>JAZBNJ010000026.1:47500-10047500 GCA_037349165.1 Choristoneura rosaceana
ACCTAACCTAACCTAACCTAACCTAACCTAACCTAACCTAACCTAACCTAACCTAACCTAACCTAACCTAACCTAACCTAACCTAACCTAACCTAACCTAACCTAACCTAACCTAACCTAACCTAACCTAACCTAACCTAACCTAACCTAACCTAACCTAACCTAACCTAACCTAACCTAACCTAACCTAACCTAACCTAACCTAACCTAACCTAACCTAACCTAACCTAACCTAACCTAACCTAACCTAACCTAACCTAACCTAACCTAACCTAACCTAACCTAACCTAACCTAACCTAACCTAACCTAACCTAACCTAACCTAACCTAACCTAACCTAACCTAACCTAACCTAACCTAACCTAACCTAACCTAACCTAACCTAACCTAACCTAACCTAACCTAACCTAACCTAACCTAACCTAACCTAACCTAACCTAACCTAACCTAACCTAACCTAACCTAACCTAACCTAACCTAACCTAACCTAACCTAACCTAACCTAACCTAACCTAACCTAACCTAACCTAACCTAACCTAACCTAACCTAACCTAACCTAACCTAACCTAACCTAACCTAACCTAACCTAACCTAACCTAACCTAACCTAACCTAACCTAACCTAACCTAACCTAACCTAACCTAACCTAACCTAACCTAACCTAACCTAACCTAACCTAACCTAACCTAACCTAACCTAACCTAACCTAACCTAACCTAACCTAACCTAACCTAACCTAACCTAACCTAACCTAACCTAACCTAACCTAACCTAACCTAACCTAACCTAACCTAACCTAACCTAACCTAACCTAACCTAACCTAACCTAACCTAACCTAACCTAACCTAACCTAACCTAACCTAACCTAACCTAACCTAACCTAACCTAACCTAACCTAACCTAACCTAACCTAACCTAACCTAACCTAACCTAACCTAACCTAACCTAACCTAACCTAACCTAACCTAACCTAACCTAACCTAACCTAACCTAACCTAACCTAACCTAACCTAACCTAACCTAACCTAACCTAACCTAACCTAACCTAACCTAACCTAACCTAACCTAACCTAACCTAACCTAACCTAACCTAACCTAACCTAACCTAACCTAACCTAACCTAACCTAACCTAACCTAACCTAACCTAACCTAACCTAACCTAACCTAACCTAACCTAACCTAACCTAACCTAACCTAACCTAACCTAACCTAACCTAACCTAACCTAACCTAACCTAACCTAACCTAACCTAACCTAACCTAACCTAACCTAACCTAACCTAACCTAACCTAACCTAACCTAACCTAACCTAACCTAACCTAACCTAACCTAACCTAACCTAACCTAACCTAACCTAACCTAACCTAACCTAACCTAACCTAACCTAACCTAACCTAACCTAACCTAACCTAACCTAACCTAACCTAACCTAACCTAACCTAACCTAACCTAACCTAACCTAACCTAACCTAACCTAACCTAACCTAACCTAACCTAACCTAACCTAACCTAACCTAACCTAACCTAACCTAACCTAACCTAACCTAACCTAACCTAACCTAACCTAACCTAACCTAACCTAACCTAACCTAACCTAACCTAACCTAACCTAACCTAACCTAACCTAACCTAACCTAACCTAACCTAACCTAACCTAACCTAACCTAACCTAACCTAACCTAACCTAACCTAACCTAACCTAACCTAACCTAACCTAACCTAACCTAACCTAACCTAACCTAACCTAACCTAACCTAACCTAACCTAACCTAACCTAACCTAACCTAACCTAACCTAACCTAACCTAACCTAACCTAACCTAACCTAACCTAACCTAACCTAACCTAACCTAACCTAACCTAACCTAACCTAACCTAACCTAACCTAACCTAACCTAACCTAACCTAACCTAACCTAACCTAACCTAACCTAACCTAACCTAACCTAACCTAACCTAACCTAACCTAACCTAACCTAACCTAACCTAACCTAACCTAACCTAACCTAACCTAACCTAACCTAACCTAACCTAACCTAACCTAACCTAACCTAACCTAACCTAACCTAACCTAACCTAACCTAACCTAACCTAACCTAACCTAACCTAACCTAACCTAACCTAACCTAACCTAACCTAACCTAACCTAACCTAACCTAACCTAACCTAACCTAACCTAACCTAACCTAACCTAACCTAACCTAACCTAACCTAACCTAACCTAACCTAACCTAACCTAACCTAACCTAACCTAACCTAACCTAACCTAACCTAACCTAACCTAACCTAACCTAACCTAACCTAACCTAACCTAACCTAACCTAACCTAACCTAACCTAACCTAACCTAACCTAACCTAACCTAACCTAACCTAACCTAACCTAACCTAACCTAACCTAACCTAACCTAACCTAACCTAACCTAACCTAACCTAACCTAACCTAACCTAACCTAACCTAACCTAACCTAACCTAACCTAACCTAACCTAACCTAACCTAACCTAACCTAACCTAACCTAACCTAACCTAACCTAACCTAACCTAACCTAACCTAACCTAACCTAACCTAACCTAACCTAACCTAACCTAACCTAACCTAACCTAACCTAACCTAACCTAACCTAACCTAACCTAACCTAACCTAACCTAACCTAACCTAACCTAACCTAACCTAACCTAACCTAACCTAACCTAACCTAACCTAACCTAACCTAACCTAACCTAACCTAACCTAACCTAACCTAACCTAACCTAACCTAACCTAACCTAACCTAACCTAACCTAACCTAACCTAACCTAACCTAACCTAACCTAACCTAACCTAACCTAACCTAACCTAACCTAACCTAACCTAACCTAACCTAACCTAACCTAACCTAACCTAACCTAACCTAACCTAACCTAACCTAACCTAACCTAACCTAACCTAACCTAACCTAACCTAACCTAACCTAACCTAACCTAACCTAACCTAACCTAACCTAACCTAACCTAACCTAACCTAACCTAACCTAACCTAACCTAACCTAACCTAACCTAACCTAACCTAACCTAACCTAACCTAACCTAACCTAACCTAACCTAACCTAACCTAACCTAACCTAACCTAACCTAACCTAACCTAACCTTTTTTTTTTTTTTTTTTTTTTTTTTTTTTTTTTTTTTTTTTTTTTTTTTTTTTTTTTTTTTTTTTTTTTTTTACGTGTGGAAAATGCGCCTTATGCATGTCCCCCGCTCGAGGCAGCGGGTGGGGTCTTTCGGGCTCTCCCCCCAGAGTGGAGGCATACCGAATAAAAACCACACGACCTTACCCTCTCGGCCCTTGTGCGGACGCCACGGGATCGCGAACATTTCACCGCGACGCCGCAGGCCAGCCCGGGATGGGCTCCCTCTCTGCGCCCCAAGATGGTATTGGGGCGCTGCGCCCCTAGGGTTTTAGGGGCGCTCGGCCAGGACGGCACGTGCAATGCGGGTCCGGGATTCCTCGCCCTCGCCCGCTGTGCCGCCACGTCACGTCTGTCGTGTCAAGTCGGTCGATGTCCTCTCATGTCAGTCAGTCAGTTAGGTCCTCTCATGTCGCGTCGTCGTGTCCGGGCGACAACAAACCCGACAGGGCTTGGGCCGCCCCAGGGCTCCCCCTTACCTTTCCCTGTCTAATGAGAACAGGTACTGAGTTCGGGTTCGCCCCCGTCATACGGCGGCCACAGCCCTCAAAAGGACTGCGCCGCCCCGGCATCATTGGGCTTGCGCCCTCCGCCCGATAAGGCTCACCCTCACCTTTCCCTGTCTAATGAGGACAGGTACTCAGCTTGGGCTCGCCCCCCTCAAAAGGCGTCGGCCCGAAGGCCAGACGCCGCCCTCTCAGGGCCCGTAGGCCCGTTGGCTGGCAAGGTTCGCCCAGTGGCTCCCCTCACCAGATCAACACCCCCCCACCCCAGTCACGTCGAAGTCAGTCACGTCCGGCGACCACAGCCCTTAAAAGGGCTGCGCCGCCCCGGCATCATTGGGCTTGCGCCCTCCGCCCGATGAGGCTCACCCTTACTTAGTACCCATCATTTAAGACAGGCAAAAGCAAGGGCTCGTCTCCGTCCTAAGGCGTCGGCCCGAAGGCCGCACGCCGCCCTCTTGGGTTTGGCGAAGATCACCCGCGGCCCTCTGCCTTAGGCTCCCCTCGCCAAACAAATGTCATGTCTGTCAGTCTGTCAAGTCCGGCGACCACAGCCCTTAAAAGGGCTGCGCCGCCCCGGCATCATTGGGCTTACGCCCTCCGCCCGATGGGCTCGCCCTCGCTTTTCCCTGACCCTAAGGATAGGTACTCCACTCAGGCTCGCTCCCGTCAAAAGGCGTCGGCCCGAAGGCCAGACGCCGCCCTCTTGTGGGCCCGAAGGCCCGTCGGTCGGCAAGGTTTGCCCGGTGGCCCTCTGCCTTTGAGCTCCCCTCGCCAAACCAACACCCCCCCCACCCCAGTCGCGTCAAATACGTCAGTCGTCGCGTCCGGCGACCACAGCCCTTAAAAGGGCTGCGCCGCCCCGGCATCATTGGGCTTACGCCCTCCGCCCGATGGGCTCGCCCTCGCTTTTCCCTGACCCTAAGGATAGGTACTCCACTCAGGCTCGCTCCCGTCAAAAGGCGTCGGCCCGAAGGCCAGACGCCGCCCTCTTGTGGGCCCGAAGGCCCGTCGGTCGGCAAGGTTTGCCCGGTGGCCCTCTGCCTTAAACCAACACCCCCCCCACCCCAGTCGCGTCAAATACGTCAGTCGTCGCGTCCGGCGACCACAGCCCTTAAAAGGGCTGCGCCGCCCCGGCATCATTGGGCTTACGCCCTCCGCCCGATGGGCTCGCCCTCGCTTTTCCCTGACCCTAAGGACAGGTACTCCGCTCAGGCTCGCTCCCGTCAAAAGGCGTCGGCCCGAAGGCCAGACGCCGCCCTCTTGTGGGCCCGAAGGCCCATCGGTCGGCAAGGTTTGCCCGGTGGCCCTCTGCCTTTGGGCTCCCCTCGCCAAACCAACACCCCCCCACCCCAGTCACGTCAAATACGTCAGTCGTCGCGTCCGGCGACCACAGCCCTTAAAAGGGCTGCGCCGCCCCGGCATCATTGGACTTACGCCCTCCGCCCGATGGGCTCACCCTCGCTTTTCCCTGACCCTAAGGACAGGTACTCTGCTCAGGCTCGCCTCCGTCAAAAGGCGTCGGCCCGAAGGCCGGACGCCGCCCTCTCAGGCCCGCAGGCCCGTTGGCTGGCAGGGTTCACCCGGTGGCCCTCTGCCTTTGGGCTCCCCCCACCAAGCCAACACCCCTCCCCCCCCAGTCGGATATTAGCCGCCGGCTAGCAAATCCACCTAATGAATTTACTAGCCGTCGTTGCCCAGGATGCACCAGGCCCAGACGCTACACTTTCCCACCCCATGAAGCCAAAGCTTCGGATAGAGGGAAGTTGTAACGCCCGAGCACGCGAGGAGGAATCCGACATTGCACCCCAACCTAACCTAACCTAACCTAACCTAACCTAACCTAACCTAACCTAACCTAACCTAACCTAACCTAACCTAACCTAACCTAACCTAACCTAACCTAACCTAACCTAACCTAACCTAACCTAACCTAACCTAACCTAACCTAACCTAACCTAACCTAACCTAACCTAACCTAACCTAACCTAACCTAACCTAACCTAACCTAACCTAACCTAACCTAACCTAACCTAACCTAACCTAACCTAACCTAACCTAACCTAACCTAACCTAACCTAACCTAACCTAACCTAACCTAACCTAACCTAACCTAACCTAACCTAACCTAACCTAACCTAACCTAACCTAACCTAACCTAACCTAACCTAACCTAACCTAACCTAACCTAACCTAACCTAACCTAACCTAACCTAACCTAACCTAACCTTTTTTTTTTTTTTTTTTTTTTTTTTTTTTTTTTTTTTTTTACGTGTGGAAAATGCGCCTTATGCATGTCCCCCGCTCGAGGCAGCGGGTGGGGTCTTTCGGGCTCTCCCCCAGAGTGGAGGCATACCGAATAAAAACCACACGACCTTACCCTCTCGGCCTTTGTGCGGACGCCACGGGATCGCGAACATTTCACCGCGACGCCGCAGGCCAGCCCGGGATGGGCTCCCTCTCTGCGCCCCAAGATGGTATTGGGGCGCTGCGCCCCTAGGGTTTTAGGGGCGCTCGGCCAGGACGGCACGTGCAATGCGGGTCCGGGATTCCTCGCCCTCGCCCGCTGTGCCGCCACGTCACGTCTGTCGTGTCAAGTCAGTTGATGTCCTCTCATGTCAGTCAGTCAGTTAGGTCCTCTCATGTCGCGTCGTCGTGTCCGGGCGACCACAAACCCGACAGGGCTTGGGCCGCCCCAGGGCTCCCCCTTACCTTTCCCTGTCTAATGAGAACAGGTACTGAGTTTGGGTTCGCCCCCGTCATACGACGGCCACAGCCCTCAAAAGGACTGCGCCGCCCCGGCATCATTAGGCTTGCGCCCTCCGCCCGATAAGGCTCACCCTCACCTTTCCCTGTCTAATGAGGACAGGTACTCAGCTTGGGCTCGCCCCCCTCAAAAAGGCGTCGGCCCGAAGGCCAGACGCCGCCCTCTCAGGGCCCGAAGGCCCGTTGCCTGGCAAGGTTCACCTATTGGCTCCCCTCACCAGACCAACACCCCCCCACCCCAGTCACGTCGAAGTCAGTCACGTCCGGCGACCACAGCTCTTAAAAGGGCTGCGCCGCCCCGGCATCATCGGGCTTGCGCCCTCCGCCCGATGAGGCTCACCCTTACTTAGTACCCATCATTTAAGACAGGCAAAAGCAAGGGCTCGCCTCCGTCCAAAGGCGTCGGCCCGAAGGCCGCACGCCGCCCTCTTGGGTTTGGCGAAGATCACCCGCGGCCCTCTGCCTTAGGCTCCCCTCGCCAAACAAATATCATGTCTGTCAGTCTGTCGCGTCCGGCGACCACAGCCCTGAAAAGGGCTGCGCCGCCCCGGCATCATTGAGCTTTCGCCCTCCGCCCGATGGGCTCGCCCTCGCTTTTCCCTGACCCTGAGGACAGGTACTCCGCTCAGGCTCGCTCCCGTCAAAAGGCGTCGGCCCGAAGGCCGGACGCCGCCCTCTTGTGGGCCCGAAGGCCCGTCGGTCGGCAAGGTTTGCCCGGTGGCCCTCTGCCTTTGGGCTCCCCTCGCCAAACCAACACCCCCCCACCCCAGTCGCGTCAAATACGTCAGTCGTCGCGTCCGGCGACCACAGCCCTTAAAAGGGGCTGCGCCGCCCCGGCATCATTGGGCTTACGCCCTCCGCCCGATGGGCTCACCCTCGCTTTTCCCTGACCCTAAGGACAGGTACTCAACTCAGGCTTGCCTCCGTCTAAAGGCGTCGGCCCGAAGGCCGGACGCCGCCCTCTTGGGCCCGCAGGCCCGTTGGCTGGCAGGGTTCACCCGGTGGCCCTCTGCCTTTGGGCTCCCCCCACCAAGCCAACACCCCTCCCCCCCGGTCGGATATTAGCCGCCGGCTAGCAAATCCACCTAATGAATTTACTAGCCGTCGTTGCCCAGGATGCACCAGGTCCAGACGCTACACTTTCCCACCCCATGAAGCCAAAGCTTCGGATAGAGGGAAGTTGTAACGCCCGAGCACGCGAGGAGGAATCCGACATTGCACCCCAACCTAACCTAACCTAACCTAACCTAACCTAACCTAACCTAACCTAACCTAACCTAACCTAACCTAACCTAACCTAACCTAACCTAACCTAACCTAACCTAACCTAACCTAACCTAACCTAACCTAACCTAACCTAACCTAACCTAACCTAACCTAACCTAACCTAACCTAACCTAACCTAACCTAACCTAACCTAACCTAACCTAACCTAACCTAACCTAACCTAACCTAACCTAACCTAACCTAACCTAACCTAACCTAACCTAACCTAACCTAACCTAACCTAACCTAACCTAACCTAACCTAACCTAACCTAACCTAACCTAACCTAACCTAACCTAACCTAACCTAACCTAACCTAACCTAACCTAACCTAACCTAACCTAACCTAACCTAACCTAACCTAACCTAACCTAACCTAACCTAACCTAACCTAACCTAACCTAACCTAACCTAACCTAACCTAACCTAACCTAACCTAACCTAACCTAACCTAACCTAACCTAACCTAACCTAACCTAACCTAACCTAACCTAACCTAACCTAACCTAACCTAACCTAACCTAACCTAACCTAACCTAACCTAACCTAACCTAACCTAACCTAACCTAACCTAACCTAACCTAACCTAACCTAACCTAACCTAACCTAACCTAACCTAACCTAACCTAACCTAACCTAACCTAACCTAACCTAACCTAACCTAACCTAACCTAACCTAACCTAACCTAACCTAACCTAACCTAACCTAACCTAACCTAACCTAACCTAACCTAACCTAACCTAACCTAACCTAACCTAACCTAACCTAACCTAACCTAACCTAACCTAACCTAACCTAACCTAACCTAACCTAACCTAACCTAACCTAACCTAACCTAACCTAACCTAACCTAACCTAACCTAACCTAACCTAACCTAACCTAACCTTTTTTTTTTTTTTTTTTTTTTTTTTTTTTTTTTTTTTTTTTTTTTTTTTTTTTAACGACAGGAAATGCCTTACGCATACCCTCGCATCGTAGGGACGATGCGAGTGGTTATGTGGGACTCTCCTCTCCTCCCCCTTCCCGAGTGGAAGGAAGAAAAGAGGCCTACCCACTAAAACCTGTCGATGGTCCTCTTTGCTTTTGGCAGATGCCACGGGCGCACTTGACGTGTTTCAACCGCGGCATCCGCAAGCTGGCCCCAGCTCTACAAGGCCGGGCATCATAGAGCCGGGGTCTCCGCGCCAAGAGGAAGGGGACCGACCATTGGTCCCCCCCTTAGACGTGTGGGCTGTTAAGGCTGGCAGGAAATCCCCATTTCCCACCAGCTAGCACCACTACGGGGGGGCGAGGGCGGCGATATATTGCCGTCTTCTCCTCCCCGCTCGTCTGCGCCGGAGCGGGGGCGCCAGGGGGTCTTCCTCGCGCTTCCGCTCTCTCTCCTCCTTCTGCGAAATAACTGTTTCGCAGAAGGAGGCGACGGCCTCCCATGCTCTCTCACTTCCCAGCATGGCGTATACAACGCCGGGAAGCGAGAGGTCGCCGCCAATAGTCGCCACCAGGGTGCGGCGCTCGTCGGACCATGCAGGGCACACCTCTAAGGTGTGCTGTGCCGTTTCCTCAACGGCGCCGCACTCGTGGCACGACGCCGTCTCCTCCCTTCCGATCCGACACAGGTATCGCCCGAAACAGCCGTGTCCGGACAGCACCTGTGTGACTCGGAAGGTGAGAGACCCGTGGGTCCTCCCGCACCATTCCGGGAGCTGTGGGCGTATGGCCTCTATAGTGCGGGCGCCATATTCGGCATCCGCTAGGCCATCCACCCAGAGCTCCATGACTTCCTGGTTTCTCCTCTCCCGGGAACCTAACCTAACCTAACCTAACCTAACCTAACCTAACCTAACCTAACCTAACCTAACCTAACCTAACCTAACCTAACCTAACCTAACCTAACCTAACCTAACCTAACCTAACCTAACCTAACCTAACCTAACCTAACCTAACCTAACCTAACCTAACCTAACCTAACCTAACCTAACCTAACCTAACCTAACCTAACCTAACCTAACCTAACCTAACCTAACCTAACCTAACCTAACCTAACCTAACCTAACCTAACCTAACCTAACCTAACCTAACCTAACCTAACCTAACCTAACCTAACCTAACCTAACCTAACCTAACCTAACCTAACCTAACCTAACCTAACCTAACCCCAACCTAACCTAACCTAACCTAACCTAACCTAACCTAACCTAACCTAACCTAACCTAACCTAACCTAACCTAACCTAACCTAACCTAACCTTATTTTTTTTTTTTTTTTTTTTTTTTTTTTTTTTTTTTTTTTTTACATGTGGAAAATGCGCCTTATGCATGTCCCCCGCTCGAGGCAGCGGGTGGGGTCTTTCGGGCTCACCCACTTGGGGCATACCGAATAAAAACCACACGACCTTACCCTCTCGGCCCTTGTGCGGACGCCACGGGATCGCGAACATTTCACCGTGACGCCGCAGGCCAGCCCGGGATGGGCTCCATCTCTGCGCCCCAAGATGGTATTGGGGCGCTGCACCCCTAGGATTTTAGGGGCGCTCGGCCAGGACGGCACGTGCAATGCGGGTCCGGGATTCCTCGCCCTCGCCCGCTGTGCCGCCACGTCACGTCTGTCGTGTCAAGTCGGTCGATGTCCTCTCATGTCAGTCAGTCAGTTAGGTTCTCTCATGTCGCGTCGTCGCGTCCGGGCGACTACAAACCCGACAGGACTTGGGCCGCCCCAGGGCTCCCCCTTACCTTTCCCTGTCTAATGAGAACAGGTACTGAGTTCGGGTTCGCCCCCCTCAAAAAGGCATCGGCCCGAAGGCCAGAAGCCGCCCTCTCAGGGCCCGAAGGCCCGTTGGCTGGCAAGGTTCGCCCAGTGGCTCCCCTCACCAGACCAACACCCCCCCACCCCAGTCACGTCGAAGTCAGTCACGTCCAGCGACTACAGCCCTTAAAAGGACTGCGCCGCCCCGGCATCATTGAGCTTGCGCCCTCCGCCCGATAGGGCTCACCCTCACCTTTCCGTGTCTAATGAGGACAGGTACTCAGCTTGGGCTCGCCCCCCTCAAAAAGGCATCGGCCCGAAGGCCAGACGCCGCCCTCTCAGGGCCCGAAGGCCCGTTGGCTGGCAAGGTTCGCCCAGTGGCTCCCCTCACCAGACCAACACCCCCCCACCCCAGTCACGTCGAAGTCAGTCACGTCCAGCGACCACAGCCCTTAAAAGGGCTGCGCCGCCCCGGCATCATTGGGCTTGCGCCCTCCGCCCGATGAGGCTCACCCTTACTTAATACCCATCATTTAAGACAGGCAAAAGTAAGGGCTCGCCTCCGTCTGTAAGGCGTCGGCCCGAAGGCCGCACGCCGCCCTCTTGGGTTTGGCGAAGCTCACCCGCGGCCCTCTGCCTTAGGCTACCCTCGCCAAACAAATGTCATGTCTGTCAGTCTGTCGCGTCCAGCGACCACAGCCCTTAAAAGGGCTGCGCCGCCCCGGTATCATTGGGCTTACGCCCTCCGCCCGATGGGTTCGCCCTCGCTTTTCCCTGACCCTAAGGTCAGGTACTCCGCTCAGGCTCACCTCCGTCCAAAGGCGTTGGCCCGAAGGCCGGACGCCGCCCTCTTGTGGGCCCGAAGGCCCGTTGGTTGGCAAGGTTTGCCCGGTGGCCCTCTGCCTTTGGGCTCCCCTCACCAAACCAACACCCCCCCACCCCAGTCGCGTCAAAAGTCTGTCGTCGCGTCCGGCGACCACAGCCCTTAAAAGGGCTGCGCCGCCCCGGCACCATTGGGCTTACGCCCTCCGCCCGATGGGCTCACCCTCGCTTTTCCCTGACCCTAAGGACAGGTACTCCGCTCAGGCTCGCTCCTGTCCAAAGGCGTTGGCCCGGAGGCCAGACGCCGCCCTCTTGTGGGCCCGAAGGCCCGTTGGCTGGCAGGGTTCACCCGGTGGCCCTCTGCCTTTGGGCTCCCCCCACCAAGCCAACACCCCTCCCCCCCGGTCGGATATTAGCCGCCGGCTAGCAAATCCACCTAATGCATTTACTAGCCGTCGTTGCCCAGGATGCACCAGGCCCAGACGCTACACTTTCCCACCCCATGAAGCCAAAGCTTCGGATAGAGGGAAGTTGTAACGCCCGAGCACGCGAGGAGGAATCCGACATGGCACCCCAACCTAACCTAACCTAACCTAACCTAACCTAACCTAACCTAACCTAACCTAACCTAACCTAACCTAACCTAACCTAACCTAACCTAACCTAACCTAACCTAACCTAACCTAACCTAACCTAACCTAACCTAACCTAACCTAACCTAACCTAACCTAACCTAACCTAACCTAACCTAACCTAACCTAACCTAACCTAACCTAACCTAACCTAACCTAACCTAACCTAACCTAACCTAACCTAACCTAACCTAACCTAACCTAACCTAACCTAACCTAACCTAACCTAACCTAACCTAACCTAACCTAACCTAACCTAACCTAACCTAACCTAACCTAACCTAACCTAACCTAACCTAACCTAACCTAACCTTTTTTTTTTTTTTTTTTTTTTTTTTTTTTTATATACGTGTGGAAAATGCGCCTTATGCATGTCCCCCGCTCGAGGCAGCGGGTGGGGTCTTTCGGGCTCTCCCCCAGAGTGGAGGCATACCGAATAAAAACCACACGACCTTACCCTCTCGGCCCTTGTGCGGACGCCACGGGATCGCGAACATTTCACCGCGACGCCGCAGGCCAGCCCGGGATGGGCTCCCTCTCTGCGCCCCAAGATGGTATTGGGGCGCTGCGCCCCTAGGGTTTTAGGGGCGCTCGGCCAGGACGGCACGTGCAATGTGGGTCCGGGATTCCTCGCCCTCGCCCGCTGTGCCGCCACGTCACGTCTGTCGTGTCAAGTCAGTTGATGTCCTCTCATGTCAGTCAGTCAGTTAGGTCCTCTCATGTCGCGTCGTCGTGTCCGGGCGACCACAAACCTGACAGGGCTTGGGCCGCCCCAGGGCTCCCCCTTACCTTTCCCTGTCTAATGAGAACAGGTACTGAGCTCGGGTTCGCCCCCGTCATACGGCGGCCACAGCCCTCAAAAGGACTGCGCCGCCCCGGCATCATTAGGCTTGCGCCCTCCGCCCGATAAGGCTCACCCTCACCTTTCCCTGTCTAATGAGGACAGGTACTCAGCTTGGGCTCGCCCCCCTCAAAAAGGCGTCGGCCCGAAGGCCAGACGCCGCCCTCTCAGGGCCCGAAGGCCCGTTGGCTGGCAAGGTTCGCCCAGTGGCTCCCCTCACCAGATCAACACCCCCCCACCCCAGTCACGTCGAAGTCAGTCACGTCCGGCGACCACAGCCCTTAAAAGGGCTGCGCCGCCCCGGCATCATTGGGCTTGCGCCCTCCGCCCGATGAGGCTCACCCTTACTTAGTACCCATCATTTAAGACAGGCAAAAGCAAGGGCTCGCCTCCGTCCAAAGGCGTCGGCCCGAAGGCCGCACGCCGCCCTCTTGGGTTTGGCGAAGATCACCCGCGGCCCTCTGCCTTAGGCTCCCCTCGCCAAACAAATGTCATGTCTGTCAGTCTGTCAAGTCCGGCGACCACAGCCCTTAAAAGGGCTGCGCCGCCCCGGCATCATTGGGCTTACGCCCTCCGCCCGATGGGCTCGCCCTCGCTTTTCCCTGACCCTAAGGACAGGTACTCCGCTCAGGCTCACCTCCGTCCAAAGGCGTCGGCCCGAAGGCCGGACGCCGCCCTCTTGTGGGCCCGAAGGCCCGTTGGTTGGCAAGGTTTGCCCGGTGGCCCTCTGCCTTTGGGCTCCCCTCGCCAAACCAACACCCCCCCACCCCAGTCGTGTCACAGAAGTCAGTCGTCGCGTCCAGCGACCACAGCCCTTAAAAGGGCTGCGCCGCTCCGGCATCATTGGGCTTACGCCCTCCGCCCGATGGGCTCACCCTCGCTTTTCCCTGACCCGAAGGTCAGGTACTCCACTCAGGCTCACCTCCGTCCAAAGGCGTCGGCCCGAAGGCCGGACGCCGCCCTCTTGTGGGCCCGAAGGCCCGTTGGTTGGCAAGGTTTGCCCGGTGGCCCTCTGCCTTTGGGCTCCCCTCGCCAAACCAACACCCCCCCACCCCAGTCGTGTCACAGAAGTCTGTCGTCGCGTCCAGCGACCACAGCCCTTAAAAGGGCTGCGCCGCCCCGGCATCATTGGGCTTACACCCTCCGCCCGATGGGCTCGCCCTCGCTTTTCCCTGTCCCTAAGGTCAGGTACTCTGCTCAGGCTCGCCTCCGTCAAAAGGCGTCGGCCCGAAGGCCGGACGCCGCCCTCTCAGGCCCGCAGGCCCGTTGGCTGGCAGGGTTCACCCGGTGGCCCTCTGCCTTTGGGCTCCCCCCACCAAACCAACACCCCTCCCCCCCGGTCGGATATTAGCCGCCGGCTAGCAAATCCACCTAATGAATTTACTAGCCGTCGTTGCCCAGGATGCACCAGGCCCAGACGCTACACTTTCCCACCCCATGAAGCCAAAGCTTCGGATAGAGGGAAGTTGTAACGCCCGAGCACGCGAGGAGGAATCCGACATTGCACCCCAACCTAACCTAACCTAACCTAACCTAACCTAACCTAACCTAACCTAACCTAACCTAACCTAACCTAACCTAACCTAACCTAACCTAACCTAACCTAACCTAACCTAACCTAACCTAACCTAACCTAACCTAACCTAACCTAACCTAACCTAACCTAACCTAACCTAACCTAACCTAACCTAACCTAACCTAACCTAACCTAACCTAACCTAACCTAACCTAACCTAACCTAACCTAACCTAACCTAACCTAACCTAACCTAACCTAACCTAACCTAACCTAACCTTTTTTTTTTTTTTTTTTTTTTTTTTTTTTTTTTTTTTTTTTAACGTGTGGAAAATGCGCCTTATGCATGTCCCCCGCTCGAGGCAGCGGGTGGGGTCTTTCGGGCTCTCCCCCAGAGTGGAGGCATACCGAATAAAAACCACACGACCTTACCCTCTCGGCCCTTGTGCGGACGCCACGGGATCGCGAACATTTCACCGCGACGCCGCAGGCCAGCCCGGGATGGGCTCCCTCTCTGCGCCCCAAGATGGTATTGGGGCGCTGCGCCCCTAGGGTTTTAGGGGCGCTCGGCCGGGACGGCACGTGCAATGCGGGTCCGGGATTCCTCGCCCTCGCCCGCTGTGCCGCCACGTCACGTCTGTCGTGTCAAGTCAGTTGATGTCCTCTCATGTCAGTCAGTCAGTTAGGTCCTCTCATGTCGCGTCGTCGTGTCCGGGCGACCACAAACCCGACAGGGCTTGGGCCGCCCCAGGGCTCCCCCTTACCTTTCCCTGTCTAATGAGAACAGGTACTGAGCTCGGGTTCGCCCCCGTCATACGGCGGCCACAGCCCTCAAAAGGACTGCGCCGCCCCGGCATCATTAGGCTTGCGCCCTCCGCCCGATAAGGCTCACCCTCACCTTTCCCTGTCTAATGAGGACAGGTACTCAGCTTGGGCTCGCCCCCCTCAAAAAGGCATCGGCCCGAAGGCCAGACGCCGCCCTCTCAGGGCCCGAAGGCCCGTTGGCTGGCAAGGTTCACCGAGTGGCTACCCTCACCAGACCAACACCCCCCCACCCAGTCACGTCAAAGTCAGTCACGTCCGGCGACCACAGCCCTTAAAAGGGCTGCGCCGCCCCGGCATCATAGGGCTTGCGCCCTCCGCCCGATGAGGCTCACCCTTACTTAATACCCATCATTTAAGACAGGCAAAAGCAAGGGCTCGCCTCCGTCTGTAAGGCGTCGGCCCGAAGGCCGCACGCCGCCCTCTTGGGTTTGGCGAAGCTCACCCGCGGCCCTCTGCCTTAGGCTCCCCTCGCCAAACAAAAGTCACGTCTGTCAGTCGGTCGCGTCCAACGACCACAGCCCTTAAAAGGGCTGCGCCGCCCCGGCATCATTGGGCTTACGCCCTCCGCCCGATGGGCTCACCCTCGCTTTTCCCTGACCCTAAGGACAGGTACTCCGCTCAGGCTCGCTCCCGTCAAAAGGCGTCGGCCCGAAGGCCGGACGCCGCCCTCTTGTGGGCCCGAAGGCCCGTTGGTTGGCAAGGTTTGCCCGGTGGCCCTCTGCCTTTGGGCTCCCCTCGCCAAACCAACACCCCCCCACCCCAGTCGTGTCACAGAAGTCAGTCGTCACGTCCGGCGACCACAGCCCTTATAAGGGCTGCGCCGCCCCGGCATCACTGGGCTTACGCCCTCCGCCCGATGGGCTCACCCTCGCTTTTCCCTGACCCTAAGGACAGGTACTCTGCTCAGGCTCGCCTCCGTCAAAAGGCGTCGGCCCGAAGGCCGGACGCCGCCCTCTCAGGCCCGCAGGCCCGTTGGCTGGCAGGGTTCACCCGGTGGCCCTCTGCCTTTGGGCTCCCCCCACCAAGCCAACACCCCTCCCCCCCGGTCGGATATTAGCCGCCGGCTAGCAAATCCACCTAATGAATTTACTAGCCGTCGTTGCCCAGGATGCACCAGGCCCAGACGCTACACTTTCCCACCCCATGAAGCCAAAGCTTCGGATAGAGGGAAGTTGTAACGCCCGAGCACGCGAGGAGGAATCCGACATTGCACCCCAACCTAACCTAACCTAACCTAACCTAACCTAACCTAACCTAACCTAACCTAACCTAACCTAACCTAACCTAACCTTTTTTTTTTTTTTTTTTTTTTTTTTATATACGTGTGGAAAATGCGCCTTATGCATGTCCCCCGCTCGAGGCAGCGGGTGGGGTCTTTCGGGCTCTCCCCCAGAGTGGAGGCATACCGAATAAAAACCACACGACCTTACCCTCTCGGCCCTTGTGCGGACGCCACGGGATCGCGAACATTTCACCGCGACGCCGCAGGCCAGCCCGGGATGGGCTCCCTCTCTGCGCCCCAAGATGGTATTGGGGCGCTGCGCCCCTAGGGTTTTAGGGGCGCTCGGCCAGGACGGCACGTGCAATGTGGGTCCGGGATTCCTCGCCCTCGCCCGCTGTGCCGCCACGTCACGTCTGTCGTGTCAAGTCAGTTGATGTCCTCTCATGTCAGTCAGTCAGTTAGGTCCTCTCATGTCGCGTCGTCGTGTCCGGGCGACCACAAACCTGACAGGGCTTGGGCCGCCCCAGGGCTCCCCCTTACCTTTCCCTGTCTAATGAGAACAGGTACTGAGCTCGGGTTCGCCCCCGTCATACGGCGGCCACAGCCCTCAAAAGGACTGCGCCGCCCCGGCATCATTAGGCTTGCGCCCTCCGCCCGATAAGGCTCACCCTCACCTTTCCCTGTCTAATGAGGACAGGTACTCAGCTTGGGCTCGCCCCCCTCAAAAAGGCGTCGGCCCGAAGGCCAGACGCCGCCCTCTCAGGGCCCGAAGGCCCGTTGGCTGGCAAGGTTCGCCCAGTGGCTCCCCTCACCAGATCAACACCCCCCCACCCCAGTCACGTCGAAGTCAGTCACGTCCGGCGACCACAGCCCTTAAAAGGGCTGCGCCGCCCCGGCATCATTGGGCTTGCGCCCTCCGCCCGATGAGGCTCACCCTTACTTAGTACCCATCATTTAAGACAGGCAAAAGCAAGGGCTCGCCTCCGTCCAAAGGCGTCGGCCCGAAGGCCGCACGCCGCCCTCTTGGGTTTGGCGAAGATCACCCGCGGCCCTCTGCCTTAGGCTCCCCTCGCCAAACAAATGTCATGTCTGTCAGTCTGTCAAGTCCGGCGACCACAGCCCTTAAAAGGGCTGCGCCGCCCCGGCATCATTGGGCTTACGCCCTCCGCCCGATGGGCTCGCCCTCGCTTTTCCCTGACCCTAAGGACAGGTACTCCGCTCAGGCTCACCTCCGTCCAAAGGCGTCGGCCCGAAGGCCGGACGCCGCCCTCTTGTGGGCCCGAAGGCCCGTTGGTTGGCAAGGTTTGCCCGGTGGCCCTCTGCCTTTGGGCTCCCCTCGCCAAACCAACACCCCCCCACCCCAGTCGTGTCACAGAAGTCAGTCGTCGCGTCCAGCGACCACAGCCCTTAAAAGGGCTGCGCCGCTCCGGCATCATTGGGCTTACGCCCTCCGCCCGATGGGCTCACCCTCGCTTTTCCCTGACCCGAAGGTCAGGTACTCCACTCAGGCTCACCTCCGTCCAAAGGCGTCGGCCCGAAGGCCGGACGCCGCCCTCTTGTGGGCCCGAAGGCCCGTTGGTTGGCAAGGTTTGCCCGGTGGCCCTCTGCCTTTGGGCTCCCCTCGCCAAACCAACACCCCCCCACCCCAGTCGTGTCACAGAAGTCTGTCGTCGCGTCCAGCGACCACAGCCCTTAAAAGGGCTGCGCCGCCCCGGCATCATTGGGCTTACACCCTCCGCCCGATGGGCTCGCCCTCGCTTTTCCCTGTCCCTAAGGTCAGGTACTCTGCTCAGGCTCGCCTCCGTCAAAAGGCGTCGGCCCGAAGGCCGGACGCCGCCCTCTCAGGCCCGCAGGCCCGTTGGCTGGCAGGGTTCACCCGGTGGCCCTCTGCCTTTGGGCTCCCCCCACCAAACCAACACCCCTCCCCCCCGGTCGGATATTAGCCGCCGGCTAGCAAATCCACCTAATGAATTTACTAGCCGTCGTTGCCCAGGATGCACCAGGCCCAGACGCTACACTTTCCCACCCCATGAAGCCAAAGCTTCGGATAGAGGGAAGTTGTAACGCCCGAGCACGCGAGGAGGAATCCGACATTGCACCCCAACCTAACCTTTTTTTTTTTTTTTTTTTTTTTTATCCTGGGGAAAATCCTTTACGGACTTCACCGGCCCGGGGAGACCGGTGGGCATGTGGGAATCCCGCCCCAGAAGGGGGCGGTGTACCCACTAAAAACCCCAGCATGTTCCCTTTTGCTGCCTTTGCAGCCGGGCTGTGGGAACTTTCTGCATCCATGGCCCGGCAGCACGACAGTTGTCCTTTCTTGGACACAGCACAGGAGATAAGCCTCCTTCCTCCACCGCTGTAGGCACGCCGGAACATTTGGCGCACCTACCAGCTCAGGGACCTTACCAGCGGAGGACGGGCATCCCCGTGCCCGTCACCCGCAGTCCCTGTTAGGGCGGGATTGCGCGGTTGTAGACCAACCGCCGTCGCCCGACTCGCCTGCGGCGCAGGGGCTGGGAGGATGGGTCGTCCTCTCGCTCCCGCTCCGCTCCCTCCTTTATCGCCATCACCTCCTCGCAGAAGGAGGCCATGGCGATCCACGACCTCTCGCTGTCGGTCATGGATCTTACGACGGCCGGCAGCGAGAGATCATTTCCTACCACTGCCTTGAGGCTAGCCCTTTGCCCGTCGAAGGCGGGACACACTTGCAGCGTGTGCTGCGCGGTGTCCTCCGCCCCACCGCAGTGGTGACACATTGGTGTTGTCTCCCTCCTTGCGATCTTGCACAGGTACTTGCCGAAGCAGCCGTGCCCCGACAGTACCTGCGCTAGATGGAAGGAGACAACACC
Source organism: Choristoneura rosaceana (assembly GCA_037349165.1). NCBI lineage: Eukaryota > Metazoa > Arthropoda > Insecta > Lepidoptera > Tortricidae > Choristoneura > Choristoneura rosaceana. The sequence goes on from JAZBNJ010000026.1 coordinate 66,654, forward strand.
CCATGTCCTTTCGACCCATCTTTCTAAGACGGGCCGAACTCCCGATATGGTCCAGTGGCCGGCGCTCGGCCGCACCAGAGCCTCCAGCCATTTCCGGAAGAGAGTTTGGCGGGAGATATCTCTCCACCGCCTTATCTCTTCCGGACAGGGCCGTTCCCCTCTGTCGCTCGCCTCGGCTACTCGCCGGTATACGTCGGCCAGCACCTCGGCATCCAGCTCCCACGGTGGGGTTCCCGCCAGTACGCAGGCCGCCTCGAACGAGGTGGTGCGGTACGCCCTCGATACCCTCACCGCCATGACCCTTTGCGGTTGCCGCAGGTGGGTCTTGTTCCGGGCGGAGAGGGCATTTACCCATATGGGTGCCCCGTACAGGGCCATCGACCGCACAACACCTGTGTACAGTCGGCGGCAGCCCGCCTTTGGCCCGCCCACGTTCGGGAGCAGTCGGCTCAGTGCCGATGCCGTGCCCACCAGCTTCGGAGCCAAGCGCCGGAAGTGTTCTTCGAAGTTCCACCGGCTGTCGAGGACGAGTCCCAGGTACTTCATCGTCTTCCCGACGCCGATGGAAACTCCGCTCACCATTATGCTGGTGTTGCCTGGAGGTGCCCTACGAGGTCCATGGAAACATATGGCTTCGGACTTGTGGAGGGCGACCTCCAGGCCTAGCCTTCGGATTCTGTCCACCGTTAGTGCCACGCCGGCAGTAGCCAGGAGGGACGCCTCGCGGATGGTGGCGCCGCGGGCTGTGACGAGGGTGTCATCCGCATAACACGTTATTTCTACCCCCGTCAAGTTAGCGCCGCGCAGCACCCAGTCGTAGCCGATGTTCCACAGGAGTGGTCCTAGGACCGATCCCTGTGGGACACCGCACGACATCTGCCGCTCCACCCACTCACGCTGTGTGGGGTAGCGGATCGCCCGCTCAGAGAGGTATGACCCCACTACCCTACGCAAGTACTCAGGCACTTTGTGGTACCGGAGCGCCTCCTTAATCGTTTCCCAGGGAAGGGTGTTAAAAGCGTTGGCAATGTCCAAGGACACCGCTAACACCACTTCCCCTCGGGACACCGCTTCATCTGCCAGGGCCCTCACCCGCGCTATCGCGTCGATGGTGGACCTGCCCTGGCGGAATCCGTACTGGCACGCGCTAAGGCCCGGCCCTTGGCCCTCCAAGTGCCTTACGAGTCGGGCAGCCACTACTCGCTCAAATAGTTTGGCCTTCTCGTCAAGAAGGACGATCGGTCTGTACCCCGAAGGGGAATCGGCCGGTCGCCCTTCCTTCCTCAGAAGGACCAACTTCCCGCATTTCCATGCCCTTGGTATGCGACCCTGCATCAGGCACGCAGAGAAAAGAGCCCTCACCCTTTGTTCTAAAGGGCCCAGTGCTAAGACCCATGCGCGGCCTGGAGTACCATCGGGACCGGGGGCAGTGTTTTTGGCCTTTAGCCTTAGCACTGCCACCCCCAATTCCTCCTCTGTCACCTCCGGTATTACTTCGTCCACTGAGGGAGTTACTGGAGCCATTCGCGGGGGCCGGTGTTCGCCCCGCTGTGGGAATAGGGCTCCCACAATTTGGCTCACCAGGTCCGGCTGGAGACTTTGCGTGAGTGGGGGGGCCCAAGGCCGGAGTTTGCCCCTCACCGACTTGTACGGCCTCCCCCACGGGTCGCTGTTAAGAGTCTCCAGCATTTCCTGCTCTGCCAGATCTTTGGCTTGGCCAATGGCCACGCTGAGGGCCCTGCTAGCCGCTCTGTAGCTCGCATAAAGGTCTTCTTCGGCCGCCAGGTTTCGCCTCCTCCGCCTTCGGCTCCTCGTGTACTGGCGTCTCGCAGCCACGCAAGACTTGCGCAGCTGCGTTAGTTCTGCGGACCACCAGTACACGTTCCGCCTCGGCCCACTGGGCTTGACCCGCGGCATCGCAGCGTCGCAGATCTGCGTCATGGCCTCGCTGAGCCAGGCTGCTTCCGCCTCAATATCTGCTGGGGCTTCGGGCGCTTCCGGCCAGGCTTGGACCAAGGCCGCCGCGTGCAGCAGGTCCCGGTCAAGCCGTTTAACTGCCCATCTTGGGCTATCTCCCTGCAGGGAACGGCTTAGGCCGTCCGGGATACTGTGGTGAGAGGAGACGCTAAACCGAATGTATCGGTGGTCGGATAGCGTCTCCACTCCCTCCATGACTTCCCAGCCTTGGACACGGCGCGCCAGGGCGGCATTGGCGAACGTGATGTCCACGATAGAGCCACCCTGTTGCCGCACGCACGTGTCTGTCGTCCCGTGGTTCAGGACAGTCAGACCTGTAGCCACTGCCCACTCCACCAGCGTTTGACCGCGCACGTCAGTCGCGGGGGAACCCCACACCACTGATTTGGCGTTGAAGTCCCCCGCGACTAGCAGCAGGTCCGGGTCACTTCTGCCGATCAGAGCCCGCACTTCGTCGAGGAATACCTCGAATTCAGCGAGAGCTCTGTTCGGCGAGAAGTACGCCCCTACTACCGTGATGTTGCCGATGTTGGCAGCCACGTAGCCATGGCCCCGCGTTACTCTCTCGAGAGGCGCAGAGCCAGCCGATGGTTGAGTGGCCAGGGCTACTAGGCCGTCCAGGTCACCCACCCAGTTATCTCTACGAGGCACCGAGTATGGCTCGGCTATTACAGCGACATGAATCAACCACTCCGCCATGCTCTGGATCAGAAGATCCTGAGCTCTGGCGCAGTGGTTGATGTTCGCTTGTAAATAGCTAGATGTATTTGGAGCCATACTGTTACTCGAGTAACATTTCTTCCTCCTCGGCCTGGGGCTCAGTTGTGCTGCCCTGTCTGGTGCCTAGCTGCGAGGAGGGTTGCAGTCTCTCGACAACTTTGCTCCGCTTGGCTTTGTGTGGGTTGCAAACCTTGCTACCCACCTTGTGGTTGGCCGGTAGCCCGGCCTCGGCGCACAGCACGCAGTTTGGTGCCGCTGTACATGCGTTTGCGACGTGGCCCGGACACCCGCAGCGGTAGCATAGCAGGCTGCGATCCACCGCCGCCTTGCATTTAGCCTTTACGTGGCCCACCTCGAGGCAGCGGAAGCAGCGCAGGGGACGGGCATCGAGCAGCTTGACCTGCGCCGACACCCAGCCCACCAGCAGCCTTCCCGCCTCTGTCACTTTTTTCGCCGCCGGAATAGGACAGCGCAGCCATATCGTACCTAGACCGTAGCGACCGCTAACGATCTCTCCGGGTCTAATATCGGTCTCCGCACAGCCCCCCACGCGAGCAACCGAGGTCACTACGTCCGTGGACAAGACGGACTCGTCTAGGCCTGAAATACGCAATTCTGCGTATTTCATGGGCCTCGAGACACGCACTAACGCTGGGTCCGTGACCTCGGCTAGTTTTTTGGCCAGTGCATCTGCCTTATCGCCACTTGTTGCACCGGGCACCTCCATGATGTAAGCCCCGGTTTGAGCTTTCCTCAGACGGAGGCCCGAGATGCCCAGATCCTCCAGTTTGATTTTAGCTTTGGCATCCGCAAGGACTGTGCCAAAGTCTGCCCCTTTTTCCGTCGCCTTTGGCTCCAACAGCGTCATCATGACCGCTGCTGAGCGAGGCGGACGGAGCTTGTTAGCTCCCTTCTTGCGGTTGCGTTTTTGCATGTCGACCTCCTTGTTCTTCACTTCCTTCGCTTTCCTCCGCCTTCTTCTCCTTTCCACCTTTGTCCACCCGTCAGGCTGTTCAGGTGGTGGGGGTGGTGGGGGCGGCGGAAGCGGTGGGGGCAGCGGGGGCGGTCGTTTGGTATTATCTGCCTTTTTTCCTTTCTTTGATTTCTTCCGTCTTGGACCAGCCGAGGCCTGGCCAGAAGCCGCATCCTCCGCAGCTTGACGGGCAGGCTTCTCCGGAAGGAGCCGGTCTTGTATGCCAGCCAGGTGGGCGTCCAGGTATGGACAGACTTGAGCCATGACGGCTCGGCAGAGTTTGTCCATGTCCATAGCTGATGGACTGGCCGAACCATGACCTTTCTCTCCTCTTGTTGGGGGGGGCTGCGCAGGGGGCAGCACCTCCCCGTCGTGTCCGGTAAGAGGGGGTTGCGGACTGCCCTGCTTCCGCATCCCCTCGAGGTCTCTTTTAAGGTCGGCCAGCTCCTTTCGGAGACTGGCCATCTCGGCTTGCAGCCGATTGTTGTCGGCCTGCAGCCGAGCCGTCTCCTCCGTGGCTGTGCGTTTGCTTAGTACCGTAAAGGCATCAGCAATCGCAGCAGCGGCATCTTTAAGGCATTTTATATAGCCACCTGATAGATTTTTGGAGGTGACCGCAACCTTGTTGATAATGGCCACGCTGTCGGCTACCTGCTGACCAAGGTCTTTGTTAGCCGCGGTGTCCCCCTGGTCATTCCTTCCCGGAGAGGTGCCTCTCTGGTACCCTTGCCTGGTCGCGATTGTCATTTCCCGGACCTCCATTTCCGCCTTTAGCCGAAGTTCCTCCCTCAGGGCACGATTGTAGGCCTCCTTTGCCTTCGCCAGACCAGCGTATTTGCCTGTTGTAGGCGGGCGACCTCTACCTCTGTGCTGTGGTTTTGTTTGTCCCTCAGCTGAGAGCCCTGTTGACTCTTCGTCGCTTGAGCTGAGCACGGATGAAGCAGGGCGGAATCTCTTCCGCTTCTGCTTCACCCGCTCAGCTCCCTCTGGAATATTTTCCAGTTTGCTTCTACCAGAGGACTCACGGCCTCCGGTCCCCTGGGAAGCAAAGCTGATATCTGAGCTCGTGGTGGCCCTCAGTTCGGGCTCTTGGCCAAAGATGTTTGGCGATTTCTGCCTTATGAGGCGCACGCAGCAGTCCCGCAGTGGGACACTGAGCGGCCTCCGTTCGGCGATTTGTATCGCCGGAGAACTAATATCTAAACGTGGGCTTTGAGGGCCCACGAAGTGACTTTTGCCCCCCCCAGAATACGATGGGGCTGACCGCGGGATGTTAGCGGTGAGGGATTCTCCCCGAAGGGTACCCTCCTGGGGTAATACTCTTTTATCGTCACTCATGCCCTTACTATTAGGGGTAAGGCCCCTGCCCCTTTTAAAGAGGGAGCCGCTCTCCTCTTGTTTTAAGGGGTGAGTTCCCCTGTGTCGCAGTTACGCCAACCCGTTCACCATCGACGTGGTACTTCCGGCAAGCCGCTAATCCAGGCCGGACCCGTTCGATCCACAGGACCTACTTGTCTCCGGCCTGGTACTGGATACGCTGCAACCCGTATCCAGAACCGCAGTAAGGAGCGGTTATCCCCGGTTTTTATAGAGGTTTTCCTTCCTCGTGGTCCTCCCTTTGCAGGCGACGACCCTCACTCCCGGCGCCTACGGGCCGGGTTGCGAGTTCCCACAGCAGCTCACAGAAAGAGCCCTGCAGTAGGCCATCCTTACAGACGGCGCTCCTCCAGATCACGTCCGCATCCCAGTCTACTCTGCTAATCAGAGAGGTACCGGGAGCGGACCCACCGCCTCTGCTTCCCCGTTGTCCCCTGCTACAGGAGAGACAGGGAGCAGGAAAGTGGCGCACCCTTTCACTAGGGCGCGCCTGCCCCGCCTGGCCCAAGGTGGGCTCCGCCGAGGCTGTGCCGCTCTTGGTCACCCTCGCCCTTCGAGCTATGCGACCCGAAGATCGAGGGCTCAAGCCCCCCCACCACGACAAGGTAGCGACACTCGGGGGGGACCCCAACCTAACCTAACCTAACCTTTTTTTTTTTTTTTTTTTTTTTTTTTTTATCCTGGGGAAAATCCTTTACGGACTTCACCGGCCCGGGGAGGCCGGTGGGCGTGTGGGAATCCCGCCCCAGAAGGGGGCGGTGTACCCACTAAAAACCCCAGCATGTTCCTCTTTTCTGCCTTTGCGGCCGGGCTGTGGGAACTTTGAACATCCATGGCCAGGCAACGCGACAGCTGTCCATTCCAGGACCCTTGCTCAGGAGCCTTCCTCCTTACACCACCGCTGTAGGCGCGCCGGAACACTTGGCGCGCCTACCAGCTCGGGGACCTTACCAGCGGAGGACGGGCATCCCCGTGCCCGTCACCCGCAGTCCCTGTTAGGGCGGGATTGCGCGGTCGTGGTTCAACCGCCGTCGCCCGACTCGCCTGCGGCGCAGGGGCTGGGAGGATGGGTCGTCCTCTCGCTCCCGCTCCGCTCCCTCCTTTATCGCCATCACCTCCTCGCAGAAGGAGGCCATGGCGATCCACGACCTCTCGCTGTCGGTCATGGATCTTACGACGGCCGGCAGCGAGAGATCATTTCCTACCACTGCCTTGAGGCTAGCCCTTTGCCCGTCAAAGGCGGGACACACTTGCAGCGTGTGCTGCGCGGTGTCCTCCGCCCCGCCGCAGTGGTGACACATTGGTGTTGTCTCCCTCCTTGCGATCTTGCACAGGTACTTGCCGAAGCAGCCGTGCCCCGACAGTACCTGCGCTAGATGGAAGGAGACAACACCCCATGTCTTTTCGACCCATCTTTCCAAGACGGGCCGAACTCCCGATAAACCTAACCTTTTTTTTTTTTTTTTTTTTTTTTTTTTTTTTTTTTTTTTTTTTTTTTTTTTTTTTTTTATCCTGGGGAAAATCCTTTACGGACTTCACCGGCCCGGGGAGACCGGTGGGCATGTGGGAATCCCGCCCCAGAAGGGGGCGGTGTACCCACTAAAAACCCCAGCATGTTCCCTTTTGCTGCCTTTGCAGCCGGGCTGTGGGAACTTTCTGCATCCATGGCCCGGCAGCACGACAGTTGTCCTTTTTTGGACCCAGCACAGGAGATAAGCCTCCTTCCTCCACCGCTGTAGGCACGCCGGAACACTTGGCGCGCCTACCAGCTCGGGGACCTTACCAGCGGAGGACGGGCATCCCCGTGCCCGTCACCCGCAGTCCCTGTTAGGGCGGGATTGCGCGGTTGTAGACCAACCGCCGTCGCCCGATTCGCCTGCGGCGCATGGGCTGAGAGGACGGGTCGTCTTCTCGCTCACGCTCCGCTCCCTCTTTTATCGCCATCACCTCCTCGCAGAAGGAGGCAATGGCAATCCACGACCTCTCGTTGTCGGTCATGGATTTAACGACGGCCGGCAGCGAGAGGTCGTTCCCTATCACTGCCTTGAGGCTGGCTCTTTGCCCGTCAAAGGCGGGACACACTTGCAGCGTGTGCTGCGCGGTGTCCTCCGCCCCGCCGCAGTGGTGACACGTTGGTGTTGTCTCCCTCCTTGCGATCTTGCACAGGTACTTGCCGAAGCAGCCGTGCCCCGACAGTACCTGCGCTAGGTGGAAGGAGACAACACCCCATGTCCTTTCGACCCATCTTTCTAAGACGGGCCGAACTCCCGATATGGTCCAGTGGCCGGCGCTCGGCCGCTCCAGAACCTCCAGCCATTTCCGGAAGAGAGTTTGGCGGGAGATGTCTCTCCACCGCCTTATCTCTTCCGGACAGGGCCGTTCCCCTCTGGAGCGCGCCTCGGCTACTCGCCGGTATACGTCGGCCAGCACCTCGGCATCCAGTTCCCACGGTGGAGTGCCCGCCAAAACGCAGGCCGCCTCGAACGAGGTGGTACGGTACGCCCTCGTTACCCTAACCGCCATGACCCTTTGCGGTTGACGCAGGTGGGTCTTGTTATGGGCAGAAAGGGAATCCGCCCATATAGGTGCTCCGTACAGGGCCATCGACCGTACCACGCCCGTGTATAGGCGGCGGCAGCCTGCCTCCGGCCCGCCTACGTTTGGAAGGAGCCGACTCAGTGCCGATGCTGTTCCGATCAGCTTTGGGGCCAAACGCCGGAAATGCTCCTGGAAGTTCCATCGGCTGTCGAGGACGAGTCCTAGATATTTCATCGTCTTCTCAACGCCGATGGAAACTCCACTCACCATTATGCTGGTGTTGCCTGGAGGTGCCCTACGAGGTCCATGGAAACATATGGCTTCGGACTTGTGGAGGGCGACCTCTAGGCCCAGCCTTCGGATTCTGTCCACCGTCAGGGCGACACCGGCAGTTGCCAGAAGAGACGCCTCGCGGATGTTAGCACCGCGGGCTGTGACGAGGGTGTCATCCGCATAGCATGTTATTTCGACACCCGGCAAGTTGGCGCCACGCAGCACCCAGTCGTAGCCGATGTTCCACAGGAGTGGTCCTAGGACCGATCCCTGTGGGACACCGCACGACATCTGCCGCTCCACCCATTCACGCTGTGTAGGGTAGCGGATCGCCCGCTCAGAGAGGTATGACCCCACTACCCTACGCAAGTACTCAGGCACGTTATGGTACCGGAGCGCCTCCTTAATCGTTTCCCAGGGAAGGGTGTTAAAGGCATTGGCAATGTCCAAGGACACCGCCAACACCACTTCCCCTCGGGACACCGCTTCATCCGCCAGGGCCCTCACCCGCGCTACAGCGTCGATGGTGGACCTGCCCTGGCGGAATCCGTACTGGCACGCGCTCAGGCCCGGCCCTTGGTCCTCTAAGTGCCTTACGAGACGGGCAGCCACTACCCGCTCAAACAGCTTGGCCTTCTCGTCAAGAAGGACGATCGGTCTGTACCCCGAAGGGGAATCGGCCGGTCGCCCTTCCTTCCTCAGAAGGACCAACTTCCCGCATTTCCATGCCCGTGGTATGCGACCCTGCATCAGGCACGCAGAGAAAAGAGCCCTCACCCTTTGTTCTAAAGGGCCCAGTGCTAAGACCCATGCGCGGCCTGGAGTACCATCGGGGCCGGGGGCAGTGTTTTTGGCCTTTAGCCTTAGCACTGCCATCCCCAATTCCTCCTCTGTCACCTCCGGTATTACTTCGTCCACTGACGGGATTACTGGAGCCATTCGCGGGGGCAGGTGTTCGCCCCGCTGTGGGAATAGGGCTCCCACAATTTGGCTCACCAGGTCCGGCTGGAGACTTTGCGTGAGTGGGGGGGCCCAAGGCCGGAGTTTGCCCCTCACCGACTTGTACGGCCTCCCCCACGGGTCGCTGTTCAGAGTCTCCAGCATTTCCTGCTCTGCCAGGTCTTTGGCTTGGCCAATGGCCACGCTGAGGGCCCTGCTAGCCGCTCTGTAGCTCGCATACAGGTGTTCTTCGGCCGCCAGGTTTCGCCTCCTCCGCCTTCGGCTCCTCGTGTACTGGCGTCTCGCAGCCACGCAAGACTTGCGCAGCTGCGTTAATTCTGCGGACCACCAGTACACGTTCCGCCTCGGCCCACTGGGCTTGACCCGCGGCATCGCAGCGTCGCAGATCTGCGTCATGGCCTCGCTGAGCCAGGCTGCTTCCGCCTCAATATCTGCTGGGGCTTCAGGCGCTTCCGGCCAGGCTTGGACCAAGGCCGCCGCGTGCAGCAGGTCCCGGTCAAGCCGTTTAACTGCCCATCTTGGGCTATCTCCCTGCAGGGAACGGCTTAGGCCGTCCGGGATATTGTGATGAGAGGAGACGCTAAACCGAATGTATCGGTGGTCGGATAGCGTCTCCACTCCCTCCATCACCTCCCAGCCTTGGACACGGCGCGCCAGGGTGGCATTGGCGAACGTGATGTCCACGATAGAGCCACCCTGTTGCCGCACGCACGTGTCTGTCGTCCCGTGGTTCAGGACAGTCAAACCTGTAGCCACTGCCCACTCCACCGATAAACCTAACCTAACCTTTTTTTTTTTTTTTTTTTTTTTTTTTTTTTTTTTTTTTTTTTTTTTTTTTTTTTTACCTGGGGAAATCCTTTAAGGATATCACCGGCCCGGGGCGACCGGTGGGCATGTGGGAATCCCGCCCCAGAACGGGACGGTGTACCCACTAAAACCCCAGGGTGTTCCTCTTCACCATCGTTTCGCATCCGGGCTGTGGGAACTGTAAGCATCCATGGCCCGGGTGCACGACGGTTGTCCAGTAATGGACTCGTCTCAGGTGGACCTTAAGTCCACAACTCCACCGCTGTAGGCACGCCGGAACACTTGGCGCGCCTACCAGCTCGGGGACCCTGACGGCAGGGGACGGGCTTCCCCGTGCCCGTCACCTGCAGTCCCTCTAGGGCGGGATTTGGTGGCGGTTATGGCCTAACCGCCTCCGCCCAACTCGCCTGCGGCGCAGGGGCTGGGAGGACGGGTCCTCCTCTCGCTCCCGCTCCGCTCCTTCCTTGATTGCCATGACTTCTTCACAGTAAGAAGTCATGGCTATCCACGACGTTTCGCTGCCGGTCATGGATTTGATCACGGCCGGCAGCGAAAGATCGTTCCCAACTTCTGCCATTAGGCGGATGCGCTGCTCTGTGAAGGCGGGACACACTTGCAGCGTATGCTGCGCAGTGTCTTCCGCCTCGCCGCAGTGGTGACACATTGGTGTTGTCTCCCTCCTTGCGATCTTGCACAGGTACTTGCCGAAGCAGCCATGCCCCGACAGTACCTGTGCTAGGTGGAAGGAGACAACACCCCATGTCCTTTCGACCCATCTTTCTAAGACGGGCCGAACTCCCGATATGGTCCAGTGTCCGGCGCTTGGCCGCTCCAGAGCCTCCAGCCATTTCCGGAAGAGAGTTTGGCGTGAGATGTCTCTCCACCGCCTTATCTCTTCCGGACAGGGACGTTCCCCTCTGGCGCGCGCCTCGGCTACCTGCTGGTAGACGTCGGCTAGCACTTCGGCATCCAGCTCCCACGGCGGGGTTCCCGCCAGTACGCAGGCCGCCTCAAACGAGGTGGTGCGGTACGCCCTTGATACCCTCACCGCCATGACCCTTTGCGGTTGCCGCAGGTGGGTCTTGTTCCGGGCGGAAAGGGCATTTACCCATATGGGTGCCCCGTACAGGGCCATCGACCGCACAACACCTGTGTACAGTCGGCGGCAGCCCGCCTTTGGCCCGCCCATGTTCGGGAGCAGTCGGCTCAGTGCCGATGCCGTGCCAACCAGCTTCGGAGCCAGGCGCCGGAAGTGTTCCTCGAAGTTCCACCGGCTGTCGAGGACGAGTCCCAGGTACTTCATCGTCTTCCCGACGCCGATGGAAACTCCACCCACCACTATGCTGGCGTTTGCTTGAGGTGCCCTCCGGGGCCCGTGAAAGCAAATGGCCTCGGACTTGTGGAGAGCGATCTCCAGCCCCAGCTTCCGGATCCTGTCCACGACGTGGGCCACGCCGGCAGTGGCCAGCAGGGCCGCGTCGCGGAAGGTAGCACCGCGGGCTGTGACGAGGGTATCGTCGGCGTAACACGTTACGTCGACCCCCCGTAAATTGGCCCCACGTAGCACCCAGTCGTAACCGATGTTCCACAGGAGCGGTCCTAAGACTGACCCCTGTGGGACACCGCACGACATTTCGCGTTCCACCCATTCGCCCTGCGTAGGGTAGCGTATCGCCCTCTCGGAGAGGTACGACTCCACTACCCTGCGCAGGTACTCCGGTACCTTATGGAACCTGAGTGCCTCCTTGATTGTTTCCCAGGGAAGGGTGTTGAACGCGTTGGCTATGTCCAAAGACACCGCCAGCACCACTTCTCCCCGGGAAACTGCATCATCCGCCAGGGCCCTTACCCGCGCAACGGCATCGATGGTGGATCTGCCCCGACGGAATCCGAACTGGTACGCACTCAGATCCGGTCCTTGGTCCTCCAGGTGGTTAGCGATGCGAGCCGCGACCACCCGCTCAAAGAGTTTTGCTCCCTCGTCAAGAAGTACGATCGGCCTGTATCCCGAGGGGGAGTCAGCCGGTCGCCCTTCCTTGCGAAGGAGCACTAACTTGCCGCATTTCCACGAGCGTGGTATGACGCCTTGTGTCAGGCACGCGGAAAATAGTGCCCTCACCCTTGGTTCCAAAGGGCCGAGCGCTAGCACCCAGGCGCGGCCAGGAGTGCCATCTGGACCAGGGGCAGTGTTTCTGGCTTTAAGCCTCAACACCGCCGCTCCCAGTTCTTCCTCTGACACCTCGGGTGGGACATCCTCCTCGCGTGAGGATGCTGGGGCCATCCGCGGAGGCCGGTGTTCGCCTCTCTGCGGGAATAAGGCTCCCACAATCCTGCTCACAAGGTCCGGCTGGAGACTTTGCGTGAGTGGGGGGGCCCAAGGACGAAGTTTGCACCTCACCGACTTGTACGGCCGCCCCCACGGGTCGCTATTCAACGTCTCCAGCATGTCCTCCTCCGCCCAAACCTAACCTTTTTTTTTTTTTTTTTTTTTTTTTTTTTTTATCCTGGGGAAAATCCTTTACGGACTTCACCGGCCCGGGGAGACCGGTGGGCATGTGGGAATCCCGCCCCAGAAGGGGGCGGTGTACCCACTAAAAACCCCAGCATGTTCCCTTTTGCTGCCTTTGCAGCCGGGCTGTGGGAACTTTCTGCATCCATGGCCCGGCAGCACGACAGTTGTCCTTTCTTGGACCCAGCACAGGAGATAAGCCTCTTTCCTCCACCGCTGTAGGCACGCCGGAACATTTGGCGCACCTACCAGCTCAGGGACCTTACCAGCGGAGGACGGGCATCCCCGTGCCCGTCACCCGCAGTCCCTATTAGGGCGGGATTGCGCGGTTATGGTTTAACCGCCGTCGCCCGACTCGTCTGCGGCGCATGGGCTGAGAGGTCGGGTCCTCTTCCCGCTCGCGCTCCGCTCCCTCTTTTATCGCCATCACCTCCTCGCAGAAGGAGGCCATGGCGATCCACGACCTCTCGTTGTCGGTCATGGATTTAACAACGGCCGGCAGCGAGAGGTCGTTCCCTATCACTGCCTTGAGGCTGGCTCTTTGCCCGTCAAAGGCGGGACACACTTGCAGCGTGTGCTGCGCGGTGTCCTCCGCCCCGCCGCAGTGGTGGCACATTGGTGTTGTCTCCCTCCTTGCGATCTTACACAGGTACTTGCCGAAGCAGCCGTGCCCCGACAGTACCTGCGCTAGATGGAAGGAGACAACACCCCATGTTCTTTCGACCCATCTGTTCAAGACGGGCCGAACACCCGATATGGTCCAGTGGCCGGCGCTCGGCCGCTCCAGAGCCTCCAGCCATTTCCGGAAGAGGGTTTGGCGGGAGATATCTCTCCACCGCCTTATCTCTTCCGGACAGGGCCGTTCCCCTCTGTCGCGCGCCTCGGCTACCTGCTGGTAGACGTCAGCTAGGACTTCGGCATCCAGCTCCCACGGTGGGGTTCCCGCCAGTACGCAGGCCGCCTCGAACGAGGTGGTGCGGTACGCCCTCGATACCCTCACCGCCATGACCCTTTGCGGTTGCCGCAGGTGGGTCTTGTTCCGGGCGGAGAGGGCATTTACCCATATGGGTGCCCCGTACAGGGCCATCGACCGCACAACACCTGTGTACAGTCGGCGGCAGCCCGCCTTTGGCCCGCCCACGTTCGGGAGCAGTCGGCTCAGTGCCGATGCCGTGCCCACCAGCTTCGGAGCCAAGCGCCGGAAGTGTTCTTCGAAGTTCCACCGGCTGTCGAGGACGAGTCCCAGGTACTTCATCGTCTTCCCGACGCCGATGGAAACTCCGCTCACCATGATGCTGGCATTAATTGGAGGTGCCCTCCGAGGTCCGTGAAAGCAAATGGCTTCGGACTTGTGGAGGGCGACCTCGAGGCCTAGCCTCCGGATCCTATCCACCGTTAGTGCCACGCCGGCAGTAGCCAGGAGGGACGCCTCGCGGATGGTGGCGCCACGGGCTGTGACGAGGGTGTCATCCGCATAACACGTTATTTCGACCCCCGGCAAGTTGGCGCCGCGCAGCACCCAGTCGTAGCCGATGTTCCACAGGAGTGGTCCTAAGACCGATCCCTGTGGGACACCGCACGACATCTGCCGCTCCACCCACTCACGCTGTGTAGGGTAGCGGATCGCCCGCTCAGAGAGGTATGACCCCACTACCCTACGCAAGTACTCAGGCACGTTATGGTACCGGAGCGCCTCCTTAATCGTTTCCCAGGGAAGGGTGTTAAAGGCATTGGCAATGTCCAAGGACACCGCCAACACCACTTCCCCTCGGGACACCGCTTCATCCGCCAGGGCCCTCACCCGCGCTACAGCGTCGATGGTGGACCTGCCCTGGCGGAATCCGTACTGGCACGCGCTCAGGCCCGGCCCTTGGCCCTCCAAGTGCCTTACGAGACGGGCAGCCACTACCCGCTCAAACAGCTTGGCCTTCTCGTCAAGAAGGACGATCGGTCTGTACCCCGAGGGGGAATCGGCCGGTCGCCCTTCCTTCCTCAGAAGCACCAACTTCCCACATTTCCATGCCCGTGGTATTCTACCTTGTGTCAGGCACGCGGTGAATAGAGCCCTCACCCTATGCTCTAAAGGGCCGAGCGCTAGAACCCATGCGCGGCCCGGAGTACCATCGGGACCGGGGGCAGTGTTTTTGGCCTTTAGCCTTAGGACTGCCACCCCCAGTTCCTCCTCTGTCACCTCCGGTATGTCTTCGTCCACTGACGGGTTTACTGGAGCCATTCGCGGGGGCAGGTGTTCGCCCCGCTGTGGGAATAGGGCTCCCACAATTTGGCTCACCAGGTCCGGCTGGAGACTTTGCGTCAGTGGGGGGGCCCAAGGCCGGAGTTTGCCCCTCACCGACTTGTACGGCCTCCCCCACGGGTCGCTGTTAAGAGTCTCCAGCATTTCCTGCTCTGCTAGGTCTTTGGCTTGGCCAATGGCCACGCTGAGGGCCCTGCTAGCCACTCTGTACGTCGCATACAGCTCTTCTTCGGCCGCCAGATTTCGCGTCCTCCGCCTTCGGCTCCTCGTGTACTGGCGTCTCGCAGCCACGCAAGACTTGCGCAGCTGCGTTAGTTCTGCGGACCACCAGTACACGTTCCGCCTCGGCCCACTGGGCTTGACCCGCGGCATTGCAGCGTCGCAGATCTGCGTCATGGCCTCGCTGAGCCAGGCTGCTTCCACCTCAACATCAGCTGGGGCTTCGGGCGCTTCCGGCCAGGCTTGGACCAAGGCCGCCGCGTGCAGCAGGTCCCGGTCAAGCCTTTTAACCGCCCATCTTGGGCTATCCCCCTGCAGGGAACGGCTTAGGCCGTCCGGGATAACGTGGTGAGTGGAGACGCTAAACCGAATGTATCGGTGGTCGGATAGCGTCTCCACTCCCTCCATGACTTCCCAGCCTTGGACACGGCGCGCCAGGGCGGCATTGGCGAACGTGATGTCCACGATAGAGCCACCCTGTTGCCGCACGCACGTGTCTGTCGTCCCGTGGTTCAGGACAGTCAGGCCTGTAGCCGCTGCCCACTCCACCAGCGCTTGACCACGCACGTCAGTCGCGGGGGATCCCCACACCACGGATTTGGCGTTGAAGTCCCCCGCGACTAGCAGTAGGTCCGGGTCATTTCTGACAATCAGAGCTCGCACTTCGTCGAGGAACACCTCGAAATCAGCGAGAGCTCTGTTCGGCGAGAAGTAAGCCCCTACCACCGTTATGTTGCCAATGTTGGCAGCCACGTAGCCATGGCCCCGCACTACTCTCTCGAGAGGCGCAGAGCCAGCCGATGGTTGAGTGGCCAGGGCTACGAGGCTGTCCAGGTCTCCCACCCAGTTATCCCTGGACGGCACCGAGTATGGCTCGGCTACTACAGCGACATGTATCAACCACTCCGCCATGCTCTGGAACAAAAGATCCTGGGCTCTGGCGCAGTGGTTGATGTTCGCCTGTAGGTAGCGAGTTGGAGTTGGAGCCATCACTCGGTTACCATCCCTTCCTCCTCAGCTCGGGGCTCGGTTGTGCTGCCCTTCCTGTTGCCTGGCTGCAAAGAGGGTTGCGGTCCCTCGGCAACATTGCTCTGCTTGGATTTGTGTGGGTTGCAAGTCTTGCTACCCACCTTATGGTTGGCCGACAGCCCGGCCTCCGCACACAGCACGCAATGTGGTGCCGCTGTACATGCGTTGGCCACGTGGCCCGGACATCCGCAGCGGTAGCACAGCAGGCTGCGATCCACCGCCGCCTTGCACTTGGCCTTCACGTGGCCCACCTCGAGGCAGCGGAAGCAGCGCAGGGGACGGGCATCGAGCAGCTTGACCTGCGCCGACACCCAGCCCACAAGCAGTCTTCCTGCCTCAACTATCTTTTTGGCCGCCGGAATAGGGCAGCGCAGCCATACTGTTCCCAGGCCCGAGCGACCGAAAACAATCTCTCCGGGCCTGACATCAGCCTCTGCACAGCCCCCTGCGCGTGCGACCGAGATCACTACATCCGTGCGTAGGACGGACTCGTCTAGGCCCGAAATACGCAATTCTGCGCATTTCATGGGCCTCGACACACGCACTAGTGCTGGGTCCGTGACCTCGGCTAGTTTTTTGGCCAGTGCGTCGGCCTTGTCTCCACTTGTCGCACCGGGCACCTCCATGATGTAAGCCCCGGTTTGAGCTTTTCTAAGGCGGAGGCCCGAGATACCCAGATCCTCCAGTTTCATCTTAGTTTTGGCGTCCGCCAGAACTGTGCCAAAGTCTGCCCCTCTTTCCGTCGCCTTTGGCTCCAACAGCGTCATCATGACCGCTGCTGAGCGAGGCGGACGGAGCTTTTTGGCTCTCTTCTTGAGTTTTCCTTTTTGAGTGTCGACCTCCTTATTTTCCCCTTTTTTCACTTTCCTCCGCCTTCTTCTCCTTTCCACCTTCGTCCACCCGTCAGGCTGTTCAGGTGGTGGGGGTGGTGGAGGCGGCGGAACCGGTGGGGGCAGCGGGGGCGGTCGTTTGATATTATCTGCCTTTTGACCT
Source organism: Choristoneura rosaceana (assembly GCA_037349165.1). Classification (NCBI taxonomy): domain Eukaryota; kingdom Metazoa; phylum Arthropoda; class Insecta; order Lepidoptera; family Tortricidae; genus Choristoneura; species Choristoneura rosaceana. Next base: position 83,283 of record JAZBNJ010000026.1, read on the forward strand.
TTCTTTGCTTTCTTCCGTCTTGGACCAGCCGAGGCCTGGCCAGAAGCCGCATCCTCCGCAGCTTGACGGACAGGCTTCTCCGGAAGGAGCCGGTCTTGTATGCCAGCCAGGTGGGCGTCCAGGTATGGACAGACTTGAGCCATGACGGCTCGGCAGAGTTTGTCCATGTCCATAGCTGGTGGACTGGCCGCACCATGACCTTCCTCTCTTCTTGTTGGGGGGGGCTGCGCAGGGGGCAGCACCTCCCCGTCGTGTCCGGTAAGAGGGGGTTGCGGACTGCCCTGCTTCCGCATCCCCTCAAGGTCTCTTTTAAGGTCGGCCAGCTCCTTTCGGAGACTGGCCATCTCGGCTTGCAGCCGATTGTTGTCGGCCTGCAGCCGGGCCGTCTCCTCAGTGGCTGTACGTTTGCTCAGTACCGTGAAAGCATCAGCAATCGCAGCAGCCGCATCTTTCAGGCACTTTATATAGCCACCTGATAGATTTTTGGAGGTGACCGCAACCTTGTTGATAATGGCCACGCTGTCGGCTACCTGCTGACCAAGGTCTTTATTGGCCGCGGTGTCCTCCTGGTCGTTCCTTCCCGGAGAGGTGCCTCTCTGGTACCCCTGCCTGGTCGCGATTCTCATCTTCTGGACCTCCATTTCCGCCTTTAGCCGAATCTCTTCTCGTAGGGCACGGTTGTAGGCCTCCTTCGCTTTGGCAAGTCCAGCGTACTTGCCTGTTGTAGGCGGGCGACCTCTGCCTCTTGTCTGTGGTTTTAGACCCTCAGCTGAGAGCCCTGTCGACCCTTCATCGCTTGAGCTGAGCACGGATGAAGCAGGGCGGAATCTCTTCCGCTTCTGCTTCACCCGCTCAGCTCCCTCCGGAATATTTTCGAGTTTGCTCTTCCCAGAGGACTCACGACCTCCTGTCCCCTGGGAGGCAAAACTGACATCCGAGCTTGTGTTTGTGTTTGCCCTCAGTTCGGGCTCTTGGTTGGAGTTGTTTGGCGACTTCTGCCTTATGAGGCGCACGTGGCAGTCCCGCAATGGGACGCTTCTTCGTTCGGCAATTTGTATCGCCGGAGAACTTATATCTAAGCGTGGGCTTTGAGGGCCCACGAAGTGACTTTTGCCCCCCCCAGAGTACGATGGGGCTGACCGCGGGATGGTAGCGGTGAGGGATTCTCCCCGAAGGGTACCCTCCTGGGGTAATACTCTTTTATCGTCACTCATGCCCTTACTATTAGGGGTAAGGCCCCTGCCCCTTTTAAAGAGGGAGCCGCTCTCCTCTTGTTTTAAGGGGTGAGTTCCCCTGTGTCACAGTTACGCCAACCCGTTCACCACCGACGTGGTACTTCCGGCAAGCCGCTAATCCAGGCCGGACCCGTTCGATCCACAGGACCTACTTGTCTCCGGCCTGGTACTGGATACGCTGCAACCCGTATCCAGAACCGCAGTAAGGAGCGGTTATCCCCGGTTTTTATAGAGGTTTTCCTTCCTCGTGGTCCTCCCTTTGCAGGCGACGACCCTCACTCCCGGCGCCTACGGGCCGGGTTGCGAGTTCCCACAGCAGCTCTCAGAAGAGCCCTGCCGTAAGGCCATCCTTAGAGACGGCGCTCCTCCAGATCACGTCCGCATCCCAGTCTACTCTGCTAATCAGAGAGGTACCGGGAGCGGACCCACCGCCTCTGCTTCCCCGTTGTCCCCTGCTACAGGAGAGACAGGGAGCAGGAAAGTGGCGCACCCTTTCACTAGGGCGCGCCTGCCCCGCCTGGCCCAAAATGGGCTCCGCCGAGGCTGTGCCGCTCTTGGTCACCCTCGCCCTACGAGCTATACAGCCCGAAGATCGAGAGCTCAAGCCCCCCCACCACGACAAGGTAGCGACACTCGGGGGGGGCCCAAACCTAACCTAACCTAACCTAACCTAACCTAACCTAACCTAACCTAACCTAACCTAACCTAACCTAACCTAACCTAACCTAACCTTTTTTTTTTTTTTTTTTTTTTTTTTTTTTGCGGTGGGAAAATGCGTTACGCATACGACCGCGCCTTGGGGACGACGCGGAAGTTATGTGGGACTCCCTCCCCGTAACCTCCCGCCCTACGGGAAGGAGGGGGGGAGGTATACCCACTAAAAACCCACCGGTATTCCCTCTTGCCGTTTTGCGAGTGCCCTGGGAGAACGAGTAGGCACCAGGACACCCGCCGGCCGCTCTAGCCTTAGCCGGAGCTCCCGCACTCAGAGGAGGGGTCGGGAATACTCAACCCCTCCCCAAGACGTGTGGGCCAGTAGGCGCTAGCAAGGGATCCCCATCCCTCGCCAGCCTGGCACCACTAGGGAAGGTTGGCGGCAAATTGTCGCCGCCTCCTTCCCACCCGTCTGCGCCGGAGCGGGTGCGCGAGTGGATCATTCTCGCGTTCCCGCTCCTTCTCCTCCTTCTGCGAGATGACTTCTTCGCAGAAGGAGGCGACGGCCTCCCAGGAACTCTCGCTCCTCAGCATGGCTTGTACGACGCTGGGGAGCGAGAGGTCGCCGCCGATCGCCGCCACCAGAGTGCGGCGCTGCTGGGCCCACGCGCTGCACACTTCGAGGGTGTGCTGCGCCGTGTCCTCATCGGCGCCGCACTCGTGGCACGACGCCGTCGCCTCCCTTCCGGCAACCTTGTGGAGATACCGCCCGAAGCAACCATGCCCGGACAGCACCTGCACAAGGCGGAAGGTAAGGGACCCGTGTTCCCGTCGACACCAATCCAGGAGCACCGGGCGGATGGCTTCGATCGTGCGGAGGCCGTATTCAGCCTCCGCTAGCTCATCCGCCCAGCGCTCCAACACCTCCTCTTTCTGGACCTCTCGGGCCCGGGCCAGTTCCTGGGGAGCTAGGGATTCCCCCCGCTCCCTGCGCTCCACTTTCGCCTTGTAGGCGTCGGCGAGCATGGCTGCTTCCAACTCCCAGGGGGGAGATGCAGCCAAGGCTCCAGCCGCCGCCCAGCCCACCGTCCGGTAGGCCCGAGCCATCCTCACCGCCATCACTCTCTGGGGCTTTCGGAGCAGCGCCCTGGTGGTGGCGGTGAGCGCGTCCGCCCAAATTGGGGCCCCGTATAGGGCCATACTCCGTATGACCCCTGCAAACAGTTGTCTGCAGGGGGCATTCGGACCACCCACATTGGGTAGGAGCCGCCCTAACGCTCCCGCCGCGCCTACGAGTCGGGGAGCCATCTTGCGGAAGTGCTCCCCGAACTGCCATTTTCCGTCGAGGGTAAGGCCCAGATATTTAATGTGGGCCTTAACCTCGACATCCTCCTCATTGATCCGCAGGGTTGGACCCCGCGGCAGCCTCCATCTTGGCCCTCTGAAACAGAGGGCCTCCGTTTTAGGGAGGGACACCCTCAGACCCAGCGCCTCTATGCGCTGGATAACGAGGGTGGCTCCCACTTCCGCCCTCCTCTTCACCCTCTCGTATGTGGTGCCTCGGACGGCGATAAGCGTGTCGTCTGCATAACAGACGACCACCATCCGAGGCAGCACCCTCCCGCGGATGACCCAGTCGTAGCCGACGTTCCAAAGTAGGGGCCCTAGCACGGACCCCTGTGGAACGCCGCAGGCTACCGTCCTGGCCATCCGCTCCCCCCCTCTCCCCATGTAGAGCACTACCCGGTCCATCAGGTAGTGCTCTACAATCCTCCGGAGGTAGGAGGGCACTCCGTGATAACGGAGCGCCTCCCCTATCACTCCGAAGGGGAGAGACCCGAAGGCGTTGGCGATGTCTAAAGATACCGCCATGGCTCCCTGGCCCCTCCTGGCCGCATCCTCGGTGAACCCCTTCAGGGCGGATAGGGCGTCCAGCGTGGACCGCCCTACCCGGAACCCGAACTGGTTCTCCGCAAGATCCGGCCCTTCGCTCGTCAGGTGGAACCTAACCTAACCTAACCTAACCTAACCCAACCTAACCTAACCTAACCTAACCTAACCTAACCTAGCACTTTGGAACCTAACTGAGCGAAACCTAAAAAAAAAAAAAAAAAAAAAAAAAATTTGGAACCTAACTTGTCTTAACCTAGCATTTTGGAACCTAACTTAGCGAAACCTAACAATTTGGAACCTAACTTGTCTTAAACTAGCAATTTGGAAATTTGCTTGAGAATTTATAGGCCAACACGGCTTTTCTTGATAGATTTGAGTATGTCGTTTTAATTTCAAATGAATAACGCTAAGCGTTCCCGAGGTTGACACACCGACGGACTGACGGACGGACGGACAACAATGTAATCCTATGAAGGTTCGGTTTTATTTTGTTTTTTTTTTTTTTTTTTGTTTTTTTTTTTCTTTTTGAGTTACGGAACTAAAACAAAGTAGGTTTCAAAATTGTTATGTTTGAAATTGTTAAGTTACGGTCAAGTCACTACAACATTAAAAAAAAAAAAAAAAAAAATAATAAAAAAAAACAGGTTTTTTTTAATGTTAGGTTTCTAAAAGTTATGTTCGAAAATTTTTCAATTTGTTAGGTTTCAAAAACCTATACTGTAAATTTTTTAGATTTATGGTTCAAAAGATCAAGTTTCTAAGTTTCTTAGGCTTCAATTTGTTAGATTTTGTCTAAAAGTCTACTTAGGATTCAAATTGTTAGGTTTAGATAAATTAGGTTCCAAATTGTTAGGTTAAGACAAATTAAGGTTTCAAATTGTTTTTTTTTTTTCCTATGCTCTGCCTTCGACGTGCCTCGAGGCCCTGAGCATAAGTGATGGACCAACAAAGATGTCATTAGGAGTAAAATTAAATTAGAATTATTTAAAACATAAGTAGAAAATTTTAACCTAGATGTAAGAAACGAGAATCCGGAGATTAGTCTATAAGAAAATAATAAGTCGTCTTGCTGTTCTTAATTTCCCCTATTAAGCATGTTGGAGAAAGAAAAATAGATTTAGTATAGACGGGAGTCCCACCCGTAAAAGACCAAATGAAAAGAAGGATGAAAGAAAGACATAGTATGTAGAATAAAAGTACGAGAGGGATAATTGAGAGAACTGGTATGAATGACAATTAGATGATAAGGGCCTCGAGGCACGTCGAGGGCAGAGCATAGGAAAAAAAAAAAAAAAAAAAAAAAAAAAAAAAAAAAAAAAAAAAAAAAAAAAAAAAAAAAAAACAATTTGAAACCTTAATTTGTCTTAACCTAACAATTTGGAACCTAATTTATCTAAACCTAACAATTTGAATCCTAAGTAGACTTTTAGACAAAATCTAACAAATTGAAGCCTAACTTTAAAACCTGAAAATAAGAATTCTTTGAAGCCTAAAACTTAGAAACTTGATCTTTTGAACCATAAATCTGCAAATTTACAGTATAGGTTTTTGAAACCTAACAAATTGAAATATTTTCAAACATTACTTTTAGAAACGTAATATTAAAAAAAAAAAAACCTGTTTTATTTTTTTAAATGTTGTAGTGACTTGACCGTAACTTAACAATTTCAAACAAAACAATTTTGAAACCTATTTTGTTTTAGTTCCGTAACTCGAAAAGAAAAAAAAAAAAAAAAAAAAAAAAAAAAAAAAAAAAAAAAAAAAAAAAAAAAAAAAAACCGAACCTTCATAGGATTACATTGTTGTCCGTCCGTCCGTCAGTCCGTCGGTGTGTCAACCTCGGGAACGCTTAGCGTTATTCATTTGAAATTAAAACCACATACTCAAATCTATCAAGAAAAGCCGTGTTGGCCTATGAATTCTCAAGCAAGTTTCCAAATTGCTAGTTTAAGACAAGTTAGGTTCCAAATTGTTAGGTTTCGCAAAGTTAGGTACCAAAGTGCTAGGTTAAGACAAGTTAGGTTCCAAATTTTTAGGTTTCGCTCAGTTAGGTTCCAAAGTGCTAGGTTAAGACAAGTTAGGTTCCAAATTGTTAGGTTTCGCTTAGTTAGGTTCCTAAGTGCTAGGTTAAGACAAGTTAGGTTCCAAAGAGCTAGGTTAAGACAAGTTAGGTTCAAAACTATTAGGTTTCGCTAAGTTAGGTTCCAAATTGTTAGGTTTCGCTAAGTTAGGTTCCAAAGTGCTAGGTTAAGACAAATTAGGTTCAAAACTGTTAGGTTTCTCTAAGTTTGGTTCCAAAGTTCTAGGTTAAGACAAGTTAGGTTCAAAACTGTTAGGTTTCTCTAAGTTAGGTCCCAAATTGTTAGGTTTCGCTAAGTTAGGTTCCAAAGTGCTAGGTTAAGTTAAGTTAGGTTCAAAACTGTTAGGTTTCTCTTAGTTTGGTTCCAAAGTTCTAGGTTAAGACAAGTTAGGTTCCAAATTGTTAGGTTTCGCTAAGTTAGGTCCCAAAGTGCTAGGTTTTAAACTCTCAGGGATTAAAAACTTACCATATACGTCACATCCTTAATATTTAGCATGTCTAAGACTTTTTTCGTTTTTTGATAGGGGTGTGGGTTTTTGATTCTATATTATAAAAGGAATAGTCTTAACTGGGTAATTACACTTATTTATCAACAATAATATATCTTTTATCATAAGCCATTTTAACTTTTTTACAAAAAGTATACCTTTGTCTTAATTGGCTATTTATGTTTTAATGTTTCTTCGGATGTCCATAGTGACAACACTTTAGTGAATTTCAAGTAACATATTGGTGATTGATCTTGCTGTAAATGTATCTACTAATATTTATGATTCTGAATTAGTGAGGACACTAATCAGCTATTAAAGGTACGAAATTATGCCATAAAATCGGTTTCAACTTCTTGGATTTAACTGGTAGTTTAGGTTAGTTTTCAATTATGATAACAAAATAAGGTAGGTTGTTTATTGGAATTTTCCTAGTTACGATAGTGCGTTTTGATGAATGGATGCCTTTAGTTACATTTAGGTCCTAAGATTCAATGTTTGGAATGCTTCCATGTCAACAAAAAAAAAACATTTATACTGTTTATTGTGGAATTTTTTCTTTCAAATCAATTGAAATGTACATTATACTATCAGGACCTTCATTCCCGCATACTTAGCATTCGAAATACGCGCAAAAAAATCGCCCCCCACACCCACCCATCAGAGGCTCGCTTGGCTACATTACCTCGGTCCGTAGGTATTTAACAGGTTTTTCGTAAATTACAACCAAAAATCCTGGTTTTGGGGACAAAAAAGATGTTTTTTGGCTGACGGTATTTATTCCACACGTTTTAATACCATTTTCACTCATGTTACTCGTTTCTATCATTAATTAGAGACGTTTAAATGTATTTTTGACTCCAAAAATTGACCTTAAACGAGGATAACACTGATTTTAATATCTTTCTTGTACTTTTAGTGTAACTTCAAATTAACTTTTAAATAGAACTTATATTTTTCTGTTTTTCTAAAGTATTTTCTTACGTTTTAATGCGAAATGAACCTTGTTTTGCCACCAATTAACTCTCAAGTTTTTAATATTTATCTGAATAACTTTGTCAGCTACTTTACAGCTGTGGAGGCTATATCTGTACTTCAAAACCGGTCGAGAGCGTGTCGAACACGCCCGAGATAGGGTTCCATAGCCATGACGAAAAAATTTAGTCTTATTTTTCTGAAGTTTTCGTATTTTATACGGAATATTCCAAGTTTAGGTATATTTTATACCTTAGGCTGCAATTTACTCTTAAACTACTTATAATTCTCAAAAAAATTGAACCGTTATAGTTTTACTTGTAAGTTTGATATATTTACTACCATCTTGAATTTTTTCAAATTTTTCCACATACCGGTTTAGATTTTAGAGGGGAGGGAGGCTCGATTTTAAAAAAAATTTGCACTTTAAAGTTAAATATTTTTCAAACAAATAACTGAATCGAAAAATCGTTTTTGCAACTCCCTAGTGATTTTAAAAGACCTGTCTAACGATACCCCACACTACAAGGTTGGATGAGAAAAACAAAAATCACATCTACTTTACGCCTATGGGAGGTACTCTAAAAAAAATTATTTTTATAATTTTTTATTGTACTGGTTTGTCGGCATAGTTAACATATATAGTCTTGCAAAATTACAGCTTTCTAGCATTGATAGTCTCTTAGCAAAGCCACGGACGGACGGCCAGACAGACAGACAGACAGACATGGCGAAACTATAACGGTTCCGTTTTTGCCATTTTGGCTACGGAACCCTAAAAAATTGTATAAATTTCTCAAAGTCAATTCCTTGCCTCGCTGTATTATACGGTATTCCAACGGAGTTAGATTGTTCATTATTTAATTGCTTGTAATAGTGTTTGCATATAGTAGGTAATTTATCATTCAAATAAGTAAACAAATTATATAGTTTTACACTAATTACCAAATTAATAATTGTCTAACCTTTTATATACCAACCCAGAAATAGAAGTTATAAATTGTAATGTTTTATTAATCATCATCATCTCAGCCTATATACGTCCCACTGCTGGGCACAGGCCTCCTCTCGGAATGAGAGGGCTTGGGCCATAGTTCCCACGCGGGCCCAGTGCGGATTCGCAGTGCTTCGCAGGTTTGTGCAGGTTTCCTCACGATGTTTTCCTTCACCGCAAAGCTCGTGGTAAATTGCGCACATGAATTTCGAAAAACTCAGAGGTGCGAGCCGGGATTTGAACCCACGACCCTCTGCTTGAGAGGCGATAGGTCAAACCACTAGGCCACCACGGCTTTCATTAATATAATCACGGTTTTATTAATAAGTCAAATAAATTATTTTAAATTTATATTATCAAATCGATTATTTTCTAGTATTTAAATATCAAATGAAATTGTGAAATTGTAAATTTATTTTAAAATTGTATTGTTTAATTGTATTAAGGAATAAAAGAGGCTTATTATTATTATTATAGTGTTTGTAGGCGTCTCAATCAGATCAATCAGATATTGATCAGACTCAGTCGAAATCGAAAGTCTGTCTAACTAAATCGCTTTCAAAGTTTTTAAGAAGCTGTAGCTGTTATAAAAATCTATATTTTTATCATCTCACAGTAACTCTTGTAATGCAGCCTTGTGCGCATCGGAGTCTTTGAATTTGATGTTCACCTTTTTATTATGATATGGACAAGAAACCTGGTAATTATGCGTAGGTAGTAGTTTTGATGATTATACTTCGGGCTGATCTGATGATGGAGCTGGAAACTTTATACTGGATTCCCAAGATAGGACAACATAACTTAGCTGCATTTGGGCTTGTTGAAATTATTTTAGGGTGTATTTTGACCAAGAATGACATTTATCGTCTGATGATGGAGCAACCTAATAGGTCTTCTTCTTCTTAAATTTAAGAGCTGTGCTCTTGTCGGTGGAGTAATCGCCACTCCGCACGGTCTTTGGCCAGCTGTTTGACTTCCTGATACGACACGACACCCACCCTTTCCTTCACCTGGTTAAAATAGGTCAATATTGGTCTTCCTCTACCTCGTTTTCCTTCAATTTTGCCTTCCAGTAGGTTAAGAAAGAAATTGTCGTGTCGTATCAAGTGTCCTATCATATTTCCCCTTCGGCAATTTATGGTCTCCAGTAACATTTAACCAAATAAACAAATAGGTATCCAGTAACCAAATAGGTATTGAACTTAAAATAAAATTTATGACTAAAACAAAATGTAAGTACTTACTTCTGCGAACCCTCTGTTTGGGAGTGCAGTCAGCGGCTGCGGCGGCAGCTGGGCTATCATTACCAATTTCTGTGAGGGTGAAGCCAGACAAGTGTCATTTTTTGAGTTGTGAACCGCGTATTTTCGGTGGCCTAATTTCTGTGCATTCGATTTTATATAAAAGTTCATTTGGTGCCACACGACTCAAAATGAGTCAACTCCCAATTAAATTCCCAAAAATACATCGTGGTTTCTATTGTCGTTGATTATAAAGAACGGTGCCATTTCACATTTGAAAAAAAAAACACTTAAGTACTCAATTCGGGAATCGAACCCGGTCGTTTTCGGGCGATATCGATAGTGTACGTCATAAGTAACAAAATGTGAAGGAATAAAATGCATTACCTATAATTACATATTTCCTATTCTTTAATAATGAAAGTGACATGTATTTTTGTTTTTAAAATGTCCGGGTTCGATTCCCGTGCTGAATACAAGCTTTTTAAGATGGATCTATGAATGCAGTTTTGCTTGTTACTAAAATCGATGCCATGGTTCTAAAGAACAGGTCTTCGTATGTCTTATAGTTCCAGTCGTAAGTTTAGCTACCTCATCTCGGTCGGTAGGAAGCGTGAATGAATGGTCAACGGTTGTAGCTGATCAGATCACTACCAGTAATTACTGGAGCCAGAGTTTTGACATTTATTAGGCAGCCACAAACATACGTAGACAAAGATATAAATTCTGGATGTTCATTGAGTTTTAGCAGGGATTGGGGAAATCGAAATAAAACAGCAGCGGTTGAAAACTTTCTTCTTTAATTAATAATGTAGGGTTCGCGCTCGAATCACAAAGTGATCGCATATAAATTTTTAACATCATTTATTTACATTTAAAACTAGAATGTATCTAAAAGTCAGGTCCGATCGCGCCTCCCCTCTGCGCCGGCGCCGGCGCGGGGTCCTGTCGCGGCGCCGCCCGCCGCCCTGCAAGACCAAGGCGCTCGTCAGTCTCAGGCGGCCCGCAGGCGCGGCGCTACGGGCTGCTACGGGCGGCGCATGCGCAGCGAGCAGGCAGGCCTACGCTATGCAGTGACCGAGCCAATGGTTTTCAAGTGGAACAGTACTCGCAGGGATCGACATTAGGTCGAGGCCGACGGCGGCCGCCGGGCAAGCGACAAGCCATGCTGGGGGAGGGGGGGGGGGGCAGCGGCCCGAGCTACTCATTACCGCAGCAGGGTCCAGCTCCTATCCTCGCCATTAGAAACGGTGGCTTTTAAGGAAAGAAAACAAAGTTTTAATAGCTTTACAGTATAGTGGTTGCTGATCCAGTGAGCACGCGACTGCTGGCAGGACACCCACGGATCTCATGGTGCACACACAAGTCATCTAATGTAGGGGAAACTTCGATAAAAACTATTTGAATTAAAATACCCACGTACAACTTACATCTGAAAGAAATTGAGGTTACTATTGCGTTGAGTATGTTTACTCGTAATAACAAATTTGATTATCAGTAGAAAATATGCGTGAGGTGTCCAGGTGCTACCTGACTGCGGGCTGGTAATCGCGGCGTCTCCTGCGGCCGCGGGCGGGCGCCGGCGCAGGCGCGTGGGCGGGGCCGGGGGAGGGGGCGGCGGCCAGCGGCGCGCGGTACTGGTCGGCGCACGCGGCGCACGGCGAGCCGCTCGACTCGGAGTCGCTGTCGCAGCCGCGGCACAGCTCTGCCGGCAGACAACATCACGAAATTGAGCGAAGATGAGAATGATAGGTAATGTCACGGATAATGCGAATTACCTGCTCTTGTTCAAAGTTTCACAAAATTATATTCTCAACATAATAATCATCATTATATTCACAAATACATAATGATTAGTTGATTTTTATGACATAACTATACCTACGTAAGTATAAGACAATACTTATAAATATATTTTTCAACAAAGTTTTTGAGTCATTATTTTGAGGGGTTTTTTCATACAATTATATTAAATAAAACATATGGCCTGATAACTAAAGTACACGCGGACGAAGTCGCGGGTAAAAGCTAGTAGATCATATTCGTCGAACTGAACAACATTAGTTCAATATCTTTTAAAAATAATTAGTCTTTTAACTTTTTATTATACTGTTAAGTTTCGTATTCGAAGAAGCAATGTAAAGCAAAATTCTTTTGTAGCGTGATAGGCGACGTCAGTTGTGTTCTAGGATGGCGTAGGTACATTGATAGCAGTATTTAATTTGTATGAAAAAAGAAAAATTCAAAGACTCCATTATTATTAAAAGCTACTGAACTGATGTGGTTTCATTTGACGAAGACAATCAACGTTTTAATCTTTTGCTCGTATTACAGGCCACACCCGGTATGTGAAATAGTTTTTAAGTCATGAGGGGTCAAAAGTGGCTCTACATGGTTCGGGTAAAATTACACACGGTGCTGCTCGCCAATTCTGTTAGCTTGAACTTAATATGCCCTCTTGCCCTTTGAAAGCTCTTCTACGAGTATAAACGTAGCTAGGTACGATAGTTCCAGGATAGTAAATGAATGCCAATAAAAAAAATAAAAATAAAAAAGCCTTTTAATTTCTAGCAGTTAACATCAAAGTAATACATAACATAATATTTCAATTCCTAAAATTTAATTTACATGCATTAAATTTTTCAATATAATGTCAAAAAATATATAAGTCAATAAAATAAAAATAAAGAAAGAAAATTACGCTCCTGCTAGAACCCCTCCTGTGAAGGTAAAGGCCTCCTTTAATGACGACCAGTAATCTCTATCTTTAGAGTCTTTCATCCAATGTGTGCCTGTGCCTGCTGTTTGGGTGATGTCGTCGCAGACCGATAATGAGATGGGAAGACGACTGCCAATAGCAACTACTTATTTTAGTTCAAGTATAGACGGATACGAAATGGAGGCGAAGAAAGCGAGGGCCCGAGTTGGAATTCTGTTCTAAATTAGCTCTTGGCAAATATTTCCAGCACCAGAGGACAGCGATATAAATGCGGAGAATATGTTTTATCGGAGCTCCTGCCCGCCGTTTACTGCGAAGGTTTACACTCGGGCCTCCTTTTAAAACTCATTAAATTTAACGAACGCGGCCCCACGGATTTATTCTGTGCCCACGGCGACACTTTCCGAACTTAATTAAATTTTTGTCCTCAAATGTAGATAAAAAATATCTCAGTAGGTGAAGGTGTGGTCAGTGATAATCACCGCACCTACGCAGAGTTACCTATTTGTTCAAAATCAATTCGAAAGTGGAATGAGTTGAATCTCGAATCGATCGTAGTAAGTTATGGTCACGCAGCGGTGCAGCGCGGCGGCTCGCTGGCTGACGGACGGCGCGACTTCTGTCGCAGGCAAGGACGAGCTCCGCTGGCGCGCGGGGCGGGAGGGGGGGGGGAGGTGGCAAACTCCTCGCGGAAATTGCAAACTCGCTCAATGGAACCGGAGATAATGCCTCGGGAATGAACTATTATTATTTTATGGCGCTTTTTAATATCCTGTCTGCGCGGCTGCAGCGGTAACGAGTTTTGACCTTAATGCGATTTTTTTCTTATTGGGGTTCTTTAATTGATGCTGGGTGTTTTCTTTACAGCTTTGATTAATCGACTAAATAAAAATCAAGTGCATCCCAAAGGTTGCCAATATTTCTTGGGGTGTTATAGTATTTTCCAGACCAAGGTTAGGTATAATAAACCACTGTAAGAAAATATAAAACGTAGGTATTTTGAAGAAAAGCTATTTGAAATATTCAGTATTTTAAACAAACAAAATGTGTAAATTTCCACATTACAATACTAAATCATGATTATGTACTCATGTTAAGTGCAGTGTTCAAAAGCAATCAGCAGCTCGTCGTCGGGCCCGCGATATGTCCCCCGGCCATGCAGCCCGCCCCTCTCCCGGCGTGAGACGGACACCTCACGCCGCTTTATTGCGGAAATCTGCAGGACGTATTTTATTGGAGGCAATCAACGCCGGGTTTTGCATAAAAGGCGCTCGAGATAATACTTTAAACGCTCAAAGTGAAATTTTACGGCTCGCGGTTTTTATTTCCTCACAAAAGTAATGTTCGGCGAGAACCGGAGCTTTATTGAAATCGAGCGCTCGGGCGCGAGGCCGCCACTGAACTCGACCATTTTTTAGAACAAATCTTGGTGGTTTCATTATTATTTATTATTAATATTTCATTGATGGTTGGTGGTTCCGTGGCCGGTAGTTTGAAACAAGTTCGGCGGCCGCGGTAAGTGACCGCGTGAGGTATTTAGTGACTCAGAGTAATCGCCGGTATAACACGTAACTGTTGGTTTTCATAGTCATCTGTTATTTTGATTGTGCATGTTATTTATCAGCACCTACTCAATTCTTTCGATCTGCATAATAAAATACTGCATGTTATTTTGTCGTATTTGACCGGTTCGAGCCCGGACTGGACTAAGACAAGTGATTTTTTAAAAATCCATATAGTAATGCAGAATTGATGATTTTTGAAAGTAAAGGAAAGTTTCAGTCTCCTTAACACGGATTGCGCTATTTCCAATATTTATTGTAGGCAGTTGCCATCTATTGCGGTATTCGATTTTTTTCACTCTCTATTATTTTATCATAGTGTCAACTTATCAGCGGTCGCTGTAACACGATCGATTAATACGAGTACCTACCTTTTATCTATCAATAACTGTATCGAGACAACAGTGGCCTTCCGATCGTGCTTTGTTCCTATATTTTCTGTTTCAAAGTCGGTTTTAAAATGGGAAACTTCATCGAGATCAAGATAGAGATTATCATTCTGAGAGGAGGGTGTCGGGTCGTTACCGGGCGCGTTGTGCAGGTTGGGTCGCGCGGGCGGCGCGGGCGGCGACGCGCCGAACGAGTGCAGCCGCAGCGAGCAGCCCCGCCCCGCGCACGCGCCGCCCATGCTGAACGTCGCGTACGGGCTGATCTCGTCCGGCTCGCCTGCACAGCCACAGAGAATGAGCCACGGGCATCGCGCGCTGAGCGACCGGGGGCGGCGGCCGTACGCACCGTGGGGCGGCGTGAGCGTCTTGGCGTGCTTCTTGCCGGGCTCCGTCGAGTAGAGCTGCGCTGCGGCGGCGGGGGCGGGGGCGGCGGGGGCGGCGCGGCGCGCGCGCAGGCGCCAGGCGGCGGCGGCCGCCAGCGCGGCCAGCAGCGCGCCGCCCGCCAGCGCCGGCGCCAGCCCGCCGCGCCACGCGCCGCCCGCCGCGCCGCCCGCCGCCCCGCCCGCGCCCGCCGCGCCCGCCGCGCCCGCCGGGGACGAGCCCTCCTCTACCGGTAGCGAGACGGGCTCGCCGATTATTTCTGTGAAATTAAAACCTTTGATTTACATCGAAGTGGGTAAACAACTTCACTTAGAGATCGAACGGATGTTCTCAAGAGGAACCCGGAATCAGGACGGTGCCGGCGGGGAGGGAGAGAAAAGGAGAGGGTGGGACCACACTCACCGCCGCTGAGTGCGCGCGTGGCGGCGCGGTACCGCGCGCGCACGACGCCGGCGGCCGAGTGCGCGGCCGCGCGCAGCTCGTACCACGCGCCCGGCGCCAGCCCGCCGCCCTGCAACACGCCCGACAATGGCACTGATTCCATATACTATGAGTAGGTACATCATGCTTTATGCTGTGCGCGACTTTTACCCACAATCACGCGATGCGAAGCACTTGAATATACTCGCGCGTGCATCGGGTCACCCGTCCGAGCCGTACCTACCTCGGCGGTCTCTCCGTCTTCTGGCAGTGCGGTCCAGGCGCCGCCGGCCGCGGGCCGCAGCGCCAGGCTCCAGCGCAGCACGGGGCAGGGCGGCTCCGCGTCCCCCGCTGCCCCCGGCGGCCCCGCGCGCCACACCAGCAGGTTGAGCCGCAGCGCCGTGCTGTTGGCCCATATGAACGTCGCCGCCGGGGGCGCCGCGGCCTCTGTACGGGTACAAAATTCCAACTCATATTTATCACCAGTAGGTAAATTACTATTAAATATTCGTCCTAAGTTCATCGTTCATTCTTTTTCGAAGTCTCCTATTCGCTCCGAAACTTTTCGATTTATTAACTGTTTCAGTGAATAGAATTTTATCGTTTAGTTTAAGCTAGTAAGTATTGCTCGCTTCATTTAGGCTGAAGCCGGATGAGTCGTACTCACGGCGGCCGGTGGTGGCGGCTCGCAGCGCGCGCGAGGGCGGCCCCGCGCCCGCCGCCGAGTGCGCGCGCAGCCACACGCGGTGCCGCGCGCCGCACGCCAGCCCCGCCAGCAGCGCCGAGTAGCCGCCGCCCGCGCCCGGCCCCGCCCCCGGCCCCGCCGGCACGCGCAGCGACCGCGGGGAGGCGGGCGCGGCGTCGTCGTCGCGCGACCACCACACCGTGAAGCCTATTGCCAGATATATCTCGTCAGCGCTCTCTTATCACCTGCCGACATGGCGTCGGAGCAGGGAGCGTGGCGCGCTTACCGAGCAGAGGGTCGTCGGGCGGGTCCCCGGGGGGCGCCCCCCAGGCCAGCAGCAGCTGGTGCGGCGCGGCGCTGCGCAGGCGCGGCGCGGGCGGCGCGGGCGGCGGCGCGCGCAGCCGCACGGCCCACGCGGCCGCGTCGCTCGACCCGTCGCCCGCCCGCACCGCGCACGTGTAGTTGCCCGCCGCCTCCTCGTCCAGATCTGCGCAACCCTCATCGTGAGGCCCCCACGGAGTGGACATCGAGAGACGTGATCGAACACGACAACCGGCCAGGCCGCGGGAGCCGGTGGTGATGGTCATATGGCAGGTACAGATTTAATTTCAAACATCATGCACTAGAATAACTGAAACTAGAGTCGGTCGGACGAACCCGACGGACGGGTACGGGCACTCGTAGTTTTAAAGGTCGAGGCGAATGCACCAGGTAAAGATGTCAACATGAAAATTTAGGCCGGCGAGACGGTCGACAGCTGCTGGCGCGTGGCATACCGTGTATGAGCAGATCCCCGTTGGCTGCGAGCGCGTGCCGGCGCGGCAGCGGGTCCCAGCGGCGCCGCAGCGCGCCCGCGCCGCCGCCCGCCGCCGCGCAGCCCAGCCGCAGCCGCGCGCCGCGCGCCGCGCGCAGCGCCCGCGCCCACGACGAGATGCGCACCGGCGCTGCGAACACACGCGCACGTCAGTCTCGTGCACATTAGACGCATGTCGCGTCGGTCGGGTCGCACTCACCGTCGCGGCTGGGCGCGGCGGCGACGACGCGGCCGCGCGGACCCTCGCCGGCCGCCGAGTGCGCGCGCACCCAGAACTCGTAGACGACGCGCTCGCGCAGCCCGCGCACGTCGTGCCACGCCTCGTCCTCCGCGCCGTCGCCCGCCGGCTCGCCCGCCTCCACGCGCTGCGACCACTCGCCGCCCGCCCTGCGCACACGACACGCGTTATCATTCGGCGCGGCCCCTCGCGCGTGGCGTGCGAGCGAGAGGGCCACTCACTTGTCGCGCTCCTTGGTGTAGAGCGTGTAGTGCGCGGGGCGCGGCAGGCCGGCGGGCGCCCTCCACGCGACGCGCGCCGCGCCCGCGCCCGCCGGCAGCGCGCGCAGCTGCGTCACCGCGCCCGGCACTGCGCACACGAACGTCATAAATTAGCGCTTTGTCTTCAAACGAGATTTAGGAGCTGTTTCACCATCCATTCATCATCATCATCATCATGTCAGCCGAAAGACGTCCACTGCTGGACATAGGCCTCCCCCAAGGCTCTCTACTCAGACCGATCTTGTGCTTTTCGCATCCACCACGATCCCGCGATCTTAACTAGGTCGTCGCTCCATCTTGTTGGAGGCCTATCGACAGCTCGTCTCCCGGTCCGCGCACGCCATTTGTGAACCTTAATTTTGACCCCATCGGCCATCAGTTCTGCGGACAATGTGCCCCGCCCACTGCCACTTCAGTTTCGCTTCAGTGAAACACACGCCATTAATGTTGATGCCTCGTCCTTTCCAGTCCAAAACCTTAAAAGCATCCTCCAATGCAGCTGAGAACAGTTTTGAAGAGATGACATCTCCCTGTCTGACTCCCCGCTGCAGAGGAATAGGCTTCATGCTCTGGTCCTGTAGTCGGACGGACATAGTGGCGTTTTCGTACAAACACTTTAACACTTCGATATACCGGTAGTCAACTTGGCACCGCTGGAGAACCTGTAGTAGAGCTCAAGTCTCGATCGAATCGAAGGCTTTCTAGTAGTCCACAAATGCAAGGCAAAGGGGGAGCTTATACTCTTTGGTCTTCTGTATAACCTGCCGCAGCGCATGTGTGTGGTCTACGGTACTATAACCTTTTCGGAAGCCGGCTCGTTCGGGAGGCTGGAAGTCATCAAGCCTGCGTGCGAGACGATTCGTGATGACCCTGGAAAACAGCCTGTAAACATGGCTCAGAAGCGAGATGGGTCTATAGTTCTTCAGCAAGGCGTTATCAACTGTTTTGAAGAAGAGCACCACCACACTTCTGTTCCATGCTTTCGGCATTCTCTCTTGGTGGAGGACGGAACTGAACAGCATCCGAAGGCCCTCAAGGACCGGTTTACCACCCGCCTTCAGGACAGCAAAGCCGGGCAAAGAATGATGTGCAACAAGAATCGTTTGTAAGTCATGAAAGTGCAGATCTGTCGTGCGGATGCGGGCGGCGTACCTTCGTCGAGCGTGGTGCAGAGCGCGGGGTCGGAGGCGGGCCCGGGCCCGGCCGCGCCGCGCGCGCGCACCCGCACGGAGTAGTTGGTGGCGGCGCGCAGCCCGCGCAGCACCGCGGCCGGCGCCGCCGCCGCCGCCGCGCCGCCGCCCGCCGGCCCGCGCCACGCCGCACCCGGCAGGTCGTAGAGCGGCGCGTAGTGCACGTCGTACCCGTGGGCGGGCGGCGCGGCGCCGGGGGGCGGCGCCCACCACACGCGCAGCGCGCCCGCCTCCGCCGCGCAGTGCACGCCGCCCGGCGCCTCCGCCGGCACTGCGGCACACAACACGTCAGGCGCGCGTCACGCATGACGGGCAGGGGCGGGGGGCGAGGGGGGACGGGTACTGACCTCCGGGCGTGACCGTGGCGCCCGTGGCTTCAGGCGCGGGCGGGCCGGCGCCGGCGCGGTTGAAGGCCCGCAGCGTGACGCCGTAGCGCGCGCCGCGCCGCAGCCCGCGCAGCAGCAGCGAGGTGCGGTCGCCGCCCGCCGCCGCCGCCGCGCCCGCGCGCCGCGGGTCCTCGCCGCCGCCCTCCCCGTCCTCGTTACCGCCCGACAGCGCGCGCCACGTCACGGCGTACCCCAGGAGCTCGCCGTTCCACGACTCACGCGTCGGGGGCTGCGTCAGGATTGAAAAAAGATCTAAAGATCAAATTTTACTAAATTTATCAAATTCTCATCTACCTACAGGTGGGTTAAAGATGTTTGCAAAGAGCGACAATGAATTTTTCGAAAACTGTCAAACCCACAGGCAGCAGGTAGTTATCGGGAAATTAAAATGCCACTTCATACAATTTCTTTTAAACAGGTAGCGTTCCACGGGAAATCCAGATGCTTTTTGTGTCAAACTATTTTATAAAGACATGATTTCATCGATACTGTACTTATAACACCTACCTGTTTAAGGTCACAGCTCATAGATCCACCCGGCACCCGACTAGCATCGCCTCACCGCAAACGGTTATATGGATTTGTATGGGCATGCGGTCATTACGTCAACTCCTTAGCGTCACCGGATCGTCTCGATCGCGAAGTGTTCACGCGCGGACGGCGAATCAACCACTCGGTGACAGCCCGCTGCTCGTACGCTTGCCTTGCGTGAACGCGTGTGGTCCACTCGTCGACCACGCGAGGTCCACTCGTTGTCAATGCGGAGTCCACTCGTGGACCACCTGTCAACAACGAATGGACGCTGAAAGTCGAGGCGGTGCTGGTCGGGTGCCGGATGGTTCTAATATGCTGTGACCTTTAGAATCGGGTACAAATATTTAACGCTACGAAAGCGAGCGCCCGAGTGTGAAAACAACTGTACCCTGTGTTCCAGAGCACTCACCGTCCAGGTGACGAGCAGCTCGTCCGGCGCGGCGGCGCGCGCGCGCACGTCCAGCGGCGCGCCCGACGGGGCTGCGGCGGAAACAACGACTTCGATCACTCAAACGTGTTCATCACACACACGAGCGCGGCGAGAACGCTACGAGACCGACCTTCCTCGAGCGTGGTGAAGAGCAGCGGCGCGGACGGCGGCGACGAGCCCACGTGGTTGACGGCCACCACGCGCAGCGAGTACGCGGTCGCCGGCTGCAGCCCGGCCAGCGTGGCGGCCGCGCCCCCCTCCGACGGGGCGGCCGCGCCCCCCTCCAGCGTGAGGTTGCGGGCGGGGCCGGGGGCGGGGCCGGGGGCGGGGGGCGGCGCGAGCGCAGCCTCGTAGCGCGCGGCGCCGGCGGGCGCGTCCCAGCGCAGCCGCGCCCAGCGCGCGCCCACGCCGCCCAGCCGCAGGCGCGCCGGCGCCGCCGGGGGCTCTGCGCGGGGACAAGCCGTTAGACGCGTGCGACACGGCGGCGGGTGGGCGCCGCCCGAGCGCGACCCACCTTCCACGTGTAGGTGCAGCGGCGCCTCCGCGCGCCCGTAGCGGTTGGCGGCCACGCAGCGGTACTCGCCGGCGTCGCCGGGCTCCGCCGCGCGCAGCCGCAGCTCGGAGCTCAGCGCCGCGTCCGCGCCGCCGCCGCTCTCGGTCACCGTCCACCTGCGACGGCCACGCGTCATCAGCGGATTCAGGTATATCATAAGATGGCAGCGTTTCATGATACGCCCGATTTTACGATAGGACCGTGACGCGCGTACCGGAAGGAGTCGAGGTCCAGGCGGCGGCCGTGGCGCGTCCAGCCGAGGCTGAGCGGCGCGTCCCCGCGCGCGCGGCACCGCAGCACCGCCTCGCGCCCGCGCAGCGTCGACACGTTGCGCGGCGCCGGCGCCTCGAAGTGCGCGGGCTCTGCCGGGGGAGACGCGCGCTTTTAGACTTCGAGTCGATCAGCGCCGATCACGGTCCTCGGGGCGCGCGCGGTACCGACCGTGCACCGTGACGTCGATGTGCTTTATCAGCGGCGCGCCCACGCCGTTGTCGGCGCGGCAGCGGTAGCGCCCCCTGAGGCCGCGCGTCGCCGGCGCCGCCAGCGCGCCGCCCGCCGCCGCCCACGGCCCGCCGGCCACCTCCTCCCAGCGCTCGTCGCTCTCCGGGTCGCTCGACGATTCTCCTGTCGGTCGGATCGCATGATAATTCAGTAGGTGCTCCTTGAGACTCCCGCCGCCGAAGTCGTAACTATAATGTCACGCATCGCGGACGACGCACACGCTTACCGACTTTTCTAAACCACGTGACGACCGGAGTCGGATGTCCCCGGGCGGCGCACTCGAGCAGCAGCGGCGCGCCCAGCAGCACGGCGACATCGGAGGGCTCCGTGGTCCAGGCCGGCGGCACTGCGACAAGAGGGGCGGTCAGCGCAGGTCGGGGGCGGGGCGCCCAACAAACAATTTGGCGATAAAAATAGACCGTATAGTAGCTTTGAGTGGTAGAGTAGCTTTACAAGGTCTACAGTTATAGCTTTTGGTGACACTATGGAGCTAATTGAATACATTAGTCAGCTGGCGATAGTAAAGTGATTTAATAGAAATTAGAAAAATATAATAACTTTAAGCTGCAAAGTGGAGCTATAAGCTACCACGTTATAGCTTATAGTTGCAGCTGTAGGGTGATTTTATCACTGAAAGCTCTTTTGGAGTGTCTATTAACGCGTCTTAATGCTGTCGCTCTGTAAGAGTGTTTACCTTCTAGTGCTAAATGTAGCCTTTAGTGTTAAATAAGCTGTAGGAAAATATTAAAGCTGTATAAAGGTTATAATGGCAATTCTAATAACTCTCAATGAGTGAGTGATATAACGGAGTTAGGGTACCCCGTTGAAACGCTGTGTAGCTGTTTTAGCGTTTATGGTGCTACAAAAGAAATTGAAGGTATAGCTCTTTAAGAGCTTTGAGTGTTAATAAGATATGTAATAACTCTATTTTAGAGTTATCAGTTCTACAGTAGTAATAAATATGACTTTTTTAGTTAGCCTTGCGCTCCGAAGTGATAGTATAGAGTCTATAGAGATATCGGAATGTTTAAGAGTTACAGACAACAACGCCATTTTCGTTTACAAATAATAACCTTAAAATGGCAAACATAATCATGAAAATTAAGTATAATTGAAAAAATGAAAAAATGAAAATGAAAATGAAAAAGTTTATTGTTTATCATGAGGTAGGTTAACAATGAATGAAGGTTGGGGCCCTCTAGTAAGTGTGAAACACACTTGTAGCAGAAAGTCCCGCTCTTCTATAGCATGGCATGCATTGAATACCTAACTTTACAACCAACTTTAAGATATAAAACTTATAATCTAGTTAAGTATACTATTATTAAAAATTTACTGTACAGTCTTCAAAAATATAAGATCTAGTTACTTTACTACACCCATTTGCAAATCTAACCCGTTAAATTAACTTTTCGAAAAAAAAAAATGCACCGTAGTATTTTATCGTCTAAAATTTTAATCAAAACGTATATAATTCTAAGGCGCTTGAAAATTGAGATGTAAAATATCATATATAATAACAGAAAACTTACAACCGCAATAGTTTTTCACGTATCTACGTAAAAACAACTGATATCAAAATAACGCACTTACCGTTTTCTGTCTTTCCCGTCGCCATTACAATAATACAGCACTGTTCGCGTTTTATTATTAAAAATGACACATGTTAATTTCCAAATAGAAATATTTCTATAAAATTGAATACAATAGTGTACACTAAGAGCTTGTGTATCACGCAAAGAGTTTATTTTCACCACTGTAGCTCTTTTGTTGCGCTTTAAGTGATATAAGAAAATATTCTACAGGTTTCATAGAACCCTTGGCGCAAGTTACGGCTATTGTAGCTCTTTATTATCTCCTTTATTCGCGGAGAGTTTTTTTTCACCACTGTAGCTTTTTTGTTGCGCTTTAAGTGATATAAGAAAACATTTTACAGGTTTTATAGAACCCTTGGTACAAGTTACGGCTGTTGTAGCGCTTTATTATCTCCTTTGGTAATATGCATCGCAAAATAATGCATAAATAATAATAATATGCAAATTGAAGTGGCAATGGGCGGGCCACATCGCTCGAAGAACAGATAACCGTTGGGGGAGAAAAGTTCTCGAGTGGCGACCACGAACCGGAAGACGAAGCGTTGGCAGGCCTCCCACCAGGTGGACTGACGACATCGTGAGAGTTGCGGGAAACCGGTGGATGCAAGTGGCGAGTTGTCGTTCATTATGGCGTTCTAAGGGGGAGGCCTTTGTCCAGCAGTGGACGTCTTCCGGCTGATGATGATGATGATGAATATGCATCGCTGCTGTAGCACTATTATACCACTTGAAGTGATAAGGTCTGTGCCAAAATCGGACTATAAGAGAGTTATAGCGTGCTATATCGCTAATTTTTAGGTCGTGCTAGAGCTAAAGGAGTTTAAAAGAACTAATATACGGCGGTTATAGAGCTTATCTTATCGCCAAATTGTTAGTTGGGCGGGGCGGGGCGGGCGCGCGCTCACCCTTGACGCTGAGGTCGGCGCTGTACTCGGCGGCGGCGGCGGCGTTGGCGACGCGGCAGGTGTACCGGCCGGCGTGGCGCGCGTGGAGCGCGGGGAACACGAGCAGCGAGAAGTCCCCGAGGCTCTTCTCCTGCACCTGCAGCGCGGCGGGCAGCGGGCCGCCGTCCTTGCGCCACGTGAAGTACAGCGGCCGGTCGCCGGCCCACGCGCCGCACAGCGCCTGCGCAGAGCTGCCCTCGCGCAGCTCCGACGAGAACATGAACGGCGAGATCTGCGGCGGGTCTGCGCACACCACCACCGTTAGTGACGCGTCCGCGTGTGTTGTCGATTCATTATTTACTAGCGACCCGCCTCGGCTTCGCACGGGCAAAATAAAACGGCCAAATGCGAGTTCGACTCCCGCACGAAGGGTTCCGTACTTATACAAAATTAGACATTAGCAAAAAACGGCAAAAAAACACATTTACTGTATGAGAGTCCCCTTAAATATTTATTTAATTGTGTTTTTAGTATCGGTTACTATAGCGGTAACAGAAAACACCATGTGTGAAAATTTCAACTATTTAGCTTCACGGATCATAAGGTACTGCCTAGTGACAGCAGCGGACAGTAGAGTTTTAGTAATAGGGTCCCGTTTTTATTACTCTTTGGGCACAGAACTCTAAATACTTAGGTCTCTAATCAAGAGCACTTAACACACATCTTTCAACTCCATTTCCCAAAAATTACACCCGATCCGCGCAAAGCCGGGACACGTCAACGTAGCGTAAATATGCATTTTTTGGTTATATTAATATTTTAAAATAGAACTTCTATGGCAACTTTTATCATACTTTGAGTTAGAAGTCATTGAAGTTTTAATACGGAACCCTATTTTTTTGGTAATAAATATAGTATAGCACTTTACAATAATTTTGCATTCTAATAGTAAAATAATTAAAAAATCAGTGTAATAGTTTTTGAATGAATTCACAACAAACATCCACAAATAAAAAAATACAAAAATTCTGAAATCCAAATCTTTCCTCTTTGTAATATTAATACGAGTATAGATTCTGGAATATTTCAGCAGATAATTTGATCACTCGGAGTGAAAGGTAAAGGTATTTTGGTTGTACCTTGTTTTGCCTAACAACTTTATTCCTATTTTCAGTTTGCCTAATATTAGATAAATTAATGTTAGATAAAAAAGTTTAGTATTATAAAACAAATTCGGTTCTGGCGCTTTGATGGCCACTGCTGCGGCTTGCTCGCTTCGCTCGCTCGGCTCGCGCACTGTAGGGTCGCAGTTCTACTTAACGCTCCTCCTCGCTTCTCTCGTCGTCGTACTTATTCCTTGTATGTTTAGTATTGTTATTTGCTTGAACCAAAAAAAAAATAGTAGAATATATGGATTAATTTATTTCAGTTTTAACTTACCTGGTGGCCTTATTTTATAATAGGTAAACATTTAGGTATTAAAATAAGCATAACGTTAGTAAACAAAACAAATGTTATGATAATTAAATATTAGACAATCCAATATAGTAGTCAAAACGTTATTCGTTTTAATTATGATGATTAGTTAAAATAAGAATCGACAAAGTGAATTTTCGATAAAATAATATTCGACAAAACAAGAGTTATGGAAATGAAAAAAATTAAAATTCGACAAAATAAAAATTATGAATCATGAAATCATACAAAGTGACTTTAGACAAACTATTCATTATAGTAAAAGTCGTTAGGCAAAGTGAAATCAGGCAAAACATTTTTAGAAAAATCAAGGGTATCAGACCGAAGGTATTAATTGGATATTGGTTTCGCTAATTATGTCGAATAGGAGCCGACCACCCGCTGAGATATTCCTGATCGACTCGAAGACGGGTCGCGCGCGGGACTGACTTAGGACTTGTATCTGGATGTCTTGTCGCGCGCTGCCGCCGTCGGGCGCGGTGACGCTGCAGGCGTACGCGCCGCCGTCCGCGGGCGTGGCTGGCCGCAGGCGCAGCGCCGGCCCGCGCGCCGCCGCGCCCGCCAAGCGCTGCCCGTCGCGCCACCACGTCACCGCGCTGCAACAGAAAAGCTCGCAGCGTTACGCGTCCTCACTCTAGGCCTTGTACCTCGTATGAGCTGACAGAACGTGCACGTACATACATAATAAATATGGTATTATCTCATATTTAATAACCATTAAAAAATTTAAGACCATTTCCATTAAATACTGGGTCAAATAACCGTAAATAGAGTGATGAAAGTATCGTTTTAGAGCTTAATTATTTACTATATGTGAAAAAAAATTGAGCATCTTTCGATTCGAAAACTAGGTAATCCACGTGATTGAAACTTCGAAATGTTGCATGTGTCAGAGCTGAAGCGTCGAGTGAACCGAATCACTCACGCTTGTGGTCTCTTCGCATGTTTTATACGATTCTCTTATCTCGGAAGAAACGTAAGTACGGATCATTTGTCAAGAAGAGGTTCCACATGCATAAGCCATTCAGTTCCGATGAGCGCACGCATGCGCAGTCGGGCGTATGGGTGAAACCAAACGAGCGTTATTTTTTGAATCGTGAGCCGCGTGTTTTCGGTCGCGTAATTTCTACTGCATTACATTTGGTTTCATAAAAAAGTCCAGGTCGTGCCACACGGTGACTCAAAAACTGACGCCCGTCTGGCTTCACTCTAAAAGGAATCATCCTATAGAATGCACCTCTATGGACCTGATCGGATATCCAGCGTAGGGGCAGTAGACGGTGGCGTTGGTGCCCGCCACCACGCGCACCGGGCCCGCGGCGCGGATGGACGGCGGGCCTGCGGACAGACAGGGCGTGAGAGGGCGGCACGTGGGGCGGGGCGGGAGGGGAGGGGGCACGCTCACCGTAGACGTTGAGGCGCGCGGAGTGGTCGGCGGCGCCGTGCTCGTTGGCGGCGCGGCACGTGTAGCGGCCGCCGTCGGCCGGCGCCAGCGCGCGCAGCCGCAGCACCGACACGGCCGCGCCGCCCGGTCCCGCCTCCTCCGACACCGAGTACCTGCCGCCACACACGCCCGTCAGCGACGCGCCTCCACCGGCCTCGGACGGCGGCACGTCGGATCGAGGTGAGGCGCGCGACCTGCGAGGAACGGGAACAGCGCGCCTCCCCTCGACCCGATCAGTGCCTCGAGCCGTAGCCCAGCCTCGCGCGAGCCACGAAGCTCACCGGTGCGGCGCGCGGTAGTGCGCGAGCGGCTGGTCGTCGAGCAGCCAGGCGATGCGGGGCGGGGGCGCGGCGGCGGCGACGCACCGCAGCGTGGCGTCCCCGCCCGGCCGCAGCGCTTGCTCGATGAACGTGTATTGCAGCTCCGGCGCCGAATCTGCGTCGAAGGTTGAGTATAAAGTCGGTGAATATTACTCGGCTTTTGTTATTAAAAATATTGTTTAATGCCAATAGGACTTGATAAATATTACCCAAAATTTCAAGTTTTATACTGGGTTATCTATTGTTTGCCCGAAAGTTTGCTATAATTTCATTTTCCCGAAGTTCATATGTCCGAAACTTCATTTGCCCTAATATTTCGTTTACTAGAAAATTTATTTAATATACTCGTAATTCTTATTTTCCCGAAAATTAGATGCCATAATGATACGAATGCATTACGTATTGTTTTCCATATTATTAAGTGCAATGATATTTATTTAATAGAATAACCAAACGTATTCAATTCAATTATTTGACGATCAATATTATTTTTGAGTAAATTTTAAATAATGTTTAGGTAACCGTTTTAATATTATTTGGTGCTTCAATTTAGGTGACAGCTATATTTTAGGAACAAAAATTATTTATTAGGACGACAAAAACGCATTTATTAGGTGATCAATGAAATCATACCCTAATTACCCTTACCCGAACACATCGCTCTCGCCTTAGCCTTCTGAAACTACCCTATCAAAGTCGCTTTTACTCCGAACCGTCTTGCTCGCTCGCTTCGCTCGTTCGCACAAATCAAATGTCGCAATTCTAACCTAACCTAACTTATGTAGGTGAAATTTACCTAATCCAAAGGCTTGCTGTATGGGATGTCGATATTCACCATTTACTTGAAATTATGGCGTGTGATACTTATGGCTTTACATCATCGTATTAATTTCAATAATTTCATTTTTCATAATAATTTATTTAAATTAATATTATGGGAAACAATTATTCTGTCATTTCATTAATATGTGTACGAGCAAGCAACGTGCATTTAGACAACTAAGCAATTTCAAGTTGATCTCATTTACTTAGTTAGGTTTTAATTTATTTGTAATTGCTTTAATTTCAATTCCACGTCAGTTCGCAATAAGCCATCAAGAGCGCCGCGCGTACTCATAATCATTAACCATCATTTTAGATTTAGGTAACTAGATTATCTAAGTGTTTTTAATACAATAAATTCGTTGAGTATTTTAGTTGAATCTTTAATTGCTTCGGCTAAACCCGAACAATATGGTTTAACAACGATTAGTGCAATTAAATTTATAAGAAACTATATTATGGCGGTTGAATATTATAGCACACGAAATTCGGGCAAGTAAAGGTACCTACACCCAAAACTGAATGTCATTGTGTTCCGAGAAAATTGGTTGCTGCGTCATCGACGTTATCTCCTCGCCGGCGACGACCGGGTCGCGAGCGGGGCCCCCCGGCCGGAGGACCCGGACTACCTACTTTAATTTAAATGCCACAAAAGAAGGCTTTGTCATCGTGACAAAAGACACGTTTGCTCCAATATTTGCGGGCGCGGGTCCGGCGCCGGCCGCTGATTGATTCCTCGACTCGTCCGCGCCGACCTTAGCGAGCGACACGAGAGCATCCCTCCCTGCCGCTCTTCTCACCGTGAAATCACTTTTTGCGTTCGGTTTCTATCTAACAAAGCGGCATACATTTCGTTACAGCTCTTCGATGCGTTATTTCCCTTATAAAAGTTATGAGGTCTCTCTTTCCGAACAGAAACGGTTTTATAGTGCCGTAAGTTGACTGCGCTGTCGTGCTAGATGACGTCGCGACCGACGCGTTGGCGTCGGATCCGGGTCGTTTCGATGTAGTTATTTTAAATTTCTAACACTGACGGACTAGGATAGAAATTGCAGATGTGAAAAGGCAGTTTCTGTTTACAGACTGGGAAGATTTTTACCGAGCTGATTCTTGAATTAGAAATAAAAAACACTAACATTTTTCTAAAAACCTAGTTTTCTGCAACACGCCTTTTGTTATGTTTTTTGTGTTTTTTTATTCGTTTAAAAATTACTGGTAGATCGAATCGAAAATAGGTATTTGTCAAGAGAGGTCAGAAGGTGTCACAGCACTTGTCGGCACGCACCGGCCAGCCGGAGCTCGGCGCTGGCCTGCGCGGCGCGGCGGCCGCGGCGCGCCTCGCACTGGTAGACGCCCTGCGCGCCGCGCGCCGCGCGCAGCTCCAGCAGCCCGGGGCCGCCCGCGCCGCCCGCCAGCGCCGCGCCGTCGTGCCGCCAGCTCAGCGCCGCGCCCGCCGCGCTCGAGCAGTTGAAGCGGACCGTGCTGCCGCTGCGGGCCACCTGCCCACACCGTTCATCGTCACCAACTGATAATGAATGTAATGAAGTGGAGCGACGAATAAAGAATGAGTGAAGGTGCGTCACCACGAGCTCGGGCTGCAGCGTGACGGCGAGCGGCTCGTCCAGGCGCAGGCGCAGGCGCGCGGTGCGGTCGCCGCGGGCGCTGGCCGCGCGGCACAGCCAGCCGCCCGCCGCCGCGCGCCGCACGCACAGCGCCGCGCCGCCCGCCCACGGCCACGCCGCGCCCTCCGCCGCTGGAACCAGCCGCCCCGCGCCCTCGCGATACCACCTAGAGGGACGCACGCAAAAACCTTATACGCGGGATACATGTCTTGAGATCGCTCGCACGGTTTATGGTTAAAATAGTCCCTGCTGATCCGAATTAGAGGAAACGGTTCCATGCATTTCGATATTACATAAACCGGATTAGGATTGAGTTCAAGTTACGTAATCAGCGCGAGACCGTGTCAGTAATATCTCGTTAAGTTTACGTGTAGTGCGGCGCGGGGTGCGGCGAGGCGGCGCAGGGCAGGCAGACGGGCGCGCCCGCCGCCGCGCGCACCGTCAGCGCCACCGTCGACAGCACCGGCGCGGAGCCGGCGGAGCCCTCTGCAAACAAACAGCGTGAGCACCGCGTCTGAACTGATTACAAATAAAAAAATATTTTTAAGCAATAAGTTCGCATCCTACCGGCTGCGCCATGTGAAGATAGGTTACATTTTACATTATATTGAAATTACTGCTATTTAATATTTTTCAGTCGCTTTTCTACCTTTAACATCCATTTGTCTTACTACAGGTGTGTATTTAACGGGTGTCAGTGTACGCACCCAGCACAAGCAGGCGCGCGGGGCGCGCGCGGCGCGTGCGGCGCGTGGCGCGGTGCCGCGCGAGGCAGCCGTACTCGCCGGCGTCCTGCGGCGACACGCCGCGGATCAGCAGCACGTTCCCGGCCGCCAGGTAGCGCGCCTCTGCACAACACAACACAACACATCACACTGATAGCACGGCCCTGATCCATCGCTCATTTATCTTATAGAACACTTCGTGGTCGGTGCGATTTGTCACATATAAATAATTACGTTGCATGAGATACGACCGTCTCGGGCGGGACTCTAGCGCGCCATCCGTCTCGGTGTAACGTCGCCTCCCGCGCGCTGTCTGCGGCCGCGGTGAGATATCGCGCTAATTAATACGCCTGTCCATCCGTAGCTGCAGATCCTCATAGTTAACGTGAACACGAGCTTTTAATTGAGAGGTTTTTTTGCGCCGCACCTAATATTGGAGCCGGCGGTATTGTTCTGCCGCCGGCGATGTAATTAAGTGTAACACGACTCGAGCTCCCGCGGAGCTGCTCTTGATCCCGGAGCGTGTTCTTTAAAATGAATGAAGTAAAAAAATTCCCTCCGATGCTATCGTTTCTTTATCTCCTGCTACTTGTACTTCAAAATATAATGACTAAACATAGGGCACTGATCAGGCACAACAAGAATTTTACCGTCTGATACTTAATGTAGATCTTCTGGTAATTAATTGGTTAGAGAAAGACACGAAATGCCACAGTTGAATTTATTATGCTACCTGTGCCCTTAATGTAAGTTTTCGGTTACAAGATACGTCTCGATCGCGTTCGCGTTAAAATCTCAATTTGTATGGAAACACGAACAGCGCCTCTAGCAGAACGTTTGCGATGTTCGCGTTTCCATACAAATTGAGTTTCGAACGTATTTTGTAACCGAAGAATTACACTAAGGGCGTTAGTACTATTATATGTTCTGTGCTAAGGGTACTGTCCTGTTTAGCCTTTTACCCGACTGTTTGTGATATTTATGGATTTCATTTAATTAAACAAATTATTGAAATGCTAAAAATGAAAATAATATGTTTTACTTGTCTAATAAATGTAGAGTCGTCACACTAATCCCACATTGTGTGACAACAGACCACTGGGACAGTAAAACAGCGCTTAATCGTTGCTTTTTATTTGCTTTTAATTATTAGTCGAGATAAAACACAAAATCAGTGTTAACTTATAAATGACTATAAAACCAATACATGTTCTATTATCGAATTTAATATTATCAGCGAAAATGAACACACGAGTCGATCGATCTTCCTGCAGCACAACTTCCAGTTTCAACTCATCGCGCAATTGATGTATCGATAAATCTGTTGGCTCGCTCTGACCGCAACACAGCTCACGTCCGCTTTCAGAACTTGCTCGGAGCTTGCTATTAATTAAGTGTTACCGAACAGGGCTCGTTCAGCCACCACACGCCAGCTAGTGACTAACCCTGTCCCGCCAACACGAAAAAAAACTAAAGGACCTTCTTTTTAACCGACTTCAAAAAAAGGAGGAGGTTATCAATTCGGTTGTATGTTTTTTTTTTTTTTTTTTTTTTTTTATTTTTTTTTATGTTTGTTACCTCAGAACTCCGTCGTTTGTGAACCGATTTGAAAAAATTTTTTTGCGATCGTCTAGGAATGCTTTCAATTAGGTCCCATAAGCACCAAATCAGGATCTGATGATTGGATCCTAAGGAAATCGAGGGAACTCTTCAAATGTTGTAGGGACACCTGTGGTAATTTGGATATATTTTGCAGTAACTCGTGCATTTGCTCTTGAAAATCATAATTTGGTGAAGTGGAACTGATGATGAAGACCACATTTGACCAACAGAGCTCAACTCAATAACAAGTACTTCACGGGTTGAATTTCAATTACTTTAACACAGTTGATAAGCAATTTATGCTCGTCGTAATGCATATGGTAAAATGGAATGGGTGGTGAAGCACCAGGACTCCTCAATAATGAACGTCTCTGCATCAGAAAAAGCAATCTTCCGTAAAAGGTGTCAAGCAGTTGACATTAAGCTATTGTATTTTAGATTATTAACACTAAAAAGCGTGAAAAAAAAATTTTATAACAAAAAATTGAACCGACTACAAAAAACCCTGAAATAATTTTCTACCAGTCTGAAGAGGGAACTATGGCCCAAGCCCTCTCATTCTGAGTGGAGGCCTGTGCCCAGCAGTGGGACGTATATAGGCTGGGACGAAACTGAAGTCGGTGCCTCAGTACGAGACAGCAGGAGTGATTGAAGTCTAATATATAAAGTATGGGTATGTATAAGGTATGTAGGTGAAGAAGACGACTATAGGCCACTCCTGCTGGCTCGTGCTGAGGCACCGACTTCAGTTTCGTCCCAGCCTATATACGTCCCACTGCTGGGCACAGGCCTCCACTCAGAATGAGAGGGCTTGGGCCATAGTTCCCTCTTCAGACTGGTAGAAAATTATTTCAGGGTTTTTTGTAGTCGGTTCAATTTTTTGTTATAATTTTTTTTTTATCGAAACTATTCCTTGTATGTATTTTCTAACTTTCATAGCTTTGGACTGAATATAATAGGTTAGGTTTTTCGGATAAGATTTAGTTATTCTACACTTCAACAAAATAACAAGAACAAAATAATTTAACAAAATGACTAGAGTATTTCTCGAAGTTCTAGAGACTGAATTTTTATATAAAGTCTTGAACTCACTCACAAACAAAAAGTAATAAGAGTTTCAAAAATATTTAAGTAAGACTTCTAATAGATTAGTTCAAAGTCCCAACGTTTTATCTAGAGGAAGCTGAAAATTTCATATGCATGTTAGAATTTAGGATTTGCATAAAAACAAAACTATAATAAGCTAGTGTACCTGGTGAGGGCGGCGGCACGTCGATGACGCGGTCCCCGTGGTACCACAGCGCGGCCTCCAGCTCGCCGCCGTCGTCGTCCCCCGCGTCCCCGGCGTCCCCCGCGGCCCCCGCGCCGCCCGCCGGCCCGCAGGCCAGCGCGGCCACGCCGCCCGCCGCCGCCGGCTCCGCCGTCACCTCCGCCTCCCAGCCGTCGTCTGTCACTGCGCACACACCGCACATGAGCGTCCTGCACTGGCTGAACCGGATCACTGGATCAGCTCGGCACTGAACTGAGCGGACCCAGTCTATTTATTTAGTAGTACAGATAGTGACAGGCTATCTGACATCGCGGCGAAAAAGCATAACTCGCAGATTTAACATGTTATTATTTCGTTTCATTCAATGTTTTAGGTCTGTAAGGGTTTGTATGTATGTGTGGGGATGTTGATCGGTGTAATAGGATGTCGACGGACCGGGCAGCAGCGTGACGGGCGCGGACAGCGCCACGCCGTGCTGGTTGGCGGCGCGGCAGCGCAGCTCGCCGGCGCCCGCGCCCGCCGCCGCCGCTATCTCCAGGGTGCCGTTGCTGTGCACGCGCCTGTACAACAATAAACTCATTACATTCCAAAAAACTTTCAAATTGAGACATTGTTTATTGATTGTCACTATTGTACCGTTTTTCTCAAACTTAAAACCTAAAAATTGCTAAAAGTGGCTTCGAATCGGTAACGTTTCGTGTGCTCTGCCTACCCCATTTGGGAATACAGGCGTGATGTTTGTGCGTTTGTGTGTGTGTGTTTATTGAGTTCCCGTGCCTTTACTGGGACCCCTAAGTCTGCGCCGACTGTCTATTCGGTCGTCGCCCGGACTTTACCGCATGCTGTCCACCAAAAGTCGTGACTTTTACATCACGTCACTGCGATTTCGCACCGTCTGCATATTTTAAGCAGCAGTGTGAAGAGTAAGTATAGGCTGCGATAACTCAAATCTGACGCTTACGAAACGTCACTGCGATTCCGTACCGTCCCTTTATTTTGAGTAGCGGTATGGCCGCTCCTTTACTACGATTTCGTTTGCTAAGCTTATTAACGATCAAAAATAACAAAACAAGGTAATAAAAACAATGTCAAAGTAACGGTAAAAAGCCTGAGCTGGGGCCTGTGTGGGTGAACATGGTAATACAAACAATGTCGTCAGAAATTCAGAATAGGTTGCCGCGTGCGTGTCCGCTTTCCGGGCGACCACCGCCTGGCCCCGCTGCCGGCTATTTAATCACGCAGACAAATTATGATTGCCGTCATTACGTTTAATTATAACTCCTCCGGTTGCGAAAAATTGCCTTCATTAGCGCCGCTTGTCACCCCCTCCCCCCTCCCCGCGACGCCGGGCGGGATTGGCTGAACAATTATGTACTGATTGGCTATGAATTGGCTATGAGGATGATTTGCTTCACTACCCCACCATTATTGGAAAAATGTTATTCGATGAAAAAAGCTGAACAATAATAAGGAAACAGGTTAGCCTCATTACAGCGCGTTCCGTTAAAAATGTATACAATTCCGTTTATTTCAAATTACCAGGTATACTCGTACCTAACGTCGGTATAACCGACTCGAGATAACAATGCTCGAAGCACACCTATTGGTTCGTCTGTAAAGTATTCCCTCGATATTTTAATTGAGTGATTTTCAGGAAAATGAATGTCTTGTTCGGTATCGATACACCGTTAATAATTATGCTAAGAAAGCAATTTTATCAGAAAATAGCGGTACAAGGAGGAGGCGAGACGAGGCGAATTTGATGGAGAACGGGGAGTCGTGTTGATAAGACGTGTTCATTGAATGTATAAATTACTATTGATCCTACTCACAATGCCGGATATTACTTTCGTTAAAAAGTGAGTAAGTAAATAACATAAGTATTTTTATGCTGATTGTTTTTAAGATTGGGCCATTTCTTACCAACATGTACATGGTCTCTCTCTGGTATGTTACTTATTATTTACGAGTATAAGCCAAGAGTTAGTCGTCAGTTCATTCAGCAATTGACCCTTGAGATAAATCCCGGTACACGTTCGCCGCGGCGTCGACCGCGCTCTGCAAGCCTTTGTTAGTCGGCATCGTCTCCCGGAAGTAAAACAAACACCTGTGTTACCTGGCTATGTTTCCGTGACCCGTCCTTTACTAGGACAAAGTCTAATTTAACCGTAGATTAGCGCAGAGCTCAGGCAATATAATACGGTTGTGATGTAGAGGACAGGGTCGCGATGCTCGACTCTTTGGGGAGGTAATGAATCAATTTAAAAGAAAATTAATTCGCGAAAGTCTCGCCGGCGTGGCAACAGGCTAGTGGTTTTCTTTTAATCAAAATTTCGTGATCTGTTTTAACACGGCGGCCTTTGTGCCGGCTCCCCCGAGCGGAATTAAACACAGGCGACTATTAAAGACATCCAGGTCGAGCCTCGCAGATATTTAATTTGCGCGGGCGGCACGCGGCGGCCGCCCGCGCCGACACCGGCCGCTCTAATAATGTCCGGGCGGTATTTGCACGATTCGCGGGAGCCTGCCTTAACTTCCAATCAGGTTTAGGGTCAGATTTTATAGGTACCGTTGGATATCCACTATGCACCGAAATGTTTAAACAAAAAAAAAAGCAAGGAATAGCGAGTTACTAATTTGAAGTAAATTGGTTTTGTTGTTGATGTAATTAGTGATTCTGTTATTTTTTAGAATTAATTTAGTACTAGGTTTTTAGACGTTTTATAAAATGTGTTCATCACGAATGATCATAACAACAGCAGGGTACAACTCAGCCTCGGGCGGCGGGAGGGCGGCTCGACCTGTGCTGGTCTTCCGCGAGCGGGCGTCCGTCGCGCAGCCAGGAGAGCGCGGGCGGCGGGCGGCCGCGCGCGGCGCAGGCCAGGCGCGCGCCGGCCGCGCCCAGCGGCGCCAGCGACGGCGGCTCCACCACGAACCACGGCGCCAGCCGCTCCGCCGCGCCCGCCTCCACCTCCCCTTCCCCCGCGACCGCCGTCCGACCTGCCGCCACACACACAATTGTTACGATTTATCAGTAACAAACAGCATTACAGTATAAAACCAAAGTCCTGAAAATTCAGTTATACATGCAAAAAAGTCATACAATAAAAATTTTGCCCGACATGTTGAGTTGGTAATACGTGACCATGTTTCATATGGAGCTGCTGGCAGACGCAAATGAAATGAGGAAACCGATGCTACAATCCAGATCCGAAATGTTAAATCTACAAATTATAACAAAAAATATGGGAACGCATCTGAATATCGAATGTTAAAATATCGAATGGGTCATAATATCGAAAGGTTTATTTTCTGAAACCGTAAACTTCTCAGGATTCATTAAAACGGCATCGTATAGAACCCCATAAGTTATGTTAGGTTAGATTTATAACAATCTAAAAAAAAAAACAGTCTTGAGAAAAATACTTTTTCGATATTATGACCCATTCGATATTTTAATACATTCGGTATTTTAACATTCGATATTCAGATACGTACCCGTTTAAATCATTTTAATGTTATAATTTTACACAA
Organism: Choristoneura rosaceana; assembly: GCA_037349165.1. NCBI lineage: Eukaryota > Metazoa > Arthropoda > Insecta > Lepidoptera > Tortricidae > Choristoneura > Choristoneura rosaceana. The sequence continues at coordinate 119,199 of JAZBNJ010000026.1, forward strand.
AACATTGTTAAAAAACTATGATAACAGATTCTATGTTTTTGTAAAATATTTACAATGTAGCGTGAACAGTCCGGAGTATCTCAGCTGCTCGGGGCTACATTAAAATTTCGTTACAAAGGGAGAGTACAATCTCAACGAAATGAAATAAAAACAGTGGATCGCACTTAACCTGGGAATAATATGCGTAAACCCGAGCCGGAGAAGTTTAATACAGTAAATAATGCGGAGTTGCGGACCGACAATCAGCGGAGTATCGCGCAGAGGACGGGTTCCATCTGGCCCATTGTTGCTTATACTTGCTTTGTTGCTGCTGCTTTTAAAATAAATAAGAGCAAAGTGTTTTCAAACAATCGCGTTTGGAAGTATACGCGTAGCGGGCAGTCCGGGTCGAGGACGGATTTTTCGCAAACGAACAAACTTTGAGCCACTTAAAGTCTCAAACAACACAAGTGGAGTTTGGAGTCGTTTCACAAAATAGGTAACCGGCGACGCGCGCGGGCCGCGTCCACCCGCCGGCGGCGGAGCGGCGCGGCGCGAGGTGCGAGCCAACACGGGCGCTAGGGGATTGTGTAGTCGCGACTTTTTATACTAACACGCCGATATCGGTTTTCAATTTCATTTTTTTTACATGAAACTGACCATGATTTACCCCTACCTCACCTGATGTTAAAAGTGCAAAAATGATAAGATCAAAAGTGTATCTCACTGGTTCAGTAACAGGCTATTCACTCTAGCCTTCAACAGCCCTAGATTGTATTTATCCAAATAAGATACAGACGACGATTTTCATACTAAAGAAATTTCGGTCGTTATTTTTTCGTCGTCGTCGCAGGTACAGTAGATATAACTAAATTGAGTAGGTACCGAGAGGTTTCCATTCACGATGAATTTCATGCGTATAGATGGAGTGTCAACATGACATTTGCAGCGGAAAGCGGATTCTTCAGTTTCTTTGACGTATGAGAACTTGTAAAAATACTGCTCAGCTGTGATCGCGGCGCGAGTAAAACTTTGTACAAGTTGTGTTAGTGTGGGGAGGAGGGAGTCGTTGGATTGTCCTCCGCCGCGTAATCCGGTTAAGTTCCCCTCAGAATTAGTTTCTATTTCACTTTTACAACAAGCCCGCCGCTCCGAGCCAGCGCGTTCGCCGCGACAGCAACACGTGAAAAAAGAAACAAACATGAACTAAAGTCTTATTTAGACAGCGCGAGAAATATACATGTATGCGCTCAATACCGCACATTAATTTTAAGTACTTGATTAGTAAAGTTTTACTCCTAATACATGCAGCGACACTTCTTAAAACTACTCCAATATAACCAACTATCAAGCTCAATCTGTTACTCTTAAACCAGCGTCTCATCTCACTAAACTAGCTATTATTTTATTATTATTATTCTTATATTAGCTAGTTATTTTTTTTACTTATAGGTACGTATACTAATAAATTTATCAAAGAGTCACTTCAACTTATCCAGTTTTTAAACAAGGGGCTGTACTAAAACTCCGTTGCGGTCGCTAGAAAGCATTGTGAGAGTTTTGTTACGTGCGGGACGCGCGCACAAACCACAAATCTATCCTTAAGCCCATTGCAGTTGAGACAAAGATCGTGCGAGTTGCATTACATAACGAGGTTCGATGACCATTTTACACTCGTTTGCTATACGGCCTCGCAATGTAATGGAACTTGCACAATTTTTATTGTAGGTCCAAATAGCGTTTTGGACCAAATTCTATGGACGCGCGGCTCTATGATTTATCGATATTTGTCACACCGTCTAACTCAGGATTTATAGTGAAATTAATAGCCTTAAAAAGCACCAACACACATACACCTAAAGCAAAAGGTGTGTGTGAAGTTCCCCATAAAGTATCAATATGGCAACCTCTTGGGCACTTGTTTAGATAAATTTCAACCACTGGACCCGATTCTACAGCGGCCGCTAAAATTCCTAATTTTATTTAGACGTCGCTAAATCACTTTGCTATTCTATGAGCACCTGTCATAATCAAATGACATCGCTAATTTAATCTGACGTTTCTTATTTTAGCCGGTCTATTCAATTTAGGTTTAGCTGCTTAAATGCTATTCTTTGCATGTCCATTTTAAGTGAAAGTCAAGCTAAATTGGCTAATTTTAGCGGCGACTAAAATAGTCCCATTTAAAATAAGATTTCGAAAAGTCAACTTGTGCTGGATCAATTCCATGCGTATTTCATTTATATTAGTGTCTTTAATAATTGATTGTCTGCAAGAAATCGCTTTTAAGCGATAAGACTGCCTGTGTCTGCCATACTTTTTAGTATTTTTGTTAATTCACTGTACTGATTTGTGGTGTGCAATAAAAATATTTGTATTGTATCGTACTGTATCATTCATTAGAAATATTTAAAAGTTTTGAGTGCCCCGAGCTTTTTTTTGCCCATGGCAGCTACCAAACTGCTGTGGGAGAAATTAGTATTCTAGCTCAAAGCCAACCAACCATAAGCCGCAGTCTGGCAGCTGTTTGTACTATAACAATCGAAAGATTGACCCCACTGTGGATCAAGTTCCCAGTGACTAGACTGGAGAAAGAGAGGGAAATGCAGGAGTTTCAGACCCATTTTGGAATGCCATATACACTGGGTGCGGTAGATGCGAGTCACATCCCTATACATAAACCCCCAAATAACCACTCACGAGCCCCAGGTAACATTTTCTTTAACAGAAAAGGGTTCTATAGCATTAATAGTCAAGTGGTGTGCGACATCATTGGTCGGATCACCAGCGTTAACCCAAATTTTCCTGGCTCAACCCATGATGCTGCTGTTTGGAGGAGCAGCAATATGCACCAGCACCTTGAAGGCCAATATGTTCAGCACCAAGCTATGGAGTGGCTTCTTGGAGACAAAAGCTACCCACTTCTCCCGTAGCTGATGACTCCTCATCCCGACCCAGTTGCCGAGTCACCGGAGGCAAGATTTAATAAGAGCCATGCACAGGCGAGAGGGGTCATAGAGATGTAGGTACTTTAGGGGTTTGAAAAATAAATTTAGATGCCTTCATCGCCACCGTACCTACTCTGCATTACAGCCCAGAAAAAGCTGATTAAAACAAAGTGAACTTCATTATAGTCTTTTATTACAGCTAGGTAGGTTACATTCTTTCACATTATAGTTATTATACGAGAACATTAATTTCTGTTCCGCGAGCTGAAGTATAAGAAAACAGAATTCATAATATTAAGTGACGTTCGCCCTTAAGTATGTCTTCAACGCATTAAGAGAAGTCTCTTCGTTCAATTCTCCATACCTACAAACGTAGTCCTGGTCTCATTTGAAAACTAGGTAATAGAAATAGATGAAGATTTGTAAGAATGGACTACACGTCATTATCTATGCCTGTGGTTTTTCAGATTTTCATATAAATGTGTAATATCACAATTACAGGAGCTCAAAAGTTGACAAAAAAAAAACATGTCAACTTTGCACAAGAATTACAGACTAATAAAGCATTTTTACAAAAATCGAAAAACCACAGGCATCCATACTAATATCATAAATGCGAAAGTGTGTTTGTATGTTTGTCCGTCTTTCACGCCGTAACGGAGCGACGGATCGACGTGATTTTTGGCACATAGATAGTTTATAGGCCCGAAAGTGACATAGGCTACTTTTTATCCCGGAAAAATGCACAGTTCCCGAGGGAACAGCGCGTGATAACCGAATACCACGCGGGCGGAGCCGCGGGCAAAAGCTAGTAGAAAACATGATGAATATATGTATTGACTAGCTTTTACCCGCGGCTTCGCACGCGTAAACTAATCGGTCTGGTAGTGGCAATTGAAATATCCCGTGGGAGTATAGGGATAAAAAATAGCGTATGTGTTATGCCAGACGTGCAGCTACCTACATACCAAATTTCATGACTTTTAGCCCAGCGGTTATTATTTCAAAATTTTATTCCTATCCCGTGGGAATATCGGGGTAAAAAATAGCCTATGTGTTATTCCAGAGGTTCAGCTACCTACACACCAAATTTCATGGCTCTAAGCCCAGTGGTTGTTACTTCGAGATTTTATCCTATGATATCCCGTGGGAATTTCGGGTCAAAAAGTCACTTATGTATTATTTCAGACGTGCAGCTCCGTACGTATCAAATTTCATGACTCTAAGCCCAGCGGTTATTATTTCGAAATTTTATCCCTATCCCGTGGGAATATCAGGATAAAAAGTAGCCTTCATGTTATTCCAGAGGTCCAGCTACCTATATACTAAATTTTATGGCTCTAAGCCCAGCGGTTGTTATTTCGAGATCTTATCCTTTGATATCCCGTGGGAATTTCGGGTCAAAAAGTCACTTATGTATTATTTCAGACGTGCAGCCCCCTACATATCAAATTTCATGACTCTAAGCCCAGCGGTTATTATTTCGAAATTTTATCGCTATCCCGTGGGAATATCAGGATAAAAAGTAGCCTTCGTGTTATTCCAGAGGTCCAGATACCTACATACTAAATTTTATGGCTCTAAGCCCAGCGGTTGTTATTTCGAGATCTTATCCCTAGTTATCACGTGGGAATATCGGGTCAAAAAGTCACCTATGTGTTATTCCATATGTCCAACTACCTACATACCAAATTTCATGACTCTAAGCCCAGAGGTTCTTATTTCGAGATTTTATCCCTATCCCGTGGGAATATCGGGATAAAAAGTAGCCTATGTCCTTTCCTAAGGTCTATTCTATCTCTGTACCAAATTTCATCCAAATCGGTTCAGCGGTTTTGGCGTGAAAGCGTAACAGACAGACAGACAGACAGACAGACAGAGTTACTTTCGCATTTATAATATTAGTATGGATGGATTGTAAAATATCAATGATTTCTGTGCTATGCTTTTCATATAATATGAAGACAACGAAACGCAAAATTCAACCGCCCAAATCTTGAAAAGCCTACAGCTATCTCGATATAAATTACGGACGTCCTTGCGGAAGACATGAGGGGACGGCTGCGAGCGGTTATGTCACGAGCGATAAAGACAGCAACATCCCAAACGAATACCTAACGCGGCCGCGCGACCGGCAGTGACACTTTTCTTAAAGGGCTACACGAGGTTTTCATCAATTTTTGACAAGTTTTGAATCGTATCTCCTACTTTTGCACCACAGATAGAATTATAAATCAAACGGCGACTGATGGCTGGGCAGCAACTGATGTCTCTTCTATAACTGGTGGTGGCAGCCCAAGTATTTCCACAGCAGGTGTCGGTGTTAGATTTTCCACGGGAGCAGACTTAAACAAAACGACAAGTAGTTCAGTTAATTATTTTCGACATTACTACAACTAAAGAAAGGTCTAGAGCCGCAATGGTCTCGTACAGCCCGGTTTCAAAGGTGTTTCCTTCCAAGGACCATAAATCTGTCGACAGAGTTGCCTGTTGAGGTTTTCCCTGGTGATATCTTTGGTATTACAAACGTACTCGTACATAGGTGTTCATTAGTTTTATTAGTCACTAGCTTTTACCCGCGGCTTCGCACGCGTAAACTATTCGGTCTTTATCCCTAGGTATCCCGTGGGAATATCGGGTCAAAAAGTCGCTTATGAATTATTCCAGACATCCAGCTACCTACATACCAAATTCCATGAGTCTAATCCCAGCGGTTATTATTTCAAGATTTTATCCCTATCCCGTGGGAATATCAGGGTAAAAAATAGCCTATGTGTTATTCCAAAGGTCCAGCTACCTACACACCAAATTTCATGACTCTAAGCGCAGTGGTTGTTATTTTGAGATCTTATCCCTCAAAAGTTGCTTACGTGTTATTCCAGACCTCCAGCTATCTACATACCAAATTTCATGGCTCTAAGCCCAGTGGTTGTTATTTTGAGATCTTATCCCTCAAAAGTCGCTTATGTGTTATTCCAGACCTCCAGCTATCTACATACCAAATTTCATGGCTCTAAGCCCAGCGGTTGTTATTTTGAGATCTTATCCCTCAAAAGTCGCTTATGTGTTATTCCAGACCTCCAGCTATCTACATACCAAATTTCATGGCTTTAAGCCCAGTGATTGTTATTTTGAGATCTTATCCCTCAAAAGTCGCTTATGTGTTATTCCAGACCTCCAGCTATCTACATATCAAATTTCATGGCTCTAAGCCCAGTGATTGTTATTTTGAGATCTTATCCCTCAAAAGTCGCTTATGTGTTATTCCAGACCTCCAGCTATCTACATACCAAATTTCATGGCTCTAAGCCCAGTGGTTGTTATTTTGAGATCTTATCCCTCAAAAGTCGCTTATGTGTTATTCCAGACCTCCAGCTATCTACATATCAAATTTCATGGCTCTAAGCCCAGTGATTGTTATTTTGAGATCTTATCCCTCAAAAGTCGCTTATGTGTTATTCCAGACCTCCAGCTATCTACATACCAAATTTCATGGCTCTAAGCCCAGCGGTTGTTATTTCGAGATTTTATCCCTATCCCGTGGGAATATCGGGATAAAAAGTATCCTATGTCCAGGTTATAAACTAACTTTTTACCAATTTTTTTTAAGTATTTTACTGGAAGGCGAACGAGCAAATGGGTCTCCTGGTGGTACCTAAGAGATCACCACCGCCCATAAACATCTAATTTCATCTAAATCCGTTCAGCCGTTTCGGTGTGAACAAGTAACAAACATACTCACTCACTCACTCACAAACTTTCACATTTATAATATTAGTAGGACTAGCTTTTGCCCGCGGCTTCGCTCGTGTGAATCATAAGCATTTTCTAAGAAGCAAGCAAGCATGCAATCAAGCACGCATCAAGCAAGCATGATAGATAGATAGATATATCTGGAATCTCCATATTGGCAAATCCACCCACTGAAGCTGTTCTTACAACCTCCAAAACCTTGAGTTCGGTGTCTGTCAGTGAGCGGATTACTGCAGGACCTCCACCAGTGCCTTGGGTTTGTTCTCAACATTTTCTATATTTAGATTTCACTTTTTGTGCCCACTGCGACCAAATCTGCAATCATGAAGGAATTTTAAAACATCATGTAATTTGAAATATGTAGAATATCTTCTGAAGGCTCATGATCTCCGGCATCTTTGCAAGCAAGCATGCAATCAAGCAAGCAAGCAAGCATAACTAAAGTTATTTACACTTTGTCAAAATAAGGATGTGTGACTGTAAGGATATACAGTCCTGTAATAGACAGACGGACAGCGGAGCCCTAATAATAGAGTTGCCCACCGATTCATCCGCGAATAATTCTATTATCGCGCGCCCGCGGAAACTGCTATTTTCAGGGATAAAAACTATCCTATGTATATACTTCCCAGGGTCTCAAACTATCTCCATTCCAAATTTTATCTAAATCTGTCCAGCGCTTTAAGCTTGAAAGCGTAACAGACAGACAGTTACCTTCACATTTATAATATTACTAGCTTATGCCCGCGGCTACGTCTGCGTGGATCTAGGTTATCGCGCGGTGGCGCCCTCTACCGCACTCAATAAAAGGTATCCTATGTTGATCCTTGGGGTTCAAACTACCTATTTACCAAATTTCATCAAAATCGGTTCAATGGTTTCGACCTGAAAGCATAACAGACAGACAGACAGAGTTACTTTTGCATTTATAATATTAGTAGGGACTAGCTTTTGCCGGCAACTTCGTCCGCGCAGAGATGAAATTTATGGTCAACTCCCGTTGTAAGCTCTAGTCTATCTACGTACTAAATTTCATCCAAATCGGTTCAGGATTTTGGCGTGAAAGCGTAACAGACAGACAGACAGAGTTACTTTCGCATTTATAATACTAATAATAAAATAATTATTAGTAGGTATTTCTTATCAAGTGCCTAAATACAAAGTTTCACGGTGTCATCTTCGATACTGACGAACTTCCATAAAAACCTTCATCCCCTTTTTCAACACCTCCAAACCTTTTTTTCCTGTACTTAAATTAAAAAAATAATTCCCAGGGTCTAATCTATTATGTACTAAATTTCATCCAAATCGGTTTAGTGGTTTTGGCATGAAAGCGTAACAGACAGACAGAGTTTCTTTCGCTTTACATTTTACTAGCTTTTGCCCGCGGCTCCGCCCGCGTGGTATTCTGTTATCGTGCGCTGTTCCCTCGGGAACTGTGCATTTTTCCGGGATAAAAAGTAGCCTATGTCACTCTCTGGCCCATAAACTATCTCTATGCCAAAAATCACGTCGATCGTCGAAAGACGGACAAACACACAAACACACGAACACACTTTCGCATTTATAATTTTAGTATGGAGTGTGGATTAGTATGGATTTACATAAATATGTATTACCCTCCTCCTATAAAGTACTAGCTTTTGCCCGCGACTTCGTCCGCGTGTACTTTAGTTATCAGGCTATATGTTTTATTTAATTAACCTCCATATTGTATGAAAAACCCCCTCCCTTATTGAAGTCGTCAACACCATACGGATCATTTTAAATGGTGACCACCCATATTTTTAGTGTAGAAATAAGGAAGTCTCATAAAAACTCCCCCCCTAATAAGTCGAAAGCTACTTCTTTCTTTATCTTTGCCTACGGAGATAATTTTTATTTTTTATCAGGACCCTTAATACCAATAGGTATACTTACCTAATAGCAATTCTTATGCTGCTAAGTCCAGAAATCAGAAAATTTCAATACAAACTTCACCCCCCATTTTACCCTTTTAGGGGCAATTTTATCCATTTCACCTACATAGATAGTTTTTAATTGTAGTAGTAAACTTGCATACCTATATTTTTCATATATCTAAATCCAGAAATGAGACAATTTCCATATAATCTTCACCCCCCATTTTACACCTTTAGAGGATAATTTTATTTATTTCACCTACACAGATAATTTTAAATTGTAATCGAGAACTTGTATACATACCTATTTTCATACTTCTAAGTCCAGAAATGAGATAATTTCCATATAATCTTTACCCTCCATTTTATCCCTTTAGGGGGGGAATTTTATCCATTTCATCTGGACAGATAATTTTTGATTATAATTGAGAACCTATATACCTATTTTCGTAGATCTAATTCCAGAAATGAGAAAATTTCCATACAAACTTTACCCCCCCATTTTACACTTTTAGGGGGGAATTTTATCTATTTCGCTTACACAGATAATTTTTAATTGTAATCGAGAACTTATACACCTATTTTCATAGTTTTAAGTCCAGAAATGGGAAAATTTCCATACAAACTTTACCCCCCCATTTTACCCCATTAGGGGGGATTTTTATCCATTTCATATATTCAGATAATTTTTGATTGTAATCGAAAACCTATATAACTATTGTCATAGATCTAATTCCAGAATTGAGAAAATTTCCATACAAACTTTACCCCCCCATTTTACACTTTTAGGGGAGAATTTTATCAATTTCGCTTACACAGATGATTTTTAATTGTAATCGAAAACTTATATACCTATTTTCATACTTCTAAGTCCGGAAATGAGAAAATTTCCATACAAACTTTACCCCCCCCATTTATCCCTTTAGGGGGGTATTTTATCCATTTCACCTAAACAGATCATTTTTAATTGTAATCAAGAACGTATACACCTATTTTCATACTTCTAAGTCCAAAAATGACAAAATTGCATATAAGCTTCACCCCCCCATTTCACCCCCTTAGGGGATGAATTTCTAAAAATCCTTTCTTAGTGCTCACTTACATCATAAAAGGAAGCTCTGTACCAAATTTCAAGTTTCTAGGCCCAGTGGTTTGGGCTGTGCGTTGATATATAACCCAGTGAGTCAGGTTTGCCTTTTATATATATAGATGTTCCTCTATCACAGAGTCACCTGTTACGGGCTCTAGATGTTGGTAGGAAAATAGTTTAATTTAATATCTTCGCACTCAAAATCAAAATCAAAATATATATTTGCACGGGTATTAGAGAGATATTTCTCATATTTTCTGTCTATTATTCGGCCACCATACTAACAGCTGACACAATTAATCCCATTAAGATTGCTCCCATGTTTGTTCTTGTTCCTAGATGCGTGCAAACTAAAATCAACCTTAAGTTGATAAACCTTTTCATTCCAACAATACTTACGCTCTGCCACTTCGCCACGGTCCTTCGACAGCCATGTCCATTTAGAGTGATAGTTAGGGCCGCCCAGAAAGCTGCCATTTGGGGGCTTGCTATAATCATATCTCCTGTAAAGATAGGTACACAGTTATTTTATAAGTATATACATGTGTCATCCTCGTAATGTTCACATCCTGTCGTTGCTTATTAATGTCTTTTTTAATCCACAGTCCCATTTCTATCTTTCTGAAAGATTTAGTTACTTGGCTGCTGTTGCCAGTTGCGGTCGGGTGATAATCTTTTAACTTGCTTTTCCAGACACCAAGTCCAAATCCTAGTCCAGGTCCTTCTCCATGCATGCTGTCGGTTTGTGAAATCGGTTTCCAAGTGAAATCAGGTGGTCGCAGTCGGTCGCCAGCCCACGGAGTCGCTTAAAGGAGTACTGGCTTGACAGTTCTCCTTAAAAGATGTTATGTGTTCTCTGCTTTGTGTGTATATGTATGGAGTGTATATAGTTTATTACAACACGGGTAATATTCCGAGGCTCTTACAACAGAATCTGCAGCTACTTTCATGGACCTTATCTGATTATTTTGGCAGTTTCAGTTTCAGTGCAGCAGATGTGGTGAGACGTTACCGTTACGGTGCCGAAACGAAATTTGCGCCTATTCTCCACAAAAGTAATAGTGCAGTCGTCAGAGCAACGCAATGATGCGTCACGTAAATAGTTATTCCAGTTTAGGAGTTTAAGATGCGCCAGATAGATCGAGCTCGATGCACGCTAAATTGAGTCCCATGTGACTCTGTTATTTTCATCTCCAATCGTTGTGATTTTCACCTTTTGTCACCTTAGTAAATAAACATGCTTACCTTTCGCTAAACCCAAACTAGAGTGCAGGTGCTCCACGAACGAATCCTGCTGGATTTTATTTATTCGTTTTCGCGACATTTAAATTCAAATCAAATGACATGGTCAGAAGCAGACAGAAGCCTTTGTTTTAAATGTTGCCAACTTAAATTTTAGTAAATTATTTGAGAAAATCCTATACTTTTTACAGATTTAATTCATTCATTAGCTCACTTATTTTTTCCAAGTAGCAACACACTCAATTCAATTTAGACATTTTAGAATACGGATAAAATCCGGCTAAATTTAGTCAGCGTGACTTCCTGGAATAGCACTTGTTAAATCAGCCGTCTAAATGTCAATTAAAATTTAGAAAATTTAGATTTAGACAATTTAGCTGACGTGCGCGTAGAATCGCATCCACTGTGTCGATAAAAGTGTTAAGTTAAGCAAATTTAGTAGACTGAATTTGGAGTTTGATGCACAATGTAAGCCATCTAAAGTCCGTCCGCATTTTATTAATTTGTTTCTACAAGAAAAATATTGAGTCGGAATGTTAAGTTGCATGTACAATGTTTCCCGCCACAGGAAACCGGCTTCCTCCCGCGCGGCACTGCTGAGTGGGATCGCGTGTAAACACAGTTTGCACAAATAAGCACGTGTAGTCCTCTCCCCTCCCCCGGCCATTTATCTCCGCTCTTCGAGACGCAACGAATCAATTTTATATGTTTTTTCCTTCCTACTGGTACCTACTTTAATCAAAGTCACAACGAGCTTCCAAATAAAAACATGAACATGAAAAATAAAGGTAACAATCTTTGTACTCGTAACGAAATGAGGGGAATCGTCGACATTGAGATAAGAAGCGCGGGTCAGGCGCCGCGCGCTCCGGGCTCGTGTGCTTGATTGCCTCTGCGCTGTATCCCGGTGTGTGGTGTTTATCTCAACTGTACAAACAATAATCAGGAGAGGAGGAGACCAAGAGCCCGCGAGAGCAATACCTACGCTATTTTATAAAGGTTGAAAAATTCCTTTACGTATGCTTCCAACATAAGTAAGAACGATCCCCGTCCGACTATGAAATTTGAGTAGCGGTTGCTATGGCAGTAGACGGGTAGTAAAGGTTACAAAATTGCTATTTTAATTTGGTATTTATAATAGTAGGAAGCTCAATTTTTTATACATTTTTTATTCGGAATAAAATTAGAAATGAGATCGTTTATTGTCATAGATTTAGTTTTTAACCAGGTTAGGGAGTGCGATACTCACGGGGAGCGGCGAGCAGGGAGGCCGCCAGCACCAGCATCTGTGGACAACACAAGGCGGATGTACAGTCTCCGTCATGAAGATCTGAGCTGTTTTAGGTGGTCAAACATATTGGAACGTTTTATTTGAAGACAAATACAACTGTTTTTTACAATTTAAATTCATCCAATATTTTTTGTGTTCAAACTAATAATAATAATAATAAATAATAAATCTTTATTTTACCAACAACAACAAAATATTTAACAATCACGCACAGTAAGTACATTTTTACTTAAGTCTAAAGGTGGGTAGGTACATAATATGTTGTAGGTTTTTACTTCGAGTATTAATGATGTCCTTTACTCCCCGTACTAGTTATAAACTGTATCACGGTGAAGTAAGATTCGTCATTCTTAATCGTGAAGTCAAATTAGACATGTGTGGACCAATGTACGTTAAACAAAACAAGATTTTAACATAACTATAAATTTGAGGGTATAACCGTGGCAGCAGTGCGTAAAAGAGAATCTAAGTAGTATATGCAAAAATCACACATGCATTTTAGATACTATCTAAACAAAACGTAACATTCAGCAGCTACATAATATCTTACAAATTAAACAATAGGTAGGTACTGTGTATCAAGATGTATGAGTGTGGAATGCTCGTAATCGAGTGTTAGTAGGTGAGTAGTGCATGATTATTTGAACTATGTATCAGTGTGTATGTGTATTCGTGTGTGTGAGATGAGTTGTGTATCTATGGATGAAAGGTGTGTGTGTATGTATGTATGTGTATGAATATGCGCTTGTGAGATAAGTTGTGTATACATGTGTGGGAGGAAGGGTGAGTGAAAGGGTGTGTGTGTTATATGTGTATCAAGCCATTTTATTTAGAAGTTTTTCCGTATCTTCATAATTAAGTGCATTCAGAAATTTATCTAGGGCTTTCCTGGATTCATAGAAACTAAGGTTCCTTATGTGCAGATTTTTGCTAATACGATTGTAAATGAACGGTCCTAGAAAGGTTTGGAATTTATGAGAGAAAGCTGTCTTAAATTTCGGGATGGAATAAACTAAATCATTTCTACGTCGAGTTGGGGAAAAGTCGGGTTGCTTGCGATGCTGATCAAGTATCAGATTTTTGAGGAATAATTGTCTTATCGTGAGCACTGAAGTATCTTTATACAGGGTTTGTGTTGGATATCTATAGTGCTTAAATGTCATGACTTTGAGAACGGCTCGCTGGGCACGTTCCAGTGGTAACAAAGTAGTTTTTGAAGCTCCTCCCCATGCTATTATACAGTAAGTTGCGATTGATTGACAAAGTGCAAGGTATATCGTGGTCAGCAACCTACTGTCACAGACAAATCGAAGGTTTCTAAATATATAAATTAGTTTTCTGACTCTACTGGTCAAATTAGTGATATGTTTAGTCCAGTTGAGGTTTTGGTCCAGATCAATACCCAAATATTTAACACAGTCAGCAGTTTCAATCAGGTCACAGTTGCAGTCAGACTTCTGAGTACAGGAATGTACTTTAACTACTATTGTTCCAGGTTGTGGTTGAGTAGTATTGCGAATACTGAAAGTAATGTATTTGGTTTTCATGGTATTAAGAGTAAGTAGATTATAGTTCAACCAATCAGTCACTAGCTCAAATCCTTCCTGTACCGTTTTATTTAACTGGGACCAATTTTTATCATGAAAAAGGATAACTGTGTCATCAGCAAATGTTATAATTTGGGCATTTCTTAGTTTCAGGCCACATAAATCATTAATATAGATCAAAAAAAGAGTCGGTCCTAAGACACTACCTTGCGGCACTCCGTAAAAAATGTCCTCTTCACAGCTTAGGTGCTCGCCTACCCTAACTGACTGTTTCCGTCCCTTCAAGTAATCAGCCAGTAACAGGAGTGGCAAACCACGTACACCTACACCTTCCAACTTTCTAATGAGTATGGGAACAGAGACTGTGTCGAAGGCTTTCTTTAAATCCAAGAATATACCGAGAGCTTTTCTTTTATTATCTAATTTTTCAATCAAGTGAGCTGTTAGGTGTTTCACAGCATCAGTGGTAGATTTACCCTCCCTAAATCCATACTGATTAGGTGCCAGTATATTATTTTTAGTTAAATATTGTTTCAGTCTGTTGTTTATTAGTTTTTCTATTACTTTTGATAGAGTTGGCAATAGTGAGATTGGTCGATAATTCGATATACAGTCCCTGTCCCCAGACTTAAATATAGGTATAATAACTGACTTCTTCAAGGCATCCGGAAACTTGCCCTCTTGAAAACATAGGTTACATATTTTAGTAATTGGATAAGTCAGAACATCAACGCCCATTCTAAAAAATATCGCGGATATCCCGTCCCATCCACAAGCGGCACTTGATTCAAGGTTACATATTATTTGTTTCACTTCTGTAATGTCCGTAGGAAGCATGACCATGGAACTTGAAGAACAATTCGAAATTTTTATTGATTTAGCTCTTTGATCTTCGGAAATTTGAGTTTTGTCGATAATCTCAGTAGCTAATTTTTTGCCTATATTTGTAAAATACTTGTTGACATAGTTTAAGGATTCTATAGGCTTTGTTTTCAAGTTTAGTAGATGCGTTGAATTATCCGATTTGGCGTCAAGATTGCAGATGTCCTTAATTAACATCTAAACACGACTTTTTGCTACGCAGATATAATTGAGCACCAAAATAATTTCGATCTTATGATGATGACTGTACTATTTAGTACTTTAGTTAACGATATGAAACCTATAGCATTATGCTGAGCCAGTGTGCGATTCACAGCCGCATTGACCCATACTTTCCTTCGTGTTGTCTAATACTTAATACTCTTGTTGTATTGTGTTGTGAATAAACGTATTTTCTTCCTAAATAAATAAATAAAACATTAATTTGTTATGTTATTTCGTAATATTTCGTAATTAGACAACGAAAATCAAATGTGTAGCCAAAATCCATACTTTAATATTATAAATGCGAAAGTAACTCTGTCTGTCTGTCTGTTACGCTTTCACGCAAAAACCGCTGAACCAATTTTGATGAAATTCGGTACAGAGATAGACTAGACCTTGGGAAAGAACATAGGCTACCTTTTATTCCGAAAAAAAAAGGCTTGAAGGGGTTGAAATAGGGGATTAAAGTTTATATGGAAATTCGTCATTTTTAAAGATAAAATCATGAAACTTGGCATTTAGGCAGTTAATATAGAGCGTTTTTGAAAATTCAACCTGTGAGGGGGTGAAATAGGGGATGAAAGGTTATATGGATAGTCGTCATTATCGAAGATATATTGAAGAATCTTTATAAAACTTGGCATCTAGGCATTTAATAAGAAGTAATAAAATATTAGTTCGAGCATATTTGAAAATTCGTCCTCTGGGGGCATGAAATAGGGGATGAAATTTTATATGGAAGGAAAAATACTTCCCAAAATAACTATTCAACGCGAACGGAGTCGCGGCAAAAGCTAGTTAATAAATAAAATAGTAAATATATTAAAAATTAAAGGTTTCCTTCGATTACCTATCGTCTCCGTGGAGCGAAAAGTCACTAAATCGTATTTTACTGTTTTGAGATACGGAGGTTTAAAGTTATAATCTCAAAACAGAAAAATGCGATTAAGTGATTTTTCGTTGGCACCGTGCTTGCGCGACTGAACGCTTGTCGTCATTTTCAAAACTATTTGTTCAAAAAGTTAAAGCGGTCTCCATGGCGACAGGCATCTCATGCTCATGCTACACAAACGGCAAAAGAGCCTCTCTCAGGCTCGAGGGCGTCGAGCAAAGGGGCGTCTGCTTACACAGGCGCCACGCAACACGCGACACGACGCGCCTAGAGCTATCAGCGCCGACACTCCGGGCCCGGGCTGCCCTCTCAGTTATCACTACGTGTACATGTTTGCGCTCCGTCGACACGTCTGCAACACAACAGCGTGATTTCGTGTGTAATCCCGCCCGCGTTGGATGTTTCAAGCAAATTAGATTTGTCGCGCGAGTAATGGGCACGAGCGGCCCGTCACGTCGACTTACCCTCCTCGTAGACGCTTATTTGCGTTTAAATTAATGGCTACGATAATGGCGTCGTTTAAAATTAATAACTTCCTCAACAATTCAGGTTAAAATACAGACTTTTAAAGCACAACCGTTTCAAACAACAACCGTGCTCGTTTTATGAAAACAAAGCAGTAGATTATTCTCGCAACCGTGAGGTATGAGAGGTAACCGGACGGAACCTGCCGGGCGCGCGTCCGGCGTCACCCGGCCGGCGGCTGGCTCAACTAGTGCACAAAGCGGCGGCAAGTTGCAATCAACCGGCGCGCGATATTACGCCGCTAACGCAGCTAAGCTCGGCTGTTCCCGCTGCGCCTGCATCCAGAGCGAAGACGCGGCGCCAGCACAAAGGCCGTTTAATTAAAAACGTCGTAACGTGCCTCATAAAAACCGTTGTAGTTTCTTTGCGCGTAGAAATTTCCTTTCAGTTGTAATTTCGTTAATGAAGACCATTAAAAAATAGTGTTGTTTTCTATGCATTTATGAACAAAGGTCGGTTCTTAATTAATTACATTACAGCGATCTCGCGTCTAAGCGCGGGGTATTAATACACTCGAGAGAACAAAAGGCTTTCCTGAGCAGTTTGTAACGGTTCGCAGCGTGCTTTGTCGTTGTGTGACGTCGCTTGGTATGGCATGGTGACGTCACGTGTTTGCACGACGTAGGGTGGCATCGCACGACGTCGTGACGAAGCACGCGCGTTTCATGTTTGTATGAGTATGACGTCGCGTGAGTGGCGTGACGTAACATTTCATGGCGCGACGCCGGGTGATAATCGCAATTCGTCGAAGTGGACGGCATCTGCCGTAGTTCCCGCTTCACGAGTCGCGCGTGAAGTTATGTTTGACACAGAGTAATTGTGAAGTTAAAGCTTAACAAATGGCGTATGACATCGAACCTAAGGTGTTGCCTTGTTAGCGCGGCCCCTGTCCCGTGTTTCTTACAGCGTGGTTTTTGCTGTCCGGATGTTGAGGCATCTGAATTTTATTAGATCCAGGGACCGCGGCGTATTACCTATATACACATTGTACCTAATAGTAACAACGAACCAATGTACGGCAGATTCGTTGTTACTATTACAATGTGCTCGAATGTGCTGTCTTCGAATGGGCCCGCCTTTCACTGCAATATCTATTAACATTTTGAGTACCAAAGCAGCATGCGGCACTTAGCCGGTGCAGTATTCAGTATCCAATCCAATATGCTGAAAGTGCACTTGAAGCTCGGAGTGCTACGAGGTACGTAGCAATTCGTAGCGCGCCGTAGCACGTAGCGCGGCTACGAGCCGCCGCAATAAACCGCTTAGCCGTGTATATTGCCGGTGAACGCTAATATGTGCCTTCCCTCCAAGAAGCAATAACATACATAGAAGTGGCTGCACTTAATCCACTACAGGCCATTGCTAAAGAGTAGGTACTGCTACGGAGTGTTCTGGAGAAGCATTGATATGGGTTACGATTAAGAAAAAAAGCACCCTGTTGAATAACACTCTAATTAATTATCCACGCAAGCGGTTGTAGCAGTTATGGTAGTCTAGTAGTTTGAAATTATGACTTCTCAAGCAGAGGATTGTGGATTCGAGCCCGGGATCGCATCTCTGAGTTTTTCGGAATTTATGTGCGAAATTACATTTTAAATTGACCTATAGCTTTTATTCTATGTCCTTTCACGGGACTCAAACTACATATCTGTAAACCGACTTTCATCTAAATCGGTTCAGCGGTTTAGACATGGTAAAGTAACAAAAAAACAGACTTATAAACTTTCGCATTTATAATATTAGTGGGATATATATATAAGTCTAGAACCAAATTTAAATTAAGAAACCCGGCGTTTGACTCTTAAAATCATGGTCCATTGTACCCTTTGCCGCCGACAGAGAATACTGATCTACGCTGTCGTTCATTACATGGCCGAGCACGGCCTATCGCGTGGGCTTATTATCCCAGCAGTGATATGTCGTCATAATCGAGGGTGACGAAGGGTGACGAAAACTCTGTGTTTGGGTCCAAAACTAGTGTGTTTGGCGCAATAATTAAAGTTAAGTTGTTTTAACGTGAGTGTGCCCCCTCCTTGTGGGGGTTCTGTTCCGCGCAATTTCCGCCTGTCACAGTCCAGCCCCGACGAGGGTGCCTCGCCGGGAAAATTAGATCCACTGTACAATTGTATTTGGGCATCTCGGTGGGGCATCGCTGGCACCTTGGGAATTTATAGGCGCACCTCAAGATGCCGCGCGCTGGGATTTATAACGAGTAGAGCAGAACTCAGGTGGCAAGCTCGAGATAATCGTGGGTCAAAGACGATTACTCACTGTGGTTCGTTTCATTGTTAAATTTGCATGGAACTATTGCAATTCTTTTTGCGTTTTTATTCTTTTACAAGTTCCTTTTTCGTCACTTCACTTAAGTAACAAATCTAGTGTTAGTAATTTTAAACAATAAGTGTTAAACCGACAAGTCTCTGAGAGATTAAATTAATTTGACCTGTTGAATGTTCTTTTCAAGCTAAACGACGTTTACTTCAATATTTACCTAATACAATAATGCAAAATTAGGAAAAAATAAATAATCAAAAGGCCCACGTCAGAAAGAAAGAAAGAAAGAAAACATTTATTATTATTTTTTTCGTCACAAGCCCGTTCATTAGGTATAGCAGATGTTACAGTTTGTAAACTTATTTAACTATCCGATTTCCCCCCAAAAGCAACCTAATTTAAAATTCATTTATGTAGGTCACACCACTGACTTTAATACATGTATCTCAAAGTTTTATTGTATTTTGTTTCTTTTCTTTTGTGCTAAACATAACATACATACATACTATATATTGTATACTATTTAAGCACGGCAAGCATAAAGTGTATTAGGAATTCAATCAAGCCAGTTAAATTGGTGTAATTTTTCTGTGACAGACAGACTTTTAAATTTAAATAAATAATAAATAAATAAATAAATATCATGGGACACTTGACACCAATTGACCTAATCCCAAACTAAGCAAAGCTTGTACTATGGGTACTAGGCAACGGATAAACTTATAAAAAGTTGCAAAATATCCTTCAGATTGTCATTTAATGGTTTAATTTTTGAAACTTTTGTATTATTTATTAACAACTGTTTTTCTTCGTTTATTTCTCTTTAGTTTTATTTCAAAGTTTTGCAATAGTGACCCACCACTATGGAACTATTGCATCTAGATACGCAATAAACGTCTAGTCGCAATAAATGTCTAACAAAATCATTGTGATGAAGGTCTGAGAGCATTTGTTTCTATGTGCATCTAAATAAATAAGTAACTACGTTATTTTCACATAAAAAATCTTTGCAACATTAATTACTTACAACTTTCAAAGTCATCTCAACTGTCCTTGATCACGGACATCACAAAC
The DNA here is from genome assembly GCA_037349165.1 of Choristoneura rosaceana. NCBI lineage: Eukaryota > Metazoa > Arthropoda > Insecta > Lepidoptera > Tortricidae > Choristoneura > Choristoneura rosaceana. The sequence continues at coordinate 138,801 of JAZBNJ010000026.1, forward strand.
TGTTCATTCTCCGCAACTTTGCTTTAAACTTTAAAGAGTCCGCACTTCACAAAAATTCCATAGTATAAAGTTGTAGAATCACAACCACCATTCAAGTAGAGTCGGTCGCGGGCGAGTGTCAGCCGCGCGTCGCGTCGCGTCGCGTTTGTCGCGTGTCGCGTGCGTTCCGTCGCGCCGCCCAGCGCCGAATGCCGCGCGCCGCCCGCCTCTGTTCTGCACCTGCAACAGGAACTCTGCGAGTATGGGTACATCTCGTACTTTACACTGCGTCTCTCGATTGACCATTTCAAACTCATCTGCTTTACGGCCTCGCAATGTAATGCAATTTGCGAGATTTTTCTTGCAAGTCTGAACTGAGCTTTATGTCAAGCAGGATCCAGAGTCATGAGAGCAGAGATGCTGCTTTTTGATTTCCTTATCAGGTTTGGTGTCAACTTTGAAATTTCCTGAACCAACAGCCTAAAGCACTTTAATTGTGTAAAGTCTTACGAAACTAAAACAAATTAAAAGAATACATGGGAATAGCTGGGAATCAAACTCAGTTATCATTACTTCGCGAAGTGTACAGTATTGTATTGTAAAACTCTTTATTGTACACAAAAACACATGAAAATAACAAATACACAGGATAGTAAGATGTACAAAGTTAACCTTTGAACGATACAGTGCTTTAATCCAAGCGTAATAAGTGCATAAAGAAGTTTTCAGTGTGTTCGCGGTTAGGTACTTATCCGTAATTCAACTTATAAAATATGTTCTGGGTGTCCATGATAGGCAGTGATTGCTTTCCGTGAGGTGACCTACCTGCTCGATGGCCACCTATTATGTACAAAAAATATTTTTATTTTTTATTTCACTTTGCGATTTTTTCTTGTCATGACATACTTAAATAAATAAAATAAATCAAAATTGTTTATTTAGCAAAGGACACATCACATCACCATGATGCGACCCTTATACAGATTACTGTTGGTGCTCACCGAAAACAAGAGCTGCCAACAATCAGTCGATTTGATAGTGAGTTAACAATTGATGAGGTATCAGGTCCGGACTTTCCCTGCGTCTGGAGACGCCGCGCTGCCGCCGCTCTGATTAATCCTTTGTGCGCTCGCGTTTACTGCTGATGGCGGCCTTTTGTTGATCTTTTCGTCCCCGAACAATGAGAATTATCAGTACATCTCTGATTAGACGAACGCGCTTGGATTCATCAAGATTTACACGCCGATTTTTTCTGTTATTCTTTTTCTTCATTATCCCGTCAGTAAAATAAAATTCGAACACAGCTGAAATATTAAACAGAATTACGGTTTCGACTAACGTTCCAACATGTGCCAACAATTGGTACGAGCGATAAGTTCGAGTAAACGGTTCAGGTAAACAAATATGTATGGAAGGATAATAAAAACACCCGAAGTAATTAAAGTGAAGTTGATATTAGCCCGAATAAACATGAGAGTGTTTCAGCTGGGGGCTGCGATTAGAATGATGAGCGTCGCTCGTAGCGTGTGTACTAGTAGAACAGCATGAATAAAGTGACCTGCCACGGCGCCGGCTGACGAGCAGTCTCGCTGCGACACCGCGGCCGCAACGCAGCCTTCACAACGCACTCCGTTATCGAGATGAGCCGGCGGCGGGTTACGGGGAAGCGGGAAGGGGGGGCGAGATGAAAAGAAAATGAATCTCCAGTGAGATGACGCGACGAGCTTGGAGCAACAAGAAAAGTCTTTGTTACAGATGTAAAATCAAGCGGTGTTTTCTAATTAATTGTTTTTCTGAGCGTGAGAGGGTTGTTTTGTCTCATTGTTGTTAATTAAAGTAGATGGAACGAGGCGTGCTTAGCGTGGCCGGGGGCGGTTGGCGAGAGATCACTTGCGCTGTGTTGCGGAATGTGATACTGGCGAAGTCAATCTGGATGCTCCATTAGTGTCAATATGAAATGTAATTCTATATGAAGGTATCCTATCCTTTCCAAGGTATACAACTACCCCCAATACTGTATTTCAAGTAATTTCCTGTAAACTACACGTAATTACGTAATTTTTTTGTGAAGTCAAGCGGGAGGTTGTGGGCTATGCCGGCGAGCCGTGACTCTCCCCCCCCCCCCCCCCTCCGGAACGGTGTCTGCAACAGATGAATGAAAACTATGAAAAGACATGAATTAAAGTGAAATGAATTTGTATGAAGACAGGGCTTGATTGCGACGGCTGCGGTCGGTCGCCGCAGCCGCAGGACGCCGGGAGCTGGGCTCCGGTACTAGCCTACGAGTATAAACCATACGGCAATAGTTGGAAAGTTAATCTGATACCTTCAAATACGCAATTGTTGTATATTTATTTCTGGGATCGTGGAAACGGCTCAAACGATTGCGATAAAATTTACTATTTGGACCAAACATTCGAGTGAAAACAATCGAATTAGCTTGATCGCTGGGAAAAAGTGTGTTTTTTTGCAGTGGCCCGACGGTATGGCACTGGTCCCACCGCGAGCTAGTAAGCTATGAGCTATCGGCTATTTTCTAGCCCAAGAAACGAACAAAAGATAATCGCTTCCGTGTACATAAAAGAGAGAGTTATATTTTTATAGTTCATAGCTGGCTGTTCACACTGCCGGCGAGGATACTCTCCCACCGCCCGGCGAGTAAGCGATAATTCCATACAATTGTTTACTAGCCGCCCGCCGATTGTCATCTGTTTCTAGTACAGAATTTTACTAGTTGACCGCCGAGCTCGCCGATAGCTGGCGGTGGGACCACTGTTTACTAGTTGACCGCAGCGATAAGCTATCGACTATAAAACTAGCTCAACGGTACTCGCCGAAGCCTGCTTGGCGATCAGAGCGATCATTCTACCTTTCAAAGTGGATGCGAGTGCACGTATATACAATGAATTTAAAAGAATCATACGAACTATCTTTCTTGTCAAGTTCGGATGACGATGATGATGTATTTTATAAAAGCGTGTGTGTAGTGGCAGTGGCAATTTTGAAGAGACGGAAGAAAAAAAGGAATATTTTAAAAAGAATGACAAGAAAAATTTGGATGCAAAAAATTAATTATTTCAGAAAAGAATACAGTGAGTTCAAACTAGCTAGTGTGGTGAAAATGAATTTTCAAATTTAAATTCAAATCATTTATTCAGTAAATAGGCCGCAATGGGCACTTTTACACGTCATTTTTTTTAAACTACCAGTGCTTTCAGAAAGACCATCATTGCCAAGAAGAATGCGCCGCAAGAAACTTGGCAGAAAGTAATTTTTTCAAAATAAAATAATTATAAATAAAATACTTAAAAACTATAGTAAACAATTTAACAAAAAATTACAACAAAAATAAATAAATAATAATACAGGGATGTATGGGGTCCCTTAGTTACAAAATTAAACACTAACTATATTCGACCTCGACTGTACATCGTATAGGTCATTGGCGAATAGCCCCCCGGCTGAGCTAGTGCAGCGAGTAATCGCCCGTCGCACGCAAACACTCGCTTATAGCCGAGCGTCTAAACTAGCAAAACTATACTCGCTTCTCGCCTCTCGCCCACTCGTTTGTAGTTTATAGTTTTACTCGCTAATAGTTTGTAGCCGCCGGTGGGACCAGTGCCTATAGCGTTGGATTTGCAAACCGAGATCTTGGGAGTGAATCCCGGTCAGACATGGCGTAGTTTTTCTATTATTGTAGGTATTTATTTATTTTATGTTTACTAGTTTATTTAAATGCATTTGCTCATTATAAAACTTGCAACTAGATTAAAAAATCCATGAATAATTGCGAAATATTCGTGGTTGAACATTGGTTTTGTATTCACACCAGCTGTCGCCCGCGACTTTGTTTGCGCAGAATTCGTTTATTCTGGTCTTCTAATATTCTGGCTTGGTATGATGTATGAAAAATTTTAGACAATCGAGTCGGTAGTTGAGGCGTGAAAGCAGATCAAAGAAAAGAACAAACTGACTTTCGCATTTATAAATTATACTCGTAATAATATATAATAAGTAAGGATTTTTAGGATTTAGCTTTTTAACTGTAAAAATCGTTAAACTCACAGAGAAAATTCTCTTACCGATGAATAATAGAACATTTTGTGCAACTTTGTCGATCAATTAATTCCTTCGCCGCGTCCAGTAGCGCACACCACCCCTCGGCTCCGCAGCGTTGCACAACTTAGCCCTCTCGCAATTGTCGCATAATACTAATACCTGTGTTCCGCTAACTTCTGCTGCTACTTCAGCAACTATTACAGGTTGCAAATCGTACAATACTAATCCCATTACAGCATTCCCGGAGCTCGTTCAACAACAGCGAAGCGGCAGCGAGCGCCACATTACTCTGAAAAGGCGCGCTCACGCGATCAAGAACATCTGAAGTGAAGGATTTTGCGAAACAACGTAGGCTTTTATTTATTTTTCTGCTTGCAGCTATGTTTTGATTTAAGTATAAAAGATGGAGCGAGTGTTTTTGGCACTCGGGCGTCCGGGGCGCTGGCTGCGCGCTATTGAGGCGCAGCGAGCTCCATTCAGCGGCGAGTGGTCGCACTTCTTCTAATTGAATTGACTCCGCACGCCGGCCCCGCTGCTCCCGCCGCGCGACTCTGCATTATGTTAATTGACGAAATAAGTGAGGTCGTTGGCCGCCACGAGCAGTCGTGCTATCATGTAAGCTTAATTTAATTGTAAGCTTAAATTAATGCCCGCAGTTTTATATTACCCGCTGTCTGTGAATTATACCCATCTTTATCTCATTTTTTCGAGCTGCGCCTCGCAAAATGCTTTTGCACAATTAGCCCAACTATATTTATTTATTTATTTTGGAGAACCAACAGCTTAAACATACAGATAAAAAAAAGCAATAGATACAGAAAGCCAATTACAGATTATATAGAGAACAATGAGCGGTTGACGTGTGGTGCGACTGCGATGTTCCCGTTCAAGTTCCCCCCGCTGCCCCTGTGCGCTTCCTGCGACAGCTCAAGTGTAATCATGTCTTTTACAATTAAGTTCTGCAACTAACTTGTTTAGAAGGGAAGACCTAGAGCTCTGTTTTACGGCGCCTCTCTCGCGTCGTAAATGATACCTACCGAGGTCGGTGATGTCGACTCGTCTTTCACAACCCTAGCAACATGGTTTTAACTTTCTGTGTACTTTTCTCAGCTAGTACAAAAGGGGCATGCATTATGCTGAGTTGGACCGTTTCGTGGTGATTTGTTCTTACGTTCCTTAAAATATTTATAGAGATTCGACATAGAAACTACACTGCCTCGGACATTACAATTGCTGTGTCAACTGCGCCTATTGTTGAAGCGTCACCATGTCACAGATGGCTCGTGGCACGGGGGCTGCGGCATTAAAAATAAAGGAAAGTAGAGCTCGTGCAAGATTCACGCGGCACGATTTATGTGCGACGCGCCGCGAGCCAGCTGGATGTGGACAGGCCTGTCCGAGGAGCTAGCCGACAGACTGTTTTTGGTACTTTATGTCTGACTAGCTCAGTGAATAGCAGTGGCGTGACATCAGATATTTCCGTGGTAAAGACAAAGCAAAGATCGCTGATAGGTACGTCTTTCGTAATTTTTGTATTGTGTTGTTGTTCTATTTTGTACATATTGGGCAAGCTGGTGGGAATAGGGTTTTGTGGACGCTGCTCCACTGGTGAATAGCGACATGATAGGATCAGGCCGACTCCAGCCCTGCGGTGCGGAAGGCAAATGAAAACCAACACACTATTTCCCCAACAAAGTCACCGTGGAAGTTTATTACTCAACTTCAACTGACGATCACAACCGCTTTAAGAATGTAGCAACTTAGAAGATGGAGGTATCTAGTTTTTTTTATTGCTTTATAATTAAGTATTTTTGTGCAGTCATATGTGTTAACTAGGAACAAGTGCGTTAGGAGGACGGTTATCCTACTAACGCACTTTGTTTTTTGTTCCTAATTCCTAGTTTGTTTGTACTGGTAACCACCAGTACCAAATTCTGATTAAGTAATAAAGTGTTGAATGTTAGACATAGTACCATGTAATGTCAATTTTACCAATCAAATTAATCGCTCTGCGCACAACGGAACAATATGGACCAATAAAAAGGTAATATGCTCGGAGTAATTGGCCCGTGATTCAGAATGCCCCCTCCCTCCGGGAGTCCCTTTGTCTGGATGTTCCATTTAAATTATTTTCAACAAAAAATCATTTCGTTATGGAGCTTTAGCTCGGAAATATTCGAGCTGTACTACAAAGCAAACAATCGGTAGGATGAATTTTGCAGTTTTCATTTCAATTCTGTCGGTTTGATTTCACTGTCGAGTAGATAAGGTCTTATTTAGAACTATGTATTTCGCATTTTGTCTCAACGCTGTAATGGAGTGCCTCGGGGTACAATGCAGCACGGACAAACACGAGTCGTGACTCTATTGATGGAACAGCGCTGGTCGATCGTCTGAAGCACGACGTACATCTAATGACTTCCCGCTTTGTCTGCCCGGAAATGAGAAAAGTTGACGAGGTGCGATCTATTTGCCGAGCGCGTCCCGCCGGCCGAGATGGACTTTCTTGTGAATGTTCTTCCTTTACCCGTCTTCATAAAGTTGTGATAGCGCTGTTCGGCCGCTTGCTGTCGGCGCGATGGAGTTCGACACACAGTTTTACGGTAGATCGGATATACTAAGTTTGTTTAAAGGATTTATTGAAAACTTGGAACAAATTTTATGCTATAATCAAGCTTTTGTGAAAAAGAAGCTTTTTTGCTGCATTGTTATTATGGTTTATGTCAATCCAACGCCATTAACCTGACCGCAGACATTTAATGATGTATTATTAAGTAGGTAAAAAATAATTTTGAAAATCGGTCCACAATTGACTGAGTATTCGGTGAACATACGTAAAAAAAAATACGAAAATTGGAACATATTAGGATCTCCTCCTTTCTTGAGGTCGTTTAATTACCGCGACATTTCGACCACATTGCAGCGGCCGTGGTCACGAGTCGACTGAAATGTGGTCGAAACGTCAAGGTGATTGCAATAAATAGAAGCCGTGATTAAGCCGAGATAATATTTCTGTTGAGTGAGAATCGCGAAAGTTTAAAACTTCATATGAATTCAGTGGATATAGGAGGAAGCATATAATTTACACACTCCTAACTGAAAGAGTATTTTTCTTCACTGCCCACGCTTTTACATGGATAATACAAGACCACACTACTAAATAAATGCAATAGCTATCCTTAACTAGTTGAGAGAGAGGATGTAAAACCGTTTATTCCTGAGCCTTCCTGCCGCGGCTCAAGAGACTGGACATTCGCATCAAACAACCCAACTTAAGATGATTAAGTAACACCAAGTCGGCTGCGGATGCCTCCTGAAAGTGTAATAGGCTTCGGGCGGGGCGGGAGCGGGGGCGGGCGCGGAAGCGGCTCCGTACACAAGAGCCCATTGTGCGCCGGCTTACGCTGATCTGGATCACTTCCGGTCCGCCAGTCGTCAGTCCCCCCCTCCCCTAATGCCCGCTAATGCTGCGCACAAATAATACTAAATAATTCCGTCAGACATCGCGAGAACAATGAGGTGAAGACGTGAGGGAATGTACATACAGTACACGCGGGAGCTGCAACATGTCTAAATAAACATGGTCTTTCGGCAACACGTATGCAAGCCGATGCACGTACCACTACTCGATATAGGCCTTTTCTCGGAATGAGAGCACTTGGGCCCGTAGCTCCAACGCGGGTCCACTGCCGATTAAAAAATTCACATTAAGGGGTTGTTTCACCATTATATTGATTAGTGTTAACTGACGGTTAAATGTGATGTCGTCTCCGTCTATTCGAATAAAAGAAATAGAGACGGCATAACATTTAACCGTCAGTTAACACTAAACAATGGATGGTGAAACAGCTTAGCCCTTAGTATTGTATTGCTTCTCAGGTTTGTGCATGTTTCCTCGCAATATTGTTAGTAACTTTAAAGCTCGTGGTAAATTTCAAATATTATTTTGCACGTGCATTTTTTTGTTTTTCTGAAAATACTTCAAGATCAATTCCTCTTACATAGTTAAAAGTTAAAGCCAAAGTAGGTATTTATTGTGTGTTACAGGTAATACATTACAAAGGTGCAATTCACATAAAACTGTCTAAAGTATTGCCTCGACTTCAATCTCGCATTTTTCCCGTCACAAACCAACACGACGTAATGCCACTCTACAAGCTGATAATTAGGAGGACTAACTCCAGCCAGTGCTAAGTCGCAAGCAGTTGTAAACCCCTATTTAATATTGACGGCAATCTCCGCCCGTAGCGAGTCGCCGGCTGCCGCTGCTCGCCGCTCGGATAACGCTAATAATTCACACACGAGCAATAACTCATCTCCGCTGATACCGGCCGTCCCTCGAGGCCGAATAGCGCCTTAATTACAATCGCGATCTACTCTTAGTCTTTGCGAACGGTTTGCGATGCTATTACCCAGTATCTCTAAGGCTATATAATGCACACGAAATGTGGGTTATTCTAGCGGCAGAAAAATAACTGTACTTTCATTCGAAACATAACTGAATAGGTACATACTTACAAGACATTCGAGGTAGACTTACTTACTGAATTAATTCACACACGTGCACCGAGGATTCCGTACAAATTTATAGGTACCTTACCCAGGGTTAGCAGAGCCCCTCTTATAAGCAAAGCTCTTATTTTAGATGGTTGAATCTCGACGCAAATAGAGGGTATTTTCATTTTGCCGCCAATTTTTATCTATATTTCTGTCTATGGCATCTCATACGGATGAGGCTGTGTTCACACGGCACAGTCGTGCACGATTTTTTATCGTACACATTTTATCGCATAAGTAGCGGCATACCTATAACATATAACTTTGTGTAGACCGTTCACTCGTCGTTCATTCGACGTGTGAACGACGTGTTATCCAACATGCCATTACTTATTCGATAAAACATGTACGATAAAAAATCGAGCAGGACTGTGCCGTGTGAACACAGCCTAAATTGATTTTAATGCTTTTTTTTTTACGAGAAACCGAGTTTCCTTGCGGTTTTTGAGATACTGAACTTTAAAATGACAATGTAAGGTTGATAGGTGGCAGTGGGCGGGGCAAATTGCTCGCAGGAATGATGGCTGATGGGGTCAAAGGGTTCTCGAATGGCGTCCGCGGACCGGGAGACGAGCTGTCGGTCGGTAGGCCTCCAATAACATGGAGCGACGACCTGGTTAAGATCGCGGGATCACGGTAGATGCGAAAAGCACAAGACCGGTCTGAGTGGAGAGCCTTGGGGGAGGCCTATGTCCAGCACTGGACGTCTTTCGGCTGACATGATGATGATGATGATGAGGTTTTAAACATTTCTAAGTTGGTTAGATTATCGTGATTATTCCAATTGGCTGATATTTATCAAAATTAAATACGCTACCTACTTTTACGCTGTAAAGTACCTAAGTATTTGATAATAAAATGCTATTAAGCCATAAGCAGCAACATGACATGCAAACCCTCTCTAATTCTGATGCGAGAGCAGACGGGAGCGCGGCGTGTACGCCGCGGGCGCGCAGCACATTGTGTTCTTTGCGATCAGAATCCTTGCTTTATAGCTCAGTACAATTAGATCAAAATTTGCCAAATTAAAGCAAGCGGTTTATCTATCAGGATATGTAGGTTATAGAGAAAAAATAAATTTTACCCACTCTCCCCCCCCCCTCCGGGGGGAGCGTCACCCCCCCGCGCCCTCGAATATGTCCCGGACCGCGGTATTTTCCATTATAAAAGAAAACTGTACACGATACATAAAAAGTGTGTAGGAACGAAATAATTCTTGATAAATTTACTATAAACCTTTCATACATTAAAAAGCGATATCACTTATAGTTCCAGCGCAATATGATACCAAATACTAACTTTTTTTATAATTAATCGATTTTTTCGGCTAAAAGGTTAGTTTTCTCAAAAACTTCACCTTTTACCGCCAAGATATGTATGACAGAAGTAAAGAATAGAATATTTTCTTTATAAAAAGGTATAATTTATTTCTAAAATCTTTCATTTACCATCGCTATGCTATTTTTTTAATTTAGTTCATTTGGCCATTCAGCGAAATATAAATGTTCATACTGGTTAAATGGTGTTACTTTAAATACCATTAGATTCTCATATGTTTTTCTATAAGCTATAGGTATGGACCTATTTTCTGTATTTAAAAAAAAATGTAGGCCCTACTGGGCTTTTAGGAGATAGGAGCGGGGAAATGGTCAATTTTCACCTATTTTATTAAATAACTTTAAAACGGATTAATTTAAAATAATGAAAAATATATATTTGAGATTTTCATAATGTACCCTTTCATTTAATATGTCACACGATATAGTTTCTACATTTTTTTTTTCTAATTTACTCCCCCCCCCTCCCAAACTGGCCCTCGTGTTTAAAATTAATTAATTTACTTTACACGTCCGTGTTTGGGTCATCAATTTACATAGGTGAACTAAATTTGAATTCAATCGGTCTAGTAGTTTCGGATCAAATTGGCTATGACAGACGGACGGTTTAGGTATATTTATACCTTAGGCTGCAATTTATTCTTAAACTACTAATAATTCTCAAGAAAACTTAACCGTTATAGTTTTCCTTGCAAGTTTGATATACCTACTATCGTCCTGAATTTTTTTTAATTTTTTCTACCCACTGGTTTAGATTTTAGAGGGGGGGACGCCCGATTTTAATGAAAATTTGCGCTTTAAAGTTGAATATTTTGCAAATGAATCACTGAATGGAAAAATTGTTTTAGCGACCCCCTAATGATTTAAAAAAACCTATCCAACGATACCCCACACTACAAGGTTGGATGAGAAAAAAAAAATCACCCCCACTTTACGTCTATGGGAGGTACTATAAATTATTATTTTTTAAATTTTTTATTATACTGTTTTGTCGGCATAGTTTACATATATATTCGTGCAAAATTACAGCTTTCTAGCATTGATAGTCTCTGAGCAAAGCCGCGGACGGACAGACAGACAGACAGACAGACATGGCGCAACTATGAGGGTTCCGCTTTTGCCATTTTGGCTACGGAACCCTAAAAAATGTCTAATATTTTATTATAATCTTACTTACGGACTAAATAGTTTTTTTTTTTGGTAGTTTTTCCTAAGTTAATGTCGCAGTAGCTGATGATGGTGAATTTTCAAAATAGCATAGCAGCGTCAAATGAATGAGTTTAAAAATAATTTATACCTTTTTATAAAGAAGATATCCTGTTATTTACTTTAGTCATACATATCTTGGCGGTAAAGTGTGAAATAATTGAAAAAACTAAATAATTAACAAAAAAAATGGATAAATTATTAAAAATGTTCGTATTTGGTGCCAGATTACGCTGAAACTGTAAGTGGTATCGCTTTTGTATGTATGAAAGGTTTATAGTAAATTTATCTAGGATTATTTCGTTACTACACACTTTTTATGTATCTTGTACGGTTTTCTTTTATAATGGAAAATACCGCGGTCCGGGACATATTCAAGGGCGCGGGGGGGTGACGCTCCCCCCGGAGGGGGGGGGGGGAGTGGGTAAAATTTATTTTTTCTCTATAACCTACATATCCTGATAGATAAACCTCTTGCTTTAATTTTGCCAAATTTTCCATACATTGCAATCTAATTTTCTTCAACTATTTAATCTTGACTTTGTTCGTGAAATACAAGAGCGAAATTAAAAACACTGTTGTAAAGTTCCCAGAAGACATCCTCTAACAACGTAATTTGCATTATTGTCACATCGCCTTTGATCTTTGTACAAAAGCTCTCGGTCGAGTGCCTACTTTTTGGTTGTGCGTACATACCTTTAATTAATTGATTAATTAATTCACGGAGTGCTTGCCGCTTTTTTAATAATCAATTACAGTAAAAAATATATTTATATTTTGCTTTAATTAATACACAGATTATCCCACAAAATTAGGTAAGTATAATGTTTGTGTTTGAAAAATATTTTTGACTTCCATTAACTTCAAGGGAATATTTCACAGGTCAAGTAGTTAATTTCTCCAAGACACTAGAAGTCTAATTCTTAAAGTCTAAGTCTTAAAGCAAAAGAAGGTTTAAAAAGTGTTTTTTTTTTATGTCCCTCTTTATGTCTCAACATCACTGGTCAAGTTTATTGAAGATCAAACGAACTTACCAAGTGAAGTTCGATCACAATTATGTGAGCAGCTTCATTCGACGCGATTTATAGTTAACATAGTGTAGTAGCACCCCCAAGCATCAGCCTTGCACGGTTTTTTAGAGTCATAGTACTGGCAACATTTAAAAAAATTAATGGAAAAAACGTTATCCCTACCATCCCCACCTACCAGACGACGGTTGGACCCGCCACTTTTCTTCATTTGTTTACAGCATTATTTGAACGCATTTATTTCACATTTATATAATGTGGGTAGGGCATTATTAATTATGCAGAAACAAGTTATAGGGTGGGTTGTTGTAAATCGCGTCGAATGAAGCTGCTCACATAATTGTGATCGAACTTCACTTGGTAAGTTCGTTTGATCTTCAATTATGTTTCACAGCTTCATTCTTTGCGATTTATAGTTAACATAGTGTAGGATGTTCAGAGCTATCAATGTGAAATAAAGCGTAAAGGATCCAAGGATTAACTTTGGTAAGTAAAAACATACTTGATATATAATAATCTTGTTTATTATTTCACATTTGTTAACAATATAGGTAAATAATCTCATCCTATCTTCTATAAATCATCCTAATCAATTTATTTATTCGCATAACACATGAAATAAGTATAATTCATAAATCTTTTGTACTGACTCATATACAATTAATTGCATTTAAAATCATAAATGTAAATTAGGTATATTTAATTACTTCTAATTATAATTTTAATATATATTTTTTACAGGTCTCGAGCAGAAGAAAGGATTGAACGAGCGAATTGATTACAATCTGTGATTATCTCCTTATGATAATATTTGGCAAACACACATGAGGAATCTGTCCATCCTGCAGTCTTACGGATTAGGTCAAGACTTACACCTAACTTGTTGGCTGTAGATGTGGCCGAATGTCGAGTGCTGTGTGCAGTGAAAATTGAAGTGTCTATACCACTATCGCAGAGTGTTGTTTTTATCCAAGAACTTAGGGTTTGAGACGTAACTTTATTGTGAGGCTTTTTGTAGCTTACAAATAAATAAGTGTTATTCAAACGGCGAAGTGTTTTTGTTTTATTTATGTAATTCTTAAGACACCTTGCAGGGCAAATTTCAGGGCATTCGTTGAAAAAAGGAAGCCTGAGAAGTGGTTGAAACGATGAGGGCCGAGATGTTTTTATTAGTGATGGAATTTTGATAATTATTTCAGAATCAGCTCGCATATTTATGTTACTCAATTCAATTAGTGAAAATGTTTGCACTCGGTGTGCGGAGCATAAAGCCAACAAGGTAAGTGTTTTCTTTGAAAGGGTTTCCAAACTAAGACGATCATTAGGCCATTGCTGGCCCAAATAATTCAGCACTGTACTTGGGTTCCACGTTAAATTATATTTGGGTAATGTCGGTCTTAATTTGAAAACCCCTTTCATAAACCGTTTGATTCGATCATCATTTAATGAGCATCCTAGTAATAATGAAATAGCAGCTTTGTGACTATTGATTGTCCCATACTTTGCGCCATTATCAAAAATACTGGTAAGAAAATCAATAATAATTGGTACCGACATTTTCATATAATTATGTCCGTGGGTTTGACAATAATCAATGTAGGCTTTAATACAAGGGCCATATTGTTTGTATGTGCTATCACATAGTGCAGAGAGCATTATTTCGACCGATCTAGGGGACAAGGATCTTTTTAATAACGAGTCCCTGATAATTTCGCGGCAATCAACGACAGGGTTCTGTGCAAGTTGTGACTCGATCTGAAAGGAGACGTTAGCAAATTAACACTTGGTCTAAAATAAATGGGTTCTTGAACCAATAGCTTCGAAAACAAAGGAAACCATGGTTGTGTGGGCCAATTTGGAACAACGAGTATACCCTCAGCTTTGTCATTAATGATTTTTTGTATCACTTTTAAAATGAGTGAAAACGGGGGAAAGGCGTAAAAGTTAATGTTTTTCCAGGAAAATGTGAAAGCATCAATCGTCCACGCGTCAGGATCGTTCTTCCAGGTAACATATAATGGACACTTAGCATTACAACGGCTAGCAAATAAATCGATTTCAGGAGTACCAAATATTTGTTTTATTTTAACGAATGCATTATTACTTAGTTCCCACTCAGTGTCAGAAAATTTAGTACGGGATAACTTATCGGCCTCATAATTTTCCTTAGTATTGATATATGATGCGAATATTATAATTTTACGCCTTTCACACCACTGCCAAATTTCTCTTGTGATACGATTTAAATGTGGGAATTGGATACTACCCATTTTGTTTATACATGCGATAGCCGTAACATTATCAATTCTTAAGAGAATTTCGCAGTCCTGTAACTCATTTGCAAATGTCTTTAAAGCCAAAAAAGCTGCGTTTATCTCCAACTCATTAATATGTAATGAACGTTCACTTTCTTTCCAATAACCATAAGCTTTTCTATTATTACTATATGCACCCCAGCCAGATTTTGATGCATCAGAGAATATTTCGATTTGAAATTGATTAAATCGAAACGGGTTGAACCCCTGATCGATATGATTAATCCACCAATCTAAATCGTCCTTTAATTCAGATGGGACTGCAATTGAAGCCTCATAGTTAGAATTTTTAAGTAAACAAAGATATTTATGACGCTCCAACAGTTTAGTGTACATCCAGGCGAATTGTATAGCCGGACAGGCAGATATTAAAAGACCGATTAACCTAGCAAATTCTCGTAATTTACATTTATGGATTTTCATGAACATTAAAAGCTTATCTTTTATCTTAATTCTCTTTGAATCTGGTAACGTTAGGATCATTCTTCGTGAGTCAAAAATAAATCCTAAGAATTTACATTCTGTACTAGGAGTAAAGCAGCGTTTTTGGGTATTTATAATAAATCCCAGATATTCTAATAAAGATTTAGTGGCAGAGACATTAGAATGGCATTCTTCACGCGTTTTTCCGACACATAATATATCATCTAAATATATACATGATAAATAACTTTTTAGTCTTAAGTATTCAACTATAGGTTTAAGCATTTTCGTGAACACGAATGGAGAGGTACATAAACCGAACGGGAGTGAATTAAATTCAAATAAAATACCGTTGAATATAAAGCGTAGATATTTTCTGTGTGGCTTATATATTGGAATTAACAGATACGCATCTTTGATGTCAATAGAAGCCATAAAACAATCCTTAGTGATTAATTTGGAAGCAGTCCTATAGTCTTCCATCTTAAAATGATTAGTCTGTATAAATTTATTGAGAGATTTTAAATTCAGAATGAACCTCTTTTCTCCGTTGGGTTTAGGTACTGTACTGACCCCACACTTCGTGTATTAAACTTTGTGAATTTATTTTAATCATGAGTAACCTCTTTGGGAAAAATTTTTGTTTGAAAGTGGATAGCAAGAATGTCAAAGAAAAGGAAAAAGGGGATTGTGTTGTGAAGTGTCATGGAAAGAAAGATGTGCTAACCAAATTAAAGAAAATAAAATGTGAATTCTTTGATAACGCAATGAAAAGGCCTAGAAATCCATATTTTAACTTAAAACCAATAATTAAAAATGGAGTACGGAGTTTACAAACGGTTTCAGTGAAAATTAAATAAAACCTAGTTTGACAGCCGTTGTATATTCGCATAGCGAGGTCGCTACGTATAGGATTTGAAACTCCGAACAAAACATAACACACGGAGTTATAAGCAATGGATTACTATGCCTTATTGTTGTGATAGAAGTGTAAATAGGTGTTCAATAGTGCAATGCTGTGTGTGGTGCTGACGTGAGTTATTTACAATTGCTTTTGCCCTTTAATATTATGAGTTTCAGCGGACTGAGTGGCTACGGGGAGGATAGTGACAGTTGCTGTCATCATGACGAGAGGAGGAGGGACTGGTTGAAGACTATGAAGATACGCAAGCCTGGATTGATGGCGTGTAAGTTGAATTTGAATTGAATTAAATAAATGTGATTTTATTGAAATATAATAATTATGAAAACGAAAGACACATTACTTGGGATTTAATGGAATAGTAAACATTGCTTATAATTAATTGCTCGAGCTTGCTCCGCGGTTAATACGCCCCAAAATACATAAAGCTTTGAATTGTGCGGTTCCTACAATAATATTTAATTTCATGCTGGCGCCGACGTCCAACGTGATGGAGATATCCTGGCTGGTTGTGTGGTGTGATGTGCAACGGGACGGGATTGGAATATTGGCGTGCGGTCCGAGTGCTGATGGCGGTTCCTGGATGTCCCTAGCTAAGTCCTTCCCTTATCCCAGTAGTTAACGATGTTACGACATAACAGCGTAGGAACAGTGAGGAGTATGGCGGGATCCTACCACTGTTATTGTACTCTGATTTGAGCTAATTATACAATTTGTAGATAGAAGTAAAGTACAGTTGGTCATAATTATATTATGATTTCCACGTAATCTGACATTTGTTGTCACAATTTTATAAATTTGAAAGACCAGCATTTAGACATAATGTCTATGACATTTTGATAGAATGTCTAATAAATTCAAACCGAGATGGAACCGCGACACTCCTGAGATCTCATTTCAAATCGGTCTTTGGTTCTATACGAACGTATACAATAATTTTATAAATAATTTATCCGTGTTCTAAATTTTAAACATTCAAAATATAAAGAATAAATAACGCCAGTCTAAATTCAAAAGGCCTAAATTTAAATATTTGAAATTTAGAAGTCAAATTCAAATGATCGAATTGATTCAAATACGGGTCATTACTGTTCTGTTCTGCTGACGTTACGGAGTGTTACGAAGACATTGAATTGTTGAATATTCTTAACGAACATTATCTTCAATTGATTTAAACTATATTACTATTGACGGTACTGAAGTTACCATCGGTGTGTGGATACTATAGCGAAGAACTAATATATTTGTGGCACAAATCTAAGACAGTGAGTAATACATTAGTAAAATTAAAATGCTTATATATTATAACATGCTAGAAACTCCAAGGTTAATGGAAACGAGATTTTAATAATTGACTTCAGATAATTGTGTAATTGTTTATATTTCCTCAATGTTTCTTCCAAATTACCCGGCGTATTTGGCCTAACTTTACAAATAAGCTATTTGGACCTAGAACCGGGGTGTATCACGGTCTCCACAAATACCTATACTAAACCAGATTACTTAATTTTGTCACCATTCTAATGATTTTAATAGAAACCCAGATAGCTCGGGAAGGATAGCTATACAATTCTATACTTACTATTGTATCCAGCTGGTGGAGCGAATGGAACTAGTGTGCCACAGATACGAGTACTAATCTAGCTGGCTGGGTATTAATGGTCGGTATTGCGCGCATGGATACTGTACAAAGTACCCTTACAGACTCCACAAACCATTATGATCGATGTTTCACAATGGAGTCTGTAGATTATTCAAAATTGTGTTTGGGGACCGAGGGTCTTCAGATACATGTGGTCACCAGGGGTCAATTCCACCTCTGGCCGCTGAACGTTGCATCCTCTTTGTCGGACTAACCACCCGGCAATACGGACTCTGTCCGATGGGGTTGTTTACTACTCACTTGGCAATAGGGCTAAAGTGGGGTTGCGGCTAAACAAGGTCTAACGACTAATAGTGGCGTTGGGAGTCCTTGTGGGACATGTGGGGGGAAGGAGACTTTCTCTGTTGGGTTGTGGACGCAAATTGTGGAACGCGTCGTAATAACACAAACATGATTCCGAGTTGTTCTTCCTGACGCTAGTCTGTTAGAGGGGGGGGGGGGGAGGAGGAGACCGTAGGTGTATAGGATAGTCACTCAGGAAAAGGTTAGGGATTAACAAAGCCTGCCTCGGGAGTGACTATGATTTTGTTCTCCACTCATTCATTTGAAGACGAGGTACGCACGTGATTGACATACGACATTAATTCAATCCCCTCACGAGGTGCCGAGGCAGCCCGTGGGGGAGTGACCAGTACGGTGACGAGCTCCACAGGCCCGGGCGGGGAGGGGCCCGGCCTATACGGCATAAATCACCTCTTTTTATATTAATTAAGTGGAAATATAATCAAAAATAGATAGTAGCAATAATAATTTCTTATACTAAACGAAATAACTTTTGAGTTTCCTGTATGTATAACCAACGCTTTCTCAAAGAGGTAGTTACTCTACTAAATAGCCTCTCACTCGGTTCGATCCTAGGTCTACTGTAAATTATTATACAACTTAGGGTCTCTATAAACAGACGATGGCCGTAATTATACTTAGATAAAAGTATATAAATAAAAATATAGTGTCTACCCCTATTGGGAACAGTACAGTACCAAAAAAATACTAGAAATGAATTCGTCGGGATGATGTTCACACATTGAAATGGCATTAATGTCTAAAAGCTTACTGAGCGCTTCCTCAAAATCAGATTGCTCTGAAATTGTTTTCGGATAAACGGCAGGACAATCATTTCTAGAAGGCGCAGAAATAAAAGGAATCTTGTAACCCTTAGTCCATTCTAGAATTGTATGATCAGATGTTATTTGAGCCCATTTTTGGGTGAAGTTCCGTAAGCGTCCTGCGTATCGTACCTCGTGTCCAGCTACCTCCTGTGGCCCCGGTAGCCGCGGCGCGGCGGCGGGCTGGCGCGGCGCCGGGTGCTGAGCGGGCGGCTGGGGCGCGGGGGCGGCGGCGGTCGGTACTGCCCTGCATCGGGTTTGCTCTGTGTCCTTTGATGCAGGGGTTTGAAGTTTAAATTATTCTTCTGCGACTTCGTTTTATTGAGCAAAAAGTTATTTTTATTAAAGCGATTGTTGAATGGTTTTGGGGCATTTTTCAGTGTGTCTCCCGATTTTTGAATGGACTGAGCGGCTTTTAATTTATCAGATATATTCTCTCCGAAGAGGAAACCATCTCTAACCGTATTAGTCAGCGTGTCTTTCAGATCGGTATTAATTGACGAAACTACAAAGTATCGACGAGTCTTTGTTTCTAAGTAGTGGCTATCGCACAAAATACGACAAGCGTCGCTGACAGATTTTAAAATTTTTTGCTTAGATGCATCTTGTTTTAGCAATAAATCTAAGGCCTGTGCGAGGGCAGACAATGCAACACCTATTTGCTTCTGTTTTTGCATTAGAGAATGGTCCCTTTTTACCAAATTTTCCATTAAAGCTGCTTTGGCCTCAGGATTAAGAGTAGGGGCAACTAACAGATCACAGTTGCTAGGCACGAGGTATTCTTGAAAAAGCTTTTCTTTTACCTCTTTTTGCAACCCTTTTAAAAGAATTTCGCGCCACCTACTGGCTACGTCCTTGTGTATCTTATCGCCTAAAGCAGTTTCTGGCTTGGGCGCATCGCCTAGCATCAGCAAGACGTCGTCGTCGAGCTCTTCATCGTCAGGAGACGCTGCAGGTACCTGGGGTGGTGCCTCTGGTAGATCTGGAGCAGACGATGGGCCTGGGAGCGCGGAGGCTGGTCGCGGTGGATTCTGATGCGTTGAGGCCTGTGGTGATGCTTCCTGGATCGCGTCGGGTACCGGTGTCAGCGGCGGTGACGCAGCGAGGCGCGGCGACTCCACGTGGTCATGGGACAATGACCTTTGCTCCTCTTGCGCTTCAGAATCGACTATGAAGTCATCTGAAAAGAACCATAAGTTCTATACTTTTTATATCCCAAAGAGGACTAGCGTGACAGTAAGGGCCCGTAATTAGCCAATACGCATCACAATCCTCTTACAGGTCATTTGACCTTAAATTGCTACCAGAGTAACGAAAGTGTGATGATAAGTGCCCGCAATTAGCAAATACGCATCACTTTTTTGACGGGATCACAATGATCTTCGACTTCTTTCTGTTTTATGAGCAATATAGCTACATAAATTAAGAAACTCACCATCAGCTTCACTGGAATCTGAGGAATATATAATTCTTGATCGGCAGCTTGTCCGTCGTTGCAATTCTGTTTTTAATTTCTTGATTTTACTTCTGATCACCTCCTCTTCACTTTTCCGTTTCCCCATGTTTGAAGTGCACGTGCGAAGGCTTGAGCACGGGAATGAATAATGAAGAAAAGTGGCGGGTCCAACCGTCGTCTGGTAGGTGGGGATGGTAGGGATAACGTTTTTTCCATTAATTTTTTTAAATGTTGCCAGTACTATGACTCTAAAAAACCGTGCAAGGCTGATGCTTGGGGGTGCTACTACACTATGTTAACTATAAATCGCAAAGAATGAAGCTGTGAAACATAATGAATAGTTATTAAGTTATTTAGTGTTGTACTTGAGTATATGTTAGAAGTGAATTTCATTGAATCGAACGCGATATTGACATTTTGTATCAAAAAATCTACGAACGTAAAAACGGGCGTACGGTTCACCCGATAATCTTTTCGGTTATCTTAATTTTCCAGAATATTCAAATATTCATATGAAAAGAAAACCGATCTCTTCTGTTCCGAGTTTTGAACGATATTAGCAAACTAGTTTAATTGCACAGGTATGTGCCTCTGTGCCATCTTACCGTGTGCAGTGGCCGCGGTCGATGCATGTGGGGGGGGGGGGGGACACAATCACGCCGGCACACAAGGGCGGCTTTGTTGCAGCTCAAACACGATGATTGCATCGGACGCCATGTTGAATTACCTACGTGAATTACGTTTAATGGCTTAGCTAAATCTTAACTATATTGATAAAATTTATACAGTGCCACAACATTAAATTATAGCAACTGCAGCATGCTTGATATATATTTCATACTTCCTCTTTACTTTGTCCTTTTATGTTAGCATCATCATCATCATCTCAGCCTATATACGTCCCACTGCTGGGCACAGGCCTCCTCTCGGAATGAGAGGGCTTGAGCCATAGTTCCCACGCGGGCCCAGTGCGGATTGGGAACTTCACACGCACCATTGAATTGCTTCGCAGGTTTGTGCAGGTTTCCTCAAGATGTTTTCCTTCACCGCAAAGCTCGTGGTAAATTGCGCACATGAATTTCGAAAAACTCAGAGGTGCGAGCCGGGATTTGAACCCACGACCCTCTGCTTGAGAGGCGATAGGTCAAACCACTAGGCCACCACGGCTTGTTATGTTAGCATGCTCCCGTTTAAAAAAAACGTTTTGTCTGTTTCGTCTTGTTATTGTCAGTGTACCGTCCATAACCATTGGTATTTGTTTTAGATTTCCAGTCTGTTCCTCCCCCCGAAATCAAAATGATTCAAACCGAACAGTCTCCTCATGTGTGTAATGTCTCCACATCGACATTGGCAAAATACATCTTGCTAAAAAAGCAAGGGCGAAAGCCACAAAAAAATCTTAACTAAATTGATAAACTGAAATTTGTTACTTCGCATTTTTTTTGCACGGGTGGCCATTGGATCGACTGTAGCTATGTAAGTACAGTCAATCGTTAATCTGGGATCCACTTAAGATCGAATATAAGTCATGTTGTATGACAATTCAAAGGACTTTTTCACGAAATGGGTTCCAATTTAACGATCGTCACCGTACACTAAAAGACTGTGATGCTCTCAGTGACCAGTATCACAACGTCTTCAGGGTCCCGTTGGTGCGATGGTTCCGTAACACGTCTCGAATGTTTCCAAGGCTGACGATTTTTATGTGATCATGATCATGCAAAAGCGGATATCTCTTTTAAACCGTATCCAGTGCAGCGATAACAGAATATCGAAAGTCATCGCCGATAGACTGGACATGTGAATATAGGTACACTGGAACTTACCAAAACAAAAATGAATAGTAAACACTTTTATAATTAAGGCAAAGGCGAGAAAAAACCTTTTTCCCTATCCCGCCAAAACGTACTGGAAGAAATCCATTAAAAATGATAAATGCGTGTCCCGAGCGTCGAGCGGCTACGTTTGGTTAATTAGCAGCAAACAAGACGTCCCACTCGTTAATTAATTAAGGTGTGAGATAAGTTAAAGCCTCCTCTGCCCCCCCTCCCCCTGACAGCGGTCACCGATCGTGAAATTGCCTGTGGTTTTACGGAAGACACCACCTCGCAGAGAGTGCTGAATTTCTTACATAGTGTTTAATTGTTGCACGCGACTCCATTTGTAAAGAATTCGTTTCACGGTATCATAGGTAACAATTATTATAATTTATAATGTTCCTCCTACTGCCTCAAAATATCTTCATATCTGATCTAGAAGAAGTAGATAGACTGACAGGAGTTAGGTACTTTAAACATTTTATAAGGTTTTGCGAGTACCATTAAATTTTCCGGGATAAAAAAAAAATTCTTCCTTTGGTGTCTAAAACTATACCTACATACCATTCAATTTGAAGAAGTAATAGACAGAAGGAGAGACAAACAGAATAACTTTCGTATTTATAATATCAGTAAAGACAATAAACTAAGGATGGATGTATTAAAGTCGTTCTTTCCCAGTTGTATTCTAAATATTTGTTATTTATCAGGTCAGTTTTAACGTAGTCATTCTGCAACGTGGAAACCGACATCTCGGGCATATTTTGCACAGGCGTAGCCATTGTAAGGTCGCGGGTGAGCAAAAGTAATTGTTTTAGTTCACCGGCATCTCGCTTCTGCCGTAATGTGATAGCTCCATTCTGTATATCTCCGTTCCGACTCAATGGAAACGCAACTTAAGAGCAAAGGTCCATTGAAAGTTCAAATGCAATCTTGGCTCGAAGCGTGCATGTGTCTCGTTGCCGGGATCTCCGCCGGGCACTCCACTGCGCGGCGGTTGTGACGGCGGCAATAAAAGTCGCGCGCCGTGCCGTGCCCAGTGCCCGGCGACTGGACGGATAAATTCATCTGCGCGGGAAATACTTCCAACTTTGCCCCTCATCACTGATACGGGCACGTTCTTTTCGCTGCGGCCCTGATACACGATACGAAATCCTTAGAAAAATATTACTTGATTTTTTTGTAATGGCTACGGAACCCTATCTTGGTTGCGTCCGATACGTTCTTGACCGTTTTTTTTAATTAATAGAGCGAGCAATGGAACCGCAATTGTTCCGTTGGCAAGCCAATCGGCTGCCAGCCGCTAATCCCGGCGAGGTGCGGTTAATCGATCTAGAAGACGTCCCCGCGGCGCGCCGTCCCCAGCAGCGGCGGCCGTATCGCTGCACGGCCCGGTGCGCGCGTCCGCTCCGGCGCGCCCGCCGGCCCGCCCGCCCCTATTGCTTCCCCGCTAAGGCCGACGATCCGACGGCGCGACATTTTTGTAAGCTTTTATCTGCCCGTGTGCAATCTAGTGTGTGTCATTTTAGGTAAGAAGCCGGAGCTCCGCGGCGCACATACGTTACATATTAATGGATTTATACAATATTTTGACAGTCGCCTTTAAGAATTTTGCGGAGATAAATTATTGGCGTGCTCCTTGCAATATTTTACTCCGACTACTTGCGTGAGTTATAGTCGCTCCTGTCGGTTATTAAAAAAGATGAACGGTATATTTTTATACTCTGAAGAGCCGGAGCGAGATGTCAAAAAGCACTCAACGAACTGATATCAAATGAACTAAAAACAAATCTATTTTGTTTTGTTTCGAAGTAGTTTTTATTATTGTAATTTCCAGTCTTTTAGGTGTATCTTTGAGCAGGGGAGATTCTCCCGCCGCCTCTGGCGAGAAGCACTGCCGGCGTGTAGCCGACTTGAGATAAGCTTTTTGGAACTAAATCAGAGCCAGTTAAGTTACAGATGCAGTAACAGTGGTAGTAATCCACAACAGTCGCCTGCATAAAAAGAAGGCTAGTAAAAATTTAGTCGTTGTAAAACAAGATAGGGGTTTCTAAATACTGAGTATTCCATGGTCGTCTTGTAATGAACAGTAACTCTACACAGCTGGTAGCTGCGAGAGCTCTGCCCGGGTCGATTAGCGCGAGAGTAAAGCGTGGGGCTACCTATAATGTACCTAAGGTTGAGTAATATTCAATTAAAATAGCTTGGCTGTTGTTGAGTGTCAGTGTTGATGTTTTCGCGTGTGAGGTTAGCTATCTTCTGAAACATTTCTGCGACATTGATGTTAGTGATTATGATTTAAACCTGGATGAACATCTATGTAGCTTTCTAATATAGGAATAAATTCGTCACTGTACAACTTTTCTGTCACTCACCATCACATCAGCCCGCAGGTTCTTCGATTGGAAACGGTCACTATTGTTCTAGTGATATCTTATAATTACTTTTAATATACACCCTCAATCAAACAATAGCACATTACAAACGGTAACCAGCAGAGTGTGCCGCCTGAGATGTAATTAGCCGCGGGAGCGCGCCGGTATTGACACCTCTTCATTGTGCCCGCGCCGCGTTATTAAATCCGCCGTCGCTCAATAACGGCGGATGCTCACAACCTTCAGCGACATTTAATCACGAGTTGAACGGGCCTCTTTAAATATAATTCTAGAGAGGAATTAGGAACAGGAAAATATCAGAATTAAATCACACCTAATGAACGGCGAAGTTGGCCGTTTATTTGATTGGCGCCGCCCGCGCCCCCCGCGTCGGATCACCCGCACCATAATCTTGTTAATTACGCAAGTTACCTCTTTTCAGATTCTCAATTGTCACTTCTTCGTTCGTTTGCTTTTTGACGACGTCGATTGATAAGATACTGTATATACTGTATATGTACCGCTGTTCAAGTGAATAAATATTATTTCTATTTCTATTTCTATCAATTTTCTGTTTTCATGGTTGGTCTTGATATTTTTGACTTCATCATCTCATCATGTTTTCTCTACTTTTCTGATGTATGTCATTTTCTTCGTAGTTTACACGAGGGTTAGGTCGTTATTTTCAAATAAAATATAGCTGCGCACATGAATTTCAGAGAATTCAGAATGCGAGCTATTTGTCAAGGCCACTTGGCTATCAAGGGTGGATTGAGTTACCTAAAGTATTATTCGTAAAGCTACCTCCATCTCCCCATGCTGAGCGCAACAATCCTGCGGGCAACAAAGCACGGGCTGCTTCGCGGCGCGACAAAGCGCTTGAGTCGTCCAATTATGCTAAGAGTATCCGCGCCGGGATTAAGCCGGAGGGAGAGGGGTTGGGGGGGGGGGTATAGATAATAGGTGAACTATCGCACTCGTGGGCATCTTTATCGTAAATCGATGTATCTGTATCGCGTCGCAGACGTCGGGCCGCTCGCCAAGAGTTGGCGTTGACATTCGTTTTATTAACTTAGTATTTGTAATAGGTACACTAAACTTACACATGTATGTGTTATTGTGCATATGGCTGTCATGTATATGGACTTTTATGTTTTATACTTATACAATATCTGATCAACTAGCGAATCCTTGACAAAAGTGAAAATGTCTTAGGAGTTATACTGATAAAAAAAAGGGAAAAGTTGAGAGGAACCTTATATCTAACTCTGTCAAGCAACACTATTTTGTTTGCGTGAAGTCAATTGATACTGCACGCGCGTGTAAACTACAGCTCAATGTTACGTATAGATAAGCCAAAGATGATCATATTTTCAATAAAAGTTGAAGCTGATGTTAAATATTTTCAGATGTCTTTGTAACCAATCAGTGCAGTACCGTGGTAACGAGGAACAGATAATCCGCCAAATCGTGTCAACACAGTGAAACTCGATTGGTATCTGAAGACGGAATTCACAAAGGGCTCCATACACATCCTACCATATGCACAGGATGTTAATGTGCGACACGACGCTAGTAACAATGCATCGGTGCAGGCGGCCCGCCCGGCATCCGTCTAACACAGCGCAAATACCTAAATTACTTATCGTGTTCGCTCGGTTAGGTACCTCAGTTCTCAGGTCGTGAGCTGGATGCCAGCGGGCAGTGGCGCGGGCAGCGGGGCGGGCATCAACCATACCAAAACCATAAAACACAGATAGTTCAGAAGTCACGAATCTGTCCTGGCACGCCTAAAGGAATCTCCTGTATGTGCCTACTTCACTTTTCATACCTACGCTCGGCGGTCATTCTAAGGTTGTCCATTATAGCTTATAAATGCGCCAAAAAACTATCGTGGTAGTGGCATATGATTGTAGTGGCATATGGTGGTGTATGATTTATTGTTGAGAATGAAACGGGAAGAATGGAAATATAAACTGGAAATAACTAACTAATTTTAAGGTCAATGTGATATTATAAATTTGTCACAGAAAATATCTTGCGACAATTTCGTTATTGGCAAAATTCACTTTTATATTTAATTTAAACAACCGTCCACTGAACAGTTATAATAACTTTTTGTTTTTTGCTCTATTATTGCACAAAAAAGTTCACAGACGCGTGTCTCAAACGGATGGCACTCGCGCTCGCACTGGTCCCAACCGGTCCGAGATATCGTGTCCGTGAGCAGTGTCTATGTGTGCGTTGCTGTATGGTAATTGAGTTCTGTACTACCTGTATTTTAGTGCCACAACTCAGTAATCGGCGATCGATAGTTCCTCACGTCTCGGTAATCGATTCTTCTCCCGCCGCGCGCGCACCCACGTGCGTGTGTGTGACGGCTCCTGGCTGCAGATAGATGCTTGATTTATTAAGCCGCACCAAGTTACTGATTGCCGGCTTTGCGTTCGCTGCGCTGCAGCCAGTGTCGCTGGCGATATATTTACGGCATGCACCTGCTTTAGCTTGTAATTTTAGGTAGAAAGGATTGCAACTCGATGCGGATACGTGGCTAGTTCATACCGTGTCCGGTTTGGAATAAGATAGACCCATTTCTTTCCGTGGGTGTCGTAAAAGGCGACTAAGGTCCGAATACCTCACATAAGAAATTTTCTCAAGAAAATCATCATGAAGGTTCACTACTGATCCCCAATCGATGAACACGAATACTGTCAGAGTGTAGCGACTTTAAAGAGATTGCAGACCACTATATTGCGGATGAGGTGACGTGCTCTGTAAGCCAGGGATTTATATCCATTGTCTGTGTCTATTGTCATGTATTGATGACGTCGACGTGCGGGCCATTCATAAGCTATCATGACTGCAGGACTGCCGTGGCTAAGATTGAATAACACCGAAGTTAACAGGGACAATTTGGAATGTCTCAAATTTTGAAATGCCTTAGATTAATTATATTATCGAATAGAACAAATTGAACTATTAAATTTGTTAAAAAAGTTTGTTAAACATTGTTTCTATTCGTTACGTAACTACGCTCACTGGTTCTGTATCGACGTTGTGTCTCATAAAAATGTCTCATCTATTCTGTCTTCCTAAGCCAAAAGGCACTATCTAAAAAAAAACACTTTTGAGTTATTAATACTATTGTGTAGCTTAAAACATTCTGCATCACATGGTGTTAATGACAGAATAGCGATTTTTTTGAGATAGCGCCTTTTGGCTTAGGAGGGCTTTATTAAGATACGAGTAAAATAAGATCGTTCGTAACAAACGCAATACCCATTTGGCATGGCCGCAGTCGAGTAAAGATATATGTTTATGAGACCGCGCGTAGCCCGCTGGCAACGAGCATCGTACAGAATTAAGGAGGATTTTTACGTTTAATTAAAAAACTCCCGCTTATTGAGCCCGCTTGGAAACTACAACTCAAACTCTCTTATCCTGAGAGGAAGCCTAATAGATATAATATGATGAATCATGAAAAACCCACCCGTTTCCACTTCCACATACCTTAACCAACAGTTACACATATGCCATATTGGCCGGGATGCGTGATAAGATAACATAAGTCCCTATACAAATAAGTCTCATAGACGTAGCTAACGTGCACGTGAGGCAGCGGAGGAGCGAGGGAAAAAGTTTGGATGGATTTCATTAATTAGGACCTCTGCAAAGGAACGCCTGAATCAATCAAGTATTTTATTTAAAGAACAACGAACAGTAGTATTTACAACAGTAACAAAAGGAAAATTTATGGGAAGCCTTAGGTTTTGTATGAACATGCTGATGCTGCACGTTCTCCGCCCCCCTCCCTCCCCTTGCAACTGCAGTCAGCGACTAAAGTATTTCATGCGCGGACGATAATTTACGAGGCAATAACGGGATCGCGCCGACTGCGATTTTTATTCAGAACAGCTTAGCTCGCTCGGTTAGCGATGTATTGCGATATTGTTTTCTGCTTTCATTTACTATACGAACCGTGAACGTAATTTTAGGAGTTTAGCAGGATCACTTTGTTGTCCGATTGTCTGTCAAGTCTGTCAAGATCATTTTTCATTTTCCCTACCTTGATTTTCAATTTGTTTAAAATCGTCGTAACTTAGGAAAGACATGTACATTAAAACTGATGAAAAACATCAGCAGACATATAAAACAATCTCCTCACTGCCACATCACTTCACTCATAACGATTGAGTCCGATAATTGTGTCCTGAGATGGAAATCCTAGTCGCACGTTCCAGGCACCCGCTGCTTAGCCATCAGTGAAACTGAATTCCTTTCACCGGCTCCATCCGAGAGGCGGGATCCATCGTGTCGGCGCGGGACAAAAGCCGGGCGGCGGGCCGAGTCGCCGGCTCACATGGTAGCTGCAATCTCGCAGATTAATTGCGCTCATGCAGCTATTGCACGTGCAGTTAGGTACATACTTTTCTAAACAGTTGGTTTGTGTGAGAGCTTCATGCTTACGAGTATCTAGCAAGTCCTGGGGACCGATTTAAGAAATTAAGAAATATCTGTGTATTGCTACGAGTACAAACTAATTGTAACTAATTTATGACTAATAATTTTAAAATCGTTAAACGAAAAATGTTGTTCAAGAGGTAGGGATTCATGATTAAGAGGATGCTGGTGAATTATAAGTATACCCTGTTTAAACAGTTTTTCTTTAAATTCGTTATGAACCGTTCGTTCGTTATTCGTTTCGTTACAATTTTATAATTTTTCAGAGATTTTCCATGCTAACGGTTCATCTTGTAGTAAGAGTGGGGAGGGACATTTTTGAATCTAACAATGCAGTACCACTACCATGAGTTTACAGTGACCTTACTCGATAGCGACGGCGTAAATTATTTGTAGAGGCGCTGTACAATTCTCCATACAAATAATTTACGCCGTCGCTATCGAGTACGGTCACTGTAAACTCATGGTAGTGGTACAGGGTTCCAACGGGTGTCACGTGCGAGCTTGTCACGGCATATTTAGCAATGTAAGAATTATTACCAATGTGGTCTCATTATCAAATTTTAGCTTGTAGACTCGTTAACTCAAAAAATCTTTTAAATTTAAGATTGGAAGCTAAGGTTAATCGAGTTAAAATGATTTTTTTAACTGAAATTAACCGTTTAATTTTATTATTTATTTAAACAGTGTTTTTAAAAACCTATCCAACAAAACTCAGTATTTTCACCCCGTTGCGCGCGGTCGTGGCGCACGTTTTACTTTTAACCGATTCAAAACTCGCCGGTCTCAAACTTCGCATCGTGTGCACAAAGTGTGCAATTGAACTGAGTGCTCCTCGGGAGTTAATGCAGAAATAATCACGACCCTCGAAATACAATGCACTAGCAGTTCGCGCAGATCTCTTCAATCTCTACTGTTTTTAATTTATTGCGCGCGTGTGACAAACGACGTGTGTGTGACGAAGTTTCCATTAGTAGATTACATCTGCTTCGGTATTATTTGTTTCAGTGTGAGGCCTGTCTGCGACACGCATTCGTTTGACTGAACATTTGGCGTCTTTTTCCATTCGCCAAAAGCTATTCTCGACAGAAACCATTTGCTTTTCTGAATATCTTATACGTCTATCACATCACGTCGCTTTGATTTGTGGCAGTATCGAAATAGTATCGGAATAACCGGTACAGGAATGAGATGAAATTCAGCGAAATAAAAATATCGGAATCTGATTTCGTGATTTTATACGGATTCGGATGATACTTCATTAAAATCCGATGTGATTAAGAACAAATTGCAATTCCACGTTGAAACGGATCGTCGTGATTTTTGGCATAGAGATAGTTTATGGGCCCGAGACTGGCATAGGCTACTTTTTATCCAGGAAAAATGCACAGTTCCCGAGGGAACAGCGCGCGATAACCGAATACCACGGGGGCGGAGCAGCGAGAAAAAGCTAGTAGTAAATATAGCTACAACCATGCACATCGGCTTACTAACCTAACAGAATACAAAGTATGCGGGCATGTATATGAGAGGTGTAACAATTTCCGTTAAACTTTCGGAACGGCCAAACTCACGGTAACACAAGTCACACCTAACATTACCTCTACGTTACCCCAACAAGCCCGCGAGGCGCGCTTTAGCCGTTACAGCAGCTCATGGCCGCACTTGCAGCGCTCAACGGTGTCCTAAATCACGGGCGCGCCCCGGCGGGCCGACATTAACCGAACACAAAGGCGGCGGAGCGGCGCTCGCGCATAGTAAAAGTGTAAAGTAGGTTCACTACGAACAAAAGTACATCGCGCGGCTTAAATGTGTGGGCGCCGCTTGGCGCCAGTGTTCGCTCGAACCGCCGCACGCACACACTGAATAATCTAACCAGGACTAACCAGTATTCAGTCAAGGCTGCGCTGTCGCCGGTGCCGCACGTTGCTCTGATCGTCTCGCGCTCTCTTCACGTTCGCGTAGTCGTAGTCGTTTTTTTGTTTTTGTGTTAGGTAAATAAATAAATATCGTCACTACTTTAAAAAAAAACTCGTAGCTCAAAATACGCACGCGCAAACAAGCACGCGTACAAGCACAAGCAAGTGCTAATTAATCTAAAGTAGACATTCACAACCCTAAGCGTCCGCGCCGGAGTAGGCAGGTAAGTCTCCTAAAGAACCGGAGTGCACTTACTTTTACACTTTTACTATGGCTCGCGCGTGTTGACTCGGAACCAGTTTAATAAAACGTTATGAGCTGTTCCGGCGCTTTGAGAGTTGCGTCCGATGCACGCGATACCTGGCGCCGCTGCAAGGCACAGGCGGTTCACGTTCTGTTGAACTTTTTGGCGTCGTAGTCACATTCCTACTAAATCTAACATCACCTTTACACGTTATAAGAGCGGAATAATAGTGAAATAAAGAGTAAAAAATGCGTTTTTTTAATATATTTTAAACTAGCTTTTGCCCGCGGCTACGCCCGCGTGGTATTCGGTTATCGCGCGCTGTTCTCTCGGGAACTGTGGATTTTTCCAGAATAAAAAGTAGCCTATGTCACTCTTGCAACCATAAACTATCTCTTTGCCAAAAATCACGTCGATTCGTCGCTCCGTTTCGGCGTGAAAGACGGACAAACACACAAACATACAAACACACTTTCGCATTTATGATATTAGAATCTATATAGAAATAGAGCGGTCGTGGTCATGGAGTGAGGATTGATAGCGGTCGGTCAGAATAATTTTCTTAGAAAATAGTGTCGTGGACACCCCATTTCCTTCCACATCGCGGCATCGCGGTGCTGGAATATTGTCGTCCACTCTCACATCAGATTCCTCAGTCGCCTAATAACACCAACGGGAAGAGATGAGTCTAATCAGTTTTGCAGGTGGTAGGACCTTGTGCAAGATCCCCCGGATTGCTACCACCATCCAGAATCCTGCCGTGAAGCAGCAGTGAAATTACTGGAACTTGAGGTATTCCATCTCAGGCATTTAGGTTGACAACGCATCTGCAATACCCCTGGTATTGCAGATGTTTATGGGCGGTGGCGATCTCTTACCACCAGAAGACCCACTTGCTTGTTTGCCTTCCAGTTGAATAAAAAAAAACCGTTTTCATACCGGGCTTTATAAGGTTAGTTGAGACAACTCCGCTATCCCAAATATTTCCTGAGTTCCAGAGGGCCGCGCCGCCGCCGCTCACACCACGCGCCGCGCCTCCCGCGCAGCTTTGTGCGCCGCCGTCATTTTACACAGAACGCCCCGTAAAATACCTTTAAAGGAAATTGCTTCCAAACCTACGATTCCTTTTTAAGTAATACTTACCTAATAAAATCTCTCCCACATTTACTCAGAATTTACTTGATTGAATTTCGTTTCCGAGAACTACAATTTCATTATCCTTCTGTGTAGTAAGTATCACAGACGTTCAGTTGTTGACGACGCCGCGACGCTTATTTTTATCGTGTAACAAATATTCCACTCAATAAAAAGTATTCTTTTTTGGGTTAAGGCAAAAAGTCAGGCAATTTATGCCAATTAACGATGAGCTTTAACGAGCGCCCGATATTTCGACGTGGCGTGCATCATGAGCACGGGAAGACACCTAACGCACACGGTATATAAATAACACTCCTATTTTCCACGAATACTGTTTCGAAACAAGAGATTTTTTTAACGATGAAAAACAATAACGGCTGCTTTCGATACAGAGCTGCTTAAGCCTAGATTACTAGACTAGACCGGTGCATACGGCCGCGCGCTGCATAGGTTTCCAAACTAATATGCGCTTGTTTACTATGGTCGTGATATTATATTGATAAGATTTTTTTTCCATTTCAGCTACGGAACAGTGAAGTGTAGAGGAAAAGCACACAAACTTTGTGTATGCAAAAGCGCCCATTGAAAAGTGTTCAAGAGGCGTTAACAGCAACAAGTACCCCGTGCTGAAAAAACGATAAACACAGTTTCACTCAATAACGTTTTAATAGATCATGAAAATTAAATCACCGCTATCGTTTTTTGAAAATAATTAATACTAATTGAATTATTTAAGACTTGCTGCTTCAGCGCTACTCTGGCGGAATTTGGGACTACTCGTATTAATTAACTATTTACTAGATACTATGCAACCACAACCTTTCCTCTTGTAAAAGTTGGTCATCCTTTACTCTACAATAGGACCTCTAGCAAATAACCCCGTTATTTCTTTATATTGTTTCTCTTATCGCCATTCCATTAATGTATGAGTACTCTGAAATATAAAGTTAGAAACGGCCAAAAAACAGATTACGATTTAGGACGGCGCAAGTTATAATAACGTGATTACACAAAGCCGCGCCACGCGCCGCGCTCAACAGGATTGTCGCCAACTTCCAAGCACCCGGCATTTCCCTAACGCTATCGGAAAAATCTTTATTGGCTTACTGCGCACTTCGTTGTTTAGAGCGGCTTATCTCCGGGGCTATCTCGCTCCCACAGGTGCGAGGATTTCCTCTGCTTAGCCATGTGCTAATAAACCCAATTTAGACCTGCAAGAAAAATTGTGCAAGTTTCATTATATTGTGGATTGATTGACCACGTCAGATTCTTTCACTTTACCACTTTTCTTGACTCTAGTCTTCTAACGTAACGAGTTTAACCTAGTTTTAAGATGGAAGAGTCTTCCAGTGACGGACCATACAGCGGACGCATACAAACGGACCACTCCACACCACTCCACTTCACTCTCATTGCGAACCATTGCACCCGTTTCTGTCACGCTTTGTTAAGAAAATTGAATTAAATTTTAAATACGATTATCTTGTCTATTAAAATATAATACACGTAAGAATGAAAATAAAGAAGAAAAAATATTTTCGTAAACTAATACTTACTAAAAGAAGTAATATAAGTACTTATAATGTTAACTAACAATGTACACAGTTAATACAATTTAAAGATTTTTCGGCACAGGATTCCCTTTCAAATAATGCTTCAGCAGGGCTACTACGAAGCTCGAAACATGAAGTTCATATCGTACCGTCCCTCTCGCTCTCGTATTAAATAGTATAAGTGTCAGAGGGACCTCACGACACGAATTTCGAGTTTCGTAGTAGCCCTGCAGCTTCAAGGTGTTGCTGTGTCGCGCGGACCTCGGTGGACGCGGGCTTGGGAAGCGGGCGCCCATCTCACTTTCACGCGTCATATTTCCCTGCAGGCGGGAACTCGTTACACGCCAAAGTGTTTGCTTCTCGGTAACTTGACGCATCTAAATTCCATCGACTTCACGCTACAAGTCGGGAGGACTTTTGGAAAAAAATACTATTTAATAAATTCGCTGTTGTTAATGTATGTATGTAGGTATGTAAACTCTTTATTGTACAAAATAAGTAAACAAACACAATTGACAAAAATGTAATGTAAGTCTAAATGAGATTTTGTATTGGACGAGAGTCCCTATATCTACAAGAGCCACGTTTCTGACCGTCAACAGACAACTCACGGCCTAAACCACTAAAGTAGGAGACCTTGAGTTTGCTAGAGGTTCTCTTATACGAGTTCAACTCAATTTTGTTTATTTCAGGCATAACCCATATTGCATTTATCATCATCATCTCGGCCTATATTGTATCAGTAATTTGGAAACCACAGCCACTTGATAACACAGACCGTTGCGTCGAATCAATACGATGAAATTAATTTGAATTTTAATGTAATTGTATTGTTGGGACCCAGTCGATGTCAACGTAGTTGAACGACAAGGCATTATTGGCGCTTAAACATTCGAGACGTGACTCGGGTTGGATTCGATCCCTTCTCCCCACAGGTCGCCGGTCCGGCGCGGGTCGACGCGGCCGCTGCTTGGAGCCGCGGTCACCCCGGGCTCTCCAGTCACTGGGTGCTTCCGAGATCCTCATTGTTCACGCGCCATTGGCGATTACCATTTACTTGTGTCTCGGGCAATGATTTTACCTACAAGTAAAGATTTTACGCTCACAAAATAACCGAAAAACATGATCTGAATGTCGTGACATCACACACACGCGCGTCCCTTTTTATCCAACTGTCCGAAGGAGGGTTGCGTCTGTCGAGCGTATAAATATGTGTAGGTATCTATTTCTATGGCTGCTTCTAGAATCTAGACAGTCTTTAGCTGGATGGTATCATCGTATGAAGTATTATGGAACCGTCAAAACTTTCGGAGTAGCATAGGGTGAATATTTCCAAAATTTCCACGCAGAGATTCCAAATTCCATTTGATTTAAAAGTCTTTTTCTATTGAATAGCTGCACGGTTGCTAATTCTATCCCGGGAAAACACAAGTGTTCTGCGGGACATATGTAGAGAAAATTGCGGTCAAAAATTAATAGTTATCCATTCAAAGTAGAATTTCAGCCATCAGCCAAATAATATGTGGTCGACTACTCTAAAGTTGATAATCGTTTGCATGTCACAAAACAATAATATCAACAGGCGTGTCTGTAAACTTAAAAGTTCGACTTTAGCGACATATTCATTTGATAGGAACTTGTTTAAAAATGGATAGACCATTTATTTGGCTGTTGGTATTTCACAAAATTGACGAGAAATGGAACACAGAGTCTATAGATACCACATATTATGATGATGACATACGATGACCTTTTTGCCTGCTCAAGCAGATATTGACGGGGCCAGTGAAGGCTGTCTTGATTACATCTCAGTCCCAGGCGCAGCCACTCATCGGCAAACAAAGGGTCCCGATAAAAACGCGCGCGAGTGAAGCGCCGGCTGGCCGTGGAAAGGATTTCATCAGACTTCATGCTAAAAAGTGGTTGATACTGCATCGGCTACCTTCGAGTACTGTTATAGTTATATGTAATATTTATTATTTGTTTTTAACCCTCGACGCGGGGTGTTAATAAGTTTGACGGCAATTCTTTTCTGTCAGTTTCACGCAACGTAAATAGCTCGCAAACAGATGAACAAACTGACATCGATGCGGTTTCAATGTGTAAGAATTTCCTTTTGGTCTAGCTAATCCGGATGTATGTGCTCGACGTGTCCCGCCCAGTCCCGTTTTAATTTAGTGGTCGTCATCCTGACATCGACAGTTAGTTTGAGTTCTGGAGCATGTTTCTGATTCTATCAGATCTACAAACACCTAGAATATCTACTGCGCTCCAAAACTCGCTGGCAAATCTTGAGTCTGGGCTTCTTAGCCTCAGTCAACTACCAAGTCACATGAATATTTTAGTTTTTGTTACTAGAACTGTTAAAGCTCCAGACAAATTATCTCGTTTGAGCATTCCAGGTTCCCCTCACGCGCCGGGTGAAGTCACGTGTACGCGTAACTTTGCCCACCGCTAACCAACTTAATTGTTGTGCGTTGGACGTTGGCTCGTGGTTGGCCAATTGTTGGCTGTTACTTTATTGTTAAGGAAATAGCTTCCAGTCACCTTCTCATTCAAGGTGCAAGGTCACCGCGCTCACAAAGTGCGCCGTTCTTCCCTTACTCTATTAAGTACTCTTATTTTTATTCTTATTATCTTGCTACTTATTGGTATTCTTTACACTTTCTTAAGAAAATTTTATTTCATTTAAAGCGTGAATGTGTACATACCTACCATGTTTGAGAATAACAGAATAATGCATTTGGAAGTGAAAATAAGCTTAAATTCATTGAACCATTAAATAGCAGCCAAAAATTATTAAAAATATTATACCTAATCATGTTCATATATTTTATTTGAAGTATTAAACCCTAAAAATCGCGCAAGTTGCATTACATTACGTGGCTGCTGTGTTAATGTTAATGTAACTTTCCCGTTTTCCCTTACAAGTCTAAATGGGGCTTTAGAGCAGATCTGCGGAAACATTTCAGAATCGAAAACTCATTTTCTTACATTCAATGGGATTCCAATCCGAATAACCATCATCATTACAATCTTCGGAAGACACTGGCTTTACGAGTTTAATTTCGGTTAGTCACGTCCTTGGCGATAAAAGGCGCCGTTAAAAAAATAATTAGCTTTCTCTTGAGGGTCGCTTTGAATCCTGAAGATGGCCCGTGAAACGATTAGCTTGATTTTAACTTTGTTGACGGCAACAATTATTTTATGAATCGACGTTGGCTAATTGGTGGCTGATGACCAATTGTTGGCTTGTTGGCGTATCGGTGTATTTGTGTGTTGGCGTGTTGGCCAAACAGAACTATCGCTGATTGCGATGGCAAAGTTAGCCGCCGCAACTCTCGATAACTCGCTTCTATTGATCTCCGCTCAATGAATTTGATCCGAATCTTTGTTTTCTCATCAGTCGCGAAGTTTCTCGCTTCCTCTCTTCTCTGCTCCATAATTGTAGCCAAACTTTATGCTTGTTCGCGAGAAGCGACTACTGCATGTTGTTAGAAGTTGATTAAAATAAGTATGAACTTCAGAAAACCTTTGAAGTTCGTAGAGCAAATTTGTTTTCAATCCGAAGGTCGAGTGGCGCGGCGCGACCACGAACAATACGAAGCTTTGGCTGGGCTTCCACTAGATGAACTGATGACATCTTGAGAGTTGCGAGCAACCAGTGTATTGCAAGTGGGAGGCCTTTGTTTAGCAGTGGACGTCTTCCGGTTGTTGATGATGATGATATTCTTTCGACTTATGAAAATTCATTTCTATAGTGATTACAAAATGATTTTGTATTTTGTATAGTCATTATGAATTTCTGAATAAAATATCTGTGACGTTCGGACAAACAGACAGAAGGACAGGACTAACCCTAAATAACAATTTCAATGGCATTTGCGCGATATTATATAGTAATACATAATCATCATTATCATCATCATCATCAGCCGGAAGACATCCACTGCTGAACCCCTGGCCTGAGGTCACAATGAACGACAACTCTCATGATGTCGTCAGTCAACCTGGTGAGAGGCCTGCCAACGCTTCGTTTTCCGGTTCATGGTCGCTATTCGAGGACTTTTCTCCCCTAACTGATAACCGTTGTAACATAACTTTTCTTCCAGCGATGTGGCCCGCCCACTGCCAATTACTTGCATATTTTTCTAGCTATGTCGATGACTTTAGTTCTTCGACAAATTTCCGTTTCCATTCTTTCGCGCAAAGAAAGTCCAAGCATAGCTCTCTCCATAGCTCGTTGCGTGACTCTGAGCCTCCATAATACATAATAATATTTATTATAATTTAAACAAGCAGCAAACAACAGTCAGTTCTTATAAATGGAAATATTTTGCAAATTCATTTAGAGATTATTAAGCGTTACACAAGTAGACGGTCTTAGGTATCGGCCAATAGAATATTTTCCAGGAATTCATTCAAGAATTTTATTGAGCCCTGCAAAGGCCGGCAGCCGCCATAATAGCTTTGTTATGATCTGGATCCAATTTAATAATAAATGATACATTCAATGAATACCGAAGGACAAAATCTGCTGTGAAGTACCAGACGCTTTGTGATCTATTATTAAATATTTCCGACCTGTAGATGTCGTTATCTTGGTAGGAAACAAGGTATTTAATAAAATGTTTGAAATTGTTCTGTTGTATCACTAGATTTTAAATTATTTTAAACTAGCGTTTACCCGCGGCTTCGCACGCGTAAATCATTAGATGCAGCATTTGAATTGAAATTCCGGGATTTTATTAAATTCTCGTGGGAATTCCCTAAAATTACATCGTAGTTCATCGTGGTGGACACACAACAAATTTCATGAGTCTAAGCCCAGCGGTTGTTATTTAGAGATTTTAATATTATCCCGTGGGAATATCGGCATAAAAAGTATCATGTGTTTTAATCCAGGTTATAAACTAACATTTTGCCAAATTTCATCCAAATCCGTCTAGCCGTTTCAGCGTGAAGAAGTAACAAACATACTCACTCACTCACAAACTTTCACATTTATAATATTAGTAGGATAGAAGCTGTCAATTTGTTACGTTTGTGTTTTGTTTTGTGTTATTGCTTGTTAGCTGACATAGCCCGAAAAATTGCGAAACTGAAGTGGCAGTGGGCGGGGTATATTGCTTGCAGAACAGATGGCCGATGGGGTCAAAAGGTTCTCGAGTGGCGTCCGCGGACCGGGAGACGAGCTGTCGGTAGGCCTCCAACAAGGTGGTGCGACGACCTGGTTAAGATCGCGGGATCGCGGTGGATGCAAAAAGCACAAGACCGGTCTGAGTGGAGAGCCTTGGGGGAGGCCTATGTCCAGCAGTGGACGTCATTCGGCTGACATGATGATGATGATGATGATGAATTTGTTACGGTAGATATTTGGAAAAATATTCTAAAAGCTCAAAAGTAAAGTTAGTTTGAGATTTGCTCAATTTTACTAAACTTAGCAAGTTGTAACTGTAGGGAAACACAATAAGGTTATTGTATACCCAGTGTGCGTTGAGGTTAAGTGAGGACCCACAGTGGCCAACCTGCGTGAATTTGCGTCATCGGAGGCGCCTCGTCCATCCTGATCAGCGGCGTTGCGGATAAATCACCGCCCGCCGCTGTCCGCCCATCCATCACCTGACGCGTCCGCCATCGACATATTTCAAACAGCGATGGACACCACTGATTCAACCGCAACAGGTTTCTCGTCAGGTTTATTTCTTCCATGCCTGTCTTCAATGAAAATTTTATAAGTAAAAATACCGTATGTACGTTCACAAAACAGCGGCACATACATACCTTCATGCTTCGTGTTATGCCCTTTTTTCGATGTCACGTATGCACGGCAGAGTCTACAATTGCAGTCTTTTATACCCACCAGGCCTGTCAAGCCAAGTCGCCTTGGCTGGTATGGTAATCCGTAGCTACTACACTAGGTTCACCCTGATTAAAATGAAAATTATCTCATCATCATGTCAGCCGAAAGACATCTACTACTGCTGGACATAGGCCTCCCCCAAGGCTCCCCACTTAGACCGGTCTTGTCATCTTGTGCTTTTCGCATCTACCGCGATCTTGAGATCTTAACCAGCTCCATCTTGTTGGAGACCTATCGACAGCTCGTCGGTCGGTTGTCGGTCGCTAATTATCTATTTGTCCTTAATCAATGCATGGAATGCTATGTCAAAAGTTTTATGACCATCCCTTTTAAGAAGAAACAGTCTTCTTCATCTTCATAGATTTATAATTACATAATATTATAATGAAACTTCACGAAAGTTGTTTATAAGTTTAATGATTCCAAAAAGAGGAGAAACCAATTAAAATTCTCAGCTCGAAACTGCCTCAGACACCCCTTGTATTGACACAGGCAGGAAGCACAGCAAACAGCACACCTCAGACACGATATAATGCACGTGTACAATTAGGCAAACCTCGCTCAATGTAGCGGAACTCTGGCTGGAGGGCTCTTAAGGCTGCGCCGAAGCTGCCGCGTGTCGCCCGCTTAATTCTAATTACCGCGGCGCTCGTGCCGCCCCGCTTTATTTGTCGGGGCTGTCTCTTTGTTTTAGGAGCATGTAGTTTCTGCGGTTTTAAGCGTCCTAGGGCTTTCACAGCGCTGATGTTCGGCCTGGTTTTAAATGATATTACGCAGTGACGGTTTCTTGCTGTCGCTGTCAACAGTAATTGTTTAATAAGTTAACTTATTTTTAGTCCCACAAGGTAATTTTTTGAATCAGGCTTAGTTTGCGGAGGTCTATATCAATGAACAAAAATAATTTCTTTGCTCACCCGCCACCTTATGATAGCTTACGTATAAGCAAGATAAGCGTGTGAATGCAGTTCCTATACCTCCTCACTGTAAGAACTCATACAAATCACACAAGACACCTGCTCTGAAGATGAGCTCAGGTTGAGTTCAAAACGCCTCAGTGTAGTGTGATGGTGGTGATAAATAGGTTTGTGCAAGATGTGTGTGGTCTTATAATAGTCCAAAGTAAATAGATTATCGAACAGTATCACTGTCAGATAACCAAACTCCTGTTAGTTAAGATTAGAACAATTAACACGATAAACAGCGCAGCGCCAGGCGAGAGGACGCGACAAGTGTAACTCTGTTAGGCGAGGTCAGTGCGCGCGGGCAGCGGCAGCCCTCGCGCTAATGATGTGTGCACGCCCCCGCTCCCGCTCCCGCTTCCGCGCCCGCCCGCCCCCGCGCCACTCGTAATGCGATAAGACTGGATAGCCTCGTCCGGAACAGGGTTAGTCACAGGATATATTTGTTTTTGCCGCTTTCACTAACACACTGCAGTTATTATGAAAATAAAATTCTTTATTTTGCAGTATCGCCTGGGTTATCTCATTTTTAATGAGAGTTTTCCCTTTTTCTCATTAGGGTCTGAGTGTTTAAATGTTTAATGCCTTAATATAAAATGTCGTGATACATGATTTATAAAAATAATTAACAAAACGTTTTCTTTTTTAAGTTGAGAAACCAGGAGGCGAGATGAACCATTTGCAGGAGCGGCCACAACGCTGCTTAAAAAACGGTGACGGTACTCGTACGGAATCGCAGTGACGCATGGTCTGCGCACCGTTTTTATTGCGTGATCTCCACACAGCTGCCTAAAATACGCAAACGGTGTGGAATATGTGACTTTTTTTTATTCGACTGGACGGCAAACGAGCATATGGGTCTCCTGATGGTAAGAGATCACCACCGCCCATAAACATCTGCAACACCAGGGGTATTGCAGATGCGTTGCCAACCTAGAGGCCTAAGATGGGATACCTCAAGTGCCAGTAATTTCACTGGCTGTCTTACTCTCCACGCCGAAACACAACAGTGCAAGAACTGCTGCTTCGCGGCAGGATTAGTGAGCAAGATGGTGGTAGCAATCCGGGCGGATCTTGCACAAGGTCCAACCACCTGCGACACGTGCCGTAAATGTCAGGGCTTTACCGCATGCTCTCCACTAAAAGTGTGACGCTTACGGCATTTCACTGCGATTTCGCACTGTCTGCGTATTTTAAGCAGCAGCGGTGTGGCCGCTCCTTCAATTATTCGTTTTATTTGTTGCCTTCTTGATCCGACATTATAAAAGAAAAGCATGCTTGTTTTGTGCAGATGCTCCTCTCCAACCTATCACGAACTGGTAAGCTGAGAGTCTAATTGCAATGGTGTGTTCGATAAATGGTACGGTGCTGCGAGCGCCGCGGTGCGTTCGACTGGAGAAATTAATATCCGGCGAGCACCGCATCGCTTCCGGGTCAGCGCCCCCCCCCCCCCCCCCCACCGCAGGAGGGGGGACAGTGACCGATCAAATTGCTACATTATTGGCGAATAAGTGATGGCCGGGATTTAATGCCGTGATGGGTTTCGCTCTGTCTTTTGTAGTCGTAAAGCAGTTTTTATCTCATTTTGTTAACTAAAAAGTCAGATTTCACTTTAAAAATTATATAACGTGTGTCATCATCTCATTTCGGCCTATATACGTTTCACTGCAGGGTGCAGGCTTCCGTTTGGGTTGTAGTGTCCACGCGGACCCAGTGCGTATCGGGAACTTTACACAAACTCCATTAAATTTCTTCGCAAACGTGTGAGGACGATGCACATCACGATGTTTCCTTATATTTGGCACTAAGGCGTTAGTCTATTTAAACAAAAGAAACTTTGTAGAGGAAGTAAAAAATATATATTACGTTAGGTAGATCTGAAATTTGAGAACCGATAGCTTTGGTGATATTTCTTCTCTATTTTAATGATAATTTTTTCAATGATATTGTACAGAGCCTGTAACTTTTGAAGCGGACTGGTGCAGCAACCCGCCTCCGTCCCGGCCGTCGGACCAATGAATAGCTGTAATTAGCCGCGCCGCCCGCGCCGGAACAAAATCACATGATTTACATTCCCGGAGCACGCCAAGAAATGTGAGCCATCAGACAAACTACGCCGGCGCACCTTTTCCATTAGCTCTGATTCTCATTAGTATTTAGTGTGGAAACTTAATCCCGTTTCTGAACCGGAATCGCGTCTCGCCTCGCCCGGAGCGACCCCGAGCGTTTCGTCTCTGTCCCTCCTGCGCAAGAAAGGAGATACAGCGCAAGAAAAGTTTGCAAGTTCTTTGACGGCTGTAGTCGAGTAGGGGTTTTAGGTTGATGCGGGATGTTTCATGAATAATGAAAGACAAGCGTCTTCAGAGAGCTTAGGGCTGTAGGATAATAAATCAACTTATTGGCGGAGTTTAATCTACGCGGCCGCCCCGCGAGCGTCAATATTTGTGTTAGCAGTTGCGGCCGCAGGTACCGCACTGGTAAACAGGCCGCATCTCCGACACAACGCGCCTCCATCGATACTGAGTTTATGCAAGCTTTCATTTGAATTCTAAGCGAGCGTCGTAAAAACTGTATCCGCCAGCATCCGGCCGAGGAATTCAATTTCAGTACAGATGTGGGGGACTAATGAAATGGCTGAATTACAGCAGATGCACGCCCCGAGTTTCAGTTTAAAATTACTTCCCTGTTTGCTGCAGTGGGATTATTCTTCGAGCATTTGTGCTCCCAAGTTGTTATAGGTACAGTAAACAGAAAATTTTCAATTTTCTTGATGTTATAGAAAAAAATACAGAACAAAAAACTGGCTTTTTATGGAGAGTAATCGAGAATGCACGTCAATGGTGCGATTACACCCTCTATTGGGAAGCAGCAGCTCTGAGAGAATCACTAGTTCAGTTGGCAGGTAACGCTGTAAAAAACAGCGTTTTAAAAAAGTAATCTACGTAGTAGTCTACATAGTAATACAGTAGTGCAAATTGGGCAATAATGCTATGGTATGTAAATAAAATTGAAATAACTAAGCTTTTTAAAAAAAAATAGAATTTAGGGCTCGCACAGATTTTGGAATCGAATAATAATTGAATGATTTGTCTAATTATTCCAATAATAAAATACTCCATTTACGATTTATCCTTCGAACATATTTTTGGCCAGCCGGCCGCCCGCCGCCCGTCGCAAGCCTCGGATGAACTGAATCGGGGCTGAGTTTCCAGCAGCAGCGGCTAAATAGCTCAATTTGCCTGCAACCTTTGAAATTGATACGTTGCCGTTACGGCTCCATTGGATAATTGCAGCGGTTGACATTAATGACACGCGCGATACGCGAGCTGTTTGTGCGAACGTTCAGCGCTATTTGTGTTGTATACTGGTGTAATA
Organism: Choristoneura rosaceana; assembly: GCA_037349165.1. Taxonomy (NCBI): domain Eukaryota; kingdom Metazoa; phylum Arthropoda; class Insecta; order Lepidoptera; family Tortricidae; genus Choristoneura; species Choristoneura rosaceana. The sequence goes on from JAZBNJ010000026.1 coordinate 182,556, forward strand.
TTATATCGTCAGTAGTTTCATTGAGCTAAATCGAAAATACAAACTGAAATATACATGCACAGAAAAACCAGAAAAATAAGATCAGCGCTGGGAATCGAACCCTGGTCCTCGGGTCAGAGCGCTGGTCTTATTTTTCTGGTTTTTCTGTGCATCTATATTTCAGTTTGTATTTCCCATTTAGGTTTTACGGGGTGACTGTAAAAGTAACAAAAATTTGGAATCGAAATAAAAATACAAAAAGATTCCAAAAAACCAATCTTAATTTCACTGAGCAATAGAATCCCGAATACGAATTACGTCGAAGAACTGAAATCACAGGCGTAGCTTGAGAAATATGGAAGTTGAAGTGCACATCGCTTGAAGAATAGATAACTGTTGGTGCCGTTGGTGAGACTTGCGGGCGACCGGTGTGTGCAAGGCGAGTTGTCGTTCATTATGGCGTTCTGACGGAGAGACTTTTGTTCAAACAGTGGACGTCTTGGGGCAAATGATGATGATGAATGCAGTATTGTGGCGCTGCAACAACTCGTTCCTACCAGGGTGTCTAAATTCTTTAGTGATTTGGATATTTCAAATTCAAATAAAATTTATTGATTCGGTACAATTACATCCAAAGATAGCCAAGTTTGTATGCACTGCAAGATGCAACAGAACATCATTACGTTTCTCTCACTTGCGGGTTGCCGAGCGAAAATTTTCACCTCACAATACTGCTGAAAATCTATCCAAAATTAGCTGAAAACTGCGCACTGGTTTTCTCATGAGTTTTTACTGACTTCAAGGGACATTGACAAGATAACTTCCAAAATTATCGAATCATCTTAAGGAGTCACAGTTTTTATTTGAAGAAAACAATGGCCTGGCAATGGAATAGTACTTATGCAACTTACTGTAGGTATTAGATGCTTTAAAGTAGTCGACAGTTGTGCTTATTGCCAAAATAGTTATTAGGTTCCCGGCGGCTGCGAGCCCCGGATGTTAATATCCGGCCGGCGCTCCGCGCGCCCCATCTCCGCCCGCGCCTCGAGTCTGCTGTCTGCTGCGCCCACGCCGTGACAATAGGAATAATAATGACACCCGCCAAGGAGCCATGGAGATACCTCACATACTTTAATGGTGAAGTTGATTACATAAGATCCTAAAGCAACATGGCTTTAGGAGCAAAAAGAGTACGTTTGTCAGATGTTAAGCATTCCTAGCCACTCATACACCTATTACTGCTACTGCATGTGTCTATAATTGCGAATACAATGTTGGAGAATATTTGTGGAGAAGTTAAAGATACGTTTTTTTTAAGTTGCAGCAAAAGCGTACCATGTGGGTGCTATGAAATAAAACTCGAGTCAATGTTCAATACCGCCCGTGTGACATGTACCTAATATAAAATATACATATGTATTACATTAGTATAACGTATATACCTACATTAGAAATAGTGAAATAGTAATTATACTGTTAGGCGCTGTATGCAAAAAAAGGACCTTGGGTTTCATTTAAGGGATTGTGACCAAGCCAGCCTTCTTACGAAATTGCTTAGAGCAAGTGTGATGAACAGGTTATTCGAGTAGCTGTAAATAAGGGACAGAAAGCAGATATTTTCCTTGGCAACTGTAGCGATTGAACGCCCAATTAGCGAGTGCGCGCACATCAAAGGCTCCGCAAGGTCCCTTCACGAGGATAACTGAAATCATACCCATTCCGACACACTAGTCGTCACAGTCTACGGGACCTTAAAATCGTTTACTGCGAACTATATTACTTCACAGAGAAAATAAAGGCGAAACAAAGGATTCTCTCCGAGCTGTTATTGCCCGTCCCGGTCGAGAACGAAAGGTGAATTTCGCAGAAATGCGACTCCTAGCGCTGCAGCACAAAGGACTTTTCCTTTTGAATGCGAATGCAATTATATGGAGTTTTATTACGAAAGCAATCCCTAGACGGGAGCAGCGTCATTAGGGAGGCGGAGGCGGAGGCGGGCGGAGAAGGGTTAGATTAGGACGTCGGTCTGTTACGTGGTCGATTAAAACTGACCGCCCGACGCGGGTCGACAGCGGCCCCAGCCCTCGATATGTCCACTTCGACCTTTTTCGCCGTGCCTTTTTTGCCAAAACCAAAATAATTCGTAAACGACGCACGTTTTTGCGCTCGTCGATCGTTAAACAAAGAAGCATCTAGATGGAAAGTGTTCTTCGTTTTGTATTGGATTTGAAACATAGCATTTCAAATCTGAGTCTGGGTCTGAGTGGAGAGCCTTGGGGGAGGCCTATGTCCAGCAGTGGACGTCTTTCGGCTGACATGATGATGATGATGATTTCAAATCTATTACACACTAGCGTTTACCCGCGGCTTGGCACACGTAAACCATTAGATCAAGCAGCTGAATTAAGATGTTTTGATTTTTATAAATTCCCGTGGGAAACCCCGAAAATTAAGTCCTTATTTTCATTGACGTTACATTAAAAACAATCATGTCAAATTTTATAACTCCAAATCCAGTGTTTGTTGTTTCTAGAATTTATCCCTATCCCGTGGGAATATCAAATTCAAATCATTTATTCAGCAAATAGGCCGCAATGGGCACTTTTACACGTCATTTTTTTAATCTACCACCGGTTCGGAAAAAAAACCCTCTGTTGAGAAGAATCCGGCAAGAAACTCAACGAGGTATCGGAGTCAAAAGTAGCCTATGTTTTATTCCAGATGTACAGCGCTATCTACATACCAAATTTCTTCCAAATCCGTCGAGCCGTTTCAACGTGAAGGAGTAACAAACATACTCACTCACTCACAAACTTTCGCATTTATAATACTAGTAGGAATTGGATTCTAAACTGCTGATTGGGTCGTGTCACGAGTCGGAGCCATCGCGGGCGCGCCACGCATGGCCGCGGGATATAATAACGCCATTAAAGTTCTGGACGCGCTCCAGCCGCCGCGGCCGCTGGTGCGGCGCGACCCGCCCGCCCAATTTACTGATGTGCCAGTTTTATAGTCCCGTCCGCTATTATTACGCGGCGTTATCAAATGACTCCAGCTGCAGTGCGATTATTTTATGGAGGCATTAATCGCAAGTTGGAAAAATTGCTTTAGCTCGAGCGGTAATTTTTATGATTGGCGTTTTAAACACGTCTTCTTAAACATTGACTTCAGAGTTTAATGCTTTCGTGTTTATTGAAACTGGATCGTATCAGACATGATAGTAAGTAATTAAAAATCAAATCTGAAATATTTCAGTTAATGCAGTTCGACTGGATAGCTCTGTAAAGGTTTTTTTTATTGAAAATTTGATTTGAAATGTATTTACGCCTGTGATGCGGTACACTGAGAACATCGATCAATAAATAGATAGAAATAATTCTGTCAAGCACAAATAGCAAAATTGGTCAAGCATCCGTCTAGCAACGCGCAAATAAGTAGCAAATATTCAACATTGAATTCTGATCAGCTACTTAAGTACTACTCGTTAACATAATGTAAAAAATATTTTTAGCTGTGTTAGGTACTTTTCCTTTAAAATTGTTCATTATTTGTTTCTAGCATAACTGCCATAGACAGCATGGCGAAACTTTAAGGGTTTCTTGTAGTACCCGGACGGAACTTTAAAAATCCTGAAAAACTTTTACAAATTGTCCAGTCCAATTCTAACCTAACCATGTACTGAAATAGTGTGCGTGCATCAATTTCATTACAGTGTTCATTGCAGCGATTATTGCCCTGCAACTCTTAAAACTCTCCCGGCCGTAGCGGTTCTATGCTAAGTACACTTAGCTCTAGAATTGCGTCGAACAAACACTCGACTTGTTCAAGCTACTTCTACCCGGCTCCCGCTTGGCAGGCGGCGTTTATTAAAGCCATGCCGGGGACGTGACATGCTATCAGCATAAACTTGCACATCGAATTACTTAGTCCAAGGTACGGGCAAGTAATCAAGTGAATGAAACTATACTGCATGCATGACGTCATCATGTCAGCCTATGGGCAGGTATACAGGGTGGAAAGTTGAGATGGGGCAGCAGGGGCAGCTACTAGATCACTTGCTGCTACGCGAAAATGCTCTTAAGAGACCTTTACTAACTTTTTGAGTGATGACAACAGACATTCACAGATTTTTGATAAAACGTACAGTCAGCGAGAAAATCGTCAGATTTGACTTTTTTAATGAAAATCGCTCCCATTTCCATCAAGAATTAAAAGTATTAAAACACTCTTTGAGACCAACTAAGGTTAGAGTACTAGAACACCCACAAATCAAAGAAAACTTTTTCCATACAGTTCGTAGGGCACTAATTTGCAAAGTGAAACTTTGGCATGTTGTTTTTTTTACGATTCTGAATCCTCTATGCTTAAAGAAAATTAAACGGTACGTAGACAACTAAAAACTGAACATTTTAACTAAATTTAGTGTCTTAATTCAGTAATTGCTGCCCCATCACAACTTTCCACCCTGTATATCCAGTGGGAGGCACAAAACTCCTCTCAGAGTAATAGACGGTTTTAGTCGTAGTATCCACGGGGTCCTTAGGTGTGTCAGGCTTCTTCAGCATGTTTTTTTTCGTCGTGAAAGTCATGGTGAATTTCAATAATTTCGCGCCAAAATCCGAAAAACCATCGCGATCTTAACCAGGTCGTTGCTTCATCTTGACTAAATGTAGTATTGCTGCCGTGTTTCCCTCCACTCTTATGGCACAGTTCCCACGCAACTTAAATAAAATGGCGAAGATAACATCGTTTTTATTTAAGCAAACGGCACGTGTCCTCTGCGGGTATCGCCGGCATCTCGGGTGAGCAGTAATTACTTCCGAGGGGCAATTACGCCAGCCCCAGATTTACAGCCGGCTGTAAGGGCGGCGGCAGACAACTAACGGCCAGCGTCCGCACTCTGCTCCATCCGTACTGTTATGTGTGCTGTTTATCAAGGCTGTAGTGGTTGAATGACCTAAGAGTCTATTGCCTACCGTTTCAGACTTTCGCGGTCGCAATTAAATGACAGTTTTCGCATACATAAACGGTCCTTTCATATCGCGAGTTCGTGTCAGAAATGTTAGATAATTATAGACCCTCTGGTTAAAGCCGCGGCTTCACGGTGGATGCTGACCGCTTTCGACCGAAGTAACTGGAAGTTTTTGGGGGATATAATAAATATATGATGTATGATGATGATGGTGATGATGAAGTTGCACACCGTTTTCATCGTCAGCCGACTTACTATCAGGAATTTTATCCGACGAGATACTTGATGTAATACAACGAGATAATAACAGACGATTCGAACGTAAGATTAAAAGGAAATCTGCGTCCAGCCTAACACAGGGAAGGATTCGCAGATTACATTTTTGGAATATTTGTGATCATTGATTTAGGAAACGAATGGGCGCTACGCGGGGTTTAGTTAAATGGACTCCGTTTCTAATAAATTGAGGTCGCTCGGGCAGTTATATAAAGTTCCCGCAAAAGTTCACTTGATCAACGTTTAGATCTGAAAATGGGTGTTCGCTCAAATTTATTATGCATTAAAGCTGCTCCTAATTTGTTCTGCAGCGTAATTAGGCTGTTAAGGTTATGAATGGTACGATCAAGTTTTAGGTTAATGGAACAAATTATTATACATATTAGAGCGATTTTCATCGCAACTTAACAAATAAATACTGCCTATGTATTTTGATTTGGTGCGTGTAGGGGTTGTGCTCCAACATCCATCCATTTATTAGGCACTCGCGCTACGCGTTACTCGTACTTTACTGTGGCGGGAGAGAGATTATCTACTAAAGCTGGGGGCTCTTGGTGGCTACGAGTAAACGAGTATGTCGTACGCTAATCAATCCCGTGTTCCTAAAGTACGATATAGACTTTTTTTTTATGGAACAGCGAAACGGATCGCCTGATGGTAAGCGATTACCATAAGCATAAGCAGTTACAGCATACACAACAGTTCACACAAATCAGACAGTTTAGCTAGCAAGATCTTGATTAACTACCTCATTGATAGTCATGTGTGCCTTTAATACTTTCAAAACGTTAAGTGTCTGGCGCTGTCGCATCTTCTGAACCTAACTTTTACATAATAACTTTGTTACTCCTTGATGGTCGACGCCTAAACACTGTAGGAGTCCATATCAGTACAAAAGCCCGTCCGGAAGATCTGCAGGGGGCTCGGCGCGTCCGCTGCAACCGTTCGGGTGAACGCGTCGGCCTGCCCTAGTTCACGCGTAGCATCAAGTTGTGCACAGACAAACTGAAATGTCTGCTGTCTAAATGTCCACTATAGATGTGTGAGGAAACAGAGCGGTCTAACTGGAAAAATTCTTGGAATAAAAACCTAATATGGACTAAATTATAGAAAAAAACCGGCCAAGAGCGTGTCGGACACGCCCAAAATAGGGTTCCGTAGCCATTACGAAAAGAATAAGTAATATTTTTCTAAGGATTTCGTATTTTATACGGAATCTTCCAAGTTTAGGTATATTTTATACCTTACGCTGCTATTTACTCATAAACTACTATAGTTCTCAAGCAAACTTAGCCATAATAGTTTTCCTTGGAAGTTTGATATAATGACTACCATCCTGAATTTTTCAAATTTTTCCACCCACCGGGTTAGATTTTAGAGGGGGGGGGGGACGCTCGATTTTAATGAAAATTTGCACTTTAAAGTTGAATATTTCGCAAACAGATTATTGAATCGAAAAATCGTTTTAGCAAACCCCTAATGGTTTTAAAATACCTATCCAACGATACCCCACACTATAGGGTTGGATGAGAAAAAAAAAATCACCCCCACTTTACGTCTATGGGAGGTACCCTAAAAAAAATTGTTTTTGAATTTTTAATTGTACTATTTTGTCGGCATAGTCTACTTATATATCCGTGCAAAATTACAGCTTTCTAACATTGATAGTCTCTGAGCAAAGCCGCGGACGGACAGACAGACAGACGGACAGACAGACAGACAGACATGGCGAAACTATAAGGGTTCCGTTTTTGCCATTTTGGCTCCGGAACCCTAAAAAGCAATTCCGGCAGTCTAGAACATCGTTAACTAACTTAAACTTTAACAGTCAAGTCTCTTGAAGAAATTTTTGAGCTGGGTATTTTGTATACATGGATCGTTAGAAGAGGGGCTCTGATAACGTGATAACACTGGATATTTATAGATAGGTAACGCACTTGGCTGGCATTTTTAATGATGTCAATACGATTTAGTGCCCGTTGTTTGATCAGTTAGTACTTTAAAGATACTAATAGCCAAATTCCCTTTGAAATGAGTTTGGTATGCGTTATACGAATGTTTGCCATACATTTTAACTATGAGTTTGTTTAACTATTGATCAAACAACGGGCTATTAGACCCCGTACGCACTACGCGGCTAGCCGCGCGGTTTTAGCGTGCCGTCCCTCTTCAAAATATCGCTTGAGAAAAAGACGGCACGCTAAAACCGCGCGGCTAGCCGCTTAGTGCATACGGGGTCTTAGGGTAGCAAATGCAAGGCGTGTCCAGTGCCGCGTGCTCTCATGCTATGGCACAGTATATATATAAGCTAAAGCAGTATGGAAGCTACGAACAATCGATCGAAACGAACACACTCACACATACGCGCGCTCTACACGGCCTCTAAGGGGATCTCGCGGTACTGCAGTACCGCAGATACTTAGCTTATATAATACTGTGGCTCTATGGGCTCGGCGGGCAGCTTTATGATAATTATCCGCCGACCGCCGACCGCTGGTCGACAACCGACATACCAACTGCTGGCTTTTGCTACATTTAATTTCAGGCATTTTGTTGCGGCCATGCTTTCAACGTTTGACAGAATTAAACGTAGGCGTCATAAAGAGAAAATTTAGGAAATGACGTACTTCGTGACGTACTTCGTTTAAGTTCGTTACTCTATTTCAGAAACGCATTGTGTTGGTATGCTAAAAGTGTGAAAATTTGACGAAAAGGTTGACCCTCTGCTGAAATATTCTTAATCAGAAGAATTGGCCAAGTGCGATGTTTCACATTTTGACCTGCATTTTTGATTGTAATAACACATTTGTGTGATCAAGCGTTTATGGCGATAGATCCGTGGTTAAGATGAAACAAGAAACCACAACAAATAACGTTCTTCATAAGAGAACTTTTTTTAATTTATTATTTCTACCTAGTGCCGTTCCAAAGGCGACTTATTTAGTTATAGAGTTTCTTCCTGTAACGCGAACTCTAGAAAAAGCTCTAATAGAACTTCTATCACACCCTCCAGCTTCAGAGTTTCTAGACAGCTGTCTAACCCCTTTGTTCCCGGCTACACCCGCGGCAACCGCGTTCGTGGCGGCCCTGATAATATGTCACGTCGAATACAGACTAATCCGGCGCTGCCGGGCTACTACGAAACTTGAAACTTAAACTTCGTATCGTAGGTACCGTCCCTCTCGCTCTTGTATTAAATAGTATAAGTGTCAGAGGGACCGCACGATACGAACTTCGAGTTTCGAGTTTCGTAGTAGCCCTGCTGTTGTGCTTGCGATTATAATTAATATCGCATCTATCATTGATGAGGCACTGATTGGCGGCGGTGATCAAACGCTACGCCGATTATACGACGTGGCTGCAGAATATAATCCTGTATAAGCCGAGTTGAACCACTTTTGAGCTGCTTGAGCTGTATCGGTATCAAAGGTACAATGACGTTGAGATCTGTAGTACGTTACAATGAGTGGCTGCTTGGCACAAGTTATAAAAATAAAAAAAGAAATAATAAAGCCGACAACTTAACTATCTGCATCAATATTCTTGAGTGTATAAAACATTTGACAGATTTTTGAGTAGTCAAAATCAAAATGAAGGTCTTGGAATTAAAACACATTTTAGAATAAAGTCAACGGGATACAAAAGAGTCATCGCGCCAGCGTTGTACGCAGTGGACGCTGCGGTTCCGTAATCAGGCCGGCAAGCACGACGCGCTGCGACCACGCTTGTCGCGGCAGGACCACTCGCCCTCGGCTAACGAGATGAGAGGGGGAAAACATACTGAACCGTACAAGAACGAATGGCGAAAAGAAGCCAAGTTCAGTAGGACGAATTTGTATCTAAATAAATGCTTACTTCTGCAGTAGTTAGTCCACTTTCAAACGAACTATGGCCCGAGTTTTCTCATTCTGAGAGAAAGTCTGTGCTCAGCTGTGGAACTGGGATGATAAACGGCGCGGTCAGTGTATTGAAGAGAGCGATGGAAGAGTTTTAAAACATTATAATGTTAATTTTGTCTTCTGCCGTGACACCTAGCCAAAATATCACCACCCTTTTTTTCCCAAACTTGGCTCGGCACGCCACGCGGCTCGCTATCAAACCGCGACAAACGATACGTAACGAGCAGCAGACCTCTGTTGTGCTGGCGGCTCATCAACTCGCTGCCACACATCCAACTGCCGGCGCTTTTAATCAAATATTAACTGCAGCCCATTTGGCTAATTAGCTGAATCAAATAGCATTTCAAATTGTTGCCATTTGATGCTGACAACGATGATAATATAGCATCTAGTTTTGTTTGAACCACAAAATTTGAGGGTAATAAAGGCTTAATAAACATTAGGTATGCTTTAATAAAAAAATATGATTTTAAATTAGCACGCATTGTACATGATCAAGTTTTGCTAGGATTTGTTGTTACAACAAATCCTAGCCTGTTGTTTGTTTGTGTTTGGCAGTTGTTATATTACTGCCACTGATCCGCTTCTCTTTTGAGTCTAACTACTTTGTACTCAATATTATAGGTATACTGCTCGACAAAATTACAAAAAATAGTTACGATCTGGTAGTCAAAAATGATAAACTTAAAATTTATTACAGTATCGTCGTAGTAATGCTGTTAATTAAATGAAATATCAAAATAATGTAGCATAGTCAATTGTTTAGCATTTAGGGTCATCCTTGCCATGTCGCGGCGAGCAGGCGCTGCGAGCGACCCGGGCAGAAACAGAAGAAACAGAAACCTAAACTGAATTTAAGTTCCCTCATATTAGCTTTTCGTTAAATTAATCTCGTATACCTAATTTATGTAACGGCTTTCGGATACCAAGGAGGACCAAAGAGCTGGCAGCTTCCTCGCACAACGTATCGACACAATACGAGTACCTACTTACATAGGTATAGTTACTTGTTTTGTTACTTATATTGTGTTTAGTTACTTGTATCAGCATTGCTATACAGCGAGGAAATGTTGCCAGCATCTTTGGGTCCATACCGCGGGGGGGATACTTTTTTTTCTATTTAGGTATAGTTTAGTTATTAGTTTGTTTAAATTTTAATTACAATTTTAATATAGTAAATAAAGAAATTAAATATTTAATTTTTTTGTTTTTTCAAATCTTGCTACCTAATTATTTTTGGTCCACAAAAAAGTTACACAGAAAGTATCAAGCAAGAAAAGCTTTAATAAAAAAGATAATAAAAACTTAAACATAATTATAAAGGGTGCGGTTAATTTACGATCCCTTAGTTGTCGACCTGGAATGAAAGAATAAAATGCAGTCCCGATAATTGAAGTCCATAATGGCAGTTACATAAGGGTTTGAATTAACTGGTTGTTGTTGTCACAGACTATCGTTCACTCCGGGAGAAAATAGCAAAAACATGTGGCTGTACTTTAACCACAATCATTCTGTTTATTATGTAACATGAGCATAATTAGTCAAAGTCAAATCATTTATTCAGCAAATAGGCCGCAATGGGCACTTTTACACGTCATTTTTTTAATCTACCACCGGTTCGGAAAAAAAACCTCTGTTGAGAAGAATCCGGCAAGAAACTCAACGAGGTATTTTTTTTTTTAAAAAACAGATTCACAATATTTATAAATGACATCTATGTACTATACATTACAAGTATTTAACACAATTTTATTTTTAACACAGTAGGTTCACTATTTGAAGGGATCGCTAGTGCGGATCGGAATTATTTCCAAATATCCCTGTCCATGATATAATCGTTTACTTTATAATAAGCCTTAGATATTAATGTCTTTTTGACAGTAGATTTAAATTTTGTATCAGTTTCTTCAGTAATATTTTTTGGAATTCTATTATAAAAACGTATGCAACTTCCCAAAAACGACTTTTTGGTTTTAGCCAGTCTGTAAGATGGTACTTTAAGCTTCCCTGTGTTTCTAGTAGCCTTTGATAATAGACGTCATGAGCCCATATAATAATAACTACAGAGGAAAAAAATAAGTAAAACTATTCTACGTGAAATTGTTTGTTTTTCTTGTCCTCTACGTATGCTGTTGCCGGAAATTTTTGGAGTGGGATCTGGTTTATTTAACCGGTTTATTGCCATAAAATTTGTTTGAGTTCACTCACTCCATTACGTTTTTGCCCCACATAGTAGCGTTTCCATCAGAGATGTGCGAGGAAGTGTTGCGAGGAATATGTTTTTCATCAACCAATAGAAACTCTTCATTTACACATCTGGTGGAAACAGCTGAGCGAAGCGAGGCGAGGTAAATTAAGCATTTCTATTGGTTAATGAAAAACATATTTCTCGGAACACAACCTCGCACATCTCGCACAATCTTTATTGGTGGAAACGCTGCTTCACACAGAAAGTCTTGTGTTTTATATTTTAGATTGTTATGTGCAAGAAAGAGTTCACCTATTTACAAACTTATAAGTAGTTATGGTTAACCTTTAACTTTGGCATCATCATTATATGCCGAAAGACTGGTTTTTGGAGTCTTTTGTATTTTTTATTTCAACTCCAAATTTTGTTACATTTACGGTCATTCCGTAAAATCCGCAAAAACTGGTTTTTCTGTGTACCTATCTTTATTTCAGTTTGTATTTTCGAGATGAAGCTGAAAGACGACCACTGTTGAACAAAGATCTCCTCCTTAAAACGACACTATGAACGGCAACTGGCAGCTTGCATCCACTGGTTGCCTGTAACTTTCGCGATGTCATTCCACCTGCCAACGCTTCGTTTTCCGGTTCGTGGTCACCACTTGAAGACCTTTCTCCCCCAACGGTTATCTGTTCTTGCCATGTGGCCCGCCAATTGCCATTTCAACTTGTATCTATATTCTTCTTGGTTATATCGGTGATTAGGCTGGATTGTGTGCTTCTTTCTTATTACGCCGTACTTTGGTAATTAGCGATGTTTTCAAAAGTAAAAGAGGGATCAATATCAAGCGCCCCGGGGCCTGGCTCGACTGTGCTTGCTTCAGGCAGATTGTTATTGTTACCTGCAAGTAAGTCCCTGTTGCCACGTGCCGGTGCTCGGATCTGTTTTTAATAAATACTAGCCACCTTTATGAAAAGGTCGGTCAGTCGGTCGTAAATGTCGAAAGTTTAATAATTGTTAGTTGTACTTTTCCCACAATATTATTGTACGTATTGCCAGTAATCGTGTGGTCTGCGGAAAGAAGAGTCCGTCGTCGCTTATGCATACCAGTGGTCGCGTTGCGCGCGACTCACCCGGTTAGCACGTTTCTATGAAAATAAAATGATTTTTCTTCCAACTTTGCTTTCATTTCATCATAACCGCACTAAATAGGTACCCAGCACAAAGCGGGACTTTTCTGCTCTAGAGCAGAAAAAAATGTATGAAAATCTTTTATTGCATTGTTTTAGTTTTTTTTTTATTTGCACCATCAAAAAGGTAACACAAGTATTTATGCTGTAAAATTACCCTGCATAGCGTGAAAAAATCTAGTGTTAGGTTGGGCAACCTGATGATCTTATCAAATTTGACAGATTGTGTACAAAAAATTATTGCTACCAACTCTATCAAAAATAGTAAGTAGCCGTATTAAAAAAAAACTGTGTGTGTGTGTGTGTGTGTGTGTTTGGTTGGCCAACCTGGCGCCCATCCGAAATTTGACAGATGACAGGTAAAAATATCTGCTACTGGCTACTAACTCTGCCAAAAAAAGTAAGAAATTAAAAAAATAATTGGCAAGTTTCCGTGGAAATTTTCTGATTTTGATGTAATGTAGTAAATTCACCACCTGCTTAAATTTATTCCTCACTTCTCCATTCCATTGTAAAGGTTGCCTGGAAGAGATCGCTCTGAAGCGATAAGGCCGCCTATTGCTTACCTCAGAAAGTCTCTGTGTATATACCTGTTTTCTGTAATTTTTTGCTATATGTTGGTTTGCAATAAAGAGTTATTGTATTGTATTGTATTGTATTAATTGTCTAGCATGATTATTTTTTTCGTTTACTATTTCTGTAATAGTTGAAAGAAAAGCAGATTATGCACCTCGCATTAAGTAATTTATATTGCCCTCGTGGTTTTTAAAGCCCTCGCTGACGCTCGGGTTCCAAATCACCACTTGGTGCGAAAGTAAATAACTTTTTGCTTGGTGCAACAATCTACTATTAATCTAACTACTAGTCTAAATACCTACTTCGTCATCATATTAGCGGTAGGACATCCACTGTCGGACATAGACCTCTACTCTAGAACTTTATAAGCAAAAATTATTACATTTTTGTTATAAACCCTCCGTAGCTTATTCGATACGTTACAAATTGCAGGTTGCATAACGCCGCTGCATATTTGTTTGCAGCTTTTTAATATCCGATAACTGCAGCGCATAAACAATGCTGGAACAAATACGCCGCCGTTTTGTTTTACAGGATGTTAAAAATACGTATTTTAATTAAACTACTCATTTGTTTTTGAACTTTAGCTCTCTGAACTCTATGTGCGGTAACAATTTTTGCGTAAGCAGTTTAATGACGCAAGGCATTGTGAAGATCAAATATGTGAGTTCGATAAACTAAGCAAATTCTAAACATTAAACTCTTCAGCCTCCTTGGTGGCCATGGAGCAGACTTGGATTCGCCGAAAGGGTGAGCATGCAGAGGTATGCAGAGGGGTTAGGTATGTTTTCGTTTTTTATCGAACAACTGGCAAATGAACAGGCGGGTCACCTGATAATGGTAAGTGATTATCGCCGTCCAAGGACGTGGCGAGAACATGTTCCAGGTGAGTTCTGTAGTCCTCCAAGGAACCCTTAGTTTCGCTGTGTCCGTTCGTTGGTGGCTTAGCTTAAAAACTGCAGGTTTGACAAGACAACTTTTTAATTTAGGCATCCATTTTCAAAATATCAAGCTTTAAATTAACATTCATTAAATTGTTAAAGTCAAGTGTCGCTCTACTAGCGAAACCGTGGGTTTGAAATATCTGAAAGAATTTAATATAGTGGATGATATTAAAAAAAAAAAATTAAGCAAAAACTTACACAGCTTGGCATCCTTTACATATTAATGAGTATTAGTCAATCAGAACCCTGCTCTCGGCGTAGCCCGACACGCACTTGGCCAGTATCATATCTAAAGCGATAAAGACAGTCATACTTTTCTAACTTTTCCCATGGGACCAATACGAAAATCGGGAAAAAAACCCTTGGTTTCATTAATTGAGGCTGTAAGGTGCTGAGGTTTTCTATGAAATACTTAACTGATTTTTTACCCCGATTTTCGTATTGGTCGCATGGGAAAAGTTGTTCAGTACGACCATCTTTATTGCTTTTCGTTATTCCTGACCACCAATTAAAAATCACCGTGTAGGTAACTGTTTTGCGAATATAATTGTTTTAAATATTTCTGTGTTAAAAACTAGTTACCTATCAAATTCCAATGAGCACTTGTTGCATAAAATCGAGGTGAGATTATTCCATTCTGGTGTGTTATTACATACGTGTCATGTTCATGATTCAATAACTGATACTCGTTACTTTATTATTGCTATACTCAGTGCACATTGCAGTGCAGCCTATATACGTCCCACTGCTGGCCACAGACCTCCTCTCAAAACAGGAGGACTTGAGTCATAGTTCCCACGCGGGCCCAGTGCGGATTGGGCACTTCACACGCACCATTGGATTGCTTCTCAGGTATGTGCACCTCACGATATTTTCCTTCACCGCAAAGCTCGTGGTAAATTTCAAATGTAATTCCGCACATGAATTTCGAAAAATTCAGAGGTCGAGCCGGGGTTTGAATCCACGACCCTCTGCTTGAGAGGCGATAGGTCAAACCACTAGGCCACCTCGGCTTTTTTTACAAAAAAAATTACTCAGTTTGACACTTGGAACTCTCAATGTGGACCGCCTATTGTCTACCCTGAATCTGTGTTTGTATTACAAGTTTTTTTTTTTGTACTGCTTTATGGTGTGCAATAGAGAATATTTGTATTTGTATTTGTGCCAGAACAAGGTAAACGTGTTGCCAGTTGAGGACTCTCGGCTGCCTGAGAGGTCGACAGCCAGCGGTGAGCCCCATATCTATTTAATTAAGCGGCCGTAACGCGAGCGCTTCATAAGACGCTCGGGGACGCTATAAATCCTCGCCATCCATCACGCGCTTGACAAAGGCAGTTCCGCCACGCGCGACCACAGAACTCACAATAAAGATGGGTAGAAATGTTAATCTGTGGTACGGCGCGAGGGAAATTTCCGTACAATCTTTTTACCAGACTGCTCGAAGGAGGACTATGTTTTGCTTGAATAATTCGAAACAAACATTTTCTTTTTTTTTTTGATTGGATGGCAACGAGCAAGTGGGTCTCCTAATGGTAAGAAGGTAAGAGAGGTAAGAGATGCGTTGCCAACCTAGAGACCTAAGATGGGATACCTCAAGTGCCAGTAATTTAACCGGCTGTCCTACTCTCCACGCCGAAATACAACAGTGCAAGCACTGCTGCTTCACGGCAAGATTAGCGAGCAAGATGGTAATAGCAATCGGGCGGACCTTGCACAAGGTCCTACTACTTGCGAAATCAAGTTTTTAAACGTTTTTATTTAGCATGACAGCGTATACCTATTTATTTGTTTACTTCAAATTTCATAATAGCCTTTTCAGCTACGTCTTCCCAAACTATTCGATTCTTACGAAATTTTGC
This sequence comes from Choristoneura rosaceana, assembly GCA_037349165.1. Taxonomy (NCBI): domain Eukaryota; kingdom Metazoa; phylum Arthropoda; class Insecta; order Lepidoptera; family Tortricidae; genus Choristoneura; species Choristoneura rosaceana. Next base: position 198,439 of record JAZBNJ010000026.1, read on the forward strand.
AGACCTATTGAGTTTTCCTGACAGTTAAACATAGTATTTGACGTGAATTTGAAGTAAAAAATAGTAAGTAAAAACGTTTTTAATTAAACGGTTTTGTTTTAAATAATTAGTTGTATCTACCAAGAAGTAGAAAAAAACATTACAATAAACAACAAATTAAAATAAAAACTATGACAGTGGCGCCCCACTAATTTATTTTAGGTAGGTTGTTTATGGTTGTGTCACAATACACACAACTTAAAGGTTGTGTGATAATTAGTATTATTTTCTAGATTTCAATTGTTACTACATTTCAAATATTATTTACTTACCTATTTTTCATTGTTAAACGGTATTGTAATGTGTAAAAGAGGTAAGCAGGAAGATGTTTGCTGCTGTGGGGTCTTTGAGACGGCTTCGCAATTTTCTCCCATTTGCTACCAGGGTTGCGCTGGCAAATTCTCTTCTTCTGCCCATTTTGGATTATGCTGACATTTCCTATCTTGATCTTACTGAGGAGCAACTGAATAAGCTTGAGCGTATCCAAAATGTCTGTATTCGGTTCATATTCGGATTACGGAAATATGACCACGTCTCCGCCTATCGCACGCATCTCAAGTGGCTCCCCATTCGTTTTCGCCGTGACTCTCATATTCTTTCTCTTTTATACAGCATACTTTTCAACCCCACAACTCCAGAATATCTCCAACAACGTTTTAAGTTCCTGTCTTCCATTCGGTCTTCCCAAAACTTACTTCTCACTGTTCCAATTTCTTCCTCTAAGTTCTATCATAACTCCTTCACTAGCACTTCAATCCTTCTATGGAACTCTCTTCCCCTAGATGTGAGGAAAGCTAAATCTCTTCCTATTTTCAAAAATCTCGTCAAGGCTCACTTCTTGACACTGCCTTCTTAACTCTGTCCTCAGTCTTTCTGTGTTTATCTATTTTATTTCCTAATTTCTTATCCTTTTTCTCCCATTACGGCCTTATTGACAATTTATATTGCTATTTTATGTTAGTTGTTTATGTATTGTATAAGTATTGCATGTATGTATTTATATAGTTGTATCATTTGTACTTATTTTAATATTATTGTTTTTTTTTTGTTGTTTTTATTTTCTGTTACTGTTTCCGCCACCTATTTTTGTAACACATAATTTCTTGTACCCAAATGGTTGTCTGGAAGAGATCGCTTTTAAGCGATAAGACCGCCTATTGTCTACCCTGTATCTGTGTCTATATTTAAGTTTTTGTACTGCTTTATGGTGTGCAATAAAGAATATTTGTATTGTATTGTATAATCCATTTCACGGTCGCTCAACGATGCTTCGCACTCAGAACTCACCCCGAGAGTACTAACAGCGGTCATTTTACGCGGGCGCACTAATAACTCGCTTATAATCCAGCGACAAAACCACAGATATAGATTACATCTAAACTCGAAATTCGAAGTTCGTGTCGTGTGGTCCCTCTGACATTTATACTATTTAATTCGAGAGCGAGAGGAACCGCACTACACGAACTTTGAGTTACGAATTTCGTAGTAGCTCTGCAGAACTCTGCTTTCGCATCTCGTCGTTTGCCAGCTGCCTGGTATCTAGTCCATAGTCCTTGTACTATTATTTAGGGCTATATTACAACGGGACACCATGGCGGCGCTACCAGTCGCCTCCACCAGCAAAATGTATGCAGCTTTGCACAACCAAGTGGACACCAGATGAGATACCCTTCATAGAGCAGCAGGGCTACTACGAAACTCGGAACTCGAAGCTCATATCGTACCGAGAAGGATCTCGCTCTCGTTAGCATACGTGTCAGAGGACCGCAAGACGCAAACTTCGAGTTTCATAGTAGCCCTGCTGCATAGAGTTTGCTGGTGGCGGCGACTGGTTGCGCCGCCATGGTGTCCCGGCGAAGTATAGCCCTTGTTCTTTGTCCGCAGCTCTACTCGCTTCTCGTTGTTCGCCGGCGGTGGGCGTGTGTCCGGGTCGGAGCCGGGCCGCGGCCGGCGCAATCACGCCGTAATTAGGCTACCGTACGCGCGCCGAATGCGATCGGCCGACCAGCCCAGCCGGCCAGCCCGGCCGCGATTGTTTGTTGATTTATCCGCGGCGCGTGCTGCCCCCGCGCTAATTGATTGGGGAAAAATACGGGGATTTCACTTAAGGAAAAGCTTATTACACTTGTGTTTGCAAAGGAACTGCGAGTATTCAGCCCGCGTACGTTGTTAGGCGTTTGTGCAAATATTTGTACGAGTGGCAGTAGCGCGCGCCCTACCAACTTTATGTTCCAGAGGGTATTTAGACAATTTTTCTCAAAATTCGTGTAAAAAAGGTCTTTCGCTCCATTTTCATTATTCGTATCGTTTGCAATCTGGTAGCATGCAATGCCCCGAACGAAGCGCAAGGCAAAATTGCCGTTACATTACCGAAACATCTATTACAGTTTTGTTTATTTAAAAAATATATAATTATATTGATTTCTTTTAGTAGGTAAATGAGCTATGTAACTGAAGGTTTTTGCCAGTTTTCGTCTAGGGTCGACCACAATTTTCTCCATCCTGTAATAATGCACTTTATTAATTAATTTTATTCTAATTGTTAGTTCAATACAAAGCTTACAATTGAAATAAGTATAATTCTGTGCCTATGAGATCTGATTTTAACACCATAGAAGATAAAGTATACACAGCCCCAACGTTGCAGAACAACAGCATTCACAAGCTGGACGAGAGTATATTCTGAAGTTAGTTTGAAACTGATAGCTTTATTTTATTCGCCGTAACTGCAGGCGAGCTATCACGTCCCACACCAGACAAAGCGTGATATTTTGCAGCGTTTAACTTTACTTGCCCGAATTTCATTTGTCCGAATTGCACTTGCCATACGGTTGTCACAAAATTTATAGAACCGTATGGTTTACAGGATTTTTTTAACTGTCATTATATAGAATGCAGTAGGTTAGGCTAGTTTAATATCAACTCTGAAGAAATTACTGTTTTAGAAATAAATTACTTTAAATAACAAATGGGAATTCTAGAAAACGATATATTCGGGCATATGAAATTCGGGCAAACGATAGAGAACCATTTTGCAGGTTATAATAGGTGACAAGAAATCTGTACTCCAAATTTCATTGATATACATCTTGTAGTTTTCGAGTAAAATGCCTGAGACAGACAGACGGACTTGACGAAACTATAAGGGTTCCGTTTTTACCATTTTGGCTCTGGAACCCTAAAAACGGAGGACGGCGAGTCTTTTACCAGCTCATTGCATTATTTTAGCGAACGACCGCCTTCGGTGTTTCCAGAACATTTCTATCTCTCTCATCATTAGCTCTCCATCTAATTAAGCGCAAGCAAAACAAAAGACAAGCGGCGAGTAATTTCTCTCCCGACCACAATCCGTCAATTGGAGCTCCTTTGATACGCCCCGTAATAAAAACACGTATCACCCGTGCTTACTTATCCTTATCGCCGCGAGCACAAAAGAAGCCCATCAAATACAAGAGAAGCATTAAATGTAGACGCAATTCTCTGGGAATTAACCCCCGCCCACCACCCTAGATCACAGGAGGAATTCCTACTGCAGGTATGAAAATACTGGAAGTATTACGGGATAAATAGCGAGAGAATCTGCGAGGTACGCTCGCCTGTTTATGACCAGGGTCACGGAACTTATTATTACAAGAAGCACAAAAAACTTTTATACATATAAAATGCTTTGTCCTGAATGACTGACTGACGGATCAACGCACAGCCTAAACCGCAGATCGTAGGGACCTGAAACTTGGGGAGTGTGATCTTTGTATGACGTAGGCATCCGATAAGAAAGGATTTTCAGAAATCCTACCCCTAAGGGGGTGAAAAAGAGGGACAAAGTTTGTATGAGACAAGATTGTTTCTTATTTAGTCACTTAAGCAGCTACACTAGCGACATCTATGTAGTAGCCCTCATCGAGAAACTTTCAGCACTCCATTGGAACTAACCGCTCACCCGGACAAGAGATGTCGTTATTAAGCAATCAAATTAAGATTGGGTCTCTTCTTCTGGTTTTCTGTGCATCTATGTTTCAGTTTGTATTTTCGATATCGTATCAGATATTTATGCACGCTTGTTGTGCCAGATATTGGTCACAGTATATATATAAGCTCAAACAGTATTAAAGCTACGAAGCTACCGCGGTACTGTAGTACCGCGAGTCCCCTCAGAGGCCGTGTAGAGCGCGCGTCTGTGTGAGTATGTTCGTTTCGATCGATTTGTTCGTAGCTTCCGTACTGCTTTAGCTTATATATATACTGTTTATTGGTGCTGGTGACTGTGTACTCAGAGACAGTAAATCCAAATGAAATTCTCTCGCAGAGCTACATTGTGCGGTCTGCATTAGCCGCTCCGCTGCGATGCCCGCGAGTTTACTAGCGCCGGCCGCCCGCACACAATAAAACGGTATTGTTTTGTTAGTTTGTAATTTATCCGATAAGTGCACTTAGTCGTCGTTAGTCAGTTGGCAATTCCAGCTTTTGATATTGTAGCAAAGTATTATAAAGGTCTAAAATGCGTGTCAGTATTGAGATTAGTTTAAATTTGTTTTGAACGTAAAATTACCGTGAGACTCACTCATCCATCCATACAATATTATAAATGCGAAAGTGTGTGTATTTGTGTGTTTGTCCGTCTTTCACGCCGTAACGGAGCAACGGATCGACGTGATTTTTGGCATAGAGATAGTTTATGGGTCCGAGACTGACCTAAGAAGAAAGAAAGACAGAAAGAAAACATTTATTCGTGACAAAAACAAAAATACCAAAATAAAAAATAAAAACAAAATATAGTTATGCATGTCACGAAATGGTCCCAAACCAGCAATCCTAAGCTTCTTTTTATCCCGAAAAAATGCGCAGCTACCGAGGGAACAGCGCGCTATAAACGAATACCACGCGGGCGAAGTTGCGGGTAAAAGCTAGTATTTAATACGAGAGCGAGAGGGACTTAGTGGAAATCGAGTTCATTATATGTAACCGATTTGGTAGATATTGTATCTGAAAACATTTTAGCACTATAAGAATTTTGCGAGACTTAGGTACAACTTTTTGAATGTAACGGTTTTGATGTGATAGGCATTAAACCCTGCAGCCGTGTTCCCTCGGCGACCCGGGGCTGTTGACACGGTCATACCTCCGCGCGCAATAAGGAGGCAAACAGCAGCTGTTGACGACAAACAACCTGTGTTTGATGGCGGCCAGGAATGTGCGTGATGCGGCGACAGGCAAACCAACAAAACGACGTTCCACTATCGATATGACCAAGGTTTCTGCGAGGGGAAAGTGTTAAAAGAGGGTTGTTACACGTTTGACCCATTTGTCTATCTGTTTGTTTATGACATCTTAGGTCTCAAATGTTTGGATCGATTTCAATGCGGTTTCTTTACGTGAAAGGGAGTTTCCTTGCTCTTAACTATCATCTTAGCCTATTGACGTCCCACTACTGGGCCCAAGCCTCTTCTCAGTTCGCGGATTGGGAAACTAACACATACCACTGAAATACTTCACAGGTATGCGCAGGTTCCCTCAAGATGTTTTTCTGATAAATTTAAAAGCTCGTGGTAAATTTCAAATGTAATTTCGCACATGAATTTCAAAAAGCTCAGAGGTGCGGGCCGGGGTTTGAAGCCACGAACCTCAGTTTGAGAGGCGATAGGTCACCACAGGTTTTTTTTGCCAATATCTTAACTAGGTTTCTTTAGAATGGGTTCAGACTTTTGTTTACGTTAGAGAGGCCAGACAAACGAACTAGTGGGCCGCCTAATGTTAAGTGATCACCACTGTCCATAGACACCCGCCGCGCTTTAAGATAGATAGATAGATAGATAGAAATTATTTATTCATATAAACAATTACAATTTACACATTACAATAAATGCGCCAAACTGGAGTGACCAGTTTGTTGGCGCGCCGCGCTCAAATCACAATGCGATGCTCAAAGCGATGCCACGACGTTTGTGAGATATTGGACTTAAAAATGACAATTTCGGGTATGATTCAACTTTGGTTAGGTCATGTAGCTAAAAGAAAATACTGAGAGATAAAGTAATTTAATTACAAAAAATTTACGGCATGTACGCAACAAGTGTAGGGTGTAGGTAAAGGCAGAGCTTTATTTTATGAACTGTAAAGAACAGGAACTCCACAATGATGTGTTAATTAGTTTAATAAGTCGCAGAGTGACGCGCGGCCGCTCCGATATCGCCACTAAAGCGCACGACAAAGACATTACGCCTGTAATCCGCCCCCACACGCTCGCGTCTGCCATGTTATTTGTTAAATAACATCGGGGGTGTATTACACAGACGAACTTAAAGGCAGAGGGAATACATAAACTATACAACGTGTATTTTGATACTACCTCAAAATTTAAGGTTAGTTGGTGAAGGCCCTAATAATCAGATTTTTTTATGATTTAGTAAAAAAAATCACTTATTATTTTCCTTAAAAAATTAATTAGCACGCAATGTACGTGATACTGCTTTGTTTTTATTCAAAACGTCGCACTTGTTGACGTGACAGCTGTCACAGAACGTTTCTCTCTCGTATCAAATTATTGTACGCATTGCATTGCTGCTAAATATTTCCAAAAAATAATTACGCTCTGGTAGTTTATTTTAAATTAACAATTTGTTTTGATGTCGGTTCACAGCACTTAAATCTTCGTCTGGTCACAGTTTGAGGTAGCAAAAATACGCGCTGTATACGTCTCATTGCAGAGCAGGCTTTATAATGAGAGAGCTTGTGCTGTAGTTTCCACGCGAGCTCAGCGATGATTAGTTAGGTACAGTGACACAAGCGTGCATAAATATCTGATTTCTAGAGACGCTCCGCTGTGGAAAATATTAATGCTGGTGACAGTACAGCCGAAGACATTGAATCGCGTTGAATTTGATTGAATCCAGCGATGGTTTCTTTGACAAACTTTCATGGTTGTGAAAAATTAAGAAGTGATCTGATCACAGTCAAAGTCCCAGTTTCATGATCAAAACAGTTAAGCAACTGTAAAATAACCGTTTCTAGTTTTTTTTTCTAGCTGTTTTTTTTACAGTATTCTTGTAAAAAACTATGTTTGCTAGTGTTGATGTCATTTAAAAAAAAGGTTTCATAAATAGTTTTTTAAATGGACTTCTTTAACAGCCCTCGTAGACCACATATTTTGCTGATGGTACATTATGTAACTACGAGCCCCCTCTACATCTTAAAAGGGTTAGGCCCTAGGCCAGGTTAGTCCCTTTATCTTTGTTTTCCCAGTGCAGTTTGTAACGAAGATTGTTAAAAAACTGGGATACTGTGGAGATTATGACCCAAAAAATATAGAAAATATTGCACTGGTGAGTAATTGAAAAACGAATCTAATATTCATGAATAAAAAGTGCCATTTAATACCAGGAAAGGCCAATAAAATTTAACGAGAAAATGCGTACCGTAAAATGTATTACTTGAATAACAAGTTCTGTACCTATTAGAAAACCAACCGCCGAATAAAGAGAAATATACCCTGCCAAAGAATACGAGCGAAATGTAATTTATACTCGTGTCGTAAGAACCTTCCATCTCCGATACCTTATTTATCATTTTCCTAGAAAATATAGAAACAAGAGTGCTGTATTAGTTGTTATTCTGTTTGTGCGAAACAAAATTGTCGTGAACTCGAATAATTGGATGGCGAGATAACTAACTCAAGACGAATGACGAAACACGGACAAAGGGAAATTAACAGGCCGTCCGCCCTGATAACAATATTTATTAACGCAGAAAGAAATGCATTTAGAAAAGGGATGGAATTATGGTACGTTGATTACTGTATGAATTATTAATCATCTGGAATGAACCCATGAATTCCGTTGGACGGTGCGCGTTATTTATGTTCTGGGGTTTATTAGGATTTTCTTTGTACCGTTTTTGGTGACCGGTTACCTGTTTTGCCATTCATGAGATAGAATAATTAACTTAACTGTATGGAAAATACGCTCAACATCGAATAAAATAAATTGAACCGACCCAGTTTTGCTCAGAGTTCTCTTTTTAAGGCCCAACTCAAAAAGATGTTGTGTTTCGGCGTGGAGAATAAGACAGCCGGTGACATTACTGGCACTTGAGGTATCCCATCTTAGGACTCTAGGTTGGCAACGCATCTGCATTCCTCCTGGTGTTGCAGGTGTCTAGGGGCGGTGGTAATCTCTTACCATCAGGAGACCCACTTGCTCGTTTTTCATACATTCGAATAAAAAAAAAGAGAGGTGTTATAAGTTTCACCGCTATGTGTGTCTCTGTGGTACCGTAGCTCTTAAACGGGTGGAGCGATTTTAATACGTTTTTTTTATTTGAAATCAGGTTTTCTAGCGATGGTTAGTCTTGTTTAATCAAAATCGGTTTAGTTTTTTTTGAGATATTGAACTTTGAAGTGACAAATTCGGGGTTTTCCAACTTTGTTGGATCTTATTTGTTGTTTAGTCGTGTTTTTTTCCTCGTAATATTTGTTGTAACGAACAAAAATACCAAAGTGTATTTTTCATACAAACACAAAATGTTACCTGATGTTTGTTTTAGTGAAGTAAACCTTTGCTGTTCCGTGCAATAATTTGACACCCGAAAGAAGCGAACCTGAGACTTCTGTCACGTCCGCAAGTTACGATGTTTCGAATAAAAAAAACAAAACATTGAACATGCTGGTGTTATGCTGAGTGGGGACCTATTTAGCGTCATGTATGTCTTGTATTTTGTCCTATGTTTGTTTTTAGGGCGTTAAATAAATTTATTTTCTTTCTTATTTCTTTCTTTGATACAATGCTAATCCAATCTAACATTATAAATGCGCAAGTGTGTTTGTGTTTGTATGTTTGTGTGTTTGTCCATCTTTTACGCCGTATATTTTTTATCCCGGAAAATGCACAGTTCCCGAGGGAACAGCGCGCAATACCGAATACCACGCGGGCGGAGCCGCGGGCAAAAGCTAGTTTATTTATAAGGGAACAAATGTCGTATTTTTTACTAAAACAAATGAAAGTGTATTTTTCAATAACCAAGTACAAGCCAAGTACCTTTTAAGTTTGTGATTATAATAAAACACGTTGTAGATTTCAATATTATTAATATTCATCGCCGACTCTACTATTAGATTTAATACATCCATTGCGCCGCTGTTGAGCGTATTGCTATTTGCTTGTCTGCTGTAGTCTTAATTAACAGGATAAGTAATTCCTGTGTTATTGCTTGTGTACACGCCGAGCACAATTTGTTACCGCACTTAGTTTCGGTATAGACGGGAAATATCTTGCTCTTGATACAACTCTTATTTATTATTAGTGTTCCAGTACTCGGATTGACTTGTTATCTCGTTTGTGATCACGTAAATTAACGTTAGTGTTCCACAGGAAACCAGCGTTGCTGAACATATCGTGTGGCGACACATTGTCATGCTGAGTGGAGGACATTTATGGCCACTTTGACTTTATTTTTGATTCTTTCTAATTTTGTATTGGTTGGTCGATGGTAGTGCATGCCATGAGTAATGCAATATATTTTCATTGATAAATAAATAAATATAAGTAGACAGTACAATAGACAGGGAGTTCATCCCCACATGTCATGTTGGAGTCACAACGGTCGCGTACCGTTCGGTTCAAAAGGTGTTTTCTCCATAGAACACTTTATATTGTGGAATGAACTTCCTGTCGTGGTTTTCCCAGCGAGTTACAGTATGGAAGTCTTCAAAAGGGGTATAAAAAGGTTTATGGAGGGTTGGCAACGCGCGAGTGATACTCTGGGTGTTGCAAGCGTTCCTAGGTGGCGGTAACCGCTTAACATCAGGCGGACCACATGCCTGTTTGCCACTGACGACGTCGGTCCGACGTGGTATAAAAAAAAAGTATAAAGCGAAATTGCTTCCCGCCGTCTGTGTTTTAGTATGTAAGTACCTACGCTTAGGGCCAGTACAGACGGACGGCATTCCAACTGCAACGTACGAGTAACCGCAACTGCTGACTGCTCGTACATTTTTATTGCAGTCAGCGTGCAGTTGTGTCGACTGGAGTGGAATTGTAATGACAAATGTATGGACGTCGGCAGTTGGAATGTAGCCGTCTGCAATGAGCCCTTAGCTCATGCTTACATTAGCAAAATTCATCGTTGGTGTTAAATTTGAACCAGGTTTTATGTTTCCTCATATATTATGTTTGCCATGGTCTCGATGATATTTATTCATTTGGTAATCAACAGTACTTAACTGGTGTTTGGTAACAAATTTTCACTGCTTTTGGACCTTACCCAATAAAGAAAAATTTCAAATTGCATGGTTAGTATTAATTATAATAATAATAAATTAATTATATAGCTACCTAGTAAATAATACCACATAATAATAATACTAGCTTTTTCCTGCGGCTCCGCCCGTGTGGAATTCGGTTATCGTGCGCTGTTCCCTCGGAAACTGTGTATTTTTCCGGGATAAGAATTAGTCTATGTCACTCTCGGAACCATAAACTATATCTATGCCAAAAATTACGTCGATCCGTCGCTCCGTTACGGCGTGAAAGACGGACTAACATACAAACACACAAACCTACAAACACACTTTCACATTTATCATAATTGAGTATGGAAGTATGGATAAATAACTACATGTAACACACAAGTGTATCAAGAATTCAAGAGCATTTGAATTGCCAACAAACTGCTACGCAGTTTGGCAGTATAATTCACATTGTAATAATTTATGTGTCATTAAGAAATAAAATTAATAATAAATAATAATATACTTAATGTGTTTTTAAGTTAACATGCAATAGAGTTATGTAGTTAGCTACTCGCGTAACTAATGATTACATTTATAGGTCCACTTGTTTGCCCTGTATACAATCAAAAAGTTGCACAAATAATAGGAATAATTTAATTCAAGACCCTGTATATTTTTGGCTCGACCATTTATATCCTTAATAACTTGCTCCAAGCAATCTTGCACCGAAATAGCCCCAAAGGACTGTTTTCTAATCAAAACAGGTATACAAACAATTAATTGAAATAAACCTCTTTAACAAGCATTATTAATCAAATTAGCACCCGACGAAATGCTCTTGAATACAGTTGCTCCACTGAGCATCTAAACTGCAATCTTAATACCCATAAAGTACTTAGCAAATTCGAAACTCCCGAGCATTATTAAAGTGAGATTAAAGTCGCAGTTCATTTGGTACTGGGAGGGGGGAGGGGGGGGGTTCGGAGTTGAGACAAAGAGCATTATCGCCGAGATCCTATCAGCGCCGCGGCCTGCGCAGCCACAACAAACCGAGCACTTTGGAAAAACTCGCCCGAGTAGTTTTTCACCATCCATTGATTAGACTTATTTGACCGATGATGTCTCTGTTTGTTTTGTTTTATTAATACGAAGCCTTGAGTTTTAAACTTACCATTAAAATATTATTATTTTGTAATGTCCGTGTATATATACAATACCAATTACGATTTTCCTCTGTATACTTACCTGTTTTTCTGTATCGCTTACCTTACAATAAAAAGTACTTATTTGTATTGTACTTATTGTATTGACCTTCTACATATTTCTGTGAAAAACAAAAAAAAATCAATATGTTTTCTGTTCCTACTTGTGTTATGCTTAATAATAATATTTAATTTTATTTTGACCAACTTGGATCATTAAGTTAGTAATACAGTCGAAAAAACTTCTAAGACCTCACTTCTTACCAACATTTCATAATTCTATGTCAACAGAAAGTTCCATAATTCGGTCTACTTACAGACTTTGTAAGTAACAAGTTCTATCTGTTGATTGTTTGTGTTGTAAAGGAATAATTGTCCTTAGAATATTAGGTATATCAATTTCAACTTGATGCCTTTATGCGTTCCTGTGAAAAAGGGTTTTGACTGACAGACGGACAATAAATACCGATGTATAACGAATACAGTGAGATATAACGAATACAGATGGATAAAGAATACAGTTAGATATAACGAATACAGATCGATAAGGAATACGGTTAGATATAACGAATACAGATGGATAAAAGAATAGGTACTGTTAGATATAACGAATACAGATCGATAAAGAATACAGTTAGATATAACGAATACAGATGGATAAAGAATACAAATAGATATAACGAATGCAGATGGATAAAGAATACAGTTAGATATAACGAATTCAGATGGATAAAGAATACAGAGGGATAACGAATCGATTCTTCTTTTTCCTCTTGATGTACGACATGTTAAAAAGAATATTAGGTAACCGGGATGTAGTAGGATATTATAGTTTCGGAAGCAGCGGTGGTGATCTCTGCGCCGCGGGGTTTCGCAATTTAAAACTTCACCCGATTATAGCGGAGATACGGCCGGCGATATCGGCGCTTCGCGAACAAAAATTTTAAACTTTCATTAAAAGGGAAGGAAAAGCAATTCCGAACAACCGATAAGGGTTAAGTTTGTAAGATAAACTTGCTAAATACAGGCAATTTAGGTTAAGTAGTATGAGATAGTGTATGGTGTATATATTGAAAAATATTGTGATAAGCCAATACTTTAATCTTTCTGCTTCTTGAAGACACTCTGTCAACGTATAATTTGGTCTTATTATTGTCTAACTGAACTAAAAGCACTATATATGGGCTAAAACAGCATAAATTAATTTAGGCACATCTACATAAGCCGAATAAAAAACACGAAGCGACCAATGTAAGATTTCTTTGGTCTATACCAGTATAACGAAGTTCAAGGATTAATTTACTGTTGCACAGATTGTCACAAAGAAAGAAATATTGACATAACATTGGTAAGTATCGTAACCCATCTAGACTTAATGGCAATATAAAATAACCCTCTTTCGGGCAGTCGGGTAAAAACGCGTGTGAAATAAAAAAGAAGTGACAGACTTTGATTCTCGAATAAATTGTGCAAGATTTTTTTATTTAGCAATTTGCACTCATAATGAATGTCACATTGCGGACATGTTGTTTTTAAGCCGGACTCTGTAAACATTTATAGACACGGCTGTTTTTACCTTATATTTTAACACGAGCTTTTGTCCGCGGCTCCGCCCGCGTGGTATTCGGTTATCGCGCGCTGTTCCCTCGGGAATTACGCATTTTTCCGGGATAAAAAGTAGCCTATGTCACTCTCGGGTCCATAAACTATCTCTATGCCAAAAATCACGACGATCCGTTGCTCCGTTACGGCGTGAAAGACGGACAAACACACAAACTTTTGCACTGCAGCGCGCACAAGCAATATGAAATGTTTACTTTTAAGTCGGGACTGATGTTTTGTATCCTTGTATCTAATCTTGATTGTATGTGTTTGCAGTACCAAATAAACGTTTTTATCTATCTATCAAACATACAAACAGACTTTCGCATTTATAATATTGTATGTAAGTATAAGTATAGATAAGTACTCACAAATTCATTGAGAACCGACTTGCATGCCTTGTTTAATATAAACAACTGCTACTCTCTCTCTCTCTCTCTCTCTCTCTTTCTCTGCTGCTGTGTATGTTCCTGCGAAATAAATAATTTCATTTCAATGTATTCAACACACGCACACAACATACAGACATAAAATATGCTGTGACCATTTTCAACTACTGCACCTGTATCTACGAGGTAAGACATATTTTTCCTCTTATTTGTTTTATACGGGTAAGTAATAGAATATATAAAAACAAAACATATAATATTCATTATATATAACTTCACTTTCTCTATTTTTTTAAATATAACATACGTTTGCTATAATGCTCATAATGTATAATGATAAAATATATAATTCCATTATATATCATGATCTATGGATATAAATACTTTGAGTATAACGATCAAATAATATAATATTCACAACCTCTAACAACCAAAACATATAACATTCATTTAATCTTACAACGGAAAATATAACGCTCAAAAATATAAACGTAATAACAAAAATATAAAACCGAGTATTCCGAATGTGAATTCCTAAAAGCAATCGCTTCATGTTTAAGCTTAAAAAATATAGCTATGTTTATTTTTGAATAAATTTGTCGATTAATTTATTGTGTATTCTTTGTTTATTTTTATTTCATTTTTGCGGTTACCTCGCTGCTATAAAAAAAAACCTAACACCGAAGACTAAGGCGGGAGCTACGCTCCGCTACGCTTCGCTTCGCTCCCGCCGTAGCCTTCTGAACCTAACCTATCCGAGCCGCTTCTGCTCCGAACCGTCTTGCTCGCTCGCTTCGCTCACTCGCACAAATTTTGGAGTAAAGCTTTTCAATACAAAAATTAAAGGTTGATAAACACCAAATTTTCTGGTTTTACAATTTAAAAATTTACAAGTATTTTAGAAACAAAGTATATCACTTGATATTATATCATATTAATGTTGTATAAAAAGTTATTACGTATTATGAGCGGTATACTTTATGTATGTTATATCATATGAATTTAGCCCATAAACATGTTATTTCTTATGAAAGTATATAAAATAATTGTGTTACTGATCGAACGTTATACTTATTGAAATTATAGTGTTTCATGTTATACATAATGTAATTATATATAATGAACGTTATATAATATGAAAATATGTTTAACGTTTTTATATATCTTGGGACGCACCCGTTTTATACCAGTTCACCTTTCCGATTTCACGGATATATGCTCGTCGAACCCAATAAAATATGACCAGCAGTAAATTATAATTTATAGCAAATTCAAAATACTTTTGTCTGAGTAATTGCAAATATAGACTCATGCTCTAATAAGATGCAGAAAGATATTGATTGTATTAAATTAAAATAAACAAAGTTAAGTAAATAATTTAGTACGCGTAGTTTTTATGTTAGTTAATAATTTAAAATTGTATAAAACGCCTTAATGCTAAAATTACTTCCTTACTTATAATTTGCATGTGATTAGATATTTAAGTTTGATTAATAAGCCCTTCTACATCTACACCTGAGATACAGGAATTTTCCTAGTTCGGGGTAATGTCGACACCTCCTACGTATACTGGTATAAGTGCAAAATTGTGATTTTACAGGAGAGCTGTACAAAGCTTCCTTAGTTCGTAACTTTCTTGTCTTTAGAGATAATTTTACAAAATTTTGGATTGGTAGTAAAGAAAGTGCTTTATTTTAGTCTACATTAATGGAACTTTGAAATTAATGGTAGTTTTTGAGAAAATGGCAGATGCACTTGTGTACGCGTATTTGACATGTTGTAGTTGTGTGGTATACTGTGCTAAGTACCACTTGCCCCAGTATACGGCGAAAGTAATTAATTATTAAAATGTTATATATTTTGGTTTTAAACATAGATAATTACATGACGTAGTCATAAGGATTGAAAAGAAAAAGGAAGTACTTGTTTTTTTGCCCGTCATCATTACTTTATTGACATATATGTCACTTGTACCAATATACACTTGAATTAATATCACGCGTACCACTATACAGTTTATTCTATTTTAAGTTTGCTGTGCAAAAATGCTTGAAATGGAATAAAAAAAGAAGTGTGAATTCGAATGATTTATGCAATTCTTTAATTCTGCTAGAAAATTGTATACAGTTTTATAATAATCACACACTTTGCTTTTCCTTATGTCGAGTAACAAAATAAAAAAATATTGAACCATGGTAAGTAATTGAAAACAAGTTAGTAACATAATAAGAAAATTGTTATTAAGTAACAATACATGTTAAGAATGATGATGTGGTGCCGATAATATAGTCATAATGGCGGAGTCGCTGGAGGAGCTCAGTACTATGCTTAGTGACCTCAGTATCGTCTCCCAACAGGTGGGTCTTAAGATGAACATAGGCAAGACTAAAATCATGCCAAATGTCCATGTCACACCCGTGCCGGTTATCGTTGGGAACGATGCACTCGGAGTTGTTGACCACTATGTTTACCTTGGACAAGTTGTCCAATTGGGTAGATCCAACTTTGAAAAAGAGGTCGCCCGAAGAATCCAACTCGGATGGGCAGCGTTCGGGAAACTTCGTGATGTCTTCTCGTCCAATAATCCACAGTGCCTGAAGACTAGACTCTTCGACCAGTGTGTGTTGCCAGTGATGACTTAATAGCGCTGAGACGTGGTCCTTGGCTGTTGGCCTCTTAGAGAGGCTTAGAGTCACGCAACGAGCTATGGAGAGAGCTATGCTTGGAGTTTCTTTGCGCGATGGAATCCGGAATGCGGAAGTTCGTCGAAAAACTAAAGTCACTGACATAGCTGGAAAAATATGCAAATTGAAGTGGCAATGGGCAGGCCACATCGCTCGAAGAACAGTTAACCGTTGGGGGAGAAAAGTCCTTGAGTGGCGACCACGAACCGGAAGACGAAGCGTTGGCAGGCCTCCCACCGGGTGGGCTGACCATATCGTAAGAGTTACGGGAAACCGGTGGATACAAGTGGCGAGTTGTGGCGTTCTATGGGGGAGGATTTTGTCCAGCAGTGGACGTCTTTCGGCTGATGATGATGACATGTTAAGAATAGTCTTATTGATTACTTACTTTTGTACCTTGTCACTTTAACGTCATGTTTGAAAAGCCATACGAAATTATATAACGACTGAAAGCGACAAGGTACAAAAGTGATCACTTATTTTTAACGTTGACTGTATCTAACAACTATTAAAAAATGTATAAATGACACCGTGCTATCTATAAATATTTATCTTTGATCACAATAGGTAATAGCACTGGCCCTTAATTTACTTCAATAAGTTGACATTATTGATACACTGAACAAAACTTCATCCTGTAAAGATTCGGCTCTTGGCGGCAGCGGTGAAACTAAACATAATTATACATTTTAATTAACGATTTATTCACGTAAACCAGTATATGCGGGTAAATAACATTTTATGAATGAGAATTTTGAATTTTAACGTAAATTTAAGTGTACAATTATATGATAAGCCTTATTAAACTGCCTTATTTTACTGCTCGAATCACGGCCTTGTGGTTCATTTAAAACCATTGAAACTATATTTCTCCCTCTCTCCTGCTTCATTTTGCAATAATATTACTTATTTTACATTATATTACAAGTAAAATACAATAACAATCATTTAGTTAACATAATATAGACTTAATTGTGCATGTAGCCTCATCAACTATCGTTTAAGCTCACTGAGACAACGTCCAAATGCATCGATGGCGAGCATGCATACTGAGGCAACTGCCCGCTACACCACACGAGCACCGCCCCTCCACAATATCTGTGCCGCGTATATAGGTGCAAGCGACCTGCCTCAGTATACGTCGTACCGATTGACAAAAGGGTGTTAGATGCAATCATATACGTTACTTTATTTCCGAAACTAATAGGAATATTCGTACGAAATTTCTGTGGCAGGTAGATTTTAGTATTTTAGTAATAAATCTGCAAAAAACCGAAAATCTCAAAATTGTCAGTTGTATCAGTATACGTAGGAGGTACCGATGTGTGTTATTTGTCCCTTTTTTAATAAGTGTAGCCCATAAGTTTGTTAAAATTGTATTTTATGAAAGAGAAATAAGGATTATTATTATTATTATAGCCTCCTCTGTGGCTAGAAGCAAACCTATCTACTGAAATTGAATAAAAGCCGTATCAGAGATAATATCAGTCGGAAACACGTTTACTTTTCATCTCGACGGCCATTACCGGGTAACAGAATAAAAGGGCAATAACCGCGGGCGCCGGCGCGGTCGACCGCGATATTAGGAGATTACGGACCGGCCGCCGGGACGGCGCGGGCCGGAAACGGCGCGCGAGGCTACCAGAAACTAGCTGGTGGACTTTATCTTTTTATATGCAGCTTGACAGGTTTTAAAGGCAATAAAGATGACCTAGACAATGATGTTAGCATTTTACGACCTGTGATGTTATGTTAGAGTACATACTATTAAAAAAACCAGTTATGTCGAAATTTTTCGGTTTGCCAAAATATTTGCTTTAAATTGCCGTACATAATATTTTTTATCCAGTGTTAGTAGAGCTCTGCTTCCAAGTAAAATGTACAAAATGCGGGGTATTTTAAATTGCTTTCAAAAATTAGGTACACTGATTCAAAAGCCGAGTATGTCCAAACCGTCAACCAATTTGATTCTTAGTCCACTAAAAAAAGAAAGAAAGAAAGAAGACATTTATTCACTATTACGGAAGACACACAAAACAATAAAATTTACACAGTGAACCAAAAGGAAATAAGTACATATGAAAACACACATGAAAAAGTAAAAATAATACACAATTTAGTGTGTCCCCGTAGAAGCGAAACGGTCGCTGACTCAGTATTATCCAGAGGCGTTAAACGCCAGCAGAAGCCAGAAGCGTCTGTGGCTCACGGTAAGACTTTATCACAGTAAATATTTTTATAGGTCAAAAACAATGGTACGACGCGAAGCATCACAATAACTAAACTCTGTGGTAACGTACGAATTGTTTGGCTGTACTAATAGTTCGTTTCTTCCTTCTTGAAATCGTCTAATGAATGTAGAGTTGATTTGGCAGCGCAGCGGCGAACTGGGTGCTTGAGCGGAACCCAAGTGGTTGTCCGAGCTGAGCTGTTAGCATTTACCCAATACACTTTGTAGGGTGTGACCAGCAACACAAGTACGGCTAGAAAATCACTAGCTACTAAGACCTATGATATGATTGTAATTGAAAACCATTAGTTTCTCATGGTGTAATCATTGTCATCTGTCCCACTACAGGGCATAGGCTTCCTCGCAAACAGAGGCTCTAACGATTACGATGAAAATTGGTGTGAGGCTTACGAGGGCGAATAATTTGATCCAAGCGAGAATTTATTACCCGACTGCGAAGAAGGACGGTTATGGTGTTTGACCCATTATGTATGTATGTCTATTCCTATGTCCTCTCGTAACTGCTCAACGACTGAACCGATTTTTATAAATGATACGTCATTGGATTTTTCCTTAATGACGCGATTGAAATTGGGTACATGAAATTCTTATAAAAATAAAATGGCGGATTTTTGGCGCCAAATTGTGAGTCTTCAAAAAATTTTTTTTATTCAAACCTATTGAGAAGAGTATCAAAATGAAGGGATTTACACAGACAGATTACAAAAATATTACAAGTCATGTGTTTTTATTTACCGTTTTCACTGAAATACCAAAAAAGTATGAAATGAAACAATAAATTTAAAAATCAAAACCCGATTGCGTTAAAATATACTAAAAATAAGAAAACATGACGTGGACGTAGTGGTCTAGAACTCTGTTAAATAGCTAACTTAAACTTCAACAGTCGGGACCCATTCTAATCGCGACCAGCTCAAAAACTCTTAGTACTTAATGGGTCCCGACTGTTGAAGTTTAAGTTAGCTACTTAACAGAGTTCTAGACCACTACATCCACGTCTTTAGTATTTTTTAACGCACTCTGGTTTTGATTTCTAAATTTATTGTTTTTTATCTCCAAGAACACGATTCAAAACTCGGTCGCATTGGTACTTAATAGTTTACCTGAGCAAAGCCGCGAGTAAAAGTTAATTATGGAATACCCTTAAAAATTAGCCTAATAATGTTGTGAGTTGTGCTTGATTAGACGGACGAACAGACGACCCAAAAAGCTTCCATTTCATCATGGCTGTCTAAGGAAACCTACACGAATGTGTGAAATCCGGTTTTTAAATGATTATTATGTAGAATACGATACTATTTTGTCTCAGCATCAGAGTGACGTTGAACGTTTTTTCCGCTCTAATAAAATGTGCTACCTGCGTAACACCGAAACTCCAAAGCTGTATGTTTGTCTGTTTTGTGCGTCAGTGATTTCTCATCGTGTCGTGACATTATCAAAATAAATTGTTATAAAAATACATTTTACAAACAAGTTTTTTTGCTGGCTGTCCTTTTGACCTGAACTTGCATTGTATTATCATCCAAATTTATCCAAACTTAATTTCAAGCCAATAGAGAGAGTGAAATTGCACATGCAAAATTTGACCAACAAACACGCAAGTAAACATTGAAATAGGTATAATATTTGAACGAGACGTGAAAAGATAACAAACAAACAAACGGACTTACAGATTAGTGGGAATAGGTGGCTGGTACGTTTTCTCACCGAAATCTAAAATATATTTTTTTAAACTGACTCTTTCCACTGTTTTAGCGTAGTAGGTACAGTGGGGGTAGGAAAACCTTCGTGAGTTATTAAATTGATTCATTTACAAAGTCGTAGACTCTTAGTACGTTTTGAAACCAAAGTACTAAGTAGACAGGTGCATATCAAATTATACTTACTTGACATGATAACAAGAGTCAAAATAGTATACACCTCTAAAATATATCTGGTTTAATATCAATACAAAACCTTTTTAATAAACAACTTCGTAAAAGTTTCAATCAAATAATGTTCTATTTAATTGTCACTGTTTGTCAGTACCAAGGTGTAGTTGTATGGTTTCTATGGTCATCTGATTATGTTTAGCAGGTTGACAGGTTGACGCAGTATGTCCTACTCAGTCGGTAAAGCAGATTAGCGCTCATACTGAGCAAAGGAAAATAGATCTTAGGGTGACGAACCTTTTTTTACTCCGACGTACCTATCAAGCGACCAAGTTTTTCGGAGGATGGTTGAGAGTGGCAGTCTCGCCAGTCTACGAACTGGCAATCCAAGGGCGACCCCAACCAACACACTAGAAAATCTATTGCGTTTTAAAAAATGCTTTTTGTGTGCTATAAAAAATAACAATGGAGTATTTAAGCACAAATTTACATTAAAAATGTAAAAATTTTATTCGACACGGGTACTCTTTGAACTCTTCAACTACATTGTTGCATCGCATTTGACTCCCGACTCACAACCCCCTTCAGCAGAGTAAATAGGTATTTACATTTAGATATGAAAAACTATGTGTTGCACGAGACTTAATCTGGGAAGAATTCGCTTATCGCTATCTTTTCAGTAATAATGCAATTCATCGGGATAAAAATGTTACTTACTCTGTTTTAATTCAAGCTATAGACTATCTATCTGCCAAATTTCATCCAAATTTGTTGTTCCGTTACTGTGTGACGGAGTAACAAACACGCAAACTTTGACATTTATAACATTAGTAGGAAGCAGAATTGCTTGCACGAGCAAGCTTAATAAAGTAAGTGGTCCCTACTTCACAACGGGTAAGCTCGGTGGGTTGATTAAACTGTCTTTGTCTCATACATGTGATTTGGAAGAGAGAGGACTATGTGAGAGAGTGGTTGGTTCAGAAAACGTGAGATCGAGGAGGTTGGGAGATGCAGTCGATAGACACAAAGGTATTAGCGGTGGTGGATCTGCTATGTGCTTCACGCGTGGGAGGAAACAAGGCAAGAGCGGAAGGCGAGGAAAAAACCCGACTGACCAAAAAAAAAAACAAGTCTTGTGGTTTAGAACTCTGTTATTACTTAAATGTTCAACAGTGAGAACCTATTCTGAATCGTGACCAGCTCTAAAATACTCAGTAACAGTGGGCCGCGTATCTTAATATCGAAAATTGATATATCTAATTTTAAAATGTCAACAATATCGAAAGTAGGTTATGATTAGGTTGATATCATGACCGTCGATATTTAAACTATCAATATTTCAATTTTCGATAGTCACATACATATTTCTGTGAAAATAGTATTATAGTTTGAAAGTATTAAAACACGTATATTATTATGGTGTTAAAAAAATCCATTCACCCGAAATTAAGGCTACTGATTAAGTACTAAAATAATACAAGTGGAAAAATATTGAAATTATTCGGATGAAGAACAGTCTTGTAAAAACATTTTACCATCATTATAGGTAAATAATTAAAAGTTAATTATCTACAACAATGCTTAACATTGGTTTTACACACTAGTCTAAGGGGCGTTTCACCATCCATTGATTAATATTAAATGACGATTAAATGAGATGCCGTCTCTATTTTTTTTGTTCGACTAGACGAAGGCGCCATCACATTTAACCGTCAATTAACGCTAATCAATGGATGGCGAAACAGCCCCTGAGCCTCTTATGGCAATCAGATTTGGGGTGCAGTACCCTTAGTGTAAGTTTTTGGTTAAAATCGGTTCGTAACGTTCCGCTAGAGGCGCTGTTCGTGTTGCCAAATAAATTGAGATTTTAACACGAACGCGATCGAGATGTATTTTGTAACCGAAAACTTACACTAAGGGTACTGATAATTAATCGCTGGTCGCTCCTTGCTGGCACCAGACGGCATGTTTTGGAGGCAGCGAATTCAATTACAGCGAGACAGCGGCAGCCCGCCGCCGGCGCAGGCGCAGACGCTAGCTTGCCGCGTGACGCTGCCTTATTTCACAGGCCTTCTGCGGCGAATTTCGAAACTCGAAGTTCGTATCGTCTCATCCCGTATAAACTAATAGGAAAAGGAGAGGGACGGTACGATATTAAATTTGAATTTCGAACTTGGGGGTAGATCCCCGGACCTAGTTAGTTGCTTGGTATGTGCGGCCTCTACGTAGTTTGAGAGACTACATATATTATTACTTACTACCTAGTTTTTTGGTTTGTTACTGCCTAAAAAAATCCCAACCAGTTACACTTACGATTTGTGCGAGCGAGCGAAGCGAACGAGCAAGACGGTTCGGAGCAGAAGTTAGGTATTTTTTTTAAAGTGTGACTGGTTGTGACTTTCTTTACTAAAAATTATCACATCTAGTAACAGTGTAACTTGTTGGGATTTTTTTTATCAAAAATATTCCCTACGAATCACAGTGCGATAGTTAGTCTTTTTTTTTTCGTTTTTTACTAGCTGTATCTGTGTTTTACTGCCATTGTTAAATAGTGTACAGTGAAGTACATTTCCCCAACATAAATATCCGTTCTATCCATTCACCTGAAACAGTCACGTCACGCCTTATTCAACGTCCCAGATTTGTATCAAAGAAATCGGAACTCTGCTGTTTTCAAAGATCACAAACGGGCCATAAATCTTAGCATTACGTGTTAAAAGAAGTCCCAACAAGTGCAGCGACGGCGATGAAACAGCGCTTCTGTCACCGCCTGCCGCGAGACGAATCGACCCAGCGACAACTTGGTGATAACCGAGCGGGAAACCTTAAGGAAACGGCTACAATTTAAAAGTTTAGTTTATTTTTTATAACGAGAGGGAGGAAAACGATCATGCGTGTCATCTGATAGAAAATGATAACGACCGCCCATGAGTATCAACAACTCAAGGAGAGACTGGTCTTGGCAAGTATAAGTCCTTTTTTTTTAATCCTCGATCTCATAGCTTCCTGGAAACACTGTTGATATACCGATGATATACCGGTGCTGGATCATCCTTCTCTCTTGAGGTGATGTAAGCTCTGTTATGCATGGAAGCTTATAGGCAAATGAAGCAAAGAGAATATAATCATTACGTTTTAATGAAAGTCCTCTGATTAAACGGAGGATAATGCCAGAGTTGTGTGTCGAAGTGATTGAGTGAGTGCAAGTAGTACAAAAAACTAAACTAACTAGCCTAAACGAAACTGACAGTAGCTACCCTACAGTTCAGTCGTGACCACGGCCGCTGCAATGTATTCGAAACTTTGAGGTATTTCATATTGAACGGGGAGCGTCATTCTCAAATAAGTAAATTAAACTTCTTTGTTTTATTTGATGCTTTCTACACAGAATAGTTTGTTTGTAACTACGTCCCCGGGTAGGTATCAATGAGTGGAGAAACTCTGCAGAATTTTGTCGCGACAGCCCCTGCGGGACACAGGGAATACTGGAGAAGAGAAGAAAATCTGGAGAACATTGTGGCGTAATCTAGCTAAAGGAGTAAGTTTGTTAATATTATTTGTTTTTATTAGCAGTACACTACGAAGTTCAAGATTTTGTGCAACCTCGTGTATTTTCGTAGACAAAAGCGCCTGCAGCAGCTTATTCTCAATAAGTTTTAGGTATATCTTGGTAAATAGTAAATAATCTAAGCTTACGGCGGTTAAAGTGTGTTACTTTACAGCAGTTAGGAAGTAAGAATACGGAATGTCGTCAAGGGACATCTAGACGAACATTTTAGAGGCAAGGAAGCGTTTGAGTTTCTTACCGTGGAAATTAACAGTCAACTTTGGGAGCTTTAGGCTGATCGTCCAACAGAGGTGCTCGAGGAGAGCCGTCGGTGAGAAATAAACCAGACATTGACTGGCCCCTTGTTTAAATTTCTTTTTTTACGTTACTGTTAATTTTTAGACCTTCAACCTTATATATTATTGTGTTTATGTAAGAGCATCAAGTTTCAACCAATTATTCAGCAGTTTTAGAGGACCTATTTTTTCATTTTTATTTATAACTGTCGGCGAACAGACAACACAATTTTATTTTAAAGTTTCCATACCATACGAGTGAAAATAATAACTGTAATAATAATCTGGGGGCACGGCAGTGCCCCCGCCAAGTCGAGCAAAAAAAAAACAAAGGCACGGCCGTACCATACTTTTCTCGAAGCCATTCAGGCTATTTTCAACACCCTGTATTTTTGTTATGGCTAAAGCTAGAACCCTGAATTTTCAGTTACCTATAGGGCCTAATGGGACTTAGATATATTATCAATAACATTCAGTTTGAACACGTAGATTAAGAACTATCACATGTTAAAGTTCCTCAGTTTTGTCACTGACATACCTACACACTGACTTTTGATCATCATAATTCTAAGGTACTTCTAGCAGACCCACAAGCTCCAAATTTTAAACATAGTTAGTTTTTAGCCTACATGGCCACAGAAAAATCCAAAATGTTGCAATTTCAGTCACGTTTCAAAGTTATACAAACTGCACAAGTAAGTTTGTAATCCCATATAAATACTAGCGATTACAAAGTTACACAGCAATGACTTTATTGAACGTAGTCGTATTGTATACGTATTAATGTTGAGTCTTAATACCTGAGTATTAAGGGTTAAAATTAAATTGTTTATCTGACTAATGTAATAAGTACCAAAGTTCGTTTGTTTGTGAATGTGTGTGCGATGCGAGTGGACGCGAGGATGGACGATGGAAATTGGAATATGGATGAAGGACAATGGATAATGGTCGATGGACGATGGGTAGAAAATGGACGTTGGACGATGGAGTGTGGACGATAGACGATGGGCGACGGACGATGGATCATCATCAACATCATCGTCATCCCAGCCTATATGCATTCCACTGCTGGGCATAAGCCTCCTCTCAGAATAAGAGGGCTTGGGCCTTAGTTCCCACGCGAGCCCAGTGCGGACGATGGATGGTGGAGGATGAACGACGGACGACGACGGACGACGACGGATGACGGAAGTTAGACGGGCGAAAGACGAACGACCGACGAAAGACGATGGATGACGACGGAAGTTCGACGACGGACGACAGACAATGACTGACGAGGGAAGTTCGACGACGGACGATGACGGACAACGGACGATGACAGACGATGGACGACGACAGACGACGAACGCCGACAGACGACGGACAACGAACGATACACGATGGCGACGACGGACAAAAGACGACGACCGACGACGGACAAGACAACGGACGACGGATCACGGACGATGACCGACGATCGACGACGGATGATGGAGGGTGGACGATGGACTATGTACGATGGACGACAGACGGTAGACGGATGACGGAAGTTCAACGATGGGCGACGATGGACGACGGACTACGACCGACGACCGACGACGACGACGACGACGACGACAACGACGACGACCGTCGGTACGGACGATGGACTGTAGACGATGAACGAGGATGGACGATGGACGATAACCGAGGATAGACGATGGACGGTGGACGATAGACGAGAATGGATGATGGATAGTGGACGAGGATAGACGATGGATGGCACACGATGGACAAGGATGGACGATGGACGATAGTGGACGATGGACGATGAACGAGAATGAACGATGGACGAGAATGGACGATGGACGATAGACGAGGTTGGACGATGGACGATGGACAAGAGAGGATGAACAAATGAAGATAGTAATGCGTTATTACAAGAAGTAGTACCCGAAAAAAAAAGAACTTCCTACAAAAAGTGATGAGATCCCACCAAAAACATTACATGTAAAAAGCCGCAAGTCTCGCAACACAATGCAGTTCTTGTAATGCTAAAAAGGTTTGAGATGCAATGTTATACCAAGTCGGTTATTTTTGTCAGTACCGGGGGGTTTCCATAGAACTCGATTTTCACCAACTTGCTTATTTTAAAACCATAGAAAAATACAGTTTATAGTTCTCAAATAAAGAGTAAACCAAATTATTTTTTAAACACATAATGACTTGGCCATCGCACTCAACCTTTAGTCATTCTCTCTCTCTTTAGGCTGGGGCTAGCGCTATCTTTAATTAGAATTACTTTAAATAGCTGACGTTGATGATTATAATTCTTATGTCATTATGTAGCCTTGCGAGGGCCAAGTCATTTATGTGTTTAAAAATAATTTGGTTTACTCTTTATTTGAGAACTATAAACTGTATTTTTCTATGGTTTTAAAATAAGCAAGTTGGTGAAAATCGAGTTCTATGGAAACCCCCCGGTACTGACAAAAATAACCGACTTGGTATAACATTGCATCTCAAACCTTTTTAGCATTACAAGAACTGCATTGTGTTGCGAGACTTGCGGCTTTTTACATGTAATGTTTTTGGTGGGATATAATTAAGTAATAAATAACGAAATTTTTCAAATTATTCAATTTATACGAGGGTCAAACTGAAAGTTCTTAGAAAATCAAAAACTGAGCAAACTAGCAAGTTATTAGTTTTATTATATCTTTTCAAAATAGTGTCCATTCACATCAATACACCGCTGCATCCGATGGAACCACTGAGTAAAGCACTTAGCCCACTCGTCCTTAGGGGTCTCTTCGACGGCCTTTTGAAACGCACCCACTGCTTCCTCGGTGTTCATAAAAAGTTTTCCTCGAAGTTTTTCTTTTGTTTTCGGGAATAAATAAAAATCGCAAGGTGCGAGGTCGGGGCTATACGGCGGGTGACCCAGTAATTCCACGTCTGACGTCACTAAATAGTCGATCGTTCGCCTGGCGGTGTGCGACGAGGCGTTGTCGTGGTGAAGAAGGATCCTACTTCGAGGTCGCTTCTCCCGAACTTTTTCCAATACAAGTGGCAAACAATTGTTAGTGTACCACTCTGCAGTAACTGTTTTTTGATCCTCTAAAACAATTGTCGCATAGTGACCTGTCCTTCCGAAGAACGAGGCCACCATCTTTTTTCCCACGCTTCGACCTCTCTTCACTTTAGTTGGCAACTCCTCGAAAGGAAACACCCATTGAGCAGACTGTCTCTTGGTTTCTGGATCATAACAGTAAATCCAGCTTTCGTCACCCGTAAGTATGTCGAAAACAGCATTTGAGTCACCTCCGTTAAATTTTTGAATCATTTCACGGCACCAATCAACCCGACGGAGTTTTTGGGCCTCGGTCAAATTATGAGGTATCCACCTCGCACAAAGCTTCCTGACCGCTAAATGTTCATGGAGGATTTTATGCACTTGACTCATACCGATGCCTAAGCTTGTCCGAATCTGCTGATACGTCACTCTTTTGTCAGTCTCTATCATACGCTGCACAACACTGATGTTATTTTCAGTCGTCGCCGTAGAAGGCCGTCCCTCACGCAGATCGTCGGTGAGATTAGTGCGACCACGTTTAAACTCATTAAACCAGTTGTAAATGGTCGCACAAGATGGGGCTTCATCATGAAAGGCCAATCGAAGTCTATCATAGCTTTCTTGTTGACTTAAAAGACATCGAAAGTCATAAAAAATCATTGCACGAAAATTTTCGCGAGTTAAATTCATGTTGACGTGACGCAGACAATTTTCAATTTGCCGCCAAATCATAAAACAAATGACAAATGAATTAAATACATACTCAATAATATTGGCAAAGAGTTCCATTTTCAAAATTTAAACTTACTTTTTTATTATATTGTTTACAAGTGGTCAGTTCTAAAAACTTTCAGTGTCGCCCTCGTATTTTTTTATTCGACTGGATGGCAAACGAGCAAGTGGGTCTCCTGATTGTAAGAGATCACTACCGCCCATAAACATCTGCAACACCAGAGGTATAATGTGTGCAAAGGTGCAGTGTGTGCAACGCTCGGAAACGGACGTGTGTCACTGCACCGAAAGATTGCGAAATCGCGTAGCGCGGCCTAGCCGCTGCCCGTTGACGTCGCTATGAGTTCGCAACAACTCATTGCGAATGAACTGTTGGCGTTTATTCAGAACGCCATCGACACCATGGATGAAGTCAGCATCGTGCAGATCTGCAAGTCCAACTTCAAGGAGGATGAGATTTGCAGTGGCAAGGCGCTGCTCTTCCAGACGCTCGGCAAGACCGACGAGATGCCGTCTCGCAGAAGGGATGGAGGAGTGAAGAGTCTCCAGGACATCATCGCGTTGTTCAAGGCGACCGATCCGGACGATGTGCCCCCTTTTGTGGCAAAGGAGCTGCGCAAGCTGCCCCCTGTCACATTCGACCACGTCGACGTTACCACTTTGCTGAAGGACATCGTGACCCTGAAGGCAAATCTTGCCGAACTTTCAGTAAAATTCGATGTATCGCAAGATATTATCACCGAGTTGCGTAAAGAAATCACCAGTTTACGCAAAAGTGCCCCGGTAACTCGGTCATTTGTTGATACGTCGAATTCTAACGTAAACAATCGACTAGAAGCAGATGCCGATTCAGCGGCATCAAGTTTCGAGTCGAAACGTCCGCCGGCGCAACATGAGAGACCTGAGCCTCGTGTTTCGCCCGCCGCCCCGCCACCCGCGCGCCCCCCGCGCGGGCCGCAGCACTCCGCCAACAAAAAGCCAGCTGGGCGAGGGTATGCTGATGCGGCCGGCCGAGCTGCCGCGCCCCGCCAGCCTCCTGCGCAGCCTAAGGCTACTGAACCGAGGGCTACTTCGACGCCGAACGGACCCTTGGGCACTAAAGTGGACGAGGAGGGGTTCATATTGGTGCAGAAGAAAAGCAAGGCTCGCAAGAAACCTTGCAAGAGTCAGTGTGGTTCTGCAGAACCGGATCCAGGCTCCGGGCTGAGGGCGGCCACGCCGAATACGGCACTGTATGTGTCGCGTCTGCATCACACCATCGCAGTCGCAGATGTGGTGGAATACGTCCGCCAGAAGAGCGGATACACGCTGAGGGTGTTCCAGCTGCAGTCGCGCCACTACGTGCACTTCAGCTCGTTTGTGGTGCGCGTGCCGCGGCTGCTGATGGGGACCATCGCGAGTGCTGCCTTCTGGCCGAAAGACGTCGTGTTCCGGCGGTTCCGGGGCACCATGCCGCAGATGAATGCGACGTCGGGGACGGTGACTCAACGGGGTCACGCCGTTTTGTCACCAAATTAGATTCTAGTATTGATTATAAATATGTATGTTAGTCTGTAAGGTATTTATTGTATGGGCCTAAGTTGCCCGAAATAAATAAATTTATTATTATTATTATTATAATTGTTTTACATGGCAGAATTGGGTCTCAACATTCACAGAATTAACTATGATAATAAATTGACATGCAATTACTTGTAGAATTTCCGTCAAGTTCAATTCCCGGTTATGTGTGACATCACAAGCCATTTTTATGAAATCTTAAATCGACGCCATGGTCCTTGAGAACATATTCCGCTATATCTCATAGCTTCTGACTATGCCATACTGACCCATGTGGATTGATCACCTACATAGAAGGAACCCTTAGAGTTTTACCATTCATCCGTCCGTCCCTGGCTTAGCTCAGAGACTGCTAGCTAGAAAGCTGTAATAATTTGATTCGCTCCCACCGTCGAAAATCCCGGACAGTTACAACTCTTCAAGGTTTAATTTCATCAAAATAAGTTGACTAGTTACTTTACTCCCATCTCCACGTACCCTCTTTTAATAAGACAGCAGCTCTGGCCGCGTCTGCGCCTCTCGCTCCCAAACCCGCCATTTATATTTGGCAAGTCCAAAACTTTTGCTATTTTATTTACATATTTTAATCCAACGCGGCTGAAGAGGTCCCTTGGAAGTCTCTAGCCTGCTCATGGAGGATATTGTATAATTTTGAGACTGAATATTGTACAATTCTCACTACCCGCTGTACTCAGAAGCGACTAACTACTGAACTCATTTAATGAACACGACAAGGTTGGGGCACACTGTGAACGACACTAGTGTGAAGTAATCCTTAGCTGACGTTGGCCAGCTTTCCAATAGAAATTAAACTAAAGTAAGTGAAATAATGGGCAGCAGCAGGACGTATATAGGCTGGGGTGATGATGATGATGAAATGAAAAAAGCCGTGGTAGTTTGGATTGTATGTGTATGTATGTGAACTTTATATTTTACAAAATAAGTAAACACATTTGACAAATCGCTGCTTAAATATAAAAGGGCCACAAAATGAAATTTTTTATTTTATTGTAATAGTTGCACGTTAAATAAGCGTCAGCAGAGGCCTGTCTAACATAGTAAAAACCATCGCTAGAAAACCTGCTTTCAAATAAAAAATAACGCATCCACAACGGTTCATCCGTTTAAGAGCTACGGTGCCATAGACAGACACATGTAGCGGTCAAACTTATAACACCCCTCTTTTTGCGTCGGATAATAAAAAGAGCCCTTTGCGGTCTACTTACTGGATAAAACGTTTTGGTTTTACATGGTTCCCCCGTGAGCCCAGCGCCGATGCCCCTGAATAGGTGGCGTACGTTGCTAAGCCGTCAAATAATATTCGCGACAAATATTTGATAAATAAACCACACAAACTCAACTTGGTTGACACACGGCACGTGTTTTGCTGGTGCTAAAAAAGCGGTGTCACGTTGCTGTTTATTTCATTGTATGCAATATTATGTTACTCATTGTAATGTTTATTATTGTTTTTATTCAAGTCATAAAATGTACCATGTCTTTTTTGGCGGCCGATGGTAAAATCCGCCAGATCACGAAATTCCTAGGCACATGAAGCGGCAGCGGCCGGCGGAGGGCCAGAATGGATATGGCGGCGTTTCATGATAATGCCTAGGAATTTCATGATCTGCCTAAACTGACCAATTCATGATATAGCGCCATTTCACGATATGCCTAGGAATTTCTTGATCTAGCGGATTTTACAATCGGCCGCCAACATATACATTAGCTATGTATCTCCACCTGCATTATTTTTTTAGGGCGGCTACAGAAGTATCAACTTGAATCTTTTGACGATTCCAATATACTTAAATTCTTTTAAATTGGTATTTTATGTAAGAAATAATTTAATCTTATATTGAATGAATAAAAAAATTAAGCTCGACTACACACATTCTCGACTCGCTACAAACATTGAAAATAATATTTTTCCAGACATTCAATTTTAATAAATATAAAAGCAAAAGCGTGTTAGATCTCGATACTGTCTGTCTTTTAGCTCTCGGCACCCAACAATTAAATATGAAAACTTAATTGGCGAACTCTGAGGGCTCCAGCCTCACCCGCGGCTCCATAAAGCCGACCCTCGGTCAGGACACGACTACGCGCGATCGTCAGCGCGTCGCCTGGGCCCTTGGTGTAAGTTTTCGGTTACAAAATACGTCTCGATCGCGTTCGCGTTAAAATCTTAATTTATATGGAAACACTAACTTCGCAAAAGTTCCGCTAAGGCGCTGTTTATGTTTCCATACAATTTGAGATTGTAACGCGAACGCGATTGAGACGTAGTTTGTAACCGAAAACTTTCACTAAGGGCACTGTTCACTACTACGCTGCGTGCTTAACTAAACGATTCTATCTTTTTTTAGTGTAATTGCATATTGTCATATCCACGAAACTCATATCGCATAATCTCGTTTTTGTACGAGACTCAATTGCATAATCTTGTTTGGTTTAACATCTTGTGTTGTGTAAGTAAGGGTGTTAAGTTCTGTGTGGGGTCGCAGTTCAAACATAACGTAATCTAGTTTTCTGTTAGCAATTCTTTTTTATGTCAAGTTTCTCTTGGGAAAATAATTCTTTATGTGAAATGAGTCTATGCGAAATGATTCTTATGCCAAGTACATTTTATGTGAAGTGATAGCTGTTATGCTCTGTGAGTTTTGGGCAATCAAAACCTTGCCTGATTATGGCTCTACAATGCACGTGCTGTCAGGTACAAACTGTGCAGCGAGCGTTTCGGCCGCGCAATGGACAGAAAACACGCTCGCAGATCGCGCACAGTCTTGGTCGGGTCGTTCAAATTTCATCAGGCGCTCCTGGAGTAATCCCACTGACCACCCCGAATTGGAGTCCATTGCGTGTGGCGGCTTGCGGGCGCCGCCTTACAGCGTGCGGACACGACACGATTCCGACAAAATTTTACCAGTACTTTGTTCAAGATTACGATTTGGAGTCTTTTTGTATTTTTTATTTCAACTCCAAATTTTTGTTTCTTTTACGGTCATCCCGTGAAATTTTATATATTTCACACGAAAACACAAGCCGAAACATGAATGCACAGAAAAACCAGAAAAATAGACCAGCGCTGGGAATCGAACCCAGGTCCTCAGCATTCCGTGCTGCGTGCTATTCCCCTACACCACCACTGGACAGTCCAGTCAGTGCACTTGTTCAGTGGTGGTGTAGGGGAATAGCACGCAGCACGGAATGCTGAGGACCTGGGTTCGATTCCCAGCGCTGGTCTATTTTTCTGGTTTTTCTGTGCATTCATGTTTCGGCTTGTGTTTTCGTGTGAAATATACAGTACTTTGTTACCCCACTCCGTACAGTAAGAGTTTTATCACACTGGCGATTTGCGGACTATTTGAAAGCGAGGCGAGCACACAGCAAGTTTGCCGCGAGCGTGCAACAAAGCTGCATACTCGTGGTAAAGCCCGTTACTGTACAGCATGGCGTTCCAACAAATTATTGCTCACCTCGCTTTCAAATCGTCCGCAAATCACTAGTATGACGATAAGGCTCTAAACTGTGTCTAAACTAGTATGTACTTATGTACATTGACATCATCGACACATACTCATAGTGTAGTGACTCTATTCTTTTTGGCAGATGTCACTCGAAGTATCGCGGCTGCTGGTAATAAGTTGGCGGTGAGCCGGCTGGCAGGTGAATACTGTACAGCGACTGTTAAGTGCCAGTGTCTGTTCATCATGATGGCATTGTTCATTGCATGTGCTGCCTGTGATCACTGAGCGGCTAACGTCTCGGCCGCGCAATGAATGGAGAACACGCTTCGCAGTCGTCCGATTTGTGCCATGATATAGCCCACTACGCTATCGTAGCGGCGTCGTCTCGTATAAAATGGACCGCAGATGAAATTACTGTTTACATTTTGTTACATTTTATTAGGGTAGGGAATCGAGGAGCGTGTAATTTGGCGGCGACACCTCGGCAATAACTACATAGAAAGGGTAAAACATGGGCCGGCCGCTCGGGGCAAAGGTTTATGGGAAATCGTATACTTTCCTTTATTTACGGTGATATTACGGTAATGACAAAAAATACTTTGCTTTCAAATTAGGGTCAGAATAAGATGGCTCGGATTATAGTTCCCACGTGGGCACAGTGCGGATTAGGAAGTTTACACATTTAATTTTGTATACCAGAAAATTATAGAACTCGTGTGTTTGTGTGTTTGTCCGTCTTTCATGACGAAACGGAGCAACGGCTTGACCTGATTTTTGGCATAAATGCTGTGGGCCAGAGAGTGACAGGCTACTTTTTATGCCGGAAAAATGCGCAGTTCCCGAGGGAACAGCGCGTGATAACCGAATTCCACGCAAGCGAAGCCGCGGGCAAAAGCTGATTAAAAATAATAGCGACAAAATAATTCTTAGCAGACGAAATAGCTTACAACTTACAACTGCGAGTTTCTAATTGAAGTCAACTCAACAAAACGCTGGAAACTTGACGCTTTACTTTAGCTTTTATTATTCACTCGCCCACATTCGAGAGTATACTGTATAATTATATACAATACAAACTAGGCATTGCGGTGATAGGTGGTGCCATGGGGCTCGCTTTGTTCAAAAGATGACAACACGACTGACTTAATTTTTGACAGAGTGACGTGGGAGAGTCGGATGGCTAAGTGGTTCGAGAAACTGACTACGAAACTTGACTTCCCGGGTTCGATTCCCGGACGGGGCAGATATTTGTATGAATAATACGTTTGTTCTCGGGTGTTGGATGTTTAATATGTATTTAAGTATCTATTTCTCTATAATATTAGTATGTTTATCCGTTATCTAGTCCTATCCATAGTTTGCTTTGATTAGTTTGGGAGTAGGTCGATTGGTGTCGGTGTCCCATGATATTTATTTACTTATATAATATAGTATAATATCTACGTTTTAAAACGAACACGAGTGCAATTCTTTAGGCATTTGTTTTTTAACAACCTTAATGTCACTGCACTTATTTGAACCTGCAAGTTAGCGTAATTTAGCGTTGTATGCGAAGGCGGATTAGTACGTTACATAAGTTTATTTATTTGGTTTTCTCTACAGTCTAAATGGCTTGATGGATTTTAATGCTTGAGCCTAGAAAAGTCAGTAGTTTCAACCGTTCTTGAACTGTCGTCCAAATTACGGCATTGACGTCCGCAGTTTGTTTATTTTTTGATTCAAAATAACAAGAAATACTGGTGTTCTCGAAGCTCGGCCCGTTACCTGCGCTAGAGCATCCATAGCAGCAGGCACGGTCGGTCGCGTCGCGCGCTTCAAAAATCCGTGCCGTCCGAGAAATTGACTTAATAATTTAAATCGCTAAAAAACATTCTTCCGCCGCGAACTCAACCGCACCCGGCCGACCCACATCCTCCCACTCGACGACAGCGAGTAATAGTGTTTCGTGGCGAAAGCGGAATTTTTTAAAACAAGTGTTAAATTATAATCACTGTCCATATTTGTGCGCATACGTCGAATACGTAAGATAGCGTGATGTCGGCGAAAACAAGATCGCGGGCGCTCGAGGCGGGCAAGGCGTACCTTTTCGCGTACAACGGCGTCCAGATCGTGGGCTGGACGTTTTTGCTGCTGCGGACTTTGGTGTATTTCCTGAACCGCGGTACGCTGGACGACTACTGGCGCGAGATCAAGTGGCTCCTGGTGGTGTTCCAGAACGCAGCGGCTCTTGAGGTGTTGCACGCGTGCCTCGGCATCGTGCGCACGGGCGTGTTCCTCACGCTGACGCAGGTCGTGTCCCGAGTGTTCCTGGTGACGGGCGTGTTGCTGGTGTCCGACGACGCAACGCGCTCTCCCGGCATCGTGCTGTGCGTCCTGGCCTGGTCCGTCACAGAGATCATCCGTTATAGCTACTACGCCATCAACGCTGTGTCCCAGGTCCCTCCGTTCTTATTGTTCCTGCGGTACTCGACGTTCTACTTGCTCTACCCCCTGGGAGTGACGGGGGAGCTGCTGTGTATCTACGACTCTTTGAGCGACGTGGCAGCCACCAAGTTCTGGACGATCCCCGTCCTCAACGACGTCGTGACGTTTGCGGCCCAGTACCACGCCATATTCAGCGTGTTGTACTACTATTTCCTGATATTCTACATGTTGCTGTACGTGCCGATGTTCCCTATGCTTTTCGGTCACCTGATGAGGCAGAGGAAGAAGATGATGCCCGAATATAGTAAATCGTTATAGGCTAATTTTTACACTCTCTGTTGTAAACAGGCCGAAGAATTCCATGATGTCCAAAAGCAGTATAGGAAAGTCAATTAGTGTAATATACCATTAATGTATTTATTTACTCTCTGCAAGATTATGTTCTTGTCGGGATGCCAGGTAAGTTGGGTAGCTTCTTTGGAAAAATGGAAGTAACGGCTGTTATTTAACATACTAGTAATGTAGTTAAGCAAAAAAGTATGATGTAAGACTTGTGTCCATAGTGTGACAAGATGTCTTGTGATTTCGTTATTTGTTAGCCGACTGCATGAAGGAGGGATAGGTTTTTCGACCGTATGTATTTGAGTATGTCCATTTCTTTGGTCCTCTGCAGTCTAAACGTCTGGACAGATTTTTAAATGAGGCATCATTAGATTTGTCAAAACTGCAGAAGTGATATAAAAAGACTATAAAATATAATATATCAATATGGTGTCCAAAAAAAAAAAAGGTTAGATGGATTATGTATTTAGCTTTCAGAGTCTCTTTTGGGTGATTTTACTGAATGTGAAAAGTAATAACGGATATTTATGTAGTCAAATTGTAAGACTAAGTTATGACTATTTTTATGTACAGTCACCATCATAACCATTGAGGGCTACCTGGGTGGTCAAAATTATCTAAACACGCTGACGCAATTTATAATACGTTCGTGTATACATAGATAATGATAACAATTTCGATAGCTCATGGCTGAGACTGTATTTGTATTGAAATTGACATGAAAATCACTAGTGTGATGATAGACTTAGTTCCTAAGTTTTGAAAGATATTTGGTTAGCAATGATTTTAACCAAAGGAACTGAAAGTTTGGAATTAAATAACCACAGAGAGTATGTGGATGTGGTGAGAGTAGATGTGTTAGTAAAATAGATATACGAATTACTCAAGTAGGGGTATGCCCGACATGTATCAAACCAATCAAAAATTTAGCTTATCTCGTCTTTGGATTCACGGGTGGTTTTCCATTAAAGCGCAACTTTGAATGATCCATAAATTGGTAAATACCTGAAGAATCGAAGTCGGAAAATGGATCGGAAACTTCGAGATGTCTCGCCTCCAATATTTCACAGTCCTTTAAGACTAGAATCGTCAACTAGTGTGTGTTGTCAGTGACCTAAGGCTCTCTGAGACGTGGTCCTTGACTGTTGGTCTATTGGAGAGACTCAGTCTTGTAACAAGCGAGTGAAGTCTTTCATCTGTTGATGATGATGATAATGACATTAATGCGTGAGTGACTCGTGTATTTATTTTAACGACTATATCCGCGTCTCACGGTATTAGGTATATTTAATTCAAGGAAAATTTATAGGATTGAGTTGTTTGCTCAGCATGATTAATTTAGTTAGTTATTTAATTGATTGAGTTATTGCAAGTGCTATGGAGCAAAATGCGTGCGTGTGTGTATATACGTATGTATGTGTATGTCTGTATGTTTGGATCGCTGACTACTTGATGTATTGACAAGTTATTTTATTGCATAAATAAGACGGCTTATAGTTTTAGTTGGCCTGAACACTCGTGTAATTGTTTTACGATTTTATGATTGGATTTGAAAAATCTTTCCATAAATTGATCGATGTGCAATGTGAAATGTGTAGGTACTGCGTCTAAGTATATACACATCAAAAATTCTCATTAAAAATCCGTCTATTTAGTATAGGTAGAGTCATTCACGATGGCGCGTGCCGTGGTTCTTATTACAATGTCATTAATGGCTAATTTTGACAAAATCACGTGTCTTGTGGATGACACAGTATACAGTGGTGTTCAGCACAACCCAATAACCTGCTGAAAATTATGTAATAATTTGAGGAGAAAATATGTTATTACCATCAAATGGAAATTATGTATAATAGAAATTTAGCACAGCGTAGTTAATTTGATACGGCCTAGATTATTGTTTATCATCGGATATTGTTGCAAAATTGTGCTAACGACTCTGTTATAAGCATGTTCTACTTTCTTTTAACCAGGTGATTCTAGAGAAGTGACCACGACAAGCCCAAACCAGCTCAGTTGATTATGCGCTAGCGTTGCGTAGCAGTAATTGTATATGATATTGTTTTTTCCGTCGTAAAAGAGCTGAGTCCCACTTGTTCGATGTCACGTCCGGTTTTAAATCGGATGTTTTAGTGGCAGAATATTTTATTATGAAGCTATTCACATTTATCTGACACCAATTTTCTTAGAAATGACCGACACAAAACAAAAAACGAACTAGCTCTTAGATTAGAGTTAAGTTTGAATACAGTAATGTTTACTAAAACCAAAATGTAATAATATTGAATAGCTACAATTACAGAGTTGTGTACGGCACGTCTCTAGAAGCACCCTGTATTAACGTTAGATAAAAAATATAAATTGTTCACCGGTGTAAACCTGGTCGATGTATTGGCATTGCCATACAATGAGGAAAAGCAGCCAGTCTCACGGGCACCCTGCTTACTTAATAGCAGCGATCTGGGTGATATTTGTAAATATACCCGTAGAATAGAATTAGTTTTAGTTTTTTTTTTCTGTAATATCCAATTTGTTATTTTTTTTTATATTTCATGTGTAAATAAATTATAATTCATTGCAGTTCATAGTTTAAAAAAAAAACTTCATTAGAGAGAGATATTGTTTTGTTTCAATATTAAAATCTCACTCATTCTCTGCTGCAGGCGCCCTTAGAGTAAATTATTTTGTCTCATAAGTTTTTATTTATCTTGCTGTCTTAATTACGTAGCTTCACTAAACCTAACCTAAAACCTAAGCTACTCGTAATTGAGAAAGCGGGTGACACTCTTTCCCGGCCCAGTTTTTAGTGTACACGCCCAAAGAAACTGATAGGAGCTCCTATGGGCGTGTGCACGAAAAACAGGGTCGGTATTTCCATGTTGGTATTATCCGGGCCGGAAAAGAGTATCACCCGAGAAAGCGAGATAAATACGAATATGTATGTAACAAGCTACGATGGCTTTGCCGGTTTTTTTTTTGTAAATAAAAATGATAAACGACTGGAAAACGGCCAGTCTTCGGCCAGTATTAAATTATGCAAAGTCGCTCAGACATGTCATTGGCGTATGCTGTATTTGTAAGCTTTTAGACTGAGCACTTGTTACTCTATGATGGAATGTACAGTCGCTCAAGCATAGTCGAACAAATTGAATCATAACTCAGGC
The DNA here is from genome assembly GCA_037349165.1 of Choristoneura rosaceana. Lineage (NCBI taxonomy): Eukaryota > Metazoa > Arthropoda > Insecta > Lepidoptera > Tortricidae > Choristoneura > Choristoneura rosaceana. Next base: position 237,268 of record JAZBNJ010000026.1, read on the forward strand.
TGGAACTTTTAATAATCAATTTCACTACGATTTCCTTGACAAAAGTATGAGATGTCAACATGACATTAGTAGCACAAAGGTCCCTGAGTCATGATTCAATTTGTTCGACTGTAAGTGCTTCACTATTATTTTCTACATCAGAATAAAGACAATAAGGTTAATTGTCACATTGACTTGTGAAAGTAGCCTTTGATGTTACAAGCCGTACAACTGATATTTATCGAACTTTAGGTCGCTTGTGTAGATATCCGTTGTATTTACCGGACAACGGACCGTTTATTTCGGTGTTGTATTAGCTTTATCGCCGGATAAGTGTCCGGTGCATGTTCGCACATTCATTGAAAACCATACGATACCGTAAGTCCGGAAAAAAAACGGCCTGTTTTCCTGTGAAAACAACGGACGTCTACAAGCGGCTTTTGGCTGGTAAAGGACTTTCTTGGTGGATAATATTGAAGCACATTTTGCATCGAAACTATTGGATACGTTGTACTCGTAACTATCAGATGTTTATCATGACTGCTAGATTTTTAAAATATTTATGTTAAATCTTTAACAAATATATTCCTCTTTATGTTCTTCTATAAACATGAGTAAATATGTAAATAAGATTAAAAGTGAAATAAATGTTTTGTACAGAACAGGTTTCTTATTTGACGTCATGTTTTGTTTTAATGGTAGACATAAAAATACGTGACAAATAGCGCCCCGCGCAACGTAGCATAACCCACTGGACTTTGAGCTATTCTGTAATGCCTCCTCTACATATCGACGGATGCGTCGGCAGATGGATCCGCAACCATATCTTCGGATAAATTGCGATCCGTCCACACATCGGCAGACGTGTGGACAGGCGCGTTGCATTCGCGCTGTCACCCTTTGATCCGAGTCTAAAAACCGACACCAAACGGATGAGTGGCAGATGCATCGGCCGACGTTAAATACCTACCACAGACAAGCAAAAACCACCCTCTACACCTCGGCGGACGCATCCGCAGATACAATCTGCCGAGACGCATCCGTCGATATGTAGAGGAGGCATAAAACATTAAGAGAAGTTTCCCTGCCGACCGCGCGGCCGCGGTTAGGTATTCGTTTGGGATATTGCTGTCTTTATTGCGTGTGATATAAGCGCTCGCAGCCGTCGCTTCTCCGCTTCCCGCTAAAATATATCGAGATAGCTGTAGGCTTTTGAAGATTTGGGCGGTTTAATTTTGGGTTTCGTTGTCCTTATATTATACGAAAAGTATAGCACAGAAATAGAAAGAAAGAAAGAAAAAAAATCATTTATTCGTGACAAAGTAGCATAGCATAACATAAAAAAGATATTGAAAAGTGCGAAATTATTATGTCACGAAATCAATGATATTTATCAATGGTTTTTTAGATTTTTGTAAAAATGCTTCAATAGTCTGTAATTCTTGTGTACCTAAAGTTGTAATTTTTTGACGACTTTTGAGCTCCTGTAATTCTGATATTCTGATTTATATGAAAATCTGAAAAACCACAGGCATAGATAATTACGTTTGGTCCATACTCACAAAATTTTATCTACTTTTGATGCCTAGTTTTCAAATGAGACCGGGACTACGTTTGTATGGAGAATGGAACGAAGAGACTTCTCTTAAGAATTTTTGGTATGCATATAGCTTGAGATGCTGAAAACGACATAGGACTGTTTTTATGAACCCCCTACATAAAAAGAGGTGTGATATATATTTGACCGCTTTGTGTGTCTGTTTCTGTCTGTTTGTGTGTCTGTTTGTGGCACCTTAGCTCTAACGGGTGAACCGATTTAAATCAGCGGAAATGGCAATTCGTGTATTTATTGACGGACTGACGCTTCGTCCATCAAACTCTACTCATCCACGAATTGCCGTTTCCCGGCCTCGGCAGTAATGTACTATTTGATTGGTGTTTCTGAGCCATAAAATTTTATCTCCAGTACATAGTCAAGCCATCACGTAAACAACTTTCTTTAGTGACTCTGTTATTAACATGTTACAAAGAAGCCAAAGTTCAAATTACGCAAACGATCTGGGTTTGAAGTAATAAACATTTTGTATGATCTAAAAGCGATTTATTTCATGACAACTTATTATTAAAAATAACACATTTTTTGGTAAGTAAGTAAATAAATGTGCAAACTTTCCTATCTCTAAACAAGTTATTTTGTGTTATTTAACTGTTCGTTGTCTATTGTCTCCGTATCAAAAGTCCAAAGTATAGTTTGGAGGCAGCGAAAGAACTAAAATCGAAGTGGTTTACATTTTAAATAAATACTTTTAAAAGAATGACTACCTACCTTACTTAATACCTTATTGAGAATTACTGGCACTTGAGGTATCCCATCTCAGGCCTTTAGGTTGGCAAAGTATCTGCAATACCCCTGGTGTTGCAGATGTTTATGGGCGGTGGTGATCTCTTACCATCAGAAATGCTCGTTTCCCATCCAGTCGAAGAAAAAAAATAAAGAAAGCAAATACATTTTAAATTTATTCACATCAACACAAGGCATACAACAATATTGTTTGATACAATTAGACAACACGAAGGATAGTACGTGCCGTGTCATTGCGGTTGCGAATCGGACACTGGTTCAGCATAATGCTAAAACGTGAAAACACCCCATCGCTGAATTTCTGCTAGCACCATTTTTAGGGATCCGTATCATAAAAAGGAAAACCAGAACCCTTATTAGCTCATAGGATCACCTCAACAACTCGGTACTCAACCGATGAGATCTCTTTACACATAGGATAAGTACTTTTATTTGGAAATGTGAAAAATTATCACGAATAAAAGAAGTCTTCACAGATTTTTTACAGGTGGTAGGATCTTCTGCAAGGTCCGCCCGGATTGCTACCACCATCTTGCTCGCTAATACTGCCGTGAAGCAGCAATGCTTGCACTAATGTGTTTCGGCGTCGAGAGTAAGACAGCCGGTGAAATTACTAGCATTTAATTTGAGGTATCCCCTCTTTGGCCTCTAGATTGGCAAAGCATTTGCAATTCCCTTGGTGTTGCAGATGTTTATGGGCGGTGGTGATCTCTTACCATCAGGAGACCCACAAGCTCGTTAGCCATCCAGTCAAATAAAAAAATGAAAAAGATAAAGTGGCGATCATCAGCTTAGTCTCATAATAATTTAAATAAATAAAACACGCAAGCATTTCATTTTCATTATCTCTATTCAGCCGAGTCGCCTGTGTTATAAGCGCTACGTCCACAGTTAGTTGTAACGGGGAAGATAAAACTCCGCTTTAGTTGGTAACTGGCTCCGATGGAGTTCCACTCCGGTGCCCAACAATGGCCGGCGCACGATAGCGGGCCCGCATTTTGCTATAAAGTTCAATGAATATTGCAATGCGCGGACTTCTTGCTACAATCAGAATGACACTGATAGAAGCAATGAATCCAAAATGAATCTCAAATATTATGGAGGTCATAGTTTGTAAGTCTGATTGTTTATTTGTTCACGTCTAAACCGCGGAACCATTTTAGATGGAATTCGTTTTATATATGTCGGCGGCCGATCGTAAAATCAGCCAGATCACGAAATTCCTAGGCACATCATGAAATGGCGCCATTTCATGATATGCCTAAAAGTTGTCTAGGCATATCACGATGTGCCTGAGAAACAATACGGCAGCTCGATTAGAGCAACGCATTCGACGATATTCCTAGCTTTATACCGGGCATATCGTGATATGCTGAAAAAAAGAAAAAAATAGGTACGACGAGCGAAGCGAGGAGTGGTTAGTATGAATTGTGACTACTACGCACGAGCCGAGCGAGCGAAGCGAGCGTGCCGCGGCAGCGGCCGGCGAAGTGCCAGAAACGATTTGCCGGCATTTCATGATATGCCTAGGAATTTCATGATCTGCCTAAACGTCACCAGGCAAATCGTCAAATGGTGAGTTTTGAACGATATGGCGGATGTCACTTAGCCAATTCATGAAATGGCGCCATTTCACGATATGCCTAGGAATTTCGTGATCTGGCAGATTTTACGATCGGCCGCCGACATATATACTAGGCAACGGGTAAATATACATATATAAATACATGTGGGATCGTGCGAAGGAAAAACAAACTTTTAAATATAAATATGAAAAAGTTTATTAAAAATTAAACTAATGAATACGTTAAAAAATAAAAGCAAAGAAAACAGAAAAGACAACTAGCGCATAGGCTCACCCGATCGTAACTCATCTTCCTTTCCCTCATTCGCTCGTCTCATTCGTTCAACAGAAATCTTCAATCACTCGGTCGCTCGTTTACATCAAATCATTCTTACAAAACTCCACCCTCATTCCCACATTCGGCCATCCTACACACATGCCTGTCCCCAGGCATCCTCCAAACAAAACATCTCACACATCTAAACATCTTAACCTAGGTACACCTTAAACATTATAAACATGTGTGATACACCATCGTTACAACAAAAGAGCTGTAGGTACTTACAAAGTCTTACAACTTTAATTAACATATCAATAACTCTTATAAGGTAGCATCTTTATTTTAAAACAAACAAAACACCGTCTTTAAAAAAAACATCATCTTGGAAAAAAAAACATACTTAAACAACTTTTAAAAAAAAACAAAAAAAAACATAACCTTCTTAAATTTTACTCCGTACCAGTAGCACACCAACAAAGTAAAACCATGACAATAATCTACAACTATCTTAAATTTAACACCATACCAGTAAGTGAACAATTTCACTATACACTCTCTGATATTCTGCGCCTTTAATAGTAAGTTACTATAAAAACAACTTTCCTCCCGCTTGAACAGCTGATTGCTGTTCATAACAACAGTCGTATCATACAAAATTTTTTGGCCTAAAATAAAATAGAACGGTTTAATGTCTTTAGGCACAAGGTGTAGCACTACATCAAAGTACTCGTCGTCAATTGAAATGTTCGTCTTCGCGTGTCCCGGTGATACAACTCGTGATGCACAACGTTCTGTCACTACAGGTTCGCACTTTTTATTGCCCGGCGCGCCTAACAACTGGTAACAGTCCTCCGACACAGGGTTCATGTCACTGTCGGAGTTCACGACCACGTTAAAACTTTGATTTAAAAACAAAATCTCCTCCGTCGGGTTCCGATCGATGTTTTCATCTTGCGTTCGATCATAACAGCTGCTCGAGCTGTCACAGCTGTCAGTGTCAGTGCTGTCTTGTGACGTTTGACAACCGTCGCCGCCATCTTTGCCGCTATCTTCGCCGCCATGTTCATGTCGTTGCCGGTCACTTCGTTCGTTCAGAAAATATTCTTCGTTCCGTTCGTCGTTCAAGTGATTGTGACCGGTAATTTGAACGAACAAGCTCGGCGTTCTTCCGCTCGCGCCGCCATATTGCTCCCCGTCAGCTGATTCACTCAATGTTTTTATAGATGTACATTGTGCCGATATGTGACCGAATTGGTTACACTGAACACACTTCGTACCTTCTTCTATGTTCGGACACATATTGGACACCTGATGTTTAACCTCTTCACAGCTGTAGTAGTACTTCTTGTAACTCGGGGAAACCGGTTTAGGCCGGCTTTTGCTCATCTTACGTTGCGAATGTGTAGGTACCGTCTTACTCTTGATCATTTTATTCTTGATAAGTTCGTAGATCTTGATTTTCTCTTTAAAATCATCGTAGGATGTCACGTCGTATAGAATCATCTTATTTGTCTCCATATCTTCGATGCCGTCGACTACGTATCGTATTGTCACATCGTCTGGCATATTTCCTCGATTGCCCAACTCGCGCATCGTGAAAAGGTAGTCGAGGCAACTTTCATCTACCTTCTTTTTACGCGCCGCCATCAACTTGTGAATTACCTTGACGTCTACCGTGTCTGGGAATTCCTTACTTAGCGCGTATTTAAATTCGTCCCACGACTTAAACGGTTGCTCCGCTTGGAGCCATAGCGCCGCGGTGCCCGTCATACTGCGCCTGGCAACAATTAATTGTTGTAATGGCGTCCAACCAAATATTTCGGCGTGCTCTTCGATTTCTTCAATAAATTTAGTCACGCTGAACGTCTTATCTTGCGCGCTAAATTTATTTATTAGGTCGTTAATATACTGCAGGCTTTCATTGCCGTCGTACGTCGTCATCACTCTTGCAGTAGTCGTCATCGTCATATTCGTCGTCGTCGTCGTCGTCGTTTGGAGTTTCAGTGTTGGTGCCTCGTCCACACCTCCACTCTGAGCCTCGCTAGCTGCCTCATCGTCATACGTCGTATCCACTTGCATCTGTCTGATGTGCCGTTTCTCGCCGCTCGGAAGCCACCGTCTTACTCCCGAAGCCAGCAGAAACTCGTCTTCGTCGTTATTTCGGCCGCCCGTCGTAAATGGCAACCGCCGTAACAAAAAATGTAACCGCCTCGTTACACCACGTAGCACACCGCCGTCGTCGTTTGTATCCACGAATTAATTTTTCCTTCCGATCCCGGACGAGCCCCCAAAAATGTGGGATCGTGCGAAGGAAAAACAAACTTTTAAATATAAATATGAAAAAGTTTATTAAAAATTAAACTAATGAATACGTTAAAAAATAAAAGCAAAGAAAACAGAAAAGACAACTAGCGCATAGGCTCACCCGATCGTAACTCATCTTCCTTTCCCTCATTCGCTCGTCTCATTCGTTCAACAGAAATCTTCAATCACTCGGTCGCTCGTTTACATCAAATCATTCTTACAAAACTCCACCCTCATTCCCACATACATACTTAAATACATAAAACACCCAAGAGCAAGACTCAACCTACCCAACGGGGATTGAACCAGAGACTTCAAGCTTCGTAGTCAGGTTCTATAATACATTAAACATTCTCGTACCTACACGTTGTAAGTACATTTCGCATTTATGTATAATATTAGTAGGATTATTATTATGCTTGTCTTACCTTTTCTTTCCCTCTTTTCGACCCATGACCCAGTCCATTGATAAATTATTTATAACAATAGTTAAATTTTTTAACTAAAATGCCTCCAGATGGTTCTATTGATTAAATTGTGTGCTAGTTTTTCTTTGTGTTTATTTTCTTTAAGCTCAGAGTTCTCGGACCTTTGTCCCCTCTTCGAACTACAAGATGTCAAAACAAACTGTGTTGACCTCATCCATTGTTGTCTTTGTTATTTTACTATTTTTTTCTGTTGCTGTACATACGCCAAATTTTCGTGACGATACGTAAACACTTTTTTAACCGACTATAAAAACAGAAGAGGTTTTGAAGTCGACGTTTTAATATTTTATATTTAAGTATGTAACTTAAAAAAAAAAGAAATAAAAGTATAATATAAAACTTTTAAACAAAAAATTAAGCCGCAGATAAAACTGAAAAGCAAAAAATAATAAACCTTTTTTACTTAACCTTAATCTGATCTAGGTACAGTCACAAGTAGTTTAAAGAGATACTTATTTTTGCACTCGATTGTAACTTTGTAGTTTAAAGTCGATGTCTCAGCACGATATAAGCATACGATATGAATACAGCTCTCCTCCTGTGTCGTGCTGAGGCACTGACTTCAAACTTTAACGTAAACTAATTTTGGGTATACCTCCTCTTTCGTCAGCAGAAACTTATTGTCGGTCACGTCAGCAAGTAACATTACATTTAGTGTACATTACATGATTATAATACTTACCCAGAAAAAAAGGGACCACATGAGTTACATTGGTAAAATTAAAATTTTAATAAACATAGTTCTTTATAATGTCTTTAATTAAAATATATCCTGATTAAAACACAAATTTATATTTGGTTTCATTTTGCCAATAATTTAAGTGGACCTTATTTTCTTTCAACTATTAGTGTAATAGATTATATTTTATACCCGTATTGTGTAAGTTTCCACAGGAAGAGCAACATCCAGTTTCCACGATCAAGATGACGTCTTTAGTATAATTAAGTTCGATATATTTCCACGGGTAAATCCGTGCGTTTCGTGAATCATTGGTGTATAAATAAATATTAGCCTCCTGTTAGGTATACTCAAGACGCGGATCTTTTTAGTTTCTGCATACGAGGGGTTAAAGACGTTGTTCTGGGAAAACGATCCTGATTATACTGGGCTTAGCAAAATTTCAAATCAAAGTTCCCAATCCGCACTGGGCCCGCGTGGGAACTATGGCCCAAGCCCTCTCATTCCGAGAGGAGGCCTATGCCCAGCAGTGGGACGTATATAGGCTGAGATGATAGCAAAATATTTATAATCAAACTGCAAAGTATAATAACAATCAGTCCAATATGTACCGAAAAACTAATGATTTTCAGTGTATCACTTTGGAGCAGCCTGTGTATTTGGATGATCTGATTTCATAGATTTTTTTTCTTGTCTAATTAAGCAAATAACTATTTTAAGATATTGCTAAGTATCAAAGTCGATCGGAAAATTTTATACAAGAAAATAAAAATATCGGAAAATGCATCTGACAAACCCCATTTTGTTTAGTTTAAATTGGTAAGTAATATTTATTTAAGAGTAGTCATAGCTGTAGGCATGTATCATAATATCTATCTTTATGTCATAGTTTTTACAACATAAACTTAAACTATAAAAGTGTTATGTTCATGAGGCAACATTTGTAACTCGGTTTAGAAGTTGCGGCGAATGTTTTTATGTAGATGTGCAAAGATCAAGCGACTCAGGCGCATGGAAAATTTTGATCTCATTATTTTCTTCGCAGAACAGTATATTTTTAATTGCCACAATCTCAGGCTTCCATAGATTTTGCGTCACCTCTTACGGCATAAATTGTGTAGGTATTACAAAGGTTAACCAAAGAGATCATTTACAGGGTTAGCTACACCTTTTTACATTATTTCTCTTATTATCTTATTAATTTCGTTTGATTTATATATAACTAACTGTTGGTTGCGACTTTTTCTGCGATGAATTAGTTTTTTTTTTCCACGGGGAACTGTAGTATTTTCCCCGATAAAAACTATCCTATATTCTTTCTCTTGACTCACATTATCTCTTTGCCAAATTTTATTTAAGTTGGGTCAGATGTTATCCTATTGCTCTATTGAGTAAAATAAGCTTTATTGAGTAAAATAAACATGTTTACAAAACGTTCTTATCTACAATGATAAAGCCGACCAGCTGTTTACGAGACAGAGGACCAATGAAATAGACATATGTAGGTATACATACCTATTAAGGTTTTCTATATGAATCATCCCAGCTTATATTAATCCCACTGATGGGGCCTCTTCTCAAAATGAGAGGGCTTGGGCTTTAGTTCCCACACGGGCCCAATGCGGATTAGGAACTTTACACACACACCATTAAATTGCTTCGCAGGTTTGTACAAAATTTCCTCACAATGTTTTCTTTCACCGTGAAGGTCGTGGTTATTTTTGATGAATTTGGAAAAAATCAGAGGTGCGTGCTCTGCTTGTGAGGCCTTAGATCAAATCACCAACACGGTTTATTCTCTTTTATATGATAAAAACAAACAATTAGGTATAACGGGTTCTTCAAACTTCCCAGTGGATAGCTTTGTATTTGCGAGAGCGAAATGGAAGATAGCTAATAGCCGGTGCAGTCGCAACCTTAAGTGCAAGAAACTATGTGATTAATCGTAATCACGCGGTTATAGTACGCCGTCCCTTTTCATAGCACCGCTTGAGAAAGAGACACGATGCTGAACCCACGCTGTTCTCGCCGTAGCTAAATGTGTGTAATAGAAGCGGGGTGTCACAGATAATGCCCAATATAGGGCAGAATGGGTCAAAAACAGCACTCTTTAAAGTCCCGTTTGAAGATGAGTTATGATTTGATAGGTAGTAGCCTCCATCCCTCCGCGAAACGCCTGGTAAGTAGAAATATGAACGACGTATGAAAGTGGAACGAGCTTGCTTTCGATTTATAATGAGTCGGATGGACCCGAGACTGCGGCAACATTACTTTCTCTTTCTTGCTATGCAGCGCCGCAGTATTTTAATGTTGAATTTAACGGATCGTATGAATACTACAAAACTTAGAACAAACTACTGTTTTTTTTAAAGCTCGTATCAAATAATTGTATTGTCATCGGTTCTTGATAAGTCTATGTACAAAGTTCAAATTAAATACCGTTTGAAGTGGATCAAAATCGTGTTCAAAGGAGTCGGTTGCAAATAAATATAAAGGTGAAGCTAATAAAAGCCCGGTAAAAATACTCTTTAACCAACATTATGAACAACCTACGCAAGTGCAGCGTAAAAAAGTAAGTTATATAAAGTTAGCTTTAGGTATTATTTATGTGTAATGGTTTTAGTTTTTTCCTTCTTTTTATTAACCTATTTTATAAAATATATTACTCAGTAACCGTTGAAAATGTAAACATGTTTTAATTAAACATCTTAAAATTTTCCCACAAAAAATATTATGATTCGAAAATACGCGTTTTACCAGAGATAGGACCAAGCTGGATCAATTATTAATTGTTCACTCCTGAAAGCCCCTTCATTGAAAAATTCATTGAAATCGTTAACCATATAAGATAAGGTAGGTACAACAATAGAAGTGAGTGCAAATCCAGTTCAAAGATTCCATTAAATTCATAGTTAGATAGATAAATAAATATAATAATAATATAATTTTATTTGATTTATTTATATTCTGTTGTTGTATGAATTTGTGATTGGAATTTAATAAATAAAAGGATTATTATTTATTTAAAAAAATAATAATAAATATATATATATATATATATATATATATATATATATATATATATATATATATATATATATATATATATAATAATAAATAAATATCACGGGACAATTCACACCAATTGACCTAGTCCCAAAGTAAGCTTAGCAAAGCTTGTGTTATGGACACTAGGTAACGGATAAACATACTTATATAGATAAATACATACTTAAATACATATTAAACATCCAAGACCCGAGAACAAACATTCGTATTATTCATACAAATATCTGCCCCGGCCGGGATTCGAACCCGGGACCTCAAGCTTCGTAGTCAGGTGCTCTAACCACTGGGCCATCTGGTCGTCTAGATGTCGCATAGATAGGTACGTACGTAGATAGGTAGGTACAAATACAATAGAATACAATGTATCTTTGTTAAACACCATAAACATAGTAATAAGCAAGCCTACAAATGTACAGAAGATATACATAGGTATGTAATTTTTTTCCAAAGTAAGCAACAGGCAGCCTACAATAAAAACGTACGTAGTTACAGTCACGCCAACAAAACTAAATAATATAATGTCAAACATGTATTATGCTTGAAAGGACCAAAAAAAACAAGCGTTGCCGAAAAGCAGTATCGTTTTTCATAACAGTAAACAAGTTTATTGGGACCAATAGGCACTTGTCCCACCGCCGAAGATGAGCGAGAAGCGAGTAGAGCTAGTAACTAGAAACGAGTGGGCGAGCAGCGAGAAGAGAGTGTAATTTTGTCGCTCGGCTGCAAGCGAGTGTTCGAGTGTGATGGGCGATTTCTCGCTCCACTCGCTCGAGGGGCGCAGCCGCCAAGCTAACATCGCTGAGCGAGTATCGCTAAACTAGTTTTATAGCTCAGCGAGTTTTATAGCTCTTGTCGCTGCGACAAAAGATGTAAGAGAAAAATGAAAAACCGGCGATCAACTATTAATATATGTGTCTCTTTTACTAACACAGGATCCTTATCTTTTGTGCGTTTCTTGGGCGAGAAAATCGCCGACAGCTAATCGCTTAGGCACTGGTCCCACCGGCGGCTACAAACTATTAGCGAGTAAAACTATAAACTACAAACGAGTGGGCGAGAGGCGAGAAGCGAGTATAGTTTTGCTAGTTTAGACGCTCGGCTATAAGCCAGTGTTTGCGTGCGACGGGCGATTACTCGCTGCACTAGCTCAGCTCGAGTACCGTTGAGCTAGTTTTATAGTCGATAGCTTATCGCTGCGGTCAACTAGTAAACAGTGGTCCCACCGCCAGCTATCGGCGAGCTCGGCGGTCAACTAGTAAAATTCTGTACTTGAAACAGTTGACAATCGGCGGGCGGCTAGTAAACAATTCTATGGAATTATCGCTTACTCGCCGGGCTGTGGGAGAGTATCCTCGCCGGCAGTGTGAACAGCCAGCTATGAACTATAAAAATATAGCTCTCTCTTTTATGTACACAGAAGCGATTATCTTTTGTTCGTTTCTTGGGCTAGAAAATAGCCGATAGCTCATAGCTTACTAGCTCGCGGTGGGACCAGTGCCTTACTCGCTCTTGGTGGGACAAGTGCTATACTGTGTAAGCGTTATTTTTAGACGCATTTTCGTTTAAAGTGGTCGAGTAGAATGTTCGACAGGTGTAAGCGTACAGTACACCTCGCTGTTATAATAATGATATTCATTCACATCAGTAACTGGTTAGGCTGTTGGAGATAATTTAACACGTTTCGGAATTAGCCATTCATATGCCAGCCGTCGGTGATGACGGCGATTGACGGAGGGTTATTAAGTTTTAAGATTCATGGTAATTAAATTTGGTCGTTTTAAATAATTTGTTATTGTTGATAAAAAGCAAAATTAAAAATTTTGAAAAAACCCACGACGGTTCCTAATAGAAAAAGGGTTAAATAATTTTTATGAACATCCCCCGACTAAAAGTGATTACAAACGCAAAAACATCCGTCGGGGGCTGCCATTACCTGCACCAAAATGAACTTTATTTTGCAGTTGTATGAATTTGTGATGAATTATAATTGTGTGGGGAATGTACTACTTTATGAGGGAAAGATATTCATGGTAGTTTTCTTAACATTACAACTGAAATAACATTGGATTACTAATATTGCGTAGTTTTATGAATTTGTGATTAATTAAAATTGGATAGTTATGTTTGTAAAAGCTTTTCTTAACATTTTAATTTAAATATAACAGAGAGATAGTAAAGGCAGCCCCCGACGGATATTTTTGCGTTTGTAATCACTTTTAGTCGGGGGATGTTCATAAAAATTATTTAACCCTTTTTCTATTAGGAACCGTCGTGGGTTTTTTCAAAATTTTTAATTTTGCTTTTTATTTTAAAATTTTTAAAGAAATAATTCATCTCACCAAAACATTTTATGTAAAATCAGAGGCTAATATTCACAACACTTACTAACAACCTCATAAATAACGCTTAAATTTTAAAAAGGTTTCAAACGCTAGGAAAAGCCAAGTGGCTGCATGAGGTTGCGTTTCCACCAGAGATGTGCAAGCCTGTGTTGCGTGGAATGTGCTTTTCATGAACCAGTACAAACGCTTCATTTCCCTATCCTTGCACTCATCTCTGGTGGAAGCTGAGCGGAGTGAAGCGAGGTAAATGTTATGTTTCTATTGGTTAATAAAAAACACATTCCTCGCAACAAATCCTCGCACATCCCTGGTGGAAACGGAGCCTGAGCCCTGACTTTATTAGCCTTACATTTTGATTTAAAAAGTATAGCTTGGCCGTTCATAGATCTATTCCATGGCATTATCTAGCCCTCAATTTTTTTCCATACTCATATCGGTCAGACTTTCTGATGGACCTACTTACGGTAGGAAATTACTTCACGGGTCTTAATTGACATGTCATACGAACAGATTTAAATATGAAACGGCCAAGTTATACAAAACTTTAGCTTTCTTGAAACTCTAGGGAAGAGGAGACAACCCTAGCTACAGCATCAGGTGTTGTATAGGCATATAATGTATTGTCATTGCAATTGAATAATCTTGCAAAGTTTTATGTATTTGTGCTATTAACCATCAAGAAGTTCCTTTGTGGGAAGACGACCCTAGCTGCAATATCAAGTTGTGTCTATTCTATCGTACAAACACAGTGCCAATAAAATTTAATAGGTAATTCTGTTAAGTTCCGTGCCTGTGCCGTAAACTATTGAAGAGTTTCTTTCTGTGGAGACGATCCTGGCTGCATAACCAGGGTGTCACTACCACTACCAGATTATTGTATTATTACAAGATTTACATTAGTGTGCCAAAATTCAAGACAATACGATAACTAAAAGTGTGGCAAATTTAACTTGCAAGACCCAAACATGCATACAAACACACATATGTATATTATTTACATAGGTTCCTACATACATTGCAGGTCAAATAAAAGCTAGTGTTAAGACGAAACGGTGTGAAAATAGTTAGTTAGTGCTCCGTTTTCTTGATTGTTTATCTTGGCGGGGGCACTACCGTGCACCCTCCTTGATATACATATGAACGCCTTTCTAAAACTATTACAGACAGTCATCAAACCCCTTAAAGAGACCTATATCAAAGACAGTCAAATCTTTCTAGAGCTAAGTGGAAAATGTTTACTATAGCGCCCCCTTGCGGGTTAATACTACAACACCTATCTAAGAACCATCTTAGATAAACATCAAATCCATTACGGAAAACCACATCAAAAACAGTCAATCCATTCTGAAGATAATTGGGAACATTCGATGGTCTTTTTTCGAGTGAAAATTGATTACTGTAGCGCCCCCTAGCGGACAAACGCTATAACACCTATCTAAGAACCACCGTCGATAAATTACGAAGTCATTACAGAAAACCGCATCTAAATCAGTCAAACCGTTCTGGAGATAAACGTGAACATTCGTTTGCGCACAAACAAACAAACAAACAAACAAACAAACAAACAACCTCTCACCCTAAACGCATATACCTTCTCCGTTCCGTCGTGGGTAAAAAATGGTGACCTCTACAACGTTAAAGTAATAAAGTATTTACGACCGACGACATTATTATTAAATATTATTAGATGGACTAACTAAGTAAGACAAGCAGAGGATCTTAGGCATCATAGGTTCTAATTTAGACTCGCAACAAATTTAGATCCATTGCTTATCCTCCGAAAGCTCACAGAAATTTCGTTGAAAACGTTATATAAAACCGTTTCCAAGAACCTCTACACAGAGTGTCCCAGAAGTGCCACGTCACAGTGACACCAGAGGTAGGCCAGCTCAAGAGGAACCTAACCAACCTAACATGACCTCAGTAAAAGTTGCACGGTTTTCGAGTCGAGTTAAATACATTCACATTTTAATTCCTCCTTTAAAGATATAAGATAGGTAATAACTTTGCGTGTAAGTTGACCCGGGGTATTGTAGCTGGGGGGATATTGTATCAGAGCCGTCTGATGGCGTCCTTACGACGTCATGTTCCCCGCCATTTTACATTGTATTCGCCAGAAGACTTTCTTCACACAACACGCATGAACATGACGAGCATGGCGTCGTAAGGACGCCATCAAACGGCTCAGATACTGCAGATAGCTGCATAGTATAAGTATTACTCAGTTCAGAGGCCTTATTGCCTAACGTTTCTGACACTCGCGATCGCAATAAAATGACAGCTTTTGTATGCGAAATATGTAATTTGATTGCGATCACGAGTGTCAAAAACATTAGGCAATACGGCCTCTGGACTAGGTCAATGGGTGTCAATCGCCCCGTGAGATTTATTTTTATTGCGATAGGAAACAAGTACTTGTGATGAGTTGACGAGCCCTTTGATACGTCAAACGCAGCGTCACAAAAGATCCTAACTCCATATGCTAATTACCCGGCCGACGCGCTACACTGTTTAGCACACAACAGCCTACTGTGTGTCCCTGACTACGGGGCTTTGAATGCAAAATTCGATTTTAACTCGCTCTGCAACTTTTTTTATTCTGCAATTTTTTTAGATATAACCATTGAATATTATAACATCATCATCATCAGCCGGAAAACGTCTACTGCTGGACAAAGGCCTCCCCCTTAGAACGCCACAGTGAACAAAAACTCGCCACTTGCATTTCCACCGGTTTCCCGCAACTCGCACGATGTCGTCAGTCCACCTGGTGGGAAGCCTGCCAACGCTTCGTCTTCCGGTTTGTGGTCGCCACTCGAGGACTTTTCTCCCCCAACGGTTATCGGTTGTGTGTTATTATATTATTACTAGCTTTTGCCCGCGGCTCCGCCCGCGCGGTATTCGGTTATCGCGCGCTGTTCCCTCAGGAACTGTTCATTTTTCCGGGATAAAAAGTAGCCTATGTCACTCTCGGGCCCATAAACTATTTCTATGCCAAAAATCACGTCGATCCGTGGCTCCGTTACGGCGTGAAAGAGGGACAAACATACAAACATACAAACACACAAACATACAAACACACTTTCGCATTTATAATATTAGTATGGATGGATAACATCAATGAATGGTCATTTAAATTTTGTATGTAGATTAATTTTGTCGAGAATTAATTAAACAGCAATGGAAAGGAGCATGTTGAGAATTAGGAGAATTCACAAAGTAATAAACCAGATTGGTAAAAAAACCCCCGACAAAAAAAGCCACCCAAAAAGGACAACTAAAAAGTAAAAAATAATTATGCACTACCTAGCTGTTGCCCGCGACTTCACC
This sequence comes from Choristoneura rosaceana, assembly GCA_037349165.1. Classification (NCBI taxonomy): domain Eukaryota; kingdom Metazoa; phylum Arthropoda; class Insecta; order Lepidoptera; family Tortricidae; genus Choristoneura; species Choristoneura rosaceana. The sequence goes on from JAZBNJ010000026.1 coordinate 253,665, forward strand.
TGCGAACAATTCGTTTATCCCTATCCCGCTGGGACTATGCTGATATCCCGCAAAATTAGCCTAAGTTAACTTAGTATAAGTACCTAGTAATATTTTTTTTATCTAAGCGTCGTCGGTGTCGGGGGACCGCTAAGGTTAATGGGTCCATATTGGCTCATATACAATTTTTTATTCGATTATTTATAGTAATACCGCTTTTTAATCATAATCATCATTTCTCCGAAAATTGTTCCCTATACATTTTTAAAATAATTATTTTTACTACTACCTACATTGTTCATAATTATACATATTTCGATTTTTTTTACTCATAACGTCAACACTGAGATTTTATCTATGCTTATAATGTCATTTGGGAGAATTTCTTTATTTATAAACTTATTTCATATAAGGGCCAATCAACTATTTTACCGGCACTTTGGGGGTCTCCTGCGTTACCAACATTGTCTCTGGCGTTACCAAAAAATCGTACTTCCAACAAGATATTTCATGGTTTAATAAGTTGAACTTACGTAAGATGGCATGTATTCATGTACACCATCTGTTAAATTACAGAAAAAACATTTTTACTAACAAAAATCTGCAATTGGTTGAAAAATGTCGCGGACAGATTAGTGTCGGTAAAAAAGTTGATTGGGCCATAATCATCGCAATTCTAACCGAACCTAACCCACTTTTTTGGCAGGATTTCGGTTCTGTGAGGGTCGCAGTTCTAACCTAACCTAACCCACTTTTCTGGCTGGATTTCGGTTCCGTGAAGGTCGCAGTTCTAACCTAACCTAACCCACTTTTCTGGAAGTATTTCGGTTCTGTGAGGGTTGCAGTTCTAACCTAACCTAACCCACTTTTCTGGCAGGTTTTGGTTTCGTGAGGGTCGCAGTTCAAACCTAACCTAACACATTTTTGGCAGCATTTATATCTTATGAAAGTCATAATTCTAACCTAACTGGCTTTCTAGTTAATTTTTTTTTGGTTTCTTATTTTGAATTTACTTGCATTTATGTATGGATAGATTACGAATAAACAAATATATGTTTTAAAATATGTATAATACCAAATGTTATTGCCTGAAATCGATATGTTGACTAATGATATATACATAAAATGTAGTAATAGAGGTATTTATTTTGAATGATATTATGAATACAATAAATTCGGAGTTCCAATGATTATTGTCTAAAATTAAAATGTTTAATGATCACTAGGATGTAAAATTTTATGAGATACATTTTCGAAGTTTCAATAATCGAATTTGCAATTTTATATGAGCTTTGGCGCACCCAAGGTTAATACTTTAAAAACTACAACACATGTACTTTAGTTTCCTGTTAACCTTAGTGGTCCCCCGACACCGACGACGCTTAGATAAAAAAAATATTACTAGGTACTTATACTAAGTTAACTTAGGCTAATTTTGCGGGATATCAGCATAGTCCCAGCGGGATAGGGATAAACGAATTGTTCGCAGGTGAAGTCGCGGGCAACAGCTAGGTAGTGCATAATTATTTTTTACTTTTTAGTTGTCCTTTTTGGGTGGCTTTTTTTGTCGGGGGTTTTTAAAGTTTTTAATTTTAGTTTTTTTATTTCATGTTTTTTAAATAGCTCGTCGTTTTGCCACCACTGCTTTGTATGTAGAATCAATTACTGATCAAAACGAATCCAAACACGACATATGTGCTATTATTTTTTATAGTGTACTAATGTGCTGGATATCCTGGCTGCAGCATCAGCTCATCCTGTTGCCACCATTGCATTGTATGAAGAATCAAATACTGATCAAAACGAATCCAAACACGATATATCTGCTATGGTTTTATTATGAGTGTATCTACTAGTGTTCTGGATATCCTGGCTGCAGCATCAGGCCGAGAACTGCATAATCTTGCATAGTTATATAGCATACATGGGTGTTTCAAATATTAGGTCTCAAATATGCTTGAAAGTAAAGTAAATACCCATTATGCGTCTAAGATTCCTACCGCAGCAAACAAAAGAGCTGATGATCTTGAAACGGCTGAACCGATTTTGATAAAACATGTCTAAGAACCATCGCTAGAAAACCAGCTTTCAAATAAAAAAAACCGCATTCAAATCGGTCCACCCGCTTAAGAGCTACGGTGCCACAGACAGACACACAGACACACAGACACACATAGCGGTCAAACTTATAACACCCCTTTTTTTGCGTCGGGGGTTAAAAAACGAAAAGATTAGTCAAAGAACAAAACTCACTGATGCTCTCAGGCATGCACTTTCAGTAAAGTGGAGATGGGCCGGACACATTTCACGATACACGGATAGAAGATGGACCATTGAAGCTACACGATGGAAAGGACCGAAGGGGAAAAGAAATGTAGGTCAACCAATAACACGGTGGGCTGATATCATACATGTGACAGGAAATGACTGGATTAAGTCGGGCAAAGAGGCATGGAGGAAGTTGGAGGAGGCCTTTACCCAAACAGGGGTTCATATTTCAATAGACTAAGACATGCTAAGACTAAAATTAAATTTAAGGTAGTCTATAGCAATCTTTCTTTTTTAAGGTACAATTTTTCTAACAAGATTTAAAAATGTAATAACAAAATATGAAATATGGAATAAATGGCTTTTTTATTATTATTATAGAGATTAATAGTAATTTAAATACTTAATCGACAAATTTTGCATAAGTGTTCATCATACGGTAGATGAAGACAACGACATTTGTTTGAGAAACATGAAATACATACATTATGAAAGCATTATGAGTAAAATGAATTCGAATTTAGCAAAATCCTGAAATCTCAGTTCAAATGTACGACTGGTTTACGCGAGCGAAGCCGCGGGCAAGGAATAGTCTACTTATTTATAATCGATGGGTTTCAATTCAAGATCAGTTTCTTTCCCCGCGAAGCACCCGCCGCCGCCGATATCAGTGTACACACCTGGACAAAACATTGTATTAACGGTTATCTGCTATTTTTTGGTCTCTTCCCCTTTTTTCCTGGTAATAGACATGGTTTTATCATCAGGTGTTTATTATGGTGTTCTAAAATTATGGGCGAAGGAAGTCAAAACTAATAAAAAATACCTCATCATCATCATCATGTCAGCCGAAAGACGTCCACTGCTGGACATAGGCCTCCCCCAAGGCTCTCCACTCAAACCGGTCTTGTGCTTTTCGCATCCACCGCGATCCCGCGATCTTAGCCAGGTCGTCGCTCCATCTTGTTGGAGGCTTACCGACAGCAGCCTAGAATAAAAGATACCTACTCGAAGATAAAAAAAAAACATAAGAAGGTAAACATACCACGATAACATATAACATTATTTTGAAGCATGTTTTCCCTCTAGAATTACAATAACACAAAACACGACACTCCAGCCGAGTACATCACAAAAGGCCTCCAAAAAAAGCAAAAGCAAATCGACTCTCAAGCACCACTTCAATTTTCACGGGACTGTCCATTAAATTCCATTGTGCCCTGTTCGTGTCCAACAGTGTACACTAGGCGCCTTCAAAACTAAAGTGTAACACATGAAAAACGAGACTGATCTAAGTTGAGCTTTAAGATGGGAAAAATAAAGTTTTTTTCTTGAGGGTTCGATTGAGTTATCGGGGTGTCAGCCGTGACGAGGGTCGTGCTGCTATCTGTTCCGGGACAGTTGGAGCTCTTTGTGCGCGTTCTTTTGCGCCCGTCATTTTTTTTTCAGAACAAAACAGACACGACTCTATCGCGAAGTGACCGACCGCGCTTGAGCAAGAACAAGTAACCGAGTAGCCACCAGGCGTAATAGGGATGTTGACAGCACCAATCAACTGATATACTTTTTATGAGCTGTCTAAACAAAATTCTCCCATAGAGCTTCAATGGCAATAGCGAATTATGACTATTTATTTGTTTTAAAGCAACAAAAAAAATAATTTTACAGTAAATCGAAAATTAATCTGGTTTTCAGGGCTAAAATAAAGCGTTTTTTTACTGGAGTTGTGCCTTCGAATTATTTTTTAATGGCGTCAACATCCCTGTTATATTACGCTAAGTTTTTTTTTTTGGTAGCCTGTTATGTCTCACCTCAGTGCAAAGGCCCCCCCTCCCCTGGGTTGTTCTTCCTGGGTTGATGTGGGTGGGTTCTCCCCTGGGTTTCCAACTCAACCTGTCGGCACTATGTCTGGCCTGTCGCTGGAAAACACTTCCAGGTCATTCCGCAATCTTCGCCTTGACCGCAGCGCCGATAGCCATCGCGGGCATCCACTGCGTGGTGACCTGTGCCCAACTTCACGTTACGTATACAAAGTATTCATGGAATAACTGAAAACTTGATAATAGTTTCTTCAGAATCGAGAGTAGAATCGATTACACTCTATTAAAAGTAGGTTGCGTTTTTTTTTAAACCACTTAGTTCACTGTGCCCGTAGACGCCCGTAGTTTGCCATGCTAATTCCTGTGGGAGTTCCTAAAAATTACACAGTGAATTTCATTACAGTTGCATAAAAAAACCTGACTTGTAATTTAACGCGCTAAGGTTACATTGACAAATTTGTACATTCGTTTAGTAGGTAAGTATGCTTAATTTTTTTCATTGTCTGCATATTAACATAACATACATTTATTTACAGCGAGGCAAACATAAAAATACATAATTAAAAATAAATCTACATTGAACTCGTATCACTCATTATATTCGTTATAAGTGAAGTAGGTATGTACTTGTAAGTTAAGAACAACGAACTTTAAGGTTAAACAAATCGACGTGTTATTTCGCTGGGCGAATTCAAGTGTTTTGATTTTTAACATAAATTTCGGAGTTTGTGTGCAATTGACATTTCCCCATCCTCGTCGCCAATGTGTTGTTTGAAACTTACAGAATAAGAAAACCAGGAAACCATTAGAGGAAAAACGTGCACCGATATAATTCTCAAGTCTCCGACCCCCTCTGTCAGACTGTTTAGTTACTACAAGCTTTTTCGTGTTTTTTGTCGTAGACCTATTCAATTATGGAGCGATGTCATGAACCACTGACCCTTCTCTCTATTTACGAGATAAAAATAGCAGAATACCCGAAATAATGCAACCCTACATTAAAAAATTATAACTCTCAGGGCACGAAAAAAAAGGTAGTCAACCCGAAAATAGAAGCATGCGAAAAACATCAAAAATGGTGAGTGAAAAGTTGTGTCAAATGTCACGGGTGACCCCCTCCCCCCGCCGAATAGGCAGTTGTTTATTCCCGACCCTTTTTAGGATTTTTTTTAGCTCCTGATTGATTTAGTCGCTTGTTAAATCTGTGTTTCGAAAACTTTCCTTTACGTCCCGAAAAAAAGTTTATTTTGCTTAACTTATTACAGTTAGAAAAGTTCTAATTCCAATATACGAAGTTTCGGTCATATTTTTCGGAATTCGGTTACTTAAATAATTTTAGGTGCGTTTGTGAAATGGCCGATTCAATACAATTATAAAGAACAAAGCTAATGTTGAGTCCTGGTCACAGTCGATTGCGGAATTTCTCAAATTCCTTGTAAATGTATTTTTTTTAATATGATATCGTATCAACATCAAACAACCAACTCTTCCCTAGAACGATGAAACATCGTTCCTTATGGTAGCGTTCCATTTGAGATACGAAACTCTAAAAGGTTGAAGACCAAAAACTTGCACAGCGTTAAAACTGCGTTAGCACGTAGTTTTAAATTCCATTAACTTTTCCCATTGTGATACGAAATTCAATCATACTTGTATGGATAATTTTCGTGTCACAATGGAAAAAGTTAATGGAAATTATAACTACCTGCTAACACAGCTTTAACGGTGTGCAACTTTCTGGTATTCACTCAAAAACGAACGGAAACCACCATAATTGCAGTTGTGATTCCAAAAGCCATGCTTCGCTGACAGGCAGCTATGTTATGGTTAATACTATAAAATTTACAATTTTTAGAAGAAATCTGTCCTTTGCACGGTCTTTCCCGGGACTTCAAGCATACCAAATTTCATCTAAATTATAATCACTTTAAAAATAAATAATGAAATTAAAATAAACATTTTTTTTATTTATTTAATATTATCGCAACAAATATAAAGCAATGAACTTATTATGCCACTATTGGAAAACCCACTGGGGGTTTATGTAATAGTAGGCGAGTTACAGCGGTTCAGTACGGTGTATTATAGTGTGTCTTTATAACGCTCAGAGGGTTGCCTACGGTGCTGGCTGAAAATCAGCGCTGGGGTGTTCTTAACGCTTCAGCATTATGCTGAGCCAGTGTTCGATTCACAATCACAATGACACATACCTTTGTGTTGTTTATTTGTATTGTACCAAATAGTATTGTTGTCTTGTGTTGTGAATAAATGTATTTTCTTTCTTTCTTTTCTTTTAAATTGTATCATGGTGCTAATCAACCATTTTACCCACACTTTGGGCGTTTCCTGCGTTACCAAAATTGTCTCTGGGGTACCAAAAAATTGTACTTCCAACAAGATATTTCACGGTTTAATAAGTTAAACTTACGTAGGATGGCATGTATTCATGAACACCATCTATTAATTAAATTACAGAAAAAAACATGTTTACTTACAAAAATCTGCAATTGTTTGAAAAATGTCGCGGAGAGATTAGTGTGGGTAAAAAAGTTGATTGGCTCTCATATGTGGATGCAAGATTGAGCAACAAACATCTAGGCTAGGATTTAGCCTGAAGTGCAATTACCGCAGGTCAAGCTCTCCAGCCGCGCTGCTGTAACCGATACGCTCGTCCTGTTGACGCGCACACGCTCGGCTCGCTGGCCGCTGTAGCCGGCGGCCGAGGGCTCTTCAGGCCCTCATTACGAGTCGAGGACGCACGAGAGGGTTACTGTGTCGTAATCATGCTAATAACGTTACTGTATTTTAAAGGAGTTTCACGACCTAGGCGGCTGTAAGTAACAACTAGTGCTCGCTTGCAAGTTAAAAACAACTGGCCAAGCCATCGACTTTATTATAACCTAGGTAGGTAGGTAGGTAGGTTATAAAGTCGATGGGCCAAGCGTAAGTCGGACTCGCGTACGAAGGGTTCCGTACCATTATCTAGACAAAATTAGGCTATCGCGAAAAAAACGGCAAAAAAACAAGTTTCTTGTATGGCAGCCTTCCTTAAATATTTATTTTATTTCAATTCCATTATTTATTTTGAAAGTGATGTTACAACTAAATATTCTATGAACATTTCAAGCGTCTACCTGTTTCCGTTATGAATATTATCAAGCAAAAAACGGCAAACCAGTCGCGTTTGTTGTATGGCAGCTCCCCTTAAATATTTATTTTATTCTGTTTTTAGTATTTGTTGTTATAGCGGCCACAGTAATACGTAATCTGTGAAAAATTGGGTTCCATTGGTACCCTTTGGGTACGGAACCCTAAAAACAAATCACTCAAGTACGAGTTGGACTCGCGCACCGACTTTTGTACAAATTAGACGGACAACAAAAGTGTTCCAGTAAGAGGTTTTTTACTTTTCTAAGTACGGAACCCTGAAAAGAAAAAGTAATGAAATAAAATTAATAATTTGTTTGGGAGTTAAAAACAGGTCCTGAGTACTTACCTATTCATTTTCAAACCGTGAAAGAAACTTGGAAAATTTGAAGACGACTTGGACACATTACGTAAAATTACTTACGTTACATATTGGTACTACGAGTAAATACAATTACCATACTACAATTACTACACTAGGTACCCATACTACTAATATCCATAAATTCCATAATAAAAGCTTTGCTTAGATTGGGACTAGGTCAATGTCCCACGATATTTATTTTATATAAGTGAATGAAAAGCTTGTACCTAAATAAATGTATAAACTGAAAATATAAATACAAAGGAAAACCTGACATTCTCTGTAGCAAAAATAATAATAAAAAGTACCTATTGCATTATCCAAGACAAAAATTTCATTTTCTTCACGGATCGAACTGTAATCCCTTTTGCATAGAAAGTAGTTTACTCTTACGTAGACATCACCAAATAGATTTCTAAAAGTCGGGTCATAGTACAAAGATCCCATAATCTCATTCCACGTAACGGGCCCAAGCACGTAAACATTTTCTAGCGCCATCTGTCAGCGAATAGCAACATTACGTGGCATGTGAAGCTTGCTGGTACAGCGCTGCCAGGCGGAAACCATGTGAAACTGTTCAGTCAGTGCAAACCAAAATGAAAAGCTCCCTGTTGAGTTTCTTATCGCGGCTAACATAGAGAGCAGTGTTTGATTACTTCAACTATCTATCCGGAGATGGCGCTGTAGTCAAACTTCTTAATTGACTAAAAAAACTCAAATTATAGGCAAATAGCTTTTGCCTGTGGCTTCACCTGCGTGGAATTCGGTTATCACGCGCTATTCCTTCGGGAACTGTGCATTTTTCCGGGATAAAAAGTATCATGTCACTCTCTGGCCTAAACTATCTCTATGCCAAAAATCCCGTCGATCCGTCGCTCCGTTTCGACGTGAAAGACGAACAAACATACAAACACACACACACACACACACACACACACACACTTTCGCATTTATAATATCAGTATGGATAAACTATTATACAATAACTCTATGAATGGGCTTAGCTGTAGCTGAGTAAATAAACTTTAATAAAAAAAAATTAACGTTCAATAACAGCTTTTATTGGAATAAAAAATATGTACATGAATTTAAAACAAAATAACCACATAAAACTTAACTATAAGCTACCTAACTTAAAAACTTAATAACCTACTAAAAAACATTTTTGTTAAAAAAAAACAGTGGGCATGTAAAAGATTTTTTCAAAATAGTTCAAGTAAAATTGCAAGATTTGAATTTTGATTAAAAATTATAGTTACACACAATGCGAATTAGTACTTCGATAAAAAATTTCAATTGCTACCTGCAACTGAAGATTCTCCTAAATAGATAACCCTCTTTATATTTGCTTCAGTGGAGGAGAATTTCTTATCAGAGTGAGCCTGCAGCGGCACCGGGGGGGGGGGGGGGGGAGGGTTGAAGAGGTCTATGGAAGGAGGTCTTCGGGACAATAATTGAATTTCACCGTTTAGTGAATAGTGCAATGAACGGTCCGGCAGGGATGTTTTTATTTACCGACAACCTGGACAAATATTTGAGACACTGATTTATTATTATTTATTAAAAAGCTCCTGAACGAAACAGAAACAAAAAAAAACTATGTAACTAGAAAATTGCTGAAGTAATTTGGCATTACCTATATATATGCTAACAGAAAATAGCAATTCACAGGTGAATGCCAGTGATGAGTGCTCATTGTGGCTGGTGGTGCTATTATAGATATTGGACGTAGAGCTTTAATAAAGCGACAATGCAATAAATTTTGAGTTTAGCATACCACATACCGGATCGTAATTATGCCGTGTGTTATCCTGTCGTGAAACAAAACCAGACTTTAATAACACTGTGCTAAGAACCACGGCACGCGTCATCGTGCGTCATAATGTCGGTCATATATAATGTATATCCAATTTCTTTGATCTTCGCTGCAGCCTAAACGGCTGGACGCGGATTTTAATGAGGTATCATTGGATTGTATTGTATTTTAACAATATGGGCATCAAATGGAAGCTAATAATTAGCCCATTTGAAATATATGTAAGTTATAATACTTCTATCTACCATTTTCACAGAAAAATCCAAAAAGGATTAAAATAAAACATTAAATTTAAAAAATCAAAAATCTCGTCTGCCTTAAAAACTAAAGGAAGAAAATAGGTAAGTCTAGTGGTCTAGAACTCTGGTAAGTAGCTAATTTAAAGTTCTACAGTCGGGACCCATTAAAATCGTGACCAGCTCAAAAATTGTTGGTAATGGGTCCCGACTGATGAGCTTTAAATAAGCTACTTAACAGAATTCTAGACCACTTGACTTATTTTCTTCCTTTTAGTTTTTGATACGATTTTGTACACAATCTAGTTTGCCCCTCCCAAAGGCACTGCGGGCCGAGCCTTGCACTCATTGGCGGGCAGTAATTGAAGGTAACCTGTCACCTGACAGACTGCACAACTCCTTAACTTCTGGACCCGGAGGAGTTCCATTACGTAGTCAAATTCAATATGCGGCAATTCAACAATTCGAAATGGCTAGTTCGACAGGTTCGACTGCAACCCGGCAACTGGAGCGGTAAAGAGCTAATTAATTAAGCCTGGTTTAGACCTATACTCCAATCCAATAGAATCTAACAATCCTGTAGACACTTCCAGCCTACTAAAATGAACACCGGGCTGCCTAAGGCTTTGTGATGTGACTATTATTCTTTTTTGATTCCTTTTAGATGATAAATGCAACAACAGGGACATATATAATCCAGCGTGTTTACGTTAGGGTGTGTTAAATGTGTAGAAAATTGTTAGATTCTATTGAATTTTACTTTACAAGTAAAATTGCGCAATCACCGTGTCGATCTTATCTAATTGATTTTAGACCAATAGATATTTGTACGGAAAGAGATGTCACATCAGTGTAAATAAAAATAAAATTAAAAATTTTGAAAAAACCCACGACGGTTCCTATTAAAAAAAGGTTAAATAATTTTTATGAACATCCCCCGACTAAAAGTGATTACAGACGCAAAAACATCAGTCGGGGGCTGCCATTACCTGCACCGAAATGAACTTATATTTTGCAATTTTGCGATTTGTGATGAATTAGGTATAATTGTGTGGGGAATGTACCTACTTCATGAGACAAAGATATTCATGGTAGTTTCCTTAACATTGCAACTGAAATAGCATTGGATTACTAACCCCGAAATTAACTAATATTCTGTAGTTGTATGAATTTGTGATTAATTTAAATTGTATTTGGAATGCACTATGAGAGAAAGATAGTTGTAGTAGCTTTGCTTAACATTTTAATTGAAATGTAACAGAGAGTGCAGAGTGCAATGGCAGCCCCCAACGGATGTTTTTGCGTCTGTAATCACTTTTAGTCGGGGGATGTTCATAAAAATTATTTAACCTTTTTTTAATAGGAACCGTCGTGGGTTTTTTCAAAATTTTTAATTTTATTTTTATTTTAAACTTTTTAAAGAAATAATTCATCTCACTAAAACATTCTATGTAAAATGAGATGCTAATATACACTGAACTTACTAACAAGCTCATAAATAACGCTTAAGTTTTAAAAAGGTTCTCAAACGCTAGGAAAAGCGAAGTGGGTACATGAGGTTGCGTTCCCACCAAAGATGTGCGAGGATGTGATGCGAGAAATGTGTTTTCATGTACCAATAGAAAAGTTTCATTTCCCTATCCTGGCACTCATCTGTGGTGGAAGCTGAGCGGAGCGAAGCAAGGAAAATGAAATGTTTCTATTGGTTCATAAAAAAAAAACCTTCCTTGCAACACATCCTCGCACATCGCTGGTAGAAACGGAGCCTGAGCCCTTACTTTAAAAAGTATATCTTGGCCGTTCATAGATCTATTTCGTGGCATTATCTAGCCCTCAATTTTTTACCATACTCGTATCGGTCAGACTTTCTGATAGACCTACTTACGGTAGGTAATTACTTCACGGGTCTTCATTGATATAACAAACGAACACATTTAAACATGAAACGACCAAGCCATACTCTTTAAGCCAAATTAGGTATGTATAGGATTAAACTCAAACTACTTGTACTATTATCTATTCTGTGGCTTAGCCTAAAATTTTACTAGTTTTTTTGCAAGCCGTGACCCCATTAACAAGGATTGGAGGTTGGAAGCCACTTTTTTTTTATTTATGTGCAATTCTCAATCAGCGTACAAAATTTTAGCTTTCTTGGAACTTTCGGGAAGAGGAGACAACCTTAGCCACAGCATCAGGTGGTGTATGGGCATATAATGTATTGTCATTACAATTGAATAATCGTGCGAAGTTTTATGCATTTGTGCTATCAACCATCGAGAAGTTCTTTCGTGGGAAGACGACCCTAGCTGCAACATCAAGTTGTACACTATTCTATCATATATAAACACAGTGCCAATAAAATTTAATAGGTAATTCTGTTAAATTCCGCGCCTATGCCGTAAACTATTGAAGAGTTTCTTTCTGTGGAGACGATCCTGGCTACATAACCAGGATGTCACTACCAGATTATTGTATTGTTACCAGATTTATATAAGTATACCAAATTTCAAGTCAATACGATAACTGAAAGTTTGGCAAATTTAACTTGTAGGACCCTAAAACGCATACAAACATACATATGTATATTATTGACATAGGTACCTACGTACATTGCAGGTCAAATAAAACCTAGTATCAAGATGAAACGGTATGAAAATAGGTAGGTAGTGCCCCGTCTTAATTTTTTTTGTCTTGGCGGGGGCACTGCCGTGCGTCCACCTTTATATACATGTGAACGCCTTTCGAAAACTATTAAAGATAGTCATCAAACACCTTAAAGAGACTAACTTAACATCAAAGACAGTCAAACCTTTCTAGAGATAAATGAAAAATGTTTACTGTAGTGCCCCCTTGCGGGTTAATACTATAACACCTATCTAAGAACCATCTTAGATAAACATCAAATCCATTACGGAAAACTACATTAAAAACAGTCAACCCATTCTGAAGATAATTGGGAACATTCGATGGTCATTTTTCGAGTGAACAATGATTACTGTAGCGCCCCCTAGCGGACAAACGCCATAACACCTATCTAAGAACCACCGTCGATAAATTACAAAGCCATTACAGAAAACCGCATCTAAATTAGTCAAACCGTTCTGGAGATAAATGTGAACATTCGTTTGCGCACAAACAAACAAACAACCTCTCACCCTAAACGCATATACCTTCTCCGTTCCGTCGTGGGTAAAAAAAATGGTGGGTGTCGCTGACTCACAAGTGTCAAAAAAAAGTTTGAAATATTTGACTTCAAAAATGACCAAGTTAATGTTGACCTAGAGACGTCTTGTGTTTTGCGAATTTATTCCTCTTTATCCCATTAACAACATACGTTAATCACAAAAGAAACGGACCAGTAGTTTTCAAGATATTTAGAAAATAAAGAAAAACTTTCAAGTGACATTGCATGGAAACTGTCAATAATTCACACTCATTTTAACAGGGAAGAGACACAACTTCTTTTGTACATATTTAGTTGGCGTGTTCTTCAGCTAATTCTAAATCAAAGTAATTCGACGAGCCGCTCTTCATTCATCTGATCTGTAAATAATTTAATTAGGCGCGTCTTTGTAAGCGATACGTTTGTTGACGACCGAGCCCCTGTTGATTGTTAAATTTGTTATTCTGTAGGTACCTGCCGGTTTAATTAACTAGAGTTTTACAGACAAACGTTTAATTAACATCAATAAATACAAAACAGGGTACAAACACATTTTGTTGTAAATGAATAAATATCATGGGACACTGGACACTAATTGACCTAGTCCCAAAAAGTAAAGCTTGTGTTTATCATCATCATCTCAGCCGCAGGACGTCCACTGTTGGACACAGGCCTCCCCCATAGACCTGTAGTTACTTCGGTTAGCAGCGGCCTATATCCACCGTGAACCCGCGGCTTTAACCAGGTCATCTGTCCATCTCGTTGGTGGACGTAATTATAATCATAATAGGGTTTGTATGATTTGTGTGTGTTCTTACATGGAGGTGGAGGGACTGCATGAACACGCATATCTTGCATAAGCTTAGCCATCGTAAGGTAGCGGATGAGTAAGGAATTTTTTTTAGTTCATTGATATGGACTTCCGCAAAGTAACGCCTGATTCAATAAATTGTTTCCAGCCCGCTTTGGGTCTGCATAGAACCTAAGCCTTCTCATTGTGAGAGGAGGCTTGTGCCAACCAGTGGGATGTATAAAGGATGCTGATGACGATACACCGACATACTTATTATAGTTCGTCGAATATCGCCCGAGGTCCCACTCGCACGTCCGGGCGGCGGTAAATCGATAAATACATTTAATTAAATCGCCCGCTCTCATGCGGCTGTCACTGCGTAGAGATCGCAGCCCATCTCATGAATAAAAGCGAGCGTCTTTATCAGTCTTAAGTTAAGTTTTAGGATAAGCTGACTAAATTTGCAGTGGTGGAGAGTGTACGATAATTCTAACTGTTACCCCATCCTTCATACATACTGTCTCACTGAATTGGAGGAATGAGGAGCGTAACCCAATTTATTATTTAAGGCTATTGTGGATATAAAATAAGTAGGTCTTACTAGCATAGTTTATAAGTAATTTTTACTGACATGTTAACATGGTATGGATCATTGGGTCTGAAATAAAGAATTTGTTATTATTTTTAAAACAAGATAATAATGATAATGTATTTCCATTATCATCCCGAAGACGTCCCTTAGAACACCACAGTGTCAGCGGGGGGCCTGCCAATGTTTCGTCTTCTGGTTTGTGGTCGGTAGCCATTTAATTTTTGTATTTTTAATTTACTTTGTCTTGCTTAAACGTATTAATAGTTCAGTGAATGGTTCTATAACTTTTATTAATAGTCTAAAAATTAAAAAAAAAATACCAGTGTTCTTCGTGGAATGTAAATTATAAAAACTACGATGTCATATTTGATGCTTTTTGGTGCTTACTCCTTTACATGTAAACGGTCCAACAGATTAGGATGATAAACAGCATACAGATAAAATATATAACGTACATACAGACAGAATATTTAGCAGAATATTTATCTTATTTATTTATCTTACTAAGTGGCGTGAAAATCAAGAGGACTTTACCCAGTAGTGCTTATTTTGCTTGTTTTTGTTTCTTGCGTGATAGTGACAAACGACTTCACTGCAGATAGTCTGCGTTAACAGCTAGCTGCTCATAAAGCCTGTTTCTGGGCGAGTGGAGAGGCTGCGGCCTCTGCGCCCGCGGCGGCGCTGACAAACGGTTCGAGCGAGCGACAATACTCAATTACGAATTTCGCCCAACTGAATAATAATTGTGCTTCAATACGCGTCTATTTTTAGACGACAGTATCCGTTGCTTGTAAAAGGACCATTGTTGCGGGGATCCGGTTTCTGCTGAAAACATTCTTAGTGAGGACATTATTCGTTGTATCTATTTAGGGGTTTCCAAGGACGTGGAATGGGCACAGCTGAGATGGACATAACAGACAACTTAGGACAGAGCGTAAAAACGAAAACGAGGAGGTCCGACCCAACCAAGTGATGGGAGAAGGCACGGAAGAAGAAGATATTTTTTTTCAAGGACAATGGGGATCTAACCAATTCCTGATGATAGGGATGTTCAGGGCAAGCGACCAAGAGGAAGGATCCACGGCTGGACGACACGAGTATTAGAATTCCAGGAAGCCATACAAGTTGCCGAAAACTGCGTCAACTGGAGAGCAATGGGTCGGAAAATGGTTCATGGTGGTCAACATTTTCAGCATTGAGGATGGAGGATGAGCAGATGAGGATTGAGGAGGAGGAGGACACCGAGAAGGAAGAGGATTTTCAGGGATGGGATGGAATGGGTTCTTTGGTTAACTGCACCCACGCCGCGAGTATCTTCTGCAGTCGTAAACAGGATCGCACCGGATCATGGCTTGGACGATCGATTTACGATGCTGTTACTACTAACGAATTTTTCATAACACGTTCATTGCAGAAATGCAATAAGTTTCAAGCGTTTGTGTTTGTTAAATAGGTACTTTTTAGTTTTTATTTAGTCTTCAAAACAACTTCAATAACTTGATTTTTTTTTACTGTTTCATGTAATACTTTTTTGATGTTCTTTTTGAAATGGGCTAGTTAATAGATAAAATTTGATATAATAGGTACTCATATTGTTACAATGAAAAAATACATTATTAATCCATCTTCCATTTTTTTGTGACCGCGATTTTGAAAAATTGTTCACCTTATGTCACTTTGACAGTTTTAACAAATATAATACCAAACAAAAAACAAACAAATATAATAACAAATGTAATATGATACCTCATATATATTCAAAGCTATTCAGACGCTTAGGCTAATGTTTGGAAAACATATAATACTACTAGGGCAGTCGGGTAGTTAAAAAAATCAAAACAGGTATAAAAGTTGTTAAAACTACGGCAAAGCGCTAAAAGAAGGGAAACCACTCGTGGCCAGGTGCTGCTACTGACTTGTTAATGGGTGTAACAGCGAAAAATAACTTAACACGTTTCTTGCGGTAACTTTGCAATGTACCAGTAAGTATACTTAACTTACTGCATAGTAACAAGAGAAACTTAATGTTCCTAGGAGTAATCAAGCGAATTTTTGTACTTAATATCTTAATTTACATGTTATTTTCAATCATTAATTCGTTTATTCATTGACTAGCTTTTGCCTGCGGCTTCGCCCGCGTGGAATTCGGTTATAGCGCTTCTTCTCTTCTCTTGGGAACTGTGCATTTTTTTCGAGATAAAAAGTAGCCTTATGTCACTCTCTATGCCAAAAATCACGTCGATCGGTCGCTCGCACAAAGACGGACAAACATACAAACACATAAGCTTTCGCATTTATAATATTAAGTATGGATTAAATCATGGACCTTCATTATAATTACAACATGCTGTAATATTTAGGTCAGTTCATCCATAAGGGCACTCATTAATAACTAAAACTAAATTTAAGATTATCTTCTCTATAATATAAAAATGAATCGCAGTTGGTAAGCGCATAACTCGGGAACGACTGGTCCGATTTCGCTAATTCTTTTTTTGTTGTGTTCGCTACTGTCAGAAGAAGATTTTCATGGAAGAAAAAAATACAACGGGGGCGAAGCCACGGGCAACAGCTAGTTTATTAATAAAATTTATGAAATGTTTGCTAACTTGTTTTATTTCTACGTTGCCGACCCAACCAGACACCCGCCGGACCGATTGATTCAGGTGTTACTTTGCACGGGTCTATATCATTGAACTACGCTGATTACTTTTTCGTACTCAGCGAGTTGTACTAGATCAAAACACCACTATTAATTAATTTACAACTCAAACATCCAAAACGTTGTTTGCACCCTGATGAACCCAGCCTCGTATTTATCTTCAGCAACTCGATCTAAACTCCGATCAAGAGCTGCCAAACTGTCCTCCAACTCCTGCTATTGTCTCTTAATTATTTTTTCGCCGGGAATTAATCGAGCTGTGCCACCCCTCGAATGCCCAGTGTCTCCTGGATGTATAGGAAGTTGTCTCCGATTGGTGTCGGGAGTGCCGAGTGCTCGTAGCTCTTCAGAAGTTCGGCACTCCAGGACAATGCTGCTTAATGCTGGGGACGCTATTGTCTTGTACAATGAAGACGTCGCGGAATAAGTTGTTGGTCTGGGCTTTTCAATTAATATTTATAGCTAATTAGACGTGTTTTTGTTACAATTTTTACTGTAGAGATGTAACAGAATGCCGCACAAAATTAAACAATGACATACTTTCTATTTAATTGGTATTTTTTAACAAAAAACACTAATATATTATGGCATCCATTTTATACTCCATTATCCATCTTATGATTTTTTTTCCACTGGAAGGCAAACGAGCAAGGGGAGGGTTGAAACAGAAAAAACGTATTTAAAGATACTTGGTACACACGAGACTGTACCGCCATTATGGTTTTATCGGAAAAATCTTTTTTTTTTTTTGGCTGGGATAATTGGTTACCATAATATGGTATTTTGTGTCAAAAATAAAATCTTGTTTTGTTTGCGTTTGTACCGAAAAACGAAAATGAAAAAAAAAAAACAATTGTTAACAACTTTCTCCTAATCTTTTATCGGAAAACCTATATCAAGTAGATTCATTGAAAGCGCAGACGCTAATTCGCAAACTGATCCAATGCCCGACGACCGGCGCTTCCGACAACCCTAATAGGCTGATGGCGATTAAAGGTCCATTTATATCTACAGAAATTTAGCGTGTCGGACACGTGCCGTGGCAGAAAAAAATAATATTCTTCTGTACAGTGTCTATTTACGTATTTATGCAAAGCTCAACTGACAAGCACTAATTAAGTACTAGTGTAGAGTTACAAGTCAAGTAGAATTACTGTCTTAACAAAACATACGAATATCTCTTGAAGTAATTATGATAGTTTGTAAACAAAAGCATTACAATTACTTGAAATAAAAATATATAACATTTTACACTTTCGTGATTCTCACTCGTAGCGTAATAGCGTGATAAGTCCCGTTATGGTATTTTGACTTTGAATAAAAAAATAGTTTTGGGGTGTATGAGATTTTCAGTTATTTAATTAACACCTTGTATATCGTCACACGGTCACGCAGACGCCTACAGACACTTAACATAATTAAGTATTTTGTCTGCTACGGCACGTGTCTGGCACGTTCAATGTTTGAAGGTATAAACGGACCTTAATCTGCTGGCCGATAATAAGTCGCTTACAGATTATAACCGACTGCCAACGGTAGGCAATCGACGAGGTAAGAGACAAAACTAGCGCTGCCTGCCCTCACTGCACGCTTCAGACAAACAGACAAATAGTATGTAAAAAAACAATTGACAGGTTTTGCAGGTGGCAGGACCCTGTGCAAGGTCAGCCCCGGATTGCTATCACCATCTTGCTCGCTAATCCTGCCGTGAAGCAGCAGTGCTTGCACTGTTGTGTTTCGGAGCGGAGAGTAAGACAGCCGGTGAAATTACTGGCACTTGAGGTATTCCAACTTTGGCCTCTAAACAAAAAAACAAATATGTACAAAGGCGAACACATAAACCACACACATAAACCAGTAAAATTGAAAAAATAGACCAAAGAACTTGCGAAATCTACCTAACTTGCCAATCTATGTTATACCGAGATGTCATCATGTTTATAGCCAGAGAGTATGGACGTCCACTCTGTCTTGCATACTTAATAAATTTACATTTGAAACTGTGTAAGAAATTGTGAATAGCAAAAACAACAAGATTAAGCGTATCTTTGTGCGATGGTTAAATCTACGAGTACCTCCTTAAATAGAAAGTGTATACCTATTACCTACCTACTCAAAGTAAATTATTAAAATTATAGTTATTGTATCGATTCATTCCAAATAATCAAGTGATGGACTCCAATCAATCCTATTAATTAAGGATTAGCAGTTAATTAATGAAATGTTTGAATATTTATTTGGGTAAATGTACGTGTATTTTTTTATTGAAATAAACAGCTTTTAAGTAATTATTTTTGTACATTCATAGAATTTGATTGATTAGTATGGATAGGAATTAATAATTTAAAGTTCCCTATTTGGTATTTTGGATCAAATCTTGCAAGCTCCATTTTGATCTACTCCCGATTTCAGTTTAACTTGAAATTTGGTGTACATTATGTACACAATGTGTCAAAATGGAGCTGGCAAAATTTGACCCAAAAATATCAAATATCTTACTAATAAAGTAAGATAGATGATGACGTAAGTTAAGACAAAAACTTAACGTAAGCTTATCTTTAATGAAATGCTTACCTACGCATAATTAATTGTAGTTGTGTTTGCTGACACTTGCATCGAGGACACGGGGCCGGCCACGCCCTGGGTGATGACCGCGGTGTAGATGTAATAATATTAAAGCAATATTTGCTCTACAAACAGCGTATGGAGATGTGCGCGGAGACCACGCCGTGCTCCTGTTTCCCGCGTTAAATCTCACTGATAAAATAACTACAAACTATTGAATATACATTTAGACGACCAGATGGCCTAGTGGTTAGAGAACCTGACTACGAAGCTTGAGGTCCCGGGTTCGATTCCCGTGTCGGAGCAGATATTTGTATGAAAATACGAATGTTTGTTCTCGAGTCTTGGGTGTTTATTGTTTAATATATTGTATTTAAGTATGTATCCGTATAATTACATTTATCCGTTGCTTAGTACCCATAACACAAGCTTTGCTTAGCTTACCTTGAGACTAGGTCAGTTGGTGTGAATTGTCCCGTGATATATATTATTTATTATATTAAGTACCTATGTTGATCGTGGGCTGGGTAGTTCCATGAGCGTTTCAACTGCTATCAGTATCTTGTCGCATATTATTGAAGAAATGAGAGACCGTAAGAAAGAAATTTAAATAAATTCTGCCGAATTGTAATTTGTTTTATAAAATCCTTCCATTCTACATGACTCGTTTCTTCAGTAAATAATCTGATAGTGGTTGAAACGCTTGTTAAACTAACCATCTAGAACTTGTTACTTTTAACTTTCAGTAACTTTAAGGGAACATTTAACAAGGCAAATGGAGTTAATTTCTCCAAAACACAAGCAACCAACTGTTAATTTTTTAAAGATGATCCAGAATCAAGATAGGTAATTAAACACTACCTATGCGCAGTAAAAGGGAAAAGGTTCTTAATTTATGACACTTTCTTAAAGTGTTACGTCATGTTTGTGAATTTTCTTTTCTTTTACTGTGTGCGTGCAGTCTAAGAGTTAACAGAAGCATTACATACGCCGATCACACTTTATTATTTTTTTCGCAATTTTCCTCAAAAATACGTAACTAACTGTATAAATTAAAAATGAAGTAGAATCACTTGACAAGGCAATATTTTTTTGAAATAATTAAATTATTTGTAAGTACGAGTATTTGCATCAAACTTAAAACAAAAAAAAAACAGTTAGGATGCCTGAAGTTTTCAGTTTAATTAACAACTCTTTTAATTATCATTTGAAGTCCTCACCTGTGCTCGCGTGTGGACACCCGCACTACATAACAACAGATACGAATAATTGCAGCGGATCAATATGGGTTGCATGACGCGCGCCGCCCCACTACCGCGTCATATCATATCATCAACGTAGCCTTTGAAGCTGCGACGGGCAAATTAGATCTGCCCCCGGCTGGAATTATTGTAAGAGCCTTTAAACAAAGCAAGGAAGCCTTTGGAAGGATGCGATAACAACCTTACTTTTGCGACGCAGCAAGGACAATACAACGGACTGTAATATGACTAGACTGCGGATTTTTGTGGCAATGACGTCACAATAGGGTAGAACATAAAACTATCGTGAGACTCACTCATATTAAATATATATTGACCCGGATAACTCACGTCTTAAATCGAGTTTAGCTCGACATGTTCTCGATTTAAGACGTGAGTTATCCGGGTCAATATATTTAATACAAAAGGGTAGTTTGGGGAGTAAATGGAACGGAGTTAATTAATACGGCTTTGTAAATGATGATGATGATGATGTATGTGAGAATGGTCCCAAAGACTATCTCACCGTCCAAAAACTTCTACGTGCAAAAAACACCAGCACTAAGCAATATGCGGCTTTATCGCTTCAGAGCGATCTCTTCCAGGCAACCATTCAACTGACAGGACGTTTGTTTAGAAGAATAAAAGCAAAAGTTTTAATTGGACTTCATTCAAAGTGCTTCTCAATAAGTTTTTATGACCTTGAACTGTTTTGTCCCGTGCAGTTGTTGAAAGTTTGGTGTTTTGTTCTGATATCGAAGGAAAGTAGTCTATGTTCCAGACGTCTAGCATCTACATACCAAATTCCATCCAAATCTACAGCCGTCATCGTAAAGAAGGTAACAAACACTCCCGTACACACATACACAC
Organism: Choristoneura rosaceana; assembly: GCA_037349165.1. NCBI lineage: Eukaryota > Metazoa > Arthropoda > Insecta > Lepidoptera > Tortricidae > Choristoneura > Choristoneura rosaceana. The sequence continues at coordinate 275,181 of JAZBNJ010000026.1, forward strand.
TCACACACAAGTATAACATTTTATATTAGTAGGATAAAATTGTAAGTCCTTTCTAGAAATATCAATATCTTTATATTTAACGTACCAAATCAAACAATAGTATAAATTTGTACAAAACAACTTATTTGCAAGGCCTGAGCTGCCAAGATCACTTGTTTCCAACTCGTTGCTGGCAGTTTAATAAAATAATTCAATTAGTAACTTTAGACGAAGCTAAACTTCAGTCGGAAACCGTTTCAATTTATAAATAAGCTTTCGTATAATCTTACAATCATACTAATAATATTTAAGGGAGTTTAGGAGGGTTGCCTGGTCAAACCCTACCACTTGATCTAATAATTCATTAAGAATTTCGAATTTAAACTTCTAAAGTCAAAGTCCAAGTACTATATTATTCTATTAGTTTTATTTTCAACAGTCAATTATTTCGACTTATCGAGTTTATAATATTTGTACAGATATTAATAACAAAGTGAACAGATTATTCCCACCTGTTACCACCAATTTTGGTAACTAATGGGAATAAAATTTTCCATCTGTTATCACTAAACTAATTGGTGGTAACCACTGGGATTTTTTTCCCAATAGTTACCACCACTTTCTTTAGTGGGTATGAGATGGGAAAAAATCCAATTAGTTACCACCACATTAATTTTAATTTTCAGCAGTTTTTTGTCAACGTATTAAGAAAGGTTCTAATCTATTAAAAATTTATGGAGTTATTTCATCTTATCGCGAATATTTTTCCTATCTGTTACCAAGCTTTAGTGGTAACTACGAGTACTGGAATTATTTTTTTCCCAGTAGTTATCACTGAGTACCTTAGTGGTAAAAGATAGGAAAAAATTCAATGGTGCGTGTGAAGTTCCCAATCCGCACTGGGCCCGCGTGGGAACTACGGCCCAAGCCCTCTCATTCTGAGAGGAGGCCTGTGCCCAGCTGTGGGACGTATATAGGCTGGGATAACGATGATGACGTTTTTACTAAATACTTTTTATAAATGGCAATGTCACAACAAAGTTTGTACACGACAAGCCGCGAGGCACGTCTGCCACTAACTTTACGTGGATCCCTCTTAATAAATGATCAGAACTACGGCAAGGCTAGCACGAGTATTACGAGTTGCCACGACAGGCAACTTCACTATCTGTGTCCCTGTCTGACTTGAAAAATGAGAAAGAGACTCAGTTACACACAAGACGTTACAACAATTTCGTTTGCTTATTTTGCAGAAAACAATTTAGAAAATTCTACGCCCGATATTACCTTTAAAGTTACTTTGTCCTAGATGTAGGTCGCAAAATCAATTTATTTCAACGTAAAGCTAAAGACAATTTGAAATTACTAAATAAATACGACTTTTTGAAGAGCAGTGACAGAAATTTTAATGAGTTTTGCTTGTCATTCGGCGATATCCACGCAAAATTTTAGCTTTCTAGTATTGGTACAGAGATTGGTAGTCTCTGAGCAAAGCCGCGGACGGACAGACAGAAGGACAAGGCGAAACAATAAAAATTCCGAACCCTAAAAATACAAAATTTTCAATAAAAGTTAAGAGCTCCATGTATCAAGCTGGGATGATGGTGATAATGATGATGGGATTAAAACAGCTTAAATAGCTTTCTGCTATACGTTTACGCTAGTCAGCTAGTCCACTGGGAAAACGAGTCTGCTTTATTACTTTATTGCCTTATCCCTTTTAATGTTCACTCGTCATCGTGTACGAGGAAACATTATGACAAAATAGTTTTCATAGTTCTGAGTATTATAAAAGTATAATGTACTAAAACAATAACTTTACTCACCCGAGATTTATTAAAAGTATAATGTGTAGGTAATTTTACCGCAAACCACCAGACTCAAGTCATTTTTGTTTCCTTAATTTGGGAACTTATAATAATCTTACAATCCATACTAATATTATAAATGCGAAAGTGTGTTTGTATGTTTGTGTGTTTGTCCGTCTTTCACGCCGTAACGGAGCGACGGATCGACGTGATTTTTGGCATAGAGATAGTTTATTGGCCCGAGAGTGACATAGGCTACTTTTTATCCCGGAAAAATGCACAGTTTCCGAATCTCAATCGCGTTCGCGTTCGAATCTCAATTTTTATGGAAACAACAACATCGCAAACGTTCCGCTAGAGGCGCTGTTTGTGTTTCCATACAAATTGAGATTTTAACGCGAACGCGATCGAGACGTATTTTGTCACCGAAAACTTACACTAAGGTCACAGATCATGTATTCTTCGTTTCAACTATTTGCGAATGAATGCGACTAGCTACGCACCGATAACAACTTTACTAGTTGAATAGAAACATAATTAATAATTTAGCTCCGAGCACCACAATGATACTCAATATTCAATATCGGATCCGACTATGTCCATAACATAGCCGTAACGTCACAAATGTATTTACGGCTGGTATGAAATACATCGCCTGGCTGGATATTCCGTGTTTTACAATACGTCAGTTTATTGAAATGGCGCTTGGCGTGAGGTGGTGTACAGTATTCATATTAACCAACTGGTGTAGATGGATTGGTTATGAAGTACTAATTGAGCTTCTCTTATAGAGTACGAAAAGTAATATTAGTTGACTGTACCAGTACAAAGCGAACATACCAGGATCTAATTAAGCTTGAAATAAATAAGCTCTTACCAATGCTGGTCATTTATGTCATGTACGGAGAACAAGGAAAATCGTGTTGTAATCGTTCTTTGAAAATCAACCAATAAAACACCCCTATTTCATCGTACAGCCACCAGTTGCACCAGTTGTACCACTGAATACGAGTACATTTGTATACAGTAAAACAGTTACATACAGTAAAAGTTGAGTTTTAATCTACCTTAGATATTACTATAGAAGGATGATTCCTTCTGGCCACGTGGTCCGATCATAATCATAATCATTTATTGTGTGTCAAATTCAGGTTATAGTTAGTAGGGATGACGACTGGGTTAAAAATATATCATTCTATTTAGTCCGACAGTTATATTAAGGAAAAATATGACACACGTATTTTTTGGTTTATCTATTTATAAAAATCGACAATGGTGAAGAACATCAAACTTCCAGAGTGGGGGCTTGTGACGTCACTATTAGGTAAAAATCCTACCATATAGTGACGTCACTCGAAACTTCTGAGCACTATATCCTCGTCATTTTTTGTTTGTCAAACAAAAGAAAAATTATGTGTATTTTAAAATTATCCGCCTGACGGACTAAACAGTTTTTTTTTGTCGTCTAGACTACGTAATACAGATATTTTATAGTAGTACAAATATAGTTTCACCAAACCCTACCCTTTCAGGTAATTGAAATTACCTTAGTCCTACCGTTCCGACGACGTGCTCAAACAATAAACATTTTTAAAATGACAACTCAAAATTCAACACTTGAAACACTTATCAAGTTGGAAAATCAACCATAAGCTCGCATGTTGTCCCGTTCGTCACTTTCCAAGCTGAGAGAGACGGAACTATTAACCACCGCCACAGAGTCGTGTCACATCGCGTCAGTTGGTCGTGTCTGTTGGATTGGGTCGGCCATCCAATAAGCTTTGCGATCGCTTACAGACTTTCACAAATAGTAAGCGTTTTGTTGTATTCTATTCGAGAATTGGTTTCTAGTTTGAAATAGGAAAATATCATAGCCGTACTTCTTAAAGTATCCAGTAGAAAATCACGGCAGAGAAGGTTTGATAAAGTTTTAACAAGGTATTCCTGTTCTTTACATTTCATTTCCGTGACCGAGAACTTGTTTCAATAGAAAAATAAAATCTAAGCTTGAAGTTAACTTTCGTAGCTTTGACATATATAAATGACTATCGACATAATCTAACCAACAAAAAGAAAACCCCCGACTTTGTCTCTTCAAAGTTAAATATCTCAAAATTGGTCAAACTGATTTTAATTAAACATGTTTAGAAAGCTTGACTTCAAATAAAAAAAACCGCATTTAAATAGATCCTTCCGTTTAAGAGCTACGGTGCCACAGATAGACAAACAGTCACACGTAGTGGCCAAAATTATAAAAGCCCTCTTTTTGCGGTTCGGTTCAATTTTCCAACTTTTTTTGATTTGGTTACCGTTCATGAAATTGAAAATGATGTATACTTTAATAAAATAAATACAACATTTTCAATCGTGACGTACATGCACGTAACAGGAGCCGCGGGAAAAGCTAGTACGATACTTAGTTTGGTATCGTTTGGGGTGTTAGCTTTTGACCGAATGGTATTGTTGGTTTTGTCTCAGTGTACTGTACAGTCAGCGTGAGAAATCGGTGAGAAGTTTTTACGACACTTACTCTATACTCCAACACACTGCTCTCGCCTGAGGGCCTTTTATTCCGAACCTGTGGGAATATCGGAGTAAAAAGTAACCTTTGTATTTTTCTAGATGTACAGCTATCTACATACCAAATATCATCAAAGTCTATTCTACAGTCTTTGCGTGAAGGAGTAACAAACAGTCATACATTCATCCTCACATTCTCGCAAACTTTCGCGTTGAAAATTAGTAGGATTACATATTAGTAGGGTAGTTTCATGTTAAAAAAATTTGTAGGATTATTGTTGCAAAGTACAAGGGCCTGGCAAACACATTATGCTGAGATTCTAAATTAGTTGTTTTTTTATGGCACAGGGGGCAAACGAGCAAACGGATCGCCTGATGGTAAACGATTACCGTCGCCCATGGACACCTGCAACATCAGAATTACAAGTGCGTTGCCGGCCTTTTAGGTAGGAGTACACTTTTTTTTTTAAAGCTTGAAGGTCATAAAAGCGCTTGTAGTTTAAAAAAACGACGTGTAAAAGTGTTCATTGCGGCTTGTTTACTGAATAAATGATTTGAAATTAGAAATTTGCATTTGACTTTCAACTGAAGCAACTAGAGCTGTTTGAATGAGGCTTATGTCCAACAGTGGACTTCTTATGCCTCCTCTACATATCGACGGATGCGTCGGCAGATGGATCCGCAACCATATCTTCGGATAAATTGCGATCCGTCCACACATCGGCAGACGTGTGGACAGGCGCGTTGCGTTTGCGCTGTCACCCCTTGATCCGTGTCGAAAAACCGACACCAAACGGATGAGTGGCAGATGCATCGGCCGACGTTAAATACCTACCACAGACAAGCAAAAACCACCCTCTACACCTCGGCGGACGCATCCGCAGATACAATCTGCCGACGCATCCGTCGATATGTAGAGGAGGCATTACGGCTGATGATATTAGATTACCTTGACTGTAGAGCAGTGGTTCTTGACCGGTGGTCCGCGGACCACTGGTGGTCTCCGGAAGAACTCGAAGTGGTCCGCGAAGCCATCAACAACGAGTGGCAAAACGATTCTTCAGTCAAGTCGCGGTTGCAACCGTTCATTCATTTACAATTTTACTTTTACCGTATATTACCTTCAAACTATATTACCTTCAAACTTCAATGGTGGTCCATGGCAAGACAGAAATTTTGTCAACTGGTCCCACCTGTCTAAAAGGTTAAGAACCGCTGCTGTAGAGTCATGTGCTTCTGCTGACTGTACCACGCTCACAAGCGTCTTAGATTGACTCTCGAGAGGGTCCGAGTTCCGGCGCCGACGCCCGCGGTCAAGCACCGGGCCCTGCAAGTTAAATTTACTCTGCGAGTAACCCGCCCATTTAATTACTTGCTTACATTCCTGGCAAGTACAAAAGGTTTAATGTTGACTAGAGTCTGATGTGTGTTTTGTTTAAGTTTGGAACGGTTTTAATGAAATAGTTGCTAGTTTAATGACTTGTAGGAGAGTTCTATCACAACATTAATTTTTAATAACAACGTTTCGCTCTTGTAATCATTAATAAAAAAAAAACCATTGGATGGAAAACGATAACAAGTGGGTCTCCTGATGGTAAGAGATCACCATCGCCCATATACATCTGCAAAACCAGGGGTATTGCAGATGCGTTGCCAACCTAGAGGTCATTGAGATATGGTTTTTTTTTGCACTAGTGCAGCACATACTTTACAACATTGGGTATTTATGGCGATTGGTGGTAAATGAGGAATTGCGAACGAGTCTAATAGCCCGAAGTCGAAGAATGAGGGCGTTAATACTCGTATTGACAGTGTTTCAAACAATTGCAATACTATTGCCTTTTATTCCCATAATTTACTGTAGCTGTAATACTTCCAACCTGCAAAACCCGGTTCATAGCCAGTAGATCCCGGTAATCCCCTTACCGCGACCCGGAACCGGGATTAGCGACATAAATATGTTCATTATGCAGATATGCAATTCGATTGGACGATATCGAGGGCAGTATTGCACGATCTGATAATATATAAGAATTGGTAAAAAAATCATTTTTATTACAAGCTTTTTTTTCTGACTGTACTTTTTGTCGACTTTACTTGCATTGTGAACAAACTACATTATGCATTCCTTATTTCATGTTACCGATTCTGGCCAGACTACCAACATATCACTGCCAGATTATTGTATTTTTACTCAATTTACATAAGCATGCTAAATTTCATGTCAATTCGTCTACTGGAGGTCTGATTTAACTTGCAAAATGATTATTTTAAGTCTCAATACGCGACGGGATTCGCGCTGTCATCGTTCATCCACTATTACTTCTCATATTATTATATATTTCGTTTTCTAGAATTTTTTAAGCGTAGAATGGCAAAAACTGTTAGACACTGACAAAATTGTCCTCCAATGGACAGCGTCATATTGTTTTAAAGAAACAAAAACAATTTGCAAGATTTCACAACTGACCTTCTACAGACAGACACAACGGGACAGATGAAATTAAATAAAAGCTTGTAAAATCTGTGCAGAGTATCGAGGAGATGGTTTCTAAATAACAACGATTACTTTATATCTTGACAAGTTTCTGCGTGACAATTGGTCGAACCCCGTTGCAGTCAGCATTTGCTGCACTTATCGAAAAAAAAGATTAGGGCACCAAAAGGTCCCTGTGACGAAGTGTTACGAACTTGTCAAAGTAAGTAAAAATAGTTAAAAATGAGCGGAACTTTATGAAGTAGAATAAAGCTCTAAGAAATCGAAACAAATGCTTTTACCGGAAAAATCCTTGCTTGATGACTCCTATCCGATTGGGGTGAGGACACAAAAATTTGGTTATACGCGTATGTTTTAACAAAATTGAGAGTGACATCTAGATTGGAATACTATTTCTCGTATTATACGACTTTCCAGAGACAAGAGTATTGTTTTCAAATATTTTTATGTTTTTGGGACACAGCCAGAGCGTGGCAGCACGAACTGCAGCCGAGTTATATTAATTATTAATTAAACGCTCACGGCTATAGGTTATAGTGACGTTTTGTGACCTAATTATATAGTTCTAAATATTGTGTTTTTAAAAATTATAGCTGTGTTGCCCGTGGCTTCGCCCCGTTCCAAGCTTTTTGTACCCGACTGCAAGGAGAGGTATTGTTTTTCGCGCGTATCTTGTATGTAAGTATGTAATATTCTTTATTACCGCATATGTCTCAAACCGCTGGACGGATTTAGACAGTTAGTTTCATTTTTTTTTGTTTAGTACAAACTTTATCCTGACAATTACGAACACGTTCCCTTGTTCGGAAGTTATGAGCGGACATACATTTCGAAGATTATCCTTCTTAAAGTCCATCCTAAGTTATTAAAAAATCTGTTTAGTACTATTATGCTTGCGCAACACGCGATAAATAATTTTTAAAACAAAGCACTTCCATAATTAAAACTGAAAGCTGCATTAATTACGAGTACACACCTAGTGCTCTCACACACAGCCAACTACTTGAACAGCTTGTCCCTCTCTTTTTCAAAGTAAACGAGAAGGAGAGATTCATATTCTGGAGTTTTAGTTTGATAGTGTTTTTAAACATAAAGATACTGCAACTCAATGCAGCGAAGTTATCGCTTTGTTTACTAAAAACCAAATCCGGACTTTGCAGAACTGATTTAAAGCTTTGGTTAGTGTTGGTTTGGGTCGAGGGAACAAATCAATTGCTCTGCATTTAATCCCGTGTGAGTATTCACAATAATGAGTGTAAAAATGGGCCAAAAGGGTTTTGTACAAACTTTTAGGTGTCTATGAATATACCAGAGTCTAGTAATACAATGTAGTCAAATGTCTCCCACTCAAAATTGTATGCAGTGAGGGGTCATTTTAGATGCTTATTTACATAGACAGACACATAAAAAAGTAAGATTTTCAGACATTTCCTATTGGTTGTGCTAACAGCTAACCTTTTCAGCTCAAGTTTCTAGAACAACCGGAAATACGCTGAAGAGTCCTCAGTAAAGTGAGCTTGCCTTCGGAATCCAAAAGCTTAATGGTTACTGACCTGAAATATGTATTTTTCAGAATCAAATTATTGTTTTTATTTGACGGTGGAAGCCACAGTATGACAAGTTTTCCCTAGGGAAACTTTTTGTACTGTGGTGGAAGTATTCTACACTTCCACTGAACGTAGATATAATACGAGTTTAATTACATGCTTAGTTTTAGTTTTGTATCTAAGAGATCCCATACATCCCTGTATTATTACTATTCTCTTGTAAGCAATAGTTTTTTTTAATTTTTAATGTATTTTAAGTATTTTGAAAAAAAGAATTTCTGCCAAATTTCTTGCGGCGCGTTCTTCTATAATACGAGTATAATAATTACATGCTTAGTTTTAATTTTGTATCTAAGGGACCCTATACCCTACATATATCCCTGCATTATTATTATATTATCTTTTTTTTAAGTATTTCGAAAAGATGAATTTCTGCAAAGTTTCTTGCGGCTCGTTCTTCGTGGCAATGATAGTCTCTCCGAAAGTGTTGATAGTTTAAAAAGGTGACGTATAAAAGTGCCCATTGCGGCCTATTTAATTAAAATGAATAAATGATTTGGATTTAAATTTGAAGGCAATTTGTTATTTTAGTGTCTGCAGGTACCTTTTGATTGTGTCGACTTGAAAGTTTCATTTCTCGCTGTTTCAAGCTGTGTTACGAGTAACAGATTTGAGTAGGCATAATAATATTAATACTAATTTCAGCTCGATAACTCTACGCTTTCTTGAGAAATATAATCTTGATAGACAGACAAATGGACAGCAAAGTGATCTTATAAGAGTTTATTCTTTTCTTATAACAGAAACAGTTTTATTTCGAAGCAGGCAGGCTCTTTACGCGCAGTTTAAGTTTCCCTCCTCGGGGACGGGGTAAGTGCCTTATGTTTATTTTTGTGTCATAAAAATTCCTTGTGTTTAACGACCGTCTGCTGGGACGTTATAAACATCGATATGATGAGGTGTATCCGGATAGCGAGGACTCTGCAGACTGTCAACTAATATCCAGATATTAGTTGACATCCCAGGATGTACATACATAAATTAAAAAAGAAAATGCGTAAAGTAAAATAACGATTTATAGAATCAGGCGTTACTGCAAAGGTTCGCGGCGGTCTCTATCTATGAATTATAAACAAAATTATTATACCTTCCCGCGATTGTGATGAAAGTATGACTTTTGTAGCTATCAACCATAGATAAAAAAAACAACTTATAATGTATATACGAATACATACATAGATAAAAGAAATGTCACAAGATCCACTCCACCTTTTGTAGAATAAATATTTATCTTTGTATTTTTTCACTCAGTAACTTGCAAAAACTAACGCGGAGTACAATAATGTCCCACATTCAGTAAGTGCTTGTCGGCTTTAAGATATCAATTTCACCGTTAAACTGAATCCATCGATACGCAATTTGAGCTATCCCGTACTATAACAAAGACGCAATAACTGGTTATACCAGGCTGTAATCCCGGCCGGTTATCCGCCGCCATGATTGAATCGCTACTCGGGATTTACTAGCTCTGGAAACTTTTGGCGCCGTTATTGGCTGGGTTAGAACATTGAACAAGTATGCTCTATGAAATTCTGTGAAGTGCATAATCCTTGGTGTTATAGGGGATGAAAGTTGGTTTGTGTGAGAGAGGGACGATAGGACGCGTATACAAGGGATTGGCTGATATTGCGCAAGACAGTGTGTGAGTGTGAGAGCAATAGGAGAGACCTTAGCCCAGCAGTGGAACACTGCATCAGGCTAATAATGAAGTCTTCGGTAAAAAAAAACATTTTAAATATGAGCTTTTTTCTGACTGTACTTTTTGTTAACTGTACTTGTATTTTCACCCAAACTACATTTGCATACCAAATTTCAAGTCGATGCCATTAGCCGTTGAAGAGTTCCATCCTGTGGAAACGATCCTGGCCGGACTACCTGGGTGACTTTACCAGATTATTGTATTGGCAATCTAAGTAACTAGCCAAGTAACATAAACATTTACACATCTATTTGTTTGAATAACTAGTAAAGATCTTTGATAGCGCCATATCCTCAGCTGTTCAACCACTTATACTAACTCGAATACAGACCTTGATTCCACATTTTCTCCGTCAAAAGTTTTCATTGATAGCATTTCATTGAACACGTCGATCGACAGGTGTACCGACAGAAAAGTGAGAGCTAACATTATAACCCCAACAAAGACGCTTCTGAATCTGACGTCTTTCTCAATAAAACACTACTTGTGTTGCGAGACTATCGCGCCAATCCCTTTACATTGGCATGGTTGATTGACTGTCTATAATTTATAGCTCAGCGGCGCCGCAATGTAACGCGATTCGCGCGATTATTGCACTTTGTAAATCCCTCTGGGTCCCATGAGAGAGCGATCATCCGCCTCACTCGGGAAGCCGAAGGCTAACGAGATTAAACGATCCTCTCGTGAGTTTGAGTATTCTGTGGCCTATTGTGAAGAAACGAGATTATGATTCCGAATTAATAAAATGCTGTGGTATTGTAGTAGTGGCAATACTAAGGGACTACTTATAACTGGGGGCTTTGCGAAATAGAACTCGTGACTGCGATTTTCGTAATCAATCCTCATGGTTCCGCCGTTCAGATAAATTTTCAAAAACTGAAGTGACTGAAAATTCCATTTATCGAACCTGTTTGCTACTTAATTACTACCAGAATCGGTTGAGATAGGTACTTGTAGTACGTCGGCGCCTAGTGAGCCAATCTTATCGTATACGATACGTATCGATCTTATGGTATGATGATGTTAAACGAATACGACAAAAGCATTTTTTCTCACGCTGAAACTAAGACGTTTCGTTCACAGTCAATTTAACAGCGATTAGCGTTAAGAGAATTGTACTCGTACTCAATTAAATAATATTTTGTTTTGAATAAAAATACTTTCTGCTAAGTTTCTTGCCCAATCCCCCTGGTGCTGCAGGTGTCTATGGGCGGTGGTGATCTCTAATCAACAGGAAACCCGCTTGCTCGTTTGCCATCCAGTCGAATAAAAAAAAAGACCTGAATAAAAGTGGACGATAATGAAAACAGAAACTACAATATTCACTTTAATCATCATCATCGGCCAGAAGACGTACACTGTAACAGTTGAACATAAGCCTCTCTCTAAACGCTACAATGAACGACAACTCCGCCACTTGCATCCAGCGGCAAAACAGCGATTCAACAAACAAAACAAGTAAACATCGCCAGGAGGGGAACAAAACAAAAGGCGCTCGCCAAAACCGCCAGCCAGCAAATATTGTATCTCTTGTCTGGATAAAGGTATCGTCAAGTTCTGCAAATAAATGTTGAGTGATTGTTAAGTCCGCTGACTGCGCCGCGCAAAGTCGCGGATTTGCGCGTATCTGCGACCGCCAGGCGCGCCTTGTTCCTAGAAGGACAAAGATTGGAGAGCGACTGGTGATGGTTTTTACCTACAGGCAGTAATAGCTATTTATTATTTATTTATTTATTTGTTATTTATTTATTTATATTTATTTATTTATTACTTAGGATATTATTACTTAAATATTTGTACACATGCATTTGTGGGTAAGACATAGCGACCAAGATATGAAATACCACCATCCACTATTGTACCTACCTATGTTCTAGCAAATAAAGTTTGATTATTGATTGATTATTATTATTATTGATTATGCAACTGTATCGTAATAGGGGTCCTTAAAACGCGAGTGTGGTTTTATAAAACGAGGCGTAGTCGAGTATCATAATAGGGTCATATGAGTGTTTTAAGGCCTAATTACCTACGTACAGTTGCATACAATTTTTTATCTACATTCATATATTAAATCCTCTATCATGTGTTCAAGAACCATTGAGAATGACCTGTATTAACGAGAACTAGGTGCCCCACGATCTGCGCCCGTTGCGCGCGACGACATGCTGTTGCTCGTGCGGGCCGTAAATCGGAACGTAAGTCGATAAAGCAGCAAGCGCCGCGACCGTGAACCCCCCCCCTGGTGCTTTATAAAAAAAAAAAAAAAGATTTATTTCTGACTACATACAGCATAGATATCCTCATTGTCCATAACATTGACTTATAAAAGCTTCTTTCGAAATTGTATCGAGTCATTCTCTCTCAATATTTCAATTTTGTAAACCTATCGTAACGTAGAAGACAGAATAAATTAATTATTTAAATTTAAATAAAACGAACCATTCTGCCCGATTTGCACCCTAGATCTCACTATGCAGACTAGAAAGAAAGGAGAAAGAAGCGCAAGAAATGCGAAGCTGACCAAGACCTGTAAGATCCTCAATAGTTGTTTTTGAGAGTATTTCAGTTTGAAATAAAATGTCGCTTCTGAGCAAGCCACCTCTTCTACTGCGTGTAAAGGCACATGTCGATACTTTCTCCACCTAAACTGTTTGTGGGTAGTCCCGCTCCACTGTTGAAACTTGTTTATTTTGGTTAGCTTTGTTACTTTGAGGAGGTGCTCGTGTATTTTATTTGAAGTAGAACTTTATCCAGTTATCTATACTTACTTAAATATAAACTGTGTATTGACTGAATTGACGTATCAAAGTAAACAGCTAAACAACTAACTCTACACTAACTCTCTAGGTGAAGGCATGACGAAAGATTAAGTTTTTTGGAATAGCAAGATTTTCATTTCGTCTGCCGAATCCAATGGTTCAAGCGAGTGACGCGCAAGAAAAGACTATACTTAGTCTATTATCATGTATTTGAAATTTAAAAAGTAAAAAGTAAAAGTAAAAAAATCTTTATTGCCAAAAAAAAAACCTAGCTTAATACAACTCACAAAAAAAAAAATTGAAATAAAAGTAAACACTAATATTATATAAAAAAAAAAGTAAAAAGTAAAAACACTAAGAACATTAACTAGAATATATTACCTAAACTAGCTTACCTAAACAATAGTATTGCATAAATAAAGCCGAGTTTATACTTTTTGAACATGAAACTGCGTGAGTAGAGCGGTGGCGCGTGCGTTTCGCGGCAGCCGTCGAGTCGCATGCTCCTGTGGAGAAGGGCTACCAAATAGCCCAAAATATGTCGAACTAAACTCAATTTCAGACCCGAGTTATCCGTCACAATATCATTTAATATGAATTTAGACTTGCAAAAAAAATCGTGCAAGTTACATTACATTGCCGCGTTCGATTGACCAATACAGAACTCTTTTTTTTATTCCACTGGATGGTAAACGAGCAAGTCAGTCTCCTGATGGTAAGCGATCACCACTGCCCATAGACATTTGCAACACCAGGGGGATTGCGGATGCGTTCCCAACCTAGAGGCCTAAGATGGGATACCTCAAGTGCCAGTAATTTCACCGGCTGATTTACTCTCCACGCCGAAACGCAACAGTGCAAGCACTGCTGGTTCACGGCAGAATTAGCAAGCAAGATGGTGTAAGAATCCGGGTGGACCTTGCACAAGGTCCTACCACCTACGAACTCGTTGGCTTTACGGCCTCGAAGTCTAAACTCGGCTTCAGGCGTCGGATTTTCGCATCGCTTTCTAAGTATTTACGCACTTATTAGTGTTGTCATTAGCCATGGTAATTAATTGAGAGTGCTCCGTGGAGATTAGGGCCCATTGTCCCGTGTCTATTGTGTTTTCAATTAATTCAGACGCTGGCCCGATTGTTCGCGAAGTTTTATTGACAAATGTTTGAATACTGTTGCTAAATTGTTATTTATGTTACGACGGGATCGAGTTAGATGTTCTTAATTTAATTCCAAAATTTAATTGGCTAAATTGACTTGGCACAATTTGAGTTCGCATTAATATTCTAGTTGATAACGCAATAGTGTTTCGTAGAATTAGGTATTTGTTTACTAGTTGTATCCTGCGGTTTCACTTGCATGAGCCGTTTCCTGTAGTTGAATTGATATTCCGGTATCAATGAACTAAAAGTACTTCCTTGCTCACCCGCGAACTTACGATAGCTAATTTAATGCAAAAGAATGCGTATTCATGCAGTTCCTCCACCTCCACACTGTAAGAACACATACAAATCCCACAAACAAATATATCACCACCAGCACACTTCATTCATTCATATCACTCACTTTTCATATTTTTTTATATTTCATTCAATAAATTATTTCGTTATTCTCAATTCCCAAGGAAATTCCCAAAAATTATATTCTGATCTGAGACGGAACTAACAGACATTTCGTAGCATGGTAAATCGGACACCGGAGCAAAATTCAATGCCTAAACGTGCCACGTAAAAAACAGTAAACGGTCATACCAAATTTGATCCAAATCTGTCCAGTCACGAAATATTAAAATAACAAATAAATATAAATAAATATCATGGGACACTTGACACCAATTGACCTAGTCCCAAACTAAGCAAAGCTTGTACTATGGACACAAGAAGAAACAAATAAGCGTATAATATTTTAAACTTTCGTGATTTTCACTCATAGCAGACTTACACCCCACACTTCTGTTTAATCCTGACCACGGCCACTGTAATGTGATCGAAACGTCAAGGTAAATATTAAATTAGTCGTGTGTGCTAGCGTCATAAGTCCCGTATGTGGTATTTTGACTATTGTTATGTACTCAACTCTACGGACTCGCAAGCTCGTCTGTTTCATTCTCATACTTCCAGCAATTGCCTACTTCCAGGCTACGATAATTTATTTATTATTAAAGATAAAAAAGACAACAAGTGACACCTTATAATTACAATAATCTACTATTACGCACTTGAGCATAACAAATCGTTTTATACAGCCCATGTCTAGTAATTACAAAGTTTATGAGCTCGAAGTGGAAAAAAGTTTTGTTTGGTTTTGGTGGGTGCCGCGTGAGGCGGCATTCGCGCCGCGGTCGTCTACGCGAGCGGTCTACGCCGCTACGCCGTAGCCGGAGCTACGATCGACAACTTTGTGGATTGTTAGTGAGTGCCATGCTGATCGCTCTTGACCGTTGAGGTGACAGGGAAATGTAAGTTTATATTTATACAACTGTTATGCGAGTACTAGTTTTATCGCATTGTGAAAAAGTGTTATAAAACTAAGTTAACTTAAAAATATTCTTGCATTATTATAGGAGTTCCAAACGTACGAAATTGTAAGTAAATATGACCTTTAAAGTAAGTTTAATAGTTTAAAGTTTAGGTACCTCCCATTGAGTGCTAGGCACCAATGACAGGGTAAATTTTTACATAATGAGTATTACTTTTTAATTGTACTCGTAGATGGAAATTATAATACATCAGTTGTTTGAATTGCATGTAATTAAATTTAGGATGACAATGCTTTGTTAAAATTTAATCCCAGACTAAAATTATGGACTTAAGGACGTCGAGAATGTTTTAAAAAAATGTATAAAATTGTCTAGTAATTTAGTAAGTTAGAACCACAATTTTTCACCTCAAAAACGTCATTTTTTAACAAAAATAAAACGAATTACTAAAAACTTTAAAATTTTGAAATAAATCAGTCCGCTTGTAAATAAACTCGTGAGAAAATTTACAAATGGACATTTTAGCAAAGTGGTTTGATGTAAACGTAACTACGCCTTTAAAAGTCAACTAAAACATTAATTATAGGTTTGGACATAGAGTTCCATCGTTAAAAGCTTAGTCTGCCTTGTAATTTAAACTTTAATTGATGTTTGTCAACAAAATTCAGAATTTTCTAAAATCACAATGTGTTAACAGTTATCATTTAAATTAATGGAAAGGACAAAGCAACTAAACTTTACTAAAACTACTGACACAGACAAATTGTCACAATATTTGAATGAAACTACTAATCAACAAGTTTAACTAAACATTTTGTGAAACTTAAGGTAGTTGAGTAAAATATAATCAAACATCAATGTCTAAAGTTTTACGGCAGGTATTTCAAGCAAATACAAATTACAGCCATTAAAAGTGCCGAGGGTCACTTTTTCCCTAAACAGCTATTATAAGCATTTCAATATAGGCATGATATTATAACATGCAAAACGTTACATTTAACTAGGGATAATATCTCAGACTTTTGTGATTGTGTTTACAAATTGTTAACTGTTTTTAAATGCACAAATAATTTTATAATTTGATAGTAAAACAAAAAGCTAGTACTTTGAATGACAAATATTATAAACACTAAAAAGCGTGCTTTTATAAATTACATCTGCTCAATCATTGATTCAGAAAAATTTGCACGAAATCTCGGAATATATAAGATATAATAGGCAGAATAATTTTCGTACCTATTCTCCTTTTTTGGCGTTCTAAATGATGTCTCAAAAGTCTCATAATAATTGTGTCTCGTGTCTGCGTCGTAAGTTATTCAAGGTCAACGGTAAAAAAAATGTTTTTGTGATTCTCGGTTTCTATATTGCTTTATATTCATATTAATACGTATAAAATTGTATAACATAACATTTACGAAACTAGTCGAACCGTTTTTGAAAATCGTGAATTGAACTCATTCATGTGTGTATTTTTTATTTAACAGAGAGGTGTAGACAGATTATACTCGTTTTCCTTTTTAATTTTATTTCAAGCTTTTTAAGGCAATCTGATTTTTAAATTTTTCTAAATTAAATTAATTTGTCGCATTAAACTAAGCAGAGAGAGTAATATAAAAAATATATATATTTACACAGTCGTGGCGCTCTCAGCAAAGGAATCTATTTATCTATGAGGATTATATCCAAATTAAAATTCAAATTCAAATTCAAAATATTTATTGCGCTAAATGTTGTGATAAAGATCTAAGAAAGTATAAAACGTTCAACATTTACCCTGTTAGAGCACAGCAATATACAAATAATGAGTACTTACATTCCTTTAATTAGTTTATAGTTATTTCGCGGAAAATATTTAATTTTCTGCTACAGAAGGCACTGGTCCCACCGGCGGCTACAAACTACGAGTATTAGCGAGTAAAACTATAAACTACAAACGAGTGGGCGAGAGGCGAGAAGCGAGTATAGTTTTGCTAGTTTAGACACTTTAGACGCTCGGCTATAAGCGAGTGTTTGCGTGCGACGGGCGATTACTCGCTGCACTAGCTCAGCTCGAGTACCGTTGAGCTAGTTTTATAGTTGATAGCTTATCGCTGTGGTCAACTAGTAGACAGTAGTCCCACCGCCAGCTATCGGCGAGCTCGGCGGTCAACTAGTAAAATTCTGTACTAGAAACAGTTGATAATCGGCGGGCGGCTAGTAAACAATTCTATGGAATTATCGCTTACTCGCCGGGCGGTGGGAGAGTATCCTCGCCGGCAGTGTGAACAGCCAGCTATGAACTATAAAAATATAACTCTCTCTTTTATGGACACGGAAGCGATTATCTTTTGTTCGTTTCTTGGGCTAGAAAATAGCCGATAGCTCATAGCTTACTAGCTCGCGGTGGGACCAGTGCCTTATCGCTTACTCGCCGGGAGGTGGGAGAGTATCCTCGCCGGCAGTGTGAACAGCCAGCTATGAACTATAAAAATATAACTCTCTCTTTTATTTACACGGAAGCGATTATCTTTTGTTCGTTTCTTGGGCTAGAAAATAGCCGATAGCTCATAGCTTACTAGCTCGCGGTGGGACCAGGCACATCACGATTACTGAAATTCTGCCGTGAAGAGGTGGCAAAAATACAAAGAGTTCGCATTTATAATATTAGTAGGGATTAATGTGAATATGAAATCGGGAGTAACGGCCCACGGATCATAATATTCCTTTTCAATTCATTATTATACCACGATTCTTCAAGTTTCTCACAAAAAATTGCCTAATATTTTTCAAACAAATCCGTATATAAAAAACTTTAGAAAACTTAGTGATATCTTTGAAAGACTTGTTTAAAAATAAATATCACGGGAGAATTCACACCAATTGATCTAGTCCCAAAAGAAAGATTAGCAAATCTTGTGTTATGGGTACTAAGAAACGAATAAATACATACTTAAATCTTATATTTAATCTTAAGATAGATATATACTTAAATACATATTAAACACCCAAGACCCGGAAACAAACATTCGTATTTTTCATACAAATATCTGCCCCGACACGGGAACCCGGGACCTCAAGCTTCGTAGTCAGGTTCTCTAACCACTAGGCCATCTGGTCGTCCATGTCCATGCTATGATACTTAAGGTTAACTAGCTAATACTACATTAAGCTTAATAACTGTTGTTGTCTTGTCGGCAGTGCCGGCTGCGCCATGTGGTGTGCGTGCGCAGTGCTGCTCGCCCTCGCCGGTAAGTAATAAAAATAATAATCTTCTTCTCTTTTAAAAAATGGCTTTCTGTCCTTATTAGGACAATTTCGCCAGTGTCAAAGTACTCTCTTTGAGAGGGACGTTGTTCGGTAGCCGTAGTTTTTGCAACTTGATAGTAAAATTCCAGAAACCACGTGGAGACAACTTGCACATTAAAAAATGTCAGACACGAGAGCAATATAGAATTTTATGATCACTGTTCACTGTTAAGCTTAATCGCCGCATAAAACACTATCAAAATTATACTTCAACCAGCCAAAAAAACAGAAATAGCAAAATTATATATTGAGTACATCCGCCATTTTCGAATGCCACAAATCGAATCCAAAAAAAAATAATAATAAAATCTTTATTCCATCATTATCATGTCAGCCGAAAGACGTCCACTGCTGGACATAGGCCTTCCCCAAGGCTCTCCACTCAGACCGGTCTTGTGCTTTTCGCATTCACCGCGATCCCGCGATCTTAGCCAATCTTTATTCAATAAGACAAAATTGCACAAGAGAGGAAAAAACAATTATCAAGAAAGCATAGGTTAAACAAAGCATAGGTAAGTACTTATTAACTCTGAATTATTTATTGAAGATGATAGAAGCTGCAGTTGTAGTAATTTATTTGTGCTAGTTTAAACTTGTACAAATATAATTAGTCGTAAGATACTCGTAGGTACTTCTCCACAAATTTGTGACTTGTCTACTGACAGAATCTACAGTAAACTTGTGCATGTAAATCGTTAAGGTCTAAATAAATGATTACGTTACGTCTATGGTTACAGGTTTCAACGGTCATGTTAGTAAATTTAAATTTGTTGTCATCTATGTACAAATTAAATGAATACTGATAATTCAACATGATTTGTGGCAAGTTTTTATATAAATAAATAAATCTTAAACTAACCCACAAATATCGCAGACTAAACGAACAATTCATTTGTTTCTCATAACTAACGCAATGAAGCACAAGTTTTGACCATTTTCAATGAGCTTTTCGGAGACCGATTTTAAAATTATTTACATCACTCTAAAATTCGGTGTGCTAACAATTTGATAAGTTATTGCTCGAGCTGTCAAGAACATAGACCGGCCATAATGATTTCAAATCTGACCATTCAAAGGGTAAGTAAATCTTGGATAATTTTGATAAAGTTAATCCAGAGCTGTTATTTTCTACCTACCGATTGTACAACTCTATCAAAGACGTAAATATCAACTGCTGCGAAATAATTACTCAAAGTTAAAGTCAAAATCTCTTTATTCAATTTAGGCTTTAACAAGCACTTATGAACGTCAAAAAATCTATCACCGGTTCGGAAAAATACCTCTATTGAGAAGACACTAAATAAAACGTAATAATTTCTGTTGAACCTCTGTAAATTAATGGACACAAGTTTTATGCCGCGTTGCGATAAATAAAAAAATACTGTAAAAAAATATTTTGCTGAATTTCCCCCGATGACGGGCGTTAATATTTACAGCGGCGCTTCGTCAGCGGATAATTAAAACCGACTTCGTGTTCCCGCGCATTCCTTTTTGTAGAAAATAATAAAAATATCACACAAGAGACAAGTGCGAGCCGTACGTACACACACGAAGGATTCTGTACCTCCGATTTTAAAAATACAGCCCTGTGACAAGATGTACAGACGGAATCACTAGTTTCTATTTTTTCCGTAGTCCTAGTTGTGAAGAGACGATGATCGTGATGACGTTTTCAGCGCTGATGGCTGACAGATACCGCTAAAAACGTAAACCTAAACCTTATTATTTAAAGAAAAAAAAAACGAGATGTCAATTGTCAAATCAAACAATATCTTCTTTTTCTTTTTTAAGATATGGCTTCTGTCCTAATTAATAAGACAATTTCGCCAATGTCAAAGTATTCTCGTTCGAGAGGCAACGTTGTACGGTGATTGTGGTTTTTGCAACTTGATAGCAAAATTCCAGAAACCACGTGGAGACAACTTGCGCATTAAAAAATGTCAGACACGAGAGCAATATTGAATATTGTGATCACTGTTCACTGTTAAGGTTAATCGCCCCATAAAACACTATCAAAATTATACTTCAACTAGCCAAAGAAACAGAAATAGCAAAATTAAACATTGTCTACATCCTCCATGTTCGAATGTCACAAATCGAATCGCTAAACAATATCAATTTATCAAATAAAACAAAAATAATTGGGTTTTTATCTGATGATGATATAAGATGGACAAGTGACAGTTGGCATTTATCGTTTCGTTAAGAACACTTGCTATCACCCCAACGGTTTGGAAAAACTTGTGTTGAGAGACACAACTAGAAACCAAACCATTTTTTCTTAACAATTCTGCAATGTGTTTTATTTTTTTACATTCTAAATATTTAAGACAGCTTTTGTAACATCGAAAATGTGATAAGTACCTGCATCTCATGGGAGCCTATGGGCTGGAGTGAAGAAAGCACCCTTTTCTCCAGCCGTCGGACACAAGACCCAGAATAAAATAAAAATAAAAAGGAAAATTTCAAAGTCTTTTAGCGTTGTACATTTTTAACGTGCAGCTCGCTGTTGTAATATTAAAAGGTCTGCGGAGACAAAGGCTTCCCGCGGACATTAGGCTGCGACCGATGGCGTATCAAAAATTCCATTACTAGTAAAACGCTAGTGTTGTAATGTATGCAGTTGGACGTGACCGCGCGTTAGATCGCTAAGTTACGAGCGGGCCGCGGTTGACTGCTCTTACCCGGACGGAAGGACCAGTGAGGAGAGTCTGTTTTCTACGCATAGCGTGTAATGGCAGGTACCCTTATGTTATGCTATCGCGCGCGGGACAAGCTAAATCACGCTTTGGGGGTTACTTAGTTTCGAACTGAGATACATACAAAAAATATTTAAAAACTTCTAAATTATTCATAAAAAAGCCGTGGTGGCCTAGTGGTTTGACCTATCGCCTCTCAAGCAGAGGGTCGTGGGTTCAAATCCGGCTCGCACCTTTTGAGTTTTTCGAAATTCACGTGCGGAATTACATTTGAAATTTCGAAATTCATGTGCGCAATTTACCACGAGCTTTGCGGTGAAGGAAAACATCGTGAGGAAACCTGCACAAACCTGCGAAGCAATTCAATGGTGCGTGTGAAGTTCCCAATCCGCACTGGGCCCGCGTGGGAACTATGGCCCAAGCCCTCTCATTCCGAGAGGAGGCCTGTGCCCAGCAGTGGGACGTATATAAGCTGAGATGATGATGATGATGAAATTATTTATCCCAATACCCCAATTCAAAGTCAAAGTCAAAATATCTTAATTCAATTTAGGCTATAACAAGCACTTACGAATGTCAACTGAGATACATACAAAAAAATATTTAAAACTTCTAAATTATTCATCCCTGTTTGAACTACGACATTTGAATATTGAAAATAATTAGCAAAACCGAATTGGGCAAGATATAGGTTTCACTTACAGTTTGTTCTGGCTCTTTTCCTCAGTCCTTGGGACACATTTAAGACACAATCACAGCACTTTCAGAGTTTTTATGAATAATTTAAAAGAGCGCGCGCCGGCCGGCATTCATTTCGAGCTGTCAAATTTGCGCAACTGACTGGTGGCGCCGCCGTGCGGGAGAAAGCGGAATGTTCATTCAGCCAGTATGTTTTTGATATGTGCAGGAGGTTTTAATGCACATATTACTAATTATATCTGCCCAATGTAACGTACATAAACCCCCCACCGGGAATCTACCCCAGATTCCCCAGTTTACAAACAAAACCAGGGATGGTATTGAATAAGGTAAGTGGACTGTATAGTGTAAGTATTTGTTGACTTAGTGAACTAAACACGTGTAGCTGTAAATTGAGTAAAATAAATGACTTATTTCGAACCTAAAATTGTCATAAACTTGACACCTTCTTGCGTCAAATTCATGCAAAGAAACAAAGGAAAATAAAAATTATGCTGAATCTAATTCCATTGGAAGTGGTCTAAGCTTTACAACGGGTCGCGTGTATTCGCCATTCTGGATTTTTACTTTTACCACCCGTACAACTCCATCAGCTCCTGGATAAAGTTCCGTCACATGACCGAGATGCCATTGAAGCGGAGGAGCGTCAGCATGCATAAGAACGAGTTCATCAACTTGAATATTACGACAATTCCTATGCCATTTTTGTCGCTGCTGCAGCGTGTGCAAATAATCGTTTAATTGCAATGTACGCGGACCGATATGTAAATAAATTTTATGAAAATAGTCGATAAGAATTTTTGTAAAGTTGCACTTTTTAGGAAGCAATAATGGATACTTCTTTTGATACGGTAGTTCGGCGAAAGACAACCTACCCCCCACCCTGAGAAAACCGAGGGGGTCGACATAAGGTGCTAACCTTTTAAGTGAAGAACTACAGCTGTAACCATTGGAAATTGCTTGGATATCAGCTGCAAAATGCTCTCGCTGAACGGATTTAATGAGCACATCGTGTGCGTTCTTTAAATCTGATAGAGACGAAGGACCTGTGTTCCTATTAGACTTCGTCGATCTACAATTGTTAATAAATTGAAAACAACGAGCTAAGACATTTTGAAGTTTGCTAAAACTCGAATATTTTTCAGTTAAATTATAAACAAGATTTGAGTCACGTGTTGTGTTTTGCACGCTAGTTTGAGCCAAAGTCGCGCATGGAATTTTGAGTTCTGGCACATTTGCCGATTTAAATTGATCAATTGATTTTACTGGCCAATTCTCTCTTGGTGCGTCTAGCCAGCTCGGTCCTCCGAGCCACTCCGCTGTCGATAACAGCACGGAAGGTAGCGCTCCGCGCGAGCACACGTCAGCGGGGTTGGACGCGCCGCTCACGTGAAACCAACAATCGCTTTGCACGGTCTCCAAAATTTTGGAAACACGCGAAGCCACAAAGGTTTTGAGATTATAACTGGGTGTATTCAACCAACTCAGCACCACAGAGGAATCGGTAAACAAGAGTATTTCATGAACAGGAATTCGTTCAGACAATATTGACTTCGTATATTTGACTAACTTGACTAACAAATGCGCAGCCATTAGCTCGAGACGTGGAATGGTCACTGTCTTCAAGGGTGCAACCTTGGATTTTGCAATGACTAGACTGACCTTCGAATTACCTTGATTGTTAAAACTACGCAAATAGATGACCGCAGCTATTCCTTGAACTGAAGCATCGCAGAATCCTAGTATCTGGTAGTAGCTGTGCTGTTTGACAGTAACCTGGCGCTCGTGGCTAAAATTCGACAACAGCGGGAGCTCTGACATGTAGGTGAGCCACTCCTTTTCCAGTTCCGGAGGCAGCCGCTCATCCCAACCCAGCTGTTGGAGCCAGAGTTTCTGCATGAAGCATTTCGCGTAGAATATGCAAGGAGCCACGAAACCTAAGGGATCATACTGACGACCAATCTGTGACAAAACACTACGCTTGGTGATCGCCTGTGAAGCTGGAAGTGGGTGGAATACGAAGGAAAACACATCTTCGGCGGGTCGCCACTGCAGACCTAAAACTTTTATGGACAGGTCCTTGTCATCCTCGAATGCAATGGGCGTTTCGCGGTGATCAGCTGGAACCCGAGCCAGTACCTGGGGACAGTTGCTAGCCCACTTACGAAGCAGAAATCCTCCTCCACTCAGCAACTCTAACAGTTCATCCTGTAGCTTAGCTGCTTCATCATAGCTGCTCACTGACCACAGAAGGTCATCGACGAAGAAACCTTTTTTTAGAACCTTGCTCGCTAAAGGATACTTCTCGCAGTCGTCGTCAGCCAGCTGATGCAGGACACGGATCGCTAGGTACGGACTGCTAGCAACACCATATGTGATCGTGTTTAACTCATACACTTTTAAAGGTTGATCAGGTTGAAACCTCCACAAGATGTGTTGGTAATTGCGTTGAGATTTTTCGATCAAGGTCATTCGAAACATTTTACAAATATCACTTGACAAGCAAATTTCATGTATACGAAAATTTATTAAAATCTCGTTAATATCTGCTTGAAGCTTAGGACCGGCGTAAACGACTGAATTCAAAGAATTATTATTTGTCGTTTTGCATGAGGCGTCAAAAACTACTCGGAGTTTTGTCGTGGTACTTGACGGTCGGAGAATACAGAAGTGAGGAATTATGTACTTAGAATCCACAGTACCAAAATCACCTACGCAAGTCATGTGACCAAGGCTTTCATATTCGGACATGAATTTATTATATTCTTCCTTAAGTTCCGGAAGACGATTCAGCTTTGTTTCTAAATTGTTGAAACGACGTAACGCTTGTGGAGTCGAATCGCCGAGATCAAAACTGGGTTTGAACGGGTACTTCACTGTATAACGTCCCGTAGTATCGCGACTGTGTTCGTTTTGGAACAATTGTTCGACATACAAATCTTCTGGTTTTTTAGTGACGTCATACGGCACGTTTTCAGTCTCCCAGAAAGAGTTCATGATTTTATCGATACTACTAGTTTTATTAGCAGAGAACAAGTTGAGCGAGGCTGTATTTGACTCACAATCGTCACTCAGTACTGTCTGACCAGTAATGACATATCCGAATATGGAATGCATCGCGACGGGCAAACCCGGGTCACGTGGTAGTATATTTTGACCGTCATAAATGTAGGGAAATAAGTCACCTGCGATCAACAAGTCAACTGGAGCCGCCGAAAAGTAGTTCGGGTCAGCTAACTCTAGATTTTTGAAATTATTGATAACTTTGTTTGATAAGGTTACTGTAGGTAAGTTGCTAGTTATATTACTTACGACAACAGTATCAGTGCTAAGCACCGGACCAAATGAGTTTCGTGGTTTAATTGAACATGTAACCAGACCGAAATCTTGCACTGGCGCACCTCCCAGACCCATGGGTTCAAACTGACACTTGCGTCGAGACAAACCCAGGCGCTGGGCACACTCTTTTGTCATATAACCGGACATGGCACCGCTGTCAATGACTGCACGTACGGCGTGGTAAGTTCCCCATCGATCTGCGACGTGCACCATGGCAGTGCCTAACAGCACGGTTGAATTTGACGAACAAGTCAAGCCGACGTTTGGCATTGACCTTTGACTTTGATTTTGACCATTTGAAACGTTTTGAATACTTGAAATGTTTTGACTATTTGAACCGTTTTGATTAATTGATGAATTTTGAACAGTTGGAACTGTATCTAAGTGAATACTGTGATGGTGCGGTTGTTTACACAGCACACAACGCACTTTTGACGTACACTCGGACAACGAATGCTGACGAAAGAAATTTTCGCATAATTGAAGCTGTTTCACTTTGTCAAGACGCTGCACCGGTGTTAAATCAAAAAACTCGAAACATCGATAAGTTGAATGCGGTTTGTCGCAAAATAGACATCTATTTGATCGTTCGCTATTATTCTTACTCACAGCTGACAAGCACGGCTTTTGGAACTGCTTCGGTGCACTACTGTAATTAGCAGTATTATTATTATTTGTTCGAACAAAATTCGGCTTTGCAGAGGTGTTAGGAACACTCTTAGGCGTAAACTGAATTTTTGATGTACTAATTTTAACCTCAGACATTTCCAAAACACGCGCCTGTTTCTCCACGAAATTAATCAGCTGTTCGTAAGTAGGTATATCGGTTTGATCTACAGATTGTTCGAATTCGCGCCTAGTGACGGGGTCTAAATTTCGCAATCCCATATAAAACAGTATGAAACTCGATAGGTTACTGATTTTCAAAAGTTTCAATGCTTTAACACACTCTTGATACGTTTGTAAAAATGTGTTTAGACCAGTAGCCGACTCAGTTGACAAAGGCTTAAATTGAAACAGCCGATCTAAATAGCTCGTAGCTAAGGCACGAGTGTTCTCAAATTTTTTGACTAGCAAAGCCCATACTATCGGATAATTATCGGCCGTCACTGGCATCCCTTTGACCACAGTCAATGCCGAACCGCTGACTGCGGAGAGCAGGTAATAAAACTTCTCAATGTTCGTAATATCATTGTTGTTATGAATTAAACTCGTAAACGTGTCATAGAATGTTTGCCAGTTTTCTAATTTGCTATCGAAATGGAACAATTCTAGTTTAGGCAGCCGCGGCTTAGCCGACCGCGAGTCTGGCCCGGCAGCGCCCGGGCCGCGGCCCGCGGAGCGCGACGAAGGTCCGCTACCGCTGCCGTCACACGATTGCCAAGTGTCGCTATTAGCCTCCGCTACACTCAGAATACGGAAATACATGTCGTCAAAGGTTTGAATTTCTTGATAATTTGGTTTAAATTTCGGGTTTTGTTTCTTATTATAAGAATTTAACTCGAATATGCATTGTTCGAAACATTCCCGAGTCGAATGAAGTTCTTTAAGTCGCAAATTAAATTCGGTTAAACGCTCTGGTGGAGTTGATTTGGATAGTTCAAATAACGTTTGACATCGTATAAAAAGCAGTTCTTTTTTGTTGATAAGTTGTTCGACATCGAATTCTTTTTCGTCCATTTCGAATTAAAAAACAAAAGACGCGCGCGACGCGTTGCAAAGAACGAAAATTGAAAACGTTTATTTTATACGTATTATTCTAGGTAAATAACTTAGATTAGAAATAAGCCTGTTACCTTAAAACTGCGTGAAATGTGTGTTTTATGTGTATGAATGTGTATTTAGTTTGCAAACTGAGGATCCGGTTCGAAGGACCAAAATGTTTGAACTACGACATTTGAATATTGAAAATAATTAGCAAAACCGAATTGGGCAAGATATAGGTTTCACTTACAGTTTGTT
The DNA here is from genome assembly GCA_037349165.1 of Choristoneura rosaceana. NCBI lineage: Eukaryota > Metazoa > Arthropoda > Insecta > Lepidoptera > Tortricidae > Choristoneura > Choristoneura rosaceana. The sequence continues at coordinate 302,513 of JAZBNJ010000026.1, forward strand.
CTGGCTCTTTTCCTCAGTCCTTGGGACACATTTAAGACACAATCACAGCACTTTCAGAGTTTTTATGAATAATTTAAAAGAGCGCGCGCCGGCCGGCATTCATTTCGAGCTGTCAAATTTGCGCAACTGACTGGTGGCGCCGCCGTGCGGGAGAAAGCGGAATGTTCATTCAGCCAGTATGTTTTTGATATGTGCAGGAGGTTTTAATGCACATATTACTAATTATATCTGCCCAATGTAACGTACAATCCCGATACCCCAATTCAAAGTCAAAGTAAAAATATCTTTATTCAATTTAAGCTATAACAAGCACTTACGAATGTCAAAAAAATCTACCACCTTTTGTTGTCTGTAATGATATTTTAAACCGTGGAATAACGGTTTTAGTTTTTCTCTAAGCGTACTAATTTTAGAACTTAATTTAATAAAACACTTGAGCATAAAACAATCGAAACCTCTGGTAAAGAGTGGTATTTCGTTTGTGAATACTTGCGTTGCGCATCATAACACACTTTAAAATTCATGAAAATTAGTATTTTTAGAAATGGAAGTTTTTCGCTAAATGCGTTATAATGCTTAAATAAGTTTTAATACATTTAATAGTTGTGATGTATAAATATCATAAATAATTTTGTGAATCTGTTAAAAAATATATATCTCATTGAGTTTCTTGCCGGTTTCTTCTCAACAGAGTTTTTTCTAACCAGTGCTAGATTTTTTTTGACATTCATTAGTGATTGTGTTATAGTATAGTCCAAATTGAACAAAGATATCTTGACTTTGAATGCCCGTTAAAAACTACTTAAAAACGCTCTCCGCTTACATTTGTGTTTACTATAAAAATTTAAACTTCTTGCCACGAAACGTACAGCACTGAGCAACTAGAAAACTAAAGTGTCACTGGTAAATGATGATTGTTTGTGTGCTATCTAATATTGTTAATCATCATCATCAGCCTGCAGATGTGAAGTACTGAAACCATAGATGCTGATGATGCTGATGACGATGATGATGAAATAATTTTGTGCTACCTAGCTTCTCATCAACTTTTTCTTAGTTAGGGTTAATGGAAAAAACCAGATGAAGTGCTACATATCTACAATAATAATAATAATTGTAACAAGTCGGTGTGTTAATGTTATGTAGCATTGGACATTTTTTATAGCAAAATTGGTTAACTTTGGGCAGAAAATAATTATAAGTTACAGAATTTTCTTACACTAGTAACTTTTCCATAAACTAATTCCTATTATCATGTAGTTATGTAAATAACCAAAATAATTCACCGAATACAAATAAACACCTCCAACTTACCAACCTAGGTGCTCCAACTATAGTTACCTAGTTTAAACACACGCTAAAGCCGACCTCACAAAATCCCCCATTCACACATAATTCCGACGGGAAAATAATTTCCAATAAGTTCCGAGCTCTTCAGCACGAATCATCATATCATCCCGCTGCAATATCAGAGCCTCGCGGTCGCCACCCCCCCCCCCCCCCCACAACCGTCCAACCTAACAAGATCCCAGCACCTCCACCAAACCGACTGGAATACACACGGCCCTGGGTCTTGTTATACTGGGCCGTCATATGTTACAGTCCACTTTTAATTACATGCATCAGCCACACGAGTTTAGTTATAAAGGGAATTTCGAGGTTTCAGTTTTAACGTGGTTTTTCTTTGGGATTTTAATTAAAAAGTTCCGGACGCAGTTTTCATGTGACATAATTTTACATTAGTGATTAGTGCTAGATCAGTAAGATGTAAATATTTGGCAACATGGTTTTTATCAGCAGCAAAGCCGTGGTTCACGTTTAAGTTAAGTTTGGTTTAAATTATTGTACAATGGTTTCTCCAATAAGATGGAGCGACGACTTGGTTAAGATCGCGGGATCACGGTGGATGCGGAAAGCACAAGACCGGTCTGAGTGGAGAGCCTTGGGGAGGCTTAAGTCCAGCCACTGGACGTCTTTCGGCTGACATGATGATGATGATGATAATAAACACATGAACTAAATAAAATAGTAAAAAAACAAACACATGGCTTCAGCCACGGCTAAAGTATTATATTAATTAAAATCAACGCATTTGTATGCTTTGCAAAAATAAACAAATAAACAGTACTCCACAAAATAATTATCTGATCACATTTCGCTAATGGAATGCAGTAGAATTAAATCAACGATTCTGGCACAGAATATTGGACTGACATCTGAATTGATTTGTGGTTTATTGTTTTTATACCATAGATATTTTTATACATCATCTATGGTCTAATGTGTGTATCGCAGTGCCGGGCACTAGCTATCCCTCTTATTGTAGACTTATGGTACTTCGTTTTCTATTAGGATAACAAGTATAATAAGTAATTGTCGATATCATCGATATTCTGTACATTCTCGCAAATCTGTACCAAGTCAAGAAGAGTTTTGGAACGCCACTCAAGCGAGAGTCCCGACACTCTAAGGATCGTCTTCAAACACAGCGTTTGATGTCACCGGTCTTAATTAATGGCAGATTGTACAAAGATACAAACATAATCATAATGATGCTATGGTTCTGTAGTTAATATTAGGTCGATGTTAGAGAGTGCAACAACAGTCTAACATAATATTTTTCACTTCTCATGCTCGTAAAGTTAGTATATTTATGCTGGGTCTAAGCAACATAAAATGACTTTTTGTGCTCTGGTGCATAAAGTAAAATTTCACTCTTGTTGTATACGTACAATCTACTATTACGTATCTTCTCTTTCAGAAAAGATACACATACAAGCTTGAGTGAGACTTTCAAGTTTCAGAAGAAAGATAAAATTATTTCTTTGGAATCCACGAATGTCTTAAAAATGTCCCTTCTGTAATGTCGCTTTTCTAATGGGTCGGCCCAGTTATCACATCTTCAAATACAGTCAACAAAAATAACGAAATACAGCGTATTGTATGGCGCAAAAAACCTTGCCAAAGTTGTCACTCGCTATACATTCGAGCGCAAATATTTGTGTATAATATCCGCTTCGTTAAACTCACGAGAAGAAAAGTTCCTCGTATCAGTGTCCGTCAGGCTTTGTTGAGGTCTTCTGCTCCACTTGCCCACTGCCCACTCCCCACTCCCCACTCCCCACGCCCACACCCTCGCCCACTTCGCACGTATTAAACGCTCCAGTTGACCCATCATGGCCGCCACACGTCCGGCAAATATTTGAGTGTTGGCCCAACAACGAGCGCGCCTCAATCTCGACCCTATCGGTTACAGCATAACGCGGTACTTCGGACGATACACAACTTTAAGCGTTAATTAAAAGTTAGTTTATTTGGAACCGATATTATTCGGCAACTATGTTCCAATTATTTAGGGGTTGGGGGTAAACAAAAACTGAACTGAATAATTTGTCGGTTTATTGTAAAGGAAAAACGTCTAGCATAACATCTGTTTATATTTTAAAGTTCCTGCCAGTTTTAGAGTTATATATTTTATCTCGGCCTGTATAGGTCCGTCCCTCTGCTGCAGGGCACGGCCTCCTTTCAGAATAAGGCTAGTGTAGATTGGTAACTTAACACATACCATTGAAGTTCAATAAACTAGGGCTGTATATCCTATTCATGTGGGTACTTCTTTCAAAGACAAGGAATAGCTGTTCAAACATGTGATGCAGCCTGAAGTCGATGCCTGTGGCAGAAAATATGGAAGACGTCTTTTCTAGATCTATATACATATAAACAGTTTTAGTTTAGTTTAATTTAAGTTTTAACTTATAATTCCATTTTATTAAATTACTAGCTTTTGCCCGCGGCTTTGCCCGCGTGGAATTCGGTTATCGCGCGCTGTTACCTCGGGAGCTGTGCATTTTTTCGGGATATAAAGTAGCCTATGTCACTCCTAGGCCTATAAACTATCTTTATGTCAAAAATCACGTCGATCCGTCGCTCCGTTTCGACGTGAAAGACGAACAAACATACAAATACACAAACACCCACAATTTTGCATTTATAATATTAGTATGGATGATGCGATAGGAACTCATTTTTTGCTCGCTTAAAATCTATACGAAGCCCTCAATTCCCGTGTCTGCCTCACAGTTGGTCGGGTTTTTTTGTATACTGTATTTGTTCGGTATTGTTTGTAAATTTATCTGTTCATGTCACCTACCCTCTAACCCTTCATATTTCCTATCCTTGGAAAACGCAGGTAGGCATAAAAAGGCCTACAACGTCAAGAACTGTCACTCTGTCAGTTCAGCCAAAGACAGGGTTCGAGTCGGTCGATGTCGAGAGCGTTTCTCCATCCCGCCATTCGCCCACGGTTTCGAGCTAACCTTTAATTAATCATCATACGGTACGCGTTTTCTTCAGCGCGTTCAACGCTGAAGAGCAGAAGAGGAGTGCGTAAGACCGGCAGCCATAACACCTTGCAGCCACCGTACGTTTGAACCAGGTACGCGTTTTCCACTTTCCCTTCTTGCCCCTTCATATTTTTGGTCCTTCACCCCGAATATTTCCTTTTACGGTCCCTCATCTTTATATTTTCCCAATCCAGGGTGACATCATCTTCCAAATATTAGTTTTATCAATTAATATTTCTAACTTGTTATTTTTTTCCACTTGGAGGTAGATTTCGTTCACTCCAATACCATAGACAAAACCGGTAATTCTAACTCCTAGTCATCCTTCCTGCAGTTTGACATATCGGTCCAACTTGTCAATCATTTATTTCGACAGTGTATAGGAAGCCTTATTTTAATTAACACTAGCAACACTGACGTTTCGTACGTCAGTTGTCAAAATTGTCAATTGAGGCATAACCTAGTTAACTCGTCCAGTTTGTTGTCATTAATAATTTGTTTACATCGAATTAATCAACAATGGGAGGAAATAAAACCGATGTCTGCAATGTTCCTACAGGTTCTTTGGATGATTCACAACAAACTAACATAGTTTCAATGAATGTTCAGGGAAATTTTATGAATTCCTTGTACAACTTAGCGACAGAACTTAGCGGCATATCTGACCGGGATCCAATACGCGTAGCGAGTTTTAAGGCTAGATATAACGACATCAATATTATTCGCGATCGTTTTCAGGAGGCTTACAATGGTTTTGTGTCGAAATGTAACGATGTAAATGTGCGTAAAAACATTGACGGATTGTTCAACAATTTCTATGAAATGTATTATTCGGTTCAAGTGTTGCAAGAATCCATCTTAACACAGCCATGTCTTTCAAGGTCGAATCAAGTCTGTTTACCTAAAATTACATTATCCCATTTTTCCGGTGTGTACACTGAATGGCCAAACTTTATAGCTATGTATGATAGTCTCATTCATAACAATAATGAACTTTCATCTATTCAAAAAATGCATTATTTGCTTAGTGTTTTGGAGAAGGAACCCTTGACTTTAATTAGGCATTTAGAACTTTCTCATGATAACTACAATATTGCTTACAAACTTTTGAGGGATAGATACCAAAACAAAAGGCTGATAGCGGACAAGCACTTAGAAGCTATCCTGTCATTAAGTATGCAACAAAGTCAGAGCAATTTACGCAGATTTGTCAATACACTAAAGGAAAACTCACAGGCATTGGAAGCGCTACAGTTCGACGTTAAGGCATGGAGTTTTATATTGTTACATATTGTTTTGCGGAAGCTCCCTTTAGAGCTGCGGGGTAAATTTGAAACAAAATACAGCGGCACACCTAATACCATTCCGACATTTGAGAATCTTCTAAGTTTTTTGGACACTCATCTTCGAGTGTTAGAAACTGTCAGTGGTACAAAGGTAGCAGCGGCTGTGGTTCAAGGCAATACATCCAAGGTATCATTTACTGTCAATACTTCAAGGTGCATATGCTGCAACGGGGAACATGTTTTGTATGCTTGTGATAAATTCAATAATATGACTCCAATTCAACGCAGGGAGTTTGTCACTCAGCAGCATCTATGTTTCAACTGTCTACGGACACATTCAGTGAATAAGTGTATGTCAAAAAGTAGGTGTCAAATATGCAATGGTCGTCACCATTCAAAACTTCACATGGATAAGGTTGATAATCAACTCAGGAATCATGCCGTGCATGAAGGCAAATCATCAGAGCCTGGTCAGTCACCAAAGCCTGGTCATCTTGAGGCTGCTCTTACAACCTTGAGTTCTTCAGCTCAGCCTCTTCACATTCATGGTATTCGCAATGAATCTACTATGATGTTAGGTACGGCTTTGGTCGGTTTGCAGGATATCAACGGGCATTTGCATACTGTAAGAGCTCTATTGGATTGCGGGTCTCAGGTATCAATCATAACTGAGAATTTAGCTCAGAAGTTGCGTTTCCGACGTTCTACTTCTGGCCTTCTTGTTGGATTGGGAGGTTCAAATCCTCAACACACCAGCGGTAGCATAGAGTGTTCAATAAGCTCTCTACTGGATAAAGCTCAGCCTGCTCTGGTGACAACTGCGGTTGTTCTCAAGCGCATCACAGGGAGTCTCCCTAGCGTTCAGGTTTCTCCTCAGGTAATGGACGCGTGTAGGGACATCTCGCTTGCGGATTCGAAATGTTTCATTCCAGGCCCCATTGATCTTCTTATTGGCGTGGATCTCTACGATAAAATCTTTGATGGTAGGAAACTAAAACTTGGAGAAGGACTACCAACGGCTTACTCTTCCATTTTCGGTTGGGTACTAATGGGCGCAGCTCCCATGGCTTCTGTCTCTACCAATCATATTGTGGCTCTACATTGCTCTACCAACTTAGATGCGACTCTCACCAAATTTTGGGAGACAGAAGAAGCTCCTTCAAAATTAATTCAAGATCCAGAAGATCTAAAGTGCGAGAAGCACTTCGTAGAGACTCACACACGCGACAAGACGGGAAGATTCATCGTGCGGTTGCCATTTCAAACAGAGTGCAAACCTTTGGGTGAAACACGCAACAACACTCTTAAAAGGTTCCACAACCTAGAGCGCAAGCTAATCAAGGATCCGAGGCTGAAAGAAATGTACGTCGCATTCATGGCAGACTATCTTCAGACTGGTCATATGCGGCCTGCATCGGGCCTTACGTCAAGCGATAGATACTTCATTCCACATCACGGGGTACTTAAGGAGAGTAGCAGTACCACGAAGCTCCGCGCGGTATTCGACGCGTCAGCGGCTAGCAGCTCAGGTGTATCACTGAATCAGGTTTTGTTGTCAGGTCCCAAACTTCAGCAAAATATTGAAGATATAATTCTACGGTTCAGGACACACGCTGTCGTTTTCACTTGCGATATTAAGCAGATGTACCGGCAGGTGAGAATGCACGATGAAGACTGCAAATACCAGACCATATACTGGCGTGAATCCCCGGACAAACCGTTACAACAATTTGAGCTAACGACCGTCACCTATGGCGTGTCAAGCGCAGCCTACCTGGCTATGCGCGTCATCCATGAGCTCGCAACCCTAAACAAGGAAGCGCATCCGGAGGCTGCACGCGTACTACGCGAGGACACCTTCGTCGATGACGTCATCAGCGGTAGCAGTGATGTGGAGTCTGCAAGAGCACTTCAACAGCAAATAGTGACGGTGCTAGCTCAAGGAGGCTTTCAGTTGAGGAAGTGGGCCAGCAACAGCCCGGAGTTACTGAATGATTATCCTACTGATCACCTCGAAACACCGTTTCGGTTCGAAAACGAGGATAACATTTTTAAAATATTAGGCGTCGAGTGGAGTTCCAGCACGGACAGCTTCGTGTATCGCGTATCAAATCTCGGGAAGTGCCACACGAAACGTGATATCTTGTCCAATATAGCTCGGCTCTACGATCCTTGTGGTTATTTAGCACCCATTACATTTTATGCCAAGGTCATCATGCAACGTCTATGGGCGTTCGATCTTTCATGGGATGATCCACTTCCTGCCGAAGCGATCCAATCGTGGGATGCCTTCTTGGATGGATTCCATCTCCTAAGTATTCCAAGGATACCTAGGTTTATACTAGGTACTCAACCGGCGCGCTATGAGCTCGTAGGTTTTAGCGACGCTTCGGAAAGCGGCTATGCTGCCGTCGTTTATCTCAGGGTGGTCGACTCTAACGGGGATATAGGAGTACATTTACTTTTAGCCAAATCTAGAGTCGCACCAATCAAGCAGAAACTCACCATTCCCAGGCTCGAGCTGTCAGGAGCCGTGCTTCTCGCTCGCCTACTCGGACATGTTACACAGGTGTTGGAGCGCAGGATCGTCATAGCGGATACGATTGCTTGGTGCGACTCTAGCATCGTTTTAGCATGGCTCCGTACTCCGCCTCACAAGCTACAAACGTTCGAGGCAAATAGGGTTTCTCAGGTTCAGGGCCTTGTGCCATCCATCGTGTGGCGCTATGTGCCTTCCAGACTTAATCCCGCGGATTGTGCGAGCAGAGGATTGTTACCACAGGACTTAGTGAATCACAGCTTATGGTGGTCGCCATCGTGGTTGAAGGAGGATTCTGCGGACTGGCCATCACAGTATCAGCCGGCATTTGATAACTTACCTGGACTTAAGGGTGAAGCTTCGTCATCACTCCAGGTCATCAACGCGGTTGACAACCCGCCAACCTCCTCTCTCATCAATCGCTACAGCTCCTTGTCCAGGCTCCAGCGCATGTTAGCGTGGTCGATGCGTTTTCTTTATAACTCTCGGCATCCCACCTACAAAAGATCAGGTCCTCTAAACACTTCGGAGTTGAACGCTGCATTGCAGAGAGCAATCAGGTTGACGCAAGAGGAATCATTCGCCGATCAAATGAGGTCTGTTCGTGAAAATCGCACTCTTCGAACCCATTTTGCTCGTCTACATCCCTTTATAGATTCTTCAGGCTTGCTGCGCGTCGGTGGTAGACTCAGGCACTCCAACCTGTCCTACGACGCCAAGCATCCGCTTCTTCTGCCGAAGCGACACCACTTGACGAATCTCATCATCGACTATTTTCATCAGCTCTACCTGCATGTAGGACCTAATGAACTCATCAACATTCTTCATCAGCGTTATTGGATTCTCTCAGCGCGTCGTGTCGTCCGACACCGCGTCTTTATGTGCCAACGTTGTCAGCGCCTAAAGGCCAAACCTCTGGAGCCCTTCATGGGAAATCTTCCCCCAAGCCGTGTACGCGAGGCACGTCCATTCATCCGAGTCGGTATAGATTTCGCGGGTCCATTCAGCATAAGGTCTTCTAATCAGCGTAAGTCCAAGGTGGTTAAGGCTTACCTCTGCGTCTTCGTGTGCCTCGCTGTCAAGGCGGTCCACCTAGAGGTAACATCTGACTTGACCACGAATGCATTCATGGCCTCCTTTGACAGATTCGTTTCCAGACGAGGCATGGTGTCCGACGTCTACACGGATTGCGGGAAGAATTTTCAAGGGGCTAGGCGCCATCTCAACGAGGTGGATGCTTTCCTTCGTCAACATCAACACGACTTGACAGAAGCACTGGCAAAGGTCAGCGTGAACTGGCACATGAACCCACCGTACGCGCCTCACATGGGCGGCCTATGGGAGGCTTCTGTCAAGTCAGCCAAGCTTCTCCTGAAGCGTACCCTCGGGGAACAAGTACTCACCTTCGAAGAATTGACCACAATCTTCGCCAAGGTCGAGGCAGTACTCAATTCCAGGCCTCTGTGCCCAACATCGAATGATCCAAACGATCTTGAAGCACTGACGCCTGGTCATTTCATTATCGGACATCCATTGGTGAGCCTGCCTGAATACGATTTCGACCACACTCCAATCTCACGGCTCAATCGTTGGCAGCTCGTTCAACAGATAACACAACATTTTTGGCGCCGATGGCAGCTTGAATACTTGCACAATTTACAGCAGCGCGCAAAGTGGTGTAAGGACGTGCCAAACCTTAAAATAGGAGACCTCGTTCTCGTGAAAGAGGATAATTTGCCACCTCTTCAATGGCGTAAGGCGCGAGTATCCAAGCTCCGTCCAGGTGCAGACGGCGTAGTTCGTGTGGTAGAGCTCAGGACTAGCACCGGTCCATGCCTACGATCTGTCGCTAAGGTCTGCCCCTTACCAAGCTTAGACAATTAAAAAACCCGAAATAGAAAATCAACTTAGCTTTAACAATTAGTTTTTAAGAATTTCGCTTCAATTCATCTAGTATTTTAAAATCATCTATCGTGAAATCATCTAAAGAGCTCGGTAGCTCTTTGGGGGGCGGTTATGTTCGGTATTGTTTGTAAATTTATCTGTTCATGTCACCTACCCTCTAACCCTTCATATTTCCTATCCTTGGAAAACGCAGGTAGGCATAAAAAGGCCTACAACATCAAGAACTGTCACTCTGTCAGTTCAGCCAAAGACAGGGTTCGAGTCGGTCGATGTCGAGAGCGTTTCTCCATCCCGCCATTCGCCCACGGTTTCGAGCTAACCTTTAATTAATCATCATACGGTACGCGTTTTCTTCAGCGCGTTCAACGCTGAAGAGCAGAAGAGGAGTGCGTAAGACCGGCAGCCATAACACCTTGCAGCCACCGTACGTTTGAACCAGGTACGCGTTTTCCACTTTCCCTTCTTGCCCCTTCAGTATTCTTTATTTATTGTAAAGTATTAATCTATCCAATAACAAATAATAATCAAGTTGTTTTTAAAATGGGACTGTTTTAATTGAATTGCACCGCAACCAACAGCCAACTTGATTTCACGGTCCAAAAACATCGCACCCTGCAAGCTCACTTCAAAAATGTCAAATAGAACCGTTGTATGGTGAAAAGTTACATAGTGCTTCAAAAACGCGAACGATGGCAGATTACCCGCTATTCACCACCCCTCTTCGAACTACGGAGTAGGCAATACGCCAGTCAGTTCATACTCATGTGATCAGTTTTACACTCTCTTAAAAATAAGAAGGGTTCTCGATCATCCGCAGGGCTCTAATTTCTACACGACTGCTCAAAGGAGTGCTATGTTTTTTAAAGAAAGAATAAACTTATAGGTGGTATTTATTTTTAGGCGGATGTATGTTTGTTTATTTCTTTGGTTCCCTCCCTAGCCGAAACGGCTTGACGGGTTTTAAGTATATGATGTATCAGCAGATTCGTCATCACTGTCACAGTGACATAAGTTACAATAATATTACATAATAAATAGGGCGAAAAAAATATGCAGAGAGATTATTTTTTTTATTCACCTCAGCAGCTTAATCGAATTAAGGAGCGGCCATATTATCGCGACTTAAAAACGGTGACGTTATGGAATCGCAGTCACGCATCGTATGCGCACCGTTTTTATTGCATGCTCCCCACACTGCTGCTTAACCAACGGAATCGCAGTGACGTGCCGTAAACATCACGCCTTTTGGAAGATAGTATGCGTGGAGATACGGTAATGTCCTGACGTTTACAGCACGTGATGAGAGCATGCAATAAAATGATGCGCATACGATGCGTCACTGCGATTCCGTACCGTCACCGGTTTTTAAGCAGCGGTGTGGTCGCGGCCTAATTGTAAACGATATGATTGATCCTAAACTTTAAAAATATTGCAATATCGCACCACAAATGCCGCCGTCTGCTAACTCATAATCACGACGAGTCTCTGACCGCTGAGGCCTGAACACACACTATCAATTACCTGCAAATCGTCTCCATCAACGAACGAGTGGCTAAAGTTCAATCAGCGGGCAAACATTTGCCGAGTGGCCACACGCACTCGCACGCAGCCGGCGATGAATCACCGCCGCGTGACACTGACGGCGACTTATTGATCGAGCGGCCTTCCGCTGCTCATAATGTTGAAATGATCGAGGATTAATCTTCAATTGGAAATATACTAAGTCATGGTAGACTGTTAACTACTCCGTCATCACGTGTTAAAAGCGAGTCAGTGAACTAAAGGTGGTGTTGTCCGTTGTGTCATACTAGAATTAATCACGTGTTTATCTATAATATCCACACTAATATTATAAATGCGAAAGTTTGTTTTTATGTTTGTGTGTTTGTCCGTCTTTGACGCCGCAACTGAGCGGCGGAACGACGTCATTTTTGGCATAGAGATAATTTATAGCCCGGAGAGTGACATAAGCTACTTTTTATCCCGGAAAAATGCACAGTTCCCGAGGGAACAGCGCGCGATAACCGAATACCACGCGGGCGAAGCCGCGGGCAAAAGCTAGTACATAATAATAAAGAATAAATAATTTATGTGAACATGAGGATATCTATCCTATATTATGTGGTCTGAAATAAATCATTTTTATTTTTTTTATTTATTTATTTGACCAAGTATATTATAAACATTTTTGCTGTAACATTTATAAATTTTGCGTCTATGCAAAGATTAAGTCAAAAATAGTGGCGGCATTTCACAATATTTTTTTAAGTATTTTCACCTATGAGGATTAACCAGCCCTGATATAAAAATCTCCTTATTCTTATTTCAAAAACGGTGTAAGCGGCACCTTCTTACTGAAGTTACGTCGTGCCATGAAAGTTTCCTTTCAAAAGCTTATCCGACAGTGCAGTACATCTTAATTGCATCCAAGGTGGCTCATACAATTTCAACATCATTATACTGGCAGTGGACCCCCCCCCCCCCCAAAGTTATCAGTAGCGTTTTAAGATTTCACAATTTTCACTCGCTGTTACTTACACGATCGGTTCATCACGTTTTTTGTTTTGCTAAAATTATCCCAATAGTCAATCTTGTCCCTTTATAATGATCGATAATAAACACAAACAGGTACTTACAGAGGGCTTTCTTTTGTGTATTATTATTGTATTTTCTTTTTGTACAATAAAGAGTTTAAACAAACAAACAGGTTAAAGTAGGTGGCAAAAACAAACCGGCATGAGAGATAAAACAATGAATTTAGAGTTGCATAAAGTTTCCCATAATGAACCGACATGAAAGATAAAACAATGAATTAGAGATGCATAATGTCTTCCAAAATCAAAAACTACAAAAAAGTTGAAAAACCTTGTCATTTCAAAGTTCATATCTCAAAAACAGCTAAATAAATTTTAACGAAACAGCTAAAAACTACTTCAAGAAAACTCGCTTTCAAATAAAAAAAAACTACATCAAAATCGATCCTTTAGTTTGAAAGGTACAATGCCGCAGAGAGACAGACACACAAACATTGGTGTCAAACTTATAATACCCCTCTTTTGACGTTGGGGGTAAAAACAGTGTTGCCACCTAAGATATTTTTTTACCCTACCGCTACGCGAAATTACCCTAAATTAGGCACTTTTATTTTTTTACCCTATACATTTTTAAAATATAAATGCGATTTCTTAATAAGCTAACACCAAACAAAGCAAAGCATATAAATGCGATTTATTAATAAGCTAACACCTGAATTACTACACAGTTTCGGAAAATTCTTGGAATGCATCCATAATTAGTCTTGGCTTCTATGTCATCTTCAGTATTTTTTTTCATGAAACCGTGCATTTTATTTGAAAACTTTTACTAAATAATACAATAACAAATGATTAAAACAATAAATACTCAATAATAATAATTAAAAACTAATATAACTCTAAAAAAGGCCCCTGTGGCATGGTTCCAAGAATGCTGGCAGCATTTCCTCGCTGTATGGCGATGCTAAATGATATTACAACGGATAACTCACGTCTTAAATCGATTTAAAATCCTCTAAATTTAGGGTAAATTACCCTAAGGTTGAGACACTGGTAAAAAACGAGAATCATTACACACAACATTACACAACGCCGGACCCGTTAGCCGCAGCCGCACTCGCAGGATTTAAGACTACTTTAACAATAGTTAGTAATTCAATCACCGCTCTCAGAGCCGGGGATTAATTATAAATCCGTCGCGTGGCGTGACGTGCCTGCTAATGCGGGGCTTTGCCGAGCTACTCGGGCTTACACTCCCGGATAACAACCGGAGACTTCTTAAAAGCGGTAAGGCCCTCATGGCAGGCCGGTACTCGTTCGGTTCATCGAAAAAAAACTTAGAAATCGTTAAAGACGTTAAATAAATACTTACAAGAACTGCTTTTTTAAACATCCTTATCCCAACTATTATAAATGGGAAAGTGAGTTTGTTTGTTACGCTTTCACGGCGTAACGGAGCGAAGGATCGTCGTGATTTTTGGTATAGAGATAGTTTATGGTCCCGACAGTGACATTAGGCTACTTTTTATCCCGGAAAAATGCACAGTTTCCGAGGAAACAGCGCGCGATAACCGAATACCACGCGGGCGGAGCCGCGTGCAAAAGCTAGTATTAAATAGACAGATAGTGGCGCCATTCAAAAATCAAAATCAAAAATGCTTTATTTCATTCCACACAATCAACGAGTAGGGTGACAAATGGAGAGGCCTCCCAGTACATAGGTGTTTTGCACCTGTGTTAAGAGGACTCGCTCTTCCTTTAATGGTAGAATTTTTTTTTATTCGACTGGAAGGCAAACGAGCAAGTGGGTCTCCTGGTGGTAAGACCGCCCATAAACATCTGCAACACCAGGGGTATTGCAGATGCGCTGCCAACCTAGAGGCCTAAGTTGGAATACCTCAAGTGCCAGTAATTTCACCGGCTGTCTCACTCTCCGCGCCGAAACACAACAGTGCAAGCACTGCTGCTTCACGGTAGGATTAGCGAGCAAGATGGTGGTAGCAATCCGGGCGGACCTTGCACAAGGTCCTACCACCTGCAAAAGAATTGCGTAGACTAAAATTGTTATTTTTTATTCGACTAGAAGGCAAAGGAGAAAGTGTGTCTCCTGGTGGTAAGAGATCACCACCGCCCATAAACATCTGCAACACCAGGGGTATTGCAGATGCGTTCCCAACCTAGAGGCCAAAGATGGAATACCTCAAGTGCCAGTAATTTCACTGGCTGTCTTACTCTCCACGCCGAAACACAGCAGTGCTTGCACTGCTGCTTCAAGGCGGGATTAGCGAGCAAGATGGTGGTAGTAATCCGTGCAAACCTTGCACAAGGTCCTACCAAAATATAAATGTATGTTAAGTCATGATTAAGTCTTACAACGGAACATTTCACTTTATTATACCTAAGGGTGTTAAACGCCTAATATTTTTAACTCCACCCAACAATAATCTACTCTCAAAACTACCGACACCTAACAAGAATTAATTAACCCTTTACTGTAGAGATACCACCGGAATAACTTGTAGCACTTAATTCAAGCCACCTGACCCGCAACAAACTATTAATTACGCACAACAAACGAAACATACATATGCATAAGCCCATTTTGATATTCAGTTTCCTCCGGGGGTCTATTCCGGGGTCAATAGTCGGTATTATGCCAAGTGTAACGATGATGCGTCCCGGTGGGGCTGTGAGCTGCGAGGCCACGGATGTTGGCGGGTATCGGTGCGGCCTTCAACACAATAGGGTATTGACTCGTGCTTAAAGTAAAGCCAGCGTTCAGTTTCAAAGGTCGCAAGGCCTTAGTTTTGGCTTCAAATCTAATTGAGCACATATTTTCTTGAAAACTGAAATTCCTGTCGTAACGCTGAAGCTCGATGGAACTCCTCAATACAAAAGCCCTTGAACCCAGTTTCTGATCCCGTTTCAGGAGAATTTTATATGGAAATCGAAATTTAAAAAAAAAATTCTCAACCTACGAATCCGGTTTCGAATCTAGTCGATCATGGGATATTTTTCTAAACCTAACCGCCGATACCTAAAGTAATTAAAATTTCCGCCAGATACGCGGACTGCTCCCAAATACCCCATAAAACCCACGAAAACTATTCCGATCTAGTTTCATCGAATTTTTTCCTAAGCCGAAATTCCCATTCAACGCCGAAACTCAAGGACACCAAAAGTTCGGTCAGATCTAAGACGATGAACTCGCCCCGCTTCTGCCTGTCTCCCGCGGCACATCTCAGACAGTTCCCTTCGGCTAGATTACCCACGGTTTACGCTCCCGCTGTCAGCATTGAGTTTCACGCCGACTTCGGGTAGTTGCCGATCAAATTCACCAGTTTATCTAGTATCTCGGGGCTAAATTCTAAGATAATAATACTCTCCTTGTCACTCTTCCAATAATTATGGGCGTGAGCAGTACACTGCACGAAGCACGAAGTTTGCATTTCGAAAATAATCACAGGTAAAGCATCTTTATTAAATTTAGGCTATTTAAGTTGGCCCATTTAGATCAGTCAGTAATATAGGAAAGTAAAACAATAAGACAGGCATGCCGAAGATCTATTCTTAGGAACCATGTCATCGATTTTAATAATAAGAAAAACTTGTATTCAAGTCGGAAATCGATTCCGGACGTTTTTAAAAATAAAACACATACTAACAATATTATTTAAAATGATTGGAGGTCTTAGTTGAAGGTACCCATAAAAAAGAAAGCAGAATCTATAAATTGTACGGGCCGATTTACCATGGAAAGTTTTTGTTTAATCAATTGTGGTTAGGTTTTCACATATAGGTAAATAATCAATAATTATCCTTAGCAGACTCAACAATATTTTGTATACCTCCATTTTACAGCTAGGCTTACTCCAATCACAACTCCTGAACATTTCCATCCCCACGAGGAACAATTGCCGCCCGCCGAATCGCGGGTCAGTAGAGGAACGACCCGCAATCCCGTAGTACTCTGTCGGCAGTGTACGCGGCATCAACCGTTATTAAGGACGCGGTTCCATTAGGTCACACGATACGTCACGCACGAGGGTTAAAAAGAAGATTTCTTGAAAGAGTAATGTTTGAACACAATCACAAGGACTATATTTCCTAAATAAATTACAAATTAAAAAAATATATATATGAAAATAATAATTCCATCAAAAAAATTTTTAGGCAAAATATTGCTAAGACGAGACCACGTGGCTCGCACTGTCAGAGAGTTATTTTGTTATCAGATCTCATGTAGAGCCAAGCTTCTAACTCTACTAACTATAGAAGCCCTTTCTTCACAAACTATTTATGTGCCATGGCCAGGGCATGGCTGTTTCGCTATCGTCATTATGGGCGTAACGTGAAAAAAGTATTCTCTGTTCATTAATTTTCTGATAAATAATTAGTTTTTGTATCAGCGAAACAACATATTTTGACTAAGATGTAATGATAAAAATTTACTCCATCATGTCATGGGTTTTATCGCCATGTTAATAAGAATTATTCACAATCACAATACATAGGACTCTTACCCATCAAAATGAGTCCAAACACGTGACGGCTGAAAAGTTTTATTGTCTATCACTTGCGTTTATCATCGACCCCGTCTAATTATCAACATTGTAAATAAGCTGCTTGGTATAACAATCGTCCTTGGTATAACAATTGATTCTTTTTTAAAGTGGAAAGAACATTATTAATAAAGTAATGTTAAGACTGAGCAGATTTACTTATTTATGCACTTTACAAAATGAAAACATGTATAGACATTAAAACAGCCAAAAGTGCATTCCACGCCTACGTGTTAATTGTACTGTAGTCGTATATCTATAAGATTGCTGTGCCCTTGTAGGGTTCATGTTCCTAGTCTTATAAAATAACTAGCTTTTGCACGCGGCTCCGCCCGCGTGGTATTCGGTTATAGCGCTATTTCCAGGACAAAAAGTAGCCTATGTCACTTTCGGGCCCATAAACTACCTCTACGCCAAAAATCACGACAAACATACAAACACACTTTCGCATTTATAATATTAGTATGGATGTAAAATCTTATGTACAACATGAAACTCAATAAAAAAAATAATTATATTATTATGAACTAAGGTGGGTGTAGTTATGGGCACGCACTCCGGCGCAGCGTCGCCGGGCGCGGCATTGTTCGCGCACGATCAGACCTCTTAGCTGTTGCAGCCATTTGTGCAAGAAGCTTGCGGCGTGCATGTGTGTGTGCGTCTATGAGGACGATGAATGGTACTGGAGGCATTGACGTGTGCTACAATAAGCTGCGATTTTTTTTTTGTGTCTGTTTTCGTTTGTGTAGTCTAAAAACTAAAGAGGAGACCAAAGGGCTGGCAGCTATCTCTCTCAACGAATCGCCATCGCCATTCAACAAGGGAATGCTGCCAGATTATCCTTCCTTGATTCTAATTTAAGTGACAAAACTATGTAGTTTTCAATTTAAATATGGTGGTGTTACAATCATCATCCTCCCAGCCTATATACGCCCCACTACTGGGCACAGGCCTCCTCTCAGAATAAGAAGGCTTGAGCCATAGTTCCCACGCGGGCCCAGTGCGGATTGGGAACTTCACACGCACCATTGAATTGCTTCACAAGTTTGAGTGGGTTTCCTCACGATGTTTCCTTCACCGCCGTAGTGTTACAATTAAATATATAAATAACCGTTTAACCAATTTCAGACTCGATGAAGGTTTACAAAATTATAAAGCAAGGAACCTAATTAAGGTTAAACAACATTAAAGGCACTGTAGCAAACCTATACAATATTATATTTTTTGATGTTGCCATAATTACAATTGCTGTTTCATTAATTATAAACAAATCTAGGCAACGATATTAATTGCTTTTCACAAAATGTTTGGACATTGCAATGCACCCCATTCTACGATGTTAATTTGTTTGATTTATTTTGCGGATAAACTGCAATCCTTAATTAATTATAATCATTTATCTTTAGTAATCACAAACATGGTCGCAGCTATTTTACGTGGTGAAAAAGAATTTGCTTATTAAACAATAATAAGTAGGTCTCGAGAAGACCTTGTCTTTGAGGTGGCGCTACGAATAATGTTATTATTAGTAGAGGTGGAGCAAAAACTGCACGCGCTTCGGACTGGCGGCGATCCGGATTCGATTCCCGGCTTACAGAGCTTCTTTTCTGGTTTTTTTAATGTGTTCTAGCATGTTCTAGTTAGTGTGTTTGAAGATTTGGAACTCGAAATACTAAATGACATACTACATTAGACAGTGACAGTATAAATGACGATAAAAATGAGGGTGGTTGTGCGCTTGTGTTGGTTTCGTCAGACTGTCGTGCGAGTAGAGCGGTGGCGTGTAGTGCGCGTGTTCCTTTAAAGAAGGGTTAAGAAATAGAACGTCGAGCTAAACTCGGTTTAAGACGTGAGTTATCCGTTACAGTATCATTTAATATGAGTGAGTCTCACGGTAGTTTCATGTTCAAAACTCGTAATACACAGGAGTCGGGCAATTCACGGTAACCCCGTTTGCCAAAAAAACTGCCGAAACATTGACCCGGATGACCGGCCGCCGCCCCTGTTCCGAACCGGAAGGGTTAAGCCTTTTGAGAGCTAGCATACTAGGGATGCGAGATCTGAGTGATTTTACGATAAGTTGTTGGGTTCAGCAGGTTTTCGAAGCGGGTACTGCGGGTTTCTTTGCGCGATAGAATACGGAAATTCGTCGAAGAACTAAAGTCACTGATATAGCTGGAGAAATATGCAAATTGAAGTGGCAATGGGCAGGCCACATCGCTCGAAGAACAAAAATAACCATTGGGGGAGAAAAGTCCTCAAGTGGCGACCACGAACCGGAAGACAAACCACCACCAGGTGGACTGATGACATCGTGAGAGTTGCGGGAAACCGGTGGATGAAAGTAGTAAGTTGTCGTTCATTCTGGCGTTCTAAGGGGAGGCCTTTGTCTTTGTTTGCTGATGATGATGATGACTGCGGGTACTGATGGTAAAGTATGTGTTACTATGTTACTCTAGCCAGTGGTGGATGCAAGACTAAGTGGCGAGTTGTTGTTCATTGCGGCGTTCTAAGGAGGAGGCCTTAACACAGCCATTGGACGTCTATCCACTGATGATAATTATGATGACGTTACTCATGGATGATATGACCAACCGTGCAAAGCCACGCCAAATAGCAATAGAAAGATAATTGTGTATGTGCTGGAAGACGTATCGCCAGAATCTCAATCAGAAAAGCGAAAAAACAAAAAAACAACGTCGCAAGAGTTGCAGACAACCAGCCGATGTTGATGGAAAATTGTGTGTGGTGTTGGTCTTTGTTCAACGGTGGACGTCTACCGGCTGATGATAAACGTCTAGAGGAACATCTTCAAAGCAATTAAATTGACTTTTTATTACCTACTACACATGGTTCACGTTATGATTATCTATTATCAGCAAACTGAGTCCAAACGTAAGCCGAGTTTAATTGAGGATTATTATTATGTAGGTCAAAAAGCCGATACCCAGCATTTCCATGTAAAAGGATCGATTGGCCGCTTTGTGAATAAATCAATTATTTCGGTGCGTGCTTCGGCCGCGACCCCAGCGTTTGATGCACAAAAACACTGCACAAAGGCTATTGTTAAAATACAAATTTACCTCCGCTAATTGTAGAAACCTTTAATAACTAAAATAAGAGGTTCAAAACAATATTTTTCGGATCTCGAATTGCTTGGAATTTATTAACTTAATGGTTGTACCGTTTGCATACAAAGGAACATAATTTAAGTTATTTCAATAGATAATATAAGACGGATACTTAACCTCGCCAGAGGATTAAGTACATATATTTTTGTTCTAGTCGCTTTGATTTAAATCTTTATCTGATCTGTCACAAGTATTAACAACAATATGATAGACAATTTAATCCATTTCCTTTTCATGGCATTAAACAACTACTTACCTATTTTGGGAATCACGATTAATGATGTTGTCCTCCCAGATGTATTCTGCAACGGCGACACCCTACCACTACCATGAGTTTAAAGTGACCGTACTCGATAGCGACGGCGTAAATTTGTATGGAGAATTGTACAGCACCTTTACAAATAATTTACGCCCTCGCTATCGAGTACGGTCACTGTAAACTCATGGTAGTGGCACCTGTCAGGATGGGTGGGTCTGAGCTTTAGTAATAATACTCAGCGCTACAAAATTAGGGCCACTCTACATAAAAAAGTACCTGCATTCGAGGGCCACATTTTTTTGCCGCTCAGTATAATTATCTAGTAAACACAATACCACTACATAAACAATGAGCTCTCGATTGTTTATTTACACCAAGAACATTCCTGTTTTCCAATATCTTCGTCAAAGTTTCATTCTCATTCACTCAGTGTCGTCGGTCACTAGATCCGATGCCCCGGAGCGTCCTGCCGGCTGCATCCGGCGAGCAGTGACGACTCGGACGCATAATGCATTTGTTTTTTTTAACCTCGTTACGCCACATGTTGGGTAATGGATTTTAGTCCTTTGTCCAAATACTTTTTATTGCTTTGTGGACAACGTCGTTCAAAGTTTAAAGCTGGAATTGCATTTGTACGTTTGTGATCTTTTCGCAATTCCAGAGAACTCTTTGAGTTTTTGTTGAATACGGAACGGGATTTCAATAGAATAAGTATTTTAGGATGGTTAGTTACGACGTCGCTGTTGTTACGTGTCGAACATTTAAGACCTCATTGTCTTTTGTTTCATCATCATCATCCCAGCCTATATACGTCCCACTGCTGGGTACAGGCCTCCTCTAAGAATGAGAGGGCTTGAGCCATAGTTCCCATGCGGGCCCGGTGCGGATTGGGAACTTCACACGCACCATTGAATTGCTCCACAATTTTGTGCAGGTTCCTCACGATGTTTTCCTTCACCGCCAAGCTCGTGGTAAATTTCAAATGTAATTCCGCACATGAATTTCAAAAAACTCAGAGGTGCGAGCCGGGGTTTGAACCCACTACCCTTTGTTTGAGAGGCGATAGGTTAAACCACTAGGCCACCACAGCCAGTCTTTTGTTTATTAAGTAAAAATAGCATAATAACCAGTATTCGTTTTCTATAACAAACAAAAGACTTTTAAACATGTACTTTACAATATTGCTTGTAACATCACGAGAAAAAAAGGCTTGATTGTCAAATTCAGTTGTAAGTGTAAATTTTAACAATTTTACTATTTTTACCATTTGCCGTGAAGACATTTTTGGTCGACTGTACAAGAGAATTTTCTTCTTTTGACCCATAATCTCCGGCCATGACAATAACCTTTACGAATCTACTTTCTCGTCCAGGACAAAGCTGGATAATGCGAACCTCTATCCGCCGACTGAAACCACACGAGTAAAGAAACGAACAGAGACTCAGGTTCCAAAGAGCATGCTTATTACCTACAAACTTTTACTCGCGGCTTCGACCACATGGAATTCGGTTATCATGCGCTGTTCCCTCGGTAACTGTGCATTTTTGCGGGATAAAAATAGCCCATGTCACTCTATGACCTATAAACTATCTCTATGGTAAAAATCACGTCGATCCGTCGCTCCGTTTCGACGTGAAAGGCGGACAAACATACAAACACACACACTTTCGCATTTATAATATTAAGTATGGATAGTTGGCAGGATTTAGATAATTAAATAAATGTGAGATTGGCATGTCGATGAAGTAAATCCATTTGTTGAAACCTTGGCAATACAATTAAAATAAAAACAATAAAACGTTACAGTTACGGCCGCCTATTGCTTACCTCAGAAAGTCTCAGTGTATATACCTGTTTTCTGTAATTGTTTGCTGCATTGTATTGTATTGTTATTGCATTAAAATAATTCCAACAGCAATACCATGACATTAGATTACTAAGCTAACGAGGTACAAGTCGCTGGCCGAGTGCAACAGTGGCACAATTCAAAAAAACTGATTTTTTAGTTAAGGCCAGAATCGTGATCTACGATGCGTATTTTATACCATACAATACTGGTCCAGTTCAAAAGTTTACCAGAACAACCCAAAGATGGCTCCCGTGCCACTACTGCACGCTAGGAAATTACCTATCTCGTTCCTGCAATACTGACCCATCTTCAGTGTGCCACTCGTTCTTGCGCATAAAACCCGCCTGTGTTAATGCAACAGTGGCACACTTTTGAGTTGTGCCAATATTGCAGAAATTGACGAGAAGTTTTTTGAGTTAGTACCTATCATCTGTAAAAACATTAACAAAAAAATCAATATATTATACTCAAACATGCATTCAAGAAAATTATCTCCATCGGGTGCACCGCAACAGGAAGTAAATAAGGTCTTTTGCAGGTAAAAAAATATTTTCGCATAGGTAGATGCGAAATAATTTTTGTCGATTTAGAGATTATTATGTGAAATATTAAGTAGTTCAAGTAGTATTCAGAACTAATTTCCAAGCAAAACTACCATAGCTGTAACTACAGGCTTTAGTAATTTAAAAAAGTTTTAAAATAAATAATTTTTATTGGTCGATTTATACCAATTCAATACTCCTAAACTAAGCAAAGCTTGTATCATGGGCCATGGGCCTTGTCACTATACAACGGATAAAAATAATTATTTAGATGAATATAATACTTAAATACATATAAAAAAATACTTGACGAAAACTTAACTCTATTACTACGATTACTGAATTCGTAAGTATTTTCAGAAAATCCATCACAGCGCATGAAAAACCCAAAACCCCTAGCCTTTTCATCCAATGACAATGTCGCCATGCCAAGCCATATCGCCTGAAAATAAGTCATCCTTCTTAATGGAGTGACGTAGAAAAACTTAAAGATAAAACTCCCCTTCTCAATTAACAACCATTGAAGACGACAGTGAAAATGGAGCTACCTCCTCCTTCTTTCCCATTGCGGCCTACCTTTACGCTATTTTTCACCGTTCTGGATCCCAAAGATTAACTCAAAGAGTGAAAAATTTAACTTCAATACCGGTAGGCTTAGTCTTTCTCGGGCGAAATTAGAGGGGAGTCGCTGTCAACATTTTGACTGGGGTAAACATAACCTAGTCAAGTTCAACCCTACCAAGACACAGGTCTGCGCATTTACCGCAAATAAAACGCCATTTACTGCAGCGCCTCGATTCGAAAATTCACCCCTTGTTCTCTCAGATGAGTAATGCTAAAATTGCTGCTAGAAAGTTGGGGTGGGGACCGAGCCGAGCGAGACGATACTTCATGCCGAGCTATTGTCAATTGTACAGGGCTCGAATTCGGCCTTACTTGGAGTATTTCTCTCATCTTTGGTCTGGTGCCCCTCACTATCCGCTCCTCCCTCGTATATCAGATCGTCTACAGCGTAGCATAGGGCGGTTCGTATTACCGGTGATCCAATACTCTGGGAAGCTTGACTCTCTAGCTATAGGGTCGATAACGGGGAGTTCTGTTGATCTTTTCTACTCGGCATAAAAGTAGCCCTAGCAGGTGTAGTAGCACTAGTCTTATTTTTCTGGTTTTTCAGTGCATCTATATTTCAGTTTGTATTTTCGATACAGAAGTAGCTTTCATCAACATCATCTTGATGGGTAGCGGTCATCCACCGAGCTTAAGCGTTCCTTTTTTACCTCACACATGTAATTTATGGAACACTTTGGCGACCGAGGTTTTTCCAACTCTTCAACAATAGCTTATTGCAAGGCCGGCAACGCATCTGGAGTCCTGATGATGTTGCTGATGTCTATAGTCGATGGTGATCACTTAGCATCAGGAGAACCATCTGTTTGCTTGTTTGCTATTACATAAAAAAAATACATTTGTGTTGTCAGGGTAGTCACCCTGGAACCTATTTTTAACACCCAACGCAAAAAGAGGGGTATTATAAGTTGGGCCGCTATGTGTATCTTTGTGTCTGTCTGTGTGTCTGTCTGTGGCACGGTAGCTCTTAAACGGGTTAGCCGATTTAAATGCGGATTTGCGGATTTGAAATCAGGTTTTCTAGCGATGGTGCGTAGACATGTTTCATCAAAATTGGTTTAGCCGTTTTCTGTTGTTCCTTCAAAGTTTAATATCTCGACTTCGAAGTGACCAAGTCAGGGATTTTCCAACTTTATGTTGGTTGTTTATGTACTTTATGCTGTACGTTATTACAAAACATCGTTTAAAGATAACGCGTTTAATAGTAAAATATTTTTATTTTTTATTTTTAGTGATTTAGAAAGCGTTTTCATACCTAAACAAAGAAATAGGACCACATCAATTCATAGATTTAAAAGGCACAATTCAAAAAACATAAAAAAAAGTTGTGCAATAGAGGCACATCTCTAAGTACCCATATTTGAGTGTAAATAATAGCTATAATAATATATTATAAAATAATATTATGCCTTAATCTAATGCATCATACCACAAAGAATATATAAAACAAAACTTAAGCATTTAACTTCGTTAATTAAAAAGATATGCTCATATTACATGTTTAAGTCCAGTTGTCAAAACTTTGAAGTGCTTTTTCTCGAAATTTCAATATTTTGACTTGTGCCACTGTTACACTCGGCCAGCGAAGTGATCGATCGAGTGTCGTCGTGTCTTGGAATTCTTCCTGTCCTATTTATATTTTATTGAATTAATTTTGTTAGAGTATTATTCGATTAAGATGCCAGTATCTTTGAAACATTTTGTTCATAATTTCATTGGTCCCTCTGGTACAAATTATCCAAAAATATTGGCCATATTTCTTCTATCAATCAAATTAGTTTTTGTTTATTCGGTTGAAAATAAAATTACCTTTATTTAATAACTAAAAATGTGGAACGAAATATTCCGTCGAAATTCGGTGGAGGAGCCCTTGATTTAACGTCTAAGTAAAAAGTGTACTAAAACGTAACAACACCTGGTAATTTAATGGGCTATGTCATCCCGTCTGCAAACAGCGTGTTTGCAAGAAACAGAATCTCCGTTGCGTTTCTTTACCCATGCGGTTAAAACGCAACGTGTCACGTAGAGATCCTACGGCCGCATAAAGCTGGTCCGGCGCATTAGCCCGTCGTGAGGAGATCGGCCGATAGGACCCGTAATAGTCCCAATAGAGCTACTACGGTATATCCATTCCAGAACTCTGGAAAAGGGACATTCCTATTTACATAAATTGACTTCTTATTCTTGTAATTTTGTACTTGTTCATATTGCAAAATGGAATTTGAAATCAGGAATAGTGACATAGCAATTCGATTGGTTTTTTGGAATCTTTTTGTATTTTTTATTTCAATTCCAAATTTTTACTTTTACGGTCATCCCGTGAAACCTAAATTGAAAATACAAACCGAAACATAGATGCACAGAAAAACCAGAAAAATAAGACCAACACTGGGAATCGAACCCAGGTCCTTGGCATTCCGTGCCGCGTGCTATACCGCTACACCACTGCTGGTCAACGGCATAAACACGAATTTTCCCTATGCATCACATATCTCAGCTTGTTTATACTTTACTTTGTAACTTAAGCAGTTACCTAGCGCCATCTATATTGTTTTAACTCTCAACGAGAAGCCTTCAATATCTCCTTCGGAACTAACCGTTCACCCGGACAAGAGATGTCGCTACTAAGCAATCAAATTATGATTGGTTTTTTGGTAAAAGTAAAAATTTGGAATTGAAATAAAAAATACAAAAAGATTCCAAAAAACCAATCATAATTTGATTGCTTAGTAGCGACATCTCTTGTCCGGGTGAACGGTTAGTTCCGAAGGCGATATTGAAGGCTTCTCGTTGAGAGTTAAAACAATATAGATGGCGCTAGGTAACTGCTTAAGTTACAAAGTAAAGAATAAACAAGCTGAGATATGTGATGCATAGGGAAAATTCGTGTTTGTGCCGTTGACCAGCAGTGGTGTAGCGGTATAGCACGCGGCACGGAATGCCAAGGACCTGGGTTCGATTCCCAGTGTTGGTCTTATTTTTCTGGTTTTTCTGTGCATCTATGTTTCGGTTTGTATTTTCAATATAGCAATTCGATTTATCAGATTTTGCTTCTATAATATATTACATTGCTTCCAAAAAATCTAAAAAAAAATGGTTTCTTTTTTCCGAAATGAACCTCCTTTCATTATAATAATATGAGGGCAGAATACGTGTATTTTAATAATTGTTGAAGTCATGGTGCCCTCTATGGCCTCTCCAGCAGAGGATTCTTGATTCAAATCCGGGGTTACACCCCTAAGTTTTTCTCAATTCACGTGCGAAGTTACCTTTAAAACATACAATCAGTTTTACGGTGAAGGAAAATAAATCGTGAGAGAACCTGCTCAACTTGCGAAGCAATTCAATGGTGTTCATCAAGTTCTCAATCCGCATTGGACCAGCGTGGGAACTACGTCCAAGCCATTCTGAGAGGAGTCTCCAAGTTTCAAAAGCTCCTCTAAATTTGACTGTCCCGAACTAGGATCTACAAATAGATGTGCGGCTCGCACCGCGCGATAAACGAGCACATTAGGTGGTCCATTACCGCGCCCTATCGCCGCTGGATCTTGGGGCTCCACTAACACGCCAGGTTATAGGATCGCTGGTTGGGAACCATTACAGAGTAGAGACTTCTAGAGATGAGCAAAGATGGAATAGATAGGCAAAGCCGATATACGAAGGCTATTGATGCACTAAAGATAGGTAATTGTCACCTACGACCTTTTGTTTGACCATAGATCAAACCACGGGTTGTAACGTCTTGGCTTGTTTTTTGAACTTTGCCATTGTTACAGTTTGTACTTACATTTTGTTCTAGTTAATTTATGCGTTACAAGGTTTTGAAAATAATCATCATTATTGTCAGTCGAACGACGACCAGTGCTGGAATATCATAACGGCCCTTCCTTCGCAGCGATACCCGCCAACTTCCGACCTCTTGCGACCTTTGCCTTTTATACAAACTGTTACTTCCCGTTACCTCGTGTTATTTGTTTGTTCGCTTTAAATCTTGCGAGTTCATTTTAATCTACTTCCAGTGTTCGGATTGACTTGAAACTTGGTGTTCATATTATTGTGTAGAGATGCCAAAGCTTGTATTAAAAATTGTATTTTTAACTCAAAATAAAAACACATTTTTAACCCCCGACGCAAAAAGAGGGGTGTTATAAGTTTGACCGCTATGTGTGTCTGTCTGTGTGTCTGTCTGTGTGTCTGTCTGTCTGTGTGTCTGTCTGTGGCACTGTAGCTCTTAAACGGGTGGACCGATTTGAATGCGGTTTTTTTTATTCGATAGCAGGTTTTCTAGCGATGGTTTTTAGATATGTTTCATCAAAATCGGTTCAGCCATTTTTGAGATATTGAACTTTAAAGTTACGAAGTTGGGGGTTTTCCAACTTTTTGTTGGTTAGGTTATTAAAAATTTGGGGAGCTTCATGTGGATAAAATAAATTTAAACGATTAATTTTCAAAAACAAAATTAAACTGATAGTTTATTACAATGACCTGTGTTGTCATAATGGCCTAGAGTATACCGACAGTGCCACAGGTAGTAGTGTTATCAGAGGACTGTTATCGTTCCATCAGCCGCCGGCAGCGTACACCGCATACAAATAACATGCTGCATGCATTTCTGTTCGAAGCTTTCAGGATACTCGTCGTGCAATTAGAGCTTGATAATCACTGGTGTTCGGTGAGAAAGTTGTGTCCCTTTATGTGGACGACATTTCGAGAGCTGCGAAAAATCGGTTGATCGGTTGATCGGAAGACATTTACATGTCTTCTTTGTATAGAGGCGATTTAAACAAAAGGTTCGCATCGTATGTGCACCGTTTTTTTTGCATGTTTTCTACATACTGCTTAAAATACGTAAACGGTGCGGAATCGCAGTGACGTACCGTAAAAGTCACGACTTTTGTTCTATAAAGACCTGAAGTTTACGACAGGTCACTGCGATTCCGTATTTAAAGTAGCAGTGTGGAGTGCATGCGTTAAAAACGGTGCGTATACGGTGCGTCACCGCGATTCCGTATTTCAAGCAGCGGTGTGGAGAGCATGCGATAAAAACGGTGCGCATACGGTGCGTCACTGCGATTCCGTATTTTAAGCAGCGGTTTGGAGAGCATGCGATAAAAACGGTGCGTATACGGTGCGTCACTGCGATTCCGTATTTTAAGCAGCGGTTTGGAGAGCATGCGATAAAAACGGTGCGTATACGGTGCGTCACTGCGATTCCGTGCCGTCACCGTTTTTAAGCAGCAGTTTAGTCGCACCTTTAAGCTATAGTTTTGTTTCCAAACATTTTGACTGGGTTGGTTTCAAAGCTTTAAACCAAACCCGTTCGTAGATTGTTCGGTCGGCATAACCTGCTTTTTACAGCGACGCGGAGCGAGGATGTCGAAACCATTTTTCAATTCCGGCCATAAATCCGAATTTCCTTGCTCCGGCGGGTTTGTCGCGTGATTAATGTATAACTAGTGGGACGTGGGCTGTTTGTGCCCGATACGGAGCCAGCGCCACCTGGCGCCAGCTGGGTTAGTCGCACTGAGATTTTCATGAGAGCATCAAAAAATTATGAAATAAAAAGGTAACTCATAAGCAGTGACCCGAGAGTCGAATTGTTTTTAGCTATAAAAGTATGGAAGCGGCTTTTCAATATAATTTATTTGAAGAAAAAATTCCAGGATCCCGATATTGCGTAGGTATGTGCACTAGATGCATAATACTGTAGTAAAGTTCAGCGATCGGGCAGTTCGTGTTATGTTTCAATTAAAAAAATGTTAATTCCCCCATATTTATTTTGTAGATGCTGATTTAAAATATTAATATATACCTTGTCTTCAACAGTTTTGACGAATCTAATGATATCACATTTTTTTTAATCCCCAACGCAAAAAGAAGGGTGTTATAAGTTTGACCGCTATGTGTGTCTATCTGTGTGTCAGCCTTTGGCACCGTAGCAAGTTTTTAGCGATGGTTCTTAGACATGTTTCATCAAAATCGGTTCAGCCATTTTTGAGATATTGAATTTTAAAGTGACTAAGTCCGGGTTTTTCCAACTTTTTTTAGTTAGTTTATAACACTATCTATTAGCTATTGAGGCTAATGAGAGGACCAAAAAAATTAACAAGTGTTACATTTACACGCTCGAAAAACATAACCCGTCTTCAAAGACGGGTAAAAACAAAGACGCCACGGTAAACAAAGTTAACAAGCACCATGGGCCATAAACCCTTTATGCCATGAATTAAAATAATAAGTCACGGCATTGATCCTGAAGCCGTCAAACGTTGACACTCGAGCTTATCGCTGGAGCTGCCTTAAGCTGTTGTAGAACGCTTCAAAGAGCCCGCATGGTGCCCTGCATACCCCTTTGTTACGACATGCTTTTAATTTGTTCATGTGGTTTTAGTTGTTAAGTTTCAAAGTCAAATTCAAAATCTCTTGTTCAATTTAGGCTTATAACATGCACTTCGCCGCCGCCGCCGCCAGCCTATATACGTCCCACTGCTGGGCACAGGCCTTCACTCAGAATGAGAGGGCTTGGGCCATAGTTCCCACGCGGGCCCAGTGCGATTGGGAACTTCACACGCACAATACAATACAATACAAATACTCTTTATTGTACACCAGAAATAGTAAGCGATACAGAAAACAGGTACACAGAGAAAATTACAAGGTAAGCAATAGGCGGCCTTATCGCTTAAGAGCGATCTCTTCCAGGCAACCTTTTTACAGAAAGAAGGAAGGACTAGTTTACAGCAGGTGGTGCATTAACAGTAAATCAGAAAATGAAAAAGTAACAAAAACACATCTACACATACACATTATTGCACATATACTACACGTCTAAAATAAAAATAGGAAACGGGATAAACAAACAGTTACATATAAATAAACGAATAAATAAATAAACTAGGATAAAGCTAATTATTACATGATGACAGATAGTGCTCTTTAAGCATAGATTTAGAGATTGAAAGAGATTTTGCCCGTCGTAAGTCAATCGGTAAGGAATTCCACAACCGAATAGCCTGGACAGTATAAGAATAGACATAGAATTTGCACCATTGAATTGCTTTGCAGGTTTGTGCAGGTTTCCTCACGATGTTTTCCTTCACCGCAAAGCTCGTGGTAAATTTCAAATGTAATTCCGCAGATGAATTTAGAAAACTCAGAGGTGCGAGCCAGGGTTTGAACCCACGACCTTCAGCTTAAAAGGCGATAGGTCAAACCACTAGGCCACCACGGCTTAACATGCACTTATGAATGTCAAAAATCTACACCGGTTCGCAAAAAACCTATATTGAGAAGAATCCGGCAAGAAACTCAACGAGGTATTTTTTTTTAAACAGATTTACAATATTTATAAATGATATAATAAACCTTTATAATAAGCCTTTCTTCAGTGTGAGCACTTTATGAAATCGCTCGGATGTAGCAGTGTATAGTTTGTAAAGCAGCTTGTTCTACATTACAGTATGCATGACAGTAATGTCATAAGGAAAGCTTAGGTACCCTTTCTTTAGTTTTTTTTATTCGACTGGGTGGCAAACGAGCAAGTGGGGTTATATTAGTACGATCCGTCTTTTACCCAGTTCACAGTAAACGATTTTCATTATTCCCGCTCGAGACCCAGTTTTGTTAACACCTATTTCGAACGTTATTAATTCAGCGAAATTTAATTAAAGCAATGGGGCGAATCGCGAGGCCGGTGATAAATTCGGCCGTTATGTTTTGAAAAATACGAGCACCTCCTAATGAGAACTAGCGCGTGACCTCATCGGCATGCGGCGCGGGCGCACCGCTTCCGAGGGAATATTTTGCGCCAATTTATTGTGAGTTTTATTTATACAGCGCCTAATAGCCCAATCGGGAGAGATTCTCTCGCATTCACGCCGACCAATGAGTTTTTCTGGAATTTATTTCGGTGTAAATTTTCCTTGAAGCTTGATGGACGCAGCACAGAGGAGTTGACTAATAGAGTGGTGATATAGACTAATTTTGAACATGAAACCACTGTGAGACTCATTCGTATTAAATGATATTGTAACGGATAACAGTAATATGTAATAATAACCTGTGGTAACTTTACTGGTTGGTGTATTATCTAAAATTTAATTTGTAATTGGCCATATTGTACCGTTTGTACCCAAATATACATTAAAACAATAAAACAATAACTCACGTTTTAAATCGAGTTTAGCTCGACATAGCCCAAACATGTTGAGATAAACTCTGTTTAAGACGTGAGTTATCCGTTACAATATAGTTTAATGTCTAAGTTTGCAATGAAGTATTAAATATTGTCTCTTATAACAGTTTACTAGTTTTGCACATATCTGTTTCTACATTTTTACACGAAGAAAAGCGATAATAAGATTATATCCAAAATATTTCAATAGAGTTGGGTTAGTTTGACTGAGAACTCTTTTAAACGTTTTGATGATTTTAGTTTGGTTGACAAATGTTTCCATACGTATATGGATCGATAAACAAAGTATATTATGTCAAAGACTTCATACTTAAAAAAAAAAAATAAGTTTGTGTCTAGTAATTTTTAAAGTCTTTCAATTACTTGTCATATTTTTCGCAGGTAGTAGGACCTTATGCAAGGTCCGCCCGGATTGCTACCACTATCTTGCTCACTAATTCCACCGTTAAGCAGCAGCGCTTGCACTGTTGTGTTTCGGCGTGGAGAATAAGCCAGCCGGTGAAATTACTGGCACTTGAGGTATCCTATCTTAGGCTTCTAGGTTGGCAACGCATCTGCAATACCCCTGGTATTGCAAATATTTATGGGCGGTGGTGATCTCTTACCATCAGGAGACCCAGTTGCTCGTTTTCCATCCAGTCGAATAAAAAAACCCCAGCTTATAAAATTTCAACTATATATTTCTCTTTTTTTCCGCCCCAATCCTGGCAGTGGCTTGGCCAATCGCATGATATTTCTGCTCTATTGGCTGATTCCTCTACGGACGTTTGATACGTTTAAGAAGCACTTTTCCTTTTTGAAGTGTTTGCGCTTCAGAACAACGGAGATTGAACTGTTTTACGTGACGTTCATAAAAACTCCTTGTTTAGCATTTGCTATGGTGAGTTTGATTTTATTAAATGCAAATGGATGCAAACTCTTCACAGAAATCAATTGCTTCCTTCTCACCCGACCCGACTGCCCGAAAGAGAGGTATTACAAGCCTTTATTTACCACCCTGTACCGGTGTCTGTGTGTCTGTAATCAAATCTTAGAAGCTGTCTACTAATCGTAATATTAATGCCTATTGTTTATCCTATATTTTGTCTCTTTGAAAAATGTTTGTACTCATTTTCGGTGTAAGAATAAAGAAATATTTGTATTGTATTTTTCTGTCTACTTTTAAATTGGCTTCGTTATATCGTTTTCTCGATGTATATAACCCTTAATAAGGCTCCATTTACTTTACATTACCACAGAGTCAAAAGCAGCTATCGAATACATACGGTCAGAATCAAAAGTAGATGGTCACTTTTTTACTCTGTCACATTAACACATTTGTCAATCTTGTGTGGCGCTAAGTACATGGCTGTAAAAAGACAAAGTACAAAAGTATCCAGCTACTTTTGATGCTGACTGTACCTAGCAAAGGATGTTTTAAAGCTAGTAGTATTTTCAATAATTACAATGAATATCGTAACTTATTACTAAAACAATAAGGTTGCATTTCCAAATCAATGCCTGTGGTCGCTAAATCGCCTCTACATTATTAATGATAAACTGTTATTTTTCAACTGTTTCATGCACAATAAAGAGTTCTAAAACACAATACACCCTACAATTATCATGGCGATGGCAATGCGCGGCCGATATATTAATGTAAGTGTGCTCGGGGTGTCACAGCACGCTATAAAAGCAATTAGTGCCCCACCGTTAGTATGCAGGCTATCTGGGCCAATGGCCGATTTGGCAGCTCTCCAAAACGGACAGCGATGACCCTCTCGCTCGCACGCGGTGTCCAAAACCACACAACAGATCCCTTCAGCCTCCCATACTGTCAGTTTGATCGAAGTGAGGTAATTGTTACTATACTCCATTTATTTTAACACTAGCTTTTGCCCGGGACTTCGCCCGCGTGGTATTCGGTTATCGTGCGCTGTTTCCTCGGGAACTGTGCATTTTTCCTGGATAATAAGTAGCCTATGTCACTCTCGGGCCCATAAACTATCCCTATACCAAAAATCACGTCGATCCGTCGCTCCGTTACGACGTGAAAGACGGATATGTTTGTACAACATACAAACACACTTTCGCATTTATAATATTAGTATGGATTTGAAACTTAACCGTAAAATTTGCACACGAAAACCATGTGCTACAATTTGACCATTAATTACTTCTATAAATAATACTCTATGATCGGTTAGGTACTAAGCGGCGGTGGCGGGTGTGTGGTTGTATTTTAGTAACTGTCCTCTCAGAATGAGAGAGCTTGAGCTATAGTGTTCCCACGCGGCTGCGCGGGCCCAGTGCGCATTGGGAACTTTATACAGAAACCATTTTTTTTTGTCAAATATTTATATCGTAATTTTTAAATGTAATTTTGCACATGAATTCCGAAATACTGGCAATGCAATCCGTAACTCAACTTATGTTGTAGATGTCCAAAGGGGGCGGTGATTGCTTTCCATTAGGTCACCTGCCTTTCATCACAGTATTATATAAGCTAAAGCAGTACGAAAGCTACGAACAAATCGATCGAAACGAACACACTCACACAGACGCGCGCTCTACACGGCCTCTGAGGGGATCTCGCGGTACTGCAGTATTTCGTAGCTTCTATACTGCTTTAGCTTATGTGTACACTGCGCTCTCGTTTTCCCCCTATCCTAAATAAAAAACCACGGCTTTCCAAAAAACTGCGAGGTTCATTTTCAGCAGAACTATAGCAACAGCAGTCGCAATGTCACATCATCCGTTTAGAGCTCTAGTGCCTCTAGAAAGCATTGTTAGTCGTCCGCGCCAGTTTCATTTCAGCTGTTTGCGGAGCTCTGCAAACAGCGGGCTTAAGGGTTCCACTGACGCCGGAACCCTGTTCATACGGCTCTACAGTCCATTCTTATGTCACAAGGTGTTTGAACTACGACATTTGAATATTGAAATAATTAGGTAAACCGAATTGGGCAAGATATAGGTTTCACTTAAAGTTTGTTCTGGTACTGTCCTCAGTCCCAGGGACATATATATAAGACACAATCACAGGACTTTCAGAGTTTTTATGAATAATTTAAAAGAGCGCGCGCCGGCTGGCTTACATTTCGAGCTGTCGATTTTGCGCGACTGACTGAAGGTTTTAATGCACATATTACTGATTATATCTGCCCAATGTAACGTACACAAGGTGTTGATCACTAGAACGCTCTCCTAATCGGTCATCGCTTGTGGAATGCAGCCATGATATTGATCTTGGTTGCATCGCCTATTCGCGCGGCCGTCAACGTGTCACATTTCATTATCATCATCATCATAATCAGTTGTAGGATGTTCATTGTCGGACATGCCTCGCTATACAGCAAGGAAATGCTGCCAGCATTTTTGGGTCCATGCCGCGGGGATACATTTCGCTACTTCATTACGTCTGACGACTCAGTCCCGGAATGCTACTTCTAACATCATACGATGTTTCGTCATTTTCCTCATAACCACGTACACGGGTCCACAAATAGTCCAAAATCAATGATTTTTTTATAACAAACTTCCACACGACGTAATTTTTATTTCAGCGTAGTTTTTGTTTTGTGCAAAAACACAACTTTTCTTTTCTGATATATTGAAAACGTTTGACTATTAATTGCTATCCCATAACCTCTTGTGAAATGAGATTTAAACACACTTTTAAGTAAAATATATCAGCAGAGTTTATTACTTCACAACCTACGAACTCACAA
This sequence comes from Choristoneura rosaceana, assembly GCA_037349165.1. Taxonomy (NCBI): domain Eukaryota; kingdom Metazoa; phylum Arthropoda; class Insecta; order Lepidoptera; family Tortricidae; genus Choristoneura; species Choristoneura rosaceana. Next base: position 337,991 of record JAZBNJ010000026.1, read on the forward strand.
TACAAGAAAAAACAAGAACGAATAACAAAATAAAAATCAATGTCAGTACAATAAATCTTTTGTATAAAAAACAACAAGAACATGGAGTCGGCCAGGATTACAATAAGGTTTAGATTCCATGAATAATGAAACCTACAATAGTTATTAGTTTGATTTACTTTTGGTAATAATTTCAAATTAGTCTAATTTTAATTATAACTTGGTTACCTCGTTATTAAACCTCTAGTTCCATATCGGTTGGTTTGGTGTCACGTTTGTTACGGGTTTAATAACTTAGAGACAATTTCAAGCAAGACTGTCGGGTAAAAATAGTCTTATAGCATTTTTTGGTGCAGAACTCTTCGTTTGCGAGCCCGACTCGCACTTGACTAGTTTTCAAAATGATATTTGTCACGCAAACAAATCCTATGTGCGCGACGCAGAGAAATGAAAGGTGCTATTCGAATGTGCAACTCGGCTTCAAATATTATTTTATTATTCTTTGCATTTTAGGTGCATCCATTGTTAGGCTCTTTATACTTTTTTTTATTTATTTTTTGTTTTATTTACTCAAATATAAAACAAACCTATCTTTAACCTATAAAGTTCTGCAGGACGACCATTTAAAATTTTATGAAAAATTACGGATTCAGCGAAAAAAAAACAATAATTATGACAAACATTAATTTACAGTATGACACTCAAAACTTATGCAGCTATACTATTTTAAAGCAAATGAAAATTTTGGAAAACGATATATTCGGGCGTATCAAATTCGGGCAAACGATAGAGAACCATATACCACAAACTGCGGTTCGCTTTCCTATCAGTGCGCTTCTTTAATTCAAGCCCGGGTCCGGCCGGGATGCCGTAGACACCTTCCGCTCTTCCGAAGATTCAAAATGAATAATGTAAGTACGAGCTCCAGACGTACGAATAGACTTCGCGTATTGAACAGTTTGAGAACAGTATTCTTACAGTATTTCGCTTTAAGTTCTTGCATAAAGTAATAATATAAAAAAGTGTATAAAAATATAATTACAAAAAATAATAATAAGTACAATAAAACTAACATCAGCAGGTATCACAAACATAAATTAAAAATGTTTACGTAAGCTATACTAAGCTTAAAATACTTACATAAAATGTAATAAAAAATAAAACTTAAAACTTCTTAAAATTCTGAAAATTCGTTTTTGGGTGTGGTGATTTTTAGGTGATTGAACTGAACAAATCTGCGGTATCCGAGTTTTTATGACTCTCAGTCCATCTGAAAATCTTCGTCGTTATCTTTTTTTTATTATTGTGTATTTCAATTTTGGAATATTAAACTAAAATACGAAAAGTCTGATATGAAAATCGTCAGAAACAATATGAATAATATCTTGTTTACTAAAAAAAGACATTGTTAATTATGGTAAAACTGAATCAGTAAAACTTAAAATTCAAGCGCTCCAACTTCCGTACTGTCCGCGCGCTGTGCACTGCGCAGGCGGCGGGCACGTAGCTTCCAATAATTGTCTCTGCGCAGGATATAATAAGAATTTAGAAGCCTCCCACCGTCTCCAATTGGTTCCGTGAATTTGTTCAGTCTTAATAGGATGTTAGGCTGGAATCTTGAAATAATTACGAGCTATGTGTGAATTTACTCTACAAGAGTCTTATGATTATCACTTGTACAGCATTTATAGTACAAGCTTTGCTTAGTTTGGGACTAGGTCAATTGATGTCAAGTGTCCCATGATATTTATTTATTTATTATTTATATATCGCGGCTTCGTACATGTGAGCCATAAGTTTAGCAGTAGAATAGAAATTCCGTAATTTTGCAAAAAAATCCCATCGCGATTTCCATAACCAACAAAAAGTCGGAGAAACTTTGTCACTTCAAAGTTCAATATCTCGAAAACCCCTGAATTTTGATAAAACATGTGTAGGGTTCCTCTTCTGCTGGGACACTTCAAGGAAAGACCGATTTGATTCACTTGATTTATTACTTACTATGTCTAGTTACATCGACGTACAGAAGGGAACTAAAACTAAAGCTTGCGGCGTGCTCCCACCGCCGCGTCCCGGGTTCCGGGAACGCTAGAGCTGCGTCAGCTCATATACGAGTGCGAGTGCACTAGAATATGAGCTGATGTGGCAATGTGCCTATACTATCCCCCCCCCAACAGGGAAAGAAAGTGTCAAACCCTTTTAAAGAAAATTTAAATTTACTTACATTATACTAAACTAAAACTTACAGTAACATGAATGTATCTTAGCTTAGTTGCAAACATTGTTATGTCTCAGCGATAACAGGTATTATGTTACTTATATTTCAACGGATGTATTATGTTACTACTTGCTAACAACGGCTGCCATCTAATTTCACAGAACTGATATAGGTAAGTATGCAATACTATTTATCATGGCGTTGTTAGCGAAACTGAAATTGATTAAGGTACTATTGTTTAAAAACGGAAAAAATTATAAAAATTACTTAATACATTGTGTATACTTTTAATTAAACGAAATTATATTTTTTTTTAAAAACATGTTGTTTTATTTAACCACTTACTTACTAACTAATGTATGCTAATACACAACTTGTTGGGTATTCACTGGGGCGGCCTGCGGCTGCCGGTTTTCTGGCATAACCCTGACTGCAGCTAGAGGCGGTGACGCCCTCTCCATGGCTCGCTGTACCCAGGACTGGGTGTACTCTTTACACTTGCGTCGTATGATGTACAATAATAGCACGGTCAATACAGCACATATCACTATGAGAGCTATTCCCACATAATTAAGTTTTGATTCAACTTGCCCCGAAAAATTTTTTACTTGGGCGATAGCAACCGTGTTATGGGATTCTTTTTCTTCGTCCTTGCTTTGCCCCCAGCCCATTATGCAAATTATCTGCTAGCAGAATAACCACTGAATATATAATTTAAAGAATATAGTAGAGTTGCTTTCTACTCGTTTGTTTAGTTAGTAATGATATTTTAAATATATTTCTGTTTTATAAGGAAAATTATTGCTGCGTCTCATTATTTTCTAGATATTAACCTAGTTCAATAATGATTAGCTATGTTATTTAACTGTCACTAAAATAATTTGTTTGATTTTAACAATATTAGGCTTACTCATATTTTGAACAACTACGCATTATCGCGACCTAGTTTCAGATTGCAATCTAAGTTTATGTGTGGTACAAGTAAAACGCTGTTGTAGATACGCTACCGCTTATGAATACTTAACTTAAAATTACTTATGTTTACGAACAGTGGCGATAATCGATCTTCAATTCACAAGTCTACGAGAACCAATGACTCATGCTGATAATGGTTTTACTTAACCTAATAATTTAATCTGTCCTTAGTAATAGTACATATCCTTAAAAGTTACGGGTTTCGTAACCGCACGTCCTCTTTTAGTGACATATTGTTGCGATTTTTGTCTAGATGTCGTAGGCACTGGGTCTACGTTGTTTGTATTGTCTGTTGGTTGCGTCGTGTTGTCCGTATTTGTGACGCTTGTGTTTGTACCATCGTCACTTGTATTTAACACGTACGCCGGTTTTAGCCTATCTATCGAAATTCTGACTTGCTTATTGACTATCTGAACTAAATATACTTTAGGGCCTCTTTCTAATACTCTAAAAGGTCCATCGTAAGGTGGTTGGAGCGACTTGCGCACTGTGTCATTTCTTATAAATACAAATTCACACGAATGCAGGTCAGGGTGTATAAACAAAGTCTGATTATTACGAGAACTAGTGGAGACGGGTTTTAACTTATGGATTGCTTCACGAATATTTTTTACAAACTGTGATGGTTCGCTGGGCTCTGGTTTACTTGGACTATTAAAAAAGTCTCCTGGTAACCGTAGCGTCTGTCCGAACGTTGTCTCCGCCGGGCTGACTCCGTTATCGGATCTGCCCGCAGCTCGTAACCCTAACATTACTAACGGTAATTCGTCTATCCACGAACTATTGTTCTGCATTCTTGCCATCAGCGCGGCCTTCAAAGATCGGTGGAATCTCTCAATTCTGCCGTTCGCTTTTGGATTATAAGCAGTAGTTCTTAGTTTGTTTACACCTAATAATTTCATAAGCTCCTTGAATAGGCTACTTTCAAATTGTCTGCCTTGGTCTGTTGTCAACCGCAGCGGACAACCGTAACGCACTATCCATCCTTCGAAGATGGTTTTTGCTACGACCTCTGCTGTTATATCGGCTATCGGAAAAACTTCCGGCCATCGAGATCCTCTATCGATAATCGTTACGAGGTATTTGTATCCTTGTGGAGATGTCGGCAGTGCGCCAACTAAATCTACATGGATATGCTCGAACCTTTCTGCGTCCTCGAACGTTCCTATTCCAGATACTGTATGCCTGTTGACTTTCGATCGCTGACAATGTATACAAGCCTTTGCCCATGCACCTACATCCTTTTCTAAATTAGGCCAAAAAAATCTTTTTTTAACTAGCTTCCTGGTAGAACGAATACCGGGGTGACTTAAGTTATGTATACTATCAAAAGCTTGGCGTCGAAAACTTTCCGGTAAATACGGTCTTACATCTGGTGTCGACATTTCGCAATAAATTAATTTATTACACGTTGGTATTGAAATTGATTTTAAAACGATTTTGCTGTCTGCCGTGCGATCCCTAATGTTTTGCGTCGCACGCAGTATGTAATCGTCGCTTGCCTGCTCGTTTGCGAGTTGTTCGTAATCGATTACCGTGGGACAGCATATTGTTTCGATACGAGATAACGTGTCAGCGACCACGTTTTCTTGACCGGTAATATGTCTAATATCGGTTGTAAATTCACTGATAAAGAGTAACTGGCGCGTGCGCCTAGGTAACTCCTTATCGTTTTTTCCTAGCTTATTGTACGCGTAACATAATGGCTTATGGTCTGTATAGATTGTCAGTGGTCGGCCTTCAAACATTTTCCGAAAATGGACCACTCCCAAATAAATTGACAAAAGTTCACGGTCATACGTGCTGTATTGCTGTTGTGTTTTCGTGAACTTTTTTGAGTAAAAACCTAACGGCTGCCAGGTGTTATTTACACGTTGCTGTAGTACACTACCAGCCGCTATATCGGATGCGTCTGTCATCAAGGCCAAAGCCGTATCTGCCCGCGGATGCGATAGAGTCGCGGCTTTTTGGAGGCTGGCCTTACACAGCTCAAAACTTTTTTCGGCATCTACAGTCCACTCTATTGGTGTCTTGTCATGCTTTTTCGTATTACCTAGGTACTTATCTAGCTGTGTCTGAATACTAGCGGCATTAGGTATATGAGGACGGTAAAAATTTAGCATTCCTAAAAACCTGCGTAACTGTTCGACTGTTTGCGGTTTTGGGAATTCTACGATGGCCTTAATTTTTTCGTCTAACGGTCTAATGCCTTCCTTAGATACTTCGTGACCTAAAAAACTGAGTCTCGTCTGTCCTAATGTACACTTAGCTAGATTTATCGTTATTCCGAATTTCTCAAATCTCTCAAAAACCGACCTTAGATGTTCCTTATGCTGCGCTTCTGTGTCGCTAGCAATAAGGATATCGTCTAGGTAACAAAAAAGGAAATTCAGGCCTTCCAGTACCGTGTTGTTCATGAAACGTTGGAATGATTGTGCACTGTTCCGCATTCCAAAACCCATTTTGGGAAATTCAAACAAACCAAAAGGGGTAATTATTGCGGTTTTTTCTATGTCCTCTTTTGCTACGCTAATGCAGTGGTAAGCCCTGTTTATATCCAATTTTGAAAATACCTTTTTATTAGCCAAGTTATACGTGAAATCATGTAGCCTTGGTATTGGGTACCGATCTGGTTTTGTTACCGCGTTTAGCATGCGATAGTCCCCACAAGGTCGGATATCACCATTTTTTTTCGTCACGACATGTAGAGGACTGGCCCATGCGCTTTTGGAAGGTCTACATATTCCCAATTCCTGCATAAGTTGGAATTCTTGTTTTACTTTTTTTAACCTATCTGGCGGCAACGGCCTTGCACGAGCGTAGACTGGTGGACCTGTTGTCTCGATGTGATGAACAACATTGTGTTCCGGAATTTCCTTAAATGATGCGGGTTTGGTGATATTTGGAAATTCGGACAACAAACTACGGTAAGGATGGTTCTCATCGACTGTATAAATTGAAGGTTGATTACTACTCACCATTACAGCTGCTACATCCAAATCTGTCACCTGATCGAGTAGCTTACGTTCACTAATGTTCACTAACAGTTTGTGAGCACTTAGAAAGTCAGCACCTAAAATGGGTTGGTTTACGTCCGCTAATACAAAGTTCCATCGATATGGTCGGCGAAGTTTCAAGTCCAACACCATTGTCTTTACACCGTAAGTCTGTATTTGCGTACCGTTCGCGGCGATAAGTTTATAGTCCGAACATACGTCACGATTTTTTTTAACTGCAGGGATCACCGAAATGTCTGCTCCCGTGTCTACTAAGAAATTTAAACCACTATTGTAGTCCATCACACGTAATCGGCGGCCGGTTGACATAGTACAAATTTCCGCCGGCTTCTGTACTATGTTTACTGGTTTTCCGATTTTTCCCAAGCACATGGCTGTACGCACTTCACAGCTTTTTCGCGGAATCGGAAATGATAAAAGCATAAATAGTTGGATTTCCCAGCTTGCCGCGGTCGTCGTGACTTGCTGCGCATCCTGGATGCGGAACGAGAACTGCGCGCTTTATCATTACGTCGCTGAACAGATCTCCCTCGTCCACGTTCCATGTCGTTCATTCTCACATTGAGTTTGGCTATTTCTGCCAGTATAAGCGCTGAGACGTCGCGCGTCCTTGGCTCCGATGCGTCCGTTTTCTGTAGAGCGGCACTGTACGTTGCTACTTCGGACACATGGCGGGTTCTCGTGGCCTCGGCCACGTCATCTGCTATGCTGGCCAGAGTCTCCAAATTTACTTCCCTTGATGCTATTAGAACTGCCCGTACTGTTGTTGGTAGCCGGTTCTGCCACATAATTCTCAATGTGTCTTCGGGGAAATTATCCTTGGCCAAATTCCTCATCTGCTGGAGCAATTGGGAGGGTTTTTGGTCACCTAAGTCCATTTCCCCCAGCAGTTTCTCGATCTGTCTGTTTTTCGAGTCCTCCAGCATATTCAGTAGTTTGTTTTTCAGGGTCTCATACTTGTTGTTTGCTGGCGGATTAGTCAACAAATCAGTCAACCTCAATATAATTTCTTTGGGCAGCTTGGACACCACCATGTCGAATTTCGCGTCGTCGCCTGCTCGCTGTGGTGTTAGTACGGCCTCCGCGCGTATGAACCACACCCTTGGTTGGTCTGTCCAAAAATCTGGAATGCGGCTTGACACTGACAGCGCCATGACTTCCACCGTCGGTTGTGCTGCTGGTGCTTGAGGATGTATCGGTGGCTGTTCTTGTTGTGGCTGACCTTGAGGTGGTTGTTCTTGAGATGGTTGCCCTTGTGGTGGAACTTGCCATGTCTTTACCGGTACTGCGGCTCCATTATGCGCCATTTCCTTGAATCCGTCTCGTTTAATAATCACGTCGGGGTCACCAATGTAGGGTTCCTCTTCTGCTGGGACACTTCAAGGAAAGACCGATTTGATTCACTTGATTTATTACTTACTATGTCTAGTTACATCGACGTACAGAAGGGAACTAAAACTAAAGCTTGCGGCGTGCTCCCACCGCCGCGTCCCGGGTTCCGGGAACGCTAGAGCTGCGTCAGCTCATATACGAGTGCGAGTGCACTAGAATATGAGCTGATGTGGCAATGTGCCTATACATGTATAAGAACCATCATTTAAAAACCTGATTTCAAATAAACAAAAACCGCATCCAAATCGGTTTACTCGTTTAAGAACTACGTCGCCACATACAGACACTCATAGCGGTCAAACTTATAACTTTCCTTTTTTGCATCGAGGGTTAAAATAGGGCACGGGTAGACGAATTACTGAATTCTCGTAATAATAGGACTTAGTGTCTACATCAATAATTCTAGACGTCGCCAGATTAATAATTAACTACGCTGTGCTCACGGCTTCTCGCACGTGTAAGCAATTATTCGTAGGTTCGGTAGTATAATTAATATTTAGGGACACGAAATTCTTCAAAAAACCCATGTCTCTCAGTCATTAATCAACGATCACGACCGTCTTTTCAAGAGTGTAGGGCATAGAAGACATAGAAGAGAACACTGTCCATATCATTTACTGACGCGAATTAATTCCATCACGTCCTTTGTATTTCCTTCCATATTTTTTCATAATTAGTGTCTCATTCCGAGTTTTTCCTCGTACCCTCTTGCGTCACATGTCAAAGGCTTCCAAATTATCTTCATTACAAGATATATATTAATAAAGTCTCTGAACGCCATGACCCGCCGCGGCCGCCGCTCACACCGTCACGTTACGTTAACAGCCAAACTTTAATGGCCACAACTGGCCCTCATTCAATTTACGTCTGAGGCGCTGTCTCAAATTCAGTCAAAATACCTCACAGCTTGTAGGCTTTCAAGATTCGCGTATTTATTGGTTCAGTGATAATCCTAAGATTGAGAAACTTGACGTTGACACGCGATTTTATGATTTCAGCAGAGTATCCACTAATCACCTAATATTGGATCATTTGTTTAGATATATTGTATATTTGTTGGTGGGTGATGCTTTAAATTTGACGTTATCTATCTACGATGTTTAGGAATATAAAGATTCTTAAATTCATCTTCTTACAGAAATAATAAGTGCACTAAACAGCCTAAAGAGGGTAGCGAGCTTTCAATTACATTGTTTACTAGCTTTTGCCCGCGGCTTCGCCCGCGTTAAATTTGGGGTAATACAGATTTACTTTCTACGATATTTATTTTCGTGTTTTAATTGATTTTTCGGAGGAATATATTTTCAAATATTCGAATTTAAAAATCGACTTTAAGGCCCTGTTTCACATCTTCAGGTCAAGGGGGTGTAATTTTAGAAAACCTACTTGTTTCTTTTGCCCGCGACTTCGTACCTGTGCGACATAGGATTCCCGTGGGATAGAAATAAGTGAGTTCAATAGAAAACTACACTGTCCGCGATTGAATTGAAACAGGCTTCTATTATTTAGGGTATCGATTTTTAAAAAGCTTTCACTAATAGTTTTTTTTTAATCAGCTCAGTTGTTTCAGAGATTACCCCCAATAAACAAAGAACAAAGTTTAAAAAGTTTTTCTTCTTTCTTTCTTTCTTTCTGATCAGTTGATTGGTTTGGCGTAGGTACTATAATGTGTCCTAACCGTTAAGGAGTTATACCTTCCAACATCAGCTCACCTGAGTAACCAGAACGAAAACAACTAAATGTCTATACCTGCATATTATAATATTTTAAAAAAAACCTCAACTCCTAACCGTTAAGGAGTTTTACCTTCCATCATCAGCTCATCAACATGAGATGATGTCTATCAGACGCAAATACTTAAATAGCTTGAGAAAATATATGAAAAACGTAATGCGTCCCTACAAAATTTGAGTGTTGCCCTCGATTTCCGTGGGAACCCGTCATTAGATCCTAATTTGGTGACAATGGACCACCTTGGGAGTATACTTTTTCGAATAAAAAAAAATATTTTTAAAATAAATAAGAAAGAAAAAGAAAAGTCCCAATTTTCCCGTTGTAGTAATAATTTTCGTGATATTCTCTCTCAACGCTCCCCTACACTCCCCAATGAACCCGCTTGCCAAATTTCAGCTTTCTACGACCAGTAAAACGAAAAATCCCGTTTTTCCCGTTCCCGTGGGAATTTTGTAATTTCCTCTCTCAGTACTCCTCTACACTCCCCAAGCAATCTACATGCCGATTTTCAGCTTTCTGCGTCCAGTAAAACGAAAAATCCCGTTTTTTCCCTTTCCCGTGGAAGTTTCGGAAAATTAACTTTTAATGCTTCCCTCCACTCTTCAAGCAACCTGTATGCCAAATGTCAGCTTTCTGAGACCAGTACAACGAAAAGTCCCATTTTTTTCCGTTCCCGTGGGAATTTCGAAAACTCCACTCTCAATGCTCCTCTACGCTCCCCAAGCAATCTACATGCCATTTTCAGCTTTCTGCATCCATTAAGCGAAAAATCCCGTTTTTTTCCCTTTCCCGTAGGAATGTCGGGAAATTATCTCTTTAATGGTTTCCTAAACTCCTCAAGCAACCTACATGCCAAATTTTAGCTTTCTAAGACCAGAAAAACGAAAAATCCCATTTTTTCCCGTTCCCGTCAGAATTTCGGGAAATCCTGTTGTGATAGACCCCTGGACCCCCCAAGGAACCTAAATGCTAAATATCGGTTAAAACGATAAGACCATCCCGTTGAACTGAATACAAATCCCGTTTTCTCCTTATCCCGTGGCAATTTCCAAAAATCCTTAAAACCGTTTTTTACTATTATAATTACCTACTTCTATGCCAAATTTGAAGAGTCTAGTAATTATTGTTCATAGGATTCCGTTGAACTGAATATATAAATCACGTTTTTTCCTTATCCCGTGGGAATTTCCAAAAATCCTGAAATTAATGTTTTAATTAATGTAATACCTACTTGTGTAACAAACTTGAAGAGTCTAGTTATTATTGTTACTGAGATAAGGTCACTCAGAATCGAATATATAAATCCCGATTTTTCCGTTCCCGTGGGAATTTTCAAAAATTCTTCCTTAGTGGATGCCTACATTGTATAAGGTATTCATGTGCAAATTTTCAAGTCTCTAGGTCCAGTGGTTTGGGCTGTGCGTTGATATATCAGTCAGTCAGTCAGTCAGGACTTTGAATTTTATATATATAGATTAAACTATCTTCTCAAAGATCATAAACTGCTTGGCAACCTTCCACGGATGGATACCATGATGACGAAATCACTTTTCTTTAAGGCGTGTTAAGATTTTTTTAACATAAAGTACGTGTGAGTATTCCTTTATTATCACAGCTTGCCACATATTCCAATCTCTCACAGCTTCGCTTAATGCACGCCATTCACTGCTATTCTGCATTCCATTTGTAAACAAAGAAATGTAATTCCGCCGCACTCACAATCGTTTAAACCACGCAAATAAAGTAAAACCGCAACAATGTCGCAGCATGATAAAGCCCGCATCTCCGCGCACGCGGCGAGCGCGCAGCGTGCACGCAGCTCGCTTTGTTACAAGTCGCGACGACCCTTTGTGCGGTGTGAGTGCCAGCTGGCAGGCGGAAAAATAATGTGTTTTCTGATTAGGAGGAATGTAAGGGTTTCATCATGAGGTAGAACATTGTCGCTTATTACGGCTCGTCGTGGCTGAAATCATGTGTTGTAGGAACAGTCGTTGTGTATTGTGTAAGTCTATTGATAAATTAAGATTGTTTTTTGAAGTCTTTTTGTATTTTTTACTTCAACTCAAAATGTTACTATTTTTACGGTCATCCCGTAAAATCCATAATGTGCTATAGCACGCAATTTGGAGGTATATTGATAAAAGTTGGTTTTGCATAATATCGAAAATACAAACTGATATATACAAGGTGACCTAAGCCTCTGGACAAATAATGAAACCATGGATAAGACTGGTATTTAGCAATATCTTAAAATAGTTATTTGCTTAATTAGACAAGAAAAAAATCTACGAAATAAAATTATCCAATTATACAGGTTGCTCCAAAGTGATACATTGAAAAACGTTAATTTTTCGGTAAATATTGAACTGATTGTTATGATTGGAGTTTGGTTTGAAATATCTCGCTAAGCCAGTAGTATTCGTAGTTTTCGAAGCTAATAAGATCACCCAGCACAGGAAAACCAGAAAAATAAGAACAGTGCTGGGAATCAAACCCAGGTCCTCGGCATTCCACCACTGGTCTTATTTTTTTGGTTTTTCTGTGTATCTATATTCCAGTTTGTATTTTCGATATGGGTTTTACGGGATATCCGTAAAAGTAACAAAAAATACAAAAAAAGATTCCAAAAACCAATCTTATGTAGTTTTACATAATCTATAGTTTCAATGAATTGCACGTATAATTTTCATATTACTTCTATTCCTACTCCCCCCGCAATCCATTCTCACCCCGTTTAACGGTAACTGATTTCTTATATTGTTATTGCGGACGTTTCGCTCCCGTGACCATTTTAGTTACGGTCATTTAGTTACTAAGACATTTTGTTTTGGACCTTTTAAATTCCAGATCTTTTGCTCCAATTACTGACATTGCGGACATTTCGTCAACGAGAACGTTTTGCTACGAGGACCACCAAATTCGAATTTAATTGAAATATTCACAACTAGCTTATGCCCGTGACTACGTCTGTGCGGATCTAGGTTATCGCGCAGTGGCGCCCCTCTATCGCAATAAAAGGTATCCTATGTTGATCCTTGGAGTTCAAACTACCTATATACCAAATTTCATCAACATCAGTTCAGTGGTTTCGACGTGAAAGCGTAACAGAGAGACAGACAGACAGAGTTACTTTCGCATTTTTATAATATTAGTAGGGATTTTGGCCGCTGTCACTGGCACCACACCCAGCATTTGAATATTTGCTCCAACTTTTAAATAGTTCCGTTCAGTCAGAGGCGGTATGCGGGCGGGGCGGGCGCGGTATGCGAGCGGTTTGGACGCGTATACAACGCGGGAACATGTGGGATTCTTGGATTATACTCGTACCTATTGTTAGGTATACGATGACCGACCGGTTTTGCGCTAAATATATAATGTGTAAACATTGATTTTTATAAATTGACTGTAGATGTTGATAAAAATCTTTCATCACCCCCGACGCGAAAAGAGAGGTGTTATAAGCTTGACCGCTAAGTGCGTCTGTCTGTCTATCTGTGTGTCTATCTGTGGCACCGTAGCGTAGTAAACGGGTGGACCGATTTGAATGCGTTTTTTTTATATTAAAGGAAGTTTTTTAGCAATGGTTCTTAGACATGCTTTATCAAAATTAGTTTAGTCGTTTTTGAGATATTGAACTTTGAAGTGACAAAGTCGGTGGCTTTCCAACTTTTTGTTGGTTAGGTTATTTCGGTTATTCGGTTATTAATTAACATGCATACCTACTCTCATAAACCTAACTCTCTTCCGTACAGACTGATAAAAATACATTTGATTTTATTATCTTTTTCTTTCCATCATAAGTTTATTCCACACCTGTAGTAGATGTTAAATTATCCATAAGACAGTGCTAAGCCTAAATTATAGGTACAGATTTTGACTTTCGACTTTGAACTATGAACTCATAGAAGTCGACAAGGGCTCCATTATCAATTTAGCGCTGGCACGTCGAGTCCAAACTGAGCAGCCTGACGAAGGTCCGCGCGTAATTGGAATTCCTTCCGACTACGAAATAACCGTTATTTACGTAAATTTACGTAATAGTCGGGCTTGACAAGTTTACGCTTCACTTCGCAACTAGTAACAAAGCAAGTTGCGCTCGAGAACTGTTGAAGATGGAAGACAGCTTTTTCATAATCATGCAAATTTTGTACTTCTTTAAATACTTTGCCATATTATTATAATGTTCTGGTGTTTCTTTTATATGGCACACACGGAAGCACACACACACACACACACACACACACACATAAATGCATACCTTAACACGCACGCACGCATGCACGCACACACACGCATACATACACTGCATACGCATTCTGCAAATCACAATAATATAAAAAATACTGCATGAAATGAAATGACAATGCTAGTACAAGTGTTTATATTTAAGTTTTTGTACTGCTTTATGGTGTGCAATAAAGAATATTTGTATTGTATTGTACAGTCACCAAAAGGGTAGGTAAGTATGAAATATAATTTAAAATAAATGTCCCACGAACCTTTGCTTCGCAGCAGCAGGCGATAGGTCAAACCAATAGGCCACCAAGGCTTATAAGTGTTGTATTAAGTAGGTACTTGTAACTACATTACAATTTCTGAAATGTTCTCAAAGATTAAAATAAGAATTTATGCAACATATTGGTAAAATAATACTTATCAACTAAATAATTAACTGTATCATACTATACCTACCAAAAAAACGCTAGCAAAAATAAAAAAAAACGCCCGAAAAAAAGGCCGCCAAAAAAAGACAACTAAAAATTAAAAAATAATTATGCACTACCTAGCTGTTGCCCGCGACTTCATCTGCGAACAATTCGTTTATCCCTCTCCCGCTGGGACTATGCTGATTTCCCGCAAAATTAGCCTAAGTTAATTTAGTATAAATACCTAGTAATTTTTTTTTATCTAAGCGTCGCCGGTGTCGGGGGACCGCTAAGGTTTAGCAGGAAACTAAAGTACATATGTTGTATTTTTCAAAGTATTAACCTTAGCGGTCCCCCGACACCGACGACGCTTAGATAAAAAAAAATTACTAGGTATTTATACTAAATTAACTTAGGCTAATTTTGCGGGAAATCAGCATAGTCCCAGCGGGAGAGGGATAAACGAATTGTTCGCAGATGAAGTCGCGGGCAACAGCTAGGTAGTGCATAATTATTTTTTACTTTTTAGTTGTCTTTTTTTGGCGGCCTTTTTTTCGGGCGTTTTTTTTTATTTTTGCTAGCGTTTTTTTGTCGGGGGTTTTTTTAAATTTTTAATTTAAGTTTTTTTATTTCATGATTTTTAAACTTTGGCATATTTTTTTTTAAGTGTACTAGTGTGTTGAATATCCTGGCTGCAGCATCAGCTCATCGCGTTGCCACCATTGCATTGTATGTAGAATCAAATATTGATCAAAAGGAATCAACCGCGACATGTCTGCTATTATTTTTTCAAGAGTATACTGGTATGCTGGATATCCTGGCTCCAGCATCAACTCGTCGTGTTGCCACCACTGCATTGTATGTAGAATCAATTACTGATCAAAACGAATCCAAACACGATATATCTGCCATGGTTTTATCAAGAGTGTACCGACTAGTGTTCTGGATATCCTGGCTGCAGCATCAGGCCGAAAATTACATAATCTTGCATAGTTATATAGCGTACATGGGTGTTTCAAATTTTAGGTCCCAAATATGTTTGTAAGTAAAGTAAATACCCATTATGCGTCTAAGATTCCTACCGCAGCGAACAAAAGAGCTGATGATCTTGAAACGGCTGAACCGATTTTGATAAAACATGTCTAAGAACCATCGCTAGAAAACCAGCTTTCAAATAAAAAAAACCGCATTCAAATCGGTCCACCCGTTTAAGAGCTACGGTGCCACAGACAGACACACAGACAGACAGACACACAGACAGACACACAGACAGACACACAGACAGACACACAGACAGACACACAGACAGACACACAGACAGACACACAGACAGACACACAGACAGACACACATAGCGGTCAAACTTATAACACCCCTTTTTTTGCGTCGGGGGTTAAAAAACACGCACATAAATAATATACAGCATTTATTATGTACGTTAAATGTTATACCGTTTTAATTAACCTTTTGTAACACGCGTACCTAAATCCTGTCGTGATGTTATACTGCTGACCCGGTGACGCCGCGTTTTTCACCCGGTTTCGGCCGTGTCCCGCTCTATTTGCCTAACATTTGCATGCAAAGCCTTAGATTCTATCAGCGATAAGCAAAACGTGTTTGAACAGCGTGACCATGCTTATTGGAATACTGACAAATGAAATAAAACTAGCACAGGGCTGGCTCTTTCGTCCGTCAACGTATTGGATGTAACGAGGAGACCATTGACATCTATGTAGCTTATGACGCAAGACTGGCTGCTTGGAACAAAACGCGAGACGCATCAATCATCAACATTATTTTGACACAACCCCTGTCACGGACGTCAACAAACTAATAGTGAAAGGTTTAGGTACAATGCCGCGCTGTGAACAAATTTTGTGCGCTGTTTCGATGTAAAAAATATGCAGTCTATGTATACCATAAACGTCAATGGAGGAGACGTAGCCAGCCTTATAAATATGGATACCTTGCAAAATAGCAGCGATCTCGAGGATATTTAGAAATATAGGATTTTCTTTTTCTTCTTCCAGTGCCCTCCCCTATCGGAGGTCGGCGATCATTACTGCTATCCTTACCTTAGAGACTGCCACTCGAAAGAGGGATCTGGTACTCATTCCGAATCAGTCTCTAAGGTTTCTTAATTAGGAGGTACGTCTACTGCCAGGTGGTTTGCAGCCTTGTATCAGACCATTGGTACTTGTTGTTGCGCATTATATTCCCCAAATACAACAGCTTTCTCAGTTTTATAGTACGTATCACTTCCAAGCTTTTATTCATTCTCTGCAATACCGTTTCGTTCCTTACGCTATCCGTCCATGATATCTTTAACATTCTTCTGTATACCTACATCTCGAAAGCTTCCAACCTCGTGCACATGGCTTGGGTCAACGTATAGATTTTTGGGTTTAGAATAAGTTAGTTCAGTTCAAAACAAAACTTACCAGTAGGTATAACATTGTTGTTTTGTGAGGCAGACTCACGCACAGGAGGTACAGAGTTGTAGTTATGTCAAAATAAATGGCTGTACACCAATTCTGTGTTAGCAATTCTTGCTTTTATACAAATTTTGAAACATCCCAACTTAGTGCCAAATTTCGGCCTTTATATCGACTGGCTTAGGCTGTACAATACCCAGCCAACACATAAGCCAGATAGTAGCGAAAATATACCACAATAAGCAGTGTCAAGCTTTGTTACTTTTGTATTACAGCTGACGTTATGGCTTTATTTTGAATAAGAGAGTTCTTAAAATAAAATAATGTTTTAAGCTTACTAAATTCTGTATAAAGTTCGCGGTATTTTTTCAAGCTGAATAGTAATCAAGAGTAGAATCTGCTAAACAAGCGATATTCAAATAAAAGTAATTGAAAAAGCTATTATCTGCACAGTAGCTGAAGTTTTTGCATTGTCCTGGATAACATATTTAAGTAAAGCAGTTAAACAGCAAAACGCTGAATATAGACAAAATATTTTCTTTAAGCTGCATAGTGTACGAAATGGTACTAATTTATTCAGATGCTGAATATTTTAGATTTTTTCTTCTTTACACAGCTGCCTTCTGCATAATTGAAAATAAACTCCTTGTTTTACTTAACTTATAGCGCTATAAGCGTACAATTGTCTTTATGTTAAGCTTAAAACAATATCAGTTACAAATGTGGGTATCTTAAGCAGCAAATAACTGATTAGCTGAAGATATCGTATGTTTATATCCAGATACCATCCACTCCACCAGTCGCATTTGAACTATTATGCAGAAATAAGCAAAATAATCACTGAAATAGACACTTTTATTCAAATTGGCCGTCCGCCATTAACTAACATTCGGCATAACCTCTTTTTATAATTTTCTCTATTTATCTTATGAAACACTTTGTTTAGTGTGTAGGGAACATTAGCAGTCATACAAATGATGATTCTCATTATTTGCTGGGACTGAAATTTGATAAAAAGTAAAGATAATTTAATTTAAATATTATTTCACATTTGTTTACCTTTTAAATTGTAGCTTTATCTTAAGGCGCTCAAAAAATATATATTAATCATATTGATAATTCACAGTAAAGTGCCATGCGTTTATATAATTCACCTTAAACTTACTTAAAATGCATGAATCAATTTGCTTAGGTACCAAATTTTTGAAGATGATCAGCGACCATTACAATTTTTTGAACTAAGTAACACAAAATAATCTCGTCACAATGAAAAATACATTTTATATTTTTTTTACTTGCATAATTTCTTTATAAAACTACTCCTGAGATCGGAATTTTGAATATCATTTGAACATCTGAACTCACAAATTAACAACTGTATAAAAGATGTATAATTTCTGGACTAAAGAAAAATCAGAATTTATGCAGAAGATATTCAGTGTGTTGTACATTTATTGAGCTGCTATGTGGCTATTAATCAAATGTTATCCAAATTGAAGCAAGATATTTTGTGCCCAAATTGCTTGAATATCATCTGTATAAGCGCTTACACAGAAGTTATACAAATACTTTACCAGCTTAAAGTCAAAAGAATTGCTTTTACGAAAAAATTTATTCAGCTAATCTGTGTTGGCTGGGCAGGTACAGATTTCTACTACACCATAGTTGGTGTCGTTGTACCTAGTGGTACAACGTGTAAGAAGATAACTTAAACTCAAATCTTTATTTAATCTTCCTAATCAAATCACATCTATTCTTTAAATCGTTCCCCAAAACGTTTTCAATTTCGAACGCGCAGCGATCTCTCTAGCTCCGACCACGCTGGCATCTCCAATTTCAAATTTGAATCGCGGCTATATTCATACCGGTATACCGATGGCGATTCCCTTTGTGCGATAAGAGCCATTGTTACATTTTTAATCGCGCCAGATTAAACCCCGAGTCTATCTGCACACATTGAGCTCTTCGAATCAAAATGAAATGGCGATAGAACCCGAACTGCTGAGCGGTGACATTTTATGAGTCAGATCAAGCGACGAGTTTCAAAGATGGCGGTTAAATTGTTGAACTAAAAGAATTTCCTTGCTCACCGCGACCTTATCATTCACGACCTTTTTTCATTGATATGGACCTCTGCAAAGTAACGCCTGATTCAATAAATTGGTAAAATTGTTATCAGCGTTGTTTGTTGAATTTCAGACCTAATTTTGACCATCGTAATTTAAAATGTAATGCTTATACTTTACTACGGCCCAAGCCCTCTCATTCTGAAAGGAGGCCTGTGCCCAGCAGTGGGTCATATATGGGCTGGGATGATGATGATATTGAAGAAGCTTACCACTTTAACCATTTTCCCAATACAATTGAGACTTAACCAATCACGTTTTTTAACCCCTGACGCAAAAAGAGGATTGTTATAAGTATGACCGCTATGTGTGTCTGCTTGTCTATGTAGTGTTAAACGGGTGGACCGATTTGAATGCGGTTTTTTTTTAAATTCGAAAACAGGTGTTTTAGCAATGGTTCTTAGACTTGTTTCGTCAAAATAGGTTAAGCCGTTTTTGAGATATTGAACTTTGAAGAGACAAAGTCGGGGTTTTCCAATTTTTGTTGGTTAAGTTATTATGAGTTCGAGTTTCGTAGTAGCCCTGCAGATTTACGTCTGTAAAACTTGTGAAGACGCGTCCCTACAGAGGAAATTCCTACAATTTCAATCGTACTGCCAATAATGGTTTACACGAACAATGCTGCGCGTGTATATGTTGGCGGCCGATCGTAAAATCCGCCATATCACGAAATTCCTAGGCACATCATGAAATGGCGCCATTTCATGATATGCCTAAAAGTTGGAAAGCCATACCAAGATGTGCCTGAGAAACAATAGGTACGGCAGATCGATTAGAGCAACGCATTCGTCGATATTCCTAGCTTTATACCGGGCATATCGTGATATGCTGAAAAAAGAAAAAAATTTGGTACTTACTCTGAGCGATGCGAGGAGTGGTTAGTATGAATTATGACCACGGCGAAGTGCCAGAAACTATTTGGCGGCGTTTCATGATATGCCTAGGAATTTCATGATCCGCCTAAAATATCCAAATCATGAAATAGCGGCGTTTAATGATATGCCTAGGAACTTCATGATCTGCCTAAACGTCACTAGGTAAATCGTCAAACGGTGAGTTTTGAACGATATGGCGGATGTCCCTTTTAGCCAATTCATGAAATGGCGCCAAATCACGATATGCCTAGGAATTTCGTGATCTGGCAGATTTTACGATCAGCCGCCGACATGTATACGAGTAAAGGCTATATTAATGTAATTTGACATGGTAACTGTTCAACATTCACATAAATTCAATTGTCTTGTCCCTTGTATCTAAACTATATCCTCTTTGAATGTACGAGTATTATAACGATACAACCATAAGCAGGTACGAACGCAAACGATCAATCTTGCTGTTTAATTTTCCAATTAAAACTGGGGCGAACAATGCGCAGACGTCATATTGTATTCCTCGCGCAAATCGGATTAGAACCCGCAACCGTGAAGAGACTAGCGCAGATGCGCCATTGTGCTGAACAATGAGTTGCAAAACATTACGACGCGATAAATAATGGACGTTGATTGGTTGTTCAATTGACCAATTAAGTGGGCTTATTGTGCCGTTATTTCTGGATTGTGGTGATCGGGTTCGTGTAATCTATTGTACGCGGAAATATGCAGACGAAATAAACGGTAAGATAATGTAAAATTTGTATTTAACAAGCTTTAGTAAACTTGCAATATTTGGTAGTTCGGGACAATTTCATACACTTTGTGATCGGAATAACCTGAAATTCGTTAGCCAAAATACAGATCCTGTTTACTCACCAAGACGCGCCCGTCCACAGCTATTATCAATGTGCACGAGTAAATCTCGTACTTACTTATAGTCCGCGCGACGGTTTAAGACGGCTCAGGGAATCTGGTGGGGGTAAATGGCGCATGGGTACAATCGCGCACAAAGTCTTTCAACAAAATAATATACCAGAAAAAAGAACACAAGTAAATGTCAGGTAAGTGTAATTTTAATAAGATAATGTAATAGGTAATAACGGAATATTATTAATTGAACTTTTTACATCGAATAAATTAAAATTATATTAAAATATGTAGATTTCGTATATGTTAGATCTTTCACGTCAATAGAGATACGAAATAAGTGTTTTATAGACAAATTTTAAAAAGAAATACAAAATTAAGTATTAATTTTTTTTTTCAAAATCCGGTAGACAAAATGGAGATAAAAGATTGGAGAAGAAGAACAGTTCGCGTCGTAAACCAATTTTCTGGCTTGCCTAGTTAAAACTTTATTTTTCGTCATTTTTTTCACTACGACGAAATGAAAATACAGTTAAACAATTTGTACGCGACATTACGTAATGGAACACGAAACGCATGCACTGAGCGCGGCCGGCGGAGAGCGACTGACAGCGACTGACTAACCAATAACGTGTCGCGTCGACGCCCACCTGCCCTTCCCCCCTGTGCCCCCGCAAAGCAGACCGAAGAAATGACTACTGCGCATGCCCCTTCCACTTTTCCCGAGCCGTCTTAAACCGTCGCGCGGACTCACACGTACACGTTGTCTTAGTCTCAATGTGCGTGACTGACGGTACGCTTGCGACTGAGGACACGTTCGACCTACGCACACATAGACTTGTCGTACGGATACGTCTACAATTATAAAATGTGGATACAAAAGGCGCTTCTTCGAGAGTGAACAGATCCGTACTATAATTGAAAATATATTTTTTTTCTACAACGGATTTATCTAGACTTTATAGAGGTGGTCATGTCTCATGTCATGTTTTATCCTTTTAGAAATCTTTGTTTACAGTTTATTTTCATTTCGTTCAGATCTTCTTTCTATTGTAAAAATTTCCTAGACGAAATTAGTCTAGAACCAAAAGATTGCCTATTGTTTACCTTGTATTTTTTTTATGTATATATCTTTAAATTCATTGCTATTGTTAATAAAAATAGCAGCATTTTATTTTTAAAATAATATGAAAAATGTAAAAATAGACAGCGGACACTCGAACTTCTACTTTGCTATTTGTTACTCACTCTTTTAAGAAAGCACTAACTTAAACACCATTGTTCAGCGGTCCGTCGGCTCTATCCGTTTACTCTGTGGCCTCCGTCAGATTTGACATAATCAAATAACTGGCGTCAAGATTAGTCAGTGTTTATAATTTTAATTAGTTCCGGGCGGCGCGTTGTTTGACTCCAAAGTTTGGAGTTCCGTAATTCCGGAAAAACGTAAGCGCGCTCGTTCAGTTGAATTATTTAAGATTACTCGCATTAATTGTCCGCTCAAGTGGGCTCCGGTTAATTACTTGTAAAGTTTGAGTTTGTTCGATGTAAAAGTGTTTTTGAGTGGTTCTTGATTTTCTGTGAAGGTTCGATGGAGCTAAATTGTGACAAATGTAAAGCAAATAATCGTTCTTCTTCTTCTCTTCTTCTCAGCATATATTCGTCCACTGCTGGACATATACCTCTTCCATGGATTTCCATGTTGACCTAGATGCGGCAAGTCTGGTCCAAGTTGGTCCTGCTGTCTTACGGATATCATCCGCCCATCTAGTTGGTGGTCTTCCTACGCTTCGGTTTCCAGTTCGGGGTCTCCAGTGTAGCGTAAAAATAGCGTAATAATCGTTAGATTAAACGAAATATAACGTTCTTACCGTTTTGACGACATACAAAGAAAAATGTAATTTATTCGTTAGATCTGGTTTGCTTGATAAGTAAGCACTTAGTTGGATCGATATTATTCAGCTAATTTTAATACTGTAATAGAGTTTTTTTGTTTAATTTGGCCACCTAGCCTAGTTTGAATGGGAACGCATCTGAATATCGAATGTTAAAATATCGAATAAATTAAAATATCGAATGGGTCATAATATCGAAAGGTTTATTTTCTGAAACAACCGTAAACTTCTCAGGATTCATTAAAACGGCATCGTATAGAACCCCTTAGGTTAGGTTAGATTTATAACAATCTAAAAAAAGTACAGTCTTAAGAAAAATATACCTTTTCGATATTATGACCCATTCGATATTTTAATACATTCGGTATTTTAACATTCGATATTCAGATACGTACCCGTTTGAATAACGTTAGCAATTAAGTCGAGTAGCAAATAATTTAGTTAAGTAATCGATAGAAGATAACTTTTACTCTTGAGTCTGACTCTTGAGTCAAAACTCACAAACTTTTAAAGTTTTCGCCGAACCTAAAACAGAGTTATCAAATCCCAATAAAAGATAAGCACTTACTAACTTTACGAAACTTGGTTTTGGTTTTTAAGGGAAGGCTTGGCCATTTCATACATGTGGGATCGTGCGAAGGAAAAACAAACTTTTAGACACAAAGTAAAAAAGTTTATTAAAAAATTAAACTAGTGAATACACGTAATAAAAAGCAAAGAACACAAGAAACACAACTAGCACCCAGGCTCACCCGATCGTAACTCATCCTCTTTCACTCATTCGCTCGTCTCAATCGTTCAACAGAAATCTTCAATCACTCGGTCGCTCGTTTACATCAAATCATTCTTACAAAAATCCACCCTCATTCCCACATTCGGCCATCCTACACACATGCCTGTCCCCAGGCATCCTTCAAACAAAACATCTTACACACCTTAACATCTTAACCTAGATACACCTTAATTCTAAACATGTGTGCTAGCCATCGTTACAAAACCCAATAACAACAAAATACTTCTAACATCTTATAAAATACAAAAAAAAAACAACAGCTTACCACTGTCATAAACACCTTTGTTTACTAATTTTAAAAGTAAACACCTTTATTTAAAACAAACCACAAAATACCATCTTAGAAAAAAAAACATCATCTTGAAAAAAAACCTAACAAATTAAAAACAACAAAAAAAAAAAAAAAAAAAAAAACCATAACCATCTTAAATTTCACACCATACCAATAACACACCAGCAAAGAAAAACCATAACAATAATCTCTAACCATCTTAAACTTAACACCATACCAGAAGGTATGCACTTTTTTTATACACCCTCTGTTGGTCTGTGCCTTGAACACTGAGTTATCATGAAACCAACTGAACTCACGCTTGAATAGCTGGCTGCTGTTCATAACAACAGTCGTATAGTACAACAATTTTTGGCCTACAATAATGTCGTACGGCATGATGTCTTTAGGCACAATGTTTAGCCCCACGTCGAAGCACTCGTCGTCAAATAGATCGTCCGTCTTTATGTATCCCGGTGATACAACTCGAGTCGCAATGTTCGTCTTTTGCTCATATCCCGGCGATAATAGCACTTCCGACGCATCGAGTCCCGTCACTACCCGTTCGCACTTTTCCTGGCCCGGCACGCCTAACAACTCGTAACTGTCCTCCGACACAAGGTTAAAGTCACTTGCGGAGTCCACAAACGCGTTAAAATTTTGATTTAAAAACAAAATCTCCTCCGTCGGCTTCCGATCGATGTTTTGATCTCGCGTTCGATCACAGCTGTTTGCGCGGCTGTCACAACTGTCAATGTCAGTGCCATCCTGTGACGTTTGACAACCGTCGCCGCCAGTGCCGCCATCTTCACCGCCATGTTCATGTCGTTGCCGGTCACTTCGTTCGTTCAGAAAATATTTTTCGTTCCGTTCGTCCTTCAAGTGATTGTGACCGGTAATTTGAACGAACAAGCTCGTCGTTCTTCCGCTCGCGCCGCCATCTTGCTCCCCGTCAACTGATTCGCTCGGTGTCGACGAATACCTACAATGTGCCGATATGTGACCGAACTGACTACATCGGAAACACTTTGTACTTCTTTCTTGGTTTGGACACATACCGGACACATGATTATCTTTTCCACAGCTGTCGCACTTCATGTAGCTCGGGGAAACCGGTTTAGGCCGGCTTTCGTTCATATCTTGTAGCGAATGCGTAGGTACCCTCTTGTTTTTAGTCATTTTCTTCTTGATAATTTCGTAAATTCTAATCTTCTCTTTTAAGTTGCTATAAGATGTAACACCGTACAACATCATTTTGTTGGTCTCTTGGTCTTCGATGCCGTCGACTATGTACTGAATAGCCACCTCGTCTGGCATTTTGCATCGGTTGCCTAACTCGCGCATCGTAAGTAGGTAGTCGAGGCAACTCTCGTCTTTCTTCTTCTTACGCGCCGCCATCAGCTCGTGTATCGCCTTAATATTTACCGTATCTGGGAACTCTTTGCTCAGCGCGTGTTTTAAATCGTTCCATGTCCTAAACGGTTGCTCTGCTCGTAACCAAAGAGCCGCTGTGCCCGTTATACTGCGCCTGGCAACAATTAATTGTTGTAAGGGCGTCCAGCCAAATATCATAGCGTTTTCTTCTATGTCGTCAATGAATTTAGTCGCGCTACACGTCTTGTCTTGCGCGCTAAATTTCGGTACCAGATCGTCAATGTACTGCAAGCTTTCATTGCCGTCGTACGTCGTCATCTTGCAGTCGTCGTTGTCGTCGTCGTCGTATGGAGTTTCAGTGTTGGTGCCTCTTCCACACCGCCACTCTGAGCCTCGCTAGCTGCCTCGTCATAAATCGTATCTGCTTGAATCTCGCTGATGTGCTGTGTTTCGCCGCTCGGAAGCCACCGTCTTACTCCCGAAGCCAGCAGAAACTCGTCGTCACCGTTATTTCAGCCGCCCGTCGTAATTAGCGACCGCCGTAACAGAATATGTAACCGCCTCGTTACACGTAGCACACCGCCGTCGTCGTTCGTATCCACGAATAATTCTTTCCTTCCGATCCCGGACGAGCCCCCAAAAATGTGGGATCGTGCGAAGGAAAACAAACTTTGAAATAAAAATATTAAAAAGTTTATTAAAAAATTAAAACTAGTGAATACGTATAAACAGCAAAGAACACAAGAAACACAACTAGCACCCAGGCTCACCCGATCGTAACTCATCCTCTTTCACTCATTCGCTCGTCTCAATCGTTCAACAGAAATCTTCAATCACTCGGTCGCTCGTTTACATCAAATCATTCTTACAAAAATCCACCCTCATTCCCACATACATATATCGTATGTCATATTACGGACGTGTGACGTATTTTCCTACCATGAATAAGTTCTGGTTGAATTAAGATTAATATTGTCACGGTAAAAGGCATAAACTCAGTTTCTTAGCATACCGAGCAGACAATCTGATAAGGTAATTTACTGTAGAAAATAATTTCACAGGTCTGTAAAGATAGACTAAAACTCAAAAGATCTATGTAACGGCCAGCTAAAATGGGTACAGGGTACAGGGTTGGTTATCGCTGCTTACGTGACTAAAAAAGAAACAAACAAGCTGAGATATGTGGTGCATAGGAGAAATTTGTGTCTGTACTCCTGTCCAGTGGTGGTATAGCGGTATAGCACGCAGCACGGAATGCTGGGGACCTGGATTCGGTTCCCAGCGTAGGTCTCTTTTTCTGGTTTTTCTGTGCAATTTTATCTATGTTTCAGTTTGTATTTTCGATTTGGATTTACAGGTGACCGTAAAAGTAACAACATTTGAAGTTGAAATATAAAATACAAAAAGAATCCAAAAACCAATCTTAAGTAGTTTTCAGACATGTTTAGTTACTAAAATACTCGCTACTTGACTAATTACTAACGTGGTCCGAACCAAGCTTTAGAGATAACATTTCAGTGCTTTAATAGTTGAGTTCGTTTGAGAACGATCTACTGGCGGGTCGTTCATGAGTCGTTGACAACTTGCAGTAGGTTTTAATTAATATTTAACTTTGAATAACCACGCCGACAGCGCCCAGGATATACAGTTTCATCTGTACACATTAAATTGAAAACCTTTAAAGTAAATGTCCCAATCGCTTTTAATTTTTCATAGTCAACAACTACGACATTTAAAAAAATTGCCTGTCAAAGACTGGTATAATTTTAGAGGTTTAGGAAACATGACATTATAATAGTGATAAGATATAGCTTAATTTTAAAGTTGCTATGTGATTAACAACAAACCGCTCAACATTTTGATATATCTGTCCACGACCAAGATGGCCTAGTGTGGCCTAGTGGTTAGAAACCTGACTACGAAGCTTGAGGTCCCGGGTGCAATTCCCGTGTCGGGGCAGATATTTGTATGAAAAATACGAATGTTTGTTCTCGAGTCTTGGGTGTTTAATACGTACCTATTTAAATATGTATCTATCTATATAATTACATTTATCCGTTGCTTAGTAGCACTTAGTACCCATAACACAAGCGTTGATAAGCTTACTTTGGGACT
The DNA here is from genome assembly GCA_037349165.1 of Choristoneura rosaceana. NCBI lineage: Eukaryota > Metazoa > Arthropoda > Insecta > Lepidoptera > Tortricidae > Choristoneura > Choristoneura rosaceana. Next base: position 364,697 of record JAZBNJ010000026.1, read on the forward strand.
ATGTAGGTCAATTATTGGTGTGAATTGTCCCATGATGTATATTTATTTATTTATCTGTGTAATTGATATTGATAAGACTAATAATTTAGAAGTTTTTCAACGAAATTTGTACGAGACTCTAAATGAATAAGTGAATATTGTCTTCTTTCTTTCTTTCTTCCCATTTTCCGTCTAAAAGTTTCGACCACTGGAACATTGTAACTTGGGATTTTGTAACCTTGTAGTTTGTTATTTTAATAAACTATTCTATTCTATTCTATTTACCTTAATTAAAACACTTTCAAACAAGCTACACTAACATTTATAATTATTTGGCCAGGTTATTGTTATGTAGATGGCAGTGTCGCATAGTAATTTGCTGCGGGTGGTCCGAGCAGACGATTAGAGCACTTACGGTTAATTCCTGCCGCCGGACCGCCGGAAGCTCGCCGGGACCAGACCAAGCGAAGAGGGCGCGGCCTCTGCAATACATAGTAACACGACCTAACAATGACATCTTGAAGAAGAAGAGACGCTGTATACCCCTTTCCTTTGCAGTTGGGTGTTGTTTCTCTGCCAGAGTATTAAAGTGTTGAGAAAATTTATTACAAGTTTATAAAAACATACTAAATGCGAAAATACTTTTTTCCCAACCTATCATGAAGTTTTACTGTAATTGTATTAAATAAATAATAATTTTGTTTTTGATTCTTCTTATAATCTGAGTGTTTCTGTAATTATACACTTATATAATTAAAATAATTTTATTGTTATTTAATTGTTATAATTTGTAACGATATAGGTAATGTAGTGCTAATGTGATTTAATTTAATAAATATAATATATTATATTTATCTAGCTACTGGAAGTTAGATAATAATTTAATTATTTAGTGAATCTCTAATCATCATTGTTTGAATTTACATAATATTAATGACTAATAATGATAATAATCATAATATATGATAGTAGTCATTATAATAATAATAATAATATTAATAATAATAATGACTACTAGTATAGGTAGTTGTTAGTTTTAGTGTCATTATTAAAGGGCCCCTCAAATTGTTGCCAGCAGGGCTACCACGAAACTCGAAACTTGAAGTTCGTATCGTACCGTCCCTCTCTCTCTCGTATTAAATAGTATATTGTAACGTAGTTGTTTATTTTTTATCCACCTTTGAAATTTGTTACGAGTCACCGCCTCTCGCGCGTGTCTAACACAGGATATTTAATCTAAACCACTATAAAGGTGACAATATGTCAGAGCTACGGTTACGGGCTTACACCTGTGCTAACCCATTAGCAAGTTTACAAGATTATATTAGAGGATTTTTTTCTGAATAACAGAATGTGCACTAGTTTTTCAATGCACAATTTTTTCACTTGTATAAGTACCGCAACTAGTCGACTGCTCTTTATTGTTCTTTTAATAAACATTATATTCCCCAGTTCGCTTATTGCTTGGCCAGTCGCCTGTAGTTATTAGCTGCTTGAGCAGACGATTATTGTGGTAATGGTGCTGTTAAAACAACGCGTGGTGCCGGAGTGAAACAATAACTGCATATTACGAGTGCCTCTAACGATATCCCGAGGTATATAAGAATCAACGAGTAGAGCGGTTCAGAAAGTTTATTGTTGGTTGAAAACGACACCGATCTAACCAAGTATAAGTGAGAAACTTACGTAAATGTCCAGCTTTTATGTAGCAGACGTGTCCTTAAAGATAAGTAGTCGTTCCATCTAATGCTGTGCACTACTACATGCAAAATATGATTTAGTTATTTAAATTTTACACCTATCTTTGTGAAGTTTATTTTAACCAAATATGCTTTTACAGGACATAGACCAAGGCTATTTTTATAGACGTTATACTTATGGGGAAACTTTTATGAAGTCTATCATCATCATCATGACACGCTGTTGCAAAGGCCTTTTAGTATGACACGAAACTGATGTTGGTGAGGAAAAGTTTGGTTGGAAAAACTATCGAAATACCTTACCATACCGCACTTTAGTTAGTACCTTTCGTCCAGTCTGGTGTAGGACGTATGAAGATTTCAGCACTTATTGGAAGCTTTTCACGTTGGGTACCCACGTGCATGTACACCTCTAAGTTTTTTTTTAAATTAACGTTATTATTATTTTTAAATGGGGCTCGATCCTGAATCATCTGGCTCTACGCGCCAAGTATGCCACCAAGTGTATCACAGAACTATAGACCATTTTTTTCAAAATTTCGATTGCTTGCATATACCCAGCACCAGTAGTGCTCTATGTTTAAAACAATAATGAAATTGTTAATCTAAAATATTGCAAATAAACGACAAATACTCTTTTGTTGCAGGTAAGTTCAAAAATGTGGAGTCAACTTATGCTATCGCCAAAGAGGTAAGTAAAACGCTTTAAAATGTTAAAATACTTTTTACCCGACTGCCCAATAAGGAGGTATATGTTATACTTTTCAATACATATTAATAAAACAAATATTCTCAGAACTAAATTTGTATTGAAGTCTATCAACTTATCAAATCAATGTTAAGCTAATCACAATATCTTATGGCCAGTGTAATGAGGTTTCAAACACATAAAATATGTATGTAAGAACATTGTTCTTTGGTCCTCGCTGCAGCCTGCTTGTAAACGGCTGTACAGATTTTAACATATGAGGTATCTATCACTGGATTCTTCATAAGTCATCGTCACTGAGCATAGTCCGACGTGCTCTTGACCGGTTTTATATAAAACAATTAACATTAAGGAAATTTCTAAAAGTTTAGTAGACGTCACAGGTGACCGAAGAGCTGGCAGCTTCCTCGGACAAAGAATTAGCCTAGCTATTCAAAGAGGAAACGCTGCCAGCATCTTCGGGACCTTGCCTAAGGGGTACTTTTTGGACAATTTGTTTTAGTTTTAGGTTAAATTTTTATTTTATTTTAAGTTATTGTTAGAAAGTTATGTTTAATATTTATATTATTTAGTTTCTTTTATCAATAAATCACTTGACTATTCTGGAGCATGGAAAATGTAAAAAAAAATTACATTATCATCTCCATCTAAAACGCATTAAGTGAAAAATTGCCAGCTCTTCAAGTCTAGAAAAACTTCTAGCGGCAAATAAGAGAGAACCGGCTCTTAGCACCCGCAGACGAGCCAGCGGAAATTGTGCAACCGTCCCGACCACTAACTTTTAACCGCTATCATTTTTATCATTCGAAAGTAAACCAAGTTTCCCGGCACTTGTTCTACTGTCGACGATGAACGAGAAGCGCGGAGAAGCGATACGAGCAAGCAGGGAAAAGCGAGTGTGTAGTTTCGACAGTTTTGTCGCTAGACTCTAGTGTACAAGAATATTTGTATTGTATTGTATTGTACAAAATAATGTAAGGAGCTAGTCCAAACGGCGACGAACTATCGACTATTTTCATGCCTAAAAAACGAACAACAGATGCAGCTCATGTTATTTGTCTGATTATAAAATTTCACGTACATGGTTGATAGTAGATCGCTGACGTTTACACTGTCGGAGGAGAGGACTCTTTTTTAACACCCGACGCAAACAGAGGGGTGTTTAAGTTTGACCGCTATGTGTGTCTGTCTCTGGCACCGTAGTTCTAAACGGGTAGACCGATTTAAAATACATTTTTTATTATTTGAAATCAGGTTTTCTAGCGGTGGTTCTTAGATATGTTTCATCAAAATTGGTTTAGCCGTTTCTGTGATATTGAACTTTGAAGTCGGGGGTTTCCAACTGTTCGGGGGTTTAATGCTGCGGACCTGAGTTAGATTCCCAGCGTTGGTCCTTTTTTTCTGGTTTTTCTGTGGAATCTACATTTCAGTTTGTATTTTCGATATGGGTTTTACGGGATGACTGTAAAAGTAACAAAAATGTGGAGTTGAAAAAATACAAAAAGATTCCAAAAACGAATCTTAATTCAATGACAGTTAAAGGGTTGGTAACAGCACTATCCTTACTGTGGCAACACTTGTGCTTAATGAATTGTCAATCTAGTCTCACGAATTATGTCAAATTCAAAGTCAAAATATCTTTATTCAATTTAGGCTATAACAAGCACTTATGAACGTCAAAAATTTACCACCGGTTCGGAAAAAATCTCTGTTGAGAAGAATCCGGCAAGAAAGTCAACAAGGTATTTTTTTTAAACAGAGTCTCAATATTACTAAATTATATCTATATGCAATCACAAGTATTTATGGTTTCAAGTATAGGCTATCGCTTCTTCGTCGGCAGTGAGACCAAGACCTAACTCCGACGCAGTTCCCGGCTGGAAACTCCCAGTGTGGAGCCCGACTCGCTGTTGCCGACGACGTTATGCAGATTAGCGGCGACTTTCATTATAAATCACTTTGAACGTCTCCAGTTGAAATAATTATGGTTGCTCTTAATCAAAAGGGCCGGCTGGGACGGTTTTTTTTAATAACACAACTTTTTAAATTATGCAGCGGCAGAATTTAGAATGCGGTCCCGTGTTTTACTGAGTAGGTTTTTTTCAAAGTGTTTTTCGATGTGGAATAAGTTGGTCCGGCTGTGATGTTTTAACTGAAATTCGTTGAGTGCAAGCACGGTCAGTAGCCAGTGCGTGGGTTATTGCTTTTACTTTTCTCTTCTTTTTTGACAGAAAAACTGTCTAATAATGGAAACGGTGAAAATATGAATATAACTAGCTTTTACCCGCGGCTCAGCCCGCGTGGTATTCGGTTATCGCGCGCTGTTCCCTCGGGAACTGTGCATTTTTGCGGGATAAAAAGTAGTCTATGTCACTCTCGGGCCCATAAACTATCTCTATGCCAAAAATAACGTCAATACGTCGCTCCGTTACGGCGGGAAAGACGGAGAAACACACAAACATACAAACACACTTTCGCATTTATAATAGTAGTACAGAAGTATGGATAAGGCCTTAAAAGGTACATGATGGTTCGGTGATTTTAGTTTTCCTTGTTATGTTGATTGTATAACTCCTTATTTATAATTTAAATTGTTTAAGAGTTCTGCATAGAATAAACAATTTGCGCTTGATAAAGGTTGTTGACTACAATCTCAATTAACACCCACGGTGCTTAGATCATTAATTATTTTAAAACCAAAACACTTCAAACAACCATTTGAAAAGATATTTTTCGACGAAACATTCCAGTTTGCCTATTTCTGTCGCCACATTATTTTTGACACAAAAACTACGCAAATCCTATTCTCTCTTTTGCTTTTATAGGAATAAAGTTTTAGTTTTAATATGAAGAAAAAAAAATAGGCCTACTTAGAGCCTAAGTCCTAATTTATTGAACCCGTCCACCCGAACGAAAAAATCCTGGCTATGAACTTTATACTGGATGACTAAGGTCATCCAGTATAAAGTTCATAGCCTTCATAGTCACTGGACTTCCGTCACTCTTTCGCCTCTGGACAAATACGAATACTACGGGCTTAGCAAAATATTTAAAACCAAACTGCAAAGTATCATAACAATCAGTCCAATATTTACCGAAAAACTAACGGTTTTTCATGTATCACTTTGGAGCGGTCTGTGTATCTGGATGATCTGATTTTATAGATTTTTTTTTCTTGTCTAATTAAGCGAATAACTATTTTAAGATATTACTAAGTATCAGTCTTATCCATAACCATGGACACCTTGTATATATACAGTCAAAAAAATAGGCGATTAAGATTACATGCTTTTCTTGTAGTGAAAATTGTAATATAATGATCATGCAAAATAAATTATTTTAATTTAAACAAAAAGTCGTAGTAACATAGTGACCTAGTTACTTATAAATACAATTAGGGGTAAGTAAGTACACAACTAAGTTATCCAGGTTACCTTCATGTAAGTACCAATTCTAAGAACCACTATGAACTTGTTTCCCTCCCTTGTGTCCCTCTAGGCCCGCAGCCCGCACGTGCAAGATAAACAAAGCCCGTGCTCGATAATGCAGTTTCGCGGAAATATCGTTTGCCGTAAACAAGCTATCGTCCACGTGACGTCGGCATACTCGTAGCATACGGATCAAAGTATACATAGATGTGTAAATATTCACGAAGAATTACATAAACTGTTGAGATATTTTTGACTTAATCGTGATTTAATCGTGATTTCTTTAGTCTTTGATATTCGTTTGACACGTGTGGGTTTTATTTGCCTCATAGTGGTGTGCTAATCGCACATCCTGTAATGGATGAATCCAAGCAGAATAGTGACGAAAAGCTGGTTGGTTTATAAATTCTCACACTTGTCTGTACTTTAATTTAACTTTACCATCAAATAAAAACTCTAAGGAGCTGTTTCACCATCCATTGATTAGTGTTAACTGACGGTTAAATATGGTCGTTTCTATTTGTTTTGTTTGAAAAGACGAAGGCGGCATCATGTTTAACCGTCAGTTAACAGTAATCAATGGATGGTGGAACAACCCCTAAATCTTTTACATTACAATCTACTTCATCTTCATTCTTCAGGCACCTGCCTAGGTAACCACAAAACCTTATTTAAGCAATTAATTTTATTCGTCCAATTATATTATTAATTTTGCAAAGATTTTTTTCTCAAGCTGCTCGCTTCGCGCTCGTTTGCTCAATTACTGTTATTATGTAACTACACAAAATCCGTATTGCCTAACGTTTCTGGCACTCGCGATCGCAATCAAATGACAGATTTCGCATATAAAAACTGTCATTTGATTATGGAGCGTCAGAAAAATTATAACATTACAACACATAACATTATAACATTATTAAAATTTCGTATTGAAGCATTTGAAATGTGGGCCTATAGACGCATGATGGCCATTAGATGGACACATCGAGTGACCAACGTAGAAGTGCTACGACGTGCTGGGAGGTCACGCCAATTAATGCAGATTATCAAAAAAAGGAAAGTTGCCTATCTGGGTCACGTATTAAGACATGACAGATACGAACTCTTGCAATTGATAATGATGGGCAAGGTGGCAGGCAAAAGAGCAGTGGGTCGTAGTAGGAAATCGTGGCTACGCAATATCCGGGAATAGACGGGGGTTAAGAGCGCCGCGGAGCTTTTTAGACTGGCAAAAGACCGAATCAGATATGCGGAGCTGACTGCCAACCTTCACTAGTTGGAGAGGCACTTAAAGAGAGAGAGAGAGAGAGAGAGAGAGAGAGAGAAACATTAGTCGATACGGTCTCTCATGTCGTTCTTAACAACAGCGCATTAAAACAGCTGAATTGTATTTCAATATATAATCGCTTGTTTGTGAAATATAACCCTACGTTCACAATAACCCTGAAGCCATCTGCCGCAGCGGGTGTCGATGAGTCGGAGCGGTGTTATTACACGTCTCAGTGCCTCTAATTGCTCGCCGCTGCCTTATTGCTGTTTATGAACCCGCTCTTATTGTAACGGGAAAATGAACGGCCGGCAACGTTAGCTTGCGGTTCGGGTTACTTTATTGAAGTTTCTTAAAATTAAAATTAGAATTCTTTGTGATTTGAAACTGTTGTATAGCGAAATGAACCTGTTCATTGGTGAGTAGATACGTCGAAATATTCAGAGATACGTAGTTAAATACAGGATAGCTCCTGTAGAAAATATGCCTAGCAACCGACCCGCCCAAACTTCGCACGAGTGGAATTTTTCAAAGAAAAGATCCTTCCCATTTATTAGCTTTATTTAAAAGAAAATACACACTCGCGCAGCTGGATTGCGTCACTAGTATTATGTATGATAATAAACCTTCCGTAAATAAATATCTGAAAACCGCATTTCAATGTATTTATCACTTACTCGTTAAAAAAATCTGAGCGTAAAGACCTCCGGAAATGACTGTTAGTAGCAAATACACATATGAAGATGAATCTTTTTTGTTTGATGAAAGAAACTTACAATCATTTTAGACGACCAGATGGCCTAGTGGTTAGAGAACCTGACTGTGAAGCATACGAAGCTTCCCGGGTTCGATTTCCGTATCGGGGCAGATATTTGTATGGAAAAAAAACGAATATTTGCTCTCGGGTCTTGGGTGTTTAATATGTATTTAAGTATGTATCTATCTACATAAGTATATTTATCCGTTGCTTAGTACCCATAACACAAGCTTCGCTAAGCATACTTTGGGACTAGGTCAATTGGTGTGAATTATCCCGTGATATTTAAATAAATAAAAAATTAAATCATATAAAAGGACCACAACTAACATTCAACATCGTAATGCAGCAGAATTTTCAATTGAAAAAGTTGAAAACCTCAGCCTTTACGGCGTCCCACCCGATTGCTTCCAAGCGGTTTTCGAGCACGTAAACAGGGCAATTTTCCAGAGAGGCAGGGGGGTTGTACCGGCGTCACTCATTACACGTCCCGCTGCCTAATTGCTTCCCGCTGGCTGCCGCTGGCCTCTCGTACACCGTGTTATATTTCGCTTGTGCCTATGTGTCTTTCGCATTAAGCTCAGATTGCACTTATTGTCTCTCCAGAGACTTTTATCTTGAAGTTTTCTGAACCCCCCTTTCACCTCATTATTTCTGTCATTTAAAATAATAATAAATACTTAAGTTATTCCAAGGTTCATAAATTTTGCTACTTTAGGATTCCACTGAATAAAACTTCTTTGATGACGAGATTGCGCTGAGTTTACCACGTTGGTCTGCGTCCTTACTCGGTATGGGTACTGGCAGAATACCAGCGCTGCGGCTTACCGCAGCACAATGCTGAGCCAGCGCCTGTTCTTCAGTGCATCACACGGCTTCTCATTTATATGTCTGATCTGTTTAATTGTTACTTAATTTATGTTTTTATTTGCTTTCTAGAGTACCTTGTTTCGGGCATAACTTTAAGTGCTGAATTGTTAGTTTTATTACTCTTTAGTTACAAACTAAGTCTTTGTTTTGAAGAATAAAGATTATATCCATCCATCTATCTATCTACTGTCTAAAGAGAATGATGCCAGTCTTCCACAGCAGGTGGAGTGGATTCCGTACGGATTCCGTTTAACTCACAATGATGAATTGAATAGATGTGTTTCCGATCTTTGATAAACGTTCCAGTGCTCGCCATAATAATGTCCAATTATTGACATTGACACTTTGCTATTGAAAATACAAACTGAAATATAGATGTACAAAAAAACCAGAGAAATAAGACCAGCGCTGGGAATCGAACCCAGGTCCTCGGCATTCCGTGCCGCGTTCTGTACCGCTACAAAACCGCTGGACAACGGTACAGACACGAATTTTGGCCTCTTTGTTTCTTATTTAGCCACTTAAGCAACGACACTAGCGACATCTATGCCGTAGCCCTCATTGAGAAACTTTCGGCACACCATCTGAACTAACTGCTCACCCGGACAAGGAAAAATACAAAAAGATCCCAAAAAACAAATCTTACTTCGCTATTGCTTCTATTGATTGACTTCTTTATAATCCTACTAATCCTACTAATATTATAAATGCGAAAGTTTGTGACTAAGTGAGTATGTTTGTTACTTCTTCACGCTGGAACGGCTGGAAGGATTTGGATGAAATTTGACAAAAAAACATAGGATACTTTTTATCCCGATATTCCCACGAAATAGGGATAAAATCTCTAAATAACAGCCACTGGGTTTAGAGTCATGAAATTTAGCATGGGTTTTTTTATTTAACGTTAATGAACCATGTTGTAATTTTTAGAAATTCCCATGAGAGTTTTAATAAAATCCAGGAATTTTAAGTCAACTGCTGTATATATTGATTTACGCGTGCGAAGCCGCAGGTAAACGCTAGTAGCAACTATATGACTGTGTTTCTACCAGAGATGTTGCATTTACCTATCTACGCTCTGTAGATCTGTTTGCACTAGAACTGCGTTGAGCAAGGATAAGTAAATAAAGCGTATCTATATAGGTTAATGACAAACACACCTAGCTCGCAATACATCTTCGCTAATCTCTGGTGGAAACTCAGCCTTTTGCGTAAACGATTTGTGCAAAAATTGATACAAAAACTGTATGGCATCCAAGAGCCATTTTTGCGGTTTACCGATTTGCCGTCATAACGCATATGAGCTGCGCTTGTGCGAATTGGAATTTGCGCAAGTATGATTGAGTGTGTGTACCCGCCTTATTCTATTTCGTAGCCCTTCTTAGTCGTTGTTAGTTCGTAGGGGGCGTGTTGCGGCAGCCGCCGAGTCGCGTGCTCCTTTGAAAAAGGGTTACGAAATAGCCCGAAACAGTCGAGCTAAACTCGATTTAAGATGTGAGTTATCCGTTACAATATCATTTAATATGATTCTCGCTTTATCTAACAAGGCTTTAATAATAAATGTGCTCGTAGTTCACCAAAGTTTCTGTGACGTCATGGCTCCCGCGGTGCGATGACGAAGCTTCCTGGGTTATTTATTAGGATCTGTTCTCGTGACAGAAAAATTAAGACTATTATGACTAGACAATATCACATATATTAATATTTCACTAATTCTTTTTTTATTGTGTTTGTTACTGTCAGGAGAAGGTTTTTATGGAAGAAAATACATAAAAAATACAACGGGGGCGAAGCCGCGGGCAACAGCTAGTAATATTATAAATGCGAAAGTGTGTTTGTATGTTTGTGTGTTTGTCCGTCTTTCACGCCGTAACGAAGCGACGGATCGACAAGATTTTTGGCATAGAGATAGTTTATGGGCCCGAGAGTGACATAGGCTACTTTTTATTCCGAAAAATGCACAGTTTCCGAGGGAACAGCGCGCGATAACCGAATACTACGCGGGTGGAGCCGCGGGTAAAAGCTAGTTATATCATAAAATAGACACCTTGTAGATAAGTAGATAACTTATTCCCGAGAAATCCTCTAGTGGCGACCACGAACCGGAAGACGAAGCCTTGGTGAGTTTCTCTGGCGAGTTATCCTTCATTGTGTCCTTCTAAAGCGGAGGCCTTTGTTCAGCAATGGACGTCTTACGGCTGAATCTGATGATGATGATGGTGGTGATAAAAACATTGAGGTTTTCAAGGAAATATCACTGATTGCTAAATTGGACTTTGTGTGGGTTACGTTTATTGCATACGTTTACGTTTTTGTAACGACGTTTCAATAAAAACAAAAAAAAACTATATTGCTTAACTATAAATAAACAATTTCGGCTACTGTAACACTAAAGCAAAATCGTGATAAGTACTTGTGCATTTGATGTTGGGTTTGATTACAATTTCAGTAATAAAGCTGCCGTTAATTACATTGGGGCTGCGTGATTCCAATTGAAATGGAGGTTTTAGTATTTCAGCCTTTTGTAGATTTGGTTTTGATGGGATTTGGAATTAATTATTAATGATTATCTAACAGATTATCCGATTGTTTATTAAGTAAGCATGCATTTGTAAAACCGAATACTGATTTGCTCCGTATAAATTATGGTATTTATAAATAGTAATAAACGATTGAAGTACTAAATTTCGACTTCGCTGGAACGGCCACATAAAAAGAAGAGATGAGAGCTACTCCGTAAAGATAGCGCTAAGCATCCCTTCGAAACCCAGTGGTAGAGGAAGACCGCCGTCTACATGGTGGACTAATGTTGAGAGGGACCTGAAAGCCCTGAATATCTCACCAACGACAACCCAGGGTAGAGCGTCCTGGCGCCGACGTACAAGGAGGCCCGACCCCAATTGAAATGGGAGGGGGGCGGGAAGAAGAAGAAGAAGAAGATTGAAGTACCCCTGGTGTTGCAGATGTTTATGGGCGGTGGTGATCTCTTACCACCAGGAGACCCACTTGCTCGTTTGCCTTCCAGTAGAATAAAAAAAAAAAAAAGTACTAAATTTATGAGTTATAATTTAATTTCCTGTTAATTTGCCTGTAGTTTTATGTTTAGGCACAAAAGGCAATTCAAATTTAAATCATAAACTCTGATACCTAGACCAGGTTTAATAACGTTATAACGTTTTTAGGGTGCCGTACCTCAAAAGGAAATAATTTTTTTAACAAAAAGTAAAACCGACTGCAAAAAATTAAAAAATAACAAAAAATGGAACCGACTACAAAACCACGAAAATATTTTTCTAGATATAATACTAGCTGCAGAAAGCTCGTATACCTACATCTGTTTAGGGTTTCGTAAGTAAAGGGTGTCAAGGGAATCCCATTACAGAGACTTCGCTGTCTGTCCGTCCGTCTGTCACAGCGCTCTATCTCTGGGTTAGTATCAAGTGGTCAAAAACGCAAGTGGTCAACAGCATCAACTCGCCCAAAAATCATTTGGGTAAATTTGCAGATAGTCGAATACGTAATCGGTCAATGAAGCAACTCGTCACAAAATTATTTCGTCTACTGTCTATAGTCAGAATAAGATAAATATTTTAGGGGGCTTTTATACAACAAATGTGATTATTTTGCCGTTTTTTTGCTTATGTCTATTTATTTTTTAAGAATTATAAGCGACATTAGCCTCCCGAAAATATACTGTACTTTAGGCTAGCTGGCAGGAAAATAAAATAAAATTTTACGTAGTGACCACTATAATATACTATATTACTATTCTATATTATTATGATCTATGGTGCTTTGTTTATACTATTGGAAACCCGTGCTCCTTTTATGAGCACACTGTTAAAGGCCGCAGTGGAGACAAGCGTGCCGGTTCATCAATGATGCAGGGGTCGCGGGCGGCTGTGGTTCATCAATGTTGCAGGGCGGCCGCAACCCCCGTCGCGACCCCTGGCCTAGATGACAATGGTGCTGTGGAGGACTAATGCGATGGACGTATTGTTTAAGGAGCGCTTGTAGTTGATACTGGGTGGTATTGTCATGGAATAGAATACATAAAATATGGTTTGGTATGGAAACGAGACACGCTGATCATATATAAATTAGTTAAACTTAGCATAAATAAAACTAAGCTAAACAGGGCAACGGCAGCAAGCGAGCGAGCGAAGCGAGCGAGCACGATGTGGCAGAGCAAAAATTACTCGGTTAGGTAAGGTTCAGATGGCTAAGGTGGGAGCGAAGCGCAAGGTCTTTTTTGTATAAGCCCAGAAAATCTGTTCTCGATTATCAGGTCGTGGTCGAGCAATATTACTCATGCTAGTTGTTCGGTCAGTGAAGAGTTAGAACCGATATGGCGGCATTTCGTGATAAGCCTAGAAATGTCATGATCTGCCTAAACTGGCCAAATCACGATCATCAAGATTAGCCTAAACGTCACCAGGCAAATCGTTAAACGTTGAGTTTTTACTGTCCCTTAGCCAATTCACGAAATTGCGCCATTTCACGACATACCTAAGAATTTCGTGATTTGGCGGATTTTACGATCGGCCGCCGACATTACATAAGCAGGGATTATCAGGCCGTGCATTATTCGAGCGTGCGTTAACAAGTCGTACATTAACTACACCCGTTGTACATGACATGGTATAATTATGCTTATGCGACATATTCTCCGGTGCATTGTTAGCTGGCTGTTTGACCGCACAGTGAGAATACCGAGAATAGCGAGCACAGCGTGTAGGAGTGCAGACCTCGTTAGCCACCGTCGTTTGAAATATGACGCGTAAAAAAGATGTAAAAGATACATTCAAAACTTGAAGCTCTGGTTGTAGCTATAATAGCATACTAGCTGTTGCCCGCGGCTCCGCCCGCGTGGTGTTCGGTTATTGCGCGCTGTTCCCTCGGGAACTGTGCGTTTTTCCGGGATAAAAAGTAGCCTATGTCACTCTCGGGCCCATAAACTATCTCTATGCCAAAAATCACGTCAGTCCGTCGCTCCGTTACGGCGTGAAAGACGGACAAACATACAAACATTCAAAATTAAATACACTTTTGCATTTATAATATTAGTATGGATTAGTATGGATTAATTGCATGGTAGCTATTTTGTTGTCAAATAGCTGGGAAACAAGCAGGCGGGGCAGCTAAGCTAAGGGGCGGGGGGGTAAGTGATTACCGCCGCCCATGGTCACCTACAGCATTATTAGGATTGCGGGTATGTTGCCGGCCTAAAGGTGGGAAAAAGTGTGGTGTGTGGGAAAAAGTAACATAAGCTTTTAAACATTTTATACTTAAGCCTACTCTACTATAGACCTCGGTTGAAAGCGGCCTGCATTTACCGTGAACCCGCGACTTTAACCAGGTCATCCGTCCATCTCGTTGGTGGACGTCCTACGCTGCGCTTGCCGATGCACTATAGAGCATTAAATAAACTAAATAGTCACGTCGACATTGTTAGCACTTACGAACTTGTTTTCAAGCAATAGATGCTTCATTTTAATTGGCGTGTAGTCCGCTCGAGCAGAACCAATTACAGTGTCAGGTTGCATGTACTGTGTGCGATATGCGTTACGTGGAATTTGAATTTTAGTTGGAACTTAAACTCTAAATTGACTTTGATTGGTTGAAATTGTACATTATAAATGTACGACTTTGTTGTTTAATACATTCATTGCCAAGAACCGACTAGGGAGTTCTCTATTCGCAGGGAGTTTTCGCTATAAAGCAGAAAAATGCCGCTACGCACTACGAGTGTAGCGCCGAAGCGCGTGTGACCGTGAATGTGTTAAATATAATTCAATAGCAATAATACTTACAATAACATTTACTTACATGTGAAATGTAAAATAACACCATTTTTTGCAAGGTTTGATGTCCCAGATCTTCTTCTACAGCCGAAAACTGAACAATTCGGCATTTTTAGCAGTCTTTTCGCTCTCTCTAGTGAACACTCGAGCGACTCGATTCGGTCTAGTTTGAAATCCAAGCGCGCCTTATTATAAATTTCGTATGCCCAGTTAGGCTTATACTTTGACAGAGGGGACCGCGGCGAATGGCTACTCACTTCCGTAGGAAGTCCGCGTTGCTCTAAGCTTGCTTGCGATTCGCTCATTTAGGTACTTAGCAAATCTAAAACGTCACACAGATGAAGCCTAATCTATATGGTGTTACCTGCGCTGCGCTTACTAGCCCATCCCCTTGTATTCCCTTTCCCGGGTGGTTGGCCCGCAATCCAAACGGCTGCGCACATTGCATATGCAGCGCATTAACAATAATAATAATAATAAATTTGTTTATTTAGGCAATGATCCCATAATGACAAAATACAATACAAAACACAATACAAAACAAATACATTGAAATTATATTGAAATTAAATTAAATTATGTTAAATTAAATTAAATCAAATCAAATTAAATTATATTAATTGAGTAGGTCGCACCACCAAGATGGCATGTCTTAAATATGTTTTGGACTATGCCATTACTTGATCTGTTCAACCTTTCGCCAAAAGACTAATGTCGTCTTCGCAGGACGGCATTTACATTCCACTCGGCTATATTGTGTTTGTATTGATGCATAAGTAGATATTGTAGCGCAAACCGTAAAAAGAATAGTGCAACAGTCAAGTTTGTCTAATGTTTTATCATATATTTATTTATCGGAAAGCACAGAGGACCGAAGAGCTGGCAGCTTCCTCGCACAACGTATCAGCATTGCTATGTCGGCGGCCGATCGTAAAATCCGCCAGATCACGAAATTCCTAGGCATATTGTGAAATAGCACCATTTCATGATATGCCTTGGTCAGGCAGTTGATTGGTCCGATTGTTGTGTCAGCAAACCAAGAATAAAATTCTGAAAACATTCTAAAAAATTGTATCGTACTATGAAATACATATTTTAGATACGACCTGTTACCTTAATGTGTTATCGTGGTTTGCGACCCATAAATGAGTCAGCTGTTAAATGTACAAATAGGCAGTTTTGTACGAGTATAAACTGGATTTTGATAATCTATCCACACATTTTCGAGCAGTGTCGCGAAAATTTACTCTTAGTAATAATTTTAACTTGGTTTATTTTATTATGTAATATATTTTATTTATCTATTTGTCTTGGTAACTAATTTATTCAATGTATATTAAATTAGCTTTATGCCCGCGACTTCGTCAGCGCGGATCTAGGTTATCGCGCGGTGGCGCCCTCTACCGGAATAAAAACTATCCTATGTTGATCCTTGGGGTTCAAACTACCTATATCCAAATTTCATCAAAATCGTTCAAGTGGTTTCGACGTGAAAGCGTAACAGACAGACAGACAGAGTTACTTTCGCATTTATAATATTAGTAGGGATAAATTGTATTAATTAATGTGTTAAATAAGTGAACCATAATGAGTGAATTATTCAATATTACGTGGCAGGTCCTGTTCTATTTATTAATAGTGTTGCTGAAGCTCAAAAGGACAGTAAGTGGAAAGTTAGTTTCTCTACTAAAGTCAGACCCACTTAATGTTAGTAAATCCTTGACAACAAAGAGCTTCTTCGATTACGAGTATAAAGGATATATTGAACCTTATAGGTATTCAGTGCTTAGTTTAGTTTCTTTACGAGATTTTATTGCTAACTTGAAACGATAAACGCTATATTGTACTAAGTTAAGCCGACAAACGAGATACAAAGTGATGTCCGGAGCTAAATTTAAAACAAAATTTAAAAAGTACTTCTTCAGAAATGTTTTTACATTTTAAGGGAATATTTTGAATTTAATTTTGATGACATTAATAATTAATACGATCAAGCTATTGTTAATTTAATTAATTTAATTTATTGGACATTAAAATTAATGTATGTATTAATTCTGTGTCTGCTATTGTATGCTCCAATGGGGCAGATTATGTGCGACTTACTATCAACCTTGATTCTAGCCTAAAACTCAACTGATTCAATACGAATCTGTCCTGGCACGCCTAAAGGTTCACCAACCTTGTATAAAGATATTATTGTTGTTATTACATGTACAAAAATAACCTTATTCATTTAAGGAATATTTACTAGTTAACCTTTAAATGGATGAGATGAGATAGAACCGATTACACAGCCTGGTAAATGCTATGGAGTATACATAGCTATGTATATTATAATAACGCACAATCAGATTGTTAATTGAAATAGATTCATTCTAGATTTCGTATCATCAACTTATTCATCATCATCAGCATCATCTCAACCGTAGGACGTCCACTGTTGGACATAAGCCTCCCCCATAAACCTCCAGTCGCTTCGGTTGGCAGCGGCCTGCATCGACCGTGAACTTGCGGCTTTAACCAGGTCACCCGTCCATCTCGTAGATGGACGTCCTACGCTGCGCTAGGTTGCATCAAATTATTACTGTTATACAATTCCTCACCATTTTTATAGAACATTCCTGATGGTTTCGTCAGAACGCCACACGGTAAGTATCCGTCTGAGGTCTGGCTCTCGACGCGCCGCGCATCGGAATTGCTAATGCACTCGTTGTTTGTCTGTCACATCCACGGGCGTGTTTTGATGCCTGTACTCGCACGCAAATAGGAGCGGGAACAATACCTCGTGTTGTTTTGTGGGAACGCGTTAGCTGATTTTGCGTTAGTCATAATATTTTTAATAGGTTGTGATTCACAAGGGTCCATATCTGCTAACATTATTGTTGCAAGTAATACTGTAATGGATTATTTTGTCATAATGACTGTATTCTGTGTCGTAACTCTTTTTTCTCTGAACCCGATAACGGAACTAATCTAACCTAACCTCAGAAACTTAGAAAGTAGAAAAAAACACTCTGTCTTTCAAAATTCAATTACAGAAAAAAAATGCGCTTTGGGCAGAAAAAAAATTACTGACAAAAATAATGAAAAACATTACATTTTAATTTTCAAAACTTATGTGATTATTTATACGTACAAACAGTAAAGTAAATATCTAGTTTGGTGAACAAGTAGGTATCCAATTGACAATCTGTTTTTTTTTTTTCAGTTTTGCACTACTTAGGTACATAACAACTTTAGAACGATCTTTTTATATTAGTTTCAAAAACTACCTAACTATATTAAAGTTTCATTAAATTTTTCTTATTATTTAAAAAGTTTTGATTTGAGAATTCTAACTTAGATTTATTTAATTTTATTGTTACCTAAGTATGTATTAGCAATTGAATATAACAAAAGTTATTTTATTTGCCTTCAGGTACATTATGTCTTTAATTTCCGATTTCCAGCCCTCACTCTGTTGCGAGTACGTCTGAAGTCTCGAGAGGTAAACAGTTGCGCATCAGAATTGCAAATGCGCTGCACAATGTTAATAGAATTCCCGCATTAATCTGTTGGCGACTACTTACCTTCACGCTTTTATGGAAGAAACTTTCTTTATGCAATTTGCGGGAAGTTTGTAGTAAATTAGTTTATACGTATCTATATTTTTTTACCCCATCTCTTCCTGTTGGCGTCATAAAAGTCGAATAAGTTTTTAATGAAAATTTCATTTTTAATATGAACTTTTTCTGCTGACTATACTTTTTGTTGACTGTACGTGCAGTGTCGCCCAAACTACATTTGCATACCACATTTCAAGCCGATGCCATTAATCGTTGAAGAGTTCCATCCTGGGGAGACGATCCTGGCTGGACTACCAGGATGTCACTACTAAATCATTGTATTATTACTCAATTTGCATAAATTATACAAAATTTTAAGACAATCCGACTACTGAAAGTTGGTCGAATTTAACTTGCAAGATTTGATGAGAAACATCGAGACAGGTGAAACTAAATAAAAGCTTATAATAATAAAGCCACTCACAGACAGACAGACACACATTGCGGTCAAACTTATAACACCCCTCTTTTTGCATCGGGGGTTATAAACACACCCTGTATTGGTCACGCTCTGCTCCACTTCCTTAAGAATAGAGAAAGGCGGATTTTTGTATTAAATGACGTGGAAAAGAAACTGTCTTACAGATGCGATTACGCGGGTATTTCCACGAGCGTCCCAACCGCTGTCAGTCCCTAGCTGTTTATATTAAGAAGTAAATAATTCATATGCATTGATTTTTGTATTGAAATAGATTCTGGTCTGAGTACACAAGCTATTTACGTCATAATTAAAAATCAATCTGCCTTCCAATTCTTAAAATCTCTGGCAAGGGACTGACAACGGTTGGGACGCTCGTGGAAATACCCACGCGGTATCTACAAGCTTGTAGTCTACTTGTAGTGTATCTTGTCAAACGTGGTACACAGATATTAATACAGGTCTCCTCGTAGAGATGACAGGACTCCTGTATTATAATGAAGCCCACGTTAATTACCAAATAATAAGCTTAATATAATTACGCGTACGGAATATCACTGGCTGTGCTGACGCGCCACGGCCGTAATTACCATTCGACCTACTTGCAACTAATACATGTGTAATGAAGTTAATTGCCTTCGATCAGCCAAACGGCAGATAATTGAGGGTTCCCTGGGATTCTGGAGTAATCTGGTTGCTGGGGAAGCTGAAAAGTTAAGGGTCAGAAGGTAACACTATTATTAAAAATCTTACACTTAAAGTTGATGCTAATTGTCATTCGGAACTCGTTTGAAGCTTCACGAAAAGGAAGAATACCGACCAGTAGCTTTCTGGTTTTTCTGGTTTGGTTTGGCTTTTTGGTTCAGTCGAATACGACTGGATGGCAAACGATGTTAAGATATCACCGCCGCCCATAAACATCTGCAACACCAGGGGTATTGCAAATGCGTTGCTAACCTAGAGGCCTAAGATGGGATACCTCAAGTGCCAGTAAATTCACGGGCTGTCTTACTCTCCACGCCGCACAACCAGTGCAAGCACTGTTGCTTCACGGCAGGATTAGCGAGCAAGATGGTGCTAGCAATCCGGGTGGACCTAACACAAGGTCCTACCACCTGCAAGCAGGCTCATCTCCAAAGCAACACAACCGTACACCACACTGTAACAGCCCCCCCTTTTTTATATTTAATTAATTATTATCTAATTTTTATTATTTATTTAATACACGTATGAATTAAAAATCTAATAAAATCCGGACAAGTATTAAAATAATTTTAAAATACGGAATTTTACTGCGGACATTTATTGCGGACAAGTAGAAGGAAATTTGTTTTGGCCATGTGATCGTCTAGTGTCCTACGTTGTGAATAGTAAACCAACCTCGTTTAGTAGAAGTAAGGGATGTCTATGAATAAAACCTAATAAAACCTATCCAATAAAGAACAATCTCACTAAACGTAAATGGAACGTAATAACTATAAAAATTGTAATAAAAATGACTGTCACGATATTACCTGAAAATAAACATTTGTTAAAATTGTAAACAGAAGTTAATTATGAAGGAAAATAAGCAATTATGTTTTGTGTCAAGGCTAGGGCCCCACCTCCGCCCTGGAGTTTTCTCCCTGGCTATTTACCAGTAGCTGTGTCTCTCGTTCCATAGACCCTAAGAGACTCCAACACAAGACAGTAGAATTTACTTGTCAATAGTCGGTAAGTTACGTCACTGTTTATCAAAGGGAAAGAGGATGCAAGAAACCAGGTTTCCTAGGTCTCTAATTACCCTATGCTGACCTTTTATATAGGTTCAGAAGGAAAACTACTTTAATAAATATTTGGGTGTTTCTTTGTTTTAATTCACGTAAATAATTACTTATAGAAACTGTTGTCATCTAATCATCACTGGTTTCAAGTGTATGTAATGGGATCTAAGAAATGTTAAATATATACACCCAATTCAATCCAAAATTAAACAAGATTAATAATCATAAGATCTCACAATTAAGTCCAAAGTTTTAGGTAATTTCTGTCAGTAATCTGTCATTAACTCAGACTAATATAACTTGATAAAATAATAATCGGTCGTAAACCAATAAATAAATAAAGCACAAGTAGTTAATCTTCCCTTGGTTAGGTAAAGACAACTATGGATCGCTTTTGGTCGTATCCTGCTTTAAGTAAGTCTTGGTAAAATTTATAAGTACTAATTTGCTCGTATTTTATCTCAGCAAATGACAGATTTTAAATTGTAATAACAGCAATCTATTGTAAACAAAATCGATATCACCAAGTAGGAATTCGCCATCACAGAACACAAAATAACAATAATAAGCACTAATAATCAAAACTATGTGAGCCGGTCTCACTTATTTAAATTAAATTAATCTTTTGCTTAAAACACAACTCGACTCTCAACTCTCACTACCATGACTTGACTGCCCTTCCACGACTCCCCCTTTATCCCTCAAGCTCCAAAACCCAAGCAAACTAACACAGTCAGAAATAAAAACAGTAGACCAACTCTAGTAAACGAACGAATGCTGCTGCTTTGTTCAGCCCAGTCAGTATCATGTGTATTTAATTTTTACTATCGTGATATAATTTTCTTATTGTGTATAGAAACCATATATTATGTAAAGATTATGTGGCCTTTCACCATGTAAATGCAATGATTGTTATGCACGTCACTGATAAAATCATGAACTATATAAATTATGATAGATTATACTGAACCATCATTATAGTATTTTCTTATAATTATTTATTCAACTAATAGTTGACAAATGGAATCTCTTCCAGCTAACCCTCGAACGATTACGAGGAGTATTCACTGTTCATTAAGCCAGAATGAATTTTAAAGCTAGAAGTAAATTAATATGAATAATGGTTTATATTTATAACCATATCTCATCATTAGTTTAATGATAAATGTTGCGATAGCCTTGTAACATATGAATATTTATTATTTTATATGAAAGGCGTATTCTGTATGAAATCATATATAAGTGTCGCATAGACACAGGCTCAACGCTCACATGCAGCGTACAAGCAAGGCAAAATAGTTTACTGTTTTCTGTTTCGACTATGACATTTTTTTATGCCACTTGTAACCATATCGGCCCTTCAATGTCCCAGCTAAGGAATGTTTTGAAACTCATAAAATGTGTTAATTTATTACGTGCCAGTAAACTAGCTTTTTCTCGCGACTTTGTCCGAGCTGAGATTAAATTAATAATTTGAGCTTAATAAACTCATAATAATGTAATATATTTATTTATATTTGTGAATTTGACCGATGTAAAGGCTGGAATCGGTACAACACTACCAGATCTTAGACCAGGTGTTTGCGAGTGAACAAAGAAATTCTTTTAGTTCATTGGATATGAACCTCCGCAAAGTAACGTCTGATTCAATAAATAAGATAAGATAAGATAAGATAATTTATTCATTAATTTCAGTACAAAATAACAATAGATACAATATTTACTTAATTCTACGTAACACGTTTGCCTGCACTAGGGTTAGTAGAAAACTCTGTGTCGCAGGCTTAAGAGAGCTAACATAAAATAAAATAAAATTAAATTAAAAATAATTGTCTAAGTTTAACACTGAAAGCGTTAAAAGATGAAAAAATGCGTAGTAATCACAATATAAAAAATCAATTGGATTTCATCAAGTATTAATTTAAACAAATTAGCTACATTGTTAGTACAATTTTTAACCGGGTCAAATAAGCCGATCCGAAGATTGCTGACTAAGATACTACTTTTGTGTATGCCTAACGTGAAAAAATTGCAACTGCAACTTAAGTAGATTATTTACAATTTGCATGTTATTAGGTCAACAATGTAGTCACCGTCTACTTTATATAATGTAAAATGAACAATGAGAAATTATCTAGGTCATCGATCAGGTTGTCACTCATACAAACAAAATAAAATAAAATAAGAAAAAGAAAAGTTCATCTAGACAATGACTCCTTAGGCGCCTTCATAATCGATTGAATTAATGTATCGTAATTCTGCCGTTTTCTTCGCAGGACAGTCCGGATCGCCAGTTGTATGATTACACGGCTTCTTAAAATGTGAGCATGTAGCACACTTAGGTGGCTCGGCCTTCTTCGCGCACTTTTTTAGCATATGCCCTTTTTCAGCACAGTGACCGCAAGTGGAGGCCTCCTCTCGGCATGTCTTCGCTGCATGACCGTATTGCTGGCATTTGTAGCATCGTGTTACTAGGGTAAAATCGCGTACCGTGCACGACGACCAATTGATGAACACTCTTTCCTTCGTTATCAAGGCCTTACGTATATGTTTAGTTTAGTTTAGTTTAGTTTATTTATTCACTCAACATAACAATTTACATCATATAAATACATTCATGTCAAATTATATAAGAATTTTATGCTGAGATCGTCAAAACTTATAAAAATAAA
Source organism: Choristoneura rosaceana (assembly GCA_037349165.1). NCBI lineage: Eukaryota > Metazoa > Arthropoda > Insecta > Lepidoptera > Tortricidae > Choristoneura > Choristoneura rosaceana. Next base: position 387,669 of record JAZBNJ010000026.1, read on the forward strand.
CAAAGATAAAAAATAATCAATAAAATACAATGTCAAAATAAATTCAAAAAATGAAATATTAAATTATGTTAATGAAAAGTACAAAAAAATAAATAAAAAATAAAATAAAAAAATAACTATAAATAAATGTCTCAAATATTTAAATAATGTCAAGAGAAGATTATGTCCGAAAACTCACTTACAGAGTACAGAGGGTTATCCATCAAAAGGTTTTTCACCCGGCGACCAAATGCCTCTTCACTCAGATCTTTTATTTCGGCGGGCAGACGTTCGTAATAGGTAGGCCCCACAACTCGTGGATTCTTTCCTGAAAGTGCCATGCGACGTGGGACTGTCCTAAGGCGTCCTGTGGTACGCAAGGTTTTACCTTGAACATTTACACATTCAAACGTGGATAAGTGTTTCCTCACAAACATCAGTAACTCATAAACATAAACTGAGTAGTGCGTCATTATGCGATACTTCCGAAACAGGTCTCTACAGGAATGCCTTGGTGGTACACCAATTAGAGTTCGTACGGCACGTTTTTGCATCAGCATTACTCTATTGGCATCCGTGGAGTTTCCCCAAATGAGTGTACCGTACGACATCAGCGAGTGGAAATGTGCGAAATAAACCTGTCTCATAGCATCCCCGGAAATCAGTGGTTTAAGTTTCTTCAACGCAAAGACTGCACCGCTCAATCTATTACACAGCCCACTCACATGGCTCTTCCAGTTGAGGTGAGCGTCCAATGTGAAACCAAGAAAACGGCACTCCATTGTCACAGGCATCGGGCTATTTATAAGACACGGAGGCAATGCGATACTACGACCCGAGAAGATCATGACATTGGATTTTGCAAGGTTCAGCATCAAACCATTCGTCTTGAACCACTCGTGCAGCTGATCACACGCCTTACGGATCTTCTCAGCAAGCAGTTCATAGGTCTGTCCGCTGACAATAACCGTAGTGTCATCCGCAAATAACACAGGCAGCCCAGCTGTAATTGATGATGGAAGGTCGTTTATAAAAATTAAGAAAAGGGTATTTCCAAGTGCTGACCCCTGTGGGATGCCTACACCCACAGAGCCAATATCCGAATCGTACCTTTTGCCATCTGTTAATAATCTGACAATCTGCTTACGTCCCGTTAAAAAAGAGGCAAACAGTCTGTAAGCAGTGTCTCGAATGCCATAGTACGGTAATTTGCTCAGAAGCAGTTCATGACTAATGACGTCAAACGCCTTGGACAAATCGCACATGATACCTGCCATTTTGCACCTGTCATCAAGTCCAGACACAATGCAATCAAAAAATTTGAGCGTTGCTGTTGTTGTAGATTTGTTTTTTCTATACGCAAATTGTCTGTCCGTCAGTAAGTCATTTCTTTCCAGGTGCTTCATGAGGTATGACGACAGAATGGACTCGATTATTTTAGAAATTGTAGGCACGATCGAGATAGGCCTGTGACTGTCGACATCACACTTGTCTCCCTTTCCCTTATATACTGGACATACTCTGGTATTTTTCAAAACTTCAGGATAAACACCGGTATCGAACATCATGTTGATAAGCACAACCATCACCTCAGATATCACTGGCCAAATAGACAAAATGAGATTTACTGAGATGTCATACGTATCAACTGTTGTCCGTGTCTTCAACATGGACTGTAAAGCTTTATCTAAAATATCCTGTGTTATGGTCGGCGTATCGAATGACGGCACATTTAAATCACCAATGTATCTGCGCAGGTATTGTGTTGATAACGAGGTATTGCCGTCCAATTTATACTTGGCTGCAACACTTAAGAAATGAGAATTAAATACATTAGGCACCTCACAGCATTTTATTTCCATTCGCGTTGTGGGGTCCTTAAGACAAATATTTGAAGAACTAGTTTTTGTACCTATTTCCTCATTCACAATTCTCCATATTTCCCTTGACGAATTCTCACATTTACTAAGCCTATTTTGAATGTGAGTTTGTCGAGCACGCAACGTCTCATCCTTAATCAATTTAGAGTAATGTGATATACACTCAGATATTATAGTATTATTCGGGTACTGTCGTCGAAATTCATGTAAATCACGGTGATTGCGAAGATATTCCGACAGTTCATCAGTCAACCACGGGACGTTAGATTTTTTATTGTTTAATTTTAACTTTTTTATAGGGAAATGGATATCTATGTAGTATGTCAATATATTAAATAATTTGCAAAATTTAGTATTAATATCAAGGGTCATGTCATAAATAAAATTGAAATTATAATTACATATGTCCCGATAGAATAAATTAATTGAATTATCTGTAAATAATCTGCGTTCTACAGAGTCACTTTTCCCATTTTTATTACTATCATGCTCAATAGCAAACTCATACCGCTGTGCGTTGTGATCGCTTATAGCAGTATCCATGGGTGAAACAGTGAGGCGGTCGCGAGCATGGTTCGCTATCCCGCAGTCGATGCACGACGCAGAGTCTGCGGTCACGCGAGTGGGAAAAGTAACTGTGTTCACGCACCCGTAGCTGCCCAGTACGTCGTCTACCCGCCGCCTCAAAATATTAACACACAAATAATCAACATTTTGGTCGCCGATGATGAGAAACCTTTTGTTTTCGTCAGTAAGCTTAGTCAATAACAATTCTAATTTATCTAAATAAATGTCAAAGTTACCGTTTCCGGTTCTGTATAACACAACAATAATCAAATTACAATTAAAAATTTCAACAGCAGTAAATTCGGCATGATATTGGACAGATAAATTTTGCAAATCGTTTCGTTGCCTAAACTCAATATTTTCTCGCACAAAGATGGCGACGCCGCCATGGGCGATGCGCGTGCGGCAGTAGGAGTTCGCGAGTGTGTAGCCACTTAACCTCACTTTTTCAATTTCATTTTTGCGACACCAAATTTCACTTAATCCTAATACATGTGGCTTTTCTGTGCTTGTTAGTAGATCTAAGAGTGAAGTTTTTCCACAAATGGATCTGACGTTTTGGTGTATAATCTTAAATTTAGTGTTTATTTTGGTTTGGCTGTGGCTTGTTTTGCTGTGGAGTTTTTTGGCTTCAAAACGTTGAACAATCGAACGGACACTCCTTCCGGCCAGTTTTGTGTGTTTCTGGCTGCCTTCTGCTTCTCGGGCGGCACGTCCAGACGAAACGAAGAGTAGCTGCCTCTAGTCACCACCAATCTCTCACAAATGGGTGCCAGGATTCCCATCTTACTCTGTACGTGGCGAATGACATCTTCAGCAGTGGTGTCCACGCTTAGGTTGAAGACGTGTAAGCTCACTACACGAGGGCCAGCAGCCCGAAGCCCCCCACAGTTGGATCGGTGCGTTGAAGTCTTAGGAAGTGGCTGCGGAGACAGTGTCACGCCACCACCGTGAAGAGAGGCAGAGACTTCTAGTATGTAATTACATACTAGATGTGCAGAGACTTCTAGTATGTAATTACAGGACACAGCATCTTTCTTACCCGACTTATGGCTTAACTTAATAGAGGTCAAGAATCTATCGAGCGTCACATCTTGAAGTGTATCAGCTAAGTTTTGTTGGTATAAACAGTTCAGAACTTCTGCTTCTTCCATAGCCGTGGGCACTCCGATGATCACGATTCTTGGCTTACGCTTTTGCGGCTCATCCACAGTGAGTCCCAAGGTGATTAGTTGCGCTGCCTGTTTGAGCTTCTCGATGTCGTCTTTGGTGTCGGTGCTGATAATAACACCGCCGTTTTTGGTTTTACGCAAACCTCTAACACGCAATTTCATTTGCTCAGGTCGGATGATCTGTTGAACCAGGGTCTTGGTTTCTTCGCTCGTCTTTACCTTATCAGTAGGGTATATCGCTACAGAGCTGGTCTTTGTGGGCTTAACAAAATTTTCTGGACTTTTTTTGACCATGTCGGCGAAAGAAACTGCTTCCATGTTGGATTTTGAGGACACTTCGATGCTATTTTTGAGGTCTTGAAGTTTTTGCGAAAGATCATTTCTCTCTTTAAGGGACTGAAGAGTCATATAGGTCGTAACGGTTTTCTGCTTGAGAGATTGGTATTGCACGGCCAACTGAGAAGTCGCATGACCCACTTTGCGGCACAGATTATTAATCCTCAGCTTCTGGTCAGAGTTCAATTTACCTTCAGATGATACAGCGCACACCTCATTCAAGCTTTGCTGGATGGTGCTCATCCAGTTTTGGATTTCCGCCGTGGACACTAGGTTGGGAAGAGCGTCATCTGGTTGGGCGGGCTCGGGATGCGCGGGCGCGGGCGAGGGCCCGGGCGGCGGGCTGCGCTGAATTAGCGCGCTCCGGTTGAAGGGGCTGCCTTCCATTTTTAATAAATATTAGCTTAAACACTGATCATTATACCTAGTTTATACAATCTTTCAATATTTCACTCAACACGAGTAGGTAAACGAGTGACCCAGATGAATCGCATTGAATGCGCTCAGCGAAGATCTAGGTCACGATTTAGCAATTGTTTAAATTAATTTAACTAAACACACGTCCGAACGCTTCAACGGCCAATAATGACCAACCAATAACCATTTATTAGTTAGGGCTCATAATGTCCCACTCGCAAAATGTCCCTTTCGCAAAAGGTCCCTTTTATAAATGTCTCATTCTCAAAACGACCTCTCTGTAAAATGTCCGTTCTCAAAATGCCCCGTTCGCAAAATGTCCCATATAAACTAGGTTTTACAATAAAACCGTGGTCAAATCTTATTAAATCTTTAGTCTACGTTTGCTTCTGCTGTCTATCGGGACAATTGCAGACGAGACGTTTTGCGAAAGGGACTTTTTCAGAAGGGCCATTTTGCGAGAACGATGGGACGTTTTGAGAGAGGGACGTAATTTTAATGGTAAGTAGGACATTTTGCGAGTGGGACATTATGAGCCCATTATGAGCTCATTGGATATGAACTTCCACAAAGTAACGCCTGATTCAATAAATGAACTTGTTTGAGAATCAGCATAAACATCCTTCATTATACATACCTGATCGTACAACGATCGGAATTGGCAGATTAATAAGCAGACGGGTCGCAGATCAAACTCAATTATGTATGCATACAACGAAATCCGTTCCAGACCGGGCCTGCGCCATGCCGTCAATATTTGATTCATAGCAAATTATTCATTATCATTCACGTCCAATAAAATTTGTGCAAAATAACAATAATGGTGTTGTAATGTCACTGTGATCGAGTTCATCGAGTCCGTTCCGTGCCCGGTTTTCAACCCCCGACGCAAAAAGAGGGGTGTGATAAGTTTGACCGCTATGTGTGTCTGTATGTGGCACCGTAGCTCTTAAACGGGTGGACCGATTTGAATGCAGTTTTTTGTTTCAGAAAAGGCTTTCTAGCGATGCTTCTTACATAAAATATGTTTCAGGTGACAAAGATTTTCAATTTTTTATTAGTTAGGTTACCATAAAGCTAGGTTTAGGTTTCATAATATCCGTATATAATAAACCGTGGTGGCCTAGTGGTTTGACCTATCGCCTCTCAAGCAGAGGGTCATGGGTTCAAACCCCGGCTCGCACCTCTGAGTTTTCGAAATCCATGAGCGGAATTACATTTGAAATTTACCACGAGCTTTGCGGTGAAGTAAAACATGCACAAACCTGTGAACGAATTCAATAGTGCGTGTGAAGTTCCCAATCCGCACTGGACCCGCGTGGGAACTATGACCCAAGCCCTCTCATTCTGAGAGGAGGCCTGTGCCCAGTAGTGGGACGTATATAGGCTCGGATGATGATGATGATGATAATACCAACCATCTGACATAGCACACGATCAATAACCTTAACGTATTATTTACCGTTCACGTAATAGTGAATAGGAAATCCGTTAAATAAACATTCAGCGGTAGGATATCGGCCGTCCGATAGCTGGATACGATACCGATCCGATATCGGATAGTCTGTCAATAACAACCGCATGCTAACGAGAACATATTAAATCCCACATGCATACTATGAACAGTTTACTGGACGCAACGGGTAAATCAGATTGGCTACTACGAAACTCGCAAATCGAAGTTCGTATCGCACCGTCCCTTTCACTCACGTATTAAATGACATAAGCGTTAGCGAGACGGCAACATACGAAGTTCGAGTTTAGCACTTCGTGGTATAAGGCAGACTTGGATTTTTCGGTACCGTTTGTCATTATCGTGATTGTGAGAACTGTAGATTTTACGAAAAAAAAAAATTTAAAGAAACAAACGGTTTTTGCTAAAGTACACTTGCTATGCTCGGAAATCAAAATGTCATTTTTTTATAAAAAAAAAACTAGCATGGTAAATAAAATGAAATGAAAACCATTAATTGAAACCTTTGTTTTTTAAAGTAAACAGGCGAAATAATAATAATAATAATTTATTTATTTCGAGTAACATAATGACTCGTACATGGAATTTGTGTTAGTAAGAACTTATTACCTAAGTGTTAGTTACATCTGCAAATGAATTGAAATTGAAATAAAATAAATTGAATAATAAGTTGAAACATCGAATAATACTTAATTAATTAATTTAATTTTTAATTTCTACTCCTACCATGCCCGTGTCACTGGAAAAAACACAGAATGTAGTTTGTTCCAGTGACTCGGTATTGGTCCATCTATTTTTGCGTTTAATACCTTTAGAATGCCGTTGCTCGCATGATTAAGCCTCTGTATTAGCGACGCAGTTCTCTTCCTTACGATCGCAAAAAAATCGTCGGTATGAGACTCCGCAAACATACCAGAGGCACTACAAAATCGTGGAAACCCCAACAGCATTCTAAACGCATTATTGTACTGTACACGTAGGGCGTTGTAAGACCGCTGTGTGTACGCGGTCCACAGGCTGCACGTGTAAAAGGACTGGCAATAGGACTTGAAAGAGGTAATTTTAACTTCCTTATTACACATCGCAAACCTGCGGGCCAACATATTCCCTCTGACCGCCAACGCCCTACGTTCTCTTTCCATATCTAAATTATCACTTAAGTCGTCGGTGACCCAGTGACCGAGATACTTAAAAGTGTTTGTTGCCCTTAAAGTAACACCGCATAAAGTAAGGGGGGGGGCAATCTTGTGTTGTTTCTTGCCAGCTTTAAAAACAAGTAATTCACTTTTTTTGGTGTTATATTTCAGTCCATGGGCCACCGCGTACCGTTCACACACATCTAATAATTTCTGAAGCGCGCTAATCGAAGGACTCAGTAACACCATGTCGTCTGCATAACTGATGTTGTTGATTGTTTTGCCATCGATAGAGCATCCGATTTTAGTGTCACTGAGCTCTCTAATCAGCTTGTTTACATACAGATTAAATAATCTGGGTGAGGTCAAGCCACCCTGCCTGACACCACACTCCAACCTATACTCATCTGACTGCACACCTGCCCACCTGACCGTGTTGACTTGGTTACTGTACCAGAACTTAAAGACCTCTATCAACTCCGCCGGCAACCCGGTGTCGCACACCATCATGTTCCACAGGATATCATATGCAACGAGGTCAAATGCTTTAGATAAGTCGAGGAAGCAGGCATATACAGGTGTGTTTCTCGTGGTGTAGTATTGAACAGTGCTTTTCAAACATAAAATTGCTGATTCTGTAGAAAGCCCGGCTTGAAACCCGAACTGTGCGTCATCAAGAATGATGTGCCTCTCTAGATGTTTATCGAGCAAGCTGTCCAACACTTTAGCAACAACGGTTGCCAACGAAATCGGTCTATAATTCTGAATATCGGACACAATCCCAGTCTTATTCTTAACAATAGGTACGACAATAGTTTTCATTAAATTGAGAGGCAGATAGGAGTGACTAACACACAAATTAAATAAAATTGCCAAAACTCGTGGTAGATGTCCCCCAGCGTGTAGCAAGTGCTCAATGCTGAGTCCGTCATGCCCCGGCGACTTGCCGCGGTTCATATGAGTAATAACCTCAGCAACGTCATGCGCATCAAATCGCACGGTGAGCGCGACGGACCCTGCACTGGACACGCGCTCCGATCGACCCAACGGCGATAATATTTTTGTCTAAAATATTAGAATGCCTATGGTCTATGTTCGGGGTTTATCTGCGGGATAGAATCAGAAATGATGATATCCACAGTAGAACTAAGGTTAGCGACATAGCTCGACGAATTGCGAAACTGAAGTGGCAGTGGGCGGGCACATTGCTCACAGGACTGATGGCCCCATCTGAATATCTGTCAGAAGGTTCTGGAATGGCGTCCGCGGACTGCGAGACGAGCTGTCGGTAAACCTCCAACAAGATGGAGCGACGACCTGGTTAAGATCACGGGATCACGGTGGATGCGGAAAGCACAAGACCGGTCTGAGTGGAGAGCCTTGGGGAGGCCTATGTCCAGCAGTGGACATCTTTCGGCTGACATGATGATGATTAGAATGCAGTTTTTAAACGGTTTCATTTTGTGAGTACAGAGGAAGCGTTACGATGTATACTCTAATCTATTATGCGCCATTCGGCGATCACTATTAAAATTTCAATCCCTATTAATATAATAAATGTGAAAGTAACTCTGTCTGTCTTTCTATCTGTTACGCTTTCACGTCGAAACCACTGAACCGATTTTGATGACATTTGGTATAGAGGTAGTTTGAACCCCAAGGATCACCATAGTATACCTTTTATTCCGGTAGAGGGCGCCACCGCGCGATAATTTAGATCCGCGCAGACGAAGTCGCGAGCATAAAGCTAGTCTTCCATTTATTTCTTTATTCGTATGGCTTAACATTAAATACAATCGCTCAAATTCACAATATAATATCTACATTCTGTATCCATTGGATTGCGTCGTTGTCAAGGGTAAGCAGGTCTGCCGGTTGACCATCGTACTTGGTGAGTGGGCAGTGTGCGATGATGTGCTCTATGTCCTGCACTGGGGCTCCACACTCGCAGGCTGGTGACTCTCTCCACCCACATTTGTGCATAAATGCTCGGCTTCGGCCACCCCGTTCTCTCTCATCCTGTTCAACTCTTCCATATTTCACCCCGACGATGCTATTGAAAAGTACAGTCGAGACGGTCGTATTGTGCTCACGATCTGCGGCCGCAACTGATTGTATCAAAGACGCAACTTGAGCTGTGAAACGATTTGTGGGTGCTCCAAGCCACTAGAGATACCGGAAGGCATTTAAAAGCGATTTGAGGGGAGGGGAAACTGTAAGATTGAGATGATTGTAAACTGGAACATTTTCATATTAACAAATGGCAACATTGTAGATGATTGCAGTGTAGCATTAAGTTAGATTTTAAACATGGTAAAACCCAAGCCGGTGCCAGAATTAAATCGTCTGCATTGTATCAGGAGTTTCGGCGACGGACGGTGGTGACAGAGACGGCCTATCTATTTTAAAACCGGGGACACGGTCAACAGTCTCTCTCCTGGTATTGTATTTTTAAGATAATTAATATATGTAATTAAAAAGTAAGTTGATAAAATATTGACAACTGTTTGACACGCTGGCTAAAATTAAAGAGATAAAAGTGAGAACAATGCAAAAAATACCTTAAATAATTTGAAGTACGGGCTTTAAAATTTGCCTATGCGTAATAAAAACAGCTTCAGAATCGAGACTAATCGAGGTTCCACATATTTAAAAAAAAAAACATCCGCTACATCTACTAACTTGGACCTAAAAGCAAGACTTCCGCCGTCACTTTACACTGAAATTGATAGCGAGACGACGCTACCTTTGACGCCTGATATTGCATTGCTCGACGCGTTGTTTGCAGCGCGCCATATTGTCTTCCCGCTGCTACTTATAACTTGCGTCGTTGTACTGACGGGGTGTCGAAGTTTCCGGTGCAGGTTTCTTGGTTTTCACTATTTTGAATCCCCGACGCAGAATGAGGGGTGTCCAGTTATAGTTTGATGCCAATGTCTTTTCTGTCTGTGATACCGTAGCTTTCAAACGTGTAGGTAAGTGAATTTACAGTGGTGGAACAACACTACTTGACAAAATCAAGTTTTGAGATGAAGTCGAAAAACGCGAACCGTGTTTTCCAATTCTAACTTCATCTCTCTATGTTTGATGAATGTATGGTTGGCGGTTTTTCAGATTTTTTGAGTTAGATTTTAAAGTTTTTTAAGGATTTTACAGATTTGACTAAGGAATGTAATGATAGACTTTTTTCTCAAATTTTATTGTTACCAGGTAGGATTCTATATTGTTAAAGAATACATAAACGGCGTATTTTTTACATGCTTTTATTTAGTTTCATCTGTCTCGTTATCTTCACAATACAAGGTATAAAGATACTTAATTTAATCTGTCTGTAATCAAATCTTGCAAGTTAAATTCGACCAATTTCCAGTAGTCAGATTGGCTAGAAATTTATCATACTTATGTAAATCACTTGACAACACAATAGTCTAGTAGTGATCCCGATAGTCCAGCCAGGATCGTCTCCGCAGGACGAAACTCTTCAACAATTAATAGCAACCACTTGAAATCTGGTATGCAAATGTAGTTTACTCACCTAAACAAGCAAGCACAGTCAGCAAAAAGTACAGTCAGGAAAAAATATCTGACTCTAGAACCATTTAGAGTGGTATCAGATAATGTATTTATACGCTTTGTTGTGTCAGATTAAATGCTGGTGATTGTACTTGAATGAAGCAGGGCCCGCTACCGCCTCTCTCTTGCGACGCTCATCGACGACATCCGGCGCGGGCGCTTTATGCCTCGTTACTGCCGCCATCTTGTGGCTGGCACTAGGCACTGAAGTAGTTCTAAGTCATGCAGGTGCAGGTTTGCAGGTGGTAGGACCTTGTGCAAGGTCCGCCCGGATTGCTACCACCATCTTGCTCGCTAACCCTGCCGTGAAGCAGCAGTGCTTGCACTGTTGTGTTTCGGCGCGGAGAGTAAGACAGCCGGTGAAATTACTGGCACTTGAGGTATTCCAATTTGGGCCTCTAGGTTGGCAACGCATCTGCAATACCCCTAGTGTTGCAGATGTTTATGGGCGGTGGTGATCTCTTATCACCAGGAGACCCACTTGCTCGTTTGCTTTCCACTCGAATAAAAAAAAAATGCAAAACATTGGATGATCGATCTCAGCATTTATAATCGGGGAGAGTCGTGAAAATGCTTACCTATTATTATCCTACGGACGCATTTTGAGATGTGCTATAAAGATAAATGGACATGAAAGCTATATGGACATTTGGAATAATCCAAAAGCTACTTTTTATCCCGATATTTCTACAAGATTGGGATAGAATCCCTAAAGTTCAGGCGTTAGGATTAGAGACACACCTACGCAGGCACAATGCGGATTGGGTACTTCATACAGACCATTGAATGGATTGAATGGATTGAATAGTATTGCATCGTAAAGCTCATGGTGAAATTTCATATGTTTTTCGATGTACGGTCGAACAATAAAGGGTGGAACCTTTTAATAATAAATTTCGCTACGATTTCTTTGATAAAAGTATGAGATGTCAACATGACGTTACTAGCACAAAGGTTCCACCCTGGGTCGTGATACAATTTGTTCGACTTTACATAAATAAGCAATAATCGACAAATTAACATACCTACAGATTAAAAACAAAAATGAAATGAAAAATTATAGACCTTAAAAACATATTAAAAATACTATCTTTTGCCCGCGGATTTTCCCGCGTAGAATTTGGTTATCGCGCGCTAATCGCCCGGGAACTGTGCATTTTTCCGGGATAAAAGTAGCCTTTGTCACTCTTTAACCCATAAACTATCTCTATGCTAAAAATCACGTCGATCCGTCACTCCGTTTCGACGAAACATACAAACAAACACACAAATACACATTCGCATTTTTATAATATTAATATTATATGGATAATATTAGAACTGGATGAGAGTGGCCGAGGATCGTGCTCAGTGGCGTGCCATGGGAGAGGCCTATGTCCAGCAGTGGACGAACATAGGCTGATGATGATGATGATGGATAATATAAATCGATATACCAACTTTAATTAACATTGGTTCCAGAACTGAAGTAACTGTTACTTTAATCCTTCTTTACCGATCCCAGATGGCAATTACGCGATTCTTAATAAAGTTTATTACGTTTTTACACGTCACCATTTACACGTTATTAACAGGCGAGCCGGGTAAGCCTCTGTTGTGAAGGTGGACTTATTAGGGTTTTTACGAGCGCTCAAAATACCCTGCGCATTACAGAGTAAGCCTGATTTGCAAACCTGTCGGGGCAGACCGTCAACTTAGTGGCCACCTCTCCAGCTTAGATTGATATAACTACCAATTATTTGTGTTGTAAGTTTAGGTAGAATTTTTTTTTAATTAAAGCTTTTAATTAAGTAGGTAGTCATTAAAATTCAATTTTCTTTTAGCCCCTAATGTTGCCCCACTTGATATGCATCTAACTCATCCCGCCATCTTCTCTTTGGTCTGCTTCAGTTTCGATGGCCATTCCATTCCATCTGTGGAAAAAAAACAAGTCTAAATACATTACCTACTGCGGACTAATCATTTGATCCTACACAAGTATCAAGCGATTAGTATCAGCTATTTAGTACTTATTACAGTTATGTATCATACATCAAAAAAAAAAGAAACAAAACACAATTGACAAACTTTGAGATACTTGCTTTAAGAACAATGCTTGCAATGCAATGGCAGCTTTATTTTGACAATGAATTGAACTAAAAATTAATTGCTAACCATCCAAAATATTCAAAAATACGTAATTATGTTAAAAAGAGAATAGAGATAGAGTTCTTTATACCCGGATACCATTTGCATTATAGGTATACCACAATTGCAATATAATTTGCTAGAATTTAATGCTAGTAAACACATAACTTGTGATAAGCAAAAACCAACCATAAACCTTATTCTCAGAGAACATTTTGAGTTAGTTAAGCTGTGACTTACGACACTTAAGGAAACAGATTCTCTGTCCACGCACACACGTCCATTTTGAATTCGGAACGCGAGCATTGATGGATTGAAACAAAAGAAGTACCATTGGCTGTCACTCACGGTTCACCGTAGAATCTGCCCAATGCTTCCGGAAATTTCTCTCTGAAAACAAAATTCTACGAATGCTGTTGCCTATCTTACCACGCCTCATGCAAGTTATTAATGGAAGAGCTATTTGCTTTATATACTACTAGCTGTTGCCCGCGGCTTCGCCCCCGTTGTATTTTTTTTCTTCCATGAAAACCTCCTGACAGTAGCGAACACAACAAAAAAAGAATTAGCGAGATCGGACCAGTCTTTTTTTTTTTTTTATTCGACTGGAAGGCAAACGAGCAAGTGGGTCTCCTGGTGGTAAGAGATCACCACCGCCCATAAACATCTGCAACATCAGGGGTATTGCAGATGCTTTGCCAACCTAGAGGCCTAAGTTGGAATACCTCAAGTGCCAGTAATTTCACCGGCTGTCTTACTCTCCGCGCCGAAACACAACAGTGCAAGCACTGCTGCTTTACGGCAGTCTTTCCCGAGTTATGCGCTTACCAACACATTTTGCGATTCATTTTTATATTATAGAAGATTAAACTATTTTACTTTTGTCTTGACTCATCGTAGAACATTCTAGAAGTTAGCTTCATTATGAATTCCCTGCATTTTCAAGCAAGTACAAGTTGCAAGTTTTTTCGCAAGAATAGTACACTAGCTGGTATTACAAAAATTTTCATTTTGTTTGAGAAAAATATTGAATATATTCCTTGACAGAGATATGAAATGGCCTAACTCGTATCTTTGTAAGCCTCGCAGTGCTCGGCTTACACTACCTTTTTGTCTACCTTCCGTCCTCGGCACTATTAGTTCATGGGCATGAGAAGTGCTACTCACCATGATTAGTATGTAATAGGACGAAAGATTTTGAGATCTGTTCTATTAATGGCGACCGCAGTAGCGGCAAACCAGTAACGTGCCGACAACGCGGCATTGTTCTTACACCGCGAGCAATCCCGTGCAGTGCCGCGCCCTTCCGCGCCATTTCATGTGCGTTTACAAAATGGCCGCGGTTAGTTTTATGGCGCGAACACGTAAACGGTCGTAATTTATATGTGTTTCTGGACATGGTTTTGAATTTGAATAAATCATGATTTTTCTCTTGAATAACAAAACAAGATAGACTGAACTTTTTTACCTAATATGTAATTGAGCACTACTACTAAAATATTAATATCAACTAACGTATAGCCACGGTTTTACATGTTATTTCGTAGAAAATATTTAAAAGAAAGAAAGAAAGAAAGAAAATACATTTATTCACATCACAAGACACAACAATAGCATTAAGTACAAATAGACAACACATAGGAAATAATGCGTCATTGCGGTTGTGAATCGGACACTGGCTCAGCATAATGCTGAAGCGTTAATAATAAACACCCCAGCGCTGATTTTCACCCAGCACCTTTAGGTGTTACGATACAGCCATACTAATAATATTATGTAGTCATTAAGCGATTTAGATTTTCTGCGATAAAGCACGTCTAGTTATTTGACTAGTACCAAACCTGGAGAAGCTAGCTTCCATCGATTTTGAAAAGGTTTAGAAATTTTACGGAGATAAAGTATTAGGACAAGAAAAATAACATTTTTGTACGAGTAGGTAAGTCTTGGACAAATTTAAATAAGATAAACAACAGTTAATTCCAAAATAAGGTATCTATGGGAACAACGCTTTAGCTATTCATGAGGTATTTGAATTTGCTCTAACTTTCCATTGTTTTCGCTTACTCCCAGAATACATATTTACTTCTAGTTAGGAAAACATGACTTGTTTCAGTTATAAGCTTTTACTGCTTTAATTATGCATTGTAATCTGATTCTTTGAGATAATCAAACAACATAATATAATTTTTTTTAAATATTGCTTCTAATAAGCAGAAAAGAAAAAGAAAAAATCTAAGAATAAATTTTATATTTTAACAAATTAATAAGTTTTCGGGTTCACTGGACGGGATTCGAACCCGTGTCTTTTGGCGTACTTACTGTGCTGAGTACGCTACCAATTGGACCAAGTCGCTATTAACTGGTTTTAAAAAAATAGGTTTAGAAGCCTCACCCTTAGAACGCTACAATGAACGACAACTCAGCGCTTGTATCCACCGTTTAACCGCTATATTAAGTAACATTAATTAATTTCAATTCGATCGGAAAAGGATTGTGAATTTTGAAAATACCTACAATGAAATTTATGAGTAGGACTGGTAGGACATAGTATGATACAAATACAATATAACTAGTCTGTCAGTACTGCACTCTACAAATCAAAAAAGTATCTATTCTAACAAAAAGTGTAGAGTGGGCAATAGTACATAGGCTACATTCATGTTTATTACATACTTAACGTTGCAAACTACATAAAAGCTTTAAAAAAGAAGTACTTTTCTTCAAGTATCTTTTTACTTTTTATAAAGTGGGCGTAATCATAAAGGTGGATTTACAATGAAAATACAAGTAATAACGGTGTGCCCCTCGCAGCTTTTACAGGCAACAATAGGCCCTTGAGCTCGTGCAATCACCCGGACTTCTTGCACAATACTTTGTGTTATTCACGCGTACTTAGTTTTGATAAATGCAAGTTTAGCCGTTGACTCTTATAATTTTATAAATGCAAAAGCACATAATTCAAGAAACTACTAACCTCGAAGGTGCGAGCCGAAGTTTTAACTCACAATCCTTTGCTTTGCCAATAAATCGCTAGTACGGCTTCTACGAACCACGGCATTGAAAACTTTACACTTTTTTACTGGCCATTTTCAGTTTCATTAATTAGGAATGTCTCAAAAGAGTACTATCTAATTAAATGAAGCCAAATTTGAAAAAGTATACGCAACCAGCGTGTTTGCTAGGTCGTAACTCATCGGAAGGCAATAGCGGGTCTTGTGAGGGTGCGTTAGGGTGTTCGTTTGTGCTGTAGAGGTGCAACAAGCGCATCCCTTAATGAGAGTGTCGTGACGGTCTCCTAATGAACTCGATGTGTGAAAGCCCGGGTTCGTTACCCGCATGTCTGTGTGTCGGCTAAATTAATTCAGGCAGTCTCTGCTGCCAATTGTAAGGGTTTAATTATTTTTCTCCGGGAAATGCGCTGAGCGATCGTCCGACGACGTAGATGGATGGCGGCTTAATTTTTATAATAACAATAACGTGGATGGATTGGTTAGTTGGGAGCTTTGTGTTATTGTTATCACAATGGTAATTACAGTCACAGTGTTTTTGAAATATTTTCTACTTGTATACCTATCCAAAGCAATATCTGGGACACGTAAAGCGAAAATTCTAATAATTTTATGATTGTAGCGCGACAGGCGACGTCAGTTGTGTTCTAGGATTGATATCAGTATTTAATTTGTATAAAAAGAGAAAATTCAAAGTCTCCATTAAGGGTTTTAAAAAACCTGAACTAATGTTGTTAATTTTTTGGTCGTACCTATTACAGGCCACACCCGGCATAATTGCGAACTGCTTTCCGATGAGCTAAGACGCACTACTAGCACGATAGTTGTTGTTTAATCATGTACTAAACGATGACATTTCCAAAATAAAAAAAACAGAAACCGTGCGGTCCTAATTAAGAATACACAGTACATTACCCTAAACATACTCTGTTACTTCAATAAACTAGAGCTCTAGGCTTACACGAAACATAACTTTATTCAGGCTTACGGCAGTGTATCAGTCAAGTTTGAAAAACGAAGTACGATACACTTTTTTATATAAAAAATAATCCTTGATTATTCTACAGATTTATGAGCACAAAGTGACATTTTACACCTATCTCTGAAGCATTTGGATCTATGTGAAAATTACCAATGCGCAAATTTAGTGTTGATGATAAAATAAATTGTCTCTAGAATAGAATTTAAGAACTTCGTACCTTTTTACGGTTTTTAGTGGGAAAGTAATGGAACTTTGTGCTTTTTCAGATCAGAGCTTAATTAAAATGGTACTATACTGAGTTTTTCAAACTTGGCCCGTTAACACAACAGGTAAATTATATCCATAGGCCTTATATTATATCGATAGGCTATGAAAATCTGATAATGTTCTGCCCCTGGCGGGTAATTAACTCCCGGCTGACTCCTTTAATGCTGCCAATTTTTTGGGTAAATGATTATCACGTGCGAGCGGACGACAATCGCATGTCACATCAGAAGTTTGCTATTTTTGGTGTGACGCCTGTTATGCCTTATTTCTTACCCCTGATGCGAAAAAGAAGGATGTTGTTTATAATTTATATATGTCGACGATAGTGGAGATGAGATGATGATAATGAATGGAATGAGAGTATTCCCGTCTCACCATCAGGATGCGTTCTGATGTATGTAGGTACTTGAGTGAGAGCTTCAATAAGAACTTCTTTTGGAGCACAGTTGTTTTATTTCACCAGCCGATAATAATTAAACAACAAAACCAATCAGAGTGTGTACAGAGCTAATCGACAGACGAACTGACAGAATTATTAGCCAGATGTTGTCGTCCCTACAGTCCGAAGTAGAATGACGCTCCGGCCAACGAGCCCGTCCACTTGCATCGCACCCGGTCGTTACGTCACACGGCGTTCGCCGCCATTTCGCTGTTGTAATAGTCAATTACATATCCGAGAATGGACGGGAGTTAAGAGCGCCGCGGAGCTTTTTAAACTGGCAAAAGACCGAGTCAGATATGCGGAGCTGACTGCCAACCTTCACTAGTTGGAGAGGCACTTAAAGAGAGAGAGAGAGAATAGTCAATTGACAATTGTATAAGGCTTGATTATTGTCATCCACGCTATATATATTGACGTCAATGTTTGGTTGTGGCATTGTAGTTTTTAAGAAATACCGTAATCCAACTAACTAAGAAAACAAGAGCTCTCTCCGCATCGTTCCTGTTGCAATAGGTAGCGCTGAACGGCGACGAACCACCTTTGCACAAGAAACAACCCGGAGTAGTAAGATTCCTAACTGCCACTCCACACGTAGCTAGTAAATGCTGCGCTGAGTTTCCGAGTTTCACCAGTCAAAGCTCTAATAATCTCAAGCACAAAGTTCCAGCAATTCCACTTAACGTGAGTCCAAAATCTAGCTCGGACTTGAATACTTGACAAGAACTATGGGATCAGAAACTAGAACTTAAGCTTTGTCGAGACCAACAATGTCTGCTCTCCAATTTTAACAATAGTTTGAAGTGCTACATTGAAAAGACTTCCCTACTCAAAAGTCGTTTTTACTTCTCAAGATATGCTCGAGCGAAGGATGGTTTGAGTTAGTGTTTAATTTATTTCAATGAATGGACATTTCTTTACAGTTTAATTTAAAACAGTTGTAATTTCAATGTCACTTGATTCGAGCTATGAAATATTAAATAAATAATTTGTTTTGAAAAATTATATGTCTTTATATTATTATTATCACCACTATAAAAATTAAGGCATTAACTATGAGTACGATTGCTAAAGTGTTATTTATGTTTCATCATCATCATGTCAGCCGAAAGACGTCCACTGCTGGACATAGGCCTCGCCCAAGGTTTTCCACTCAGACCGGTCTTGTGCATAGCCCTCTCCATAGACCTTTTAGTGACTTTGAGCTTTCTCATGAGGCCCATCGTTAGCGCTCACGTCTCAGACCCGTATGTCTTGTCAACACACACTGGTCAAAGACTTTTGATTTCAAACACTGCACACACTTATTTTCAAAACGTTGTCCCACGAAATAAAGCAAGCAAATGAACGAGCGATCTACTTCAATCTTTAATCTACTTCAATCTTTCAATCTGCTATATAATTTTACAAATAACTGCTTATAATTCTGAATTTCGACACAGCAATATTCTGAATCCCCGCAGTTGTAAAAGAAACCCAATGAGCAAGATTACAATTTTAATTCGAAAGATTACCGTCTTCGGGCAAGTTGTAATTCTCTTCCAGCACGCGGCTCCATCAAACTCGAGTTAGCGCACTTTCATAACTCCGATCGGCGCCGGAGTCGGATTAAGTGGACTTATCAGTTCGTGGATGGCTAAATTATTTCGATAGTTGCGAGCTTTCAATGCGTATTTAGTCGAGTGCTCGGTTTGAGGATTCGAATTCGTAAGTTTCGTGTAACAGCGTCGAATTGTTAGGTTAAAGTGTACTTCGATGAGTTTTGGTTTTGGAATTTGTGTCTTTTTGGAACAATGTTTATAGCTACATCCATACTAATATTATAAATGCGAAAGTGTGTTTGTATGTTTGTATGTTTTTGTGTTTGTGTGTTTGTCCGTCTTTCACGCCGTAACGGAGCGACGGATCGACGTGGTTTTTGGCATAGAGGTAGTTTATGGGCTCGAGAGTGACATAGACTACCTACTTTTTATCTCGGAAAAATGTACAGTTCCCGAGGGAATAGCGCGATAACCGAATACCACGCGGGTGGAGCCGCGGTTAAAAGCTAGTAGTTAATGTTTCTAATTGTAATGAACTGCTTACGTCTTCGTTATAAATTTCATTGGATTTTTTCATCGCCATAGGCCTCCCTAAAACAACTCTTAAACCAATCAGTTGAATAGCCGGAACAAAATACTCACTCGATTTTTATTGTATTTTTCTGAAGATATTTCAAATAAATACTTTACTTGTAAAACCATCCAGTTCAATAAACTTGTAAGCAGTACAAATTACATTTAGCTTTTTACCAGATCTCATAATAGGCTTCTTTTCTTTTATAAAATATGGCTTTCTGTACTTATTAGTACAATTTCGCCAGTGTCAAAGTACTCTCTTTGAGAGGGACGTTGTTTGGTAGTTGTAGTTTTTGTTTTGCAACTTGATAGTAAAATTCCAGAAACCACGTGGAGACAACTTGCGCATGTCAGACACGAGAGCAATATAGAATTTTGTGAACTGTTCACTTTTAAGGTTAATCGCCGCATAAAACACTATCAAAATTATACTTCAACTAGCCAAAGAAACAGAAATAGCAAAATTATATATTGTCTACATCCGCCATGTTCGAATGCCACAAATCGAATCCATAATAGGCTTAGAAGAAATCGATTATTCAAATCGACAGACCTGGCAAGGTGGCCCACTGCAGTCCACATTATTTCCACGTAGCGTATCGCTACGCGGCCTTTGTCCGGGTCGCGCTTCTGCGTTTGACACGTCGGGCCGACATGAGAAATTTAGCCGAAACGAAGGAAGGGTGGACCCCAAGGATAAAGATTATACTAGATTACGCAAATGCATCTACTTCGCGTGTTCGAACCCCGACCAAACGTCGGGGTTGGCCCTATACAAAGAGTGACCGCTAACTGACTAATCATGCCGCTCGCAAGACCGGCAATTTTTGCTGATTTGGGACCATTTCGTGACATAATAATTTCGCACTTTTCAATATCTTTTTTTTTTGTTATGCTATGCTACTTTGTCACGAATAAATGATTTCTTTCTTTCTTTCTTTCTTTCTTTAGTGACTGGCTCGAGCCCCACGGCGTGGGCGTGCGATTTGAATCGATTTTGCGCGGACATCGGGGAATCCAAATCGCTAATTCGCTCTTGAGACATCACATTAGATATAAAAAGTGACACGGTTGGATTTTATACAGATTAAGGTGTTTGCGTTATCTAGTGTAATCTATATCTATAGTGGACCCGGAGCTTAGAGCATTATAATGCTAAAAAAAATAGCTTTCTAGAGCGGAATTTTCACGTTACTAAAATCGACCGAGTAGCAATACATTGCGGGTCTTGAAGAAGCCATCACATCATATTTAGTTCGGTAACCACGTAACCTTACGAGTAAGTCGAAAGTTTCTTTACTTGTATTGTGAAAACTCGGATTTATGTAAAAGTTTTAAAAATATAACCTAACCGAATTAAAAAAGTTGACAAATGACCTTTAGCTATAAACCTTCACAATGTGGGCTAAAAGACAGCTGAAATGTCGATAGATGGCGTTAGTAGAGTCAGGTTTTTTTTTTACTAAAATAAACTAAATGAAGAGACTGACAACTTAAAATAACACAAATAGACCCTAGAAAGAGACTAGAAACTTAAAATTTTAATGGAGTGTTATTTTGAGACCATTTACACATGAAAGAGAGAGAGAGAGAGAGAGAGAGAGATGTTAACTAATTTATAATTCGAAATGCAACTAGTGATGTTCAACATAGCGACACTATTGTAGTCAATTTGTGAGCAATTATTTCGGCTCGTGAAATGGAATGACGAGCTTCTGCGTCAATTTCCACAGACGTTATTAGTTATTACCGTGTGTAGTATTCAGCTTCTACATTATAATGATATAGTACACCATCATTGAGCCCTGAAACCGTGGTGGCTTAGTGGTTTGACCTATCGCCTTTCAAGCAGAGGATCGTGGGTTCAAACCCCGTAAAGTATGGAACATTATACTGTACTATTATCTATTCTGTGATAACATGCTCACCCGCAGAATAAAAGATGATATTTAAAAATATATAGGCATAAATCACTATTTAAATTCAGAAAATTTACATTCCAAGTTTTTATTTCATTCTACGGTTATCTTTACAAAAATAACTAGCTTTTGCCCGCGGCTCCGTCCGCATGGTATTCGGTTATCGCGCGCTCTTCCCTCGGGAACTGTGCATTTTTCCGGGATAAAAAGTAGCCTATGTCACTCTCGGGCCCATAAACTATCTCTATGCCAAAAATCACGTCGATCCGTCCCTCCGTTACGGCGTGAAAGACGAACAAACATACAAACACACTTTCGCATTTATAATATTGGTATGGATTTCAGTTAGATAAATATTATAACTAGAATATATTGAATAAAAATAACTAGAAATTAATGCTGGAGCCAAATCGAACCCCAAAAACAACATCAGACCACCATTACTGCCAATAAGGCATTCAACGATCGCAATTCATTCAAATTCTATCATGACATGACCAAGAATTCAAGTAATGTGTACTTTATTAACGCAATTTTTCGCGTTCACCCCGGGGCTGGCAAACGCGGTTTTTCGCGTTCATCCCCGCGGCACCCTGCGCGGGACGCAACGCTGGCGACATATTAATTACAGACTTCCGGTGGCCGTTATTCACCGCCAGCTTCCGCCGGTGTGTGAGCGCAGTGTGTGTTTATTTATTATAGGGAATATTTAGCAAGTTGGTTTAGGTAGTTCACCTGGGGAAGTATACAGGTTGTCCCACGGCTATGCCACATATTTGACACTATCTTCTTCTCTTTTAAAATGTGGCTTTCTGTCCTTATTAGTACAATTTCGCCAGTGTCAAAGTATTCTCTTTGAGAGGGACGTTGTTCGGTAGTTGTAGTTTTTGCAACTTGATAGGAAAATTCCAGAAACCACGTGGAGACAACTTGCGCATTAAAAAATGTCAGACACGAGAGCAATATAGAATTTTGTGATCACTGTTCACTGCTAAGGTTAATCGCCGCATAAAACACTATCAAAATTATACTTCAACTAGCCAAAAAAAAACAGAAATAGAAAAATTAGATATTACCTATTTAGCAAAAAATAATCCTTAAGATGAAGCCTTTCGATCGGTATGATAAAGCTACTGGGTAATTTTTTTCTCGTGTAGCTGTTTCGATTCCCGGCTCAACCATGTAATTACTTAAAAATCTATGAATGCAGTTTGAATTGTTTTTTAAATTAAAATAATGTCTTCTTTAAGAAATTTTCCATGTTTAATATTTAAGGTAAGTTTCCCTCCATGTGGCATAGCCGTGGGGCGCCCTGTATACTGGATCCTTTAAAATGGTTTACAGTACCTACAGTACCTACAATTGTACGACACAAGCATCGCACACTCTAAGCGTCAGCACTATTCATTTCTTTATTGCAGTATGCGCATTAATTGTAATATCATTCAGTCTAGATTTATACGTGCTCCCAGCTAGGACATTTGTACCTTGGTTATCAATAAAATCATATACAGTTATCAGATGGACGGATGACATCTGGCAGGAAGCCGACAATAGCTGGATGAAGGTGGTAGGGGACGCGGACTCTTATACAAGGTGACCATAGCCTCTGGACAAATAATGAAACCATGGATAAGACTGATACTTAGCAATATTTTACAATAGTTTTGTTGCTTAACAAGACAAGGAAAAAAATCTATGAAATCATATCATCCTAATACGCTGCAAAGTGATACATTGAAAACCGTTAGTTTTTCGGTAAATATTTGACTGATTGTTATGATACTTTGCAGTTTGGTTTTAAATATCTTGCTAAGCCAGTAGTATTCGTATTTGTCCAGAGGCTAAGGTCACCCTGTATTATGAGAAGGACGGTACGATACGAACTTCGATTTTCAAATTTCGTAGTAGCCCTGCTGCGAGCTCCCGAAGCGGACAAACAAAATATTACAGAATATGTTGATATATGCACCAGTTATTTACCAGCAATAACGAACGCGAACACTATCGAATGCATTGTTAACATAGTCTAGAGTGTAATGTTTTTGTTAAAGGTGCATTTAAAATTTATGTTCTTTGTTTGCTGTTTCCGTTTTGTTTTACACGTTTTTTGGCCGGACAAAATGTATGTGTTGCAAATGTTTGTTAAATACACAAGATAATACTAAAAAACAAGCTGTTATAACGTAACCAACAAAAGTTAAAAGCCCCGACTTTGTCCCTTAAAAGTTCAATAGTTCAAAAACGGCTAAACTGATTTTGATGAAACATGCATAATAACCATTGCTAGAAAACTTGATTGAAAAAAAAACTGCATTCAAATCGGTCCACCTGTTTCAGAGCTACGGTGCCACGGACTGACACACAGACACATATAGCGGCCAAACATAAACATCCCTCTTTTTGCGTCGGGGGTTAAAAAATGTGCCAAGTCTCGTTTGTAACGAAATGTCTTAAACAGCCAAGCCTAAAGAGATATGTAGATATAAGAAAAATCTGTTGAGTGATCTGATCACGTGAGTTCCACCATTGAAAATATCGTAAAGTCATAGTTACTGACTCGCAATCACAATCAAATGACTTTCTGCCAAGTTTTCTCTTCAAATCTTCTTGGCAATGATGTTATTTCCGAACACGCTGGTAGTTTCAAAAATGACACGTAAAAGTGTCCATTACGGCCTATTTACCTACTGAATGATTTAATTTGATTTGAATGACAGGTTTCGTATACAAAAATTCGGCCTCAGTTGTGTAATTTTACTACTCGAACCGTGTTTCAAAAAGAACACGACGAGAATGGTCCAAAATGATCGTATGGCTGTTCCTGGTGCAGACAGATCAAATTACAGAGCCTGCAGGCCGTTGCATCGCTTGGAATGTCCGGTATGAGACATACCTATTGCACTGGTGCAAAATTTTCACTATTCCCAATGTTACCTGGCTATTCTTAGCGTTTTAAATAATTTGAAATCTAATTCTTGATGCGTTTGCAATTTTTTGTCGAAAAGAATTTGCAGTATGGCGAAGACGGTTTAAAAGTGTTGTTTATTTCACTCCTTACATTGACATCTGTAGTAGCTTCGAAATTATTAATGACCAAATGTATATTTTTTTCTTTTATTTATTTTAATCTATTATTGATTACGCGCTAGTCTTAGTTTGTTTGTTTATTTCTCTATTATAAGAAAAAGGAAATACAAAAAGTAAACACTTTGGTATTTTATTTAAAAAAAATCGATTTTAGATTTTGGATTTTACATTCGGTTTAGTTTCCGGTCCGTATTTTCACGGATTTGACTCTGATATGGATCGTCATAGTGCGAAACCGCTCTAAATGTCAGCTACTATTAAAAAGTGCACAGTTCCTGTTATGGTGAAAAAGGATTAAGCACTTTGAGAAGCCGTTGAAATTACTGGCACTTGAGGTATCCCATCTCATCTTAGGCCTCTAGGTTGGCAACGCATCTGCAATCCCCCTGCTGTTGCAGGTGTCTATGGGCGGTGGTGATCTCCTACCATCAGGAGACCCACATTCTCGTTTCCCATCCAGTCGAATAAAAAAAAAGTCTGTGGCCAACAGTTCTCGTACAATGCAAACAAAATTGCAAAAAGCTATTTTAAAGTACATCCTCAACTTTGAAACCCACATTTTGTGCCTAAAACATTATTTATAAAATATCCACTTTACTCCCATAAAGAATCTACGTTAGTTATGCCTGTATCCTCGCGACGGAAGCGCCCTCTGGCGGCCGGCGCACTAATTAAATACAATTTCGCTGCCACTACCCTTTGCATGGACGTGGCCATTTTGCTTCGGCCGGTTGCCACACTGAAACTTTGTGCTGTTAAATTTTGCGTAATTGTTGTTAATGATTTGAGAAATAATAGGCTCTGAAAGCACAGATGTTGCTAATACAGCAGCTTCGTAAAATAATGCTTCATTTATTTCAAAGTGCTGATGTCCGTGATTTCGCCTGTGAAGAATTTGTTTATCGCTATCACGGAGGCACTAAGCAACTTTCGGGGATGAAAGCTTACTGGCACTATCTTAGGCCTCTAGGTTGGTAACGCATCTGCAATCCCCCTGGTGTTGCAAGTGTCTATGGGCGGTGGTGATCTCTTACCATCAGGAGAGCCACTTGCTCGTTTTCCATCCATCCAGTCGAATAAAAAAAAATCTTAACTCCCTTTTCAAAGCTTCAAATTACCTATAGCTTCATTTACCAAATTTCACATAAATCGTTTTACAGGAAGTTGTCGGAGAGGTGCTTTCATAGACACTACATAAGTAAATAATCACGATGCAACTAGTGGTCGTTCCTGTTGTTAGATGGCGATGATTTCAAGTAATAATTTAGTTTACATATGCCGCTATATGGAAAATTGAACCCCCTAGGGTCTCACTCACTGCTCTACCCTGACAAGGTTTTACATCCTACCTTTGGCCTCATCTTTACTTAACACCAGGTGAGATAGGAGTCAATCACGGAGTTTCATATAAAAAAAATAGATCTTACAAATTTATGTAAAGCCGATTTTTGACTTGCAAGAAAAACCGTGCAAGTTGCAGTACATTGCGAGGCCGTAAAGCCAACGAATTTGTGGTGGTCAATCGAGTGCCGCAATGTAATGCAACTTGCACGATTTTCCTTGCAAGTCTAAACTCGAATTAAGAGATGTGTTGCGAGACTTTTTTTTCACATTTTGTTTTTGTTAGAATCTGTTCTATGTGTTGTGTGCGGTCTGAGTGGAGAGCCTTGGGGGAGACCTATGAAATGAAATGAAATGAAATTTATTTATTTGCAAAACATCATGTTCATTTTGAGATGGTAAAACTATATAAGATTGATGGTCTCAATGATGCCAATTACCTTATAAGAGTAGGCATGCAAAAAATGTCTAGCAGTGGAAGTCTATCGGATGACATGATGATGATTTTGTGTGATTGGGATTTATTTTTTCTAACATACGGATGTTTTAAAGCCGTGGTAGCTGAATGCTATGGCCTTTCAATTCAGATCTCAGAGAATTGTGGCTTCATCTTCAGGCTCACACCTCTGAGTTCTTCGAAATTCAAAATCATGAGCGAAATAACATTTGAAATTTACCACGTAAGACACGTGAATGAAAACATCGTGACAAATCATGCACAATCCCGCACCAGCAGTTTAATGATGTGTGTAATATTTCCAATCCGCACTGTCTCGCATTTTGAAAGGCCTGCACCCAGCAGTGGGATGTATAACAATAGGCTGGGATGATGGAAAAAACGGGAGGATTAAAATACACATTCCCCTAAAAACAGATCCTAAAGTTTCTCCCGGTCCCTACTTTACTTCAGTTAAAGTGCACTTAAATCAGTTTGTATAAAAATCAGGGCAAAATGCTCCAAAATTTTGTCGCGGCCGTCATTAAGGTGGCACGACTTCCATACTAATTAATTTTCCCAACCATTTGCGCTTGAAAGACTATTTGAAACTAAAACCACATCTCTTGACGTTTATTTCGTTATCTAGTTGCGTCATTTTTTATTTACCTTAAGAAAGCTTTTGATTAATAGCTTAATCAGAATGATTATTTTGGTTCATTTTTGTCAATATGTGAGTGAACAGCCGACAGTATCGTACACCAACGGCTTGGTTAGTAGTGTGCGTTTCAGCCACGTTGTCAACTCGCCGACAATTCGATGATAAGCGACGTTGCCAGATTTCGTTCGATTTGTCTGATCAAAATTACATAATTACCATTTTGAAGCACGTTTCCCTATTTTTTTTAATATTTTTGCTGGCCATAGGTACAAAGTCCGTCAGTCGAAAGATTGAAGCGCAACGAACAAATGCATTGCCAATTCTTTAGATTTTCGGCAGAAATTAGGAAGAAATTGACATAACATGAACGAATTAATGAATAAGTACGGAAAATTGCATTAACGGATTATAAATTAGTAGTGACAAAATCAGACAAAAGCTGCATGGCTTATGGCTTTAGCTTTTTCCAAAAAATAAAAATAAAAGAAACATCTCAATTGTCAAATGTCAAGTCACAATTTTTTGTTCGTTTGTTGTCATGACATTGTAAAAACTAGAGTAATTTTTTCCTAAATTAAATTATCGTAATTTGTCCTCTAAATTGGCGGAATTATAATTATCTATAATCTATAATGTGAATGAAGTTATATTTTCAAGTATTGACCTGAATTATAATTCACATTGGAAACTATGAAGCCACGAATTTTGCGAATAAAATACATATAAAAGCATCAATACTCTAGTCTCGGAAAAGACGCATTATAAGGAAATTGAAAAGTAAGTACTGTAGAGACTGAGTACAACATACATATACTGCGCTCGCCAACCCGCTTATCAAGCGTGGCGAGTAGGTACCTAAGTATTGGCAACTCGGGAAAATATGTATGGAAGAGGCCTAAAGTCCACCGGTGAACGTCCTGAGGCTAATATGAAGATGATGACGGTGATGATAATGTTGAAAACCATATCCGTACTTACATACTAATATTATAAATGCGAAAGTGTATGTGTTTGTTTATATGTTTGTCCGTTTTTCACGTCGAAACGGAGCGACGGGTCGGCATGATTTTTGGCATAGAGATAGTTTATTGGTCAGAGATTGACATTACCTATTTTTTATTCCGGAAAAATGCACAGTTCCGGAACCCCAGCCCCTTGGTAGCGGATTAAATTTTGAGCTTCATATCTCGGTAATTTTGGAGTTCAGAGAAAAGTTCATTTGACAAAATATGCTTCTTCAAAATATGTTTTGTTTTCATAAAAAAATATTTAATTACAGAGTGAAAAACACTGTTAAAACATACATTGTCGACTGGTAAGCTGTGTATGAGACTTGCACAAGACTGGAAAAGTGGCGTGAAAATGCAAGAGGCACTCAGCAGTGGTTGTATGTGGGCTAATTTGATTGATCGATGTAAATAAACAAATAAAAACTGACATAGTGATGGATTTTTTTAATTTGTTGTTCAATAGAGCCTTCGATTACTACCCAACCAATTAAATTTGAAATAAAAATAAACAAGTCTAATTTCATATGGTCACGTTTTTCGTAGAAGGAAAATATCGTGAAGAAACGTGCAACCCCCTGTAAAATAATTAATGGTGTGTGCTATATTTCAATTCACACTGGGCCTGCGTTGAAAACAACGCCCAGTCCAAGCCCTCATTGTGAGAGGAGGCCTGTATGTATGTGTAGGGATAATGATAATGATTATGACTAATTTTCCCATAGTATGTAAACTGTATTGTAAAAAATATATAAAAAAACGTTGAGTTACGGTCTTGGAAACTGAGTCACATACCAGGGTGCAACCTATGTGCTACTAATGTATTGTTGACATCCCATACATCTGCCAAAGAAATCACAGCATAATTGAATATGAAAGGTTCCACCCTGGTACGTGATTCGGTTTCCTTGACTTTGTAAAGAGGAACTTATCCCTCGAAGGGATCTCTACCAAGCAACCCTTGAGCAGATGTGAGGAATAAGTCTCATAGTAGTTGTGCATATTCATACATAGATTCGCTTCAAATTTAAAAAAAATGTGCCTAAATTAGGTCTTATAAATTTTTTGCTACACATTTCAATAAACATTAACGTCATTAACAGAGAACTATAAAAAAAAAACAAAAAAGATTAATTATTCAACGGGTTTGAACCCGAACTTCCTAAGCTATTCTTAGGGTAAACTCGAGCCTTATACAACTAGGCCATTCTGCTCTATGATCATGCTAGCGAAATTAACAAAGACTTTTGTTTACATCAAACTGCAAGCATGTGTGCGAAAATATCAGTCGAAACTGCAGCGTTCCCAAATAAAAGTATTTTCTGAATTAAAATACATCTAAAACTTGGTAGAATATATTACAAATTTCACTCTACGGGCGCTAGGTACATTATTTTATAAAAATATCCACATTTTCATTCCTAAAAAAAATAAAATACGTGGAATTTGCACACTAATGTCATCTACTGGCGCTGTAGTGCCTAGCTGACCGTGACAAACCACCTTAAGGGCGAGTGCTTTCCGGCGCTGTCACTTTAGGTGACGCGAGCTGTTGTTATAAACAGTTTATCTCAGATTCGGGAACGCTAAAATGTCTATTAATTTATATTTACTCGAAGTGAATTTTCATAAAGTAGCGCGTCAAGTACTCAGCGGTTAATAAGTTGATGATAAAGGTGGTAATATAAAAGCGTTCGATGGGATTGGTTTAAAGGCTCTTCGTTGATGGAACACTAGCCGCGACTTCGTCTTTCCTGCACGAACCACGTCTTCAACAATGTCCATAAAAAAAATCATCTAAATCTATTCTACAGTTTCAGATGTGAAAAGGCAACTGACAAAAAGACAGTACGTTACTTTCAAATTTAAAATCACCATCATCCCGGCCTGTAAGGCTTTCATACGGCCCAACCCTTCTCATTCTGAGAGGAGGCCTGTGCCCAGCACTAGGACGTATATAGGGGCCGTAGTTCCCACGTGGGTCCAGCGCGGATTGAGAACTTCACACAAACCATTAAATCGCAGTTTCCTTCATTGCAAAACTTATGATAAATTTCAAGCGCAATTTCGCACATGAATTTCGAAAAACTGAGAGATGCGAGCCCAGGTTTTAAACCCACGATCCTCTGCTAGAGCGGCCATTAGTCAAATTACCAGGCCATTCCGGCTTTTTTTAATATTAACGGCTCGATATTTTATAGCAATAAGGGCAGATATAATGATACTGGGTGACCTTAACCTCTGGACAAATACGAATACTACTGGCTTAGCAAGATATTTAAAACCAAACTGCAAAGTATCATAACAATCAGTCCAACATTTACCGAAAAACTAACGGTTTTCAATATATCACTTTGGAACAGCCTGTGTATTTGGATGATCTGATTTCATAGATTTTATTTTTCTTGTCTGATTAAGCAAAAAACTATTTTATTTAAGATATTGTTAAGTATCAGTCTTATCCATGGTTTCGTTATTTGTCCAGAGGCTAAGGTCACCTTGTACAATAATGATATAATGCATGAAGCATTATATATTGAAAAACCGGTCGCTCTTTTGAGAAATCATTTCAAACAGCTTCTTACTAGTCAATAGCCCTCATTTAATTGTTTTCAAATCTTCTATTGAGATGTATTCATTAGAGTGGAAGCCAGTTGATATGGGACCTTCCGGGACTGTAATTCGATCACCGAAGGGACAAAGGGACATTCAATTCCGTTCGTTCGTTAAGGCTAACTGATTTTTGTGCCAATAGTTAAAATTACTATGCACGCGTAATAGAATCAAATCAAAAGGGCCCAGTTAAGCGATTAAAAAAAATACTCTCTCTTTTTTTGAAATTTTGGAAAAAAATTGGTTTCTTGTACTCAGAATTAAGAGCACAATTGATTCCGATAATATAAAAAAATGTCCTCAAAACAGTGACAGTTTTGCGACGTTTTCTTCATACAATCAGTATCCATGGGCGTGACAAAACTGACTCATAAAAATCTTGCATGAAAATATGGGGACATTTTTAAACGATTGGCATCGATTGTGCTCTTTATTCTGAGTAGGAAAAACCTTATTTTTTCCAAAATATCAAAAAAGAGAAAGGGTTATTACTTATTTTTGAAAACGTCCGACTACGAAAGCTTAAAGTATGAAGCGTTTTTTTATTATTATAATTATGTAGCTGGTTAATTCAGAAATGAGGAGATACTAATACCTATTCTTCTGTTGACCAGTACATGGGCAAAAATAGCGCATGCATGGCAAGTCATACCTCACCGCCACCGTTTCCAGGGGTATCACTCTTTACCGGCCCGGATAATACTGACATGGAAACACCGACGCTGTTTTTTGTGTACAGCTTCTATGGGTGTGTACACGAAAAACAGGGTCGGTATTTCCATGTCGGTACTAACCGGGCCAGGAAAGAGTGCCACCAGTTTCCAGCATGGAGTTGGGACTGGACCGCGGCCTACAGGGTATCGAGGCAGTCTTTTTGCTCACGGTGTCATAGAAGCCATCAGTTCCAGCCTACGTGCTCATGCAGCAATAGACTGTTAGACATCCCGATGGACCGTTTCTACTAATATAAGGATGAATACTCTTCACTTCAAAGAAAAACTACTTGTATCAGAAGTTGACGCAAAATAGTTATTATATGCATCAATATTCATAACACGCTGGAACGAGCGGGCAAAACGCTAGTGAGTCTTACCCAATGTCCTTACCAAAAAACAATCTAAACTTTTCCTCCTACAAACGAAACACGCGATTTCTGCAAACAACGCTACTAAACATTCTCCACGCCCTTTGAATGTTAATACAGCTATTGTATAAGCCATAACAATTTCCAATAAATCCTTTAACCCCACTAACACCCCTGAAACTATTATAATCCCAACCACAGATCCATTACCACGCCGACACTAGCTCAAAGAAACCACGGCCCTTGTTAGGCAGGAGTGTGTGTGATCCAATCGGGAAGGCCGCGGGCGGTGACCGCCGGGGTAAGGTGAACCTTGCTAAATTTCAATTTACGTCTCTACGAGCATGTCGCGCATACATATTGGGACATCAAAGGCATTATTTGGGTCGGGCTAAGTTAAAGGAGTTGAATATTAATAGTACCTGCATGCGTAATGCTGTGATTGTGATTCAGGCTGTCGATGGTATTTGCCAAGATATTTCAATTGTGAAATTATTCCCTGTTCAGGGTTTATGTGCATGTGAATGGAGGGAAATCAAGTGGAAAAATAGATGGCTTTATGTAATCGAAGTAGTAGCTGCGAACTTTCTGGGTATTTATATTGTATTGTAAAACTCTTTATTGTACATAAAAACACATGATAATAACAGAACACAGGATAATAAGATGTACAAAGGCGAACTTATCCCTTAAAGGGATCTCTTCCAGTTAACCTTTGAACGTTTGACAGGATATCAGACATAAGAGTAGACACTACAAGTACAATGAAATTTTTTATTTACTTGGTATTTTTTATCCGACACTTTCGGATTTCTATAAGGGCAGCTGTTACATTGCGTTTTGAACTAGAGTATCTTCTCTAATGCGAATGCTATAGGATTCTGTCATAAACATGGTAATTAAATGAAAGCTAAATTTATCAATCCAGGAATTTTTATATGAAATGTGTATTAGAGATAAATAACAAAACATAAATGCCCTAAATATATTGGCTATATATTTGTAAAGGATTGTATTCCGGTTGAGCAAAAATGCTTTAGTACAGTCAGCTGCAGAGAAAGAGTACCCCACTGTAATGGTGGTAGTATGGATACCTTAGCTTTTCTCTGCAGCTGACTGTACAGGTCGTAATTTCTGATCTGATCGGGTGAACTTTTATGACAGGGATCGCTAATAGGATTTTTTTGTTGATTCAGTTTTTTTTTTCAAAATAATTGGAGATTGAAGACTAAAATGATATCACAGTCATATTGAATATCTCGCAAAATGTATAGCTCGCAGAGCCACTAGTTTTTTTTTTTAAATAACCTGTATACTCTTCTTCACCTCCCCTCTTGACCTCCACAACCCTCGTTCTGATGCAATGTCAGGCCAGTCCTTTGCGTAGGTACGTGTCCAGATCGTCCCGCCATCTCCTTCTCGGTCTGCCTCGATGTCGCTGGCCGTTCTCCGGCACCCACCAAATAACTGTGCGGGCCCACCTTTAGTTATACGAGTAAGTATTTGTTTGTGCCCGCTCCGCTTATTGTTTGCATCCCGAGACCAGAAAGGTTGCCGTAACGCGCGCGTTTACGGGCGAAGGGTTAGCGGGTAGTGTTTGAAGTTACGACCGGCCGCCGTTGGCGCGCTATTCGAGAACTTAACGTTTACGCGCGAGTTATGGCTTAGTTTGATAGTTTTAGTTGAGTAAAATACTTGTGTGTTGCGAAGTCGAGTGCTTAATTCCTGCATTTGGAGCGGGGAACTAATTACGAGTGCTCTCTTCGCAGGCGTTTGCTTCAGGCTGTCAGCGCTTTTTAATGTCTTTGAAGTTATTTTAAGTTTCTTAGTTTTCAGCTGTATGCATGCATCTTTTTAGAGTTCTACATTATATTAAAGACCAGGAGACTACATTGTACAATTATATAACTGTTGGATACATAAGGTATATTTTCCATAAACATGTTCAGACCTTGGTAATTAGTCCGACCGTGTAGATAAAGGTATCTA
This sequence comes from Choristoneura rosaceana, assembly GCA_037349165.1. Classification (NCBI taxonomy): domain Eukaryota; kingdom Metazoa; phylum Arthropoda; class Insecta; order Lepidoptera; family Tortricidae; genus Choristoneura; species Choristoneura rosaceana. Next base: position 421,283 of record JAZBNJ010000026.1, read on the forward strand.
CGCAGTCGAAATGGACATGTTTATGGAAAATATACCTTATGTATCCAATAGTTATATAATTGTAAGTTATATATCGTGTTTACGCATAGAGCGTTAAAGGTAACGCTCTATGCTTTCTTACAATTTTAGCTCGTTATGCGTTCCGAATTATTCTTATTGAAAAGTTGCTGCTCTTATATTTACGACTAGTTTCATGTTCCGTTACGAATTTATTGTACCTAATCTAATACGTACTACTCCGAAATATTTCAGTATATACCTCGCCCACTATGATATTTCTGATGGCAACGTAATAGAGCATTTAGATATTTGGTTTTAGTGAAATGGTGTCGATATATTAGCCTTAACAGCGTAAAGATAAAACCTAAGCTCTGAGAAATAATGACAAACCAAGTTATCTTGAGACATTAAAACATAATTACGCTTTATTTCGTATCCAGAGTAACAGCAGCGGCTGTTGAAGCTTTGAATGCCTGCATAAATGTCGCGGGTATCTGTAGGCAGGTAAAGTAGTAATGAAACGCTTATCCATAAAACATCATCGGATGAAGAAGTAAAGGAGTCGTATAACGCTATCGAGCACCTGCCTGGTTACTGCTCGCCGCGTACACTGCTAGCGTCTAATATCCCATCAAAAAATAAATGTGAAACGAGATCTAAATTCAATACTGTGATATATGCCTTGATTCTTGACTTTGACGAAAAAAGAAGTGAGATCTAAATGGGTGTCAAGTGCCAAGGTGCCAAGTTCAATGGTTAGTCCTGAAATGATTTTACAACAACTTAAATAGTTTTTAAGTTATGAGGGGGTCGAAAGTGGCTCTGAATGGCTCGGGTAAAATTACACACGATGCTGTTCGCCAGTTCTGTTTACTTGAACTTGGTTTGACACACTACCGCGTGTCTAGATGATTTTTATCGCGCTATTATCTTCAAGATACCGACATAGCTTAGCGCATTAGCAAGCTGAAATGGCAGTAGGCAGGTCACTAGAACTGATGACCGTTGGGGCAGATTGATTTTTGAGTGGACCAGGTGACGACAAACTTAGTGTAAGGCGGAGAGGTATTGGGCAAGAGGTAAATCAAGCTCAGAGGTGTGCCATGGAAGAAAGTTATGTCTATATAGACTAGTGATCTGATTTGATTCACTATATCGAGCGCCGGTATCGATATGATCTCCGGTTATCGACTCCGACTCCTTTATTCAGTTCGGGTCAAGATTACTATTTGGAGTCTTTTTGTATTTTTTATTTCAGCGGTGGTGTAGGGGAATAGCACGCAGCACGGAATGCTGAGGACCTGGGTTCGATTCCCAGCGCTGGTCTATTTTTCTAGTTTTTCTGTGCATCCATGTTTCGGCTTGTGATTTCGTGTGAAATATATACACGAGTATATCAGTCCGGGTCTTTAGAGATATTTGATTCCGTTTGTTATTAAAATTGTCATTTTCTGTTCAAGCTGTTTTTGGTGGCTGTGCTTTTAGTTTACTGTACTTGCGTTGTAATAAAAGTCAATTTCATTTCTGGGTTACCAAATTTCAAGTCTTTGCCCATTAACCATTGAAGAAATACTCCTGAGCTGAGCTGATCCTGGCCGGGCCACCAGAATTTTTATAAATACAAACATTGGCGACAATCTAATAACACCCCTCTCTCTTTGCACCGGGGATTAAAAAGCTCCATGTTTTCCAGGTAATACCAGCAGCGTACGCCTAGTCCGAGAGACATATTCGCTGTTTTACGCTCGCCTAAAGCAGCAGAATGCTCTTTTATAGTCCAGGAGACGGCACCCCAATTTAAGTGCCCGCCCGCGCCGGGCCCGCGTGTAATTCCGTTTCATTAACTTAACGTCGCGTAAGCAAGTTTACGTATGCGCCATTTGGTTAAGGAGAGCTGAACGCATAAAGTTTCGTTACGTCTGATTATATCTGACACGCGTTTTACGGCTTTTTATACCTTGAGACATGACGTGGAAATTTTCCTTAATGACGCTTGTTTTTTATAAGATCCGTTTTATTTTTATTCCACTGGATGGCAAACGAGCAAGTCTCCTGATGGTAAGAGATCGCCACCACCCATAAAAATCTGCAACACCAGGGGTATTGCAGATGTGTTGCCAACCTAGATGATGATGATGATGATGATGCTAACCTAGAGGCCTAGGATTTGATACCTCAAGTGCTAGTAATTTCACCGTAGTAGTAATTTTTAATGGTAAGTATCGTCCGCGGGCTCGCTGACTTTGTCTAGAAACTACCAGAGATATACGAGGAATGTGTGTTTCGTGAACCATTGGAAACGCTTCATTTACCTCGCCTCGCTTCGCTCATCTGTTTCCACCAGAGATGTGCTATGCGAGGAAATGAAGCGTTTCTATTGATTCACCAAACACACATTCCTCGCAACACATCCTCGGACATCTTTGGTGGAAACGCAGCCTTATCGAATCACGCGCGTGTCTATTTGTTTGTGTGTCTCAGCTAAATCTACGAGTTCTCCATAACTCCTGAACAATTGAGTTGAAAAATGGTACAAATTATGTAAGTCCGACCCAACGACGGGCGTGTAGCGTATAAATAAATAAATTTTAAACATGGGTGTCCTACACATAACACATATGTCTATAAATAAATACGCTTGAAAAACATAACCCTTCTTCTGGCAGTAGAGAAAAACCACCTATAAGGTTACTTAATGTTTCTACTCACATTTAGCGTTCGTTCTAATATTGGTCGTTTTATTCCTATATAGGATAACCCTGCCTCTAACTACTATTACTACTTTACTTTACTACTAATACTTTTGACTTTTTTGACTTTTTTTGAACGGATTAATCCGCAATTTTAAAGTTGCATTTATAATACCGGTCTTTACCACTGACTAAAATACTCGTAAAACTCATAAAATAAATTTGTCTAATATTTGCGTTTTTTTTTATTCGACTGGATGGCAAACGAGCAAGTGAGCCTCCTCATGGTAAGAGATCACCACCGCCCATAAACATCTGCAACACCAGGGGTATTGCAGTTGCGTTGCCAAGGCCTAGAGGCCTAAGATGGAATACCTCAAGTGCCGGTAATTTCACCGGCTGTCTTACTCTCCACGCCGAAACACAAACAGTACAAGAACTGCTGCTTCACGGCAGGATTAGCGAGCAAGATGGTGGTAGCAATCCGGGCGGACCTTGCACAAGGTCCTACCACCTGCAAAACTTACGTTACGACGTGTTACGCCTTATTAAAAAAAAAACTCCTTCCCAAACGAGGAGCGACCCGCTGTGTTTATTTTTAACATCGTACCCGCAAAGTGTATTTGCTGGAGCAACGAAACAGAACAATTCGACTTCACGGAGTCAATTTAGAACACCTTTCATTATGCAAAACAAATTACACACGTTCGTCGAGGACTGCCTCGACCGGAGGAAACAGCCCGATCACTCGACAAAAACCTAACCAACAAAAAGTTGGAAAGCCCCCGACTTTGTCACTTTAAAGACAATATCTCAAAACCAGCTGAACCGATTTTAATGAAACATGTCTAAGACCGATCGCTAGAAAACCTGCTATCAAATAAAAAAAATCGCATCCAAATCGGTCTACCCGTTTAAGAGCTACGGTGCCACAGACAGACGCACAGACAGACACACAGAGACACACATAGCGGTCAAACTTATAACTCCCCTCTTTTTAAAAAGGGGTTAAAATAGCATAAAACTGGTTCACACGCGAGATTACATCGTGATACAATACAATACTCTGACTGCACTACTCTAAAGGTTGTCCAAAGACTGTGCCACATACAGAAAAAAGTATTTTAAATAATATCATAGCTACATAGATAGATAATTTTACTTCATTTTAAAAACAATTATAACTGCATTCAAAGATTGTTAAAAATATCCTCGAACCGGGAATCAAACCGCGAATTGGTAAAAAAAGAAAACATCCGTAATTTTACGAGCAAGCAATATAATGTATATAGTATCTCATACAAAGTATCACTGTTGCAAAACATTTATTTTTATATTAAAAGTAGATAGTAGTGGTGGTGGTAGATAGTAGATGGTAGGTGACCCACTAGTTCGTTTGTCTGGCCTCTATAACATAAAAAAAGATAAATAAAGACGAAAGGAAAACTGAAACCATATTTCGTATATCCTTCTGTTTTTGCTGCCTATTTGATAATATTGATAACTCAATTAAGACTTACGGTGTAAGGGTTCTAAACCACAAGAGACGTTCAATTCACCACAATGCCACGTTATCTATATTTTTTTGCCTAATTTCAGTTTGTCTAACAACTTTTACTAAAGTGAATGGTTTGTTTAAAGTCAATTTGTATAATAATTTCATAATTATTATTTTATCGAATTTTAATTTTTCCTAAATGATCATTTTCATAACTCTTGTTTTGTCGAATATTAATATATTTAAAACTTTGACGATTCTTATTTTAACTAATCATTACTTAGCTGATTAACGTTTTTACTAAGATTAGAACTGCGACCAGTAAAGTAGGTTAAGTTAGGTTAGAACTGCGATTATTACAGAGCGCGAGCCGAGCGAGAGCAGCGAGCGTCCCGTAGCAGCGGTCGGCGAAGCTCCAGAACTGAACTTATATTAGACGAAAAATAATTTTGACGACCAGATGGCCTAGTGGTTAGAGAACCTGACTATGAAGCTTGAAGTTCCGGGTTCGAATCCCGGCCGGGGCAGATATTTGTGTGAAAAATACGAATGTTTGTTCTCGGGTCTTGGGTGTTTAATATTTATTTAAGTATGTATCTATCTATATAATTATGTTTATCCGTTGCTTAGTACCCATAACACAAGCTTTGCTAAGCTTACTTTGGGACTAGGTCAATTGGTGTGAATTGTCCTGTGATATTTATTTATTTGATATTTATTTATAATAATTTCAATCCAATAGTATACGAAAAAAATTTATACAAAGTAAAAATTAGGACATTTAAAATGAGGCGAAACAAATGTTGTAAAGTAAGTTGTTTTTTTTTTATGGCAAACGAGCAGATGGATCGCCTGCAAAATACAACACACAAAACAAACAAAAAACATACAAAATGGCTTTCAATGCAGTGAAAATTACACAAAATGAATCATTAGGTTAAGTAATATTAGTTTATCTAAAATTAGGCAAACCGAAAATAGACAAAATTGTGTTAAATAAAACAAGGTAGAAAAAAAACAAGGTAGGAAGGTAGGTGGAGGTAGGTATGTCTCTGTACTGTTTTTCGTGATCAATAAAGAATATTTGTATCGTACTGTATTGTAGAACCCTAATTTATTTTATGGTACAGGGGGCAAACGAGCAGACGGATTGCCTAATGGGAAGCGATTACCGTCGCCCATGAACACCTGCAACACCAGAAGAATAGCTACTTTTATCTCTAATGTCTAACTTTATAAACTCCAGCGGTCCCCGCCCGTTTCTCCCCGTTCAAGGGTTTGTGCTCGCGGGCGGCGCACGCGCTGTCGCCGTAATTAGCCGACTGCCGGCTTTATTGAAATTCCGACGATCCGACGGTTTGTCGTCATGTCCCTGACTAGGCCGAGAGCCAAATGCAAATTCAAATAACTCATTAGATACTACTCATCAAGCCACGATATCTGATACTGCCATCCAAATGAGGCGGTTATCATCTATTATAATAATCGATGGTCTACTAACGGAACCTAACGGGTAAGTAGTAATTTAGACCCATTGTTATGATATGAATGCTTTCAGCAGCAGGCATGACTACGCCTACCCCATTTTAGTTTACTCCATTGTCCATTGGCAAATCTGAGCCTCGACTTTTGGACTTCAGTTACGAGTAACTACTAAGTTTCAGCGTACGTAGCAACGTACGCAGAAAACGTAGGTAAATATGGCAGAAGCAGTTATAGTTAAAAAAATAAGAACATTTAATGATAAAAGTTTTTCCTTGGTTGGCTCCTAGTCTACCGCCTACTCACCGCACTCGTCTAGTACAGAATACCGTGCGGAATCCGCTTTGTACCGCTTTTGAACTTGTCTAACACGTCAAACGATATACGAGACCTTTACGAGACGGTATACGCGATACGCGGCGAATTACATCATTCCAGTAGTTTTGATGTGTCCTGGGGCTAGGTATTATGTTTCAATGCTCTTTGAACAAAAGGTTATTGGAAAAAGGTTAAATTCTTTCAAGGTTCATGAGAAGGTCATGTCGAAACAGTGGTGATCGAGTTATCTTAGTTTGTATTGGTACTGTTTTGGCTCTGCACTCTATTTTACCAGGTACAAATTTTCAATCAAATAGAAATAAGTAATATGGGTCGGCGACGACCTGGTTAAAATCGCGGGCTCGCGGTGGATGCGAAAAGCACAAGACCGGTCTGAGTGGAGAGCCTTGGGGGAGGCCTTTGTCGAGCAGTGGACGTCTTTCGGCTGACATGATGATGATGATGATGAATATGGGTCGGTATCCCCTTATGTAATTTTATAATTTACTTTAAAATGGCAGTTCGTTAATTTTGGGAAAGCTCTCTGGATCATTATAGACTATTCATAGATATTTCAGTGTTTAACAGTGACACAAATGTTGGTAGATTAGTCGACATTTTAGTGGATGATGTGACTTTTCTTCTTACGATAATTATGTTGGACATGAAAATGAGTCAATTGTCATTCTTTTTTTTTTCAATAAACGCTGATTATTCAACTGTTGTTAGTATTTTCTTGGTATTTTCTTGCGAATGAATTCTCCGATTTATTGCACTAAGCAATTGACAGAACCGTCAAAAACACTGCTAGAATTAGAATGGCAGCAATCGACCGCAGTCGACGATATTGGAATACTGACGACCGGATGGCTAAGTGGTTAGAGAACCTGACTACAAAGCTTGAGGTCCCGGGTTCGAATCCCGGCCGGGGCAGATATTTGTATGAATAATACGAATGTTTGTTCTCGGGTCTTGGATATTTAATACGTATTTAAGTATTTATTTATCTATATGAGTATGTTTATCCGTTACCTAGTACCCATAGTACAAGCTTTGCTTAGTTTGGGACTAGGTCAATTGGTGTCAGGTGTCCCATGATATTTATTATTATCTTTATTTCTTTTTATTCTTAGGATTAGGTTTTTATAATAGTTATAAAAAGTAAAATACAGAAAAGTACATACAAAATAAATAAAATATAAAACCTAACCTAGTTTGCCGCCGGTAACGGAGCAGGGCCCAAGTTATCGGTGGTCAGGGCCGCAGAGTGAGGAACCTCCGGACGATGCGTGCCGTGTCCAGAAGTACCGCCTTCTGTATTTGACCCTTGATCCAGCCATCTAGCGAGAGTCTTATTATTATTATTATTACTGGTCAGCACTCATGCTGACGCTGAGCTGTCTCCGGCAGGTCCCGCGTGGTGCCAGCTGATGTTCCTGATGGAGCCGCCGGCGCGGCTGGCGTTCTCCAACAGCAGCGGCGCGCGCGTCGCCTGCGCCGCGCACGGCTCCCCCGCGCCCGTCATCTCCTGGCTGGGAGAGGACGGCGCGCCGCTCGCAGACATCCCTGGACTCAGGTCAGTGCACAACCCTTGTTTGGGTCCTTATTGGCTCGCATACTTATAGAAAGTCCGAATGTATTTTTTGTCAGAACGCTCGTTTGTCATAACTCTTTTTTCTCTGAATCCAATGATTGTTTAGAATTCTTATAAAATAAACCTAATCTAATTTATAGTTTTCTATAGGATGACCATTTAAAATTTTTAGAAAAATATAAGCTTTCAGTGGGAAAAAAATCGGACAAACGATGATTCTGACCAAAATTACGGTATGACTAGCGAAGAGTATACGAACTTTGGTGCTGCTATAAAAAGGTTCCGGCTCAGCATATCGCTGGTTGAAAACCAGCACCTGGAGTTTGATCATCATCAGGATGAAAAGACCACTGTGGTATAACGTGTTTAGTGGAGACTAAGCGGTCAAACGGCCAGAAGAGACCGGTGGAGAAGGATAACGAAAGCACCAACTGTAATACTTAATAAGCGACTACGATAACTATTCTTACTACTGGCGCTTGAGGTATCCCATCTTAGGCCGCTAGGTTGGCAACGCATCTGCAATACCCGTGGTGTTGCAGATGTTTATGGGCGGTGGTGATCTCTTACCATCAGGAGACCCACTTGCTCGGTGCCATCCAGTCGAATAAAAAAAAATACGCTGAGAGCGGCCGACTTACGTAAAAGAAGTTTTCTATACCGCTGAAATTAGGAAATCCCTTAACGCAGCTTTAGGGTCCTAAAAGTACCTAATTGGCTTCCGTGTCCATTAATCTACAAAGTTTTTGGGGCTAAATTGTACTGATCATTGTTGAGATTTCAGAAATTTAATCCTGGTTGGCGATTAGTCGGCTAAAGAAAACCTAACAAAATACAATTTTTTAGACAGTAATTTAATAGTTTACTTATATGTAATAAACACAAAGCTATACCTAGTCCACATCCTTACGTAAACAGCTTTTGGCTATCTTCAACTAAAAACTTTCAAGTTTATAGTAAGTCGAATAAAGCTCAAAAATATGGTAAACACATCAAGTGCAGTACGACTACTTCGTTCTGATTTTACTGTGCGTGAGTTGAACTCCCGCTCCAGTTCTAAGGATTTATCCCGCAATTGGCACTGCACCAATATAATTGTGTCTGCAGAGTATTGTTCCTACTCTGTGCACTATGCGAACCCAAGTACAAGTGGCGAGGTGCATCGGTTGAACGCCTACGTCCCTGCAACAAAATAAATATTTATCCCACAACTTGCTTTTACACCGAAAAATTGTATTAACAGCGTCAGCACAAGTGGCGAAGTCCGTCTGTCTCCGCAGCGAGGATTAATCCCGTAACTACAAAACTTAAACGCCACCGGTATACAGGATGACTACTGAGAACGTAGATACTTCAAACTCGCAACGTTTATTGACATAAAAAAACACTCAACATCACAACAAAGACACAGTAAAAACAAAAATAGAAGAAGAGAGAAAAATACTTCAGGAGGTGATACACTGTAGTATTAGAAAGAGTATCAGTATGGGTATCCCTTAGCCGCATTGGATTTAGTGGAGCCCGAGGTATTGACACCATAAATAATGGATAAATATCGATAGAAGCCAATGCCGTGATATTTTTTAATATCGATACGAACAGCACTACCCTGTCTGTGGCAACACTTGTGCACAATGAATTGTTAAAGTTGTCTCTCGAATTATGGCCCCGAGTATAGTGATAGTCCATTGACCGGGAACAGACTACAAAGCCTCAATCGTAGAGGAGTTGCTTGTTTGTCTTTTTACCGCATAAGTTTTGGCGAGTATCCGCAGGAAATGCATGATTTATTTCCTAAATGTCTAAGTCTGTTTTTTTTTTTTTAATACACCGAACAAGGAAAGGTGTTGGTAGTGAATAGACTTTGTAGCGGATCTGCTCCCTTGTACTACATAAATGTTTTTTATATATTAAAAAACATTAGTAAACTCACAAAAGTGGGAAAATAAAAATTATTATAAATATTTTTTTCTACAAATAACTATTTAATTCTAATTACTAACAACACAAAAACGAATACACAATTGTACTAGATTCCTTTTATAAAAAAAAATAACAAACTAAAAATAAATATTTACAAACAAGCAGATAGCACGCAGCGCTTTCGTATTAGATAAAACCGGTCGGCTACACAATGAACTACGTCACACGGATAAATAATAACGGTGATGCGAGGCGATGTGTTTGCGACAGGAGCGGAGCAAATTACTTTGCCGTGCAGCAGCCACCAAATAACACCATTTAAAAAAATAACCTTTTAACGAATATTTATTTTCAAAATTATTATTTATTTCACATTTAAAATCAAGTGAAGTGTTTCCCCGAGTTGGGTGAGTGTTGCGAACATTTATTATCTTCATAAAACAAAACATATTAAACCTAGCCTACAATTGTTATTCGAACTGCATGTTTATTTGTGTGCTTTTAGATTTAGTAACTCATCTAGTGCAATCATTCCATCCTCATAATGACGCTGCTTGTACATAACGCTTTTTAGTACTCGCGATCCGTCTAGTCTAGAATATCGAGCTACCCTCCTACAAATAATGATCATATTTGTTAATAAAATGATTATTTATTCTATTTTAAATATAATTGCCTAGAGGTGAATTAGATTTAATGCTTGTTCTATTTAAAATATTTCTAATGATACCGGCTGGGTTTGTCAGTTTATTTAAAATATTTTTGATGAAAATCTTAAATTCAATTTTATTCAGCGTTACTATTTTTATCAATCTCAGCCGCCTAATTAAATATAGCCGCTTGATAAAACTCTAAACACTATGTACATCCGAACATTCTAGAAATTTGGTCTACCCTCAATTTGAAAATATTAATGCAGCTAAACTAAATAACCACAAATAGTTGATCTGTAAAATTTAATAAATTAATCCTTATTATCTTATAACTGCATCTAAATTGGATCACAATGCTTTTGGCCAATTAAGTGCTTCTTAATGTAATTAATATTTCACTTTAATTAATCTTTCTACCTGTGCTTTTAAACGAAGATATTATTTGTGACTGCCACATCAAGGATTGCTAATTAGTGCTTGGGGGTTCACTTAGCCCGTATCCGCAAATCAAATCGAAAAACATTTCATCAAAAAAAATCCCGATGTCGCAGTCACAAACTGGAAACCGGACTTTTTATGAACGGCCAAATTGTGGGATTTTTAGGGAGCAAGTCTGGGGGTCATCCCTGAGCCGAGCGCGTCAGCTGCCCCATTGAACTGCCGTTCCGGGACTTTCTCCGAGACCCCGGGATCATCACACTCATCTGAACGGGCCCCGTCGGCGGCGAGATCGACGTGCGCAGGGAAGTGAACCCATTCCGGGTTCTGTACCGATCTGTGTAAATTCAGTGCGCTCAACCCATTTACTTACCCGCGACCTAGCCGGAGCAATACTTAATTTTAATAAATTTTGTAAACTTTAATTTTGGTCTTGAACTCATTTAATACCCACTATAATCTACCTAAAATCTATAAAACGCCACATTGGCGCCTTACTAGCGGTTTTTTTTTTAGGAGTTGAGCGCACTAGGTACAGAACCTTAGTATTTTTTAGTTTTCATTGGTGTTGGTGGCTTCTGTTTCGGCAAACTTAGTTTTAAGGTTGATTTTTTGCAGTTACTAGTACGCGGTTATCCTAAGGTAATTTTTATTTGTACTTAATATTACTGGAAAGTTCCCAATAGTGTGTCTACCCACATTATTTTTCTTAAAGTGTACAAGCACTTATTTTTTTTTAAGGGAATCTTTTTACTGCCCATTTTTATATATTTTTTTTACAAGTATTTTTACTGTGATCTAGGAAAGAATAATCATAACTATCTAGTCATTTTGTAAATAATTGTAATGTGTCTACCCACATTATTAATTTTGAGGTATTAGAATAAGAATATCAATGAATTAAATCTATTAATTGGAAACCGCGTACTGGCTTATTTATTTATTTTTAACTGCTTTTTGATGAATTTTTTAATGATCGCTATAGTTGCCTAATAAATAAATATTTTATACACAATTAATTATCGATTTATATTTTTTGGTTTATTGACCACATAATTATATACAATTTTAACTTATACAATTGATTCATTTTACTTCTACAATTAATTTATTTTTCTTATACAATTGATTTATTTTACAATTTTAAAACTATCGATTTTTTATACATTTTTTTACAATTGGTTTATTCGGCAACTTATTCTATCGAGTTAGCTTTGTAGGATTCACAAATAATTGTTGCTGTTGTCTAGTACATGGGATTTTGTTTTCTTTTTCACTTAAATCTGCTAGTCATTACGCTAGTGATTTATTTTAATGTTATTTATTTTTGGTAATTATTCTTTATTCAATTCGCAAAATTTTAATAGCAATTAAATTATATTAGAAATCAACTAGTCTTTACTAGTAGTTTCGTATTATGGTGCGACTACCGCTATAGTCATTTTAATTTTATCATTAATATATCTCGAAATTTTAATTGAACCCGTTTGCTAGGCAACTTTATTAATAACTGCTTTTTAAAATTTGTGAATCAGTATTGCAGCTGCCTGGTTTATGCTATTTTCATTATTCTAGATTTTTTTTACGGTGTCTACCCACCATACTATTTTAAATTATTATAGGTTGGAATTTTAAACCTATTATTTCTTTTGAATATCAATAACTGTGCAGCGTTCTTGTAGCGGCTTTTCAATCAAATTGTTATCACGGCTGATTTTACTGCAGATGTTTAGTACGTGGAATTTTAACTCAAGAATAGCTGGTGCGTTCTAGATTATACGGATAGTGAGTCTACCCACATTATTTTGTATAATTTCTGTATTTTTAAATTTTTTAACGGATCGTTTATTACAGTACATTCCACATACTTAGCAACGAATTATAACGCTTTTAAATCAATTTCTGTGCAATCGCAACACTCACACCCTCTCAAACAAGCATCTCACTTGAACTAAATTTTGAAACTTATTTAATACATAATGGCATATCCCATTAAATACCTATCGCTCCAAAAAGCGGAGCTAGAATACGAAGTGATTCTCCGTGGTGGTTCAGCCGGCTCGGTACAAGAGTTGCGTAGTCAAATTGTTAAATTGTCCACACCCGCAGAGGACATTCTTGAATCGCATCTGGAACCTTCGGTTGACCTTGTTGCTGTGAAGGAGAGTCTACAAAAATCCCAGACTATGTTAGCTACATTGAAGGGTCGCTTTGACAGAAATGTGTTTTTACGCGCGGAAAACCTTCTTCATCAAATATACCATAGGGCTAATAGGATTTCAAATGTGGATGCCGGTTTAGCTGATCAGTACAAACTAAACGCTACTACGTTTAATAATCAGTACAGGGAACTTTTGTCTATGAAACCACGCACAACTTCCGAATCTCCTTCTGAACCTGATACTGCACCTGTTGTCACCTGCGATCGCAATTTTAATTCAGATCTAGCTAAATTAAAATATTCTGGTAAAACCTGCGTTCTTTCGTTCATTCAAAGAGTCGATGAATTTGTATATGCTAGAAACATCGGAAAGGATCGGTTATTAAAGTTCGCGTACGAAATTTTTACTGATGATGCTTTACACTGGTTTCGTTGTATTCATGAGAAAGTTAGAACTTGGGATGAGGTTGTTGGTTTGCTTAAGCAGGATTTCGGGCAAAGAGATTATGATTATCGGCTTTTAGCGGAGATTAGGTCACGTACTCAGGGTGAACTGGAGAATATTACCATATATTTGTCCATCATGCACGGTATGTTTTCTAGACTAACTAAAGCGTTGAGTGAACGGGATAAATTGGAAATTATTCTCCATAATATAAGACCGTGTTATGCTAGTACTCTCGCTGCGCACTCGGATATATCTGATCTCGACTCTCTAAAGAGAATCTGTTCTAACTTTGAAAGTATTCATTCACGTCAATCTCAATTTCACGAGCCTCCTAGAGTAACGTCTGAAACATTAGCACCTGAATTTGCCTACACTAAACAACACAAGATTAATAACTATAATAATAACAAGAACTATTTGCAGTCAAATAACTATTCTAAATTCAAAAACTATAATAATAACTACAATCAACATAATTATTCAAACAAATATAATCACAATTTCACTAAATCAGCGCAAGAGAGGCCTACCCCTATTAATGCTGTTCATGCTTCACCTGGTCATTCGAATCAAGTACCGCATACTCATACTAAGTACTGCCCTAGGTGTCGTACTAACTCTCATTCTCTTAGGGAGTGCAGACAACCCCATTTTCCGATCTGTTTCAAATGCGGTACGAAGGGCATTCGTCACCCGGACTGCACGAAATGTAACCCTAAACCTAGCACTTCAAAAAACTAAGTACTGTGGATTGCAGTGGATCGATGGCTAACGGTAAAACTAATAGTAATTTTAACAAAACGGAATGGAAATCATGGCTCGATTTTATATCTAAATTTTTCGCATGCTATTCGGTGACTTCAATCCACAATACACAAAATAAAACTAAAACTAATCTTCAAAATAGTAGACCATTTGTTTCTGTTAACATTAATGGTAATCCTATGAATGGATTACTCGATACAGGTTCTAGCGTTACCATTATAGGTAATAATTATCATGAACGTTTCTTGGAGGCCGGTTTTACGCTTGAAGAAGGTGAACTATTAAATTTTGTTGCTGCTGGTGGTCAACAGTTGAAAAGTATTGGAACAATACAGTTACCAATATCCTTTCTAAATCAGATTCATATATTAAAGGTCTACATAGTTCCTCAAATAAATAATAATTTAATCTTAGGTATGGATTTTTGGAGAACATTTGGTCTATTCCCTAAAAATTTAGATTCAGTAACAATTTCTAAAGATATTAATACGTTAGATACCATTTCAACGGAACCTAACATGCACGTTTGCGATTATGACCATTTATCCGCGGAACAAAAGGCTACTGCCGACCTTGTTATATCACAATTTCGGGAAATTTCTTACGAACAACGGGGCCTAGGACGTACCACTTTGATAGCTCACAGTATTGACACTGGAGATGCTGTTCCTATTCGCCAGCGGTACTATAGGATGTCTCCTGAAAAGCAACGTGTCCTTGTCGAACAATTGGATGAAATGCTGCGGGAAGACGTTGTTGAACCGTGCGAAAGTCCTTGGTCTTCGCCTGTATTGCTAACGCCTAAGAAAAACGGAGAACTCAGATTCTGCTTGGATAGTCGCAAGCTCAATGCTGTCACCACTAAAGACGCGTATAGTATACCATACATTTCTGAGATTCTTGATAACTTGCGGGATGCAAAATATCTATCTAGTTTAGATCTATCAAAAAGCTTCTGGCAAATCCCCATTAAGGACGAAGATAAGTGCAAGACGGCTTTCTATATTCCATCTAGAGGCAGTTTTCAATTTAAATCTATGCCGTTTGGTTTAACTAACGCACCAGCGACGCAACAACGCTTGGTTGACATGCTTTTTTATGGTCCCGAATTTGAACACAAGGTTTTCGTCTACATCGATGATATAATTATTGTTTCCCCGACTTTTGAACAACACATATCTTTACTTGCCCGCGTTTTTGAAAAACTAAAATCGGCTAATCTAACTATTAGTTTCAAAAAGTGCAATTTCTTTAAGAAACAACTTAAGTACTTGGGCTACGTTGTAAATTCTAACGGCCTTCAGCCTGACCCAGATAAAGTTGAAGCGATCATTAACTATCCCACCCCTACCAACAGAAAGGAGGTTCGCCGCTTTATCGGTACAGCTTCATGGTACCGTAGATTTATTACAAATTTCAGCTCAATAGCAGCCCCACTCAATAAATTAACTTCTCAAGCAAAAACTTCCCCACCCTTCCATTGGTCACCTGAGGCAGACAAAGCCTTTCGTACACTTAAAGAATGTCTTATCTCTTCGCCAGTTCTATCTTGCCCAGACTACTCACAACCTTTTCAAGTACATACTGATGCCAGTGACTTTGGAACTGGCGCAGTGTTAACTCAGGTTATCAATGGTGAGGAAAAGGTTATTGCGTATATGAGTAAATCCCTCTCTAGTAAAGAACGAAATTATAGTGCTACCGAACGAGAAGCCCTAGCCGTTTTATTAGCTATTGAACACTGGAGGTGCTACTTAGAAAACGGTAAAACGACGGTCGTTTTTACCGATCACTCGTCCTTAAAATGGTTCCTAAACATCAACAATCCCACAGGTCGTTTAGCCCGTTGGGGTGTTCGAATGTCAGCATTTAATTTAGAAATCAAACATCGTCGAGGTTCTGAAAATGTTGTACCTGATAGCCTTTCGCGTTCAGTTCCTATAGCCACTATAAACGATACTCGTGTAAATTCTAATGTAGCATATACCACCAAAGACCCATGGTACTTAAACATTTACAACGGTTGTCAAAATTCTCCTTTGTCATTCTTAGATTACAAAGTCGCTGGAAATAAATTATATAGACATAAAAAGAGTCTGAATCCTCTAACAAGGGAATTTGAGTGGAAAGAGGTAATACCTTCAGAACACAGAACTGAGATCATAGCTAAAAATCATTCAGAACCTACTTCTGGTCACTTTGGAATCTTTAAAACATTTAAGCGGCTGTGCTTGCAATATTTTTGGCCTGACATGCACCGTGATGTCACAGATTTCATAACAAAGTGTGACGTCTGTAACGCACACAAACATTCTAATCATGCAACTTTGGGTATGATGGGCCGTCCTAAAGACTGTTCCCGTCCATTCCAAATGCTTAGCATGGATCTTGTAGGACCGCTACCTCCTTCAAGAAAACAAAATACCTTTCTGTTCGTCGTAACTTGTTGCTTTAGTAAATACTGCTTACTTTTTCCAATTCGACGCGCAACAAGTGAGATTATAGCTAGAGTTCTTGAGGAAAACGTTTTTCTTGTTCATGGTGTCCCTAGTACCGTTTTAATGGACAATGGAAAACAATTTACGAGTAATGTACTTAAACAATTGTTTTCAAAATACAAAATTCCAAACGTTAATTACACAGCTAAATATACACCACAAGTGAACAATGTAGAACGTTACAATAAAACTGCCATGACCGCCGTATCCACATTTATCGAAAATGATCATAGATCGTGGGATACTAACATCACCAAAATCCAGTTTGCCATAAACTCATCTGTCAATGAAGTTACAGGATTCACACCTTCATTCTTAGTTTACGGTAGAGAATTGGTAGCTTGTGGCTCTCATTACATCGACTCAGACTCTAACCACGACATGATTTTCACACCCAGAGACGAGTACGCTGAAAATTTAGGGTACTTAAGAAGTTATTTTGAAAAGGTCCAAACGTCTATGTTGAAATCTCACTCTCGTAATTGTAACCATTATAATCTGCGTCGTAAAGACATTCATTTCAATGTCAATGACATAGTCTGGAAGAGGACTTTCTTTCTAAGCAACAAGGACAATAAGTTCTCGAAAAAACTCGCTCCTAAATACATGAAATGTAAAATTGTCACAAAAAAATCGAATTTAGTCTACGAGCTCCAAGATATGAACGGCAATAACATAGGTGACTGGCATATTAAAGATTTTAAATTAATAAATTATAAAAACTAAAAACACGATTGTTCCAAAATTATATCATATCGGTATACTATCTCTACACTTTTTGTCTGTTGATCAATTATTATCATGAATTACTTTAAACTTATATGTACCACATCTACCAAATCTACTGTAAAATGTTTGCTGTCTCCTACCAGATAGCGGACGCTGTGTTCCACTACCTAAAAGGTGGATCTATATATTAAAATGTTTGCTGTCTCCTACCAGATAGCGGACGCTGAGTTCCACTACCTAAAAGGTGGATCTATATATTAAAATGTATTCTATCTCCTACCAGATAGCGGACGCTGGGTTCTTCTAACTAAAAGATGTGTCCTTAAATCAACAAAAACCATGATAATTGATCAATAGTTTTTTTTAACACCTTCCAATTGTTATGCGAGAGTATAATATTATTGTCTAAAATATATACTCTGTCAGTCAGGTCGCAATAACACGTTAGAAGTGTTACTGCTATTTTGAATGCGTGATTACGAGTGTTTTAGGGATTCTGTGAGTAGAAAGCCTGAAAGGATTAGTATAACTTTTGAGCAGAAATTGAGATAGTGGATTTTTATAAGCAAAAATCCAAACCTAAAAAGGGGGGTATGTAGCGGATCTGCTCCCTTGTACTACATAAATGTTTTTTATATATTAAAAAACATTAGTAAACTCACAAAAGTGGGAAAATAAAAATTATTATAAATATTTTTTTCTACAAATAACTATTTAATTCTAATTACTAACAACACAAAAACGAATACACAATTGTACTAGATTCCTTTTATAAAAAAAAATAACAAACTAAAAATAAATATTTACAAACAAGCAGATAGCACGCAGCGCTTTCGTATTAGATAAAACCGGTCGGCTACACAATGAACTACGTCACACGGATAAATAATAACGGTGATGCGAGGCGATGTGTTTGCGACAGGAGCGGAGCAAATTACTTTGCCGTGCAGCAGCCACCAAATAACACCATTTAAAAAAATAACCTTTTAACGAATATTTATTTTCAAAATTATTATTTATTTCACATTTAAAATCAAGTGAAGTGTTTCCCCGAGTTGGGTGAGTGTTGCGAACATTTATTATCTTCATAAAACAAAACATATTAAACCTAGCCTACAATTGTTATTCGAACTGCATGTTTATTTGTGTGCTTTTAGATTTAGTAACTCATCTAGTGCAATCATTCCATCCTCATAATGACGCTGCTTGTACATAACGCTTTTTAGTACTCGCGATCCGTCTAGTCTAGAATATCGAGCTACCCTCCTACAAATAATGATCATATTTGTTAATAAAATGATTATTTATTCTATTTTAAATATAATTGCCTAGAGGTGAATTAGATTTAATGCTTGTTCTATTTAAAATATTTCTAATGATACCGGCTGGGTTTGTCAGTTTATTTAAAATATTTTTGATGAAAATCTTAAATTCAATTTTATTCAGCGTTACTATTTTTATCAATCTCAGCCGCCTAATTAAATATAGCCGCTTGATAAAACTCTAAACACTATGTACATCCGAACATTCTAGAAATTTGGTCTACCCTCAAATTGAAAATATTAATGCAGCTAAACTAAATAACCACAAATAGTTGATCTGTAAAATTTAATAAATTAATCCTTATTATCTTATAACTGCATCTAAATTGGATCACAATGCTTTTGGCCAATTAAGTGCTTCTTAATGTAATTAATATTTCACTTTAATTAATCTTTCTACCTGTGCTTTTAAACGAAGATATTATTTGTGACTGCCACATCAAGGATTGCTAATTAGTGCTTGGGGGTTCACTTAGCCCGTATCCGCAAATCAAATCGAAAAACATTTCATCAAAAAAAATCCCGATGTCGCAGTCACAAACTGGAAACCGGACTTTTTATGAACGGCCAAATTGTGGGATTTTTAGGGAGCAAGTCTGGGGGTCATCCCTGAGCCGAGCGCGTCAGCTGCCCCATTGAACTGCCGTTCCGGGACTTTCTCCGAGACCCCGGGATCATCACACTCATCTGAACGGGCCCCGTCGGCGGCGAGATCGACGTGCGCAGGGAAGTGAACCCATTCCGGGTTCTGTACCGATCTGTGTAAATTCAGTGCGCTCAACCCATTTACTTACCCGCGACCTAGCCGGAGCAATACTTAATTTTAATAAATTTTGTAAACTTTAATTTTGGTCTTGAACTCATTTAATACCCACTATAATCTACCTAAAATCTATAAAACGCCACAACTTAACAAAAACTCTTCCTTATATCCCAGTGTCTGATTTTCCAGCACCGTTATTACGAACTAAATTAAACTCGTGTCAACTGCCATAGTTTCTGTTACAATAGGGATGTTGACACCACCAATCAACTGACGTACTTTTTATGAGCTGTCAAAACACAATTCTCCCGTAGAGTTTCAATGGCAATAGCGATTTATGACGTCATTACCCGCCAACTCAATCAACTAACTATTGATTTGTTTTAATGCAACAAAAAATCGAATTATACAGTAAATCGAAAATTAATCTGGTTTTCAGGGCTAAACTAAAGCTTTTTTTTACTGGAATTGTGCCTTGGAATTATTTTTTAATGGCGTCATCATCCCTATTCTGTGCACTGCGCCAACGCCAGTTCAAGTGGCGAGGTGCGTCGGTTGAGCGCCTCGGCCCCGCAGCAAGGATTTATCCCGCAACCTGCAACGCCGATATCTTTTCATTTTATTTTGTTTACGCTGCCACAACACAGTGTTTTACAATTCCCACGGTGAATGGGAACATATTGGAAGGAATATTTTTTATAGTTGTTTCAAAAGTGTTACTTTTAAAGGTTTATTTTTTTTATTTAACAAGTTAAATATATTGATCCGGATAACTCACGTCTTAAATCGAGTCTAGCTCGACATGTTTCGGGCTATGTAGCCCTTTCCACCTCGGAGCAGACACAGTTATTCTATTCTACTATTTAGAGTAGTAAAAGTATGATAGGTATTAAGAAACAAGATAGGATACGAAATATAAGACAAAAGTCACAGACGTACTTACTAGAATAAATAGTTTGAAGTGGAGGTGGACTGGGCACATGCTGCGCGGTACACAAGAGAAATGGAGCAACATCATAACAGACTGGTACCCTAGAGATGGGAGAAGAAACAGAGGAAGACAAAGCAAGAGATGGGAAGATGAACTAAAACTGACGGCAGGCCCAAAATGGAGAAGGGTTGCTAGAGACAGAGTGCAGAGGAAATTGTTAGAGGAGGCCTTTGCCAAGAGGCACACTGAACTCAGAGATATCTTATAACTAAAGAGTCAACCATAATACAAAAGAAAGAAGAAAGGAGTTCAGGATAAGAGGCTTAATATTATTATATTTAGTCAATAATGTTTTTCCATCTTTGTTTCTCAACTAGCGTCAGGAAACTTCAGTAAGCTAGTTGAGAAAGCAAGATAAACACGAACTTATCCGACAGAATACGATGAGTAAGAGTCGATGAAAAAAACCAATATTCTTTACATAATTCTGTAGCTATCATAAGGTCGCGTGTGAGCAAAGTAATTGTTTTTAGTTCAACTCTTAAACTCTAGACACTGCTATGCCAGCAGATTGGAAGAATAAATGGAGATTAAAAACAGTATAAGCTGAGTTTAACAAACTAGGCCAGCCGAAAGTCAAATGAGTTAGTTGGCCGTCGGCCCCGCCTGCGCCCGAATGAGTGATGTGCTCTTATCGCGAGAGTGGACAAAGGATGCTATTAATTCTGTGCCGGAGTGAGACGAAAGACGATCAGAGGATCAATCATGCCATACCTCGACACGTTCGTATGTGACAGGGTAGAATACCGTCACAGGGAGCCTTTTGCAGAATTTATTAACATTTTCATAATCATATTTTTTTTATAAGTGCAGTAATTGGTAACTGCAAATAGGGTTCTACCAAGTGCCACAATGCCAAGGTTCTATAAACTTGTCTACGTGTAGTAAGTAGACATTGTTTGTTTTTTTATGTCTGGGTATTTGTGTCAGTTTATTATGGGGTCAATAGTATGGGGTCTATTATTAATGAGCAAATAAATGTAGTGTCATCTCCCTTGGCTTGGGTCTAATTTTAGCAACGATAGTTAGTAAAACATGCCTTGACAATAAATAAATAAAAATTAAAAAATCAAGGTAGTCATATGCTACTTGCATACCTGCTACAAAGAGAAAAATATTACATTGAGTATCTGTCTTTTTCTAAAACATTTTTCTTACGTATGCAGCAGCAGGTTTGGCGTTACTTGCATACGTGACGTATTTATCTATATTTTTCATAAAAATATACAGTACTACCTTTTGATCGCGGCTCCGCCCGCGCGGTATTCGGTTATCGCGCGCTGTCCCTCGGGAACTGTGCATTTTTCCGGGATAAAAAGTAGCCTATGTCACTCTCGAGCCCATAAACTATCACTATGCCAAAAATCACGTCGATCCGTCGCTCCGTTACGGCGTGAAAGAGGGACAAACATACAAACACACAAACACACTTTCGCATTTATAATATTAGTATGGATGTGGTTAATTAAAGAGTGTCAAATTCCTTATTTGGTGTCGTGGTTCGTGTTGTGTATTTGTAATTTTAATACTATAATAATTATTGTCATGTCTTGTGTTGTTAATAAATTTATTTTCTTCCTTTCTTTACTTATAATAATATCTATAAAACAAAACTTGAAAGCTTGAGAATACCCTCTAAGAATCTAGGTCATTCTATGTAATATTCCTAATAAACTATATACAAGTTTCCGACAGCCTGACCCTTACTATAATTGATAGCGCGAGCAAGGTCCGAAATGGACTCGGCGGCCGTACATAAACACGGCAATTAGTCGACCCCCGCTAATCCGGCAAGTAACGAGGCAAGATTAATGGCCCGGGAACTTGTCGACGTGTGAACTTAAAGTTATAACTTATTTAAGAAAATGGACGAGGCTTTATTGAATTATAGTACCTTACATGGGTGCGAGTTACCCGTTAGCAACCCTTCCTGTGTTGGGTAAGTGAAAATGACTTGCTAAATTGGGGTTTCTTGACAGGCGAGAAATCGCTTTATGACGTCAGTTGCACAAAACACAGATAGTTCGGAAGTCAATCTCCGTAAAAGTGCGCTCGAGCAACGCATACATAGACACTGCTGCGCTCACTGACACGATAACTCGGCCCGGTTGGGAGCAGTGCGAGCGCGAGTGCCATCCGCTTGAGACACGCGTCTGTGAACTTTTTTGTGCAAAAATGGAGCAACAAAAACAAAGTTAATAACTGTTCAGTCGACGGTTGTTTAAATAAAATAATCGTAAATTTCGCCAATAAATTTGACAAATAAATAAATAAAAATAACGAAATCGTCGCAAAATATTTTCTGATCGATTGATTGAAAAACATTGTATGTCACACGGACACTGGAATCACGAACCAGTAAATTGCTCAGTTTTCAACATAAAGCTTCTAAAAACTCTCGTTCTTAATTATTTTCTAAGACTCAATGTACTATACTGTGAGCTAACTTTGGGGGCGGCAGACGTGAGCTTGCCATCGGAATCCAAAAGCTTAATGGTTACTTGACCTGAAATGCATATTTCAGTTTTTTTTATTATTATTTTATTTTATTTTTTTTCATTTATGACGGTGGAAGCATTCTACACTTCCGCTTAACGTAGATATAGTTAGTGTTTAATTTTGTAACTAAGGGACCCCATACATCCCTGTATTATTATTTAATTATTTTTTTTTTTGTGATTTTTTGTTTAATTGTTTACTGTAGTTTTTAAGTATTTTATTTGTAATTATTTTATTTTGAAAAAATGACTTTCTGCCAAGTTTCTTGCGGCGCATTCTTCTTGGCAATGATGGTCTTTCCGAAAGCGCTGGTAGTTTAAAAAAATGACGTGTAAAAGTGCCCATTGCGGCCTATTTACTGAATAAATGATTTGAATTTGAATTTTGAATTTGAATTTGAACTACCCATTGTTTTTCCATTAATTATCTCAACATTACTGTTGAACAGTGTAGCAGCATTGTAAATCCGTGTTCGCCGGTTAATTCCATTGTTACCAAAAATCTCCTTGTACTTGTTTAATCTCGAAAGCGCTAAGTCTGCAAACCGCAACGCTCTCTAATCGTCTTACAAGCCGCACTCTCAAACTCCACCATCGTCACATTACCTACCTACAACTAGTGTTGGAGGAAACTCAAGCATTTACTGTACTCGACTCGATTTTAAAGAACTCGGTATGCTTGAAACTCGGGAGTTCTGAGTCGAGTCATGTGCGAGGTGCGTTGAATGACTCAAGCGTTTATAAAAAAATACATGCTTTTTTTCCTGACTTCTTTCTTTCTTCTTTCTTTTAGTTTAGTACTCTCATCAACGTTCAACCTACATACGTTATATCAAATAAATCTCTCCGACGACTGGAAGGGGGACCTACAAAATTTTATGTAAACTAGCTACCTACAGACAAACAATATTCATTTGAAGTAAAAAAAAAAAAAAAACTGAGAAATATTAAATCATATTATTAATCATCTGAGTTTTTCGAAATTCATGTGCGGAATTACATTTGAAATTTACCATGAGCTTTGCGGTGAAGGAAAACATCGTGAGGAAACCTGCACAAACCTGAGAAGCAATTCAATGGTGGGTGTGAAGTTCCCAATCCGCACTGGGCCCGTGTGGGAACTAGGGCCCAAGCCCTCTCATTCTGAGAGAGAGGAGGCCTGTGCCCAGCAGTTGGACGTATATAGGCTGGGATGATGATGATGATGATGATTAATCATAAAACTAGCTTGAGCTTTTAATAAAACGAAACGTGAGTTCAAAGACACATAATAATTAAAAGCAAATTAGACTCGTCAAAATATCGACATCTAATACAAGCTGGCTGGCTTTAATTAACTTTGTTCGAATATTTTAGTGGGAGATACTGCGGCGTATTACTTGGCAAGGAAACTCGAAAAAACGCAATTAATTTCTGACAAAAGTCTATTCGGAAACTCTTTAATTTCGGAAAAGACTCATGAATTGAGTACAATATTCTAAATTGCGACGTAGACTCAAAGACTCGTGTTTTCTCCAACACTACCTACAACTTAGGTATAAAGCAGTCTATCTACATTAGGATCCCGAGCACACTTAGGCCTTTTTAGAAAGTAACTGGTCTGTAATGAAATAATGTTCATTCAATTAGGACAGGTACTTTAATGTAGGTTCCTTTCACATTAGAGTTGGGATTGCCTCTCATTTGGGAAACAAGAATAAAATAGGCAAGCAGGGTCTTTCTATCCAATGAGACCACCGCTTTTATTTCATTAAGATATTCATTAATTATGGCGCCCAAAGCTAGCCAGTCTGCGTCTTCCACTTTATTTGAGTCTTGATCTAGTCATCAATCAGTGTACTAAAAGTCGTTGGCACTGACAGTTCTAATGTCGCTTTATTCATGAGCGTCATCATTGAGCATAAAAAATGTCGGGATTGTACAGAATCAGTCGTCACTTCTTTGCCTCTGCTTCTAACAAAGCACACGAGATTGTTTGAAGTTTTTTTTGTACCTAAACTTCTACACAACTAAAGAAAAATATAACTTCTGACTGCCGAAAAACAATATCCTTACATCACCATAATGTTCTAAACTTAGGGCTAACACGACAAAGCTTACGAGTTAAAACCGATCATTAATTTCGGCCCTTCCGCGCCATTGCCCATGAATCGCCCACGCCCACGCCCAGCGCTGGCCAGCCGACCGGCAACGCGCCCGATACCACACTAAACGGGCCTAATAAGCGTGATATTAAACTATATCACGGGTTCATATTTAGCGGAAAAAACTTAGTGTGAACAATGTTAGATAGTTATCGATAGATCAAAGGATTCTAAGAAGATATTTTCGAATAACAGACACTTGTGTTATTAATTTTGTATTCGCCAAGTTATATAGGATTATATTGAAATATGCTCAAAGCGATTGAATTGAAGTAGGCTTAAAATATGGTAAGGTTATTTCAATATACATAAGTAAAGAACAAAGTAATCTTTGCGAGAACATTCCTTACAAATAGATAATACTTTAATGTGTGTGAAGCATAAAAATATTTTAATAGTTTTAATTAGTAATAAGGATAACAAAACAATAAAAGAACACTTAATAAGCGTCATAAGTAACTCGCTTCAGACACGTGGCAGCGAATGAAGACGTCAATTCTTACCCCTTGAATTTCATTTGCGAGACAATTCCGGGCGGCGCTATCCGCGTGATAAATGATTGATAAATTATGTATATGAAAGCCCTGGGACGGAGCTCGGGGTACAAGCGCCAGCGGAATGTGGAAATCGTGGAAATTTTAGGAGCATTCACCAATGTTGAAATGCTGTTACATTACTCTGGTTTATAGCTTGTTTTTGTGATGTTAATTAACACATTACATTACAAACAACCACTGCTAATGTACCATAAGCTAAATATGTGATCTACAACCCTAAAGTTGATAATCGTTTGCACGTCATAAAACAATAGTCATTCATTTGATAGGAACTTGTTGAAAAATTGATAGACCACTTATTTGAAGAAGAAGAAGAAGAAGAAGAAAAACATTTATTCGTGACATTTTACAAATTAAATAGGAAGACAAGTAAAAGGAAATCATTATAGCAATAAAAAGTTACAATACAATACAAATTTTGTCACGAAATGGTCCCAACTCAGCATGGTGTCAACCTTGCGGCCGACGCTGGTCTTCCGTTGGAACCATTTGGCTGATGGTATAGTACCAATGCCTTTGACCACGGGGCTTCAAAATATACAAGGTTTGATTCTACTCGCGCAACTGAACTACTTTTGTTTTGTAATAACAGTTAAATATCTTATGGTATGAAGGCAAAATTATTTTTGTTCGGAAGCTTTTGAATAATTAACATTCCACAAAAAACATTTCATGTTGCCAAAATGAAACCATGTAGCTCGCACTGTGAAAAAGTAATCAGATCTCTTGTAGAGCCAAGTTTCTAACCCTACGTGCCCAGCTCTAAATCTATAAGCCCTAATATTACACTAAAGTTGAGACGAAATACTACAGCAGTAGCTCGTAGCGAGTAATTCGTAGCGCGTAGCAGCGTTTTCCGCTATTAATCTCGTAGGCGTGCAAACCGTGGACTAAACTGGCGAGTTGCATGTCATTTGCTTTGTTTTGGATGCCTTGATTATTTATAATTAATTGAAGTCCCGCTGTCGCCTCTATCACAGGCCGTCTCACCTTGCGGTTCATATTCGCGCGCCGTCCGCAGTTTGTCTTCGTTAACGTAATAACCTCCGTGCGGCATCCTCCATGCTCCGTCAAAGTCGGGCCAAACGCTGCTCGTTAGGGTTACCTGCTAGCAGAGGCCATTGACTGAGCTCTTAAGCTGCATTTCCACCAAAATGTGCGCGGGTATGTTGCCATCCTCGCACAGCACATCTCTGGTAGAAACAGCTGCGTGGAGTGAGGCAAGGTAAATGAAGTGTTTCTATTGGTTCATGAAAAACAATTCCTCTTACATCTCTGGTGAAAACGGATCCTAATCCGTGTAGGTAATGAGAAAGTTTGTACCAAGAGTTTTTAAGTCCAGAGATAGGTTTGTATGTATGAACTCCTAACTTGTCTTTAAGAACTTGCGACATTTTTTAAGTGATAATTTTTAAGCGTTGGCTGTAATGGCTTCAAAGTCAAAGTCAAAGTCAAAATCTCTTTATTCAATTTAGGCTACAATAAGCACTTATGAACGTCAAAAATTTTACCATCGGTTCGGAAAAAACCTCCGTTGAGAAGAATCCCGCAAGAAACTCAACGAGGTATTTTTTTTTAAAACAGATTCACGAAATTTATAAATGATATCTATATACTATTATTATTTACTGGCAAGGTAAATGAAGCGTTCCTATTCAAATTCAAATTCAAATTCAAATCATTTATTCAGTAAATAGGCCGCAATGGGCACTTTTACACGTCACTTTTTTTAAACTACCAGCGCTTTCGGAAAGACCATCATTGCCAAGAAGAATGCGCCGCAAGAAACTTGGCAGAAAGTCATTTTTTCAAAATAAAATAATTACAAATAAAATACTTAAAAACTACAGTAAACAATTAAACAAAAAATTACAAAAAAAAAAATTTAAATAATAATACAGGGATGTATGGGGTCCCTTAGTTACAAAATACATACTATGCACACTATACATACTATGCACTAAACATATTGGTTCATGAATTGTTATTATTCCTCGCATATCCCTGGTGAAAACGGATCCTAATCCGTGGTAGGAAGTACTAAGCAGTTTTAAGTCGACAGATAGGTTTGTTTGTAGGAACTGCTAACTTGTCTTTAAGAACTTGCGAAATTTTTTTAAGTGGTCATTTTTAAGCGTTGGCTGTAAAGGCTTAAAGACACTGTCAGTTTTTGATTCTGCTTCCAGGCAGCAGTATTTTCGCCGCTGTGTTTTGATTTTGAAACGGTGTCCCTGGATGTCCCCAATTGTCATCAGATGACTCAAATCGTGAGATTATGCTTATACTCCAATACAACTATGGTCAGTTTGCTATTAATTCTACGAGTAGGTACTTATACATGCAATATCTGTAACTTTTTTTCCTTGGTATAATTATGTAATATTTTACTTCCTAACATGACATGTGTTATACCTATGTTATTATTTGATAATTGATTGTAATTCTTATATAGTGAGGTTTTCGTTTAAGTACGCGACTGCAAGAAGCGTTATTGTTTTACTTTTACCTTGATGACACAATATTAATAATTATAAACAGTTGAATTATGAACTATTCAATCTATTATCCCCTTTTCTCTAAACTGTTACCTTTGTGTTATATTATGTTTGTGTTGCTATGTTTCCCCAGCTCATCACGCGCCGAGGTGGCCCTGCCCCTACTTTATACCGTCTGTCTTTATTACCCCCACGAACAACACTTTATCATGAATTCCCGTCAAACTCGGGAAGGTCACTTAGTTGTTTCACACCAAGTTACGCCACCAGTCAATATTAACTTGGTTAAATAAGGTTTTTGCTCCCGAAGTTTCGAGAGTGTTAGATATTTATAGAGTTTGATTATATTTGATATTGCGAAGCGAGAGTTAGTAAGTAGTTAAAAAATCATTCAAGGAAATTTATCTACTAGTGGTTTAAAAAACCGGCCAAAAGTGCGAGTAAGAGTCGCGCACTGAGGATTTCATGTAAATTTGTCGGTTTATGAAACGTTTTCTAACAAAACTTCTAGCGTCTTTGGTTATCCAAAGTCACAAGGTTATAGGTACCAGTGACGTGGCCCCGTAATAACTCGATTTCCTAAATTTTCACCATTTGCCACATCTCCTATTCGCCCTTTTTTTACTAATATGTAGGGCTAATGCACCACAATACTTTAAACAGCATATTTATCAGATTATGATTTATTTTTCCATACCTATTAAAAAAAAATACAAAAAAAATGTCTGTAAGTATTTGCCAATACTACGACAGAATAGATATGTTTCCTTTGTCTTCTTCACCAGAAAAAGGAGCTGTAAAAATGATGATTTTGACAACATCTTCGTCAGATTTACGCATGATTTACGTGATCTTTTTTTTAATAGAGACTAGACAAAAGTAATGGATCTATTGTATCGTAGTTTTGGAGTTATGCCCTTTTAGAATAAGCACATCTTAATTTTTTTTTAATAAATTAATTAATAATCGTAGCGAAATTTTAAAAATATCACCCTCTTTCTATTTCCCAGCAGAATACAAAGGACGAATCAAATTATAGTTTTAGAAATATGAAATCTTGTCAATTGCTTCGCAGGTTTGTGCAGGTTTCCTCACGATGTTCTCCTTCACCACAAAGCTCGTGGTAAATTTCAAATGGAATTCCGCATATGAATTTCGACAAACTCAGAGGTGCGAGCTGGGGTTTGAACCCACGACCCTTTGCTTTAGAGGCGATAGGTTCAAACCACTAGGCCACCACGGCATCCTGATAGGTATCAAGACTAATCCCTCTAATATCGCTCGCAGCACCCTAGTCCCAATAAATTGCGGCATCCTACATGCCATAGACAAATTTAATATCGTTACAAATGTGGCAGCGCTGGCCACGCGGCCACGCTCGGCGCTCGTTTGTCTTCGTTACCACTCGGCTCCCTCCGCCTATAATTGTGGATGATGTATCTCCTCACACCTTATAACCTTTTCCTTTTCGCGCACCGACCTTACCACCACACACTTGAGTCCATTATTGAACCATACCAAATCTTCATGGCGCATATTATGCTAAATCAAGAGAGGTACTCAATAAATTCATTTTTTGGCAAATTGTGTAGGTAATGGTAGATTTCGTGTCCGTGGTATGGTTTATTGCCCTTCTTATTACATTAAATTGGGTCATACATTATTAAGGCGTGTAAAAAACACTTTTTCACTTATGAGAAGTAAATTCGTAACTATGCTGTATCTCGGCGACATAAAATTACTTTTTATGCTCTAGTGCATAAAATAAAATCTTCGTCTAAGACCAACTTAAGACCAAGGCAATCAGGTGTCAACAGCCAAAAACAAAAAAGTTTCTATATATTTTATAAATAATTTTTAATTGATATAAAAAACCATTTTCCCATCGACGTGTCTATCCACTCCGTACCATCTCGGGTGGCTATATGAACGTCTCGGGTAGAATGGCTCGTTTTATGCTCTTGTTGTACAATCTACTATACTTCGTTTTTCATAACGTCAATGACCGACCCTAGACTTTTTGAGTAGGTAAGCTAATTGTTCAATATTATTATGTTTTCAATACAAGAAAAATTACTGTAAATAACCTTTTGCTTCCTTTGTATATTACAATTCACGTGTAAAAAGCGTTTTAGTAACACCGTTCAATAAGCTTGCCTTAAACTCAATTTCGATAAATATTCAGAAAATCGCAAATATGTTCCGTTAAACATACAATAGCTGTCGTAGAAGCCTTTGAGGTCGATTCAGCCTAAATTGGCAATAAATGTTTTCGAAATATTTAGTAACCCGTTGGAAAAAGCAGACCAAAATTCACTTTATAGGTTTCCAGCTGTATTTTTTACACACACTTCTACTGGAATATTCCAGATTTTCCTACCATAGCCGAAATCCTAATAGGTGTATTACTTTGTTCATGCGAATCTATACATAAATATTAGTTTTTCTAATGTACACGACGGGATACAAACCCACATCTCCTATACGTGCCAAAGTGCCATCTGCACCACGTCATCATCGATCAAATCGCTGAAATTTCTTATCGTTTACATCCACTAATAGTGTTGACGTGTAGTGCCATCTATCGCAAGTAACATAAATCACGATCTCTACGTTCTAAATTTAAAAATGTTTAGATAACATTAAAGAATCAAAAAAACTGTTTATTTAATAAAACTTTTCATAAAAACAAAAATAACATTATTATCGCGTCAAAAACTATGCAATACTTACACCGATAAAAGATAATACTCGTATCACGATTCTTAAAAAGCTTCAAGGCTTCTATGAAAGGCATTAAATCTCCATACTTCGAGCGCCCCGTCCGCTCGCCTCTTCCGACGCTGACTGTTCCTGTCAAATTACGTTCCCTGACAGCCGTGTTACTGCTCATATTTTTACGGAACCCAACGGTCCGTGAAGTGAGATAGCTTCCCACTGTCCGCTGCCAGCAACTCCGCGTTTTACCTTGTGAATTCAATATGAATTGGTTTCTATACTATTTCAAAGAGTAGAGAGTTGTATAGTCAAAATACCACAACGGGACTTATCACGCTATTTTACACAAGTAATATTTACCTTGACGTTTCGGCAACATTACAGTTGCCGTGGTCACGAGTAGACTGAAGTGTGGGGTGTCAAGTCCGCCTAGCAGCGCGAGTTCTTCGAACTACCCGCACTTGATCACTAATAGTACCGGCACTCGTATCACGAACTACCCGCACTAGAACTTGTATAATTTGTCATATCATCATTATCATCGATCGTTTGCTGGTGTTTGTTAACAAATGCCTGAGGCATATCCTTGGCATTTTTTGACCTTGAACTATCTCAAATGCAAGACTTTGGCAAATGACTGACCAGAAGCCACTAAGCCGAGAATTTCTGACAAGGAAATGGCGATGGATTGGACACACGCTTTGAGGGTCGAATGACCACCTGCCACCTGTATTTTGTTTCATTTTCTTTGCAAATACTTACCTTAAAATTCTTACAGATAATAGTCGTATAAGTATTTGTCTGAATCAGTCATTCTAATTGATTTTTTAACCCCCGACGCAGCAAAAAAAGGGGTGTTATAAGTTTGACCGCTATGTGTGTCTGTCTGTGTGTCTGTCTGTCTGTGTGTCTGTCTGTGGCACCGTAGCTCTTAAGCGGGTGGACTGATTTGAATGCGGTTTTTTTTATTTGAAAGCTGGTTTCTTGGCGATGGTTCTTAGACATGTTTTATCAAAATCGGTTCAGCCGTTTCAAGATCATCAGCTCTTTTGTTCGCTGCGGTAGGAATTTTATATGCATAATGGGTATTTACTTTACTTTCAAGCATATTTGGGACGTAAAATTTGAAACACCCATGTATGCCATGTATGCTATATAACTATGCAAGATTATGCAATTCTCGACCTGATGCTGCAGCCAGGATATCATGAACACCAGTAGGTGGTACACTCTTGATAAAACCATAGCAGATATATCGTGTTTGGATTTGTTTCGATCGGTTTTTGATTCTACATACAATGCAATGGTGGTAACAAGATGAGCTGATGCTGCAGCCAAGATATCCAGCACACTTGAACACTATAAAAAATTATATAGCACATATGTCGTGTTTGGATTCGTTTTGATCAGTAATTGATTCTACATACAATGCAGTGGTGGCAACACGGCGAGCTGATGCTGCAGCCAGGATATATCCAGCACACCAGTATACCTACTCTTCAAAAAAAATTAGCAGACATGTCGTGTTTGATTCCTTTTGATCAGTATTTGATTCTACATTACAATGCAATGATGGCAACATGAGCTGAGCTGCAGCCAGGATATTCAATACACTAGTACACTTTAAAAAAAATATATAACAAAGTTTAAAAAGCATGAAATAAAAAAACTAAAATTAAAAATTTTAAAAACCCCCGACAAAAAACGCCCGCAAAAATAAAAATAAAAACGAAAAAAAAGGCGCCAAAAAAGAACAACTAAAAAGTAAAAAATAATTATGCACTACCTAGCTGTTGCCCGCGACTTCATCTGCGAAGAATTCGTTTATCCCTATCCCGCGGGGACTATGGTGATTTCCCGCAAAGTTAGCCCAAGTTAATTTAGTATAAGTACCTAGTAATATTTTTTTTATCTAAGCGTCGTCGGTGTCGGGGGACCGCTAAGGTTAATACCTACTTTAAAAATACAACATATGCACTTTAGTTTCCTGTTAACCTTAGCGGTCCCCCGACACCGACGACGCTTAGATAAAAAAAATATTACTAGGTACTTATACTAAATTAACTTGGGCTAACTTTGCGGGAAATCACCATAGTCCCCGCGGGATAGGGATAAACGAATTCTTCGCAGATGAAGTCGCGGGCAACAGCTAGGTAGTGCATAATTATTTTTTACTTTTTAGTTGTTCTTTTTTGGCGCCTTTTTTTTCGTTTTTATTTTTATTTTTTTTACTCTACGCTCTCCGTTTTTAGAAAATAATCAAACTTACATAAAAATGGCCAGTTTTAAGTTAGCCACCTAACTTGTAACCTAACACATTCAATTGTTATCAATTTTACTCTTGAATGTATTGTATTGATTATTTTTAAACAAAAAAGCGTAGATCATTTTCTTTTAGTTTATCCACCAAAATTGATACATGAAATTGTTTTCCATGTCAATTTGTGTAAGAAGTAGCTGAAAATGCGCTCAATATACACCAGTGTAAACTGATAAAAGAGCAATCTGATAAATGAATGGAACCGTTCGACCGCCGCGCCATCAATTCGATACGTAACTCAAAAATCTACGGCAATCGAGCGGAAATTTAAAATGGTTCTACTGTGAGTTATGCTTTGACCAAATAGTAACGAAAACTCTTAAACTATTGACTAAAAAAATACAGCAGCTAACTAAAAGGTTCGTAGCGGAACAATTAAATTTATGTTCCTTTGGT
Organism: Choristoneura rosaceana; assembly: GCA_037349165.1. NCBI lineage: Eukaryota > Metazoa > Arthropoda > Insecta > Lepidoptera > Tortricidae > Choristoneura > Choristoneura rosaceana. The sequence goes on from JAZBNJ010000026.1 coordinate 454,684, forward strand.
AAGAGTTAGAAATTAGCTGCAAACAATCACGCAATCTAAACTGTTACGAAATTAGATGAATAGTTAATCGGATTTAAATTAAAAACTAAGCTTAATTTAATGTTCAATATTGTTTATTTATTACTTTTGCCATGCAAAATTGTAGAGAACATTATGCAGATATTTTTCACTTCTCATGCTCGTAAAGTTCGTGTTTATGCTGGATCGCGGCGAGATAAAATGACTTGTATACTCTAGTGCATAAAGTAAAATATTCGCCTATAAGTGTCAACAGACACAAACAAAATAAAATCTATACCTAATATATATTTTTGAATAATTTTTATTTATATAAAATCAATTTTAGGTAAAATAAATGAATAAAACTAAAAAAAAAAATATATAGTAATGTAAAAGGTACATATTAGATTAATATCCTGTGGTGGAGATAATACATTAAATTATGACTCAGATTTTTTTAAGGGACATTTATGCGGAATGGCGATTTAAGGAACTCTTGCTAGTACAGGACAAAGTAGGTCTGCTAAACTAAATCTTCCCGGCTGCATATTCCAAAAAGTAATACCAATAATAACAGGTATCAAACCAGCCAATATTAATTCCATTGCTTACTCATCGGTATAATGTCACTCTCATCAGTATAATGTCAATGGAGGAATATTTGCCATCGCCGCAGATTCGACTCCTCACGGCCCCCCATAACAATAATTATTAATATCATTACAAGACCGGATATTTATACGGTTTTCCATATAAAGCACTGCACAATACGCGTGTATTAACATAAGCCGTAAATCGGAATGTGGTGAAACAACGTCCTAATACAATGTCCTTGAGTTGGGATGAGTTTATACTTTGTACAGTTGGAATATGGTAGTGTTTGCGATGGCAAGGCTTTGGGGAGGTATTTGGCTGTGCTAATAATGTGGTGATGGTGTAGTATCGATATGTTAGTAATCTTTATTTTTTATTTTTTTTTATTCCACTGGAAGGCAAACGAGCAAGTGGGTCTCCTAGTGGTGAGAGATCACCACCGCCCATAAATATCTGCAACACCAGGGGTATTGCAGATGCGTTGCCAACCTAGAGGCCTGAGATGGAATACCTCAAGTGCCAGTAATTTCACCGGCTGTCTTACTCTCCACGCAGAAACACAACAGTGCAAGCACTGCTGCTTCACGGCAGGATTAGCGAGCAAGATGGTGGTAGCAATCCGGGCGGACATTGCACAAGGTTAGGACCACCTGCCAAAAATCCATCGCACTCCCAAAACGCTGTACCTACATATTGATGCACAAAATATTAAGCTTCATTAGTGTAGGGTAGGTTCATTAGGGTAGCTTCATTACTGCGGCGCAGGCTATGATTCAATCAATCAATCGGCAAAGTTAAGTAGGTATTAAGCAACACAAACGTTTATGTAATTTCATCTCGTTTGTTTGTTGTTTGATTGATATAGTCATAAAAACACTCTTTCAATTTGAATTCCTCACACCTAGTCGTTTAATTTACTCGGAAACTAAAGTTATGAACCTAAATCAGTTATATTTTAACAATACGTGTATTTTAATTAAAAAAAAGAGTATGTAATTGAGAAAATCTAAATCCGGCCCTGCGTGTTGCAGTTAAACATGCACGCAGAAACAGGTAACAAACAAGATACTTTTATTTATTTTACTACTTCGCTACTTGGAGTTTTCTCCCTACCCGTATTGGTTTAAAAAAGATACCTGCACGTAGTAATACTTTGTACCTACGTACTAGTACGTACTACACATTTTTGCAGTGTTTTGTTTGTTTTTTGTTTATTGTTTTTGTGACTTGGTTGGTAACATACCTACTACTGTTTCTTTTAGATTATTTTGTACTAGCTGTTGCCCGTAACTCCGTCCGCGTAGATTTCGTTCACTACTGTCCCGCGGAAACTACGAATTTTCCGGGATACAACTATTGGACTTTGGTTTTTAAATTAGTATTTTCTTTGGATATTCATTTTGTGTACTGGTGAGCCTGTGTGTTAAATGGATACTTAGTGTCTGTAGATTGACGCAGTTTTACCTAAGTTCTTTGGGTGAGGGTAGGTAGGTACCGTGGTGTTGACATTGGTTTAATTAAGTCTTTTCTTTTAGTTGCTTAAGTATTGTTTTTCTTCTTTTTCTTTAATTGTGTGCACCTCATGGTGCTCACTGGTATAAATTGTATATTAGTATAAGTTCTCATTAAGTGAAATGTAACAATTTCTTTTGAGAAATAAAGTTCTATAAACACATATAAATCTTACAAGCTAGTTTTGATCCATTTCATCTAGCAGTCATGAAATTTTGTATTCATTTGCAGGTCGGATGACAGTCTTTTGTTTTTTTTTTAACCCCCGACGCAAAAAGAGGGGTGTTATAAGTTTGACCGCTATGTGTGTCTGTGTGTCTGTGTGTCTGTGTGTCTGTGTGTCTGTCTGTGGCACCGCAGCTCTTAAGCGAGTGGACCGATTTGAATGCGGTTTTTTTTAAATGAAAGCTGGTTTTCTAGCGATGGTTCTTAGACATGTTTCATCAAAATCGGTTCAGCCGTTTCAAGACCATCAGCTCTTTTGTTCGCTGCGGTAGGAATCTGAGACGCATAATGGGTATTTACTTTACTTTCAAGCATATTTGGGACCTAAAACTTGAAACACCCGTGTATGCTATGTAATTATGCAAGATTATGCAGTTCTCGGCCTGATGCTGCAGCCAGGATATCCAGAACACTAGTAGATACACTCTTGATAAAACCATAGCAGATATATCGTGTTTGGATTCGTTTCGATCAGTATTTAATTCTACATACAATGCAAAAGTGGCAACAGGATGAGCTGATGCTGCAGCCAAGATATCCAGCACATTAGTACACTATAAAAAATAATAGCACATATGTCGTGTTTGGATTCGTTTTGATCAGTAATTGATTCTACATACAATGCAGTGGTAGCAACACGATGAGCTGTTTAAAAAACATGAAATAAAAAAACTAAAATTAAAATTTTTAAAAATCCCCGACAAAAAAGCCGCCAGAAAACGACAACTAAAAAGTAAAAAATAATTATGCACTACCTAGCTGTTGCCCGCGACTTCATCTGCGAACTATTCGTTTATCCCTAACCCGCTGGGACTATGATCATTTCCCGCAAAATTAGCCTAAGTTAATTTAGTATAAGTACCTAGTAATATTCTTTTTATCTAAGCGTCGTCGATGTCGGGGGACCGCTAAGGTTAATACTTTAAAAAATACAACATATGTACTTTAGTTTCTGTTAACCTTAGCGGTCCCCCGACACCGACGACGCTTAGATAAAAAGAATATTACTAGGTACTTATACTAAATTAACTTAGGCTAATTTTGCGGGAAATGATCATAGTCCCAGCGGGTTAGGGATAAACGAATAGTTCGCAGATGAAGTCGCGGGCAACAGCTAGGTAGTGCATAATTATTTTTTACTTTTTAGTTGTCGTTTTTTGGCGGCTTTTTTTGTCGGGGGTTTTTAAATTTTTTTATTTTTTAAACAAAAACTCGTTTTTAGATAACTTCGGAGCCCGTGTCGTGGCTATAAACGTAGTATTAAACTTATTCACAGTAATTTAATAATTCTGTTTTAAATTTTCGTGATTTTCACTCACAGTCAAAATAGTAGTAAGTAAAATAGTAGTGGTAACTCGTGCTGCACTTGCAGGCAGACTTGACACCCCATACATCAGTCTACTCGTGACCACGGCAACTGTAACGTTGCCGAAACGTCGAGGTAAATACCTATTACTTGTGTAAAAATAGCGTGATAAATCCCATATATGGTTTTTTGACTATTAATAATTTTGATACTACCGGGCGAAAAAGCTTGTAAACTCTAGCTAGACTACCTATCGATATCTTCGATAGTCCACCGAGCTCAGCACTACCAATATCTCCGTGCCACCATTCATAATCGGGTAGATATCTTTTCGTTTTGCGGAAACGGAAAAGCGTAATGGGGTTCAGGGTCCCTCCAAATAACAAATTATTTAAAGGAATTTGTTTGGCGTCAAAGAAAGGCTTCTTTTGATATTATTTTGGAATTAGCAATATCTTATTTTTATGGTTTTGATTAGATTATTCGTTTGGAGACATTTTTTGCGAAAGAAACAAGTACAATTTTGCTACTTAATAAGAAAAGGCGTGGTACAAGATTTTATTCAATCACTTTTCAAACATAATTAAGCTGGACCTCAATGATTTCGTGAGAATGCTTTAATCATCGTCATCGTTATAAAGCGAATATAATGTTACTTTTTACCTTTACTGCCCGTGGCAGTAAAGTTGTAAGGCTAAAAATAACTCTCTTACCATCAGGAGATCCACTTGCTCATTTGCCATCGAGTTGAATAAAAAAAAAAACTTAACCGTGACATTCATTTAATCAATAAACTAAAACTCAGACTTTGTTAACTTTCTAACAAGATTATAATTGCCAGCAGTGTAAAGCAAAGTAAATTGACAAGTCATAATTAAAGTATAGTGCTGAACATTACTGGCAATTAAAATTTTGTTAGAAAGTTAACAAAGTCTTAATTTTAGTTTATTAATTAAATAATGGCGTGGTTCAGTGAAAGAAATATGTTACAAGTAGCGGTACGAGAGTTTAGCGCTGACGGTTATTGCGCAGAAGTCAAAAGTAAGGTATCACACGGGGAAGGGCGGGCGTGCGTAGCGCCGATTGGCTTTCCAGTCGCATTACGTCCCCCGCGCCTATGCCCCCATGCGCAGCTATCCCTTCCACGGTTCACTCAGCGCTAAACTCTCGTGCCGCTACTTGTACTTTAACCTCCCTTAGAAAAAGCCTGACTGCCGGTAACGATTTACTATCATTTAGAGCAAAAATGGACAACACAACATTATACCATAGAATAAATAATAGTACAAGTACAGAAAGCACGATTATTATGCCTAAACATCACTTTTGCACGGCAGTGAAGCTTCTGTACTTGTCTAGGAGGTTAGTTTTGGCCTCGGGGGACTCTAGAGCTGGCGGTTACCTCGCGCAAAGAATAGGGATTGCTATTCAAAGAGGTAATGCGGCCTGCGTTCTAGGGTCCATGCCAGCGACATCTCTTGACGACGTGTTTGCCTTGTAAAATTATGATAAATAGGTATTAAGTTAGGTAGTTAATAATATTATGTAATGACTTGGGTTTTTAAATGTAATGTTACATTATTTATTTTGTACAATAAAAAGGCTAAAACTTGTACTATTACCTATTTCCGTGGCATAATTTCGAGTTGTCCATTTTCCATTTGTGCCAAATGGCAGTAAATCCCGGTAACACACTGTATAAGACGGTCACAAAACAAGTCATCTCACCGAACAGCACTATCGCGCGCGCCAAGAAACACGCGGGGGAGAATTGTAACAACGGAAAATGACTCGAACAAACGCCGAATGAAACGTCGCCACAAACCTATCGGCTTGCGGCAGGCGCCCACAGATTGAGAGAGACAGCTGATTCTTTGGCTTTTAATCTGCTTTTATTTTGGTTATTTCATATCTTAGTCATCATCATCATCATCATGTCAACCGAAAGACGTCCACTGCTGGACGTCTCCCCCAAGTAATATTCTGTGTTTAGTCATATCCTAGTAATATTTTACAATTTAAGGTGTTTCTTATTAAACGAAAAACTTGATACATCTCAACTACAGACTTGAAAAAAAAAAGATAGCTTTTTAAAGCTTTTTAGTTAAGTTTTTTTTGTCGTGTCTTATGTAGTGTTGTCTATTGCTGTGTTGTGAATAAATGCATTTCTTTCTTTATTTCTTTAATGCATAATACTTATTATTATTTTAATTTTTTTTATGTAGCCTGTATTATGTCCCACTGCTGGGTAAAGGCCTCCCCTTTCCTCCGCCACTCTTCCTTGTCCTATTTACAAATAGTTAACTATATTATATGTTTTTTTGGATCAGTACTGGTACTGGTTTGGTACTTGATTTCTAATTTTACACTCGTCATTTGTTCGTATCAGTTGCATTTTGCCATTTTTTGAAGAAAATTAAAACTGACTGAAAAACTGCCATTGTTAAATTATTTAAATATTAATAAAACCTTGCTAAGATAAATCATAACCCTTCAACACGATCCCAGAAAAGCCTCATACTGATAAAGTAGCATAGTTTTTACGATGTTTATTACGATAAACGTTTAAAAATGGAATGTTGTACTTAACTTTTCTTACTGATTTGATTTTATACCAAAATCATTCAGAATTAAATCGGTCACACAAAAATTCTCAAGATACATTCACTGGGGTATCTGCGCGTTCTATTTGTGACTTAACATCAGCAGCGCACTCTAGCGGAAAAATGTCAAACCAATGGCACCCTCCCATCCTCTGATTGATGTCGGGTCCGTAATGTGTTGACAGACGGACGGCAGTATCGACGCAATATGATTTGTGGCGATAGATCCGATCTAGGGGTTGACTGTAACTGTATATTCAATTTGACGCGTGACGGTATCTTGATGTGTTGATGGAAATAAAAATGTACTACTTTAGTACTCAATCGCAGTAACTATTGAATAGAAATAAATGTAAATTTTAATGCAACCTAACTCTTCACTTTTAATTCTCTTGTTGTGTCATCATCATCATGTCAGCCGAAAGACGTCCACTGCTGGCGAATACCTTTACTTGCCCGAATTTCATTTGCCCGAATTTCACAATACAATACAATACAATAACTCTTTATTGCGCACCAAAATATAGCAAAAAAAAAATTACAGAAAACAGGTATACACACAAAGACTTCACTTTCCATACCAACGTTTGCCATAAAATATATAGAACCGTACTGTTTTCAAGATTTTTTATAATGTCATTTTATAGAATGCGTAGGTTAGGTTAGGATCAACTCTGAAGAAAATACCATTTCAGAAATAAATTACTTTATGGCAAATGAAAATTCTAGAAAACGATACATTCGGGCATATGAAGTTCGAGCAAACATAAGACAACCCCACTGCTGGACATAGGCCTCCCCCAAGGCTCTCCACTCAGACCGGTCGTGTGCTTTTCGCATCCACCGTGATCCCTCTTGTTGTATATTTAGTATCTATTGCTGTATTATGCTAAAACACTGTTACACGGCTTATGCGTGATTAAAATAAAATAACCCCCGTTAGTCGTGTGTGTATATCGTAGGCGACCGGCTAGCAACCTATCACTATTATACTGTTTTTTGTCAAACTTAAAACCTGAAATTGCTGAAAGTCCCTCCGAAGTGGTAACGTTTCGTGTGCTATGCCTACCCTATTAGGGAATGCAGGCGCGATGTTCGTGTGAAATAAGTAGAAAGCGTACCTATTTATAAAACAGTAACATCCTATATTTGTGTCCCTCTTCAGGGCAAAGACTTCTTGTTATCTCTACATTTTCTTATCCAGGGCTTTGGTCACTAACTCAGTTGCACTCTAGGTTGTTTCGCTATCTCCACCTCAGCTCTCCTTCCTATTAGTGACTGTCGAGCGGTACACACCATGTGGCTGTGTGCGACTATTTTTCTGGGTGTATTCACATTCCCAAACCAAAACCTAATATACCTAAAACAGATAACGCTCTAGTTACCGGTTATATCGCAATTTTACCTTACTCTCGTGATTTAAATCTTTAGCTGTTGAAATATTGCGACGTTATGGGGCTGTTTCACCATCCATTAATTAGTCTTAACTGATGGTTCAATGTGATACCGCTCCTATTCGAACAAAACAAATAGAGACGACATCACATTTAACCGTCAATTAAGACTAATCAATGGATGGTGACACATCCCCTAAGATCCGTAAAATCTCTAGTAGTATCACACTAAGAATTCCGAGCCTCTGTCGCGATTCCCGTCACTCACATAGCTACTGCACTGTTCTCCCAGCGTGATGGGTAAATCACTGCGCGCGACCAGTAAGCAACTCCTCTTTTCATTGCACGCCCGAGACGATCACCGCGCGACGTTCAATCGACAATTCACGCAATGTATTGTAAATTCGCTGGTCATATAAACCGTCGCTGGTCGCTGCAGTCGGGTCGTGAGCCTTTGTCCCGTTAATGTGTGTCCACACCTACGCTAATGGCCGTATTGATACCCGGTATTAAGTAACAGGGTTATTAGGAGACGACATTGGGGACGCTTTGTACCTCCTGGGAACAAGTGGGCTCACAAATGGTAATTTTGCGATATTTCGGGCTATTTATATCGAAGTTGCCGCAAAATATAAGAATGATTTTGTCGTGAACTTTTGAAAGGGTTACTCGAGGGCCGGTAATTAAATACCGGGCTTGACCTTTTTGAAACGAAGAAGGATATTGAAAGCCCTAGGTAATAAAGTAGATATTATTATAACGACTTAGATGAAATATTTACTGAATAAAAACTGAACGCCTTTTGTTTTGTTAAGTTGGATTAAGAAAATTGTTGACGCTTGTTTTTCATCAGATTACCTCTCACATAGCTGCGATAAAATAATCCAGTAAGCACTGATGCGTGAAACTAACAATGATAAATAATTATAACTATTATTATCGGAGACCGATGTCACCGCTTGTCATAAGCAGGTTCACATGGCAAGCAATGTGTCACCAGCAGCAACTTACTTAAACACCTATCTATATAATAATGGTAGGTGTGTCATCAACAATATTATCAATTATGAAATATTATCATGTTCACAGACAACTGACTTAACATTTTTAATGGAATATTATTAATTGCACATCGAATAAATAATTGCCTACAGAATATAATAGTTAGACCATGACGCCCTGTAAGGGCACACAATATTGTCTTAAAAGTAAGAAACTATATGTCTTAATTTACATTTACAAAATTAGGGAAAATCTAAATTATTTCAATACAAATAAACTAATGTTTAGCAAAACTAGTACTGCAACGTGCGAGCCGAGCGAGCAAAGCGAACGCGCCGCGGTAGCGGCCGTCGAAGCACTGGAACCTTATGAATTTAGGAAATAATTTGGCCCCTACTAGCTCAGCTGCTTATTTAGAAAGTATATACATGCTGAAAATAAATCGATAGGTAATTATATATTTGATGTGCAAAAATAGAAGCTATATATTAAAAAAAAAGAGTTACAAGGTATGATGTGCATTAGTCATTATTAGCTTATGCAATAATAATGCATTACTTTGAGACAAATAGCGGTACATCACGAATATAATTTGCAGTTTATCACGTAATATTTTGAGTGGAGTATTTTGCTGTGCAATCATTAATTTTGATGTGAATTCGAATTACATTTGAAATTTACCACGAGCCACAGAAGTCCCACAGACGCAATAATTTGTGAGCCTGAGCGGGTTCTATGCCTTTTCGCATAATTATTATTTGCCAAATATTTCATTTGCCAACTGTTTGGTTTCTCAACTCTAAATTTTTCCGAAATCAAAAATTTTTCTAAGTGTATTATCTTATGCTTTTATAGAACACAGTAGGTTTGGTTAGGTTTGTTTTATGAAGGTTCCGAAAAAATATAGTTTAGCAAAAAACGTGAGTTGGGAAATGAAATGAAACAGTTGACAAGTGAAGCATTTCAAAAAAAATAATTGTGCGAAAAGGGAGAAAAGTAAGCCTGAGTTCAAATATGAATTCAAAGCTTAATATTATTCAAATGCACAACATCAATTTTCCCCAAACATTGAACAGTTTTGTAACTAGCTATCACACTTATGTGACACCTGCATAAATTTCATACTTGGTCCTATAGCGACAAAATCGATTGGCGATGTCCGTCCGTCCGTCTGTTCCGCTCGTTAGTGCGGCGTTATCGAGTTGGCAGTCCCAAGGGAATCCTGACTGATTTATCTAGTTTGCTTAGACCAACGGACTTTGTCATATTGCTCGCAGATTTCTGAGCACGTCGTGTCTAATTTTTTTATTCAGTCTGTCGTAGTTATTGGACGTTAATGTTTACAGCATCGGGAATTAAAAAAAAATGGGTATTTCTGAAGTCTGAAAACCTGAATCTCATTTGAAGTGCGCTAACTGCGCATCGTCTGCCGTGCGACTAAAAAAAAATCGTGTGCATAGACCTTTAAGAGAAGTTTCCCTGCCGGCCGCGCGGCCTCGTTAGGTATTCGTTTGGGATATTGCTATTTTAATCGCTTGTGACATAAGCGCTCGCAGCCGTCCCCCCCCATGCACATCCCCTCCCACTTCTCCGCTTCCCGCTAATGTATATCGAGATAGCTGTAGGCTTTTCAACATTTGGGCGGTCGAATTCTGTGTTTCGTTGTCCTCATATTATACTAAAATTATAGCACAGAAATCAATGATATTTTACGATCAAGATCTTCATTATATTTTCTATGCCTGTGGTTTTTTCGATTTATTACTCGGGTTGGCCTCGTCACCCTGTTTTTCGATTTTTGATCTGTCTAGTAACTTCGAAACTTTTTGTCCCTTAAATTCAATAACTCATGTTAGCCTCCAGCGAGGTTAAATATGCTTAAAACATAACATTTTATGAAGTCATTAACTTCTTTAATATACTTTCGAGTTGCCGAAACCCATTATGAAACTTACAAAAAACATTATTTATTCACTGACATTTCAAAACGCAGGACACCTCTGAATTTCGCATTTTTCCGGCGGGCTCGTTTGCGTCCGTCAAAAGGGCCATAACTTACAAAAAAAGCTTTCCGAGTTTCCAATTTAAACGTCACCCAGTTTCAGTCGGTTTCCATCAATTATCGCGGGTATTACAATAATATATACCGCTGTGACGCGCCATGCGTCTCTGTCCGCGGAACCCAGCCTTGTTTATGGCCCCGCGCTAATAAATGGGCCTTATCTGACGTCTATATCAATGTACGGACGCTCTCCTTAATAGTCTTCGGTGAACACTAAATTATAACTCGTAATACAACTCAGTAACTTGCCATTTGTTGGTTGGTTATGAATCATGAAAATCTTGATTTATGTAGATGAGATTTGATGAATCATCTCCAGTTTATAATACAAGTATACGCACTCACTCTACTGAAAGAAAGAAAGAAAGAAGATATTTATTCACTAACACAGAAGACACACATATACAGCAAAATTTACACAAATAAACCAAAGAAAAAATACAGAAAAACACATGGAAATGTTATATAGGTAGGTACACAAGTTTGTGTGTCCCTGCGAAAGTGAAGCGGTCGCTGACTCAGCATTATGCTGAAGCGTTAGACGCCTGCAGCGCTGATTTTCTGCCAGAACCGTCTGTGACTCACGGAACAATATACAAATATAATAAATAAACTACTAATCTATACGTACGCAAATAAAATGAAGATGAAACAAAATAACCGTAAGAAACCAAGAAATAAATAAATTACAGAGAAAAATTGTGTTAAGAACAACCTGTCCAAAATTTCAAGATTTTATCTCTATCCAGGGCAATGTCCAGTCCATTAATAGGCTGGCAGGCAGTAAAGTCTGCGATGTGTAATGGCTGCACGGCTCGGGCTGTCACAGGCACAAGCCCGCCCGGCTACCGCCCGCCCAGCCATTTCCACCGTCTGCCCCAAATGGCTACATTTGACTTACATAAATACAGGTCATAAATTCAAACAAATATGAAGTCAAAACATTACATTACCTACACATATGGTGAAACCTTAAATAGGCTCACTTTTTAGGGTTCCGTAGCCAAAATGGCAAAATGGAACTCTTATAGTTTCGCCATTTCTGTCTGTCTTTCTGTCCATCCGCGGCTTTGCTCAGAGACTATCAATGCTAGAAAGCTGTAATTTTGCATGAATATATAATTTTGTATGCAAATTATGCCGACAAAACAGAATAATAAAAAATTAGAATTATTTTTTAATGGCGTCGTCATCCCTATTATCCCCAATAATCCCTATAGGTACCTCATTTTATCCAAATCCATTAAAAGTTTTGGCGTGAAAAACTGACAAACACACTGAAGTAACCACTTTCGCATTTACAATATCAGTGGGATTAAAAAATGCAGCCCACGATGAACGTGTCGGCATACTGCGGGATCGATGCAATACCAGTGCATTATCTGGCTCAGCCGGAGAACGGGCCGCGGCGGGAGGGACGAGAGCCGAGCGGTTTGTGATTTACATCGTGGTTTTCATTGACGTCAAATTAAAACACCCATGCCAAAATTCATGACTTTAAGCTCAGCGATTATTATTTTGAGATTTTATCCCTATCTCGTAGGAATATCGGGATAAAAACTAGCCTATGTACCAGACGTCTAGCTACCTACATAGGTATCATATTTCACGACTCTAAGCTCAGCGGTTGTTATTTACAGATTTTATTCGAATCCCGTGGAAATATCGGGATAAAAAGTATTCTATGTCTGAATGCAGGTTGTAATCTAACTTCTTGCCAAATTTTATCCAAATCCGTCTAGCTGTTTCAGCGTGAAGAAGTATCAAACATCATACTCACTCACTCACAAATTTACACATTTATAATATTAGTAGGATTATTAGAATAATCCGAAGTCGATGCTTAATATCGCTTAGAACTTTTGACTTATCGTTTTTAATTTTAAAGGAATATTTCCGAACCTACCTATCCGAGTGCTGTTTTTAGGTCTGAAAAATTAATTAATTTCAGATCAACATTTCTCGTCGTCACGGGAACCTTACCATAAGAAATATCAAAAAAAAATTGTTTTAATGCAAGATACGAGTTTCGGTAAACGATCTGTGTAATATTTATGTAGCTTTGATGATAATTAAGCTAAGTACCTACAGACTGTAAAAAAGGTTTCTATTAGAAGTGAATTTTAGAACAAACTTTTCAAGATTGAAGTGTAAACCAATTCTTAATTTAGACGAACCTGTCAGACTTGAGCTAAGGTAAATAATGTAATGACATTGGTTGAGCTCAAATAATCGTCTTCAGAACTTGTTTTAAAACCCCATTACAATTTAAATTCGACATTTCAACTTGTTCAGTAAATATCTGAATCGACATTTCACTGTAATTACATTAAACTCAAACAGAACTAGGTCTCAATTTTATTACTTGTATTTTTCTGCCTTGAGTACAGAATTTAATTTTCGCTTTGGTATATTTTTAAAGGTCTTCATTAAAAAACAAAGTTGAGCACTTTGGGATTTTGTCTTGATGGAATTTTATATGTAGGTTATGTAGATAGCTGGATGACAGGAATTGTATTGACTTATTTTCATTTGCTATTCTAATGGGCAAGTAGCTGTAAGGAAATTGCGTCAAATCAGAAGACGTAGTAAGTAAGCAAGGCCACCTACAAGACGGACCGACGGGTTGATGAAGTTTACGGGAACCAGTTAGATATGGCCACATGTGGGATGCTTAGGACGGATTGTTATGGAATGCTTTTGTCCAGTAGTGGACGTCTTTCGGCTGATATTATAACGCTCGTAAGATTGGGATTTAAACATGAACTTTTTTTTACACATTGTATCCCTTCCATCCCAGCCTATATACGTCCCACTGTTGGGTACAGGTTTCCTCTCAGAACAAGAGGGCTTGGGCCATAGTTCCCACGCGGGCCCAGTGCGGATTGGGAAATTCACACGCACCATTGAATTTCTTCGCAGGTTTGTGCAGGTTTCCTCACGATGTTTTCCTTCACCGCAAAGCTCGTGGTAACTTTCAAATGTAATTCCACACACTGTATAAATTAGATTTATTTTCGCTAGGTTTTTTTGCGGAACCTTCAACGCGCGCATCTGTCTCGCACTTAGTCAGTCTTTGAGAGAACTCTATGGGTAGTATAGTTTCATTTGGAGTTGTAAGTGAATCAATGTTCCAGTTTTTGCCTTCGTTTCCTGAATGTGTTCCACCATAGTTCAACAGCTACGTTGCCGTCGTATGGCCACTGTTGCATGCAATTCAATTTCCCTAGTAAACAGCGCCTGGCAAAGGCAGGAATGACCCTAATTATTTGAAAGGGTGATTGCCTGCCATTGTCGTGTGCAACAAAGAGCGATGTTGACCGGCACAACTCTGAGCAGTTGACTGACGTTCGTGGACGTTGTGAAGAGGAATTGTAAATTACATCGAAAGCGTTCAGAGAACAAAACTCAACGATCTAAAGCCTAACTTGCATTATTTTATGAATTCATACTAATAATTATTATAAATACGAAAGTGTGTGTGTTTGTATGTCTGTGTGTATGTTTGTCCGTCTGTCACGTAAAAACGGAGCGACGAATCGACGTGATTTTTGGCATAGAGCGGGTTTGTGGGCCAGAGAGTGACATAGACTACTTTTTATCCCGGAAAAATGCACAGTTCCCGAGGGACCAGCGCGATAACCGAATACCACGTAGGCGAAGCCGCGGGCAAAAGCTAGTTATTTATATTGTCAGTTCTTTTGCAAATTACTTTTTTTTTATATAAGAGGGGCCGGAGCAGACGGGTCACCTGATGGAGAGTGATCACCGTCGCCCATGGACACCCGCAACCAGGGGAATCACAGGTGCGTTGCCGATCCTTTAAGGAATTGGTAGGCTCGTTTTTTAAAGATCCCTAGGTTGTAACGCTCCGGAAATGTTGCCGCAGTAAGCTGATTCCATATCTTCGTCGTGCGAGGGAAGAAGTTTCCGACTTTCCGCTGGTATTTATGTCCTGCTGGTATAGTGTGTCTTTATGCTTTTATGGGGGTCCCGTTGAAGAATAGTGCTGCGGCTTGCCGCAACATTATGCTGGGTGGGGCCCAATTTCATGGTCATTTTTATTTTTATTTTTTTCTTCTGTATTTTTATTCTATTTGTTTATTAACTTTGGCACACAAAACAAATTGTAAACAAATTAGATTAGATTTATTTATTACCTTTTGAAAAAAAAATACATTATAAACATAATATGTCAGTTAATTACAAGAATTCACAAAAGGATCGTCTAATGTACAAAAAATAAATCATATTACAATTAATTAAATTAATTAAATAAAAATAAAAAATAGAATTTAGAATGTCAAATTACAGTTCAATTCAATTCAACATGCGGTACAGTAATGAGAATAATTAAGGCAAGACGTCATTTACAATTCAATTTATGTGTACAGTGTACACATCATGAAATCATTCTTTCTTTCTCTCTCTATCTCTCTCTCTCTCTGTCTCTCGAAAAAGGGCAATTATAGGAAATTATGTCTTTTTTTTTTTTTTTTTATTCTACTGGTAGGCAAACGAGCAAGTGGGTCTCCTGGTGGTAAGAGATCACCACCGCCCATAAACATCTGCAACACCAGGGGTATTGCAGATGCGTTGCCAACCTAGAAGCCTAAGATGGAATGCCTCAAGTGCCAGCAATTTCACCGGCTGTCTTACTCTCCACGCCGAAACACAACAGTGCAAGCACTGCTGCTTCACGGCAGGATTAGCGAGCAAGATGGTGGTAGCAATCCGGGCGGACCTTGCACAAGGTCCTACCACCTGCAAATCTCTTAGGAATTATCTGAATATAATCCGGCAACTAACACATAGGTACACATTAATTCCAGAGCTCCAATTCGGTAATAGAGAGCGCTAGCCCACATCACTTTCATTGCAGATCCCTTAGCCGCCATCATCATCATCATCCCAGCCTATAATACGTCCAATTGCTGGGCGCAGGCCTCCTCTCAGAACAAGAGGGCTTGGGCCAAAGTTCCCATACGTGCCCAGTGCGAATAGGGAACTTGTGCTGGTTTCGTCACGATGTTTTCCTTTACCGCAAAGCTCGTGGTAAATTTCAAATGTAAGTCCGCACATGAATTTTAAAACACTCAGAGGTGCGAGCCGGAGTTTGAACCCACAACCCTCAGCTTGAGAGGAGAAGTCAAACCACTAGGCCACCACGGCAAGAAACACATTAGTACTTACTCATTAATTCCAGAGCTCCAATTTGGCAATAAAGAGCGCTAGACCACTTTCCTAGCAGATCCCTTAGCCGCCTTTTACGCCAATGGAAAGAGACGAATCCGTCCTATTCTGATACCGGGCACGGCACGCGCAAACAACATAATGAAGTTAAATTAAAACAGTAAACTTTCCTCACCCGACACCCGAACGACCGGCCAGCGTAACTTCACTCGTATAATATGAAATCGTAATATTATGCATAACTTAGGTCGCTCTAAGTAAATCCATTATTATACTCAACCGGGTTCGCGCTCGGTATTGAATTTTCAAAGCCATGTTTGTTGTTTATTAGCAAAGTTGGGTGGATACATCCTACACACATGGTTATAGCAACCGCATTACATTACAACTATTTACATTTAATTTTCATTAATAAACATCTCTGTGTGAGTTGTGAACAAGCGTAGTTTCGTGGAATGTTTAGTTTTTAATTAGGCGGTAAATAAGGTGTGGGTTGTGGTCGGGTTTATGTATTTGCAGGGTTTCGAAATCGAAGGGTGATAAACGGAACTCTATTAGGTAATGAACTACAACTAGTTGAAAATCTCCGACGTCGAATACCCCGACTTTGTCACTTCAAATTTCAATGTCTCAAAAACGGCTGAACAGATTTTGACAAAAATCCCTAGAAAACCTGCTTTCAAATAAAAAAAAACACATTCAAATCTGTCCGCCCGTTTAAGAGCTGCGGCGCCACAGATAGACACAGACACACACGCGCACACAGCAGACATACAATAGCGGTTAAGTTTATAACACCCCTCTTTTTGCGTCGGGGGTTTAAAATAAAGTAAGTTTCCGGTGCAACAACAAAGCACAAACTATTATGTTAGTATCTAAACAATACGTCATTTCTGACCAAAATAGATTGGAGAACAAGTGTAAAAATACAAAAGTTATAATCCTTAATTTTTTCAAAAGCTCTAGAGACATTATGGCCTGGCACATACTGCCATCCTACGCCAAAAGAGGCGCTATCTCAGAAAAAAAAAGACACTTCTTTAGTTATTAGTACTCTCGTGTGTAGCTTAAGATATTCTGCATCACCTGCTACTTATAAATAGCTCAAAAGTGTTATTTTTTTCGAGATAGCACCTTTTGGCATACGAGGGCAATAGTAAAGAAGCTTTCAGGCATTACCTTTGTATCAATTTTATTACCCTCCCCTACAACTCGTTACTATGGCCACACAAAACGGCCAGCGCTTAAGGCTTTTTACCGCTTTCCTTGATTATGCGAGTGGCTCATAATGCGCCGTCTTTGTCCCACACGAGCCTCTCACGGACCTTTTGCAGTCCTGCAGTCCTTAAAAATTTCAATGGAACATGAAACAGCCCACCTGCTATTGTGCTCGGCAATTCTGCCGGCCCGGGTTTTCCCATTATGTAGGGATAACGGCCGTGATTATTTTAAATGTGTTTTAAGACGGGGATAAGGATTCAGAGGGAAATTTTTGATGTAGTAAAAGTGAGTTAATATTTATCTGGAGCGAGATGAGCTTTACATTTTTGGGGTTTTGCGGATGAGGTTTCGTCGCTAAGATGTTTTTGTTGCGAGTTACATGAACAGTTTTAAAGGACGTGCTTGTCACATTGATTGAACATTTCATTATAAGTGCATTTTATATGAGTGGAACGGACTGCAGGACTGCATTTTGAATAAATTGAATTATTCGTAAGAATACGATATTGGTAAAATGACATTACAACTTTATAACTCACTTTTTGTCTGTACCTGACTGAATGCTCCTCTCATCCATTCAAAGGTTGACTGGTAGAGATCCCTTAATGGGATAAGTTCGCCTTTCTACATATATTTAATTTTTTGTCAATTGTATTTGTTTACTTATTTTGTACAATCAATAGTTTACATACATTAAAATTAAAATTATTAATAAATAGGTATTTTATAATTGTCTACAATTGAGAAACTAAAGTGGCAGTGAGCAGGAGTCAGAAGGTTCTCGAATGGCGTCCGCGGACCGGGAGACAAGCTGTCGGTAGGCCTCAAACAAGATGGAGTGACGACTTGGTTAAGATCGCTGGATCGCGGTGGATGCGGAAAGCACAAAACCAGTCTGAGTGGAGAAGCTTAGGGGAGGCCTTTGTCCAGCAGTGAACGTCTTTCGGCTGACACGATGATGATGATAATGAATTGTCAGTATTGAGATCGGTCCGAAGCAATAAGGCTGCCTACATAAGGCTGGCTAATACTCGTAAGGATGGCTGGGTGGCTTTCTGTATGGACTTTGAGAAAGAAGCTTAGTAAATAGAACAGAGGCTTAAAATTAAGTAAACATCCATTTTGACAACTACACAGTACAACAATTAAATAGTAAAAAAGCGGCGACAAACACAATTTAACATCAAACGAGTTTGTTCTAAAGGAAAGTTAATTACAGAATTCATCTGCCCTCATAACATAAACCTGGCGCTTCAGCACTCCAATTTAGACCTCAATTCAGAGAAACAAAGTTCATTTTGAAATTACTCAAAGCTGTCAAATATTTGTAATAGAAATAAGTTTCGGAGGGACCATGTCCGTCGAGGAGTTTTGAGAGTTCGGGTATTCCAAACGAATAACAGGTAAAGTATTCATTTCACTCTAATTAAAACGTAGTTCTGTGTATATTATATTCTCTGGGAATGGAAACGCATTTTCTAATGAATATCTTTATAAAATAAAATGAATTTGTACCAAACTTCCATCAATAATTTCATAGGTTTGTAGGTCTATAAAATCTATAAAGTCTATAATATACTGTCGAATATTGTGCTGTTGAATATAACCATACCGGTAGTAAAGGCTGACCAGGTATATAATTGCAACATTCTTTACACTTACCTACTATAAGATACCTATGCAGTCATATTGACAACGGTGTAAGGTGTTGGTGATGATATTTAAAGGAATATTGTCTAATCTCTCGGACTCTTTCTATGAAAAGTACTTTTATACGTTGTATATTATTTTGCTTCCAAAGCTGTGGATAATCTTGAGCATTTTAACGCACAAAAACACAAAATAACACTTTAAAATACCACGCGCAAATAATGTTAAACATTGAGAGCAGTAGACAGATCTCCGATCTCTTTGGTATTAATGCCAGTGTCCCTCGGGGGTCTGTGCTCTCCATAATTCTTTTTTTGCTGCACATCAACGATCTGCTGGTAACACTCGGTATCTTTGGGTATATAGATGATAGTGCTACAGTCTCGATGAGATACTTGTCCGATGCGAAGTCAGAACCAAAGGGTGAACTAGACTTTGGAGGTTGTTTCCCAATGAAGTGATTCCAATTTGGTCGAGTTCAACCCCTGAAAAACACAGGCTTGCTTTTTATCGGCACAACGGAATCCATTCCAACTGACTTCTAATTTATGTAAAACTAAAAATCAATCAAATCAATCAAAATAGATCAATAAAACTAAAATTTTATAGTAGTAATGCGTGAACAATAAAAGGTACATAGTAAATGAACAATTGTTTCCACTGTTGCTATTTCATTTCCTCGCCATCGAAGTGAAAAGCAGAGTGTAAAACTCGAGCATTACACCCATTTTCCCCTTGACGGGTCTATCCACCCTCGCCGTACCGTCTCGAGTGTTTATATGAACGTCTTGAATAAAATGACTCGTTTTATGCTCATGTTGCACTATCTACTACTTTCACATTCAATGTGTGGATGATTTGGGTATATTGTCAAGTCAAGGTCAACGAAAATGATCGTACAACAATAAAATGCGAACAGAACGTTTTTTGCGCAATTCAGGCACGTTGTCAGCAAAGGTAAATAACAGGCCGGCAGCTATTTCACGGGCCAACAACGCGCGGCTGGAATTAGGGCGGGAACTTAAATTAAAGGTCTAACGATTTCACACCGGGGACTTTTAAATAGTAATGAGAACGGGAATAGTTAAAAAGTTGGGATACTGTGGTTGTGTGCGAATGGCACGAGAGGATCCGGATTCGAACCCGAGCTTACATAAATTTTTGTTTTTTTTTTAACCCCCGATGCAAAAAAGGGTCAAACTTATAACACTATAAGTTTGACCGTTGTGTGTCTGTGTGTCTGCCTGTGGCATCATAGCTCTTAAACGGGTCAACCGATTTGAATGCGGTATTTTTATTTGAAAGCAGGTTTTCTAGCTATGATTCTTAGACTTGTATCAAAATAGGTTTAGTATTTTTTGAGATATTGAACTTTGAAGTGAGAATATTGGGGGTTTTTCAACTTTTTGTTGGTTAGGTTATTTTTATTGATTTTATACCTCAAAAGGAAAAAAAACGAAAACCTTAATGGTTTATTTTGTTCAAACTGAAATATAAATGCACAAAAAAACCAGAAAAATAAGACCAGCGCTGGGAATCGAACCCAGGTCCTCGGCATTCCGTGCTGCGTGCCGCTACACCACCGCTGGAAATTCGGAGTTGAAATAAAAAACCAATCTTAGTCTGTATGATTATTAACATGTTTTTTTCTTCTTAATGTTTATTCCTTTGCTTTTGTCAAAAACGTGCATAGAACCATGTTATTTTGTTAGGGGGGGGGGGGGGGGGTTAAAGTTTCTACTCGTATCTAACCTAACTATCTTTATCTGTTCTCAAACGGCTCTCCTATAATTGCGAACTGCTTTTGTCAGCGTTCGATAAACTTATTCTGATATGCTAAGACGATATTAAAGCTATTTGAAGACGAATGTCAGATAGTTATTATTAAAATAGGTCCGTATCGGCTCGCCTAATGTGATATTCGCCATAATAATATTGTTTGCCGTAACTTTTTTTCTCTGAATCAATTTAATTGTTCAGAGTTGTTATAAAACTAACCTAAGCTGACCTAATCGCGTCCCTGTAGAGCGAAAAATCACTAAATCATATTTTGCTGTTTTGAGATTATAATTTTCTGTTCATAACTTTAAATCTCCGTACCTCAAAATAGCAAAATACGACTTAGTGGCTTTTCGTTCTACGGGGATAAGTATCTACAGGCTGACCATTTAAAATTTCCATTTTTCCTCCAATTTCCAACGATCCTTTTATGAATTTCTTGTAATTAACTGACATGGGTTTATAATGAATTTTTTCAAAAGGTAATAAATAAAATGTAATCTAATCTAAGTAGGTAGAAAAAAGTGTGAACGATTCTCGATATCCTTGAAAACTCTCTCACAGACTTGAATAAGACTCCAAAGGAATGTGTTTCCAGATGGATGGAGTTGAAAGAAGTCGAAATCGTTGGCGTGATTACTGCTTTTACGGAAAAGAGACAATGCAGCTGCGCTTTTGAAAGAACCCTTTTAAAAAAAGGACCACATTTATTTCTCCCTAATCCTCAATAATATCATAAATGGAAGTAACGCTGTCTCTCGGTTTTTCTTTCGGTCTATTCCGACTAGTTCTATTACTAATTCTATTGATGGAACTAGTTGGACTTATTTTTTCTCTGTAGTCACATTCAACGAAGAGAGTAGTCCCACTAGTTCCATCAATGGAACTAGTCGGAAAAGACCTTCCTTTCTAGTATTCTTAAGTATCTTAAGTATTTCTTTAGTATCTGTCGCCTCTGTTTGTCTATGACCTTTCTATGCTTAAATCTCTGAGATGATTAAGATATGAAACAGTTTGAGTCACTGTGGACAGGGAACTTTCATTGAACCCTTAACAATTACTGCTTTATAGTTGTACTACATTTTACCCGCGGCTCCGTCTGCGTGGTATTCGATTATCGCGCGCTGTTCCATCGGGGACTATGCATTTTTCCGGGATAAAAGTTAGCCGTCACTCTCGGGCCCATAAACTATCTCTAAAATCATGTCGATCCGTCGCTCCGTTACGGCGTGAAAGACGGGCAAACACACAAACATACAAACACACTTTCGAATTTATAATATAAGTATGGATTCCTCACTATGTCTTCCTTTGCCAAAATTTCACACATAAATTCCAAAAAAATCAGATAGGTGAGCCAGATTTGGAATCTGGAGTAGAGACAAAAAACAAATGACGATATAGAAAATCCTTCTGCGACCCTCGATATATTTGTTCAGTGTAGTGGCAATTAGCTAAGTAAGGCAAGGTGCTAAGCAATTCAATTTGGCCGGTGGCTCGGAGGCAGTTGCGGCGAACAATACCCGCCCTTTGCTCGTAAAGGCTGTGTACAGTTACAGGCACACGTGGGTGCAAAGTGGAGGCGAAACGCGAGTTGTGAGTCTATTAAAAGTTCTTGAATATAGGCCGCGAATCGACAAGTGTAGCGTAGGACGTTCACCCACTCCAGTTGCTTCGGTTGGAAGCGGTCTGCATTCACCATGAACCATAATCCATCCATCGTGTTAGTGAACGTCCTAGGCTACACTTGTATACCAAGTTTACATGAATATATTGGCAACATTCAAACTGCGCACGGGAAATCCCAGTTCGGTCTGTTTGTTTGAACGTGATTGGCTACTGACATTGACACAAAGGAAGATTACATTTTTGATTAATTGATTCATGAGTACTTAATTCGAATTCAATTTGTGGCATTCGAACATGGCGGATGTCGACAATGTCTAATTTTGCTATTTCTGTTTTTTTGGCTAGTTGAAGTATAATGTTGATAGTGTTTTATGCGGCAATTAACCTTAACAGTGAACAGTGATCACAAAATTTTAATTTGTTCTCGTGTCTGACATTTTTTAATGCACAAGTTGTCTCCACGTGGTTTTTGGAATTTTACTATCAAGTTACAAAAACTACAATCACCGTACAACGTCCCTCTCAAAGAGAATACTTAGACACTGGCGAAATTGTGCTATTAATTAGGACAGAAAAGCCATATTTTAAAAGAGAAATAGTAAATATAAGTAATTAGAAAACATACGAGTACCTCAATAAAACAATTAATTTCCTATTGATTTTATATCTCTTTTTTTTATTCGACTCGAAGGCAAACGAGCAAGTGGGTCTCATGGTGTTAAGATAGCACCACCGCCCATAAGCCTCTGCAAGACCAGGGGTATTGCAGATGCGTTGCCAACCTAGAGGCCTAAGTTGGAATACCTCAAGTGCCAGTAATTTCACCGGCTGTCTTACTCTCCACGCCGAAACACAACAGTGCAAGCACTGCTGCTTCACGGCAGGATTAGCGAGCAAGATGGTGGTAGAAATCCGGGCGGACCTTGCACAAGGTCCTACCATCTCCTTGTTGTTTCAGCATTGTAAAAAAAAAAAGTCGTTTTTTTCTCATGTTACATCACAATCCTGCCCACCGCTACCTCTTGCACTTCGTCCCGCAGGCGATGTTGGACCACTGGTCCGCCATTGCCCACACGTAGTTACGGCCACTCCCGGACAGCGCCGACGGTCGCGCCGGGATCGTACCGTTTAATTGGACAATATAATACAAACTCTCAAATATTCTCTAGCAGATGAAGGTAGTAATGTAATCTTGTGTTGAACAAAAGCAAACTTATATTATGATAAAGCTACTTGTGTGGTTATCTTTAGAGATACATAGCATACCTGGGGACCGACATTCCAAGAAAATTGAAAAGTGTATTTAATCGCCCAAGCTGAGTTTGTGAGATGTAGAATGCAGTGGTTTCTAGAAGACGCTATAGAGGCCGCCATCAAGTCACCACTTTGGTTTAATGGTGTTTGAAAGATACTTTTGTGTGGCCTTGGAAGAGGACATGGAATACTTATAAACCTTCACAAAAGCACTTCACGTGATACCTGGATTAATTAAAGAGTTAATTAACGGTTTTGTGTCAAATCTCAAAAGAAAAATCGAATTAATAAATGTAATCCAATTAACATTCTATGCAAGCGCTTTATGTAGGTATGTTAGTTTTCGGAAATTTCGGTCAGTTTGCATCTAGTGCAAATAATTATTGTCGTTTTTAAAAAGTCTTGTATAAAGAGCACCAAATAATCCCAAATATCATTAATTAATTTAGTGTGTAATGTCGCAAATACAGTTTTTGTATGCAAAATCTGTCATTCGATTGCGATCGCGAGCTTCAGAAACGTTAGGTAATATGGCCTCTGATATAACAAAGGAATAGTCCAGTAAATTAGTGACACCTTAAATCTCCAGTGACGAAATTTAATACCTACGTCTAAGAACACGCTGACACAGGCCGTTCCATTATTACTGAGCTGAACAAACCTAAATGAAACCTTCGTAACTCCCTCATAACATAATTGACCAAGTTCATAAGCTTCCTTGAGCTACATAATCATGAATACAATACAGCTCGGCCAGCAGACCACTAACCGGATTAACCTATTCGGCCTGGCTGTTTACCTTCATGAATATTAACTAATTTCAGAGAGAAATGGACGTTTATGTTGTTAGCGTTATTTAATTTGATGTTACGTTTTGTTACCCACAGAAAGACACGCAGAACTTAATAAAAGACTCGCCATCATATGTCAGCCTCTGTTGGAGATATATGCCTCCCCTAAAGACCTCCAGTTGCTTCAGCTGTAATGGCAGTTCTACGCTGGGCTTGCCGATCTGCGGTCCCCATTCGAGAACTTTTCGGCCCCAACTGCCATTAGTTCTCCGTGCTTGGCCTGTCCATTTAACAAACTATTCCACGTGGCTATTTCAGTGACCCTCATTTTTATACGTATCCTTTTTTTTTTTTTTTTTTTTACGACCCTTTATTTCTAATTCACGAATTGAACGAATGCCTCCCCCTTTAAATGCCACCTGTAAACAATGGTTAGCTGAGATTACCACAATGTCATCGGTCTACCCAGTAGGGATCAGCGATACCTCCATACAAGCATACGTCTTCCAGTTCGTGATCACTCCTCGAGAACTTTTCTCCCTCAACGGTTTTCGTTCTTCAAGCCATTTAGACTGCTCATTACCACTTCGACATACTGTATTCATATTCTTGGAGCTTTGTCGAAACTAAGTTCTTCTTAAGCAAAGGAACTTCGAGCTTCGAGGGCTATGGAGAGGGCTATGCTCGGGGTTTCTCTGCGGGATAGAATCAGAAATGATGATATCCGCAGTAGAACTAAGGCTACTGACATGTCCCAAAGAATTGCGAAACTAAAGTGGCAGTGGGCGGGGCACATTGCACGCAGGACTGATGGCCGATGGGGTCAAAAGGTTCTCGAATGGCGTCCGCGGACCGGGAGACGAGCTGTCGGTAGGCCTCCAACAAGATAGAGCGACGACCTGGTTAAGATCGCGGGATCGCGGTGGATGCGAAAAGCACAAAACCGGTCTGAGTGGAGAGCCTTGGGGGAGGCCTATGTTCAGTAATGAACGTCTTTCGGCTGACATGATGATGATGATGAAAGGAACTTCGAGCATCGCTTTCCCTATAGTTTGTTGCATGCCAAAAATACAATAATGACACCTCAAAAGTACCTTAGAAATCCTGATGTCTGGTGCTGACCTAGCAATTCAATTTAATCCGCCGTGCAACCGTAGCCTTTCAACAATTCAAATTGTCTAAACGTCAACGCTAAATTGAACAAATCCCCTTTGAAAATGTCTTTGCGAAAGACAAATTGGATCGATGACATTACAATGCGGATCAAATCGCTGACGAGAACCGACGGGAGGGGGGATCTTCGGAATAAAATTATTGAAATTCTTCAATCACCTTAACAATTCTGAACCGTCACTTTCCGGTAGCTGAGGTAATTAATCAGAGCCTGTTTCAATTATAGGATGGTTTTTGTGGGGTTCCTCTTCAATGAAAGTTTATCTGCAGAAAAAAGAAAAGAAAACTTTTTCTGTTTCATAAGGTCGTCATGTAATCAAACATTGCGTTTACACTCACACGAAGTTTTCACATGTTGATGTGTGCTATCTGCAATTTGTTGTTCCTTTTTTAAGCTTATCAGATGTTTATTGCTTTAATGAATTGGCAATGTTTATTTTATCTGAAACCCTCTTTTTTTTTGATAATTTTGTAGTTTTTCGGCCACATTAATTAAAAAAGATTTTGGTATCTAGGTAGACAATTTAATTGTACAAAGAACAAAGTAATTGCAAAAGACAGGCTGACAAACGACAAACAGGTGGCTAAAGTACCTTTTTGGTACGGAACCCTTAAGTAGCACCTGTAAACACTGGAAGCAAATCTCATAAAATGCAAACAAAAAAGCCGAGTCATCTAATAACCAAGGAACCCTGCGAGCGTCTGCGGCCAGTTCCAGAATACCAAATCGTTTTAATACAATCGCAAGAAAGATTAATGGTTGATTTTCGGTTTAGAGAACGGTTGTGAGAATAAGCGGCTTTTGAGCCGGGGCGGGTCAGAGGGGGGGGGGGGGGCCCGGGGCCATTAATACGACTCCGTCAACTTCAAGATTTGATTCCTGGCTTTTTTGTTGAAAGGGCTAAAAATATACATGAGTTATTCGGCCGCTTATCGCAGAGGAATGAAAGACCAGCCCGGCGTTTAATGTATCATCGCGGTTGTTTTTCACTTAGCTGGATTAATAGCGGTTTGCTAGGTCTCACATAAAAGGTTTGGGCGTGACGAGGGTTGTTTTGATTTTAATTTGGATTTTTGTTTTAGCGTTTTGCCGTGGTGACCGTATTTTTGTGACTCGTTAGGTAGTAAATTTGAGAGGCTTTGTTGAATGAATAGTGTTGGCGACTGGCTGCGGTGCGACCTTTTTTACCATTTGACAATGTCTTGTTTTTAAATACATTTGTTTCTATGATTGTCAGTTGTGTTTGTTTGCCCGATCTGTCGGCTGCTGTAAAATAATATTGTGTTTTGCTTATTAAATTAGTATCGTTTAACCCGTGTTTCCATCAATTCTTCCATTAGTTTTCATACAGTCCACCACTAGCTATCAAATAGGATTGATATTATATGAAATATTTTGTGCGTAAAACCTATATTTAACGTTAATATTGCTTTGTTTTACAAAATTATGAAAATGCGAAACAATCCAATGATGTGCCTGTGTGGAGTTCCCAATTTACAATGCGAACTTAAACCTACCTGTCTCATTGTGACAGGGGCCTGTTTTCAGAAGTGTGACGTTAGGTGAATTTTTAAACGTGATTCAAAATTAACGTTTCAAGCTGAACTGAGCTGAATAATTCAATTTAATGAACTAAAACAAAGTAACGCCTGATTCAATAAATTGTTTCGACTTAGTTTGAATTTGAAGTGTGTTCACTCCTTGAGATTGTCCGTTAATTAGACTCACAGCCTATTATTTAAACAGTTGACTTCATGTATAACTGAGCTAGTGAATATTACTAATTGTATTTCATTCAAAATTCCAATAATTGTATTTCATTCAGACATACAGTTTTTGTATGCGAAATATGTCATTTGATTGCGATCGCGAGTGTCAAAAACATTAGGCAATACGGCCTCAGGCCTAGATGATGAAATCAACCTCAAAACTGTTACTTCTATAATAATTCTGTATACTTAATATATCATTCCATATAAAATAACTTAACCCTTACAACACAATCCATAACGTCCTTATACGACCAGCTACTATGCCTTTGTTTCCCAACAGCCATAATAAACTGGCGGAACTTTAGTCGAACAATCATGCAAGTCTGAATAATGTATGAAGGGTACATGATGACATGCCAACTTCGACAACAATACTGGGTGATCATGTCTTAATTCAATAAAACATAACGTACAAATGTTCTTTGTGTATTTAATTTTTTTTATTTTTGTAATGTCTCTGTACTGTTTTTGGTGATCAATCCGGACTAATATTTTAAATGCGAAAGTGTGTTTGTGTGTTTGTATGTTTGTGTGTTTGTGTATTTGTATGTTTGTATGTTTGTCCCTCTTTCACGCCGTAACGGAGCCACGGATAGACGTAATTTTTGGCATAGAGATAGTTTATGGGCCGGAAAGTGACATAGGCTACTTTTTATCCCGGAAAAATGCACAGTTCCCGAGGGAACAGCGCGCGATAACCGAATACCGCGCGGGCGGAGCCGCGGGCAAAAGCTAGTAAAGAATATTTGTATTGTATTGTATTGTAGCTGGTCTTCAAAAGAACAAAGAGTTTAAGTGTATGATCCATTTTAATCAAGTATTTCTCTGGCAGAAACGACTTGTATGATAATACGGAGTGGAGCGATGAGAGCTTCGCTAAGACGAGCTGAGAACTCGCGATGCTCTCTACCGAGTGCCCGCGCGGGGCAACTTTAATTACGTGCCAGATTATCTGTTCTGCAGCTAAAGCTGTACAATTTAAAAGTTTTAAGCAAACAGTAGAATTTGTCAGTTTAATGTTACTGTAAACAGAATTGTATTAATACAAACGCAAAAGTTGGGGATGGATGGATATATGGATGGATATTTGTTACTCCTTCACGCCAGAACTCGATAGATTGTAATGAAACTTTGTACGTCATTATGTTGCAATTTTGGGGGACAGTCTTTCCCGGCCCGGATAACACCGACATGGAAATATCGGCCCTGTTTTTTGTACACGCCCATAGAAACTGACAGGAGCTTCTATGGGCGTGTACACGAAAAACAGGGTCGGTATTTCCATGTCGGTATTATCCGGGCCGGCAAAAAGTGTCACCCGTCATTTTATTTTACTGAACCATCAAGGAATTGCTTTAAAGCTGTCAGAACTCCTAACTCTTAGTGTGTATCCCATAAAATCATACTTTTCATACTCTTAAGTAACTCGGGTGACGTTACCATGGCAACAATTAAGCTGCACTAAAGAGGTTGATTGACTCTCATCTCAAAGACATAACTGCTCATAATGGTTTGTTCATTGTCCCCAGGGGCGCCCTCCCGAACGGCACGCTGTGGCTGGGAGCGTTCGGCGCGGCGCAGTACCGCAGCGACGTGCACGCCGCCACGTACCGGTGCCGCGCCGCCAGCAGCGTCGGCGCCATCCTGTCCAGGGACATGCGGGTTGAAGCCGGTAAGCCGTTCGTCTGTTGTTGGCAGGGGCCCTCCCGAACGGCACGCTTTGGTCTAAAAAAGTAGCAACTAATCTAAAGAGCAACTGTTCTAAGTAGCAAGTGGCCTCAGAAGCAACTGATCTAAAAAGCAACTGGTCCTCCTAACCTGAGTTTGTCGAAAACTTGAAAAAAATATAGGTTAGGTTAGGTTCAACCGCGCGGAATAGGGGCTCCGCAAAGCGAAACTCCGTCGACTATAAGTCAAAGGTTTTTAGATCACGTTATACTTAGACAAGCTGCTACTTAGACCAGTTGCTTTTTAGACCACTTGCCACTTAGACGGTCCTTAAATTTTAGTGCACTGGTCCGGAAAGACCTGCGTTGCAAGCTGATTCCAAAGTTTCACCGAGCGTGGCAAAAAGTTCCGCAAGCCGCCAAGCCACATTTCAAGCCAAATTTTAAGACTACTTCCGTCGGTTTAGGTTATAATTTATAAAAGGTTAAATGGTATTAACCTCTACATAATTAACTGTTTGGTTTTATAATAAACCACCATCACCACCAGGTGTTTTACTTGCCATCTTTCAGTTTTCTGTATCGTTTACTATTTGTGGTTGACAATAAAGAGTCATTTTACTAGGCAAGGAATTATACGATGAGGCAACTAGAAAAAGAATTTAGACCAGGATTAGAATACTTAAATACAAGAAATTATTAAAAGAAGTCTCCTGGGGCATTATTCAAATTACAAAGTTCCTTATGTTTTGATTTATTCGATGCAAACAGAACTAAGCAAAATCGTCCCCTTACTGCTAAAAGCGACTAACTGCATCAATAAAAACCTTAAACTTTAAACCTTAAAGTCAAACCTTTAAATGCCTTTTTCTCTAAACTCATTGATGCAGTTAGTCGCTTTTAGCAGTAAGGGGGCGAAATAATTGAATGGAATTTCAATTCTATAGCAAAAAAAAACAAGTAATTATTGAGTATGCTCACCGTAAATTGTTATTATGGTTCCATGCCTCAAAAGAAAGAAAACAATACCTTTCCTTGCAGTCGGGTAAAAAGGAATCCTTCTAGAATCACTTTCTTGTCCGTCTGTCCGTCCGATTGCCAAGATCCGAATTTCTGAGAAGTCTATGAAGAAATGAGTGTGGGGAACGGCGCGTCGTTCACGCAAAGCAGGCGTACGAGCAGCGAGCGATAGCTACCCTTGACGATAGTCAAGGGTCTACTCAGTGTCCGCGCGTGGAAACCTCGCGAGCGAGGCGATGTGGCCCATACCCCATTGAGCCCATGCCCATACAAATCCACATAAAGAATACACTAACCGCTCGCGGCGAGGTGGGCCTGATCGGGTGCTGGACGGATCTAATGAGCTGTGACCTTAACAATATATATTGATGCTTACAAATTTGTACGGAATCTTGGTGCCTGATACTATCTTGCATTTGCCTGTTTTTTTTTTTTCGATTTGGGCTTTGATTTTCACTGTTTTTTGTGTCAGTGCGGCGCACAAAGGCCTCGCGAATTAAATGGCGACGTGTATACAATTTCAATTTCAACAAATTGCTTTAAACAGGTGAAAACCCAGATTCAATATACGACGAAAACGATTTGAGTCCAACGGTCTCACAGAGTACGAGCTTCAAAGTAAAACACGTCTTGCGTAACAAGGGTAAGGTCTAGAATGCTTTGATGCGGTTAACCCTTGACCCAGCATATTGACATTTGGAAAGGCAAGTCTGGATCAATCTCGAGGCGAGAATGCAAATACGATTCTTTATTCTCGAAGGTCGGAGGGCCGAGATTGAGGTCCGGGCCTTTGTGGGAGGTCCGTTAATGGAATAAACGCTTGACGGAATTTACACGGCCGGGATGCGGAGGCATTCGCAGCGAAGGAGGTTTATTTTCAGCGATTTTTGTTTTGTTTTTTGGTTTTACTTGAATGTGTTATATGACAGCTAAGCTGACTAGCTTGCAGTTTTTCTCAGCGTGCTATGGGAACTTTGGATTTTAACAGTATTAAAAGTAGTAATTAAAATCGAGAAGGCGACCTGGTAGACCTAGACGGCGATGGCGGGATGAACTGGACTTCTTGTTCTTAAAGGACTGGCCCTTATATGCAACGGACAGAGAGCAGTGGAAGAATCCGGGGGAGGCCTTTGCTCTGCAGTGGGACAGAATAGGCTCATAATAAATAATAATAATTAACATCGAATACTTATTCTATCCTCCTGAGTCCTAACTTTTTTAACAAACTTAGTGCTTAAGACCTAAATGTGGTTGACCTGCTTTATTATTTTGGATACTATTTCAAAGTTCCTATGGCCACTTGCAGGAAACACATAAATATCGAGTTAGCGTTAAGCTTAGTTTAGTAGTTTCAAAATGTATGGAACTGTCAAGCTTAAGCCAGGCTTAACAACTAAATCAATATTTATTTTTACCTGCAAGTGGGTCTTAGAATTCTTTATTCAATAAAGAATTCGTACTTTAAAAAGTACATGTGGCGTTATTCTTAGTGTTAATTGGTCCTTTATAAAGTACGCTTAGGGCTTAGGAGGCTATAAGGTTTCGTTTCTTCCTTTTGAGGTATAAGAACTATCCAAAAAAAAATTTTTTTTTCTTTTTCATCGTTACTTATGTAATCTAAAAACTAACTCGACTACACTTGTAACAAAAATAACTAAAAGTTTCACCTCTCCAGCACAATTCCTAAAAAGCCATGGTAAAAAGGAACTCATATAAAAGTGAAACCTCTCGAATGCCTCTACGCGGCTACCTACGGGCTACGTGCTACGCCGCTACGAGCGTAGTGCTACGAGACTCGCGAGGCCCTTGTCAGCAAAACGTTTCTCTCGGGTCATTGACTTGGCAGTTTTTTCTTGAAGCCTTACATTTGCCACAACATGCTTTCTTATTTTCATTCTGTGTAAACCAAAATGGTGTCGATATTTTAGTAATGCAATAAATGTGAAAGTTTTTAAATCATCAGCTGGAAGACGACTTTTGTTTTACAGAGGGTGTATGTAATGCCTTTTGGCATAATTATTGTTTGCCAAATGTTTGTTGAATTTCCAAACTATCAAATTTCTCCGGAACCAATAATTTTTGTCAGTGTATATTCGTATGGTTTTATAGAGCACAGTAAGTTAGGTTTGTTTTATGAAAGTTCCGAAATTAATACGGTTTCAGAGAAAATCATGACTTCGGAAATAAAAAATTTTGGAAAAATAATTGTGTGAAACGGCAGAGAACCGTTATTTCAGAGAACCAGCTTTCTATTAAAAATAGTCTAAATTTTCCAGTTGTTTCAATGTGGAAAATAAATAAATTTTATAGTTACATTTGGCCTAATAGTCCGTGAGCCCAGCCCCTGGTTACCTACGTAACATGACATCACGATAAGATGCATGGCACACGGTGGAGAAAGTTGTGCTGAGCAAGAATCAAAAAACTAACGCACTTAAAATTAGCCGGAAGTTTGAGAAAATCCTTCACTTCCGGTCGAAATTTTAAGGTCAATTTACGTCATGTGACATCATTACGAAACACATGGCATCATGAAGCCCTTTATCCGTAGAGAGGGGCAACATAAGTCTGTCAGTTCTGAAATAGCCGGAAGTGCCTGACAGACTGCGACAAAGGTGACCCCCAAAAACGATTTCCTACGTCATATGACATCGTGACCAAAATTATTACAAAAGTTTCGTAATATTAGTGTCTTTAATAATATATAAGTCTGCCAAGCGTTTTTTAGCCGGAAGTCCTTTAAAAGTGTGATTTTAACTACAAGGAAAATGTAACCGTATCATGTTAAATGAAAATAATTTAACGAATTATGATCGATTAACAAGGATTATCGACTACCTAGGGGCCGGGCTCACGGACTATAAGACGGGATACCTCAAGTGCCAGTAATTTTACCGGCTATCTTACTCTCCACGCCGAAACACAACAGTGCAAGCACAACAGTGCTTCACGGCAGGATTAGCGAGCAAGACGGTGGTAGCAATCCGGGCGAACCTAGCACGTCCTGCAAATACATATAGGCCATAGTTCTTACAGACGCGCTATTTATAGAGACTATACGCACGTAATTTTGCATGAAAATTCTGTTAAACTCACAGGCGAAAGCTTGGGCTCGAATCCACAATTCTCTGCTTGAGGACTTGAGATGCCACATGACATAAACTTTTTAATTAATTCTTTGACATTTTGTTCTTTTTTTGTTTTCTCTAGCCACATTTTTGACTCTAACAACAGCAGGCCTCGTACGTTATTATTAATTCTAACTAACCCATAGAAGGGAGGGAGCCTCAAGGAGCCTTCCTTGACGTAAAGTTCCCCAGAAATTTAGACGTAACGCGGTTTGTCGCTCATACTCGTGCTCATATCTCGAGCGCTCTTTTCCCTAATCGCCGCGAACAATGCTCACTTGAGTCGAGTTCCGGGTTCCACAGCTCGAGCCGAGGACGAGAGGTGCAAAAGCTGCAAACGTGAGAGTTATTGCCAAATAGGTAATCCAATCAGTAAATAAGAAACAAGTAACAACCACCCGGGACATAGAATTACTCTTAAAAAAATAAATAGCAATGTCATCAACGTTTGTTGAATACATTTTATAACACCCTTGTATTCTAACAATACAAAGACATGATAGTGAGGTATTTTGTGTATGTAGGTATTGTTTAACTGTACTAAATATAGTCAAAATACCACAACGGGACTGATCACGCTATTTTACACAAGTAATATTTACCTCGACGTTTCGGCAACATTACAGTTGCCTTGGTCACGAGTAGACTGAAGTGTGGGTGTGTGAAGTGTGGGTGTACTAAATATTTCGTGTAGATATTTTATTTTTATTCTTTGCTTCTACGTAGATAAGTTGCACTTGCTTGAATTTGTTTATTTGTTCTGTGTGTTTTAAGAGATATTGTAACTATTGTACTTTGTGTGCGTACACGTGTGTGTATTAGGCTAATTTAAAAAACTACCTAAAATCACAAAATCTTTATCGTTTAGCCAAATTACGCAAAATTTTGCTCGAGTACAAATATTCCTCATGCAACTATCTATAATAAAGGTCACAATGTTATTTTCAGAACTCCTAAAGGAGTTAAGTTATACAATAAAGCTTAATATATTTTGGACATAAAGCTACCGTGAGACTCACTCATATTAAATAAATGTTCCGGATAACTCACGTCTTAAATCGAGTTTAGCTCGACATGTTTCGGGCTAATCCGTAGCCCTTCTTCTTCGGAGCAACGCGACTCGTTTAATATAGTTTATTTCTATTATTATTTCGGTCTAAAACGAAACCGTGAGAACCTAGTGCTTAAATATGGATATGGCAATAATTTCTTATGTCAAAATGTAACACCTTTTACCTTTTCCTACTTTTACGCTGTACTCTAAATTGCTTGTAATACATCAACTTATCCTTCGGATCACATCGGACCGGCTCGGCCGCCGTCGGATATTGGATGCCGCAGTCGAGTCACGCGCACGTACGTGATAAACAGCTAAAGGGCAGTCGGATTAGCGGATGAGCGCGTGCAAACAAACGGGGTAGGTGGATGGGATTCTATTGGAAAAAAGGCGACACTTTATGAATGAAAGCAACTGATGTAGACAGCGGTATCACTTCTTCTCTTTTAAAATATGGCTTTCAGTCCTAATTAATAGGACAACTTTGCCAGTGTCTAAGTACTCTCTTTGAGAGGGACGTTGTACGGTGATTGTAGTTTTTGCAACTTGATAGTTAAATTCCAGAAACCACGTGGAGACTGTAGGTACTTGCGCATTAAAAAATGTCGGACACGAGAGCAGTATAGAATTTTTTGATCACTGTTCACTGTTAAGGTTGATCGCCGCATAAAACATTATCAAAATTATACTTCAACTAGCAAGAAACAGAAATAGCAAAATTAGATATTGTCTACATCCGCCATGTTCGAATGCTACAAATCGAATCCAGCGGTATCACGTATTTTCAGCCTATGTGCTGAATATTAGGCCTCCCCCAACAAGTGATGCGAAAGACCATGCTTAGAGCGTAGAACATGCTGGACCGCTCATCGGACTAAAAATCCAAACAATTAAATATTAAACAAAAACTGGCGTGTCGGACACATCCGAAGTAGGATTCCGTAGCCATTACGGTATTTACTCTTAAACTACTAATAATTCTTAAGAAAACTTAACCATTGTAGCTTTTCTTGTAATAGTCCGTGAGCCCAGCCCCTAGGTACCTACGTAACATGACATCACCATAAGATGCCTGGCAACAGGTGGGGAAAGTTGTGCTGAGCTAGAATCAAAAAACTAACGCACTTAAAATTAGCCGGAAGTTTGAGAAAATCCTTCACTTCCGGTCAAAATTTTAAGGTCAATTTACGTCACGTGACATCATTACGAAACACGTGGCATCATGAAGCCCTTTATCCGTAGAGAGGGGCAACATACTCGTAAGTCTGTCAGTTCTGAAATAGCCGGAAGTGCCTGACAGACTGCGACAAAGGTGACCCCCAAAAACGATTTCCTACGTCATATGACATCGTGACCAAAATTATTACAAAAGTTTCGTAATATTAGTGTCTTTAATAATATATAAGTCTGCCAAGCGTTTTCTAGCCGGAAGTCCTTTAAAAGTGTAATTTTAACTACAAGGAAAATGTAACCGTATCATGTTAAATGAGAATAATTTAACGAATTATGATCGATTAACAAGGATTATCGACTAATTCGTCGTGGTCGGTATATTTAGTATGTAAGAAAATAAAAAAAATACAATCTTTTATGTTATTTCACCTGTCCCGTTGTCTGTAATCAAATCTCGCAAGTATAGTTATTTGGATCTAAGTACTGTCAGTGGTTGGATTGAGTTGAAATTTGGCATTGTAATATAAAATTGGTGGCAAAGAATCTGGTCGTGAAATTCCGGTGATCATCACCAGGTCAGAATTGTCTCCACAGGAGAGAACTGTTTAACGGTGGATGGTATAGACTTAAAATTACACGATTGGATTTCCGATAGCAATACAAGTAGGTACAGTCAGCAAAAAAACTTCTACTAAATTATTTTTTTACGGGAACTAATAGTTTCAGTGAGTTTCAGTAGTGTCAGTTCCGAAATTGCTGGAAGTGCCTGATAGACGGTGGCAAAATAATAAATATAAATAATTAAGTCTGCAATAAAACTTCTACTAAATATTTTAAGGTCAATTTACGTCACGTGACAACATTACGAAACACGTGGCATCATGAAGACCTTTATCCGTAGAGAGGGGCAACATAAGTCTGTCAGCTCTGAAATAGCCGGAAGTGCCTGACAGATTGGCAAAGATGACCCCCAAAAACGATTTTTTACGTCATATGACCACGCGACCAAAATTATTACAAAAGTTTCGTAATATAAGTGTCTTTAATATTAAATAAGACTGCCGAGCGTTCTATCTAAAGTATCTATCTGTCTGTCTGTCCGTCCGTTCGCGGCTTTGCTCAGACACTATCAATGCTAGAAAGCTGTAAATTTGCATGAATATATATGTAAACTATGCCAACAAAGCTTTCTAGCATTGATAGTATCTGACCAAAGGCGCGGACGGACGGACAGACAGACAGACATGGCGAAATGAGTCGATAATCCTTGTTAATCGATCATAATTTGTTAAATTATTCACATTTAACATGATACGATTACGCTTTCCTTGCAGTTAAAATAACACTTTTAAGGGACTTCCGGCAAAATAACGCTTGGCAGACTTATTTATTGTCAAAGACACTAATATTATGAAACTTTTGTAATAATTTTGGTCACGTGGTCATATGACGTAAAAAATCGTTTTTGGGGGTCATCTTTGCCAGTCTGTCAGGCACTTCCGGCTATTTCAGAGCTGACAGACTTATGTTGCCCCTCTCTACGGATAAAGGGCTTCATGATGCCACGTGTTTCGTAATGTTGTCACGTGACGTAAATTGACCTTAAAATATTTAGTAGAAGTTTTATTGCAGACTAAATTATTTATATTTATTATTTTGCCACCGTCTATCAGGCACTTCCAGCAATTTCGGAACTGACACTACTGAAACTCACTGAAACTATTAGTTCCCGTAAAAAAATAATTTAGTAGAAGTTTTTTTGCTGACTGTACCTACTTGTATTGCTATCGGAAATCCAATCGTGTAATTTTAAGTCTATACCATCCACCGTTAAACAGTTCTCTCCTGTGGAGACAATTCTGACCTGGTGATGATCACCGGAATTTCACGACCAGATTCTTTGCCACCAATTTTATATTACAATGCCAAATTTCAACTCAATCCAACCACTGACAGTACTTAGATCCAAATAACTATACTTGCGAGATTTGATTACAGACAACGGGACAGGTGAAATAACATAAAAGATTGTATTTTTTTTATTTTCTTACATACTAAATATACCGACCACGACGAATTAGTCGATAATCCTTGTTAATCGATCATAATTCGTTAAATTATTCTCATTTAACATGATACGGTTACATTTTCCTTGTAGTTAAAATTACACTTTTAAAGGACTTCCGGCTAAAAAACGCTTGGCAGACTTATATATTATTAAAGACACTAATATTACGAAACTTTTGTAATAATTTTGGTCACGATGTCATATGACGTAGGAAATCGTTTTTGGGGGTCACCTTTGTCGCAGTCTGTCAGGCACTTCCGGCTATTTCAGAACTGACAGACTTACGAGTATGTTGCCCCTCTCTACGGATAAAGGGCTTCATGATGCCACGTGTTTCGTAATGATGTCACGTGACGTAAATTGACCTTAAAATTTTGACCGGAAGTGAAGGATTTTCTCAAACTTCCGGCTAATTTTAAGTGCGTTAGTTTTTTGATTCTAGCTCAGCACAACTTTCCCCACCTGTTGCCAGGCATCTTATGGTGATGTCATGTTACGTAGGTACCTAGGGGCTGGGCTCACGGACTATAAGTTTCATATACTTACTACCATCTTGATTTTTTTCTTAATTTTTACACCCACCGATTTAGTACATCCTACAAATATACAAACACACTTTCGCATTTATAATATAAGTATGGATGGATTAGTATGGATTTGCAAATACACGCCCATATCACAAAAACTACGTACATAATACGCTAAGTTGCATGTTTTAACCTCCAATACCCCACAGGCGTTAACAAAAAACGCCAT
The DNA here is from genome assembly GCA_037349165.1 of Choristoneura rosaceana. NCBI lineage: Eukaryota > Metazoa > Arthropoda > Insecta > Lepidoptera > Tortricidae > Choristoneura > Choristoneura rosaceana. The sequence goes on from JAZBNJ010000026.1 coordinate 492,714, forward strand.
TCCCCGACCTCTAGCCATACAAACTATACAGCAGCATAATCAATCTACACACAATGTCCCTTTGTCGCGCTGAGGGCCATCAGCTCTCTAACGGCCCTTCATATAAAAGAAACGAGGGCCCTCAGGTGAAAGTGACTAGTTAGGGCTTGTACATCGATGATCTGATGACGCAGCTTTGTTTAGGCACTTGTTAGCATTTTTCTGACGCTACGTTGCCACGGAACAAATAAGGACAAAGTTCTGTGAACAATAAAGTAAGGACTGTTCTTGCGCGTTTGCGTAGGTAGTTCAATTAGTTTGCGTGGCGTAGTTTTTAACCCCCGAACCCCTAACAAAAAATTAAACCGACTACAAAAAACTATAAAAATATTTTTCTTTTTTAACCCCCGACGCAAAAAAAAAGGGGTGTTATAAGTTTGACCGCTATGTGTGTCTGTCTGTGTGTCTGTCTGTCTGTGTGTCTGTCTGTGGCACCGTAGCGCTTAAGCGGGTGGACCGATTTGAATGCGGTTTTTTTTATTTGAAAGCTGGGTTTCTAGCGATGGTTCTTAGACATGTTTTATCAAAATCGGTTCAGCCGTTTCAAGATCATCAGCTCTTTTGTTCGGTGAGGTAGGAATCTTAGACGCGTAATGGGTATTTACTTTACTTTCAAGCATATTTGGGACCTAAAATTTGAAACACCCATGAATGCTATATAACCATGCAAGATTATGCAATTCTCGGTCTGATGCTGCAGCCAGGATATCCAGAACACTAGTAGGTACACTCTTGATAAAACCATAGCAGATATATCGTGTTTGGATTCGTTTCGATCAGTATTTGATTCTCCATACAATGCAATGGTGACAACAGGATGAGCTGATGCTGCTGCCAGGATATCCAGCACACTAGTACACTATAAAAAATAATAGCACATATGTCATGTTTGGATTCGTTTTGATCAGTAATTGATTCTACATACAATGCAGTGGTGGCAACACGACGTGCTGATGCTGCAGCCAGGATATCCAACACACTAGTATATTCTTGAAAAAAAAGAATAGCAGACATGTCGTGTTTCATTCTTTTTTATCAGCATTTGATTCTACATACAATGCAATGGTGGCAACACGATGAGCTGATGCTGCAGCCAGGATATTCAACACACTAGCACACTTAAAAATATATATATATACCAGTTTAAAAATCATGAAATAAAATAACTTAAATTAAAAATTTAAAAAACCCCCGACAAAAATACGTCAGCATAAATAAAAAAAAACGCCCGAATAAAAGCGGCCAAAAAAAGACAACTAAAAAGTAAAAAATAATTAAGCACTAACTACATAGCTGTTGCCCGCGACTTCATCTGCGAACAATTCGTTTATCCCTATCCCGCTGGGACTATGCTGATTTCCTGCAAAATTAGCCTTAGTTAATATAGTATAAATACCTAGTAATATTTTTTTTATCTAAGCGTCGTCGGTGTCGGGGGACCGCTAAGGTTAATACTTTGAAAAATACAACATATGTACTTTAGTTTCCTGTTAAACCTTAGCGGTCCCCCGGCACCGACGACGCTTAGATAAAAAAAATATTACTAGGTATTTATACTATATTAACTAAGGCTAATTTTGCAGGAAATCAGCATAGTCCCAGCGGGATAGGGATAAACGAATTGTTCGCAGATGAAGTCGCGGGCAACAGCTATGTAGTTAGTGCTTAATTATTTTTTACTTTTTAGTTGTCTTTTTTTGGCCGCTTTTATTCGGGCGTTTTTTTTTATTTATGCTGACGTATTTTTTTTTTTGAAGTCAGTGCCTTAGCACGAGACAGCAGGAGTGATTGAAGTCTAAAATATCAGTAGGTAGGTAAGTACCTAAGTGAAGTAGACGACTATAGGTCCACTCCTGCTGGCTCGTGCTGAGACACCGACTTCAGACTAGTAGAGAATCATTTTCATGGTTTTTTGTAGTCAGTTCAATTCTTTTAATGCATACCTACTGTTAAACAAAGACCACTTGTATATTGTAAATTGTATCTTCGTGAATTAGGCAGCCTACTGGGTTAAGAACCTGTGCGAAGCTGTACATCTTTTGTACAAAAAAATAATAATGTTTTTTCTCCAATCTTTGGTATTTGATATGTTATACGTGATATCCTAATGATATCAACAAGAATATCTCATAATATTTATTTACTTTGTTAATCGCCAAAATATGTAATAAGGTTGAATCTTGACCGAAAGGTGGCCGAGAGTAACAAACATCTAAAAAGCTTCATAAAGCCTATCGGAAAAAGATTACCTACCCGCTTGAACAAAATATTATCCTTTAATTTCTAATCCCTCGGTTATTCTTTCAGTAAAAACATCAAAAAGAGCAAATAAATTGTAATCCGGACCTTTTTGCAAAACGAAAGGAATAATTAGAAAACGATTGCACTTACCGTTAATCGGAAATGGGGTCGTATTGATTTGATCTTAACCTATTAAATATTGCAAACTTAATTTGCCGGGCGAAAGGGAGCAAGTTGGACGTCCCGACGGCGGAGGACTCGATAAATTCCGTTTTTAAAGGTTCTGTTTGTCGTTTGTGTCGGTATTAAATTAAAAACGTGTTTTCGCCGTCGGGCTACAGATTTGGTTATTGGTACAAGATTGGGAGATATCTGGGGGTTGGAAAGGTTTACTAGTTGAATTAATTCATTGCTTGAGCAGTGGTTTATAAAACGATGTTGATAAGTGCTGTTTGTTATTTCTAAAATACATATAATGAGTCACGCAAATGACGGCGTTTAATTCATCGTTGTTTGTTATTTAAATATTATGAAACATTATACGTAATTACATGTTATAATGATGAAAAAATGTGATTTAAAAGTTTGACAGTTAGAATTCGCTTCTGCTTTGTTGTAATATTAATTTTAGATTTTTTTTTATTACCGTTCTAGCTATTGCCTACGACTTCTACTGCGAAGAATTGCAAAGGTTGACTGACAGAGATCTCTTCAGGGATAAGTCCGCTTGTGTACTTAAAACTTTTTTTTGGTGTGATATTTTTGTATTTCCTTTATGTGCTTACAATAAAGAGTATAAACAAAAAAAAACAAACAAACAAGAATTCGTTTGTCACGCGAATTCGGGAACAATTGTTTTTAAGGGATAAAAGGTATTCTAAATTTATTTTGGTCTTTTGAGTGGCTAAGGCGTTAAGGTAACAAACAAACTCACCTTTGCACTTATAATATTAGTAGGGATTACTTACAATCGACTTAAGATGACTCAACCTCATAACGCATATTACCTCAAAAGATTACTCTAAATTTAAAAGTGTTAAGATAATTTATTTGAGCATTTTTGGGCATATTTCCTTGAGGAAAAGTTAATTAGGCAGAACGAGGAGCGGCAGCTGGCGCTTATGACCCTCGCCATGCACTGTTTTACATAATATCCGTCGGATTTTTAAAACAAAAACTTTATGGGCGGCTGAAAAAATTAAAGCGCGGTAATCGCGCGAACCTTGCCTCTCGCCGCGTTTCATTAGAGATACTGTTATTTTGATCTATAGAGCTAAAGGGTGTTTCGACGAAAGCGACAAAATGTTATTTAAAATATTATTTTTCCGTGTTGGCTGAGTTTTTATAGACATATAATGTAGGTACTGTCACGTTAATTCTTCGATACAAATAATCCTTTATATCTTCGAATTCTTTGCAATGTGACTATAAATACCAGTGCTAACAGAGCCCCTTTAAACAAAATGTACGCAGTGTGGAATAATCTTAAATGGATCGTAAAAGACATTAATGATTTAAGATTTACAGACTTTTCTTATAAGTTGTGCTGAGCTACCTTCATAAATATCTACTGGAAGTACCCTTAGGTTTTTTTGGATACGGTTTTTTTTGGAAACACCTTTTTAATGACTGTATCTCTTGAAGGGTGCCAGAGTATTTATATTAATTTCAGCATGATATTCCACGTGCTCCCGAGAAAAAGAATCCTGACGGATCAACAGACAGACAGACGGACGGACAGCACACTACAGCGAAGTGATCCTGTAACGGTTTTGTTTTTTTTCCTTTCGAGGTACAGAATCCTAAAGTGGGTGATAGACGTACGAGCAAATACGCGTACTTAAAACCGTCAGGGATCAAACCGGTTTGAAATCTTGCTTGTGGCTCGCAAACTTGAAAACCGCGTACGTTAAGTTCGTACGTCTATAACCCACTTAATAGATATAGTGCAAGATAGTCTTCTTAAAATTAAAATTAGATATTTATTCTTGAACCGTTTAAATGTCTAGACGCAGATGGTTATTCTAAGAACTCCATTAATTATAACGGTTGTGGCGATAAAAAATGCACTCGCGCTTTGGTACAAGGCTAAAACTACGAGCGGGTAACTATTAGAAAGAAAATTAGAACCTGATTATTTAAGTAGGATGAATATTGCTACAGTACACACACCGCGAACTGGATAATAATATGTTCCCATTAATACGTTTGGACACCTGATGAAGAATATTGATTTACCAAAATGCGGTACGATAGAAGAGGTTCGATATTTTTTGGCGCAATGATTCGGCGTTGTGCTGCGAGGGTCGCGTTGGTTGCAGCAGAGCAGCCTAAATGAGCATGTTTGTTATTATAGTTCAGCCAGCTTCAGACATATCGTTAGTGCTGATCTGGTTTGCTGATGTGACAAGGATGGTTATGTTTTACCCAAAGTGAATGTTATCTGAATTGATAAATATCTGGACATAGTAATGTTGCTTCAAAACTAATTATTTTAGGGCAACATATTTACAAAAGGTAATTTTTCTGATTACATGTGAATAGAAATAGCCATTATTTATAATGGATGTATTTAATTTTTTGACTATATTCAGGATGGAAAGTTTTCTTTGTTGATAGATATAGGTAATTCAAATTTGCATTTTGGCATTGGTATGGCTGACTTTTCATTTGTACTTTATGAAAGTAGATAGAACAGAATTAAATATATAGACCCGGATAACTCACGTCTTAAATCGAGTTTAACCTCGACATGTTTCGGGCTTATCCGTAGCCCTTCTTTCTCGGAGCAACGCGACTCGGCGACTGAGGCTGCGAGGAAGAAGGGCTACGGATTAGCCCCATACCTGTCGAGCTCAACCCGATTTAAGACGTGAGTTATCCGGGTCAATATATTTAATATACTGAGTCTCCGGGTAGTTTTTTGTTAAAAAGAACAGAATTGGTATGTCTTTGTCCGACCTCGTGGCATCCCGTGACTTGGACCAGCTCCATCCGTTCCGACCATCGGCGACTAGGGAAATCAGAGTCCGACCGCGATATTATTCATGGCGGCGGATCCATTATGGCGCACTGTCACCTTTATCACCTTATTAAGACCACTTTTTTCATTAGCAACTGTTACGAGATAAAGTTTTGGAAGCAATTTGAAATTGTTGTTGTTTGTGACGATTACGCGCAGGGAGCTTGCCTCGGCAGTTGGATATCCTACTAATGTATATATACTAGCGTGGTATTCGCTTATCTCGCGCAGCCTCCGGAACTGTATATTTTTCCGGGATAAAAAGTAGCCTATGTCTCTTTTGGGCCCATAAACTATCTCTATGCCAAAAAATCATGTCGATCCGTCGCTCCGTTACGCCGCGGACAAAAGCTAGTATTTTATTAACTATCTGTGGAAACCTTTAATTGGCTTTATTGTTACTTGTTTTGTAATTCACCTGTATTAGTTAACTTAAGCTGTTGGTTTTCCGAATAAAATAAAATAAAATAAAATAAAATAAAATAAAATAAAATAAAATAAAATAAAATAAAATAAATAAATAAAATAATAAACACAACTTATGCAAAAGAAATATATAACAGATCTAAACTAGGCTGAGTCTGTGTTTTGGGCGTCTGTAGGTGAGGTTTACTTAGAAAATCAACAACTACATAACATAAACTAGTAAATATATTTTTAATTTTAATGGAATTTTCTACGTAGACAGCTGGTCATCTGGAATATTACATACGCTACTTTTCATCTCGATATTCCTCCGGGGTCAAAATAAAGTTGGTTTCTATTGAAATCAGCTTTATGTTTTTCTTGTAACATACCCATTTATTCTAGTCTGCAGCTTGGCATACCAAGCCCGCTTTTGTTCGCGAACAACGAATGTGCGGAATTATGCAAACTAGCCACCATTCGCGTGAAAATCTTAGCAATGCCTCACAATGCTGTCTTATCAGCCCATACGGTATAACCCTAGCACAAGTCCACACTGCGTATTGAAAGAAAACAGTATAACTTTTCATATCAAGAACATTTGATCTCAAAACATCAATTAATACAATTGATTTTTGAGTGGCACTCTTTACTAGCCCGGATTTTACCGATATGGAAATACCAAATCTGTGCATCACCATCCCTTCCATTTCACCATAATACATTAAGATGAGCATAAATTGCTTAGCAACTGTGTTAAAGTTATTGAAATTCAACCCGTGAAATACTTGTATGTATATATGTATACTCTTTACCTATTGTACAATAGAAAAGAAACAAAACACAATTGACAAAATTTTTATTGACGAGTAGCTTTGTGTTGGTCAAATTATGGTGTTCATGGTCAGTTCCACTTCACTAGATGATGATTTTCAAGAGCAAATTGCACGAGTTACTACTAAATATATGCAAATTACCGTAGTGTCCCTACAATATTTTAAGAGTTCGCTCGATTTCCTTAGGATCCAATCATCAGATCCTAATTTGATGCTTATAGAACCTAATTGAATGCATTCCTAGACGAACGAAAAAAAAAATTTCAAATCGGTTTGTAAATGACGGAGTTCTGAGGAAACAAAAATAAAAAATACTACCGAATTGATAACGTCCTCCTTTTTTTGAAGTCGGCTAAAAATAAATAAAAATAAAATAAAAATAAATAAATATCACGGGACAATTTACACCAATTGACCTAGTCCCAAAGTAAGCTTAGTAAAGCTTGTGTTATGGACACTAGGCAACGGATAACTTATATAGATAAATACATACTTAAATACATATTAAACATCCAAGACCCGAGAACAAACATTCGTATTATTCATACAAATATCTGCCCCGGCCGGGATTCGAACCCGGAACCTCAAGCTTCGTAGTCAGGTGCTCTAACCACTGGGCCATCCGGTCGTCAAAAACTGCAAAATGAGGCAAAAAGACTGCAAAATGAGGCAATACCTATTGTCTAACAAGCTGATGTTCGCAATTACATTCGCCATCTATTTCAACCCTTGTCTTGACAAAGAGAGAAGTGATTGCAGCGTTTTTGATTCCGTTGGTCGACATTAAGGTCTCTGGCCATTGACAAACGACACTACTGTCCTTATCCCCAGAATCCCGTGAAGCGTCACTAGCTAATTAATTAGGTCACGAGTCATGACGCCGTGACGGGCGCGGCCTAATGACGCCCGCGTCACTGCAGCGCCGATCGATGGCGCGTCAGTTGCAGACTGACGCCCCGCTATCCTAAACTGCTGATGCAGAAATAATTAGTTTCTCAACTGATTATACTGAGCTGAGAACATCCAATATGTAACCGTTGTGCATGTACTTTGAGTATTTATCTAGCTAAATACTCAAAGGCGAGGTATAATGTTTGTGTGATCTTGAGAACGAGACTTTATATTATAAATGAAAATCATAAAAAACTTATAAACAGTACGGCTCTGGATTCTGTGATAGTTTGTTGATTTACAAGTAGATATGTTGTATGTCACTGTATGTTGTATGTGGGCACTTTTACACATCATTTTTAAGTCAATGCCGAAGAGAAACCCCCGAGCATAACCCAATCCATACCTCGCTGAAGTTCAAATCCAAATCCAAATTTAAATTCAAGATTGTTTATCACAATATTATAGGCGTTATATAGGATGGAAAATTACAAACAAGGTATACTGGGATTACTTTTTAGAGTCTTTTTGTATTTTTTATTTCAACTCTAAATTTTACTGGTCTATTTTTCTGATTTTTCTGTGCATCCATGTTTTAGCTTGTGTTTTCGTGTGAATTATACAGGTAAACTGGGTACTAGGTAGGTAGGTGTGGTGTGTTCAATAGTGACCTGTTTCGTTGGTCGGCAGTGATGGACGTGGATTGGGACGTGCGCGTGCAGGCGACGTTCGGCGCGGCGGGCGGCGCGGCGGCGCTCCGCTGCGTGCCGGCGGCGGCGGCGCGCGCGCACGTGTCCGTGGCGCGCTGGCTGCGCGACGGCGCGCCGCTCTCGCACGCCACGGCTGAGGCAGGTCGGTACACCCAGCTGTATGATGGAGATCGCGTTACTGATGTCACGTTGATATCCCCTACGTTTGCCAAAGAACCGAAAAAATGGTTCCCGAGGGAACAGCGCGCGATAACCGAAATCCACGCGGGTGAAGCCGCGGGTAATAAATAAAATAAACAAATAAATATCACGGGACAATTCACACCTATTTATTGACCTAGTCCCAAAGTAAGCTTAGCAAAGATTGTGTTATGGGTACTAAGCAACGGCGAAATATAATTAGAAATAGATACATACTTAAATACATATTAAACATCCAAGACCCGAGAACAAACATTTTTTGTACAAATATCTGCCCCGACACGAGAATCGAACCCGGGACCTCAAGCTCCGTAGTCAGGTTCTCTAACCACTAGGCCATCTGGTCGTCAAAAGCTAGTTTAAGGGTAAAAGCTAGTTTATCTATAAAAAAATACTAACAGCGGAATATAGTTTATTTATTTATTTATTTATTTAAATCAAACAAACTTACACAGTATAACAGTTAAGCACTAAGGCACTGCGCAAGACAAACACTGAGAAGAGAGAAAGCAATTGAGTAACAATATTAGCAATTGAGTAACAATAGTATCTAAGCTCCTTCTTTTTTGGAGTCGATTAAAAATATAAAGAAATAATCTACACAGTCGACAAATGGGCTATTTATACAGGCAAAATGATAATTAATTGTTTATACCTACATGAGGGTACGTGTATTTATTTAAATATTTTGTATCCCAGTATCCGATGTTTATTTCCTCAACCGTACATAAATCTACTTTTGTTTGCTGCCAAAACCCAATTTCCCTCCAAAACACTCTATAGACGAACCAAAACAAACGTTTCGATTATAATAAAATTATAATAGAATATTCGAATGTTTAGTAAAACTGAAATTTGAAAGGCTCGCCCGGCAATTCAATTTAAATCTGTTATCGAATTATTTCGAAGAAGTTTGCCTCTAACTCCATCGAATTACGACTGTATAAGGGAATCGCAATATTGAAGGCTGGGCAGCTCTTTATTATATTTTTTTAACTAATACTTTTCAACTGTTAAAATGTCACTTTTCTGTGTTTTGAAAGTGTGGTCGTGGTCGCCAGTCGAACTCTAACTACTAAGCCACCCCGGGTTTTTTTAAAGAATCAAAAAATGTATGACGATAAAAATGTAATTGTGATTAATACCAAAAGCGTAGAGGTAGGTATTAAAAAAACCTTTTAATAAATCTGTTTTGAAAAAAAAATACCTCGTTGATTATTTTACCGGATCTTCTCAATAGATTTTTATAACATTCTAAAGTGCTTCTTACATCGTAAATTAAAAATAAGAATATTTTGATTTTGGAGTTGACTTACCTCTCTCAGCTCTCTAAAAAGGCTCGAATACCGGTTAAATTTTCAAACCGTTATCATGTACTTGGCGCAAAATCTTTTCATTTTGGTTTCGTTCGCGAAACCGTTATTTTTAAACCGGTTTTTAAGGGAACATTTCCATAAAGTTCTTGTCAGATGCACCGGTTTAGAACAATAAAAACCGGTTTATTCTGATGCAGGATAAAAGTCGCCGCCCGCCGCCGGCCGGCCAGCTGTTACTCGTCGAATAAACCGGTTTATTTACATAGGTTATAGTTAAGTTCTTAAAAACGTTCGCGTTCTTATGAAAGTTCGGAGGTAAACTAATAATAAACCGGTGTTTACCGCTATTTTATAAGCTGGTTCCGAGCCTTACTCTCTACGTCAATTAGGTAACTACTTGAGGAATTAGTACCAAATGTATCCTGTTCATTTGACTGACTAGTTTGGCTGTTAGTAAACCGATTAGTTAACTAGATCCTAGTCGTGAAATAGTTAACAGGCGCATGCACCCTCACGCTTGACTGGCGGGCGTTGCAGCAACTGCTTCAGCCGCTCGCTGCGGAAACTGAATTGCAATAATGAGGAAAGTTTAGGACTAATCACCGAAACCGCATCAGCCGATTCAAAAGCACGAACGAATGAGACTTTGTATCCATAATGCGATAGTGTGTTTTTCTGTCTTTCACGCCGTAACGGAGCCACGGATCGACGTGATTTTTGGCATAGAAATAGTTTATAGCCTGAGAGTGACATAGGCTACTTTTTATCCCGGAAAAATGCACAGTTCCTGAGGGAATAGCGCCCGATAACCGAATACCACGCGGGCGGAGCCGTGGGCAAAAGCTGGTAACGTAAATAAATGGAATATCTGTCTTGCTCCTCCGCCAAGTAGTGAGGCCAAGTCGTGCGAAACAGCTACGTTTGAGTTGGAAAAAATGTTCTTGCAATTTAACCCGCCCTCCGTCCGCGTAAAAAACGTAAATAACCAACGCAAACGTAACTGAACCCACCACCAAGAGAACCACCACCACCACAACCATAAACATTTCAATTCAACTGCTGTATCTAATAATTCGTAATTCCTGGATAAGATCGCGGGATCGCGGTGAATGTGAAAAGCCTATGCCAGCCAGTGGACGCCTTTCGGACGAACATAGGCTGATAATGATGATGATGATCTAATAATTTGCGCGTGCGAAACCGCGGGTAAACTCTAGTAACAAATAGAATTAGCTAACAAATTTGAGTTAATTTCTGAAGTTCCGTAAGTTCAAAAGGGAAAACGGAAACTGTATTGGTTCAGCGGATCAATTTGTTGTCCGTCTATCAAGATTTTTTTCTCAGGAACTTTTATTTTTATCAAGCTGAAATTAATATTAAATACTCAGGTCAGATACGGAGCACTACAACAGCTGCTATAGCTTTCGCAAAGCGAGTCCGATTCATTCTCAAGTTGATCAGATCGCCGTGAAGTTGTTCTTTTAACAGCTCTTTCCTGGAGACCGGCCAAGTCCTACCCACTTCGATATGCCTTCATTCTTAGGATTTCTTATACTTAAGTTGGCAAAAACGGGACCCTTGTCGAATTTTTTGGCTGTCTGTCTGTCTGTCTAGCGAGTATAATCAATAAAAATAGTCTGAAATTTGTATTATTTATAGAAAGAAAGAAGACCGTTTTTTATTCAAAATAAAAATAAATGAAAATAGTTTATTAAAAAACTGTCGCTTTAAAATTGCAAACACCACACTAGGCAATACCTGTCGCATTGCGACCGGGATTTGGGTACAAAACACTAAACTTTATTCAATTTAGATTATACTTAAAATTAAACAAACATAATAGCAAAAAATACAAAAAGAGAAAAGAAACTTTCTAGTGACAAAAATTTTATAACAAAACATTGAACCGACTACAAAAAACAATAAAAATAATTTTCTACCAGTCTGAAGTCGGTAACTCAGCACGAGCCAGCAGGAGTGATTGAAGCCCGATATACACGTATAGTATGTAGGTGAGGTAGACAACTATCCACTCCTGCTGGCTCGTGCCGAGGCACCGACTTCAGACTGGTAGAAAATTATTTTTATTGTTTTTTGTAGTCGGTTCAATGTTTTGTTATAAAATTTTTGTAACTACTAAGATTCTTTTCTCTTTTTGCATTTTTTGCTATTATGTTTGTTTAATAATAATAATAATAATAAATTTATTTATTTCGGGCAACTTAGGCCCATACAATAAATACCTTACAGACTAACATACATATTTATAATCAATACTATAATCTAATTTGGTGACAAAACGGCGTGACCCCGTTGAGTCACCGTCCCCGACGTCGCATTAATTTTAAGTATAATTTAAAAGTCGGTTCAATGTTTTGTTATAAAATACTTACCTATTTATTCTGTTTCAAAATACTAGTAGGTAACGGTAAAAAAAATGTGCTAACTCACCAAAGCATCTGAAATGAAATTCCGACGCGAGACTCAAGATTATTGTCAGCGAACGGCCAGCGGCAAGGGTGGAGTTCACTTTACGACAAGCTACGACGCTGTCCCCGCCAGAAACAAGCGATTTCTTCATGAGTTCTAATTCTCTCGAGAAATTCGATTATTTCGGGGACGTTTCCTTTCTTTTTCTATTACTCGACACTTAATGAGTAATTAGAAATGTTCAATTTCAATTTGTTTCCTTTGTTGGCGAGGAATTGGCCGAGTTTTATTTACACGCCTTGGAAATTGCTTTTTCATCTCTCCTGTTCGGAAAGTTTAATTTTCATGGGTAGATAGACGGGTGGAAAATTGCGTTTTCTCCTCTAGGGTGGAAAGTAATTTTTTTTAATTTTTCGGCTAGCCACGACATCGAAGATAATTAAGTTACGTCATATTATTAAAATAAAAGCTTTTCAGTAATCTAAATTCAGCTATACATTAAACGACATGTTTATTACGATCTTAATAGGTTCACATTAAAAACATTCTACAATTGGTCTATTTTTTTCGAAATTACAGAATATCAACATTTTTTAAATTTTTGCCCGCCATAATGCCATGACAGGCATTTTTTTCACGTTTCGGCATGGCCATCTAGATGTAAGTCGTGACCAAGAACATTATATACAACACTGGAGGTTGAACGCCGAACATCCGTAATAAAAGTCAAACTTCTTGGTTCGGCGTGCAACCGCCAGTTTTGTATAATTATAAGCTCTTTGGTCATGTCGTGGCCAACTCGATTACAGTCTAGTCGGCCGCGGCAAGTGGCCAGTATGCAAAGAGTAAAGTAATGTATGAAAAGGTTGGAGGCTGGATATAAATAAATTTAATTTATTTATATCTTATTAATTTAAATCGTAATTATAACTTATATAATTTTGTACATTTTTTTTTTTATAGAAGGCCATGGCAAGTGGCCAGTCGAAAAGGTACCGCTGGAGGTTGGATAGGTTTAAGTTAGTAAATTCAATTTATTATTTTTCTCGTTTTTTTGTAGTATTTTAGTTTCCTCACAGTCGAAATGAAAAGTAGAGTGTCTAACTCGGGTGAAATAACCCATTTCCCCTCGAACTATTGGCGCTCTCACTTCGTTCGAGCGCCAGAAATATCTCGGGTGAAATGGGTCACTTTCCACCCTTGGTTATCAATCTACTATTGTTCCGCTCAAAATTGCACGGCTATTTTATAAGGACTACCTCTACAATCGAATTATACTGAGGTGTTCTCGAAAAATACTTACAATTGGTTTATTAAGAGACTAGCTTTTGCCCGCAGCTCTGCGCGCGTGGTATTCGGTTATCGCGCGCTGTTCCTTCGGGAACTGTGCATTTTTCCGGGATAAAAAAAAAAAGAAAAGAATAAATTTATTTACTTGAATTCGGCACAACAAAAATAAATAAATAAAATTACGGCTAAAAAGCGGGATAAAAAGTAGCCTATGTCACTTTCAAGCCCATAAACTATCTCTATGCCAAAAATAACGTCGATCCGTCGCTCAGTTACGGCGTGAAAGACGGACAAATACACAAACATATAAACACATTTTCGCATTCATAATATTAGTATGGATTATCGTTTCAAAGAATAATCAATACACAAAACGCTCACTGAAGAAATTTGAATTAGTGATTTTTGTTACAAATGAAATTTATTTTTTATGTATTCATATCATACAATAAGAAATCAAAATAATTATTTATTTACATGTTATTTAGTTAATATAAAATTATTACCAAGAAAACATTTAGATCTTTTTCTGGTGTAGTTGCAGTTCTAACCTAACCTAACCTAACCTAACCTAACCTAACCTAACCTAACCTAATTTACCCTACTGACTGACCGTCTAACATCCTAAAGTTTATAATCGTTTATCGCTACTAATATTATAAATGCGAAAGTAACTCTGTCTGTCTGTCTGTCTGTTACGCTTTCACGTCGAAACCACTGAACCAATTTTGATGAAATTTGGTATACAGGTATTTTGAACCCTAAAGACCAAGATAGAATACCTTTTATTCCGGCAGAGGGCGCCACCGCGCGATAACCTAGATCCGCGCAGACGAAGTTGCGGGCATAAGCTAATATCTCATAAAACCATAATGCCAATAGACGTGTCTGTAAACTTGAAAGTTCGACTAAAAAATTGATTAAAAATTGATAGACTTCTCATTTGGCTGATTGTACCAACATTCGTACGATATTATCGGATCCAAATGAAGCTTAACTAAGCAACTTGAAATCCCTGTACATGATTAATATCTGCTTACGAGCTTAATCCAGTTTGAATAATTATCAATAAGAGCTTATACTCAGGTGCGTCGTGTAGCATAGACAATTGGATACATGGCTTATCTATGTGTGTGCTGTCTTAATTAATAGGCCTGACAGGGCTGTCACGCTCCGCTGGCTTCGCGATAAGCTGTAAAATGCTGCTTGTTAACAGAACTAGTGGCTGTGGAGCCATTTTGAAAAATTATATAACTATCAAACCCGCTCATAAAAAGGCTTGTGTGTCAGTTAGGTAGATTATCTATACATGTAAAAGGCAAACCTGACTCACTGGGTTATATATCAACGCACAGCCCAAACCGCTGGACCTAGAAACTTGAAATTTGGTATAGGGGTTCTTTTTATGATGCAAGTGAGCATTAAGGTGGTTTGTCACGGTCAGCTAGGCACTACAGCGCCAGTAGATGACGTTAGTGTGCAAATTCCACGTATTTTATTTTTTTTAGGAATGTAAATGTGGATATTTTTATAAAATAATGTACATGCCGCCTGTAGAGTGAAATTTGTGATATATCCTACCAAGTTTCAGATGTATTTTAATTTAGAAAATACTTTTATTTTAACTTATAACAACGCGGCAGCGGTGACTGTAATATTTTCGCACACATGCTTATAACTTGTAGTAAACAAAAGTGATTGCTAATTTCGACGTCTCGTTCAAACTGCTGATTGGAGTAGTTGTATTGGCGTCTATTCATGCTAGATACGGGTTAGAATCTTCGGGATCGAATCCCGTGTGTGATTATATCTTTTTGCTTTTTTTTTTGGTATCTCAATTAATGATGTGAATGTATGAGCTAATTACTACCTTATTATTTTTTTAAACAAGTAGCTAAAAATATTTGACCTAATTTGTAAACAATTTTTTTCATGTAATTTTATCCCCTATCATAATATCAAGAAATACCACGTTACCAGAATAATACATGTTTCAAAATATTGCATTACCTACTTACCTCATAATTACAAAATCGAAGATTACTCGACGAAGTAATTTTTTGTGAAATTTCTTCTTTTGGATATCAGATATAATGGGAATGTAATAAAAATGTAATGTATTTTGAAAAAATAGGTGTTTCGGTAACGTGATATTTTCAGCACGAGCGGAAAAATTTGTCATCATCATCGTCCAGATCAGCACACGTCTCACTGCTGGGCACACACAGGTCTCAAGCATTATTTTCCATACTGACCTAGTGCGGATTAGGAAACTTCGCAGCAGGCGTATAAATATTTCCTCACGATGTTTTTTTAATTCAAGGTTTTATTGAACTACAAATTAAAAACAGTTTATTATTACATCAGTTTTTTATTTATTTATTTACATTTATATATCATTAAAATCAGTCTACTCCCACCCACTGCTGGCCCTTGCAATTTCACGCCAGCCTCATACACAGCTTACCAGCCGACTGCCAAATAACAATACCTATGTCATTCAACCAACGGTCCGAAGGTTTATCCATGGTACCTTGACCCAATCATGGCCATCACTCCACTGTTTATTTACAAATGTAGTTTGACAAAATGTACTTCGCAAGTGTCATACTTCCTGGCGGTGGCATGGTGTCGCATGGAATTCAAACTTACATCACAAAAATGTTCCAAAAATGTACTAAATTATACGCTTGTTAAAAAAAATTTACTACCCGTAGTTACAAGAAAAAACAATGATCAATCTGTCACCGCGAGGAAGGATACTTCCTTCCTATTGCATTATGTAGCAGTCGTGTTTTAACCCTTTAGTGGGTAACGGCAAGATATTTGCCGTCATACGACTCATATATTTTATTTTTTTTCTCAGTGAACGTGTTGTTAGTTAATATAACTTTTGGTTCGCATATGAGAATATACTCGTACTAATTTACGAAAAAAAGAATAGCAGATAAACGTTATTCCAACCCATGTTAAATGATGATTCGTAGGCCTGAACTTAGATTTTTAACTATTCCTTACAATTGAACAAAAATGTTTGTAAATAAAATTTTGTTTGCTGGATTTATCCGATAGTCACAATTCTCTACTTTCAGAGACAAGATTGGCGATATAAAGTTTAAAGAAAAAAAATCTGTTATTTGATAATTAAAAAAAATGAAGACGGCAATATATTTGCCACTATCCGTTAAGTGTCTGGTGTTTATTAACCCTTTGACCATTATTTTTTTAAAGCAATGAATCGAGAACTTTAACGATACGCACAGCATGAATGATTTTTTTTATGATTTTTGAGAAAGAGAAATGTATATATTATTGCAGGGTTTCCGAATTGTAAGACGGCAATATGTTTGCCGCTATCAGCCAAGGGCATTAAGTGACAAGACCGTCATGTCAGTTTGCCGGGGGAACTACGGGTGGCACGACGTATTTAAAATAAATAAATAAATTATTTATTAATTATTTTTTTACTTCCGTTGTCATTTCTAACTAACACGGCTAATTCAGCAATAAAGGTAAAAGGCAAATTTGAAGTATTGAATTAAGCTTTTGCTCCATATATAAATCAATAACAATTGTAGCCTAACCTACCCTTTCCTTTAATAAACACCAGACACTTAACGGATAGTGGCAAATATATTGCCGTCTTCATTTTTTTGAATTATCAAATAACAGATTTTTTTTCTTTAAACTTTATATCGCCAATCTTGTCTCTGAAAGTAGAGAATTGTGACTATCGGATAAATCCAGCAAACAAAATTTTATTTACAAACATTTTTGTTCAATTGTAAGGAATAGTTAAAAATCTAAGTTCAGGCCTAAGAATCATCATTTAACATGGGTTGGAATAACGTTTATCTGCTATTCTTTTTTTCGTAAATTAGTACGAGTATATTCTCTTATGCGAACCAAAAGTTATATTAACTAACAACACGTTCATTGAGAAAAAAAATAAAATATCTGAGTCGTATGACGGCAAATATCTTGCCGTTACCCACTAAAGGGTTAAAGGAAAGGGTGGGTTAGGCTACAATTGTTATTGATTTATATATGGAGCAATAGCTTAATTCAATACTTCAAATTTGCCTTTTACCTTTATTGCTGAATTAGCCGTGAAGGTCGGGCAGCTACGGGACCCTGACTATAAGCATGGCCCGATATGCTCTTGCCCGGTTATTTATTTGAAAGAATTCAGTTTTAAGTTAAATAAAGGTTTTAATTATTTCTTATTATCTATTGGTTTTTAATTTATTTATTTTAGATACGTCGTGCCACCCGTAGTTCCCCCGGCAAACTGACATGACGGTCTTGTCACTTAATGCCCTTGGCTGATAGCGGCAAACATATTGCCGTCTTATAATTCGGAAACCCTGCAATAATATATACATTTCTCTTTCTCAAAAATCATAAAAAAAATCATTCATGCTGTGCGTATCGTTAAAGTTCTCGATTCATTGCTTTAAAAAAATAATGGTCAAAGGGTTAAAATTTCTTGTGAGTCAGAAAAAAATATGAGAAATGTACGAAATTGTACGCAAATTAAAAAAAGGAGTACTACCCGTAGCTACGAGAAAACTGTACGTTCAGTACTACTTACTCTTTTTTATTACGATTACTACATAATGAAATAGCGCCTGCCAGAAAGGATACTTCCTGATTGATCACTGTTTTATAACTGTAACTATACAAGGGTGGTACATTTTTTTAACTAGTGTACAATTTAGCACATTTTTTTGATTTACAAGAAATTTGAAAAGTCGACTGCTTCATAGGGAAATTGATAGCACCTGCTAGGAAGTATCTTTCCTGGTGGTAACAGATTGATCATTTTTTTCTTGTAACTACGTGTAGTACCATTTTTTTAATAAGCTTACAATTATGTATTTTTCGTAATTTTTTTTTGATGTGAGATTGAATTCCATACCACACTATCTCACCGCTAGGATGTAGGTATGTCACTTTCGCAAAAGCTGCACACATCTGCGCTTGTAGAACTGAATATCACATAAAATAATATTACTATACGGCCAGAGGCCAGTTCTGAATCACAATAGATTGCAAAAGCTGCACATAAATGTGCGCTCGTGGAACTAAATATCGTATCAAATAATAATATGACCAGGCCAGTCCTGAATCATAATAGATTGCAAAAGCTGCACATAAATATGCGCTCGTAGAACTAAATATCGTATCAAATAATAATATGACCAGGCCAGTCCTGAATCATAATAGATTGCAAAAGCTGCACATAAATGTGCGCTCGTAGAACTGAATATCGTATCAAATAATAATATGACCAGGGCCAGTCCTGAATCACTATAGATTGTAAAAGCTGCACGTTCGTGCCATGTACCCATAAAACAAAAGATCAAAATAAATAAAAGTCAAAGGAAAAGAAACAAGAAAATTTTATAACAAAAAATTTTACCGACTACAAAAAACCATAAAAATAATTTTGTACCAGTCAGCAGGAGTGATTGAAACCCAATATAAAGTGCGTAGGTCAGGTAGATGACCATAGGTCCACTCACAGGCAGAGACTTTCTTTATTGAGGTATCCTGGTGCTTCACTACCCATTCCATATGCATTACGAGTAGCATAAATTGCTTAGCAACTGTGTTAAATGGATTGAAATTTAACCCATGAAATACCTACTTGTTATTGAGTAGTAACTCCGATTGTCAACTGTGGTCTTCATCATCAGTTCCATTTCACCAAATAATGATTTTCAAGAGCAAATGCACGAGTTACTACTAAATATATCAAAATTACCATAGATGTCCCTACAACATTTGAAGAGTCCCCTCGATCTCCTTAGGATCCAATGATCAGATCCTGATTTGGTGCTTATGGGACCGAATTGAAAGCATTTCTAGACGAACGAAAAAAAAAATTTCAAATCGGTTCATAGATGACGGAGTTCTGAGGTAACAAACATAGAAAAAAAAAATAACCTCCTCCTTTTTTTCGAAGTCGGTTAAAAAAGGTCAGCACCTAACACAATGAAATGTCTAAACACTTGATTTTTGGCAACTTTCCAAAGTAATACTTCGGGTAAAATACAATTTTTATAGAACATTAGTAGGATGACCAATTCTGGTAATATCTTACAAATAAAATTTTCGTCACTCTCTATTTCTAATACTGTTATATCATATGCTGGAGAAAGAGAAATATATCCGACGAAGTAGCATTTTTGCATTTTGCAAACCCGCAGTTGGCCTTGGATCTGGAAACATAAAAACCATTTATAATATAAACAACCGGCCAAGAGCGTGTCAGGCATGCCCAAGATAGGGTTCCGCAGCCGTTACGAAAAATGATAAGAAATATTTTTGAACTATTTTGTGTTTGGAATCGTATGTGAAATCTTACGCGGAGTGGAGAATCGTGAAAAAAAAACTAAATAAAAGCTTGTAGAAGTGGCTCTACTTCAAAGCAAAAAGATTTATGTTCAAATAAGGAATCTTTTTTGAGGTTGCAAATATACTTGGTGATTAGTTTAAATTCGGAAAGAAAGCGAGAATTGGTTCGCGCTCGTTCTGCATTGTGCCTGATGACAGCTGAGTCATGGCGGCATGGACGGCATTATGCAAGAAAGGATCAAGTCAATAATAAAAATATCATTGTAAATACTATGAACAATGTTTTATTTTTTATTATTTATAAATATAATAAAATCCAATTCAATGAGTTCAATGTCCCACAAAATTTAATAATTTATTAAATTTTTATCTAGAAAATATTTAAAGTGAATTTTTCATTGCAATATATTCTTACTTAGCGTTTTCCCATAGATAAGACCAAGCTAGATCGATTTTTCATCCCCAGAAACCCCTACATACCAAATTTCGTCGAAATCGGTAGAGCCGTTTCCGAGATCCCCGAAATATTATATATGTCGACGAGAGCGGAGAGAAGAGGTGAGATGACGATGGAATGAGAGTACTTCCGTCTCAGTTGTTTTATTTCACTAGTCGATAGTAATTAAATTACAAAACCAATCGGAGTATGTACAGAGCTAATTGTCAGACGAACTGACAGAATCATTAGCCAGGTGTTGGTTGTCGTTCCAACAGCCCGAAGTAGAATCACCTCCGGCCAACAAGCCCGTCCACGTGCACCGCAACCGCTAGTTACGACACACGGCGTTCGATGCCATTTCGATACTCTAATAGTCAATTGACAATCCTAAAGGCTTGATTATTGTAATCTCCGACATATATATGTACGTACTAGCTTTTGCCCGCAGCTCCGCCTGCGTGGTATTCGGTTATTGCGCACTGTTTCCTCGGGACAAAAAGAAACCTATGTCACTCTCGGGACCATAAACTATCTCTATGCTAAAAATCACGTCGATCCGTCGCTCCGTTAGGGCGTGAAAGACGGATAAACGCACAAACACACTTTCGCATTTATAATATTAGTATGGATATACCAGATTTGCTCAAAAATGGTATGAAAAGTTACCATTACATCATCAAAAACGTCGCAGAAAGTAACGCACCCTGGAGGCTAGGCTATTGTCTAGGATGTAACCTCGTACTGTCCAGTAAATATTGAAATTCCATTACATATCAAGTGTACTTATAATGATGGCGATGACATAATGGACCCATTTCAAAATATTAGTTAACTGTACGCCCAACACTGCTGCTCGGCCCACACGCTTTTTTCCAAATTTTTAAAGGAACCCGTTAACGTACAGTACAATCCCATCCCTTGCTATGTACTTATTGGAATTTCATACTTACTTACTGGACAGTAACGGGTATTTTGAAATGGGTCCATGTCATCACCATCACCAACATCATCATCATCATAATCATCATCATAAACAATCATCATCACCACCATCACTATCAATCATCATCATCATCCATAATCATCATCATCATCACCATACATTATTATCACTATCATCATCATCATCACTATTACCACTACTATCATCATCATCATCCTCACCATCATCATCATTTTTGAGAAAAGTACTACACAAGCTTCGACCAGTAATCGCCATCCTGGCCTCGTATAGATGAAGTGTGTCTGACCGAGAACTTGGTTAGTATAACAAGTTTTAGCAAGTCTAATTGGTGGCAATCTTAATATTTTAGTGGAGTTCAATAAATATACGGTAAACATTTTAGATAAATCAATTTACATTTTGATCAGTACAACAAAAAAACTTTCAAATGATGCATTCTGTGTTTTATTAAAAGCTTTATATTAGGTATATTTTATTAGTCACAACTCCAGTAACAAAACTTAGTAACCAACTAGGCATAGCATTAAAAAAAATATTTTTAATGCTTTAGTAATTTCCTCAAGTCGAAAAATGAAATCATGAATCCTTAAAAAATATCCAATAAAAAAAAATGTTGAAATCACCGTATTCCGCATAAGGATTTATTACCTGTTTTTTCCTTTTTATTGAAAGTTTTTATGCAGTCGGCTTATCAATTTTATTCACCATCTCGGTCTGTATAACGTACTCTAAGAAGAGTGAGAAAGATAAGGAATTTCGTACACACCATTGAATTATAAGTATAATGTATTTTCCTTCACCGTAAAGTTCACGATAAATTAGGGCTATTTTTTTATTGTCTTTGAATTTCTAAGAATATATTTAGATGAAAAATTCTCTTTCAAATGTTTTCTGGATAAAAACTAAATAAAATATTATGTTTCGAGGGATATTCATCATCATCATCATGTCAGCCAATGCTGGGCATAGGCTTCCCCCAAGGCTCTACACTCAGACCGGTCTTGTGCTTCCGGCATCCACCGCGATCCCGCGGGATATTGAACTCATTGAATTGGATTTTATTATATTTATAAATAATAAAAAATAAAACATTGTTCATAGTACTTACAATGATATTTTTATTATTGACTTGATCCCTTCTTGCATAATGCCGTCCATGCCGCCATGACTCAGCTGTCATCAGGCACAATGCAGGACGAGCGCGAACCAATTCTCGCTTTCTTTCCGAATTTAAACTAATCACCAAGTATATTTGCAACCTCAAAAAAGATTCCTTATTTGAACATGCATCTTTTTGCTTTGAAGTAGAACCACTTCTACAAGATTTTATTTAGTTTCACCAGTCCCGATGTTTGTCATCAAATCTTGCAAATTAAATTTGATTCACTTTTCGGTTACCAATTGAGCTGAAATTTTGCATACACGTGTAAATCGCGTGACAATGCAATAATCTGGTAGTGACATCTTGATAGTCCGGCCAGTATTGTCTCCGCAGAATAGGACTCTTCAACGATAATTGGCATCGACTTCAAATTTGGTATGAAAATGTGGGATACCCTGTTCTAAAAACGGTTGTCCCACAGAGAAAAGTTTAATATACCAAATATGGTTATTACCCGACTGCCAAAGGAGGGTTATGTTTTTTAGACGGTAAGTTTTTAAAAAACTTTGACGCCACCAGATATTTTGTCCCCGGCCCCTTGGTAACGGACTAACTTTTGAGTCCCATACCTCGTTAAATTAGGAGTTTACTAGTTGTTTTATTTTTATGTATTTTTATTCTGTTTTTATTTAATGTATGAAGCATGAATAAAATATTTCTATTCTATTCTATTTTACAAAATATGCCTTTTTGCTATCGTGTTTTTCTCTATAACTTTAATAAAATAAGTAAATCCACAAAAAATTTAGTTTAGTCATACAAACCTACATCTGACCTGGATTGCCAGTCAGAGTAAAGGAATACTCTGGTCGGGAATTTTATAATAATTACTAAACTCTACCCGCGGAAAATTTCTTAACTCTTAAACCAGCAATTGACTGAAATTTCAAGATTTTATCCTGATCCTATTGGATTATTGAGATATAAAGTACCCTCTATGTTGTTTCAGATGTCTTACTATCAACATACCAAATTTCAAACAAATCCTTCAAGCTGTTTTAGCATGGGAGGAACCAACAAACACACACACCTACACACAAACATACTCACAAACTTTCGCATCGATAATATTATTACAAGTACTATGCTTTATCCCAATTCCATTCGAATATAAAAATTAAAAGTAAGTAGGTAGGCGCATAAATAAAAACTAGCGTTTCGTCACTACTTATAAAAACCGGCCAAGAGCGTGTCGGACACGCACAAAATAGGGTTCCGTAGCCATTAAGAAAAAATTAGTTAGTATTTTTCTAAGGATTTCGTATTTTATACGGAATCTTCCAAGTTTAGGTATGTTTTATACCTTCCGCTGCTATTTACTCATAAACTACTAATAACTCTCAAGCAAACTTAGCCGTTATAGTTTTCCTTGAAAGTTTGATATATATACTGACTACCATCCTGAATTTTTTCAAATTTTTCCACCTACCGGTTTAGATTTTAGAGAGGGGGGAGGACGCTCGATTTTAATGAAAATGTACACTTTAAAGTTGAATATTTCGCAAACACATTACTGAAACGAAAAATTGTTTTAGCAAACCCCTAATGGTTTTAAAATCTTATGGCGAAACTATAAGGGTCCGTTTTTGCCATTTTGGCTCCGGAACCCTTTTTTTTTTTTTTTTTTTTTAATTCGATCGGAAGGCAAACGAGCAAGTGGGTCTCCTGATGGTAAGAGATCACCACCGCCCATAAACATCTGCAATACCAGGGGTATTGCAGATACGTTGCCAACCTAGAGGCCTAAGATGGAATACCTCAAGTGCCAGTAATTTCACCGGCTGCCTTACTCTCCACGCCGAAACACAACAGTGCAAGCACTGCTGCTTCACGGCAGGATTAGCGAGCAAGATGGTGGTAGCAATCCGGGCGGACCTTGCACAAGGTCCTTCCACCTGCAAAACCCCAAACACCCTAAAAATTCAAACCTCAAAATAAGTAATTTTTCTGAGTGAAGATTTTTTCAAAGTAGTGACGCTATAATTATGTGTTATTCCAGGTGTCCAACTATCCACATAAGTACTAATTAAATTAGGTACTATATCATAGATTTCTATGTACTAACTAATCCCTAAAGCCGAGCAAGAAACATACACACATACGTTATTATTCAAATACATACGCTCGAAAAACATAACCAACAAAACACTTGAAAAATGGTCAAAGTTGGTGTGATGTACTTTATGGATGGTCCTTTGGCATTTGCTTCGCACGCGTAATAACCGATCATCATCTCAGCCTATATACGTCCCACTGCTGGGCACAGGCCTCCTCTCGGAATGAGAGGGCTTGGGCTATAGTTCCCACGCGGGCCCAGTGCGGATTGGGAACTTCACACGCACCATTGAATTGCTTCGCAGATTTGTGCAGGTTTCCTCACGATGTTTTCCTTCACCGCAAAGCTCGTGGTAAATTGCGCACATGAATTTCGAAAAACTCAGAGGTGCGAGCCGGGATTTGAACCCACGACCCTCAGCTTGAGAGGCGATAGGTCAAACCACTAGGCCACCACGGGTTCTAATAACCGAAAGTTGAACTGAATTCCAGGACTTTGACTAATTCCGGGAATTTCCAATACATAACTACATAGTTGATTTCATTGACATTGCACATAAAATACCCACGGTCAATTTGTAATATCAATGAACTGAAACAATTAGTTTGCTCACCCGCGACCTTATATGATAGCTACATTTATACAAGACTAGCCTTTTGCCCACGGCTTCGCACACGTGGAATTCGATTATCGTGCGCTGTTCCCTCGGGAACTGAGCATTTCTCCGGGATAACAAGTAGCCTATATACTACTATATAGACTATATTGGCCCATAAACTATCTCTATGTCAAAAATCACGTCGATCTGTTTCGACGTGAAAGACGGACAAATATACAAACACACACACTTTCTTATTTATAATATTAGTATAGATGTTCATGCGTTCCTCCACCTCCTCACTGTAAAAATTGATTGATATGTGGACCATGCAAAGCAACGCCTGATTCAATAAATAATTTGTAGTGTCTAATCGTAGGAATCTCGTGGGAATATCGTGATAAAAAGGAGCTTTCACTTTACACGCCCAGCTATCTACATACCAAATTTCGTCCAAATCAGTCGAGCCGTTTTATTTTTTTTCATATAAGAGGGGAAAACAAGCATTCGGGTCACCTGGTGGGAAGCAATCATCACCGATCATGGGTACCGGCAAAACGAGGGGTATCACAGGTGCGTTGCCGGCCCGTTGCGAGTTTGATAGGCTAAGATCCCTAAGTTGTGCCGCTCTGGGAATATCGTCCCGAGAAGCCGGTTCCATAGTTTAGTCATGCGTGGGAAAACGTTCCGCTAGAAGCGGACAGTGCTTGATTGCCAACCAATGGAAGAGGCTTTCAAATTTATAATATTACCTATATACTATGCTAGTGTGTGAAGGATATTTATGTTTCACTTACCCAGAACTCGAATTGATGTTGGAATCGTCGTCCATTTTCCTTTTTTTGCACCATACTTCATTACGACTGCAACAACAAGCAGATTAGCCAGGTTCTGGTTTCGAAATAACGTCACTATGTGCAATATGTTTTCCACGGCACTTACCTTTTGATTTCTCCGTGATGACGTTTCATTTGTCCCTGAACTCGTTTTTGATTTTTCCTGGGACCAGAGTAATGATGATTTTTATAGTCTTTTCGCAAAGTTCGTGGCTCCATGGTGCAATGCGAATTACAATTTAATTATCTTGAAAATGTAGCTTCATGGATAGCAAATCAGAAAATCGCAGTTTGACTTGACAGTTGAGATGTTTTTGTTTTTTACTTTTATTATCCAAATGACAACGTCAGTTCTCTTTATATTTTATCCAAAGAGTATTAGTACCTACAGAAATCATGTATTTTTGTATGAGTAACAAAATAACATGATATTGACATCGATAATAACGATAGAGCTATATTTCCAAAAATTTAATTGAAATAATTATGATATTATGGCTTTCTACAGACATTTTAAGATACTCAAAAAACCATTAACAGTTAGTGCTGGTGCTGCACTCTGACGGCAGAAAATTGCAGTGATATTCCTTATTTATAAGACGTACTATCGAACCAACGGAATCGTGCCCCACTTTGGAACCTTTTCGTTGAAAAAGTCATACTGACATCGCATTGCTTGACAAGGGAATTCATTATGGCACTTACTGTGAGAGCGTTCTACGGTGGGTCAGGAAGCAAATAGTTTGACTGTATATGCAATATTCCATATTTATTTGTTAGTAGGTACGCACGGTCGGTTACGATCCGCGAAAGGCTGCTGGTAGAAGATGGGTGCGTCTAGCCGAGGACAAGGCGCAATGGCGCTCTTTGGGGAGGCCTATGTCCAGCAGTGGACAGCTAGAGGCTGATGATGATGATGATGACGTACGGCCGAGGACTTTAATTCATGAGCCACCGTGGAACCTTTTCAAAGGAAAAGTCATTACTGTTTTCCTCGTAAATTAATACGATGTCACTGTGACGTTCACTGTGATATGGTTCCATGGTGGCTCATGAATTAAAGTCATTGACCGTACGAGCAACGCAATTTTTTCTTTTCGAAAGAAATAATTCTTACGGAAATCAAAAAAATTGGCAACGCATTTGTTCATTTAGCTTCAGTCTTTTGACCGAAGGGCTTTGTACCGATGGCCAGCAAAAGTATTAAAAAAAAATGACACGTGCTTCTAAATAGTTAATAATTATTATTTTATTTTGATCAGATAAATCAAACGAATACTGACAGTGGCGCCTAGCTTCAAATTGACGGCGACTTGGCGAATTAGTCGCGACGCACACTACTACCGAGCCTTTGGCGTACGATACTGTCGCCGTCCACTCACATATTGACAAAAATGAAACAAAATAATCATCTAGATTAAGCTATTATTCAAAAACTTTCTTTAGGTAAACAAAAAATGCCGCGATCAGAGAACGAAATAAACATCAAGAGATGTGACTTTAGTTTCAAAAAATCTTTCAAGCGCAAATGGTTGGAAAAATTATATAGTATGGAAGTCGTGCCACCTTAAGAAAGGATTTTTAGAAATTCATCCCCTAAGAGGGTGAAATGGGGGGGTGAAGCTTATATGGAATTTTCTCATTTCTGGACTTAAAAGTATGAAAATAGTCACAATTATAACGGGGGTTAATTAAAAAATGCCCTGATAACTAAAGTACACGCGGACGAAGTCGTGGGCAAAAGCTAGTTATAAAATAATTGGGCATTGGGGTCTTCAGCTCCTCGCATCCATCCGCCGCCAGCGATCCGTCTACCGTGCCTCAGGACGCCCTACGCTACATTTTATCCCGGTATTTCCTCGAAATCTAGTATCTACACTGTATTTTTTTTTCGGTTAACTTCGGCAGACAGCTCAGTTCATTGAACTACCTGATAATAAACTTTTTCATGAAATTGAAAAAAAAAGAAAAAATATATTTTCGAGAATCACAATTTTTTTTTGCTAAATATTGTGTGAATTAAAAACGGAGTAGCTATCAACTTTGAAAAAATCCTTAAATTAAGGACCTTTACGCCGTTTTTTCTGCTAATAACATCTTCATTACCTAATCTCTTAATTTTCTTTAAAACGGGAAGAGTTAGGCCACTAGTGTCTTAGAGAAATTTACTTAATTTGACCTGTAGATTGTATCCTTAAAGTTAACGTAATCAAAAAAGACACGGTGTAGATAAATACATGTTTGTGAATCAAAGTTATGTCTTAGCACCCCCCATAAGGTACCCCCTAGGATGTGGGGCGAATTAATAATAGCATTAATAGTGATAACACTGACGAGGGTACACAGTTTCAATTGGGCCCGCATTAAAACCATCGGACTGGATGTTCGCCCGTTATTGAGTTACGAGTCTCGCCTTTGCAAATAGCGTTGTTTGCGGGACAAATGTTTGTCCGGGATAATTGTCATAGTTATAGGCTGTTTAGACGTTACGTTGTGTGTAGCGATTACAAAACAAATTGTTGGGTGTTACATCTTGCTAATATTATACTCGTAGATATAAAAGTACCGAG
Organism: Choristoneura rosaceana; assembly: GCA_037349165.1. Taxonomy (NCBI): domain Eukaryota; kingdom Metazoa; phylum Arthropoda; class Insecta; order Lepidoptera; family Tortricidae; genus Choristoneura; species Choristoneura rosaceana. Next base: position 521,083 of record JAZBNJ010000026.1, read on the forward strand.
TTTTGCAGGTGGTAGGACCTTGTGCAAGGTCCGCCCGGATTGCTACCACCATCTTGCTCGCTAATCCTGCCGTGAAGCAGCAGTGCTTGCACTGTTGTGTTTCGGCGCGGAGAGTAAGACAGCCGGTGAAATTACTGGCACTTGAGGTATTCCAACTTAGGCCTCTAGGTTGGCAACGCATCTGCAATACCCCTGGTGTTGCAGATGTTTATGGGCGGTGGTGATCTCTTACCACCAGGAGACCCACTAGCTCGTTTGCCTTCCACTCGTATAAAAAAAAAAAAAAAAAAACCGAAACATGATTTTATAAACGTTAGCAGGACCAACCACACAACCACAACCACAGGATTATTATTATGAAGTCGCGTATGAATTGGCCACTAGATGCGCTAGTGTAGCGAGACCACTCCGAAATGTCAAATGTCACTGTTTTTGGGTGAGCTACGCGAGCTTATTTATAATTATAATAATTTACCTAGTGTTACCAGTGATGACGTACGGATCTGAGACGTGGGCGCTTAGGATGGGCCTGATGAGGAAGCTCAAAGTCACTTAGAGGGCTATGGCGAGATCTATGCTCAAGGTTTCTCTGCGGGATAGAATCAGAAATGATGATATCGGCAGAAGAACTAAGGTTACCGACTTACCAACATAGCTCGAAGAATTGCGAAACTGAAGTGGCAGTGGGTGGGGCACATTGCTCGCAGGACTGATGACGGATGGGGTCAAAATGTTCTGTCGGTAGGCCTTCAACAAGATGGAGCGACAAAATGGTTAAAATCGCGGGATCACAGTTGATGCGAAAAGCAAAAGACCGGTTCTGAGTGTAGAGCCTTGGGGGAGGCCTATGTCCAGCTGTGGACGTCTTTCGGCTGACATGATGATTATGAAGTTCTGCTCACGTCTTCCAAATCAGCAGTGTGTTAAGTATTCACTGTATTATTTCAGAGATCCAGCTATCTATACCAACGCACGCCCTCACACGCATATTCACACACAAAATAAACATATCACTCATGACGTACGTACTTACACATCCACAAACACGGCAAACTCCATATATATCACGATAACATCCAAGTATCGTAGCGCAGCTGAATATCAAAATGAAGATCTTAAATCGGCTGACTAACTTCGCAGAACGAGAAAATGAAACTAAATCTTTCTATAAAACTTGGTGGCGTTAATGCAAATTTAATGTCGTTCTGTTGCAACGTGCAGGATATGCAAGGCAGCCTATTTGCAATTGGATTCTCGGGACATTTAGACGGTGCGAGATTTACGTATACCTTGCTTCTTATCTTACTCCTACGAGTATTACGGATGAATTTCGACCCACAGGTATCTATTGTGGTTATTGCGGTTCTTTGCGCTTAGTCCGCTGTTTTTATTACTACTTACATTAATTCTAATGCGATAGTCTGTAAGTCTTAAACATGCTTTTCTTTAACTTGCAATGCACGATTATATACTCGTTATCTATACATATAATAAAGCTGATCTATACATAATGTGCAGGTCAAATCATGCAAGTTGAATTTGACTCTCTTTCGGTGGCCGGATCGACTTGAAATTTAGCGTGTAATTAAGTAAATCTGGTGACGATAGAATAATCTGGTAATGACATCCTGGTGGTTTAGCCAAAATCATCTCCGCAAGACGAAACTCCTCAAGGATTAATGGCACAGACTTGAAATTTGGTACAGAAATGTAGTTTAGATGAAAATAACTACAAAAACATACAGTCAACAAAAAGTACAGTTTCCAAAAAACCTTGTACCAAAAAGTTAATTTTTAATACAATATTTTGTTTGCTTGAACAATTTCATTACGTCTAAACCGATGAACAGATTTTAATGAAATTCAGTATACAAATAGTTTGTTAAGCCACACGAATTTCACTTTTATTTTTGTTTAGTAAAATAATAGAAAATATTAGTAATGCAAGATATACAAAATTAATTGAATAAGGGACCCCAATAACGTTATTGAGTATAAAGTCATCGTTATCTCCATTACAAATGTTTATTAGGTCTGCAAACGAACCTGTTTATTAGAAAATAGTCATTTCAATCGACATTAATTAATACTTAGTCCATAAGAGCTATAATTAATTAAAAATATTAACGCACATCAGACAACAGTTCTTGCTAAACAATTTTTCATTGTGACTTTGTTGAAACAACACGTTCCATCATCATGAAGTAATATTATAACTAAATAGTTCAAATTTTCTCCAAGTTTTGTGCAAGTGAGATTTAGAAAAAAGCTCATTCAAATCGTTCTGAATTATGGATTCGCTGCCGTTGAACAAGACATCTACAATAAGCATTGAAGAAGGACCCCCATTTTCTACTTCCATGCCTAATATTACGCTTTTCTCCTGCAATATCATGTGGAACTTATCAACAGTGACTTTGATGTCACACGCAACTACCCTGATCTTTGGTGCCATATCTTGGATGCTTGTCAAAGAGTGGGGAAACTTCCAGAACTACGTGTTTTTGAATGTCATTCTCGCCACTTTTTTGGCCACGATCATAGACAACATCAACCCTGAACAAACTCGAGTTTTTTCCATCATGTTGATTAACTGGTTGATTGTGTTTTCATTGGTATTTGGAATAGATCTTGATAATCTTGAGTATCATAGCACTCGTTATAGATACAAGGTAGTGAATATTTTCGGTTGGTTTTTGACCCTGGCGGAGACTGTACTGGTAGACGGATTCGAATTCTTTTTTTTCTTTATTTACTTCTTCTTATTGATTGTGCTTATTATAATTAACATCGCTATATTTTTTAAAACACTATTAACTGTAGCAAAGTTAATAAAAGCAAAAAAATATTCCGCGGTATGTAAAATACTTTTGATAGCTAATATTAATTTGATGTTGTCAGGCGTGTTGCTCATTATGTTTGCTGATTGTTTACTCGACATTGGAGACGACATGTATCCGTATTACACAATGAAATGTTCGTGTTTGTTATTTGATGTATTTAACTGTATGTTTTTTGTAATTAACTTAGTATTCTTGTCGATGACAAATCATAGAAAGCTATGGAGAGAGTATCTAGTACAGAAGAACGCACGGGAAAATTGAGTTACTTATAAATAGTACCTAATGAATAAAAAAGTGCTATATTTTTGTGGAAAAACAAGTGCACAACAATACACAAATGGTATAATTATAATAAATTTAACTAAATTTTTATATTTATAGACAATTTTTTGTGTTGTGTATTAAATGTGTACCTAGTGTTTTAATCTGTCCTACCGCCTCGCAAGCAGAGGGTCGTGAATTGGAGCTCGGGGTAGCACATCTGATTTTTTTGGAATTATTGTGGAAAATTACATTTCAAATGAAATTTCAAATTTTATCGTAATAAACCACATACGCAGGTATTTGTTTCTAAGAGTAAGAAAATAATTCAATGAAATAATTTAAATTAAAAAATAAATAAATCCCTTTTTGTGAAATAGTGATACCTTATTTGTACGATGATCAATCAGATGTCGGTGTCGCATTCATAGATCAAGCCCACTTGTGCGACGAGCTTCATTATACGCTTCCGCGTCGATTATCGCCGGGCACAGACGAAGTTGCCGGCAAAGTGTAAATTGGTTTGTTAACTTTATGCTGCGACAAAGTGCGTACACGCACTGGCAATGACAATTCACAATTTGACGTTTATGTGACTCGTATTGTATACGCAACAAATGCCAATAGGCAAAATATAACCATATAACTGTGTGGTTTCGGACTTTTCCAGTTTAAAGTGTAGTTTTTATTTTTTTCTTTATCACGTAATTTTTTTTCCTTAGAATGACTCTGCTACGGAAGACAGTGTAGTTTACTACAAATCGTAGTACAAATGACATATTTTTTAGGCGCCTCTATGGTTACAAGCTATGTATTCATTTATATCAGTCAGTTTGTAACGAAAGTTGGTTGTGCTTTAAAAAAATTGCTAATCAATAAGCACTGTTATATGTATATTGTCGGTTAGCACTTTTCTATATTAAATATTGAATAATTATCATCTAAGATTTAATTTAATTTAATAGATCTACGTTGCTTAATTGTTCGTGTTTTTGCAGATTTTAAATAAAAATCCTTCATTTCCTTGTATATTTCTTTATAATTAAAGTTTCTATTTTTTATCAAATTTTTATTCGCTGGCATCAGATGTGGCAACTCCACTCTCTCAGGTCAATTTTAACCAATAAAAGCAGAAGTGGCATAGCTTAAATATAGACAATAGACACCCCGAGAATCTCGAGATGAGGTGTGAGTTAGATATGTCTACAACCTAATTCATGACAACCGTTGCCATACTTGCCAAAATGAAAATCAAGTAATAAATTAGGAAATCCAGTAAAAATCGGATAGCTATCACACTATTCCACTGTGGAATGTTTTATAGTAGTTGTATGAAGGTTAGAAAGAGGACTGAATATGATTTACACTTCTCTGTCCTTTAGACACATAACATGGCGTAGTCGGTAGGATAGTAAAGTTGGTACGTATTGTTTTACTACTTTCGATCTACCGAAAAAAGGCAAGTCAAAATCCATCAGGAATATTTTCAGTCAGTGATTAGCTTAGTTAAGCTTGTCAATTAAAAAAAAAATGGGTCGAGGCTTCTAAATCTATAATATAAAAATCAATCGCAAAATGTGTTGGTAAGCGCATAATTCGGGAACGACTGGTCCAATTACGCTAATTTTTTTGTTGTTGTGTTCGCTACTGTCAGGAGAAGGTTTTCATGGAAGAAAAAAATACAACGGGGGCGAAGTCGCAGGCAACAGCTAATTTAATAAAGATTCGGTCAAAAAATGGGACTTGAGCAGCCTGAAATGTTTAGTACTATTTACGTGTACAAGCAATGTACAAGTTAATGTGAAAAACAAACTTATTCTTTGTAGGGATCCGAACGCTTACGATATTAAAAAGGATTAACTGTTTTGTATTGTGACTCAAGATAGATTAACTCGAGGCCAACCTAGAAAGAAAAGAGTTATCTTATCCAACAAGATCACGATAGAAAAGCATGGTCTCACGCCTGCGTCTCTACCTTCACTGATTATTTATTCCCATTCAAAGTCTGGAATTGTTTAAAAAAATATAACGATGAAACTTATCGGCATCTCTTTAAAATTGGATGGTGCTTCATGAAAGTGGCTGCAAAGTTTCCATTATGTCGGCGACAGAGCGACGCACGCGACAAAGTGGACATTATTGTCGCGTCGGCCGGTGAGTGGTCCAGCGCGAACCGGCAGCTTAAGAAGGGTTCTGCATGATTTCATCCTAATAATATTGTAAATGCAGAAGTTTATTTGTGCGTGCTTATGTTTGTTACTCCCTAAAGTTATATAGACAGCTGTTTGGAATAACACATAGGTAGGCTAATTTTTATCGCGCTATTCCTACGGGATCAACGTATCATCCCAAAATTGCCATACACATATAGGATTAGATATAGGTATGAAATTCGGCGAGGTTGGCTATGCAACGTTAATTAGATAAGTCAAAGTTGTAATTATTATTATTGTAATTATATTTCTATTGTTCTTTTTAGTCGCAGGATCTCAATTGGCCATGCTTCAATTTTTTTTTGGATGGTTATTATAATTTATTTGATAAATATAGACCATTTTAAGAAACTAATTTCGGTATTTTTGTTTTTAATCAATCCTATCTACATTAAAAAAATATATTAATTTATTGCTGGCGTGAAGTCATCAAATCCACAATGGATAGTGTAGCCTTTGACTGCACGCAAAAAAAATACAGTTATGTCAACGTCAATCAAGGTATTAACGTCACCGCGGACTGCTAACCTCAAAAAAATTTGAAATCGCTAACTAAACTTGTTTAAAATGGAAGGCTACGAGTGTTTCGTCCCTTTATGTCTGAATAACAGCCGGGATAACCCGGATTTGTTATTTGTACCAATCCCAGAACGACTGCAAGAGGAATGGTGTCGTAAAGTGAACCAAAAATACATCAAAAACTTGCAGTTTTGTTGTGAAGATCTTTTAAATATATGTACCTATTTAAAACAAACATTACTTTTACACAGATAAAGCCCTAGTGGAAAAGAGTTGCCTGATCGAATGTCTTCCTGTTAACGCAGTGATATTAGCCGATAGAGGCTTCAAAGAAATTCTGGAAATTGAGTGCGCATTAGTAAGTAAGAATAGAAAACTACTGCGTCCACCAAGCGTTTACGCAAATCGGAAACCTTCCCGAGAAGAAGTCATTAAGAGAAAAACGATTGCAAGTTTGCCAATCCATGTTGAGCGTGTCATCAGGCAAATTAGAGAATTTAAAATCTTAAAGCCCCACTCTGTTGTCAATCACAAACATGTAGGCTTCTTGGATCAAATCATAATGATTGCTTGTGGGCTGATAAATTTGCAGGGTGATTTAATAAAAATAAACTGAATTTTTAAAGACATGAATTGTTTTATTTTAATAACAATAAAATATGTTTCTGTGATACAAAAAGTAGGACAAATATTCAAAAATTGAAAACATATTTAGTTTAAAACATTCTTAGGTTGTTAACATTTTGTGAAGTACAGCCAAGGGCATTAATATATGTAGATACAGTCAAGTGTAAAGATATGTATTCAAGTATTGTTAATTAAATAAGTAACCATTTAAAACTGCACAAAATTAGAATCATCCTAATACTCATTAATACATACACATTGAAGAACTTATAAATATGTATACCTACTACACATACACTAATTTGTATACATCTTCTGCCAAAACATGATTGGTTCGTTCAGATCCCAAAGTAGGCTTAATCCAGAAGCATTTGTGTAGATGTGCAGGAAGGCTCACAACTCTGCTTTTCAAGCCAAAATAAAAGCAGTAAATAATGCTTGCAGCCACCTTAAAAAGAAGAGGTTGGTATAAATAACTGATTAATTCAAGGTTAAATTGGAAACATCCTGCCTATTCTATTTCTTTTTTTTTTATTCGACTGGAAGGCAAACGAGCAAGTGGGTCTCCTGGTGGTAAAAGATCACCACCGCCCATGCCTATTCTTTTTTTTTTATTCGACTGGAAGGCAAACAAGCAAGTGGGTCTCCTGGTGGTAAAAGATCACCACCGCCCATAAACATCTGCAACATCAGGGGTATTGCAGATGTGTTGCCAACGTAGAGGCTTAAGTTGGAATACCTCAAGTGCCAGTAATTTCACTGGCTGTCTTACTCTCCGCGCCGAAACACAACAGTGCAAGCACTGCTGCTTCACAGCAGCATTAGCGAGCAAGATGGTGGTAGCAATCCGGGCGGACCTTGCACAAGGTCCTACCACCTGCAAAATTTATATTTGTAAGTTAAAAGTAATACAAAAAAAACACTATAAAAAAACTACAATTAGTTACAAAAGGACTTTTTTAAAAATCAATCAAAAGTTACGCGAGGAAAGATAATAGAGTTTACCTGCAGAAGCTGCACAATCAGAACAGTTTGACTCTAAGATTTCGGCATCAGTTTCCCTTATTTTGGCCATTACTGTATATGACTTTTGTGTTCTATGCTCTGGTACAATTCTGGCTTTGACAATACGGATTCCCAAGCTTCTCTGCACTTCCACATATCCCAAACACAGCTGAGGACAAGTATCTATCCCGGGATGACCTAAAAAGGGGAGAAAACAAATTTAACTGCAGTACTATTTAATTAGGTATAAACATAATAAAGATATTATTTTTAAGTCAGTAATTTACTTACATAAGAGCTTGAGCTCCTCTTATTTCAGCGATGTTGTGGTTGCTAGAATTCGTCATAAACTTCATGACATTGTCCACATGTGGCAAATTGCGAGAATCGGCTTTTTCGAAATTAGCCGTCCTGTTTGCCATTTTCAGTTCCGTTAGAGGATAATATGCTGGTTTTATTTACTCTTTGTGCTTAAATAACAAATAAACAAACAAACTACAAAACGAAACGATACGTCAATGTCACGTTTGTGTTTGACTTGACTTAGACTTGACACGTCAGTCGTTTTTTTTAAAATAAGGCATAGGAGTTATTATCCATTGTTCAATTGATGACGTAGAGAAAGGTCATTTGAAGATCAAAACATTTCAACGAATATCTTAATAATGAGAGATTTTTTTAAAAATCTGATATACAGAAACTGTACCGAAAGCTTGTTTCTCGAAATGGTTTTGAGATTTCCATACATATTTAAAAAGTTAGCATGGCTAATTATATACTATACAAATTTTTATCCATTTTATTTTGAGAATTAATCCACGGCGCTTGGGTAACTATACACCTGAATTTAATTTATACTAGGAAGCGTTTGGTACATTTTTACACCATTATTATGATTGTACTCAGTCTTATTACTGTGTACAGCGTCCGACAGGAAAAGAAAAGAAAATATCGGAGCAAAAATAGTAGTTCAATGTTGCCACTTTATTGGGAAGTATATCGGGTTTGGGACTTCGACTTGGACGACATTTAACCAATATACAGAATTGAAGCATAGTTACACAGTAGTTCACCTCTACAATTACAGACCTTGCAAGACTAACCAAATTGTCTTATTTTAAACGTATCCAATAAGTCACGATTTCATTCATCCTCCTCTGTTTCCTACAGGCCCCTAAGTAAAACGAGACGCAAGATGTCGTAGTAGCGCATTTAGAATTCATTGAAAAACTCTGCAGTGAAAGTTATCTGATCGTAAACCGACGGGGGCGCAAACAGCGAACAGAGCGGACGCAAGGGAGCCAACTTTACTGCCAAGTATTAAGTAGACCGCTTTTATTGAGTATAAAAAGGTTGATACCATCCATATTTCCTTTTTATTTGTTTTATTGGTTGCCAGTTTGGAGGGCTGTTGACGGAAGAAGCCGTCGAGTGGTTAAGGTGGTTTGTCACGGTCAGCTAGGCACTACAGCGTCAGTAGATGACGTTAGTGTGCAAATTCCACGTATTTTATTTTTTTTAGGAATGAAAATGTGGATATTTTTATAAAATAATGTACCTAGCGCCCGTAGAGTGAAATTTGTAATATATTCTACCAAGTTTCAGATGTATTTTAATTCAGAAAACACTTTCATTTGGGAACGCTGCAGTTTCGACTGATATTTTCGCACACATGCTTGCAATTTGATGTAAACAAAAGTCTTTGTTAATTTCGCTAGCATGATCAAAAAGCAGAATGGCCTAGTTGTATAAGGCTCGAGTTTACCCTAAGAATTGCTTAGGAAGTTCGGGTTCAAACCTGTTGAACTATTAAGCTTTTTTGTTTTTTTTTTATAGTTCTCTGTTAATGACGTTAATGTTTATTGAAATGTGTAGCAAAAAATTTATAAGACCTAATTTAGGCACATTTTTTTAAAATTTTAAGCGAATCTATCTATAAATATGCACAACTACAATGCCTACTATGAGACTTATTCCTCACATCTACTCAAGGGTTGCTTGGTAGAGATCCCTTCGAGGGATCACTTCCTCTTTACGCACGGAATGCTGAGGGCCTGGGTTCGATTCCCAGCGCTGGTCTATTTTTCTGGTTTTTCTGTGCATTCATGTTTCGGCTTGTGTTTTCGTGTGAAATATTAAACTTTCACGGGATAACCGTAAAAGAAACAAAAAATTTGGAGTTGAAATAAAAAATACAAAATAGACTCCAAATCGTAATCTTGATTCTTCCTCTTTACAAAGTCAAGGAAACCGAATCACGTACCAGGGTGGAACCTTTTCATATCCAATTACGCTGTGATTTCTTTGGCAGATGTATGGGATGTCAACAATACATTAGTAGCACATAGGTTCCTGGTATGTGACTCAGTTTCCATGACCGTAACTCAACGTTTTTTTATATATTTTTTACAATACAGTTTACATACTATGGGAAAATTAGTCATAATCATTATCATTATCCCTATACATACATACAGGCCTCCTCTCACACAATGAGGGCTTGGGCTGGGCGTTGTTTTCAACGCGGGCCCAGTGTGAATTGAAATATAGCACACACCATTAATTATTTTGCAGGGGGTTGCACGTTTCTTCACGATATTTTCCTTCTACGAAAAACGTGACATATGAAATAAGACTTGTTTATTTTTATTTCAAATTTAATGGGTTGGGTAGTAATCGAAATAGATTGAACAACAAATTAAAAAAATCCATCACTAAGTCAGTTTTTATTTGCTTATTTACATCAATCAATCAAATTAGCCCACATACAACCACTGCTGAGTGCTTTTTGCATTTTCACGCCACTTTTCCAGTCTTGTGCCAGTCTCATACACAGCTTACCAGTCGACGATGTATGTTTTAACAGTGTTTTTCACTCTGTAATTAAATATTTTTTTATGAAAACAAAACATATTTTGAAGAAGCATATTTTGTCAAATGAACTTTTCTCTGAACTCCAAAATTACCGAGATATGAAGCTCAAAATTTAATCCGCTACCAATGGGCTGGGGTTCCGGAACTGTGCATTTTTCCGGAATAAAAAATAGCTAATGTCAATCTCTGACCAATAAAGTATCTCTATGCCAAAAATCACGCCGACCCGTCGCTCCGTTTCGACGTGAAAAACGGACAAACATTATATAAACAAACACATACACTTTCGCATTTATAATATTAGTATGGAAGTACGGATATGGTTTTCAACATTATCATCACCGTCATCATCTTCATATTAGCCTCAGGACGTTCACCGGTGGACTTTAGGCCTCTTCCATACATATTTTCCCAAGTTGCCAATACTTAGGTACTCGCCACGCTTGATAAGCGGGTTGGCGAGCGCAGTATATGTATGTTGTACTCAGTCTCTACAGTACTTACTTTTCAATTTCCTAATAATGCGTCTTTTCCGAGACTAGAGTATTGATGCTTTATATGTATTTTATTCGCAAAATTCGTGGCTACATAGTTTCCAATGTGAATTATAATTCAGGTCAATACTTGAAAATATAACTTCATTTACATTATAGATTATAGATAATTATAATTCCGCCAATTTCGAGGACAAATTACGATAGTTTAATTTAGGAAAAAATTACTCTAGTTTTTACAATGTCATGACAACAAACGAACAAAAAATTGTGACTTGACATTTGACAATTGAGATGTTTTTTTTATTTTTATTTTTTGGAAAAAGCTAAAGCCACAAGCCATGCAGCTTTTGTCTGATTTTATCACTACTAATTTATAATCCGTTAATGCAATTTTCCGTACTTATTTATTAATTCGTTCATGTTATGTCATTTTGTTCCTAATTTCTGTCGAAAATCCAAAGAATTGGCAATGCATTTGTTCGTTGCGCTTCAGTCTTTCGACTGGACGGACTTTGTACCTATGGCCAGCAAAAATATTAAAAAAATAGGGAAACGGGCTTCAAAATGGTAATTATGTAATTTTGATCAGACAAATCGAACGAAATCTGGCAACGTCGCTTATCATCGAATTGTCGGCGAGTTGACAACGTGGCTGAAACGCACACTACTAACCAAGCCGTTGGTGTGACGATACTGTCGGCTGTTCACTCACATATTGACAAAAATGAACCAAAATAATCATTTAGATTAAGCTATTAATCAAAAGCTTTCTTAAGGTAAATAAAAAATGACGCGACTAGATAACGATATAAACGTCAAGAGATGTGGTTTTAGTTTCAAATAATCTTTCAAGCGCAAATGGTTGGGAAAATTAATTAGTATGGAAGTCGTGCCACCTTAATGGATTGCAGAGCGAGTGAGAATGTTTAGGAAGACTGTCATATCACTATCAAAACAAATATTGTGTAATAATACTAGCCGCTTTAATTTTTACTACGATATTTGCGAGAGGTTTATTTTACTTTAACTATTAGCAGGTTTTATGATTGTAGCCTCAAAAATATTGCATTTTATATCTAAATATTTCAGACCGAAGTGGATGTTGGTAGTACAATACAACTAAAGTAAAATGATAGCTAACATTGGGTTGTATTTTCGATCTTTACTTTACATAAGGGTGAAAGGATGTCCGTCGGTTAAACAGGGATACACGCACACTAACATACGCCTGTATTCCCAAATGGGGTAGGCAGAGCACACGAAACCTACCTGTCACTATCGTACCATTTTGGTTAAACTTAAAACCTAAAATTGCTAAAAGTGCCACCGAAGCGGTAACATTTCGTGTGCTCTGCCTTAAACAGAGAGATGGATAAATTAAATCATATTATTCCCGCGCAAAGTCATCAAAAGTGCAATCATCATCATCATCTCAGCCGTAGGATGTCCTCTGTTGGACATAGGCCTCCCCCATAGACCTCACGTCACTTCGGTTGGCAGCGGCCTGCATCCACCGTGAACCCGCGGCTTTAACCATTTCATCCGTCCATCTCGTTGGTGGACATCATACGCTGCGCTTGATAATCCGCGGTCTCCACTCGAGAACATCTCGGCCCCAACGGCCATCTGTTCTCCGTGCTATATGGCCTGCCCATTGCCATTTCAACGAGCTAACTTTCTTGGCTATGTCGGTGACCCTTGTTCTTCTACGTATCTCCTCATCTATTCCCCCATCCACACACTCCCACCCAGTGGAATACCGATGGATAAATTTCTCACAGGCAACGCCACGGATTAACGCTAGTTACAAATAAATTGTAACGTATTGACTGAATGCAAGAATGCTAAGTATCCAACGAGTACCTAACATTTTCACAAATGTATTTAACAACAATGTCCCCCAAGTCCCAGCGAATGCTCCCGTCTGGATGTGTTCACTCTATGGAAACCCTAATCTCAAAGTCATGAGTACTTCGCAGTCGCCCCCACGTCTTAAATTGTTTGCCGATACAGTATCGCCTCTCTGTTTAACTAAACTGTAACAGTTCCAGTATTTACTGTGTTTGTTTTATAAAGTTCGCCGGTAGTATTATACGGTGAGATATTTAGTCACGAAGAAATTAGCATACACCCAACATTATTCGACCATTTTGAAATAATTTCTACTTCAATGTTTTATTTTTATTTCGACGCGCAAGAATCAGCGCAAGGAACACTGGCCAGTAACAATGACTACAGTAAGTACAGTAGTAATGGTTGGCGCTTCCAATCGCCATGGAACGACTCCGTATTAAAATTTAACACTGGCCATTTAGATACAAAGGAGTACAATTTCGTTTAAAAATAATTCGATCTTCTTTTGTTTTCTTTTTACAAACGCTGCAGATTTTGGCCAGATTTTGGTGCTGTTTGTGAAATTATTGAGTCGATGAGTGTTAATTAGTTGCAAATGGTTTGTAAGAATATTTAGATATTTAACTTAAATATGTCTCGTACGTTCTCAAACAAAGATTTATTTATTAAGTACAGTGTTTATTAAAGAAATTATCAAACGTGAGTAAGTAAATTTTATATAAAGGAATACATAGTTTATAAAAAAGCAGGTATTTAGAAAAAATAAACCAACTTCAATGCTGTAACTAAAAAGGAAGAAATAAAAGATTCATCTTTGAAAAATTGTTGAGTAAATGGGCCAAAATTCTTTTTATTTTTTTACTATGACTTTTTACTTATCCTTTATCCCTTGATATTTTCATTCGATCGTCGATAACTTTCTGATAGTTCTTACTAACTTCTTGGTTTAAACTAACTAAAATTACCTCGAAGTTTCGGCCACATTGCAGTTATCATGGTCACGAGAAGACTCGTAGTCAATATGGCTAAAACGTTGAAGTAAGTTTTCACTTTCATCAGGATTTTCATCAGGAATTTATCAAAGTTTAGTTTATTTATTCATTCAATACATCATTACATTATAATTTACATAAATGTCAGTAAGTTCGCCGGTAGTATTATACGGTGAGATATTTAGTCACGAAGAAATTAGCATACACCCAACATTATTCGACCATTTTGAAATAATTTCTACTTCAATGTTTTATTTTTATTTCGACGCGCAAGAATCAGCGCAAGGAACACTGGCCAGTAACAATGACTACAGTAAGTACAGTAGTAATGGTTGGCGCTTCCAATCGCCATGGAATGACTCCGTATTAAAATTTAACACTGGCCATTTAGATACAAAGGAGTACAATTTCGTTTAAAAGTAATTCGATCTTCTTTTGTTTTCTTTTTACAAACGCTGCAGATTTTGGCCAGATTTTGGTGCTGTTTGTGAAATTATTGAGTCGATGAGTGTTAATTAGTTGCAAATGGTTTGTAAGAATATTTAGATATTTAACTTAAATATGTCTCGTACGTTCTCAAACAAAGATTTATTTATTAAGTACAGTGTTTATTAAAGAAATTATCAAACGTGAGTAAGTAAATTTTATATAAACGAATACATAGTTTATAAAAAAGCAGGTATTTAGAAAAAATAAACCAACTTCAATGCTGTAACTAAAAAGGAAGAAATAAAAGATTCATCTTTGAAATTTTTTTGAGTAAATGGGCCAAAATTCTTTTTATTTTTTTACTATGACTTTTTACTTATCCTTTATCCCTTGATATTTTCATTCGATCGTCGATAACTTTCTGATAGTTCTTACTAACTTCTTGGTTTAAACTAACTAAAATTACCTCGAAGTTTCGGCCACATTGCAGTTATCATGGTCACGAGAAGACTCGTAGTCAATATGGCTAAAACGTTGAAGTAAGTTTTCACTTTCATCAGGATTTTCATCAGGAATTTATCAAAGTTTAGTTTATTTATTCATTCAATACATCATTACATTATAATTTACATAAATGTCAGTTATAAGAATTTGTATTGAAATCGTCAAATGTAAACAAAATAATGTGAAACATGTGTGATGTCAAAGGAATGTGAAATAGGAAGTTAGTGGTAGTAATGGAAAAGGGTTTTCAAAGTATTTTGTAATCTTGTTATACAGGTCCGTGTGGTGTCGGGTTAGAACTACACCTTTCTATTTCTTCCATGGATGTTGTAAGAGGCGACTGAGGATATAGGTTAAGGTATACCGTAGGCGACAGGCTAGCAACCTGTCACTATTGTACCGTTTTTGTCAAACTTAAAACCTAAAATTGCTGAAAGTGGCTCCGAAGCGGTAACGTTTCGTGTGCTCTGCCTATCCCATTATGGGAATACAAGCGTGATGTTTGTATGTTGTATGTATGTTATACAGGTGGCCGCTACATCATCGCAGGCAGCCGGGGTGACATCCTAGTGGTTCGGGACGCGCATCCCGACGACACAAGCTCCTACTCCTGCGAAGCTCAGCACGCCTTGACTGGCGAGAAGCGGCGCAGCCCGCCTGCGTTGCTCGCTGTATCACGTGAGTATCTTAGATCTGACATTTAAGCTACGAAGCTACGATCGAAACAAACACACACAGGCGCGCTCAACACGGCCTCTAAGGGGGTCTCGCGGTACTGCAGTAACGCCGTGTAGAGCGCGCGTCTCTTTGAGTGCTCCATTATACTGCTTTTAGCTTATATATATACTGTGACTTAAGTGTCTAAATAATGATAGTCTATACATAATATTTTTTTCTGATTACATACGTACATATTAGTCTAACATGTGGTAGCATGGTGTACGGTTGTGTTGCTCTGAAGATGAGCTCTGGTTGAGTTCGAAACGCGTCAGTGTAGTGTGGTGGTGATGATAGATGGGTCTCTGTGATTTGTGTGCTCTTATTATGTGAAGGTGGAAGAACTGCATGAACACGCGTAACTTGCATAAACGTGGCTATCACAAGGTCGCGGGCGAGCAAAGACATTATTTTAGTTCATTGAAGACAATGGCTAGATTTACATGGTATTATTCTCTTCTTTTGAAAAAGCTCGTGTAAAACCGAATCAGCAAATCCGGTTGAGAGACGAACCGTAAACATATTACCTGAACTCTGACAGATACGCTTCGCTGTCACATCTCTCGGATAAAGATTTCGGAAGTTCGACCAATGCCAGTACCCGATACCGAAACCAAAATTATTTATTTAAACTCGGAATGAAAATTGACCTATAATAATGCTATCAACAAATAATAAAAAGTGCTCTAGTTTAAATCAGTCATAGGGAAGAAAATTGAAATTTGTAATTTGCCTGCTTTTGCCTGTCAATGGCTATACAGTCAAGTGAAAAAATGTGTATCCATTCGAACCACTCAGAAATATGTTACTACGGCCTTATTACGTCGGAATAAGAGTCAGTGGAGCATGCATAAAATAAAATAAAAAAATGTTTTTGAAACGTTGAATAAGTTAATATTTTTACACTTGAATATATTCTATGAGCTAAAACGGGTTCCAGATCAGGAACAGTTTCTTTTAGTTTTTAATTTTGTGGTATACGAGTATAAATAGTTTGATAGCTATAAAATGAAATGAAAGCGTTTATTTTAGGCGAAACCCATACCATGGGCTAGTAACAATTTAAACGGTATCCCTTTACTTGACCGAACTTCATTTGCACGAATTTCATGTGCTATAATATACAAACGTCATAATTTTGTTTCCTATAACTTCATTATCACTACTCATTTTTACCATATTAATCAAATGGCAGAATCTTTGTTTCCTATAAAGTTACTTTCAATAATTTCATTTTTCATAATCATTGTAATCCATAAGTATCACATGCCATAATATCATTTGGACGTCAAGAGGATATACTGATAAATCCCATACGTCAAACAAGCCTTTGAATCAGGTAAATTTTAAGCACATAGATTAGGTTAGGTTAGAATTGCGACATTTGATTTGTGCGAGCGAGCGAAGCGAGCGAGCTAGACGGTTTGGAGCAGAAGCGACTCGGATAGGTTAGGTTCAGAAGGCAAAGGCGGGAGCGAAGCGCAGCGTAGCTCCCGCCTTAGCCTTCGATGTTAGGTTTTTTTTTATAACAGCCCGGATAATAAAGATAATAGATAGATTAGTAATAGAAACCAACATCTCAACTACGCGGAATAGGAGCTCCGCGCACGTACGTAGCCACGATGAATTCAGAAAGAAACAATATTTGGTATGGCGTTTCAATATTCTATTAAGTGATATTATTGCACTTAATAATATGGAAAACAATACGTATTGCATTCGTATCGTTATGGCATCAAAGTTTCGGGAAAATAAGAATATATCAAATAAATTTTCTGGTAAACGAAACATTCGAGCAAATGAAGTTTCGGGCATGTGGAGTTCGGGATAATGAAATTATGGCATATAACTTTCGGTCAAACAATAGACAACCAATTTAAACCTTACACTTGCTTACTCCTGTTACAGTTACGAATTACGAAATAACAACGTAGCCATTACAAATTAGCAGAAGCGCAAGTGGCAGGCCACTCCACAACGCCAATAACTTCCAAACGCCGCATGGAAGCTCTCAAAATCAATTACGGTTACAGCTCTAATTTGACAGATTGTCTATCTAAATTGAAATTTCAATTTTAACGCCGAAACCGAAACCGAAAGTTTGGTTACACACTAGGTTTCGCGCATCACTCGGATTCCGAATCTCGTTCTAGTTACAAGTCCCAATATTTTCCGAGCAATATTCGCTTGGCTCGATACGGGACCTGTTGCTTGATTTCTTTATTCGACAAATGTTCGCTTTGCGGGCTCGTTGGGGACGAATTTTACATTTTATCGGCGTTAAACTTTAACAGCACTGTAGCCTGTGCTTTTGTAACTTGTAATTTTCTTCTGCTGAAAATTGAATTGAGTTTGCTTAGAGTTGTAAGGACACAATGAACTAAAATAAAATCCTTGCTCACCCGCGACCTTACGATAGCTAAGTTTATGCAAAATATGCGTGTTCGTGCAGTTCCTCCACCTCCACACTGTAAGAACACACACAAATTACACAAACCCATCTACCACCACCACCACATCACACTTACGCGTTTCGAACTCAACAAGAGCTCATCTTCAGAGTAACACGACCGTACCGTACACCATGCAACCAGTTGTTAGACTCAAACAACTGGTAGCATATTGTAACAACTGGTAGCATGGTGTCATGGGAATACAGGCGGTATGTTTGTGTGTGTATGTGTTTAAAGAGTAGTATCGCACTCTAACCATTCAACTATATCTCTGATCAGATTCCGCGGGCAGCATGGCTCCGAGGATGCTGTTGATATCAGAGGAGGAGACGGTGGCGCAAGGAGGTGACGTGAGACTCGTCTGCTGCGCTGTCGGGAGCCCACCACCTACTTACAGGTAAGAAGCACTTTTGTACAATTTATCATCATTACCTTCATCATCAGCCGTAGGAGGTTCACTGTTGAACATAGGCTAGCCTTGTAGACCTTCAAATGCTTCGGTTGGAAGTAACCTGTGATTAAAACTGTGAACTCGGGGCTTTAACGATCATCCGTCCATGTCATCCGTCCAACTCGATGGTGGACGTTCTACGCTGTGCGAGCTGTTTAGCGGTCTCGTTTTTATCGCAAGTTGTTCCCTCCGCTGCTTAAAATACGGTTTCTTTGCACGCTTTCCACACCGCTGCTTAAAATACGCAAACGGTGCTGAATCGCAGTGACGTACCGTAAACGTCACGACTTTTGTTCTGTAAAGACCTGAAGTTTACGACACGTCACTGCGATTCCGTATTTTAAGCAGCGGTGTGGAGAGCATGCGTTCAAAACGGTGCGCATACGATGCATCACTTGACTGCGATTCCATGCCGTCAGCGTGTTTTAAGCAGCGTTTTTTACCTTAAATATGGTGGAATCGGAGCCTTAGCACACACTAGCTCGTTGAGTTTCTAGCCGGATTCTTCTCAACAGCGGTTTTTCCGAACCGGTGGTAGATTTTTGTTTGATAAGTGCTTGTTATAGCCTAAATTGAATAAAAATATTTTGACTTTGGCTTTGACTAAAATCCTGGTCCTTCCAGCTGGTTCCGCCACACCAACGGCCGCCTCAGCCCCGTCTCCAACAGCATCCGCGTGTCAGTGTCGGACCAGGTGCTGATCGTGCGACGCGCGCAGCCGTCCGACTCCGGCCTCTGGACCTGCCGGGCGCACAACCAGTACGGCGAGCAGCGCCGGGACGCGCGGCTAGTGGTGCGGGAGAGGCTGGTGGTCTCCGTGCATCCTCAACTTCAAGTGAGTTCCTTATTCTTTTGCCTAATATTTTAATATGTATTTTTTGGACGCATATCAAATAGAGTGGCAGGAGCATGCTCTCGATAGGGACGAGTGGCGGAAAGAAGGGGAGGCCTTTGCCCAGCAGTGGGACACTTTAACAGGCTAACAAAAAAAAAAAATTTTTTTTTAATCGACTGGATGGCGAACAAGCAAGTAGGTCTCCTGATGGTAAGAGATCACCACCACCCATAAACATCTGCAACACCAAGGGTATGGCAGATGCGTTGCCATCATAGAGGTCTAAGATTGTATACTTCAAGTGTCAGTAATTTCACCGGCTGCCTTACTCTCCACGCCGAACAACAACAGTACAAGCGCTGCTGCTTCACGGCAGAATTAGCGAGCAATCCGGGCGGACCTTGCACAAGGTCCTACCACCTGCAAAATACGTAAATGATACAGCTAATACAATCAATAATAATTATTATTATTATAATTAATATTCCAGCTCTAACTAGACTGTAGCAGTACAATACTAAAAGCCCAGTTTAGACCTTTAATTTTATGCCGTAGTGGTCTAGTAGTTTGACCTATCGCCTCTCAAACAGAGGGTCTTGGGTTCAAACCCCGGCTCGCACCTCTGAGTTTTTCGAAATTCAACTGCGAAATTACATTGGCGCGCAATTCAATGGTGCGTGTGAAGTTCCCAATCCGCACTGGGCCAGCGTGGGAACTATGGCCCAAGCCCTTGTTCTGCTAGGAGGCCTGTGCCCAGGAGTGGAACGTATATAGGCTGGGATGAATAAAAGGATGGTGGTCTAGTGAATTGAACTATGGCCTCTTCAGCAGAGAATCAAGTGTTTAAATCGGCACTTGTAACTGTAAGGTTACAAATTTTTGTGCGAAATACATTTGTTTATCACGAGCTTTGTTGTGAAGGAAAACTTCGTGAGGAAATCTGCAACAATATTTATTCCACGCACTGAAACCGCACGTGGGGACTACGACCATGACCGGCTTTTATCGTGATGCATTGCGTGCTTATTTATATTATTACTTATAAGGAAAAAACATCCCAGTTATATTGAAAAAAAAAATAATTGTGTTTATGTTTGTTACTCCTTCACGCTACAACGCCTGGACGGATTTGGGTGAAATTTGGTATAATAATAAATATTAAATTCATTTATTTCGGGCAACTTGGCCCATTCAATAAATACCTTATAGACCAGGTATTGTTCATCAAAGTTATAGACTAACATATTTATAACCAGTACCTTATATTTAAAAACTAATTAGATGACATAACGGCGTGACGGGGTGACAGTGTGGCCGTTGAGTCATTGATGTAGACATCTGAACATTTGGAATAAAACATAGGTTACTTTTTATCCCGATATATCCAAGGGATGGGGATAAAATTTCGGAGTAACTACTTTGGGAATTCCCACTGGAATTTTGTAAAAACCCGGAATTTCAATTCAACTTCTGTCTCTAATGTAATGAGTTACACGTGCGAAGCGGCGGGAAAACACTATGTAAAAGAGTGTTTATTAGGGCCTTCTTTAACTGCTTTTAAAGTTTGAACAAAAATAAGTACACGCTGTATTTAAAAATAACTTGATGACATTAACTTCGATATATTTTTAAGCTTTTTAAGCATATTGCCTGGCTTAGCTCAAGGTTCAAACTTAAAAGTTTGAAATTCCGTTAACCTTCCGCAAGGTGGAAAGTTAAGCGGATAAAAAGTTCGGAGAGACAAAATGTTTATAAATGGTAGCTATGTACAGTACACAATATAAAGAAAATGATTTGTTTTTTTTTCCGTTTAGCGGTGTTAAGACTTTAAGTTACTTAACAGAGTTCTAGACTACTTTTGTTCTTGCCCAATTGATTTTAGTTTGTGTTTAAAGTTTTCTAAACAGTCGAGTTTTTTGATTTTTACATCTTTTCACTTCACGTTGTTTTGTTGTTCATATAAAAATGGTAGTATAAAAGTTTTATAACAAAATATGATATTTGGAACAGACTAAGCATTAGCTTTCATTTTGATACCCATAATATCAAAATGAAAGCTAATGCTTAGTCTGTTCCAAATATCATATTTTGTTATAAAACTTTTATACTATTATTACAATATATATAATATATATATCTATATATATATAAAAAATATATATAATATAATATAATATATATATATATATATATAATTATAATATTATTATAATATTATTATTACAAATAAAAAAAACTCCTCTCCTTAATATTTTTTGCAGCCACAGTTTTAAAATAAGTTAAAAATCGTCGAACAGAGGCTACCTAGAAGACCAAAAAAAAGACATACTTATACATAAGCTCGTAAAACATAAACCTCCTTCGGAGAGTTGGATAATACCCCCAATCCTGGTCTCTATTCCTATTGTTGAATGTTAAATCCCGTACTCAACTCAACTGCCAGATCAAACGGCAGAAAATCAGCAGATAAAAGGTTTCAAATAAAGTCTCCAGAACTTTGATAAAAACATCCGCCCAGCCAGGTCAGTATTTGCCAACAACTGCTAACTAGTGAACCGTTAACCAGCACTTTAAACCGGCCACATTCGGCCAGTCGTTACTTTGTCACAGTACTATAAGTCCGGCTAACAAGGCAAAATGCTTCTCAACTCGCTCGCCCGGCAAACTCGAGTTAGCGTGCCTCAGTTAACCTCAAAGGTTCTTCTGACCGTCCTAACCACGCCGAGTCGACCGAAAGCCCTGATAATTAGATTCTGCATCAACGGAAATGTAACTAAGTATTATTTTACTGTGGTACAGTGGACATTATTGACCATTATCACGATCCACACAAAAACCGAGTGCGAGGGAGTCTTCTATTGCAGTGTAGGCAAAAATACTTACGAGTATGTCTGTCCAGCGGATGTCTCTGGGTATTTTCCTTTCCGGGACGCATTTCTCAACCGATTCTCATAAAATTTCGTAAGCAGATTCATTGCATTTAAATAAAACAATGAAATCCAATGCATCACTCTTTATTATGCACCAGATAGTAAGAAATTAGGGATTGAATATGCATTCCTTCCGATCCCGTGGAAATATCGGGGTAGAAGTGTTATTCTAAATATTTAGCTACATACATACCACATTTCATTCAAAGTTAAACAGGAAAAAAACACAGGTAAAATAAAAATTGTGACATTTTTGGGATTCTCCTGCAAACATTGATTCACAATGCCTTGTCTTATTCTCGCTTCGCACGCAGCGCATATCTCGACAGTACAATTTTAACAAAATTCGTGATAAAAATATAAAACGTTCGAACACCCATCCACACTAAATTCAGATCACAACCCTCACGGTCTCCGGAAAATTGAAAAATAAATATTCAGAACGCATTCTTAGTCGAAAGACACATCCGACCGATGTCATACGTTCGTCGCCAGAATATAATGTAGAATGACACCTGACATGCGTGAATGGAGTTAAGATGGAGGGAAATAAACTGTAACACCGCGTGGAAAGGTCGCAAATGATGTTGAAAGACAGTTCGTTGTTGGTCCAAGTGATAGACGCTTTGATGTTCTGCTCTTGGTTTGCTTACGCCTGTTTTACCTCGCCGTTTTCGGCTTCATTGACTTATTCAAGTTGTTATGGGCTGGGATGTTTTGCTATACTTAGACATACCGGATATTTATGTAAGGAGTACCAACAGCTAAAACAATATAATAGGAATAGCAACACAGATCCAATTACAGGATCCCACAGATAGCTATAGTTAACATGTTTAAGCTTAACTTAAACGAGGTAAAGAGCAAAGAAAGTTCTTTTCCAAAGTCGGAGTACCTACCTACCATTTACATTGTTGTAGAGTATGTTCGAAATCGGTCTTGCTTTTAGTTCGTCACGTTTTGAATCCAGTATGGTTAATGTATTTTCCCGTTCACAAAATACGTCTCAATCGCGTTCGCGTTAAAATCTCAATTTGTATGGAAACACGGACAGCGCCTCTGGCGGAAAGTTTGCGCAACAATTTTAGTCAGTGAAGGTTTGCTACGTAAACTATTTTTTCGTCTGCCTATCGTAACCAAAACGAATGACGACGCCGCACCGTGGACATGTGGAGGCTACATATCGACGGCCGAACGCTCGCTTTACGTTTTCGAATAGTAAACGAATTTTTTGTGAAAACGCCACACTAGAGGCACAGTACTTACCTTTTCTCGCCTTCAAACGCATACACGCTTTCTCCTAAACGAAAAAAATATTCTCCACCAAAGTCGTTTTTTTCAGCGAGGGATTCGGAAGAAGATGGATTAAAACTGCATCTTTTCGGGAGCCTTTTCTAATCATCGTGGATGAGTATTGATCCTCATCGTTTTAGCGTTAAAACCCAACCTAAATCGCTCAATATTCATGAATTAAGCCTGTCCAATTTTAAGTAGACTACATAATTTAAACAAGTTAGAAATTACTTTGTTGTCAACAAACATCTTTTAGCAAGTTCGGAATTCCATCACTCTCAGATCTTGTTTTATTAAGGTAATAAGTTCGTTAAAAGTTCCCGACTCGATTCGAACGAGCTCGTAATTACTTTGAATTAATTACATGTGAGTCCATTCATTAATTTGAACTTTAATATAATAATACAATAATGTTTTATGTTGGAAGTGAGCAGAAAACAAATTAATGTAGTTAAATTGTCCCGAATTTAGACTAATTAAAATTATACTATTTAAATGTTTTGCAACTAAAATTTTGTATAATATTTTTTTGCTTTTAGAATTCAACTTACCGATATTCTGAAAAACTTTGTCCTAAATAATTTCTTGCTATCTTGTAATGTTTCAGAGCCATTATATTTCACTTGTGATTTCTGTAACTAGATAATTTCATTCATTTTAATTAATTTAAAATTTTATGATTAAATGATTGACTGATCTGAATTGGATTCAGTGATTCGATAACCAAAATCATCATACTATTATTCAAGTTGGTCTACTTTGCCCGTAATGAGCATTCCTGTAACAGGCTATCGTGAGGTACGTATCATAACTTGGATATTTTATTTATGTCGTTTTTAATCATCATCAGTCATCATTATGTCAGCAGAAAGACGTTCACTGCTGGACATAGGCCTCCCCCAAAGCTCTCCACTTAGACCGGTCTTGTGCTTTTCGCATCCACCGCGATCCCGCGATCCATGAGTTTACAGTGGCCGTACTCGATAGCGACGGTGTTATTTGTATAGAGAATTGTACAGCGCCTCTACAAATGATTTACGCCGTCGCTATCGAGTAAGGTCACTGTAAATTCATGGTAGTAGTACCGATTTTACAGCCAAGGGCAAAAATTTGTATACACTTTAGTACCTTGTCACTTTAACCACTGTGACAGTTCATATTATGGCAGTTAAAATATAATGAAAATAGACAAGGTACTAAAGTGTATACATATCTTTGCCCTTGAGTCTACGATTGCTGACGTTACAATGATACGACGATCGAAATTTGACTATCGGCAATAGGGATGATGACGCCATTAAAAATAATTTGATGGCACAACTTCAGTAAAAAAACGCTTTATTTTAGCCCTGAAAACCAGAATTATTTTCGATTTACTGTCAAATTAGATTTGTTGTTGCTTTAAAACAAATAAATAGTTAGTTGATTGAGTTGCCGGATAGTGACGTCATAAGTCGCCATTGAAACTCTAGGGGAGAGTTGTGTTTTGACAGCTCAGCAAAAGTACGTCAGTTGATTGGTGGTGTCATCATCCCTATTTTCCATCGCTTGCACCAACGTTAGATACGTCACGTCCAAATCGTCGCGGCTGAATAATGCATGGCACACGCGACGATCGGCTGTCAGACCCCCGCTCTTTTGTTTGTCTTAGGATAGCCCAGTGATTGGGGACAGTTTGGGCCTGGACACATGTCGCCGGTACGGTGCCGTCTACGGTGTCACGGCGCGGCGCCGTCAAACGGCGTCGTGCCGAAACACGGTGCCGCGTACGGTGCCGTACACGGCGCCGCGAACGGCGTCGTACCACGGCGCGGTGCCGTGTACGACGCCCTGCACGGTGCATCGCTTGGTAGTTTAACTAGTTTACGTTTTGCTGCTGAACGCATAACACGCAAGTACAACCATCGGTTCAAATATACAAAACAATTGTCGTTTTAAATATATACAAGTATACAGTTTTTGCCTTGACATGGACCAAGAAAAACGTATTCTCCTGCTCCTACTGCTAAGACGACGAATGAAGAAAAAACAGAAACGAAGATATTGGGTGAATCCATACATGTCTTTAATGAACCATGATGGAGGTCATTTTTTACTTGCGTGTTATGCGTTCAGCAGCAAAACGTAAACTAGTTAAACTACCAAGCGATGCACCGTGCACGGCGTCGTACACGGCACCGCGCCGTGGTACGACGCCGTTCGCGGCGCCGTGTACGGCACCGTACGCGGCACCGTGTTTCAGCACGACGCCGTTTGACGGCGCCGCGCCGTGACACCGTAGACGGCACCGTACCGGCGACATGTGTCCAGGCCCTTAGGCCGAGTATTTCAGAAGATTCTTTTTTCCAATTGGTTTGTTGTTCGGGCGCTTTGTGGAATAATTGATCTTGTGATCTTTTCTATCCTGCTGTATTTTTTTCGTCAACTTCACTTCATCTTTTTCGGCTTCCAACTTTACTGTCGCAGTTCAATCATTAGATTCCTGGTCATCCATAAAACGTTCTAAACCGTTAGCTGTTTTGAGTTAGCAAAAAGTACAGTCAGCAAAAAAAGGTTGTATTAAAAATGAAGTTTTTACCAAGAACTTATTAGTTTGATAGTAACTATCTGATAATGGTCATTTAATTAACCAATAGTTTTTAGTTTGTGTTTAAAGTTTTTTTAAGCAGTCGAGTTTTTTGATTTTTTACATCTTTTCATTTAATTTTCATTTAGTTGAGTATTTTACGATATTTTACACTATGTCATCATCATCATTCCAGCCTATATACGTCCCACTGCTGGGCACAAGCCTCCTATCAGAATGAGAGGGCTTGGGCCATATTTCCCACGCGGGCCCAGTGCGGATTCACACACACCATTGAATTTCTTCTCATGACACAACCCATTAAAAAAAAAAAAAATTCATGATCCTTCACCGCAAAGCTCGTGGTAAATTTCAAATGTAATTCTGCACATGAATTTCGAAAAACTCAGAGGTACGGGCCGAGGTTTAAACCCACGACCCTCTGCTTGAGAGGCGATAGGTCAACAATGTCAACATGGCTTTTTTTTACTAGACCAACATAGAGTGTTAATAATGTAAGATTAAAATAAATTTGCTGTGAGTAGTTTTACTGATTGCTTACCATTTTTTTTATTTCTTTCTTTAAATTTTAAAGGCAAAATCTTCCTTTTACAAAGTTATGTGCAAAAAACTTCAAAGTATAAAAAGACGGATAAAGTTCAGTATCTCTGGCAAGCAGCCCAAAGTGACTACATAGAGGTATTGTACGAGATGAAGGTGCCCTGAAATGGTTTTACTAGGTCATAAAATATCAATGAAATTTGCGAGAATTCCTTTGTGCGTATCCCAAATCTATAAAAGATTTATGGAGTAGTTTTTCCGAGGAAAATATCGAAGCCGCAGCTGCGTAGAAACTTGTGAAATGATTATCAAAATAAAGGACACTTTAACTATCTATGCGAACAATATACAATGTTGAAGAGAAGTACCTACTTCTACTGAAGTAAAAAATAAAAAGCTTGTAATAGATTAATCAAATGCTGGCCGTGTGCACTTGACTAAAATCACGCCCTAACAGGTTAACACTTCACAACATCATATAACAGAGTAATATACTTTAGCAATAAATCATAATTATTGATTGCTAAGGACACGTGTAGCCGTACAGCTAACAGTTAATTTGACAAGGGTCATGTTACCCGTACCGAGCCCGTACCGAACCCGTACCGAACTTTCCCGAACTATAATTATTAAATGAGGTCCTGCCGTTTAATTTTAACGTGGTATTGCTCAATTATTTTATACAGGTGGCTTATTTAAATCGGTCAGTATGAGAAAGTCTGAAAAAGACATACGAAGATTTTGTACTTAAGAACCGTGTCAAAAAGAAAATAATGTAATTGTTATTTGTCAAAACGTTCGGGTTCGATTCCCGGACTGACTGCAAGTTTTTTTAAATGTATGAATGCAGTTTTTCTTGTTAGGTACTAAAATCAATGATATTGTTCCTAAGAACATAATCTTCTTATGTCTTATAGTTTCAGACTTTCCCATACTGACCGATCTGAATGAGCCATCCTGTTTATTAATAACAATAACAGGTTAACAAAGTGATTAGAGTGTAACTAAATATGAAGCTGAGGTTGCGGGATGAATTCCCGGTCTTCGCAGATATTTGTATCATCATCATCATCATCATCATGTCAGCCGAAAGACGTCCACTGCTGGATATAGGCCTCCCCCAAGGCTCTCCACTCAGACCGGACCGGACCGGATATTTGTATGAATGATAAGAATTTTCGGTCTCGACTCTTGCACTTTTAACGTGTATAAGTATGTGTTTATCTATAAAAGGTTTATTTAATGCGTACTGCCATATAATACCTACCTAGAGTACAAAATTTGCTTAGCTTAGAAGTAGATCAAATGGTGTTGGGTGACCTATGATATTTATACAATACAATGACTGTAAGCGGTACAGAAAACAGGTGTAAGTACAGAGAAAAAATACAAGGTAAGCAGTAGGCGGCCTTATCGCGTAAGGGCAATCTATTTCAGGTCACCTTTTTTCACAAAAATAAATAAGGACTAGAGTACAGCAGGTGGTGCATTTATATATTTACTAGCTTTTGCCTGCGGCTTCGCCTGCGTGGAATACGGTTGTTCGCTGTTCCCTCGAGAACTGTGCATTTTTCCTTTATAAAAGTAGCCTATGTCTGGCCCATAAACTATCTCTATGCCAAAAGACAGACAAACATACACACAAAATACTAACAAACACTTTCGCATTTAAAATATTAGTATGGATTTTTCATTAAGAAGTAAAATAGATAACAAAAATAAAAATATAACACAAAATGTAGTCAGTCAAATAAACCAGTCCGCGCCATACCAAAGGTGCCCTTTTTCCCTTTCCCTATATACGTTGCAGCCTATATACGTGTGGGCACAGGCCTCCTCTCAGAATGAGAGGGCTTGGGCCATAGTTCCCCCGCGGGCCCAGTGCGGAATGGTCAACCTTTTACATGATTGCATTGTCCTGCAGGTGGCCAACTCGGGCAGCTCGGTGACGTTCAACTGCTCGGTGGAGGGCACGGCGCGCGTGCGCTGGCTGCACGACGGCGTGCCCGTGGGCGGCGGCGAGCGCGCGCTGCGCGTGCACGGCGTCGCGCGCGCGCACCGCGGCATGTACCAGTGCGTGGCCGAGCGCGACGCCGACACCGCGCAGGCTGCCGCCGAGCTGCGGCTGGGAGGTGAGCACAGCCATTGCCACAAGAGTGAACTCTGGCAGCTTGACTGCTCGGTTAAGGGTTTGACGCGCATACCACGATATACTTAGTGTAAGGCGGGATGGGATGCCAATAACATGCAGGCTGCTGCAAAGCTACTGGCAGGTCGACTGCTCGGTTTGAAGCGCGTGCATCGCGGCATGTATCAGTGCGTGGCAGCCTAGAGCGGGACGCTGACACCGCGCAGGCTTTCGCTGAGCTGCGGCTGGGAGGTGAGAAGAACCATTGCCACAGCTTGACTGCTCGGTTAAGGGTTTGACGCGCGCGCACCAGGATATACTTAGTGTAAGGCGGGATGGGATGCCAACAAGACGCAGGCTGCTGCAAAGCTGCTGGCAGGTCGACTGCTCGGTTTGACACAGGTGCATCGCAGCAAGTACCAGTGCGTGGCTGGAAGTTGAGCAGGACCGCCATAAGGGCACTCTGGCAGCTCTATGGTATTCAACTATTAGGATACGGGTGTGACGCGCGCGTTCCATGATTTACTTAGTGCCTGGAGGACTGTTAGGCCGACATCGCGTAGATTGCTGCGGAGCTGCGGCTGGGAGGTAAACAGGACCGCCACAAGGATGAAGGCTGGCAGCTCGATTGCTCGGGCAAGTGTGTGGCGCGCTCACCGCGGCATGTACCAGTACGAGCCTAGCAGCTCTATTACGTTCAACTTCTTGGTTAGATTAAAGCATACGCATCGCAACATGTATATATAGGCTCCAGTGTCTGGCGAAAGGAGATGCTGGCTGCGCTCAGGCCGCCACTGAACTGGGAGGTAAACAAATATAACCATTGCCACAATGCCAAACTCTAGCAGCTCTATGACGTTCAACTGCTTGGACGATACCAATTACCAATTGCTTGGCTGGCAATTGTAGTCATGCCCCTTTTCTTCGACTTAATAGGAATTCGCTGCGGGATCAAGATTTATAGGAAAAAAATCATATTTGTTTCGGGCGTTTATTATGTAGATAATGGTAAAACTCTCTTATTCATGTTTCAACTTCAATATGCCACTTCCTAAATATGTTTAATTCAACATTCAAATATTCAGCCGAGCATTGCAAATGTTACGTCACATGTATTTAATGTTGTACCAATAAATATGGGGTATCCCAAGAGGATACTATCCCGGAGATACTATAATATTTATGTCCGTCATAAGTGGCGAATAACCGTGTAATAAAATATGCATCTTTATCGTTTAATATGTCCCGATGAGACAACCTAGAGGTACTGTTACATGCTCGTTAGTAGCAAGAGAGCATGCTACTATCGAGCAAATGCTACCTAGTAGCGTGTGTGACCAGGATATGCTATTATCGAGCATGCTTGCTTATTAGTGGCATGCTCGAGACGGAGGTGGAAAGGGGGGGGGAAAGGTAATAAGCAAGTGTGAACGCGTTTGCGCCAGTCCATGAGCATGCTCATTAGTGGCATGCTCATAAGCACGGCGGAACAAAACTTCGTGAGTAAAACTGCAAAACCGTGAAGCAATCCAATGGTGTGTTGAAGTTTCTTATTTGCATCGAGCCCTTGTGGAAAGTACATCTCTAGCCTTTTCATTCTAAGAGCAGGCCTGTACTCAGCTGTGGGACGTATACAGGTTTATATGAATGATAGACTGAGCCAGACGTATACAGGTGTACAGGTGACACAATTGTGTCCTATTTTCTGGCTCAGTCCATCATATAAAGGTCTTTTGATACGGTTTTATCCAATTTAGGACAAAACAAACTAACAATAAGCCAGTGAGCTCCTCAGTGATTCACGAAACCGTCAGAAACTAAATAAAATAGTCTCAAGTCAGAAAAAAGGGAGGGGTCCGAAATCTAATCCGAAAGTTTTTAACGTCACCGGGAAACAAAGAGGTTTCGTTACAAATTAAAATATTCAGCCCTTCGGGAAGGCATAAAAAGACGGGATTAAACGTAGCGCGCCATCACTGAAAAGTGCCCCCAAAGTCTAGTTCCCTTTAATTGATTTTATTTCCTTGGAAGCTTAGCTCTCCAAGCTTCATTTGATTTTATGGACACATTACCTTTTACTGTCTCCGGATTTTCGATTTTGGAGCTGTTTAACGGCACTCCATTTGCAAGCTTAGGAACGATTAAACGTAATTTATATTTACTTTTATAGTCAAAGCTAATGACATAATCTGTGTGTCATTAAATTAAGATAAGAAAAGGACGCGCATTATCTTCAGGGAGCCGTGTTTTTGAATTTTGGTAACATTTACAGCCAAGCGTAAATATACAGGGTATCTCTGGCTTTAAATTAAAGGTTCTACTCTACTCACAAAACTAAGATACTTTTGTTTATACATAAATATAGTCGAATATGGGCAATTTTTTAAATCGTGTCTGGTCAGAAGTCCCCATAGTGCAGTTGTAGCTCACTTGGTGCGTAAATCCAAAAGACGCTGATTCAAGTCTCGTCTGAAGCGCGGCGCGCTTAATTAACTTATTAGTTTAAAAAAATCTTAGATATGGTTGAGTGAACGCACTGTTGATTATTACAAAAAAAAAATGTCCATCAGTTCCTTTTTTTCGGTTTGCAACTTTCGCAATGTCACCATAAATGCTAACCATTTTCCTTTATTTCAAACACATGAATGCTCTCAAGTCGCATGAATACCTGAAGTTTTAATATCCGCTTTTTGAAAAACAAAATCCGTGTATCGGCATTCGCCATTCATCAATCACGTCTGAGCGTATATTAAATCGTTACCAGCAAAAAACGGGCGAATCGAATCACAGTGACAAATAGAAATATCCTGTTAGCTGGCTCGCCTTTGCCGACGGGTTATTGGTTTTTGTTTGAGAGATTTATCGACTGTGTGCTAATTGTTGTCTGGCTTTCGGATCTTGTTTCACGAGAGATCTAAGGTAACAACACGTAACTTATAAGGGAAACAGATATATCACGTGAGCTAAAAGCGCGTAGGACATTTGGATAATAAGGTTTTATTAAAAATATAATTTTAGTTAGTATGAATAATACGAATGTTTGTTCTCGGGTCTTGGATGTAATATGTATTTAAGTATTTATTTATCTATTTAAGTATGTTTATCCGTTGCCTAGTGTCCATAATACAAGCTTTGCTTAGTTTGGGACTAGGTCAATTGGTGTCAAGTGTCCCATGATATTTATTTATTTATTTATTTAAAGTTTTGTTTAATATGACTGTATATTATTTAGTTTCTTTTATCAATAAAATTATTTTAGTTCACATGTTTGTAAAGTTGGTATTTATTTATGGTAGGTATAAAGTAACGTATTTCTGTAACTTAAACATGACATTAATTTAATTAATAAACTAAAATTCATACTGTTAACTTTCTAACAAAATTATAATTGCCAGCAATGTACAGCAGAGTAAATTGACAAGTAAATGTAAGTGACAGTCGACAAACTCTTTGTTTATTACGATTTTTAGTCTGAAATTTTGTTTATTAATTAAATTAACGTCATGGTTATGACAAGAAATACGTTATTTTAACCTCCCTTCAAAAAGCCTGGCTGCCGGTTTCACAGTTATGCGAAGATTTAGGTTGTACCTATCCTGAAAGTACTGCAACTGGCATAATGACCATACACCGGGTGAATAATGATCTGACGCGCATTAATGACTGGGCGACTGCCCGCGCCCGGCCGGTATTGATTGGCGCGGCTATAACCCGACAGGCCATGCTTCACCCGCTGCCGTGACAAGTGCGGCGGCGCAGGCGACGCGCGACGGCGGGAACGCTGGAGTCACTGACATACCGCCATCTTTGATTCATGTACATGGACTACGAGCTCGGTGAACGAACGAATGATGTCGATGTTCAAATAAGAATAAGAATAAGAAAATTCTTTGTTTTGATGGTGGAGAAAACAAAGAATTTTCTGCGGCCATAAAATGATGAAGTAAAATTCAATGCGTTAATACTTGCGTGATTGGTAATTTGAGAAAATTTATAAGGGATTAAATGAAGTTCGATTAATGATTCCCAAATGATGATAAAATTCAGCGAATAGTGTTATGAGAAATGGTAATCGATGAAACGATTTACTGTAAAACGATGAATTGTATGGTCACTCTAAAGATGAAGGGTATAAAAACTTTACTTAAATATAATTCTGAACGATGATGGAGTGATAAATCAATCACAGATCTCTATTTCGGTGATTTACTTAATCTTTAATTTTTTAAAACATTTCAGTTAACAGTCATCTTAAAATAACGTGGCTGGCGACAGAAAACGTCGAACCTCAATCATAGATCGAGATTCAAAAACAATTATTAAACTTACTAAAGTATCGAGAATGTTGTATAGATTTTACTTTATGTACATACCACCAACCAACTTAAGCTAGTCTAGCAGTGATCACAGCAGCGTCAATTTATCAGGACCAGCTTAATAGAGAAAACACTTAGTTCTGAACAAAGCGTAGGCGGAATAAAATGTATCACTCCGCCGACCAAATAAATATACTGGAAGAGGACACTACATAGTTTGGAAAAGAACGGTCTAAGTACATACATAGATAATATTACACAAAATAATTTTACAAAGAGTATAAACAAACAATATTATCGATTAATTTTATTATGAAATACCTACCTGCCACTATATTGGCGTATATGCTTATATTAGTGGTAGATTTTTAGACGTTCATAAGTGCTTATCATAGCCTAAATTGAATAAAGAGATTTTGACTTTGACTTTGATTCGTCCCACTGGAGGGCATCAGACTTCCCTCAAAGAAAAACCTACCAATGGAAAATTGAGTTTATACGCAGAAAAAAAATTGCTTCATCAGTGGATGCACTTTTCGTTTTTTATCTCCTTCACCCAACGAATACTTAGTAGAGTAGAAAAACAACGACAACTTACAAACACATTTTGAAAAAAAATCATAAATGTGGGTCCGGGGCTTGAACTCACGATCCTCCGCTTGAGAGGCCATTAAATAAAGTATTATCACAAATCAGATTTTTTTTACAAATCTACCTAAAGATTTAAACTGTTTGACTATTAACTTATTATTAATGTTGTTGTCACTTTGTTTATATGTCGAATAAACATTTTCTCTCTAATTGCCCAGACTAATTTAAACTACTATGATTTACTAAGCTTATCAAAATCCCGCTTCCATCTAAATATATCCTAAATGTCTACCTAAATCAACATTCACTCCCACGGGATGCTTAGAGCAAATAAAGGCAAACTATAAACGTTTACAGATAAGTATAAACGTGTTTGGCTATTACACAATAAGCCCATCAACGGTATATTTTGATATTAGTGCGAAACTAACAATGCAACGTTTACTGGCACCGAGCCAGGAACTGGGTGGTGGGTGCAAGTCATGAAAGACCGTACAACAACCAACCGATAGTGTCTTTTTCAACCTCGACATTGCCGGAATCATCGATACTTAGTATCGATGGAGCTAGATTTTTATTAAGAAACTGAATTGAACTGAACTCAAGCTTCATTACAGTAGGGTGAATGAAACCGAGCCTAAAGCCCTATTTAGTAGTAGTGTCTTTTTCAAATTCGACATTGCCGGAATCATCGATACTTAGTATCGATGGAGCTAGATTTTTATTAAGAAACTGAATTGAACTGAACTCAAGCATCATTACAGTAGGGTGAATGAAACCGAGCCTAAAGCCCTATTTAGACAATTCAACAACTTGCATGCGAGTTGCGATACATTGCGCACTATTGAAGGACAATGAATTGAGTTGATCAAACAAACACCGCAATGTAATAAAACTTGCATCCAATTTTTCGCATTGCCTAAACGTGGCTTTCAAAATGTCCTAAATTTGTACTAAAAAAAAAAGCTTTTTTTGTTCTTAAAATTCTTTGATTGGTAGCTAAAAATCTAAAAACGATATTTCGGAAGACTTTTGCGAAATGCAGCCGTAATTGAAACGTACAAACTATTTTTACAGAACTTAAAACTACATTTGGAATTATTAAGTACATAACGGATCAAATTATAGAAACACAGATAGATATTCTGGTCAACCTACTGCTACGAGAATGAACGCAAAATTACATAAGGTCCATCGAATAACCTACCTTTTCAAGTTTAAAAATTAAAATTATGTAGCATATTTTTCTAATTTCAAGCACATAACATTCGTGCTTTGAACGATTGTCTGAATTCACTAACCCTCTAAATACGTGTCAATAAACCTAGAATTTCCTATTCACTAGACTACACACAAACTTTTAAATATAATCTGAATTCATTATTATTAATCGCTCCCGTCTGTAACTCCAGCCACGCCTTAACATATCGCCTGTACGCCGTCCGGTAACAGGCCTCACAGTAAAAGCCTCACAAGCCAGCCTGATCACAGTTTAGAACCTCATAACTTGACCTAAGTTTTGCTGCTAATTACGGCGTACCTTCTAATGCTACTTTACAGAGGTCCATCTATGATCTTACAAATAAATACCATGTCTTAAATACCTATAAAAGAATTGTCCATTGAAAGACTAACAGACAACGCAGAGCCTAAACTAGTGTACTCGTAGTTAGTTGTCGTTAGTTGACGACCGGATGGCTAAGTGGTTAGAGAACCTGACTACGAAGCTTGAGGTCCCGGGTTCGAATCCCGGCCGGGGCAGATATTTGTATGAATAATATGAATGTTTGTTCTCGGGTCTTGGATGTTTAATATGTATTTAAGTATTTATTTATCTATATAAGTATGTTTATCCGTTGCCTAGTACCCATAGTACAAGCTCTGCTTAGTTTGGGACTAGGTCAATTGGTGTCAAGTGTCCCATGATATAAAGATAAAGATAAAGATAAAGTTAGTGACTTGAAATTAGGCAAACTTGTAGCTTGAGTACGCATAAAAATCCACTAAAAGATATGTTTTGGGATTCTGAGGTGATAGGAAATTAGTCTACATGTTCCTTTCTTTCTATTTTCTTTCTTTCTATTTCTTTTCATTCTCTTTTCTTTCTATCTTTCTAGGGAGTAAAGCTTATAAAAAGGTAGGCTTT
Source organism: Choristoneura rosaceana (assembly GCA_037349165.1). NCBI lineage: Eukaryota > Metazoa > Arthropoda > Insecta > Lepidoptera > Tortricidae > Choristoneura > Choristoneura rosaceana. The sequence goes on from JAZBNJ010000026.1 coordinate 556,688, forward strand.
GTTTGTTTTTTGCAAGCTGCTATATCTAAAAGTATTTAACCAATTTTCATCTCTTTCACTAATGTATAGCTACTCTTAGCTTGCAGTGCCTTGCATTGCTTACTTTTAGCTAACGAAGACGATATCGTGTGCAACAGCTAATTAAAACAATACTAATACTTTCTCCTTCATAGCACCAAAACTTACCCGTCTATTTCTAAAACTATCAAATCGCTTTCTCTTTTAACTCCTTCCAAGCCCTAACATATCGCCTGTCACATCGTCCAGCGACAGGCCTCGCAGTAAAGACCTCACGAGCTACCGCCCGCTCAGAGTTTAGGACCTCATAACTTGTGTGTCTGCACCTAACAATCACTCGATGATGCTTGGAGATAGTCGGAATATTGGATACGATATGAATTAAAGCCAGGCGAGTTTCAGCACAGTTCGTGAAACAAAATCAAAATACAAATGCAATACAAGCAATCTGTCGCGAGAAAGTTTCAGAGCTCGTGCAGTAACAACTTTAACACATCGGTATAGTGCCGTACACCAAGGGGTCCGTACTTTGTAAGTAGATATCTATGAAAGTGTTAGCAGAGCCTTTTTAAAAGCAAAATGTACGAAGAACGAAGTTATTTTAGTTAGATGGTTATTGACAAGATTCTGTACACAGCAGATATAATTAAGGTTTTCCGTTTTTTTTCTTAGGTTGTGCAGGACAACGGGAAACAGTACCATTAGAGAGTTTTCGGTTACGGAAATTTATATGGATTATCTTTTTAATGATTGCATGGTCTTATAAAAGTATGATTTTCTACTACTTCAAGAGGTAACAGATTGAGTATTCGATATTAATTTTAGCTTGGTACCTTTATGGCGTTTTTGAGAAAAAGGGGTCTGGATATTCGTACAAACAGACGGACATCAAATAAGGGATCTAATAAGGGTTCCATTTTCTTTTTGAGCTACGGAACCCTGAGAATACGCGACAAATAGTAAGCTATACAGAAACAGGTACACAGATGGAAAAATTAATACGAGAGCGAAAAGAACGGTACGATACGAACTTCGAGTTTCGATTTTCGTAGTAGCCCTGCTGTTCCAGGCAACCTTTTATTAGAAAGACGTAAGGACTAAAGTATAGCAGGTGGTGCATTTTCAGCAATTAATTATACGACTAATGTAATAAATCGAAGTATGATGTATGGTGATGGTACGATATCCTTCGTGTGCGATCCCACACAAACACTATCGGCTTTTTACCCACTGTAACACACTTTTAATGGCACCTATTCACCGTATCAGGGCAGATCACCGTCGTTATTTGCGAACGCTGATTGGGATGTGTGGCGTGTTGATATAACTAACAACGCCTATTGTTAGAGATCGCGCTGTGATATGATCGCCCGGGCTGAGAGCAGAGGCAATTCAATAGAGATAAAAATAAATTCAAATTAAAAGGCGAGAACGATGTTTACTTTGGTATAATTTTCCGTTCTATTTTTGTTTATCTAACGATTTGAGATCCTATTCATAACACTTCATATTTTTTTATTAAATAACTAGCTTTTGCCCGCGGCTGCGCCCGCGTTGAATTCGGTTATCGCGCGCTGTTCCCTCGGGAACTATGCATTTTTCCGGGATAAAAAGTAGCCTATGTCACTCTCGGGCCCATAAACTATCTCTATGCCAAAAATCACGTCGATCCGTCGCTCCGTTACGGCGTGAAAGAGGGACAAACATACAAACACACAAACATACAAACACACTTTCGCATTAATAATATTAGTATGGATTTATTGAATCAAGCGTTAACTTGCGTCCGTATTAATCAACTTAAACAATCGCTTTGCTCACTTGCGACCTTATGATAGCTACGTTTAGACACAAATCACACAAATTATCATCACACACTGACGCGTTTCGAACTCAACGAAACTCTGTTTGAGTTTGATATTAGTTTGATATTAGGTACCAAAATAAGTAACTTGTTACCAACAAACGGATCTCAATAAATTCTTACTTTGTCTTACTGTGTTTATTTTGCTTGTGGAATTAGAAGTCAGAGGGTAAACATTACCATCGTATGTTAGCGTACCTAACATCAGTCTTATTGTTTTTCTTGCCTTTTCCCCGTCATTTGCGGCCGACTTTTCGTGTTGATGGCTTGCTTAATGTTCGTGCCTATCTCGGCCCATTAGGGGATGAGCAGGAATATATTTATTTATGCGATATTGGGAAAATTGTACAGCTATACATGTACGCAATTATTAAGGAAAACGAACGTGTAACAGCTATTACGAGGGTTAATATGTTGTCATTCGTTATAATTCTGAGTCAGACGTGCGACACACAAAGAGTTATTTTTTTGTTTGTTTGTACTCTTTATTACACGAAAAGAAAATTGCAAAAAAATAAAGTTGTTGTGTGTGTTGTGAATAAATATATTTTCTTTCTTTCTTTTAATACAAAGGCGGACTTATCCCTGAAGGGATCTCTGCCAGTCAACCTTTTGAGTGATAGAGAAGAGCAATCTAACTAAGGATTGACAAATAGAGCAAAAATTTTTATAAATATAAATGCATTTAATTATCAGATTCAGTATATTGTCTTCAATTTATTCTTTTTTTCATATATGAATGCAGTTTTTTTTCTTGTTACTAAAATCGATGACATGGTTCCTAAGAACAGATCTTCGTATGTCTTATAGTTTCAAACTTTCCCATAATGACCGATTAAAATGAGACACCCTGTATTGTCGGTGCTGATAATCGACAAAATAAACTTGTAACTATACAACCATGAAACATCGAAATTTCTTATAAGAAATTGGCCATCCTTACTGGCCCCCAAGCCCTTTTATTCTGAAGCAATCCAGACTTCGATACTAATATTTAAAAATTAAACCCCCTTGCAAAAAACGGACACCTATGATTTTTCAGATTTTTAATTGAAGCTTAGAAAGTAAGCTTTCATGCACAAAAAATACAAAAATCATAGGTGCCCGTTTTTTTTGCAAGGGGTTTATAAATGCGAAAGTGTGTGTTTGTATTTGTCCGTCTTTCATGTCGAAACGGAGCGACGGATCGACGTGATATTTGGCATAGAGATAGTTTATGGGCCCGATAGTGACAATGTGACCGAATTCCACGCGGAGGAAGCCGCAGGCAAAAACTAGTGTAATTTATAAAAGCCGCATGATTGTGTGTACAGACACTGCGCCGGAGTTACACTACACGTTCATCGAGCAGGCGCTGCACCCGGGGCCGGCGCTGACGCTGCACTGCGCCGCGTCGGGCGCGCCGCCGCCGCGGTTCACCTGGCTGCTCGACGGACAGCCCATTGAGGAGCTCAACACGCCGCAGAGGTCCGTGCTAGTATGAATAACAAGTGTGAATGTCAAGAAAAATCCCCTTGTTCCCCGTACGTAACCAACTTCCATTACCAGCGCTGGGAGAGGACAAAGAATTCCTACTCCAAAACCAGGTTCCACTCTAGAGTGTTCTAGAACAAGCTTCAGTATAAACCTAACTTAATCAACCAAAAATTGGAAACCCCCACTTTGTCAATAGAATATAATAGAATAGAATTTAAAAAAATTAAAGAATTTAAAGTTCAATATCTCAAAAACGGCTGAACCGATTTCGATGAAACATGTCTAAGAACCATTGCTAGAAAATCTGCTATTAAATAAAAAAAACGTATTCAAATCGGTCCACCCGTTTAAGAGCTACGATGCCACAGACAAACACACATAGCGGTCAAACTTATAACACCCCTCTTTTTGCATCGGGGGTTAAAAATCCTCTTGTTCCCCGTACATAACCAACTTCCATAACCAGCGCTGGGAGAGGACAAATAATTCCTACTCTAAAACCGGGTTCCAGTCAGAACAAGCTTCAGTATAACCATGGATGAAATAGAGTATGGATTGTTATTCTCCATACTAAAAAACGTTCACCGGAACAAAGCCAAAATCCAGTGTTAATGCTAGATGGCGCTGAGACTTTTACTACATTATATCTAGATGGCACTAAACGCAAAATAATAACGCATTTAATCCAGGGAAACGGAGCTGAGATTTTTCCGATATTATATCTAGATGGCACTATTCACGTAAATACTTTAGCTGTCAAAAAACCACCTTTATCTTTATGCAGTCAACCAAAAAGGTCAACACATCAAATATATCTGAACAACATAGAAAAATAGGTCGAACATTGATAAAAAAATAGCTATGCTAATTTCAGGTAAGCGATGTGACAATCATCGAAAACAGTACAGTATTGTCATCACATACATCTGTCTCACATTTTTCTCTTCAATAATTTGACAGATGCATCTCTAGCTGTAGCATTAATACGCTAAATAAATAATAATACGTTAAATGCCCTAATGGGCATTTCTATCTACCATGAGTTTATCTCTCCGATTTCAACAAAATTTGAAAGATAGACTCAGTCCATGATTACGAGTCGGACGGAGCAAAAACGGAACTGACTGACTATCGAAGCAGTGTTTGGTCGTGTTCAAACGTAACCCGAAGGAGTTTCTGAGTCGTTTCGTGACCGTGGACGAAACGTGGGTTCACCACTACACCCCCAAAATGAAAGAGCAGTCGAAGCAGTGGATTTTACCGGGTGAACCTGCTCCAAAGAAAGCAAAAACCGTCCCATCGGCTGAAAAGGTCATGGCGAGTATTTTTTGGGATTCCCAGGGTATTATACATATTGAAAAGGGGAAAACGATAACAGGGCAGTACTATGCCAATTTATTGGCTAAATTTGACTCCGTGTTGAAAGACAAACGACCCCATTTAAAAAAGAAAAAAGAACTGTTTCATCACGACAACGCCCCGGCTCATTCGTCCAGAGTTGTGACTGCGATTTCTTTTTGTTTCCCAACCTAAAAAAAAAATGGCTTGGTGGTAAGCGATTTGGATCAAACGACGAAGTCATTGCCGCCACAGAGGCCTATTTTAATGACTTTCCAAAATCATACTTTTTAGATGGTTTAATAAAGCTTGAGTATAGGTGGAACAAATGTATAGAGTTAAAAGGTGACTACGTAGAAAAATAAATGTATAAATACAAAAAAAAGTGTTTTCTTTCCATAACCGGGTACTTTTCAAACAGCCCTCGTAATATGTCAGATTGCGGATTCAAATCAAACTCCATAGTTTAAGCTCACACGTAAATCGTGAACAATTCTGTAATTGCTGCGAAAAAAATTTGGCGCTTGAAGGAATATAACGCCATCTAGTATTACCTTCTACAACATAACGAAGTTTAGTAAACTCACAGAGGTACTTTAAAGAGTGGAACATTATTGCCACCATGCTAGATAGAGCAATGTCGCCACTAAAATTATGTATTAATCCGGTGCAATACATCTGGCGACATCTAGTTCGTTCTTTCGTACTAAGCAACGAGGAACTATCTTATGTATGGAGACTGCACGTCCATACTATACTTCGTCCATGGTATAACCTAACCTAACCAACAAAAAGTTGGAAAACCCCGAATTTGTCACTTCAAAGTTCGATATTTCAGAAACGGCTGAACCGATTTTGATAAAACATGTCTGAACCATCGCTGAAAACCTGCTCTCAAATAAAAACCGCATTAAAATCGGTCTATGAACTGAGCTGAATTGTTGGACTGAGAGCAGAATTACCGTGTAAGTAACAGAAGTCTTATACGCACTGAGTACTCGCCCGACGAGCGTGCGGGTCACCTGATAGTAAGCGATCATTGCCATCCACGGACACCTACAGCGTTATTAGGACTGTGGATGCGTTGCCTCTTGCCTGCCTAAAGGGGAGGGGATAGAGGAGGGGAGAAGGGGGAGGGGAGTAATGGGCCGGTATTCTGTGGGAGTGGGGTCGAACCGGCCCATTCTTACTGCAGCCAGCAAGTGGTTACAGTGAAGGACATGTGATCTAGTCTTTACTGAATGACTGTTACAGGACAATCACTCAGTTCATGGGCGCCAACGGTGACTCAGTGAGCTATTTGAACATATCGTCGGTGCGGCCCGAGGACGGCGGGCGCTACACGTGCCGCGCGCACAACTCGCGCGGCGCGGCTGAACACTCCACACGGCTTAACGTCTATGGTGAGGCAGCAACAAATATGCAACAACCATTGGCAAGAGACACCACCGTAACGTTCACTTTCGGCTCCGGCCACCTTCCGCTAAGCCACACACACACAAACATCACGCCTGTATTCCCAACTGGGGTAGGCAGAACGCGAAATGTTACCGCTTCGGAGCCACTTGTAGCAATTTTAGGTTTTTAAGTTTGACAAAAACGGTACAAAAGTGACAGGTTGCTAGCCTTTCGCCTACGGTATACCTTAACCAATGTCCTCATTCGCCTCTTACGAGATCCACGGAAGAAATGGAGAGAGGTGTAACCAACAACAAACCATTAAACCACCAAGCCAAGCCATCACGATATTATTAATTTATTATGCCATCCGAAATTATCATAGCTACGAATGAGTGTCAGTGGCATAGAAATACGAATTCTGTTGATACACTGGAGTGTCATGCGGCTTAAGAATAGGACTTTATTTTTATAATTTGATCATATACGTCATGTCACTGGCACTCAAAGTCCAAAAACGATTGTAAGTTCAAACTAGAGCTCCATGTGAACTTTTCGGATTTCGTACATGTTAAAAATAGTGTCATCTTCTTATGAAGGAAAACATTACGAAGAGACCAGCATACACTCAAATTCTTAATACTAGACCCATGTGAGAGCTTTATCTCTCTCATTCTAAGAATGGACTTGATCCTACTTAGTAATGGATTGTACATCGGCTGGAGTCTAGACAAGGATAAACTTGTCATTTTTAGTAGCTCAGGCATGACTGTTTACATTATAAAGAGTTTAAAAACCTAATTTGACTTGTCCGCATCATTTGCAGGGCACCCGTCGATCCGCAACATCGGCCCCATCCGCGTGGTGGCGGGCGTCAACACAACCGTCTACTGCCCCTACTCCGGATTTCCAATCAGGTTGATGGAGGTGCATTTGCTTAGTAAACTTATAAGTTTCATTTCAGTTCACTTCTACTTATATTTTCCTGATTTTCTCTTTAGTTACCCTATCATCTTCAAAATTAAATTTTCAATTCAATCAGTATTTCAATTTGGATTTTTTTTAGACAGTAGATACGATACCTTATACCTTTTGTTCTTCTATTACTAAAAGTTATCTAGGACATATTCACGTCGATATATTCTGTAATTCCCCAAGTGTCTAAACCCCCTTCCACATGATAATAATATAATTTTACGTACGCCACAAGTCAAACTCAAGGAGTACTTTTATATATTCTGTTCTCAAGGTCACGGACCGAGAGCAATCAATTCCAACGTGAATAAAATATGACCAAAATTAACGCTCTTACGGACGTGTGGATGATAATTCTGATGTAGCCAATTCACTTGGCAATCAAAGTATTTTGTGTGGATTGGGTTTCAAAATGATCATTTTCCACACCATAATGTCCTGATTATGTCTTCACTGCCTCATAACAAAACTGTGACCATCTATAAAATAATAGACCAAAAAATTCGCTTTTCTTCACTCTAACTGAAGCTCAATAGCAACCCGTTATGCGCAGCGAGATAGTGTGGCAGCGAGGTGGGATGGATCTAAGCGGGACGGGAGGCGCGGGGCGGGCGCTGGCGGGGCTGGGCGGGGAGCTGCTGCTGTGGCCGGCCGAGCCTGCTGACGCGGGGGTCTACTCCTGCCGCGTCACGGCTCCGGGGGGGCAGTACGCGCAGAAAGATGTGCAGATCTTTGTCAGGAGTAAGTATACAGGATACAGGAGATAGCGCAACATGAGGTGCAGAAACAGAGCAACGGCATTTTAGTTTATTAGTCACTAGCTTATGCCCGCGACTTCGCCTGCGCGGACCTAGGTTATCGCGCGGTGGCGCCCTCTACCGGAACAAAAAGTATCCTATGTTGTTGTTCCTACTCCTTGGGGCTTAAGCTATCTCTATACTAAATTTCATCAAAATTGGTTCAGCGGTTTTAACGTGAAAGCATAACAGACAGACAGACAGAGTTACTTTCGCATTTATAATATTAATTAGGGATTAGGGATTAGGGATTATCATCATGTCAGCCGAAAGAAGTCCACTGGTGGACATAGGCCTCCCCCAAGGCTCTCCACTCAGACCGGTTTTGTGCTTTTCGCATCCACCGCGATCCTGCGATCTTAACCACGTGTATTAGTCATTATTCTAAAAATATATTCAGAATCCACCGTGCCAGGTAAGCCGTGGTGGCCTAGTGGTTTGACCTATCGCCACTCAAGCAGAGGGTCGTGGATTCAAACCCCTAGCACCTCTGAGTTTTTCGGAATTCATGTACGGAATTACATTTGAAATTTACCATGAGCTTTGCGGTGAAGGAAAACATCGTGAGGAAACCTGTACAAACCTGCGAAGCAATTCAATGGTGCGTGTGAAGTTCCCAATCCGGCACTGGGCGCACGTGGGAACTATGGCCAAAAGCCCTGTTGTTCTGAGAGAAGGCCTGTGCTCAGCAGAGGGACGTATATTATAGGCTGGGATGATGATGATATTCAGAACAAAATCATATATGTCAAATTTTTCAGGCGAAGAAATGACAATGAAAATAGAGATCATTATTAAAAAAATGTTAAAGCAATTGAGTAAAGTCGGAAATAAATTTTACTTTGTTTCAGATCCGCCGAAAATCGCTGGTTTTTCATTTCCGACTGACTTAGTAGAAGGCAGTTCGATTCAAATCTTGTGTGGAATCACTTCAGGCGATAAACCGGTCTATTTCTCATGGTTGAAAGATGGACAACATATACCATCTATATTACAGGTAACAGCGATATATCCTTTAAATGTGTAGTAAATCGAGTTTAGCTCGACATGTTTCGGGCTATTTCGTAGCCCTTCTTCAAAGGATCGTTCCTCTGCGTAGTGCGCGTGTTGCGGCAGCCGCCGAGTCGCGAGATCCTTTAAAGAACGGCTACGAAATAGCCCGATACCTACATGTCAAGCTAAACTCGATTTAAGACGTGAGTTATCCCTTACAATATCATTTAATATGAGAGAGTCTCACGGTAGTTTCATGTTCATGTAGGTTTCCTTTCTGAGAGTGTGGACTTTAGATAACAATATGGAATGGAGAGTTTTTTTTCCAGGTGCAAGAAAAGTCATTGGACGAGTTTAGTTTTCTGATATTCACACACGTAACTTCAAAACATAGTGGCGAGTACACATGCGTAGCCACCAACTCTGCCGCTGAGGTCAACCACACCGCGCGGCTCGCTGTCAAAGGTGAAGTAAAAACATTCGAAAATTCAACCTTATCTAGCTTCGTTTTTACCCGACTGCCCGAAGGAGGGTTATGTTTTTCGAGCGTTTGTATGTATGTCGGTATGTATGTCCATTTCTTTGGCCATAGCTGCAGACTAAATGGCTAGACGTATTTTAACATATGAGGTATCATTTGATTCGTCATAACTGTCGAAGTGACATAGGCTATATAATATTTCAATGAAAAAAATATGGCAGAGGAATGAAAAAAAATATTTTGTATTGTAACGATATGGGTATCAGATGAAAGCTAATAATTAGCCCATTCTAAATTATAATACTTTTAATTTATCGTTTTCACATAAATATCAAATAAACGTAAAATAAAATATTTAATTAAAAAAAAAACAAAAACCCGACTGCCAAAATGAAAAGGAAGAAAATAAGTCTACTTGTCTACAAATCTGTTATGTGGCTAATTTAAAGTTCAACAGTCGGGACCCATTTAAATCGTGACGCTCAAAAACTCTTACGGGTCCGCACTGTTAAACTTTAAATTAGCTACTTGACTTATTTTCAACTAGACTTAAAAATCGTCAGATCAGGAAATTATTTTTATTTTATTTTTTGATTATAGTGGCTCCATCGTGGGTGTATGAACCGCAAGACGTATCTGCTCTTCTGGGAACGCAGATATTAGCCCACTGCGCCACCAAAGGCTACCCTGAACCCCGCATCACGTGGCTCAAAGGACATGGTAAAGTATTTAATTACAAATCTTTGTACAGAGTACAATATAATTATAATCTGTAAAGTACAATGGTGTTCGGAGTAGAAGATGACTTCACTCAACAGACTGTACTTGCATTGTCACCCAAACTACATTTTCATACCAATGGAGACGCGCGATCCTGGCTGGACTACCAGGATGTCACTACTAGATTATTGTATTGTCACGCAATTTGCATAAGTGTCTGCAATTTCAAGTCAATCTGACTACTGGAAGTTGGTCAAACTTGCAAGATTTGATTACAGGCAGACAGACAGATAACGACGACAACAGACGTCAGACGACATCGTGAGAGTTGCGGGAAACCGGTGGATTCAAGTAGCGAGTTGTCGTTCATTGTGGCGTTCTAAGGGGGAGGCCTTTGTCCCACAGTGGACGTCTTCCGGCTGATGATGATGATGAGACAGACAACGGGACAGGTGAATCTAAATAAAAGCTTGTAAAACACTGAAACTAAACTATTATTTGCAGGTTCAGGGGTGAACGACTTCAGGCCGGTGTCGAACCTGGAGCTGCAGTACTCGGTGCTGGCCAACGGGTCGCTGAGCATCGCGCCGGCCGCGCGCCACCACGAGGGGCAGTACATGTGCCGCGCCGACAATGGCATCGGCCGCGGCCTCTCCAAGGTCATCAGCCTGGCTGTCAATGGTACCTACGTGGATGATATTATACATGTTTTTGGTCCCTTCTCTTTAAGCCCAACGCAAAAGAGACGCAAAACCGATAGACCGATTCATTGCGGTTTTTCATGTTTTATTTTTTTATTATGAAAGGGAGGCAAACGAGCAAGCCGGTCACCTGATGGGAAATGATCACCGCTGCCCATGAATACCAACTACTCAAGAAGAATCATCTTCTTGCAAGCCCCAAAATATCATTATGTATTTTTTTATTTGAAAGTGAGGTTCCTTAGTTATGTTTCATTAAAATGGGTTAAACCACTTTTTGGACACTGAAATTTGACTTGACAATGTGGGCTGTGAAAATTCAATTTAACCTCATCTTTTTCTTCAGTGCATTTGGACCCTGACAAAAGATCTCTAAAGATACTTTTCTTTAGTTTTCTTCTCTAGGCTGAATTTGCAGTAGATCTTCACCAGATCGGGCCAGTGATCTAGTTGATGCTGTCATGAGACCACTTTGTCCACTTTGACTTGGCCACCACACTGTAGCTCTCTTCGAAATCGGACGCTCTTGAGAAATGGTCGTGGTCATGAGGGGTCACTTACTAATCACTGCTGCTTTTGTGATTTTTGGCCCTTCGATACTATAACTACTTATAATAATAATTTTTTGTCATACAAAACTGCCAATTCAGGTTTAAGTAGTATCAAAATGCGTAAAACCCCGTCTACTCCAGGATTAACGACGAAATTTACCCCTTGCAAGTGGCCCTTTAAAGATCGGGATCCCTTTGTTTTCCATACATTTTTTGTTCCGAATTTCGATGGTCAGAAATTTATATCCATATAATTTATAAACATAAACATCACTAGTCATAATTTTTGTTCAGTGTAATGCTTATTAGCTCTAATATTAATGGCACATAATATTAAATTCTATAATCACAAAAGTCATACATTTTTATCCATAACGTTCAAAGAAATAACAATAATTATTCAGAAATAGTTTAAGCCATATATTTCACCGTACTAACGGTTATTATTCATATATCGTTTTAATCCCTAAAGTGTCTAGGTCTAAAAAACCAAATCCATAACATTGATAGGCATAAAGATAAATACTCAGAAACATTTCCAGGCATACATTCCCAGCGCTGGTCTTATTTTTGCAGGTGGTGATCTCGGACCATCAAGAGACCCACTTGCTCGCTTGCCATTCAGTCGAATAAAAAAAAACATTTGAAAGTGCTAATTCATCTACGACTTTAGATAATATGTTTTTTAGATAATACTTTAGAAATTATGTTGAAAACAATATGATTTGTGCGAGCGAGCGAAGCGAGCGAGCAAGACGGTTCGGAGCAGAAGTGACTCGGATAGGTTAGGTTTAGAAGGCTAAGGCGGAAGCGAAGCGGAGCGTAGCTCCCGCCTTAGCCTTCGATGTTAGGTTTTTTTTATAGCAGCCCGGAAACGCTGTGGATTAAAAAACTCAAAATATATTTGTTTAGCTCAGAACTACGACTTTTACACAAGAAACTTGTATAATTAGTGCGAGCGAGCGAAGCGAGCGAGCAAGACGGTTCGGAGCAGAAGCGATTCGGATAGGTTAGGTTTAGAAGGCTAAGGCGGGAGCGAAGCGGAGCGTAGCTCCCGCCTTAGCCTTCGATGTTAGGTTTTTTTTTATAGCAGCCCGGAAACGCTATGGATTAAGAAACTCAACATAAGTTTAGTTAGCTTAGAACTACGACTCTTACACAAGAATTCATAAGTAAACCCATCAATGTTTAATTTCAGCCCTCCTCTTTTAGTTTTAAACAAATCACAGTATACTTTATCACATTCACCGTCGTCCGACATATTTGCAATCGCAATCGTCGTCCGACATAAATGCTAAAAAGCGTAATCGTAAACGGCACAGACACGTTTAAAGCACATTACTCCCTACCCACTATATTTTTGCATGAGTACCCACTTCAATTAAAAAGCGGTATAAATTCGGTAGTTAAAATGTTGTATTTTTTTCTGATATATAATTGAATACCTTTTTATTTATAATTATTATAAGTGTTTTTATTGAATTTAGCATTATGACGTTAAATGTTATGACTAAACTTATCAGGTGGCTATCAATCATTATGACCTGTGAAAATAGACCTTATAACAATTATACTAAAATAGTTTATTGCCTTTAAAATTATGGAATGGCATACTATATGGACATCGAAAGTGTTGGACTAACCAATTTTATGACTAACAATAATTATGACCTGCGAAAATCGGAACTCCACTTTATACTGTTTAAAATTATGACTTAAGATAATATGACTTGCAAAAATTATGATGAATAACGTTATGGATTGTTAAAATCGGAGTTCAAATTTTATGGAATACAATAGAGACCCTTAAAGATCACTTGTAACTTTGCACAGAACCGGCCCACTTCGAGTTCTCGTCCCGCAACATGACGGTGAAGCGCACGGCGCCGGCCGCGCTGCAGTGCGACGCGCGCGGCGACCCGCCCGTCGCGCTGCAGTGGACGCACAACATGAAGCGTGTCGATCTCTCCACCTACAGGTCAGCCCTATGTGCAGGTTATATACAGGTTATGCCCTGAAGAATCCAGGTGAGGATGGGGGCGGATTCCCTAGTAGGCCAAGCTGGAACTGATCGAAGGCGGGAAAATTTGAAACGACTTTTCGAAAATTGTGGTGATACTTTGACACGAACAATTTGAGCATGCACTGGAAGTTAATTTTATGCTGACAGTGTTACTTTCATATTAGCACAAGGATGCTGTTTAGTTTGAATATCTTGAAACAACCAACCCTAGTGGAACCTAGTTATTAAAGAGATGCATATTTAAGAACGCATGAGTAGCTAGCGTTGGTGACGTCACTCATTGTCTACTATCACCCCATCAAAGCGACCAGACTGGAATGCACACTTTTGATCCGCCATGTGCTCTACCGTGCCCGTGTTATACCGATAATCGTCCTGTTATTTGTTATTTGTTACTCGTTATTTGTTACTCTCTGACAGCTGATTCGCGCATATGGGCGCTCTATAAAGGTCACAGCTACTAAGTAGAACCACTCGGAATCCGACCCGCAACGCCTCGTCGTTCTGCGTCCACTCGTAGTCGACAGGTGGTCCACGAATTTCCTAGTAGTCACTATGGCAGCGAGCAGTGGGCTGTCACCGAGTGATCCACTTGCCGTCCGCGCGTGGCAACTTTGCGAGTGAGGTGACCCGGTGCCGCTACGGAGTTGAGATAGTGAGCGCATGCCCATACAAATCCATATATGAAGAATACTAACCGCTCGAGGCTGCGTAGCTGGCCGGGTGCCGGGTGGCTGTAATGAGCCGTGACCTTAAACTCTAACACTGTACTGCGAATTCACCCCACGTACCTACCATCGACATGTTACTCTCTATTTTCTACGATAAATCGGGCGCTTTCCAGGGTATCGGTGTCGGAGAAGCGTTCGGAGTCAGGCGCGAGCTCTCTGCTGAGCATCGCGCACGCCGAGCGTCACGACTCGGGCGTGTATCGCTGCCGCGCGGAGAACGCCTATGGGCGGGACGAGCTGCTCATATACCTCGCCGTGCAAGGTGAGAGATCCGATGAAAAAACCTGTTTTTTCTTTAAAGAAATGCCACAAAATCCTTAGGATCTTAATTCTTGTAAATCACGCTCAAATGTTGGTTGTAATTTTTGTCAAATGATCGTTTGCCATAACTCTTTTTTCTATGAATGCAATGATTGTTTAGGATTCCTATAAAATAAACCTAACCTAACCTATAGTTTTCTATAGGATGACCATTTAAAATTTTTGAAAAATATAAGGTTTCAGTTCGATAAAAATTCGGACAAACGATGATTCGGACAAAAAATACGGTATGACTAAATAGATTTGGAAAGAATAACGATTTTTGAAAATTCGGTATTGATATATTTTTAGTGGAAATCCTGAGTTTTCCCGAGATTTTCAAAATCCACTATTTAATCCTGAGAAAAGCCCAAAAACGAGATCTCAGGGCAAATTGTGAGTCATGGCAACCCTTTAGAGTTCCCGGAAGCCCCGCGCGGGCTGTCGGTGTCGCGGCGTGGCGCGCGCGGCGCGAGCCTGTCGTGGCGGCGCGGCTACGACGGCAACGCGCGCGTGCGCGGCTACCGCCTGCAGTTCCGCGTCGTGGGCGACCGCCACCGCGCCGACGCCGGCGACTGGACCGACGCGCCCACCAGGGAGGTGCCCGCTGATAAGGTCCTAGAGAAGTAAGTCAACTTTTATTTGCCAGTTGCAAAGCGAATGCGTAATGATGTTGTGTAAAGTAATACAGCATTTTGACATGCAAAGTGATGTAGGCCGCTGCTGATAGGCGGTATTGATGCAAAGAGCCCTGTAGAGCAACATTAAAAAATTATACTGTTTTCCGTTACAAATATTATGCCGATGATAACCACCACAGTAACAACGATAATCAACCTGATCAACAGCAAGTTACCAACTGAAATGTATCAGCAAGAAAAACTGTAACTTGGGAAGTTATAAGAAACTTTGCTCCCATTTTCTATTAATTATTATATTTGGTAGCTAGAAAATCCCTCAACACAATGGTACGTTTTGACATTTATTTCATGTTTAACATTAAACGAAACATTTTATGCAAAATGGCACAGGGAATAATTTTGCTCGTGTAGGACTCCTTGGAACTTCCAGCCTGTTGTACTTTACATATTCCTCCTTCATTTCTGACGTTGACAAAAATGCGTCTCTCCAGGCAAGAGTCTTCAGAGCCGGGCGGGGACGCGACCGTGGAGTACCGCGTGGAGGGGCTGCGGCCGGCTACCGCGTACGCGCTGCGCCTCGCCGCCGTCAACGACATCGGCGACAGCGACTACTCCGAGCCCGTCATACTGCAGACCAAGGAGGAAGGTCAGCGCTTATGGTGACCAGGGAATCAGAGAATCAGCAACTGCTCGAGTATAGCCAGTCCCGACGCTGACTGTCGACCCTTGCGTTTTGCCAATCATTGCGGCTCTCTTAGAGTTGCTGGGTCTTATGGGTAACCACGTATGAACATATCATAAGAAGTAGAAGGTGTCTCTTTTCCCCTTTTCATATGTCATGCAAGCCATTATCGCCATTACTCAAAAAAAGCTATTCACACCAACGATTATTGAATTATTATGTTAGTGAGCTTTAATATCCAAAAGTACTTTTAAAGCTAGTCGTTTAAAAAAGACAAGAAAGGTAAGTTGACGGTTTATTCATCTTTTATGTATGTGGTGTGGTGTCTTATTAATACATTATTGTTTGTATTTTTCATAATTCACATAGCGTTTGTAGGTCTTGTCACCAGCAGATAACAGACATGTCTTCACCATCACGCTGTGTGTTTTAGAATTGACATAATATAAGTGAAGTCTGTTGTTCTTTCAGCTCCATCAGAACCTCCCCAGAATGTCAACGTCCAGGCGACAGCTCCGGGAGAACTGCTAGTAAAATGGCAGGTAAGGTTTTATCGAAAGCGCATCTGTTAATAAACTTTGTCTAATATTGTCGTCTTCCATAATTAATATCACATCCTGGGATTAAATCAAATTTTGATCGCGATAGAAAAAGTACGTTCTTGATTCTTCAGCCAGGTCACAATAATGGTCGTGGCCTGCTCGTGACCCCTGATCACGAGACGCAAGAATTAGTAGAAGCTGCGAAGTAGAAGGGCCAATCAACTTCTTTACCGACACTAATCTGTCCGCGACATTTTTCAAACGATTGCAGATTTTTTTAAGTAAACAGGTTTTTTTCTGTAATTTATTGATGGTATAGGTAACCTACATGAATGCTTTCCTACGTAAGTTCAACCTATTAACCGTAAAATATCTTGTTGGAAGTACGATTTTTTGGTAACGCAGGAGACGCCCAAAGTGTCGGTAAAATAGTTTATTCACCCAGAAATGAGTTATGATTGAGCAGCTCTGTGGTCCGGCAGGCACCCCCGCAGGAGTCGTGGAACGGCGAGCTGCTGGGCTACGTGGTGGTGTGGCGCGAGGCGGGCGCGGGCGGGGCGGGGGCCAACACGACGCGCGCGCTGACGACGGGCGGCTGGGGCGCCGGCAGCGCCACGCTGGCGCCGCTCCGCACGCACGCGCACTACGACGTGCGCGTGCGCGCCTTCAACGCCGTCGGCGCCGGCCCGCCCAGCGCGCCGCTCACCGCCACCACGCTCGAGGGCGGTCAGTCTTTTACTCTCCACTGCATCACTAAGCTGTCATCAGCCAGAAGGCAAGAAAAAAAAACATACCTCGTTGAGTTTCTTGCCGGATTCTTCTCAACACCTCTGGTTTCCGAACTGGTGGTAGATTTTTTTGACGTTCATAAGTACTTGTTATAGCCTAAATTGAATAAAGATATTTTATCTACTCTCGCATCGTAATATTCGAATTATAAAATTCAAAACGAGTTTATATTTACATACTTTTTAAACACAATACTGAAATATTAAAAAAAAAATTACTTTATAACACTTCTCTTCTAACAAAATAATGTTATAATATAATTTTTTAAACCATTACGATACAGGGCAAATCCAAAAAGTTTATACCAACAAGTTTTGATTCCAATATTCACTTGTCTGTGGCAGTGCCTGCTTTAGCGCATGCGCGCACATGCCGCACATGCGCAGTGATGTACTGGTTTTACCGCCATTCCGTTCATAGGTTGTCATTCTGTTGTACGAATTTTCGTGAGAAAATTTTCTTTTTGCTTAAAAATGTCTGATATCAGTGAATGCGAAGAAGATTTGACTCCGCCCGATATTTTAGATTCGGCGAAGGAATGACTCATAATTTACCAGCAAAGTGAAGGTCCTAGTATAAGTTCTGGTTGCAATGCAGGTAATTAATTCTCAATGTTTCTTGAACACATGATAGAGGATTTAATATATGAACGTAGATAAAATATTGTATGCAACTGTACGCAATTAGGCCTTATAACACTCGTGTGACCCTTTTATGAAACTCGGCTACGCCTCGTTTCATGAAACCACACTCGTATTAAAAGGACCCCTATTGCGATACAGTTGCATATAGCTATTAATTTTGACTTTGCATCCAGTACTGAACGAAGCCGTAACGAATGACTGCTCGCCTCTCTAGCACTCAACTTTGCCACAACTTTCGTGGTTGCTGCGGCTAAGTATCACCATGAGAAATTTATGATCGCCAATTCCTATTCTATTCCGTTTTGTTTTGTTCAGTTCGATTCGATTCGGTTCCTTTTCTTTGCTATTCGTACCATAACGTTACGCATATTTCATTTTCTTTTGTTTTTTTTTACGCGACTTCACTTCTTCATTTTCTTCTGTCTCTTTTATCTGGACTCGGTTCTTCTTGTACGGCGGTGTCAGACCGTTCTGTCCTATATTGTCACGGGATTAGATTTTTAGTTTCTTCTCGAATTCTAATACTTTTAGACAACACGTTTTTGGCAGTTTGGCAGAAGTTTATAGTTATAAGTATTTCTCTACGTACTTCCTTTGGTTTTATTCAAGTAAATAAATAATACTAATACCGTTATTCCTTAGTCCCGGAGGCGCCGCCGCTGCGCGTGCGCTGCGAGCCGCTGTCGTCGCAGTCGCTGCGCGTGTGGTGGGAGCCCCCGCCGCCCGCCGCGCGCGGCGGCGTGCTGCTCGGGTACGAACTGCTCTATGAGGTAACTGCTCTGATGCACCATCACTATATACGATAGAGTAGATACAACCCCCATTGCTACCTTTGACTCTTCTTACTTAAGCGTCAATTAGGGCTATCGCTTTTTCTCTCACTAGATGGCGCCACTGTTACGTGAGGTTTTTAAAAGTCTGTTATATATAACGGCCGTGAAAACAAAGTTAAGATTAAAATCATATTTAATACATTGTAAAACAGTGCCATAAACATATCGAGCAACCACAGTATTGCATAATCCCGTTTTGTTCGGAAAAAAGGGAGAACAAAAGTTTTCAAAAGACAAAACTGTCTCAAATTACAGACGTTCATTGCCCCTTGTCGCATAATTGCCATAATTAATTTCATATAGTGCAAAATATTCACAAAATTATTCTAATTATAAATAAACCCGCGTAGCTCACCCAAAAACTATACACATTGACATTTCGTTGACCTCACGCTACACTAGCGCCTCTAGCGGAAAATTCATTCGCGATAGCCCTCATTACACTGAGTCGTGCGCCGCATGCTGCATGCGGCGACCGCAAAAGTGTATAGAACATGGTAGTCGGCTGCATTCGGCGAGCAACAGCTGCCACCGCCTTAATACGGCCGCCGGAGAAGACAGACAGACTAGTAAAGGCGACGGTCGTTCGCCGAAGTAGTTTGAAACAATTCGGCGATCGCATTAGGTGAACGACGCAGTGTAATTGCCGCTTTAATGATGTATGGTAAGGATGTTTTCTTGCATGCTGGAGGATAAAACAGTTAGTGAAAATTCACACGAAATATTCTGTTTCCTACGGTGAGTGGGAGATCAGGAGGCCCAACTCCCCTCCCCCTCCTTTATCCCCTCTCCTTTAGGCCGGGAACGCATCCGCAGTTCCAATAATGCTGTAGATGTCCATGGGTGGCGATGATCGCTTACCATCAGGCGACCCTTATGCTCGTTTTCAGCTATTTGATAAAAAACACTCATTTTGTCACATGGGGTGACAATGAGCTCTATGTTATTTACCCCCAACGCAAAAAGAGGGTTGTTATTAGTTTGACCTCTATGTGTGTCTGTGTGTCTATCTGTGGCATAGTAGCTCTTAAATAGGTGGACCGATTATAATGCGGTTTTTTTTATTTGATTGCAAATTTTCTAGCGATGGTTCTTAGACATGTTTTATCAAAATCGGTTTAGCAATTTTTGAGATTTTGAATTTTAAAGTGACAGAATCGGTGGTTTTCCAATTTTTTGTTGGTTACGTTATTTATTATCCTCTTACCCCCTTATTCATAAACGACAATCAAACCTATTTTAGTTAAAATGCCGCTAAAATTCGTTTGTCCTTATCTGTCACTTCGACATTTGTATTTGTTAGAAAGGGACAAAGCATTTGTTAGTTAACATAGGCTTGTTAAGTTTTATGAATAAGGGGGTTAAATTGTAAAGCAAGCAGTCCGTGAGTCTGTGTGTCGGTCGGTTCCAGGCGGTGGACGAGCCGGGTGGGGGCGTGGAGTCCCGTCGCGCGGGCGGCACGGAGGCGCTGCTGGGCGGGCTGCGGCGCGCCGCCAACTACTCGGTGGCGGTGCGCGCGCGCACGGCCGCCGGCGCGGGGCCCGCCTCACCGCCCGCGCACTGCGCCACGCACGAGGACAGTCAGTACATGCTAAGGCTAGCTAGCTAGATATTTTCTCGAATATGGTTTTACTATATACGATGCAGGTGGTAGGTCCGCCCGGATTGCTACCATCATCTTGCTCGATAATCCTGCCGTGAAGCAGCAGTGCTTGCACTGTTGTGTTTTGGCGTGGAGAGTAAGACAGCCGGTGAAATTACTGGCACACGCGATCTCTACACCAAAACTCGTCGGCTCCAACGATTGTTTCTTATCTGCGCTATTGTCACGGGATACAATAACCGTGGTCTTTAGTAGACCATTGGGGATCAGTTGTGTACTAGTTTGCACGTAAACCGTTTAGAAGGTTTGCTCTGAAGATCTTCTGCGGCTCTGGTCGTAATGAATAAGTTCTATATGCCTAGCAAACACGCACCAGTTAAAGCTATCTTTAAAAAATTCTGAATTCGTTTCTTCTGATTTCATATTGATACTTTTAGTTCCAGGAGCACCTGCGGACATAAAAGCGCTGGCCAACTCAGAAGACTCGATTATTGTCAGTTGGTTACCACCTTTGGAGAAGAATGGCAAGATTAAACATTACACAGTGTACAGCAGACCACAAAGGTACTTACCTTCTTATATCTTCATTGTCTCCTTCATACTATTATCAATCATCATCATTGTTTTTGCGGGGTATCCATCCATATTCCACTTGCTAACTTGTTACTCTAAGAGTCTGTTCCGCCACGCATAAATAAATTTTGATGGGACAGATATACATGATGTGGTCTTTGTTCATTCGAACAAAACAAACAAAGACGGAATCACTGCTATCATGCCCCATCTAGACTCTCGCGTGAGGCGCTTTCTAGAGGCTTTCGACACGAATCTTAGTGAGCGGAGGCTGCAGGAGTGCTAGAGATCCACACCTCTCGGTTTATTCAGTTCCCTGCTACATCTGCTTTCAATCCTTTCTTCTTTGACTCGCGCCAGAAAGACCGACACAAATTGGAGCGGTAGCGAAGTAGGCAAGGGCACACAAGTGCACCATCCTCACTCTCGCACAACCTCGTGGCAAGTCTGCATGGGGCATTACAGGCTCTAAGGGTGTGTTCCCACTAGTTCTTTTTAGAACTCTATTCTCGTACTGTCAATAGGACAAGTGGGAACACACCGCCCTGAGTGGGCAATCACCTGTTGCAGGACGGGCCAGCACTCACAGATGTTGGTGGTCCACTCGGAGCAGGCGGCGGAGTTCTCGGCGGAGCTGCGCGGGCTGCAGCCGCACGCGCTCTACGAGTTCTGGGTCACCGCCGCCAACAGCGCCGGCGAGGGCGAGATGAGCGCCGTCGTGGCCAGGAAACCTAACGCTAGGGGTAAGAGCTTTTAAGAGATAAGAGATTTTAATTGGTGTTTACTATTCTGCCTTCCTAAGAAAAAAGGCGGTATCTCAAAAGAAAAAAGACTTAAGTTATTTACCATGTGATGCAGAATCTTTTAAGCTACACAATTGTACCTATTAACAACTCAAGTCGTTCCATACTTCCTTTCCAAAAAACAATTAAATCATCAACGTATCTAAAATAGTACACGATATTATTACCAGGTGATTGGAGATTTAGAATGACTTTACATGCATGTTTTGGTCCGTAGTCAATATCTGGTAGTTCCCAAGATGAGGTCTGGTTGAGTTTGAGCCCTGTCAGAGTTGTGGGGCAGTGGTGACAGTTAATTTGTGCAATTTGTGTATAGTTCAGTGTAGATGCGGGGGAATTGTACGAATAAACATTGTCGCATAGACGTAGTTACCATAAGGGTTGCGAGTGTGCAGATTGCTTTTAGTTTACATTGGGGCTTTCAAGAAATGGGCTCATACTTTCTTCAAAGGCCGGCAACGGACCAATCAATAGCCTGGAATAGTTAGTACTCATGGGCAGTAGTGATCATTTCCCTTTTGATGGCTCGTTTGATCGTTTTCTTATGATAATAATAAGCAAATAGTACATTGTTGTAGAGGCACGAAAGTAAGCAATAGAGGAATGAGTTAGTTTGAAGGCCGACCTGGAGGGGAGGCCTTCGATAGTATGAACGTCTACGAGTATTGCACTTTTGGACGAGACTAAACATTGTGCTTTTCACGATCTCTGCGAGGAAATAAAAATAGTCTCACCCCTCCTGCTCGCCAGCAGGCCAGCTCAACACGCCAGAAATTAAATTCAGAAATTATTTTATTTTTATTTATTTATTTATTTTGGAGAACCAACAGCTTAAACATACAGATTAAAATAAAAAGCAATAGATACAGAAAGCCAATTACAGGTTCTCGCCGGTAATAGCAGGGTAGGTACAAACAAAAGCAGAATGCCCGCACAGAGTCCACTTGGGCACAAAGAAAGTAATAATAATACTAACAACAACAACACCAAAGTAGTGACGAATTGACAGAGAGGAAATACTCCACTTGAATTAGTTTACAGTAAAAACAACAACAAAAAAAAAGGTCTTAAGGCACGCTCTCAAAGTAACGATTCACCAGAGTACGTCTCAAGCTATGGGTGTTACATTGAACACGTCAATATCAAGCTCCCTAGTAAGGTTATTTAATTGTCTACTTGCACGTATACGAAAACTGTTCCGCCTATAGTTAGAAGATCCTAGGGGCACAGAAATAGGTGGCACATGTCTTTTTGGTCTGGACGGAGTGTTGAAAGATATATTACCGAGCAGCTCTGGACAATCGATGCTGCCATTAGTAATTTTTAACATATATATAATATCTGCAATTTCACGGCGTTTAGAAAGCGGGATAAGATGATGTTTTTTACAGATATTTATATAATTAGAAGAATTATATGGGTGACGTAATTTAAAACAAAGATATTTGGCAAACTTTTTTTGAACGCGTTCGATTCTATCGATATAGGTCTTATAACATGGGTTCCAAACTTGGGAAGCATACTCAAGCTTGCTTCTTACATATGCACAATATAGTACTTTAATGGTTTTAGCTTGCCTGAAATGGAAAGAGTTACGCATTATGAAACCCAAAGATTTGATAGCACCTTTAATGATACTATCAATGTGATCGCTAAAGAGCAGTTTAGAGTCATGTAGAACACCCAAATCCCTCATAACGGGTACCCTACATAAAGTTTGGCCCTTGAGCGTATAAGAAGTATCGATTCGGTTACGTTGTCTTGAAAAAGTTAATGCAAAACATTTGTTTGGGTTAAGGTCCAATTTATTTTCTTCACAGTATGCATCAAGGCGCCTCAGATCCTCCTGTATGAGAACAGAGTCCCGTAAAGACTTAACTCCAGCAAAAATCTTCATATCATCCGCAAAGCAAAGCAATCTCGAGAATCTAAAGCAGCTACTGATATCATTTACAAAGATATTAAATAGCAAAGGACCGAGCAAGGAGCCTTGGGGGACGCCACTTGGAATGGTTACCCATCCAGAAATATAGTTACTCATAACAACCGCTTGTGATCTGTTTTCAATATATGACGAGAACCACCTAAGCAAATTGCCAGTGATACCCATGCGATAGAGTTTCAAGATTAGCAGTTTATGATCAATACGATCAAAAGCTTTACTGTAATCCGTGTAGATAACGTCCACTTGACTACCAGTGTCCATTGCATTAGTTACAAAATCATTTAAAAGTACAAGATTGGATACCGTAGACTTACGTGGAAGAAAACCATGCTGATTAGAGCTAAAGCAATTCTTAAGGCTATCATAGACTTGCGTATAGACCAACTTCTCCAAAACCTTTGACAAAATGCATAGTTTGGAGATGGGTCTATGATTTACAATTTCGGTTCTAGGTCCCTTCTTGTGCACTGGAGTAATGAATGCAGACTTCCACAAAGATGGTACCTTACAATCAGTAAACGAGCGCGTAAATAATAATTCAATTGGTCTAACAAGGCTTTTAGCACAATTGATCAAAAACAGAGCAGGCAATTCATCAGGACCTGCCGATTTGGAGGGGTCGAGATTAGTTAGAAGTCTAAGAAGAGTTTCCGGTTTGACCTCAATAGTAGAAATATGAGACGTGGATTCCTCAACAATACCAGATAGGTCATCAATATCACTGCTACTAGATGTAGAGAATGTAGTATAAAAATAATCCGAGAATGCATTACAAATATCCTCGCCCGTATTCACTAATTTGTCCTTATATTTGAGGCTGCTTGGCACACCATGAGATCCCGAGCGGGACTTCATATATGTCCAAAACTGCTTGGGGTTACTAACTATATTACCCTCCATGCGGTTCATAAATGAAACATAACAGTCACGCTCGAGTCTCTTTACCCTGTCCCTCTGCACATTAAAAGAAATAAGGTCTGAGTTATTACCATAGACTTTGAATTTTTTTAAATATTTGAATTTTTCTTTAATGGCTTTTTTGAGTGCAGGAGAAAACCACATTGGAAAAGAATCACTTGTCTTAACCCTAAAAGGAATGTATTTATTCCTGAGTCTTTTAAACGTAGAATAAAAAAAGTCTAAGGATTGATCCAGGGTGCGCCGAGAAAATTCGTTATCCCAATCAATAGCCGATAATTCACTATTTATAGACACATAATCACCCTTATTATAGTAATATTTAGCAGTAGGAGCAGGCTTAACGAACTTTAAAATAGCATAATCCATTGAAATAATTAAAGCTTCGTGGTAAGGGTCGATTGGTACCAATGGATCGCTACATTTAGTTACACAAACATTGTCATTGGACAGGACTAGGTCTAATATTTTACCGAAATTATTTAGGACATTATTGTACTGGCGCAAATTTAATAAATTTAAATCATCTATGAAACCGCATTCGTCATTGTTTGCATAGTTAATTGGAATCGTTCCTGAGTCCTGGGAAGTCCACTCGATGTTACTCATGTTGAAATCCCCGACTATTAAATATTTATCATTCGGGGCGCTTAATATTATATTCTCTAGATTATTCAAATAATTCGTTAATTGTTGAGAAAACGTAAAACCCATGTTTTGCTTACATAAATATAAAACACATAAGTGCACTTTAATAGGCACTTTTGAACTATCATCAAGTGATAAAGTGACCCACAAGTCCTCAGCTGACGATCTATAGTCAATCCGAGGCGCGACGGTCATCTCCCTGCGAGTGGCAATAAGCACGCCCCCGCCACGGCTTTGACCAGTTAAGGCCGGATCCCGGTCCCGTCTCCAGACCACATATCGACCATCGAACAGTTCAGAGTCCAATATTCCGTCCAGTAGCCATGTTTCCGTTAAAATAATTATATCGTAAGAGGCCAAGCTTAGATTACGGTAAAACACAGAAGTTTTGGACCTTAGCCCCCTTACATTCTGGTAATATATCGTAGGAAATTTGGGTTGAAAGCTTAAGCTGTTAATATTAGCCATTTAAGAAATAAACATAGAAATTAATTAAAAGACATGATTCGTATAATAATATATAAAATACTGCGCCAACAAATGCATAAAAGTAACAAGCAAGTGCATTAAAATTAAAGGTATGGCAAGCAGTGCGGTCAGCTAAATATTTTTTAGCAGACATAAAACGTTTCACATAAGTGCAAGAGAGTAAATTATTAGGAAGCTTGATAAATGCGTGCGCAAGACGGAGATGAATACTAGTTAACGAGTGTGTACTCAACAACTTAACGTAACTAATGGAAAAAGCAATTAGCCAAGACAGTAGATCACAATAGTAACCGGTTCGCTCGGAAACGGCCACGGCTCTCAAAGTGTTCTTAATAAATATAATAAACAAAATTAGAAGCACAAAGTTCATCAGTACAAATGCTCTTAAATTAAATAAGTCACTGTTTAAAGAAGTTTGTTTAAATCATTTTCATTATTAATGATGAGGACCTTGGAGTTGTCATTCCTGCGCACGTGGATCTTCGCATATCTGACCCATATATGGATATAGCCTTTTGGTTTTAACATGGACTTTGTTTTCGTCAATAACTTTTTCTGTGCGGCGGTCAGATGATCGTTTGTGAAGATCTTTTGCTGACTTCCTTGAAATCCAATTTCATCGGCTGTGATGGTTTTCTTTAATCGCGCAGAGGCCATAAAGTCTTCCTTGACATAGCGGTTAATAAAACTGACAATTATAGACTTTTCATTAGAATTATGTACTGGAACTCTGGAAATGTAATTAATACAACTTCTATCCATCGAATAACCCACCACGCCGCATTATACTCTACTTATAAAGTCGTATCGTATTATGAGATACATATATTGATAAGACCTGTTTTCGTAATGTGTTACATTGTTGTCGTGTTTTACGAGCCATAAATGAGTATGGTGTTAAATCCATATTAATATTATAAATGCGAAAGTGTTTGTGTGTTTGTATGTATGTCCGACGCCGTAACAGAGCGACGGATCGACGTGATTTTTGGCATAGAGATAGTTTATGGGCTCGAGAGTGGCATAGGCTACTTTTTATCCCGGAAAAATACACAGTTTCCGAAGGAACAGCGCGCGATAACGGATAACCACGGGCAAAAGCTAGTATACATAATGTAGGCAGTTTTGGGTACCGGATTTAGATTATCTATGGCCATATTTTCGAGCAGTGTCGTGATAAATCATTTTATTGTTTGTTTGATCAGCGCCGGCGAAGATAGCATCGTTCGGGCGCGTGGTGTCAGCGGGCGTGGGCGCGCGCGTGCGGCTGCGCTGCGTGGCGGCGGGCGCGCCGGCCCCGCTGCGCTCGTGGGCGCGCGCGCGGCCCGCGCCGCCGCTCGCCGACGACCCGCGCGTGCAGCTGCACGACCACGACCTCGTCATACTCAGTACGTATCACCATCATCAGCATCAGCCAGAAGACGTCCACTGCTGAACAGCTTTACAGGTGGTAGGACCTTGTGCAAAGTCCGCCCCGATTGCTACAACCATCTTGCTCGCTAATCCTGTCGTGAAGCAGCAGTGCACTGTTGAGTTTCAGCGTGGAGAGTAAGACAGCCAGTGATATTACTGACACTTGAGGTATTCTATCTTAGGCCTCTAGGTTGGCAACGCATCTGCAATACCCCTGGGGTTGCAGATGTTTATGGGCGCTGGTGATCACTTAACACCAGGAGACCCACTTGCTCGTTTTCTTTCCAGTCGAATAAAAAAAAGATCAAAGCCTCCCCCTTATAACGTCACAATGAACAACGAATCGCCGCTTGCATCCACTGGCTGCCCGTAATTCTCACGATATCGTCAGTCCATCTAGTGGGAGGTCTGCCGACGCTTCGTCTTCCGGTTCGCGGTCACCACTCGAGAACTTCCCCCAACGATTATATTATGTTCTTCGAGCGATGTGGTCCACCCATTACTCGCATATTTTTACAGCTATATCGGTGCTCTTGTTCTTGAACAAATTTCCGTATTTCGGATTCTATCGCGCAAAGAAACTCCAAACATAGCTCTTTGCGTGACTCTGAGCCTCTCCAATATATGCAAAATAAATAGTTAAACGTTTGCTTCCAGAGTTGGACCGCAGCCTGGCTGATAACTACACGTGCACGGCGCGCAACCCGTGGGGCGAGGACCGGGCCGCGTGGCAGCTGCTGGCGCTGGCGCCGCCGCCGCCGCCCGCGCTGCGCCTCGCCGCCGCCGCCGCCGCCCGCCTCGCGCTCGCCTGGGACCCGCCCGGCCCCGCCGTGCACAGTAAGACTGGTTCTAGTGTCCACTGCTCGTCAGCGGGTAGCATCAGCAGGTTGTCATCAATAAGACTTTGCAACTAATCGACCTGCTAATAGACTGCTATAAGCAGGATCAGCGTCTTCATTGCCATGGACGGTGAAGCCATTGCCATCACCCTGTGGTAAATTCGAATTGCAAAAACTGAAAGACCTGGTTTGAACCCATGAGATTATGCTCGACAGACCCTGGTTAACATGCAAGGCTTCCACGGCTATAAGCATCTAACTAAAGTTTATAGGTGTAGCACACTTCCACGGCTACAAGCATCTAAACTAACTAAACAATTTAGGTGTAGCACACTATGTCCAACACGCATCATCGAAATTCTGCAGTTCATTTTACGTTTCAACCATAGTTTTTACCTATTCCAAAACATAAAGTAATTTCTGAAAACATGTCACTATTAGATTTAACAGCGTTGCTAGGATAATTGCGCTTTAAATCAGTCGCAGAATTAGGAAAACTGTGACTCTGACGGTGAACGATACAAGCATCGCTCACACCTTAGCTCAATTTATCGTACTCGTGGTTTTATTGTGGTCTTCACGCCACTACATACATTTTTCAAAGGCATTTTGTGTCAGGCTACACGTTGGAGCACGCGCGGGCGGACGGGGCGGGCGCGTGGGCGGCGACGCGGCTGCCGGGCTCGGCGCGCGCGCACACGCTGGAGCGGCTGGCGTGCGGCGCCGCCTACCGCGTGCGGCTGCGCGCGCACAACGCCGCCGGGCCCGGCGCGCCCAGCAACGAGCTCGCCGTCTCCACCAAGGGAGGACGTGAGTCAGCTTTACGACCATTCCTGTTTCTTTTCTTGACATACAATTTGGCGTACACATGATTGTATTTGTACAGCCACACACTGAATTACATACCTACAACTGGATGGGGTTGAGGTTTAGTTTACCCTGGTATGAAAATCTTTAATCTTTGTACAAGTTTGTGCGGAATCTTAATATTACTTGGTCGATGTCGCAAGCGCCGATGCTGACACGTTTTTTGATCTCTGAACAGTTATCCGTTAGAATAATTAAACTTAAGAAAAAAGTCACAAAAATAAAAAGTCAGATTTCTAACCCGAAGTTGTCTCCTTAACGTTCATCCTCACAAACTAGTCATAATTTGATCTCAACTCGCGAGCGACATCTTATTTCATATAACGCGCCAGCACTGCTCTGTACAGTGAGCATTATCGGATTTATCTTGCGATTTGCCGATCGTTATACTCACACAGATCGTTCACAGAAAATTCGGCGCATCCAAACATGTGAAATCAACTGATTCAGTAGAGGAACACGTTCATATCATCGGGATCACCAACAAAAAACAAACCTTTCCAGCATCAAAAGCGGCCCCCGAAAAGGACCTGATAACGACCAACAGCACATGCGTCCGCCTGAACCTTCTAACGTGGGACAGCAACGGCTGCCCGCTGTCGTCGCTGCAGGTGTCCGTGCGCGGCTTCGAGCAGGCGGCGTGGCGCGCGGGCGCCGCCGCCCCCGCCGAGCCGCTCGTCTGGTGCGACCTGGCGCCCGCCACTTGGTACCACCTCAAGATCGTGGCCACCAGTGCCGCCGGGACCACTGTGGGCACCTATTACTTTTCTACGCTGACTGAGGAGGGTGGTGAGTGATTGTTGAACTATTGCAATATACGTAGACGATCATGCATGTGTTAGTTTAAAAGTGTTGCTAAGTATGTAAGGCTAGGGTGTATGGAATACTTTGTGATGCCTTCCCGTCGAAAATTACGCTGTACCTGAAGACTAGTCTTAAACCAATGTAAGTTGCTAATCATAACTAACATAATGGCTCTGAGACAAGGTCCTTGAGTATTGGCCTCTTGGAAGGGCTGAAAATTACGCAACGAGCTATGGAGAAAGATGCTCGGAGTTTCTTTGCGCAGCCAAAATCTGAATACGGAAAATTTCCAAAAAGTTCACCACTCACCGATATAGCACTTGGTTTTTGGAATTTTACTATCAAGTTGCAAAAACTACAATCACTGTACAACGTCCCTCTCAAAGAGAGTACTTTGACATTGGCGAAATTGACCTATTAATTAGGACAGAAAGCCATATTTTAAAAGAGAAGAAGAAGACCCCATCGGTTATCAGTTCTGCGAACAATGTGCCCCGCCACTCATAAAGCATTCTTTGTAACTTTTTTGTTGCGTGGTCCAGAGCGCATCCCGGCGCCGGCGCAATTCCCGCCGGGCGCGGGCGGGCAGCACTCGGCGCGGCTGCTGGCGGGCGCGGGCTGCGCGCTGCTGGCCGCGCTGCTGCTGCTGGCCGTGCTCGCCTGGAGGAGGAGGTACCGTACTCATCATCATCATCACCCTACAGCAGTCCGCTGCTGGACATAGGCCTCTTCCACGGCGTGCCACAACACTCTGTCTTCAGACCTGAACCCTTTTGGTGACTTAGGTCTATCAGGAAAAATGACTAGGTCGACTTCGGTGGACGGTGGAACAGACGAGTCGTTGAATAGAGACTACAGACGGGAAAACGTGGTGTAGAGCGTCCTGAGGCACGGTGGACGGACGACTTTAAGAGGGTCGCTGGCAGTGGATAGATGCGAGGTTACTGACCGGTTTTAATCATGACGATGCTGTCTCAAGTCTTGGTAAGTGCGGAAGTGGATACTGGGCATGACTGCTGATAGGAACCGACTGTAAAATTAGTTCAATATTATACTAAATTATCAGGACGTACTGACCCGAAGTGGGTTTTGACTTCTGACACCAGATACACCATACGCTAGGTATGCCGTAAATGCTAGACAACATAATAAAATTAAAATGACTTTGTCATTTTGATGTTCAATATCTTAAAAACAGATTTCCCTGCAATAGTCATCCGTTTTTAAGATATTGAACATCAAAATGCGCATCAAAAAGCGAGTTTTCGCTTTCATATAAAAAACCGCATCGAAATTGATCCATCCAATTCAGAGTTGCGATGCTACAGACAGACGGACAGGAATAAGAATTAGTTTTTGATTCACTCCCTGTGGTCTGACTAGAGACTAGAAGATACATCCCAAGTACAATTCCTACAACAGTGCGATGGATGCTCGTAATTTAAAATAAAATTACTTTCTCGTTTCCTCGCCATCGAAGTGAAAAGCAAAGTATAAAACTCGAGCGTTAAATCCATTCCCCCCTCGACGTGTCATCCACCCTCATCATACCGGCTCGGGTGGCTATATAAACATTTTGGGTAAAATGGCTCGTTTTATGCTCTTATTGTACATGCTATTTAGGCAAAAAAGTTAACATACATTTGTCTATGGCCTGCAGCGCGCCGACGTCGTGCTTGCGCAAAGACTCAGCGGCGGCGGAGGAGAAGGGCGCGGAGTCGCGCGACAACCGGCGGAACTGCCAGCAAGTGTACACGTCGTCCCCCGCCAAGCACCCGCCCAGCAAGGACCAGCAGGGTGAGGCTCAGTAGAGACGACTCCTTAACATAAGTGGGCCAATCAACTATTTTACCGACACTTCGGGCGTCTCCTGTGGTACCAAAATTGTCTCTGGCGTTACCAAAAGATTAAAACAAGATATTTTATTTCACGGTTTAATACGTTGAACTTACACCATCTATTAGATTACAGAAAAACATGTTTACTTAGAAAAATCTGCAATTGTTTGAAAAATGTCGCGGACAGATTAGTGTCGGCAAAAAGTTGTTTGGCCCAAGTATCAATCTTTACAATGCTGACTGCATGTGAAATGTGTATGAATTCCAGTGAATTCTTATGTCAGCAGACCGGGATTCTTTCGACTGTCATAATTTTATAAGTCAATGTAATGTTTGTCATGATTATTGTTAGGTATAAAAAAAATATGGGTGAAACTCATGCTGAAACTCGTCATTATGTAGAACTGTATAGGTTATTAGGTTAGGTTTATTAACCCCCGACGCAAAAAAAGGGTGTTATAACAATTTTAAAATACGAGTATAATGATTTATTGAATCAGGCGTTACTTTGCGGAGGTCCATATCAATGAACTAAAATGATTTCTTTGCTCACCCGCGACCTTAAGATAGCTAAGTCTATGCAAATTATGCGTGTTCATGCAGTTCCTCCACCTCCACACTGTAAGAACACACACAAATTACACAAACCCATCTATCACCACCACCACAACACACTGACGCGTTTCGAACTCAACCAGAGCTCATCTTCAGAGTGACACAACCGTACACCATGCTACCAGTTGTTAGACTAACAAACCACCACCACTGTTTTAATTTGCCAAACAAAACAAAAAACTACCCGCAAAATATTAATAAATTTTAACTATGCTACAAAACTACCTTGATTTTTTAATTTTTATTTATTTTTAGTCAAGGCATGTTTTACTAACTATCGTTGCTAAAATTAGACCCAAGCCGTAGCAAGGGAGATGACACTAAATTTATTTGCTCATTAATAATAGACCCCATACTATTGTACCTAATTATCTCCATACATTCTAACACGTCGAGACGAAACCCCTTATCACAGTAATGCAACACTTCATACGAATCTGAGTCTGATATTGAATGATTTAATTCTAACAGATGCTTGGCAAAATTAGATCTATCAGGATGTTCGTTCCTATATGCCGATACATGCTCTTTAAACCTAGTATTAAAACTGCGCCCGGTCTGACCTATATATACCTTACTGCAGTCATTACAAGTGAGCTTGTATACACCCGATTTAGTTCCTTTATCCACCTTCTCTTTGTGGTTACAAAGTTTAGAGTACAAAGAGTTGTTAGTTTTAAAGGCTACATTAACATTGTTTGATTTTAAAATGTCATAAATTCTATCAGACAAACGACCAACATATGAAATACTGCACCTATATTTGTTTGTAGACTGAGAAGGCAACCCGGCGTGAAGCATGCTATTTACTATCCGTGCCTGCTTCCTCTTAACCAAACCATCTACCATTGATTTTGTATAGCCATTTGACGTTGCTATCTGATAAATAGTATTTAACTCTGAATTATAATTTTCCCTAGTGAGTGGTACAGTTAATAATCTATGTACATAACAATGAAAGGCTGCTAACTTATGCTGCCACGGATGATTAGATGATGCTGGAATCACAGCATCTGTGTATGTGGTTTTTCGATAAATTTTAAATTGTTGTTTATTATTTATTCTTGTAATTGTTAAATCCAGAAAGTTTAGCGAAAAATTTTCTTCTATTTCTTTTTTAAATTTTATTTTTACATGTTTGCTATTGATACTATCCACAAATAAATCAAGTTGCCTCCTACTTCCCCTCCAACACAGAATTAAATCATCAACATACCTATAATAATACACTATATTATTATTACCTATAATAAACTGATTTTCAAAGTAATCCATAAAAATATCTGCCATTAATGGACTCAAAGGTGACCCCATTGCTAAACCATCACCCTGTAAATAATAATGTCCATTAAACCGGAAATAATTTTGCTTCATGCATAATGTTACCAAATTAATTAATTCACAAACCTCCCCCGGATGTAAACGCTTCCTTTCCAAATGGTTCTTAAGAATAACCAGTGTCTCACTATATGGTACATTTGTAAATAAACTATCTACATCCAAAGAAAGCAATGTTGCGTTGGGCGGTATGCTGATATCTTTAATTTTACTAACTAAATCCGAACTGTTTTTCAAACTGTATAATGGGTTAAAAGAAGATTTTACACGAATAACACTATTTAATTTCCTTGCCAATTTATATGCTGGAGCACTAACGTATGAGACAACTGGACGAACTGGCACATTATCCTTATGAATTTTAGGCAATCCGTACAGAATTGGTGCCTGCGGATTCATAGGTATAACAAAAATTTTCTGTTGTTCTGTTTCAAATGTAAACTTAGAACCCATTTCATTTTCATTTAACCCATTATACAGTTTGAAAAACAGTTCGGATTTAGTTAGTAAAATTAAAGATATCAGCATACCGCCCAACGCAACATTGCTTTCTTTGGATGTAGATAGTTTATTTACAAATGTACCATATAGTGAGACACTGGTTATTCTTAAGAACCATTTGGAAAGGAAGCGTTTACATCCGGGGGAGGTTTGTGAATTAATTAATTTGGTAACATTATGCATGAAGCAAAATTATTTCCGGTTTAATGGACATTATTATTTACAGGGTGATGGTTTAGCAATGGGGTCACCTTTGAGTCCATTAATGGCAGATATTTTTATGGATTACTTTGAAAATCAGTTTATTATAGGTAATAATAATATAGTGTATTATTATAGGTATGTTGATGATTTAATTCTGTGTTGGAGGGGAAGTAGGAGGCAACTTGATTTATTTGTGGATAGTATCAATAGCAAACATGTAAAAATAAAATTTAAAAAAGAAATAGAAGAAAATTTTTCGCTAAACTTTCTGGATTTAACAATTACAAGAATAAATAATAAACAACAATTTAAAATTTATCGAAAAACCACATACACAGATGCTGTGATTCCAGCATCATCTAATCATCCGTGGCAGCATAAGTTAGCAGCCTTTCATTGTTATGTACATAGATTATTAACTGTACCACTCACTAGGGAAAATTATAATTCAGAGTTAAATACTATTTATCAGATAGCAACGTCAAATGGCTATACAAAATCAATGGTAGATGGTTTGGTTAAGAGGAAGCAGGCACGGATAGTAAATAGCATGCTTCACGCCGGGTTGCCTTCTCAGTCTACAAACAAATATAGGTGCAGTATTTCATATGTTGGTCGTTTGTCTGATAGAATTTATGACATTTTAAAATCAAACAATGTTAATGTAGCCTTTAAAACTAACAACTCTTTGTACTCTAAACTTTGTAACCACAAAGAGAAGGTGGATAAAGGAACTAAATCGGGTGTATACAAGCTCACTTGTAATGACTGCAGTAAGGTATATATAGGTCAGACCGGGCGCAGTTTTAATACTAGGTTTAAAGAGCATGTATCGGCATATAGGAACGAACATCCTGATAGATCTAATTTTGCCAAGCATCTGTTAGAATTAAATCATTCAATATCAGACTCAGATTCGTATGAAGTGTTGCATTACTGTGATAAGGGGTTTCGTCTCGACGTGTTAGAATGTATGGAGATAATTAGGTACAATAGTATGGGGTCTATTATTAATGAGCAAATAAATTTAGTGTCATCTCCCTTGCTACGGCTTGGGTCTAATTTTAGCAACGATAGTTAGTAAAACATGCCTTGACTAAAAATAAATAAAAATTAAAAAATCAAGGTAGTTTTGTAGCATAGTTAAAATTTATTAATATTTTGCGGGTAGTTTTTTGTTTTGTTTGGCAAATTAAAACAGTGGTGGTGGTTTGTTAGTCTAACAACTGGTAGCATGGTGTACGGTTGTGTCACTCTGAAGATGAGCTCTGGTTGAGTTCGAAACGCGTCAGTGTGTTGTGGTGGTGGTGATAGATGGGTTTGTGTAATTTGTGTGTGTTCTTACAGTGTGGAGGTGGAGGAACTGCATGAACACGCATAATTTGCATAGACTTAGCTATCTTAAGGTCGCGGGTGAGCAAAGAAATCATTTTAGTTCATTACGAGTATAATGATTTGAAAGACCTAACCTAACCTAACCAACAAAAAGTTGGGAAACCCCCGACTTTGTCATTTCAAAGTTCAATATCTCAAAAACGGCTGAACAGATTTTGATAAAGCATGTCTAAGAACCGTCGCTAGAACACCAGCTTTCAAATAAAAAACCGCATTGAAATTGGTCCACCCGCTTAAGAGCTATGGTGCTACAGACAGACACACAGACACATAGCGGTCAAACTCATAATACCCCTCTTTTTGCGTCGGGTGTTAAAAAAAAGAGTTATGTCAAAATGGTATGGTATTGTAAGGTATGGGTTGTGTCAATGGTATTCACTTTGATGAACAATATCTGGGTATTCATTTATTTCATCCGTGTCGTATCCAGAGATGTACGAGATAAGTCCTTACGCGACGTTCAGCATGGGCGGCGCGGGGGCGGGGGCGGGCGGCGGCGCGGGGGCGGCGGCGGTGGGCGCCACGCTGCGCACGTTCGGGCGCGCGGAGCCGGCGCCGCTGGCCGCCGCGCCGCCGCCGCACAAGCAGCGCTCGCTCACCAACGCCGGTAAGCGCGCCACCAACACACACGGCGCCCACGCCGTTGAAAATACGCGTTCTTGAATCAACATAGGCACGACTATGTCTGTACACGCGGCAATGTGTGCTTAAGATACACAGGGTTGACTGTCGCAAAACATTTAAAGGTACTTATATGTAGATATGGCTTAGATAGTTCAAATAAATGTAAATCGTTAATCTTAGGTACCTATTTATTTAAAACTACTTAAAATGTATCTTTCTGTGTATTTAAGCATTATCATTTTCAATCACAATAGATATACGACTACAAACTTAAACGAATTATTCGATAAGTAGTTAAGTTATTTCATGTATTTATCGCGATAAATTCAGAAATCATTATTTATTTAGAAAAAAGAAGTAGATATCGTTACCATTTCGCAAAATGATTGCTCCTGAACTTAGTACCGTGCGGCCGACATACATCGCGTCGGGCACCCGACTGCTTTCCTGCGGTTTTCCTGCAATCTGCGCTTGAGGGGTGGGGTAACTCGAATCGGTGCAGGGTGGACCGTGGCCGATCTGTACTAGTACTACTTATTATTATATTCTGTGATATAGGTACAGTTACATAAATACTACGTTCTGTCTAAATTTTGCGCTTTACATGAAGCCAGTGCTGTCTCCCAGTTTCGCTATCAACCAGCTGGCTTATTATTTGCCTCGTATAAACAGCTCTGCTACCCGCCAATGCTGGGTTCCAGCACTGCACTGGCGGGAATTCGTGACCGGCCTATTTTTCAAGCCAGTACAACATCACTGAACAGTTTTAATCCGTTCCAGACGAGTACACGCTGTCGCGCGCGATGACGCTGCTGGTGCGGCGCGCGGAGTCCGACTCGGACTCCAGCGGCTCGCCCTGCGCCGAGTGCACCTCCGGGTACCGCCTGCCGCAGCCCGCCGCCAAGGGTGAGCCCCGGCCCCGCACCCACACTATATATATAAGCCGGCACAGTATATATATAAGCTAAAGCAGTACGGAAGCTACGAAGCTACAATCGAAACGGAAACACTCACACAGACGCGCGCTCTACACGGCCTCTAAGGGGGTCTCGCGGTACTGCAGTAGCGTCTGTGTTGAGCATGTTCGTTTCGATCGATTTGTTCGTAGCTTCCTTACTGCTTTAGCTTTTATATTTACAGTGCTGCCGGCATG
Organism: Choristoneura rosaceana; assembly: GCA_037349165.1. NCBI lineage: Eukaryota > Metazoa > Arthropoda > Insecta > Lepidoptera > Tortricidae > Choristoneura > Choristoneura rosaceana. Next base: position 593,755 of record JAZBNJ010000026.1, read on the forward strand.
GACATGCTTTGAGTCAACTCCTTAATGTTTGAATGCAGTTGTTCTTGTTACTAAAATCGATGACATGGTTTCTAAGAACAGATCTTCGTATGTTTTATAGTTTCAAACTTTCCCATACTGACCGATCTAAATTAGACACCCTGTATTTATGGACTGGGATGATGAACAGACCAAAATTTAATATCTGTTAAAAAAGTGAAGTGAAAGTCTCTCAATGAGGGCTACAACATAGATTTCGCTAGTGTCGCTGATTGAGTGACTAAATAAGAAACAAACAAGCTGAGATATGTGGTGCATAGGAGATATTCGTGTCTGTACCACTGTCCAGCGGTGGTGTAGCAGTATAGCACGCGGCACTGAATGCCGAGAATCTGGGTTCGGTTCCCAGCTCTGCTCTTATTTTTCTAGTTTTTCTTTGCATCTATATTTCAGTTTGTATTTTCGATACGAGTTTTACGGGGTCGTCCCGTAAAACTCCTCTAACTCCCGTAAAACTAACAAAAATTTGGAGTTGAAATAAAAAATACAAAAAGATTCCAAAAACCAATCTATTAAAAAAGTTATAGCAGATTCCAAGATTGTCAATGTGACATTGTTCAGTGTCGGAGGAGGTGTTCCGCGCGGTGACGGACTCGAGCGCGGAGTCGGCGTGCGCGGGCGAGCGCGCGCCGCGCAGCGACAAGCGGCGCCGCGCGCGCAAGCACCACGCGCCGCTGCCCGCCAGGTACCACCGGCCACAGACAGACGGACAGACGGACACTAAACTATATCGTATTAGGATTTCATTTTTCAATTTGATATACGGAACTCTCAAAATGGAACACGATAAACACTAATTTCCATTTCGTGACCGTGAACATATCAGCGGCCGATCGTAAAATCCTCTAGTCTAGACCACGAAATTCCTAGGCATATCGTGAAGCGGTACCATTTCATGGAGAGACATCCGCCATATCGTCCAAAACTCACCGAGCGATTAACGATTTGCCTAGTGACATTTAGGCAGATGATCATGAAATTCCGAGTTCCGTGAAATGCCGCCATATTGGTTCTGGCACTTCGCCGGCCGCTGCCGCAGCACGCTCACTTCGCTCGCTCGGCTCGTGCGTTGTGGTCACAATTCATACTAACCACACGCTACGCTCATCATACCTAAATTTTACTTTTTTTGGCATACCTAATTATGTATTATCACGATATGTGTCCGGTATAGAGCTAGGAATATCGACGAATGCCTTATTGTTTCTCAGGCATGCCTGAGAATTTCGTGATCTGGCGGATTTTACGACCGGCCGCCAACATAACATAGGTACTTAAATTACATCAAGAAAGTCTTGGTATACTTACTCATTATCCGTGTTATCGGTAGGACAGTTCCTTTGTTGAAGTTTTAACTCAATAGTATTGTGACTTGATGATATTTAAATATTCAAAACCGTCTAGGGATAAAAAATATCCTTAGGCAGTTTCATGAGTAAGTATGTTTTTATTAGATTATTTTATGTGTTCTAATATTATATCACAAATAAAACGTTTTCTCTTCGTTTTGTCTTTTAGGGTTTCGTACCTGAAAAGGAAAAAGAAACCGTTATTAGAATAACTTTGTCATCCGTCTGTCTGTCTTCTTTCGAATACATGGCGATATCAAGCTGAAATTAATATCGAAAACTTGGATCATCTGCAATTTGGAACTGCATCCCTTGAAACAGTGAAAAACAAAAAACTTCTAAGTCAACGTAATCATAGATACAAATACAGTCATTCATTACAAACGTGTTTCCAAACAAAAGGCCGTAACGGCCGTAAGTACGAAAGTTACAATAAGAAATTACCTGTTTTCATACATTTTTATTTTGATACATAATCTATATAAATAAAAATGAATCGTAAAATGTGTTGGTAAGCGCAAAACTCGGGAACAACTGGTCCGATTTCGCTAATTCTTTTTTTATTGTGTTTGTTACTGTTGGGAGAAGGTTTTTATGGAAGAGAATACAGAAAACATACAACGGGGGCGAAGCCGCGGGCAACAGCTAGTTAATTATTAATCAACTGTGTTCTATTTTGTCTGAACACGTCTCTACGTTTGATTTGAGACTCGTAACGCCATCTAGTGACTGGCGCCTACACTCTGTAGAACACAGCACAACCCGCCGGCTTCTGCAAACGTTCATTTTGGTTCCCAGACTTTACGATAGACGGCAGTGTAATAAATAAACTCTTTCTTTATCCTACAGGTACCAACAACGCCAAGAGCAAGAAAGAAGAGATTTTACAATACACGTATGAAATAAACGACAATAAAGACTGCTTAAAGCAAAATCAACTAAAATATTATATAATGTTAACTAGGTAGGTATCTAAGTCAAAATACTGTAAATAATTCTATGAGTTTTGTAAATTTTAATAAAAATTAAGGCCTATTTTGATTTAAAATTAAAGGGTCGGGACTCAAAAGTATCATCGTTAAAGTTAAATAAAGAAAAATGATTAGTTAATGTTTCGTTACTTAGTTGTTTAAGTATTTGATACGTCTTATACATAAGAGTTAGTGACTACTAATTTTAAACGTGGGTGAAATATTTTCGGTATAAAATAGGGTCATTCAACTCGATTTTTGACACTAAAACAAAAACATAAATACTTATCATGATTTTACTTTAAAGATTTGCTGGTATAAGTACCGAAAATCAAGAAAATAATTGCAATCTGTGTTCATATAGGGTACTTATTTAATACCTATGACCTGTTAGTCTTGCAAAACCTTTAAATTCTTTTGTATTAAATTTGCCTTTTTGTGGAAAATTTATCGTTATGCATATCTTCTAGATTACGAATAGTGATGAAACTGTTTATTTCTTCAGAATATAGAGAATAATAATAATTAGCAATAGAACAATAAACGAATGTTGTTTATTTCAATATTATTGTGCCAAACGTATTTTATTTCCTATTTGTTTTCTTATCGCAGTGTGTTTTAAATTTATTTTAGAATAATTTTGTAAATGCTGAGCGTAATGTTTGTGGTAATGAAATCCGTATCCTCAACATTCTAATTGCTTCGAAACCAGAACTGTTAAGTACTGTTTTGAAAATAAATACTAACCATTCCCTTGTTGAAACATCGCATTTTTTTGTATCTGAAGGAGCAATAAAATTATAATAAAAGTTCATGATTTTGTCTACAACAATCACTGCCGAGAAGTTGTTTTTTTTTTTGTGTAAATATGGGACATAAGTGCAAACAAAATATTTAAAAAGATGGATGACGATCAATAAAATAAATTAATATGAACTGCGTTGTTTTATTCCTGAACAATCCCTTAATAACATCTGAAGCAATCAGTTTTTTTTACTTTACCTTTACATTTCGCTACCGTAAAGCGAAAAGTCACTAAGTCGTATTTTGTGCTTTGAGATACGGAGGTTTAAAAATCGAATAATTTTAAAAAATCGAACGTTTTACGGCGTGAGATATTTATCGTTATGATAATTTTTGTAATGTTTAAAACTTCCGTATCTCAAAACAGCCAAATACGACTTAGTGACTTTTAGTGACTTTAAAAATAAAATGGCTAAACTGCGGTTTATTTTTCAATATTTAAATGTCGAAAGTGAAAAATACTGATTACATTACTACTCATTATTGTTAAATCATCCAAGTTTCCTCTTTTAAAGAAACCTTACGTGTCACGAGTCACGAATGAAATAATGTTCTTCTTCCTAAGAAATATTTCTTCTAATGCTTTTACTTCCTAATAATAAAATTAAGGTAATTTTTAATAACGTCAAAGAAATCCTAGCTTTCATCAACGCTACGCCGCGTAGTGGGAGATAGTTTGCTACGCAGCGCGGCGTAGCGCAACGTGCTACGCCGTAGATAACATGCGATGAGGGTTTCATAGAGGTGAAATATCGCTAGATGGCGTTAGTATACTAGGCCCGTTTGACGTTTGCTCGTGATTGGTTAAATAACGAAATGAGCAAATCGTTAGCAAACGTCAAACGGACTTCACGATTGATATCGCCATCTAGCGATATTTCACCTCTGTGAAAACCCTCACAGTAACAAAATCAAGACAAATAAAAAGATAGTAATATGATAAATGCTTGATAAATGTGAAAGTGTCATGTTGGTCCAGTTATGTTTACCTACAGACTACAGATGTGCAAGTTGTAGAAAGTTACCAAAAAGTTGGGAAATTTCACACAAGAAAAACAGGAAATTTAAATTTAAGAAACGGAAAGTTTCAATTCCCATAAAAAATGTTAAAGTTTCCTAAATTTTCCCATAAATGAAAAATTCCGCAATTCCGGAAAGTTTTCTTCGGCACATCAGTACTACACTTAATACTTAGCAACAGGATACTTATATCAATAAATTCTCTTTACCATTAAAACTTTTCATTTTAACGATCAACTTACCTAAGACGCAATAAACATGGAATCCAACCGTGTGTTTACTGGCGTGCTTCCAGCGGGTTCGAACCAGCACTGAGACTCGCCAATTTTACAATAAATTGTTGCAAAGTTAGTTGCAAGGAGCAAACGATTGTTACAAGTAGTTATTGGAAAACTTTGTGGAGCTGCCAGAAAGCTTAACATTACTTAACTGGAAAGCTGCGTGGTTACAATTCATTTTCAATAAACGATTGACCAAGTGAGTGTAAGGTACGATCAAAAAAAAATCCATTTCAGGTTAAGTAAAAATGCTATTCGTGCCACTGTGGCCTAGTGGTTTGACATATGGGATGAGTGGATCCAAATTCGGGTTCGCACCTCTGACTTTTCCAAAATTCATGGGCGTACAATACAATAACTCTTTATTCCACACCAACACATAACAAGTAGTACAGAAAACACAAGTATCAGAGATTTTCTAAATTAGTAATAGCCGTAATTAATTGGGCGTTTTCAGAAAAAGTTGTCATTGCCATTTGACTTTTTTAGATTTGGATGAAATTTCGTTTTTTGACTCAGAATTAGAACCACTTTCGATTGTATTAAGAGAAAAAAATGTGTCCCAAGATTTTTTATTCCATTACGTTACCGTGAAATGGATAACACTAAATTTTATGAAAACCTGCGACACTTTTATTTTCCTATAGCAACTTTTCATTTTGCAAACTCTAACTGTGAATGTTTCAGGATTTAGTTCAGGACCTTCGCGTAAAACCCTTTAGGATAGGTTAGTTTTATAAAAATCCTGAAAAATTTACAGTTTCAGAAATATTAAAAGTTGGGAAATGAAAAGTTCCTAAATAAAACAGGTTGCCAAACGTTATTCGCCGAAACATTAGTAAAACTGATAGCAGGCGTCCGCGCGTATAGACAGTAGGGCCTCTTTTCAGAGTATCAGTTTTACAAATGTCTTCTATAATGCAGCCCCATGCCCCCTACATGCCCCTATATCACTAGATCATGGGGCCTACCGCAAGCACTAATTGGTTAGCCGCAACGGCAGTGATGGATCGTCCACCTGCGCAGAGCGCCATCTGTCTTGGAGTGAACCAACTATTTGCTCCTGTGGCCGCGAGATTACGGTCTGTAATAGCTTAAGATCCTGCTATGAAATTTAATAGCTACCTGTTTTTAACCTGCGACGCAAAAAGGGGTGTTATAAGTTTGGTTCTATGTATGTCTGTATGTCTGTGTGTCTGCCTGTCTGTGTGTCTGTCTGTGGCACCGTAGCTCTTAAACGGGTGGACCGATTTGAATGCGGTTTTATTTAATTTGATCTAAATTTGTTTTTTTTTCTTAAATGAACCTGTGTCTTTGTAGTAGAACGACAGGGACGTGTATAATAATAATATAAACTGAGAAAACAAAATAAAATTAGTAGTAGGTGTAAAATGTTTTCTAATTTGACGAAAAATAGTTCGCCGAAAAGGCAACACCTTTTATCATACTTAAAGCGTCTACCTTACGACTAGCTCTCGATTTGTAGCTAACACATTGTCATCCCAACGTACACTCAACTAAATCCTGTTTGCCCCCCTTACCCTCCACCTGACACCGCTCTCGATGACGGCTCATGTCACGCAAACACCGTCATCCATCATACACTGGCACGTCCTAAAATCCACTTTAGCACTACCACATAACTACTAACACAACCGCATAACTATTTTTGTCCAACGGTGGATATTTTTGGCAATGAAATTACAGGCATTTTTGTTTCTGACGATTGGAGATTGAACAAAATAAAACAATATTGGATTCGTTGGGTTATTGTGTGATTTGCTTTGTATATTTACGGCTGTGGCTGTGATATACAGCGTGTATTTTTAATACTACCTCAAACTTTAAGGGCAGTTAGTGAAGGCCCTAATAATCACATTTTATTATGTTTTAGTAAAAAATTTAGACTTATTCTTTTTCTTACAAAATTAATTAGCACGCAATGTATCGTTACGCGATACTACCTTGTTTTTATTCAAAACGTCGCACTTGTTGAGGTGACAGCTGTCACAGAACGCTTCTCTCTTCTTGTACGCATTACATTGCTGCTCGAAAATATTTCAAAAATTAATTACGCTCTGTTAGTTAATTCTAAACTAACAATTTGTTTTGATATCGGTTCACATCACTTAAATCTTCGGCTGGTTACAGTTTGAGGTAGTATTAAAAATACATGCTGTATAACACAACTACTCAGAGATGAATAGTTCATGCGTATAATACATGTCGAGGTAGATATTCGCTGGATTTTCTCAGAATATCTTACTATCCTGCTAATTATTACAAATGTGAATGTTTGTATTGGTGAGTGCGTAGGTATGTTTGTTATTCATTCATGCAAAAACGGCTAAATGGATTTGGCAGAAATTTGGTATTTAGTGAGATTTCTGGAATGATACGGAATGATAAATGATATGGAATGGCCAAGAGCGTGTCGGACACGCCCAAGATAGGGTTCCGTAGCCATTACAAAAAATCAAGTAGGTAATATTTTCCAATGATTCCATATGTATCTTAGATTATTTACACTAAAAATCGTGAAAAAAAATATAACAAAAAATTTAACCGACTACAAAAAACCATGAAAATAATTTCTACCAGTCTGAAGTCAGTCGGTGCCTCAGCACGAGCCAGCTGACTGCCAGGAGTGGACCTATAGTCATCTATCTCACCTACGCACTTAATATTGGGCTTCAATCACTCCTGCTGGCTCGTGCTGAGGCACCGACCGACTTCAGACTGGTAGAAAATGATTATCATGGTTTTTTGTAGTCAGATTAATTTTTTATTTTAATTTTTTTTTTGTTAACAAATTTTTCATGAACCAATAGCTTAATTTACCTCGCTTCGCTCCGCTCAGCTGTTTCCACCAGAAATATTCTGTGCAAGGATAAGTGTATGAAGCTTTTCTAATGGTTCATGACATGAAAAATTCATTCCTCGCAACACATCCTCGCACATCTCTGGTGGGAACGCAGCCTAAGTCTTGTATTTTCAGGTATAAAAGTGCATATTGCGTGTTGCAGCGGTTAGATGAATAGCGGGCTGATCCCGCGCCGAGTGTCCTTTACCTTCCTCAAGCCTCAACTTCAAAAGCGCGCCGCGTCTCAAACCATAACCCAATCTACCACCGCCGCAGAAACTCAACGCCCTATCACAACGCACTGAAACACAAAATGCAACCGAAAACAGATGACAAAGAGAAAAAAACCTTCAGAGTTTCCACGCATGCGTAAAACAAGCGGCAGCCATTTTCAGGGGAACTAATACAAGCAGACGATGTCGCTACACGTATACGGACAGGCGCCGCACACTCACGCAAATGTAACAAATCAAGGAAGGATGAGGGTGAGCGAGAGTGTGCGTGCGTGCGCCTGTGTGCGAGGGATGCTGGGTAAAGCCGTGTTTACATTGGCTGTAGGGTTGCTTGGGACTGTTTGTTTTACGGTTGAAGAATGAAGGAACTCTTTTATGTTTTGACTGTTCATACAATCATTTAAGTTGAAATAATGGATAGAGTTAACCGTTTCATAGAAAGGTCCAAGAATTTGACAAATTTAGATTAGTGTATTCGTTCGATATTTTTAACAATTTCCAATTATAAACAAAACATATTGCCCGACGACATTAGATTATTGAAAGAAAGAGAAAAAAAGAAAGAAAAATATTTATTACTGTCCCAACAGTTATTGCGATCAATTATATTTCTAAGACTTAAAATTAGAGACACCCATACAAAATTTTCATTGTTTATGAAAAGTACTCGTACACTGGAATACATTTCAGGCATATTTAAGTAATCAATTACTAAAAAATAGTAGTTGCTCCGAACTTCCAGCGATGAACGTTTCTCGGTTGATAATAATGGTGACGTTACCCTCTCTATTAGCTGTGACTTAACCGTCTCTGCTAGAAAAACCTTTACTTTATGTTATATTTTATCTTTTAATTACAAATATGACAGTTTGAATGTTTGTTGCTCCACCGCAAAAAAAACAGTATCTTAGAGTGAATTTGAAAAAGATTTGGTACACAATAGTACATAAGTAGAAGGCATCAACACTCAAAATACTTTTCATCCTAGAAAATTGCATAGTTCTTCCCGGATAGTGAAAAACGATTGCGCAAACGAACCTGCTGGTAACACAACCTGCCCATAAAAGCTGTTTCATTCCTATCTCCAAAACATTCCGGAACGCTCGTCAAAATCATAACTCTGGACCAATCGGAGTCAACAAAAATAACCGTAGCTCCCCAAATCACAGGCTGTGCGTTAAACATTCATACAATTTATTCACTTGTGGACGCGCCCGAACACCTGACCTGACCTGGCTCTTGAGGCACAGATTTAGTCAGCCTCGCGTGGCCATTGCGCGCGGACGTGCGCCGCGTTCCGTCCCTCACCCCCAAACCATAACTACCGCTTGTGCGAAAGAAACAGTGAAAAAACCGGGTACGTAATTAATAGTGGCTAAGATAGTGCTGTGCTGTGTGGCCTGGTCCGTGGGTCGATTCCCGGCCCCGGCGGCTTTCCTAGACACGTGCTTTCAGGTGATGAATTGTAGAAGGTAGAAGGCATGATCGGTTGCATCCACGTGATACAATGATTCAACCCCGATTGATCAGAAATTGTCTATCTCATTTCAATCCTGTATGTTTTGAGAAACAATTATAAAAGAGTGAGGAAATATAGGCAGTAAAATAGGATAGAGCAATAAATAACGTATTGTAAATCCTCACGTAAAGTTGGTGTTATTAATAGGCAGGTTTGTGAATACGTTGTTTGTCACAGAGGGTTTGTTGCAAATATGAGTATACAAGTATTTAAATTTTAAGGCAGCTAAGAGAATTTTCGTTAGTAGCTTTTGTTTTTATCAGTGTATCACATAAATAGGTGGTATTTGCTTGTTGAAGCTGTATTCAATTGAGGGGATTAAAAGGACAATGTTGGTAATTAAATTTTATCATTTTATCACCACATTACGAAACTGAATGGACATAGGCGTTAAACTTCATTGTCTATTAGAGATTAGGTATTTAACCTTAATTTAAATGTGCAAATTTTATAAAAGAAGTCTTGATAAACAAACATTGGCACTTCCGTATTTGCAGTGGCAAATACTCCTACCTTCAATGTAAATTTTATCGTAGTTTGACACAAATTTCAGATCCGTAGATCAAAATTGGAACTTGTGCAGCCGTCATACCTACGCCAATTTGGGGCATGACTAATGACTAATTTCACCAACCAGCAGAACTTCACTCGATAAGATCACTACAAAGTGTGCTATAGTATAGTATGAGTGTAATGAAGCGTGATGAGATGATGTGTATGTAAGTAAACTCTTTATTGCACATAAAAATAAAAATATAATACACAGAGAGGAGAACAAAGGCGAGCTTATCCCTAAAAAGGGATCTCTTCCAGCTAACCTCTTTAGAGAAGACAATTTATTACGATAAAGGATAAGCAATGATGTGTGTGTTTTTTTAACGTAATTCTTACGATCTGTCAATTTAATCTTATTCGTTTGCCAATAATGGTTTTAAACCACCGATACCTCTGATTCACAAGTCAGTTTCTCACATGCATATGGAAGAGATTTTCCGGAACTGATTTTCTTCAGTGATTGGATCGGTAAAGGAAGATGTTCACTGCATCGAAATTACCTGGTGTTTCCAATTTGTTTTTCTGTCTTCCAAAGACTTCCGTCCTTTGGTGCACTCAGACAATAGGAATTCTCATCGCTTCTAATTCCGGAGCCATTTTTGGATACAAGACAATGTGATCTGGTGGGGCATTTGATTGTATCATCAGTCAATTTGGCATCACTAAATTATTAATTTAATATAAGTTAGCTTGAATACAACGTACTTTACAGACCAGTTTTAAAGTGACGATGAGAAAACTCTACTCTCTAGGTCAAAAACTGTTTATATCAACAAATCTGGCTTATAGATATATCAGATATTACATTGTCTTCCGACGACATTCGGTCACCTTGCCCGTAGCAGTGGGAAGGTAAGAGAAGTTAATTTACCTATATTTTCCGGTTCACCAACTCATTGGCTAACATTTTGGTCATCTTTTATAAATTCAAAGAATTCGTTTACGGCAACGGAAAATATAGGTCGTCTTAACAATGCTCTCAGGGGAGCCGCACGAGATGCTGTTATTCCTCTCTTGGCTCTTTCGCAAGATCCAAACGAGATTATGGCGGCTCTTCAGGAGCAATTTGGACAGCCTGAACTTCTCATACGGCATTTGGTATCAGAAGTTAAAGCCATGTCCAGGCTGCCAACGTCTCTGGATAGTAGTAAGGAGCTCCATCAGCTTGCTTGTACGGTACGCAACTGCGTTCATACAATAAAAATGATAAATTCGGTAGAGTTCCTTGCTTCGCCAGAGCTGTTGCATAACGTGCTATCCAAATTAACCCCTCTACTACGTGAGAAATGGGTTGATTACGCATATGCTAATTCAAGCTGCAATGCATCTAAATTTAAATTAGAAATCCTTTCGGACTTTCTCACGCATCAGTCACGGGTTCATTTGAGATTTGGCCTTGTCCATGACAGCATATGCTCAAAGGTCGTAGACAAGGCGCGCACACATACGTCTGTAAATGTCAGTCTAGATCAGACAGACTTTACCGACGCATGCTATGCAACCTCGCCAAACCCCGTCACACAAAAAAAAATTCCATTTAAGTCCACAGTGCTGCCATCTAGAGGCCGAAACCCGAGTGCCACACCACCAGTAAGGAATAGCGCCGAACTATCTACGGCAGCGCCATCTATCGCTTCTTGTGGTTACTGCCAGAAGACTGGACATTTAGTTGTCAAGTGCGATAAGTTTTTATCTCTATCTTTAGATGATAGATGGCGTTGGGCAAAAGATAATAAGGTGTGTCACTGTTGCCTAAAAAGAGGTGGTCATTTTTATCGGCGCTGTAAGGTGAACTGTGACGTGCCTGGCTGCAAGACCCACAGAAGGCACAACACATTGCTTCACACTGAATCCATTAATACCATTATGTGCAGTGATTCGGAACCAGAAGTCGACTACTAATAATCCTTCTGTGCTCGAGCTCCACGAAATAAAACCAGAGCACACTTTATCTCTACTTCTAACCAAGCGACCCCAATTACCGTCTGCTGTAGTGGCAGATTACTCGCACTTCTTCAAATGGATTCGTTTGGTTAGGGCCACTGCCCGCGCGCATCATTGTGCTAAAATATTTCGGCTATCATCAAACAGAGCTCCAAATTCAAAATTACATAGTGCCGTCCCCAGGGTTTCATCAAAAGTTTTACAACCCATGTCGTCACAAGAAATCCTGGAGGCCGAAAGGCACCTTTTATTGAAATCCCAACTGGATTCCTTTAACGACGAATTCACGAGGCTTTTAACAGGTCTTCCCCCAACTAACCAAGGAAAACTTAAAAACCTCACTCTAAAGTTGGGTGAAGACGGCCTAATTCGCCTAAACGGCAGAATTGCCGCTATTTCTGAAGCACCCGCGCAGGATGTCAATCCCATTGTTCTGGACGGTCGACACCCAATTATTAGGTTACTTCTCGACCACTATCATAACAAATTTGGCCACGGCAACTTAGAGACCGTGGTTAACCTCCTGCGCGGGAAGTATTACATTTTAGCTTTACGCCCTAGTGTTAAGTCTGTCGCCAAACAATGTAGGCTTTGTAGGGCAAAAAAGCTTCTTCCGTCCGTGCCCAGATTTGGCGATCTACCGGAAGACAGATTGGCTCACCATCAGCGCCCCTTCTCTTTCACTGGTCTCGATTATTTTGGTCCGGTGGAGGTCGCAATAGGACGCAGGCGAGAGAAGCGTTGGGTGGCTCTCTTTACATGTCTTACCACCAGGGCTGTCCATTTAGACATCGTGGGATCTCTCTCAGCGGATGCGGCGATCATGGTACTGCGCCGATTTATCGCCCGTCGGGGATGCCCAGTACGGATAGTTTCCGATAATGGAACATCATTTGTGGGAGCAGCTAACCAGTTATCCGAAGTGTTCGATTTTGCGGCCAATAATAAAATTGAGTGGGCGTTCATACCCCCTGCAGCTCCATCAATGGGAGGATCCTGGGAGCGGCTGGTGCGTTCCATAAAGGCTGCTCTATCCGCAACCATCATCGGGAAGGCCCCCAAGGAAGAACTACTGGCCACATTGCTGCTCGAAGCGGAGGCGGTAGTCAATTCGCGTCCACTGACTCATGTACCAGTAGACCCAGAGACCCTCCAAGCCCTGACTCCATTTCATTTTCTCCTGGGTACACCGACTACAGAAGTATTGGTTCGCTGCACAGACGCTGACTTGCTCCGGCGCGTGGATTACAAAAATGCGCTTCGTCTTGCCGAAAGTTTCTGGGCCAGGTGGCTAAAAGAATACCTCCCAGCTTTAGTTCCTAGAAAGGCTGGAACGTCTCGACTCCCATTTCAATTGGATGATCCAGTTCTCATCGTAGACCAAAATTTACCACGGGGTACTTGGCCGAAGGGACGAATAAATAAAATATTTACTGGCCCAGATGGAACGGCCCGAGTGGTGGAGGTGGTCACCTGCAAAGGAGTAATGAAAAGGCCGGTACGCAAAATTATTCCTCTCCTGCTAGAACAGGATAAGGGGCTGCCACCTTAACTGTCGTTGGCCAAACGACTGGTGCTCTGCACCGGGGGGTAGTGTTGGCGACAGACCTTTTTAGAACCATGTTTTGTTATACTCTTTTTTATTGTCTATTTTTTATACCTTTTGTTTTATTGTTGTCAGTGTCATGTGTGTGTTTTTACGTATGTTTTTGCTGTATAATATGTGTGAGTTAAAATATAAATAAAAAACTAAAAATTGGTAAGCTTTCATATTTCTACCGTTTTCAAATAGTGTTTAATTTATAACATACTCATAGTACATACAGCCTCCCATTGCTCCCATCGTCTGTTCTTCTGTATTTATGTAGACATCGGATCAAACTTATGTGTCACCCATCTTTTTGCGTTACAGGTTAATGAAGGGATTGCGTAGAAATGACTGTAACCAAAATACGTATCTACTAGGGCACCTCCGTTTGCCTTGCTTGAAATTTGGTATGAAGATAACTGTCGTAGCACAACCAATAAGAATTAAAAGTGAAATAGAATTACTGACTTAGCAAAGCACAGGAATATTTTTGGAAATAGTTGAATTAAGTAATTTATACAACTGTTGCATAAAATACTATTTTCTACTCCAATACTGTTATCTGTGACTTACTTAATCACCAACGCTAATATAAGAACATAATTAACAAGACTCTGGCAAAATCTATAGTCTATTCCCCATAACAGCACTGTATCGTAATGTTGCTAAAACGATACTGCGGCCACTTACTTTTTTTTTTATTCGTCCGTTTTGACAAGCTAAAGTGCAGCCACTTACTTGGTTTTAATATAGAACAAAAACTTTCCGAACATAATTCATAGCTGCCAACATAAGTAACAATACAATACAATACAATACAATAACGCTTTATTGCACACCAACATATAGCAAAAAATTACAGAAAACAGGTATATACACAGAGACTTTCTGAGGTAAGCAATAGGCGGCCTTATCGCTTCAGAGCGATCTCTTCCAGGCAACCTTTACAATGGAATGGAGAAGTGAGGAATAAATTTAAGCAGGTGGTGAATTTACATTACATTACAGTAACACATTTTTTTTTCAAAATAGTCGCTAGCAAGTTACATCAATTAAAAACAAAGTTCACCATAGACAACTTTTGACATTTAAAAATTTTCCCGCTATTATTGTTTGCCTTAATATTTTAGTATGAGTAAAGTTTTAAAAGTTAGAAACTAGTGATTTTTAGCAAGTTTACGTGAAACTTATTAAACATGGATGCAGATGAAAATATTATTTCTACACCCGAAGAAATATCCGCAGCAGCCCAAGTAGTGACTGAAAGTTTGTTGCCTTCTAAATCACGGCACCTATATGCCAAATCCTACAAAAATTTCATGTCGTGGAGATTAGAACACCAGACCTCATCATTTTCGGAGAACGTATTACTAGCGTATTTCCAAAATTTTATTGGAAAATTTAAGCCATCTTCACTGTGGGTGGAATATTCCAAATGAGAGGCGACGCTTAGTATATATACCACCAAACTGACATATCAAAATATTATTGAAACGAAGATCTGAAGGTTTTAAGGCAAAGAAAGTGAAAACTTTTTCTCCGGACGACTTAAGGAAATTCATCGATGAAGCACCAGATTAAATCTATCTTTTCAACAAGGTACGTAATTGTTTCAAAAATATTTTTGAGCGAGAGATGTATTTACTATTTATTTGATAAATATTGCAGTTTTTCCTGTATAAGCAAAGTTTGTATTTAATTTGATTATAATAATCTTCCAATTTCTCTTTGTTACAGGTTGCGGTAATATTTGGGATCATGGGTGCTTGTCGCAGACAAGAGCTGCATAATTTAAAAATAGATGACATAATAGATGCCCATGATACGCTGGTAGTGTAGTACATGTGATGAACACGAAAAACAGAATCGATCGGACTCTTTTATTATATTAAAATTTTCTTTCTCTAATTTTATGTTTTATTTATTAAGTAGGTAGTCGTAGAAAAAGTATTGTATGCAACGTTGTATAAATAAGTCAAAAAAAGCTCGTGGCGTTTTTTCTTACGATGTTCGCTTCGCTCACATCGTAACTTACGCCACTCACATTTTTTGACCCCTATTGTAAACATACAATTGGGGTGTAGGTTCAAATTAATTTGTAGCAATAGAGTTAAGTCAGTACTCGTAAAGGATGTTCAAAGTTTGATCATTTGATTGTGTCAGCAATGATTGGCCCAGGGCGCCTGTCAATTGTCAAGCTTAGCAGTTAAGGTATCCCCGAGGACCGGGTAATGCGGTCGCAAGCTGAGGGATGATCTGAGAGTGATCGAACCCACTTATTAGTGGTTTCCTGGTATAGAATGTATTGTATCTCTTAATATCGAGGGCATTCTGGCAGAACAGGATTGTATTTGTGGTTAGTAAACGGTAGCATGAAATATTTCACCCACGCACAGATTTTGTGAACTTAAATAGATTCTTTTGATTTGTTCACGGTAACAACGGGTAAACAATTGCAAATGACAACGTAAATAAGGAAAATTGAGGGGTTTATTTCTAGAAAAGGGCGAAGTATTGCGCGTTAAAATACAGTCATACTTTTAGTAAGTACAAACGGAACATGCCAATTTAGGGAAAATTTGATATGGTAATTTTCTACTACTTTTGATTTTCTTCAAAAAATGGCGACGCTTGCACCTATGTACAGTCGCCGAATGAACATTTGACTACTTAAAGGTCTGTTTTTGCTTGCTCAGTATTATTTATCAGTATCTGCTTTATCAATCGAGTGTGACATACTCGTATTCCGTCATAACGTCGTTCAAAAATAATGCCATAGCATTATGCTGAATGAGGCCCACTTTATACTATTCGATGTTATTTTTTTTCTTTCCATTGCATGTATTTTTAGTGTATCGAATATGTGTAAATAAATGTTTCTCTCTCTCTCTCTCTCTCTCTCAATGAGAGCAAAATCCGCAACAACTTTGATCAAACTTGACCCAGCATTAAAACTTCTCTTTCATAAAAAAATTAACTCTAAGCAAGTTTTTACCAATACGTTTTGAGATGGTAATGACGAAAACACGCTGCAAGAACGCTGTTTATTGAAGCTTTGATGCCTCTGAAGTGCATTAAATATGTAAATGAGCTTACTTTTAACCCTACACGCGCCGGATTTGGGACAAATAGGCTCTCGTGCTATTCCCAAAGCGCGACGTTAGGATTTCAAAAAAATATCTCAGCACGTTACTTTTTAAATCGCGTCAAAGTTTTAAAGCACGAAATAAATAAGGTATTTTGTATTTTATGAGTAATGGTGTTAGCACAGTAATTTTTCGTTGATATTAATTTTAATACAGTGGAACAATTTCTATAAACCAATTTTTTTTATGAACATTTTGTGAAAACTTTTTATAACTTAAAAATCATTTCAGAATATAATTATCATCATCATGTCAGTCGAAAGACGTCCACTGCTGGACATAGACCTCAAGGCTCTCCACTCAGACCAGTCTTTTGCTTTTCGCAGCCACCGCGATCCCGCTAGAATATAATAATATGCTGAAATCGTAATCAGATAAATTAAAAAATATGTATATCAAAAAATATTTTTAGATGAAACATTTCAAAATATTTACGCAAAAAAGTGTTTGTTTTAAATGTTTAAAAGTCGTATTAGGGCCAATCAACTTTTTTACCGACACTAATCTGTCCGCGACATTTTTCAAGCAATTGCAGATTTTTGTAAGTAAACGTGTTCTTTCTGTATACCAACTGATGGTATACATGAATCCATGGCATCCTACGTAAGTTCAACCTATTAAGCCGTGAAATATCTTGTTGGAAGTACGATTTTTTGGTAACGCCAGAGACAATTTTGGTAACGCAGGAGATGCCCAAAGTGTCGGTAAAATAGTTGATTCACCCATTAAGCACAATTTTATTTTTTTATCTTTTTTCACGTTTAAATGAGTCGTGGCGCGCGTCCAGCGCAGTATCGCGGCAATACGTCTTCGTGTACGTCAGCTGTATCAGATAGCAATGGAACCTGCGTTCCCGGCTTTACTCGGATTGCTGGATTTCGCGTGACATTTTACTAACTCACAGTCAATACGTACGTGAACTGAAAGAATTCTAATTAAGATTGGTTTTTGGAGTCTTTTTGTATTTTTTATTTCAACTATTTCAGCATGTAGGTCTCCTGATGGTAAGAGATCACCACCGCCCATAGATTCCTGCAACACCAGGGGGATTGCAGATGCATTGCCAAGTTAGAGACCCAAGATGGGATACCTCAAGTGCCAGTAATTTCACCGGCTGTCTTACTCTCCACGCCGAAACAAAATAGTGCAAGCACTGCTGCTTCACGGCAGGATTAGCCAGCAAGATGGTGGTAGCAATCCAGGTCCTTGCACAAGCTCCTACCACCTGCACCTATTAATTTGACACAATCTGAATCACCGTGGACGCAATAAACCAATTCCAAAGTTGTCAATCATAATGTTTCGACAGTTGTGAAAAACATTTCCCTCTGGGTAAATTACCGGTTATTGTACCGCGATGATTAATGCGCTAGGCCGTGATTCAATTTTGTCATGTTCTTATTATTCAAGCCGCTACGGCTAATGACTGCTACGAGCTACGGCGTAGCGCGTCTACGGATTCCGTAGACGCGCTACGATGCGATTGAATTATAATTTCATTTTAGTGACGATAGCTCAACTAGTATTTTGAATTTATAATGACACTAGTTATTGCCTGGGACTCTGTCTTCGTAAACTTTGTTTATTGCTATCCCGCAGGAACTATGCGCAGAAACATCCAGCGTGTGCAGAGCCCTAACCTTAAGCGAAATGTACGCAGTGTGGGATCAGATTATATTAGTCACTGATATTTACAGGCAGACATACAAATCTTATTTTTTTATTTTTTTAGAGATTAGTTGGTTGTGTTATAATAGCTACTTTTATACCAAATTTTAAGATTCTGAGTTCACGGGAAGTACACTGTAGGTTTTGATTCCCTTGCGAGTTTCGAAAATTTTGTGGAAATTTTCACTATAAACGGCTGCATCTTTTGATTGCGTTGGCTTAAAAGTTTGATTTTTTTACAGCTCGAAGGGATAGTAGACCTTAGTATTTGATATAAATTTCAGTTGGATACCTCCACGCGTTTCCGAGAAAAAGGGTCTTGACAAACAGACAGACAGACGGACAAAAAGCGTGATCATGATCCTAAAAATGACTATCAGAGTAGTAATCTTTTTACGACAAAACTTGTGTACACTAAATTACATACACTTTTAGGTGAACTTTAACAATTGGTCTAAAATTAACTTAACTCTCCTTTTCCAACCATTCTGTTGGGTAAACACACAAAGCAAACAAAAACAAAGTGTAAAATAAAAGCTGTTACCAAAAAAAGTACAAGTGATTGAACAAAAGATAAGTTCATCTATAACTGCGTTACAGATCCAACTCTGTCACTCAACAAACTTGCGAGTGTCTCGAACAAAGTTCTAACCTCATTACGTCGCATCAACTGACTCTAAACCTTATACCTACGCAACAGGGATTGATGTGGATTAACAACCGACAAAAGTAGGAATCTTTATAGGTAATGCCTATAAATTATTGTTATTTATAACTGAATTATACGACTGTGATTAACATAGACATTAAGGTCGTGTTCGGTTGTAAAAAGGAATTGATTTTATCAGGTAAGGAATAACAACGTTCTATGGTGAAATTGCTGCGTATAAATAGTTAGGATTTACGATTGTGGCACACGGACCTGTCATAAATTGTTATTGTATTAAATTGTCTGTTAAAAGCTTTTGATTTTATGTCATACAAGCCTTTAACCGTTACGCCTAGCAATCAAATTGGAATTCTAGCGGAATTCCAAAAAAATACGTCATGAATTTTGGTAAAGTTGCATTAGAAACAAAAACGGTATATATGTCCTATTGCTGAACACAGGCTTGGGGCCATAGTTACCACGTGAACTCAGTGCGGATGAAAACTAGACACATTATTGGATGGCTTCGTAAGTTTGTGCAAGTGATATTTACTTTTTCTTCACTGTTAGATTCGTGGTAAATTTCAAATGTAATTAAGTATATGAATTTCGGAAAACTCAGTTTGAGCCCGGATTATGAGTCCACGATCAAATTCAAATCATTTATTCAGTAAATAGGCCGCATTGGGCACTTTTACAAGTCATATGCTTTAAACTACCAGCGCTTTCGGAAAGACCATCATGACCAGCAAGAAACTTGGCAGAAAGACGTGTTTTCAAAATAAAATAATTACAAATAAAATACTTAAAAACTACAATACAGTAGAGTATCTTCTGCTTGCGCTTGCTGCTACCACTGTTTATGATCCTATAGTTTTCCAATACAACCATAGATATAAAGCAATCAGATAGCTCCATCGTGAAGTGAGCCCCAATGTCTCCTCGAATAGTATCCCTCCATTATTAACCGTCGTACTGACCTGCATAATTGATCCCAGCCATGCCAAAGGCATAACACCGAACTGATCCAATTCAGGCAAACCATTTGAGACCCTATCGAGAGCCAGTAAACACTTGTAGCGCTGCAACTGGCGGTGTGAGCTGGACAAATAGACGAAGCTTCGCAGGGAGATTGGCAAGGGTAGAAAAAAATTGCAGTGAGCGAGTGTTGGGAGCATGTTGGGAATTAGTCGTTTTTTGATGTGTAAAATACTGTTTTGACTTCAATTGTTGTTCAGTACGTATTTGCTAATGATAACCTTGGTCATTTTTAATCTTGAAAACGTTGAGTTACTCACAAAAACATAAAAAAATATGAAGACGACCTCAATTGGATAATTGGAAAAATTGAATATTCCAAATGAAATTTGTAGAATACTGTCAAACAAAGCAGTCACCTTTTTACTGGCTCAAAAAAAATGGTATAGAAGTATACCAAAAAAAAAGTCATAAATATCCATTCATTTAAAACCAATAAATTAAAAGTAAACAAAACTACGTTTTGGTGAAAGATAAAATGTGGATAATGATATTATACAAAATGCTGCTTATGTTATTGTAATAGACGTGTTTATTTCTATTACATTAGTTACACAGTTTTAAATTAGCAAGGTCTGAACTTGTATAGCATTTCTAAACATTTCTCGGAGCTTTTCATTGAATGTAAAATCTTTAGAGAACTTCACAATGAACCGTTCCAGCATTGATCAAGCTTTTATTTATTTGCCCAGTTATTTATTTTCTGAGTAACAATCTAAGAACATTTGCTGTTTTAAGTTCGTGTATCCAAGTAATAGTGTACGTATTAGAGAGCGAAATAATAGTTTATTGCACTTTATTTACAAGCTATAATGTATTAAATATTTATTGACCCGGATAAGTCACGTCTTAAATCGGATTTAGCTTAACATGTTGTGTGCGCGTGTTGCAGCAGCCGCCTAGTCGCGTTACTCCTAAAAGGAAGAGCTACGGATTATACCGAAACATGTCGGGCTAAACTCGATTTAAGAAGTGAGTTATCCCGTAATTTCATGTGCAAAAAAGCGATAATGTAGGTTGATAATATCAAAGAGTGTTGTCCACAGATATAGATTACACTAGATTACGCAAATGCATCTACTTCGCGTGTCCAAATCCTGACCAAACGTCTCGGGGTTGGCCCCATACAAAGACCGACCGCTAACTGACTAATCATGACTAGTGACTGGCTCGAGCTCCACGGCGTGGGCGGGCGGCGCATTTGAATCGTTTTTACGCGGATATCAGGGAATCCACATCGCTAATTCACTCTTGAGACGTCACATGAGATTATAAAAAAGGAACACGGTTAGTTTTCATACAGATTGAGGTGTTTGCGTTATCTAGAGTAATCTTTATCTGTGGTGTTGTATAAAGTTAGTTATATTGTTTCTATTTTCTGTTTTGGAACTAAATATTGTGAAACACAGTCTACTCCAGGGATTTCATACCTGAAGTAAAATTAAACTCGATCTCATTTAAGACAAATTAACTAAAAACAAAAATTACCTTGAAAATATAATTAGATAATCTTTTGAAAGGCCAGACGGAATATTATAAATATTTTAGCTTCATTAATTTTAGGGCTTTTTACTTCGAAGGAATAGTGAAAAATATGAAGCAACTAGCTTTTGCCCGCGGTTTCGCTCGCGCAGAATTCATTTAGTTGAAACCTTTTTTGATCCCACAGAAACTATACATTATTTTAAAATAAAAAGTAGCCTATATGTTAATCCAGGTTATATATTACCTGTATGCTAAACTTCATGCAAAATCCATTCAGTACTTTTTGCGTAAAGAAGTAACAAACATCCATCCATGCAAACTTTCGCGTTTGTAATATTAGACCTTGGTCCCATTGCCTCAAAAGCAAGAGCTATAAACTTGTGATAACCTGTTAATCCATACTCCATACTAATATTATAAATGCGAAAGTGTGTTTATATGTTTGTGTGTTTGTCAGTCTTTCACGCCGCAACGGAGCGGCCGAACGACGTGATTTTCGGCATAGAGATAGTTTATGGTCCGGAGAGTGACATAAACTACTTTTTACCCGGAAAAATGCACTGTTCCCGAGGGAACAGCGCGCGATAACCGAATACCACGCGGGCGGAGCCGCGGGCAAAAGCTAGTGAATTTATTGAATAAGGCGTCACTTTGCGGAGGTCTATAATATTATAAAGTAAAAAAAAAGTAAAAAAGGTTTATTAAAAATAAAGGTTATAAATAGTTTACATTTCATTTTTGCGATTTACAACATCAGCATGCTGAGATGACTAAAATTATTTAGTTATACATGAAATTGAAAACAAAACAATGCACTGTCTAGCGGACCCCAAACTAGGCTAACCTGTATCTTGGAGACCAAATTATATCAATGAACTTAAACATTAAAACAATAACTTTGCTCACCTGCGACCTTATGATAGCTACGTTTATGCAAGACAAGCGTCTTCATGTAATTCCTCCAACTCCACACTGCAAGAACATACATAAATCACACAAACCATCTATCACCACTACCACACTACACTGACGCGTTTAGAACTCAACCAGAGCTCATCTTCAGAGCAATACAACCGTACACCATGCTACCAGATGTTAGATTCACATCACAACGCCTCTAACAGAACATTGAAAGAAAAAAATAGCTGAACTGTTTAGGCTACTTGATGTTTAGTTAAAATTTACTAATAAGAAACGGCGTAAAGTTAAAAGTTGTCAGTTTTGTGACGATTTTCCTCTACAATTAATATGGAATAAAACGTCACAAAACTGACAATATTTGACCTTTCCTTAACTATGCTGTTGCTGATACATGTTTTAGTAAAAATGGCCTAGTATTTTAAAACTGATTTTGTAAAACATCACCTAAGTTTTAGTTCCTAGTAGGCCTTAGCTTTGTAGTTACTCAAGTTATATTACAAGCAACAAAGTTTTTGGTTATTTTTTAATATCATGTCGGTGGCAAACAGGCATGCGGCCCGCCTGATGTTAAGGAATTACCGCCGCCTAGGAACGCTTGCAACACCCGAAGTATAACTCGCGCGTTGCCGACCCTGCATAAACATTTTATACCCCCTTTGAAGACCTCCATGTTGTTAGCAAACTCTTATATTTTTCAATGCATCTTACATCTGACATCTGACACGTAAGAATAGTAAATCCTGCAACACTTCCTGCAAAACCATCCGTAAACTATGCAGCATTATTCATCCTTACCCACTCCAATTTAAGGGTTCCCTTAAGCAAATGGCAACCCTGGCGTGGCCACTAATTAGAGCTAGAATATTCTATGCGCGAGTGATTTGTGCGCCCTTTGTCCCGTTAAGTGAATTACCTGGACCCTTTTCGGGGCAGTTATGAATGAGCGAGCTCCAAGTGGGGGTTGATAACGGTGATGCCTGATGGTGACGAAGTGGCATTAGTGGCAAGGGAGATACAGGATGATTTGAGAGATGAGGCAGGACCATCCCTACTGAATTCAGTTGATTCAGGGTACAATATTGTACTAGTATTAGTGAGATTAACGGCTTTTTTTTCAACCACCGACGCAAAAAGAGGGGTGTTGTAAGTTTGACCGCTATGTGTGTCTGTCTGTGGCACCGTGGTAGCTCTTAAATGGGTGGACCGATTTGAATGCCGTCTTATTTTATTTGATAGCAGGTGTTCTACCAATGGTTCTTAGACGTGTTTCATTAAAATCGGTTCAGCCATTTTTGAGATATTGAACTTTAAAGTGACAAAGTCGGGGGTTTTCCAACTTTTTGTTGGTTAGGTTAGGTTATTAATGTTTGAAAATAAAAAAAACAAACCAAACCAAACTCAAAACCTAAAATTGCTGAAAGTGGCTCCGAAACGGTAACGTTTTATGTGCTCTGCCTACTATATCCTTCTATATCACAAAATTTACTATTTATTTTATTTATATAAAATTTGCATATAAAATTTCACACCAAACTCCCAAAACAAAGTCATAAACGTCCAAAAATCATCGAATACTTATCAACACTTTACGACATACTAAAGTATGGATTACATCATCGCGGGGTATGAATTACCCGGTCATAAAAGAGGAAGTAAAATTAAGTTACTTTGCCCGGGTCGGAGCTTCCGTAGCGATCATTTGTGATGTTTTGCTTCCGTGATGGCGGCTGAATGTTTTGATATCATCGAGTGCTTTCATGGGTTGTTGATTTGTTAGTTGGAGAGTTTTGAGAGAGAGTTTTGGAAGGTTCGTATTTGAGAGGCACTGGTTGGAAATAAAACTATGATTGCTTTATGATTGTTTGAAATTGTGTGTATTGTTTGTGATTGTTGCTATAAAAGAGTAAGTATAAATTAGATAAGTTAAAGTCAAAATCTCTTTATTCAATTTAGGCTACAACAAGCACTCATGAACGTCAAAAAATCTACCACCGAGGTATTTTTTATTAAAAACAGATTCACAATGTTTATAAATGATATCTTTATATTATACATTACAAGTATTTAACACAATTTTATTTTTAACACAGTAGGTTCGCTATTTAAAGGAATCGCTAATGCGGATCGGAATTATTTCCAAATATCCCTGTCCATAATAATCATTGACTTTATAATAAGCCTTAGATATTAACGTCTTTTTGACAGTAGATTTAAATTTTGCATCAGTGAAGGTTAAGGAATGTAATTCTAGTAATAAATGCTCTCCTCTGACATCATTTTAATTAGAAACTGGACACTAATTTTCTATCAAACTCATTGCAAATCTTTTTTTTTTATATAGACTGAAAAGGGAATGTTAGACACTAGATTTGTGACAATGTAATTTTTAGTTTCGATTCATTTCAATAAAAGTCGAGATGCCGAGTACAAACTCTAAAAGATCCTGCAGTAAACATTTTTAATTTAAAAGAGTACGTACGTGTCATTTTATAGCTGCTGTAGCAACATAATTCCCTAAACTAATAGCAATACAAACTTGTATATTTATTTCGGGTATCTAGAAAATGGAAGTATGTTGATGAAATTTCATATGAGGGGGTTTTCGATGGCAACTAATCGATCTAGCTTACTTTTATCACGAGAAAAACGTGTGTTTTTGTATTTTAGCGACAACGCAGCTCTGTTTTTTAAGTACTAAACATAACCTAAAACATCTCCATGTGAGTCAGAAATATTTTACCGAATACTAAGATTTATTTATGATATGGTAGTACGGAACCTTCCCTGTGAGCGTCCGACTTTGTAGAAAAGGCCTTTGAAAATTTAAATGTTGGATAGAAGCTTTTAGAAGTCTCTTTATCGACATACAACGTACTTAATGGAGTCATTTTGGATGCCGCTTTATTGATGGGGACATTAGTGGTTGTTTGTAAGGTGATTTCCATCGCAGTAAACGCGATAAAATTGATGCGTAATGATGTTTACTAATGTCTAAGGAATAATGATAGAAGGAAGTTATATATACCTTGATATAGAGAGTGACTTTGAGATAGCGGACGGAAAATAGCGATCTGATACTTGAAAGAATAAAGTGCAAACACCAGAGGCCTTATTGCCTAACGTTTCTGACACTCGCGATCGCAATTAAATGACAGTTTTTGTATACGAAATATGTCATTTGATTGCGATCGCGAGCGTCAGAAACGTTAGGCAATAAGGCCTCAGGTCGTAATATCAACCCCGTGCGACATTCCTAAACTGATAATGTCATGATAGTAAAAAGCCAATAAGTATTTCACTTTTCACTTTCTGCAGCTGCGCGTCCCAGTTATTGCATTCTAAATGATCTCTGGGTAACCCGAGGAACCCGTGTTGTATGGTATCAAAACATATCTAACTACTATAATGTTTAAAACTTTCGTGGTTTTCACTCATAATTAAAATACCACAAACGGGACTTATGACGCTAAACAAAACACACGAGTAATATTTACCTCGACGTTTCGACCACATTACAGTGGTCACGAGTAGTCCCGTTTGTGGTATTTTAATATCCAACTACCAGCGACATCCAGGCTATGGTATGTAAACTATACGTCTGTAGTAATTAAAATAAGATAGAAATAAGTTTAGTCTGTGTTTAGTCTGCACTGAATAACCGACGTATTTGTTCCGAAAATCTTGATCACTTATACACTTACGTGTGGTGTTATCGTAAATAATTATCACAATTCACTACTCCTAACCTTGTTTACAAAAAAACTTTATCCATTTCCTTTTTCGTAATAAACACAGTATTGCAAAAACGCCACCATTCGAAGCTTCCAGTTGCTTCCTCAGCCCAAACGAGCACCGAAAAGAAACGTACCGTCAAAATCATTTATCATCACGCGTCTACGGGTCTTCCCGGGGCGGCACAATGCCCGGATGCGAGCTCCAACGGTTTATCAACCCCTAGTACTTTAAAAACTCGTCGCCACCATTTATTATCGAGGGAGATTTATATTCCTCAGGATTAATTGTTTTTTTAATTCAGTTGCCCGAGCCGGTGCTCTGTTATGATCCAAGTTCTGCTAAGGCTAATTTATGTTAAGAATCCAGTTTCACCGAGTTTTGTTAATGGTTTATGTTTAAGCGAGATGAAGCGCGGAGTTTGGATGGCGAATATAATTTATACAGGTTGTTGACCCTAGTAAGATTTCTTTGATAAAAATTAAGTTTAAAGATAGAAAAGAAAATAATTTATTTATAACAGCAATGTACATACAGCAGGTTAGAAAAAATAAACAACGGAAGTGTTGCCGCTATAAAAAGGTCCCGGCTCAGCATATCGCTGGTTGAAAACCAGCACTGGTCTTCCGCCGGGCCACACAAGAGTAAAGTTACCGAAAGTCACACAAAACAAACAAATTAAATACAAAAATAACTACGAGGCTAAAATATGTGTTGGCTGTATAGCCCACATTATCATGGCAACACAGTATAGGTTATGAAAAAGATAGTAATACTATGGCGACTATACAGGAATCACAGAATGAAAAGTTGGGTTGCAAGAAGTCGAGCCTATCAGACCAAATAAATTACTATACAAATTTCATAGGATAACCATTATCGCATATCTTATTCTAAGGTCTAGCTTTTGCCCGCGGCTCCGTCCGCGTGGTATTTGGTTATCGCGCGCTGTTCCCTCGGGAACTGTGGATTTTTCCGGCATAAAAGTAGCCTATGTCTCTCTCGAGCCCATAAACTATCTCTATGACAAAATCATGTCGATCCGTCGCTCCGTTATGGCGTGAAAGACGGACAAACTCACAAACACACTTTCGCATTTATAATATTAGTATGGATGGATTAGATAAGAATTCCGGACAAGAATATTTTATTGTTTTAATCATACTCTTTCGATCAAAATTTGTACATAGTCGGGTTTTAGTTTTTGAACTTATTTTTAAAGTTTAAAGGCATATATTGCATCAACATACAGCAGCATCAGCAGCAGCCTGGCTACTTTTGACTTTGAAAAAAAAACTGCCAGTGTTTAAAATATCTTTAAATTTCGCATAGGCCTGCCTATTCTGACAGTAAGACTAAAATTGTGGCCAAATTAGTCTATCTGTAGATCAGCAAGCGCAGCATAGGACGTCCTCCAACAAGATAGAAAAATTAATGACCTGTTTAAAGCGTCACAGTTCCAACCGAAACAACTGGAGGTCTATGGGGAGGTCCTTGTCCAACAGTGAACGTCTTGCGGCAGATACGATGGTGATTAGTGTATCCAACTATGAAATGTGTATACATATTTTTATCTTATTGCAGATGTGCGCTGTCCGATGTGAGCCGAGCGATGTGATCAGCCCGTGACGTCACCATGTGCTCGTGGGTGGTCTCCGCCCTTCTCATCCTGTTTGCCATGGGTAAGTCAATCAAGTCTTCGTCTTGTCTCCTGTAAAGGAGGGATACCTGCCTTTTTCGGCGGAGTAAGGTGTTAACGACAAATACGGCCACCCAGACCAGTAGGGTCACCACCCTACTGGTGTAAAATCCGGTGACTATCTTTGGTTGCCAGCGTGATCCAGCCTGTAATGGGAGTCCATTACATTACCATTATTGCCAGAAGGTGGCCCAATCAAATATAAAGTAGTATTCAGTGTGAAGGAAAGAAAATGCATGTGATAGGACCTTGTGCAAGATCCGCCCGGATTACTACCACCATCTTGCTCGCTAATCCTGCCGTGAATCAGCAGTGCTTGCACTGTTGTGTTTCGGCGTAGAGAGTAAGACAGCCGGTGAAATTAGTGACACTTGAAGTATCCCATCTTAGGTTGGCAACGCACCTGCCATACCCCTGGTGTTGCAGATATTTATGGGCGGTGGTGATCTCTTACCATCAGGAGACCCACTAACTCGTTTGGCAAAAAAATTATTTTCATTTTTTTAATCTAGCTAGCCAATAAAAATATCAAAAATAAAAACAAACACAACTAAACAAACAAAATAGTCAGCTCCAAAGGCTAATTAAAACAGATAAAAACCTGTAAGCAAAGTTTTTCTGATAAGCAAAAGCGTCTCCATATTTGCATAAATCCTTATATAGATTCATTTTTGTGCACTAGCTCGTGCCTGCATCGACCCAAATTTCCATTTTAATTGACGGAGTATCGATTACCTATATCTTTGCTATTTGTATTAGATACTAAAAAATTGGCTTTTGTGATAACTGCAACGTGCACGGATTACTTTGCTCGAGATCATTTATACGCAATTTCAGATACGTACTAAGATTTTACTAGTGCCTCCTATGAAAACTAATATACAACTCGGAAAGTGATATTTTTAGGAAAGCGATTTCAAGTTTGAAAAATCTCCTTCAGTGTAGCCGGTGAAATTACTGGCCCTTGAGGTATCCCATCTTAGGCCTCTAGGTTGGCAACGCATCTGCAGTACCCCAGGTATTACAAATGTTCATGGGTAGTGGGGATCTCTTACCATCAGGTAACCCACTTGCTCGTTTTCCATCCAGTAGAATAAAGAAGAAACCAGCGCTCCCATAGTACTTACTGAAACATGATGAAAGATTGTACTTGAAATAATCAAGTTTCCTACTCGTATAAACTTTTAATATATACATTTCCTTATTGATTTTGTTGTATTTGAGTGTCTTTGTGAATGTGAATAAACGCTTCTTTCTTTCTATATAGAGAGTATTTGAGATGACCAAGAATTTCGGTGAGGAGCGATGAGAAAGAGGGTCGTAGTTCCCTGAAAATGTAGATTGGGATTTTCACATATTTATTTATAACTTGCTTGCAAGTTTTCTCGCGAAATTTTATATTATCGTAAAACTCATCAAGTTGAATAATTAGGTAAATTTATTTATAAGACACTCAATTTCAATGAAATGAATATCAAGTTTTTAGTATTCCTTCAAGTTTCTCGACAATGTTTTCTTCCTACGAGAAGTCTTTGTTTAGTCTAAGGAGAAAGTTGGCATTTTATTATGACTACGTTACTAACAATTTTCTTGGAACTCCAAAGAAATTAACAAAAACATTTGAACAATACAGTACGATAATTATGTTGAACTCTACAAATAGTAGCGTTACAGAAAACAAGTACACAATATGAAAATTAAAAAGTAAAGTATAGGCGGCTTTATCGTTGCAAGCAATCTCTTCCATGCAACCTTTTTCAACAGAAAGAAGTAAAGGCTAAATTTCAAATGCAAGGCGATTTAGAATAATAAGACAAACATATACAAAAAATAATAAGTACATAACAGTTATACGTTTAAAATAAATAATAATTACTAAGCGGCAAAATATGAGATCCTCTTTGTATGCACTAATAGGTAATTTTGTATGTAGAGTGGGCCAAATTTTGTATCGCTGAGTAAGTTAGATGCACCACAACATAAAATATAAATATAAACTTTGTTAGGTATCAGAAGTCACTGACATAGCTGGAAAAATATGCAAATTGAAGTGGCAATGGGCAGGCCACATCGCTCGAAGAACAGATAACCGTTAGGGGAGAAAGTTCGAACCGGAAGACGAAGCGTTGGCAGGCCTTCCACCAGGTGGACTGACGACATCGTGAGATATGCGGGAAACCGGTGGATGCTAGTGGCGAGTTGTCGTTCATTGTGGCGTTCTAAGGGGGAGGCCTTCGTCCAGCAGTGGACGTCTTCCGGCTGATAATGATGATGATGATGTAGATATTAAAAAAGATTGGCGTATAAGTCCACCGGTAAGGAGTACCACGGTGACATCTTGCGACGCAGGTTGAACATTTCAACTGATCCCTAACCCGTCGCTCTGACAACTCATTCTTTATCCAACGCCACCCCAAATAGTCCCAATTAACAGTAACTTCCCCTTCAATTTCCCCCCGTAACTCCAATGATAACCCTTAAACTGCCGTAGTTAACCCCCCGCCCTTCGCACCCCCTTTATGAACCCGTAATGAGTTCGTTGGCACTTTCATTAAACGTCGCGAAAGACTTGTTGTCTCTTGTTTATATGCTAATGTTTTTTGCGTGTAAGATGAACATAAACATTGCCAAGCTAAAGTTAACCTAAACGTAAGGATTTAAGGTTGAATTTGGGGCAGGCAAGTTGTAATGAAAATGCAGGAGTTCATAGGTTAGCGCGAAGTTTTTTTGATGAATGACTTATTTTGAAATTTACGGTCAAAGTTCTTTGTTGGACTAATAAAAGCTTTTTATCCAACTGCCCGAAGGAGGATTATGTTTTAAGGTTATTTATTGCCACGACAGCAGTATTGATTGTATTATCTTTTACACTGAGCGACGTCACTTCTTCCTTGTCTATGGCTTTAATTTTTTTTTCTTCGTCTGACTGGGGCAAAGGAACTGGCTCATGCATACATATTTACCGTTTGGGCTCCACAGAATACCAGCGTTACTGCACATAATGTGCGGCAACACATGCTGAGTGGAGGCCCTTTTTGGTATCCTGTCGTGTCACCAAGTAAAATAGTTTTAGTGCTAATCATTTTATAATTCATCATCATCCTCTCAGCCATAGGACGTCCACTGTTGAACATAGGTCTCCCCCATAGACCTCCAGTTGCTTCGGTTAGCAGCGGCTTGCAACCACCGTGAACTCACGACTTTAACCAAGTCATCCGTCCAATTCAATTAATTCAATTCGTCAATTTTATAATAAGTTCTCATTTAATAAGTTTTTCCATTTTCCAAGGGCTTGAAATTTTACTTTTACTAAACCTATGTAGGAAAAGTCGTATTTAAAAGATTTTAATGCTATAAAAATAACGTAAACCCCAGAGCTTGTTTCAGTTTTAAGCTAAGCATTTTAATTAAACAAACATTGACAACGGGGTGCGCGTAATCCCAGCTTTCGTCGAAAACGTTTAACGAACGAACTCACCGTAACTTCATTAACTTGTTAATTTTTCAGTTAATACACGAGACAAGTTTAGTTGTCTAGGGTAGTTGTTGAGTGTGGGTACACTACATAAATACGATTTTCCGAAAGTGAGAATCACGAACTTCAAAATACCGAATTTTATAATTCCGAATGTTTTAAAACTCCTAATATGACTATTCCGATTCTTCATAAATTCGATTTTTATAAATCCGAAAATTAAAAATACCTAAGATTTAAAATTACGATTTTCAAAATTCCGAATTGTAATACTCGTAACAATAAAAAATCCGACACAATAATAGTCCGAAATTTCAAAAACACGAATTCCGATTACTAAGATACTGATTTTAAAAATTCCGAATATCATTACACCGTTCCCGTTAAATCCCGACTTATACGAAACGTAAGCTATGGTATTGTACAAAAAAGACGCCAAAAACCAATATTAACTTATCTCACTAGTTACTGCTACAAGAGCCTTAACATTTTCGGCCCCGGCACCGATCTACAAAGCTCTTACGCTATGCCTACGCATATCCCACAGCAGTCACTTCTATGCCAGTGACACGTATATGTGTCACAGACGTAATATATTCCGGAGCCAGCGACACATCTGTGACTTTTCAGTTCTTACTACTATGCTAGTGACACGCATATCGTGTCAAAATAATTCGTATTTCCTAAAGGCAAGTATAGCGTAAGGGCTTAGCGGAACGTTGACGGAGCCGAATGCGATCCACTAAGCTCTTACGCTAGGCATAGCGCATATCCCACAGCAGTCACAAATACGTGTCACCGGCACAGGAGTAAGAGCTAATAAAAACCCGACTGCCTTAAAAAATACTAAAAAGAAGAAAACAAGTCAATTGGACTAGTACTTTGTTAGGTACCTACAATTTGGCTACAAACTTACAATTTGGCGCCAAAAATCCGCCGTTTTGATTGTTTAAGAATTTAATGTACCCTGTGTTACTCGCATCATTACGACGAATCCAATGATGTATCATTTATCGGTTCAGCCGTTGAGTAATTACGAGAGGATATATAAGATTAGACATACATAAATAGGTACTTACATACATACGCGTCTAACACATAACCCTCCTTCTTCGCAGTCGGGTAAAAAGTCGCAGAATTTATGTCACTGGGGCTGAATGTCTTAAATCAACTGAATTGGTTAGAGTTGGTTGATCTGATCACACCTCTTGAATCGCCGTGTATTTTTAACCCGAACTTGCCTTAACCTCTAAAACCGGCAAATAAATAACAAACAAAACTCTCCTTTTGTTCCGTCCGCCATTCACGCGATGGTAAACAATGCCTCGTCATAACTCTAACGTTAACTTTTGCGTTTTAACTTTTTGCAAAACAATTTGAAACAAAAGGGAGTTCCACAATTACTGGCCTCTACGAGTATTTATGTCAATAATTTGCCAGCGCTGGTTGCGTATTGAGAAAATATGTTTGTTTTTAAATAGGCTGTTTGATGTTTTATTTCAGTTTTCCATTATTGTGTTACGCATTATTGTGGAACTGTAACAACAGTCATCATCATCATCATCATCTCAGCCGTAGGACGTCCACTGTTGGACATAGGCCTCCCTCATAGACCTCCAGTTGCTTCAGTTGGCAGCGGCCTGCATCCACCGTGAACTCGCGGCTTTAACCAGGTCATCCAACAACAGTATTTAATTTTTATTTGTTTCTCGCTTTTACTCGCTTTGTATCTAATATCTAACTTAGATGCATGAATACACATTTGTTGAGACGCAGCTATTTTAGCTTCGTAAGACTCAACGTCCTAAATTTAAGCCATACATCAAAGCTAATGTCAAATTTCGCGGGCCTTATGGGGGTAAAGTCGCGGTTAGCAAATTGCACCTCCCTTAAGTAACGCCTGATACAATAAATTAATAAAGAAAATCAACTAAACTTCTTTTTATTAATGTAAGTCTTACCAAAGGTCTTTCCCTTTTTTTGCTGTAAGCCGTTAAATCTTAGAATATCCGTCTTACAAACCATTTAAGTTCTATATCGTCCGTTGTTTCAACCCCGAACTCCGGCCGCCATAAACGCCTGCACTCCCTTGGCGAAACTGAATAACTTATAAACTTTTGAACTCGAGCAATTGAGATTTCCATCAAGTTCCGAGTTGAGGCAGTTCCGCCGCTGACGTGACGGCGTCGCTGAGATTTAAAATTTAAGTACACGTACTTAATCTTTTTTTTTTGCGTATTTTGCAACTGCAATGTCGATTTTTCCGATTTTGACACTGAATACACACTTATAGTTTTTAGACCCACTTGCAGATAAAAATAAATCTAGATTTAGTTATTAAGCCTGGCTTAAACTTGACAGTTCCATACATTTTGACACTACTAAACTAAGCTAAACGCTAACTCGAGATTTATGTGCTTCCAGCAAGTGGCCATTAGTCACAGTATTCAGAATCTGTACGAGTAATTTATTATTTTATTAAAATGCTTTGTAAATCTGATATTATATCACACTATTTAAAATTATTATTTTTCACTAAAAACAAATATAAAAGTAATCTCGAAATTAGTGACAAATTACACTAGTTTTTTTTGGGTTCCTTACCTCAAAAGGATCTTTATTTTCCAATCCTTTTACCTTCACACATTTATGTAAAAAGGAACTTGTCAGATAGACAGAGGAACAAAAAGCTATAATAGCTTCGTTCACGGAAACCTAAAAAGACACTTTTGTCGCGGGTTTAATAGATTTTCCTCCAAATGTGAATGTCATCCGCAAATACCTCAACACTTGGTAAAGTTTAATGACCCGCAGACTCTACGGCGTAGCGCGTCTACGAACCTCGTAGCGCGTCTACGAACCTCGTAGCAGCTCTGATTGTAACAATCTACCTGTTTACACCGCGCTCTTAGCAGAATTACTAAACGTTATTTCGTACTGCTTTTATTGCTTCCTTGTTTTAGTAAGTTATTTTTTTTAATTCGACTGGAACGCAAACGGGCAAGTGAGTCTCCTGGTGGTAAGAGATCACCACCGCCCATAAACATCCGCAACACCAAGCAGATGCGTTGCCAACCTAGAGGAATAGAGTTGGAATACCTACTTCAAGTAAGAAAATATTTTAAATTCAATGTATTTAGTTTTTTTTTATAGATTTTATTTAGTTTCACCTGTACCGTTGTCTGTCTCCGTCTGTCTGTCTGTTTGTAGTCAAATCCTGCAAGTTGAATTCAACCATCTTTCAGTAGTCGCATTGACTTGAAATTTAGCACACTTATGTAAATAACGTGACAATAAAATGATCTAGTAGTGACATCTTGGTAGTCCAGCCAGGATCGTCTCCGCAGGTCGGAACCCTTTAACGGTAATAGTTATGCGAATAGTATTGAACCTTCTCGAATTTTAATCTCTATCGATTTTACAGTTAGCCTCAGAATTAAGTAGATTGATCTAACTCTCTTTTTTATTACTTAGCAGTAGAGCCGTTTATTTTGAGCACTGTAACTGCTAATCCACTTCTGCCGTTGACTGTACAGATTTAGTAAATCAAAGTCAAAATCGCCTTTTCGAAACCTTCAAAATGGAGCGCGCGTACAAAGAGCTCTTCACCGTGTTCGGCTTTGTCCCGAAATTCCCGAACTTCATAGGATTCGCGCCTTTGTCTCTATATTGCGATAGTTCCCTTTGCCAAGCGATTTAGAGTTTGACGGATCAGAATTGCTGCGGGCTCCAAAAGGAGACAGATATTGATATTGTTTGAAAGCTACTGGGAAAACCGTGAATGTTTAACTTTGATTTAAGTTTAGACATGCAACTTTGAATAAAATTAATATGGAGTATTTAGAAATACCCCTAGATACATTAACAGAGATGTTCAACTAACTTAACCATCTGCTAAAATACTTCATATAAAACTAGTAAATTTGGATTTGGACCGATCTGAGTGGAGAGCCTTGGGGGAGGCCTATGTCCAGCAGTGACGTCTTTCGGCTAACATGATGATAATGATGAAATTTGGATTTGTCTGACGTAAAGACGTGTTGTTTTGTTTGCAATGTGAAAACAAATTATAATAATTATATAAAAATTAACTGGAAAGGAACCCCTTAATTCAAAAACTTTTAAGTCAGCATTTGTAGCACTTACCGTTTTTGAAACACCCCAAGAAAACCTACACACATCTGCGAACATGTTTAATGATGTGTGTGAAATTCACAATTCAAACTGAGCCTGTGTGGGAACTACAACGTAAACTTATCATTGTGAGAGCTCGTGCCGTGGGTCACATAATTATATAGGCTAGATGATGATGATTTTCAATTCTTAAAAGAACTGTGTCGTTCGCATGGAATTTGCGTATTGTTTTTCACATTATCCAAATGCAAAACGAGTAACCTAATCATAAAATTTTCATTTTTAATACAAGCTTTTTTTGCTGACTGTACTTTTTATTGACTGTATTTGCATTGTCACGGAAACTATATGCATACCAAATTTCAAGTCGATGCTATTACGAGTACAACCATCGCTATTTATTTGTTATTGTTAATCCATCACTAAATTGTTTATTTAAAAAATAAATTGTAGCGTTTCCTAAAATACATAAAATATTATCATTCAAAGCTAGTGACTTCTCAGTGGCTGTCATGTTCAGCTGAGAAGCCGAGAGGGGGGCTATGGGGGTAAATTGTATCATTCCATCTGACAGTCGCTGCGAGTGAGTGCTGGCTCACGTGCCTTTGAGAAGTCTATTTAGCTCTATGTTTATTTGTGCGAGATGTGGAAAGAACACGTTTCGTCAGCGCCATTTCTGTTTTAACTATTGTTTATCCGCGGCTTTACACGTATGCCATTATCCGGCAGTTGAATTGTTTCAGAATTTTACTGAATTCCAATAGGAATCCCCAATAAGGCTTTCATTACAGTTGTAAAGCAGTGGTTTAGTGGTAGGCATAACTTTAAGTAGTTTAGTTTTAATTAAGTAGGTTACAATTGTTCTAAAGTGAGCGCAATATTCGCTAATAAACGTCATTGTTTGGCGAAATTAGTGATGTAACTAAAATTATGTACTTAGGTACCTTTTTTTGAGAATAAACAAATAAAAATAAGCTGTGGTCTCTTGAACAGAGGACAATGTGTTCAAACCCCGGCTTGCAACTCTGAGTTTTTCAAAATTCATGTGCGAAACTACATTTGAAACTTACCAAGAGCTTTATGGTGAAGGAAAATCATAGTGAGGAAAGTAATTCAATGGTGTGTTTAAAGTTCCCAAACCGCACTGGGCCGCGTGGGTACTACCGGCCCAAGCACTCACATTCTGTGAGGAGGCCTGTGCCCAGCAGTGGGACGTATATAGGTTGGGATGGTGATGATGATTATGAATGTAAAGCAACTGCGCCAAATTTCATTTTTTTCTCCAATCTTAGTGGCTGAAAGTTCGAGATTATGTCCCGCCTGATCTCGCGGGAATCATGAAATTATTCAATCAACTTGACATAAAAGTCCAAGTCAAACGTTACGGATCTCATGACATGATACTACAGATCTGTTTACTCGCGAAGGCGCACTCCACATTTTGTAATTGTAGTTGTAAACAATATCCATACGACAAGTCTATGTGTGCGTAGCTCGAACATATCCTTTAGTCGCAAGCGTACCGTCGTCAGTCACGCACACTGAGACTAAGACAACGTGTACAGCGATAATTAGCTGTGGAGGGGCGCGCCTTCGTGAGTGAACAGATCTGTAGCAGCAACTATCCTGTCAGAGAGACCATCATTATGAAAATAATAAACTGAGATAATCTTCAACACGGGTTGCTAGAATGCAGCAGGAATCCCAGAACAAAGCACTTGCACTAAACTTAATTAACTCGGCGCCTTGTTATCTAAACAAGCGTCGAATATTAAATTTATCCAAGTTCGGATTATCTGGATAAACCGGGGCAAACCATTTATCCCGTTAAGATTACCGTTTATGCTTTCATTTAAGTATTATACCATTTTGAAGAGCAAAAGCGCCTGTGTGGTACTGTCGGACTCACGCATTGAGTGTTTCGTACTAATGTATAAGTAAGTATGTCAAAATATACGCTGTAAATGGCTGCATCAATAAAAATCCAAAAGGGCGGTTTTCTTTTCATCGACCTTGTCCAGGCGATGATGGTTTGCAGGTGGTAGGACCTTGTGCAAGGTCCGCCCGGATTGCTACCACCATCTTACTCGCTAATCCTGTCGTAAAGCAGCAGTGCTTGCATTGTTGTGTTTCGGTGTGGAGAGTAAGATAGCCGGCGAAATTACTGGCACTTGAGGTATCCCATCTTAGGACTCTACGTTGGCAACGCATTTGCAATACCCCTGATGTTGCAGATGTTTATGGGCGGTGGTGATCTCTTACCATTAGGAGACCCACTTGCTCGTTTGCCATCCAGTTGAATTAAAAAAAAGGCGAAGCGTTTTGCACGCGAGGGTGAAACCTAAATTGAAAATACAAACCGAAATATAGATGCACAGGAAAACCAGAAAAATAAGACCAACACTGGGAATCGAATCCAGGTCCTCGGCATTCCGTACCCCTACACCACTGCTGGTCAACGGCACAGACACGAATTTCCCTATGCAAACTGTGTACTTGACTCCATTTATTGCTAACAAAAACACAATATGTTTAGTATCCGGTGGCGGGCGAGAGACTACTCAAGCGTGCTAGCCATATCGCAAGATAAGAAATCCTGTGTCTCTACACTCATCACGAAATACTTAAATGAAGTAGTTTTAATCTTAGTCTTAGGTGGTACTTATGGAGCCAAAATATTTTTTTCTTTCTTTCTTTCTAACTATTAGTAGATTTTTGGACATACCAAGTTTTGGTCTCACACATGTTTTTTGTAGGTGGACTGACTGATCGTGAGAGTTGCGGGAAACCGGTGGATGCAAGTGGCGAGTTGTCGTTCATTATGGCGTACTAAGGGGGAGGCCTTTGTCCAGCAGTAGACGTCTTCCGGCTTATGATGATGATGTTTTAACATAAACCCAACCATTAATGGCTCTAAACCGTCGACTTAACCACGAAATCAATACTGCCCCAGAAACCAATCCCGCCACTCCCGAGCCGAGTTAGCCGGGATTCGAATTAGCTGCACCGACAGACGGACGCGCATTAGCATATCAAATCCGACATCAATTAAACTTGGGGGTAGATTATAGCGATACTCGATTGTTTTAGGAGGTAAAACTGCAATGGAGTAGAATTATTATAGTAACTACTAGCTTTACCCGCGTGGAATCCGGTTATCGCGCGCTGTTCCCTCGGGAACTGTGCATTTTTCCGGGATAAAAAGTAGCCTATGTCACCTTCTGGCATATATTAATAAACTATCTCTATACCAAAAATAGAATAATAGTAACTATAACTTTTACTAGATGGCACTGTAGTCAAAATGTTAAGTTTTTCTCCGTTTTTAAAATAATCTTATATTATTATTACTTGATTAGAGTTATGGCGAAAACAATTTGGTGTGCTCAATCCTCTTCTTCTTACCCGACTGCGAGCTGGACGCTTTTGTTTGTTTGTTTGTTTAAACTCGTTATTGTACAAAAAGGAAATAGGTACAAAAAAATAACACACAAAAGAAAGTGCTAAGTACAAAGGCGGACTTATCCCTGAAGGGATCTCTGCCAGTCAACCTTTGAGTGGTAGAGAAAAGCAATTGAAAAAAGATAAGGATCGACAAATAGAGCAAAAACATTTGAATGAATATAAATGCATATATAAACCCTAAGTACCTAAATAAATAATAATAAATAAATAAATATATACAGTATTATACAGAATACATAACCTTAATATACCTATTACCAAATATAAAATAAATAAATACACATACAATACATACAATACATAAATAACACAAGTATAAAGGATAACTACTTACTAACTAATTAAGGAACATGTGTGAGCCACATCTTCTTCAAGGCCTCCCTGAATGAGTAAACCCCTCCCACCCTCCCACCCTCCCTCCCTGTCGCTTTTAAACGTATAATAGTCAAAAGAAAATATGGGTCACGTGATTTTCACCAGTAAGCTGAAAATAAACATTTGGAATTCTATCTAAATGTATTTTATATTGTGTTATTTAATATTAATAAAACCATTTATCTGGGCAAGGAATGTTATAAAAAATTATAATATTTATTAGTGTTTTCGTTTTTACAACTCCGTGGCTCTTATTTTCTTTTCGAGTGTAGAATATTATTTAGTATCATCCGATTTATCAAAACTGCCAGAGATCAACTTTGCGGCTTGCCACAGCACTATGCTGAGTGTTTTTTTTTTATTCCACTGGAAGGCAAACGAGCAAGTGGGTCTCCAGGTAGTAAGAGATCACCACCGCCCATAAACATCTGCAACACCAGGGGTATTGCAGATGCGTTGCCAACCTAGAGGCCTGAGATGGAATACCTCAAGTGCCAGTAATGCCCAATTTATACTGTTCGGTGTACTTTAAAAATGTCTCAGTGTATCTTACCTTCTGTATCAAATATAATAGTTAAATCTCTCTATCTCTCATACAGTATTTCGAAATAGCATCTGGGAAAATAGAGGAATACACGCAATAAATAACTACTAAAAAGAAAAATGCTTAGTAAACTCAGTTAATGCATAATATTATCCAGCATTATCTGAACTCGAAACACTAATTTCGTATGACGTTCAAAATTTCACCTTGTACTCATACTTCGTTCTCAAGCTCACAGCTTCCCAAGATATGGTTCCGTAGCCATTGCGAAAAAATCAAGTGATATATTTCTAAGGATTTCGTATTGTTAACGGAATCTTCCAAGTTTAAGTATATTTTATACCTTAGTCTGCTATTTACTCTTACACCGCTAATAATTCTGAAGTAATCTTAGCTGTTAAAATTTTCCTCGTAAATTTGATATGCTTACTACCATCATGAATTTTTTCAAATTTTTCCAACCAATAGTTTAGATTTCAGAGGGGGGACGCTCGATTTGAATGAAAATTTGCACTTCAAAGTTGAATATTTCGCAAACACTAAATCGAAAAATCGTCTTAGCAAAGCCCCGTCTTTTAGACCTCTCTTATAAAAAAAAACTCATCCCACGATACCCCACACTGTAGGGTTTTAGAAAATAAATCGTCTTTTTGTAGATGGGAATACTTAAAAAAAAAGTTTTATTTTATTGTATCACTTTGTCGGCGTGACTAATATGTATGTATATTCATGACAAATTGCACCTTTCTAGTACTAACGGTCTCTGAGTTTAACCGCGGACGGCCAGACAGACAGAAAGACATAAACACGGACAGACATGGCGAAACTATAAAGGTTCCTAGTTGCCCACAGAACCCTAAAAACGTCAAACCATGCAGCGTTTGTCGAATTAGCCAGCTCCGTGCCAGCTAATGCGCTGGCGGGTGTAATTCGCGTTTGCATTTCAAACTCCGGTGTAGTTGAACCAACCGTTAATAAGATAATTAATGAGGAGCGTTTCGTGTATTATGAGTTATGACTTGTGGCACTATTGGGACTAAAACCTAAACTTAAAAGCTTTTATTGTTAATGTACGTTTGCTTAGCGTTAAAAGTTTAAAGAGTTTCACCATCCATTGATTAGTGTTGACTGACGGTTAAATGGTGATGCCGTCTTTATTTGTTTTGTTTGAATAGACGGAGACGGCACTAATGCCGTCTAATCTAATCTAATTTAACCATCAGTCAACACTAGTCAATGGATGGTGAAACAGCCTCGAAATAAAAATAGTAAATTGTACAACAAGAGCATAAAACTAGTCATTTTACCCGAGGCGTGCATATTAGCCACCTGAGCCGGTACGTCAAGAGTGGATAGTCACGTTGAGGGGAAAATGGGTTTAATGCTCGAGTTTTACACTCTGATTTTCATTGCGATGGCGAGGAAATGAAATAGACACAGTGAAAATAATTGGTATAAATTTATAGTTTTATTGATTCATTTTGATTCATTTTTACTTTAACATAAAATAAAAATTATTAAATATATATATTATAACTTTTTTATTTGTGGCTCTTGACTGTTGATCAAAATGCTTTAAGCTTTATTAAAAACGCATAAGTGGCTTATTCATAACCACACTTTGCTAATTGGGTAATTTAAAAAAGTTACAAAATATAAGAAAACCCTTGTTAACACTATGGATTTAAAGTCCGCAATAAATGATTTGTATTTTGTATTTGTATTTGTTAAAAATGCAACTGTTGTTCAGGCGGCGAGGGCCAAGAGCACGGCCCCGTGTTCCTCCTGGAGCCGCCGGCGCGGCTGGTGTTCGGGAACAACTCCGGCGCAGCGGTGTCGTGCGCGGCGCACGGCTTCCCGCCGCCCCAGCTGGCGTGGCAGCTGCCGGACGGCGCGCCGCTGGACGACGTGCCCGGCTTACGGTAAGTCCTGAATCTATATTTATTTAATCGGTTGGCAAATTACAAATACAGGCATTAGAGCAAAACACTTAAATTACTAAGCCACGCGACTGCATCAGGCGTTAGTGCATCCAAGTCTTCGGCGGGTCCAGGATAGGAGTGTAAGGGGCAGCGCATGATGATGTGTTCCATAGTCTGTTCCTCTTCCCCACACTCACAGAGTGGAGACTCCCTCCACCCCCACTTGAGCAGGTGATAGTTGCAGCGGCCGTGCCCAGTTCTCAGCCTGTTAAGGCGCCACCAAAGATTTTGGGGAACGTCGAATCCCGTTGGTTTGTCCAGCTATCCACAAGGTCAAACCTGAGTCCTGAATCTGATCACTCAACTTCAAATCTAAATCGAATTTCCACTATTGAACAAGTTTGAGATGATGCTCCTGCTGATGACGAATGAAAGGCAGCTAATTCGCATATAAAACTATAAGGATTAACGCGTGGAGAGTAAGACAGCCGGTGAAATTACTGGCACTCGAGGTATCCCATCGTAGTCCTCTAGGTTGCCCAAAACTTGCTCGTTCGCCATCCAGTCGAAAAAAAAAATGACACGGTATAATACTAACGAGATGTTAACGGTAAGACGGTCTAAATGCAACTACTATGCGGAACCGCTTAGTAGTGATGGGACTCCTTGTGATAGCTATTCAAAGAGGTAATGCGGCCTGCGTTCTATAGGGTCCATGCCAGTGATATCTCTTGACGATGTGTTTGCCTTATAAAATAATGATAAATAGGTATTAAGTTAGTTAATAATTATATATTAATAATATTGTAAATCTGTTTAAAAAAATATATATTATATTGTTATAAATAAACTCCATAGTTTATAAAACTTCCAGGTTTCTGTAGTATGGAAATCAGTACCTACGAAAAAAAATCAAAAATCCCTGATGGCATCATATCTTATAATTTGAATAGGAATAGCTGTGTAATACACAACATCATTGTTATTCGATATGAAGAGTAGTCAACTGACGTATTTACCAATTCATAATAACAACCGCCTTTTATAAACTCAAGCGACGCAGAGCTCAAAAGGAATATTATGTGTTCAAATAATTTCGCTACGTAATAAGTAAATACTTCTTCGAGCCCCATGTTTTTCCGCGCACAGTTCAATTTATTACAAAAACAAAGGAAATGTTCGGCGAAGTTGGTGCAAAAACAACCGAGGATCGTGAATAAGTAATACAAAATTCGAATTGACATTCTCCTTGCTTTGAAAAACAGCGTGCGTCATACATTTATAAATATGGGCTCAGGTGGCGTACACGCTTTATTACGGGACGTACGTGCCCATCTGACGGATCGCGCTTGACGCGCCGATTGGCTTGTGACGCGGGATTCTGAGGGCCTGTTCCACCATCCATTGATTAATTTTATTTTACGGGTAAATGTAATGCCGTCTCCGTTTATTCCAACAAAACAAACAGAGACGGCATCACATTTATGCGTCAGTGATATTTAATCAATGAAATGGTGAAACTGGGGGTGAATAAGATTTACTTGAATTTTGAAGTGAAGAATTTGACTGGTTTTTTTATATGACTGTTCTTGCATTGTGGCTATAGGGTATACGTATTGCCAAAACTAATTCCGTGGTGTTAAGGAAAAAAAAGATGAGGCAAAAAAAATATTTTTTTGCACTACTTAATTGGTTCAAAACTCTTTTCCTTAACTCCACAGAATTATTCAAGCCGCTTCGATCCCGGGAAGTACGTAGGTTCAATTCGACTTCCAAAATTTGACCCCCAACATGCATAGAGACATATTTAATTACTTAATATAAATTCCGAAAAGCTTAGAGGTATGAACCCGGGCTGGTACCCACGATTTGAGAGACAATAGGTCGCAGTAAAGTCTTGATGTCACATAAAATAATAATAACTTAGAAGAGAATCATGAACCAAGCCCTAAGCCTAAGTAAAAAACTTACGAAACAAAACTTGTTAACATCTA
The DNA here is from genome assembly GCA_037349165.1 of Choristoneura rosaceana. Classification (NCBI taxonomy): domain Eukaryota; kingdom Metazoa; phylum Arthropoda; class Insecta; order Lepidoptera; family Tortricidae; genus Choristoneura; species Choristoneura rosaceana. The sequence goes on from JAZBNJ010000026.1 coordinate 637,165, forward strand.
AGTTAAACATCTACTTATAAATTCCAGCTTCAATCTGCCCTCAAGAACCGCCTCAAGAACTTACAAATTGTAAACAACGGCCAAGCACGAATGCGTCTTGCAGAAAGAGTTCAACCTAGCAATTTCTGTACGCACCCTTTTTCACTTCAAGTAATTAAAGTGATATTAATTACATAACAATACAATAATCTTACAGTGACATTCTGGTAGTCCAGCCAGGATCGTCTCCTTAGGACGGAACTCTTTAACGGTTAATAGCATCGACTTGAAATTTGGTATGCAAATGTAATTTGAGTGATAATACTATTATTAAATGAACGGATAACTCACGTCTTAAATCGAGTTTAGCTCGACATGTTTCGGGTTATTTCGAAACCCTTCATCACTGGAGCACGCGACTCGGCGGCTGCCGCAACACGCACACTACGCGCCACTACAATACTATTACAGTCAACAAAAAGTACAATCACCAAAAAAATGCTTTTCTTAAAAATTCAATATTTACCAAGCACTTATTTTTCTTATCTGGAGAATTCTCCTGGATTGGATACCGTTTGTTAAAACAGAACCCTGGAAGCCATCGTCAAACATCGCTGCATAAACGACGAGGGCATGGAATATGGATCAGCTGTTTTGAATAGCCCCCAGCGAGTTTAAAGACACCGTTGAAGTTACTGCTATTGTTTCTTTCATTTGTGAGTTTGCAATGAATCGACTGACGAGTACTGCCTTTTCGCATCGTAACGTTTGGCAACCAGTTTCATTTCGCAACTCTAAAACTGTAAATATTTCAGGATTAATTTCAGGGTCATCGTATAGAATCCTTTAGGTTAGGTTAGACTAAAATCGAAAATACAAACTGAAATATATAGATAGATGCATAGAAAAACCAGAAAAATAAGACCAGCGCTGGGAATCGAACCCAGGTCCTCGGTATTCCGTACCGCGTGCTATACCGCTACACTACCGCTGGACAACGGTACAGACACGAATTTCTCCGCACCACATATTTCAGCTTGTTTGTCTTTATTTAGCCACTTAAGCAGCGACACTAGCGACATCTACTACTACTACTAGACCAGTTTTATAAAAATTCTGAAATATTTACAGTTTCAGAAATTAAATATCAAACAGTTGGGAAATGAAAAGTTGCGAGTTGAAACAGGTTGCCAAACGTAATTCGCCGAAACATTAGTAAACCATCGACTGAAAAGGACAAGATCATACAAATTATTGCATATCCTTCAAAACTAGTGGTCTCCTAGACCGGTCATAGGTGGTTGTGTTTCTGAAATAGGACGTAGGTAGTTAAGGGTTACAGGTAGAGCATAAAAACTCCGATTGATTGCAAAACTCTCCTTTAGCGTCCAAAGTCCGAGGTCGGCTCAATAGGAGCACCCTTTGGCATGCTAAGAAAATAACCCACTTGCTGAGCAGCCCATCTATTCTGGCAGCTCGCCCTCTCTCGGGTAAGCTGTAAAGGCCGTCTGAGGCTAACAGCAACAGTCCGTTCGAAAAAAAAGAAAAAAGGTTATAGGTAGAGTCATGCACGATGACGCGTGCCGTGGTTCTTATAACAAAATGTCATTAATGTCTGATTTTGATAAATGACATTACGAGGGGCGTTCAATAAATTCTCGGTATACCTAGTAATGAAAACAAAAGAAAGTGAAAGTAAGTTTTTTTTTTATTTTCAATATGTTCCTCCCCTACGTTTATACACTTATTAGATCGGTCGATTATTTTTTTTTAAACCCTCATAAAAATATTTTTCGTCTTGGGTGTCAAAATGCTCCTGAACTGCTACCTTCAGCGCTTCATCGTCAGAAAATCGGTTTCCTCGAAGATCTTTTTTGAGATTGGGAAACAAAAAGAAGTCGCTGGGGGTTAAATCTGGACTATACAGTGGATGAGTAATACTTTCGAACCCAGATTCAAGAGCAGCGGCCTTGGAAATACGAGCACTATGCACCGGGCCATTGTGATGCAGCAGCAGAACTACGTAGCTTAACTTTCCTCTCCTCTTTTCTTCGATTGCTTCCCCTAATTGGCGTAGAATATTAGCGTAGTACTCCCTGGTAATATCTACAGCCTTTGATTTAAAATCGATCAGCAATATTACCTCACAATCTCAGAATATGGTGGCGATGACCTTACCAGCTGAAGACATGGCCTTGAACATCTTGGGATAAGGTGTTCCTTTAATGTGATACTGCATGGATTCTTGCTTGCTCTCAGAATCATAATGATGAACCCAGGTTTCATCTCCGGTAGCAATTCTTTGAAGTTTCTCATCAGGATTTTCACCGCACATCTCCACAAAGTCGGAACAACAAGTTACACGCGTATCTTTCTGAAGTGGTGACAGCATTCGCGGCACCCATTTTGTACTTACTTTTGACATATGGAGGTAGTCATATATAATATCATGCATAGTACCAATAGCAAGATTGGTCCTTTGTGCTATAGATTTCACCTTCACTCGACCATCTTCTAATATTATTTTTTCCACTTTATTGTCATTTTTTGGCGAAATAGCCCCGTTTGGCCGACCAGCTCTAGGTTCCTCTTTGATGCTCTCCCTCCCACGCTTAAATTCACTAGACCACTTGTGGATCATAGATAAAGAAAGAGCAGACTCGCGGTAAACAGAATCTATTTCTTCTTTTATGGTCTTTTAATTTTTCCCCTGTTTTATCAAGAATTTTAGCACGTCTTGGTGCTCTAATTTATTCAACATAGCAAAATCGTTCATAGTGATCACCTTTATTCCGCTGTTGCAAAGAAACGAAAGAAGTTACCAGTTTGAATTTTACTTTTTTATACTGTCAATGAAAGATACTTAACGACGAGTATTAAAAAAATAACAGAAGAGGTTTAAAATATGTCAATGCCGAGAATTTATTGAACGCCCCTCGTAGGTATAGTAGGATTGTTAACATAGGATAACTCTAGTGAAATGCAACTAATGATTACAACATTCCGATTATAACAAACCAAATGATTTTTCACTCAGAAAAGAAATGTACCCAAACAGGGCGACAAGGATGAACAATACTCGCACCAATTCTTCAAAGATCAAAGATCTAATAACATAAATTACGTACCAGTCCTGCCAAAAGCCTTTCAGGCGAACGATGCCGTTGACTAAAACACCTTCCTGTACCACTACCATGAGTTTACAGTGACCGTACTCGATAGCGACGGCGTAAATTATTTGTATGGAGAATTGTACAGCGCCTCTACAAATAGTTTACGCTGTCGCTATCGAGTAGTCACTGTAAACTCATGGTAGTGGTACTGTAAACGCGTCCATGCGTCGTCGCCCGATTTGAGGCGCGTGCTTTGCTTTCCAAGTACTTTGCCATTTTCAAGTGTTGGGAATTCATTTAGTTACCTATACTTTGACAAGTTCGTATATAACACCTGGTAGCATTTGTATTGGACTGCAGTCAGCATTTGCCGCGTTTATAAAATAAAAACTTGATAAGGGCAGCAGAGGCTCCCTGTGACAGGGTTCTACCGAATGTCACATAAGAATACAGGGTGTCTCTGAACATGGGAATTTAAATTCATTCAATAGACAATTGGGTCTATATCAGCTTACATTATTACCTATTCAAAGTCATTCATATTGCAATTTTTGCACCCAATTTTTGAACCCACAATGTTCTTTTCACTGCTACTAAAGTAGCAGTCTTCCATCTATTCCTGTTTTAGATACGAATAACAGCCAAGGTCAAAAATATCTTTAGGTACTCTTTATATTACCTTGTCATAGTATACCTTCTAACATTTTCACACAAAAGTTCAAACAGGACTTGAGAGCGACAAGGTAATAAAGTTTAAACATTTAACCTTGGCCGTACTATCTAAATCTCTAGCCAGCATACCGAGAAAGTAAATCACAAAAATGGCGAAAAAGTTCTTAGTCTGCGTTGCAAATCCCAAAGCATCGTACAAATAATTTATTTAAACCCTTATTAAGGGCTGAATTGCGCCTGGGATATTTCAGTACAAATCCCCGACCAATTCCACAGTACTTGTGTTGCTTTATTAAATTACTTTTTTCGTGTAAACTATTTAGAAGTTATTTCTCATTCTACAAATTAGTAGTTTCTTTTATTTTGGTAGGTTCTATGCTGTGTGAATATTATTTCATGCATTTACAAACTGCTAAAGCGTTAAGGCACTGGTCCCACCGGCGGCTACAAACTATTAGCGAGTAAAACTATAAACTACAAACGAGTGGGCGAGAGGCGAGAAGCGAGTATAGTTTTGCTAGTTTAGACGCTCGGCTATAAGCGAGTGTTTGCGTGCGACGGGCGATTACTCGCTGCACTAGCTCAGCCGGGGGGCTATTCGCCAATGACCTATACGATGTACAGTCGAGGTCGAATATAGTTAGTGTTTAATTTTGTAACTAAGGGACCCCATACATCCCTGTATTATTATTATTATTTTTTTGTTGTAATTTTTTGTTAAATTGTTTACTGTAGTTTTTAAGTATTTTACTTATAATTATTTTATTTTGAAAAAATGACTTTCTGCCAAGTTTCTTGCGGCGCATTCTTCTTGGCAATGATGGTCTTTCCGAAAGCGCTGGTAGTTTAAAAAAAATGACGTGTAATAGTGCCCATTGCGGCCTATTTACTGAATAAATGTTTTGAATTTAAATTTGAAAATTCATTTTCACCACACTAGCTAGTTTGAACTCACTGTATTCTTTTCTGAAATAATTAATTTTTTGCATCCAAATTTTTCTTGTCATTCTTTTTAAAATATTCCTTTTTTTCTTCCGTCTCTTCAAAATTGCCACTGCCACTACACACACGCTTTTATAAAATACATCATTATCGTCATCCGAACTTGACAACAAAAATAGTTCGTATGATTGTTTTAAATTCATTGTATATGTCGGCGGCCGATCGTAAAATCAGCCAGATCACGAAATTCCTAGGCACATCATGAAATGGCGCCATTTCATGATATGCCTAAAAGTTGTCTAGGCATATCACGATGTGCCAGAGAAACAATACGGCAGATCGATTAGAGCAACGCATTCGAGGATATTCCTAGCTTTATACCGGACATATCGTGATATGCTGAAAAAAAGAAAAAAATAGGTACGACGAGCGAAGCGAGTAGTGGTTAGTATGAATTGTGACTACTACGCACGAGCCGAGCGAGCGAAGCGAGCGTGCCTCGGCAGCGGCCGGCGAAGTGCCAGAAACGATTTGCCGGCATTTCATGATATGCCTAGGAATTTCATGATCTGCCTAAACTAGCCAAATCATGAAATGGCGGCGTTTCATGATATGCCTAGGAATTTCATGATCTGCCTAAACGTCACCAGGCAAATCGTCAAACGGTGAGTTTTGAACGATATGGCGGATGTTCCTTAGCCAATTCATGAAATGGCGCCATTTCACGATATGCCTAGGAATTTCGTGACCTGGCGGATTTTACGATCGGCCGCCGACATATATACGTGCACTCGCATCCACTTTGAAAGGTAGAATGATCGCTCTGATCGCCAAGCAGGCTTCGGCGAGTACCGTTGAGCTAGTTTTATAGTCGATAGCTTATTGCTGCGGTCAACTAGTAAACAGTGGTCCCACCGCCAGCTATCGGCGAGCTCGGCGGTCAACTAGTAAAATTCTGTACTAGAAACAGATGACAATCGGCGGGCGGCTAGTAAACAATTGTATGGAATTATCGCTTACTCGCCGGGCGGTGGGAGAGTATCCTCGCCGGCAGTGTGAACAGCCAGCTATGAACTATAAAAATATAACTCTCTCTTTTATGTACACGGAAGCGATTATCTTTTGTTCGTTTCTTGGGCTAGAAAATAGCCGATAGCTCATAGCTTACTAGCTCGCGGTGGGACCAGTGCCTAAAGGTTTAATAAATAACACACAATACAAAATAATTAATAAATGAACTACCTAAATACTACTAACTAACTTAAATAACATTTTTATATAATTAAAAAAGACTGCCTCGAATCGTTTAATAAGGTTTAATTGGAATAATCTATGCCAATTCACTGGGGTTGACTTGTTATGCTGGGCTTTGGAAATAATTTCGTGATTGTTTTTGTAAATCATTATCTTAAAAATGTAGTGTAACAAACGGTCAAAAACTTATTCCTGCAACTGCTTTTATTTCAAAACCTTACAGCCCACTATTTTAAAGCTCCTCTATCCTCTAGTGTTCAGAGTGGGGGGAGGCTAAATAAAGAAACGATCGATGGCTTCCTGGGGGGCTACTACGAAATTCAAAAATCGAAGTTCATATCGTGCCGTCCTTCTCGCTCTCATATTAAACAATATAAGCGTCGGCAGGAGGGCAAGATGCGAAGTTCGAATTTTTCACTTCGTAGTAGAGGGCCTACAATTAACGCTCGAGGGATTTCGACGTAAAGGATGTTTTGTTTATATGGGAACATATGATATGCGTATGTTCTAGATAGATTTTTTGGAATTAAATAGGAAGAAAAAATCACCATTCTCCTCGTCGATCTAGGACATGAAAATGGGTCTAAATCAAATCGAGAGGTGAAGCGTAACTTGGAAACATAAATGTATGTAAATATTCATTCCGCCATGATGCACAATGACAATGTGTGGTCGAATTATTTAATTAAATTTGATTTATTTAAGACTAGCTTATGCCCGCGACTTCGTCTGCGAGGACCTAGGTTATCGCGTGGTGGCGCCCTCTACCCGAATAAAAAGTATCTTATGTTGACCCTTAGGGTGTAACCTATCTCTATACCAAATTTCATCAAAATCGGTTAAGCGGTTTCGATGTGAAAGCGTAACAGACACACAGACAGTCAGTTACTTTCGCATTTATAATATTAGTAGGGATTGGCTGTTCCCCGCAACGTTGTCTGCTAAGAATTTGTGTATGTGCTCTCGGAAACAACTATTTTTTCGGGTAAAGAATCCTATTTTTTTATTTTGGTCTTCTTATGAAGCGAGAAAGCAGATCAAAAAAAAAACTCACTTTTTTAAGGTTCCGTACGTCAAAAGGAAAAAACGGGGCCCTTATACGATCTTTTTGTCCGTTTGTCTGTTTGTCTGTCAAGACTCTTTTTCTCGGGAACGCGTGGATGTATGAAACTGAAGTTTATATCAAATACTGAGGTCTACTATCCCTTGGAGCTGTGAAAAAATCAAACTTCTAAGCCAACGCAATCAAAAGATGCAGCCGTTTATGCTGCAAATTTTCGAAACTCGCAAGGAAATTAAAACCTACAGGGTACTTCCCATGAACTCAGAATCTTGAAATTTGGTCTGAAGGTAGCTGTTATAACACAATTAACTAAAAAAGTCTAAAAAGTTTGATTTTTTTATGTCTGTCTGTAAATATCAATGACTAATATAATCTGACCCCACACTGCGTACATTTCGCTCAAGAGTAGGGCTTTGCTTCACTGGATGTTTTAAATCACTCGGAAAAAGCGAGAAATATCTTCAAGACACGATTCCCATTTACTTACATATAAATGTGTACGGAACCCTCGGTGCGTGAGTACAACTCGCACGTGCTCGGTTTTTCATGTATAATATAGGATGTATATTTATTAATTCATCAAATCATGGTTATATATTGGTTTTAACAAATTTTTTTATCCAGTGACGCAAACCTCACATATTGAATTGAATATAGACTTGTTATTAATATCTCTCAATACCGGATCGCCGGTTCAATTCATCGTTTGATTATAAATAACCCATCATTTGTGTCGTCTGAGTATCGCAAATCTGCTTACCAAGTTGGGATTAGCAAAAACATTGAGCGTGTTTCAAATTAGAAACCCCCATTTATATCAAGTGGGATTAAGTTTAATCTAAAGCTCTATAGCATTAACAAGCTTTGATTGGATTTCAATTAAACCCCTAAGCCCTTGCCAAGGAAATTGGTAGATAATTAGCTGTCAAACACACGCTTCCACCGTTTAGTGGGCGACGGTCGGTTCTGGATCAATTATATTATTATGATAAAGTTTTAATGAAGTTCAAGCAAATAGCGCGCTCCTGCAGGAGATAATGTACCGATTCCAGCGTTTACATCGGTCAAATTCACAAATATAATTAAATATATTACATTATTATGAGTTTATTAAGCTCAAATTATTTATTTAATCTCAGCTCGGACAAAGTCGCGAGAAAAAGCTAGTTTACTGGCACGTAATAAATCGACACATTTTATGAGTTTCAAAACATTCCTTAGCTGGGACATTGAAGGGCCGATATGGTTACAAGTGGCATAAAAAAATGTCATAGTGGAAACAGAAAACAGTACACTATTTTACCTTGCTTCTACGCTGCACGTGAGCGTTGAACCTGAGTCTGTGCGACACTTATATGATGTCATATAGAATACGCCTTTCATATAAGATAATAGATATACATATATTACAAGGCCATCGCAATACTTATCATTAAACTAATGATCACATTTGGTTATAAATATAAACCAATGTTCATATTAATTTACTTCTGACTTTAATATTCACTCTCTAACTGAACGATCAGTGTCGTTCAGAGGTTGGCTGGAAGAGATCTCTTGTAGAGAGGAGTTCATTATTGTATAGATGTCTCGCCATTTGTCAACTATTAGTTGGATAAATAATTACTTAAAAATACTATGATGATGGTTCAGTATAATCTATCATAATTTATATAGTTCATCTGATTTTATCAGTGACCTACATATCAATCATTGAATTAACACAGTGTGAAAGGCCACATAATATTTACATAATATATGGTTTCTATACACAATAAGAAAATTATATCACGATAGTAAAAACTAAATACTCATGATACTGATTGGGCTGAACAAAGCAGCAGCATTCGTTCACTAGAGTTGGCCTACTGTTTTTATTTATGACTGTGTCAGTTTGCTTTGGTTTTGGAGCTTGAGGGTTGAAAGGGGAGTCGTGGAAGGGCAGTCAAGTCATGGAAGTGAGAGTGGAGAGTCAAGTCATGGTAGTGAGAGTTGAGAGTCGAGTTGTGTTTTAAGCAAAAGATTAATTTAATTTAATTAAGTGAGATCGGCTCACAAAGTATTGATTATTAGTGTTTATTATTGTTATTTTGTGTCCTGTGATGGCGAATTCCTTCTTGGTGATATCGTTTTTGTTTACAATAGATTACTGTTATTACAATTTAAAATCTGTCATTTGCTGAGATAGAATACCTACGAGCAAATTAGTACTTATAAATTTTACCAAGACTTACTTAAAGCTGGATACGACCAAAAGCGATCCATAGTTGTCTTTACCTAACCACGGGAAGATTAACTACTTGTGTTTTATTTATTTATTGGTTTACAACTGATTATTATTTTATTAAGTTATATTAGTCTGAGTAAATGACAGATTACTGAAAGAAATTATCTAAAACTTTGGACTTAATTGTGAGATTTTATGACTCTATTAATCTTTGCTTTATTTTGAATTGAATTGGGTGTATATATTTTATATTTCTTAGATCCCATTACATACATTTGAAACCAGTGATGATTAGATTACAACAGTTTCTCTAAGTACATACTTAAATATTTACATTAATTAAAACAAAGAAACACCCAAATATTTATTAAAGTAGTTTTCCTTCTGAACCTATATAAAAGGTCAGCATAGGGTAATTAGAGACCTAGGAAACCTGGTTTCTTGCATCCTCTTTCCCTTTAAAAAACTGTGACATAACTTACCGACTATTGACAAGTAAATTCTACTGTCTTGTGTTGGAGTCTCTTAGGGTCTATGGAACGAGAGACACAGCTACTGGTAAATAGCCAGGGAGAAAACTCCAGGGCGGAGGTGGGGCCCTAGCCTTGACACAAAACATAATTGCTTATTTTCCTTCATAATTACCTACTGTGTACAATTTTAACAAATGTTTAATTTCAGGTAATATAGTGACAGACATTTTTTATTACAAATTTTATAGTTATTACGTTCCATTGACGTTTAGTGAGATTGTTCTTTATTGGATAGGTTTTATTAGGTTTTATTCATAGACATCCCTTACTTCTACTAAACGAGCTTGTTTTACTATTCACAACGTAGGACACTAGACGATCACATGGCCAAAACAAATGTCCTTCTTAATTTTCCCTTTATTTGTCCGCACTAAAAGTCCGCATTAAAATTCCCTATTTATTAAAAATTATTTTATTACCTACTTGTCCGGATTTATAACTTCATTTATATATAATTCTTACGTTTTAATTCATACGTGTTTTAAATAAAAAACTAGATAATATTTATTAATTATAATTTAAATAAGGGGGGCCCGTTACAATAAAGATATACAGCATTAAGGAGTATCTTTCCAATGATTATAGTAAGTTTGATAAAGAATAAAACATCCCTACTCGTACCTTATAAAACTATATTAACCATAGATAAGTATTAAATATGAAATAATTTTAAATGTTTATTCGAAATAAGTCATTATTGTAATAACAATAATTTTTATTATTGTATGAAATTTGCAATGACGAGTCATGCCTGTTCTTTTGACATCTGTACCTATGTATATATCTGTGTATGCATGTGTTCATTATGTAACAGTTATTAATTGATAATAAATGATTCTGATTCTGATAGTACATTATTGCCTAGCCGTGGAAGAAAGGTGATGGCTGTTTTGGTTTAGAGGGAACGAGGTGACCAGATAAGAGAGAAAAAATCTACCGGCATGGTTACATCAATGTTATTTCAAGCCTTACTAAAAGATTTAAAGCTATTTCAGACACTGATAAAATCAAGTCGCGTTAACTTTCTCTATTTAGTGTATAAAGTTTAGTGACTCATGATGTGTAATTTTTTGAAGTTAGTAGTATCACTTCGTCTAAAAAGCAACTGGATATTGATCGAAAATTTGCTTCTTAGATTAGTTGCCTCGTAGACAAGTAACTACTTAGATAAGCTGCTTCCTAGACAAAGTGATACTAAGCCGATTTTGAGTATTCTTTTGAGAATTTAAAGAAATCTGGAATTCCATTTCGATCGCCAAGTTCACACGAGCAAAGCCGCGTGTGAATTCTAGTCTTCTATATATATAAAAGGCAAAACTGACTCACTGGGTTATATATCAACGCACAGCCCAAACCGCTGGGCCTAGAAACTTGAAATTTGGTACAGGGGTTCCTTTTATGATGTAAGTGAGCACTAAGAAAGGATTTTTAGAAATTCATTTTCTAAGGGGGTGAAATAGGGGGGTGAAGTTTGTATGGAATTTTCTCATTTCTGGACTTAGATGTATAAAAATTGCTGTATAAGTTTTCGATTACAATGAAATGTTATTTGGGATAAAATTCCTCCCCAAAGTGGTACAATGGGGGGAGGGGGTAAAGTTTGCAATTATAACGGGAATTAATAAAAACATATGCCCTGAAAACTAAAGAACACGCGGACGAAATCGCGGGCAAAAGCTAGTGTAAATATAATAATTGATCGGTTATCCACGGCGATATACCGCAACTCGCATGTTTCACACTCCGTCTATGTATGTATGAGGCAACGCAACTTTTGGAACGGCCTCCCGCCCCGCCATTCCGGCCACACGAGCTTAACTGCCTAACTCTATTGCTGCGCAAAGCCTGAATTACGACCTATTGTCCTGGGAATAGAAGTTATTTATGAACGCCGCATAAACCGGCCACTATTAAAGGGTAATTTTCAGTTTAAAAAAAAGCGGTTACAATATTTTGTGTCGAAAGTTAGTTTACTTGCTCAGCGATGTTAGCTTGGCGGAAATTCCGCTCGAGCGAGTGGAGCGAGTAATCGCCCGTCGCACTCGAACACTCACTTACAGCCGAGCGACAAAACCACACTCGTTTCGCTTCTTGCTGCTCGCCCACTCATTTCTAGTTACTCGCTCTCGTCATTTCTCGCTCATCGTCGGCGGTGGAACAAGTGCCTTAGAAGAGATATCAAAATACTGACATCTACCTATGTCCAAGCAAACAAAGTTGCAGCAACAACTTTACTACTTCATGTTTGTGTAAGTACATAAGCGGTTATGATTCGTAACTATAACTTTGACGTGAGTTTCATATAACTTTAGTTTCGTGTGTTACTTCAAGTGTGAATGATCACAAGCTAAATCTAGATCTGTGGTAACTACGGCCTCAGCCAACTCAGGCAATCTTAAACTAAGTCCTAAATTTAGGTTAAAAAATTAAATTTAAGTCTACCAAAATTTATAGTACAGTTGAGGAGTGTCTGTTCAAAATGGTTTATTTCCATTATTCTTTTTTTTAACTAAAAATGTAGTTCTAGTTTATAAAGATCAAAAGGGCCTAATACTTCTCTATAATATTGTATTTTTGTTGTGAATTATAACTTTTTGTAGACATCGAAATTTTAAGCTGATTACTAGAAATAAACAGGTAAAGACTAAAAAGCATTACAAACGTGTTGTTCATTGAAAGAATTTGGCGATAATAAATTTTTGACACCAAAATTCTAAGTAATTCGTCAGAATAGCGTCTGTGGACTCTATAAAAGTAAGGTAAGCCATCGTTTACTAGACTATAATAAAACTATTTGAAAACATTTTAAATAATAAAGTTATAATGAGGGTTGTCACAGAATTGAAAATACAAACCGAAACATAGATGCACAGAAAAACCAGAAAAATAAGACCAGCACTGGGAATCGAACCCAGGTCCTCGGCATTCCGTGCTGCGTGCTATACCGCTACACCACTGCTGGTCAACGGCACAGATACGAATTTCCCAATGCATCACATATCTCAGCTTGTTTTACTTTTAACTTTGTCACTTAAGCAGTGACCTAGCGCTATCTATATTGCCTAACTCTCAACGAGAAGCCTTCAATATCTCCTTCGGAACCTGCTGCTTCTCCTTCGAGGACCTGGGTTCGATTTCCAGTGTTGGTCTTATTTTTCTGGTTTTTCTGTGCATCTATGTTTCGGTTTGTATTTTCAATTTAGGTTTCACGGGATGACCGTAAAAGTAAAAATTTGGAATTGAAATAAAAAATACAAAAAGATTCCAAAAAAAACAATCATGGTTGTCACAGAGACGAAATATCGCTAGATGGTATTAGTATCGTGAGGTCGGTTTGACGTTTGCTCGTGATTGGTTGAATAGCTAAATGAGCCAATCGCAAGCAAACGTCAAACGGACCTTACGATATATATATCTAGTGATATTTCGCCTCTGTAAAAACCTTCATTACGGAGATAGCAACGTTTTAGTTAAATACTTTCCTCAAAATTATGAAACAGGACATAAATTTTATAAAATGGGGAAATAACCCACTTACTTTTTTTATTGGCCCACATTGGGTAACTGTTGCAACTATAATAATTACTAGCTTTTGCCCGCGGCTCCGCCCGCGCGGTATTCGGTTATCGCGCGCTGTTCCCTCGGGAACTGTGCATTTTTCCGGGATAAAAAGTAGCCTATGTCACTCTCGGGCCCATAAACTATCTCTATGCCAAAAATTACGTCAATCCGTCGCTCCGTTACGGCGTGAAAGAGGGACAAACATACAAACATACAAACATACAAACACACAAACACACAAACACACTTTTGCATTTATAATATTAGTATGGATGTCATCTTTTGTACACACTTTGACAATAAATAAATTCTATTTTATTCTTTTCTATTCTACTTTATTCTATTCTATTCTATTTTTTAACGTAAAAACATAATCCCACCAAAAACATTACATGTAAAAAGCTGCAAGTCTCGCAACGCAATGCAGTTCTTGTAATGCTAAAAAGGTTTGAGATGCAATGTTATACCAAGTCGGTTATTTTTGTCAGTACCGGGGGGTTTCCATAGAACTCGATTTTCAGCAACTTGCTTATTTTAAAACCATAGAAAAATACAGTTTATAGTTCTCAAATAAAGAGTAAACCAAATTATTTTTAAACACATAAATGACTTGGCCATCGCAAGGCTACATAATGACATAAGAATTATAATCATCAACGTCAGCTATTTCAAGTAATTATAATTAAAGATAGCGCTAGCCCCAGCCTTGCAGTTTGAGTGATACACATAATACGAGAATGACTAAAGGTTGAGTGCGATGGCCAAGTCATTATGTGTTTAAAAAATAATTTGGTTTACTCTTTATTTGAGAACTATAAACTGTATTTTTCTATGGTTTTAAAATAAGCAAGTTGGTGAAAATCGAGTTCTATGGAAACCCCCCGGTACTGACAAAAATAACCGACTTGGTATAACATTGCATCTCAAACCTTTTTAGCATTACAAGAACTGCATTGCGTTGCGAGACTTGCAGCTTTTTACATGTAATGTTTTTGGTGGGATCTCATCACTTTTTGTAGGCAGTTCTTTTTTTTTCGGGTACTACTTCTTGTAATAACGTACTACTATCTTCATTTGTTTAGGTATCCTTCCTTGTCCATCGTCCATCGTCCATCCTCGTCTATCGTCTATCGTCCATTCTCGTTCATCGTCCATTCTCGTTCATCGTTCATCGTCCATCGTCCACTATCATCCATCGTTCATCCTTGTCCATCGTGTGTCATCCATCGTCTATCCTCGTCCACTATCCATCATCCATTCTCGTCTATCGTCCACCGTCCATCGTCTATCCTCGGTTATCGTCCATCGTCCATCCTCGTTCATCGTCTACAGTCCATCGTCCGTACCGACTGTCGTCGTCGTCGTCGTCGTCGTCGTCGTCGTCGATCGTCGGTCGTCATCCGTCGTCCATCGTCGCCCATCGTTGAACTTCCGTCGTCCGTCTACCATCTGTCGTCCATCGTACATCGTCCATCGTCCACCCTCCATCATCCGTCGTCGATCGTCGGTCATCGTCCGTCATCCGTCGTCCGTTGTCTTGTCCGTCGTCGGTCGTTGTCTTTTGTCCGTCGTCGCCATCGTCTATCGTTCGTTGTCCGTCGTCTGTCGGCGTTCGTCTTCTGCCGTCGTCCGTCGTCTGTCATCGTCCGTTGTCCGTCATCGTCCGTCGTCGAACTTCCCTCGTCAGTCATCGTCTGTCGTCCGTCGTCGAACTTCCGTCGTCATCCATCGTCTTTCGTCGGTCGTTCGTCTTTCGCCCGTCTAACTTCCGTCATCCGTCGTCGTCCGTCGTTTTCTGTCGTCCGTCGTCGTCCGTCGTTCATCCTCCACCATCCATCGTCCGCACTGGGCTCGCGTGGGAACTAAGGCCCAAGCCCTCTTATTCTGAGAGGAGGCTTGTGCCCAGCAGTGGGACGCATATAGGCTGGGATGATGATGATGATGATGATCCATCGTCCGTCGCCCATCGTCCATCGTCCACACTCCATCGTCCAACGTCCATTTTCTACCCATCGTCCATCGACCATTATCCATTGTCCATCATCCATATTCCAATTTCCATCGTCCATCCTCGCGTCCACTCGCATCGCACACACATTCACAAACAAACGAACTTTGGTACTTATTACATTAGTAAGATAAACAATTTCATTTTAACCCTTAATACTCAGGTATTAAGACTCAACATTAATACGTATACAATACGACTACGTTCAATAAAGTCATTGCTGTGTAACTTTGTAATCGCTAGTATTTATATGGGATTACAAACTTACTTGTGCAGTTTATATAACTTTGAAACGTGACTGAAATTGCAACATTTTGGATTTTTCTGTGACCATGTAGGCTAAAAACTAATTATGTTTAAAATTTGGAGCTTGTGGGTCTGCTAGAAGTACCTTAGAATGATGATGATCAAAAGTCAGTGTATAGGTATGTCAGTGACAAAACTGAGGAACTTTAACATGTGATAGTTCTTAATCTACGTGTTCGAACTGAATGTAATTGATAATATATCTAAGTCCCATTAGGCCCTATAGGTAACTGAAAATTCAGGGTTCTAGCTTTAGCCATAACAAAAATACAGGGTGTTGAAAATAGCCTGAATGGCTTCGAGAAAAGTATGGTACGGCCGTGCCTTTGTTTTTTTTTTGCTCGACTTGGCGGGGGCACTGCCGTGCCCCCAGATAATATTGTGAACTTAAAATAAATACTTATGAAATACTCATGTAACTTATCATAACTTAAACAACAATAAAGTCGAATAATCTGTGACCAACTACACATAAAACTTAATTACTTATAATTACTGCTGGGGTCTCGTTTTTCTGTTCTCAAAACGTTTTACAATCCAGTTTCTCCGCAAGTTCTCGACATATTTTAATCTTTGCTTTACAATTCGTTTCGTATAAAAGCGAATAACGTAATGGCGCGAGCGAAATTAAATTTCATTTAAGACAAATTTCTACTGCATTTGTGGAATGCAAAATACACTAATATGCATTAATATGAATGAACTAAATCTAGATTATCGCGCGCTGTTTTTTCTGGGATAAAAAGTAGCCTGTGGCACTCTCTGGGCTATCTCTATACCAAAAATCACGTCAATCCGTCGCTACGTTTCGAGTCGAAAACGCACAAACATACAAACACACAATCACACACACTTTTGCATTTATAATGTTAGTATGGATACACGATGATTTTTAATCGATGATCAGTAGTTGAAAAAAAATATTAATACTAGACAAAAATTAAATTCTACTGTTGAGGTCTCACGCAATTACCACTTAATACATGGTCAATCTACATTAAATTATCGAAGTGAAGTAGAATTCTCTCTTTAAGTTGTCTATATTCACATCTTACGTCAATGTTTACAATAATAATGCATTACTCATAAAGCTAAACATAAAGCTTTTAGAAGATATCGTTTTTGTTGTCAATAAATAAATGTTGTGGTTTTAAGTTTGAGTTTATGAGCTTATTCTATTGGACAAAACTATCAGTACAGTGACAATGAATTGACCAATAAAAGAGTTATTTTTGAAATAAAATCTATAAAAGAAAAAAAAAATTACTCCTATATCTGTGACTTGAACGTGACATAACATGTAATTACAGTTTTTAATATCACAATCAATTTGAAATAGCATTTTAAAAAGAAATGAAGCATCCTAATTTCAAACCAAAAAGGTCCCCCACACCTTAAAAACAATAACCACAAAACAGCGGTTTTTAATTTGGAATAATATCCAAATCGCCCGCTCATAATAAAACAATAACAAAGGAAGAAGATTGGGCGCCGGCGCCGTCGACGTAATCCGATTAAATGCCAGTTAAAAGAAAGCAAAGTGCGAGCTGAAGCACACAAAGAAGGTTCTTGGTGAAAAAAATACAGGAATACATAAAAAAACGGGCCAAGAGGGTGTCGAAAAAAATAGGGGGGACTCTCGATTTTAATGAAAATTTGCACTTTAACATATCACTGAATCGAAAAACTATCTTATTTAGCAACCTCTAATGGTTTTAAAAGACCTATCCAACGATATCCCATACTATAGGTTTGGATGAGAAAAAAAAAATCACCTCCATTTTAGGTACTTCTATGGGAGGTACCAGGAAAAAAAATATATGCAAAATTACAGCTTTCTAGCATTGATAGTCCCTGAGCAAAGCCGCGGGCGGACGGACGGACGGACGGACGGACGGACGGACGGACGGACGGACAGACAGACAGACAGACAGACAGACAGACAGACAGACAGACAGACAGACAGACAGACAGACAGACAGACATGGTGAAACTATAAGGGTTCCGCTTTTGCCATTTTGGGTCCGGAATCATAAAAACTAGTGACCGAAATGACAGGAATTTTTTTTTTTTATCCAAACCCAAACGTTTATTCTGTAAGTGTAGGCTATAAAGTTTTCTTTAAGCGCTCGCGTTCCCACTAAACTTGTCGGGTGTCGGATCAGTTTCGTGTCGGATGTCAGTCATTTTTATAGAAAATCGTGTCGGGCAAATATAAAATATTCTGCCTACTACTACTACTACACTAGAAAATCCAACTAAAATCCAGGCCCGACATCCGACAAATGGAAACTAGCTCTTACTTGCGCTTTCAGATAGACCATTATTACCAAAAATAAAGTACCGCAATTATCTATGCTTAGTTCTGTGTGTTAGTCAAAAATAAATGTAGTGTGTGATTTAGCGGTATAGCACGCGGCACGGAATGCCGAGGATCTGGGTTCGATTCCCAGCGCTGGTCTTATTGTTCTGGTTTTTCTGCGCATCTATATTTCAGTTTATATTTTCGATATAGGTTTTACGGGATGGCCGTAAAAGTAACAAAAATTTGGAGTCGAAATAAAAAATACAAAAAGACTAAAAAAAACAAACTTAAAAATATATAGACTACGAGTATAATCTGTGTAAAATAAATTAAGACTGTCCTTCGCTGCCGAATTGGCAGGTAGAAACTAGTATTCAGCAATTAATTTTCGCCTGTAGGGTTTCACATCGAGAGAACCCTACGCCTTATTTCTTGGTTGATACAGGTGTTGAGGTTTTGCTGAACTCCCGCAGGCCCTCGAGCGGCTTTTAATGCTCCCCGCGGAACGCCGACGCAGGCAATTTGGTGGAAAAGGAATCTTCGATGGTTGAGAGATAACGAAAGTTATGGTGATGATATTTACAAGATAAGGATAACTTTTTGAAGGATCTTGAAGTTCTAAAAGTTTAAGATAAGTAACGGTCTTTTTTTAGGGTTACGGAGCCAAAATGGCAAAAACGGAACCCTTATAGTTTCGCCATGTCTGTCTGTCTGTCTGTCCGTCTGTCTGTCTGTCTGTCTGTCTGTCTGTCTGTCTGTCTGTCTGTCCGTCCGCGGCTTTGCTCAGAGACTATCAATGCTAGAAAGCTGTAATTTTGCACGGATATATAGGTAAATTATGCCGACAAAATAGTACAATTAAAAATTCAAAAACAATTTTTTTTAGGGTACCTCCCATAGACGTAAAGTGGAGGTAATTTTTTTTTTCTCATCCAACCCTATGGTGTGGGGTATCGTTGGATAGGTATTGTAAAACCATTAGGGTAAACGATTTTTCGATTCAGTCATTTGTTTTCCAAATATTCAACATTAAAGGTCAAATTTTCATAAAAATCGGGCGTACCCCTCCCCCTCTAAAATCTAAACCGGTGGGTCGAAAAATTTGAAAAAATTCAGAATGGTAGTCAGTATATCAAACTTCCAAGGAAAACTATAACGGCTAAGTTTGCTTGAGAATTATTAGTAGTTTATGAGTAAATAGCAGCGTAAGGTATAATATATACCTAAACTTGGAAGATTCAATATAAAATACGAAATCCTTCGAAAAATATTACTTAATTTTTTCGTAATGGCTACGGAACCTTATTTTGGGCGTGTCCGACACGCTCTTGGCCGGTTTTTTTTATTCGACTGAATGACCAACGAGTAAGTGGGTCTCCTGATACTAAGAGATCACCGCCACCCATAAAAGTCTGCAAGACCAGGGGGATTGCAGATGCGTTGCCAACCTAGAGGCCTAAGATGGGATACCTCAGTGGCAGTAATTTCACCGGCTGTCTTACTCTCCATGGCGAAACACAACAGTGCAAGCACTGCTGCTTCACGGCAGGATTAGCGAGCAAGACGGTGGTAGCAATCCGGGCGGAACTTGAACAAGGTCCTACCACCTACAATACTTGCTGCTTGTTGGAATAAATCGCTTTTGTTAAGCTTGATCCGAGCTTTGACAGTTCCATGCTATTTTAACGAGTGCTATGTATTTGGCATAATTTTTAATGTCCGTGTATTTGAACTTTTAGTTTTATGTAGGAATCTTTTAAATCTTTTAAAAAACGTAGGTCTCCGGTTTGCTACTGTGCATGTCTGGAAAGGGTGGCGTATTTTTATTACTTGTATTTTAATCAAACCGAGTAAATACCAAAGTTGCTGCCAACTCAATAACTAATAGTTAACAAAGTGAAAAAAACCTCGTTTTATTACGAGTTATTACAGCATTTAAAATCTATACCAGAGCCAAAAAACGGCAGTAATGGTCTTGATCTATATTTGTAGTCGTGCCGCGACTCGAACGCACTTCACAACAAATTCCTGCATAACTAAGGGTAGATAGAGCTTGGTTTCCTAACAGACAAAATTAAGCAATATTCGGTTAAGACCAACCAATATTCGTTTAAGACCAACCAATATTTGCCTAAAGCCGATCTAAATTCGGCGAAGGCCGACCAATATTCGGCTAAAGCTTGCTAATATTCGGGTATATTCGCATCGTCAGGGACAAAAGCTCGGTGCACACATTCGTTACGGCGAGTTATGACGCGTCCCCATTACGGCGGCTATCTGAATTATATCCTTACACGTCCCCGTGGAAATACACGGGTCTGTGATAGTTACGGAACCGCGGCGTTTAGTGTTATTTGTGTAGCTTGCTGTATCGAAAAATATTGAATCACCTTTCAGACCTGTATGCTATTAAAGTGGGACGCATTTGAATATCGAATGTTAAAATATCGAATATATTAAAATATCGAATGGGTCATAATATCGAAAGGTTTATTTTCTGAAACCGTAAACTTTTCAGGATTCATTAAAACGGCATCGTATAGAACCCCTTAGGTTAGGTTAGGTTACATTTATAACAATCTAAAAAAAGTACAGTCTTAAGAAAAATACCCTTTCGATATTATGATCCATTCGACATTTTAATACATTCGGTATTTTAACATTCGATATTCAGATACGTACCTACCCTATTAAAGTTGTTCATAGAAGTTTGAAAGAATATAACTACTAATCTTATCAACAAAAAGTTGGAAAACCCCCCGACTTTGTCACTTTAAAGTTCAATAGGTATCTCAAAAATGGCTGAACCGATTTCGATGAAACATTTCTAAGAACCTTTGCTAGAAAACCTGCTACCTATCAGATAAAAAAAAACGCATTCAAACCGGTCAACCCGTTTAAGAGCGTCTTCTTGCGTCAGGGGGGGGGGGGGGTTAAAAAAATAACATTTTTGAGACTAATATTTTTAGAAACATAGAAGTTTTGGGTGCCCGAAAGGATCAGATTCTTACGTTTCGTAGAATAACGTTTTGCCAATAAAAGGACATTATATTTTTGAGCTAATTCATTTCAATCTGAAGTTCACTATTCTCACATACAGAAACTATTAAATCTGCTTGCAAATCTGCCCATAAATACATTTGACATTATAGTTGCATTGTAGCCGGTAAAACTGTACGCAAACTGCACGCTAGCTGCAATTAAAATGTAGAAGCAGTCGGCTGTTGCAGTTAAGTTGCGGTTGGACTATTCGACGTTATTTTTTTTCTTTCCATCTAATATATTTTTTAGTGTATCGAATATGTGTAAATAAATCTCCCTCTCTCTCTCTTTCTCTCTCTCTCTCTCTCTCTCTCTCTCTCTCTCAGCTTTAAAAAATTCGCGTGCACGCACACACCGCGCCCCGTGTGTCTTCACCAGGTTGTTCCGGTAAAATCTTGTTTTGTTTCCCTTCATGCATATTCAGGGAATTATCCACGTGTGCGGCTGTGCATGTATATACGCCTTGCGTTGGTGTTAGTGAGAGACGGCAGACAATTAAAGTTATGCTCCTTATTATTTTTAAATGTTATTTTGTCACAAAACAAAAACAGCTCTTTTGAATCTCAGAGTTTTACGGAATTTATTTGTGAAATTATTTTTAGAAATTTATCATGAGTTTTACGATTGATACAAGTTTCATAAAACTTATTAAAGGTGTACTCATTTTGGATTATTATTATATTGTTATATATAATGTTGAATGATGAGACACCTTATGGGAATAATTTTACTTTTATTTTCATTATTGTAGCAGAAAATACCTAGTACTGCATGTTGTAGTTAATTAGGTATAATTTTAACTGATTATGTGACACAATTCTCTCCCTTCCCTACCCTTCCTCTCCTTCCCTTCTTCTTTCTTCTTTTTTTATTTTTTCCTTCCCTTCTTCCTTTCTTTCTCTTTCCGTTTTAGGGATAAAGTCCACCTTTGTACTGTTTTCGTTTTGTTTTTTTTGTGTTTGATGTACTTACAATAAAGTATTTACATACGTACATTATACTCGTATATACATACCTACATACAATAATTGAACTACAACCATGTGACAGACAAACGGACAGTATAGTCAAGCGGTAGTAATAAGGCATTTTGTTACTGGGTACAGAATCCTAAAAAGAAATTAAAGACGTAAAATTATTTCCAACAGCATTTTTTACTTCTACATAGTAGTTTTAAATATTTCTCACAAAGAGACAAAAGCTCATGCTAATTGGACGTATAATTTTAAAACCGTAGCATAGAATACTTCACAACAGTCACCACCGAACTGCATGTAATTGTTGCATGTCTCATAACTCTTAAGTGCTCGGTACAGAATTCAAAATAGCCTGTTCTAACCGCAACGGGCAATGAATGCACCGTTTCGCTGAATTAGCGATCTTGCAAACTTAATGAAGGTTTTAGCGTTTGGCGATGTAGTTTAATATGAAACTTAATTGGACTGGAGAGGGTTTAGTTTTATTTGCATCGTTATGAATTTATCTGTGAGCATAGCGAGAGGTTGAATGTGCATGACATGTAGTAAAATTAAAAACAGGGGTATTGCAGATGCGTTGCCAACCGAGAAGCCTAAGATGGAATACCTGCAGTGCCATTAATTTCATCGGCTGTCTTACTCTCCACGCCGAAACACAACAGTGCAAGCACTGCTGCTTCACGGCAGGATTAGCAAGCAAGATGGTGATAGCAATCAATGCGGACCTGCAAAATGTAATGTTAATAAATACATAGGTAATTATATACAATCTACTAGGCTATTTTTTCTGATGTTCCTACAAAATTTGGCGCTAAATAATAGTGACTTTAAATCTGAATTTCATTTCAACTGCCAAATCAAATGAATCACACAAGCAAAACCGCCACTAAAGTTTTAACCATTTTATAATGACGGAAAATATTGCCCTAAAGTAACTGACAAGAAGTAAAAACCAGATTATCAGTGTCACATATTTTCCCTCTGACGGGTAAATCTACACGAAAGTAGTCAGCTAGCCATATTTTAAATAATCTCTGTCCAAACTCGGAAGGCACTTTGACTAAACGGTTAAAGTTTGGTAGCATTAGTCATATCTCCGGGCGTCTAAAACTTCCCCTGTCAGCGCCACCTAGCGGCCGTTCCTGGCGCCGTGGTTCTATTTTGATTGCGTCACAGATCATACGATACGTGATCTGGTTTAACCTGTCAACAGTGAGTGGAATAGAGAATGAATTGATGCGACTGATAATATAGTTCAAGTTTCTGCTGGCACAATTATTAACTTTACAACCAGAGACCATTCGGTCTGTTGAGTACAAGTTCGTGTCCCTACAGCAATGACACTAAAAAAAAAATACTGCCGCGCTGAAAATAACGGTTCAAAAAGTGACAGTTTTAGCCCTGGCCATGACGTGGCGATGAAGAAAAGGGCAACGATGCCTTTCACAGCAGTAACAAAGAGGATATAAAGCGTATACGTATATTTATGTGTATATTATCTAACAGTTCTGAATCGAATGTTCTTGCGAAGAGCAACGGCAGTGCTCGCGGAGAGGTGAGCAGCGTGGATCATGGCCCCAGCAGGGCTACTACTAAACTTGAAACTCGAAGTTCGTATCGTACCGTCCTCCTCGCTCTCGTATTAAATAGTATAAGTGTCAGAGGGGCCGCACGATACTTCAAGTTTCGTAGTAGCCCTGCTGATCGCGCTTACTTTGCGCAGTTGATGGGGGAGACCTCACAGACCAAAAATTTGAACCCAACCAATTTCATAACAAATTAAAAGCTAAGAATTCACTAAAACTATTTGCTTGTAATGTGTTATGCAATTGGGCTCAGGCAACATTTATATTTCTATAATTAATATTTAGGAAGTCTTTCAAAATAAATGTTTATGGTGATGATGATGAGAATTTATAAAAATAATCAGCAGAAATGTCGTATAATTGTAATCTACCAACCGGCCATTCACCAAATCAAAGTCAAAACCTGTTTTTTAAAATCGCAATAAAATAATCGTCAACGTAGGTACGTTGACATACACAAGTTTGAATTTTGTATCAATAAGTGAAGAACTTTTCTTCTGTTTTTCTTTTCTTGATCAAACGCTTGAATCAAAAATTCTATAATTATGTTATCTAGACTGAAGTTTTAACAAAAAAGAACTGCAAAGGAGAAAATTAGATTCATTACTTTCATTATACATTCCTTCAAAAGTTTACGTAGTATTTTAGAAAAAAGTGCTGGACGTTAGCATAACCTAATCTACGAGTAATTTCATCTAAACAACGTACAAAAACTGGAAAGTTTTTTTAGTTTAAAAAAACTAGAACCTGCAGAAAATTGGTCTCTGCTCTCCGGGAATAATTCACTTTGTTTTCCCGCGGTGTAAGTTCCGTGCGATCGCTCGCTGGATTTATGGAGTTGGAAAGAGATAGCTTTACCTCTTGTTCTTGTTGTGGCTGTTTTTAATTGCGGCTGCATTGCTTTTTCTGTTCTCTTTACTGTGGCGCTATTAAGCGTTGTTGTAACTTGCATTCAAAAGCTTTAATCTATAGATGAAATGAAATATGGACAAGGAGATAATGGGTAAGGATTTTTGGAGTAAAAAGGCAAGGGTAGGTTATACATTTCTTTTTGTAGATCGTGAACAACTATTATCTTTGTCCTATGCTAGTTTATGGAGCTCTGTTAGGCGTAATTTATTGACACGTACGTAAAACATGGTTTCTGAGTATTTGGATACTTTTGCTTGGCATTGTAAAATATTTCTGATTTATTTATTTAAGAATATTTATGTAAAGATTAAAAAAAAAGGTTTAGTTACCTACTATTTTGCTCTGAAAACTTCTTCCTGGGGTTGAATTTGTTTGACACTATTATTTTACTTCCCTCGATTATAATATATTTATGTTTTTTTTTTGCTTATGACTGTTATGAAACTTTTGACGATGTCAGCATATTAAAAAAAAACTAAAAAACAAATTGAATCTACACACGTCCGTTTTTAATGACTGAAACAAAAATACACGTAATAAAAAATATTGATACTGGATTCTCTGAAAAAACGTAAACCAACATACATAATTACTTCCGCACGTAACGTGTTCCGCACTCCAAAGCTCTCAGCGCCACGAGCATTTCATTCAAATCATTTCTTAGTTATAATATTTGGGCAGGGCTGTCACGTTAATAATCCTCCGGGTCCTCAGCTATTAGCATAACTCAGGGCTGTCAAAGCGGGCGGGTTAAACGCATTGCCAGGGTCGCAACGAGGTTACCTTAACCGGGACACTAATACGGTTTTTACGAATTCAAAAGAGCTTCATAATCGAATTCTGGAACATAATTTGTCTTTTAAAAAATACGTAACAAGTTTCGGGCGAGTTTCGCTTTGTTTTAAGAATGTTCCCAATTTTATTTCGTCGCATTTAGGGTCTTTTCAAAGTTGTTTCGTAAATTGATTATTTCTGCATGAGCAGCGATGAAAATCCAGGAATAAATGTTTATAATTTTGTTTGAGACTCTCGGATATTTTTTGCTGGCAACATCTTCGACATAATCATTAAAAACACGAACTCTTTCAACTTATTACGAGTATACAGGGTAAAATTAAGGGCAATAGAAAATCTAGAGGAAGGAATACCGGATGACTCAAAATCTGAGGACATTATTCAAAATGAGCACAGGTTTCACACTAGCTTCTACTAATAACTTAATTGACCTCTATAAATAAGAGTTTGCACTGCAAAAAAGCTATGTTTTGTCACAACTTCATTTTCAACCTCCGGCGCAAAACAGTGAACTTAATAGCTTGTAAATTCTGTAACATCAACTTCCTAGCGAATAGATTGGCTTGGACAAGTTTTTCTAAACAAAACAATAGTAGATTGATAACCAAGGGTGGAAAGTGACCCGAGATATTTCTGGCGCTCGAACGAAGTGAGAGCGCCAATAGTTCGAGGGGAAATGGGTTATTTCACCCGAGTTAGACACTCTACTTTTCATTTCGACTGTGAGGAAACTAAAATACTACAAAAAAACGAGAATAATAATTAAATTGAATTTATTTATACCTATCCAACCTCCAACGGTACCTTTTCGACTGGCCACTTGCCATGGCCGATTAAAAAAAAATCGAGTTGGTCACGACGTGCATCTAGATGGCCATGCCGAAACGTGAAAAAAAATTCATTGACGTAACTCAATTGTCTTCGATGTCGTGGCTAGCCGAAAAATAAAAAAAAAATTACTTTCCACCCTAGAGGAGAAAACGCAATTTTCCACCCGGCTATCTACCCATGAAAATTAAACTTTCCGAACAGGAGAGATGAAAAAAAACTAGTTTAATTGGTATGGTTTTATCTAAGAACCAGTTCATCGAAATGGAAATGCAGTACGACAAAACCGACTCACACATCGAAGCATATACAAGCTTTAATATGTCTCCTGAACTTTTTGGAGGTCTTCTTGTATTTTTTATTTCAACTCCAAACTTTTGTTTTTTGTTACTTTCTTAATTTGATTGCTTAATCGCGACATCTCTTGTCCCTAGTGAGCGGATAGTTCCGATAGGAGTGTTTAATGTACATCGATGAGAAACTAGTTAGTAACATTAGATGGCGTTAGTGTCGCTGTTAAAGTAGCTATGAAAAGAATGCAAGTTGAAATGTTGGTGCATAGGAAAAATTCCTGTCTAGTCTCCTGTCTAGCGGTGGTGTAGGGTAAAAGGACGCAGCACGGATTGCTGAGGACCGGGGTTTGATTCCCAGCGCTGGTCAATTTTTCTGGTTTTTCTGTGCATCCATGTTTCAGCTTGTGTTTTCGTGTGAAATATATAATGTTCTTTACTTTTCATTGTGGCTACTCCGCTCACAACCTGGACCTACGCAATCAATTAGCATTTCTAAACAACCGCTACATACTTAACAGCTATGCATTGCCCAAAGCACTTTCATTCTGCGCCGCAATCCTTCTAATTGCTCTCAGCCGGTATCAGTGCATTAGCCCTAAAACTGCTGAGTGATCCACGGGTCCTGAAAGGCTCAGCATTAGAGTGATTACCACGGCACTCCTGCTTCCATTCACTTTGAGCGCAGCGCAGTTAGTTTGACTGATGGATTCCTGTGGATTTTACTTATATTCAGCCATGCCAATTTGCGGGTGCAAAGTAGATTTTTGTGGACTCATTATAGGTAAGGCAACGTTGTTGATGAACTGTTAATAAAAACTAACTTCAAATTCGTTTTTAGGGTTCCGTAGTCAACTAGGAAGCCTTATAGTTTCGCCATGTCTGTCTGTCCGGGCTTACCTCAGAGACGGTTAGTACTAAAAAGCTGTAATTTGGTATAAATATACATAATCAGTACGCCGAAAATGTCGTAAAATAAAAAACATTAAAAAAAAATTATAGGGCTATCTCCCACAGATGTAAAGTGGGGGTGATTTTTTTCTCGACTAACCCTATGGTGTCGGGTATCGTTGGATAGGTTAAGTTAGGTTAGGTTTGGTTAGTTAAGTAAATGTGATGCCGTCTCTCTTTGTTTTGTTCGAATAGACGAAGACCACATCATATTTAACCGTCAATTAACACTAATCAATGGATGGTGAAACAGCCCCTAACTAATGGATAAGTTTCACACGAAAACACAAGCCGAAACATGGATGCACAGAAAAACCAGAAAAATAGACCAGCGCTGGGGGAATCGAACCCAGGTCCTCATCATTCCGTGCTGCGTGCTATTTTCCTACACCAACCGCTGAAAAATATAGCCTTTTGCGGGATGAACGTAAAAGAAACAAAAAAAATTTGGAGTTGAAATAAAAAATACAAAAAGACTCCAAATATTAATCTTAATGGATAAGTTGTTCGGTAGCTACATCGTTATTTTGGACAACTCTTATAATGACAGAGAGGCGAATGATGACCATAGTGATACTTTTTTAACGCCCCATCGAGACATCTTATCGCATTACATCGTGCAACTGGATAATTAGTCAAACTATTCACCGGCCAGCGACCCCAAACATCCAATTAATTCCAACGACGTTTCCACAGGCACTATCAACACTTGGTGATTTTTCCCGAGCGAGGCACTCGAGTTGCGACGAAACATTCCCTAATGATCTCGTATCCTTTGTGCAGTGGCCCGCGAAAATTTGCGAAGGACGCGTGGGACGAAGCGGAGGGGACAGGAGGAATGTACTCCTCGCCCGCGTCTTGGCCCCGTCACTCTTGATTACAAAGACGGGTCTCCTGAAAGTTTAAAAGACATGAAATTTAAATTGGATTCGATAAGTTCATCGATGGGTTCATTTTAATGTGGATGTGCGCGGATGGGTTGAATGGCTGTGAGGTATTTTAAGAACTAAAAGCTCCTTGCTCACCTTACGATAGCTAAGCTTTTGCAAAAATATGCGTGTTTATGCAGTTCTTCACCTCCACACTGTAGGAACACACAGAAATTACATAAACCCATCTTTCACCACCACGACATCACACTGACGAGTTTCGCTATTTCGGGCGTATCTGACACGCTCTTGGCCGGTTTTTTTACGGAATAGCAGATAGATTTAGTTTTCTAGCGATTGTTCTTAGACATGTTTTATCAAAATCAGTTTAGCCGTTTTTGAGATATTGAACTTTGAAGAGACAAAGGCAGGGGTTTGCTAACTTTTTGTTTGCCACATACGTTGCTTACAGTCGAGGTATAATGATTTACTAATGTTTCGGCAAAAAACGTTTGGCAACCTGTTTCATTTTGCAACTTTTAATTTCCCAACTGTTAAATATTTCTGAAACTGTCAATATTTCAGGATTTTTATAAAAGTAACCTAACCTAAAGGGTTCTAGACGATGTCCAGGCCCTGAAATAAATCCTGAAATATTTACAGTTTTAGAGTTTGCGAAATGAAAGGTTGCGAAATGAAACAGGTTGTCAAACGTTGCGTTGCGAAAAGGCAGTACTCGGGTATATAAAAGTACGTTGTAATGGCATTCCAATATCATCGACGATGTCGCTCTTCGCTTGAGGCACACACGTCAGAACCTGTCCGGGATTTCGTTCAAAAGATAATTACTGTTGTTGCTCGCGGCGTAGTTTCTGCCTGGTTAGTCCCGCCATTAACTATTGCCGTTCGTTTACTTTGTCGGTAACTAATGGTTTTCCTTATTTTTTGTTAGTATTTACTGATGGATTCAGAGGTTTACTTTCACGAACATAGGTTAAGTATGATGTATTAAGCTTTCGTGATTATCACTCATAGCACCGGGCGACCACGCTGTACAAAATACGCGTTCTTGAATCTACACAGGCACGACGACGTCTGTACACGCGTCAATGTGTGCGTAAGATACACAGGGCTGACTATGAAAAACCCTAATAAATGCTACCAATGACATTTAAAGGTACTTATTGTAACACTACTCCTTTATGGGCACTTATGATGTTGACTTGCAATAAAACAAAGTAATGAGATAGACTTCAGAGTATAATTTCTGTCTTACAGCAATCGGACATAGGTTCCCTTATTCTAGTGTCAAGTGATCGGAATGGCGTTCAAAGGCGAATGCCGGCGGTTTTATAGGCTTCCCCCACCACTTACTACTACCCTCGTAATCAGTTTTGCCAACAATTATTATTGCCAGTGTTACAATCGGCCATCCGACTTTGAACGAGTCCTCTCGTTCAGTAGTTGCTGATTAAAGTATACAAAGTTAAGAATTGTTTAAATTTAAAGTAAATTCACTTGCAATTCAATCAAAAGTACTTAATAAATAAAATTGTTAATTATTTATAAGGTGAATGTATATAAGCAAAGGGTATAATGTTTTTAAAGGGTATATAAAGCAAGTCTTGATATAACATAATCAATACATTAAACAAAACAACAATAAAAATTATAACAATAATTAGTTTAAGGGGGTATCCAATTTCCTTCCTTTTTTTTTTAAATCAAAGACACGTCTACGTGTTCCAAGACATGAGCTTAAGCATCATGTTCAGTCGTGATCATATTGAATCACACTCCAACTTAGTGTAGGCATATAATCAACATCTTACTATATAGTAATTAGATTAGATCATTAGTATTAATACTTAGTAGTAACTGTACTAGTACAATCAGTGATTTTAGTGTGAACGTGTAATTTTAATGCTCCCAAACAGTGCCACCTACTATTACTACTACCTATTATTCTTCGGAGGTCTCGCCTTCACTAGATGTATCATTAGTCGGATCATTATCAAAACTTAACCATGGGAATATCTTATCGATGGATACAATTCCCTCATAACACCTACCTTTCTTTGTTAAAGGGGTATCCACGATTACGAAACGGTCATTCGGCAAGATTCTTTTGATTCGATAAGGCCCTTGGCATTTGGGTTCGAGTTTCTTTGACTGTCCCGTACCTCCGACTATGGCTCTAATAACTCTAACTAGGTCTCCTTCTTCGTATTGTGTACTTTTTTTCCTACGTTTATCAAACCTTTCCTTGCTTCGCTTTTGGTTTTTGTCAATTAAATTCTTAGCCTCGCTCCGTATTTCTTCTAAACTATTTTCTACTACGCCACCCCCTACATCCTCTATAACGTCATTCATAGCCCCTTGTGACGGATTAGTGATTTTTCTACCGAATAATAATTCTGTAGGGGCTTTCTTGGTCACATCATGTATGGTAGAGTTTATACCCATCTGTACATCCTGAACATAGTCGTCCCATTTATCAGGACTCTTTCCATGTGACATAGTACTAAGAGCAGAGAGGATAGTGCGATTGTAGCGCTCAACCTGGCCATTAGCGCGAGGCGTAGCGACAGAGTTTAATACATGTTTTATACCTACTGTTTGTATAAAAGTTTTGAACCTCTTAGCTGTGAAACTCGTACCTCTGTCAGTAATGAGCGAGTAGGGATACCAAAGTAACTAAAGAAACTTTTGAATACTTTAATACTAGCCTTAGATTTTGTGCTACGGACAGGTGTTAGATTTACATATTTTGTAAAAGAGTCTACGATCACTAACAAGTGTGTGTTTTTACGCTTACTACGCACAAACGGGCCTAAGTGATCAGCATGTAACGTATGAAAAGGAATTTCTACCTTAGGTATGGGATGGAGCTCGCCTTCTTTAGCCCCTGATGGGATTTTGTGATGAGCGCATTCTAAACATGCTGACACGTATTTTTTTGTAAATCGCCGCATTTTGGGAAACCAATAAAAGGAGCGTAATCGTTGCAATGTCTTTTCAAAGCCAAAATGACCAATATCTGTAGTAAAACGACATGTTTAGTTTGGGATTTGTATTGAAGTAAAGTCAAGCAAAAGTATAAACAACTATGTCAATCAAGTTTAAATATATAAAAGAATAGAAATTTGATTAGAAAAGCTCATAAAAATAGCCAGTACTTATGTATCACAATAAAGTACCTATTTTAACATCCGCCCATAATCAAAATTCTCTGTATTTACATAAAACTTGCTCATAACAGTATACTTTCAAACCTTAAATGTAACATCACAAACCAAACAGTAGATAAAACCAACGAACTATAAAACATAAAATTCAAAAAATTCTAGGTATCAACTAAATTAACTAAACTTAACCCTTGAATACATCTTTGATGTGCAGTTTTACCCAGGCATTTGGTGAGCACATCAGCAGACATATCGCTTGAACCAATGAATTTTATTTTTATAATATCATCTGACACCTTTTCTCGAATAAAATGAAATTTCGTGTCAATGTGCTTAGTTCTACTATGATGTACAGGATTGTACGCCAAGTTTTGCGCACTCTGACTATCGCTGTATAAAGTTATAGCAGGATATTGATCGTTATTGCTACATACCTGGGCAATGAATCTACGGAGATATGTAGCCTCTTTTGCAGCTTCTGTTAATGCCATATATTCTGCTTCAGTAGACGACAATGCCACTGTAGGCTGTTTCTTTGACGCCCATGATACCGGGCCATCTGCAAGTTTAAAGCAGTAACCGGTGTAAGAGCGCCTATCACTGGTACAATTTGCCCAGTCGGCATCCGAAAAACCCATAAGAGGTATTCCGGTTTTCCTATAGATTATAGAATAATCTATAGTGCGCTTTAAATATTGAAGCACCCGTTTTGCCGCCAACCAATGAGTTTTGCCACATTTAGTATTAAATTGGCTCAAGTAACTGGCAGCAAACGCAATATCTGGCCGTGTATTCACAGCAAGATACATAAGACAGCCAATTATCTGCTGATAATCATAAGTTGACTCCTTACCTTCAAAATCAGCAGCTAGCTTGCTATTAGCTAATGGCGTGTCAAACTCCTTAGCATTCTGTAATGCGTACTTCTTTAGTAGAGAATTAATGTACGTCTTTTGATTTATGGTAACTTTTCCATCGTTACAATCAATATTTATTCCTAAATAATATTTTAACGGCCCCAAGTCTTTGAGTGAAAAATATTTTTGTAAATCACTTTTGACTTTGACATACGAAATGTCGTTCTTGTAAAATATAATTAGGTCATCGACGAATATGGCCAGTAATATTATTTCAGAACCAATGAGTTTCTTATACACACATGGTTCAGTAGGCAGCCTATTAAAACCTATTTTAGACAAGGTTTCGTTAAGTTTAATATTCCACGCACGAGGGGCTTGCTTTAGCCCATATAAGGACTTTTGCAGTAGACATACCTTATCTTCATGGCCCTTCTTCACAAAAACTTTGAGGCTGGTCCATGTAGACCTCCTCGTCTAGGTCGCCATTTAAAAAGGCAGTGTCAACATCCAAGTGATGCATTTTAAGGTCCATTTCGGCGGCTAAGGCAAATAAAGTACGCAGAGACGAATGTCTGATCACCGGCGAAAAAGTCTCATGGTAATCTACTCCCGCGACTTGATTATAGCCCTTTATTACTAGTCTAGCTTTATACCTAGTAATATTACCGTGTGTATCAGTCTTCAACTTGTACACCCATTTACAGGGAATTATTTTACGATCAGTCCTGTCCACCAGCTTCCAAGTATTCATTTTCATTAACGAATCATACCCGTCTTGCATAGCTGACTTCCATTTATCCGCGTCATCGTCTCGCATGGCTTGAGAGTACGTTTGAAGTTCTCTGTCCTCAGCTAATGTGTGATAGGAGAAATAATCTGGAGGTTTCCTATCTCTAGTTGGATATCTCCGATCTTCTACCACAGGACAGTCCTCCAATACCTCAGTCTCAGGTGGACATGACGTTTCAGGAAGTGGATCAGCAGAAGCATCATGAAACTCTTCCTGTAACATATCATTTGCCTCATGAACAGTACTAGGAGAGATATTCGACTCCCTAGATACATGGGGCAATACATGTTCCTCGCAAACAGGAGCAGGGGACTCTACCAACCTATCTTCTCGTTCTTGTACCGGTCTCACGCTGTCTAACAGTATGACAGGACCATGTACTGGAACATTTTTGGACGTACTTGGCTCTTCATCCGATTTATTGTTCTTCAAGCTTGTGAAGCAACCTTCGAAGAATGTAACGTCACGTGACTTCGTAAACCTTCTTGGATATTGAGGGTCTCGGAATATGTAACTATTTGGATCATCTGAATATCCAACAAAGATACATTCAATAGCTTTCATATCCAATTTCTTCCGTTGACAATCAGGTACATGAATCAAAGCTCGACACCCGAAAACCCTAAGATTACTTAGATTCGGTTTACGCTCATATAACTTCTCAAAAGGAGTTAAGTTGTTAAGCGCACGATGGGGGGACCTATTCTTTAAATAAACCGAAGTTTGTACCGCGTCTTCCCAATACGCTTTGGAGAGAGAACACTGTGCCAACATAGAACGAGCTTTCTCGATTACTGAGCGTATAGTTCGTTCAGCTAATCCATTTTGTTGCGGACTGTACTTTACCGTCGTTTGATGCACAATACCATTAGTGCGAAAATGATCTGACAGTTCTTTGTTGACATATTCACCTCCATTATCAGTCCTAACAGCTTTTATTTGAGCTCCAGTTTGCCGTTCCACTAATTTTTGGAAATGGCAAAACTTTTCTTTCACCTCTGTCTTCGAAGAAATAAAATATATAAAAATAAAACGTGTATAATCATCTACAAATAATAAGGCATACTTGTTACCTTGTAGAGAGGTTTCTGACATCGGTCCACAGATGTCACTGTGTATCAACTCAAGCAATGACGTAGCTGGTTTATATGTTATTTTCTTAAATGGTTTGCGAGCTTGCTTGCCTTCGATACAGGCTACACAACTCTCTTTGTCAATTTCTGTAAACTCTACACCTACATGACTATTTCTTAAATGGTTCATACCAATGCGACACAGATGACCCAAACGCTTATGCCATAACTGGTACCTAGTAGCGGAGTCAGAGTGCACATCACAAGCCACATCGCGAGGCATATTGACAGTACAGTCTAATTTGTACAGACCTCTATAGGGCGAACCGTGAAGAATAGAGTCACCTACAAAAGAAAAAGTATCAGAATCATAAAAATTACAACCATTTTTATCAAAAAGTACACTAAAACCTTTTTCTACAGCCTTATAAACAGATATCAAATTACTATTTAAAGAAGGTACATAAATTACATCTTTTATTTTATTTACAGTAGAAGAACCAGACTGGATTGATATATCACCAATACCGCCGCTGTCTATCTTGGTACCATCTGCAATAGTAATTTTTGTATTACATTCTGGTGATCTCAAATTTTCGAACCATTCCAATCTCGATGTCATATGCCGGGTCGCTCCTGAGTCTATAGTCCAGTAGTCTTCACTGGCATTAGAACTGGTACCGAGAGCTACCACTGAAGCCGCTTCCTGTGCCTTCTTCTTTATCTTCCGTAAAGGACAATCTGGGCGCTTATGACCAGGTTCGTTACAGTCATAACAAACAATAGGTTTCTTAACCTTTTTGGGCTTGACATCTCGCGAACGTAGAGCTGTATCAAGTTTGGTCGAATCTTCGCTTTTCGACACTTCGTTGAGAAGTTTAGACTTTACTAACTCTGTAGTCACGTTCTGGTTGCTATTCTCAAGTGCCATAATCAAGGGATCAAACCTGGATGTAAGTCCTCCGAGTAAAATAGCAGCAACAGACGAATCTTCTATAGTTTTCCCTATGTCAGATAAATCATGCACAGTCGACATCACTGCATTGATATATGACTCTATATTAGGGAAATCTGACAAGCAAAGTCTATATAGTCTTCGTTCTAAATAAAGGCGACGACCCATACCTTTATCCTCATATGCATTCTGTAATGCAGTCCAGGCTTCCGACGCTGTTTTCGCACTTCTTACTTGCGTTATAGCCGAGCCTTCGAGTGTGAGGCATATCTTCGTCAAGGCCTTTCTATCAATTTTTGACATAGTATCTGCAGGAATATTATGGCCTTCAGGATACCCTTCTACAGCTTCCCACAAATCTTCATGCATCAAATAATTACGCATTCTGAATTTCCAAGTGCTATAGCCGTCTCTATTAATTAGACTAAAGTTGGGCAGTGAGGAAGAACTTGAGCCTCTTACCCCATTGGTATCTCCTCGATTATGATCCATTGTATCCTCAGATCACAGCTGTCACAGTATGTATCGAAAAAATCTGAACTATTATTTTTCACTTTTCAATAAACTATCACTTCGCAAAACACATTTAAACATTCATTTTATAACTGAAAATGTTTTTCTTCAACATAGCTTCGTGCTGATAACGTTTTTGTAGTAAAACGACATGTTTAGTTTGGGATTTGTATTGAAGTAAAGTCAAGCAAAAGTATAAACAACTATGTCAATCAAGTTTAAATATATAAAAGAATAGAAATTTGATTAGAAAAGCTCATAAAAATAGCCAGTACTTATGTATCACAATAAAGTACCTATTTTAACAATATCATCATGATTGGCTTTAAGTAACTGCCAACGAACGCTTCTAGGAACAACCCAACGTATTGTATTTTCGTCTATTATACGGAAAACTCTGCCATTCTTTAACTTATATTCTTTGTGAATATTGGCAATTTTACTAGTTGAAGGATCTTCTAAAATGTCTTTTATTAGTTTAGTTTCAGAGTCTCCAGATTGAACAGTGGTTATCCAATCCTCTTTGTTGACCAATAGGACATCCAACGTATGTGGTTGTTCTTCTCCTTGAAGTATGGGGCCCCTGCTTAATGCGTCAACATGAGACATCCTATCCCCTGCTCGGTATTCAATCTCGCAATCGTACTCCAGAAATTGTATCCACCATCTTGAGATGCGCGGAACAAGATCTCGCTTGGTAAATGTTGATCGTAAAGCGTTACAATCGGTGACTATTGTGAATTTAATACCGAGCAAGTAGGTCCTAAACTTGCTAAGTGAGCTGACCACTGCAAGGGTCTCGAGTTCGAAGGAGTGCAGCTTCTGTTCATCAATTGTGGTTTGTCTACTGTAATATGCTACACATCTCCAGGGGCTTACACCAGAACGTTGTAACAAAATACCTGCTAAGCCCATCTTACTAGCATCTGTGTGAAGTTGGGTTTCGGCAGTGTGATCATATAATGCAAGGACAGGTCTTTCGATGAGATGACGTTTCAAAGTTTCAAATGCGGCTTCCTCTGTGCTTGCCCACTGCCATGTGCTATTTTTCCTCAAAAGGTTTGTCAATGGTCGAGCTATTACTGCAAAGTCTCTGACAAATCTTCTGAAGAAACTCGCGAGACCCAGAAATCTGCGTACGTCATGTTGGTTAGCCGGGATAGGAAACTTTGAAACTGCTTGGACCTTTTGTAACCCCGGCTTAATGCCGTCTTTGCTGATCTCAAAACCCAGGAATTCGATACTCGTTTGAAAGAAATTACATTTTTGTACTTTCAAGGTGAGACCACTTTGTCGCAATAAGCAGAGTACCTCTTCTAGACGAGTCAAGCCCTCCTCGAACGATGCAGCTGGTATCAAAATGTCGTCCATGTAGATAACTACATACTTGGCTTTTGCGAGTACCTTATGCATAACTCTTTGGAATACTGCTGGTGCGTTTGCCAGCCCGAAGGGCACACGATTATATTCGTACTGCCCATCAGGGGTGACAAACGCAGTCTTTTCCTTAGACTCTTCCGCAATAGGTATTTGGTGGTAACCAGATGCAAGGTCAAGTGTTGTAAAGACTGTTTGGCCTGACAACTGATCCAGCAGATCCTCGATTCGAGGGAGGGGGTAATGATCTCGTTTAGTCTTTTTGTTGAGAGCGCGATAGTCCACGCATAATCGCTTTCCACCCGTCTTTTTACTCACTAGAACAATTGGGCTAGCATACGGAGATTCAGACTCGCGGACTATCCCACCCTCAACCAATTCCTCTATCATACTCTTCACGAGTTGGCGTTCTGAATGTGACATTCTATAGGGCCTATATACAACTGGATCAGAGTCTTTCAATTGTATGACCATTTCAGCTTCAGTAGTGTACCCTAAATCATGCATCCCGGCGGAGAAACAATCTGGGTACTTTTTTAAGAGATCTATTAAATGCTGTTTGTCTACAGGAGAAAGACCTTCACCACAGCGAATGGATGACATACTATCCTCAGTTGTATCATGTTTAGCTGTCACATTAAGAACTAATTTACCTGCACCTAAATATCTGGCTCGAGTAATCAGTGCACCTTTTGTCAGAGTTGTGGACTTTGTACCTAAATTTTGCACCAATAACAAACAAGTGCTTAAATGAACTTCGTATTCACCAGGTAAAAGATAGTATTCGTTACCCATGCACCCTCTTACGGAACCACTAACGTACACATTTCCACTGATCATTTCATCCGTGTTGACTCTAATTGCTTTCATCTCACCCACACCAATAGTTACGTTGTGTTCTAACCTTAACGATATTTTACTTGCACTGTAATCGTTTGCCTTTTCAAATTTTAATTATGTTGGAGATTTAATAATGTGTACGTTTGGGCGCTCTGTAAATGTATGACCAAGGAGTATTGGGCTGTTTATAAGGTGGTCGTCTATGACTAAAACATCAACATCATTTTCAACGATACCTTGAACATCAATGGTGACCAAAGTTTTTCCTAGTGGGATATATGGTACATTTCCTAAGCCGCGTAAGACCGGACCATCAGCTATCGACCAATGTAAACCGAGCTTCTGGGCGTCGGTTTTACGTATAAGGGTGACCTCGTTACCTAAGTCAACCTGGCAAGTTGTTTGTTTATCATTGACCTTAAGCGCTATTTTATATTTGCAGCTAGAATCATCATCGGATGGGTCTTGAATTGTGGTTTTAACTTCTTTTGCCAGAGGCATACAGTTCTCCAAGCCTTCATCTAAGGATACCTTTAAAACACTTTTCTCCTTAGATTCCGGCTTCGCGTTTTTCTTGGGACATTCCGCAATAGCATGACCAATCAGATGACAATACGAGCACTTAATTATTGGCTTCGGACATTTAGAGCATGGATGCCCTTTTTCCTTACAGTTAAAACAAGTTATATTTTCAAAATTTTGACGTGTTTTGAATTGGTTAGTGTGATCAATAGTCTTAATATTCTGTCGGTTTATTGTCTGATTGTTAAATGATTTTCTGTCTCTTCTAAGGTCTGTATTATTATCTTTAGACTGAACATTAAGGGTTTTGAAAAATTGCAAGACTTGTTCTGGTTTTTCAAAATTGGCAGCTAGGGCACCTACTCTAACCCCCCTATCATCTACTCCATGAACCACACAGTCGACAGCATCCCTACCGAAAATTTTGCACCGATTCAACAAATTAATCTTGGAAAAATAATACAACTCTAAAGATTCTCCAAATCGTGCTCTTTTGTTCAACATTTCATTTAACAACTCTGCAAAGTTTTCGGTAGCCGGGAAGGATGCCGTTAATAATTCCTTCCATTCAGGCCAAGTTCTTTTAAGTGATGGTAAGCCCTGGTACCAAAGCTTAGCGTGGCCGGTAAGTTTTGGTAACGCGTAGTGAATGGTTTGCCTATCATTCCATTTGTATATATCAGCGCACTCGTCTACTTTGCCAAGCCAGACTGTGATTGGCTGTTCCTTACACATGGGGTCAAATTCGGGCACAACATTATTTAGGACAGCAGGAAAACTATCACGTTCACTAGACTGATTCTTAATAGCTTTTAAAAATTCATCAAAGAATAAAGATGTTGATTCATACCTGGACCTCCCGGTCTCACCATAGTCCCGTCCCGGGCTCCGTCTCCGATCGCGGAGCTCAAATTCTCTAAGACGCTCACGTTCCTGAAGCACTTGACGCTCGCGTTCCCCCTTTAGTTGACTCTCAAGCACTCTCAGACGCTGTCTTTCGAGTTCCAATTCGTTTTGCAATTCATGACTTCGCCGGCGACTGCAACTACGTGAGCGACTCCGTCTCAAGCTTCGATTGCGGCTGTGTGCGCGGCTCCTGCGTCCACGGCTGCTTGAGCGGCTTCGTTCACGACGTCGTCTTGGAGTAGACAAAACTCGTTCAGACATACGACTTTGTCGATCTCTTATGCTAACAGTTGTGCTTTGAGGATTTCCTTTCTGTAGCACAGGACTCTTCGAACGTGCTTGGCCCTCAATAGGTGCATCGTTGTTGCCCATGTCCATATTTGACTATTTATCTGAAACTTCCAAAAAGTGTCTTTTATAATTGTTAAGATAAATGGGTAATTATGAAAATGAGGGCTCGAAAGGTCTATATCAATATTGTGTCGTCATAAGAGCAGAGTATGTAGATTTTATTGAATTATTACTAGAACTGTAGAAGTAAGTATACTAAAACCATATAATTTATGATAGGTACGGTAACCTAAGTGAAAGTAGGTAATGCACAATAAGGGATTATTGGTCTGGATTCAAATACAATTAGGTACCTACTTTCAGAAATACTTTGTCTTACGAAATACAATACGCTCAAATTAAAGAGGGTAAATCAAATACACACTGTGTGAAAATGTAACGATAACTGATATCGTTCAAAGATTAAAGTTTATTAGGTCAATTAAGTTTGTTTTTTTTTTTTTTTGCTAGGATTCGTGCATATGCATAATTATTATGTGATTGCGTAGCCACCTGCTTACATAACGCCATAATGCTCTACTGAACTTGCTGCATAATATGTGTATAACAGCAATAAGAAAATTTTCTACTAGAGTGATAATAGTAGGTGAGGCGTCCTACCTCCATAAAAAAAATAAAACAAGAAAAATATTAACGCCACTTGGGACATAATTAATAATGATTCTTAATATTACACAACGCTTTTAAAATAGTTACCAATTAGAAAAAAAAACTCATAGCGGTAATCTGTTCGTGATAGATATAGGTGGGATCGAAAAGTGTAATAATACTAAGTGATCATAGTAATTACTAAAGAAATCCCACAACGGGTATTTGCGATTACTTTTTTTGAGTCGTCTGGTACACGTATAAAGTGCCTACGAATGTGAAAAGAAAAGTAAATAATAATCTAAATCAATGCAAAGCGGGTTTATAATTTGAATTAATAACGACAATTAAGCGGGTAGGGCTTGATTTATGTAAAATAAATAACGATTATTATGAAATAACACAGTACTTACGTTTTGTGGGCCTGTAATCCCGCTTCTGAAAGATGTAACACTACTCCTTTATGGGCACTTATGATGTTGACTTGCAATAAAACAAAGTAATGAGATAGACTTCAGAGTATAATTTCTGTCTTACAGCAATCGGACATAGGTTCCCTTATTCTAGTGTCAAGTGATCGGAATGGCGTTCAAAGGCGAATGCCGGCGGTTTTATAGGCTTCCCCCACCACTTACTACTACCCTCGTAATCAGTTTTGCCAACAATTATTATTGCCAGTGTTACATTATATGTAGGTATGGCTTAGATAGTGCAAATAAATGTAATCGTTAATCTTACCTATTTATTTAAACCTTCTTAAAATGTGTCCGTCTGTGTATTTACACATTATCATTTTCAATTACAATAGATATACGACTACAAACTTAAACGAATTATTCGGCAGGTAGTTATTTTCTGTATTGATCGCGTTAGTTTCAAAAATGTTTATTTATTTAGAAAAAGGAAGTGGGTAGGGTACCGTTACAATTTCGCAAAATTATTACTCCCGTGCGGTCGACATACATCGTGTTGCGCCCCCGACTGCTTACCTGCGGTTTTCCTGCAATCTGCGCTTGAGGGGTGGGGTAAGTCGAACCGGTGCGGGGCGAAGCGTGGCCATTCTGTACAGTACTATTATATATTCCGTGCTCATAGTCAAAATACCAGTAACGGGATGGGGTCACTAATGTAATGGGGTGACAAATAAAAATGACCAAGTCCGGGTAGTTCCAAGGACTCGCGCTGCTAGGCAGACTTGACACCCTACACTTCAGTCTACGCTTGAACACGGCCTCTGACGCAACGCCGTTGAAACGTCAAGGTAAATATTACTTGCGTGTTTTAGCGTAATAAGTCCCGTTAGTAGTATTTTGACTGTAGGTTAAGTACTTATCTCAATTAAGTTCCATCTTAATTATGAATTATATTAATTGAATTTCATAATTTGCGATCCGAAAAGCAAATTTAATATTCCATTTAAATGGTTGTATGAAATACGAACAGATATTTTTGCTAGTTTACTCGTGGCACTTAAAAAGAAAAAAGTATTTCGAAGTAGTTATATTATAAATAACGATAAAACAGTTTCACTAAACACGTTATTAACATGTAATTGTCAGTTTAAGAAAACCTTGAATGTCAATTTCATTATACTTTCTGTGGTCAAATAAATATAAATATCATGGGACACTTGACACCAATTGACTTAGTCCCAAACTAAGCAAAGCAGTCACACTGCTGGGCAAAGGCCTCCCCTTTCCTCCGCCACTCCCCCCTGTCCTGGGCATGCACCTGCCAATCGAGCTGAAAAGCGCTCAGGTCGTCCCGCCATCTCCTCTACTAAGATACTTTATTCGGTCCAAAATAAAACAGTATTTAATCACTTTATAGCATCATCAAGACAAGATTCACTCCCACTCCCTCGGGAACTGTGCATTTTTCTGGGATAAAAAGTAGCCTATGTCACTCTCGGGACCATAAACTATCTCTATGCTAAAAAACACGACGATCCATTGCTCCGTTACGGCATGAAAGCGTAACAAACAAACAAACAAACTCACTTTCCCCTTTATAATAGTAAGGATTTCTAGGATACTCAATTCGGTCCAAATTAAAACAGTTCCCGTCCACTAACAAAGAACCTAACTAATTTCACCCCCAAAGCCCTCAGTCCCTCCAAATCACATAACCCCCAGTTTCTCATTAAGCTCAATGATAAAAATTTATGTCAAAAGTTAAGCGGCCGGCTTATAAGGGGCTATTAAGTTTTGTTTTTGAGTTGCCGCTCATGGCCTTTGTAACGAGATTCCAACTTTGTTTGCCGAATAACTTTGGGGTGTAATTGGGAATTTTAATATCTAATTTAGGTGTGGCCGTGTTGGTCAATACTTGTTATTAGGCGGTAAAGGATTCAAGTGGCTGTAATTACCTTTCGTTGAGCCGGAGAAGTTAGGAAGCAATTTGTCAGCTATTTATTTATATAGATTTTCTGGTAATTATTTAGTTAATGGTGGCAGATGTCTAAGTGCTTAATTTTTACCATCGCTCACTTTTCGGTTATTTCGCTCAGAACGTAACATGTCCTTTTCCGTGTTGCTTGTTTTGCTATTATTGGTCGTATCACCTGTTGGTCATTTTATAGGTTGGTCGTTTCGCGCGTTGGTCATTTTGCTATTGGACATTTCCTATTTTTTTGTTGTTATCGTCATTTTTCCTATTGGTCATAATCATAAAGCGTCTAAATTATAATTACCTAACCGTTTTCGAACTGTACTCGAAGGTCAAAAAGTTAGCCACTTTAACATCGTTAATTTACAAATACTCATACATACTTAGGATCGATTATTCGTTTAAGACACAAAAAAGAGTCGTGTTCGTGTTACAATTGATCATTTTCCTTATTCATTTTGGTTAAGTATCAGTAAAATGGCCCAAGTTTTTAAATTCCCGCGTAAAAAGCATGCGTGACTTCAGTCTTATCAGCGTGAAAACGGTGCCTCAAATAACATTTCGTTTCAGTAAACAAGAATAATTTCCGTTTGAAATCTATTTCATTTATCGCTATCGCCGTCACTTCTTTTTGTATTATTTTATTCCTGAAAATTTTACGTCGACGATACGATCAAATGCACACATACAACAAAAACAAGTACGGCAATTAACACCGGTGGTAGATTTTTTCAAACGTGCTTGTTATAGCCTAAATTGAATAAAGATACTATGACTTTGACTTTGAACATGTTTTGGTGAATTTTATGATGATTTAAGGCTCATTTCATAATTGTTACACTTCCAAGCTATAACGGCTGCTATTTAGTTGGGTTTGTAGGATTTTTATCCCTATGATATATCTGAAATTTGGATCCTGGAGGATTATTAGGATAAAAAAACTCGTGTGTTATTCCATTCGTTCAATTACATCCAAACATATCAAATTTCATCGTTTTACATTTAAAAATAACATCATGGTTTCGATTTGCGGTGTATGTAGACGATTTCATATTTGTAAATAGTCATGAAAGTAAAGTAAAATGCCAAAATTCCAATTCGGCTGACAGTTGGTTTATTTCGACCAAGCCACAGGCAAAGTTTAATAAATTTTATAACACCTCATATATAGCTAACAATCAAATTCATACATAATACAATATCAGTTTCCCCTAACTAGCACTTTGGAGTTACTCGATCCCTGAGCGCGCGGTTTGTGTATCGACCTCGGAACACCTCTCAAGCAAAGGCATAGTTAATAGAACCCGATGTAACTTTTAGTGGATCAAATAGCGTTGGCTCCAAACTATAGCAATCTAGAGTTATGTCCATCTTGACATAGCTGACGTTAGCGGCAATCTAACTGTTTAACTATTTGTGCAAACATTCGACTATACTTCATTTAATTTAAAATTAGAAACTACAAGAACATTATATTACCTCAGGTCAACTATCTTACCCAGCAAATAAGGTAATCCAGTACAATAATAGTCTGGGTGCCGCAAAATAAAATTGTTTTAATGTCACTTTATTAGCGTGTCGTCAATTGTTATTATAGTACAAATTGTAAAGAGATTGCAGTTCACGAGCCGCAATATAATGTTGCTGTGCTTTCTAATTCTAAATTAAATCCTATCCTATCCTACTAATCCTACTTCCTACTATATAATATTATAAATGTGAAAGTTTGTGAGTGAGTGAGTGAGTGAGTGAGTGAGTGAGTATGTTTGTTACTCCTTCACGCTAAAACGGCTTGACGGATTTGGATGAAAATTGCTATGCAGATAGTTGGATATCTGGAATAAGACATAGGCTACTTTTTATCCCGATATTCCCAAGGGATAGGGATAAAATCTTGAAATAACAACCGCTGGGCTTAGTCATGAAATTTGGTATGTAGGTAGCTGGACGTCTGGAATAAGACAAACGCTACTTTTTGACCCGATATTCCCACGGGATACCTAGGGATAAAATCTTGAAATAACAACCACTAGGCTTAGAGCTATGAAATTTGGTGTGTAGGTAGCTGAACCTGTGGAAAAACACATAGGCTATTTTTTACACCGATATTCCCACGGGATAGGGATAAAATCTTGAAATAATAACCGCTGGGCTTAGAGTCATGAAATTTGGTATGTAGGTAGCTGGACGTCTGGAATAAAACAAACGCTACTTTTTGACCCGATATTCCCACGGGATACCTAGGGATAAAATCTTGA
Source organism: Choristoneura rosaceana (assembly GCA_037349165.1). Lineage (NCBI taxonomy): Eukaryota > Metazoa > Arthropoda > Insecta > Lepidoptera > Tortricidae > Choristoneura > Choristoneura rosaceana. Next base: position 681,987 of record JAZBNJ010000026.1, read on the forward strand.
AATAACAATCACTGGGCTTAGAGCTATGAAATTTGGTGTGTAGGTAGCTGAACCTATGGAAAAACACATAGGCTATTTTTTACACCGATATTCCTACGGGATAGGGATAAAATCTTGAAATAATAACCGCTGGGCTTAGAGTCATGAAATTTGGTATGTAGGTAGCTGGACGTCTAGAATAAGACAAACTTTACTTTTTGACCCGATATTCCCACGGGATAGGGATAAAATCTTGAAATAATAACCGCTGGGCTTAGAGTCATGAAATTTGGTATGTAGGTAGCTGGACGTCTGGAATAAGACAAACGCTACTTTTTGACCCGATATTCCCACGGGATACCTAGGGATAAAATATCGAAATAATAACCGCTGGGTTTAGAGTCATGAAATTTGGTATGTAGGTAGTCGGACGTCTGGAATAACACATACGCTATTTTTTATCCCGATATTCCAACGGGATAGTTTTGTAACTAAGGGACCCCATACATGCCTTTATTATTATTATTTTCATTAATTGTATACTATAGTTTTTAAGTATTTTATTTTTAATTTAATTTTATTTTATTTTGAAAAAATGACTTTCTGGCAAGTTTCTTGCGGCGCATTCTTCTTGGCAATGATGGTCTTTCCGAAAGCGCTGGCAGTTTTAAAAATGACGTGTAAAAGTGCCCATTGCGGCCTATTTACTGAATAAATTATTTGAATTTAGAATAAGAATAGAATTTTGAAAATTTTAAGTGGAATTCGGAAAAATCCTGAAAATCTCAATTGAAACTACCAGACGGAATAGCTAGCGCGTGCGAAGCCGCGGGTAAAAGCTAGTGAAGTATACATTCTTACTAATATTGCGAAAGTTTGTGTGTGTGTATGTTTGTTACTCCTTCACGCTAAAACGGATGAACGGATTTAGATGATATTTGGTATGTAGATAGCTGGACATCTAGAATAACACATAGGGTATTTTTTATCCCGATATACCCCGGGGATAGTGATAAAATCTTGAAATAACAACCGCTGGGCTCAGAGTTCTGACATTTGGTATGTAGGTAGCTGCACGTCTGGAATAACACATAGGTTACTTTTTATCCCGTTATTCCCACGGGATAGGGATAAAATCGTGAAATTTCCACCGCTTTGTTTTTGTTTAACTTTGTACAATATAGAGTTTACACAAACGTACTTACGACTAATTACGTTCTGTGGTCTGCAGTGAGGTATTGCGCTCTCATCTCGTTTTACTTTGATAGCATTAATTGCGTAATTGCGTCTGTTAATTGCCCACTCATTCATACCGCGTCTCATTTCACTCTAATTGCATTATGAAATCATTTTTACCTGCGCAATGGAAACTTCATCCGACCGGCAACGAGCAGTGATTCGCTTCTCTCCGAAGCATCATCAGCGATTTTTGACCCAACGACGCTTACAGTCAAAATACCACCAACGGGACTTATCATGCTAACACACACAAGTAATATTTACCTCGACGTTTCGGCAACATTGCAGTCGCCGTGGTCACGAGTAGACTGAAGTGTGGGGTGTCAAGTTTGCCGGTATCCGATATTGGCTTCACTTGTAAGTATCGGTATCGATACTTACAAGTGAAGCCAATAACAAAGACCGTATTAAATAAAGGTCATGTAGATTTATTGTTGAGTTATAAGTGACAATAAGTATTAATTGAACCATGGATCGACATCGAACATTGGGATGGCAAAGAAATTCTTGGTAACTGATAAGTAACTGTCTCTTGTATTAAGGCGTAGTAACGCAGGCGCGTGACACGCCATGTAACTACGCATGTATTTATTATAATAATATACCGCCCAGGGGAAATCTGCGGTATCGATGCGGCATCTATTTAGGGTAAAGTAGGCAATTTCCAATTTTTACCCGCCATATTGTTGGCTTCTTACCCCAATCTTGATCTGAGGTTGAGCGGGAATTTGAATTGACGTGAAGGTTCCGTGGAATAAGATTATTAGGGGCTTAAGTCAGTTCGGAGACTACTTTATTCGATTTAGGTGTACCTACTGTCAGTAAAAGAAGAAGATTGATTGATTAAAACTTTATTTTCAACATAACACAAAAAACACAATATCGAGCTATACATAGGTAGGTATTGATAAAGTTAAGATTAACCTAATCTTCTTCTTCAGCCCATAGCCACCCAATGCTGAGTGTAGGCATCCTGCATTGCTCGCCACTCATCTCGGTCCAGTGCTCTCCTCATCCAGCACCTTCCCGCCACTCTGACCAGGTCATAGGACCAGATTAACCTAATAGGGTTAGCTAAAACTAAAAAACAGAAATAAAACAAAAATCTTAAAACATGTGCTTTAGTAGTAGAAGGTACCTATGTGGAGAGAATTTTACATTGTCATGATGATACAGGATATTGGTATACTTTATTTTGAAATGGTACATTCAGGAGTAAATTTTGTGTTCTTTATTTAAATGACTTATTTTTTTATTAGGTTAGACAAAATCTTGTCATGCAATAAAATTAAGATGTCAATAATTTGTTTATTCATGCAATTATTTCATTTTGGTATAAAAAACGCAGATACCAAAAATAATAAATCGTTGTGTTTATTTCGTTCCCGATACAGTACATACGAAAAATCCTTCACATTTTTGCCACATCGGCGACGCGTGTCAAAAATCAAAGTCTCGTGCATATTTCTACTATAAAATCGCTTTCCAGTTCCCGGGAAAGTTTTCCATTTCGCTCCCAACGCGTAACAGCAAAAAACTTGTATTAAATACTTTTTTGCAGGAAAAATTACAAGAAAAACTGCTGTAAAACTGCTATAAATAATTATTTCACTAATAGTAAAAATTAGACGATAATCCTACTAATGGCGCGAGTGTTTTTTTTTACTTAATAATATTTTTCCATGTAGTCTGATGAGTAATATAGTATAGGATAATAGCATGTGCTTTCAAAGAGTTAAAATAAAATATTTGAAAACAGACGAACCTTTTTGTTCCACGACTGTACCTATAGTGTAACAAATCAAATGACGTAAACAATTGTGTACCCATATATACAACTAAACTAGTATATTCCAGTTTGCTCAGTATGTGCGCATTAGACCAACTTGCCGGGGACCCTTATAAATTAATTTAGAGCATATAAGGGAGCCTCGACGTCGAGACAGCATTGGAAGAAAAATGTTCTTTGTAGTATATTCAATAGTCCGTCGCAAAACAAAACTAAAAAAATACTTTAATATTGTCTTATTTACAACTAGCTTTTACCCGCGGCTTCGCACGCGCTAGCTATTCCGTCTGGTAGTTTCAATTGAGATTTTCAGGATTTTTCCGAATTCCACTTAAAATTTTCAAAATTCTATTCTTATTCTAAATTCAAATAATTTATTCAGTAAATAGGCCGCAATGGGCACTTTTACACGTCATTTTTAAAACTGCCAGCGCTTTCGGAAAGACCATCATTGCCAAGAAGAATGCGCCGCAAGAAACTTGCCAGAAAGTCATTTTTTCAAAATAAAATAAAATTAAATTAAAAATAAAATACTTAAAAACTATAGTATACAATTAATGAAAATAATAATAATAAAGGCATGTATGGGGTCCCTTAGTTACAAAACTATCCCGTTGGAGTATCGGGATAAAAAATAGCGTATGTGTTATTCCAGACGTCCGACTACCTACATACCAAATTTCATGACTCTAAACCCAGCGGTTATTATTTCGATATTTTATCCCTAGGTATCCCGTGGGAATATCGGGTCAAAAAGTAAAGTTTGTCTTATTCCAGACGTCCAGCTACCTACATACCAAATTTCATGACTCTAAGCCCAGCGGTTATTATTTCAAGATTTTATCCCTATCCCGTGGGAATATCGGGTCAAAAAGTAAAGTTTGTCTTATTCTAGACGTCCAGCTACCTACATACCAAATTTCATGACTCTAAGCCCAGCGGTTATTATTTCAAGATTTTATCCCTATCCCGTAGGAATATCGGTGTAAAAAATAGCCTATGTGTTTTTCCATAGGTTCAGCTACCTACACACCAAATTTCATAGCTCTAAGCCCAGTGATTGTTATTTCAAGATTTTATCCCTAGGTATCCCGTGGGAATATCGGGTCAAAAAGTAGCGTTTGTTTTATTCCAGACGTCCAGCTACCTACATACCAAATTTCATGACTCTAAGCCCAGCGGTTATTATTTCAAGATTTTATCCCTATCCCGTGGGAATATCGGTGTAAAAAATAGCCTATGTGTTTTTCCACAGGTTCAGCTACCTACACACCAAATTTCATAGCTCTAAGCCTAGTGGTTGTTATTTCAAGATTTTATCCCTAGGTATCCCGTGGGAATATCGGGTCAAAAAGTAGCGTTTGTCTTATTCCAGACGTCCAGCTACCTACATACCAAATTTCATGACTAAGCCCAGCGGTTGTTATTTCAAGATTTTATCCCTATCCCTTGGGAATATCGGGATAAAAAGTAGCCTATGTCTTATTCCAGATATCCAACTATCTGCATAGCAATTTTCATCCAAATCCGTCAAGCCGTTTTAGCGTGAAGGAGTAACAAACATACTCACTCACTCACTCACTCACTCACTCACTCACAAACTTTCACATTTATAATATTAGTAGGATATCTAAAATCTTAAGTCATTGGAAATCATGCTATACTTCTACCTCAGCTCTGTAGTACAGCTCTCTATTTTCCTCTATTTTCTGTACCTACTGCTTACTATTGCGGTAACGCTGTAAAATATTCGTGAAAGTAGGTAATAAGTAAGTAATATTTTCAATTAATCTTTTTGTGGCTTGATAATTTGTATTGTTTGTTGTTTAACATAGTATGTCTTACTGCTAAGTTAATTGTGATTTTCAAAAAGAGCCCTTTGCAGCGTATCTTCGGAAGGAAAAATTTAAATATTGATCAAAATAAAAACGATAAACCTTCAACCAAGTTTTCATCAACGTAAAAAGTATTAAAACTTAAAACCAATATCCACTGGTCCGATTCAAATCGTGTTAAACATTTCCGGTCCATTTCCCTCAAATAAGTCGGAATTTGGATTTTTCAAAAGAATTTTCCATAGTACGGGCGCTCAATCGCGGATCTAATTTGGAAACAATTACAATCAAAGGAACATTACTGTCGTCCCGTTTCACTTCGTAGAACGTGGCATCAGTGAGAAGTAGAATTATTTACTTTCATCGTATTTGTGGACTAGATCCAATACAGAAACGTGGGTTTAAATTACTTAGTTGTTCAAATAAGCCTAAATTTCCCACGTGGAGACGTTCGATAAAGCACGAGACCTCCTATCTTGAATGAAAAAAAAAACAGTAACATACATGAGTAGGTAACTACTAGGTACCTATAAAAATCCTGGATTAGGTAACTAATTACGGAAATTTGTCGAAGAAGTGAGGTCATCAACACAGCTGTAAAAATATGCAAGTTAAAGTGGCAATGGGTGGGCCTCATTTCTCGCAAAACACATAGCTGTTGGGGAGAAAAATTATTGAGTGGCGACCACGAATCGGAAGACAAAGCGTTGGCAGGCCTCAGGTGAACGGCAGACATCGTGAGAATTGCGTGTAACCGGTGGATGCAAGTGGCGAGTTGTCGTTCATTGTGGCGTTCTAAGGGGGAGACCTTCGTTCAGCAGTGGACGTCTTCCAGATGATGATGAGGTAACTAATATTTTTCGGGACTTGATCACGATTTGTTCATTGCTGAATTAAGTGTGGTCGAAACGTCGAGTTAATTTTCAAATCATTCATCATCCCATCATTCCTGCCTATTACGACTTACTTTAGGGCACAGGCCTCCTCTCTGAACGACAATTTTCAAATAAGTCCAGTTATCTACATACCAAATTTCATCAAAATTCGTACAGGCGTTTTAAATTGAAGGGTTTGAGTATCAAACGTCCATCCATCACAAAGTTCCGTGTTTATCCATACTAATATTATAAATATGAAAGTGTGTGTGTTTGTATGTTTGTGTTTGTATGTTTTTTTCCGTTTTTCATGTCGAAATGGAGCGATCGATCGACGTAATTTTGACATAAAGGTAGTACATAGCATTATTTATCCCGGAAAAACGCACAGTTCCCGAGGGAGCAGCGCGCGATAACCGAATTCCACGCGGGCAAAAACTAGTATAATAATAACTCATAAGAAGTTTACTCGTACTTACAAAGATCAAATCAGTCACATAAAAACACAAAGGGAGTGTTTTTTGTTTGCTTCATTGTAAAAAGGAGGTGTTACGTTAAAAATACATGCAAAAATTTAATCAAATTTTCCACCACACAGTACGAATATAGCAAGCACGCTAGAATTATGAATACGTACTATCAGTTAGTGCTCTGACCCAGCGATGCCTTACTTCAAATATGCACAAGCGAGCACCTTTAAAATATTCCGACCAATCCTGGGGCGCAGTCGGCGCGCCAATTACGCGCTTTCTTTTTCCTTTTTCACGAAAAAAAAAAACAAGGCAATCTGCCCTTAATTCTGTCGCCTGCCAGTTCGTAAAGAAAATTAGAGTTGAACATTGGAATTTCATCACAATCGATGAATCGGCGAATGTTCCCGTGTCGATTGTTTGTGATTACGAGCTGTAAGTGGATTACGATTTGCATTCCGGTTTACCGTGGCTTTAGTCAATCGTTCTTCTGCTCATTGTCAATTGTAACATAATTGTAAAAGTTAAAATATGTTCTGTAATAAATGGGTCTGAATTTGAATATATACTTAACGTTATTCTAATTCAAATTGGCATAATGTTACTTCGCTTGTTTATTAATTAGTGTAACTAAATATCTAGATTTTAATTCACACCATGTAAATTTTCGTAACGATTACTTGGCATACATTTAATAAGCATAATGTTACTTTCATAAATATTATAAGCATAACGTATTGTATTGTACTGTAAACTCTTTATTATACATAAAAACACATAAAATTAACAAAATTTAATAACAAAATAATAAGAGTACGAAGGCGAACTTATTCCTCGAAACTGACAGGATATCAGAAAAAAGAGTACACACTACGATTACACTGAAAAGATAAAAGAACCGAAATTTTAAATTAGTCCAAATTGTGCACGTAAAATTTTAATTTGTAAAACAAAATACTTTTAGTTTCATATTCGTGTTAATTTTCATAATAATGAAGTTATTTTGATTTTCTATAATGTTTCATTTACTTAATTAGATATAAGAAGTGAAATATCCATTACCGAGTGTTAAAAAAAAAAAACACCTATTTCGCTCACTTAGCAAAATAATATCATAATATAATTTTTTAAACCATTACAATTAACTAAAACTAATAAAATTATGCGAACTCATTTTATGTCAATTAATATTATGCGAAATAATTAGGTTCCCGTAATAAATACCGTCTCCTTGCTACTGGAATGTTTTGTTTACCTATCGAGAATTAATCGCCTCTCAATAAGTTTGGCTGTGTCCGCAACAATGAGAATTATGTCTCATTTAGGATTGCGACAAAACACGTGCGGGTAGCACTACATTGCCGTTGACGACCGATCTATAGTAAATCAACAGCTAACCTGCCCCGCAATGTAACGAAACATTTTTGTTCACACCGGCTAAATCAAGCAATGTAGATTTTGTGTAGTAATTGTAGTACCGAGGCGTTCCATTAGTTCTATTATTAGAACAAACTTCATTTCACCGTTCAAATATAAATTATACTTAATGGAAAAAGCAACACCTTCCTTGTGGGCGTATTAATCCATTATTTATATTGAGAGCCTCTTGACTGTCAGTCCTGGAAACAATTACAGCCTTAATTTTACGTGGATGTGTTTTCTGAATCACCATAATGTTCATCACGGTTAATGAGACGAATTATGAATATGTTGCGTAAAATAAGTACGTATCTATGGATAGGTCTTCAAAAATGATATTGAGGTTTCTAATATAATTTTTTTAAACTGAATTGTTTGCGCGGGAGACACTTTCAAAGTGGTAAAATGTGTGTTCCTCCTCTAAATTCTAAAATAAGAGTATGATAAAACTAGAAAAAATATATATGATGTACATTATGATGCAAATTACCGTTGGTTTGAACGAGATCTAGTAAGTAGTTTTTTTTAACCGCAAGTTACCTTTCATTCAATCAACTCAAATATAAACACCGATCAAAATTACAACGAACTACACGAACTTTTATATTATGTTACTTGCTGCTACGGAACTCTTCATGGGCGAGTCCGACTCGCACTTGGCCGCTTTTTTACTAACAAATGATTGAATGATATTGTAACGGATAACTCATGTCTTAAATCGAGTTTAGCTGGACATGTTTCGGGCTATTTCGAAACCCTTCTTCAATGGAGCACGCGACTCGGCGGCTGCTGCAACATGCGCACTACGCGCCACCGCTCTGCTCGCGCGACTTTGTTGAAGAAGGGTTTCGAAATAGCCCGAAACATATGTCGAGCTAAACTCAATTTAAGACGTGAGTTATCCGTTACAATATCATTTAATATGAGTGGGTCTCACGGTAGTTTCATGATCAATAGTAGATTGATAACCAAGGGTGGAAAGTGACCCATTTCACCCGAGTTCGAGGGGAAATGGGTTATTTCACCCGAGTTAGACACTCTACTTTTCATTTTGACTGTGAGGAAACTAAAATACTACAAAAAAACGAGAATAATAATAAATTGAATTTACTTATACCTATCCAACCTCCAACGGTACCTTTTCGACTGGCCACTTGCCATGGCCGACTATAAAAAAAAAAGAGTTGGTCCACCCGTCTATCTACCCATGAAAATTAAACTTTCCGAACAGGAGAGATGAAAAATAACAAATGATTGACGGTATGGTGTTTGTTACAGGCAGGTGTTGGACAACGGCACGCTGGTGCTTCTGCCGTTCCCGGCGGCGCGCTACCGGCAGGACGTCCACGCCGCCGTGTACCGCTGCCGCGCGCACAACGCGCACGGCGCCGTCGTCTCCCGGGACATGCGCGCGCAGGCAGGTCAGTGCAGCACCACATTAAGTACCGGTCCAAACCGTCCGTGGATACTTTAGTATCGTAAAGTTTAACCTTCATTTTGTGAAAAAAATCTAAATTACATGCTATTGTTTTATAAATCGTATTTGAATGGGTAAACATTAATTTACGCCTCAGTATTTCTTCTTTATTCAAAACCTGTGTTTCCTGAACACTACAATTTGGCTGCTTTCAAGTCCAGGGTGAATGAGCATTTACTACGCAAGCGTGCTCCATCGTAGGGCTCATCCTCGCTTTCCATCAGGCGTTATTGTGGCCAAACGCAAGCCTATATTTTATAAAAAAAAACCTTGTAATTAAAAAATTGCGGAAACAGCGCATTTCATCCGTCGATAAAAACCCGGACGGTTTCAGGCATATTGCTCGCGCGCTTCGGACTGCCAAGTGGTTAGGCATAAGATTCGTGCCTCTCTGTCCATCGCATAACTCGTATTCACTCGCACGCGGCACATGTGAAATAGCACACTCAAGGGGGCCCCAGACATCTAATTGTAGCGGAAAATAAAATCGCTGAGTGAGCCGCGCCTGATTATACACAGAAAAGAAAGAGACGCATTTACGTGCGGTATAATATAACACGATAAAACAACATACAACCCCCACCATACGGGCTACGGGGGTCGGCACTTCGTCTGAAAATCATCTGATTAAAGTAGCAAATGGCCTAAGCAGAAACCAGTCCTAATCTGTTAATTTATTTATTTATTTACTTATTTATTTAAAGGAAAACCAACAGCTTATAAAACAATATATGATTATGAAAATAGTGGCACATAGCCAATTACAGGATCTCACAGATAGTCTCAAAATACAAGTTTAAGCTTAACTTAAACTAGATGACGCGTGCTATATTACATCCTACTCAAAAAACATAACTCACTCAAATTTGGCATCAGGTAGGCATTGCACTACTTATAAACTAGAACAAAACAAAATATAAGATAAAGTGATCGAATGACATGCTCAGATGCTAATCAAAACATCTCATCACTAAACTTCGCCTCACAGATGAGACATTACAGTTAAGAGCGTGCATACAAAAAGTTGGCCATTCGGTGATTTTGAGGTTTTTCAAACGCCTTATTAATGTCTAAATGCTTACATTTTTTCAGAAAAAACTAATGTAACGTATGGACAAACTCTTACTATGATGCATAGCGGTAATTTTAATTTGTTTCCATCAGCGTTTTTTTTTTACCAAATTATTTCGTAGGTGAGGTTTTCCGAAAATACGCGTCAGAGCTGACTTTCATGCGAAATAATGCCATTATAACCCACCACAGACGATGTAAATTTAATATTTTATAATAGAACTAGTCTTTTAATGCATAGTGATGTCATATGTATCAAAATATAAGCTATTATTATTCAAATACCATTCTACAAAATGTCTAAATCGGTCTATTTAATATTTTTTTTTCTCATTTATTAGAATGTATTTGCCAATAAAACAATTTTATTATATATCTACAGGTAATGTTTAGTCTGTAATATTTTTTTCAGCGCTTAATAATAGCTCATTTAATTTTGTCAATTTTCTAAACTTCGGTCCGAAATCGATTTTATAACCCCGCGCGTCAATAGTTACGATTCAGAAAGCGCCGGGCTCTCCCAAGGAACGGACGTATCGCTCTGCGCTCTCAGAAAGGTTAACAACCTTAACCAACCATTACTGTAAACATTCGATAGTTATAGCGCATCCGCAATTGCTTGATACTTGAAAGTAATTTTACCTGTTAAAATTAAATGTTTTAATTTTTTGCAATTTTCACTCAAACTTATACGGGTATATAAATTTTACATTTCACAAGCATTTTGTATAACTTGCCTTATTAGTATTATATGTATGTTAGTGTTTAAACACCTATTGGTCAAACTTTGGTAGCTAAATTTGGCCCACTTCTCGATTTTCGATTGAGCTGAAACTTTGCATGGATGTGTGAATTAAATGACAATGTAATATTACTATGACATGAAGCTGATCTGATGATGGAGCTGGAAGGTGACCATAAGAACTCTGTAATAAAACGACATAACCCTATCGAGCTTGGGCTCATTAGATTTTTCTTGAGGAGTACTTTGGTTCTAAGTGGTAACAAAGGGACAAAGGTACAGTCAGCAAAAAAATATTGTCTTTTAATTTGTAAATCTAGGTAACTAAAAGTTGTTAAAGTTTTCATTTAACTTGCCCTGTTGTATACATGTTAGCATGATAGTGAGTTAGTATATAAAGTAAATAAAAGCTAGTTGTACAGTAAAAATCTTATACTTAATTTCAGATATGGGCAATAAATGAAAATATAAATTTAACACTATTTTTTGTTCCAAGATGCTGGATGACATTTCAAGTCCGGAAATCGTCATGGATGTTGTTTTCGACTAATTTGGCAGCGCTAAATGCGAATGACATTATTTTTTGGATCCAAGATGGCGGATGACTTTCGTGGCAGGAAATCGATATGGGTGTCGTTTTTGACTAATTTAGCTGCGTTCGGCGTAAATATAACATTATTTTTTGCTCCAAGATGGCGGATCACATCTCAAGACCGGAAATCGTCATAGATGTCGTTTCCGACTAATTTCTTCTTCTTCTCTTTTAAAATATGGCTTTCTGTCTTATTTAATAGGACAATTTCGCCAGTGTCAAAGTACTCTCTTTGAGAGGGACGTTGTACAGTGATTGTAGTTTTTGCAACTTGATAGTAAAATTCCAGAAACCACGTGGAAACAATTTGCGCATTAAAAAATGTCAGACACGAGAGCAATATAGAATTTTGTGATCACTGTCCACTGTTAAAGTTAATCGCCGCATAAAACACTATCAAAATTATACTTCAACTAGCCAAAGAAACAGAAATAGCAAAATTATATATTTTCTACATCCGCCATGTTCGAATGCCACAAATCGAATCAGCGTAAATCTAACATTATTTTTTGTTCCAAGATGGCGGATGACATTTCAAGATCGGAAATCGTCATGGATGTCGTCTCCGACTAAATTAGCAGCGCTAAATGCGAATCTGTCATTATTTTTGGGATCCAAGATGGCGGATGACATTTCATGCCAGAAAAACGTTATGGATGCCGTTTTTGACTAATTTAGCAGCGTTCAGCATAAATCTAACATTATTTTTTGTTCCAAGATGGCGGATGACATTTCACGGATGGAAATAGTCATGGATGTCGTTTTCGTCTAATTTGGCAGCGTTAAATGTGAATCTGACATTATTTTTTGGATTCAAGATGGCGGATGACATTTCGAGTGAGAAAAAGGTCATGGGTATCGTTTTCGACTAATTTAGCAGCGTTCAGAGTAAATATACCTACTTAACATTATTTTTTTTGTTCCAAGATGGCGGATGATATTTCAAGACCGGAAATCGTCATGGATGTCGTTTCCGACTAGTTTTGCAGCGCTAAATACGAATCCGTCATTATTTTTTGGATCCAAGATGGCGGATAATATTTCATGGCAGAAAAGCGTTATGGATGTCGTTTTACTAAGTTGGCAGCGATAAATGCGTTTAGACATTAATTTTTAGATCCGAGATAGTGGAATGAACATCTTGGATCCTAAAAATAGTGTTAGATTAGTCGAAAACAACATCCATGACAATTTCCGACCTTGAAATTGAAATGTCATCCGCCATCTTGGAACAAAAAATGATGTTAGATTTACGCTGAACGCTGCTAAATTAGTCAAAAACGGCACCCATATCGTTTTTCTGCCACAAAATGTCATCCGCCATCTTGGATCCAAAAAAATATGACAGATTCGCATTTAGCGCTGACAAAATAGTCAAAAACGACACCCATGACATTTTCTTTCCTCGAAATGTCATCCGCCGTCTTGGATCCAAAAAATAATGACAGATTCACATTTAGCGCTGCCAAATTAGTCCAAAATGACACCTATGGCATTTTATTGGTTCGATATGTCATCGGCCATCCTATATCCAAAATATATTGTCAAATTCCCATTTAAGGCTGCCAAATTAGTCTAAAATGACATTTATGTCGATTCCCGGCCTTGAAATGTCATCCGCCATCTTGATTCCAAAAGTAATGACATATTCTTGATAAAGTTTTCGTGAAAAAGTTTTTCGCGATTAAGTACTGACACGATAAAAACAGGACCCTACTACTAAGACTCCATTGTCCTTGACTGTCACTAGGCTGTAGGTATCTCATGAACCGTGATAGCTAGACGGTTGAAATTTTCACACATGACGTATTTCTGTTATCGCTATAACAACAAATATTAAAAACAATAAAATAAATACTTAAGGAGGGCTCCCATACAACAAACGTTTTTTTTTTTTGACGTAATAACGAAAACGGTATTTGACAACTCTTGTATTTTTTGTCTTAAATATTGATATGAAAATATGAGCAATGATGAACTAAAATAATTTCTTTGCTCATCCGCGACCTTACGATAGCTAAGTTTATGTAAGATATGCGTGTTCATGCAGTTCCTCCACCTCCACACTGTAAGAACACACATAAATCACACGAAACCATCTATTACCGTCACCACACTACATCAACCCGTTTCGAACTCAACAAGAGCTCATCTTCAGAGCAACACAACCGTACACCATGCTACCAGATTTAGACAACGTCACAGAGACAACGTGGATGTTGTGTTGCTGTTGTGTGTGTGTTGTGAGTCTAACATCTGGTAGCATTATGAGCAATGATGATGAGATATTTAGCTATTTACTAAGTACTGCGTGCCCTCACACAATATACCATCATTATGTGCGCGAAACATTGAAACTAAGTAAATGTTTTGTGCGCACTGAAAAATTAATTTTTTATTACTAACTTTTTTTACTGACTGTACATTATTATCCATTGTTAACATCTAGGGCCAAAGTACATTTCGAGACGAATCAAACGAACCCAAAGTCGATGTGGTTATAGGGATTTATTACAGAGTTCCTATGGCCACCTTCCAGCTTTTTCATCAGATCAGAGTCATCATAACAATATTGCATTGTCATCTATTCTGATTTACACACGTATGTAAAATTCTCACTCAATCTAAAAAATTTAAACGCACATTTAGTCAAGTTTAGCTTCCAAAATGTAATCCATAAGTACTTACTAATTAACTAACGTACTAACAGGGCAAGATCAAAAAGAACTTGAAACAAAATACATTATTTTGTTAAAAAATTAAAATATTTATATGACAACAAAACTTAAGTTTACTACGGTGGAAAATGTACAATGATCAAGTTGTGTCGCCAGCGCCACATCGCACGCACACATCAAACCGTGGTAGTGTGCGGGCGAATCACACCGCCCGAGCAGGAGATCGCGCAAGTGACGAGTTGGGACAAAATGTATGCGCGCTCTTAAATATATCAATGTCCATCTCTTTCACCAGATTATTTAAACTGACACTAGCGCGTCTGAGAAAGCTGTTTCGCCTGTACCTAGTAGATGTGAATTCAAGATAAATAGGAGGATTGAATCTTTTTATCCGAGCTGGTGTGTTGAACGATAATTTTTGTAGATCTTCAGGACAGTCAGTATTTGCCATTGTTGATGTTGAGTATGCAAGTAATATCCGCTATCTCGCGGCGCCTATCGGAAACTTGAAACTACAGAACTCTTAAAACTCGAAGTTCGTATCGTACGGTCCCTCTCGCTCTCGTATTAAATAGTACAAGTACACTACCACTGGACAGGAGTACAGACACAAATTTTTCCTAGCAAACATATCTCAGGTTACTTTTTTCTACTACGCTACTTAAAAGTGACAAAGAAGTCGAAATAAAAAATACAAGGAGACTCCAAATAACCAATCATAATTTGATTTTACTATATTTAGAACCGGGCAAATTGGCGTGAAAATGAAGAGGCCGTCACCCAGCAGTGGGTGGATGTGGGCTGATTTGATTTGTTTGACTAAAGAGTTGACAGTCGGAATGTCAACATCCGCAGATATTGTCTCAAAGAGAGATGAAACACGTGTCCGAAGAGTTAGCTTAGCATTAGTGGTGGTGGTTTACTCGTGGGTTTAGTTGCGCTTGTGTTGTTTATTTTTTAATCCCCAACGAAAAAAGAGGGGTGTTTGACCGCTGTGGGTTTGTCTATCTGACTGTAACACCGTGTAGCCCTTAAACGGGTGGACCGATTTGAGTACGGCTTTTTTATTTGAAAGCAGGTTTTTAGCAATATGGTTCTTGAGAATGGTTTTTGAGATATTGAACTTTGAAGCAGGGTTGTTGCGAATATCAGCATCAGCATCAGCATCAGCATCAGCATCCGCGGATAATCAGCATGGTTTTTTATATCAGCATCCGCATCAGCATCAGCAACAATCGATGCTGATTTTTAATGCTGATATTCAAGTCGTAACGTGTTTGTTGAAGGCGGGACTTACCGCGAGGCACGTGGAAGTTTCGATCAATCACAGACAGTTATACAATAAAAGCTGTCACTTATTCCCTCATTTGATTGTTTTGTGAACAATTAGTTGAAAGTGTTTTTTATGTATAAATTGCCTTTTATTGTTTTACTATTAATTTCCTAGTAGGATATGATTTATTGAAGTAATTTATTAATATCAGCATCAGCATCAGCATCCGCTGATATTGGTCTGAGAAAATCAGCATCAGCATCAGCATCCGCTGATATAGTAAAATCCTGCATCAGCAACAACCCTGCTTTGAAGTAACAAAATCGGGGGTTTTTCAACTTTTTCTTGGTTAGGTTATGATAAGTATTATTTTGATCATGAAACTACCGTGACACTCACTCATATTAAATGATATGACATGTTTCGGGCGACGTGAGTTATCCGTTACAATATCATTTTAATATGAGTATTATTTTGAACATAAAACTCTGCAAAGTAAACTCTTGGATCTGTATAGTACCTATTTGTAATAAATCGTAATCCAGATTGAATTTCGTTTCGAAGCAAAACCACGATTGATTTTACCAAACGTTTGTTTTCTTACAAATAATACCTGGCGACAAACACCGTATGAATAATATAATCTCAACAAAGACACATTTCTTGTTTTGTGGAACATACAAAGAGCTTGCTTTAATCTAATTCTGTCAGTCTGGCTTAACCTTTTCACTCAACAGTAACACGTGTATGTGGATGATTTTATAAAACTGGTACGCGTACGTGTAACAATTATAATCATCTGTTTAATTTTCAAAGTTTAGTTTAGCTTTAAAATCTTTTCAGGGTTCCGTAGCCAAAATGGCAAAAAAAAAACCCTTATAGTTTCGCCATGTCTGTCTGTCTGTCCGTCCGCGGCTTTACTCATGGACTATCAATGCTAGAAAGCTTTTTGTTGGAACATGTTTGATGACTACACTATTTATTTTTGTCGCTATTCAGTTTTTGGAATATTTTTGGAATGGCAAAGCTATAAGGAATATGAAAACGTAAACAAAAACATAAAAATATACCATATTTTCATCGTGGCTGTGTGTGAACCACGTGAAAATTGATTGAGAGTATTCTTCACTTCACCGCAATTTTCGGTCGGCGTCCGCCCTGAACGGATTTTTGATTTTAATGATCACCGTGTTTCGAATCGAAGTATGCCCTGGACAGAATATGCTAACGAACAAAAAACTTTCCATAAAAAGTCACCTGATATTTTTTGTACATCTCTGGTTTTTGCACGTGCGTGTAAAAGGTTTGATTTCAATTTAAATGTAGAAATATTTTCGTAAATTAAAGAGCATGGAGCTCAAACATTTTTCTTTAGAGGGATTGCCCACGGTTGCCCACAAAAGTACTATCCAGACTATTATGCTCTTTAGACCAACACTAGACTGATAATAAAGCGGCTAAGATCTATCCCCGGAGTCATAAAAAAGCGTTTTGATGGGAACCAAATCATAGGTAAGTAATTTGTTCAAATTCAAATATTTTTTTATTTGCATAAACAAAGGTATAAATTGGTTGGTTGGTTTGTTATGTTAAAAGTATAGTATAGTAGCATACTACGGGTTACCGTCGTCATTGTTATCGATAATAATGAAAATATGTTAATTCTTCTAATAGAAAGTAATACCAAAAACTGCAGGCTATTTACCAAACCTTGTCAATCTCCTTTTTGATTGCGAACACTTCTTTGTTTTTTTTTAGGTTTTTTTTAATGGTAGGTTAGTCTTTATTGGTACAAATGAAATGAAAAATATCTTAAAAATAACTTAACTAAACTTACCTACATAAAATAAAAAACTTAGATAAAATAAAAATAGACCCTAAAACTGAAACAAATTACCTATCTAAAGAGTAAAAACAAATTACCTATCTAAAAGGCAAAGTCTTGAAGATGCTGGCAGCGTTTCCTCTTTGAATAGCTAGTCATTGTAATGTTCGTATCTTGTTTTGTAGAGGTATATTGCATGTATTTATATCATAATAGGTACATTGTTTATATAAAAGGATTCTTACGAGTTGTGTAACTTACGTATTATTATTTTATTATATTAATTTTACAGCATAATATTGCAGCTTCTACTATTTCTGACTTTTAAACTCACTCTTGGTCGATATTTGGATCTCATTCACTCACAAGTTGACTGGTAGTCTTATTTTAATTTTTATTTCAATTTATTATTTATAGTCAAAATCGCTCATCGCTCATGTGTTTTACCCCATGTTCCTTAACGAATTTGGAGTAACACAGCGGACATTCAGACGTAAACGTGGAGACGAGGGTATGACGTCATTCAGGTTGGAACTTTAAATAATTCTTTAGCGAGTGCTTTTATATATTCCTGGAAATAGGGACTCTTAAATGAAACCTACATTTATATTCACGTTTATTTTATATTTTGTAGTTTTATGCCTGTGTATTAAGATCTAAATTAGATGTAAAAGTACCCGAAATTATAGTTTGTCAATGTTAAAGTTTGTCTTTTTAATACGTCACATTTACTTTGAATCCACAATTAATTCGGTCTCCAACTTGGTTTTACAATGACTATAATGTACACTGACTTATTAATTGAACGTCAAATCGTTGAAAAATCGACACAACAAGTAAAAATTTGTTGCTGTGTGAACCATTCAATATTTGAATTATAATAATATAATATAGTTAACTTGCATTACTCATACAGGCACTATAAGTATAGCCCCCTGCAGATCTCTAATAATAAAAACTAACGTGACGTCTCTCGTTGAGAGCAAAACATAGATGTCGCTAGTGCTGTTGCTTAAGTAGCGTAGTAGAAAAAAGCAACCTGAGAAATGTGTGCATAGGAAAAATTCGTGTCTAGACTCCTGTCCAGCGGTGGTGTAGGGTTTATAGGACCTGGGTTCGATTCCCAGCGCTGGTCTCTTTTCTGGTTTTTCTGTGCATCCATTGTGTCGGTTTGTATTTTCATTACTAACTACGTCACCTATTCTTCGCCCTCGATCGCATCAAGTCAAGCCAACCATCTAACATTTTTAATAATCCAATCGCATCTCCTATGACTTGAGCTACACAACATTGGATTAACGATCAACCAGCCTGCCAGTTCCACTGACACATTTAAAATGACGACGTCAGCATACAGTGTACAGCCATTATTATGTAGGTCTGGTCCAAACGCTGTGACGCAATATCTCAGTCCATAACGCTGAATAATATTTAACAACTTTAAACGAGGAATTATTGTTTAACGATTTCGACAATTTTTTCTATGTAGCTTGGTTTTATCTCTATAAAAACACATGTTTTCAAGATTTAACGCGAACGAAGCCCAGATTAGATGAACCACGTACTAGCGATGAGATGTAGGTACATAACATTATGAATCAAAGCGTAAGTTTTACAAATAGCCATTTGCACTTTCCCCCGGAAGTGTCTGGTTTGAAAATTTAGCAGCGTTTTCCTTTCTTTTCTATTCCAAATAGGGACTTATCTATAACACAAAAGCTGTTAACGATGAATGCTGTTTTAATAAGGCTTCTTTGTATTTCGAGAAAAATCAAATGGGCACCAAATCAAAAGCCACCACAGCCACCCAAAACAAAATAAGTACATTCCTGATATTTTGAAAATATAGAATCGATTAAATTTTAGACGAATTCCAATTAATTCCAACTATTAAAATTTTTAAAAAAGAAGCTTGCCCGTTCCACTGGTGTCCATAGGGCTGGCTCTTTCCTCAGCCAACGTATTGGCATTGCCATACAACGAGGAAATGCAACCAGCCTTATGGGCACCCTGCCCAATAGCAACAACTTGGATGATATTTGTAAACATAGATTTTTAGGATTAGAGTATTAGTTTTAGTTCCTTTTTTTATTTATTTCTGTTAATTATTGTATATATTTGTTTTATAAATAAATTAGTAGCTAATCCAAAATAGTAATAATAATAATAATGTCATTTATTTCAGATTATTATCCATAGTTTGTTATAATAATAATAATATTAAGAGTGTGATTAAATTTAAACTCGCTGCCCGCTTGTCCCTAGTGCCACACGCTTTCGGTCACCGGCACAATTGGTCGCAAAGCCCTGTCCGCTGCACCGACCGACACATCGCAAATGACGACAATCGGACGGCGCCGCAAACAGCCAATGCTGCCCTTGTTGCTAAGCCTAAATCCAGACTAATATTATAAATGCGAAAGTGTGTTTGTATGTTTGTCCGTCTTTCACGCCGTAACGGAGCGACGGATCGATGTGATTTTTGGCATAGAGATAGTTTACGGGCCCGAGAGTGACATAGGCTACTTTTTATCCCGGAAAAATGCACAGTTCCTGAGGGAACAGCGCGCGATAACCGAATACCACGCGGGCGGAGCCGCGAGCAAAAGCTAGTACTATTCATAAACGACCCTATTTACTACAGCTTGCTTATTCTATTTGCGAATGATAGCGAAAAAGAGACAGATAATAATAAAATAAATAAATAATAAATATCATGGGACATTTGACACCAATCGACCTAGTGCCAAAGTAAGCAAAGCTTGTACTATAGACGCTAGGCAATGAATAAACATACTTCAATATAAATAAATAAATACTTAAATACATATTAAACATCCAAGACCCGATAACAAACACTCGATTCATTCATGCAAATATCTGCCCTGGCAGGGACTCGAACCCAGGACCTCAAGCTTCGTAGTAAGGTTCTCTAACAACTTAGCCATCCGGTCATTTATTCACACATTATGGAAAAATTAAGAAGGAAAACATTTTGAAACCACATCGAATAGTATAAATAGAATAGAAAAGATGTGCAAGTGTAAATGGTGCCTTACTTGAAGAGATGACTATCGGGATAGGTCTGGTGTGGCAACCATGAAGCGGAGGGGGGCAGGTCTACCGCTAGTGGACTGACGGGAAAGCGAGAGTTCGGCAATTTGGCAATTTTAACTTTCTATGGATCAAAATTAAATAGTTATTTGTGTCACAAGGGAGCAAAATGAGAAGGATTCTATCTATTCCGGTTTTGTGCTTTCCGCATCCACCGCGATCCCACGATCTTAACCAGGTCGTCGCTCCATCTTGTTGAAGGCCTACCGACAGCTCATCTCCCGGTCCGCGGACGCTATTCGAGAACCTTTTGACCCCATCGGTCGTCAGTCCTGCGAGCAATGTGCCCCGCCCACTGCTACTTCACTTTGTTCTACTGCGGATATCGTCATTTCTGATTCTATCCCGCAGAGAAACTGCGAGCTTAGCCCTCTCCATAGCCCTTTGAGTGACTTTGAGCTTCCTCATGCATGAGGCCCATAGTTAGCGCCCACGTGTCAGATTCGTATGTCATCATTGGCAACACACACTGGCAAAGACTTTTGACTTCAAACACTGCGGTAATTTAATAGGATACAATATATGAGTGGTTATAACCACACGTCAGGTTGGCGTGCGCTTGCTTCCCATCGATATAAGAAAACCTTTTGTCGCTACCCGCTTATTGTTTAAGACCTCTACCTCGACAATGCCACGTCCACACCGTTCCAAAATATTCACTCCGTTTGCATAATACGCTTTACGTCTAGCACAAATTGCTGAGACCTGCATCGTCGCTATGAATGTCTCTATTTACCCAACTCTGTGGAAATGAAACACATCAGGAGATGAGTATTACATTAAGGGGCTGTTTAACCATCCAATGATTGTGAAAGCTCTGCTGTAGGACCTATAATAGGCTGAGATGATGCTGATCGGAGCCATCATGATATTCAATATTGAAATATCGATACACAGCGTGTTATAAAAGATTCAATGTAGAGTTCAACAACGGACGGTTTTATCGTTAAAAAGCGATCTCCTCCAATTAACTTTTGAGCAGTCAAAAATGTGAAATAGTCATAAATATTGCACTATGCAATGAAAACTATATAGTTAACAATTTCTAAATTAATAATTCGATTTAATATTCAACGTGCGTTGTAGTGGCTCATAAGACGTGTTCCATTAGTGTCTTTATAAAATATATTAAGTACCATTATTATTCTGGGCTCTGATGATGATGCATAACTATTTATTTACACCAACACATAGTAATATAATTTCCAAGGATTAAAACCTACATATTTTATTTGTTGCCGTCTTATTAAAATAAATAAAGTATCATTAAACTAATGGTATATAGAATCCAATACTGTTCAAATACAAATTGAACTCGTCACGTGAAATAATGAAATTACGACGCGAAAACGAAAGCCTTGTTCAAATAATTTATTCTATTGTCATAAAGCTTTTGTAGTTTGCGTTGGAAATTATAATTCAAGAAACATAGGTACAACTGACATTTACAAATTGTTAGTTCTGAGAATGTATCGTGTATATTTATTTTAATAAGCCCACCATGCCATTTTGTAACTAATTGATACAATTATTACTGTAGCAACTGTTTAAAAAAATATACCTCATTGAGTTTTTGTCGGGGTCTTATCAACAGAGGTTTTCCGAACCGATAGTAGTTTAATACCGCGTTATATTTATAACTATCCCTACTAATATTATAAATGCGAAAGTTACTCTGTCTGTCTATCTGTCTGTCTGTTACGCATTCTCGTCGAAACCCCTGAACCGATTTGATGAAATTTAGTATATATCTAGTTTGCACCCCAAGGATCAACATAGGATACCTTTTATTCCGGTAGAGGGCGCCACCGCGCGATAACCTAGAATCGCGCAGACGAAGTCGTGAGCATAAGCTAGTAAATAAATATAAACACACTCACGAACCTTCACACTCATGAAATTAGTGGGATTCATCTAAAAACTCTCGGTAAACATCGGCAAAATCTTAATAACAGTAGAATAAGATGAAAACCTCCATCGGGATTATCCATTATTAAACTTCGACAGGTTTCTAAGGTATTAATCTTGGCTAAGCTATTCAAATGCGGCTCCTGCGCCGATAATACCAGAGTAGAGCGTTACTGAACAATATTAACTTTATCTCGATACCTTAGAGCCGGTACATTACTACGCCTTTCCATTAATTAAGTATGAAACCTAAAATAATTAATAAAGGCGCCTGCTACCGCTAAAGATTTCAAAAAGTATAATTTAGAAAGAAAACCCTGTCGACATACGTTCGTTAAAAAAGATAAAATATTTATTAAATAATAATATGTTAAAGTTCAAAAGTTACAAATTAATTACTTATTATACAGCGTGTATTTTTGATACTACGTCAAACTGTAACCAGACGAAGATTTAAGTACTGTGAACCAATACCAAAACAAATTTTGAATTTTTAAAACTAACCATCAGAGTCAATATTTTTAATATTTTCGAACAGCAATGCAATGCGTACAATAATTTGATACGAGAGAAAAATGTTCTGTGACAGCTATCACGTCAACAAGTGCGACGTTTCGAATAAAAACAAAACAGTATCACATATTGATACTGATATGTATACGTATGCATGTACCTAGGTTAGTATCATACGGTGGCTGCGCCCACCGTCCTTTCTAAATAAACAGTGTGCTACCGTTGCTCGGACTAATCACTTGTCTCCCACCCGTACTCCTCTATAGAACAGTGGCGACGACTACCCGCGTGTGTTTTTATTAAAACAAATGGAGGCTTTTAATTTCGGCAGTTTTAGTAATTTTGACCATCAGTCGCAAGATTGGAAGACTTATAAAAGCCGATTACAGCAGTGGTTCATTGCAAGTGGCATCAATGAGGAGTCCGACAAAGCAGGGATCAGAAGACGAGCAGTGTTACTTAGCGCACTCACGGAGTCAACGTACAGTTGGCTAGTAATTTAGCCTTGCCCGGCCAAATCGAAGACAAATCGTTTAGTGAAGTTATCAAAATACTGGACGACCATTTCACGCCAAAGCGTTGTGGGTTCGCAGAAAGGTACAACTTCTATGCGGCGGTGCAGCAAATGGATGAAAATCATGGCCAGTGGGCGGCAAGATTAAGGGGTCTCGCTGCGCATTGTGCATTCAAAAATTTAGAGGATGCGCTGCTCGATAAGTTCGTCATGGGGATGAGGCCGGGGCAAGAGCGTGATCAGTTGTTTGCGAAAAACATCGCGGATCTGACGTTGACCGCGGCGGTGGAGCTGGCCGAGAGCGTGCGGTGCGCGCGCGCAGGCGCCGCGGCGGCCGCCACGGGCGGGGACGCCGGCGCCCCCCACGCGGTCTTCAGCATCAACAAAAACGACAGGATGAAGAAAACGCGTAGCCCTCCGAGTGGTGCAAGGTGCGCGATTTGTGGTTACTCGAATCACAAACAACC
Source organism: Choristoneura rosaceana (assembly GCA_037349165.1). Lineage (NCBI taxonomy): Eukaryota > Metazoa > Arthropoda > Insecta > Lepidoptera > Tortricidae > Choristoneura > Choristoneura rosaceana. The sequence goes on from JAZBNJ010000026.1 coordinate 705,767, forward strand.
AGAGTGCCGGTTCGTAGATTATAAGTGTAAATTGTGCAAGCGTAAAGGGCACCTCCGCAGGATGTGTCCCGATAGAAAAGTGAACTACTTGGAGCAGGATGTCGGTTCCGAGAGTGAGGACGAAGATGGTAAGTCCATTTACAATATACGTTGTTTCGAGGGCAGGCCGATGACGGAAACCGTTCAGATGCAAGGAAAAAATATCGTGTGCGAAATCGATAGTGGTTCAGCGGTAACAGTCTTATCAGAGAAAACGTTTAAAATTTTTTTTAATGATGTTCCATTGTCACCGACTAATAAACGTTTAATTAACTATACGGGTGGTAGAATGAGTATCGCGGGTTGCGCTACGTTGTGCGTGCGGTACTTGGGGCGCGCGGCGCCGCTGCGCGTGTTCGTGGTGCGCGCCGGCGGGCCGCCGCTGCTGGGCCGCGACTTCATCCAGGCGTTCCAGCTGCAGCTCGCGCCCGTGCCTACTGCGCCGCGCCCGCCGCGCCCGCAGCCACTCAATATAGCGATGCCATATCCGAACTAGAGAAAAAATATCCACGGGTTTTTTCGGACCGGTTGGGGTGCTTTAATTTGTACGAAGTTAAACTTCAATTAAAGGCAGAGGCTAAACCGGTTTTTTGTAAAGCTCGTACGGTACCGTTCGCTTTAAGGGACAAAATTGAAGCCGAAATAGATAGACTGGTGAAGCTGGGAGTCTTAGAGCCGGTGACGTATTCTGAGTACGCCTCCCCCATTGTGCCGGTCCTAAAACGGGACGGCAATGTGAGAATCTGTGCCGATTATTCTTGTACAATAAACAAACAACTCTTAGTTGAAAAATATCCGTTGCCTACCGTATCCGAATTATTTGCTAAATTGCATGGTGGAAAATTTTTTTCAAAGTTAGACCTGTCTATGGCGTATAATTAATTCGTAATTGATAAAGAATGCCGTAACATTACTTGCATTAATACGCACCGCGGCCTATTTAATTATACGCGCTTGATATTCGGGCTGTCTAGCGCGCCCGCTATTTTTCAACGCGCCATAGAAGCTATCCTGGGCGATATGGATGGAGTCCTATATTTTTTGGACGACATATTAATAACAGGAGCAGACACCGATCAGCATCTAAGTAGGCTTAAAACCGTGCTACAACGGTTGCAAGATGCGGGATTGGTGCTACAAAAGGAAAAATGTGCCTTTTTCAAAAAAGAAGTGTCTTATTTAGGATTTTTAATCGACGAAAACGGTATTAGGAAAAATCCAGAAAAAGTTAACGCTATTCTGGAAGCATCGGCACCTAAAAACGTTAGCCAGGTGCAATCCTTCTTAGGCTTATTAAATTATTACAGGTCGTTCATTCCTAACGCGTCAGCTATATTGAGTCCTATACATTCGTTACTACAAAAGGGGGTTAAATGGCATTGGTCCGAAGCTCAAGACAAGGCCTTCAAATTAATTAAATGTAGCTTAGCCTCCGACCAAGTCTTAGCGCACTTTAACCCCAACGCAAAAATAATAGTGACGGTGGACGCGTCCCCGGACGGCCTGTACCCCTAGTGTATTTTTTCGGTTACAAAATACGTCTCGATCGCGTTCGCGTTAAAATCTCAATTTGTATGGAAACACGAACAGCGCCTCCTAGCGGAACTTTTGCGATGTTCGTGTAACGCGAACGCGATCGAGACGTATTTTGTAACCGAAAACTTACACTAAGGGCACTGGCCGCCATCCTGTCGCAGGCGGACGCGGCCGGCGGCGAGCGGCCCGTGGCGTTCGCCTCGCGCGCGCTCAGCGCCGCCGAGCGGAGGTACTCGCAGATTCAGAAAGAAGCCACGGCGATAGTCTTCGGGGTGCGCCGGTTCCATCAATATTTATATGGCCGGGCTGAACCGTTCACGCTGCGCACAGACCACAAACCGCTCACTACGATATTCGGCAATAATCACGGGATCCCGGAAGTAACGGCGAATAGGCTGCAACGATATGCAATTTTTTTGAGCGCTTATAACTATAATATAGAATATATATCGAGTGCAGCTAACAGTGCTGATTATTTGTCACGGGCGATACCGGTTCGAGAGGGGCGGGCGCGCGGGGAGCCGCGGGAGGAGGAGGCGGCCTACGTTAACTTCGTAGTGGAGGGCGCGCTGCCGGTCACGGCGACCGAGCTGCGGCGCGCCACCGCCGCCGACGCGCGCCTGCAGGCGGTGGCGCGTTACGTGCTGGACGGCTGGCCCAGGCGAGTCTGCGATGCACTCTTAAAACCGTATTTTAATTGTCGCAATCAGATATCTCTAGAAAACGGAATTTTATTAAGAGGTCATAAAGTAATAATTCCGGAAGCATTACGGGAAAAAATAACGACTGAACATCACAGCTCCCACCTTGGAATAGTTAAGATGAAGGCGGAAGCGCCCGCGCGGGTTTGGTTCCCGGGCATCGACGCGGCGCTGGAGCGAGTGGCCGGCGCGTGCGCCCCGCCCCGCCGCGCGCTCCTATCTCACCATGGCCTTATCCTCCGCATGCGTTCCATAGGATACATATAGATTTTTTCGGCCCGATTAATAGCAAAATGTACTTAATAATAGTGGACGCATTCTCTAAATGGGTGGAATGCGAAGTAATGGATGGTAATACTTCGGCAAAGGCAGTAATTGCAAAATTATTTGGTTTCATGTCGCGCTTTGGCATTCCTAACATTATAGTTAGTGACAATGGAACTTCTTTTACGTCGCAAGAATTTAACCGATTTTGTATATTGAATGGAATAACGCATTTGTTTTCACCCGTATATCATGCAAACAGTAATGGACAAGCAGAATCCTTTGTAAAAATTCTTAAGAAAGGGTTGAAAACAATAATTTTAGAAGGTGGTCATTCTAAAGATATACAAAACCGGTTATCCAAATTTCTTTTTGACTATCGCAACTCGATACACTGTACCACTAATCGGTCGCCAGCGGAGTTAGTTTTCGGTCATAAGCTTCGCTCTCGATTAGATTTGATATCGGCTGCTGAGCCGTTGCCAGCGCCGTCGTCACAATCGGAACTGACAACATTGGTCCAACGTAAGCAGTCCTTGCAGGCAAAAAACTATGGCGGTAAAATAAGGAAAAAATTTGAAAAAGGTGATGTGGTATGGGTGCAGCGATACGAAAGGAACGGAAAAAAATATTGGACTAAAGGCGTCGTGCTACAAGAAATCGGCCACGTGATGTATCTGATACATTTACCCGAGCTGGAGCAAAACGTGACGCGCCATATGGACCAGTTATGGACATACAAAGGAGATGATCGCGGGGAAGTAGGTGGAAGAGTTGAACAAGGAGCAGTAATTTTCGACCACATCGACACTGAGCCATCATCGACGATCAGGTTGGAGGAGCAGACTGACAAGGCGGTGACGGCCTCTGCAGACTCGGTGGTAGTTAACGCGCCGATCGACCTAGCAATGCGAGAGGAAGACGATTCAGTGATCCAACCACCGCCTGTTCAAGCCGACTCAGGGACGCCACCGCGCGCCGCGCACGCTGAGGAGAGAGCGGACGCCGCGGAGTTCGCGACGCCTACAGGCGCGATGGGTGAAGCGGCCGATCCAGCACCGCAGACCACATCACCACGAGACGAGACCATGTTATCCCCGCGACCTCGCCGTGTTAGACCTAAGGTTAATTATAGACAGTATTTTTAGATTAGGGTAATGGGGGGAGAATTTATATGTATACGTATGCATGTACCTAGGTTAGTATCATACGGTGGCTGCGCCCACCGTCCTTTCTAAATAAACAGTGAGCTACCGTTGCTCGGACTAATCACTTGTCTCCCACCCGTACTCCTCTATAGAACATTGCGTGCCAATTAATTTTGTAGGTAAAATAATTAATCTAAATTTGTTACTAAAACATAATAAAATGTGATTAATAGAGCCTCCACTAAGTGCCCTTAAAGTTTGAGGTAGTATCAAAAACACGCTGTATTAGTGCCCGTGGCCTCGTGGTTTGAACTATTCTCAAGCAGAAGGTCTTGAGTTCGAATCCAGGCTTGGACCTCTGAGATTTTCAGAATTTTTACGCATCTGCAAACATTCAACGCAGGCGCCGCTACTTTCGTAGTTTAACCGCACTACTTTGCAGAAGAGCGATATTCCAATAATGTTACAAGATACATTTTATTTTAAACATGGGCCTCCGCAAAGTGCTGCCCGAAGCTAAACAGTATTTTAAAACTGTATTGTTTACCTAACCAGTAATTAGTTTATCAACCAAGAAACTCAAAATACAGTAAGACAATTACATAAATGCAAACAGCATTCAATACGTACTTACTTGTTTTATCCCACATGTTAGTACAAGATAAATGTAGATATATTTTCCCTCAGGAACTGCATTTTTCCGGGATAAAAAGTAGCCTATGTCACTCTCGGGCCCATAAACTATCTATATGCCAAAAATCACGTCGATCCGACGCTCCGTTACGGCGTAAAAGACTGACAAACATACAAACGTACAAACACACTTTCGTATTTTTAATATTAGTATAGATCTACATACACCGTATAATCACTCTAAGGAGATTAATGAGTTAAACTGACGACCCACTCACGCCATCCGATACGGACAATATCTCATTTGTCAAACGGTGTCGATTCCGACGCGAGATATATTGTGATATATCGAGATATGCCGAGACAAATTGATATTAATTTGTGTATCAGTTACGTTATATCATGAGAGTGATGCTAATCAAATTGATGGACAAATAATTAAAAGCAAACTTGCTAGTGCATATGTCGACGATCGTAAAATCCGCCAGATCACGAAATTCCAAGGCGTATCGTGAAATGGCGCCATTTCATAACAATGCCTTAAAGTTGTATTGGCCAGGCATATCACGATGTGCCTAAGAAACAATACGCCAGATCGATTAGAGCAATGTATATGTCGGCGGCCGATCGTAAAATCAGCCAGATCACTAAATTCCTAGGCACATCGTGAAATGGCGCCATTTCATGAATTGGCTAAGGGACATCCGCCATATCGTTCAAAACTCACCGTTTGACGATTTGCCTGGTGACGTTTAGGCAGATCATGATATTCCTAGGCATATCATGAAATGCCGCCATTTCATGATTTGGCTAGTTTAGGCAGATCATGAAATTCCTAGGCATATCATGAAATGCCGGCAAATCGTTTCTGGCACTTCGCCGTCCGCTGCCGCGGCACGCTCGCTTCGCTCGCTCGGCTCGTGCGTAGTAGTCACAATTCATCCTAACCACTCCTCGCTTCGCTCGTCGTACCTATTTTTTTCTTTCTTTCAGCATATCACGATACGCCCGGTATAAAGCTAGGAATATCGTCGAATGCGTTGCTCTAATCGATCTGCCGTATTGTTTCTGGACATCTTTTAGGCATATCATGAAATGGCGCCATTTCATGATGTGCCTAGGAATTTCGTGATCTGGCTGATTTTACGATCGGCCGCCGACATATACGTCGATATTCCTAGCTATATAGCGGTATAGACCGAGCATAACGTGATTATGCCGAAAAAAAGAAAAGTTTAGGTACGACGAGGGAAGCGAGGAGTGGTATGTACGAATTGTGACCACAATGCACGAGCGGAGCGAATGAAGCGAGCGTGCCGCGGCGCGGCCAGCGAAGTGCTAGAACCGATATGGCGGCGTTTCATGATAATAATATGCCTCAAACAAGTTCAAAAATGTGTATTTATGTGAAGTACTCAAAACTCATGTATCTTTACTTTTTACCTTCGACTTCGCTTGTATAAACAATTCCATCTGGCAGTCGATTTGTAATTCTGGGATTCCACTAAATTCCCACGGAATGCCCAAAGATAATATCGAGGTCGCCATCTACGCTCTTTTAGTCAAGTCTGTTGATTTTTTTTTATTGAAAGAGAGAGTATAAACGTATAGGTACGAATACAATGTTAGCGACGCGACAACGCGATAACGCGGCCAGATCGGGAGACCCCAGCTCAGTAGGAATTTACAGGAAGCACTGACGAATCCAAGCAAACGCTTCACGCGACTATTTCGTACTAAGCAGTGCATTGAAGCGGTCGCGATCGCCACCATCGAAATATCTAATACTAGCTTTTTCCCGCGGCTTCACCCGCGTGGGATTCGGTTATCGCGCTCTCTTCCCTCGGGAACTATTCATTTTTCGGGGATAAAAAGTAGCCTATGTCACTTTCTGGCCCATAAACTCACTCTTTGCTAAAAATCACGTCGATCCCTTGCTCCGTTTCGACGTGAAAGACGGACAAACATATACACAAACACTTTCGCATTTATAATATAGCTAATGCCCGCGAGTTCGTCTGTGCGGACCTAGGTTATCGCGCGGTGGCGCCCCCTACCGGAATAAAAAGTATCCTATGTTGATTCTTGGGGCTTAAATTATCTCTATAGTAAATTTCATCAAAATCGGTTCAGCAGTTTTGACGTCAAAGCGTAACAGATAGACATAGTTACTTTCGCATTTATAATGTTACGAGTAGTAGGGATGTACCTTTGCGTAGTTTGCAACAAAAACGAAAACGATAGACAACGTGTGTTTACTAAAAGAAGTGAGTTACAACCTACGATGACAGCTAGCATGTGGACAAAACACAATTAACCGTTAATATTTAAAATGTTAATTTCGTAATTGCAACAGGCCCGTGAAGCCTTCAACAAAATAATAATAAACTCTACAGTAAATATTTGATTGCTTTGCTCTGTGTACTCATTTATTACAACGCAAAATAAACGAATTTTTAATTCATCAAAATTAAAAGGCTGGCATGTTTTTAACGACTCATATGACTATTGTGTCGATAAAACAACATTTTTTAAAGCAAGCCAACATTTGGCTTCTCTATTCGTCAGGGCACTCAAAACCGGACTTTACCGGGCGGAAAATACCGTCCTGAATAATTATGGTAAATTCTTGAAAATTTTCTCGCATCGAGAATGTTGCTGTTAAGTTCTCGAGAACATTCTTTCAGGAGAGAAGTTATGAGAAATAGAAAATGTCTCAATTTGTATTATCGATACGGTTGTACTTGCCTAAACACTTCCAACCTGATAAATACCGACATGAAAATCGAAAACTAATAAATACTGCCGTTTGTCCCATTTAGTTGTGATAGGTACACTTGCAATCCCAGGACCAAATTTAGTTATTTTCCACGCTACTGTTCGAAAGCGAAAAACAAGTTCGGTATTACCCTGCCTCTGTCCACCAATTATCTGGTCGGTATTTCCATGATGGTCCATGGTGGATCCTTTCGCCACCGACCTACGCGACAACACTTCCACCCTCACCATTTAGATAGTTGGCGGTCCTCAACTGTGCGTTTGTCCAGAAATTTCTTGCCTCGCACAGCAAAACTCTGGAATGAACTATTGCCTACGGTATTCCCGGACCGATATAACCTTCAAGCTTTCAAGAAAAGACCGTAATCGTATCTTAAAGGCCGGCAACGCACTTGTGACTCATCTGGTTTTGCAGGTGTCCATGGGCGACGGTAATCGCTCACCATTCGTCTGCTCGTTTGCCCCCTGTACCATAAAAAAAATCCGCGCCGGTCAAGAATGGTATTCTTCGTACCTAAGCAATAAATTTCAGTAAAAAAAAAAAATTTGCTACTAAATAGAGATATGGGTACAGATATTTACAATACAATACAATACAATAACTCTTTATTGCACACCAACATATAGGAAACAATTACAGAAAACAGGTATATACACAGAGACTTTCTGAGGTAAGAAATAGGCGGCCTTATCGCTTCAGAGCGATCTCACCAGGCAACCTTTACAATTACCGATACGACTCAATGCATAGAAGCTAATATGTAAGAGAAATATTTCTATCAGAGCCTTTTAAATCAACGACCAAACGCTCCCAACACAAAGACAACAATACAATAACCATTCCTCAATTTAACTGCTTACCCGATCGGAAAGCTTTTTCGGCACTAAATCAGCAATATGTAAATGTATTTGGCAATGGCCGCTGCTTCCGATGTCTATGGAATTAAATCACTTTGATCCGGCATGGACGCAGAGACGGACAAATTGATTTAGCGACAAAATTGTAGAGTTATGGGATTTATATTCAACATTACATACTGAGTATCGGAATGTTAGTAGATCTAGGGAAAGTTCCCTTATTCCTCGTAGTCCCTCTAACTTGTTTCATCAGTGGTACGAGAAGGAATTGTAATTACTTATGAATATGGTTATGATTATAAATATTATGATTAACTTTAAAACTTTTTAACATTAAAATAATTGAATACCCGTGAGACATCACGGGATTTTCGATTTTGCAGGTGGTAGGACCTTGTGCAATGTCCGCCCGGATTGCTACCACCATCTTGCTCGCTAATCCTGCCGTGAAGCAGCAGTTTTTAAATTAAAGCAAAAACAGTTCACAGCGCAATCATTTACTGGGTCAAAAACTAATAGTTTTAATCACGACCCCAAAGTCATTCTGTATAAGACTGCACTGCACTCAGTTATTGCTCAATAAATGTTATAGAATCGTAAATTCTAGAACAGTGAACGCAAGAAGCTTCGGTCACTTACTCAGTGTACCCACTGCGAGATAAAACGCTCGGATCAGACAGGAAAACATCGGGGTGTGTATAAATCACGCGGTATCGCGGGACAGGGCGGCCATTAGTCCGGGCACCAATAATTCAGACCGGACAACTACATTAGACATTCCATTTAAACGTCCGGCCGGTGCAGTGATTTGGGGTCACCCTAGTGCTTAGGTTGGGCTGGTTGGAACAAATTGCGCTGTAAAGTCGCGGTGTTAGTGGGTTTGTACGTGACTGAGGTACGGGCGTGCGCTAATTTAACATTTGGATATTTATGTCTGATTTCACTAAGTATACGCGGTGTTTTATTTGCTGCCGTTAATTTTGACAGGTGAATCTTCATTCATTGTGAAAGTAACTAATGAACTTCTTAGCCACAAACAATTTTACTATCAAGTTGCAAAAACTACAATCACCATACAACGTCCCTCTAAAAGAGAGTACTTTGACACTGGCGAAATTGTCCTATTAATTGAGACAGAAATCCATATTTAAAAAAAAGATAAAGAAGAAGAAGAGAAATCATAAAAACCAACTTTAGTTAAATATCGTCCCAACCTATATACGTCCCACTGCTAGGCATAGGCCTCCTCTCAGAATGAAAAGGCTTGGGCCGTAGTTCCCACGCAGGCCCAGTATGGATTGGGAACTTCACACGCACCATTGAATTGCTTCGCAGGTAATGCCGCCGATGAATTTCAAAATACTCAGAGGTGCGAGCTGGGATTTGAACCCACGTCCCTCTGCTTGAGAGGCGATAGGTCAAACCACTAGGCCACCACGGCTCCCTGCTATAGTTAAATATGTGTGAATTAAAAATGCAAACGCTCAATAAAATGATGTTATAAATTTACAATGTTTTACAGTGCATAACTATTTTAATTCGATTATCTTTCAAGCAGTAAAAGTTTGGCCACCTGTTTTGGATAAATTAACATAATTTGACTTGTTGAATATTCTTTCAAAGGTAACGGAAATCAAAAACAACACGTTATATAGTCTGTGAGCATTCCTTTGTTTGTTTCCAACATTAACTTGTTCATATCCCGCCATCAACTATGTACATTCCGTACGTGCCCCAAAACGTGAATAAACTACAGCGCCCAAACCCGAACAAATCTTAACAACATCAAGGGGCCTTAATGAGACCATATTTTATGCCAAGATAACTATTTAGCTTTCAACACTAATGAGCTTACTGCGATAGTGTCCCTAGTGATGTCCGGGTTCCATTACAGTTGTGGTTTCGGCGAAACGTAACCGGTAGCGTTAAAAAACTCGGCCAAAAGTTAAACTACTTTTGCAGGTGGTAGGACCTTGTGCAAGGTCCGCCCGGATTGCTACCGCCATCTTGCTCGCTAATCCTCCCGTGAAGCAGCAGTGCTTGCAATGTTGTGTTTCGGCGTGGAGAGTAAGACAACCGGTGAAATTACTGGCACTTGAGGTATTCGATCTCAGGCCTCTAGGTTGGCAACGCATCTGCAATAACCCTGTTGTTGCAGATGTTTTTGGGCGGTGGTGATCTCTTACCACAAGGAGACCCACTTGCTCGTTTGCCTTCCAGTGAAATAAAAGAAAAACTACCTAATTTCAAATATAATCGAATTCAAGGCGTAAAGAGTGCGCTAAGTGTCTCTGTTACAGCTGGGATAATAAGCCTTCGAAAATCTGTGCTTTAACAGGTTGAATTTCTCAACCGATTCTCGGAAAATGATGTAAGTACGCTCGATAATTATAATTGAGTTTTGCGAATCAGTTTCGGATTTTTGTTTAAGAGGGCAGAATAATAGAGATCGTTGACGTAAAAGACAGATACGCGAGGTCTACAGCAAACAAAGCTTCTTGTTTTATTCAGTTCGTGCTCTCCAAACTTCTGAAAACTTAATTTGCTTTCGTCTACACCTAAGTTAAGTATGTATGTCAAAGTTAAATAAAACCTTACAAATATCCTTTGAATGAACTATAAATATGTAATTTTACCGCTAAGCCTAGAGTTATATGTATTTATACATTCTCCATAATTATAAATTATAATTGAATCGTCGGGGTAACACTTCGGTATGATTTATACGAACATTATATTCATATACCACATACATCAGTGACTTAGTTATATTTCGGTTTCAAAGTGTTTCCTTTTACAGCCAAGAGTTTTTTTAGGGACGTTGTTTGATCAGTAGTTAAAGTTACTAATTGTCAAATTTCCATTGAAATATGTTAACTATTGTTATTTTTGCCATACATTTTAACCATTAGTTTGTTTAACTACAGATCAAACGACAGGCCTTTAGCATGCGACCGAAAGCCGAAAACATTCGGCCAAAAGCGTGATTCGGCCAAAGCGCCACGCATGCAAATGTAACTCGACGCCGACGTTCATAACCGCTGACCGCACAGCATTTGCGATTCTTTTTCAAAGCCTTGCTTAATCCCCTTAATGTGGGCAAAGCTCAGCTCTTATTACGTAGGCCATAAGAACTGGTTTAATACATGAGTCTTTCAAAGAGTCGCCGCCGTATAATCATTTGTGGAAGACATTAAGCATTCCCTGGGCTTGGTTCTGTGATGAATTATTTCCCTTTAGGTCCGCCTTGAATCGAATATAATTTTTAACCCTCGGTGTAAAAAAGGGGGTGTTATGAGTTTCACGCAAATTTCTGTCTGTGGCATAGTAGCTCTCAAACAGGTTTTTTTACGTGAAAATAAGTTTCTGTGCAGTAAGGTTTAGCTATTTTTTTATATATAATATACAAGAGGGGGCAAACCATAAGCGTATATAGAGGGGAGGTGCCCACTCCAGTATGATCTAGTGCCCATCCCAAGGTGTTGGACTACTGATTTGATATTCTATAATACTGATATCTTAAAACAAAAATCCAGGCCAGCACCCCCCCCTCCCCCCTGGAAAATAAACCTAGACAGGTCAATGGGGCAAACAAGCATGAGGGTCACTGCACTGTGAGGGGGAAGCAATGGAGCGCCCATAGACACCTGTCAACACAAGGGGGCGTGTTTGTTAAAACTCTGTTCAGGTGGTTTTCATTTGAGAAGTTGATCTTTGAAATGACAATGTTCGGAAGTTTCCAACTTGTCTAAGTTGGTTACATGATTCGATTTGTGGTATTCGAACATGGCGGATGTAGACAATGTATAATTTTGCTATTTCTGTTTCTTTGGCTAGTTGAAGTATAATTTTGATAGTGTTTTATGCGGCGATTAAGCTTAACAGTGAACAGTGATCACAAAATTCTATATTGCTCTCGTGTCTGACATTTTTTAAAGCGCAAGTTGTCTCCACGTGGTTTCTGGAATTTTACTATCACGTTGCAAAAACTACAACTGCCGAACAACGTCCCTCTCAAAGAGAGTACTTTGACACTGGCGAAATTGTCCTAATAAGGACAGAAAGCCATATTTTAAAAAAGAAGAAGAAGGAGTTTGGTTACATGTATTGTATTGAAAATCCTATAAATATTAATTAAAAATCCCTGACAGCTTAGTGGTTTGATCTTATGGCCTTAAGCAGAGGCTAGGTTCGAACCCGAGACGTTACTATGATTATTTGAAGTGTATTGTTTCAAATTACAGCTTGTCATCACAGAGGTTCTCTGAGCGAAACCGCCGTCAGACTACGAAACCCTAAAATGCTTATCAGCTTGCAGTTTTTATAAGTTTCCGGTAGCCCGCAGTAAAATGCATGACGCTCGGTTGCTAACCCAATTTACTTGGTTTTTGTCTCCTCTAACAGCCTTTGTATGCATTCCTAAAATTTAATAGGTAATGCATACAAAGGTTATTTAATAAAGTTTTTCAGGCTTAGTATTCACTGAGGTAACAACCAAAAACCGATAATTTTAGATCACAGTTAGTTCACAGTGGTCCAAAATGAGTGAGATTCAGAGCTACTTTCGCATTAAAAAAAAATCAAATTCGCATTAATAAATAAATAATTTATAATATTAGAAAAAGAAAGAAAGAAATCGTTTCTTCGTGACAACCTTCGAAATAAGAAAAGTAAATTAAAGTCTAAGCATGTCAAGAAAAATAATTAATAAAAATTATCATTACCATTGACACTTATTTGATACTTATTCGATATCTGGCGAGTCTCCAATTATTGGTAAAGATCAAAAAAATAATCCAAATCATTTATTCAGTAACCGCAATAGGCACTTTTACACGTCATCTTTTAAACTACCAGCGCTTTCGGAAAGACCATCATTACCAAGAAGAATGCGCCGCAAGAAACTTGGCAAAAAGTCTTTTTTTCAAAATAAATTAATTACAAATGTGTTCTGAGAGGAGGCCTGTACCCAGCAGTGGGACGTATAGGCTAGGATGGATCAGATATATGCACGCTTAGCTGTGTCAGATACTGTAGCCGTGACAAAACCCTCTCCACACAAGTTGAAATCACACATACCTTACATTTTTGATATTCGCGCAGCCCGCAAACTTAAATTGAAACAAATAAATTGAAACTTGCTTTTGACCCACGATTTGCCGCCCCGGGGATCGCTTATTCCATAAACGGCGGACCTGGGAAAAGACGGAACAGTCACGTGCGTAATTTCCTCCCCGTTTTTTTGTGACGGACGCCGCCGGGGGACGCTGAAGGTGGCTTCTCATTTGTCATCCGTTTGTATTATTGGTTGGCTGCATCCGACAAGGAAATTGTAGACAGACATCCACAAAATAAATTAATAAACCGATCGACCGACCGATTGATGACCGGATGGCGAAGGGGTTAGAGAACCTGACTACGAAGCTTGTGGTTCCGGGTGCGATTCCAGGCCGAGGTAGATATTTGTATGAATAATACTTGGATGTCCAATATGTATTTAAGTATGTGTTTATCTATATACACACACAGACACAGAGACACACATAGCGGTCAAACGTACTCGTATAACACCCCTCTTTTTGCGGGGGGGGGGGGGTTAAAAACAACGTCAATTGTTGTCTTAGATATTGAAATTTCCCCCTTAAACTATCTAAACATTTACATTTCTGTATTGAATTAGTTTAGTTTGTATTACAATGACAGATAAGTGAAATGTCTAAAATCCTTGAATGTACTAAATCTGGCAGCTGAAGTTTGTGTTTACATTTAGTAAAAACCTTGCTGCTCTTTATTTCAACCTTCCACATTTTAATAGATAAACAGTACTTACATCAATTGTACAGATAGATTGCAATTCGAACATAATTAAATTGATCGTTATATCCAGTTCTAGTCTACATCGTTCGTAAATCATTCCAAATTAAATAAATTTAAACTTAAATTATTTAAATTTAAATTTAGTAAAATAAACTTAAATTTAGTAAAATGCCTATCCAAACCAAGTATTTTATATTTCTATTATTCTATTTTGACTGTTCAGGATTGAGAGCCCTAACGCGTGCGCATTGGGCTGGAGCGGTCATTGACCCAGAAGGCTTTCTCTTTGATTGAGAAATAAATGGGATAAATAAAAATCCGGTCATATTTTATTCAAGCAACAGATTTCACGGGGATTTCGTATTTGTTTAGTTTTTGGAGCTTAGTTTTAGTCGTATCGTGCTATCAGCCAAACAAGTGGTCTATCAAGTTGAAAACAAGTATTTATCAACTGAATATAAATAAATAAATATGACGGGACAATTCACACCAATTGACCTAGTCCCAAAGTAAGCTTAGCAAAGCGTACTAAGGAACGGATATATAGATAGATACTTAAATACATGTACGGGAATGGAACCCGGGACCTCAAGGTTCGTAGTCAGGTTGTCTAACCAAGGCCATCTGGTCGTCTTATAAATATAATGTCGCTGAAGTCGAACTTTCAAGTTGACAGACACGTCAATTGGCATTATTGTTTTTATGACATGCAAACGATTATCAACTTTAGGGTGGTAGACCACACATTTGGCTAATGGTACACCTACTAGTAAATGGGAAACCGTGGTGGCCCAGTGGTTTCACCTATGGCCTCTCAAGCAGAGGATCGTCGATTCAAACCCCGGCTCACACCTCTGGGTTCTTCGAAATTCATGTGCGGAATTACATTTGAAATTTACCACGAGCTTTTCGGTGAAGGAACCTTGAGGAAACCTGCTGAAATCTACGAAGCAATTCAACGGTGTGTCTGAAGTTCCCAATCCGCACTAGGCCCGCGTGGGAACTAAGGACCACGGCCTCTCATTCTGAGAAGAGGCCTAAGCGCTGCAGTGGGGCGTTTATGCTTAAAAAATTATGAGATATAAAGAAATGAAGAAATGTTCAAAGGTTAGCTGGAAGAGATCACTTTAAGGGAGAAGTTTGCGTTTGTACATCGCTTAATCTTGTTAACTGTTTATTGTAATGTGTTTTATGTACAATAAAGAGTTAATACCCAGGTACTAGCCAGCTTTGCTCGGGCTAAAACTCTATAACAAGCGTTTTCCCAGAGATGAAAACAAGCTAAATCGATTTTTCATCCCCGAAAACCCCTACATATCGTGCCCGTAGAGCGAAAAGTCACTAAGTCATATTTTGCTGTTTTGAGATACGGACGTTGAAAGTTATGAAAATAAAGTTATAATCTCAAAACAACAAAATACGATTTAGTGACTTTTCGCTCTACGTGGACGATATACCAAATTTCATCGTTATCGTTAAAGTCGTTTCTAAGATCTCGAGATACATATAGAATTGCTCGTTCAAAGGCATTAGATTCAATTCAAAAATGTGTGAAGATGTAGGATGCAGGAACCAAATAAGTTATTTAGGTATGGTAATTTTTTGTCGAACGAAACTCTGTCAAAATACAAACAAATATGTACGTATTTACTCGCATGTTTTACTTAGAAACAGATTTTAATCATCATTCTGTTACAAAATATCAAAACTCCAGTCCCAAACTGCATTAACAAATCACCATTTTCTCCAGACACGGTGCAACATTTTAAAGTCCCGAGCTGCATTTTCCTACCGTAGACTATTTGGCGTTTCCAAATTGTTATCTGCGTCGAGCATATTGGGGCGCCCACTCGCAGGTTTTGCAGGAAAATATTTTTCTCTATTATGTTTTTCCGCTCTACTTCGCCAAGATTAGAATGTGTTTAAAATAAGAGCATTGTGAACAAAGCTTACAGAAGGGATAAAAATAACTCTATTGAGTGTTGGTGACCTTCTGGAAAAGGCTTAGTGGTTTGATTTATGGCCTTTCAAGGAGAAGGTAATGGGTTCAAGCGGAGCAGCGTACCTCTCACTTTTTAATTTATGTGGGATATCACATTGAAAATAGAAGTGAGCGGGGCACATTGCTCGCAGGACTGGTAGTCGATGGGGTCAGAAGTTTCTCGAATGGCGTCCGCGAATCAGGAGATGAGCTGTCGGCAGGCCTCCAACAAGATGGAGTGACGACCTGGTTAAGATCAGGATCGCAGTGGATAACATATTTGAATTTTGAATTTGAAGCTAAAAGCACAAGACCGGTCTGATTGGAGAGCCTTGGGGAGTCCTATGGCCAGCATTGGACATTGATAATGATGATGATGATGATCACATTGAACATTACTAACTTCCCGGTGAGAAGTACATAAAAAATCATCAATCATCATCATGTAAGCCGAAAGACGGTAGGGTCTAATATTTGTATTTTTCATACAATTATCCACCCTACGGGCAATCATTTTCGAACCCTTGACAGCAAGCTTAGTAGTCAGGTTCTCTAACCCCTCGGCTGTCCAGCTATCAGTTTAGTACGATGATGACGTTGACTATTATTTCTGTGATCACGAACATAATTAAAATCCATTTCCTCGATGATCCCTTGATATCCATGTGGTTATACTTACACTTACATTTATACTTACATTTTCATCCCTGTCTAATCCTAGTAAGTAGCACGGTGAACTTAGCCACAAGTTGTCAGGCGAGCCCGACCAATCACATAAGCGCACGGGCTTCCATCAGGATGCAGCCAGCAGCTAATTGGTGCAAATTAAAGTGCAGCGCCCCAATTGGCTGCGAGCTGCAAACTAACTAGGCCCCGGTAATGCACGGCTGGTTACACCACGAAGGTTCTACGATTTAGGACGTCCCTGAAATTATAGTTTAGGCGCAATCTGTGGACTTTATTGTTAGCTTTTGAAGTTTCAATGTTGACATATATCTGTACACACACGCTCGCCAACACATACACTTCAACTAACTTCTAAAAAGTTGGGCGAATCGTATATATATATTTAGTTTACTTTTTTATATAAAATAGGTTTGCGTTTGGCCTCAATCTCGCTTGATGAAAGGCGAAGATGATACACGTTTGCCTAGACTTTTTGTTCACTTTGACCTTAAAGATGTCCAGATTATAGCGTTCCGGAAAAACTGACTTCGGCAGAGAGTTTCCAGAAAGAAGAGGCAAACCGTTTCGTGCATAATGAAAGAATGTCTACAACATTAGTATGTACTACTAGTAGTACTCATTATTTTTAGGTTAGTTTTTACTTCAGTTGTACTTTATTAATTATAATATACTTAAAGTACACTTGTGATTTTCTTTGTGTCCAGGCACATGATCTTTTCCGCAATATGTATGTGACATCGGCTATTGATAAAAGTACGATATAAATTCGTGCAACTTATGATTTACCTTGGTTTAAACGTGCAAAAACGTGGTTAAAAGCCATCAAACCAAGCCACAGTAATTACCTTACGAACAACAAACTTTATTAAGACACAGCCTAAAAACTTAATGACCGAGAAACTCAAGTTTTCAATTAAGCTCGCAATAATTGACTTTGACGTCTTTGGAAACACCAAAGTGAATTAATCACTTGGAGTATGTCATAAGGAAGCACGTAGCTAATGAAATACTACAGCAGGCTTTCCAGAACAATGGTCGACGTCCACACCCTATTGTCTGGGGCATAGAGCTCATTTTTCATCCCTGTCCTTGAACGCGATACTGCAATCAGAAGGCAGGTCATTAATCAAGAGATATCTCTACTGAAATAAAAACTAAGCGGCGTCCAGTGTAAAGGGGATGGAAGATTACGAATCGTTTTTTACCCGTAAGTGTGTCTATTTTTTGGTCCTCTGTGTAGCCTTAATGGTTGGATGGTTTCCCGAATATGAGCAATATGGGGTATCAAGTTTCTAGGACAATTACAAGTACCCTTCAGCTTTTGGTTCCTTGTCAATTTGTAGAGAAACAGACTTTTTAACAGCCGTACTTCTTTATTGCGTTGACAAAAATGTTGATTTTTGCAATGTATATCTAAAATATTTATTTACATTATAAATAGGCTGGCATGATGATGATTTAAAATAGAAAAACAAACAAACAGATGGACAACAAAGTGATCATAAGGGTTCACTTTTGGCAACTGTGGTGTGGAATCCTAAAAACAAGCAAGTAAGTGTTTTAGTAGATACATGGGCTGCTTAATTATTTCATCAACACTTCATGTCAATTAAATCAGAACACCCCAAACATAATCCATTTCAGAAACATACATCAACTTGATACATTGTAAACTTGTATCTAGGTTACAATTCTGATTCGAAGTACAAAGCGTGTCTATGATAATCTACTCAAACATTAGCTCAACTCCATCAAAAGGTGAACATGAACTCGTGTCACCAGAAATATACCTACAAGGATGTTGACACCACCAATCAACTGACGTACTTTTTATGAGCTGTCAAAACACTATTCTCCCATAGAGTTTCAATGGCAATAGCGACTTATGACGTCATTATCCTCCAACTCAATCAACTAACTATTTAGGTATTTGTTTTAAAGCACCAAAAATTGGGTAGTTTCTTAGGTAAAGAAATTATTATTCTAATTAAATCATCAGTCAGATATTTAGAAAATATTTGGGCTTGTTTTTTTCTTTTGTCAATCAGACAAAAAATGACAGAGCTGAACGAGCTGAAGCGTGAGATAGTGCGAGAGAGACGCAATGATTCGATTTAAATTCAATGAGAAAAAAACACTACTTTGTAAGATGTTGAAGTAAATTATAATGCTTAATTCTTTTTTAAGATTCTGTATCTAAAAAAGGAAAAACGGGACCCTTATAGGATCATTTTTGTCCGTTTGTCGGACTCGCACTTGACCGTTTTTATATATTCAATTGTCATACTGGATAAAAAAAATATTTACGTACGCAGTGTTACCTGTGAATTTGTGTTTAATTTTCAAAGGATGTTTAAGAAAACTCCCACTGCCTGGAGCTTAGGTTCGGAAATTAAGTTTGCTTCCCATTCCCAGGCGCCAAAGAACAAATTTGCAGGCTTATTGAAATTATGAAGCCCTAAAGTACTTAAGACGAAGTTGTTAATCTCCCGAAGGGTATGAATGAATTGAATTAGATACAGTCGGAATCATAAAGTTTCGTTTCGATATTTAAATAAATCACAGGACAATAATGAACACCGATAGTCCAAGTTCTAAACTAAACAAAGCTTGTGTAATACGGGTGCTGGGCAACAGATAATCTTATAATTATATCTACAATCGTACAAATATCTGCCTCCATCTTGTTGGAGGCTTACTGACAGCTCATATCCTGGTCCGCAGACGCCATTCAAGAATCTTCTGACCCCACCCGCCTTAAGTCCCGCCCACTGCCACTTCAGTTTCGCAATCCGACGACGATCACGGAATCGCAGTGGATGCGGAGAGCACAAGACCGCTCTGAGTGGAGAGCCTTGGGGGAGGCCTATGTCCAGCAGTGGACGTCTTTCAGCTGAGATGATGATGAGGAACTCGGGAGATCGAGCTCCTAATAGGGCGACACGTTCTCAGCCCGCTTGACATTTTTGTTTCTTAAATTATTAGTTTCCTGACAGGTACCATTATACCCACTTCACGAGAAGCAGACGGCAATTCAATTTAGCTATCGAAACGATTCGATATTCCCTCATTAATCGATAGGTAATGTTTATTTATTCAATAATCCTATTACGGAAATTGGATTATAAAGTTCACTTTGTGGGAACACCTCTGAAATGGAATTTTACACGAATTAAATTATGAACAAGTTATGAACAGGCGAGGATGTTTGTTTGAAGGAACCTATTGTTGAAATATTAAACATGAACCTGTACATTGACATCTGTGTACCTCACGGCACTAGACTGGCGGTTTGAAACAAAACGCGAGCCGCATCAATTATCAACATCTGGGGGTACGGCAGTGCCCTCGCCAAGTCGAGCAAAATAAAACAAAGGCACGGCCGTACTACAGCGTGTATTTTTAATACTACCTCAAACTTTAAGGGCAGTTAGTGAAGGCCCTCATAATCACATTTTATTATGTCTTAGTAAAAAATTTAGACTTATCATTTTCCTCACAAAATTTATTAGCACGCAATGTATCGTTACACGATACTACTTTGTTTTTATTCAAAACGTCGCACTTGTTGACATGACAGCTGTCACAGAACGCTTCTCTCTTCTTGTACGCATTACATTGCTGCTCGTAAATATTTCAAAAATTAATTACGCTCTGTTAGTTAATTTTAAATTAACAATTTGTTTTGATATCGGTTCACATCACTTAAATCTTCGTCTGGTTACAGTTTGAGGTAATACTTTTCTCGAAGCCATTCAGTTATTTTGACACAACCTCTGCCACGGACGTCAACAAACTATAGTAAAACGTTCACAAATCCGCGCCGTGCCCAAATTTTGTTGGCCGTTTTGATGTTAGAAAGATGCAGTCTATGCATAGATGTCGATCATATTTAACCTAACCGAGAAAAAGTTGGAAAACCCTTTGTTGCTTCAAAGTTTAATATCTTTAAAACGACTGAACTTTTCCAAATGTTTTCCACCCACCGGTTTAGATTTTAGATGGGGATGCTCTATTTTAATGAAAATTTGCACTTAAAAGTTAAGCATTTTGCAAACACATCACTGAATCGGAAAATGGTCTTAGTCCCTAATGGTTTTAAAAGACCTATAAAACGATACCCCACACTAAAAGGTTGGATGAGACAAAAAAAATCAACCCCACTTTACGTTTATGGGAGGTACTCTTAAAAATTATTTTAGATTTTTTTATTGTACCATTTTGTCGGCATAGTTTACATTATATATTCGTGAAAAATTACAGCGTTCTAGCATTGATAGTTAATGAGCAAAGTCGCGGACGAACAGACAGACAGACATGGCGAAACTAATTTTGGCTGCGGAACCCGAAAAAACATAGTTTTATAAAAAAAGTTAAAGTTCTGAGTTTAAGAATGATCCAAAATAGTCCTTTGTGGTTCGATTCTTCAACACGCATGCATCACTTCCTCTTTTTTACCATAATGTTTTCTTCCATCATCGCCTATTCCCAGTCCGCGATGCCCTAAAAACATCCCTTAAAAGGCATGCATAAAATATTTTCGCGATATTCGTCGTCGATACGCCATTGCCTCCATCTTGCCTCCGAGGAGCGCGATAACTAGCCGCTCCGGGCGGCAGCCTAGCTCAGGGAATTCAGTTATGCTAAAACCAAATCTGGTTAACTTCGAGACGAAGGTAGCCATATTTTCTGGGAGAGCAGGGAGGTTGAAGGTCAGTGAATGCTCATGTTTGACTTGAAATAAAAATTAAACTCTAACTCACAATATTTATTGACAACAAAAACACACTACATCACAGCAAAAACAAAACAAAACAACACAAAACAAAACAAACAAAAAATACAAAATAGCAAAAATTAGCTTTATTTTTAGACATAAAACTGTCCCGTGATTGATTTATTTTACCTGACGAAAAGTGCTGATGAGGCTAAAGGTTCAAGTAACAGCCTATTCACTTTAGCTTACTTATTCTGTGCTTTTAGCCTTGAAGAGCCGTAGGTTGTATTTACCTATCCGGAAAATAAGTTCAAAGTTGTTGACTAGTGGTTTTGGGCATTTTACTTTAAATGACGCAACGTAACTTTTTTTAGAATTAGGTAATTCTGGTTTCTCCTTACTCAGAATCAAGGAAACTGGTATCCTAACCCTGCCGTCGCTTTATGTTTTTGAAATAATCATGTACGTTAGGAAGAACATATGTGATTTTCCCACTAACGTCGATAAGCCAAAGGCTACTAGAAACACAGGGAAGCTTAAAGTACCATCTCACAGACTGGCTAAAACCAAAAAGTCGTTTTTGGGAAGTTGCATACGTTTTTATAATAAAATTCCAAAAAATATTACTGAAGAAACTGATACAAAATTTAAATCTACTGTCAAAAAGACATTAATATCTAAGGCTTATTATAAAGTTAACGATTATATCATGGACAGGGATATTTGGAAATAATTCCGATCCGCACTAGCGATCCCTTCAAATAGTGAACCTACTGTGTTAAAAATCAAATTGTGTTAAATACTTGTAATGTATAGTACATAGATGTCATTTATAAATATTGTGAATCTGTTTTAAAAAAAAATACCTCGTTGAGTTTCTTGCCGGATTCTTCTCAACAGAGGTTTTTTTCCGAACCGGTGGTAGATTAAAAAAATGACGTGTAAAAGTGCCCATTGCGGCCTATTTGCTGAATAAATGATTTGACTTTGACTTGACTTTGACTTTGAATCACGAGTACTATTGAGTTGAACGGAGAACAAAAGTGTCCCTAATTTTTGTCACTTTTGTGACTTTTTTTTCATATTGGTTTCTATGGGTCGTTACGAAATGGACACACTTATAAAACTTTTATGGAAAATTGAGGACATAATTCTGAATACGGAGAACCCAGGATTATCCAATTCTGAAAAAAAATAGTATGTTGCGTCATTTAAAGTAAAAATGCCCTTTGCCTTTGCCTCTCAAGCCGAGAGTTGCAAGATGAGTTCTTCAGAATTTATGAGCGAAGTTTTGCTTAAGATGACCTTTCCAATGAAGAAACATAATCTTAAGGAAACATGCACAAATTTGCAAAGCAATTCAATGTTGTATGAAAAATTCCCAATTTGCACTGGTAATTATTTTGCATTACCTAATCCTTGTATAAATAAATAACTATCATGGGATAATTCATACCAATAATCGACCTAGTTCCAAAGTAAGTAGAATTTCATTGATATGGATTTTCCCAAAGTATCGCTTGAGCCAATGAATTCCTCAAAACAATGTTTTTCAGAAAGTATCAAACTAGTTTATTAGCTCAGACATTTGCCTTTGGGAAATATACCAAAAAATCAATATCATATAATAGTAAAGTAGATAAACACAGACAACTGAGAACACCATTTTTAGAAGCTTGATTAAAATATGTCGCACTCTCGCAGCGTATAATTTTCAAAGCAATTAATTTTCTTTTCAGTCAATTGGAACAAAGTCATTTCTACGTCTCCCCCGGGGTTCATTCGAGCAATTAAAAAAGAGTCGTATAAAGGTCGTAAAATCTCCCACGTTCCAGTTGATTAACATGTACACGTACAGCTATACGAACTGGAAAGTGAGACGGTTTCAGACCAGATAAACCCTATAAAAAAAATGAAAATATTTATTTCAGATACCAATTACAACAATTAAATATCCATATATTACTAGCTGTTGCCCGCGACTCCGTCCGCGTAGTAGTATGAAAAATAGATGTTGGCCGATTCTCAGACCTACTCAATATGCTCACAAAATTTCATGAGAATCGGTCAAGCCGTTTCGGAGGAGTACGGGAACGAACATTGTGACACGAGAAATTTATATATAAGATGTTAGTAACAATGAGACTTAAAATTATGTTAGTGAAAACGAAATGCTCATTGGATCTCACATGCAAGACATCCAATGAGCTATAAAATAGGGCTGTCAGCCCTTGCTGCCACCACCCTCAGGAGAGAGTTGGTGCTGCCCCGAACGCAAAAAAAAAAAGTTGAAAAAAGTTGAACCTCCGCCATAGCCCTCTAGGTTCCCAATACCCCTGTCGTTGCAGATGTTTATGGGCGGTGTTTATCTCTTACTATCAGGAGACCCGCTTGCTCGTTTGAAAAAGAATTGAAACTAATCGACGCTACTTTAAAAAAATCTCGTATCTCAAATCGATACGTCAACAAATTTGACCCTTAAAACAATGTTCATTAAGTTCACTCGGAAAGATCGTCGATTTTGAGATACCAGCTTTTTAAAAGTAGTGACGTAATTATTTTTTAAAGTCGCTAAACTAACGTCAATCCATACTAATATTATAAATGCGTACATTTAAAGCGTGTTTGTGTGTTTGTCCGTCTTTCACGGCGTAACGGAGCGACGGATCGAAGTGGTTTTTGGCATAGAGATAGTTTATGGGCCCGAGAGTGACAGGCTACTTTTTATCCAAGAAAAATGTACAGTTCCCAAGGGAACAGCGCGCGATAACCGAATACCACGCGGGTGGAGCCGCGGGAAAAAGTTATTGTAACTGTAAAGGGCCGGTATAAGCCTCTATATTGAAGACGAACTAATCTTACCCCTAGGATCACTATATCAACAGCTAACTGTTTCAAATAGAGCTTTAGGAAATAGAACGTTTCATGCGCAGGTCCGACCCGCAGCAGTAATTTTGATTTACTCATAATATATTCAACACAAATTGTTGTCAGTCCTACTCTGCACGTTGCCCAGAACCACAGAAATATGAATAACATCCTATATGATATTTGCACGTGTTCCAAACTGAACCTTTTGTAAGACGAATAGGGTTTATTACAGATTAACTCAAAAAGGCACGTAGGACATTGCACATGCATTAGAGGTGCCGCTTCGTTACTACGACAAGCGAGAAAATTGGTAGGAAATATTTTGTGATTTCAACTCATTTTGTTTTGATAGTCGGAAAGGTTGATTTTGGCTTTCCGTTTGGCATAAACTTTTGCCTTTCATTTCGTTCGCTCTAAAATAGCCATCACGCCGGGAATGCACATCTGAACAGTTTAAAGAAAGAAAGAAAGAAATTCATTTATTCATAATCACAACAACATAACAATAGACAACACACTATACAAGACACAACAGTATTATTAAGTAAGTACGACAGTATAGATAGGTATAGTAAGACAGTATGTGTCATTGCGGTTGTGAATCGGGCACTGGCTCAGCATAATGCTGATTTTCAGTTAGCACCGTCGGTGACCCCCTGACCGCTATAAATATATACTACATACTATAAACTGTATAAAAACTACATGAATAGATAATTTGTAAACTATGAAACATTTTTATAACATATTTTGTGACTTTAAAAATATGAAGTTAGTTCGTAAACTTAATTATAACAAAATTTATACACACGCTTTCCAAGATATACATCTTAGAGTTTAACAAAACTCGTTCATAAGTTTTTTTGCTTTTTGAGCAGTCTTTAGATAGTTACGCAACAGTAATTATACTGTAATGATTTAATACCAATATTTGGAACTTGATAATAAAAATAATATTTCATACCTATACACGGAGTCCAACAATTTCGTAGAGTAACAGAAGTGAGAGTGAGGTATCGGAGTAAGTATCAAGCGTCATAACATCAATGATATCATCTAAGTAAAATAGCTGTGTTTTAAAAACGACAGAGCATGTCAAATAACAGCTTGTAAAAATTTTCGGCAGCCGTAGGAATCGAGTTGTTATGCCACTTATCGCTCTAATAGGGATGTTGACACCACCAATCAACTGACATACTTTTTATGAGTTGTCAAAACACAATTCTCCCATAGAGTTTCAATGGCAATAGCGAATCATGACATCATTGTCCGGCAACTCAATCAACTAAGTATTTATTTGTTTTAAAGCTACAAAAAATCTAATTTTACAGTAAATCGAAAATTAGTCTGGTTATCAGGGCTAAAAGAAAGCGTTTTTTTACTGGAGTTGCGTCTTCGAATTATTTTTAATGGCGTCATCATCCCTATTATCGCCGTAGTTAGTCAGCTCTACTCTCTACCTCTATTTGTCATTGGCATGATAAATGTAACAAGCCCGATTGTGAAGCTATCAGGACTGGGCAGATGATTAGTCCGCCTCCTGGCCCATCCCAATAATTTATCTCCGCGTCTTTGGAACTCGAACTCTACTGTCAGCGCTCAGGGCTCAATTGCCCGAGATTTGCTGTATAAAGTGAATTATTTCGATATTTGTCATTTTCTTCTCGTTAGTAACTTATTATTTGTGCCTGATTTATTTGAAGGATAAAGATGTCGGGATTTTTATTTACATTTGCGTGGCACTAGCTTTTGCTCGCTGCTTCGGTCGCGGAGAAACCACTAAAAGTAAAGTACTTCTTCTTTCTTTATATCTGAATCTACTGTGGAAGTATTTCCTGTTTATTTTCTTCCCTTATTAGATTAATTTTCAAAAAACCGGCCAAGAACCGTGTCAGACACGCCCGAAATAGGGTTTCGTAGCCATTTCAAGAAAAAATTAAGTTATTATTTTTCTAAGGATTTCGTATTTTGTACGCCATATTCCAAGTTTATGTATATTTTATACCTTAGGCTGCTATTTACTCCTAAACTACTAATAATTCCAAGAAAACTTACCCGTTACAATTTTCCTAGTAAGCTTGATATACTTAAGTACTACCATCCCGAATTTTTTCAAAATTTTCCACCCACCGGCTTAGATTTTAGAGGGGAGGGACGCTCGATTTTAATGAAAAATGTGAGTCGAACTCACGCACGAAGGGTTCCGTACCATAGAAAAAAAACGGGGAATAAATCGAGTTTGCTGTAATTATTCATTTTTAAAATAATTATACAACTAAATATTCTGTCAATATATCAAGCGTCTACCTGTTGCCGTTATTAATATCAAGCAAAAAAAAAACGGCAAAGAAATCAGGTTTCTTGTGTGGGAGCCCCCCTTAAATATTAATTTATTCTGTTTTTAACCCCCGACGCAAAAAAAGGGGTGTTATAAGTTTGACCGCTATGTGTGTCTGTCTGTGTGTCTGTCTGTGTGTTTGTCTGTGGCACCGTAGCTCTTAAACGGGTGGACCGATTTGAATGCGGTTTTTTTTATTTGAAAGCTGGTTTTCTAGCGATGGTTCTTAGACATGTTTTATCAAAATCGGTTCAGCCGTTTCAAGATCATCAGCTCTTTTGTTCGCTGCGGTAGGAATCTTAGACTCATAATGGGTATTTACTTTACTTTCAAACATATTTGGGACCTAAAATTTGAAACACCCATGTATGCTGTATGACTATGCAAGATTATGTAATTTTCGGCCTGATGCTGCAGCCAGGATGTCCAGAACACTAGTCGGTACAATCTTGATAAAACCATAGCAGATATATCGTGTTTGGATTCGTTTCGATCAGTATTTGATTCTACATACAATGCAATGGTGGCAACAAGATGAGCTGATGCTGCAGCCAGGATATCCAACACACTATAGTACACTATAAAAAATGATAGCATATATGTCGTGTTTGGATTCGTTTTGATCTGTAATTGATTCTACATACAATGCAGTGGTGGCAACACGACGAGTTGATGCAGCAGCCAGGATATCCTGCATACCAGTATACTCTTGAAAAAGTACCTTATAGCAGACATGTCGTGGTTGATTCCTTTTGATCAGTATTTGATTCTACATACAATGCAATGGTGGCAACGCGATGAGCTGATGCTGCAGCCAGGATATTTAACACACTAGTGCACTTAAAAAAATATATGCCGAAGTTTAAAAATCGTGAAATAAAAAAACTTAAATTTAAAATTTAAAAAACCCCCGACAAAAAAAAACACAAATAAAAAAAACGCCCGATAAAAAAGCCGCCAAAAAAAGACAACTAAAAAGTAAAAAATAATTATGCACTACCTAGCTGTTGCCCGCGACTTCATCTGCGAACAGTTCGTTTATCCCTATCCCGCTGGGACTATGCTGATTTCCCGCAAAATTAGCCTAAGTTAATTTAGTATAAATACCTAGTAATATTTTTTTTATCTAAGCGTCGTCGGTGTCGGGGGACCGCTAAGGTTAATACTTTGAAAAATACAACATATGTACTTTAGTTTCCTGTTAAACCTTAGCGGTCCCCCGACACCGGCGACGCTTAGATAAAAAAAATATTACTAGGTATTTATACTAAATTAACTTAGGCTAATTTTGCGGGAAATCAGCATAGTCCCAGCGGGATAGGGATAAACGAACTGTTCGCAGATGAAGTCGCGGGCAACAGCTAGGTAGTGCATAATTATTTTTTACTTTTTAGTTGTCTTTTTTTGGCGGCTTTTTTATCGGGCGTTTTTTTTATTTGTGTTTAGTATTTTTTATTATAGAGCGGCCGTAGTAAAACATAGTCTGTGAAAATTTCAAGTGTCTAAAGAGATAGAGCCCTGTGACAGACAGACAGCGGAGTCTCAGTAATAGGGTTCCGTTGGCACCCTTTGTGTACGGTACCATTTCACCACAGAGTCTGCGTAGTTAATAGTTTGGAGTTTCAAATAGACGTTTTATTTATCTAATTGGCCTTCTTCTCATTAAGAGTTACTCTCCACTTCTTTTTAGCCAAATCTGCTTTCTACTGCTATTTGACCTATGAATGCCATTTTCCTGTTAAACCTCTTGACCCAGTACAGACCAGGGGTCGTAATGTATTTATATTATCACTTTTATTCGTTCAAAATGATTCCTCTAAAATCCCTCCTTTTGATCTCGGATCAAAGCTTCCTAAAACAGCACTTGAGTACCTACTCAATACGTCTATCATACAGTTCGAGCTCCAATCTATATTTTTGTTACACTTATTTTTTCTCACTATTTTTGTAGCTCCAGTCCCAAGTAATATATTCATTAAAATGGAATATTTTCAGTTCGTTATTTAATATGGCATTTATGGGTGACACTCTGTCCAGGCCCGGATAACACCTACATAGGAAGAAAGAAAGAAAGACATTTATTCACATTCAAAAAGACACACAAATACAACAAAAAAAACAATAGACCACAAACACAAAGAAAACAAAAAGGAAATACCAAAAAAAATACACGATTTTGTGTGTCCCTGCAAAAGTGAAACGGTCGCTGACTCAACATAATGCTGAGGCGTTAGACGCCTGCAGCGCTGATATTCTGTCTGAACCGTCTGTGACTCACGGAATGATACATAAATATACTAAACTTATGTGTAAATAAAATTAAGAAATGCACTAGATTTAATTTTAAGGAAACAAGATAGAAATAAATTATAATAAACCATAAGTAACAAGGGACAAATAAGTAATAATACATGAAAATACCGGCCTGCTTTTTGTATACACGCCCATAGAAACTGACAGGATATTGTCGCGTACACGAAAAACAGGGTCGGTATTATCCGGGCCGGGAAAGAGTGTCACCTATATGCCCTATTAAATAACGAACTGAAAATATTCCATTTTATTATGAGTAAATAAGAGACCATTGGTCCATCACCGGGCTACCGCATCTTATAGAATAATGATTATGTTATATTTAATGGTACTACTTTTGTCCGACAGTGGTGTGGCAAGACTGGCAGGTGCGAGCGACGGCCTCGCCAGCAGAAGTGGGCGGGCCGGCGCTGCTGACTTGCGGCGCGCCGGCCGCGCTGCGAGAGCACGCCTCCGTCGCCGCCTGGTACCGGGACGACATAGTGCTGCCCGCCGCTGACCACCTTTGTAAGTTAATCTTGATGCTTTGTACAATATGGTCTCGTCAGCAGTAGTAGAGAGCAGAACGGCGCTGCTAAACTGTGGCAAATTCACCGAACCAGGTGCGGGGCGACACGACTACCCACCGCCGACCGCCTTTGTAAAAAAAAAGTTCCTAAAAAAGTAAGTTAGGTTGTTAAAAGTTTTTATTAAAATTATTACATTTGAAAATTAATGTTCGTAATGGAATAATATCATTTTGTATAAGGAACCTATTACCTACTAAAGTAACATTAAATTTGATGTAATAATCAGGAGGCATTGAACATAATTAGGTCCTTTATAAGACTCAAAAAAATATCTTAGCATGTCATCAAAACACACAGAATAGAAGCTTTTGTTGTTATGTAATATGTCCATATAATATGCATTTCGTTTATATGTTGTGATGTTAATAGGTACAATTGTTTTCATGCAAATCATTACACACCCTAAAATAATACCTCTAAATAGCAATAAATAAAAAATATAATAATAAATAGTATCAAATCCTAGCGTTATATGAGAAAACTTTCTAACTACGTTCCTCATAGGCACTGTTTAGGTACATAATTTGCATGAATAATACCTACGCAATCGTTTTCCCCTTTACAAAGCAAACAACATTTTACGTGTCTCCACAGACGAACACAAATAGATCGGTTGAAGTTTCTCTAAAACTAAAACAATTGAAACGAAGCTAATAAATATTTGATTGGTTCAAACGTAACTTTGCGGAGGTCTATAGCAATGAACTATTATATTGTTTGACGTTGCTTCTTTGCTACAAAAGCGGATTATTAATTTTATATTTTATTTATGGGTGAAGACTAAAAAGCGGGCAGTAATAATTTCCATTAACTCTTTCTTTTTTTCCTTTTTTTGTGGAAAAAGTTCATGGAAATTAAAACTAAGTGCTAACGCAGCTTTAATGGTGTGCAACTTTTTGGTCTTCACCTTTATGTTCCTGTATATTGCGAATTGCACTATTAGTATACCTGTACCTGTTTTAATCTATTCCTTCCTTATATATATTGTATTGTCACCTTCTTTACGGCATTATCTTTAACCCTGCAACTCTTCACTACCTACCTTACAAACTTCAACAGTTGGGACCCATTACTTGGAATATTTGAGATGGTCACGATTCTGAATGGGTCCCGACTGCTGAACTTTAAGTAGACATGTTTTTACTTTTCAGTTTTTATTCAAAGATTTTAAGGAACTCTGGTTTTTAAGTGTCTAATTTGTTAATAATGTTATAATGTAGTGCTTGTAATCATTACATTCTGAATACCTTTGCTCTGCTTTAATAAAAGCACACTCTAAATATGCGAGCTTCTGTTTAAATAGTTAACTATGTACATAACTAGTTTAATCAGCAAAATAACGCTTCATATTACGAATTAGCAATTTTCGTGAACTAACGCTGTTTATTCGAACCTCGTTCGTTTACTTATGGTGTAAATTCACAGTAGTATATAAAGTTAATCCGAATAACTCACGTCTTAAATTGAGTTTAGCTGGACATATTTCGGGCTAATTCACGCTTGCGTCTTTAAGAGAAATAAACAGTTTTTTTTTATGTATCCAAAACCCATGGGATATGTCCCATCCATCCACGAGAAACTTCATGTCTCCATTTCGTGATGCATACATTTCCGAGCATGTATAAGAAAATATTTTTCACTTCTCATGCTCGTAAAGTTCGTGTTTATGCTGTATCTAGGCGACATAAAATGACTTTTTATGCTCTAGCGCATAAAATAAAATCTTCGTCTAATACCAACTCAAGACCAAGGTAATCAGGTTAACACCTGCCACAGGCACAAACAAAAAAGTTTCTATATACTTTTTAAATAAGTTTTAATTTATACAAAGCTTAAATTCAATCTAATCAATCATAATAAATCAGTAAATTTTAAATACTTAATGAAATGAAAAAATATTATAATAATGCATAAAAAATAAAAAGTACATAGAAAGTGAATCATTGTTTCCACTGTTGCTATTTCATTTCCTCGCAATCGAAGTGAAAAGCAGAGTGTAAAACTCGAGCATTAAACCCATTATCCCCTCGACGTGTTTATCCACCCTTGCCGTACCGCCTCGGGTAAAATGGCTCGTTTTATGCTCTTGTACAATCTACTATTGTTTGTTGCAGCCGGGCCGACGCTGGTGGTGGATGAGGGCTGGAAGCTGGTGGTGCGCGGCGTGCGGGCGGAAGATGCACGCGCGCAGTTCGCGTGCTCCGTGCTCGACACGCTCACCGGCGAGCGGCGGCGCAGCGCGCCCGTCAGCCTCGACGTCACCCGTGAGTACCCCTACGAAGACATTCGAAAACCGAAGTTCGTGTCGTGCCGTCCCTCTCACTCGTTCAAACAAAAGTCGTTACATTCACGGCACGTCACTGCTATTCCGCACCGTTGGCGTATTTTAACCCTTTCGATCCGGATGACGAGTTAACTCGTCTTGTGCGATGTGCTCTCAGATACGGTAGACGAGAAAACTCGTCTTAAAAAAATTGACATTACATATATGAATATGGAAAACTGGGTAGGTTTTGTGTATGGCTTTGCCGGAACGAAAGGGTAAGCAGCGGTGTGGAGAGCATGATAAATACCTAATTGTGATATGTATAGAATATAGATATCAGTTATAAATATTGTGAATCTATTAAAAAAAAAATACCTCGTTGAGTTTCTTGCCGGATTCTTTTCAACAGATGTTTTTTCCAAACCGGTGGTAGATTTTCTTGACGTTCATAAGAGCTTGTTATAGCCTAAATTGAATAAAGAGATTTTGACTTTGACTTTTGACATGCGATAAAAACGGTGCGCACGATACATCACTGCGATTCCGTATTTTAAGCAGTGGTTTGGTCGCACCTCGAAGCCGTATACTTACGGTGGATGCAAGCCGCTTCCAACCGAAGCAACTTGGAGGTCTATATGTGAGGCTATATGTCCATCAGTGGACGTTCTACGGCAGATTATGATGATGATTTACCTATTTATTTACTATCATTTGGACTACTACGATCAGGCGTAAAGACCCCGATGAGCTCTGAGTGCAGAGTTTATTTAGTTTATCACGTCGGGGTCACCAATGTGGGGGGAGGCTCCAATAAAGAGATCTCTCTCCAGGCAGGTGTTATGCCGGGGGACTGAAGTCCAAAGGACGAGCGTCGGTAGTTGTATATACGCATCCGAGTTGTGAAACTTCGATAGCGCGATGTGGAACATGTTAGGAGTTTCTATATGTGCTCACTAGATGGCGCTAGGAGTAGCTCCACTATATAACCTTGTGTTCTCTTCCAGCGTCTTCTGGTGCATCGGCCCCCCGCGCCATCTTCCACGGGCAGTGGGAGGCGAGCGTTCGTCGCGGCGGCGACGTGGTGCTGCCGTGCCTTGTGCACGGCAACCCACCTGCCTCCATCACGTAAGTCTCTCTAAACATCCCTGAACCACAACCATGAGTTTACAGTAACCGTACTCGATAGCGACGGCGTAAATTATTTGTAGAGGCGCTGTACAATTCTCCATACAAATAATTTACGCCGTCGCTATCGAGTACGGTCACTGTAAGCTCATGGTAGTGGTACTGTAGTCAGACCATGCTTGATGTGCTCGGTATAGCATTACAATGTTGCAGTGTTTACTTTACGTACCGATAGATGTCACTGTACTGAAAGTTTTATCATTCTAATGCGCTGGCGAGATTTTTCTTACCTGGTATAAACAGGGTATCAAGTTTTATTTATTACACTGTCATTATCAGAGCAACTGTTGTTTAACTCACGTCTATAGCAGCGGTGGTACTGTGCCATTGAGCGCCACACAGAGCGTCATCGCGGTATATATATAAGCTAAAGCAGTAGAGGAGCTACGAACAAATCGATCGAACAAATTGTTCGTAGCATCCCTACTGCTTTAGCTTATAATACTGTGGCGTCATGATCTATTTTACATGGCCTAACAAGCTTTGTATAGGTATATATATTATGTATTTTGACAAATGAAAAACAAAACATTCCCTTTTCCGTTTCCATCCCGTACCGATATAGGTACGTATACCTACTCATTCTCGTTTTACCCATTTTTATTCCAATGCTTATTTTCATTGTATAGAAAGAAAGAAAATATGTTCGTAAACAACACAAGACACAAAAACATTGTACAAATGGACATGACAGAGTGTGTCGGTCCGGGTGCGACAGTGCGCAGGCGATGACCTGTATCGATTCATTGCCACCTTTCATCCTTTGACAGCTTTTTAAAATTACACTACATCCAACTAAAAAGTACCTATCCAAAACACGGGCACCGTAGCAATTTTCTTTCGTATGGCAAGTTCCAGGTCGAAACGGGACCCGGGGGCAACATTCAGCAAATCCTAATGAAGTTAGCGTAATGCGGTAGTTTCGGGCTCCGAGGAACCGTTAGAGACATCAATGCTATAGTTGCACCTTTACACTCACGCCGAAGGAACACAGTTTAATAAATATTCTACAATATAGTACGCATTATACGCAATACCGGGTGTGGCCTGTAATACGAGCAAAAAATTAAAACATGGATCGTCCTCGTTAAACTGAACAACATTAGTTCAGCGACTTTTAAAAATAATGGAGTCTTTGAATTTTCCTTTTTTCATACAAATTAAATACTGTCATCAATGTACGCCATCCTAGAATACAACTGACGTCGCCTGTCACGCTACAAACATCAAGCATTTTGCTTTACGTTGCTTCTGTGAATAAACTTAAAAGTGTAATAAAAAAAAATAAAAAATATTAAAATTCGCTGAACTAATGTTGTTCAGTTCGAGGAGTATGATCTATGTTTTAATTTTTTGCTTATATTATAGGCCACACCCGGTATAGCTGTGCATTTCCTTCACCTCCACACTGAAAGAACACACACAAACCCAACTATCATCACCACCACACTACACTGACGTGTTTCAAACTCAACCAGTTATCTTCTTTTAGTTTATATAAAGCTGAGTTTAGATTTAAAAACAAATATTTATATTTACAAGAAAAATCGTGCAAGTTGCATTACATTGCGGCGCTCAATTGACCACTAGAAACTTGTTAGCTTTACGGCTTCGCAATGTAATGCAACTTGCCCGATTTTTCTTGCAAGTCTAAACTCTGCTTTAGACAACAGATTGCATAAAAAGCACAAGTAAATAAAATTAACAAATTTTGATTGAAATTCACCTAATACTATTATATACTTTATTATATGCAATCTTTTTAAACAAACTGATATTTTTTTCTAAAATATGTATTTAAAGGTATTTCAATATTTGTGATATAGAATTACTCACGATGTGATTCCAGCATTAATACTAAGTCAAATCAACGAAAACGTAATTCAAATATTCAACTTCCAAATTAGGCAAATATCAGAATTTTCACGTTCGAGATATTAGGATTGATTATACAAAGGTCAGGGCCTGAGGAGCCGTTTGCTCGTCTGCTTTACCTTCATCAATCCGAATTATTTTTCGTTTCTTTTCATTGGAATTATGATGTAGTTCAAACGCCAGATCTTTTGCTGGAAGTTACATTTAGATGTATTTGACCTTGGGGTAGTTTGAGGCTTGACTATTGTAGCTTTCAAATTACTATTTCTTGACTGTGATTTTGCTTGCTTCTAATTCGTTTAATTTTATTTCGATTTTTTAACCCACTTCAAAAAAAGGAGGAGGTTCTATGTTCCATTGTTTGTATGTTTTTGGTTTGGTTTTGGTTCATTTATCACCAAATAGCATGCACAATCAAAATAACATAAGACCATGAAAACTAACAGTTACCTGTTAATTTGTTTTCACCATTTCATTTTCAAAAATCCATAAAAGCAGTATTTATTATTTTATGACATAAAAGTAACTGTGTCACCCACCTTTAGCTACAATTTGCTATTTCAATATTTTAAGGTATTTGTGGTGAATTTCCCGTGACGGGTAAAAACAAAATTAAATTGTAATTGTTAATTAGTATTCATGGCCTTCCGTTATTTTGATCATGCATGTTACTTAGAGATAAATTAACATTATTAGTAACCTTTTCAATCTGCATCATAAAAAACGGCATTTTATTGTTATCGCATTTAATTTTGACCGGTTAATTTGTACCGACTAAGACAAGCGATTTTTCAAAAGTCCATAAATGCAGAATTTATTGTTCTTAAAAATAAAGGAAAGTCTCCTTTACACAGAATGTGCTGTATCCAATATTTAAGGTAGTTGCCATCCATGTCGCATTCGATCTTTCCACCCCGTATAACATAGACAGAATTTGTAAATATTAATTACTATCAAACTGGTTTTCCGTCACAAATTATTTTTCTAAATGGTATCCAAATTATTACACATTCACAAGCCAGTAATTATAGGCAGGTGGATTTGAGAAATTAATTACACACCCACGTGTTACGTATAAAATTCTTTTATTCCTAAATTATTTATTGAATCAGGCGTTACTTTGCGGACCTCTATATAAAACAATTACTTTGCTCGCCCCCGTCCACTTATAATTACTAAACCAAAGGCAAAGCACAAACCGGGTCGCCGATGAGCAAAGTAATTCCTAAGATAGTTAATTCCTAATTTATTTTTTATTATTAGTAACGTAACGGACGGAAATGTGGTGCTGGAGGCGGATGGAGAGGATTAGTTGGACTGAAAGGATGACGAATGAAGAGGTGCTTGCGATAGTGAAAGAAAAAAGGACAACGTTAAAAACTATTGAGAACAGACGAGGCAAGATGTTCGGTCACCTGTTACGACACGATGATTATATAAAAACTATAGTAGAAGGGAAGATAGAGGGAAAGAGGAAGAGAGGGAGGCCAAGAAGATCGTTCACGGACCAAATTAAAGAGAAAGTAAACAGCGTGTCGTATCAGGAAGTCAAGAAGAAAGCTGAGAACAGAGAAGAATGGAAATTGCTCCACCGACAAGAGCCTAGCTCTTAAATATATGATGATGAAACGTAACGGACAGCTGAAAACTTACTCTGATTCGGACACGAACATACTCGTGAACCTTAACGTTTTCGCATTCCGTCAAACAGAAGTAATGCAACCCCAGCACTTAAAGTTGGCGAAGCGTAATAACTCACGTCCAGGTTACTTAACAACTTGCCAACTTAAACTGTTATACAACCTTTATAACTTGGATACATTAAGTTAAAACTGGGTACCGCTGAGTAAGCTAACTTAAGCAGCGCAAAAATTTATTGCAGTTATTATGATAGCGAATGGCGTAAATTGCTTGGCCGGGCTTTGTGGAAATGCTTGGGGGTTGTGGGAAGTTGTTTAGCTGAATGGGAGGTTGCTAACGGTTTATTTTAAACCGGTTTATATATGGTATTTTAATTGTCTAGCGTTTTGTTCTGAGATTTAAGGAAATAACCGTTTCATTTCCATCCATGATAAAGTTGTAAATCTTTTACTGACATAACGATGTCAGATTTCATATTTAGGTTAACGTTATTATTTATTTATCTTATGGCTTCTGGTTCTCTATTTAAACTAAATATTTAATAGACTAGATTTAAGGTATGCTAGTGCACCTGTCG
Source organism: Choristoneura rosaceana (assembly GCA_037349165.1). Lineage (NCBI taxonomy): Eukaryota > Metazoa > Arthropoda > Insecta > Lepidoptera > Tortricidae > Choristoneura > Choristoneura rosaceana. The sequence continues at coordinate 742,561 of JAZBNJ010000026.1, forward strand.
AGAGGGTTTTAATGTCTGCCGCTTGCCCGCTAAATTTGTTGATGGGGCACTCAAAGACCATACCTATGTCGGATTGTTTGCTCCGGCCAGCCACACGGACACCGTAGCGACTCGCCACGTTTACTCTGTAATTTACTGGGCTTTATTTATTTTATATTTATTTAGCTGACAGCATATACTTACTTTATGTAAATTCAACTTTGTGAAGATTGTTCTCTAAAATATGCAAAATTAGCTTTGCTAAACTCGCAACTCTTTCCACGACTCGCAAATACTTCGCGAATGCTTTTGTACGAACAGTGCATCTTTCGCTTATTGTTTTATTTTTATTTTATATGTCTTAATACCTCTAGTTTCAAAGAAAGAACGTCTACACACAAACATAAAATAATAATTAATAACATAAAATAATAAATATTATTATTAAACGTCATATAGGCTACTTTTTTTTCCCGGAAAAGTGCAAAGTTCCCGAGGGAACAGCGTGCGATAACCGTATTCCACGCGGGCGGAGCCGCGGGCAAAAGCTAGTCGATTAATATAAATGACTCTAAATTACCTTCAAGATATAATAACGTATCATAACAATCCAGAAGCTGTCAGTCCGACCCAAAAAACAGTAAATGCCGTCATTAACTCTGACAAATGTGGACATCCATGACAAATAAGTGAAGATAAAGGTGCCAGAAAAAGCTAACGATCGGCCGAAACGACCTGACTTCCTGACTTCCTGACCTTACAAAAACGATACACGCGACAACTAAAGGCAACCTTCATTACAGCCGCGCCTTTTTACTTGCCCTCGACATAATGAGAATCCTTCAGCCTTACTGGGATGAAATGAGAGTTTTTGAAATTATTAACGAAATCATTTATAACGCTTCCATACCGTAATTTGAGAATGTTGGAGTACTAAAATCTGCCAAGTGCGAGTCAGACTCGGCGAAGAGATCTTTGTTCATCTAAACATCTAACTAACTAGGGAGCTGTTTTATTTTTACCTATACAAAACTAGCTTATGCCCGCGACTTCGTCTGCGCGTACCTAGGTTATCGCGCAGTGGCGCCCTCTACCGGAATAAAAAGTATTCTATGTTAATCCTTGGGGCTTAAACTATCTTTATACCGAATTTCGTCAAAATCAGTTCAGCGGTTTCGACGTGAAAGTGTAACAGACAGACAGACAGTTACTTTCACATTTATAATATTAGTAGGGATGTTCGCTATCCTTTCAGTGCCAAGAACACGCTAGGCGCGTTTTCTGTTCGCAGGCAGTTTTCGCTGCAAAGCGGAAAAACGCTACTACGCGCTATGAGCGTAGCCGTGTAGCGATTGCGGCAGTGAATGTATGAACGAACACGCACAACTCTAGTCTTTATTATCATTCTGAGTTTGCATGTTCTTCAACGCAAAACAAGTGCCTTCACGCAAAGACAGATACGGTGTTTTAAAACTAAACTTTTTATATCTTGTAAAACTTCACTGCACTCTCCATAAACAACTCATAAAGTAAACAACAGCGGTTTCATTATCTGCGCGAGGCTCACGGAGGTCATATGGCACGGGTTATTGTCTTCGGCACTAGCGGAGAAAGAGACTGTTGGTGAAGAGGAAAGAAGCGAAGATTTGAGAGTAGGTAATGTTTATTTAAGATGGCCAAGACTAGTGAAATAATTTTGCCAAACCAAATTAGTAAGCCGAGTTTAGACTTGCAAGAAAAATAAAGCCAACAGTGGTGTTTGTTTTACTTGGGCCTGAATGTCATAATATGTACCTACTTACCTACTGTTTAATGATAAACAAGAACAGAGTATATTCTGCGTATTGTATGTACTCAGCTTGATATTTATGGTTGTGGTTCATCAATGTCTTTTCCTGCATTATGCTATCCTTACACTCTTCGATGAATTCATTTTAACTGGTCCTTTTATGATAACCAGCTTCATCACGAAGGGTTTCCGCAAACCATTCCCGTTTAACAACCTCAAATTTGGATGTTTATGAGGAATCAACAAAATGCGTCTCTGTATATTTTGAAGCATCGCCTGCTGCGGACTTTCTCCCGTATTCCCTCGTACATTAGGGTCACCGGCACTCGTAAACGCGGGCAATAAAACGTAACGCGAACGCGCGCGAAACGCAGCCGTTAAAGATTTAACGTCGTTAGATGGCTAATGCCGTTCTGTTAATAAACTGCTGTTTACTCGCAATGGAACAAGAGGCATGGATGGATTCCTTTACCCACCCGTGGCCAATGAAAATGAAAATGAAATAACCTAACCTAACCTAACCAACAAAAAGTTGGAAAACCACCGACTTTGTCACTTTAAAGTTCAATATCTCATAAACGGCTGAACCGATTTTGATGAAACATGTCTAAAAACCATCGCTAGAAAACCTGCTATCAAATAAAACAAACCGCATCCAAATCAGTCTACCTGTTTAAGAGCTACGGTGCCACAGACAGACACACAGACAGACACACAGACAGACACACAAACAGACACACAGACAGACACACAGACACATACACAGACACACATAGCGGTCAAACTTATAACACCCCTCTTTTTGCGTCGGGGGTTAAAAAATTATTTGGGACAAAAAAAAGTAAATACACATATTAATTGCTTGTGCCCGAAATGGTCCTGCCTCAGCATAAAATGCGGACTTCTATGGTGGAGTCAGCGCTGATCTTCCGGTGAGACCATTTTAGACGATCGTGTCGTGTCGTGTCGTGCAACACGGCCCTACGCGTTACGCTGAACGCAGCCGTTGGGTCTGAGTCGGGCACAAAGAGTATTGGTACTATAGGTCGGGCAGCGCCGTCTGGCGGCGAACAGCCGACTCAAATTTACACTAGAACGGGGACCAATGCGTGCTGGATTAATTCCAGAGTGAACTGCTGCTGGTTTACGCCTGCAGCAGCACGCCTGATCTTCAGAAGCAATGTCTGTCCACTCCCGAATCCAAATCAAAATCAAAACATTCTATTTGGTAAGGAAGCCGCTAAGTGCTTGCTTATATCGGAGCTATCAGAAAGACCACTGTCAAATAGAATGCGCTGCATGAAATCAATTCTGCATAGGTATTTTTCTTACAAATTTCTAACTGAATCGATGCTCAACGCAGACAGATTCTTTACTCAACGGATTTTCAATTTAACAGATTTCCAACTCAACAGATTACCTACCAGCTCATTTTACCTTAAAGATAGTCTCCGTTAGGTACGACGACGAGCGAAGTTACATTACAGCACCAGAACTCTTTTCTTTGAAGTGGGGAATTGAAATATGAAAAAATTGGAAATAAACAGAAACGGGAATATGTAGAGATGGAAACCCATAGAAATGAGGATCCGTACAATTGTGTATTTATAAAAATTGGGAACAAACTTCTTGTAGCGCCTATTTTGCTATGGACTGGTTCCTAAGTAATGGTTAAACTCATTTACGAGAAGGCACAGTCTCCACCTCCAATATCTGACACAATAAGCGTTCATAAATATCTGATACGACTGTATTTCTAAGGCCGGAAGGACGTGTCAGATATTTTTGCACGCACCGCTGTGGCAGATATTAATAAAAAAAAACCTGTTTTCGCATTATTGATTGTGTATTTCATGTACTTCATCTTGAGTATTTGTTTGTTAGCTTCTGATTAAAAATAACAAAAACAAGATTTTGTAAGTTAATTTTGATTCACTTTCAGCAATAAAGTTGACCTAAAATTTTAAATATATTGGTTCAATGATGTGGTCTGTGAACGTAATAATATGTTAGTATATTTATTTAGTGTAGCAACATCAGCAAAAGCAACAACAAAAACAGTTTTATAGCCCAGTTAAACACCAATAACCAAGTTTTTTCCTTTCCGTCACCCCCAGTCGATCACAAAACACCCATTGTACCAACAATCACTTGCTAGACTACAGTAAAACAACAATAGAAACATCCACATTTCCTCCGAACACGACTCCCGCCACCGCAACAAAAACAAGAGCAAAGTACACAAATCAAATAAGAGCGGTCTCGCTGGCTGTCAACATGACAGGGGCGGCCATGTTTTTTCGTGACGTCACACTTCGGGAAGGACGAACAAAGCTCGTTTATGTAAATGACGGTTTTTGTTCGCGGACGCTCGTTATTTAGGAAACGTGTAAAGATTTTAATCCCAAATGACACGTATTGCGTTGTTTGCTGGAGCTAATGTGACTTGACGGAGATTTTTCCATGTTCGTGGCATGTAATACACAGGCTATTGTCTGAAACAGCTATTTATATGCTTAACAGTGAAACAAATTATAGAACAACAATATTTAACGAACTCGAAATAAAAATGTCCAAACGGAAATGAAATGTGTTGATGAGATTGCAAGTTCGTTTATCTAGTAAAATAAAATTGTAAAAAAAAGCATTTAGTCACTATCGTAACGAATCTGTTATAATCGTTTTTTTATAAAAAATAGGCTTACGTTTGGCCTCGATCTCGCTTGATGGAAGGCAAGGCCTAAGATGGGCACGTTTGCCTAGAAGGTGTCTGTAAGTCGATTTAATCGCTGAAAGTGAATCAAAATTAACTTCCTTATACTTACTATCTTATAGGCTACAGACATCTGACTTATAATTGTGATTGTTTATTGATTGTGGCAAGATACTACTATGAAAATTTTCATTTTCTGTCGGTGATCATAATCATCTAAAATGGCTCACACTGCGCGCATTGTTTAAATAAAATAGGGGCTTTACTAGCACTAACTATTCCTACATACCTACAAATATCGATGCGCCATACGCCATACTTGGCCAGTTTTTTTTAATAGACTAAAAAACATTGCAATCTCATTAAGTAAATTTCCTGCACTCTCGGATCCCTCGGTCCCCCGGAAGCGAGTTGCATCGCTTGCACTCTTGGAACGCTCCAGGGACAGCCTTCAAGTAGCGTTTCTATCAGCATTATGATATAGGAAACAATGCGCAAGAGGATAAAGATTTGCGCTTTCTGTGTGGAAACGGCCAAGTGTGGTGAGTTTTGGCACAGTATATATATAAGCTAAAGCAGTATGGAAGCTACGAACAAATCGATCGAAACGAACACACACAGACGCGCGCTCTACACGGCCTCTAAGGGGGTCTCACGGTATTGCGCAGTACACTGTGGTTCTGGTAATGAGCGTTTCTGTAACAGCAGGGCTACTACTAAATTCGAAAATTGAAGTACGTATCGTACCATCCCGCCGACGCTTATATTATTAATACGAGAGTGAGAGGGTCGGTACAATACGAACTTCGATTTTCGGATTTCGTAGTAACCGTTGGCAAGAGTATCATGAGGTCCGCTGACAATTACGTTTGTGATTGGATCCAAGATAATTTTGTATTTGTCTTGCTTTCTCAATGAGCTTGATTAACACGTTCGCTGCCGCAATCGCTACGCAGCTATCTACGCTCGTAGCGCGTAGCAGCATTTTTCGACTTTGCAGCGAAAACCGCCAACGACCAAACAACGCGCATAGCGAATTCTTGGCACTGAAATTGTTAAGTTCACTGAAACTAATTGAGAAAGCCAGATAAATACAAACTTTGCGATAAATCTCTGATAGAAATAAATCGATGTGTAAATAATTAAATGAGCGATTCGAGCGACGAAATAGAGAGAGAGAACTTCTCTCCATCATTAAACAATATTTTTTTACCAACAGATTAAAGAAATGAACTAAAAGTAGTTCATTGATATGGACCTCCGCAAAGTAACGCCTGATTCAATAAATTATTCAACAGATTAAACTTTAAAAACAGTTTTAAATAAATATCCAAGTACACGAGGACCTTAAGCCAGTACACCTGAAGAGGCTTAAATTAGTGGTAAAATGCAGGACCCTCGTTTATAAAAAGTCCGCCGTAATCCTTAAATATGGCAACCCTGGCTTAGTCCCTCATTAACCTTTACGAAGTACCCTCGTTGTGTACCGTCAGCAGCGTTTGTAAATTTGACATAAATAACTTTAATGATGTGTCACGACTTTTGAGTGCTGTATAATATGAGTTGTTTTACTGGCCATGGCAGCCTTTTAACCATCATTGGTTGGAAAGATATTTAAAGTAGAAGGTAGCCTTTTGGTTTCCCACCTACTACGGCCTATGAAACGGAGGAATGTGGATTCGATCCCAGATGTGGATTTCTGAGTTTTTGAAACTCAAAAGTATTCCCTTTACATTTTTTGAAATTTTGGAAAATATATGGTTTTTCCTACTCAGAATCAAGAGCATAATCGATTCCGATCGTTTAAAAATTTGTTCCCAGTTTTTCATACAAAATTTTATGAGTCAGTTTGGTCACGCCCATACTGAGTGTATGAAAAAAAACTTCGCAAAACTGTCATTTTTTTGGGATTTTTTTTTAAAACAATTGGAATCGATTGTGCTTTTGATTCTGATTAAGAAAAACCATATTTTTTTCCAAAATTTCAAAAAAAAAAGAAAGGGTAAGTACACTTTTTTTAAAACGCTCTTGTACGTAAATTTACCATGAATTTTATCATGAGATTTACATTGAAAAAAGATTTCCTAAGCGGTCAACATACTCATGTTTGTTAGAATTTTGTTTTACTCTTCAAAAATCATCAAGTGGCTTTGATATATTTTACTCTTGCTAACCCTCCTTGAATTTACCATGAATTTTACCATGAGATTCACATTGAAAGAAGATTTCCCAGGCAGTTGACATACTTACTCATGTGTGTCAGGATTTTGAATCAGAATCAGAATCGTTTATTTGCTAGAATACAGTATAAATGGTGTTACAGTCTTCTTGTCCATTGTATCCAGCCTGCATGCAGGCATGCAAATTATTAACACTCTGTTTTACTCTTCAAAAATCATCAAGTGGCTTTAATATATTTGTACTCTTGCTAACCCTCCCTGTGCTCGCAAGCCGCGCAGTTACAACTGTTTTACCGCCGCCGCGTTTTATTATTTCCTTATTCAATTACGTACGACGTTCGCTCGCGCCTGAGTTATGTCGTGACTGAGGGCATTCGTTTTTAACCCTCAGCGGTGCAGGGTTAGCTTTACGTCGGGTTGTTTAGAGATCGGGGACACATCGTTGTGTTTTTGTTTTCTCCTAGCGCAAGGCTTGTATCTAGGTCAATACTTTTTAGTGTTTTTATATGGTTAGTTCCATGATTCAGGAGACAACAGTATTTGCACTTACTTAGAAAAATGTTTGCAATTAAATAAAAATAAATAATAAATATCACGGGACAATTCACACCAATTGACCTAGTCCCAAAGTAAGCTTAGCAAAGCTTGTGTTATGGGTACTAAGCAACGGATAAACATAATTATATAGATAGATACATACTTAAATACATATTAAACACCCAAGACCCGAGAACAAACATTCGTATTATTCATACAAATATCTGCCCCGACACGGGAATCGAACCCGGGACCTCAAGCTTCGTAGTCAGAGTCACTAACCACTAGGCCATCTGGTCGTCAAAATATAATAGCAATTATACTAGCATATACGAAAAAATTGCCTTAAAACTGTCATAACTCCTAAATTTTAGTGGATTATTACCCTACAAAATCATACTTTTAATAAGTGACCCAGGAGATGTTACCATAGAAACTAGATTCACTAAAAGTTGATTGTCCCAACGAGTATACGCTTGATTGCTGGGGTTTTTATGCTTACATCATATTTGCATCTAAGTAAATAAGATAGAGACACATACTGTCTACGTGTGTAGTGTTGCCACCTCAGATATTTTTTTTTACCCTAACGCTACGCGAAATTACCTTAAATTAGGCATTTTTATTTACTTTTTACCCTAACTTTTTTTAAATAAAAACGAAGCAAATAAATGAGATTTATTAATAAAGAAATAGTTTAAGCTACTACACCGTTTTGAAACATTCTTGGAATGCATCCATAACAGTCTTAGCTTCTGTGTCATCTGCAGTGTTTTTTTTGTCGAAACCTACCTTTTTATTCGAAAACTTTTACCCTAAAAAATACCATGATAATATTCTACCCCAAAAATACCCTAAACACGTAAAAATGCCCTAAATTTAGGGTAAATTACTAAGGGGTGGACACTGTACGTGTGATGAGACGATCCTCATTTTCTTAATCATCTTAGATATCCATCTAAGTGCGATTCTAAATCCCAAAACTTCACCTTACTAAACGCATTTAAAAGCAGAAATCACTTTTAAAAAAATCGAACAAACCAACAGAATTTTGCACCACAATATGAATGTGACAACCACGTCGGTAAATTCCTCAAATCGCAGAATTCACACGACGCGCGTAATTCCACGTACGCAACGTATGTACAGTGCGTACCGTACACGAAGCTTGTCATTAAGGCGCGTGCCACGGTAGTTAACCGGTTAACTTTAAAGCGTACTTTGCGTATAAACGGTGCTGTCTCACTTTGATTTTGAAATCGGAAACTGATGGTATGAAATATGCATGAAATGGAAGGAATGATTGATGAATAAGCATTGAGTATCTTAACGTTGCTTTAATGTATCTGTTTTAAATGTATTTGGTTTGAAATATCTAACAGTAGTCGTTAAGAGTAACAATGTCTGCTTACGAAATCGTTTTTCATGCACAGCTAAAACGGCTTACGATTGTAATAGTGGATTGTACAACGAGAGCATGAAATGAGCCATTTTTCCCGAGACGTTCATAATGACATGTGGATAAACATGTTGAGGGGGAAATGGATTTAATGCTCGAGTTTTACAATCTGCTTTTCACTTCGATTGCGAGGAGATGAAATAATAACAGAGGAACCTACTAGGTACTTTTATTTTTCAAGCATTGCTAACATAATAGTAAATATTTTGTGTTGTTTTTATTTTGATTTAATTGATTGATTTTTAGTTTTACACAAATTAGAAAATATTAAAAAATATACAGAAACTTTTTTGTTTATGGCATCAAAAGTCGTTTCATGCCGCTTAAATCCAGCATAAACAAAAACTTTACGAGTATGACAAGTGAAATAGTAGATTGATAACTGTACGCGCTCATGCACGTGACGTCACCCAGACCGCCGCCCGCGCAGCGAAAGGAGCCGGAAACAGTCGAGCTAAGAAAACGACACAAGACACACGCAAATTTGTTTATTTTTTCTTAATATAAATTCGTTATGCAAATTCATTGTTTTGTTTGCTACTAATATCACAAACAAAAGTGGCGACCGCGACAATACTATAAATCGGCAATTTCTACGGTGAAGAACAATCGAAGCTGTTTATATGCGAAACAATTTAAAGTACTGGCTACGTACCTACATAACGGGACTGCAGCGCAGCGACAACCGACATCAGCTGATGCAATAGTGAACAGTGCCTAGCAGATTATTATTCGTATACGATTCAGCGAGGTTAATCCGAGGGAAGTGATCCGTTTTCCTACTATTTTTACCTATTTTACTTTGCATTTTCCTTTCTTTTATTTGAGTGAATAGCTTAGTGGGTTTCTCAAGCAAACTAGTGAGGTATCTTGCTTTACGCGTACTTTTACTGTTCTTGTTCAAATTTTGCTAAGCATCTATTTCTTTATTACGCTAGTGTTTTGCATTCGCGTTTTCTTGGCAGTAAGTACTTACGACTCGCAGCTTACTTTTTTAAACTACTTATTAAAGGTTTAAACCTTAACTTTTACAATTTATTTACTTGCTTATTACGGTTATACAATTTTACATAGTGAAATGTAAACTCCATAAATACATAAACAGTTTTTGTTTTACTTTATAACAACGATTGATTGATGGATCGAGTTTCAGAGCTAATGCTTATAGTTATAATACTAAATAATATTTAAGCCAATCAACCTATCTGTGCTTGCTTAAAATAAGCTAAATTGTCTTTATTTTACTTTGTTGCAATTCAATTTAGGCTTCCAGAATAACGTATCGCCTTCCACATAAATATCTACCCCCTTTAAAAAATAAAAATAATTTCTTTATCCGTTTGTACGTTTATTTAACGGTTTTGCCTGCCGAAAATTCCAGGGTCGCGGCGAAGAATATTCTTAACGCCCCGTGATCTACGAGTTGGCGGATTCAGAGGCAGTGCGAACTAAAACAGCTGACTCGCGGGACGTACCTACCTACTTGTAGCGGCGAGAACTGGTTTGATTGCACATTTTAACTTTATCTGCTTACTTCATTCTTTGTATTTACAATGACGGAAGATGAATCGCACGGGTTAAAGGACCTTTTAAAGAAACGTAGTACCATTAAAGGGCGTTTAACAAGATTTAAAGATTATTTAACGGTTTTAACGCAAATTAAACCTTCCGATTTGACAAATGCTCAGGCGAAGGAGGTAATGTTAAGGTTAAGCAAGTTTGAAGAATTGTTTACGAATTTTGACGATTTTCAATGTCAAATAGAATTATTGAGTACAAATGATGAGGAACAATCTAAGGAAAGAGATTTCATCGAGGGTCAATTTTATTCATTAATATCGACTGCGCAGGCGTTAGTTGAGTCGATTCCGCCAAGTAAATCTCCGCCGGAGGTTTCTGAAGTCTCTAGTGTTTCAGGTAACTGTTCTCAGCCACTTAACTGTGTTAAATTACCTACGATTAAACTTCCAAATTTCGATGGAGACTACCTGAAATGGTTGGAGTTTCGGGATATGTTCGACTCGCTGATAAATTCTAATGATTCAATACCTGCCATTAATAAGTTTCATTATTTAAGATCTTCCTTAGAAGGTAGTGCTATGATAGTTATAAAGGCGATAGAATTTACCTCGGCGAATTATAAAATTGCGTGGGACTTATTATGCGAACGTTATAACAATAAAAACATTTTAATAAATAACCATTTAAAGGCATTGTTCCGTATCGAAGTTATTACGCGAGAATCTTGCAAGGCGTTACGCTACTTGATTGATCAAGTTTCTAAAAATTTAAGAGCACTTAATACTTTGGGTTTACCTACTGAGCAATGGGATGTTCTGATAATTTTTATGATATCGGCAAAATTAGATGTCAACACTAACAGGAAATGGGAGGAATATAAAAATAACCTCTCCGACTTGCCTTCCTTATCTGAATTTAATACGTTTCTTCGAAGCCGTGCGGATGTTTTAGAGACAACCCAGGGTGCGCGCTCGGAGAAACCTGAATACAAACTATATCATGGACCACATCATTCGTCAAAGTCGTTCGTGACTGCGAACTGTGAGGTTGTAAAACGGTTCATGTGTCGTGTTTGTAACAATGATCACAGAGTGTATCTGTGTCCTATGTTTTTAGAGATGAGTACTGAAGACAGACAAAAGGAAGTTAATAAATTAAAATTGTGCTCAAACTGTCTTCGCGAAGGGCACAACGTAAACAAATGTCGTTTGAAGGGTTGCTGTCGCTCGTGTAAGGGCAAACACAATAGTTTGCTTCATAAGCAGGAACCTGGACCAACTTTAACGGCTACTCCTGTATCCTTGACAGTGTCCAGTAGTAAACAAGTGCTACTTTGTACGGCTCTGGTGGATGTAGTTAATCCATATAACGGAAATGTAAATACAGTGCGAGTGTTGCTGGATACTGCAAGTCAGTCTTGTTTCATTACAAATAATTTTAAAAAAAAATTGGAGCTAAAGGTTACCAAGGTTCATCCTATTAATATATCAGGTATTAACAATATTGGTTTCGATATTTCAGAGCGCTGTCATCTTAAATTAAATTCTCGTGTAAATGACTTTACTATTGAAGTGACTTGCTTAGTTGTGCCTACAATTACTGGGGTGGTTCCAAGTGAACAAGTTGATTTAAAACATATAAATTTGCCGTCAAATATTGAATTGGCTGATCCCAATTTCTATCGTCCGTCAGAGATTGACATTCTTATAGGAGCAGATTTATTTTGGGACATAATAGGTACACAGCAGATTAAACTAGGCTTACAAAAACCCACGCTGCAAGATTCTAAGCTAGGATGGCTTGTATCAGGTCCTGTAGGGGCCTGTACACCCAAGAACAAAATAGTGTGTAATTTTGCTCAATTAGAAATGCAGGAAACTATAAAAAGGTTCTGGGAAATAGAAGAATTACCGATAAAAACTAACACATTTTCTTTAGAGGAAAGGCTTTGTGAAGAACACTTTGTAAAAACTAGCACTAGATTAAATGACGGTAGATTCTCAGTAAAAATGCCCTTCAAAGAGTTACCTGAAAGTTCACTAGGTGATTCATTTTACACTGCAAGAGCTAGATTTTTAAATTTAGAGAAGAAGATAAATAATAATTTCAATTTGAAGCAAGATTACACTTCATTCATAAAAGAATACCAAAACTTAGGACACCTGTCGGAAGTTAACCGTCCGACATTTGGTTTTTACATGCCTCATCATGCCGTTTTACGCGCTTTAAGAGAAACTACTAAGCTTCGTGTCGTTTTTGACGCGTCCGCTAAATCATCCTCTGAAAAGTCACTAAATGACATACAACTGGTAGGACCTGTAATTCAAAGCGATTTACTGTCGATTTTGTTGCGTTTTCGTATACATAAATTTGTACTTACTGGGGACATTGAAAAAATGTACCGCCAGATTGAAATAGATGGTTCGCAGCGTCATTTACAGCTCATTCTATGGAGGGATAGTGACGATCAGCCTCTCAAAACGATGCAACTAAACACAGTTACATATGGCACTGCATCGGCTCCATTTTTAGCCACTAGGTGTCTTTTACAATTAGCACAAGAATGCAAAGATGACATCATAGCTACTGTCATACGCCGTGATTTCTATATGGACGACTTGAATACAGGTACTAATAATATATCCGAACTTAAACATATATACAACGGTGTTACGAAGGTTTTGAAGTCGGCTTGCTTCCCGTTACGAAAATTTCGGTCCAATTGTCCAGAACTGTTTGAAAATGAAACTAATTTAGACGAAACGCGCGACTGGAATAAGCAAGCCAGCGTTCTAGGTCTTCATTGGTCCCCAAAATCGGACATGCTTTTCTTTTCTACTGATGTAGATATCAGTAATATTATCACTAAAAGGACTGTTACTTCTATGACTTCTAAAATTTTTGACCCTTTAGGTTTACTCTGTGCGTGTATAATTAAAGCAAAAATTTTACTACAGCAACTATGGGCTAATAAAATGAATTGGGATGAGCCGTTACCTGAAAAGGAAGCTCGTAATTGGTCAGAATTCATAGGTAGTTTATCTCAACTATCATCTATTACAATACCGAGACATGCTTTAAAATATACTGACTGTGATATTGAGTTACATTGCTTTGTTGATGCATCTCAGCACGCCTACGGGTCCACAGTATACCTACGAACTGTAGATAAAAATGGACAGGTAAATGTTCAGTTGTTGTGCGCTAAGGCCAGAGTTGCGCCATTAAAAACGTTAACTATACCTCGTTTGGAGTTATGTGGTGCACTACTGGGTGCACGATTGTGCGCCAAGGTCACAAACTCGCTTCCTTGTGATATCCGTAGTAAAACAATGTGGACGGACTCTACCATTGTGCTGGGATGGTTGAGAACACAAACTAGACATTTGCAGGCTTTCGTAAGTAATCGGGTTAATGAAATCACTGAGCTGACTAATGGTTTCGTTTGGATGCATGTGCCAACAAACCTAAACCCTGCTGATTTGGCGTCAAGGGGCGTTGACCCACATCAGCTTCCGGATTCTTCCCTGTGGTGGGGAGGTCCGTCCTTCCTGTTAAAAGACGCTTCCGAATGGCCTAGTCAAGCGTCCGTATCAACCAATGACCTGCCCGAATTAAAAGTATTTACGAATACAGAAACTAGTGGTGTCAATAGTACAGTCATTGTTAACTTTGAAAATTATTCTAGGTTTAATACATTAAAAAGGATAGTTGCTTATGTGTTAAGATTTTTAAATAACTGTCGTAAAAACAGTACGAAAAAATATAATTCTTTGGATACAGAGGAATTAAACAATTCATTATTAGTTTTAGTGAAACAATCTCAGTCAGAGTCATTTGGTAAAGAAATAAATGGTATTTTAAAGAACAAAAGGTTACATTTTAAATCTAAGTTGTTGCAATTGGATCCATTCTTAGATTCTGCTGGAGTTATGAGAGTAGGTGGTAGGATACAAAACTCTGCCTTTAATTTCAACAAAAAACATCCTATTTTGTTGGACAGCAAACATCATTTTACAAAATTGCTTATGAGACATGAACACCAACGTTTACTTCACACAGGTCCGCAGTTACTATTGGCTTCGGTACGCGAAGAATTTTGGCCAATTGGTGGTAGGAGTTTGGCTCGTAGTATTGCTAGGAAGTGCGTGATTTGTGCTCGTGTTCGTGGAGCAACAATCAATCCTATAATGGGTACTTTACCCGCTGTAAGAGTGACATCTAGTTTTGCCTTCAACAATGTAGGTGTTGATTATGCTGGACCCCTTCAAATAGCAAACAGAAAGGGTCGAGGCAAAACTATAATTAAATGTTTCCTTGCTCTTTTTGTTTGTTTGCAGACAAAGGCCTTGCATTTAGAAATTGTAAGTGCAATGTCCACAGAAGCTTTTCTTCTTTGCCTACGTAGATTTATCGCTCGTCGAGGTAGACCACAGATAATATATTGCGATAATGGTACTAATTTTGTAGGTGCAAGGAATGAATTGAGTAGGTTAATTAAGTCTAGCCGTCAGTCTGTCTCTGACTACGCAAGTAGTGAGGGAATTAAGTTTGTCTTTAGCCCTCCTTATAGTCCACATTTTGGGGGAATATGGGAAGCTGGTATTAAGTCTGCCAAATATCTTTTAAAACGTGTAGCAGGTAATGCCTTTCTGACGTTTGAGGAATTAGCAACGCTTACTTCTCAAATAGAAGCTATTTTAAACTCACGTCCACTGTCCCCTCTTTCGTCTGACCCATCCGATCTAAATCCCTTAACTCCGGGTCACTTTCTGATCGGCCGACCCCTTACATCGTTGCCATCTCTGCCAGTCAACACTAAAAGTCCGACAAGATACGAAATCATTGAACAGCAGAGACAACACTTTTGGGAACGTTGGAGCAAAGAATTCATTGCCGAGCTTCAACAACGAACCAAATGGACAAGCCGTCAACGCGAACTTTCTGTTCGAGACATGGTTGTTTTAAAGGAAGACAACGTACCGCCGTTACGATGGCGCCTTGGCCGTATTACCCGATTATACCCCGGTCCAGATGGAGTAAACCGAGTTGCCGACATAGCGACATCGAAAGGAATTACGAGGAGAGCATTTAACAAAATATGTCTTCTTCCGACATCGCCTGAACTGGAGATTTCTGTTGCGTCAAAGAACCAACCTCAACTTTGAAGATACTGTTTAAAATGGGGGGAGGATGTACGCGCTCATGCACGTGACGTCACCCAGACCGCCGCCCGCGCAGCGAAAGGAGCCGGAAACAGTCGAGCTAAGAAAACGACACAAGACACACGCAAATTTGTTTATTTTTTCTTAATATAAATTCGTTATGCAAATTCATTGTTTTGTTTGCTACTAATATCACAAACAATAACCAAGGGTGGAAAGAGACCCATTTCACCCGAGATATTTCTGGCGCTCGAACGAAGTGAGAGCGCCAATAGTTCGAGGGGAAATGGGTTATTTCACCCGAGTTAGACACTCTACTTTTCATTTCGACTGTGAGGAAACTAAAAATACTACAAAAAACGAGAATAATAATAAATTGAATTTACTTATGTATACCTGTCCAACCTCCAACTGTACCTTTTCGACTGGCCACTTGCCATGCCGAAACGTGAAAAAAAAATGTCATTGACGTAACTCAATTATATTCGATGTCATGGCAGCCGAAAAAATTAAAAAAAAATTACTTTCCACCCTAGAGGAGAAAACGCAATTTTCCACCCGGCTATCTACCCATGAAAATTAAACTTTCCGAACAGGAGAGATGAAAAACATATTTTATAGAAATTTCCGCAATTCCTTCTAAGTCGTAAAATAGAGGTGTTCTATTTCTATTATCATTGATAAAGATTGTGAACTGTTAAAATTTCTGACTGAACGGTCGCACGCAATCATGCTCCTCTCATCACTTTATGGACCTGTCAAGTCTCAATTTAGATTGTCTTTGCGAGCAAGTCAGCCCGACAGGCTTTAAATTAGCTCTGGCGTCTGCGTAGAATAATTAAACTTGTTTGCAACACGTGGCGTGCGTGTCATATTAAATAACCAACTTAGAAGAGAACAGAACGGAGAACAGCCTGATGGTCGTTGGGGCTGAGCAGTTTAAATGATTTCATTTCAATATCTACATTTACAACTCTAGCTTTTGCCCGAGGCTTCGCCCGCGTGGAATTCGGTTATCGCGCGCTGTTCCCTCGGGAACTGTGCATTTTTCCCGGATAAAAAGTAGCCTATGTCACTCTCGGGCCCATAAACTATCTCTATGCCAAAAATCACGTCGATTCGTCGCTCCGTTATGGCGTGAAAGATGGACAAACACAAACATACAAACACACTTTCGCATTTATAATATTATTATGGATTAGACATTAGTAGAAAACACGTTTGTTGTATGGGAGCCCCCCCTTAAATATTTATTTTTAAAGCAAATATACGACTAAAAATATTCTTTGAATATTTCAAGCGTATACCTTTTACTGTTATTATTAATATCCAGAAAAAAAGAGCAAAAAATATCACGTTTTTTGTATGGGAGCCCCCCTTAAATATTTATTTTATACTGTTCGTAGTATCTTTGTTATAGAGCGGCAACAAAAATACACAATCTTTGAATATTTTACCTGTCTAGCTATCACGGTTCATGAGATACACTCTTGTAACAGACGGACAGACGGACGGACAGCGGAGTCTTAGTAAATAGGGTCCCGTTTTTATCATTTGGGTACGGACCCCTAATATACGGATACTAAGCACAAAAACAGTATCTACCTGCATAAAATCCCGAACCACCATATTTCATTTTCGCCAGACAAAATTGCGACATAATTGTTCTCAAGTTTCGCAAGCAAAAGGGAATGAGTAAAGTTGGCGTCACTGTTACCATAGTAAAAGAGGAGAAGTAAGTTTACTACAAACAAGAGTACATATCGCGGCTTAAATGTCTGCGCGCCGGTTGGCGCCGGTTTGCACACACCCGCCGCACGCACACACTTTAAAAAAAAAAATTAAAATTCATTTATTTCAAGTAAAAAACTCATATATGCAATACAAAAATTAAATAAAATAATAATAATAATAAATAACTAAAAATCACTACCCTTAAGGCCTCAATGGTTAACACATTGTCAGCCATCATCTCCTGTTTCTCAATGTGACAACCACTGTGCCGCCGGGTACATGAAGTCCACAGCAAAATGTAATATACGGACAATACTTGTCCGCAATGGACACTGTTGGTGGGTTGTTATAATTTAAGGATAATTAATTTTGAACATGAAACTACCGTGAGACTCACTCATATTAAATGATATTGTAACGGATAACCCACGTCTTAAATCGAGCCTAGCTCGACACCTCCGGGCTACCTTATAGCCCTTCTTCACAGGAGCACGCGACTCGGCGGCTGCCGCAACACGCGCACTACGCGCCACCGCTCTGCTCGCGCGAGCATATTACATATGTGAAATTCATTAAAAATCTAGCAGGCTGAATTTTTTTACATTTAGTTAAATACCTATCCAAATCAAGTACAAACGTCCGCGCTGGAGTAGGCTGTTAAGTCTCCTAAAGGGTCGGAGTATTGTAAAACGGAGTTTACGGACTTCTATTTTACTATGCTGTTACCAAGAAATTGCGATTGAAAAATCATCTCGCAATTCCCGTTTCGCAATTTTCCTTCAGTTTTCCACCAGCAATGGTTATAAGCGTTCGTTCTGATGATTACCTTTTCTGAGAAATTCGTCATTCATTGGTTGTTAGGAAGTGTTGAATGTGACAATTATTTTTATGCCGTTGCCCTTTTTTCCTCATTCGTATTTTTCTAATCATATCAGGTTATTCGAACGCGAAATTATTTTTTCAATTCAATATTCATTTACACAGACAACAAGATCCACAATTTATCAGTATTCTTAATATATATGTTATGTTACTTTAAATATTTGACTACAGACAATGTTTTTAAAGTATTGCATCATTGGTCATTCACATATTCAAGCTATTATGTATGAAAAACTTATTCATTTACAATAATAACATCTCTACTACCAGCGGTAGGAATTCCATAATTTTGGATAAAAAAAAAACTGAAACTAAATCGACAAAAGTTCTAATTAATTTAAGAACCCGCTTACAAAATATTATTATTATTATTATTTGGCAAAAAAATACTTAGAATATTATATTAAAATTTTTCTTCAGACTCCAAACTAGGCTGAGCCTCTATCTTGGTAGTCTGCGAGTGTGATTACAAATTAACAATAATTTAATTATGATTATAATTATGTTACCGCGACGTGTGGAAATTTATTCAATGAAATAAATTATGTCAAAACCTACAACCAAGTTACAATTTCAGAATTAATCATCATCATCATCATCATCCAGTCAGCCAAAAGACGTCCACTGCTGGATATAGGCCTCCCCCAAGGCTCTCGATTCAGACCGGTCTTATGCTTTCCGCATCCACCGCGATCCCGCAATCTTAACCAAGTCGTCGCTCCATCTTGTTGGAGGCCTACCGACAGCTCGTCTCCCGGTCCGCGGACGCCATTCGAGAACCTTCTGACCCCATCGACCATCAGCCCTGCGAGCAATGTGCCCCGCCCACTGCCATTTCAGTTTCGCGATTCTTCGGGCTATGTGTGTAACTAACGTTTGAGTGCCACTCATCAACTTATACGTACTTCGCCTCTAATTTAAATAATCTTAGCTACTACAGACTTTGATCGCCTTTGCGAATCAAAGCCCTGGTTTAATCCCTCTAACCACAGCCAGCCGACCAAACCTTACCCTCGAACCCCCCACAAACACGCACGACCAGCGACGCGATGACAATTTCGTAATACATTCCGTGTGCTCCCAGTATTCTACAAAACGGTAAGCGTGTCAAACAAGCAATGAAAGCGAAATTACCTACCGCACCGCTTCTGTTAGAACCTCGAGGAATTCGCATGACACTGTTTGTGTTCTGTTCTGTCGGTTTATGTAACTTGTACAGGTATTTTAGGGGTAAATAAACTCACAGGTAAATGTAAGTTATCCTTGCCAAATATTCTCAAGATATTACAACTTGAGATCGAAAATAGGAAGGGCTATGTTAACTTGAGGAGTTAATTAATTGAAAACAATGATTTCAGGAAGTGAAAACTAGAGGTATAGGTAGATAGGCAAGTTGTTTAATTAGTTAGAGATAAGATAGAAGTAGATAGAATATAACCTCTTCTTTTGTGAAGATTGCTTGTTATTTTGTGTTTTAATTTAACTTAAAACCGTAAACTTGATATACTATTTGTATTATATTGTGTTGAATTAATGATGATAAAATAATTTTTAGTTAGGTACAATAATAATTTCTTCTTTCTCAAGTTATAGCATGACCAAGAGAAATAGTGTATTTAGACAATATCTTGAGACCTATCACGTGCCAAGAAGAACATGGTACTTAAATCTAAGTTGATACAGCTAATAAAAGAGCAAGTGAGAGAGCATTATTATGTTGCGGGTCGACGTGTAAATAATAAAATTATCATTTTGTACAGCAGCGGGTTTCCGTGCATTCGCGACGACAGTTCTCAGTAGATAGAACCTAACACAGATGGGATGTTTTGCACCAAATGATATTCGTATTATTTTGCATTCTGTATTCCATTATGGTGTAAACTCAGCCTAAAAGCCAGAGATCTAAGGCTTATTATAAAGTTAACGATTATATCATGGACAGGGATATTTGGAAATAATTCCGATCCGCACTAGCGATCCCTTCAAATAGTGAACCTACTGTGTTAAAAATAAAATTGTGTTAAATACTTGTAATGTATAGTACATAGATGTCATTAATAAATATTGTGAATCTGTTTTAAAAAAAAAATACCTCGTTGAGTTTCTTGCCGGATTCTTCTCAACAGAGGTTTTTTTTTCCGAACCGGTGGTAGATTAAAAAAATGACGTGTAAAAGTGCCCATTGCGGCCTATTTGCTGAATAAATGATTTGACTTTGACTTGACTTTGAGTGTTAGCTAGCGTACGTCGCGAAAGAGAAATCTACACCATTATTGGAAAAATATCAATGAAATCGTTTGTCCTTAACTCTACGTATATAAAGGGCAGCGATTTGATGTACTCCCGCAGGCACACTTCGGACGAACTAACGAAAGGCCATTCCAATCTTACCTATTACGTAGAAACAGCACTTCAGCACAAGTTGTAGATTTCAATGTCAACTATCTTAATGAAAAAACAATTTTCGGCTAACTTAAAAACTCAGACCAATCTGTTAAAACCACAAAATAAAATTTTACAGACAGGGTTCTTGGTATGAATACCTTTACTTGCCCGAATTTCATTTGCCCGAATTTCACTTTCCATACCAACGTTTGCCATAAAATATATAGAACCCGTACTGTTTTCAAGATTTTTTTTTATGTCATTTTATAGAATGCGTAGGTTAGGTTAGGTTAGTTTAATATCAACTCTGAAGAAAATACCATTTCAGAAATAAATTACTTTATGGCAAATGAAAATTCTAGGAAACGATACATCCGGGCATATGAAGTTCGGGCAAACATTAGACAACCTTCTTGGTAGTGTAGAGAAGGAATAAGCATAGGTTGTCTGAAATTCAGACTGGGTAGGTTTCTGCGATGGAGAACAAAGCCGTGCAGGCAAGCTAATGCGAGATTATCCTTTATAGACTTTGAAAATGCAGCCAACCAAGCTCAAAGGCCCAGGCTGAAAACCAGCGCTGGACTGCTTGTCCTGAGACTGGGACCTATTGCCTCAAAATTTTGTGTACTTTGTTTTTGTGGCAATAAAACATGTTCTTATTTTTAAAAAGTAGGAACCATTTCTCATCCTGGCAATAAATAGTCATAATTTCCCTAATTGTTCAGTTGGTGTTTTGCAATATCCATTTTTACATCTAGCATTTTAACACTCTAGTTCAAGACACTCGAAAATATTCCAACACTGCCTCTGCTCCGCCCATATAATCTGCTCAACAAAATCGCTTTCGCCATAGGGCAAAGAAATAAGGCATTTGGATTATTTGGACTCTTCATTCATTTTAAAGCGCCAAAACAGTCAAACTCGGGTTAATTTAGTGGAAGTACAGCTGCTAGTACATCGTGCTGAAGTACATCGTGAGGAAACCTGCACAAACCTGCGAAGCAATTCAATGGTGCGTGTGAAGTTCCCAATCCACACTGGGCCCGCGTGGGAACTACGGCCCAAGCCCTCTCATTCTGAGAGGAGGCCTGTGCCCAGCAGTGGGACGTATATAGGCTGGGATGATGATGATGGCAGCTGCTGTCCTTTCTCTAGATCTTCCATTAACATCTCAACTAGGTATAGCCACAAGTAAACACCATAACACAGATGACCGAACCGCAACCCTACTTCGCCTATAGTCTTATAACTCTAGTTTTGGTCAGCCAGTGCCGAATCTACGTCGGGGTCCATTTACCAAAACCGCCCGCCATTTGTCACGTGTCACTCATCCCGGCGGCCACTAATGGATCTTCCTCAGAATACACCCTCAGCGCTCTTTATTACACGTTGGCACAGTACATCTTCGTAACACAGTTTAGCAGAAATTAATCCATAGAAGTGCAAGGGAGGTTACTGTTCTGTAAGTTCTATGCTCGTGCAAAAGAGATGCAAAAATTTTTAACAAGAAAAAAAATACAGAAGAATACTAAAAAGTAAAGCATCGTCTTAATAGAATATGATGCCTGATCATTGCGCGAACTAAGCGATGCAACCATCGCTCTGCGCGTGATCAAACATATTGAACTCGAATAAGTGTCCTAACTGACAATATCGCGATCGCGATTGTCTCAGGATTGCCAGTTAGGACACCTATTCGAGTTCAATATGTTTGATCACGCGCACACGCGATGGTCGCATCGCTTACTCGCGCGAAGATCGCGCATTTGCGTTCTGTTAGGACGATGCCTTAAGGTTTCTTCACGATGTTTTCCTTCGCCGAAAAAATCATGGTAAATTGTAAGTGTAATTTTGCGTACAAATTCCAAACAAATGTTATTTTAAAACTTATTTCAAGAAAAACTGTTAAATCGAACAAGTTTTCATAAACAAGGCTTCCGTATTTTTAAGCAGTCTGCGCCTTTTTTTCATCACACAGAGCATCCAGTGTTCAGTGAACTGTTTCATTTAAGCAGTCAAAAGCAGCTTAAGATTTTTTTCATCATGTCAGCCGAAAGACGTCCACTGCTGGACATAGGCCTCCCCCAAGGCACTCCACTCAGACCAGTCTTAAGATTTTTTTAGTCTTAAAATTTTTAGCTAGCTTTGTTAGTCTAAACGTTATTTAAATAGTCTAATATCCATCCTTAATATTATAAATGCGAAAGTGTGTTTGTGTGTTTGTTCATCTTTCACGCCGTAACGACGGATCAACGTGATTTTTAGCATAGAGACAGTTTATGAGTCCGAGAGTGGCATAGGTTACTTTTTATCCCGGAAAATGCACGGTTCCCGAGGGAACAGCGCGCGATAACCGAATACCACGCGGGCGGAGCCGCGGGCAAAAGCTAGTTTTAATCAATTAAATAAATCAACTCGTAGTCTTATAGCTTACTCTGGCCCGTGCAACACCGCCTTACTGATTTTAATCTGTTCACTGCGTTCGGCGTGAACACGCCCTGAGTTTTCAGAAACATAAGAACTGAGAAAACATGTTTGTGTCGGATTGATAAATTGTTTTATGCAAAGTGACAGTTCGGGAGTTTTTGCTTAAATTTACTTTCTTTGATCCTGTTACATGCGAATAACGAATACCCTTTTGTGAGATAGTTAACATGGGACAAATTTAAGATCAGCTCTGTCTATAATAAGTAATGTCTATTGATAGGAGAAGTATGAAAGAAATTACTCATATTATAATTAAATGATATTGTAGGAAAGCTACGAACAAATTGATCGAAACGAACACACTCACGCAGACGCGCGCTCTACACGGCCTCTAAGAGGTTTCGCGGTACTGCAAATATAGATAGCATATTTAAAGGCTCCCGTACCAAGAGACAGCGTTAACATAGGCATAATTTCAAGTAATTTGAAAATGTTACAAAATAATAGTAGCTCAGTTGTGCGAGTAGAATTGAATTTTGCATTTAAAAGCCCTATGGTCAGGGGGCTACTACGAAAATCAAAAATCGAATTTCATATCGCAGCGTCCCTCTCGCTCTCATATTAAATAATATTAGCGTAAGCGTATAGGGCCAGAGACATCCTGTATTTCGACCGTCTCGATCCAAGCACTCGTAAACACGTATCGTTCTCCGTAATTAAGGCCATCCATCTTACTCGGCCGCTGCCGTTACAGCGACGTCATACGGACGATTTGTTACTGTAACTGATGACGTCATCCTAGTTACACCGGTTAGATTTGTAGGTGTGTTCATAATGCTTTGTCATAGCTTATGTAATGCTTTGTGACGTTAAAGATCGTTTATATTAATTAATACTCAAATTATTTTGACTTAATTACCCAACAAACAATTTGGCGATAAGAATAGACCGTATTGTAGCTTTGAGTGGTAGAGTAGCTTTACAAGGTCTACAGTTATAGCTTTTGGTGATACTATGGATCTAATTGGATACATTAGTCAGCTGGCGATAGTAAAGTGATTTAATAGAAATTAGAAAAATATAATAACTTTAAGCTGCACAGTGGAGCTATAAGCTACCACGTTATAGCTTATAGTTGCAGCTGTAGGGTGATTTTATCACTGAAAGCTCTTTTGGAGTGTCTATTAACGCGTCTTAATGCTGTCGCTCTGTAAGAGTGTTATGTTTACCTTCTAGTGCTAAATGTAGCCTTTAGTGTTAAATAAGCTGTAGGAAAATCTTAAAGCTGTATAAATGTTATAGTGGCAATTCTAATAACTCTCAATGAGTGAGTGATATAACGGAGTTAGGGTATAGCTCTTTAAGAGCTTTAAGTGTTAATAAGATATGTAATAACTCTATTTTAGAGTTATCAGTTCTACAGTAGTAATAAATATGACTTTTTTAGTTAGCCTTGCGCTCCGAAGTGATAGTATAGAGATATCGGAATGTTTAAGAGTTACAGACAACAACGCCATTTTCGTTTACAAATAATAACCTTAAAATGGCAAACATAATCATGAAAATTAAGTATAATTTACTGTACAGTCTTCAAAAATATAAGATCTAGTTACTTTACTACACCCATTTGCAAACCTAACCCGTTAAATTAACTTTTCGAAAAAAAAAATGCACCGTAGTATTTTATCGTCTAAAATTTTAATCGAAACGTATATATTTCTAAGGCGCTTGAAAATTGAGATGTAAAATATCATATATAATAACAGAAAACTTACAACCGCAATAGTTTTTCACGTATCTACGTAAAAATAACTGATATTAAAATAACGCACTTACCGTTTTCCGTCTTTCCCGTCGCCATTACAATAATATTAGCACTGTTCGCGTTTTATTATTAAAAATGACACATGTTAATTTCCAAATAGAAATATTTCTATAAAATTGAATACAATAGTGTACACTAAGAGCTTTTGTATCACGCAAAGAGTTTATTTTCACCACTGTAGCTCTTTTGTCGCGCTTTAAGTGATATAAGAAAACATTTTACAGGTTTCATAGAACCCTTGGCGCAAGTTACGGCTATTGTAGCTCTTTTTTATCTCCTTTATTCGCGGAGAGTTTATTTTCACCACTGTAGCTCTTTTGTAGCGCTTTCAGTGATATAAGAAAACATTTTACAGTTTTTATAGAACCCTTGGTACAACTTACGGCTGTTGTGGCTCTTTATTATCTCCTTTGGTAATATGCGTCACTGCTGTAGCACTATTATACCACTTGAAGTGATAAGGTCTGTGCCAAAATCGGACTATAAGAGAGTTATAAGAGAGTTATAACGTGCTATATCGCTAATGCTAGAGCTATTGGATTTTAAAAGAACTAATATACGGCGGTTATAGAGCTTATCTTATCGCCAAATTGTTAGTTGGGTATTTTTAATCAAAATCGTGACTTTGGTATTGGGATTAGCTGAAGTGTAGGTATTATCGTCTGCTATTAAATATTGATGTGTCTTAAGATCGGTTTTTGGAGTCTTGTTGTATTTTTTATTTCAACCCCATTATTTGTTACTTTTACGGTCATCCCGTAAAATTCATATCGAAAATACAAACTGAAACATAGATGCACAGAAAACCAGAAAAAGAGACCAGCTCTGGGAATCGAACCCAGGTCCTCGGCATTCCGTGCTACGTGCTCTACCGCTACTCCACCACTGGTCCAGCACGCAGCACGGAATGCTGAACTTAGGTGCGATTCCCAGAGCTGGTCTCTTTTTCTGGTTTTTCTGTGCATCTATGTTTCAGTTTGTATTTTCAATGTTGACGTATCTTGTTAAGGATACTTCTGCTATTGGGAGGGTGCGAAGTACTAAGTAGGTGAGGGTAATGAAATCTATCGCAGCGCTCATAGTGGCCAAAAAAAGAAATAATGTAGGCTCTGTCATCTGTCATACTCATGTGAATCTGTCATTAACAAAAGCAATTTTTATAGGATTTATCTACCTATGGTCTGTCCCATAATTCGAGATAATAAAATGACGTTTCATGTGTTACCTGTTTTTTGCGTCTCATAAATAGTGATGTGCCACAACCGGTAATCACCGAAAGATTTTGTAGGTACCTGTGTACCAATATATGTATGTCATAAAATATTAAGATATGAACGGATCCGTGATGTACTAACGTGTAGGACACTTAGGACATTCTAGAAAAGGCAAAATAGGTCTAATAAAAATGCGACAGTTTTGGAGATATTTCGACTTTTTATAGATGTTGATGTTTAAGTTTCAATTAAATTCTAAGTAAGATCATTGCCATAAGAAGCTGAAAATACACTTAATAGGTGTTCTTCTTTCACAGACCGAATTTTCGTAGAATTTCGTTTCGCAGAAAATATTTCATATAATATTTGCTCTTCGTATGTTTACTTGGAATATTATTGTTTTAACGACTATTAACTTGAATGGAACATATTTAATAGAAAAACTATTCAATTAATTTTATAATCTCATTTAATTTTTTATCAAACTTATCAAATTGTAGAATTATTTCCATTTCATTCATTCATATCCATTTATTCGTGTCATGCGGTCCCTCTCGCTCTCGTATGAAATAGTATAAGTGTGCACGACACGAACTTTGAGTTCCGTATTAGACCTGCAGCGACCCCCTCCGAAACGACTCGTTAGGTACTAGAAATGTAGTTTAGGTTAGGTTAGAACTGAGACCACATCAGAAAACGAATTTCATGTTTTTCTTGATAGTAATTTTTACATTAACTAAATAATATGAGAATAATGAATATGTATTTGATTTCTTATTCTATGATATGAATATCTAAATAAAAAATTATATTTCTAACAAAAAACAATGGTTTAAATTTCTTCAAAATAAATTTTCTGCGTATTGATTATTCTATGAAACGACAATTATGAGAAAAAATATCTGTTGCGCTAACGATGGGCCTCATAAGGAAGCTCAAAGTCACTCAAAGGGCTATGGAGAGGGCTATGCTCGGGGTTTCTCTGCGGGATAGAATCAGAAATGATGATATCCGCAGTAGAACTAAGGTTACAAGTAGCGACACGAGAGTCTAGCGCTGACCATTATTGCGCAGAAGTCAAAAGTAAGGTATCACAGGGGGCTACAGAGACGAAGGGCGGGCGTGCGTAGTGCCGATTGGCTTTCCAGTCGCATTACGTCCCCCGCGCCCATGCACCCATGCGCAGCTATCCCTTCCACGGTTCACTCAGCGCTAGACTCTCGTGCCACTACTTGTACTGACATAGCCCGAAGAATTGCGAAACTGAAGTGGCAGTGGGCGGGGCACATTGCACGCAGGACTGATGGCCGATGGGGTCAGAAGGTTCTCGAATGGCGTCCGCGGACCGGGAGACGAGCTGTCGGTAGGCCTCCAACTTCGAACTTCGTATGTTGCCGTCCCGCTGACGCTTTTCTCATTCAATACTCGAGTAAGAGGGACGCTGCCATACGGACTTCGTTTTTCTAGTTTTGTAGTAGCCCCTCTGTATTATATTTTTTTACGTTGGCACTAAGTGATGAACACTGTATTTTACCTGTTTTGTACCTGTGCTTAGATTTTATCACTTTATCGTAAAAGTGTATTTATATTTTTAAAATAGGAAGTAGTATATTGAATACTTTAATGTTATTTTTGCTATCGTAAAATATACATTTTTATCGGTTATTTACGAAACCGGAATCATGGAGCCGCACTGTTCGTTTTATGCTGGCCACATTATTTTTACGTTTGACATTTCAGACTGTCATTTTATTATCTCGAATTATGGGACAGACCATAATTTTGGTAATAGTTTGAGTTATGATGCGAGCTTGGATTATTGAACACTGTCCCTGTTTTGTTCTTAATTCCTCTACATTCTGGACATGTCCATCAACAATTTTCCTTATGGTTTCAGCGCAGGTCTCTTTTTCTGGTTTTTCTGTGCATATATGTTTCAGTTTGTATTTGCGATACAAATAAAATACATATTGTCTTCCCAAACAATTCATATCATATTCGCCGCGGGAAATCAATGAATGAAACGAATCAAACCCATTTTATGGACGTGCATGCAAATCGAAGCAAACAAGATGGATGCATCCAATCCTACTAATTGGGTTATAGCCAGATTTACAGCAAATATTTTCTGTTTGCCGCCATATTGTTAAAATTAAAGTTAATTAGTGAAGCACCTAAGTTTATTTACCTTGTCGGAGTCAATGATATCCAATTAAGTTTTGTTTGCTTAAAATTGAGTGTAAGCAGTTTGATTTTCATAGTTGAATTGTTTCAGATTGATATGAAATTGTTTGTCGAATTTCATGTTTTTTTTTAGTTTTTAACCACCGACGCAAAAAGAAGGGTGTTGTAAGTTTGACCGCTATGTGTTTCTGTGTGCGTGTCTGTCTGTGGCACCGTAGTTCTTGCGGCTGAACCGATTTGAATGCGGTTTTTTAATTGAAAGCAGGTTCTCTAGTGATGATCTTAGCCATGTTTTATCAAAATCGATGGAGCCGTTTTTGAGATATTGAACTTTAAAGTAA
This sequence comes from Choristoneura rosaceana, assembly GCA_037349165.1. Lineage (NCBI taxonomy): Eukaryota > Metazoa > Arthropoda > Insecta > Lepidoptera > Tortricidae > Choristoneura > Choristoneura rosaceana. Next base: position 770,896 of record JAZBNJ010000026.1, read on the forward strand.
CAAAGTCAGTCGGGGGTTTTGCAACTGTTTGTTGGTTAGGTTATAATCGTTTAAGTTATACTATGTATTGTCTGTTTTAGTCGTCATGTCACCCTATAAGTAGATTTTCCAATCCGCTCTGGGCTCACGAGAGTAGTACATCCCAAACCCTATTCTGAAAGGAGGCCTATATCCTGTGAGACGTATACAAGTTAACATATGTGACTCAAAACATGGTTTACAACTCTTAAGACATTATGATTGAAAATGGTAACCAGCAGACTCTAGCGGTAATCAATTAAAAGTATTGCCAACGAAAGCAATTTGTGGAAGTTTGTAACAGTTTACCGTTTTCCGATTCACTGCGCACAAATAGTTCGGTCTATTTACTGTTATGAGCCGTTGAGAAAGTTATTTTTCAATGAACCCATTTCATTTTATGAATTCTAAGTTGTCGGGGACGGGAGCGCCAAAGTTCGCATACTCTTCGCTAGTCATACCGCCATTTGTATCCGAATCATCGTTTGTCATAATTTTTTTGCCGACTGAAAGTTTAAATTTTACTGAATTTTTTAAATGGTCATCCTATAGGGAACTGTAGGTTAGGTTGGGTTTGTTTTATAACAATTAAGTATGAACAATTTATTGGGTTCAGAAAAAAAGGTTATGACAAACGATCGTTCTGACAAACATTAGGAACATTCGGACTTTCAATGAGTACATGGGAGCCAATATGGATCCGTCGGGAACAACTCACTCTATTGAGAATTAAGATGGCAATGGCGGCGGCTCAAGATAGGTTTGTCAAAACACGCGCGTATTTTCTTCATATTACTAAAACAAAAACCTATTTTAAAAACGTAACGTGTATACACACGCGACAGGAAATATAGTTTTCTTATTATTCAAAAAATCTTGACGTGCCGCGAAAATTACGCCATTTGTTTTGTTGTTTTTCAGGACGACTTCGGGATTTTTTTCTATTGAACAAACTACATGTAAGTAATCGTATTACTACAGTGTATGATTTATAGAGTATATCGTCAAATCTCTTGCATATGAGTTTTGAAATTGAAGCTGTTCTATTAATGATATAGTAAACGATTAAATGAATGCAATAAACGCGCTAGAATCGGCTAGTTCATTGTTCTATTTATAGAAACATCTTTTATCCAACTTTTATGGCATGGTACGTGTCTTTATCTTGAAATACCTTCGTGGGAGTAGTTTAAAGACACTCGTAAAACAACAATAACCGTGCTCACGTTATCGCTGACCCGTTTAAAACCGCAACGTTCCATAAACTTTCAATAGGATCTCATCATCAGACGCTCAGTTTTTCCAAAGAAACTTTAGAAAGAAAGAAAGAAAGATTTATTTTGGCTCTAGGTACCACCTAAGGCTAAGACTAAAAGTAGCACTACAACTGTTATTAAGTACTTGGCGATACGACAGGATACCAAAAAGAGTCTCCACTCAGTATGTGTTGCCGCACATTATATGCAGCAACGCTGGTTTTCTGTGGAGCCCAGACTTTACCAATTTTTATGCGAGTAGGATCAACCTACTGCTACACACTAAACACATGTGCATTATGCTTCTTAGTCTTAAAACGTAATTAAAACACTTCAAGATCTATTCCAGAAGACATGAGTCTATTTATTATGACCCCAAGATCATAAACAGCGAGGTTTACGAGCATGTAAAGTGAAAAACTATTTTTACACAGTTTACTCTCAGTAAGTTTTTCCGTTACTAGCAGGTACTTATAAAAAGTCGCATTTCTTTACATTTTATTTATTACCCTCACAGTTTTCAAAGCCGTTTCTTTACTATTCAGATCTCTTTTCAGTGCTTTGGTTTGACTACAAGTATCAAGGACTTTCTTTGCTTTTTTATTATATGGACTTATCAAAGATTTTGCATTATATTAAATAGATCTTTATTTAATAGTAGCTAATTCAGCGTGTTATTTAGTAACTATAGTCTAGGAGCCCATACCGAAATAAGCTTAAGGAATATGTTGTGAAAAAACCAGTACACACTGCGAAGAACTTCATTTATGTCTGTGTTTGTAAAGTTGCCTATCAGCACTGAGCCCGCGTGAGAACTACGGCCCAAGCCCTCTCTTTTTGAGAGGATGTCTCTGCCTTAAAATGCAACGCACATAAGCCGAGATGATGTCGAATTATTTAATTCTTTTCGATTCTAAGATTTTACTCCAAGTAGAATAGACGTAACTAAAGTAGACTGAAATGAAAAACACGCCACTCTTTGGCAAGTGGAAAAACATGTTCAAATAAATAGTTGGAATGTATTCTTGGAAGAAAATAGCATGAAACAACCCATTCCGACTCCCGGTCTACGCCGTTAAAGCAAAATAAGATACTTTTAGTGGCCGAGATTCAGATTGTGGGTAGTTTCATTGCTTATTTTGCAAGCCATCCCTTTGAGGAGCAAACTCGGGCATGCGACTTGCCTTAGTTTGTGTTACGTAAATGGGTAGAAGCAGGACGTTTTCAAGTTTTAATTCTTATTCAATAGACTAGTAGGAACCAAAGTGATAATTATCTGGGCATTTCTATCTACCATTGTACCCTGAGTTTATCTCTCCGATTTCAACAAAATTTAGAAGGTAGAGTCCATGATTGCGAGCTGGAAAAACAGGTTCTCCAGATGTCATCATCATGTCAGCCGAAAGACGTCCACTGCTGGACATCATAGGCCTCCCCCAAGGCTCTCCACTCAGACCGGTTTTGTGCTTTTCGCATCCACCGCGATCCCGCGATCTTAACCAGGTCGTCGCTCCATCGCCAGATGTGTCCCCAAAATATTGTGTGGATGTGTCCGTTTTGTTACGAAAATTATTAAGATCTCACGGAGTTGTAGGTACACTTTTATGTTAATTCTAATGTTTTGTTTTGCTCGACTTGGCGGGGGCACTACCGTCCATGCCCCCAGACTACAGTGCGACGCAAAAGTTTCCTGTCGAGAAATACAATACAATAACTCTTTATTGCTCACCAACACATAGCAAGTAGTACAGAACACAGAGACTTTCTAAAATATAACTTCACTTCTCCATAATTAAGTTTAGTTTTTAATCTTTAAGCTGCCAGCTACCTCCACAATGGCGAGCAATGTCAATTAAAAAGAAAATACTAAAACAATGCAGAAACGCGGAAAATTAAAGGTCTCTTTCCTTTATTAAAGATAAGTAGGTCGCGAGAGCGAGCGAACAATAAATCGTGACGTTCCCGCTGCCGGTCCAGCGCCGACACAGTTTCCGGCTGTCAGACTGGCTGGTGAGACAGAATTGTTGAGTTTAAAAACAAAGGATACCGCTGCGATAAAATAAAGTGAGACTATTTGCTCTACGTTAGTCGGTTAGTCTACTGGTTGGAGAACTTCAGTGCAATAGAGCTATCCAATGGTGTGTGTGAAGTTCCCATACGACACTGGGCTTCTGAGACGAAACCTTGAGCCCAGCAGTTGGACGTATACAGGGTATCCCAAGAAAAATAAACCTTTTTTGTTTAACCTTAATCAAGTATGCCAGTTTGAAGTCAGTGCCTCAGCACGAGCCAGGAGGAGTGATAGAAGCCCATCAGGTAGACGACTATAGATCCACTCCACTCCTCCTGACTAGAAACTGGCACCGACTTCAAACTGGTACCTAGATTAAGGTTAAACAAAAAAGGTTTATTTTTGCTTGTCAGTATTTTCGGCGGTTTAATATTTTTGTTAAAGTAGCGTATTGGTAGAGAACTCTAAAATTATTTCTATATTTTTGTCCCGAACACAGATTTCAATTTCAGTTCGCGTCGTGAAAAGCACATGTTGTGCTGGTTTAACAAAATTACAGGGTGGGTGGGAATCGCTGATTCAGAAGCGGTGGGCTCACAGATATAGATTACGCTAGATTACGCAAATGCGTGTCCGAACCCCGACCAAATGTGGGGGTTGGCCCCATACAAAGACTGACCGCTAACTAACTAATCATGACTAGTGACTGACTCGAGCCCCACGGCGCGGGCGGGCGGCGCATTTGAATCGATTTTGCGCGGACATCGGGGAATCCACATCGCTAATTCGCTCTTGAGACGTCACAGTAGATATAAAAAAGTGACACGGTTGATTTTCATACAGATTGAGGTGTTTGCGTTATCTAGTGTAATCCATATCTGTGGGTGGGCTTCCAGAATCTGGTGATTACGTCATTGGGGTTGTTGGGGTTGCAAAGTCGGCTGAAAAATTCATTTACCACCCTCAGATTCAATATCAGATCTATGAAAGGCTATTTTCGCCTGCAATTTTTTTTTTCTGATGAAGCAAAATATAGTAAAGCACGTATTTGTTCGACTATAATTAGGTAAATCTTTTTTTATACATGTTAAACATCAACATAGAGTTGAAGTAGCAAATATTTACGAGTGATATTTTAGTCCTATTTATCGAGTGATTTGGAGTTATTCGTGCGCAAAGAGACTCGCCCGTCGGGTTAAAAGGGAGATATTTTGTGTTTGACGAACCGCTCGTCAACTCTACAACCTAATTACAAGGGTCGCGTAACTTGATAAATAGTACAGCAAGAAAGACTGGCCTGCGCGATGCTCACAACCCGATCCTGAGCAAACAAAAATTTGCCATTAAATCCGTCAATTAAATTATAAAAAATATTGGACATGTTTTTATGCTGTCTATGAGTATCAAACAAAGATGAGGCACGTCAATGTTCGGAACTTGGGATCGGTGATGGCACTTATTAGTAAGAAGATTAGGTACGTAGGTGTGTCATCACACGGCACTTTTTCGCATCGCACGGAATTCGGTTATCGCGCGCAGTTTCCCTCGGAAACTGTGCATTTTATGTAACTAAGTAATAAACATCATGGGACACCTTTACACCAATTGAACTAGTAAATTCTTAGACTTTGACCTAGTCCCAAACTAAGCAAAGCTTGTACTACTGATACTAGGCAACGGATAAACATACTTATATATAGATAAATACGTACTTCAAGATGTATTAAACATCCAAGACCAGAGAACAAACATTCGTATTATTCATACAAATATCTGCCCCGGCCTGGAATCGAACCTGGGACCTCAAGCTTTATAATCAAGTTGTCTTACCACGTGGCCATCCGATCGTCGAGGTAACTGTTGGATTATTTATTAGACTTTTGCCCACGCGGACACACGCGGGTCTTCAAAATGGCATAAAATTAAACACGATATTTTATAAGTAGATCACCAGACTTACCATCCCGTATATCTATTTTTTTTTATAAAACGGCCAAGGCAGCGTCTAGTCTTCTTCAGCCATGACCTTTGAAAGGCGTGGAATCATCACGAGCCCTGACGGCTCCAGCGAGCTGGACGAGCTCTGACAAGCGTGTTTGTTTACTGCTTATAATAGATAGTCATTCACGATGGCACGTGCCATGGTTCTTATTACAATGTACATTTAGTAATGTACATTTAACATGTAATGTACATTTTGCAGTCATCATCATCATTTCAGCCGAAAGACGTCCACTGATGGTCATATTTAGGCCTCCCCCAAGGCTCTCCACTCAGACCGGTCTCGTGCTTTTCGCATCACCGTGATCCCGCGATCTTAACCAGGTCGTCGCTCCATCTTGTTGGAGGCCTACCCACACCTCGTCTCCCGGTCCGCGGTCGCCATTCGAGAACCTTTTGACCCATCGACCGTCAGTCCTGCGAGCAATAGTACCACTTCACTAATAATGTGCTATTTTTGTAATGTGTTTTAGTAATGTACATTTAATATGACTGTAATGTGCATTTTGGAGTATTAAATAGCAAACAGTTTCATAATATTTTGACACTAGTGAACCCTGATTTAAAAGCCGTAGTAGTGTAGTGTTTTAATTTATGGCCTGTCAAGCAAAGGGCTGTGGGTTCTGAGTTTTTCGAAATTACATTTTTGTAATTTGTCAACATTGTAAGCAAACTGGTACACTGTGTGTAAAGCTCCAAATCCGTAATGAACAAACCAAAGGCTGTGCCCGGCTTTGTGTATACGAGTATAGGGCAGGTATATAGGAGGAGATGAGATGGAGTTGGGTTAGCAAGTAACTCTGTTTTGTAAAAAAAAAAAAACAAAACACAAACAAACAAACTGAACAGACAAACACTCAGATACTTGTACTTACTTATCCCTTTTATACTTTACTCTAAGTCAAAATTGCGTGTTTGAAAACTCGTTTACACGTAAAACATTTGTTTATTTAAGTCTCATTTGACAACGTTGTTTGTATTGTTGTTATTTTCCAATTTATTTTTTATTTTTAGAGTGTCGAGTCCAAAGAGACATTCGATGTATGATAAATCTCAATCTTTCATCGGCATACTTATAACATTGTCTATGATTTATGTTATCATCCTGGGAATCAAACCGCCGCCCGCTGTCCCCCGGGACCGCACTCAGCGATATGTGATGGATACAGGGACGCCTGAGGCGGTTGGCGAGTCCAAGTTATAGACTCAATGGGCGTTTTCAAAAAAAGTTGTTGAAATGACGTTTTTTTAGATGTGGATGAAATTTGGTATTCCTACTCAGAATCATAGCATATCTAGGACAGAAGCATATCATATCGTAGCATATCTAGGACATGTATTAAGGCATGAGCGTTATCATTTACTCCAAACAATAATGATGGGAAAAATTGAGGGGAAAAGACGCGTCGGAAGAAGAAAGAAATCGTGGCTCCGAAACATTAGAGAGTGGACCGGTATCGCCAGTGTGGAAGAACTGTTTTCTCTGGCGAGAGACAAAGATAGATATGCGGAGCTGACAGCCAACCTCCAGTAGTGGAGAGGCACCGCAAGAAGAAGACTCAGAATCAGGAGCACTTTCGATTATAATAGGAGAAAAAAAGTGTCTCTATATTTTTTATTCCATTACGTTACCGTCTTCATACGCATGTCTGTGGCGGTAGTGTAATGGATAACACAAAATGATATGAAAAACCTGGGACACTTTTTTTTCCTATTGCAATCAAAAGTGCTCCTGATTCTGATTAGGAATACCAAATTTCATCCACATCTAACAAAAAAGTCATTTCAACAACTTTTTTTGAAAACGCCCCAATACGAAAGACCTACTTCTGATTCCATTATTTTCTTCACGGGTAAGCTTGTCTTTTATTAGTCTACCTCAAGAACCAGGAAGTTGAACAACTTCAGACATGACAAGGAAAGTTCAAATAAAACGACGACTAAGGGCTCCATCCTTTTTCCAAAATACCCTTTCCCATAACACTCGTTCCAAATTACAGTTTTTTTTATTCGACTGGAATGGCAATCGAGCAAGTGGGTCTCCTGATAATGATCATCATCATCATCATATCAGCCATAGTAGGTCCACTGTTGGATTTAGGGCGCATAGACCTCCAGTTGCCTCGGTTGGAAGCAGCTTGCATCCACCATGAACCCGCGACTTTAACCAGGTCAATCGTCCATCTCATTGGGCACGTCCTACGCTGCGCTTGCCGATCCGCGGTCTCCACTCAAGAACCTTTCGGCCCCAGCGACCATCTGTTCTTCGTACTATATGGACTGCCCATTGCCACTTCAATGAGCTAATTCGCTTGGCTAAGTCGGTGACCCTCGTTCTTTTACGTATCTCCTAATTTCAACCCCAATGATGATGATGACTATCAAAATCCTTGCGCTATAAGGACTCTAAAGCAAAGGTCACGAAATACTAATTAATATAAGTACTTAATTACTCCCTCTGCTAAGGAAAAGAAGCCGTAACTAAATAACGGTAATTGACTACAGCAAAATAGAAATAGCAAAACAGAATTATTATCATTTCCATTTAAGATGATTTTTTTTCTGGGCAAGTCTAAGTCACGGGTTAGAGCGGGTAAGAGTATTGGACAATCTCACGCGGTCCCGGGGGAGGCGGGAGGCGCTGATGCGGACGCCTAAGGCGCTTTGAGGACATAGGGCTTGGTCCGATTTAAGACGTCGAGCGTATCGTCAACATAAAGCTTATTTTTCGCTACTACTATTTATTTATGTAAATGAAAATGTGATTTTCCTACTAATGTTGATAAGCCGAAGGCTACTAGAAATACAGGAAAGCTTAAAGTTTTATCGTAACTGAAACCTAAAAGTACAATACCAAAGTATAGAGTGTGTGTTAATGCGGTTGCGAATCGGGCACTGACTCAGCATAATGCTGAAGCGTTAAAACATCCCAGCGCTGATTTTCAGCCAGTACCAATAATTCCGATGTAAATTTTGGGAATCCCCGTGGAAATCTAGTAAAACTTCGGAACTCTACTGCCAATTCAACAACAATTAACTGCCACATCTAATGGTTTACGCGTGCGAATCCGAGGGTAGAGTCTAGTACCTACATTATATTCTCCTGAGTCCCTACATTTTACAAACTTAGTATTTAAGACCTAGACGTGGTGGACCTGCTTTGTTATTTTTGACTTTATTTAAAAATTCCTAGAATTCTTTATTAAATGAACAATTTGTACTTTATAAAGTTATTCTTAGTGTTAATTAGTCCTTTATAAAGTATGCGAGGACTTAGGAGGATATAGTAAGTCCCTAACCATAGAGCTTCAAATCCAAGGTTCGATTCTACTCGTAAACTAAGCTACTTTTGTTCTACAACTTTTTAAAAATGTAAAAATGTGAACTGATAATTTTTAGCTTCATTTCTGTCATACAGATTCAAATAAAATTTAGTTTTCAATGCATGCGATACAATACAAAATTGACAGCACATTTTATACATTTTTATCTAAGAGATGTCAAATAAATTTCAAAAAATTTTTAATGGCCCCCGTACCAAGAGACAGTGGTAACACCACAGAATAATTGATAGTACATTTATCACCGTCATGTCCAAAACACATAATAATTTATCTAAATCCAAGTTAGTTGAAAATGTTCCAAAATAAAAGTAGCTAAATTACTTATGCGAGTAGAATTGAATATTGAATTTAAAGCCTTATGGTCAAATACACCCCGTATTTTCGTCTTCCTTGCTTACTTTATTTAGAGGAATTTCGAGGGTTTCCGCGGCCGCTGATCTCTTGCGACAAGGGTCCGTCTTGATAACACACCGACATTATTTATGTCATCGCCCGGATATTCCCTTTTACTTCACCAAAATATGACACAACATGTGTTTTTGCAGCATCATATCATTCCGGCAATATTCGAGGGGACACTTTTTGCATGCCCATAATCCGCTGAAACGGCGAACACGTCAAAATATTTACTCGAATGAAATTGAAGATTGAAACACTCCGCAAACGTAATAACAAAGTTGACGCGAGTTTGTCGAAATGAAATAGGAAAATGAATACGACACTCGAGGCTTCTTAGTGGAAGTTTGCGTGGAGTATGCGCAACTTCGCGAATCTTTTCATGATAAGCCTTTAGTCATAAAAGTTTCATAGCCATCTAATAACGGGGCAGTGTTGAGAGCAAAAGATGGCCAAGTGCCCGGGGCGTGTTAAGGATGGTCCACACAGCTGCTCAAAACAGGAGCGTAACGCCTGCGTCACGTTTACGGCGTATCTATCACACACCTGATCAAGCTGACGCACAGTAAACGCAAAGACGCGCGTCATAAGTCACGTTTTAACAGCTTTCCGTACGAACAGCCGGTAAAAATAAATTGACGCATCGTCAACGCATGACGTACCTCGTGCGTCGCGTTTTTATTACGTATCGTTCACACAGCAGCTCCAAATACGCTGACGCACCTTAAACGCAAAGACGCGCCCCATGTGTCACTTTTTTGTTACGTCCCCAACGCTGCTCAAAATACGTTGAAGCATTTTAAGTGCATTATGAAACTGAAGTGGCAGTGGGCACATTGCTTGCAGGACTGATGCCTGGTGGGGTCAGAAGGTTCTCGAATGGAATACGCGGACCGGGAGACGAGCTGTCGGTAGGCCTCCAACAAGATGGAGTGACGACCTGGTTAAGATCGTGGGATCGCGGTGGACGCGGAAAGCACAAGACCAGTCTGAGTGGAGAGCTTTGTGGTAGGCCTGTAGCTAGCAGTGGACGTCTTTTAGCTCACATGATGATCTTAAATGCATGAGTGGGTCTCAATCAAGCACCATACTTTAATCGCGTACTGGCTACACCATTGCCCAAAATACGCTAAAGCACAAATAGTGCCTATTTTAAGTACTGATCTTAAAGTTACGCCTTTTACTATCACTTATTCTATGGTTATATAAGTACATCAAAGTCGTGCATAAGTCACGTGAAGCGTTTACGGAGCGTCAGAAAATTTTGAGGACCAGTGTGAACGGTACACAATAATGACGTGACGCTTAAATCGCGATTCTGCGTCTACGATGCGTCAGCGTATTTTCAACACCATTGTGGTCGGTCCTTTAAAGATGGCCAACTTGCCCAAGGCGCGTAATGCGAAACGTCTGTTGTGCCCCAGAGGGATATCAAAGATAGGATGCCTTCGATAGACAATAAATCGGGTTCGCCTCTACCTCAGCATCGAACCAAACTGGCAAACAAAACAGAGCTCAGTTCAGGATTAGTACTCGGTAGCTGAATAGATAATATCAAGCGTTAACAATGTCTAACCAATGAATCACTTTGGTGAGGCAAAGTCAGAGCTTCGCGAGATTTAAAAATGATTGATTTAGGTATTTATTTTCTTCAAAAATAATCTTAACGGCACAAAATTTGGCCCTCTACATACAAAATTACCTATTACTACATACATTTGAGGGCAGATTTTTTGCCGCTCTGTATATTTTATTTTTTCCCAAAATATTTACAACTAGCTTTTTCCCGCGGCTCCGTCCGCGTGGTATTCGGTTTTCGCGCGCTGTTCCCTCGGGAATTGTGAATTTTGCTGGGATAAAAAGTAGGCTATGTCACTCTCGGGCCCATAAAATATCTCTATGTAAAAATCACGTCGATCCGTCGCTCCGTTACGGCGTATAAGACGGAAAAACACAAACAAACATATAAACACACTTTCGCATCTATAATATTAGTATGGATACAGAATCAAGAGATGAGCAATCGAAAAGTACTTAAATAATGAGTTTGAGTTTTCTATTCGGAACGCTAAAAAATCATCACAAAATATTACCGACCAACTAAATTTCTCGTATCGTATTACCAATTCATCCCTACTTTTATTTTCACTGCTATTTCGCGCTGTAGGGGAGAATTGATTGCTTTAAAATTTTCTAAAATCGTCTCGCCTGAGAGGTCTCTTCGTTCCATTCTCCATACAAACGAAGTCCCGGTCTCATTTAAAAACTAGGCAACAGAAGTAGATGAAATTTTGTAAGTATGGTCTAGACATAATTATCTATGCCTGTGGTTTTTCAGATTTTCATATAAATGTGTAATAACAGAATTACAGGAGCTCAAAAGTCGACAAAAAAAGATGTCATCTTTGCACGAGAATTACAGACTATTCAAGCATTTTTTACAAAAATCTAAAAAAACCACAGGCATAGAAAATAAATGAAGATCTTAACTGTAAAATATCATTGATTTCTGTGCTATACTTTTCGTATAATATGAGGACAACGAAACCCAAAATTCAGCCGCCAAATCTTGAAAAGCCTGCAGCTATCTCGATGTACATTAGCGGGAAGCGGAGAAGCGGAAGGGGATGTGCATGGGGGGACGGCTGCGAGCGCTTATGTCACGAGCGATAAAGATAGCAATATCCCAAACGAGTACCTTAAAAGTGTGTTTAAAAAGATTTCAAAGTCAAAGTCAAAGTCAAAATCTCTTTATTCAATTTAGGCTATGACAAGCACTTACGAATGTCAAAAAATGTACCACCGGTTCGGAAAAACCTCTGTTGAGAAGAATCCGGCAAGAAACTCAACGAGGTATTTCAAAAAAAACAGATTCACAATATTTATACATGATATCTATATACTATACATTACAAGTATTTAACACAATTTTATTTTTAATACAGTAGGTTCACTATTTGAAGGGATCGCTAATGCGGCTCGGAATTATTTCCAAATATCCCTGTCCATGATATAATCAATAATAAGCCTTAGATATTAACGTCTTTTTGACAGGCTTATCGACGTTAGTGGGAAAATCACATATCTATCATTTCTTTGAAGTTCAACTCAACGCTGAAGTCCATCGCTCGGTTGGCGTGAACCAGTGGTCGGAGCCGCAGTGCAAATAGCGCGATCGATGGAATGTTTACGCTCCAAGGCTGTACGTTACATTGGTCAGATATAATTAGTAATATGTGCATTAAAACCTCCTGCACATATCAAAAACATACTGGCTGAATGAACTTTCCGCTTTCTCCCGCACGGCGGCGCCACCAGTGAGTTGCGCAAATTTGACAGCTCGAAATGAATGCCGGCCGGCGCGCGCTCTTTTAAATTATTCATAAAAAACTCTGAAAGTGCTGTGATTGTGTCTTAAATGTGTCCCTGGGACTGAGGAATAGAGCCAGAACAAACTGTAAGTGAAACCTATATCTTGCCCAATTCGGTTTTGCTAATTATTTTCAATATTCAAATGTCGTAGTTCAAACATTTTGGTCAATCGAACCGCATCCTCAGTTTGCAAACTAAATACACATTCATACACATAAAACACACATTTCACGCAGTTTTAAGGTAACAGGCTTATTTCTAATCTAAGTTATTTACCTAGAATAATACGTATAAAATAAACGTTTTCAATTTTCGTTCTTTGCAACGCGTCGCGCGCGTCTTTTGTTTTTTAATTCGAAATGGACGAAAAAGAATTCGATGTCGAACAACTTATCAACAAAAAAGAACTGCTTTTTATACGATGTCAAACGTTATTTGAACTATCCAAATCAACTCCACCAGAGCGTTTAACCGAATTTAATTTGCGACTTAAAGAACTTCATTCGACTCGGGAATGTTTCGAACAATGCATATTCGAGTTAAATTCTTATAATAAGAAACAAAACCCGAAATTTAAACCAAATTATCAGGAAATTCAAACCTTTGACGACATGTATTTCCGTATTCTGAGTGTAGCGGAGGCTAATAGCGACACTTGGCAATCGTGTGACGGCAGCGGTAGCGGACCTTCGTCGCGCTCCGCGGGCCGCGGCCCGGGCGCTGCCGGGCCAGACTCGCGGTCGGCTAAGCCGCGGCTGCCTAAACTAGAATTGTTCCATTTCGATAGCAAATTAGAAAACTGGCAAACATTCTATGACACGTTTACGAGTTTAATTCATAACAACAATGATATTACGAACATTGAGAAGTTTTATTACCTGCTCTCCGCAGTCAGCGGTTCGGCATTGACTGTGGTCAAAGGGATGCCAGTGACGGCCGATAATTATCCGATAGTATGGGCTTCGCTAGTCAAAAAATTTGAGAACACTCGTGCCTTAGCTACGAGCTATTTAGATCGGCTGTTTCAATTTAAGCCTTTGTCAACTGAGTCGGCTACTGGTCTAAACACATTTTTACAAACGTATCAAGAGTGTGTTAAAGCATTGAAACTTTTGAAAATCAGTAACCTATCGAGTTTCATACTGTTTTATATGGGATTGCGAAATTTAGACCCCGTCACTAGGCGCGAATTCGAACAATCAGTAGATCAAACCGATATACCTACTTACGAACAGCTGATTAATTTCGTAGAGAAACAGGCGCGTGTTTTGGAAATGTCGGAGGTTAAAATTAGTACATCAAAAATTCAGTTTACGCCTAAGAGTGTCCCTAACACCTCTGCAAAGCCGAATTGTGTTCGAAAAAATAATAATAATGCTGCTAATTACAGTAGTGCACCAAAGCAGTTCCAAAAGCCGTGCTTGTCAGCTGTGAGTAAGAATAATAGCGAACAATTAAATAGATGTCTATTTTGCGACAAGCCGCATTCAACGTATCGATGTTTCGAGTTTTTTGATTTAACACCGGTGCAGCGTCTTGACAAAGTGAAACAGCTTCAATTATGCGAAAATTGCTTTCGTCAGCATTCGTTGTCCGAGTGTACGTCAAAAGTGCGTTGTGTGCTGTGTAAACAACCGCACCATCACAGTATTCACTTAGATACAGTTCCAACTGTTCAAATTCATCAATTAATCAAAACGGTTCAAATAGTCAAAACATTTCAAGTATTCAAAACGTTTCAAATGGTCAAAATCAAAGTCAAAGGTCAATGCCAAACGTCGGCTTGACTTGTTCGTCAAATTCAACCGTGCTGTTAGGCACTGCCATGGTGCACGTCGCAGATCGATGGGGAACTTACCACGCCGTACGTGCAGTCATTGACAGCGGTGCCATGTCCGGTTATATGACAAAAGAGTGTGCCCAGCGCCTGGGTTTGTCTCGACGCAAGTGTCAGTTTGAACCCATGGGTCTGGGAGGTGCGCCAGTGCAAGATTTCGGTCTGGTTACATGTTCAATTAAACCACGAAACTCATTTGGTCCGGTGCTTAGCACTGATACTGTTGTCGTAAGTAATATAACTAGCAACTTACCTACAGTAACCTTATCAAACAAAGTTATCAATAATTTCAAAAATCTAGAGTTAGCTGACCCGAACTACTTTTCGGCGGCTCCAGTTGACTTGTTGATCGCAGGTGACTTATTTCCCTACATTTATGACGGTCAAAATATACTACCACGTGACCCGGGTTTGCCCGTCGCGATGCATTCCATATTCGGATATGTCATTACTGGTCAGACAGTACTGAGTGACGATTGTGAGTCAAATACAGCCTCGCTCAACTTGTTCTCTGCTAATAAAACTAGTAGTATCGATAAAATCATGAACTCTTTCTGGGAGACTGAAAACGTGCCGTATGACGTCACTAAAAAACCAGAAGATTTGTATGTCGAACAATTGTTCCAAAACGAACACAGTCGCGATACTACGGGACGTTATACAGTGAAGTACCCGTTCAAACCCAGTTTTGATCTCGGCGATTCGACTCCACAAGCGTTACGTCGTTTCAACAATTTAGAAACAAAGCTGAATCGTCTTCCGGAACTTAAGGAAGAATATAATAAATTCATGTCCGAATATGAAAGCCTTGGTCACATGACTTGCGTAGGTGATTTTGGTACTGTGGATTCTAAGTACATAATTCCTCACTTTTGTATTCTCCGACCGTCAAGTACCACGACAAAACTCCGAGTAGTTTTTGACGCCTCATGCAAAACGACAAATAATAATTCTTTAAATTCAGTCGTTTACGCCGGTCCTAAGCTTCAAGCAGATATTAATGAGATTTTAATAAATTTTCGTATACATGAAATTTGCTTGTCAAGTGACATTTGTAAAATGTTTCGAATGACCTTGATCGAAAAATCTCAACGCAATTACCAACACATCTTGTGGAGGTTTCAACCTGATCAACCTTTAAAGGTGTATGAGTTAAACACGATCACATACGGCGTTGCTAGCAGTCCGTACCTAGCGATCCGAGTCCTGCATCAACTGGCTGACGACGACTGCGAGAAGTGTCCTTTAGCGAGCAAGGTTCTAAAAAAGGGTTTCTTCGTCGATGACCTTCTGTGGTCAGTGAGCAGCTATGATGAAGCAGCTAGGCTACAGGATGAACTGTTAGAGTTGCTGAGTGGAGGAGGATTTCTGCTTCGTAAGTGGGCCAGCAACTGTCCCCAGGTACTGGCTCGGGTTCCAGCTGATCACCGCGAAACGCCCATTGCATTCGAGGATGACAAGGACCTATCCATAAAAGTTTTAGGTCTGCAGTGGCGACCCGCCGAAGATGTGTTTTCCTTCGTATTCCATCCACTTCCAGCTTCACAGGCGATCACCAAGCGTAGTGTTTTGTCACAGATTGGTCGTCAGTATGATCCCTTAGGTTTCGTGGCTCCTTGCATATTCTACGCGAAATGCTTCATGCAGAAACTCTGGCTCCAACAGCTGGGTTGGGATGAGCGGCTGCCTCCGGAACTGGAAAAGGAGTGGCTCACCTACATGTCAGAGCTCCCGCTGTTGTCGAATTTTAGCCACGAGCGCCAGGTTACTGTCAAACAGCACAGCTACTACCAGATACTAGGATTCTGCGATGCTTCAGTTCAAGGAATAGCTGCGGTCATCTATTTGCGTAGTTTTAACAATCAAGGTAATTCGAAGGTCAGTCTAGTCATTGCAAAATCCAAGGTTGCACCCTTGAAGACAGTGACCATTCCACGTCTCGAGCTAATGGCTGCGCATTTGTTAGTCAAGTTAGTCAAATATACGAAGTCAATATTGTCTGAACGAATTCCTGTTCATGAAATACTCTTGTTTACCGATTCCTCTGTGGTGCTGAGTTGGTTGAATACACCCAGTTATAATCTCAAAACCTTTGTGGCTTCGCGTGTTTCCAAAATTTTGGAGACCGTGCAAAGCGATTGTTGGTTTCACGTGAGCGGCGCGTCCAACCCCGCTGACCTGTGCTCGCGCGGAGCGCTGCCCTCCGTGCTGCTAGCGACAGCGGAGTGGCTCGGGGGACCGAACTGGCTACACGCACCAAGAGAGAACTGGCCAGTAAAATCAATTGATCAATTTAAATCGGCAAATGTGCCAGAACTTAAAATTCCATGCGCGACTTTGGCTCAAACTAGCGTGCAAGACACAACACGTGATTCAAACCTTGTTTATGATTTAACCGAAAAATATTCGAGTTTTAGCAAGCTTCAAAGGGTTTTAGCGCGTTGTTTTCAATTTATTAACAATTGTAGATCGACGAAGTCTAATAGGAACACAGGTCCTTCGTCTCTATCAGATTTAAAGAACGCACACGATGTGCTCATTAAATCCGTTCAGCGAGAGCATTTTGCAGCTGATATCCAAGCAATTTCCAATGGTTACAGCTGTAGTTCTTCACTTAAAAGGTTAGCACCCTATGTCGACCCCCTCGGTTTTCTCAGGGTAGGGGGTAGGTTGTCTTTCGCCGAACTACCGTATCAAAAGAAGTATCCATTATTGCTTCCTAAAAAGTGCAACTTTACAAAAATTCTTATCGACTATTTTCATAAAATTTATTTACATATCGGTCCGCGTACATTGCAATTAAACGATTATTTGCACACGCTGCAGCAGCGACAAAAATGGCATAGGAATTGTCGTAATATTCAAGTTGATGAACTCGTTCTTATGCATGCTGACGCTCCTCCGCTTCAATGGCATCTCGGTCGTGTGACGGAACTTTATCCAGGAGCTGATGGAGTTGTACGGGTGGTAAAAGTAAAAATCCAGAATGGCGAATACACGCGACCCGTTGTAAAGCTTAGTCCACTTCCAATGGAATTAGATTCAGCATAATTTTTATTTTCCTTTGTTTCTTTGCATGAATT
Organism: Choristoneura rosaceana; assembly: GCA_037349165.1. Lineage (NCBI taxonomy): Eukaryota > Metazoa > Arthropoda > Insecta > Lepidoptera > Tortricidae > Choristoneura > Choristoneura rosaceana. The sequence goes on from JAZBNJ010000026.1 coordinate 788,214, forward strand.
TGACGCAAGAAGGTGTCAAGTTTACGACAATTTTAGGTTCGATATAAGTCATTTATTTTACTCAATTTACAGCTACACGTGTTTAGTTCACTAAGTCAACAAATACTTACACTATACAGTCCACTTACCTTATTCAATACCATCCCTGGTTTTGTTTGTAAACTGGGGAATCTGGGGTAGATTCCCGGTGGGGGGTTTATGTACGTTACATTGGGCAGATATAATTAGTAATATGTGCATTAAAACCTCCTGCACATATCAAAAACATACTGGCTGAATGAACTTTCCGCTTTCTCCCGCACGGCGGCGCCACCAGTGAGTTGCGCAAATTTGACAGCTCGAAATGAATGCCGGCCGGCGCGCGCTCTTTTAAATTATTCATAAAAAACTCTGAAAGTGCTGTGATTGTGTCTTAAATGTGTCCCTGGGACTGAGGAATAGAGCCAGAACAAACTGTAAGTGAAACCTATATCTTGCCCAATTCGGTTTTGCTAATTATTTTCAATATTCAAATGTCGTAGTTCAAACAAAGGCTATTATAAAACAAAGCCTTTGGTAACGAGAAAACTTTAAAACAAGAGACGCTTGATTAAGTCAGATCCTCGCTTGTGATGCAAGAGGTCTTAGGATTGCTTTTTAGAGTTCTTTGGTTTTATTTTTTTATTGTTTAACTTATAAAGTACATCCACATCATTTTATAATGTGAGCCATATTATAAACTATTTACAGGTATTTTCAAAGGCCCAAAGGGTGCCAACGGAACCCTATTACTGAGACTCTGCTGTCTGTCTGTCCGTCCGTCTGTCACAGGGCTCTATCTCTTTAGTCGTAAACTATTGTATGTTAGATTATTTACACTAAAAAGGATGAAAAAAAAATTATAACAAAAAATTTAACAGACTACGAAAAACCATGGAAATAATTTTCTGCCAGCCTGAAGTCAGTGCCTCAGCACGAGCCAGCAGGAGTGTGTCTGAGGAGAGGAGTGCGTAGGATAGGTAGGCGACTATAGATCCACTCCTGCTGGCTCGTGCTGAAGCACCGACTTCGGACTGGTATAAAATTATTTTCATGGTTTTTTGTAGTCGGTTCAATTTTTTCTCATAATTTCTTTTTAATTGTTTTATTTTTAATTTATACGGAACTGTCAGTGCGCGAGCCCATCTCGCACTTGGCCAGTTTTCACCTAGAGAGAACATTATTTGAACAAGTCCAAAGGAATGACTGAATGTTATAAAGGCCGCTTTAATTGAACAGGCTTTCAAATATAATGAACCCAATTGAAATTCGGCGTCCAGCGAGGGACTTATTAGCATTCGATGAGTACACTGCGCTTTATACATTGTGTGTCGTATTATTTAAATATAAACCGGCCAAGAGCGTGTCGGACACGCCCGAAATAGGGTTCCGTAGCTATTACGAAAAAAATTAATAATATTTTTCTAAGGATTTCGTATTTTGTACGGAATATTCCAAGTTTAGGTATATTTTACAGCTTTCTAGCATTGATAGTCCCTGAGTAAAGCCGCGGACGGACAGATAGACAGACATGGCGAAACTATAGGGTTCCATTTTGGCTACGGAACCCTAAAAATAGTTTACTTAGGCGGCAGGTGCAGGTAAATGATATGTTATGATGCAGTTATCATCACCATCAGTCGGAAGATGGCCACTGTTGAACAAAGGCCTCCCCCTTAGAGCGCCACAATGAACGACGATTCGTCTACAAAGTATTAGAAAACATGAAAAAAGATGGATGCAATTGATAAAGTTGTTTTCAAGTTACGACGTAGGTAAGTAGTTTAATTGAGAAAGTAAATTTTTTGTGATGATGCACCTTCGTAGAAAGAGATTATTAGCGAGTAAGTCCTTCACTTTAGAGGTATAAAAGGTGCTTTTCTTTTGAATGATGTGTGCATTTCGGTCAAGTGAGTTTTTATAACCACCCTATTAATAATTATCTTAATTTAGCCTGAAATATTTTGTTTACGAAATATTTAAAAAAAAAATATTGGCCTAAAGCTAACCCCACAGGCAGAGGCATTCCAAAGAACATCTCAAGATTTCTACATCACATTTCAAAACTGATAGTTGTTATGACTATTTAAATTAAGACTTTTATAATTAGGAGCAATTCGTTTCTGGAGAAAAAAGCGGTCATACATACATCCCGTACACTGCATCGTTTACTCCCTAAACAGATTCCATCCCCAAAATCGGCAAACTTCGAATTTATAATGTAAGCAAAATATTTTCGAAGCGTAACCAACAGGATTTGCAAAAGTCCCGACTTGGATTTGTTTTCCGCGCAATCGACCCGATAGCGAAGAGCTTATAAATATTTTGGAGTAGGTATTTGAAGTACAGTAAAAAGTTGTTTACAAGAAATAACCATCTTCTAACTCACTACGCTTTTGACAGTGGTCGTGGCGGTTAGTTGAAGAAAAGTACCGTTATGTCATGACGACTTTCCTGAGAAAGTAATGGTGGTATTGATATCTTCTTGCCTTCCACATCGCACAGCTGAAGACCGGTGTTGGTAGTTGACAATAGAGAGCTATGCTCCCTACTCTCACATTAGTCGCTTTTAACTACACCCAGGAGAAGAGATAGCCGTCTTTTAAATGATAACATAACGGATAACCACTTCTAAAATCGAGTTTAGCTCAATATATTTCGGGATACTCCGTAACCCTTCATCTGGGAACAACGGGACTCAGAGGCTGCTGCAACACGCGCACGAGAACGCAAGATAAACTCTAGGTTGGCAACGCATCTGCAATACCCCTGGTGTTGCAGATGTTCATGGGCGGTGGTGATCTCTTACCACCAGGAGACCCACTTGCTCGTTTGCCTTCCAGTCGAATAAAAAAAAACTAATTTTTCACAGACGAAGCAACAGCTATTGGTACGAATATAGTTTATTAAGATCTCAACAAGGACACAGAATATAAGTTTTATCTCGGAAAGATGCTGAAAAATGTATAGTTTCCGTGGGCGTGCAATAAACGTATTGTTTGCAGGTGAAACAGCTAGTACATTGTAAAGGTCGCATCGTAGTTTTTACGCTTCATCAAATACCAAATCCAGAAGGGCTGCTCCGAAACACGAAATTCGAAGTTCGTATCGTGCCGTCCCTCTCACTCTCGTATTAAATAACATAAGCGTAGGTGGGACGGTACGATACGAACTTCGATTTTCGAATTAAGAATAAGAATAAGAATAAGAATAACTTTTATTTATCTAAAAATAACCACTGTTACAATGTACCAGATGTATCTGGTGAGCACCAAACTAGGCTGAGCCTGTATCTTGGCACTCAACTGAGTCGGCTTACAAATTTATCAGTTTTATTTGTTACACTATAGCTTATTACAATATAGTATTAAACTTACTTACAAAAATATTGTTAAACAAAAAGGAAATAAAAGCAAGCAGAGGAACATTACAAATAAAATAGCAAATGCAACATGCAGCAGTCAGTTTAAAAACGAAATGGTGTTTGTGTATGTGTGTGTGTGTGTGTGTGTGTGTGTGTGTGTGTGTGTGTGTATGTGTGTGTGTGTGTGTGTGTGTGTGTGTGTGTGTGTGTGTGTGTGTTTAGCAAGGTACGTAATTTCGTGGTAACCTTGCAGTGTCTACCAGCTTTTGGACAGCGAAGTGCGGAGAACATCAAATATTACGACCACTGAATTATGAAGTTAGGCGCTTAAATGGGAACGGCTTGCGGGCATCGATTAAGTTAGAAGTGAGCATAGCTGTCATGGTGATTTACCATTTTGACGACCGGATGGCCAAGTGATTAGAGAACCTGACTACGAAGATTCCCGGCCGGGACAGACTTTTTATGAATAATACGAATGTTTGTTCTCGGGTCTTCGATGTGTAATTTGTCTATATAAGTATGTTTCCTAGTACCCATAGGACAAGCTTTGCTACGTTTAGGACCAGGTGGATTGGTGTCAAGTGTCCCATGATATTTATTTATATAGCTAGCTTTTGCCCGCGGCTCCGCCCGCGTGGTATTCGGTTATCGCGCGCTGTTCCCTCAGGAACTATGCATTTTCCGGGATAAAAAGTAGCCTAGTCACTCTCGGGCCCATAAACTATCTCTATGCTAAAAATCACGTCGATCCGTCGCTCCATTACGGCGTGAAAGACGGACAAACACACAAACATACAAACACACTTTCGCATTTATAATATTAGTATGGATTTATGAGTATTAGTGACTCGTAAGGACCCGGCCGTTCGATAAAATGCCTGAAGCACTAGACATCAGCGCCGGTTCTAGCTCTAAAGAAAAGAAGATGCTTTGCGCTCACTCGGTAAAAACAAAAACTACAAAAGATAACTTTCTTTAAATTTTCAACAGTTATAAAACATGCTCTTTCTTTACAAATCGCATTTCAACTAGGACCGCTGTAATAGAACGGTACAAAAACTGCTTAGCAATATCCATTCAGATTGGAAAGTCTAAAAACCATCAAGGGATGCCAAGTTGCGTAGTTGCGAAGTTGTTTGCTTATATTTAAATCCCCAGCCGGTGCTGTGCCCGGCACGGGGTCGCTACGAGCATCTAGGGGTTCCTGAAGGGGTCGTGAGAAACAATAGCCCCCACTTATGTCTTAGCTCGTTCTTACCGGGTCGAAGTTTGCGGCGTTAATATTTATTTGTAATATTATGCTCCCAATTTTCAAGTACTCAATGTTTACAAAATAATAATTTTGTTTCCGCTACCTATTTTTTAAATAAATTGTAAGTTCCTGGTATCCAAATGGTTGTATTGGAAGAGATCGCTTTTGAGAGATCACACCACCTTTTGTCTAACCTACGTTGTGATGTGCAATAAAGAATATTTGTTTTGCAATAGACTAGATGCCTTCAAAATATAATTCTTTTACTAGTTTAGATTAGTTAAAGTAAGGTACTACCATAAATATTGGACACATTTTAACAAAATGTGATGAAATTAAAATATACAAGCCTTCTGAAGTTCCGATTTTTTTTAAAGTAACTAATGAAAATATATATGGGTAGTATTTTTTTACTCAGGATACTACATATTATTTATTTGTAAGTCAGCTGGTATGTACGTTTTTAACTTTTTGCCAATTGTATTGTTTTATTTTATACTTTTGGTTTAAAATGGTTCTGGTTCACGCACTTTGTTGTTTTCTTTTTCTATTAAGTAGTGTTCTATCTTGAAAAATACATACTTTTCTACAATCGCTAACTTTTTTTATAAAAAAAACTAGCTTTTGCCCGCGGCTCCGCCCGCGTCGTATTTGGGTATCGCGCTACAGTTCGAAAATTTTCTTTAAGAATGTTTACAATTTCACATGTAATTGATATTGATACTGACGAATCGACCCCTTTTCGTACCTAATTAAAATAGCTGAAAGGTAGAAAATATCAAATTTCTGGAGATACAAATTAAATTGTAACCAATTAAAAGTCTTACAAATCCCCACTCCCTTGGCTACAGAACTGCTCAAACTCGAAAGTTTATTTTAAATGCAAAAAATAGACTAGAAAATCACGAATTGAGTTCAAAACTAGCGTTTACCAGCGGCTTTGCTCGCGTTAACGATGATTCTATAGTTGAATAGAAATTTCGAGGTTTTACTTAATTCCCATTGTATTTTCAGTAAGTTTTTGTTAGAAAATTCATTTTAATAATAAATACTCATGTTTGTATTATTTATTGCTAAGTCATATACAGTTGATTTTGATAATGTCTTTAGAATCCTCCGGTATTGATTCCAAATTCATAACTTTCCTCACGTCTTCAAGACTGTCGTGAAAAAAATCTGCGTATGATGAAACTGAGCTGCCATTTTCTCAAATAGCTTTTTTCATGAACTCCACTCTACTTTACACTGGTCGTTAAAAGGAATCCGTCCACGTCTCGAGTGCCGATCGGCGCCGTATGTTTAGAATCGAGTCTTGGGCTGGAGATAGCTCCCTCGTAAACCTGATCGACCCCCAGTTTACTGCACGGTTTTATTGCTGCTTTTGACACGCGACTTTGTCTGTCTCAGGCAGGGCCGAATTTAGAGGTGTGGAGGCCCTGGGGCAACCAAGGAGTGGAGGCCAATGAGGGACTTTTGATATTTTACTGATTGCCTGATTGAAGTGAAGAAATATGAATTGTTGTTTCGTAGTTTTTACTCGTCGGAATTTGAAAGATTTTTTTCCGATGTCTCTATTGTGGGGGCCCCTATTTTGTGGAGGCCCCGGGCCGTTGCCCCCTTTGCCCTCCCCTAAATCCGGCCCTGGTCTCAGGATGTTTTTATAGCTAAAATATTGCGGTCAGGAGCCGTTTCGTTTGTGTCCCAATAAGTTGTTTAATAGCTGGTAATTGGGTAGTTTCTTGGGCAAAATAAATATTGTTTTATCTAGTTGGTTATCGTCAGTTAGATGTCAGAAAATATCGGTTTTTCAATCAAACCAAAAATTGCTCGTTTGCCATCCAGTCTAATAAAAAAAAAAAATTGACCGTCATCATCATCCTCATGTCAACCGAAAGACGTCTGCTGGACATACTCGTAGGCCATAAACAAAAAAATTACAAAGATAAAACGCATCAAATTGCTCGAAAGTGGGGGTCGGTGAAGTCAAGTAGAACTTACTCAGCGGCAAAAAATTTGGCCACCCATAACTGGCTAAATCTCCATTTTTTGTTAAATTGGCAAAAAATACGTGTTCAATATCGAAATGTATAGACTGCATGAGTCACAGCTCATTAGAGCCACCCGGCACCCGACCAGCACCGCCTCGACTTTCGGCGTCCACTCGTTGTCGACAGGTGGTCCACGGGTGGACGCCGTGTTGACAACGAGTGGACCTCGCGTGGTCCATGAAATTCCTAGTAGTCACTATGGCGGAGATCAGTGGGCTGTTACCGAGTGGTCCACTTGTAGTCCGCACGTGGCCCCGCAAGTTAGGCGATCCGGTGACGCTACGGAGTTGATGTAATGAGCGCATGCCCATACAAATCCATAATGAAGAATAATAACTGCTCGAGGCGAGGCGGTGCTGTATCCTTAGTGTGCAAGTAAGTTTTCGGTTACAAAATAAGTCTCGATCGCGTTCGTGTTGTATGGAAACACGAACAGCGCCTCTAGCGGAACGTTTGCGATGTTCATGTTTCAATACAAATTGAGAATTTACCTAACGCGAACGCGATCGAAACGTATTTTGTGACTGAAAATTTACACTAAGGGTACTTAGCACACTAGGGCACTAGGGTGGCATGGTAATGACAAGGTAATGAGCTGTGACCTTATACTCGTAACGACGTACACAATTAGTTAACAATGCGGTTTGTGAACGTTTTACTATAGTTTGTTGACGTCCGTGATAGGGGTTGTGTCAAAGTAATATTAGTGATTGATGCGCCGCGCGTTTTGTTCCAAACAGCTAGTCTAGGGCCGTAAGATACACAGATATTAATGATGTTCAATATTTTCTGGTAATTTAACTTACAAATACAAAGGTCTCGGCCCTGAATACAACTTTGTTCCATTCGGGGTTGAGACCTTAGGTCCGTGGGGGCCCAGCGCAAAAAAAATTTAAAGAATTGTGTAAACGGTTTATTTATACCATAGGGGACAGAAGAGCTGGCAGTTTCCTCGCACAACGTTTCAGCTTAGCTATACAACGAGGAAATGCTGCCAGCATCTTTGGGTCCATGCCGCGGGAGGTTCCATTTACTAATTTTTTCTAGGTTATAGTTTAGTTATAGTTGCTTTTATTTTACTTTTAGTTTTTAATTTAGTTTGTAATATTTAGTATTATTTCTGCGTTTTGATCTATTTCTATCTTAATAAACTGTAATTACTTAAGTCTAATTAGTTTCAGTAGAAGTGTGAAAAACTGACAAATTTTGTAAACAATTTCACTATTAAAAGAAGTGAAATAACTGGAAAACGAATTTATCCAGTTACCTGTCTGTGCAGATGATATACCTACTACAAATAAAGCAAAAATGGTTTCAGTTGCTTATGAAATACTTACTCGAGAATTCTTCAAATCCTTTCGAATTCCAAGTTTGTGGTAAACGGAAATCCTTATCTTTGATATGCAAAGGTTCTTTCAGCACGTCTAAAAGTTGGCCCGGCATGTATGCGAATTATGTAGACGTTAGGAGTTATGACTTATGATGACGTTTTATTTCACGTGCACGAAACATTTTTGCTTTAACCACAGTATAAGTAATATTTAGTACAAGTACTTTAACAGCGTGTAAAGTAAACAGACGTTGGTTTTAATGCTGTGAAACGAAATTGCAGTAAAATTTAAGCTTAGCATTAAGCCTGTCTTCCAAACGTCTTCCAAACATGTGTACAACTGCATTGCTTCCACAGACGTGATTTCAGCGAGTTTTTTTGAGGATGTTTAGTTATGGCATATTGTGTCTGTGTACGGTAGTAATAAAATCAACTAAAAGTATTTTACGATTATTCTAAAAATTCCAAAAAAAAAACACGAAATTTTTTACTTTTTGATTACAAAGCCATTTGACGGGACTTTTATCTTGAACGTGATATAAACCGCTTTCATTTTTAGATTGCAATAACAAAAATAAAATTTTCGAACAGTGAGCACTGTGTTGCGTACAATAATTTGATTTAAGAGAGAAGCGGTTATTTGTGTGATGATTTTCTCGTCAGCATTACAGATACAATACAATACAATAACTCCTTATTGCACACCAACACTTAATAAGCGGTACAGAAAACACAGAATTATATAGAGATTTTCTAAGGTAAGCAATAGGCGGCGTTATCGTCTCAGAGCGATCTCTTCCAGGCAGTATTATTGCGAGGTTACGATTAAACAAAAAAAAACAGAAGTTGGTGACCTTATTTAGTCATTATCTTAATAATATTATCTGCTGCATAACTAACTAGCCGTTACGTTATTAGTTTCGAAAAAAAAAGCTAAAAATATGGTTTGTGGTGGCACCCGTAAAAACTCGATTTTAACGGTGTTGTCTACATTTTTATCGTGACATAATGTTCATATGAAATAATGTCATTTTGTACAATGAACGAGATGCCTACTAACGTTTGCGAACAAACCTGCGAACCAATTTAATAGTGCGTGTGAAGTTCCCAATCCGCACTTGGCCCGCGTGGGAACTATGGCCCAAGCCCTCTCGATCTGAAAGGAGGCCTGTGCCCAGCAGTGGGACGTATATAGGTTGGGATGCTGATGATGATACTAACGTTTGGTATAACGGTCTCCTGGCATTACGTAATTTTACATAAATTGGTGTTATAGTACATGTTAGTTTAGCATTTCATAAAGGCGTCAAAACATCATCGTTAACTCAGCCCATTTATTTTGCACTCCCTCATCAGCACGACATTCACTAAAACGTTAATTTATTATTTTTGCAAACAGACCATCCAAACAATTTATTTGGCCCTTTTAATTTGAATAACAAATGGTTTTTACACTGATGTTTATTTTGGTAAATAACCGTCTCTAAGTAAAATTCGTTGGGAATAAAGGACAATAGGTAAACAGCGTTCCGGTGTCAAATTCGTTATTAGAAACATTTGGAGGTATTTAGTTGAAATTGTCTGCAATCTCCATTACATTTTCTCACAGTGTTCACATTTTCCTAATTAAAAGAATCTACAGTTAATCAGACTATATTTTCCGGAAAACCATATCAAAGGACATAGCTAGGTACACCGAAAAATTGGCTAACTGATAGTGTTTTTCACTCTCAACTATATTTTCAAAAAATTTTATAACAAAAAATTTAACCGACTACAAAAAACCATGAAAATAATTTTCTACCAGTCTGAAGTGGGAACTATGGCCCAAGCCCTCTCATTCTGAGTGGAGGCCTGCGCCCAGCAGTGGGACGTATATAGGCTGGGACGAAACTGAAGTCGGTGCCTCAGCACGAGCCAGCAGGAGTGGACCTATAGTCGTCTTCTTCACCTACATACCTTATACATACCCATATACATACCCATACTTTATATATTAGACTTCAATCACTCCTGCTGTCTCGTACTGAGGCACCGACTTCAGTTTCATCCCAGCCTATATACGTCCCACTGCTGGGCACAGGCCTCCACTCAGAATGAGAGGGCTTGGGCCATAGTTCCCACTTCAGACTGGTAGAAAATTATTTTCATGGTTTTTTGTAGTCGGTTAAATTTTTTGTTATAAATTTTTTTTTCACGCTTTTTAGTGTTAATAATCTAAGATACAATAGCTTAATGTCAACTGCTTGACACCTTTTACGAAAGATTGCTTCTTCTGATGCAGAGACGTTCATTATTGAGGAGTCCTGGTACTTCACCACCCATTCCATTTTACCATATGCATTACGACGAGCATAAATTGCTCAGCAACTGTGTTAAAGTAATTGAAATTCAACCCGTGAAGTACTTGTTATTGAGTAGTAGCTCTGTTGGTCAAATGTGGTCTTCGTCATCAGTTCCACTTCACCAAATTATGATTTCCAAGAGCAAATGCACGAGTTACTGCAAAATATATCCAAATTACCACAGGTGTCCCTACAACATTTGAAGAGTTCCCTCGATTTCCTTAGGATCCAATCATCAGATCCTGATTTGGTGCTTATGGGACCTAATTGAAAGCATTCTTAGACAATCGAAAAAAAAAATTTTTCAAATCGGTTCACAAACGACGGAGTTCTGAGGTAACAAACATAAAAAAAAAAAAATACAACCGAATTGATAACCTCCTCCTTTTTTTGAAGTCGGTTAAAAATTGAATTGAATTGAAACTTACTACAAGCTTGGCTACAATTCATTATATCTCTGAGTAATTTTGAGCGATAAAAAGCTAGAAACTCTGGTGGCCCGCGAGGCCATTGGTTTTTGAGTGGCCACTATGAGCCGGAAAATAGAGCATGGGTATACCCTCACGAGGTTGACTGATGATCCGTTAATGGTCGTAGGAGTTCCAAAGACGAGTAAGACAGGAACAAAATGGCTCGCGGATTGCAGTGTTCTTTGTTTAGGCCTATTTCCAGCGGTATCCATGCATTTTTGATGGTGATGACGTCAAAAGTAGTAAAGGAACGAATAATAAAAATTCTAAGGTACAGTAGCATTTGAAGTCATTGCTGTTAGTTTGAATAAGCTCCTTTTTTCAGCGTAAGTCTTCATTTCTATCCTCTTTGTGTAATTTAAAATTCAAATTCGTTTATTTGCATTTAGGTCACTTTACTTTGTGGGCGTGCGGTATAATTAAATTTGAAACCTGTCTTAAGCCTTTATGGATAAAGTTCATCACGGTGGTTAATGAAGGATGCTTTAAATTTTATTTTTTAACCGACTGTTCGAACGAAGGTCATGTTTAACGTCTTTGGTCCTCTCTGTAGCCTAAAGTGCTAGACGCTTTTAAACATAATATCGACGGGGAAGAAGTAAATTCTCCTATCTCACACAGGCGTACCGTATGAGATAGGAGAATTTGCTTCTTCCCCGTCGATATACAGGGTGGCCCATTTATATCGGTCAGTATGGGAAAGTCTGAAACTGTACGACATACGAAAATATCTTCTTAGGAACCATGACATCGATTTTAATAATAAGTTAAACTGCATTCATGCATTTAAAAAAAACCTGTACTCAGCTCGGGAATCGAACCCTGTTGTTTTGAAAAAAAAAACTTACTCTATTTCCATTTAGATATCGATTGTGTACGTTTTAAGCAGTAAATGTCTCCATGAAACATTATGTCTAAAATGAATAAAATGCATTGTTTTCACATACACATACTTAAAATTTAAGTATAATATGGGTATTAAATGAAGGCTTTAAAGTTATAATATTTTTAAGCTACCAGTTTACACAAAAAAAGCTGACTAAAATAAAATGGTAAAGGCTAGTGTAATTCACGTCATAAGACACAATACTCGAAGCAGCAACGTGCTAATATCCAGTTGTCTCTACATCGTGTTTTTCTTAATATTTGTTAACTTCGAGAGACGGCTCGTGAGTTTAAATCTTTTAGCATTAAGAAATTGAGATATTGTTTAGTATTTTTTATATTGTAAAATGCTCAGAGAACATTATTTTAATATTGCACGCCCAATAAAGGTAGAACATAAGAACATGTTGTAGCACTGAGACCCTTTGTATTGACTATGTTCTGGCAATAAACATATTTGAATTTGAATTTTGAATTTCAATTTAAATTTAAATTTTTGCGTTAGGTATAGAATTACCATAAAATAATTGGTTGTTGAAAGGAATCTAGCACTGAACATGAGCTTAGGTACAAAGCTTTCAGCAGTTGCCTAATAACGCTTTTTAAGTTAGCTCATTATACCTTGTCGCTTGCATCTGACATCAAAGGTAGAATTATGTTCTACAATTCCTGGGAATTAGGCTTATTATCGCCTGATATGTAAGAGATATGTTATCAAAGATAATCATGGTAAGTTAAAATTTATACTTAAAAAAAAACTTTCTAGGTTCACTTTGTTGTCCGTTCGGTCAGTCTTTCTGTCTGTCCGATCCTTTTTCTCAGAAACGCTTAGAGATATCAAGTTAAAATTACAAAAAATATAAATTATTAGTGTGAAAATAAAAGATGTTACAACATCTGGTAGTATAATGAACGGTTGTGTTGCTCTGAAGATGAGCTCTGGTTTAGTTCGAAACGCGTCAGTGTTGTGTGGAGGTGGTGATAGATGGGTTTGTGTGATACACATGACACGCACGTGTTTTTAGGGAGTGGAGATGGAGGAGCATGAAAATATATAAGGTCACAGGCGAGCAAAGTAAATGTTTCAGTTCATTGATATGGACCTCCGCAAAGTAACGCCTGATTCTATAGATTAATATAGAAAAGAAAGGTACTAAAAAACTACCTATTCCGAATGGAATAATCTGTATTAAATATTCAAGATTATATATGCCAACGCAATGAAAATACAATTATATATGATCGTTATAAAGAAATATACAATTCAATATGATTATGACCAACAACATATTTAAAAATAAATAAATAAACATTATGGGCTATAATCGTAGTTAAATGAAATAACGGTAAAAGTCTATTCGTTTAGGTATATTACCTAAACGGCATCCCCGAAAACCATATCGTTCAAAACAAAATTAAAGTTACTGAAGGTGAAATAAAGTGACAACCATAACACCATTTTCTGAAACCTAATTTCTCCTAAAGCCGCAAAATTTAAAATGCATTCTTCATCGATTTACCCTGAAAACAGCGTAAATTTTTGAGGCTTAATGGAGCACTGTGCGCCCGTGTTTGTTGCACTAGACGTGGCGACGTGCCGTTGCCTCGCGACCACGCCGAGGGGAGAGCTTTACTTTACCCAAAGTAATTGTTTTCTGCTTATTTACAGTTCAATTAGGTACTTTCTGTGCCTATATGAATTCTTTTCCGTAAAGAAACAACTGGTAGCATGGTGTACGGTTGTGTCACTCTGAAGATGAGCTCTGGTTGAGTTCGAAACGCGTCAGTGTGTTGTGGTGGTGGTGATAGATGGGTTTGTGTGATTTGTGTGTGTTCTTACAGTGAGGAGGTGGAGGAACTGCATGAACACGCATAATTTGCATAGACTTATATAGCTATCTTAAGGTCGTGGAGTCGCGGATGAGCAAAGAAATTCTTTTAGTTCATTCAAAGTCAAAGTCAAATCATTTATTCAGCAAATAGGCCGCAATGGGCACTTTTACACGTCATTTTTTTAATCTACCACCGGTTCGGAAAAAAACCTCTGTTGAGAAGAATCTGGCAAGAAACTCAACGAGGTATTTTTTTTTTTAAAACAGATTCACAATATTTATAAATGATATCTATGTACTATACATTACAAGCATTTAACACAATTTTATTTTTAACACAGTAGGTTCACTATTTGAAGGGATCGCTAGTGCGGATCGGAATTATTTCCAAATATCCCTGATTGATATGATATAGACCTCCATTGATATGGACCTCCGCAAAGTAACGCCTGATTCAATAAATTATTCTTTTCCGTTTTTATTTAAAATTACCGGTAGGCCGTAGGTATTCAAAAAGGAAGAAGAAAGTTGGGTTATAAAAATAGTATTCTTAGGTATACAGATTAGGGGTGCCCGTGACGGATCCGTCACACTGGCATACCAAAGGTTTTCTTAATTGTGTGTACAGGGGATTACATACGTACCTACAACATTCAAAAACTGTATATTGCCGATAAAATTCCGGTTAAATTTCTTTTTTCCCTGCAATAATTACACGTTCAGTTACATAGGTGCACACTCACCGGGGTTCAGCTGAAAACCAGCGCTGCAGCTCTGGTCACAGGGCTACGGCACATGCTGAGCTGAGTCCTTTTGGCATCACACTACAGCACAACGTCTCAAATTGTTCTCTCTTCTCCTATTTATGTTTTTTACTGTTTTTGTTGTGATGTAGTGTGTTTTTGTTGTCAATAAATATTGTGAGTTTGAGTTTGAGTTTGAGTTTAAAACAGACTCAAAAATCAAATCAGATAATAACTTTTGCAGGTTGTAGGACCTTGTTTAAGATCCGCCCGGATTGCTACCACTATTTTGCTCGTTAATCCTGCCGTGAAGCAACAGTGCTTGCACTGTTGTGTTTCGGCGTAGAGAGTAAGACAACCGGTGAAATTACTGGCACATATACCTGGGTTTTCTGTACTGCTTACTGTGATATTTAGTGCGCAATAAGGAGATTTCTTTATATTTTTTTATGTTTTTTGCCGAATTCTTCTCAAGACAGGGTTTTCCGTTTAAAGAAAACTCTAGCGTATAAATGCATCGAAATCTATACATCCGTTTGAAAGCTATTTTTAACCTCCGACGCAAAAAGAGGGGTGTTATAATTACATTAGAGGTTTAGAAAAATCTACCGCATTTCATCACTGCCATGTAAAAACCCCGTAAGAAACAAAATGCTTGGTGATTTTTTTTAATGCAGACATGCATTACAAAATTTTAACATGGTTTATATAAAACGTTTTTTGATAAATGTTGTTACGGGGTTTTCACATGGCTGGCAGTGACGATTATAACAACCTTTTTCAAAGTAGGTTAACGAAAACACACCGCGTATAAAAGAGCAATATGTACGAGTACATATAAATGAAGGAAAGCTATTCGACGCCACATCCTCTCATTAGGGCGGCGAGAGGTGTCTTCCGCCCTCGGAAGTGCTACCTACCTACCTTTATAGGTAGGAATGTATTCCTACCCTCTTTAGTTCCGCATGCTTGCATTATAAGAGTCGGAGAATGTATTTACATAAGTCGGATATAATTGTTACCGTGCCTCTTGGAATTTTGAATGGGTGGAATAATTGGCGTGAGCGATTGTCCTGGATATTGCATAGAAGAATGTGATTATGTATGCATATTTCATCTTAGTCTCGTGTTAGTTATACTAGCGCTTACCCGCGGCTTCACACGCGTAAATCATTAGATACAGCAGTGGAATTGTTTCGGGAATTTATTAAATTCTCGTGGGAATTTCCTAAAATTACATCGTGGTTTTCATTCACGTTACATTAAAACACCCATATCGACAATACAAACTGATACAATAGAACATGGATGTACAGAAAAAACAGAAAATAATTAAAAATTATTATATTTACACTTGACTGTACCTACAATTTTTTTCATTTCACATATTTTACGAAGATTATTTCTGAGAAAAATCTTTTTTTTTGTCCCCAGTTGGTACCGCGAGAGCGCAGGCGGCGTGCTGCGCGAGTTGCGCGACGGCGAGGCCGGCGGGCGCTACACGCGCGCGCACGACGCGCTGGGCGTGCGGCGCGCCGACGTGCAAGATGGCGGCCGCTGGGCCTGCCGCGCTGCCAACGCGCACGGACACGTCACGCTGCGGTTGCAGCTCAACGTGCGCGCGCATCTAACGACGCACGTGCAGCCACACACACAGGTGAGAACGGAGACGCCATTTTACAAGAAGGCGACCGCACGGACACATCAACATTGCGGTTACAACTTAATGTGCGCGCATCTGGCGACGCACGTGCAGCCACACACACAGGTGAGAACGGAAACGTCATTTCACAAGATGGTGACCGCACGGTAGACACGCAAAGGCACATCAACATTGCGGTTGCAACTTAACGTCCGCGCGCATCTGACGACGCACGTGCAGCCACATACACAGGTGAGAACGGAGACGCTTTTTTACACGATAGTGACCGCACTGTAGAAACGCACGGAATTTGACGCAGAGAATTGATTGATCGAAGCGCTGTTTTCTCAGCTGGCGAAAGAAACTACATGCTATCTACTTACATTACGTCTTTGACAATGGTTACCGCAATATGTACCAAAATGACAATCTTGGCACACCATTAGCAGTAGATTAGGTACTAAACGCTTTCGTTTAAGGTTCTTCTACATATTTTCCTTTCTCTCTGATACTGGATACCATCTTGCCGACTCTGCCTCTGAAACTGTAAAAACATCAAGTTTATAAAAACCCAAAAGACGCAGAAAACATTGTGATCCCACATTGCCATGGATCAGTATGGATTTGGCATAATCCGTGGTGATATTCATTCGCGGAAAATCGTAATAAAAAGCGACGCTTTGATAGCCGTACTTGGCGCAGCAGAAGCACATTATTTTTGTTTTTAATTTTATTTTTCTTCACTTAAATTATTTTACTTCGCGAACATGTTTAAATTTGTTTTAAATGAGTTGTTTTTGGTCAGTTTTGCGTTTAGATGCTTACATGCTTCTCAACACAATAATGCATCCCAAGCTTTTTTGTTGATATTCGTCTTATTATAGTCCTGTAAAGATTAAGAAGCCGTGATAGCGTAAAGTTTCACGTATTGCATGAATTGCATCTCAAGCAGAGGACTGTGAATCCAAATCCGGGCTCTCGTCTCTTTGATTTTCGAAATTCATAGCCCGAAATTACATTTCCAATTACCCACGAAGTTCACCTAAGCTAAACATGACAAGCAACTCAGTGGTATGGTGTGGAGTTCCTAATCTGCACTGGGCCCGCGTGGGAACTGCGGCTCAAGCAAGTCCTTATTCTGGGAGGCCTAAGCTGTGCCCACGGGTGTAAGAGTATGAAATCTTTCATACAACTCTTATTTATCCTGTAGTGGGAGTGTCTGGTCTTAACGATATTTTATTCATGAAGCTTTTCAATTTTATTTCGTGGCGGGCTTAATAATACCACCGGGATGTAAAAATGTTGTTTTAAATGTACCGGCTGAATTAAAAAGGCAGGTTATACGTAATCAAGTAGGAATATTTAGTTCAACCTTGAAATCTTCTTTTATTTCGGATATAGGTCAGTATCGCTTCGTCTTAAAAACAACTGGTCTAAGTAGCAAGTGGTCTAAGAAGCAACTTGTCCTAACCTGTTTGTTAGACCACTTGATGTTTATACAACCCGCTTTTTAGAAAAAGTAATACTAACCAAAAAATTATATACGTAGGTACAGAAGATTGAACCGTAGGGAAAAAGACTGTGGATGAACTTTATTGGGGTCACTATCCTCGAAATTGGGTGACCGACGAGAGAGATTATTAAATAGAAGTATTTAGCAAAGTTTTTGGCCACAAAAAGACAATCAATTTTTTTTCTCTTTTTATTATCCAAAAAGATACCCATTTTGATGTTTTGAATATAACAATTATCCTTTCGTGCAACTCCTTTTTTGTAACATCTAAATTTATTCAAGTGAGTATTGAATTTTATTATTTGTGATAAAATCGGGGCGGAAAAGCACGGAAAGCATATTATTACATTTAAACACGTTCGTATGTACTTTGGTATCTGCGATATTCTGAAACACTGACGGTTCATAACATTATAACTGTTGCCTGCCACTTCGTCTGAATTTTATTCCCGCCAGAACTGAGCAATATTCCGCAGTAAAAATTATGAGCAATAATTAATGGATTGTCAACAAAATGAGTTAATAATATGACACTATGACCTTACTATGACTTTCAAAAACTATGCGACTAACAAGATACTCCTATAATTGACGATGATGATCTGACAACAGCTTCAACTCTGTTCAATGTCGCTCATGCTTACATTACGTGGTTCACCTAATGCGATCGCCGAACTTGTTTCAAACTACTTCGGCGAACAACCGTCGTCTTTACATTATTCTGTCCGTCTCTTGCGGCGGCCATGTCAAGGCGGTGGCAACTGTCGCTCGCCGAATGCGACCGACTACCGTGTTCTTCCGCTTTTGCGGTCGCCGCATGCAGCATGCGGCGAACGACTTGGTACAATTGCCGCTTTACAAAGCCAATCTTCTTAGAGAAGATCTTTGCACAATTTATGAATCATGAACTATAATTATGAATCTGAACAAAGTATTTATCACTTGAATCAAGCTATTGACAAACATACACAAACTTTCCCTTATTATGATCTTAGTAGAATTCGATGATTTTTAATTATTTATTAGGCCGAAAAGATTAAAAGCTAAACCTGACATAGCGTAAAGTCAACTTCACCATTTCGGACTTACGGTACATTCTTATAAAATGTGTATCATTAGTTTGATGTTTGAGCTCTAAAATAAACGAAAATAAACAACAAAAACTCAACTGAATAAAATCCCATTCCGAGTTTCCAAAGGTTAATAAATAAGAAATTTAATATTGCTTTGACGTCAACATAGAGCATTAGGGACAAACAATATTGCCGTCAGCATTAAGCGGGAAATCGCAATTTGAATTAGATTACACCAAGTTACCCCCTGATTGGGTTGTATCATTCGGTTTTTGACGATATTCGCTGCTTCTTCCATGCTTTCTTTTACGTCGATATTTATAATCAATACTTATAAAAGAGCAAAACTTTAAAATTCAGTCTACAAGCCAAAACACAGCTCAATTAAAGAAAGGTAGGAATCGCCGTCTTAGGATATAACGTGGATGACGATGATGGCGATGATGATGATAATGATATGATGATCACACACAACACTCACAAACATCGCGACTGTATTCCCAAATAGAGGCAGAGCACACAAAACATTACCGCTTCAGAGCCACTTTTAGCATTTTTAAGTTTGACAAAAACGGTACAATAGTGACATGATAACGAATATTTATATGATGATAATAATGATAAAAGAGTAACATAACTGACTGGCAGACTATGCACAGCCTAAACTGAAACTAAAAATGTAAATTTAACAAACATGAATGTGTTTGTCAAAATCCTTGAGGATTCATAGTAGACAACTGACAAGGGACTTTCCGAACTTACCAAGAAATAACGAGAGCAAAGCTGCAGGATAACATTAGAACACCATGAAGTTACCAACAGCTCAAGATACGTTAAATAACATGTATAATAAAAGTCAACATTTGTAGATTCATAAAACGAACAAAAAATAACAATTCCAACATTATTCTCGTCAGAAAAAATGTTTTTGACAGGCTGCGGAAGGGTGGAGTAAGCAAACCTCCCGAGAGGTAACTAATTTGTCCCTTCCGTGACCCGTCCGGGCCGGAGGGTCAAATGATGATAATATATTTTCGTTCTTTGCACATTGTGTTAGTAGAATTTTTCTTACTTCAAACCTTTTTTTGGTGTGTTTGTAAGTTTTGATCATGAAACTACCGTGAGACTCACTCATATTAAATGATATTGTAACGGATAACTCACGTTTTAAATCGAGTTTAGCTCGACATGTTTCGGGTTATTTCGAAACCCTTCTTCTATGGAGCACGCGATATGTCGAGCTAAACTCGATTTAAGACGAGAGTTATACGTTAGAATATCATTTAATATGTGTTTGTTAGTTGTTCGAAGTGTTAATATGACGACTTTTCAAAGACTAAGCGTAAAAAACAATCAGATCAGAATGGTGTAATCTTTGACAAACCCTATTTTCAACCCTAGTTTTCTTTATGAAAAACCTATTGCCGAAATAAACAAGCGTATATTGAACCCGAACCTGCTAGCAAGCCGTTTTAAAGCGCTTCATAACCAGAAGTCACTTTAATTAAAACCCGCGTTCATAAAATATTAATCTTAAAACTTAACATTGCATTTTAAGGTCTGAAATTAAAGTTTTTCAACTATGCGTTCTGACCGAGATGGATATGGAAACGTGTTGACCTCAAAAATAATGGAATATAACCAAACTCAAAATGTTTTTAAATATATTTCCGCGCGGATTCCATTTTGCGGTAATGGCGGGCGCGGTGACCGTAACGTCACAGCAGACCCGCTTGTGATTGGTTGATAAAGCAGGCTCCTAATTGGCTGAAAGTGCACATTGTATTTTTTAAATGTCCGTATGCAATTGTGACTTAATTAATATAACTTGATTAATATCCAAATTGACGGCTATTCAATCATTTTGATCCCCATTTATTCGATAAAATAAGAAACTTTTTTGTTATGAACGAGGTCTACATATGTCCAACAATGGACTTCCTACGACTTATGATGAACTATAATGAACTTTTTTATTATTAGGCGTGGTTTTCGTTTAAAGGCACTAATTCCTCAGAAAGGGCATTGAGATATAAGTTACAAACTCCTCAAAGGAAAGAACTCTCGATCGTGAAAAGGAGTTTTCAATTTTGTTCAGAGTAAAAGTTTAATAAAATCTTCTTAGAAATTAATAATTTCATTTCACAACATTGTATGATTCCAAGTTTTAATAAGATGCAGCTGCAAAGACTACGTAGGTGAAAATGAGAATTTTAACGTGTCTTATACGTAAGCTTTAGAATATTACTTTTCACGGCGAAGTAATTGTATGCCTTATTTGTGTTATTAAATTAAATGTTTAGTTACTTATATGTATTAGTTAAGAAATGAAAAATACGACTATCCACCTGCGATATTAGAAAATATTATTTAGGTCAATTACATATTAATTTAGCGACTGCTTCCCCCAAAAAAAAAACACTAAAGTTCCGTAGTAAGTATGTTTATCCGTTGCCTAGTGTCCATAGTGTACAAGTTTTGCTTAGTTTGATACTAGGTCAAACGGTGTCAAGTGTCCATGATATTTATTTATTTTAGTTTAACTTTAATTAATTTCCAACCTCTCATAAACTCCTCTATAAAGGAATTCTTTCTTCCAAGCTAGATTGTATTTATGTTCCCAGAACAAATACTGTTGAACGTCTTAATCAAACAACTCAAAATTCTTGACATGTAACAAATCTCAAGCTGAACCAGCGATAAGAATGACAGTCCCTTCCTGATTGTTTCAACGAGGACGGCCGAAGCAAACATTTGTTTGGGCCTCTTTTGACCCCTTAGGTATAAGGAATTGCAAATGAGATCGCTCCACAGTAGAGATGACATTCACTTTTAAACAGGGAGGCGTGGATAAATAGTTAAAATCCATATTTCACCTCATCATTTGTACTATAATACAAGAGTTTATAAGCGAACTGACAAGAAAAGAACGGAATAAGATTACGAAATTATGCGGGGCAAAAGACAATTGAGTACAAGTAAGTTATGATTCGTATCAGATCTATAGCAGTTGTTTCAAGAAGTTATGGCCAACTCTTATGTGAGACAATTGACTGTGTGTACTTTGCCGAAAGTTAAATAGGTTTGCGAAATTCAACTCAAATGTTAATTTAATGAAACTTTCGAGATGCTATCGTCTTTCTTAAATAGGCATTTAGTAACAAAAGTAGGTTATTCTGATTTTGTATCTTGTGTATTTGTGTAGTGTGTCTCATTGAAATGCTAGATGGCGTGTCCACCCTTACTATCATAAAAACAAAAAACTCTATTGACCAACATTACGACTTATTTTAGTATTCGGATGTCCACGAGGGATTCAACAATCACCGTCCCTGGAGGTTCCCGATGATTGTTTCTGAAATTTTAAAAGTTTACAAGACACATAACTTTCAAAACTTTTATAACGTGCTTCAACGTCCGAACGGGTTGAAACATGGCTCTGAGCTACTTTTTACTACGGTTACGTACATTGTAGTGAAACGAGTCTCTGGTGATGTTTACTGACTGTTAATTATGATTAATTACTGGGATCGGCTTCCAAAGGGTCAACAGCGCATCGAGTTGCTGGTTCTCGGATATATCGTGTTTCAGGAAGTATAATTTTCCTTTCGTAAACATTATTTACGCTTCATTACGCTTTAACATTGTTTTTACCCGTTTTTCCAGTACAATGTTGGTATAAAATTGATATTCCGAAGGTACATGATTCGATCATTTGAGTGCTTATCCTACATTAAGTTACATGCGAATTCTCCTGCCAAGCAAGGGGATGTTACTATAACATTTTCAGTGAAAAAGCTTCATAGTGGGTCACAATTCAGTTGGTTAGATAGTACAAGTTTCGTTTAATATATTTGTGTCATGTTTCTTATCCAATTACGGACCGGTCTCGTCCACAAGATTGCTTAGGATAAAGACCTAACAATTTAACTAAATTATACTGGTTAGTTTAAGTTCTATGCTCCAAGAAGCTTAACGCGTGGTAAAAGTTTGTCTCGATGGACAACCCCTAAGTTTAATGCAGCGTAACTTTGGGAGTAAGCCGAGTATGAACTAACGTTATTGTTACATACTTTGTTGGGCTAAAGTTCGGTACATGTGTAACAAATTAAAGTTAGTGAGGATCAGGTCTCAGACAGATATTAAGTTGAATAACATTTGCAACTTTGTTGCTCTGATTTTGGCTCACTCTTTCTCATCAGATGCTAGCCTTTTCCCGCGCCTACGCCTTGGTTTTAATTCACGGTGCGTTTGAAATTTTCATTCATCATCACCATCCCAGCCTTTACATCTTCATCATCATCTTTACAGCACAAAACATCACAGGGCTCCTCAGATTGAGAAGATATACACCGTAGTTCCCACGTTGACCCAGTGCAGATTGGGAACTTTACATACACCATTTAATTACTTCTGTTAAGCTACCGCAGATTACCTACGGTGATGTTCTTGTTATGGCATATGGCTGGCTGTCCACACGAGCGGAGCAACGTAGTGGTGTAGAGACCGAGATAAATATCCACCAATAGCATCGCATAAAATCAACACTCCTGAGATTTTATGCAATTCTATTGGTAGATTTTTATCTCTCACTCACCGCTCCACTGCCTAGTGCACAGGCAGCCTATTAAAAATAGTTCTTGATGGGGAAACAATAAAAAAAAAAGAAAGTAAAATAATACAAAGCGATCCCGGTAAACAAAAAATCCAAATAACCAAATAACCTCAACTTTTTATTCCTCAGATGGTGAACAGTGGTGGAACAGCCACTATAAACTGTTCTTGGAGCGGCTGGCCGTCTCCGCGGCTGGAGTGGCTCCACAACGGCGTCCCCCTTGGAGTGGGGGTGACGGGGGGGCGGGTGAGGGTCCAGGGGAATGGGGAGCAGCTCGTCATCTCCGCTGTGCACAGAGCTGACAAGGGGGTGTACCAGTGCATGGCGAGGAACGAAAGGGACTCGGCACAAGCCAGCGCGGAACTGCGGTTGGGAGGTTAGTGATGAGTAAATAGATTTACCGTAGCTATAATGATCATCGTCATCATCTGGAAGACAATCACTATTAAACAAAAGCGCCTTAGACGCCACAATGAACGACAACTCGCCACTGCATCTGCCCACAATTCTCACAATGGTCCACCTAGTTGAAGACCTGGCAACTTTTCGCCTTCCGGTTCACGGTAGCCACTCGAGGATCTTAATTCCCAAATGGCTATTCTTCGCGCGATGCGGCCTGCCTCAATAATTATAGCATTAGTTAAATTTAATGGATTGGTATGTTATTTTGAGGATTTTAAAATTCTTACCGCCAGTACTTATTATATTTTTACTCTTAATTAATAACTTTTCTTCTAAGGCCTTTACCCAGTAGTAGACGTCTTCCGGCTGATGAAGAATAACATATTATCTTATTCTCTTAAATGGAAAACATTAAGCTCTAGAATAATTTTATCTATGATGTATTTATTTATGTCTATAGATACCGCGCCAGAACTCCAGTACACCTTCATAGAGCAAGTCCTGAGACCAGGCCAGGTGGTGACCCTCAAGTGTTCTGCCGCTGGAACCCCTCCTCCCCATTTCACGTGGATGCTCGACGGGCAGACACTCAACACTATGGCCAAAGGGCATCGGTGAGAGTCTGCTTCCTTAACTTTTACTGACGGCTTTACAGTTACATACATACAAACGCTGAAATCATCTCATTTTGCGAAATCAATTTAACCGGTTGTTATAAAGTATACACAGTTAAAGTCCGTAAGTCCATTTACAATACAATACAATACAAATACTCTTTATTGTACACCAGACATAATAAGCGATACAGAAAACAGGTACACAGAGAAAATTACAAGGTAAGCAATAGGCGGCCTTATCGCTTAAGAGCGATCTCTTCCAGGCAACCTTTTTACAGAAAGAAGGAAGGACTATTTTACAGCAGGTAAACAGCAGCAGGCATTTACTTCTCACATAACATCTTTATCACAATCAAAAGCACGGTTACACACTAAACACAATTATATTTGCTGTAGATTTCATTATTACATGGAATCAAAAACCTTATCGTAATCCTGGCCGACTCCATATGCTTGCTGTTTCTTATACAGATTTTTATGACATTAATTTTTATTGTCGTTCTCTCGTATTTTTCTTGTGTTGTGATTAAATAAACTCTGCTCTTATATTTTACTTAAATAATGTGCTTAAATCCAGATTTACAATGTTTTTTTTAATTCACCAACTGCAGTACATTAGAATGTTAATGTCACCCGGGACTCGACGGTTTACTTCGTTTTCTTGAAAATTCAAATGAAAAAGAAAAAGAAATCCGGTCTTTTGTTTAAGTTTTGAACTATATCAGCAAACTAGTTTAAGTATACTTGCGCAGTACACAAAACTGTTTTCTAACTCGGTGGCACCGACCACTCACCGTCACGATCAAACTTCACGTCACGAATTAGTTCAAAATATATAAAGCACACCTCGACCATACGTGTAACTCATTGAAATAATTCTTCTGTTCTTATTAACAACAAAAGCTTCAGGTTTCCTTGGATAAGACAGTCTACATCTAATCGGTCACTTTCTGATCAGTTACAGCGTCGAGCAGTTTGCAACTAAGACTAACGATGTGGTGAGCTACCTCAACATCTCAGCAGTCAGATCTGACGACGGTGGCCTCTACACCTGCAGGGCTGCCAACTCTCTTGGAGAAGTATCACATACCTCCAGGCTTAATATTTATGGTCAGTGAAACATCTTATCTGTTTTAGATTTTCTGATCAGTAACGCGATTTCTTACCTAATGATACTTTGACATTGGTTGCTTGGTTGGGCCTACGTTGAAACTTTAGCCCAAGCTCTCTCATACCAAGAGGAGTCTTCTGCCCAACGTTTAATTGGCCGAGATGATGACTTTGATACTAAGATCAGTAAATTGCTGTTATTCTAGAGTAATTTTGTAACTATTTTTTTGTAATTTCACCCAATTACACACCCTAATGCGTAAAAGTTGGCTTTAAAATAGACCATCTATTACAGGACCACCTTACGTCCGCTCAGTGGGGCCCATAAGAGCCGTGGCTGGCCGAGAGTTAGTGATGTACTGTCCTTACTCCGGCTATCCCATCAGGTAAACCTCTTTTGGCTTCTTATCTCGCTTTTAATAATGCAATTGCAATGGTATTTTGCTTTCTCCCGTATGTATTCTCTCTGCTTTGAAAGCGCAGCCTTTTTATGAGAATAAAAAACACGATATTGTCCAACAGTTCAGTTAAGTGGGAACGGGATGGCAGTGCCGTGGAGTGGGACAGCAACATGGAAGGTGCTCTACGTGTGTCTCGCGTGGAACCGTCTTTGGCTGGAGCTTATACTTGCACCGTGACAGGACCACACGGCGAGATTGCGAGACGAGAGCTACAGCTGGTCGTCAGTAGTAAGTTAATTTCTTAAATTGAAAATACAAACTGAAATATAGATGCACATAAAAACCAGAAAAATAAGACCAGCACTAGGAATCGAATCCACGTCCTCGGCATTCCGTGCCGCGAGCTATACCGCTACACCACTGCTGGACAACGGTCCAGACACGAATTTTCCCTGTGCACCACATATCTCAGCTTATTTGTTACTTATATAGCCACTTAAGCACTTAAGCTTGAGTGTTTGTATTATAAGTTTTTTGTACTGCTTTATGGTGTGCAATAATATTTGTATTTGTTAAGCAGTGATGCTAGCGACATACCGTGTACCGTAAAAACAAAAATTTGGAATTGAAATAAAAAATACAAAAAGATCAAAAAAAAATCAAAAAAACTAATAAAAAAAGGAATAAATCATAAAATAAACTAAACTAAAAACTACTCAATACCCGTCCGCATCATACTTGGCCCAAACGTACCCATTACCCCAGCGGCATTGCCCCGTTGTATGGCCAACGAGACCCGCTGGACCAAGTACGATCCGGAACGGGGGTCACCTCCTCTGTCCCTCATCCTGCGCCCCAACTCCCAAACTACCGACCTACTGATTATTTCTTAATAATTTTATTAAGTTAATAACCAGGTTGACTAAAAATCATAACGAAAGCGTTCCTGTTTCAGATATTTTTGATTTTCACAGATCCTCCAGAAATAGAGCCGTTCTCTTTCTCCGCGAATTTGCAAGAAGGCAAACGTGCTCAGGTCAGCTGTAGCGTCACGTCAGGAGACATGCCGGTGCACTTCACCTGGCTGAAGGACAATGTTCCCATTCCTTCGTCTCTACAGGTTTGTGGCTCATCGTACTGTAATGATGGTTTGATTACACCTGCTGAAGCAGTAGAGGGTTTTGTAGATAGCGATTCTTTTCAAGTATTGTAACCAAGTAAATAAATACCGGTGCTGAGTAACAGGGTAGGCAAGTAACTGAGGCCAGATTCTACTTAGCGATTTACTGTCTTAGCAGGTGTAATCAGTAGTATACGTATAACAAAGTGTTGCTAAGATCAGTAACAAGAATAAGCGGCAAAAGTTTTGTATTTCTTATTGCTAGTTCCCAAAGACCGCTAATGTGTGGCAGCAAATCCGTTACTTGTAACTTCGATACACTTAAATACAAAACGATTTCATAGACAAACAAATTACAATAGCTATACTTGCATAGGTGGAAGAGCGGGGCGCCGATTTCTTTAGCAACCTCGTATTCAAAGAAGTATCCGCTCGGCACAGCGGTCTTTACACTTGTGTCGCGTCCAACTCTGCTGCTAAAGTCAATTATACGGCTGAGCTGGTCGTCAAAGGTACCCTTTTTGAGCACAGCACCTCACATGAGCACAGCACCTGAGCATCCGAGCACAATAAGCACCTCACGCTTAACGAGCACTCAGTTTTGTAATGAGAAGTTGCGATGTTTACTTGTCATTTAGTCACGCCTACCTTGTTTAGAGCAAGCTGACTCTTCGCTGTGTTTTTTTTTACACTTTAGTTCAACGTGCCATTTTGCAGCTACATTGCCAGATTTTAGCAATGGGTACTAATGAAAACGTCTAGTAGATAAACCATTTCCTTGAATAAGCTACCTATGAGTATAGTTTTAGAGTCAGATTGTTCATAAAACATATTTGTTTTTACTGTTTTAAACTCCACCTCCACAAAATGCACCTTTTTCTTAAGTAATCACATGCAGGTTATAAAGTTCTTCTTTATGTTTGTTTGGCTCAGCGATGGATTACAGATGGCTAAAGGAAAGGGTAATTTTATAAAACACATTTTATTATGATAGTAAAGTTTAAATGGAAGACTGAAAGTTTTTACTTAAAGTTGGAGGATAATTAATTTTGTGATTTGACCGTTATTAACTTTAAAAGCCTTGTAAAACTAGAAACTTGGAATAAATAATGGATAGAGGATGTCGACATTAATTTTTCAAATAATTACAAACATTCCTTGTTGGGGGTTATTGTAAGTCAAACTGTGGTAATTTTTTTCTTCAAAAAATGTTAAGGACGTGCTTCCCAAACTTTATCAAACGTCGATATACATTTTTTCTTTCACATGAAATGTCTGAGTCACTGCCACTAAGTCAGTTCTTCGTGTTTTTAGTGATAATAAGTATGTGGCAGCCTTTGGATACGTAAAATATGTACAGACCTACTGTCCTGTTAATTATTGTTATTACTGCGTTGGTATTAAGTATTTCTTAAGCAGCAGGATCAGGTAATTCTTCATGTAATGTTAATACTCGTAAGTTATCATAGATTGTTGACATGTCATAATAATTAATATACCTACTCGTAACAACTATTTGAAACTTTAAGAACATGAAAAATAGCACTAAAATTAAAGCAAAATATTTATAGCAGTTTTTTTTTCTTTGGAACCTTCCGGGGACTTCTATAAATAATTTGTTTTAGTCTTAAAAGATCCCTTAGGCAAGGTCCCAAAGAAAAAAAACTCTTGAATATTTTTGTTTTAGTTTTTTTCGCGTACTTTAAGTTTAGGATAGTTGTATATCCCAAACCCACGTTACTAATTATATTCATAGTTTTCTTTACTGCATTGTTTTTCATACAAATGAAGCCATCAGAAGTGAAAGTGGTCCACGATTTTATTGTAGTTTTGAGAACTCTTGGGTTTAGCATTTCTATTAAATCAAAATGGTCACACCATTGGTCACACCTGTTTTCTCATTTATTAAAAATTTAACGCTCCTCATTAAATTTTGTCTATTTTCACTCCTTCTCTTTCATGTTATGTATCGCCCTCACCTTCCTTGCACGCTGCAGTGTCTCCAAAGTGGATAACAGAGCCGAAAGACGAGGCGGTGTTGGCGGGAGAATCCGTGGCGCTGCACTGCCAGACGACTGGCTCTCCCAGCCCACAAGTCACGTGGATGAAGCAGAGAGGTAGGTCACACTCATGATGATGACATCAGCCGAAAGAAGTCCACTACCAGACTTAGGCTACGTTTCCTTCAGAGATGAGCGAGATTTTCATGAACCGATAGAAACATTTCATTTATCTACGAGTATCCTTGCGTCACACAGCTCTAGAGGAAATAGTTGAGCTGCATCCTCGTCCATCTCTGGTGTAACCGCAGCCTTACGCTTTCTCCATAGAGTTGTACGACGATCGATTTTATTCTACCTGTAGCGAATTCTATCTTTTTTTTAACCGTCTTCAACTGGATCAGAGTCAATACATACCGTTTACCAATTTTGATGCAACATCAATGCAATCAACGTTTTATTCACAGGAGCTGCGTCTTCAGATTTCATCCCCCTAGTGAACCTCGGCGGGCGCTTCCAGTTCTACTCCAATGGGACTCTTTGGATAGAGTCGGCGCTGCCCTACGACGAGGGGCAGTATTTATGCAAAGCTGAGAACGGCGTGGGGTCACCGCTGTCGAAGACCATTAAGGTTGATGTCAACGGTAAGTGCGTAATGCCTCATACACTCAATGAGTGGCATGCGAACAATCGAAGAACAAGAGAAGAATTCGCTACGTTATAGATACTCATCATACCGCTCGTCATGCTCTGGTCATGCCCTGATAGTATATCAGAGTACTGAGTGCTCTTTCTCTCTGCTTCTCTCGACATTACCAGCAAGAAAGACAGGGTAGTGTGAGGGAATAGAATATCTTCTCTTGCTCATTTTACTCTTTTTATATACTGGACTGGGCTTGTATTTGACCTGATTGCAATCAAAGATATGGACTGAGATGAAGCATGCTTGCCTAATGTCAACAAAATATTTAAGAGATTTAGACAAGAGTATTTCTTTGTAATGGTTTCTCTTTCATTACTCGTACTTGTAACATGTCAAACCACGCGTACCTGAGAAAAAGAGTCTTGATAGCGAATGAATGGACGAACCACAAAATGATCCTATAAGAGTTTCGTATTCGCCGACTCAGGCGCGGAACTCTAAAAATGGACAAAAACGCGGTGTTTATAATATTATAATTTCAAATGCTATGCATTTTACACCCCTTTATAACTGTTTTCGAAGTTGACGCAAGTTATACATATTTGGTGACCTCGTTATCAAAAATTATGTTGACCAGATACAGAGTTTAAATTATTAGGTAAATTCTTATCCTCAACATTGTTTTGAACATAAAACTACCGTGAGACTCACTCATATTAAATATATTTTCCGGATAACTTACGTCTTAAATCGAGTTTAGCTCGAAATGTTTCGGACTAATCCGTAGCCCTTCTTCCTCGGAGCAATGCGACTCGGCGGCTGCTGCAACACGCGCACATGCAACACAGCAACATGCGCCTCAGTATACTAATGGAAGAATACACGATGTTCAACTGTCGTCTTCCAGAGCCAGCGCGGTTCGAGCTGACGTCCCACAACATGACGGCGCGGCGTGATGCGCCCGCGACGCTGCTCTGCGACGTGCGCGGAGACAATCCCATCCGCGTGCAGTGGTCGCACAACATGAACCACCTAGATCTTAATACTTATAGGTAAGACGTAGATCCTGGGTCGTGAGAACAACTGTCAAGCCTTTGTCATTCATTTGCCAAATTAAAAAAAATGTTTGCTACAGGCGGAATTTTAATCTGCATCTCCTGCAGCTATAGGCTCCAAAATCTTCAAGATCATAGAATTCGTTAAGTGAAGTAATTGCTAATAATAAACAGATCTGTTTGACAACTTTGTCTTTTTATGACTTTTATGATAGTTTTAAACAGTGGTTCTTAACCGGTGGTCCGTGGACCACTGGTGGTCCCTGGAAGAACTCGAAATGAGCCACCAAGGCATCAACAACGAATTAGCAAAATATTCATTTATTTACAATTTTATTTTTACCGTATATAACCTTCAAACTGTTTAGTTGGTGCTCCATGGCAAGACAGAAATTTTGTCAAATAGTCCCTCCTAACTAAAAAGTTAAGAGCCGTTGGCTTAAAATAACGAAAGGAGCTAATCGTAAGCAAGACTGTAAGATCAACCGGACCTTATGATACTGAATCCATTTAGCGATATTTCACCTGTCATGAAACCCTTATTGAATTTGGCATATAAACAAATATTTCTCATCTGTTTCCAGGCTAAGTGTCTCCGAAGCAAAGACTGATAGTGGTTTAAGGTCCCAGTTATATGTCAGCAGAGCCGACAGACAGGACTCTGGTGTCTACAAGTGCCAAGCCGTCAATGCGTACGGTCACAGCGACCATTACATTTATCTTTCCGTCCAAGGTAAGTTGCAAGTAACCTCCACAATCTGCTAGATCTCATATTCGTCGTTTTACTGACCCTTGACATAATATTTGATTGATAAACACTCCAATACGTTTTTAGAGAAACCCGACACGCCCCACTCTCTGTCAGTGACGGAGATCCTGAGCCGTGCAGTGCGTCTCTCCTGGAGCCAGGGCTTCGACGGCAACTCGCCGCTGATGGGCTACACGGTGCAGCACTGCACTCTGAGCGCGGTGGGCGCCGTGCGCGTCGACCAGTGGCATGCGGCTGTCACTGTCAACGTATCCGTGCATGGGACCTCCCAGCAGAATCAAATTGCGTTAGTAATGAGGGTTTTCACAGAGGCGAAGGCCCGTTTGACGTTTGCTCGTGATTGGTTAAATAACTAAATGAGCCAATCGCTAGCAAACGTCAAACGGACCTCACGATACCAACGCCATCTAGCGATATTTCGCCTCTATGTAAACCTTCATTGAACTCATCTGTTACATACTGATTTAAGATTTTATTTTTATTTATGGCCAGCGTTTGACCACAACCTTGCCTGATGGTAAGCAAAGATGTAGACTAAGAAGGAGCACGATTACCACCATCTTGCTCGGTAATCCTGCCGTGAAGCAGCAGTGCTTGCAGCCGGTGAAATTACTGGCACTTGAGGTATCCCCTCTTAAGCCTCTAGGTTGGCAACGCATCTGCAATACTCCTGGTGTTGCAGATGTTTATGAACGGTGGTGATCTCTTACATCAGGAGACTTACTAGCTCGTTTGCCATCCAGTCGAATAAAAAAAAACCGCTTGCCCAATAAATACCTATTCGACCTCAATTTGAAGACGGCCCGACTGTAGAGATCAGAGTCTCAGGTAACACAGACGCTGACAGGGTATTCACTCTTTAGCTGGCCAGGGCTTAGAACTGCAATTTATTATAAACACGTCCTCTTACCTAGTACATTTTTGTCCACACTAGATTTGGAGATGGCCAAATTATAGCGTTTAGGAAACGCAACGCAGGCGCGAGCAATCACTACTTATAATCCATACTAATATTATAAATGCGAAAGTAACTCTGTCTGTCTGTCTGTCTGTCTGTCTGTCTGTCTGTTACGCTTTCACGCCAAAACCGCTGAACCGATTTGGATGAAATTTGGTACAGAGATAGAATAGACCTTGGGAAAGGACATAGGCTATCTTTTATCGCGAAAAAGAGGCTTTAAGGGGTGAAAGTTTATATGGTGGAAGTTCGTCGCTGTCGAAGATAAAACTATGAAACTTGGCATTTAGGCATTTAATATACTATCCGTATCCATACTAATATTATAAATGTCAAAGTGTGTTTGTATGTTTGTATGTTTGTCCGTCTTTCACGCCGTAACGGAGCGACGGATCGACGTGATTTTTGGCATGGAGATAGTTTATGGGCCCGAGAGTGATATAGGGTACTTTTTATCCCGGAAAAATGCACAGATCCCGAGGGAACAGCGCGCGATAACCGAATACCACGCGGGCGGAGCCGCGGGCAAAAGCTAGTAATATTATAAATGCGAAAGTAACTCTGTCTGTCTGTCTGTCTGTTACGCTTTCATGTCGAAACCATTGAACCGATTTTGATGAAATTTGGTATATAGGTAGTTTGAACTCCAAGGATGAACATAGGATACCTTTTATTCCGGTAGAGGGCGCCATCGCGCGATAACCTAAATCCGCGCAGACGAAGTCGCGGGCATATAAGCTAGTAAATTATAAATAAAAAATAAATATTTGTACTAATTTTAACTTTCATTTCTCAGGCTAACAAAAAAGGGAGACATCCACTACGAAGCGCTGCTGAGCGGTTTAAAGCCACACACCGCGTATATGATCCGGCTCGCTGCGGTCAATCAAATTGATCGGAGCGCCTTCACCGAGCCCGTAGTTGTTAAGACACAAGAAGAAGGTGTGTATGTAACTTTACCCAGTAAAGTTTACTGGAATCATCATCTTCTTCCTCTGATCCTTTTGCTAGAGGGAGACAGAGCGTTCCTTAATTTTTTTTTTCATTAGAAGAAGATAGCAAGTATTTATTCTTTTATGCATTTTCCTATTACTTGGAGTCAGTTCTCTTCTTTTGGTTAGGAACAAAGACTTATTCTGGGTCATAAAAATTTTATAACAAAAAATAGAACCGACTACAAAAAACCATGAAAATAATTTTCTACCAGTTTGAAGTCGGTGCCTCAGCACGAGCCAGCAGGAGTGATTGAAGCCATTTAATCGTATAGTTGTAGGTGAGGTAGACGATTATAGGTCCACTCCTGCTGGCTCGTGCTGAGGCACCGACTTCAAACTGGTAGAAAATTATTTTCATGGTTTTTTGTAGTCGGTTCTATTTTTTGTTATAAAATTTTTTTTTCACGCTTTTTAGTGTAAATATCTAAGATACAATAGTTTAATGTCAACTGCTCATCACCTTTTACGAAAAATTGCTATTTACGATGCAGAGATGTTCAATATTGAGGAGTCCTGGTGCTTCACCACCCATTCCATTTCACCATATGTGTTCCGAGGAGCATAAATTGCTTAGCAACTGTGTTAAAGCAATTGAAATTCAACCCATGAAATACTTGTTATTGAGTAGTAACTCCGATGGTCAACTGTGGTCTTCATCATCAGTTCCACTTTACTAAATGATGATTTTCAAGAGAAAATGCACGAGTTACTACTAAATATATTATTAAAATTACCATAGGTGTCCCTACAACATTTGAAGAGTTCCCTCGATTTCCTTAGGATCCAATCATCAGATCCTGATTTGGTGCTTATGGGACCTAATTGAAAGCATTCCTAGACGAACGCAAAAAAAATTTTTCAAATCGGTTCATAAATTACGGAGTTCTGAGGTAACAAACATAAAAAAAAAAAAAAAAAAAAAAACATACAACCGAATTGATAACCTCCTCCTTTTTTTGAAGTCGGTTAATTACAAAACAAACCACGTGTTGTGGCTTGGGTTCTCTTGCTTTTTTTTGGTGTTTGGTAGTGCCAGCGGCTCTCTAAAGCGCGTTGTGTTTTAGACCCCTTATCACTTGGGCATAACAACGAAGTCCACTTGTTTGCAATGGAAAAAGTTTCAAAAGCAATGCGAAACCCAAACCCAATGCTTTGGTCTTTTTAAATCGTGGTCATTGAAAGACCCACTACACGCAGTAAGATCTCAAATTAAAACCTATCTCAATAGCTTCCAATTATAACCGATGACTCCAAGATACACTTCATCTCTAGCTCCGTCAGAGCCGCCATCGAACGTGCACGTGACAGCGGGCGGGCCGGGCGAGCTCCACGTGGCGTGGCGGCCGCCGCCGCGCGAGGCCTGGCACGGGGAGCTGCTTGGCTACACCGTGTCCTGCACAGAGATCAGCCCCAGCGGTGGGCCTGTCAGGAACTCCTCTAGGTAAACCTGTGAGCTTTGTCGAATCCGCTGTCCAACATGTAAAATGATCTGTTCCCATTACTTATCTCATTGGTTCTAGAAATTTTCACAAGACAATGTTACTAATGGAAAAAGATTAACATTTTGCTACGTCATACTGCACTGAGATCACTCCGAATGGCGTTTCTATGAAAAATTCGACTAGCTGGCGTTGGGGCGCGTGAAATTCCTATAAACAGTCAACCATTCATATAGCAAAGTGCTACTTACGTTATATATTTTTACTCAGGCAACGATACGCCCCACGATTTTATATTTTTGTCTCATCAGTGCCCTAGATTTATGAGGAGAGTGCATGAAGACTGATACCTGAGTGAGACCTACCAAATTAATTATTAGCTTTTAGTACATTATCTACATTACTATTGTCTTTATTTTCTAACCTAGTTTATGTTGTCTAGGACGCTGACAGTGAACGGCTGGTCAGCGACGGAGCTGAGCCTGTCAGCGCTGCGCAAGTTCACGCGCTACGAGGTGCGCGTGCGCGCCTTCAACGGCGTCGCCGCCGGCCCGCCCTCCCCGCCCGTCGCCGCCACCACCTTGGAGGGAGGTGAGATTGTCACCACGTCTTGTGTATGGATGCCAGGGCTTCTAATATCGGAAGGTTTCCAATACTGGCATTGCGCTGCAGTGTGCTGTTGATTATTTTTATTTAAGAATCCTTTCAAAGTAAATTTTGCAGATGGTAGGACCTTGTGTTAGGTCCGCCCGGATTGCTACCACCATCTTGCTCGCTAATCCTGCTATGAACCAGCAGTGCTTGCACTGTTGTGTTTCACCGTACAGAGTAAGACAGCCGGTGAAATTACTGGCACTTGAGGTATTCCAACTTAGGCCTCTAGGTTGGCAACGCATCTGCATAATCCATAATCCCATATCCCTGGTGGATCGTTTGCCTTCCAGTCAAATTAAAAAAAAAAACCAATTCTGGCATTTTGCTACAGTGTGCTCTTGGTTATTTTTATTCAAAAGACTCCTTTTAAAGTAAATTCAAATGTTTCAACAGTGCCTGAATCTCACCCGACACGTGTGGCGTGTTCGCCGCTATCATCCTCAAGTATGAAGGTGGTGTGGAGTCCACCGCCTCTGGGACAACACGGTGGTCTCATACAAGGGTACAAGGTCATGTACTCGCCCCTGACCAGCGACCACGGTATGTTTGATTTCAAGTTCCACTCCATTGCAGTACCTTTCTTTTAAGTCTCTACATACTACATTTTTTCAGAGTGGTCGTAGTCGCCAGTTAAGGAATAGAACCTTCATGATGACTTTTATTATTATTATTATTGTTGGCAATAGAGATTGCTTACCTGACTTTCACATCAGGTCCCTTAGCCCCTTTTTCGACACCTGTGGGAAAAGTTGGGTCCATCTTATTCTAAAACAAAACAGTAGGTATCCTAGAGCTGGATAGAGGACTCCTTTTCTGCCACACGTATCTGTGAACAGCGCTTGGGAATCGAGTGCGTAGGTTCATTAATATGGATACCCGCAAAGGAGCTCTTTAATCATCAATTACCTAAATACCGGTAAGTATTTGAATGACTGGATTTTTTGGTTTCTAGTCAATTTAGCAGGCGATTATGAGTGCGAGTAACTTAATAGAGGCAGCACTGACGTGTGTGAAAAATGTCTTGGTATCGAAAGGTATTACGCATATCATCGGCTGCTACGTTTACATTCCAGAGTACTTGGCTGTTTAAATCACCGACTTCACGATATCAATCATAATCTTTATATAAGTGAAATGTTTCCCGTTTCAGCGGACGTGGGCGAGGTGAAGCGCGTGACGACGACAGACACGTATCTCCACACGCTGCACAAGTACACCAACTACTCGGTGCAAGTGCTCGCGTTCACCAACGCCGGTGATGGCCGCCGCAGCCCGCCCGTCTACTGCATGACCGAGGAAGATGGTACGACAGACTCTATCCCCTTTTTTTTAGCCTGTAAAGTGTCCCACTGCCGGGCAAAAGCCTCCCCTAGGAATGCCAAAAACAGTTTAGTTTTTTCTAAATTTAGAGAGCTCCAAAGAATTATTTGACCCGCTACCTGCTGCGAAATTCCACCATCGCACCTCCTGCCGAAAGTCTAAATTTCATCGACTTCACTTCCTGCTACTGCTACGTACAGTGAAATTGTGGAATCAACTTCTGTCAGCAGTGTTTCCTGACAACTATGACATCGGGGCTTTCAAGAAAAGGGCTTATAATTTCTCAAAAGGATACTGGCCAATGACTCTCCGTGAGAAGTTGGTGCTCACGGGCAGTGGTGTTCATTTCCCCCAGATGACCCGCTAGCTCGTTTTCTCCCTTGTCACAATACAATAATAAAGCGCAACGCGATACTGCCTCATGATAAAATGTTTTTTTTTCTTGAGCAGTGCCTGCTATATGACATAGATAGATAGGATGTTTATTTCCTTTTTGCCCGTGATAAAACTAAACTTGTATGCTCGCCATTACGTTCTTGAGTTTTTTGGCTCAGATATCCTTACGTATGTACCAACGGAGAACAATACAATTTATTTTGTATTGATTAGTAAATTAATTACCTACTTACCTAATTGCTTTTGGTGCTGTTTGCGCCTTGGCCAATGAGGTGTAGGTCATCTCTTCTTATCTTTCTTGTTCATGGGTCAAAATTATGATTAGCTTAATTGGAACTTAAGATACGAATTATTTTTTCATGACTTGTTTGTTTATAATTTCTCGTTTATCTGAATTGATCACAATAATTATGTTTCAGTACCATCTGCCCCTCAGAAGATAAAAGCTCTCCCTTATTCGAGCGACTCCGTGCTGGTTAGCTGGCTGCCCCCACTCCATCCAAACGGCATCATCTCGCACTACACTGTCTACAACAGAGAAGCAGGAAGGTAGGACTATGGTCTCCTAACATTATAAAGTTGTCCAATGTTTCATATATCCCATAATAAACCTCCAGTTGCTTCGGTTGGAAGCGGCTTGCATCCACCATATTAGCGGCTTTAACTATGTTTCTTATCGGTCCATCTCGTTGGTGGACGACTTTCGCTGTGCTTGCCGATCCGCGATCCGTGACATTATGGCCTGCCCATTGCCACTGCAGCGAGCGACAGATTAAGTTAATAAATGTTGACCACTCGTCTCCGTCTTCCCCTGTATGAAAGATCCTATTGTAGATTCTCGCACGACATATTAAAGAACTCCCTTATTTATATTTTAAAAATTCTCTTTGTCAGACTGGGCAAACACTCCACCTTCACAGTGACGGCGGACAAGTCGAAGTCCGAGTTAGAGCTGATGTTCCCCGTCCGTAATCTACATGAGAACCAGCTGTATGAATTCTGGGTTTCTGCCACCACTGGTTCCGGAGAGGGAGAGTCGACCCTCGTGGTTGGACAGGGACCTAGCGCCAGGAGTAAGTTTCATTTTATTTGGGAGTTTATGAATCTCCTTTCGTTAGGAACAGTGTTCCAAAGATTAGAAGGAAAATAACCGATTAGTCTGACGATTTTGTTGGTTGAATTGCACCAAGTTACTGCACCAATCCGTGATGGGTGACTTAGCGGTTTGACCTATAGTTTCTCAAGTAGAGGATCGTGGATTTGAGAAAAACACCATACAAGCCTTGGCCGGAAAGTGGGGTTGTCGGCTTCACATCCCTATCCGGATACTGATGAGATTATCCCTATGTTTATAATCTGCTTGGCCGGCAATCTCCTACTTCCCGGCCTCTACAAAAATGTAATAATGCCTGATACGTTGCTATTACGATCTGGTACGATAAGGTATAAAGATGGTAGGACCTTGTGCAAGGTCCGCCCGGTTTCCTACTACCATCTTTCTCGGTAATCCTGCCGTGAAATAACAGTGCTTGTACCGTCGTGTTTCAGCGTGGAGAATAAAACAGCCGGTGAAATTACTGGCGCTTGAGGTATCCCATCTTAGGACTCTAGGTTGGCAACGCATCTGCAATCTCCCTGGTGTCTATGGGCTATGGTGATTTTTTACCATCAGGAGACCCATTTGCTCGTTTGCCATCCAGTCGAATAAAAAAAAGTAGAGACTTTTATTGACAAAAAATGCGTAGTTAACTTAACCAAACGACGGACGGCGTAACCTTTAAGGACTCTTGTCTTTTGTGTGATGTGATTAACGTATGGCCTGGTGTCGGCTCGGCAGTCCCCGCGCGCATCGCGTCGTTCGGCGGGCGGGTGGTGCGCGGCGCGGGGCGGGCGGCGCTGCTGGCGTGCACGTGCGTGGGGCTGCCGGCGCCGCGCTCGCGCTGGACGCACGCGCGCGCGCCCGTCACGCACCACGCCTACTACCAGGTCACGCCACGGGGACACCTGCATATCAGAGGTAGGACGAGGGCCCTGTCCGCACTGACAATTTTTTTCTTACAATTCTGTAACACTGATGCGGCCCGTGCCAAATTGACGAAGAAAGGTGGACTTCAGACTTACCCAAGTTCGCCGCCGAGTTTCTGACTGGCCACGGGTTTGCGATGATGATCTTGAAGGCAGTGCAAGTCTCCCAACCCTTGTTTGCAGAAGTGAAC
Organism: Choristoneura rosaceana; assembly: GCA_037349165.1. Taxonomy (NCBI): domain Eukaryota; kingdom Metazoa; phylum Arthropoda; class Insecta; order Lepidoptera; family Tortricidae; genus Choristoneura; species Choristoneura rosaceana. Next base: position 827,442 of record JAZBNJ010000026.1, read on the forward strand.
GAGCAGTCATCGGGCAACTTCACGTGCACGGCCAGCAACCTGCTGGGGGAGGACGCCGTCACATACGAGGTGGTGGCGGTACTGGCCCCCGCCGCGCCCGCGCTCACTCTACAGTACACCACGGCCGGCAGCGCTCGCTTACACTGGCTGCCGCCGCCCCCCACCGGCTCGCCGCTGCTAGGTAACGTCCCGCACAGTCTGCAACATAGTGCCCTGGAACTGACCATGACGTCATTTGACCAGAAGACAGCTCTCGCGACGGCCTCCATCAGAAAGAATGTTTATTTGGGTAGAATACCCACTAATTTTGGCGTCTGGCCGAAAATTATAACCTCAATAATTTTTGACCAGTCGTTCGCATTCCTGTTAATCAAGTTGGTATGCCTAATGCCCTTAGCACGTCATAACTATGGAAGAGACAATCCTAAACCTTTTTTATTTAAAAAAAATCGATTTCGTTACATAATATTATTGGAAATCTTCATCCGCTTTTGCAGGCTACATCCTCCAATACAAAGAAGCATCAGATACCGATTGGCTCACCGTGGAACTGTCGCCAGATGTCACGTCCTACACGATGGACATGCTGAAGTGTGGGTCCACGTACAACGCTAGGATCCAGGCGCGGAACAAGATCTCCATTGGACCTCCTTGTGACGTGCTGACGGCATCTACAAGAGGTGGAAGTAAGTAAAATACCAACATAACCTTTTTTTTTTCTAAAACCCTCTCGCCATTTGGCAGAACAAGCGCCGATCCTAATATGACTTAACTAATCAAAGCTAGCAAGAAAATGGTTGCCATACGTCTGGATTTTGTTCTGACACGCAAGAATTTCTGACCCTTCGCCAGGATTTTCAGGAATGTCAGGAATGTTCAATGCTTTAAACACTTCTGTTTTTGTCCAGGACCCAAGCCACCGAAGCCAGAAGACCACGTGTACATGAACGCAACGGCGATCAAGATCAACTTCTACGCGTGGCGCGACGGCGGCTGCCCCATACTCGGCTTCCGGGTGTCGTATCGGAGAGCTGGCACTGAACACTGGATCAAAGTAACTACGTCAACATTTCACGCAGGGTGTCCACTGCTGGACATAAGCCTCTCCCAAACCAAATCAAAGTAACTGCATTGTCTCGTAAATGCTTACCCCCTTATTCATAAACGATAATCAAACCTATTTTAGTTAAAATGCCGCTAAAATTCGTTTGTCCTTATCTGTCACTTCGACATTTGTATTTGTTAGAAAGGGACAAAGCATTTGTTAGTTAACATAGGCTTGTTAAGTTTTATGAATAAGGGGGTTAGTGATTATATTGCATAGTAGAATAGAACAGGCACTAACCTGCGAAGTAATTCAAATGAAAAGTCGATCGGAAAATTTTATACAAGAAAATAAAAATATCAGAAAATGCATCTAACAAATCGTATGATTTTAAAGATGGGCAGTACAGATACAAGAGTCGACGAGTTTTCGTAAAGTACTTATCAGTACATTTTTAATTTGAAAAAAAAAAGAAAGAAAGAAAATACATTTATTCAGGACACAAGACAACAATAGTATTAAATACAAATAGATAACACGTAGGAAAGTATATGCCATTGCGGTTGTGAATCGGACACTGGCTCAGCATAATGCTGAAGCGTTAATAATAAACACCCCAGCGCTGATTTTCAGCCAGCACCGTTGGTGATCCTCGAATTTGGTGAATTCGGGGTAGGTATAACTACAGTTTTTCACCACTTTGGCTTTTGTTTTCCCATTCAGGTCGGAGACAACCTGAGCTCAGCCAGCCACGTCCTAGGCGACCTGTCCCCGGCCACGTGGTACGAGCTGGCCATAGAAGCCGTCAACGACGCTGGCACGGAGCGGGTCACGCTGCTGGCAGATACCCACACTTTAGCTGGAGGTAACAATATTACTTTCCGTGCTTCCGATTCTTTAATTTCCAATGTGCAAGGCAAGCAAACCAAGGAAATGGACGGATGACCTGGTTAAAGCCGCCGGTTCACGGTGGATACAGGCTGCTGCAGAACAGCTTCCAACCGAAGCAACTGGAAGTCTATTTATGCCATGTCTACAGTGGACATCCTACTATACATAATGATGAGAATTCTCCAATAATTGATTTCCAATATTTATTATTGTAAGGCAGTGCATGCATCCACCAGAACTGTCCAAGGCAACTATGCAGTATCAAAATCAAAACGTTTCTTCCGTAAACAGCCCGCAAAGGGCTCTTTTATAGGTAGAGTCATTCGCGATGACGCGTGCCGTTGTTCTTATTACAATGTCATTAATGGCTAATTTTGACAAAATCACGCGTCTTCGTGGATGACACTAGGTAATACATGTCACTTTTTATTCTACCGGCGCTTTTGGAAAGATTATACTTAAAAATCATAATGATGCAATCACCAATCTTCCTTGATAATGGCCAAGAAGAGAGCGCTGCAAAAAAGAATCGAAGAGAAAAGCACAGAGTATAACTCATCCATACAACCCATTTTAACCTCGACTAAACTATCAACCCTCGCCTGCGGCTCGAACATACTCTCAAGCCCTTTGTCGCTCAACCTACTAATTGTTTTGTTTCAGGCCGCATCCCGCCCATAAAGCCGATGGCGCCGCTGTCGGGCGGCGAGCGGCGCGCGTCGCTGCGGACGGTGGTGCTGTCGTGCGCGGCGAGCGGCGTCGTCATCGTCGTCACCGTCGCCGCCATCATCTGCGTCGTGCAGGGCAAGCGCAAGTCAGTCACAGCCATGAGGGTAGAACGCGCTCCGAAGAAATTGGAGTGAATAAAAAAAATAACACCGTTTTTTTCCAAAATTGACGAGGTTTTTCTCCAGCGGTAAAGCTCAACATTTTCTTCAGCTTTATCCCTATCACGTGACCAGATTTGATGCTGGAAACACAGTTTATTTTATATACAAGCTAAAGCAGTACGGAAGCTACGAACAATCGATCGAAACGAACACACTTACACAGACGCGTGCTCTACACGGCCTCTAAGGGGGTATCGCGGTACTGCGCGGTACTAAGACCCCTTAGAGGCCGTGTAGAGCGCGCATCTGTGTGAGTGTGTTCGTTTCGATCGATTGTTCGTAGCATATATTATACTGTTGCGGCGGGGCGACATCACATAGCGGCAACCGCGCATGGCCCGACCTGCTCCCGACCCGTTTCGGTTTCCGTTACGATTTCTTTACCCCCGATCCAAAAAGAAGGATGTTATCAGTCAAAGTCAAAATATTTTCGTTCAATTTAGGATATTAAAACCTTTTTTTTAGTGTCAAAAATCTACATGTACACCACCGATTAGGAAAACCTCTGTTAAGAAACCCTTGATAAGATACTCAACGAGGTATATCGTCACTACTTTGAAAAATCTCGTATCTCAAATAAATACGTCAACAAATTTGACCCTTAAAACAATGTTCACTCGGATAGATCATCGATTTTTAGATACTTACTCGTACAAGATTTTTTCAAAGTGGGTACCTAGTGACGATATATTTTAAAACGTCTATTTTATGCTTACAGTTGCAAGTATTTCAGACAGTTAAATAAGTTTCGAATTCTAACGCAGTAGATTTGGATCGCCTTTTTGAAGTAAAGCTTGATACCTATGTATGTGTGTTTTGTCTGTCGCGTCATGACTTCCAAACAGATGCGCCGATAGTCGTGCAATTTGAACTAAAACCCAGTTTAATCGAGATAGTTCTCAGTTAAGTGTCAATAGACTTAGTTTTACCATTTCCGAAATATTGAACTTTAAAATCACAATGTCATTCAATCCTCACTTACCACAAACTCGTAGTCAAAGCATTTATTTTGATTCATGACCTATCCTAGACCGTTCCCACAGTAAGTGTTAAAATAAATTCCCTTGTCAAGCAATATGATGTCACTATAACTTTTCTACGAAAAGGTTCCACAGCGGGCCACAATTCAGTTGGTTCAGGTGTCACAGCTAAGATACTAACACATTTCCAGATTCTTCTGCATATCAAGCGACCACTACATGCGTGACGACCGCAAGCTGAGCGAGAGCAACGAGGCAGAGCGAGAGAAGCTGCGAGAGGGGCAGAAGCTCTACTCTTCATCCTCTATCAATAATGAGAAGTCCAATGATGACTCTTCTGGTAAGGAGTACTGACATCTTCATATTATTATATTGTTCAATACCTCGCATACTTTTCTGGTGCTTACAAAGTAGTTCTTAGCCAAAACGTCATAGTTACGAGTATATTGTGATAGATACTTATAGAACCTTTGTTATGACCTTTTGGCATATCTTCGAGTACCTATCAGAAAAAGGAAACCTAGAGTACATACCTATTGGTAAGAGGTGAGCTAAAGGAAAATACCATTAGCTTTACAGTGAGAGAAAACCTGCACATACTTACCGGCGAAGGCATTTAAATGGTGTGTACCTATAAAGTTCCCAAGCTGCACTGGGCCCACGTGGGAATTACAATCCGAGTTCAAAACTTAGCATCATTCTGAAGGCCGTAAAATACATAGAAACAGAAATCAGGAAGTGAAATTTCTGAGTTATAACACGTTTTAATCGAACTGATAAGGGGTCGTCCATAAAGTAAGTCACACATTTAGGGTGGGGGGATGGTAGAGGGGTCAAGCGGTTTATGACAGAGGAACGAAATAACTGCAATTTTGATGGCAATTCGTGTGACAGGGGGGCGGGTCTAAAAATGGTCAAAATAGATGTGACGTACTTTATAAATGGCCCCAGTGAGTGCCGCTTCAGTTCAAAATACAACATAATACCTATACGTCCATATCCTCAACATTTCGACTATGTTGCAACTTTCAACGAACGCAAACCCACGAGGACCTGGGACAACTGTTGTTTTATTCTGGACACTTTGTCACAGTTCTATCAGGTTCCTTCTAAATTCTGGATGTAGGAAGGCGTGACTTAGATCTGTGAAAACTTTAAAAGTGCTCATGCGACTGAGCCATTGATCCTTATTCAGCAGAGCTGTACGAGATCAGTCCGTACGCAACGTTCGGCGTGTCTGCCGCACACTCTCTGCAGTTCCGCACGCTGGCGCGCCGCGACGACGACGCAGCGCCGCCGCACCGCCGCCGCCACCGCACCTGCGAGCACTACCGCTATGGTGAGACAAAAGAACAACCAGCTAATGGAATGAGTTGGGAATCTGTCGAGTTGGGAATGGGAATCTGTAGAAATGACAACTAGCTGGCAATGGACAGCTGTCGCTTGTAGGGTGGTTGATGGCCTACACACATACACAAGATAATGGCAATCAAATTAAAAATGTACTAATTTTTATTTCAAAACTGTGCCTTGGAACTTGGAACTGCTGCGGTTGAACGTAAATCGCAAATGGTTGTGGTTAACATTTCACAAAACGTTTTGGCTGTTACAGTGGCAATAGCCTAATGAACTGATACATTTCAAGTAAAAACAAAAAAGTACTTGCTGAAATCAGGGAAGGCGAATCTTTATCTCTTGAGTATGTGCTATTTCTTCATGGAAACAATAATAGTTTGGTTATGACGTATGTAAGAAGGTACCTCACCTTCCTCATCAAAGAGACTTAGTCAATCGCATGGACGAACTATTAAATGATATTGTAACGGATAACTCACGTCTTAAATCGAGTTTAGCTCGACATTTTTCAGGCTATTTCGTAGCCCTTCTTCAAGGGAGCACGCGACTCGGCGGCTGCCACAACACGCGCGCGAACACAATACAATATCATTTATTATGAGTGAGTCTCACGGTAGTTTCATGTTCAGAACTATAAGACTATCCGAGGTAGGTAAGTATATTTACATTCGGTGATTGGTAACATGTCGTTCGCCTTCCCTGAACTATACATCCAAGCCACTGTAACAAGCCATCTCACCCCGCTGCATCAGCAGCCCCTCAAAATTGTCCCCACAACCCTGGCTGGCAGCAGCCCCCCCCCGTAACCCGATTGGCTGGTAGTCCCTCCCCCCCACTGGGGACTCAGACCGGCCCGTCTGCGCAGATGAGTCGAGCCTGTCTAAATGCTCGACAGTGGAGGCGCGGCACCGCATGCGCGCGGCGTGCGCGGGCGCCGGCTGGCGCGACACGCACACTGACTCCGACGACAACAGTGACAGTGCTGCCAACACTACTACCAAAGGTATCATAGCGTACTTATTTCTGATTGTAGCACAATATTTGACATATTGTATAATTATTGCACAAAAAAAAACAGTTGACAAACTTTAAGATATTTGTACAAAGTCTACTACTACTATTAAGGTGGTTTGTCACGGTAGATGACGTTAGTGTGCAAATGCCACGTATTTTATTTTTTTAAGAATGAAAATGTGGATATTTTTATAAAATAATGTAAATACCGCCAGTAGCGTGAAATTTGTGATATATCCTACTAAGTTTCAGATGTATTTTAATTTTAAAAAATAGTTTCATTTGATCGCTGCAGTTTCGACTGAACTATTTTCGAATACACGCTTGTAACTTGAAGTAAATTATTAAAGTTAAAAGCAGGATTCGTTATTAGCTACTGATTCTGTAAATATAATTTTTTATTTATCTTTTACTTTGACACGCGTTTGTAATGTGAACTTGTAATTTTTTTATTTATTTAATTTTCAATAATTTAGCTACCCACCGTGGAAGTGCAGCGTGGAAAATGACAAGGGACTTGTTATTTCATGGATTTGGCGTTATTATTATTTTTGCAAGAATTGCTTAAAGTTAGATATATTTTGTTCCCGTACATAAGCATCTTACAAGTACAGAGAACAAATGGCAGTGACAATTTAATATAAATAAAGGTTACGATGTCAGCAAGGGTCGGAAAAACGTCCGTCATTTTGAAAACATAACCCTGTTCTGTGCAGTAGAGACAAATAAATTTTGGTAATTATAATATGTTTATAAAAATGAAATACCTAATAATATTTTTTATTAATATAAGGAAGTATCTACTGCAGGGAACAGGGTTATGTTTTCAAAATGACGGGCGTTTTTCCAATGCTTGGATGTCAACCAAATCCCAATTATTTAAATTTAACTGTCGTACCTTGATTTACGCATGCAAAGCCATCGATTTTAAAAACGGAAAAGACACAGAGGTTATAACCCATTTATGAATGAGATCTGATTCCTCAGGGTCGGGAGGCTCGCCGGGCAGCGTGTACGGTTCGGGGCGGCGCAGCGCCGCGCGCACGACCAGCAGGTAGACTCAGGTACCTCCCCGCCCCCCCACCCAGCACCCGCCGCACCACACGGCTGTACCCTCACTGTTTTATACCTACACTGTGATCACTGCTGCTCACGTTGCCTTAAAGCCGAGTTTAGACTAGCAAGAAAAATCGTGCAAATGCGACATTGCGGGGCTGTAAACCCAACGAATTTGTAGTGTTCAATCCAGCGCCGCAATGTAATGGAACTTGCACGATTCAAAGTCTAAGTCTAAGTCAAAATCTCTTTATTCAAGTTAGGAAATAACAAGCACTTATGAACGTCAACAAATCTACTAACAGTTCGGAAAAAACCTCTGTTGAGAAGAATCCGGCAAGAAACTCAACGAGGTATATTTTTTTTAAACAGGTTGAAATAGATTATTCTTGCAATTCTAAACTCGGCTTAAGGTGCTGCCACAAATCGACGCTCATGTCAAGCGATAAATCTGGTCACGTGACTCTATTTTGAATTTCCCGCGACTCAAAAAAAGCAGCATCAAGTTACGCAACGTAACGTTCCGCTAGAGGCGCTGTTCGTGTTTCCATACAAATTGAGTTTTAACGTGAACATGATCGAGACGTATTTTGTAACCGAAAACTTACACTAAAGGCACTAGTCTTTTAGCAGCACGACGTAGACCCCTCATATCAGTAGCTGGCACTGACGAAATGAAACACAATTAGATCACAAAATAATGTTTACATTGTTTTATTTAGTTGAATACCTAATATATTATTTTGTTTACTTGTGACGCATTAATAAACTTAAGATTAATGCTTTCCTAGATTAGTTATATACCTAGTCAAGTTAGGTCTTTTTCCAATAGACTCGTACTATTTACTCAAGTAGCTTTTTGTTCAGGTTCCTATAATGATGGGAAGATGGGATATGGGATTAAGTCTGTGAAATCGTTTACCTTTACTTGCTCGAATTTAATTTGCCCGAATTCCACTTGTCATACCAACGTTTGCCATAAAATATATAGAACCGTGCTGTTTTCAGGATTTTTTTAAATGCCATCATATAGAATGCAGTAGGTTAGGTTAGTTTAAGGTCAATTCTGAAGAAATTACTATTTCAGAAAGAAATTACTTTGTGGCAAATGAAAATTCTATAAAACGATATATTCCGCGGATTCCGCCATATGAAATTCGGGCAAACGATAGAGAACCCTGTGAAACTACCTGCTATGACCGATAATCGCAGATGAGAATAATAATTATGTACACTCATTGCTGGATACGATTGACTGATTACAATCCTTCGACATTTACTCTAGACCATGTCGACTGGAGTTTGCATTGAATATAATATAATAACTGACCTCGGTAGAGAGTTCCACTCCTTAGCTGTCCGCATAGTGAAAGAAGAGCAGGCTGGTCCGAGGGTCCCCTGAGCGTGCGGGTCTTACGCCATTAAATGAGACCATTGGGTCAAACTATGACGACTAGAATGATAACGGAATAGAATAGGATCTCAATACTTGCTATAATTTTTTTAGTGTTTCTACAGATTGCCTTCTTCACAATCATTGTCCACAGCGGCGGTCTGAACGGGAGCGATGGCCACTCCGTCTACACGCCCGTGCCTGCCGATATATCCTCACTTATTGACAAGTATGTATTAACCAACCAATCAACCAACCTTTTCAATCTTTACCAAGTTTTCGATTCGTTCCTGATTCGTCATATTCCTAACTGGTCATATTCCCGGTTTGGCACTTTCCTAACTGGTCACATTCCTAACTCGTCATATTCTTGATTCGTCATATTCTTAACTAATCACTATATAATCAAATGAAACGAACGAACACGTGCTTACAGTCGACTAGGTTAAGGTTATTTTTTATGACCACCCAGAACCGATGTAATCGCCCTGAATCGGTTCTGGGTGGTCATATAAAACAATAACCTTGACCTAACCGACAAAATAATTAAGTTTTATTTGTGCAGGCAAAATGTAAATGGTATGACGAGTAAGGAATATAGCGAATCAGGAATATGACCAATTAGGAATATGACGAATCAGGAACAAACCAAGTTTTCCTAAACTACGCAATGGGGGTTTCTGTGACAGACTCGTTGGCGCTAGTATTGTGACGTCCGTTTGACAACTTTGACATCAATCAGCTAATAAAAGGTAAAAAGTTGCTAGAAGTGGCTCCGAAGCGGTAACGTTTCGTGTGCTCTGCCAACTCCTTCTGGGAATACTGGCGTGATGTTTGTGTCTGTGTGTGTGTGTATGTGATCATACTCGCTGACTAAAATTTCAATTTCTTTATTACAGATATCAACAACGGAAAGAACAAGAGCGACGTGAATGTACAATCCACGTTTAACGGTAGAGCCGACCAAAAGTATGGTCAAACATTATGGACGTTTTAGTCAAAATACGCTTGTAAGCTTTTGACCGTTTTGTCAAAATTCCTAAGCCTTTTTGTGACGAAATAGACAGAACATTTTTTAAGTGATGAAAGAAGTTGAAACGTGTGGAAATGGCACTCCATAGAAATGTGCCGTCAAAAATTATTAAGTACCTACAATTTACTTAAACAAAAAAGAGAAAAAAGAAAATATTTTTAAAATGTGCGATTAATATAGTCCAATAAAAGCCTTGATTTATGATTGGAAGTATCTACAAGTTTTCAAATTGTACCAAATGACAATGCTTTTATGAACAAATGTCTGTCTATGCTTATTTGACATGGCGTGAAGGTAGGTAGTTTTAGTTACCAATTTATTTCAAAACCATTTTTAAAACTCTCCTCCCAATGTGAACTTACAATTTTCTAGGCTATAACAGTATCGTCAATAAATCTACCACCGTTTCGGAAATATCTCTCAGTTGAAAAGAAGTCAACAAGAAATTCAGGGATATTTTTTAAACACAAGGAATAAGATTCGCTATTCGAAGTAAGGAATCGGCAAAGCGGATCGGAATTGATTCCACAATATTATCAATTCATTCTCGAAATTGGTCCGTCCAGCTTTCAATCTATCAATCCTATCTTGAAAATAAAATAACACTTGACACTACCTAGCCATGGCCAATATCTGAACCTTTAAATTAATTGACACAAACTCAAATAAGCATGCGCAATTTCTCTAATGGTGGCCATACACCAAACGTCCGATATCGTCCAATCGGCATACAGCCATAATGTCATGCCAATCTACACGCCCATACACGGTCAGTTCTAACCGCAGCGCTACTATGAAAATCGAAATTCGAAGTTCGCGTCGTTCGGTCACTCTGACACTTGTACTATTTAATATGAGAGCGAGACGATACGACACTAACTTCGAGTTTCGTAGTAGCCCTGCCGATCCAATCGGCGGCGTCATGCCGATTGGACGATAGGAAAGATGATGTATGGCCAGTATAAAATTGGCACCTCCACGCCTCTATCGGCGCTTATGTGCAATAACATAATTTCGTATCAAACTTCATCTAAATCGGTTCAACGGTGTTAGCGTAAAGAGTTAACAGACGGAGAGACAGACAGAGTTACCTACTTTCGCATTTATAATATTTTATTAAGTACTAGAAATAACTGCCGTCAAAATGCAATCACTTTTCTCGTCTCTAATTAATTTAAGAAGGACAGATTGATTAGGTAAGCTTAAAGTAAAGTTCCGATGCCATTACACTCCGCGTACGTACTGACAGTTGAGAATTATAATAAAAAAAGGATTTAAATAATGAAAGCTGAAATATTGCAAGTTGGCGTTAGTATTACAATTCCGTTTAACGTTACAGCTTTGCTTGTGATTGGCTCATTTAGTTGTTTAACCAATGAACAAACATGACACAAATGTCAAAGCTCTCAAACGGAGCTCGTGATACTAAGCGCCAACTAGCCTGAGGGCCAACTCCGAAATTCGAATATCGAAGTAACATGGTGAACGACACGAACTTCGATTTTAGAATTTCAGAGTAGCCCCGCTGACTCAGAAAAAATATCATTGTGATGCGATGCAGTCACAGCTGCACCCGTAACCGTCTAATGTTAATTGTTACAATATTTATTTCATAAAGTGTTAACCAACGCTGTTAATATATGATAGTTTGGCTGCTCTTGAGACATCTACTCGCAATGTCGCGAAATAGACAAGTATGGATGCATTTAAGCTAAGGCGGTCTAAGGTTCTCCCCAAACCTATAGGGTTTAGCCGATCAAAAAGATGCTTTCTGATGTCCACGCGATGAGAGCGAAAAAGGTATTTTCCAGACGGTTTTCCGTCCTTTTGCGTCGGCCGAGCCGATCGATGTCTTTTGACTTTAAATAGTACTTCATGTCCACCTCATGAGAACGATACCATGACAGTTGGTGCCGTGACCAGGATTGAAAAAAAAGTCGATCATTTGCAACTTTTGCAAGCACATGTTACAAGAGCGGCGCTTAGATTTTTAATAGCACCTAAGGTTGTACAGATAGATGTAAGTTTGTTTTTGTTGCATTAAGTTCTGGCGTCATGTGATGACGCGTAGGTGAATTTGGCCTCATTGAAGTCGTCGGGCTATTGTTTTCTCGTTTGTAAATGGTAGTTTTTTACAAATCGCCATATGAATATTGCATTGTTGTATCTTCGCTTGGAAATGTCAACAAACTTTAAGTATTAATCTGTATGTGATATATGATACACCGGAGCAAAGGCAGAGCGGGCTATTTGTGTATTTGGTGAAAACCTTTGCACATAGATTTTTTAAACGCGCCGTTGCACTGACGCATTGATTGTAGGTACATCACATACTAGATTTGAACTATGTGGAGTCAGCAAATTTATAGAGCGTAAAGTTTACAGAAAACAATACGCATAATTATTATAATTGTAAGGCAATTTTACTAAAATATTTCGTGTGCATCTGATCGTAAATTTACTTTTTTTTAATTCCGTTCTGTAAACACCACCGCAATTATTACTTGTACATAGTTTATGGTGAAATATACGAGGAGAGAGCGTGTCTACTACGCTAAAGGGCTGTTTCACCATTCATTGATTAGTGTTAACTGACGGTTAAATGTGATGCCGTCTCTATTTGTTTTGTTCGAATAGACGGAGATGGCATCACATTTAATCGTCAGTTAAAAAATCAAAATTCGAATACATGCGTTTTCCCAGGGGTAATATCGTTTTTTCTAGTCAACAAAGATTGCTCGCTCTGAATACCTTCAGGTTCGTATTATCCACTATTTCACTCTTTTTGAACGTAACACCGCGTGGAAAAGAAACAATTATAATAAAGCTTAGTACACATTTTTGAGATTTGGAGATAAGGTCAGGCACACATGAAATGACAATTGTAAATGACTTAATTAAAGTTAATCTAATACTAATTAATGTAAACGGCTGTTCCAAACTGCAAAGGATACATATCATTAAAATAGACTGCCATACTTAAGTGATTCATAATTCTTTTACTGTACTGTTGATTAATATAGTTCAATAGCTATTAATTATACACTATTGTATAAAAATCTTTCTATATACATGTTGTGTAATATTAAAATTAAAAAAATATAATTAGTATGATGGAAGAGAATAAAGATGTGTGTTGTGGTATTTTATTTATTTATTAGATTTCAATCACCTCTCCAATAATTGCGCCAAAATTTCCATTGTCAAAACTTTTGACAGAGAATCATAGTAACAGGTAGATCAGCCTTAAAAACGCATTTAATTTAGTAAATAGGTTTCATAATAATGTTAGTTATTATTATTATATTTTAAAATTTTGTAGTTCCCAGTTCGCTAAAAACACGCCGTCAACGCATTTCTAAAACGGTCTAGTGCTCTTATAGTAGATTGTTCTACTAGGGACTAAAACAAGCCATAGTGACACGAGATGTTTAGTCACCCGAGCAGAGCGAGGGTGGCTATAGTTCGAGTGGCATTATAGTTGTTTTTAGTCTCGCGTTAAACACTACTTTTCACTTTGAATGCGAGGAAAAAAAGCATGTTCTGTTCAAAATTACAATATTACCTACCTACTTTTTACAAACGTATGATCGACTGATGGACAGGCCATCTGTTCAAAATTCAAATAGCAAAAAAAAATTGTTGAGCGGTTTTTTCTTTCCTTTTATTGTTTATGAATAAGTGACTTTTAAAAGCCAACAGTTTCAAAATTGAAAACTTTTTAAACTAATTAGACTATGCATAGTAAAATGAATTAATCCTAAATATTATAATTGAATGGACTCATATTCGTAATCATTAGTTGTTTAAAGAAATTAAATAGTGTATTATTTATATTATTATTTTTGGACAGTTTTCATTTTGAGGCAATTTCCACGCCCTCAAAATTATTTATTCACAAACAATGTGTTGGCTGTTTAGGGGTTTCCAACGTAACTTTAAAAAAATACTTTAATCCCTAGAGAATAAAAAGGACCTTTAGTCCCGATATGCAGAGAGAGTATGACGTGAAGTGAAAAATACATTTCGTTTCCGCGCGTGACAAACCGCAACCGCAGACGACATTGCCGCTCACTGCAGTGTCGGCTACAACTGCTAGAAGGCTGGGCTTCGTATTGTGTCCTCACTCTCATACTCCTGTAAATACTATTAGTGCAAGGGAGACGACACTTTAAAAAGTTCGACAACTGAAGTTCGTAGCACATGCACAGCAAAAAAAGGGCTGCAGGGCTACTACGAAACCCGAAACTCGAAGTTCGTATCATACCGTCCCTCTCGCTCTCGTATTAAATAAGTAGTATAAGTGCCAGAGGGACCGCACGATACGAACTTCGAGTTTCGTAGTATCCTGCTGCTTTGCAGTCGTCTTGTGGTGACATTACTGCGGTCGCGAATGACACGAGTAAGCGGGTCAGAGGAACTACTAGGAAACTCGCAAATCGAAGTTCTTATAGTACCGTCCCTTTCACTCGCGTATTAAATGACATAAGGGTTAGCGGGAGGGCAACATACGAAGTCCAAGTTTTGCACTTCGTATCGTAGTATTTGTAGTATAGTAAGTACTTACCTATAGCCTCCTGCCTACTAAAGATACTTTTTGGAATAATTTTTTGAAACTTTCAAATTACATTGCTTAGAGCTAAAAATGTTCAGGAAAAATAGAGGAAAAAATCTCCGGCTTTTCCTACTAGTTTTTCACTATGTACTACTTTACAAAGGCCATCAGTGGACAATTATAATTATTTCTTATGTCCTTCCCACGGGAAGGATGTACAGCACGCGGATAGGGCCAAAATCAAGTTCATCGCTGGATTTACCGGATGTCAAAACCGAGCCTGAAGGGCTACTCCGAAACACAAAATTCGAACTTCGTGTCGTGCGATCCCTCTCGCTCTCGTATTACATAGTATAAGTGTCAGAGGGACCGCACGACACGAACATCGAATTTTGTGTTTCGGAGTAGCCCTTCTGTTTTTCGGTGTAGTAAAGTACCTAGTAGTTTTCTGTGTAGTTTAAGTAAAGTATAGTCCGCGCGACGGTTTAAGACGGCTCGGGAAAAGTGGAAGGGGCATGCGCAGTAGTCATTTCTTCGGTCTGCTTTGCGGGGGCACAGGGGGGAAGGGCAGGTGGGCGTCGACGCGACACGTTATTGGTTAGTCAGTCGCTGTCAGTCGCTCTCCGCCGGCCGCGCTCAGTGCATGCGTTTCGTGTTCCATTACGTACTGTCGCGCACAAATTGTTTAACTGTATTTTCATTTCGTCGTAGTGAAAAAAATTACGAAAAATAAAGTTTTAACTAGGCAAGCCAGTAAATTGGTTTACGACGCGAACTGTTCTTCTTCTCCAATCTTTTATCTCCATTTTGTCTACTTACCGGATTTTGAAAAAAAAAATTAATACTTAATTTTGTATTTCTTTTTAAACATTGTCTATAAAACACTTATTTCGTATCTCTATTGACGTGAAAGATCTAACATATACGAAATCTACATATTTTAATATAATTTTAATTTATTCGATGTAAAAAGTTCAATTAATAATATTCCGTTATTACCTATTACATTATCTTATTAAAATTACACTTACCTGACATTTACTTGTGTTCTTTTTTCTGGTATATTATTTTGTTGAAAGATGTTGTGCGCGATTATACCCATGCGCCATTTACCCCCACCAGATTCCCTGAGCCGTCTTAAACCGTCGCGCGGACTATACCTACCCTAGAATATACATTTGCTTTCGATTATTAGGTATGCCAGTATTTATAGGTAATTATAATTCATTTAGGGTTAATACTTCGTGACCGGAATTTACCGTGCTGTTTGGAATATTTGGAAGCCCAAAATTGTCTTCCAAATATCCGTTCGGTATTTCCGGTCAGTAAAGTTATTGTCGACTTTGAGCGCACACCCCTTTAAGAAGATTTATTAAGTTCTAACATTGCATTGCATTGTCGTGCTAAGTTTGTCTAGTTAGCCTAACGAAGATTACAATTACGGATAAATAAAATTATTAAATACTAGCTTTTACCCGCGGCTTCGCACGCGTAAACTAATCGGTCTGGTAGTGGCAATTGACATATCCCGTGGGAGTATAGGAATAAAAAAATAGCGTATGTGTTATTCCAGACGTGCAGCTACCTACATACCAAATTTCATGACTTTTAGCCCAGCGGTTATTATTTCAAAATTTTATCCCTATCCCGTGGGAATATCAGGATAAAAAGTAGCCTTCGTGTTATTCCAGAAGTCCAGCTACCTATATACTAAATTTTATGGCTCTACGAGGGTCAAACTGAAAGTTCTTAGAAAATCAAAAACTGAGCAAACTAGCAAGTTATTAGTTTTATTATATCTTTTCAAAATAGTGTCCATTCACATCAATACACCGCTGCATCCGATGGAACCACTGAGAAAAGCACTTAGCCCAGTCGTTCTTAGGGGTCTCTTCGACGGCCTTTTGAAACGCACCCACTGCTTCCTGGGTGTTCATAAAAAGTTTTCCTCGAAGTTTTTCTTTTATTTTCGGGAATAAATAAAAATCGCAAGGTGCGAGGTCGGGGCTATACGGCGGGTGACCCAGTAATTCCACGTTTGACGTCACTAAATAGTCGATCGTTCGCCTGGCGGTGTGCGACGAGGCGTTGTCGTGGTGAAGAAGGATCCTACTTCGAGGTCGCTTCTCCCGAACTTTTTCCAATACAAGTGGCAAACAATTGTTAGTGTACCACTCTGCAGTAACTGTTTTTTGATCCTCTAAAGCAATTGTCGCATAGTGACCTGTCCTTCCGAAGAACGAGGCCACCATCTTTTTTCCCACGCTTCGACCTCTCTTCACTTTAGTTGGCAACTCCTCGAAAGGAAACACCCATTGAGCAGACTGTCTCTTGGTTTCTGGATCATAACAGTAAACCCAGCTTTCGTCACCCGTAAGTATGTCGAAAACAGCATTTGAGTCACCTCCGTTAAATTTTTCAATCATTTCACGGCACCAATCAACCCGACGGAGTTTTTGGGCCTCGGTCAAATTATGAGGTATCCACCTCGCACAAAGCTTCCTGACCGCTAAATGTTCATGGAGGATTTTATGCACTTGACTCATACCGATGCCTAAGCTTGTCCGAATCTGCTGATACGTCACTCTTTTGTCAGTCTCTATCATACGCTGCACAACACTGATGTTATTTTCAGTCGTCGCCGTAGAAGGCCGTCCCTCACGCAGATCGTCGGTGAGATTAGTGCGACCACGTTTAAACTCATTAAACCAGTTGTAAACGGTCGCACGAGATGGAGCTTCATCATGAAAGGCCAATCGAAGTCTATCATAGCTTTCTTGTTGACTTAAATGACATCGAAAGTCATAAAAAATCATTGCACGAAAATTTTCGCGAGTTAAATTCATGTTGACGTGACACAGACAATTTTCAATTTGCCGCCAAATCGTAAAACTAATGACAAATGAATGAAATACATACTCAATAATATTGGCAAAGAGTTCCATTTTCAAAATTTAAACTTACTTTTTTATTATATTGTTTACAAGTGGCCAGTTCTAAAAACTTTCAGTGTCGCCCTCGTAAGCCCAGCGGTTGTTATTTCGAGATCTTATCCCTAGTTATCCCGTGGAAATATTGGGTCAAAAAGTTACCTATGTGTTATTCCATACGTCCAACTACCTATATACCAAATTTCATGTTCTAAGCCCAGAGGTTCTTATTTCAAAATTTTATCCCTATCCCGTGGGAATATCAGGATAAAAAGTAGCCTTCGTGTTATTCCAGAGCTCTAGATACATACATACTAAATTTTATGGCTCTAAGCCCAGCGGTTGTTATTTCGAGATCTTATCCCTAGTTATCCCGTGAGAATATTGGGTCAAAAAGTCACCTATGTGTTATTCCATACGTCCAACTACCTACATACCAAATTTCATGACTTTAAGCCCAGAGGTTCTTATTTAGAAATTTTATCCCTATCCCGTGGGAATATCGGGGTAAAAAATAGCCTATGTGTTATTCCAGAGGTTCAACTACCTACACACCAAATTTCATGGCTCTAAGCCCAGTGGTTGTTACTTCGAGATTTTATCCTTTGATATCCCGTGGGAATTTCGGGTCAAAAAGTCGCTTTATGTATTATTTCAGACGTGCAGCTCCCTACATATCAAATTTCATGACTCTAAGCCCAGCGGTTATTATTTCGAAATTTTATCCCTATCCCGTGGGAATATCAGGATAAAAAGTAGCCTTCGTGTTATTCCAGAGGTCCAGCTACCTATATACTAAATTTTATGGCTTTAAGCCCAGCGGTTGTTATTTCGAGATCTTATCCCTAGTTATCCCGTGGGAATATTGGGTCAAAAAGTCACCTATGTGTTATTCCATACGTCCAACTACCTATATACCAAATTTCATGACTCTAAGCCCAGAGGTTCTTATTTCAAAATTGTATCCCTATCCCATGGGAATATCAGGATAAAAAGTAGCCTTCGTGTTATTTTAGAGGTCCAGCTACCTAAATACTAAATTTTATGGCTCTAAGCCCAGCGGTTGTTATTTCGAGATCTTATCCCTAGTTATCCCGTAGGAATATTGGGTCAAAAAGTCATCTATGTGTTATTCCATACGTCCAACTACCTACATACCAAATTTCATGACTCTAAGCCCAGAGGTTCTTATTTCAAAATTTTATCCCTATCCCGTGGGAATATCAGGATAAAAAGTAGCCTTCGTGTTATTCCAGAGCTCTAGATACATACATACTAAATTTTATGGCTCTAAGCCCAGCGGTTGTTATTTCGAGATCTTATCCCTAGTTATCCCGTAGGAATATTGGGTCAAAAAGTCATCTATGTGTTATTCCATACGTCCAACTACCTACATACCAAATTTCATGACTCTAAGCCCAGAGGTTCTTATTTCAAAATTTTATCCCTATCCCGTGGGAATATCAGGATAAAAAGTAGCCTTCGTGTTATTCCAGAGCTCTAGATACATACATACTAAATTTTATGGCTCTAAGCCCAGCGGTTGTTATTTCGAGATCTTATCCCTAGTTATCCCGTGAGAATATTGGGTCAAAAAGTCACCTACTTATGTGTTATTCCATACGTCCAACTACCTACATACCAAATTTCATGACTTTAAGCCCAGAGGTTCTTATTTAGAAATTTTATCCCTATCCCGTGGGAATATCGGGGTAAAAAATAGCCTATGTGTTATTCCAGAGGTTCAACTACCTACACACCAAATTTCATGGCTCTAAGCCCAGTGGTTGTTACTTCGAGATTTTATCCTTTGATATCCCGTGGGAATTTCGGGTCAAAAAGTCGCTTTATGTATTATTTCAGACGTGCAGCTCCCTACATATCAAATTTCATGACTCTAAGCCCAGCGGTTATTATTTCGAAATTTTATCCCTATCCCGTGGGAATATCAGGATAAAAAGTAGCCTTCGTGTTATTCCAGAGGTCCAGCTACCTATATACTAAATTTTATGGCTCTAAGCCCAGCGGTTGTTATTTCGAGATCTTATCCCTAGTTATCCCGTGGGAATATTGGGTCAAAAAGTCACCTATGTGTTATTCCATACGTCCAACTACCTATATACCAAATTTCATGACTCTAAGCCCAGAGGTTCTTATTTCAAAATTTTATCCCTATCCCATGGGAATATCAGGATAAAAAGTAGCCTTCGTGTTATTCCAGAGGTCCAGCTACCTAAATACTAAATTTTATGGCTCTAAGCCCAGCGGTTGTTATTTCGAGATCTTATCCCTAGTTATCCCGTAGGAATATTGGGTCAAAAAGTCATCTATGTGTTATTCCATACGTCCAACTACCTACATACCAAATTTCATGACTCTAAGCCCAGAGGTTCTTATTTCAAAATTTTATCCCTATCCCGTGGGAATATCAGGATAAAAAGTAGCCTTCGTGTTATTCCAGAGGTCCAGCTACCTAAATACTAAATTTTATGGCTCTAAGCCCAGCGGTTGTTATTTCGAGATCTTATCCCTAGTTATCCCGTAGGAATATTGGGTCAAAAAGTCATCTATGTGTTATTCCATACGTCCAACTACTTACATACCAAATTTCATGACTCTAAGCCCAGAGGTTCTTATTTCAAAATTTTATCCCTATCCCGTGGGAATATCAGGATAAAAAGTAGCCTTCGTGTTATTCCAGAGGTCTAGATACCTACATACTAAATTTTATGGCTCTAAGCCCAGCGGTTGTTATTTCGAGATCTTATCCCTAGTTATCCCGTGGGAATATCGAGTCAAAAAGTCACCTATGTGTTATTCCATACGTCCAACTACCTACATACCAAATTTCATGACTCTAAGCCCAGAGGTTCTTATTTCGAGATTTTATCCCTATCCCGTGGGAATATCGGGATAAAAAGTAGCCTATGTCCTTTCCCAAGGTCTATTCTATCTCTGTACCAAATTTCATCTAAATCGGTTCAGCGGTTTTGGCGTGAAAGCGTAACAGACAGACAGACAGACAGACAGACAGAGTTACTTTCGCATTTATAATATTAGTATGGATTATAATATTAGTATGGATGGATGGAAGTATGGATAATTATCTAGTGTAAAGCTAAGTTTAGACTACGTCACTTTATAAAGTATCGACGAAGCGGTGACATGCAAGCGCGTGCAAATAGAAGCACTTCAGCTATATTCTGTTGTCTGTCGTAGTCTGCTTGAGCGGTGTAGCCTCATGCAGCCGCTCGAGCTCGTTTCCAAGCGACAAATCTCGTCACGTAACCTTATTTTGAATTTACCGCGACTCAAAAAGTAAAGTCGCCGCGTCGAACAACAGCGTCAAAATGGCTGTTTGCAGGAATGATCTTGGTCTTGGAAGCTGATTTCAACCTCCTTTAATGGCAGTGATACAAATAAATTTGAGCGCATGAATAAAAAACATAACATTGTTCTTGTTTTCGAAATCGATGAGGTTTTTTTCCAGAGATAAAGCTCAACATTTTCAGCTTTGCCGCTATAAGTCACGTGACCAGATTTGACGCTGGAAACACATTGGAGATACTATAA
This sequence comes from Choristoneura rosaceana, assembly GCA_037349165.1. Lineage (NCBI taxonomy): Eukaryota > Metazoa > Arthropoda > Insecta > Lepidoptera > Tortricidae > Choristoneura > Choristoneura rosaceana. The sequence goes on from JAZBNJ010000026.1 coordinate 848,158, forward strand.
TTATTAGTCACTAAATGTAAAAATGTGGAGAAAAATATACACAAAAATAAAACACATTTATTTTATATGTATATTTAAAACATACACCAGCAATTAAATAATCACATATATCCTTAACATGATTAAAAATTTTAGGGCTTTATAATGCGTTTCTGTATGTCTATTTTTTTCAGTTGCAACTAATGCTCCTTATCCTAATTTAAAAATATACTGGCCGGTTACAACGTTACCAGACATCAGAGAAAGCTCGAAAGAGTAAGAGTTTCATTTTGGTAACACTACACATTAATTATCATTTTAATCCACCAAATTTACTGCATTTCGATAGGAGCTCTACGATATATTTATACAAATGAACCAAATTTGAAGCCAATCGGTCCATTGGAAATTGGTGAAAACTTGTAAAGTTTGTTAGTCAAAAGATCAAGAAAGATAATCTAAAACACACAAAATCTAAAAAGGAGATCTTAAGCCCAAATTTACAGAAGACTCGATCCCAGCTTAACTGAGAAGGAGTTGATTAAAGAAGAAAACAATTAATTACATTCTGAAATAACATAGCAAAGTTTCTTCATCCCAATTGTCGGATGGTGGCAAATTAGTGGGTTCTGGTGATGACGACTCAGATCTTATTGGCAAGCAGACTGACATATTGTAATACACTGGTCCTGATTGAGAATCATTTTCCGACGATGCTATATCGTAGCTAGGACTGGCTAAGTCATCTAGTGCCAGCGAATCGCTAATGTTTGATGATGCTGACGCTTTAAAGCCTGGTCAATCATCATTTGAAGAACTTTGTCTCTGAGATGAATTACCAGCCACCATAATCTCATATTTCGAAAGGACATTATTCAGGTGCTGTTTTGCTTTAGCCTTTTCAACTGGAGGTAAATTTCTCAATACTTCGGCGAGGTGACCGCAGAAAAGATCTACGTCGTCGACTTTCTTTTTTGTAATTGTCTGGAACGGAGTATTCCTTTGTTCTTTCCTTTGCCGCATCAGCTTCAAGAATTGTCTGTTGGGTTGCTTTGTAATTATTTTCTTTCTTGCCTTAACAACTTCGCAAACCACAGGGTAAGTTTGATCTGTTGAAGAAGTGGGAATGGCCACACGGAAGCCTTGTTGTTCTTCTTCTGTCTCTTTTATTTGGTCTTCGTCTTCTGAAAGTTGTAGTGACAGAGGCAGGTTTGAACCCTCAATTCTATGCTGTGGAATATCATCCAAGAATCTCAGTAAAATATGTCTCTTATCTTTGGTATTCTTCGGACCAGAATTCCAAGTGCTACCTTTTTGTTTTTTCTTAAATCTATGATAACCGTCACGGATGGCTTTCCATTTCTTTTTACAATCTTCGTCTGTAAATAAATACAAAATATTAAATTAACAAACTGTAATGTTTATAATTCATTAAAAAAAATAACAGAGAATTCCTAGACCACGGATTTTTTACGAAACTTTAATCTGGTATAATTTTTGAGACTGTCAAAATTGTCACATTGTGATTCTAGCCCAACTTAGATAATTTTGATACTTCGTCTATAAGAAATAAATACCTAAATATTTTTTTGTTTAATTCAATCTGCTATCATCCTCTAAATACAAAATGTTATAAGATTATATTAGAATTAAGATTTTAGAAGATATATTCAATGCAATAAACTGGTCAAAATGGTCCAAAAATTGATGCCTGAAGCGGCACCGAAAAAGGTCATAAAATTTACCAAGGGACTCCTACTACGTGAATTTTGATGCAGCTTGAAGAGTCCCAAGTATAATTTAATATCGGGATTTTTTTAATAATAACTAAGTATCAACATCGTTTAGTCAGTGTATTCAGGCAGCAAGTGTTGTCAGCCTCATTTTTTTTATTTGTCGCGGTTTCTCGTGGTCAGCCACAGCTTTTGCTGGCCAGAGTCTAAGAGAACCTTTAGTACTACGTGCATTTGATTGTTCGCACTCGCTCGCTTGCTCGCGGCGCTAAAGGTGTCAGGGTAGGTGCGTACCCCAAACACAACAAATAAATAGGTACCTAAATAAAACCCACCACTTTTATTTAATTCCTTTCCTATGTGTTTCCACACGTTGTCTTTTATTAAGCTACTTCTGTAATTATTATGTGACAAATCGTAAATAACAGGATTTTTAAAGACATGTTCAATTAGCTTCTCTTCTTCAATGTCTGTAAAACTCATTTTTCAGTCAATACGCCAAGGCGTGCTACAATGTTACACGATACACGAGCAAAACGATTAATTTTGCAGTCTGCGGTCGCGACTCTGCGGCTCGACCACACCACGCGCAACAGTGACAGACAGAGCGACACTGTCGCCACAATGCTCATGCTCGGAAGCTACGTCAAAAAAATCGATACTTAATTTTTGAACTTCGCCCTTCCTCCATAGGCAAAAGGAATTATTCCTATACAGCCGCAAGACTACAGGGCTACTATGAAACTCGAAACTCGAAGTTCGTGTGGTGCGGTCCCTCTGACACCTAAATAATACTATTTAATAGGATGACGAGAGGGACGGTACTATACGAACTTCAATTTTCTAATATTTTACATAAAGTAGACCCTCTGGTCTACACCAACACCATATGGCACTGGTCCCACCGGCGGCTACAAACTATTAGCGACTAAAACTATAAACTACAAACGAGTGGGCGAGAGGCGAGCAGCGAGTATAGTTTTGCTAGTTTAGACGCTCGGCTATAAGCGAGTGTTTGCGTGCGACGGGCGATTACTCGCTGCACTAGCTCAGCTCGAGTACCGTTGAGCTAGTTTTAAAGTCGATAGCTTATCGCTGCGGTCAACTAGTAGACAGTGGTCTCACCGCCAGCTATCGGCGAGCTCGGCGGTCAACTAGTAAAATTCTGTACTAGAAACAGTTGACAATCGGCGGGCGGCTAGTAAACAATTCTATGGAATTATCGCTTACTCGCCGGGCGGTGGGAGAGTATCCTCGCCGGCAGTGTGAACAGCCAGCTATGAACTATAAAAATATAACTCTCTCTTTTATGTACACGGAAGCGATTATCTTTTGTTCGTTTCTTGGGCTAGAAAATAGCCGATAGCTCATAGCTTACTAGCTCGCGGTGGGACCAGTGCCTATGCCATATTTAACTAAATTAACATTGCGGCCCACTCGCCAGTTTTGTCCACGGTTTGCACGCCTACGAGATTAATAGCGGGAAAACGCTGCTACGCGCTACGAACTACTCGCTACGAGCTACACTGCTGTAGTATATTTCATCGCAACTTTAGTGTAAAATTAGGGCTTATAATAGATATAAAGCTGGGCATGTGTAGGGTTAGAAACTTGGCTCTACAAGAGATCTGATTAGGTACTCTTTGACAGTGCGAACTACATTGTGTCGTCTTGGCTGCGTCTTGGCAACATTTAACATGAAATGTTTTTGTGGGATCAGGTTTACCGGATGTAGTGTTGTTGTACCCATCTCTAAATAGGTGAAACACGGCCCTGGCTTGTGGCCCAGCAAGGCTACCACGAAATTCGAAAATCGAAGTTCGTATCGTACCGTCCCGCCTACTCTTATGTTATTTAATACGAGAGTGAAAGGGATGGTACGATACGAACTTCGAATTTCGTGTTTCGGAGTAGCCCTTCTGGCCACCTTGCCGTTGCCGAATGAAATCAACTAAAAAAGGTCAATAAATGTTAAGTAATAATATTTTTATTATTTAGGTAGGTACTTTAGATAATCATAACGTTGTATTACGACTCAGTTAAGTATTGTTCCATTTTGATAATAAAATATAATTATCTGTTTTTGCGATGACGTTCGTCCGAGCTATGGTACCTAATTAAAAATAATTGCAGATGGTAGGATCTTATGCAAGGTCCACCCGGATTGCTAGCACCATTTAGCTTGCTAATCCTTCCGTGAAGCAGCAGTGCTTGAACTGTTGGATTCGGCTTAGCTATCGTAAGGTCGCGGGTGAGCAAGGAAATTATTTTAGTTCATTAAGACAGACGGTGAAATTACTGGCACTTGAGGTATCCCATCTTAGGCCTCTAGGTTGGCAACGCATTTGCAATACCCCTAGTGTTGCTGATGTTTATGGGCGGTGGTATCTCTTACCATCAGGAGACCCACTTCCTCGTTTTCCATCTAGTCGAATAAAACAAAAGCCAAAGTAGTTTTGGTATGTCTTACACGCATAAATAGGCTCCTGATGCCATGCATATAAATTGCCTGATGTAAAAAGCAATGTTGTGGTGAACCTTATGTAAGTAGGTACAACCTGTGGTAGGTACAACGATAACGTATGACAGTCTTCATGCGGCCGGTGACTACATACTCGGGATCGGGAAGTAACAAAACGGACGGAGCCATGTGGCTTTAAGCTTTAGGCTATTAAGTATTTTATAAAAGTTCTCATGAATTTTAATTTTTTACTTGCTTGTAAATTAAAACTGGCGGGATGAATGACAGATTCATGATCAATATAGCGGTGCAAAATGTAGCTCGAACATTCCTGTAGAGACATTTTTCATAGTCGTGCAAATAAAAAGTTAGTCTTTTCCATCAGTTCATTTTCGTTAATTTATAACGTGAACTTCAATGTAATATTGAAACAAATTTCAATACCCAGTACTTCAATAAAATAAAAGAATTTTTAATTGAAACTGTCTTCTTGTATTGAAGAAAATAATATCAATAATGGTTTTTGACAAGCTGTTCCAAGTTAAATTTTTAAAACGCCTCTCAAACTACTTGCCTTTGGAATAGCTTCATCCATTCCATCGCCCTCCCGCAATCGTAAAATCATTGAAACAACTGAAGACCCAGAATTAAAACTAAGGACATAATGACTGTTACTACTCAGTAAACAATGCTATTCTGACTGACAATATTACAAACAAGCACGTAGACTACTATCACAATGATATCCAAGCAGAGAAAACTTTTAGGAGCGTGATTTGTGTGTTGTTTTGGTGCCATTCACTTTATATTGATTTATCGTATATACCAGTGACCTGTATTTCGTGTTTCAAATGTGTTACTCATAAATAATTAATGAAAACATTGTAAAATGTTCGGAGATCATTAACGATGACATTCTGACAATAATCACAGCTTATTATCTAGTTGTTATGAAGATATCAGGTGTTTAAATATGGGCACGGGGCGGAATTTTCGTAAATGGTGTTGAACATTAGTTAAATAATTGTTATTTCGTTATGGTGTTCGAGTCTCATCATGATGACGCCTATTGAGGAGAATAAAGATGACAAGGTGAGTTAAAATAGCATTCATTATCTAACTGTTAGTTAAACTTATTACTTAATTAATTATCTTCTGTTTATGGATTATTTTTTTTGAATAAAACTACATCATTCACTGTTATTTTTGGGATCATACTGAATTTATGGTAAGAGAATATTAACATCAGTGTCCGTCAGTATACATATTGTGGCATTTAGCTAATATTTTAAATACCAATCAAAATGAAGAAATTAGGTACTAAATTTGAACCTTTTAGAGTGTTGATGTTATTTGAATGCTGCTGTAATACCATAGGTGCGAGATAATATTGAAATAGAAGCATTTGTGTATGCATCCATTATTCATAATCAAAATCATTAATTCACATGCAGTAAACATGTAAGATTTTTTTAAAAATCCTATGAATTGTATGACAAGATGATAAATACTTGGTCTTGAGTGGGTCCCAAATTAAAGATTGCGACTATACATGAACACTAGACTGAGTAAAAGTAAAGAAAGAAAAGTACCTACTAATTTGTCCAATCCGGAAATAAATTTATATTTATTTATTTTAATATTATATTTTAATACACAAATGGGTGGGTTAGGTTAGTGTGGTAACTTCAGTTCTAAATACCCAGAAAAAAAGAGCTCCACCTTTGGGTTTTCGGCTTTGGGCGGAGTTTCGTCGAAAAGCAGTTAGCTAAACTATAGTTAGACCACGGTTCGGGAGGGAAGAAGTGGCTCTGCTATAGATTAGATCAGCACCTGCCCAGAGTTGGTAGAACACGCTTAAGATAAGCTCTAGCGAACACTTAACAACAAAAAACCTATGCTTCCGTTGGGCTATATTGACTGACGATGCCTATTGACAACCGGATGGCCTAGTGGTTAGAGAACCTGACTATGAAGCTTGAGGTCCCGGGTTCGATTCCCGGCCGGGGCAGATATTTGTATGAATAATATGAATGTTTGTTCTCGGGTCTTGGATGTTTAATATGTATTTAAGTATGTATTTATCTATATAAGTATGTCTATCCGTTGCCTAGTGTCCATAGTACAAGCTTTGCTTAGTTTGGGACTAGGTCAATTGGTGTCAATTGTACCATGATATTTATTTATTATTATTATTATTATTTACTATTTCCAGCAGATCCGCGTGGGCATGGTGCAGGTGTCGGACGGCAAGTCGCGGCCGCGCGCGGCGCGCCTCGTGCTCACTATGGACGCCGTCACCGTGCAGCGCGCCGCGCCCGCGCCCGCGCCGCCTACGGACAAGACCGTGCCGCATGCCAGGGTAAAAACCCTAGGCCTAGGGATAAAAAGATACTGTGGGGACTGTAGCTGGTAGAATAGGGGATCTACGCGTGTGATGCTAAACTCAATTCAAATAAAAGGATGTTTCTTCAGTACTCGCTTCTTGTATTCATCGATATAGAACTTAAAGATATACTTTACAAACATAGGTCAAGCCTTTCAGGCTGTCAGGAGCGATCTTTGCTCCGGCATGTATACCACTGTCAATCCTATTTTAAATCGAATTCTAGAATTATAAAATACAAAAATACTATAATTATACAAAATACATTCAGTCTAGCCTGCCAGGCAGTCATTTTTACCACCTGCCAGCGGTATACAGCCTAATCTCTATATATCCCTCGTTCCTCTCAGAGGCGGGGACTTAATCTAAAGGCCCTTCAAAGTATCAATAATTTTACTTGATACCGTATCGATACTTACTTGAAATCGGTTGAAATGTATCGATACTTACTCATACTCATATCGATTGATTTTAAGTAAAATTTCGCATATGTAAAATAAAAATAGTAATTAATTAATATTCTTTATTCTTATAACAATAATGCTGATGCGGGAACTAAAAAAATCTGCTGATTTAAAAAAAAATACAAAAAAGAACTAGCGAGAAAGAAAAAGGAATGCATAGGTTCATAGAAAACATCAAGTCAAGATTGCCAACCCAACGCAGCACGCACGACACGGAAAGAAAGGTTATCCAACTTATCCATAACATAATAAACCCATTCCAATAATAAACACATTGGTTCTAGGAGCGCATGGTCCAAATAACCCGTCAGAAGGTGGGCGGGCTGGGGCTCAGCATCAAAGGCGGCGCCGAGCACAAGCTGCCCATTCTCATCTCCAAGATATACAAGGATCAGGCGGCCGACCATACCGGGCAGCTGTTTGTTGGAGATGCTGTCATCAAGGGTAAGTACAGCGCCTTAAAATTACCATTACATTTTTTACCAAACCTAATTATAAGCATCATAATGGCTGCTCCCACCACAGAGCGTTATAAATAATCCCACCAAAAACATTCTGTAAAAAAACTAGCAAAGTCTCGATGGAGATGCTTGTTTATCTCTAAAAAGTAATAAAATCTAGACAAAGTTGTGCCGTCTAAGATTCCTTAATGCAATTTCTTTATATTGTCCGCCTATAACCTCCTAAGTCCTGATATTTACTTAGTGTTTAAAACCTAGACATGGTTGACCGGCAATGTTATTTTGGATTTTATTTAAAAATTCTTAGAATTCTTTATTTAATGAACAATTTGTACTTTATAAAGTATGCTTTTGCCCGCGGCTCCGCCCGCGTGGTGTTCGGTTATCGCGCGCTGTTCCCTCGGGAACTGTGCATTTTTCCGGGATAAAAAGTAGTATATGTCACTCTCGGGCCCATAAACTATCTCTATGCCAAAAATCACGTCGATCCGTCGCTCCGTTACGGCGTGAAAGACGGACAAACACACTTTCGCATTTATAATATTAGTATGGATTCGACCGTTATAATTAGTCCTTTATAAAGTACTCCAGAGGCCTTATTGCCTAACATTTCTGACACTCGCGATCGCAATAAAATGACAGCTTTTGTATGCGAAATATGTCATTTGATTGCGATCACGAGTGTCAAAAACATTAGGCAATACGGCCTCAGGACTTAGGTGGATAAATCAGTTCTAACCTTCTAACAATAAAGTAGGGTATAATAATGTCAAGTTATTCTTACTCAGAGAAACATCCATCACTCATTCTGGCACATGTCGCTGGTTGTTAGAATCACAGATGGGTACCATCCCATGTAAACTTGAAATAAACACTAATTACAATGTTTAGCTTAAATTGTTTTCCATCCGGAATATGAGTATTCTGGACCCATGTTAATATTCTTGACAGATTTAATGCTATATAAACTTTGGTACGCGTATCCTGCTGGAATTAGTCGCAAAGTAAAGCTTGTGTTATGGGTATATACTAGACAACGGAAAAACATACTTAAATCTTTATTAAATGTCCAAGACTCGAAAACAAACATTCGTATTTTTTAACGCGCTTTTTTATTAGGTCGACCTGTGTGTAACTATGTAATGCAATCTAAAGGTAACTAATTGTAACTATCTTCCAAGGGTCATAGCGTAATAAAAATTGGCAGCTGTATGTAGTTCTGATGACAATACAATAATATGGTGCTGTCGAACTGATCTGATGATGGAGCCGATAGGTAGGCACTGGCATTCCATAATGGAATATCGTATCATAGTCGTTTTTGCACTTGTGAGAAAGGCCACGTAATGGACTTTGAACACGATCAGGTTTCAAGGTTATAAGATCAAAAAAATTGACGACCGGATGTCTAAGTGGTTAGAGAACCTGACTATGAACCTTGAGGTCCCGGGTTCGAATCCCGGCCGGGGCAGATATTTGTATGAATAATACGAATGTTTGTTCTCGGGTCTTGGATGTCTAATATGTATTTAAGTATTTATTTATCTATATTTCAGTATGTTTATCCGTTGCCTAGTGTCCATAGTACAAGCTATGCTTAGTTTGGGTCTAGGTCAATTGGTGTCAAGTGTCCCATGATATTTATTTATTTAAAAAGTATTAAAAAAATCATTTAAAAAAAACTACCCTGCTTAACTTAAAAATAAACTACTTAATACACTACTACTACTGTCAGGTTTTCAGTTATTTAACTAACTCCTTGTATAGGTAGATGTAGAACATTAAAGGTACCCCAGTCAATTGAATTAAATTATAGCTGTATTAAATGCAAATTCTCTAGCTTCATTGAATTAGTCAGTCTAGCGTCTAATTGAGGCCAATCAAGACCCGACTCTGCGAATTGAGTTAATTGCTAGACTAGGCATAATTCCTGAGCTAACTACAAAGAGGGTTGAAATTAACGGGCTTTGAAAAATCGATTTTAATCTTTCGCAGCCTGAAAGCTAAACTAAGTCTAATTAAGCACTAGGGAGCACTATGCTCACGGTAGGGCTGGTTCACAAATTTAAAGTTGCTCAACGTGCTATGGAAAGGGCTATGCTCGGAGTTTCTCTGAAAGATCGAATTCGTAACGAAGTGATCCGACAGAGAACCAAAGTTATCGACATAGCCCACCGCATTAGCACGCTGAAGTGGCAATGGGCCGGTCATATAACCCGAAGAACCGATAACCGTTGGGGTAGACGAGTTCTTGAGTGGAGACCACGGATCGGCAAACGTAGCGTAGGACGCCCTCAGACTCGGTGGTGCGATGATCTTCGCAGGGTGGCTGGCAAGAGCTGGATGAGAGTGGCCGAGGATCGTGCTCGGTGGCGTGCCATGGGAGAGGCCTATGTCCAGCAGTGGACGACCATAGGCTGATGATGATGATGATGATGATGATGAGCACTATGCTGATTTGGGACCATTTTGTTTCTGGGAGACGTTTTTTTTTTACTAGCTTTTGCCCGCGTGGTATTCGGTTATCGCGCGCGGATAAAAAGTAGCCTATGTCACTCTCGGGCCCATAAACTATCTCTATGCCAAAAATCACGTCGATCCGTCGCTCCGTTACGGCGTGAAAGACGGACAAACACACAAACGTACAAACGCTTCCGCATTTATAATATTAGTATGGATTTTATTTCTTGTAATGTCACGAATAAGTATTTTTCTTTCTTTAAACCCCTGACTTTCTCCCTTATCTAATCGATATAGCTGCGCCTAAGTCGACTTCTTCCTCTCTTCCCCTCGATCTTTCCTTCCAGAATTGTTTTGAAGAAGTCGTGTCGTATCAAATGCCGGATCATATCACAAACCAACCCGCACCCAAGGAAAAACAGTATGTAAAGCCGGGTCTCCACTGAGCGAGACGCCTCGCGAGTGAAGCGCATGAGGCATGATTTTGTTCCAACACACACATCGTTTTATTGCAGTGAACGGCGAGTACATTACTGCGTGTTCACACGACGATGCGGTGACCATTCTCCGGAACGCAGGCGACATCGTGGTGTTAACAGTCAAGCACTACCGCGCCGCCACGCCCTTCCTCCAGAAACAAGGTACCGATCAGAAATCTACTCGATTACAGCTGCGAGCTTGGTCATGGCTCGAGTGGTTAGTCGTGACTTGCGACTCTAGTCATGGCTCGGGAGGTTGGTCATGACTTGCGGAGTCTGTTTACGGCTCGAAAGCTTGGTCATGACTTGCGAGCCTGGTCATGGCTCGAGATGTTGGTCACGAATTGCGAGCCTGGCTCGAGAGGTTGGTCATAACTTGGGAGTCTGGCTCGAGAGGTTGTTGGTCATGATTTGCGAGCCTGGTTATGGCTCGAGAGGTTGTTTACGACTTGCGAGCCTGGCTCGAGAGGTTGTTGGTCACGATTTGCGAGCCTGGTTATCACTCGACAGGTTGGTCATGACTTGCGAGCCGGGTCAGGGCTCGAGTGGTTGATCCTGACTTGCGAGGTTGGCCGTGACTCGCGAGGCTGGCATTCATATTACAAGTGTCTGTTGATTAAATTCATTAAAAATATAACTTTGATTTTGACAGTTACTGAAAAGTTTCTTCTTTGGAATAAATTTTTGTATTAAACCTTGTATTATTTACAGCGGATGGTGCGTCAGACACTGATAGCAGTACGGGGGATGACCATCCATCACTCCACAACAAACCAGTTGACGCCAATTGCAATGAAAAGCAGGTGGAACAGACCAATGGCGGTTGGCAGGTGAAAAATATACCTACGTTATTACGTATTCAAATATTATAGTAGGTATAATTTTTTTTCATCGCGACAGGTCAATAGTTTTAAAAGGTTGCAGGCATTTTTTTTTAAACTCATCTGATGGCAATAATAGGAGAAAATTAACGAAAAATAAAACCACAGATAAAATTTGTACTAAGGTGTCGTAATTGTTCGGAGAAAAGGCGAAAGTCATATCACAACTTAAAGCAGCTTTTTTTTATTCAACTCAATGGCAAACGAGCAAGTGGGTGTCCTGATGGTAAGAGATCACCACCGCCCAAAAACATCTGCAACACCAGGGGTATTGCAGCTTTTTTAGAACATTTCAAGCGCCCTCTCGCAGTTCAAAGTTCTTAACAATCTTATGTGACTAAACGGTATTACATTATATCTTTCCGATTTACATTCTCTGCCAACTCCAGGCTCTAGGTCTATCAGCTGATTCTATCCTGGATTTTTTTTTTCAACATTATTTGTATGTTTGTTAGACTGCGTGGGGCGAAGAGGAAACCAGTCGGCCGGGTAGCGCGGCGGGCTCGGTCCGGTCGCGGCCCGCCTCCGTCGCCTCCGACCGGCTCGCGCAGGACCAGGCCAAGGAGTGGCGGGACGTCGTCTCAGGTACATACTGTTAGTGGCGCGGCCCGGGGGACGAGCGGTACCGAGACATTATCGACCTTGTCTTATGACAACGAAGATGTTATTAATTACAAAAGTAGCCTGCCTGTGTCCACAAAGGGTATATTTAAAGAAATTCTAATTTGTTAATCACCTTTTTTTATGTTACAGTACCTCTTATGATGGGCTATGTTACGAGATATGTCTTTGGAACGGACAAACTAAGGCCAGGTGCTTTTGAGGTAAGCATATACATAGTTTTCGCTTCTCATGCTCGTAAAGTTCATGTTTATGCTGGATGTAAGCGACATAAATAGTATATTTTTATCGAGGGACTAAAATAAGCCAATATATACCCGAGGTGCTTAGCCACCCGAGCTTTAGCAAGGGTGTCTATTTATCCGAGGGTTTATATTGACTTTTAGTGTCGAGGTGGAAACTCTATTTTTCACTTCGATTGCGAGAAAAAACAATTTATTTTAATTGTTTATGATATACGCTTTACAAAAATTTCAAAGTTTTCGCGGTATTTTTTTCCAACCAGACATAGATATAATGAAATCGCATCGGCGAAACGGTCGGACGCTGATCCATCAGGACTGCGTACATTTTACAAAAATAAACAAGACAGCAAACAGTGAAACCGGCGCATACTAATTAACTGCAAAAACCCTTAAATACTTTGACGTTTAATTCAAATTCCTTTACCTTTTAGGGCAGGACCTAGAGTAAAAAAAAAGTTCTGATTTTGACTGAGTTAATCTTATACCTTTAAACGAGCAATTTTGGTATGGGGGAGGCCTATGTCCAGCAGTGGACGTCTTTCGGCTGACGTGATGACGAAAAGTCAAAAATAGTCAAAAGTGTTTTATTTGTGAAACAGGTAGATAGCTGTATAAATACAGAGATGTTACATTTTTTTGTTGTGCACTATGATTTGCCAGTTGGCGTACAAAAACATTGGATATTAAGCCAGATATTATTAACCTTTTATACTTATACTCGTATTTGATGATGATGAAGGGGGAGGCCTTTGTTCAACAGTGGACGTCTTCCGGCTGATGATGATGATGTTATGATGTACTGTGGCAGGTGCGCGGCGCGCGTCCTCAGGTGACGACGGGCGTGATCCACGCGGAGGACCCCGCCGCGCTCTCGCAGTGGCTCAAGAGTATCTCCAACAACATCGTCGGGCTCACCAACCTGCAGGTAACACTACAACTTTTTTTTTTATTTAACGATAAGAGATCACCACCGCCCATAGACACCTGCAACTCCAGGGGAATACGTCGAAACACAACAGTGCAAGCACGGCTTCAAAGCAGAATTAGCGAGCAAGATGGTGGTAGCAATCCGGGCGGACCTTGCACAGCACAAGGTCTTACCACCTGCAAACACTGAAAACCTTTCTGTAGGACAGTTGAACAAACTGCATCATTTATACATTTGAACCAACTGATCGTGTGGGTGACACTCTTTCCCGGCCCGGATAACATTGACATGGAAATACCGGCCCTGGTCTTTGTGTACACGCCTATAGAAACAGACAGGAGCTTCTATGGGCGTGTACACGAAAAACAGGGTCGGTATTTCCAAGTTGGTATTAACCGGGTCGGGAAAGAGTGTCACCCAGTCGTGTCGTTGTAACATCGCATTGTTTGACAATTTATTATGATATTTATTGTGTCACAGTAGATATAAAGAACTGGCACGGTGGGTTTTCATACAGATTGAGGTGTTTGCGTTATCTAGTGTAATCTATATCTGTGGCTGTACCGTTCCAGATGAAGCTGTTTAACCGTCAGCTGGGCGCGGGCGAGCGCATCGAGTACATGGGCTGGGTCCACGAGGGCGTGGTCAGCGCCGCGCAGCCCTGGCAGACATACCGGCCCAAGTTCCTGCTGCTCAAAGGGACCGACGTCATGCTGTTCGACCAGCCGCCGGTGAGTACTGGGCTGGGTCACGAGGGCGTGGTCAGCGCCGCGCAGCCCTGGCAGACATACCGGCCCAAGTTCCTGCTGCTCAAGGGGACCGACGTCATGCTGTTCGAGCAGCCGCCGGTGAGTACTGGGCTGGGTCACGAGGGCGTGGTCAGCGCCGCGCAGCCCTGGCAGACATACCGGCCCAAGTTCCTGCTGCTCAAGGGGACCGACGTCATGCTGTTCGAGCAGCCGCCGGTGAGTACTGGGCTGGGTCACGAGGGCGTGGTCAGCGCCGCGCAGCCCTGGCAGACATACCGGCCCAAGTTCCTGCTGCTCAAAGGGACCGACGTGCTGCTGTTCGAGCAGCCGCCGGTGAGTACTGGGCTGGGTCACGAGGGCGTGGTGAGCGCCGCGCAGCCCTGGCAGACATACCGGCCCAAGTTCCTGCTGCTCAAGGGGACCGACGTGCTGCTGTTCGAGCAGCCGCCGGTAAGGAAGCATTGTTTATTGGCCGACCAGGCCGTGGTATACAGGTTGACCTGGAAACTGCGGCTCTACTGAGCGCTGAGTCGGAAACGTGCGGAGCGGAGAGACAAGTAAGGATTGACCAATCATATTGGTTTAAATCCATGTCCTTACCGATTCAATAGAAACAGTCCAAGACGAGCGGAGCAAAGAGGAGATGTGTGTGAGGAATCACAACTCTTTTAACAGCTCTGCTCCGCTCGTCTCCGCCTCAGTAGTGCCGCTGCAATAGTTTCTCAAGCAGGTCGAGGATTCAAATCCAGGCTCGCACATGTGCAAAATAGTATTTGTTTACTACTAGTTTAACGATGAAGGAAAACACTTGCGAAGTTATTCAATGGTGCGTGTGAATTTTGCTCCATTTCAACAACTGCTCGTTCCCTCAACAGATGAACATCGCGGAGCTGGCCAAATGTCCAGAAACCCTCAAGGTGTACCAGACGATGTTCCGCACCGTGAAGGAGAGCGAGACGGTGGACTGGCGGCAGCACTGCTTCCTCGTGCAGAGCAGCGGCGCGGGCGTGGGCGGCGCCGGCCCGCGCTACTTCAGCGCCGAGACCCGCCAGGACCTGCTGCGGGTCGAGGCCGCCTGGACCGCCAACATCGTCAACTCGGTCACGAGGCTCCAGGTAACTAAACATAAACTAACTCCGATATCGTATCGGCATCCGTTACGGATATCGGATAAAATAATACAATACAATACAATAACACTTTATTGCACACCAACACAGTAAGCAGTACAGAAAACATAGGTATATACATAGAAATTTTCTAAGGTAAGCAATAGGCGGCCTTATCGCTTCAGAGCGATCTCTTCCCAGCAACCTAAATTAATAATGCGAGTGGCGTACAATGAGATGTATAAAAATAAAATAAACAGTTTAATGTGAAACTTATTTTATTGAAAAAAGTATTTCTTTACAGTGAAAATTACAGACTTATCATAATACGTATAAATAACTTATAGTACTTTTATTAAAACAAAACTTACTACATTTGACATTTTGAATCTTGCTCAATGTTGTTTAAAAATAAATCCATTTGTGTATGTTCTCTTAGTTTCAATAAATAAACCATAAAAAATTGCTGACCCGTTTCCTTTGACGGATTACTAATGTTTCGGCAAATAACGTTTGGCAACCTGTTTCATTTCGAATTTTTTCATTTCTCAACTATTTAATATTTCCGAAACTGTAAATATTTCAGGATTTTTAAAAAACTAACCTAACCTAACCTAAAGGGTTCACACGATGGTCCTGAAATATATCCTGAAATGTTTACAGTTTTGGAGTTTGCGAAATGAAACAGGTTGCCAAATGTTACTTTGCGAAAAGGCAGTACTAGTCCTTCAACACTTAAATCATAATTATACACAATGACATACATACATTTTGGGCACAAGGACAATCGTGTAACAAGATAGTGCAAATGTTAACCAAATGGTTAAATAGACCTTCTAATGTCGCCTCCGGTTGCGTCGGGTCTCTTCCATCCGTCGCTTCAAGTGGGGATAAGGTTGGATGCATGTCTGAAAATCCTGGCTGTTCAACCTGAACAAAAAAAAAAAACTTTTTTTTTTTCACCTGTAGTGTTACCAATGCTGGGCAAAGGCATCTTTTTCTCAAAATCTTTAGCACATACTCCTGCCAGTTTTAGAGAGCATTCACATTATCCGCTCCGATATCAATATATCGGAACTCGATATTATTATATCTGATATAAAAATTCTCCGGTCAAGTTTTTTTTTGACCAAACTCCTTCAAAACGGCTTGACTGATTTTTATGAATTTTTTGGTGTGTATTCGGTAGGTCTGAGAATAGGATGTAAACTATTTTTCATATTTCTATGCGGACAGCGTCGCGGGCAACAGCTAGTAAATAAGAATGCATGTATGCAGTATATTATTATTAGAACCAATCGCCCGATATCGAGTCTGACAATTTGAAAGATGGCAAAATGTCACTTCGTTTTTAGGGTTCCGTTGTTACATACAAATTAGCTACGGAAAAGTACTTGCGCCACTTCTGGAATGTGCAAAAAGCTTTATTGTTGAGTTTAAGAGTATAAAAAGTTCGCATTCTGAATAATGACTTCAATAAATACGTTTTTATTATTATATCAGAATCAGATGAATTCAAACATCCGTACACCGAACAGAAGGGCTACTCCGAAACACAACGTTCGAAGTTCGTGTCGTGCGATCCCTCTCGCTCTCGTATTAAATAGTATAAGTGTGAGAGGGACCGCACGACACGAACTTCGAACGTTGTGTTTCGGAGTAGCCTTCCAGTATTGTTTATATCGTTGTGACATATTAAGATACGTAATAAACGCGCGTGAGTCCGCACGTAACCACGAAGCACTCGCGACTGATGGTTGCCGAGGTATGCTGAGAATTCGTGGCGCGTAATAACTCGCGTTCTAGCCGTTTGTATGAAGACGTTATACTACTTCTTTTTGTACTGTGGTAGTGAGATTTATAATATAGAGCGGAGGATAAAAACTAACACAAATATCTCCGTGATCTCGAGAGCGATAATAGTGGTGACTGCTGGGGCGCCGGGATTTAGTATCGCCCTGTCCCCGAAATACGCGCCATCGTTCAGATGTGTCAGCTGAAAAATTTATGGATAACTGTCATGTAAAATAACAGTAACTTAACAGAGAGCTGTGAAACAAGCTTTAAAGATGGTATTAGGATAATATATTTGAGTGTAGCGCTTTGTTGCTAAATTAAAGTTTATTTGAGACGGTACCTCTCTCCCGTGCTCGTCGAAAACGCTTACTGTCCCGTAAGAGATGAAACACATTCTTTCACTCGGTTCACCGAATTTTTGTATCGTCTGAAAATTGGAACTAGGATTATAAAAATTAAATGACGGACATGTTTCGAAACGTAGAACTTCATCGAGGTGCAATTTTTTTTGGCAGATTTGAGATGATTATAGCGACTGGCGAAACATAGTTCACAACCTACATCTACATCTTTACAGACTTTCGCCTAGATAAAAAGATTTGCAAAGTAAATTGAAAATAATTCTCTGGAGCACATAAAGAAATTTGGCCGTGTATGTCATATCATATAGCTCGGTATATGGTGAAGTAAGCATTGTACAATAATGATTGAAATACATCACCTGTCCAGGAACCAAAGTCTCCTGCTTGAGGCTGAATATGATGGCGTTGACGACAGCGACCGGCAGGTCCCGGAGTTGCGGCACGTTGGCCACCAGCCTCTTGCACGAGTGCATGTTTATATCCTGCTTTATCTGCTCGTTGATGGTACCCAAGATCTGCTCCTCATTCAAATAGTTCCCACTAAACTTGTAGCTCAGAAACTGCTGTATCTTCCGATGCAAACTCTTCGGCAGACGCTTGTTGCTTATGTATTTCTCCAAATCCTGCATCCTGCTCTCGTACGAGTGCTTCTGATACTGCCAGTACAGAGACAGACGGAGCAACGTCATGAAGCAGTACGTCAGGAATATCACCCCGCCGATGCCCATGATCGCGTTTAGAATCATCTCCGGGCAGACATGCGCGTTGACCGGGCTGTAGTAGCCCGCCCCGATACAGAGTCCGCATACGAAGTACAAGTTGCTCACGTACTTCTCGAAGAAACTACTCGTGTTGCCAACTTTGCAACGTTTGAGCCACGTCCACGACGCCGTGTCATCTTTGCGGAGGAAATGCGAGAAGAGAGACGGCAGTTGGTAATGAAGGTACGTCAGCCAGTGGAAGAAGAGGAGCAACTTCATCGCCACCACTATCAGAACGGACCACGGGTACGGCAGATCCAGTTGTTCGAAGAAAGATTCAGTCTTGCGTCGAGACTCGTAGAAATTGAGCGCTTTTAAAGGAAAAAAGAGGGTGTGCGTTGGATACATGCAGTTATCGAAGGGTTGGTAGAGCTGGAAGGGGAGGGCGGCGATGAGGTCGAATATGAAAGTCCCTTTGATGTAGTGAAGCGCGATCAGCTTAGGATCCAAAATCACTTGCTTGTTGTCCTCTTCGGTATACCCGGAGTTGAAGAGGACGATGATATCGCAGAGAGAGATGAAGTCCGTTGCTAAGATGATCGGATCTGCTGGGTTAGGACCTGGTTGATTGAAAATGGAAAGAAATGACTGACTAGAATAGGGATGACGACTGGATTAAAAATATATCATTCTATTTAGTCCGACAGTTAGATTATGGAAAAATATGGGACACATATTTTTTGGTTTATTTGTTTATTAAAAATCGATAAAGGTATAAATCATCAAACTTCCGGAGTGGGGGCTTGTGATGTAAGGTCAAAAATCCTATCATACAATGACTCCACTCGAAACTTCTAAGCACTGTATCCTCGTAATTTTTTGTTTGTCAAACAAAAGAAAAAATATGTGCACAATATTTTTAAATTATCCTCCTGACGGATTAAACAGTTTTATTTTAGTCGTCTAGCCTATCAGGTTATGCGACAGCAAGAAAAAATTGCTCGTGATGCTGTCTCTTTTTGTTTTGTCCGAATAAACAGGGAAGGCATCACCATTTATCTGTCCAAAGTTCAATGAATAGTGAAACAGTCCGTACAATGATAAAACACCTGCCACGGCATGTACCAGCTGGCGAACAGATTGGCGAGCATCACGAAGCAGCTCCAGTAGAACTTGAGCGGGCTGTACGGGTGGAACACGAGGTGGTGGCCGGAGCGGAGCTGTCTGTCTCGCTCCTTCTCCAGACTCTTGCGGCTTGGAGCAAACAGAAACGTGACACAGTTAAATATTAATAAATTGTAGATTTAAATTAGGTCAACCGGGGCTAATGCGTCACAATACTTTAATCGGCACATTTATTAGATTATAACAATCACATTATGTATCCTTTAAAGCTATAACTTATGATACTTGATTCATAGCATCCGTATGCCAAAATATCCGTCGCTCATGACAAATGTATTTTTTGGGAAACGGATTATATAGCAAAAGGTAGTGACGGGAACGGATGTTTTGGGATTAGGTATTTTTGGGAAACGGATATCACGCCAAACGTATGTTTTGAGAGAACATTTTGGGAAACACTTATATCGGGAAACGGATTATTTGGGAAAAGGCGGTGACTGGAACGGATGTTTTGGGAACGGGTGTTTTGGGAAGCGAACAGAACGTTATCGGGAAACGGATTACTTGGGAAAAGGTGGTGACTGGAACGGATGTTTTGGGAACGGGTGTTTTGGGAAGCGGACAGAACGTTCCAAAAGGAAGGGATTATAGAATGTATCGTACCTTCTGATGTAAGTCACGGAGCCCCTGTGCCACTCGCAAGGCAGCATGAGCCGCTGCAGGCGACACCGGAAGCGCGAGCAGCACCGCGCGTTGGGCGGCAGGTTGTAATAGCACAGCGGCTTCGGCAGCATGCATGCGTGCTTCGAATTGTCCATGTTACGGACGAAGTACCACTGGGTGTCTTCGCGATGTTTTTGTTTGACACTGACAGAATGAAGACAGAATCGACAGGTGCTTTCATGCTTTTGAGGCGTTTTTTCTTCTGATTTATTCGACCTAGATTCGAGTCACGGACAATTTCTAACCGACTTCAAAAAAGGAGGAGGTTCTATGTTCTAAAGTCACTAAAAAGTGAGAAATAAAGAATTTTTTAACAAAAAAGTAAAATCGACTCCAAGAAATAACAAAAAATGGAACCGACTACAAATCTGTGGGAGGCCAAACGCTTCGTCTTCCGGTTCGGATCTCCCCAAACGGTTATTTGTTCTTTGAGCGATGTGGCCTGCCCATTGCCACTTCAATTTGCATAGTTTTCCAGCTATGTCAGTGACAGTTTATTTCTTCGACAAATTTCCGTATTCCGGATTCTATCGCGCAAATAAACTCCAGGCATAGCTCTCTCCATAGCTCGTTGCGTGTTCGTTGCGTGACGCTGAGCTTTTTTATAAGAAAACGAGCATACGGATGACCTGATGGAAAGCAATCACTGCCGCCCATGGACACCTACCAACACGACTGTTATGGAAAGTTGTAAGGAAAAAGATGAAACGGAGCTGCTTTGGCAGAAACAGATGGTAAACGCGATCACGAAGTCGCGACCGTCAGCGCGTTACACAATACGACCTCTGGGTTCAATGGCCGGCCTCAGCACTGGTTTCTTCAATTAGTTAAAGTGTATTCAAGTAAAACATGTTTGTCCAACAGAAGAAGACCTTCACGGTGGTGCACGGCGGGCGCGCGGCGGGGCTCACCCTGGACTGGTCCGCGGGGTTCTCTCTCAGCGAGGGCACACCCGGCGCGCCGCCCGTCTGGTCCTACAGGTAATTAGTAGAACATGGGATGTGTATCGAACTATACCGATTTATCGTTCAACGATCGGGTCTCTAGGCCTTAAAGTCTAGACATTTGGGAATGTGTAATCGGTTTTCTTAATCGGTGAGAGTTCTGCCACAAATCAGAAAAGTACAATCAAGGGCAAAGATATCGTCACGGCCAAAGTTACAAAAATATGTATACACGAATTTTATGTACTTAACATTAAGGCCGTGTATACACATTGAATTCTGTAGGTACCTATCTGTTTTGTGGTCCTGCATTGTCTGAACCTAGAACCAATTTGTTTTTTTTTTGTTTTAGACTTTTAGTTTAATAATCAAATTTGTTTTTGCTTCTATTTCTAAAGTATTATTTTCCAGAAGTCGGTTCTTTTCCCTTTTTTCTTAATCTAAGTTGAAGAGATAGTAGATGCGCAAGCGTGTGTGAATAATCATGTATGTGTGTTAATATATGCGGGTCTATGCAGATTCTCTCAGTTGCGCGGGTCCAGCGACGACGGCAAGTCCAAGCTGAAGCTGCACTTCCAGGACGCAGAGACCAAGGTCATAGAGACCAAGGTAACTCTTTGAATAGGCTAGACAACTAAAAAAACTGTTTAGTCCGTCAGGTGGATAATTTAAAAATATTGTGCACATATTTTTTATTTTGTTTGACAAACAAAAAATGACGAAGATACAGTGCTTAGAAGTTTCGAGTGAAGTCACTATATGGTAGGATTTTTACCTTACGTCACAATCCCCCACTCTGGAACTTTGATAATCTTGCCTTTGCCAATTTTTAATAAATAGATAAACCAAAAAATACCGTGTCCCATATTTTTCCATAATCTAACTGTCGGAATAAATAGAACAATATATTTTTAACCCAGTCGTCATCCCTAGCGAACCTTAGCAAAGGCTATGAGAGCCTTTGAATCCACACTGTATCCACATGTGCACTCAAGACGTACCATTGTATCATAAAGTCCATTTTAAAATGTTCACTCTACCCAAACGTCCACTTTAATGAAACGTACACTACTGAAAATCTATTTCGGTCACAACTCACAACGTCCATTCAATAAAATATACTGCCAAATGGTACACTATCCATCCATACTAATATTATGAATGCGAAAGTGTGTTTGTGTCTTTGTCCGTCTTTCACGCCGTAACGGAGCGACGGATCGACGTGATTTTTGGCATAGAGATAGTTTGTGAGCCCGAGCGAGAGTGATATAGGCTACTTTTCATCTCGGAAAAATGCACAGTTCCCGAGAGAGCTGCGCGCGATAACTGAATACCACTCGGGCGGAGCCGCGGGCAAACCTAGTAATAATTATTCCTACAATACTTTTTCTCATGCGGTAGATAGTACATGATACGAGTATAATGGACGTTTCGATAATAGTGACCGTTCTGATACAGTTGACGATCTTAATGTAGTTGGACATTACGATAAATTGAACATTTCACAGTTTATATTTGACACCTTAAAAGCATGTATGTTTTACATTATTATTACAAAGCATTATGTATGTCGCAGGAGCTGGAGTGCCAAATCCTGCAGAGCCTGTTGTTCTGCATGCACGCGTTCCTGACGGCCAAGGTGGCCTCCGTAGACCCTGCCTTCCTCGCCACCATGCAGCACCACTACTGACCCGAGTCTGCCCCACCACAGGTTAGAGCTAATTAAGACGGTCGTGCTAGTTGCCCTTAGGAGCCATTACTGACCCGAGTCTGCCCCGCGACAGGTTGGGATGGCCAATTAAGAAGGTCGTGTTAGTTTTATTTTGGAATCATTTCTGACCCATGTCTGCCCCGCGACAAGGTAGGATGGCCAATTAAGAAGGTCGTGTTACTTGCCCTTTGGAATCATTACTGACCCGAGTGTGCCCCACGACAGGTTAGGATGGCCAATTAAGAAGATCGTGTTAGTTGTCTTTTGGAGTCGTTATTCCCCCGAGTCTGCCTCACGACAGGTTAGGATGGCCAATTAAGAAGATCGTGTTAGTTGCCTTTTGGAGTCGTTACTCCCCCGAGTCTGCCTCACGACAGGTTAGGATGCTCAATTAAGAAGGTCGCGTTATTTTCCCTTTGGAATCATTACTGACTGAAGTCTGCCCCACGACAGGTTTGGACGGCCAATTAAGAAGGTCATATTAGTTGCCTTTTGTAGTCATTACTGACTTGAGTCTGCCCCACGACAGGTTTGATGGCCAATTAAGAAGGTCGTGTTGATTGCTCTTTGGACTCATTACTGACCCGAGTCTGCCCCACGACAGGTTAGGGCAGCCAGTTAAGACAGTCGTGTTGGTTGCCCTTTGGAATCATTAATGACCCGAGTCTACCCCACGACAGGTTAGGATGGCCAATTAAGACAGTCGTCTTGGTTGCGCTTTGGAATCATTACTAACCCGAGTCTGCCCCTTGACACGTTTGGATGGCCAATTAAGAAGGTCGTGTTAGTTGCCTTTTGGAGTCGTTACTCCCCCGAGTCTGCCTCACGACAGGTTAGGATGGCCAATTAAGAAGGTCATATTAGTTGCTTTTTGTAGTAATTACTGACCTGAGTCTGCCCCACGACAGGTTTGAATGGCCAATTAAGAAGGTCGTGTTGATTGCTCTTTGGAATCATTACTGACCCGAGTCTGCCCCACGACAGGTTAGGGCAGCCAGTTAAGACAGTCGTGTTGGTTGCCCTTTGGAATCATTAATGACCCGAGTCTACCCCACGACAGGTTAGGATGGCCAATTAAGATAGTCACATTAGTTGACCTTTGAAATCATTAATTTAAAAACCAGTTACGGGTACGTTTTGAGAGCAGGATCAAAGTAACCCCTACCAGTGGGACGTATATAGGATGGAATGATGATGATGCCTTATAATAAGTTTTAAGTATTTCTTTTGTTCTAGGTTTCCACTCCAGCTAATTCGGAAACCGAGAAGTGTCTCAACATATCGTCAGGCAGTTCTTAACGTGGTAATAATAATGATGAATTTCCTTTGACACCCTCTCTGCCTTGTTAAGGCGTTGTTTATTGTTTACAAAAAAAACTGTTGAATTTTTAAACTATTTTCGATTGTTAGAAGCGTTAAAAACCGACAGAATTTTGACAAATTGAAAATGTCAAAAAGCCTCTGACGCTATCAAGATAATAATAGTCTTGTTATTAATTGTCAGGGTGACAGGTCTACTGTCGATCTTGAGTACGATAGCAAAGAGTAGAAAATGTATGAATTACCACACGGCCTATTCGATTTGTAGCATTCGAACATGGCGGATATAGACGATATCTAATTTTGGTATTCCTGCTTCTTTAGCTAGTTGAAGTATAATTTTGGTAGTGTTTTATGCGGCGATTAACCTCAACAGTGAACTTCACGAAATTTTATTTTGCTCTCGTGTCTGGCATTTTTTAATGCGCAAGTTGTCTCCACGTGGTTTCTGGAATTTTGCTATCAAGTTGCAAAAACTACAATCACCGTATAACGTTGCCTCTCAAAGAGAATACTTAGACACTGGCGAAATTGTCCTATTAATTAGGACAGAAAAGCCATATTTTAAAAGAAAAGAAGAAGAGTAGAAAATGTATGAATTACCACATTTCCAGCGATAAAGTTCAACATTTTCAGCTTTATCACTAGAAAGAAAGAAAGAAAGTGCCTGATACGTCATAAACCTAACCTTATTTTAACTATCAGGCAACCCACTTGGTTGTCAAGTGGCGCCATCTATTTTGTACTCCTTGTTATCGTACTCCATCTAATATATTTTTAATTCTAAGGCCTATTTTTAAATTTGAACAGCGAATCTAAAAACGCTTTGTTTCCGTAGTTATTCTGTCCTTGTCTTCGCCGTTCGGTGTTTCAGTACGAATTATCTATAGAGGTGGGCAACCGTGTATTGAGAGTTACTCAAACGTCAAAACATGAAGGATATTGCAATGATTCACTGGGCATAGAATTATTCTAGAATATGAGGTGACAAGGTAGGACAAATAAAATCTATAGTAATTTGTTGCAAGTCCTTTAGATAATTGCGTGCTGTTTCGTACCCCTTTTAGACGGTCAGCACGATTTTCCGATTGCGTTACACGTGAGAGTAGACATAAAGGTGTTCCATCTCGCTCTAAAATGTGACTGCATTCTTCGTGATCGGAAAGCGAGCCCTATCTCGAGGGAGTTTTTATACAGTGTGTACTTTAACAAAAGTAACCACTTTTCCACGCATTTGAGTGTGGAAAAGTGGGTATTTATTTTTGGGCACTGTACGATTGTGTCTTCCTCACGATTTCCTCTCTGCATTTCAAATCTATTTCATGTATTTCTTCGAATAAAAAAGATCTGAAATTTTCTTAAGGAACGAAAGTGAAATGAGATAGATACGCGAACCTGAAGGGATCATGTTTTTACAGTATTATATTTTATGCTTTCATCGGCATCGTAACGTAAGATTTTTATATCAAAAACCTTTTTTATCATAGTTTTTGTAGAAACACTCATCGAATTTTATAATTATGTTAATGGTTTTTATAGATTGTAGCCTTGGTAGCTTTAGTTATGCATTTTGAGTCCAACGTATGTAATTTAAGTACCGATTTTCTTACCAAAGATTTTGACTAACTGAAACGAACTTAGTGAACGATGATATTATTACAAAAGTAAGTATATACAATGAATTAGTAGCATTTTATAATTAAACAGCTTGTCTTCGCATGGTAAAGATAGAAGTTTAATAAGTTTTCGAACTTGAAATATACGAAAGAGGCTTTAGTTTGGACTGAAATCCGCATACAAATACTTAGGTACCTTAATCTGATAATTATCAAATTATGTCAATAAGTTTTTTCAAAAGCATGCGGATTTATATTATATATTAGAGAATTTTGCGCTTTCATCATATCATTAAATTTAAGTGAAATTAAATATATTGCTATATCAATTATACGTTAAAATATATTATGAGAAATAAATTCTGTTCATATAATTATTTAGTTGTTAAACTTTCATATTTTATCAGTAGCGACGCTGAGCCCGATTAAGAAGGGTCGTTAAACATAGTATTTTCACTATATCGTATTTAAATAGACAACATTCTAATTTTGTCTATTCCTGTCCGGAATAAAATAAAAACAAAATCCCAAACATTTTTTGTAACTAGAACATTATAATAATATATGAATCCTTAAAATATTTTATTCTTGAAATTGTATTATGGAGCAGCAGAAAGGTGATATTATTATATGAAACGAAATTCTTTACGTATTGGTAGTTGGCCTACAAAACTATACTCAACATTTATAGGTACTTAGTACTCTGTCTCTATATTTAGTTTTTAAGAATTTTTCTTATGAATATATATTGTTAACTATTGAGATTTATGTGAAAGTTCAAAAATTTTAATTAAGTACTGCGCTATTTAGTATATTCGCAGGAGAGTTGGTTATGTGAAAGTGTTTATGCGAAATATGCCAATGATTTTTATTTCATAGCATATTTTTTTGTTAGTTTGTAATAATTATTATAGATAATTCTACAATAATCGCCCGGCAGGTTGGAGAAACTTAACTTTCTCTCCTGTAAATCTGTGTGTTTGTATATAATTATAATTATGTATCGCCTTGCATAAGGTCAATTTGTAGCGAAAATATTATTTACCATTTATCATAGTGAACAAACGGGTTTTTAGCTAAATTTATAATGTATAATCAATACTCATGTTTATAAATACGCAGTTATAAGTATATTATTTTAATGGTAGATTTTATTATTTGTGCTGTCAACAATAACTGGTGAGAATGCCTCGATTGAGACAGATATTGTTCGATATCGAACGAAATGTCAAGAAGAAGGCTGCATTTCCACCAGAAATGTGCGAGAATGTGTTGCAAGGAATTGTGTTTGTTCGTTTACCTTTACTTGCCCGAATTTCACTTGCCATACCACCGTTTGCCATAAAATATATAGAACCGTGCTGTTTTCAGGATTTTTTTAAATGTCATCATATAGAATTGCAGTAGGTTAGGTTAGTTTAATATCAATTCTGAAGAAATTACTATTTCAGAAATAAATTACTTTATGGCAAATGAAAATTATAGAAAACGATACATTCGGGCATATGAAATTCGGACAATCGATAAAAAACTGGTGTTTGTCATGTAACGCTTCATTTACCTAACCCCATCCTCGCTCAGCGCGTCTCTAGTGGAAACAGCTCAGCGGTGCGAGGTTAGGTAAATTAAGCATTTGTATTAGTCAATGAGAAACACATATCTTGCAAAGCATCCTCGCACATCTCTGGTGGAAATGCAGCCGTAGGACAAAGTATACGTACTAATCTCAATTAAACTGGACAAGTTTTAGGGGCTGTTTCACCATCCATTGATTAGCGTTAACTGACGGTTAAATGTGATGCCGTCTCTATTTGTTTTGTTCGAAAAGACGGAGACGGCATCACATTTAACCGTCAGTTAACATTAATCAATGGATGGTGAAGCAGCCCCTTAAAGTTATGAATTACAAATTAAATAAAAACGCTGTAAAACGCGTTACGAATCCTTGTCAATTAAAAGTATATTGCATTTGCAAAACAAAAACAAACCAGTTTAAACGAGATATGGGGTATTTTTTGAGTTTCGTACGCGTTATAAAAAGAACGAGTTAGTTGGTTATGTAATGATGTAATTTTAGAACAATGAGTGTTTTTGTGAAGGGCTCAGTGGTGCAAAAAAAACTGTTTTTTTTTGTATCGTGAAAAAAAAACCCGTTTTTTTCTGGGGCTTGTTTTTTTTTCAAGAGTTCAAAATTTAAAATTAAAAATGCAGTTTTCGTAAAAGATTAATACTTAACAATTACATTAGAATTTTTTTATTTATTTATAAATCTATCATATCGTTTCATGGTTGAATAGTACCAAGTTTACATGAATATATTGGCAATATTCAAACTGCGCACGGGAAATCCCCGTTCGCTCTATGTTTGTTTGAACGTAGTTGGCTACTGACATTGACACAGAGGAAGATTATTTATTTTTGTTTAATTAATTCATGAGTACTTAATTCGAAATTAGAAAACATACCTCAATAAAACAGTTAATTTGCTATTGATTTTATTTTTGAAAAAAAAGCCAAAGTTGGAAAAAAAACAAGGCTACAAGTTTTTTTTTTCATGTCACATCACTAGACGGGCTAGTTCGCATTCGTGAGCGTGAGGTCCGTTTCCAATTTCGACATTTATGTCACTTTTATGACTAACCTCAAAAAAACCTCACGACACTACGCCATCTAGCGATAACTGTTAAACACTCATTACATCAAGTTATAACCAATTTCTTCTTCGGCTATTTCGTTTCAAAACTCATAATCTACCCCGTAGTGCGTAAATATTGAACGTGATGTGGTCAGTTGTTAAATGCGGATTTGACAGGTGTCAAAATTGACTTGTCTAGATAATAATTAGCTTCGAGTGTCTATAAATATACGGATTCGCTACTGAGAGAAAAGATTCATAATATTGGAACATTCGTACAAACCTTGTAGATATATAATTGTAGACCTTTCGCCATGGCATATACATCAATGGGAATTTTTCGACATAGGTACTTCAAACACTTAAGCGCTGTTTCACCATCCATTGATTAGCGTTAACTGACGGTTAAATGTGATGTCGTCTTCGTCTATTCTAACAAAACAAATAGGGACGGCATCACATTTAACCGTCAGTTAGCACTAATCAATGGATGGTGAAACAGCCCCTTAGTATTGACAGTTAAAAACATGTTTTTCGTACAATATTGAGTAGGTAGCTTTATTAACCATATTAGTTGGATTAAATGTTATTGTAACGGATAACTCGCGTCTCAAATCGAGTTTAGCTCCACATATTTCGGGTTATTTTGTAGCCCTTTACAGGAGCACGCGACTCGGCGGCTGCCGCAACACGCGCACATGTTAGTTAGGTTTACATGTAGACCAGGAAATATTTGAAAAACAACAAAAATTTAATGGTTCAACACGATTATTATTAGGTATGGACGGACGCCCTTCCGTACCTAATTGAAATTTGACAGTTCCAATTATTTAACACCGGGTACTGCTCTTAACCTATATTCAGATTAATGATGACAAAAACCGTTGAATAAGTACTTATGATTTCGGATTTGACCAAATGATGTACATGACATGGTTATTGTAAAGATAAATTGACCAATTGTGAATCGGCATAATAACCGCCACCGTACCCCGTGGCCCGTCCATATACATTCAAAAATTATCTCGATTATTCCTATTATTGCTATATTTCCATGTAAAATTAGCCTGATTTTCGAACTTGGCTGAATGTTTGTGATTTGCTCTTTTAACTTTTTTAGTAATTTTTTCTCCTTTCCGTTTCGAACTATTTAAAAAGGTACACAGATAAAGATGAATCTTCAATTGGACAACTTTTTATAATTTTTATTACAATTGTTGGAATAGTTGAAATGTTTAGTAAAAAATATAATATTCATACCCCATATTCAAAAAGAAACCTGTTGTTTTGGTGTTTGTGTTGTTGGCAAAGGGCAAAGGCCAAAGTGACATAAAAACATACGAATGCTAAATGAGTTATTGAATCAGGCGTTGCTTTGCTCACCCGCGATATTATGATTGAACCAAATTGGTGGTTGTGATAGATGGGTTTTTGTGATTTGTGTGTGTTCTTACAGTGCGGAGGTGGACGAACTGCATGAACACGCATATCTTACATAAGCTTAGCTATCATAAGGTCGCGGGTGAGCAAAGAAATTTATTTAGTTATTGATATGAATGCTAAGTTAAAAGAAGCTTAAATTGTATACAGAAAAACCAAACGTTCAGCCATTTTTAATGAAATCTTAAGCCTTCCTCTAGTTCATGGTATGAGCTTTTCTTTCACTATCGAATAGGGTTAGTAACCTAGATTAGAACCTAAAATAAATTGTGAAGTATGTTGGAAATGTAAACCTTACCTATCCGCGTATAAAAAAAGCGTTATTGTACCAGTATGGCCATGACAGTGATTTATGGCGATCATGTGATTCTTTTGAAGCAGAAAACCAACACAAATTTCTATATAAGTTGACTCTAAACATAGTTGTTTCACTTCAGCGGAGGTGCGTTCTCTGGATTGAGCTCTGTGCAACACATACGCACATAATACATCTTTTTCGCAATAAACTAAAACGTACCTTTGTGAATTGGAACAGGAGTTTGTCAATACACATACAACTGTAAAAGAATAATGGATGAAATACATAATAATCATTTGATATAATG
The DNA here is from genome assembly GCA_037349165.1 of Choristoneura rosaceana. NCBI lineage: Eukaryota > Metazoa > Arthropoda > Insecta > Lepidoptera > Tortricidae > Choristoneura > Choristoneura rosaceana. The sequence continues at coordinate 878,093 of JAZBNJ010000026.1, forward strand.
TAAATCTTTGGTGAAATAACTACATCAACTTGTTTTTTCGTGTAACACTGGTTTAAATTAGATTTGATTTATTTTATAACAAATCCTGTAAAGTAGTGTAAAGTTTACTATTTATATCAATTGAACATTATGTATTTTGTTGCCTCATTAAACTTTTAACTTTATTTATCGTAATTTAGTACAGTAAATAGATGATTTTTCCGACCATACTTATAGCGAGACGCAACCGCGGGCAAGGTGACTGTACCTTCGGTAGACACAGAAATAAAAACATCACTATAGCAATATTCTTGTGTAATATTCGTGTGTTTTCATAGCAAGGTGTTGTATATGTCGCCACTGCCTATCGAATACGGTTTTAAGGTTAAGATATCGGAACACGGAATCAAACGATTTGTCAATTTAGAGCGTATATAACTCAAGACTGAACTGGATGTTGTCATTCGCAGTTTGTTTCGCGAATCATGACGGGTAGAAGACTTTGGGTCATACTGATGAAAAAATTTACTGCTAGATGTTAATTTAATGAAATACTCTTTCAATTACTTTGACATATCGGTCACGAGTAGATTGAAGTGTAGGGTATAACGTTCTGCTGCATGAGTGTTTCGAACTACCCGCATTTTATCTTATTTTCTACCAGCATTCTATTTATCACCCCGAACATAACATGGTTGAAAGATATAACAGAACCGTGATGACAATGCGATGGTTTTAAAAAAGAACTTAAAAATGTAATGACTGACAGGATCTAGTGCAAAGGCGAACTTATGCCTTAAAAGGATCTCGCCCAGCTAACTGATGCAAGGAGTTTTTAAAAAAGGCATTCCCGGATAACTTCTGTTTATATTCTTTGTTAGTGTGAAAAAACAATGCTCGAATGTAATTATTAACAAATCAAATGACCCAATGCCTTCATAAAGACCGTAACTACTAACCATGGGACTTCAACCTATTTCCAAGTTACGGCTTTACACCGCAATTTATCTAGCACCATTCATTTCATTTCGCCTAAACATCATTGCGTTGCTCAAACTCATTTAACTTTGACTAAGGTGTACGGGAAGGGTGAATCTGCGGTCTGTCCTAACAAAGAATTTCAATTATCCTTGAAACTGTCTAGGATATTCCGTGGATTCGGCTCGTAGTTGTGTGAATCGAAATGACTCGTATACCTGTTACGTGGTATCCACTTGTAAGTAGTGGAGCCCGGTTACTTATACATATTGTTGACATGTAACTATATTGTATCCATTAGTGAAAATAAAAATTTCGTAAGTATTTCATGTATTTTATTTAACTACAATAGTTCGCTCTCACTTGTAGACTGTAGTAGACTTTCGGTATAATCCAGTAACTTTGTCGCCTGAAAGTATGGGGGCAGTATGCGTCAAATCCGGTAGTTCTGAAATTTTGCAGACTTGTTTATGATGTTGGCCTAATGAATAATCCAAGTTTGTGACCTCGAGCGCCGAACGCAACTTTGTCAAAAATCGAAAAAACCGCGAAAAAATCGATATTTTTTTCAAATTTTGGCGATTATAACCCTAAAGGACTAGTGTTCGAAAAAACTTTCTTAGAACGTTTTAAAGAAGACTAAATTTGCTACAACATGATACTAGAATTGTCTCTGTGGACCCAATAGTTTCTAAGATTAAGCCTTTCAAAGTTTATCATTTTTTCGAACTTCGCAATTTAGGCAACCACAACACCTATAACCTTGACGAGCTGCGGTACCGACTATTCACTAGGGCTGCGACGAAAACCAGCTTCAATCTAGCCAGGTTACCTCCCACAAGAGACTCTGCTCGATTTCACTCCTTGCGGACATACCATCAGGTAAAAATTTGTCCTTACATCAGTAATTCACATACATATCATTCATCATTTTCTATTCTCATGTACAATCTTCTTACAGGTACAGGCGTGGTTGGGAGTCACACTTAACCCTGGGGGTGACTATATACACACCACAAAGCCTCAATCCCAAAACGATGACCAGAAATGCAGCCCCACAACACCTCTTGCAGATGATTACTTGCGGCTGCACGAAGGGTTGTGGAATCGCGTGCAGCTGCAGGAAGACAGGATTAAAATACTCATCAGTCTGTAGGCACTGCAGCGAGGCCTCTTGTGACAATATACCTGATGTTGCAGTAGTAAAATCCTAGAAGGCGACGATCTGTCCGATGTCGAAATGGAGGATGACTTGACGGCACAAAACGTCGACGATTCATTACCATCCCCTGATGGGGATATGCCATCCCAATACGTCGATCCAGATACGGACGAACCTCAACCGGGACCTTCCAAAAGGGCCAAATTAAATTGATTTTTTGATTTTGAATATTACTCAATTTCCTAACAAATAAACTTATTAACTTCTGTTGTACTTTTCTTTTTTCTTTACTTCATTATTCGTAGCTTAGCTTTAACATCATCGTTCACACTCCTCTTTATCTTTTTTAACATCCTGTCATAAAGTACAGGGCTTCGATAGTATAATCAGGGTCAAAATTCATTCAGAACGACAGAATTGCAAAAAATTGCGAAGTTCGTAAAAATGATAAACTTTGAAAGGCTTAATCTTGGAAACTATTGGGTCCACAGAGACAATTCTTGTATCATATTGTAGCAAATTTAGTCTTCTTTAAAACGTATTAAGAAAGTTTTTTCAAACACTAGTTCTTTAGTGTTATAATCGCCAAAAAATACGTTTTTTTCGCGGTTTTTTCGATTTTTGACAAAGTTGCGTTCGGCGCTCGAGGTCACAAACTTGGATTATTCATTAGGACAACATCATAAACAAGTGTGCAAAAATTCAGAACTACCGGATTTGACGCATACTGCCGATGTATAAAGTTACTGGACTAGTAGGTTAAGCTCTTATTTTTATTCTAAAACAACATCTGAAAGACGAATTATAGAAATAAATTACTTTAAAATAAATGAATGAATGTCAAATAAAATAAAATTAAAGATACAGAGTAAAAAAAATTAAAAGAAATCAACTTCACAAAGTACACAAAGTACATACAAACTAAGACCGAAACTACAGGCTACCATTCCGCGTCGTACTCGGCTCAAAGGTGCCCATAATGCCAGCAGCATTTCCCCGCTCTCCCGCTGTGCCGCGAATTTGAATTATAAAACTTTCATTATTAAAAATACAAACATTGGAACATAGAACCTCCTCCTTTTTTGAAGTCGGTTAACAAATAACTTCGAGCATTTATTGACATTAATTTGACTTTTATATATTTTATAAGTATTTTATGCCAAAGTTTTGATTGAGTACCAATATAGAAATGGTACTTAATTTGGTTTTCAGAGAAAAATACTTTCCGCTTAGTTTCTTGCGGCCAATTGCGGCTCATTCATCTTGACAATGGGGCGAATATTCAGCGTTTTCGCAGCGTTTGTTTTTCGTCATTAGTGTCTTCACGTGTTATTAAAACATCTAATGCTCAGGGTTGTTTTTTTATGGAAATTTAAGACAATACCGATGCTGAGTTTAGCGTGATTAAAATTCTTCTGACTTGTCTTTCCGTTGTGCTATTGAAAACGTGGAACACTAATGACGTTTGACCGCGCGCTCAAAACGCTCGAATATTTTCCCAATGGTCTTTCTGAAAACGCTAGTAGAATAAAAAAAGCATATACAGAATAAACTTGATTTTGTCCTTCGACAAATTTCATAATTACAGTTAACAAAGCAATAATAAGAAAATTATGTAGCTTAATAATTTGGTTTAAACGTGTATTTTCACACATCAACAGCGGAAACTTTTCGCATGAAATATTAAAGGTTCGTGATTGAAATAAAATTCGTTATTTTACTGTAATATTTAATCCAAGCTTGAGAAACAAAGTAAATCTACACAATAGAAACTATGACAAGCGACACAACGCTCTGGCACGAAACTAACTTACTTATGGACTTCGAAAACAATGGACATACATGCAAGTTTGCACCTTACTTGTTTACATAAATTGCCGGCATTCGTGTCCTATCCACGTCGATAAAAAATACGTGTGCTTTTAACCAGTCGCGCGACCAACGACTTTCTTGGGTTATTTTGGACTAGTACCCTATGTTAAAGGCTGATCGAAACTAGTAACAAAAATCGACTAATCACGAGTAATTAGATACGAGCCACTGTGGGGCGAAGGGCGATTGACGGGTTAATTCATATCTCAAGGCAACTGTCATCATAGCAGCGTTGGAATGAGGGTTTCTTGACAGGCAAAATACCGCTAGGTGGCGTTAATATTGTCAGGCCCGTTTGACGTTACAGTCTTGTTTGCGATTTAGAAATTCAACCACTGAAAGTATCCTGCATGAATTCGCCGCTAGAGGTGCTAATGTAGCGAGAGGTCTCCGAGATGTCAATGTCACGGTTTTTGGGTGAGCTACGAAACAAAACGGGACTACGCAACACTGGTATGCTCAATATTTTTTTGGTACGATTTTAAAGTATTGAATATGATTAGTAAATTTTGTTTTTGTTGACGTTTGTCTACAGTGGCGCCAACTGGTGAGTGAGAAAACGGTAGCCCCAATTACATTCATCATAGGGTAGCCCTCATTTCAAACGGGACGCAAATGTCAAAGTTGTTAAAAAACGAACTTCACGACTAGCGCCAACTAGCCTGCCACAGAAATTCTCATTGCCTATAATAATGGCAGCGTTGCCTTGTCTCACAGTCACTTATACCAAACTTGAATGAAACTGATACTAGAAATACCAGTTATGTACCACTTTAGAACCGGTATTTTCGGTATCAAGCACTAGTTAAAATACAACCCCTGCTTACAGTTTTTGCGTCAAATTCTCAAGTTCTTCGCAATGTTTTATAAAAATAGTATTTTTTATTGACATGGATCTGTACTTATATATTTTAATAGAAAAATATAACTGGATAGCGTCTAATTTTAAACAAACTACGCGAATCGCAACATGAGATGCATGACATTGAATGTAATAACTTTGATATAAATAAATAAGTACATAAACATTAAAAACCACACCAATCTGCATTATTGTCTTATTTCCATTCCCAGTCAAGAAATTACAAAATTTGTTTTTTTTTTTATCTTTTTTTCGTATTTCATACAAAATCGCAAAGTACAAACAGGCTCAGAAAGCGACATTTTGCGTCTACGACATAGGTAAGTACAACACCGATATAGTAGATATTTCACGATATTCGGTATGTAACAGAAGTATCTATGATAGTGGATTCACAGTACAGAATTCTTTGTGCGTATCTATTCCGTGACTACATAATAATACCTTACTCTAAATAACTCTGTATAATATATGTAGGTACATAAGGAAATCAGCAAAATATGTAGGTCGAAATATTATCATTTATTACTAACACTACAAGGTTTTGGAACCAACCGTGATCCGAACGCTGTTGTCAACTAAGCAATAACTCCATGTATCCCTGTAGCCATGCAAAAAGAAAAACCTATGAGGAAACAGATTTTAGACTGATCCTCTTACTAGCTGTTGTTAAGCAAAGGTATGCTAACTTAATAATTGTTTATTTATGTCCGTCATATTGGCATCAATCTTTGTGGGATGCGAACAAAACATACATTTGCTTTTCAACTTAAATACTGCGGTTAAATGACAAAATTAAGAATAAAGTCGATACAGTGATTGATAATGGCTGTCATTTTATTATTAAAGATCATAAAGTCTAGTCTGTTTAGCTGAACTTTTAATATTTTTATCAAAAGAGGCCTGAGCCCGTATTGCCTTACGTTTCTGACGCTGGCAATCGAAATAAAATGACAGTTTTTATAGGCGAAATCTGTCATTTGATTGCGATCGCAAGCGTTAGAAACGTTAGGCAATAAGGTCTGTGGGAAAAATCACATTAACCCAATTAAGTAACTAAGAAATTATTCAAGATATCAGAAAATAGTAATACATAGCCATCTAGTACAAAATGAATAAATAATGTTCGGGTATTTTTCACAGCAGATTTAAACATTTTGTTCAACTGATTGAAGTTTCTAGCGCATGAGATATTTTCATACATGTAAAATACACTTTAAATTTTCAATAAAACAAAGACAAAGTAGTAAATAATTTTTGCGGTATAAACCGGATAACACTTTCAGTGGTACGTAAAGTATTAAAAATTATGAAGCTCCCCACTCCTACACTTTTTGTCAAATTGATCCGAGCTTTAGTAAAGATTCCTACAATTTACATAAAGTTAACATTTCTTGGAAAAATATAGATTTACAAAATAAGCTAGGTATCATTATATATTTCGCAATTATTGACAGTTTATATCATTTTTTACCGTCGTTACCTACACTCAATAACTGACAAAATTGTCAGAAACTTATACTCAGTATGTATATTATGTATTGTCAACGTTATACTTTCATTTGATCAATTCAACTTTAGAATAAAGTTCTTATAAAATTTTAAATGTTATTGTCAAGTTTTCATTGGACTTAAATTTATTAGGCAAGTATACCATCAAATGGGCGACGCGATATGAAACAAAGTATCGTTTAGAAGTAGTTTAGGATAAAAATAAATTCCTATAATATGAGCTATAATTTCTAGGTAATATGTAATATTTTGCTACAACGTTCAACATCCAATATCGGCCAGTACTAAACATAGATTTACAGACACAGCTACACATGTATGACACAACCTTTATGTAAGACTGTTAATGTGGATATGTTTTTATAATAAAAAATATATAGCATTCAAAATTTTACTACACATGATTTTAACGATTCTCTGCCTGACTGGAAATGGGAGTCATTTCGCCAAATATCTCTAAATGTGTCCCAGCATTTTTCATTTCACCATATTTACTTTTGACTTCAGTCGAGTTTTTTGAACATCATTCTTAATTAGCTATGGACATTTTTAATGCATTGCCCACAACTTTTGATGAAATGACTTTTTTTTTCAAACGATAAATACACAAAACATATACCTATTTGAAATCTTATTTCAAGTTCCCATATATCATTTCTAGTCAGGCTTTTCCTTCGAATAAGCTTACTTTAATCATAATCTTGAAACAAAGGATTAAGACTTAGATTAAATTTCAATACAGTAGAAATACGTTTATTATCTCGTCCACATACAAAATGTTACTGTCTCTAATTACTCTAGGTGTCAAACCCGTTGGGGTGCGAAGATATGACCTGAACACTTAACATTGCCTACATAACAGCGATATTCTACTTATCACTCGCTTTCGTATATTTAGAAGACATAACAACTCCACGATTTGCATTCTTTTAAGTACAAATGATTCAAGGAAAAATTTTGCTTGGTTTACCTTAGCGGCAACATTTTAAATCGTTTTAATCAAAATGACGCATTTTGGATGATGCTATTAGAGATTTTGGATTAAAAGTGGTTTAAATATCCTGGAAATAGTTTCCATCGACCATTCGTGTCTGTTCAGTTAGTTTTTTTCGTTTAAAAACAAAATTTAGTTTTTATGATCAGTTAAAATATAACGGAATCATAATTTAATTATACATGGTAGGTACCCAAAAGAGAATAGGGGCCTCGAAGTTCCATTGGTAAACAAAAATACTAAATAAATACAATCTATATCTATCTCTACACCACTTATAACTCAAGAACGGCTGGACCAATTTGTACGTTTTTTGTGTTTTTGGATTTGTCTTCGTCAGGAATAGGATAGTAAGTATTAAAAACATTGGAAAATTTACGAAAAACCATAAGAAAAAAACATTTTCCCATAGAAATTGTTCATGGGTTTCGTAATTATCAAACATTTAATGTTCATCCCGACGATACAGTAAAATCTCCCCTCAAATTAAAGAACGTATTTAAATAAACCGGAGCCGCTAGATGGCGCTTGTCTTAGTATGGTATCATAATTTTAATGTATTGTTTTTTCGGGCAGGACAATGTCTGCCGGCTCCGCTAGTTATTTATAAAAGTCTGTCTAAAAATGGTCTTATTAATACAACATATTACAAAACAAATACTTTTCATTCAATTAGTATAAGTACATCAAGGACGATTAATATACATATTTATCTTTTTACTGAAATTCAAGTGGCCCATTTTCTGTTGACTACTCTTGAACCTATTTTGCTAACTTTTTTTACATGCTGATATTTTCCTTTTGTTTCCCTTCCTCTAATAAACACGTATACGCAAATCGTGCGAGCAAAACGAAAACTCTGTAATATATATTATGTACTAACTTTTATACCAATTGTATTCATAAAAAAAATAGCGAAATAGGTCACGTATTTATATACCACGTTATTAAAAATTACCTACATCTTCCAAGTACACAAAAGCGATTGTTATAAATATAATATACAAGTACATTACAAACAACTTGTATTACATGTCTACAGTCATATTCTACACTTAGATTTGTAGTGCATTATACTACACATGTTCTATGATAAAGCCAAATACCAATGCATTTCTTTTATGTTATTTATAAAGTTTAGGTATCATTTTTATAGTTGTAACAGTTCTACTCTGTTTCTAGGTTAGTAACTTACAACTCATCAAAAACATTGGCATGCAAAATTTACTCCAAGTTTCGTGCTTAATTTGCCCACAATTATCTTGAATCATGACATGTTTGTTTTTCATGTTTGAATAGGTTGGAGCTAACTCAAGCTCATAAGAAACATGGTTTTCTTACGTGACAATATTATTGATGGTATTTCAAATATTTTTGTATGTGTCCTTCATTTTAATTATCCCCGCGCCTTCCGTTACCGTATCCATGTTCTTAGTTTTTGTTTGTACTCGTACCTAATGTAATCTGCACTATTACTAGGGCTTGAAGGGTCAGTTTTATTATTTTCGTTACTTATACGCTAACCTAATCTGCATAAAATTCAGCTTTCTAGGACTACAGGAAGTTCACTAAAGATGCCCAGAGTCGGCCGGTGGGTAAACCAGTTGGTGAATCTTTAAATCCAAATTTTGAATATTTTTTCACTTATTAAAATTTTAGTGTTGGTTGTTAGTAAACTTGCTAATTCCTACCGCAATTTTACGTCCTCATTTGAAATCAGCTATGTTTAGTTTTAAAATAAATCTGGTGTTATTATTATTGGAGATTTTTTTTTTAATAGTACCTACTTCACTTTATTATAAATTAGCAGGTAAGTAATTTTATTTTTCATTGTCATTTCTTAAATCATCTATGCCTATTATTTGTTCGTCGAATGTAAATAAGTATGAAATCACTCAATTGACTTTTTCATTTCAATGAGGTTTTCTCGACAGGCTATATACTCGTATCGCGAGATGGCGTTAGTATCGTGAGGCCCGTCTACGTTACAGTCTTGATTGCGATTGGCTCATATTTATTTGATTAACCAATCAGAAACGTGATGCAAATGTCGAAGTTGTTAAACAGACTTCACGATGCTTGCGCGATTCAGCCTGTCACAGAAAGTATTGAAAGCCTCATTTCACCAGGTAACATGTAGGTAGTGAGGGCTATCGCTTACGAATGAGGGTTTTCACACAGGCGAAATATCGCCAGATGGCGTTAGTATTGTGAAGTCCGTTTGACGTTTGCTGCAATTGGCTCATTTAGTTAGTCAACCAATCAAGAGCTAACGTCAAACGGACCTCACGAAGCTAACGCCATCTAGCGATATGTCGTCTCTGTGAAAACCCTCATTCGCTGCCAGAGGCGCTACTGTAGCGAGAGGTTTACGAAATGTCAAATGTCACTGTTTTTGGGAGCTGCGCGAGTGTATTTTATAAATAGAATAATTTTGTGAATATTTTATAATACCTACCTGAAATTAATTATGGCAAATATGTATTACGGAGCAATGTCTGTGTTTGGAGACAGTTTTGTCTTTCGGACACCTTTGGTCTTCCTTTTTCCCGAACAAAACGGGACTACGCAACACTGTGGCATGCTCGATAATTTTATGGTACGGTGTTAAGGTATTAAATATGATTTAAATGTAAATTTTGTTTTCACGCCCGTATTAACAAACTAACCACTATACTTCAGGCAGGACCTTTGTCTACAGTGGCGCCAACTGGTGAGCGCGAAAACGGTAGCCCTCATTGGCAATTTTACTATCCATAGAGTCCTACATTAGCAATCCCACTCTCTTGAATTTACTCTGGGAATTTAGTGAAATTATATATTATTTATAGCTACTGTTTAGCAAGCAATAAAGTATTTACTGATATTTCTGTTTCGTTTTGATTGATTTTTGTGTTACAGTAAAGACTTTACTAAACTAACTTACCTACTCTAAAATATTTAAATAAGACTTAGATACCAAGAGAAAATGAATCAGTATTATAAAATTAAAATGGTATTACAAGTGTATAAATTAATTTATTGAATTGACAGATTTTAACTTCGTATCCTTTATTGACTCATAGATTTTTGTGATGTTGATAATTTTGATAATCTTAATTATAAAAGCATTTTTATAAATGAGATGATTCTTTTTCACCCTTTTGCCATTAATTCCAACATTTCTTTTGTCAAAATGCTAAATTGTCTTCCATTAAAATATGTTAGGTTTTATATAAAAATCTCAACTTTAACAATTCTAAGAGAAAGCTCGAATAAGAAGAAGACTCATAAGAAGTCGACAACCATACGTCCGTTACATTTACTTATCTAAATAGTTTTTTCTTTATCTAAAGGGCTGTCATCATTAAACATTCAATGAACAAGAAACTTATATACATACTTGCTATTCAGCGTCTACCGCTTTAAGTGATATTTTATTTATTATCATTTTCACGTAAGTATGAACTATATTTAACGCTGACTTGCATTTTACATCTACTTTGTTTTAGAGACAGCCCCCTATCAGTAACATTTACGTTGAGCATAGCTTGTCCTAATTTCTTTAAGTTCGTAATCTTTGAGATCTCACCAAATACTTGAGTTAATTTTCGAAATTATGTTTAATTTAGAAAATAATATACTAAGAAGTAGGCATCTACTGTATCATTCCCTAATAGAAGTAGTTAGTTACCTAAACTACCTATATCTGTTCTGCATCTATAGTCAATACACTTACAAACTATTAAAGCTATTTTACTAATTTCTTAACGTACCAGTATCTTTTAATTTTTATATAATGTCACTACCTAACTACTAAATAGTTAAAATAATTTTTGTAAATAGCATTTTCAATATCAGATTTCGAAATTATATCTGTAACTACTAGGAGAGTGTATAGTATTTTACAACTATAATTAAGTTTTGTAAATATATTGTCAAAAAATCAAGTATTGTCATTATGTCATTAAGGTTTCATTATTGTCATTTTCAGTTTTAGAATACTGCTCGATAACAGATTTGATATAAACTTCTACATAATACTGTAGACAGGAAGTGCGTTTTTGAATAACATGTGGCTTACGATATACCTATCATAATGATAGTGGCGCTACGTGGAAGTTGAGTATTGGGAACACGTCTGACACGCGAGGAACAGCACGTCACGGCGGCCAATCTACGAGAGATCCTTAGCAATACACCAGAACACTATTTCCAAACCCAAGTGACACTAAATCTCAATCTATAAAAGCACTTTTCCCTAAACTACTAACACCAAACATCAAACAAACAGACACTTAATTTTATAATGGAGACTAAACGTCCAACAACACTGAATAGAAACGAATAAATCAAGGGACATGTAAAAAATTCTCAAAGTTTAGGCTAAAGCTTCACGGACCTACTCAACCGTAAGCCGGGTACATCCAACATCCACATTAAATAATATAAATATAGTATATCTATTACTTAAAACCTAACACTTAATCCCGAGAAAAAGTATCGAGAGTTTAAAAGAGTCGAGTTCACGTTGAATACAATAAGATCGTTCTCATAAACGGTTTATTATCACAGCTTCAGATTTACTTCACACGACAATCGGTGATATGTAAAAATATTTAGCCATTCGTTATGTCATATGATTATTGTCAATTATTGTCAATTTATTGTCATCGTCCGCGAACGCTAAACAGCGTGTCTGTAAAATTTCTATCAATTATAACACGATCAGAATTGACTGTGAGGGTGCAATGCCTCTAGATGTGGTTGCTGTCTTTTCTCTTGTGGAGGGGGCGAGAGTGGGGGTGCCCTCACATGTCTTCGGAGCGGGCGTCGTCATCGTTGTAGAGTTGGATCTGTCGCTGGATCCAGGAGATGTACTTCGGGACGTAGGCGTAGACCCCCGGCAGGCGCGGGTGGGCGCACTTGATGCCCCAGGACACTATGCCGCCCACGTACCAGCGGGAGGGCTCTTCGGGGTCCTTGCAGAGCAGCGGCCCTCCGGAGTCACCCTGGAAGACCAAAGGCACATTGGTGACTCCCAAGCTAGTTAATGCCACCGTTACAACACGTTTTTAATATTTCATAGCTCAAAGTATGTAAGTAATCAGGTGCCTATAGTGAAGTGTTAATCCCGAAAAGAGCAACAACGACTGTACTGAAATAAAAAGGCAATTGACAAGGTAACTGTTAAAATGGTTAACTAAGTAAGTGCCAAAATAAAAAAATTATAACAAAAAACAGAACCGACTACAAAAAACCATGAAAATAATTTTCTACCAGCCTGAAGTCGGTGCCTCAGCACGAGCCAGCAGGAGTGGACCTATAATCGTCTACCTCACCTACAACTATACGAGTAAATGGCTTCAATCACTCCTGCTGGCTCGTGCTGAGGCTTCAGGCTGGTAGAAAATTATTTTCATGGTTATTTGTAGTCGGTTCTATTTTTTGTTATACATTTTTTTTTCACGCTTTTTAGTGTAAAACATCTAAGATACAAAAAAATTTTATAACAAAAAATAGAACCGACTACAAAAAACCATGAAAATAATTTTCTATCAGTCTGAAGTCGGTGCCTCAGCACGAGCCAGCAGGAGTGATTGAAGCCATTTACTCGTATAGTTGTAGGTGAGGTAGACGATTATAGGTCCACTCCTGCTGGCTCGTGCTGAGGCACCGACTTCAGACTGATAGAAAATTATTTTCATGGTTTTTTGTAGTCGGTTCTATTTTTTGTTATAAAATTTTTTTTTCACGCTTTTTAGTGTAAAAGATCTAAGATACAATAGTTTAATGTCAACTACTCGTCACCTTTTACGAAAAATTGCTTTTTCCGATGCAGAGACGTTCATTATTGAGGAGTCCAGGTGCTTCACCACCCATTCCATTTCACCACATGCGTTCCGAGGAGCATAAATTGCTTAGCAACTGTGTTAAAGCAATTGAAATTCAACCCATGAAATACTTGATATTGAGTAGTAACTCCGATGGTCAACTGTGGTCTTCATCATCAGTTCCACTTCACCAAATGATGATTTTCAAGAGCAAATGCACGAGTTACTGCTAAATATATCAAAATTACCATAGGTGTCCCTACAACATTTGAAGAGTTCCTTCGATTTCCTTAGGATCCAATCATCAGATCCTGATTCGGTGCTTATGGGACCTAATTGAAAGCATTCCTAGACGAACGCAAAAAAAAAAATTCAAATCGGTTCATAAATGACGGAGATCTGAGGTAACAAACATAAAAAAAAATAAAAAATAAAAAAAAAAAAAAAAAAAAAAACATACAACCGAATTGATAACCTCCTCCTTTTTTTGAAGTCGGTTAAAAATAGTTTAATATCAACTGCTCGTCACCTTTTACGAAAAATTGCTTTTTCTGATGCAGAGACGTTCATTATTGAGTAGTCCTACTCCGTGAGGGTGCTTCACCAACCATTCCATTTCACCCTATCCGTTCCGAGGAGCATAAATTGCTTAGCAACTGTGTTAAAGCAATTGAAATTCAACCCATGAAATACTTATTATTGAGTAGTAACTCCGATGGTCAACTGTGGTCTTCATCATCAGTTCCACTTGACCAAATGATGATTTTCAAGAGCAAATGCTCGAGTTACTACTAAATAGGTATATCAAAATTACTATAGGTGTCCCTACAACATTTGAAGAGTTCCCTCGATTTTCTTAAGATCCAATCATCAGATCCTGATTTGGTGCTTATGGGACCTAATGGGCGATGGATGAAATTTTTAAAAGTGGGTGATTTTTTTTTTATAAGTAGGAATAAGGTTACTGATCAATGGAAAAAAATATCAGATTTTTCTGTTGTACCAATTAATTTTAAAAATTAAAACAAATTTTTATCCCGCCAAATTGAGCTAATGCGATTGAATATGGATTTTGTCAGAGTCCTAATGAAAAAATAAAAAATAAACCTAATGTCAACGTCATTCACACAGTGTTTTCACTTCCTTATAGTTCGATGAAACACAACACGAGGAATAGTACCGCCTATCCTCAACAGAGGGCGTTGTTCGGAGAAAAGCTTGTAAGCATGGTAACCCTGACTGAAAGAAAAAAAGAAAGAAGGAAAGAAAATATTTAATTGTAATATATGGGACAAGAAAATAAATAAAAACAAGAATAAAATATAAAACGCGGTTTTAGTGGTCCTGGCAATTTTTCACATTTTACGTTTCGTTCCATGAAGTTTTTTGCATCATAAATGCTTATTTTATTGTCATTTTCTGTCTCATATTTATTGCAAAGTTATTTTAATATGTCTTGTTTTTACTAAAGAAATATATGTGTATAATGTGCAACCAAATATACTATATAAACATAAAAAAAATTAAAGATTGTTTAAGGTTGCCGAAAAACGAAACGGAAAAAAATTGGAAGTTTCTGTGTATCTCTAAGTAGTCTGTGGTTTCTGTTTACCTTTTAAAGGGCGCTCCACACTTAGTCCGCGAATCACGGCGCTATTTCGCGGAGCGAACTTGCCGCGAATTTAACAACGACTCTACACTCGCCCGCGTCTCGTACTACGTCGCGTTCGCGCTTCGCGCTCCCTTTGACGCGGGACAAAAACCGACAAAAATTGGGGAACAAAGCGCGAAACCGCGAAGAATATGCGAAACGGCTCTACACTTAGCGTTCGCGCCCCTTCGCAGCCGTTGCGCGCGATCCGCGGGCTAAGTGTGGAGCGGGCTTAATACTTTCTCTTCTGTCTGCCTCCGCTCGAAGTAGAATTTCCGTGTTTATGCTGCTCCTAGTGATTCTCATACGACAGTTTGCTTGCTTTTGGACTCCGATGACTCTACTTTTTACGTTTTACTTTTGCTTTTCATACTGGACTTTGATTTTCCTCGCGTTTTGGCTACCGACTAATATGGCTGGCAAAGCTGATAAAAAGTGTTGTGTTCCGGATTATTAGTTCTGTGCATTGTGGTATAAGAACATAAAACAATACGAGTTGTTGATTAAAATGAATGGTGAATTAAATTACTGATTGTCAGCCTGTTTGTTTTATTTTCGAATCCTTTTTCCAACCTTGTCTATAGACAGACACATAGGACAGACATGCGGGTTATTTCGTTTTCATTACATTAGTCTTATGACATTAGTCATTAGACTAATGTAATGAAGGCGGAACATCCCGCAAAAATTTGTTATCTAATTTTCCCGAGCGCGCGCCATATATGCAATTTATAGGTAAAGTTATGTTTACGAATAAAATAGTTACGCCTATACCCGCTTGACGGCGCTGTAATCGGTTTCCTTGACTGACAACTCTTTTCCTATATATACAATGTACTCTATGGTCATTAATGTCAGAAGGGCTACTCCGAAACACAACGTTCGAAGTTCGTGTCGTGCGGTCCCTCTCACACTTATACTATTTAATACGAGAGCGAGAGGGATCGCACGACACGAACTTCGAACGTTGTGTTTCGGAGTAGCCCTTCTGACATTAATGATGTTGATATTAGGTTTTTTTTTTAATTTTTTCATTAGGACTCTGGCAAAATCCATATTCAATCGCATTAGCTCAATTTGGCGGGATAAAAATTTGTTTTATTTTTAAAAATTAATTGGTACAACAAAAAAATCTGATATTTTTTTCCATTGATCAGTAACCTTATTCCTACTTATAAAAAAAAAATCAGCCACTTTTAAAAATTTCATCCATCGCCCATTGAAAGCATTCCTAGACGAACGCAAAAAAAAAATTTCAAGTCGGTTTATAAATGACGGAGTTCTGAGGTAACAAACATTAAAAAAAAATACAACCGAATTGATAACCTCTTCCTTTTTTTGAAGTCGGTTAAAAAGTACTTAAAACTACCTAAGTAGAAAAAAAGTTAACTCAAATATAGAGAAAAATACTTCCTAAAAAAACTACTCCGGCTACAGCCTACTCCAAAATTCGAAAATCGAAGCTCATGTCGTTCCGTCCCTATGACACTTATACTATTTAATACGAGAGTGAGAGGGACGGTACGATACGAACTTCGAATTTCGAAATAGTCCCTCAGCACACGAAACTGTCCCATAACCCCGTTTTTAAAATGGATTTTAAAATAATCTGATTTCTTAAAAAAACAGTCTAAACGAGAACATTCTCTTGTTTTGAAGGCCTGTAAAAAACCTCTCCTAAACTTTTGATACCTAACTACCGATCTAAAGGAAACTCAGCCCATTTTGTTTGCCAAGATGGAACTACAAACGGTTACGCAACGCTCTTCAGGCTCGGGCCTTAAAGCAAACATTGTCGAGTATTCTCATTCTCACTGAGTTTATTGGATATCGAAGATTACATTTTTATAAGGGACCCTCGTCAGCCCTACAGTTCTGTTGTAACACGTTGTAAAGATTCGAGCTTAACAAGGGGCGCGGTAAGCAGTTTCTGAGGTGGATAAATACAATTTAGGGGTACTCAAGGCCAGAGTGAAGAGGGTTAGGTACTGAACCAATGAGCTGCATCGCCTCTCTACTTACCACCAGGTGGGATAAAGAAAGAAAACGTTTATTCGTGACAAACAAAAGATAAAAAAAAAAAAAAAAAAAAGGTATGCATGTCACGAGATGGTCCCAAATCAGCAATCTGCGGGTCTTGCGAACGGCGCTGGTCTTCTTGGATAGAATAAAGAAACATTCATTTTTTCATAATTAACATAATCAATAGGAAGTAACAAATATTCCAATAACTATCTAAATACGAAGATATACGTGGATAGAGTGCAATCGCTGATCAGTTTTAAATGAAAAAAAAAAAGTTGTGGAGCGGCTGCAAGTTTTGGAGCAACAAGAATTTGAAAATTCGCGATGAATGTGATGACTACAAAAAAAATATACTGCAGTAATCTTTTTAAGTTTCAAGTCAGTCCTTATTTCAATCAATCAAGATATTATGTTCCTTTAACATTTAAGTTTTTAATTACAAATATTATAGTGTCCTTTAAAACACACAGTGGCAGCAACTGCGGTTCTTGCCAACGTACGTTTTTGACGTCTTCGTAACGTGTATAATATTTATGCTTTTGATCGTGCTAGGTGCCTATGTAAATCCGTAGCTTGCGAACTCTTCAACCCTTACCCCTTTTACTTTTACCCTTACCTGGCAGGCGTCCTTCCCTCCCTCAGGGTACCCTGCGCAGATCATGCCCTCGGTGACATTGAGGTCCCGATGTTCGAGCCACTGGTTGCATAGGTCTCTGTTTAGTACTGGAACCTCCACCTCATTGACTGCTGGTTCATACTCCGACACTGCCGCGGAAAGGATAGATAAATGAAAAATGTTTGCTAAATGTTTTGTTGGACTTTCAGCGAGTAATTGACTCGGAAATTGACGAGTACCGCATTCATCGACATTCGACGTGTCTTATTGCGAATACGAATATGAATATTGAAAAACATAAGTTAGGTACAATATTAAAAAAAAACCTTTTAAAAGTTTAAATAAAGATTAAATGGAAAAAAAAACAAGTCTATAGTGTCTTAAACTCTGATAAATAATTTAAAATTCAGCAGTCAGGAGACATTAAAAATTGCGACCAGGGGGCCTACCACGATCTTTTCTAAACGATCCAAACGCAGAGCAGTTCAATTTAGGCACCTAAACTGAATCGTCGAAATTGGTATCACGACCTTTATTTCTCAGAGCTGAATCTCAATCGCTTACAAGTGAATAAATGACCGATATTGTCTCTGATAGATATCAGAGACAATATGTATTAGTAACCACACTTGAAATGAATCGCAAAAGTAACGTCGTAGTACGAAATAGCGATGCAGTTCAGTTTAGAGCTTAAACTGAATTGTATTAAGAGAGCATGGTAGGCCCCCAGAGCATAAATTCGCTGTCATGGGTTCCAATTGTTGAACTTTAAGTTATCAGAGTTCTAACAAAAATTTGGAATTGAAATAATAAATACAAAAAGATTCCAAAAAACCAATCTTAATTGGAAAGGTTTATCTTACTGTCTTTGTCGTCCCTCTTGCCCCAGCCGATGACGGTGCAGTAAGTGCCCGGCGGCAGCACGCGCTCCGGCGGCGGCAGGCACACGGGGGACAGCTGCTCGTGGTAGCGCACTCGGACCGCCAACTATATTGAACAGGAAAAAAGAGGTTTATTGTACGCGAAGGACTGGCCGGACATAGCGGCAGAACGGGAGTTGCGGAGATCAAGATAGCGGAGAACTTTGCCCATATAGCAGTGGGATATATTATGACATCTACAAAAAATAAAAATAAAAGGCAAACCTGACTCACTGGGTTATATATCAACGCACAGCCCAAACCGCTGGGCCTAGAAACTAGAAATTTGGTACAGGGTTTCCTTTCATGATGTAAATGAACACTAAGAAAGAATTTTTGGAAATTCACCACCTAAGGGGGTGAAATAGGGGGGTGTAGTTTATATGGAATCTTCTCATTTCTGGGCTTAGAAGTATGCGAGCAAGATGGTGGTAGCAATCCGGGCGGAACTTGCACAAGGTCCAGCCACCTGCAAAATATATATTATATAGGTTGGGATGAACATATCGTCATTACTTTGAAAAAAGCTGGTATCTCAAAATCGAAGATCTTAAAGAGTGAACTTTACGAACATTGTTGTAAGGGCCAATTTTGTTGACGTATTGATTTGAGATACGAGATTTTTTCAAAGTAGTGACGATATTACGAGGGTCAAACTGAAAGTTCTTAGAAAATCAAAAACTGAGCAAACTAGCAAGTTATTAGTTTTATTATATCTTTTCAAAATAGTGTCCATTCACATCAATACACCGCTGCATCCGATGGAACCACTGAGAAAAGCACTTAGCCCAGTCGTCCTTAGGGGTCTCTTCGACGGCCTTTTGAAACGCACCCACTGCTTCCTCGGTGTTCATAAAAAGTTTTCCTCGAAGTTTTTCTTTTATTTTCGGGAATAAATAAAAATCGCAAGGTGCGAGGTCGGGGCTATACGGCGGGTGACCCAGTAATTCCACGTTTGACGTCACTAAATAGTCGATCGTTCGCCTGGCGGTGTGCGACGAGGCGTTGTCGTGGTGAAGAAGGATCCTACTTCGAGGTCGCTTCTCCCGAACTTTTTCCAATACAAGTGGCAAACAATTGTTAGTGTACCACTCTGCAGTAACTGTTTTTTGATCCTCTAAAGCAATTGTCGCATAGTGACCTGTCCTTCCGAAGAACGAGGCCTCCATCTTTTTTCCCACGCTTCGACCTCTCTTCACTTTAGTTGGCAACTCCTCGAAAGGAAACACCCATTGAGCAGACTGTCTCTTGGTTTCTGGATCATAACAGTAAACCCAGCTTTCGTCACCCGTAAGTATGTCGAAAACAGCATTTGAGTCACCTCCGTTAAATCTTTCAATCATTTCACGGCACCAATCAACCCGACGGAGTTTTTGGGCCTCGGTCAAATTATGAGGTATCCACCTCGCACAAAGCTTCCTGACCGCTAAATGTTCATGGAGGATTTTATGCACTTGACTCATACCGATGCCTAAGCTTGTCCGAATCTGCTGATACGTCACTCTTTTGTCAGTCTCTATCATACGCTGCACAACACTGATGTTATTTTCAGTCGTCGCCGTAGAAGGCCGTCCCTCACGCAGATCGTCGGTGAGATTAGTGCGACCACGTTTAAACTCATTAAACCAGTTGTAAATGGTCGCACGAGATGGAGCTTCATCATGAAAGGCCAATCGAAGTCTATCATAGCTTTCTTGTTGACTTAAATGACATCGAAAGTCATAAAAAATCATTGCACGAAAATTTTCGCGAGTTAAATTCATGTTGACGTGACACAGGCAATTTTCAATTTGCCGCCAAATTGTAAAACTAATGACAAATGAATGAAATACATACTCAATAATATTGGCAAAGAGTTCCATTTTCAAAATTTAAACTTACTTTTTTATTATATTGTTTACAAGTGGCCAGTTCTAAAAACTTTCAGTGTCGCCCTCGTATCCCTACTAATATTATAAATGCGAAAGTAACTCTGTCTGTCTGTCTGTCTGTCTGTCTGTCTGTTACGCTTTCACGTCGAAACCACTGAACCGATTTTGATGAAATTTGGCATAGAGATAGTTTGAACCCCAAGGATCAACATAGGATACTTTTTATTCCGGTAGAGGGCGCTACCGCGCGATAACCTACATCCGCGCAGACGAAGTCGCGGGCATATAAGCTATTATTTATACCTGAAACAGTGCGATGTCGTTGTCGTGCGCGATACCGACGTTATACAACGGATGGGGGACGACTCGCCGCACTTTGACTTTTTGCCCGTAGTAGGCGTGTGAGCGACGCCTCGTGATGCCCAGTTGGATCGTCCATCCGTTCACGTCAGAGTGGCTGCAAATTTTACACGGGTTATCCCACCGGAGAAAGCAAAGTAAAGTCGCGGACATTGGTAGAAGGATAGCGAAGCTCAAATGGCAATGGGCGGGACATGTTGCCCGAAAAACCGATTCGTGGTGTAGAGCTGTTCTGAATTGGAGACCATGGGAACAGAAAAGACCAGTGGGCAGACTGCAAATGGGGTGGAAAGATGATATAAAAAAGGTGGCGGGCAGCAACTGGATTCTAACTGCCCAAAATAGATCGGAGTGGAAGAGGTTGAAGGAGGCCTACACCAAGAGTTTGGTCGAGGAAGGCTGAGAAGAAGAAGAAGAACAATCCCACCGGAAATATCCCAGCATTAGACGATGCATTGAAAATAGAAAGAAGGAAAGGAAGATTTATTTTGGCTCCATAAGTACCACCTACGACTAAGACTAAAACTAGCACTAAAACTATATTACTTGGTGACACGATAGGATACCAAAAAGGGTCTCCACTCAGCATGTGTTGCCGCACATTATGTGCAGTAACGCTGGTTTTCTGTGGAGCCCATATAAATAAAGATATGAAGTCAACGTTTAGAGAAAGAAAGAAAATAATTCGGTTTAAAGTAAAATTTACTTATACCTAGTGATTTTTTCAAAAATATACAGCGTGTATTTTTGATACTATCTCAAACTGTAACTAGATGAAGATTTAAGTGCTGTGAACCGATATCAGAACGAATTTTTAATTTAGAATTCACTACCAGAGCGTAATTAATTTTTGAAATATTTTCGAGCAGCAATGTAATGCGTACAATAATTTGATACTAGAGCGAAGCGTTCTGTGACAGCTGTCACGTCAACAAGTGCGACATTTTGAACAAAAACAAAGTAGTATCACGTATACATTGCGTGCTAATTAATTTTATAAGGAAAATAACAAGTCTATTTCTTTTTACTAAAACATAATAAAATGTGGTAATTGGGGCCACAAACACCAGGGGTATTGCAGATGCGTTGCCAATTTGGAGGCTTAAGATGGAACCTCAAGTGCCAGTAATTTCACCGGCTGTCTTACTCTCCACGCCGAAACACAACAGTGCAAGCACTGCTGCTTCACGACAGGATTAGCAAGCGAGGTGGTAGCAATCCGGGCGGACCTTGCACAAAGTCCTACCACCTGCAACCTGCCAGGGTGGCTCTAATGAGCTGTGACCTAGTTCAAGTGTTTGCGTTTGCCCAACTTACTTGCCCACACAATGCGACGCAGTGAGCACCCACTGATCAGCCACCAACACCCCCGCGCAGTAGAACACCTCCTCGGGCCCCCCCAAGATGGCGGCCAGGAACGGCCAGTCGCCGGGGGACGCTTCCACGCCACCCACGATGCGTTTCGTGCCGCCACCCATTGTGCGCCGGCGACCGCATTCTGTGGACAAATCCCTTTCGTGGTTAGAATCCTCGGGATTCGCTATGCGGCGTTGGAATAGTATCACTATCTACGAGTAAAATGCAATTTTTTAATAAAAAAGTAAAACCGACTGCAAAACCATGGAAATAATTTTCTATTACTTTGAAATTGGTGCCTCAGTGTGTGTACAAGGCATTCCACTTTAGTGAGAGAGCGACAACAATATAGAGATCTCTTCTCTCCAATGCCTATAAACACACAATGCAATTCCACTACATGCAATTCCACGCTCTCGGTAGGTAATTTATAACCAACTACATAACTGACTATATCCGTATTGAAAATACAAACTGAAACATAGATGCACACAAAAACCAGAAGAAGAGAGCGCTGGGAATCGAACCCAGGTCCTCAGTATTCCGTGCAGTGGCGGATTAGGCGTATAGCAAGAGTAGCAAATGCTACGGGCCCCGCGCATCTAGGGGCCCCGCTAACCAATGCTTTCTGATCGTAAAAAACGTCAATTCAGATAGAAGCATGTTTTTTTTTCTAAATTAATGTAAATATGTAGAGCAAAACCAACACAAAACACAGCCAAAGAAAGAGATGGTATCAATATGATCGACTTAAATATAATATTTTACCTATACTATAAACTTGAAGCAAATCAAGGGCCCCATGATAAAATTTGCTACAGGCCCCGCGCTGACTTAATCCGGCTCTGATTCCGTGCCGCGTGCTATACCCCTACACTACCACTGGACAGGGAGTACAGACACGAATTTCTCCTATGCACCACATATCTCAGGTTGTTTGCTTAAGTGACTAAATAAGGAATGCTGAGGACTTGGGTTCGATTCCCAGCGCTGGTCTCTTTTTTTGGTTTTTCTGTGCACATATGTTTCAGTTTGTATTTTCGATGGATTTTACGGGATGACCGTAAAAGTAACAATATTGGAGTTGAAATAAAAAAATACAAAAATACTCCAAAAACCAATCTTGACATACGAGTATCCGTTTGTTTCAAACTTCAAATTTAGTTTGCCTGCACATTACGATAATTTATACCTATTCATATCTGAATTATGTAAAAAGAAAAAACTTACAAAAACAGAATTAAGAACATAAACATCAAAAGCCAAAAAAGATAAAACCTATATCAAATATGAACGTACGAAAACATCCTTTTAAAAAATCTTTCCAAACCATATCAAAGTCTCACTCCAGATATATATCTAACGCGTGTAAGCTACTTAGCCCGATAATGTAAAAAATATTTATTACTTAATTTTTTTTTGGAGAAATAAGATTATTATGTCTAATAAAATAAATTTGGTATCCACGTTCTTATTATTTGAAGAGAGATTGACGTTGTACTCATACCAGGTGTGGCCTGTAATACGAGTAAAAAATTAAAACATTGATCGTCCTCGTCAAACTAAACAACATTTAGTTCAGCGACTTTTAAACATAGTGGAGTCTTGAATTTTCCTTTTTTCATACAAATTAAATACTCCTATCAATGTACGCCATCCCAGAATTCAACTGACGTCGCCTGTCACCATACAAACATTAAGCATTTTGCTTTACATTGTTTCTTCGAATAAACTTAAAAATGTAATATAAAACCATTTTTGAACTAGAAATATTATACAGAATTATCCATATTAATATTATAAATGCGAAAGTGTGTCTGTGTTTGTGTGTTTGTCCGACTTTCACGCCGTAACGAAGCAACGGATCGACGTGATTTTTGGCATAGAGATAGTTTATGGTGCCGAGAGTCACATACTTTTTATCCCGGAAAAATGCACAGTTCCCGAGGGAACAGCGCGCGATAATCGAATACCACGCGGGCGGAGCCGCGGGCAAAAGCTAGTATTTATATTATTTTCGTTTCACTAATGAAATTCACGTGGCCCTTATTATATTCTTTTAAGTAGTATATGTTTATCCGTCGCCTAGTATCCATAGTACAAGCTTTGCTTAGTTTGGGACGAGGTCAATTGGTGTCAAGTATCTCACGACATTTTAAGGTGTTTTTAGTGGACTAGCGTGCCGAGGGTTTCGTAACAAATGTAGATATCTATGAATATGAAGAGACTGAAAATGAATTTGTCTCTTCACAGTCCCTTCGTAAAACAATTTAGAGAACAAAACGAAATCTTGAGTCGGAATAAGTTGATTATTCATCTCACCTCGTGGTCCGTATTCTAATTGAAAACAAAAACCCTTTCGTGGCGTGGTAAACAAATTTCTTACGAGTGACCAAGCGATGAGATTCAAGCGGTTTTCCGTAGTAATAATACTCTTTGGTAGGTAATAATACTTTTTGCAGGTGGTAGGACCTCGTGCAAGGTCCGCCCGGATTGCTACCACCATCTTGCTCGCTAATCTTGTAGTGAAGCAGCAGTGCTTGCACTGTTGTGTTTCGGCGTGGAGAGTAAGACAGCCGGTGAAATTACTGGCACTTGAGGTATCCCATCTTAGTCCTCTAGGTTGGTAACGCATCTGCAATACCCCTGGTGTTACAGGTGTCTATGGGCGGCGGTGATCTCTCACTATCAGGAGACCCACATGCTCGTTTGCCATCCAGTCGAATAAAAAAAAAGGTACCTATGGCCATACTTGCCAGCGAGCGCCCGCATTTGTATTCACCGTCTCTTTCAACCCTCATCCTATTTCGTTTGAGGGAAAGTACCTAACTGTGAGCCTGCTGATGATTCCGAGTGGTTCGGAGTGGGTCGGGAAGATAATTAAAATCCAAGTGATTATATTTATAGTAAGTATAATTAATTGTGAAAGTTTGATAATGTGTGTGTTAGTAAAAACTTTTTCATACTGAAACGGCTGGACAGATTCAGATCAATTTGGTATGTAGATAGATAGCTGAATTTAAGAAATAACACGGAAGCTGCTCATGTAACTTTTTATCCTGATAGTTCCACGACATCGGGATTAAATTCCTGCATGAAATTTTGCACGAGACGTAAAAAAAATGATAGTAAAAATCCATACTAATATTATAAATACTAAAGTATTTTTGTATGTTTGTCCGTTTTTCACGCCGTAACGGAGCAACGGATCGACGTGATTTTTGGCATAGAGATAGTTTATGGGCCCGAGAGTGACATAGGCTACTTTTTATTCCGAAAAAATGCACAGTTCCCGAGGGAACAGCACGTGATAACCGAATACCACGCGGGCGGAGCCGCGGGTAAAAGCTAGTAAATAAATATTTAACAACAACTTTTTACTCCCGAGATTTCACAATCAATCAAACCCCGCTGGCTCCTTTGACTCGCGCCCTCGCCGCACCTGGCCATTGTTGGCCTCGACAAAAACATAATTAGAAAAGTTTTCGTAATCGTCCGCAGCCAGCATTTACAAAGAAACGTTCAAACACTTGAGACGGGGGTCACATTACTGCCGCAAAAGCACCCGGAGTTTTAATCTTATTGTACACGGACCTAGACAAAACGTCTAACCTCGTATTAAATTAACTAAGAGTCATAATTAAAGTTTGTAAATTTGTAAAAAATTTCAGAGGCCGTACTTCTGACGTGTTGACGTTTCCGATCGCAATCACCATATAGGGTGGCTCGGAGAGATATAGTCTTATAGATTCAGACTTTCCAGAATTGACCGATTTAAATGAGCCACCCTGTATATTTCTGCTCTCGTCTTCTACCGTGTGACAGAAAGAAATGGTAAAAACGATTGTGATTGAAAGCGTGTTGAACAATAAGGCCTTAGGTTTGGCTTAAATTTGGTTAACCATTGCGGTGGAAGTGGCGAGCTGGCGTGAAAATTGTGGCGTTCTAAGTGGGTGGCCTTTGTTTAGTATTGGACGTCCGCCGGGTGTTGCAGTTTATCGCTATCGCTACAAATCAGGATCTGATGACTTCGCACTAATGCGTAAAAGAATCGTCTCTACTCTGCACTCCACTAGACTCCAAGATCCACTTCGAGTCGCTGAGCCAGCAGAATTAATATTAATTATTTCAATATGTGTTCTTATTGCAAATACTTTGAAACTAACTGAATGTAGGTTCTCGTGCCTACATCCTTCCTTTGGGAAGGCCATAAGAAATAATTATAATTGGACACTGGTGGCCTTTGTAAAGTACATAGTGAAAAACTATTATTAAAAGCCGGAGATTTTAAGCTCTATTTTTCCTCAACATTACGATCTAAGCAATATAATTTGAAAGATTCAAAAAAATATTCCAAAAAAGTACCTTTTGTAGGCAAGAGGTTAAATCATTACGAGTATTATTTAGTAGCCAGCGTTTTTTTTCTATGTATAAAATATCTAAGTGATATCTCGATAAAACAACTTTTCTAGGACAACTTAAAAGGATAACAGCTTTATTTATTTGTAGTACTTATTTATTACACGTTACTATTTCGAATTGGCAAATTTATGTCGAATGTGGTAGAGATTTCCTCTCAATTGTATTTATTTGCAAGGACGTCGACAGCGGTAATCGGTCTCTGTCACAACAAATTTTCTATTGGTAAATACAGACTGTATAAGTAAGTACAAGTTTAGGCTACGAAAAAATAGTGCCATTTTGTTTGAGAGTTTAAATTCACACGAGCTGGAGGCGAGGGTTGACAGTTAAGTCAAGGGTTTAACAGGTTTCAAACAAGTTATACATTCTGCTTTCGTTTTACTTCGACTGTGAGGAAAGTAAACTGTAACATTCAATGCAAATAAAAGTTTAATTACTACTTTTTGATTTCCCTCAATGCTATAACTTACCAGATTTTCAATATAAAATTTAAAACATTATTTTCATAAAATTTATTTTATTGTTCGCAGCTGTTAATGCTTGCAATTTCCTTGACTTACTTCAAGATTTTACTATCCTCTTGAGTCCTGTTCTTTTTTAACAAACCTAGCGTTTAAAACCTAGACGTGGTTGACCTGCTTTGTTATTTTGGACATTATTTCAAAATTCTTGGAATGCTTTATTCAATGAACAATTTGTACTTTACAAAGTACATTCGGCTGTTATTCTTAGTGTTAATCAGTCTTTTATAAAGTCCTTTACGCGAGGACTCAGGAGGCTATGCACTAGAGCATTATGTATTCTGACAAATAAATCATTCTCATTCTCATTCTCATAAAAAGGCATTTTACGTCGCCTATATCCAGCATACTAAACGGCAGGAGCAACGAAGTCTTTGAATTGTTATTGCTTATATCGTGATACATGTTTTTTATTTTCAGTGGTCGTGAAAAGCACAATGCTTAGTCTCGGCCGAAAGTGCAGTAAAAGAACTCGTATTATCGAAGATAACATGACCATTGGGTAGAAAGCTTGCGGATAAGCGGTGGATGCAAGTGGCGAGGAAATTTTCAACCAGCCGTCGATGGTTGTATTATAAAACGGGTAGGCTGTTGATACTTTGTGCCATATGTCGACTCTGTACACCGCTCACAGTTAACGCAATAAATATTTCTATTTCAAACATACGTACGCACGCTCGTAAAAACTTTCGCGTTTATGAAATATATCCTGGTCGGGAATAAGGTCCTGGTATTGAGGAGCAGTATAAAAACACGTCCGTCCACTATTGCATTTATTTCGAAGAAGGAAAAGCAAACTACCTTACAAATAAAATAACAAAATAATCTAAAACTACCCCATACATTACAGATATTAGTAGAATACCGGGTGTGGCCTGTAACACGGGCAAATAATTAAAACATATCAGTCGTAGACAGTCTTGTCAAAGCCGCTATTTAGTTTTATAGTTAAATTACAAAAATAAATATTTATAGGGGGTGGTCCATACACGTAACAGAAATTGAAAAAATTTTTTTTTCATCTCGCATCAACGTGTGGCACATAGTTCGACAGCCGCTCTTGGCCGGTTTTTTTATTTTTATTACTCTTTAAAGTTTATTCGAAGAAGCAATGTAAAGCAAAATGTATGATATTCGTAGTATGACAGGCGACGTCAGTTAGGTTCTAAGGATGGCGTATGGTCTGTCCCATAAATCGAGATAATAAAATGACAGTCTGAAATGTCAAACGTAAAAATAATGTGGCCAGCATAAAACGAACAGTGCGGCTCCATGATTCCGGTTTCGTAAATAACCGATAAAAATGTATATTTTACGATAGCAAAAATAACATTAAAGTATTCAATAATATACTACTTCTCATTTTAAAAATATAAATACACTTTTACGATAAAGTGATAAAATCTAAGCACAGGTACAAAACAGGTAAAATACAGTGTTCATCACTTAGTGCCAACGTAAAAAAATATAATACAGAGGGGCCACTACAAAACTAGAAAAACGAAGTCCGTATGGCAGCGTCCCTTTTACTCGAGTATTGAATGAGAAAAGCGTCAGCAGGACGGCAACATACGAAGTTCGAGCTTTGCAATTCGTAGTTAGGGCCAGAAGGGCTACTCCGAAACACAACGTTCGAAGTTCGTGTCGTGCGATCCCTCTCGCTCTCGTATTAAATAGTATAAGTGTGAGAGGGATCGCATGACACGAACTTCGAACGTTGTGTTTCGGAGTAGCCTTTCAGAAGAACTCTGTTGTTGTAGTAAATGCGTGTTGATATTAGTTTTAGTTTTAACTTTATATCTATTTGAAATTTACAACTTTACTTTTAAGTCTTATTGTATTTCTTGAATCCATTAAAATGAACCAAAATTAATTTCTTTGCTCACCCGCGACCTTAAGATAGCTAAGTCTATGCAAATTATGCGTGTTCATGCAGTTCCTCCACCTCCACACTGTAAGAACACACACAGATTACACAAACCCATCTATCACCACCACCACAACACACTGACGCGTTTCGAACTCAACCAGAGCTCATCTTCAGAGTGACACAAGCGTACACCATGCTACCAGTTGTTAGATGGATAAATGAATGAATGAAATGAAAACAATTCTACAATTTGATAAGTTTGATAAAAAATTAAATGAGATTATAAAATTCATTGAATAGTTTTTCTATTAAATATGTTCCATTCAAGTTATTAGTCGTTAAAACAATAATATTCCAAGTAAACATACGAAGAGCCAATATTATATGAAATATTTTCTGCGAAACGAAATTCTACGAAAATTCTGTCTGTGAAAGAAGGGAACACCTACTAAGTGTATTTTCAGCTTCTTATGGCAATGATCTTACTTAGAATTTAATTGAAACTTAAACATCAACATCTATAAAAAGTCGAAATTATCTTCAAAACTGTCGCATTTTTATTAGACCTATTTTGCCTTTTCTAGAATGTCCTAAGTGTCCTACATGTTAGTATATCACGGATCCGTTCCTATCTTAATATTTTATGACATACATATATTGGTACACAGGTACCTACAAAATCTTTCGGTGATTACCGGTTGCGGCACATCACTATTTATGAGTCGCAAAAAACAGGTAACACATGAAACGTCATTTTATTATCTGGAATTATGGGACAGACCATAGGTACATTGAATTTACGATCAAGTTAAGAAAAAACCGAAAGTTAAGTTTTAATTTTAAATTAATGGGGCCAAGATGATCCAATCTGTTTTTAGTATTATCCCCGGTTCTGGGCCACACACTATATATGCGAGTTTAAACCTGTGCTCTCCGGTGCAAAGCTCTATATACGTAGTTATAATTCTCTTTGCTCTATGCTTCGGAAATTGTATCTCATATGCCCGGTGCACTCTACAGCTTATGTAACACGTGATGCGGCTTTTGCAAAATTGCGAAGCTCTTTTGTAAATCGTGCGCAATTTAGTGGACGGTTGCAACGCCGCAGCCGCGCTCCTGGCGAATGTTGACATTTTAAATCGTAGTCAAAGGAATATCAAGCTTTACTATACGTCTTACACTAGCTTTAGCCGGAGGCTTCTCGAACGGTACAAGTACAATACGTACCTAGGTACAGTATTTAAAATGGTTATTAACGCACACACAAACATCACGCCTGTATTCCCATTGAGTAACAGACATCTTCAAAAACTTTCTTAATTTATAATATTAGTATATTTGTACACTACTGCGAGCTGTCGGTAAGCCTCCAATAAGATGGAGCGACGACCTGGTTAAGATCGCGGGATCGCGGTGGATGCGGAAAGCACAAGACCGGTCTGAGTGGAGAGCCTTGGGGGAGGCCAATATCCAGCAGTGGACGTCTTGCGGCTGACATGATGATAATGATGAACCTACTATGAATTTCGTACAGATACGTAGTTCCTTGCTCGTTATCTACTCCTTTATACAACAGTCTGCGTTCAATTGTTAGTCTAAATGACACATCTGTTCCATTATGCGGTTAGACGTAGATAAACTATCGCAATTGCTTAGGCGCCGCAACGTAAACGTCTGCGTTCGAGACGCAGTTTGGCAATTTATACGCTGTCAAAACGGACCCTTTGTCGTCAAGGAATTTCATAAAACTTCGCATTAATCCTCGGTGATGCTAGAATAATGGCGCATGGGGTTGCAAAGCAAAATTCTCATAGCGTATCGAAAATGCTTAAGCAAAATTGTATTTTACGTACCTATTGTAGGTATAAAGGAGCTACGGGAAGAAAGCAACCTGAGATATATGCGCATAGGAGAAATTAGTGTCTAGACTCCTGTCCAGCGGTGGTGTAGAGGTTATAGCCTGCACGCAGCACGGATTGCTGTGGGCCTGGGTTCGATTCCCAGCGCTGGTCTCTTTTCCTGGTTTTTCTGTGCATCCATGTCTCAGTTTGTATTTTCGACCTAAGAGGAGGTTATCGTAAAGTTGGATCATATTTTTCTGTACACTGTGTGAGTTTTTAATAAAAGCTTGTTTATGCTGACTGTACTTTTTGTTGACTGTACTTGCATTGTCACCCAAACTACATTTGCACACCAAATTTCAAGTCAATGCTATTTACCGTTGAAGAGTTATCCTACAGAGACGATCCTGGCTGGACTACCAGAATGTCACTGTTAGGTTATATGTATTGTCATGCGAGTTACATTAGTATTCCAATTTTCAAGTCAATCTGACTACTGGAAGTTGGTCAAATTTAACTTGCAAGATTTGACTACAGACAGACAACGGGACAAGTGCAACCAAATAAAAGCTTGTAATATTATACATAAAGCCGGGTTAAAGCCGCGGGTTCACGGTGGATGCAGGCCGCTGCCAACCGAAGCAACTGGAGGTCTATGGGGGAGGCCTATGTCCAGCAGTGAACGTCCTACGGCGGAGATGATGATGATGATGAATATTATACATCGAACATTCATTACATCACTAGTAGATAATCTGTATAATCCGTATCAGCTTATTCTCGAAGGATTACGCTGAATTTGAGTGATGTACGCAGATAATTCAACGTTTACATTTTACTAATATGGCATACGTGAATGTCAAAGCTACATGTGTAGTTAAGCTGACAACAAAAGCAGGATTACGGTCTAGGGGGCAACTACGAAATTCGAAAATCGAAATTCGTATAGTACCGTCCCTCTCACTCGTATTAAATAAATAATACCTATAAGCGTCAGCCCAGAACGGCAAGATACGAAATTCAAATTTTACACTTCGTAGTACATACAATAGGGACTTGGCTTGGCCGCTAGGTACTGAGTGTCCGTGAGTGTTTTAACCGACTACAAGATTTATTTTACTTAATTTTTACAAGGTTTTATTTAGTTTCACCTGTCCCGTTATCTGTCTGTCTGTCTGTAGTCAAATCTTGCAAGTTTAATTTGACCAACTTTCAGTAGTCAGATTGACTTGAAATTTGGAATACTTATGTAAATCACGTGACAATACAATAATCTAGTAGTGACATCCTGGTAGTCCAACTCTTTAACGGTTAATAGCATCGACTTGAAATTTGGTATGCAAATGTAGTTTGGGTGACAATGCAAGTACAGTCAGCAAAAGAAGCTTGTATTGCACGGCCAAACGCGCGCCGCGCAGTGGTTACCTACTTCTTACTCCTACCTATTACTTCATCATTTTACATTACTTATGTTACAGCACGGCACAGGGTGCAATATTACGCCGACAGTGTACGCAATAGACACTGCTGCTCGTCTTTTACAACACCCAACGGTATGAGACAAGGGGCTATTCCAATCCGGAGACCCCATGGACCAAATATAAATATTAATTAAAACACGGGCTGCCTCAACGTAGGCATAGTTTGGCTATGAAACTGGTAATCGAATAAAACCCATAACAGTGGTTCGTCAAACGGAACAAATTGGCAAAAAAACCCAACACTTTATAGCGAAACGTAACATTTATGCGACATCTTTTATTCGCACTCGTAAAAACCACGATGAGGCTTGTATGAGCGATGGCCGATTGAATTAAATCGGCGAAACTTATGGCCCGCCATTACCCGTAATGAGACTCCAGAGGGAAGCCCAACGGAGGAACGCCAACCCTGTCCCCAAGTCGCAGAGCGTCATTTGGGTAAAGTGCCCAACTTTATCGCTTTTATGGTTGCGTAAAGGTAAAAAATCTAAGGTAATGAGAAAAGTAATACCTGTCTAATTTACTCGTCTATCAAATGTGGTTTTACGCGTGTCTTTGATTAAATTAAATTTGGAATGTCGCGGGTGTTGTAAAAGTTACAGCGGACATTTTTTATACAGCTCTACGCGGAAATTGTGGAGTTTTTTAATGCAAAACTTGGCCGTGACTTCTCTCGCGGGCAACTCGCGGGACATTTTAACTTGATATGAAACTTCATTGTCTACTTACATCTATACATTCAACAAAGTAAATCTGCTAAGTGCGTATATTTTACCCTTTCGCCGCATATCCATATTCATACTAATATTATAAATCCGAAAGTGTGTTTGTGTGTTTGTCCGTCTTTCACGCCATAACGGAGCGACGGATCGACGTGATTTTTGGCATAGAGATAGTTTATGGGCTCGAGAGTGACATTGACTACTTTTTATTCCGGAAAAATGCACAGTTCCCGAGGGAGCAGCGCGCGATAACCGAATACCACGCGGGCGGAGCCGCGGGCAAGAGCTAGTAGAACTTATATATTTATGCAAAATTTCAGCTTTACTACAGTCTTTATGCTAAAATGTGGACGGAAGGGCGTGGTGAAACTATAAGGGTTCTTTGCAGAACTACTGAATTCTTCACTTTAATAAATGACAACTTTATTTGATATCTTAATTAACTTTATTTGGTATTATTATTATAATTAATTAAATTATTTAACTCCGCAAAATGCCTGAATGCAATCAGTATAACAGTATTGTGGAAATATAATTCCAAACTGTTCTTTTTCTCAGTTCAAAGCTAAGCATTAAAGCGATGTAGTTACGTAATTGTAGTATTTATGACGTCGTTTTGCCTCTGCTTGCTTTTATTATTAAGTGCAGTTAGCAGCTGCTTTCCTTTGTTTTTAATTAGCTCAGCTGTTGTGTAATTACGTTATTATTCTAAAACAAATTAAAAGTATATTACTTGTAGTACATACAAGCCTTTATGCTAAACATTACTAACTCATTAAGATACCTCTTTTAATTCAGCGATTTTTGACCCCCCGACGCAAAAAGAGAAATGTTATAAGTTCGATCGTTATGTGTTTGTCTGCCTGTCGGTCTGTCTATCTGTGTGTCTGTCTGCGGTACCGTAGCTCTTAAGCGGGTGGACCGATTTGAATACGGTTTTTTCATTTGAAATCAGGTTTTCTAGCGACGGTTTCTAAACATGTTTCATCACAATCGGTTCAGCCGTTTTTGAGATATTCAACTTTGAAGTGACAAAGTCGGGGGTTTAATAACTTTTTGTTGGTTAAGTTATTAAGTAATGAAATGGCATAGTCAATATATTTACTGGCGTTAACAAGGGCCTTAGTTTAGCACCTTACCATTATGGCACAGGTATAAATGTTTCATTTATTTATTAAATTTTGCATTCAAATTTTGCGACTTGTTGCCATGTTTTTTAGTTCATTGACATCGACGGAGGTCCAAAGTAACGCCTGATTCAATAAAATCATTTAAACAAATTAAGTCAAAAATTTATACATTTCACACGTTCCTGACAAAAAGGTTCTTGAAAAACGGACCACAAAATGATTCTATAAGAGTACTGCCGTTGATTCCTTTTGTGGTACGTAACGCTTACGTAATCCTAAAAATTCTAATCAAAAATTATTACGTACCTATACCTCACGAATATAAGCAACTGGTAGTACGGAATAAATAGGTACCTTAATCAGATAATCTCGGTAAGCCGCACCTAATACTCTACATATAACATATTAACGTAGGCAACATACCTATTTATAAGTAACTTATGTCTCTAAGTTCGCAGTCTAAGTTAACGGTGTGCCTAAAACTTACCTAACTGAAGCTTTGCTCTCCACTATGGAACACGGGCTTATGCAAGTTAAAGCCCGAAAAATTTGAAAATTGCACATACATACAAACTTGATTCAATTAAAAAAACAAAACAGTCCTATAATTAACAAACTTACCCGCATATAATAAAAAAATAGAACCTAAAACAAAAACTGAACACATAAAGAGTTCAATACGATATACGTATAGAATACGAGTAGAATACATATACGATGCCTACCGGTCATATTGACAACGGTGCCGGTAATGTTATAATCCCTTTTTTCCTATGAAAAATTCCTTTTTACATTGTGATAATTTTCCTTCCTAGGCTATGGATAATCTTCGGCATTTTAACGCATAAAAGTACAAAACAGGTACCACTTTGAAATACCACGCGCAAACAACGTTAAACTTTGACAGCTAGAGACAGTGACATTTCAATTTAGTGTTACCAGTGCAAGAAATTAGTTCTATTGATTTTCCGCAATATGGCGAGGCTTTTTACAGTTCTGGTCAGCCTTTAATAATGTAATTAGTGACTACCGACTTAGCTGACAAGTTTGCTAAATCTTTTGCATGTTTTATGAATCCCACATTTGGAAATCACCTCTCCCAGTCCTGTTAGAACAACGCCTTCAAGCGCGAATGTGGCTTTAAACTACCTGCACCGACAATAGAGCAGAGTAGTCTTCGTAGAATAGAAATGCATTAGGAATGTCGTTCAATAGGAATATCACATGATCGTACATCGTACACTTGAGGACGCACTGAAGTATGTGATAGTCTTCAGCTAGCACTTAGAAATATTTACAATCCTCTCATCCGGCAACTGAGGGAACGCTGGCCAATCAACTGGAGTTACAAACTAAACCGTTTTCACTTAACCTCCTATTAATACGGAGTTCAGACGTAGTTAGTTTTGCATGCTTCTGGTAATTATCGATAATTTTATCGATGAATTACATCGATCTATTTCACCAACACTAAAATTATAAGTGTTTATTTAATAACTAGCTTTTGCCCGCGGCTCCGCCCGCGTGGTATTCGGTTGCGCATTTTTCCGGGATAAAAAGTAGCCTATGTCACTCTCGGGCCCATAAACTATATTATGCTAAAAATCACGTCGATCCGTCGCTCTGTTACGCCGTGAAAGACGGACAAGCATACAAACACACAAACATACACTTTCGCTTTTATATTATTAGTATGGATATTATGAAGTTTTTATGTGTGCTTCTTACAAACTGACTTAAACCAAAAAGTCGTTTCTTTGCGGAAATTGCGGAGATACAAAATTTAAATAAATCCGAAACACTTTAAGTATGGATTTTAAAAAACCTCTTTTATTGTTATTTTTATGTCTATATGTATAAGCGATTTTGACTTGATTTTGACTTAATATGTGTAATTTTTTATTTTTTTTTTATTTTTTTTTCGTATTTTTATTTTGTTTGCTCGCACGACATTAATATTTTTTGACATTTATATACATTTTATTTTTTATTTTTGATTGAATTGTGTTCCAATGTATTCTTCTTTTTTTATCAATTTTATTTTAATTTTAATCTGTGACTATTTAATTTAATTTGATTTTTTTAAGTACCAAAATTTTTTGCATTGTAATGGACATCTCGCATTTATGGTCAAAGACATGTGCTCCGTAATTGTCGTGTATATCGGAATAAAATACCTTTAAATAGTTTATAATATGGCTCAATATGTAATATACATGATGTGGATGTACTTTCTAAATAAATAAATAAATAAAACCTCACAAGTTAAGAATCTTTTTATAATTAATTATCTTAATTCTTGATTAGGTATCTTTTAAACAATAAGTTTTAGCGTCGTTCTCTAGTGTAGTGTCTTGGGGACATTAACTTCATTTGACCTGTTCAGAATTCCTTTTACAAATACAAATACAAATCATTTATTGCGGACTTTAAATCCATAGTGTTAGTATGTAGGACATAGTACATAGTTTTAAGTTAATGGAAGTCAAAATGACGGTATTTAAAGGCTATCGATACTTCGGCAACACTGTTCAAGAGATTATGACAGCTTTCGGTAGGTATTCAATAGAGGGGTTACACCGCGACATCCGACCCTTGCCGTTCATTACCTATATGTAAGTTTGGGCGCGTTAAACCTTGATTTAGTGCCTTGGACAAAGGGCCTTTTGGGCGTAATATGCTTCTCTATCTGAAATCGACATTTAGTGGACTGCTCGTCGACTGGGCGTTTAGTTCTCTGTCAAAATGGAGATTCGGAAGCGTACAGCGGGTACCTCTGACTTAGGGGCTTTAAATGCAAGCTGCGATTCTACTTCTTGCAGAACGGAACTGTTTTTGTTCAGCAACCCCCTAATGATTTTAAAAGACCTGTCCAATGATACCCCACACTACAAGGTTGGATGAGAAAAAAAATCACCCCCATTTTATGTCTATGGGAGCTACCCTAAAAAAGTTTATTTTTATTTTTTGTTGTTGTACCTACTGTTTTGTCGGCATAGTTTACACATATGTATATTCGTGCAAAATTACAGCTTTCTAGCATTGATAGTCTCTGAGCAAAACCGCGGACGGACAGACAGACAAACATGGCGAAACTATAAGGGTTCCGTTTTTGCCATTTTGGCTACGGCACCCTAAAAACTACACACACCTGCGAAGAGATTAAAAGTCGTGTGAAGTTCTCTAACCGCTCGGGGACCGCAGGGGAACTACAACGCTGGCTCTCTCATTCTGACAGTTCTGTGCCCTGTAGGGACGGATACAAATACTTACACAGTCAAAAGTCATTCCACGCATTTCCAACATCCTGACTCTGCTGAAACGTTGAACGCGCTGATCCAATTTGCGCCAGTGTGTTTAGCCCTTACAATGGCTAATCGTAATCAGCTACGTAGGTACTCGCCCTAACGCTACCAAGCAAGCAACTATGGCCAAAACGGACAATTCACCAATACACTGCGTGTATTCTCAACATACTCCTGTCCGGTGAGCGTTTCGTACGCGCAATGGATAAAGAGTTTCCCAAAAGAGTCCAAGTTCGCATGCTATCTTGGTAATGTGAAGCCAACAACCTGACGTCGCCCGGCTTTAGACAGCGCGTCTTGGAATTACGTGCGCGGGAAAAATCATTAGACGCTGGTGAACATTTAGCGGAATGCGGAACGTTTTTAGGGTTCCGTAGCCAAAATGGCAAAAACGGAACCCTTATAGTTTCGCTATGTCTGTCTGTGTGTCTGTCTATCTGTCTGTCCGTCCGCTATAATGGTTAAGTTTTCTTAAATATACCTAAACTTGTACTCCGTACAAAATCCGAAATCCTTAGAAAAATATTACTTAGTTTTTTTGTAATGACTACGGAACCCTGTTTCGGGCGTGTCCGACACGCTCTTGGCCGGTTTTTTTAAAGTCGCTTAAATTTAACGTTTAACTTTTTTGCTTTTTTTGCCACACCGCAGTCACAAACCTCAAGTTCAGACTGTAGTTCCTACGCGGTTCCAGAGATTGGGAACTTCACACACACACCATTGAATTTCTTCACTGGCGTGTGCAGATTTCTACACAATGTTGTCATGGTAAATATCAGATGTATTTTCGCATATAAATTCCGAAAGACTCAGAGGTGCAAGCCTAGGCTTGAACCCACGAGCCTCTGCTTGAGAGGCATTGAGCCGAACCACTAGGTCACCACTACTATCGGTTGATATCGATCTCTATCGGTTAATTTTAATTCTTATAATGATTATCAAAAGTTTTCAGCGAGATAAAAGGAAGCCCTTACAATAAGGAAACTTCAGAACCTATCTGGAAAACTTTTACAATTACCTACATTCTAAATTCTACTAAAGAAATCTGAGAGAAATTCCCCTATTGGAACTACGAAACTGTCATACTTCGTAACACTTCTAGTTTCAAACTTAGGTCTAATATTTCAGGCATCAATTAATCAGGTCCTAGTGCTTATAGTTTGTACTAGAACTTGTTATGACAGCTATCAATATGAAAACTATTGCTGAGGCTTAGTGTAGACTATTTTTTTTATCGTGTATTGGTCTATATGAGTACATGAAGAAGTTAACTGAAGAAACTTCTTGTTATTTGGTATCGTTTCCTCTTTTTCTTTGTCGGATAGTCTTGACACAGTCATGGTCAACACGTTGAGCAACTCTAAGCCAGTTGTCCCTGGTTGTCGCTTCTCTGGCGCAAAGGTTGAGAAAAGTATTTGTTAGGGCTTTTATCTGATCAGTCCAGAGCATGGGAGAACATCCTCTTGATTTTTCCCATTGACCTTTCACTGCACCACAACTCGCTCTATAGAGTACTTCCCCCGTCGAGTCACATATCCAAAATATCGGAGGATACGAGATCTTACTATGGATAACAGCCTCTCCTTCACCTGCAGTTCTTCAAGTACGAACAGATTGGTGCGATGCTGAGTAAATGACACTCGAAACATACTTCTCCAATACTACATTGCGAGTGCATCGATTCTTTACCTCAAGGTATAGGTCCTATACATATAATTATCAAACCCGCTCACAAAATTAAATAGTATTTTGCCCACTGGATCAAAAATTAAACTTATCAGCGTAAATAAGTAATGAAACAGTCAGACATTTAAGCCATTCCACACACAATCCACGGGAAAAAAGTTTCCAAATTACCTTTCTAATTGTTCAGACTTGTGACTGATTGATTGACTACTTCAGCAGAATCACAAGGGATCCTACTGGGAACAGAACCCCGAACACAAACCGTAAAACATTGTTTATTGTTATTTACCACCAATTTTCATTAAAAGATACCCGTTATTCACAATCAATGCCGCAGAACAATGTATCTGTTGTAATCGACATAGTTGGCGCCGCAGGAATATCGCGGGCGACCCGTAAATGTTCGATTCAGGGTTGAATTAGTGTTACCGACTGCCGTTCGATACCGGATCCTATCGATACATTTTACCGATATAATATCCATACTACTACCGAGTTTCGAAAACAAAGCTTCATCTTTAAAAATACCATGTCCAAAAAAAGGTTTTAGAATCAAGATGCCCTTTTAGCAGGATGTATAAAAAATATGAAAACAATGCTTCTAGCGCTTCACTGGCCGCTGCGGTGGCACGCTCGCTTCGCTCGCTCGGCAAACTCTCTACGGTTACAACTCGTTCTAACCATTCTCGCTTCGCTTGTCGTTGTACAGTCGAATTCATAAATTTGTGAGCAGAAATTTGATCAAATGGTATTGAACACGACTCTATTGTTAACGACGTAGAAGCGTGTTCAGATATTTTTGATCAAATTTTTGCTCACAAGTTTATAACCTCGACTGTACCTAACAATTACGTAATCTTCTTCGTCTTGCTTTGCAGGCTTTTTGTATACCGATACCTAGAGGCTACCTAGAGGTTCGCGGGATCGCGTTGGATGCGGAAGGCACAAGACCGGTCTGAGTGGAGAGCCTTTGGGGAGGCCTATGTCCAGCAGTGGACGTCCTTCGAGTGACATGATGACGATGATGACCTAAAGGCTCTAGGGACTGATGACCATCGTGAGAGCTATGGGCAATGGATGGATGCAAGTGACGCGCTGTCATTCATTGTGGCTTTCTAAGGGGCAGGCCTTTGTTCAGCAGTGGACGTCTTCTGGCTGATGATGATACCGATTGTAAACGATACTATCGATTACTAAGTAAGTTCTCCTCGGAGCTCAATAGTTGTGCCACAAGGGGACTTATTCTGAAACTCAAGAGTGCGCTCTTAGTGCGCTAAAATAAAAGTTTACTCGCACGCTCTGGGCGTTTTCCTTGACAGTTTGTTCTTATTTTTACCAGACTCGAACGAGGGTTTTAGTATTTCACACGAAAACACAAGCCGAAACATGAATGCACAGAAAAACCAGAAAAATAGACCAGCGCTGGGAATCGAACCCAGGTCCTCAGCATTCCGTGCTGCGTGCTATTCCCCTACACCACCACTGGACAGGAGACCAGACACGAATTTTTCCTATGCACCCATATTTCAACTTTTGGATTCTTTTTCATTTGTCACTTTAGCAGCGACACTAACGCCATCTATGGATCTATGGATCTATGGATTTAGAATCCAAAAGTTGAAATATGGGTGCATAGGAAAAATTCGTGTCTGGTCTCCTGTCCAGTGGTGGTGTAGGGGAATAGCACGCAGCACGGAATGCTGAGGACCTGGGTTCGATTCCCAGCGCTGGTCTATTTTTCTGGTTTTTCTGTGCATTCATGTTTCGGCTTGTGTTTTCGTGTGAAATATTAAACTTTCACGGGATAACCGTAAAAGAAACAAAAAAATTTGGAGTTGAAATAAAAAATACAAAAAGACTCCAAATCGTAATCTTGATTTGATTGCTTAATAGCGACATCTCTTGTCCCTGGTGAGCGGATAGCTTCGACGGGAGTGGAAAAAATGTTTCTCGTTGAGAACGTAGATCCATAGATGGCGTTAGTGTCGCTGCTAAAGTGACAAATGAAAAAGAATCCAAAAGTTGAAATATGGGTGCATAGGAAAAATTCGTGTCTGGTCTCCTGTCCAGTGGTGGTGTAGGGGAATAGCACGCAGCACGGAATGCTGAGGACCTGGGTTCGATTCCCAGCGCTGGTCTATTTTTCTGGTTTTTCTGTGCATTCATGTTTCGGCTTGTGTTTTCGTGTGAAATATTAAACTTTCACGGGATAACCGTAAAAGAAACAAAAAAAATTTGGAGTTGAAATAAAAAATACAAAAAGACTCCAAATCGTAATCTCGAGGGTTTTAGATTTCCCTTCCTCATGAGGAAAAAAACGGTCAAGTGCGAATTAGAGTCGCACACTGAGGATTCCATACAATATGGTTACTGATATAGCAGACATAAAGAATTGGTGTCAATTGCCCTGTGATATTTATTATGCTTATTTAATACATGGTCTGCAAAAGGCTATATATATAGGGCTCGTAGGACGCGTCAAATGTTTTTGTACGCGTACGGTCCACTGTGACTATACCATGCAGGCAAACTGTTTAAAATCAGAATAAAGGTAGAATAATGAACCCTAACTATACTTAACGCATGAAGGAACCCAAGGCGAGAACCTTTGCCGATAAAGGTGTTCAACTTCGATTAACCTTTCGTGAAAACTTAAGAAAATAACTGCCGATCCCTTCAGATAGCATCCCGGTAACATTCCACTTTACGGCAGCTACAGTAACTCTTAACGACATTGTATTAAAGTCGAGTTTACTCCGACAAGAGTCATGACTGGAATGGAGATCGAATACAATTATGATCTGTGATTCCGCTTATATTGGATTTATAATGGAATATAAACGTTCGTTGTTGATTTGAAGCGAAAAACGGTCCAATTTAATTTGGTGGAGTTGATTGTTTTGTACCGGTGGTTTTTCGTGGAAATAACATTTTTCATTAATAAAATAAGCCTTTTTAGGTCAACAATGCGATCGGTTACAATAACAAATACCTACACCTAGGGCTCTGTATAGGTAGGTACATAATTTCAGTATCATGACGCTGCAGTGCTCGAACTAAATATCTCTCATTAGACGTACCTAACTCCCGTGGTGACCTAGTGGTTTGACCTATCGCCTCTCAAGCAGAGGGTCGTGGGTTCAAATCCCGGCTCGCACCTCTGAGTTTTTCGAAATTCATGTGCGCTATTTACCACGAGCTTTGCGGTGAAGGAAAACATCGTGAGGAAACCTGCACAAACCTGCGAAGCAATTTAATGGTGCGTGTGAAGTTCCCAATCCGCACTGGGCCCGCGTGGGAACTATGGCCCAAGCCTTCTCATTCCGAGAGGAGGCCTGTGCCCAGCAGTGGGACGTATTAAGCTGAAATGATGATGATGAAACGTAACTCAACATACTAAGTAGTTACGGTAACAATGATGTAAACAGGACCTAAGAAAGAATCAAAAACATATAACGCTTCGCTTCGCCACTGATGTGTACGTCCCAACACGTTCCGATGTCGTGGGATTGTCAGAATAAAAACCGGCCAAGAGCGTGTCGGACACGCCCAAAATAGGGTTCCGGAGCCATTACGAAAAAATTAAGTAATATTTTTCTAAGGATTTCGTACTTTATACGGAATCTTCGAAGTATAGGTATATTTTATACCTTACGCTGCTATTTACTCATAAACTACTAATAATTCTCAAGCAAACTTTAATATACTGACTACCATCCTGAATTTTTTCAAATTTTTCCACCCACCGGTTTAGATTTTAGAGGGGGGGGGACGCTCGATTTTAATGAAAATTGGCACTTTAAAGTTGAATATTTCGCAAACAAATGATTGAATCGAAAAATCGTTTTAGCAAACCCCTAATGATTTTAAAATACCTATCCAACGATACCCCGCACTATAGGGTTGGATGAGAAAAAAAAAATCACCGCCACTTTACGTCTATGGGAGGTACCCTAAAAAAAATTGTTTTTGAATTTTTAATTATACTGTTTTGTCGGCATAGTTTACTTATATATTCGTACAAAATTACAGCTTTCTAACATTGATAGTCTCTGAGCAAAGCCGCGGACGGACAGACAGACAGACAGACGGACAGAC
Source organism: Choristoneura rosaceana (assembly GCA_037349165.1). Taxonomy (NCBI): domain Eukaryota; kingdom Metazoa; phylum Arthropoda; class Insecta; order Lepidoptera; family Tortricidae; genus Choristoneura; species Choristoneura rosaceana. The sequence continues at coordinate 921,140 of JAZBNJ010000026.1, forward strand.
AGACAGACATGGCGAAACTATAAGGGTTCCGTTTTTGCCATTTTGGCTCCGGAACCCTAAAAAGGAACCTGTGCGAATTCCCAACATGCAGCTACATTCCACATTCAAATACAACCCACTCATCATCATCACCATGTCAGCCGAAAGACGTCCACTGCTGTACATAGGCCTCTCCCAAGGCTCTCCGCTCAGACCGGTCTTGTGCTTTTCACATCCATCGCGATCCCGCGATCTTAACCACTCATATTTTTTTGCATTCGCGGTAAGAAACAGCGAAAAACATTATTTTCGAACAGCGATAGCTCCGCAATCTAAAATTTGTTGTCTATCAACCGCAAATCGTTTATTGAGTCCATCCCAAGAGATCGCGAGTCGACAGCGGCTGGCGTAGACAAGATACGGACTTGCAATCGACAGAAATAGCCGCGAAATAGACAAAATAATAGCAAACCCGCAGTTGATATCCCATTAAAAACTAATGTTTCTTCGAATAACGTTTGGCAACCTGTTTCATTTCGCAAATTCTCATTTCCCAACTGCTTAATATTTCTGAAACTGTAAACATTTCAGGTTTTTCATAAAACTAACGTAACTTAACCTAAAGGGTTCTACACAATGGCCCTGAAATAAATCCTGAAATATTTACAGTTTTATAGTTTGCGAAATAAAAAGTTGCGAAATGAAACCGGTTGCCAAACGTTACGTTGCGAAAAGGCAGTACTCGGTATGGGAGCCCCCCTTGAATATTTTTAGTATTTGTTGTTATAGCGGCCACGTTATAATAAGCTGTGAAAATGTCAACTGTATAATTATCACGGTTCATGAGATACAACCTGGTGACAGAGACGGACGGACGGACAGCGAAGTCTTAAATAAATAAACCCGCACGCCAGCATGCCAGTTAAGCACGCCAGGAACGAAATCAAGAAATTATATTCTAAAAAGTCCTATTGTATTATGAAATACATATATCGATACGACCTGTTTTCGTAATGTGTTACATTGTTGTCGTGTTTTGCGAGCCATAAACGAGTCGGATGTTAAATGTACTATAGGCAGTTTTGGATACTGGATTTAGGTTATCTATGGTTTTCGAGCGTTAGCAGGCCTCGCACCAGATGGACTGGCGACATCGTGAGAGTTGCGGGAAACCGGTGGATGCAAGTGGCGAGTTGTCGTTCATTATAGCGTTCTAAGGGGGAGGCCTTTGTCCAGCAGTGGACGTCTTCTGCCTGATGATGATGATGATGATGATGATGGTTTTCGAGCAGTGTCCTGAAAAGTATGTACTGACCGTAGTTTTTGCAGACGAGGCGCACGCGCGTGTCGTGGCGGCACTCCCTTAGCTCGCGCATGAGGCCGCCCTCGTTGCGCAGGAACGCCTTGTAGGACTGCGCGGCGCCGTGCACGCGTCCCGCGCGGCCCCCCGCGCCTCCCACCACCGCGCTGCTGTTCAGGTTGCTGGAGAAAGGAGTAGCTTTACACCATGGGTCTACTCAAACCTTACTAAGTATGAGCGCCAATCAATAAGTCGTCGTCATGGTCGAAATAGGTCGGATTAGATCATCATCACTCAAACCAGCCGTGGGGTCCAATTTTTGGGCTATTCTAAGTTCTTTTCTTTCTTCGATTTCATTCTTTCTCTCTTTATTCTCTCGAATATTTGGAAATTAATGTTTCTCTCTCTCTTTTTCTTACCAGTTGTATGTACAGTACGCGAAGAAAATTACTTAAATAGATAACTAATTACTTTTTGCAGACTTCCACAAAATACACACTAGAAGTATATATTTTTTTTTTAGTAGAAGTTGTAACCGCCGGATATGGCATGGACGATGCATATAATCATAATGATGACAATTACGGTAAAGATAATGACGATGATGGTGGTGATGCTAATGATAATGATGGTGGCGATGATGACGGTAGTGGTGGTGATGCTGATGCTGGTAATGATAATGACGATGGTGGTGTAAATAAAGATGACGATGGAAATGGCGACGTTGGTGATGACGATGTTGACTCACGAGTATCCTAGCATGTTGCATATCTTGGCGGCGGTGCCGTCGTCGAGCGTGGAGAGGCAGGCGGGGATCCAGGACTGATTGGCCGCGCGGTACAGCTGCAGCTCGCCGCGGCCTACGTCGCCGTTGGCATCGCTCAGACGCACTGTAACAATACTAATGCTGAAACGAAAGTACGACGAAAGAAAAGAAATGACAGAGTTCTATCAGTACACCTTACAGTAATAAGACTAATAATACTAGCAGTAAAACTAAGTTGGTTGGTGACACGACATGACACTAAAAAGGTCCTCCACTCAGCATTGTGTTGCCGCACGTTTTGTCCAGTAACGCTGGTTTTCGTGGAGAACAAACATTAAATAGGACAGCAGACAGCTTTTGCAGCTTTGATTGCCACTATCACATTATTATGTATTTGACGTGGTTGAACTACACGCGCTTTATCATGTTAGGGAAGTCACTGATGCGCGTGGCAGATAATTAGAACTTATACGAGGGCGACACTGAAAGTTTTTAGAACTGGCCACTTGTAAACAATATAATAAAAAAGTAAGTTTAAATTTTGAAAATGGAACTCTTTGCCAATATTATTGAGTATGTATTTCATTCATTTGTCATTAGTTTTACGATTTGGCGGCAAATTGAAAATTGTCTGTGTCACGTCAACATGAATTTAACTCGCGAAAGTTTTCGTGCAATGATTTTTTATGACTTTCGATGTCATTTAAGTCAACAAGAAAGCTATGATAGACTTCGATTGGCCTTTCATGATGAAGCTCCATCTCGTGCGACCATTTACAACTGGTTTAATGAGTTTAAACGTGGTCGCACTAATCTCACCGACGATCTGCGTGAGGGACGGCCTTCTACGGCGACGACTGAAAATAACATCAGTGTTGTGCAGCGTATGATAGAGACTGACAAAAGAGTGACGTATCAGCAGATTTGGACAAGCTTAGGCATCGGTATGAGTCAAGTGCATAAAATCCTCCATGAACATTAAGCGGTCAGGAAGCTTTGTGCGAGGTGGATACCTCATAATTTGACCGAGGCCCAAAAACTCCGTCGGGTTGATTGGTGCCGTGAAATGATTGAAAGATTTAACGGAGGTGACTCAAATGCTGTTTTCGACATACTTACGGGTGACGAAAGCTGGGTTTACTGTTATGATCCAGAAACCAAGAGACAGTCTGCTCAATGGGTGTTTCCTTTCGAGGAGTTGCCAACTAAAGTGAAGAGAGGTCGAAGCGTGGGAAAAAAGATGGTGGCCTCGTTCTTCGGAAGGACAGGTCACTATGCGACAATTGCTTTAGAGGATCAAAAAACAGTTACTGCAGAGTGGTACACTAACAATTGTTTGCCACTTGTATTGGAAAAAGTTCGGGAGAAGCGACCTCGAAGTAGGATCCTTCTTCACCACGACAACGCCTCGTCGCACACCGCCAGGCGAACGATCGACTATTTAGTGACGTCAAACGTGGAATTACTGGGTCACCCGCCGTATAGCCCCGACCTCGCACCTTGCGATTTTTATTTATTCCCGAAAATAAAAGAAAAACTTCGAGGAAAACTTTTTATGAACACCGCCGTCGAAGAGACCCCTAAGGACGACTGGGCTAAGTGCTTTTCTCAGTGGTTCCATCGGATGCAGCGGTGTATTGATGTGAATGGACACTATTTTGAAAAGATATAATAAAACTAATAACTTGCTAGTTTGCTCAGTTTTTGATTTTCTAAGAACTTTCAGTTTGACCCTCGTAGGTATACAGAAGATCAATATCTACTTGCGACTTCTTACCTCCCGTTATCAACAGGGTGGTAGGTGCATCGAATTGTCGGGCACTTTTCAATACGATAGGATGCAAGCCGTATTTACTATTATTTTTATATATCTGATCCTGTAATATTAAAGAAACGAAAAAAATTGTACACAAAGCCTACACGTGTCACTTAGAACCCACAGAAAACAGAAAAGCCTCGATCTGCTTTATTTTTAATATCAAGTTTCCCTTAAACTCGGAGAAAAGCAACAACAATCTATTCACGAACGATTTTCCCCTGGAAAGTTTTCCGTGGCGTAATAACAACCCGTATTCCGTGAGCGATTCAACGTTATTTCACAAATTAGGCTACGATTGTAACGTTTCAATAAAAAGATACGGGCATGTCGGCCAATCAATAAGCAACAAAATCTGTTTGAAATGTGAATCCCTAAAATTTCGTGAGACTTTTCGAAGGACTATTGAATGTGAGAGCTAATTCGACCAGACATTTTTTCTGTGTAACTTGATAATTAAAACCCATATAACTAATGCTCAGCATTTTTATAATTATCTGCTTTCTCAGTAATGAATTATCTTTTTTGAAACTCTAGCGAATATTATTCGGTTTAAAAACTAATTAATACTGGCTTCTATGAAATTTTCGATAAAAATGGAGATGTTTAAACGTTAATTAATAATGATACGTATTAAAGTTTAGTTGGTGCTGGTTCAGATGGTGTTATACACATGGCTGGCATTTGCATTCAATGTCAAATCCTGCTAAAGTGTAATAAATTTCTACAAAATGACCTAACCTAACCATAAAAACTTAATTTTTAATACAAGCTTTTTTGCTGACTGTATTTTTTTGAATGTACTTGCATTATCACCCAAACTACATGTGCATACCAAAATTCAAGTCGATGCTATTAACCGTTGAAGAGTTCCGTCCTGCGGAGACGATCCTGGTTGGACTACCAGGATCACTACAAGATTGTACCTCTTGGCCCGTGATTTACATAAGTACTTATGCCAAATTTCAAGTCAATCCGACTGCTGGAAGTTGGTCGAATTTAACTTGCAAGATTTGAGTACAGACAGACAGACAGACAACGGGACAGGTGAAACTAAATAAAAGCTTAAAAAATAAAGTAAACGAGCAATTGGATCTTCTGACGGGTGCCAGTGACAGACACTAGAGGGGTTACAATTACAACTTAGTCGCCAACCTAAAAAAATTGCATAGAATGCCTCCTCCAACAGCAATTTTGTTTTTTTGGGCACGCACACAATAAGCTCTGTTAGCAAGCGACTGCTACTACCACAACAAGCTCCAGTAATACTCACGGCAGTTCCGCTCATCCTGTCCCCAAGGGTAGTCCACACGGCCATCACACAAGTGTCCGTGCTAAATACAGCGCTGGTTAACTGCTACAACTAGCTCCAGTGATACTCACGGCAGTTCCGCTCATCCTGTCTCCAAGGGCAGTCCACACGGCCGTCACACAAGTGTCCGTGCTAAATACAGCGCTGGTTAACTGCTACAACTAGCTCCAGTGATACTCACGGCAGTTCCGCTCATCCTGTCTCCAAGGGCAGTCCACACGGCCGTCACACAAGTGTCCGTGCTAAATACAGCGCTGGTTAACTGCTACAAGTAGCTCCAGTGATACTCACGGCAGTTCCGCTCATCCTGTCCCCAAGGGCAGTCCGCACGGCCATCACACAAGTGTTCGTGCTAGATACAGCGCTGGTTAACTGCTACAACTAGCTCCAGTGATACTCACGGCAGTTCCGCTCATCCTGTCCCCAAGGGCAGTCCGCACGGCCGTCACACAAGTGTCCGTGCTAGATACAGCGCTGGTTAACTGTTCCAACTAGCTCCAGTGATACTCACGGCAGTTCCGCTCATCCTGTCCCCAAGGGCAGTCCGCACGGCCGTCACACAAGTGTCCGTGCTAGATACAGCGCTGGTTAACTGTTCCAACTAGCTTCAGTGATACTCACGGCAGTTCCGCTCATCCTGTCCCCAAGGGCAGTCTGCACGGCCGTCACACATGTGTCCGTGCGAGATGCAGCGCTGGTTCCCGCAGTGCACGTCCCCGCTGCGCTTGCAGACGCGACAGTTGAGCTCGTCGGAGCGGTCGGCGCAGTCCACGTGGCCGTCGCATCTCCAGTCGTGGGGGATGCAACGCTTCACGTCGCACTGGAAGCCGGAGGGGCACACTGCAGAAGAGAGCGCATTGAGAACAATTTAGGCTTAAAAGGATTAGTAGTTTAACAATCAGCGGGTTATGTTTATGAGAGTGCTAAAGAGTGGAGATCGCGTCTCGGCAGACGTTGTGTTAGCTTTAGCTAGGCAAACGTAGTTTATTTATTTTTAATCACGAGCATAACGGAAAATGAACGAGTGAGTCATCATTCTGGAGCTCGCGGGTGCGGGTGGCGCGGCGCGGGGTGGCCGGCAGCGTGACCCGCGCGCCTCCCGAGATCGAAATGTTGGTTGGGCGTTATCGCAGGCCGCGACGAACAATGGTATCACCGTGTGATAACTCGCAAAGTAATAATAATAATAAAATCATTTATTGCCACAGAAAATAAGACTACCTACACAGTAAAAAAAAAAACAATTTCACGTAAGTAGGTGGCAATGAGCTCAGGCTCAGCATAAGTTGCGAGCAAAAGAAATTTTCAGCCTGCGCCCGTCCCACCGCGTAAAATTTAACTCTAGAGCCGGGTAAGGCTGCATTGTTGCTAGTATATAAAGTAATGATTACGTCATTGTTTCCGTAAGAGTCCTATAATTTTTAAGTTATCCTGATATTTGCAAAAAAAACACCCTAACGGTTTTTGAACGGAGGCAGTATGCTGATGGCGTTCAACATGTTAAGTAGAGATGTTTTTTATTCCAGCATAACAAGCTGAGGTAAACGGGTTATTTTATAATAGTATCTCTATAGTGGTTTGACCTATCGCCTCTCAAGCAGAGGGTCGTGGATTCAAATCCCGGCTCGCACCTCTGAGTTTTTAGAAATTCATGTGCGCAATTTACCACGAGCTTTGCGGTGAAGGAAAACATCGTGAGGAAACCTGCACAAACCTGCGAAGCAATTCAATGGTGCGTGTGAAGTTCCCAATCCGCACTGGGCCCGCGTGGGAACTATGGCCCAAACCCTCTCATTCCGAGAGGAGGCCTGTGCCCAGCAGTGGGACATATATAGGCTGAGATGATGATCTCTATAGTATACTGTATCTGTACTGTATCTTTGACGACCAGATGGCCTAGTGGTTAGAGACCCTGACTACGAAGCTTGAGATCCCGGGTTCGATTCCCGTGTCGCGGCAGATATTTGTATGAAAAATACGAATGTTTGTTCTTGGGTATTTATTATGTATTTAAGTATGTATAATTATGTTTATCCGTTTGTAGTATGGCAATTGGCCACTTTCAGTGTTTAGCAGTAACACAATGGTTTACTGCTACATAAACGCATATTGCTTGTATCAGCGACAATCATAATGTATATAATCTAAGTCTGAATTAATAAATGAGTTCGTTCTGTTACGCAACTACATCGTATTATTGACCTACGATTCCCTTATATTACATGGCGACCCTGCCACTGCGAACCAACGGAATCTGAGCGCAAGAAAACCACGCAGTCAGATTAGAACACAAGAATATTAACACGAAGTCATCATGAAGAAAAAGAAGAAAAAAAAAACTTTATGGAAGTAGAAGTTTTAAATATTAAGAAGACTAAGTTTTAAATATTAAAAGATGAAGAAACTAATTCGAGATAAGGAATCCCAATATGAAGAACGAAGAGTAACGAAGAAAAAATACATTACTGAAGAAAGAAGAGAAAAATTACATATATAAATTATTGAATACAAGAAATAAAGGAAGTAAGAAGATAAAATAAGAAGAAGAATGAAGAAATTGAAATAAAAAATAAATATGAAGAAGTAATTTAAAATAAGAAAAATAAATATTACATAGAATCAATAAGAAGCAAGAAAAACGAAGAAAGAAGAGGTGTCCAGGGTTTTCCCGGCCCATTTCAAGAGGTGTCCAGGGTTTTCCCGGCCCATTTCAAGAGGTGTCCAGGGTTTTCCCGGCCCATTTCAAGAGGTGTCCAGGGTTATCCCGGCCCATGTTCGAGGGAGTCCAGGGATACCCCGGCCCGCCGACATGTCCGACGTGACGCTGCAGGTCACGTGCCGCGCCGTGTCGCCGCCCCGTGATGCCTGACGCTGACCCCGATGCCAGCAGCCGCGCCAGCAGCCAACTTGCTGCATGCTGCTGTTGCCGCTTACGGCGAAAGGTTTTTCTTAGTCTTCTTGTATATTTTTTTATTAATTCGCGTTATACCTATAGTTTAAAATTTAGTAACTTTTCCTACTAGTAACATTAATTTTAAAGTAAGTGAATTAAAATAAGAATTGAATAATTAAAAATAATTAAAAAATAGATCTTTTACACTATTTAATTGTAGTGATTTATACTTTAGCTAGTTTCAAGACTGATCACCTTGAAACCTAGTGAGAGTCCAATTTATTGCAATTAATTACTTAAAAGTATACTATATTTAGAGTTTTTGCACATTATAATAATATTATTCCTAACATGTAATAATTTTATACATAGTTATAAATAAGGGATTGTCGCTGTACGGTAATTTATAAAGTTTTATCTCATTTACAGATCGATTGATATCAATTATAATATGAAAATTTTTACTTATTTCTAGTGTTACGTTGTTTAATTAGGTCGAAACATTCATTTTCGCAATATCGCCGTGCGAAGGTAAATGCACGTTACGGCCCGTCAGCAAAATTTTAACTAGGACGAGCGCGGGCGCATCTGTTTTTAAACATTTATAATTTAAAATGAATGAAATTTGATAACCAACTATTTATTTTACTTGATTAAGTTTTACACTTTTATTTTTATTTTGGTACGGTACATATTGAAACTATAGTTAGAGAACCAGTCCATAGTGATTGATCATGGTGTGAACTACCGTGTCCTCTGTGAGATCCTATTGGAGATTTTAATCTTAAACGGTATCCCGTGACTATTACAGGCACACCGAAATAGGTGACCTGATATGCCAAGGTTGTATTGTAGGGTGACCATGCCCTTGGGTGACCATGCCCAATTATATTGATATTTTAGGGTACGCACGGAAGCGTAACCCATTGTGTGCATTGACACACGTAAGGGAAGTAGAGCACATGTCCTTCTAGTTGGATCATAGTCAGCCGTAAGAGCGTCCGTGACAACAGTTGGAGACCAAAGGTCTTAATGTATTAGTGACTCATAATACTTACCCATCGAGTTTATTAGGAGCAGATGACTCCGAGTTATGGCATTAGTTATTAATATACAGAAATAGTACCGATACCAAAATACAAAAAAAAATCTAGTATTGATAATAATAAAAAAAAAAAATCATAAATAGGCACAGAGATATGCCAACGATGAATACTTAAGTTATTGAGATATTAGTAGTATTTTATATATATTTTTAACACCTTAATTTTTTTTCCAAAACATTTTCCATTACAAGTGACACTAGAATAAATACAGAAAAAAATACAGATGGTGAATGAAAAAATTGCATTCATGTTTAAACTTAGTATAAGTAACTTCTCTAAATAGTAAAATTTGTCTCTTTGGTTTTATTTACAGAAATTTAAAAAAAAATTGTAAGCAAGTAACATGCGTTTAATTTTTTTTTCTGCCACCCCGGGGGTGAAGGGACTTTCGGGGGAGGTGTAGTATGGCAATTGGCCACTTTCAGTGTCTAGCAGTAACACAATAGTTTACTGCTACATAAACGCATATTGCTTGTATCAGCGACAATCATAATGTATATAATCTAAGTCTGAATTAATAAATGAGTTCGTTCTGTTACGCAACTACATCGTATTATTGACCTACGATTTCCTTATATTACACGTTGCTTAGTACCCATAACACAAGCTTTGCTAAGCTTACTTTGGGACTAGGTCAATTGGTGTGAATTGTCCTGTAATATTTATTATTATTTATTATTATAATTATCTCCACTGACCAGGCTTGGAGGCGCGGAACTTGGCTTCCTTCACCTCGCGGTTGCCGAGGCACACGTCGGTGTCCGTGGACTCCGGGAAGATCTCGCACTGGAGGTAGTCCGGCATTGACAGCCCAAACACCTCGAGGAAGAAGCCGCAGCGACGCATGGTCTCTGATGAAGAACAGCATGCTAAAGCACGGTTTAATTAACTAAAAAAGACTAACCCCCTTATTCATAAAACTTAATAAGCCTATGTTAACTAACAAATGCTTTGTCCCTTTCTAACAAATACAAATGTCGAAATGACAGATAAGGACTAACGAATTTTAGCGGCATTTTAACTAAAATAGGTTTGATTGTCGTTTATGAATAAGGGGGTAACTAATTAGGCTCAGCGACCCAAAGATGGGCTTGGCCTCCGAAACGAGAGCATGCCATCTGTCCCGGTCGTGCGCAGCCTCTTGCCAGTCGTCGACTTGAAGACGTCGCAGATCCGCCTGGACACAGGTACGGTTTAATGACTTAGTTTAAATTACATCGATGAATTTCATTGAGGTTCGTTGTAAATATTTTCATGCAGGCAATCGTCATTTGTTACACTTCGTTTTTTTACCAGAAGGGGTAAACAATCTTGACGAGTCTTTTTTAACCCCCGACGCAAAAAGAGGGGTGTTATAAATAAGTTTGACCGCTGTGTGTCTGTGTGTGTGTGTCTGTTTGTATGTGGCACCATAGCTCTTAAATCGGTTTAGCCGTTTTTGAGATATTGAACTTTGTAGTGACAAAGTCGGGGTTTTCCAACTTTTTGTTGTTTGGGTTATAGTTTATTTTGTTTTATGTAGGTAATTATTTTACTTTTCAAATATAATTCAAACTAATATTATAAATGCGAAAGTGTGTGTGTTTGTATGTTTGTGTATTTGTCCGTCTTTCACGCCATAATGGAGCGACGGATCAAAGTGATTTCTGGCATAGAGATAGTTTATGGTGAGTGATATATAGGCTACTTTTTATCCCGGAAAAATGCACAGTTCCCGAGGGAACAACGCGCGATAACCGAATACCACGCGGGCGGAGCCGCGGGCAAAAGCTAATCTATTACATAAAATAGTAACTCACCTTGACATAGGCTTCTGCAGGGCCGTACCATGTGACCCAGGGGGCCACATTTGGGCACAAACAGGGAGCACAAGAAAAGGGCTGTCAGCTCGTAACAACGCACGTCCACCACAGCGTCGTATATCTCCAGGTCCTGAGAACAAAGATACATTTAGGGGGTCTCCATCAGCGGGGGAGGAACTTTCTGCCAAGTTTCTTGCGGCGCATTCTTCTTGGCAATGATGGTCTTTCCGAAAGCATTGGTAGTTTTACATGTGAATTTGAATTTGAAAAAACCTTTTCTTTCTATTTCCATAACGCTCAAACATATAAATCTCAACCTCGGAATAACATAAAATACTGGGTGATTTCGGGGTCATGAGCAGGAGTGAAAGGGGTAATGGGGACATTTACACTGAGCTAAGTACTTTTACTACCGGACCAGCCACAAAATGGCAAAAAAAATCTGTTATTCCGTACATTTCGGATAGTTAGCGGTCGATTACCTCTTGATTAGATGGCTTTTTTTTGCGATTTCGTGGCTGGTCCCATAGCAAAACTTGTCGAGTGTGAATGTCCCCGTCACTCTTTTCACTCCTGCTCATGACCCCGAAATCACTCAGTATATTGATATGCCTAAGGCGGGCTATAATTCAAATTCAATTTATTTTATTCCAGACAAAGTCCATAGGGTTAAGTTAGATAATAAAGTCTCTCAACTAATGTTAGAACACATGATTATTAAATAGATACGGGTTAATTTTAGAGCACCCTTGTCTAGGGCACAATGGACCCACCGCTTCTGTTCTATTTTATCTATATTAGAACGGAAAGTAATTAAAATCGTAATGCTAGAATTTAATTCAAAATGAACCTCCCACTTGTCGTGTAGCTACTGGTTACGTGTCTGAATATCGAATGTTAAAATACCGAATGTATTAAAATATCGAATGGGTCATATATTTAAATTTGCAGCATCCAAGATCTGGAATGATTTGCCTCCACCGATGCGGGAGCCTATGCCCTTGCTCAAATTTAAAGAAACAGTAAAATCATTCTATCTAAAACAACAGAAGCAAATTTAGGTCACCCGATGCTGTCACTCACACATTCATGAACCCATACAGCACACACATGCACTCACAAAGACTCGCATTCTCACACACACAACACGCACACACGTCACACGCACGCACGCACACGCTCACACACACACATACCCACACACTTATCACACTTTCAACATATAATCAGACCATGCTTGTTTATTATTTGTAATTGGTTTTGTTTTTATTTGTTATTTTAATTTCTTTTTATAATGTTTTTGTGACATAATAATGTTACAACTAGCCTCTGCTAAAGGGGCCGGTCTGAAAATCAGCGCTGGGTGCATGCTGCCATGTGTCCAGCATTCGCTGAGATTGGTACCCATTGCCGGAACGTAGCTGGTTTATTTTATTTTATTTTACTGTAATAATGTTGTGGCAATAAATGATTTTTTATTTTATTTTATTTTATTTTATAATATCGAAAAGGTACGCGGAACAAAATGGTCCAGACTGATTGATTGATTAAAACTTTATTTTCACCATAACACAAAAACAAAACAATATCGAACTATACATAGATAGGTATTAATAAAGTTAAGATTAACCTAATGGGGTTAGCTAGAACTAAAAACCGGCCAAGAGCGTGTCGGACACGCCCAAAATAGGGTTCCGTAGCCATTACGAAAAAATCAAGTAATATTTTTCTAAGGATTTCGTATTTTATACGGAATCTTCCAAGTTTAGGTATATTTTATACCTTACGCTGCTATTTACTCATAAACTACTAATAATTCTCAAGAAAACTTAGCCGTTATAGTTTTCCTTGAAATTTTGATATATTGACTACCATTCTGAATTTTTTCAAATTTTTCCACCCACCGGTTTAGATTTTAGAGGGGGGGGGACGCTCGATTTTAATGAAAATTTGCACTTTAAAGTTGAATATTTCGCAAACAAATGACTGAATCAAAAAATCGTTTTAGCAAACCCCTAATGGTTTTAAAATACCTATCCAACGATATCCCACACTATAGGGTTGGATGAGAAAAAAAAATCACCACCACTTTACGTCTATGGGAGGTACCCTAAAAAAAATTGTTTTAATTGTACTATTTTGTCGGCATAGTTTACTTATATATCCGTGCAAAATTACAGCTTTCTAGCACTGATAGTCCCTGAGCAAAGCCGCGGACGGACAGACAGACAGACAGACAGACGAACAGACAGACAGACAGACAGACAGACATGGCGAAACTATAAGGGTTCCGTTTTTGCCATTTTGGCTCCGGAACCCTAAAAACAGATATAAAACAAAAAACTTAAAACATGTGCTTAAGTGGATACCTACCATGTGCTATGGGAAAAAAGGCGCTGACTCAGCATAAAACTGCGGGTAACCGCAGCGCTGGTATTCTGCCAGAACCTTAGACTGATGAAAATCAAACGTTTTTAACCGACCTCAAAAAAGGAGGAGGTTATCTATTCGGTTGTATTCTTTTTATATGTTTGTAACCTCAGAATTCCGTCATTTATGAACCGATTTGAATTTTTTTTTGCGTTCGTCTAGGAATGCTTTCAATTAGGTCCCATAAGCACCAAATCAGGATCTGATGATTAGATCCTAAGGAAATCGAGGGAACTCTTCAAATGTTGTAGGGACACCTATGATAATTTTGACATGTTTAGTGGTAACTCGTCCATTTGCTCTTGAAAATCATCATGTGGAACTGATGATGAAGACCACAGTTGACCATCGTTACAAGTCAACAATAAGTATTCCGTCGGTTGAATTTAAATTATTTTCGTTGCTCGTGCTGAGGCACCGACTTCAGACTGGTAGAAAAATATTTTCATGTTTTTTTGTAGCCGGTTCTATTTTTTTTTTAATGATACTTATTCGTCAATCTGATACTAATGATAGAAAATCAAAATGATGAAATGAACTGACCAAAGCCCAGAATAAGCAAAGCCAAACCAAATCAAGCCAAAACCAAACCATATCGTATCGTATTGAATCGTAGATGTAAACAAAGTCTAACATGACGATCTAGCCACTAAATGTCGCTGTCACTTTGATAAAACAAGGCATATTCTAAGCTTGTACTTTATTAAGTTAATGAAACCTGTCTCTGGCGTCTTTTCATGTCAACTCCGGCTTACCTTGAAACGTTTATTTCACTAGAAACAAAGATAAAACTTATTGTACTATAAGTAAATTCATCGTTGTTTGGAAGGCCCAAGGCTACAACTGACAGCGACAGAGTACAGCACAGCTTACGAAGTATCAGTGGGTTGGTTTCTTCATCATTTTACTCGCTAGGAGGGAGCTTGAGATAAGCCATTTTACAGTGGCTGAATGTGATAGAATCTGACGTATGTAATAAATAAAGCTTGAATAGTAATCGGTACGTGATTAACTTGTCAGATCTGTCCTGCTGGGCTACTACGAAACTCGAAGTTCGTATCGTACCATCCCTCACGCTCTCGTATTAAATAGTTAAAGTGTCAGAGGGACCGCACAACACGAACTTCGAGTTTTAGTAGCCCTGCTGTCAGGCTATACGCGCCAAGCTACCGATTGCGCCAAATAACGCATGTTGGTAGCATACTTGGTGCGTATAGCTAAGACCCGCGGGCTTGAATCCCGTCTTATGCAATCCGAGAACTTCAAAAAAGAAAGAAAAGAAAACCAATATTTTAATAATATCTAAGTGTTATTTTCAGGGCTGCTTTTAAAATGCCAGGGATATTTTTGGCAAGTTACCCAATGCTTGTTTCATCATCATCACGTCAGCCGAAAGACGTCCACTGCTGGACATAGGCCTCCCCCAAGGCTCTCCACTCAGAACGGTCTTGTGCTTTCCGCATCCACCGCGATCCCGCGATCTTAGCCAGGTCGTCGCTCCATCTTGTTACCTACCGACAGCTTGTCTCCCGGTCCGCGGACGCCATGCCTGTTTCATCATCCCAGCTACGTCCCACTGCTAGGCACAGGCCTCGTCTCAGAATGAGAAGAGAGAGAATGCCTGTTTCATAATCATCATCATCAGCTCAGCCGTAGGACGTCCACTGTTGGACATAAGCCTCCCCCATAGACCTCCAGTTGCTTCGGTTGGCAGCGGCCTGCATCCACCGTGAACCCGCGGCTTTAACCAGGTCATCCGTCCATCTCGTTGGTGGACGTCCCACGCTGCGCTTGCCGATCCGCGGCCTCCACTCGAGAGCTTTTCGGCCCCAACGGCCATCTGCTCTCCGTGCTATATGGCCCGCCCATTGCCACTTCAACGAGCTAATTCGCTTGGCTATGTCGGTGACCCTTGTTCTTCTACGTATCTCCTCATTTCTGATTCGATCCCGTAGAGAAACCCCAAGCATAGCTCTCTCCATAGCTCAATGCCTGTTTGTATGGAGCGAATTATCTGCACTCGCGTATTCTGCGCCCCAAACGAACAAGTTGCGAACACGCAACTTTGTTTGATTATTAAACGACGAAATTTCATTAATTCGCGCTTTTACGGTGATATTATAAACAAAGGTTTACTTAAGCACTTTGTTTGCGCGCTTTTGTTCGGTGATAAAGGAGTTAATAATTTAAGAAGATTTCAGAACTGACATATGAAATACTAGCTTTCACATGCTGCTTCACTTGGATAACCGTTAGACACGATGGTCAAATGCTTATGAGCATGCTAGTAATGAGCGTGTGTAACAGTACCTTATGTATTTTACAGCTGTGCATCACAAATCAAATAAATCCTTCCAGCCGTTAAGCTTCTAGGAGTAACACACACCTAAATACGTACTCACAAACTTACAATCTTTCGCATTTATAATATAATTAGTATAATCATATTGTTTTTTCTTGCTCCTTTCTGTATAATTTTAGTTCAAGGAAAAACCGTGATTAGAGTTTAAAAAAATATTTAAGCGATTCAAAATTTTATTTATTTCGAATATATCTTGAGAGACCATAGGTCAAACTAGGGTACCACGGCTTTCTACTTATGACAAATCCATACTAATATTATAAATGTGAAAGTGTGTGTGGTTGCATGTTTGTGTGTTTGTCCGTCTTTCACGCCGTAACATTGCGATGGATCGACCTGATTTTTGGCATAGAGATAGTTTATGGGCCTGATTGTTACATAGGCTACTGTTTATCCCGGAAAAATGTACTGTTCCCGAGGGAACAGCGCGCGATAACCGAATACCACGCGGGCGGAGCCGCGGGAAAAAGCTAGTAATTTAATAAATAACACTCTACTTGTTCATTCTTAACTATAACTTCAACCAGTTGCATATTTTTCGAAATTAGACTTATCTTCCAGGCTGATGGAGCTCATAAATTAAGTTACTTTAATAAGCTTGAAACCGAGTTAAAAACTTGCCTTATTAGGGATACTCATACCGCGCAGCTTGGTAAATAAACTAGTTCATTCCGGGCCACAGATACAGATTATATTATATAAAGAAGAAAATTTAACAAAAAATAGAACCGACTACAAAAAACCATGAAAATAATTTTCTACCAGTCTGAAGTCGGTGCCTCAACACGAGCCACCAGGAGTGGACCTATAATCGTCTACCTCACCTACAACTATATATAATAGGAGTAAGTATATTGGCCGTCAATCACTCCTAATATTATAATATTAGTATGAACACAATAGGTAATTAAAATAATCTTTTATTTTTAAACACTGGCTTCTATTATATAAATACATACATAGATAAATTGAGTCCGTGAAACAGACATATTTAGGATAGTTTTATCCCGGAAAGTTCCCGCAAGATAGCGATAAACGAAATTTGCGCGGTCGGAGTCGCGGGCAACAGCTACTGTTTATTAAAGTCTTTACTAACTACCCTTAAAGCCTTTCACACTGCAAAAGGAACTAAAGTACCTGTAACAAGTTGTATGAATCAGACTGTAATACATATGGTGTATAAATAAATAAATCAGAACGAAGCTTATATCTGTGCTCGTCTCTGCGGAATGCGAGTCGTTGCCCCCGACAGCGACTTTTAGTATTTCCACTATAAAATTCTGTACGAGGATTATTTGCGCTATGTTGCAGCAAGGGTGAAAGAAATGGAAATAATATACATTCCAGAATAACATAGGAATAGCGTCCTTCTTGTGGAAATCGGTATATAAGGTGTCTACTATTATTTCAGAATATATCATGATTGTTTAGTTAATAAATGCTTCTCTAACTATATTAACAACTATACTTAAATAGTTTGATAATTCAAGCAATTTATTAAAAAGTTATCAGTCAATATTATAAGGAATATTAAAATATTCTTATTATTAACTCACATTATCTTTACTTCTTATTTCACAAACCGAGTTTTGAAATATTTTTTTAAATACCTATCTTAAATAACCTAACCTAACCAACAAAAAGTTGGAAAGCCCCCGACTTTGTCACTTTAAAGTTCAATATCTCAAAAACGGCTGAACCGATTTTAATGAAGCATGTCTAAGAACCATCGTCAAAAAACCGCATTCAAATCGGTCTACCCGTTTAAGAGCTACGGTGCCACAGACAGACACACATAGCGGTCAAACTTATAAAACCCCTCTTTTTGCGTCGGGGGTTAAAAAAAATAGGAAAGTATGGACGTTTAAAATTGTCGATTTTGTGTTGTCTGACACGCTCTTGGCTGCCTTTAAAAAAAACTTTTAGTGAAAGTCGCGAAATCACAACATTATTTGCGCGGACCTGCGAGTTGAGAACTAAGTTCTACCAGCTTTGTGTGGTTTACTTTGTGCGGTTTACACTGGGGTTCGGATTGTTGTTTGTATAATTTTTAGTTTAGTTTAACAACGAACATTTTAACTTAATGGAGAGGGAATCTGCAATTTTTACTCAGTTACAAAGTAGGTACCTAAATCTTTAGGCCGATATAATAAAATTCAAGTTATTTGTGAGTACAATATGATGATACATGTGATATAGAAGCCACGGTGACCTAGTGGTTAGACCTATCGCCTCTCAAGCAGAGGTTCGTGGTTTCAAACCTCGGCTCGCACCTCTGAGTTTTTCAAAATTCATGTGTGGAGTTATATTTGAAATTTACCATGAGCTTTGCGGTGAAGAAAAACATCGTGAAACCTGCAAAACCTGCGAAGCAATTGAATGGTGCGTGTGAAGTTTCCAATCCGCACTGGACCCGCGTGGGAACTATGGCTCCAAGCCCTCTTGTTCTGAGAGGAGGCCTATGCCCAGCAGCGGGACGTATTAGGATGCATGGATGGATGGATGGATGGTATGATATAGATCAAGTTGACGATGATGATGATTAATGAGTGGAAACCAATGACCAGTGGGGGTCGATTCCGGGGTAGGCAGCTGGCTACATCAGTAGGTACAATACTCTAGCAGGATAAGCAGTTTCAATAGTTATCTACCGTGAAATTGATTTAAGCAACACCATTATTGGTTGGCAATAACGAAATCGATGCGGAGTTATTGAACCTAATTATGTATTATCATTCCTCGGAGATTATAGTGCTGAAACGAAAGATTAAATGAGGTACTTGCCCTTCGCCGGCGACAAGTTGAGAAACGAGTAGCGTTGCTAACTACGTACATGAGATTTGGCGAGCAGTGAGAAGCACATCTATGGTTAGGATAGCTTTGTCGCTGGATTATAAACTATCAAAGATAAAACTCTCATCTCAAGATAAATGTTCCCGGAACATAAATTTTCTTGTGGCACGGTATCTCTTTCGAAATATCAGTTAGACTAATTTAAGGAGAAATTGAAAATACAAACTGAAAAATAGATGCACAGAAAAACCAGTAAAATAAGATCAGCACTGGGAATCGAACCCAGGTCCTCGGCATTCCGTGCCGCGTGTTGTACCGCTACACCGCTGCTGGACAACGGTACAGACGAATTTAAGCAGTGACACTAGCGACATCAATGCCCTAGGCCTAATCGAGAAACTTTCGGCATTCCATTGGAACTAACCGCTCATCCGGACAACACAGTAGATATAAAAAGTGACATGGTTGGTTTTAGAATAGAATAGAATAGAATAGAATAGATTTATTTGGTGTTAAAAAGTTTGTACATGAAATCTTAATCTAAATGAAACAGTAGTTAACAAAGCACCAAAATGGATGCCACTAAGCAAATGCCGATGTCTGAATTTCTTCAGTCATGGCGCTGGTTTTCAGGGCAACCAAGAATACAACAGGATAATATTATAAAGCTAGACTAACTAAACATGTGGAGAGAGATGTCACAGGTAAATTAAAAGTACAACAAAATAGAACATACAGATCAATTATGGTTCTAACGTCTCGCAACGTCATACAGAGTCTAAGATTTGTATAAATAAAGTGAATGAGTGCCTAAGACTCGGTGGGTGCTCACGTCGGCTTATGTATTGGAAATTTGAAGGTCGATTAAATACTTTTTAATTTTGATTTTGAAGGATGATAAGGATGAACAGTTTCTAATAGGCGTTTTCATACAGATTGAGGTGCTTGCGTTATCTAGTGTAATCTATATCTGTGTTAAACGAGAAAACAGACGATAGTAATCGCTTCCACGACGGCGGCGGGACAAGTGCCAAAGGCTGATTTTACTCCGCTTCAATCATCGCACTATCAAGTTTTGGATCAGCGGCGCGCTGCCGTCCTACCGAAGAAGGCGGCAAAGTGACAAAAGTAACTTTCGAGAAAAACGGCAAAAACTTTTCAAAATTTTAAATACCTGTATCTCAGACATAAATTGACTTACAAAAATTCTGATTACATTAAAATTTAGATAAAAAATCACGCCTTTTTATGTATATATTTTCATAAAAAAAAATTATAAATAGTAATAATTATGGAGGCTTTTATGTTATAGCTTAGGATTTGTGAATATTATTCGACAAAGAATAATAAGTTAAAAGGCCGTTAGCTATACCTTAGCGACTTTTAAGCTTAGTATTGTACATAAATTTTTTAGTGTTGTTATTTTAAATGAAAGTTAGGTTCGATTAATACACTAGAAGGTCGTTACTACGGATAGCCGCGGTATTGTCTATTATTGCTAGTAGAACATGTACGTTGCGTTATAAATAAAAACGAAGTTAAAGTATCTTAACCGTTTTAAAGCTTAGATGTTTTTTTAACTTTTGAATCAAAATTATCAAGCAACAGAAATGTTTACTCTCAATACATTAAAAAGCCGTAATACGTGAGTCACTCTGTAAATAACGGCATTTTAGGTTATGATAGGACTACAATTATTAAGAGTAATGCTGCGTGAGAAGCGGTAACGACAAAAAATTAAAAGGCATACTATATAAAAATAAACTATTTATTGTTCAAAAATAAAAAACTTCTAAATTATTACTTTCAATTAACATTATGATTATTGAACTGTGTTCATTATTTACTTCTCTAAAGTTTATAAATGAGATATAAAAAAGGGTGAATTTTCAGAGAAACTTGTTTGGCCGTCACAATTCGATTTTATATACGCTAGCGGAGTTTTAACATAATAAACATTGTTGACTTCAATTAAAGCTGAATTAAAAATATCACAGACTTAGAAACACTAACTGCAGTAAGTCTGTGAAGCCTGTCCCACGCGCGGTTTTGTTGAATCAATTGACCATAACTTTGTGTCTAGGAGTCATTTTCCTAATAAACAAAAATAAAAATGAAGCTAATTAAATAACGCATTCTATTTTTACTTTTTCATACTAAATACATTTTCATTTAAAAGATAGGTGGATCACTTTTCTAAATATCGTCTAGCTACCAATATCAATTTGCACAAATACTTGCTAATATCTTAATGGTGAAAGATCATATCACTATGTTCGCATTTTTATGGAAAATTACATTAGTTGTGCTTTAGCTGTCACGCTGAATGAACCTCGAACTACCGAATTTTGTGTGCCTATCAGTAAGTAGGTACAAGCCTTTCGCGCGATGTGTTTTGTTTTAGTCATCTTAAAAGTAATTTCAGTGGATTCCCGTTGTGCGATATACGAGTACAATGATTTCAATTGAATGTTTATATTTTTACTTATTAGTTGTCTTGATTCTTATTTCACAGAATAGAGCTAATAGTACTGATGTATACAGTTTAGCAGTAATCGCAAAAGATACATTATTGTCGTAATATTCGGTGCTGTAATTCCGGTGGTATTTTATATTTATATTTTATTAACTATGGTCATTATGACTGAATTTAACGGTAGTTTCACGTGAAACTGATTCGCTCACTCGCGTTTTGCTCACGTGAAATATAAAGGTACAGATAGATTATGCTCATTACTAGCACAAAATCTGATGAGCAATTACTACTGTGATACTAGCGTGTATGTTTATGAGATGTTTAAAGTAGGTATGCTTTTTAGTAGCATGCTGCCCATGCTGGCTATATCACCCTACTATCTTTGAGTGTACCTACCTACTACTTGAGGTAGGGGAGGAAGGACGAATGATGATAACAAGTATGAACGCGTCTGCGAATGAGCATGCTAGTATAGGTATGTCTGTCTTTTACAGCAGGTGCAAGTGCGACTTCGCAAATTATGAATTTTGAAAGGTCAAGCGAACCGATTTGACATTCGATTTATTTTGATCGAACCTACATTCAAATAAGTATTGGGAACTAAGATTAACTTAAAATAATAATTTAAAACTTTAATTCTTTACTTTATTAACATAAGTTATACACGGATATGTACACGTATATAAAATAAATTATAGTAATTTCGAACTAATTTCGTATGTAATTAATAAAACGTAATTTACTGTCACTATCGTAATTTCGGTAGCGACGTTTTTTCACTATATCGTATAGCTTTAACTTAGTTTTTGAATTTAAATACGAGTAGGTGCTTCTTGTATCATTGAAATCCTAATCCAGAAGAGCATTTCAACGAGTGATTATTTTCACCAAAAATTAAAAAAATAATGCCCACCAAAATAACGTAAAAAAAAAAACATTTCAAAAGTTCACCCAAAACCTAAATTGTGCTTAAATCTAGATACAAAACTACTAAGGTAACGTTATTGACGTTAACCAAAAACAAGCACTAATATTAATTTAACACTAGCTTTTATTGCCTGCGGCTCCGCCCGCGTGGTGTTCGGTTATCGCGCGCTGTTCTCTCGGGAACTGTGCATTTTTCCGGGATTCAAAGTAGCCTATGTTACTCTCGGGACCATAAACTATCTCTATGCCAAAAATCACGACAATCCGTCGCTCCGTTACGGCGTGAAAGCGTAACAAACAAACAAACAAACTCACTTTCCCCTTTTAATAGTAAGAATTGACAAAAATCTAGCCGCTTTTTTACTTATTATTGCTATTTAGCCGCTTTAAAAATATGATCGAACAAATATCAACCTTATGACACTGAAGTAAAAAGGCGGTCACCGCTTTATTGACATTTAAATGTATTACGTAATGTGTTTAAGTGTTATAGGCAAAAAGGCGGCTAAGATCCCTTAACGTCATTATAGAGTATAATTTAAAGAATACTGCTTTTAAGCCTATAAACAAGTATGTAAATTCAGCTATGACAAATTCGTTAAAACCTCGTTAAACGAACTTAACCGCTTTTTAAAGTATGAATGATCGATAAGCGCTTTTTAGCTTAGAAAAGTGTTATATTTTAAGCATGATATAAGGCGGCTAATGATACATAACGTCTTTTTAGCTTATTTAATACCAATCACGGCTTTTTAGATTATAAAACCCTAACAAAAATCAAAATATGTGTCGTTTAACTGCTGCGTATCTCGAGAACTAACTGTCATAGAAAAAAAAAGTCAATACCGTTCGACGCAGATTTTTTTTCTGAGTATGCACGTATCAAAAAGTTAAAAAGCCGCTAAAGTCCCTTTGCCGCCTTCTTCGGTAGGACGGCAGCGCGCGTGCCGCGGCGTCGCGCGGGCGGCTTAGAGGGCGTAAATTAATTGGCCCTCCCTTCGATCACCCACGTGTCGTGATGAGACAGCGCGACCTGGGCTACTACGAAACTCAAAAATCGAAGTTCGTGTCGTACCGTCCCTCTCACTTTGGTATTAAATAATGTTAGCGTCAACGGGACGGTAAGATACGAAGTTAGAATTTTGTAGTTAGGATTGATTTGAAATTTTGCTGTTAATAAAAGTGGTCGTTTTTTGCATCCTAACCAATGATTAGCGAATGTTTGCTTCTTTTTACGCTTCCACACTTAAAGTACTCAATCGATGGTAATAAAATAATACTCGATTTGATTTCAGAAGGACATAATTAACCGGAATTTTTCATAGATTCCGCGCACGCATCTGTACAAAACCTTCTCCCCAACTTCTCTCCAGCTTCCGGTACAACGAAAGTGTTAAATGAAGCGCCATCTATTGATAAAATATAGAAACTCTAATATCTTGCATCACACTATCAAAGTTTCTCTCGACGCTCGTGCTCCGCTTCGGTCCCCAGGCATAGAGTCATGTGGGGTAAGCGTACGCAGTGGGTAGCTAAGTGTACGCAACCCTGTACATTTCAGTCCGAAGTGTACGTGATTACGTACACTTACCCACTGCGTACGCTTACCCTACACGGCTCTAACATCTGCTTGGAGCGAAACCTTTTAATTTTAGCCACCCCACAGCTTATTAAAACTTAATTCAGAGCGCAAAATAAAATTCACGCAGCAACAAATTCCGATAAAACACAAAGTGTACAACAAAAGCCCGTAATCGCTCCACTGATGATAATTGCCTCCGGTTGTTTACCTCTTCCAAATCCCAAAGGAAAATTGCTACCAACTCCAGAATTACTAGAATAGAAACAATACCAGCCGATAAGCTCATTACGTCGTTCAATGTCGTTACATTGCACGTTGGGTTGTCCGACAATGATTGATACCCCTAATGATCGCGGCATTGTACTGCGCTCTTTGTAGCGTCTGCTTGTAATTGACAGGTTGGAGGTAAAGGGTAGGTTTCGTAAATTTTAATCAAGTCATTACCTTGCTCCGATACAGCCTTTCAACGTTGTGCGGCGAAATTCTTGCCGTTCGATTTAACTTACTTTTCGTAAGCTTGGCGGGAATAGGCTGGAAGATCGTGTCGATTAACGGACCTGTACCACTAACATGAGTTTACAGTGACCGTACTCGATAGCGACGGCGTTAATTATTTGTATGGAGAATTGTACAGCGCCTCTACAAATAATTTACGCCGTCGCTATTGATATACGTTAGTACTATATATTATTATATTCTGTGCTATCGAGTACGGTCACTGTAAACTCATGGTAGTGATACAGATGAATGAATGAAAAATAAATGAAAAAAATATTTATTACCAAAAACCACAAACAGTTATAAACACTAATTCGGCGACACCCACACTAGGCAGAGCCTGTATCGTGGGAGTCAAAACATATAGGGTTAACCTTAAAACTGCGGCTTGAAAGAAACAGAGACACTGACGTTATATAGTAGGTACCTAATAATAGTAATAAGTATAATTTAACTAAGTCACAACAAATAAGTGTGTGTGTGTGTGTGTGTGTGTGTGTGTGTGTGTGTGTGTGTGTGTGTGTGTGTGTTTGTGTGTGTGCGTATCAAGGTTGGTGCAAAAGGTTGGGATCATTACCTAGTAGTTATTATATCCTCAGCCTCTTTATTGGATAAGGACATTAAAAACTTGCGACTCGCAGAAGTTAAGGCAAAGGCCTTAACTTCTGCGAGGCTAAGGAACTTTAAATTTATCTTTTTATGGACTGCGTTGTACACGAAAGGAAAAATAAACGATTTGAAGCGCTTTGCGAAACCAGAGCGCACAGCAGGTATGATAGCAGGTGGATGGTAGTCTGACCAACTAATCCTTGCTCAAGAAATATAAAGTACTTAAATCTTGTTCTGGAAAACCATAAAAAATTTGTCCAGCAAGCAGCCATGTAAATAAAAATTCATGTGTAACAAATAATACTGGGCTACTCCCATTCGTATGAATACGCGAACAAACAAGAAATTGTGGGATGACATTTTCAAATGAGCTAAGTCGGCGTTTGATGTATAAACTTTGAGTGTTTTGGGAGAAAAGTGAAAAAATAAAACAAGATCGACAAGAGTGGGTTTTACCGGTTATAAACGACCTTTTCCCGGCAACTTTTTGACAACTTGACAAGTGATCCGTGTACCTATAGGTATTATATAATAATCTGAATCTCACGGCAGCTTTATTCACAGATCAGAGACTGTATTGCCTAACGTTTCTGACGCTCGCGATCGCAATCAGATGACAGTTTTCGCATACAAAATCTGTCACTTAATTGCAATCTCGAGCGTCAGAAACGTTAGGCAGTACGTCGTGATCAGAATTTCCATTCCGGTTTTGACTGCGGCCAATTAATAATAATAATAATAACATTTATGTCATGTAACTGACACATTATGTTAGTGGTCGTTGCTTAGTTTCTAAAGATTAGTAGGGGAGACCGAGGACAGTAGTGACAAAGGAGAGTTGTATAACATCGTCGATTTTCGGGAACTTAATTACAGCTAGCAAGCTCGCGACAGCGCGTGTTTGATAACTCGAGCCCTGAACTAAAAAACACTTGCTATTGCGATTTCGCTACCAGTTAATAAGTCCTGAAAAATCGACATTGTCACTACTCGCCTCTGTCACAACTGTCCTAGGTACTTATAAATTAGAAAAACTATCTTATTTATTCTACCACAATATCATTCTGTTAGGGTAGTTATACATGAGATGACGCTAAAATTCTAACATTAAAAATATTAAAGAAACCAACTAGACTCAGACATTTAGCAAAGTAAAGCGTTTTATAAACTGTTTTAAAAGCTCGTTCTTCAGTAAGGCTTACCGCTTCTTATTTACACAGTTGAACGCTCTGGTTCTCTAGGAGAGGTTATTAAAATTCAAAACGTTTGCAGTTGGTATAAAAACGACGAGTTATTAATTGAAGGGGATGTAACATCATTAGTTGCCTCTAAGCTTTGTTAATTGGCAAATTCTGCGAAGCAGTCTAATGACTTGGATGATTTTTGAGCGTAGCTTTTGAGTCATCGCATTTTTAGGGTTCTTTAGCGAAAATGGCAAAAACGGAACCCTTATAGTTCAAAGTCAAAGTCAAAATATATTTATTCAGTTGAGGCTTATAACAAACCCTTATGAATATCAAAAAAATCTACCACCGGTTCAGAAAAACCTCTGTTGAGAAGACTTCGGCAAGGAACTCAACGAGGTATATATTTTTTTAAACAGATTTACAATATTATTAAATAATATCTATGCATTTATTTTTAACACAGTAGGTTCGCCATGTCTGTCTGTCTGTCCGCGGCTTTGCTCAGGGACTATCAATGCTAAAAAACTGTAATTTTGCACGAATATATAACTTGTACAATAAAAAAATACAAAAATATTTTTTTTTAGAGTATCTCCCATAGACGTAAATTGGGGGTGATTTTTTTTTCTCATCGAACCTTGTAGTGTGGGGTATCTTTGGATAGGTCTCTTGAAACCATTAGGGGGCTGCTAGAACGATTTTTCGACTTAGTGATTTGTTTCAAAAATATTTAACTTTAAAGTGCACATTCTTTCTCCTTAAAATCGAGCGTCCCCCTCCCCCCCCCCCCCCCCTCTAAAATCTAAACCGATGCGTGGAAAAACGGTTAAGTTTTCTTGAGAACTATTAGTAGTTTAAGAGTAAATAGCGGCCTAAGGTATAAAATTTACATAAACTTGAAAGATTCCGAACAAAAGACAAAATTCCTAGAAAAATATTACTAGATATATTTTATCGTTATGACTACGTACTATACCCTATCTTGGCCGTGTCCGACACGCTCTTGGTTGGTTTTTTCCTTCTTTCTTACTATGATACAGACTAAAAATCTTACCTGCTGAGCGTCCCTTTGTCCAAAATGGCCGATGTAGTTGGGAAACACGGTGAAGTTGTACGAGATGCGGTGCTGCTGACAGAAGCTGACGATGACGGGCAAGCAGACGCCGGGCGCCGGGTTCCTGGCACCCGGTGGCTCCGTGGGCGCCGGCCACGTCACCACCGTGGAGCGGTTCACCACCTGGGACACGTACTGGGGACAAATGCGTCAGTTTTAAAGCGGTTAATTGTGGTTTTAAATTAAATTACTTTATGTTTAAATATGCCTATCACACTGTTTCATACTATGGCCGTAATAGGAACGTGTCAGGCATAAAATATATTCTTTGTATTGAAAATAATGAGACTGTGCCCACTAGCATATTTCCTGACCAACCGTCGCCGTGTATGCGCTTGACAATGGGCGTACCCAGGGGGGGCAAGGAGGGGCAGCTGCCCCCCTCTGGATTTTGTTTACCTCCCTACTAACTATCTACTGCTGTTGATAATTATGTTTATTAGCTGATAAAATTTTATTTGCCTCGTTATTATATCTGCCCCGGCCGGGAATCGAACCCGGGACCTCAAGCTTCGTAGTCAGGTTATCTATAGAGTGGTTATAACCACTTGGCCATGCGGTCGCCAAGATAAATACGTATATTCCTTTGACAAAAAGCTTTTCTCGGTCGCTCAGGTATTATTGATTATAGAATTAATTTCACGATTGTTTTGTTAGACAAAGCGCTTTTCAGTTCGACTTACGATGAAATTAGTCGACATTAATTAATTAGTAGTTTATTAGTAAAGGCGAACTTATCCCTTAAAGGGATCTCTTACGCATACGCATTACGCATAGCTTAGCTATCTATCATAAGGTTGCGAGCGAGCAAAGTATTTGTCTCTAGTTTATTGACAGTTAAAAGTACTTGAATCCTTTGAGGGTACTAAACAAATTGAGCTAGATATGTCCTTTAATTAGTTATCACTTCACCGTTGAACGTTTATAATTGTTTACTTTGAAATATGTATTACTTTCTGCCAAGTTTCTTGCGGCGCATTCTTGTTGGCAATGATGGTCTTTTTAAAAGCGCTGGTAGTTTTAAAAAGGTGACATAAAATAGCCCTTTGCGGCCTACTTGCAGAATACGTTTTTAATTTGGAATTTTAAATTGCCACACAACATTTCTTCAAAGTCTACAAACAATCGGAAGCCAACAAAATCCCCAAAACAGAGAAGCGTGAATAAATCCAAGCTAAAAACTAGTAAAACAAAGCCGTAATGGACCTAAAAAATTTAAGCAGAATGAATTTAAAGGTCTTCGGACGCGTAACGGTCGTGCCGACATACCTCGGCCAGGAATGGCCGTCCCTGGGCAAAAATTTTGTCAGACATGCGGTAATTAAGCCTTGGGATCTTTTTAAACGCAGGCTGTGCGTCTCGTTGTTATGATTATGGCTGGAAAGCTGTTATGTAACGCTCTGGTACTTATTTTGAGATGCTCGCGTTTTAAATTGGCTTCACTGAGATTTAATGAAATAAAATCCGGATAATTCACGTCTCACGTGTTTTTGGCAGTCGGGTATTGTTGTTCTTTGTAAATGTTTTCTTCTTTCCAATTAGCGGTTCACCTATTGTTTCTAAAATACAATTATGTTGTACAACCAAGTGAAACTGAAACGACAAACAATACACGAGCCCTTAGATATGTACAGTGTAATTTTAACAATCTAAATGCGAGCCGCACGCCAAATGAAACAAAAGCGCTCGAAGAAAAGGCGTGGAAAGTCGCAAATTTGTCAAGACAAAGCGCACAATATTTCATGACGCTTTTGTACAGAGAAAGGAGTTTTTTTTCAATTTTAGAACTTTGCTGTTAAATACAATTATGAAGATTAAAATAAAACTGGAGTTTGAATTCTTTCTAGTGTTTGTAAACACCTTTATAGTCTTATTTCGATGTTTTTTTCCACGTTAGTAGTGACCTGAGACAATTCTATTATTGTATGTTAGATGACAGTCAGCAAAAAGTATAGCTAGTAAAAAAAGCTTGTACTGAAAATTACTTTTTGATGTGAAAGTTTTAAATAATATGCTCATATAGCTTCATCATCATCAGCCTATGTTCGTCCACTGCTGGACATAGGCCTCTTCCATGGCGCGCCACTGAGCACGATCCTCGGCCACTCTCATCCAGCTCTTGCCAGCCATCCTGCCAAGATCATCGCTCCACCGAGTCTGAGGACGTCCTACGCTACGTTTGCCGATCCGTGGTCTCCACTCAAGAACTCAAAATGAATAACAGTTAAATGTGATAAACATATTTCTTTACCTGTACAGCCGGGTTAGCTCTGAAGTACGCGAACAGCGCGCCCGTGATGGCCAGGAGTGCCACAGCGTTCAAGGCCAGCTGCATCACTCGGAACTTGTAGGGCGTCCCTTCGGTGGTCACACCTCGCATATCACGAAGCATCTGTTGACATAAAACTTTTTCAGCTGGGACACAGTATATATACGCTAAAGCAGTATGGAAGCCACGAACAAATCGATCGAAACGAACACACTCACACAGACGCGCGCTCTACGTGGCCTCTAAGAGGGTCTCGCGGTACTGCAGTCGCGTGACCCCTTAGAGGCCATGTAGAGCGACACACAAAAATCACGCCTTTAATCCCAAATGGGGTGGGCAGAGCACACGAGAAGTTACCGCTTCGTAGCCACTTTTAACAATTTCAGGTTTTAATTTTGGCAAAAACGGTACAATAGTGACAAGTTACTAGCCTGTCGCCTACGGTAAACCTTAACCTATATCCTGAATCGCCTCTTCTTACACCCACGGAAGAAATGGAGAGGTGTAATTCTAACCCGACACCACACGGCATGCTAGTTACATTTACAAAAAAAAAGAGAAACTAAAAACAAACCCTTAAAACTAAAAATAATATTGGCAATAAGTACCGGATTCAGCATAATAATATGCTGAAGATAAGATTCAGCGCTGATTTTCAGCCCGGTCCTTCTGGCAAGGGTGGCCGCAACCATATTGAAGAATAGAATAGACAAATAAAAAATAAAAATACACATTTCCGTTTCTGACCGTTTGTAACTGACAACAAATAATTTTCTAATCTGTTAAATCCTTTGTGTGTGCTATCCATATTCTGTTGTTTCAAAACGCTACCCGGTGTTAAAAAACGCTACCCGCTGGGGTATAATCCGCGACCTAACTGTGGTTACTGCAGTTAACTGCATCCGTACAAACGATGCCTCGAGCGAGTTAACGAGAGCTGGTTCCCTCTGATTAGTGCCTGGAGCCTTTTGGAGGACTTCCTCTTTAACCCCCGATGCAAAAAGCGGGTGTTATCTGTGTGTATGTGTATGTCTTTGGCAACGCAGCTCTTAGACGGTTGGATCGATTTGAATGCGGTTTTTAGGGTTCCGTAGCGAAAATAGCAAAAACGGAACCGTGTCTGTCTGTCTGTCTGTCTGTCTGTCCGTCCGCGGTTTTACTCAGGCACTATCAATGCTAGAAAGCTTTAATTTTGCACGAATATATAAACTATGCCGACAAAATGGAACATTTTTTTTAGAGTGCCTCCCGTAGACGTCAAGTGGAGGTGATTTTTTTTCTCATCCAACCTTGTAGTTTGGGGTATCATTGGATAGGTCTCCTAAAGCATTAGGGGGTTGCTAAGAAAATTTTTGGATTCAGTTATTAGTTTGTAAAATATTCAAGTTTAAAGAGAAAATTTTCATTAAAATCGGGCGTCCCCCCCCCCTCTAAAATCTAAGCCGGTGGGTGCAAAAATTTGAAAAAAATTGGGATGGTAGTAAGTATATCAAACTTACAAGGAAAAAAAAGAAAAAAAAAGAAGAAAGAAAAATTTATTTTGGCTCCATAAGGAAAACTAAGGTTAAGTTTACTTGAGAATTTTTAGTAGTTGAGGAGTAAATAGCGGCCTAAGGTATAAAATATATCTAAACTTGGAATATTCCGCACAAAATACGAAATCCTTTTCAAAATATTACTACATTTTTTTCGTAATGGCTCCGGAACCCTATTTCGGGCGTGTTCAACACGCTCTTGGCAGGTTTTTTAAATCAGGTTTTCTAGCATACACACATTCCCCGTGCCTGATACGTTCACACTGTGGTCATAGTATGATTACGGTTACGTTTTCGTTATACAGTTTCGTTATACCATTCTGGACGAGATTATTCGAACAACTGAAGACTCAAGTTTCTGCGGTCACAAAAAAGCTAATTCAATTTAATTATCCGAACGTATTTCGTTAAAGGGCAGTCTAATCTGGTATTCGTAAGGCAAGGCTCGCCCTACGGGCAGGAAAAGGTCCCTATTCCCAATTGGTCCAATCAAAAACACATCTGTTGAAGTTCGTAATATATTCCCCCGAATAAATACGAGTTTTTCGACTTTTTTACGGGCCGGGAATTTATAGGTTGCTAGATGTGTTATCATAATCCCAACCTATTTACATCCCAACGGCACATGCCTCTTCTCAGAATGAGAGGGCTAGGGTCATAAGTTCCCACGCGGGCTCAGTGCGGATTGGGAACTTCACACACCATTGAATAGCTTCGCAAGTTTGAGCAGGTTTCACGTTTTCCTTCACCGCAAAGCTCGTAGAAAATTTCAACTGTGGTCTTCATCATCAGTTCCACTTCACCAAATGATGATTTTCAAAAGCAAATGCACGAGTTACTATTAAATATATCAAAATTACCATAGGCGTCCCTACAAACTATGTAATCCTTAGAGAAATATTACTAATTTTTTTCTTAATAGCTACGGAACCATATTTCGGGCATGTTCGACACGCTCTTGGTCGGTTTTATCCCGGAAAACTGCATAGTTTCCGCGGTAAACGAATTCTACGCAGAAAGTCTAGTGCGTAATATAGATGAAATTAACAAACGACTGAGTAGTTGGGGCGTTACGTTGCCTGTAATGATCGACAGAGAGAAGGGCGCGCTAATGAGTTCTGTTTCGGTTCCAATCAACATCGGGCCTGGCGGTACAAGCGAGCGTTTCAACCGCTCGTCTATATATGTTTAAAAAAATAGAGGTTTTTCCGAACCGGTGGTAGATTTTTTTGACATTCATAAGTGCTTGTTATAGCCTAAATTGAATAAAGATATTTTGACTTTGACTTTGAAGCACTTATGAATGTCAAAAAAAATCTACCACCGGTTCGGAAAATCCTCTGTTGAGAAGAATCCGGCAAGAAACTCAACGAAGTAAGTATACATATTTTTTAAACAGATTTACAATATTATTTAATGATATCTATACATCACAAGTGTTAAAGAAATGTTTTACGCATGAAAAACATGAAAAAAAAAAATGTAATTCAACTTGTTATTGGAAATAAAAAGGCTTTTATTATTATTATTATTATTATTATTATTATTATTATTATTATTATTATTATACATCACAAGTGTTACTGCATTATAATAGGGGTCCTTAAAATACGAGGTAGTTTTATGAAACGAGATGTAGCCGAGTTTCATAATAGGGTAACATGAGTGTTTAAGGCTTAACTGTGCGCGCGGCGCTGTGCGCCCCGGTGGTGCTATTATGATGTGAAAATGACCATTACAATACAGTCGTGCTTATAATAGAATCCAATGTCGTAATGCTGGTCATTATCTATGGTTTTTGAACGCATAATGGAGGATTTAGGTAGGTACTATATGGGTGTAGATAAATTAAATTTTTACATAAAAAAATATTGATGTCTATTGACACCGACAAGAGCTAAGCTCTTAAATTTATGATGATGATGATTGACATATTAAAAAAATGCAAGCAAGTACCTACCTATTTTTATTTTGAAAAAGAATAAACGCTACCACTATTTTACTCGTGATATACTGTTATATTTATTTGTTTATTAAATTTTTTGTAATGTCCCGAATAATCTTTTACTCCTTTCTTATCTTTAATCTTGTGTTGCGAATATCCATGGATGGTTAGTGTCCACTTGTCTTTAGGCGACCATTTTCATAACAATAAAAATTATAATATTTATTTTGGCCAATTAGTCATTTTATTATGATTTTAGACAGAAAAATAAATTAGTATTTCACTTTGACTATGAAAGTTTACAATAAAACGATCGGTTGGAACGCTCGTTTACCTTCATCACTATAAGTTGCAATGTCGAAACCGAAAGGGTTTTTTGTGTGAAGCGGGAAGTTGGTTTTTCGGCAAACATACTAATCTTACTATGTACGGTGAAGGTCAGAAATGTACGAGTACCGATGTACATGTCACTAGCACTAATATCTGCCACAGCGGAGCGTACAAAAATATCTGACACGTCCTTCCGGCCCTAGAAATAGAGACGTATCAGATATTTATGCACGCTTTTTGTGTCAGATATTGGTGCTAAGAAAGAAAAAAAAATATTGCCACCAAAAAACAGTTAAAATTTACACTGAACCTAACCGTAAAACAATATTGTGTGGAGAAAGACAGGTGTTACTTGTACTGCCAAATTAAGGGTTGATTATAATGGCATGGTTAAGTTAGGTTAAGAAATACGTTACTTTAACCTCCCTTAAAAAGCCTGCCGGTAACACACTGTATAAAAGCTTGACTAATATGTATATGCGTGTCTGTGTGTGGTATCATAGCTCTCAAACATCGATTATAATGCATTTTATTAATCGAAAGTTTAATCGAGGTACTTAAATTTCATTAAAATCGGTTGAAACTGACTCGAACTTATTTATTTTAAGAGTACATTTTCAGGCCGGTTTTAATTTATAACTTTATGAATAAAGCTACGCTTACACCAGAGAGGTGCGAGGACGCATTGCAAGGATTGTGTTTGTAATGAGCCAATAGAAACACTTCATTTACCTATAGGTACTCCATTTATTTTAAGATTTGAAACATAACGATAAACTTTGCATACGTTTTTGAATGAAACAACGAAACTATTTAAAATTGTGTTAACTTCTATAGTAAAAACATTATAAATACAGCTAATGAAAAAAATGTACCTGAAGGTATTTTTAGTCCATTTGTATTTGAAATACCGAGAAACATGTGTTACAATTCGACCGTTAATTCAAATCAAAAATTTTCAGCTGAACCCCGGTGAGTGTGCACCCATGTAACTGAACGCGTAATTATTGCGTGGAAAAAAAAATCTCCTCACACATCTCTGGTGGAAACGTAGCCTTAGAGCATCTAAGGGGCTCTTTTTGCGCAGTTAATTGAGTGTTTTACTTCAGTAATATTACTTAGTGTTTGAAGAACCCTCGGCAAGCGTTCAAACGTTCGATTTTATATCCAAACTGTTTTAAAATCTAGATGAGTTTCCGTTTATTGAGTTCCAGTTCTAAGGACCCTTAATTAACATAAATTGTCTGAGCCTCAAGAGTTCCGTATAATCGCTACTAGTGTCTTCCCGCGGCTTCAAACGCGGAAATCATTGGATTCAGCAGTTGAATTGCAATTCCGGGATTTTACAAAATTCCCTTGGGAATCTTCGAAAACTGCGTTCTCTTTTTCTGGTTTTTATGTGCATCTATGATTCAGTTTGTATCTATTTTGTTTTTTTTTCTTTATTAATTTTTCATTTACGTTTTAATTTAATTTGTAATTTATTAATTGTACATAATAGCAAATTGATGAAATGTTAAATGGTGGTTGTCTGTTATGTTTAACAATTGGGAAGCCCTCATCAGATTGGTGCCAATGCTTTCTCAAACTAACATAGAATCGGTTGGTTAATCTACACAATAAATTGAGCTAAACAGCGATTATAAGTTTGTATCTTCAATATAGCTTTTACGGGATGACCGTAAAAGTGTAAAAATTTGGAGTTGAAATTAAAAAATACAAAAAGACTCGAAAAACCAATCTTAATAAAGTGTAATGTTAAAGTGAATTAAAAAAAATTCCTACGGTACCCTAAAAGAACATTACCATAGAAATGACCTTTACCAACGTCCCCTCTTTGACGAACTCTAAATGGGTTCGGAAGCTGCGAAACGAGTTAAGTGCTATTTAAGTGTTTACAAAATTACCTACCTACTCTAAATGAGCATTTGAACCCGTGTCTATAATTGTTTTTATTTTTTATTTATCGAAGACAACTTGCTTTTTAACACACTTTTATTAGGTCGGACTGTATGTAACTAAGTATGTAATGGAATCTAAGGTAACTAATTTAACCATCTTCCAAGGGTCGTAGCGTAATGAAAATTGGCAGCTGTGTGTAGTTCTGATGTCAATCCATACTAATATTACAAATGCGAAAGTGTGTTTGTGTGTTTATATGTTTGTGTGTCTTTCACGCCGTAACGGAGCGACGAATCGACGTGATTTTTGGCATAGAGATAGTTTATGAGCCCAAGAGTGACATACGCTACTTTTTATCCCGTAAAAATGCACAGTTCCCGAGGGAACAGCGCGCGATAACCGAATACCACGCGGGCGGAGCCGCGGGCAAAAGCTAGCACAATAATATGGTACTGTCGAACTGATCTGATGATGGAGCCGAAGGATATGAACTGAAACTTCATGATGGAAAATCGTATCATAACTGTTTTGGATTTCTTAGAAAAGTCTTGTAATGAATTTTGACCACGATTAGGTTTGAAGGTCTAATGATGAAGCCGGAAGATAGGCACTGGCATATTTCGTTATTAAAGACCAAAAAGTATAAAATTACCGAGGGGAAGATTGCTGGAAAGAGAAGCGTGGGCAGGAGAAGATACTCGTGGATGAAGGATTTGCGAGACTGGTTCAACTGTAGAACCACGTCCTTTTCAGCAGGGGCCCCCAAAATTAGAATCACCATGATGTTGTCCAACCTCTGATAGGAGAGGATTGGGAAGAAGAAGAAGAAGGATGAAAATTCCTAGCTGTTTTACTATAGGTACAGTACAATAAAACAAATCTTTATTGAACATCAACACAATTAGTAAGCAGTAGGTACAGAAATCACAGGTATATTGAGATAATTTTTTTTTATTATTATTTGTGATTAGGTACTTACTTGGCATTTTTGTTGTATGTCATTACATTATTTTCAAGTTTGGAAATTTACAGCGCATTGGTATCAAGTAAATTAAAAAAAAGTCATTGATAGATAACAGAACAATAGTAGAATGAAAAGCTGGGTTTATTCTTCCATCAATTCCAAAATAAATGGTGAAATTCCTGAAATAACAATCTTTGACAAATCGTATCTCTCCGTCGAACAGAATTGCGGGCGATTTCCCCAAAGCGACTACATTTCAATGTAAACAAAAGACTTTAATTCCATTGTGACCATTCCATTAGCGCATTCAATGGATGCATTCCCGGGATGGACATTGTCCAATCACGATCTCGACAGGCATAATTAAATCTCGCTCGGTGAGGAGACACGTTAGGTTGTCTAGCGCATTTTGGAGTTGTTTGAGTTCTATTCTTTTAATGGAGACAAATAGTTGAAATGCGACAGTAATTTGGATTGCATTTGGATTGTCTCGTGCTTCATTTGTTTTTTAAGATTAAAAAAACGCTAGCGACTTCGTTTTTTTTGAAATTCGTATTCTAATCCGTACCACAAAACAAAAATAAACGGAACTGATATTAGTGGGATACAAACACACGTCGCGGTGTGCAAAGGCCCTTAGAATTCTGTTAATAAGTGTTATTGTTTCGCTATGAGTTAACCTCGAGTGACATGGTGGACATGGTATTATTTCCTTGGATTTATTTGAGAAAAGCACTACCTATACAAGCCTCGTCCACGAACAGGAATTATCGGTCCACTATTTCGTGGCTTCTGCAGTAATGTACAAAATTAATTGTGACAAAACTTACCCGATGTTGTAGCGACATATTGCTGCCGTTCTGAAGTCGAACGATAGTTTGCAGAGACGCCGGCGTCGACATACTCTTGGTAATGGAAGAGTTCCCCGCTTCCTTCTCTTGCTGCTCCTTTAAAAGCAACCCTCGCGCTATCTTAGCGTTCAAGCTCTTGTTGACATGCTGGTGCGGTAGCAAAGGAGCTTCCATCGTCTTCGTCGTGTAGGACGGCGAGGATGTTTGACTGAACGAGTCGGATGACACATTCGAGTCCTGTCTGACACTTATATTCGACCCGGAGCTAGGGGACCTTTTCATGGTTTGATTCTGTTGCGGCAAAGGCGGCGTATACGGAGTGTCTGGTAGCGTCTTCAATGGTCGTCTCGGGAGCTGTGGTTGCGGGTTCCGGTTGCAGTCGAGTCTTGGTTGCGGGGAGACCGCTGCGGTCCGTTTGTTTCCGTTCGGGTCGGTGGCTGGGGATGTCGCGGTGGGTCTAGGGGGAGTGGGGGGAGGGAGGCGGCGCGGCGGCTGCGGGGAGGCGCGGCGCGGCGGCGCGGGCGGCGGCACCGGCAGCGGCGCGGCCGGCGGCGCCGAGCGCTGCGGCACCGGCGGCGGCGGCACCGGCTGGATTATTTGTGGGGGTGGCTGCAGCTACGAACAAAGGAAAAACATCCAGGATCAACGAGGGCTAAATGAATTTTCCGCTGGAGGCGCTAGTGTAGCGTGAGGTCAACGAAATGACAAATCTCATAGTTTTTGGGTGAGCTACGCGGGTTTATTTATATTTAGAATAATTTTGTGAATATTTTTCATTACCTGAAATTAATTATGGCAATTAAGCGATAAGGGGCAATGAACGTCTGTAATTTGAGACAGTTTTGTCTTTCGAAAACTTTTGTCCTCCCTTTTTTCCGAACAAAACCGGATCACGCAATACTGTGGTTGCTTTATATTTTTATGGTACTGTTATAAGATGTATTAAATATGATTTCAATCTAAACTTTGTTTTTACGCCCATCATAACAGTAACAGACTTTTAAAAACCTCACGCAACAGTGGCGCCATCTAGTGAGAGAAAAAACGATCGCCCTCATTATGTTGGTATGTGTGAAACATGGCATGACAAACTTCCAATTATTTTTAGGTTTCGATATCTGTGTTCTTCACTGGCATATTCGTTATCAATGACGTGCGTAGTGAGTTAATTTTGGTAACTGATGCAGCGATGCACAGTTCGAGAGAGATAGCATCGGTTAAGTCGAGTTTAGTCTCGCAAGAAAAATCGTGCAAGTTGTATTACATTGCCGCGCTCGATTGGTGGGTAGCAAAATTGATAAAAATCAGAATGGTAGTAAGTATATATCTCGCTTACAAGGAAAACTACAACGGTTAGGTTTTCTTAAGAATTATTAGTAGTTTAAGAGAAAATAGCAGCCTAAGGTATAAAATATGCCTAAACTTGGAATATTCCGTACAAAATATGAAATTCTTAGAAAAATATTACTTAATTTTTTCGTAACCGTGACGCTTTTGGCTGGTTTTTTTTCGTTGTATAAATGTTCTAGAAGGAGATAAGATGGCGGCACGACTTGACCGATTCCAGTCAGATTAGCAACAGCTGGAAAAGAATAGAGACGAGTGGAATAAGAAAGGGGAGGCTTTTGCCCTGCAGTGGGACACATTATAAGCTATTAAAAAAAATAGTTCCATGCCATTGACTTAGGTACACTCTATGGACACGAACGTTCATGTAAACAATATGTTCAAATACCGGACTGTCACAAGACGTCACCGCTATATAGATTATACACCGCAGAAGTGACACAGCTATTTTACCTACAAAACGTAAATTTTATAATGCTCAGATGCAAAATAGATATTTTCGAAAAAAAAAAACGGAAACTTTTAATTTCCTTCCATGTAATGTATTTTTATGTGTATCGAATGTGTATAAATAAATGTTTCTCTCTCTCTCTCTCTCTCTCTCTTTCTCTCCATAAAAAAAAATGTGCTCACCTTGAGTATAGGCCGCGTGGGAGGCGGTATGCGCGACGGCGGGCAGTAGGGCAGCGCGTCGCTCGGGCAGTAGACGAAGCCCGAGGGTCGCGGGGGCTGCGCGGGCGCACACGCGGCGGTGGAGTGCCGCCGCGGCGCGCCGGCGCTCGGCCGGAGGAGCTCCAGCAGCTTCTCGCCAGGGGTCGCTGCCAGGCTGCCGGCGCGCCCACATCTGGAAAGATGATGGATGTAAGCATGGGGTTTACGGGTGGTAATAGAAAACTGAAACGCACGCACAGAGAGGTTGTTAGGTCTAACAGATTTTCACTGCTCATGCTCGTAATCTTACTTGCTGAGTGAGACCCTTTTTGGTATCCTGTCGTGTCACCAAGTACCTAATATAGTTTTAGTGCTAGTTTTAGTCTTAGTCTTCGGTGGTACTTTTGGAGCCAAAATAAATATTTATTTCTTTCTTTCTTTCTTTCTAATTTTTGTGTTTATGCTGGGTCTCTAGTGCATAAAATAAAATCTTTCAAGTCCAAGGTGTAAACGGATAGTAGGTACAAACAAAAAGTTTTTATATACTTTTTTGTAATTTTTTATTTTATGTAAAACTGAAAGTCAATCAAAATAAATGAATAAAACTAAAAATGTATAATCCATACCAATATTATAAATGCGAAAATGTGTTTGTATGTTTGTGTGTTTGTCCGTCTTTCACGCCGTAACGGAGCGACGGATCGACGTGATTTTTGGCATAGAGACAGTTTATAGGCCCGAGAGTGACATAGTCTAATTTTATCCTGGAAAAATGCACAGTTCCCGAGGGAACAGCGCGCGATAACCGAATACCACGCGGGCGGAGCAGCGGGCAAAGGCTATTGGTAAAATATTTTAGGGGAGTCTAAGGTTTTCAGTTGTTTAATTACTTAACATCTTGTACAATATTAGTAGGTTTAGAGGTTAGTAGTTGCAAGTGAAGCTAAGAAGCACGTTAAAAAGCTTAATTACAGCACGAATGGCCGAATAGAGGCAAGCAAAAGGCGGGAACTAATCGAAGCACTCATTAAGCCATCAACACACGAACCGCGTCGAGTCCATTCATTAACCAACGTATGCACCCGACCGATTCGGCGTGCCATTCGTTACCAAGCTAATCACCAACATGACGTCGGCATTAAAGCGGCTATTCACGGTGCGTCCGTGGCAAAGAGTCGCACCGATCGCCTTTTGTTTTTGGTGGATAAATG
The DNA here is from genome assembly GCA_037349165.1 of Choristoneura rosaceana. Classification (NCBI taxonomy): domain Eukaryota; kingdom Metazoa; phylum Arthropoda; class Insecta; order Lepidoptera; family Tortricidae; genus Choristoneura; species Choristoneura rosaceana. The sequence continues at coordinate 961,097 of JAZBNJ010000026.1, forward strand.
CCGCGGCATTAGGGAAAGGGTGTTTTTAGTTGTGGATGAATAATGAACGCGTTCAAGTGTTTGTTACTAAGGTTTTAGTCGGTGAAATGCGTCGGTACACAAAAGAAAGGTTTGTAAGTTATATTACAGTATGTAGTAGATAATTCAGTGGCGATAATAAAAGCCGCGGTGGCCTAGTGGTTTGACTTATCGCCTCTTAAGGAGCTGATGGTGGGTTCAAACCCCGGCTCGCACCTCTGAGTTTTTCTAAATTCATGTGCGGAATTTCATTTGAAAATTACCACGAGCTGTGCGGTGAAGGAAAACATCGTGAGGAAACCTGCACAAACCTGCGAAGGAATTCAATGGTGTGTGTGAAGTTACCAATCCGCACGGGGCACGCGTGGGAACTATGGCCCAAGCGCTCTCATTCTGAGAGGAGGCCTGTGCCCAGCAGTGGGACGTATAAAGGCTGGATGGGATGATGATTGAATTTGCAAATTATAAAAATATTAACTTATCTAAAGTAGTAGTATCGCTCTTAAGCGATAAGGCCGCCTATTGCTTACCGTGTATTTTTTTTTTCTCTGTGCATTTGTTTTCTGTATCACTTACTATTTCTGGTGTACAATAAAGAGTCTTTGTATTGTATTGTATTGTATTGTATTGTACCTACATACTAGGAAAGTTTGCAGTGTAATGTGAGATGGTGTAGGGGTACAGGTTCGATTCCTAGCTTTCAGCATTTTTACCCGACTGCCCAAAGGAAGGTTATGTTTTTGGAGCGTATGTATGTATGTTGTCCGTTTCTTTGGTCCTCGTTGCAGCCTCAACGGCTAGACGAATTTACACATATGAGGTATTATTGAATTCGGCATAACTTTAACTGTCGGAGCGACATAGGCTATGTAATATTTCAATATGGCGGCTGCGAAAAAAATATGGCGGAGGAATGAAAAAATGTTTGTATTGTAATAACATGGGCATCAAATGAAAGGTAATAAATAGCCCATTCTAAATATAGGCTTATAATACTTTTAATCTACCATTTTCGCAGAAATATCAAAAAATTGTAATATTTACATTAAGCCGTTATTCTTAGTGTTAATTAGTCCTTTAAATAAATAAATAAAAATACATTTTATGAAGTACGCGAGGATTTAGGAGGTTAAATGAGCTAAGTACTTAGATTTCTAGAGCACTAGACTTACGTCCATCCTTTTAGTTCTTAACCTCCTAAGTCCTCGCGTGCTTTATAAAGGACTAATTAACACTAAGAATAATAGCCGAATGTAATTTTGATCATGAAACTACCGTGAGACTCACTCATATTAAAAGATATTGTAACGCATAACTCTCGTCTTAAATCGAGTTTAGCTCGACATGTTAAACTCGATTTAAGACGTGAGTTACCTATCCGTTACAATATCATTTAATATCAGCCGAATTAAAAGTACAAATTGTTCATTGAATAAAGAATTCTAAGAATTTTGAAATAATGTCCAAAATAACAAAGCAGGTCAACCACGTCTGGGTCTTAAATGCTATGTTTGTTAAAAAATTAGGTGTTTGTTAAATTAGGACGACCCGATGGCCGAGTGGTTAGAGAACCTGACTACGAAGCTCGAGGTCCCGGGTTCGAATCCCGGCCGGGGCAGATATTTGTATGAATAATACGAATGTTTGTTCTCGGGTCTTGGATGTTTAATATGTATTTAAGTATGTATTTATCTATATAAGTATAACAAAAAAACGCGCAAAGTAACGCCTGATTCAATAAACTATATAAGTATGTTTATCCGTTGCCTAGCGTCCATAGTACAAGCTTTGTTTAGTTTGGGACTAGGTCAATTGGTGTCGTGTCCCATGATATTGATTGATAAATGTCAAGACTTAGGAGGTTTTTATTTGTTTCAGGTGTGTTATATTTACTAATTTAGATTCACCTAATGTTTAGTAAAAGAACGCCGCAAATAAACATAATATTCAGCTTGTAAACAATTAGATAAGCATATGTATGACGTGTCGAACATGTAACATATCGCAGCGACACTGTTATCGGGCTTTAAACCGAGCTTAACATTCATTATGCGTTAATTACGCTACTTCGTTCAACTAAAACGGTTGCCGATCTTGTTTTAAACTACTAAATAGTAGCTCACGCTCACGGTAGGACTGGTCCACAAATTTAAAGTTGCTCAACGTACTATGGAAAGGGCTATGCTCGGAGTTTCTCTGAAAGATCGAATTCGTACCGAAGGAAAACCAAAGTTATCGACATTAGCCCACCGCATTAGCACGCTGAAGTGGCAATGGGCCGGTCATATAACCCGAAGAACCGATAACCGTTGGGGTAGACGAGTTCTTGAGTGGAGACCACGGATCGGCAAACGTAGCGTAGGACGCCCTCAGACTCGGTGGTGCGATGATCTTCGCAGTGTGGCTGGTAAGAGCTGGATGAGAGTGGCCAAGGATCGTGCTCAGTGGCGTGTCATGGGAGAGGCCTATGTCCAGCAGTGGACGAACATAGGCTGATGATGATGATGACGTGTCGAAGGTGTAACATATCGCAGCGACTTTGACGTAGTGACATTGTTACCGGGCTTTAAACCGGGCTTAACATTCATTATGCGGCAATTAAGCTATTTCGTTCAACTAATACGGCTGCCGAACTTGTTTTAAACTCCTAAATTGTAGCTTATAACTTATATCAGCCGTAGGACGTCCACTGCTGGACATAGGCCTCCCCCATAGACCTCCAGTTGCATCGGTTGGAAGCGGCTTGCATCCACCCTGAACCCGCGATTTTAACCAGGTCATCCGTTCATCTCCCACGACCAGATGGCCCAGTGGTCAGAAAACCTGACTACGAAGCTTGAGGTCCCGGGTTCGATTTCCGTGGCAGATATTTGTATGAAAAATATGAATGTTTGTTCTCGAGTCTTGGGTGTTTAATCATCATCATCATCATCATCATGTCAGCCGAAAGACGTCCACTGCTGGACATAGGCCTCCCCCAAGGCTCTCCACTCAGACCGGTCTTGTGCTTTTCGCATCCACCGCGATCCCGCGATCTTAGCCAGGTCGTCGCTCCATCTTGTTGGAGGCCTACCGACAGCTCGTCTCCCGGTCCGCGGACGCCATTCGAGAACCTTCTGACCCCATCGGCCATCAGTCCTGCGTGCAATGTGCCCCGCCCACTGCCACTTCAGTTTCGCAATTCTTCGGGCTATATCAGTAACCTTAGTTCTACTGCGGATATCATCATTTCTGATTCTATCCCGCAGAGAAACCCCGAGCATAGCCCTCTCCATAGCCCTTTGAGTGACTTTAAGCTTCCTTATGAGGCCCATCGTTAGCGCCCACGTCTCGGATCCGTACGTCATCACTGGCAACACACACTGGTCAAAGACTTTTGACTTCAAACACTGCGGTAATTTGGATGAAAAAACACTGCGAAGCTTCCCGAACGCTGCCCAGCCGAGTCGGATTCGACGAGTGACCTCTTTCTCGAAGTTGGACCTACCTAACTGGACCGTCTGTCCTAGGTATACATAGTCGTCAACAACTTCGAGCGCAGAGCCTCCGACTATTACGGGAGTTGGCACTACATGAACATTAGACATGACTTTCGTCTTGTCCATGTTCATTCTCAGGCCAACTCGGTCGGAAACTCTGCTGAGGTCAGCGAGCATAGCACTGAGGTCCTCCATGGTCTCAGCCATGACTACAATATCGTCGGCGAATCGAAGGTGAGTGAGGTACTCGCCATTAATGTTGATGCCTCGTCCTTTCCAGTCCAAAACCTTAAAAGCATCCTCCAATGCAGCGGTGAACAGCTTCGGAGAGATGACATCTCCTTGTCTGACTCCCCGCTGCAAAGGAATAGGCTTCGTGCTCTGGTCCTGTAGTCGGACGGACATAGTGGCGTTTCCGTACAAACACTTTAACACTTCGATATACCGGTAGTCAACTTGGCACCGCTGGAGAGCCTGCAGCACAGCCCAGGTCTCGATCGAATCGAAGGCTTTCTCGTAGTCCACAAAAGCAAGGCAAAGGGGGAGGTTATACTCTTCGGTCTTCTGTATAACCTGCCGCAACGCATGTATGTGGTCTACGGTACTATAACCTTTTCGGAAGCCGGCTTGTTCGGGAGGCTGGAACTCGTCAAGCCTGCGTGCGAGACGATTCATGATGACCCTGGAAAACAGCTTGTAAACATGGCTCAGAAGTGAGATGGGTCTATAGTTCTTCAACAAGGTTTTGTCACCTTTCTTGAAGAAGAGCACCACCACACTTCTGTTCCATGCTTTCGGCGTTCTCCCTTGGTGGAGGACGGAACTAAACAGCGTCTGAAGGCCCTTAAGAATTGGTTTACCACCCGCCTTCAGGAGTTCGGCTGTAATTCCGTCGTCACCCGGGGCCTTGCCATTCTTGAGCTGTTTGAGGGCCATACTAATCTCGTACAGGCTGACGTCCGGGATGTCTTCGGTATAGTGTCGGGTTAATCTAGCTCTCGGGTCTTTAGCTAGATTTTCGACGGGTGTTCGGGTCGTCGTGTATAGCTGCCCATAAAACTTCTCAACTTCCCCCAACAGCTCAGGTTTGGACGAAATCACTCTGCCGTCCTCGGTTTTCAGCTTCATCAACTGGCTTTGACCAACAGACAGATCCCTATTAAACACCTTTGAGCCCCTGTTACGCTCAATAGGGCTCAATTGGGTGTTTAATATGTAATAAGTATGTATCTATGTATATAATTATATTTTTCCGTTGGTTAGTACCCATAACACAAGCTTTGCTAAGCTTAGTTTAGGACTAGGTCAATTGGTGTGAGTTGTCCAGTGATATTTATTTATTTATTTATCTCGTTGGTGGACGTCCTAAGCTGCGCCTGCCGATCCGCGGTCTCCACTCGAGAACCTTTCGGCCCCAACGACCATCTGTTCTCCGTGCTATATTTGACCATGGTATACATAGTCTGATGGAGTCAGGGTTTACCATTCGGTTTACCATCACAGCGAGATTTTTAGTTTTCTTACCTACTTATAATTATTTATATACCTAAATTAGCTAAGCCAATTATTAATAACTGCTGCTTTGGTTAATTATACCCGAGGGACTCATGTCAACAAACTTCTACGTTATTAAATTGGAAATAGTACCCAAAGTTATACAAACTACATCATTCATGAGCTCTCAATGAAATAAGTAGGTACATTGAGTATTGAAACATTAATTATTGAATGTGAAACTGAATGATACAATTTTCAAGTTAAAAGCTATTTTAGGACGACTTTGAGCACAGATATAGATTGCACTAGATAACGCAAACACCTCAATCTGTATGAAAACCAACCGTGTTACTTTTTTATATCTACTGTGACGTCTCAAGAGCGAATTAGCGATGTGAATTCCCCGATATCCGCGCAAAATCGATTCAAATGCGCCGCCCGCCCGCGTTGTGAGGCTCGAGTCACTCACTGGTCACGATTAGTTAGTTAGCGGTCAGTCTTTGTATGGGGCCAACCTCGACGTTTGGTCGGGGTTCGGACACACGAAGTAGATGCATTTGCGTAATCTAGTGTAATCTATATCTGTGACTTTGAGCTATTTGTGTTTAAGTGAGTTGAGTTTCTTATCGCGTGCAAGTGAATTAACGAACATTTTGATTCTACTGTTGCTGTTTAATTTCCTTGCATTCATGTATAACTTGATCATAAAAGCCATTTTACTCTCGACTTTACCTATCATTCCTCGCCTGCGGCTCTAGTTATAAATATACTCGAACTTGATCATAAAACTCATTTAACCCATACCGACTTTATACACCCGAGCCGCAGGCGAGTATTAGTAGTCGAGAATGTTTGTGCACTTATGTAGGTTAAAATTTTCTATTTAGCTTTAGTATTTCAGGATTTTTTTCACCTTGAAATCTCCACGTGTTCTCAAAAAAAAAGGAAACATTTAATTAACTTCGTTTTTAAAACGGGTTCTATTGTTTTCAACAAACAAGGCCGCACTTTTTGTTTCTGGAAATAGATGCCGTATTATGCTTTACCAGGTTTGAGGAAAGAAAGAGAAAAATACAGGAAAAACAATAAGGAAAATTATAACAATGATTTTTAAAGCGTCTTTTCAAAAAGTGTGAGAACAACGAGAGTTGAGTGTTGAATGAAAAATTTTCTCAACAAAATATATGGACGAAGAAAAGAAAATCATGTCAGGTTTTGCCAAAACAACTTGCTTGAAGAAATTATTAAAGACATAGTATATTCTATCACTAGATTAGCTCTGCCCTAAAGTAACTAAGACAAACCTAAAACAATACAGCTGTCGGCGCGTGTCTAAGAAAAGTAAGCCCTACTCCCTTTTTACCCGACTTGCCCGAAGGAGAGTTATGTTTTACGTCGTATATGTACCTATATGAGAAACCTGCTTGCCTGTACCTGTAAGAGAAACGTCGGGAGACCTTTGCTCAGAGGACTGCGCTAAACGAGACATGACCTTCAAAGTTGACCACCTTAACTGGGAAAAGTTGGCGGAAAAACGCACAGATTGGCGCGGACGTGTATTGGAGGATCGCGAATATTGCGATGAAGCCTGGCTCAAGGTACATGCTGACAAGAGACAGAAACGACACCAAGGCGGTTCTGCACCATGCTCGATTTTAATGAAAATTTACACTTCAAAGTTGAATATTTTGCAAACAGATCACTGAATCAAAAAACCGTTTTATCAACCCCCTAATGGTTTTAAAAGACTTATCCAACGATACACCACAAGGTTGGATGAGAAAAAAAAATCACCCCCACTTACTTACTTACACTTAAAAAAGATTGTTTAATTTATTATCGGCACAGTTTACATTTTATATATCTGTGCAAAATTACAGCTTTCTAGCATTGATAGTACCTAATCAAAGCCGTGGACGGACAGACAGGCAGACATGGCGAAAATATAAGGGTTCCGTTTTTGCCATTTTGGCCACGGAACCCTAAAAAGCTGATAGATTCTTTTTATTTTTCTCGCTAGACTTTATTAACTGGTGAGTGAACTAGATTAGGGCGGTTCACGGTCCACGAGCACTCGGTGGGCTTCGGGAGGCCTCGGGGAATTTCGGTCGTTTCCGCCGCGAGCTGTCAACGCTCACAGATTAAGTTCTAAATCCGCGGTAAAGTAGAAATCCTATTTGTTCCGAGTATTTGACTTCTAGCTCACGTTTTGTTTTTAGAGTTCTGGCTGGACTCAACGTGATAAAGGTATCTGTGTGACTGTTTGGACTGACAATAAAGAGTCCTGGAACATAACTGCGCCACAATTATTTTTTTATGTACTTAATACCCGACCGAAACCAATGTTTGCCAACTAAATTAAAACCCAATTAAATCTAAATGAAATGAAATAGTTAATTTTGCTTTAGACATGGTAAAATGGTCTTATAAAATAGTGCTAATGTGCTATGACATGCCTAGCCAGGTACATTGGCATGCAAACATTGTCTTGTATTCTAAAAAAGATTTACTTATTAAGCTGAATCGAATTAAATATTTACATTGTTTATGTTGAAACCTAGATTAAATACAACACAATACAAAGACTCTTTATTGCTTCTTTTTTTTTTAATAGAGTTTGTTTAAAAAATAAATTAAATTTTAGTGTTCATTTGACAGTAGAATCATTTTGTTTGTATTTTTTATTGTAAGTATTTTTGAACTAAGAAAGGAGAATATTGAAATGAATGAGAAAATGTCAAAATCCTGCTGTCATTACACGACATGTAGTAGCTGTGTGTGTACATTTGCTGTACCTTTCGTGGCCCTACCTATAATTACATGTTACTACTTTCAGTTTTTAATTAAATTAAGTTTAAAATGGTACATACATAATACAAGATACGACTTTTCCTCAGGACTGTATTGCGGAACAACTTCGCATCCGATTCCAACTCGCACTTGACCAGAGAGTATTTAATATTTCATTCTAGTAAAATGTTCATCCTTAATATCTCTGAAGTAATCTTAAGAAAAAAGCAAAAATATTTAATTATTTCTAACATTTTCAAGATTTTTTAATTGTCTAGACGTCTGACCGTAGGTAACTCTTTTTGCAACACAGACTTAGCGTAACTTGGCTAGTATCTGCACACAAACATCCCTTCCCAGGTGGTTACTACACGCTCGATATTTGTTGCGATATTTTAACTGAAAACTAGGATCAAGATTATTTGTCGAACGTCAAAGATGACGTTATCATGCAAATTTCGGTTTTAAATAAAAAAATAGGTACTTATACACTCTTATTAAGCGAAATGGTATATTTTTTACAATCAATTCAATTTTTTTCCCGATACACAACACGTTCTCAAGTCTCAACCCTCTAAACAAAGATGAATAGAAAGAAAAAAAAAATCAAATGAAAAAAATTAGAAAAAAATCTTTCCGCTAGAGGCGCTGTCCGTGTTTCCATACAAATTGAGATTTTAACGTGAACGGGATCGAGACGTATTTTGTGAACGGGAAAATACACTAAGCATGCTGAGCGTTATTATTTTTTTTTTCCGAGTAGCAATATGTAAAGCTTACAATAATTTGATATGACAGAGAAACGTTCTGTGTCACCTGTCACATCAACAAGTGCGACGTTTTGAATAAATACATAGTGTAATATCACGTAGTGATAGATTCGATTTGAAGCATTCGAACATGGCGGATGTAGATAATATTTAATTTTGCTATTTCTGTTTCTTTGGCTAGTTGAAGTATAATTTTGATAGTATTTTATGCGGCGAATAACCTTAACAGTGAACAGTGATCACAAAATTCTATATTGCTCTCGTGTCTGACATTTTTTAATGTGCAAGTTGTTTCCACGTGGTTTCTGGAATTTTACTATCAAGTTGCAAAAACTACAATCACCGTACAAAGATAGTACTTTGACACTGGCGAAATTGTCCTATTAATTAGGACAGATAGGATTTTATTTATTAATTAGCCATATTTTAAAAGAGAAGAAGACGTAGGGATATATTGCGTGCTAATTTATTATATAAGAAAAATAATAAGTCATTTTTTTTTCTAAAACATAATAGCATGATTATTAGGGTCTTCACTAACTCTACTCCTAAAGTTTGGGGTTGTGTCAAAAATACACGGTGTAGAATTTCCAAGATTCGCCACATTGCCCAGCTGCAGCATTAAAACATAAATCAAAAGCGAAGCAGTATCCATAATGCCTGTGTGAATAAATTTCAACAAAACTTGGCAGACAGGTTTGTTACATCGCGATTCCGACCGCTAAACTTAATTACTCCGAATATTTTATTACAACGAAGTTTTAGCGAAACGTTCACCAACTTTGGCAATAACGAAAAAATGCTAACGGTTAATATTTTATTCCTTTGGGCTACGGGATTAAATTCTAAGTTTTATCAAGCTGTATATTAAGAGATAATTGCAAATTCTTAATGCGAAATATGGAGCCTTGGTTTTTCGTTTCGACGATTTTTTTCTCGGATGATTCATTTCACAACTGTTTCAAGTTTCAAATGGACGAAAGATTTTATTTCTGAAACTGTAGACGATTCAGGATATACAGAATGTCTCATTTAGATCGGTCATATAGGAAAGTCTGAAACTATAAGACATAACGAAGAATGTTCTTAGGAACCATGTCATCGATTTTAGTAATAAGAAAAACTGCATTCATACATAAAAAAAACTTGTACTAGGCTAGCAACCTGTACCGTTTTTGTCAAACTTAAAACCTATGAAATTGCTACAAGTGGCTCCGAAGAGGTAATGTTTCGTGTGCTCTTCCTACCCCATTTGGGAATACAAGCTTGATGTTTGTGTGTGTGTGTGTAAATTAAGAAGGAATCTTTTGCACTGTTTTATCGCGCATAATAAATTAATCTTAACTCTTTATTATCTTTTAAACTCTACTTAAGAGTAGTCACTAGTTTCTTAACGTAATTAACTTCTTTGACCTTTTTAATGTTCCTTTAAAGTTAACGGAAACTAAAAGCAACACTTTGGTTATAAAATTTTTATAACTTTCTAAGTTAATACCCCAATCGTACTACCCTTAGAAGTAAAATAAACAAATTTTTGTCTGAAATTTTGCTGGAAAATTTTCCTTCACGACTGTCAAATTAGGGTTGGCCCTTATTTAACTTGATTATGATGAAGTAGAGGGAGTTTGAGTGCTGTAATGACTCATTTAGAGCTATTAATTAGTTCCAGACACTCGTAGGTATTTAAGATAATTAAGTGAAAGTATGTTTAAAATTTAGATAAGACATTTTGCTTAGTTAATTGGGCCAATCAACTATTTTATCGACACTTTGGGCGTCTCCTGCGTTACCAAAATTGTCTCTGGCGTTACCAAATAAACGTACTTTCAACAAGATATTTCACGGTTTAATAGGTTGAACTTACCTAGGATGGCAGGTATTCATGTTCACCATCTCTAAAATTACAGAAATAACACATCTACTTACAAAAATCTGCAATTGTTTGAAAAATGTCGCGGACAGATTAGTGTTGGTAAAAAAGTTGATTGGCTTAATTACCTACATTATAAGAGTTTCATACCCAAATGAATAAACGGAACCCTATTTGCTATCACTTCCGACAACTGTGTGTGTTGCTGTAAAAACTAAGTGACGGACGGACATTGAAAATACAAACCGAAACATAGATGCACAGAAAAACCTGAAAAATAAGACCAACACTGGGAATCTATATTGTCTAACTCTCAACGAGAAGCCTTCAATATCTCCTTCGGAACTAACCGTTCACCCGGACAAGAGATGTCGCTATTAAGCAATCAAATTATGATTGGTACCAATCATAATTTGATTGCTTAATAGCGACATCTCTTGTATGATTGGTACCAATCATAATTTGATTGCTTAATAGCGACATCTCTTGTCCGGGTGAACGGTTAGTTCCGAAGGAGATATTGAAGACTTCTCGTTGAGAGTTAGACAATATAGATTCCCAGTGTTGGTCTTATTTTTCAGGTTTTTCTGTGCATCTATGTTTCGGTTTGTATTTTCAATGTCCGTCCGTCACTTAGTTTTTACAGCAACACACACAGTTGTCGGAAGTGATAGCAAATAGGGTTCCGTTTATTCATTTGGGTATGGTCGTTGAGACTTAGACAATATATATGGCGCTAGGTAAATGCTTAAGTTACAAAGTAAAGTAAAAACAAGCTGAGATATGTGATGCATAGGGAAATTCGTGTCTGTGCCCTTGACCAGCAGTGGTGTAGGGGTATAGCACGCGGCACGGAATGCCGAGGACCTGGGTTCGATTCCCAGTGTTGGTCTTATTTTTCTGGTTTTTCTGTGCATCTATGTTTCGGTTTGTATTTTCAATTTAGGTTTCACGGGATGACTGTAAAAGTAAAAATTTGGAATTGAAATAAAAAATATAAAAAGATTCCAAAAAACCAATCACGACGGACGGACCTTATTCTGTTTTGCCAGAATACCCTCGATAAGCATCTTATAGACCCAAAGCCATGCAAATCATTAAACAAAAATTCAACGTTTTTAGGAAGGCTCCCAAACAACTATAAAAGAACAGTTAAATAATAACATTCTTTTTTAACAAGCGTAACAAAGACATACAAACTTTCCCATTTATAATACCTAGTAAGCTTCACGCTAGAGTACCTAAGCTCATAATTGTCAAAGTTATAAATTAATTAATCTACCTAGATCTGAGACGGCGTAGAGGCAGCCCTAGAATCCATTAGTTATCAGTTTTCCTTCGCCTCTCATTCTACACTTAATTTCATAGGGTTGTCACTAAAAAATCAAATGAAAAACTAGTTCCGTATATAATTGTAGGTATGTTGAAATATTCTGTATAAACGGTATTACGTATCTACAATAAGTTTCTGTTAAAAAATAAAATTTCAATACCTACAATCTTTTTCTGCTTACTTTACTTGCATTATTCGGTATATCTAACTTACACATCAACGAAGGAAAAAAAAAAGAAAGAACGAAACGAAAAAGTAAAGTGCAAAGTTCACGGAGGACGACGAAATATGGAAACAGGCTGGTGATGACCCTGAATCTAGATCGATACAGAAGGTAAATTATTTGTACGATTTTGATTTGGAATTCAAATAGCATTATAATTATTTACGTAATTCTGGAATGTTCGGAAAGTTGAAATATCCAAATGATTTCAGTGCTATCTAAATGGATATTTTTACGTTTCAAATAAGAAGGGTAGCTTGATTATTGTAATTTCGAAGCCCTGTTTTTTTTTTCATTACAAATTCGTAGAATTTCTTTTGAAAGATAAATAAGTAGAGAAACACGAATTAATTATTTTGAAGTCGACACGAAATTTTATGGTTTCCAATTTTACGAACAATTACAAGTTGAATCTGATTTTTTTTTATTCGACTGGAAGGGAAACGAGCAAGTGGGTCTCCTAGTGGTCCTGGTGGTAAGAGATTACCACCGCCCATAAACATGTGCAACATCAGGGGTATTGCAGATGCGTTGCCAACCTAGAGGCCTAAGTTGGAATACCTCAAGTGCCAGTAATTTCACCGGTTGTCTTACTCTCCGCGCCGAAACACAACAGTGCAAGCACTTCTGCTTCACGGCAGGATTAGCGAGCAAGATGGTGATACGGGTAGGATACATTTTGACACGTATCGACATTTTTATTAATTCAACATTTTCATTACTCGACATTTCAGTTTTAGACATTTTAACAATAAACAACTTTCGATGTTGTAATACAATCAATATTTTAATTTTCGATATTCAAATATGTAACCATCATAACAGTGCATCATGGCAATGAAGACAAGATACGAAGCTATTCAAATAGAATTATGGATAGTTAGTCTTTAGCATAATATGCGTAAAGTATTTTATTTTTTGATAGAAAGCTTTAATGAGCCAAAATTTTACACCTAAAATAATTGGATTGTCCTTTATGATACGTGTGTCAAAACATCACCACTAATAAGCTTGGGACAGTCGGGTAAAAAAAACTAAGCTTTTACCGGCTTATGCACGACGCCTGTCATTTGTAGCAAATAAGCTCCTATGATTGGCGGAAAACGCGCCGCTCTGATTGGCGTAACGTAAAGGAAAATACGACGTGCGCGACGTACTCACAAAGTCGTACTTTCATGGAAAGGAAGGTAAAAAAATGTTGCTTGCATTTTCTACAACGAACAACCCATGAAATGCTTCCTTTCTGGTATTATGAATGTCAAAGCGAGCTTGTTCAGTTTATTTTAACGATGTGAACTGCTTTCAGAGGGTATCTTTATATTCAAAACGTTTTGAAACGTTCTTCCTGCTGCAAGCTGAACTCAAAGGTACCTATTAATTATTACGCTCTCTTTGGGTTAAAATTAAATAGGTAATTAAATGACTCAACTCACGATCATTAGTCGAGAAAGTTCGATTATTTAGTTTATTAAAAACATTCTTTAAACATTATTTAGTTCAATAAAAACTAAGTTAGACGCAGTTTTTATGAGACTTAGGTAACCTAAATTCAAAGGTTGGGACTCATTAGATAGGTACCGTGAATTTTTGAGCTGGTAAAGAATTTGAACGGGTCACTCTGAACTTTAAGTTACTTAACAGAATTCTAGACTTGTTTCTTTTTCCTTTCTTGTTTTTCGAAAAAAAAACCCCTTTGTAGTTAAGGCATCGGCTATTATTATTATTAAAGAAACTCACAAGTTCACTCAAAAGAAAAATCCACTCAAATACTAGTGTATTGAGTGTATGAGTAATATTCGACCAGTAATTGCCTACTTTCAGGTTCAGGAAATAATATACTATTAGTTACTAACCGCGCTTTGACGGAGTCGATTTCGTCCCCCTCCCCGGACAGCGGCATGCCCCCCTGCGCCCACGTCACGGTCAGCCAGTCTGAAACAATACAAAGATCATATTTATTAGCAATAAGCTAGCCTACTTAAAAGAGCAACCATACTGCTGCTCAATATACGATATTCTGGAGACCAAAGGGCTGGCAGCTATCTCTCTCAACGAATCGCCATCGCCATTCAACGAGGGAATGCTGCCAGCCTCTTGGGCACCATGCCACGGGGGCCTTTTTTAGATTTAATTTAGTAGGTAGCTATTAAGTTTTTAAGTTAGGTAGTTAGTTTATAGTTAAGTTTTATATGGTTATTTTTTTCTAAAATTCTTGTATTTCAAGTTTAATATATTTGATATTCTTGTATACATGGAATTTTTTTACCGGATCGAGCTCAATACAATACAATAACTCCTCATTGCACACCAACTTTTATTTATACCAAATTCCAAGATTCTGAGTTGACGGGAAGTACCCTGTAGGTTTCAATTCCCTTGGGAGTTTCGAAAATTTGCGGAAATTCGCAGCATAAACGGCTGCATCCTTTGATTGCATTGGCTTAGAAGTTTGATTTTTTTCACAGCTCCAAAGGACAGTAGACCTCAGTATTTGATATAAATTTCAGCTTGATACCTCCATGCGTTCGCGAGGAAAAGGGTCTTGACAGACAGACAGACAGACGGACCAAAAGTGATCCCATAAGGGTTCCGTATTTTCCTTTTCAGGTACGGAACCCCAAAAATGATATACTTGCGTGTGAAGTCGAGGGAAAAATTTAGTTATAAATAAACATATTATTATTATTATTATTTCGTTTTTTTTTCTCGGTTTGCACCGGTGTACTATTATGCACGGGCCTAAGCCAAGTGCATAACAGGTAAATTGGTTTCAGTGGTGGGTTCGGCGGCGGTTGTTGCTGTGGTTGGCTGAGCGGTGTTTTGCGGGGCTGGAGATTCCTGATCTGTCTGTAAAAATTTTCTAACTATTCGGCAAGTGTTGAGAATGACGGCTTTTTGGAGGAGGTTGTATGTGTTCGGTGGCAGTTTCAATGTATTTAGTGATTGGTGCAACTGTTTGGGTATTATTTATAATGCACAGGCAGCTTATAGCTCACTTGTGTTGTGTATTAGGACGAACAACAATACCAAAATAGAAACAACAACATTTTCATTATACACGCCATTCTAAGCGAGTTTATTAATGACTGTTCTTGGTAATCTCTTGAAAATTTCCCTTGTTAATCAGATCCTGATGTAACGAGTGGGTAGCCACGTATTTTATAATTGGCTGTAATTACTAAACGAACCCGTTGGTACTGAAATAGATTGGTATAAATAGCTTTAAGGCTACACTGGATCTCATTTAGCTCGGTCAGTATGGGAAAGTCTGAAACTATAAGAAATACGAAGATCTGTTCTTAGGAACCATGTCATCGATTTTAGTAAGAAGAAAAATTGCATTCATACATTAAGAAATAACTTGTACTCAGTACGGGAATCGAATCCGGTCGTTTTATTTTGAAAATAAAACTTACATTACTTCTATTTAGTTTAAATAGAATATTTGGGTGTAGGTCATAAGCAATAAATGTTACTATGAAATACGATATCTAGAATGAATAAAAGGCATTGTATTTCAGTTAGTCAGTTTTATTTTTCGAAACGTCGAATCGATTTTAGTACAAGTTTTTTTTTTTCAATGTATGAATTCAGAATGCACACACACGCATACATACACACGCACGCACGCACGCACGCACGCACGCACAATATATCAAATAAAGTTGATAGGAAATAACTTTAATAACTTTAATGTTTGCTACAAAATATCAGCCAAAGAATAAAATTAAGATTGAACACTAACTTTATCTACCTACACACATAGAACGACGGACAAAAACTACAAGAACGTGACTGAAATCGTTACGTCCACGTTTCACGTCTTATTTATATTTACAAAGGCACCATCAAGCAAAAATAATTCTTCATGTTCCTAAAAAAATACTGTCCCAATTTTCCGAAGAGAATTTTGTTCACACAATTATTATAATGCTGGATAGTCACCAAGGCGACGGGTTCTGATAACCAATGAAGAATCGTACCTGAAATTAAATTGGAACGCGACAAAAGAAATCAATAGACGGGCAAATGAGGATATCAGAAGCGGTTTCCATTCCACGTGGTGTTCTGTGAAATGTTCTGCCAGTTCCATTCGAGTTGCTTAGACATTCACTACACAATAGTTCTCTATAATTTGCCCGAATTTCATATGCCATAATGTGTTTTCCATAATTTTCATTTGCCATAAAGTAATTTATTTCTGAAATAGTATTTTCTACAGAGTTGAATATTAAACTAAATCTGAATTCTACAAAATTACATTAAAAAAATCCTAAAAACAGCACGGTTCTATATATTTTATGGCTAACGGTGGTGTGGCAAGTGAAATTCGGGCAAATAAAGATAAAGGTACGCACAATTTTACGTCAAGAATATTTATTTGTCTGGATTGTCTATTTTGTTTTTTTTTGGTAAAATGTCTATAGTAAATCGAAAATCGTAACGAAAAAAATTCTTTTGAAATAGTTTCCTATTTGCAGAATTTAATTTTATGATAAACATTCTTTTTATTTCTCTCCCTCTATTACTAAGCCTATCTATCTTTTATATTTTAAGACGAAGAATCATTCCCAATATCAAGAAGGTTCGAGCTTAGCAATACGATATATCTAGTAAGAATAAGAGACTTTGCAGGTGGTAGGACCTTGTGCAAGGTCCGCCCAGATTGCTACCACCATGCTCGCTAATTCTGCCGTGAAGCAGCAGTGCTTGCACTGTTGAGTTTCGGCGTGGAGAGTAAGATAGCCGGTGAAATTACTGGCACTTGAGGTATCCCAGCTTAGGCCTCTAGGTTGGTAACGCGTCTGCGATACTGGTTTTGCAGATGTTTATGGGCGGTGATGATATTTTACCATCAGGAGACCCGCTTGCTCGTTAGCCAAAAAAAGATAAAGAGGACAAATATTCCGTTGACGCCAACAAATTTCATATTTTGAATTTATGACTACAGACTGAGACACTGAATATCTGAGACTGAGAAAGAAAGAAAGAAGAAAGAAAATACATTTATTCACAACACAAGACACAAAAATAGCATTATGTACAAATAGACAACACATAGGAAATTATGCGTCATTGCGGTCATATCTCGACAAAATACAATGGTGATTGTCCAATCCATGTGTTCGATCAAACCCATTACAATACACGTGTTATCACGACAGTTGCACGTTCTATGAACTCACTGAGTCGGAAAGCCAAACCAATCTCGGTGTACGAGTATCAGGTATTCGATCTCCACATGTTGAATTATCTAATCCACTCACTTGTTTCTAAACTCTTTGCGTTGAACAAAACAAGAGCGTAGACAGGTAGATCTAGCTATTAATGCTATACAGATGGCTGATGGCTGTACCCCATACTACAAGGTTGTATGAGAAAAAAAAATCACCCCTACTTTACGTCTATGGGAGGTATACATTTTTTTTTATTGTTCTGTTTTGTCGGCATAGTTTACATAATTATATATTCGAGAAATATTACAGTTTTCTAGCATTGATCTCTGAGCAAAGCCGCGGACGGACGGACAGACAGACAGACAGACATGGCGAAACTATAAGGGTTCCGTTTTTGCCATTTTGGCTACAGAACCCTAAAAAGTGACACGGTTTGTTTTCATACAGATTGAAGTGTTCGCGTTATCTAGTGTAATCTATATCTGTGACTCGTACAGTCAAAAAAGTACAGTCAGCAAAAAAGCTTGTATAATTTTTTTCACAGATTTTTTGTTTATTTGTTTTTTAGTTATAACCCTAAAGATAATCGGTATTCCGACTCCAACCTACACAGTCGTCGCAAATTAGCCTCAATTCCGCAAAGAACGGATGTAAGCAGTGAATGCTCGCACATCGTTAGACAGTAAGTCTTTGTATTCAATACGCTTATTGGGTTTTGAGCGCGGGGATTTTTCGACATTCTATTATACTCTTCCTGATTTGCTTTCCTTTACCAGATGATTTGAATTTGAAAGCAACTCTGCGTAATTATGCTATTTATAATTATGGGACTAAAATAAGGCAGTTTCTTGTCGGATGCTTCTCAACAGAGGATATTTCGAACCGGTGGTAAGTTTGACATTCGTAAGTACCTACTCGTACTTATTGCAGCCCAAATTGAATAAAGAAAGAAAGAAAGAAAGAAAATACATTTATTCACAACACAAGACACAACAATAGCATTAAGTACAAATAGACAACACATAGGAAATTATGCGTCATTGCGGTTGTGAATCGGACACTGGCTCAGATAAATAAAGTATTTTGACTCTGACTCTTCTGTTTTGAGCGATATTTACTTTGTTTCGCCGTTCTTTTTCATCGTGTTAGTGGGCCCAATACTTATTGGGTACCTACTTCATACGCGCTATTAAATTTCTTTGCAAGATCTTGCAGGTTTTCTCGCGGCAATTTCCTTCATGGTAAAGCTTACGCCGAATTTCAAAATATGGTGCAGATGGATTTTGAAAAAACTCAGTGGTGCGAGATCGGGTTTGAACCCACTATTCTCTGCTTGAGAAACCATTAGGTCAAACCACTAGGCCACTGCATTTTATCTTAATTGTATTTATCATTACAAAACAGTGTTTTAAAAACAAGTGGGTCTCCTGATGGTAAGAGATCTCCACCACCCATAAACATCTGCAACACCAGGGGTATTACAGATGCATTGACAACCTAGAGGCCTAAGATGGGATACTCAAGTCCCACGACTGCACTGGGGTACTCCAGTAATTTCACCGGCTGGCTTACTCTCCACGCCGAAACACAACAATGCAAGCACTGCTGCTTCACGGCAGGATTAGCGAGCAAGTTGGTGGTAGCAATCCAGGCGGACTTTGCACAAGATCCTACCAAATGCTTATTACCGGAAATTGAACTGCTGTCTGTGTGTGTTCATTATTAGATCTGTATCTAACAATGAACACGAGAAAAGCCGCGGTCAAAAGCTAGTTTGGGAATTTCAGCTCTATAAATTTCTTCTCGAGTAATAAAGCGGAGCGAACGACGTGACAGACGGAAGACCAGGATTAATTTATCTAGTGCTTGCTTTCAAATGTCTGTCTTTAGGAACAGGGGGAAGGTGGGGGGTAGAGCACCTCGAGACAGGAGATTGTGCCACAATTATGAGACGCTGTGAATACCTTTCAATACAAACGTTACTGAACAAACAAATAAACGATATACTTGTAAGTATTATTATCTGAATTTATTTTGACAGGAGCGCGCGACGAATATACGTCCAATTATCCGAGTTTTTAAACCGCCGACGCCAAGAGATAGGTTTTATAAGTTTGACCGCTTACTACAAGGGTTCCTAGTTGACTACGGAACCGCGAAGTTATGCTAACGATTGGTTTGCCAAATGTAACTTCGGCGAAAGGTTTGTTACTAAGTTAAATTTGGCGAAACATATTTCGCTGAAGTGGAAGTGGGGCACATTGCTCGCGGGATTGATGGCCGATGGGGTCAAAGTGTTCTCGAATGGCATCCGCGGACCGGGAGACGAGCTGTCGGTAGGCCTCCAACAAGATAGAGCTACGACCTGGTTAAGATCGCGGGATCGCGGTGGATGCGGAAAGCACAAGACCGGTCTGAGAGGAGAGCCTTGGGGGACGCCCATGTCCAGCAGTCGACTTCTTTCGCCTGACATGATGATGACATTTCGCCGAAAAGAGAGAGTGAGAGAGAGAGAAAGAGAGATTTGTTTACACATCGTTATGTTGTGCTGGGTGAAAATCAGCGCTGGGGTGTTTATTATTAACGCTTCAGCATTATGCTGAGCCAGTGTCCGATTCACAACCGCAATGACGCATACTTTCGTAAGTGTTATCTATTTGTACTTAATACTATTGTTGTATCTTGTGTTGTGAATAAATGTATTTTCTTTCCTTCTTTCACATATTCGATACACATAAAAATACATTACATGGAAAGAATTCAATTCAATTCAATTCATTTATTCAGTAAATAGGCCGCAATGGGCACTTTTACACGTCATTTTTTTTAAACTACCAGCGCTTTGGGAAAGACCATCATTGCCAAGAAGAATGCGCCGCAAGAAACTTGGCAGAAAGTCATTTTTTCAAAATAAAATAATTACAAATAAAATACTTAAAAACTACAGTAAACAATTTAACAAAAAATCACAAATAAAATAATTAAATAATAATACAGGGATGTATGGGGTCCCTTAGTTACAAAATTAAACACTAACTATATCTACGTTAAGCTTAATCTACGTTAAGAATAAAAATAACATCGAATAATCCTACTAATATTATAAATGTGAAAGTTTGTGAGTGAGTGAGGATGTGAGTGAGTGAGGATGTGAGTAAGTATGTTTGTTACTTCTTCACGCTAAAACGGCTGGACGGATTTGGATGAAATTTGGCAAAAAGTTAGTTTATGACCTGGATTAAAACATAGGATACTTTTTATCCCGATATTCCTACGGGATAGGGATGAAATCTCGAAATAACAACCGCTGGGCTTAGAGTCATGAAATTTGGTATGTAGGTAGCTGGACGTTTGGAATAACACAAGGGCTACTTTTTATCCCACGGGATAGGGATAAAATCTTGAACTAATAACCACTGGGCTTAGAGTCATGAAATTTGGTATGTAGGTAGTTGGCCGTCTGGAATAACACATAGGCCACTTTTTGACCCAATATTCCCACGGGATACCTTGGGATAAAATCTAGAAATGACGACCGCTGTGCTTAGAGCCATGAAATTTAGTATGTCGGTAGCTGGACCTCTGGAATAATAGATAGGCTACTTTCTATCTCGATATTCCCACGGGATAGGGATAAAATCTTGAAATAATAACCGCTGGGCTTAGAGTCATAAAATTTGGAATGTAGGTAGCCGAAGGTCTGGAATAACACATAAGCGACTTTTTGACCCGATATTCCCACGGGATACCTAGGGATGAAATCTCGAAATAACAACCACTGGGCTTAGAGCCATGAAATTCGGTGTGTAGGTAGCTGGACCTTCGAAATAACACATAGGCTATTTTTTATCTCGATATTCCCACGGGATAGGAATAAAATCTTGAAATAATAACCGCTTGGCTTAGAGTCATGAAATTTGGTAGGTGTGTAGGTAGCTGGACGTCTGGAATAACACAAAGATGACTTTTTGACCCGATTTTCCCACGGGATACCTAAGGAAAAAATCTCGAAATAACAACCACTGGGCTTAGAACCATGAAATTCGGTATGTAGGTTGCTGGACCTCTGAAATAACACATATTTTCTATCTCGATATTTCCACGGGATAGGGATAAAATCTTGAAATAATAACCGCTGGGCTAAGAGTCATGAAATTTGGTATGAAGGTAACTCGATGTCTAAAATAAAGAAAGAAGAAAGAAAGAAGAAAGAAAGAAAGAAAATACATTTATTCACAACACAAGACACAACAATGGCATTAAGTACAAATATACAACACATAGGAAATTATGCGTCATTGCGGTTGTGAATCGGACACTGGCTCAGCATAATGCTGAAGCGTTAATAACACATACGCTACTTTTTATCCAGATATTCTCACGGGATAGTTTTGTAACTAAGGGACCGCATACGTCCCTGTATTATTATTATTTTTTATTTTTGTCGGCATAGTTTATTCAAATTCAAAATTCAAAAATATTTATTTGTAAGAATACAGTAAAACCTACCTACCTACCTATATATCCTACTTACCTATATATCCGTGCAAAATTACAGCTTTCTAGCATTGATAGTCCCTGATCTGACTGACAGACATGCCGAAACTATAAGGGTTCCGTTTTTGCCATTTTGGCTCCGGAACCCTACAAATGACGTGTAAAAGTGCCCGTTACGGCCTATTTACTGAATAAATGATTTGAATTTGGATAGGGAAATTTTTTGAAATTTCAGCACTGGGTTTAGAGTCTTGAATTTTGTACAGCTATTCACAACAGAACCTCAATGAAGGAAGACCACGATATAAATTTTGGAAATTGCAAGGGGAATTTGGTAAAATCCCGAAAATTTCAAGTGCAACTACCAGACCGATTAGTTTACGCGTGCGAAGCCGCGGGTAAAAGCTAGTATAGTATAAAGTCAGCATAATGTTACGGCAAGCCGCAACGTTGTTCTTCCGTGGGACCCATAGCAAACCCATAGGGAAACACACTTAAATTATGGTAAGTGAAGTGATTTGCAAGAGAAGAGTTCACTCTAAGGATCACACAAGTTCACAATACAGAGGTCATTAGTCAGAGTAATTAAGGCGCCGCCCAAGTCAAACACCCACGATAACTCAACTGTGGCAACAACTTGTCTCCTAAGTTTCGGGATACTTCTTGTACTATGCTTCTACTCGTAACTGCTGTAACTTTATGCATAGGTATTAATACATGACGAAAGAACGTTTTTTCCGTATGAAGGATAAAAAGGGCGCTTGTAGGTCACTTATTGACACCAGTGCCTTCGTGCCGCAGCATTGCCAAGAACGTGCCGCAAGAAAGGCAGAAAGTTTTCATTTCAAAGCAACTTTTTATTACAATTTCCTTAACTACATAACAAAGTAGCGGCCACACCGCTGCTTAAAAAACAGTGACGGCAAGGAAACGCAGTGGCGCACCGTGTGCGCACCGTTTTTATCGCATGCTTTCCACACCGCTGCTTAAAATACAGAAGGGCTACTCCGAAACACAAAATTCGAAG
Organism: Choristoneura rosaceana; assembly: GCA_037349165.1. NCBI lineage: Eukaryota > Metazoa > Arthropoda > Insecta > Lepidoptera > Tortricidae > Choristoneura > Choristoneura rosaceana. The sequence continues at coordinate 983,778 of JAZBNJ010000026.1, forward strand.
TTCGTGTCGTGCGGTCCTTCTTACACTTATACTATTTGATACGAGAGCGAGAGGGATCGCACGACACGAACTTCGAATTTTGTGTTTCGCAGTAGCCCTTCAGGATCGCAGTGACTGCCGTACACGTCCGGACTTTACAAAAAAAAAACTCGTGACGTTTATGACACGTCACTGCGATTCCGCACCGATTGCGTATTTTAAGCAGCGGTGTAGAAAGCATGTAAAAAAACTGTGCGCATACGGTGCGTCACTGCGATTCCGTACCGTCACCGTTTTTTAAGCAGCGGTATGGCCGCTCCTTTAAGCAAGCAATAGTACATTGTACAACAAGGGCATAAAACGAACCATTTTACCCGAGACGTTCATATAGTACGGCGAGGGTGGATAGACAAGTCGATGGGAAAATGTATTTAATGCTTAAGTTTTACACTCTGTTTTTCACTTCGATTGCGAGGAGATGAAATAACAATAGTGGAAACATTTTTCACTTGCTATGTACCTTTTTCATTCAAGCATTGCTATTACCATTTTAAATATTAAATTTAGTTTTATTGATATATTTGATTAATAAGTTTTATACCATAAAAAAAAAACAAAAATATGTATGTATGTGTTGTGTATGTATGTTCTTTGTTTGTGGCTACACCTGATTGCCTTGGTCTTAGACGACGATTTTACTTCATGCCATTTTATGTCGCCCAGATCCAACATAAAAGAATTAGAAATACATGGTGAAATTTTGAATGCGATACAATATAAACGTTTCAAAATTATGGTATTCCGGCCGCGATCGTCTCCGCAGAACGGGAGCCCTTGACTTAAGCCGCAATGATACTCAGGAAAATAAACACATAAGTTTTTAGCCCAATAAAATATTGTCTCACATTTAGTGTCGACCCACTTCGTCTTTTGTAACGTTCGTTTTATTTACCTCGTTATCTCAACTATCCTATTAACCTCTGAACAGTCACGGTCAAACCTTTTACGGGCAAAAATATCTTCATTTATCTGTTTACCTAAAGATTATAATCTAAGCCCATAACAAAACGTTTTATCTTCTTTTGTTTAACCTGGCCCTTTCCCCCTTGGAGGAGGCAGTGTTGCTGTCCTTATCTCACCAAGGCACTACGTTATTAGCGGCTGCTTACAACAAGGCGCTAAGTATTAAAGTGTGTACTTTTGGCCATTGTAAGAGGGCAACCAATACGTAATGTTCAGAAAGGAGGCAACTCACCCATCACTCCAATCCTGTAGCTTCAGGATTGCTCCAAAATGCCAGTGTGGTTAAAAGATTAAAACGTAACCACATTATTTAAGTAATGCAAGAGGCACTGGTGTCTTAATTTACATACCGTCATTCTTCATACACCTCATCTGATTATAGTCTGGCGACTGATTGCAGATTAAAAAAAAAAGGGGCAAAGAGTACCTATTAAAGAATGAGGAATTTTTCCTTGTTTTCCGTATGTTATTTGCTATTTAAAACAAAATTTGGTAGTGGCACAGGACCGGGCAAAGTGGCGTGAAAATGAAGAGGCCTTTACCCAGCAGTGGGTGGATGTGGGCTGATTTGATTTGATTGATTGATTTCTACCGTCATTTTTACATGGTCATTTTTACCGTCAATTTAGGTTTATGAAAATTTAATGTTTATTTTTTCTTGGCAATAATTTATCTCGTATAGTTTTGTTTATTTATCAAATTTATTTCACAAATAATTATTGATCTAGCTTATTTTTATCACTGGGAAAACGCGTACTTTCCAATTTTGGCCAGCGCAAAACCGTCGCAAATTGAAAATTTTAAAAGATTATTTCACTAATCGTCTAAATGATTCGTAATTCGAAGGTATCGTGTTAGAGGGAGCAAATAAATCAACGTGCCCCTTTAATATTGTCTCGAAGTGTAAGTTATATCGCATTACGCAGACGGAGGCTGTTGATGTGAGTATAATACACGTAACGCGTAATGTAATATAACTTGCTAGTGTACCAGAATAAGTAGGCATTACAGGGCTATACTCGTATATCCCAGCCTATATTTCTCAGAACTAAAGTACTTGGGCCATAGTTCCCACATGGGCCCAGTGCAGATTGGGAACGTCACACGCATTGTCTAAACGGATTCACTAATTCGCGTCTTTGCATTTCATGTATGGACAAATGCTGAGTGAAATCCTGTTTTGGGATCACCTCAACAACAGACAGGCTTTGTAAATACCTACTGTAATATTGTTGTGATGTTTTCAAAAATAAATAAATCATTCATTCATTCAGTTCTGCCACACCAATGCTTATTTTATAAATTTGATTTGTATGTGTTTAATACCACAACCGCACAACACTCAGCAATAAGACAACTAGAACAATAACAATAACAAGTGACACATAAAAGAAAAATATACAAAAAAAGAACTACAAAAAATACACCAAAAAGTACAAAACTCCAAGTAGTTTGCTTCATGTTCACCGCAAAATCAATTTAAAATTCAATTTTTCAATATATATATATTTTTTTTTATTTATTAATAATTTGACGAAGCATGTGGCTGAATATTTCTATGTTTTAATTATTCTTCTATTGTTAAATTAAATGAATTTGCAACTAATCGGTTTACATTTATGTTTCAAAGAATAGAAATTCTAATAAAATCATATTTAAAGGGATTTAAAAACCCTGTGAAACAATTTCTCATATCTAACATTAGGTCGAGCCAACAATCCATAAAACTTGACCCTCTGTGGGAAACTTTCGAATAGTTTAACTTAATAACTCTATTAATTATTAATATTTGGGGTCCCGCCATAATTCATCAGCTTCGGTATTTGTACAGTGATAGAGGTTCTATAACAATATCACACACGCGCGTGTATTTTTGTGGGAAACACTAGTAGCTTTTATTCAAAATTTCATTTTCAGTACAAGTTTTAAGCTGATTGTATTTTCTGTTGACTGTTACTTGCGTTGTCTTCTATTTACGAGTACATATTTTACATCCATGCGATATGCCAAATCTATCACTGGAAGTGCATGGAATTACACTACACACACTCAACACACCACAGTACATACACTACACACAACTCAACACAGCAATAGTTTCTAATTTTTCTCTCTTCTCCTATTTATATTTTTACTGTGTTATGTAGTGTGTTTTTTATGTCGATAAATGTTGTGTTTGAGTTTGAAAATCGGCGTATAAAATTATAAAAAAAACCGATTGCTTTAAAAAATAAAAAAACGTCTATAATCTGTTTAAAACATCATTCCCTACAACTATGGCAAAATTCGCTTATATATGAGTTTTTCACCCTGATTTTCCTTCGTTGGGTACCTAGCCCTAACATTGCAAGTTAAAAAACGCTTTTAAAATTAAATATTTTCTATTCCTTCACTGTCTCCAGAATTATAAAGCCCATTTGATTGAATTCTAGCACGTTTCTAGGTTTACGTTGGCTTCTAGAGCTAAATAGAGCTAGATAGAGCTTATAAAAGCAGTCTTTGTTATATTAAAAACTCCGCTTTCCACAGATAGCTTTACTAATGACTAAGGCCGGAATTTTGCGTGAGGCTATTGACAGATTGTAGGGAGAGAGCGCCGCTTTTCATCGATGTTATCGAAAATAAACAGTTTTTTTATTTTACTTTTCTATTAAATAAAACCTCAAACTTTCCGATAATACGTACAGTCGAACAAATTGAACACCCAGGCTGGATGGAACCTTTGTACTACTAATGTTATGTTGACATCTCATACTTTTGTCATAATCATAGTGAAATTGATTATTAAAATGTTTCACCTGGGTTATGATTAAATTTGTTCGATTGTATCTACTTTATTCAGCGGTAAATGATGAAAAAAGTTCGCAATATCGGAAAGTTTAATCCGTTTAAATTGCTTTATTGAAACACTATAACTACGAATATAATTAGGTATATTAGGTAACTTACGTTACCTGATATACCTAATTAGGTATTTGCTTGCAAATGTTATTTTATTTAGATAAATTAACCGCATGCATAATATTTGGATACAATCGATAATATTAGATAAGTCCAACTTCGAGAAGGAGGTCAATCGTCGAATCCATTTCGGATGGGCAGCGTTTGGGAAACTCCGCAATGTCTTTTCGTCCAAAATTCCTCAATGCCTTAAGACGAAAGTCTTAAACCAATATGTGTTGCCACTTCCCAGTGATCACATATGGATCCGAGGCGTGGTGCTTTACTGTAGACCTTATAAGTAGGCTCAGAGTTACTCAGCTAGTTATAGAGAGAGCTATGCTTGGGGTTTCTCTACGGGATCGAATCAGACATGAGGAGATACGTAGAAAAACCGACATTAGCCAAGCGAAGTAGCTCGTTGAAGTGGCAATGGGCGGGCCATACAGTACGGAGAGCGATGATGGCCGTTGGGACCGAAAAGTTCTCGAAAGCTGCGGATCGGCAAGCGCAGCGTAGGACGTCCACCAACCCCGGTTTCAGTTGGCCGCTGCCAACCGAAGCAACTGGAGGTCTATGGGGGAGGACTATGTCCAACAGTGAACGTCCTACGGCTGAGATGATAATGATAATGATGATCGATGATATCGATATAAAAGCGGTGCTTTCTCCCTACACTCTGTCAATAGCCGTACTAATGACAAAAATGAGAGCGATAAGGCCGCCTATTGCTTACCTTAGAAAATATATATGTATATACCCGTGTTTTCTGTCCTGCTTGCTAGGTGTTGGTTTCCAATAAATAATTATTGTATTGTACCTAATAAGTATTGAATTGTATCGTAACATAACAATTTTTCAAAATAAATAATTAATTAACATTATTATTACCACAATTTGACAAATTATATTTGATTATTTAGGTAATTTAGTTTTAAGGACTAATATTTGTATGCCCCTAAGGACTGAGCGGCTGTACTATGACATATATAATTAAGATCATGACATAATGTAACCCGTTCAATGCAAATAAAGAATTTCATTTCATTTCATTTCATTTCGTGTATGCTTACTCTTTCAAAACTTTGTTTCTAGACTTAGCAGTCGATGTGATTTTTGCCGAAAGGTTAAAATAAAATAATGTATGTATATAAAACGTCTACTCAGCCTAAACCCTTTGCCGAGACCCTTTCAATGGCCCAAGGATTGATGGAAACGGAATGCATAATACAGATCATATTAACATACCTACAATAATATGAAATGTGGGTAAGGTAAGTAAGCTTTTAACGGCTTTTTCCAACGTATTGGTCATGGATATTTGACAAAGAAAAGCCCTTATAGTATACACTAACTTTCACATACACCAATATTGTAGTAGGTATTCTAGTCAATAACAATCAGATGAAGTTAAAATTATTTTGTTACAGGTACTATCTAACATCCAAAATTAAAACTATATATTGTAAACTAAACTAATATTATAAAATAAAAACCGGCCAAGAGCGTGTCGGAAACAAATAGGGTTCCGTAGCCATTACAAATAAAATAATATGTTTCTATGGATTTCTTATTTCAGACGGAATCTTCCAAGTTTAGGAATATTTTATATCTTAGGCTGTTATTTACTCTTAAAATACTAATAATTCTCAAGCAAACTTCGCCATTTGAAAGTTCCTTGAAAGTTTGATATACTTACTACCATCCTGATTTTTTTTTAATTTTTTCACGTTGTGAAAATTTGCATTTTACTTTTAATTCGGCGACCGCATTAGGTGAACGAAGCAGTGCAATTAGCGCATACGCAAACACTCTCAGGACGCCGTTGCCTCTGCCTCGAACGCGACTGAGTAGACAACACAGATATAGATTACACTAGATTACGCAAATGCATCTACTTCGCGTGTCCGAACCCCGACCAATCGTCGGGGTTGGCCCCATACAAAGGCTGACCGCTAACTGACTAATCATGACTAGTGACTGACTTGAGCCCCACGGCACGGGCGGGCGGCGTATTTGAATCGATTTTGCTCGGACATCGGAGAATCCACATCGCTAATTCACTCTTGAGACGTCACAGTAGATATAAAAAAGTGACACGGTTGGTTTTCACACAGAAGAAATAAATGAGATAAGAAACTCATAAATCCGAATCCAACTTATTACCAATCCGACGTAGTACTGTCATGTCACGAGATCTTATACGAATCTGATCTACTCAGAAATTGGTTTAAAAAGAAAGTGACTACCATATCATAAGTCGTATGTCGAATCTGTTTTATTCAGAAACAGACCGATAGCAAATCTGACCTCAACAGAGTCGTATTTACTCAACAAACTCAACTGATTTAATACGAATCTGTCCTGGCACGCCTAAAGGGTTTGCGTTCCTTTATCTAGCTGTGGTAGACAACTTTGTAGACAGTAGACAACTTAGAAGTACAGTACAGAAATAATACAGAGTAAAAGAAACTGTTCACCACTTCGGACTCACCCATATCGTAATCGCTCTAATGGCATAAGCAAATTACTGTTCACAATTATTCACGAATTACAGCTTCACGTATCGAGGCGGAATAAAGTTTGTTCAGGAGTTGGCAACTTCGTTTCATTAAGTGGGAGACGAAACTTGGTTATCAGGAGTCTACGTGCGTCGGTAACAATACGAACAAAGTCCAATTTAATATACCTAATGTCGAGAACACCTGACGAAATCGGTCTAAGATGCGATTCAGTGAACAAAACTGCCATGGATATGGCTGGCTACCTGGTATCTAATTTTATGATAAATATGCGTGGAAAATTCGGCCCAAGTCCTCTCGTTCTGAGAGGAGACCTTTTGCCAGCAGTGAGACGTATATATACGTTTATTTTCCAAGGCTAGTTACGCGTTATTGCAGTATCCAAAAAAAGCCATTGCAAATAAGCCGTGGTGGCCTAGTGGTTTGACCTATCGCCTCTCAAGCAGAGGGTCGTGGGTTCAAACCCCGGCTCGCACCTCTGAGTTTTTCGAAAGTCATGTGCGGAATTACATTTGAAATTTACCACGAGCTTTGCGGTGAAGGGAAACATCGTGAGGAACCTGCGAAGCAATTCAATAGTGCGTGTGAAGTTCCCACTCCGCGCTGGGCGCGCGTGAGAACTACGGCCCAAGCCCTCTCGTTCCGAGAGGAGGCCTTTACCCTGCTGTGGGACCGTATATAGGCTGGGATGATGATGATGGATTTCAGTATCGCGGAAGCTATTATAATAATACCTATAGTTATAGATATTTAAGTGGCTGTCTATATCGAAAATTATCTGTTCACAGCGACTGGCGGTGCCCGTCTACCTGTATCAGACCCATTGCGCTGGAAAACGCGACAAGCGTCGCACGAGACTTATTATGGCATTGACTACTCGCAACTTTGTATCCCGTGGGATGATTAGGCGTTCCTGAGATGAAATGGGGGATGTGTTATCGTTGATAATGCAGATTTCTAGGAGTAATAGTAGATTGTACAACGAGAGCATAAAACAATCCATTTTACCTGAGGCGTTCATAGCCACCCGAGCCGGTATGGCGAAGTTTAATGCTCGAGTTTTACACTCTGCTTTTCACTTCGATTGAGACCCTTTATTTTTGACGCACGCATATAATTATATTTTTTATCGAAAATACAAAGTGAAACATAGATGTACAGAAAAACCAGAAAAATAGACTAGCGCTGGCAATTGAACCCAGGTCCTTGGCATTCCGTGCCGCGTGCTATACCGCTACACCACCAGTGGACAGGAGTGCAGACACGAATTTTTCCTATGCACCACACATCTCAGCTGGTTTGTTTCTTATTTAGACACTTAAGCAGCGACACTAGCGACATCTATGCTGTAGCCCTCATCGAGAACTTACCTGGATTCGATTTGCAGCGCTGCTCTATTTTTCTGGTTCTTCTGTGCATCTATGTTTCAGTTTGTATTTTCGATATGTGTTTTACGGGATGACCGTAAAAGTAACAATAATTTTGAGTTGAAATAAAAAAATACAAAAAGGCTACAAAAACCAATCTTATATTACATTTTTAGTTTTATATCATTGCGGCGTTCTACTTCAGTGATGATGATGATTATGAAATTAATTTAGACCAGTAGATTGCCCCGGCTTTACACGGGTGTAATGAAGTGTTTTATCAACTCTGTTTTAATAATACCCAAATATTTGCATGCTAGTATTATTTAGTACAAATAGCAATAAGTTACTTTACTTTCACATAACACCTAAGGACACCAATGTCCCTACTTATTCTATGCAAACAAACCGCACCATTAGAATGAAACGGAAACAATTCGAAATATTCACATTACTAAAATAAACTTTGTATAAAACAACATATGCTTGAGTTTTAAAATGAGAACATTTTGAATTGTGTCGTTTTCGTTCTAAAGGTGCGAAACATTCTATTATATTCTCATCATCATCATCAGCCGGAAGACGTCCACTGCTGGACAAAGGCCTACCCCTTAGAACGCCATAATGAACGACAACTCGCCACTTGCATCCACCGGTTTCCCGCAACTCTCACGATGTCGTCAGTCCACCTGGTGGGAGGCCTGCCAACGCTTCGTCTACCGGTTCGTGGTCGCCACTCGAGAACTTTTCTCCCCCAACGGTTATCTGTTCTTCGAGCGATGTGGCCCGCCCATTGCCACTTCAATTTGCATATTTTTCCAGCTATGTCAGTGACTTTAGTTCTTCGACGAATTTCCGTATTCCGGATTCTATCGCGCAAAGAAACTCCAAGCATTATTCTATTCTATTCTATACTATTCTACAAATAGAATCGGATGTCTTATGCGAGCACGATCGGGAGTAAAGGTAAGCACTTATAAAATCCAAAAGGTCAACTGGAGGCCAGATTCTTAGCTAATAAATTAAATTTGTCGCAAAAGTCGTACTAAAATCTCTTTGATAAGGTTAGGCTCAAATTGATTTGAGTTTCATTAGAAGTCGAATTAATTGTTAAAATGCTTTCAGGTCTATTGGTAGTGACTATACTATCGCTTATTCTGTGCTATTGATTGGTATTAGTAGGAGGTCGCCCAAGTGAAGTTGTTGCCACGCCATTAAAATATAATTGTTTTTAGGGTTCTGTATCTAAAGCGTAAAAACGGCCCAAGAGCATGTCGGACACGCCCGAAATAGGGTTCCGTAGCCATTACGAAAAAAATAAGTAATATTTTTCGAATGATTTCGTATTTTGTACGGAATTTTCCAAGTTTAGGTATATTTTATACCTTAGGTTGCTATTTACTCTTAAACTACTAATAATTCTCAAGAAAACTTAACCGTTATAGTTTTTCTTGTAAGTTTGATATATTTGCTACCATCCTGATTTTTTTCAAATTTTTCTACCCACCGGCTTAGATTTTAGAGGGGGGGGGGGACGCTCGATTTTAATGAAAATTTTGCTCTTTAAAGTTGAATATTTTGCAAAGGAATCACTGAATCGAAAAATTGTTTTAGCAATCCCGTAATGGTTTTAGGAGACCTATCTAACTATACCCCACACTACAAGATTGGATGAGAAAAAAAAATCACCTCCACTTAACGTGTATGGGGAGGTAATCAAGAAAAAAATTGTTTTAAATTTTTTTATTGTACCATTTTGTCGGCATATTTTACATATAATATTCGTACAAAATTACAGCTTTCTAGCATTGATAGTCTCTGAGCAAAGCCGAGGACGGACGGACAAACAGACAGACATGGCGAACCCTAAAAAGTAGTCAATAAAAGTAGCTTTAACAAATACTTATTTGATTATTACAGGTTAAAAATCGCTAAAATCTACAGATGTATAGAAGAGCGATAGCGTCAGATGCTTACCTTTGAAGGAGGCCATGTTGCTCGCCTGTGCTCATTTATTAATCGCTCCAATTTATAGCAGTCCTTAATTATTGTAGGCCGTTGCCACTCGCGGTGCTTTTACCTGTAACGATAGAGTTTAATTAAAAAATACATTTTATTAATGGGAAACCCGTGGCGAATAGGTTTGTATAATACAGGTAGTAAAAACAATGACATTTAAACCAGGGCGCACATTGCCGAACAAAATCTCCTTCAAAGAATGTCAGAACTATTGATTTGTTTGTGTGACAAATAAAATCATCTCACACAAAATAATTAAAATAATACGAGACGAAATTTGTTCCTAGTCTTTACTCTATTACGGGCGAATTTAGCTAGCGGCAAAACTCCACAACGCTTGACACTTTGAAAACAACGTACTGAGAAAAAAGAAGGCCAATTTTACCAAAGTGGCAGGCGAGCATTCTACCAACCTATCTACCTACTATCGATCTACCGATCGACCTATCGACCAACCTATCGAACTAACCTATCCCGGTGATCTGAACCAGTGATTTTAGGCCAGTGATTACCTCTGGCGCTCATTTGGCTCGGACATATTTGGGCGCGCGATTGTGAATCTACAGGTATAATTCATCAAAGAGTAAAAATCTTGTTCTGTCAAATATTTGGTGACACTGTCCTAACGTAATTCTTATTTTCATAAAAACTAAGCGCGTGAGTAACACTGTACCGCAACTCTGCTATTTATTTCTACGTATTTATTAAAAATGTTAAACAATAAAAAATGTTTTCGAATCATTTAAATTTGTGAAATAAATTAAATTCCCTAGCAAAACGTTTTCAGCGCGAAACGGAACGCAACGCCGAAAAGCGCGGGAAAAGTGACAGCTGTCAATCATGGCGCATTCCAATTTGGAGAGCGAGCGTTGGACCCAGGAAATGAGTTTTCTGCCACGCTGCTGATGCAAAAAACGTAGAGCTTGTCCGTAAATGGAATATTTTAGTGGAAGAAGACGTTTTATAAATGGCATACCCACTTTAATGTGTTTCTCGGATAATTGAATAGTAAACCAAACTAAATTTTAATAAAAATCTAAAAAAAGAACTGTAGGAACCTACGCGACATTAACGAGAAATGGTATCGTAAAGAAACCTTTGAGAGCTTGCTATCAGCTGTTAAAAACAATACGTAGATAAATATATGGTAGAAAAGACCCCACGCTCTTTTTACTGATGACCCGAAGCCTTATTGTGTAACGCTTTTGAAACTCGCCATCACAATCAAATAACAGTTTTTGTATGCTAAAACTGTCATTTGATTGTGATTTCGAGTATCAGAAATGTTAAGCAATAGACCCTCTGATTAAAGCTGCAAGCTCACGGTGGATGCAGGCCGCTTCTAACCGGATGGAAGTTCTATGGGGGGGGGGGGAGGCCTATGTCCAAAAATTGACGTCCTATGGCTGATATGATCACGGTCCGTAAACTGCGAGCAAAATTCATTGAAGTGCTAGAGCTGTGTTAATCAGGGCCACTTGACACGCGAAACGTCGCTAGATTGCGTTAGTATAGTGCGATCCGTTTTACGTTAGATACATTCACCAGCACCAATATCTGACACAACAGAATTTCAGAACTAATTCATAAAAATAAAAGAATACAATAAGCTAATGAAAGCCGCTGTAATTAAACTAATCGCAATGTTTTTTTTTTTTAATATTCCTCTCCGAACACAAGATGTCGCTTCGCTGATAAATGGGAGACAGCGTTCATGTAATTAGTTCATTTAAAAGAGAGCTACGTTAAGTATTTTTAAACGAAAAAGATTTTCCTATCGCCAAGCCAAGCGTCATCATCATCATCATGTCAGCCGAAAGACGTCCACTGCTGGACATAGGCCTCCCCCAAGGCTCTCCACTCAGACCGGTCTTGTGCTTTTCGCATCCACCGCGATCCCGCGATCTTAGCCAGGTCGTCGCTCCATCTTGCTGAAGGCCTACCGACAGCTCGTCTCCCGGTCCGCGAACGCCTTTCGAGAACCTTCTGACCCCATCGGCCAAGCGTGTTACTAACTAAATCAAACCAAGACCACACCACCCCAAATTTTCTCCTCCAAAAAACTTGAAAGCAAAATACAGCATTCTGATGGACGAAGAAACAACTGAGCATCCGTAATAGTGTCCAATTGGCAATCTTTGGCAACGAAACCCTAAAAAATACCTTACGGAGATTTTATGAAGCCATACTAGGTGTATTATAATACTAGATATCGTTTACTCGTATGTATAAGCCTTAATACTCGTACATACGTGGTCAGCTGAGGGAGGATTATAATGAGAAAATGTACTGGCTGTTACCAAGCTATATGCCGTGACACAGTTCAGTAAAAAAAGAGATTTTCACTTCTCATGCTTGTAAAGTTCGTGTTTATGCTAGGCGACATAAAATAACTTTTTATGCTCTAGTGCATAAAATTATAAAATCTTCGTCTAAAACCAAGGTAATCAAAACAGCAACAAACAAATGTTTCTACATATTTTTGTTAGTAATTTTGAGTATAAAACTAAAAATCGATCAAATCAATTAAATGAAAAAATATATATAGTTATAATAATTGTTTCCACTGTTGTTGTTCCATTTTCTCGCAATCTAAGTGAAAAATTATAACTCTGTTGTACCTACTCATACAAAAGTAGCGTAAAAATTTCTAGAATTTTTAAACCTTTGTAACTCTTTTACTTATATAAAAGTAGCTTACAAATAACCATTCGATAGCAAGCATTAAGTTTTTTTTTATTCGACTGAATGGCAAACGACCAAGTGGGTCTCCTGATAGTAAGAGATCACCACCGCCCATAAACATCTGCAACACCAGGGATATTGCAGATGCGTTGCCAACCTAGAGGCCTAAGATGGGATACCTCAAGCGCCAGTAATTTCACCGGCACAAAATAAGTAACGTAGTAACATAGTACAATATCGTACTATAAACAAATATTGTTGCATTTTATGATATGGAACTAATATTATATTAGTTGCTCGAGCTAATTAAGACCGTCGGTTTATTTGTGTACCTCGGATTACGCGATTAGCTCATCATTTTCGATATTCAGCTACAAAGGGAATATTGGGCATTAAGCCTCTCTTTCAACTCTTGCCCATTTGTGAGCGTACTCAGACCTAATATTCTTAGCTGATTATAGCAAATTAAGGGTATGGTTTTCTTGATATGAAAGAATGAAATAATCATTTTGTCGGCGACATTGTCATGTCAACAATTATGTTCAAATACCGGACTGTCACAAGACGTCATTGCTGTATAGATTATACACAGCAGAAGTGACACAGCTATTTTACCTACAAAACGTAATTATAATGCTCAGACGCAAAATAGATATTTTCGAAAAAAAATTTTTGATATTATTTAGACCAAAAAGAAAGAACATAAAATAAATATTCAAAATATCAAACTGGGTATAAATAAAGCAATCAAACGAATTGTCATTCATATTCAGTCACAATTTTTTACCTACAACCAATTCTGAGTAGGAACGGAACGTCTGCACGTTTTTAGTCTATGATTGTATGCTGGCGTGACGTCTTATTTAAAAAAATGTTTTTATTGTGGCATTACAATATTATTAGTTGCGTCATTACTTGAACGAGATGTAATTTTACTTACTTGAGTAGTGAATTGTTACTTACGTGCAGGTTCACGCTTACATTCGGAGTCTCAATCAAAAACTAGTCCGTTCGCCGCTCATGAATGTCAAAGTCATACTAAAGTCCTTTGCACAGTGCAAGGTGCAAAGCAGTGGAACACAATGAGTGTTCGGATCGCGATATCTAGTAAGTATATATCGATGGTCGGCGACTGGTTGGTCTAGAGTCTCACTATCGGTCGATTTTGACTCTTAACCCTTTAACCGCCGTTGTCTGAATTATAAGACACAAATTATCCAGCTCATTTCGCCGCAGTCTTATAATTAAGACAAAATGTCTTATAGTTTCGGTGTAGGTGGCGACACGGGCACGTACGAACGAAAACGTATTGGCGGTTAAAAGGATAATTTAATTCATTAATAAATTAATAAGAAGTCAGTTGCTCTGTCGAATTAGTTACGCCAAATTTGTGTCCTTTGATTTCCTTATATTTAATACCAGCTTTTGCTCGCGGCTTCGACCGTGTTTAATACGGTTATCGCACACTGTTACTGTCTCAGGTACTGTGCATTTTTCCGGGATAAAAAGTAGCCTTTGTTACTCTCTGGCCTATAAACTATCTCTATACCAAAAATTACGTCCCCATACAGATACTGGCCGCTAACTGACTAATCATGACTAGTGACCGACTCGAGCCCCTTAGCGCGGGTGGTCGGCACATTTGAATCGATTTTAAAATAGAAATAGAAATAGAAAAACGTTTATTCACACATTTCACAAATTACATAAATAAATACACAAAATAAACAAGTATAAAGAAATGACAGTATTTGTGAAATCGCGAAACGGTCTCAGCTCAGCATAGTTAGTTAGTTAGTTTTGCGCGGACATCGGGGAACTCACATCGCTAATTCGCTCTTAAGATGTCGGAGTAAAAAAATAAAACAAATAGTAGTTTGTAATTTACCTTTAGGTACGATTTAAAGCGAGATATCCCAAGTGCCAAAGTGGAAACCAGTAGCAACTGAAATTCAACTGTCAAACTCAACACCAGAAAATTCGACAAAAGAAACTACAAAACTTCCAGTAGCATTGCCGGAAAAATAGACCGTTACATAGTAACATTACAATTTCTAAAACATTCAAAAGACCCCAAATAAAGTTCTGGAAAGGTGGCACCTGCGCAAATAGGGATCAAGACGCGCCAAATGGATCGGCAAATAAAAGGAATGGAACAATCTGGAAACAATACTCCGAAGTAAGCTCTCAACTAGGGGTCGCGGTGCGAGTAGTTGAAGAAAGATGTTGTTAGAACTAGTTGGCAAGGCTCGGAACCGGTTTATAAAAAGCGGTAAATACCGGTTTATTTCGGTTTAACTTCGAACTTTCATAAGAACGCGAAAGTTTTTAAGAACTTAAGTATAACCTAAATAAACCAGTTTATTCGACGAGTGATAGCTGGCCGGCCGGCGGCGGGCGGCGACATTTATTCTGCGTTGGAATAAACCGGTTTTTTTGTTCTAAACCGGTTAATCTGACAAGAACTTTATGAAAATGTTCCCTTAAAAACTGGTTTAAAAATAACGGTTTCGCGAACCAAACCAAAATGATTTTTTTTGTGCCAAGTACACGATAACGGCTAGGAAATTTAACCGGTATCCGAGCCTTGCTAGTTGGAAAGGCGGGTTAGTATTATTTCGTCTAAAAAGCAGTTAGTCTACATAATAGCGAACCAGCAATAGGTCTCAGTACTAAGTGGTCTAAGAAGCAACTCGTCTAAGTAGCCACTTGTTTAATTATCAAGTGGTCTAAAATTCTTTTACTCAAAGTCGACGGAGCTCCATCTTCTTTTGCGTCGGGAGTTAAAAACACTAAGAAAGATACTTTTTTCAATATTTAATGAACGTATTTGTATTTTTAAAATTATACAAACGTGAACCCGACCTAAGGTGAGTCAATAACTCAGATTTATTACCCCAAGCGATCAGGTAGCGGCGATGTATTCTACCCCAAATATAAACATCGAGAGACATCCATTATTCTT
Source organism: Choristoneura rosaceana (assembly GCA_037349165.1). Lineage (NCBI taxonomy): Eukaryota > Metazoa > Arthropoda > Insecta > Lepidoptera > Tortricidae > Choristoneura > Choristoneura rosaceana. Next base: position 999,278 of record JAZBNJ010000026.1, read on the forward strand.
TAACGGGTTAAATTGGCTATAAATTTGTGAATTCTTTTTTTCGCCGATTAAATGAGCATGGACCTTTTTACCTTTACACGTTGGGAGTAGAGCGATTGCATGCTTCTAGCATTTTATATTATACTAGTGTTTACACGTGGCTTCCCACATGTAAATGACATCCCTCCTCCTATACTCGGAGTGACCAGCAGGTACACCTTTGGGCGAAAGCTTAAAGGATATTTTTCGGCATTTCAAAAGCTGTAATTCCTCTCCCTTCCAGCACTATTACACAAACTTATTTTTTGTTTCGATTGTTAATTTCAAGTTTCCTTTTAAACCGGGTACCTAACGGTGTTGTATACTTGGCAAGTGGGTGTATAATAGTTATTGTAATTACGTATATGTACTAATGTCTTTCAACGTCATAAAATATATAATATGTTTCATAGTTTACAAATTATGTATTTATGTAGTCTTATGTATAGTAATAAAACTGTAGTATATTTTTGTAGCGGTCCGAGGGTTACCAACGGTGCTGCATGAAAATCAGCGCTGGGGTGTTTATTATTAACGCTTCAGCATTACCTTTGCTGAGCCAGTGTCCGATTCACAATCGCAATGACGCATATTTTCCTATGTGTTGTCTGTGTATTTTCTATCTTATATGTATATCGTTCTTTCTTTCACTCACTCACTCACAAACTTTCACATTTATAATATTAGTAGGATTAGTAGGACTAGCAGTTGCCCGCGACTCCCTCTGCGTAGATTTCTTTTATCGCGGTCCCACGGGAAATATGCAATTTTCAGTAAAACAACTACTATTTTCACGGCATTAAAATGATTTTGATTGTGATGATGGAATGCTGAAAGTTTCTTGATGAGGGCTACAGCATAGATGTCGCTAGTGTCGCTGCTTAAGTGACTAAGAAAGAAACAAGCTGAGATATGTGGTGCATAGGAGACATTCGTGTTTGTACTCCCCTGTCCAGTGGTCGTATAGCGCTATAGCACGCGGCACGGAATGCCGAGGACCTGGATTCGATTCCCAGCGCTGGTCTATTTTCTGGTTTTTCTGTGCATCTATGTTTCAGTTTGCATTTTCGATATGGGTTTTACGGGATGACCGTTAAAATACCAAAATTTGGACTTGAAATAAAAAATACAAAAATCCAAAAACCAATCTTAAAATGATTTTGTCACCGGCAACCTCATCGTTAAGGTACGTGAACAATAAACCTGTCTTCGCAACAAACAAACCTATCTCCGATAATTCCATCATATTGTTTCCTAACTCCCAGCAATATTCCCGACTCACAATTTGTCCCTGGAATCGCGAACGTCCCCCGTTTTTTCCCAACAAAGTTTACAATTTTTTATCCCTTCGCGAAGTTGATATATTTGCAAGCATTGTCAACTTTTACCCAGCTCTTGGAGCTTTTGATAAGTACATATAATTGATTTAGGAAACTTACGCGATATGTTTTGGGAAATATTATACTCGTAGCGTAGTACCTGGTTCTTGGTATCTATCTAGATCTGAGTGGAAAAGGCGAAGAATATCATTATGTATACTGGTAGAATGGAAAGACTTCATTTTTATCAAGTATGTGTGTTTGTGTATTTATATGTTTGTCCGTTTTTCACGTCGAAACGGTGCGACGGATCGCATGATTTTTGGCATAGAGACAGATTATGGGCTAGAGAGTGACATAGGCTACTTTTTATCCCCGAAAAATGCACATGCCGAGGGAACAGCGCGCGATAACCAAATTACACGCGGGTGAAGCCGCGGGCAAAAGCTAGTAACGTTATAATAACAACAGTAATAATAGTGCCATTTTAGACTTACTGGGTGGACAAAATGGTCTCTTAAATAGAGTATCGTGGGTTCGCATATCTGAGCTTTTCGAAATTCATGTGTGAAACATTTAAAATTTAGGGCAAAGGAAAATATCGCGAGAAAAACTGTACAAATATACGAAACAATTCATATATGTATGTATGTAAACTCTTTATTGCACATAAAAATAAAAATACATAAACACAGAGAGGATAACAAAGGCGAGCTTATCCCTACGAAGGGATCTCTTCCAGCTAACCTAATAACGAGAAGACGGCAATTCAATGTATGAAGTTCACAATCCGCACTGGGCCTGCGTGGAAACCACGGTCCAAGCCCTCTTATTCTGAAAAGTGACGATGATGATGAATGGCCAGAGCAAACCGCCTCAAACCAGTTCTACTCAGTTCTAACCAGCCCTAACCGGTCCGCCTCTAAGCCGACTGAATTAAAAAGATGATCCGCGGAATGCAGTACGGACTCCGACAAATTGCTATTTCTGCTTCAACTAACTTTTATTACTTCTGCTATCGGATTTCGGACGCGATTATAATGACGTTGGTGCTTTAACTCGATTTGTTTTTGAAAGTACGCCCAAGTTTCCCGTCTTAGAAGAGTTCTTTACGAAAAAGTCATCTCTTCGAAATATCAATTTGCGCACTTATTACAAATTTAATTATATTATCCCTAGAGCTCGTTGTAAACTTATTTGTTTATTTATTTATTTACTTATTTGTAAAAGTGCTTTTTTGCCGCTATGCGTATATTTAATAAACTAACGGTTGAAATAAAAAAACTAGAGGGTAAAAAGTTCAAGGTTAGACTTAAAAATGTAATCTAATCAAGCATGAAATACAGTATATTGTAGGTATTGTCAGTCAATGAGGGCTATTGCGTATGAATTCGCCGCTAGAGGCGCTAGTGTAGCGAGAGGTCTCCGAAATGCCAAATGTCACTGTTTTTTCTAATTAGAATAATATATACATACACACACAAACATCACGCCTGTATTCTCAAATGTAGTAGGTGGAGCAAACGAAACAAAGTCAAAGTCAAAATCTCTTTATTCAATTTAGGCTATAATAATCACTTTATGAACATCAAAAAATCTACCACTGGTTCGGAAAAAACCTCTGTTGAGAAGAATCTGGCAAGAAACTCAACGAGGTATGTTTTTTAAAAACAGATTCACAATGTTTATAAATCGATGCCTTAGTTCACACTCGTACTAATTACAAAAAAATCAAATTTAACTTTTTTATTGCCATATATATTAAATGAAATTCTGCGTCGTTTGCTCTTTTCAGAAATCAGTAAAGCCTTCTTCTTCTATTAAAAACAATGTGACACAATAATACTAAGTGCCACGGATGCGTGTAATATTATACTAAAATCCATTATTTTTTAAAAATGTGATGAACGTATACCATAAGTGATTTAAGGTTGATAGGCTTCAATTCAAATAAATGTACATCAATCCTAAGAGCATTTAGTCCCATTGAGAAGTTATACTTTCTTGTCTGCAATAATACATTAAGTAGTTTTAGTAAAAAAAATAATTGGGACACGTTTGTCATAAGGGTTTTTATAAATCGATTAAAGACACTTCTGGTTGAACTTGTTCTGTGCCCAAACGTATTAAGCGATTTTAATACGTTCCGTTCTAAAATGTATTGAAGACACAATCGTTAAGTGCCGATGGTTAAATTGTTTCCTATTATTTTATTAAGCATTGATGCGTTTACTACTTTTAAAACGTTTTCGTCCAATATAATAACATTTTGCGAGGTTTATTTTGTTATTTAAATGTTTATTTTGACGAGTCATATTTTTTACTGATTCATACTATAGTACTTCACCAATGTCTTAACTGCATTGATTTCATATTTTTGACGTGCACACTTGTATTAAATGAGGGGGCGGGCTACTTAAACTTTAATTTTCAGTATAAAGAATTTATAATTGTAAACAAATATTTCACATTATTAATGTCAAAGACCTATTCTAAGATAGAAAGTCATAAATTGAACATTTTTCACCACCATTGATAAGATATTCACGTCCAAACATTAAAATTGCTCTCCTGTAAAATTTGCAAAACTGTAATTAGTACGAGTGTGAACTAAGGCATCGAAATGATATCTATATACTATACATTACAATTAACACAATTTTATTTTTAACACAGTAGGTTCACTATTTGAAGGGATCGCTAATGAGTATCGGAATCATTTCCAAATATCCCTGTCCATGATGTAATCATTGACAACTGAAAATAATTATGGCAAATACGCGTTACAGGCAATTAATGTCTGCGTTTTGAGACAGTGTTGTCTTTCGGAAACCTTTGTCCTCCCGTTTTCCGAACAAACCAGGACTACGCAACTATGTGGCATGCTCGATATTTTTATGGTACGGTTTTAAGAGCCCACCATTATTATAAATTCGAAAGCTTGTTTGTCGATTTGTTTGTTTGGTACTCCATCACATGAAAACCGCTTAACCGATTTAGATGAAATTCGGTACACAAATAGTTTGAGTTACGGGGATGGACATAGGATAGTTTTTATCCCGGGAAATGACATAGTTCCCGCGAGATAGGGATAAACGCCGCGAGGCCGCGGATCGGCAAGCGCAGCGTGGGACGTCCACCAACGAGATGGACGGATGACCTGGTTAAAGCCGCGAGTTCACGGTGGATGCAGGCCGCTGCCAACCGAAGCGACTGGAGGTCTATGGGGGAGGCCTATGTCCAACAGTGAACGTCCTACGGCTGAGATGATGATGATGATGATGAGGGATAAACGAATTCTACGCGGACGGAGTTTCGAGTAACAGGCTATATAAATATAATTTCAATATAAATTTTGTTTTCACTCCCATAATAACAAACTTACCACTACACTTCAGGCTTTTTCAGTAACTTGGCAGCACATAACAGTGAAATTCGCGGCAAAAGCGTGACTGTAGAAAGGGACAAATTCGATCAATAAAAGGGACGGAGATATTCAGAGCAAGTCCCACGTTCTCTCCGAATACCTTCGTAATATTGTAAAAGTTGCCAATTACGAACGGTCGGACGCCTACTACGGAACTCGAAACTCGAAGTTCGTGTCGTGCGGTCCCTCTGACACTTATACTGTTTAATACGAGAGCGAGAGGGACCGCACCACACGAACTTCGAGTTTCGAGTTCCGTAGTAGACCTGCTGTTTCACTTGCGGGATTATTACGTTATATTAGTTACTACATTTTACCCATGGTTTAGCTTGCTGTTAAATTCTCATGGGAATACGGTATTAGATATTTTTAGGGTTCCGTAGCCAAAATAGTAAAAATGGAACCCTTATAGCTTCGCCATGTCTGCCTGTCTGTCTGACCGTCCGTCCGCGGCTTTGCTCAGGGACTATCAGTGCTAGAAAGCTGTAATTTTGCACGTAAACTATGCCGACCTTTTTCTCATCCAACCTTGTAGTGTGGGGTATCGTTGAGTCTTTAGGGGGTTGCTAAAACGATTTTTCGATTCAGCGATTTGTTTGCAAAATCTTCTACTTTAAAGTGCATAATGCCCCCCCCCCCCCCCCCCCGGCCAATTGCATACCTTGTAAATTTCTCTGTGTACCTGTTTTCTGTATCACTTACTATTTCTGGTGTACAATAAAGAGTAATTGTATTGTATTCTATTGTAAAATCGTGCGTCCCCCCTCTAAAATTTAAAAAGGTAGGTGGCACAATAAAAAAAAATCAGGATGGTGTAAGTATATCAAACTAAAGTTTAAGAGTAAATAGCAGCCTAATTTAAACAATATACCTAAACTTGGAATATTCCGTACAAAATACGAAGTCCTTAGAAAAACACTAATTTTTTCGTAATGGGTACGAAACCCTATTTCAGCCGTGTCCGACACGCTCTTGGTCGGTTTTGTATCAAAATTATGTCATAAATTTTAGCAACATTTACACCCATAATTACCAGAACTAATGAAGGAATTCCCGGTCCGTACTCAAAACCTCACCTCTCAAACGCAACCGATATTTATTGGGCAAGTTGTAGCATTACTTTGGCGTCCCCATCTGGTACGAACTTGACCCAGTTTGGTCAAGGGTCGTGCTTTGTCCCGCTCGCTCGGGTGGTGCGGAGCGAGAGGAGGCTATCTTGAAGGTCCATGTAAACCTGATGTTGTGAAGGGTTCGTTAAATGGCTTTTTGGCCGGTTTCTTAGGACCCCATTAGGAGTGTTTGACGGATGAGGTTTTTGTACCCGAAGTTTTTACACGTTTTGTTAATCCTTGCTAATGCTTGTTAATATATCGAAGAGCGGCTGCCGTTCGAACCTAGGGGGGGGTGATCGATGTTAATGAAATTTTTCACTTTGAAGTTGAATATTTTGCAAATAAATCACTGAATCTAAAAATCGTTTTAGCTACCCCCTAATAGTTTTAAAAGACCTATCCAATGATACCCCACATTACAAGGTTGGATGAGAAAAAAAAACACCTCCACTTTACGTCTATGGGAAGTACACTAAAAATTTTTTTTGTTATTTTTTATCGTACCATTTTGTCCGCACAGTTTACATATAAATTCATGTAAAATTACAGCTTTCTAGGATTGATAGTCCCTGAGCAAAGCCGCGGACGGACGGACAGACATGGCGAAACTATAAGAGTTCCGTTTTTACCATTTTGGCTACGGAACCCTAAAAGACAGTTGAGACTCACGCGATCCTTAATTGCACGATCGAGGTGAAATGCGGCTAAAATTTATAGTGACACCAACAAAAAGTTACATCCACCACTTGTCACTTGTACCCACCGGTTGCCCGCGACTTTCACGATGTCGTCAGTCCATCTAGTGGGAGGCCTAAAAAAGTTTCGTCTTCAGGTTTGCGGTCGACGCTGGAGAACTTTTCATTACAAGCTTTTATAGTTTCACCTGTCCCGTTTTCTGTCTGTAATCAAGTATTGCAAGCTAAATTCGACCAACTTCTAGTAGTTGGATTGACTTGAAATTTGATAAACTTATACAAATTGCGTGACAATACAATAATCTGGTAGTGACATCCTGGTAGTCCGGCCAGGATCGTCTCCGCAGGACGGAACTCTTCAACGGTTAATAGCATCGACTTGAAATTTGGTATGCAAATGAATGTAATTGCCAGTGTCCGATTTACAACCACAATGACACATATCTTACTACCTATCTATGCTGTCGCACTTAATAATATTGTTATGTCCTGTCTAGGGTTGTCTATTGCTGTGTTGTGAATAAATGTATTTCTTTCTTTCTTAAATCTGGGTGACAATGCAAGTACAGTCAACAAAAAGTACACTCAGCAAAAAAGGCTTGTATTAAAAATGTTGTTTTTTCCAAAAAGTTTTTTTGATACGATACAATTTCAATCAAGTCACCGTAGCTGTTACGCCGTAGATATATTTAAAATGGCGGCGAGCAAACAAAATTACGCTATTTTTTCAGGTCGATAAAGCTTTTATTACCACTACGTCGAGGAATGTTAAAAAATATCTAAATGACGCCCCTAAATGCCCTTAATTACAGTTCGTGTGTACGACGTTATTTCCCTGCGAAAGTTTTAGTATTTTTAAATAACTTTAAATAAGTCTTGCTTCTTTGGAACGCTTTTTAACCCCCGACGCAAAAAGAGGGGTTTATAAGTTTGACCGCTATGTGTGTCTGTGTGTGCCTGTGTATCTGTAATTATATTGATTATCCTTGATTTGATTATTTAAATATGGAACGTACTAAACCTTAGAAAATAAATTTCACACGAAAACACAAGCCGAAACATGGATGGACAGAAAAACCAGAAAAAATAGACCAGCGCTGGGAATCGACCCAAGGTGCAGCATTCCGTGCTGCGTGCTATTCCCCTACACTACCGCTGGACAAAAATAGACCAGCGCTGAAAATGATGATGATGTGTGAAATATATAGACTTTCACGGGATGACCGGAAAAGAAACAAAAATTTTGAGTTGAAATAAAAAATACAAAGACTCCAAATAGTAATCTTGCTTAGAAAATAAGACTTATCTATTACTAACAACCTATGGACCCTGTCTGCAATAAAGTATTTTTAATTTTTGAATAGATTTTTTTAATAAGTTAAGTTTTTACATGCTCGGTCCCGTTTTAGTTTCGCGCAGAAAGGTTGCATATTTACATTAAATGTGAGTCAAAATAGAACAATAATTACACAATAAGCGGCTTCGAAATAGATTTGTTTGATCCCATGTTTATTTAGTCTGAAAATTGTTCAAAGGTCAAGTTAAATCCGGTTTATTAATATAATGTTTGATAATAACTTTCTTTTTCTTCGAAACCTCTTTATCTTTTATAATAAAATTCCAAAAAATATTACCAATGAAACGGATACAAAATTTAGATGTATTGTCAAGAAGACATTAATGTCTAAGGCATATTATAATTTATAAAGTTAATGATTATATCATGGATTATATTTGGAAATAATTCCGATCCGCATTAGCGATCCCTTCAAATAGCGAACCTAAAAGTTGTGTTAAATACTTGTGATGTATAGATATAATTTTATATTGTATATCTGTTTAAAAAAATATATACCTCTTTGAATTTCTTGCCGGATTCTTTTCAGCAGAGATTTTTCCGAACCGATGGTAGATTTTTTTGACATTCATAAGTGCTTGTTATAGCCTAAATTGAATAAAGATGTTTTGACTGTTGACAACTAAAGTACGTGAAAATACTTTAGCATAAAAAACAAGGGTCACTTATATACTTTAATTACAGGAAGGAGCCAAGTTAAACATGAATAGAACCACCCACCATCCGAACTAATTAAGTAAACAAAAATATCCCGCCCTTGATAAGATTCAAATCAATTAACGGTAACTCATTATATAAGTCCTCCTTTGTATTTAAGATGAAGATTATAAACAAACAAACATAAGTACAATGTACAATTCAACCAGCTCACTTTGTCCGCGAAATTATTTTTGAAATTTACCATGAATTTTGCACAGAATGACATCCTGTGAAGAGATTCCATGGTGTGTGTGAAGTTCTAAATCCGCTTTGGGCCCGCGTGCGAACTACAAACCAAACTCTCTACGAATGTATATAGACCGAGACGAAGATAACAACCAAATGGGCTAAATACTTGAAAACTATTTTTTATTTATTACTAACTGTTGCCCGTGGCTAAGCCCCTGGTCCAGTTTTTTTAACCCCCGACGCAATAACCCTCCTTCTTCGCAGTCGGGTAAAAAGAGGGGTGTTATAAGTTTGACCACTATATGTGTCTGTGTGCGTTTCTGTCTTTCTGTGGCACCGTGGCTCTTAAACGGATGGACCGATTTGAATATATTGATAAAACATATCTAAGAACCATTATTTGTTTAGAAAGGCTATCATCATCATCATTAATGTTAATATTTGTAATAAACGCAGCTAAGTCCGAAAGAGTTCGTTCATCATGGAGTGCGAAATCTTCCTCAGCAAAGCTAGTTCTTTTAAGCAACACTGCTTGGACGTGGAATCTAAGTTAACTAAACTTTTTTCAAAAGAAACATCGTCAAATTCGGTGTTTGGACGGGGTTCAAACCGACAATCGTCAATGTTCAGACGTTGCTTAGACCAATTACCATTTGGCTAAAACCGAAGTACGTAAAAATACATAGCTCCTGTTTCAGCACTATCTACACGAGTTGCTGACGAAATTATTCAAGATAAACATAATTTCAAACCAAATATAAACACACCTAAAATATCTCAGTTTTTGTGGCGTTCGAACCGACACTAACAGCGTACCATGAGCTTCTATCCAACTCCATAACCAAGAGGACCATTTGACTAATACCAAAGCACGTGAAAATGCCTACCTTATGCTTTAGCACTGAGCGAATAATCGTTAGAAAGAATTCAAGATAAACCTTGGATAAACATAATTAAAAGCCAAATAAAATAACACAAAAATAACTCCGTTTTTGTAGGGTTCGAACCGACACCGACAGCGTACTAAAGGATTTCACCTTCATAACCAAGTGGACAATTTGAGTTCTACTAAAGCACGTGAAAACACTTACCTCATGCTTTAGCACTGAGCGACGAATCGTTAGAAAGAATTCAAGATACTTAAACCTTAGATAAACATAATTAAAAGCCAAATAAAATCACACAAAAATAACTCCGTTTATGTAGGGTTCGAACCGACATCGACAGCGTACTAAAGCTTTCCACCTTCATAACCAAGTGGACCATTTGAGTTCTACTAAAGCACGTGAAAACACTTACCTCATGCTTTAGCACTGAGCGACACGAGTGGTTAGAAATAATTCAAGATAAACATAATTAAAAGCCAAATAAAATCACACAAAAATAGCTACGTTTTTGTAGGGTTCGAACCGACACCTCCCGTGTACCATGAGCATCTATCCACCTTCATAACCAAGTGGACCATTCGAGTTCTACAAAAGCACGTGAAAACACTTACCTCATGCTTTAGCACTGAGCGAAACGAGTCGTTAGAGATAATTCAAGATAAACATAATTAAAAGCCAAATAAAATCACACAAAAATAACTCCGTTCTTGTAGGGTTCGAACCGACATCAACAGCGTACTATGAGCTTCTATCCACCTTCATAACCAAGTGGACCATTCGAGTTCTACAAAAGCACGTGAAAACACTTACCTCATGCTTTAGCACGAGCGACGCGGGTCGCGGTGCGGCGGGCGCGCGGCCCGGCCGCGGGGTGTCTGGTTGGCGCGGCGCGTCACACGTCCGCGCCGGCGAGCGTGGGCGTACGTCTGACGCCCCGCCAGCCCCCGCCGGCGGGGGCGGAAGGTTCCGTCTATCGTGCCAAGGGACGTCTGAAACTGGATTTGTTTTAGGTTTAAGTTAGTGTTTAGGTAAGCGAGATGCGCTGTTTTGCTGTGTTAAAAAAAAACGATTGCTAAAATCTAGATAACTTAGTAATTTTATGTAGCATAGGATATAACACGCAGTTCAAAGTCAAAGTCAAAATGTCTTTATTCAATTTAGGACATAACAAGCACTTATGAACGTCAAAAGAAAACTACCACTGGTTCGGAAAAAACCTCTGTTGAGAAGAGTCCGGCAAGAAACTCAACGAGGTATTCTATTTTAAACAGATTCATTTGAAGTGATAATAAAACCGTTGTCATTAGTGTGTAGAACCAAGTTACTAAACTTAGTCCATTTCCGTGATATTTTCTCGTTCAAAAATTTATGCTGATTTAGGACCACCGTGACCGTGTTACGTATTTTGTAGTTCCACGTTATGTATTAGGGGCTAGAATTTTCAGTTAGAATGTGTTTGTTGCTAGGGATAATTTTACGGCTCTGAGACGTGGTCCTTGACTGTTGGACTCTTGGAGAGGCTCAGTGTTACGTAACAAGCTATGGAGAGAGCAATGCTTGGAGTTTCTTCGCACGATAGAATCCGGACGGAAATTTGCCAAAGACTAAGGTCTCCGCCATAGCTTTTATCGATGAAGTGGCCATGGAAGGACCACATTGAAAAACAGAAGGGCTGTAACAAAATTCGAAAATTGAAGTTCGTATCGTGCTATCCCTGTCACTCTTGTATTAAATAATATATTAACGTCGGCGGAACGGTACAATACGAATATCAGTTTTCGAATTTTGTAGTCCATTTGTAGCCCATCAGGTCTACTCAGGTCTACTCGTATAATATTTCAAAAAGGGTCCACAAAAAATTACAGAATTGTAGACTACTTAAATTGGTATTTCGTCGATTTTTTGGTTAAACTAAACAGTAAACAGTGCAGGAATGTCCATTTAAATTTACGTTCAATTTGCGCCCAATATCTTCGAGATGATAAATGACTAGAATCGTAGAAACAACACAATGCTTTGTGAAAATAATCTATAGATGCCAAATTAGGCTGTAAAACATGACAATCTACGAAGTTCGAAGTTCGATTCTATTTACAGCTTTGATGCTCAGGTGCTTCTGGGGAACCTGGGGAACCGAACTTTCCTCGGGCTAAAACTGGGTAATAAACGTTTTCCCAGAGATAAGACCAGGTTACATCGATTTTTCATCCCAAAACCTCTTGATACATACTAAATTTCATCGAAATCGTTGGAGCTGTTTTTGAGATCTCCGAACTATATTTATATATACAAAAGAACTAGCTACAGCTGCTCGCGGCTTCGCCCACACGAAATTCGGCTATCGCTCGCTGTTCCCTCGGGAACTGCATTTTCCGGGATAAAAGTAGCCTATGTCACTCTCTGTCTTATCAACTATTAGGTCCTCAGCATTCCGTGCTACGTGCTAATACCGCTCTACTACCACTGGACCATTACCACTGGACTGGGTGGTAGTGGTAGCAGTATAGCCCGCAGCACGGAACGCCGAGGACCTGGATTCGATTCCCAGCGCTGGTCCCTTGTTCTCGTTTTTCTGTGCATCTATGTTCCAGTTTGTATTTTCGTTATCAAATTGACATTTTAACAGAAGAATATTTATACGGTAACAAGACCTGTTCAAACGTGCTTCAAGATCACACCCTCCTCAAAGTCACCGAAAAGCCCCCTCGTTTGGACTACTTAGCAACTAAAAGCTTGTCTTTCACTGAAAAGGCGCTTTGAATAAATACCGTAAGAATAAACACTGATAGAAAGGACACGTCGATTCGCACACGTACAACTTAAGACCTGATGCAAAGGCAACTGTTTTTAAGATTGTTTTTTCTTTAATCTTTTGTATTTATTTTTTCAATTCCAAATTTTTGTTATTTTTACGGTCATCCCGTAAAAACCCGAGGACCTGGGTTCGATTTCCAGTCCCGGTCTTATTTTTCTGGTTTTTCTGTGCATCTATATTTCAGTTTGTATTTTCGATTTTGGAACTTTTTTATTCTATCATTTATGTTTTAAATTTATTGGTACTTAACATTACTTAAGCTGTAAAGTAAAATTGAGACGCACTACGTTAAAATTTTTACCAATCACAGCTTCGCATGTACTAGAATACAAAGCTACGTAACCGTAAATTGTTTCTTTGACGTGGTTTAACTTATTATAGCCATATTCTTGTTTTCGTATTGTTGTAAAATAGTTTTCTTATTTTATTTACATCATTGTTTTTATTATAATTTTATTTTTGACGATCTTTTTTTGCATTCGTTATATTTTGCTATGTTTTATGGAAAGTAATTTTCACGAAGTAATAAATAAATCTATTTGGCATTGTACAACAATAATAAAATTAGTTCTTTTTTTTTGTAATGATGTATATTTAATTTTATTGTTGTGTGTTAATAAATATTTACACTATACATTTTTATTGAAATACCAGCCTTTATTACTTAAGCTACTGGTCTTTAGTGAAAAGGTAGGGAACCACGGCTCGGACTTAACCATGTCCGACGTAGAATATTCCCATCTGTTACTTTATATTCTTACGTAAATATGTTTGTATTTCGGCAAAAACAATGACCTTTAAACAACTTTACTACTTTAATAACTGACGACATTTGTGGTATTTTTAGCAGTATAAAAATATGAATATTTTTGATGTGGTGTAGTAATTAGTGTTTTGATAAAACACAAAAACAAGTAATGGATTCCGAAATAAATAATTCACTTGGAAAAGTTGAAAAACCTTCGTTAATGTCTTTTAAAGTTTTTTATACATTTTGCAGGTGGTAGGACCTTGTACAAGGTCCGCCCGGATTGCTATCACCATCTTGCTCGTTAATCCTGCCGTGAAGCAGCAGTGCTTGCGCTGTTATGTTTCGGCGTGGAGAGTAAGGCAGCCGGTAAAACTACTGGCACTTTAGGTATCCCATCTTATGCCTCTAGGTTGGCAACGCAACTGCAATCCCCCTGGTGTTCCAGGTATCAATGGGCGGTGGTGATCTTTTACCACAAGGAGACCCACTTGCTCGTTTGCCATCCAGATGAATAAAAAAAAAACATCGATTAGCTGATTGTATTTTTTTAACAGGGCTTAGAACTTTCTCTAATAAACTAGCTTAAGATTGAAAAAACCGGTCAAGTGCGGGCCGAAATCGTGCACGAAGGGTTCCGTCATTACAAAAAAAAAATCGTTCTGTCTGTCTGTCCGTTGCTAAGCTTACTTTGGCACTAGTTTAAATTGGTGTGAATTGTCCCGTTATTATTTATTTAATTAGGCGTGTCCGACACGCTCTTGGCCGGTTTTACTTTTTGAATACGGAACCCTAAAAATTCCAACATCTTAACTAATAACTCTACAATATTTACTCACAAACCCAGCTGATCAAGGCGTCACAACAGCCATTGGCGTAGCTCGTAGCGTGTCTACGGCGCTACGGCGTAGCGCGTAGAGCGTCTACGCCCACGCGTAGCATCGTAACAGTCACCGAATTAGCCCACTTTGGAACTTTAAAATAACTTAAGTCTGTAACCTTTTGGGTATTCCAAGGGTTATCTTAAGCCTACTATTATGAATGGGAAGGTTTGTAAGTTTATCTGACTCCACGAAGAAGGGTTATGTTTTTCGAGCGTATAATAATTATGTATGTGTTTTTTTATTAATTATATTATTATTACTTATTAAGGGAACTGTAAGAAGAAAGCTGAGAACAGAGAAGAATGGAAATTGCTCCACCGACAAGAGCCTAGCTCTTAAATATATGATGATGATGATGAAGGGAACTTTATTATAATAAGACTTTTAGTTAAAACTATGTACATAAAAATATCTTAGGCTTAAAACGCTTATGTAAATTAAGAAAAATAATGATAATAAACAAAGTGTATGTATGTATGTCCATTTCTTTGGTCCTCGCTGCAGCTTAAACGGCTGGATGGATTTTAATATAAAAAAATCTGCGAAAAAAAAATATGGCGAAGGAACAAAAAAATATTTTGTAGTAACAATTATGGGTACCAGCTAAAAGCTAATAAATAAGCCCATTCTTAATATAGGTACATGAGTTTTCACGAAATATCCATTGATTAGTGAAAACAAATAGAGTTTCAAATCACATTTAGCCACCACTTATCACTAATTAAACAAATAAAGTACTTCCTTAAAAATGCTTAAAAACTAAATGCTAGATTTGTTATTTTATAAAAGATAATTTTATTTTAAACTAGCTGTTGCCCGCGGCTTCGCCCCCGTTATAATTTTTCAAAAATTTCTTCTATAAAAACCCCTACGCACAGCAAAAAAAGAATTAGTGAAATCGGTCCAGCCGTTCCCGATTTTTGACATAGACATAACTTTATTTCGACATCAAACTTAAAATAATACATAATTTACAGATGATTTTGCGCATAGCAACACATTTTACATTTATTTATAGAAATTTATAAATATTTAAATGTAATTTCGCACATGATTTTTGAATAAATCAAAGCCCATGTTTGAACGCACAATCGTTTGGTTGAGAGCAAAATACGGTTGTTTTCTTCTTATTCATCTAGTGAATTCTACCCACGAATTTCACCTTAAGGCTTCCACGGGCTCCAAAATCACCGTAAAAATGATTTTACTGCGTTCAATTTGCACGTGCGAGTGTGGCCCGGTGATAGCACGTAGTGATAGCCGGTGGAAAATATCGATTTTATGCTCCATCGGACATTTCTAGGCTTTTAAAGGAGCTGAATTTCATTTTAACAAGCGTTTATATAACGAACTATGTGACGGTATTATTACAAGCTTTTATCTGACCTGTGATGTTTGTATATATGTATGTACTTTTAGCCAAATAAGTAGTCTATCAATTTTTAAACAAGTTCCTATCAAATAAATATGTCGCTAAAGTCGAACTTTCAAGTTGATAGACACGTCTATTGGCATTATTGTTTTATGATATGCAAACGATTATCAACTTTAGGGTGGTAGCCCTTATAGTAGCCCCCTGAACAAACTAAAGCCCGGGATGGACAGGCAGACAGACTTGGTGAAACTATAAGGGTTCCGTTTTTGCCATTTTGACTACGAAACCCTAAAAAAACAGATCACGTTTCTAAACGAAACGTTTAAAATGACAACGACACTAGAGCTTGTCTATAAGCTTAGACAAGCTCTAGTGTCGTTGTGTCTTAGCAGAAGACGCGTCTCTCACTCAGCTAAATAAAAAGAAAGAAAATAATTTATTTTCACACCTCTCATACAGAAAAGTAACTTTTCCTCCCGATGAGAGGGAGCGAAGTGCAACTTTTCTGTTTATTTCATGATTTATTTCAAGAGGCCATCGTGGAAAACCTTTTAGGTTAGGTTAGTTTTATAAAAATCGTGAAATATTTACAGTTTCAGAAATATTAAACAGTTGGGAAATGAAAAGTTGCAGGTGGTAGGACCTTGTGCAAGGTCCGCCCGGATTGCTACCACCATCTTGCTCGCTTATCCTGCCGTGAAGCAGCGTGCTTGCACTGTTGTGTTTCAGCGTGGAGAGTGTAAGACAGCCGGTGAAATTACTAGCACTTGAGGTATTCCATCTTAGTTGTAGGTTGGCAACGCATCTGCAATACCCCTGGTGTTGCAGATGTTTATGGGCGGTGGTGATCTCTTACCACCAGGAGACCCACTTGCTCGTTTGCCTTCCTGTCGAATAATAAAAAAATAATTGTTGCGTAATAAAACAGGTTGCCAAACGTTATTCGCGGAAACATTAATAAGCCGATGGCAATGATGATAATGATGACATAGGCCCATTTCGAAATACTAGTGGACTACACCCAGCACTGCCGCTTGGCCCGCGCGCTGTTTATGACGGGTTCCAAATTTTTAAGGAACCCGTTACTGTCCAGGAAGAAAATTTCATACTTACTTCCTGGACAGTTCGAGATTACTTCGTGGACACTAGCAGCCAGTCTCCAACATGCGTTACTTTCTACGGCGCTTTTGAAGACATAATTGTAACATTTTACAAAAATTTTAAGAAGAATACCATTGTCGCATAGCAACAAAAAACTCCACAGTGTCCGTGACCTGACACTCACATGGCCAGGTTTTAAACCTGCTCTTATTTCGTCAGTAATATCTTTTTACATGAAATCAATCAGTTGATTCGATTTTTTTAACGGGCGTCGGTCGTCTCAATCCATTAGGCTATCTCCGATCTTAATGGAACGGCGCGACCGTTTACAGTACTGACCTTAAAGTATTATAACATTTAAGGTTATGGAAACTAATGATTTCAATACGGTTTTATCATAATAATAACAAAAAATCTTTGTCACTATTTAAATCTATCCTTAAGGAGCACTATCTGTCATCTTGTATAATTAGCTTTATAACAATTTATTTATTTATTTCTTGCTGTTTATCTCCCTGCCTATATTTATTTTAGACGTATATTCGTTCGTAGATGTATTTTTGCTACGTTTAAATTGTCTGATCTACTTATGATGCACCATCTATTGTAAACTAGGTAGTCCTTCCTTCTTTCTGTAAAAAAGATTGTCTGGAAGAGATCGCTCTTAAGTGATAAGGCCGCCTATTAGTCACCGTGTAGCTTTTTTCTCTGTGTATCTGTTTCCTGTATTGCTTACTATTTCTGGTGTATAATAAAGAATCTTCGTATTTGTATTTGTAATACGAGTATATGCGACAAATATACTTACACGTGACAAAGTAAGCAAAGCTTATGGATGGCCTCTGGATCTCCCACTCACGGTACGAAACACAGTAGCAAAATTAATATTTCGCGCCGGTATTCTGTGGGAGTGTGGTACTAACCTGGTCGATCCGGCCCATTCGTACTGCAGCCAGCAAGTGGTTACAGTAAGGCTCTATCACACCAAAAACTCAATGTAATAAAATTATACAGTCATTGAAAAGGTGTTTCCATAAAAATTGTCTATTGCAAACCTATCGGGTATTCCGGTTGTCCTAGAAACTTCCTGAACATCATGGGTGATAATGAAGATAAGTCTTATAGCCCATCATCATCGTGTCAGCCGAAAGACGTCCACTGCTGGACATATGCCTTCCCCAAGACTCTCCACTCAGACCGGTCTTGTGCTTTTCGCATCCACCGCAATCCTGCGATCTTAACCAGGTCGTCGCTCCATCTTGTAGCCCAACCCATGATAAAACTCTGGGTCAAAAACCATCTGAAATGGAAACCACACTGCGTACATTTCGCTTATTTATCGTAGCTAGAATTTTAAAATGTTTTTTAAAACTTTTTCACCTTATCCGTTCACAGGTTGAGCGTTAGAGATATCTTAAAAGGATAAGTTCACCAGTGTCTTTTGAACTCAGCATTTTCAACGTTATTTTTTGTTTGCTTTATATAATTATAAACGTAAATATTAAACATGAATACAAATATTAAGTATCAAAAGAATGAAAACGAAGGTACACAATCCAACAAAATAAGTGTTAATAAAAAATTGGAGGCGCAAAACATTCCCTTGGTACAAGTAAATCCCCGAAAAAGACAACAAAATGAATATTCATATCGCATTTCGCAATCGAAAACAATTTATTTGATTCACCCCGCACGTGGCGCGCAATCCCCTTACCGCGTATAACTCTTTATCTGAAAACCATAAACTACTGCACTTGTGTATTTACTACCCGCAACCAAGAAAGAACGGAAAGTAACATACATATACAACTGAGAATCATACGACAATGATGAAAGTACAGACTGAACGCAACTGAGCACGCGTTTTCACACAGAAAATATCTTTTGGTACTGTCCTAAGGTACCTTTTCCTTATGCCGGGTTGTACGGGGCTGGTAGAGTGAGTTCGTTCTGTGTATCGATGTTTGCAAGACTGCTCTGTGGATTGGTTTTCTTCGAGATAGGAGTATTAAGTACACCGAGTGTTTATTAGGTGTGCAAAAAAGGGAGGAATAAACGTGTGGTTCAATGATTGGGAAGAATAGTGGAGGCTTTTGGACTTTAGGTGGGTTATCGGTTTGATTTTTCAAATAAGTCTGCATATTTTGTAGACAAACACGTACCTATACAAATATATTATATCTATATAATCTATAATATAAAAATGAATCGCAAAATGTGTTGGTAAGCGCATAACTCGGGAACGACTGGTCCGATTTCGCTAATTCTTTTTTTGTTGTGTTCGATACTGTCAGGAGATGGTTTTCATGGAAGAAAAGAAATACAACGAGGGCGAAGCCGCGGGCAACAGCTAGTTAAGAATAGAAATATCACGCGACTTATAAATGCCATTGCGCTTGTAGCTAAAAAGCCATATGAGCAACAGGTGACCAGATAGCACAGTGGTTAGAGTACGTGACTGTAAAGCTTGAGGTTTTGGGTTCATTCCCTGATTGGAGCAGATATTTGTATGAAAAATAATATAAGGGATAATGCAAATTTCTTAGTTAAATGTTTTTATGGTTGCATTGTCATTCAAATACGTAATTAGGTATGTTCTGAGATTTTTTTTTCCACCAACGAGATGGACGGATGACCTAGTTAAAGCCGCGGGTTCACGGTGGATGCAGGCCGCTGCCAACCGAAGCAACTGGAGGTCTATGGGGGAGGCCTATGTCCAACAGTGGACGTCCTACGGCTGAGATGATGATGATGATGAGATTTTTTTTTAAGTAATTCACGGATTACAATATTCTTCTGTATAAATAAAAATGAATCGCAAAATGTGTTGCTAAGCGCACAACTCGGGAACAGCTGGACCGAAATCGCTAATTATTTTTTTGTTGTGCTCGTTATTCTCAGGAGAAGGTTTTTATGGAAGAAAATTTAGAGAGATTACAACGGGGGCGAAGCCGCGGGCAATATTCAGTTCTAAATAATATTTTTAATGTGAAAATAACTCTGTCTGTCAGTTTGTCTATCTGCCTATTTTTTGCTGTCTATCAGCTGTATGTTTACGCTTAAACTACTGAACCGATTAAGATATGGCATGAAGAGTAAGACAGCCGGTGAAATTACTGGCACTTGAGGTATCCCATCTTAGGCCTATAGGTTGACAACACCCTCAGATGTTGTTGAGTGTTGCAGATGTTTATAGGCGGAGGTGATCTCATACCATCAGGAGACCCACTTGCTCGTTTGCCATCCAGTCGAATAAAAAAAAACTTTACAATGGAGCTAACAAAGTTTATTTGAGCATGATACAAAGCATTGAGTTTAACCTAGGTACGGTAGAAAAGAGAAAAAACGACGTTACTGGAGTTAAAATATGTTTCCAAATGCAGCTAAATACAATGAGTTTCTAAACTTTTGATGCGCTTTCCTTTTTAGTTTTTAAGTAGGTATAAGATTTGGTTTAACTTGCCCTGGTTGTCATTGTTGTTGGGTCAGGTTCATTCTGACCCACTTCCCAGTAGTGATTGACCTCAAAAGGCATCATCATCATCATCATCTCTCAGCCATAGGACGTCCACTTTTGGACATTGAAAGGCATACTTATGTAAATTTGGTGACAGTGCTAATCCATACTAATAATAAAAATGCGAAAGTTTGTGTGTTTGTACGTTTTGTGTGTCTTTTACGTCGAAAAGGAGCGACGGATCGACGTGATTTTTGGCATAGAGATAGTTTATGGGCCAGGGAGTGATTATACGCTGCGTTTGTCCCGAAAAAATGCACAGTTCCCGAGTGAACAGTGTTTATAATATAAAACGAAAAATATTAAAAAATATATAGAAACTTTTCTGTTTGTAGCTGTTGACAACTGATTCCCTTCGTCTTAGAAGAAGATTTGATTTTGTGCACTAGAGCATAAAAAGTCATGTTATGTCGCCTTAATCCAGCATGAATACCAACTTTACGAGCATGAGAATTGAAAAAGATTTTTTTATCATCTATTTCACAAGTAACATATTATTTGTGTTTGCTTTTACCTCCGTAGAACCACTCAGTACGCGAGGCGTTCACACTTGACTGGTTTGTTTTAAAACTTTCGGAACTCCATTATTATAGCGGATTGCATTCGTAGCTGCGCGGGCGGCCACCACCGATTAAAACTTAATCTGCGACGCCGATTCACCGGCCGGTAGGAGGGTTCTTTACAACTAAAGACTAATATAATAATAATAATGAAACATTTAAGATTACTTTTTGGAGTCTTTTTGCATTTTTTATTTCAACTCCAAATTATTGTTACTTTTACAAAAATACAGAAAGACCCCAAAAAGTAATCATAATTTGATTGCTTAATAGCGACATCTCTTGTCCCTGGTGAGCGGATAATTGCGATGAGAATGTAAAATGTATCTTGATGAGAAACTAGTAACATAGATGGCGTTAGTGTCACTGCTAAAGTGACTAAGAAAAGAATGCAAGTTGAATTGTTGGTGCATAGGAGAAATTCGTGTCTAGTCTCCTGTCCAGTGGTGGTGTAGGGGAATAGCACGCAGCACGGATTGCTGAGGGCCTGGGTTCGATTCCCAGCGCTGTTCTATTTTTCTGGTTTTTCTGTGCTTGTGTTTTCGTGTGAAATATATAATAAAACATTTATTAAGATTGGGTTTTGGAGTCTTGTTTGTTCTTCTTGTATTTTTTAATTCAACTCCACATTTTTGTTACTTTGACGGTCATCCCGTATAACCCATATCGAAAATACAAACTGAAACATAGATGCACAGAAAAACCAGAAAAATAAGACCAGCGGCGCTGGGAATCGAAACCAAAGCAAACCAACCAAACCAAAACCAAACCAAACCAAATTGGCCGCGATAGTGAATGGATGTTAGGTTTGCTTCAGCACTCTGAATCGTGCCGCACCCGTCTCGCAAGCACAGCGTGTACAAACTGCATTATAAGTTCCATTGGTCGAGCGTTCCGGAGCGGAGCCTAACGACCGGGCAACTTACACCGCGCTCTGTACTGAGGCAGTTTTAACGAGGGCTATTTGCATTTCCATTTATTGGGACGCAGTATTCACGTGGCAGATATTAATAATACGAATGTTTGTTCTCGGGTCTTGGATGTTTCATATGTATTTAACGCACACACACAAACGCACGCACGCACACACACACAAACATCACGCCTGTGTTCCCTAATGGTAAAGTACAGCACACGAAATGTTACTGCTTCGGAGCCACTTTTAGTAATTTTAGGTTTAAAGTTTGACAAAAATGGTACAATAGTGAGAGGTTGCTATAGTCTGTCACCTACGGTATACCTTAACCTATATCCTCAGTCGCCTCTTACGACAGCCACGGAAGAAATGGAGAGGTGTTATTCTAAACCTGACACCACATGCGTATTAAAGTACATAATATGTATTTAAGTATGTATTTATCTAGATAAGTATGTTTATCCATCGCCTAGTATCCATGGCTTTGCTTAGTTTGGGACTAGATCCTACTCCGTACGCCACAGAAAAACCAGCGTCAAATCAACTTGATTTTTAACCCCCGACGCAAAAAAGGGGTGTTATAAGTTTGACCGCTATGTGTGTCTGTGTGTCTGTCTGTGTGTCTGTCTGTGTGTCTGTGTGTCTGTCTGTGGCACCGTAGCTCTTAAGCGGGTGGACCGATTTGAATGCGGTTTTTTGTATTTGAAAGCTGGTTTTCTAGCGATGGTTCTTAGATATGTTTCATCAAAATCGGTTCAGCCGTTTCAAGATCATCAGCTCTTTTGTTCGCTGCGGTAGGAATCTTAGACGCATAATGGGTATTTACTTTACTTTCAAGCATATTTGGGACCTAAAACTTGAAACACCCATGTATGCTATGTAACTATGCAAGATTATGCAGTTCTCGGCCTGATGCTGCAGCTAGGATATCCAGAACACTAGTAGATACACTCTTGATAAAACCATAGCAGATATATCGTGTTTGGATTCGTTTCGATCAGTATTTGATTCTACATACAATGAAAAAGTGGCAACAGGATGAGCTGATGCTGCAGCCAAGATATCCAGCATATTAGTACCTACACTATAAAAAATAATAGCACATATATCGTGTTTGGATTCGTTTTGATCAGTAATTGATTCTACATACAATGCAGTGATAGCAACACGACGAGCTGTTTAAAAAACATGAAATAAAAAAAAAAAAAATTTAAAAACCCCCGACAAAAAAAGCCGCCAAAAAACGACAACTAAAAAGTAAAAAATAATTATGCACTACCTAGCTGTTGCCCACGACTTCATCTGCGAACAATTCGTTTATCCCTATCCCGCTGGGACTATGCTGATTTCCCGCAAAATTAGCCTAAGTTAATTTAGTATAAGTACCTAGTAATATTCTTTTTATCTAAGCGTTGTCGATGTCGGGGGACCGCTAAGGTTAATATTTTAAAAAATACAACATAATGTACTTTAGTTTCTGTTAACCTTAGCGGTCCCCCGACACCGACGACGCTTAGATAAAAAAAATATTACTAGGTACTTATACTAAATTAACTTAGGCTAATTTTGCGGGAAATCAGCATAGTCCCAGCGGGATAGGGATAAACGAATTGTTCGCAGATGAAGTCGTGGGCAACAGCTAGGTAGTGCATAATTATTTTTTACTTTTTAGTTGTCGTTTTTTGGCGGCTTTTTTTGTCGGGGGTTTTTATTAATTCCATTACAGAAGGATTAATTTCGAGGTAAATGTTGGTCGTATATGACATTGGCGTGTGAGGAATCCCATTGGTTGTCACCTGTACTACTACCATAAATTTACAGTGACCGAACTCGATAGCGACGGCGTAAATTATTTGTAGAGGCGCTGTACAATTCTCCACACAAATAATTTACGCCGTCGCTATCGAGTACGATCCCTGTTTTTTTCTTTTATTCGACTGGAAGGCAAACGAGCAAGTGGGTCTCCTGGTGGTAAGAGCTCACCACCGCCCATAAACATCTGCAACACCAGGAGTATTGCAGATGCGTTGCCAACCTAGAGGCCTAAGTTGGAATACCTCAAGTGCCAGTAATTTCCCCGGCTGTCTTACTCTCCGCGCCGAAACACAACAGTGCAAGCACTGCTGCTTCACGGCAGGATTAGCGAGCAAGATGGTGGTAGCAATCCGGACAGACCTTGCTCAAGGTCCTACCACCTGCAAAACTGTAAAATCATGGTTGTGGTACTGGTGGTGAAGAGGCTAAAAATCCTCAGACTCTGAGCAAAGAAATATGTATCAATATTTTCTACGTATTCTATCAAACAGGAAAACGGAAATGTTAGTATGTTTATACTTAGAGCTCGTAATAGAAAAGAGTTCCCTGAGCTAAAAATAGACAAGTAAAGGTCAGCGCTGAGTGCCGTTCCATGTTGTGAACGTTTGCAGCAGTCAAACTTCAAATGGGAGTACAACCATCTCTTTATCATATTTATAGCACAGTACAGTCGATGCCCTAACATAAGTATCCACTTCTCTATGCAACTAGTATAAAAAAAGTTAGACAATGAAATTTTCACTGAACTGTTATAGTTTTCCTTTTAAGTTTGATATAGGTACTTACTACCATTCTGATTTTTTTTCAAATTTTTCCACCTACCGGTTTAGATTTTAGAGGGGGACGCTCGATTTTAATGAAAATTTGCACTTTAAAGTTGAATATTTTGCAAACAAATCACTGAATCGAAAAATCGTTTTAGCAACCCCCTAATATGGAAGGTACTTAGTCTAAAATTATTTTTTTTTACTTTTTATCGCACTGTTTTGTCGGCATTGTTTACATATAATATATTCGTGCAAAATTACAGCTTTCTAACATTGATAGTCTCTAAGCAAAGCCGCGGAGTGACAGACAGACAGACAGACAGACAAACAGATAGACATGGCGAAACTGTAAAGGTTCCGTTTTTGCTATTTTGGCTACGGAACCCTAAAAGCCCGCCAAGAGTGTGTCTCACACCCACGAAATAATGATTCCGTAGCCATTACGAAAAAATAAGTAATATTTTTCTAAAGATTTTGGTATACCTACCGGGTGTGGCCTGTAATATAAGCAAAAAATTAAAACATTGATCATGCTTCACAAACTGAACAACATTAATTCAGCGAATTTTAAAAGTGATTAGTTTTTTAATTTTTATTACACTTTTAAGTTTAATCGAAGAAGCAATGTAAAGCAAAATGCTTGATGTTTGTAGCGTGACAGGCGACGTCAGTTGTGTTCTAGGATGGCGTACATTGATGGCAGTATTTAATATGTATGAAAAAAGGAAATTTTCAAGACTCCATTATTTTTAAAAGTCGCTGAACTAATGTTGTTCAGTTTAACGAGAACGATCTATGTTTTAATTTTTTGCTCGTATTACAGGCCACACCCGGTATGTGTAAAGGTAAACGTACGAGCGCTCGTCACTGTCCCAATAGTTATCTTTAATCCTATGTCATTAGCAATAGAGATGACAGCAGGGTGTCGACGATTGGACATTAGCGTGTCGAGCTCTCGGACATTCACCTTATTTAAACTTTACATTCTATTGCGATAAATGGTCGATTATTAAGTTGGTAGCGCCTCGAGGACTTGAAGCAGGAAGCCGAGACCCTCGTCATCCTCGCTCGATCAGATTGTGTCGAAACGTGTCAATCCCTTTCGGTATTTTTATTCAGAATGACAGTTTTGTCGCTTTTATTTCTTGCTAACTTTATAAGTGTAAAATGTGACAATGTATAACTTGTAGTATAAATATTGTAGTCTGCTTGGATGACTCGAACCACGACTGTTAAACACTTATATGGGATCACTTGTCTGTCAAAAATGACACATTCACAAAATATGGCCCTAAAACGTATGCAGTAACAGGTAATTTTGCATGTAGAGTGGGCCAAATTTGTTCTCTCTATAACAACAAAATACTAAAGACAGAATAAAATAAAATTTTACCAATGTCTAATGAATGTTATATAGATGGTACGGAACCCTTCGTGCGCGATCCCATATTGCACTTGACCGATTTTTTACAGAAACGCTATGACATAAAACGTATTTTCGTTTACTCTTTGTACGGAACTCTCCCGGTGCAAGTCCGACTCACACTTAACCGGTTCTCCCCACCATGACGCTTCACTTCCTCGCTCATCTAAGCTCCCAGCGCAGCCTTAATCTCCTTGAAGGAAGCTAAATTGCATCTGTAATACAATATTCAGGAGCTTGTCTGCATCTGACAGAGACTCTTCAGCTCTGTCTTGAATCTGTTGAGGATCGAGTTACAATAACGAGTTGGAGGGTTCTGTAATCTATATATATAAAAGGCAAACCTGACTCACTGGGTTATATATCAACGCACAGCCCAAACCGCTGGGCCTAGATACTTGAAATTTGGTACAGGGGTTCCTTTTATGATGTAAGTGAGCACTAAGAAAGGATTTTTGGAAATTCATCCCCTAAGGGGGTGAAATGGGGGGGTGAAGCTTATATGCAATTTTGTCATTTTTGAACTTAGAAGTATCAAAATAGGTGTATAAGTTCTTAATTACAATTAAAAATGATTTGTCTAGGTGAAATGGATAAAATTCCCCCCTAAAGGGGTAAAATGAGGGGGTAAAGTTTGTATGGAAATTTTCTAATTTCTGAACTTAGAAGTATGAAAATAGGTGTATAAGTTCTCGATTACAATTAAAAATTATCTGTGTAGGTGAAATGGATAAAATTTCCCTCTAAAGGGATAAAAAAGCGCGCGATAACCGAATTCCACGCGGGCGAAGCCGCAGGCAAAAGCTAGTTGAGAATAAGGATGTTGACGCCATTAAAAAATAATTCGAAGAACAACTCCTCTTTATTTTAGGCCCGCTTGCAGTTAACATATAAATCTCGAGTTAGCGTTAAGCTCAGTTTAGTAGTGTCAAATTGTATGGAACTGTCAAGCCTACGCCTGGATTAACTACTAAATCTAGATTTATTTTTTCCTGCAAGACGGCCTTAGCCCTGAAAACCAGATTAATTTTAGATTTAGACCCACTTGCAGGTAAAAATAAATCTAGATTTAGTTGTTAAGCCTGGCTTAAGCTTAACAGTTCCATACATTTTGACACTACTAAACGAAGCTTAACGCTAACTCGAGATTTATATGTTTCCAGCAAGTGGTCGGTCATTACTGTAAAATTAGATTTTTGTTGTTTTAGAACAAACAAATAGTTAGTTGACTACCTTTTGCCCGCGGCTTCGCCCGCGCATTTAGTTACTTAAGCAGCTAGCGACAAATATGATGTAGCCCTCATCGAGAAACTTTCAGCACTCCATCGGAACTAACCGCTTACCCGAACAAGAGATATCGTTACTAAGCAATGAAATTAAGATTGGTTTTTTAAAATCTTTTTGTATTTTGTATTTCAATTCCAAATTTTTGTTACTTTTACTTATTGAATTATTTCTAAGATTTTAATTATTAATTTCGGGGATATATATTATTTACGTCTCATTTCGATCATAAAAAACCGGTCAAATTCGAATCGGTCATCCACCGAGGGTTCCGTACGAAACACCCTCGATACAGCCAATGTCAAAATATACCATCTAAACGGCCGAATCTATAAAACCGGCCAAGAGCGTGTCGGACACGCCCGAAGTAGGGTTCCGTAGCCATTACGAAAAAATAAGTAATATCTTCTAAGGAATTCGTAGTTTGTATGGAATATTTCAAGTTTAGGTATATTTTATACCTTAGGCTGCTATATACTCTTAAACTATAATAGTTCTCAAGAAAACTTGACCGCTATAGTTTTCCTTATAAGTTTGTTATACTTACTACCAAGCCGAATTTTTTCAAATTTTTCCACCCACCGGTTTAGATTTTAGAGTGGGGGGACGCCTGATTCTAATGAAAATTTTCACTTTCAAATTAATCACTGAATCGAAAAATCGTTTTAGCAATCCCCTAATGGTTTTTGGAGACCTATCCAACGATACCCCACACTATACAGATAGACAGACAGACAGACAGACATGGCGAAACTATAAGGGTTCCGTTTTTGCCATTTTGGCTACGGAACCTGTAACGGTTTCAAAGTACATTGAAAGCCATCATTGTGCGGATACATTTTTAATCACATATTGATAAAAATATTGTTTGAGAAAGTGCTATCTAGCAAAAATATCTCAGACAACTGTAACTTTACTGGGACGCTAATTTAATCAAAGATATTAAGAATACTATTTACATATGTAGTTCCAGCTTTAAATGTCAGGGGGCGCTGTTATGTATGGGAAACTAATTAACATTAAATTATAAGTCATTTCATGAAAAATAAGAGGAAACAAACATTCAGATTGAATGCATTGGTTGTTGTATGAATTTCAGCAAAATATTGGTTATAAAAAACATTCTATTTTAGGTAGAAAATGCATGAAATAGAAATTAGTATGTTTGTCATGATTACACGAAATACATCCAAAACGCAAGGAAAATTCTTATTAAATAAGATTTTATAGGAGATGAGCTTTCTTTTATCCAAGTTTCGTTTCATTCTGTTCAGTAGTTAAGTCACAATTAAACTTCAAAGTTATGGTGTTATTTAGTACTTATTGATCGGGTGGCGGACATTTATTAAAAGTGAATGAATATCTTAAATATTCATTAATTAATTAAAGAAATGGGGTTTACATACTTGATTTTGGATATATATTTAGATTTCATTTAGCAAATATTGGAAAAAGTATTCATCTATTTAAATTATAAAAAAAAAGTAGTGAAATTGTTAAAAGTATTGATTAAAATGGCTGAAGCTGGTGAGGCCAGTGAGGCTGTTGAGGCTCGAAATCCTTGAAATGCCGTTGAAGACGGAAATGCTTGAAATGCTGTTGACGACCGAGATGCTTGAAATGCTGAAAAGGGCTGAAGACTATAAATAGAGGTGGAATTGTAGGACCGGGGCATTCAGAATTTGGTCTTCAGGGCGAGAACATTAATTTTTAAATTGAGCGCAGAGGGTTCTTGCGGGTATCGGGGTTTTGGATCGAGGCGATTTAGCTTCACGAGGGTTCTTTGGAAGTTTGGATTTATAAATTTATTTGGGTTTTAACTATTTCACATTTTTATTGGGGATTTTATTTGGGTATTAATATAAATTTCTGAGTGAGTATTGTCTTATAAAATGGATATATTTAGTCAAATGGGTTTTAGTTTGCTACTGCTATAGTGGTAAATTATTATCCCATTCATTTATAATTGAAATATTTAAGTTTTAGTTCCTATTAGGGGAACTTTTCTGTGGGAATTTGATTTGCTATTTTCTATAGATAGTGAATTATTTTCTTACGCAATCGTACTAACCCATTTATATTTTCTGTGTCCTTCCCTTATAAACGGGTGGCGCCTGGTTCATCATAACATAATTTGGTGAATTAAGCAGCTTGTATGACTCGAAACCTAACATGGTGTCAACGTAAGGTAATACAAGTCACCTGTCTTCCTGAAATGAGTGGGCGTTTCAGAGGCAGAGAGATGAAAGTCGATCTGTCTAGTCACCCATACGGAATACTGTCTAACGTTATAACGAGCATGTAGGACTATAATCTAGACCGTGCCGTTTTAGGCGCATGTCTCTGTATAATTGGAATTCAGTATTGCGGTCCCGTATCTATATATTTATTTATGAACACCTGTAAGTATCCAGTCCGCTGGCTCCCTCTTCTTAGGGGCTATATTGCCAGGGAGCTAGCAACATTTAGGTCTGCGTGGTAGGGCAGGAACACACCGTCTTCGTTATAGGATAGCTAGCAAGGCAATGCATTGCACCGCGCGGCCTTACATTACACTAAATGTAAATGTGGGAAAAGGCGTTTCCCTAGTATTGCCAACTTCATACAAAGCTAGGGGGCTCGAGCCAAGCGTAAATTACAAGATAGGATGGTAGAAATGTAGGTAGGAATTTGGTTAAGGAATAGCTAGCGAGGCAACTCTTACACCGGACGAGCCTTATGTACACACACCTCACGTTTAATTTGAAGAGATTAATTCTCTTAGTTTGGTAATCTTCACAGAGCTAGGGATAGATTAAATTCATACACATCATTGTTTTATTCCTAGAGTTGTGGATTCTGTTGACAACCTCAATCTGAATACATAAGAAACTCCTAAGAGTGCTCTATCTTAAGACAGCCATGTGCTCCAATAAAACTATAATTTATAATGTTATAAAGCTAGCTTGAATATTATAGATTGAGGATTTGGTACAGCCAGGGAGGCTCCCCGTTGGTTGTCTTACTGCCTGTAGGAGAAGACACTGACACGGCTCGTACTGTATGAATCATCTATGATGTGATAGTTACCTCTATAGCATAAAAGGCTTACCGTTGGAGAGTGGCCTCTGTGATCGACTGCTTTCTGTTTGAGTTATTAAAGTAAATAGAAGTATTTTAACTACTTGATTGAATGAGTCAATAGATTATATATATATATGCATTATCAATCTATGGTAAAGTTTACTGGTGAATGAGTCGAAAAATTGGGCAAGTTCACTGGTGAGCTCAATGAATGAGTCATAAGGTTAGGCCATTCATTGTAAACAGTAGGGACTCAATGGAAATGTCATAAAGTTAGGCTTTCCATTGATATTTTGCAGTTGGGTTGCTGTGGATGAGTCATAAGGTTAGGCGAGTTCACTGGTAACCTACTGTAAGCTAAGTATTATATTTATTATAGGAATTGTATCTGTACTAAAGACTTTATAATGCACCATTGTTAGTGCGTAGATTTTCTGATCTACAATATGCCTCTTCTGAAAGGGAAGTATTGTAGATTTGGAGGCGCTGGAGGGTCCATAGGGGATGGAATATGGCTTTAAACCATAAAGGTGGGACCCCCGGGGGCATCGCGCCCCCGGTATCAGTCCGTAATACACTTACAATTCATATTCTAAAGTTTGAGAAAGTTCCCGAGTAAAATACTTTTATACATAGGTTGCTTAGTTATATAATAGTTATTCCATTCTTACTTTTCACTTAAATTACTTTGGGTTACTCAGTGTTCACAATGTAGGTTCTACATATATCACTAGACGATTCACATGGCCATTTTAACTAATTTTCATAAGTAATAGGGCATTGACCTGAACTAAGTTATACTACATTAAGAATTGTTAAGTTTATCAATAAGTATGTTAAATAATTAGTTAATTATAAGCACAAGATAGATATAAGTATTAACAGCAAGAAGCATCATCAACATCAGTTCAGTTCTTTACTAGGTGCCTGTAGGGGTGCAGTTACAATATGGGTTAGCCGTGACAGGATGAACTAAAGTTTTATTCTAATTAGTGTTTGGTGTTTGTTTGATAAAAAGTAGGTTCTTTGGCAGTTTGTTCATACTTACTATTTATAAGATAGGATAGCAAACTAAGGTTCACTTACTAGATTAGTAATTTAATGCTAAGTTAGTTTAGATATTAAGTTTCATTAGTTAAGTTTCAAGTGACTGTTTTCACATAAACAGTCACAATTTGCTGTTCGTGGAATGGAGGTGAAAGTAAGAGTGGAAATTTATAGTTCACACTAGGAATAGGAGTAAGGAAAATTAAGTTGACACAACAAAATGTTATACAAGACATTGAAGTTTAATGAAAATGGTACAGTTTGTCACTAGGTAGGATGAGGATTTAGGTAGGCTTCACTTAAATTTATATCGTTCACGGTTGTAGCACTTATAGTTATTCGAATCTCCATCTGAAAACAATAATATATTGTAAATTTGGTAGATTTCATCAGTTAATTTTTGACGTTGGAACGATTCACTTTAAACCAGGGTTCAATAGCCAGCTGACGTTGCCGTGTTACTTAGAAATTTTTGATTGTCAGATTTTAGTTCTTGAAGTTCTATTAATAGGGGATGATAATTAATTATAGCACAATTTTATCACGATAAATTAGAAAACTAAAGTAACCACCCGCCCGCCATTTACAGAAAACTCAAAAGTGACATTGACTTTGACTTGTGACTTGACCGTGACTTGACGTGCGGTGCGCATGTTCTGAAACTTCTGAAACCGATAGGAGATGCGAGATAGAATCAAATACGTCATAATGGTTCCATTTTACTACATAGAGAATGAGTTTAAATTTTACACATAATTGGATTATTGTTAGCATCTTTATTAGAAAGTCATTAAAAATTACAATACAATACAATGACTCCTTGTTGAGCACCAGCAGGTGTTGAGTGGTATAAAGAACATAGGCATCTGAAAATAGCAATTTTCTTAACCAGCATGACAGGCGAGGCGGCCTTGTAGCTTCAGAGCGATGTTTTCCAGAGATCCAAGTTAAAACATAGAGAATAATTTATTTATTAGTAGCTATGCTGTTTAAATTTTATTAGAAACCGGAAAATATAGGTAGATAAATGCTGAAAGTAGGTATGTCAAATGTTATATTGGTTTGGTAATCTGGGGGTCGGCAGGAATTACCTATAGGAATCTAGGTTGGCAACGCATGTGCGGTACCCCTGGTGTTGCGGATGTTTGTGGGCGGTGGTGATGTCTTGCGGCGGGGGACCCGCTTGCTCGTTTGTCTTCCAGTCGATTAAAATCTACTCACAAGAAAAGTAGCATAAAATAGTCTTAAGTCTTACATACGGGGGGTCGCAACTTAAATAAATTCAGAGTAGGTAGGCTATTTTACAAATTATGTGAGCTAAACAAACATTTGTAGAAATTTAATTAGGCCAAATGAAAAGTTATGTTAAAAATAATTAGGGATTAGCAGGCTATAATATTGTCACTCATGACAGGTGTATTTTCCCTTAAAGAAATTCTATAAAGCTATTTGGCCCAAGCACTCTCATTCTGAGAGGAGGCCTGTGCTTAGCAGTGGACTATTATAGGCTGGGATGATGATGATTAAGCTAGAAATAGGGACAAGCTCAAAGTAAAAGGAAAGAGTATTAGTATGTATGTACAAAAATGTCAATGCTTATGCATATACAATTTTCACTTTGATTTAGGAATAGTAAAAGCAAAATGATATAATCCAAGCACTCTTGCTCTCAGAGGACGCCTGTGCCTGGCGGTAGGGAATGCGTAGGCTGGAAATAGGCTCACACTTAGATAAATAATGCAAATATAAAAGGTTCAGAAACCCGAGGAAGCTACTGAGATTTAAAAACAAGTTTAGTTATCAAAATCGGCTTAGCATTTTATTTGACTTGAGGCTTAGACAAGCATAGTTAGGAAGATTAATTCAATAGCAAAGAGATAGGCTGCATAGTAAAATTATGAAAGTTTGTGTAGTTTAGGAAAACAGCAGTTAAGAGGTCAAGTAAAGCCTAGCTTCATGAAGGTTATATACTCAAGTCACTTATGTTTAATTATAAAGATTTATTAGGTAATAAGACTATTTGTTTATCAAGATCATAGGGAAGTAGGCATACAAAACAATTGGCCAATATTTTAAAATAATGGGGGTCGCCTGATTAAAAGGAGTTAAATTTGTAAAGAAATGTGTTACCTTGTGTAGTTATAGAGCAAATTTCAAGTTGCAGTTATTTCAATACAGTATAAGGAAAGTCAATAGACAATTTAGGAAATAAATAAAAGAAAGTAAGCTTTTTATTAGTATGCAATAAGATAAAGGAATTATTTTAGTTGCATATTCACTGCAGAGTATGATAGTATGTTAAGTTTATTTCATCAAAATAAAATGGTTGCTGGCGGGTAATTCACTCTATCCATTATAAAGCACAGGGAAGAAATACAACAGTAGGCTGGTAGTAGGATATCTTGAGTTAGCACCTCACTCTTGACAGATTTCACGCTGGGATTTTTAAAATTTGTTGACAGTTGCTAGTGTTTAGCTCAAAGGTAGTAGGAACGTTGTTACTCCCGAGGAAAATTTTAATTTTAAGATTGGATTTCGCTTTACCTGTAAACAAAACAAATAAAAAAAATAGGTAATCAACTATGATGAGATCTAAAAGGTTTGATGATAGTGTACTATTAATAAAACAGCCAGAAAGGTTGGCTTAGTTATGTTAGTTTATTTCATTAGTACAGGTTTTGTTCGGAATTTAGTATGAGATTTAGTATGGCGGTTTTAATATTGAGAAAACTTAACAGATTGGAAAATTAGTTCATGAGATGGTAGTTATAAGATTATTATTTTGAGTATGTATGTATGTATGAAAAGGATTCAATGAGAAACTGATAACATAGGATAACTTACCAAAAATAATCATTATGAAGGCAGGTGTAGTTGAGATTTTATTTAGGTTGTCTTCCAGACAAATTAGTGGTGATTCACTTTACATAAATGTCATCTTGATTGGTTATAAAGGGCGATAGGTAAACTACCAACTACGTCAGTGGTTCATAATCCATGATAACTTCTTCAGTGACTGAAAGCAAAATAT
The DNA here is from genome assembly GCA_037349165.1 of Choristoneura rosaceana. Classification (NCBI taxonomy): domain Eukaryota; kingdom Metazoa; phylum Arthropoda; class Insecta; order Lepidoptera; family Tortricidae; genus Choristoneura; species Choristoneura rosaceana. Next base: position 1,033,327 of record JAZBNJ010000026.1, read on the forward strand.
CATTATTACTTCAAATTTACTAACTTACAATTAGTATAAACAGTTTCAATATGAAATAAAAGATAATAAGTAGCTGCTATCTATTGAATGCTTATAGAATGGGAAAGAATTTGTTTGAATAATATTAGTAAAAACAATAGATTGTATGTACGGAACATTAATTACCTTTGTAGTCTTGTAGTTCAAGTTCTTAATTGAACTAACACTATTACCACTGTTATGTAGGATCCATGGATATGTTTTGGTCAAACTCGAAAGGTTGAATTAAACATAATTTGATTTGAACATTGCGTTGATTTGGTTTTAATAAATATATCGACCACCAATAAAATTATCAACGTTGATCAGTGGTGCAAAGCATAGACAAGAAACACATCGCTTACAACATTTTTAATGTTTGACGGCTGTCACGTTACGGAAAAGTAAAGGCATCATGGCCATGCAGCCTAATTGTGCATAGACTATAGAAGAAATAATTGTTTTCGTATGGAAAAATTCTATTAAGTATGAATTTTATGTTATTCATTTAGAAATAGTAGGGTAAAAAACAAGTACAATGTTTATAGGTAATATAATTTTATAGGTGCGAAAGTTTGTCGGTCTGTTTGTTTGCTGATTTGTTTGTTTGTTGCTTCATCGCGTTTGAACCGAACGAACCGCTGGGCCGATTTGAATGAGATTTGGTATGAGGCTGATTTGGGTCTCGGGGATACTCTGAAAATGCTCCAATATAAAATTGGTAGATAGGCACTAAGAGAAAGGAACTTTGACACAGATTAGTAATTGTTGGCGGTTGTAAATTAGTTGAGGTAGTCCTTTTATAAAGGACATGGTGGTGATAGTCAATTTTATTATTGTTTCATTAGTAATTAAAATAGATTTAATATATAGTTATTATTCTGTAAGATATTGTAGAATAAAATAGAATTTAAGTTAAGATGTAATACGTGTAATGTAAGTGGTAATACGGTTATTAACCGACTTTAAAAAAAAGGGAGTAGGTTTTAGTTTGACCGGTAATGTATGTATGTTTGTCCGCGATTGTCTCGCGTTTGGCTGAATCGATTATGATGCGGTTTATAGAAAGGTATTTGAGGGTCCAGCAGTGGTGTAGCGTTGTGGCGCGCGGTACGGAGTGCCGAGGGCCTGGGTTCGATTCCCAGTGTTGGTCTAGTTTTTCTGGTTTTTCTGTGCACCTATGTTTCAGTTTGTATTTTCAATTTAGGTCTCACGGGATGACCGTATAAGTAAAAATTAGGAATTGAACGAAAATATATAAAAAAAATGTGGTTTGAAATTGTTGCAATCGGCATACGTCTTATTAATTAAATTATGGGAAAAATTACAATATAAATGGGGAATACAATTATAGTTGAAGTGATAAGTTTGTATGAGTTCGATAATTGACAATCGGTGTTTGGATTCATGTCCTTGATTGATTAAAACTTTATTCACAACTAAGTAACTCTTTAGGCATAACAAAGTTTTCGAGTTTGTTAAAAGATATTTGTCTAACTAAGGTGATTGATGATTTGTAAAACAGCGTGTATAACGATGAGTGATTCAATGCGATTTAGTGTTGTGTTTAGGTTGTTCATGAAAGAAGTTGGTTGGGGCTTTTGAATGTGCAAGCCAATGCAAGATAAAGAGTGAATAATATTATTTAAAGGTGTGAGGGTTTTAATATCTCATCAGTTTTATAGTTAAGACAGATCATTTACTAATAGTTTGCCCAAGAATCACTATACTTACAAATGAACTATTTGTTCGAAAGGTGTTAGGCTAGGCGAGATCGCATAATCAATGTTAATATTGCTTACAAATAGTTCATTACTCTACTAGTACGAAAACGTTATGGCCCACACTACACATTCTCCAAGGTTTGTTTGTGTTGTGTTGGAGGGGAGGTTTTGAGATTGGTGATGAATTAATGGAGACTTATCACTATAGCATTGTAATGCATAACAGATTCTTTGGTTTTGGAAGGGGATATGTTGTTGTTATTTTCTGAACCAAAGGAAGGGAGATGACGGCAACATTTTGCTCATCTAGTACGTTGGCCTCACAACCCAGCGCCTCTGGAAAAATTCAAAGATCTGGCTTTGGTGATATTTATTTCATTACATGATTCACTTTAGTTTCAGAGGTTTCATCCAGGGCAATGATAGATAAATCATGGTTTAAAAACATACAACATAATACATTTCGAAGGCAAACATTGGTAAATTATAAAAAAAAAAAACATGTATTCGCGATATTATTTTTTTGTTGGATCCATTTACATTGATTGTCAATTTTTGTAAAATTTAGCATCTATGCAAATGGAGAGGGTCGGATGTAACGGTTTCAAAGTACATTGAAAGCCATCATTGTGCGGATACATTTTTAATCACATATTGATAAAAATATTGTTTGAGAAAGTGCTATCTAGCAAAAATATCTCAGACAACTGTAACTTTACTGGGACGCTAATTTAATCAAAGATATTAAGAATACTATTTACATATGTAGTTCCAGCTTTAAATGTCAGGGGGCGCTGTTATGTATGGGAAACTAATTAACATTAAATTATAAGTCATTTCATGAAAAATAAGAGGAAACAAACATTCAGATTGAATGCATTGGTTGTTGTATGAATTTCAGCAAAATATTGGTTATAAAAAACATTCTATTTTAGGTAGAAAATGCATGAAATAGAAATTAGTATGTTTGTCATGATTACACGAAATACATCCAAAACGCAAGGAAAATTCTTATTAAATAAGATTTTATAGGAGATGAGCTTTCTTTTATCCAAGTTTCGTTTCATTCTGTTCAGTAGTTAAGTCACAATTAAACTTCAAAGTTATGGTGTTATTTAGTACTTATTGATCGGGTGGCGGACATTTATTAAAAGTGAATGAATATCTTAAATATTCATTAATTAATTAAAGAAATGGGGTTTACATACTTGATTTTGGATATATATTTAGATTTCATTTAGCAAATATTGGAAAAAGTATTCATCTATTTAAATTATAAAAAAAAAGTAGTGAAATTGTTAAAAGTATTGATTAAAATGGCTGAAGCTGGTGAGTTTTAATAAATAAAATAAACTAGCAAATAAAAGATCGGCACAACTTGACATGACAATTTGTAATAACGTTTCCTTGACACACAGAAAAGTAAAAAGACAAACCATAGACAAACATAAATCGACTGAAACCTATTTGCACAATAAAATAATCTAACACTCCTCCTCGATTATAAATGTAATGATTTTAATCTGAACATTTACAATCGCATTATAACGTCTGCAAAATAAATAACATTAAATTTATAGCATTCGCTAAAGCAATAAAACTGTAAAAGAAATAGTGTTTATCATTAATACATTAATTATACTAGCTCCTCCTTAATTTTGGAACGCATATTCTTATAAAAGTAATAAGAAATATTAAATATTATATTAACTAGTTTACAGACAATAAATTCCTGTTATGAGTAAACTTGTCTACAGATAATATCTTAGTAAACATATCAGCTGCATTATTATATGAGTCGACATGATACAAAGCAATGGTTTTATTTCGAATCAAATCTTTGACAAAGTGATATTTAATATCAATGTGCTTTGCACGTTTGCTATTTTCATAGCTATTTGACATGGCTATAGCGCCCATGTTGTCTACATAAACTATAGGTATCAAACACTCACCAAAGTCTCTTGCTAGTCCTTTAATATTTATTACCTCACTGCAGGTAGTCGCCAGTGCTATGTATTCTGCTTCGGCTGTAGAAAGCGCGACGCTATTTTGTTTCCGTGAAAACCATCCAATGACATTTCCACAATACATTATCACACATCCACTCATACTTTTTCTGTCTATCTTCTGACTTGCCCAATCGGCATCTGAGTAGGCTTCGATAGTGCAACTGTCACTATCCTTCTTATAGTTTAGTCCATATTCTTTGGTTTGTATCAAATATCTCAGAATCCTTTTCGCTTGTTTCCAACATTCAATATTCGGTTTATCTAAAAATTGACTTAAGTAGGATACTGCATAACTAATATCAGGCCTTGTCACTGTTGCTAAAAACATTAAGCTTCCAATTATTTCTCTGTACGGAACATCTATTACTTCTGTAGTTTCTGTTATTTGTATATCCTTTTCCATAGGTGTCTTAACTCCGTTGCATTCAGTCATATTAAATTTCTCCAACATTTTTTCTATTTGTTTGCTTTGATTTATTTTGATTCCATTTTCATCTCTAGTAATTTCCATTCCAAGAAATTTGTTAATCATTCCCAAGTCTTTTGCATTAAATTCTTGAAATAACATCATCTTCACTTTCTTTATTTCTTTCTCTTCTCCTGTCAACAGTATGTCATCGACAAATACTAAAAACCATACTTTGCTGTTGTAATATAAGCAAAAATCATGTTGAGACCTTTTTAGTCCCACGTTATTTATTAAGAAATCATTAAGCCTTTCATTCCAGCATTTTGGACTTTCTTTTAATCCATATAAGCTTCTTCTTAACTTCAATATTTTATTTTTCTCAACCTTTACTCCTTTCGGTACTTTTATGTACACTTCATTTTCCAATACTCCATTCAAAAAGGCTGTAGGTATATCTAATTGACAGATACTATAATTCTTTCTTACTGCGTGTGCTAAGAACATTCTAATTGTATTAATCCTCGCTACCGGTGAATAATTGTTTCCGAAATAGCTCTCCTTTTGCTGGAAACCTTTTGCTACTAATCTAGCCTTCTTTAATCCGTTTTCTTTAGTCTTAAATACCCATTTCGTATCAATTGGCTTTTTGCCTTTAGCTTCTACTGCTTCCCAGGTTTGTAATTTTTCTAGTGAATTAATTTCTTTTTGAATTGCTTCTTCCCATTCTTTGTCTTTAATCGCTTCTTCATAAATTACAGGATCTTCTGAACTTATTAAACAGTATGCCATGTAAACTTCATAGTCATTCAAATGTTTTGGTTTACTTATTTTTCTTCCTGACCTTGTATTTTCAATCATATCATTTGAACATAAATGAAATATGTCTTCTTCTCTATTTTCTTCCTCATTACATCTGTTTATATTTTCCTTATTAATATTTTCATGTTTATTCTCATGTACTGTTGTTTTTTCATTATTTATTTCGACTTCTTCTTCTTCATCATCATCATCATTATTTATATAAGGTAAGTACCTAGTCTGTTTTACTTCTGTTTTTTCATTTTTGTATACAATTTCGTTTTCATTAAATTTTACATCTGTAGATATAATTATTTTATTCGCTGTTGGATCATATAGTCTATATCCCGAGCCAGAGTATCCAACCATTATTAACTTCTTAGCTCGTGGCTCTAACTTTCTTGGTTTAGGTAATGTGACAGCCCATGCTTGACTGCCAAAAATTCTCAGTTTTGACAAGTTATTATGACCATGCCATAACATTAATGGTGTTTTACCATCTAATGCTGCAGTCGGACTTCTATTTATCTCATATGCAGATGTCATCACTGCTTCGCTCCATAATTCTTTCGGTAATTTAGTCTCAATTAATTTAGTTCTCACTTTATTTAATAATGTGCGGTTCATTCTCTCTGAAGTTCCATTTTGCTGGGGTGTATAGGGAGTTGTATATTCTATTTGTATTCCCTTATTTGTACAGTAATTTTTGAAGTTGTTAGAAGTAAATTCGCCACCATTATCTAGTCTTAATCTTTTTGTTTTCAGTCCAAATTGTGTTTTTATAAACTTTATGTAGTTTATTATATTGCTTTCAGCTTCATCTTTAGTTTTCAGTAAACGTACTACAAGGTAATGTGAATAGTCATCAATAAGTACTTGAAAGTATTTAAAGTCATATATGCTAGTGGGCTCTATGGGTCCACATATGTCGCTATGTATTAAATCTCCTATTTGTTTACTGTTGCTTTTCTGATAATAGAAGCTTCTCCTTGTGCTTTTTCCTTCAATACAGGTATCACAGATCTTATCTGGTACAGGTAAGTTTAAAAGTTTCAAATCATTGTAGTTAATATGACCTAGTCTTTTGTGCCATATATCGCTGTTGCTGTTTGCAATATGAGCTTCTTCAGTATTCAAGTCAAGTTTCAATGTATACAAGTTGTTACTTTTATTACCTTTAATACATATGTTTTCTTTTCGTATTATAACATTGTTGTTAGTAAATGTGATGTTAAAACCTTTTTCTGTTAGTTTGTTAATGGATAATAAATTATGTCGCAATCCATCTACTAATAATACTTCAATTTCAATTTGTAATGGTCGTGAATTACCATTGTAATCAACTGTTAAAATGCCTTTTCTTCGCGCAATAAGGACCTGTCCATTTGCTATTTGTATTTTTATTGGTTCTGATAGTTCTGTTATATTTGTTATATATTTTTCACATTCTTTCTTTACCATATGGTTCGTTGCACCTGAATCTAAAATGAAATTGTCTGTGTTTTCAATTGCGGCCATTGCTATAAATGATAATTTATCTTTCGAGTTGTGTGGGCTTTGACTTTGACCTCTAAATGTACCTCTGTATGCTCTTCCTCTGTATGATCTTTGGCTTCTATATGAATTTTGGCCTCTATGCACAGTACGGCCTCTTTGTTGGTTGTAATTGTTGTAGTTGGTACTAAAGCAATCGGTTGCTTTGTGGCCTCTTTTGCCACACTTAAAGCAGGCCATGAATGTCACCTCAGGCATTGTTTCTTTGCCGCTATTCTTAAGTTCAGCATCTAATAGTCGGGCTTTTACAAAGTCTTCACTTAGTTCTTTGTCTACGCTCATAGTCTCTAGAGTAGTAATAACGGTTTCATATGAATCTGGTAAAGTAAGTAATAAATGAGCTACCTTGTCACTATCGTCCAGCTTACAGCCCGCAGCTTCCATCTCGCTAAGGATCGAGTCAAATTTTAAGAAATGATCTTGTAAGTTACCCGTACATTTCAATGATAATAGTTTCTTCTTTAGGTGTAACTTATTAAATACACTTTTCCGTTCAAATATTTCTTCTAATTTAGAAATCATTTCTTTGCTCGTTTCGGCCTTCTTAATAATATCCAGATATTTGTCGGATACATATTGTACGATCGTGGATTTTCCTTTCGCATCTTGAAGTAGAAATTTTTCTTTATCTTGTGGAGGATCACCCTTTAAAATTGATGCAATGCCTTTTTCTTCTAATAATATTTTTATTCTAAATTTCCAATTTGAAAAATTTTGCTTTTCGTCAAGTTGGGGCATTACCATGGAAGCCATTCTTTTGTTTTACCGTTTCAAATTTTATCAAATTATTTTACCTGAAAATTATCCCGACTATTTTTCTAATTCATTTTTCCGACCGATTATCGCATTGTTATTTTATTTTAATCCCATAACCTTTTAATAAATAAAATAAACTAGCAAATAAAAGATCGGCACAACTTGACATGACAATTTGTAATAACGTTTCCTTGACACACAGAAAAGTAAAAAGACAAACCATAGACAAACATAAATCGACTGAAACCTATTTGCACAATAAAATAATCTAACAGTGAGGCCAGTGAGGCTGTTGAGGCTCGAAATCCTTGAAATGCCGTTGAAGACGGAAATGCTTGAAATGCTGTTGACGACCGAGATGCTTGAAATGCTGAAAAGGGCTGAAGACTATAAATAGAGGTGGAATTGTAGGACCGGGGCATTCAGAATTTGGTCTTCAGGGCGAGAACATTAATTTTTAAATTGAGCGCAGAGGGTTCTTGCGGGTATCGGGGTTTTGGATCGAGGCGATTTAGCTTCACGAGGGTTCTTTGGAAGTTTGGATTTATAAATTTATTTGGGTTTTAACTATTTCACATTTTTATTGGGGATTTTATTTGGGTATTAATATAAATTTCTGAGTGAGTATTGTCTTATAAAATGGATATATTTAGTCAAATGGGTTTTAGTTTGCTACTGCTATAGTGGTAAATTATTATCCCATTCATTTATAATTGAAATATTTAAGTTTTAGTTCCTATTAGGGGAACTTTTCTGTGGGAATTTGATTTGCTATTTTCTATAGATAGTGAATTATTTTCTTACGCAATCGTACTAACCCATTTATATTTTCTGTGTCCTTCCCTTATAAACGGGTGGCGCCTGGTTCATCATAACATAATTTGGTGAATTAAGCAGCTTGTATGACTCGAAACCTAACATGGTGTCAACGTAAGGTAATACAAGTCACCTGTCTTCCTGAAATGAGTGGGCGTTTCAGAGGCAGAGAGATGAAAGTCGATCTGTCTAGTCACCCATACGGAATACTGTCTAACGTTATAACGAGCATGTAGGACTATAATCTAGACCGTGCCGTTTTAGGCGCATGTCTCTGTATAATTGGAATTCAGTATTGCGGTCCCGTATCTATATATTTATTTATGAACACCTGTAAGTATCCAGTCCGCTGGCTCCCTCTTCTTAGGGGCTATATTGCCAGGGAGCTAGCAACATTTAGGTCTGCGTGGTAGGGCAGGAACACACCGTCTTCGTTATAGGATAGCTAGCAAGGCAATGCATTGCACCGCGCGGCCTTACATTACACTAAATGTAAATGTGGGAAAAGGCGTTTCCCTAGTATTGCCAACTTCATACAAAGCTAGGGGGCTCGAGCCAAGCGTAAATTACAAGATAGGATGGTAGAAATGTAGGTAGGAATTTGGTTAAGGAATAGCTAGCGAGGCAACTCTTACACCGGACGAGCCTTATGTACACACACCTCACGTTTAATTTGAAGAGATTAATTCTCTTAGTTTGGTAATCTTCACAGAGCTAGGGATAGATTAAATTCATACACATCATTGTTTTATTCCTAGAGTTGTGGATTCTGTTGACAACCTCAATCTGAATACATAAGAAACTCCTAAGAGTGCTCTATCTTAAGACAGCCATGTGCTCCAATAAAACTATAATTTATAATGTTATAAAGCTAGCTTGAATATTATAGATTGAGGATTTGGTACAGCCAGGGAGGCTCCCCGTTGGTTGTCTTACTGCCTGTAGGAGAAGACACTGACACGGCTCGTACTGTATGAATCATCTATGATGTGATAGTTACCTCTATAGCATAAAAGGCTTACCGTTGGAGAGTGGCCTCTGTGATCGACTGCTTTCTGTTTGAGTTATTAAAGTAAATAGAAGTATTTTAACTACTTGATTGAATGAGTCAATAGATTATATATATATATGCATTATCAATCTATGGTAAAGTTTACTGGTGAATGAGTCGAAAAATTGGGCAAGTTCACTGGTGAGCTCAATGAATGAGTCATAAGGTTAGGCCATTCATTGTAAACAGTAGGGACTCAATGGAAATGTCATAAAGTTAGGCTTTCCATTGATATTTTGCAGTTGGGTTGCTGTGGATGAGTCATAAGGTTAGGCGAGTTCACTGGTAACCTACTGTAAGCTAAGTATTATATTTATTATAGGAATTGTATCTGTACTAAAGACTTTATAATGCACCATTGTTAGTGCGTAGATTTTCTGATCTACAATATGCCTCTTCTGAAAGGGAAGTATTGTAGATTTGGAGGCGCTGGAGGGTCCATAGGGGATGGAATATGGCTTTAAACCATAAAGGTGGGACCCCCGGGGGCATCGCGCCCCCGGTATCAGTCCGTAATACACTTACAATTCATATTCTAAAGTTTGAGAAAGTTCCCGAGTAAAATACTTTTATACATAGGTTGCTTAGTTATATAATAGTTATTCCATTCTTACTTTTCACTTAAATTACTTTGGGTTACTCAGTGTTCACAATGTAGGTTCTACATATATCACTAGACGATTCACATGGCCATTTTAACTAATTTTCATAAGTAATAGGGCATTGACCTGAACTAAGTTATACTACATTAAGAATTGTTAAGCTTATCAATAAGTATGTTAAATAATTAGTTAATTATAAGCACAAGATAGATATAAGTATTAACAGCAAGAAGCATCATCAACATCAGTTCAGTTCTTTACTAGGTGCCTGTAGGGGTGCAGTTACAAACCCTAAAAACCGATCAGATGCGAATCGGTCATCCACCGACGGTTCCGTACAAAACACCCTCGAAATGGCCAATATATACCATACCATCTAAACGGCAGTATCTATAAAAACGCTATATTCTTGGCGCCCTAAATTCAACCGTTGACCCCATCATGGCCTGCTATCAAGGTCAAGGGCAAAAGCATCGATTGTTTGAAAACGCACCGGCGCGTTACGAAGACATAGCGGCAAAATGGTGCAACAGAAATCGAAAAAACGAAGGCATAGTAATAAAAAATATGTGTGATGATTATTACATTTAGCTATTTCCGGTTTGTAAAAATTTACCTGTCGAGATGAAAATTAAGGTATCTGATTGCTTTAGAAAACTACTATTTAGATGAATATAAATGCCCCCTAACTAATACCTACAACACGAGGAGGGTACGAGACGAGAAGGAAAATAATGCAGCCTCCAGCAGCCAATTATTACGGGAAAAGGTTAAATAAATATATAGTGCCGAGGCTGTTTAACGAAATAACTTAAGTTGGTTGGTTGGTTGGTAGTTAAGAGACAAACCTAAGTGTAGTAAACCGGTCCTAAAAAAGAGACTGAAAAAAACTTTTTAGAAATAATATGTAAAGAATGTAAGTAGGTATTTTGTGCATGTTAGTTTTTAGGTGTTTTGTATGGTGCATGATTCTATAAAGGTTTTGAGCGCCTCATCGCCAACAAACTGGTAACAGTTTAGCGATACCAAAATTTAATGTATTAGAATGTGCCGTTTGATTAAATAAATTAAAAAAAAAGTTAAATGACGCCAATAACTCTGAACAACACAGTTAAATATTTTATATAAGACTAGCTTTTGCCCGCGGCTTCCCTCGCGCCGAATTGGTATGTAGCTTAGACCTTTTCTGATCCCATAGGAACCGCAAATTATTTCGGGATAAAAAAGTAGCTTATATGTTAGGGTGTTGCTTAAGAATCAACTTTCATAAGAGTCATTGTCTCATTGTTCTAGGACCCCGATTAACGCATGCTAAGTTTTCATTTTTAGGGTTCCGTAGCCAAAATGGCAAAAACGGAACCCTTATAGTTTCGCCGTGTCTGTCTGTCTCTCCGTCCGTCCGCGGCTTTGCTCAAGCCGTTATATTAGCATAGTTAGTGTACAAAATACGAAATCCTTAGAAAAATATTACTTAATTATTTCGTAATGGCTACGGAACTCTATTTCGGGTGTGTCTGACACGCTCTTTGCCGGTTTTATTTCCTTGGCAACACTTGCACGCGATACCTTTGTGAGTATACTCCGGACCCTACACTATCAAGTGCAAATTTCGAACGTCGTATCGTGCCGTCCTACTGACGCTTATATTATTTAATACGAGAGTGAGAGAGACGGCACGAACTTCGATTTCGATTTCGTAGCGCCCCCGGGTAGCAACGTTCTCCCGCCAATTTGTCGGCGTCCGGTGTCGGCCTTCGGGCGCCGCCGAGAACTGCGTCTTAGATTTAAACGAGCATTTCGATCACCCGTGTCTCATTACGGGAATCGGGATTACATAACTGGCTGTTGGTAACACAGAAACTTTTTTTTTATTTGGATGAAAGGACTTAAAGCCCTGCAATGCATCTATGATGCCCTTCGTGTTGGCGGTGGTGATTGCTTCTCATCAGGTGACCCGCGTGCTTGTTTTCCTCTAATATAAAAAAGTTAAAGAATGATTAACGTTACTCTCCTGTTATAATTTTAAATGAGAAATTTAAACGCATAGTTAGGAACCACGTAACACGCAAATAATTATTGTTATTACTCTTATTGTAAAAAAAAAATATATTAATGGTCCTTCGAATGATATTTTTTTTATTTAGCCGAACTTAAGTTGGTACTGGCTATCAACAATGCCACTTTTTCATTGTTTAGTTTTTTTTAGTTGCTCTTCTGTTATAAGAAAGTAAACAAGTATTTTATCCGATTTGACAGGCTTTCAATTGACTTCCAATATAAGTTAAAAATAGTCAAAAACCGAATTGTTTAGCGCGCTGGTTATGTCACTTCTCACCTTTACATTCCACTAAAATTTCGAAGGGTCCACGAAAAGAAAATGTCTAGTCACCTGAGCAACTTTTTGAGTTATAGCGGTTTGAAAGTTAGTCGTCTCATCACGAACAATTACTATGGTTACCATCTCTTTAAAAGTCAAAAAAAAATACATTTTATAATGTTTTCAGATTATTTAATTCAGTGGCAAGTCACTACGTACGTACGTACTTTGCGAGCTCTACATTTTGAGATTAAAATCTCAATTAAAAAAAAGTGACTAGACTCTCCGTGGATCCTTCATATACTTTTATGTACTTAGTAACAATCTTTCTTGGCAGGAACAGTGGATCTGCACTTTGAGTGACTATAACATTTAATTTATTTTTTATATTTACCTGAGAAAATACAGATTTATAATACGTTCCTTTGTATTCATTAGCCGCGGTACCTAATAAAGGTGAGCCGCGGTACGCCCGCAAACCCGCCGCGTCATCCGGCTTGATTGAAGCGCCAGCTTACAGATCTGCAGACAATCCTCTTTCGCCAGACTCATGCCTCCTCTACATATCGACAGATTGTATGTGCGGATGCGTCCGCTGAGGTGTAGAGGGTGGTTTTTGCTTGTCTGTGGTAGGTATTTAACGTCGGCCGATGCATCTGCCACTCATCCGTTTGGTGTCGGTTTTTCGACACGGATCAAAGGGTGACAGCGCACAGACTGAATAACTCACAGATGTGTGGTCGGATCGCAATTTAGCCGAAGATATGGTTGCGGATCCATCTGCCGACGCATCCGTCGATATGTAGAGGAGGCATCAGGGTTTTGTTGAGGGGGGAGCAGGCGTAGACAAAAGAAGAATACATATATCTTTATCAATAGGCTACCAACATTATAACTACGTACGTACCTAATAATGAATGTTACAGTTAGCAGAGCTTATTTATAAAATACTAGCTTTTTCCCGCGGCTCCGCCTGCGTAAAATTCGGTTCGGTGGAACTTTGCATTTTTGTTTTAATGTTTATTTAGGTACAAACGGTACAATATGGCTAATTACAAATGAAATCTTAGATAACCGACACCAACCAGTAAAGTTGCCACAGGTTATTATTACATATTACTAACCTTAGGAATAAAGTACCTAATAACTAATAAAGTAAAGTAATAATTATTAAAAATGACAATTACTTTAAAACACTAAAAGACTAGGCTATTTTTACGGGACAAAAAGTAGCCTATGTCACTCTCGGGCCCATAATAGTCCGTGAGCCCAGCCCCTAGGTACCTACGTAACATGACATCACCATAAGATGCCTGGCAACAGGTGGGGAAAGTTGTGCTGAGCTAGAATCAAAAAACTAACGCACTTAAAATTAGCCGGAAGTTTGAGAAAATCCTTCACTTCCGGTCAAAATTTTAAGGTCAATTTACGTCACGTGACATCATTACGAAACACGTGGCATCATGAAGCCCTTTATCCGTAGAGAGGGGCAACATAAGTCTGTCAGTTCTGAAATAGCCGGAAGTGCCTGACAGACTGCGACAAAGGTGACCCCCAAAAACGATTTCCTACGTCATATGACATCGTGACCAAAATTATTACAAAAGTTTCGTAATATTAGTGTCTTTAATAATATATAAGTCTGCCAAGCGTTTTTTAGCCGGAAGTCCTTTAAAAGTGTAATTTTAACTACAAGGAAAATGTAACCGTATCATGTTAAATGAGAATAATTTAACGAATTATGATCGATTAACAAGGATTATCGACTAATTCGTCGTGGTTAGTATATTTAGTATGTAAGAAAATAAAAAAAATACAATCTTTTATGTTATTTCACCTGTCCCGTTATCTGTAATCAAATCTCGCAAGTATAGTTATTTGGATCTAAGTACTGTCAGTGGTTGGATTGAGTTGAAATTTGGCATTGTAATATAAAAATGGTGGCAAAGAATCTGGTCGTGAAATTCCGGTGATCATCACCAGGTCAGAATTGTCTCCACAGGAGAGAACTGTTTAACGGTGAATGGTATAGACTTAAAATTACACGAATGGATTTCCGATAGCAATACAAGTAGGTACACGGCTGCACCATTTCAAAACCTAGTAAGTCTCAAAAACTCAATTTTGCGTTTTTTGCTTAAAACGTGATTTCTAGCAAGTGCCCACAGGATACAAAAACATTTAGAGGCCTATCTCTCTTAACTTTAGAGATATGAGTACTCCAAAACCTAGTAAGTACAAAATAAAACGAGTTTGACCATTTCAAAACCTAGTATGGCACAAAACCATTTCAAAAACCTAGTATGTGACATGCACTTACTAGGTTTTGAAATTGTCAGAGAGACTTACTGGGTTTTGATATGGTCAAACGACTTTAATTCAAACTTTTTGGAAAGTAGTATGTGTTTGTTAGTTGAAGTTACTAGTTTTTGTTAGTCAAATGTTATAGGTACGTTGTTACTTATTCATTTTGCCGCTTTAAGGTTGGCAGCACTGTGCACCCGCGGTAAGTTCATGCTATTGCGCTGGAGCTGTGCGAACTCATTTAAACGCGCAGTTGCTAGCCAAAGTTGAGTTTGTGTATCATTACATTACATATTTTTCAAATTTAAACACAAGACACGCAAATTATAAGTCTGTTTACATCTACTTTATTTGCAAAATTTTTGGGTAAGTATTTTAATAAAATTATAAGTCTGTTTTAAAGAAAAAGAACCTATAGGTTCACTTTTTTTGTTCGTTTGTGAGTTAGATTTATGGTCTGCGAAAATTTATACTTACCACAAGTTTCTAGAACAACCAGAACAGAAATTTAGTATTTTAATTATTACGCATCATATAGTAAGATTATTTCCACTTTTATACTCGGGACGTCTCAGTTTTAACCGTGAATGTTCGAGTTTTCTCATGGGATACTTATACAAAAACCCAGAATTTAATCACATAAAATATCCAAACCTATTAATGTAATTAATAACAAAATCTCTGCCTAAGTATTGCACTTCAGATCTCTCTCGATGTATGTCGAAAATTGCCGAGTGTCAAAGTGGAAAATAATCTTACTGTATTATTTATCTTGAGTGTGGGAGTGTTTGTCTCATGGTTTTATTGAGCTTAAGCATTTATGTTATGTTTCATGTCTGTACCTTTTTACAATTCATCACTTTGGTGTTATTTTTTGCTTTTTTATGTTTTTTTAGCCCATTAATAACGACTTATGTTCAAAACACTACCTCGTCGCTTATTTGCTCATCTTTGGTTCTACTAACTGAACCATCTTGCTCTTATGATAATTATACTTCCACAAGAAAATAAAAGTGAGCCCCCGATTCCTTCTGAAATATTTCTAGAAAAAAAAAAGTCAATCTGATTAATTACGACTTGACTAAAAAAATTATGACTTGGTGCCGTATTTCATATTTTTTGTAATATTTTTTTTGTAATAAACAAATACTTAGTTGACTGTTTGTTTTATTTAAGTAGATTGAAAGGTCCACGTATTAAAAATTATGATAGTAGTCTTTTTAATCTCTTAATCATGACAAAGTGACAACACATACTGGGTTTTGAAATTGATCGGTTCACTATGAGTTTTTATTTGAGTTTAATTTCAAAACCTAGTATGGGACATAAAAGTTCATTAAACATGCAATATAGAAAATTAGGTGCTTATATATATACCTGGATATTCGGCTTAATCTAATAAACCGAGAAAGTATCACTTTTGGAATGAATATTGCAAAATTTTGTACGGCTGAGACAAAACATGTTTTTTCGCTCTCCTGTAAAATTAGCTAAATGTCCCTTACTATGTTTTGAAATGGTGCAGCCGTAACAGTCAGCAAAAAAACTTTTACTAAATTATTTTTTTACGGGAACTAATAGTTTCAGTGAGTTTCAGTAGTGTCAGTTCCGAAATTGCTGGAAGTGCCTGATAGACGGTGGCAAAATAATAAATATAAATAATTTAGTCTGCAATAAAACTTCTACTAAATATTTTAAGGTCAATTTACGTCACGTGACAACATTACGAAACACGTGGCATCATGAAGCCCTTTATCCGTAGAGAGGGGCAACATAAGTCTGTCAGCTCTGAAATAGCCGGAAGTGCCTGACAGACTGAGGCAAAGATGACAACCAAAAACGATTTCTTACGTCATATGACATTGCGACCAAAATTAATACAAAAGTTTCGTAATATAAGTGTCTTTAATATTAGATAAGACTGCCGAGCGTTTTTTAGCTGGAAGTCCTTTAAAAGTATCTATCTGTCTGTCTGTCCGTCCGTTCGCGGCTTTGCTCAGACACTATCAATGCTAGAAAGCTGTAAATTTGCATGAATATATATATGCCAATAAAACAGTACAATAAAAATTAAACAAAAAATTTTTTAACCTACCAAAAAAAATTTTTTTTTTATTTTTATTCTACTGTTTTGGTGGCATACTTTATTATGAAATTATACCAAAAGTAGAGCTTTCTAGCATTGATAGTCTCTGACCAAAGGCGCGGACCTTGTTAATCGATCATAATTTGTTAAATTATTCACATTTAGCATGATACGATTACGTTTTCCTTGCAGTTAAAATAACACTTTTAAACTACTTCCGGCAAAATAACGCTTGGCAGACTTATTTATTGTCAAAGACACTAATATTATGAAACTTTTGTAATAATTTTTGTCGCAATGTCATATGACGTAAGAAATCGTTTTTGGGTGTCATCTTTGCCTCAGTCTGTCAGGCACTTCCGGCTATTTCAGAGCTGACAGACTTATGTTGCCCCTCTCTACGGATAAAGGGCTTCATGATGCTACGTGTTTCGTAATGTTGTCACGTGACGTAAATTGACCTTAAAATATTTAGTAGAAGTTTTATTGCAGACTAAATTATTTATATTTATTATTTTGCCACCGTCTATCAGGCACTTCCAGCAATTTCGGAACTGACACTACTGAAACTCACTGAAACTATTAGTTCCCGTAAAAAAATAATTTAGTAAAAGATTTTTTGCTGACTGTACCTACTTGTATTGCTATCGGAAATCCATTCGTGTAATTTTAAGTCTATACCATTCACCGTTAAACAGTTCTCTCCTGTGGAGACAATTCTGACCTGGTGATGATTACCGGAATTTCACGACCAGATTCTTTGCCACCAATTTTATATTACAATGCCAAATTTCAACTCAATCCAACCACTGACAGTACTTAGATCCAAATAACTATACTTGCGAGATTTGATTACAGACAACGGGACAGGTGAAATAACATAAAAGATTGTATTTTCTTTATTTTCTTACATACTAAATATACCGACCACGACGAATTAGTCGAAAATCCTTGTTAATCGATCATAATTCGTTAAATTATTCTCATTTAACATGATACGGTTACATTTTCCTTGTTGTTAAAATTACACTTTTAAAGGACTTCCGGCTAAAAAACGCTTGGCAGACTTATATATTATTAAAGACACTAATATTACGAAACTTTTGTAATAATTTTAGTCACGATGTCATATGACGTAGGAAATCGTTTTTGGGGGTCACCTTTGTCGCAGTCTGTCAGGCACTTCCGGCTATTTCAGAACTGACAGACTTATGTTGCCCCTCTCTACGGATAAAGGGCTTCATGATGCCACGTGTTTCGTAATGATGTCACGTGACGTAAATTGACCTTAAAATTTTGACCGGAAGTGAAGGATTTTCTCAAACTTCCGGCTAATTTTAAGTGCGTTAGTTTTTTGATTCTAGCTCAGCACAACTTTCCCCACCTGTTGCCAGGCATCTTATGGTGATGTCATGTTACGTAGGTACCTAGGGGCTGGGCTCACGGACTATAAACTATCTCTATGCCAAAAATCACGTCGAGCCATCGCGTTACGGCGTGAAACACACAAACATACAAAACACACTTTCGCATTTATAATATTAAGTATGGATTGTATTGTATTGTATTGTAATCTTGTACCTTGGGGGGAAAATTTCTTAGTCGCCAGGCTTGGCTTTGGCCTGTAAATGGAGCGACGACCTGGTTAAGATCGCGGGATCGCGATGGATGCGGAAAGCACAAGACCGGTCTGAGTGGAGAACCTTGGGAGAGGCTTATGTCCAGCAGTGGACGTCTTTCGGCTGACATGATGATGATGAGGATTGTACTGTAATATTACGTTACGCATTGTGAGCATTCCTGCATCTTCTTTCAGCTGTATAAAGGGTTGTATTTCCTACAGCTTTTTAAGGTTACATACTCGACAGGAAAGAACAATACAATACAATGAGTCTTTATCAGTAGAGAAAACTGAGGTACACTTGGGGGCATAAATATATACATACATCGTGTCAAATATCAGAAGATAGACAGACAAACGAAACTATAAGGGTTCCTAGTTGACTAGGGAACTCTAAAAACTAAATTTCACATGCAAAGAGGCTTTTCCAGTGGGTCACAATCACAGATATAGATTACACTAGATTACGCAAATGCATCTACTTCGCGTGTCCGAACCCCGACCAAACGTCGGGGTTGACCCCATACAAAGACTGATAACCGCTATGACCGCTAACCGACTAATCATGACTAGTGACTGACTCGACCCTACGGCGCGGGTGGGCGGCGTATTAGAAACGATATTGCGATCGATTTTGTAATCTATATCTGTGGTCACAATATAGGCAAAAAACACATTATTAAAAAGAATATATTGTATGCTAGCTAAGCTGTGCTACCCGTATTTGCATGCCTCGTTTATCATTCACAGGGTTTTATGCGAAATCAAACAAAAAAGGGAAAAAGTTCTGTGAAAAATGCGAATAGATTACAACTTGCAGTGGCTTGAAACATTTACTTTGTGCTTGGAATATTTATCCTATAAATGAATTGAATGAAAGGGGTTTTGCTTTTTACCCGGGTTTTCTATCGTTTGCCCGAATTTTAACACCCGAATGTAACGTTTTCTAGAATTTTCGTTTTGGTATAAAGTAATTTATTTCTGAAATAGTAATTTCTTCAGAGTTGATATAAATATGGGTATCAAATTAAAGCCTTCAAGTATATTATAAACTAGCTTTTGCCCGCGACTTCGTCCGCGTATTCTTTAGTTTTCAGGGCATGCCTATGGTTCAACTAACCCCCGTTATAATTGTGACATCTGTATATCTGTGTGTATAGCGAAGTACTGCCGTAAACGATAGGTGACAGTTTACTATAGTACTTACTTCGCTATAAACAATATCTTTTATCAGTTTTGAATTTTAAATTGTGACCAGCCATATTTTTAGTGCAGAAATAAGTAAATCTCAAGGAAAATCCCCCCTAATAAATCTAACGCTACTTCTTTCTTTATCTTTGCCTACGCAGATAATTTTTATTTATTATAAGAACCATTTCAGTATACAAATTTTCATACTGCTAAGTCCAGAAACTATACAAACTTTACCCCCCATTTTACCCTTATAGGGGGGAATTTTATCCATTTCACCCACACAAATATTTTTTTATTGTAATCGCGAACTTATATATACCTATTTTCATACTTCTAAGTACAGAAATGAGAAAATTTACATACAATCTTTACCCCCCCATTTTACCCCATTAGGGGGGAATTTTATCCATTTCATATACACAGATAATTTTTAATTGTAATCGTGAACTTAATACCTATTTTCATAGTTCTTAGTCCAGAAATAAGAAAATTTCCATACAAACTTTACCCCCCATTTTACCCTTTTAGGGGGGAATTTGATCCATTTTACTTACACAGATAATTTTTAATTGTAATCGAGAACTTATACACTTATTTTAATACTTCTAAGTTCAAAAATAAGAGAATTTCCATACAAACTTTACCCCCCATTTTACCCCTTTAGGGGGCAATTTTATCCATTTCACTTACACAGAGAACTTATACACCTATTTTCATAGTTCTAAGTCCATAAATGGGAAAATTTCCATACAAACTTTACCCCCCATTTTACCCCATTAGGGGGGAATTTTATCCATTTTATATACTCAGATAATTTTTGATTGTAATCGAGAACCTATATACCTATTTTCATAGATCTAATTCCAGAAATGAGAAAATTTCCATACAAACTTTACCCCCCCATTTTACACTTTTAGGGGGGAATTTTATCCATTTCGCTTACACAGATAATTTTTAATTGTAATCGAGAACTCATACACCTATTTTCATAGTTCTAAGTCCAGAAATAAGAAAATTTCTATACAAACTTTACCCCCCATTTCACCCCTTTACAGGGGTATTTTATCCATTTTACCAGAACAGATCATTTCCAATTGTGATCAAAAACTTATATACCTATTTTCATACTTCTAAGTCCATAAATGAGAAAATTGCATATAAACTTCACCCCCCTATTTCACCCCCTTAGGGGATGAATTTCCAAAAATCCTTTCTTAGTGCTCACTTACATTATAAAAGAAACCTCTGTACCAAATTTCAAGTTTCTAGGCCCAGCGGTTTGGGCTGTGCGTTGATATATAACCCAGTCAGGTTTGCCTTTTATATATATAGATAGATATGTGTCCATTATATTACCTACTTAGCAGTTAAGACTTCAGGTATTAATCTTAGGAATATGTAGTTAGCCTAAGTGTTGCTCAAGAGATCCAGCTAAATATAATCCTATAATCTGTCCAATTATTTTGGCGTGAAAGTGTAAGAAAACACAAACACACTCACACACTTTCCCAAACGCACAGTTCCCACGACTTAACAAAATGAAGCCTAACCTAGTGGTGTGACCTATCGCCTCTCAAGCAGAGGGTCGTGTGTTCAAACCCCGGCTCGCACCTCTGAGTTTTTCGAAATCCATGTGCGGAATTACATTTTAAAACCACGAGCTTTGCGGTGAAGGAAAACATCGTGAGCCTGCACAAACCTGCGAAGCAATTAAATGGTGCGTGTGAAGTTTCCATTCCGCACTGGGCCCGCATGGGAACTACGGCCCAAGCTCTCTTGTTCTGAGAGGAGGTCTGTGCCCAGCTCAAAAACAAAAGAAATATTGCAGTGCAAGGACCTAAAGGTGCGAGTAATACCGCCGTAATAATTTTATAGGTCAAAAGGACCATTAACCTTTTAACGTCAACTCCTCCAGGAATGTGTCATTTTCCGCCCTCCTCAGGTATGCCAGTAAACTTCTTTTTTTAATTAAAACTGGAACCAGTCTCTGTAATTGCTCAAGTTCGTTCGCATTTACTCAATTTTGCCGGATTATTAGGCGAGCCATTCGGAAGTTATGAAGGGTTTAAATTTTCTTGAGTTAATTGATCTTTGGATTTTTTGCTCAGACACTTGTTTTTGAAGCTACGTTTTAGTGAAATGAAAATGATTTATCAGCTCAAATCATAATCGAAACGTTTACGTATCAGTTTAGGTAAGCAAAGTGTTTTAAATACGTTGGCTTTACTTATGATTAGGCATCTATTCGTGTAGCGTAATTTTTCAAATTGATTTTCACTTTTATTATTGTACTAGCTTAAGTTAACGCGCACTGTTCCCTCGGGAACTGTGCATTTTCCCGGGATATAAAAAACTATCTCTATAGATAGTTTATGGGCCAGAGAGTGACATAGGCTACTTTTTATCCCGGAAAATGCACAGTTCCCGAGGGGACAGCGCGTAATTTTTACCGGATTCCACGCAGGCGAAGCCGCGGGCAAAAGCTAGTAATTTAATAAAAAATAGTGGTGTGTTACTAAATTATATCAAGTGTGGCGTGTAACACTTACGTTGTCAGTATTTCCAAAATCCGCACAAAGCGTGTTTGCTCTTCCTTCACCAACGGCACAGCAAAGGAGTGGAATTCCCTGCCTGTGACTGTGTTCTCTCTCTTTTAAAATATGGCTTCTGTCTTAATTAATAGGACAATTTCGCCAGTGTCAAAGTATTCTCTTTCGAGAGGCAACGTTGTACGGTGATTGTAGTTTTTGTAACTTGATAGTAAAATTCCAGAAACCACGTGGAAACCACTTGCGCATTAAAAAATGTCAGACACGAGAGCAATATTGAATTTTGTGATCACTGTTTACTGTTAAGGTTAATCGCCGCATAAAACACTATCAAAATTATACTTCAACTAGCCAAAGAAACAGAAATATTGTCTACATCCTCCATGTTGGAATGCCACAAATCGAATCCGTGACTCTGTTTCCTGAACACTACAATTTGGCCGCTTTCAACTCTAGGGTGAATGAGCATTTATTAGGCAAGTGAGCCCCATCGCTTCATCCTCGCTTTCAGGCGTGATTGTGGCCAATCGCAAGCCTATATATAATAAACTATTATTATAAATTATTAAATAACTCGTGAATAAATCAAAGCGGTTCTGTCTTTGTGCTCAAACAGTATTTTCAAAAGCCCCCAAACCCCCTTAAACAAGCAATCTCTATACTAAAACTTATCAAATTCAAACCAAAGCATCTCGCTCGTGGATCATTAAACCGTTGTTTGTATTTAATTACCAAATAAAACTTGTTTCAAAGGAATCTAAATCTCAATCAGTCATCAAACGATGTTCAAGTGTAAGCAAACGTAAACAAACTTAGAGTTATCTTGTTTTAGATTCGATGTTGTCTTAAATTCATTTGTCAAGAGTTAACTAAGTAAAAACATTGCCACAAAGATTAGATAAGTATATGTAGAGTTATCTTATATTTATTAACAAAGAGCACATTTGCAGGTGGTAAGACCTTGTGCAAGATCCATCCGGATTGCTGCCACCATCTTTCTCGCTAATCTTGCCGTGAAGCAGCTGTGCTCGCACTGTTGTGTTTCAGCGTGGAGAGTAAGACAACCGGTGAAATTACTGGCACTTGTCCACGCGGGCGTAGTCGCGGGCAAAAGCTAGTTAGTACCTTAATAAACACAGACACTCACAAATTTATTTATAATATCAGTACGGTGGATTATTTTATAAGAAACTTATGAAAGCCCAATTTCGATGGGTTTCCATAAATCACGAATCTATTTAGAAATAAATATCCTTTCATCTCTGATAGCATCTATGACAGAAAGTTTTCGAATTAGTCTGACGCTTGACCAACTTGTTCTTACAGCTCGTGCACATCAATAACGTCCTTACTGCCTTGCCATAAGGAAGGCTTTGTTAGCGCATCGATGTTTATTTCAATTAAATACGTTTTGATGGCCTGTACCAAAACACGGGGTTGCCTGTTACAAAAAGTTACCCAGAAAAAATACCTCTAATTTCACTTAATTATACAGTAACTAGAGATGTGCCTCCAACAAAATGGAGCGACGGCCAGAGGCCGTATTGCCTAACGTTTCTGGCGCTCGCGATCGCAATCAAATGACAGATTTCGCATACAAAAACAGTCATTTAAAAAATAAAAATAAAGTTGTGTTAAATACTTGTAATGTATATAGATATCATTTACAAATATTGAGAATCTGTACTTAACCCTTTCGTTCCGGCAAAGCCATACACAAAATCTACCCAGTTTTCCATATTGAATATGTAATGTCAATTTTTTTAAGACGAGTTTACTCGTTTACCGGATCTGAGAGCACATCGCACAAGACGAGTTAACTCGTCATCCGGAACGAAAGGGTTAAAAAAAATACCTCGTTGAGTTTCTTGCCGGATTCTTCTCAACAGAGATTTTTCCGAACCGGTGGTAGATTTTTTTGACGTTCATAAGTGCTTGTGTGACTTTGACTTTGAAAGCATAAGACCGGTCTGAGTGGAGAACCTTGCCTTTTTTTAGCTCATTCATTTATGATGAATCGGTACTTCACGGTACTAAATCGATTAGAACAGAGTTCGCCCGAAATCTTACAGGCTGTGTAATGAACAATTAATGATCGGTCAATAGAAGCGTATAAAGAAGATGGAGTCGATATGCGGAGTCAGTTCCGATATCGGAGCTAGATAAGGTGGGCTTCTCGAAGTCGAATTAAAACAATTTTACCCTCGCAACTATGATCTTTCGCCAGCGGCTCGGGTAGACACTAATATCTCGGGAAAAATGAAGCGTTTTAAGCCCCTGACGCAAAAAAGGGGTACTATGTATTTGACGCCAATGTGTGTTGCTCTTAAACGTATGGACCGATTCCAATGCTATTTTTTTAAACGAAAGCGAATTTTCTTGTGGCAGTTCTTAGCTATGTTACGCTTATTGAGACATTGAATTTTGAAATGATACTTTCAGGAGTTTTTAATTCGCCCTCCTGAGACTCACCATACAACAAAAATTCACATCAAAATTTAAAACTTAATATCTCATGGATAAAGTCAAATTTATTTTTTTGTAAATTTGAATGATACTTTTTTCCTTTTTCAAAGTGCTAAAAATATGTACTAGTATTATCACTTTGAACCCCATGAGGTTAAGTTGGTTAGGTTAGGTTATATTATGCACTTGTTATTTAACCTACTATTATGTAACTACTTTTAATGACTGGCACTTGAGGTATCCCATCTTAGGCCTCTAGGATGGCAACGCATCTGCAATACCCCTGGTGTTGCAGATGTTTATGGGCGGTGGTGATCTCTTACCATCAGGAGACCCACTTGCTCGCTTGATATCCAGTCGTATAAAAATAATAACAATAATAATAATTTTTCACCAGAAGATGAAACAAAAATAACGACTTATATTCGATTCCTTCACTATGATACCGGAATTAAGTTCTATTTCCTTACAAAAACATATAAACGTGACCGAATCCTTCATATATTCTTTGCCTGACCCTCGGGCTCCTTGTTATCTCGACCCCTTTTGGTTCGGTTTGTGCCTTGGATACAAAAATCGGTTTAAGGGCATCCCATGCCCCAATGACCTTCGATCTGAATTCCTTAGTTTTCTAATGTTTTTTTGGCTTATTATATTAACAACAACGGCTCTAAGCAATATAAAATACAATACAATACAATACAAATACTCTTTATTGTACAGTCAGCTGCAGAGAAAGGGTACCCCCCTGTATGGCGGTAAGTATGGATACCGCCGTTACAGGGGGGTGTTAGAGATTGTAAACCTCCTTGTGTTTGAATATGTGTGGTCTTTGCTGTGTCCTAGCAACGCTGTTGTACTTTACTTGATTTTATTATACCGTATTGCCCTGTCATGGTGGTTTCCTTTAAAACTCTAATAGGGGGTACCTTTTCTCTGCAGCTAGCTGTACACCAGAAATAATAAGCGATACAGAAAAACAGGTATAGTAGGTAGGTGGTAGGTATAGTATCCCATATATACTTTAAAGTTCATTATCTTCGAATCAAAGTTGAACAATTGTTCAACAAAGACGATGCTGGCATGACCACTAAGATGTCACTACCAGATTATTGTAGTGTCACCAAATTTACATAAGTATACCAAATTTCGAGTCGATCGGACTACTGGAAGTGGAACAAATTTAGCTTCCAAGATTTGACCCAAAATAACAAACAAATCCATACTATACTAATTTTATAAATGCGAAAGTGTGTGTTTGTGTGTATGTTTGTCCGTCTTTCACGTCGAAACGGAGCGGCGAATCGACGTGATTTTTGGCATAGAGATAGTTTATGGATCCGAGAGTAACATAGGCTACTTTTTATCCCGAAAAAATGCACAGTTCTCGAGGGAACAGCGCGCGATAACCGAATTCCATGCGGGCGAAGCCGCGGGCGAAGGCTAGTAAATAAATAAATAAACGAACAGGACAAGTTAAGAAAAACTTGTAATAAAATAGGAATTGTTCTGTATCTTATCATACTTATATAATATACAAAAACTATCTGTACCCCGCAACTTCGTCGGCGTTGAATTCGTTTATCCGTTCCGTGAGAACTATGCAATTTTCCGGGATAAAAACTACGGGACTGAAACTATTTATCTATATTCCGAATTTCATCTAAATCAGTTCAGCGGCTTAAACTTGAAGTACTTAACAAACAAACAAACAAACAGACTTACAAACTTTCGTATTTATAATACTAGTGGGATAGCTATGGAGTATGGATAGAAGCAAAGTAAGATATTGTCGTTTCTTGAGCACCTTCTCAAAGTAATGCTTGAATCTAGCAATTATTTGGATTGACAGGCTGGACATACCTATAGGCGCATAGGTTTTTCATTCGAATTTTTACTTAAAGTTGTAGTCAAGCCTTTGAAGACTTTGTAGGCTTTGAACTACCGTGCATTGTATAGAAACATTTCACATCATTATTTCTATTAAATACTCGTAGTAAATATAATAGATATACCATTTTTCTTCTTTATTTGCATACTGCGTAATATATACTTGATTTAATCAATTAGAACTCAATTTCATTTTCAAGTATTTTGATGTTCAATACAGATATTAAAATTTTTAATCTTATGAAATTTTCTTCATAAAGTGTGAAGAAATTATTCATCATCATCCCAGCCTATATACGTTCCACTTCTGGGCACAGGCCTTCTCTCAAAATGAGAGGCCTTGGGCAGTAGTTCCCACGCGGGCCCAGTATGGATTGAGAATTTCACACGCACCATTGAATTGCTTCGCAGGTTTGAGCGAAGCAATTCAATGCGGTTCTTCACCGCAAAGCTCATCGTAAATTTCAAATTTAATTCCGCTCATGAATTTTGAAAAACTCATAGTTGCGACCCAGGGTTTGAACCTACGACCCTCTGCTTGAGAGGCGATAGGTAAAACCACTAGGCCACCTCGGCGGAAGAAATTATTGCGTAATAAGATTATGACTTTTAGCCAAAGAGACGCCTCTTGATTAACATTTTGTGTTTACATTACAACCCATTTGCGATTCCGCTGCTGCCTTACAAGGCGCCGATATTTACAATTTTAATCTCCAAGACATTAAAAGGTCATAAGACTGTTCGAACCGTTCAGCCTGTCGTCAGCTGGGACGGCGTGCATCCATCAAACTCAGCAAATGAGTACGGTACTTACCCGCTGATGTAACTCGGCACTGCAGTGAAGAACAACGAGGGCAGTGTTGGACACAAACGCTGTTAACATTTTTTTTTTACTCGACTGGAAGGCAAACGGGTCTCCTGGTGGTAAGAGATCACCACGGCCCATAAACATCTGCAACACCAGGGGTATTGCAGATGCGTTGCCAACCTAGAGGCCTAAGTTGGAATACCTCAAGTGCCAGTAACATTATGATAATACTACTGATGTGCCAAAGGATACTTTCCGAAATTGCGGAATATTTCATATAGGATAATTTTGGAAAGTTCTCATACTTTTGTATGGGGATTGAAACAAACGTGCCAAATATCATAGATCTTAAAGCGGTTGAGATTGGGAGATTTTGTATCCCGATATCAAAATAAAAAGTAGCCTATTATTTAGAGATCTTATTTTTATTTTTTACTACTATTTTTACTTACATATACGTTTTTAATTTGCTATGTTTTGATAGGAGCAATTAAAAGGATTGTAAAGGTAATATAATATTTGTTTTGAAAAAAAAAACTTACAGGCATAATACAATACAAATATTCTTACACAACAAAGCAGTACCAAAAATCCATACTAATATTATAAATGCGAAAGTGTGTTTGTATGTTTGTGTGTTTGTATGTTTGTCCCTCTTTCACGCCATAACGGAGCGACGAATCGACGTGATTTTTGAAATAGAGATAGTTTATGGGCCTGAGAGTGACATAGGCTACTTTTTATCCCGGAAAAATGCACAGTTCCCGAGGGAACAGCGCGCGATAACCGAATACCGCGCGGGCGGAGCCGCGGGCAAAAGCTAGTTTAAGTATATACACAAAATCAGGGTAGAAAATAGGCGGTCTTATGGCACTTTCTTGCAGCGCATTGAGCATTCTTCTTGGCAAAAATGGTCCGAAACTGCTTCCAAAAAAGTGACAGATAGAAGAGCCCTTTGCGGCCTGCTTACAGAACTTTTGATTTTGGAGCGTTAGTTCTACGAGTGCCTGCTCTGCCGTCTGCGGCGGAAAGGCTTTGTTTCGACGTCGCCGCCAGCCGGAGCCTTATTAATCAAGTCGCCGTGTGAGCAGCGTCCCATTTGGCTAAGTAATTCTGGGGCTCTCGACGGTTTTTAACGTCGTGTGCGTATGACCTTACTTCGCTACTTCCTACCTAACATTATAGTACTTTTCGGATAGGATGGGTACGGTGACACTTGCATTTTTTCCGTTCCACGCCATGAACGTTTCAGGCCAATAATTTATAAAAAAAATATAGTTGAATCTAGAAAAACAAAAAAATAAATATCTGTATAGCTTAAAAAAATTCGTAATAATAAACAAAAATCACTTAAAAATATATTAGTATGGTTTAAAACTAAAAAGATACATTTTTATCTTGTCAACTTTAATAGCGTAAAACGGAACTCTATTTCCATAGAGCTTGAATTTGCTTACCGACCGAATCAATTCCACAATCTTATCGAATCTTTTGACTCGCATCATCTGTCAATTAGTACGAGAGCGAAGGTCCTTAAATGCGTCTTTGTATCGAGTGTTTCGTATTGTTTAATGTTTTGAACTGTTACTTTGTTATTCAATTTTGTTAATACGATTTTTGTTAATTTTTTACCGTTATTACTTTTGATATAGTGCCAAAGAAGACCGCATGGTTTGTGAGATACCGATAGACAAGCAAAAACACTTGCTACGTGGGTG
Source organism: Choristoneura rosaceana (assembly GCA_037349165.1). Lineage (NCBI taxonomy): Eukaryota > Metazoa > Arthropoda > Insecta > Lepidoptera > Tortricidae > Choristoneura > Choristoneura rosaceana. Next base: position 1,062,020 of record JAZBNJ010000026.1, read on the forward strand.
AAGCCGCAGGCAAAAACTAGTTAGAAATATAAACCATCACTAATAAAATCGATTACATACCCTTAGCATATTTAATCGAGAATCGCAATAAATCGATTCGAATTTACATTGCCACACACAACACACCCCTTTAATTGCTTATTAATATGTGTCACCGTACCCATCCTATTCGAAAAGTACCTATACCTATACCTATACTATATCTATACCTGTACTATACCTATTTAGGCACCTTTGCGCCTGGTGATGCGCAGGTTGGCTGGCAGACCTGGTTAAAGCCGCGGGTTCACGGTGGATGCAGGCCGCTACCAACTGAAGCAACTGGAGGTCTACGGGGGAGGCCTATGTCCAACATTGGACGTCGTACGGCTGATATGATGATGATGATATATTGACAGACAACTCACCTAATACAATGTACTTTCCTATTCAAATAAGAATATCCCATCAACCAAACTTAAAGGAAATTCTTCGTGAAACGATACAGCATGTTATCTAGTAGGTAAGTACGTGATCTTTTAAAGAATCCGGAGGGCTAAGGCCTCGTACACACCGCCATGGAGTTCTAAACTCACCGTTTTACGATTTGCCTAGTGAAGTTTAGGCAGATCATGAAATTCCTAGCTATATCATGAAACGCCGCCATTTCATGATTTGGCCAGTTTAGGCAGATCATTAAATTCCTAGACATATCATGAAACGCCGCCATATCGATTCTGGCACTGTGCCGGACGCTACCGCGACAGGTTCGCTTCGCTCGATCGGCTCGTGTATTACGGTCACAATTAATGTGTATTAACCACTCCACGCTTCACTCCTCGTACTTAAATTTTTATTTTTTTCCGCATATCTCGATGTGACCGGTATGGAGCTAAGAATATTGACAAATACGTTGCTCTATTCGATTTGCCGTATGGTTTCTCAGGCATATCATGAAATGGCGCCATTTCACGATATCTCTCGGAATTTCGATCTCGAAAATTTACGATCGATCGATCGATTTACGACTGGCGGATTTTACGATCGGCCGCCGACATTATACAAGACACGCAATGCCCGCAACATTACCGCTAACGAATTTATTTCCATTCTAAACATACCTAATTAGCGTAATGGCCTATTGGTTTGACCTGTAGACTCTCCAGCATAGGAACGGTGGTTAGAGGAGGAGAACGGAGTTTTTCAAAATTCATGTGTGAAATTGTATTCGAAAATGACCATCGGCTTTACGCTGAAGAAAAACGTAGTAAGAATACCACAAGCCTGCAAAGCAATTCAATGGTCTCAAAGACAAAGTCAAAGGTGACGGCGTGATGGCGGGCTTTACGCGTCTCTGCCTACAAGGGCAGAAGCGCGGCGGCGGCGCGACAGCGGTACGATGTCGACGCGGGGCATCGTGTGCACGAGCCCTAAGGGCTAAGGAAGGGTTCCATAGTCTTGGCGCGTGTCTCGGTCTGTATTCGTATAGGCTTATGTTGTATCGGGGCACGGTCGCATAAAATATAAACGATTTGGGTACCCTATTCCGAAACTATCGATATGGTTAGGAAATATTTCAAAATGTATGAGAATTTTACTATGGCGTGGGACACAGTTTGACAATTGTGTCCTTTTTATCAAAGCACCGTATGTATTCAATTGTGTCCTATTTATCAAAACACCGACGGAAATTTCCCAAAGTCGCGAAAGTTTCGCTTGAGAATTTCTCGGTAACTTTTGAGAATGTTCTCGAGAACGAGAATTTATCTCCTGACGTGTGCTTACGAGTATTTTGACAATAATTAGATCTGATAGGTGTACAGGATGAAATTAATTTATGTAAAATACAAAGATATACAAAAAGACACTTTCTCGTCTGTTCTTACAACTTCTAGCACAAGTTCCATGAAATTAGCTACAGGATTGTCAGTCTCGAGGAGCTTTCTTCCTTATACTTAACATATGTTATGTTTGTTTTTTCTTTAACTGAATGTTGAGCATTCTCGCTTTGAAACGGCAATAATAAAACTTTCAGGCAGACTGACGTAAAATTGTTAAAAACATTTCTCTATATGCTTTTTATGCCCATGCTACTTATCCTCCTGATAATCCATCCTATGATATTTATATTTATTCAGTTAATCTAGTCAAAAGTAGTAGTTAGGTTGTTTGTTGTGGAATGATAAGTGTTAGGCCAGGTTAGGTACCAATAATTATTGTTTTATTGCCCCGTCTTCACATTGAGCGGACCCGGCCGGACAGCGTTCTGGCGCGCTTTATGAGATGTCAAAGGAATTTAGAACGTCTGTGCAGTACTAACATCTATATGAGCACTATCTATATTATAAATGCGAAAGTACGTTTGTATGTTTGTGTTTGTCCGTCTTTCACGCCGTAACGGAGCGACGGACTAAGTGATTTTTGGCATAGAGATAGTTTATGAGCCCGAGAGTGACATAAGTAGGCTATTTTTTATCCCGGAAAAATGCACTTTCCGAGGTAACAGCGCGCGATAACCGAATAACACGCGGGCAGAGCTACGGCCAAAAGCTAGTACTATCATAATTCTGTCCATAATTGTGTTTGTTTTTTTTTTCAATAAAGAGAAAAAAAATGGAAAACTGAGTGTAAAATAACCAACTATGCGACAAAATACAACGCAACTGGTTAATACACCCCCACAAAACGGACTCATCTCTGAAGGGTAAATAAAATGAGGTTTGATCGCTGACTTACTCTTGTTGATATTTTGTAAGCGTTTCACTTTTTTTTTACTTCAAAAAGCAAGATAAAGAAGAGCCACATTAGAATACATCCATTTACTTGTTCATATTTATAAAAATGATAGAAATACAAAAATATTTATTCGCATTCAGTTTGAGACTAGGAGTTTTAAAGTGGGATTACCTACTTTATATTATAAATGCGAAAGTTTGTGGTTTCGTATGTGTGCGTGTGTATGTTTGTTGCTTCTGTAGGTTGGACGGATTGGGGTGAAATTTGGTACTTAGATATCGGGACGACGTCTGGAATAACACATAGGCTACTTTTTATCCCGATATTCCCACGGGATAGGGATGAAATCTCTAAATAACAACCGCTGAGCTCTGAGTCGAGAATTTTTGTATAGTTATTCTTAACACAACCAAGAAGATCACGATATAAATTTCGGAATTTATACTTAATATTTTAAATACCACATCGAATAACATATTTTAAGAAGAATTTTAATTATTTACAAAGCATTAGCGTGCGCTGTGGCCAGTAAATCTTAAACGCGTTGCGGCTAACAACGCGCGGCTGCTTCAAATGGTCAGTAACAGTGGGCACCATTAAAGCTAAAAGCTTCGAAAGCTGTAGTACGTTTCACTCTTAAGAGAAGTCTCTTCGATCCATTCTCCATACAAACGTAGTCCCGGTCTCATTTGAAAACTAAGCAACAGAAGTAGATGAATATTTGTAAGGATGGACTAGACGTAATTATTTATGCCTGTGGTTTTTCAGATTTTCATATAGATGTGCAATATACGTGGCCCCTTAACCTATCTTTTTAATTTGAGTTTACAGTCAGGCTCATTTCCGGATTGCTGGAAGCTGGCTATTGTTTCACCGGTATACAAAAGTGGTGCAAAAAATGCTGCTATAAATTTCAGACCTATATCTCTTCTCTGCATATTTTCAAAATTACTTGAGAAAATTGTAAATATACGGTTAGTTAAATATTTGGACAGACACGCAATTATATCTGATAAGCAGTTCGGATTTCGGGCGGGCAAATCTACTGAAGATGCTACAGTTCTCCTTTCGAACTTAGTCGCAGGCCACATAGACGGTGGCAAAAGCTGCTTAGGAATATTTTTAGATTTAGCCAAAGCATTTGACACCGTCTCGATTTCCATACTTTTACGAAAGCTTGAACTTCTGGGAGTGAGGGGTACTGCCTTGAACTGGTTCGGAAGTTACCCAGCAAATAGGTACCAATCAGTCAAACTAGGTAATACGCGTAGTGACCCTCTTCCTGTCTGCTTTGGAGTCCCGCAAGGAAGTATCCTCGGTCCAACGCTGTTTGTTATTTATATAAATGACCTACTTCACCTTGAGATACCTAACTCAGACACAATATGCTATGCCGATGACACAGTGGTTCTCTTCAGTGGAAATACCTGGGAGGAAGTATACTCTATGGCTAGTGTTGGATTGGAAAAAATAGTTTCTTGGCTTAACGGCAACCTGCTTACCCTAAATGTTGAAAAAACATATTACATACCATTTTCTAAAACAGCAGTGTCAGCTCCACCAATATCCAAAACATTAACTATTCATAACTGTGGAACCATGCAACAATCCTCTACCGGTTCTTCTCCTGCCCCGTGTGCCTGTCCCGGACTCACCAAATGCGATACTGTAAGATATCTGGGTCTCCTTGTCGATCAGCACCTGTCATTTAAAGAGCATATACATCATGTCTCTAAAAGAGTCAGAAAAATTATATATATCGTAAAGCGATTACGAGACTGTGCACCCATCAACATCCTTTTCATGGTGTACTACGCCTTGTGCCAGTCTGTTATCCAATACTGTATCGCAGTCTGGGGCAGTGCGTGCAAGACATACCTCTTAGAACTCGAGCGTGCCCAGCGTGCTGTAATCAAGGTCATGCTTAAGAAACCTTTCCGATACCCTACCAGTTCCTTGTACAGGGAAACAGGTCTTTTGACAGTTAGACAGTTATATATAGTGAAAGCAGTAGGTCGCATCCATAGCCTTATCCATAAGTCTCGTCTGCATGAGCAATTACTTAAGAAAAGAGTATACCGTGTACCCCTTCCAGTTGTCAGATCGGTATTTGCAAAGCGCTGCCCGTTCTTCGCACACCCTTACATCTATAATGTGGTAAGCAAGGCACTAGTGGACATAAAAAGATGGGGGGTTGCCCGAGTAAAGAGATCTGTAGGGATGTGGCTGAAGACACTAACATACTTAGAAACGGAGCACTTGCTCTCATCGGGTACGTAGGTGAAAACACGCATGCAATCACACTCAAACACACATACACACACACGCACACACACACACACACATACACACACACACACACACACACACACACACACACACACACACACACACACACGCACGCACACACTCAAACACACACACACACACACACACACACCCTTTTCTATTATTATTATTATTATTTTTTCTATTATTATTAACATTGTGGCATTGGTACCAACTCTTCAGGGTGCCCAAGATACAGGCACTGCCTAGTTTGGGGCCCGCTGACACTGTATTTTATGTTATACTGTTTCTGCATCAATAAAACTTTTTCATTTTCATTTTTCATTTTTTTCAATATCAGAATTACAGGAGCTCAAATGTCGACAAAAAAAAGATGCCAACTTTGCGCGAGAATTACAGACTATTAAAACATTTTAACAAAAACCGAAAAAACCACAGGCATAGAAAATATAAAAAAAGATCTTGATTCTAAAATATCATTGATTTCAGTGCTATTACTTTCCGTATAAAAGCTATGAGGACAACGAAACCCAAAATTCAACCGCCCAAATCTTGAAAAGCTATCTCGATATACATTAGCGGTTGACTTTGGAACGAGATCGTCACTGATATCAATATAATGATAACTTTTTGCCCCATGTCTTCCTCTTTATAAACACCATTGGCCTCAGTCCTGGGGACAATGCCCCAAGTGGGCGATCTACAGGGCTTTTTCTATTTGTAATTTTTAAGTTTTGTAAGTAATTTCTTTGGTTATTGTGTTAAATTACTTCGCAGCTGGTAACTTTCTAATGTTGTACACACATGAGGAAATCGAAAGTGCTTCGACCTCAGGCCTTTTATGCAGAAGATCATGGGTTCAAACTCAGGCTTCACATCTCTGAGTTTTCGAAATTCAAATGCAAAATGACATTCAAATTCACCACGAGGTTATGGTGAAAGAAAATATCATAGAAACCTGGACACACACCTGCGAAGGAATTTAATAGTGTGTTTGAAGTTCCCGAACCAAGCTGGCAAGAGCTGGATGAGAGTGGCCGAGGCTCGTGCTCAGTGGTGTGGCTTGGGAGAGGCCTATGTCCAGTAGTGGACGAACATAGACAAACTAGGTCTACCTGGGATTATAAGTGGTCTGTACACTGCAGTGGGACGTATATACATAAGTCTGGATATATACTGCCCTCTCTCCGGTAAGCTGTAAAGGCCGTCTGAGGCCAACAGCAACAGTCCGTCCGAACAAAAAAAAAAGGATGTATACTACAAAAAAATTGCTAAAAGTGACTCCGAAACGGTAACGACGTTTTGTGTGCTCTGCCTACCCTGATTGGGAATACAGGAGTGGTGTTCTTGTGTGTGTGTATACACTTCAAAACTGGCCATTCGCGACAGTTTTATTTGTTTAGACTCCTACCCGCAGGGCGTTTTCTTATGAGCAAAGTCATTTGATCCCGACCAGAGAGCTAATAATAAGAGGAATAGAAATGTCATCGAGTGTCCTTTTACAATTAATTTCGCAAGTTTTTCGTCACTACCACTATCAATAAGCGCACATTTTAGATATTTCATTATAGTTTATTAGGTTATGGTATGGTAGATTCATTGACTTATATTCTACCGTAAGTACATATAATATATCGATGGGTAGATTCAATTTAAATTTTGATTACGTTCGTCAGTGAAATGTATTGTATTGTATTGTGCATAAAACAGATGAAAATAACAGTTAAAAAAACAAAGAGATTTACAAAGGCGAACTTATCCTTTTTTTTGTTCTCTATGACCCTTTTTGGGATTATAATTTAAGATAAAGCAATGTCAGTAAAGTCCTAAGCTGTATGTGTTTTAAACCCGAGTGACTTAGTTTCTCATTATTTCATTTGAAATATAACGTTAAGCCCCTAAAGTAAAGTTATGGAAAACGATATATAAAAGCATATGAAATTCAGCCAAATGATAAAGACAACTTTTAAGCCATACCCCTCCTACCCCCTTTAACTGCCAAGACATTTCTATTCCTATTATTAATTCTATAATCCCGACCGTGTTGCCCCTCGCGTCGTACGCTCATTACGGCGTGACCACGGCTGCGCGCTGTCGGCAGAGCGGCGACCAATTTACCAATACATTGCCTATATTTTTAACCAACTATTATGCTGCAAGCGTGGCGAGCGCGCAATGGACAGAAAACATGCTGGTTAAGTTGCCCATCATGGTATCTCGTCGTTCGCTCATTAGACGCCACGTGTGAGGAGGTTGCGTGCCCTTTGCGCTTGTTGCTGTGGTGACCAATAATGACAAATTGGGATACTCATGTGTTGTATCATTTCCTTTAAATAGGCATTTGGTCTTAGCAGCAACTGGTCTAAGAAGCGATTGGTCTAAGAAGAAACTGGTCTAAGAAGCAACTAGTCTAAGAAGCTACTGGTCTAAGAAACAGCTGGCTAAGTAAAGGCCGACCAGGAATATAAAAAAACCTGACGCGAGGGCAGCACTTCTATGTTTAATCTTGCGACATTCTTTACACTTACTTTATGATACCTACCAGTATAATATTGACAACGGTGTCGGTGATGTTATTTAAAGGAATATTTCCTAATCTCTCGAAATTTTCCTATGAAAAATACTTTTTTACCTTGTGAATTATTTTCCTTCCAAGGCTATGGATAATCTTCGGTATTTTAAGGCAAAAAAACACAAAATAATACTTAAAATACGACTCGCAGACTTGATTTGAATACATATTTTTTAATGAAAGTTGTCATAAAGATACACTACTGGTCTTCACCTATATACTCGTATAGGTACAACCACAGATGAGCAAGTTGCGGAAAATTTCCAAAAAGTTGGAAAAGTTTCTCGGAAATTTCTGGAAAAATCCACAAGAAATATTATGATGATGATGTGATCCTGATATCCCTTACTAGGGACACAGGGCTCGTAGAAGAGCTTCCATTTGGCTCGATATAGCGCGGCTTCTTCCAGCTCTTTCCATCCGAGACCAATTGAGCCAGCCTCCTTCTCAACAAATAAATAGGTACAATACAAGAAATATACGAATTTAAATTTAAAAACTCTAAAAACGGAAACTTTCAATTCCCATACAAAATTGTGGAAAGTTTAGAAAATCTGGAACAAGCTTTCCGCTGGGGTCTTTCCTTCGAGTTATGACCTGGGTGCCTTTAAGAGGCGAGTGTACAGTTTATTGCAGAGCCGACGACGCACTGGCATCGCATATAGCGCTGCGGGTGTCTATGGACAGTAGTGATCACTTAACATCAGGTGACCAACTAGTTCGTTTGTCTGGCCACTCTATAAACTATGTAAACTAATGATGATCTTTTACTTATACAGGTGATAGTGTTGCTTAAACTGAACAACTTTCTCCAAGGAACATAGGTCGAAAAAAAAAATTCTGACTCCCATACAAAACGTATTGGTTAGCTGACCGACTTAGGTACTATGGAAGGGCGAAAAAAAATCGTTTTTCAACCTATGTTCCTTGGAGAAAGTTGGTCAGTTTAAGCAACATTATCTGTATATACAAAAATAACGGAAGAGGCTTTACAAATGAAAGCTTAAATACTTTTTAGTACGGAAGTCAAACTGTACAAGGCCAAACATCACTTGATCGGTTTTAACAATACAAACAATACAATACTTTCGCAACAATGTTTTGCTAGAGCACTTGCCCTGAAATAACGATTGGTCCTTCCAACATTTTGTACCTTTGCCAACGACTTTCTAAGTATCTCTTCAGTAGGCTAAACATTTTCTGGATTCGCCGTTTTTGCGAATATTAGCGAAATAACAGTTAACGGTTCCACAGCCAGGCGTTAAGCCTTATCACGTGGCGGCAGGGCTGCACGTAAATAATTAAGAAGATTTTAGCACAGCTTCTTAGAATTATCCTGAATAAGGTATACCTACCTAATGATAAAAAAATACCTCGTTGACTTTCTTGCCGAATTCTTCTCAACAGAGGTTTTTTCGAACCGGTGGTAAATTTTTTTGACGTTCAGTGCTTGTTAAAGCCTAAATTGAATAAAGAGATTTTGACTTTGATATAATTCTAGCGTAATATTACTAATCCTACAAATAAATAAATCGCAGGATCGCGGTGGATGCGGAAAGCACAAGACCGGTCTGAGTGGAGAGCCTTGGGGGAGGCCTATGTTCAGCAGTGGACGTCTTTCAGCTAACGTGATGATGATGATGAAATAAATAAATTAAAATAGGTACTTAAATAGATAAATACTAAATACATATACTTATAATTTTTTTTGTACTGATTTGTGGTGGGGTGTGTAATAAATAATATTTGTATTCGTATTTTTAAACACCCAAGGCCCGAGAGAAAATTGGTGGAAATGCTGCTTACAAGTCTTTTAAACACTTTAAGGTTTTTAATTTTTTTACCTGACTGCCCGAAGGAGGGTTTTGATTTTCGAACGTATGTATATGTATGTCTATTTCTTTGGATTCGTCATAACCTGTCAGAGTGACGTAGGCTATTTAATATTTCAATATATGGCGTCTGCGAAAAACAAGATGGCGGAGGAATTTAAAAAAATATATTTAGTATTGTAAAAATATGGGTATCAAATGAAAGCTAATAATTAGCCCATTCTAAATACATTACAGGTTACAATACTAATCTATCGTTTTCACATAAATATCGAAACAGTGTAAAATAAAACATTAAATTACAAAAAATCACAAAACCCGACTGCCAAAACCAAAAGGAACAAGGACAAGGAAGAAAATAAGTCTAGTAGTCCATAAATCTGTTAACTAGCTTATTTTGAAGTTCAAAAGTCGGGACCTATTTAAATCGTGATGCTCAAAAACTCTTAGTAATGGGTCCCGACTTTAAATTTCACTTTAAATTGCACTTTAAATTCAGCAGGTGGAAGAACCTTGTGCAAGGTTCACCCGGATTGCTACCACCATCTTGGTCGCTAATCCTGCCGTGAATCAGCAGTGCTTGCACTGTTGTGTTTCGGCGCGGAGAGTAAGACAGCCGGTGAAATTACTGGCACTTGAGGTATTTCAACTTAGGCTAGGTTTGCAACGCATTTGCAATACCCTTGGTGTTGCAGATAGGGCGGTGGTGATCTCTTACCATCAGGAGACCCACTTGCTCGTTTGCCATCCAGTCGAATAAAAAAAAAGCTACTTATCAGTTTTTTTTTTTTTATACGACTGGAAGGCAAACGAACAAGTGGGTCTCCTGGTGGTAAGAGATCACCACCGCCCATAAACATCTGCAACACCAGCAGATGCGTTGCCAGTAATTTCACCGGCTGTCTTACTCTCCGCGCCGAAACACAACAGTGCAAGCACTGCTGCTTCACGGCAGGATTAGCGAGCAAGATGGTGGTAGCAATCCGGGCGGACTTTGCACAAGGTCCTACCACCTGCACAGTTCTAGACCACTAGACTTATTTTCTTCCTAGTCTTTTTTTATCTGCATCATCATCATCTGAGCCGCAGGACGTCCACTGTTGGACATAGGCCTCCCCCATAGATGGATCTTTGTCGTCTGAATAAATAAATGAATCATTATTATTATAGACCTCCAGGTGCTTCGGTTGAGAACGGCCTACATCCACCGTGAACCCGCGGCTTTAACCCGTTTGTTATGGTAACAGGGTGTCTGCCCGGGATTCTTAGCACCCCCTTCCCCGCCTACGCTACCGTAGTAGGAACTAGCGGGGCTGCTGTAGACTAGGGGCGTGGGTAAGAATTGTATTTTCATTTGAGGAGGATTTTATTTTTACGTTAATTTCAGCTTTTGCGTTAGTTTATCTTAACGCGTTACTAAGAAACTGGCCAAGAGCGTGTCGGACACGCCCAAAATAGTATTCCGTAGCCATTACGAAAAAACTAAGTAATATTTTTCTAAGGATTTCGTATTTTCTACGGAATCTTCCAAGTTTAAGTATATTTTATACCTTACGCTGCTATTTACTCATAAACTACATTTACTCATAAACTACATTTACTCATAAACTACTAATAATCCCCAAGCCAACTTAGCTGTTATAGTTTTCCTTGGAAGTTTGATATACTGACTACCATCCTGAATTTTTTCAATTTTTTCCACCTACCGGTTTTGATTTTAGAGGGGGGGAGGGGGACGCTCGATTTTAATGAAAATTTTCACTTTAAAGTTGAATATTTCGCAAACCAATTACTGAATCGAAAAATTGTTCCAGCAAACTCCTAATGGTTTCAAAATACCTATCCAACCAATTATCCAACGATACCCCACACTATAGGGTTGAATGAGAAAAAAAAATCACCGCCACTTTACGTCTATGGGAGGTACCCTAAAAAAATTGTTTTAGAATTTTTAATTGTACTATTTTGTCGGCATAGTTTGCCTATATATTCGTGTAAAATTACAGCTTTCTAGCATTGATAGTCACTGAGCAAAGCCGCGGACGGACAGACAGACAGACAGACAGACATGGCGAAATTATAAGAGTTCCGTTTTTGCCATTTTGGCTCCGGAACCCTAAAAAGATCTTGACAAAAGGATTGGACAGCAGTGATCTTTTATTAGTTCGCTTTTTAACCCCCAACAAAAAAAGGGGTGTTATAAGTTTGACCGCTATGTGTGTCTGTCTGTGGCACCGTAGCTCTTAAACGTTAGGCCGATTTGAATTCGTTTTTTTATATAATAGCAAGTTTTCTAGCGATAGTTCTTAGACATGTTTCATCAAAATCGGTTCAGCCATTTTTAAGACATTGAACTTTAAAGTGACAAAGTCAGGGGCTTGCCAACTTTTTGTTGGTTAGGTTATTACAAGCTTTTATTTAGTTTCACCTTTTGTCTGCGTCATTCTGTCTGTAGTCAAATCTTGCAAGTAAAATTCGACCAACTTTCAGTATTGAGATTGACTTGAAATTTGGTATACTTATGTTAATCACGTGACAATATAATAATCTAGTAGTGACATCTTGGTAGTCCAGCCAGGATCGTCTCCGCAGGACGGAACTCTTCAACGGTTAATAGCATCGACTTAAAATTTGGTATGCAAATGTAGTTTGGGTGACAATGCAAGTACAGTCAACAAAAAGTACAGTAAGCAAGAAAAACTTTTATTAAAAATTAAATTTTTGTGATTAGGTTATTTCTTAAAACGTAATTCCGCACATGAATTTCGAAATACTCATAGGTGCGAGCCGGGGTTTGAACCCACGACTCTCTGCTTGAGAGGCGATAGGTTTTGACCTAGGCCACCACGGCTTCTTTTTAATTTGAAATTTACATTGCATTTTTAAATTACATTTGAAATTTACCACGAGCTTTGCGGTGAAGGAAAACATCGTGAGGAAACCTGCACAAACCTGCGAAGCAATTCAATGGTGTGTGTGAAGTTCCCAATCCGCACTGGGCCCGCGTGGGAACTGTGGCCCAAGCCCTCTCATTCTGAGAGGAGGCCTGTGCCCAGCAGTGGGACGTATATAGGCTGGGATGATGAGGTTATTTCTTATGAGATACGGAACTCTAACAAAAAGAAATACTATTATAAATATTTACGCTAGCGAGCCGAAGTAGTTGATAGAGCTTATTGATAAAATGTACAATTTTCGGCGTAGCTGCGTAGCAAATTTTGTCTATTTATGGTAATTTGACCGCCAACCGGCCAATATTGTTTCTCTCGAACGCTTATTTGACAGCCTCCTGTAGTACAAATCGCTTTGTGTTTTGGTAGCTCCACTGAGAAATATCTTGGCTTTTAACTTATACGAATCGATACGAAATAGGACTTATTAACAACGATACTTAAGCTACGTTTCCACCAATAACGTTATTAAGGATGTGTTACGTGGAATAATATATGTTTTTCATTCAGTTTCTATTGGTTACTGAATAACCTAACAAAAAAAAGTTGGAAAACCCCCGACTTGGTCACTTTAAACTTTAATATCTCAAAAACGGCTGAACCGATTTCGATGACACATATCTAAGAACCATCCCTAGAAAATCTCCTATGAAATAAAAAAACCGCATTCAGATCGGCCCACCCGTTTAAGAGCTACGGTGCTACAGACCGACACACAGACAGACAGACATAGCAGTCAAACTTATAACACCCCTCTTTTTGCGTTGGTGGTTAAAAATACATTCCTCGCAACATATCCTCGCACATTATTAGTGGAAACTCAGCTTTACTCATATAAAATGCGAAACTAGCTCCGTCTGGCTGATTGCCTATCGATCTGTCGCCGTATACATTTTGGCGGCCGATCGTAAAATCCGTAGGTCACGAAATTCCTAGGCATATCGTGAAATGGCGCCATTTCATGCATTATTGGCTAAGGCACATCCGCCATATCGTTCATAACTCACCGTTCAACGATTTGTCTAGAGACGTTTAGGCAGATCATAAAATTCCTAGGCATATCATGAAACGCCGCCGTATCGGTTACTAACATACTAACAAAAAAAAACAACCCTTCGCTTCGCTCTCGCTTTTCTCGTTTCGTTCGTTGTAACTAAATATTTCTTTTTTTCGGCATATCAGGATATACCCAGTATAGAGCTAGGAATATCGACGAATGCGTTGCTCTAATCGATCTGCCTTATTGTTTTTCAGGCACATCGTAATAATATACCTGGACAAACTTTTAGCCATTTCACGGTATGCCTAGGAATTTCGTGATCTGCCGGATTTTACGATCAGCCGCCGATATACATAGTGTATACCTCTTCACGCTTAAACTACTGAAACTATTAACATGAAAATTTGAAAACTCTTACCCTTAGACTGTCATAGTCCAATTTAAAACGTAATATTGATGTTCCATCAAACAGAGCGGGATAGAGTGCACCGAGGAGGGACCAAGGGCGGACGTGACGCGACTACGGCCGGAGGGCTCTTGGGTTCGGACGAGTCAATCCTGAGTGATGTAGGAATTTCCTGAGCAAGGGCTCAACCGGCGTCGAAACAAATGCTTGGGAACATTGTAAGTGTGTGTGCTTTAGGAGTTCCTGTATCTTTAATGATGGATGGTATTTGTTGTGGTGTAATATACAAAAATCTTTAATGTAAAGATGTAGTATTTAATGAACTAAAAGAATTTCTTTGCTCACCTGCGATCTTATGATAGTTAAGTTCATATGAAGTGTTACATTATTGAGGCAAGGGGTCTCGTCTCGATGTTCTAGAATATATGGAGATAATTAGGTCTATTATATAACCTCGAGCTTACATCCTTCCTTGGGGATGAACACAAGAAATAACTATAATTCGTACAGCCGTTTTGACATTCGACACTAAACACTAAAGTGATCGCAACTCGGTGGCTACCGCAACACGCGCACTGCGCGCACTACACTGCGCACTCCCTTGAAGAAGTACTACGAAATAGCCCGAAACAGGAATACGCGACTCAGCGGCTGACGGACATGTCGAGCTAAACTCGATTTAAGACGTGAGTTATCCGTTACAATATAATTTAATATGAGTGAGTCTCACGGTAGTTTCATGTTCAAACTGTTGAATTTACCATACATACCTATCCTGTATACATAATATATATCTATATTCTACTCTGATATAGGATTTAATTTATAAAATGAATAAAAAATAGTCCAATACCGTATTCATAGATTCAATAGAATATCCGAGTTTTTCTCAGGATTTTTACTATGTCCTAATGTAACCAAAAAATTCCAAATCAACTTTTCTAGAAAATTGGCGAAACAATCGCAAACATTGGCGCCAACAGCCAATCTTTTGATCAAATGTTTTAGAAGAAATCTCCGAGTACAACCGGCAAAACAAACACGGGCCATTGCCACTTGTAATTGTCAAACGATCGACAAATTGGATTCCGGGATTTGGGCCCGTGGTCCGATTAACGTCGGACTGTGTTGCGGACAAACGCAAAGACTATTTTTATTTTACTGGACGAGTAATAAAAAAAAAAAAAAAAAAAAAAAAAAACATTTATTATCAGGCGTTTAACGCCCATAATGTCAAAAGATGATTACAAACTTTGTTAGTAACAAAAATTCTTATAAACTATACTAGCTTTTGCCCACGACTTCGTCCGTGCGTACTTTAGTTATCAGGGCATATGTTTTAATTAACTCCCGTTATAATTGTGGCATGTTCCATTTCACCTGTACAGATAATTGTTAATTGTAAGTAATCGATAACTTGTACACCTATTTTCATAGTTCTATGCCCAGAAATGAGAAAATTTCCTAACTTTACCCCCCCCCCCCCATTTACCCCTTTAGGGGGGAATCTGATCCATTTCACCTACACAGATTATTTTTAATTGTAATCGATAACTTATACACCAATTTTCATACTTTTAAGTCCAGAAATGAGAAATTTTTCATACAAACTTTACCCCCCATTTTACCCCTTTAGGGGGGAATTTTATCCATTTCGCTTACACAGATAATTTTTAATTGTAATCGAGAACTTATATACCTATTTTCATACTTCTAAGTCCAGAAATGAGAAAATTTCCATACAAACTTTACCCCCCCATTTTACCCCTTTAGGGGGGTATTTTATCCATTTCACCTAGACCGATCATTTTTAATTGTAATCAAGAACTTATACACCTATTTTCATACTTCTAAGTCCAAAAATGACAAAATTGCATATAAGCTTCACCCCCCCATTTCACCCCCTTAGGGGATGAATTTCTAAAAATCCTTTCTTAGTGCTCACTTACATCATAAAAGGAACCTCTGTACCAAATTTCAAGTTTCTAGGCCCAGCGGTTTGGGCTGTGCGTTGATATATAACCCAGTCAGGTTTGCCTTTTATGTATATAGATTAGCAATGATTTTGGAAACTGATTCGGTGAATCTACACAACCACTGAAACAATGAATATCAATTGAAAAATTAAAAATGTCAAAGTAACTTATTAAAATAAAATAAAATTAGAATTAAAATTAGAATTTTGAATTTTGAATTGAAGATTAATTAAGAATAATTTACATAAATAAAAAAAAATTAAAAAAAAATGCACTTGGAACTATATCTAGGATGGTGTACATTGAATTTATGATTAAATTTGTTAGAAAAAAAAAGTAAAGTTTTGATTTTAACTAAGCTAGCGCTTACCTCTCCCAGCGAATTTCTCTGACTGTACAGAGAGGTAATGCCGCCAGTCAAGTGTGTTGGGGTCTATGCCGCAGGAGGACCTTTTAGATGGTGTTTTCTTTTTATAGTTAAGTATGTTTATGTAGTTTTTATTTATTTTGCTTCCTATTATATTGTTGTAATAGAATAAAATAAATACCTATCTACTATGATGAGTAAATGAACTGAAAGAATTTCCTTGCTCACTCGCGACACATAACATGTAGAGCCTCTGTTTTTAATATTATTTCCAGAGGCCACACACTGTATGTACAGTGAGTTGGTGGAAAATAGGTTTCTTAATTAAACTTAATCAATAAACTAACGAAGAATAGACTTATGAGAATATTCACGATTAAAAAAAAACTTTTTAACTTTTTGGTGGATAAGATTAGTTGCGTATGTAATTTTAATGAAAAAAAAGGGAAAATTCAAAGACTCCATTATTTTTAAAAGTCGCTGAACCAATGTTTGACGAGGACGATCTATGTTTGAATTTTTTGATCGTATTACAGTCCACACCCGGTATACTTACATTTCCTCTTCTTCATTGGATAACATGTAAGCATCATAGCAAATACCGCTCCACCATTACAGTATACCCGATTATCGAACATGGGTTCCGTGTAAGACTTAAGGACCGTTATAGGGTCCTGCGGTTGCCCTCAATGCCGTGCCTTGGAGGATTTTGGCCAATTAAGTGCCGCTTAGACGCCTAATTAGCCTGGTCAATAATAATACGGCGTGGGAGCGGTGTTTAATGAAAACTTGGTTGTTTCCTTAGTGTAAGTTTCGGCTACAAAATACGTTTCGGTCGCGTTCGCGTTTGAATCTCAATTTGTATGAAAACACGAACGTTATTTTCGTGTTTTTTTAATTAATTCAATACAATTCGGCAAGAATTCCAATGCCTCGCCTTAAAAATGTGGTCTGTTAGAACCTTTTGATATAAGTTAATGTGTGTCTACTCCAATAATTTTTCGTGATAGACTTATATATTCTTTAAAACAAACTAATGTTTATTAACGATTTTTAAAGAAAATAAAAGTCTTTCACGAATAATTATTGCAGTTAAACACATTACCTTATATATAAAAAACAGTTCTAACAGACCACACTTTCAATTTTCATTCAATCTTTATGGAACAACGGAGAATAAAAAAAAAAGTTTAAAAAACTGAAACCCGACTACGGAAAAAGCGCTCTAAAAATTATGAAACAAGAAAATGGTCAAGAATTACACACAATTAGGTAATTTCCTCCTCCGTGACCACTAATGTGAACCTTCCACAAAGTAACGCCTGATTAAATCATGCAATAAAATATTGTTTTCTGAAATTCTTTACTACACAGACATCAAAGGAGAGCCGTGGTCGCATGCCACCTTGTTGTTTTAAACCAAAAACCTACTACGAGGGTCAAACTGAAAGTTCTTAGAAAATCAAAAACTGAGCAAACTAGCAAGTTATTAGTTTTATTACATCTTTTCAAAATAGTGTCCATTCACATCAATACACCGCTGCATCCGATGGAACCACTGAGAAAAGCACTTAGCCCAGTCGTCCTTAGGGGTCTCTTCGACGGCCTTTTGAAACGCACCCACTGCTTCCTCGGTGTTCATAAAAAGTTTTCCTCGAAGTTTTTCTTTTATTTTCGGGAATAAATAAAAATCGCAAGGTGCGAGGTCGGGGCTATACGGCGGGTGACCCAGTAATTCCACGTTTGACGTCACTAAAATAGTCGATCGTTCGCCTGGTGGTGTGCGACGAGGCGTTGTCGTGGTGAAGAAGGATCCTACTTCGAGGTCGCTTCTCCCGAACTTTTTCCAATACAAGTGGCAAACAATTGTTAGTGTACCACTCTGCAGTAACTGTTTTTTGATCCTCTAAAGCAATTGTCGCATAGTGACCTGTCCTTCCGAAGAACGAGGCCACCATCTTTTTTCCCACGCTTCGACCTCTCTTCACTTTAGTTGGCAACTCCTCGAAAGGAAACACCCATTGAGCAGACTGTCTCTTGGTTTCTGGATCATAACAGTAAACCCAGCTTTCGTCACCCGTAAGTATGTCGAAAACAGCATTTGAGTCACCTCCGTTAAATCTTTCAATCATTTCACGGCACCAATCAACCCGACGGAGTTTTTGGGCCTCGGTCAAATTATGAGGTATCCACCTCGCACAAAGCTTCCTGACCGCTAAATGTTCATGGAGGATTTTATGCACTTGACTCATACCGATGCCTAAGCTTGTCCGAATCTGCTGATACGTCACTCTTTTGTCAGTCTCTATCATACGCTGCACAACACTGATGTTATTTTCAGTCGTCGCCGTAGAAGGCCGTCCCTCACGCAGATCGTCGGTGAGATTAGTGCGACCACGTTTAAACTCATTAAACCAGTTGTAAATGGTCGCACGAGATGGAGCTTCATCATGAAAGGCCAATCGAAGTCTATCATAGCTTTCTTGTTGACTTAAATGACATCGAAAGTCATAAAAAATCATTGCACGAAAATTTTCGCGAGTTAAATTCATGTTGACGTGACACAGACAATTTTCAATTTGCCGCCAAATCGTAAAACTAATGACAAATGAATGAAATACATACTCAATAATATTGGCAAAGAGTTCCATTTTCAAAATTTAAACTTACTTTTTTATTATATTGTTTACAAGTGGCCAGTTCTAAAAACTTTCAGTGTCGCCCTCGTAAGAAACCTCTAGATAATTTTTTAAGACCTATCTAATAATGCCACACACGTTAACTTACGCTAAAAAAAAAATTTTAATCACTCACTTTTACCAATACATTTTTTTTTAATAAAAATGTACCCTATGTTACCAGGAGCTGAATAACGAATCGATTGACACCTTATTTATCAAAATCGGACGAGTACCTACTCTTGATGCTACGGTGGAACATACGTAAATACAAACATACATAGACTGCTAAAATCATTACTCTTCCTTTGGCTTTGCCGTAGTCGAGTAAATACATAGACTGCTAAAATCATTATTACTCTTCCTTTGGCATTGCCGTGGTCGAGTAAAAACCAACAAAAATGCAACGTTGCCAGCTCAGCAGGTATAAACGCTTAATAAAACCGTCGCAACATTGCGTTTATAATCAGGCTAGTAGAAACTAGTGCAAACTGCAGTCGCTAATTGCCGTGAAAGTTTCGCGGCAACTAGCTTAAACTGGATTTAATCAGTTAACTCCGACGTCATTTAGGATTTGAAGTTGACAAGGAGCTTGGTGTCATTTGCGGCAGCAGCAGGGCTACTAAGAAATTCGAAGTTCGTGTCGTGCTGTCCCTCTCGCTCTCGTATTAAATGGTATGAGTGCCAGAGGGACCGCACGACATGAACTTCTGGTTTCGAGTTAGTAGCCCTGCTGGGCTGAGGATGTCTGAACCTTGTCTTCGAAGTCGTCGCTGCGTTCAGTAAGTACTCGTATACAATAATTATAGCTGATGGTGTTTACTAGTGACCTGCTTACAACCTAGGTCATCTCCTAGGATACACCATTTACGCTCCTTTTATTTGCACTTGGTTTTTTAAGAAAATGTGATGAGATTTTTTTTGAGATTTGTACTTGCATGAAACATGAGGTTGACAGATGGACCAATAGTAGTAATATAATTATGTGGTTGTTATATTTGGACTGTGTGGTATGTTGCGTAGTTCTGTATCGGATGCCAACCTGGATCCACGTAATATCAGCGTCGAGCCACCTTTAGTGACCCGACAAGTGCTGAGTGGACTCCTTTTTCGCATTAGTATTTTATTTTTCATTTATTGTTATTTGCTGTAACATGCTGTTTGTACCCTTACTTATGCGAAATAAAGATTTCTTATTCTTATTCTTATTCTTATTTAAAATTGTAACATGACATGTCTTAGTCAAATTAATTCATTGTATGGCAACTTTCGATATTTTGACCATCGACTTTTTAACTTTACATTTAATTTTCCCACCACCAGGTGGACTGACGACATCGTGAGAGTTGCGGAAAACCGGTGGATGCAAGTGGCGAGTTGTCGTTCATTGTGGCGTTTTAAGGGGGAGGCCTTTGTCCAGCAGTGGACGTCTTCCGGCTGATGATGGTGATGATGATATTAATTTTCGATAATCAGATACGTCCCCGCTTCCTCACAAAGTGTTCCTTCACCTTTAAAGCCTTTAGCAAATTTCAAATGTATTTTGCTAATGGATTTGGAAAAACTCAGAGGTATGCACCTGAGGCCTTATTGCCTAACGTTTCTGACAGTCGCGATCGCAATCAAATGACAGCTTTTGTATACGAAATATGTCATTTGATTGCGATCACGAGTGTCAGAAACATTAGGCAATACGGCCTCTAGTTTCAAACTCACGACTTCCTACATGAGAGACCAGGAATCAAACTATTAGACTACCACGGGCTACCTACCTTCTATTTACAAATTACCAATTGTGTTATCAAATCTCGACCACAATTCTCGACTACGCCAAGTTCACCCGTCTCGATCTTGTTTCTCGCTCTAATTAATGATGCGTCTTCATTTATAATTAGCAGACACGTCGTAACTTGTCAACTTCAAACATAACACATTATTCATTTTCATTCTAAGTTGCTTCGCTCTTGACAAAGTGGTCGACGTTAAAATTTGCACTTTAAAGATGAATATTTTTCAAAAAGCCACTGAGTCGAAAAATCGTTTTAGAAACCCCCTAATGGTTTTAAAAGATCTATCCAACGATACCCCACCCTACAAGGTTGGATGAGAAAAAAAATCTATGTCACTCTCGGGCCCATAAACTATCTCTATGCCAACCGTCGCTCCGTTACTGCGTGAAAGACGGACAAACACACAAACAAACTTAATATTAATATTATAATATATAGGTAATATTAGTATGGATAACCTTGTCGCTGTCACTTCATGTTTAACAGCATGTTTTTGCAGGAGGTAGGACCTTGTGCAAGGTCCGCCCGGATTGCTACCACCATCTTGCTTGCAAATCCTGCCGTGAAGCAGCAGTGCTTGCACTGTTGTGTTTCGGCGTGGAGAGTAAGACAGCCGGTGAAATTACTGGCACTTGAGGTATTCCATCTCAGGCCTCTAGGTTGGCAACGCATCTGCAATACCCCTGGTGTTGCAGATGTTTATGGGCGGTGGTGATCTCTTACCACTAGGAGACCCACTTGCTCGTTTGCCTTCCAGTGGAATAAAGCAAAAAAAAACTTTTATAATTTTGTCAGAAGGAGATACGCCAAAGTATTAGTGTAAAGACATCTTTGAACTCTACAGTACAATAAATGCGTCAAGTCAGGCTCCACATTAGTATGTGTGGCGAACAACCGGAGAGTAAATACAAAGAGGGTCGTCGTTACTTACCGACGCGCAGGCCGCATGCAAATATCCGGGAACTGGTCCACCAGAGATGAAGGATGAAGCGAGGAGAAACTTAAGAGAAGTCTTTTCGTTCCATTCTCTATACAAACGTAGTCCCGGTCTCATTTGGAAACTAGGCAACTGAGACATCTCTTCTTGACAATAGATTTAAATAAAATAAAAATAATAAATAAGTAAATAAATAATCATGGGAAACTTGACACCAATTGACCTAGTCCCAAACTAAGCAAAGCTTGACTATGGACACTAGGTAACGGATAAACACACTTATGTAGAGAAATACATACTTAAATACATATTAAACATCCAAGACCCGAGAACAAACATTTGTATTATTCATACAAATATCTGCCACGGCTGGGATTCGAACCCGGGATCTCAAGCTTCGTAGTCAGGTTTTCTAACCACTCGGCCATCCGGTCGTCAAATATGGTATCTGTTTGATCATCTGTGCTATATTTTTCATTTCACAATTCATTTATCTTGCGAGACTTATGCAATTTTCCGGGATAAAACTATCCTGTTTCTTTCCCTGGGACTCAAAATATCTACTTGTACCAAATAAATCGATACAGCGGTTTAAGAAATAACAAACAAATGGACACGCCTTCGCATTTATAATATTAGATGGACTAGAAACTACTGTGAAACTCACTCATATCAAATGATATTATAACGGATAACTCACGTCTTAAATCGAATTTAGCTTGACATTTTTCAGGCTATTTCGTAGCTCTTCTCAGGAACACGCGACTCGGCGACAACATCTCGAGCTAAATTCGATTTAAGACGTGAGTTATCCGTTCTAATATCATTTAATATTAGATGGATTATTTTTGTCGCTTCTCTACCGATTGATTAAGTCTGCGTGAACATGCATTCAACATGCATTTAGATATTAGTTCAGTGCAGCTCGGTGCATTTGTGATGTGGTGGTAAATGGGTCGAGCAATATCCCATGTGCCGCGTTGCCATGGTTACGTCCCATCGACAACTCTTAAAAATCATGTGTTTTTCCATGTTATCTGTGGTTATAATTCATAGAGCGTACATTTTTGTCGTAGTTACAAGCCCATTATCTAAAGGACAATCTCCTAAGCAGTCTTTTTAAAAACTCTGTAACTGTTGTCTCTTGGACAACGGGACTGAATATATAATAAACGAGAAAAAGAAAGATGGTCATTTCCTCACCATCAAAGTGAAAAGTCTTAGTGTAAAACTCTAGCATTAAACCTATTAATTTTCCCCTCGACGTGTCTATCCACCCTCGTCGTACTGACTCGTGTGGCTATATGAACGACTCGGGTAAAATGGCTCGTTTGATGCTCTTCTGTACAATCTACTATTTCAAACCCTAAAAAGTACTGTTGTGATTTCTAATGGTGTCAAATAACTCAACGCTGCATCCTTTAGATCGCGCTCCTGATTTTTCAAATCTGAAGGGAATTGATTGGTGCCTGGAGGAATAAATGATCATTGGGGGGGGAGATTAGATAGCGCCCACGATTATTTAGCGAAATCCAGCAACGGAGATGAATATCCGACGAAGCTTTATAAAACTAGCTTTTGCCCGCGGCTTCGCCCACGTGGACGTGGTGTTTATTGTCTATTAATTCTACGTTTCTCCAGTCTGTTATTTCTGCCACCTACATTAGTCTGTTCATATTTATTATTTTTTCAGAAGTTGGTTGTCTGGAGATCGCTTTGTAGCGATAAGACCGCCTATTATCTACCTGATTTTTTTATTTTTGTATTGTCTCTGTAATGCTTTTGGTGATCAATCCATCTATACCATGGGCTACCAACTCATACAAGATATATTTAGTACTAAAAAACGGCAATAGATGGCACTACCATTAACATCTGTAAAGTATAAAATGTAAATAAGCCGAATTAAGTAGAAATATTGATATTAAAATAAAGAATAGCATATTTTATAAACACAACTTCACATCAACTTTATTTAAACTCCTTAATTTGAAGATAAGAAACATCATAAATAATAAATTGAGAATACGAAAGTATAGGCTACATGTGACTACGTTTCAGCTATGAGGTTTTCGTAGTAGTTTGCAAAAGTAACGCTAGATGGCGTAAAACCGGTATGCGCATGCAGCGGGCTACTATGTAATTCGAAACACGAAGTTCGTGTCGTGCGGTCTCTTTCGCTCTCGTAATAAATAGTATAAGTGTCAGAGGGACCGCACGACACGAACTTCAAGTTTCGTAGTAGAGTAGTGACGATATGTAGTTTTTTTTTTTTTTTTATTCGACTGGAAGGCAAACGAGCAAGTGGGTCTCCTGGTGGTAAGAGATCACCGACGCCCGTAAACATCTGCAACATCAGGGGTATTGCAGATGCGTTGCCAACCTAGAGGCCTAAGTTGGAATACCTCAAGTGCCAGTAATTTCACCGGCTGTCTTACTCTCCGCGCCGAAACACAACAGTGCAAGCACTGCTGCTTCACGGCAGGATTAGCGAGCAAGATGGTGGTAGCAATCCGGGCGGACCTTGCACAAGGTCCTACCACCTGCTATTATGCGATTATGCAATTATAGTATATAAGTGTTGTGTAGTGTATATACTTGGTTTGGTGTTTTTCAAAATCCTCTAATATCTCAGAAACGGTGCGTCCTAGCTCAAAAATAGCCAAATTTTCAACCCCCTCCCAAGCCACCCCCTACGGGACTACCCCGGACCCAACCCCAAAATTTCATCCCCCCCCCCCCCCACTTTTAGCACATTGACCAGCCTAACCAGACCCCTGATCCAAGGGTAGCAAAAACTTCCAGGGCCTATAGCTCCGGAACGGGGCTACTCCGAAACACATACACATATTTAATACGTGAGCGAGAGGGATCGCACGACACGAACTTCGAACGTTGTGTTTCGGAGTAGCCCCGTTCCGGAGCTATAGGCCCTGGAAGTTTTTGCTACCCTTGGATCAGGGGTCTGGTTAGGCTGGTCAATGTGCTAAAAGTGGGGGGGGGGGGGATGAAATTTTGGGGTTGGGTCCGGGGTAGTCCCGTAGGGGGTGGCTTGGGAGGGGGTTGAAAATTTGGCTATTTTTGAGCTAGGACGCACCGTTTCTGAGATATTAGAGGATTTTGAAAAACACCAAACCAAGTATATACACTACACAACACTTATATACTATAATTGCATAATCGCATAATAGCAGGTGGTAGGACCTTGTGCAAGGTCCGCCCGGATTGCTACCACCATCTTGCTCGCTAATCCTGCCGTGAAGCAGCAGTGCTTGCACTGTTGTGTTTCGGCGCGGAGAGTAAGACAGCCGGTGAAATTACTGGCACTTGAGGTATTCCAACTTAGGCCTCTAGGTTGGCAACGCATCTGCAATACCCCTGATGTTGCAGATGTTTACGGGCGTCGGTGATCTCTTACCACCAGGAGACCCACTTGCTCGTTTGCCTTCCAGTCGAATAAAAAAAAAATTAAAACTACATATCGTCACTACTCTACTACGAAACTTGAAGTTCGTGTCGTGCGGTCCCTCTGACACTTAAACTATTTAATACGAGAGCGAGAGGGACGGTACGATACGAACTTCGAGTTTCGTAGTATAGCCCTAAGCTGTAGATAATCTATAAACTAATATGGCTGACAGCGTTTTCAGCAGATTACGAATAGGTTTGGATCTACGAAACCTCGATTGCTTACGCACTGACCAGCGGCCGTGAGTAGGTTATATAACGTAGCGCCATCTACCAACCCTGTCATGTCCTAGTCAAGCTATAGATTGGGCTAACAAGCGACACCCGTATCATTAGTGTCTCGCTAGATGGCATATAGGTATCGTGTTATTTGTGTTCTCAGTGGTGCCTTCTATTGTAAAATAAAGAAAAGAAAAATAGCCAGTTGTATAGCCAGTATTAGGGTGATACCGTTTGCTTGTACTAGGTGGTGTCTCTGTATATTATGTTCTCTGTGATCTATACTAATATTATAAATGCAAAAATGTGTTTGTATGTTTGTCCGTCTTTCACGCCGTAACGGAGCGACGGATCGACATGATTTTTGGCATTGAGATAGTTTATGGGCCCGAAAGTGACATAGGCTACTTTTTACCCCGGAAGAATGCACAGTCCCCGAGGGAACAGCTCGCGATAACCGAATACCACGCGGGCGGAGCCGCGGGTAAAAGCTAGTAAAGAATTCAATTATCGCGCGCTGATATATATTTCCCGGATAAAAAGTAGCCTATGTCACTCTCTGGCCCATCTGCCGAACATAGGCCTCCCCCGAGGCTCTCCACTCAGACCGGTCTTGTGCTTTTCGCATCCACCGTGATCCCGCGATCTTAACCAGGTCGTCGCTCCATCTTATTGGAAGCCTACCGACAGCTTGTCTCCCGGTCCGCTGACGCCATTCGAGAACCTTCTGACCCCATCGGCCATCAGTCCTACGCGCAATGTGCCCCGCTCACTGCCACTTCAGTTTCGCAATTCTCCGGGCTATGTCGTTAACCTTAGTTCTACTGCGGATATCATCATTTCTGATTCTATCCCGCAGAGAAACCCCGAGCATAGATATCTACATAGCCCTTTGACTGACTTTGAGCTTCCTTATGAGGCCCATCGTTAGTGCCCACGTCTCAGATCCGTATGTCATCATTGGCAACACCCACTCGTCATAGACTTTTGACTTCAAACACTGCGGTAATTTGGACGAAAAGACCTTAATATACAAGTAGTGTATTTTACCGAAATTTTCGAGATCGTGGTTTATGGAAACAGATGGAAAGTCCCCCAGCGGAACTCCCGGAGGCGGGATGCGTCAAGCTAATTGGTCCCCCAGCGGCGCCGCCTCCATATTTCTTCGTTTGCGGGACTCGGGTTTCACGATAGTTATACCACAGTTTTTAGGGTTCCGTAGCCGAAAACTGACAAACGGAAACTTAATCCATGGTTCGTCCGTCGGTCTTTGTGTCACATGGTTGTATGAAGAAGCGTATTGATGGCCAGCTGAAATGTATATGTATGTTATGGACAAAGCGACCTGAAACAATTAGTTTTCTCCCCCGTGACCTTACGATAACAACGTTTATGCGAGGAATGTGTGTTCATGCAGTTCCTCCACATATATTTTTTTATTCCACTGGATGGCAAACGAGCAAGTGGGTCTCCTGATGGTAACCCAACAAACAATTTGGCGATAAAAATAGACCGTATTGTAGCTTTGAGTGGTAGAGTAGCTTTACAAGGTCTACAGTTATAGCTTTTGGTGACACTATGGATCTAATTGAATACATTAGTCAGCTGGCGATAGTAAAGTGATTTAATAGAAATTAGAAAAATATAATAACTTTAAGCTGCACAGTGGAGCTATAAGCTACCACGTTATAGCTTATAGTTGCAGCTGTAGGGTGATTTTATCACTGAAAGCTCTTTTGGAGTGTCTATTAACGCGTCTTAATGCTGTCGCTCTGTAAGAGTGTTATGTTTACCTTCTAGTGCTAAATGTAGCCTTTAGTGTTAAATAAGCTGTAGGAAAATCTTTAAGCTGTATAAAGGTTATAGTGGCAATTCTAATAACTCTCAATGAGTGAGTGATATAACGGAGTTAGGGTATAGCTCTTTAAGAGCTTTAAGTGTTAATAAGATATGTAATAACTCTATTTTAGAGTTATCAGTTCTACAGTAGTAATAAATATGACTTTTTTAGTTAGCCTTGCGCTCCGAAGTGATAGTATAGAGATATCGGAATGTTTAAGAGTTACAGACAACAACGCCATTTTCGTTTACAAATAATAACCTTAAAATGGCAAACATAATCATGAAAATTAAGTATAATTTACTGTACAGTCTTCAAAAATAAAAGATCTAGTTACTTTACTACACCCATTTGCAAACCTAAGCCGTTAAATTAACTTTTCGAAAAAAAAAATGCACCGTAGTATTTTATCGTCTAAAATTTTAATCGAAACGTATATTTTCTAAGGCGCTTGAAAATTGAGATGTAAAATATCATATATAATAACAGAAAACTTACAACCGCAATAGTTTTTCACGTATCTACGTAAAAATAACTGATATTAAAATAACGCACTTACCGTTTTCCGTCTTTCCCGTCGCCATTACAATAATATTAGCACTGTTCGCGTTTTATTATTAAAAATGACACATGTTAATTTCCAAATAGAAATATTTCTATAAAATTGAATACAATAGTGTACACTACGAGCTTTTGTATCACGGAAAGAGTTTATTTTCACCACTGTAGCTCTTTTGTCGCGCTTTAAGTGATATAAGAAAACATTCTACAGGTTTCATAGAACCCTTGGCGCAAGTTACGGCTATTGTAGCTCTTTATTATCTCCTTTATTCGCGGATAGTTTATTTTCACCACTGTAGCTTTTTTGTTGCGCTTTAAGTGATATAAGATAACATTTTACAGGTTTTATAGAACCCTTTGTTGAGGATCTTACGGGTCTTAGTCAGCTTCAGATCTCTTGGCTCCTTTCTCCTTTCCTTTTAGCCTGCCTATATTGAGGTCTAAGTGCAACTCGGGCAGAATGACTTGTTTTATTTAAATTTAAATAATTAATTTATTGTCTTACGATAGGTTTACAAAAAGCGAAAAATATTTGTGAGAGAATGACTCGATATAATTTTGAAGGGCGCTTATAAAGCACCCGGGGGGGGGGCGAAGGGCGGCGGGGTGCGGCACGGTCTTGGCGCTTGCTGCTTTATCGACTTGCGTTCCGGTTTACGCCCGTTGATAGTACATAGCGTACTCTGGTAGATGGCGCTGCGATGCGATGCGTTAACATGCCGCCGGCCTTGGAAGACTCGACTTCCAATAACCTTACACGTTACTGGGCACGTCGACACCGTCAGGAGCCTCTCTGGATGGTTCCCGTTGCCGTTCGTATTTCAGCTGCACGCGATACGCCGTCCTTCCCTGGATACGTCCGCACGATTCGGCCGAGACGCCATTTCAAGGGTGGCAAATTGTCCTCTTTTATTAAAACGAGCATATTTTCTTGTAGGCTCGATGTGTGATACGTGTCTGCATTTCTGAAACATATTCCTTTGACCAGCGCCTCCAGAAGTGCTGCCGCATCTGCTCGACTCTGTCATGGCGCAGCAAGCGATGGGGGACAGCCTCCGTCAGGTCTTCACAGGCGGGCGCGGTCAGAGGCCTTCCTATGAGGAAATGAGCAGGAGTGAGGGGACTCAGGTCATCAGGATCGGTAGAAAGGGGCGACATGGGACGGCTATGAAGTACAGTTTCGATAGAAATTAAAGCAGTTAGTTGTGGATTCTTCAAACGTCAATCGAGCGTTGCCCACGATTCTACGTAAATGATGTTTACAATTGGGTATCCCTGATTCCCACACACCACCAGTATGAGTAAAATGAACCTAAGTTTAATACTTTCATCACTTGCAAAGTCTACGATATTTTTTAGAATTTTTTACAAGTGACGAAGAAAATAATTTCTGTGCTAGATTATATCATTATCAGAATGAATTCCTAATGGTTTAACATTAAGGGCAATAAATCGTTTTAATGCTAAAATTTAATCATGTTTTGCAAGACTACCAACTAATTCCAAATGCATGGCGCGCGTCACGAAACAAATAAATAAACAAATGTAGCCTTTTACTACCACGTCCTTTACGGTATAAAATTGAGGCAGGGCCGGCATAATCGACACCGCAATACATAAACGGATAACCTGGATGCAATCGTTCAGCGGGCAAGTTAACCATAATCGGAGATAAAGTGTTACCTTTCATACGTGTACAAGCAACGCACTGTCTCACTACCTTCCTAGCACACCAACACTCGCGCACGGTACCTAATAGTAGCTGCGGGCAGGCATGTAGTAGCCACTTATGTTTGTCTCTAAACAATAACAAAGTGAAACGATGTTTGCTGTACAATAATACTGGATGTTTTATACTGTAACTAAATTCACTAGCATTCCACAATCTACCACCGACTCTGATCACTTTATTTACGTCCATAAATACGTTAAGTCCCGAAATTTTATAGTTCCGCTTAACTGGAATAGGTAAATTGTTATCTAACGCGGAATATAAGTGCGAAAACATTTGTTTTTGTGCAATGATAATGAGCGTGCACTCGGATGCGCGGAGCTCGTCAACTAAATGAGAACCGGTTAGGCGAGGTTGTTTACGCGGCGCTCGGGCATTTGTTATAAATCTAAGCAAATAGGCATAAATTCTTTTTAATTTGTTAAAGCTCGAATACCTATTGAAATCAAATATAGTGTTATCTACGCTGGTTAGTGCGACCGTTTGAGACTTGAGTTCTGGTAGCTCGCGCTCCACAGAAATGCAACCGTTTTTAACTAAATTTTCATCTTTATTTTGTAGGAATAACGGTCCGTACCACCACAAATGATTTTTACTTAGCGCGTCACGGTATTGAGCTAGTAAATAATAAATATCGAATTTGTGTGAGGGATGATCTCGCCAAAGAATTAGTTGTAAGTTTCGCTGGTCCGACTGTACAAGTATTTGTCTGAACATTTTCTCAACGTCTGCGCATGCTACGTACTTATACTGTCGGAACCGCAATAAAATCGAAAAAATATCGTTTTGTAGTATAGGACCCGTATACTGAATGTCATTAAGTGACTTATTAGTACTCGTTTTCACACTACCGTTAAATACAACGCATAGACGCGTCGTTGTACTTTCGCGGAGTACGCCGTGGTGCGTGAATACAAAATAAGGTGCATCAAAAGTTTCAACACGAGTCATGTGACCTAACTCGATATATTCGCGTAAAAAATCACTGTATAATTTTTTATACAGCGGTAAACGTTCGAACTTACGTTCTAAATTTTTAAATCGCGTTTCAGCTATTTTGTACGAGTCTCCGAGAGAATTCGCTGGTTCTCAGAGAGGTAGTCGTACACAGAATCTACCGTCGTTATCGCGTACACTCGTCGTACGAAAAATCTCTTCACATTTATGCTCATCTGTTGTGAGCGGTTTAATAACTATTTTAGGTACCTCTTGTGGTTCCCAAAATTTTCTCATACGCATATCTAACGAATCTGAATCTAACGTTTGATTGAAGTTACATTGAACCTCATTTTTCATACGAATTTCTCCAATGCTACCTGATATTAACCAACCCAATTTAGAGTTTAGTAAATAAGGTCCGCATGATAATCGAATTTTTTGTTCGTTTAGCAATTCCCAGAATTTATTTGCGCCTATCAAAACGTCAATGTCTGACGGCACGTTAAACGTAGGGTCTGCTAGGGATACCATTAAGTTACTCGGCAAGCTTAAGGTATTTAAATCTATGTGCTCCGTGGGCAACATAGATGTGATACAAGGCAAAATAAAACACCTAACTTGTGTCTTGTAATCGCATAACCTTGATCGGAAATGAATATCGCATAAATGACTGGAGTTAGTAACCGTTTTTCCTACTCCAGATATTCGAATAGTGGACTGTATTAAAGAAAGATTTAATCGCTTACATAATTTTTCAGTAATAAAAGAATGCTGGCTACCGCTATCCAGAAGCGCGCGGGCGCGATGATACTCGTTATTAGCATCAGCAATTTCTATTACCGCGGTGGACAATAAAACCGGTTGCAAACCTCTCGTATTGATTTGCACACTATTGTCACCCGTAATTTCTGTCGAATTAAGATCGCATTTAGTATGGAACGTGGCAGACGTAGTCGGATGGCTGTCGCTAACCGTCAGTATATGATGCGAATGTTCGGCGGACGGTGTATCTAAAATGTTATCTAAGTGCAACAAACCATTGTGTCTTTGCTGACACTGCCTGCAAGAACCGAATGTGCAGTCCGAAATAGAATGACCTGATCGTAAGCAGTTGGAACACAATTTCTTATTTTCTATAAATTTTATTCTATCTCGGACAGGTAGGTTTAAAAAACGAATGCAAGTATAAAGTGCGTGTTTCTCGTTACACATTGCACAAAAACGTATTTGATTCTCTAGTCGCTTATTATTCTGCGCGGTTACGTAGCTATGAATATGTTGTGATTTATTATGATTCTTATTTAAATTGTTGTTGAATGATTTGCTTTCGTGAACGTGAGTAAATTTAAGCGTTTGGTTAGACCTTTTGGAACTAACGTTAATCAGTTCTAACGTATCGGCTCTGTTCTTTAAAAATAAAAGCAAATCATCCAACTTCAACGATGAATCACCGCGCTTTTCATCAGAATGGATAGACCCTTTATGATTCTCCCATTCTTTTTCAGTGGATGAATCTAATTTAGTAACTACTAAATAAATAATGAGGGTATCCCACGAGTGGGTTGGTTCCCCAATCGTTTTTAAAGCTCGTAAATTTCGATTAACGGTGTCTATCAATTTTCTAATCTGCGCAGGCGATTCCTGTTGAATAGTTTGCAGCGTAAACAATGATTTCACGTGATTATGAATTAGTAGACGATTATTATGGAATCTATTCACTAATAAGTCCCATGCGTGAGTGTAGTTAGCTGCGGTAAATTCTAAAGCGCTAATAACCTGTAGGGCAGTATCACTTAACGACGATCTTAGGTAATGGAATTTTTGGATCGCGTCAAGGTCATCGCGTTTATGTATCATGGTGATATACGAATTTTTAAACTCTAACCACTGATCATAAGAGCCGTTAAAGGACGGTAGTTTGATATCCGGTAATTTAACCGAAACTGACCTGTGCGCAGTGCATTGGGAATTAATTTCGCTACTCTTAGCAACCAATCTACATTTAGCAGTTGCTAAAATGCTGAAATAAAGCTCTTCAAATTGTTCGCGATATTCTAACTGACTCGATAATTCTTTTTCGTCTATTTTAGCCTCAATCTCGCACTGAACGGTATTAAAAGCTCTCAATAAATCTTCTAATTCTTGAACTCTTAATTTTAATTCAGCCATTTCAGTATCATTTAATGCGTTTATTGGAAGTTTACTGAAATATTTTTGGAATAAAGTTATGCGTAGTTTAGTCGCACCTCTTTGTCTTTTGAGGGCAGACAAACGGTCTAAGCTACGTTCGCGTTTATTGGGAGATTTGGGCAATTCTAATTTTTGGTTATCACTCGCGGAAGCCTGTTTAAACTCATCGTCACTCATACTGGGGTCTGTAGAAATAAGGAACACTTACTTGAATAAATACGTGGACCGCAACGGTCGGCGGTAAAAGTGCGGTAGCGGACGGTAGACAAAGCTCGATCGACGTACCGCACAAGCTGCTTAATAAAAATTAAAATCACAATTAATTATTGTACTTTAGGATGGGATAAGGATGGATTCGGAAGGTCTGACCGTTTCTCGCTGAAGTCTTCTCTTCTGCGACGGAGTCCAGTTGTGATCCGGCTCGAAGGACCAAAATGTTGAGGATCTTACGGGTCTTAGTCAGCTTCAGATCTCTTGGCTCCTTTCTCCTTTCCTTTTAGCCTGCCTATATTGAGGTCTAAGTGCAACTCGGGCAGAATGACTTGTTTTATTTAAATTTAAATAATTAATTTATTGTCTTACGATAGGTTTACAAAAAGCGAAAAATATTTGTGAGAGAATGACTCGATATAATTTTGAAGGGCGCTTATAAAGCACCCGGGGGGGGGGGCGAAGGGCGGCGGGGTGCGGCACGGTCTTGGCGCTTGCTGCTTTATCGACTTGCGTTCCGGTTTACGCCCGTTGATAGTACATAGCGTACTCTGGTAGATGGCGCTGCGATGCGATGCGTTAACACCCTTGGTACAAGTTACGGCTGTTGTGGCTCTTTATTATCTCCTTTGGTAATATGCGTCGCTGCTGTAGCACTATTATACCACTTGAAGTGATAAGGTCTGTGCCAAAATCGGACTATAAGAGAGTTATAGCGTGCTATATCGCTAATTTTTAGGTCGTGCTAGAGCTAAAGGAGTTTAAAAGAACTAATATACGGCGGTTATAGAGCTTATCTTATCGCCAAATTGTTAGTTGGGAAGAGATCACCACCGCCCATAAACATGTGCAACACCCCCTGGTGTTATCATTACGTTAAATTACTTCTTAGAACGTTACACCCCTAATACCCCTGTATTGCAGATTGGGGTATTTAGTCAGTGATTGTCATATTTTGCCTTGATGTCTTTTCCGAGAAGCAAAAAAATTATTTATGTAACGCTCTGAGAAGTAATTTAACGCAATGATTACATCGATCCACTAAATCTCCTAAAGGGAAATAAGGCTTTACCAAGAAGTAAACGTTTTTTCCTTTCCAAAAATTTTCCGCGTACGTCTTCATCGACCTAAATCTTATTCCAATATTATATTATTTATTTCATCGTCATCATCATCATCATCATTATCATCATCCCACAGCTGCGCATACTCCTTCTCAGACTGGCCAAGTGAAGATTGGAAACTTAATAAGCGCCATTGAAATGCTTCACATTTTTAAATTGTACTTACGAAGTAAATAATTTTTTGTTCAAAACAAAGGTTCAAAAACATTATTAAAACAAGCGTTTTTGCTGACTATACTTTTAGTTGCCTGTTCTGGAATTGAGATTGAACTTAATGTATACACCAACGAAGCATTTCACTTCAAATAAAGGCTTGTTAAAACATTCGGTATTAACAAATCAAAGAGCGCAGTCGCGGTTTCAAATCGGATCGCGATTATTTGTTGAATGATCTCCTAATAAGATTACACAACTAATTATCTTTATACCGTTATTATCAACGTTTGATACACTCGTTAGCGAATCGATTGATCGTCCTAATTAGTTATTGACAATCCTAATTAATATTCGATTAAGTGTTTGTCGGTATTCAAGAGTAAACACATTCAATCTAATTAAAACTTAATACGCAACGAAATCATAACTGAAAGCCTAAGTTATTTACATTTTGAATCGTAACTTCTATGGAATAAAGCTGTAAATGAACGTAAATTTAAGTTAGTTCTTCTTTATGACTGCAGTTTCGAAACAGCTAGCAAACTATAAATTCAACTATAATCCTCTGCAGGCTTCTAAAATTAATTATCTCATATTTAAAAAATCCTCTTTTCAATTAAGTTAGTTGACGGCGTTTTAAATTATCTTTAGTAAAACGTGTCTCTATCCTCTAGACGAGTACTATTATTTGATCAAATTAATATTAAAGAAATATTAGAAATCAGTCATTTCCCCGTTATTGTTATAAATAATTTATTACTGTGGTGTAAGTACTTATGTATTTATGTATAAACACATATGTTTATCTGTTGCCTACGTAGTTAGTATCCATACAAGATTTGCTTAGGCTTGGTCATTGGTGTTAGAGTAGGTACACCGCAGTGATGGGCAAAATATGGTTCGTACAAAAATACTACTCGTAACACCCAGAAGTTTCCAAAAAATAATATTGGATAAGGTTAGTAGGCTTAGGTAATAAAAAACTTTAGTTACTTTCTGCGCAACTAATTTATGCAAAAGTCATTTTCTAACTAAACAATATTCGGAATTTTCAAATTATGCGTAAAGCCCATTCGGCTTATATTAGTTATGCGTAAATAAATTCTGCGTAGTATAATTATGCAAAAACAGTGTCAGCACAAATACTATTTTCAATACAAAAAGGATTTCACATAAAAAATATGCGTAAACAAGGGGAAACTAGAAAAATATGTACACACGACTTTAATATTAAGTGCATAAAGTCGTGTGTATACAAATTTATTTGCCTTTGGCCGTTTCGATATCTCTGCACTTGACTGTATACTATACACTATCACAATTGTGAGTTATTAAAGCGCCACGCCACTGGTGCTACTCGTAGCACAGTATATCGTCGATTGCGCGCAATGTCCCTTACCTTAATTGAACCTACGGTCAACGATATATAATTATAATCTAAAGCAGTATGGAAGCTGTTTACGAACAAATCGATTGAAACGAACACTGCACTGTACTGCAGTACCGCGAGACCCCCTTAGAGGCCGTGTAGAGCGCGCGTCTGTGTGAGTGTTCGTTTCGATAGTAGCTTCGTAGCTTCCATACTGCTTTAGCTTATTATATATACTGTCCAAGTACCAAGTTGCCCTTCTTTAAGTGGCAAGTAAAAGGTGTTGTCGCCGTCACGGGCCACTGTTTGTACCGCGGTCAATAAAAGCGCAGACGTGACCAGCATGGTCGCCGGGCGGGTATGGATCGCACGCTAAGGCTGCGGCCCCACTGAAGCGGAGATGAGCGGAGCGGAGAGACGTGTAGGGATCGAGTAGAGACGAGATGTGGATTCAACTAATATGATTGGTCGATCCCTATACGTTTGTTTAACACGTTATGTTTTCGAAATAATCATGTACGTTAGGAAGAACATATGTGATTTTCCCACAACGGCGATAAGCCAAAGGCTACTAGAAACACAGGGAAGCTTAAAGCGCAGACGTGACCAGCATGGTCGCCGGGCGGGTATGGATCGCACGCTAAGGCTGCGGCCCCACTGAAGCGGAGATGAGCGGAGCGGAGAGACGTGTAGGGATCGAGTAGAGACGAGATGTAGATTCAACTAATATGATTGGTCGATCAAACAAACTCAAACTCACAATATTTATTGACAGTAAAAAACACACTACATCACAGCAAAAACAATTAAAACATAAATACGAGAAGAGAGACAAATTTGAGACGTTGTGCTGTAGTGTGATGCCAAAAGGACTCAGCTCAGCATGTGCCGTAGCCCTGTAACCAGAGCTGCAGCCCCTACAGAGATCCCTACAGGTTTGTTTAATACGTTATATTTTTGAAATAATCATGTACGTTAGGAAGAATATAAGTGATTTTCTCACTAACGTCGATAAGCCAAAGGCTACTAGAAACACAGGGAAGCTTAAAGTTCCATCTTACAGACTGGCTAAAACCAAAAAGTCGTTTTTGAGAAATTGCATACGTTTTTAAAATAAAATTCCAAAAAA
Organism: Choristoneura rosaceana; assembly: GCA_037349165.1. Taxonomy (NCBI): domain Eukaryota; kingdom Metazoa; phylum Arthropoda; class Insecta; order Lepidoptera; family Tortricidae; genus Choristoneura; species Choristoneura rosaceana. Next base: position 1,098,470 of record JAZBNJ010000026.1, read on the forward strand.
GATTACTAAAGATACAAAATTCAAATCTACTGTCAAGAAGTCGTTAATATGTAAGTCTTAAGTCGTTAATATGTAATATAAAGTCAATGATTATATCATGGACAGGGTATGAATGAAATAATTCCGATCCCTTCAAATAGCGAACCTACTGTGTTAAAAATAAAGTTGTTTTAAATACTTGGTGGTAGATTTTTTTTTGACGTTCGTAAGTAAGTTCGTATACCCTAAATTGAATAAAGAGATTTTGACTTTGACTTTGACTTCGTCTCCTCTCCGCTCCGCTCGCCTCCGCCTCAGTAGAGCCGCAGCAGCAACAAACCAACCGGAGTTGACGTGTATATGACGACCGGATAGCTAAGTTGTTAGTGACCCTGACTGCAAAGCTAGAGGTTGTAGGTTCGATCCCCGTGGCGGGCAAATATTTGAATGATGATTTTTCTTATTTTTTATTTTTTTTATTCGACTGGAAGGCAAACGAGCAAGTGGGGCTCCTGGTGGTAAGAGATCACCACCGCCCATAAACATCTGCAACACCAGGGTTATTGCAGATGCGTTGCCAACTTAGAGGCCTAAGATGGAATACCTCAAGTGCCAGTAATTTCACCGGCTGTCTTACTCTCCACGCCGAAATACATCAGCGCAAGCACTGCTGCTTCACGGCAGGATTAGCGAGCAAGATGGTGGCAGCAATCCGGGCGGACCTAACGAATACGAATGTTTGTACTTAAGTCTGCGATGTTTACTATGTATTTAAGTATACATTTATCTATAACTAGCTTATGCCCGCGTCTTTGTCTGCGCGGATCTAGGTTATCGCGCGGTGGCACCCTCTACCGGAAAAAAGGTATCCTATATTGATCCTTGGCGTTCAACCTACCTTTACACCAAATTTTATCAAAATCGGTTCTGTGGTTTCAACGTGAAAGCGTAACAGACAGACAGAGAGAGTTACTTTCGCATTTATAACATTAGTAGGGATAGAGATGTGTCTAGCAAGCATACTCGTAGTACAAGCTTTACTTAGTTTGGGGCTAGAGGTCAATTGGTGTAATTTGTCCCAGTATGTTATACTTAGTTATACTTCTGTTTTTACCCAACTGCCCGAAGGAGAGTTCAAATTTCGAAGCACTCTTGTACAGGGCACAATATTGCGGGTAGTTCAAAGACTCGCGTTGCTAAGTAATCGTGATACATAACTCTTCAGACGTCAGTCTACAGTCTACACGTGACTATAATATAATATACTGTAATATGGCCGAAACGTCGAGGTAATTTATCTTTATTCTTCGTTTCGTGATTCAATATAATGTAAACTTCATTAAACCTTCTTAAATAACTTTAATTTTTCTGCATTTTTCCTCGTAATGTGATGAAAATTATTGTGTGTATCACGGGCCGTAAAGGGATTACAAACTCGAGTTATTAAAAGTTTCTAATAAACTCTCGTTAGTAATCCCCTTCTTACGCCCCTTAATGAACAATTTACTATTACGGCACATTTCATATCCGTATTAATTTTCAAGTCTGTTTATTTTATCCACAATGTCGATCGCCTTATTGATTATAATTAATGTATGGGCTTGTCTAAGTACGCTTAATTAATTAATATGCATTAAGTATAATTTAAGTACTGATGTCACAATGAGATATCGAAGCGTTGTACAATTGGACATTAATATGATAGTTTATTATTGGATTAAGTTAGCAGCTGAAGTCTAGGTACCCTGTAAAAATATTTAATAGTGCTCTGAGCCTTGTAGACACAATATATATTTCACCAGTCCTTAATATAAAATGAACTAAAAAAACTGGTGATAGTTTAATAGCAAATAGAACGAACACTTTTTGGAAAACGTGTGAAAAACATGAATTCATCAGACGTAAACAGGAATGGGTCTTTCACAAACAGCACAAATTGGGAATGGAGTTGTTTAGGTCCTTGCAAGCAGTATTCTTTAGATGAACACTGCCAGTGTTGTATAGTAAAAAGCATATTCATAGCTACAATCGTGGTGGAAATAGTCACTCTGATATTCGGCGCTGTGTCCTGGATAGTCGTCAAGCCCTGGAGAAAATTTCAAAACTTCGTGTATTTAAACCTCGTATTTGCCTTATTTTTTGTTACAAGTAAAGGTTTCCATAACAATGGTACTGCGTTCCTCATTTTGATCAACTGGTTGCTTGTGGGGTTATTCGTTCTTCATTACAATTTTGACCGGCGTAACAGTGCATTCAAGATAGCGAGTATTTTTGGTTGGTGCCTGCCTCACATCGAAGACTTGCTGATAGAAGTATTTGAGTTCAGATTATGCAGTGTTGGCGGTACTTTTCTTTTACTGTTAAGCTTGTTTATTGTATCGTTGTTTGTGAAATCATTTTTAAATCTAGTAAAGCAGTTAATTACTAAAAAAAGATGCGCCGGATGGCAGAATGTTATTTTAGGTATTCCAAATTTGATATTATCATGGCCACTGTACACGTTTGTATCATGTTCTTGTTTTTGTACGCGACGAGAAACTATTTTTTGCAATTGTACATTTTATTACGTTATCGATTCGGTATTTTTGGTAGTGAACTTGTTATTCTTGTCAATGAAGTCCCACAGGCAATTTTGGTGTGAGTACTTTTTACAGCGTAAATTGGAGCTACCCACTTAATATTCTTGATAGGAACCGATACGACTTATTTTTATAAATAGTGAAGCTTATTGTAAATAGAAGAAAGCTAAAACATGTCGACGACCTCATTTAAGTAATTAATTGATTAGAAATAGGTCCCCTCTTCTTGATAGGGAGAGTAAATAAGCATATTTAACTATCTCAATTTTAAGATTGGTGCCATTGATTAAAAATTCATCAAAACTTATTTTACAGTTGTACATTCACGTCATAACAAGGCCTGAATATCATGTGACTTTGACATGTTTTACATTTACGCACCGGTCTAACATAAAAAGTGAAATTAAAAATTTTGAAAAACCCACGACGGTTCCCATAGAAAAAGGGTTAAATATTTTTTTCACCTCACTAGCTCGAAAATGTTTTCTTTATCCTTCGAAATCTGCGTGGAAAGTAGCTTTTTATCCTCTAGGCTGGAAAGAGTTTTTGAAATTCGAACGTTATCGTGAACGGCTGCCCCCTTGAAAATACATCAACCGCTAACTTTCACAACCTCGTATCTGGCCACAAAATTGCTATAAAATGATCTTTATGTTAAGTATGATAGAGTGTTTATTTGTTGTATACAATTCGGGTAGATACGAGGTTGAGGAAGAAAGCGTTGAATGTTGACGTGTTCACAAAGAAAGTTCGTCATACATTTTTTGAAGTACCTAATATTTAAATCTGTTAATTAATCTGTTATTTTATTCTTATTACTAAACATTTATTTTGTAATTTTACTTTTAATTTTTAGTACACCTCGATACTTATGCCATGTAATCCTTTTCAAAATAGTAACTGTATGTATGTACCCACTGTAATAGCTTAACTGTATGTACGTAGGTACCCACTGTAATACCGTTATATCGATTTGGATTGTAAATACTATTATTATACCTTTATAATATTAAAAATGTTTGATAAGTGGATAATAAAACCGACTTATTAAAAACTACTTGCACAGTTTTTCTTTCATTTGCCATTTTCTCGCTGTCGTGAGGTGAAAAATTGTGTGTTTCGCTCGGCTGTAAAGTTGTTTAGCGTCTCGTGCCTTTGAAACCCTCGACTGCGCTCAGGATTCTTCATTTGAACCACTCGCTTTGCTCGTGGTTCAATCCTAGAATCCTTCGCTTGCTCAGGTTTCAATATATGCACTCGCGCCAAACAGTCACTTTCCAGCCTTGCATAACAAATAACTATTATAAACATCTCCCGACTTATAGTGATTACAAACGCAAAAACATCCGTCGGGGGCTGCCATTACCTGCACCGAAATGAACTTGTATTTTGCAATTGTATGAGTTTGTGATTAATTATAATTGTGCGGGGAATGTACCTACTTTATGAGATAAAGATATTCATGGTACTTTTCTTAACATTGTAACTGAAATAGCATTGGATTACTAACCCCGAAATTAACTAATATTCTGTAGTTGTATGAATTTGTGATTTATTAAAATTGTATTTGGAATGCACTATGAGAGAAAGATAGTTGTAGATGTTTGTAGTAGCTTTTCTTAACATTTTAATTGAAATGTATCAGAGAGATGGCAATGGCAGCCCCCGACGGATGTTTTTGCGTTTGTAATCACTTTAAGTCGGGGGATGTTTATAAAAATTATTTAACCCTTTTTCTATGGGAACCGTCGTGGGTTTTTCAAAATTTTTAATTTTACTTTTTATTTTAAAATTTTTAAAGAAATAATTCATCTCTCTAAAACATTTTATGTAAAATGAGAGGCTAATATTCACAACAATTACTAACATGCTCATAAATAACGCTTTAGTTTTAAAAAGGTTCTCAAACGCTAGGAAAAGCCAAGTGGCTACATGAGGCTGCGTTCCCACCAGAGATGTGCGAGGATGTGTTGCGAGGAATGTGTTTTTCATGAACCAATAGAAACGTTTCATTTCCCTATCCTGGCACTCATCTCTGGTGGAAGCTGAGCGGAGTGAAGCAAGGAAAATTAAATGTTTATTGGTTCATAAAAAACACATTCCTCGCAACACATCCTCGCACATTGCTGGTGGAAAAAAAAAATTGAATGCTTGATTATTGATTGCTTTTAATGTTGTATGCTTTTTTTTTTGCTTGAAATAAACAGCTTAATTTTTTTTTATTGACATGACATACGAACAGATTTAAATATGAAACGGCCAAGCCATACTTTTTAAGCCAAAGTAGGTATGTATAGGATTAGTACCTAAGTAAGATCAGGCTTCAGGGGCTTAGCCTAAAATTTTACTAGTTTTTTGTAAGCCCTGACCCCATTAACAAGGATTGGAGGTTGGAAGTCACATTGTTTTTATTTATGTGCAATTCTCAATCAGCGTACAAAATTTTAGCTTTCTTGGAACTTTTGGGAAGAGGAAACAACCCTGGCTACAGCATCAGGTGGTGTATGGGGATATAACGTATTGTCATTGCAATTGAATAATCGTGCAAAGTTCTATGCATTTGTGCTATCAACCATCGAGGAGTTCTTTTGTGGGAAGACGACCCTAGCTGCAACATCAAGTTGTGTCTATTCTATCATATAAACACAGTGCCAATAAAACTTAATAGGTAATTCTGTTAAGATCCGCGCCTGTGCCGCGAACTATTGAAGAGTTTCTTTCTGTGGAGACGATCCTAGCTACATAACCAGGATTTCTCTACCAGATTATTGTATTGTTACCAGATTAACATAAGTGTGCCAAATTTCAAGTCAGTACGATAGCTGAAAGTGTGGCAAATTTAACTTGCTAGACCCTAACATGCATACAAACATACATATGTATATTATTTACATAGGTACCTACATACATTGCAGGTCAAATAAAAGCTAGTATCAAGATGAAACGGTATGAAAATAGGTAGGTAGTGCCCCGTCTTCTTTTTTGTTTGTCTTGGCGGAGGCACTGCCGTGCACCCACCTTTATATACATATGAATGCCTTTCGAAAACAATTAAAGACAGTCATCAAACCCCTTAAAGAGACCCACATCAAAGACAGTCAAACCTTTCTAGAGCTAAATGAAAAATGTATACTGTAGTGCCCCCTTGCGGGTTAATACTATAACACCTATCTAAGAACCATCTTAGATAAACATCAAATCCATTACGGAAAACCACATTAAAAACAGTCAATCCATTCTGAAGATAATTGGGAACATTCGGTGGTCATTTATCGAGTGAAAAATGATTACTGTAGCGCCCTCTAGCGGATAAACGCCATAACACCTATCTAGGAACCACCGTCGATAAATTACAAAGCCATTACAGAAAACCGCATCTAAATTAGTCAAACCGTTCTGGAGATAAACGTGAACATTCGTTTGCGCACAAACAAACAAACAACCTCTCACCCTAAACGCATATACCTTCTCCGTTCCGCCGTGGGTAAAAATAATGTCAACCTATACTTGGTTATCTTATCAGTCATGAAAAATCAAGTGTAGACGTTCGATGACACAGAACAGACGCACATAACTGGCGAAAATGAATATAAAATAGGGCAAGATTAAGCAAAGTAAAATAATTGTAGTTAAAAATGAAATTCTATGACCTAAACCAACCTTTTCCATTTCCGCATTGATCAATTGTCTCCATGTATTTTGAGCGCCATGTGTATCATTTTATTAGGTACTAGTAAAGTATGAATATGTCTATATCTAAGCAATTAATTGAATATTCATTAAGTATTACTTGAATATTGAAGTAATGTGTAATTTAAAATCATTAATGTGACAATTAACTATTAAATGTTCGCAGCAAAAACCTTCCCTGAAAAATGTTTAATGCTCTTACTGCTCCGAGCCTTTCGGAGACAACACAGTTGATCAGTACTTGCTAATACTTTAACTAAAATAAGTCAAATGTCTCTTATTTGGTGATAGCATAAAGTTGAGAACCTTCCAAGAAGCTAGTCACTAGAACGCATCTTCAGACTAACTAAATAAAGTTATTTCTCTCTTATTTGGTGATAGATTTAAAATGACAAGAGAACCTTCCAAGAAACTAGTGGCCACCATGAATTCATCATACATAGTGACGAACTCATATTTCAGTAATCACACAGTGTTAGAATTGAGCTGTTTGGATTTATGTATACAGCATTATTTATTGCGTAAAGACTGTCATTGCTGTTTCATGAGAGTACTATCAACTGCTGCGTTAGTGTTGGAAATAGTCACTCTGAGTTTTGGCGCATTATCCTGGTTACGTATCAAGTCTTGGAGAAATGTTCGATACTACGTTTATTTAAACCTCGTTTCTACATTACTTCTAGTTTCGTGTACAAAAGGCCAAGGTAGTGGATCTTTCCTAGTTTTATTTAATTGGTTAATTATAGCATCCATCGTTTTTCGTTTTGATCTTGAGGAACAAAAGTTTGCATATATGTTTGTGAATGCTTGTGGCTGGTTGTGTTTGTGAATGGTTCCCATACTTTGAAGAAATATTGTTAAAAATTAGCGGAAGGAGTCTTTGTGAAATGAGTTTTGTCTTACTTATTACTTTAGATCATATTAACACATTAATATCTCTCTCTCTCTCTCTCTCTCTCTCTCTCTCTCTCTCTCTCTCTCTCTCTCTCTCTCTCTCTCTCACCCTGCAAGGGCATGGCAACATAACATAAATATTCTAGGACTAGGGCTTCATATTATTATCATACAAATTCGAAACGCCCATTTAAGCATTTCCTAACACACTATATCGCTGAATTTTTAATTTCATGTCAATATTAGGATAAATTATACACTTCATAAGAAAATTAACTAAGAATAATCTTCATTAAAAAAATCGTTTAAGATAAGTAGCACTTGTTCACTAAAGATATTTTTAATTGTTTAGAAAGTTATGTTTAATATGTTTATTATTTAGTTTCTTTTATCAATAAATTCCTTTTGTTCCATAAATAAATTATATCTTTCTAGGTTCCTCAAAGAATTCGGAAGGTGATTGTATATTTTGATGGTCATGTAATCAGGGCCCCAGGACACAAGTTTTAATGTAATCCATACTTCCATACTAATATTATAAATGCAAAAGTGTGTTTGTGTGTTGGTATGTTTGTATGTTTGTCCCTCTTTCACGCCGTAAGGGAGCGACCGATCGACGTGATTTTTGGTATAGATATAGTTTATGAGCCCCAGAGTGACATAGGCTACTTTTTATCCCGGAAAAATGCACAGTTCCCGAGGGAACAGCGCGCGATAACCGAATACCGCGCGGGCGGAGCCGCGGGCAAAAGCTAGTAAGTGATATTTTAAGCTTATTAAAGTATTTATTAAGATTATTAAGTATCTGATGTTTTACAAAATAGGGTCCATTTGATCCATTAAGAATCCATTTGATCAATATTCACCAATATCCTGATGCATTTTTTTTAAGTATAAAAATGTTGAAAATACAAACCGAAACATAGATGCACAGAAAAACCAGAAAAATAAAGACCAACACTGGGAATCGAACCCAGGTCCTCGGCATTCCGTGCCGCGTGCTATACCGCTACACCACTGCTGGTCAACGGCACAGACACGAATTTCCCTATGCATCACATATCTCAACTTGTTTTTACTTCACTTTGTAACTTAAGCAGTTACAAAGCGCCATCTATATTGTCTAACTCTCAACGAGAAGCCTTCAATATCTCCTTCGGAACTAACCGTTCACCCGGACAAGAGATGTCGCTACTAAGCAATCAAATTATGATTGGTTTTTTGGAATCTTTTTGTATTTTTTATTTCAATTCCAAATTTTTACTTTTACGGTCATCCCGTGAAACCTAAATTGAAAATACAAACCGAAACATAGATGCACAGAAAAACCAGAAAAATAAGACCAACACTGGGAATCGAACCCAGGTCCTCGGCATTCCGTGCCGCGTGCTGTACCGCTACACCACTGCTGGTCAACGGCACAAACACGAATTCCAAATTTTTACTTTTACGGTCATCCCGTGAAACCTAAATTGAAATAAAAATATATATGAAGTAAAAATTTGGAATTGAAATAAAAAATACAAAAGATTCCAAAAACCCAATCATATAAAAATGTTGTCTACATCAACACAGTAAGCTAGACGCCTAAAAAAAACTGTTAGTCCGTCAGGTAGATAATTTAAAAATATTGTTCACATATTTTTTCCTTTATTTGACAAACAAAAAAAATTTTATAACAAAAAATTGAACCGACTACAAAAAAACATGAAAATAATTTTCTACCAGTCTGAAGAGGGAACTATGGCCCAAGCCCTCTCATTCTGAGTGGAGGCCTGTGCCCAGCAGTGGGACGTATATAGGCTGGGACGAAACTGAAGTCGGTGCCTCAGCACGAGCCAGCAGGAGTGGACCTATAGTCGTCTTCTTCACCTACATACCTTATACATACCCATATACATACCCATACTTTATATATTAGACTTCAATCACTCCTGCTGTCTCGTACTGAGGCACCGACTTCAGTTTCGTCCCAGCCTATATACGTCCCACTGCTGGGCACAGGCCTCCACTCAGAATGAGAGGGCTTGGGCCATAGTTCCCTCTTCAGACTGGTAGAAAATTATTTTCATGTTTTTTTGTAGTCGGTTCAATTTTTTGTTATAAAATTTTTTTTTCACGCTTTTTAGTGTTAATAATCTAAAATACAATAGCTTAATGTCAACTGCTTGACACCTTTTACGAAAGATTGCTTTTTCTGATGCAGAGACGTTCATTATTGAGGAGTCCTGGTGCTTCACCACCCATTCCATTTTACCATATGCATTACGACGAGCATAAATTGCTTATCAACTGTGTTAAAGTAATTGAAATTCAACCCGTGAAGTACTTGTTATTGAGTAGTAGCTCTGTTGGTCAAATGTGGTCTTCATCATCAGTTCCACTTCACCAAATTATGATTTTCAAGAGCAAATGCACGAGTTACTGCAAAATATATCCAAATTACCACAGGTGTCCCTACAACATTTGAAGAGTTCCCTCGATTTCCTTAGGATCCAATCATCAGATCCTGATTTGGTGCTTATGGGACCTAATTGAAAGCATTCCTAGACGATCGCAAAAAAAAAATTTCAAATCGGTTCACAAACGACGGAGTTCTGAGGTAACAAACATAAAAAAAAATAAAAAAAAAAAAAAAAAAAAAAAAAAAAAAAAAACATACAACCGAATTGATAACCTCCTCCTTTTTTTGAAGTCGGTTAAAAATGACGAGGATACAGTGCTTAGAAGTTTCGAGTGACGTGGATGTTTACCTTATATTGACGTCACAAGCCCCCACTCCGGAAGTTTGGTGATTTATACCTTTGTCGATTTTTAATAAATAGATAAACCAAAAAATACGTGTCCCATATTTTTCTATAATTTAACTGTCGGACTAAATAGAATGATATATATTTTTAACTCAGTCGTCATCCCTGTTCCCCGACAACACAAGACCATAATGATAGCCTTGAATAGGCATATGCATAATACGCTGTAATTGCTGTTTTCAAATCCGTAGCGCGTTTAAGGTGTTTAAGAGCATAGATGAAAGAAGATTTCTTTCGAAGTACGAGTCCATAGATGTTAGTAATAATGAATACTTATAAACTATGTAATGGAAATTCAGATTTGTCTAAACTAGAACAACACAAATATAATACACATTCTAATCTAAATCTATATGTCTTTGATTTGACCTACCCATCCATCCATCCATCCCAGCCTATATACGTCCCACTGCTGGGCACAGGCCCACCCAATGGACAAGAATACGGCAATCGTTGTTGTCAGTAATGACGTTTAAAATGCTGTCGTAGCACCGCCTGACCCGGTTCAGCATGGATGAAATCTTTTTCCTTATGATTGCTGCGAACCCGTCCGTATGAGCCTCGCAGAACATACCAGACATTATGATGGTGGTAGGACCTTGTGCAAGGTCCGCCCGGATTGCTACCACCGTCTTGCTCGCTAATCCTGCCGTGAAGCAGCAGTGCTTGCACTGTTGTGTTTCGGCGCGGAGAGTAAGACAGCCGGTGAAATTACTGGCACTTGAGGTATTCCAACTTAGGCCTCTAGGTTGGCAACGCATCTGCAATACCCCTGGTGTTGCAGATGCTTATGGACGGTGGTGATCTCTTACCACCAGGAGACCCACGGACTCGTTTGCCTTCCAATCGAATAAAAAAAAAAAAATCTGCTGGGCAACTCCATCGGCATTCTACGAGGGCTGTTTGAGAAATAAAACCTATTTTAGGGTTCCGTAGCCAAAATGGCAAAAACGGAACCCTCATAGTTTCGCCATGTTTGTCTGTCTGTCTGTCTGTCCGTCCGCGGCTTTGCTATCAATGCTAGAAAACTGTAATTTTTCACGAATATATATTATGTAAACTATGCCGACAAAATGGAATATACACTAAAAATTAAAAAAAAAATAATTTATTGAATCAGGCGTTACTTTGCGGAGGTCCATATCAATGAACTAAAATGATTTCTTTGCTCACCCGCGACCTTAAGATAGCTAAGTCTATGCAAATTATGCGTGTTCATGCAGTTCCTCCACCTCCACACTGTAAGAACACACACAAATTACACAAACCCATCTATCACCACCACCACAACACACTGACGCGTTTCGAACTCAACCAGAGCTCATCTTCAGAGTGACACAACCGTACACCATGCTACCAGTTGTTAGACTAACAAACCACCACCACTGTTTTAATTTGCCAAACAAAACAAAAAACTACCCGCAAAATATTAATAAATTTTAACTATGCTACAAAACTACCTTGATTTTTTAATTTTTATTTATTTTTAGTCAAGGCATGTTTTACTAACTATCGTTGCTAAAATTAGACCCAAGCCGTAGCAAGGGAGATGACACTAAATTTATTTGCTCATTAATAATAGACCCCATACTATTGTACCTAATTATCTCCATACATTCTAACACGTCGAGACGAAACCCCTTATCACAGTAATGCAACACTTCATACGAATCTGAGTCTGATATTGAATGATTTAATTCTAACAGATGCTTGGCAAAATTAGATCTATCAGGATGTTCGTTCCTATATGCCGATACATGCTCTTTAAACCTAGTATTAAAACTGCGCCCGGTTTGACCTATATATACCTTACTGCAGTCATTACAAGTGAGCTTGTATACACCCGATTTAGTTCCTTTATCCACCTTCTCTTTGTGGTTACAAAGTTTAGAGTACAAAGAGTTGTTAGTTTTAAAGGCTACATTAACATTGTTTGATTTTAAAATGTCATAAATTCTATCAGACAAACGACCAACATATGAAATACCACATACACAGATGCTGTGATTCCAGCATCATCTAATCATCCGTGGCAGCATAAGTTAGCAGCCTTTCATTGTTATGTACATAGATTATTAACTGTACCTCTCTCTAGGGAAAATTTTAATTCAGAGTTAAATACTATTTATCAGATAGCAACGTCAAATGGCTATACAAAATCAATGGTAGATGGTTTGGTTAAGAGGAAGCAGGCACGGATAGTAAATAGCATGCTTCACACCGGGTTGCCTTCTCAGTCTACAAACAAATATAGGTGCAGTATTTCATATGTTGGTCGTTTGTCTGATAGAATTTATGACATTTTAAAATCAAACAATGTTAATGTAGCCTTTAAAACTAACAACTCTTTGTACTCTAAACTTTGTAACCACAAAGAGAAGGTGGATAAAGGAACTAAATCGGGTGTATACAAGCTCACTTGTAATGACTGCAGTAAGGTATATATAGGTCAAACCGGGCGCAGTTTTAATACTAGGTTTAAAGAGCATGTATCGGCATATAGGAACGAACATCCTGATAGATCTAATTTTGCCAAGCATCTGTTAGAATTAAATCATTCAATATCAGACTCAGATTCGTATGAAGTGTTGCATTACTGTGATAAGGGGTTTCGTCTCGACGTGTTAGAATGTATGGAGATAATTAGGTACAATAGTATGGGGTCTATTATTAATGAGCAAATAAATTTAGTGTCATCTCCCTTGCTACGGCTTGGGTCTAATTTTAGCAACGATAGTTAGTAAAACATGCCTTGACTAAAAATAAATAAAAATTAAAAAATCAAGGTAGTTTTGTAGCATAGTTAAAATTTATTAATATTTTGCGGGTAGTTTTTTGTTTTGTTTGGCAAATTAAAACAGTGGTGGTGGTTTGTTAGTCTAACAACTGGTAGCATGGTGTACGGTTGTGTCACTCTGAAGATGAGCTCTGGTTGAGTTCGAAACGCGTCAGTGTGTTGTGGTGGTGGTGATAGATGGGTTTGTGTAATTTGTGTGTGTTCTTACAGTGTGGAGGTGGAGGAACTGCATGAACACGCATAATTTGCATAGACTTAGCTATCTTAAGGTCGCGGGTGAGCAAAGAAATCATTTTAGTTCATTAAAAAAAAAATGTTTTTAGATTACCTCCCATAGACGTAAAGTGGGGTAATTTTTTTTTCTCATTCAACCTTGTAGTGTCGTTGGATAGATCTTTTAAAACTAAAACGATTGGGGACGAAGGGGGTTGCTAAAACGATTTTTCGATTCTGTGATATTTTTGCAAAATATTCAACTTTAAAATGCAAATTTTCATTAAAATCAAGCGTCCCCCCCGGCCCTCTGAAATTTTAACCAATGGGTGGAAAATTTTAAAATTCAGATTGGTAGTAATTATATCAAAGTTACAAGGAAAACTATAACAGTTAAGTTTTATTAGTAGTTTAAGAGAAAATAGCAGCCTATGGTATAAAAAATACCTAAACTTGGAATATTCCGTACAAAATACGAAATCCTTAGAAAAATATTAGGTACTTAATTTTTTTTGCCGGCCGGTTTTTTGATGTGTATTAAGTACTACCCATACTACCCATTCAATAATTATCTGAAAAAAGCTATAATACAATGGCAAGGTAGGTAGGATGTCTTGACTATCTAAAATAGATTTCATCATGATCATCATCATCATCAGCCTATGTTCGTCCACTGCTGTACATAAGCCTCTCCCATGGCACGCCACTGAGCACGATCCTCGGCCACTCTCATCCACCTCTTGCCAGCCACCCTGCGAAGATCATCGCACCACCGAGTCTGAGGGCGTCCTACGTAACGTCCTAAAATAGATTTAATTGAAAAAAAAATATAGGTACAAGGAGACAGAGCTGATTTCAAATGAAAACGAATAAGACCAGACAAAATAGAATAAAGCTTAAGGGAAAATGTATTTTTTTAAATATAAGCTTCTTTTGACCTTCTTAGCCAAACTTTATTTAGTTACTTACTGGTACTAGAGGTGTATAAAAACGTTTACCTACCTACGCTTAAGATACTGTGTATTTTGAGCGCCATAATACTTTTCTTATTATCTAGGTTCAAACCTGCCTATGTGTAAGCAATTAATTGAATATTCATGAAGTGTTATTAAAGTACTGATGTCCATGAGATATTGACGTTATGTGTAATTAGAAGTCGTTACTGTGACAGTTGATTATTGGATTAAATTCGCAGCAAGAGACGACCCTGAAAAATATTTAATTGTGCTTCGGGTCTTCTGAAGAGAACACTTGGAGAGCACTCGCTAGAGCCTTTTTAAACACATTTCGTGGTTGTTTAATGGTGGAAGGAAGAACGGACACCTTTTGGAAAACCAGTGATGAATATGAATTCATCATACATGAACGGGAGCACTTCTTTCACAAACGGAACCGAATCAGAATGGAGCTATCAATGTGGACAGCATCCTTTTCAAGAAGACTGTCAGTGCTGGTTCATACGAAAACTATCAGCAGTGGCATTCGTGGTGGAGGCAGTCACTCTGATGTTTGGCGCAGTGTCCTGGGCAGTGATTATCTCCTGGAGAAAATTTCAAAACTTTGTGTTTTTAAACCTCGTTTTTGCAGTATTCTTCGTTACGAGCGCAGGTTTCTATAATGACCATGGTACTGCGTTCCTAATTTTAATCAACTGGTTGATTGTGGCGTCATTTATTTTTCATTACAACTTTGACCGGCGTAACAGTGCATTCAAGATTGCGAATATTTTTGGTTGGTGCCTGCCTCACATCGAAGACTTGCTGATAAAAGTTGTCGGTTTACAATTTTGTAATGTTTTTGCTACGTTACTATTGTTATTATGTTTGTTACAAGTATTATTATTTATCATATCATTTTTCGGACTTACAAAACAATCAATTATGAAGAGAAGTTGCGTCGGATGGCAGAATATATTTTTAGCTATTTCGAATTTAGTGTTGTCGTGGTTACTCCTCGCGTTATTAACATTCTCATGTTTTTGTACGGGAGGTGAATCTTTTCATTGTAGTTGTATATTCTATAACATCATTAATGCGGTCAGTTTGATAGTGAATTTGTCATTCCTATCAGTGAGGTCCCACAGGCAACTTTGGCACGAGTACCTCTTGCAGCGCAAATCGAAACTACCAGCTTAAGAGAAGTTTCCCTGCCGGCCGCGCGGCCGCGTTTGGTATTCGTTTGGGGTATTGCTGTCTTTATTGCTCGTGACATAAGCGCTCGCAGCCGTCCCTCCATGCACATCCCCTCCTGTTTCTCCGCTTCCCGCTAATGTATATCGAGATAGCTGTAGGCTTTTCAAGATTTGGGCGGTTGAATTTTGGGCTTCGTTGTCCTCATATTATACGAAAAGTATAGCACAGAAATCAATGATATTTTACAATCAAGATCTTCATTATATTTTCTATGCCTGTGTTTTTTCCGAATTTGTAAAAATGCTTTAATAGTCTGTAATTCTCGTGCAAAGTTGACATCTTTTTTTTGTCGACATTTGAGCTCCTGTAATTCTGATATTGCACATTTATATGAAAATCTGAAAAACCACATGCATAAATAATTACGTCAGTCCATACTTACAAAATTTCATCTAACTACTTCTGTTGCCTAGTTTTCAAATGAGACCGGGACTACGTTTGTATGGAGAATGGAACGAAGAGACTTCTTTTAATGACCTTCCACCGCAAGCAGACCTTGCGCAGAAGAGCGAACTTTCGTGCGGAGTCCATTTTACTCTCAAGGACAACGCAGATGTCTTATCACAGAATAAGAATAAGTTAAGTGGACTAAACAAGTTTAAAGAGTCAGCGGGAGTTCGCACGAAACTCACTCGACTCGCAACGGTTTTCATATGAACACTATCGTGAACCTAGTTTTTCTCGCCTCTCTTAATTTAGTATAGTTTTTAATTTAGTTTGTAATATTTAGTATTATTCCTGCGTTTTGATTTATTTCTATCTTAATAAACTACCAGTGTAAATTTAGTATTACATGGTATTACTAGTGCCTAGACCTAATAATTGAATTGTGTTTTAGTTTAAATAGAACGCTGCATACTGATATGACGGCTATTTCTATCCCTCATTGCGTGACATATGATGCTTATCAAATATAAATAAAATACTAGAACACCTTTATGCCTATGTTTTACAAATAAAGTTACACTCAGCGGCATATAATTTGGCCCACTCTTCATACAAAATTACCGATTCTGCATACATTTGAGGGCCAGATTTTTTGCCGCTCAGTATATTTTGAATTTGAACTCAATTCGCTACCAGTGGAAGGTACTGAAACTCTTAGTGGAAGTGCACAATACCAGCTTCTGGTTTCGCACTATCCTTAAATGAGGAAGTCTCCTTCCTTCTGCCCTCGCAAGGTTTTCTCTGGTGGTCATCATCATCATATCATCAACCGGAAGACATCCACTGCTGGACAAAGGCGTCCCCCTTAGAACGCCACAATGAATGACAACTCTCCACTTGCATCCACCGGTTTCCCGTAACTCTCACGATATCGTCAGTCCACCAGGTGGGAGGCCTGCCATCGTCTTCCTGTTCGTGGTCGCTACTCGAGAACTTTTCTCCCCCCAACGGTTATCTGTTCTTCGAGCGATGTGGCCTGCCCATTAATTGCCACTTCAATTTGCATATTTTTCTGGTGGTGCTGGAAGCGAATTATTTATTGATCGGTAGTAATAAAATACAAAATTCTCTATAGGTACATGGGCCTGCTTTTCAGGTTAAATAAATAAATAAAATCACGGGACAATTCACACCAATTGACCTAGTCCCAAAGCTTAGCAAAGATTGTGTTATGGGTACTAAGCAACGGATAAATATAATTATATAAATAGATACATACTTAAATATATATTAAACTCCCAAGACCCGAGAACAAACATTCGTATTATTCATACAAATATCTGCCCCGACACGGGAATAGAACCCGGGACCTCAAGCTTCGTAGTCAGGTAGTAATTAACTCACACAACGAGAACTAATTAGATCAAAATCGACTTCTAAAGTTCAGATTAGGTGTCCAGCTCAACCTTTTTTTTGCCTTAGGTTAGCAACCACTGCTGCCAATGCTACCGTAGAAATGCTAATACCGTAGAGAATATGTCTAGGTTTATATATAACTTACCAATATACGCACTCCAAGACGAAGACTTTGAATATTCCAGGATTCCTAGAATCAACAAAAAATTGTTTATCTTTAATTCGCCAGAACGCGAAATCCTCCCGTATTTCTCCATCCATAAAAATCTTTATTGCTTTTAATTTTGCTCCGATAAGCCTTTGTAGTAGTAGTTGGGCCATAACCTTTTCATAATTTGTAAAGGCAAGAAAAATTAAGCGAAAAAATTGTCTATTGGAAGGCAGCGGGTGTGAAATCACTAGTGTTCGACTTGAATCGAAAGGCTGGAACTGTTCATTTGTTATGCTTCGGTTTTTTATCAATAGCGATAGGGAACTCAGGGGTTTTTAATTTTAAGTATACTGTGGGGATTGTAACTTGGTAAGATCTTAGGTAAAGACACAGAATATATAATAGTGGATGAATCCACGAGCGTCTCAACCGCTGTCAGTCCCTTGCCTGAGATTTTAAGAATTGGAAGGCAGATTGTTTTTTAATTATGACGCAAATAGCTTCTGTACTCAGGCCAGAATCTATTTCAATACAAAAATCAATGCATATGAATTATTTACTTCTTAATATAAAGAGCTAAAGACTGACAGCGGTTGAGACGCTCGTGGATTCACCCTAGTACTAACGTACAGAATGGCCACGCTCCACTCCGCACCGGTTCAAGTCTGGAGTTACCCCACCCCTCAAGCGCAGATTGCAGGAAAACCGCAGGACTTGAAGGGAAAGTAATACCATCAGGTTGGACTAGATGGCACTGCTTATGTAAATCGTTAAATTAATAAATTTAACACAATCCTAAAAATAACTTAACTACTTATTATACAATTCCCCCAAGTCTTGTCCCTGCTGAAGAGTGCACAATTGTATTATATTTTAATTTTCTAACCACACGCCTTTTATTTCTCCAACCGGCTAGCGTTACCTCATGAAAGTACTGCCTTAAAACTATCACACCTGGCTTTTGGTTCTGTGCCCCATAAAATCATACTTTTAATAACTTACTCAGGAGACGTCCATGTCGATAAGCTACACTAAAAAGTTGACCCGCCCAAATCCTCAACAACCGCGACGTTTTAACGCAAGGCGTGTCCTTCGAGCCCGCGAGCTTGTGGCGATTTACACCGTTTTTATGTGAAAACAGCTTGATAGAAATTCCCCCCATAAAAACGTCCGAATAGAGGCCTATAAATATCAGTATCGCAGTTTTGTTCCGTATTAAATGACTAATAAAATCCAGTTTTTGCCTCCCACGCAAAAAGGTGTTATGAGTTAGACGCCAATGTCTGTCTGTATGTATGTCAGATCGTAGCTCTGAAATCATCATCATCATCAGCCGGAAGACGTCCACTGCTGAACAAAGTCCTCCCCCTTAGAACGCCACAATGAACGACAACTCGCCACTTGCATCCACCGGTTTCCCGTAACTCTCACGATGTCGTCAGTCCACCTGGTCGGAGACCTGCCAACGCTTCGTCTTCCGGTTCGTGGTTGCCACTTGGTGACTTTTCTTCCCCAACGGTTATCTGTTCTTCGAGCGATGTAGTCCGCCCATTGCCACTTCAACTTGCATATTTTTCAGCTATGTCAGTGACTTTAGTTCTTCGACGAATTTCCGTATTCCGGATTCTATCGCGCAAATAAACTCCAAGCATAGCTCTCTCCATAGCTCGTTGCGCTCTCAGCGCCATAAGTCATCACTGGCAACACACACTGGTCGAAGACTCTCGTCTAGTCTTCAGGCACTGCGGAATATTGGACGAGAAGAAAGTGCCAAAAAGTTTTTCGATGAGGGCTACGGCATAGATGTCGCTTAGCGTCGCTGCTTAAGTGGCTAAATAAGAAACAAACAAGCTGATGGTGCATAGGAGAAATTCGTGTCTGTACCGTTGTGGCGTGTGGTGAAGCAGTAAAGCACGCGACACGGAATGCCGAGAACCTTTGGTTCGATTCTCAGCGCTAGTCTTATTTTTCTGGTTTTTCTGTGCATCTATATTTCTGTTGATTTATTATCTGAATCTTTTGCCACGTATGTATAGTAGCACTTAGGTACTTGAATGCATTTTTGTAGGCTCTCTTTAATAATTAATGGTGACATCATACTGTCATAAAATATCTTCATCCCTTGTCACGCTAAACCGTGCGAGGCAAAAACTGGGCCCTCGTCTCGAACCTTTTCGGGGCACGTATTTGGGCCCCGTTTTTGCTGGGACCCTCGCCGACAGGCAATGAATATGGTATCGTTGTCATTTTAATTACCTAATGGCCATGACTAGTGGATGCCTGGGTCTTGATGGTCCTTCCGTAATGCAATGTCTATTGATTGACGGGACGTTAGAAAAACATGTCTTTCATAGGCTTTGAAGGAGGATCTTGACTGACTCATAAATACATATTAAACGTCCAAGACCCGAGAGCAAATATTCGTATTATTAATACAAATATCTGCCCCGGCCAGGTATCGAACCCGGAACCTCAAGCTTCGTAGTCAGGTTCACTAACCACTTGGCCATCAGGTCGTCCGATATGATGATGATGAATGTTTATGAACATTTACAATTAGATGTTAAAATATATTGTTGAAAATTATCGAATTATTAAGCATTAATTTAAAAAACTGTCTATCCTAAACTAAAAATAATCACATAAAATAAAATAAAACCTAAAACTAAAACAAGTTACTTAAAGAGTACGCTTTAGGCAAGGTCCCGAAGATGCTGGCAGCGTTTCTTCTTTGAATAGCCAAGCTAACCTTTTGTCCAAGGAAACTGCCAGCTCTTCGGTTGCGTGACGTAGGTCTACTAACCTTTTGAAATATCTTTAAAAAATTGGAGCCCACGGACACCGACACCGAGTGGAACAAAATGTTAAATATGGTTACTACTTTGAAAAAAATCTCGTATCTCAAATTAATACGTCAACCAATTTGACCCTTAAAACAATGTCCATTAAGTTCACTCGGATAGACCATCGATTTTGAGATACCAGCTTTTTTCAAAGTAGCGACGATATGTCTTCTTGTCACGTTTCGTATTATATTTTACATAGTGTATAATTTAACATATACTCACCTGATTGGCGTCAAAGCGCAGCTCTTCATGTAAAGCGCTGCTTGCAAGACAAGTGAGCAATTAACCTTGCGCATGATTACTCTAATGAAGAACGACAATATAAAGCTTCATTTGAAGTCTAAAGACACTGCCGAAGTCACATAACCGAATTTCGGCGTGATTCGGTACGCCTGCAGTGCTTTTGAATTATATTCAATAGATATGTTGACACCACCAATCAACTGACGTACTTTTTATGAGCTGTCAAAACACAATTCTCCCACAGAGTTTCAATGGCAATAGCGACTTATGACGTCATTATCCGGCAACTCAATCAACTAACTATTAATTTGTTTTAAAGCAACAATATAATTTTACAGTAAATCGAAAATTAATCTGGTTTTCAGGGCTAAAATAAAGCGTTTTTTTACTGGAGTTGTGCCTTCAAGTTATTTTTAATGGTGTCAACATCTCTATTGAATTTGTTTACATGGCATTGCAGCGAATATGGCATTTGTCTTAAACGGATGGACCGATTTGACTGAGGTTTTTTATTTGAAAGCAGGTTTTTTAGTGAACGTCCTAAGACATGTTTTATCTGTTAATTTTATGTGTTCATATGCACAGTAAATAGTGATACGATACAATACACTAACCTAACCTAACCTAACTTTTTAGTTTCTAAGAAAAAAACATCTTCCCGTGAAAAAATACCTTGACAGACAAATAGAGATCAGCAAAGTTTAAGAAAAAGATTCTTCGCCTTGAACCCGATTGTCCTGTTTCTAAAGCTACCTGTGCCCTTAGTGTAAGTTTTCGGTTACAAAATACGTCTCGATTGCGTCGCGTTAAAGTCTCAATTTATATGGAAACACGAACAGCGCCTCTAGAGGAACGTTTGCGATGTTCGTGTTTCCATACAAATTGCGATTAATTACTTATTGTGCAATAAAAAGTATTGTACAATGTTATTGTAGGTCTAGGGGCCGCGGGCACTGTACCACTGCCATGAGTTTACAGTGACCGTACTCGATAGCGACGGCGTAAATTATTTGTAGAGGCGCTGTACAATTCTCCATACAAATAAATTACGCCGTCGCTATCGAGTACGGTCACTGTAAACTCATGGTAGTGGTACTGAAGATATACTTTTCACGAAAGGTCGTAAAGTTTTTCGTCCACTCACGACAAGTTCGTAGTTCGTGTTAGAGAAAGTGGTCAATAAAAGGCAATGAGGCGCAACGCCTGTAGTTCAGGCCACCGGTTTCCGAAAGCACTGATTGTATAAAACGAGCTTTTTGCTATAAAAAATATTTTTAATAGTACAAGCTTTTTTGCTTGCCGTTCTTTTGTTGACAGTATTTGCATTCTCATAATATAATTTCGTACCAAATTTCAAGTCTATGCCATTTACCGTTGAGGATTATTAATTACATCTTTAACCTTGTAGTTATACAGCCAGTGTTTTGCGAAGATAATATAACGAGTTAACTTTGGCGGTAGACTACGGTGTACTGCCGTTTCGCCAAATTATTTTTCGCCAAATTTCACTTCCCAAAAAACTTATCGCAATAGTTTCATTTCCCAGACGAATCTTTGGCATATTTACATTTCGTATTTTATTCATTTGGTCAAATTATCATTTGGCGTAATTTTAGTTTGTCAAATTTTATTAAGACAAACGTTTATTAAGCAAACGTTTTATATTGGCAAATATTGTATTCCAAAAAAATGTTTGTTCAAAATGACATTTCGCACAAACCAACCACAAAAACCAACTGCTACCAGAAAAGTAGCTTATGTTAGAACTGCGTCTTCCACAGAAATGAACTGCTATTGGAAAAGTAGATGAGGTTAGACTGCGTCCCCCACAGAAAACGGACTGCTACCAGAAAAGTAGGTTAGGTTAGGTTAGAACTGCGTCCCTCCACAGAAACGAACTGTTCCCAGAAAAGTAGGTTATTATGTCATGCGATATTTTGGGAAGAGTACATTTTGCCAAACGATACATTTTACCAAATATTACTTGGCAATATGAAACATGACTAATTAATTTTTTACGAAACAATAATTTGCCAAATAAAAATTTATTAACTGTAAATTTGCGATAAGTTTTTTTGCCAAATGATAATTTGGGTAAATTTTTTTGGGATGTGATACTTTGGGAAAAGTTTTTTGGCCATACATTAGTAATCCGGTAGACTACACATGTAAGGTTGATGGTACAGTCGCTATCTGATATTTCGGAGCGACCGAGGTGATCAAAAATATCGACACATGCACTCAATTATTAAGGTAATAGAGTTCATGTATTTGATATTTGATCACCTTGACGACTTTGAAATATTTAATGGGGGACTGTACATAAACCATAGACTCGTACCAGCCAATAACCATACAGAGCTTCGACACTGGGGAATGGATGAAAATTTTAGAAACGCTTGAAACTTTTTTTGTCGATAGGAATGACCTTTCTAATTAACAGAAAAAATATCAGATTTTTAAGTAGCATCAATAAATAAATAAAAAATGAAAGCGTTTCCTTTACCGCCAAATTACGATAGTCCGGTCGGTTACGGGTTGTTCCATTCCAGACATGATCCAGAATAAAAAACATTAAAAAAGAATTTATGTATTCGGCCCGGTAAAGAGTAGGTATCACCTGTCAAAACGATCAAGTTTAGTCAGAGACACATAAATTATTTTTTAATGTTTTTTATTCTGGAATAAGGAACAACCCGTAACCGACCGGACTGTCGTACTTTGGCGGTAAAGAAAACTCTTTAATCTTTTTAAATTAATTGATGATCCTTAAAAATCTGATATTTTTTTCTTTTAATGAGAAAGGTTATTCCTAAAGTATCAAGCGTTTCAAAATATTTCATCCATTCCCCATTGAAATCCCGTTCGCTATAAAAACTAGTAGTGAAATAAACAAGTTTTACGAGGCACTGGAACGCGCTGGAAACCAGCCCGTTTCACCCTTCTATCCTGAAAGGTTTTTACTCTAGCCGTGATTTAATGCCATAGTTTACGCCCAAGTGGTCATAACGTAACTTTGACTTATTAAGGGCTGTTTAGCAATGCTTTTCAGATAGGGCCACATTGAAAAATATTTTTTCAAATCCGTGTTGTAAAATCGATTTGTACATCTTTAGGGATGTAAGTAAAAAAAATCGAATGGTGCTTCTTTGTATTCATGAACTGGTAAACAAGGAGATTGTAATGCGTAATACGAGGGTCAAACTGAAAGTTCTTAGAAAATCAAAAACTGAGTAAACTAGCAACTTATTAGTTTTATTATATCTTTTCAAAATAGTGTCCATTCACATCAATACACCGCTGCATCCGATGGAACCACTGAGAAAAGCACTTAGCCCAGTCGTCCTTAGGGGTCTCTTCGACGGCCTTTTGAAACGCACCCACTGCTTCCTCGGTGTTCATAAAAAGTTTTCCTCGAAGTTTTTCTTTTATTTTCGGGAATAAATAAAAATCGCAAGGTGCGAGGTCGGGGCTATACGGCGGGTGACCCAGTAATTCCACGTTTGACGTCACTAAATAGTCGATCGTTCGCCTGGCGGTGTGCGACGAGGCGTTGTCGTGGTGAAGAAGGATCCTACTTCGAGGTCGCTTCTCCCGAACTTTTTCCAATACAAGTGGCAAACAATTGTTAGTGTACCACTCTGCAGTAACTGTTTTTTGATCCTCTAAAGCAATTGTCGCATAGTGACCTGTCCTTCCGAAGAACGAGGCCACCATCTTTTTTCCCACGCTTCGACCTCTCTTCACTTTAGTTGGCAACTCCTCGAAAGGAAACACCCATTGAGCAGACTGTCTCTTGGTTTCTGGATCATAACAGTAAACCCAGCTTTCGTCACCCGTAAGTATGTCGAAAACAGCATTTGAGTCACCTCCGTTAAATCTTTCAATCATTTCACGGCACCAATCAACCCGACGGAGTTTTTGGGCCTCGGTCAAATTATGAGGTATCCACCTCGCACAAAGCTTCCTGACCGCTAAATGTTCATGGAGGATTTTATGCACTTGACTCATACCGATGCCTAAGCTTGTCCGAATCTGCTGATACGTCACTCTTTTGTCAGTCTCTATCATACGCTGCACAACACTGATGTTATTTTCAGTCGTCGCCGTAGAAGGCCGTCCCTCACGCAGATCGTCGGTGAGATTAGTGCGACCACGTTTAAACTCATTAAACCAGTTGTAAACGGTCGCACGAGATGGAGCTTCATCATGAAAGGCCAATCGAAGTCTATCATAGCTTTCTTGTTGACTTAAATGACATCGAAAGTCATAAAAAATCATTGCACGAAAATTTTCGCGAGTTAAATTCATGTTGACGTGACACAGACAATTTTCAATTTGCCGCCAAATCGTAAAACTAATGACAAATGAATGAAATATATACTCAATAATATTGGCAAAGAGTTCCATTTTCAAAATTTAAACTTACTTTTTTATTATATTGTTTACAAGTGGCCAGTTCTAAAAACTTTCAGTGTCGCCCTCGTACTTACCTCCCAACCTCCATGCTGGCATAATGCTGCTGGCTAGTGCTGACTGAATGTGCCAAAGCAAAGAGCGCGAGGCCATTAAAAAAAAAAACAAAAGACGGTTTGGCGCGATAAATTTTCTTCCGCTCTATTACAAATTGCGTATATATTTATAGCGGGTTTTTTTATTTCCTCGCATTTGTGATGAAAAGTAGAGTGTTCAACTTAGATGGCGCCACTTTTGCGTGAGGGTTTTAAGTGTGGCTTTCATACTCTGTTATTACGGGCGCGAAAACAAAGTTTAGATAATTATATTATATTTAATACACCTTAAAACCGTACCATAAAAATATAGAGCAACCACAGTGTTGCGTAGTGCCGTTTTGTTCGGAAAAAAAGAGAGTACAAAAGTTTCCGAAAGACAAAACTGTCTCAAAACACAGACATTTACTGCCCCGTAACGTTTAATTGCCATAATTAATTCAGGTAACGCAAAATATTCACCAAATTATTCTAATTATAAATAAACCCGCGTAGCTCACCCAAAAACTAGAGATTTGACATTTCGGAAAGCTCACGCTCACGCTACACTAGCGCCTCTAGCGGTGAATTCGTACGCGATAGCCCTCATTAACTTGAATTGAAAATGAATATTTTCTGTGCAAGTGGCTTTTAATGTTTTAATTACAAGAAACACAACGTAATATAATAACAGCTTTAATACTAAGTTAGCAGGATTTAATTAAAGTCTATTAAGGGCTTCAAAAAGCACTTTATACTCGTAAGTTAAACTTTCAGAGGTAAGAGGTTCAAAAACTTTTAATAGTATATTGTTTTATTTGGTCCACAATTATTTTATGATTTTTGTATCTCTTCATTTAATTCCAATACAGCTTTGAATTAAAAACGGTTTAGAACTATAAATTAAAAGTGAACCCATTCAACTATAATATCAAGTAGCGGTTACGACATAAGTCAACCAACACTTATTGTTTTACTAGCTTTTGCCCGCGGCTCCGCCCGCGCGGTATTCGGTTATCGCGCGCTGTTCCCTCGGGAACTGTGCATTTTTCCGGGATAAAAAGTAGCTTATGTCACTCTCGGGCCCATAAACTATCTTTATGCCAAAAATCACGTCGATTCGTCGCTCCGTTACGGCGTGAAAGAGGGATAAACTTACAAACATACAAACACACTAACACACTTTCGCATTTATAATATTAGTATATAGTATATGGATAACGGACGGCCGCACGAACCTTTTGCAATTCGTCATATGGGCTTGAATTTAAAAATCTATTCAATCTTTTAAACTTTTTCCGTGCGGCCGACTCGCCAGTTTAGTCCACGGTTTGCACGCCTACGAGATTAATAGCGGGAAAACGCTGCTACGCGCTACGAACTACTCGCTACGAGCTACTGCTGCAGTATTTCGTCTCAACTTTAGTGTAAAATTAGCGCTTATAGATTTACCCCCTTATTCATAAACAACAATCAAACCTATTTTAGTTAACATGCCGCTAAAATTCGTTTGTCCTTATCTGTCACTTCGACATTTGTATTTGTTAGAAAGGGACAAAGCATTTAACATAGGCTTATTAAGTTTTATGAATAAGGGGGTTAGAGCTGGGCACGTAGGGTTAGAAACGTGGCTCTACAAGAGATCTGATTACATTTTGACAGTGCGAGCTATATGGTCTCGTCTTGACAATATTTGACATGAAATGTTTTTGTGGGATGTAATTCCGGACATGAATTTCGAAAAACACAGGGGTTCGAGCCCCTACCCTACCCGTTTTATCTACCCTGCTAGCTATTGTCTACCCTGAATCTGTGTTCGTATTATAAGTTTTTTTTGTACTGCTTTATGGTGTGCAATAAAGAATATTTGTATTTGTATTTGTTCGAGCCGGGGTTTGAACCCACGACCCTCTGCTTGAGAGGCGAAAGGTCAAACCACTAGGCCACCACGGCTTTTCAAAGTCAACATCACTTTAACATTATTCTTCGCGAGTACTTCGTAAACTTCCCCAATAAGCAAACCTAAAATCCGTTAAGTAATTAATCGTGTGATTTTTGCTTTGTTACCGAAAGTATTAATTAGGTTTAGCAAGAATTTGGAAGTTTCCAATTGTTGGCAACTTATGTTATTACTTTGCGCGAGCGGTTCGTTAAACGGGGATTAAATACTGTCTATGATACGAGAGTATGTACTCGTACCTAAATTAATAATGTGTCAAAATCCATAAAGTTCGAAATATAATGGACGAAATACATCCATACTAATATTATAAATGCGAAAGTGTGTTTGTCCGTCTTTCCATCCGTAACGGAGCGACGGATCGACGTGATTTTTGGCATAGAGATAGTCTATGGGCCCGAGAGTGATATAGATTACTTTTTATCCCGGAAAAATGCACAACTCCCGAGGGAATACCACGCGGGCGGAGCCGCGGGCAAAAACTAGTAATGACTTAATTATCATTTGAAACAACAAGCAGTGTATTTTTTTAAGAAACACTTATGGTTGTGGTGGCCTAGTTGTTGGGCCTATCGCCTCTCAAGCAAAGGTTCATGGATTCAAACCCCGCCCGCACCTCTGAGTTATTCAAGCTTTATGGTGAAGGAAAATATAGTGAGGAAACCTGCACACACCTGTGAAGCTCCCAATCCGCACTGGGCTTGCGTGGGAACTGTGCCGAAAGCCCGTTCATTCTGAGAGGATGCCTGTGCCCAGCATTGAGAATCATCATCATCATCATGTCAGCCGAAAGACGTCCACTGCTGGACATAGGCCTCCCCCTAGGGCTCTCCACTCAGACCGGTCCTGAGCATAACTTGACTACTAAATCCTAATTAAGTTTTCATCACACTTGCTCGTCAATGATGTTATTCCATACCATGACAATGGCCTCAATTGTTCCCGCGGGAATTATGGATTCCAAAAAGATGTGAAACCAAAGGCTTGTAAAATAAACTTTCGGTTTTGCCTTGCCTAGATAATATAATAGTGTTTCGAGGGTAGTTCCGACAACACAGCGGTCTATTTGACCGGCGTCGCCAAAAGCTTTCATTCCTTACATTCCGGGCGTAGCATCGATTCCACTTTCCGACCCGAGAATGACGAAGCGATTGATGCGGCAATGCAATGCTAGCCCGCCTCAAAAGGAGATTTTTTCCTTTAGCACCATCTCGTTGTCAGATTTGGTAGCAAAAGCATTTCTTTTTTTAGGGTTCCGTAGCCAAAATGGCAAAAACGGAACCCTTATAGTTTCGCCATGTCTATCTGTCTGTCCGTCCGCGACTTTGCTCACGGAATATCATTGCTAGAAAGCTGTAATTTTGCAAGGATATATAGGTAAACTATGCCGACAAAATAGTACAATTAAAAATATAAAAAAAAACAATTTTATTTTTAATAGACGTACCTAAAGTGACGGTGATTTTTTTTCTCATCCAATCCTATAGCGTGGGGTATCGTTGGATAGGTATTTTAAAACCATTAGGGGTTTGCTAAAACGATTTTTCGATTCAGTAATTTGTTTGCGAAATATTCAACTTTAAAGTGCAAATTTTCATTAAAATCGAGCGTCCCCCTCTAAAATCTAAACCGGTGGGTGGAAAAATTTTAAAAAATTCAGGATGGTAGTCAGTATACCAAATTTCCAAGGAAAATTATAACGGCTAAGTTTGCTTGAGAATTATTAGTAGAGTATGAGTAAATAGCAGCGTAAGGTATAAAATATACATAAACTTGGAAGATTCCGTATAAAATACGAAATTCTTAGAAAAATATTACTTAATTTTTTCGTAATGGCTACGGAACCCTATTTTGGGCGTGTCCAACATGCTTTTGGCCGGGTTTTTTTTTTTACTGGATGGCAAACGAGCAAGTAGGTCTTCCTCCTGATGGTAAGAGATCACTACCGCCCATAGACACCTGCAACACCAGGGGGATTGCAGGTGAATTGCCAACCTAGAGGCCTAAGATGGGACACCTCAAGTGCCAGTAATTTCATCGGCTGTCTTACTCTCCACGCCGAAAAAAAACAGTGCAAGCACTGCTGCTTCACGGCAGGATTAGCAAGCAAGATAGTGGTAGCAATCCGGGCGGATCTTGCACAAGGTCCTACCACCTGCAATTTAAGATAAGTGGAGCCCTATGATAGACAAATAGAAAGACAAGTGGACATCGCAGCTATATTTAAAAAGCTTCACATATCACCTTTGGGATCCAAAAACCAAAAAACACAACTTCTTACAAAATCTTATTCCATTTACAATTTCATTTTCAAAGGCTTGTCGGAAGCCATATTGTAGGTAATATTGGCTCCTTGGTCGCGATTGGCCAATATACGAACATTCCTCGAGGCCCGACCTAGCTCAGACCGCAATCTGTCCTATATTAAATGCTATGTAGTGGCATGAGGATTGTATGCAATTTTGCTTGCAATATGATGCCGCCTGATACTCGCAGCAGCCATTCTATAGTTGCGCAGATCTATGGGCACGGTATATATCCATACTAGTACTAATATTATAAATGCGAAAGTGTGTTTGTATGTTTGTGTGTTTGTATGTTTGTCAGTCTTTCACGCCGTAACGGAGCGACGGATCGACGTGATTTTTGGCATAGAGATAGTTTATGGGCTCGAGAGGGACATAGGCTACTTTTTATCCCGGAAAAATGCACAGTTCCCGAGGAAATAGCGCGCGATAACCGAATACCACGCGGGCGAAGCCGCGGGCAAAAGTAGTATAAACTAAAGCAGTAGGGAAGCTACGAACAAATCGATCGAAACGAACACACTCACATAGACACGTTCACCCGTGACGTCTACTAATCTTTTTGAAATTTCTTTAAAAAGTTTTAAAGCGCTAGGACCTCACGGAACAAGGGTCTCGACACCGAATGGGACAAAGTCATAGCCAAAGCCAAGACATAGGTAGTCATATTCAAAGAGGAAACGCTGCCAGCATCTTGAATGAAATTGTTTTAGTTTTAGGTTCTATTTTTATTTTATCAAGATATTTATAATAATATTGTCTATTTCTAACTTGCTGCATTGTTATCTGGAGAAGCGGGTTCTTCTGATACAGGTATCCTGCATACCTACTAGAAGATCCCTAACCTTCTCGCATGTACTTCTAATTGATCAATAAATTCATTTCATTTCATTTCATTTCATTTTTATTTCATTTGTACCAATAAAGACTACCGATCTTTTATGTTATACAATATGAACCTTGAGACATAGAACACAGTTTATTATTAGTTTATATTATTCGGGAAAATCGCATACTTCTCACGAAATAGCAGGCGATAAATGAATTCTTTGTCGTCAGTCTCACGCAAAAGCTAGTTCTCCACAAAGCTGGTTTCATTCGATTTAGGCAGATAAGTAAAATTTACACGTAAATGAGATTGGTTCCTTAATACAATCTGGAGGATTGAACCCATTATGGAGCTGCCCCGGCTGAGGTATTGGACGATCCATCATGACAATCACGGGGAATTATCTAAGCGACGTGCTATGTTGTCTTTCGATAGGATTTTATACTACGTTGCTGCGGAATGAAGTGAAGACAGAAAATTGCTATATGTATTGTATACGAGTAACTAACATTTTGCACTCCTAAGACTAAAGGCGATATCTAAAAAAAACCGGCCAAGAGCAAATCGGACACGCCCAAGATAGGGTTTCGTAGCCATTATGAAAAAATCAAGTATATTTTTCTAAAGATTTCGTATTTTGTACGGAATATTCCAAATAGGGATGTAGGTAAAGTCGAAAGCACACGAAGGCACAGATATAGATTGCACTAAATTACGCAAATACTACTTCGCGTTCCGAACCCCGAACAAACGTCGGGGTTGGCCCCATACAAAGACTGACCGTTAACTGACTAATCGTGACTAGTGACTGACTTGAGCCCCACGGCGCGGGCGGGTGGCGCATTTGAATCGATTTTGCGCGGACATCGGTTAATTCATATCGCTGATTCGCTCTTGAAACGTCAGAGTAGATATAAAAAACCGGCCAAGAGCGTGTCGGATACGCCCAAAATAGGGTTCCATAGCCATTACGAAAAAATAAAGAAATATTTTTCTAAGGATTTCGTATTTTATACGGAATCATCCAAGTTTAGGTATATATTATACCTTACGCTGCTATGTACTCATAAACTACTAATAATTCTCAAGCAAACTTAGCCGTTATAGTTTTCCTTGGAAGTTTGATATACTGACTACCATCCTGAATTTTTTCAAATTTTTTCACCCACCGGTTTAGATTTTAGTGGGGGGGGGGACGCTCGATTTTAATGAAAATTTGCACTTTAAAGTTGAATATTTCGCAAACAAATTACTGAATCGAAAAATCGTCGTAGCAAACCCCTAATGGTATTCTTTCTTTTTTTATGCGACTGGATGGTAAACGAGCAAGTGGGTCTCCTGATGGTAAGAGATCACCACCACCATTAAAATACCTATCCAACGATACCCCACACTAGGATTGGATGAGAAAAAAAAATCACCGCCGCTTTACGTCTATGGGAGGTACCGTAAAAAAAATTGTTTTTGAATTTTTAATTGTACTATTTTGTCGGCATAGTTTACCTATATATTCGTGCAAAATTACAGCTTTCTAGCATTGATAGTCCCTGAGCAAAGCCGCGGACGGACAGACAGACAGACAGACATGGCGAAACTATAAGGGTTCCGTTTTTGCCATTTTGGCTCCGGAACCCTAAAAAGTGACACGGTTGGTTTTCATACAGACTGTGATGTTTGCGTTATCTAGTGTAATCTATATCTGTGCATGAAGCTTTTCACTTGTAGTACGAGCCTTACATCTACAATCGTAATAAGTTTGGTTTAGTCGCTTTACATTTGGCAACATTCTTGCAACAGCTGCCCCTCCCTGCCCCCCTCCGTTTGAGAACTACACTATCAAACTTAAAAGACCTGTCTCTTTCCATCGAGGGTTAAAAAACAAATATCAAACAGCCAGTAAAGTTTTCCACGGAATAGGCTATACCAACAAAAGCAATATCTCAGCCGACCTCGGGACGTCTTTGCCGTTTGCACGCCGCATTGCCCCGCCGTTTGTATTGTTCAGGCCACTAGCTCCACTAAATCAAACACTTTGTACACTCATTAACTATAAAGGTTTGGTAAAAGTAGTTCACTAATATGTTGCATAAAATCGAATCTGATAATTTCGTTTCTCGTAGTTAACAACCTTTAGCAGAATCATCATATCAACTCTCATAATTAAGTATAGCAAAATATAAACATCACATAATATCGATGAGAATAATATTTGGGCCAATCAACTTTTTTACCGACACTAATCTGTCCGCGAAATTTTTCAAACAATTGCAGATTTTTGTAAGTATGAATGTTTTTTCTGTAATTAAATAGATGGTGTACCTACATGAATACATGCCATCCTACGTAAGTTCAACCTATTAAACCGTGAAATATCTTGTTGGAAGTACGATTTTTTGGTAACACCAGAGACAATTTTGCTAACGCAGGAGACGCCCAAAGTGTCGGTAAAAAAGTTGATTGGCTCATTTATATGTTCGAATAGTTGTTAAGCAGAAAGGAATATCTCAGTATTTAAAAAAAGTGATTTAAAAAATTCAAGTTCTAGAAGCTTCCCGTCCCCGTTGTAATCCATGTATCCCGGAGCGACGGAGACGCACTTCTTCCAATTCCGCAGGATGCGTAAACAACGCCCGCGGTCCATTAGCGGCGATCCCGGGTAATCCCGGGGCTAGGGCTGCCTCGCAGGCTGATGCTACGGCAAGAAAATATATGATGTCGATTTTCATAATATAGACAGCGGTACAAAATTTGGCCCACTCTACATACAAAATTGCCTGTTACTGCATACATTCGAGGGCCAGATCCTTCGCCGCTCAGTATAGTAATAGGTACTATACTTAAAACTGGAATTCAAGACCAAAAAATCTACGACAATGTTGCCACTGAATAGTCATACTTTTTAGGACCATTTTTTTGCCGGATGCTGCACTTCTTGATGAAAGCAAGCCGCTTTGCACAGTGACAGTGCAGACTAAACTGAGTGCGGTGTAAACATGCGGCGAACGACTCAGTGTAATTGCCGCTTCACGCGACGTTTCTGTTCTCTTACGTATTGACTCCGTGAATAAACTACTGATTATCTGGATATTTATCGGTTTATATGCAACATGACAAATAAATTTATACCCCCGTTTCACCATCCATTGATTTAATTTATCTAACGGCATTTATCCGTCCCTGTTTGTTTTGTTTGAATAGACGGAAAAGGAAATATGATGACATTTATCCGTCAAATAAAATTAATCAGTTTAGTAATTAATTAATTGAGTGGGGACCTATTTAGCGTCATGTATGTCTTGTATTTGTTCTATGTTTGTTTCTACGTTTGTTTTTATGGCGTTAAATAAATGTAGGTATTTTTTTCTTCCTTTCGATGGGTGGTGAAACAAGCCACTTAGTCTGTTAAAGTGTCCCACTGCTGAGCAAAGGTCTCCCCTTTTATCCGCCAAGTTAAGTACTTAAAATTAGTTGTAGCTACTTAAATACACACACTCAACTACATGTATGCATTCTCTATCTTTTTCTCTTTTAGTCCTTCTCGTCTCGTTACTTTGGTCACAAATAAATCACACTGGGAGCTTAGTCCGTAGTTTGACAACCCTATTGTCCCGGGATCCCGGACTTGAGCTTATTGAAAAAGTTGAGGCGATCGCCGACGAGTGGCCGTGAATAATGTCCCTCAAATACCTCACAACCTTCTATCTGACGTAATTTTAATGAATTAATTAGGAGCTTTAAAATGTTCTTGTTTTCTTTGAACAAAATTTACTGTTGGATACGTAAGTTACCATCTATGGAGAGAGATGTAGAGAGAGCTACGCTCGAAGTTTCTTTGGACGATACAATTCCGGAATACGGAAACACCGGGAAACTATAAAAAAGTCATCGGCGTATCTCTAAGAATATGTACCTACCTAAGTTGAAAAATGGACGGGCAATTCGTTCGAATAATAGATAACCCTTAGGGGAGGTAGGTAAGTCCTCGAGTGGCTATCATGAACCGGAAGACGAAGCGTTTACTGATGACATATTGAGAATTGCAGGCAATTACAAGTGACGAGTTGTTGTTCATTGTGGCGTTCTAAGGGGGAGGCATTTGTAAAGCAGTGGATGTCACCGGCTGAGGATGGTGATGACGTTATCGATTACGTAGTTCTTTAGGTATTAGACTAACCTTAGATCACAAAGAAAAATCAATAACTTTCTACCCTCTTAAATTGCAATAAGACTCCACTCGGGGCACATCTCAACAAACAAATTTAAATTTTGGTTGCAGAAGTCCAATAAGTAGTGTCCCCACCTTAGGCTATTTTACCCTATATTTAGGGTATTTTTGGGGTAAAAAATTATTTAGGGTAAAAGTTTCCGAATAAAATGTGCGGTTTCAAGAAAAAAATACTGCAACCGTAGACAGAGAATCCCTAGACGAATTGATAGCTTCCGTCGCATTCGCACAAGAAAAAGAGTAACTTACGCCATATGTGTGTAAAGAAATGAGATGCAATGATTCGATTTTTTGTTTCGCCACGCGTGCCGGTTTTTTCAAGGTCAGGTTTGTTTAGCAAAGTCATGGGCTACCAACTCATACAAGATATATTTAGTACTAAAAAACGGCAATAGATGGCACTACCATTAACATCTGTAAAGTATAAAATGTAAATAAGCCGAATTAAGTAGAAATATTGATATTAAAATAAAGAATAGCATATTTTATAAAAACAACTTCACATCAACTTTATTTCAACTCCTTAATTTGAAGATAAGAAACATCATAAATAATAAATTGAGAATACGAAAGTATAGGCTACATGTGACTACGTTTCAGCTATGAGGTTTTCGTAGTAGTTTGCAAAAGTAACGCTAGATGGCGTAAAACCGGTATGCGCATGCAGCGGGCTACTATGTAATTCGAAACACGAAGTTCGTGTCGTGCGGTATCTTTCGCTCTCGTAATAAATAGTATAAGTGTCAGAGGGACCGCACGACACGAACTTCGAGTTTCGATTTTCAGAGTAGCCTGCCTATGTGCTGAAGGGCTACTCCGAAACACGACGTTCGAAGTTCGTATCGTGCGATCTCTCTCACACTTATACTATTTAATACGTGAGCGAGAGGGATCGCACGACACGAACTTCAAGTTTCGTAGTAGAGTAGTGACGATATGTAGTTTTAATTTTTTTTTTATTCGACTGGAAGGCAAACGAGCAAGTGGGTCTCCTGGTGGTAAGAGATCACCGACGCCCGTAAACATCTGCAACATCAGGGGTATTGCAGATGCGTTGCCAACCTAGAGGCCTAAGTTGGAATACCTCAAGTGCCAGTAATTTCACCGGCTGTCTTACTCTCCGCGCCGAAACACAACAGTGCAAGCACTGCTGCTTCCCGGCAGGATTAGCGAGCAAGATGGTGGTAGCAATCCGGGCGGACCTTGCACAAGGTCCTACCACCTGCTATTATGCGATTATGCAATTATAGTATATAAATATAAGTGTTGTGTAGTGTATATACTTGGTTTGGTGTTTTTCAAAATCCTCTAATATCTCAGAAACGGTGCGTCCTAGCTCAAAAATAGCCAAATTTTCAACCCCCTCCCAAGCCCACCCCCTACGGGACTACCCCGGACCCAACCCCAAAATTTCATCCCCCCCCCCCCACTTTTAGCACATTGACCAGCCTAACCAGACCCCTGATCCAAGGGTAGCAAAAACTTCCAGGGCCTATAGCTCCGGAACGGGGCTACTCCGAAACACGACGTTCGAAGTTCGTATCGTGCGATCTCTCTCACACTTATACTCGCATCGCACGACACGAACTTCGAACGTTGTGTTTCGGAGTAGCCCCGTTCCGGAGCTATAGGCCCTGGAAGTTTTTGCTACCCTTGGATCAGGGGTCTGGTTAGGCTGGTCAATGTGCTAAAAGTGGGGGGGGGGGGATGAAATTTTGGGGTTGGGTCCGGGGTAGTCCCGTAGGGGGTGTGCTTGGGAGGGGGTTGAAAATTTGGCTATTTTTGAGCTAGGACGCACCGTTTCTGAGATATTAGAGGATTTTGAAAAACACCAAACCAAGTATATACACTACACAACACTTATATTTATATACTATAATTGCATAATCGCATAATAGCAGGTGGTAGGACCTTGTGCAAGGTCCGCCCGGATTGCTACCACCATCTTGCTCGCTAATCCTGCCGGGAAGCAGCAGTGCTTGCACTGTTGTGTTTCGGCGCGGAGAGTAAGACAGCCGGTGAAATTACTGGCACTTGAGGTATTCCAACTTAGGCCTCTAGGTTGGCAACGCATCTGCAATACCCCTGATGTTGCAGATGTTTACGGGCGTCGGTGATCTCTTACCACCAGGAGACCCACTTGCTCGTTTGCCTTCCAGTCGAATAAAAAAAAAATTAAAACTACATATCGTCACTACTCTACTACGAAACTTGAAGTTCGTGTCGTGCGGTCCCTCTGACACTTAAACTATTTAATACGAGAGCGAGAGGGACGGTACGATACGAACTTTGAGTTTCGTAGTATAGCCCTAAGCTGTAGATAATCTATAAACTAAAATGGCTGACAGCGTTTTCAGCAGATTACGAATAGGTTTGGATCTACGAAACCTCGATTGCTTACGCACTGACCAGCGGCCGTGAGTAGGTTATATAACGTAGCGCCATCTACCAACCCTGTCATGTCCTAGTCAAGCTATATATTGGGCTAACAAGCGACACCCGTATCATTAGTGTCTCGCTAGATGGCATATAGGTATCGTGTTATTTGTGTTCTCAGTGGTGCCTTCTATTGTAAAATAAAGAAAAGAAAAATAGCCAGTTGTATAGCCAGTATTAGGGTGATACCGTTTGCTTGTACTAGGTGGTGTCTCTGTATATTATGTTCTCTGTGATGCTACTAAGAAATGTGTGTTCATGCAGTTCCTCCACCTCCACACTATATGAATACCTACATACAAATCACACAATCTCATCTATCACTAGACTGACGGATTTCGAACTCAACCAGACATCAACACAACGTAAGTACCTACATCATCAACCATCACCGTGCTACCAGAGATGACTCAAAATAAAAACATTGTATTGATTGCAAGGATTGTATTGATTACATTTGGAAGGGGCCTCAATAATACCTGAAATAATAATAATAGAGTGTTGAACACCCTTTTTTACTCCAATAATAAGTTGATGGCAACAGTAAACGGCCAGAAAGGCTACCACGAAATTCGAAAATCGAAGTTCGTATCGTACCGTCCCGCCTACGCTTATGTTATTTAATACGAGAGTGAGAGGGACGGTACGATACGAACTTCGAATTTTGTGTTTCGGAGTAGCCCTTCGGATTCCTGGGAGTGGCTCAGCTCAACGAAGAAGGTTAAGTAATTAATATCATCCTGTCACACGGCAGCCTTGGTGCCTAAGTAGTGGGGTTTTTATTCTGGGATTATTTTGGTACCTACTCGTAGGTACAGTGAAGGGCAGGAATGTAATCAAAATATATAAATCTTGCTTCAATTTTATGGCTCTGGTATATATGTATATGTCTGTGTATAGTCGCCATCAGATATTTCGGAGCGGTCAAGGGTGATCAAAAATATCGAAATATGAACTTTAACACCTTAAAAACAGTGCATTTGCTGATATTTTTGACCACCTTGGCCACTCCGGGATACTATGGCGACTGTACATAGTTTTGGGAATTTATGGTGTACTGACAATTTTTGAATTGACTGTTGACAAGTAAGTATACATATGTAGCATCTGCAGTGTGAAATTATTACAATTTACTATTTAGGGGCTGTTTCACCATACATTGATTAGTGTTAACTGACGGTTAAATGTGATGCCCTCTCTATTTGTTTTGTTCGGAGACGGCATTGCATTAACTTAGTCAATTAAAAATGAATTTGTTGCAAGCTTACTATTTAAAAATAATCACGCTATTAAAAATAAATTTAATGAAATAAAGCTACATTGTGAGAAAACCTGCACACACCGGCGAAGCAATTTAATCATGTGTGTGAAGTTCCGAATCCGCACTGGGCCCACGTGGGAACTACAACCCAAGGCCCTGCAGTGGGGCGAATATAGGCGAAGATGATGATGATCGAAATAAAGTTGTGTGTCGACGGCAGTGTGGTGACAGCTTAGTCTTGTTCAATACTTAGCTATTGCATTTCAACGCGATAGCTCTATGCATTACGTGGCATTACCGAGTAAAAAGGTGTTGACAGACAGACAGACAGCACGAACTAAATATATTCAAACTGAAACAGATAAGCGGGGAATAGCGTTAGCGTGGTTAGAAAACAATCTGAATATGGTAAAACGTGAACAAAATGGTCCTTGGAACCGGATTTGAACCAATGAAATGATAAGTAGGACAGTGATATAAATATAAATCGTTCAGAATCTTTGCCAAATTTCAACAGAATTACTATTCTTTCATGTTTTATGTATGCGGTTCTCATAAATAACTCTTTCGTTTCTAACGGTCCTAGCCCGTTATTGTGGTAGAGCGTGATAGCCTTTTATTGTCCTTTGGACGACGCTTTCTTTCTCCTCTTTCACGTGGCGTTTTCATCATTTTGTCAGGCAGTAGGTAGGTATATAACTAAAGGCTGACCAGAAATATAAAAAACCTGACGCGAGGGCAGCACTTCTACGTGTTATCCATACTAATATTATAAATGCGAAAGTAACTCTGTCTGTCTGTCTGTCTGTTACGCTTTCACGCCAAAACCGCTGAACCGATTTGGATGAAATTTGGTACAGAGATAGAATAGACCTTGGGAAAGAACATAGGCTATCTTTTATCGCGAAAAAGAGGCTTTAAGGGGTTAAAATAGGTGTTGAAAGTTTATATGGTGGAAGTTCGTCGCTGTCGAAGATAAAACTATGAAACTTGGCATTTAGGCATTTAATATACTATCCATATTGATACTAATATTATAAATGTCAAAGTGTGTTTTTATGTTTGTGTGTTTGTATGTTTGTCCGTCTTTCACGCCGTAGGTAACGGAGCGACGTATCAACGTGATTTTTGGCACGGAGATATTTTATGGGCCCGAGAGTGACATAGGCTACTTTTTATCCCGAATGCACAGATCCCGAGGGAACAGCGCGCGATAACCGAATACCACGCGGGCGGAGCCGCGGGCAAAAGCTAGTATCGCAATATTTTTTACACTAACTATAAAACACCTACCAGTCATATTGACAACGGTGTCAGTGATGTTATTTAAAGGAATATTTTCTAATCCCCAATATCAAAGCTAATCACTCAGACTTTTACTATGACGACAAATCCCTACTAATATTATAAATGCGAAAGTAACTCTGTCTGTCTGTCTGTCTGTTACGCTTTCACGTCGAAACCGCTGAACCGATTTAGATGAAACTGGCATAGAGATAGTTTAAGCCCCAAGGATCAACATAGAATACTTTTTATTCCGGTAGAGGGCGCCACCGCGCGATAATCTAGGTCCGCGCAGACGAAGTCGCGGGCATAAGCTAGTACTTTTATACATTGTAAATTATTTTCCTTCCAAGGCTATGGATAATCTTCGGCATTTTAACGGACAAAAATACAAAATAAATTTTTT
This sequence comes from Choristoneura rosaceana, assembly GCA_037349165.1. Classification (NCBI taxonomy): domain Eukaryota; kingdom Metazoa; phylum Arthropoda; class Insecta; order Lepidoptera; family Tortricidae; genus Choristoneura; species Choristoneura rosaceana. Next base: position 1,137,864 of record JAZBNJ010000026.1, read on the forward strand.
AAATACAACGCGCAAGCAACGTTAAACTTTGACAGGAATAGACGGATGACATAATTCTAGTCAGCCTTTACACTTTTTGGCACTAGGTGGTGACACCTAACAAAGACCGCTCTACTCGCTCTACTTACTCAAGGAAGTTTGTGGCAAAAGTGCAAAATATTTTTGACATTTTGATAATGGTATAAATTAACCTACCTACGAGTAGGAATTTGATATATTATCTACTTTGTGCCCTAACCAATAGCGTTGTGTCATCCGCGAATATTCATATCAAAATCCGTTTAATACCTACTAATAGCTTTTTCTATATATTTTAAATGTAAAGACACGCTACCGTTCAATCAATACTATTATAAAACTTAAATAGTATTGATTGAAAGTTTTATTAAATCCTGTTCAGAATATACAACATTAATTACTCCAAAGCAATTAAAAAAACATTTATTCATTCATTCATTTTGGAGAAATTATTTCCCACCACTGGCAAAGTGGCAACTCTGTTCGTTTTCACGACAGCAGTATCTTTCTCTCACTTCAACGGTAATTAGGTAATTAGTGGAAGAAACGAGACAAACATAGTTTACTTGGCATAATGTATCGGTTTCAAAGCTACGTCTTTTGAACTATCAAGTGGGGTCGCATTTCTGAGAATCGTTTGTAAGATGTTGCTACTCTATCTACAATACTCTTTGTCTAGTATTTAGAAGCTCACCGGCGTAATCAGTGTGCTCTGCTCTTTCTTTGCAGATGTTTGTGCTTTCTTTTATTTTCCAATGCTCATCGGAGTAACAAGTTGTGATTCACTTTCGTGGCATTCCGATACTTCAGTGGTTTGTGGACACCGGGCGGGAATTGTTTAGTGTGAAATAATTAGCAGTGTTTACATAGAGAAGTTTTAGCAGTTTTAATAATGGTTTCCGGTGATATAGGGAAAAATGTTGCGCAGGGATTTTTACTACTTGCCAGTAAGTACACTTGACTTTAACCAGTTATAATTCCTTATTATTTACTAGCTTTTGCCCACGGCTTCGCCCGCGTGGAATTCGCTTATCGCGCACTGTTCTGAGATGAAAAGTAGCCTATATGTCACTCTATCCCGTAAATTATCTCCATGATAAAAATCACGTCGATCCGTCGCTCCGTTACGATGCGAAAGGCAGACAAACATACAAATAGACACACTTTCGCATTTATAATTTTAGTATGGATTCCTTGATTTTTGTCTTACAATTTTCGGAATGTGGATACCTAGGCTACTAACCTACCTAAAAAGAATTTCATATGGTGATTAGATTAGGTACAAACGTAAATTTAAAACATGAAGTTATAGCTCTTAAGAATATTTTTTGCAACGAAAGCTACTAAAAAGGTAAGGAAGGGGTAAGAAAGGTATTTTATTATAATTGATTGCGTGCTGCGATATGAAATTGTCATTTGACTGTACTTAGTCATTTATTGACCTAGCCTTAGACTGTGTTGTATATAATCTAAGGACCTAGCTTACGTTTTTCTCACTTTCCGACGGGTTGCCCAATGAAAATATTCACTCCACGCCACTTCTATTTTGATAACTAGGTAAGCTTTTTTGGAATTAGTGTGCGAAATCACATTGGAAATTTACCATGAGCTTTGCGAAATCTGCACACACTGCGAAACAATTCAATGGTGTGAAGTTCCCAATCCGCACCGGGCCCGCATGCAGGGCTGCCAGATTGTATAATTAGATACAAAACCTGTATAATTAGGTGGCTGAATGTATCCTCTTTGTATCCTACACTCTTATGTATAATTGTATACAGAAAGCCTCAGTTATATTATCAACTTGAAACTCACACCCAAATAGAAATATAAAAATTATTGTACGCAAACCAAACGCCCAGCGCGTTAATGCGCATCATACTTCATACACGAGCAGTACTTACCTGTACAATTCGGTCCCTTAGGTACCTGTGTTTGTCTACGTCATGGCTCAATGGCCTGGGGCCCTACTCTGAATTTCGAAAATCTAAGTTCGTATCGTACCATCCCTCTCGCTCTCGTATTAAATAGCAATGGCGGCCCCTAAACGGTCAATTATATTGTGCAATATCGCGAATTGTGCAATATTATTGACCGCTTAGGGTTAATATTGAAGATTGCACAATGATTGACCAAAAGTTTGAGCGAGTTTAATTTTTATTGCACCATATTTTTATATTGCATCGTGTAGGGTCAGTATTGCACAATATTCAATACCTACTATACTGAACACGAAAACATTGTGCAGTTCGTATTATTGTGCAATAAAATTGCTCCTTTGGATTCAGAACGCCTTTCAATCTTATTGTGCAATAAAAAGTATTGTACAATGTTATTGTAGGTCTAGGGGCCGCCCTGTCAGCGGGATCGAACGACACGAACTTCGATTTTCAAATTTCGTAATAGCCCTGAAGGGCTACTCCGAAACACGAAGTTCGAAGTTCGTATCGTACCGTCCCTCTTACTCTCGTATTAAATAACATAAGCGTAGGCGGGACGGTACGATACGAACTTCGATTTTCGAATTTCGTGGTAGCCTTGCAGCTGATTGTATCCTGATAGTCAATTTTGGTAATCTTAGAAACTTGCCCGTGGCCGAATAATTGTAAAATATCTACTGGCAGCACTGCCCGCATGGGAACTGCAACCCAAGCCCTTTCATTCCGAGAGGCCTGTATCCTGCTTAGGGCTGAGATGTTGCATCATCAGCCGTGCAGCAATGGACAGCAAGGATTCAATTCAATACCTTATAGCTCGCCATTCATGAACTTTACCAGTTATGATCATCAGTTATCTACACATAAGTGTTATTAGTTTTAGAAAAAGTAGCGTCCGTTTCTTAATCAATATAATCAATATTAGCGGACGAAATATTTCATTTATTGGTTCCTCTCCATGACTGATCATCATAGTCAGCCTTTACACTTTTTGGCACTAGATTGTGACACTTAACAAAGACCGCTCTACTCGCTCTACTTACTCAAGGAAGTTAGTGGCAAAAGTGCAAAATATTTTTGACATTTTGATAATGGTATAAATTAACCTACTTACGAGTAGGAATTTGATCACTAGCATAGCAGTAACGATCACGGCGCGTCTAATTTGATGTAACCCCGCAAACAATGCTACTCTCCATGCTACTACCTATATACCTAGCCATTCGAGACAGATAATTAAGATATAAGTCATTCTTAAGTAGAGATCTGTCAGAGATTAATTAGTAGTTATTTAAGGAGATAAACTTACACCCACAGAGCAAGTGGCGAGTATCCATTGGCGGCGGGAATGTTTACCGACCTTCAGGTGACCCGCAAGCTCGTTTGTATACTAATGCAATAAAAAAGCTTGACGGACTTTGCAGCACAATAAACTTGAGTGTGACAGTAGAGGGTGGTTCTAAGCGATTAGGTTCGAACAAATTAGCGATAATTAACAGAATAACTATAACAGTGATTCGATGTTATGTATATCGTAGCACGCTGCGCTCCTTAAGTAATTTCAGGAATGTAGGCATGGGCTACCAACTCATACAAGATATATTTAGTACTAAAAAACGGCAATAGATGGCACTACCATTAACATCTGTAAAGTATAAAATGTAAATAAGCCGAATTAAGTAGAAATATTGATATTAAAATAAAGAATAGCATATTTTATAAACACAACTTCACATCAACTTTATTTCAACTCCTTAATTTGAAGATAAGAAACATCATAAATAATAAATTGAGAATACGAAAGTATAGGCTACATGTGACTACGTTTCAGCTATGAGGTTTTCGTAGTAGTTTGCAAAAGTAACGCTAGATGGCGTAAAACCGGTATGCGCATGCAGCGGGCTACTATGTAATTCGAAACACGAAGTTCGTGTCGTGCGGTATCTTTCGCTCTCGTAATAAATAGTATAAGTGTCAGAGGGACCGCACGACACGAACTTCGAGTTTCGATTTTCAGAGTAGCCTGCCTATGTGCTGAAGGGCTACTCCGAAACACGACGTTCGAAGTTCGTATCGTGCGATCTCTCTCACACTTATACTATTTAATACGTGAGCGAGAGGGATCGCACGACACGAACTTCAAGTTTCGTAGTAGAGTAGTGACGATATGTAGTTTTAATTTTTTTTTTATTCGACTGGAAGGCAAACGAGCAAGTGGGTCTCCTGGTGGTAAGAGATCACCGACGCCCGTAAACATCTGCAACATCAGGGGTATTGCAGATGCGTTGCCAACCTAGAGGCCTAAGTTGGAATACCTCAAGTGCCAGTAATTTCACCGGCTGTCTTACTCTCCGCGCCGAAACACAACAGTGCAAGCACTGCTGCTTCCCGGCAGGATTAGCGAGCAAGATGGTGGTAGCAATCCGGGCGGACCTTGCACAAGGTCCTACCACCTGCTATTATGCGATTATGCAATTATAGTATATAAATATAAGTGTTGTGTAGTGTATATACTTGGTTTGGTGTTTTTCAAAATCCTCTAATATCTCAGAAACGGTGCGTCCTAGCTCAAAAATAGCCAAATTTTCAACCCCCTCCCAAGCACACCCCCTACGGGACTACCCCGGACCCAACCCCAAAATTTCATCCCCCCCCCCCACTTTTAGCACATTGACCAGCCTAACCAGACCCCTGATCCAAGGGTAGCAAAAACTTCCAGGGCCTATAGCTCCGGAACGGGGCTACTCCGAAACACGACGTTCGAAGTTCGTATCGTGCGATCTCTCTCACACTTATACTCGCATCGCACGACACGAACTTCGAACGTTGTGTTTCGGAGTAGCCCCGTTCCGGAGCTATAGGCCCTGGAAGTTTTTGCTACCCTTGGATCAGGGGTCTGGTTAGGCTGGTCAATGTGCTAAAAGTGGGGGGGGGGGGGGGATGAAATTTTGGGGTTGGGTCCGGGGTAGTCCCGTAGGGGGTGGGCTTGGGAGGGGGTTGAAAATTTGGCTATTTTTGAGCTAGGACGCACCGTTTCTGAGATATTAGAGGATTTTGAAAAACACCAAACCAAGTATATACACTACACAACACTTATATTTATATACTATAATTGCATAATCGCATAATAGCAGGTGGTAGGACCTTGTGCAAGGTCCGCCCGGATTGCTACCACCATCTTGCTCGCTAATCCTGCCGGGAAGCAGCAGTGCTTGCACTGTTGTGTTTCGGCGCGGAGAGTAAGACAGCCGGTGAAATTACTGGCACTTGAGGTATTCCAACTTAGGCCTCTAGGTTGGCAACGCATCTGCAATACCCCTGATGTTGCAGATGTTTACGGGCGTCGGTGATCTCTTACCACCAGGAGACCCACTTGCTCGTTTGCCTTCCAGTCGAATAAAAAAAAAATTAAAACTACATATCGTCACTACTCTACTACGAAACTTGAAGTTCGTGTCGTGCGGTCCCTCTGACACTTAAACTATTTAATACGAGAGCGAGAGGGACGGTACGATACGAACTTTGAGTTTCGTAGTATAGCCCTAAGCTGTAGATAATCTATAAACTAAAATGGCTGACAGCGTTTTCAGCAGATTACGAATAGGTTTGGATCTACGAAACCTCGATTGCTTACGCACTGACCAGCGGCCGTGAGTAGGTTATATAACGTAGCGCCATCTACCAACCCTGTCATGTCCTAGTCAAGCTATATATTGGGCTAACAAGCGACACCCGTATCATTAGTGTCTCGCTAGATGGCATATAGGTATCGTGTTATTTGTGTTCTCAGTGGTGCCTTCTATTGTAAAATAAAGAAAAGAAAAATAGCCAGTTGTATAGCCAGTATTAGGGTGATACCGTTTGCTTGTACTAGGTGGTGTCTCTGTATATTATGTTCTCTGTGGCAAAGTAGTTTGCTAAACAAACTTGACAGATGTTCAGCTGATTTTGTTCGCGCTCTTAGAAAAAAGCTAGGAAAATACTCATAAACGTGATAAAATATTCACAATATTGCTTTAAAAAGTTTGTGGTTCAATATTCTAAACAATATTGAAGAAAAATATGGTGCGGTGTAGTATTTTAGGGTGTAAAAGTGATAGTGTAATGAAACTGCCCGACATATCTTTTCATTCGTAAGTATAAACGTTTTTAACAGTTATTAGGCCTTTTTATTATGTGCTAGATAGTATTCTAAAGAATGTCAAGTAAAATAAAGTAAATTAAGTACATAATACGATCAATAAAATAATCAAAAACAAAATAATCGTAATCATAACCTACAAATAAATTTTGTCCGGTGCTGCCAGATTTTCAATATTTGTTTTCCCACAATTTATGGGTATTATTTTCTGTTGTGCATCTAATAAATATCATTAAATATTTTTAAGTATTAAGTAACATTTTAATTCCATTACAGTTTCCCGGAAAATCCTAATTTACACCAGAAGTGGATTGCAGCCAGGGGAAAGGGGGTGTTTGAACATAAGAGCCACTACGTCACTCCGACTTTAACGATAACAGTATCCGTTGAATGCGGGGGACGCAGGACCGACCACTGTGGCGCTTTTTTTGTATCATAAAAATATGTTATGGTTTATATGCATGTTTTATTTTTATCGTTTACTAGCCTTTGCCCGTGTGTGCCAAGAATTCATTTATAGGTATCCGTTAATAGAATTCAGTCTGTGAAATTTCGATTTACGAATGAATCCGTTTCTTTGATAGGCAAAAGTACCGGCTTTGGCCACCTTAAGCCCGTTTTTGGCCAGTTGACATTTGGAGTCATATAAAAATAATATTTTTAGTGAGTTTTCAAAAGTTAATTCTGAAACGAATAAAGTTTGTAGTGATTTATAACTATACATTTATTTCAAACGTATATTTAAACAATAAATGGCCATAAACGGTGCAGTAAAAGGCGAAAGGTTTATTCGTTTTGAAGAGAAACCAGAGTTAATAGTTGACACCGAACAAATCAAAAGCCGTGGTGGCCTAGTGGTTTGACCTATCGCCTCTCAAGCTGAGGGTCGTGGGTTCAAATCCCGGCTCGCACCTTTGAGTTTTTCGAAATTCATGTGCGCAATTTACCACGAGCTTTGCGGTGAAGGAAAACATCGTGAGGAAACCTGCGAAGCAATTCAATGGTGAGTGTGAAGTTCCCAATCCGCACTGGGCCCGCGTGGGAACTATGGCCCAAGCCCTCTCATTCCGAGAGGAGGCCTGTGCCCAGCAGTGGGACGTATATAGGCTGAGATGAAACGGTACAGTGGCCAAAAACGGTACTTCTTCTTAAATGTACATATTAAATCATGAAATGCTTATCATTTCATCATTTTCTTTTTATCTACTTAGTTAACTTTAGCTTGAATTATAAATATGTACCTTCCTGTGTTAGTTGTCTATAAAAATTGAAAACTTAGAAAAAGATCGCATGTGACATGGGGTAAATTACTTTTGAGAGGGTAACCCTAATTATGCATGTACTCTTGTCTCCTGTCCCTTTCAGCGGCACGCTGGGCCGCAGTCTATAAACGTAGTGTATTATAAGTCTATGACTGCAACTTAGAAGCCAAGACTATTATGGATGCATTCCAAGAATGTTTCGAAACGGTGTAGTAGTTCAGCTATTACCTAGTTTATTAGTAAATCGCATTTATTTGCTTTTTTTTTATTTGAAAATTTTTTAAAGCATAAAAAGTTAAGTATTTTTATAGTAATTTCGATGATAATTTTATTTCTTTGTGTTACTAAACCTTTTAATTAAGATAAATGTTACTAACAATCTATGGACCCTGGTCTGCAATAAACGATTATTATTATTATTATACCAGGCCTATGTCCAGCAGTGGACGTCCTACGGCTGAGATGATGATGATGATTATTATTATTATAAAAAAATAAAAGTGCCTAATTTGGGGTAATTTCGCGTAGGGTTAGGGTAATAAAATATTTGAGGTGGCAAAAGTACTCCGAACTGCATTGACTGTGGGGTGATGGGGTGGGGTTCACGTGTTGCGGTATGCGTCCAGACTTGGCCTCACCACTATACCTATGTACCTACCTACTACATAACAGATAGGATCTTGTTCTTTTAACACTGTTTTAGCTGATCCATCATAAGTTAGGTAGCCATGTTTTTAGAGCCGATAGTAGGAACACGGCTCACGGAGCACATTCAAGAATAAAACCACCGGACTCTCCTTGACAAAGAACCACGAATTGATTCGAATCATGTCGGGCACATCGTGGCTGATAAAAAACCTAACTTTTACCTACATGAGTGACCCAAGTAACTTATTTGGGTCAAGCCGAGGTTTTTGCCACAAATAGCGCAACGCAAAGTGACGCAAATTGGTAACGCAAAATAGTTAAGGATGCGTACACAGTGTGTGATTTTCGTTAAAGAAATATAGAATTAATCATCATCATCATCATCATCATGTCAGCCGAAAGACGTCCACTGCTGGACATAGGCCTCCCCCAAGGCTCTCCACTCAGACCGGTCTTGTGCTTTCCGCATCCACCGCGATCCCGCGATCTTAGCCAGGTCGTCGCTCCATTTTGTTGGAGGCCTACCGACAGCTCGTCTCCCGATCCGCGGACGCCATTCGAGAACCTTCTGACCCATCGGCCATCAGTCCTGCGTGCAATGTGCCCCGCCCACTGCCACTTCAGTTTCAGTAACCTTAGTTCTACTGCGGATATCATCATTTCTGATTCTATCCCGCAGAGAAACCCCGAGCATAGCCCTCTCCATAGCCCTTTGAGTGACTTTGAGCTTCCTTATGAGGCCCATCGTTAGCGCCCACGACTCAGATCCGTATGTCATCACTGGCAACACACACTGGTCAAAGACTTTTGACTTCAAACACTGCGGTAATTTGGATGAAAAGACACTGCGAAGCTTCCCGAACGCTGCCCAGCCGAGTCGGATTCGACGAGTGATCTCTTTCTCGAAGTTGGACCTACCTAACTGGACCGTCTATCCTAGGTATACATAGTCGTCAACAACTTCGAGCGCAGAGCCTCCGACTATTACGGGAGTTGGCACTACATGAACATTAGACATAACTTTCGTCTTGTCCATGTTCATTCTCAGGCCAACTCGGTCGGAAACTCTGCTGAGGTCAGCGAGCATAGCACTAAGGTCCTCCATGGTCTCAGCCATGACTACAATATCGTCGGCGAATCGAAGGTGAGTGAGGTACTCGCCATTAATGTTGATGCCTCGTCCTTTCCAGTCCAAAACCTTAAAAGCATCCTCCAATGCAGCGGTGAACAGTTTCGGAGAGATAACATCTCCTTGTCTGACTCCCCGCTGCAAAGGAATAGGCTTCGTGCTCTGATCCTGTAGTCGGACGGACATAGTGGCGTTTTCGTACAAACACTTTAACACTTCGATATACCGGTAGTCAACTTGGCACCGCTGGAGAGCCTGTAGCACAGCCCAAATCTCGATCGAATCGAAGGCTTTCTCGTAGTCCACAAATGCAAGGCAAAGGGGGAGGTTATACTCTTCGGTCTTCTGTATAACCTGCCGCAACGCATGTATGTGGTCTACGGTACTATAACCTTTTCGGAAGCCGGCTTGTTCGGGAGGCTGGAACTCGACAAGCCTGCGTGCGTCTCGCGATGTTCTTCGTGATGACCCTGGAAAACAGCTTGTTAACATGGCTCAGAAGTGAGATGGGTCTATAGTTCTTTAGCAAGGTTTTATCACCTTTCTTGAAGAAGAGCACCACCACACTTCTGTTCCATGCTTTCGGCGTTCTCCCTTGGTGGAGGACGGAACTAAACAGCGTCTGAAGGCCCTTAAGAACTGGTTTACCACCCGCCTTCAGGAGTTCGGCTGTAATTCCGTCGTCACCCGGGGCTTTGCCATTCTTGAGCTGTTTGAGGGCCACACTAATCTCGTACAGGCTGACGTCCGGGATGTCTTCGGTATAGTGTCGGATTAATCTAGCTCTCGGGTATTTAGCTAGATTTTCGACGGGTGTTCGTGTTGTCGTGTATAGATGTCCATAAAACTTCTCAACTTCCCCCAATAGCTCAGGTTTGGATGAAATCACTCTGCCGTCCTCGGTCTTCAGCTTCATCAACTGGCTTTGACCAACAGACAGATCCCTGGTAAACACCTTTGAGCCCCTGTTACGCTCAATAGCTTCTTCAATACTATTAGTATTAAATCGGCGTACATCGCGCTTCAGAGACTTTGAGATCTGCCTGTTGAGCTGCCGATAGCGACAAGCGTCACCAGAGGACTGCAGAGTCATCTCACGCCTCACCTCCATGAGCCTAATGGTGGAGTCCGAAAGCCTTTTGGTTCTAGTACGGCGGGTCTTGAAGAACTTAGACCCGACCGTATGGACAGCTTCCACAAACCCGTCGTTGTAATCGTCCACGTCGCTACCTAGGCATTCGATACGGTTTTGAAGCTCGAGCTGAAAGCTCTCGGGGTTTTGGAGCTGAGCAGGTTCCGGACGGAGCGCAGATTTCATCAGTCGAGACCTTTCAAGCTTTAATTGGATATTCAATGAGCCTCGTACCATACGATGATCACTCCCGGTTTTAACCGCACGTGAATATGTGCTTTTTCGTCGACATGATAAAATCTCATTCCTCGTAACACCATCAGGGCTCATCCAGGTCCACTTCCTATGCTCACGTTTCCTGAAGGAGTTCATCATATAGAGTCCTTCCTTCTCCATGAAACCGGCCAGTAGGTGGCCCCGGTGATTCCTACGCCCCACTCCAAATTTCCCCACTCTCAACTCTTCACCGTCTCGTTTGCCCAGCTTTGCGTTAAAGTCCCCCATAACAACTGTGAAGTGAGTTCTGGAGCTATGCATGGCTCTAGAAATATCCTCATACATAGCCTCTACCTCATCGTCGGAGTGCGTCGAGGTCGGAGCGTATACCTGTATGACCTTCAACGAATATCGTTGGGTCATTTTGAGTACAAGGCACGTTGTTTACGAGGGACCTATGGACGATAAACCCGACCTCCTTGAGACTGGTGGTCGCCCTCTCGGAAATAGAGCAAGTTACCGGACTTCAGGGTTATCATGTCCTTCCCCTCTCTACGGACTTCTGACAGCCCTATGATTCCCCATCGTAACTTGCTCAATTCTTCCTCCAGTTCTAGTATCTTTTCATCGGTCCGCAGTGTTCGGCAGTTATATGTTGCCAGGGCCAAAGGTTGTCGTTTTTGGTAGCCGGGCCTCTGCCGGAGATTAACTTTAGCACCCCCTGCCCTGCCGTTACCATGGCCGCTACCGGAGCCAGGAATAGCAGGGCCGCCGGGGACTAGGGGTCTGGGCTCATTTTGTGGATTCAATTTTTAATTTTTATCGTGTACCTTGGGGGGAAAATGCCTTAGTCGCCACGCTTGGCGGGCGGGTTGGCGACCGCAGTAATACCCGATCGTTCGCGGAGGACACTGCTGCCCATCCTCCGGTTTATCCCTTAGTTGCCTCTTACGAAACCCACGGGAAGAGAGGGGGTGGTGTAATTCTCAACCGACACCACACGGCCTAGAATTAATATATAATAGAAATTCGTCATAACCAAGGGCTGAAAGTAACTTGTTACAGCAAAGATACCGCTTAAAGTTCAGATAATATCATCGGAATGAAATACTATTATTTATTTCGAATACGCGGAAAGTAGAAAAGACACAGTGTTAGGAAATAAATATCCTACATTATACAAAAAAAAATCACTAAGTTTGGTCATTTGTAAAATAAGGCATGACGCTTCAAGTTGTATTTTAAAATCTATATAACATATAATGAAATTGTATAACATCAGAAGCAAAAAAAAACACCCGAAAACCGAAAACGTATGTGTGCATGCATCTTTATTCGATAGCGCACAATAAAAGGTATCGCAAAGTGATGCAAAGTGGCATAAAGTCAGTTCTGCGCGACTGTGGCGCAAAAGGAACATATCATAATTCGATAAATAAGCTCTTTACGCAGGTTAATTTAGCCTTAAACGATTACACACACTTTGATAAATAACGAGCAAATACAATAACAGATATTAATTAAAAACTTACGTTGGAATCTCAAAAAATGCACTCTGCGCTACAGGTGGGACAAATTTCCCTCCGAACGAATTTAACATCGTACTCGAAAAATATAGCCGCTACCGCCTCATTGACTATGGACAAGGTATACTTTAATGTTACCACTACTCAGATACAAAGCCGCTTACTGTTTAGCTCCACAAAATAGGGAGTTGATGGTTGCGCAATAAAACTGACGCAAAGAAATGAAACCAAAAAATTTTAAATATTTTTTTTAAATGTGTGAAAAATAATGTTTTTTCTTAGAAAACATGAAACGATATTTAAAAGGTGGCTAGCTAACTATTATTTCATAACGTCGAATCAAAAATATAGTCACAAAGATGTCTTTATTTGGTTTTATTGATTCCGCAAGTGCACTACTGCAAAAGCGGACAACCGGTTTTTGCGAAAATTTGGTCATTTTTTGTAGTAAAATAATTTATAACTTTCAAAGTTTATGCATTTATTTCAACTTCTTCAGTGTCCGCGGTTCACCATTAGTTAGGGAATACAATGATATTTTTGAAATATATATATAGGCATTATTTTAAAAAATAAATGAGGCGGACAGTTAGATTACACGTTTTGTGGCAAAAACCTCGGCCTCACCCATTTAAATAACTAATAATTTTGCTTTGACTATCGATCACGAATCACAAATGCTTGATGGACGGAAATAGTGAAATGAAGTAAAAAACAGTCTCAAGCTATAAATTAGATACAATAGTCATTAGCAAGAACTAGTGGGTAAGTAACATACGGTCTTTAAAAACTCATTAGTCGGGCAAGAAAGAAAATGTACCAGTGGCAGATGGTGTAGGGGTGTAGGTACTACGTGAAGCTATTTTATAAGGTAACTTGAAGATTTATTGTTTGTGAATTTTTATGTAAATGCAAATAACATAGGAACGCTAAAAAGATGTTTTATGAAATGCTGTTACCTACTGTCTTCAACAACACTTAGCATGTTATGGGCTCTTGTTATCTATTATTACGCGATTAAATTAAAACAATAAAACCGGCCAAGAGCGTGTCGGACACGCCAAGATAGGGTCTACGGAACCCATTTCGAAAAAATCAAGTAATTTTTTTCTAAGGATTACGAGTACCTACGTATTGTACGCCGGAATTTTTGATGTTTAGATAGGTATATTTTATACCGTAGGCTGCTATTTACTTTTGAACTACTTATTTATAATTCAGGCTCCTTAGCAAAATTTCGAAAATCAAAGTTTACACTTCAGCCCAGAAATAAAAACAACTTGAATGATCCATAAATTGTTTTTTGTTTTTACGTGCATTTATAAAAGCGTGTTTTTGTAGTGTTTTTTAGAACTATTAATTTTTTGTACAAAGGAATATTGATTTTCGAAAAGATAGTCATTCGAAAACATAGTCATTTTTAGGAATTTCAAGCACTGTAAATTTAGATTTTCGGAGTTTTGTCTTTAGGAATATCGTACTTAGGAATAGGTATTGATTTTCAAAATTGTGCTACGGAGCTACGGAGCCTTAAAAATTTCCTTGTAAATTTAATATACCTACTTAAGTACTTATATCCTGCTGGCTCGTGCTGAGGCACCGACTTCAAACTTATAGAAATAAACCTCGTAGAAATTTTTATGGTTTTTTGTAGTCGGTTAATTTTTTTATTCTTTTTGCATCTCCCTCATACACGCGTGAAACGATATACAGTATTTTTTGCGCTAAAGGGGCAGTAGTAGGGATTCGCCGGTCCCTAATCAAATTTTTTTGGGGCCGGCCAAAATGGCGAACTTGGGGGCGTGGAAAACTAAAAAAAAAAAAAAAAAAAAAAAAAAAAAAAAAGTTTGGTATCAAAAAAACCGCAACACCCCACTTGGAGCCATTGGACGAGGTTTCAGAAAGCTCCACCCACTCCTTCCTATATATATTTACTGTATTTCTAATACAATAGCAACGTCTCGACGCCAACACATAAAAGGTTCGACCCCTTTTTTTGGTCGATTGCCACCTGCAGAAGAAAAAAATGCTACCTGCGCTCGGACGCTGTTGGCGGTGATGCAATAGATACAGGCTTTATTAACCGACTTGTGCGATGCGCAACAAAGGGAGATAATGTATTTTGATTCTGGTTTAGTACGATTTACAATTAATCAATAGGTATTTTTTACCCGACTGCGAAGAAGGAGGGTTATTGTTCTTCTGAATTCGTAACTTCAACGATTGCAATAAATCTAACCTAACCTAAACCTACCCTTTTACATGATGATATATACCGAATAGAGAAAGGTTTTAATTGAAAATAAGAAGTTTGTAAATGTTATGTTTGTTCCCTGCTGAATTCGTAACTTCAACGATTTCAATAAAACTAACCTAACCTAAACCTACCTTTTTCCATGATGACATGTACCGAATAGAGAAAGGTTTTAATTGAAAATAAGAAGTTTGTAAATGTTATGTTTGTTCCCTGCTGAATTCGTAACTTTAACAAATGCACTACATCTAACTATGATGATGATTATTATATTGGCGTGCATTCCGATGCTAAATACGTAAAAAACACGTGGACAATAGATTGTTGGTTCGCTACCTGCGGTCAACTCGTATCATAAATTGCATAAGCCAGCTGCCTGATTTAGGCTTTGTTATCTGATGGTTTCCCACGGTTCCCTCAACACAGTATCGTCCAAAATTTGTTGTGCTTATTATCGTAATTTCTTTGTTTTGAACCACAATATTTCTTCGTTGAATTCATAACTTTATGAATTATCATAATTCTAACCTAAAGGCCTGTGACTAGCAGTGGGACGTTTATAGGCTGGGATGATGATGATGATACAGTAAATGGTTTTAATTGAAGATAAGAAGTTTGTAAAATGTTACCTTTTGTATTGTCATTTGTAACAAATCGTTATCTTACCTGCGTATGTAAGTACCTACTCTATGCTCTGAGTTACATAAACAGTAAATTATTTAAAAAAATTCTTGTATCAAACTATCCGCAGTCTTTAGTTATATTTAATAACTTGCTTCGCCCCTTTCGTCAGCGATGCATTTGTTAAAAAATGTTAGTTTTTAACTTGTGGAATAAGCTTACAGTTTCTTTAAAACGCAGGTTTAAACGGCCACCAATCTATGTACAAGACAGCTTCAAATACAGGTTTGAACTTGTAACATCGGAATGTGTATAAAACGATTGTATCAAACGATCTAACGTCTTTTGTTATTTATTAACTTCGTTCCAGTAAGCTAACAGCTCCTTTAACAAACACGTTTCGACCAGTCGCTTCCATAATAATATGAACAAAGGGATGGCAAAATACACAGGTTCAGACTTGTTGGAATTATATTGAATATAAAAGCAGGCCAGTTCCAATTCACTTCATATCGTCTCAGATAATTCATCAAATCAGATCCCCCACCCATCCAAGGGATCCGCAAAGTGTAATTATACTCAGTGTTTGAAATTCGTAGTGTCAGTGTTTGTTGCTGTAATAATGGATGTAAGTATGTAGTTTTTTATTAGTATTGTATTTGTACTTACTTGTCTGAATTTTTGATTGATTGTAATAGGTACAATCTTTAACCATTTTTGTGTTTAGGTACCGCGTAACTGAACTTTGAAGCACTGTTTAACTATTTTTTTCTATTGTTATAGCATTCTGAAGAAAACACCTTTAAAAACTATTATTATCCGGAAACCCATATTGTACCGAGCGATGATGAAGAACGTGTCCCTTCATTAAAAATAAAAAAAACAATTTCCAACAAGAGGCCTAGTAACAGCATACATGGGTTCTTCGAAAAACGCAAGAAAACAAAAATGATCAAATATTCTTCAAGCGTGAGCCAAGCCACCGATGAGGGCATAGCTTTTATTAAATCCAATCAAGACGACGGAGCTTATGCGTCGCACCTCATCAAAATAGAACTATATGATTGGGCAAAAATAAAGAACGTTCCCTCCTCAGAACAGTGGAAACATGCAGACGTACGTGTTAAATATTACGCTCACCACTCCGATAATGATGACCACGTGGAAAAAACAAAAGATGTAATTTACAACATTACTAAGCAGTTAGCGGCTAAAAGTGATTGTGTTAACTTTGTAATAGACAGTGAGAAATAAGTTTATTTTATGTTGTTATTCGGTTGCCTTAGTATAACTACCTTTTGTTTTCTTTTTCTCTTTTTTTTTTTTTTTTATAACGCTCTTAAACGCACATTATTGTTCCTTTTGTTAGATTTTATCAACTTTCCACAACAAGTTGTGTAGTTTAAATAGTGAGTCGAATGTTTTGATTACATGTTCAGACGTTATTATTCTATTAGAAGGGAATAATGGGAAGGAGCGGGCGGAGCGTTCTGAATAAAGTCTCATTGTTGAAAAAATATATTGCAACCTTAACTACTTACCTGCGCTAGCAGGTAACTTTAGCGACGTAGACGACGGTATAAAAAGATTGAGCCCCACGCTAAGATCACGCATTTATCAACAATCTCTTATCATGGATACACAGAGCAGTTATTTCTTCGATGAACAACTTGACCAGATTGTTGAAGATCAAGATTTATACGAGCTATGTGAGAAAGTCGAACAAGAATACTGCAAAACGTAAGTTACTGTTTTTGTTGTCATAATTGTGCTATTTTGACGGCTGTAAAGCTATGACAAGATGAGTATCTTGTTGAAACGTGTTTAATCTTTGTGTTAGTGGCGATAGGAAGGGGTTGGACTCTCGGGTATATAAGCCGAGCGCCTTGTCGATTCTGTTATTCGAAGCCGTTCTCTCGATTGCATTTTTACTAATTTCGTTTAAAATGAATTTTAATTTGGATTTATCTCAAAACGAAATCGCTGGTTTAGATAAAATTGTAATTTTATCAAAATTTCATCAATTGATTCGAGTGTGGTTTATTAGAAATGTTTTACCAATATCATTTTTAGAGGATTCTGACATTATTCCTTACTTTACCCCGTGTAACGGACATCGCCATAACATAAAAAAAGTCGAATCCGATACATCAGACGAAATTGACGGAGTATTACCAATGCAAGCATATTGCACACAATGTAAAAGGGAAAAATAGTTAGTATTAAAACTTTGTAGTGTTTTGGTGTTTTTAATGATTTGCAATATTAATGGTTATTTTTATATTTTTACAGATCTTTACAAGCTGGTCAAGGAGGTGATTCAAAGAAAAGATCTGCATCATCGTCTGCACTGACAGAGGAGCCTGTGATGAAGAAAATCAAGTTACAACAGGACCCGCCCATCAGCTTCGCTTCAACATCAAAGACATCGTCTTCAATTCAAAATGTAAGTACAGAAAATAGTGATAAGATTGAATGTTCCATATGTCACGTGTCAGCGCCGAGAAAATATTATTCGAGTCATTTAAAAAGTAAACTCCACAAAAACAACGTGTTAATTTCTAGCAATAAATTTACAAATGTTAAGTTAATAGAAAGCGCCTTTGGGAATAGGATTGTTACGTACAGAATTTTATCCGATTGCGTTGCTAACCAACCTCTAGAAACACCAGAACTGTTTTTGAATAATGTCAAAGAAAAAATATTTCAATTACTAGATCAATCCATTGAAGAACATGTTGTTGTAAAAGTAAATTTCATTTTGAATGCAGACTTTATACAGCAAACTAAGCAACTCAATAATACTTTTGACTTCCAAACGTTCAATTACGTTTTTTGTAAAGGAGATTCTAAGGAAATAATATTTTCATCAATTGCAATTGAAATTGCAAACAAGGTGATTAATTTTGAAAAAAAAGACAGTGGATGGAGTCTAACCAAAGTAAAATATTTAGATATGAACGTTAATAAATTTGATCCATTACGCGGTTCATCTTACATAGACTTGCCATTAGATATAAAAAACAAAAATGCTGTTATAAATGTACAAAACAAAGACCACGAGTGTTTTCGTTGGGCTGTATTGTCGGCATTATTTAAACCTAATCAAAATGCTAATAGAGTAAAGTCATATATACCTCATAGAAATAAATTGAAATTTGATAATCTCTCATTCCCAATCAAAATAACGGATATTCAAAAATTTGAAGCATTGAATGACATAAGCATTAATGTCTTCGGTTTGGAGTATGATTCGGAAAGTAAAAAAAACAAGGTAATTGGCCCATTGCATTTTACTAAAAGTAGAAAAGCTACCCATATAAACTTGTTATATATTAATGAAGGAACTAAAGGACATTACTGCTATATAAAAAATCTCTCGCGATTAGTTTCAACACAAGTAACAACATCAGAACATGCAATTTATATTTGCGATGGGTGCTTAATCTATTTCACTTCTCGTGAAAATTTAGAGAAACACCAAGACCATGATTGTTTCCATGTATGTACAAACTTACCTTCCCAAAACGATTGTAAAAGAAACTGGTTTAATGAATTAGTTCCTTCTAACAAAATATCATTCAACAATTATGAACGCAAATTAAGACTCCCATTTGTAATATATGCGGATTTTGAAGCATTTTTGAAACCCATTGAGGTTTGTATTAACGATCCAAGTAAATCCTCAACCACTAATGTTCAGCAACATGAGGTGTATAGTTTTGGATATTACATTAAATGTGCCTATGATAACAGTTTATCTGTATATAGGACATACACGGGAGAAAATTGTGCCGAATCATTTATGAAATTAATTAAAAAAGATTTAGAGAATATTTGCAAAAAGAATACCTGTGTTAAATGTCCTTTGCCATTAACAAAACAAAATGAAATAACCATTGTTCAAACTAGCACGTGCCACATTTGTGAAAAAAATTTGAATGGTGAGTCAGTGATTTTTTATAACCATCATACCGGCGCTTTTGAGGGAGTTGTCCATTCATCTTGCTCGGAGAAATATCGAACCCCAAATTTTGTACCTGTGTTTTTACACAATTTGAGTAACTACGATGCTCATTTTATTGTACACGGACTGGGATTTGAAGAGGGTAATATAGAAATTATTCCTCAAAACAAAGAAAAGTATATTTCGTTTTCAAAGCAATTAAATATTAATAATCGTAGTATGAAATTAAAATTTCTTGACTCCTTTAAATTTATGAGTAGTAGTCTTGATAAGTTAACTAAAAATTTATCACCGGAACAGTTTCGTGAACTGAAGTTAAATTATCCATGTGAACAAGACTCCAAACTTTTATTACGGAAAGGAGTATATCCATATGAATACATGACGTCTGTAGATTCATTAAAATTAACTAGTCTTCCCGATTACAATGATTTTTACAGTTCATTAAACGAAAATAACATTTCAAAAGACGATTACCAACATGCCTGTGATGTATGGAAACACTTTAAATGTCAAAACATGGATGATTATTCGAACCTATACTTAAAAACAGACGTCTTATTATTAACAGACGTGTTTGAAAATTTTAGAAGTGTTTGTATGGAAACTTATGGGTTGGATCCCGCACATTATTACACAGCACCCGGATTAAGTTGGGATGCTATGTTGCTGTATACTAAAATTAATTTAGAGCTTTTAACGGATATTGACAAAGTTACTTTTATTGCGAATAATATAAGAGGTGGTATTTCGCAGTGCAGTAACAGACACGCAAAAGCAAATAATATATTTATGTCTGAATATGATGGTACATTGCCATCGTCTTTCCTAATGTATCTAGATGCGAATAATCTTTATGGTTGGGCAATGTCACAACATCTTCCCACTGGTAAGTTCGAGTGGGTGGATGTTAGTACAAACTTTAACGTCCCCGATGATGCTGATTATGGATACATTTTGGAAGTAGATTTAGAATATCCAAATACCTTGCACGATAGTCATTCTGATTTACCATTTTGTCCAGAAAATGTGTGCTTGGGTGATACTAAAGACAAAAAGCTGATTCCAAATCTATATAACAAGACGAATTATGTTATTCATTATAGAAACCTAAAACAATGCTTACAATCGGGGTTGCGTTTGCTTAAAATTCACAGAATTTTACAGTTTAAACAAGAGGCGTGGCTGAAACCTTACATAGATTTAAATACACATAAGCGTTCTTTAGCCAGTTCAGATTTTGAAAAAGATTTTTTTAAATTAATGAACAATTCTGTATTCGGGAAGACAATGGAAAATGTTAATAAGCGTGTAAATGTAAAATTACTCAACCACTGGCAAAACCGCGGAAAAACTCAAGGTGTTCAATCGTTAATAGCAAGACCTGAGTTTCATAGTTTATCAATTTTTTCTGAAAACTTGGTTGCAGTACAGTTGAAAAAAACGAAAGTTTTATACAATAAACCTATTTACTTAGGCTTTTGTGTACTAGATTTGTCGAAAACTTTAATGTATGATTTTCATTACGGATTCATGAAAACCAAATATCAAAACAATCTCAAATTACTGTACACAGATACGGACAGCTTGGTATATCAAATATATACGGATAACTTTTACCTCGATATGAGATCAAGTCTGGAATCTTACTTTGATACCTCCGATTATCCTCCCAACAATAAATACGGCTTACCGTTAGTAAATAAAAAGCGTTTAGGTTTTTTTAAAGACGAAAATAATGGAAAAATTTTCAAAGAGTTTGTTGGACTTCGATCGAAAATGTACGCGATGGATGTGGAAAATGACATAATAGCGAAAGCTAAAGGGGTTAATAAATGTGTCACAAAAAAATTAAACATCACCGACTATAAAGAATGTTTATTTAAAAAGACAAATTTGATGTGTGAAATGTTCCGCTTTAGATCTATAAAACATGTAATATTTACACAGAAAATAAATAAAATATCTTTATCGCACAGCGATACAAAACGTTATTTATTGGAAAATTCCACGGACACGCTGGCTTGGGGCCATTATAAAATAAGGAACACTCAGTCTTAGTATTATTTTCTGTACTTTTTATGTATATCTTAATTACTGCTTAGTTAAATGTATGTTTATGAAAAAAAAAAAAGATTTTTTTTTTTGTAATATTTGTGTATGCACTAGTGGATAAGACGACAGACGTATGTAATTTATGTGTGTGTATTTTTAATTTATTTGATTATGTTAGCTTTTACAGTTAAGATAATTGTAATTGTATATTCTGTTTTGAAAAAATGACTTTCTGCCAAGTTTCTTGCGACGCATTCTTCTTGGCAATGATGGTCTTTCCGAATGCGTTGGTAGTATAAAAAATGATATCTAAAAGATACAGAATAAATGTTTTGATTTTTATTGTTTTTATTTTATTTTAATATACTTTTTTTTCCCAATAAAATATATAAACTTGGTAATACTTTGACATCTACCATTTGTGAACTTGAACTTTTGAATTCAGCACGTCTTTCTAACATAGCAAAATATATAATGATTCACTTTTGCCACCCTTTCACGGCTATTGTTGCCGGTCCAAGTGGGTGTGGAAAATCAAAATTTGTCACAGACTTTTTAAATAATTGCAAAGTATTATGCGATGTCAATTTTTCAGAAGTAATATGGTGCTATGATGAAATGCAACCTTTGTACAACCTAGAAAATGTGAATTATAGTCAAGGAATACCTGATATCAGCATGTTTGATGGCAAGCAACCTAAACTTCTTATAATCGATGATTTGATGAGAGAGGCGGATGGACGGATCGTTGACATTTTCACGAAAGGTAGCCACCACAGAAACTTGAGTGTGTTTTACATCACACAAAATATATTTCATCAAGGAAAAGGTCAACGTGACATCTCGCTAAACACAAGTTACATTATATATTTTAAAAATCCTAGAGATAAAACTCAAATACGCCATTTGTCCCGACAAGTTTACCCGGAAAATTCGAAATTCGTAGATGAAGCCTACAAAGATTCCACTAAAGATGCTCATGGTTACCTCATGATTGATCTTAAACAAAATACAGATGACTTATGTCGTTTTAAAACTAAAATATTTCCATTTGATAAATATTGCACCGTATATATACCTAAAAAAGGGTTTAAATATAACAAGAATCAACAGGTTTTGGTCAGTTCCAAATGATTCACTCACGTGTAAGCACACATAAACATTTACTAGAAGCGCTACAAGTACTCAAACCAAAATATCGCACAGCTTTGCTAAAAGCTTGTGACGATGATGAAATCAATATTATATGTGAGTGTATTTATAACGTTTTGAAAGGAAAAATTCCGTTAGAGAAAAAAGACAGATCAAAATTAAATAAACATAAAAACATATTACGAAAATTAGTTTCTAAGGGAAAACATAAACTTAGAAAATCCATCATCATTCAAAAAGGTGGTGCATTTCTACCTGTTATATTAGGTGCGGTTTTAAGTGTTCTATTAAATTCTTTAACATAATCAAAATGGAGAATACAAAAAAAATGCTATTAGTAGAACAAGATTTCATTGAAAGGCTCAAACACAGTGAAAATCTTCCTGAAAACTCATCATCACGTCTAGATGGCGAGATGCAAAAAATACTTAAAAGTAAAATGGACGACCGTGAAAAATGGACATTATATTCCCAAGCACTACAACGATTTTTACATTTTACTGAAGCAGATCGAAAACCTTTGAAAATACCAATAGTTATGGATGGGATTGATCACTTCAACACTGATAGTAAAGGTTTATATTCGAAGCAAGTAAAAAAGGAGGAGGAAAATGTAAATAATGACTCAGTTGCAAATTCAACTTTATCGGAACATAATGTCACTTCCACGCCACCACCTGACACACCAAATCAACATTATCCTTTGGAGTTTACTCCATCTCATATCATAGAGGGAGTACCGAACTCTTATAAACAAAAAACACAAATTTTAATGCAGAATATTGGACTTAATAAAAAAAAAATTTGGTGGAAACCTGGAGGGGAAGTGGTTTTAAACAACCGCACTATCCCAGATACCAATATTGTTGATCTGGTAAACGACGTGATAAGACCTCTAAAGCGCACAAAACCAAAAGGTTGGGAAGAATTTGCCTTAGTTTTAAAAGAAATAAGTGTACCTCTATCCTGTATAGGTAATCCTACTAACTCAGAGTTCATAAAGAAAGTTGATATCGGGAGAGAAATCAACGAAACTCGCACACCACCTTCATCTATAAATGCAAGAGATTCATCATTTAAAGTGAAAAACACATCGACGCCTATTTCTGGTAGAACACGACGTAAAGTGTCCAAGAAAAAATTAGATTGGGAAAAATGGACTCCCTATTAGATATTAATAGGATTTACTATGATGTATTGAACCCAGCCGGATACAGCAGCATTGATAAGTTAGCGAAGGTAATGAAAGGTAAAATGAACAAACAGGAAGTAAAAAAATGGTTGCAGTCTCAGGAAACATATACGCTACATAAACCTGTTTATAGACGGTTTACTAGAAATAGATACATTCTATCTAATTATAATGAACTATGGCAAGCTGATTTAAGTGATATGCGTACTTATACTCAATATAATGATGGATACAAATATATTCTTTGTGTTATTGACGTGTTTAGTAAATATGCTTTTGCCAGACCTATGAAAAAGAAGGACTCAGACACAGTAAAAAAATGTTTTGAAGAGATATTTACTGAAGCTAGAGCGACTCCGCGTCACATTCAGTCTGATAAAGGTACTGAGTTTGTTTCTAGAGAGGTAAGAAAGTATTTTGAAAGTAAAAACATAAATTACTATACAACAAATAATCCTGACATAAAGGCAAGTATTGTAGAACGATTTCAGAGAACATTAAAAATGAAAATGTGGCGCTATTTTACTCATAAAAACACTTATAAATACATTAATATTTTACAAGACCTGCTTTATTCATACAATCACAGTTACCATTCAAGTATTAAAATGCGTCCAGTAGATGTTAATTTTAATAATATTATGACTGTTTGGACTAATCTATACGATAGACCAAAAAATAGACTAAAAACAATTGCTAATAATAGTTTAAAAGTTGGTGATCATGTTAGAATAACGAAATACAAACACATATTTCAGAAAGGTTATGAGTCCAATTGGAGTGATGAAATCTTTGTTATAGAATCAATCATTGACAGAACACCTTACCTTGTCTATACCCTAAAGGACTTACAGAATGAACCAATCACTGGCACTTTTTATTCTAAAGAGTTACAGAAAGTTATTTATAACCCCACCATCACATATAAAATAGATAAAATAATACGTTCAAGACGAGTTGGTAGCAGAAAGGAGGTGCTTGTGAAGTGGAAAGGTTATCCGAATAAATTTAATAGTTGGATACCTGCATCGAGTTTAGAAGAAATATGAGTGATGATAGCTTTTATTTAACTTTGCTAAGCAACAGTTCAGCACTATATTACCCTGAAAATACAACAGCCAACTTTCTAACAAAACTACCAAAGACAATAAAATTAGAGGGGGAATGGGTAGTAGGATTAGTGGAGTTCCATTACCCATGCTCAATGTACAACGTTCAAGAACATGAAAACGTAGTTTTTTTTTTTTTTTTTTTTTTCTTTCTTCTGTCTGCAATGTGGCGATCTGTGAACTCAACACAATAAGCCACTTCTTTGTCTTTTCATGTCTCTGTCATCAACTGAGGAATACTCCACTGAGCATCCCTTCAAGTGCTGTCATTGAACCTGCTTAGCAGAGCAGGGACACTGTGTTTCTTCAGTCTGTTGTAGTGCACGCTTCCAGTGCCTTTCAGTTTTGTTGCCAATTGATTTATGTGATTTGATAATCTGGCCTGATACGATTTGCTATACTTTACAATTTCCTGCTTAATTGTGCTGATATTTAAGTCCAAGTGAATTAGCTTGTTGCTTATGTAAAAAGGTATGTTCAGCATTGTTCTCAATGTTTTATTCTGAAATCTTTGTAGTATTTCAATATTACTGTTGCTCGCCGTTCCCCATAGTTGTATTCCGTAGGTCCAAACGGGTTTCAGGATTGTTTTATATAGAGTGATTTTGCTGTCCATTGATAGTCTAGATTTACCCCCTGTCAGCCAGTACATTTCCCTTAGCCTTGTATCAAGTTGTTTGCGTTTAGTCCAAATATGTTTCTGCCATGTAAGTCGACGATCTAGGTGGATGCCTAAGTATTTGGCTGACTCTGCTTGAGGTATTTCTTTGTCATATAGTTTGATCGCTGGGCATGTTTTTCTTCTAAGTGTGAAAGTTACATGGACAGATTTATCTTGGTTTGCTTTAATGCGCCATTTGTCAAGCCATTTTTCAACCAACTGTAGGTGTGCTTGTACATTTGCAGATGCAGCATTGGGCGTTTCATTGACTGATAGTATAGCAGTGTCGTCTGCATAAGTTGCTGTGATGTTTGTTTCAAATGTGGGTAGGTCTGCTGTTGAATGAAATGAATGAAAACGTAGTGTATGTAAAAAAGAAAGCAATATTGGCAACCGAAAAAAAGCCTGTTCCCGTTGAATATAAATCATATATTCCCGCTACGACATACGACGATATTGATCACTTTTTGTCTGCTTTTAATAAAAACTTATTATTGAAGAACAAAGTGAAGTTTAGCTATGACGGAATATCGAAAGTTATTAAGGTCACTTCTTTACATAAAGACATCATTTCTGTACGTGCAACACCAATACTGAACCTTCAGCTAGGTTTTAAACCGAATACGAACCTTATTCAAACTCAACTTGGAAAGTATCCTGCTAATTTATATTTGGGACTACCATCGCAATTGTTTATATATTCAGATATCGTTCAACCTCAAGTGGTAGGGATTGCAAATCCGGACGTATTTTGGAAAATCCGGATTTTCGGATTTCCTGCAACTTAAATCCGGATTCCGGATAAAATCCGGATTTTCTATACAAAATTTATGTAACTTATTTCAGGTGTAAATATTTAGTTTTAAAAAAGGTTAAGTACTTCTATAGTTGCTTTACTAGTAAAATAAGTTTGTTTTATTACTGGTCTTGGCATGTGTTTGTTAAAAATGACAGAAATTCAAAATTTAAGACTTCTTTATTGTAAATAAAACAACAATCCAATAGCAACCAACAAACAAAAATTTTAACAAAAAATAGAACCGTCTAGAAAAAAACCATGAAAATATTTATCTACCAGTCAGAAGTCGATGCCTCAGAACGAGTCAGCAGAAGTGGACCTAAAATCGTATAGCTCACCCTTTTTCTATAAAAATAGGCTTACGTTTGGCCTCAATCTCGCTTGATGGAAGGGGAAGATGAGGCCTCAGATGGTACAGTCAGCTGCAGAGAAAAGGTACCCCCCCTGTACCGGCGGTATCCATACTTACCGCCATTACAGGGGGGTACCCTTTCTCTGCAGCTGACTGTACACATTTGCCTAGTCGTCGTTTGTCTGTTCACCTTGACCTTAAAGATGTCCAGATTATCAGTTTCGGAAAAACTGACCTCCGCAGAGAGTTCCACTCCTTAGCCGTCCGCATAATGAAAGAAGAGGCAAACCGCTTCGTGCCTAATGGAGGAATTTCTACAACATAAGGGTGAAACTGCTCGCCGCACGTAGTCTTTCGGTGACGGAAAGGGGAAGGGGGTATCAGGTGATCAGGTTACATAAAACCTCCGCACAATCACCGAAACGTAACCGATAAAAAACCAAAAGGCAAGCCACTCGTCGACGATGTTCGAGGCTCAGAAGATTTTCCCCCACGAGTGAGTCACTGCCTATAATCCTCATCGCTCGGCGCTCCAACGAGTCCAAAGCATCCAGCTGATATCTAGCAGACCCATCCCAGAGATGGGAACAGTGTTTATTGAATCAGGCGTTACTTTGCGGAGGTCCATATCACCCGCGACCTTATGATAGCTGAGCTTATGCAAA
Source organism: Choristoneura rosaceana (assembly GCA_037349165.1). Classification (NCBI taxonomy): domain Eukaryota; kingdom Metazoa; phylum Arthropoda; class Insecta; order Lepidoptera; family Tortricidae; genus Choristoneura; species Choristoneura rosaceana. Next base: position 1,164,700 of record JAZBNJ010000026.1, read on the forward strand.
ATATGCGTGTTCATGCAGTTCCTCCACCTCCACACTGTAAGAACACACACAAATTACACAAACTCATCTATCATCACAGTATTACATGCAAGAGCGTACTTGAGCTCTGTAAAGATTTAAGAGCTGCTCCGAGGTGAGTCTCACCCTCCCTCACCCTGGAAAAGATACCTATTTTTTTAATAATAAGAGCTCAAGACGGTCGTTAATCGGGACGGGGACATTCCGGAAAGTCGGAGTCAGTTGGAATGGACTCCGTTTCGCCGAAAAAAGACAAGCCTGTGTTTTTGAGGGGTTGAATTCGACCAAATTGGCATCACTCCATTGGAAAACAGCCTCCGAGGTCGAGTTCACCCCCTCGATCATCGACTCCCTGAAACATTGGAACTTTGATCCAGACTTCGCATCGGACAAGTACTCGTATCTCACCAAGACTGTGCTGTCATCTGCATACCCAAGGATACCGGGTGCTACCAGCAGGTCGTTGATGTGCAGCAAAAAAAGAGTCGCGGAGAGCACAGACCCCTGAGGGACACCGGCATTAATACCAAGGAGATCGGACGAGGAGCCATTAACGACAACCCGAATCAATCCGTTCCTCAGGAAATCTTCGATCCAGGTGCAAAGACCAGGAGCAATACCGTATACCGGAATCTTGCCAATGAGACTTGCGTACCAGATCTTGTCGAAAGCCTTAGAGAAATCAACAGACACGACAAGACCCTCACCATGTCTCTCATCAGACTGGTAGAAAATTATTTTCATGGTTTTTTTGTAGTCGGTTTTATTTTTTATTCATTTTTTTTCACGCTTATTAGTGTAAAAGATTTAAGATACAATAGTTTAATGTCAACTGCTCGTCACCTTTTACGAAAAATTGCTTTTTCCGATGCAGAGACGTTCATTATTGAGGAGTCCTGGTGCTTCATCACATCACCCGTTCGATTTCATCATATGAATTACGATGAGCTTAAATTGCTTAGCAACTGCGTTAAAGTAATTGAAATTCAACCCTTGAAGTACTTGTTAGTGTTGTTATTGAGTAGTGTCGCTCCATTGGTCAAATTTGGTCTTTATCATCAGTTCCACTTCACTAAATGATGATTTTAAGAGCAAATGCACGAATTATTCCTAAATATATCGACATTGCCATAAACACAACTCTTCAAATATTGTAGGAACAATATTTGAGGAGTTCCCTTCCCTCGTTTGGCCTAGGATCCAATCATCAGAACCTGATTTGGTGCTTATGGGACCTAATTGAAAGCATTCCTAGACGAACATAAACAAAATCAAATCGATTCATAAATGACGGAGTTGTGAGGTAACGAACATGAAAAAATTAAGGTTGATAAGTAGGTAAATGAAAAAATCCGATTATCCGGATTTTTTAATCGAAAATCCGGATTTAAAATTCACGCTCAAAATCCGAAAAATCCGGATTTTCGGATTTCGGATTATCCGGATTGCAATCTCTATCAAGTGGTAGGGGATGTCATGACATCGTTAGTAAGAATAATACCACTTGATCCAACAAAATACATTTATGGAGCATATAAAATGCATAGCTTTTCTCCTGCACATTACATACCTGTTTTGCGTAGAGAGTTTGATACTATTGAAATTGATATAAGAACGCATACGGGGGGAAAAGTTCCATTCCAGTTCGGAACTTCGTGCGTGAAGCTACATTTTCAAAGAATAAAATGAGTCATAGACGAGGAAATATTCTCTGTCCATACCAACATTATTATTCTCATCAAGCTGGTTCGGGAGTAGGAATTGTGTACAAAGGTGTTCCTCACCAACGAGGACATGGTATAGGTAGTTTTTTGGGAGGACTTTTTAGATCTGTATTTCCTCTATTATCTAGTGGTTTTAAAACGGTTGGCAAAGAAGCATTAAATGCAGGTGTTGGTCTATTGTCTGATATGGTGAATTCGAATCCTATGAATGAATCCATTAAGTCTCGTTTTAAAAATGCAAGCGCTAATTTAAAAAGAAAAGCTGATGAAAAAATCGATTCTTTAATGTCAGGGTCTGGGTATAAAATGAGGCGAGAAAGTCGAAAGCGCGCCATTGCACCAAAAGCATTGCGAGGGAAAGGAAGAAAAAAAATTAAAAAGAAGATAAATAATAGCGATATTTTTTCTAACTAACCATGTCATTTTTACATAATCAGTCGTGTGAATGTGCTAAGTCAGAGTTAGATTTGTTTGCTCTTCCATCAACGCAAACAAGTATAGAAAATGGCCAGTGGATACATTACAAACCTATTTCTTCTTTAACTGATGATGGTCCTATTGAATTTCAAGTTCCAGGATCGGGTGATGACTACATTGACCTATCTCACACTTTACTCCATGTCAAAGTCAAAGTATTAAATCAAGATGGTACTAACTTGAAATCAGCTGAAACTCATGTTGCACCGGTGAATAATTGGTTACATTCACTTTTTAACCAATTGGATGTATATTTAAACCAAAAACTAGTATCACCGCCTAATAATACATATGCGTACCGTGCATATATGGAAACTCTACTAAATTATGGACCGGCAGCAAAAGAGTCTCATCTTACATGCGGACTGTGGTACGAAGACACTGCGAGTCATATGGATGCAACTGATGCAAATAACAAAGGGTGGGTTAAAAGAGAAGGATTTATCAAAGATAGTAAGGAAGTTGAAATGATGGGTCACTTACACGGTGATATTTTCAATCAAGAAAAGTTTTTATTAAATGGCGTTGAAATCCGCGTCAAATTAGTACGATCAAAAGAGTCGTTTAATCTCATGTGCAGTCAAGATAAAAAACTTAAAGTTCGAATTACGGATGCTAGTTTAATAATCAGGAGAACAAAAATTAATCCAAGTGTTTTACTTGCACATCAAAAGGTTTTAGATTCAACGACAGCAAAATATCCCATCACAAGAGCGGAAGTCAAAGTACTTACAATACCATCAGGGGTACAAGGCAAAACACTTGATAATATATTTCTCGGTCAAGTTCCAAAAAGATGTATCGTGGGTTTTGTTGATAACACCGCATTTAATGGTAATTTAAAGCATAATCCTTTTAACTTCCATCACCATAATATGAACTTATTCAGTTTGTATGTTGACGGTCACCAAATTCCTTCAAAAACATTACAACCATCTTTCAGTACTGGTTTAATGGTATCTACATATCACACGTTATTTTCCGGAACTGGTATTCATTTTCTTAATGAAGGAAACTCAATAACTAGAGATGCTTATGGAAATGGATATTGTTTGTTGTGTTTTGATTTAACACCTGATTTATCGGCGAGTTCCACTTCACATTGGAATCTTGTTAGACATGGCAGTGTGAGGTTAGAAGTTCGATTTGAAAGTGCCCTAACTACGACTGTTAATTGTATCGTTTATGCAGAATTCGATAATATCATTGAAATAAATAAACATCGTGATGTAAGCGTAGATTATAATAGTTAAATAGAATATATATAAACATAGGTTTGTAAAACGTTATACCACTAGTTCCTAGACCTCAGTAACGAATTCATCAGTAAATAGAATAATGGATACTGGAGAATTGCAATTATGTATGAAAAAAATTTCTCCCACGATTCAATCAAACGTTTTCCCAGCTAACAGGATTCCCATTTTTGTAAATCTTCCGGTTTATATCATAAGCAATTTGGATCCTGACTCAAAACCTGGCTCTCACTGGATAGCAATTCATATTGATATTAATGGTAATGGTGAATACTTTGATTCATTTGGTAGAAAGCCTTCAGGTTATCATAAGATGTTTTTAAAAAGAAATGCAAAGAAATGGTTTTATAATCATGTGTCAATTCAAAATAATTTTACCTCGGTTTGTGGTGAATACTGTTTAGTTTATATATATTTTAAGTTTAAAGGTAAAACGATGTCTGACTTTTTAAGTTTATTTTTTGAAAATACCTTATGTAATGACTTTATTGTAAGAAATATGTTCAGATCAATTTTTTTCGAAATAAATTAAAATTTCAACAAAATAATTGTCTCTTATTTTCATAATGCATATTATACTTAGGTACACACAGGATAAAATAAATGAAAATGCAAGAGGCCAATCAAAACAATTTATTGAAACATAATTAAAAAAAAAAACACACACACAAGAAGTTTCAATACTAAACTTGATTATACATACACATGTTAAATATATATAAACTTTTTACTTCCACCATCTTTTTTCCAGTCATAATTTATGACAACGTATAACTAGGGGTTCATATGCATCTTCACACATATGCACCGTCTCGATATTATCAATTGCTGTGTCCTCTTCATCTCCCCACTCTATTAACAGAGGGTTACCGGCATAAAATAAATATTGCGGCTGCGAAGCTGGTGAATATCCATTTTTTGATTGATGACAAATTATAGGTTCGTATGCATCTTCACACATAGGCACCGTCTCTACATTGTCAGTTTCAATGTCCTCTTCATCTTGCCATTGTATCAACAGAGGGTTACAGGAACAATTTAAATATTGCAGCTGCGAAGATGGTGAATATCCATTTGACGGATGACAAATTGCAGGTTCATATGCATCTTCATGCATAGGCATCGTCTCTAAATTGTCAGTTTCAATGTCTTCTTCATCTTGCCACTCTATCAACAGAGGGTTACCAGCATAAGATAAATATTGCGGCTGCGAAGCTGGTGAATATCCATTTGATTTTTGGTGCTGCATCTCGATGTCTTTACAGAGTTGATAAAGTTCTTCATCGTAATGTGAATTTTGTAGATCCATATTGTAGGTTCGCTTTAACGGCTGTGGATAGTGATGGAGTATGGTTCTTTCTGATTTACTTATATAGGCCAAAAATCATTTGTCTAATGGTGGGGATGGTTTGATGTGGGTGGAGTTGGAATTAAGTTATCGCCTCTTTTAGACAGTTGATAAAATCTAACAAAAGGAACAATAATGTGCGTTTAAGAGCGTTATAAAAAAAAAAAAAAAAGAGAAAAAGAAAACAAAAGGTAGTTATACTAAGGCAACCGAATAACAACATAAAATAAACTTATTTCTCACTGTCTATTACAAAGTTAACACAATCACTTTTAGCCGCTAACTGCTTAGTAATGTTGTAAATTACATCTTTTGTTTTTTCCACGTGGTCATCATTATCGGAGTGGTGAGCGTAATATTTAACACGTACGTCTGCATGTTTCCACTGTTCTGAGGAGGGAACGTTCTTTATTTTTGCCCAATCATATAGTTCTATTTTGATGAGGTGCGACGCATAAGCTCCGTCGTCTTGATTGGATTTAATAAAAGCTATGCCCTCATCGGTGGCTTGGCTCACGCTTGAAGAATATTTGATCATTTTTGTTTTCTTGCGTTTTTCGAAGAACCCATGTGTTGCAAACTCTTTCTTATATGTTATTTTTTAATTAAAAAAGTTATTTATAAAACAGATGAATAAATCAGTTGTGTCAGGAAATTGGCCTTGTCAGTACGCTCCATCTAGCTATCCTTTTAATATTTGCTTATTCCGCAACATTTTCTGGTCCTTCGCAAGGTAAAAATGAACACAAGATCAAGGGCCAAGTTGCTGGCACAGCCACAGGATTTTTTCGAGGCGCGCTCGGAGTCGGGAGCGCCCGCGGGTGGGCTCGGTCGGTCCCCTGGACTGGACCACGTCCTGGCCGATGCCACTGATACGCCCGCGGTCGACCCCGGTCCCGCAACGCCTCCGATTCAAATTGATCCCCCGAGAGGCGACCGTAGCGTAAGTTCCAGGTCGCGCTTGTCCTCGCGGTCAGCGTCCACAATAAGGGCGCACAGGTTGGCCGCCGAAGCACAATTAGCGCGACGGCACTTGGAGCGCGAGCACGCGCGAGCTCTGGAGTACATGCAACAGGTGAAGCAGGTTGAGCAGCTAGAAATGGAGGCCAGCCTGGCGGCTCTGGAGACCGAAGAGCGTTCGCGTGCTTCGCTTGCTGCGTCATCTCGCGTCGCATCCTGGGTGAGTGACGTTCGAAACAGCGAGCACAGAGTAAAGCTCGAACCAGAAGACTCTCCTGAGTCACATACCAGAAAGCCCGTGCCTCACAATAACTTTGCTGGCCACGAGGCACATCACACAAAGATATTTCGCGACGTTGCGATTGCAGCAACGTCCCAGCCCGACTTTGTACACGTGATGCCAAAAAACAATTTATATCCCAATCGGCAGACAATTTTTCTCAAAAAGGAGGCTCCCGATGCCACATATCCTTTGGAGCAGGAACCGATTCCACCAAATTTCATAAGCGCGCATAAATTTTCCAATAAATACATCGACTTGATGACATTCAGCGGCAAACCCACGGAGTGGCTTATATTTAAACGCACGTATGAAGACACTAAACATTTGTTTACGCCTACAGAAAATCTAGCCCGACTGCGCGGCGCGCTGCGGGGCCGCGCCCTCGAGAGCGTGTCCGCGCTGCTGTACACCGCCGAGCAGCCACACGCCGTGCTGGCCACGCTAGAGCAGACGTTCGCGCAGCCCGAGATCATCGCGCAGCACGAAATAGCTCTCGTGCGAGATCTACCTAAGATAAGCTTTGATCTCAAAGAACTAAACTCATTTGCCTGCAGACTGCGTAACAGTATAGCTGTCATCGCTAGCTTAGAACAGAAAGAGTACTTATACTCCATAGAAATATTTCACACCGTTCTAAGCAAGCTGACACCTATATTGTACAGTCAGTGGAAAGATTTTGCTTATAACAGAAAGCAATCTTTGCCGAAACTGCAACTCTTATCGGATTTTCTAAATATTGAAGCAGACAAACACAACAAGTTCGGTTTGATCTCGGACTTTGCTAAGCGACCTTGCAACCTGCCATTTCACAACTCGAATCGCCGTGAAAATGTCAATGTGACGTCTATGGGTTCTAACAATACCGAGCTATGTCGTTACTGCAAAAATAAACATAGACTGACAGATTGCAAGGACTTCAAGGCGCTTAGTTTAGACGACAAATGGTCTTGGCTTCGTGAGGCTAGGATTTGTTATAAGTGTCTCAAATCTAAATCTCATCGTTGGACGACCTGCAAAATAGACCGTTGCGGCGTCGATGGTTGTCAACGCTTTCACAATCCGTTGCTGCACTCAGCGCCGACACCGCACGTGTCGCACGCCGTCGACGAGTCGCCGTCTTCATCCTACAATATGCATACTACTGATTCTGAGAATAAAAATAAAACTGTGACAATCTCAAACGTCACCGAGCGTGAGTCGATTAATGTAGCTGACTGTACTCGTGTGTTTTTAAAAATTGTTCCTGTAGAAATAAGCGGACCGAAAGGAAAGCTTAATACTTTCGCCTTGCTCGACGATGGGTCTACGGCAACCTTGATTGACTCCGAAGTAGCACGGCACATTGGTGCTTCAGGACCCACTGAATCGATCAAGGTTGACGGTGTCGCCGGTATGTCGACACGTAAGTATATACAGCGTGTAAGTTTTTCGATCAGAGGGAAACATTGTGCTGAGACATTTATTGTCAACAACGCTAAGGCTATAGACACATTGTCATTGTTCTCGCAAACGGTCAGCCAACGCGAAATGACTCAGTACACACACCTCACCGATTTGATCGATGAGCTTACATTGGTCGACGCAAAACCCACAATACTTCTCGGGGCTGAGCACTGGTATCTCACCGTCAGTCGAGAAATTAGGGAAGGTTCTAAGAAAGAACCCATTGCCTCCCGCACAGCACTAGGCTGGGTTTTGCACGGCCGGTCAAGTAAATGGACTAAACCGGTCCACTTTATCAACCATGTTTTATATGAGGAACATAGGGATCGTACTATGGACGAGCTTATTAAGGACTATTTTCGTCTCGACTCTATAGGAATTTCGAAACCAGAAACCGTGTGTACCAAGCAGGAGAGGTACGCTTTGGAAACACTTGAATCCACGGCACAGCGGCTACCTTCGGGTAGGTTTCAAGTAGGTCTATTGTGGCAAAAGGACATTCCAAAGTTACCTGACAGCTATCCACATGCGGTTTCAAGATTTTTAGGTTTGGAAAGGCGCATGGAACGTGATACAGAATTAAAAAACGGATATTGTGCTTTTATTAATAACATGATTGATAAAGGTTATGCTGAGGAGTGTCCTAGAGGTACATACCACGACACTATTAACCCATCACACGAATTAATTCGTTGGTATTTACCTCACTTTCCAGTTGTGCATCCTCAGAAAAAGAAACTTAGGGTAGTTCATGACGCAGCTGCGAAGACCTCTGGCATAAGTTTAAATTCTCTTCTGCTGCCAGGACCAGACCTACTACAATCCTTGCTCCATATACTTTTTCGTTTTCGTGAAGGTCGTGTCGCGTTGACAGCTGATGTTAGGGAAATGTTCCCTCAGATTAAGATCAGAACTGAGGATCGTGACGCTTTACGGTTCATATGGAGAGAGGATCGTAGATCAGAGTTGAAGGAATACAGAATGACTTCTGTTATTTTTGGCGCCGCTTGCAGTCCGTGCACTGCTCTGTACATAAAAAACCGAAACGCCCAAGAATTTCAGGAGTCATATCCTGCAGCAGCAAAAGCGATTGTCAACGATCACTACATGGACGATTATTTAGGGAGCATGGATGACGTAAATGAAGCTTCGCAGCTCGCAGCTGATATAGTCACCGTTCACAAACAGGCAGGAATGGAAATGCGTAGCTGGGTCTCGAATGTACCCGCTGCACTCGCTGCGGTTCCTGAACACCTGCACGCTTTACCTCTCGAAAGTGTTCATGTAGGCCCTGAAGCATTTATTAGAACACTAGGTCTTATTTGGCATCCTCAGAGCGATACTTTTGGGTTCCGCACAGGTTCAAAAATAAATGAAAATGATAAGTTGACGAAACGGAAAGTATTGTCTCATTTAATGTGCCTGTATGATCCTTTGGGTCTTCTAACGCCTCTAGTTATACAGGGACGTATTCTATTTCAGCAAACGTGGAGAACTGGTATTGATTGGGATACAGAGCTGCAATCAGACGTCGTTCGAAGATGGTTGTCCTGGTCTAGACAGATAGCAGGAATTTCTGAATTAAAAATTCCCCGATGGTATCGATTTGGGTTCCAAGGCAAAGACATCAGTAATAGGCAGCTTCACGTGCTAGCTGACGCTAGCGAACAAGCGTACTCTTGTGTTGCTTATTGGCGATTTGTGTTCGCAGACGGCTCCGTGAAACTGTCTCTTATTGGTGGCAAAGCACGTTTAGCTCCTCTGAAACCCACGTCCATACCTCGGCTCGAGCTCCAAGCAGCCCTGATCGCAGCTCGGTTTGCTAATACCGTTTGTACCGGCCACGGTATTAAACCAAATGCAACTTATTTTTGGTCTGATTCAACCACAGTTTTAAGTTGGATTCGGAGCGACGCGAGATCATTTAAACCATTTGTTGCGAATCGCGTTGGTGAAATAACCGAAATTACAAAAGTCACTGATTGGAAATATGTACCAGGCAGTTTAAATGTTGCAGACGACGCAACAAGGCTTACTGATCGTGATATCGATTTAGAACGTTGGTTCTCTGGACCTGAATTTTTACTATCGCCGGTTACAGATTGGCCTAAAGAACCATCGTCTCACGAAGTCCTACCTGCATTAGATGAGCTAAAACCCGTAAAATCACAAGTAGGATTAACTATTCTGGATGAACCTTCATCGGTTGTGCCAGATCCATTGCGTTTCAGCGCGTGGATTCGATTGGTGCGTGCGACCGCGCGCGTTTATCAATGCGCGAATAAGTTTCGGTCTCTGTTGGCACGTTTTAAAGATCCAAATTCTAAATTATCTACTAATACTAATTCTTCCCCAAAGCTTCCACCTTTGACTGCAAATAACATTCAGGATGCGGAAAATGCTATCTACAAAAAGTCACAGATAGACGATTTTGGCCAGGAACTAATTTTATTGCACGACTCCAAACCTCTGCCAAAGACGAGCAAGTTATTTTCATTATCCCCGGTCCTTGACCAAAACGGATTGCTTAGGATTGACAGCCGCATCAAATTTATGAGAAATATTGACTACGATACTGCATCGCCGATCATTCTTGATGGCCGCCACCCCGCTGTTCGACTTTTGATACGCCACTACCACGTTAAAGCTGCACATAGATTTAATGAACTCGTTTGTAACGAATTGAAACAGCGTTTCTGGATATTGCGGTGCCGCAGCGCAGTTCGTACAGTAGCCAGAGACTGCATGTTCTGTACGAAGCGAAGAGCAACGCCACAAATACCACCGATGGGTGACCTACCGGACGTTCGGCTTGATCACCACGTGCGCCCATTCACCAACGTTGGCTTAGATTACTTCGGTCCAGTCGAAGTGACAGTTGGCAGGCGCAGAGAAAAACGTTGGGTAGCCCTTTTTACCTGCATGACCACGCGAGCAATCCATCTGGAGATAGTAGCAAGCCTCACAGCGGACTCTGCTATTTCCTGTCTTCGACGTTTCATGGCGCGCAGAGGCATACCAAGCAAGATCTTATCTGATAACGGCACATCGTTTGTTGGAGCCAACCGCCACTTGTCTGAATTTTACAGCCAACCGGTTCAAGACTTCACTGCCAATAATAAAACCGAGTGGTGTTTTATACCACCAGCATCACCATTTATGGGCGGATGCTGGGAGCGCCTGGTTCGTACAGTAAAAACAGCACTCATGGCAACCCTGAATGAAAGAGCTCCTCGTGAGGAACTGCTTCATACCATTCTCTTAGAAGCTGAGGCCTTGGTTAACTCGAGACCTCTGACGTACGTAACCCAAAACGATGAATGTCAAAGCCTCACACCATTCCACTTCTTAATTGGCACATCTTCGAATCAACAGTTGCCGGCTCGCCTTGATGACCGAGTTTTTTCACTGAGAAAGGATTGGCAAAAGGCGTTGCGCCTATCAGAACACTTTTGGACGAGGTGGTTAAAAGAGTACCTGCCGAGTTTAAAACCAAGGAGAGCACAAGATAATGTGCATCAAAACATGAAAGTAGATGACGTGGTACTTGTAGTCGATTCCGACTTACCAAGGGGGGTGTGGCCCATCGGACGAATAGTAGCAATACATCCGGGACGAGACGGAGTCGTGCGCGTCGCTGAAGTGGCCACCAGAGGAGGCATTTTGAAGAGGCCAATAAGAAAATTGGCCCTATTAACGCATCATATTGTGTAGCTTCCTACACGTGGGCGGCGATGTTGCAAACTCTTTCTTATATGTTATTTTTTAATTAAAAAAGTTATTTATAAAACAGATGAATAAATCAGTTGTGTCAGGAAATTGGCCTTGTCAGTACGCTCCATCTAGCTATCCTTTTAATATTTGCTTATTCCGCAACACCATGTATGCTGTTACTAGGCCTCTTGTTGGAAATTGTTTTTTTTATTTTTAATGAAGGGACACGTTCTTCATCATCGCTCGGTACAATATGGGTTTCCGGATAATAATAGTTTTTAAAGGTGTTTTCTTCAGAATGCTATAACAATAGAAAAAAATAGTTAAACAGTGCTTCAAAGTTCAGTTACGCGGTACCTAAACACAAAAATGGTTAAAGATTGTACCTATTACAATCAATCAAAAATTCAGACAAGTAAGTACAAATACAATACTAATAAAAACTACATACTTACATCCATTATTACAGCAACAAACACTGACACTACGAATTTCAAACACTGAATATAATTACACTTTGCGGATCCCTTGGATGGGTGGGGGATCTGATTTGATGAATTATCTGAGACGATATGAAGTGAATTGGAACTGGCCTGCTTTTATATTCAATATAATTCCAACAAGTCTGAACCTGTGTATTTTGCCATCCCTTTGTTCATATTATTATGGAAGCGACTGGTCGAAACGTGTTTGTTAAAGGAGCTGTTAGCTTACTGGAACGAAGTTAATAAATAACAAAAGACGTTAGATCGTTTGATACAATCGTTTTATACACATTCCGATGTTACAAGTTCAAACCTGTATTTGAAGCTGTCTTGTACATAGATTGGTGGCCGTTTAAACCTGCGTTTTAAAGAAACTGTAAGCTTATTCCACAAGTTAAAAACTAACATTTTTTAACAAATGCATCGCTGACGAAAGGGGCGAAGCAAGTTATTAAATATAACTAAAGACTGCGGATAGTTTGATACAAGATTTTTTTTAAATAATTTACTGTTTATGTAACTCAGAGCATAGAGTAGGTACTTACATACGCAGGTAAGATAACGATTTGTTACAAATGACAATACAAAAGGTAACATTTTACAAACTTCTTATCTTCAATTAAAACCATTTACTGTATCATCATCATCATCCCAGCCTATAAACGTCCCACTGCTAGTCACAGGCCTTTAGGTTAGAATTATGATAATTCATAAAGTTATGAATTCAACGAAGAAATATTGTGGTTCAAAACAAAGAAATTACGATAATAAGCACAACAAATTTTGGACGATACTGTGTTGAGGGAACCGTGGGAAACCATCAGATAACAAAGCCTAAATCAGGCAGCTGGCTTATGCAATTTATGATACGAGTTGACCGCAGGTAGCGAACCAACAATCTATTGTCCACGTGTTTTTTACGTATTTAGCATCGGAATGCACGCCAATATAATAATCATCATCATAGTTAGATGTAGTGCATTTGTTAAAGTTACGAATTCAGCAGGGAACAAACATAACATTTACAAACTTCTTATTTTCAATTAAAACCTTTCTCTATTCGGTACATGTCATCATGGAAAAAGGTAGGTTTAGGTTAGGTTAGTTTTATTGAAATCGTTGAAGTTACGAATTCAGCAGGGAACAAACATAACATTTACAAACTTCTTATTTTCAATTAAAACCTTTCTCTATTCGGTATATATCATCATGTAAAAGGGTAGGTTTAGGTTAGGTTAGATTTATTGCAATCGTTGAAGTTACGAATTCAGAAGAACAATAACCCTCCTTCTTCGCAGTCGGGTAAAAAATACCTATTGATTAATTGTAAATCGTACTAAACCAGAATCAAAATACATTATCTCCCTTTGTTGCGCATCGCACAAGTCGGTTAATAAAGCCTGTATCTATTGCATCACCGCCAACAGCGTCCGAGCGCAGGTAGCATTTTTTTCTTCTGCAGGTGGCAATCGACCAAAAAAAGGGGTCGAACCTTTTATGTGTTGGCGTCGAGACGTTGCTATTGTATTAGAAATACAGTAAATATATATAGGAAGGAGTGGGTGGAGCTTTCTGAAACCTCGTCCAATGGCTCCAAGTGGGGTGTTGCGGTTTTTTTGATACCAAACTTTTTTTTTTTTTTTTTTTTTTTTTTTAGTTTTCCACGCCCCCAAGTTCGCCATTTTGGCCGGCCCCAAAAAAATTTGATTAGGGACCGGCGAATCCCTACTACTAGGGGCTCCTAGACGGGCTATACTTTTGATGAATTATGTGGCTACAACATTGCAGATTATATCCCGGCAATACAAAAAACATTTTAATGCAGCATATGGCTGGAAAATGTATATCTCGGCAATATTTCTGGAGCAGTATATGGCTCATTATTTTATCTTTACATGGGCTATATACATGGCTAGTACCTATTGCTGACGAACTCATACGCGTTGCAGCAGCTTACATTGTTTTAAAAGCAAAATAAAAACAAAAAAAAACAAGAAAAATGTGGATTCGACCTTATTTGAATAAGCGTGATACGTTAGACATTTTAAGTCTGAAAATAAGTAATTTTTTTGTAAAAAAAGCATTTTTGAAAAAATATAGATGTCCATATTTACTTTGCTGCCATCGAAACTAAACAGAAACAAACACGAACATAGCTATGCTACTTGAACGAATCGCGGCATACTTCACGTAGCATAAGAAAGGGACGCACTTATGCCGTATAGCGAGACAGCAATAAAAGTGGCTGAGAAATATTGCAGTATTTTCGATTGCAAAGCGATTATTCCGGAAATATGTCTGAAACCCTAAACATTCATCGGCCACACTAAAAATATGTGACAATATATCCCGGCCATACTAAAAATATTGCCGAGTGTTGCATGGTCTGGCCGTAAATGCTGGCTGATGCTGCCAGCCACACTATTGCAGCTATACATTTTCGTGGAAATATGGCCCGTCTAGGAGCCCCTTAACGTAAATATCGGGGCGAAGACGCTTATTTTTGTAACTCAAACACGCTCTCTTTGAAACACCAAAAAGACGCCTTTTGACTGTCACTGTCAATTTCAGCTGCTGAGCTGTCAGTTGTCAAATTTTGTACTGTTATCAATCAGTGAATTGAAGGTCGGGAGGTGTGCAAAAAGCCAATGATACGGAACAAAATAGGTTTTTAATGAAAGACATATATCAACCCGGTGATAAATGATACTCTAAGTGATAAAGATCCTATCAACTGCAATTGTTATAATACATATGATGTAATCCCATATCCAGTCGTCATGGCATTAAAAACATTGGCGTTCCGGTAAGTTATCGTAAAAAATAAGCCCGATAATAACTTGAAGTTACCTGATTCGTTATATTTTAACCTTAATACAGGTGTTATGCATTTTATTCTATTTAAATTTCGTCGAAATATAAGCCTCTGGGACAATGTGGCCTTTAAATGTAGTGATAACATTTGCACCTAAATACTTATTTACAATTTGTGTTATTACCTGACTAAGGCGAAGTTAAAAGAAACTGCTTGCTTGACGTTGCTTTAGTTCTATTTAGACCAGGCTATAAGACTAGAACATTTTCTTTTTTTAATACTTAGTTGCAACTGTTTTTCTTATTTGGGTTTTAGTTTTTGCACTTATTTAACTAAAAGCAGGTAAATTTTTTACTTTAAACTATCTATAACATGTTTTTTTGAGTAGCATTAACTTTAAGGGGACATTTATCAGGTCAAATTAAGTTAATTTCTCCTAAACTCTAGTGACCTAATTCTCACTGTTTAAAAAATGAGTACTCAAGAATTAAGGTAATTATGTGCATATAATTAATAAAATCCAACTAAAATTCACACTTAAAAGCAAAAGAAAGTTAACAAAATAGACTTATTTGTTTTCATTTAAGAAACTAATAAATTTCCCGGTAGTTTCTAACAAGTCTTCTGTTGTAGTTAAAAGAAGCAAAGAAAAACATGATGTACTTAGACAAAATCACACACACATACACAAACACATTCATTAAGTATTTCTAGAAAAAATGTACATTAAATGACTGGCTATAGTGATTATCAGTATGATTTTCTTTTTATGATCTGGGTATTGGAATAAAAGAATTGATTTTTCTTTTCATTTCCTTTTATATCTGTAAATGTATAGAATAGAATGTGTAATCATCTTTTGTATCAATATTAATAAATCTAAATCTTGCATTACACTATTTAAGTTTCTCGACTTAATATGAACTTTGCTCACCCACAATGTTATGATAGCTACAAATAACATCATAGAGTCTTCCATCTGGTAGCATTGCTCATCTGGTAACAGGTTGTGTTGCTCTGAAAATGAGCCCTGGATGAGTTCGAAACGTGTCAGTGTAGTGTAGTGTGGTGGTGGTGATAGATGGGTTTGTCTGATTTGTGTGTGTTCTTACAGTGTGGGGTAGAGGGACTGCATGAGACACACATTTCTTGCATAAAAATAGCTGTCATAAGGTTGCTGGTTAACAAAGTAATTCCTGTAGAGTAAAGCCTGATTCAATAAATTTATTCTAAATTTGTATTTATAAATACTAAAGCTTCTTCACTCACTCACTCTTCGATCCCCAGGTATTATATCTGCCTGAAAACAATCTCTCTATTTTGGATCTCCACTCAATTGTCTATTTTTTTTTTATTTCAGGTTAGTGCAACAGAAGAAAATTGTAAATTACACTCCTATTTTAATTCAATGTGGGAGATATCACAGTCATTGGCAAGAAAGAAGATGCAGAAAGAAGTTAGCGGCAGCTCTGTTTGGATCGGTGCTCATAGGATCAGCTGTTGCAGGTTAATTTATTTTAATAAGCTAATGTCTTATAAAAGACTAATTAGTCTGACAGACGACCGGATAGCCAAGAGATTCGAGAACCTACAGGGCTACTACGAAACTCTTAAGTTTGTGTCGTGCGGTCCCTCATTAATTTCATTCATTTTTTTAAAATTAATTGATGCTACTTATAAATCTGATATTTTTTCTGTTAATTAGAAAGGTTATTCCTATCGATAAAAAAAGTTACAAGTATTTCTAAAATTTTCATACCCCATTGATCTCCGTTGGGAAGAGCTGGAAGAAGCCGCAAAACTCTTAACTCTTCTACGAGCCCTATGTAAATATTTAAGCAATTAATGCGCGGACTGAATGCGATTTTCTTTAAAACACCAACTGAATAATTTGCGGGGGAGAAGGCGGACATTCCCGCCACGTTCGCTCGCGGTGGCTGGTAACGCTGCGCGAACCTGAAGGGCTACTCCGAAACACGAAATTCGAAGTTCGTATCGTGCCGTCCCTCTCACTCTCGTATTAAATAACATAAGCGTAGGCGGGACGGTACGATACGAACTTCGATTTTCGAATTTGGTGGTAGCCTTGCTGTCCTAAACCTGTTTCGCGCCCCAAAACTGAACCGAGTAACTCGGCTGAGTACTCGGTTTGGAAAACTTTGAACCGAGTATACTTGGTACTCGGTTACTCGGTATAAGTTGTAATCGGCGCATCTCTAATACCAACATACCCTGACCTTTTTAATGCATTATGTTATGTACATACGTACTGTTTTGATAACAGCAAACACAACAGTAATTTACGTCACACTTAGTAACTCAGAATAACAATATTGCGCGATACATATTGCGATAAGATAATTATATTTGTTTCGATAAAACAAGCATGTTCCTTCGCTTAAGATGTTTTTAATATTTTACCGCAATTGTACCTAGAGATCAAAGTCCTGTGCAATGCAAGACTCTTCATTGTAAGAGGAAGCCATACTTGACTTTAACTCAGGTCTCAGAAATAATTATGATGGATGATGTAAGCTAATCTGGTTTTCTGGGTTAGAATTTAATAGTTTTTTCACTTCTCATGCTCGTAAATTTCGTGATTATGCTGTATCTAGACGACATAAGATTACTTTTTGTGCTCTAGCACAGAATGGCTCTAGTGCATAAAATAAAGTCTTCGTCTAAGACCAACTTAAGACCAAGGTAATCAGGTGTCAACAGCCACAAATAAAAAAGTTTCTATATATTTTTTAAAATAAAAATCAATCATAATAAATCAGTGAAATAAAAAAATGAAATTATTATAATCATGCATAAAAAATAAAAGGGTACATAGAAAGTGAATCAATGTTTCCACTGTTGCTATTTCATTTCCTCGCCATCGGAGTGAAAAGTAGAGTGTAAAACTCGAGCATTAAACCCGTTTTCCCCTTGACGTGTCTATCCACCCTCGCCGTACCGGCTCGGGTAAAATGGTTCGTTTTATGCTCCTGTTGTACAATCTACTATTTAAGTACTTAAGTTAACTTTTTTTAAGTACTCTAACCGTACCGTCGTTTAATTAATGTATTTGAAAAACTTAATTATGTACTTCCGCAAGGACAAATATGTGATTTTGCCACTAACGTCGATAAACCAGAGGCTACTAGAAACATAGGAGATAAGGTCTTAAAGTTTTGTTTGTTGCAGATGTTACCAGAAAAAAGGAGGACAATGCCACAGATGATACCGAAGTTGAGGCTGGTGCCAAGAAACCGAACCTTCCGACCTTCAGCGCAGAAGAAGTCAGCAAACATGATAATACGTGGGTACCTTTTGAACGTCATGGTTGGCCACAGATGTCAAAAAACCGGCCAAGAGCGTGTCGGACACGCCCGAGATAGGGTTCCGTAGCCATTACGAAAAACTATACTTTTTTTACTGAAGCTTATGTTCACAATCGCGTTTGTTCCCAAGTTCAATCGACACATAAACATAGGTAGGTTTAGGTTATGTTAAGGTTGCATCGGCCCGAAGGGCCAAACCTACACAAAAGTAGGAGCTCCGCGTGAGCGGAGCTCCGTCGACATTGTTTCTGTGTCGATTAATATTGGGAAAAATTGCTTTTTTACTGAAGCTTGTTCTGTACAAGGCATTAATGAATCCTACTCCAAAACCGGGTATTGTACTATGAATTATTTTTCCTCGTACATTACCGGCCATGACGTTGGATTTGTACAAGGAAAAAAGAATCCTACTCCGAAACCCGGTTTATTTGTCCTCTCCCAGTGCTGGTAATGGAAGTTGGTTATAGGAACAAGGGAAAATAGACGCATACATTCCACTTTACTACTGTGGTTTAGGCCACGTAGTTTGATCCCATTATACCGTGTTCCAGTGCATTTTACGACTGTGGTCTATGTAGTTTGATCCCATTATACCGTGTTCCAGTGAAAGTTTCTGGGTGACATACAAGCACGGGGTGTACGACGTGACGTCGTTCCTCACGTCCCACCCCGGCGGGGAACAGATCCTGAACGCGGCCGGCCTCAGCATCGAGCCGTTCTGGAACGTCTATGGCATGCACAAGACGAAAGAGATCTATGCTTTACTCGAGTCCTATAGGATAGGTGAGTTGGATTTAATAACAGATGAGTAGAGTTACATCTAAAGTACAATTCAATAGAATCTAACAATTTTCTACACATTTAACACACCCTGACGTGGGCATGCTTGATTATATATGTCCCTGTTGTTGCAATTATCATCTAAAAGGAATCAAAAAAAAGAATAATAGTCACATCACAAAGTCTTAGGCAGCCCGGTGTTCATATTAGAAGGCTGGAAGTGTCTACAGGATTGTTAGATTCTATTGAATTGGAGTATAATTGCCAGGAGTGTAGTTATTGTACGACCTGGTCAATGCTCGACCGATTTTGTACGACCTGATAATTCAATCACATGTCACTTGGAGTACGGGTCGATCTTTATCACCCTGTACCGATAATGTCCAAGGTGCTATTGGACAACCTGATATTGTACGACATAATCATCGGAGCACACTTTGGTCCTGGCGTTTCGCCGGCCGCTGCTGCGGCACGCTCGCTGCGCTCGCTCGGCTCGAGCATTGTGGTCACAATTGGATCTAACCCATATCTTTAGTTAGTCATTCCATTCGATTGTATTCCGATTATAATGACGTACAATAACAGGTCGAGCATTAACAGGCTGAGCAAAAATTTGGACACCCTAATAATGCACGACCTAATGTTGTACGACTTGATAAGTCAAATCCAAAATGAGTTCGTATTATCAGGTCGTACAGTGATGGCAGAGCAATACAGGGTCGAGCATTACTGGTCCCCAAATTACATCATTGCCAGCGACTCCTGTGAAGGATACTTTTTTCCCTTTTTCGTTGAAAAAAAAAAGCAAAAAATGGCACCGACTACAAAACTCTCGAAAATATTTTTCTAGGCACCTACCTACTAGCTCGAAGTCGGTGACTCAGCACGACCCAGCAGAAGTGGAGCAATAGGCGTCTATTTCACCTGCATACAGTGGGTTTCAATCACTCCAGCTGGGTCGTGCTGAGTCACCGACTTCGAGCAAGTAGGTTCTGGCAGAAAATCAGCGCTGCAGGCGTCCAACGCTTCAGCATAATGCTGAGTCAGCGACCGTTTCACTTTCGCGGAACTCACAAAATTGTATATATATTTTATTATTTTTTTGGTTTATTTGTGTAAATTTTGCTGTATATGTGTGTCTTGGGTACGTATCAAAATATATAAAGTTTAAAAGTAATAATGGACGAAATACATAATGGTCATTTGTTATAATGCAATTTTCTGGGTAATTCTCAAATTTACAAGATTTTCATAAAATAAACCTAACATAACCTAAACCAATCTGTAGATTACACGATTTAAAAAGTTCTTTTAATCAATAGTTTCATAAAAAAATTTAGTATATGTAATGACCATTATGTATTTCGTCCATTATTCGTTTTAAACTTAATGTATTTTGATACGTTCCCGTGTGTCTTCTGTGTTAGTGAATAAATGTCTTCTTTCTTTCTTTCTTTCATTACTCAGGTAACCTCCGGGACGAGGATGTAGTGGACCACACAGACGACGAGATGTGGGTGAAGGAGCCCGTGCGGGACCGCCGGCTGTTGGTCAAGACCGCGAAGCCGTTCAACGCGGAGATACCCATGAAACTTCAGGTCGAGCACTTCGACACTCCGAAGTATGCTCCCGTTTTAGTTTTTTTTTTTATTGTACGTGTGGGGAATCATTCTCGTCAGACGCTTAGAAAGGGACCCGGGCAAGTAGACCTGCTAAAGACAAGGCAAGAAAAATAAATAAAACCGGCCAAGAACCTATCGGACAAGCCCGAGATAGGGTTCCGTAGCCATTACGAAAAAATCAAGTCTTATTTTTCTAAGAATTTCGTATTTTGTACGAAATATTCCAAGTTTAGGTATATTTTATACCTTAGGCTGCTCTTTACTCTTAGACTACTAATAATTCACAAGGAAACTTAACCGTTATAGTTTTCTTTGTAAGTTTAATATATGTACTTACTACCATCCTGAATTTTTTCAAATTTTTCTACCTACCAGTTTAGATTTTAAAGGGGGGGGGGACGCTCGATTTTAAGTTTGATATAGGTACACTACCATCCTGAATTTATTCAAATTTTTCCACCTACCAGTTTAGATTTTTAGAGGGGGGGACGCTTGTTTTAATGAAAATTTGCACTTTAAAGTTAAATATTTCGCAAATAAATCACTTAATCGAAAAATCGTTTTAGCAACCCACTAATTATTTCAAAAGACCTATCCAACGATACTCCACACTACAACGTTGGATGAAAAAAATAATCACCCCCACTTTACGTCTATGAGAGATACTCTAAAAAAAATTGCTTTTGGATTTTTTTTTATTGTACTGCGTTGTCGGCATAGTTCACATACATACTCATGCAAAATTACAGCTTTCTAGCATTGATAGTTCCTGAGCAAAGCCGCGGACGGACAGACAGACAGACATGGCGAAACTATAAGGGTTCCGTTTTTGCCATTTTGGCTCCGGAACCCTAAAAATGAAATACATACAGGAGATTGACTTCTGTACTCTGTGTTATGTGGCAAAAGGCAAGAAAAGAAAAAAGGAAAGGAGATAAATTGTCATTATGAAATTTTGTGCAGAACACTGTTACTATTTGTATAAAGCTATCACTCTGTTACACCATATTCTAGTACTATTCTGTTATAGGTACCGCTCTAGTGAATAATGTTTTTCCATCGCATTTTATCGGATAAGTTCGTAATTATCTTGCTGTCTCAATTAACTTAAGCGAGCTAATTGAGAAAGTGAGATAATTTTTTTTAATGACATCTTTATTTACACATTATTATTCTATAAACTATATACATAGCAATAAATAACAAATAGATAGTAATAACAAATAAAAATTGAAGACAAATAAATTGATTAACTATGAAAAAAAAAATTGTCAAGTCAGTCTTTCAGTCGGCAGTAGGGCAGCACCATCATCAAGATAAATACGAATTTTCCATAAATAATGATAAAAAAATCTTGGCCACAGTGAGTTATTCTACGTCCGCCAACACATGCCCGTCCCGGAGATGGACGAGCAGTCCCACAGTCTCCGCATCACCATCGTGGGCGCCACCAACAGAGTGGTCACTCTGACCCTGGACCAGCTGGAGCAGTTCCCGCCGGCCACCGTCAGGGCGGCGCTGATGTGCGCCGGCAACAGACGGAGCGAGATGAATAAGGTTTCTTTTTTATAATAATAATAACAATAGCCTTTAATACCCAAACATTTACATAACTTGTGATGATCGCGATTTCTTAACTTCAGTATTATAAAATATCTCGTAGTTCGGTGTGCCTTTTGGCATAGGCCTCCTCCAACCGTTTCCATTGGACGCTGTCCGCTGCTACCCTTGTCCAATAAGGTCCCAGGGTCAAATATCGTCTTCCCATCTTCTCACTGGATGTCCCTTTCAGGAGCGAGATGAATAAGGTTTCTTTTTTATTGCTTCTCTATAAATTATGATGAAAACGTGGGTAGTTTTGTGCTAGTTTTTTTTTTGTCGGGTAGTCGCGTGAGAGGAAGGAGAAGGGCTATGAAGCAGTCCGAAATAAATTTATTTAAACTCGATTTAAGACGTGAGTTATGCAGTTTATTTCGATAAGAGTGCGTCTAAAAGCCTAAAAGTTACAAAACATTTTCTAAAATAGGGAGGTAAGGTAAAATAGACCACCGGATGGCCAAGTGGTTAGAGAACCTGACTACGAAGCTTGAAGTACCGGCTTCGATTTCCGGCTGGGCATATATTTGTATGAATAATACGAATGTTTGTTCTCGGGTCTTGGATGTTTAATATGTATTTAAGTATGTATTTATCTATATAAGTATGTTTATCCGAATCTGGGCTCCACAGAAAACCAGCGTTACTGCACATAATGTGCGGCAACACATGCTGAGTATAGACCCTTTTTGGTATCCTGTCGTGTCGCCAAGTAATATAGTTTTAGTGCTAGTTTTAGTCTTAGTCTTAGGTGGTACTTATGGAGCTAAAACAAATCTTTCTTTCTTTCTTTCAAATAGATCCAAAGTATTGAATACCTACGTTGTTTTTTCTTTTGTTCCACCACTGAACACCTAAAGAAGAATATTTATTTACCAATAATACATGGCGCAGTCGGTAGGATAGAAGAATTTATTTACCAATAACACATGGCGCAGTCGGTAGGATAGAAGAATTTATTTACCAATAACACATGGCGCAGTCGGTAGGATAGAAGAATTTATTTAACAATAATAAAGTTCTAATTGTCCGGAGCTAAGATGTCGTTGTTCTTAAAGCAGGTGAAGCCGGTGAAGGGTCTGAGCTGGAAGGGCGGCGCCATCAGCAACGCGGTGTGGGGCGGCGTGCTGCTGCGGGACGTGCTCAAACACGCCGGTCTCGATATGGAGGACACGCAGGGGAAGCATATCATTGTGAGTTGTTTGAAATAGTTATGTAGCTAATATTCGCATTCACCTGCGCAGATTTAGATTATTGCGCGGTAGCGCCCTCTACAGGAATAAAGGTATCCTATGTTGATTCTTGGGGTTCAAACTACCTATATACCAAATTTCATCAAAACCGGTTCAGTGGTTTCAACGTGAAAGCGTAACAGACAGACAGACAGAGTTACTTTCGGATTTTTAAAATTACTAGCTTTTGCCCGCGGCTTCGCTCGCGCGGTATTCGGTTATAGCGCGCTGTTCCCTCGGGAACTGTGCATTTTTCCGGGATAAAAAGTAGCCTATGTCACTCTCGGGCCCATAAACTATCTCTATGCCAAAAATCACGTCGATCCGTCGCTCCGTTACGGCGTGAAAGAGGGACAAACATACAAACACACAAACACACTTTCGCATTTATAATATTAGTATGGACTAGGGATTTTTGCATATTCGCATTCGCAAAATTTCTGCGAATGTTTTGCGAATATGAATATCAGAAAAAAATAAAATTATTAGATAATAGTAGGTTAATAAAATCAAAATACATTCATTCCTTATGTTTTTTATACAAAAAAAAAACCTAAATTAAATATTTATTTACTTCGCGATGCGTTCGTATAAACTCGGTAATTCTCGAAACAAAATACAAACAGAACGCTTCTCGTTCGAACGAGACTGCCATAGACAATTTGGTGCCAGAACGAAAAACTGAATATTCGCATTCGCATCCGCGAATGTTCAAAATAGTTACCAAACGGACCTTAACAAGCTATCGTTATTAGCCTGTCACATCCCTCATTCGAGAAAGATCTCGGCGAACCTAACCGTGACTGTACAGTGGGGGTAGGAAAACCTTCGTCAGTTATTAAATTGATTCCTTTACAAAGTCATAGACTCTTAGTACGTTTTGAAACCAAAGTACTAAGTAGACAAGTGCATATCAAATTATACTTACTTGACATGATAACAAGAGTCAAAATAGTATACACCTCTAAAATATATCTAGTTTAATATCAATACAAAACCATTTTAATAAACAACTTCGTAAAAGTTTCAATCAAATAATATTCTATTTAATTGTCAGTGTTTGTCAGTGCCAAGTGTAACGGCCCCCCCTCCTCTGTTAATTATATTTAATTAATTAATTATCTTTTTATTTATTTTTTAAACGTATGAATTAAAAATCTAATAAAATCCGGACAAGTATTAAAATAATTTTTAAAATGGGTAATTTAATGCGGACTTTTATTGCGGACAAGTAGAAGTAATAAGGAAATTTAAGAAGGAAATTTGTTTTGGCCATGTGATCGTCTAGTGTCCTACGTTGTGAATAGTAAACCAAGCTCGTTTAGTAGAAGTAAGGGATGCCTATGAATAAAGCCTAATAAAACCTATCCAATAAAGAACAATCTCACTAAACGTAAATGGAACGTAATAACTATAAAATTCGTAATAAAAAAAATGACTGTCGCTATATTACCTGAAATTAAACATTTGTTAAAATTGTACACAGTAGGTAATTATGAAGGAAAATAAGCAATTATGTTTTGTGTCAAGGCTAGGGCCCCACCTCCGCCCTGGAGTTTTCTCCCTGGCTATTTACCAGTAGCTGTGTCTCTCGTTCCATAGACCCTAAGAGACTCCAACACAAGACAGTAGAATTTACTTGTCAATAGTCGGTAAGTTACGTCACAGTTTATCAAAGGGAAAGAGGATGCAAGAAACCAGGTTTCCTAGGTCTCTAATTACCCTATGCTGACCTTTTATATAGGTTCAGTAGGAAAACTACTTTAATAAATATTTGGGTGTTTCTTTGTTTTAATACGTAAATAATTAGGTACTTATAGAAACTATTGTAATCTAATCATCACTGGTTTCAAATGTATATTATGGGATCTAAGAAACGTAAAATATATACACCCAATTCAATCCAAAATTAAACAAGATTAATAGTCATAAGATCTCACAATTAAGTCCAAAGTTTTAGGTAATTTCTGTCAGTAATCTGTCATTAACTCAGACTAATATAACTTGATAAAATAATAATCGGTCGTAAACCAATAAATAAATAAAGCACAAGTAGTTAATCTTCCCGTGGTTAGGTAAAGACAACTATGGATCGCTTTTGGTCGTATCCAACTTTAAGTAAGTCTTGGTAAAATTTATAAGTACTAATTTGCTCGTATTCTATCTCAGCAAATGACAGATTTTAAATTGTAATATCAGTAGTCTATTGTAAACAAAAACGATATCACCAAGAAGGAATTCGCCATCACAGGAAACAAAATAACAATAATAAACACTAAAAATCAAAACTATGTGAGCCGGTCTCACTTAATTAAATTAAATTAATCTTTAGCTTAAAACACAACTCGACTCTCAACTCTCACTACCATGACTTGACTGCCCTTCCACGACTCCCCCTTCAACCCTCAAGCTCCAAAACCAAAGCAAACTAACACAGTCAGAAATAAAAACAGTAGGCCAACTCTAGTAAACGAACGAATGCTGCTGCTTTGTTCAGCCCAGTCAGTATCATGAGTATTTAATTTTTACTATCATGATATAATTTTCTTATTGTGTATAGAACCAATATATTATGTAAAGATTATGTGGCCTTTCACTGTGTAAATACAATGATTGACATGTAGGTCACTGATAAAATCAGATGAACTATATAAATTATGATAGATTATACTGAACCATCATTATAGTATTTTCTAGTAATAGTTTATTCAACTAATAGTTGACAAATGGCGAGACATCTATACAATAATGAATTCGTCTCTACAAGAGATCTCCTCCAGCCAACCTCTGAACGACTGCGAGAAATATTCACTGATCATTCAGTCAGAGAGTGAATATTAAAGCCAGAAGTAAATTAATATGAACATTGGTTTATATTTATAACCAAATGTGATCATTGGTTTAATGATAAGTATTGCGATGGCCTTGTAATATATGTATATCTATTATATTATATGAAAGGCGTATTCTATATGACATCATATAAGTGTCGCACAGACTCAGGTTCAACGCTCACGTGCAGCGTAGAAGCAAGGTAAAATAGTGTACTGTTTTCTGTTTCCACTATGACATTTTTTTATGCCACTTGTAACCATATCGGCCCTTCAATGTCCCAGCTAAGGAATGTTTTGAAACTCATAAAATGTGTCGATTTATTACGTGCCAGTAAACTAGCTTTTTCTCGCGACTTTGTCCGAGCTGAGATTAAATAAATAATTTGAGCTTAATAAACTCATAATAATGTAATATATTTAATTATATTTGTGAATTTGACCGATGTAAAGGCTGGAATCGGTACAGCTCTCTCCCCGAATATTTTCGAAAGGTCAAAATAATTTATTTTAACTGGAGGAAATATTCTAACAAACTATGAATTCACAAATATATGAATTGAACAATATAATATTAGTTTAATTTATTTAGCATTTTCTCCTGTGAGTGTGTATGTGTGGAGTGGTGTGTATTTAAACCAAAAATAAACACTCAAAACAAAGAATGGAATTTTTCCAAACTCTTAACATTCTAATTATGAACAATCATAATCTTCACAAGGCAATCTAGCTCAGGATAAAGAAACAGGTTGTGAATCTGTCGACCCTAGTGGTCCTCGCCGGCCCCCTCATAACCAGTCTTGCTTTTCTCAACCAAGAAATGTGATTGCCGAACTGCCTCTCCCCAAACCAGATTACGTTAATAGCTAGGAGTCATAACCATCCACTAATCAGAAATCAAGTCTGAAATTTCCACTCAAAATAATGAATATTATAAATTTGGAGAGTGTGTAGTGTATAGGCGTAGCCTAGCATTGTTTGCTTCAGCCTGTTGGCTGCGTGTGTAGTATGGTGTTCCAGTTGCCAGCATTAACGCCGAATGTCAATCTGACCTGCCACACACTTGACCAAAACACATTATTTTGGTATCAATCCAAAATGAGCACTGACAAGAAACAAAAAACGAAACAAAATTAACCTTTGGTTAGTGTTAATTCTGCTTTGACCAAAATTAACCTTGGGTATAGTATTAATCTTGTAGCAGATAATATCGTTCATTGTTTCACTAAAGAATACAAAATTAACCTTTGCTTAGTATTAATTTCGTAATAA
This sequence comes from Choristoneura rosaceana, assembly GCA_037349165.1. Lineage (NCBI taxonomy): Eukaryota > Metazoa > Arthropoda > Insecta > Lepidoptera > Tortricidae > Choristoneura > Choristoneura rosaceana. The sequence goes on from JAZBNJ010000026.1 coordinate 1,191,882, forward strand.
TTTTATTTGATACAAAATTAACCTTTGTTTAGTATTAATTTTGTAATAATTGTATTTGTTGTTGTTTTATTTTCAACTTTTATTTCTGTTGTGACTTTTTCTTTTTAATTTATAATAAGTAGCCACATTTTGAACTGATATGCGTTCTTTACAAGTGCATGTTACCCTAGCATCATCCGCACGGAAACACCATTTGATGTGTGCTGTTCAGAGGTAAAATGCCAATAAACCGTCTTTATTTCTATGAAATGTGGTACCATTAAAGCTCTTGTAAACCAATTCACTACTTCATCAAACATTCATCCCATGTGTGTGTATGTGTGTGTGTGTGTGTGTGTGTGTGTGTGTGTGTGTGTGTGTGTGTGTGTGTGTGTGTGTGTGTGTGTGTGTGTGTGTGTGTGCGCGCGCGTGTGTGTGTGTATGTGTGTGTAATTCTCATTCCTCATTCTAATTATCTCAAAAACCTTGATTCAACAAAATGCATCCTTCCTCATTCTCTTTTCCATACCTGCTTTAAATAATACAACAGATCACGTTTGAAATGTAAGACGTACAACTAATATAAAAAAGTCAACGTAATAATAATTATAAAAGTCTTTTACTTCCAGTTAAAACAAAACTACTTGAAAATAGTTATAAACACAGAGCTATACATAATTTTATGAATAACTTGCGTTTAAATATTATGTTAAAACAATATATAAATACCCAAATCAAATGATATTTGAACATTAAGTTCACACTACAAGATAAATTATTGCTATCCAGATCCAAGTCCCAAACGTAACTCATTCCATTATTATTTTTATTTCCTAGAAATTGTCGTTCAAAGGTTAACCGGAAGAAATCTCTCCGAGGGATAAACTCGCTCCCGCACATCTCGTTTTCCTATTACCCGTCAAATTCATGTGCCTTGCACAACAAAGAGTTTTTCAATAGGATGTAATATAATAAAACTATCAATAAATTACAAACCTACTACTACCAAATACTAGAAGTTCGTGCTTCTTAACATATTGTAGTCAAATAACAATAAGACAATAGATATCTTCCTTTTTTTTTTTGACTCAACAGTTTCATCTATTCTGTAACCATTAGTAAACGAAGGCTGGCCGGGATAGGTACAACATTATTGTACGAATGACTTTACATAGATGCAAAAAACTTAATGATCAAACTAAATAATATAAAGTCTTGAAACCGCGTAAGTAAAAATATTAAAAATCACTGAACACATTACTTGAGCTTAGTAATAACTATCAATTCGATCCACAAATGTATACAAAAAATATCAAATCAATCCGACTACTCAAAGCTGGACAAAATTTAATTTAAAGAATCGACCCATATAACAATGCAAGTTAACTAAAACTTGTAATAAGACAGTGTAAAGTGGCCATCATGTGATCCCGTTGCAAACGTATCAAAATTTAAATTTTATGTAATGATACATTGTTAGCAATGAAAGTATTTTAAGTTTAAAAAAAAAATTAACGGACGTAAACTTATCGTCGTTCCCTAACTTCATTTTAGGGTTCCGTATTCTACGAACGACAAACGGACTCTATCAGTATCACTACGCACTTTATCTGTCACAAGACCGTATATCGGGAACCGCATCAGACCGAAATCCGAAATTTAGACCAATTTGTATCTCTATTACCGCTAAAATAATAAATAACAAAAAGCAAAATCAAAACAAAAATCAAGCTTATACAAGAAACGTATTATTTTTTGCTTTCGTTGTAGCGCTCAAGTAGGCAAATTCCAACAAAATAAATATACTGCATATCAACAAATAACAAAAAACCAATCAAGCACAAGTCAGTATTCAGAAAAACTAAACTTATTCATTTAAATGTTTAGAGATGTACGAAACTCTCGGCGCGCGAGTCCAACCGCACCTAGCAGTATTTAATATTTTTTATGAAGTAAACAGTTCCAGCGTAAATAACTGTAACACTTAGTGTTAATCATTGGAAAAGTGACACTAGCTAGTGACTAGATTAAGTGGAAAAAATCTCTTCTCATGGACAAGTTAGCTCTTGCTCTCATCTCTGTGTATTTATATTTCTTTTTATTTTATTTTATGTGCAACAAAGAGTCTACATACGTACATACATACAATACAATACAATACAATACAAATACTCTTTATTGTACACCAGAAATAATAAGCCACACACCACATACCATTATTCCTCAAAATTGAAAATTATTGGACCCATTTTACACACATTTTACAACAATAAAATATTTAATCCATAAATTTGATCATAATTATATAAAACTGAGTTAAGAGTGCGTATACTTTTAGTTACGGAACCATCTTAATATTATTCAATAAACGCGCTTTGTAACTTTAAACACTCTTAGCAAAACATTTCTTTTACGCTCTCAATTGGCTCGATTTTAAGTGTGCGATATCGCATGTTTGGTCTCAGACGGGTAACAAACAACTCGAGCCTTTTTTTGTTTATGCTCTAAAACTTACTCAAAACTTCATGACACTTCACTTGGAATGACCACTTGGTCGTCGAAATTTCGAACACATGTTTGGGTGAAATAGGCGCATTGTTCAGAATGTTACCATAGAATATTTTTATTAGTACTATAAAGAGTTCTTAGGCTATATAAAAAGTTTCGTTTTTTTTTTAATCATTGGAATTTTAAATCTAAATTGACACGTACTGCCCTTGAAACAGGTAAATAAAAGAGACACCCTTTTATCTTAAGCTTGTTCAATTAGAACTAGTCTAATACCAAAAGTCGAATGTTCCTTACCAATCTCTGCACTATTTAAACTTGCGCATTACCGACTTAATATTTGGCTAAAAATATTCAATGTTGTAGTAAATAAACGAACTTACCAGTTTGAATTCACGCAAAATTTTGAACCAATAATAAATAATAAATGAGTTTTAGGAAAAAATAATCTTAATCCCAATTTTTAGGACTTTGAACACCTGATTCAAACAAAATACATACACATCTCAACTCGCAAAAATAATACAACCTATACCTACTCTCCCCAAACTATAAAACTCTAAATAAACTGAAAAGAATTTCTCTCCCCCATTTAAAAGCATTTTAATTAATTCACTCTCCTCCATCAAACAACAAAGCATCACGAGACGTAGAAAACATCGTGCTGTCATAATAAAAACATCGTGAAAAAAACTGCACACATCCGCGAAACAATTCAAAGACATGTGAGAAATTCTCAAATTAAAACAAACTGAACCCGCGTTTAAACTACGGCTCAAGCTCTCTAACTCCGCGGAGAGGCCTGTGCCCTATAACAATATACATACCGAAATGATTATGGAGTCTCTTCCCCAACTATAAAACTGTAAATGTCTAATGTCTATTCTTATTTACATAATACTCATTGCCCGTGACTTCGTTCGCACAGTACTCGTTTATGGCTATCCCGCGGGAACAATGCAATTTTATAAGATAAAACTATGCAATGTGCTTCTTCGGTAATAAATTTATCTGTGTACTGAAATTCACTCAAATCGGCTCAATGGTTTAGACGTGATGAGGTAACAAACAAACAACAAACAGACCTACAAAATTTCGCATTTATAATTTTAATGGGATACATATTTAATGACGAAGGTCTATGTCAAACAGTGGACGCTCCACAGTTGACATGATGATAATGATGATGATGTATTTAATAAGGACAATATTTCTCTAGAGATTAATTCTAACGTTTCTTGATAGAACCGATTTTTTTTTTACTGGTTCAAACAGGATAAATAAAAAATATGAATTTAGAAATTACCTACATCAGTAATGCACAAGAAACAATGCAAGACTATGATCCCAGCCACCACGGATCGTATAGGTCTAATAATAACACTCGTAACCCAATGGAATAAAGATTATTTTCCTAAACAAAAACAAAGAGCTGACGAATTGTGTGCGCGTAAGAACTGCACTCTGATTTTTTTTTCTCTCAAAGCGGACAGACACGCTTATTAACTGAATACAACACATGTTGTTAAGAACGGTCTATTGTCTATTAACATGAGACGTTATTTCTAAAAACTGTTCCGTTTTTTCCCTCTAGGAATGATTTGACAACAAACTAAAGTTAAAAATGTACATTTTAAGAGAAAAACGATGCTAGTTGATTACTTAAAAATTTCATTAAAATAAAGATGCCTTTTGTGAACTAAACTAAAAGTGAAATTTAAAATATACCAAACGAAGTGAAAGAATTAGATTAGTCAATTAATTAAACTCAGCAAACAGTTAAAAAAACACATCCCGTATCTACTTTCCATTCTCACGACAACAAATTGACTGTAAAACAGTCTTTAACCTACCTACCTACTACCTATTCTACTTGTCCGAATAAATAACCATAACTAGAAATACTTATAAAATACAAAATTAAACTGTGTTAAGACTAAAAAAATAAAATAAAATAAACCCCACTACATCCTGGTTAATCACGGCACCAAATTGTAACGGCCCCCCCTCCTCTGTTAATTATATTTAATTAATTAATTATCTTTTTATTTATTTTTTAAACGTATGAATTAAAAATCTAATAAAATCCGGACAAGTATTAAAATAATTTTTAAAATGGGTAATTTAATGCGGACTTTTATTGCGGACAAGTAGAAGTAATAAGGAAATTTAAGAAGGAAATTTGTTTTGGCCATGTGATCGTCTAGTGTCCTACGTTGTGAATAGTAAACCAAGCTCGTTTAGTAGAAGTAAGGGATGCCTATGAATAAAGCCTAATAAAACCTATCCAATAAAGAACAATCTCACTAAACGTAAATGGAACGTAATAACTATAAAATTCGTAATAAAAAAAATGACTGTCGCTATATTACCTGAAATTAAACATTTGTTAAAATTGTACACAGTAGGTAATTATGAAGGAAAATAAGCAATTATGTTTTGTGTCAAGGCTAGGGCCCCACCTCCGCCCTGGAGTTTTCTCCCTGGCTATTTACCAGTAGCTGTGTCTCTCGTTCCATAGACCCTAAGAGACTCCAACACAAGACAGTAGAATTTACTTGTCAATAGTCGGTAAGTTACGTCACAGTTTATCAAAGGGAAAGAGGATGCAAGAAACCAGGTTTCCTAGGTCTCTAATTACCCTATGCTGACCTTTTATATAGGTTCAGAAGGAAAACTACTTTAATAAATATTTGGGTGTTTCTTTGTTTTAATACGTAAATAATTAGGTACTTATAGAAACTATTGTAATCTTATCATCACTGGTTTCAAATGTATATTATGGGATCTAAGAAATGTAAAATATATACACCCAATTCAATCCAAAATTAAACAAGATTAATAGTCATAAGATCTCACAATTAAGTCCAAAGTTTTAGGTAATTTCTGTCAGTAATCTGTCATTAACTCAGACTAATATAACTTGATAAAATAATAATCGGTCGTAAACCAATAAATAAATAAAGCACAAGTAGTTAATCTTCCCGTGGTTAGGTAAAGACAACTATGGATCGCTTTTGGTCGTATCCAACTTTAAGTAAGTCTTGGTAAAATTTATAAGTACTAATTTGCTCGTATTCTATCTCAGCAAATGACAGATTTTAAATTGTAATATCAGTAGTCTATTGTAAACAAAAACGATATCACCAAGAAGGAATTCGCCATCACAGGAAACAAAATAACAATAATAAACACTAAAAATCAAAACTATGTGAGCCGGTCTCACTTAATTAAATTAAATTAATCTTTAGCTTAAAACACAACTCGACTCTCAACTCTCACTACCATGACTTGACTGCCCTTCCACGACTCCCCCTTCAACCCTCAAGCTCCAAAACCAAAGCAAACTAACACAGTCAGAAATAAAAACAGTAGGCCAACTCTAGTAAACGAACGAATGCTGCTGCTTTGTTCAGCCCAGTCAGTATCATGAGTATTTAATTTTTACTATCATGATATAATTTTCTTATTGTGTATAGAACCAATATATTATGTAAAGATTATGTGGCCTTTCACTGTGTAAATACAATGATTGATATGTAGGTCACTGATAAAATCAGATGAACTATATAAATTATGATAGATTATACTGAACCATCATTATAGTATTTTCTAGTAATAGTTTATTCAACTAATAGTTGACAAATGGCGAGACATCTATACAATAATGAATTCGTCTCTACAAGAGATCTCCTCCAGCCAACCTCTGAACGACTGCGAGAAATATTCACTGATCATTCAGTTAGAGAGTGAATATTAAAGCCAGAAGTAAATTAATATGAACATTGGTTTATATTTATAACCAAATGTGATCATTGGTTTAATGATAAGTATTGCGATGGCCTTGTAATATATGTATATCTATTATATTATATGAAAGGCGTATTCTATATGACATCATATAAGTGTCGCACAGACTCAGGTTCAACGCTCACGTGCAGCGTAGAAGCAAGGTAAAATAGTGTACTGTTTTCTGTTTCCACTATGACATTTTTTTATGCCACTTGTAACCATATCGGCCCTTCAATGTCCCAGCTAAGGAATGTTTTGAAACTCATAAAATGTGTCGATTTATTACGTGCCAGTAAACTAGCTTTTTCTCGCGACTTTGTCCGAGCTGAGATTAAATAAATAATTTGAGCTTAATAAACTCATAATAATGTAATATATTTAATTATATTTGTGAATTTGACCGATGTAAAGGCTGGAATCGGTACACAAGGTGTAGTTGTAGGGTGTCTATGGTCATCTGATTATGTTTAGCAGGTTGACAGGTTGACGCAGTATGTCATACTCAGTCGGTAAAGCAGATTAGTGCTCAAACTGAGCAAAGGAAAATAGATTTTAGGGTGACGAACCTTTTTTTACTCCGACTGTACTGGTTATCATATCCCTAATTTCAGTTCACAGGCTCAGACATAGACGCAACAGGTCACAACTTCAGCACGTCGATCCCCCTCCACATGGCGGTGGACCCCAGTTCCCGCATCCTTCTGGCCACGCACATGAACGGGGAGAGACTGCCGCGCGACCACGGGTACCCGCTAAGGGTCGTGGTGCCGGGCGCGCCCGCCGTCAGGAGTGTTAAGTGGCTCGGTGAGCGACCACACACACACACATACACACAAATATACACATGACATATGCACTAAAAGCCTTATTTCACTCGTGGAGAAGCAAAGGCAAGGAAGACCCCCTCTTGACTAAAGATTTAAGATCCGCCTTCAGGAGTGTTAAGTGGCTCGGTGAGCGACCAAACACACACACACGCACACATACACCAAAAGCCTTATTCCCCCCCTGGAGAAGCAAAGGCAAGGAAGACCCCCTCTTGACTAAAGATTTAAGATCCGCTGTCAGGAGTGTTAAATGGCTCGGTGAGTGAACAAACACACACACACACGCACACATACACCGAAAGCCTTATTCCCCCCCTGGAGAAACAAAGGCAAGGAAGACCCCCTCTTGACTAAAGATTTAAGATCCGCCGTCAGGAGCGTTAAGTGGCTCGGTGAGCGACCAAACACACACACATACACACGCACACATACACCAAAAGCCTTATTCCCCCCCTGGAGAAGCAAAGGCAAGGAAGACCCCCTCTTGACTAAAGATTTAAGATCCGCCGTCAGGAGTGTTAAGTGGCTCGGTGAGCGACCAAACACATACACATACACACGCACACATACACCAAAAGCCTTATTCCCCCCCTGGAGAAGCAAAGGCAAGGAAGACCCCCTCTTGACTAAAGATTTAAGATCCGCCGTCAGGAGTGTTAAATGGCTCGGTGAGCGACCAAACACACACATACACACAAACAATTGGCTCCACAGAAAACCAGCGTTGCTGCACATAATGTGGAGACCCTTTTTGATTTCCTGTCGTGTCACCAAATACTATAATATAGTTTTAGTGCTAGTTTTCGTCTTGGTCTTAGGTGGTACTAATGGAGCAAAAATAAATCTTTCTTTCTTTCTTTAAACATACATACCCACGCATACACTAAAAGCCTTATTCCCCTCCTGGAGAAGCAAAGGCCAGAAAGACCCACTCTTGAGTAAAGATTTGAGAGCTGCTTCACCATCCATTGATTAGTGTTAACTGACGGTTAAATGTGATGCAGTCTCTATTTGTTTTGTTCGAATAGACGGAGACGGCATCACATTTAACCGTCTAAATTTAACTAATCAATGGATGGTGAAACAGCCCCTTAAGATTTTATTTTATTTAGATAGAACGTAATATAAACGGGATAATTAAAATTTATCCACTCAAAGCATGCTTACAGACACATACACACAAACACACGCACACACATTTAAAATAGATTGCACAGTGTTTTGTTTTTTTTTTTTTCTCTTTTAATTACTATCCTTTTTAATATCTTAGTATTAGTAATGGCCACCCCTGCCCCGGGCTGAAAACCAGCTCTGGAAATTAAAGCCAGCATTTGCTGAGAGAGACCAACACTCATTGTCAAGGTATTGGACCTATTTTTTGCACCTAATTATAATATGCGTATTTTGTATCCACTTGTTTATACTGTGGCAATAAAGAGTTTCATTATTATTACTAGCTTTTTCCCGCAGCTCCGTCCGCGTGGTATTCCGTTATCGCGCGCTGTTCCCTCGGGAACTGTTCATTTTTCCGGGATAAAAAGTAGCCTACGTCACTCTCGGGCCCATAAACTATCTCTATGCCAAAAATCACGTCAATCAGTCGCTCCGTTACGGCGTGAAAGATGGACAAAAACCTTTTCGAATTTATAATATTAGTATGGATTCTTAATTACAGAATCCATAACGATATCAAAAGACGAGAGCTCCTCCCACTGGCACCAGAAGGACTACCGCGCTTTCAACCCATCCAAGACCTGGGAGACGGCAGACTTCGCCACGGCGCCGCCCGTCTACAGCTTGCCGGTCACTTCGGCCATTTGCGATCCCGCCGACGAGGAGACGGTTAAGATGAAGAACGGGTGTGTTGAAGTTAGAGGTAAGAAAGTAAGAGGAATGTTACTGGGCTAAGTGTTGTCGAAACACTCGTCAATAAAAAACCCCCGACAAAAACAACGTCCGAAAATAAACAGCGACAAAAAAACGGCCGTCAAAAAAGGCAACCAAAAAAAATAAAAATTAATTAATAATTATGCACTACCTAGCTGTTGTCTGCGACTTCATCTGTGAAAAAATCGTTTATCCCTATCCTGCGGGGACTATGCTAATTTCCCGGAAAATTAGCCTAAGTTAATTTAGTACAAGTACCTAGTAATATTTTTTATTTAAGCGTCGTCAGTGTCGGGGGACCGCTAGGGTTAACAGTTAGTTAGGGTATTTTTTAAACTATTGCTTGTTTCCAGCTCAATATAGGTACTTGTACCCTCGATCCTAAGACCCTACTCTATTTGACAAGATTTCATATTTCTAAGACTATAATTTGATTCGTTCTCTGTATTCTGTTTGGAAATAGAAAGACGCTGATATTTTTAAAATTTCGCTTCGATTCTTTATTAAATTTATTAAAAAAAATTTAGGATGTGCTTATTCTAAAAGGGCATAACTCCAAAACTACGATACAATAGATCCATTACTTTTGTCTAGTCTCCATTAAAAAAAAAGATCATGCGTAATGATGATTGGGTGTTTAATATGTATTTAAGTATGTTTCTATCTATATAATTATGTTTATCCGTTGCTTAGTACCCATAACACAAGCTTTGCTAAGCTTACTTTGGGACTAGGTCAATTGGTGTGAATTGTCCCGTGATATTTATTTATTTATTTTTATTTTTAATGATGTGGATGTTGTCAAAAAATTATGACAGCTCCTTTTTCTGTTGAAAAAGGCAAAGGAAACATATCTATTCTGTCCTAGTATTGGCAAATCCAGATACATTTTTTATTTTTTTTTGTATTTTTTTTAAATATGGAGAAATAAATTATAATAAATATTTTCCCATGTTCAGGAGGCAAAACTCTTTCGATTCCTGTAGTGATTTACAGGTGTTGAAAAAATGAAATCTTGTCAATTGACGTGGTTAATACTAACAGCGGGTGGACGCCATAAACAGTATGTCCTAAACCAGTGGTTTGTTTGGTCAGGTTACGCATACTCCGGCGGCGGGGCCAAGATCCTCCGAGTGGACATAAGCACCGACCGCGGCCAGTCCTGGACGGAGGCCGAGTGCGTGACGAGCGATGACGCGCCGCCGTACCACTACTCGTGGGCACTGTGGACCGCCAAGCTGCCCGCGAAGAAGGGGGAGGTGAGTGAACTCTAAACAAGATAAAAACGAACGAGAACCTTCTCCTAATTTTAGTTTTGTCACTAAGGGACCCATACATCCATGTAATTTTTTGTGTATTTTTTTTCTTTAATTTTTAATAATAACAAATATAATTATTTAATTTACATTATTTAGAAAAAAAAAACATTCTGCCAAGTTTCTTATGGCGCGTTCTTCTTGGCTCTCGCTGGTAAATTAAAAAAAAACATGATAAAGAGCCCTTCGCGGCCTACCTGCAGAATAAGCAATTTTAATTTGTTTTTTTACGTCATCATGCTTAGGTTGTAGTGTAGACCATCAGCCAACTATGGGGTCGATCACCCTAATGTTGATAATCGTTTGCATGTCATAACACAATAATGCCAATAGACGTGTCTGTCAACTTGAAAGTTCGACTTTAGCGACATATTCATTTGATAGGAACTTGTTTAAACATTGATAGAGACCACTTATTTGGCTGATGGTACCTGTAAAACGAAAGTATTTCATTGTGAATTTTCTGTCACTAGATGGAGCTCTGGGTGAAAGCAACCGACAGCAACTTTAATACGCAACCAGAAAAGTTTGACGACATATGGAACATACGCGGTATACTCAGCAATGCGTACCATAAGATTAAAATAAATGTTACTTAGGTCAAATATTTAATACCACATCTGGGACTTCATCACGAACATATATTAAAATTAGAGTTTCTTGGTGTTCGAAATATCGCTAGATGGCGTTAGAATCGAGAGGTCGTTTTCATTGATTTTACAGTTCTTATGATTGGATCATTTACTTATTTAACTAAGCACAAAAGTGACGTAAACTTGAAAGTTGCCAAACGGAGCTGACGATACTAGCGGCAATTTGACTGTTGCACTATCCATTGATAAATTTTATTTGACGGATACATGTGATGTCGTCTCTGTTTGTTTTCTTCGAAGAGACGGAGACGGCATCTTTATCCGTCAAATAAAATTAATCAATGGGTGGTGAAACAGCCCCTATATTGTCTCGAAAACCCTCATTGCAGGATTGTATCATGTTCGTTAGCCGCGCGACTTTTCGACTACCCGCGTTTGCTCTTGTTCCGGCACCTAGAAGGCAAAAGAAGGGTTCTCAGTTGTTATATTGCTAGATGGTGTTAATGTCGTCGGATCCATTATTTTGTGTCACATTACTGATTGAGACTAACGTCAAACGAATCTGTCGTCGGAGGCGCCATCTGGCGATATTGTTTAACAGTATGAAGTATGAATACAAATCGCGAGTTTATTAAAATATTAGATCAAATATACATACTAGATTTAAGGGAAAACTTTGAAAAGCATGGTGATAGTTATTATTTTTGTAAGATTATGTGCTTGTTTACTGAAAAGCTGACGAATGGAGTACATTTCAGAAATTCAAAATATAAACGCGATTGACCCTTTAACCGCCATTGTCTGAATTATAAGATACAAATTATCCAGCTCATTTCGCCGCAGTCTTTTAATTAAGTCAAAATGTCATATAGTTTCTTTCGGTGTAGGTGGCGACACGGGCACGTACGAACGAAAACTTATTGGCGGTTAAAAGGTTAAAATTTGATTAAATTATAATAAAGCTTTGTTTAATCGCTGCCTATGACGCCTGTAGTTATAAAACGTAGGTCGATCAAAATAGTTTAATATATTTAGTTCTTTGAAAGAATCAGTTAGCGAGCACAGAGGCATTTGGAATGCAAAAAACAAAGCAGTGATCATGTAATGACACTAATTTATTTTGTAAGAAAAACATGTGAGCCTTTTATAAAAGTATAGCGTTTCGGCCATATTATATCTAATCTACCTACTTGTGACCACGGCCGCTACAATGTGGCCGAAACTTAGACCTAGTTTTAGCAATAAGAAGGCTTAAGTTTCTTAGGAATTGAATGAAGATCATAAGAGTTTTAAACAAAAGCGATTCGATTCCTTGATTATCTGTAGGTACGGTCAACTAATTTGATTCCAGGGCAACCATGAAACCTTACCTTAAAATGACCTTAAATAATTTTATAGGTGTTGATAACAAAGTTTATCAAATTACTTAAATGCTACTTGAGAACAAAACCACTATATACTGTGACAAAACCGTCACTATTACGTCGGTTCGCAAAATTAAAGTACCTATGCGTTTCATTTTTGAGAGGTGACAAATTTTGCTTAGTGACGATTTTGTTCTCAAGTAGCGTAAATGATATTACGACACGGTTCTGTGATGGCCTAGGAATTAAGTTGTTGACTGCACTGTAAATACTTGCTGTTGTTCATAAACTATAATTATTTTGTTATCATACCTAATGCAAATAAGTACCTCAATCATGATTTCATTTATTTATTCTGTAGAACAACGCGACTCGGTTGTTAAATGGTTGTTATAAAGATAAGTACATTTTTAACGTTATATTTTCTTGTTGACATATGTAAATAAATAACTCTGTAAAATTCTAAATATTATTTTATTTAATTCATACAGTTATAAGAGAATGGGACTCGTCATAATCACTTTAAAAAATTAAGATCGTTGGAATGATAACCTCGTAACATGAAAAAAAAAAAAATCGTCTGCTGTGTTGAATGGTTAGCTACCAGTTAATATGGTTCATTTTTTTTAAATTCGATTCATCTGAGGCACTATGCTCCGCCTGAGACTGCCCAAGTGATACGGGTTAAAAAAAATGGCACATACTCTACATCCTTAAACTAAACTAAAATAAACATCTAACAATAACGATCAAAGGTCAACTTATACCAGTTACAAGCCAACCTTCGAATGTATACAGTTCAGATACAGTTTAATTAAGATAACTCGACATACTCAAACATTACTGCCAACTTATCTCCTGTTATCACTCTAACAGTGTACAAGTGCAAAATGTTCGCTTTGAAAAACCTCCAACCGGTATTATTAAAAGTAATAAAAAGTCAAAGTGTTAAAATACACACACACAATGTGTTGTTCAAAGACACACTTAAACTTGTAGTTAGTGGTCAAACTCTGCAGTATCCTTATGTTTGGTTAAGAGACAATTGTCAGTGCGAATCTTGCTTTCACCGGTCAGCCAAAAGCAGAACAGTGGATTGGAGCAAATTCAATTTAAAAGTGAAGGTAAAAGATGTAAATACTAATGAAAAATCAGTGAAGCTCACATGGGATGACGGTCATACCTCAGAATTTGATCTGAACTGGTTAAAATTTAGAAATTTTACAGCTGAAAACAAGATATTATACAATGATGCCATTTTTAAGCCTAAGAAAAGCACATGGGATGGTAAAGACTTTCAAGAAATCTGTACAAAACATGACTATAAAGAAATCATCAACTCTGATAAAGCTCTTTACAACTGGTTGCACAATCTATCTGTTTATGGAGTTGCGTTGATTCAAAATACACCAAACTCCGCTGAAGCCATCGACAAGATAATAGACACTATAGGATTCACAAGGAGAACACATTATGGTGTTAAATTCATAGTACAGAATGTTGCAAAAACAAGTAATGTTGCATATCTCTCCACCAACCTGCAAGTGCATACGGACTTGCCATACTATGAATACTGTCCTGGGGTGAATATGCTGCATTGCTTGGAACAAACTCAGAGTATGGGAGGAGAGAATCTGCTTAGTGACACTCATTACGTTGCATTGTTCATGAAAGAAAACCATCCAAAAGAGTTTAAGTTATTAACCGACATAGAAATAGAATGGAGTGACATTGGTACAGAAGATGGAAATGAGTTCTATAAACTATACAGGTCTCCAGTACTAGTTTTAGATAGACATGGCGAAATTATTAGAGTAAATTTCTCTGTACCGCAAAGGGGGAACTATTTCCCGGGACCCATAGAGCAAGTAGAGCCTTGGTATGAAGCATGGGCATTATTTTTAAACTTGAATCACAAGTTCTCTGCCAAGTTCAAAACGAAGGCTGGGGATATATTAACCTTTGACAACATAAGGTTGCTGCATGGACGGAATGCATATGAAGACACTTCCATTAACGTAAGGAAGCTGATTGGGGCTTATGTTGATTGGGATGAGATATATTCAAGGTGGAGGTGCTTGAAAGTTAAACTGGAAAACATGGATGGTATTTAAGGGGAAACAGAAGGAAAAACACTCAAACTAAGATTTTTCTAAAACAAAAAGATACCTAGGTCACTTCCAGGATCAAGTTAGTATTGCTAACATTTAAAATATTTAATATTAAGTGGCTTGACTGCGTTGGTAGCAAATGAAATTAATTATAAAAAAATTACGCAGTAAAATTAAGTTTAAATCAGTGCTTGGTGTGTGGTTATTTTATTGATATAAAAAATAATTATTACACATATATTAACAACATATTTTATTATATTTTTATAAAGCAAACATTCCATTTTAATTCAATATAAGTATCAATATTAAAGCACCTTACATCAAACCTTCGTAGTGGAATAATATGATTTGTGTCCTCAAACCCTTCCTTCACTTCAACAAGCGGAAAGTCTTCTAAATCAGGATTATTTGCCATTGCAATGGCATTTGATTCATTTGTATGAATATGGATTTTGAAACTACAGTCCTCAGGGACTACAAACTTACTTCTATTACTGGCTAAGCTTAAGCAGAATGCCCGCAAGTTTTGCTCAGCCTGTATTAAATAGGCGTCCGAAGTCTCATCAAACTGTGGGCGTTTGTCGAAATTAAAAACAAACTTGATGACAGGTTCATACTTGTTATCTGTAACCAAAAACTCGGTCCGACTCAGCTGTTCGTTTTTCAAACATTCCGCTATGCTTTTGAGACAAAGATCGATGTACTGGTTGATCTCGGGATGCGTACAACGATATACAACAACGCTGTACTTTCTTCTTGTTTCAAAAACGCTTTCGGGGTACACTGAAGCGTAGTATAAGATGTTGTGGAAAGCGACGGCCAGGAATTCAATGGTTATGTCGACGAAACAATTGTCGGTCATAGTAAAGTAGTGTGCGATCATTAAAATTATCCATAAATATTTGTTACTTACAACCCATTATTTTTGACTCTTGTGTTAATTCTTAATTTTTGTTTATATTAGTAGTATAGTAGTATTTTAAAAAGCATTTTGTGTGATTCGCGCTAAAATTTACTGACTGGCTGACTTTATTTGTCATGTCATGTCATTGTCACTGTCAATAAATGTCAATGTCAATGTCGGTCGTAACGCGTTTCGTTCTACGCAGTAAAAGTAACTGTACTGTGTACCGCTGACTATTTCTCGACTAGCTACTTTTGCATATATGCAAATTTGCATACCTACACAGAGTTTGGCGCTTCTTAACTCTGCACTATCCTTACCTTATGTTGAAGTATAAAGGAGCAGATACACCACTACTCAAAATACGGAGATGTTTGGAAATAATTCCGACCCGCATTATAATAGGTAGCGATCCCTGCAAATATCGAACCTACTGTGTTAAAAATAAAGTTGTGTTAAATACTTGTGATGTATAGATATCATTTAATAATAATTATTGTAAATATGTTTAAAAAAAATACTTACAATCAAAACACAAAATATCGATACTTAAGTATATCAATATTTTTTCAACAAATCTAACATCTTGCCAGAACAGAAAGCCATAAAAAAAAACTTTCTTTCTTTCTAAAGGGCGCTCCACACTTAGTCCGCGAATCACGGCGCGATTTCGCGGAGCGAACTTGCCGCGAATTTAATAACGACTACACTCGCCCGCGTCTCGTACTACGTCGCGTTCGCGCTTCGCGCTCCCTTTGACGCGGGACAAAAACCGACAAAAATTGGGGAACAAAGCGCGAAACCGCGAAGAATATGCGAAACGGCTCTACACTTAGCGTTCGCGCCCCTTCGCAGCCATTGCGCGCGATCCGCGGGCTAAGTGTGGAGCGGGCTTAATACCTAAGTACTCAAATCATTATAAACTATTAGGTTCAGTATAAACTTTTGAAAACTCACTAAACATTATTTTAATACTATAACTTAAGGTGGCCAAAAACCTGTACTTCTGGCCTAAAATTTAACAAAATTACCTATAAAACTTTGCCGCATGCTCTCCACGCAAGGGCAGTTTAAGGTAATACCGTGCTTTGAGTAGTGGTGTGGAGGTCATGCGCCACAATCGTGACGCTAACGGCACGTCACTGCGATTCCCTACTGTCTCCGTATGTTGAGCAGCGGTGTGGGCTCTCCTTTAGTCTACGAGGGTCAAACTGAAAGTTCTTAGAAAATCAAAAACTGAGCAAACTAGCAAGTTATTAGTTTTATTATATCTTTTCAAAATAGTGTCCATTCACATCAATACACCGCTGCATCCGATGGAACCACTGAGAAAAGCACTTAGCCCACTCGTCCTTAGGGGTCTCTTCGACGGCCTTTTGAAACGCACCCACTGCTTCCTCGGTGTTCATAAAAAGTTTTCCTCGAAGTTTTTCTTTTGTTTTCGGGAATAAATAAAAATCTCAAGGTGCGAGGTCGGGGCTATACGGCGGGTGACCCAGTAATTCCACGTCTGACGTCACTAAATAGTCGATCGTTCGCCTGGCGGTGTGCGACGAGGCGTTGTCGTGGTGAAGAAGGATCCTACTTCGAGGTCGCTTCTCCCGAACTTTTTCCAATACCAGTGGCAAACAATTGTTAGTGTACCACTCTGCAGTAACTGTTTTTTGATCCTCTAAAACAATTGTCGTATAGTGACCTGTCCTTCCGAAGAACGCTTCGACCTCTCTTCACTTTAGTTGGCAACTCCTCGAAAGGAAACACCCATTGAGCAGACTGTCTCTTGGTTTCTGGATCATAACAGTAAACCCAGCTTTCGTCACCCGTAAGTATGTCGAAAACAGCATTTGAGTCACCTCCGTTAAATCTTTGAATCATTTCACGGCACCAATCAACCCGACGGAGTTTTTGGGCCTCGGTCAAATTATGAGGTATCCACCTCGCACAAAGCTTCCTGACCGCTAAATGTTCATGGAGGATTTTATGCACTCGACTCATACCGATGCCTAAGCTTGTCCGAATCTGCTGATACGTCACTCTTTTGTCAGTCTCTATCATACGCTGCACAACACTGATGTTATTTTCAGTCGTCGCCGTAGAAGGCCATCCCTCACGCAGATCGTCGGTGAGATTAGTGCGACCACGTTTAAACTCATTAAACCAGTTGTAAATGGTCGCACGAGATGGGGCTTCATCATGAAAGGCCAATCGAAGTCTATCATAGCTTTCTTGTTGACTTAAATGACATCGAAAGTCATAAAAAATCATTGCACGAAAATTTTCGCGAGTTAAATTCATGTTGACGTGACGCAGACAATTTTCAATTTGCCGCCAAATCATAAAACAAATGACAAATGAATGAAATACATACTCAATAATATTGGCAAAGAGTTCCATTTTCAAAATTTAAACTTACTTTTTTATTATATTGTTTACAAGTGGCCAGTTCTAAAAACTTTCAGTGTCGCCCTCGTATATCAAAGTTTTATCAGCTGCTTCCCAATTTTTAATGCATGTTTAAACTAAATTTTTAACTCCTGAAATCCATTCCATTTTTGTAACTCCTGTGGATCACCATGGGCATACGGGATCTAGTTGATTAAATAAAGAAAATATCTACTTAAAGAAAGAATTTATTCAGCATAATTCAATTAAATATTTTACACTACAGTTGTACTGTGAATTCAGTGCAATGATTTACTTGTCCGTGTCTGGGATTGATTCTAGTCCCTGCAATAAAAACAAAAAGAATAGTTTATCATAAATAACAGGTTTGTTGCAAAACAGCTAATTGTCCATGCAGATTATGCTTGAAATTGAAAAATATTTGGATAATTATCTAGACCTCTGTATTATTCAGATCAATTGATTTGCGAGGCTAACTACAGAATATTTTTGGAATATTATTGGTGCCCGCGGCTTCGCCCCCAGCGTAGCTTGTTGTATTTATTTTCTTAATCTTCTATTATAAGAACCTTCTCCTGGCAATAGTAAACACAACAAAAAATTAATTAGCGAAATTGGCACAGCCGTTCACGCCTGATGCTGTGACGAAGGGAAATAAGGATTGATAATCCAGAATAACTAAACAAAGAACTAACTACACAAGAAATTATTGTCAGTTAAAAAAAAGAGACAAAACATTTTTGATCAGTAATTATCTTGGATGTCCAGCATAAAAACTGACTAAATACATATCAAGAGCTGTACCTACTCCAGCAGGATTAGCTGTTTATTCATTTGTATACAGGGTGCAATCTAATATGTGATACAAAATTAGTGTTTCGTGCTCAGTTAATGCTGGGTAATATAATGCATTAACCCTTTTCTTGAAATAAGTCCATTGAAATTCGCAATTTCCATACATTGTTCATGATTTCTTATTTCAATAATGTATAGAAACCACAATTTTTTTCAGACTTATACCCTGTAGATACATGATTAAAAAAATTTAGAATACATCGTCCCCATAGAGCAAAAAGCCTAGATAATAATATATTAAGGCAAAAAGTCACTAAATTGTATTGTGATGTGTCGAGATTATAAATTTATGTTCATAGCTTTTAACCTCCGTATCTCATAACAGCAAAATGCGATTTAGTGACTTTTCGCTCTATGGAGATGACATGACATGTTCAGTAACATTTTGTTTCATTAAAACATAAGTATGTGAATGTAAACCCTTCCATTACCCATAAGTGGTTTTCATATCAGCTACAGTTACCTTTTTTTTTATTTATTTATTTTTTTTATTTTTTTATTCGACTGGAAGGCAAACGAGCAAGTGGGACAAAGTATCTCAACATTACCTTACAGTACTTACCTACTTTGAATATTGGTAGAAAAGTTTAGTACTTAGATTATTTTTTTCAATGGAATAACAAGTAACTTACATTAACTTTGTAAGGGTTTCCAGTAAGCCTCATGTCACGCTGGTAGGTGTGGCGGTCCCACCTATCAAGCATGGAGCGTCTGTAATGCTGAAATGAAAAAGATAACTCTGAGATAAAATTAAACAGTTGGCCAAAACATTCCTTTGCCATCCTAAGGTTTTGTGGAATTTGTATGATTTATAACTTTAAAAGTTTTCTTCACTTACAAGTCAATGTAATAATTAGCCTTATTATGTAAAGCACTTATCTTATTTGGATAACTATATACTTAAAAAATATGGCAATATGCTCCAAATTCCTGTCTCCTTAATTTTAGAAGAAATAAACTGCTCTTCCATTTTCAAATGAGTACACCTAATAATAATACTACTTTTCCCTCCCCCTCCTGCCCTGCTTTAGACAGTCTTTACCCATAATCTAGTCATACACAGTCCTAACTTCTAGTAATAGGGAAATCTGTGACAAACTTTAATTACAGACGTGTAAATTGATTCATAAACTTCTGACTAAGATTTTTAATTAATTACTACATAAACTAAAGAGGTTTCATTGCTTTTATCGTTTATCTGTGCAAAATGTGGAGTCGGAGTGTTACCTAATAGGTTGTTTATGTTGTGAACTTACGTTGCCTAAGATTAAATTGTGACAATGATAGAGTCCCCATCCAGGCAAGCCTAGAGCTGCTGTAATGATGCAGAAACTTGGTAGAATTTCGTACCACATTTTAACAAATACTCGAACGAACTATTGGAGAAGTAATAATGTATTTCTCGTTCGCAAAGTGACAGTAGACTGTGTGTTGCCCGTTAATATATTAGAGGAAAAAAGTAAGTATAAACGTCCTTGGTATAAATCTTGTATTTTGATTCAACAACTTTATCAATCGAATTTTGCTACAAATTACATCTTCGTTCGCTGTAGTATAATTAATGTAAAATACTAAAAAGGAAACTACTCATAAAGGACGAAGGTTAACGATTGAAAGTAATTTTGTTCAGCTTACGTTTCCCAAAACTAAATAATGAGCCCACCAAAGGCCCAACCCCGGAAGGCCCATGCAGGCCGTTATAATGGTGTAAGCCGGAAGAATATTAAACCACATAATTATTATAGTTAGTCTTGTACAGCAATATTCCAATGTTTTGTACTTATTAATAGTTTGCTTTTTTGTATGACAGTATTGACGTTGAAAAGTCATTGCAATGAAATGAGTTTTTATATTTTTCAGCCAGTTATATTACAAACATTACAAAGCTCTTCTAAACTTTATAGCACACTTACTCAAAAGACTAAAGAAATATTTTCTTACAGTGAGCATCATACTTTATTTCTAATTTGGCTTTTTAATTTACATGGCAACACTAGATATCGGGTCATCAAAAATGGCAGACGTACCGATCGACTGTGAATTCCCTGTTTGGGGATTATTGCCGAAAAAAGAGACAGGGGTTGTCTCTTTTCTGAATAAAAATCCTGCCTACGATGGCCGAGATACCGTTATTGCGATTTTTGATTCCGGAGTGGACCCGGCAGCGTCCGGTCTCGAGGTAAGAAAGTTGTCTTGTCATGTTTGTTTCGTTGATATTTTAAATTGGTTTTTATTAATTTAAGGGTTGTTTTGGTTTTTAGGTGACTAGTACGGGTGAGACAAAGGTTATAGAGAGGTTCGACTGCAGCGGTTGCGGTGATGTGGATACTAGTACGGTTATTAGGAAAGTTGTTGATGGTTGCATTACCGGCCTCACAGGCCGTAAACTGAAGGCAAGTATGCACTCATGACGCAACAAACTGCTATAAAAACGTCCTTAATTACTTGTTGCATCTAATTCCTGAGCCAACCACTTAAAAACAAGTTTATAAATTTGATAACTCATTTAAATTGTTATTCTGCTTTAGATTCCAGAGACTTGGAAGAACCCAACTGGGGAGTGGAGAGTGGGTATACTCTATCCCTTTAGTTTGTATCCTTCAAAGCTGAAGGAGCGAATTCAGGAGCACAGGAAAGAGCATTTATGGGACATTGGCCACAAGCCAGCTTATGCTGAAGCCAACAAGCAATTACAAGACTTTGAGAGTGATGTGGGTAGGTATTTTACACAAATAACGAGCATTACTTGCACTTTAAACAATTTAAAATAATTTTTCCTTTATCCTCATGCCTTAAAAACTGATGAAATTAGTCAGTTTATTTTATAAGAGTAGGTATTTTTTGCTCAGAATAAAGTGATGAGTCATAAAAATGTTTAACAGTCTGAAGGTATTCTTTTTTATATTCTTGCTTTTTGTTATTATGGAAAATCATAATTTAAATAGTTCATGAGAATTGAGATTCATAATTTATAACCTGTTATCAAGAAGGCAGTTTGGTTGCTATCTAACATTAGATTTTTTTTTGTAATGTCTACTGCTTTTGGTGATCAATAAAGAATATTTGTATTGTATTGTTTTGTGATCTGCAATACATACTATCGCAAGTCTCGACATGATTATGTATGAAAACTGCAACATTTATCAGAAAAATCAATGATGAATCAGTGATGTTTGAGAATTGGAGAGAAAAAGTCCTAGGTTCTTGCAACATAATATTGACGCAGAATTGTAATGTGACATGACATTGCACATTTCCTGTAGGGTTTTTTGTATCACTAGGCTAGAAAATTGCTTCAAAATGTAACACTAAATGGTAACCAATCAATAAACTGTTTCATTGGTAAAACATGCCTTCATTAGAGATCTTATTCTAAGAGGAGGCCTGTGCCCAGCAGTGGGACATATAAGGCCGGGATGATGATGATCATGATGATTAGATATCTGGCCAGGTGCTCAATTCATCTTTTACTAGGAGCCCACATGAAACCTTGTCACATGAACAATTTTTCCAACAGTGTCAAAGAATCCCACCCTCAGTTTGGAGGACAAACTGCTTAAGGAGGAACTGGAGTCCAGGGTAGAGGTGCTGCAAACAGCCGAGAAGAAGTACACTGACCTTGGACCCTCCTATGACTGTGTGCTGTTCCATGATGGAACCGTGTGGAGGTAAAAAGATATGGTTGTAAATTTTCATACTCTTCTTATCGGTTGTACTATAAGAGCTATACCAAATTTCAAGTGAACTAAAAGAATTTCCTTGCTCACCCGCGACCTTAAGATAGCTAAGTTTGTTAAATTCTTTTAGTTCATTAATAAGGACTTCCGCAAAGTAACGCCTGATTCAATAAATTATTCAAATTTCAAGTTTCCAGGAAAACCTAAAATACCCTATAAGTTTTTCGGTTACCGCAATACATAGAAGATATGTTTTTTTAACTCTATGTATCTTTTGATTTTGAATTGGTGTCAAGTGTCCCATGATATTATTATTATTATTATTATTTGATTGCATTGATTTAAAATGAAATACAACTTTGTATCACTGCTTCCAGATGCAGACTTGAGTATTTGGTATTAATTACAGTATTATCTTCTTAAACCTTCAGATGTTACAGACTGATTGACAGACGGATAGACAGTGTGATCCTGTAAGGGATTTGTTTCTTCTTTTTAATTAAGTATGGATCCCTAAAAAAGGAATTCATTTGATAATGCGGGTACTTGTCTGCCTTATTACTCGACGACGGCAAAGCCAAAGGAAGAGTAATGATTATTTTTAGACAGTAACATTCACTAAGCGAGGATAGTTTGATACCATTTACTGTAACTTTATGATGTCCTACAGAGCTCAATACACATAATTACCAAATTATTATGTTTTATGGGACTACATAATAATATTTTCCATTTATTATTATGCATCTAATTTCACTGGTATCCACAGAGCATGCATCGACACATCGGAGACTGGGGACCTGGCCTCGGGGCCCTGCCTCGGGGAGTACAGTGTGACACACGAGCACTCCCACCTCACCCCCATAGACGAGATGACTGTCAGCATCAATGTTCATGACGAAGGACGCACTCTGGAAGTCGTTGGAATGTGTTGTGAGTAATTGATTATTTCAGTGGGAACTTTGGGGCTACAGATTACATCACACCAATGTCTAGACCTGGCGACCTGGTTAAGATCGCGGGATCGCGGTGGATGCGAAAAGCACAAGACCGTTCTGAGTGGAGAGACTTGGGGGAGGCCTATGTCCAGCAGTGGACGTCTTTCGGCTGACACGATGATGATGATGATGAATGTCTAGACATCTCACCATCCAAACTTCCATACTAATATTATAAATGCGAAAGTGTGTTTGTATGTTTTTCCGTCTTTCACGCCGTAACGGAGCTACGGATCGACTTGATTTCTGGCATAGAGATAGATTATGGGCCCAGAGTGACATAGGCTACTTTTTATCCCGGAAAAATGCACAGTTCCCGAGGAAACAGGGCGCGATAACCGAATACCACGCGGGCGGAGCCGCAGGCAAAAGCTAGTAATATTATAAATGCGAAAGTGTGTTTTTATGTGTGTGTTTGTCCGTCTTTCACGCCGTAACGGAGCTACGGATCGACTTGATTTCTGGCATACGAGGGCGACACTGAAAGTTTTTAGAACTGGCCACTTGTAAACAATATAATAAAAAAGTAAGTTTAAATTTTGAAAATGGAACTCTTTGCCAATATTATTGAGTATGTATTTCATTCATTTGTCATTAGTTTTACGATTTGGCGGCAAATTGAAAATTGTCTGTGTCACGTCAACATGAATTTAACTCGCGAAAATTTTCGTGCAATGATTTTTTATGACTTTCGATGTCATTTAAGTCAACAAGAAAGCTATGATAGACTTCGATTGGCCTTTCATGATGAAGCTCCATCTCGTGCGACCATTTACAACTGGTTTAATGAGTTTAAACGTGGTCGCACTAATCTCACCGACGATCTGCGTGAGGGACGGCCTTCTACGGCGACGACTGAAAATAACATCAGTGTTGTGCAGCGTATGATAGAGACTGACAAAAGAGTGACGTATCAGCAGATTCGGACAAGCTTAGGCATCGGTATGAGTCAAGTGCATAAAATCCTCCATGAACATTTAGCGGTCAGGAAGCTTTGTGCGAGGTGGATACCTCATAATTTGACCGAGGCCCAAAAACTCCGTCGGGTTGATTGGTGCCGTGAAATGATTGAAAGATTTAACGGAGGTGACTCAAATGCTGTTTTCGACATACTTACGGGTGACGAAAGCTGGGTTTACTGTTATGATCCAGAAACCAAGAGACAGTCTGCTCAATGGGTGTTTCCTTTCGAGGAGTTGCCAACTAAAGTGAAGAGAGGTCGAAGCGTGGGAAAAAAGATGGTGGCCTCGTTCTTCGGAAGGACAGGTCACTATGCGACAATTGCTTTAGAGGATCAAAAAACAGTTACTGCAGAGTGGTACACTAACAATTGTTTGCCACTTGTATTGGAAAAAGTTCGGGAGAAGCGACCTCGAAGTAGGATCCTTCTTCACCACGACAACGCCTCGTCGCACACCGCCAGGCGAACGATCGACTATTTAGTGACGTCAAACGTGGAATTACTGGGTCACCCGCCGTATAGCCCCGACCTCGCACCTTGCGATTTTTATTTATTCCCGAAAATAAAAGAAAAACTTCGAGGAAAACTTTTTATGAACACCGAGGAAGCAGTGGGTGCGTTTCAAAAGGCCGTCGAAGAGACCCCTAAGGACGACTGGGCTAAGTGCTTTTCTCAGTGGTTCCATCGGATGCAGCGGTGTATTGATGTGAATGGACACTATTTTGAAAAGATATAATAAAACTAATAACTTGCTAGTTTGCTCAGTTTTTGATTTTCTAAGAACTTTCAGTTTGACCCTCGTAGAGATAGATTATGGGCCTGAGAGTGACATAGGCTACTTTTTATCCCGGAAAAATGCACAGTTCCCGAGGAAACAGCGCGCGATAACCGTATACCACGCGGGCGGAGTCGCGGGCAAAAGCTAGTTATTACTACAAAAATTACTACCGCTCCATAGTCCCTATTTTCAGAGCAGGAACATAAATCTTTCCCTTATCCTCCACATATAACCTGTTTCTCCACATATAACCTGTCTGTTTAAAATTAAATACAACTAGCACTGGTAGTGGCCAAATCATTTTCTAATTTTTTAGATCTTAGTGCGTCTACTTAAAATCCTACTCAGTGCAGCTCGCGCTAATATACGGCATTCATATTTGAAGACCTATTTATGTAATGTTGTAACTTCACTTTTTCACTTGCTTTAGTCTGATATAAAGCCAGTTTCCATGATAAATCAATATCAATAATTACTGGGTATGTGGATTGAAAAAGCTACTGAGTCCACCATGGTCCAGTGTACTCGCAACGCCTCCAACCGGCAGAAATGGAAGCACATTGCTAAGAGGGCTATCGTCGAAAAAGTCTTAGACCCACCGAACATCTCGTGTACCTTGTCTGCGCAACCATGACCACTCTAACAAGAGTGTCCGACTAAGAAGAAGATAATTTAATTAAAGGTTGGCATGGCAACGCAATACCCTCTTTTTTCATCCAGTCGAATAAAAAAATTAAAAAAACAATAATGTTAACATTAACCCAATTTTCCAGCAACTCACGGAACTCATGTAGCGGCCATAGCGAGCGGCTACTTCCCCGATGCCCCGGACAAGAACGGCGTGGCCCCCGGCGCCAAGATAGTGTCCCTCACTATTGGGGACAGCCGCCTGGTCTCCATGGAAACGGGCACCGCGCTCGTACGCGCCTGCATTAAGGTCATGGAGCTCAGCAAACGGATGAAAGTGGACGTTATCAATATGAGCTACGGGGAGCATGCGCACTGGTGTAATACCGGGTGAGTCGAGTATAATTTTTAAGATTACTATTTGGAGTCTTTTTGTATTTTTTATTTCAACTCCAAATTTTTGTTTCTTTTACGGTCATCCCGTGAAAGTCTATATAATTCACACGAAAACACATAAACAAAAATTTGGAGTTGAAATAAAAAATACAAAAAGACTCCAAATAGTAATCTTGATTTGATTGCTTAATAGCGACATGTCTTGTCCCTGGTGAGCGGATAGTTCCGAAGGGTGTGTAAAATGTTTCTCGTTGAGAACTAAGTACATAGATGGCGTTAGTGTCGCTGCTAAAGTGACTATGAAAACAATGCAAGTTGAAATATTGGTGCATAGGAAAAATTCGTGTCTAGTCTCCTGTCCAGCGGTGGTGTAGGGGAATAGCACGCAGCACGGAAAGCTGAGGACCTGGGTTCGATTCCCAGCGCTAGTCTATTTTTCTGGTTTTTCTGTGCATCCATGTTTCAGCTTGTGTTTTCGTGTGAAATATATGTTGAAAATAGCCCCAATGTGCACGGATTGTAATAAGATTGAGGACTTAATACATTTTTTGGTGGAGTGTGTAGTGACTAAGGATAGCCGTGAGAGGTATTTGAGTGACTTGGACCTGTCCAATGGTGCAGTGAATATTATTTTGAGTAGTCCTGTATCGGAAAATGCAGTACGAATTTACAGGTTCATCAAGCACTCCTTTGCAGCCAGATAATCTGGACATCGCAATAGGAGTGTTTGATGAATGTGGTCTTTGAGTCTTTCAATGAGGCTGGCATAGTCACACAGGTGCACTTAAGCCTCAAAAAAAAAATAGAAGAAAAAAAAAAGTTTTTTTTTGATAACTAACTACTATATTAATTGACTGTATACACTGTCAAGATTACGATTTGGAGTCTTTTTGTATTTTTTATTTCAACTCCAAATTTTTGTTTCTTTTACGGTCATCCCGTGAAAGTTTATATAAATTTCACACGAAAACACAAGCCGAAACATGAATGCACAGAAAAACCAGAAAAAATTGACCAGCGCTGGGAATCGAACCCAGGTCCTCAGCATTCCGTGCTGCGTGCTATTCCCCTACACCACCACTGGACAGGAGACTAGACACGAATTTTTCCTATGCACCCATATCTCAACTTGGATTCTTTTTTCTATTAGTCACTTTAGCAGCGACACTAACGCCATCTATGATCTACGTTCCCAACGAGAAACATTTTTCACTCCCATCGAAACTATCCGTTTATTTTTTTTAAAAATACAAAAAGACTCCAAATCGTAATCTTGATTTGATTGCTTAATAGCGACATCTCTTGTCCCTGGTGAACGGATAGTTTCGATGGGAGTGAAAAATGTTTCTCGTTGGGAACGTAGATCATAGATGGCGTTAGTGTCGCTGCTAAAGTGACTAATAGAAAAAAGAATCCAAGTTGAGATATGGGTGCATAGGAAAAATTCGTGTCTAGTCTCCTGTCCAGTGGTGGTGTAGGGGAATAGCACGCAGCACGGAATGCTGAGGACCTGGGTTTCGATTCCCAGCGCTGGTCAATTTTTTCTGGTTTTTCTGTGCATTCATGTTTCGGCTTGTGTTTTCGTGTGAAATTTATGTATACACTGTCATCCAAATTATGTACCTATCTGGATGTTTGACGTTGGTTGCAGCCGCGTGGGCGACATAATCTGCTCGGTGGTGAACCGGTACGGCGTGTCGTGGGTGGTGTCGGCCGGGAACCACGGGCCCGCGCTCTGCACCGTCGGCGCGCCGCCCGACATCGCGCAACCCGTGCTCATCGGTAAATCACTACTAATCACTACTTAATATTATAAATGCGAAAGTAACTCTGTCTGTCTGTCTGTTACGCTTTCACGTCGAAACCGCTGAACCGATTTTGATGATATTTGGTATAGAGATAGTTTAAACCCCAAGGATCAACATAGAAAGAAAAAAAAAAAGAAAGAAAGAAATCATTTATTCGTGACAAAAGTATATACAAAGCATTACAAAAGAAAAATATATTGAAAAGAACGAAGTTGTTGTCACGAAATGGACACTGTTTATTGTTTTAGGATACTGTTTATTCCGGTAGAGGGCGCCACCGCGCGATAACCTAGGTCCGCGCAGACGAAGTCGCGGGCATAAGCTAGTACCTTATATTTATACTTTCTTGATCGGCTTTTTAATTTTCAACGCAAGAAGAGGTGTGATTGTTAGTTTGACGCCAATGTCTTTCGATCTGTCTTATCTGTTTGTGGCATCGTAGCTCTCCAAACGAGTAGACTGATATCGAAGCGGTTTCGTTTAGGTGAAAGGGAGTTGCGTTGCGGTTGTTCTTAGCTATGTTTCGTTAAAATCGGTTCAGCTGTTTTTAGATAACTCACAAGACAAGTAGAATAACAACAACTTGTCTTGAATATGACGTTTTACTAAAATAGAGACCATGAAAAGAAAAGTTAAGTTGGAAGAAAGTTGGTTTGTAAGCTACAGGCCACAGCGTTTCTAAAAGGCGCCGCCCACAGATATAGATTGCACTAGATAACGCAAACACCTCAATCTGTATGAAAATCAACCATGTCACTTTTTTATATCTACTGTGTGTCACGTCTCAAGGGTGATCAGTTTGATATATCGCATCTATATTGCAACAACGACGTAAATGCAACTTTTTCAAAAAATTACTTAATGATGCGAAACTCTGTTGTTGCAATAGAGGTGCGACATGGGTACCTTATGAATTGTTATTATCGTCATTCCCTCTAAACTTATTCTTTTTCCGAGCAACCCACCTCTTCAGTCCCCTGTCCCATGTCGCCAGGTGTGGGAGCCTACGTGTCCCCGGACATGACGTCGGCGGCGTACTCGATGCGCGCCAAGGTGGCCGGCGGCGCGTTCAGTTGGAGCTCGCGCGGGCCCGCGGCCGACGGCGCGCCCGGGGTCACCACGTGCGCGCCCGGCGGCGCCGTCGCCTCTGTCGCCAGGTACGCAGAGTCGTTAGCCTCCGTTCAAACCAGACGAGGTGAAAATGAAATGAAAATGAAAAAAATATTCGGGACAGAAAATAATCAAAAAATAATTGAAAATATCGTCACTATTTTGACGACCGGATGGCTAAGTGGTTAGAGAACCTGACTACGAAGCTTGAGGTCCCCGGTTCGAATCTCGGCCGGGGCAGATATTTGTATGAATAATACGAATGTTTGTTCTCGGGTCTTGGATGTTTAATATGAATTTAAGTATTTATTTATCTATATTTAAGTATTTTTATCCGTTGCCTAGTGTCCATAGTACAAGCTTTGCCAGGGGGGTGTCACTACACCATTCCGCCGCCGAGCTAAAAGTGCGTACCGGGCCTCCCCAACGTTGAGGCGATTCAGTGGTTGCCGCGCACTGACCCGTGGCGCACGCGCGCGCCTCTTACGCAGTACGACTCAATTTACGTTACGTCGCAAGCGCGTGTCATAATTTTAATTGGCAATATGTATCCAAAAAAATACTGCATTGCAGCCGATTGTCGGAACAATGAAAAAAATAGTAATTGTCAGTTTTTCTCGGTTCCGGCAAGTGAGAAAGATAGCGAAAGGTACGGTATTCATTACTCATTTATATCTACTGTCATGGTACCTAAATCTATAACAATAATTAAAAAATATACACACAAATGTTTTATATCATATACTTATTTAAAATAGGTGGTAGGTAGCTACATATACATATAATCCATACCTACATCAAAAGAAAATCACGTGTCGTGTATACCTGTGTAAACTGATTTATATGTTCGGTATTCATTTACCTAATAGGTAGGTATAACAGTTTCTGCATGTGTACCTTGCGTGGTATTTATACTTATAACACTTACCAGCCATTCTGAAGCAACTGTAACATGTGACTATTTCTCGCATGAGATGTACATATTACCTGTCTCTTTCTGTGCACTACTGTGAGAAAGTGACGGGTGACGTCTCGCAACGAGAGTCACTAAGCATAGTTGCGCTGGACTAGACTGGTACCTAGCTTATTCTTACATAATATTCGACCCCGCGCCATAGAATAAATAAAAGTACAACCGCTAAGTAAATATTATAAACAGCATTAAATCTGATAGTATAATAGGTAAGTATTCTATTAAAGTATTGACAACCCTATTTTCGGAATATCTGACAAGGTGTGGAATAATGTCGACCTTCACGCGGCGCCAGAGAGCTCAATGTCGGCTGCTCGCGTGCGGTCCGTTTGTTAATAATAATTATGTAGGCACATAAAAAGGCGGCATTTGTGAAAATCAAAACAGAGAGACTTCTGTACTTGTACTATTATCTATTCTGTGGCTTTGCTTAGTTTGGGACTAGGTCAATTGGTGTCAAGTGTCCCATTATATTTATTTATTTATTCGGGACAAAATAAATAAAAAATGATTGAAAATAAAATACACATTTGCTTGCGCCCGAAAAAAATGCGGACTCCTTTGGTGGAGTCAGCGCTGATCTTAGACGGTCACCGTGTTGTGTCGTGCAACACGGCCCTACGCGTTACGCTGAACGCAGCCGTTGGGCCTGAGTCGGGCAGCGGAATGGGCAAATATCTGTTAAAATAACAGTGCCCTTAGTGTAAGTTTTCGGTTACAAAATACGTCTCGATCGCGTTCGCGTCAAAATCTCAATTTGTATGGAAACACGAACATCGCAAACGTTCGGCTAGAGACGCTGTTCGTGTTTCCATACAAATTGAGATTTTAACGCAAATGCGATTGAGACGTATTTTGTAACCGAAAACTTACACTAAGGGTACAGGTAACATTTGTGTTTATGAGTAAGAGTTTTAATGAGTCCCACTGAAAAACAGCGTTTCGGCTTGCCGCAACATTATGCTGAGTGTGCCCCCAATTTATACTATTCGATGTTTTTATTATTATTATTTCTTCCTAACGTGTTATTCCTAATATGTATATCTAAAGTGTAAATAAATGTCTCTCACTATCTCTCTCTCTATGACAAAGTAAAAAAATATTCTTTACAGATTTACATTGAAAAACTCACAGCTTATGAACGGAACGTCAATGGCCGCCCCACACGTTGCCGGCATAGTGGGTGAGTCATTCAATCTCCAAGCATATTTAACAAAAAAATACAGCCGGCAAAAAACTACAAACCGATTTTCTATTGGTGCGATATAAAAGTTGCTCTGTTTCTTTCCTCATTTTTTTTTTTTAATTTATTGAACTCAAAACAATTAAACATGCATTACATTAGTGTTACTCGCCAAACTGTAACGTTTATTGGCGAGAAGCGCTTATTTTATTTTAACTTACTTAAATAACTAACCTAACTATCTCATTCTAAATTCTTATACAAATTTGCAAAAAGAAGTAGTTAACAAGAGAAAAAAAATAATATCCAAACCAACAAATATCAAACCTTTATTTACAGCGGCCCTTGTATCTGGTCTGAAAGCGAAGAAGTTGCCTTATTCACCGTACTCTATAAAGCGGGCTATTGAAAACTCTGCGACCTACCTCAGCACCGTCGAACCTTGGGCGCAGGGCTGCGGCTTGATAAACATTGAAAAGGTACCTTTATTATAAACTAGCTTTTGCTCGCGGCTCCGCTCGCGTGGAATTCGGTTAGCGCGAACAGGCAGAGGGAACAGCTCTGGAACCGTTCATTTTTCCGGGTAAAAAGTAGCCTATGTCTCTGGCACATAAACTATCTCTATCTTTCTTTAAAAAAAAAAATGATTTCTTTCTTTCTTTCTATGTCAAAAATCACGTCGATCCGTCGCTCCGTTACGGCGTGAAAGACGGACAAACATACAAACACACTTTTGCATTTATAATATTAAGTGTATGGATTGCGTCAAAATTACAAGTCCATTATTTTATGGACTGTCTCCTAAGCACATTAGTAGCAAACTCTGTCTCTTGGACAACTTAATCCAATTACCTTAGTGAAAAAAAGTTATATACTAATTAATCTACTTACTTCCCAGACATTCGACCACCTAACGACATATTCTGACGAGCCGGAGCGCGACGTCACATTCAGCGTACAGTGCGGCCCTAGCAACGGCAAGGGGATACTGCTGCGACCCAAACTGAACGACACGCCCAAAGACATCGGCATCACCATACAGCCCCAGTTCCTGCAGGACCATCTCGACATGGAGAGTAAGTATTAATAGGTGAGAGCATTTCAAGTTTTACTGTAATGCTGTAGTGCCCGGCCGCTAACAAGTCAAACCTGACATATTGCACAACCATTGCAAAAAAATATGCTATACTTCTCTGTCGCACCCGACAAGTAAGCATTGCATTTTGTCTATGATTTTTGTTTATATTCAAAAATTTCATAGTTTTGCAGGATTCAGGGTTTGCTTCATAATGGCTGTTGACTTTAAAGATAAATTTTTCTTATGGCAAAAGTTTGACTTGGAACCATAAACGTGACTTGGATTTGTTCCGAAATATTTCAGCAGATGGTTTTTATTTACGTAAAGTTTACTTGAGATTGACTCCTATCGCACCCGATGAAAAGTACAGAAGAGCGCGCTTTCCTCATGGACCAACTATTTATGCACAACTAATTCACCACAACCATTCCTAGTAACACAACTA
The DNA here is from genome assembly GCA_037349165.1 of Choristoneura rosaceana. Taxonomy (NCBI): domain Eukaryota; kingdom Metazoa; phylum Arthropoda; class Insecta; order Lepidoptera; family Tortricidae; genus Choristoneura; species Choristoneura rosaceana. Next base: position 1,224,458 of record JAZBNJ010000026.1, read on the forward strand.
CAGTCTAAATAGAAATTTCACTCCCCAACCATAAATCAGTCCAGAAAAAAAGGTGGGTTAGGTTAATTACGTATTTTCTTCTGCCCAAAGGGCAAACCGCTCAGGAATAGGAGCCCCGCGAGGCGGGACTCAGTCGAATTGCAAGATGTCCGTAATTAGTTGTGCGACGAGGAACTAATATTAAACAACAATAATTTAGTTGTGCTTATGGAAAATATGTTCAAAAAAATCCTGACACAACTCGTTGTTTATACGTAGTTGGTCCGTGAGGAAAGCTTGCAGTTGAGGTCAAAGGTATAACAATGGTTCAGTAGCGGTGGTGGTAATTCTAGTCTTGAAGAGCCCTAGGTTTTACCTATCTAGAAATACAGAGGATAGGAACGAATTCCGTTCCTTAGCATGAAGCAATATTTTATATGCGCTTGTACGTTGCCTGGCTTTTTAGCAAATAAAATATAAATTTATGGCTGTAAGTCATTAATCAATTTTGATTTAATACAGTAATTTTATAAAAAAAACTAAGTCTTTAATTATATATAATATTAGTATTGTTTTTTGTGCATGTGTTTATTTTTAATTTTCAATCCATAGGTTCGCAAAAGAAACCTTGTAGTTGTACGGAAAGCGCTGTTTTTGCTTTACAAAAAGTTTTCGATGGTATGTTTCCTTTATCATAAACAAGTAGTTTGACTGTACGTACTCGTAATTCGTAAATAGTATTTTCCTATAGATATTGAAAAAAAAACGTAACATTTCTGCGTATAATCGGTAGCGGAATGAGGGTTTCTATCTTGACAGGCGAAATATGGTGTTAGTAAGAGAGCTCTGTTTGACGTTTAGTCTTGTTTACAATTGGCTGTCGAAAACGTGACGGCGCGACCGTGACGTAAATGTCAAAGTTGACTAACGGACCTGACGATACTATGGTTTATATCAATCTTATTTGTGAAAAATGTAAACAAAGACGGCATTTACCCGACCATAGACATTTACCCCCTTATTCATAAAACTTAACAAGCCTATGTTAACTAACAAATGCTTTGTCCCTTTCTAACAAATACAAATGTCGAAGTGACAGATAAGGACAAACTAATTTTAGCGGCATTTTAACTAAAATAGGTTTGATTGTCGTTTATGAATAAGGGGGTTAGTGATATGAAAATCTAGAACCTAGTGCAAAATAATTAATCAGTTCAGTAAGTAAAATTAAATATAAAAAAATATTAATTTAGTTTTTGAATGGTTAAAAAATGGCAAATGATATTAGAGGTTACTTGATAATTTGCACACACTTTATATAAATTGGGTTGATATAAACCATAGCGCAATCTATACTGTCATAGAAACCCTCATTAGAACTAAACCTAGTAATAATTCTTGATGCTATGGTTTATTTAATTAACGTTTGCATTTGGAGTAAAGCAAAATGAAAAATTTGCAAAATGAAGTGTCATAGAAAACAGACTTATTTACTTACATATGCAAGTACATAGTGGTACGTGATTGGTATACGTAGACAATGCAAGTACAGTCAGGAAAAAGTACTTGTATTAAAAAGATACTTATTTAAAAACAAATAATAGCATAGGAAACTAACGGCCTGTTTCAACACTCATCATGCCATCTCTGTTTGTTTTGTGCAAACACCATGTACCAGGCCCTTTTGCTATAAATCAGACTCCGGTAGTTCAAATGTGCCAGCAGCTATGTAACAAACAGATACACCATAAGCTATATAGGGCGCACGTTGCAGACAAGTCGCTGATCCCGCGCCAGATCTCGTTCGGGATGCGTCTCGCGCTCGCGTGCAACGCCGAGTGGGTGTCGGCGCCGAGCTTCCTGTCGCTCGCCAACACGCCGCGCCCCGTCTCCGTGCGCGTTAACACCGCCGCGCTGCCGCCGCAGCCGCACTACACCAGGTCGGTACCACTCACTACACCAGGTCGGTACCACCCCCTACCACGTCGGTACCAGTCACTACCAGGTCGGCACCAGTCAGTACATCAGGTCTGAACCAGCTTGGTACCAGTTACTGTACCAGGTCGGTACCAATCCCTATACCAAGTCGGTACCAGTTACTGTACCTGGTTGGCACCAATAACTGTACCAGGTCAGTACCAATCACTACGAGGTCTGTACCAGTTAGTACACAGTTGGTACCAGTCAATGTACCAGGTAGGTTTGTACCAGTCACTAATCAGGTTAGTAGTAGTCTTTACCAGGTCGGTACTCGGTATCAGTCACTATCATGTCGGTACCAGTCGCTATACCAAGTCGGCACCAGTCACTATGCCAAGTTGGTGCCAGTCACTATACTATGGCTTATAAATGTGCACGAATGTGACTCCCCCTTTGCCGGTTTTTAACCCCCGACGCAAAAAGAGGGATGTTGAGTTTGACCGCTATATGTGTTTGTCTGTGGCACCGTAGCTCTTAAACGAGTCGACTGATTTGAATGCAGGTTTTTTTAATTGAAAGCAGGTTTTCTAGCGATGGCTCTTAGACATGTTCAATCAAAATCGGTTCAGCCGTTTTTGAGATTTTGAACTTTGAATTGACAAAGTCTTGGGTTTTCCAACTATTTGTTGGTTCGGTTATTTACCTTTCACCATTCATGTTCCAGCATCGACGCATACGACACAAACTGCGTCGAGAAGGGTCCCGTGTTCAGGATACCTATAACGGTGCTACAAGCTGAAACGGCACAACCTGACTCCAAGGGGCTGCTGCTATCAGAGACCGCAGTGTTCGCGCCACACACCATCAAGAGGCATTTTATTATACGTAAGTTTGAAATATATATTTTTAGCTCAGTTTTCAGTTTCAGTTTCTAATTTCATACATTTTACTAAAATTAAAAATCGAATTAAGTAATCATGAATGAATTAAACAAAAATTTAATCTTCCTCTGTGTCAATGTCAATAGCCAACTACGTTCAAACAAACAGACCGAGCGGGGATTTCCCGTGCGCAGTTTGAATGTTGCCAATATATTCATGTAAACTTTGTACTATTCAACCAAAACGGTATGGTAGATTTATAAATAAATTAAAAAATTGAATATCAGCTATGAGATAAGTTTTAATTTTTTACGGAAGCTGCCTTTTTAATTTTAAATTCTGTACTCTTGGAAAAAAAACATGCTCCCAAAAAAAAACGTGTTTTTTCATGATAGAAAAAAAAAACAGTTTTTTTGCAACACTAGTCCACGCTAGCGATCTTGATACGCGGCGGTGCAACGCTTCGGAGATACGATACGGAAAAATGATACAAATGTGGTCGCCTCTTAAGGTGGGTACTGACCAACGTTACGAGGTGTAATGTAGCATTCGTATCGAGCATGTTACGCATTGAGAATGTTCGCTGTGTTCTAAAAATCGGCGTAACATGCTCGTCAAAACTCTGTGCTCCGCATTCGCCGCCAGCCGCCACTTCACACAATAGCGTACTGACTGAACCGCGTAACAGTCAAAGGATTCGTCAAAAAACCGACAGCCGGGTGGAGCACTCGAAGCGAGCAACGAGCCGCTCGTTGCTCGCTGGTTTCCTCGTAACACTACGTACTGACTGCATAATGCTCGCTGTGTAACATGTTACATTACATTTCGTGAACTAAAATAATTTCTTTGCTCACCCGCGACCTTAAGATAGCTAAGTCTATGCAAATTATGCGTGTTCATGCAGTTCCTCCACCTCCACACTGTAAGAACACACACAAATTACACAAACCCATTTATCACCACCACCACAACACACTGACGCGTTTCGAACTCAACCAGAGCTCATCTTCAGAGTGACACGGTTGTGCACCATGCTACCAGTTGTTAGACACTAACTCTACTCTAGTTGTTAGTCTAACAACTGGTAGCATGGTGTACAGTTGTGTCACTCTGAAGATGAGCTCTGGTTGAGTTCGAAACGCGTCAGTGTGTTGTGGTGGTGGTGATAGATGGGTTTGTGTGATTTGTGTGTGTTCTTACAGTGTGGAGGTGGAGGAACTGCATGAACACGCATAATTTGCATAGACTTAGCTATCTTAAGGTCGCGGGTGAGCAAAGAAATTATTTTAGTTCATTGATATGGACCTCCGCAAAGTAACGCCTGATTCAATAAATTATTACATTTCGTAACGTTGGTCAGTACCCACCTTTAACGGCCAATCCAGCCTTGCCTACGAGTATATCCGTTAACCGTCCAAATACCCTGACAGCGCCAACGGAAGCCACCTGGGGCGTGCTGAAGCTATCAACTAAAGACAAGGAGCAGACTGGCCGCTTCCTCATACACACGATGCAGATACTGCCGCACGAGAGCTGCAGGTGTCACGAGACGCAGAAAATGATCTCCGTCACGGCAGAGGGGCCTGCCGTGCACCCGTTCGCTGTCGTGGTGAGTGCATGCACCTTGTTGTTTTTTGATTGCTGTTAACTTTTGAAAAAAAAATGAAAGAAAATATATTAGTCACACTTTTTCTCCCTGACGAGAGGTAGCAAAGTGCAAATTTTCTGTTTGAGGCTTTTCTAAGTGTTTTATTGCAAATGCCATTTTTGTAGTTGATAATTGTAAAGCCACGCCATTTTCTATGCTGGTTGTTCTTTAATAATATTTAGATATTTTTTTTTCAAGAGATTAATTCTTGGTGTGAAAAGTTGTACGAGTCACTCGGGAGCAAAATTATTTGCATCTTGGGCGTTATTCTATTTTAGAATCCTTCGCTGAATTCTGGATTCAATGTTACGCCCTTGCCGTAAATATATCATTTTGCTCCCTTGTGACACTAATGGCTATATTCGTGATAGGGCGATTGTTCGAGTGTTTCAACTGTCTAATTTTTCTGGTCACTTTTTTACGACTTGGCTGTAGATTTTGATGTCGTTTTCGTTTATTTGTTGGTGATCCTGTATTTTTATCAGATAACTAAAAAACTGTATCAGAATATTCCGCCATTTTTGTAATAGAACAATGTCCAGAAACATGAGACAAATTAAAAAAAAACATCAGCTATCAGCCCTGCGAGCAATGTGCCCCGCCCACTGCCACTTCAGTTTCGCAATTCTTCGGTTTCTATTGGTTCGTGGAAAATATATCCTCGCACATCTATGGTGAAACGCATGGCAGCAAATCACACTGGACGTCAACTCACACAAAACAAACTATTTATCAACTTTAATAATAATAATAATAATTTATTTGCATAAAAACATGGTACATATTTCGTGGTAAGAAAGAAAGAGAGTTTCACATGTTTTTGTCACTATGTGACGTACAAATTTTTTTAGCTTACAAATAAGTACTACTACTAAAAAAATAAAAAATTAATAAATTAAATTAATTAAGTTTAATTTCCTTCAATGTAATGTATTTTTATGTGTATCGAATATGTATAAATAAATGTTTCTCTCTCTCTCTCTCTCTCTCTCTCTCTCTACTAAGTACTAGTACTACTAAGTCATCATCATCATCATCAGCCGGAAGACGTCCACTGCTGGACAAAGGCCTCCCAACTCGCCACTTGCATCCACCGGTTTCCCGCAACTCTCACGATGTCGTCAGTCCACCTGGTGGGAGGCCTGCCAACGCTTCGTCTTCCGGTTCGTGGTCGCCACTCGAGGACTTTCTCCCCCAACGGTTATCTATTCTTCGAGCGATGTGGCCCGCCCATTGCCACTTCTATTTGCATATTTTTCCAGCTATGTCAGTGACTTTAGTTCTTCGACAAACTACTTCGACTACTAAGTACTTTTCCATTATTCCAGGGCGGCGTGACTCTAGAAGTAGTAATAGCTAAATACTGGGCCAACATAGGCTCCTTAGAGACCGAGTACAGCATAGAGCTGCACGGCCTCAAGCCTAGCTGCGGGCCGCGGCTACGCCTGTTAGCTTCGGACGGCCCGCGCGGGACCAGTCTCACCGCGCTGCGGTTGCAGGACGCCCAGCCGAGCGCCAGTCTCAAGTACAGCGAGCCTGTCGTGAGGTACGTACACTCGGAGTAAAAAAAGGTTCGTCACGCTAAGATCTATTTTCCTTTGAGTTTATTTATTTATTCGTTTATTTATATGTGACTGCTTATCCCGTTTCCTATTTTTATTTTAGACGTGTAGTATATGTGCAATAATGTGTATGTGTAGATGTGTTTTTGTTGCTTTTTCATTCTCTGATCTACTGATAATGCACCACCTGCTGTAAACTAGTCCTTCCTTCTTTCTGTAAAAAGGTTGCCTGGAAGAGATCGCTCTTAAGCGATAAGGCCGCCTATTGCTTACCTTGTAATTTTCTCTGTGTACCTGTTCTCTGTATCGCTTATTATTTCTGGTGTACAATAAAGAGTATTTGTATTGTATTGTATTTTCTTTTGCTCAGTATGAGCGCTAATGTGCTTTACCGATTGAGTAGGACATACTGCGTCAACCTGTCAACCTGCTAAACATAATCAGGTGACCATAGCAACCCTACAACTACACCTTGACACTGACAAACATTGACAATTAAATAGAACATTATTTGATTTAAACTTTTTCGAAGTTGTTTATTAAAAAGGTTTTGTATTGATATGAAACTAGATATATGTCTGAGGTGTATACTATTTTGACCCTTGTTATCATGTCAAGTAAATATAATTTGATATGCAGTTGTCTACTTAGTACTTTGGTTTCAAAACGTACTAAGAGTCTATGACTAAGTAAAGGAATCAATTTAATAACTGACAAAGGTTTTCCTACCCCCACTGTACATGGGAGTGGGAAACAAGAGATGGTGTGTCGATGAGACACGCTGATCGGAATAACGTGGACTGAGTAGCGAATGATGCAAAATTCTACATTGTTGAAAATTATGCAAGATATGAGCGAATCCCTGTATTATTATTATTTTGTACTAGCTTTTGCCCGCGGGTCCGCCCGCGTGGTATTCGGTTATCGTGCGCTTTTCCCTCGGGAACTGCATTTTTTCCGGGATAAAAAGTAGCCTATGTCACTCTCGGGCCCATAAACTATCTCTATGTCAAAAATCACGTCGATCCGTCGCTCCGTTACGGCGTGAAAGACGGACAAACACACAAACATTCAACACACACTTTCGCATTTATAATATTAGTATGGATCTTCCCAGTCATCCCTGACATAATTTTTGCTACATTCAGGCTCTGGAGTATGGATATAATAGTTTCATCTTGTTTCTTCCATTTCTTGGTCAAATACTCATCGCCTTTACTGATGTGTATCTTAACTTATTCTTCTTCTCTTTTAAAATATGGCTTTCTGTCCTAATTAATAGGACAATTTCGCCAGTGTCAAAGTACTCTCTTTGAGAGGGACGTTGTAGGTACGGTGATTGTAGTTTTTGCAACTTGATAGTAAAATTCCAGAAACCACATGGAGACAACTCGTGCATTAAAAAATGTCAGACACGAGAGCAATATAGAATTTTGTGCTCACTGTTCACTGCTAAGGTTAATCGCCGCATAAAACACTATCAAAATTATACTTCAACTAGCCAAAGAAACAGAAATAGCAAAATTTTTAGGCAGTCTTCGACGGTGCGTTTTAAGCGGTCTTTTTTGCCACGAACTTGCAAAATCTGGAACGAGCTTCCCGCTGGGGTCTTCCCATCGAGTTACGACCTGGGTGCCTTTAAGAGGCGTGTGTATAAATTTCTGCAGGGCCGACAACGCACTGGCATCGCTTAAAGCGTTGCGGGTGTCTATGGACAGTGGTGATCACTTAACATCAGGTGACCCACTAGTTCGTTTGCCTGGCCTCTCTAACATAAAAGAAAAATTGATATTGTCTCCATCCGCCATGTTCGAATGCTACAAATCGATCCTCATCTTAACTTCAATTCGCAGGCCGTCAGAATCGAAGCTGTCACCGCTGACGTCGCGCGACGTGGTCCCTCCAAGCCGGCAGATTTACCAGCTGATCAACACGTATAACTTCCACGTCGCGAAGGCCACAGAGGTATGTTCTGACAGAACGAAACGTTAAATATCACCACATTAACTGGAGTAGACCTGAGGCATTATTTGTTTAACGTTCGTAGTTCCCAGCGCTGGTCTTATTCATATTCATTTATTCATAGAATTAAAAAAATTACTTGTTTAATATTTAGTATATAAATTCATTATTACAATTTATTATGCAATTTAGAATTCAGCCGCAGCCAATCAAATTAACGCTTCGTCTTCCGGTTCGTGGTCGCCACTCGAGAACTTTTCTCCCCCAACGGTTATCTGTTCTTCAAACGATGTGGCCCGCCCATTGCCACTTCAACCTGCATATTTTTCCAGCTATGTCGTATGTGTAAGTTCTCGAGTGGCGACCACGAACCGGAAGACGAAGCGTTGGCAGACCTCCCACCAGGTGGACTGACGATATCGTGAGAGTTGCGGGAAACCGGTGGATGCAAGTGGCGAGTTGTCGTTCATTATGGCGTTCTAAGGGGGAGGCCTTTGTCCAGCAGTGGACGTCTTCCGGCTGATGATGATGACGATGAATCAAATTAACATTAAAAATACAATTGATATTAATCATTCCATTGAAATAATAATAAAAAAAAACTGGTTTTTCTGTGCATCTATATTTCAGTTTGTATTTTCGATATAGGTTTTACGGGATGACCGTAAAAGTAACAAAAATTTGGAATTGAAATAAAAATACAAAAAGATTCCAAAAATCAATCTTAATTTGATTGTAACTATATCTCTTGTCCGGGTGAGCGGTTAGTTCCGATGGAGTGCCGAAAATTTTCTCGATGGGGATAGATGTCGCTAGATAGATGTCGTTTGTCCCTGAGCAAACCCGCGGACGGACAGACAGACAGACGGATATGGCGAAACTATAAGGGTTCCGTTTTTGCCATTTTGGCTCCGGAACCCTAAAAACAGACTGAGATATGTGATGCATAGGGAAATTCGCGTCTGTACCGTTGTCCAGAGGTGGTGTAGAGCGGTATAGCACGCGACACGGAATGCCGGTGACCTGGGTTCGATTCCCAGCGCTGGTCTTATTTTTCTGGTTTTTCTGTGCTTCTATATTTCAGTTTGTATTTGCGACAAGTAATATTGTTGTCTATTGCCCTTACTATTGTATCTTGCTAAGCTTACGTTGTTTTTTTCGTCAGGTGTCCCCAATAGTTTCGCAGCTATGCGACATGCTGTACGAGTCGGAGTTCGAAGCGCAAATGTGGATGCTCTACAATAGCTGTAAGCAGCTCATGTTCGTTGGAGACGCTTACCCTTCCAAGGTAAACTAGCTGCTTTATGAAGTTACGAAAGTAATTTTAAGTGCTGATTTGGTAATTTTATTACTCTTTAGTTACTAAGGCATGACTTTGTTTTGATGTATAAAGACTATCTATCTCTGTAGACTGTATATTGATCTTTGGAGTGTAAATTAGTAAAATGAAACAACTTTTTATAATAATGCATAATTAAGCACGCAGCGCGGACAAGGACTATGACAGGACTGTCTTTATTCTTTTGTTTTCTTTCCGCGCTGCTTGCTTTCCAATTTTATTTAGTGGCCAGTGGTTAGATTGTAAGTATGCATACTTTTTGCGAAACTAAAGTGGCAGTGGGCGGGGCACATTGCACGCAGGACTGATGGGGTCAGAAGGTTCTCGAATGGCGTCCGCGGACCGGGAGACGAGCTGTCGGTAGGCCTCCAACAAGATGGAGCAACGACCTGGCTAAGATCGCGGGTTCGCGGTGGATGCGAAAAGCACAAGAGCGGTCTGAGTGGAGAGCCTTGGGGGAGGCCTATGTCCAGCAGTGGACGTCTTTCGGCTGACATGATGATGCAAACTTTTTAACGAATTTTGTACATGCGTCGTCTACAATCTTCTTTCTATCTCTATTGTCCCAGTACTCAGTGAAGCTGGAGAAAGGCGACTACGTGCTCCGTCTGAACGTGCGCCACGAGAACCGCGCGCTGCTCGAGAAGATGCAAGAATTGCCTGTTACCATTCAGCAGCGGCTGCCTCAGCCGATCACGCTTGACGCTTACTGCACCAGGGCACAGGTAAGACGGTCAATAAGTGATTAATTCTATACCGGGTGACCTTAGCCTCTGGACAAATACGAATTTTACTTGCTTAGCAAAATATTTAAAACCAAACTGCAAATTATCATAACAATCAGTCCAATATTTACCGAAAAACTAACGGTTTTCAATGTATCACTTTGGAGCAGCCTGTATTTGGATGATCTGATTTCATAGATTTTTTTCTTTTCTAATTAAGCAAATAACTATTTTAAGATATTGCTAAGTAGCAGTCTTATCCAGGGTTTCATTATTTGTCCAGAGGCTAAGGTCACCTTGTAAATGCGAAAGTTTATGAGTGAGTTACTTCTTCACGCTAAAAAGGCTGGACGTATGTAGATACTTTGACGTCTGGAATAAAACATAGGCTACTTTTTATCCCGATATTCCCACGGGATAGGGATAACATCTTGAAATAACAACCGCTGAGCTTAGAGTAATGAAATTTAGGACGGGATGGAAAACCACGATAATTTTCGTGAATTTTCACGGTATTCGACACACGACAGACTCAATCTCAATCAATCAATTGCATTCTCAGGCTCTGACGGGTGGCAAGAAGTTCAGCTCCGCGCCCGTGGCGAGCGGCGGCATTCTGCCCGTCTACTTCGCCCCCGTACCTTCCGACAAGTAAGTCAACATCACTGCGACTCATGGAAGTCTAATTGGTCGGCTAAATTGTCAAACCTCGTGAGTCCGTTAGATCAAATTTTACAGGAAGCACAAAGAACTGCACCAAGCAAAATTTTGTATGAAGGTTTTTTTTTTGTTTTGATTTTTTTATATTAATACAATTAATTATTAGTAATATTATAAAAAAAATATAAAGAGTGGCAATTTATTTTATTAGTTACGGGGTCTGATACTTTAGACGGCGCAATGTCTATGTACAAATATTGATCTATTGACAACACAAAAGGACAAAAGGACTCACCTCAGCATAATGCCGGCTCGAGAGCCGGCACTGGTCTTCCGGTGGGACCTTGAAGCCGTCACTACACGCTGCAATGCATGTATCAAAAATAATATTTGCGTGACTTATAACAGTCTAAATGTATGAAACAAAAAATCATATAACATCATAACTTTAATGTGTACTACATTTACCGCAAATAAATTTCATTTCATTTCAATTTCATTTCATTTGCACGGGGGACCAGGCCGTGTCTAATTGTGAACGCGACCGCTTATGGCCAGCGCTACTAACAAATTAAAGGGGTTTTCATATGATTTTTATAATAAAGTAAATATTCACCCTATTTCATTATTTTTGGCTTTGATTTTAACAATTTAAAGACACCAACACACGTCTCTTCTTTGTGGCTTGCGTCTTGCTTTTCACAAGCCTAGTCAAGCCAATGATTGCGTTTCTTTCGCAGAATAAGCCGTTCTAACCTCACGATAGGGCACACGCTGACTGGCACAGTGACGTTCGCCAAAGACGAGCTGGGCCGCAAGGTTGACTCCTACGACCTCCAGTACGTGGTCTGCGAGCCGCCGAAACGAGCCAACAACAACAGAGAGAAAGAGAAGACGAAACCCCACGAGGACTACATGGAAGCTAGCAAAGAGTTTATGACCAACTGGCTGACTAAACTAGGTAAGTTTTCTAACCTCCTTTTAGGAGATCCTTGTGCAGGTTCCGCCTGGATTGCTACCACCATCTTGCTCGTTAATCATGCCGCGAAGCAGCAGTGCTTGCACTGTTGTTTCGGTATGGAGAGTAAGACAGCTGGTGAAATTACTGGCACTTGAGGTATCCCATCTTAGGCCTCTAGGTTGGCAACGCATCTGCAATGCCCCTGGTGTTGCAAGTGTCTATGGGCTGGGCGGTGGTGATCTCTTACCATCAGGAAACCAACTTGATCGTTTGCCATCCAGTCTATTAAAAAAGAACATTTTGCTACCCTTGTATATGTACACGCCCATAGAAACTGACAGGAGCATCTATGGACGTGTACACGAAAAACAGGGCCGGTATTTCCATGTCGGTGTTATCCGGGCCGGGAAAGACTTACACCCTTACTGACCTAATGAACTTGTATTTCAGAGGGTGACAAATCAGAGCAGCTGTATGAGGAGCTGTTGGAGAAGTTCCCTGGATACCTGGGCGCGCATATAGCTTACCTACACGGTATTGATTCCCCCACGGATCCCAAAAAGTAAGTGCAGTTGAAAAGAAATCTCGTTTTCAGGGGTTTGTGCTTCAAAAGAGAAAACTTAAAAAAATAATTAAAAACTTAGACACATTCAAGTCGTTGAACCAAAGAATACGAACTAGACAGTGAATATGTCCGCCTGTTCTCGGTACCAGGTCGCATATCTCAACCGTCTTGTAAAATTTTTGCGACAGTTTCGATAATTATATGGTCATTTTTTATAAACTATCTTTTTGGAAACTTCAAAGTTTATTCCGTCAAGTAGTGTATTATTGGGCTTTTCAGAACAGATTTTGTTCTGAAAAGCCCAATCGTATCTAGGGATGTATTTCTGTTCTGAAAAGCCCAATCGTATCTAGGGATGCATTTCTGTTCTGAAAAGCCCAATCGTATCTAGGGATGCATTTCTGTTCTGAAAAGCCCAATCGTATCTAGGGATGTATTTCTGTTCTGAAAAGCCAAATCGTATTTAGGGATGTACATTTCTGTTCTGAAAAGCCTAATCGTATCTTGGGATGCATTTCTGAAAAGCCCAATCGTATCTCCGGATATCGTTTAACAGATTCTGTTCTGAAAAGCCCAATCGCATTTGTAGATCGTTTTTTTTTTTATCATACATAAGTACATTAATTTGCGTTTAAAACCCACAACACCTAAGACTATCGTAACGTATAGACGATTCCGATTAGAAAGGCATTATGGAGTTTGTTAAACAAACACAAACGTTAAATTTACAAAAAGTTTTTTCAGATTCTATGAAGGTACATTACCGTCATGGAAAGCTTTTACCAAGCACAATTCGTTGCCTTGTTTGTGGTCCATCTAACTGCGGAAAAACAAATTTAGTTATAGGACTTCTCCTGCACAAAAACGGGTTAAATTTTCAAAACGTATACGTATACTCTAAAACGTTAATATTTCACACGAAAACACAAGCCGAAACATGAATGCACAGAAAAACCAGAAAAATAGACCAGCGCTGGGAATCGAACCCAGGTCCTCAGCATTCCGTGCTGCGTGCTATTCCCCTACACCACCACTGGACAAGACTGAAGACTGGAGGTCCAGTGGTGGTGTAGGGGAATAGCACGCAGCACGGAATGCTGAGGACCTGGGTTCGATTCCCAGCGCTGGTCTATTTTTCTGGTTTTTCTGTGCATTCATGTTTCGGCTTGTGTTTTCGTGTGAAATATTAAACTTTCACGGGATAACCGTAAAAGAAACAAAAAATTTGGAGTTGAAATAAAAAATACAAAAAGACTCCAAATCGTAATCTTGCTCTAAAACGTTATTCCAACCTAAATATAGATTCTTAGAAAAAGTTTTAAGAAGAGTACCGGAGGTTCAATATTCAAAATTCAATGAAAATCATCACGTTTTAAATCCAGATAAAGCGAAACCTAATTCTATAATTATATTTGATGACATAGCATGCGAAAAACAAAACTGTGTGCGAGATTATTTTTCTATGGGTCGACACAATACAATTGATTGCTTTTATATAAATCAAACATATAGTAAAATTCCAAAGCAGCTAATAAGAGACAACGCGAATTTAATCATTCTTTTTAAACAGGACGATACTAATTTGCGACATGTATATAATGAACATGTTAATACAGATATGTCATGGGTAAAGTTTAGAGAAATGTGTGCTAACATTTGGTGCACTCCCTATAATTATTTAGTTATAAATAAAGACTGCGAAAGAAATAAAGGATGCTATAGAAAAAATTTTGACACGTTCGTAATTTTAAAATAATTAGGACATTATAATAATCGTCACTGCAAAATATTATTCATTACAAATTTGATGGCCACACAGAACGTACGTAATTTTTACAATGGATAAGGAAAAGGTAATTAAACAAGAAATCGTTAAATCTGCTGAAGCAGTTAAGCGAAAGGTTAAAATGATGCGTGATATGACGAGTGAAAAGGAAAAAATTCTTGAAACAGTTTTTAAACCTATATCAGATCCTCTTAACCAAATAGTAGGTCAAAGCAGAACCTGTGCTCAGTTTAATAATAAAGGTATTAGTCCCGAAAGCCACAGTACTCCTAAAAAAATTAAGCTTGATCATAACGAAGAAAAACCAAGTTTGTTTAATGACGATACAATTTATGAACTAAACCATGATGGAATGGAAAATGGTAGCAGTATTTTGAATAAAGATTACAATTTTGATTCGTGCGAAAAAAATGAAACAGAAAATGAAACAGAAAATGAAACGGAAAACGAAGAAGAGGATAATGCTTCATCTGATGATCTCACATTTGAGTCACTTCCCAGTTTGGATCGTAATTATTCGTCTCCGCTTTCATATTCCGCGAAAGCATTTGAAGATGTGCCTTACGGAGTGAGACTTGAACGAGGAAAACTTATGATGGGATCTCAAAGAGTTTTTGTCGCAGAAAACACTATTACCATTAACTCAACTACTTACGAAAAGACACCGGGGCTTGTACAGTTGTTATTTAAGAAAATACCGAAATTGGATTTAGTTACTGCAGAAGACAAAGAAAATTACAAACTCATATTAAATCAAACGAATGCTCACCGTAGAGATTTTGACTCTAAAAAAGCTATTAAAGGCAACAGGGGTTCTAAATATTTACAAATTATCAAACCTCTATTCAAACTGTATAGGAACTGTGAAAGTACAGAAAACCTAACAGTGGGTAATGGGCTATTAAAAAAAGTTAAGTCTAATATCGATTATGTATATTGGGATGACCCGAATGAGCTAGTTAATCGATTAAAATTACTAATCGCTTCTCGAGAAGCTGGTAATACCGGACTGGACAATGAGATTATATCAATAATAGAGGAACTGCGTGAAAAGAACATTATATAATATAAATGACAATTTTTTCTTCATCATATCAGTTGAAAGATAGCCCGATTCAAAGGCGGACGCACTATGAACGTTGACAAATTTGGACATCATGTTCATAAACGTCTTCGCTTCGACCAAAATTTCATTAACTGTGATGAAACATTAAAAAAATCGGAAAATGGAGATTTTGATTTACGCTTATCGAGGTTGAAAGGTTTGAAGTATCCAGTTTCCAACGATGATGCTGTTAATAAGGAGTACGTTGATAACATAAACAAAGTGATTCAAAGTAATTTAGCTACCATTTTACTTCGGCTACGCCACATAGACTCTATTTTGAAACAAATTGATGAAAAATTTTACACAAAAGAAGATATTAATAAAATTACAAGCAAAACAATAAAATAAAAGGATACAAATGAGTAAGCAAGATATTGTTAATGAAATCCATAGAGATGCTCGAAAAAATTTTGTACGTCGCGCTGTCTTATTAAAAGGTATAGATGATCTATGGCAAGCCGATTTAATTGATATAAAAAAATTCGCTCATGTAAACAATGGTTACAAGTATATTCTTGTTGTGATTGACTGCTTTTCAAAGTATGCCTGGGCTAAAGCAGTTAAAACCAAAAATAAACATGAAATAACACAAGCATTTAATGATATTCTGGACTCTAATCGCACCCCTATTAATTTGCAGACAGATTTAGGCAAGGAATTTTATAACCATGTTTTTCAACAATTAATGAAATCTAAAAATATAAATCACTACTCTACGTATTCCACGAAGAAAGCTTCTATTGTAGAAAGATTAATAAGAACATTAAAAGCGAAAATATACAAGAATTTCAGTTTAGTCGGTAACTACAGATGGATTGGAAAGCCACTAGATAACGCTGTCAAAACCTATAATGAAACTGTGCACCGTACAACAAAACATAAACCATCTGATGTCAATTCTTCAAATGAGCACGAAGTGAGACAAAACATCTTAAATGGACAAAATCATTCCAGTTCACGGAAAAAAAAGCTTAAAATAGGTGATTGTGTTCGAATTAGTAAATTTAAATCTGCCTTCAGTAAAGGGTTTACTCCAAACTGGTCTACTGAGCTATTTACAATTGTTAAAGTAAAAAACACCAGTCCAGTGACTTATCAAATTGAAGATTCGCATAAAAATATAATACTCGGCTCATTTTATGAACAAGAACTTCAAAAAACAGCACATCCAAACGTCGAAAAAAGAAAGGGTCGAAACTTTTCGTTAAATGGTTAGGCCTCAGTGAGGCGGAAAATAGTTGGATAAACAAAAGTGCTATTGTCTGATTATAAATATATGTTTTAACTAATTTCTCTCCATTAAATAAATAGAGATGCAAGGGAGCGGACTTATAAATAATTTAATAAATAACTTACCAATTGAATTGCATTTGCCTGGATACAATTACTGTGGACCGGGTACAAGATTAAGAGAAAGATTGTTAAGAGGTGATCGTGGCGTAAACAAATTAGACGAGGCGTGCATGAAACACGACATTGCGTACAGCAGATATTCTGATTTGAAACAGCGTCATAAAGCTGATTTGGATTTGATAAAAATGGCGAGACAGAGAAAAAATGCAACTGATTCAAGCAGAGGTGAAAAAATAGCATCATGGCTAGTGAACAAAGTTATGAAAACTAAGTTAAAAGCGGGTGCAGGTATTAAATCATTTAAAAATATTGTTTCTAAAATCCGTTCTCAAATCAAAAAATATAAACCTAAGAGTGATATATCAACTATAAAATGTGCCTATAAAGCAGCCAAGAAGTTGGTTTCTAAAAATTCCCGAATTCGCCTACCCCGCATTATTCCAATACCCAAAACTGGCGGAATATTACCTTTAATACCTATTTTCGCTGGATTGTCGGCTCTCGGATCATTAGCTGGAGGAGCCGCAGGTATAGCTAAAGCTGTGAACGACTATAAATCAGCTCGTAATAATCTACAGGAGTCTGAACGGCACAATAAAATGATGGAATCAATTGCTTTAGGTAAGGGTTTGTACGTCAAACCTTACAGAAAAGGAGCTGGGTTATTTTTAAATACGACAAAAAACTGAACAGAAGGCTACCAAAGAGAGCTCTCACAAACGTAGACCTATTAAAGTATGGAAGTGACATACCGCACTTTAGAGGCGTCTTCATGCGTGATAACTTACCGAAACGACCGCATCGTGTGGAGTGTGCAATTGTTAATTTAGATAGTTCTGAGAACTGTGGAACTCACTGGGTAGCCTACGTAAAATTAGACACGTATTGCGAATATTTCAATAGTAATGGAGATTTAAAACCTCCTGTAGAACTTACAGCTTATTTAAAATATGATATATTTTATAATTATGATACATATCAAAAATTTAATACAGTAAACTGCGGACACTTATGTTTAAAATACTTAAGAAACTTTTGGAAGAAATATTATAAATTGTAATATTTCGAGCGATTGTTATCAGTTTTATAATGTCGTTCACACTATCAATAACAGGGATAAGTTCAACGCTTACAACAAATTACTCTCCTCCTTTACAACTGGAGGGAGAGTATGAGTGTGGGCTTTTGTATTTCTCAACATTCAATTCCATACCCAACATTGATAGTAGAAATAATCGATTCTGTTATGGAGATAATGAGCCTATTGAAATACCTGAAGGATCTTACGAACTTGAAGATATCGGTGATTTTTTAAAAGAAAACGTTAAAGACTGTACCTTCAAATTATTTTGTAATAATAATACATTGAAAACTAAAATATTTTGTACTAAAGATATACATTTCGAAAAAAATAACACCATTGGAAGAACTTTAGGGTTCGGAAAAGAAATACTGAAAGCTAATATAATAAACAGTTCTCGGTTTCCTGTTAGCATTCTATCAACGACCGTTATCAGAATCGAATGTGATATTGTGAGCGGATCATTTGTTAACGGAAAACCAAGCCATATCGTTCATGAATTTGTTCCTAACGTGCCGCCTGGATATCGCATCATAGAAGTTCCTAAAAACGTTATTTATTTTCCTGTAAATCAAGACACTATAAGTTCTATAAATGTGCGCATTCTTGATGCAAACAATCACCTAGTTAATTTAAGAGGAGAAGACATCCAGTTGTATTTTCATATTAAGAAGAAGTGATTATGTTAGATTTTAACAAAAAGTCAACACGTCCTTCCGGACATACCAGTTTATCAAATATTGTCAAGAGGAGAACACCTATTAAATTAACAAAGGAAAATATATTGTTTTTAAAACACATTGGATTATTAAAATGAGTGAAATTCTGAATATCACAGATCCCTTTTCGGAGGACAATAGCATTGAAAGCTATGAAGTCCATTCCTATAGGCCATATGTGACTACATTCAATAAAAACGATGAAATTCGTATACCCATCAATCAGCAAGATTTGTATATATTACCATCCGCGAGTACCTTGTATTTAGAAGGTACTGTAAAGGTTTATAATAAAGAATCAAAAGCCGAGGTGAAAAGTATTGAATTCACAAACAATCCATTTTTATTCTTATTTCAAGATATTCGTTACGAATTGAATGGGGTTGAGATAGATAAAGTAAAAAACGTTGGTATTACCACCACTATAAAATCTTTTCTGTCTATGAATATTAATGAATCATCAATGTCAAAAGCTTGGGGTTGGGATATTAACGGTACAAAGAATACGGATGAGGGGCGCTTTGCAGTCTCTCTACCTCTAAATAAAATTTTAGGTTTTGCTGAAGACTTTACTAAAGTAATAATCAATTGTAAACATGAATTAATTCTCCTTCGGAGTAACACGAATTTGAATGCGGTAAAACTTAATACTAATGAAGTCTTGGATGATATCATTATAAATAAAATTGTATGGCGTGTACCTCATATCAAAGTGTCAGATCGTCAAAGAATTAATATGCTAAAGTTGATGGAAAAAGATCGTCCCTTAAGCGTAGTTTTCAGAAACTGGGATCTGTACGAGTATCCACTTTTACCGAAAACTACTAAACATACTTGGTCAATTAAAACGTCTTCTCAGATAGAAAAACCGCGATTTGTTATTTTAGCTTTGTCAACGAATAGAAAAAACAAGTCCGGAATGGATTTTTCACGTTTTGATCACTGTAATCTACGTGAAGTTCGAGTATTTCTAAACTCTACTTATTTTCCGTATGAAAACTTAAACGTGAAATTTGAGCATAATAATTATGCTTTATTATACGAACAATACGCCAGGTTCCAACAGTCTTATCACGGCCGTCATAGAGCTGAACCGCTTTTGAATATACACGACTTTAAGGACTGCGCTTTGTATGTGTTGGATACGTCAAGACAAAACGATCACTTAAAGACAGGCCCGGTAGATGTGAGGATAGAAATTGAGAGCGATACAGAAATTCCAGATAATACATCGGCTTATTGTCTTATTTTTAACGATTGTATTGTGGAATATAAACCCCTAAGTAGCATTGTGAAGAAAGTATCATGAATTCAAATATTTACATAATTGATGTGCAGGGCTTCAAGGACAAGGATAATAATTTTATAATAAAGGAATTAGCCCTGGTTTCAGAAAATTTTACGCAAGTTTATTTAATAAAACCGCCGTTCCCGTATTCTAAGTTAACAAATAAAGAGCGACGGCAGGTGCGGTGGATAGAAAAAAACTATGGTATAACATGGAGTGAAGGAATAACTGATTACAGAGAATTCAAAAGAAATGTGCAGCATTTCTTAAAAAATAAAACTATCCTAGTGAAAGGTTTAGAAAAAGTCAAATGGGTAAAAGAATTATGTTCCGATTGTGATGTTACTGAAATAGGAGAAATGGGGTGTCCAAAATTTGAAGAATTGTATAAAATGGTTGTTGATGACGGCAAACCAATTTTTAGTTGTATTAAACATTTAAAAAGATGTGCTTTAAAAAATGTAATGTGTATTAGAAACTGGTATAGGAAATGTAACAAATGTTATTAATAGTTTAAATAAAATGATGTTATTGGTAATATAAATGTATTTTTATTTTACTATTCAATTCCCCAAATTTACGACTCAGGATAGTTATAGAAATAAAACAAAATATACACTAAAGGAAATTATGTTTATTAAAAAAACATACATTTATTTGTAATATTACACCTTACATCTAACTTAAACATTTAATTATCCTTAAATTATTAAAACATAGATTTATGACCCCAGGACAAGGTAGAGATTTGATTCTTCAGTATAATGCGTTTGTCATCATTTGACGACAACGCTACTTTTTTCACAGATTGCGTAAAAATAACATGCTTCAACGATTTAAATACAATATTTGTTTTCCTTAGCCTTTCTTTATTTAATAGAACATTTTTATAATTATCAAAATCTAAATGACGCAAAACATGTTTTTTTGTGCCCTTAGCTTTTTTCAATTGCTTCTTTTCAGTTTTGATACAATACAATTTAGACCTGAGACCTACAAATTCGCTTATTATTTCACCACCAAGTTCGTCTTTAAATAAGCCTGGCACTTTTTTATGTTGACGAGTTATACCATATGCGTTACTGACAGAATAATTACTGGTATCAAAGTAAGGTTGAAAATTTAATTTAATATCTGCATATAAATCGTCTGTATTTATGGAATACAAAAAAGAGTCGGTATCAGTATAGCACAAACTTAAATTAGACCCGTAAAAAGGTTTCATATAAGAATAATGAAAATCATACATATGAGATTTTGATATTTCTAAAACAGTAAATCCGATATAAATTGGTCGGTCAAGTTTTATGGATTCTGGTTTCATTTGAATGGCAACAAAATTTGAAGTAAATATAGTTGAACTGTGATAATTAGGTCTGGCTATTAGACACTCGGCTCCGTACTTCTTTTTCGTTTTATTTTTATTATCATGCCATACATTAACCAACATAACATTTAACCTTTTCTCAGGGTCTTCCAACGTCTTTCCAAAAATAGCATTATTAAATAGTTTACACAAGTTTTGTTCAAATACAGATGTCGCTTTTTGTCTTAATTGCGTGTTCAGATCTATGTACTGTTTTAAAAATTGACTTTGCTTAAATTTTATTACTCTATGAATTTTTTTAAGTACCAAACCATGTTTTAAACATGTTTTTAAATGTACGTAATGAATGACATACTCGTATTTATCATATAAATTTGGGATAAGTTTAGGTTGCTTAGAACCAGGAGGTATGAATTTTTGCGGGCAGAATGGAATGTCGTTATGTAAGTCATGCAAATATTCAGGGTACTCTAAATCCACTTCTAAAATATAACCATAATTTGAATTATCTGGTACTAACCGGATATCGAGATTTTTAATTTCATCCTGTTGCAATAATTTGAAATCAGCATAAGGTAAACTACCACACATGGCGTAACCGTATAAATTATTACAGTCTATATATAATAAAAAGTTATTAGGAATGTTCGGATCATACTTAGGCATATATTTATTATTTGCACTTGCATATCGAGTGGAACATAAACATACACCCCCACGAATACCCTTCTGAATCATTCGAATTATTTCGAGGTCATTAATAAGCTGTAATTTAACTTCTGTTATAAGTAACATAGCATCGAAACTTAAACTTGGAGCGGTCAGATAAAATGCAGGATCTAGTCTGTAGTTAACTTTAGAAGTTTGGCGAAATTTTTCGAATATGTCAGCTAGTAAAAGTACATCAGATTTAAGATAAAGATCGGTGTATTCTCCTAAATCCTTTAGTTTGAATGATTTCCATACAAGTTTAGCGTGCTCGTAATCACAATCTGATATAATGTCATTGGTCAACGAGTTATAAAAATAATGTTGCTGAGGTAAACATTGCTCTTCGTAACGAGTCCAACTATTCATATACTCATATGGATAGACACCCTTACGTTTCAGTAGGTCGAAATGCTCTTTTAACGAATAAAAATGGGAAAGGTGAACAAAATCTTTTTCGTTTAATGTGCTTACAAGTTCTTCTAAACTAGCTCCTAAAAATTTGTAGGAATCCACAAAACGAACAGGCATAAATTCGTTTCTGTTATTGATAAAATATTTTGTAAACGATATATAATTTTCTTTATTTTTCGCAATAACTTTGATTTGACCTGGCATTTCCCCCAACTGACGTATAAACAAATGACTGTCGTATCCTGATAAGTTATGAAAAAATACGGGCACAAATACTGGTAAACGGTAGCGTATATTACAATAAGAATGGGCTGCCCCCCTGTAGCGTCCTGTTAAATGACAATGATCTCTTACGGAGTCACCGAGCAACAACTTGCGGCAAAGAAAACAATACTGAGCATTCAAAAAATCATTTTCTTCGTTCTCTGTAATATCCATTGGCTTCGGGTTCGAATAAATATTGTTTATAGTACATATATCCCGTTGCAGATATTCGAGAAATTTGGCTACACAGTCTTTTCCACGATATGAAACGAATTTATTGAGAGAACTGTCGTATGAACTCACAACGTAGTACGCAAAAGCGGCTGGTACATGTTCCTGTAATTTAATAGTACTTTCTGAACTATTTTTTCCTTGCGTTTTCGGTACCAACAATGATTCGAAGTCTGCATATATCACGAAAGGCATGTCTTGCATACGTTCAAAATTTTTAAATTCTATTTGCTCATTCTGGTTGGGTAAAATTGTCTTTACACCACCACATACGTGAGCATTTAATTTTTTTTCATTGTTAAAAAATATCATACATTCTTCACAGAAAAACAAAGATCCGTGGTGTTTGGTAAATTGATTTTTAAGCATCCGGCTTAGATTTTTAATAAGGCAATAATGAGTTTGTCGACCATTTTCTAACATTAATAAATTAATATGATATTGCTTGCGACATGCGGTTTTATACAGCGGACCAACGATTTCAGTTTTATTTTTCAGTGCATACACATTAACACTTATATGTTGGTTGTTTTTTTCAAATATTTTGATATCATTTAATCCCACAGGAAAAGTCATATTATCGATATTGAGAACGTCTTTGTAATGCGGATACGAAGATACCCGATGAACATTATTTTTAGCGGGAAATAAAGAAGCCATTACACACCACAAAAAGCAAAACACATCATTATTTTGTATATTAATACACGCTCGTTTTAGTTTTATATTTTTAGGTAAATCTATGAATCCTGACGCTCTCAGTGGGTTGTATTTCGTAATGTTTACCTCTAAGTATAAATTTCGCATAAATGCCCAACCACTATCTCTGTCTTGAAATTCATCAATTTTTCGGCAAATAGTGAGTAAAAGATTTGAAAATAATTCATTGAAATCATAATTGGGATGTATAACTATATTTCGTGTCGCAAATGATTTTATATCGCAAGTATCGTTTTTAAGTAAAGAAAATTCTGCAAATAATTCAAAATTTACTTTGATACTACTGAAAACTGATTGCCTTGCATCCAAAATTTGATGAATGGGGGCGCGAATGTCGCGTATAAACTCGCCAGGGGGCTTACTGTCAAGGCCGTGTTCGCGGGCGCGCACGCGGTATGACGCAATCTTACTACGAAAAGCGCTAGCAATTTTTTCGATCCCTTCGCCGTTATCTATCGAGTTATTATTTTTATGCGTTGTACTTCGTAAATGCGCAGAAAATGCTCGACTAGCAACAGATGTTTCGCAAACGGAACAAAATATCGATCTGCTACCCATTATTTTTATAAATGATCTATGCCTAAAAATAAAGACTATCGGCAAATATTACAAATAAAAGTATCAAGAATAATAATTATTTAAAATCACGATAGAACACTCCGTCTTTGATGAAATACTCCCTACATAATTTTAAGGTTTCATTTATATTCGAAACCACTGGCGAATTTGAGTCTATCTGAATTTTTAAATTTACAAGAGCTTTCTCCCACCTATCTTTCGGGTCAATAGATTTTATGTCAGCAACATTATATAATTTCAACTCTACAAAAAGGTCACCAGATAACTGGATAGTTCTACGCACTTTTCCTCCAGGAACTTGCCGTATCAGCGTAGACTGAAGCACCGCACTCTTTTGCTCGGCACAGAAGCTTTCGTCTTCACTGTCACTGCAAATTACCCAGCCCGAGGAGCCGTTGCTTGGGCCTTCCTTGGACGCCTGCGTTTTCTTTCTTGACCTGAAAACCATAAAACATGTATGTTTATAATATTGAAGAGAGTTTTGACTCAATGAAATATTTTGATAAATTATTTACTTACCTCGAACTTGGAACTTCGTCTTCAGGTTCATGCCGCGGGGTTTTAGACTTCGTTTTATTAGAACTGTAAGGAAAAAAAAATATTAGTAAGGTACCAATATTAAAAAGGCTATGTCATTATTATACACTTTTGACAAAATTACCGTGGCTTAGGCGTATCGTCATCGGATTCAGAAACCGTTCTCTTTTTAAGTAGTACCTTCGGCTTCTTAGACCTAAAAATAAAAATAAAATCATTTAGTAACAACATTTAAAGGACATTTCATTTAATATGTTTGATAGTAAAAAAACTATTTACGGTGCTAAGTGAGCTTCGTCACCAGATTCAGAAAGCGCGATTTTCTTTTTTAAATTCTTGGGATTTTTAGACCTGAAAATACAAAAAATGATTATCTGTTATTATTTACTCAGTTTAAAATAAAGTAAATTAATACGATAGGTGCCTACATTGAAAATGTTATATTATTTTACACTCCTTTCAAAAAAATAAAAATAAAAAACTCACCGGGGCTTAGGCGTATCGTCCTCGGATTCAGAATGCTGTCTCTTTTTAGGTACCCTTGGCTTCATAGATCTATAAAAAGAAATTTATTTGTAATTAGTAAAACACATTTAAAAAAGACAAGTAATTTAACCAGTCTAAAAACTATTACTTACCGTTCGTCACCGGATTCAGAAAGCGTGATATTCTGTTTCAATTTCTTCGGCCTTGAACTAGGAGCTGGGATCTCAAACTCCGTGTTTGACCTTGCATTCTTACCAATTTTTTCATAAGCAGAGTACTCCGAATCAGACCTACAAAAATAACTACGATATTATTTAAATCACAGACTTGTGGTAATAATAATAAAAATACTATGAAACACTATTTTTAAAAATGTATAAAAACTTACGAACATGATTTTAATGAAGTGTATCACTGTCGAAAGTAAGGAATATAATGAACGTTATACGTAAAAAGCCTGTTCTACGTAAACATCACGACTTTCAGTAGTTCTCAACCTGTAACTATTAATCGCGTATAGTTTCTAATAACAATAATGCTACAATATATACAAAAAAAATGGTTTTTAAAGGTTTAATACCACAGGTGCCGTTTTGCAAAATAAGCAAATGTGTAACAAACAAACGCATCGTATTGCACGTATCGTTTATAAAAGGAAGGCGCCTTCATCAAAGCTGCCGCTGCGGTGTGTCAATTATGCACCCACCAAATGCTTAATCACAAATAGAATACTAACTTCCGTCTCGCTCAAACATATTAAATTACGTTTGAGCGGGAGTAGAAAACATGAGTTGTCGATGTCGTATGTATTAAATGCCTAGGTACGGAATAACCTTGTCCATGGAATGATATTAAGATTCACTACACTGAATGCGATGATTTGTATAGACAAACATATTATTTTATTGAAAACATGTCATAACCTGCATACCATAATTCATGTTATAACTTGTATTGATTGCATCAACGCGCTATCGCGCTAATTAATCGGGTTACATACCTAACAAGTAAATGGATTTACAGTTAACCATTCCTACTGGAAACTTTTAGAAAAACACACGTCGTTCGTGAGCGCCAACGTTGACATTTATTTTTTAGTAAAATGGTAAGTAGACAGCTTTAGTAAAATGGTAACTTATGAAATAATTGAAAATTATTTATTTACTTTTATGAATCCAGATTAAGTTATAAATTAATTAAAAATGTTTTATTTATTATTTACAGAGTAAATCCAGTTCGCAACCAATTAACATCGCAAAAAATGAGCTGACACCGCCAAGTTTTTATTCACAAGCTATAATTGAAGACCCGATATACTCTCAAGATTTCGACGCTTGTGTGGACGCTTACTTCAAGGAGAGAGATGAATGTTTAAATCGAGTTCCGGATGTTTCTTTACCAAAAGCTTCGAAACGGCCGAAGGAAAATTCAAAGAAGACGGGCAATAGAAAAAATAAACCCTTCGACAGCGCATTAAATTCCTTCATTATTAAAAAAATTAAGAAAGGCCGGCGAGTCATAAAAATAAGTATATCCAATCTTGAGGTGGACAACGAGTGTCAAGAGGTCGCAGTGCAGTATATTGTAGAAGATAACTTTGATGACATGTTAAATGCAACAGAAGTACTAGTTGATAAGATTGTAAAAAGATTAAGCAATGTTAACTATTAGATTTTTAAGTACCTAATATTTAAGTAAGTTTAAGTAGTGTTTAGAAATATTTCAAAATTATGTAAATAAAAACCATAAAATTACTATGAAAATAAACAATATTTCAAAATAATACGTATTTGACTCATTTAATTAGTTAATAAGTTGATTACGTACAAATAAATAAATAAAAAAAGCTTGCAAAATCGTCCACTAAATGAAATCAGTACCACATTTATTTGAATTTTGCATGTTGGAACTTGATGTCTTATTACTCTTTCTATCAATAAAAACTAGATTTACTTATTTAATTGTTATTTCGTGTATTTTTAACATTAAAATCTGTGATGTTGTGATGGTCTATTAGTACTTTATCTATGCATTATTCGCAATTGGTTTTAGGTTTAAACAATACATCATTGACACAGGTATACCGACGTAAAGCATCATGTTTCATGAGCCATCATACTGGTGCAATCCTAAATGTAATAAGTGAACTGTACACGGATCTTACTTTAAACTTAATTGTGATCAACTTTAAAAATAAAATTTAATTGCATTATTTTTATGAGTAATGTTAACTAAAACACCTCTGCATAACATAATGGTAAATGTGCACGTCACATTTACGTCACATCAATTAACCAATCAGAATGCCAGGCCTACATCGCGCTTACAGAGTTTTTACATTCGTTCATATAAATAAAAGTTCAATACTATGGTTTGCTGGGAAGTTGCGACCGGACGACCCCAACACGTAAACCATGCTATCTGGATTGGCCACCCGGAAAGCGTGTAGTGTTGACTTTGAACTGTGAATCTTGGGGTGTTCTGTATCTAGGCGGTCGATAGGTACAGCCACCCATCCATGGGTAATGGACCCGAAGCACGTAAAATGTAGCCTTCTGCCGGGAATCAGCTTCCTGGGGGTTGCGACCATGTCTAGCGAGCTTGATCAACTTGCCGGATGTGTTGTGCGGTAAACACCATAGTTAACCCAAGTCCTCGGACAGGGAGCGCTATGAGGGTGGCAGGCGGGATTTCCCTGTGACCCTTGCATGCAAACCAAGAGTTGGCCGCCTTGGAATGCGTGTTGTGTTAAGCTTTTGCGGTTTTAAACCATGAATTTTGCGACTTGAATCCGGTTTCAATCATAAAATTGAGCCTCACAACAATAGGTAATGTACCAAACCGAATGCAGCGATTTGAAATCGCGGAGCTGCATGTTATAATTAATGTTGCGAAAATTTAAAGACACAAAAACTTCAACGAAACCCGATTGAGACTATCAGTCAAACGCGGTTTGAGAATTATAGAACAGTTCCAAAGTTTAAAAACGATTGTTAGATATGATAGTAATGAGCATTTAAAAATCGATCCCTAGATACGATTGGGCTTTTCAGAACAGAAATGCAATATCCCTAGATGCGATTGGGCTTTTCAGAACAGAAATACATCCCTAGATACGATTGGGCTTTTCAGAACAGAAATGCATCCCTAGATACGATTGGGCTTTTCAGAACAGAAATGCATCCCTAGATACGATTGGGCTTTTCAGAACAGAAATACATCCCTAGATACGATTGGGCTTTTCAGAACAAAATCTGTTCTGAAAAGCCCAATAATACACTACTCCGTCATATTCCATATTACCATACTCGTATATCCATCCATCCATCCATCCATCCATGCATCGCATCGCATCGCAATATCGCAAACGATTACAGAGTAGTGGTGGTTGGCTGTTTGTAATATTTTCTTTGTCAGTTAATGTTAGTAAGCAAATTTAAAAAGTTAGAGCAGCGGACAATAATGGATTTTCATACATTCTTCATGGCCTAGGCCAAGAAGTAATGTAGGGAGTCATAAAGGAGAAACTTCACGTCTCCATTTCGTGACATTAACGCATACATTCCAAGCATGTTTGAGAAAAATGTACTGATTTGTCAGGCTACCGAACGCGGACGAAGAGTTGGACGTGACGGCGGCGTGGTGCGAGCAACTCGTGACCGTCGCAGACAAGGTCATCAAACAGATCGACCAGGACAAGCTGCTGGCGTATCTCGGCATGAAGAACGACTCGCGCACTGATGCCACCAAGATCAAACAGTGAGTCATTGCCAGGGATGTTGCTGGTGCGGAATGTTTGACATTCGCAGATGCAGATGCGATTTCGGATATTAGAAAGCTTACATCCGTGGTTGCGTAAGATTTGTTACATAAAAAAACATGAAATATTGCTTTTTAGTTATTTTGATATCCTCCTAAAAGTCCTCGCGTACTTTATAAAAGACTAATTAACACTAAGAATAACGGTCGAATTTCTACTTTATAAAGTACAAATAAGTACAAATTGTTCATTGAATAAAGAATTCTAAGAATTTTGAAATAAGGTCCAAAATAACAAACCAACGTTGATGAATTATACCTGTAGATTCACAATCGCGCGCCCAAATATGTCCGAGCCAAATGAGCGCCACTTTGGTAATCACTGGCCTAAAATTACTGGTTCAGATCACCGGGATAGGTTAGGTCGATAGGTTGGTCGATAGGTCTATCGGTAGGTCGATAGTAGGTAGATAGGTTGGTAGAATGCTCGCCTGCCACTTTGGTAAAAGTGGCCTTCTTTTTTCTCAGTACGTTGTTGTCAAGTGTCAAGCGTTGTGGAGTTTTGCCGCTAGCGAAATTCGCCCGTAATAGAGTAAAGACTAGGTTCAAATTTCGTCTCGTATTATTTAAATTATTTTGTGTGAGATGATTTTATTTGTCACACAAACAAATCAATAGTTCTGACATTATTTGAAAGGGATTTTGTTCGGCAATCCTGCCGGCAATGTCCTGGTTTAAATGTCATTGCAAAACAACGTCTTAAACGCTAACCCCCTTATTCATAAAACTTAAAAAGCTTATGTTAACTAACAAATGCTTTGTCCCTTTCTAACAAATACAAATGTCGAAGTGGCAGATAAGGACAAACGAATTTTAGCGGCATTTTAACTAAAATAGGTTTGATTGTCGTTTATGAACAAGGGGGTTAGTTTGTTAAAATGTACCCTATGTTCGTCAGAACGTTTTTTTACTCCGACTGTACATATAGGCCGACATGATGATGTTTCTGTGACGCAGGGAGCACGAGAAGCAGCGCGGCTACCTGGTGGACGCGCTGTGCCGGCGCGGCGTGGCGCTGTGCCGCCTCAAGTCGCTGGCGCAGACCCCCGCCGCTAAGGACAAGCTGCTGGGACAGTTAGCTGCCAACATGACGGACCTGCTCAAGTTCACCGACCTCACTGACGCAAAGGTACCCCATATACTCTTCTAAGGGGCTGTTTCACCAAGAAATTAGTTCTATTGGTTCTCTGCAATATGTCGAGGTTTTTTGTAATTAAAAAATAAATAAAAAATAGTAAACGTTTATTCGCATTTCACAAATTACATAAATACACAAATAAACAAGTATAAAGTAAATATTAATGACTGTTTTTTTTATTTGACTGGAAGACAAACGTGCAAGTGGGTCTCCTGGTGGTAATAGATTACCACCGCTCATAAACATCTACAACACCAGGGGTATTGCAGATGCGTTGCCAACCTAGAGGCCTAAGATGGAATACCTAAAGTGCCAGTAATTTCACCGGCTGTCTTACTCTCCACACCGAAACACAACAGTGCAAGCACTGCTGCTTCACGGCAGGATTAGCGAGCAAGATGGTGGTAGCAATCCGGGCGGACCTTGCACAAGGTCCTCCTACCATCTGCAAAATATTTGCGAATCCGCGAAACGGTCTCAGCTCATCATAGTGCTGGCCGTAGAGGCCAACGCTGGTCTTCGGCCTTTACTCTTCTATACTTATAGGGATGTGGGAGACGGTATGGCTGGCTGGTCCAAACGCTGTGTCGCTTGAAGTCTAATATGACATACGCTGATTTCTAGTAATTTAATTTGATCTAGTTTAAATTTAGTAAAAAAAAAAAAATCGTTTTCACCATTTCTTTCTGTCACACGGCAGGTTAGAAAGAGATTACGAATGCGATTGTGAACGTCAAGCGCGTTAGGCAATACGGCCACAGGTCTATTAGTGCCAATGAGGGCTGCTTATTTTAGTTAGGTATCTGGGCGTTTTAAAAAAAGGGTACCTTTTCTTTTTTTTGGAAAAAATATGTTTTTTCCTACTCAAAATCAAGAGCACAGTCGATTCCAGTACTTACTGACTCATAAAATTTTGCATGAAAAACTGGAGACATTTTTCAAACGATCGGAATCGATTGTTCTCTTGATTCTGAGTTGGAAAAGCTATTTTTTTTTTCCAAAATTTAAAAGAACCGAAGGGGTATTTTTTTATTTATATTACCAATTGACCCCCAGGCGATCCACTACGGCATCTGGCACTGCTTCACACTGAAGCACTGGGGCCGCGCCGTCAAGCTGCTAACGCGGTTACAAGAGGAGCGTCCCTCGCGCGAGCTGGACGAGCGTCTCGTCCAGGCCTACACCCAGCTTGGTTGGGGCTACCTGGCCCGCGCCACCACTCTCCAGCTGCCCATCAAGTATCCCGCCCAGTACAGACCCTTCTAACTCCTCAGCACAGCCTTCGCGATGTAAGCTTTTATAGTTTGCAGACGGAACTGTTGTTACACCAATCGCTAGCTGCCTTCAAGTACCCCCAGTACAGACCAGGGTTGTTGCTGATGCAGGTTTTTACTATATCAGCGGATGCTGATGCTGATGCTGATATTAATAAATTACTTCAATAAATCATATCCTACTAGGAAATTAATAGTAAAACAATAAGGCAATTTATACATAAAGAAAACACTTTCAACTAATTGTTCACAAAACAATCAAATGAGGGAACAAGTGACAGCTTTTATTGTATGTCTGTGATTGATCGAAACTTCCACGTGCCTCGCGGTAAGTCCCGCCTTCAACAAACACGTTACGACTTGAATATCAGCATTAAAAATCAGCATCGATTGTTGCTGATGCTGATGCGGATGCTGATATAAAAAAACCATGCTGATTATCCGCGGATGCTGATGCTGATATTCGCAACAACCCTGGTACAGACCGTTTTAAGTCCACGTGAGCATCGCCTTTGCAATGTAAGCGTCTTTAGTTTGTCGGCGGAACAGTAGCGGTTCACTAATGTTTCCCAACTATAATTTGGCAACACTGAACCATTTCGCAACTGCATATATTTCAGGATTTTAGGGATTCGATTTGTGGCATTCGAACATGGCGGATGTAGACAATATCTCATTTTGGTATTTCTGTTTCTTTGGCTAGTTGAAGTATAATTTTGATAGTGTTTTATGCGGCGATTATCCTTAACAGTGAACAGTGATCACAAAATTCTATATTGCTCTCGTGTCTGAAATTTTTTCATGCGCAAGTTGTCTCCACGTGGTTTCTGGAATTTTACTATCAAGTTACAAAAACTAAAATCGCCGTACAACGTGCCTCTCAAAGAGAGTACTTAGACACTGGCGAAATTGTCCTATTAATTAGGACAGAAAAGCCATATTTTAAAAGAGAAGAAGACAGGAGTTTTGGCCCTGACATCCAAACCGGAATTCAAATTATAAAAAATACAATCTTCGTGTTAACTGGCTGGAGAAATTCGAAATAAAAACTCGAGCGAAAGCGAGTCGTTATGTGGATGTCTTGAGCAACAATCAGTTCGCTGGGTGAATACAGAAGTAGCATAAGTCAACATTTTAAACTAGTTTTGAATTGTTCCGTCAATTACGTACTAGTTATTTAAAAAAAAAAACTTATGGAATTTTGCATTCACCCAACAAGGTTTCTTTGGTATTAGTGATCGAAAGAGAAAATGGCTGCCTACGCTTGGCGATCACCAGCACATTATAATTTATAAAGCAGTCTAGAAGCTACGAACAAATCGATCGAAACGAACACACTCACACAGACGCGCGCTCTACACGGCCTCTAAGGGGTCTCGCGGTACTGCAGTCGCGAGACCCCCTTACAGGCCGTGTAGAGCGCGCGTCTGTGCGAGTGTGTTCGTTTCGATCGATCTGTTCGTAGCTTCCCTACTGCTTTAGATTTATATATATACTATGTCACCAGGTAAAAATCGAACTTGTATCGATATTTTTGTACGAATAAAACGTAAGACATCCTCTTGTCTAATAATACCTAGTTCAATGAATATAGCTATTGGCAATTTACAGAATATATGCTGTTTGATAGTTTGAAGCTTGAAAATGTTTATTCTCATAGTTGCCATCGCTACAAGTATTGCATGATTACTTTGTATACCGTAAGACATTACAGTGTTGCCACAAACCCAAATATAACACAGTATTGCTAGTTTTCTGCATGTATAAGTAAAAAGAGGGTTCTCTAATTTTTACGCCGAAAATATTTTGCCCAAATGATTTCCGGCGAAAAACCAGGATCCCTAGAAAGAGTTCTTCTGACAGTCTCGTCTCGTTCGTAAATGTTTAACAGGGTGCTTATTGTTTGTGCTCAATAATAATCTAGTTCTTTGTTTTTATTATATATAAGATATTTTCTTCGTTTAATTATCGACAGTACATTTTTTTTGCGCGCTCGACTAGAGTTGTGAAAAATACTCATTTCGAGGCTTCAAGACTTAACTATAACCTAAATAAACCGGTTTATTCGACGAGTGATAGCTAGCCGGCCGGCGACGGTCGGCGACGTTTATCCTGCGCCGGAATAAACCGGTTTTTATTGTTCTAAACCGGTTAATCTGACAAGAACTTTATGGAAATGTTCCCTTAATTTAAAAATAACGGTTTCGCGAACGAAACCAAAATGAAAAGGTTTTGCGCCAAGTACATGACAACGGTTTGAAAATTTAACCGGTATCCGAGCCTTGCAAGACTCGAGGTTTAACGACTCAAAGACCGCAAAGACGGTCTCTTTGCATCCATGCGCGTAAAATAAGC
The DNA here is from genome assembly GCA_037349165.1 of Choristoneura rosaceana. Lineage (NCBI taxonomy): Eukaryota > Metazoa > Arthropoda > Insecta > Lepidoptera > Tortricidae > Choristoneura > Choristoneura rosaceana. Next base: position 1,257,847 of record JAZBNJ010000026.1, read on the forward strand.
CAGTTTAATCCTCAAATATAGTAGTCTTTATGACTCTGGAATCTGAAGGGTTCGAGTCAAGTCTCGAAATGAGCGTTATCCTCAACTCTACGCTCGACTTGAATATGGTCGCAATTGTACCTATCACTGCTTGGACGGTAAAAACGTGTCTCTACTTATTGGCTTCATTATCATGCCAGTGTTTATAAGGTTAGGAATGTTAGGGCGGTATTTGTTCATAACGGATTGAATTTACAGTGCTGTTGTTTCGAAGCCATTTGGGCAATTATCAGAGGCCGTATTGCCTAACGTTTCTGACGCTCGCGATTGCAATCAAATGACAGATTTCACATACAAAAACTGTCATTTGATTGCGATCGCGTGCGTCAGAAACGTTGGGCAGTATTGCCTCAGGTCGGCAATGCCCGGCCGGTAAAGTCATGTCAGTTTTGAGCGCACACCCCGATCAAAGCTGTATTTACTGCGACATAGTACTAAAAAGGGTCAGATACTCTGGAGTTTTAGTACCTTTGCACGTAGTGAGCAATGCGAGCTTATTCTTTAGCTATACTTTGAAGAATTCAATTCTTTCTAAAATGTTGAGTACTTCGTAAGAAGCTCGTATCTCGAAATTTCTGATCTTACTAAGTGAACTTTATTAAGTACGTTTTAAGGTTTAGTTTAGTTTAATATCAATTTGAGATAAGAGTTTCTGCAAGCAGATAAGGAAGTCTTAAAGTCCGCATTGCTTGCTATTGTGGACCCTTATATTAATTATCGATGAAATAAACGAATGACCTCACTAGTGTTATCGATTGAAAATATTGAATTAAAAGTATTGACATTGCACCGAATCGAAGTTGAATGTCATTTAGGGTGACTATTCCATAGTCAAAATGTCACTACTGGGTTTTAGTTTAACGGAGAAATGCGTTAATATGTCGCACAGTAACCCTTTTTTTTGTAAGACAGAATAAACATCAAGGCATAGATCTATTTACTTGAAGATGCGCTCTCCATTATATTGTGAATGGAGTTGTAGGCTGGTTTTAGTGTCACGCGTACCGTCAGCGCGGATCGCTCCGCACAGGCTGATCAGACAATGGCTAATGAGCTTCCTATCCGCGCGGACGAGAAGCTCATTAGCCATTGGCTGATCAGCCCGCGCGGAGCGATCCGCACCACGGTACGCTTGACACTAAAACCAGCCGTAGACATCAAGTATTCCACACTTTAGAAATACTTCATTAAATCGATATGGTCTACCGGGGTTATGTCGCCTACGGAGCTAATGCGTCCATTCCAATTATCAGAAGAAAAACATCCTTTAGAACTACTCACGCCATTTTTTTAAAGGCTTTGGCACTAAAAGTACAAAAAATTATCACTAGATGATCGAGCTCTTTTTTTTAAGTAATCCGCCGACGAGGTCAATTAGACGCTGTAGCCTCGAATATTTTTGTTCAACTAATTACCCTACACTAAGGCTAGAATTTAGCGTACAACATAATATTATTAACTTTACCATGTCTTTTTTTATAAAATTATCACGATTTAAACCATTCCGACCAATCCGTTCACATAATATCAGTAAAAGACGCTTTCACCCCACCTTGGGTTATAGCGTCTAAAAATCCCAGCTTTTACAGAAACGTAATTTACACGTAGAAGTTATAAAAATGCCATAAAATTACACTAAAATATGAAATTAGATCAAATATGCTCTAGCTTGTATCATATAGCTTTTAAGGATATGTAATGTGTTTGTTATAATCTGATAAATATGCTGTTTAAAGTATTGTGACGCATTAGCCCCGGTGGACCTATGAAATATCTAGAATGTTTTATCGCATTTTTTTTTTAGTTCTCATAACTTGGCATTTGCTCCTTTTGCCGCAGGACAGACTACTTGCAAGCTATATATTTTTAAACTCTTTATATAATCTGTGCTGTATTGTACTATTTTATCTAATATTGTTTATATTGTTGTACTGTTGGCAATTAAATATTTTCTTTCTTTCACTGCCATCAAAGCATTTCGTGATTTCCACACACGTCTATATCTCTTTGTTAAACTAAAACCCGGTGAATAATGTGCGGGAGAGTCCCTATTATAGGAGATTTTATATTATATTTCATAATAATGAATTAGTTAATATTGTGCTTTGCGATTATGATAGGTAATGTTTTTTTAATGAATTGTTGATAAGCAGAAATAAAGCGTTTATGAATAAAATGTCGTTTGTTTTGACTTGGTTTGCGGATAAACTACACTAACCCTTTCCCTTTCCCAGGCCCCGGAAATTTTAGATAGGGTCATGTGTCCAACAATGAAACTTAGGTACAAAGTTAAACATTGCGATATTTCTAAAGTGTCACCTTGCCAGATCGTGCACTATATCGCGTAAGGACACTGTTAGCGACGCAGGGCGACAGAGGAAAGAAGGGTGCGGGGGGCAGGGCGGGCTGCCGCTCACTAGATCTCAGATGCGAGCCGAACCTACCGCACGCACATTTGCATAATTGATTTTTTTTACTTTTTAATTTCCTGTAATTTTCTTTTCATAATAAATTCAGTTCTCTTATTTTTGACCATTTTTTGCTGCACATTCGAAACCTCCTTTACAGACACCTAGAGTTTAACTACAGCTATAGCCTTTTGTAGCTATAAGTTCAGCACTGAACCTTGTGAACTTACTTAGCTGCCAAGCGCCACCACTATAATCTGCATTCCTAATTAAAGCTAAAGGCAATTAAGAGTCAATTTAGCTCCAAATAGCGCTAAGAAAGCGTTTATGCTAACGCCGCCAGTAAGAATGCGTTGTGCGACTGGGCACTCTGCCAGAGTTACTGCGACAGAACTGACGAAACAAAGTGTTAGTTTCGTACATATTTAATGAAAAAAAATTGGGCAATTCGCGTCTTAAATCGAGTTTAGCTCGACATGTTTGTCCCACGCGCACTGCCACAGCCGCCGAGTCGCATTGTTCCAGGAAGAAGGCCGACGAATAAATGCAAAAGGCTCTACGCTCGTTTCCAGCGTCAAATCTGAACGGCTACTCCGAAACACAAAATTCGAAGTTCGTGTCGTGCGATCCCTCTCGCTCTCGTATTAAATAGTATAAGTGTCAGAGAGACCGCACGACACGAACTTCGAATTTTGTGTTTCGGAGTAGCGCTTCTGGTCACGTGACATGTAGCGATAAAGCTGAAAATGTTGAGTTTTATCGCTGGAAAAAAACCTCTTAAATTTCGGAAAAAAACTTTATTTTTATTCACTCCAATTTTTTTTTTGTACCACTACCACGACTGCAACTAAATGAGATTAAGAAACCAGCTTCCAAGACCAAGACCATTCCTGCAAGCAGCCATCTTGACGCTGCTGCTCGACGCGGCGACTCAAAGAGCGGCGACTTGACGCTACTTTTTTGAGTCGCGGGAAATTCAAAATCACATTCAAAATGGGGTCACGTGACCGCAGGTTTATCGCTGCAAACGAACAACGAGCGCACCATTGCTGCTGCTGATTTATCCGGATTTATGTCATTAAATATATGAGAGTTTCGTGTTCAAAATAAATCTGTCAGATAATAAGAAAATATTTGACGGGAATTTCTTTTGTCAATCAAACAAAAAAAAAATTACAAAGATGAAGCACGTTGAAAATTAGGCGGCATGAAGCCTTGGACGCTTTGAACTTTGAATATTTATCTAGATAAATAGTCTAAGATAACTATAGAGTTTTCCTAGAGTACTTTTAGATGAATACTCAAAGCTCGGACGTCACGCGGTGCTAAAAACTGTCGCACGATGTGACGTCTACGAAACTACGAAAACTCGAAGTTCGTGTCGTGCGGTCACTCGCTCTCGTATTAAATAGTATAAGTATTTGAGGGACGGCACGACACGAACTTCAAGTTTCGTAGTAGCCCTGCTGGCTGTATCTTCATCATTTTTTGTTTAATTGACAAAAGAAAAAATATGGTGTCCATAAAAATCATAAAATAGAAATATAATCAACACAGAGAGACGTATAAAGGCGAGCTTATCCCTACCAGCTAACCTAGGCAAATTGTAAGCCTAATGTGATTTCAAATCAGGTTTTTTTCCATTCCGAAGCTAGCTACCAAATCTTATTTCGAGATGGGACTAAAAGCATCTTTCTACTCTCAACAGGCTGTATCGCAAAAAAATTGTACATAGTTAAGGGTTTTAGTTAAAAAAAACTTAATTGGTTCCTTTGTCGCCTGTAATATGAGCAAATAATTTAAAACATAGATTATACTCCTCAAACTGAACAACATTAGTTCAGCGACTTTTAAAAATAGTAATTTTTTTTATTTTTTACTACGTTTATTCGAAGAAGCAATGTAAAGCAAAATGCTTGAAATGCTTTGTTTACTAAATATTCAACTTTAAATTGCAAATTTTCATAAAAATCGAGCGTCCCTCCTCTAAAATATAAACCGGTGGGTGGGAAAATTAAAAAAAATTCAGGATGGCAGTAATTTTTTTTTTTAAATCAACGCCTCAACCTGGTAACAGTAGACAAAAGAAAACAACCAAGTAACCGCTTCCCGACAATCCCCGGAATTTCGCAATATAAATCAAACTCCGTGCAATGCCGCCAAATGGGAGAAATAAACAAATTAACAAGCGGCTGGCTTATAAATATGTAAGACTGGGGAAATTATTCCTCAGCGGTAATTGTAATGAAATAATAACGACCTATAAAGGAAATGGATTCCGTTTCCAAGTGGATTCGTGTTGGTTATATATAAAATAGAGACGTTTGAGTGATATAATTTCAGTTCAGAAATAGAAATAGAAATATGTATTACTAGCTTTTTGCCCGCTGTGTGTTTGTCCGTCTTTCACGCCGTAATGGAGCGATCGATCGTGGTTTTTGGCATAGAGATAGGTTATGGGCCCGAGAGTGACATAGGCTACTTTTTATCCCGGAAAAATGCACAGTTCCCGAGGGAACAGCACGCGATAACCGAATACCACGAGGGCGGAGCCGCGGGCAAAAGCTAGTAATAAATAAAAAATTAAGCAAGCGAACGCGCAAAAACTCTAACTACATTGAAAAGTTCGTATAATTATGAAACTCGGTACAACCATGTACCATTGCCGCACATATCAAAAAAAAAACTTGATAAAGGCAGCAGAGGCTCCGTGCGTCAAAGTTCTATCGAGTTCACATAGAAACTTGTAAAGTTATAGTTAATAATAAAATAAATACTGAGGCGGTAATCATCATCATCTCAGCCGTAGGACGTCCACTGTTGGATATTGTGCAGGTGGTAGGACCTTGTGCAAGGTCCGCCCGGATTGCTACCACCATCTTGCTCGCTAATCCTGCCGTGAAGCAGCAGTGCTTGCACTGTTGTGTTTCGGCGTGGAGAGTAAGACAGCCGGTGAAATTACTGGCACTTGAGGTATTCCATCTCAGGTCTCTAGGTTGGCAACGCATCTGCAATACCCCTGGTGTTGCAGATATTTATGGGCGGTGGTGATCTCTCACCACCAGGAGACCCACTTGCTCGTTGGCATTCCAGTGGAATAAAAAAAAAAAAAAAAAAAAAAAAATATATATATATATATATATATATAGTCCTCCCCCATAGACCTCCAGTTGCTTCGGTTGGCAGCGGCCTGCTTCCACCGTGAACCCGCGGCTTTAACCAGGTCATCCGTCCATCTTGTTGGTGGACGTCCCACAGCGGTAATAACATTATATAAATAGCAACATAATACAATTTCTTATTCCAATAGGTACTTGTGATTCAGGCGACACCACTGTATTGACTTTTGTTATTAATTACAAGTTTGCGGGTAGATCCCGCGTTATTATTCCAGCCACGCGATATAATATATTATATTCCCAAAATGGCTTCTAGACTGTAAGAATAGCTTTTGCTTCCTTAATTTATTCAGAATAATGTTTTTTTAGGAAAGTTAGGCTCTTGTTTTTTAAAACTCGTTAAGTGATAGTCAGATTTCTGCAGAATTAAAAAAAAATATATTTTTGCAGATCTATGATTTTTGATTCTGAGCAACAGTTTTAGACTACTCTACCCATTACATCGTATCCAATGATATTATATGTTACTATCACTGATAGTATCATACGTAATAATAATAACGTATCAGGCAATAATAACTGGCAAACACATAAGTATATTAGTTTATTGTTTATTTGTGTTCTGTGTGCCTATCCTGTATTGTTCATGTTGGCAAATAAATCAATCTTCTTCTTCTTCTTCAAATAAGTAAATTTTTTGTACGGTCAAGGAGTTTAATTCTTCTTCTTCTTCTCTTTTAAAATATGGCTTCTGTCCTAATTAATAGGACAATTTCGCCAGTGTTAAAGTATTCTCTTTCGAGAGACAACGTTGTACGGTGATTGTAGTTTTTGTAACTTGATAGTAAAATTCCAAAAACCACGTGGAGACAACTTGCGCATTAAAAAATGTCAGACACGAGAGCAATATTGAATTTTGTGATCACTGTTAAGGTTAATCGCCGCATAAAACACTATCAAAATTATACTTCAACTAGCCAAAGGAACAGAAATAGCAAAATTAGATATATGTCTACATCCTCCATGTTCGAATGCTTCAGCACAGACAGAATGCACAAATCGAATCAGTTTAATTCATTGGCCACCATGGAACCATTTCACAGTAAACGTTATAGTGACATCGCATTAATTAACAAGGGAAGTCGTAAGTACTATGTGGATTCGATTTGTGGCATTCGAAGATGGCAGATGTAGACAATATTTAATTTTGCTATTTCTGTTTCTTTGGGTAGTTGAAGTATAATTTTGATAGTGTTTTATGCGGCGATTAACCTTAACAGTGAACAGTGATCACAATATTCAATATTGCTCTCGTGTCTGACATTTTTTAATGCGCAAGTTGTCTCCACGTGGTTTTTGGAATTTTACTATCAAGTTACAAAAACTACAATCACCGTACAACGTTGCCTCTCGAAAGAGAATACTTTGACATTGGCGAAATTGTCTTATTAATTAGGACAGAAGCCATATTTTAAAAGAGAAGAAGTACTATGTGAAGTTCTTCTAGTTAAATTACCACTCTTAGGCCCTGTTTCACCACTTGTCAACTAACTCTAAGTGACGGATATCAGTGATGCCGTCTCTGTTTGTTTTGTCCGCATAAACAAAGACGGCATTACTTTTATACGACACTTAAAGCTAGTGGACAAGTGGTGAAACAGGCCCTTAAGATCATCATCATCATCATCATCATCAGCCGGAAGACGTCCACTGCTGGACGCCATAATGAACGACAACTCGCCACTTGCATCCACCGGTTTCCCGCAACTCTCACGATATCGTCAGTCCACCTGGTGGGAGGCCTGCCAACGCTTCGTCTTCCGGTTCATGGTCGCCACTCGAGAACTTTTCTCCCCCAACGGTTATCTGTTCTTCGAGCGATGTCGCCCGCCCATTGCCACTTCAATCTGCATATTTTTCCAGCTATGTCAGTGACTTTAGTTCTTCGACGAATTTCCGTATTCCGGATTCTATCGCGCAAAGAAACTCCAAGCATAGCTCTCTCCATAGCTCGTTGCGTGACTCTGAGCTTCTCTAAGAGGCCAACAGTCAAGGACCACGGGCCCTTAAGATACAAGCTTCTATTAAAGTTTTAATGAATGTTAGGTTACAATATTTCATTGCCAATTAGCTATAAATTAAAATCTGTTATTGAATACCTTCAGCTCTAGAGACAGAGGATCATCTTGAATCCCTTTTAAAACTAATGGCTTTTTGATCTAGCATCATGGCTGAAATATTATATTCTTAGGGTTCCGTACTCAAAGGGTATAAAAAACGGGACCCTATTACTAAGACTCCGCTGTCAGTCCGTCTTTCTGTCCATCTTTCACCAGATTATGTGCTTCTTTTGAAGTTATTGTGTAGGTATTTCATGTTGATTTTTTTTATTATTATTTTTTGGTTTATTCGTGTATAAATTTTGCTGTATATTGTGTGTCTTCTGTGTTAGTGAATAAATGTCTTTTTTCTTTCTTTCTTTATTTATAACAACAAATACAGTTCTATTGAATAATGTTTTATTTTGTCGAATCTGGTCGTATTTATCTTGCTATCTCATTCATTCATATACCACCCTGCTTACTGTACACTTGTACTTGTACATTTTGCATTTTGTACGTTTGACGATTGAGCATTTTGCTTTTGTCACATTTTGCGGATTGCGCATTTTGCATTGAATAATTCGCGAAATTTGTATTTTTTACCCCCGAAGCAAAAAGAGGGGTGTTATAAGTTTGACCGCTATGTGTGGCTGTCTATGGCACCGTAGCTCTTAAACGGGCAGACTGATTTGAATGCGTTTTTTATTTGATAGCAGATTTTCTAGCGATGGTCCTTAGATATGTTTCATCAAAATTGGTTCAGCCATTTTTGAGTTATTGAACTTTAAAGTGACAAAGTCGGGGGTTTTCCAACTTTTTGTTGGTTAGGTACCTAATGTCTTTTTACACGTTTTGAGTTATGTGCTTTCAGGTAAATACATTTCGTGTACTGTACATTTCTCATGATGTAGATTTTGCGTTTGTACATTTTGACTGTTTGCACATTATGCGTGTAGTATCAAATTTGCGTATTGTACATTATCAGCTAAAGCAACCGTCACGCTACAAACATCAAACAGTTTGCTTTACATTGCTTCTTTGAAAAAACTTAAAAGTGTAATAAAAATTAAAAACCAATCATTTTAAAAGTCGCCGAACTAATGGTTCATTTTGAGGACGTATGATCTATGTTTTAATTATTTGCTCATATTAGGTACAGGCCACACCCGATATATTTATTACACGCAATAAAGAGTTTACAATTACATCCGTTAACACGCCAGCACGATCAGCAAATCATACTAATATTATAAATGCGAAAGTGTGTTTGTGTGTTTGTATGTTTGTATGTTTGTCCCTCTTTCACGCCGTAACGGAGCGATGGATCGACGTGATTTTTGGCAAAGAGATAGTTTATGGGCCCGAGAGTGACATAGGCTACTTTTTATCCCGGAAAAATGCAGAGTTCCCGAGGGAACAGCGCGCGATAACCGAATTCCACGCGGGCGGAGCCGCGGGCAAAAGCTAGTACCTCAATATTTATCGAAAATACAAACTGAAACACATATGCAGAAAAATCAGAAAAATAAGACCAGCGCTGGGAATCGAACCCAGGTCCTCGGTATTCCGTGCCACGTGCTATACCGCTACACCACCGCTGGACAAAAGTACAGACACGAAGTTCTCCTATGCACTACATATCTCAGCTTGTTTGTTTCTTATTTAGCCACTTAATTTTATTTATTTTTTATTTATTTATTCAACAACATTGATACAGTTAGTATTTCACTAATATTAAGACTTATAGTGATATTGATCCAGATAAGCGTTTAGAGACAAGTGTGCAGTAACAGCCCAAAAAGACCAAGGCCTGTGTTAGGGCTAGTTACATAGAAGCGTCATCATTCTGAGAGAGCAATCGATCGCCGCTTTTGAGCTTTGGTTAGTTTAAAAAAAAAAAAAGTTGAAAACAAAAAAAAATGATAATATATTACATTATGTATATCTCTTCGTAAAGAAATAAGTACCTAAATTATAAACTATTTGTAAATTTAAATTATATGTTAGTTATGGTCTGTCCCATAATTCTAGATAATAAAATGACGTTTCATGTGTTACCTGTTTTTTGCGTCTCATAAATAGTGATGTGCCGCAACCGGTAATCACCGAAACATTTTGTAGGTACCTGTGTACCATGTGTATATCATAAAATATTAAGATATGAACGGATCCGTGATGTAATAACATGTAGGACACTTAGGATATTATAGAAAAGGCAAAATAGGTCTAATAAAAATGCGACAGTTTTGGAGATATTTCGACTTTTTATAAATGTTGATGTTTAAGTTTCAATTAAATTCTAAGTAAGATCATTGCCATAAGAAGCTGAAAATACACTTAATAGGTGTTCCCTTCTTTCACAGAGAGAATTTTCATAGAATTTCGTTTCGCAGAAAATATTTCATATAATATTTGCTCTTCGTATGTTTACTTGGAATATTATATAGTAGTACTAGCTTTTACCCGCGGCTTCGCACGCGTAAACTAATCGGTCTGGTAGTGGCAATTGAAATATCCCGTGGGAGTATAGGGATAAAAAATAGCGTATGTGTTATTCCAGAAGTGCAGCTACCTACATACCAAATTTCATGACTCTAAGCCCAGAGGTTCTTATTTCGAAATTTTATCCCTATCCCGTGGGAATATCAGGATAAAAAGTAGCCTTCGTGTTATTCCAGAGGTCCAGCTACCTACATACTAAATTTTATGGCTCTAAGCCCAGCGGTTGTTATTTCGAGATCTTATCCCTAGTTATCCCGTGGGAATATCGGGTCAAAAAGTCACCTATGTGTTATTCCATACGTCCAACTACCTACATACCAAATTTCATGACTCTAAGCCCAGAGGTTCTTATTTCGAGATTTTATCCCTATCCCGTGGGAATATCGGGATAAAAAGTAGCCTATGTCCTTTCCCAAGGTCTATTCTATCTCTGTACCAAATTTCATCCAAATCGGTTCAGCGGTTTTGGCGTGAAAGCGTAACAGACAGACAGACAGACAGACAGACAGACAGAGTTACTTTCGCATTTATAATATTAGTATGGATATATAGTATATATAGTATATAGTATTAATTAATTAAGTATTATAGTATTATATTGAATACTTTAATGTTATTTTTGCTATCGTAAAATATACATTTTTATCGGTTATTTACGAAACCGGAATCACGGAGCCGCACTGTTCATTTTATGCTGGCCATATTATTTTTACATTTGACATTTCAGACTGTCATTTTATTATCTCGAATTATGGGACAGACCATAGTTGTTACCAAATTTAGAGCAGCGACACTAGCGACACCTATGCCGTAGCCCTCATCGAGAAACTTTTTCGGCACTCCATCATCTATGCATCTATATTTCAGTTTGTATTTTCGATACAGGTTTTACGGGATGGCCGTAAAATTAACAAAAATTTGGAATTGATATAAAAAATACAAAAAAGATTCCAAAAACCAATTTTACCTTAAAAATAAAAATACATAAACACAGAGAGGAGAACAAAGGCGAGCTTATCCCTAAGAAGGGATCTCTTCCAGCTAACCTAATTACGAGAAGACAAATATATAATAATTAAAATATTAATCATTGGTAAACATCCGTAGACCACGGTATTAATTGTACGTCTAGCTGTCGCTTTAGTAAACTGGGGAGAATTTTCCAGCTCGCTTTAATGAACGCGGCCATAATCACTTTAGCATTCATTCATCCAAAAACAAAGGCGAATGTTTTTACCTTAATATTTTTCCCGAGTTCATCAAAAATATTAATTTAACGCTGTAGGGGTAGCAAACAATTTCCCGCTGAGTTGAGAAATATTTTTAATTCATTATGAGATAGCGACGCCTCGGCCAGCGGTGAGGCAATGGCTACTGTACCGTGTGAGACAATTGTTAAGAGTAAGCGGAAAATTCAATAAAATCTACTCCCAGCAAAATCTATATAATATAAACTCGTACCTGGGCCAATCAACTATGTTACCGACACTTTGGGCGTCTCCTGCGTTACCAAAATTGTGTCTGGCGTTACCAAAAAATCGTACTTCCAACAAGATATTTCACGGTTTAATAGGTTGAACTTACTTAGGATGATACATGTTTACTTACAAAAATCTGGAATTTTTTGAAAAATGTCGCGGACAGATTAGTGTCGGTAAAAAAGTTGATTGGCCCACCTACCTAACAGTGTGGCACATTCTGCCGTCATACGGAAAAAAGACGCATGGGTCATGTGTTTTCAATGGCAGATGTGTCTTTTTTCCGTATAGCGGCAGCATTTAGATCGGTCAGTATGGCCAAGTCTGTACCTAACTACAAGACATACGAAGATCTGTTCTTAGAAACCATGCTATCGATTTTAATGACAAGAAAACCTGCATAGATAGATAAATAAACTTGTACTCATTTCGGAAATCGAACCCGGTCATATTGAAAAATAAAACTTACATTATTTCCATTTTGTATATCTGTATGTTCTTAAGTATAAAATGTTATCCCACCAAAAACATTCTGTAAAAAATTAGCCAAGTCTCGATGGAGCTGCTTGTTTGTCTCTAAAAAGTAATGAAATCTAGAACCCGAAGAATGCGAAACTGAAGTGGCAGTGGGCTGGGCACATTGCTCGCAGGACTGACGGCCGATGGGGTCAAAAGGTTCTCGAATGGCGTCCGCAGACCGGGAGACGAGCTGTCGGTAGGCCTCCAACAAGATGGAGCGACGACCTGGTTAAGATCGCAGGATCGCGGTGGATGCGAAAAGACCGGTCTGAGTGGAGAGCCTTGGGGGGGCCTATGTCCAGCAGTGGACGTGATTCGGCTGACATGATGAATGAAATCTAGACAAAGTCGTGCCAAGTCTAAGGTTCCTTACTGAGATTTCTTTATTATTATAGTTAATGTTGAGTCTTAAGTCTTATCCAGTAAATGTGGAGACTCAATACGCGGAATTTAATTTAAATCGAAGCGAACTTGTTCTAGATTTTAATAGATAAAGTGGATTAGGTATTGCCATGAACATGGTGTTGCAGATGTTTATGGGCGGTGGTGATCTCTCACCACCAGGAGACCCACTTGCTCGTTTCCCTTCCAGTAGAATAAAAAAAAAAAAACTAGGTATGAATGATAGGCCGTGGTGGCCTAGTGGTTTAACCTATCGCTTCACAAGCAGAGGGTCGTGGGCTCAAACCCCGGCTCGCACCTCTGAGTTTTTCGAAATTCATGTGCGGAATTACATTTGAAATTTACTAAGAGCTTTGCGGTGAAAGCTTGAGAGGCGATAGGTCAAACCACTCAGCCACCACAGCGTAAGAAAATATTCAACTTTAAAGTGCAAATTATCATTAAAATCGAGCGTCCCCTCTAGAATCTAAACCGGTGGGTGGAAAAAATTGAAAAAATTCAGGATGGTAACTAGTAAGTATTGTAAACTTACAAAGAAAACTATAGCGGTTAAGTTTTCTTGAGAATTATTAGTAGTTTAAGAGTAAATTGCAGCCTAAGATATAAAATCTAAACTTGGAATATTCCGTACAAAATACGAAATCATTAGAGCGTGACCGACACGCTCTTGGCCGGTTTTTTGATATGATGGTATTATACCAACTTTTATCGAGCTAGCTACACTTCCGAACCTTCTAGCGGTGCGGTTGTTTGTAGCGATAACAGCAATCAGGTGATCCGGTTGCTTGCTTCATAAAAAAGTTAATCACATCTAAACTTAGACTTCATTATAAATAAATCATTTTTTATCACAAATACGTGATGTAAACATTAAGATAGTAGTTAAGGTTATCACATACCTGCTGGGTGTTTGATATTTTTTAAACATATAAACGGATGTGATAAAAATAGCTGACTTCTGGACCCTAGGTCGCCGGACGCGACCGTGACGTAATTCTAACAGGAATTGCTTCACCGCTGTAAATGTTTTTATTTAATTATCATCAACATCATCATCCCAGCCAATATATAGTACATTTAAATCGAATCTTACAATTTTCTACACATTTATAACACCCTAACGTGGGCACACTTGATTATACAGGGTGTCCCAAAACTAGCACGTCACAGTGACACCAGAGGTAGGCCAGCTCAAGAGGACCCTAACCAACCTAACATGACCCCAGTAAAAGTTGCACGGTTTTCGAGTTATTAACGAAATAAAGATTTTTGGGGATACTCCCCTTTGTCTTGACATTTTTAGTACCAGCATCGACTTGGAAAGCTCTTAATAACAGTTTTTTATGTGTATCGAATCAAGAATAGTTACTTCAGAAGTACAAAGTGTTATTTTGGCAGTAACCGGCCAAGAGCGTGTCGGACACACCCGAAATTGGGTTCCGTTTGCGATGCGTTTGGGTTGCGTTTGTGATGTGTGTGTGAGTTTTTTATGTGTATCGAATCAAGAATAGTTACTTCAGAAGTACAAAGTGTTATTTTGGTAGTAACCGGCCAAGAGCGTGTCGGACACACCCGAAATTGGGTTCCGTTTGCGATGTGACTATTGTTCATTTTTGATTCCTTTTACATGATAATCACAACAACAGGAAGATATAGTATAAATATGTATATATATATATATATATATAAATATGTATAAATATGTATATATATATATATACATATTTATACTATATCTTCCTGTTGTGGTGATTATCATGTAAAAGGAATCAAAAATGAACAATAGTCACATCGCAAACGGAACCCAATTTCGGGTGTGTCCGACACGCTCTTGGCCGGTTTTATTACTATTTTTGAAGGATTTCTTTTTCTCAGCTCTAGGCTGGTATATAAACTACATTTACGGGTTTTCCACTAAGTAAATGTAGCAAGAGTTGTAGAATAAATATTTTTAAGAAGATTGCGGAGGGCTATTTTCAGGGTCTAGTGTCATGTACTTTATTATTATTATCGTTATGAGGGTTCACTACTGATCCACAACATGGCGTTCACGACCACTCTGTCAAGAGTGTAGCGATGCCGAAAGGTACAAAATTATATTCGTCGCCGAAACCAACTGTACTTTCAAATTAAAGTTAAAGTTAAATTATTAAAATTATTCATTATCATGTCAGCCGAAAGACGTCCACTGCTGGACATAGGCCTCCCCCAAGGCTCTCCACTTAGACCGGTCTTGTACTTTTCGCATCCACCGCGATCCCGCGATCTTAGCCATCTTAAAATTAAAATTATTGCGTAACTTTTATTTTTAATCAAGCTAAATTCAAAGATCCAACTCTGGTCTAAATCCATTGATAATCCCCCTTGCATATACCTACATATCCCCTACATAATATATTCCCGAGCACGTAGTATTATCCCACTTTTACAAATTCTGTACGCGTTCCAAGCAGGAACAGGTGAGATTCTCTCATACTTCGAGGAATTTACTTGCATTTCAAAAGATTGCCTGTAATTTGGTGCAGTTTTGCATGCACGTAGGTAAGTGTATTTAGACGACATGTTTGTCCAGAGGTAAGAGAACTTAACTACGAAGCTTGAGGTAGGGGCACATATTTTGTATGGATATTAAGAGTATTTATGTTCTCGGGTTTTGACGTCGAATCCATACTTCCAGACTAATATTATAAATGCGAAAGTGTGTTTGTATGTTTGTGTTTGTCCGTCTTTCACGCCGTAACGGAGCGACGGATCGACGTAATTTTTGGCATAGAGACAGTTTATGGGCCCGAGGGTGACATAGGCTACTTTTTATCCGCGCGCAATAACTGAATACCACGCGGGCGGAGCCGCGGGCAAAAGCTAGTGTGTATGTATATAAATGTTGTATTGATCTATGTAAGTATATGTTTATCCATTGCCTATTACCCATAGTAGCTTTGCTTAGTTTGGGACTAGGACAATTGGTGTCAATTGTCCCATGATAATATTTATTCATGTTATTTAGTTAGTATAAACCTAAAATAAACCCACACTTCGTACGTTTTGCTTAGAAAAGAGGCTGTGCTAACACTGATATTCAATGGATTAACTAATACAAGTTTGTACGGAACTATCGGTGCGCGAGTCCGACCCGTATCCGTGTCTAACGCATCCATCTCCTCCTACCCTCGTCTTACACCGTGTGAAAGAAAGAAGCGGTGAACTCGATTTTGATTTCACGCGTGTTTAGACAATAAGGCTTTTGCTCTTGGCCAGTTTTTTAAAATAATGTTATTATATAAGAGGGAGAAAACGAGTATGAGAGTCATTTAATTAGAAGTACCAAATCACCACCGCCCATGGACATCCGCAACACGAGAGGTATCACAGGTGCGTTGCCGGCCCTTTGAGAGACGATAGGCTCGTTATTTAAAGATCCCTATGTTGCATCGCTCCGGAAATATGACCCAGGAAGCAGCAGGTTCCATATTTGGGCGAATGTTCAGCGTTTTGCAGAGTTTTTTTTTGTCATTGGTGTCTTCGCAGACGTTATTAAAAGGAGTGATGCCCACTGTTGTTTTTTTATGAAAAATCAAAATAACACCGATACTGAATTTAGCGTGATTAAAATTCTTGTGACTTGTCTTTCCGTTGTGCTATATAAACGTGAGACGCGCGGTCAAAACGCTCGAATATTTTCCCATTTAACTCGTGCGTGAAAAAAAGTTTCACTTCAACTAAACAAGTTGAACAAGCTGTAATTAAGTATATTTGTATGTCATGTGGCGAGATATCTGATACAATTAATTACCTAATGTAACATCTATTGACATAGCCTATGTTTAACAAATAAAAAATAATAATTTGAATTTGAAGTTATTTACTGCGTGCGTACCACCCTACAATGAGATCGTCGAGAGACTAGATTGTCAAGTTATTTCGTGTTTAGTTTCAGTCGTTCCTTAATTATTTTAAGTGCTATTAAGAGGTTGTGATAGCGCCCAAACGAGCCCCGAGGTACCTTGAGCCAGATTGAGTGAATAGTTAGGGAACAGTAAATGCCGAGCCATATTTTAGTCTCGCCATTAAATTGCGGTTTTACTGGCTCGTTGCTCGCAACTCTGTTTGCGTGTAATTCGTTTATCGCTATCCCGTGGGAACTATGCCGTTTTCCGGGATAAAAACTATCCTATGTCGTTTTCTGGAACTCATACTATGTGCATACTGAATTCCGTCTAAATCGATTCAGTGGTTTTGACGTGAGGACTAATTAATTAATGATTTAAAGTGCCTTAGTTTTCGATAATATATTGGGTTTCGGTGGTTTGTGTGTGTTCTTACAGTGTGGAGTTGGAGAAGCTGCATAACACATTTTGTTACATAGATGTAGCTATCTTAAAGTCGCGGGTGAGCAAAGTAGGTTTATAATTCAATCATAAAAGGTATATAACTGGATGGATGTCACCATTCAACGGTGAAAATATGAAAGGAAAATGCATTTAGTTATAGTGCCAAAGTCCAGGTTTTGTTGTGTTATTGTCCTGGATCCTCTTACATACAAAGTTATAAATCAATTGAAAAGATATGCATACAGTCAAAAGGTTATCGCGTTGAATAAGGCCGTGCTGTGGTGAAACCTGTTACTTCATGCACGTCCTGTGGTCACACTCATTCTTCTATTTTCATGACCCGTCTCGTCTTTGTACAGCAACTTTGAATAACGTAACCAACATAGAAAAGCTCCGACATTGTTATTTCCTCGATCAATATCTCAAAAACAACTCAGCGGCTCAAAATTCGGTCTACTCTACATACAAAATTACCTTACCTGTTTTTAAGTATATTTTTTTCTTTATTAATTATTAATTTGAGTTCTAATTTATTTAATTTGTAATTATTTAATGTAATTTTTTATTGCTTATTAATTTAATTAGTTTACTTGACATTTTTAGTTTGATTTAATTTTGTAATTTGACATGTATTGTTATCTGAAATTTTATCCTGCTAATAAATGTGAATCTTTTAAGTAATTAAATAAAATAAATATCACGGGACAATTCACACCAATTGACCTAGTCCCAAAGCTTAGCAAAGCTTGTGTTATGGGTACTAACTAAGCACCGGATAAATATAATTATATAGATGGATACTTAATAATTAATGAAATCCAAAACATATTTTTTAAGCCGGGCACGTATGACTTTCATATTTGAATTTTGCTGTCTACGGAATCGACACAGATGTTACTCGGAACTGCATTTCCCTAAATAAGGACAATAAATTCGATACTTGCAACACGTACACTTGAGAGTCGTGAGCTTCATGACAATACCGGATGGATAGGATACGGACTACGGACATTTTCCTATCCCTGTATTTTGAATTTTAGAAATATACATTTACTAGCTTTTGCCCGCGGCTCCGCCCGCGTGGTATTCGGTTATCGCGCGCTGTTCCCTCTGGAACTGTGCATTTTACCGGGATAAAAAGTAGCCTATGTCACTTTCGGGCCCATAAATTATCTCTATGCCAAAAATCACGTTGATCCGTCACTACGTTACGGTGTGAAAGACGGACAAACGCACAAACATATAAACACACTTTCGCATTTATAATATTAGTACGGATAATAACATTATATACCGAGTCCTGTAACAGGAGCTAAAAATCAAAACACGGGTTCTGCTACTCAAATTGAAGTACTTTAATTCTGCAACTTTCAAAAATTAAGTAATTTTATCGTTGTTTATTCCAAATTCAAATTCAAATTCAAATCATTTATTCAGCAAATAGGCCGCAATGGGCACTTTTACACGTCATTTACAAACAAATTAAACGGTATTTTACGTATAATTAAACGGTATAATTGTTATGAAACAAATCTATCCTAATCTATAATAGTACTCGTAGGATGACTATTTCGGCGGGAAAACAATTATAACTATGTACGAGTTCATAAGCTTGTGAACAAAAATTTTAACAAAAATACCTGAACACACTTCTACGGCGTTAACAATAGAGTCGTGTGCAGATATTTTTTTGATTAAATTTTTGGTCACTAGTTTGTAAACTCGACTGTTATTATTACTATTATTCGAATACTCATATAGACATGCACTTAAAAATAGTCATAAAATAAGTGATAAATAATATAATATAGGAAATGTTGACACGTGCAAACGTCATTACTTACGATTCAAAAATGTTCTCGAAACTATAATTTGGTAGCTCAAACCTCCTCTTAGGGACCTAAGATAAACTAGACCCGACATAAACTTTTGTTCCATTCGTTCGCAAAATGTGCATCTTGAGAATGCAGCACTAATATCTTACGCTGCACCTTCAATATTTTATGCACCAGCCTACTGGCTAGGGAAATAAAGTCGCTTCGTATGTTTTAGCATAACAATTTGCTTGGAAGACGTTTGGAAAAATATCCGAGGACCTAGTTTGAGCGTTTGCACGCGATACTCAAAATTGGAGTCTACAGTACTTAATTGGGTAGGTTTTTTTCGTTACTTTTTAGTCAATACGAATGTTTGTTCTATGGTCTTGGGTGTTTAATATGTATTTAAGTATGTATCGATCTATATAATTATGTTTATCCGTTGCTTAGTACCCATAACACAAGCTTTGCTAAGCTTACTTTGGGACTAGGTCAATTGGTGTGAATTGTCCCTTGATATTTATTATTTATTATTATTATTAATTAGATGAAAAAAATATATTGGAGACGTATTTTTTGACAAAGTTTGGGAGAGCTAAAAAGTGTCGTACGGCGCACGGCACGCGAACTTCATCTGGCTATATTATATCTTCACTAGTGTTTACCCGTTACTTCGCACTCTTTCTTTCTTTCTTTCTTTCAAATTTCAGGATTTTTAACAATTCCCGCGGAAATTCCAGGAAATTAAATAGCGGTTTTCATTGACGTTACATTAAAGATAATCATGTCAAATTTCATGACTCCTAGCCCAGTGGTAGTTGTTTTGAGATTTTATCACTATCTCGTCGGAATATCAGAATAAAAAGTAGCCTATGTTTTATTCCAGATGTCTGGCTATGTACATAACAAATTTCAACCAAATCCGTCCAGGCGTTTTAGCGTGAAGGAGTAACATAAATACACACACACAAACTTTCGCATTTATAAATTAGAAGGATTAAAATTCATGTTGCTTTACAAAGCTTGCAGCGGTCGTAAAATATAATATTTTGTGGGCGAGTAGAATGCAAGTAGAATGCATACGTGTCTTGGGGGATGCACGTTGGCGGCAGGAATAGCCCAGTTTTACTGGAACTCGTAACTATATTGTATTTGAAGATGGGAAAAGGGGGAGAGGGTTCTATGCTTTTCAATACCGTATGAGATACTTTGGCTAAATTAATAAAAATAATGTCAAAGTGTAAGTTAGCAATTTGCCGGTGCTAGGACCTTGTGCACCTCACCTCCTGTAGTAAGTTGGAAAAGCCATAAGAGCTAACAAACTAAAGACCATTCGAAAAATAAAATAAAGCGATGGACTAGGGTTAATAGAGCACGATTCCAGATTTTTTATAATTGACTTATTTTTTTAAAATCAAAATTGATTGTTTTTATTAACGTATTACTTTAAAGGTAAACGATAAAAAAAACGAGAAAAAGTAGATAAAAAGCTGCCTTGGAAAACTAAAGAGAACTAAACCGCCCGCGTAACCCTGAAACAGTAGCCGTTCTCGTACGAAATTCAGGCACCTTTGTTATTGCAATATAATATTTCGTTAGAAGTTCTCTCAGTTCGAGATATACGGTGTGTCAGACGCAGGCGGGCGGCGCCGCGCGAGGAACTATGAGTTAACTTTGATATATGGTCTGTATTGAGATGTGACGGGAATTTAACTAATGCCTCAATTTCAGCTGAAGAATGGGGTTTAGTGTAGGTACCATAGAGGCGTGTTGAATCGAAAATTGCATCAATTGAAATACACCGCTAATCGTCTCGTGATCAAGGCGCATGCAACTATGCCGAAATATCGAGCTTCTCTAAAATCAAGGTAGGTACGCGGAAAAAAACCCGAATCTAGTGGGCGTTTTAATAAAAAGTGTACCCTCTCTTCTTTTGGAATTGTGGATAAAATATGGTTTTCCTGTTCAGAATCAAGAGCACAATCGATTCCGATCGTTTAAAAAAATGACCCTATTTCTTCATACAGATGACTCAGTTTTCTCACGCCCATACTGAATGTATGAAAAAAACGTCGCAAAACTGTCATTTTTTTGGGGAGATTTTTTTAAACTATCGGATTCGATTGTGCTCTTGATTCTGAGTAGGAAAAACTATATTTTTCCCAAACTTCCAAAAAAAACGAAAGGGTATACTTTTCTTTGACGCCTTACGAGTTTCATTATACGGATGGCTAAGGAGTGGATCTCTCTGCCAAGGTCAGTTTTTCCGGAACGCTATAATCTGGACATCTTTAAGGTCAAAGTGAACAGACACCTTCTAGGCAAACGTGTGACATCTTAGGCCTCATTTTCGCCTTCCATTAACTAAGATTGAGGCCAAACAAGCCTATTTTATATAAATATCCATTCTGGTTAATTAATGACGGGAAAAATTCGGAAAAATACGATCTAAAATGTCAAAATGTATTCGCAGACCCAGCAGCTTACTTCGTTATTTGTGCATTTTTCTTCCACATACATATAAAATAATATCTTTTTTTCTCTCTTCTCTCTTTCTCTCTTTATTTTGATCCATCCATCCATCCATCCCAGCCTATATAGGTACGTCCCACTGCTGCGCACAGGCCTCCTCTCAGAACAAGAGGGCTTGGGCTATAGTTCCCACGCGGGCCCAGTACGGATTGGGAACTTCGCACGCACCATTGAATTGCTTCGCAGGTTTGTGCAGCTTTCCTCACGATGTCTTCCTTCACCGCAAAGCTCGTGGTAAATTTCAAAATGTAAAAAATAATATTTTTATGCTTATTCTGATGTCGGTTATAAAATCAGGGTACCGCTCCATTGAGGCGGAGACGAGCGGAGCGGAGAGGAGGTGCTGTAGGGATCAACCAATCATATTAGTTGAATCCTCTCGTCTCCGCCTCATTATCATCAGACGTGGATTGGTCGATCCTTACACGTCTCTCCACTTCGCTCGTCTCCGCTCCGCTCGTCGCCGCTCCGTTCCTCTCCGCTTCAGTGGAGCCGCAGCCTCACTAGCGCCCGCGCATGCCGCAGACAAAGGATCGCGCGATGCGGTGGTGTGATCAACGGTTGCCCAAGCGCACAAGCGGCAGCTTTTTACAAAGTGAAATATTTAATTAATAATAATAATAAAACCATTTATTGTCACAGAAAATCAGACTACACAGTAAAAAAACAATTTCACGTAAGCAGGTGGCAATGGGCTCAGGCTCAGCATAGCTGCGAGCAAAAGAAACATGCAGCGCTCATTTTCAGCCTGCGCCCGTCCCAGAGCGTAAAATTTAACACGGTGTACCACGAGAAAGAGATAGCAAATGCAATCGTGAACGTCAGCGCGTTAGACAATTATGCCTTCAGGTCTGTATTATTGGTATTGTAACTACAGTGCTGACATAGTAGAATCCCACCAATATTATACATGCGAAAGTTTGTGAGTCTGTCTGTTTATTTGTTACCTCTCCACGTCTAAAACGCTGAAACGAAAAAAAAAATTGTTTACAGACAGTTTGGGTTCCGGGGAAGAAGTAGACGGTTTGAACAAGTTGACCGATCGGGAAAGTAGACGGTTTGAACAAGTTGACCGATCGGGAAAGTAGGCGGTTTGAACAAGTTAACCAAACGGGAAAGAAGACGGTTTGAACAAGTTAACCAAACGGGAAAGTAGACGGTTTGAACAAGTTAACCAAACGGGAAAGTAGACGGTTTGAACAAGTTAACCAAACGGGAAAGTAGACGGTTTGAACAAGTTAACCAAACGGGAAAGTAGACGGTTTGAACAAGTTAACCAAACGGGAAAGTAGACGGTTTGAACAAGTTAACCAAATGGGAAAGCACGAGTTTGCAAAAGTGGACCGATCGGGAAAGTCAGGGGAAGTAGTCCGATGGTTCCGGAGGGAGGACTATATAGGTTAGTTTGTATCCGAAAAATTTTATTGTTCCCGCGGGATAGTGACGGAGTCGTGGGCAACAGCTAGTGATGACAAAAAATAAGTACAATAAATTATAAGTTTTTTCTGGTTTTCAAAACGAAAAAATAATAATTAAATACTTAATTATTTTTAGAAACTTGTTATCCGCAATATTCAATCAATTAAATTTAAAATGATATATTAAAGTTATTTCTTTCGTTGCGTTACTTATCATTTCTCGTCAACAATAAATAACAAATGAAAACCCAAATATTCCGTAATCTTATTAGACGATCTCTCTGACCTTTGGCTACTATGTAAAAGATTAGCGCGCGAGTAAAATATTTCCTATTTTTTTAAACCACGTTTTTCTATCACTAGGAGTCAAACAAAACACTTCATTACTCTAATTATTTCATCCGCCTTCTTTATCAACGTCAGGTCAATTTGATATGAACCCTATAAATACATCATTAATTCGTTTTCTCCCCTTCAGCATCTCAGTCGCAATGGGGCTTTCAGAGGGCGCGGAGGTCGTTCCATTCAAACATAAGCTGGTCAAGCATAATGTCATCAAATTTGGATACATGCATCTAGCAGCATTGTATGGGGCGTATTTGTGCTTCACTTCTGCAAAATGGCCGACGCTGCTGTGGGCATTTCTACTGCTCGAATTCGCAAAGATTGGAATAACTGCAGGAGCACACCGACTCTGGTGCCATCGGTCCTACAAAGCCAAGCTACCGTTGGAGATACTACTCCTGATTTTCAACAGTATAGCATACATGAATACTGCCACGTACTGGGTAAGAGATCACCGTGTCCACCATAAATTTGCCGACACCGACGCTGATCCCCATAACGTCAACCGGGGATTTTGGTTCTCGCAAATCGGTTGGCTTTTCGTTCGGAAGCATCCCGACGTTATAGAGAAAGGTAAAACGGTGTTCATGGAAGACATACACAAGAATCCGTTACTAAGGTTTCAGGAGAAATATGCGTTCCTCGTGATTGGATTGTGGGCTTATGTTATACCCACGGTCGTGCCGATGTATTTCTGGGGGGAGACGCTCAGTAATTCGTGGCATATTTGCACGATGCTACGCCATGTTTTGACGATCAATCAAATTTTCTTAGTCAACAGTATCGGACATAGATGGGGAAACAGGCCTTATGACAAGAATATCAAGGCGGTGGAAAATATAGCGGTTTCTTTGATGTCGACGGGTGAATGTTTCCACAATTACCATCACGTGTTCCCGTTTGATTATAAAGCTTCTGAACTTGGTATGACTAAATTCAATGCTGCTACTATGTTTATTAATTTCTTTGCATGGCTTGGATGGGCGTATGATCTGAAGACAATACCGGATGAGATGATCATAGCCCGGTCGCAGAGGACCGGGGATGGGAGGAATCTTTGGGGCTGGGGTGATGTTGACCTAACGGAAGAGGAAACAAAGGGAGTTAAATATTTGTATACTAAAAATGAATAGAATTTTTATTTGGCGTAAGTAATTGATATTTTTTGTACACATTTTGGTAATATTTGCTTATTGAAACATTTTATATTATAAATGGTTTTTATCTTAATAAATTTTTATACACGTTGTCTTTAAATTATTTCTGAATATCTCAGCGAGTGGTTGTATTTCTTGGACCGAACATCCCTGTAAATGTTTTTATTAATTGTGTTATGCAGATTTCCTGAAAATATTTTCCTTATTTTGCTCATGTAAGTATTTCGGAAAATTTAGAGGTGTAAGCCCAGATCTGAACTCATGATTCTTTGCTTGAGAGGTCATACTCGTAGGTTGAAACAACTAGAAGACTAGACCATCACAGCCAAAATATTTCAAAGCGATTGAAAAAAAAAACTTTAAAATATACATATATATTTTTTTTACAATTATTCAATTGAAAATACAAACTGAAATATAGATGCACAGAAAAACCAGAAAAATAAGACCAGCGCTGGGAATCGAACCCCTGCGCAGCGCTGTTGTAGCGGTACAGCACGCGTCACGGAATGCCGAGGACCTGGCTTCGATTCCCAGCGCTGGTCTTATTTTTCTGGTTTTTCTGTGCATCTATATTTCAGTTTGTATTTTATATAGGTTTTGCGGGATGACTGCAAAGTAACAAAAATTTGGAATTAAAATAAAAAAAATACAAAAAGGTTCCAAAAAAACAATCTTAATTATTCAATTATTTTTTAATCCTTTGTTTAAAATTAAGTAATGTCTTTCGTTGTGTTTAATACTCGTTGCTTTTACATAAGACACTAAAAAATATTTATAAATACAACAGAAGATATGCGCGTATGTTTTATTTTGTAAACTAGATTTATTTAAACAGTGCGTCATAAAAACATGGCTCTATAAATATTCAAATGTTATTTTAGTGCCATCAACCAAAATAACACTTGGATTTATACCTAGCAATGTTTTTCACCGATAAACTGTTGTATTTTTGACTAATTGTCCAAACATTGCGGAGTCAATGTTGCAGGTGGTAGGACCTTGTGCAAGGTCCGCCCGGATTGCTACCACCATCTTATTCGTTAATCCTGCCGTGAAGCAGCAGTGCGTGCACTGTTGTGTTTCGGCGAGGAGAGTAAGACAGCTGGTGAAATTACTGGCATTTGAGGTATCCCATCTTAGGCCTCCAGGTTGGCAACGCATCTGCGATACCCCTGGCGTTGCAGATATTTATGGGCGGTGATGATCTCTTATCATCAGGAGACCCACATGCTTGTTTGCTCCACAGGCTTGTATAGTTACCCAAATAACGACAGAAATAATAATAAAGTTATGCAAGCGCTCGTTATTTTATTAAAACACTAGATGCATATAAAATAAATGAATAAACTAGCTTTTTCTCGCGGCTTCGCCTGCATAGAATTCGTTTATCGCGCCCTGTTCCTCGGGAACTGTGCATTTTTCAGGGATAAAAAGTAGTAGTAAATGTCACTCTCTGGCTCAAAACTATCTCTATAAGATGCCAAAAATCACGTTGATCCGTCGCTCCGTTACGACGTGAAAGACGGACAAATATATAAACAAACCATTCCAGCCTATATACGTCCCACTGCTGCGCACAGGCCTCCTCTCAGAACGAAAGGGCTTGGGCCGTAGTTCCCACGCAGGCCCAGTGCGGATTCGGAACTTCACATACACATTGAATTGCTACTCAGATTGTGCAGGTTTCCTCACGATGTTTTCCTTTACTGTAAAGCTCGCGGTAAATTCCAAATTTAATTCCGCACATGAATTTTGAAAAACTCAGGTGGAATCGTTCTCTCCCAACAATTATCAGGCCCTATATTACCAAATACGTATGTTGCCGTCCCTCTGACGCTTATGTCATTTAATACGTGAGTGAAACGGACGTAGCGATACGAAATTA
The DNA here is from genome assembly GCA_037349165.1 of Choristoneura rosaceana. Taxonomy (NCBI): domain Eukaryota; kingdom Metazoa; phylum Arthropoda; class Insecta; order Lepidoptera; family Tortricidae; genus Choristoneura; species Choristoneura rosaceana. Next base: position 1,283,904 of record JAZBNJ010000026.1, read on the forward strand.
GATTTTCGATTTTCATAGTAGCTCCTCTGTTCTTCGAGCGATGTGGCTGCTTTCCGCCACTTTAACGTGCATATTTTTTGCGTTATAAATATAAAATAAATATCATGGGACACTTGACACCAATTGACCTAGTCCCAAACTAAGCAAAGCTTGTACTATGGATACTAGGCAACGGATAAACATACTTAAATATAGATAAATAAATACTTAAATACATATTAAACATCCAAGACCCGAGAACAAACATTCGGCCGGGATTCAAACCCGGGACCTCGAGCTTCGTAGTCAGGTTCTCTAACCACTTAGCCATCCGGTCGTCAAATGTTATGTCCGTGACTTCAATTATTCTGCAATTCTATAGCTATTCAGATGATTTTAAGCTGTTAAAAGGTTTTTAAATATGTGACTGTACATCTTAAGGAAAATTATACATCACTTAAACTACTAGTATCCAGCTATCAGGCTTTATAATGCCTGCGTAAGCAGCTTGTGTGCCAGTTGGGTTAAGATTTGGACTTTTTCTAGACTCACGTAGCATTGTAGATTACTCAGGCTAAAGTACTATTGGATTATGTTGTGTCAGGGGCTAATTCAATGCATATTAACAACACATCCTGATTGGCTATTACAAGTGGCGTAACACGAAGCCGGTCTGTGATTGGACGTAATTAGGTTCATGAATTTTAAAAGGATTTTGGCTCGTGTTTAGTTGACAGGGTTATACTAATCTTATTGAGAAACATCTGGTGTTTTTACTTGTTTAAAAAAATATACCTATTTTCCAGATGTCTCTCTTTCTATATACCAAGCAGTTTTAGCGTGAACGTAGGAATGTAACAAACAAACGTACGCACACAGTCACACATGCTCATAAACTTTCACATTTATAATTGAATAAAGAGATTTTGACTTTGACTTTGACTTTGATTAGCAGAATGATACTTGCTCTTTACCCTGTCTATAATATTGTAGGGTGCTGGTTGGAACATTTTCGCAGCAAACATGTTGACAGTCAAAAGTGAAATTGATTGTAAAAGGTTCCATCCTGGCATGCGCAGCTTCTTCTGTACATCGTTTCCTAACATCTTTTTGAACGGCCATTCAGCCACATCCTTTTCAATCCAGGTTATCAAAGTACATTCAAATATCACATATCATCTTAACGACCGGGAATAAACGGCATGGCGGAAAGGTTGGTTTGAACATGCAAAATCTGTGCGGACCAATAATAGAAAGCCCTCCGTTTTACCGAGTCCCAGGGGCCATGTTACCGGGAAGCTCGTTACCTGGGACCAGCCAGGATTGGTCGTGGGTGACCTGGACCGTAATCGTTCATTTTACGGCACCTCGATTATCTTGCTTCTGAGATCGCTTTGAATCGCTTCAGGTGATTTATAAGATTGAAAGTTTTATTTTCTAACTAGCTTTTACACGCGGTTTCGTGCGTAAACCATTGTAACGACCACGACCGGGACTTATTACGGTAACAACGAGTAGTGATTGGTTTACTAATGTTTGGGCGAATCACGTTTGGCAACCTGTTTCATTTCGCAACTTTTCATTTCCCAGCTATTTAATATTTAATTTCTGAAACTGTAAATATTTTAGGATTTTTATAAAACTAATCCAGCCATTATAAAGAGTTCTACGCGATGGCCCTGAAATAAATCCTGAAATATTTACAGTTTTACAGTTTGCGAAATGAAAAGTTGTGAAATGAAACAGATTGCCAAACGTAACGTTGCGAAAAGGCAGTAAGTACTCGGTATTAATTACCTCGAGCACGTCTTCTCGTGACCACGGCCACTGTAATGTGGTTGAAATCTCGAGGTAATGTTACTGGTTGTTAGTGTGATATGTCTCGTTTCTGGTAGTAGTTACGAGTAAAAACTAATTCTTAAGATTGATAATCCCGTGGGAATTCCCAAAATTAACATCGTGAATTTCACAAACGTTTCATAAAGAAACCTGCGGCGGAAAAAAATTATTCTTCTAATCACAACAGGGCTACAAATCAACATTAGTTTTGGAATTACAAGATAATTTGTTGTACATTTACCTTCTAAATTAATTATCCTTTAGTGACGATAAACTTTACTACAAATATGTACGCTATTAAATTTCTGTGGTTATTACTTGTAACTTTCTCAGCTTCTTAGTTGCAGAAATATCAATCTTTTTCGCAAACATGATTATGAATCCATTCGGACCCGGATGTTATCCGCTTAACCCAATTTTAGACGGCGTAAATGATTACTCTATCGTTTTCTGATTTTTTACGGCGGCCATAACGGCATCCCTTTATGGCATCCTGATTTATTTCCAAAGCCACCATCAATCTTTCTCATCGGTTTTTTTCACAAAAGGAAAACTTCTCGGCACTGCCAAGTTCATTGTTATTTCGTAAGTTATTTAGACCTTCACGAAAGTTGTGAGGTTCACTTTCGACTGATTATCACATTTAGTACGGAGCTAACTGTTGGGTTGGCAGAGGACGACCGCCATTATGTCACTGTCATCTGAACAAAATACATCGACCATTCTATATTCAAAATTCGAAACAAGTGAACGCAGGATTAAAACCAGCCAGCCAAAAAGGAAGATTAAAGCATTATCGTGCGTAAAATACCTGGCTGGAAACAAAATGCGTCCTGAGATTGTTATTTTATTTTTAATTGGATTTGTGGCATTATGTAATGCGTTTCCTGAGCCACAGAGCGAAGTTGAAGCGAGGGGGAAAAAAAAGAAAATAGCTTTATTTGGTGAGTTGGTGTTAATCAAATTACTCCTGCATCTAATTGATAATTGAACTTCTAAGATATTTTTTTCTCTTTCTACTTTCTTATTGTTGTTTGTTTTAGAGTTCCGCAGTCGAAATGGTAAAAACGGATCTCTTATTGTTTCTTTATTTCCGTCTGTCTGTCCATCTATTCGTTCAGAGACTGTTAAGGCTGTAACGGAACCTTATTACACTAATCGTGGCCTAGTCTAAAACGCCCTTGGCTGTTTAATTGATACATTATCCTCTGCGTAAGTTTTTGTTTCCATGTCATTTATTGAGTCTGACATCTCTTCATACGAGTGGATTACATTGTTTTACGAAACTAAACTCACGATTTTCTCTAATAGTTATTACAACGAGCATTTTTCTTCACATTTTACCAAACATCCATTACACCTTAGTACCTCATGAACATGTTTTGATTCACTCTCCACAAATTTTGAACAGATTAAGTTTTTTAAAAATTTTCTAGAACCAGTGTTTGGCATTTTATTCAGTTTTGAAACCCCCATTCCAAAAAGAGGGGTGTTGTAAGTTTGACCGCTATGTGTGTCTGTCTGTGTGTCTGTCTGTAACGGGTGGACCGATTTGAATGCGGTGTTTTTTTTTAAATTGAAAGCAGGTTTTTAGCGTTGATTCTTAGACATGTTTCATCAAAATCATTTCAGCCGTTTTTTAGATTTTGAACTTTGAAGTTATAAAGTCGGGGTTTCCAACTTTTTGTTGGTTAGGTCAGGTAATTGTAACAAAGCATGCTTAATTGTGTCTCTATATACTTGTGTTGCATGAGAACAGCTTAGCTTTAATCATCACTATATCATCCGTAGAACGTCCACTGTCGAATATAGGCATCGAAATCGATAGGATCGATGTTTCTTACATTAAAACTGCGCACAAAATCTGTTCACAGCCCGGATTTGTACAGTGGGAGTAGGAAAACCTTCGCCAGTTATTAAATTGATTGGTTTACAAAGTCATAGACTCTTAGTACGTTTTGAAACCAAAGTACTAAGTAGACAAGTGCATGTCAAATTATACTTACTTGACACGAGAACAAGGGTCAAAATAGTATACACCTCTAACATATATCTAGTTTCATATCAATACAAAACCTTTTTAATAACAACTTCTTAAAAGGTTCAATCAAATAGTGTTCTATTTAATTGTCAGTCAAATTGTCAGTGTTTGTCAGTGCCAAGGTGTAGTTGTAGGGTCGCTATGGTCACCTGATGTTTAGCAGATTGACAGGTTGACGCAGTACGTCATACTCAATCCGTAAATCAGATTAGCGCTCATACTGAGCAAAGGAAAATAGATCTTAGGGTGACGAACCTTTTTTTACTCCGACTGTACACCTTTCACTAGGTATACCTAGTTTGTTGACGTGCGTGACAGGTTGTGTCAAAGTAATATTGTTGGTTGATGCGCCGCGCGTTTTGTTTCAAACAGCCAGGTCTAGTGTCCCACAACAATAGCAAAGTTTTAATCAATAGCTGGCTAGTTCATAGTTTGCGCTTATTGAGATGTCTTATCCATAATTCTTTTCCGCGGAAAAAGACCAATCCATTGTCATTCGCTGTACGGAACGAGATTATTTAAACAGCTAGAGCTGCATGGCACGCAAATGGGGACGTAATGGATTTTCAATCGTTGCATATTTTAGTTACGGTTCTGTTCCGTTGTCTGCTTGCATTGATACTACGGTTTCTCGCTTACGCTGTCGTTTCATTCCCTTGTACTAAATGGAACCCTTTTATGCCTATCCAATTTATTAAAAGTGTATACAAACCGATTTCATCAAAATTCTTGAATAAACACCCGCTGGATCAATAACATTTATCTATAATTCGTATCTTTTAACTAGATGTTTAATCCTTTTTATTAGCAAAATTAACTTGATTTTCATATTTATTTTTCATTCGAAAAATATTCGTCAAAATCTGACGTGATTTCTTGATTGAAACATGTGTATAATCTATAGTAGTATAGACTAGCGTAGAGCTGGTGGAAAATTTAGCATTTTAAAAATCGATTAATGTGCGAATGAACAAACGATTTTTATTTCATCATCATCATCAGCCGGAAGACGTCCACTGCTAGACAAAGGCCTCCCCCTTAGATTTTTATTTACTTTCCTTAAAAATAAAAAAAATAGTTACTGTTTTTGTAATTGAATAAACAGTCTCTGGAATTAAATTAATAGTTATTTGATATGCAAGGCTGGAAAGAGACTGTTTGGCGCGAGTGCATATATTGAAACCCGAGCAAGCGAAGGATTCTAGGATTGAGCCACGAGCGAAGCGAGTGGTTCAAATGAAGAATCCTGAGCGCAGTCGAGGGTTTCAAAGGCACGAGACGCTAAACAACTTTACAGCCGAGCGAAACACACAATTTTTCACCTCACTACAGCAAGAAAATGAAAGAAAAACTGTACAAGTATAATCAAGCATCATCTTGGTGGTAGGACCTTGTGCAAGGTCCGTCCAGATTGCTTTTTTTTTTTTATTCCACTGGAAGGCAAACGAGCAAGTGGGTCTTCTGGTGGTGAGAGATCACCACCGCCCATAAATATCTGCAACACCAGGGGTATTGCAGATGTCTATGGGCGGTGGTGATCTCTTACCACCAGGAAACCCACTTGCTCGTTTGCCTTCCAGTCGAATAAAAAAAAAAGTAGTTTTTAATAAGTCGGTTTTATTATCCGCTTATCAAACATTTTTAGTATTATAAAGGTAAAATATCCAAATCGATATAACGATATTACAGTGGGTACGTACATACAGTTACTATTTTGAAAAGGAATGCATGGCATAAGTATCGAGGTGTACTAATAATTAAAAGTAAAATTTCAAAATAAATGTTTATTAGTAAGAATAAAATAACAGATTAATTAACAGATTTAAATATTAGGTACTTTAACAAATGTATGACGAACTTTCTTTGTGAACACGTCAATATTCAACGCTTTCTTCCTCAACCTCGTATCTACCCGAATCGTATACAACAAATAAACACTCTATCGTACTTAACATAAAGATGATTCTATAACAATTTTGTGGCCAGATACGAGGTTGTGAAAGTAAGCGGTCGATATATTTTCAAGGGGGCAGCCGTTCACGATAACGTTCGAAATTCAAAAACTCTTTCCAGCCTAGAGGATAAAATGCTACTTTCCACGCAGATTTCGAAGGATAAAGAAAGCATTTTCGAGCTAGTGAGGTGAAAACAATTAAATAGTCAAAAATACGTTGACCCATTCAATTAATAAATAACCGATTTACTGCACAGATTAATTATTTTGCAACAGGTTCTAGGTTTCACATCACTAAATGTCTATGGTCGGGTAAATGGCGTCTTTGTTTACGCTTGTCCTAAATTGAATTGAAATACAATATAGCATCACTCGTGCGTCTGCTGCCCGTGTGTCTAGGCCTTCCACAAAATGGAGTAACGACTTAGTTAACACGTTGACTGCGGCACTGATTTACGTGTTTGTGATTTTGGTGCGGTAATAGGTCCAAAGAGCCCCTACCCTACTTAAATTTCAGTGCGACACTAGGTCCATTGTGCCCCACCACGCAAGAAAAAGAAAATCGAATATTTTACCCTGGAGGTTTATCGTACTGCATATAGATTTATACCTAGGCCATCTACATCTATTCAGCAATATGGTTCTGGCTTCGCCCCGGTCTCGGACTTTTAGAACTATTTTTAAAAAATATTCAAAGTTAAGGGGTCTTTTAGACCTTTTGCCGCACTGAATTGACCGACTGAAGCTCTATTAGGGATGGGACACGCTTACGACATTATAATCACTATCGACTAAGAATTTAATGAATAAATGAATAGTTGTTGAAATAAATAAATAAATAAATAAAAATAAATAACGAATTGAAGCATTCTTTAGCATCCAGCTTCCTTCTGGTCCTCTTTGCACTCATTTTCCTTCACAAACTCTTGAAATTCACACAATCAATATGTACGTAAATGAGGACAAGACAACACACTATTGCGGTTCATATGCGGCTCATCACTACCTGTTGACATTGGTAAACAATAAGTGCTGAAGGGGTGCGCGAGGGGTCGAAGGTCTATTGGACCCCGTCCAGCACAGAAAAGAAAAACAAGTCATTCAGTGCTGGTGAGGTCCAATGTGCCCCTCACGTAAACTAAGTATGCTATATTGTTAAAATTTTGAAGTTATACACAAAACAATATTTGTCTCTGTCCTACTCCAATGATTGCCCAAGATACCCTTCCCGCACCGTACGAAAGTACACCATTTTCGTTGCCGCACCGAGTTTCGGCCGCGCATGGGGCTCTTTGTGCGTCTTCCCGCAGTGAACGTGTTAAGATCGCGGGATCGCGGTGGATGCGGAAAGCACAAGACCGGTCTGAGTGGAGAGCCTTGGGGGAGGCTTATGTCTAGCAGTGGACGTCTTTCGGCTGACATGATGATGATGATGAAGAAATGTGAGCCCGGGTTTGAAACCAACCACGTTCTCTGTTTAAGAGACCATCTTCTTCTTCTTTGTCGGTATTTTGATTGCTGAAGGTCGTGTCTATTTAGTCTAAAAAGCTGACGGCTCGGTGCACTACGCTTCTCCATGTTTTTCTGTCTTCGGCAGCCTTTAGTGTTTATATTTCTATTCATCATTATCACCAGCCTATAACAGACAACCGCTGGACGTCCTCAATAAGCACCATTGCGCCCTGTCCTTTGCTCGACGCAGCTTCTACCAGCAGCTTACATTTGTAATGAATTGTGTCTTTTATTTCCAGTGTACTTCGCTGACATCATCCTAAAGAAGTTCTTCGTCCTCAAACTGGTCTACGCCTTCGTCTTCTGGCTCATCATCCACAAGGCCGGCTACTTCCTCAGCTGGTTCGTGAGTTATCTCAAAGAGAAGAAGCAGGAGTACCACCATAGCCATGAGCACGACCATTACGGGCCGCACCACCATTACGAACATGGGCCTAGTTATGGGCCAAGTTACGGACCAAGTTATGGGCCTTATAAAAGAAAGACTTATTAGTGCTGCTTTTAAAACTATGCACTTATTTAAGGTTAAGTAAATATACTCGTATAAAGTTATGGTATCTATTGTTGGTGTTAAGTATAAAAAAGTGGCCAAAAGTACGCTGTACGCTCTAATTTTCGCATTTAAGCACCTATGGCCGAAGTACTTAAAAATATATCAATTCAATTAAATTTTTAGAAAAAATATAGCTCCATTGAAACTATCTATGATTCCGCCAATGTCGAGATTTAAAAAGACACTATCGGTTGGCCGTTGTACGGTAGTAAAAATATATCAGTGGGTTCACATTTTTCATTTTGACAAAATGTGAACTTACGGTGGTTTTCTCTGTAAACGACTTATTATTTATTGTTCGTAGCTGTAAACTTTATAATATAAGTTAATTTATATCAAATTATTTTATTATAAGTATTTTATTTTATTTAATATCATTATCCCAAAACCTTGTGATATGAGTACCTATAACAGTATTTACATGTAAAAATACATTCCGTCTGCGGTCCGGGAGACGAGCTGTCGGTAGGCCTCCAACAAGATGGAGCTAGAACCTGGTAAGATCGCGGGGTCGCGGTGGATGCGGAAAGCACAAGACCGGCCTGAGTGTATTTGTGTTTTTCATACTGGGTATCGAAATCAGGACCGACAAAGTTTTATAATTTTTTTTTTCAAGTATCTCTTGGTGTGTGAAATTTTCAGTACACACTGCTTCCGCGTGTGAACTACGGCCCAAGTCCTCTCATTCGCAGAGGAGGCCTGTGCTCAGTAGTAATACATACCTGGTTGGGATGATGATGATGAAGTATAAATATAATAATGGCATATTTACACTTCATCCAAATACCTCTTTACCCAGGACCTATTGTTTTATATGCGAATACCCATTTTGCAAAGGTTCGATAGATTTATTAAAGCGATAAATTCAAATAACTTTGTCGAAGAATCATTGTCTATTACAAGGATATAAAAGGAAAGTTTTCTGATAAATCACAGATAATACGCGTTATAGGTTATTCCCAGTTTTTGTGAACAGTAATAAATATTTCTATGCATACCTATATTATTTCAGTAATAATTAAAAATAAACCCGGCTGTTTTAAAAATAAGTCTAGCAGTCCAGAATTTAGCCTGGAATAAAATTAGCTAATTTTATCCAAAAAAATCCATTTGTTCGGTATAAAATTCCAATATTTCAAACACTAGGATTAGACATGAAATCCGACGCAGTTTTTTTTAAGCAACGTTTTAATTCACGATATAATTTAAGGGATTCCCTCTGGATTTTTTAAAAAACTTCGAATTTCATCAACTCAACTGTTAGCTACGGAACTGCGGGGAAGGCTATACTTGGTTCGGATAGGTATTTAACGAAATGTAAACAAAACAATGTCAATTGGTGTCTTAAATATTGAAATTACCCCATTAAACTATACATTTGCATTTCTGTATTGAAATATAACACAGTTTGTATTACTATGACAGATAAGTAAAAAGATTTAAAGCTTAAAATTCTTTAGATTTAGTTAAATACCTATCCAAACCAAGTATAGTATTCGATGGAAAAACGAATACCACGAATCAAATATTTATTTACGAGCAATTCACAAAAACGTCATCTCGCTTTTAAGTGTTAAATATTCATTCAGCCAATCGGAAGGCTTACATTTTGACCAATCAACAAAATGCAGTTTGCGAATGAATTCCATTTGCGCTTTACATAGTAATAGTTTGCAGCTAGTATTTCAGAGTAACTTTTCAATTTCAAATGCTTTTTGACTGAAACTCAATCAATTTAGTCCTGAGCTGAGGGCCAACTTCGATATTAAAAATCAAAATTCGTATCGTACCGTCTCTCTCACTCTCGTATTAAGTAAGTATAAAAATCAAGTTAGTAAAAATTAAGTTAGTAAGTAAGTAAAAGTAAGTTAATAGTATGTTTCGGATGTCAGAAGTTTTTATTTAATTTGGACGACCGGATGGCCAAGTATAGAGAACCTGACTACGAAGCTTGAGGTCTCGGGTTCGAATCCCAGCCGTGGCAGATGTTTGTATGAATAAAAAAAAAAGTTTGTTCTCGGGTCTTGGTTGTTTAATATGTATTTATCTACATATCTATGTTTAACCGTTGCCTAGTATCCATAGTACAAGCTTTGCTTAGTTTGGGACTAAGTCAATTGGTGTTAAAGTTGTAAGATATTTATTTACTTATTATTTATCCCAATCCCGTGGTAATATCGGTCTAAACTGTCTCCATACCAGATTAGCACAGTTATTTTAGAATGAAAGAATAATGACTGAAAATGCCTGTGGAAATAAATTACCTGAAAATTCCAACTCTATACTCATACTTACTTTTGCAATAATATTAGTCAAGAAATTGACAGTAGAGCCTTTATTTCGTTCAAAATTCACACTAAATTAGTACCATAATTCATGTACAGTCAGCTGCAGAGAAAGGGTACCCCCCTGTATGGCGGTAACCGCCGTTACAGGGGGTACCTTTTCTCTGCAGCTGACTGTACCATAATTCTGGCAAATAAATAAATACTATACTATACTATAACTTCATACAATGTATGAATACTGGTATACAGCCATTTTAGTAAAAAATAAACCCAGTTCAACCCCGGGCCCGTTACGGCGGGTTAACGAATATCCGTAAATTCAGACGCCCTCGATTATAAACCGTTTACGCTTGTCATAAAGTGACAAAGATGAGAATAATGCGTTACAGACCCTACATTACGTAAGTATAAGTTAAAAATATAATCAAAACCGCCTGCATAATAATTACTTGTAGTGATTAGTAGCATATCCATAGAGACATGATGACGTTTTAAATGCAATTTGCAGGTGGTAGGACCTTGTGCAAGGTCCGCCCGGATTGCTACCACCATCTTCATCATTCTACAAGACCTGTGTATTAATACATAAAATCTTAAACAATAAAATACATACGGAAATAAAATTTAACAAAAAAAGCAACTTCCAAACAATTAAATTAAGAAATGCCGAGCACATATCACTACGAGCCCCTAGAACCAGGTATGGACACCAAAATTTGATGTATGAAGGTGCTAAATTATATAATGATTTACCAAAAGCTATAAAAGATAGCAAAACACTTAATATTTTTAAAAACAAAGTTAAATCATACATAGTGGATAACATTATATAGCCATAACACTGCAATGTATAAATATAGGTACTTAAGTCACCGTGCATGTATCAACTACTGCGAAACGTAATATTTGTTGTAATTCTAGCTGTATAAATTGTCTTGTAAGTGAAGTTAATTGTAATTTCTTTAGACAATAAATGTTCTTTAAACCGATCTTGCTCACTAATCCTGCCGTGAAGCAGCAGTGCTTGCACTGTTGCGTTTCGGCGTGGAGAGTAAGACAGCCGGTGAAATTACTGGCACTTGAGGCATTCCATCTTAGGCCTCTAGGTTGGCAACGCATCTGCAATACCCCTGGCGTTGCAGATGTTTATGGGCGGTGGTGATCTCTTACCACCAGGAAACTCACTTGCTCGTTTGCCTTCCAGTCGAATAAAAAAAAAAAAAATTTTGAAAACAAAAACCAGCCAAATGCGTGCCGGCCTCGCGTTGAACATGACTCTGTCTGCGTGAAATTCGCATATCGCTACCCCATGGGATTTACTTTCTTACGAGACAAAACTATCCTATTTATAGTTTTCCCCAGGGTGTCAGACAGATAGATAGAGCTTCTTTCGTATTTACAATCCATCCATACTAATATTATAAACGTATAAGTGTGTGTATTTGTATGTTTGTTCGCTTTTCACGCCGTAACGGACCGACGGCTCGACGTGATTTTTGGCATAGAGATAGTGTATGGGCCCGAGAGTGACATAGGTCACTTTTTATCCCGGAAAAATGCATTTCCCGTGGGAACTGTGCATTTGTTGAGTTGTGCATAACACGTGGAAAAAAAAGAAGTACACAAATGAAGATACACGATTTTGTGTGTCCCCGCAAAAGTGCAACGGCCGTTGACTCAGCATTATGCTGAGGCGTTAGACGTCTGCAGCGCTGAATTGATCTGTCAGAACCGTCTGTGACTCACGGAGTGATGCGTATACATACATATACTTAACTTATCGATATGTAAACAAAATTAGGGAATAAAAATAGACTTAATTGTAAGTACACAAGAAATAAATAAATTACAATAAATCATGAGTAAAAACAAGGGACAAATAAGTTGTTCAAAACATCAGGCTGGCGTAGTCAAAGTATTGGTTTACTGAAGGGATTTTTGGAGCATCAAAAAGTATTCCTTCAGCTTGCGATTAAAGGTGTTACCCACTAGTGATGGTAGATAAGAGCCAGTGGGATAATTCAATTGAGTGTCGCGTCTGTCGCCAACCCTCAGTGTTGCCAGTAACTCGGTTAACGATGATTGCGCGAAGGTTTTGTAGCTGTCGAATATTACCCGCCCACGCCGCACTTTGATCCCGAAATAATCCTTCACTTAGTTCTGACAAAGTAGAGAAAGTATGACTTGGTAATTTCATTTCGTCTATAATAAGAAATTGACGAGGCTGTTGCGAATGTATGTTTGTTATAATTTTTGTTACTTCGGTTGCATAGGTCATATTACATTATTCCTTATTACTCAAATCACATAATTACAGATATCCACATCGGATCGATATCGGCCCGCATAAAGTACAAAGTATTTGCCATAACTCTCTTTTTCTGAATTCGTTAATTGTTCAAAATTGTTATAAAATAACTAACCTGTAGAATTTCTCTGACGGCCTTTAAAATTTGTGAAGAAGTCGGCGGAAAAAAATGACAAAAAAATATTTATGAATTATGAATTTATGATTATTTTATGATTATGAACATTATGACCAAAAATCAGGCGACTAGAATATGCACCCATCCGCAACAGTACAGTTCAATAATTTGTGAGTAATACCTAATTATTATTGAAACAATTTGTATAATATTAATTTTATAATTTTAATACTCTTAGTAGATAATAATTATACTTTTAATAGTAGGAACTTTAGTACAATCCTTCTCATTCCGAGAAGAGGCCTGTATCCAGCAGGACGTATAAAAGCCATAGTGACGATGAAGATTCGATGCAGTGGACCCTGCCGAAGGAACCCTAAGCGGTGAATAATAGAAAGTATCGCGTGTGACAGCGTGAAACCAATTTCAAGGTGATTGACAGCTGAGACCCTCGCTCTGACAGTAGGGGGACCATGATCCTTTTTTAGAGTTCCGTACGTCAGTCGGTAAAGACGTAACCCTTATAGGATCACTTTGTTTTTCGTCGGTCCATGCGTCTGTCGGGATCCTTTTCTCAAGAATGCGTAAAACTATCAAACTAGAATTAATTATCATATTATAATGAACTTCGGTTACAAATCACTAAAAACCATGAAAAAACTTTTTTAATAATAATAAAATCATTTACTGCCACAGAGATAAGACAGACTACACGAATATAAAACAATTACACAAAAGCAGGTGGCAATGGGCTCAGGTTCACAAACAAAAAATGGAAGAGTCTACAAAAACCTTGAAAATAATTTTCTACTAGTTTGAAGGCGGTGCCTCAGCACCAGCCAGCAGGAGTGATTGAAGCCTAATACGAGTATATAGTATGTAGGTGAGGTAAAGTACTATAGTTCCACTTCTGCTGCCTCGTGCTGGGGCACCGACTTCAAACTAGTAGAAAATTATTTTCAAGGTTTTTTTCTGGTATTAGCCTCAGGCGACCCCAGGGCTGGCACTTACCTCTCACACAAATTTAGGAATAACAGTTCAGAGAGGTAATGCTGTCAGTGACTAATAAGTCTTGGGGTCAATACCTGAGGCAGAAAATTTAGATGACAATTTTATTTTGTAATATTAGGTTAGTTTATATATAGTTTTATTAAATAACTTTCAAGGTTTTTGTAGTATGTTCCATTTTTTTTTCAACTTTTCTAATTTCATCAGATTTGAAAAGATAAAGCATGGTCACCTCAGCGATCTAAGCCCATGCAAGGTGCTCCGCCATTGGCAAATTCCTGGGGTATGAGCGCATTCCACACGCTGTTGCCGCGCGTAGCTACCCTCTAACCCTGTAACTGTCAGGAAAAAGGAAAATCGAGTGAGTTGCTGTACATTGCTATGGTTGATCGTTCAGTTATAAATCTATAGGCACTGGCTGCGCAACGTACTCTGACTCGTGGGATTCTCAGTTGTGTTGATTGGTGTAGGTAGAGAGGTGTACTGGTAAGGTAGATTTTTGATAGGTATGCGAAGGAGTTGTTTTAAAAAAACTAGTCAAGTGCGAGTTGGATTTTTGCATTGAAGGTTCCTTACAAGTTGAAATGCAGCAAAGAAATTGTTCTTCGGGCTACTTTCTAATAACTAACTTATTTTATAAAAATTTACGGGAATTTTCATGGGAATAATGGAATTTCAATTTATCTGCTGGAAATCAAATGAAATGTAATAGTTTATTTGTTAATAGTGGGTTTCAACCAAGGTCTTAGAGTTATACAGTCATAAAATCGTCACATTATGCCAACAGACTAGCGTACAAATTTATAACTGAGTGCATTAGTTTTAATGTTATTGATTTTAACCACAGAACCCAATAAACATTGACTACTTATCAAAGAACTCACGAACGCTATAGAAACACTGTTCACTTTGAAAAGTGTTTCCCTAGATAGGGATAAGTCCGCCTTTGTACTTAACACTTTACTTTTTTTAATGTAACCTTTTTAAAGAGTTTAAAAAAAACAATCAAATATCCTACATAAAAATGCTGACATAAAATAGAAAACGAAAAGTAAACTACATCTGTTTTAAATAAGCAGCCCATTCGTAACGCGAAAAGCTATCAGAGAAAAAAGTCTTTTGTAAGCCGAAATTAAATAAAATTAGGTATGTTTTCCCTCGAAAATCAGATCTGTAAGACGTTTTAACCAGATCCCATGAAAGGGATCCAAACCTAATGGATTAACTTGGAGATTGGAAAATAAAAACGGAAAACCTTTTAAAACCTTTATATTTTTCATTCGTAAGCTTACTGTTGTGAGATCTTTTGAGATGATAACGGGATGAAATTGGTTAAATTATAACAAGGAATAATTTAAATTGTGAGCTTAATTAAGATTGATCACGCTTTTAACAATAAGTAAGTTCTGATTTCAAAACATTTTGGGAATGGATTGAATAATTGACTACAGTTGTCCAAATAAGTTTTTCTTGGAACAAAATTAACTGATTTAAATTTTAATCCGTTAAAACAATTTCGATGAAATTCATACAAACCCTTTGAATGACGAACTAGTTTTATAATTGTCATTTCTTGCACTAGGTCTATACACATCACACAACTGGGTACAGTCAAGGGCAAAAATATGTATACACTTTAGTACCTTGTCACTTTAACCACTGTGACAGTTCATATATGGCAGTTCAAATATGATGAAAATAGGGATTCGGTTTGTAGCATTCGAACATGGCGGATGAAGTCAATATCTAATTTTGCTATTTCTGTTTCTTTGGCTAGTTGAAGTATAATTTTGATAGTGTTTTATGCGGTGATTAACCTTAACAGTGAACAGTGATCACAAAATTCTATATTGCTCTCGTGTCTGACATTTTTTAATGCGCAAGTTGTTTCCATGTGGTTTCTGGAATTTTACTATCAAGTTGCAAAAACTACAATCACCGTACAACGTTGCCTCTCGAAAGAGAATACTTTGACACTGGCGAAATTGTCCTATTAATTAGGACAGAAAGCCATATTTTAAAAGAGAAGAAGAAGAAGAAGATGATGAAAATAGAGAAGGTACTAAAGTGTATACATATTTTTGCCCTTGACTGTAACTAGAGGCTACCTCTCAAAATGAAAGGACTTGAGCTCTGTAGTTTCTGCGTATGCCTTGCCAATTAATCCAAAGTAAGAGATAGTTCGTTCACGGTGAAGGAAAACTCGTGAGCACACACCTGCGAAGCAATTCTATGGTATGTGTGAAGTTCTCAATCCGCACTGGGCCTGCGTGGGAACTGCGACCTAAGCCCTCTTATTGTGAGAGGAGGCCTGTGGCCAGCAGTGGGACAATATAGGCTGGGAGGATGATGATAAACAAAGAGTTTTCATGTGTTAAAATAAGTGTATTTTTTTTCTTTTTTTTTTACATAAAACTGATAATTTTTGACCCCTATTTCACCTGATGTTAAATGCAGATGAGGCCAAAAGCGTAACATCTTTCGGATTATATGAATTCTGGAATAAACTACGTGCATCGCCTGTGCCAAAAACTCAGCAAACTTTCTTAAAGCGATTTGGCACGTTAGCAAAAACAGCTGTCAAGTCGGAAGCGCTTAAACTGTTGGAGTTCCGTATACTTACTAATATAAAAAAACTAGCAGTTTAATTTAAGGTTTGAATTAAGCGTCAAATTGTAACACATGTTTCTCAGTATTTCGAACAGAAATGGACAAAAAAATACCTTCATGAACATTGTTTTTGGGTTTTTATTATGTTTTCATTCTAAAAGTTAAAATAAATTTAAATAGTTTTGTTGTTTCATTTAAAAACGTGTGCAAATTTTACCGTTAAGTTTCAAATGTTAAAATAAATAGAGTATTAGAATAGCTTACTTTTAAATTTGTAGTGTAAGTTGGGACGAAACGTAATGAGCGAAATAATAAATGATAATAATAATAATAATAATAAAATCTTTATTCAATAAGACAAAATTGCACAAGAGAGGAATAAACAATTAACAAGAAAGCATAGGTTAAACATAGCACAAAGAGACAGAACTAGAGAAATTCTGACCCAACCCAGGTCCTCAGCAATCCATGCTGCGTGCTATTCCCCTACACCACCGGATTGCTGAGGACCTGGGTTCGATTCCCAGCGCTGGTCTATTTTCTGGTTTTTCTGTGTATCCATGTTTCAGCTTGTTTTCGTGTGAAATATATGGAACCCTAGAATTGTGTCAAATGGATAATGTAGCAGCCACTCTGTTCGTTTGTTCCTGTTGCGAGTGTTTTTCTTTAAGCTTAAACATAAAGGACGAAGTTTCCCGGAATTTGGTGGAGTTACTCAACCTAATGTGTAGCGTGGCGGGTTAAAAGATTGTGTTATTTTTTACTTGGGCTTGAGAGATGAAATGTGTTTTTAAGACAAAATATAACAGAAGCAGCCTTTGTCTGAACGCGGTTTTAGCATCATCCGGGCTCCGCCCGCGTGGTATTCGGTTATCGCGCGCTGTTCCCTCGGGAACTGCATTTTTCCGGGATAAAAAGTAGCCTATGTCACTCTCGGGCCCATAAACTATCTCTATGCCAAAAATCACGACGATCCGTCGCTCCGTTACGGCGTGAAAGGCGGACAAACACACAAACATACAAACACACTTTCGCATTTATAATATTAGTAATAAAGTAGTCATGAGCCGGAAGCACAGAATAGATAATAGTACAAGTACCGGAAGCCGGAATAGTAAGCAGTTCATCATCATCATCATCTAAGCCGAAAGACGACCACTGCTGGACGGTTCTCTAGTGCATGTAACGTTTTAAACTTTCGTGATTCTCACTCATAGTCAAAATACCACCAACGGAACTTATCACGACTCGACAATCGACATAGAATCTCTGTTGAGTCTACTTGTGACCACGGCCACTGCAATGTTGCCTAAACTTCGAGGTAAATATTACTTGTGTGTTAGCGTGATAAGTCCCGTTGGTGGTATTTCTCTATTGGATGGCTTAAAATTATTTGCATAAAATTATTCGTAATATTATTGTTACGCATAAAGTAATTGCTTTTAGCCAAATTAGCGATGTGCATACGCATATTTTTTTACGAATAAAATTAAAAAACATAAATACAGAAAGCATCATCTTTGTGAAGACTAACGTCAAATATGGTGCCATTCGAAGGATATAATAACAATTGATTTAATTTTCATTTGACATAATGCAATTTATTTTAAAAACGAAACTTATTTTTATTGTTATTATTTAGATTTGACGTACTTTGGGTTAGGTTAGGATATGTTTATTTTATAAAAAAATCTTTGAAGCTCTTATCCTTTAAAATTATATCAAAATGTTGTTATACCGATCATAATACAGTTTTAAAAACTCGTTTCAATTATTTAATTAGCACCTAGTAATGCCGTGAACTTGATTTAGCTTCTTTGATAACTGCAATACCGTCCGAACGACGGTATGGAATACCCATCACTTAGAGTATAAAACGTGCTATAAGAAATTCCCGGGTCGCCTGGGTAAAATGAGCGCAAAGTGAGCGCAAATCGCCGAAGATTGAGCAGAAATTGTGCATTACAGTGCTGCATACGAATTTTGCAGACTAGACGAGCAGCCGGGTTTGTTTCTTTATGTTTTTTAACTCCCGACTTAAAAAGAAGAATTTTATAAGTTTGATACCAATGTCTGGCTGTGATCACTTAAGCAGCAACACTAGCGACATCTATGCTGTAGATTTCATCGAGAAACTTTCAGCGCCCCATTGGAATTAACCGCTCACCCGGACAAGAGATGTCGCTATTAAGTAATCAAATTAAGATTGGTTTTTGGAGTTGGAGTAATTTGAGTCTGTACTCCTGTCCAGTGGTGATGTAGTGGTATAGCACGCAGCACGGAATGCTGAGGACCTGAGTTCGATTCCCAGCGCTGGTCTCTTTTTTTGGTTTTTCTATGCATCTATGTTTCAGTTTGTATTTTCGATGTGGATTTTGGGCATTTCTATCTACCGTTGTACCCTGAGTTTATTTCTCCGATTTCAACAAAATTTGGAAGGTAGACTCAGTCCATGATTGCGAGCTGGAAAAACATGGTCTCCAGATGTGTCCCCAAAATATTGTATGGACATGTCCGTTTTGTTACAAAAATTATTAAGTAAAATTCGTTATAAAACCGATACATCCATACAATTGGGGACATATCTGGAGACCCTGTTTTTTTCAGCTCACAATTATGCACTGAGTCTACCTTCCAAATTTTGTAGAAATCGGAGAGATAAATTCAGGGTACAACGGTGTAGATAGAAATGCCCCTTTACGGGATGACCGTAAGAGTAACAAAATTTGTAGTTGATATAAAAAATACAAAATTAAAGACTTCAAAAACCAATCTTAAGATTTTTGTGTTAAAGCTTCAGTTTTGCAAATGAATCCCACTAGTACCTCAGACAAGGCGACTCCAGTGTTATTAGACCTTGGTAAATATGCAGATTTTCTAAGCTGCTCAAGCGTAACATTTACTTTGCATTTTGCGAGACTGCAGCCATATTGGAAGAAAGCTTAAGATAACTTTGTTGCTATTTTTATGGTACGGTTTTAATAGAAAAGCTTAGTGTATAAGTAATAATTTGTGGCGTTCTTCGCTTGTATTTGTTGTAATTTTTTGAGTTCGTTTCCTATTCCGAAGCCAAAATGTCATAAACGGAACCTTTATAGTTTCGCCATGTCTGTCTGTCTGTCCGTCCGCGGCTTTGCTCAGAGACTATCAATGCTAGAAAGCTGTAATTTTGCACGAATATATAATATGTAAGCTATGCCGACAATATAAGAGTACCTCTCATAGACGTAAAGTGGGGTGATTTTTTTTCCTCATCTAACCTTGTAGTATCGTTGTAACCACCGTTTTAACGGAGCGTTTGTACGGTTGTGTTACTCTAAAGATGAGCTCTGGTTGAGTTCGAAACGCGACAGTGTAGTGTGGTGGTGGTGATAGATGGGTTTGTGTGATTTGTGTGTGTTCTTACAGTGTGTAGGTGAAGGTACTGCATGAACACGCATATTTTGCATAGCCTTAGCTATCGTAAGGTCGCGGGTGAGCAAGGAAATTCTTTTAGTTCCTTGATATGGGGGGGGGGGGGGTTGCCAATACTCGCCTTTCGCCTTCTTGGCGACTCTTACATCCTATACTGCGCCCGGGTTGGCGAGCGCAGTATAGGATGTAAGAGTCGCCAAGAAGACGCTGCTGCCCATCTTCTGATATTAAACAAAAAAAAAACAGTATCAGTGGTATTAAATCTTCTGGTTAGCAACTGGAGGTCTATGGGGGAGGCCTATGTCCAGCAGTGGACGTCCTACGGCTGAGATGATGATTGATATGGATCTCCGCAAGGTAACGCCTGGTTCAATAAATTCTCTAAGTTTATGTTTCGATATTTTTGATTACCTTGCCGCTCCGAAATATCTAATGACAACTGTACCTATATATTAACGAAAATAATAAAGAATAATAGTTAAGAAACCTATCTGGTGGAAGAACTAATTAGCCTTATAACATTATCTTCAGTGCACTTTATTTCTGAACTAAACTAAGCCTTAATTAGAGCTAGTAAACGAGAATAGGTACTAAAGTTAATGCTCAGTCGTTCTAATAGTTACGAACTTTTTATAACAGGATCTTTGGCTTCTAAAGAACATTTGGAATGTCTATAGAATTATTTGAAGCTCTATGGTTTACGACGATTTGATACTATAAAATGACAATATTCCAGCCTTTTTACATAGTTCTACGTAGTTTAAAAAATGACGTGTAAAAGTGCCCATTGCGGCCTATTTACTGAATAAATGATTTGAATTTAGAATTTTTTGAATTTGAATTTGAACGTAAAATAGCTGAGAAAAACGGCTCAGATATTTACAATATCCTCCCAGCTATAATAATAGCACCGGGTTACCTTATATAACTCTTTTTTTCGATTTGAAACATTTTAAGGGATAAGTTCGCCTTTGTACATATTTGTTTTTTTTTTGTCAACTGTATTTTACTTATTTTGTACAATAAAGAGTTTACATACATACATACATACATTTTTCCACTTGTAAGTCTAAGTAAGTGGTAAGCACTAAGCAGTACCATACTAAATTATAGTGCAGGATATTTTAATAACATCCATTTATTTCAACCACAATGTCCATAGATGGTTAGTAATATTAAATCTAAACATTTTAAAACTATGTTCTTTTTTTAAACTAATGGTTGTCTAGGTTCTAATATTGCCAGCACGTAAACCAATAAATATATAAATTAGAATAATTTGTAAATGCTTAAATAATCTCATAAACCTAATGGTTATCACTTAAAACTTGGCAACAGTTCTGGGGGCACGGCAGTGCTCCCGCCAAGTCGAGCAAAAAAAAACAAAGGCACGGCCGTACCATACTTTTCTCGAAGCCATTCAGGCTATTTTCAACACCCTGTATTTTTGTTATGGCTAAGGCTAAATTTTTAAACACATAATGACTTGGCCATCGCACTCAACCTTTAGTCATTCTCGTATTATGTGTATCACTCAAACTGCAAGGCTGGGGCTAGCGCTATCTTTAATTATAATTACTTGAAATAGCTGACGTTGATGATTATAATTCTTATGTCATTATGTAGCCTTGCGATGGCCAAGTCATTTATGTGTTTAGAAATAATTTGGTTTACTCTTTATTTGAGAACTATAAACTGTATTTTTCTATGGTTTTAAAATAAGCAAGTTGGTGAAAATCGAGTTCTATGGAAACCCCCCGGTACTGACAAAAATAACCGACTTGGTATAACATTGCATCTCAAACCTTTTTAGCATTACAAGAACTGCATTGCGTTGCGAGACTTGCAGCTTTTTTACATGTAATGTTTTTGGTGGGATAACTTTATTCCGAATCAAAGTAAACTGAAGTAAAATAACCGAGACTGTTAACCCGAACTGCAACTAACTTGGTTCAGAGATTAAAACTTATCCTCCGAAGAAAATACGCTGCGATTTAACCGAAGTTTATAATTCAAATATGCGGGGAGGATCAAAAATATCCGCCATCTTTGAATTTTATTCTCAATCTTTTCATGTCTAGGATTTTGCTATGTCTGGAATTTTCTTGAAATACTTCATGAGTTAAAGATGATGAATAGAATATGATGATGATGAATAGGACTGATGACCAATGGGGTCAAAAGGTTCGAGATTGGCGTCCGCGGATCGGGAGACGAGCTGTCGGTAGGCCTCCAACAAGATGGAGCGACGACCTGATTAAGATCGCGGGATCGCGGTGGATGCGAAAAGCACAAGACCGGTCTGAGTGGAGAGCCTTGGGGGAGCAGTGGACGTCTTCCGGCTGACATGGTGATGATGATGAATAGAATATGCCACGAGTTGGTGCGAAGTATTTCTGGGATCATTTAATATTAATCTAGTAAAGTGAATAAGTTTAATCAAAGTGACAATTTTGTTTTTTTTTTTGAGGTGACGGTAAACGCAGTGTAGGCACATCGTAGCGAGATGGGCATTCTCACTGACAAAAAAAAATAGTATTGTAGCCTAAAATTGCTACTGGCCGTCGAGACGCCTCATGTAATTTTTATGATTAAAAAAGTTGCGTTGCTCTTCTCTGTTACATTAAAGTAAACAAGACTTTTACTATGTAATGTTGTTACAAATAGGGCTATGACATTGATGAAGCAGAAAGTAAAGGTTGGAGGAGAGCTGAAGGTCAAGCTCCCATGACAGCCAGCTATGTCCAGCCTGGACTGACACAGGACACAGGTTGAAGACGATGATGTAAATTAAAGTTAAAATCACTCGATTTATTTCTTTATACAAATTTATATAAATTAAAAATTAAAAAACGGACTTAATAGGGTCTAAAACTCTTTTAAGTAACTTAATTTTCAACAGTCGGAAACATTACTGGGAATTTTTCAGCTGGTGTTTTTTAATATTTGTTTGCAATGCCTGATTATTTGAAATACTACGCCATTTTAATCCTGTAGATTTTATCATCATTATTAATGAATGGAACATCATTTCGACAGTTGTTAATTTTGAGAACAATTATTACAAAGTGTTATAATAAACTTAAAATGTTAATATTTTAACGAAAACAAAATTCACTCGGTAATCCATCAGCAAATATTATAACAACACAATAATCATACTAAAGTTTGAACAAAAACATTGTTACTTACAAACAATAACTGTAATAAAAAGTTCAACACTTTTCCACATTTCAATGGCAAGGGAAATTCCTTAACATGCAAATACCGCTGTTTGCTTGAAAAGGAGAAATTTTTCTAAAGCGTTCAATTTAACAAACGAGGAACGCGACCGTGCAACAATGAGCCTAATAATCGTTTCCGAACACGTCTATTAGTCACGGATATTCGTTAAACTACTGAAAACAATGAACAACTTTCATATGTAGAATCCACGGGTTTCTATGACGGCCAGTGCGTATTACACCTTATTTATTTACGGGAAGCCTGGCTGGACGGTTCAGTTCACTTAAAAAAAAAGACTCGTGGCTGTTCGGTTCATTCCATAGTCTTCCCGTTTAAAAAGTTACAAAAGCGCGCGTTTGCAGCTGTCATTGACTAATATAATGTTGAAAACTTTGGTGGTTATATTCGCGTTATTGGTGTGCTGTTACTGCGATGGACAGAATAATACGTTGGTAGAGGAATCGAGGGCGAAAAAGAAGAAAAATGTCGCGCGACTTTGGAGTAAGTGATAAAGAAGTTTTTATTAACTTTTGTCCTAAAAGGTTACGATGGCGTTGGGATCGAACATTAAGGTGCTCAGTATTTTAAAGCATTACGTTGTTTGAGATTTCAGACACAGTTAACATTTTTTGGATGTAAGCTATTTTATTCAGACTGATAATGATAAGTAATTAAGTAAAGTCAGCAAAAATTCACTCTGTAGGGACGAAAGTTTTATTATTTCTACGAAAGTAAATTAGTACACGCCTCTTTAGTCTCCTTGTTCAAAACGCTCTAGTTTCGATATAACTTTTGGATATTTGGCAAATTAAAACATAACTTTTTTAAATTTGTGCCAAAATTTACTTTTTTGCTCACTAGTAGCACCTGCGGAAAAGACAAATTTTCTATAGATGTTAACCCACGCAACGAGACGCTTTCCGAGTAAGTGTATTGTAAAGAGTCTAATGAACGTGGGTGGATGAGAATGCTGGGTGAGTGTTTTCATGAGGTCGCTTTATTTTATAATGATGATGGACTGTTTTTATTAATCTCAAAATACAAAGTACTACTAAATTAATACTTAAAAAAAAGTTTAATAAACTAACCATAAAAATTTCATTTTTAATACAAGCTTTTTCGCTAACTGTACTTTTTCTTGACTGTACTTGCATTGTTACAACATTTGCATATCAAATTTCAAGTCGATGCTATTAACCGTTGAAGAGTTTCGTCCTGTGGAGACGATCCTGGCTGGACTACCAGGATGTCACTGCTAGATTATTGCCACGTGATTTACATAAGTATTACAAACTTCAAGTCAATCTGACTACTGGAAGTTGGTCAAATTTAACTTGGAAGATTTGATTACAGACAGACAGACAGACGGACAGATAACGGGACAGGTGAAATTAAATAAAAGCTTATAAAATAGCGATTTTACGACGAAGTGTAAAAAGAGAATATTTGCAAGATAAACGAAACCACAGAGAACATAATATACAGAGACACCACCTAGTACAAGCAAACGGTATCACCCTAATACTGGCTATACAACTGGCTATTTTTCTTTTCTTTATTTTACAATAGAAGGCACCACTGAGAACACAAATAACACGATACCTATATGCCATCTAGCGAGACACTAATGATACGGGTGTCGCTTGTTAGTCCAATCTATAGCTTGACTAGGACATGACAGGGTTGGTAGATGGCGCTACGTTATATAACCTACTCACGGCCGCTGGTCAGTGCGTAAGCAATCGAGGTTTCGTAGATCCAAACCTATTCGTAATCTGCTGAAAACGCTGTCAGCCATATTAGTTTATAGATTATCTACAGCTTAGGGCTATACTACGAAACTCGAAGTTCGTATCGTACCGTCCCTCTCGCTCTCGTATTAAATAGTTTAAGTGTCAGAGGGACCGCACGACACGAACTTCAAGTTTCGTAGTAGAGTAGTGACGATATGTAGTTTTAATTTT
This sequence comes from Choristoneura rosaceana, assembly GCA_037349165.1. Taxonomy (NCBI): domain Eukaryota; kingdom Metazoa; phylum Arthropoda; class Insecta; order Lepidoptera; family Tortricidae; genus Choristoneura; species Choristoneura rosaceana. The sequence goes on from JAZBNJ010000026.1 coordinate 1,308,717, forward strand.
TTTTTTATTCGACTGGAAGGCAAACGAGCAAGTGGGTCTCCTGGTGGTAAGAGATCACCGACGCCCGTAAACATCTGCAACATCAGGGGTATTGCAGATGCGTTGCCAACCTAGAGGCCTAAGTTGGAATACCTCAAGTGCCAGTAATTTCACCGGCTGTCTTACTCTCCGCGCCGAAACACAACAGTGCAAGCACTGCTGCTTCACGGCAGGATTAGCGAGCAAGATGGTGGTAGCAATCCGGGCGGACCTTGCACAAGGTCCTACCACCTGCTATTATGCGATTATGCAATTATAGTATATAAGTGTTGTGTAGTGTATATACTTGGTTTGGTGTTTTTCAAAATCCTCTAATATCTCAGAAACGGTGCGTCCTAGCTCAAAAATAGCCAAATTTTCAACCCCCTCCCAAGCCACCCCCTACGGGACTACCCCGGACCCAACCCCAAAATTTCATCCCCCCCCCCACTTTTAGCACATTGACCAGCCTAACCAGACCCCTGATCCAAGGGTAGCAAAAACTTCCAGGGCCTATAGCTCCGGAACGGGGCTACTCCGAAACACAACGTTCGAAGTTCGTGTCGTGCGATCCCTCTCGCTCACGTATTAAATATGTGTATGTGTTTCGGAGTAGCCCCGTTCCGGAGCTATAGGCCCTGGAAGTTTTTGCTACCCTTGGATCAGGGGTCTGGTTAGGCTGGTCAATGTGCTAAAAGTGGGGGGGGGGGATGAAATTTTGGGCCGTAGTTCCGTAGCCATTGCGAAAAAATTAAGTAATATTTTTCTAAGGATTTCGTATTATAAACGGAATCTTCCAAGTTTAGGTATATTTTATACCTTACGCTGCTATTTACTCATAAAATACTAATAATTCTCAAGCAAACTTAGCCGTTATAGTTTTCCTTGGAAGTTTGATATACTGACTACCATCCTGAATTTTTTCAAATTTTTCCACCCACCGGTTTAGATTTTAGAGGGGGGGACGCACGATTTTAATGAAAATTTGCACTTTAAAGTTGAATATTTCGCAAACAAATGACTGAATCGAAAAATCGTTTTAGCAAACCCCTAATGGTTTTAAAATACCTATCCAACGATATCCCACACTATAGGGTTGGATGAGAAAAAAAAAATCACTGCCACTTTACGTCTATGGGAGGTACCCTAAAAAAATTGTTTTTGAATTTTTAATTGTACGGTTTTGTCGGCATAGTTTACTTATATATCCGTGCAAAATTACAGCTTTCTAGCATTGATAGTCTCTGAGCAAAGCCACGGACGGACAGACGGACAGACAGACAGACAGACAGACAGACAGACAAACAGACAGACAGACAGACAGACAGACAGACAGACAGACAGACAGACAGACAGACAGACAGACAGACAGACAGACAGACGGACAGACAGACAGACAGACATGGCGAAACTATAAGGGTTCCGTTTTTGCCATTTTGGCTCCGGAACCCTAATAAAATAAAGCGTTTTTTTACTGGAGCCTTGCCTTCAAATTATTTTTTAATGGTGGCAACATCCCTATTGCCGCATTACTGCCAAAACATTCACAATCCCACACGTATCAGAAGAACACATTTAGCAGTCCGATAACAATCCGCCAATACTGGTACAATGTTGGTACAATGCCTGAGGGGCCGCTTTGTATGCATAGTCCGCGTCACATTAACGGAGTATCGCGATACGCGTTCGTGTGACACTGGCCTAATTTGCATTCTAAGTAGAGTATTATTTTCGTGACTAATTTCAGTTTAGATTTTTGAACACGTGTGGCGTCGGGTTAGAATTGTACCTCTCAAATTGAAATTCAAATCAATTATTCAGTAAATAGGCCGCAATGGACACTTTTACACGTCATTTTTAGGGTTCCGTAGCCAAAATGGCAAAAACGGAACCCGTATGGTTTCGCCATGTCTGTCTGTCTGTATGTCTGTCTGTCTGTCTGTGTGTAAATAGCAGCCTAAGGTATAAAAGATACCTAAACTTGGAAGATTCCTTACACAATAATTGTGTACGGAATCTTCCAAGTTGTGACAGACAATACGAAATCCTTAAAAAAATATTATATTATATTTTTTCGTAACGGCTACGGAACCCTATCCTGGGCGTGTCCGACACGCTATTGGCCGGTTTTTATAAATTTTACATTGACCGTAAAAAAGCCTTGGTGGCCTATTGGTTTGACATATCGCCTCTCAAGCAAAGGGTTCAAACCCCGGCTCGCACCTCTCAGTTTTTTCAAATTCATGTGCGGAATTACATTTTTAATTTACCACGAGCTTTGCGGTGAAGGAAAACATCGCGAGGAAACCTGCACAAACCTGCGAAGCAATTCAATGGTGCGTGTGAATTTCCCAATCCGCACTGGGCCTTGTTCTGAGAGGAGGCCTGTGCCCAGCAGTGGGACGTATATAGGCTGGGATGATGATGACATCGACCATCAACAAACAATGCTCTTCGCCAACTGTTAATATTATTACGTACATTTTTGAGAACATAGCTTATTATTTGTTTCAGTTATGATCATCCTGCTGGTATTCTCGAAGGTGGCAGTCCTGAAAGTGGTTTCAGTGTTCCTCTTCATGGCTTTCTTCCAAAAGTTCTGCTACATAATCGGCCTTCTCATCAGTTACTTCATGAAGAACAAAGAGGCGATGAAGCCCCCGGCGCCCCCGGCCTCGGCGCCCCCAGCACCCCTTTATGGAGCCCCGGGGCCCGCTGACTACAACACTATAGGGTACAGTTATGGACCCCCTGATAACAACGAACCCTTTCCGTTAAATACTGAGAATGTGATACCTAACTTTTCCGATTTGGGGAATTTTAATTGGCCATTCAAGAGGAATGTTTAGGATTGGGTAATGAGTTTGCTGTTAGTGACGTCACTCCAGAGTTAGGTACTTTATATTAATGATTTTTTAAGTGAATCGCATTTGGCAACTGCCAAAAGTATGAAAAATTATTTGATGATGTCAAACAGTCTATTAAACTAAAAGTACGATGTTTTTTCGGTAAAACAATGTTTTTTTTAGAACTTGCAATGTCACCAAAGTTTTTAAAAGACAGTTGATATTTTGACGACATTATATCGACGGCTGCAAATAGTAAACAGTTTTTTTTTTCAAAATTAACTTTTTTCATAAAATACTAAATATCTGGTTTTATATTATATTATTTCTAAGCCCAAAATTCACACTATTAGAGAATTTTACGAATAGTACTTGAAGAAATGTACGACATTTTTTGAAGATAGGTCAGGTACAATCGGATGGAAAAACAAATAAAAATAATATTTTTATTCGGTATTATAAATGAACTAATAAAGACAAGGTACATACAGTCAATTATTTAACAATAAATTATTAATTAGAGCCGAAAGAGCTCGGCACTTTAGTTCAGTTTTCACAACACCATAACACTTTCGCATCGTGTGCTGGATTGTAATAAAGGGGATTTATTCGTGCGCTTCAACCGTCTCATTTTTCTGGACACTTTTCTGACACAATGGCCGAATATTTTAATATAGTTTTTTAGTTATCTGGTAGAAATACAGGAACTTTAACAAAAAGTCGAAAACAACGTCAAAATCTACAGCCAATTCGTAAAAAATATGACTAGATAAGTGAGGCGGTTGAAACGCTCGAATAATCGCCCTAAAATGTTTCAAATTGTTTTTTTTTTAATAATTACAGTTATACTATCAAATTATAATTTCAAATATATCGTTTTCCATCAAGTCGAATAAAAAAAAAAAGATAACAGTGTACTGTTTGCTACCGTCAATATTTAGGATTTTTACTTAATTTTCTCTTTTCATTGACTGATTAAGTTATTTTTTATTTCTTATTTATTCTTGTATAATTCCTCGTAGCCTTTAGTCCGTAGCCTTGCAGCAGCAATGACCACGTTAAAATCTGAACGCCTTTTTTTATAAAATGATTGTTAAACTTAATGACTCGGTTAAGTTAATTTAACAATCGTTTAACTTTTAATATTATTGCAGCTTTTTTCTCTGCCAGATAGATAAAAGTGATTTTCTTGTAAAAATCTATCACATTTTCAAATATAAATAGAGTTAAAATATAAATAGAGATGAAAGTTTCAAAATTATCATCCGTACTTAGAGAGAGACACTTTTTAGGAATAATTAGCTTAGTACATTTTTAAGGAAATTGTATTTAAGTTATGACTCATTTTGACAATGTCCTGTTTATTAAAAATAATTATAATAATTTGCATAGTTTTTAAGTATTTATTGAATTAAATTTTAAGACGACAACTTATTGTTTTTGTTTAAAACATAGACTCAAATAAAGTTATGAACTAAAGATCAAAGATAACGGGTCACATTTCTTACACAGTCGCATGAAATTTGACCTGTGTTTTGCACGCCAGTGTACTTGGTAGTTGTGTGCATAGGTACTTGTACGCACACAAAAACCCTAAGCAAATATAGACCATGTAATCAGATATCACAAGTTAGTCTCTATTAGATAAAGCTCAAGCCACAGGCCTAACCACACAAATCTCACATTAGCAAAAATCTCACAAAAACAGAGCTTCATACGCAACGAAAGAAAGAAAAGATTTACAACATGACAAAAATAAATTTAATTTTGAATTAAGAACTCCAGCTCTACGGTGTAGAAGGCGAGAGAAAACCATCACATACTTAATAATAAAAATAATAAAATAAATTATCATGGGACACTTGACACCAATTTCATCTAGTCCCAAACTAAGCAAAGCTTGTACTATGGACACTAGGCAACGGATAAATATACTTAAATACATATTAAACGTCCAAGACCCGAGAACACACATTCGTATTATTCATACAAATATCTGCCCCGGCCGGGATTCGAACCCGGGACCTCAAGCTTCGTAGTCAGGTTCTCTAACCACTTACCTACTATTTTCCCAAGAATGTCATCCTGCAGATTCACTGAGGATCCCCATTTTTCATACCGTACCAACCTAAGAGAAAGTAAGGTTTCTACAAATAAAATAATAATCCATGCTTAATATTACAGATGTGAAAATATGTTTGTGTGTTTGTCCGTCTTTTACGCCGTAACGGAGCGACGGATCGACGTGATTTTTGGCATAGAGATAGTTTATGGGCCCGAAAGTGACATAAGCTACTTTTTATCCCGGAAAATGCACAGTTCCCGAGGGAACAGCGCGCGATAACCGAATACCACGCAGGTGGAGCCGCGGGCAAAAGCTAGTATAAAAATAAATAAGCTTTGATATCTGGTTAGTGTAGGTATTCGTTTCTTTGGATCGAGAATTTCTGTACTTCACCATTCTAAAAATCCTTGCATTTGTACACAGTTGAACTATAAATTTTTGATTAAAATAGGCTTCTACTTACGAAGTTTGTATTTACGAAGAAAGCTTTGTCTCTGTGAGCTATAGCAAACGTAATAAACAAGGCAACTTATTGGTATGCACAGAGAGTGAGCAGCGCATTACATGACGATCGTACTAACCTAATCAAGACGATTTTGCCGAAACTTTATATTAGTCAGATATACGCGTGGTTTTCTCGCTTTCTGTTTCGACAAACGGCTCAATTCATTGACAGAAACTAGTAAATAACTTTTGATATTTTTTTTTTCTAAATAACTTCAAATTCGTTTTTATATGTACTTAAGTCGAATACTAAAATTCAAAAACTTAATGAGTGACACTGAGCGAAAACACATGAAAGACAAGAAAAAACTTAACTACTTTTTAACTTCGTAATCTTAGGCCTCTAGGTTGGCAACGCATCTGCAATACCATGGTATTGCAGGATGTTTATAGGCGGTAATCTCTTACCATCAGGAGACCACTTGCTTGTTTTCAATCCAGTCGAATAAAAAAAACTTGTACAGTCAATGTTAAAGATATCTTTACACTTTAGTACGTTATCACTGTACGCATTACTGAAAATATTATACGAAATTTTAAATACGAAGTGACCACGAAAAGGTAATAAAGTGTAAGATATCGTTGACTGTACTGAATTGTTATATTCTTGGTGGTTAGTTTATTTGATCTTCTTCAAAAATCCTGTCTTATTCTACTTACTTAATCATTCAAAATCAGGGTAAACTAAAAGTGTGAAGCTAGTCTAACCTGAATATTCAAGAGCCGTCTGCCCTTAGTTATAAATTTGCATGATTTAGCATACCTAAAACTTACGGAGACTAAAGTGTAGCAATGAATTTTCCACCGATTATATTTTTGGAGATTAAGGGACTGTTTCACCATCCATTGATTAGTGTTAACTGACGGTTAAATGTGATACCGTCTCTATTTGTTTTGTTCGAACGAGACGGTATCACATTTAACCGTCAGTTAACACTAATCAATGTATGGTGAAACAGCCCCTGAAAATGGACTAAAACAATTTGCTCACCCGCGACCTTACGATAGCTATGCTTTTGCAAGAAATGTTTTCATGTAATTTCTCCACCCACAATAAAAATCTGTCATCATCCCAGCCTATATACGTCCCACTGCTGGGCACAGGCCTCCTCTCGGAATAAGAGAGCTTGGGCCGTAGTCCCCAGGCATTGCTATATGAACACACATCTCTTGCATAAGCGTAGCTGTCATAAAGTCGCGGGCGAGCAAAGTAAATGTTTCGAGTGTAGTTATTGTACGACTTGGTCAATGCTCGACCGATTTTATACGACCTGATAATTCAATCACATGTCACTTGGAATACGGGTGGAGCTTTATCATCCTGTACCGATAATGTTCAAGGTGCTATTGGACAACCTGATATTGTACGGCCTAATGACTTTTGGACCTAACACAACCTAACAATCTTTAGTCATTCGATTTGATTGGATTCCGATTATAACGACGTACAATAACAGGTCGAGCATTAACAGCCTGAACAAAAATTTGGACACCCTAATAATGCTCGACCTAATATTGTACGACTGGATAATTCAAATCCAAAATGAGTTCGTATTATCAGGTCGTACAGTGATGGCTGAGCAATATAGGGTCGAGCATTACTGGTTCCCAATGTTTCACTTCATTTATATGGCCCTCCGCAAAGTAACGCCTCAATCAATAAATTATACAAAATGGAATTGTATTTTTTAGCTTTAAACCCGTAGGAGTGAAGTAGGAATAACGATATGTCATTTTTGCTAAATCTAGACCTTGTTAAATGCTAGATTTGGTGCTTTAACTTTTGTTAAGCTGATTTTAACGAAATAATTATTTCCACTGTCAAATTTTTAAGCGTATTAAGCCTTTTTGGGAGAATTAAGGCAAGTACTGGTAGGGCTTGTTTCACTATTCTGTGACGAGTTCTTGGCATTTTATGGGACTAGGTTTTTAATTCATGAAATACTACCTTTTACTCTTTGCTTGCTTAAACGAAAAGATTGCAGTCGAAGTGATATTCCGGTAATATTATATTCCATGCAAATTCCCGAAAAATACAAACCAAATATGTGGTGCATATGAGAAATTTGTGTCTGTACTCCTATCCAGTGGTGGTGTAGAGGTATAGCACGCAGCACGGAATGCTGAGGACCTGGGTTCAATTCCCAGCGTTCGTCTCTTTTTCTGGTTTTTCTGTGCATCTATGTCAGTTTATATTTTCGATATGGATTTTACGGGATGACCGTTAAAGTAACAAAATTTGCAGTTGAAATAAAAAAATAACAAACATACTTCTGGATTAATTTAAAATACTGGGAATAAAACACGTGTGTACCCCACCGGTGGGATATAAGCATCAGCTCTAAACAGAATCGCAAATAAAATAACGACGTCCTCGTTCCAGAGGGCTGGCTGCGTTTTAAGAGAAACGAACCCAATTAGGGGTGGACTCAGATATGTAGTAACGTAACTGCCTCGATGTTTTTTTGAATTGATACGAAACGTGTGGGTTCTGTCCAGGGCCGTCTTACCTAGACCACGAGGGGGCCCTAGGCCACACAAGAAAATAACCCCTTGCGAGATTAAACTTCCATGGTATCTCTAAAACTTGGGTCTATATCGACTGGTAGAAAATAGTTGGTCATAATGTATTATTTAACATAACTCTTTTTTTCTCTGAAAGCATTTATTTTTCAGAATTTTTATATAACAAACCTAACCTAACCTATAGAGTACTACAGGACGATCATTTAAAAAAAATTAAAAATGCACGGTATCTACGAAAAAAAAAATTATGACTAACAATCATTATGACAAACATTACATTATGACTTATAAGACTATAGTAGTCGAAAGGATCCCCCAAAATTTATCACATGACTACTGCTATGATTTTGGATTTTTTTATGTGGTTGAAAAGTTGAAATTTATAATTTTTCAGTCATTTTAAGCACTCACTAGGTCTATAGCTCACAACGATACGTACGAGGAGGTATAGTAGTACTTTCATCAAACAAAAATCAAGTGTTTCAAAGGTTTCTACAGACACCCCAATATCATGCGTCCATATTTCTTACAATCTATTGCCATTAAATTGGCCATCTTAACAATAATAACTAGTTTTGCAAACTACTCAAGTACTGCAAACTCCAGCACTGCGGTGTAAAAGGCAAGAAACTCGCCATGAAGGTTCACGCTTAATCCTTGATCAACGACTACTTAATCATTCGGTTAAGAGTACCTAGCGACTTAGAATAGTTCATGATAAAAACCGCATCAATTTTTAAAAAATTGCCGACTGTTGAACCCTAACAAAAATAGCGGTTCAGGTTTTGTTGAAATGAATAGCACCAATTTGTTTCGTTATCCACAAAGGTTTATTTTAATCCTATTTTTGAACAGATTTCATTTTCCGCTCATTTTCTTATTGCTCAAAACACTTATGTTACTTAGGATTTATCGAGGCACATGTCCATAATTGCTCAGATTATTTCGTTTAAATCAGATTTTCCTTTACTTCAAAACTGGAAGAAATACAATACTGACACCGAAAATGTCTAATTTTGTTAGATGTAATCACAAAGCACCTTTAACTAGAGTTGACATGTTGAGTTGTAAGTTTCTGTTATTTATGACAAAATGTATTCAAACGGACATTTATAAAATTACACATATTCGTGGAAAATTAGAAAAATTAGAAATTACTTGTGTTTTAAACCATCAAGTAGCGGAGAACGCTTGTAAAATCAAACCATATCTATTTATATCTGATTAAAGAAGAAGATTCGTATGTATAAAAGTTGAACTAAAAATTGATTGATTTCTGATAACCTGGCCCCTGTACCACGACACGAACGTTTCAAGTACTTACAGTTCTACGTATTTGTCACTATTTATTCAAAAAAGTTAAAAATTATGTTTATCTGCAACACATGTAATTTTGAGATACAGGGCGCTAGGCTTGATTGATAAACTATAAGTATGGCAGCTCTAGTCATAGGTACTGTGTGTCAAAGACCCATCACAAGGAACGCCCACTAGACCCGGCCACTCAGCATGATCTATGACAGGACAGCCCGTAAATGTCATTGCTTGATTTATTGCTGCGATTAAATGTGTGAACCCGTGATCTTCTTGGGTATTTTGAGACGTGAACTATGATAATTTAGCCTATAAATACTCATCAAACAAACTGTATAGAACGGGTGAACAGAGAACTGGGTCTGCGCTTAAACTTCTACTGTCTGGTTTATGTAATTTATAATTATACTGCAACTCTCAAAGACTTAAGTTCATACAATCAGTCAACGTTTTATTTGAGCTATATAAAAAAACTTTTTGTTTATTTGAGAAAAAAAAAATTTGCTCGGTGTGGAAACCTTATTATAATGTTCACATAAGCAGGATTGAGAGACTGCAGAAAAAGTTTATGAGGTCATTGGCTTTTAGGACTGGAGAACAGTATACAAGTTACAGACATACCTGCAACCATTTCAGAGTACAGACGCTCAGTGATCGCCGAGACTCCACTGACTCTGTTCTTCTTTTCAAAATAATTCATTCTAAACTTGACGCCCCGACACTATTACATAAAATAAATTTCAGAGTTCCCCGCAGGCAAGAGCGCCAGTGTCGTAAAAAAGATCTCTTCTCTATACCTCGAAGTAGGACATGTTATGCTAGAAATATGTTTATTAGGCGTGCGTGTGGCATTTTTAATAACAGTGAAAAACTGGTGGACGTTGATATTTTTCGATGTTGATATCGCGTAGAACCCTTTAGGTTAGGTTAGGTTAGTTTTATAAAAATCCAGAAATATTTACTGTTTCAGGAATATTAAAGAGTTGGGAAATGAAACAGGTTGCCAAACGTTATTCGCCGAAACATTAGTAAACCAATATACACCTGTAATTGGACTAATAAAACTTAGTTATTGTTATTATCGGCATACGCTACCGTTATTTCAAACTCATAAGTAAAATTGCCGTTTAAATGTTTCTATTCTTATTGCGGCTTGATTGCACATAATACATCCCGACACAAGTCACCTAGCTTTGAGAATTAACCTAAATACCCTCGTGAGTTAAAGAATCCTTTAGTCCCATGTGACAATTTCAACATGTAAACTAGATTGCTCGTTGAATTAGCAAAGGAGGGTCCTGCCTGACAAATGGCAGTGGTAAGTCCTGAGTTATGCAGCTAAATTAGGACGCATAATTATACGCAGGGAAATCTAGTTACAGACAGACAAACTGCCAAAGTTGGAATTGCTAGTGAGTGTAGTGCATAGCGGGCTTTACGGCCCTGATCAAACAAAGTGGAGGTGGTAGCTACATTGCAACCCTAGGTCGGAAAATGCGAAATATCTAAGTCATTTGGCAGGTGGTAGGACTATTATGTGAACGTGGCCCGAATAGCTACCACCATCTTGCTCGCTAATCCTGCCGTGAAGCAGTGCTTGCACTGTTGTGTTTCGGCGTGGGGAGTAAGATAGCTGTAGAAATTACTGGCACTTGATCCCATCTTAGGCCTCTAGGTTAGCAACGTATCTGTAATGGCGGTGGTGATCTCTTACCATTAGGAGACTCACTTGTCAAATAAAAAACCAGCCAAGAGCGTGTCGGACACGCCCAAAATAGGGTTCCGTAGCCATTACGAAAAAATTAAGTAATATTTTTCTAAGGATTTCGAATTTTATACGGAATCTTCCAAGTTTAGGTATATTTTATACCTTACGCTGCTATTTACTCATAAAATACTAATAATTCTCAAGCAAACTTAGCCGCTATAGTTTTCCTTGGAAGTTTGATATACTGACTACCATCCTGAATTTTTTGAAATTTTTCTACCCACCGGTTTAGATTTTAGAGGGGGGGGGACGCTCGATTTTAATGAAAATTTGCACTTTAAAGTTGAATATTTCGCAAACAAATGACTGAATCGAAAAATCGTTTTAGCAAACCCCTAATGGTTTTAAAATACCTATCCAACGATATCCCACACTATAGGGTTGGGTGAGAAAAAAAAAATCATCGCCACTTTACGTCTATGGGAGGTACCCTAAAAAAAAATGTTTTTGAATTTTTAATTGTACTGTTTTGTCGGCATAGTTTACTTATATATCCGTGCAAAATTACAGCTTTCTAGCATTGATAGTCTCTGAGCAAAGCCGCGGACGGACAGACAGACAGACAGACAGACGGACAGACAGACAGACAGACAGACAGACAGACAGACAGACAGACAGACATGGCGAAACTATAAGGGTTCCGTTTTTGCCATTTTGGCTCCGGAACCCTAAAAAGCGATTCAAGGTAAGAGTAACTAATTGAAATGCCATATCGGCTCTCTCCCCGATAACAGTCATACATAACTAGCATAATGAAGCCACATCGACAGTTATCGGAAAGAGGGATGAAATGGGTTTTCTTACTCGGCGTGTGTGGGTGCATGCAATTTTGCGCGTTTTGTTGGCCAGGAAGCAAGTAAGAGTGTTATGTACAGCGACTAGAACATGCGAGACGAGCGCGCTGCGGCAGTGTCCTGCGACCCGTCAGAACTTAATTAAGTCAGGAAATAATTTGGCTCCAGTAATAGAAAGTAAGATGGTTATGAACGAGAAAGAAGGGTTTGTATGAAAAAAAAAGACATGTATTCTACAGTGCGAAGCTGGCTTTCACTCTACGTGTTTTAGTGGCTGTATGGACATGCTGTAATTAAGGACGCTGAGTTTGTCGCAGCCATTATGTAGAGTTCTTGCTTTTGAGCCCGTTTCAGTTTATACACGGTAAATAAAAATAATTCTAGATTCTAATTTTCTACTTTTAATGTTTTGCACTTGAGAGACAATGAAATCTACTATTAGTTTTGTAGTCATTACTCATTTTATTATTATGATAGTAAAATGCACGGGTACCTTTCATCTGGCAGAAACTCATTTATCATAACACACATCGCATAAACTTGTTTAACATAAGAATTATTTCGCATAAAATGTATTTGGCAAAATAGTAATTTCGCATAATTTCTCATTGCAGAACACCTCCTACGAGGTACTGTCAAGACAGTACGCTCTTAAGCGACTCTGCACACATTTTGATGGTGCCAAAACCATAATAGTCAAGCGAAAAAACGTATGTCGTCCTTCTTCCGAGGCCTTATTAAGTGGACATAACTATGACATGAACATTAGTTCTCAAAGCACACGTTATGGCATGTACTCGGAGAAGATTAATTCGCTTAATCACAAGTTCATCGGCCATCAAAATGGAAGAGACTATTTAACTCCAACGCGAGCTAGGGATGTGTAGAGGTCGATCAATGGTATAATAATATATCGATTGATCGATATAACTACCCTCATTATTCAAAGTCAAATTGTACAATTCTATCGCCTAGCCGTTGTTCGGTAATTGTAAAATACACAAACTCGACGAACATTGACATGACGTGACACTTAAGAAAGACATCAAAAATAGTTTTTGCCAAATTAAAAACAATTAAGTGGAACTTTAAGAATGTGACATAAATTAAAAATTACACTGTTTTACTGTGCATAATTAAATATCTTAATTCTTATCTTATTATTCTTAATTCTTATTTTATTATTTTTATCTTTTAAACAGCAAGAGTCATACCACTAACCGTTGATTAAAGAAAATTGATTTTATTTGATATGTTGAATATTCCCTTATAGTATTGTATTGTATAACTCTGTATTGCACATATATAAAATAAAAAAAGTTGACGGAAACAAAAAATACCGCGTATAATACACATGCTTATATGCAAATCCGCAGTGCGATGGTTATTACCGCAGGGAGCGCAGATATCAATTATTTACCGATTAATTACTACCAGTGGTTGTTGGCATTTATTAATTTTCAACTAGACTTTATTCACTGCTTTGCTTGTGTGAACCAGGAATTTCTCTAAACCTCTATGGTTATTGGTAGGTACTGACGTTCAAAAAATGTATATTTTATATATCTTTAGCCTTAGTGGTAGAAACTTTGCGATTTTTGCAGTGTACACCCGGCTCCTTTGGGAGTATCAGAGTAAAAAGAAACATGTGATGCCGAATATTAATCTTGTTATACAGTTATGTACATCTAAAATAAATAAAAAATTTATATTCATCAAGCATTATAGGTACCTGTAAAAATTATTAAAAGAAATAATTAGCGTACGAATATGTAGAAGTTGATTTCTGAAACTACTAAACCAATTTTAAATATTTTAACACTATCCCAAATCAACACAGCCCTCTTTTGGAAAAATATCTTCATCCTAGTTAAGTAAATTCTGAGATGTTCCAGAGAAGTCTGACCAGTCCTAGTTTAAAAAAATTGACCACAAACTGAAATCGCATTAAAAAACAAATCAGTAACAGTTAAAATAATAATGCATTTCACGCTATAATCTGGCCAATTTTAAGGTCAAAGTGAACAGACACCTTCTAGGCAAACGTGTACCATTAAAGGCCTCATCTTTGCCTTTCATCAAGCGAGATTGATGCCAAACGTAAGCCTATTTTTTATAAAAAAAATCTATCGATACAGCCATTTAAGAACATTCAATATCTTTTCTTCGGAGCTTGAAAAAAAAACCGTTTTCTTTTCAATTTTCAGGACAATTAAGAAAATCGACGAGTCCCGAGTGACATTAACATTTTGTTTCTGTAGACAACGTTATCGCCAATTCGCTTATAATGACAAGATCGAAGTGATTTCTATCGATAAATGGACACCCCTAACAGCGATATCGTCGTCGTAAAGACGAACTGCTCATTATTTCCGAATTTAACGGTGATTGCCTCGCACACACCGCCATTTGCAATATTAGTCGTGCCATCATCGGTAACTGTATGAGCGTTGCCAAGAATCTGATGTGATTTGGATGCATAACCTATATCCATAAAAATGTGGAAGAGCCACGGGCTTTGGCTAATGCATGCATAATTCATACTTGGAGTACGTCTCCCGAAAGTATAGAAACTCATCGGCTTTCTGGTAGTTTAATTTTTTTGACTTTTGAAGTGGTTTCGCATCGTTTTTTTTTTTTAATTCAACTGGAAGGCAAACGAGCAAGTGGGTCTCCTGGTGGTAAGAGATCACCACCGCCCATAAACATCTGCAACACCAGGGGTATTGCAGACGCGTTGCCAACCTAGAGGCCTAAGTTGGAATACCTCAAGTGCCAGTAATTTCACCGGCTCAGCTGTCTTACTCTCCGCGCCGAAACACAACCTTCCCTTCCCTTCCCTTCCCTTGTGATTCAATTTTTAAAGAAAGAAAGAAAGAGAAAATACATTTATTTAACTTTGTTTGTTTAATTAAATGTGGACGATGATTGGAGTTATGATGAGTGGCCCTCGGGCTCGTGGGTTCGAGTACGAGCCCTATTGATATTGAGATGACCGATGATATTGATGAATCTTGAATGACAACCTTTGAAGTTTCACTGAGTAATTACGTATGAGGTTTATTCATCATCACTGCTGGGCACAGGCCTCCTCTCGGAATGAGAGGGCATGGGCCATAGTTCCCACGCGGGCCCAGTGCGGATTGGGAACTTCACACGCACCATTGAATTGCTTCGCAGGTTTGTGCAGGTTTCCTCACGATGTTTTCGTTCACCGCAAAGCTTGTGGTAAATTGCGCACATGAATTTCGAAAAACTCAGAGGTGCGAGCCGGGATTTGAACCCTTGGTGAACATTTGGTGGTCCATTGAATATTATACACAAATCCCGTTATTTCAAATCCAATATCTAGAAATAGTTTAAAAACAATACATAAATTGTTATCTAATTGCCCTTGCATGTTTCCATTGCAAGATTGCAATGCCGAGTTGCAACCAAAATTGCTTGAAGCGGTTTGGTCTGTGCGTCTAATAGGTCCCATACATGCAAAGCAATTAGCAACCATGGTTCCGTGTCTTCATACCTCACTAGTAACCAATTTTATTATACCAGAAACCAATTTTATAACACCCAAAGACCTCTTGTTTTCAGACTAAAACTCTATATTCTACCTAATTGTACAACAAACAAATTGTACAACAAAAAATTCTAAACCCATACTTACACGCCGGAGGTCCCAAATAAAAAAAAATGTACAAAATGTCTCATAAATACTCCAAATATCGTTTTTGCGAAAGTTTTTGAATGTGTGTGTGTTTTTTTACAGGTGTTCGTTTCGCATAACATTGAAAAGGCATAATTATAGTAAAACGCATAACTTTAATTACGCGTAATAATTAATCCGTACTATTAAAATATGCATTAAATTATTTACTATAACATTAATAGTCGTAAAATGAATTCGCATAATTTTATCAAATAAGCGAATTAACTGGATCAGGGCAAAACTGACACGGTTAAGTTAATGGCTTTGCTCAGGTAAGAGAGATGCAGGTGCTAGGACCTTGTGCAAGGTCCGCCCGGATTGCTACCACCATCTTGCTCGCTAATCCTGCCGTGAAGCAGCAGTGCTTGCACTGTTGTGTTTCGGCGCGGAGAGTAAGACAGCCGGTGAAATTACTGGCACTTAGGTATTCCAACTTAGGCCTCTAGGTTGGCAACGCATCTGCAATACCCCTGATGTTGCAGATGTTTATGGGCGGTGGTGATCTTACCACCAGGAGACCCACTTGCTCGTTTGCCTTCCAGTCGAATAAAAAAAAAAGAGCGAAGCTTATTGGGATGGAATGATATTTTCAAACATCACAATTGGTTTTTTGTATTTTTTGTATTTCAACTCCAAATTTGAAACCATATCGAAAATACAAACTGGGACATGGATGCACAGAAAAACCAGAAACCTGATGTCGCTAGTCCTGCTGCTTGAGTAGCGTAGTAGAAAAAAGCAACCTGTGACAGGTGTGCATAAGAAAAATTCGTGTCTAGATTCCTGTCCAGCGATGGTGTAGGGGTTATAGCATGGGCATTGAGGACCTGTGTTCGATTTCCAGCGCTGGTCTCTTTTTCCAGTTGCTCTGTGCATCCGTATCTCAGTTTGTATTTTCGATTTCAAAAATCAGTTTCCTACGACTACTCGTAAAGTAACTCCGAAATCGTATT
This sequence comes from Choristoneura rosaceana, assembly GCA_037349165.1. Taxonomy (NCBI): domain Eukaryota; kingdom Metazoa; phylum Arthropoda; class Insecta; order Lepidoptera; family Tortricidae; genus Choristoneura; species Choristoneura rosaceana. Next base: position 1,325,211 of record JAZBNJ010000026.1, read on the forward strand.
AGCAAATTTATTTTGACATCGTGCTTTTCTCATTCAGGATGTCCGCTTTAGTGAAAACACAAATATATGTTACATTACATGTCACAACACTCTCCATATTTAACATTACGTGAAAATTAAACCTAACACTTTCTCTACTACAGTATTTACCACACAATTATCACAATGAAACCTCTTTGCGTCGATACCGCTGCTTTGGCATTACGCTTCAAACTTTGGTCCAAATCAGTTAGCATAAAAAAAACATAAAACTTTTTTTTCTTTTTCGCGGCATTATCCGATGGACTGTGGCTTAAAGCGGATTAGGTTTCAAAAATAAACGCCGAGGTTTCTTAATTTAATTTTTAAGGTTTTAAAAAGAGTTATCAAAGTTGGTTATTGACTGACTAAAGAAAAAAGAAAAAAATGAATTCTTTTGTGATTTTCGTGTTGTTTGGTTTGGGTTTAGTTGAGGCTTCAGAAGAAATTAAAGAAGTGGACTTAATCGAGCCCCGAGGACACGGAAAATATGCATTGTTAAGTAAGTAATACTTAAATTTTTTAATAAAGTTTTTTTTAAATACTTTACGAAACAGGCAATGGTTTAAAACTATACAGTGACCTAAATGTAAATATAAATTATACTGAAACGGTTAATAGAATGTAGATAAGTATATATTTATAGCTTTTGAATAAATACACATTATAAGTATATGTACTTATGTAAGAAATTAACAAAAGGATGGTCAAACGTATACCAATAAAAAAACAATGTCAAATCAGAATAAAAAAAAGGCTTTTGAACATGAAACCACCGCAAGACTCACTCATATTAAATTAACATAATTAATTAGGCAACCCGACTCGATTTAGATAGCCGAAAAAATAATGAAATAAATAGAGCAAAAGAATAAAATATCAGTGTTACAAAATCCATTCTTAATATTATAAAAGCGAAAGTTTGTATGTTTGTCCATCTTTCATGTCGAAACAGAGCGATCGACGTGATTTTTGGCATAGAGATAGTTTATGGGTCAGAGAGAGTGACATTGGCGATTTTTTATCCCCGAAAATTGCACAATTCTCCAGGAAATAGCGCGCTATAACCGAATACCATGCGGGCAAAGCCGCGGGCAAAAGCAAGTTAATAATAAAATCAAAATTACGTCACAAAACGTGAAAATCATCAAACTAAATGAAAAAAATAAATAAAGGTGTATCAATACACACTGTATATTACTTCAACAAATTATGAGAGAAATGCAAACAAACTGGAGTTTTAGGAACGCTGCTCCTGGGGGTCCATACGCGTTATATCAGGATTTGAGTTCACTGGTTTTTGAGAATTTTGGATTTGGATTTTGAGCGGAGCGGTGACGCTGCACGCACTCGACGGTTTTTCAAAAATAAAATTTGAAGTTGGCAGCACTGTATTAGAGGTGCTGCTTTTCGTTATTCCTCTTTAAAAGGCGTTTGGTTCATATCTACGTTCTATCTTGCTATCGATTCAGATTAATTAAAGTTAGAAACTAATTAGAAAATCTGTTAAAAACAAATGGCCACCTTGTGCTAGCTAGACGGTAAATTGATAGCATTGCAATACGGAACATTTGGTATTACATTAAATAAAATGATAATGATCTACAATTTTAATTGTAATATGTATACACTAGAAGGACATCTAGAAATACCGAAGAATTTAGACACGTCCATAGCCATAGAAAAAACTCTTCTAATCTTTTATAAATTCAACTGGTAAAAACGGTGGAATTCGCATAATTCCGCCTTGAATTCCAAATGTAAGCAAATCCTCTGGCTGCGAACCACGATTTCAGTGCTTCGGAAATGAATCTAGAATTTTACTGGCGTGTCTAGAATGTTATTACTAGTTTTACGGAATATTTTTGTGGAATAAAGTTCACTGATCTGACTTGAGATTACATTATAATTGAAAAAAAAAATCATTTGCGCTCCTGCGACCTTACATAATGCAGAAAAAATGTTTTTAAAATGAAATTGTTGACAAGCAACTTATTTATTTTTGGATTGGAGATAAAGAGTGCAAGCGTGTTTGTGGCAAAAAGTTGGGTAAAACTATGTCGCAGGTGAAAAATAATACGTCTGTCTCTGTTAGTCCTATTGTAAAGTGTATTTTACCATCACTCTCTGTTTGTATTTTAATATCAGATTCTTTCCTTGCCATAATATAGGGATAGTTGGCCGAGATGTTTATTTCAACAGATGTAATAGTAATTGGTCGGATACCGTCTCTACTCCATTTTGTTTCACTGAAACAACACCTTAAAACTTATTAAACTTGCAAGAGAATAAATTAAGCAAAAGGAATACTTACTAAATTATTTCTTCTTGCCAAGCAAACTAGAGCTAAGAAAGTTTTAATTAATTAATTGACCTTATTTTAAAATTCATAATTACTAAGAGTGCTGTTTCTGTACTGACTTAGAAACAAAGAACAGAAAATTTCCATATTTTAACTTATTGTTTTAATTTCATCAAAAATCAGGAGATTTTTATAAGTATTCCGCCAAAATAGTAGATCAGTAGTGGAATAGGGTCAATCAATTTTTTCTTGTCACTCGTTGCTATAGTTACGGTCTCCTGGGTCACTCTTTAAACCGTAAATTTATAAGATTAAAATATGTCAAACATACATCTAAGAAAGAAAGAAAGGTGTTGGTGGTTGGTCATCTAATAAGCCTGTTAGCACAGAATATAATTATAACTGTTAGTATAATGTGACACAACATTTCTTCTAACAAACTGTACTATTTTTGTCCCCTCGCTGACGGGACAGAATAAAAACAAGAAATAGTTGATCCATAGGTTTTTAAAATGCAAAAGACACGCCAGTTGAAAATCTTCGTGGCCTCAATCAGGTTCTAAAAAAACTTTTTGTTGCAGCGCATTTAGCGTTCCTTTTGGCCGCCAAAGTGGGACTATACAAGATTATACTAGGGATCGCCCTCGTGGTTGCAAGTATGAAACTAATGGTAGTCATGGCATGGGCCCTGGCTATTTTCAAATACGTACCCGACGTGTGGCCGAAATATAAACAAGTTGATGCAACTTATCACGGATTCGATAAGTACCATGATAAAATTGGATATGAAAAGTACCACGAAAGCACTGGCAACACGCCTAGTAATTTCTTGGACTACGTATTGGGATATTTTAGGCAGTGAATTAGGTAAGGCTATTGAGGAATTATACCGGGTGTGGCCTGTAATAAGAGCAAATAATTAAAACAGATCATACTCCTCAAACTGAACAACATTCGTTCAGCGACTTTTAAAAATAATTCATTTTTTTTTTAATACCTAATATTCATTAGACTTTTAAGTTTATTCGAAGAAGCAATATAAAGCAAAATGCTTGATGTTTGTACCCTGACCGGCAACGTCAGTTGTGTTTTAGTATGGCGTATATTGATAGCAATATTTAATTTGTATGAAAAAAGGGGAAAATTCAAAAAACGCGATTATTTCTAAAAGTCGCTGAGCTGATGTTGTTTAGTTTGATAACGACGATCTGTTTTAAATTTTTTGCTCGTATTACAGGCCACACCCCGTAAAAGTACCTTAAAAAAAACGAAGATATGGACGTTTTCAATTGTCATTTAGACACATTTGCATCATATCATCATATCTATCAGGCGTGAAATTAGGTACGTCATAAATTACATCAAGCTGTGGTCACGGTGTACTGCCTTTTTGGCGAAATATTTTTCGCAAAATTTCATTTGGCAACCAACCTTTCGGCGAAGTTTCATTTAGCAAACCAATTGTTAGCATAACCTTACTTCGCATTTTTCTTATTTCGCAACATTTTTATATTGCAAAATTTTAATTCGTCACACTTTTATGTGGCAAATAATTATGTAGCAAATGATTGGCTTAGACAAATAACAAATTGTCAAATAACATTTGACCAATTTTTATGTTACAAAGTTTTACTTTAAAATTTGTGCGAGCGAGCGAAGCGAGCGAGCAAGACGGTTCGGAGCAGAAGCGACTTGGATAATTTAGGTTCAGAAGGCTAAGGCGGGAGCGGAGCGGAGCGTAGCTCCCGCCTTAGCCTTCGATGTTAGGTTTTTTTTTTATAGCAGCCAGTATAACCTGCAATTAGGAAAATAGGTTGGATTCCATTCAATATGTTGCTAAGTTTAGATATGCCAATCAACACATTTTGACCAAAACATAAATGACATCATAAAAAAAAAACCAGATAATATTTTGCATAATAATAATTTATCAAATCACTAGTTTTGAAACGATATAGTTGCGAAACGTTGAGTTGGGAAATGAAATTTCGCCGAAATAAAAATATGGGATAAATAGTTTGGGAGCTAATAATTTGCTAAATATTTTTCGCCAAAACATTAGTAAACCGTGGTCACACAAAGTCCATGCTAAATTATATTTTTACGGCATGCGTTTTATTTTTAAATTTTTCATCAATAAAAAATTGTGTTGTGTAAATAGGGCTATTTCGAGTGCGTTATTCCTAGTCAGTTAAAATGTGCCAGTGAAAATTTTATTAGCTGCTGTGCTGTTAATTACGTTCTTTTCCTTTACTTGTTGAATAAGAATTTACTTTTCATTAATATTGTAGTAATAGAGGAAAAAGTATTTCCTTTTAGTAAGAAATACTTTCTGCCAAGCCTTTGTTTTGCAAGGCTTTTCAACATGTTTTTCTTGGACGAATGGTCGTTCCAAAAGCACTGGCAGACTAAAAACAATGACATTTAAAAGAGCCCTTTGAAAGAGCTCTACTTACAAAATAAAATTGTGATTACTGTATTAAGATTGATGGTTAATTTTGATAAGGGATAATTATTGTGGAATTGCGTTCAGGTACTGTCCCTATTATATCAGTTTTTTGGTTATACCATTTCTTTATCGTTACAAATATCAATTATTTGTGGACAAAACTGAATTATTTATACTGACAAACCAAACTTTGCAAATCGATCATCACATTCTGAAATTTTTGTAACAATATACTGTAACACACTTGTAGTCTTTGGCATAAAGCATCAGAGCCAGCACAAACTTTTAACAATAAACCAGAATTGCTTGATGTGACTACGGTTTTAAATGATTTAATCTCTTTGTCCCCAGTTCACTTCTTCTACGCGGTGGTCACGAAGTTAATCGTACTAAAAATCGTCTACGGCATAATCTTTTTTGTGGTCATCTCAAAAGCCTGGCATTTCGTGCTCTGGTTCATCCACTATCTAAAAGAGAAGAAGCACGAGCATGAATACATCGAGATTGACCATGACCATCATGAATACGGTCATCATGACTTCGGCCATCACGACTTTGACCATGGTCATCATGATTACGGTCATGGCCACCACGGCTATGGGCATCACGACTACGGTCATCACGACCACGGGCATCATGACTATGGTTATCACGACCACGAGCCTTATACAGGGCAAGGTTATGGTTCTTATGTTAAAGATGACTATTATTCTCAAAAAAAGAAAGAAATGTATGATGCTGATGGGTCCTATTCTGTAAAAGGTGCGAGATAATTTAAATTAAAAAAATTAAAAAAATATATGTCTTAGAATTTTTTCTTAATTTATTAGAAAAGTGTAATTTAACGGATTTCAAATAATTTTAATTAGGTTACAAATGCATCTATCGTAACAAAGTTTATGAAAGTCATCTTTATTTATCTTTTACGAATTTATGCTTATTTATTGTAAAATTTAGTTAGTGAAAAACTAGTCTTTAGAATTATAAGTTCTTTTTAATAAAATATACTTTTCTGTAATTTATTCAAACTTGGAAAAAAATGCTCACTACGGTATTTATATTTATTTTATCATCAGTATTTACCTTTTTGTATTGTGTAATGATGATGATGATGATAACTTACTAGAGTTTACTCACGGCTTTGCACGCGTAAACTATTCGATCTGGTACAATTGGAATTCCGGGATTTTATAAAATTCCCCTGGGAATTCCCAAAATCTATATCGTGGTCTTCATTGAGGTTGTGTTAAGAACAACTGTTCAAAATGTCAAGACTCTAAGCCCAGCGGCTGAAATTTCAAGATTTTATCGATATTCCGTAGGGATATCGGGATTAAAAGTAGCTTATTGTGTTATTTCAGACCTCCAGCTATCTACGTACCAAATTTCACCCAAATCCGTCCAGCTCTTTTAGTGTGAAGAAGTAACAAACATTCACACACACACACAGACAAACTTTCGCATTTATAATATAAGTAGAATAATAGGCATATTACCTGCTATTCAGGAGTATTGTACTTTAGCGGCAGGAGTCACCTAGCGGTTGACTCTTACAATAGGTACCCTATTATCACCTAATTGATCTTTACACGAACATAAAGAAGAAATCATTTCAGACTTTTTCCACATTACAAAAAATTTCATTGCAACACGATCCTTAAACCTATGACGTTAAGAGTCAACGGCACAAAAAGCGAGAACACCTTTAGTGTGCTCATTAAAAATAATAAGCCCGCGCGAGAAATTGTCGACGCTTTGATAATCGCCCCTTCCTTGATCACTGGGAATGACAGGGGGGCGATTTTGGCATCTCGATCGAGTGATATTTTGGAATGTTGGGTAGCATCACGGTTGGAGGTCGAATTCATTTGATTGATAATTTAAAACCGCGTTTGTTTTCTGGTTTGCCCCTCTGTGCGTCTTTTTCGTTCCATTTCGGGTAGAAATATAGCCATTTTAGCGACAAAAGTTTACTTTTTACTCAACTGTTGGAAGACTGCTGGAAGATTTAGGCGACGGATTGAAATATTTTGAGGTATCATTATAATTAGTCAGGGTGAAGAAGAGTTTATAATATTTAAGTATTAAAAATGACATCGCAAAAAAATATGGAGGAGGTATGAAAAAAAAAAATTAAGGAATAAAAAAACAATTGGAACTTTGTAAAGACTCTTGAACTTTAAGTGACTAAACAGAGTTTTAGACAGTCTGGTTTTTGATTTTCAATCCCTGTATTCTTTAAATATCGGTTCACCGAACCTTCCAACTTAATAGAATATTTTATTGTTGGAAGGGAGAAATGCATTTATAATTCATTCCACATCAATGTGGTTAATGATTTCTATAGAGCAGAGTTAAAATAATTTATTTATTATATTTAAGCTTTTTTTTTCGGCTTGTAATTGTAATCGTCATCTTATTTTGAATATACGATTCTACAACTGAATTATTTCGTTTTAATTTTAGTCTTCCTTCACAGCAAAGCTCGTAGTAAATTTCAAATGTAATTCCGCACATGGATTTCGAAAAACTCAGAGGTGCGAGCCGGGGTTCGTCAGGAAACCTGCATAAACCTACGAAGCAATTAAATGCGCACTGGGCCTGCGTGGGAACTATAGCCCAAGCCCTCTCGTTCTGAGAGGAGGCCTGTGCCCAGCAGTGGAACGTATATAGGCTGGGATGGCTTAAAAAATATTCGTAGTATTTATACAAATATTTAATCGAACCCGGGACCTCAAGCTTCGTTGTCAGGTTCTCTAACCACTTGGCCATCCGGTCGTCATGTAGTAAACCAGTAGTGAACCTTCATGAAGATTTTATTGGAATAACCTAACCAACAAAAAGTTGGAAAACCCCCGACTTTGTCAATTCAAAGTTCAATATCTCAAAAACGGCTGAACCGATTTTGATGGAGCATATCTAAGAACTATCGCTAAAATACCTACTTTGAAATTAAAAAAAAACCGTTTTCAAATAGGTCCACCTGTTTAAGAGTTACGGTGTCATAGACAGACACACATAGCTGTTAAACTTATAAAGTTTCAAACCCTCTTTTTGCGTCGGGGGTTAAAAATTGGGGTCCATATCGGCTCGCATACTTATTGAAAGTCCGAATGGAATTTTTGTCAGAATGATCGTTTGTCATAACTCTTTATTCTCTGAATCTGAATTGGTTAGAATTCTTATAAAATAAACCTAACCGAACTATAGTTAAAAAAATCGGACAAACGATGATTCGGACAAAAAATACGGTATGACTAACTCTACACGGTACAGTAACTCTTTATTCTCTGAATCCAATGATTGGTTAGAATTCTAATAAAATAAACCTAACCTAACCTAAAGTTAAAAAAATTCGGACAAACGATGATTCGGACAAAAATTACGGTGTGACTAACTCTACGGTACGGTAACTCCTTATTCTCTGAATCCAATGATTAGTTAGAATTCTTATAAAATAAACCTAACCTAACCTATACTTAAAAAAATTCGGACAAACGATGATTCGGACAAAAATTACGGTATGACTAGCGAAGAGTATGCGAACTTTGGCGCTGTCTAAAAATTGACATAGTTACTAGTTCCAAGTTGTGTCAAGTCACTTTTTTTTTCTTATTATTTGTGGCTACGAGGACATTAGCCAAGTCACATTTATAAATAAAATAGGGGCCAGATTCAACGGTGAACGTGAACAAAGCCGCAAATAATTTACTGCACAAACTTTCTCAAACTGCTATACAGCGTGTATTTTTAATACTCCCTCAAACTGTAACCAGACGAAGATTTAAGTGATGTGAATCGATATCAAAACAAATTGTTAATTTAGAATTAACTAACAGAGCGTAATTAATTTTTGAAATGTTTTCAAGCAGCAATGTAATGCGTACAAGAAGAGAGAAGCGTTCTGTGACAGCTGTCATGTCAACAAGTGCGACGTTTTGAATAAAAACAAAGTAGTATCGCGTAACGATACATTGCGTGCTAATCAATTTTGTAAGGAAAATAATAAGTCTAAATTTTTTACTAAAACATAATAAAATGTGATTATTAGGGCCTTCACTAACTGCCCTTAAAGTTCGAGGTAGTATTAAAAATACACGCTGTATAAATTGAAACGAAATGCCGTAGAACTTTGCGACCAATATAAACGTAACAAAATAAAACTGAGGGCTACTCCGAAATCAGAAGTTCGTATCCTACCATCCCTTTCACTCTCCTATTAATATTATAAGCGTGAACATGACAGCATGAGATGGCGTTCGAATTTCGAACTTAAGTATAACTAAAGCCTATTTGGAAAGTTTGAATATTTTATCCGTTCTGAGAGTTGCCATCATGCTGTCATCAGTTAGTTTTTGCGCTGGCAACTTTGTTATTAGCCGTCTATTATCCGAATAAAAAATGCATTTCCATGTTTCCATGGTCTGTTTATATTCCAAATGAAATGAAATGAAATTTATTTGCTGTAAATGTAGTACATTATAGTTATTATGTTATATGATTTTTTGTTTCATACATTTAGACTGTATAAGTCATGCAAATATTATTTTTTGATACATGCATTACATTCTAATGTAATTTTAATAAATAAGTAAATAAATAAATTCTAGCAATAAGGACTCCCTAGCTTGTATCAAAAGATTCCAAAACATGAGCATGGTCTCTGTAACCCACGAAGACCTATATGAAATGCAACGAAATTAGTATATCGTCGCTACTTTGAAAAAAACCCGCATCTCAAAATTGATAATTTTAGTGAATGAACTCTCTGAACATTATTTCAAGAGTCAATTTAGTTGACATATTGATTTGAGATACGAGATTTTTTCAAAGTAGTGACGATATAAATTTACAGTTGGAGTAAAAAAAGGTTCGTCACCCTAAGATCTATTTTCTTTTGCTCAGTATAAGCGCTAATCTGCTTTACCGATTGAGTAGGACATACTGCGTCAACCTGTCAACCTGCTAAACATATAATCAGGTGACCATAGCAACCATACCACTACACCTTGGCACTGACAAACACTGACAATTAAATAGAACATTATTTGATTGAAACTTTTACGAAGTTGTTTATTAAAATGTTTTGTATTGATACGAAAATATATTATGTTAGAGGTGTGTATACTATTTTGACCCTTGTTATCATGTTAAGTAAGTGTAATTTGACATGCACTTGTCTACTTAGTACTTTGGTTTCAAAACGTACTAAGAGTCTATTCTATGACTTTGTAAAGGAATCAATTTAATAACTGACGAAGGTTTTCCTACCCCCACGTACCTACGTCTCATTGCAGGGCATACAATATAATTAAGTGACTCATTAATTTACACCAGAAATAATAAACGATACAGAATAATCGTGAGATCCCTTAAAGGGATAAGTCCGCCTGTGTACAAGTATCTCAAAGTTTATAGTCAAAATACCACAACGGAGTCCCGTGATAGCGTGATAAGTCTATCACGCTATTTTACACAAGTAATATTTACCTCGACGATTCGGCAACATTACGAGTAGACCTGAGTGTCTACTAAATTACTTGTGTAACCATCGAAATAGTAAGTAACATAGCGTGATAAGTCCCGTTGTGGTATTTTGACTATGAGTGAGAATCACGAAAGTTTAAAACGTTATATCTGAAAGTTTGTCAGTTGTGTTTTATTTCTTTTCTTTTGTACAATAAAGAGTTTAAATACATACTCGTACCTGTGTATAGGTATGTAGGTATACCTAAATTTCCGAGGTCAACCGCTAAACCACATAAACAAAACCCGACACTTTAAGACCTTGTATCGATATCTACAGATTGTTTATACAAGTACCCATTAAGGGGCAATCTATCTATCAGGCGAGCGTGGGTCCCCAAGGGGCACTCCGCGGCCCAGGCCCCCGATCTAAATCTAGATTTAATGCCCCCTGTCTAAATGTAATGGGGTCATAGAGGAATTATATGATAGAGATAGAATGTTCTTAAGATGGTATTTGACTTTTTTCCTTTTCAAATTCAAATCACTTATTCAGTAAATAGGCCGCAATGGGCACTTTTACACATCATTTTTTTAAACTACCAGCGCTTTCGGAAAGACCATCATTGTCAAGAAGAATGCGCTGCAAGAAACTTGGCAGAAAGTAATTTTTTCATAATAAAATAATTACAAATAAAATACTTAAAAACAGTATACAATTAAAGAAAAAAATACAAAATAATAATAATACAGTTTTTAAGCTTGGCAATGCGTGCTATAAAACGAAAATGTGATTTTTAAGCTACCTTTACATATATATGACGGAGAAAGAAATACGTCACATAAATGTAGTGCCACGCCTAATGTACGGAGAAAAGCGTATTAGAAATACTATAGATATATGCAGATTTTCAAACAATTACTATAAATTAAATTTTCAACCGAACCGTTTCCGTTCACTCAATGACATTTAAACCAGGACGCACATTGCCGAACAAAATCCCCTTCAAAGAATGTCAGAACTATTGATTTGTTTGAGTGACAAATAAAATCATCTCACACAAAATAATTAAAATAATACGAGACGAATTTTGAACCTAGTCTTTACTCTATTACGGTCGAATTTCGCTAGCGGCAAAACTCCACAACGCTTGACACTTGACAACAACGTACCTACTGAGAAAAAAGAAGGCCACTTATACCAAAGTGGCGCTCATTTGGCTCGGACATATTTGGGCGCGCGATTGTGAATCTACAGGTATAATTCATCAAAGCGTTCACTAAATAAATGTATTTTCTTTCTTTCTTTCTTTCACTAGACATTTTGAGGGAAGGCCTTTGTTGAGCAGTGTATAATAATATCCATACTACCATTATAAATTCGAATGCTTTTTTTTTAATAACTTTAAATACCTATCGTCATCGAGCCATGTACAGTTGTCATATTCATATCTGTTTATACAAAGTAACTACGACTGCGTCTGCCTGTCTGCAACTCTTTCATGCCAAAACAGCTGAACTAATTAAAATGGCCGTGTTTACCAAAACATGTACGGCAACGGCAACGGCATAGTTAAGGAAAAGTTAAATATTGTCAATTTTGTGACGTTTTATTCCATATTAACTGTAGGGGAAAATAGTCACAAAACTGAAATTTTTAACTTTACGCCGTTGCTAGGTACCTAGCATGTTTTAGTAAAAATGCCCAAATATGTGAAATGGAGACAGTTTGAGATATTCATTTTTATCCCGAAATAGTTAAACCGATGCTCGGGGTTTGTCTGCGGGATATAATCAGAAATGATGATATCCGCAGTAGAACTAAGGTTACTGACATAGCCCGAAGAATTGCGAAAGTGAAGTGGCAGTGGGCGGGGCACATTGCTCGCAGGACTGATGGCCGATGGAGTCAGAAGGTTCTCGAATGGCGTCCGCAGACAGGGAGACGAGCTGTCGGTAGGCCTCCAACAAGATGGAGCGACGATCTGGTTAAGATCGCGTGATCGCGTTAGATGCGGAAAGAACAAGACTGGTCTGAGTGGAGAGCCTTGGGGGAGGCCTATGTCTAGCAGTGGACGTCTTTCGGCTGACATAATGATGATCAAAAAAAAAAATCAAAAATATTTATTCAGTATCAACTAACGTTACACAGTATTTATGTCCGGCCCCTCCTGGTAAGTATGACAATACTTGTGTTAGGAGGTTCCGCTCCTCCCTTCCGGAGTTGTTTTACAATTTAGCAGATACAGTATTATAATAGTACAAATTTTATACTAATACACTATACAGTAACAATTATATTAATTCATTAGGTAATAAGTTGTATGTGTGTGTGTGTGATGATGTTGAGTTAAACTAATGTACGGCAGATTTGCGTGGTCCAAATCACACCTCTATTGGTTAATTCCTCTTCGAGTGGGGCTAATCAAGCAAGCAAGCAATTTGGCTGATATTTTTCTATCTTTGAACCCACAGGCTCCCATAAGAGTCGCGTTTCTATGGAGATAGGGATCTTTGGCACTGTGTGTACAAGTTGCGGTGGAAATGCGAATGTAAGGGCACTTAATTCAATAGCGCGTTATTAAATTACTGGCTTTTGGTAGTAATTTCTTCGATTTTTTTCTAGAAAGTCTATGGTATCAACAATAAAGTCAAAGTCAAAATCAAAATACCTTTATTCAATTTAGGCTATAACTGTAAGCACTTATGAATGTCAAAAAAATCTACCACCGGTTTAGAAAATGAGAAGAATCCGGCAAGAAACTCAACGAAGTATATTTATCAAAATAACAGATTTACAATATTAATAAATGATATCTATATACTATACATCACAAGTATTTAACACAACTTTATTTTTAACACAGTAGGGTCGCTATTTGAAGGGATCGCTAATGCGGATCGGAATTATTTACAAATATCCCTGTCGATGATATAATCATTGACTTTATAATAAGCCTTAGATATTAACATCTTCTTGACAATAGATTTGAATTTCGTTGTAGGCGGACATATTTGACCTATGGTCTCTTAATTAGAAGGTCGTGGATTCAAACCCGGGACTGCGGACTGCATCTGTGCTTTTGGACTTTTCGACTATGTAGTGGGTAAGTTAAAGTCGAGCTCATAAACATGTGAGCAAAAATTTGATCAAAAATATCTGAACTTGCTTCTACGTAGTTAACAATAGAGTCGTGTTCAGATATTTTTGATCAAACTTTTGCTCACATGTTTATGAACTCGATTGTAGAAAGAACCGTGGAGGCTTAGTGATTGATGATCTCCCAAGCAGAGGATCATGGGTTCAAATCGAGCTTTGAGTTTCAGAAGTAGGCGGGGTCTCCACCCTTACGTTGTCAGTATTCCAAAAATCCGCACAAAGCGCTTCCGCTCTTCCTTCATCAACCGCACAGCAAAACAGTGGAATTCCCTGCCTGCGACTGTTTCCTGAAGACTACAATTTGGCCGCTTTCAAGTCCAGGGTGAATGAGCATTTACTAGGCAAGCGTGCTCCATCGTAGGCCTCATCCTCGCTTTCCATCAGGCGTGATTGTGGTCAAACGTGGTCAAATTGTGGTTAAATTTATGAAAAATTTAAATTAATTTGAAATTTATTTCAAGCTTACGGTGAAGGAAGACATCTTGAACTTGCAGAAATTTTCGAAACAATTCAATGGTGTCTGTGAAGATCCTGATCCTGACTGTGTCCGCGCGGGAACTACAGAACAATTATCCTCATTTGAGGGGTAATTCATCAGTAGGACATTATATTAGCTGGGATGCTGATAATTGTAAAACGTATACGTAATGTATGAAGCGCCTAATAAAATAGCTTGGCAAAGTATCTTCTTGAAAAGTGTATGTAATTGACTGTCTCGGGGTGGCGTAGTCTGCTTCTTAATAAAGACAAGACTTTTTTTAAGGCTGCCGTGTTTTTTTTTAATTATTTTGATTTTTTATTTATTTTTTATTTTAGTTAATCTGTTTAATGTTTCTGTGAAAATGGCATATTGAAAGTGTTATAACATTTTATTTATAATCCATACTCCATACTAATATTATTATAAAATGTGAAAGTGTGATTGTCTGTTTTAGATGGCCATGCCGAAAAGTGAAAAAAAAAGTCATTGACGTAACTCAATTATCTTCGATGTCGTGGCTAGCCGAAAAATTAAAAAAAAATTACTTTCCACCCTAGAGGAGAAAACGCAATTTTCCACCCGGCTATCTACCCATGAAAATTTAACTTTCCGAACAGGATAGATGAAAATAATGTAAGTATTTATGTACAGCTACATAGATTCGCTTACGGTAGCTGTCAACATGATTACCAAACGCCACCTTTACAGGCTGTTCAACCAAAGTTTACTATTTATTAAGATTATCTAACTTTCGACATGTAAACGCGAAGTGGCGTAGTGATGGAAATTCGTAAATTCCATTATAAGTTGTGTTTTGAACAAGTTTCCGGAGTTTTGGTGGCTTCATGTTGTTTACTGTGTGTAAGTTAAAGCATAGTTCAAGTTAGAAACATCACCGGTGTAACCGAGAATGAGCAGTAACTTAGACGTTGTATACCTCGAATTTCTTTAAGGGGCTACCCGAGGATTTCGTCGATTTTTGTAAATTTTTGAATCGTATCTCCTATTTTTATTACATCACAGATATAATTATACCTAAGTCAAACGGCTATCGGTTCTCCAATATTTTATCTAGGACTAGCTTATGCCCGCGACTTTGTCTGCGCGGATCTAGTTTATCGCGCGGTGGCGCCCTCTACCGGAATAAAAGGTATCCTATGTTGATCCTTGGGGTTCAAACTACCTATATACCAAATTTCATCAAAATCGGTTCATTGGTTTCGACGTGAAAGGGTAACAGACAGACAGACAGAGTTACTTTCGCATTTATAATATTATAAGTAGGGAGTAGGGATTAGCGAGCAAGATGGTGGTAGCAATCCGGGCGGACCTTGCACAAGGTCCTACCACCTGCACATCTGTCTAATAATATTGTGTAGTGTTTTAATTATTTCTTTATTTGAAATAGCAACTGTATTTCAATTTTATTTCTACGTATTTACCGTTCATTATTGTTGTCATTTACTTTTTATTTTTTTAAATTGTAGTTTTATTTTTGGCTGGCATTTGATTGTATCGCCAAATTGCAACTTTGTTCCATTAACTTTTTGATTCATCTTGGGTCAAACTGACCAATAAAATTGGCCATGTGACTCAAAATTTTTTGATGTTGACTCACGAAAAGAACGAGGGTGCCAGCACCATCTAAAAACGGCCAGGGTAATTAAAAAACTTGATTTAAAACCCCGTTCATGCGACTTTCTCCCGTTACCACCGTTACTAGATCATGCAGACGTGAGCTTGACTTCGGAATCCAAAAGCTTAGTGGTTACTTGACCTGCAATCTATATATTTCAGAATTAAATAATTATTATTATATATATTTTTTTAATTTTGACAGTGGAAGCAACACTTCCACTGAATGTTAGTTAGTGTTTAGTTTTGTTACTAAGGGACCCCATACATACCTGTATTATTATTATATTTTTTTGCAATTTTTTATTTAATTGTATACTCTAGTTTTTAAGTATTTTACTTGTAATTATTTTACTTTGAAAAAATGACTGTCTGCTGAGTTTCTTGCGGCGCATTTTTCTTGGCAATGATGGCCTTTCCGAAAGTGCTGGCAGTTTAAAAAATGATGTGTAAAAGTGCCCATTTGATTGCGGCGTATTTATTGAATATTTTTTTATTTTTATTTTGATGCACGTGACCTAAAGGACTGTAAACTATCAAATTAAATTAAAGTTTGGGTTCCGTGGGAATGGCCGCCGAAAAGAATGGAGGGACGACTTGGACGCATATCAAGTGGAGTGGTAGGAGCATGCTCTTGACAGAGATGTATAGCAGAATAATGGGAGGCCTTTGTCCAGAAAAAAAGTACAAAGTGAAACGGCCGCTGCGATTTTGATCGAAACGCCGAGCAGCAGTGCTTACACTGTTGTGTTTTGGCGTGGAGAGACAGACGGTGATTACTGGCATTTGAGGTATCCCATGTTAGGTCTCTAGGTTGGCTACTCATCTGAAATACCCCTGGTGCTGCAGGTGTCTATGGGCGGTGGTGATCTCTTACCATCAGGAGACGTAGAATAAAAAAAAAAGAATAAAGCAATAACTCGAACTTCCTTGGCTTGAGGTTGAGACGACAGCAATAGATTATAGACGTTGAGACGACAGCAAAACCAACCAACGATACCCCTCGCTACAAGATACGATGAGAAAAAAAATCACCCCCACTTTACGTCAATTGGGAGGTACTCTAAAAAAATCTTTTTTTAATTTTTAATTATACTATTTTGTCGGCATAGTTAACATAATATACAATCCTGCAAAATTGCAGCTTGCAAAGCCGCGGACGGACAGACAGACAGACAGACATGGCCAAAACTATTGGGTTCCGTTTTGCCATTTTGGCTACGGAACCCTAAAACTCCTAATTTGTATCGACGCTTAAAAGTCCTTTAACAGTCAGTTTAGGTCTGCTCACCGGCTCTTTATATAAATGTTTTACTAAGAAACATTACTCAAACTGTAAAACAACATTGTATTTTCTATGACTTTGTCGAAATAATACCACGTAATACCGGAAATACCGGTTTAATACCTGGATAGCAAGACTAACAAATGCCAGAGAAAAACAGAATGTTCGGTTTTGTGTCTGGCTATTTTTAACTCCTCGCGCAAAAAGAGGGGGTGTGTAAGTTTGATGTCAATCTGACATCTATTTGGACGTCGCTGCGGCATCCTAGCTTTCAAACGGATGAACTAATTTCGATGCGATTTTGACGTAAAAGCGGGTTTCCTTGTAGTGGTTCTTAGCTATTTTTATTCAGATCGTTTCAGCTGTTGAGATATTGAACTTTCAAATGACAATGTAGGGGATTTTTCAACTTTTATAATTTGGTTACGTTATTTATTTAATCCCAGTTATAGCCTACCCAACGAAGACCAAAAACTGCCTCTCAGGGAAAAAAAGCTCGTGTATAAGAGAATTTTGGCATAGTTTAGTTTTAAACCACATACTGAAAGTACTGATGGATGGAGCTAACGGGGTGGGGTGTAAAGGTGTTTGTTACCTACTCTTTCACGCAGTAACTACTGAACGGATTTGGATGAAATTTGCCAAACACATAATAAATACTCTAGATTAACATATAGGCTAATTTCTATTTCAAAATAATCTATGGTTCCTGTGGGGTCAAAAGGATCACAAAGTCTTAAACTACATATTGTACATGCTGTTTCTTGCAGAAAAAAGTACTGGATATTTATCGATTCTTTCTCTCCCACACGTGGGATTACGTGAAATTCTTCTCGCTCCATCTCTGAAACGCCTCCCGTAATTAATAAAAGCCCCCTAGAGTATTATTTTTCTGAAAATTATCCTTTATATTAGAAAAAAATAATCAAAACGTTTATTCTGTAAGTAAAACTTATAGGAATTATGCAATAAGGGGCAATGAAGGGGCTGTGTTTTGAGACAGTTTTGTGTTTCGAAAACTAATGTCCTCCCTTTTTTTCCGAACAAAACGGGACTACGCAACACTGCAATGTGGTTGCTCGATATTTTTATGGTACGGTTTTAAGGTGTATTAAATATGAACCTATCTAAATTTGTTTCCACGCCCGTAATAACAGACTTTGAAAGCCACACTTAAAATCCTCACGCAACAGTGGCGCCGTCTAGTAAGACAAAGAACGATAGCCCTCATTTCTTAGTGTGTCGCGTCTATTTCATTATTCTCCCCGAACATTGTATAGCACAATTCGAATTTTTAGTGTCTGTTAAGAAACGATAGCAGTAGTAATGGGGGTCGTAAAGTAAAGCGAACAAGTGGTGTCCCAACGCACTAGGGCTGTAAACGGGCAACGTCGGTGCGCGGACAATGTATTTTTATAGTTGGAGTGTTTTTGAGTATGGTAGGTTTTAGGTGGGTCTATCTATAGTATGGGATTTTTTTGACACTTCTATCTGCTTTATGTTTTAAAGAAACGATGTAAAAAAACGGCTAAGTGCGAGTCGGTGTGGGGTGTCGTTGGATAGATTTTTAAAACCATTAAGGGGTTGCTAAGACGATTTTTTAATTCGGTGATTCGTTTGCAAAATATTCAACTTTAAAGTGCAAAATTTCATAAAAATCTAGCTTCCTCCCCTCTTTAAAATCTAAACTGGTGGGTAGAAAAAATTGAAAAAATTCAGGTTGATAGTAAATATATCAAACTTACAAAGAAAACTATAATGGTTAAGTTTTCTTGCGAATCATTAGTAGTTTAAGAATAAATAGCAGCCTAAGGTATATAACTTGGATTATTCCGTATAAAATACGAAATCCTTAGAAAAATATCACTGAATTTTTTCGTAATGGCTATGGAACCCTATTTTGGGTGTGTCGAACACACTCTTGGCCGGTTTTTTATTACCTTGACTTAGAAGTTTGATTTTTCCATGCTTCAGTGGGCAAGAGGCTTGAGTATTTGATATTACAATTTGATACTTCCACGCGGCGCGGGTCTTGTGAGACGGGCATATAGACAGAAGAATAACAAAGTTCTGTCAGGGTTCTGTTTTTTTTTGCGGTACGGAACCCTAAATACAGACTCGTGAAGTCCAAAGCTCAAGCGCTGGTTTATTATTAACTATTACCGCTTTGTATCTCGTTAGTTTCCGTACAAACTAGACTTTTATTGTAAGACAGTTCTGAACGATACACATAAAACTTGCTTTGTTTAAGCGATCTAGAGTAAGGCAATTAAAAGTTTTATATTGTACACATAAAAAAGTCACTTCTAATTGGACTTTGCGGGTCGGTCCTTGTGCAACCGCTAACATCGCTATCACCATTTTCAATAAATAAAGACTTGGCAAGAGCGTGTCGGACACGCCCAAAATAGGGTCCTGTAGCCATAACGAAAAAAATATAATAAGTAATATTTTTCTAAGGATTTCGATTTTATACGGAATCTTCCCATTAAGATTGGTTTTCTGGAATCTTTTTGTATTTTTTATTTCAATTCCAATTTTTTTACTTTTACAGTCATCCCGTAATTAAAACCTAAATTGAAAATACAAACTGAAATAGCCTAGCTATTCAAAGAGCAAACGCTGCCAGCATCTTCGGGACCTTGCCTACGGGATACTCGTTCGACAATTTGTTTTAGTTTTAGGTTAAATTTTTATTTTATATAAGTTTTTTATTTTATTTTATGTAGGTTTTATTTAAGTTATTTTTAGGAAGTTTAGTTAAGTTATTTTTAGAATATTTTTTTAGATCTTATTGTACCTAATATCCTGTGAAATAAAGATTGCATACTTGTGAACTGAAATATAGATGCACAGAAAAACTAGAAAAATAAGACCAGCGCTGGGAATCGAGGTCCTCGGCATTCCGTGCCGCGTGCTATACCGCTACACCACCGCTGGACAACGGTACAGACACGAATTTCCCCTATGCACCACATATCTCAGCTTGTTTGTTTTTTTTTTTTTTGTTCGACTACATGGCAAATGAGCAAGATGGTCTCGTGATGGTAAGAGATCACCACCGCCCAAAAAATCTGCAATACCAGGGGTATTGTACTGATTTCTGGTTTGCAATATTTCTATTGTATTGTACTTGTTACTATGAATACTGCCCTTACTTAAGTTAAGCCCTTTTACTGTGTCGTGTCGAAACACGCGTCGTTACACTCATCTCCCGTTAGGCCCATTTACGACAACTTGCAGTTCCTAATAAGAAAGTCATAAAATAACCCAAATTACTTTTTTTTGCTTTGTTGGTATAAAGCGGCGATCTTTTGTCAATTTTGTAGAAAGTTTATTGACTATACTAATAGGAAATCGATTTCGTTTAGTACACTTTAACAATATAAATGGACTAGCTTTTTCCCGCGGCTCCGCCCGCGTGGTATTCAGTTATCACACGCTGTTCCCTCGGGAACTGTGCATTTTTTCGGGATAAAAAGTAGCCTATGTCGCTCTCGAGCCCATATACTATCTCTATGCCAAAAATCACGTCGATCCATCTCTCCGTTACGGCGTGAAAGACGGACAAATACACAAACACACACACTTTCGAATTTATAATATTAGTATGGATACTTTATTTTTCCATTTTTAACTTAAAAAAAGAGATTCTTGATCCGGTTTTTTTTTTGTCTATTAACTCGTATTGTAATTGCTTCATTTGGGTTATGAACCAAAAACAGCACCTCTGGGAAGTTTTTTTTTACCTTAGTAAAATAAATTAAAGTAAAATTCTATCTTACTTTTTAATTTAGTTACCTCAGAAGAAAATTAGTACCTATACCGGGTGTGGCCTGTAATATAAGCAAAAAATTAAAACATAGATCATACTCCTCAAACTGAACAACATTAGTTCAGCGAATTTTAAAAATAATTAGTTTTTTATTTTTTATTACACTTTTAAGTTTATTCGCAGAAGCAATGTAAAGCAAAATGCTTGATGTTTGTAGCGTGACAGGCGACGTCAGTTGTGTTCTAGGATGGCGTACATTGATGGCAGTATTTAATTTGTATGAAAAAAGGAAAATTCAAAGACTCCATTATTTTTAAAAGTCGCTCAACTAATGTTGTTCAGTTTAACGACGACGATCCATGTTTTAATTTTTTGCTCGTATTACAGGCCACACCCGGTATATTTATTTTATTAATTAAGTTAAAGTTAAAAAAAAGCAGAAGCTAAGAAACAAAAAGCAAAATATGAGTCCAACTTGTAATGAAGTCCAATAATGTGAAAAACCTAAAATTGACAATGATAATGATAAAACAACAATGTTTTGTCAGAAAATTATGAAAAACACGATGATGCTGATCGTGACTCAGAGTTATTGCTAGTAGGAGTTTAAAATTGGTTTAATAGCCGTAGTTAAAATGAAAATTTGGATTAGGTTAGACTAGGTCAGCCAAGTCTTCAAGTTTCAGAGAAAAAAAGAGTTATGTCAAACATTACATTATGACAAACTATACATTATGACTAACAATTTTCTACCAGTCGATTTAGACCCATTAAATTTAGAAATGACAATGTAGGGGGTTTAAAATTTTCTATGTTAGTTTGGTTATTTTTGTTGAAATGCATACTGGTAATTTCTGTCTTTGGCCCATATTTGGTGAGTCATGAAAAGAATCAAGTATTAATATTACAAAGTCAAAGTCATCAAAATATATATGTATGTGCCAATCTATATATCTTTATCTATTGCAGCCTTATAGCTTAACACTTGTATAATCTACACAACAAACTCTTTGTACAAAATAATTAAACAAACGAAATTGACAAGCAATAGCGCCCGTCTTCAGATATAGACCTCTTCTCTACTTTTCCGGTCTTGCCTATCCACTGCCAATCTACGCGCTAATATCATAATATTGCAACCATAATATACAGGACTTACTCAAATAGTGCAAGGTCCACCCGGATTGCTACTACCATCACCAATCCTGCCGTGAAGCAGCAGTGCTTGCACTGTTGTGTTTCAGCGTGGAGATTAAGACAGCCGGTGAAATTACTGGCACTTGAGGTATTCCATCTTAGGCCTCGGCCTCTAGGTTGGCAACGTATCTGCAATACCCCTGGTGTTGCAGATGTTTATGGGCGGTGGTGATCTCTTATCACCAGGAGACCCACTTGCTCGTTTGCCTTCCAGTGGAATAAAAAAAATGTTTTGGAATATTTTAGCAGGTTGAGTTATTCTGGCTTAACGCCCCTCGGGTAAAGATTTTTCGTTGTTCTTTTTTTGATTCAGTGCACAAAAAGATTCAAAAGAGAGTGCCTTTGACGCAGTATACTTTGAACTGGTTTGAACCGGTGCGTGACAGAACAATTGATATAATGCAACTGTTGATATAATTTTCATTTGGCATAATGCAATTTATCTTAAAAACCGAACTAATTTCTATTGTTTCTGATTCGATTTGATGTACTTTGGGTTATGTTACGTTTATTTTATAAAAAAAAGTTCTGTGAAGTTTCTATCTTTGGAAATTATGTCAAATGATGTCATTCCGATCATTACACATCCTAAAGGCTGTAGATATATATGATCTCAACTGTACTTGGAAAGATACTAGGGAATATACAACTTTGTATGCAGTATAGTATTAGTATAGATGTGGATATGATAATTATATCAGCTCTAGTACTTTTATTTTGATAATTTTAAATGAAATAAAACCAAGAGCATTTCATAATAAATAACATTTTTATTCACACGGAACAAAATATAAATTTAATATAAATTTGATAATTCTCAGAGGCTAGTTTTTGGGTACAATCAATTTTATAAGCAACTTTTTATTAAAAAAAATGGCAAGATACTATCGTACTTACAAAGCACGACACTTGCGTGTAGTGGTGTCATTTAAACCAATTAAACTCACTGCTACAAGCGCAAAAAAGTTCTTACGAAAATGACTGTACATTACAAACTGACCGGAAATATCTCACAGCACTGCTTTAAAGCTATCAGTCTTTTTATATAGTTATACATCAAATTCACTCTTCAGCCTCTATCAAAGCGTAGTCTAATAAGTTGCCATTAACCCCTTTACTAACTTCGTTGTCCTTCACATGTTTTGTTGTGTTTTTCAGTTCCTTCTTCCTGATTTTTCCGACATGTGATTTATCAAACATGTGTAATTCAACCAGTGTTGACTCTGACGACGGCTTCCTGAATTCTGAAGAAATTTCCACTTTTTCTGATGAAGTTTCTACTTTTTCCGATGAATTTTCAATTGCTTCTGATAAAATTTCCGGTTTTTCTGTTGAACTTTCAATCTGTTCTGACAAAGTTTCAATTTTTTCTGTCGAAGTTTCGATTTTTTCAGAGGAAGTCTCGATTGGGTTTTCGGATGATACTGATGGTTTCTCAGATGAAACTTGGGGCAGTCTCACTTCGATAGGTACAATCCTTTCTGCTGGCGGAGGCGGCACTTCATGTCTCGGAGCTGACACAATCAGGACACCCTTTTCGTTGAGTACCGCGGTGACCTCTTCCTGCTTGCTTCCAGGGGGTAAATTGAAGCGTTGCACAAAATGATTGGCCATAAAACGGTTGTCCGTCGCCGTTGTCTTGTGTCTCCCTTCAACAACGATGTACTGGTTCTTCACTTTGATCCTCAACTCCTCCGGTTTGAACCTCTTCACGTTTATTTTGATCTCAAATCGATTGGGGTCGGCCGTTATTTGCGGCTCTTCGAGATTGTCCTCGTCATTCATGGCGGCAGCCGCCTGCATAAGTTCGCTCCATGGCCAGAGATAATGGAACGCGAGGGAGTGGGACAGCTGTTGGTCTAAAGCTGCGAAAGGATCTTGATGGTGGTGTTTTCTCGCTTCCACGCAAGCGAGGACTAGGATTGTGAGAGCGAAGTACTTGTACATTGTTCGTGCGTATTGTATGGCTTTCGTAATCGTATGCCGGCGTGCAACGGGGCCCGGGGCTTATATAGGCTTGGTCTGCGTGGGGCGAACGTTCGAGAACTGTTCATTGATAACTACGACTTTGCTGGTCAGGTGTCGCCAACTGTTTCCACGAAGTTTTATTGTGAAAGCGTCTGGCTCATATTTGTTTAACTGAATAAATATTTTTCAGCAACTTTTCAAGGTTTGTTCGAAGATTTTATTCAAATGAGCTCATTATAATGGCTGGATTGGTATGGAAATTGAAAGTAAACAGTAGAAACTCAAGAAAATGTGCATGTGACTTCAACTGAATTTATCAAAACATATTTACTTACATGACTATGTGATACCTACATACTAAAATTTATTCAGTTTACAACAAACTTATTGCAATTAATTTATAAGCAGAAACTTATTTTATAATGGATAATTGTGAATAGATCATTGTCGAGCAATATTGTTTTGTTAGAAAACCTTGATTGTTCTTTCTTAGATATTGTTATAATCCGAGATCGTCGTACAAAATATATGAAAGAGTAAGGGGTGAGGAAGTTGTCGCACGCACGGGTAAGTTTGAAAGAATATATTCAATGAATAAACAAATGTCACCATAATAAAGGATTCTCGTACCGTGTCTGGTTTTAGAGTAGGACAGACCCATCTCTTCTCATGGGTGTCGTAAAAGGCGACTAAAGGACCTAAATATGAACTAGTACAGCATTCTATTAGTAAAAACCATTTTTAAATTGTCCATAACTACTCATAGAGATTCAAATTGTTTCCATAATAAATCAACTAGTACTTAGTTTAAGAGTAAAAAATAGAAATCTTAGGTGAAAAATATACATAAATTTGGAAAATTCCGTACAAAATAAAATATTCTTAGAAAAATATTACTTGAATTTTTCTTAACGGCTACGGAACGCTATCCGGAAGCCGTATTGCCTAACGTTTTTGGCGCTGGCGATCGCAATCAAATGACAGATGTCTCATACAAAAACATCATCATTCATTTTATCGCGATCGCGAGCGTCAGAAATGTTAGGTGATACGGTCTTTGGGCGTTCCCGACACGCTCTTCGCTGGTTTTTGTATTTACCGATTATTATTATTATGAAAAGGAGGAAAACGAGCAAGCGGGTGATCTGATGGGAAATGATTACCACCACACATGAGTATCAACTACTCAAGGACAGTCAATTGGTTCGTTGCCGGCCTTTTAAGAAAGTATAAGCCCTTTTCTTGAAAGCCCCGATGTCAAAGTTATGCGGAAACAATTAGTCGTAAGGTTTTCACTACTAACAAAATACTATGAATAGCTGGAAATCAATGATATACATGAATATTATGTATTATTACAATGAGTCCTGAGTATCCAAGACTTTGATGTGTGTTTTATGGGGTTCATCTTAACTTGCCCGAATTCCATTTGCCCGAATTTCACTAGCCATACCAACGTTTGCCATAAAATATCTAGAACCGTGCTGTTTTCAGGATTTTTTTAAATGTCATCATATAGAATGCAGCAGGTTAGGTTAGGTTAGTTTAATATCAACTCTGAAGAAATTACTATTATTCTAGAAAACTGTTGCTGGCAACACAATGTTTTGTAAGCTAGGTTGGCAGAACTTTTTTCTTTCTCTCTTTCGGCCGCCCATCGGCCATAACACTACTTGTACGTCTATGAGACAATTTTTACGTGTTATACTTATTTGCTATTTCATAACTGTAAGCGTTGGTGTTTTGTAATAAATCTTCATACCAGTGAAAAGATCTTTTCTTGTGAAGAACCTAAAAATTAAACTACAGTCCACGCTCCCAACAAAAACAATACATTCGGGCATATGAAATTCGGGCGAACGATAGAGAACCGTTTTATAAATCTATTTCTTGTCCCATAATAATAAAATACATAATGATGTACGTTAAAAATAGCACCAAGACATTTTCGTAGTCGCTCATTATTATTATTTTTTTATAATAAATAGGCTTAACGTTTGGCCTCAAAATATCTCAAGAGAATACTTTCACTAATAAACGGACCTCCGCTTGACCACTCCTGCGCCGCGCCGGCCGCTGTGTGCGTGTACCTACCGTTAGCAGTTGTAGGTCAACTCGTATGTTTTCCTTGTTTTGTTGACGGTGCACCTTTTCAATGGTTTTTTTCAAGTCTTTTGGGAATCCCATTAGAGAAAGTGAGCGATCAAACTTTGATTGTTGCAGTTGCAATTGAAATTTATCGAGGTTTTTGTTTAATTAAGTTTATTTAATTTAACATTGAGAAAACTTAAGGTATTTACCACTTTGACTTTGACTTTGACTTTGAAATTAAGTTTATTTTTATAAACGACTAACTGTAGCCCGCGACTCCGTCCGCGTAGAATTCTTTTATCGCTATCCCTCGGGAACTATGTGATTTTCCGGGATAAAAACTAAGACCTCCCCCTCCCCTCCTCTTCCTTCCCTGGGATTAAAACTATCTTTAGACCGAATCGCCATACCCCATACAACCACACAAACTCACAAACTTTACCTCTTTATATCCATATCCATACTATAGTAATGTTGTAAATGCGAAAGTGTGTGTGTTTGTATTGTTTGTGTATTTGTCCGTCTTTCACGCCGTAACGGAGCGACGGATCGACGTGATTTTTTGGCATAGAGATAGTTTATGGGCCCGAGAGTGACATAGACTACTTATTATCCTGGAAAAATGCACAGTTCCCGAGGGAACAGCGCGCGATAACCGAATACCCGTGGGCGGAGCCGCGAGCAAAAGCTAGTAATAATACAAGTAAATCAGTACAGATGGATCACTCTAAATATTTATATGAAATTAAGAAGCAAGTTATGGAGGTTAAGAGGGCGGACTGTCCCCAAAAAGAAGCAAATTCGTTGGGGACAATTTTACTTCGTCCAACGTCTTTCCTAGGGTACCTAAGGTACTGTTAAAATAGCCATAACTATTAAAATAATGTAGAGCTAACAAAACAATACAGATAGGTGCTATAAAATGTAATTTTATTACTTGTCACAAATGGAATAACAAAAACAATCTTTGTTCCTTCGGGCAGTAGCGTGGAAAACAGATCAAAATATCTACATTTTTATTACAACAAGTGTTATGTAGAATAGCATATTTAATATTGTTTAAAGTTGTTAAAAACAAAGTACCTGGTTGTATTTTTTTACAACAGATATTTTTTGTTGACTGTACTTGCATTGTCTTTGAAACTACATAATTATCTGTAACTAATTTTGAATCAATCCAATTACTATTATTGGGTAAAATTTGGCTGTTAGTTAGAGTTATTGTAACCCAAATAAAAGTTTGTAACAGTAGTTTTAAATAACTTAAAGAAAGGGAACCTTAAAGTAAGTAGCCTTTACCCGCGGCTTCGCATGCGTTATTAGTTCAAAATTTTATTCCTATCCCATGGGAACATCAGGATAAAAAGCAGCCTATGTGTTATTATAGACGTCCAGCTACCTACATACCAAATTTCATGGCTCTAAGCCCAGCGGTTATTATTTCGAAATTTTATCCCTATCCCATGGGAACATGGGGATAAAAAATATTCTTTGTTTTAGTACAGGCTATAAACTAACTTTTTGCCAAATTTCATCCAAATCCGTCCAGCCGTTTCAGCGTCAAGAAGTAACAAACATACTCACTCACTCACTCACTCACTCACAAACTTTCACATTTATAATATTAGCAGGATTTAGCATATAAATGCAAACTTTTCCAGTTATAGTGACTGCAAAAACTAATCGGCATAGTTCTTCACGAGCCAACGACCTGTATTGAAGGACAAATTATTTTTCATCTCATTCGTTTATATGAGTCACAACGCGTAAAATAAACAAACCAAGAGTCTAGTTATATAATAAGAAAGCTCGTTTGTCTTCTCTTTCTGGTCGCAAAGGTAAACAACCTTTCGCTACTATGCCCCACCTGTTACAAATTCTCAAAACCGCTTTCGTAATACTAAGTATCAAGAAGTATGATACCTATAGCTTCTGACCTCGACTTTGCCTGGAATAATAATCAAAACGGCAAGGTTGGCAATATAATGTGATATCCAATACTAATATTATAAATGCGAAAGTGTGTGTATGTTTGTGCGTCTTGCACGCCGTAACGGAGCGACGGATCGACGTGATTTTTGGCATAGATATAGTTTATAGGCCCTAGAGCAGTGATTCTTAAACAATGGTCCGCGGACCACTGGTGGTCCCTGGACACACCCAAAATTATACGCGAAGCCATAAAAAAAAGAATTCTGTAGTAATTTTCATCAAAAGTGTATTTTCTGAATTATAAGTGGTCCGTGACAGGGCAAAAAAAAATCAAATGGTCCCTTACTACTGAAAGGTTGGGAACCACTGCCCTAGAGTGACATAGGCTACTTTTTATCCCGGAAAAATGCGCAGTTCCCGAGGGAACAGCGCACGATAACCGAATACCACGCGGGCGGAGCCGCGGGTAAAAGCTGGTTTGACAAATACAATTTTATGACATACTAGCTTATGCCCGCGACTTCGTCTGCGCGGACCTAGGTTATCGCGCGGTGGCGCCCTCTACCGGAATAAAAAGTATCCTATGTTGATCCTTGGAGCTTAAACTATCTCTATACCAAGTTTGATCAAAATCGGTTCAGCAGTTTCGAGGTGAAAGCGTAACAGACAGACAGACAGACAGACAGACATAGTTACTTTCACATTTATAATATTAGTAGGGATATCATTTTGTGTGGCTTTTATGTGGTAGAGCCTCACTGTAACCCTTGCTGGCTGCAGTACAAATGGGCTGGCTCGACCGGGTTAGTACCACACTCCCACAGAATACGGGCGTGAAATAGTAGTTTTGCTACTGTGTTTCGTACGGCGAGTGGGAGATCCGGAGGCGGAACTCCCCTCCCCCCTTCCCCCCTCTCTCACCTCTCTCCTTCTCCCCTTTAGTCTGGCAATGCACCTGCAGTCCTAATAGTGCTGTAGGTGTCCATGGGCGGCGGTGATCACTTAGAATCAAGTGACCCGTATGCTGGTTTTCCAGCTAGCTAAAAAAATACAAAAATAAAAATAAAAAAAATATAAAAGTTGCATGTTTGTTTCTGTGGAAATAAACTATATTATTATTATTTTTACTATAGTTCCTATTTAGCGTGGGGAAGACCTATGTCAACATTAGGGGTTTGTTTCACCATCCATTGATTAGTGTTAATTGACGGTTAACTGGCGGGATCGCGGTGGATGCGAAAAGCACAAGACCGGTCTGAGTGGAGAGCCTTGGGGGAGGCCTATGTCCAGCAGTGGACGTCTTTCGGCTGACATGATGATGATGTTGAAATGACGGTTAAATGTTCTCTGATCGCTGGTTAAATGTGATACCGTCTCTATTTGTTCTGTTCGCATAGACGGAGACGGCATCACATTTAAACGTCAGTTACACTAATCAATGGATGGTGAAACAGCCCCTAGATATTTTATACTGTATCAGCAAGATTTCCTACGACGCATTGATTCCAAGATTAAAAAAAAAGACAAAAAAATAGGACCATTTTTGTAAAATGGGACCATAGGG
Source organism: Choristoneura rosaceana (assembly GCA_037349165.1). NCBI lineage: Eukaryota > Metazoa > Arthropoda > Insecta > Lepidoptera > Tortricidae > Choristoneura > Choristoneura rosaceana. Next base: position 1,354,534 of record JAZBNJ010000026.1, read on the forward strand.
TGAAGACTTTAAATATTATTCATCTAATTAACTAGGGTCAAAAAAACGCCCGTCATTTTGAAAACATAACCCTGTTCCATGCAGTAAAGACTTATAAATTTTGGTTAGTATAATAAATTTATAAAACTTAAATACCTAATAATATTTTTTATTAATATAAGGAAGTCTCTACTGTACGGAACAGGGTTATGTTTTCAAAATGACGGGCGTTTTTCCCCTTTAGGCGTGCCAGGACAGATTCGTATTAAATCAGTTGAGTTTTAGGCCAGAATCTTAGTAAGTACGACTCTAATGTTGCCGATTTCAATTTAACTCGGATTCTGAGAAGGTTCTATTGTGAATAGGGCATTTTCTAAGTTATACCCTTGCTAATTAACTAGTACAAACAAAGTTCCAAAGATAAACTGCTTCCGATCTTTCCATCTACAATTCGTTGTTGTCGATACAGTGAAATGAAACTAAGCGACAATGTGCAAGTAACAGTAAAAGACAAACGAATGTTAAGTAAACATAACGGCTCTGTTATATACATGCTACAGGTGGTTTGGTGTGTTCTCAGTCCATTGCGGGGCCGAGACGTCATCTGCATAGTGGTCACGTAGCGACGCACGCAATGTACGAGTACACAGAAAATTCTCGCCAAAGCACCGGTCGCGCGTATTGCAATGCAATACAATTGACTCCTTATTGAATATCACAAAATAAGCAGTTGTTAGTTGAGCATCCTAAGGCCACATGCGAAAGTGTGTTTGTGTGTTGGTCCGTCTTTCACGCCATAACGGAGCGACAGATCGACGTGATTTTTGGCATAGAGATAGTTTATGGGCCCAAGAGTGACATAGGCTACTTTTTATCCCGGAAAAATGCACAGTTCCCGAGGGAACAGGGCGCGATAACCAAATACCACGCGGGCGGAGCCGCGGGCAAACCACCTGCAATTCAAAAGTATTTAAATGACACTCATGATTTATATTAGAATATATGTGTATAAGAGTTACTAAGTATAAATGCAAGTGGACGCAACTTTAAATTATTTTGTAATGTCTGTCTGACAAAACATTTGTTTGAGCAAATAAATGACTGATTAATGATTACCAATTAGAGTTATATTTTGAATTTTTGGAATTTTCCAAGGGAGTTTAATGGTGTCCCAAAATTGCAGAAAGCCACTGGCTAAGACTGGTAAACATACAATCAGTTCGACCATGATTATGGTCTAGTACACAAAATGATTGTACCGTGTATCACTTTAAAAATACAGACGATAATCCAACCACTTAACGCAACACATTCCAAAACGACGCAACTGCGACACCTAACAATAAAAACTCAACTGTAACTTAAAGTAATAAAGTAGTTTTTTGTTTGAGCTACATTCGGTGATTGCTGCAATGTTCTAGAACTCTCTCGGTTTCGTGTAATGTTGGTAGATTGTAAACAAACTCGATGCAACAGGTAGGGAGCGGAGGCGGGGGCAGAGTGAGTTCGTGTAATTGACTGGCAATTTGTGACAGTGGTTGATTTAAAAAGAGGGTCTAAAGCGTTGACAACAATAAAAATATAGCGGTCATTACTAATTTTATGATTTAAATTTGGGTTCTGTTCCGCGTACCTTAGTTTTAGAGAAGCTTGATATTTCGGCACCAGTTCAGTTGTCTCGTAAAACAACGTCAAAGTTGTGCTGAAGTGCTGAAATATCGAGCTTTTCTTAAATCAAGGTATGCGGAGCAAAACCTAAATTTAAATCATAAAACTGTAAAAAATTATTTTAAGCAGATTTCGCGTAGAATAGATTTATTTAAGTTTAGGGTCTATCTCTCTCTTTCTCTGTTCTTTCATTTAAAACATTGCTATAATATTAATGGACAATCATGAACATTTTGTATTTGAAAATGTTTTTTCTTGTATTTTATTTTTTTCGTCAATTTTCCAATATTTTTAACAACTATTATTCTATTCTTGACAAAGACATATCCAAAAACATAAAAATCATAAATATTTGTCCAGCCGTTCTTGAGTTATAAATGGTGTAACTAACATGACCTTGTTTTATATACCGGGTATGGCCTATTATGAGCAAATAATTAAAACATAGTTCATACTCATCAAAATAAACAACATTAGTTCAGCGACTTTTAAAAATAATTCGTTTTTAGAGTTTATTCCACTTTGAACTTGTATCGAAGAAGCAATGTAAAGCAAAATGGTTGATGCAAATCTAAAGACTCCATTATTTTTAAAAGTCGCTGAACTGATACTGTAGCGTCCATTAGCTCCCCGTGTCCCCCTTTAACAAGGGGAATTGAACGATTACAGGAATCATGCCGCGGGCAGACGCAATCATTTTCTAGAATCGTCCAGGCTGGGAGGAACCGTCGTCTACAGTCAGACCAACAAGTCCTGAGGCAAAGGGGTGGCGGCAAAAAAAAATCCAGCCAAGTGAGAGTCGACTTCGCTCACGGAGGGTCCTGTACAAATTTATAGGTATCTGTGATTACTGCCAGATGTGGTGAATAATGTTTTTCCGTCGTGATTTGTTGGACAATTTCGTATTTATCTTGCTATCTCGATTAGCTTTATTAAAATTCATGTTTTTATTAAATAAAACCTCAAACATTCCGATTCAGCGGAACCGAAGCGGTTTTTTTTCAGCGGTCAGTGATGAAAAAAATTGGAAATGACGAAAAGTTTAATCCATTTAAATTGCTTTATTGAAATCACTACAATTACAAATATCTTCATATTTTATAGGTAGCTTGTTTGCCTACTCTTTTATAAAATAAAAGATATAAAACCGCTTACTACAACATACAAAATAATGTTGTTTTTTTGTGATATGTATGTGTGAATATAAAAGTACGTGACCTGAAATTGTTCTGCAAAGGTGCAATTTGAATACCTAGTGCAAATACAGACAACTACGTAAACTGTCTTATGTATAGACGTTTTGTTCTGAAATGAATTAATTAATTAGCAATGCAGAACGAATGAGGAGCTTTTGTCTGGTGGAATATTACTAGATGACGTCAGTATCGTGGAGTCAGTTTTTGTGCAAGTGGGTCTCCTAATGGTAAGAGATCACCACCGCCCATAAACATCTGTATCACCAGGGGTATTGCAGATGCGTTGCCAACCTAAAGGCCTAAGACGGGATACCTCAAGTGCCAGTCATTTCACCGGCTGTCTTACTCTCCACGCCGAAACACAACTGTGTAAGCACTGCTGCTTCACGGTACGATTACCGAGCAAGATGGTGGTAGCAATCCGGGCGGACTTTGCACGAGGTCTTACCACCTGCGATAGTTTGATTTTATGGTGCCCCCCCCCATACTGGTGTTCTGTCGTTATAAAACTTTCGTTTTATAACTAATTTAACTGTAAAATTCTATTTTTATGTTGTTTTACCATAGATAAATCTCCAAAAACTATCGCTTTTAAGTATTCACTCCTAAAAACTAGGTTTTATACGAGTGGAGACCGCGGATTGACAAACGCAGCGTAGGACGTCCACCAAAGAGATGGACGGATGACTTGGTTAACCGCGGGTTCACAGTGGATGCAGGCCGCTGCCCACCGAAGCGACTGAGGTCTATGAGAGAGGCCTATGTCCAACTGCGGAAGTCCTACAGCTGAGATGATGATGATGAACACAGAAACCTATTAGATGCTAGTACCCAACGCAAACATTACGAAGTTATGAAGCAACGCATAAGTTGCGGCAATACATATCACCACGATAGTGAACCTTGCTCTTTCGGTATAGAGTTAAAAATAGCTCAGCCAGTATGAAATATAGAACTTCGAATTAAAGTTGTGGCTAGAAAATTGCAGAAATCCGCAAAGTACAGGTTGGACTTGGAATGAGGTGAGCATTTGTCGTCCCGCAGGTTTTATGGGACTTCAATCCAATTTTGTCTCGTAATGAGGTAGGGAGAGCAATGAGATGGTATGTCATTATGAACGGCTGGCGCGAATAATAAGACTTTTAGGGTTCCGTACTCGAAAGGTAAAAACGGGACCCTATTAAAAAAAATTGTACGATCAACTTGAAGCAAAATATAAGTGATATCCATGAGTATGGAAAGTTTGTACAGAGAAGTCGCGGGAATGGTCAAATATTCTGACCCCCAAACTAGGTAAAGACCTGTGTCTTGGGGGACTGAGATTACTAAGACTCCGCTGTCCGTCTGTCTGTCACCAGGCTATATCTCAGATTATAAATAAATAAATTTCTTGGGACACTTGACACCAATTGATCTAGTCCCAAACTAAGCAAAGCTTGTACTATGATTACTAGGCAACGGATAAACATACTTTTATAGATAACATACTTAAATATTATATCAAACACCCAAGACCCGAGAACAAACATTCGTATACAAATATTTGCCCCGGTCGGGATTCGAACTTTGGAACCTCAAGCTTCTTAGTCAGGTTCACTGGTGGACATAGGCCACTCCCAAGGCTCTCCACTCAGACCGGTCTTCAGCTTTCCGCATCCACTGCAATCCCGCGATCTTAACCAGGGCGTCGCTCCATTTTGTTGGAGGCTGCCGACAACTCGTCTCTCGGTCCGCCTTCTGACCTTCTGACCCCATCGCCCTTCAGTCCTGCGAGCAAAGTACCCCATTTCCTGCCACTTCAGGCCTACACTAATATGGCAGAAAATGACTAAGAAGAAGAAGATATTTACACATTTATGTTCAAACTGTTGCCCCCAACTTAGCCACGATCGTAAATATAAACACGGTAACAGCAAGTCATATCTAAACAGATCCGGAAACATTCCCGTCTTAATGAATCTTTTATTTACTTTCCGGCTATGACTCGGCAATTTTATTATCAGCTAATAAAGCAGCCATCACAAACGAGACTTTGATACAGAGTTCATAAGGATATATCTCGTTTGGAGGTTTCTTTGGATTTTGACGTTCAAAATGAGGGTATTATTAAAATGGCGCGGTTCGTTTGTTAACGTCATTTGGAAGCGTAAAGCGTTAATGACTGGAGATGGTATCGAGACAGTGTAGAACAACCAGTGTGGAAATCGGTCGGCAAGACTGGCTGATTTGTCGTAAATTCAGGTTCTTTAGGAGAAGTTAATTAGAAGACAATTAGCAGTGGGTCAATTCTAAAGTAAACAGCTCTGCTGCTGACTCACGCTTCTAGCAGCACTGCTAACTGCGCGCTACAAACAGCACGCCACCTTTAGAACGAAAACACAATTCAAAATGTTCTCATTTTAGAACTCAATCATGTTATGTTTTATACAAAGTTCATTTCAGTAATGTGAATATTTCGAATTGTGTCGGTTTCATTTTAAAGGTGCGAGCAAAAAGATAGGCTGCATTAGCACTGCCTACCCTCAATGCACACCATAGGTTAGAAGTTAGTGTTAGTGTATAATACAAGTTTACTGGTTGATTTGACTTTTGGTTTACTATACAGTTGAACAAACCGATTCATATACATATGGAACCTGTTCAATAATCAATTTTACTATGATTTGATCGGATGGCTAAGTGGTTTGAGTACTTACCTGACTACAAAGATTGAGGTACCGGTTTCAATCGCCGGCCGGGGCATATACTTGTATGAATAAACACAAATGTTTGTTCTCGGGCCTTGGATGTTTAATATGTATTTAACTGTGTAAGTCTGTTCATCCATTGTCTAGTATCTACAGTATAAACTTTGCTTAGTTTGGGACTAGGCCAATTGAATAAAGGTGACTCCCGTATTTGCTTCGTGCTTACAAGTGGTGGGTTGAATTTAAGTCTCTTTGTGTCAACTAGGGGATTCGGTTCGCATTAACTTGAGGTTGACTCGACGTTAGTCGTGTTATTACGTATGTTGAGTAACATCTTAATTAAAATGCTAATGCAGGAGTGTTTGATACGCTGTGTTATGATTATGAATAAATGTGGCGGAAACGGTTCTCTGTCATTTGGGCAAAATATTTTTCGCAAATGTTTCTTTTCCCAGGTATCAAATTTAAGACAACGCCGATGCTGAATTTAGCGTGATTAAAATTCTTGTGACTTGTAAAGACAAGAAAGCCGTTGGGCTATAATAAACGTGGGACGCAATGACGTTTGACCGCGCGGTCAAAACGTTCGAATATTCGCCCTTCTACTCTCGCATAATATCCAGATTTTTTTTTATATGACCGTAAGGCAAACGAGCAAGTGAGTTTCCTGGTGGTAAGATATCACCACCGCCCATAAACATCTGCAACACCAGGGGTATTGTAGATGCGTTGCCAACCTAGAGGCCTAAGTTGGAATACCTCAAGTGCCAGTAATTTCACCGGCTGTCTTACTCTCCGCGGCGAAACACAACAGTGCAAGCACTGCTGCTTCACGGCAGATTAGCGAGAAAGATGGTGGTAGCAATCCGGGCGGACCTTGCACAATAAACATCTGCAACACCAGGGGTATTGTAGATGCGTTGCCAACCTAGAGGCCTAAGTTGGAATACCTCAAGTGCCAGTAATTTCACCGGCTGTCTTACTCTCCGCGGCGAAACACAACAGTGCAAGCACTGCTGCTTCACGGCAGATTAGCGAGAAAGATGGTGGTAGCAATCCGGGCGGACCTTGCACAAGGCTACCACCTGCAAATAACTTCGCATCCGGCGAACATTTTACCGATCCACCACCAGTACACCACTACAATCGCTAGTTCTATGTGTACTTGCTCTCTGCCTGTTTTCTCCAGTGTTGTGTTAAACAGAAATATCTATGTTCTCGAGTGACTCATTAGTGAAAGCAGCGGTAACCGGAGCTACTTCGATTCTGCGAAGAAAATGAGGAAAATGGACATTCTACAGGGAAACTGTTAATATCATCCAAACCCAGTGCAGTGTTGCCGAATCATTGAAAACGCCAGGGATGGCGCTGCATTTTTTTGACATTATGCCTAATTACTTAATAATTTGATGCACATATAATAGGTTGTTGCATCATTTACTTGTCAATATTAATTGATATTGTATATAATTAACTCGCTTGGTATTCAGTTAAAATTGTGAATTTCCTTAATGATCACGCTGAATTTTCCCAGTTTAGTCTGGTTGGATCCCGACTCTCTAGTCCTATCTTTCGACATATAAGTATGAGTATATTTATCCGTTGCCTAGTACCTGTAGTACAAGCTTTTGTTAGTTTGGGACTAGGTCAATTGATCTCAAATTGTCCCATGATGATGACGACGGTATTATAATACTCCCACTGCTGGGCACAGACCTCCTCTCATAACATAACGGGTATTGAAATCACACTTCTCCCTCCGCTTCCCTCGGATTCGGTATAATCACAAGTGGAACTTCAAACCAGCGGTGGATAAAATGAGAACGAAGTCAAATAACTCCATAAAAGAACGACACGTGTTTTTTCCAATAAAATCTATAAATATCAGCAACTAGAAATATTGAATTTTGTTTGATTATTTTCTATAGAAAACGTATTACTTATATATACGTTTCGATTGACGGTTTCGTTTATTTTTCAACGTTGAGTTTAATTCTGTTCTATACTGTTATCGACATTTATGATTAATTCTAAATCGTGTACCTGATTTGGATTGGATAGGTATTCAACTAAATGTAAACAAACCAACGTCAATTGGTGTCTTAAATGTTGAAATTACCCCATTGAACTAATTCATGAAATGGCGCCATTTCACGATATGCCTAGGGATTTAACAATCGGCTGCCGACATATATAAGAAAGCCATTAGAAACTCAAGGAACTCTGAAAAAAGTGTAGTTACGCCTCATTTCAAACCATCCTATTTTTCTGAAGTCTCTCAAACCACCACACATCTTTTTGTGTCCCATTTCATTATTATCATATTGTGTCTCTCCAAGAGACATCGACGTAAAGCAATCTCCAGCAGGAAGGCAAAAAAAAACGGTAGCAACCGCGATTGAAAAAGATTTTCCCGAAAATATTTTCGTATAAAATAGAATGTTTCGGCCATTCGGAATAGATCACTGACTTGTCGCGTTGGACAGCATTCGACCGACCAATGCGTCATCACTCATCGTTAGACCGAAAAAAGGACGTGTTTTTGTCGCAGGGTTCCGTCCTCGGTTTTATTTTATTACTTCTTTATGTTAGATTACACTGGATGAGTTTTTACGTTATTGCGTTTTGGTAAACTAAGAAAAAGTATAATCTAGAAAGGACAAATGAAACTGAGAGGCAAAAAATCTGGCCCTCAAATGTATGCAGTAGGAAATAGATAACTGTATGTAGAGTGGGCCTAATTTCGTGCCGATGAGTATCTAGTTTTAGTGTATGTTTCAAGTTAATATTACTGTGAATTTTCTATTGTAGTTTGAACTCTGTAGGTATGCTATTTTGAATAAAGTTTCTACCTAATATCTATACTGTTCAAAAGAATTTAAGGGACACGTGAATTTCATTGGTGAAACGAAAATACTATAAATATAATTCTTTATAATATCTCTTGATTAAAAACGGTTTTATTTATACATCATCATCTCAGCCTATATACGTCCCACTGCTGGGTACAGGCCTCCTCTCGGAATGAGAGGGCTTGGGCTATAGTTCCCACGCGGGCCCAGTGCGGATTGGGATATTAATACAACCACAATATAAATAATACTTTTCGTTCATTAAAAATTGTATTCAATTAAAAACGAAAAAAAATTTACATTACATCCTTTTGACTGGTATCCAAAGATAATACAGTTTTATAGAAGCTTAATGACAGATTGCATCGGTGATAATAATTACAAGATATTCATTTGAGAACTAAAGATCAAAGTTTCAAGTTTGGTACAAGAGTAATTGAACGAGAAGGCTAGACGTATTAACCAGAGAAACTGAAACTTTAGAAGAAAAATATACCTAAACCACGGAACCAAAAGCTGAACTTTGCATTCCATCATACTTTTAATTGCATTACGTGCGCCACGCGCCAGGGTTTCATTTGACATCCGAAGATTTATTTGTCATTCATTGAAAATTCACGCCAATTGCATTTATCAAATATGGCGAGAGCCGTCGTTTATTTGGAAAGCGTTTTAGATTTTCGTGTTGTCAAATGGCAGGGCAAATGGAACGTGAGTATCCTGCGTGATACTATTTTAGTTTCAGGCAAATGGATAGTTTCGGAAATACTTTTAGTGTTCAATTAAAGCGATAGTCCTAAACATAGAGGTGACGGTGTTGAATAATATAGTCATCGGAAAATTGTAAACACGTGAAATGATGTAGTGTACATACAGTCAGCAACAAATGTCCATGAATGTACACGCAATAAGTTTTATGCGTTACTGAGCATGATGTGGTACACATAAATGATAATATCGGTGGATACTCGCAAAGAACAGAAAAAGATGTACTTACCTAGACTATTTTTTCAAAAGTAGCTGAATACGTTTAATATATTACGTTTTTCTTAACTTCACTTTGACTATCATTGAGAAGAGTGGCAACCTGTCACGTCGTTTCGTCTCTTTCATTCAGAGTACGACTTCGTTGCCGTGCTTTTTACACCGACCAGTGTGTACGTAGGTGTTTTGATCATAAAATGAAGTTGGCTTTTAAATTGCTATTTTAATAATAAATTTTAATGTTCAGTTAATTTTTCATAACTTTTGAAAGTGTGCTGTGTAGCTTAGCTATTTTAAATAATAACATATGGTCATTTTTGTAATTAATATTTGCAGGTTTCAGCCACATTTAAAACTTTACTCTTTAGGTAATATTGGAATTTTAAGTAAGATGTAAACATAATTATTTTATTCATTTGTTCAGCATCTAACATAAATCAATGTACAATCAATGTTTCTTGTAACTTTTGTAATCTTATTTCCCTTAGACTACTCACAAACTTTCACATTTATAATAATTTAATAGCTTTTGCCCGCGGCTCTGCCCGCGTTGTATTCGGTTATCGCGCGCTGTTCCCTCGGGAACTGTGCAATTTTCCGAGTTAAAAAGTAGCCTATATCACACTCGAGCCCATAAACAATCTCTATGCCAAAACCACGTCGATCCGTCGCTCCGTTACGGCGTAAAAGACGGACAAACACACAAACACACACACTTTCATATTTATAATATTCGTATGGATTAGTAGGAGGGATTTATTATTTGTACAAAAAATATGTAGGCGATTTAGGCGCGTAAAATTACGTATTTCTAATAGAATCATAAATACCGCATGTAATTTGGTTCACTGACTGCAACCACAAGTGTGCTAAGTCACGCAACGGCGCCTCGATGTTCAATAAGCAAGACTAATTAAAAGTCATCGCAATGTTCAGTTCCATTGCGGGAATTCTAGATTTTTCTTGGAATAGTTACAGCGGAGATGCAGGTAAAAATCTTTCTTTATATTCTTCTTTATCATCATCATCATGTCAGCCGAGAGACGTCCACTGCTGGACATAGGCCTCCCCCAAGGCTCTCCACTCAGACCGGTCTTGTGCTTTCCGCATCCACCGCGATCCCGCGATCTTAGCCAGAGGGCCTATTGCCTAAAGTTTCTGGCACTCGTGATTGCAATTAAATGACAGTTTTTGTATGCGAAATCTGTCATTTGATTGCGATTTGCGATCAAACAAAAAATATCCAATTAAAATTAAATTAAATTACGCACTTGACTTGACTTGGCTAGTGGTTTGACCTATCGCCTCTTAAGCAGAGGTTCGTGGGTTCAAACCCCGGCTCGCACCTCTGAGTTTTTCCAAATTCATGTGCGGAGTTACATTTGAAATTTACCACGAGCTTTGCGGTGAAGGAAAACGTCGTGAGGATACCTGTACAAACCTGCGAAGCAATTCAATGGTGCGTGTGAAGATTCCAATCTGCACTGGGCCCGCGTGGGAACTATAGCCCAAGCCCTCTTGTTCTGAGAGGAGGCTTGTGCCCAGCAGTGGGACGTATATATGTAGTCTGGGATGGACGCACTTGGCCGGTTTTTTTTTCTGCGCCGAAGCCGCTGTCTAAACATGGATTTTGCAGGTGGTAGGACCTTGTGCAAGGTCCGCCCGGATTGCTACCACCATCATGCTCCCTAATCCTGCCGTGAAGCAGCAGTGCTTGCACTGTTGTGTTTCGGCGTGGAGAGTAAGACAGCCAGCGAAATTACTGGCACTTGAGGTATCCCATCTTAGACCTAGAGGTTGGCAACGCATCTGCAATACCCCTGGTATTACAGATGTTTATGGGCGGTGGTCATCTCTTACCATCAGGAGACCCACTTGCTCGTTTGCCATCCAGTCGAATAAAAGAAAAAAAAAAGCAGTTGGCTAAACATGGAGTTAATCCTAAACCGTTACATTAGGCCACGGTCACACTATCAACTATTTTGGCCAAGCCATACCTCGTTACCCACTGTGAGGTCGCCATTACCCCCCTCTTTACCCCATTCAAGGGTAAACATCCGTTGGCTGGAAAGGTCGGGTAACATCGTTATGAGGAGTGGCGCACGTGTGGATGTGGCTCTACATGGGATGTTACTTGAGCAGTGATTTGCTCCCTTTCTGGGTCCAGGAAATTTAATATACGTCTTTAGGTCGAGAAGTAATGAGGTTTGGCTTATTATTTGGGTTATAATACAAAATAATACAAATACAAAATACTTTATTTAAATAATCATAACCAATACACAGGAGAAAATCCATCAGACTCCAAACTAGGCTGAGCCTGTATCAAACAGATATTCTGTATGGTAAGTACCACGTAGGTAGGTACTGCAAGAGCCTCCTTAGATATGAAAGCCGGTCAAGTGCGAGATGAACACGTGCACGAAGGTTTCCGTACCATCCCTACTAATATTATTAATGCGAAAGTAACTCTGTCTGTCTGCCTCTCTGTTACGCTTTCACGTCGAAACCGCTGAATTGATTTTTGATGAAATTTGGTATTGAGATAGTTTCAGCCTCAAGGACACTTTTTATTCCGGTAGAGGGCGCCACCGCGCGATAATCTAGGTCCGCGCGAACGAAGTCGCGGGCATAAGCTAGTTGTCTATACAACATTAGACATTAGCAAAAAAACACGTTTTTGTATGGGAACCCCCTTAAATATTTATTTTATTTTAATTACTTACTTTTAAAGTTATTATACGACTTAATATTCTATGATTATTTCAAGTATATTTATTTATTCTGTTTTTAGTATTTACTTACTTATTTGTTGTTATAGCGGCTACAGTTTATAGGGTTAGGGTTTTTAGGGGTTTTAACTACATAATCTGTGAAAATTTCAACTGTCTATCTATCACGGTTCATAAGATACAGCCTGGTGACAGACAGACGGACGGATGGACCGCGATGTCTTAGTAATTGAGTTTCTGTTTCTACCTATTGGGTACGGAATCCTAAAAACTCATGATCTTCCGAGAATTAAGAAAGGTTTTTAATCAGAAGTCATCAACGGTTAATGACATCGACTTGAAATAGTATGAAAATATAGTTTGGGTAACAATGCAAGTACCTACAGTTGACAAAAAGTAGAGTCAACAAAAAAGCTTGTATTAAAATGTTTTATTTTGCCAAAAAAGCTTTTTTGGTTCCTCAGTATTATCATCGCATTAGCCGCAGGACGTCCAATGTTGGGCCTTCCCCATAAACTTTCAATTGGTTTAACCAGGTCATATGTCCATCTCGTTGGTGGACGTCCTACGTCGCGCTTGCCAATCCGCGGTCTTTAATCGAGAACTTTTCGGCCCCAACAGCCATCTGTTCTCCGTGCAATTTTCTGTCTATTGCCAATTCAATAAGCTGATTTGCCTGGCTATGTTGATGACTTTCGTTCTTCTACGTATCTCCTCATTTGAGTTTCGGCTAATTAGTATAAAAAAAAACTTTACCATAGTTAAATCGAAAATACAAACTGAAATATAGATGCACAGGAAAACCAGAAATGTAAGACCAGCGCTGGGAATCGACCCAGGAAAAGTTACTCGATGAGGACTACGGCATAGATGTCGCTAGTGTCGCTGTTTAAGTGGCAAAATAAAGAAACAAAAAAGCTGAGATAAGTGGTGCATAGGAGAAATTCGTGTCTGTACGTACAGTTGTCCAGCGGTGGTGTAGCGGCTTAGCACGCGGCACGGAATGCCGAGGACCTGGGTTCGATTCCCAGCGCTGGTCTTATTTTTCTGGTTTTTCTATGCAGCTATATTTTAGTTTGTATTTTCGATTTAGGTTTTACGGGATGACCGTAAAAGTAACAAAAATTTGGAATTGAAATAAAAAATACAAAGATTCCAAAAAACCAAACTTAATTTACCACACTTACAAAGTTAAAGTAGTACAAAATTATTTTTCCCCTTCGTGCCTCCATGTTCCCATTACGCCAACGACTGTGGCGTCTAATGCCAAACGATGCCCCGTCAGCAATCTGCGGAATAAAAAATAACCAGCGCCCATTCAGACTTATGTCTTATTACGGGGTGTTGACTTAGAGTATTAAACCAACTGGAGGCATCAGCGAATTACATATCGTCACTACTTTGAAAAAATCTCGTATCTCGAATTAATAATCAACAAAATTGACTCTTAAAATAATGTTCATAAAGTTCACTCACTAAAATTATGGATTTTAAGATACGGGCTTTTTCAAAGTAGTGGCGATATTGAATTCACAAAAAAACTTGCATCGTCACCGGATCTACATTAATCAGCCACTTAAATCAGCTCACACTCACCTGCTGAGTAAAGGCCTGTTTATTTTCACGCCACTCATCTACAGTTTACTATCTGACTGCCAGAAACCATCCGACCAACTCGCGACTGCACACAGTTCTTCGACACAATGTTGGCCGCCACTCTGTAACCGTTTTTGACCACTTGTTGCCGTTGTATCGTGCTCATCCCCACTTTTTTACATTAGTATATCGACGGTTGAAAAGAGCGACTTTTTTTTCGGATAGCGAGTTATACATTCATTATAAATGTTCGGAATCAGTAAATTGTTCTCCGTCGTATGAGTTGTCTGAAAATTATCACAACAATGTCGTTTAGTCAATTTTTCTTTTCCACCGTTGATATCAAATTTGAGCTCAATCGGATACCACGATGTGGTCGAAAAATGTTTTAAAATTTTTGAAAAAACTGCTTAGATATTAACAAACAATACGAACGTTGGAAATTTAATTAATGCTTCTTAAAACCAGCTAAAGTGCGAGCTGTACCGAGGATTTTATACTTATAAGTAAACACAAAATAGCCCTTCGCATAATATGGAACGACTGTTGACGTCTCCAGTTGGTTTAATGGTATAAGATGTTAAGTGTCAGTGGCAAGATTGGAACAGCATGTGGTAGGGACAATTGCTGAGTGCTTTGGCAAGATTTGCTTTACGTTAAACGATGGAGAAACAGTCCACAAAATAATATTAAAAGGCATTAAATATTCAAGAAATTTTTATTATATTTGTCGTAACGTCATTATACTGGGTGAGGCTTCAAACTCAAGCTTAAACTCACAATATTTATTGACAACAAAAACACACTACATCACAGCAAAAACAGTAAAAACGTAAATAGGAGAAGAGAGAACAATTAGAGACGTTGTGCTGTAGTGTGATGCCAAAGAGGCTCAGCTCAGCATACGAACAAAAAATTAAAATATAGATTGTCCTCGTCAAACTGGAGTAGACACATTAACTTTTATATTGAGAACAGTTCTATCAGATCACATTTTTAATTTTCATATTTTTTTATGGAATCATCGAGAAAAAGTAATAAAAATGCAACTTTGTCAGCTCAATAGGTATAAGGGCCAATCAACTTTTTTACTCACTAATCTGTCCGTGACATTTTTCAAACAATGCAGATTTTTGTAAGTAAACACGATTTTTCAGTAATTTAATAGATGGTGTACATGAATACATGCCATCCTACGTAAGTTCAACCTATTAAACCGTGAAATATCTTGTTGGAAGGCTACGCTAAACGCTCTTAAAGAATAGAAATCTCTGCTCAATATTTAAAAATACCTAAATTGTCATTCCAATTACCATTCCACACGCAAGTGTGAGTTCTCTGTAATTGGACGAGCCGGCCGGGTAACGAGCAACCGATCACATGTGGCTCCTCGGGGGACTGCTAATATTAATCAAATCCCTTTTATCGGCGATGCGGTTGCGGATGAGTTAGAAGTGAGGAGCGGGCAGCTGATGGCCAGGAGAGGGAGGGGGGGGGGTAGCAGAATAGAGGATGGGAAAAGTATGTACTGTCGAGAGCTGAAGCTTTTTTGGGGTATCGTTGCCGAAATGGCAAAAAAGGAATCCTTATAGCTTCGCCATGTCTGTCTGTCCGCCCTTCCGCGGCTTTGATCAGTTACTGTGCTAGAAAGTTACTATCAATGCTAGAAAGCTGTAATTTTGCACTAAAATAAAATATTGAAAAAAAATTATTTTAGAGTACCTCCCGTAGACGTAAAGTGGGGGTGATTTTTTCCCTTGTTCCTTACATATAACCATGGCCAGATAACTGGTAATCTGTGAAGAATTTTTTTCTTCCAGTATAACTAGTTATCTCCAAAGATTTTATTTTCCCCACAGATAACTGTTTTTTTTAACGGTTATCTGCAAGGAAAATCCATTACTTCCAGGTAATTAGCTATCTCCGGGGATTTTTTTTCCCCACAGATAACTGTTTCTTTTAACGGTTGACTCTTAAGGACTTTCACGTTTATAATATTAGTAAGAAATGCGTTTATTAGTTAGTATAATCGACTTTTATTGTACATTAATGAAATAGGGCAAATAAAGAGTCCTTAGAGTCAACCGTTAAAAAAAAAACAGTTATCTGTGGGGAAAAAAAATCCCCGGAGATAGCTAGTTACCTGGAAGTAATGGATTTTCCTTGCAGATAACCGTTAAAAAAACAGTTATCTGTGGGGAAAATAAAATCTTTGGAGATAACTAGTTATACTGGGAGAAAAAAAATCTTCACAGATTACCAGTTATCTGGCCATGGTTATCTGTAAGGAACAAGGGGATTTTTTTTCTCATCCAACTTTGTAGTGTGAGGTATCGTTGGATAGGTCTTTTAAAACCAGTAGGGGGTTGAACGATTTTTTGATTCAGTGATTAGTTTGCAAAATATTCAACTTTAAAGTGCAAATTTTCATTAAAATCGAGCGTCCCCCCTTTAAAAACTAAACGGGTGGGTGCAAAAATTTGAAAAAATTCAGGATATTATGACCAATTCCATATTTTAATACATTCGATATTCAGATGCGTACCCGCTCTGTTTATTAATCATTCTTATAGCTTCTTCTTCTCTGTTATAAAATATGGCTTTCTGTCCTTACTAGGACAATTTCGCCAGTGTCAAAGTACTCTCTTTGAGAGGGACGTTGTTCGGTAGTTGTAGTTTTTTGCAACTTGATAGTAAAATTCCAGAAACCACGTGGAGACAACTTGCGCATTAAAAAATGTTAGACACGAGAGCAATATAGAATTTTGTGATCACTGTTCACTGTTAAGGTTAATCGCCGCATAAAACACTATCAAAATTATACTTCAACTAGTCAAGGAAACAGAAATAGCAAAATTATATATTGTCTACATCCGCCATGTTCGAATGCCACAAATCGAATCATTCTTATAGCTTATCACTTAACCCCCCCCAATAAATCCCTTTTACGAAAAACGTCAAGTACCAAAACCCCCAATTATCGCGGACCCAGCTGTTCTACATAATTAACTTTAAGCGGAAAATAATAAGGCCACCCGGACGTTAAGTCTGGAATAATTAAGAATAATTCATTTACAAATATGCCGTTTGTTAGCAAAGGGATTATAAAGGTGCCCCCACTCGCGTTTACGGGGATATTTATTACTATTGTAATTTCTTAGGGAATATTTTGTAATTAATGGACCTGGGCGACCAGGTCCCTGTGCCACAAAAATTACAAGTGCTATAAATATTAAATGATATTGTAACGGATAGCTCACGTCTTAAATCGAGTTTAGCTCGACTGTTTCGGGCTATTTCGTAGCTCTTATTTTCTTTCTTTTATCTTATATTCTTGGCTTCGCTCGGGATACTCAGAAACACACCCTTAAGCGTTATCATGAAACTCGAAACTCGAAGATCATGTCATGCGGTCCCTCTGACACTTAAGTATACTACGGACGGACTGACGACGTCGTGAGAGTTCCGTTTTATGTTAATAGGGATGTCGACGCCATTGAAAAATAATTCGAAGGCACGACTCCAATAAAAAAAACGCTTTAATAGCCCTGAAAACCAGATTAATGCTTTTAAAACAAATTAATAAATGGTTAAAGCCGCGGGTTCACGGTGAATGCAGGCCGCTGCCAACCGAAGCAACTGGAGGTCTATGGGGGAGGCCTATGTCCAACAGTGGACGTCCTACGGCTGAGATGATGATGATGATGATGAATAAATGGTTAGTTGATTTAGTTGGTGAACAAATAGCGACTTATGACGTGATATGTCGCTATTATCATTGAAACTCTATGGGAGACTTTTATGAAATTCGTAAAAAGTACGTCAGTTGATTTGTGGTGTCAACCAACATCTCTATTGATTACTTTTTAGGGTTCCGTACCCAAAGGGTGCCAACGGGACCCTATTACTGAGACTCCGCTGTCTGTCTGTCTGTCTGTCTGTCTGTCTGTCTGTCTGTCTGTCTGTCTGTCTGTCTGTCTGTCTGTCTGTCTGTCTGTCTGTCCGTCCGTCCGTCCGTCCGTCCGTCCGTCCGTCCGTCCGTCCGTCAGTCCGTCCGTCAGTCCGTCCGTCCGTCCGTCCGTCCGTCCGTCCGTCCGTCCGTCCGTCCGTCCGTCCGTCCGTCCGTCCGTCCGTCCGTCCGTCCGTCCGTCCGTCCGTCCGTCCGTCCGTCAGTCCGTCCGTCAGTCCGTCCGTCCGTCCGTCCGTCCGTCCGTCTGTCCGTCTGTCACAGGGCTCTATCTCTTGAGCCGTAATAGCTAGGCACTTGAAATTTTCACAGATTATGTATTACAGTGGCCGCTACAACAACAAATACTAAAAATAAAATAAAGTTAAAAATTAAGGGGGGTCTTCATACAAGAAACGTGTTTCATTCAGCGGTTTTTGGTTGCTAGGCTGCTAAGATTCGACCGTCAGTTGCTAGGGGCAACGCGAGTGACCCTATGTTGTTTTTAATGTTTAACTACTTATTCATTTGTGATTTTATTAGCGCTATTTTATAAAACCTTCGATAGTATAATAATTATCTCTAAGGCCGTGGTTTATTTTTGTGTGCAGCATTAAGACTAAATAACAATTTATGATCCACAAAACTCCGACACACACTACACAAAATCCGACTTCAATAAAGCACTCACAGCCGCTATGTTTAATGTTTTTTACACTAAAAAATGTCCCTTGTAATTTATACTAAGTAACAATATTTATTTACAAGGTCAAAATTTAAAATCAGGTTATGATTAATTCACTAATAATAATAAGTACGCGCCGTGTGTCGGCCGAAATTACCGCGCTATTTTTTTTTAATTGTATTTTTTTTTCTGGCGCGAGCATGGCATAAGTCTGAAGCGCTATTCAGCCTACTACAGTGCGACAGCCAAAGAGGATGAGAATTTAAAATTATTATTTATTCAAAATACTTGCACCTAGTCCTAGTGCTTACATTTTGGTGACATGTTTTTATTTTTATTAACTAGTAATGTAACTAGTTGTTTGTTGGGGTGGAATTAATATTTCAACTTAAATTTGAAGTGGCTATCTTTAACCGATTTAGCTGAAATTTTTGCTTGCATGTTTTTTTTTTTTATTCGATTGGAAGGCAAACGAGCAAGTGGGTCTCCTGGTGGTAAGAGATCACCACCGCCCATAAACATCTGCAACATCAGAGGTATTGCAGATGCGTTGCCAACCTAGAGGCCTAAGTTGGAATACCTCAAGTTCCAGTAATTTCACCGGCTGTCTTACTCTGCCGAAACACAACAGTGAGCACTGCTGCTTCACGGCAGGATTAGCGAGCAAGATGGTGGTAGCAATCCGGGCGGACCTTGCACAAGGTCCTACCACCTGCAGGATGACATGTGTATAAATCCGATGAGTAGAGCTGATCTGATGATGAAATTAGAAGTTGGCCATAGGAACTCTGTAATAAAACGACACGACCGCATCGTACGGAACCCTACATGCGCGAGTCGTTCGCACTCGCACTTGACCGATTTTTTATTTTCGAATACCTGCATTATTTAAAAAAATATTCACTCAGTGCTCGTCACTCGTAATTTGTATCTGTCAGTTGCGCTTCGCCGTTTTTAGAAGAAATTCAAACTGACAGGAAAACGGCCAGTATTAAATTACCTAAATAGTTGGTAACCTCACTTATAGGTAGGTACATTTAATTGGTGTATGCCACACATATGCACATTAGATTAAATTAGTAAGAGATCATAAACATCTTTTTGCCAATGAAAGAGATAAACAGTGCAATATTAACCTTAGAAAAAGAAACCAGTTACTTAGTTCTTTTACTAACATGAAAATGGTTAGTTCAGGGACACATCATATGGCCATAAAAGTATACAATAAGTTGCCTACCACAATAAAAAACATGGAAAAGAATGCTGTATTTTATAAGAATTTGCAAAATTATTTATTAGAGAATGTTACTATAAATTGGACGATTATTTAAATACTAATGATAAATGTTGAATTATTTTAGCTATATGTACCTAATTATAATAATGAATTATTTTAGTTCTATGAATGAATTTAAGAATAATAGCAGGGCTAAAAGTGGGGCGAATTATGTTGAATAAGATGTCATGTACCAAATAAAGCGATAAATATAATAATAATAATAATTTAAATAAATTGACATAAAATTTCAACATAAATTGTACTATTGACATTAAATATGATTATTATTATTATTTTTTAATATAAATAAAATATGAATTAGTATACAAAATGTGTCATAAATAATTATAAGTAAATATTCGAATAGATAGATATTCTTATACCCTTACAGGGTGTCATGTACCTACCATCTTGTAAAACTACCATCTAATAATGTAATGAACATGAATTTGAATAAATAAATATGAATATGAATATGAATATGAATATGAATAAGATCGGGCATAATAAAAATGGGATTTTAAAACACAGACGCAAACGCTAGTTAAATATAAGTAATTTGAGTATGTGTATTCGTTTTACGATTACCGTAATCATGAAAAAAAAAGTCTACCTAAAACATGCAATGACAAAATTTTACTTTTTAGGCAAAAAGGGCTCCAAACAATAATTTATTTCCAAAAGCAACTGTATGTTTCGTCTGAATTTTACTCTGTGCCCCAATTCTCCCTCCAGTTATTACTAATTGTAATTAATACAATCATAATTCACAACGGTCATTTGTTTCAATCACTTACGGAATACTCCAGAAATGTGATAAATTATAGCTGCCATATATTACGAGCTATATATCACGGAATTATCCGACACAGGCAAGCCGTGGACTTTCTGTAGCATTAGAAGTTTTTTGATATTTTGTGCTTCGGCCAATGAGTTAGTAAGGTGTTAATTAAATAACTGAGAACCTCAAACAACCCAAAACTATTTTTATATTTGAAGTAAATTGATTGAATCTATTTTTGAATATCTTCATTATTTTAAAAGATATTTGTGTGTTTTGCTAAGTCAGTAATTCTACTTCATTTCTAACTCTACATTCATGATTTGTATTTGTCAGTTGCGCTTTGATGTTTTTAGAAGAAAATCATACAGTGACAGTAAACCAGCCAGTATGAAATTATCAAAATCATATGCAACCTCGCTGAAATATTTAATTGGCGCCTGTTGCAGTCGTAACTTTTAGACAGGACAGAATAAAAAAGGGATATAAAAACACAAACACAACCTAATTTGAAACACAGTGTAATCAATTCTACTTCAATTCTGACGAAACTATTTTCTGGTTTTCAGTCACGTTAAAAACATTCATAATTCAAATTTAATGAAATAACTCCGGAAAACTCAAGGCTTCAATTGAGTTTAGCTCGACTGTTTCGGATTAATTCGTAGGCTTTTTTCTTGGAGAAACGCGACTCGGCGGCAGCTACAACACGCGCTGTTGTTGCCCGAATAAGCCTGAAACATGTCGAGCTAAACTTCATTTAAGATGTGAGTTATCCGGAACTATTTTATTAAATATGAGTGAGTTTCACGGTAGCTTCATATTCAAAATCATAATTAAAATTATATTATAAGTTTATTAGAAACATAATTACTATTTTGCCCATTGTTTTCTTCAAACATTTCTTTGATTTATTCCAATTGAGTACCTACAAATGGAAAATCGTCCACACGAATTGACTATTTTGAATTCGGATCAAAGAACGGATCAAAAATGTAATTGTATTGAAAAATAATTAGCACTAAATCTTTCGTTGTTCATTAATTAATCCCGGGTGGAATTTCGTCTGCTATAAATTGATAGCAAAATTAAATAGGAACATTTAGGCTCAAAACGATTTTAAGTGGAATGAACTCACAAATAATAAGTTTTCTGGGTCTAGGTAGGTAAGTACATAAATACAAAATTTACTATTTCTTACGGTCCATATTAAATTTTCAGGATGGATGTATCATTAATATTAGTAATAATAGGAACATAATTATATCAAAAGATTGTATTTAATATATTTCTAAAATGAAATTTCAGGTTGACGATTTTCCATTTATCCAGTAGAACAAAGTGAATCTTGATCCAGGGTGGAACCTTTTAATATTCAATTTCACTATGATTTCTTAAACAAAAGTATGAGATGTCAACATGAAATTAGTAGCACAAAGGTTCCATCCTGGGTCATGATACAATTTGTTCCACTATACATACTCAATGATAGTTAGTCACATTTTTATTTTGACACGTTTCCTTGCACGGAATCCAAAAGCACAAACTTTCTTTTTTATTTCATAGCTTCCACTTCGACTTTTGCTTTGCAATGGAATTTCCAATTTCGGCCTGCAATCAATTCAGCAAGCTTCCAACCGGCTCTGAATCGTCGAGAACTGAATCAAAAGTGATCCAATGACTATTGAGCTAGTCGAGATTGGCGCTATGGATCGCTTTTGTAGCGACTCCGAAACAGTTTGCGTTAAACTACTGCCCCTATTGTTGCAGTTGTGGTGGTTAAATGGAGGGGGTTAATTATGTAGAAAGCTGTCGAGGTGATTGTTTTACTCGCAAGGGAAGTAAGTAGCTTCTGACTTTATTTAATTTGTGATGAAATACATGTTTACGTACCTACAGTTTCCTTAAAAAAAGTAGTATAAGTTTTTTAGACTACGAAGAAGGAGAGATATGTGTTTGACTGACCCGTATGTATGTGTATGTCTATTCCTATGCCCTCTCGTAACTACTCAACGGCTGGACTGATTTTGATAAATGATACGTCATTGGTTTCGTCTTAATGACGCGAGTGACACTGGCGTCAAAAAATTAAATGGAGCCAAATTGTGAATTATCCAAAAAAATCTTATTCAAACCTATCGAGTAGAGTAGGGTATCAAAATGAAGGGATTTCTAACCAGATTACAAAAAAATACATAAGTAATGTGTTTTTATGAACCGTTTTCACAGAAATATCAAAAAGTATGAAATAAAACAGTAAATTTAAAAATCAAAACCCGACTGCGTTAAAAAATACTAACAGAAGAAAGTCTAGAACTCTATTAAGTAGCTAACTTAAACTTCAACAGTCGAGAACCATTCAAATCGTGACCAGCTCAAAATTTCTTAATATCTAATTTATGTAAGAAACTAGTCCATATGCAAGTTTTTAGAGGTGTTCGAGACTGATTAAACAACTTTTTTTTCACCATACTAGACGCTCCACCCTATAAGATACACACATACTCACAAACTTTTGCATTTATAATATGACTAGGATCTTTACTGGAGCAAAACCTTTTCAATTCAAATGCGATCGCTCGGCAGTAAAGCTATTAACAGATTGATTGTGAACATTTTTGCCACTCACTGCTTTTGAATTATTTCAAAGGATATTCAACACGGCTTCCGCCCGTACCTATCAGAATGTAGGCCGGAATCGTGTCAATTAGCTATTGAAAAGAAAGTGCCAAGGCCCCGGCTTAAACACAAAATTTGGAGAGCACTCGCTAAGAAATCCACCGTTTTTCTTACACAAAAACACTTGAAAATCGATTTATATCGAAGTTCCATTCGTCAGGGCGAAGTGGCGAAAATCAATTATTACAGAAGTCAATCGGTGTCAATCGAACCCCGAAAAGGGTGCTGTTAATCCTTCGGAAAGTGTTTGCCTAATTGAATACCACTTGCCTCTTTATCGGTGCTGCTGGGCAAATTAGAAATGTCAATTTTGCCCACGCCAAATTGGAAGGGTTGAGTATTTTTGACGGCGTCCCAATTTCCGAGATGAGTT
Organism: Choristoneura rosaceana; assembly: GCA_037349165.1. NCBI lineage: Eukaryota > Metazoa > Arthropoda > Insecta > Lepidoptera > Tortricidae > Choristoneura > Choristoneura rosaceana. Next base: position 1,377,971 of record JAZBNJ010000026.1, read on the forward strand.
TCGACAAGAGGTTGGCGTAGGTGTCATTTTAGTTTTGTTGAGTTGTCACGGCGAGGCGTAGTGCCTTTTCCCTTTTTAGCTAAGTGCCAACTTTAACTTAATTTTAACTTTTTGATAGTAACAGAAATATACTAGCAAATTTCAGCCTTACTCGGCTCTAAATTTTACGCTGTGGGACGGACGCAAGATGAAAACCAGCGCTACAAGTTTCTTTTGCTCGCAGCTTATGCTGAGCCTGAGCCCATTGCCATCTGCTTACGTGTAATTGTTTTTGTTTAATCGTGTCTTATTTTCTGTGGCAATAAATAAAACACTTTATTTAATAAGAAATATTAAGAAAATAATCTTAGGACTAAAACTGCTATTAAATTAAAATAACTAAAACTAAAACTTGAATTAGAAAAGAGAGGTGGGCCTCTTGGCATGGTGCCCATCACGCAAGCAGCATTCCCGCGTTGAGCTGCAATTGCGATTATTTGCGTGAGAAAGCTGCTGGCGCCAGGGTTGCCTGTTGCCTCCCTTAACCTATTGCTGAGCTCCTTGTGGAGCTCCAGCGCACTCTTACCCCAAGGACCTAGAGTCTCGACGCCGAAAGCAAAGAAATGGTATTGGGCATCGAGACAGCTATATTTTGTGACCTTGAGGCGTTAACAGGCGTCTACCGCCGCCCCCGCACGTTTGGGAGTTGCTGGTAGGTAGAACGCCGCCAGGGTGTCTGTACATGTAGCGTCCCACACCAGCGCACAGCTAGTCTTCCAGGGTATCACCGACATTTCATCAGGGCGCTTGCCATCGCTCCGTCCATTCACCAGCACCAATATCTGACACAACAAGCGTGCATAAATATCTGATACGACTCTATTTCTAGGGCCGGAAGGACGTGTCAGATATTTTTGCATGCTCCGCTGTGGCAGATACTAATGCTGGTGACTGTACAATCTGGAGCTCCGTGGTAACAAACGATTTTATTATTATTATCTATTTTTGCAAGATTATGTACGGGTGAAATTTTGCCACTGAATATTGGCCCACTTTCAGTTGACAGATTGACTTAAAATTTGGCATACTTATTTAGATCTAGTGACAAAAGAGTAGTCTGGTAGTGTCATCTGGGTAGTCCAGCCAATATCGTCTCCTCAGGATGGAACTCCTGACATCGGCTTGAAATTTGGTATGAAAATGTAGTTTACATGACAATGAATACAGTTAAAAAAGTGCAGTCAGCAAAAACAACAAAATAAATGTGAAAATGTTATTAGAAATTAAATTCGTCTATTCCAACGTAAAGAGGTTAGCTTTAGTTTGTTTGTTCATATGTCTGGGGTGATCTTTGAAACTACTGAACCAATTTAAAAAAAAAGATTTCATAAAGACCACCGTCCATTCTACTGTGACTAATATTAAAAGTAAAAAACTATCCAGCTCATGTAAGTGAAAGTACATACTATAGTTTGGAAACATCAATATCTATCTAAACTGTCTCCTTTGTATTCAACGATTGCTTGTAATGCGTAATGTATGTAATGTGTATTAACGCTGGCACGTCAACCGATTTCTAACACAAATCGCGCCCCGTACACGTGAGGTTACCAGAGGGAAAATTAAATAATCCTGACAAATATCATCATACAAATTTTGAAATTTTGATCGCAAATCGCAAAGGTGATTCTCAAATTTGGGTGAAAAAAATACAAATTTATTATTATTTAAATTTAGTATTAATACTTTTTATATCGAAAGCTAGTTTAATCGAAATGGTTCTTAGCTATGTTTTATTAAAATCGATATATTAAAGTTTAAGATAAAAGTGGCAGGGCTTAAAAACTTTTTAAGTTGTCTTTATTTAAATCTTTGAGACCTTCGGGACAAAAAAAAGAAAGACGTTTACTGCTAAACATAGACCTCCCCAAGGCTTTCCACTCAGACCGGTCTTGTGCTTTCCGCGTCCACCGCGATACCGCGATCTTAACCATCTTGTTAAAAGCCTACTGACAGCTCGTCTCCCAGTCCGCGGACGCCATTCGAGAACCTTCCTTTCCTCATGTATAAGGTGTTACCACCAAAAACAGTCCAGACTTTCAAAATCCCGCAGTGATTCTAAAAACCATGACAGGCCAAATCTAAAGGTATGGCAACACCTACGCAGCCTAGCACTGAAATCAAATTACCCACCTTCAAATTCAAATCCCTATCCGTCTCCAATTTGCGAAAGCGAATTAGATCAAATAATAGCTTTGTTCCCAATTAGTGCAAACGATCAGAATTACATGGGGACGTGACTCTAGTCCGATACATTCGTCAATTTTCTGTTACGCTGCGGATTTCTGCAGATGCGGATGTGAATTGCGGATGCGGATGCGAATTGCGAATGCGAATTTAAACACTGAAATGTGCAGCCGAAAATGCTCAAAAATATTAATTGATGTGACTGTTACGGAATTAGTAAAATGTGATATTTTTTTCATCATCATCACCCAGTCTATAATGTCGGCGGCCGATCTTATAAAATCCGCCAGATCACAAATTCCTAGGCATATCATGAAATTACGCTATTTCAAGTTGGCCAGACATATCACGATGTGCCTGAGAAACCTAATGATGATCGCCTAAACTGGCCATATCATGAAATTGCGGCGTTTTATAATATGCCTAGGAATTTTATGATTTAGGTACTTAACGTCACTAAGCAAATCGTTAAACGTTGAGTTTAGAACAATATGGTGGATGTCCCATAGCCAATTCATAAAATGACGTCATTTCACGATATGCCTAGGAATTTCGTGATTTGGCGAATTTTACGATCGGCCGCCGACATACATACGTTCGACTACAGAAGACAGGCTTTTTCTCAAAATGAAAGTAATAAAATGTACAGTGAGACACAGAGAATATAATTATAAGAACATACAGATAGTTTATGGGCCAGAGAATGACATAAGCTACTTTTTGTCCCGGTGAAATGCACAGTTCTCGAGGGAACAGCACGTGATAACCGGACTCCACGCGGACAAAGTTGCGGGCGAAAGCTTTTCTTTAAAAATGCGAACTGCTGCACTTTTCATCAAGTAAGTTTTATGTAAAATAAAATAATGCGGATAACCTCTTGTAGATGCATCACAGCATCACTACTCATATCTAGAGTAGCATTTAATATCGCCCCTTAGTAAGACGTGAAAGACTTTAAGCCCTTCAAATAGGGGTTGATTTCCCACCCCTTCGTCACTACTGAATTATGTACAGCGAGTCTGAAAGCTACGTAGAAGTAGGGTTACTATACGTCCCGATTTATCCGGACATATTGGGAATTTTGGCTTTTCACTCATTGACTTTATATTTTTTTTATTTTAAGTACAGAAAAAAATCCTATTTGTCTGCATACTAATATTAGAGCCAAAGGTTGTCAGTATGTCCGTATGCATGCAAATGCATATTTCACCATACAATCATATATCCATTCATGACATACAACTTTTAGAAATTTTAATTTATTTTTGTTATTCCCTATTTTGTCACGAATAAATGATTTCTTTATTTCTTTCGAAGCTTCCGGAATTTTCTTGGCGTGTCCGGTTTTAAAATAGTCTATTATCAGCTACGAACTTCAGACTCCAGCTCTGCGTGTGGAAGGGAGGGGAAAAGGCAACTACTGCACTATTTAACAAGCTTTTATTTAGTTTCACCTGTACCGTTGTTTGCCTGTAGTCAAACTTTGCAAGTTAAATTTGATCAACTTTAGGTAATCAGATTGACTTGAAATCTGGCATACTTATGTAAATTGCGTGACAATACAATAATCTCGTAGTGACATCCTGGTAGTCTAGCCAGGATCATCCCCGCAGGACGGAACTCTTCAACGGTTAATGGCATCTACTTATATGCAAATGTAGTTTAGGTGACAATGTAAATAAAGTCGACAAAAATACAGGCAGCAAAAAAAGCCTGTATTAAAAATGAAAGTTCTACCAAAACCTTATTTATTCCCAAGAAGGTCATCATGAAGTTTCACTACTGGTACTCACTGACGACCACGGCTATTCCGTCAAGAGTGTAGATTTAGAAGGTTCAAAAAATCACAAAATCAAAATCATTTATTCAGTAAATAGGCCGCAATGGGCATTTTTACACGTCATTTTTTAAACTACCAGCGCTTTCGGAAAGACCATCATAGCCTGTTTGAACTACGACATTTGAATATTGAAAATAATTAGCAAAACCGAATTGGGCAAGATATAGGTTTCACTTACAGTTTGTTCTGGCTCTTTTCCTCAGTCCTTGGGACACATTTAAGACACAATCACAGCACTTTCAGAGTTTTTATGAATAATTTAAAAGAGCGCGCGCCGGCCGGCATTCATCTCGAGCTGTCAAATTTGCGCAACTGACTGGTGGCGCCGCCGTGCGGGAGAAAGCGGAAAGTTCATTCAGCCAGTATGTTTTTGATATGTGCAGGAGGTTTTAATGCACATATTACTAATTATATCTGCCCAATGTAACGTACATAAACCCCCCACCGGGAATCTACCCCAGATTCCCCAGTTTACAAACCAAACCAGGGATGGTATTGAATAAGGTAAGTGGACTGTATAGTGTAAGTATTTGTTGACTTAGTGAACTAAACACGTGTAGCTGTTAATTGAGTAAAATAAATGACTTATTTCGAACCTAAAATTGTCATAAATTTGACACCTTCTTGCGTCAAATTCATGCAAAGAAACAAAGAAAAATAAAAATTATGCTGAATCCAATTCCATGGGAAGTGGACTAAGCTTTACAACGGGTCGCGTGTATTCGCCATTCTGGGTTTTTACTTTTACCACCCGTACAACTCCATCAGCTCCTGGATAAAGTTCCGTCACGCGACCGAGAGGCCATTGAAGCGGAGGAGCGTCAGCATGAATAAGAACGAGTTCGCCAACTTGAATATTACGACTATTCCTATGCCATTTTTGTCGCTGCTGCAGCGTGTGCAGATAATCATTTCGCCACAATTTCCAAAATTGTTGGGAACTTTGTTGTACTAGCTGCCAGCGAGTTAGTCCGTAAGTTGGTTCGTCTAAGAGATCATACTCTGGAACGGCTAATAGAGAACGACCGACTAAGAAATGGCCGAAAATGAAATGGAGCGTCAGCATGCATAAGAACGAGTTCATCAACTTGAATATTACGACAATTCCTATGCCATTTTTGTCGCTGCTGCAGCGTGTGCAAATAATCATTTAATTGCAATGTACGCGGACCGATATGTAAATAAATTTTATGAAAATAGTCGATAAGAATTTTTGTAAAGTTGCACTTTTTAGGAAGCAATAATGGATACTTCTTTTGATATGGTAGTACGGCGAAAGACAACCTACCCCCCACCCTGAGAAAACCGAGGGGGTCGACATAAGGTGCTAACCTTTTAAGTGAAGAACTACAGCTGTAACCATTGGAAATTGCTTGGATATCAGCTGCAAAATGCTCTCGCTGAACTGATTTGATGAGCACATCGTGTGCGTTCTTTAAATCTGATAGAGACGAAGGACCAGTGTTCCTATTAGATTTCGTCGATCTACAATTGTTAATAAATTGAAAACAACGAGCTAAGACATTTTGAAGTTTGCTAAAACTCGAATATTTTTCAGTTAAATCATAAACAAGATTTGAGTCACGTGTTGTGTTTTGCACGCTAGTTTGAGCCAAAGTCGCGCATGGAATTTTGAGTTCTGGCACATTTGCCGATTTAAATTGATCAATTGATTTTACTGGCCAATTCTCTCTTGGTGCGTCTAGCCAGCTCGGTCCTCCGAGCCACTCCGCTGTCGATAACAGCACGGAAGGTAGCGCTCCGCGCGAGCACACGTCAGCGGGGTTGGACGCGCCGCTCACGTGAAACCAACAATCGCTTTGCACGGTCTCCAAAATTTTGGAAACACGCGAAGCCACAAAGGTTTTGAGATTATAACTGGGTGTATTCAACCAACTCAGCACCACAGAGGAATCGGTAAACAAGAGTATTTCATGAACAGGAATTCGTTCAGACAATATTGACTTCGTATATTTGACTAACTTGACTAACAAATGCGCAGCCATTAGCTCGAGACGTGGAATGGTCACTGTCTTCAAGGGTGCAACCTTGGATTTTGCAATGACTAGACTGACCTTCGAATTACCTTGATTGTTAAAACTACGCAAATAGATGACCGCAGCTATTCCTTGAACTGAAGCATCGCAGAATCCTAGTATCTGGTAGTAGCTGTGCTGTTTGACAGTAACCTGGCGCTCGTGGCTAAAATTCGACAACAGCGGGAGCTCTGACATGTAGGTGAGCCACTCCTTTTCCAGTTCCGGAGGCAGCCGCTCATCCCAACCCAGCTGTTGGAGCCAGAGTTTCTGCATGAAGCATTTCGCGTAGAATATGCAAGGAGCCACGAAACCTAAGGGATCATACTGACGACCAATCTGTGACAAAACACTACGCTTGGTGATCGCCTGTGAAGCTGGAAGTGGATGGAATACGAAGGAAAACACATCTTCGGCGGGTCGCCACTGCAGACCTAAAACTTTTATGGATAGGTCCTTGTCATCCTCGAATGCAATGGGCGTTTCGCGGTGATCAGCTGGAACCCGAGCCAGTACCTGGGGACAGTTGCTGGCCCACTTACGAAGCAGAAATCCTCCTCCACTCAGCAACTCTAACAGTTCATCCTGTAGCCTAGCTGCTTCATCATAGCTGCTCACTGACCACAGAAGGTCATCGACGAAGAAACCCTTTTTTAGAACCTTGCTCGCTAAAGGATACTTCTCGCAGTCGTCGTCAGCCAGTTGATGCAGGACTCGGATCGCTAGGTACGGACTGCTAGCAACGCCGTATGTGATCGTGTTTAACTCATACACCTTTAAAGGTTGATCAGGTTGAAACCTCCACAAGATGTGTTGGTAATTGCGTTGAGATTTTTCGATCAAGGTCATTCGAAACATTTTACAAATGTCACTTGACAAGCAAATTTCATGTATACGAAAATTTATTAAAATCTCATTAATATCTGCTTGAAGCTTAGTGTTGTATATGTGAATAAAACCGCGTTAATTAATTAATAATGGGTTTATTCGTTTCCACAATCAAGTTTGACAAGGCGTAATTTACCGAGAGAGCGAGAGCCCTCAGGAGGGAGCGGGAAGGCAATAGTCACATCAACGTTCCGTTCCTCACACTCTCCCCCACCAATCCTTATGCCGGACCCTAAAGTCCTAGGCGCTACTTCTACATTCTTATTCTATAGTACCTATAAGGTAAAGTTAAACTAAACACACATTTAACTTAATTCCTATTCTAAGTCCTTATTCTAAAGTATCTGAACAAGGTAACATTTGATTAATATGGCGTTTCCATGTAAGACCTTCTACATCAATAACATAAGTCACACCAGGTATGGACTCTTGTATAACTAAACCCTGGATCCATGGCCTAGACTCCTTTCTGTAATCACGAATCATTACTTTTTGTCCGATTTCAAATTTAATGTCTCGTTTCCCTTGGTCCCTTTTGTCGACTTTTTCCTGCACTATTTCCATTAAAGGTGGTGGCCGTAGTAAGCTGAATCTGGTGCGGATCTCTCTGCCTAGCATTAAACGAGCAGGTGAAACCCCGGTAGTACGTTGTGGTGTGCTCCTATAATCAAAGAGAAACAAATTGACAGCTGATCCCAAACTGTGGCCATTTAGACTTATTTTGTTTATTGCTGATTTAAAAGTTTCCACGAATTTCTCCGCGGCGCCATTAGTTGCGGGGTGGTAGGGCGGCGTAAATGTATGCTTAATATGATTAATTTCACAGAATTCTTTAAATTCTTGACTTGTAAATGAGCGGCCATTATCAGTTACTAAGTGTACAGGGTACCCAAATCGTGTACATAATGTCTTTAAAACTTCTATTGTGCGTTTACTTGTGATACTTGTCATTTCAAAAACTTCTGGCCATTTTGAATAGCTGTCTACTACTACTAGAAACATTTTATTTTGGAATGGACCTAAAAAATCGGCATGAATTCTGTACCAAGCAGAAGGAGGCAGGGGCCATGGTTTCTGGGTTTTAGATGGTGTTTTACTGTTACTTAAACAAATCATACATTTTTTTGTTATTTCCTCAATCTCTGAATCTAGATTAGGCCACCAAAAATATGACCTCGCAATCTCTTTCATTCTAACGATTCCAAAATGACTCTTATGCAGTTCTGTTAACACTGCTTCTCGAATGTTACTAGGTATTAATACACGGTACCCCCAAAATAAACAACCCCTGTCTAATGTTATCTCATTTTTCTGATTGTAGAATGGTAATATTTCTTTGTCTAATTCCTTTTTTTCTTGCCAACCGTCTGTCATAAATCTAATTAGTTTGGAAAATATTTTATCTTTTTTTGATTCTGTTTGTATTATTTTCCAATCTAATGTTTTCATTTCTGAATCGTTAGTGTACACCTCCAGACTAGCATTTGCATCAATACATAGAGAATGACTTTCTTTTTGTTCATTTTGTATTTCAGCTGCCGATCTTGACAGGAAATCTGCTGGATTTTCTGTCGTTTTAATGTGTCTCACTTTGTAATTAAATGCAGACAAGAATATGGCGTAATGTTGCAATCTTTTGGCGGCCATCTTTGGAATACTTTTTGTTGGGCCAAAAATCCGCACAAGTGCTGCATTATCTGTCTCCAGTTCAAAATAGCGCCCATAGGTATAGTTATAAAATTTTGTTATTCCGAATATGACCGCCATAGCCTCTTTATCTATTGTTGAATATCTACGCTCTATATCATTTAACTTTTTGCTACCAAACGCAATTGGTTTCACAACACCATTTTTGTCTCTATTTGACAAGACTGCAGCAAGACCAGTATCTGACGCATCACATGTTAATATTAATGGCAACTGCGAGTCATAATGTCTTAAATTACTTGCAGATGCCAATTTATTTTTAATAGCTTGAAAAGCTTTATCACATTGGGCTGTCCATATAAATTTATTTTTCTTAGTACAATCATACAAAGGCGTTAGGGTTGTTGCCATATCTTGTAGAAAGCGAGAATAATAATTAATTTTTCCCAAAAAGGATTTCAGCAAGGACAGGTTGGTTGGTGCTTTAGCCTTTAGCAATGGCTCAATATTAGATTTAATTAAACTGATACCCTTTTTGTTTACATTAAAACCAAACACCTCTAAATTGGTTGTGAACAACTTACATTTTTCTGGCTTTAACTTGAACTCACATTCCTGTAGTCTACTCAAAACTTGACACAGTGTATTTTTAGTGTTTTCTAATGTTGAACCCTTAATATATATATTATCTATGAATACAACCGTGTTGGGTATATTTTCCAACTTTTTTGTCATTAGCCGTTGAAATGCCCCTGGTCCTGAACTTACACCATAAGGCAAGTAGTTATATTTATATGTGCCAACCTCTGTTACAATGGTCGTACAATCTTGGCTCTCAATACTAAGGGGAGCCTGTAGGTAAGCCTCCTTAAGATCTAGTTCGCAGTAATATTCACCATCCCGGAGGGAATTTAAAATGTCATCTACATGGGGCAAAGGGAAATGATCCACCTCTAGATTTGGGTTTACTGTCAATTTATAGTCCCCGCACAGTCTGACTGAACCATCTGGTTTTAATATTGGAACCACTGGTGTACCCCATTCGTTTTGACTGACAGGTGTTATACGTCCATTGCTTAGTAATCTAGTAATCTCATTATTTACCTTTTCCCGAAGCGCAAATGGTACCCGCCGAACTGGTAGGCACTTAGGCTTTGCCTCTGCTTTTAATTTCAAATTGATGACTTCACCTTTAAAGTTCCCCCAACCCGGCGTGAATACTTCTGCGAACTGGTCTTTTACTGATCGTTGAGCGTCTGCAACATTTTCAAGTACATTAGTATGAATATTAACACTATTATCTAAATTTGGGGGCCATAAATTCAGTTCATTAAGCCAATCTCGACCTATCACCCGAGGTGAATTGTTTTTTACCACAAATAAATTTAACTGTCTGGCTGTTTCTTTGTATTTTACATTTATATCTTTTACTATACCCAGTGGCTTAGTCACACTTTGATCAAAATTTTTAAACAATATATTACAACTTGTTATGTTAAATGTTTTTAGATATTTATTTTTGTCTGTTAAAGACATGACTGTGACATCAGATCCTGTGTCTAATTGAAAAGACACATCCTGACCATTAATATTTAAAGTCAAGAAGTGAGGCGGTATCCTACTTACGCTATTAAATGTATAGGTTTCATATTCTTCGTATAATTCCTTTATAGAGCTTACTGCGTCTTCACTTTCCTTATTGTTCTCTGGTTCCACTTCCAGTACATTAGTCTGACGTGGTTTTCTCGGACACATCCTGTAGATATGCCCTTGTTGGCCGCATTCTGAGCAGAATTTTCTCTTCAGGCTGCATTCTGCTTTTATATGGTTTTGTTTTCCACAGCAAAAACATTGCACATTATTTGACAGGCGGTTATTATTGAACTTCTTTTGTCTTGACACCGGCTTGGCTTTACCCTGACTGTAAAAAATTTCTGTCACTTCACTTGTGCTATCAGAATGTAACAATGCTGCTTCGACAGTTCGTGCCACTTCTATGCATTTTTCTAGAGACTGTTCTGTTTCACTTTTCATAAGTTCGAATTTAATTATTTTTGAATGAACACCTTCTATAAATTTTTCTTTTATTTGGTCTTCCGCATCTTTAAAGTTGCATCGTGCTGCTAATTTTCTCAATTCAATGCTGTATTCTAGTATTTTCTCGTTTGGTAATTGATTTCTCTTTCTAAATGCAATTTTCTCTAAAGCTGATGATAACGGTTTAGCATACTTATCCTTGAGTAGTTTACATAGCTCTTCAAATGTCTTCTTTGTTGGTTTTATTGGTGAACATAAGTATGTTAATGTTTCGAACACTCGTGGAGTTAATTTTGTGATTAACAATGGTATTTTCTTTTCTTGTTCTATCTCATTTACTAACACGTAGCATTCAAATTGTTCTATAAACACTTCCCATTTTTCTCCATCAAATTGTTTTAGCTCACTTGTTGACATTTTTCCTTTACTCGACTGTAGACTTGGGGTGGATTCCTGTTTTTTGTTACTTAGTTTTCTTTTATAGTAATTACTGAGAAGTTTCCTCAATTTATCCACGCTTTCAGTCGTTTTGTAACTTATTTTTTCGTCTTCTAGAATGCTTAGGAGTTCGGGTTTTGTACACTTATAAATACATGATCGATTTCCTGACTTCACAAGCGCGATGTTGTCTAATCCTCTGTCTTCTGCATTAGACCAAGTTAATTTTTCATCTTCCGAACTAATTGAATCAGTCATGACATCTTAGTATTTCTTGTGCCGGTCGGCTTGTATGCCAACAAGTCAACCCAATATGGCGTCTTGAAGACTTGGACGACAATTTCGCCGCGATCTATTCACTGATTTTATGTTCTGGTGCTCTGATTATTGTTCGAACTTTGTATTTGGGTTCTTTTTCTCGTCGCCAAATGTTGTATATGTGAATAAAACCGCGTTAATTAATTAATAATGGGTTTATTCGTTTCCACAATCAAGTTTGACAAGGCGTAATTTACCGAGAGAGCGAGAGCCCTCAGGAGGGAGCGGGAAGGCAATAGTCACATCAACGTTCCGTTCCTCACACTTAGGACCGGCGTAAACGACTGAATTTAAAGAATTATTATTTGTCGTTTTGCATGAGGCGTCAAAAACTACTCGGAGTTTTGTCGTGGTACTTGACGGTCGGAGAATACAAAAGTGAGGAATTATGTACTTAGAATCCACAGTACCAAAATCACCTACGCAAGTCATGTGACCAAGGCTTTCATATTCGGACATGAATTTATTATATTCTTCCTTAAGTTCCGGAAGACGATTCAGCTTTGTTTCTAAATTGTTGAAACGACGTAACGCTTGTGGAGTCGAATCGCCGAGATCAAAACTGGGTTTGAACGGGTACTTCACTGTATAACGTCCCGTAGTATCGCGACTGTGTTCGTTTTGGAACAATTGTTCGACATACAAATCTTCTGGTTTTTTAGTGACGTCATACGGCACGTTTTCAGTCTCCCAGAAAGAGTTCATGATTTTATCGATACTACTAGTTTTATTAGCAGAGAACAAGTTGAGCGAAGCTGTATTTGACTCACAATCGTCACTCAGTACTGTCTGACCAGTAATGACATATCCGAATATGGAATGCATCGCGACGGGCAAACCCGGGTCACGTGGTAGTATATTTTGACCGTCATAAATGTAGGGAAATAAGTCACCTGCGATCAACAAGTCAACTGGAGCCGCCGAAAAGTAGTTCGGGTCAGCTAACTCGAGATTTTTGAAATTATTGATAACTTTGTTTGACAAGGTTACTGTAGGTAAGTTGCTAGTTATATTACTTACGACAACAGTATCAGTGCTAAGCACCGGACCAGATGAGTTTCGTGGTTTAATTGAACATGTAACCAGACCGAAATCTTGCACTGGCGCACCTCCCAGACCCATGGGTTCAAACTGACACTTGCGTCGAGACAAACCCAGGCGCTGGGCACACTCTTTTGTCATATAACCGGACATGGCACCGCTGTCAATGACTGCACGCACGGCGTGGTAAGTTCCCCATCGATCTGCGACGTGCACCATGGCAGTGCCTAACAGCACGGTTGAATTTGACGAACAAGTCAAGCCGACGTTTGGCATTGACTTTTGACTTTGATTTTGACCATTTGAAACGTTTTGAATACTTGAAATGTTTTGACTACTTGAATCGTTTTGATTAATTGACGAATTTTGAACAGTTGGAACTGTATCTAAGTGGATACTGTGATGGTGCGGTTGTTTACACAGCACACAACGCACTTTTGACGTACACTCGGACAACGAATGCTGACGAAAGCAATTTTCGCATAATTGAAGCTGTTTCACTTTATCAAGACGCTGCACCGGTGTTAAATCAAAAAACTCGAAACATCGATAAGTTGAATGCGGTTTGTCGCAAAATAGACATCTATTTGAGCGTTCGCTATTATTCTTACTCACAGCTGATAAGCACGGCTTTTGGAACTGCTTCGGTGCACTACTGTAATTAGCAGCATTATTATTTTTTTTTCGAACAAAATTCGGCTTTGCAGAGGTGTTAGGAACACTCTTAGGCGTAAACTGAATTTTTGATGTACTAATTTTAACCTCAGACATTTCCAAAACACGCGCCTGTTTCTCCACGAAATTAATCAGCTGTTCGTAAGTAGGTATATCGGTTTGATCTACTGATTGTTCGAATTCGCGCCTAGTGACGGGGTCTAAATTTCGCAATCCCATATAAAACAGTATGAAACTCGATAGGTTACTGATTTTCAAAAGTTTCAATGCTTTAACACACTCTTGATACGTTTGTAAAAATGTGTTTAGACCAGTAGCCGACTCAGTTGACAAAGGCTTAAATTGAAACAGCCGATCTAAATAGCTCGTAGCTAAGGCACGAGTGTTCTCAAATTTTTTGACTAGCAAAGCCCATACTATCGGATAATTATCGGCCGTCACTGGCATCCCTTTGACCACAGTCAATGCCGAACCGCTGACTGCGGAGAGCAGGTAATAAAACTTCTCAATGTTCGTAATATCATTGTTGTTATGAATTAAACTCGTAAACGTGTCATAGAATGTTTGCCAGTTTTCTAATTTGCTATCGAAATGGAACAATTCTAGTTTAGGCAGCCGCGGCTTAGCCGACCGCGAGTCTGGCCCGGCAGCGCCCGGGCCGCGGCCCGCGGAGCGCGACGAAGGTCCGCTACCGCTGCCGTCACACGATTGCCAAGTGTCGCTATTAGCCTCCGCTACACTCAGAATACGGAAATACATGTCGTCAAAGGTTTGAATTTCCTGATAATTTGGTTTAAATTTCGGGTTTTGTTTCTTATTGTAAGAATTTAACTCGAATATGCATTGTTCGAAACATTCCCGAGTCGAATGAAGTTCTTTGAGTCGCAAATTAAATTCGGTTAAACGCTCTGGTGGAGTTGATTTGGATAGTTCAAATAACGTTTGACATCGTATAAAAAGCAGTTCTTTTTTGTTAATAAGTTGTTCGACATCGAATTCTTTTTCGTCCATTTCGAATTAAAAAACAAAAGACGCGCGCGACGCGTTGCAAAGAACGAAAATTGAAAACGTTTATTTTATACGTATTATTCTAGGTAAATAACTTAGATTAGAAATAAGCCTGTTACCTTAAAACTGCGTGAAATGTGTGTTTTATGTGTATGAATGTGTATTTAGTTTGCAAACTGAGGATGCGGTTCGATTGACCAAAATGTTTGAACTACGACATTTGAATATTGAAAATAATTAGCAAAACCGAATTGGGCAAGATATAGGTTTCACTTACAGTTTGTTCTGGCTCTTTTCCTCAGTCCTTGGGACACATTTAAGACACAATCACAGCACTTTCAGAGTTTTTATGAATAATTTAAAAGAGCGCGCGCCGGCCGGCATTCATCTCGAGCTGTCAAATTTGCGCAACTGACTGGTGGCGCCGCCGTGCGGGAGAAAGCGGAAAGTTCATTCAGCCAGTATGTTTTTGATATGTGCAGGAGGTTTTAATGCACATATTACTAATTATATCTGCCCAATGTAACGTACATAGCCTCTTGGCTTGAATGCGCCGCAAGAAATATGGCAGAAAGTTATTTTTTGTGAAGGTGGTTTTTGTCCGGACTTTACAAACTTTACTATGGTAACCCCATCAGAAGGCACCTCGCTAATTTGGAGTTATGCCAAGTTAAGTGGAAGCTTATTTTAGGACTTATGGCTTTGACTTCGTAAGATTTATTTTAGTTAAGTCGCGGTGACTTGAATAATACAGTGCTTTGAGCTGTTTTCGACGGTTTGTGGCGTTTTACCTTATTAAGGAGTTAAAAACCAATTAAGTACAAATTGTTGATGATAAATACGTTTTTGAGATTTTTTTCAAGGACTTCAAGGTGAAATGTAACTTTACACCTTACAGTAGGTACTTTTTCAACGTATGCCTTCCGATAGTTTTTAAAAACACTGACCTAAACAACTTGAAAAAGTCAGAATCTCTTGACACTGTCCTTTCAGACTTGATTTGCTTTCGGACTTTTTTTTTTTTTTTATTCGACTGGAAGGCAAACGAGCAAGTGGGTCTCCTGATGGTAAGAGATCACCACCGCCCGTAAAAATCTGCAACACCAAGGGTATTGCAGATGCGTTGCCAACCTAGAGGCCTAAGTTGGAATACCTCAAGTGCCAGTAATTTCACCGGCTGTCTTACTCTCCGCGCCGAAACACAACAGTGTAAGCACTGCTGCTTCACGGCAGGATTAGCGAGCAAGATGGTGGTAGCAATCCGGGCGGACCTTGCACAAGGTTCTACCACCTGCAAACTGGACTTGAATTGAATTGCTTAAAAACGGGAACCAATTTTATGAAAATGAGAATGAGAAAATTTAATAATTATAATGAAACATAGATAAGAATCACAGCAAGGAAACTCGCTTTCACCTAAAAGAAACCACTGAAATTGCTCCGTTTGAGAGCTACGACACCACAGACCTAACATAACAACAGACATTAGCGATAAACTTAAATAATAATATTAAATAGCATGGGACACTTGACACCAATTGACCTATTCACAAACTAAGCAAAGCTTTTACTATGGATACTAGGCAACGGATAAACATACTACTATAGATAAATACATGCTTAAATACGATTAAACGTCCAAGACCCGAAACAAACATTCTTATTATTCATACAAATATCTACCCCGGCCGGGAATCAAACCCGGGACCTCAAGCCTCGTGGTTCTCTAACCACTTAGCCATCTGATCGTCAACTTTTGACACCTCTTTTTTGTGTTGGGAGCTACCAGTTACACTAACGTAACCACTTGCTAGAATATTTAAGAAATAGGTATTGAATAAATTGTGATTTAGTACCCTATTCTACGAGTAACCCCTGATGCATAAAGAGGTTATAAAATAATGTCGGTTAGTCTGTCGCATCTTAGCTCTCAAACGAATGAACCGATTCGGACGCGGTTTTTTTTACAAGAAACCGAGTTTTCTCGCGGTGGTTAGCAATGTTTTGTTAAAATCGCTTTAATTGTTTTTGTAATGTGGTTTCTAAGTGGATTAGGCTATAGCAAATTCCCCTTAATGGTCTGATTAAGGCAATAGGTGAATTCATCCCGGAAACAAAGGTGGCTACAGTTGACAATACAAATCACGGCGATTTGGAGCGTCGCCAGTTGCCGTCGATCCTGAAATATGGAGCTGGAACACTGCAGATGTTGCTCTAAAAGGTACTGGATTTAAAGATATATTTATTTATATATAATACATAGAGGTACCGCTTGGAGGACAGTGTCAAGGCGGAGCGACGACGTCTTCAAGTCGACGACTGGCAAGAGTCTGCGAACGATCGGGACAGATGGCATGCTCTCGTTTCTGAGGGCAAGACCCTCTTTGGGTCCCTGAGCCTAATTAGTTAGTTTTTTTTTAAAGATATATTGAAGAGAAGCATACTGCCGGTATGAGAGCAAAGTCACTTCATAATGGCAACTCCATTGAATTACTTCACAGGTTTGTCCATGTTTCTTCACAAAATTTTCCTTCACCGTAAAGTCGCTTGTTGTCGAATGTAATTACAGCGCACCATGACGCACAGTCCTAGGTAATTGAGTTATTTATAAGTTTATGTATATGTTAAGTATTACTAATGTATTAACAAACCCTTATCACATCCTAAAATTATCACAATCCAAAGTATTATTTATTCATTGAAATTTTCGAGTTAGCATATTTAACAAATAATTTCTTGGTCACATTTCGTTTTATCGTCAAAAGTATCGTTTGAGACAACAAATTATTCCTAAAATAGTTCATGATGACATAATATTTTATATCCTAATAGAGATTACACTGCCAGGAAAGGTTTAAAAAAAAATAACCCCAAAAACCAATGGTTTCAGTCTTCTATCCGAGTCGCTTTCGCCCCGACAAATCTTGTTCGCTTGCCACTTAATTTAACTTATAAGTTAAATATTTATTTATTATATTTATTAAATATGCCGAGTGACAGTTTAAACAAACATTTTTTTAATCTATAAAACCTATTAGCCCTAGGAAAACGTTTGCTCAGTAAACATTTCATAAAATCAAATTACGCCAAGTGATAATTAGATCAAACGAATAAAATTCGAAATGTAAATGTGCTAAAGACTTGTTCGAAATGAAATTTCTGGGATAGCTACGAAAACGGCAGTACACCGTGCTGAAACCTAGACCTAATAGCTTCTTAACGATGATGTTCTATCCAGCTTCAGTATAATTTACGTGCCATGATTGATCTGGAATCTTGAAATTATTCTGTGAATCAATCAAACCGCAATTACCGTGACAAATAACGAGTTAACTCAATAAGTCGAGTCGCAGGTGTGGAATCAAAGTTACGGTGGGAGACTCCGCACCCTTGAGAATCTACAACAGATTCTGAGCTTCACAAACGTCGGGCCAGACCGCCTGTAGACATGAAGTCTAGGTTTCAGCACGGTGGCCGTTGAGACAAAATATTTTTCGTAGAATTTTACTTCCCAAAAACGTATCTTCACAGAAATTTATTTCGAACAAGGTCGTTAGCACATTTTACAATTGGCATATTATTCGTTTGGTCTAATTATCACTTGGCGTAATTTGAAGGCGCCAGAAGGTGAGCAGTAGCGTTTTCTTGGCAACCATTTCATTCTATACAGCGCTCGTTACGCGCTTGCCAAGCGTGACGAGTATTGGCAACACCCCCACTCAGATATCAGTAGGTACCAGAAAGAAATTCTCCGATAAGGTGAATGTGTCACATAGTGATATATTATTATGTGTCATAGGCCACGTCAGCCGTATGGAACCCAATAGGTGGGCTAAAATAGCCACAGACTGGATAAGTACCACAAAACGGACTTCGGCGGCGTGGCAGGCCCAGGCGTCGATGGCGAGATGATCTGGACGCCTTTCTTCGCAGCTGGTCAGAGATTGCTCAAGACCGGGTCGAGTGGAGTACATGGGGGGGAGGCCTTTGCCCAGCAGTGGGACACCTCTGCAGTCTTCTAAATAATAATAATAATAAATATTATTGTTATTAAAATAAAACAACGCTGTTTTCTTTTGACGGAAGCAAGCAACTGTTTATTAGTTCCAAACAGATGGCGCTAGTGGTATGATATTTTGCATCTTATAACACTCCCACTCAAAATATCCTATCTAAATTTTAAAATTACATCTAACATACTTTGACTATGCCCAGAGCATTCATGAATTTATAATGTTTTATAATACCTAAACTTTTTGTTAGTAAATCTGCAGGCATATCCGATGTACATAAATAATTAACACAAACTATATCTTTACTTATCATGTCTCTACAAAAATGGTATTTAACATCGATATGCTTGGTTCTATTATGAAACACTGGATTGGCCAACAGTTTTTGGGCACTTTGGCTGTCATTATGTAGAGCAATTTTATACATTTTCCTTGTGATCTCATATTGCAAATTTCTTAAATATACTACTTCTTTGCAAGCTTCAGAGATTGAAACATACTCAGCCTCTGTGCTCGAAAGTGATATGCATTTCTGTTTACTACAACACCACGATATGGCTGCTCCTGACAAGGTAAAACAATAACCAGTATATGATCTTCGATCATTTACATTGCTACCCCAATCAGCATCTACATAACCCTTTATGCTAACATTTCCATTTTTACTATATTTCAAACCCACATCTATAGTTTTCTTTAAATACCTTAGTATCCTTTTAGCATAAGACCATTGTTCTTCATTATTACAGTTATTAAACTGACTAAGGTAAGATACTGAGTATGCTATATCGGGTCTAGTGAGAACTGCTAAATACATTAAGCTCCCGATAAGCTGTTGATAAGGGTATTGACAGTTGGACACATTATCTTTCTTACTTTTTAAATTTGCCTCCATAGGAGTATCAATTGTGTTACAGTCTGTCATGTTGAATCTACTCAATAAATTTTCAATATACCTTTTCTGACTCAATGTTACTGTACAATTCTGTTTATCAAAATTTACTGACATTCCAAGACAGTCTTTAACACATCCCAAGTCTTTAATCACAAAATTAGTACTCAACATGTTTTTCAAATGTTTCAATTCATTTTCATCATTCGAGAATACAAAAAAATCATCGACATACAGTGTTACTATTGTCCGATTTGTACCAGTTATTTTAGAGTACAAACATGGTTCCAATTTTGACTTAGTATAGCCATCTGCTAACATACAATTGTCCACCTTTTTGTGCCATGCTCTGGATGCCTGTTTAAGCCCATATATAGCCTTTTTAAGTTTTAGAACTTTGTGATCACTAGAACAGTCAAAACCCATAGGTTTTTGCATATATATGGTCTCATCCAGGTCTCCGTTTAAAAAGGCTGTCTTCACATCAAGATGTACAACATCAAAATTTAACTGAACTGATAAAGCAAATAATAACCTTAAGGTAGTATGTCTTACCACTGGAGAGAATGTCTGATCGTAATCCACACCATATTTTTGTGAACATCCTTTAGCCACTAGCCTAGCCCTGTAGCACACGTTATTAGCACTGTCACACTTTTTCTTCAGAACCCACTTGCACTTTACAACTGATCCACCAACTGGAGTATCAACAACTTCCCATGCATTGTTATTTTCAAAGCTTTGCAATTCTTCTTTTACAGCCTGCCTCCAATACTCCTTCTCTGGACCTTGTAATGCCTCTTCCAATGTCAGCTCTTCGCTATCAGGTTCATATTGTTCTGTGCACATAAATCCATATCTGTCAGGTTTTCTCTTTTGTCTTTTTGGCAAAATCTTTTCAATTGTTTCTGTGTGATAATCTTCATCAGATGTTACATCACTTGGTACATAAGTTTCATCATTTTTGTTGGTGCTCTCTACAGAAACAAATGAGTCGTCAAAATCGTTATTGCCTGACAGATCTCCCACTTGACCTTGACACTCTGGGCTTGGCTCCGGCTCATTCTGTTCTACTTCAATCACATTTTCTGGATGGGAATCTTTTTCTTCCATAATGATAACATCACGACTGGTTGTGATTGACCGTGTTACTGGATTATACACTCTGTAGCCTTTCACATCCTCTGGATAGCCTATCAAAATGCATTTTTCTGATTTCTTGTCAAACTTACTCCTTTTTTCTTTAGGTATATGCATCATGACAGTGCTACCAAAAATTCTAATGTGACTGAGGTTCGGCTTCATGTTTGTCCATAGCTCATATGGTGTACGATGGTTCAGTCCAGTTTTTACAATTCGATTCTTGATCCTCCAAGAGATACATTTTCCATCGGCCCGCAGATGTCGCAATGCACTACTTCCAATACTTCAGCACTTCTGTTGCCTTCATGAGCAAAAGGCAAACGGCTTTGTTTTCCCTCGCAGCACACTACACAATTCATCTTGCTAATATCTGCCTTTTCATCAAACATGACTCCTTCCACAGCATTCTGCATTTTATTCATGTTATAACTATTAACATGGCCTAGTCGACGATGCCAAACTTCTGGAGACTCAATCACTGAGGCCAATAAACATGTAGGCATTTTCAGTTTATACACTCCATTTATGAGTGAAGCTGTTGCTACCAAAACATCTTGTTTATTGAATATTTCACATCCATTTTCCGTGAAATTCACTTTATTTCCTTGTCTTATCAACTGACTTACTGATAAGAGATTTGTAGTCAGGCTGGGTACACACAATACGTTTTCAACAGTTATGTCAAAATCGCACTCTGCAGTAGACGTAGTGATTTTTACATTTCCGCAACATTCCACCGGCACTCTATTCTGATTAGCGACAACAATTTCTTTTGTAAAACCAGAACAACGCGCATCGATTACCCAATGTCGATTTGTTGTAAGATGTGAGGATGCACCGCTATCGATATACCAATCGCTCTTGTGAAAACACCCATTGACGAACACGGCACTAAAGGCATTCGTAGTTTTCTTCTCAATTTCATGGGAATTACTTGAAGAATCGTCTGATTTCTCACACTGATTGCGATAGTGGCCATGTTGTTTACACTTATAGCATTTGACGTTTCGTTTTCCTTTGACATTTACAGGTGTCGATTTCTGCGCACTCGCGCCATCTTTCCGAACCATAGACTTTGCATTTTTTGCATGTTGGTATTGTTGGTGGCGGAAACATGCCAAGGCGTTGTTGACATCTCCGGTTTCCGGTTCCATATCTATCAATTTTGATTTAATGGCGTCCGTTGTGACCACCATTCCGGAATGTTCGATGGCCATTATCATGGGCATGTATTTTTCACTTAATCCAGCCAGCATGATAGAACCAATCCACTCGTCACTTATTCCAAAACCCGTTCCAGCCAATTTCTGACCCGCTTCGACGATTTGTGTAACATAGGACGTCATCGATGTGCAGTTTTCAAGTCTGATTGAAATTAAATTTCTCAGCAGACTAATCCTTCTCGTAAAGCCCGAGTCATCAAAGAGCATCTTGAGCTTTTCCCATAACTGCTTCGATGTACTGACGTTTTTTATGTGTACATAAATTGACGGATCGATTGTTAGAATTAATTTGGCTTTTGTTCTCGCGTCATCTGCAGCTTCTGGCGTCACGTTCGGCTCTGGTTTAATGCATTTAACCATGCCTTCAAGCACCAAAAAATTCTCTGCCGCGAAACACCACTCACTGTAGTTCTCGCGACCCTTTAACCTGGGTACGCTCACTAAATAGTTCGAGCTGGAAGCCATTACCGGTTACTTGCAAGTCCAAACAGCAAAAGTACATAGATTAACGCGGTTTTCACCTCACTTTTTAGTCTGATAGTAAAAACACTCTGTCTATTGTCCACCACACTGATAATACTGACAATAAACGCGAAAAAACTATTTATTTGCGATGCTAGGCACATAACCTAAAATAAAACAACGCTGTTTTCTTTTGACGGAAGCAAGCAACTGTTTATTAGTTCCAAACAGATGGCGCTAGTGGTATGATATTTTGCATCTTATAACAGTTATAATATATATTTTTAATTAAATAATAGTTATAAGTTAAATATTTGATTAAATATTACTTTGCCCATCCACGATCTTATTTTCCTCTTCTCATCTCATATTATTTTCTCTTCTTGTCCTTACTATCTCTTAGGACAAGAAGAGAAAAAAAAACATCTCGCGACCTCTTGCGGGTGAGCAATGTAAATTGTTTTTAGTTCATTTTCAAAGAAGACCTAAAGCCAAGTTTAGACTTGCAAGAATAATCGTGCAAGTTGCATTACATTGCGGCGCTCGAAAACTTAACTCATTGCCTTTACGGCCTCGCAATGTAATTCAACTTGCACGATATCTCTTGCACGTCTAAACTCGGCTTAAGCTCCTAAATGTTTCCATGAATAAACGAATAACATTCATTTATTCATTCCACAGATATAGATTACACTTGCTCGTTTGCCTTCCAGTGGAATAAAAAAAAAAAAAAAAAAGATAACGCAAACACCTCAATCTGTATGAAAACCAACCGTGTCACTTTTTTATATCTACTGTGACGTCTCAAGAGCGAATTAGCGATGTGAATTCCCCGATGTCCGCGGAAAGTCGATTCAAATGCGCCGCCCGCCCGCGCCGTGGGGCTCGAGTCTGTCACTAAAGAACAATTCAATAGAATCTGACAATTTTCTACACATTTAAGACACCCTAACGTGGGCACGCTTGATATAGAATTGGAGCATGGTTATGATTAGTTAGTTAGCGGTCAGTCTTTTTATTGGGCCAACCTTGACGTTTGGTTAGGGGTTCGGACACTCGAAGTAGATGCATTTGCGTAATCTAGTGTAATCTATATCTGTGATTCATTATTTTAAGTCGGTGTCCTCGTTCATGTAGCGCTTCCTTGCTACACGCGCTTCTCGTGGCCCTAACAAATCGAATTATGGCGTTCGACGCAATTATCCGTAGCTGCAATAATGGGTTCCGCTCAAGAGTGCCGTTCGAATTAGTTCATTATCCCCTAATGGCGCTTAAAACCAATTGCGAGACACCAAAAGATAGTTTAATGGGACTTTTACACGAATCCACGTTTAGAGTTCCGCGCACAGAAGTTGTTAACACCCTTGTATCAATAGATAGCCTCATGCCTACCTAATGTATTTTTGAGAATATTTTTTTGAAACTTTCAAATTATATTGCTTAGAACTTAAGATGTTCAGGAAAAATAGAGGAAAAAATCTCCGGCTTTTCCTACTAGTTTTTCACTGTGTACTTTACAAAGGCCGTCAGTGTCCAATTACAATACAATACAATACAAAACAATTTACTCCTTATTGTACACCAGAAATAGTAAGCCATCACGGCTTTTTGCACTATTGACATAATGCAAACGATTAAATTAAGCAATTAGTTTTTTTCAATATTTTCTGATTTTTGTCCAAATATTTTTTGGTGAACTAACTAACAGACTGAATAAAATAATCTAATACCTTTAAATAACCAATTCTTATATATATCTTTAAATAAGAACAACAGATAACCGTTGGGGGAGAAAAGTCCTTGAGTGGCAACCACGAACCGGAAAACGAAGTGTTGGCAGGCCTCCCACCAGGTGGACTGACGACATCGTGAGAGTTGCGGGAAACCGGTGGATACAAGTGGCGAGTTGTCGTTCATTGTGGCGTTCTAAGGGGGAGGCTTTTGTCCAGCAGTGGACGTCTTCCGGCTGATGGCGATGATGATCTTTAAATAAGCATAAATAAGCATAAAAATAAGCAATTATACGGTGTAGAGGGTAGAGACTTTTAAACCTTAAACTGTGTAATCACTTCTTATTGATACAGAAGATAGATTGTATGTGTGTTCGTATTCGTTTGCCTTCCACTTAGTATCATAAACAGAGCGTCGGAAGCGAGTCGGATATTGCGGGGCTTGAGATCGTTCCCAAGAATACGGAAATGTTCCAGCATTGCATCTAGATCCTGAGCTTTATCGGTCTTCGTAACTAAGTGTTGGTAAACCTCGGGTAGATTAGATACAGGATAGGGTAAAGCAGGATAGAAACATGTAAATAAGACGTATTTTTTTTATGCTCTGTATTCAAAATATATTTTTCACTTCTCATGCTCGTAAAGTTCGTATTTGTGTTGTATAATGACTTGTGTAAAATGACTTTTCACGCTCTAGTGCATAAAGAAAAATCTTCATCTAAGACCAAGATATTCAGGGTGTCAACAGCCACAAACACAAAAGGTTCTACATTTTTAATTTAATAATTTTTATTTATTTTAAAACTAAAAATCAATTGAAATTAACAGGTGTGTTCAAGTCTCCTGTGTTTCACTTCACCGTAAAGCTCGTGATAAATTTCAAATATAATTCCGCGCACAAATTTCGAAAAACTCAGAGGTACGAGCCGGGGTTTGAACTCACGACCCTCTGCTTGAGAGGCGATAGGTCAAACCACTAGGCCACCACGGCTTCCCATGGAAGCGATCAATATCATCATCATCATGTCAGCCGAAAGTCGTCCACTGCTGGATATAGGCCTCCCCCAAGGCTCTCCACTCAGACCGGTCTTGTGCTTTTCGCATCCACCGCGATCCCGCGATCTTAACCAGGTCGTCGCTTCATCTTGTTGGAGGCCTACCGACAGATCGTCTCCCAGTCGGCGGACGCCATGGAAGTAACAAGAAGAAAAAAACCCTCAATGCACGCTCCAGTGAGAAGCTCCAGTTGCGATTACTCCACTGACCAGAAAAAAATTGGCAAAATCTCTAAAAGGCCCAAAAGAAAATTCAGCGCCCTTAAATTTATTTTCAAAACCTTGACTCCTTTTGGTAATGTCTTAGCCAATATTTCTGGACCGCTTTTGTTTTTCGCTTACAATCGATTCCAATAATCGACTTTTTCCTTAAATTGAAATCAAAAAGGTGTCATTGCTCGTCAATAAGCATCGTTCAATTTGCAAAGGGCCTACGAATTGCTCCTTACACCCTGGCTTGCTAGGGATGGCACTTGCTCGGCTTGGGCCAGAGTAAGTGTAGATAAGTTCGTAGCTAGGTCAAAACCAGCGTAGAAGCTCAGTTATTTCAACCGTGTTATTTAGTTTTAGGTATTTCAACTTAGGCCTCTAGGTTGGCAACGCATCTGCAATACCCCTGGTGTTGCAGATGTTTTTGGGCGGTGGTGATCTCTTACCACCAGGAGACCCACTTGCTCGTTTGCCTTCCAGTCGTATAAAAAAAAAAAAAGCTCAGTTGTGCGAGTAGAATCAAACATAGCATTTATAACCTCACTAGCTTTTTCCCGCGGCTCCACCCGCGTGGTATTCGGTTATCGCGCGCGAATAAAAAGTAGCCTATGTCACTCTCGGGCCCATAAACTATCTCTATGCCAAAAATCACGTCGATCTGTCGCTCCGTTACGGCGTGAAAGACGGACAAACAAACAAACTCACAAACTTACAAACACACTCACATTTATAATATTACTAGCTTTTGCCCCCGGCTCCGCCCGCGTGGTATTCGGTTATCGCGCGCTGTTCCCTCGGGAACTGTGCATTTTTCCGGGATAAAAAGTAGCTTAAGTAACTCTCTGCCAAAAATTACGTCGATCCGTCGCTCCGTTACGGCGTACGATAGAGATTGAACGAGTACGCTCGACATTAATAACAAGCTGACGCTGCATCCTCTGTGTGCGTCTTACTGTTTAAGTAAAATCACACAATTATAATCTATTACTTCATATTTCAGTGCAATAAAGGTACTCTGCCAGGACGGTCACATCTTTTACTTAACAATTCGTTCTTCTAACATTATAACAGTTAAACTCACCGGGGCTAATGCGTCACAATACTTTAAACAGCATATTTATCAGATTATAACAAACACATGATGTATCCTAAGCCGCTAGCGGTTAAATGTGATTAGTTATATTTTAATTTATCTTTTTCATAACCTGTACTGTTGCCATGATAATGTGGGCTATACAGCCAACTCATATTTTAGTCTCGTAGCTATTTTTGTATTTGATTTGTTTTGTGTGACTTTCCGTAATTTCACTTTTGTGTGGCCCGGCGAAAGACCAGTGCTGGTTTTCAACCAGCGATATGCTGAGCCGGGACCTTTTTATAGCGGCAACACTTCTTATTGTTATTTTTCCTAACCTTAATGTATCATTGCTGTTATAAATAAATTATTTGCTTTCTTCTTTCTTTCTAATTTAAAAAAAATATTTATTTCTGTCTTTGCCGTTGTTGAAAGGCACTACCCTGATACATCGAATGTCGCACGAAATATCAAAGGTCAATACGAATATTCTATTGTCGTTTGAAGATGGAAATGTAACTTCACAATATTGGATTCGTTCAGGTAATATGATAGCTTGTATATTACTTATGTAGATATTACTTGCCGGGCCAGAGCTACCGTTTTTGTTTATTCTGATGCAAGATCTTTAGTAAAGTCTGCAATAGAATTAGTTATATATAGCTGAAGCCAGAAAAAAGTATTTTTTCACACTTATCATTCAGAAAAGTAACTTTCCCTCCCTGAAGAGAGAGATCAAAGTGCTACTTTTCTGTTCAAGGCTTCTCTAAGTGTTTTTTTTAAATGCAACTTTGTGAAGTAAAACTAAAATATACACTCCTCTGGGATAACTCTATATTATAAATATTCGATGCCTCCCGTCCCATCACCACTTCAAGCTATGTCCCATAAAAAATGAATCAAAAAATCAAAATAATTTATTTTCGGATAACTGAGTAGATCCAAGAACCTATTGTTAGTGTATACGATATTCTTATGAGACTACGAGTATGGTCTATTGTCTACCTGATTTTATTTTTTATTTATTTTTGTAATGTCTCTGTACTGCTTTTGGTGATCATCATATCAGGCGCAGTGTTTGAAGTCAAAAGTCTTTGACCAGTGTGTGTTGCCAGTGATGACATACGGATCCGAGACGTGGGCGCTAACGATGGGCCTCATAAGGAAGCTCAAAGTCACTCAAAGGGCTATGGAGAGGGCTATGCTCGGGGTTTCTCTGCGGGATAGAATCAGAAATGATGATATCCGCAGTAGAACTAAGGTTACTGACATAGCCCGAAGAATTGCGAAACTGAAGTGGCAGTGGGCGGGGCACATTGCACGCAGGACTGATGGCCGATGGGGTCAGAAGGTTCTCGAATGGCGTCCGCGGACCGGGAGACGAGCTGTCGGTAGGCCTCCAACAAGATGGAGCGACGACCTGGCTAAGATCGCGGGATCGCGGTGGATGCGAAAAGCACAAGACCGGTCTGAGTGGAGAGCCTTGGGGGAGGCCTATGTCCAGCAGTGGACGTCTTTCGGCTGACATGATGATGATAATGATATCAGGCGAAAGACGTCCACTGCTGGACATAGGCCTCCCCCAAGGCTCTCCGGACAAGAATCAGACCGGTCTTGTGCTTATCGCATCCACCGTGATCCCGCGATCTTAGCCAGGTCGTCGCTCCATTTTGTTGGAGGCCTACCGACAGCTCGTCTCCCGGTCCGCGGATGCCATTCGAGAACCTTCTGATCCCATCGGCCATCAGTCCTGCGTGCAATATGCCCCGCCCACTGCCACTTCAGTTTCGCAATTCTTCGGGCTATGTCAGTAACCTTAGTTCTACTGCGGATATCATAATTTCTGATGATTTTTGGTGATCATTAAAGAATATTTGTATTGTATTGTAGTAAGCAGATAAGATATATTATTATTACATTAAATCAAATTACATGATTGCCATGACATTCATGTACACTGCCTACTTCTATTTCATTTTAAATTAAAAGATCACATCCAATTAAATTAAACTGTTTATCTATGTCAAACCAAAGAAATTCAAATTAAATAAATCAAAGTCAAATTTCATTACATTATAAATTACATAATAATATTAATAAGAAACGTTATAGCCAACCATAGCTAACCTTCTTCAATAATTAAACTTTAGTACTCCCAAACACAAATCTCAACATAACTCTAGCATTAAACCCCTAAAATCTCAATCCCCCGAAACCCCCAAGCCCCCGAAACCCCCAAATCCCCCAAACCCGGCTCCCCCGATACCCCTACTCCCATAAATTTGCATGATGCAGTCCATTGCAGTCAATTTCCGGTGTTCCTGTTTCCTGTTTGCGGTTGCTTCCGCTGTCCGAGGACTTTAGCTATTTGTGTCACAGTACACAGATTTACTGAGAAAATGTTATCTTTCTTTGAACTACAACAATTACTTTGCTCACCCGCGATCTTATGATAACTACGTTTGTGCAAGAAATGTGTATTCATGCAGTTCTTCCACCTACACACGCAATTTATTGCACAAACTTACCATTACACTTTTATATATATTTAACTTACATCTGTGTCCCACTGCTAGGCAAGCTCATTACTTATTTTTTTTTTCTTCAATTGTGTAGTTTCCGAATAAAAAAATATACTGAGCGGTAAAAAATCTGGCCCTCAAATGTATGCAGTAGTAGGTACCTAATTTTGTATGGAGTGTGGGCTAAATTTTGCGCCGCTGAGTATATTATACTTTTAATTAGCCTGTCAGTGAGATTATTAGAAAATATTGGACATAAGTAATATAGTTTTCTTTTGCCAGTCAAACAAAAAATTTACAATTTGCAGCCGCTTGTGGCGCTGTCGCCGTGCACGATTCCAATATACAGCTAGGTATTTGGAATGGAACCATAAACGCATAGTAAAATATTTATAATGCCACTGTATCGTAATAGGCGTCCTTAAAACACGAGTCTGGTTTTATAAAACGAGGCGTAGCCAAGTTTCATAATAGGGTCACATGAGTGTTCAAGGCCTAATTGCGTACAGTTGCATACAATATTTCATCTACATCCATATTTTAAATCTTCTATCATGTGATTAAGAACCATTGAGAATGACCTGCATTAACTCTAACTAGGTTGGTATGTCTGCGCCACGAACTCCGCGCGCGATGACCTGCTGCTGTCGTAATGACCATAACAATACACCCGGGTTCATAATAGAATCCAATGCCGTAATGCTGGTCATTATCTATGGTATTTGAAGGCATAATGGAGGATTTACTATATGGATGTAGATAAAAAAAACTGAATAACTCACGTCGAGCTAATCTCAATTTAATACGTGACTTATCCGGTATCCTGTAGCTTCACGCCGAAAAACGCGTGTTCAAATAGCTCACTTTAGAAACACTCACCACGTCATTCGCATATTGTTTCACCTCTGTTTACTGTGAATATCCTGAGAAACCTCTATCTTATTGTTTAAATAACAGAATAGCTACTAGCAAACTAGCAAGATTCAGTGACCGCAAAACAGCTTTAATCATGCAACATTTCATTTTGAAATAAGTACCTACCTAGTCTAGATCTGGATTACCTATTTAGACAACAACGAACGAGTAATATTGTCGAGTTTGGGCGTTTTTAAAAAAAGTGTTCCCTTTCACTATTGTTAACATTTTGCAAAAATATATGGTTTTTCCTACTCAGAATCAAGAGCACAATCGAATACGATAGTTTAAAAAAAATGTCCCCACATAATACTTATGTCGGTTTTGTGACGTTTTTTTCATACAATTTGTATGGCGTAACAAAACTGACTCATGAAATTTTGTATGAAAAAATGGGTAATTTTTTTAAGCGAGCGGAATTGATTTTTCTCTTGATTTTGAGTAGGAAAACCATGTTTTATCCAAAAAATCAAAAAAAGGAAAAGGTACACTTTTTTTAAAAAACGCTCGTATCTTCCCGGAGCATTGACAAAGGTTTTCCGAACTGGTAGATTTTTCGAAATATATAACTGCTTTTATAGTCTAAGTACTCCTAAATTGAAACTTAGGGGCTGTTTTACCATCCATTGATTAGTGTTAACTGACGGTTAAATGTGATGCCGTCTACGTCTATTCGAATAAAAAAAATAGAGACGGCATCACATTTAACCGTCAGTTAACACTGATCAAAGGATGGTGAAACAGCCCCTTAGACTATAAAAGTTTTTCAGTAACACGAATAAGAGATGTTCTGAACGAACTAAAAGAATTTCTTTGCTCGCCCGCGACCTTATGATACCTAAGTTTATGCAAGATACGCGTGTTCATGCAGTTCCTCCACCTCCGCACTGTGAGAACACATACAAACCCATCTATGAATCAGCTCATCTTCAGACAAAACAACCGTACACCATGCTACCAGATGTTAGATTGACATCTCTAACATCTAACAAACACCTACCTACTTATATAACATCAGGTAGGATGGTATACGGTTGTAGTGCTCTGTAAATGAGAGCTCTGGTTGAGTTCGAAACACGTCAGTGTAATGTGGTGGCGGTCATAGATGGGTTTGTGTGATTTGTGTGTGTTCTTACAGTGTGGAGATGGAGGAACTGCATGAACACGCATATTTTTCATAAACTAAACTATCATAAGGTCGCGGGTGAGCAAAGAAATTATTTTAGTTCATTGATATGGACCAGAGGCCATATTGCTTAACGTTTCTGACGCTCGCGATCGCAATCGAATGAAAGTTTTTATATGCGAAATTTTGATTGCGATCTCAAGCGTAGAAACGTTAGGCAAAACGGCCCTGATTCACTAAAATTATTTTACTTAAATTTTCTGAAACCATTTATCCGATTTTTTTTTCTGTATTTTTCGTAAAAATACTTTGTAAGTTATGCGTATCTTTAAACTACTTCTTGGTTAATGTTTTAATAAAATGTACACGTTTATTTGATCGATGTCTTATTCACAATAATTTTACATCACTGAACAAAATGCTTTGAATTTCACAGACAACTTGCTAAAACAGCCTTTTGAATAACTATCGGAGGTGTATAAAGTTACTTTACTTTTCCCTTGTTAACTTAGGGATACTACGAAAAGTTTGGTACACTTAACAAGTTGGAGATTTTCTATATAAACAGTTGTAGATAACATTGCTAAGTTCGGATAAGGCGAGGAATATGAAGTTTGCGATTCAATTGAAAAAGCTGAAAACCTGCAGTGGCTTAGTTTGACCTATTTATTATCCTTTAAACAGAGGATCCTGGGTGCAAACACGGATTTGCATCTTTGAGTTTTTCGAAAATGTGCGAAATTACATTCGACTTACACGGACTTACCAAGGGCTTTACATAAATACAATACAATACGATACAAATATTCTTCCGCTCCGCCCGCGTGGTATTCGGTTATCGCGCGCTGTTCCCTCGTGAACTGTGCATTTTTCCGGGATAAAAAGTAGTCTATGTCACTCTCGGGCCCATAAACTATATGCCAAAAATCACGTCGATCCGTCGCTCCGTTACGGCGTGAAAGACGGACACACACACACACAAACATACAAACACACTTTTGCATTTATAATATTAGTATGAATAGTATGGATAATGGAAAAATATATGTCTTACGATGTTTCGGAATATCTCCGCACACTTCACCCGGTTAATTTTTTTCTCTATTAAATATACTTAGGTAAGAAGTTGTAGCTTCAAAATTTAGTAAAATTTAAAATGAAACAACAAGTATTTTTAGAAAATTATTACTAAACCGCCAAACAATTTACACGAGTTTCACAAAGACATAGTTTAGTTATATAGTTCAGCTATTTCCGTAACTTGTCCCCAGTGTCCCTTTGAGGAGTGTACACCTTCTCGAACATACTCACATTACCTAGCTCTCCATCTACGCAGTACCCACTTCCATCCCCGAAAGACTTATTACCACCTCCAGCTAAGTTATTAAATACTTTGTTACCACGGAATAGAGATGAAACTTCGCTGTCATAGCTATGGTTCTTATCCCTTTTCAGAAGCATAGGGTTCCCTGATAAACCAGCTGCGGAAAGGTATGTTTCGCTCTGGATACCGCATGCCGCTTGAAGTATCGATTCAACAGCCATTTGGTCTTGCATTCGTCTTTGAATGGCCGTCGCTTGGACATTTGCTACGACGTCTTTATATTTGGCTTCTAACTTGTCGAGTGTCCGTCTTATTTCGCTTTGATGTTCATCTGCTACGTCACTCACAACCTGCGCCCTCTGCCTTGCCAGTTGAAGATGAAGCGAGCATTCAGCTAAATGTTTCTCTCGTTCGAAAGTAGCTAATTTTGTTTCAAATGTTCTAATGCATTTATTTTTAGATTTTTCCAATTTATGTAAACGTCTTTCTAGAAATAAATTCCTGGCTTTATAGCTTTGTACGTTTTCGTCCGAAGATTTTTCTTTTAGCTTTTCCAAAATGGAATTTAGATGTTGCTTGCTATCACGTATTTCCTCTAACAATTGTGCTTTCTCTGCATTTTGTTGTTGTATCAAATTGTCTTTCTCAGCGATTATGCCGTCTTTTGCTGCAGTTAACTCTTGTATCGTCTTCAGGTTACTAATTTTGAGTTCATTGATTTCGGTTTCCTTTTTCCGTTTTATTTCGTCTATTGCACTCTCATAACTTTGCCTTTCTTCTTCTCTGATGCTTGATTTGACATTAACCATTTCTAATCTATGTTTTGCCTTTAAGTCTTCTATCTCTTGATTTTTCATGTCATTGAAGTTATCAAGCGTCTCTTGCATATTTTGAATTTTATCTATCAGACTATTTCGAACATCATGTGCGTCTTTTAACTTGTCTTTTAAGGAATTCAATGTAGAGTGGCTTTCTTTTGAACGATCAGAAGAGTTTTTAATATTGTTGATAGTAATTATACTCTCTCGACCACAATCTTCATCTCCAGATTTCTCTCTAAGCTCTTGAAGTTCATTATGTAAAAGCATATTTTGTTTTTTAATTTCTCTCAATTTACTAATAATGTTATTTGTTCTGTATTCATATCCTTCTTTCAAGTGTTCAAATTTATTAATATTTTGATACAATTCTGGACAATTATAGCAAAAGAATGTTTGATTGTATGGTTCATTCAGCCGCGTACTCATTTTACTAGCGGTATATGTTTTGTCATCTCTACTTTCAAACTCGTCCGTGTCTTGCGACATAGCGTCGATGTCTGATGTGGATATTTTCTTACTAAAAATCACTCTAGTGCTCTCAATATCTGATTCTGTGCCCTCGCATTCAGAAGATAGTTTGCTAAAATTTGGTTCAGAAATAGAAATTAATTCTTTATCCGTAGGTTCCTTAAGAAAAGGCACGTCTAAGATTCCTTTAGCTAGTTGATAGCAAAGTTTTAGTAAATATTTATTGCGCAGAACTTTCTCACTCTCTTTACACGCAGACAATCTTTGGATCCAGGCGTTGCACACTGAGATCACATGTTGATCCATCAACTGACCGAGATGCGGTCTCATAATTTCCAAATACTGCTTGTATTCATAATCGAGACTTTTAAAACTATTTTCATCCATTATTTGTTAATTTAGACAGCTGTTTGATTGAACAGATTTTTTCATTATGACAAGATTATGACATTAATTGGAGTGAGTGATCAAAGAGCCTTTAAGCGGAATTTAATTTTCTTTTATAAACCTCCTTTCGCGTGACGAGCGGAGTACAGTTGCTCGGAAATATTTGTGAGGGAAATACGCCTTAGGTTTGTAATATTATAACGAATGTAAGCGTCGTGGATTAAAATCGAAAAACAAAAAGTATTATTAACTACAATAATTTCACTTGCTTTTTAAAAATTAATAATGTGAACATTTTTGAATTGAATTAAATAAGTGGAAGCGATACATAAACGATATCTAGTCCCATACGATCCTAATTTTATCTTATGCTTTTTTCTTAATCATACAAGCTTAGTTAATATGAATGAATAAATGAATCATCTAATAAATATAGTTTTTTTTCGTATGAGTTTATAGAAACGTAACATGAGTGTTGATATCTGGTATACATAGATCAAAAAAGTAGCCGAAAATTATGTAAATTATGGTAATACGAATATAAATTACAAGAAACCGCTTCTTATTTTACAATGGTATTTCTACATACTTAAATACATAATTAAACGCCCGAGACTGCAACAAAACATTGTACTTTATATTTACATTTTATACAAAAATCTGGCCTGACCGAGGATCGAACTCGGGACCTCAAGTTTCATAATCAGTTTCTCCACTGGACTATCCATTCGGTTCAGTTGCTTTGGGCTTATAACTTCTAAATTGCATCTTACCTTTTTATCAATATTCCCAGATCTCAAAACTTCTTGGTCTTAACCTAACGTGAAAAAAAAAACATTTTGCCTTTTGGGTGTTTTTGGTTTGAGTTGTTTTAATATTTTGTCATTTCTTTCATTCTGTATTTGTATGAATTGTGCATTTCAATCTTTAGGTATTTAGAGAATATGACATTTTAAGTCACCTACCTAAAATGTCAAATGGTAGGTACTTATTTATGAGCCCATGGTAATTTGAAAATTAGGGGTATTAGTTAATTTTAGTTTAGTTTAAGCTGTAATATATCACCACTTTCAAGCTGACTGTACTCGCGCGCAACGTTACGATTTAGGATTAATTTTCATGGAATTAATATTAATATGACGTTGTCGTGGTTAAGCAATTTATTAACATTGAGTATGCGCGCATCTAATACAATTAGTTGAATTTAATATTCCTCGGGAGTGATATTACACCGCTTTGGCAGGGGTAATAAGACAAGTACGAACTAAGGTCAACCGGGGCTATGTCGCCTACGGGGCTAATGCCATTCCAATTATCATAAGAAAAACATCCTTCAGAACTACTCGCGCCATTTTTATAAAGGCTTTGGCACTAAAAGCACAAAAAATGATCACTAGATGTCGTGGCCGAGCTCTATGTAACCTTAGTGGTCCCCCGACACCGACGACGCTTAGATAAAAAAAATAGTGGCTATAGTATAGATATAAATAGTAGCTCCACTCCGCAAAGTAACGCCTGATTCAATAAATTATCCTCCCACGGTTATCAGTTAACACAAGTACTGTTATAACTTTGGTTACCTTGCTGCTATTGGCCGGCCAGTGGCAGTATAAACCGCACGTCAAATTTCCATAGCCCTTCTTAATAATCGATGGCACCCCGATCCGGTAAGGCGCTTACACCATCTTAGGCCCTCTTTAATATCGTAAAGCCTTCTCTCAAAAGAAACTCATTATAAATTCGAATTCCTCTTACACTGAAAGGCTGGATATTTTTTTAGGTTACAAAAATCGTCGAGTGTGATTCCAAGTCTCAATACGCGAGGTTCCGTACAAATTTCAAAGAAAAAGGTTTGTGTTTTGCATTTCTGTTAAACAAAGTTATTTTTAGCTTTTGTACGGTTAATGGAATCGGCTTAAAATTAGCTATTGCAAATTTAGTTTGCACCCAATACAAGTAAAGTCAATAAAAGCACAGTCAGCAAAAAGCTTTTATTTAAAATTAATTAAGTTAATTACCAAAAATTAGCACGCGGAACGGAATGCCGAGGACCTGGGTTCGATTCCCAGTGCTGGTCTTATTTTTCTGGTTTTTCTGTGCATCTATATTTCAGTTTGTATTTTCAATGTCAAATTACTGACAAGCCCTTTATAGAGTACTTTGAGCTTTAGTAGGATAATTATCAACTTGATACTTCCACGCGTTACTTCTAAAACGTATCTTGGCAGGAGGACAGCGAAGTGATTCTTGAATGGTTCTTTTCCGTGTGAGTAAGGAACCATAAGAAAGGTGCATTATCATAATATTCTTGCTCAACTATTGTAAAGGTTCCTGAAAGGGTTTTACATTTTACTTTAAATCTTTGATGATCGAAGCTTTTAAGTTTAACGGGAATAGGTAAGCTAACAAAGAGGGACAGTAAGTGTTTTTTAAGAGGTGTTTTTTAGAGCGAAAAGGAAGAGTTGGCATTGAATATTATTTGATACGGGTTATAATTATAGAAGTGCCTCTACTTGCCCGTATTTCATTTCCAAAGTATGCCATAAAATATATAGAACCGTGCTGTTTTCGGGATTTTTTGACCTTAGCTTCTGGACAAATAATGAAACCATGGATAAGACTGATACTTAGCAATATCTTAAACTACTTATTTGCTTAATTAGACAAGAAAAATTCTATCAAATCAGATCATACAAATACACAGGCTGATCCAAAGTGATATAATGAAAACCGTTAGTTTTTCGGTAAATATTGGACTGATTGTTATGATACTTTGCAGTTTGGTTTTAAATATCTTGCTAAGCCAGTAGTATTTGTATTTGTCCAGAGGCTAAGGTCACCTATTAGAATACGGTAGGTAAGGTTAGGTTAGTTTAATATCAACTCTGAAGAAAATACTATTTCAGAAATAAATATCTTTATGGCAAATGAAAATTATGGAAAACGATACTTTATTTATTAGAGAACTCCTTGGACGATAAGACTTCAGACGATGGGACTTTAAATGCCAAGTTGTATTCTACTCGCAAAACTGAGTTACATGTGTTCCGCTGATTTTTAAAAACATATCCAATGTTTTTTTTCATTCAGATTAAAGGTAA
The DNA here is from genome assembly GCA_037349165.1 of Choristoneura rosaceana. Taxonomy (NCBI): domain Eukaryota; kingdom Metazoa; phylum Arthropoda; class Insecta; order Lepidoptera; family Tortricidae; genus Choristoneura; species Choristoneura rosaceana. The sequence goes on from JAZBNJ010000026.1 coordinate 1,414,592, forward strand.
AGCTGGTACAGACGAACAAATTGAATCATGACCCAGGGTGGAACCTTTTAATAATCAATTTTTCTATGAATTCCTTGACAAAAGTATGAGATGTCAACATGATATTAGTAGCACAAAGGTTCCACCCTGGGTCATGGTTCTATTCGTTCGACTGTACCTAAGCAATACAACACTAAATAGACAGCATATTGATAAATACTTATCTGAAAAAAAAAGTCTCTCTTCTTCTTCAACCTTGATCTACCCGATGCTGAGTAAAGGTCTCTTCCATTTTAGACCATTCTGTGCGGTCCTGAGTTTTCTGCATCCAGTCCTTCCGAGCCGCTCGCACTAAATTTTAATCGTCTGTCCATTTAGCTGGCTGACTTCCCACAAAAAAAAAGCCAACTGTCAAATTATATAAGGCCCCCGCAAGGTCCCCGTAATAAGGTTTCCCTCGCACCATGACATAATGATACAGTATCCGGCGATAATGATTGCACATATCTGTCTTGGGGAAAAGACAATTGGCTGTTCACGACGAATCCCAAACACCGTTGCCAAACCGTCCATCAATCGTCGTATTTATTAAGTGACGTTTTATATATGTTTTATATCAAATACTGCACCTTTATGGACTTAATTAATTTATGTCAAATGATCAAATGAATGACATGGTTAACTTCTGATATCTATACAGAGCTGTTCCAACTACTAGAAACAAAATAGTTCCCTCTTTTCCCTAAAGTTGCCATCTTACAATTTAAAGTTTTGGGGGGATTCAACAACTCCTTGTTATATATTTTCATCTAAATTCGTCCGTACTCTATTACACCTGTACAACGACTGACAAACGTCACATAAGTAGTGTGTGACAACGCTCTACGATACCGAAATTAGTCGAGTCTCTTTCCAAAAACCGATGTACAATCTTTATGACCGGGTACTGTAACTATAGCATCGAAGCAAATTGTGACAGAGAGATAGACACGGCATCTCATAAAATATAGATAGATACTTTAGCTACGGAACCCTGATATCAGTGGAACAACAATGTAATAAAGCACAGTCGACTAAATCTGACAAAAGTCAATAATACTTCCGATAGTACATCAATATGTCAATAACCATGATGTTTACTTGCGTGTGAGTCGAAAATATTGCCGTCCCATCAATATAGTTAGGATGACTGTCTCGTGTTGATTGAATTTGAACGGTGGGGCGTGGGCGGAGGGTAGGAAGTGACGTGCCGATCGGCAGTGTTGGTGATTTACCTTCGTGTCTTGTTTGATTTGGAAGCCGATGCTTTCGTGGTTTTGTCAAGTTAGATGAGGAAAGCGGTAATTTGTATCACTAGGGGCTTAATAACAACTATCTAATTATAATGGATCAAAATCAAAATCATTTATTCAGTAAATAGGCCGCTCTGGGCACTTTTACATGTCATCTTTTATACTACAAGCGCTTTCGGAAAGACCATCATTGCCAAGAAGAATGCGCCGCAAGAAACTTGGCACATGGCACGAAAATTGGACAGAAAATCATATTATTTCTTTCTCACATTTGCCTCAAACGAGAGGGTAGTAAGATTTTGAGTTCTACTCCTATGCCACGTGCCACAGTATATATATAAGCTAAAGCAGTATGGAAGCTACGCACAAATCGATCGAAACGAACCCACTGCACCCGCGAGCTCAGAGGCCATGTAGAGCGCGCTTCTGTGTGAGTGTGTTCGTTTCGATCGCAGCTTCGTAACTTCCATACTGCTTTAGCTTATATATATACTGTGCGCATACTATGTATTAGTAAAATTACCTGGATGTTTCGATCATATTGCAAATTTATTTTTCACTTCTCATGCTCGTGAAGTTGGTATTTATGCTGGATCTAGGTGAAATAAAATTACTTTCTATGCTCTAGTGCATAAAGTAAAATCTTCGTCTAAGACAGGTAATTAGCTGAGCCGAGCTTTCTTTCTTTCTTTCTTTCTTTCTTTCTTTCTTTCTTTCTTTCTGAAAGACGTCCACTGCTGGACATCATCAGTGGTTGTTGACCATACGACGCTTGGTGGTTGGAGAGAAGCGAAACACGTGTCCGGGACCTTGTTTATGGTTGTGGTGGTGGTTCTCTTGGTGGTGGGTTCAGTTACGTTTGCGTTGGTTATTACGTTTTTTATGCGGAAGGAGGGCGGCTTAAATTGCATGAAAATAGTAGATTGTACAACGAGAGCATAAAACGTGCTATTTTACCTGAGGCGTTCATAATAGCCACCCGAGCCGGTATGGCGAGGAGGGATTGACACGTCGAGGGGAAAATGGGTCTAATGCTCGAGTTTTACACCCTGCTGTTTACTTATTAGCGAGGAAATGAAATTGCAACAGTGGAAACAATTGTTCACTTCCTTTATTTTTCATGGCTTCCCATATGATTAGAAATATTTAGTTTTACAATACAATACAAAGACTTTTTATTTGTACACCAGAAATAGTAAGCGATACAGAAAACAGTCAAACATTACTTTAGTCTTAGACGAAGATTTTACTTTGTGTCTGCTGACATGATGATCATCATCATGATGATGAAATATTCCTTCACTTCGCTCCTGACTCGGCCACCATCGTTATTGATACATTGGGCCACAGCTTTATTGGCAACGGGTGACCCTACTAAATGATGTTTGGATTCAAGGCAGTGGCGAGCAAATACACGAATAACCACTATATTGGTGTACGTGTGGCTTAGGCTCGTAAAGCCTTTTTTTAGCCCCCTACGCAAAAAGAGGGGTGTTATAAGTTTGACCGCTACGTATGTCTGTCTGTGGCACCGTAGCTCTTACACGGGTGGACCGATTTGGATGCGGTTTTTTTTTTATTGAAAGCAGGTTTTCTAGCAATGGTTCTTAGACATGTTTTATCAAAATCGGTTCAGTTGTTTTGAGATATTAAACTTTGAAGTGACAATGTCAGGGGTTTTCCAACTTTTTGTTGTGAACTTTTTGAAGGGGGGGGTTTTTCTCGATAGGTAGGTCTTTTAAAACCATTGGGGAGACAGCAAAATTTTTTGATTCAGTGACCGTTCGCGAAATATTCAACTTTAAAATCGAGTATCCCCCCCTTCTAAAATCTAAGTTAAGGGTGGTAGTACGTATAGGTATCAAATTTACAAGGAAAATTATAACGGCTAAGATTGCTTGGAATTTTTGGTACTTTATGAGTATAAAATATACCTAAACTTTGAAGATTCCATAAACAATACGAAATCCTCAGAAAAATATTCCTTGATTTTTTCGTAATGTCTACGAAACCTTATCTTGATCATGTTTGACATTTTTCTGGACGTGTTTTATTCATATCTATGACTAGCTCTTGCCTGCGGCTCCGCCCGCGTGGTATTCGGTTATCACGCGCTGTTTACTCGGGAACTGTGCATTTTTCCGGGATAAAAAGTAGCCTATGTCACTCTCGGGCCCATAAACTATCTCTATGACAAAAATCACGTCGATCTGTCGCTCGGTTACGGCGTGAAAGACGGACAAACACACAACCACATTTTTCCATTTATAATATTAATATGGATTATAATTTCCTATTTTCAGGTAGTTACTAATCGACATTAGTCTGAGCTCCGCTAGTTTAACTTTAACTCTGGTTACAACAACGCCGGATACAGGATATTTCTTGATCACTGTGGTTGTTGACACCCCGTAACAATGCCCATTGTCAAAGGCTCCAATGATTCCTGGAATCGGAAATGTCATTTTCTAAAGGCAAATATTGAGACGAAGCATTGGAAACTGGTAATCACTTGGTAAAGGTCCGGCTACACGTAGCGGTTCGCGTGCGCAAACGCCTTGTTCAATAATCTAATCTAACCAACAAAAAGTTGGAAAGCTCCCGACTTTGTCACTTCAAAGTTCAATATCTCAAAAACGGCTGAACCGATTTTGATGAAACATGTCTAAGAGCCATTGCTAAAAAACCTGCTTACTAATAAAAAAACCCGTATTCAAATCGGTCTACACGTTTAAGAGTTCCGATGCCACAGACTGACACACAAACACAAATAGCGGTCCAATTATAACACCCCTTTTTTGCGTCGGGGGTTAAAAATTGAATGCAATCCAATGGTTTTTTAAGCGACACTCAATAAATAATTGTAAATTTACAATGTCAGATATTGTAGGTACCTAAAAAGTCCAATTTTGTGGGAACTATGGTTGCGTAACTTCGGAGTAAGTAAGTGGTTACTTGGAGGACCAAGTTTCAGCATTATTACGCCCGCAACGTTTGCCAAAATCACAGGCCTAAAGTACGAGTATATCAACTTTTGTATACAACCGAAGTTCGGGTTAGACGCTAACTGAAACCCCGCGGCGGATGGTGTCAAAACGTGACGTAATTTTGGCAAATGTGAAGCGTAATTCCCGCGTAAAGTCAGCCGCGAAACTCCGGTCGCGTAACTTCGGCAAACTGTGCTTAGACGTTTTAGTACCGACCAGTTGCTAAGTTATTGATAAAACTGTTGAATTACAGTCGTTTAAAGCCCAATTTACACCGTTAGCGGAGCTTCCATACGGACTCAGTTTAACGTAGTCCGCTCCGTTCGCAGTGGGAACCATGCTTTACCCTACAGTCCGATCATTGGCCTGACGAAGCCAAAATCATTCAGAATAGCGATGCATTTAGGCACATTTCCGCCGATCCATCGTCCTGGCAACATTCATTGTCTAACATTATCTCTTCCACCGCTGTATGCAGTTACACGCAAACCTTATAGCACTCTATCCCCTCGTATTACGGTTGGTTTTGGGATACGAAGTTTCCGGTTCACACTTAGTTTACTAATTGAGCTAGAGCTGGGTAACTAGCTGTGAAATGGATCCCATTTGTAGAGTGACACGTGGAATTGTCTCCGTCGGCGCTGTACTTGCTAGAAAAATACGTTTGTTATGGCTGGCAATTTGGTAGAAAAATATGTAGGAGTTATTTGGTTGATGGCTGTAGCTATATTATTGTGAGTTTTCTGGGAAATGCGATAAGCGACCAACATTTGCGAAGTTATTAGAATAAAATAATTTAAAAAATGTGCTCGTTTAAAAATATACAGTGCTTGACAAAAATCACCAGAATAGGTATTGAGAATCTTAATAATTATTATGATAATATAGAAGAGAAAATATAGAAGATATACAGACAGTGTTTAGCGAAGAGAAAACTTATATTTCCTGAAAATTGGATTTACAGTGATTTTTTGAAAAATTTTACCTGTCTCTTTCTCAAACGCTTTTCTCTATGCAACAAGTATGGCGCTACTTGCGTGTGATCACATGCAAGTATGTCTTACTCGTACTCTGTCTAATCTTGACTTTAAAACGTAATAAAAGTAAAATAACGTAAAATAAGTATTCCACAAGTCAATCTGACTACTGGTCAAATGTAACTTGCAAGATTTGACCCATACAAACATAGATTATACAAGATAAATTGCATGTTAAGTAAAAGCTTTGAATTTTACATAACCAGTACACAGTTAGAGACAAAATTATTTCTTAACTAAAATTAGGTCCTGTCGCTTTGTCGGCGATGGTATGTTTGATTACAGACAGACAGACAGAGAACTGGACAGGTGAAACTAAATAGAAGCTTGTAAAAAATATATTATTTAACTAGCTTTTGCCCGCGGCTCCGCCCGCGTGGTATTCGGTTATCGCGCGCTGTCCTCGCGCGATAAAAAGTAGCCTATGTCACTCTCGTGCCCATAAACTATCTCTATGCCAAAAATCACGTCAATCCGTCGCTCCGTTACGGCGTGAAAGACGGACAAACACACAAATATACAAACATACTTCCGCATTTATAATATTAGTATGGATATGGATTACACAGAGCTATCACGCTTCGTGGAAAAAAAGCGGGCAACGACTAGGTTCTTTACAAAGTTAGAGTTGGCCGTCGCTGCCCGTGCAGCTAATTATTTTACTCGCTGTTACAGTCATAAAGTTTAATGAATAAAGTCGCTGCTAAGGTAAGTAACGAGTTACATAATCAACATTTACCTGGTTATTTTAGTCTGGGTTATGAAAACTGATGCCTCATAATTCTTGATGTATTGTACCTTCCTGTTAGTAGGTAGCACGGGAATAAGTTTTGCATTTTCTACAGAGGTAATGCGGAATGAAGGCCGATGTGGATATTTTACAGACTAGCAAAATTTTTGGAGGAAGGTAAGTTTGCTTTAAAATTACTAATTGGCCAACCCCGTTTATATATAAAAAAAAAACGAACTGTTAATCCAGTGAAACAATTAGGTTTTTATATTTAATTAACGCCTTGTGCACTTTCATTAAGTACTTCCAGGATACGAACATAATAGTTAGTACTAACTTCAATTGTCTATTTACGTACTTATATCAATCACTAATGCATACACAAATTAGATGTAAATAGATGTATTACAGAATTGGATAGTACGTGCTGTCCACTGTAACTTAATCACTTGACAGTCCGACGATATCATGATATCCAAACAAAAATACCTGTAACTGCTATAAATTGTAAATTGTCTCTGGTCTCCGCGATACAGGCCGAGAGTCTAGTGCGGAATCCGCCGATGAATCTCAATTGTAACCTGAGGCCGTATTGCCTAATGTTTTTGACACTCGTGATCGCAATCAAATGACATATTTCGCATACAAAAGCTGTCATTTTATTGCGATCGCGAGTGTCACGAACGTTAGGCAATAAGGCCTCTTTTATATTTCAAATTGTTATGTTCACGCTATCACAACAAACATCACACAAATAAATTCTTTTCTCTCTTTCAAAATGCTTCAAACCGTCCGTGGATAGGTACTTTAGTGTCGTAAAGTTTAACCTTTATTTTGTGGATAAATCATAAATTACATGCTATTGTTTTTTAAATATGTAGTACTTGAATGAGAAACATTAATTTCTTCTTTATTCAAAACCTTGTCGTTAAAAAATTGTGGAAACATAGCGAGAAAAAACACGGACGATTGGGGCATATTGGTCGCGCGCTCCGAACTGTCAAGTGGTTAACACTGTCGTTTAATCCCCCACATGGTTCTGCTCTATCCCAGTACCACGTATAAAAGACCTGTTACCCTTTAGTACTCGCTAAAGGGTACTTAGCAAGTAACAGGATAGCCATTAGGCTGTGTAGGTGATAGTCATTTGTGGTAAACAGGTGTAATGTAATGTAATATAATGTGTAATGCCGGGTCAGGGCGCGTTACGGCGGTCAGGATGTGCATCCCGGTAACGACGTCGTAACACGGACGCGTAACACTCCGTAACACAGTGGACATCGGCGCACAGTGGATATACGACGCTTGCACAAAGTTTTGTTTCACTTCACATGCCAATCAGGTGCTAACTGCTACAAATGAAAACGCTTATATCTTTTTTTAATAATTCGTTATTTATATTAATACCTCAAGAAAACTAAATATTATAATATGTATTCATTTGTGGCAAACAGGTGTAATGTAATGTGATATAAACGTGTAATGCCGGGTCTGACCCATTACGAATCTGGCGCATTTACGGCATCATGTCTGGCGCATCACGATGGTCAGGATGTGCAATCCCGGTAAAGATGTAACACGGAAGCGTAACACTCGGTAACGCACTGGGCGTCATCGTACAGTCATTAAGCTAACATTTCGGGTACGAGCAAAGAGGTATTTTTAATTATTTTTATTTATTTTCTTTGTATTTTGTTTTCTCATTTTATTTTATTTCACTCTATTATCATCATTGTTCTGTATCTACTTTTATATTTGTGTTAGTGTCCCGAAAATATATTTTTTCATTTTCATGTCATTTTCATCTGTATTATAGTTTAATAACTGTGTAGATCCAATTTCCTTCATCCGATTTTCCGAACACTATTGAGGTCTGGTTGCCTCTGATTTAGGCAATTCAGCTCGTCCTTGTACGTGCATTCCTCATCATCATATCAGTCATAGGACGTCCACTATTGGACATAGGCCTCCCCAATAGACCTCCAGTTGCCTCGGTTGGAAGTGGCTTGCATCCACCGTGAAACCGCGACTTTAATCAGGTCATCCGTCCATCTCGTTGGACGTCCTTCGCTGCGCTTGCCGATCCGCGGTCTCCACTCGAGACCGCAATGACCCCAACGACCATAATGTTCTCCATATTATAGGGCCTGACCTGCTTTCCTACTGTTCTCAAATCTCTTGCGACGACGAACTAACGCCCAACCGGTGCGATAAAATCGATCCGACTTTACGACCGAATAAGTGACTAGGTTAAGCGATGTCGAGCTCTTGGAGAATCGCTTGGAGGCAAATTAGTTGCTTCTAGCCTACAGGTTAAAATACAGTATATAATAGTATATAAATATTGTGAATCTGTTTTTAAAAGCAAATACCTCGTTGAGGTTCTTGCCGGATTCTTCTCAACAGAGGTTTTTTCCGAACCGGTGGTAGATTTTTTTGACGTTAACAAGTGCTTTTTGAATTTTGCTAATTGAATAAAGAGATTTTGACTTGACTTTCACTTTGACAGTTTATTATTTATATAAAAACGGTCGGCAGTGGAATGGGCTAGTTTCTTTTTTACAGGCGAACAGACTCGTGAGGAAGCTCAGAGTCATTCAAAGGGCTATGGAGAAGGCTATGCTTGGGGTTTCTCTGCGGGATAGAATTAGAAGTGATGATACCCGCAGTAGAACTAAGGTTACCGACATAGCCCGGAGAAGAAACTGAAGTGGCAGTGGGCGGGGCACATTGCACGCAGGACTGATGGCCGATGGGGTCAGAAGGTTCTCGAATGGCGTCCGCGAACCGGAAGACGAGCTGTCGGCAGGCCCGATGGTGATGATGAAGGTGAACAGACATATTTTTAAGCCCCGGCGCAAAAAGAGGACAATCTTTTAATTCCGCGACTGTACCTACAAAGGTCTGACTAACGATCTTCAATTTGTTCGACAGTACAGTTCGAGTACTACACTACTTAGTTATTGTTATGTAAACATGTAAAATAAATAAAGTTACATAATGTCACTTAAAATTGATTATCACAAACACCACGCAAAATGGTCACACGTTTCGAACTTTCTGCGAGTTCATTTTCAGAGCTAAAAAAGTACATCATTATTCTCAAATAAAACACACGATTTATTAACCATTAAATCCATCTATACTTTAATATTATAAATGCGAAAGTGCGTGTGTTTGTATGTTTGTGTGTATGTATTCTCAAATAAAACACACGATGTATTAACCATTAAATCCATCTATACTTTAATGTTATAAATGCGAAAGTGTGTGTGTTTGTATGGTTTGTGTACGTGTATGTTTTTCCGTCTTTCACGTCGAAACGGAGCGACGGATCGACATGACTTTTGACAGTCATATAGTTTATGGGCCCGAGGGAACAGCGCGCGATAACCGAATTCCATTCGGGCGAAGCCGCGGGCATAAGCTAATTTCGAAATAAAACTTAAACCACCAATATTATGCCTAAAAAAACTGTCCCGACAAATGAAAAACACGGATGATGAGGATAAGCCCGCATTTTAAGCAATTATGATTTCTATTTCAATTTTAATGATTTGCCTTATACTTATCTCTTCAAAATAACACTCAACGCAATTTGAAAGCCCAAAGTAAACAAGGACATTATGAAAATCCGTCTTACCCATGCTTATAATAAACTCTTGTCTATCAAATATTCGTTAAAGTCAATGTAGACTTAAACATCGAGGTGTAAGGCACAGTTTTCAGTGAAGCCATTTTATATGGCCGTAAAGATTATGGTCCTGATTATTTTTATGTTAAGAGGTGGGGAGATTAAAATTATTTTATGTTTATGGAGGGTGGGGAGGTGTGGGTGATTTGTTGTCGAAATTGGTTGCAAGTATGTATGTTGTGTACATATCTCTCCGAGACAGATTCCGAAATACAGAGATTAGGAGACGAAGGCTCACCGATATACTGCCGTGCTCGAACTAAAAGACGGGTAAGTGACATTTGGCCAAATTTGACTTTTTAATACAGATCGAAAGAGAAAAAAAAGCCGCATCGATGAGTCTAAGCCATCTCAATTTTGGGCAATTGTCACTTAGCCGTCTTTTAGTTCGAGCACGGCAGTATAGCCAAGGTTACCCAAAGGTTGACGACCAGATGGCCAAGTGGTTAGAGAACCTGACTACGAAGCTTGAGGTCCCGGGCTCGATTCCCATGTCAGGGCAGATATTTGTATGAAAAATACGAATGTTTGTTCTCGGGTTTTGGTTGTTTAATATGTATTTAAGTATGTATCCATACTAATATTATAAATGCGAAAGTGTGTTTGTATCTTTGTGTGTTTGTCCGTCTTTCACGCCGTAGCGGAGCGACGGATCGACGTGATTTTTCGCATAGAGATAGTTTATAGGCCTGAGACTGACATAGGCTACTTTTTATTTATTTATTTATTTATTATTAAAATACATTTGCACGGCATTACAGTATAAACCAATACACCGAGAAACTTACAATTAATACAATAGAAATCACTTATAGATACTGGATTGTCTAGCATCCATCATCTCACAGTAACGCAAACATTCGGAGGACACATTAGACCAGCGCCCCGCGAGCAGGTCAGTCAGGTGCTGCCGCCAGCAGCGCGTTGAGCTGCGCCAGCGCGCGCGGCAGCGGCGAGCTCCTGCGCGACACCGGAAAATGCCTTATCCCGGAAAATGCACAGTTCCCAAGGAAACAGCGCGCGATACCACGCGGACGGAGCCGCGGGCAAAAGCTAGTATAATTATATTTGTCCATACTTTGGGACTAGGTCAATTGGTGCGAATTTTCCCGTAATATTTATTTGATATTTAAAGGAAGTGGAAGTGGGCTGGACACATATGCCGCAGGAGTGATGGAAGATGGGGGAAGGAAGTGATGGAGTGGAGACCCAGAACCGGGCGGAGAAACGTTGGTAGACAGAAGATGAGGTGGACCGACGACCTGGTCAAAGTGGCGGGAAGGTGCTGGATGAGGAGAGCACTGGACCGAGATGAGTGGCGAGCGATGCAGGATGCCTACACTCAGCATTGGGTCGCTATGGGCTGAAGAAGAGAGAGAGAGAATGTAGTAGCTTTTACGCGGGGCTTCATTCGCGTCCACCATCAAACGTGGAATTTGAATTGAAACTCCAAAATTTTACTAGATTCCGTGGGAATTCCCAAATATTGTACATATTTACAAACACTTGTGCTAAATTTCATGTTTCTGGGTCGGCCAACTTTTTTTTATTCTATCTTTTAGCCATGATTAATAAGAAATTACGTAGATAGTTTCAAAGTTTAAGTAAACTTAAAGGCTATAATGTATTTATAATTCTACTTAGGTATATTAAACATTTCTAAGGGTAACCATAGACTCTACGGCGTAGAGCAATAAATTACTACCGAGGACAAGAGACATGAAATGGCGTAGGTGTTTTATGCAACGTTAATAAAGTTCACGACGTAATTTTTGTGATTTCTGAAAGCTAATAAAATACCTACATAAAGAAAAAAAAACATTTTTTTTGTAAAGCTCTAATGGGTAAATATTTTAATGTATGAAGTAATATTTCTCTAGTAAGCAGTGTATAAATTGAAGATGTGAAAATATCTCAGTTTTTTTAGCTTCCCTGTAAAGTTGAAAAACGTAGTTCTAGTTCATACACCGCGTGTTTGCGTTTATTTGGAAAATAATAAAAGCGCCTGCATGAAATTAATATCAACGACACGAGTACGTTGTGATGCCTCCAACAAAAGCTAGGCACTATGAATCGCACGTGTATAAAATATTAATAATGTTTTCAACACACCTGCTCGTAAAGTAGGTCTTATTACAGCGTATTTACACTGATAATGCAGAATATTACCCATGCCGTGCCTTTTACATTACATTATCGCACTAGTGCCTTTTCATTACATATCTTTTTAAATATTAGCAAGAAGTATTAATGTTTCGAAAACAGCTAAGTAGTTATTTGCGTAAATATAAAATTCAATTCAAAATGTGATAAATAATTAAAGAATTTCATGAAACTGCTTGTTAGCTTGTTGGTATTTATAATTTGACGGTGTATTTTTAACTATAAATACCCAATTTCAAAATTTATAAATATGTGGCTGATTAGCTACTTTGCCGGTGCCCTTATCTCAGACTTGCGCGCGCATGCAGCGCTGAGCGCGCGAAAAAAAAAAATTACGGCCGCCATCTTTTAAATGGGTTTCTGTTTGTTAAGTTTTATTTAAATGTGAACTTTTATTTACTTTTCCTCGCAAGTGTGTTGAAAAACGTCGTATGAAACACGTGAGCATTGGTCATTACACTTTTCGTCTCCATTAAGCCTTCGCCTTCGGCTCAGGCTTAAAAACCGACTCGAGTGTAATGACCAACATAGCACACTTGTATCATAATGTACTATTATGTTGAAAGAGAAATGCGAATCGCGACTTTTATGTTGCGCGGCAAGAATGAATTTCAATTCAGTTTTTAAAATGTTCGCTTTGAATAATGTTCGTTTATTATTTCCATTCGGTATTCAGTTTTCCTGTTTGAAAATAATGTTTTGGATGAACTGTTGCTGTTATTTAAATGTAGGCGCTTCATTATAAAAAATGTAACGTTATTTTATTTTGGCTCACCATGATTTTTGTGCTGATGCATTCTGTGATGGATTCTTACGATTGTTACTGAAAAGTATTTTTTATAATGTTAAATAGGTTTTGCCCGCGGCTTCACCCGCGCGGAATTTGGTTATCGCGCGCTGTTCCCTCTGGAACTGTGCACTTTTTCGGGATGAAAAGTAACCATATGTCACTCTCGGGTCCATAAACTATTTCTATGATTAAAATCACGTCGATCCGCCGCTCCGTTTCGACGGATATACCGTTCCGACGGAATAACCGGATTCCACGCAGACGAAGCCGCGGGCAAAAGCTATGAATCCCTATTTCCCTTAGTCACGGTATCAAGCGTGAACGGCTGAACCGATTTGGCTAATTATTTATTGTTGTGTCAGGAGAAGGTGATTATAAAAGAAGATTTAGAAAATTAGAAAAAAAAAACTACACCGCGGGCGAAGAAAACTACTCAAAAATTCAAAATTCAAATTCAAATTCAAAATTCAAAATTCAAAATTCAAATCATTTATTCAGTAAATAGGCCGCAATGGGCACTTTTACACGTCATTTTTTTTAAACTACCAGCGCTTTCGGAAAGACCATCATTGCCAAGAAGAATGCGCCGCAAGAAACTTGGCAGAAAGTCATTTTTTCAAAATAAAATAATTACAAATAAAATACTTAAAAACTACAGTAAACAATTAAACAAAAAATAACAAAAAAAATAATTAAATAATAATACAGGGATGTATGGGGTCCCTTAGTTACAAAATTAAACACTAACTATATCTACGTTAAGCGGAAGTGTAGAATGCTTCCACCGTCATAAATGAAAAAAAAATAAAAAAAAATAATAATAAAAAAACTGAAATATGCATTTCAGGTCAAGTAACCATTAAGCTTTTGGATTCCGAAGGCAAGCTCACGTCTGCCGCCCCCAAAGTTAGCTCACACGCACTCATGTCATGCTCTGAAAGCAGAGCGGTACCGAGGGCATGGTATTGCTTCCGTTCCCATAAGCTCTATGGGATCGTCTTGGGAACTTCGACGTAGCGAGCCTGTGACTAGAATTATTAAACTAAAAATATACAAGTTTAAAATCCATAAGCTTAACAATATACAATATAAATATAGCAATACTGTCCCTCGCTTGTGAATTACAGGTGATGCACAAATGTATAGAATCATCCATTTCTGACGTCACGTAGACGTGGCAGAGCTAGTTTGACGGTGCATTACATGTAATGCACTGGCAGTTAAAGTGTTAAAATATATTCGTGTGTTTTTCTAAGTTCTTTTCTATTCTACTTCATTTCTTCTTTTCTAACTCTACACATAATAATTGTCGTTTTTAGAATAAAACTACACAGTGACAGCAAACCGGCCAGTATTAAATTATCAAAAAGGTATGCAACCTCGCTGAAATATTTAATTGGTGCCTGTTGCAGTCGTAACTTTTAGACTGGGCACAATAAAAAAAGGGTTTAAAACACAAACACAACATTTAAAACATAGTTTATTCGATTCTACTCTCGATTCTGAGCAAACTACTTTCTAGTTTTCAGTTATTTCATTAACACCTTGTATTAACTTTTAAATGGAATGATGATTTCGGGATCTGAGTCGTGGGCGCTAACGATGGGCTTATAAGGAAGCTCAAAGTCACTTAAAGGGCTATGGACTATATGATTATATCCGCAGTAGAACTAAGGTTACTGACATAGCCCGAAGAATAGCGAAACTGAAGTGGCAGTGGGCGGGGCACATCGCTCGCAGGACTGATGACCGGTGGGGTCAGAAGGTTCTCGAATCGCGTCCGCGGACCGGGAGACAAGCTGTCGGTAGGCCTCCAACAAGATGGAGCGACGACCTGGTTAAGATCGCGGTATCGCGGTGGATGCGAAAAGCACAAGACCAGTTTGAGTGGAGAGCCTTGGGAGAGGCCTATGTCCAGCAGTGTACGTCTTTCGGCTGACATGATGATGATGATAATGATTTCTCTAGATGACGTTAGTATCGCGGGGTCCGTATGACATTACAATATTGCTTGTGATTAGTTAGATAACTAAGTAAGCCAACTTGACGGAAGCCTTCATTGTTTGACATTCTGTAGACATCAAACTTCGCGACGAAATTGTTCATTCGTGTGAATGACAGTTAATGAGAACATTTACATGATCTCGCGCAGGTCTCGTCTGAAACTCCGAGTCCTTTGGAATTCAGAAGATTGTCAACTTATTGAGGTGAATAGATGTGATATGAGTGTAAGTTTTTCTGAAGTTTCTGAATATATTGGAGTCTGAGTTCTGCTCGCATGTTAAACGGGTAGGAAGTTTAGCAGGTTGACGTAAAAGGAGTAAAATATGACGATTAAATTGGGTAGGTAGTAGATTTCAGCAGGGCTACTACGAAACTCGAAGTTCGTGTCATGGGGTTCCTCTGACACTTATATACTTACTATTTAATACGAGAGCGAGAGGGAATGCAATTTAAATTTAAATTTCAATTTATTACGACACGAACTTCGAGTTTCGTAGTAGCCCTGCAGACTAAATGTAAATCCGTACTAATATTATAAATGCGAAAGTGTGCATGTTTGTGTATGTTTGTCCATCTTTCACGTCGTAATGGAGTGACAGATCGACGTGATTTTTGGCATAGAGATAGTTTATGGGCCAGAGAGTGACATAGACTACTTTTTATCCCGGAAAAATGCACAAAGTTCCCGAGGAAACAGCGCGCGATAATCGAATTTCCATGCGGGCGTAGCAGCGGGCAATAGCTAGTATTTTTTAAGTAATAAATACCATGGGACACTTGACACCAATTGACCTAGTCCCAAGCTAAGCAAAGCTTGTACCTACTATGGATACTAGGCAATGGATAAACACATATAAATACATATATATATATAGATAAATACATAAGTACTAGAAAGAAAGAAAGAAAGAAAGAAAATCATTTATTTATAACAGCAATGACACATTACTAAACATCCAAGTCCCGAGAACACACTGTCTTACTCCCCACGCCGAAACACAACAGTGCAAGCACTGATCTTTGACGGCAGGATTAGCGAGCAAGATGGTGCTAGCAATCCGGGCGGACCTTGCACAAGGTCCTACCACCTGCAAATCTGTGCATCTATATTTCAGTTTGTATTTTCGATATATTGCTGACGTTGCCACATATTAGATTTAGCAAAACCCTGTAAATGGGCATTTCTATCTACCGTTGTACCCCGAGTTTACCTCTCCGATTTCAACAAAATTTGGAAGGTGGACTCAGTCCATGATTCCGAGCTAAAAAAAGTATGATGTGAGCTAGAAAAATATTGTATGGATGTGTCCGTTTTGTTACATATTTCTCTTAATAATTTTCGTAACAAAACCCATACATGTTTTGGGGACACATCTGGAGACCCTGTTTTTCCAGCTCGGAATCATGGACTGAGTCAACCTTCCAAGTTTTGTTGAAATCGGAGAGATAAACTCAGGGTACAATGGTAGATAGAAATGTCCAAAAGCATCATGGGTAAGAATTTAACAGTGATTAGCTACGAAATAAACACCCGCCGCGACTCTAATTTATGCGTGGTGTAAATTATAAACAACACAATTTTGTATAAAACGAGTTTTTTGCGAAATATATCCTCATTCATTCCATAACTGGTGTGATTTAGAGGGTGGCAGAAAACAAAGGGATGTACGAAATAAATAATACCTGCCCTGATAACGGTGAGAGGGAAAATTGTAAGGTTTTTTTGATAAAAGTGTGAAATTGGGAACCCAGTGGGTCGAAAATTGGGTGCTCTACTGGTAAATGAGTGGATTTATTGCTCGGTGATAAAATTGCATGTTTGAATAGTAGATTGTACAACGAGAGCATAAAAAGAGCCATTTTACCCAAGACGTTAATATAGCCACCCGGGCCGGTACGGCGAGGGTGGATAGACACGTCGAGGGGAAAATGGGTTAAATGCTCGAGTTTTTCACTCTGCTTTGCACTTAAATTGCAGTTGTAATTCTTAGACCGGGCGCAGTAAATAAATGATTTTAAAACACAAACACCTAATTTAAAACATGGTGTAATCGATTCTACTCTCGATTCTGAACAAACAATTTTCTGGTTTTTAGTTATTTAATTGACACTATGTATAAAGTGTGTGTGTGTAATATTAGACGTGATTACTGAGGAACGATGACTCATTTGTATAATTATAATAAAAAGTCACCAGCTGATCTTTCCATAAAGTAATATTATAAATGCGAAAGTTAGGATATCTGTTCGTTCGTTTGTTACTTCACCACGTCTAAACCACTGAACTAGTTTAGGTGAAATTCGGTATTTCGAGTCCCTGAGAAGGACATAGGATGGTTTTATCCCGGAAAATTGCATAGTTATAATAATTCTTCGCGGCCGGAGTCACGGGTAACAACTATTGCTTACATATTTTGGAGCAGCATTACATGTATACATTTTTATTATTTTTTATTTTTTTATTTATTTATCTCAACAAAAAGAAATTCATTAAATTTTTTGACAAATACTTCGCCAAACTGCAAAACAGTTTGTTGGCGAATACTACACTCCTTATTTTAATGCATTCATATATAAAATATGGGTAATAATATCAGAACATACAATTTGTCATAAATATAAAAACAGTGAATTTTTAAATTTTAGTACTCTGCAAGAGCTTTAACATCTGTGCGACAGGTATTATGTCGCAATCACAGTTTATAGAGCACACAGATTATAAAGAGGCCTGGAGCATCCCCCATCGTGAAACTACTGAATTCCGCCCCTCAGTCAGTGTATTTGTAGCCTCTCGGTGCACACCTGTGCCTCAAAGTCAAAGTCAAAATCTCTTCATTCAATTTAGACTATAAAAAGCACTTTAAACATAATAAAAATCTACCACCGGTTCGGACCCACCTGTTACTGTTAACATGATGCAATCTTCATCGTATTTTGGACTTAAAGGAAATCCCCGTTTAAAAATCGTGACCATCGCAACTCTTTAAGGATAAAATCTTTATAACCTATATGTTTTTATTAGCATACCGGGTGTGGCCTGTAATACGAGCAAAAAATTAAAACATAGATCGTCCTCGTTAAACTGAACAACATTAGTTGAGCGACTTTTAAAAATAATGGAGTCTTTGAATTTTCCTTTTTTCATACAAATTAAATACTGCTATCAATGTACGCCATCCTAGAACACAACTGACGTCGCCTGTCACGCTACAAACATCAAGCATTTTGCTTTACATTGCTTCTGCGAATAAACTTGAAAGTGTAATAAAAAAAAAAAAAAATTCGCTGAACTAATGTTGTTCAGTTTGAGGAGTATGATCTACGTTTTAATTTTTTGCTTATATTACAGGCCACACCCGGTATATGTTTTTATTAGCATATTATTTAGGTTTTTGACGCGACTCAGAAGCCAAAGTCACAAGACTCCATTATTTTTAAAAGTCGCTGAACTAATATTGTTCAGTTTGACGAGTACGGCTATGTTTTAACTTTTTGCTCGTATTATAAGCCACACACGGTATAGATTTTTTAAGGTAAACGATAGGCGGACTTATCGCTTCAGACAATCTTTGCAATAAACAAATTAGCGGCTAATATCCAATATTAAGGTACCTACTAGGCTGTGATAGTTTTCCTTATAATATTATTATAGATTATAGCCATTACGCGCAACTCCGTCCGCGTATAATTCGTTTATCGCTATCCCGTGGGAACTATGCTATTTTCCGGGATCAAAACAATCCTTTGTCCTTCTCCGGGACTCAAACTATCAGTATACCGAATTTAAACTAAATTGGTGCTGCTGTTAAGACGTGATGAAGTAACAAACAAACAAACTTACAAACTTACGCATTTGGAATGTTAGTGGGATAGTGGAATGATTTTTTCTGATTTATGAAGCTAAGTAGTTTGCATTGTGGAGCGCGGACACTTTTGCTTCTAAGCTGTGCGAGTGTGCGTCGTATGTCAGTCAGATTTTTTTTTGTAAGGTGTGGTGAAAACGAGGAAACTGATCACCCGATGGAAAGCAATGACCGCCGCCCATGGATATTCATAACATAAACTGAGTTACGGATGCGTGACTGACGTTGTTCATCCAGTAACGTTTTGTTTCAGTTATATTTTGTAAATGCGGATTATACACTTATGAGTCCAACCCACTCAAAGTCAAAGTTTATTTGTCATTGAGACCAATTTTTATTCGTATCTTTGGCTTTCACGAAGCCACGTACAGTAGCAGTCTGTGTTTGGTCTAGACTTTCATAAAGCCTGAAATATTAGGGCAGTCGGCGTTTAGTGTTATTTGTGGGGTTCGAACTATTATGTTTGGATATTTTTTGTTGGCACTAACTCGGTAACATTAAATTTTTACGAAACAATAACTTTCACTTAAGCAAAATCAGTTTTTCACGAAGTTAAATTTGTTGACTTGAAAAGGTCCCTTTTTTGGGATAAGTTTGGGAATAATGACCCAGGGTGGACCCTTTTATTAATCAATTTCACTATGATTTCCTTGACAAAGAGATGTCAAGCTGACATTAGTAACACAAAGGTCGCATTTATAATATTGGGATGGATTTAGTGTCAATTGAGAGAGAGAAAGAGAGAGAGAGAAACATTTATTTACACATATTCGATGCACTAAAAAAATGCATTATGTGGAAAGGGGAAAAAAATCGAATAGTATAAATTGGGCCCCACTCAGAATAATGTTACGGCAAGCCGCAACGCTGTTTTTCAGTGGGACCCATCAATTGCCGTAGCAATAAAATTACCCCATGATATTTAACATTTATGTGTTTCGGTGGCACATCAGAAAAACCAAAAAGTATCTGAAACTAAGAATCAAACCCGAGGAACTGGGTGTGCTTAACTATAGGCAAACACCGACTCGAGTGTTGGCATAAACTGCAAAATCTCAAAGTGGTCACAAAACAGGGCTTTGCAGGTTTACTGCACTTAATATCAGGTGAGAATCTAAAGATATGGGTCAACCACGGTCAGTTTTATGTAAAAAAACTTATAAACATGTTGTTATATCACACACAAAACAGTGCATTATGAATAGTGAATGCTACAGCAATTTACTATAATTTAAACGCCGGAAAAACCCCGTTTAAAAAAGGACATCGGATGATTTCATACCTATTATGTTCTAGATACTATGAACATTTTAAAACTTATGTTGAAGATTATAAGAATTATAATTGCTATAGTATTATAATAGGTACGATCATTTAGAAACCTGATTTATGGATTTTAAAACATGACTAATGAAAAAAAGCTCTTGAGTTGAGCCCTAAATATAACTTAAGTATAGTTTTGTTTTTGTGGTTTCGAATACTATTGATTAATAAATGAAAAATTTTAAAACGTATAATTTCGTGATCTAATTTCTACTTTCTACGCCGATCTTTCTTTTATAATAATCAAATTTCCACAATCATAATTTCAAAACGCAGAACCGCCTTTGTGTAATATCAATTAAATGTTTCCTAAGTATTTTGAACAGTATTGTTGATTCTCAATTTGTTATCCGAAATAGGACCCTTGCCTCGAGGGTCTTGAACTTCATGATTGCAATTCTGATAGTAATCACAAGTTTGGTATCAATCCGTTAACTTTAATAAGTCAATATGCATTATTTGAGTGAGATAGACCGTCTTCAGGCAGTTAATTACGGGTATAACGTAGAATAATAATGATGACCGAAAATGTTCATGCCTTTAAATTAAATTATATTTATGAAAACATTGAAGTTTATTTTTTTCTTTAATTTTTTTATTTAATAAGCCTAGTCGTAGAAAAAGTATTGTATACAACGCTGTAATTATAAATACTTATATCAAAAAATCTCGTGGCGTCTCTTCTTACGATGCTCGCTACGCTCAGATCGTAACTCACGCCACTCACCTTTTTTGCCCCCTTTTATACTACTGTTACTTAAAATAGTATTTTAAGCTAAAGTTATGGAAAAAAATACTACATGACTGAATACACATAACATTTACGTATGGCCTTGGGCGCAGCATAGTGATATAATGATTACTATACCATCTGTGTCAACCTGCGTGTTCGACAAATAATTGATTTGTACTTAATCTGATTACAGAGGCCAGTGCCGTATCAAGAACAAAATAGAATATCTTGCTCGCTAATCCTGCCGCGAAGCAGCAGTGCTTGCACTGTTGTGTTTCGGCGTGGAGAGTAAGACAGCCGGTGAAATTACTGGCACTTAGGTATCCCATCTTAGGCCTATAGGTTGGCAACGCATCTGCAATACCCCTGGTGTTGCAGATGTTTATGGGCGGTAGTGATCTCTTACCATCAGGACACCCACTTGCCCTCCACGCCGAAACACAACAGTGCAAGCACGCTGCTTCACGGCAGGATTAGCGAGCACGATGGTGGTAGCGATGGTAGCAATCCGGGCGGACCTTGCACAAGGTACTACCACCGAATATCGACGACCGGATGGCCGAGTGGTTAGGGAACCTGACTACGAAGCTTGAGGTCCGGGTTCGAATCCCGGCCGGGGCAGATATTTGTATGAATAATACGAATGTTCGTTCTCGGGTCTTGGATGTTTAATATGTATTCAAGTATGTATTTATCTATATAAGTATGTTTATCCGTTGCCTAGTATCCATAGTACAAGCTTTGCTTAGTTTGGGACTAGGTCAATTGGTGGCAAGTGTCCCATGATATTTTTTTATTTTTTTTATTTATATATTCAACTGCTGAACGTAAAGCTTTACGCGTGCAAAGCCATGGTAAAATGCTGCTATTGTACGTGTAATGTATGTATTTTAACTCACTTATCCCAGCCTATTTACATCCCACTGCTGGGCACAGGCCTCCTCTCGTAATGAGAGGGCTAGGGCCGTAGTGCCCACGCGGGTTCAGTGCGGATTGGCAACTTCACACATCCCATTGAATTACTTCACAGATGTGTGCAGGCTTCCTCACGATCCTTTTCCGTAAAGCTGATGGTAAATTTCACATGTAATTTCGAACATAAATTTCGAAAAACTCAGAGGTGCGGGCCGGGGTTTGAACCCACGAACCTCTGCTTGAGAGGCGATAGGTAAAAACAAGGCCACCATGGCTTTTCCACGGCTTTTTAATGTACTTTAACTAGGCATTTAAAATCTCTCCGCTAAATTCTGTTTATGTTGTTACGCTTGACATGTTCCGTGCTGTCGTGTTACGATTGGACCACGTACTACTTAACTACCACATATAGTCACGTTTGATATGACTGTACTCAGAATTACGCGAAAATATTTTAAACTAGCTTTTGCCCGGGGCTCCGCCCGCGTGGTATTCGGTTATCGCGCGCTGTTTTGGGAAGTGTGCATGTTTTCGGGATAAAAAGTAGCCTATGTCACTCTCGGGCCCATAAACTATCTCTATGCTAAAAATCACATCGATCTGTCGCTCCGTTACGGCGTGAAAGATGGACAAACACACAAACATACAAACACAATTTCGCATTATAATATTAGTATGGACAACATACTACCGGGTGTGGCCCGTAATATGAGAAAAAAATTAAAACATAGATCGTCCTCGTCAAACTGAACAACATTAGTTCAGCGACTTTTAAAAATAATGGAGTCTTTGAACTTTCCCTTTTACGTACAAAATAAATACTGTTATCAATGTAAGCCATCCTAGAACACGACTGACGTCGCATGTCACGCGAAAAACATCAAGCATTTTGCTTTACATTGCTTCTTTAAGTTTATAAAAGTGTAATAAAAATAAAATAAAAACTAATGATGATTAATGATTTATTCCTTTCTTTTAGTTTTTTTGATATTTTTTTTTTTATATTAATTATTCTTTTAAGTTTTAATTTATTTCAATTTAAGTTTTCATTAATTTAATCTTGCTGTAATAATTTGTAGTGATTTAATGTAATTTGTCACTGCTTATAAAATTGAATAAATATTAAGTAAAAACTAATTACATGTTTTAATTATTTGCTCAAATCACAGGCTATATTGTATGATTGCATTTTATCTAATTAATTATTATTTTTTATTTCAATGGAATGATTAATATCAATTGTATTTTTAATGTTAATTTGATCGGCTTCGGCTGAATATTAAATTGCATAATAAATTGTAATAATGAATTTATATACTTATATATTTGACATGTAAAATTTTTATTTTATGAATAAATGAATATGAATATGAATATAGCAAGTCGCCCTCTTCCAATCCAATCAAAAACAAATGGCTTGCAAACGCCAATATAATTGTAGGCAGAGATAGATATCAAAATTTTTTGCTGCTTTGGGAGCGATTATTTCCGGAAATCTTCACTTAGGTACTTAATCAAAAAGTTTTTGAGAACCCTTACTATCATCTTTTCAAAAGAGCTGTCGAACTATGTACCACACGTTTTGCGAGTTAATTTTTTTTTCCAATTTCTGTTACTTACGTGTGTGGAGTGCCTCCCTCCCCCCTATAAATATTTTTTTTTTTAATTTAAGTACAATATCTAAATAGCGGCTTATATAAGGCATCTGCTGTACTCCAAATTTCATTGACCTTGTAGTTTTAGAGTAAAATGCCTGTGACATACTGACGGACAGACAGACAGACAGACAGACGGACTCGACTAAACTGTAAGGCTTCCGTTTTTGCCATTTTGGCTACGGAACCCTAACAATCCCAAAGGAACGCCACGTTCAGAGTTCCATACCCAATTACACGTGCTGAATCTGTAGCGATGGCGTTTTCAGCAAAAAACAATTTATGCGTCAGCCATATGTAAGCAGGGTTTGTCACGTATGTGTCGATGTGACTTAGTCACTCGCATTGTAGAATAAGCTAACGCAGCGAGATCTCTAGAAGCTAACGCAAGGTCGTCAAAGAATTGTTGTTTGACGGAGAGTGACTAGTCTGTTTATCGTTGTAATTAGATTAGCTACTATGTCGAGCGTATCTTTTAACGTTGAGTTTCGTTTTTCGTTTAAGTACAGCCAACGTCATAATTGAGTGGTTTTGTAGCTTGTCATTTTAACGTCATTTGAAAAGCCGACGAAATTGTGTTCCAACTGAAAGCGGCAAGGTACAAAAGTGATAATAATCCATCCATCCATCCATCAGGAGACCCACTTGCTCGTTTGCCTTCCAGTCAAATAAAAAAATAATAAAAAAATATTTACCTATGACGTTGATTGTACAATTTAGCGATAAGACCGCCGTTTGTTTACTTGTATTTTTTATTTTTGTGATGTCTCTGTACTGTTTTTAGTGATCAATAAATAATATTTGTATTGTATTGTATTGTACAATTTAAAGTTCTCTATCGTTTGCTCGAATTTCATATGCAATAAATAATATTTATCGTTTTAGAATTTTCATTTGTCATAAAGCAATTTATTTCTGAATTAGTAATGGCTCTACAAATTTATTTTATGGAAAACGTTGGTATGGCAAGTGAAATTATGAGAAAGGAAGCGGTTTGACAGCTTCATTTAAGGCTGTTACCAGAACCAGTGAGCTAAATCTATAGCCTTATTTGCACATACCATCAAATGAGATAGAGAAAGGAATTTAGTCGTAGATTATTAAAATGTAGAGCTCAATAGAACTTATCTATCTTAATTGTATGATTTCTATAGGTATTTGAATATGATTATCAATCTACTTATCGAAATCACTAAAATGTTCCGTACAGTTTCATTAAGTAATCTTTATTAATAGTTAATCTGGATTTCGTAACTTTTTCATAAATTATAAGATAGTAACAATCGACAGTGCTGTTCAAAACCAATAATACTTAAGATCTGAAAATTTAGTGGTCAAACTTATTTTCAATTTTTTTTCGTGCGCACCGAAATCAGGAAATTCAATGCAGATGTACAAAAGGAAAGTACCTGTACTGATCTGTGACAAGACACCGGATGCTTATTTGAACGAATCGGTCGCCCATCAAAACATGCGAGTAGAAACATCCTCCCAGAGGCAAAACAATGGGCGAGGATAAGTTCTTACCTCCGGACACGTCCGCGGTAACTACTCTGCCGGCGACCGCGGCTGCGCGCGCGCAACCGCTGCCCCCACCCCGCTATATAGCCTCTGATGCCCGCACGGACGTCAGTTATTACGACACAGTCTAACAGTGCACACGCCGGTCACAAACATGTTTTCCCCGCGACTACTTGCGGTACTCGCGTTGCTGGCGGCCGTCGGCGCCCTCCCGACCACCGACAAGCCGGCAGTCCCGCGTCCCGTCACCACCATCACCGACGATGACTTCGACGACTCCCCCTGGTTCAGTTTCCCCATGTTCGGGAACCTTTTCGCGCCCCTCTGGAGGCTCTTCCCGAGTTTCGCAGACATCGGACCGAGGATCGTCGCTGATGACGACAAGTTCCAAGTCATCGTTAACGTTAAGGATTACAAGAAGGATGATCTGAAGGTCAAGGTTAAGGGTGACTTCATCTTCGTGCAAGGTTCGCACGAAGCCAAACAGGACGACCACGATGTCTTCGCGAGCCAGTTCTTCCATACTTACACGTTGCCAGCGAACTCGAGTGCGGCTGACGTGACTGCTGATCTTTACAGCGATGGTTTCCTGGTTGTAAACGCTCCTTTGAACGGCGCTGAAGCTACAAAGGACACGGCAGACCGTGAAGTCCCCATCACAGAGACTGGAACAGCATATCAAAAGGACAAAGCTGAGCAGACGACAATACCTGCTGTCACATTGACCCCTGAAGATGACCGAAAAGAGCCGACGACGCCCTCCGACACCGAAGATGCGACCCTGAAGGACAACAGCATCCCTCACGGCAACGAAGTTGCGCCATAGTGATCTAGACCTAAGCATTTAGCATACTTATCCTATTTGTATCGTAATAAATATTTTTTTAGAAACAGTGTTTTCTTGGTTGGTATGCGGGTGGCGTGAGTGCGTTTAATGGTTGCGCGTTGTTCAGCATACAAAATCGAGCTGGTGCGGGCTGAGGAACAATGGAGGTTTGTTTTGTACCTTTTTAGGTTGCAATGCGTCGCAGAATAAATTATGTATCATCTCTTTTGATGCTTCGGGAGTGTTCCTATTGTTTTCGAACAGGTCAAAATGTTTAGTGTCGAAAGATATGTTTAGTTTGTGACCTAACCCTTTTTTCATGGTAATAAGTTTGTACACAAGTTACTACTCGAATACAGAAAGAGTTGTATTGTTAATATTCTGTGTGTGTGTGTGTTATGGCAGTTTCCAAAACATTGAACATCACTACTATTTAACAAGATTGCAATTAATATTAGCAATTTAGTAAAATATTTCAATATTCTGGGAATTAATAGAAGTTACTGTTGAACTAATTTAATTTGCTGCTAAGTTGATCCTAACGTATCAGGCGAAACTAAAACTCAAATTTAGATAATTTTGTAAACGGTTGCCAGTTCGAGAAATATGACAAAATACTTTACAACTAATATTATTATAAATAAAGATGGAGATGCTTTTTTATTTAATCAAGCAATAACGTCGGAACCGATTTTAAGCAAAATTTGGTACATATTGAGAGAGTTTTATATAAAATAGTTTTAATTTTGGATAATTGTAGAGTTCCCGCGTCATAGCGACAAAATATATTTGCAGACAAAGTCACGGGTAATAGTTATTATTAAATATAAGCTAAAGTTTTATATCAAGTCGTCCACATAATAGTTAAATTATTGTTACTATAGGTTCGGGGTATTTTCCAAAATGTCGCTAATAGAATGGGCAATAAAAACCATAAGATTGCAAATTGTTTACAACATTGACTGCAGTGAGTCATAAATTAGTGTGTCTTATGATTCATTAAAGAACATAATTAAGAAACACCAACGTCGTGTTTGTTCTAGACAAGTCCGATATGAAACTAAAATGTTAAAGTTTTATACGATACAAGTGCGGAAAGTAAGCAAAGTGCAACGAGTTTTGATGATGTTAAGAAACGAGCGCAGCGAGTTAATAATTGACTACATTCCACAATTTTTACACATTCGGTGGCATTAATAATAATAATCGATAGTGAAATTCTGGTAATTTATTGAATCGGGCGTTAAATTCTTGTAGTCCGGCCAAGATCGTCTCCGCAGAGTTAGACGATGATATAGTAAGGTCTTTAAAGGTTAATCGCTTGGATATGGTTTTAAAAATATTTTTCCAACAAAAACTTATTTATGCAACAGCCGTTTCCGTCCACTGTTTTTACCGGATTTAGGGATTTTAAGGCCAAATTATTGCAAGGGCAAGGGCTGTTCAAGGGCAGATAGGTCGATACTGAACTAATGAGACACTTTTGACCATCTGCACTTCGTCACTACTTTGAAAAAATCGTATCTAAAATAATAAGTCAACAAAATTAAACCTTGACATAATGTTCATAAGGTTCACTCAAAAAATTATCTATTTTGGGATACGAGTATTTTTAAAAGTAGACTGACGACTACCACCAGGTGCGATGAAGGTCAGTATTAATTGAATAAAAAAAATTGCCTACCTACCGGTGTTGAACTACTTTGTATCCCTTGCTACTAATATTATAAATGTGGAAGTTTGTGAAGATGCTTGGATGTTTGTTACTTCATCATATCTTAACCAGTGAACCGATTTAGATGAAATTCGGTACATAGATAGTTTGAGTCCCGGATAGTACATAGTGTACTTTTTAATATATTTTTTAAAATTTTAAATTTTTATTCATGTATGTAAATATTTAGCTACACCTTATAGGTAAAATTGTATTATTAGGTGCACTTTAATGGTAATAAATAAAATAAATAAAAATACTTTTTATCCCAACAAATGACGGCAAAGACCAGTTCTCCATAAAAATAAATGACTACGATGTAATTTTTGAATGAAACAAAAAAAAGGAAATGCCGAGTAGTCTCAAAATCTCCAAAACGGTCTTATACTAATCGCCTAATCTTTACAAATTAGTTCATCTTCATAATCATACAATAACTCATTTTAATCTAAAGCGAACCAATCATACAAATTATGTTTTCATGCAGTGTATTCTATTCTAGTCATTTCTGCCAAGGTTACACAAAAACTAATGAGAGTCATTTGTTTTTATGGTTGAGTAACTTCCTTAGTATCGTTAGTAAGTAGTTGTTTTGATGGCTTGACTTGACACGTTAGATTGTTTTTCAATAAGGCATCTTAAAGAAAATTCTGCTTACTGCTACTTAACACTTTTAACCTTTTACAATAAAGAGTATAAACAAACAAGCAAATGAACACCCACTGCATCCACCTGTTGCAAAGTTACGTTCACCAAATTTTTTATTCGACTGGATGGCAAACGAGCAAGTGGGTCTCCTGATAGTGAGAGATCACCACCGCCCATACACACCTGCAACACCAGGGGGATTGTAGATGCATATGGGCTACCTCAAGTGCCAGTCATTTCACCGGCTGTCTTACTCTCCACGTCGAAACACAACAGACTGTTACTTTACGGCAGCATTAGCGTGAAAGATTGTCACAGCGATTCAAGTGCCAATTCTGACTGCCATTCTCCTAACTTCGCCGCGGATCGGCAAGCGCAGCGTGGGACGTCCACCAACGAGATGGACGGATGACCTGGTTAAAGCCGTGGGTTCACGGTGGATGCAGGCCGCTGCCAACCGAAGCAACTGGAGGTCTATGGAGATGACGATGATGATGATGATTCTCCTAACTTTACTATAACGGGGAGGGTACTGGCCTAGTTATTTGACCGGTATTTACAAGGTTGCGTGTGTGCAGTCATTGTGTGCAATAAGCGTGAAGTTACACATGTGTGCGGCGACTACATACGTCGAGAATTTTCTAGATGCATCTACAAACACGAGTATAGAAAACCGAACGCTAATAAATCGCACTACGGATTAAAGTCACTTGGGCGTTTTGCGATTTCCGATAACTTATTTTACGATCCATTAAAATAGTGGCCGGAGTATTTCAATCTCCATTTTGCTTAAATGCTTTGCTTTGAAGTGTTTGACATTTATGACCAATCAGCGATCATAAATTGTTGTTGTCAATTTAATTTGGATAGAGGTGGATTGACATCCTGTCATTAGTTTGCCTGGTTATGATTTAAATTTGGCTGATGATGATAATGATGGTAGTAAATGGGGATACGTCATGGCATCACGATAGGATCATCATTGTTCATTTTTAGTCATTGTTGATGTGATTTGCATTTCAAGGAGACCAGGGATGTAAATAGTTAACGGGCAAATGTTTATTTATGTCGATGATATCAGTTCAGTGTTCAGCCATTTTTGAGATATTGTACTTCTTGGTACCTACGTTTGTTTAAGTTAAACGAACATTGTTTCTAAACTAACTTTCTACTTTTTAATGAGATATTGAACTTTAAAACCTTTATTAAATTAAATCACATTAGCATTACATTATATCATTAGGTACAAATTATAGCAATTAAATAAAAATTACGAAATAAGAATTAAATCAAACAATTAAACAAAACTAATTAGGGATAAGTTCGCCTTTGTACATATATATTTTTTTCAATGAAGTTTGTTTTACTTATTTTGTACAATAAAGAGTTTACACACATACATAAAATTAAGTCAAACAGTAAAAAAAAAAAAAATTAAACTAAAAACTGACATTAAATTAACAAAATACTTACTACAATCAAAAGGAATAAAAAAAAGTATTTTTAACTAAAGATTCTTAAGGCCGATTTGTTTTATATTTAGTGAACATTCTGTTACTTCCTTTTTAGTACTAGGTACATAAAAAGTCAGTTAGTAGCGATTAGCAAAATTATTTTAATATTTTTTCTTCACATAAATGGAAACTATAGCTATTGCATAGCGTGACTCATTTAATTGGCATGAATAACAAAAAGTTTTAAATTACTGAGCTATTTAATTTTAGCACGTAGCATGCATATATACATGCTATAAAGTGAAAACAAAGGCGGATATGATAATATACTTAACATAATTCAAACCTACATACCTACAGCATTCGATTTAAGACGTGAGTTATCCGTTACAATATCATTTTTCACTTCTCATGCTCGTAAAGTTCCTGTTTATGCTGTATCTAGGCGACATAAAATGACTTTTTATGCTCTAGTGCATAAAATAGAATCTTCGTCTAATACCAAGTCAAGACCAAAGTAATCAGGTGTGTCGACAGCGACAAACAAAAAAATTTCTATATATTAAAAAAAATCTTTTTATCTCAAATTTTATTTATTTAAAACTAAAAATCAGTCATAAAGTCAGTAAAATTAAAATAATGGAATTATCATAATAATGCATAAAAAATATAAGGTACATTGAAAGTGACTCATTGTTTCCACTGTTGTTATTTCATTTCCTCGCCATCAAAGTGAAAAGCAGAGTGTAAAACTCGAGCATTAAATCCATTTTCCCCTCGACGTGTCTATCCACCCTCGCCGTACCGGCTCGGGTGGCTATATGAACGCGTCGGGTAAAATGGCTCATTTTATGCTTTTGTTGTACAGTAGCTAATGATGTGCCATTTAATTTCCAAATTTTTAACACAGGTTCCACGCCTAACAGCTAATAACACTGGAATATTCATAAACTTGTAAATTTAGTTATCGTTTCCCAAATACTCCCGACTCATGCAAGTTTCTAAGTGATAGATCGTTCACCTCGGTGACCGTAGTTTCCTCTAGAGAATCGAATCAACCTAATTCTTGTCTAATAATAACTTTGCCAGCTCCTGTAGCCTGTGGGAAAAGTGCGTTTACCTTTACTTGCAAGAATTTAATTTCCCCGAATTTCACTTGCCATACCAACGTTCGCCATAAAATATATAGAACCGTGCTGTTTTCAGGTTTTTTTTTAATGTCACCATACTCGTATAGAGTGCAGTATGTTAGGTTATTAACTCTGAAAAAATTACTATTTGAGAAATAAATTACTTTATGAAAAATGAAAATTGGAGAAAACGATACACTCGGGCATATGAAATTCGGGCAAACGGTAGTGAACCGGAAAAGTGACCGACTATTTTATTTTGGTTGTGCTGAAAAAGCTAACTTCATATCAAATTTCAAGTTTCTAGAACAACTTAATATTTAGCGTTTATACTACCTACTGAGCTGGCGACGTTGCATTTTGACAGTTTTTCTCGATTATTCCATAAAAGTTTGATGAAAATTAAAAATGTGGTCTGATAGAACTCTTCCTTATATATAGGTTTATTTTTTATTTATAACTTTAGTTTGTATGTAGTTTTGGCTACGTTTTTTTGATTTGTACCGTGTTATGTTTTATTAATAAATTATCTGCATTTTATAGGTTTTTTTTATAGGTATTTTTATAGGTTTTTAAGATATAAAAGTCTGTTACGAATAATTAGTGGAGTAGACACATTAACTTATAATTATATAGAGAAGAGTTCTATCAGACCACATTTTTAATTTTCATTAATTTTATATGGAATAATCGAGAAAAACTGACATAAATGCAACATTGCTAGCTCAGCAGGTATAAGGGCCAATCAACTTTTTTAACCACACTAATTATATTGTCCGCGACATTTTTCAAACAATTGCAGATTTTTGTAAGTTAATATGTTTTTTCTGTAATTTAATTGTTGGTAATACCTACATGAATCCATGCCGTCCTACGTAAGTTCAACCTATTAAACCGTGAAATATTTTGTTGGAAGTACAATTTTTTGGCAACGCCAGAGACAATTTTGGTAACGCAGGAGACGCCCAAAGTGTCGGTAAAATAGTTGATTGGCCCATAAACACTGTTAAAGTACCCTTATATAGGTTTTGATCAAAATTTGCAATTAAGCACCTTTTTTTAATGGCAGGGGTTAAAAATATTTTACCAAGTTAAAAAAAAAAAAAAAACATAAAATACCCACTGCAGTAGGAAGAAACTCCCCCATTTATAAAGTCGATTATTAAACATATCCTGCCTACATTATATCACCCAGTAACATGTAAAGTTTCCATTACGCCCCGATTAAGCCCGTATACCGCTATCTAATAAATAATGATAATACAATCCAAGCTGCAAAGCGGTACGGGCTGCAATATACACTTACGAGCTTACGAGTAAGGGAGCGGCCACACCGCTGCTTAAAAAACGGTGACGGTATGAAATCGCAGTGACGCATCGGATGCGTATCGTTTTTATCGCATGCCTACACGGCTGCTTAAAATATACTTCTTCTTCTCTTTTTAAATAAGGCTTCTGTCCTAATTATTAAGACAATTTCGCCAGTGTCTAAGTATTCTCTTTCGAGAGGCAACGTTGTACGGTGATTGTAGTTTTTGTAACTTGATAGTAAAATTCCAAAAACCCACGTGGAGACAACTTGCGCATTAAAAAATATCAGACACGAGAGCAATATTGAATATTGTGATCACTGTTCACTGTTAGGGTTAATCGCCGCATAAAACACTATCAAAATTATACTTCAACTAGCCAAAGAAACAGAAATAGCAAAATTAAATATTGTCTACATCCGCCATCTTCGAATGCCACAAATCGAATCTCGCTTAAAATATACAGACGGTGCGGAATCGCAGTGACGTGCCGTAAACGTCACGACTTTTGGTGGAGAGCATGCGGTAAAGTCCTGTGTGTCCTGTGCCCTTAATGTAAGTTTTCGTTTACAAAATACATCGCGATCGCCTTCGCGTTAAAATCTCAATTTATATGGAAACATGAACAGCGCCTCTAGCGGAACGTTTGCGATGTTTGTCTTACATACAAATTGAGGTTTTAACGCGAACACGATCGAGATATTTTGTAACCGAAAACTTACACTAGGGGTACTGACATTTACGGCACGTCACTGCGACTCTGCAACGTTTGCGTATTAAAAGCAGCAGTGTGTAGAGCATGCGATAAAAATGGTGTGCATATGATGCGTCACTGTGATAACATACCATCACCGTTGTTTAAGCAGCGGTGTGGTCGCTCCTTAATTTAACTTGCGTCCTCTTCTAAAACCATGGAACGGCACGGAATGACAAAAAGATTGAAATTTGGTTTTCAGAGTCAACGGCAAAATATTTTAATTTCATTTAGGCATAAATTAATATTTTAGGCACACAACAAGCACTTACTATGGATGTCAAAAAATCTATACCGGTTCGTAGGATCAGATTCTCGACTCGATAGTTTTTTAGCTAAGGAGAAAATAAGAGGTTGGCTAAGCACTTTGAACTATCGTGAATCAGAACAAATACTACACACTCGACAATAAACACTATACAACACCACTCACACACTCACATGTTCACTTTTGCTTAAACACATAGAATAGGTACCCTGAAAATCACTTTTATTTATTTATTTATTATTAGTTACTTATTTTCTCTCTATTTTTGTTTAAGTTGGCAGTTATATAAGATTTGTAAGACTGTTTTGTTATTTTTTTTTTTTTTTTTCTTTTCTATTTTTCCTGGTTGATAACGTCACATTCTCTTTTTTGTTTTAATTTGTTTATTCTCTAGCGCTTAACAGATACCTGGCAAACTATCTGGCGTGCCATCCTGCGAAACAGGCTTAGCCTAGTGTAGGTGTCACAAGTAAATCACTAATCATAATCGCTAGCAGTGGAGTAGTATATATATATATTTTTTTAAACTGATCCAGAATTGTCATCGATTTGCTATTTAAAGGAAGGAATCGCCAATGCGGAACGGAATTATTTCCAAATATCTCTGTCCTTAAAATAATTATTAATTTTGAGATTTTACAAGCATACATCACGATCTCGTTAAAAATATTGGGATAAAAAGTAGGCTACGTGTGTGTAAGTAAAAAAAAACATAAAGATGGTATAAAGGAGAGTTTGGTCCATCACTCGGATTAAGGAGCAGGCAGGTGGTAGGACCATGTGCAAGGTCCGCCCGGATTGCTACCACCATCTTGCTCGCTAATCCTGCCGTGAAGCAGCAGTGCTTGCACTGTTGTGTTTGGGCGTGGAGAGTAAGACAGCCGGTGAAATTACTGGCCCTTAAGGTATTCTATCTTAGGCCTCTAGGTTGGCAACGCATCTGCAATACCACTGGTGTTGCAGATGTTTATGGGCGGTGGTGATCTCTTATTACCACCAGGACACTTACTCGTTTTCCTTCAAGTCGAATAAAAAAAAAGTTTAAAACACTGTAGGTAGAATATTGTGCACGGAAAATTCTAATGAGATATTTTCCTCCAAGATTTGCATTATTTACAATGCACTTAAGGTAATACTTCAAAATTAAAACAATTTTGTAAACGCAAACAGCCTTAATAGGTAACTAGGGCAGTGGAAAGGTTAAACATGATAAGCATTGACCTTCATAATGTCGCCGTAATTCGAAACCTAAAATAGACCAATAGATGATATGTTTCCCATCAAAATACTCATAGGCTTATTTGGATCTAAAAACTGATCGGTTGTTAATCCAATACCTGAACGAATCAGTTGTCATTTGATTGTCATTGTATCTTTTTCTATTAGTACGGGATGCAAAGTTGAATATAAAGCAGCCATTTTATGCCGACTAAAAACTGTCCACTATCCATGTTATAATGGATAATTTTCCTTTAATACTTATCTCTAAACATCAGCCTTTCCTGCAGCGATGTGGAGACAAAAGTAAATAATGTAAAAAAACTCAAACATTTATTTAAATTCATAGTCCTGTTTTCTGATGAAAATGACACAATATGTAAGATGGTGAATAAAATTAAGGTACGAATATACAACCTTAAATGTTTTACTGTAAATAATAATGGTATGGTTTTTTTTAATGCCTCTGATAACTTTTACTCTCGTTAGAAATACGACTGCAAAATTATTATTCTGAACATTTTAGCTCCATATTTTCTATAAGTATGATATATGTGTTATGTTTGATACAGAATCCCTTTTCTGTAAAGATAATGATTATTATGTATTTTGAGTTAAAAATCTAAAAATATTACCTACCTCAAATGTCACTTGTTCAAATCCGGTGCTAAGGTGGCCTAACACGGTACTTCTACCCTAAGTAGGATTAAATAAGTATTTTAAATGAGATTTAATCGGTATGAAATTGAAAGGAAAAATGCTACGGTGCCTCCCGTACTATATGGCCCTATGAGCTTGTTAAAATGGTACTAAGTAAATGCGTGAGCTATGCCAAATCAATTTCCTTGTCCGAAACAATGCATTTTACAACCATTTACGTACCTCGTACCTAATATGATGAGTAATAATAAATACATCGAACAATGGACAAGTAGGAGCAACGTATTTCTAATTTATTTTTTATTTAATAGTTTGTAACTAATACTAGGAACAATACAATAGTAGATTGTACAACGAGAGTATAAAACAAGCCATTTTACCCGAGGCGTTCATATAGTCACCTGAGCCGGTACGGCGAGGGTGGATAGACACGTTGAGGGGAAAATAGATTTAATGCTCGAGTTTTACTCTGCTTTTCACTTCGATGGCGAGGAAATGAAATAGCAACAGTGGAAACAATGATTCACTTTCTATTTACCTTTTATTTTTTATGCATTATTATAATAATTCCATTATTTTAATTTTACTGATTTATTAGGATTGATTAGATTGATTTTTGATTTTATATAATTTAAAAATTATTTAAAAAATATATAGAAACTTTTTTGTTCGTGGCTGTTGACACCTGATTACGGTCTTGAGTTGGTATTAGACGAACATTTTATTTAGGCACTAGAGCATAAAAAGTCATTTTATGTTGCCTAGATACAGTATAAACACGAACTTTACGAGCATGAGAAGTGAAAAATATTTTTTGAATCATCCAAGTCATCTTTTTTTTTCGGACATCATATTGGAATATTACCCTATGTCACTTCGACTGTTATGACACTCGTAATACCTGATACTTTATATGTTAATATCCTTTCAGCTGTTAATACTGCAAAAAGGGCCAAAAAATAAGACATACATACATACACTTGAAAACATATCCCTCTTCCGCACAGTCGGGTAAAAATAATGATAGTAAATAGCATAGTACCGACCTATAATAATGTATAATAGTAACCGGATCCACCCAAACAATAACATCAAGCAAATCATTGGTACAATGAGTTCCATCAACACAGTGAGCCGATTACCGACAATAGTGTTTGGAATAGCGCTTATATCTGTTCCGGAATTCCGATAATATAGAAAGTGGTGATAACATTGCTATTGTGTTATATTGCCGTAACATATGCAATAGAAGCACTATTTATTATGGTAATACTATTACTCATTCTGTGAAAGAAGCCGGTGGGAATAAAGTTGTTGCAGCATCACGCCAGTGCTTTTCTCAACTAAACATTTATTATTTTATTATTATTTTCATGGGACACTTGACACCAATTGACTTAGTCCCAAACCAAGCAAAGCTTGTACTATGGACGCTAGGCAACGGATAAACATACTTAAATATAGATAAATAAATATTAAACATCCAAGACCCGAGAACAAACATTCGTATTATTCATACAAATATCTGCCCCGGCCGGGATTCGAACCCGGGACCTCAAGCTTTGTAGTCAGGGTCTCTAACCACTTAGCCATCCGGTCGTCAAACTGACGTGACTGACATGACTGAGAATTATAGTCAATTTCTATCAAAATAGTGACAATAGTCTATCGATATTTAATATTTGATCTACCTGTAATGAAACTAGATAAAACATTGCTTAGTTTAACTATGGTTTACATTTAATTACGTTAGTTAATATTTAACGGCATTTACCTTTGTAAATTGAACCTGGGCGAAGATTTGATCAGCCCATCTAATTTTAGAGTAGTTTATTTAGGATTCGTGGTGTTTATTAAATTTCGCCGTTGCTTCTCTGATAACAGTGGACGGAAAGGTGATTAAATGTTATTAGAAACCGGTCAAGCGTGTGTCGGGACGCGCGCAGTATAAGACCTTACGACATATTTATACAAGAGAAGTTTTTACCCCGCAAAATTGCACAGTTTTTGTGGCATTATGCTGAGTCAGCGCCGCATCTTCACTACATAACATGGCTCCCTGTTGTATTACAATGTGGTTTCTCTATATCTGTTTTCTTTATCTGTATGATTGTTAACATGTTTTTTTTCTTGTTAATGTTTATTCCTTTGTTTTGATCAAAAACGTGTATAAAGCCATGTTATTTTGTTATGAGGATTAAAGTTTCTATCTATCTATCTATCTACATTGGCTACATTGCTTGCCCAAAATGACATTATTTCGCCTGTGTAATTCGAGATATCCAGCTATCTACAAACTAAATGTCATACAATCTCGTCCATCCGCTTTAGAGTGAAGGAGTAGGAGTAGACACACAAACAAACACACGCACGCACGCACGCGCGCACAACATACTCGTAATCCTACTAATACAAAGAATACTTTTTATCCCGATGTTCCTACGGGATAGAGATAAAATCTCGAACTAATAACCGCTGGGATTAGTTAGAGTCATGAAATTTGGTACGTAAATAGCTGGGTCTCTGGAATTACACAAAGGCTACTTTCTATCCCGATATTCCACGAGACAGGGGATAGAATCTCAAACTAATAACGCTGGGTTTATAGTCATGAAATTTGGCACGAGTTTTTTAATTTCACGTCAGTAAAAACCACGATGTAATTTTAGGCAATTCCCACGAGATTTTAATAAAATCCCGGAATTTCGAATTGCAAAGCCACGGGTAAACGCTAGTGTATCGTAATTTGCCAATTTGGAATGAGCATCATGTGACTACCTGTCTCATTGGGTCGGTGATGAGCAAACAACAGGAAAATGGCGTCGCGTGACTCCATTGCTATGTGAAGCACTAAATTATCTAGATGACTCCACTAAACAATCGATCTCCAGAATCTTCTTCTATATAAATAAAAATGAATCGTAAAATATGTTGTTAAGCACAAAACTCGGGAACGGCTGGACCGATTTGGCTAATTCTTTTTATGTTGTGCTCGTTACTATCAGGAAAAGGTTTTAATGGAAGAAAATACAGAAAAAATACAACGGGGGCGAAGCCGCGGGCAACAGCTAGTCTACAATGTTTATGGATTATGTATGTAACGTACGTAAGAAACGGAGATAAAATTATAATTGGCAGTTCCGTAGCTATTATCTTTATCGCATTTAGAGCAGATTTTGTAACATTTAATACGATTTTGTTGTTTTTTATGCCTTAACTAGGAAACGGACAAAGATGATTGTGTATGATGATGTATTAATTTTACTTGCAGTTATACACATTTAAATTGTAGATTTTTGTTACAGAATTAATGGGTTTTTAAGAAGTTGACGGAGTGGCATGTTATGTGTAGGTATAATAACTTGTTATGAACAAAAATACTTGTTTAATTTATATTTAATTACTAGCTTTTGCCCGCGGCTCCGCCCGCGTGGTATTCGGTTATCGCGCGCTGTTCCCTCAGGAACTGTGCATTTTTCCGGGATAAAAAGCAGCCTATGTCACTTTTGGGGCCATAAACTATCTCTATACCAAAAATCACGTCGATCCGTCGCTCCATTTCGACGGCAAGTATTATTTATCATTTTTTTTTTTACTATGGCGATCAGAGTAGGTAATATATCATTTTCCTATATCCCTTGCTCACGCACCGTAACTTAAGAGCGATTCCTCCGATTTGATCCAAGCATTTGAAAGTTTTGTAATATTAAGGTAAGTACTTTTTAGAAGGTTCTTACGAAAAACGGATAAATTCCATAAAAAATTAAGAAATAAGCACACTTAACGACTTGACTTGACTTGACTTGTAGAGACTTGACATTTCCCGGGGTTTTTATATGCAACATTAATATAAAATTCACGACGTAATTTTTGACAATTTCCACGA
Source organism: Choristoneura rosaceana (assembly GCA_037349165.1). Classification (NCBI taxonomy): domain Eukaryota; kingdom Metazoa; phylum Arthropoda; class Insecta; order Lepidoptera; family Tortricidae; genus Choristoneura; species Choristoneura rosaceana. The sequence continues at coordinate 1,453,146 of JAZBNJ010000026.1, forward strand.
GAAGTTTTACTACCGGGACTTTAATTAAGTTTTAGGCCTAATGATTTACTTGTGTGAAGGGCATAAAAGCCAGTTTTTTTCATAAAATAAAGCGTAAAACAAAACTATTTTTTGGCTGTTATAGTAAGTCTCCAAGCAATCCAAACAACGCTCAGCACTGCAGCTTGGCCTTCGTAAACTTTTAAAGATAAAATCAACTAGAAACTAAAATTGTTAAACATTAGTGCTGTACTTTAACTTCTTGCATCTATCTACGGACTACATCTAAACGCTGTAATTTGCAGCTCGAAATTACAATCATGGCCTGTAATTCGACCTCAGCGCATCCCGCGTCACGACTTGTATAATATTACGAGATGAGGTAAACTTTTATAATGTACTTACCTGGGCGACTGAGCTTTGCTTGGGCTAAAACTCGGTAGCCAGCGTTTTCCCAGAGATAAGACCAAACTAGATCGATTTTCTATCTCCGAAAACCCCTACAAACTAAATTTCATCGAAATCGTTGGAGCTGTTTTCGAGATCCCTGAAATATCCATTCTAATAGCATTAATTCGAAAGTGTGTGTTTGGGTGTGTATGATTGTCCGTCTTTCACGTCGAAAAGAAGCAACGGATTAACGTGATTTTTGGCATAGAGATAGTTTATGGGCCAGAGGGTGACATAGGCTACTTTTTATCCCGGTAGAACGCACAGTTCCCGAGGGAATAGCGCGCGATAACCGGATTCCACGCAGACGAAACTGCGGGCAAAGTAGAAGGTAGTAGGTATAACGGGACTAGTAGTAGGTATAACGCGAAAATTAAGACGCAACTTGGCATGGTGTTAGGAAAGGATATATTTTATAATAGTTTTTATCCCATAAAATTTAATAGATCCCACGGGATAGCGATAAACGGATATCTGCGTAGAAGGAGTCGCAAGCAACAGCTAGTTAGGGTTCCGTACCTCAAAAGAAATAAAACGGAACCCTTATAGGGTCACTTTTTGTCCGTCTGTCTCTCTGTCTGTCTGTCTGTCAAGACCCCTTTCTCGGGAACGCGTATCAAGCTGAAATTCATTTATTTACTTTTTATTAGCCATTCTCTATGTCACACGGCTGGGCAAAGGCCTCTCCCTTTACATCATTCTTCTCGGCAATGGGTCTTTCCGAAAGCGCTGGGTGGTTTGATAAAATGACGTGAGAGCTCTTTGCGGACTACTTACAGAGTAAACCTTTATTAGATTTTGATATAGACGTTCAACGAAAGTGACTTTATAAAGGTTTTATTTCCTTGTGAAGTACGAAACTCAAATTTTTAAGGTCTCTTGAAGGTCATAATCAACCGCATCCAAAACCCTTTGAACAAAGAATCGCAAAGTCATCAAACAAGTCATGCCGCCGCGTACTCTAATTGAAACAATTCAACCTCCTTTTTTTCCTCGCGGCAACGCACGGTCAATTTGCTACGAGCTGCAATGAACCGTGACGTTGTGGTTGCCACCTGTAAAAAAAGAAATATTATTATCAAAAATTTAAAAAAATAATTCAGTATTAGTAGAATTTATTGATCTATCTGACGGAATTAATGCTTTTTTCCAGGATAAAAATTATCCCGGTCCACGGACGCCATTCGAGAACCTTTTGACCCCATCGGTCATCAGTCCTGCGAGCAATGTGCCCCGCCCACTGCCACTTCAGTTTCGCAATTCTTCGGACTACGTCAGTAACCTTACTTCTACTGCGGGAGACGGTCGGTAGGCCTTCAACAAGATGGAGCGACGACCTGGTTAAGATCGCGGGATCGCGGTGAATGCGAAAAGTTCAAGACCGGTCTGAGTGGAGAGCCTTGGGGGAGGCCTATGTCCAGCAGTGGACGTCTTTCGGCTGACATGATGATGGTGATGATGAAAAATTATCCCTATGTTTCCTCTTCTGTTTCTGTTCGTGTTTGTACCCTTCGATGTTCAAATAAGAATAAACTAAGTAGAAATTTCTACACTGACAAGAGTGCAACTATGTTGATGACACAAAGGCTGCGATGGCCTTGTAGTTTGAGAAGAGCATCTCTGAGTTTCTCGAAATTAATTTTGAAATCTACCACGAGTTTTATAGTGAAAGAAGACGTGACGAAACCTGTGCAAACCTGCGAATCAATTCAATGGTGTGTGTAAAATTCCCGATCCGCACTGGACATGCGTGGGAACTAGGGCCCCAGCCCCAAAATGTCAAATCTCACTGTTTTTGGGTGACCTACGCGGGTTTATTTATAACTAGCTTATGCCCGCGACTCGTCTGCGCGGACCTAGGTTATCGCGCGGTAGCACCCTCTACCGGAATAAAAAGTATCTTATGTTAATCCTTAGGGCTTAAACTAACTCTATACCAATTTGCATCAAAATCGGTTCAGCGGTTTCGACGTGAAAGCGTAACAGACAGACCAATATACAGACAGAGTTACTTTCGCATTTATAATATTAGTAGGGATTAGAATAATTTTGTGAATATTTTGCAATACGAGTACCTAATTATGGCAAATATGTGTTACGGGGTAATGAATGTCTACGATTTGAGATAGTTTTTTCTTTGGGCTCCCTTTTTTCCTAGGGTTGGGCTGATGATGATGATGACAGCATATTTCGGTACGGGTGGCAGCCCTACGTTATGTTGACGCTAACCATCCGCTGTTACGGCTTACCGATTAAAAACATCGATTACTGCCATTCGATTTGATTCCGACAGTCGTATTCCGGATTTAAGCATGACTATACATATATACATTTGCATCTAATCTACCGAAATCTTAGAATCTGACATTATTATTATCTTATGGTTAACGAACTTGCGCATACATTATGATTATTCCGTAGAAACTTGTAGGTATACCTTAAGTACCTGATTCTAGAACAATCAGAAGTACCAAATAGACCAGGTTCTTCATCATCCCAGCCTGTATACGTCCCACTGCTGGGCACAAGCCTCCTCTCAGAATGAGAGGGCATGGGCCATAGTCCCCACGCGGGCCCAGTGCGGATTGGGAACTTCACACGTACCATTGAATTGCTTCTCAAGTTTGTGCAGGTTTCCTCACGATATTTTCCTTCACCGCAAAGCTCGTGGTAAATTTCAAATGTAATTCCGCAGATGAATTTCGAAAAACTCAGAGTTGCGAGCCGGGGTTTGAACCCACGACCCTTTGCTTGAGAGGCGATAGGTCAAACCACTAGGCCACCATGGTAAATAGGTTCTTACGTTACGACAATGTGTATGAAAACGGATGTTTAATGATTCTCAAAAGTCCAGAGAAATGAGATGGTTCTTTTCTGTAATAATGGCCGAATAATTCTGATACTGTTTTTTAATTATCTGGTAGAAATACAGGAACTAACAAGTAATCGAAAACGACATCAGAATCAACAAATTTTGAAAAAATGTGATCAGAAAAATCAGCTTTTGAAACGCTCGAATAATCGCATTTAAAGTTTGATTTTTTCACAGCTTCAAGGAATAGCAGACCTGAGGATTTCGTAAATTTCAGCCAAAAATAGCAGTTTCGACACAGCCAATGGAATACATTTTGTAATCCTTAAGGAGTATTTGGCAAATACTCCTTAAGTACGCTGCAGTAACACAGGGCTACAAAATGTATTCCATTCGGTTCGCTGTCGAAACTGTGGGTCCTTGGGGAAGGGAGACGAAGGAGCTGGGCTATAGATTGCGTGCTCGAGGATCCCTCACCATCCCGAGATCCTAACGGCCTTTCTTCGATATTGCACGTCTTCTGTATGATGGTGAGGATGACGGCGACCCAGAGCACTTATTTGGATGATATTTGCTAAATGTTTGGTGTGACACTAAAACCATTTGTTACCCAACATAGTTTATTAATTTGTTTAAAGTAAAACAAAGAAATACTTTATTGAATCAGGCGTTACTTTGCGGAGGTCCATATCAATGAACAAAAAGGTCGAGAGTAAAAATACTTGTCGTTCTCTCACAAAGTGTTCCCAAAAAAGAGGCTAAAATTACCCTTCTAAGTGGCAATGACTCGCTTGAACTATAGTCCGCCCTTTGGTCACGGGAGGCTTGTTTCTATAAAGTATGTCGATAAGTCTTCCCAAGTCCCCCGAGTCCTGGCATTTGGAGTGCAAACGCTATCTAGAACAATACCTACATTGGTGTGATTGGCAATTTTTTTTTCAAATACCATTTCTACGACACACACTAGCTTATTTTTAACCCCCGACGCAAAAAGAGGGGTGTCGTTGACCGCTATATGTGTCTGTCTGTGGCACCGTAGCTCTTAAGCGTGTAGACCGATTTGGATGCATTTTTTTTAATTTGAAATCAGGTTTTTTAGTGATGGTTCTTAGACATCATCAAAGTCGGTTTAGCCATTTTTGAGATATTAAACTTGAAGTGACAAAGTCGAGGGGTTTCTAAATGTTTTTTTTAGAGTTTAAGCGTGTAACCTCTTTGGTTAAACCGGATAGGGTACGTATTAACGTATTACAATACAAATGAAATTGGGCCAAACAACTTTTTTACCGACATGGGCGTCTCCTGCGTTACCAAAATTGTCTCTGGCGTTACCAAAATAATCGTACTTACAACAAGATATTTCACGGTTTGATACGTTGAACTTACGTAGGATGGCATGTATTCATGTACACCATCTATTTAATTACAGAAAAAAACATGTTAAGGTACTTATATAAATCTGCAATTTTGCTGCAAATTTCGCAGACAGGTTAGTGTCGGTAAAAAAGTTGATTGGCTCAATTAATAATAATTTTGGTTTTGGGAGTAATCTGCATAAAAAGGTTCTGGAGTTTTTTTTGTGGGTTGCAAACAAGTTGCCCGCGTGTTACGAATTACTCACGAAAATAATGATGAAGACGAACATGCATGCAATAAGACTTTGCCAAGTCGCACTTACTCTCGTCGAAAGTTAGTTGCGCTGACAGTTAAGTGCTAAACGATAACAGTATTTTCACTGATGTACTCCACACACGTTTGACCGGTTTTGCTTATTCCAGTACCAATACAAAGTAATATACGTCCAGATTCTGACTGGACAATAGTTAAGCTGTATTAAAACTGTTACCTACATGGCCAGTACGTTGTAAGTAATTATGTTATCAAAATATTCCTTTTTTTTATTTGACTGGATGGCAAACGAGCAAGTGGGTCTCCTGATGGTATGAGATCACCACCGCCCATAAAAATCTGCAACACCAGAGGTATTGCAGATGCGTTGCCAACCTAGAGGCCTAAGATGGGATGCCTCAAGTGCCAGTAATTTCACCGGCTGTCTTACTCTTCACGCCGAAACACAACAGTGCAAGCACTACTGCTTCACGGCAGGATTAGCGAGCAAGATGGTGGTAGCAATCCGGGCGGTCCTTGCACAAGGTCCTACCACAAGGTCCTGTAAAGCAATAGGGCCTTCTATCTGCTGAACTTGTAATTTTCACTTTCAAATTTTGTCTGTGTATCGGTGTGTATGTGTGTCTGTCTGTGGCACCGTAGCTTTTAAATGAGTGGACCCATTTGAATGCGGTTTTTACATTTGAAATCAGGTTTTCTAGTTACGGTTCTTAGATATGTTTCATCAAAATCGGCTTAACCTTTTTTGAGACATTGAACTTTGAGGTTTTTCAACTTTTTATTGGGTAGGTATTTCTCAAGAAGGCGTGAATGTATCAAACTAAAAAAAAATTAAATAATTAAGTCGATCCAAACAAAACGATACAGAATCAAAACCTAAAATAAAAACCTACCTAGTTGTTCTTGAAACTAGAAATTTGGTATAAAGATAGCTCTTATAGCACTTTAAAAAAATATCAGTAAAATCTTATTTTCGTCCTGGGGACGATGCCCCAAGTGAACGATCGCCAGGGCATTTTATATTTGTAATTATAAGTTTTGTAAGAGTTTGGTTTGTTTAGATATTTATTTTGATTTTTTCAAACATTGATTATTTATAGATACTAATAAATTTGAACCATCGGTGCGCGAGTCCGATTCATACTTGCTCGTTTGCCATCCAGTAGAATAAAAAAAAAACTTGGCCAGTTGTTCCATTTAGCCTTTCATACAACACGTTTTCTTATGTTTTAGTTGAAGTTCCTCGTAAAATAGCTGTATTTTCTTCAGAATTCACCCACACATCATATCTTAGATCTAGCTCGTCCCCTGCATATAAATACCTGTGTAGTTCCAAGAACACGTAGCAGGCCTTCGTAATACTGATAACGTACAATAAAACATGTCATTTTGATTGTTCACTGTAATTCGATGGCTCGTCTCTTTCATTTGTTGCATTCGTATAATGTTTGACGACCGGATGGCCAAGTGGTTAGAGAACGTGACTATGAAGCCTGAGGTCCCGGGTTCGAATCCCGGCCGGGGCAAATATTTGTATGATGAATACGAATGTTTGTTCTCGGGTCTTGGATGTTTAATATGTATTTAAGTATGTATTTATCTATATAAGTATGTTTATCCGTTGCTTAGTACCCATAACACAAGCTTTGCTAAGCTTACTTTGGGGCTTGGTCAATTGGTGTGAATTGTATCGTGATATTTATTTATTATTTATATTGTGAATTTTGATAGCTCGACAAAATTTTACGAGATTTGCAGTCTCTTTGAAGTAAATGCAGAATTTTGTTTGTATTACATGGTAAAATTTGCAGTCTCTTTATTATCTTTGAAGTAAATGCAGAATTTTGTTTGTATTACATGGTAAAATTACTCGGTCAGAAGTAATCCGTACTTAATATTATAAATGCAAAAGTGTGTTTGACTGTTTGTCCGTCTTTCACGCTGTAACGGAGCGACGGATCGACGTGATTTTTGGCATAGAGATAGTTTATGGGCCCGAGAGTGACATAGTACTTTTTATCCCGGATAAAATGCATAGTTCCCGAGGGAACAGCGCGCGATAACCGAATACCACGCGGGCGGAGCCGCTAGCTAATCTAGTGTAAGAATAAAAAGCATTCGTGTCTTGAATGTCATATGAAACGCAACGTTTGGTATTTATATCTAGTCAGCTACAAAAGACGGATGTGTACAGGAACCACCAAATAATGCGTCTCAAACAGATGCGTAGGCCTGAACGATGATATTTTAATTTCAACGCTCTCCTGCAAAAAACTTCCCTAGTCAGATACGCGCTATTAACTATACTTGAAACGTTTAGGTAATGTAAACAAGCTTCAGCTGCCAGATTTGGTACATTAAAGGATTTTAAACATTTTACTTATCTATCATTGTAATACAAACTAGACTGTGTATTTCAATACAGAAATGCAAATGTTTAGATAGTTTAATGGGGGAATTTCAATATTTAAGACACCAATTGACGTTGTTTTGTTTACAATTAGTTAAATACCTATCTGAACCAAGTATAACGTTGGTTACGTGGCTTTGCAGAATCAGCGACGATATCCTCCTAAGTCCTCGCGTACTTTATAAAGGACTAATTAACACTAAGAATAACAGCCAAATGTACTTTACAAAGTACAAATTGTTCATCGAATAAAGAATTCTAAGAATTTTGAAATAAAATCCAAAATAACATACCAAGTCAACCTGTCTAGGTCAGTTGAAAAAAGTGGCGCATTGCAAGTTTGAGGAACAGCGTAAAAGCGACCTCGCCGCTAAACGCGATGAACGTCAGATTCGCCTACCTGCTATTTATCAGAGATTATGTGGAGAAGCCGTGGTGGCCTAGTGGTTTGACCTATCGCCTCTCAAGTTGAGGGTCGTGGGTTCAAATCCCGGCCCGCACCTCTGAGTTTTTCGAAATTCATGTGCGCAATTTACCACGAGCTTTGCGGTGAAGGAAAACATCGTGAGGAAACCTGCACAAACCTGCGAAGCAATTCAATGGTGCGTGTGAAGTTCCCAATCCGCACTGGGCCCGCGTGGGAACTATAGCCCAAGCCCTCTCATTCCGAGAGGAGGCCTGTGCCCAGCAGTGGGACGTATATAGGCTGAGATGATGATGATGATGATGTGGATGTCTGGACGTTGTAGTTATGTGCTAAGATATGTTATGTAAGCCATCTTAGAGCACATAAGCGCCAATCTAATTAGGATTTGAAACAGTCAAATACCCGAGATTGTTCTGATACACATCACATTTATCATTCATCAAAAACCTCCAAAATTGAGCATCAAATTGGAAAAGCTTGTATTTAATAAAAGAAATCTTGCGAATCTCTTATATTTTCACGACACAAGGTCGCCAAATGGAGAACTCGTCAAAGCTGAAATCTCCTCCTTTGCAATAACGTACGCTTGTCGCAAATGAGACGTAAGGGACAAATTTCCTTTACACAGACGTCAAAGTGCTTTTATTTGACTGCGCCTTCCAATATCCTGTCGCAGGTAGGCAATAAAACAGAAATATGGCATAAGATGCGTATAAGAATATTTATTCGGTTACTTGATTTAGATTTATGTTTGCTGAGATGATATTACTGCTCTGTAGGGTAAAAGACGCTGTGCGCGACAGGTGCTATAATATGTCAAAAACTATTTAAATTAAATTTCGCCATTAGTTTAGGATAAATGAAATGTAGCCGGCAAGTGATTTAATTATTTTTGGGGATTTATACATTTCAGTGAGACAATAATTAATTAATTGATTATTTCAAAATGATACATAAATAGTTAAGTACAAAATTTATTGCACTAGCGTAGCAGTTTGTTGGTAGTTCGAAAGCTCTTGAAACACGTGTGTCTTACATCTAGTTAGATATATTAATGCGGTATTACTTACTACATATTATATAACAAATAAAATTTGTGTATACATAGTTTTGTAATTTTGGCTGTAGCGAACTCTTTGTCGTTGACTGTACCTACCTGTTGCAGCTTTTTGTCAAGGCACGTTTCTTTATTTCTTATAGATCTGTTAGACGATAATTTTGCCAATATCTACTTCATTTTAAGTTATTTGATAAGAGATATTGTAAATAATTCCGATCCGCATTAGCGATCCCTTCAAGTAGTAAACCTACTGTGTTAAAAATAAAGTTGTGTTAAATACTTGTTTTGTATAGATATCATTCAATAATATTGTAAATCTGTTTTAAAAAAAATATACCTCGTTGAGTTTCTTGCCGGATTCTTCTCAACAGAGGTTTTTCCGAACCGGTGGTAGTTTTTTTTAAATTCATAATAAGTGTTTGTTAAAGCCTAAATTGAATAAAGTGACTTTGACTTTATCTAAACAAAATTATGAGAGATAACTGTCAACGCATGAGGACGGTGCTAATCCAGTCACATACTTATTTTTTTTCTTTAGATAAAAATGTGACCTGTTAGGTGTGCAACGGCTAAAACTACCTATTACTATCGGATAGATTCTAAATTGTATTTGACATTAATACGTAAATAATCCGATGTCTTACTGTAACTGTAAAATATATGTAAAAAATTCAAATCGAAATCAAAAAAATTAAGGGTACGTTATTGGATTTTTCGCCCTATTTTGATTTATGTTCGGATTAATATTAAGGTTACGAGGATGGTTACAGGGGGCCGTCGTATCTACATTATTTACAGGTTTTAGGCGTGGGTTCGCGTGCGCTGGAGGTTTTTACATCGTCATAATGTTTTGTCATGATTATTTAATTCGGTCTTTTGCGATATAGCCAAGTGAATGAGGGCTACCGTTTTCGCGATCACCAGTTGGCGCGACTGTAGTCAAAGTTCCTGCCTGAAGTATAGTAGTTAGTTTCGAACATGAAACTACCGTGAGACTCATTCATATCAAATGATATTGTAACGTATCCTTAAATCATTTACGTCACGTCTTAAATCGAGTTTAGCTCGACATATTTCGGGCTCTTTCGAAGCCCTTCTTCAAAGAAGCACGCGACTCGGCAGACAAAGCTAACACAGGCGCACAACTACCCACATTTTTAACGTCATTTTTATTACCACTGTCTAAGCACACAACACTAACGACATCGCTCCGTAAAGGCACGTTGACACCAACGATGACGCAGCATGAGTATTTAATACTGTTTTCCAACTTAGGGGTACCGACCAAAATCACAATCCCGAGCTACGAAATAGCCCGAAACATGTCGAGCTAAACCGTTACAATATCATTTAATAGTCGTTAGTTTGTTATTAATCATCATCATGTCAGCCGAAAGACGTCCACTGCTGGACATAGGCCTCCCCAAGGCTCTCCACTCAGACCGGTCTTGTGCTCTCCCATCCACCGCGATCCCGCGATCTTAACCAGGTCGTCGCTCCATCTTGTTGGAGGCCTACCGAGCTCATCTCCCGGTCTGCGGACGCCATTCGAGAACCTTCTGACCTCATCGAGTTTGTTATTACAGGCGTGAAAACAAAATTAACATTTAAATTATATTTAACACCTTAAAAACGTTCATAATTCGAATCGGTGCGGGGCGGAGTGTGGCCATTCTGTACGTTAGTACCTAATATTATATAATTAGAATAGAATAGAATAGAATACGTTTATTTGTGGAACATAGGTGTACATAATCGATCTTAAAAGCATAACATTCAGGAATATCTATGTTTTGCCAGTAGGCGTACAAATATTTCTGTTTTCCTTTAACAAGTCATTAACCTTAGTCTAAATACAATTAGTATTCACAGCAGCAATAAAAACAAAATTTTACAAAGTAACCAAGTAAGCGCGTATAATATAAATTATTGATTTTAAATAACTATTTTAGCGAGGATTTTTATTTCATGAATGTCAATACCTAATATTAGCAATGTCTGTCTGGCACAATACAAAAAAAACTAAAAACCGGTCAAGAGCGTGTCGGACACGCCCAAAATAGGGTTCCATAGCCATTACGAATAAATTAAGTAATATTTTTCTAAGGATTTCGTATTTTATACGGAATCTTCCAAGTTTAGGTATATTTTATACCTTACGCTGCTCATAAACTACTATAATTCCCAAGAAAACTTAACCGTTATAGTTTTCCTTGAAAGTTTGATATACTGACTACCATTCTGAATTTTTTAAAAAATTTCCACCCACCGGTTTAGATTTTAGAGGGGGGGGGACGCTCGATTTTAATGTAAATTTGCACTTCAAAGTTGAATATTTTGCAAACAAATAACTAAATCGAAAAATCGTTTTAGCAAACCACTAATGGTTTTAAAATACCTATCCAACGATACCCCACACTATAGGGTTGGATGAGAAAAAAAAATCACCGCCACTTTACGTCAATGGGAGGTACCCTAAAAAAATTTTTTTTGAATTTTTAATTGTACTATTTTGTCGGCATAGTTCACCTATATATCCGTGCAAAATTACAGCTTTCTAGCATTGATAGTCCCTGAGCAAAGCCGCGGACGGACAGACAGACGGATAGACAGACATGGCGAAACTATAAGGGTTCCGTTTTTGCCATTTTGGCTCCGGAACCCTACAAATAATGTCATTTAAAAAGCATAAAATTCTGTGACAGGTTAATTAGTCTCAGAAAAAAATGACTTAAATTTATCTTGCAACTATTAGAACAGCTGCTTTATGCTGAGACTGGGGTCACTGAACTCTGAACAGTAACAGTTTTTCGCTGATTCTGCAAAATTAGTATGCTCAGAAAATTTTAGTTAGTAAATGGTTCGTTAAGCCAAATTGCTGAGTTTTGAAATCGTCCAAGAGCGACAAGTGCGTGTCGGGACATGCGAAGTGAGGGTTCCGTATGAATGTGTCCATATCCCTACTATATTACTCGTAATATTGTAAATACGAGAGCATCGATATATATGTATTTAAGTCAATGTACGAGAGTAACTCTGTCTGTCTGTCTGTTCGTTACACTTTCACGTTGAAACCACTAAACCGAATTTGATGAAATTTGACATAGAGATAGTTTAAACCTCAAGGATCAACAAAAGATACTTTTCATTCCGATAGAGGGCGCCACCGCGCGATAACCTATATCCGCGCAAACGCGGGCATAAGGTAGTATTATTGATAAAACAATTTTTTATTCGACTGGCTGGGAAACGAGCAAGTCTCCTGATGGTAAGAGATCACCACCGCCCATAAACATCAGCAACACGAGGGGTATTAAAGATGTATTGCCAACTTAGACTTCTTCTACCACATCTGGAATTTCTCACACTAATGCCCGGTCAACATTATTCCAGTAAAATCTTTCCAGTAGCGATATAGTCAAGGGTAAAAATATGTATACACTTTAGTACCTTGTCGCTTTAACCACTGTGACAGTTCATATATGGCAGTTCAAATATGACGAAAATTAGACAAGGTACTAAAGTGTACTATGGCCCAAGCCCTCTCATTCCGAGAGGAGGCCTGTGCCCAGCGATGGGACGTATATAGGCTGAGATGATGATGATGACTAAAGTGTATAGATATTTTTGCCCTTGACTATACATTAAGGGGTCACAATCCAAACTAGTTACACAAGATCGATAAGCACCGCAGTGTCATGCTACTGGAATGGTTTTACCTCGACGTTTCGGCCATATTTTACATTAACTCGAAATTGCATTTGAAATGTACCACAAGCTTTACCGTGAAGGAAGACATCGCGCGGAAACCTGCACAAAACCTTCGAAGGACTCGCGTGCGAACTACGGCCCATACCCCTTGTTATTATAGGAGGCCTGTGCCCAGCAGTGGGACGTTTATAGGTTGGGATGATGATGAACTGTATAAATTGGGTCCCACACAGGTCAATATTATTAATATTGTTATTGATTTGCCCAGTGCAGATTGGGAACTTCACACGTACCATTGAATTGCTTCGCAGGTTTGTACAGGCTTCCTCACGATGTTTTCCTTCACCGCAAAGCTCGTGGTAAATTTCAAATGTAATTCCGCACAAGACTTTCGAAAAACTCACAGGTCTATGGCCTGTCAAGCAGAGGATTGTGGGTTCATGCCCGGTCCCGCACCACTCAATTTTTCGAACTTAATTTGCGAAATTAATAACGACGACGAATGACGAGCCTACCAATTCCTTAAAAGGTCGGCAACGCACCTGTGATTTCCCTCGTGTTGCGGGTGTCCATGGGCGACGGTGATCGCTCTCCATCAGGTGAACCATCTGCTCGTTTGCCCCCTCTTATATAGAAAAAATACTTTTGAAATTTGAACACCCACATCCCACATTCTAGAACAAAAAGTCAATATGGCTGTAACGTCCGTTCGCTCGCCCGGCTACACCTTTGACAAGATCTGAAAGCATGGTTCCATAAAACAGAGACATTATGACTTACCAACTCTGGATTAAACTATAAGAATCTCCGAGTTAAACCGCGAGCAGAAAAACTAGATTATGGAGAAACTAGAAGGGTTTCATTAGTGAAATTTTGACTGCGGAACCCTAAAAACGTAACAAGCTGATGACTGAGACAATTATGCGATAAATGGAGGATTTTCTTTTTAGACAGCGTTCTTATTGCTAGCTTAGTTTGATAAAACTACTGAATTTAGCTAAAGATTATTAGGTAATTTGCTTGCGATGCGAAAAAAATCACCCCCACTTTATATCTATGGGATTTTGATCATGAAACTACCGTGAAACTCACTCATATGAAATGATATTGTGACGTATAACTCACGTCTTAAATCGAGTTTAGCTCGACATGTTTCGGGCTATTTCGTAGCCCTTCTTCTAAGGAGCACGCGACTGTGGTGCGCACTGTTGCGCGTGTTGCAGCAGCCGCCGAGTCGCGAGCTCCTTTGAAGAAGAGCTACGAAATAGCCCAATGTCGAGTAAACTCGATTTAAGACGTGAGTTATCCGTTACAATATCCATACTAATATTATAAACGCGAAAGTTTAGTGTGTTTATATGTTTGTGTGTTTGTATGTTTGCGTGTTTGTCCATCTTTCACGCCGTAAAGGAGCAACGGATCGATGTGATTTTTGGCATAGAGATAGTTTATGGGTCCGAGAGTGACATAGGCTACTTTTTATCCCGGAAAAATGCACAGTTCTCGAGGGAACAGCGCGAGATAATCGAATACCAGGATCAGCTGGCAAAAGCTATCATTTAATATATGGGATTATTTTACCACTTTGTCGGCGTGACTGATATCTATATTCATTACCAAATTACAGCTTTCTAGCACTAACGGTCTCTGAGCTTAGCCGCGGAGACAGACCAACAGGCATGGCGAAACTATAAGGGTTCCTTTTTGATTACGGAACCCTAAAAATGGCTGCTGGATTTCTAGCACCTAAACTTAATTCAAAATACCTTTCTTTGACTTAATGAAACTGGAGCCCGCTCTAAATCGGCTGAAAGTGAGTGTAGAATTTAATTGGCTGCGATAAATTGCAATCCAGCGGGTTCGTTTGGCAGTTTTAAACGCTTGTTCCGTATAATTGGTTATTTGACCGTAGCACCACAGATAAAAGCAGCTTGACTACTCGGTTGAACGTGGTTAATCACGCTTTTGAACGATTTGCTGAGCGTGAGTTAGTTTTTATTTAAATTATTTATCGGTTTTTCTGTGACTACTGGTGTCTCTATCATTACGATGTGTTTTATTGTTAACTTAAGTTAAATTAAGTGTTTGGTGGTGGTACTGTTGGGGCCGTTAATAAACTAATTTTCTTTCTTTCAATATCGTGTCAATTATGAAATTTTGCGGAATGTAAATTATTTCAAGTAATTATTAACCTAAAGTTATAAATTGTTTGTATTCCAAATCAAAGATCATATCCCGCCATATAACGACAAACAATAATAAACAAACATATCCACAAAATTTTATATTTAAGTTACCCATGTTATAATAGGGTACATGTGTATTTCTTAAATGCTTAGTGGTGGTAATAATGGACACGAAATGATCCCAAATCAGCATAAATAAGGCCGACCTTACGGACGGCGCTTGGTCTTCAAGAAGCGTGTCACTGTCAAGAAAACCATCGTTCAACTTCTTAACAACGTATGTAAAAAAAATTGTAAAAAAATGTTGTGCCACTCCAGATGAGCGGTGCAGCCGCGCGGTTATAAGGTGAACTAGCTGGTATTGTCCTGTTCTGTGACTTTAATGTAAATGACTTCACAGCAAATTGGCGTACCGATGAATACAGTAAACAAGAAGTGGAATGTCTGTTTACTAAATTCGATTACGCTGTGTATCATTGTTCTAAGCATGTGCTTACTAAAACGGCAACATGTAAACGTTGCTTTTCCTATCAATTAGAGATGCAATTCTTTACATAGAAATCTAGAATCCAAGGCGACCTGAACCGGAAGACGAAGCGTTGCTTGGCAGGCGTCCTTCTAGAGCGGATTGACGACATCGAGAGAGAGAGAGAGAGAGAAATATTTATTTACACATATTTGAAACACATAAAAATACATCAGATGAAATGAATAAAAATAACAAAGTATAAAGTGGGCCCCACTCAGCATAATGCTACCCACAGCATAATGGGACCCATTTAAAACTAAAACATATAACACACTATGACAACACGAATGCCAGCGAAAGGAAGAGACATCGCGAGAGTTACAAGCAACCAGGGGATGCAAGCGGCGAGTTGTCTTGTCGTTCATTGTGGCGTTCTAAGAGGAAGGTAAAGACCAAAGGAACAAAGAACAAACACACACAACAAACAAACAAAGGTTCAATAGAGAAATTTTGATTTTTTCGATTGCTTTTCTCTACCACTCAAAGGTTGACTGGCAGAGATCCCTTCAGGGATAAGTCCGCCTTTGTAGTTAGCACTTTCTTTTCTGTGTTATTTTTGTACCTATTTCCTTTTTGTACAATAAAGAGTTTAAACAAGCAAACAAACAAACAAATTTGAACAACTTGAACGGTTTTTTTAATGAAAAATTTCAATGAACAGGGTATAGCCCTGTAAGGATGGCGAAACTGCCTTTGACGAGAAAGTGGTAAATAAATATACTTTAATTCGACTGTAAGTATATTATTATTAAGTAAGTCGCCATGTTTAGTAATCGTCATATCAGGTTTGTCCGGTATAGAGCTAGGGATATCGACGAATGCGTTGCTCTAATCCATTTGCCGTATTGTTTCTCAGGCACATCGTGATATGCCTAGGAATTTCGTGATCTGGCGGATTTTAAGATCGGCCGCCGACATAAATAAATACGGCCTTAGTCACCATGTAAATTATCTGATAGATTAGAGTAACCATGGCCATGGCCATGACGACAACCAAACGGTAATATTGTTGCCTTAACAACTTCATTAACGATCCTCATTAGCAAGTTGCTTTGTTATTTAATCGGGTCTTTAGCTTGTAGTTACTATGTATAATTGAGCCTATCCATACTAATATTAAAAATGCGAAAGTGTTTGTATGTTTGTCCGGATTCACGTCGAAACGGAGCGACAGATCGACGTGATTTTTGGCATATAGATAGTTTATGGGCCCGAGAGTGACATAGGTTACAGGAAAAAATGCACAGTTCCCGAGGGGACAGCGCGCGATAGCCGAATACCACGCGGGCGGAGCGGCGGGCAAAAGATAGTATTAAATATGCGAAAGTGTATGTGTTTGTAGGTTCGTCTTTCACATCGAAATGGAGCTATGGATCGACGTGATTAGCATTGAGATAGTTTGTGGGCCAGAGAGTGACATAGGCTACTTGTTATCCCGAAAAATGCACAGTTCCCGAGAGAACGTTTTCAGGCGTTAGGTAAATGATGCCTTTGACAAATTTGTCATGCAACTTCCACTATCCACCACCATCTTGCTCGCTAATCCTGCCATTTAAGCAGCAGTGCTTGCACTGTTGTGTTTCGGCGTGGAGAGTAAGACAGCCGGTGAAATTACTGGCACTTGAGGTATAACAATCTAGGCCTCTAGGTTGGCAACGCATCTGCAATACCTTTATGGGCGGTGGTGATCTCTTACCATCAGGAGACCCACTTGCTCGTTTGCCATTCAGTCGAATAAAAAAAACTTACAGGACATTACGGGTTAATTGTAATAAACTAGCTTTAACCATGACCATTTCACGAGACAATTTACGTCAAAACTAATTTTATAAAGTTAACAGAAACATTAACTCAAATTAACTTTGCTAATGCATTTTATAGTGCTCCTAGCACCCAGTGGACCAACTTGGAAGTTTTCAGTAATTTTACAGTATAAATTAGTGCTAGACCAAACCATATTTAATGTGCGGTTTGCTACTTGGCAATTTTGCACCAAAATTTACGGCCAAGTCCTAGCAAAGTTGGATTTAAATTAAAGTTAGTTTCGTAACTTTGTTCTTGAACCATAGGGATCGATTGTGGTCTGTGAATAGGTCATTTGTTTTAAAAAATAAATGTAATTGTCTGTCCGTCTGTTTGTTATGTTTTCACGTCTATATTTAGACTAGTATTTTGCCTGCGGCTTCGCTCGCGTGGAATTCGGTTATCGGGAGCTATGCATTTTTCGGGATAAAAAGTAGCCTATGTTACTCTCTGGCTCATAAACTATCCTTAGGACAATAATAATGTCAATCCATTTATCCGTTTCGATATGAAAGACGGACAAACATACAAGGACACACTTAGTATGCATTGGCAGACTATCGAGCAAAAACCAGAGAAATATTGTAATTGGCCGATTCAATAGAAACAAACAAGCAAAATTACTCCGCGATAATTGACAGCATGATTACAGAGGTAATTAAATAAAATTACCGACGTAATTATTGGTACACTCTGCTTCGATAATAATAATCAATTTTCTGAATATTCTGGATTACGACAAATTTAGTATTATTGCAATTAAACTAGTTGTAAAAATTTATAGAAGGTACTGATACAATAAACTAGCCTTTTCCGCCTGGCTTCGCATTTAAAATGAAATCCCGGGTTTTCTCCGAAATTCCCGTGGGAATTCCCAAAAGTTGCATCGTGGATTTCACTCAACATCATCATCTGTAACCGGCTAGACGGTCGGAGGAATAAAGGTGTGTGGTTACAAAATAAAAAGATAAGACAAAAGAAAAATAAAATTATTTCAGTCAGCACTGCTCTTCTAGATAAATTAAAAAAAACACTAGCCTGAGATTTGTAGGACAGATAGAGAAACAGGGCAGGGTGTTAAGGTAGCCTCGGAGCCGCCGGCGATCTGTTCCGAGGCAGTGGAGCGGAGTGAATGAATGAATGAATGAATGAATAAAATTTATTTCGAAACAACAACAACAATAAAAAGCAAAATTAAAAATTTTGAAAAAACCCACGACGGTTCCTAATAGAAAAGGGTTAAATAATTTTTATGAACATCCCCCGACTTAAAGTGATTACAAACGCAAAAACATCCGTCGGGGGCTGCCATTACCTGCACCGAAATGAACTTACATTTTGCAGTTGTATGAATTTGTGATGAATTATAATTGTGTGGGGAATGTACTACTTTATGAGGGAAAGATATTCATGGTAGTTTACTTAACATTATAACTGAAATAACATTGGATTAGTAATATTGTGTAGTTTTATGAATTTGTGATTAATTAAAATTGGATAGTTATGTTTGTAGTAGCTTTTCTTAACATTTTAATTTAAATATAACAGAGAGATGATAATGGCAGCCCCCGACGGATGTTTTTGCGTTTGTAATCACTTTAAGTCGGGGGATGTTCATAAAAATTATTTAACCCTTTTCTATTAGGAACCGTCGTGGGTTTTTTCAAAATTTTTAATTTTGCTTTTTATTTTAAAATTTTTAAAGAAATAATTTATCTCACCAAAACATTTTATGTAAAATCAGAGGCTAATATTCACAACACTTACTAACAACCTCATAAATAACGCTTAAATTTTAAAAAGGTTTTCAAACGCTAGGAAAAGCCAAGTGGCTGCATGAGGCTGCGTTTCCACCAGAGATGTGCGAGGTTGTGTTGCAAGGAATGTGATTTTCATGAACCAGTAGAAACGCTTCATTTCCCTATCCTTGCACTCATCTCTGGTGGAAGCTGAGCGGAGTGAAGCGAGGTAAATGTTAAATTATGTTTCTATTGGTTCATAAAAAAACACATTCCTCGCAACAAATCCCCGCACATCCCTGGTGGAAACGGAGCCTGAGCCCTGACTTTTAGCCTTACATCTTGATTTAAAAAGTACAGCTTGGCCGTTCATGGATATATTCCATGACATTATCTAACACTCAATTTTTTACCATACTCATATCGGTCAGACTTTCTGATAGAGCTACTTACGGTAGGAAATTACTTCACGGGTCTTTATGGACATGTCATACGAACAGATTTAAATATGAAACGGCCAAGTCATACAAAATTTTAGCTTTCTTGAAACTCTAGGGAAGAGGAGACAACCCTAGCTACAGCATCAGGTGTTGTATAGGCACATAATGTATTGTCATTGCACTTGAATAATCGTGCAAAGTTTTATGTATTTGTGCTATTAACCATCGAGGAGTTCCTTTGTGGGAAGACGACCCTAGCTGCAATATCAAGTTGTGTCTATTCTATGGTACAAACACAGTGCCAATAAAATTTAATAGGTAATTCTGTTAAGTTCCGCGCCTGTGCCGTAAACTATTGAAGAGTTTCTTTCTGTGGAGACGATCCTGGCTAAATAACCAGGAGGTCACTACCAGATTATTGTATTATTACAAGATTAACATCAGTGTGCTAAAATTCAAGACAATACGATAACTAAAAGTGTGGCAAATTTAACTTGCAAGACCCGAACATGCATACAAACATACATATTATTATGTATATTATTTACATAGGTACCTACATACATTGCAGGTCAAATAAAAGCTAGTGTTAAGACGAAACGGTGTGAAAATAGTTAGTTAGTGCCCCGTCTTTTTTTTTGTTTATCTTGGCGGGGGCACTGCCGTGCGCCCTCCTTGATATACATATGAACGCCTTTCTAAAACTATTACAGACAGTCATGAAACCCCTTAAAGAGACCCATATCAAAGACAGTCAAATCTTTCTAGAGCTAAATGGAAAATGTTTACTATAGCGCCCCCTTGCGGGTTAATACTACAACACCTATCTAAGAACCATCTTGAATAAACATCAAATCCATTACGGAAAACCACATCAACAACAGTCAATCCATTCTGAAGATAATTGGCAACATTCGATGGTCTTTTTTCGAGTGAAAAATTATTACTGTAGCGCCCCCTAGCGGACAAACGCTATAACACCTATCTAAGAACCACCGTCGATAAATTACGAAGCCATTACAGAAAACCGCATCTAAATCAATCAAACCGTTCTGGAGATAAACGTGAACATTCGTTTGCGCACAAACAAACAAACAAACAACCTCTCACCCTAAACGCATATACCTTCTCCGTTCCGTCGTGGGTAAAAAACAGCTTACAAATTTCTTAAATCTAAAAGTGTATTGTGGCAGTTGTCTCAAATTGGAAGTGGAGTGCAAGTAGAGATGAGAAGAACAGCAGGAAAAAAGAAGGGCTGGAATTAATGAAGTCTCCTTTTAGCGTCGGGTCAGAGAAAGAAAGCTAACCAGACTTGGATTAGGTTTTACGAAATATAAAAGAAATAAACGTTAAAAACCCTATTTCACAATCAGATCTGTGAGAAATTTAGCTATCACCGAGTAAAATCTGGGGGCACGGCAGTGCCCCCGCCAAGTCGAGCAAAAAAAAACAAAGGCACGGCCGTACCATACTTTTCTCGAAGCCATTCGGGCTATTTTCAACACCCTGTATTTTTGTTATGGCTAAAGCTAGAACCCTGAATTTTCAGTTACCTATAGGGCCTTAGATAATGGGACTTAGATATATTATCAATTACATTCAGTTCGAACACGTAGATTAAGAACTATCACATGTTAAAGTTCCTCAGTTTTGTCACTGACATACCTATACACTGACTTTTGACCATCATAATTCTAAGGTACTTCTAGCAGACCCACAAGCTCCAAATTTTAAACATAATTAGTTTTTAGCCTACATGGTCACAGAAAAATCCAAAATGTTGCAATTTCAGTCACGTTTCAAAGTTATATAAACTGCACAAGTAAGTTTGTAATCCCATATAAATACTAGCGATTACAAAGTTACACAGCAATGACTTTATTGAACGTAGTCGTATTGTATACGTATTAATGTTGAGTCTTAATACCTGAGTATTAAGGGTTAAAATGAAATTGTTTATCTTACTAATGTAATAAGTACCAAAGTTCGTTTGTTTGTGAATGTGTGTGCGATGCGAGTGGACGCGAGGATGGACGATGGAAATTGGAATATGGATGATGGACAATGGATAATGGTCGATGGACGATGGGTAGAAAATGGACATTGGACGATGGAGTGTGGACGATGGACGATAGGCGACGGACGATGGATCATCATCATCATCATCCCAGCCTATATGCGTCCCACTGCTGGGCACAAGCCTCCTCTCAGAATAAGAGGGCTTGGGCCTTAGTTCCCACGCGAGCCCAGTGCGGACGATGGATGGTGGAGGATGAACGACGGACGACGACGGACGACAGAAAACGACGGACGACGACGGATGACGGAAGTTAGACGGGCGAAAGACGAACGACCGACGAAAGACGATGGATGACGACGGAAGTTCGACGACGGACGACAGACGATGACTGACGAGGGAAGTTCGACGACGGACGATGACGGACAACGGACGATGACAGACGACGGACGACGACAGAAGACGAACGCCGACAGACGACGGACAACGAACGATAGACGATGGCGACGACGGACAAAAGACAACGACCGACGACGGACAAGACAACGGACGACGGATGACGGACGATGACCGACGATCGACGACGGATGATGGAGGGTGGACGATGGACGATGTACGATGGACGACAGACGGTAGACGGACGACGGAAGTTCAACGATGGGCGACGATGGACGACGGATGACGACCGACGATCGACGACGACGACGACGACGACGACGACGACGACGACGACGACGACGACGACGATGACGATAGTCGGTACGGACGATGGACTGTAGACGATGAACGAGGATGGACGATGGACGATAACCGAGGATAGACGATGGACGGTGGACGATAGACGAGAATGGATGATGGATAGTGGACGAGGATAGACGATGGATGGCACACGATGGACAGGGATGAACGATGGATGATAGTGGACGATGGACGATGAACGAGAATAGACGATAGACGATAGACGAGGATGGACGATGGACGATGGACAAGGAAGGATAAACAAATGAAGATAGTAGTGCGTTATTACAAGAAGTAGTACCCGAAAAAAAAAGAACTGCCTACAAAAAGTGATGAGATCCCACCAAAAACATTACATGTAAAAAGCTGCAAGTCTCGCAACGCAATGCAGTTCTTGTAATGCTAAAAAGGTTTGAGATGCAATGTTATACCAAGTCGGTTATTTTTGTCAGTACCGGGGGGTTTCCATAGAACTCGATTTTCACCAACTTGCTTATGTTAAAACCATAGAAAAATACAGTTTATAGTTCTCAAATAAAGAGTAAACCAAATTATTTTTTAAACACATAATGACTTGGCCATCGCACTCAACCTTTAGTCATTCTCGTATTATGTGTATCACTCAAACTGCAAGGCTGGGGCTAGCGCTATCTTTAATTATAATTACTTGAAATAGCTGACGTTGATGATTATAATTCTTATGTCATTATGTAGCCTTGCGATGGCCAAGTCATTTATGTGTTTAAAAATAATTTGGTTTACTCTTTATTTGAGAACTATAAACTGTATTTTTCTATGGTTTTAAAATAAGCAAGTTGGTGAAAATCGAGTTCTATGGAAACCCCCCGGTACTGACAAAAATAACCGACTTGGTATAACATTGCATCTCAAACCTTTTTAGCATTACAAGAACTGCATTGCGTTGCGAGACTTGCAGCTTTTTACATGTAATGTTTTTGGTGGGATTATTATTTACTTCTATCAAAGAAATCAAATTTCGGCTTACGCCTTGCCAAATAGTAGAGTCAATCACGAAAAAAAAAAAAACAAAAGACTATCAATGATTTAGAATTTTGTTTTAATACAAGCTTTTATTGCTGACTGTACTTTTTGCTGACTGTATTTGAATTGTCACCCAAACTATTTACATTTGCGTATCAAACTCAAGCCGATGCCATTAACCGTTGAAGAGTTCCGTCCTGCGGAGACGATACTGGCCGGACTATCAGGATGTCAAGTCACTACCAGATTTTTGTATCGTCACGCAATTTACACAAGTATTCCAAATTTCAAGTCAATCTGACTACTGGAAATTAGTCAAATTTAACTTTCAAGATTTGATTACAGACACTGCGACAATTGAAACTAAATAAAAGCTTGCAAAAAGTAATGAATGCACACACACACACACACACACACATACACACACACACACACATACACACACGCTCACACACAACTATCACATTAACAATACCAGTAGGATTCCTTTACGTTAGCACCACAACACATCCATATTACCTAACGTTGTATATCAAACAAAACAAATGACTGTGTTAACTTGATTATTAGAGTGACCTTGACCGCTGTGATCTTTTTAACTGACTGTACATCGTAAGTATGTACCTACAACGTTTGTCTTGTCGTGACTTAATAAGATGCTGTTTTATTTACTTTTACGCTGGTTTTCCCTGTACTAAATAAATATGTTTGTTATTTTAATCAGCATTAGCATACCTGTAGTTTATTTTTAAGGTTCCGTACACCAAAAAAACATACACAAACCCATTCACAGACGAAACATAAAATGTTAAAAATCCTTTACACAACCTTTACATTGTTTATTTGTTGTTTGGTTAGCTTTTGCCCACGGCTCCGCCCGCGTGGTATTCGGTTATCGAGCGCTGTTCCCTCGGGAACTGTGCATTTTTCGGGATAAAAAGTAGCCTATGTCACTCTCGGGCTCATAAACTATCTCTATTACAAAAATTACGTTGATCCGTCGCTCCGTTACGGCGTGAAAGACGGACAAACACACAAACACACACTTTCGCATTTATAATATTAGTAAGTATATGGATTGTTTAAAAAGGAAAACAAAAATTGTCATATCGAAATTAAATTTCTTAAAAACGGCTCAATAAAATTTTGTCAAACATCTGTCATTTGTCAATATCTAAGAACCGTTGCAAGAAAACTTGTTTTCACTTTAAAAAACTGCGTCGAAATCGGCCCTAAAAATGACCTTGCTTTTCGTACAAACTCGTTTTCATTTAAGTACAAACTTAATTTTGCTGGTTTAAATTTGTGTTTATTTCATTCTTCACAAAACCCATTCGCAATAAACTTTTTTTTTACATTTTCTTGGCAAGTCATCCGCCTCTTTCATTTAAAAAAATAATTTCAAAAACTCCAATCACATTCCTCAAAATTACTACCAAAATATTTTAAATAAACTCCGCCAGCTGTAGTTATAAGCCGATTACATTCCGAAGAGCTTTAATTTCTAAAGAAACAAAAACAAAACGGATGTCTAATCTCATCAAAGTGACCAAAACATTTTTTGTGCAAACCTTTGCATTTGGCGTGACGTCACAAAATGGCCGCCTTAAGTTGGCACATCCTTTAAAGAAAACCGGTTTTATTTACACTGGATAAAAATACGCTGCAAAAAAACTCTAAACGACTTCGTTGCACGCTTACCACAATGTATTAAACGCAGTACTTCATATGTATTCACGAAAATAATTTTATTTCAAATATATACGAGTATAATTGATAATTAGCTATGAGTTTAACATAAAGGAGATTCACTTGAAAAGAGGCGTAAGACTGGGATTTCATAATCTCTAAATTTGTTTACTTCCATTTTGGAAGAAGCCTTTAACCTCAAAATCAAAAATCAAAAACCAACTGTGTTAAAAAATACTAAAAAAAAGTAGACGTAGTGGTCTAGAACTTAGTATTTTTTGAAGCAGTCGTGTTTTTGATTTTTAAATTTATTGTTTTATTTCACACTTTTTTGATATTTGTGTGAAAACGGTAAATAAAAACAAACGAATTGTAAATATTTTTGTAATCTCTTATTAAATCCCTTCATTTTGATACTGTACTCGACAGTTATGACTGAAAAAAATTTTTTTTGAAAGCTCGCAATTTGGCGTCAAAAATCCATCATTTTGGTTTTTTAAGAATTTCATGTACTTACCTACCCAGTGTCACTTGCGTTATCAAGACGAATCCATTGACGTATCATTTATCAAAATCGGTTTAGCCGTTGAATAGTTTTTATTTTTTATTTTAATTTATGTCAACAAAAAAAATTACATTAAAGTTATGACAAATACTTCGCCAAACTGCAAAACAGACACGAGAGAGTAACGAGAGGATATAGGAATAGACATACATACATACGGGTCAAACACATAACCCTTCTTCTTCGCAGTCCCTAATTACCTAATTATTAATTTCAAAACAGCTGATTAAACGTGATTGAGCTATAAAAAAATAAAAAATGAAAATCACAAACTTTTACATTTTAAATATTAGTACTGCGTATTTGACGAGTAAAATAATGAACCGTCGGTTCTTAGTTACTACGTGACGATGTTAACACATGACACATTCATTTGCGGTCGGTTAAATTGTATCAAATTTGAATTGTAAACGTTATCGAGACTTGGAAACGTTTGCTGATTTTAAATAAACTCCTGACGTAAGGTACCTAAATTATTTGACCAATGTGTTTTATAAGGTAATATTGTGACAGCAAGCTAATGGATTTAAGTTTACTTCTAAAATTATATTGTATTTATTTATTTACTAGCTTTTGCTCGCGGCTCCGCTCGCGTGGTATTCGGTTATCGCGCGCTGTTCCCTCGGGAACTGCTCATTTTTCCGGGATAAAAAGTAGCCTATGTTACTCTTTGGCTTATAAACTACTTCTATGCCAAAAATCACGTCGATCTGTCGCTCCATTTCAATGTGAAAGACGGAAAGCATACACACCAACATACAAACACACACATTTTCGCATTTAAGTATAGTTTTATAGTATATAAGTATAGTATGTATTCAGAAACAAATACAATAAACATTGAACATAAAATTATTTAAAATTAGGAATAAAAATTACTTACAAAATACGTTACATTACCAATACATTACGTTATTTATTGTACGTTACATTGGGCAGATATAATTAGTAATATGTGCATTAAAACCTCCTGCACATATCAAAAACATACTGGCTGAATGAACATTCCGCTTTCTCCCGCACGGCGGCGCCACCAACCAGTTGCGCAAATTTGACAGCTCGAAATGAATGCCGGCCGGCGCGCGCTCTTTTAAATTATGCATAAAAAACTCTGAAAGTGCTGTGATTGTGTCTTAAATGTGTCCCTGGGACTGAGGAATAGAGCCAGAACAAACTGTAAGTGAAACCTATATCTTGCCCAATTCGGTTTTGCTAATTATTTTCAATATTCAAATGTCGTAGTTCAAACATTTTGGTCAATCGAACCGCATCCTCAGTTTGCAAACTAAATACACATTCATACACATAAAACACACATTTCACGCAGTTTTAAGGTAACAGGCTTATTTCTAATCTAAGTTATTTACCTAGAATAATACGTATAAAATAAACGTTTTCAATTTTCGTTCTTTGCAACGCGTCGCGCGCGTCTTTTGTTTTTTAATTCGAAATGGACGAAAAAGAATTCGATGTCGAACAACTTATTAACAAAAAAGAACTGCTTTTTATACGATGTCAAACGTTATTTGAACTATCCAAATCAACTCCACCAGAGCGTTTGCCCGAATTTAATTTGCGACTCAAAGAACTTCATTCGACTCGGGAATGTTTCGAACAATGCATATTCGAGTTAAATTCTTACAATAAGAAACAAAACCCGAAATTTAAACCAAATTATCAGGAAATTCAAACCTTTGACGACATGTATTTCCGTATTCTGAGTGTAGCGGAGGCTAATAGCGACACTTGGCAATCGTGTGACGGCAGCGGTAGCGGACCTTCGTCGCGCTCCGCGGGCCGCGGCCCGGGCGCTGCCGGGCCAGACTCGCGGTCGGCTAAGCCGCGGCTGCCTAAACTAGAATTGTTCCATTTCGATAGCAAATTAGAAAACTGGCAAACATTCTATGACACGTTTACGAGTTTAATTCATAACAACAATGATATTACGAACATTGAGAAGTTTTATTACCTGCTCTCCGCAGTCAGCGGTTCGGCATTGACTGTGGTCAAAGGGATGCCAGTGACGGCCGATAATTATCCGATAGTATGGGCTTTGCTAGTCAAAAAATTTGAGAACACTCGTGCCTTAGCTACGAGCTATTTAGATCGGCTGTTTCAATTTAAGCCTTTGTCAACTGAGTCGGCTACTGGTCTAAACACATTTTTACAAACGTATCAAGAGTGTGTTAAAGCATTGAAACTTTTGAAAATCAGTAACCTATCGAGTTTCATACTGTTTTATATGGGATTGCGAAATTTAGACCCCGTCACTAGGCGCGAATTCGAACAATCTGTAGATCAAACCGATATACCTACTTACGAACAGCTGATTAATTTCGTGGAGAAACAGGCGCGTGTTTTGGAAATGTCAGAGGTTAAAATTAGTACATCAAAAATTCAGTTTACGCCTAAGAGTGTTCCTAACACCTCTGCAAAGCCGAATTTTGTTCGAACAAATAATAATAATGCTGCTAATTACAGTAGTGCACCGAAGCAGTTCCAAAAGCCGTGCTTGTCAGCTGTGAGTAAGAATAATAGCGAACGATCAAATAGATGTCTATTTTGCGACAAACCGCATTCAACTTATCGATGTTTCGAGTTTTTTGATTTAACACCGGTGCAGCGTCTTGACAAAGTGAAACAGCTTCAATTATGCGAAAATTGCTTTCGTCAGCATTCGTTGTCCGAGTGTACGTCAAAAGTGCGTTGTGTGCAGTGTAAACAACCGCATCATCACAGTATTCACTTAGATACAGTTCCAACTGTTCAAAATTCGTCAATGAATCAAAACGATTCAAGTAGTCAAAACATTTCAAGTGGTCAAAACATTTCAAGTATTCAAAACGTTTCAAATAGTCAAAATCAAAGTCAAAGGTCAATGCCAAACGTCGGCTTGACTTGTTCGTCAAATTCAACCGTGCTGTTAGGCACTGCCATGGTGCACGTCGCAGATCGATGGGGAACTTACCACGCCGTACGTGCAGTCATTGACAGCGGTGCCATGTCCGGTTATATGACAAAAGAGTGTGCCCAGCGCCTGGGTTTGTCTCGACGCAAGTGTCAGTTTGAACCCATGGGTCTGGGAGGTGCGCCAGTGCAAGATTTCGGTCTGGTTACATGTTCAATTAAACCACGAAACTCATCTGGTCCGGTGCTTAGCACTGATACTGTTGTCGTAAGTAATATAACTAGCAACTTACCTACAGTAACCTTGTCAAACAAAGTTATCAATAATTTCAAAAATCTCGAGTTAGCTGACCCGAACTACTTTTCGGCGGCTCCAGTTGACTTGTTGATCGCAGGTGACTTATTTCCCTACATTTATGACGGTCAAAATATACTACCACGTGACCCGGGTTTGCCCGTCGCGATGCATTCCATATTCGGATATGTCATTACTGGTCAGACAGTACTGAGTGACGATTGTGAGTCAAATACAGCCTCGCTCAACTTGTTCTCTGCTAATAAAACTAGTAGTATCGATAAAATCATGAACTCTTTCTGGGAGACTGAAAACGTGCCGTATGACGTCACTAAAAAACCAGAAGATTTGTATGTCGAACAATTGTTCCAAAACGAACACAGTCGCGATACTACGGGACGTTATACAGTGAAGTACCCGTTCAAACCCAGTTTTGATCTCGGCGATTCGACTCCACAAGCGTTACGTCGTTTCAACAATTTAGAAACAAAGCTGAATCGTCTTCCGGAACTTAAGGAAGAATATAATAAATTCATGTCCGAATATGAAAGCCTTGGTCACATGACTTGCGTAGGTGATTTTGGTACTGTGGATTCTAAGTACATAATTCCTCACTTCTGTATTCTCCGACCGTCAAGTACCACGACAAAACTCCGAGTAGTTTTTGACGCCTCATGCAAAACGACAAATAATAATTCTTTGAATTCAGTCGTTTACGCCGGTCCTAAGCTTCAAGCAGATATTAACGAGATTTTAATAAATTTTCGTATACATGAAATTTGCTTGTCAAGTGATATTTGTAAAATGTTTCGAATGACCTTGATCGAAAAATCTCAACGCAATTACCAACACATCTTGTGGAGGTTTCAACCTGATCAACCTTTAAAAGTGTATGAGTTAAACACGATCACATATGGTGTTGCTAGCAGTCCGTACCTAGCGATCCGTGTCCTGCATCAGCTGGCTGACGACGACTGCGAGAAGTATCCTTTAGCGAGCAAGGTTCTAAAAAAAGGTTTCTTCGTCGATGACCTTCTGTGGTCAGTGAGCAGCTATGATGAAGCAGCTAAGCTACAGGATGAACTGTTAGAGTTGCTGAGTGGAGGAGGATTTCTGCTTCGTAAGTGGGCTAGCAACTGTCCCCAGGTACTGGCTCGGGTTCCAGCTGATCACCGCGAAACGCCCATTGCATTCGAGGATGACAAGGACCTGTCCATAAAAGTTTTAGGTCTGCAGTGGCGACCCGCCGAAGATGTGTTTTCCTTCGTATTCCACCCACTTCCAGCTTCACAGGCGATCACCAAGCGTAGTGTTTTGTCACAGATTGGTCGTCAGTATGATCCCTTAGGTTTCGTGGCTCCTTGCATATTCTACGCGAAATGCTTCATGCAGAAACTCTGGCTCCAACAGCTGGGTTGGGATGAGCGGCTGCCTCCGGAACTGGAAAAGGAGTGGCTCACCTACATGTCAGAGCTCCCGCTGTTGTCGAATTTTAGCCACGAGCGCCAGGTTACTGTCAAACAGCACAGCTACTACCAGATACTAGGATTCTGCGATGCTTCAGTTCAAGGAATAGCTGCGGTCATCTATTTGCGTAGTTTTAACAATCAAGGTAATTCGAAGGTCAGTCTAGTCATTGCAAAATCCAAGGTTGCACCCTTGAAGACAGTGACCATTCCACGTCTCGAGCTAATGGCTGCGCATTTGTTAGTCAAGTTAGTCAAATATACGAAGTCAATATTGTCTGAACGAATTCCTGTTCATGAAATACTCTTGTTTACCGATTCCTCTGTGGTGCTGAGTTGGTTGAATACACCCAGTTATAATCTCAAAACCTTTGTGGCTTCGCGTGTTTCCAAAATTTTGGAGACCGTGCTAAGCGATTGTTGGTTTCACGTGAGCGGCGCGTCCAACCCCGCTGACGTGTGCTCGCGCGGAGCGCTACCTTCCGTGCTGTTATCGACAGCGGAGTGGCTCGGAGGACCGAGCTGGCTAGACGCACCAAGAGAGAATTGGCCAGTAAAATCAATTGATCAATTTAAATCGGCAAATGTGCCAGAACTCAAAATTCCATGCGCGACTTTGGCTCAAACTAGCGTGCAAAACACAACACGTGACTCAAATCTTGTTTATGATTTAACTGAAAAATATTCGAGTTTTAGCAAACTTCAAAAGGTCTTAGCTCGTTGTTTTCAGTTTATCAACAATTGTAGATCGACGAAGTCTAATAGGAACACGGGTCCTTCGTCTCTATCAGATTTAAAGAACGCACACGATGTGCTCATCAAATCAGTTCAGCGAGAGCATTTTGCAGCTGATCTCGAAGCAATTTCAAACGGTTACAGCTGTAGTTCTTCACTTAAAAGGTTAGCACCTTATGTCGACCCCCTCGGTTTTCTCAGGGTGGGGGGTAGGTTGTCTTTCGCCGAACTACCGTATCAAAAGAAGTATCCATTATTGCTTCCTAAAAAGTGCAACTTTACAAAAATTCTTATCGACTATTTTCATAAAATTTATTTACATATCGGTCCGCGTACATTGCAATTAAACGATTATTTGCACACGCTGCAGCAGCGACAAAAATGGCATAGGAATTGTCGTAATATTCAAGTTGATGAACTCGTTCTTATGCATGCTGACGCTCCTCCGCTTCAATGGCATCTCGGTCATGTGACGGAACTTTATCCAGGAGCTGATGGAGTTGTACGGGTGGTAAAAGTAAAAATCCAGAATGGCGAATACACGCGACCCGTTGTAAAGCTTAGACCACTTCCAATGGAATTAGATTCAGCATAATTTTTATTTTCCTTTGTTTCTTTGCATGAATTTGACGCAAGAAGGTGTCAAGTTTATGACAATTTTAGGTTCGAAATAAGTCATTTATTTTACTCAATTTACAGCTACACGTGTTTAGTTCACTAAGTCAACAAATACTTACACTATACAGTCCACTTACCTTATTCAATACCATCCCTGGTTTTGTTTGTAAACTGGGGAATCTGGGGTAGATTCCCGGTGGGGGGTTTATGTACGTTACATTGGGCAGATATAATTAGTAATATGTGCATTAAAACCTCCTGCACATATCAAAAACATACTGGCTGAATGAACATTCCGCTTTCTCCCGCACGGCGGCGCCACCAACCAGTTGCGCAAATTTGACAGCTCGAAATGAATGCCGGCCGGCGCGCGCTCTTTTAAATTATGCATAAAAAACTCTGAAAGTGCTGTGATTGTGTCTTAAATGTGTCCCTGGGACTGAGGAATAGAGCCAGAACAAACTGTAAGTGAAACCTATATCTTGCCCAATTCGGTTTTGCTAATTATTTTCAATATTCAAATGTCGTAGTTCAAACATTTATCATCAATCTATTTTAAGTGTGAAGCCCGAATAAAAATATTTCTATTCTATTCTATTCAATACGTTATATTACAAAATATACTTCATACATAATGTACATTATAAATCCATACTAATATTATAAATGTGAAAGTGTGTGTGTTTGTATGTTTCCGTCGACCACGTCGAAACGGAGCGACGGATCGTCGTGATATTTGGTATGATTTTTGATACTTGTATGTAAATGATAGATATAGTCCAGTAACTTTATACATCGGCAGTATGCGTCAAATCCGGTAGTTCTGAATTTTTGCACACTTGTTTATGATGTTGTCCTAATGAATAATCCAAGTTTGTGACCTCGAGCGCCGAACGCAACTTTGTCAAAAATCGAAAAAACCGCGAAAAAAACGTATTTTTTTTCAAATTTTGGCGATTATAACACTAAAGAACTAGTGTTTGAAAAAACTTTCTTAAAACGTTTTAAAGAAGACTAAATTTGCTACAATATGATAAAAGAATTGTCTCTGTGGACCCAATAGTTTCCAAGATTAAGCTTTTCAAAGTTTATCATTTTTACGAACTTCGCAATTTTTTGCGATTCTGTCGTTCTGAATGAATTTTGACCCTGATTATACTATCGAAGCCCTATACTTTTATGATAGGATGTTAAAAAAGATAATGAGGAGTGTGAACGATGATGTTAAAGCTAAGCTACGAATAATGAAGTAAATAAAAAAGAAAAGTACAACAGAAGTTAATAAGTTTATTTGTTAGGAAATTGAGTAATATTCAAAATCAAAAAATCAAATTAATTTGGCCCTTTTGGAAGGTCCTGGTTGAGGTTCGTCCGTATCTGGATCGACGTATTGGGATGGCATATCCCCATCAGGGGATGGTAATGAATCTTCGACGTTTTGTGCCGTCAAGTCATCCTCCATTTCGACATCGGACAGATCGTCGCCTTCTAGGATTTTACTACTGCAACATCAGGTATATTGTCACAAGAGGCCTCGCTGCAGTGCCTACAGACTGATGAGTATTTTAATCCTGTCTTCCTGCAGCTGCACGCGATCCCACAACCCTTCGTGCAGCCGCAAGTAATCATCTGCAAGAGGTGTTGTGGGGCTGCATCTCTGGTCATCGTTTTGGGATTGAGGCTTTGTGGTGTGTATATAGCCACCCCCAGGGTTAAGTGTGACTCCCAACCACGCCTGTACCTGTAAGAAGATTGTACATGAGAATAGAAAATGATGAATGATATGTTATGTGAATTACTGATGCAAGGACAAATTTTTACCTGATGGTATGTCCGCAAGGAGTGAAATCGAGCAGAGTCTCTTGTGGGAGGTAACCTGGCTAGATTGAAGCTGGTTTTCGTCGCAGCCCTAGCGAATAGTCGGTACCGCAGCTCGTCAAGGTTATAGGTGTTGTGGTTGCCTAAATTGCGAAGTTCGAAAAAATGATAAATTTTGAAAGGCTTAATCTTAGAAACTATTGGGTCCACAGCGACAATTCTAGTATCATGTTGTAGCAAATTTAGTCTTCTTTAAAACGTTCTAAGAAAGTTTTTTCAAACACTAGTCCTTTAGGGTTATAATCGCCAAAATTTGAAAAAAATATCGATTTTTTCACGGTTTTTTCGATTTTTGACAAAGTTGCGTTCGGCGCTCGAGGTCACAAACTTGGATTATTCATTAGGCCAACATCATAAACAAGTCTGCAAAATTTCAGAACTACCGGATTTGACGCATACTGCCCCCATACTTTCAGGCGACAAAGTTACTGGATTAATAAGAAACATGTTAAAAATCCCTGAATGTGCCAAATACGGGAGCTGAACTTGTTTACATTTTAGTTAGTTAATAGGAATGTTGACACCACCAATCAACTGACGTACTTTTTATGAGCTGTCAAAAGACAATTCTCCCATAGAGTTTCAATTGGATTTCGATTTGTGGCATTCGAACATGGAGGACGTAGACAATGTTTAATTTTGCTATTTCTGTTTCTTTGGCTAGTTGAAGTATAATTTTGATAGTGTTTTATGCGGCGATTAACCTTAACAGTGAACAGTGATCACAATATTCAATATTGCTCTCGTGGCTGACATTTTTTAATGCGCAAGTTGTCTCCACGTGGTTTCTGGAATTTTGCTATCAAGTTGCAAAAACTATAATCACCGTACAACGTTGCCTCTCGAAAGAGAATACTTTGACATTGGCGAAATTGTCTTATTAATTAGGACAGAAGCCATATTTAAAAAAAAAAAAAAAAAAAAAGAGTCAATTGCAATAGCGAATTATGACGTCACTATCCGGCAACTCAATCAACTAACTATTTATTTGTTTTAAAGCAACAAAAAATCTAATTTTACAGTAAATCGAAAATTAATCTGGTTTTCAGGGCTAAAATACAGCGTTTTTTACTGCAGTTGTGCCTTGGAATTATTTTTTAATGGCGTCATCATCCCTATTACCAAAACCTTTCAAGTACAATCTAGTTTTTATCGAAAAAACCTTCCGTTTCTCTAAATCGAGAGATGCTTGGAAAGCGTTTCACGCTGCTAGTTTTTACAGCACCCCAACGGTTCTATATTATTTCAAAATATTATAATCGGACCCTGATAATATGCCTGCTTTGTATGCTAATGTTCGTTTTCGACAGCGGCGTGGTATTTTATGGCTAAGGTTTTGCTAACCCCGTCATTTTTCATGGAGGCATTTTTTTACAAGATGGCGGTATTATACTTGGGCTATTTAGAGTGGAGTGCGGCTGCCATAGAAAGATGAATGTCATGTTCATAGACTTTAACCACAAAGTCCACAAATCATCCATCCCAGCCTATATGTATATACGCCTATATACGCCCCACTGCTGGGCACGAGCCTCCTCTCAGAACAAGAGGGCTTGGGCCACAAACGCTTTATTTTATTTTAAACAGACAGAAAGAGAAGTTACAAACTTTATTATTACTTAAACACTCGTGAGACACTGGATTAAATTACTAAATTTGAAGGTACAACTCTCGATTTTAAGTCAGGAACGGTCCGACTAGTTTCGATCTTTTCGAGGGATCTTTTTCAAAGCACTCACCTGTGAAATAGAACTCCCAAAAACTTTGAAACTTGTTGGACCGTCTCTGGCTTGTGGAAGTTTTAAACCTTCTTTTACTCTCACATAAAAAATAAAAATGTTCATTTTATAAGTAGACTACACAGGGCCCTTTTATATGATATAATCATCGTGATAAAATTTTAGTTCCAGCTTTAATAGTTTAATCTTTTGATCGTGTAAATTCAGAATAATTTTTTCATCAACTATTTATAATATAATGAACAAAATAAAAAGAAATAAAAGATAATAGTAAATTTTTATGACTAAGTACTCATCATCTCAGCCGTAGGACGTCCACTGTTGGACATAGGCCTCCCCCATAGACCTCCAGTTGCTTCGGTTAGCAGCGGCCTGCATCCACCGTGAACCCGCGGCTTTAACCAGGTCATCCGTCCATCTCGTTGGTGGACGTCCCACGCTGCGCTTGCCGATCCGCGGCCTCCACTCGAGAACTTTTCGGCCCCAACGGCCATCTGCTCTCCGTGCTATATGGCCTGCCCATTGCCACTTCAACGAGCTAATTCGCTTGGCTATGTCGGTGACCCTTGTTCTTCTACGTATGTCCTCATTTCTGATTCGATCCCGTAGAGAAACCCCAAGCATAGCTCTCTCCATAGCTCGCTGAGCAACTCTGAGCCTATTCATAAGGCCTACAGTAAAGCACCATGTCTCGGATCCATATGTCATCACTGGCAACACACATTGGTTAAAGACTTTCGTCTTAAGGCACTGAGGAATTTTGGACGAAAACACATTGCGGAGTTTCCCAAACGCTGCCCATCCGAGTTGGATTCGACGATTGACCTCTTTCTCGAAGTTGGACTTACCTAATTGGACGGTTTGTCCTAGGTATACATACGCGTCAACAAATTCAAGAACCGAATTCTCAACCGAAACAGGGGTAGGCAGCACATGGACATTCGACATGACCTTTGTCTTGTCCCTGTTCATTTTGAGGCCCACCCGTTGAGAGACTCGATTGAGGCCTTCGAGCATCGTGCTGAGTTCCTCCACTGAATTTGCCATGACCACGATATCGTCGGCAAACCGAAGGTGAGTGATGTATTCGCCGTTGATATTGATGCCTAGTCCTTTCCATTCCAGAAGCTTGAAGGCGTCTTCCAAGGCGGCAGTAAACAGTTTCGGAGATATGACATCTCCCTGTCTTACGCCTCTTTTCAAGGGGATCGCCTTCGAACTCTCTTCCTGTACTCGGACCGACATAGTGGCGTTTTTGTACAAACACTTCAACACTTCTACATATCGATAGTCAATACGGCATCGTTGGAGAGACTCCAGCACCGCCCACGTTTCGACCGAATCAAAGGCTTTCTCGTAGTCCACAAACGCTAGACACAGCGGCAAGTTATACTCTTCGGTCTTCTGTATGACCTGCCGCAGCGTATGTATATGGTCCATGGTACTATAGCCTTTTCGGAACCCGGCTTGTTTGGGTGGCTGGAAGTCATCGAGCCTGCGTTCGAGACGATTTACAATGACCCTAGAAAACAGCTTATAAACATGGCTCAACAGCGAGATGGGCCTGTAGTTCTTCAACAGGGTGTTATCACCCTTCTTGAAGAACAACACCACCACGCTCCTGTTCCACGCTTCTGGCGTTTTGCCTTCAAGCAAGACGGAATTGAAGAGCCTCTGAAGGACTTTAAGAGCCGGTGATCCACCCGCCTTCATAAGCTCTGACGTAATTCCGTCCTCACCCGGCGCCTTGTTGTTCTTAAGCTGTTTCAGGGCCATCCTTATCTCATACAGGCTGATGTCCGGGATATCCTCGGTATAGTGTCGGGTCAGTTTGGCTCTTGGGTCTAGAGTCGCCGCACTGGAAACAGGGTTAGTGACGGACTCGTAGAGCCGTCCATAGAACTCCTCGATCTCCCTCAACACTTCCGCTTTTGTCGACGCTACACTGCCATCCTCCCTCTTCAGCTTTGTCATTTGGCTTTGCCCAATAGACATATCTCTTGCGAACACTTTAGAGCCTTTATTTCGCTCTATCGTATCCTTAACACGAGCGGCATTAAAGGTACGAATATCGTGTCGCAAGGATTTCGAAATTTGTCTATTAAGCTGCCTATGTGACTCAGCATCATCGGGAGACTGCAGTCGAAGCGAGCGTCGTTCAGCCATAAGGTTGAGGGTATACTCCGAGAGCTTCCGAGTTCCACTGGTACGGTGAGTCCTAAAGAACTGAGACCCTACCGCATGGACAGTTTCTACGAGCCTGTTATTTATTTCGTCCACTGATGCGTTATCTTCCAGGCAGTCAAAGCGATTTGAGAGCTCGAGTTGAAAGCTCTCGGGGTTTTCGATTTGAGCGCGGGTAGGTCGGAGCGTGGACTTCATCAGACGGGACCGCTCAATTTTAACGTTTATATTCAATGTGCCTCTTACTATTCGGTGATCACTGCCGGTTTTCACCCTGTGAATCACAGAGACATCATTGAATACCCGTCTCTTGTCGGTCATGATGAAGTCTATCTCATTTTTTGTGGAACCATTAGGACTCATCCAGGTCCATTTCCTTTGAGGCGGCTTCTGGAAGAAAGAATTCATCATAAAGAGTCCTTCTTTCTCCAGAAAATCGGCCAGCCTCTGTCCTCTGTGGTTCCGTTGCCCATAACCGAAGTTCCCCACTTTCAACTCATTATCGCTTCTCTTACCTAGTTTCGCATTGAAGTCACCCATAACAACATTGAAGTGAGTTTTATGAGTATGTATGGCCCTACTAATGTCCTCATACATAGACTCTACTTCCTCATCTGGATGTGACGAGGTCGGTGCATACACCTGAACGACCTTCAGCGAATACCTTTTAGATATTCTGAGTGTTAGGTATACGACCCTGCTCGACACACTTTCGATGGTAATAATGTTGTTAACAAGGGACTTGTGGAGGAGAAATCCCACACCACCTTGGGACGGTTGGTCGCCCTCCCGGTAGAAGAGCAAATTACCAGACTTCAGGGTTATCGTGTCCTCTCCCTGTCTACGGACTTCAGATAACCCCAAAATATCCCACCGTAACTTGCTCATTTCTTCCTACAGCTCTATAATCTTTTCGTCCGTCCTCAAAGTGCGCACGTTGTGTGTTGCCAGGGCCAGTCGTCGTTTGTTGTGGTAGCCGGGTGTCTGCCGGGGATTCTTAGCACCCCTTGCCCCGCCGTTACCACGATCGCTACCGTAGTCGGGACTAGCGGGGCTGCCGGGGACTAGGGGCCTGGGTAAAAATTGTGCTTTCATTTGAGGTTTGGGGGGGGGGGGTTGCCAATACTCGCCACGCTTGGCAAGCGGGTTGGCGAGCGCAGTATATGATGTAAGAGTCGCCAAGAAGACGCTGCTGCCCATCTTCTGGTATTATCCCTCAGCCGGTTTCTACGGCGCCCACGGGATGAGAGGGGGAGGGGGAGGCAACATTCTTATGCCGGTGCCCCACGGCGGACGACTAAGTACTCATGATCAGCCAAATAAGTGGTCTACCAATTTTTAAACAAGTTCTTATCAAATGAATATGTTGCTACAGTCGAACTTTCAAGTTGCCAGACACGTATATAGGCATTATTGTTTTATGACATGCAAATGATTATCAGCTTTAGGGTGGTGGACCACATATTTGACTGTACTTCATGAATGTAGTACTGTACTGTGCGTACTGTGTGTAGTTAACTTTCGTCGTTTTTTCGTTCAGATCTCAACTTAGTTTCACGAGAAGAAGTTTTGAAACCGATATACAGACAAATAGATACGGACAGCAACTTGATGGGATAAGTACTATTCTTTTCATCACTTTAAAGGAAATAATTTGTATGCACAAGCTGATTCAAAGTGATCATAAGCGGTGTTTTTAGAATTTTGTCGAAACAAAGAATAGGGAGTTTGTTAAATATGTCTTTTCTCCCAGTATTCCGTGGATCATAAATGAAAAAAAAATGAAAATGAAAAATAATTTATTGCATAAAAAACTTATGAACAACATAAACAATGACTTAATACTAGCTTTAGTCCGCGGCTGCGTCCGTTTAGTATCAGTATAGGTAGTCATTCACGATGACGAGTGCCGTGGTTCTTACTACAATGTCATTAATGTCTAATTTTGACAAAATCACGCGTCGGTTTGAAATGGGTTCCAAAAGAAGTATGAGCTCCGGTTTGAACCCATGCTCCTTTGCTTGAGAGGCCAAATAGGCTTTAT
The DNA here is from genome assembly GCA_037349165.1 of Choristoneura rosaceana. Lineage (NCBI taxonomy): Eukaryota > Metazoa > Arthropoda > Insecta > Lepidoptera > Tortricidae > Choristoneura > Choristoneura rosaceana. The sequence continues at coordinate 1,492,198 of JAZBNJ010000026.1, forward strand.
TAGATTAGTCGTCCTATCCATACTAATATTATAAATGCGAAAGTGTGCGTTGTGTGTTTGTCCGTCGCTCCGTTACGGCGTGAAAACGCCGTAACGGAGCGACGGATCGACGTGATTTTTAGCATAGAGATAGTTTAAGGGCCCGAGAGTGACATAGGCTACTTTTTATCCCGGAAAAATGCACAGTTTTCGAGGGAACAGCGCGCGACAACCGAATACTACGCGGCCGGAGCCGCGGGCAAAAGCTAGTTTCTACATAAATCCTGCAAGTCACGTTGGGTTATTGCTAATCGTCCAATTACTTAAAACGTTTAACCTTATAAAATAACAATTACGGTTTTATTACTTACTACACTTTCTTACAGTGAAATCAAATCCAATAAATTGGCAATATCTTAAAAACTCTGAACATAGTTAAGTAAATTAACTGGCCTGATAAATAATTGTAACCTATTCAAATTTTGGCTGTTAAATTCTTATGAGTTAGATTTAACTGCATTGGTTTAAGACGGAAAGTGAATTAAATAGTTTGTGTCGCTTTGTAGATGGTTTATTCTAACCAACAAAAAGTTGGGGGACTTTGTCAGTTCAAAGTTCAATATCTCAAAAACAGCTTAAGCTATTTTGATGAAACATATCTAAAAATCATCAATAGAAAACCTAATTTGAAATTAAAAAACCGCATTCAAATCGGTCCACCAATTGAAGAGCTATGGTGCCACAGACAGACAGACACACACAGAGACAGGTTAAAAAAGGAAGATACCTAGGTAGATTTATTTAAAAGTAGAATGGCCTAATGGCTAATCTAATGATTTAACCAGTAAAGTTAGCAGCATTAAAATACAGAAATTATTAATAATAATTTGGTTTTCGAAGATACTCGAAATAATATGAAATACTCCAAATGCGGCCTGCACTTCGAATAAATCATTAATTATTTTAATGCGGAAACACGCAAACCCCTGAATTTAAGCTTTGCAAAATAATTCACTATGCGGTTAAGGCCATTCACACAATGCCACTGCACCGTAGGCTATTGATTTATGCAAAAAATGTGCATCGAAAAGTTAATGGCAAACGTATTTTATTCGTAAGTTTTTTAAACCATGTGTGTGTGTTTGTCCGTCTTTCACGCCGTAACGGAGCGACGGATCGACGTGATTTTTGGCATAGAGATAGTGTATGGGCCCGAAAGTGACATAGGATATTTTTATCCCGATAAAATGCACAGTTCCCGAGGGAAGAGCGCGCGATAACCGAATACCACTCGGGCGGAGCCGCGAGCAAAAGCTAGTTATAAAATAATAATAGAGGTATCAACAGTTGTCCATATGTGTTTTAAAAATTAGAGGGTTGCCCTCGATTTCTCTAAGATCCCATCATCAGATCCTGACCTGGTGTCAATGGGACCACTTCGAAAGTATGTCCTTTAGAACAAAAAAAGAATTTTGAAATTCGGCCCACAATTGGCGGAGTTATCGCGTAAAAACACACAAAAAAAACATACAGACGAATTGAGAACCTCCTCCTTTTTTTAAAGTCCTGTTTTTAAAGTCTTTTTTAAAGTTTTTCAGGTGGTAGGACCTTGTGCAAGGTCCGCCCGGATTGCTACCACCATCTTGCTCGCTAATCCTGCCGTGAAGCAGCAGTGCTTGCACTGTTGTGTTTCGGCGCGGAGAGTAAGACAGCCGGTGAAATTACTGGCACTTGAGGTATTCTAACTTAGGCCGCTAGGTTGGCAACGCATCTGCAATACCCCTGGTGTTGTAGATGTTTATGGGCGGTGGTGATGTCTTACCACCAGGAGACCCACTTGCTCGTTTGCCTTCCAGTCGAATAAAAAAAAAGTCGATCGAAAATACCGAATATTATTTAGACCAACACATCTGGTGTTTGGGGACAAAAATAACACAAGTATTAGTTGTGAGTAGGTTTGAAACGAAACGTTTCTTCGAAGGTAAGAACGCCAGGAATAGCCCGGGCTTCGAACTCGAACGGTCTTGCTTGTTTTGTTTCAAGTAACGAATGATGTCAGAACATGCCGGGCCAGTGCTTTAGTATAGGTATAGTATACACATACATTAAGAGAAGTTTCTCTGCCGGCCGCGCGGCCGCGTTAACTATTAATTTGGTATATAGCTATCTTTATCGCTCGAGACATAAGCGCTCGCAGCCATCCCCCCACGCACATCCCCTCCCGCTACTCCGCTTCCCACTAATGTATATTGAGATAGCTGTAGAGTTATCAAGATTTGAGCGGTTGAATTTTGGTTTTCGTCGTCCTCATATTATACGAAAAGTATAGCACAGAAATCAATGATATAATATAATCAGGATCTTCATTATATTTTCTATGCCTGTGGTTTTTTAATTTTTGTTAAAATGCTTTAATGTTTAGTCTGTAATTCTCTTGCACAGTTGTCATTTTTTTTTTTGTCGACTTTTGAGCTCCTGTAATTCTGATATTTTATACACATATTTTATATTAAAATCTGAAAAATCACAGGCATAGATAATTACGTCTAGTCCAAACTTATAAAATTTCATCTACTTGTGCTGCCTAGTTTTCAGATGAGACCGGGACTATATGAAGAATGGAACGAAGAGACTTCTCTTCAGCTAGTAAGCTCTTTGTTTTATTAGTTTATCCCAGAAAGTTGCAGCGCTGCCATTTTAACACTTTTTGACGGATACTTAACAACCTGTGTAGTTAGCACTATTTAGCCAAAATGGCAAAAACGGAACAATTATAGTTTCGCCATGTCAGTATGTCTGTCCGTCTGTGGCTTTGCTCAGGGACTATCAATGCTAGAAAGTTGTAATTTTGCACGAATATAAATATACAATAAATACTTAAAAAAAAATACTTATAGTAGGTACCTCCCATAGACGTCAACTGGGGTTGATTTTTTTTTTCTCATCCAACCTTGTAGTGTGGGGTATCGTCAGATTAGGTCTTTTAAAACCACCAGGGGCTTGCTGAAGCTCCCAATCCACACTGAGACGTATATATTCCTAGACAATTTATCGCAATGTATATTTGGTATCCTGTCGTGTCACCAATTACCTGATATAGTTTTAGTGCTAGTTTTAGTCTTAGTCTTAGGTGGTACTTATGGAGCCAAGATTTTCTTTCTTTCTTTCTTTCAATGTTCCCTTGATCTCCTCTTCTCACGTGCTGTTGTTACAGTAAATATGTTAATCGAATAAGAAGCCCCGCTCATCCAGTTCCAAATATAACAAAAACACATTGTCCTGTTTACTTGCTCGGGACAAACACGGGAGATTGCTTCTTGTGTGCTTTATTGCCCGAATTCGGCTGTTCGTCATGTTCGCAAACATTCTTTGCTGTTTTGATACTTTAGGAAGTAGTGTTTGAGTTTCCGGAGGCTTTGGCGCTACATTTTCCTATATTCTAGAGAGGAAGTAGAAAAAAACCTATTTAGGATCTAAACGCGGTAGCAATTTACCACGAACATTTCGGTGACAGAAGAAAATTTAGAAGAATTTTGCAGAACACCGCAATAGTCCTTTAGTTGTTTAAAGGAGCGGCCATACCGCTGCTTACAAAACGGTGACAGTACGGAATTGCAGTGACGTTGTGATACTTAAAGTCCTGACGTTTACGTCATGTCACTGCGATTCCGTATTTTAAGCAGCGGTGTTGCCGCTTCTTAAAGCTGCCTGTATATTTGCTTCGAAAGTCCAGTCCTTATCCTAAGGTCGTTAAAAATTATCCAAAAAAATACACTGATCGTACCAAATCGCAATGCAAATAAATCGGTTTTAGATTAGATTCTACTTAACAGTGGCATAAGTGAGAGTTAACTTCCTTTTTTTTATTATTTCTGCTATGTAGAAAATATCCTCCGTTTGTTACTTATGTTTATGTTGCTCTAAGTGTGTTAATAAAGGCTTATTCTATTCTATTCTATTCTAATTACTGAGCCCGAAAGGATGTCTGACAATAAATTTCACAAAAAGTCATGTCAAACACTTAAAAAAAATATTTCCAATAAATAATAGAAGGTAAAAATAAAACAGTTGCAGTTCCTCGATCCTTATAAGGACGATGTCAAAAAAAATATAATCAAAAAAATCTACTTTACTTATTCGCTTGAGTGGGCGCAGTTTTAAGATCCCAATTTACGTGCCTGTGTGTGTGGGGGCACTGTACCCTATATAAGTTCTCTCATTCTAAGGCACGACATGTTCACAGTAGGTTTGATTGCAGGTTTGTTGCAGGTGGTAGGACCTTGTGCAAGGTCCACCCGGATTGCTACCACCATCTTGCCCGCTAATCCTGCCGTAAAACAGCAGTGCTTGCAATGTTGTGTTTCGGCGTGGAGAGCAAGACAGCCGGTGAAATGACTGGCACTTGAGGTATCCCATCTTAGTCCTCTAGGTTGGCAATGCATATGCAATACCCCTGGTCTCGCAGATGTTTATGGGCGGTGGTGATCTCTTACCATCAGGAGACCCAATTGCTCGTTTGCCATGCAGTCGAATAAAAAAAAGGTTTAAAATAAAACTGGAGATGAAGCTAAAACAGCACAAAAATCGAAACAATACATTAACAAAGTATTTCAGATAGATCTAGCATCGTAAAAAACCTTATCCGCGTAATTTTAAAACTCAATAAAAAAAGACAATTAAATTTCGTCATCCATTAAAGCAGCTATAAAGCATCTTAATTGTCCAATTAGCGATGCGGTAAAGTGATGCAGGAATATATTAATGACATTAGTCGATTGGAGAGGAGTGCATCTGACATGTTCATGATGGACATTGTTGTAGCGTAATAATTAAGGTTCCGTACCTATCCGAGGGGTAATAAAGGGAATCCCATTAAAAGCATATTGTTGTTACGCTGTTTGTCTTCCTGTCTGTCTTTCTGACCATCTGTCCAATGTCTTTGGAATGTAAATATGGAGGTATTTTTTATTATTTAAATACATCTTTATTCGTTTTACTAGCTTTTTTTTAGAATTCGGTTATAGCGTGCTGTTCCCTCGGGAACTATGCATTTCCTGGAACAAAAGTAGCCTATGTCACTCTCTGGCCCATAAACTATCTCTATGCCAAAAATCAAGTCGATCCGTCGCTCCGTTTCGACGTGAAAGGCGGACAAACACACAAATACACACACTTTCGCATTTATAATATTAGTATGGATAATAGAGGAGGCCTATGTCCAACAGTGGACGTCTTATGGCTGATATATCTAATGATAATGATGATCTTTTATTATTTAATAAAATCGATTTGTGCAAGTTTTTTTAATGAAGATATATGGACGTTTTACACTGTCAATTAGACAGAGAGATTTGACATACACTCTAACATCATAATGCCACGACGACCATAAAAGTCCATAAAATTTAATTCTTCTGGAATAATGGAATGCAAACCAAATGGGGTGCGTTAGGTCAATTCTAAAGGAGACGAGAGCTTAGAAACTTGACAGAGATGGGAATAGGGCGGCGCTACACTATTTACCTACATATTCATATAGAAAGAAAGAAAGAAAGAAGATATTTATTCATTAACACAGAAGACACACATATACAGCAAAATTGACACAAATAAACAAAAAAAAAATACAAAAGAAATATATACACAATTTTGTGTGTCCCCGCGAAAGTGAAACGGTGTCGCTGACTGAGCATTATGCTGAAGCGTTAGACACCTGCAGCGCTGATTTTCGGCCAGAACCATCTGTGACTCATGGAACGATACACAAATATAATAAATAAACCACTAATCTATACGTCAGCAAATAAAAAGAAGAAAAAAAATAACTATAAGAAACCAAGAAATAAATAAACTACAACGAACAATAATTATAAGAAAGAAAAATAATGGATTGTTTAAAAACAACAGGCTGGCATATCAATGTGGATGGCATGTCAAAGTGCTGGATAGGGAAAGGATTTTCGGAGCTTCAATAAGTAATCCTTCAGCTTGCGCTTAAAGGTATACCCACTACACGCTCCTTGGATAGGGGGAGGAATATTATTCCAGCACCTGGACGCCGCAAGCTTCAAACTAAATACATGTACATTGATGATTTAATCGAAAATGACAAGCGCCAAAGTTAATTTAAGTAAAAAAAAAAAAAAAAATCTCATCCTTTCAACCGTAGTATTTAATGGATCAAAAGTTCATAACTTCGAGAGATCCTATTATGAAAGGTTAATTTATTGTCAAAGATGGCTTCACCCCCATTTAGCTTTGAAGCGTTGCTATATCGATTAATTATAAATAACTCTGTTGTATCCCTCTGTGAGATCCCATTATAGAAAGGAAACTGAGTCACAAGATAGGAAATTGGCAAATTTCAACAACATCTAGACTGAGGTCAAATTTGTTACTGATAACATTTGACGATCTGTTCAGTTAGCCGTTTATGAAAAAATTTTATAACAAAAAATAGAACCGACTACAAAAAACCATGAAAATAATTTTCTACCAGTCTGAAGTCGGTGCCTCAGCACGAGCCAGCAGGAGTGATTGAAGCCATTTAATCGTATGTTGTAGGTGAGGTAGACGATTATAGGTCCACTCCTGCTGGCTCGTGCTGAGGCACCGACTTCAGACTGGTAGAAAATTATTTTCATGGTTTTTTGTAGTCGGTTCTATTTTTTGTTATAAAATTTTTTTTTCACGCTTTTTAGTGTAAGTATCTAAGATACAATAGTTTAATGACAACTGCTCATCACCTTTTACGAAAAATTGCTATTTCCTATGCAGAGATGTTCATTATCGAGGAGTCCTGGTGCTTCACCACCCATTCCATTTCACCATATGTGTTCCGAGGAGCATAAATTGCTTAGCAACTGTGTTAAAGCAATTGAAATTCAACCCATGAAATACTTGTTATTGAGTAGTAACTCCGATGGTCAACTGTGGTCTTCATCATCAGTTCCACTTTACCAAATGATGATTTTCAAGAGCAAATGCACGAGTTACTACTAAATATATCAAAATTACCATAGGTGTCCCTACAACATTTGAAGAGTTCCCTCGATTTCCTTAGGATCCAATCATCAGATCCTGATTTGGTGCTTATGGGACCTAATTGAAAGCATTCCTGGACGAACGCAAAAAAATTTTTTCAAATCGGTTTATAAATAACGGAGTTCTGAGGTAACAAACATAAAAAAAAAAAAAAAAAAAAAAAAAAAAAAAAAAAAAAAAAAAAAAAAAAAAACATACAACCGAATTGATAACCTCCTCCTTTTTTTGAAGTCGGTTAAAAACTGTTTCGCTCCCTACTAACATCGAACAGTATAAATTGGGCCCCACTCAGCATAATGTTACGGCAAGCCGCAACGCTGTTTTTCAGTGGGATAATTATTATAATATTTCAATATGGATCGGACAAAAAAAATATAGCAAAGCGATTAAAAAATGTTTTGTAATATACCGATATTGGTCTCAAATTATAAAATTTTTAGGCCAGAATTTACCTCCACTGTTATTATTTAAGTGTGTCAAGCCAAGCTCAAAAGAAGATTACTGACAAGACAACCCAGCGGATTCCAGAAAAAAAAAATTCAAATTACAGTTAAAGATTTGACTTTGCTGGTTTTTACAGGCAAAAAAATTTTAGAAGGGAAGTTACGTTGACCGTTTCAATGTACAAAGACGTCATTCATCATCATCATATCAGCCATAGGACGTCTACTGTTGGACTTAGGCCTCCCCCATAGACGTCCAGTTTCCTCGGTTAGAAGCGGCCTGTATCCATGGTGAACCCGCGACTAAGACATAGAATTATAAATCAGAAAATAATAAGTACGAGTATAAAGTATAAAGAGTCGGAAAATAATAGTTGGAATTTCGGTCCCGAAATCATCCTGTAGATTATAAATCTTAGCAAGAAGTAAATTAAGAAGACCTCTCATGTTACAAGACAAGTAAACAAATAGTTGTAAATATGTAGAATGACAACGCAAGAAGAACAGGCAAAAAACTTGTGTATATTTTTCTTTTCACAAAAAGTTTTATTCATGCCTTGATTCTTGTTTTTGGTTATTTTCTAAAAGCAGCCCCGGGCCAAGGCACTCCGTACGGCAGTATACATGAGCGTTTCCCATTTAATTTCTCCTAAAACATACTTTAATACGTAGGGAAATTTTCACCTCGCTCCGACCCCTCAAGGTTCTCAGTCAGAGGCGGTATTTTTCATTTATATTAAAATTTCCCCTTTGGGAGCAATTTTCAACCCCTTCAGAAGTTCTTCAACTGATAAATGCTCGCTGTTTCCTTGATGTATGTGTGGAAAGGATTCTTAGGAAATTAAACTCTTTGTAAGTTGTGGAACAATACCGGATGCAGTTGGAATGAGTTCAATTAAAGTTTGTCCCGCCAAAAACATAAATGTGAAAAGGGAAGCCAAGTTCTGTTCGTTCGCGTTAAAATCTTTATTTGTATGGAAACACGAACAGCGCCCCTAGCGGAACGTTTGCGATGTTCGTGTTTCCATACAAATTGAGATTTTAACGCGAACGCGATCGAGACGTATTTTGTAACCGAAAACTTACACTACTGATCGTAAGATTTTTCGTAGCGCCTATGGGCCCTAGATTGACGAGGTTTTTGTTTTGTCTATTCAGTTGTAGGCAAATTCTCAAAATCGGGGAAACATGGGGGTTGAATACGAAAAAAATATCATTATAGGCGCTAGTTATTTATTTTGTTCGTGTTCAGATTAATGTTGTAATACTATGAGACGTCTTACACAATCACATTAGGTATTTATTACATTAAAACTCATGACTTCGCAATGTCAAGCGTTAGTCAATACTAGTTGCATCACCAATAACTTGTAGTGATTTAGCGTTTATTTTATTACCAACTTGTTAAGAGAAGATAAAAAAAATATACAAAATTGTTACTCATTAGCAGAACTACTGCGAAACTCGAAACTCGAAGTTCGTGTCACGCGGTCCCTCTAACACTTATACTATTTAATATAAGAGCGAGAGGGATGGTACAATGCGTATTTCAAGTTTCGAGTTTTGTAGTAGCCCAGCTGTTCTATTACCTAAAGAATGATCTCAAAACAATCGTCACAGTTCGTATACGTCCCACTGGAGGGCACAAGACTCCTCTCAGAATGAGAGGCCTTGGGCCTTAGTTCCCACGCAGATTCAGTACGGATTGGGAACTTCACACACATCATTGAATTACTGCACAAGTTTGTTCTAGTTTCCTCAGGATGTTTTCCATCACCGTAACATAGAGCAAAATATAGATGTAGCTTGAGATATGTGTGCATAGGAGAAATTTGTGTCTAGACTCCTGTCCAGCGGTGGTGTAGGGGTTATAGCACGCAGCATGGATTGCGGAGGACCTGGGTTCTCCATGTCCCAGTTTGTATTTTCGATATGGTTTTCACGGGATAGGTACCCGAAGTCACAAATTTGGAGTTGAAATATAAAAAAAATACAAAAGATATTGTTACGGATAACTTACGTCTTAAATCGAGTTTAGCTCGACGTGTTTCGGGCTATTTCGAAACCCTTCTTTAATGGAGCACGCGACTCGGGGGCTGCCGCAACACGCGCACTACGCGCCACCGCTCTGCTCGCGCGACTACCATTGAAGAAGGGTTTCGAAATAGCCCGAAACACGAGCTAAACTTAAGACGTGAGCTATCCGTTACAATATCATTTAATATGAGTGAGTCTCACGGTAGTTTCAAAGGGCTAACAATTTCAGCTCATTTGGACTCCAAGTGCCTGCCAAGCACCAGCAGATGTTCCTGCGCTCCGACTTCTGGCCGGAGGGTGTGGTGTTCCGTCGTTTTAGGGTAGCGACGACGACGACGTTCAATACAGCGCATTGGTGTTAACTGTAATGCTGTAATTTTTTATCGGAATAAATAAATAAATAAATGATCAAAATACAAAAAGACTCCAAAATTCAATCATGACAACAGTACACAAGCGTAGCCACGGAGCTAATGTATTTCATAAATAACGTTCCAATTCCTCAAAAGGAAGTGTGTATAAATTTCTGCAGGGCCGACAACGCACTGGCATCGCTTAAAGCGTTGCGGGTGTCTATGGACAGTGGTGATCACTTAACATCAGGTGACCCACTAGTTCGTTTGTCTGGCCTCTATAACATAAAAAAAAAAAAAAAAAAAAAAAAGTGACTGGAGTCTTTGGTAAATTGAAACCGAGTTCCGCCTCGGCATTGCCATTAATTGGGGAGGACAAAAAATAATTGACTCCGTAGATTGCGATCCGGTCAGGCGGAACCCTAATGAATAGCATTAAAATTTTATTTCCTTTAGGATTATTTTTCGTCACTAGCTTTTAACCACTGAACCACTGACTCTCTTCTAAGGGTTCAGTACACGATCAGATTGAACCCTTATAGCGGTAAATACCGGTTAATTTCAGTTTGACTCCGAACTTTCATAAGAACGCGAAAGTTTTTAAGTACTTAACTATAATCTAAATAAACCGGTTTATTCGACGAGTGACAGCTGGCCAGCCAGCGGCTCCTTATCCTGCGCCGGAATAAACCGATTTTTATTGTTCTAAACCGGTTAATCTGACAAGAACTTTATGGAAATATTCCCTTAAAAACCGGTTTAAAAATAACGGTTTCGTGGACGAAACCAAAATGAAAAGGTTTTGCGCCAAGTACATGATAACGGTTTGGAAATTTAACCGGTATCCGAGCCTTGATTGCAGGAGTTAGATAAAAGCGGGCGAAACAGCACTCTTCAAGAGTGGAGAGGGGGGGTGGACTATGTCTAGCACTGGACGTCTTTTTGCTGACAATGACGACAGTTTTTCTGGATCCGTCGGTATCCTTACGCGTAAGCAAACACCGTGGAAGATTCCAAACAGCGAGCACAATAAAATCGTCGCAATACGTAAACAGAGATATTTACGACGCCCAGCACTTCAGTTAAGGGCCCGTAAAGTTCGAGTTTACTTGTGTATTTATCAAATGTTGGCATTATCTGCGCTGTTAAACCGTACGGTTTATGGTAGTGCGTAGACGTCCCTTAGTCAACTACTGGAGATATGATTAAGTGTTTAATAGTATCAGTGGGATTAAGGGTGGCGTAAATACGCTGTTTTGTTTCAGATTTAGTAAAGGTGAGTTGTAATAGTTATTTGCGCAACTGTATCGTAATAGGGGTCCTTAAAACATGAGTGTGGTTTTATGAAAGGAGTCGTAGCCGAGTTTCATAATAGGGTCACATAAGTGCTTTAAGGCCTAATTGCATACAGTTACATACAATATTTTATATACATCCATATTTTAAATCATCTATCATCATCATCATCATCATCATCAGCCGGAAGACGTCCACTGCTGGACAAAGGCCTCCCCCTTAGAACGCCCTAATGATCGACAACTCGCCACTTGCATCCACTGGTTTCCCGCAACTCTCACGATATCGTCAGTCCACCTGGTGGGAGGCCTGCCAACGCTTCGTCTTCCGGTTTGTGGTCGCCACTCGAGAACTTTTCTCCCCCAACGGTTATCTGTTCTTCGAGCGATGTGGCCCGCCCATTGCCACTTCAATCTGCATATTTTTCCAGCTATGTCAGTGACTTTAGTTCTTCCTCTATCATGCGTTTAAAAACCATTGAGAATAGCCAGCACTAACGAGAACCAGGTATGTCTGCCCCACGAAAAAATAGCTGGCAACCCTGGCCACGCTCAAACGTCAAAATCGACACAGCTGTTTTAAATTAATTAATTAATTATAATATTTAGTGTAATAAGCAATAAAAACATAAAAAACCGTGTAATATTTAACAATAAGTGTTCGCGTAAAAAAGTATAATCGTACAACCTGTACATCGCAAAGTAAAATCTCGGCGGCGGAGTAACGTCAGTGCAACGGACAAAGTTCAAATATGCGACGTTAAAAAGGGAAGTATTGTCTTCTATAAACCTAAATAAATAACATTAGGGTGTTAAATACTTATGAAATTAAATGCTTAAATTCATTAGCTCCTGATTAGTGTACGCATTGTTGAAAATCTGACAGTAATTTCTAACCTCGTACCTACTTCTGTTACGAACCGGTCAGCTGTTCACGCTAGCTATAAATACTGTCTTTATTACCTCTTTTCCACTGTTTCTTCATACAACTAAGATACTTCGTACTACCTGGTCTTGCTTACGTTCTCTCTTGTTCTCCTCACAACTACTTCGTATCTCACTTATTAACCACCTCACTTCACTGCTTTTTATGCTTGGTATATAGTTGCGTTGCGGTTAGTTTCAGGTGCGGTGGAGTCACTGTGGGTTACCTGAGCTCAAAATGTCCAGCTCAGTGTTGACTCGCAAGGCCACTGCACGTGAACTCGATATCAAACTGAACGCAGCCCTTAAAGAACTCAAGCAGTCTAAGGCGACGTGTGAGCAGCTACTTCGGGAACGTGACGATAGCGAATACGAGGTGCAGCAGATAGTGTCAAAGAACACCGAACTCAAACGCGAACTAGCCGACCTGGATGTGATGTACACAGATGTTGAAGAACAACGCGACCGACTGCTGGAGACAGTTTCCAAATTACAACAGTGCTGTGACGTTCACGAGCAAACACTTCAACGAGTAGATGAGCTTGAGTATGAGCTCGCCGCCTCCCACGAATTTGTTCGCCAACTACAGGAACAGATTGAACGCCAAGAAGCCGAGAACACCCAACGGCTATATGACGAAATAATGCCAGCACCAAACGTCTCCTCAACACGACCGGTAATAGGTTCTTCCAGGTCACCGGTTGTAATAGATTTGACCAAGGACACTTCTTTTGAGTCTAGACCAGTGCATTTTCAAAGTCATAATAAATTTAAAAAATATCTCAAGTTAAACAGGTTCATAAGAAGATCAAAAAGACTATATAAACAACATCTCAGTGTTCATAAAAATACAATTTTATATAAAAATCGTGTAAGTATCTTAAACGAGCTAAAAACATGTAATGAAAAATTACAACACAGTAGGTACGCTTATGTCACAGACACGTCCGGGCTGCGGGAAGAAATAAACCGATTAGAATGTTCCCTAAGGGACTTGACTAGCAAATACGAATTATGTCAAAATCAAATTAGTGAACACATTTTGGCCGCGACCGAGCTTGTTGATTTATGTACATTTAACGAAAAGCGCGTCAATTCTTTGTTAGCGCGCGACTGCGCATTGCAAACTGAACTACGTAATGATAATCAGTCCGTGTTACCCACCCGCAGCGCGGAATTCTGTGACATACCTACAGTTAATGATGGAAATATCTGTAAGAATGTTAATAAAACCCTAGTATTTTCTGATAGGATAGGAAAGGGATTGGGCAAATTATTATATAATAATATATCAAACAGCTGTGTCATAAATAACTGTATGCCTAATGCCTCATTCAAACAAATAATTGAAAAAATTATGCTCACTCAGGTGACTAAGCAGTCAACCATTGTTTTAATGTTAAGTGACGGGTCCGACGTTAGGTATTCGGACATAAAAACTGGGTTCGATTCCCTATCAAAACTAGGTGTTAAAAACATTATTATAGGTGCGTTTCCCTATTCTGCTTCTCTAAACAAATCCAACAATAATTTATATCGTTTAAACAAATTATTGTTTAAGATGACGAGCCGTCATAGTGACGTTTTATTTTTTGACACTAATAATGTTATTAGTGACTACCGACTGACCCCCGACAAGCTTGCTAAATCCTTAGCATGTTTTATTAATTCCGTATTCGGAAATCACTCCCCCTCCCCCAGCCCCGTTAGGACGACACATTCAAGCGCGAATGTGTCTTTAAACTACCTACACCGACAATAGAGAAGCAAAGTAGTCTATCATTCCTACATCAAAATATAAATCGCTTCACTGGCAAAATATTAGATTTAGAATTACTCTGTGAAAAGTTAAACTTAGATATTATCTGCTTAACAGAAACCTGGCTAAAAAAAGATTCAATGCAATTTAATGTAAATAATTATGCAATAGCTAGCGCCTTCTGCAGAGAATCTGCAGCAGGTGGCGGGTCTATCATATTAGTGAAAAATGGTTTAAAGTTCAAAGAACGCAAAGACCTGTCCAGCCTTTCTGTTGAACGTGTATTTGCGGGTTTGCGGGGACTTTAATATCGATATTTTATCACAATCCGTTGAAAAAGACCAGTTTATTTCTGTTTTAAAATCTTTTAATTTAAATTTCTTATTTAATGAACCCACCAGAGTCACAACCACTTCGACCACATGTATAGACAACATTTGCTTAACTTGTAAGTATTTAGAAAAAGCTGTAATCAGTGGAGTACGGTCGGATCACAAAGCTCAAACAGTGAAGTTACCTCGGGCTAGGGGCGGTGTTAATCAAACCATAGAAATTAGGCCGTTGAACAAACAAAGACTTGACCGTCTCAAATCAAACATCGCGCAAAAAGTAAACAATTTAAAAGTATGCACTAAAAACCCAAACGAAAATTTCAAAATATTGTTAAATACTGTATGCGAAGAATACGATAAAACGTGTAGTAAAAAACGTATTAAAATAGGAAACAAACTGTCATTCAATGAATGGGCTACGCCTGGAATACGTAGGAGTAGGGACGTCTTATATGATCTTTATGATAAGAAATCATGTACTACTGATGAACGTTTCCACCAGTATGTTAGGGATTATTCAAAATTATTCAAAATTATATGTAATAAAGTAAAAGCAGCCCATGTAACTAATAAAATTAAGTCCTCTAATGATAAAATTAAAACAGTTTGGAAAATTATAAATACTGAAACCGGTCGACGTAAGAACGCGGAATCCTCTATATCACTAAAGATTAACAACGTATTAGAAACGGACGCGGTTAAAGTAGCTAACGAGTTTAATACCTACTTCTCTAAAATCCCCATCGAAACGACAAAATGTCTCGCGTCTTCCTCAAAGCTAGCTGAATCGCTCTTAAAAGAAAATGTATCTATTCCAAACATAAGTAACTTTAAATTCACGCATGTCTCTCCCGGTGACATCATTAGGACTTTTAAATTATTGAAAGTAAAAAAAACGGAAGACTTGTGGGGCGTCTCAGTTAAGGTTCTACAGTCTATTTTAGATGTCGTTGCTCCAACTTTAGCTTTTATTTTCAATAGCTGCATAGATGAAGGTGTATTTCCAGATTTGATGAAATATAGTAAAGTAGTTCCTATTTTTAAATCAGGTGATAAAGATAATCCCTCTGATTATCGTCCGGTGTCCATACTATCAGCGTTTAGCAAAATATTCGAAAAAATAATGCTGACGCAAATGATCTCGCATTTTAATACTCATAAAATCATGCATCCACAGCAGTTCGGATTCACAAAAGGCAGGTCTACTACAGACGCGGGTCATAGTTTAGTTAAATTCATTTTGCAAGCTTGGGAGGAATCACATGACGCTATAGGTGTATTCTGCGACCTCTCGAAAGCTTTTGATTGTGTGGATCATGATACTTTAATTTGTAAGTTAAATTTTTATGGCATTCGTGGCCTCGCTTTAGAACTCATTAAATCTTACCTCACACAAAGAAAGCAAAAGGTAGCGATTAACGGAGCGGTATCGGAAGAATCTGTAGTCGAAATGGGAGTGCCTCAAGGATCCATTCTTGCCCCATTCCTGTATCTTATTTATGTAAATGACCTAACTTATATGGTAAGCCAAAAGTCGGGTATCGTTATGTTTGCTGACGACACGTCTTTACTGTTCAAGGTTAGTAGAAAAGATACCGACTTCACTGAACCCAATGAAACCCTGTCCGTGATATCCGCATGGTTCGCTGCCAATAATTTGTTACTAAATCCTAAGAAAACCAAATGTATTAAATTCTCATTGATAAATTCATCTAACTCGAATTCAATTTCTAATATAAAGTTAAATGGGCAAACTATTGAATTTGTAAAATCAACAGTATTTTTAGGAATAACACTCGATTCTAAACTGCAGTGGGGACCTCATGTCACTGCAATCGCGGGTAGATTGAGCTCTGCTGCTTTTGCAGTTTGGAAAATACGGCAGCTAACCGATGTGGCGACGGCACGGTTGGTGTATTTTGCGTACTTTAATAGCATTATGTCGTACGGGCTTATTTTATGGGGATCTGCTGCAGACATCGAATCAATTTTTATCTTGCAAAAGAGAGCAGTTAGAGCAATTTATAATTTGAAGACGCGTGAATCTTTAAGATCATTTTTTAAGGAAACTGGTATCCTAACCCTGCCGTCGCTTTATGTTTTTGAAATAATCATGTACGTTAGGAAGAACATATGTGATTTTCCCACTAACGTCGATAAGCCAAAGGCTACTAGAAACACAGGGAAGCTTAAAGTACCATCTTACAGACTGGCTAAAACCAAAAAGTCGTTTTTGGGAAGTTGCATACGTTTTTATAATAAAATTCCAAAAAATATTACTGAAGAAACTGATACAAAATTTAAATCTACTGTCAAAAAGACATTAATATCTAAGGCTTATTATAAAGTAAACGATTATATCATGGACAGGGATATTTGGAAATAATTCCGATCCGCACTAGCGATCCCTTCAAATAGTGAACCTACTGTGTTAAAAATAAAATTGTGTTAAATACTTGTAATGTATAGTACATAGATGTCATTTATAAATATTGTGAATCTGTTTTAAAAAAAAAAAAATACCTCGTTGAGTTTCTTGCCGGATTCTTCTCAACAGAGGTTTTTTTCCGAACCGGTGGTAGATTAAAAAAATGACGTGTAAAAGTGCCCATTGCGGCCTATTTGCTGAATAAATGATTTGACTTTGACTTTGACTTTGAGCTGCGCGCATGCGTCTGGTGCGCATCCCACGAACGACCTGCTGATGTTCGTGCGCCCTCCGCCCCCCACCGCAACGCAGCGGTGCTATAATGATGTATGAAATCTCATTACAATACAGATATCTGTATCGTAATGACCGTTACGATACAGCCGTATTCATAATAGAATCCAATATCGTAATGCTGGTCATTATCAATGATTTTTGAATGCATAATGGAGTATTTACTACTTGGATGTAGATAAAAGAATTTTCTGGTAAAAAAATCATTTTCAATACAAGATTTTTGCTGACTGTACTTTTTGTTGACTTTACTTGTATTGCCACCCAAACTACATTTGCATATCAAATTTCAAGTCGATCCCGATAACCTTTGAAGAGCTCCGTCCTGTGGAGGCGATCCTCTACGGACCATCAGGAAGTCACTACCAGATTATTGTATTGTCAGGCAATTTACATAAGTATGACAAGTTTCAAGTCAATCCGATAACTGGAAGTTGGTCGAATTTAACTTGCAAGATATTAAGTTTCACTGGATACCGGTTCCGAGATGATTAAGTTGCTTCCACAGCATAGGCCTCCTCTGAAGCTTTCCATAGAGTACGATCATGTCCCTTCCTTCTCCTAGTAATACCTGCTATATTTTTGATGTCGTCCTCCCATCTACGACACTGTCTTCCTTTCTCTCTTTTTCCTTGTCTTGGACACCACTCAGATACGTCCTTCGACCATTTGTATTTTTTGTTCCTCAAACAATTTAATAATAAATAATGGGGTAATGCGGCCGGCATTATGGGCACCTTTGAGCCGGGTACGACGCGGAATGGTGGGTTTTAGGTTAGATTTTAGTTAGTGTGTACGTTTTCTATAGTTTTAAGTTTATTTTATTTTGTTTATTTATGTTCTGTAGTTGTATGAATTTGTGATTAATTAAAATTAATTAATTTTACACACAGAACATAACATAAATAAACAAAAGTATTATGACAAAGTGTGAAAGTATTATTAGTAGTGTAAGTATTTATGTTAGGGAATATTTATTTTATTTTAATTTAATTAAATTAAAATAAAATAAATATTCCCTAACATAAATACTCCCATAAAACAAATTTGTTTTTTTGCTTTTTCTCCTGACATTCACGGAACTCCATCAACAATAATTAATGTGCTTACATTTTACCATGTTTCAATACATTATATCAATAATATCAGTTAGTTAGCACTCCCATTAACAGTGGGTAATACAATAATACTTTAACGCTCCAATTTATTACCTCGCATGTAAAGAAAGATTTATTACCAAGGTATTTAAAAATATTTATGACCCATTGTTAGTGTACTACTGGTTGCGACGCAGAACGTGGCATGAATACTAAAGATAGTCAAAATATATTGGCTATTGAATAATATATTCCGTTAAAAGCTAAAATGTAAATAAATTGCCAAGTGTCGTACCGCAGTAAAAGACCACAACAAAAAATTTCGAGATCTTGTAGGTATCTCTCATGCATGAAAGCACATATTCGAAAACTAGGTCTATATTCAAAATACTTTTGTCTGAGTAATTGCTAATATAGACTCATGCTCTAATAAGATGCAGAAAGATATTGATTGTATTAAATTAAAATAAAAAAAGATAAGTACATATTTAGTAGTCGTAGTTTTTATGTTAGTTAATAATTTAAAATTGTATAAAACGCCTTAATGCTAAAATTACTTCCTTACTTATAATTTGCATGTGATTAGATATTTAAGTTTGATTAATAAGCCCTTTTAGATCTACACCTGAGATACAGGAATTTTCCTAGTTCAGGGTAATGTGTGTTATTTGTCCCTTTTTAATAAGTGTAGCCCATAAGTTTGTTAAAATTGTATTTTATGAAAGATAAATAAAGATTATTATTATTATTATATAAAAACAGTTACGTCAAAAATCCCAGACCAAAAAGTTCGTGAAACCATAATCTGGGGTCCTAGTGAAAAAGGGGTTAATTCTGCAGAAATTTAACAGCTGATTTCGACTTAAACCCCTTTACACTTAAAATAGAAAATAGCTGTGTAATTTCTGCAGACTTAACCCCTTTTTCACTAGGGTCCCAGTTAGTCCAGCGTGCACGAAGATCTTTCAAACAAGCATAAGAACCACACATATTGATTACAGACCAACTAGAATCCGACTCGTCTCACTAACCGCAAATAAGTGATACCAAACTTAATAAAGTTCCTTAAATAACGGACCAACTCCTACGAAAACTATTAGTTTCCGTTCACCACAAAACAATGTGGATGATTAATATTGCACAGGGTGTGTTTTATTATATTTGTTGCGCACTGTTTTCTCGGGAATTAAGTATTTTTCCGAGATAGAAAGTAGCCTATGTCACTCTCTAGCTCATAAGCCGTCTCCATGCCGAAAATCACGTCGATCCGTCGTTCCGCAAATACGCACACTTTCGCATTGATAATATTAGTATGGATAATTATTGTATTGTAAAATTCTTTATTGTACAGTCAGCTGCAGAGAAAAGGTACCCCCCTGTAACGGCGGTATCCATATGTAACAATAAATAGCAAATAGTTCGAATTTTGTAGATAAATCCTTCGAGGTAAATATTTATGATGCCCTTCCACATGCTCTTAAACCAGTAGTGTCAATGATGGTTGTAACAAATAATGTTTTGTTTCAGGGTTTGTTTATACTTTTTGTTCTTGCAAGATACATTTATTTTTCTATCTGTTCTGAAAGCACCGTACTGTACTCATTTTCATCTCTGTCGCTGTCATCTTCATGCTATGTTGCTATATTGAAGCAGTCATCAATATCACGTGGAAGCCGAGAGATAGGAGACAAAGCACAGGACAGCCGGACGGTAGAAGCACGGAGTGAGTGTGACCTGTCAGGTTTGAGAAGAGCCCTCCTGTAAGTCATCTTTAGATCTCTCAGCAACCATAAATACTGTAGTTTAATCATAAAATAAGAAGCAACAAATTGTCCAAACAACTCGAACCGTAACGCGACCCTGTTTCTCTTCTGTCTTGGGAGTCTGACCTTACATCAATACAAATCACCAATGTAAGAACCAGTGTTCAAAACCACCTTTGCTGAAATAAAGACTTTCAGATCAGAAGAGCATTTTTATTTTTATTTGTTGGTCTCACACTCTACCGAGCCACGTTTCACATACTTACCGCCATAACAGGGGGGTCCCCTTTCTCTGCAGCTGACTGTACAAAAAACACCATGAAAATAACAGAACTGTACAGGATAATTACGTAACATACAAAATAACAGCTTTCTATGGATTCTCGGGAAGTACGATCAGCATCAAAAGTAGCTATGGTTCCTTTTTTACTCTGTCACATTTGACATTTGTCAATCTTGTATGGCGCTAAGTACGAGGGCGACACTGAAAGTTTTTAGAACCGGCCACTTGTAAACAATATAATAAAATAGTAAGTTTAAATTTTGAAAATGGAACTCTTTGCCAATATTATTGAGTATGTATTTCATTAATTTGTCATTAGTTTTACGATTTGGCGGCAAATTGAAAATTGTCTGTGTCACGTCAACATGAATTTAACTCGCGAAAATTTTCGTGCAATGATTTTTTATGACTTTCGATGTCATTTAAGTCAACAAGAAAGCTATGATAGACTTCGATTGGCCTTTCATGATGAAGCTCCATCTCGTGCGACCATTTACAACTGGTTTAATGAGTTTAAACGTGGTCGCACTAATCTCACCGACGATCTGCGTGAGGGACGGCCTTCTACGGCGACGACTGAAAATAACATCAGTGTTGTGCAGCGTATGATAGAGACTGACAAAAGAGTGACGTATCAGCAGATTCGGATAAGCTTAGGCATTGGTATGAGTCAAGTGCATAAAATCCTCCATGAACATTTAGCGGTCAGGAAGCTTTGTGCGAGGTGGATACCTCATAATTTGACCGAGGCCCAAAAACTCCGTCGGGTTGATTGGTGCCGTGAAATGATTGAAAGATTTAACGGAGGTGACTCAAATGCTGTTTTCGACATACTTACGGGTGACGAAAGCTGGGTTTACTGTTATGATCCAGAAACCAAGAGACAGTCTGCTCAATGGGTGTTTCCTTTCGAGGAGTTGCCAACTAAAGTGAAGAGAGGTCGAAGCGTGGGAAAAAAGATGGTGGCCTCGTTCTTCGGAAGGACAGGTCACTATGCGACAATTGCTTTAGAGGATCAAAAAACAGTTACTGCAGAGTGGTACACTAACAATTGTTTGCCACTTGTATTGGAAAAAGTTCGGGAGAAGCGACCTCGAAGTAGGATCCTTCTTCACCACGACAACGCCTCGTCGCACACCGCCAGGCGAACGATCGACTATTTAGTGACGTCAAACGTGGAATTACTGGGTCACCCGCCGTAAAGCCCCGACCTCGCACCTTGCGATTTTTATTTATTCCCGAAAATAAAAGAAAAACTTCGAGGAAAACTTTTTATGAACACCGAGGAAGCAGTGGGTGCGTTTCAAAAGGCCGTCGAAGAGACCCCTAAGGACGACTGGGCTAAGTGCTTTTCTCAGTGGTTCCATCGGATGCAGCGGTGTATTGATGTGAATGGACACTATTTTGAAAAGATATAATAAAACTAATAACTTGCTAGTTTGCTCAGTTTTTGATTTTCTAAGAACTTTCAGTTTGACCCTCGTACGTGGCTGTAAAACGACAAGGTACAAAAGTAAACAGCTACTTTTGATGCTAACTGTATCTACCCATTTTTTACAATTTTCTCATGCCACTATGTATAGCTAAACATGACGTGATATTATCTGTCGTCCTGTATATTGTCACTAACATTATTACATAATCTATTCTAATTCTAACATTTTTTTAAATTTTGTATTAAAAAGACTAGGCTGTATGCCAAATTTCTGATTCGAGAAGTATCCTAGTTATACTAGTTCTGTATGTTGTGCTGCACTCCCTGGGGTGGGAGGGTAATAGTTATTTGTGTCACAAGGGAGCAAAATGATGTATTTACGGCGAGGGCGGTAGATTGAATCCAGAAAGTAGCGAAGGATTCTACAATAGAATCCTAAGCGTAATCAGGGATTCAAGTGTCAACGCCCAAGATGAATATAATTCTGCTTCCGAGCGACTCATACAACTTTTCACGTATGACGAAAATTGAAATAAAGCAATCCATACTAATATTATAAATGCGAAAGTGTGCTTGTGTGTTTGTATGTTTGTCCGTCTTTCACGCCGTAACGGAGTGACAGATCGACGTGATTTTTGGCATAGAGATAGTTTATGGGGCCGAGAGTGACATAATACTTTTTATCCGCGCGCGATAATCGAATACCACGCGGGCGGAGCCGCGGGCAAAAGCTAGTTCTAATATGTATGTTAGTCTGTAAGGTATTTCTTGTATGGGCCTAAGTTGCCCGAAATAAATGATTTTTTTATGAAAAACTAGTTCGAAACATAATTAAAGAGCACAAAATCAGAAGAAGAAGAAGAGCGCAAGAGCAGAAAATGGCATGATTTTGCAAAAAAACAATTGAATTTGCAAAAAAACACTTAGAAAAGCCTCAAACAGAATAGTTGCACTTTGCTGCCTCTCGTCAGGGAGGAAAAGTTACTTTTGTTTCTTTTTTTTCTAATGAAACTTTATGTAGGTATTTCACATTTTTTTTTAATTACATCTCTTTCTGTTAATTGGGGCTCTTTGGTATTGTTATCTGGGACGAAACTATCATTGACATGTAATGTTTTACCTTATGGCACTAGACGGCTGTTTGGAACAAAATGCTCGGCGCATCTTCTTCTTCTCTTTTAAAATACCTATGGCTTTTTTGTCCTAATTAATAGGAAATTTTCGCCAGTGTCTAAGTATTCTCTTTGAGAGGCACGTTGTACGGTGATAGTACTTTTTGTAACTTGATAGTAAATTTCCACTCGCTGATGTCGTACGGTACACTCATTTGGGGAAACTCCACGGATGCCAATAGAGTAATGCTGATGCAAAAACGTGCCGTACGAACTCTAATTGGTGTACCACCAAGGCATTCCTGTAGAGACCTGTTTCGGAAGTATCGCATAATGACGCACTACTCAGTTTATGTTTATGAGTTACTGATGTTTGTGAGGAAACACTTATCCACGTTTGAATGTGTAAATGTTCAAGGTAAAACCTTGCGTACCACAGGACGCCTTAGGACAGTCCCACGTCGCATGGCACTTTCAGGAAAGAATCCACGAGTTGTGGGGCCTACCTATTACGAACGTCTGCCCGCCGAAATAAAAGATCTGAGTGAAGAGGCATTTGGTCGCCGGGTGAAAAACCTTTTGATGGATAACCCTCTGTACTCTGTAAGTGAGTTTTCGGACATAATCTTCTCTTGACATTATTTAAATATTTGAGACATTTATTTATAGTTATTTTTTTATTTTATTTTTTATTTATTTTTTTGTACTTTTCATTAACATAATTTAATATTTCATTTTTTGAATTTATTTTGACATTGTATTTTATTGATTATTTTTTATCTTTGTTTATTTTTATAAGTTTTGACGATCTCAGCATAAAATTCTTATATAATTTGACATGAATGTATTTATATGATGTAAATTGTTATGTTGAGTGAATAAATAAACTAAACTAAACTAAACTAAACTAAAATTCCAGAAATGAGGAGACAACTTGCGCATTAAAAAATGTCAGACACGAGAGCAATATAGAATTTTGTGATCACTGTTCACTTTTAAGGTTAATCGCCGCATAAAACAATTTACTTTAACTAGCCAAGGAAACAGAAATAGCACAATTAGATATTGTCTATATCCGCCATGTTCGAATGCTCGGCGCATCAATCATCAATATTACTTTGACACAACCCCTGTCACGAACGTCAACAAACTATAGTGAAACGTTCACATAATCGCGCTGTGAACTGAATGCACCGTTTTGATGTAAGGAACATGCAGTCTATACAAAGACGTCGATGGAAGCTATGAAAGTTTGAAATAAAATGAAATAATTTTGGACTCAATGGCGGGATGTACTTAGACTTCTTCTTGAAGGACTGGTTTGTATGCAGGGGACAGAGAGCAGTGGAAGTATTGGGGGGAGGCCTTTGCTCAGCAGTGGGACAAAATAAGCTAACAATAATCCATACTAATATTATAAATGCGAAAGTGTGTTTGTGTGTTTGTCCGTCTTTCACGCCGTAACGAAGCGACGGACCAACGTGATTTTTGGCACAGAAATAGTTTATGGGCCCGAGAGTGATATAGGCTAGTTTTTATCCCGGAAAAATCCACAGTTCTCGAGGGAACAGCGCGCGATAACCGAATACCACGCGGGCGGAGCCGCGGGCAAAAGCTAGTGAAGTAATAAAAATGAAATAATTTTGGTGTTATCAGCGTGGGTCCCACCATGCCCCAGATGCATAAAGAGTTATAGTAGTGCATCAAATATTATGAATTAAAATAATTACGAGGACATTCCCAAAAACAAATGACGCGCGCTTGACGTCATCAAATCGCGTTACCGCCCTGTAAATAACATTAACTCTAATTATATTTTTATTTGCACTTTAAGCGACT
Organism: Choristoneura rosaceana; assembly: GCA_037349165.1. Classification (NCBI taxonomy): domain Eukaryota; kingdom Metazoa; phylum Arthropoda; class Insecta; order Lepidoptera; family Tortricidae; genus Choristoneura; species Choristoneura rosaceana. The sequence continues at coordinate 1,516,615 of JAZBNJ010000026.1, forward strand.
GCGTCTCCGCCGGGATTTCCGGAAGGAATTATGGTCGCATTTTCCCGCTTTTCCGGAAATCGCGAGCGGTTTGTACTTCGTTATTTTCATGTTTCAAAAGCATTAGTGTCAGGGGATCGGTTAATTAAAATGTATTTCGGATAATCGAAACACGTTCGTGGATTTAAGAGCAAAACTTGACTGACTCATATATGAAAGCGGTAAAAAGTTGAGATAAAGTTATTTGAGTTACTTATCTCGCTAGATGGCGCTGTCCGCATGTGTTTTTGAGGCTGCGAACTGAAAGAGTTATTGATATGATAAATTGAACACAAAAATCGACTATTTTGTATTCAAACCAAAGGTAATCCGTCCAAAGTGAATTATTGTTAAAATGTACCCAATTGGGCTGAAAAAAATTAGACCAAAATTTATTTTCGTAGTAAATTGATTAACCTCTAGTATGTTGAGGCGCTGATTAGTGCCATATCTATTTTTTGTATTTTTTTAAATCAGCAAAATTTGTGCTTATTAAAACAGATACGACTGGATTTCAGTACCTTACTTTTTTACTTTATGATTTACCGCGTAGGTACGCTTAAAAACGCTTAAATTTAAAAAATTTTTTTAATGATTATTATGAGAATTTATAATAGGTACTAGCTTAATGCCCGCGGCTTCGTCCGCCTGGAATTCTGTCATCGCGCGCTGCACCCTTGGGAACTGTGCATTTTTCCGAGATAAAAAGTAGCCTATGTCACTCTCTGGATCTCTATGCCAAAAATCACATCGATACGTCGCTCCGCTTCGACATGAAAGACGGACAAACATACATAAAAAAACACACACTTTCGCATTTATAATATTAGTATGGATGATCTTAGTAGAAATCGAACTGTGCATACAGCGTGCATACTAAACCAGAAACTCTATGAACCATTCCAATGGCATTTAAGTCCGGAATAGCTTCAACTACCGAACTTCACCGAACGTTCCTTTGGTATTAAGACCGAGGTACTTAGATTTAAGAGCACGGATCAAAACTTCATGCATTTGAACTATCATGTAACTTAGACCGATGGGACTCGAGTGCATATTGGGTTAGGAAATTTGGACCAATCGGCGCGCATTTTAGGGTTGCTGGATGAAAAATTTAAAAGTCCGAAGAAAACTTAACTGAACCGAACTTAATATAGTCTTGTAATTTATTGTAAGGGTATATTATTATTAGCACAATATTTGTGGTCGGCATAATGGCGTCTTTATTACCTAACTCTTTTAATAAATTAGATTGAAATACAATACTATTTCTATAAATTGATTTATTTTCTATTATGATTTTTTTTTCAAGATTATTTTTGCGCCGGGGGTTAAAAAATCTACTCTATTTTATTTACCTATAGGTATTGAATAATTTTACCAGTACTGGACGGTTGTTGGTTGTTATGGGTTCTGCTATACAGGCAACTGATTCTCAAAAAAAAATTCGAGATTTTTTTGAAGAATGGTGATTACCCGTGTGGTGTCGGGTGAATTACATCTCTCCATTTCCTCCGTGGATGTCGTGAGAGGCGACCGAGGATATAGGTTAAGGTATTTCAAACTTAAAACCTAAAATTGCTTAAAGTGGCTCTGAAGCGGTAACGATTCGTGTGCTCTGCCTACCCCATTATGGGAATACAGGCGTGATGTTTGTATGTGTATGTGTATGGTGGTTTAAAAATGTAAAATACAGACTTACGAAGCTACAGTTCACAAAGTCAAGTGAGAATTTATCTCATCTCATTTATTCCGATAGCGCTAAAACGAGACAAGTAAGCAAGTAAGTATACCTATTTGAGAATAAGAGCAGCAGGGCACTACGAAACTCGAAACTTGAAGTTCGTGTCGTGCGGTCCCTCTGACACTATTTAATACGAGAGCGAGAGGGACGGTATGATACGAACTTCGATTTTCAAATTTCAGAGTAGCCTCTCAGCATTCAGCAGCGCATTCTATGCAGGCATTGAATACGTTTCCTTTTTCATTTGCAATTGAATTGAACTGCATTTTCTGAAGTTTTATTTACGATTTTTCGCGAAAGCAATTTAATGAATGCTATGGAGTTGGCGCGAGTAAATGAAGTGCCTTAGTTTTTTATGTTTTATTGCAGTAGAAATAGAAATAGAAATAGAAATAGAAATAGAAATATATTTTATTTGCATTAAATGTTGTTACAAAATGATGTTTTCAATTAATTAAGATTCAAACATTTAAACTTTAGAAGTCATGCAAATATTATGAATGTCGAACATGCCTATTTATATATATGACATAACCTAATTTACAATTTATTCATATCATTACTAAAATATTGTTTAGTGGAATAAAAACATTTTTCAATAAGCCAACGGAACAATTGAGTTTTAAAAGGCGTTAAATTGAGCTCTTTTATTGACTCCGGTAAATTGTTATATAGTTTTATGCACATGGCATAACTGTTTCTCCTTCTTATGTCCGTATACATCCTTGGCAGAACCAACCTATTAGGATACCTAGTATTAAAGGAAACTGTGTCCCCTTTCTTTTTAAACATATCAGGATGCAGCTTCACAAATAGGCAAGCTTCATAAATATAGATAGAGTACACAGTTAGTATCCTATATTTAACAAACAAGGGCTTACATGATGTACGGCGGCTAATATCACTTATTGCTCGTAAGCACTGTTTTTGCGCAATAAAGGTTCGGTTTATTTGTGTAGCATTCCCCCATAGAAGTATTCCATATCGCAAATTAGAGGCCACGTAACCGTGATATGCTTTTAAGGCTGTTCTAACATCGGTTATCTTTGTTAAGCGCCACAGTGCATAGGCAAATCTATTAATCTTTGAGCATATCTTATCAATATGTAAGTTCCACGAACAGTAATTATCCAAGTTGAACCCTAAAAAAGTAGTGTTGTCACTTTCTATCAGATTTACATTATTATGCTTAATATTAAATGTTTCTTTTTTACCTCCTCTGTTTAAAAATTGCATGTAAGTGGTTTTACTTAAATTTACGTTTAGACTATTATCATTGAGCCATTGCAATATGTCCTTTAGAGTATTATTAATAGTTTCATTAAAGTCATGTATTTTTTCATCGTGAATAATAATGGATATGTCATCAGCAAATAAAGTGCAATCAAATTTTGTAATTAATGGTAAATCATTGATATATAATAAAAACAATAATGGTCCAAGGATACTTCCCTGAGGAACTCCAGCCTTATTAATTTTAGCTGTAGACCTGTATGGTATTTCGATCATATTTTCATTTATGCCCATAATTTCAACCATTTGGTGCCTATCATTAAGGTAACTCTTCAGCCAATGAGAAACTACTCCCCTCATTCCATAGGTTTCACATTTTTTTAATAGCAAATCATGAGAAACGCAATCGAATGCTTTGCTCATGTCGAAAAAAATGGAAACTGTTTTCCTTTTTTTGTCAACATTGTCGACAATTCTGTCAATTAAATTAAATGCAGCTAGTGTAGTTGACTTATCCTTTTGGAAACCATATTGTTGTGGGCTTAGTATGTTAAACTTGTTCAGAAATTTACTTAATCGACTATGCATTGCCCTTTCAAACACCTTCGATAAGACAAGCACCAATGTAATAGGTCTGTAAGTATCAGGTAAGGTTTTATCACCTTTTTTAAATATAGGCTTCACTAGAGACCTTTTTAGTTTATTGGGATACACACCCTGTTCGAAAGACAGATTTATTAAATGTGACAACACTGGGGCAATGATGTCAGAACTTAGCTTCACTATATTTGTAGAAATGTCATCGCATCCTACAGAATTTGTACTGTTAAGTGCTCTAATTATATTCATGACCTCCTGCGGATCAGTAGGTAAGAGGAACATGTTAGCTTCATTTGATATTAATTTATGTTTATAAGAATCATTTGGATTACTATTATTAATTAAAGTATTACCAATATTTATAAAATGTTCGTTAAATACATTTGCAATGTCCTGCGGTTTAACAATAATGTCATTTTTATATTTTATTTTTTGTATACTATTTTTCATATTTTTTAGAGTGCCTATGTCTTTTTTTATTATATTCCAGCTTGCTTTGGACACATTTTTAGATTTAGATATAAATGTTGTGTTGTAATTTTTTTTCGAAGCAATTATGCATTTCTTGAGCAGTTTATTGTAATTATTATATTTTAATCTAGCTTCTAATGTTTTATTGTTATAATATGAGTACCTTAATTGACGCTTAAGTTTTACAGCTTTTCTTATTCCCTTTGTTATCCATTGCTTGTCTTTTGATGAATTTCGGAGCCTAATTGTGTATACTGGAAAGCATAAATTATAAAACAAACTAAAAATTTCGTGAAATTTGTCAAATGCAGTGTTCTCATCTGCTTCCGAATAAACTTCACTCCAGGATAAACTCAATAAACATTGTCTAAATTTTTCAGAATTTGCACGACTAAAATCTCGTTTTTTCAAGTAGGTGAACTTAGGGGGAATATATTTGTTCTGTAAAGGAATTTTAAGTAACTGCCCCGTATTATGATCTGATAGCCCTAAAGGAATGACATCTCCAATGGCATCAGGAATATTACTCAGTATTAAATCCAGACAAGATTTTACTCTAGTTGGTTCTGTAATATGTATGGTAAAATTAAAGTTCTGAATAATTCTATTGAATTCTTCAAGCGTTTTAGTAGGTTTCAATAAATCGATGTTGAAATCGCCTGTTATTATGATTTTCTTTTTTACTTTTTTTATTATGATTGTCAATAAAGTCTCTAATTTAGACAGAAATATTTTTGCATTAGAGCTAGGTATTCTGTAGATACAAATGACAATATATCCTAGTTGAGAAATTTCAACTCCACAAACCTCAAAGTGAAACTCAATTGACATTTCATCTATGAAAGAAAGAGGCCTAGTTTCTAAATAATCTCTGCATAATATGCAGGTACCTCCCCTTTTTTTGGTTCTTGAATACCATGTTGCAACTTTGAATCCGCTTAAGTTTATATTTTTTTCTTCACCAAATTTAACAAAAGTTTCAGAAAAACACAATATGTCCATGTAGTATCCCTTTTCAGAATAAAGATTCTTTAAGGTTACCTCAAGTAGATCTTTTTTGTTTAATAAGCCTGCAATATTCTGGTGAAGAATTAATAGATCATTTAATTTGCTATTATTTATTTTTTTCTTTGTCTGAGATAGAATCCCTGTCACGAAAAAATTGTTTTTCAGAGTCAGAACTGGTGTTACATTGTTTTACAGTCTGGCACCAACCCTCATTAAAACGATCTATCTCAGACATGTACTTTCTTAGATCCTCAAAAATGATCCTTAGAGCATTATTGTTTATGTATCCAGTATTTTTATAGAACATTTTTGTTGAATACTGCAGATTTTTATTACTATCAAGTACATATGCATACTCATGCTCACGTACGTCATTATATAGTGCCCAATTAAATGCTTCAATGCGCTTATTAAATATTGTAGCAAATCTATTTAATCGGAAATTGGGTAAGCTAATTATTATATTAGTGTGTTTTATTGGCTTTATTTTAAGCCTTATATAGCTAATTAACTCATTACAATTAAAAGTATTCAGAAAATCAGTTGGTCCAATCCAAACGATACAAAAGTCCTTCATTGTTAAATCTTTAGTTGTTTTATCGATATCGTTAAACAAATGTTGTATGTTGCCATCTGTTTTGATGAAGTGGCAAACTTCTTCACATTTGAGTAAAGTTTGAGCGCCCTGGAGGATTTTCTTAGAGTTGTCTGTGCTGATGATACGTAACTTGCTTCTGGATTGGTTCATCGATGCTCGTTGATCGTTGTTCTCGGAGAAGCTCAATTCATTGAAACTATTGACAGTATCACTATTCAGTGTCTGCGTCGATTTATCCTGATTGGGCTGTAAGCTTGAAGGTGAAAGAAGCTGAGGAGTGTCATCGTCACTGTCAAGATACTCTACGGTTAAAGGTTTTTTCGTTAATAGAGTTTTTTTTGCTGGGGTTAATTTTCGGAACGCTCCCTTATCCGTGAGAAGCTTTTTATATATGTCAGCTTTTTTTTCTTGCTCCTCTATCCTCTTCTTCATGTTTGATACTTCACTGTTCAATCTATCAATTTCCTCGTGAGCACTTGCCAACTGAAGTGACATCGTCTCCAGTTGAGCTATCAGTTCAGTGTTCTCATAATCAGTGCATGAAGGTATGTTTGGCAAGCTAGTGCCACTTTCCTCCAATATGGTGTTCGAATCAGACTCCAATTCGGACTCAGGGTCAGAGAGGCAATCTAGAATCTGGAATCGCTTATTCTGCAGTGGTCTTCGTATCGTTACATTTTCAAATACTGTGTCATTTTTGCTAATTAAATCAACCTCCAACTCTCTGGTATCATTCAGTTCTGGCTTATGATGAGAATCATCGTGCACAGCAGGAACCGGATGCAGACAAGATCTACATTTCCAGACAGTCCTTCGTTCTTTTGACATAATCAAAAAGCGTTGAATGCTTACATTTCCACAACCAATTTCATAAATGTTTTTACATATTTGGCATTTTAAAAACTCTTTGTTCTTAATTTCACTCTTGCATTTATAGCATCTAAGTAAGGGTGCCATTTCTCCCTGATTTTCGTTATAATCAGAGCTGGCAACACTCGGTGTATAAATGTCGTTTCTGAACGTTTATGTCAACACGTGACAGTTGTTTAAGTGACAGATGACGTATGTGGTACGTTGTCTGTGATGATTGATTGTCAAATTATTATGTATCAACAGCTGATAAGTACCGCTTATTATTTTAGGAATTCATAAGAAATAAGCTGTTATTTCGAAAGTTTACGTGTGTGCGTGTTTTTTGAACCACAACCGATGTTATTTTCTATTCTTGAACCAAGTTTAAATGTAAAAAAACAGCTCACCAGTGTATTTTTTGGTCTTCCAGTTCTTCCATAACCAAATTCACTTCTCTTCTTTGAATTTCTTGCACTTTCGGTAAGTTTTTCGCCAGAAATTAGGATTTTAGAATTAAATACGAGCAGAGGACAATTTTACGTGTTGTCTAGACCGTTGTAGGTAGCAGAGGGAATAAGGTTGTTAAGTGTATTTTGAGTTTAAACGAGTTATTATTAGTATTTACTGCCGCCTTCGACTTTGTCTGCGAAGAAGTCGTTTATCTCTCGGGAACAACCCCAACCGATTGTATTTTGTTTCTTTTCTTTTGTACAATCATTTAATAATATTGTAAATCTGTTTAAAAAAATATTCCTTGTTGAGTTTCTTGCCGGATTCTTCTCAACAGAGGTTTTTCCGAACCGGTGGTAACTAAGTAGATTTTTTTGACATTCATAAGGATTTGTTTTTTTTAAAGTCGGTTTTTAAAATATTTTGACTCTGACTTTGACTTGACTTTGAATAGTATAGTTTATTGAAACATACTGTCATATTTTATATCAGGAAGTTGTGATATTTATAAACACAAAAATAGTTCAACATTCTATTTCTACGATCTAAAAATACATGCTGGCAAAATAAGGCGATTTACATGCAAATAGTAGACGGTATCGCTTTCGAGTGGCAATTCCCTTAATGTGCTATCGGAATAGGCTCCCGGGATACGTTAATTTCGTCGTGAGGATGTAAGATGTTTTAATTATCATCATCATCATCATCAGCCGGAAGACGTCCACTGCTGGACAAAAGCCTCCCCCTTAGAACGCCATAGTGAACGACAACTCGCCACTTGCATCCACCGGTTTCCCGCAACTCTCACGATGTCGTCAGTCCACCTGGTGGGAGGCCTGCCAACGCTTCGTCTTCCGGTTCGTGGTCGCCACTCGAGAACTTTAATTATAGTTTATTTTTTATTTATTTATTTTAAGAACACAAACAGTCATACGTTAATGAGTATGCAGGTAAATCAAAAACAATATAAAGACCTCGAGGTTCATAAATATTCATAGGTACTAAAAGTTATTTAAAACTAATGTGAGTACTTATAAATAAATTATAAATCAACAAAACTAGGTTTGGTGAAATATAAATTGTTGATAACAACACTATACAAAATGTTGCCTGACCAATTTCTAACCAAGATACTAAAATTAAGTTTCTTAAGTTACCTGTTTTTTTAAGTACATCTTATAAAGAGTTATGTGCCAAAACCGGTAATCGCCGAAAAGTTTTGGTGGATACCTATGTTAAACGTACGATGTTAAGATATGAACGGATCTGCGACATTTGCTCGTTCCTCCATTCAGTTCGTTGATTTGTGTATGTTCTAACAGTGTGGAGGTGGAGGAACTGCATGAACACGCTTATTTGGAATAAATTAGCTATCATAATCATAAGGTCACGGGTGAGCAAACTCAAACTCACAATATTTATTGACAACAAAAACACACTAGGTACATCACAGCAAAAACAGTAAAAAACATAAATAGGAAAGCAAATAAATTTTTTCACTTCTCATGCTGTTAAAATTTCATAAATGGATAAAAGTTTTTTTTTTATTTATGTTCGTGGCTTGGGCTCAGGCTCGTGTGCTAAACATCTCGTGTCACTATGGCTTGTTTTAGTTCCTAGTTGAACAATCTGCTATTAGTCCATTGATATGAACCTTCGCAAACTAACACCTGATTCAATAAATTATTTGAATTTTATATATTTTTGTATTCACATTGGCAAAAACATTACAAAAATGAATTGTGACTCAAAATACCCGGAAACTTCTTTTATCTTATCGTGTGATTCAACAACTGTACCAACACTAGTATTGTAAAGAAAATTCAGTGGTAGGTATTTAGAGAAGCGTCTGGAATATTAAGTAGCTAATGTATGAATCAGTCTTAAAACCAGTTTACACTTGAGGACAAGTTGACACCAAACCCATTTTTACCTATTATTAATTTGTGGGTTATTAGCTTATTAGTGGATTGTCGTGTTTTGTCAGATGTTCAAAGTATTTCACGAATGTTAGTCGAGTATACATAATTACCTAGTGGTATCCTCGCAGACGGGTGATTTTGTCAAAATTAGACTTTAATTCCATTGTAATAAGAACCACGGCACGCGTCATCGTGAATAACCCAGTAAAACTCTACCTTTACTTGCCCGAATTTCACTTGCCATACCAACGTTTGCCATAAAGTAATTATAGAACCGTGCTGTTTTCAGGAGTTTTTAAAATGTTATATAGAATGCAGTAGGTTAGGTTAGGTTAGTTTCATATAAATTCTGAAGAAATAACTACATGTTTATTATTTAAAGCAATGTATTGTAGCTTCCACTATGTTAATTATTAAACTCACTTTTTGTCTGTCCCTGACTGAATGCTCCTCTCATCCACTCAAAGGTTGACTGGAAGAGATCCCTTAAAGGGATAGGTTCGCCTTTGTACATATTTGTTTTTTGTCAATTGTGTTTTGCTTATTTTGTACAATAAAGAGTTTACATACATACATACATGTTTCAGAAATAAATTACTTTATGGCAAATGAAAATTCTAGAAAACGTCTATCTAAAAAAGTCTATTACGAATAATTATTCGAGTAGACACGTTATCTTATATAATTACTAGCTTTTGCCCGCGGCTCCGCCCGCGTGGTATTCGGTTATCGCGCGCTGTCCCCTTGGGAACTGTGCACTTGTCCGGGATAAAGAGTAGCCTATGTCACTCTCGGGCCCATAAACTATCTCTATGCCAAAAATTACGTCGATCCGTCGCGATCCGTTACGGCGTGAAAGACGGACAAAAATACAAACACGCTTTCGCATTTATAATATTAGTATGGATTAAGTTCTGTCAGACCGCATTTTTAATTTTCACAAATTTTTTATGGAACAATAGAGAAAAACTAACAAAAATGCAACGTTGCTAGCTCAGCAGTTATAAACGCTCTTAAATAAATATTAATTCATCATCATCATCATCATCATCAGCCGGAAGACGTCCACTGCTGGACAAAGGCCTCCCCTTTAGAACGCCATAATGAACGACAACTCGCCACTTGCATCCACTGGTTTCCCGCAACTCTCACGATGCCGTCAGTCCACCTGGTGGGAGGCCTGCCAATGCTTCGTCTTCCGGTTCGTGGTCGCCACTCGAGGACTTTTCTCCCCCAACGGTTATCTGTTCTTCGAGCCTGTGGCCCGCCCATTGCCACTTTAATTTGCATTAATATTAATTGCAACTTTTTATTACCGGCCAGTTGACTTTTTCTTATCTGCATGAGTCAAACTGACTCATAATTACCATTTATTTGTTCAGCACAGAGCCATTCAAAGGTGTTTCATGTTCTAGACAAATGAATGACTGTCTTCATTCGCAGAAACGTCTTAAGTGGCTGTTTTGTTCTTGTCTTAGACATTTCGCTTTTAGTGCTAATTGGTAGTCGTAGTCTAGCCTGCAAAAGAAGACTGAAAATAAGTGTTCAAGTTAACGATACTTTTTTACCTTATTGCGAGTAGTTGTGCGCCTTGTTATAAAACCAGTCAAGAGCGAGTTGGTTTCGCGCTATGAGGGTCCCGGACAAATTAAAAGAGAATATTTTTTTCTAGTTTTGTGCTGATTGTACTATTTGTTTGTTTTTGTCAAATGGCGCGCGGATTGGCAAGCGCAGCGTAGGACGTCCACCAATGAGATAAACAGATGACTTGATTAAAGGCGTGGGTTCACGGTAGATGCAAGCTTCCAACTGAAGCAAATAGAGGTCTAGACAGAGGCTTGTGTCCTACAGTGGACGTCCTAAGGCTAGTTAGATCATCATCATCTCGGCGTACATACGTCCCATTAGAGGGCACAGGCTGCCTCTCAGAACGAGAGAATTTGATCCGTAGTTCCAACGCGGGCCCAGTGCGGAGTGGGATCTTCACACATACCATTAAATTTCGCCGGGGGTGCAGGTTTCCTCACAATGCTTTCCTTCACCGTAAAGCTCATGGTAAGTTTCTACGGTAATTATAAACATAAATTACAAAAAACTTTATTTTATTTTTTTATTCGACTGGATGGCAAACGAGCAAGTGGGTCTCCTGGTGGTAAGAGATCACCACTGCCCATAAACATCTGCAACACCAGGGGTATTGCAGATGCGTTGCCAACCTAGAGGAAGTTGGACTACCTCAAGTGCCAGTTATTTCACCGGCTGTCTTACTCTCCGCGCCGAAACACAACAGTGCAAGCACTGCTGCTTCACGGCAGGATTAGCGAGCAAGATGGTGGTAGCAATCCGGACGGACCTTGCACAAGGTACTACCACCTGCAAACTTAGAGCTGCGAGCCCGGGTTTGAACTCAGGACCCTATGTCTAAGAGGCAACATCAGTTGACCACAACGGCTTCTTTGCTTAGATATAAAAGAAAATAAAGGCTATAAAATAAATGCGCCTAATTTTTCACATGAGCAAAATATCAATAGCAATCTTACTCACAACTAGTTCTTTAGGCGTCTACGTCCAGTATTCGAGATTTATAACGCAATATGCAAGACAAAACGTCACATTTGCATTATAAATTCGAGAGCTGACTGATTTGTATGAAAATTAATATCACTCATAGCTCACAGTCAAATATCTCTCAAACGGCGTATGTCAACTTGCAATTTTCGTCGTGATTTACAGTACCAACTTAATCGTGCATTTGAACAAGGTACCACTTTGTATCGAATGCCTTAATATTACTAAGAAGATACGTCATTTCTAGTTTTTGCCAGCTGCTTGGGTATGTTTGCTTAGTCGTCTTTTGTTTTTGAATTTTTGATGAAAGGCGAGATTAGGTTAAATGAGGGACGTCGTCATAAAAACGTAATGTGCTTGCGCTATTTTTCTTGGGTATGATGTGTGGCATGAGAGGGAGAATTAATGTGGGATACCCTTTTTAGGGTTCCGGAGCCAAAATGGCAATAACGGAACCCTTATAGTTTCGCCATGTCTGTCTGTCTGTCTGTCTGTCTGTCTGTCCGTCTGTCTGTCCGTCCGCGGCTTTGCTCAGGGACTATCAATGCTAGAAAGCTGTAATTTTGCACGGATATATAGATAAACTATGCCGACAAAATAGTATATTTAAAAATTCAAAAACATTTTTTTTAGGGTACCTCCCATAGACGTAAAGTGGGGGTGATTTTTTTTTCTCATCCAACCCTATAGTGTGGGGTATCGTTGGATAGGTATTTTAAAACCATTAGGAGTTTGCTACAACGATTTTTCAATTCAGTAATTTGTTTGCGAAATATTCAACTTTAAAGTGCAAAGTTTCATTAAAATCGAGCGTGTCCCCCCCCTCTAAAATCTAAACCGGTGAGTGGAAAAATTTGAAAAAAATCAGAATGGTAGTCAGTTTATCAAACTTCCAAGGAAAACTATAACGGCTAAGTTTGCTTGAGAATTATTAGCAGTGTATGAGTAAATAGCAGCGTAAGGCATAAAATATATCTAAACTTGGAAGATTCCGTATAAAATACGAAATCCTTAGAAAATATTACTTAATTTTTTCGTAATGGCTACGGAACCCTATTTTGGGCGTGTCCGACACCCTCTTGGCCGGTTTTAGAGTTCTGTACAGTGTACACCTATAAGGAAGTTTCTCCATGACCGTTTGCGGCTTATTTTAGGGACTGTTAGTGTTAAGGTCAGGAGCGCATCTACTTAATGGATTTTTAGGCTGCAGCCTAAGGCCCCGTGGATACAGGCCCCCAACCTGAACTGAAAACAATAGACGATATTGTCAATAATAAAAATTATCTAGAATTTAAAAAAATCCGATCATGAGGTTTGAGTAATTAGGTAGGGCCCCTAAGCAGTATTAGCCCAGGGCCCCACATTCAAAATCCGCCCCTGCGTAAGGTGTACTTTTGCATGCATCTGCATACTAATATCATAAATGTGAAAGTGTGTTTGTCAGTCTTTCACGTCGAAACGGAGCGACGGACTTAGCGGTCAAACTTGTAACACCCCTCTTTTTGCGTCGGGGGTAAAAAAGAGGAAAATTCCGTTGAAATGTCGAGGAAAGTGTGGAACCCTCTCCACGCAAGATTAACTCGCACTTGCCAGTTTTTACTTCCGGACGAATAAGAATTACCTATAAAAAGCGAAGTCGTTAATTCTCTTTTATTTTTTTAACCCTGGACGCAAAAAGGGGTGTTATAAGTTTAATAAATAATAATAATAAAGCAGCTCGGGTGGATAGATTTGAATGCGGTTTTTTTTATTTCAAAACAGATTTTCCAGCAATGGTTCTTTGTTTCATCAAAATTGGTTTAGTCGTTTTTGAGATATTGAACTTTGCTGTGACAAAGTCCGGGTTTTCCAACTTTTTGTTTACGGTAAGTTTTAGTGTTCAGGAAACACAGTCGCAGGCAGGGAATTTCATAAAGGAAGAGCGAAAACGCTTTGTGCGGATTTTGGGATACTGACATCGTCAGAGTGCAGACCTCGTCTACTTCTGGTCGACCTGTGGAAGAAAGGAGCAGGTGGAATAAGGTCGTGCAGTTGCGAAGCATATTCTCCGAAATAAAGATGATGATGATGATGAGAATGTTGCGCAGAATCTTACCGTTCCCAGGTTATTCCAAACAGACGTTAGACATAAGCACTTCCATAGTCACTTTAAGTGCATCCAAGTTTGTGTGAACTTCGCTAAGTTTGAGTGAGTTGAAAACTTTGGCAAATTTATTGTAGTCCCTGGCGGGACAGTTGTTGGAGAAAATGTTCTAGTTTGGTAGGGTTCCGTAGTTAAGATGGTAAAAACGGAAGTCAATGCTTTCAGTGTGTTTTTATTTGTGTAGGTACACGCCGAAATGGTTCCAGACAAGATGAATTCTAGTGTTAGCAGAGCCCTTGCTTCTAAGCAAAATGTATGATTGTGTCATCATAACCGACTTGAAGTTTCGCCCGCGTGGAATTCGGATATCGCGCGCTATTCCCTCGGGAACTGTGCGTTTTTCCGGAATAAAAAGTAGCCTATGTGACTGTCTGCCCCATAAACCAACTCTATACCAAAAATTACGTCGATCCGTCGCTCCGTTTCGACGTTAAAGACGGACAACATACGTACAAACTCACAAACACACACACTTTCGTATTAGTATGGATTTGTGTTATTAAAAAAATAACGAGTACATAAAAATCAATATTATTACCAAATATTAAATGATATTGCACCGTGTCACTGACGTTTTAAATCGAGTTTATTTTGTGAGTTTCGGTTTGGCACAATATCATTTAATACGAGTGAGTCTCACGGTAGTTTCGTGTTCAAAATTATGACCACACATCAAATTTATCTATTCCGTGAAATTTATCGAAATTAGAAGATTCTTCTGTCAAAATTTTGCAGAAACTGACTTTGATCGCTTCTCATTCTTATGTTTACCAATGTTTTTCTCAAAGTCAAATACCAATTCAATTTAGGTAATAATTTTAAACAAAAATGTATTTTTTGTGTACACAATGAATTCTTATCAATGACAGCCTAGCCCACTCGATGGGGTAGGTCAAAAATTTTGCTAATGGGAGTTCACTATAAAAATATAAAAAAAAATCGCACTGCAGCAAGTCTTACTGGAGTCAGTCTTACTGGCGTCAGTCTTACTAGAGTCTTACTTGCATCAGTCTTACTAGAGTCTTCCTGGAGACAGTCTTAATAGAGTCTTACTGGAGACAGTCTTACTAGAGTCTTACTGGCGTCAGTTTATTAGAGTCTTACTGGAGTCAGTCGTGCTAGAGTCTTACTGGGGCCAGCCTTACAAGAGTTGAGTCTGTCTTAGTAGAGTCTTATTGGCATCAGTCTTACTAGAGTCTTACTGGAGACATTGTTACTGGCGTCAGGCCAGGACTGTAGTGTAATATTTGCGATTTTAATAATAAGTAGCTGTACCCGCGGCTTCGCCTCCGTTGCAATATTCCTAATTTTTTTCCATAAAAACATTCTCCTTATAATAACGAACGCAATAAATAAATAATTAGTGAAATCCGTCCAGCCGTTCCCGAGTTTTGCGCTTAGGAACACATTTTAAGATTAATTTTTATTTATATGGATGATGTTGTGATGCATTACAACAACTCTCCCATAAACATTTCCTATGATTAAAGACCGATGATTATCCTATGAATAGAGTCAATGGACGAAAAATCTCATTATAAATTAATTTAACATCAAAAACATGTTCAATTCATTCATTCTTTCATACAGTATCATCACACAGCTTCCTCCGCGCAGTATCGTCAATTGGCCGGGGGTAACAGAGGTCTCGGTACAGGAAGCTGCCACAATGAAAGGAACGAAGGTCGTAAATATTTCCTGGCGCTCTTTAGAAAATTATTCGTATCTTTAGTACATTGCTGGTAATGTTTTTGCTCAGTGGTAACACCAGATTCATCTGCTCGTTTCAAACTTTCTTGATTTCAAATTGCTCGTCTCATTTTTCTGTAGAAATGGCCGATATTGTGATTTTTTTTAGGTATGTAAACACTTTATTAACTACGCAATATACAACAATATGATAGGAAACAAAATAAATAAAAACTACATAAATATACCTAACTATATATTCTGATACGGTTTATAGTTATGTATTCAAAAATCGAAATTCGTATAGTACCATCCCTTTCACTCTATCAAGGAGGTACTAAGCTTTAACTTAAAAAGAAAACCAATTTTTTTAAAAGTTGAGACGTCTTAGAAGGCCGAAGACTAGTTTCTTGCTTTTCTTTGGTATTTAGTTTTTAACGAAAAAAAAAACCGGCCAAGAGCGTGTCGAACACGCCCAAAATAGGGTTCCGTAGCTATTACGAAAAAATCAAGTAATATTTTTCTAAGGATTTCGTGTTATATACGGAATCTTCCAAGTTTAGGTATATTACATTACATTTAGGTATATTATAGTACATTAAAACATTATATTTTGTACCTTAGGCTGCCATTTACTCTTAAACTACCTACCTACTAATAATTTTCAAGCAATCTTAGTCGTTATAATTTTCCTTGTAATTTGACATAATTATTTACTACCATCCTGAATTTTTTCAAATTTCTATATTATATCCAACAATTCTATGTTTTAGAGGGAGGGGGGAATGCTCGATTTTTTTTAAGATTCCGCAATATGGATTTCTGTTCAAGGAACAATACACTTTCTTATTTCATAGGTGCATAAGTTAAAATGTTATCTATGAGAGCCATAGACTGTTGGAAAAATTATTTCCAGCTACTCTCTTTTTGATTTATTGCTGGAATCTTTTAATAAGATTAGGGATGTCAAGTCTCTTTAATCGGGTATGTTGTTGTCCTCCAGTTCCGCTCAGAGTTTGGGCAAGCTTATTGACGTGGCTAGTCAGCTTCTTCTAGTACAATGCAATACAATACAATACAATACTCTTTATTGTAGCCGACCGCATTAGCACGCTGAAGTGGCAATGGGCCGGTCATATAACCCGAAGAACCGATAACCGTTGGGGTAGACGAGTTCTTGAGTGGAGACCACGGATCGGCAAACGTAGCGTAGGACGCCCTCAGACTCGGTGGTGCGATGATCTTCGCAGGGTGGCTGGCAAGAGCTGGATGAGAGTGGCCGAGGATCGTGCTCAGTGGCGTGCCATGGGAGAGGCCTATGTCCAGCAGTGGACGAACATAGGCTGATGATGATGGTGATGTACACCAGAAATAGTAAGCGATACAGAAAACAGGTACACAGAGAAAATTACAAAGTTGCTGCAATAGGCGGCCTTATCGCTTAAGAGCGATCTCTTCCAAGCAATCTTTTTACAGAAAGAAGGAAGGACTAGTTTACAGCAGGTGGTGCATTAACAGTAGGTAGATAGATTGAAAAGCAACAAAAACACATCTACACATACATATTATTGTACATAATACACGTCTTAAATAAATAAAATATATATATATATATATATATATATCTTTATTGCCACATCTTAAAAAAAAAACTTATTATTATTATTAAAGTTCCAAAAAAACTACTATAGAAAATACAAAAACCACATAAAATTACAAATTTAAAAAAAAAAAAAATTACAAAATGAAACAAAACACAACTCATGTAGGCAATGGGTGCCAGCCTCAGCTTTTGCTAGATTGGTGGTATACACCTAGCGCTGATTTTCAGACTGACCCCTTTTAGTACTTAAACTTAAACACGTAGGTCGGCAATACAGGCAATAGTACTTCAGGCTGCTTTGGGCTATTTCTTGCCGGATAGTTTTTATTCCTAGATCTAAGTCTTGTTTATATCTACAAAGTACGGAACCCTCGGTGTGCGGGTCCGACTCGCGCTTGGCCAGTTTTGTCTGTGTAAAAACAACTCGATATTGACAAGAAGCTCACTCGTGCGCGTCGACCACTATTTAATAAAATCGAAAGAGTCCAACTGAAAATACCTGTATTTCGGCAACAAAGCCTGTTCACGGGCGTAAGCAATTGGTTTGTGCCTGAATGGTAAAATAGGTAAGTTAGTTTTAGCAATTTTTAAAATAAAATACAGTTTTCTTGTCGTTCTATTATTTTATTGTAATTCATGTACCTGTTATAAAATTAAAGGTGTTACAATATTATTTAGTCCAGTCCATGACGTTGACATATAAATTATTACAATGCTAAAATTCATAACAAAGGAACATAAAACTACCGTGAAAGTCACTCGTATTAAATATATTTTTCGGATAACTCACGTCTTAAATCGAGTTTAGCTCGACATGTTTCGGGCTTTGAGCGCGTGGTTTGCAGCAGCCGCCGAGTCGCGTTGCTCCGAAGAAGAAGGGCTACGGATTAGCCCGAAAAATGTCGAGGTAAACTCGACTTAAGACGTGTGGAGTAAATAAACGCTTTTGTATTGTATTGTAAAACTCTTTATTGTACATAAAAACACATGATAATAACAGATCACAGGATAAAAAGATGTACAAAGGCGAACTTATCCCTTAAAGGGATCTCTTCCAGTTAACCTTTGAACGTTTGACAGGATTCGCTTTTATTATTATTATTAAAATTTGAATTCATGCTTTTAAGTTATCGATATGAAATATTCATACATTTAACAGAAAATTGAACAGTAAATTGAAAAGTGTCATGAAGTTAAGTGAAAAATGAATGAGTGCAATGGATTGACTGTAGAAAACTATACGAAGTCAAATTACGGGTCATGCACTAGAATTATTTTAAAGTAATAATTTTAATTTTCATAATATACAGAATGCTAGGCACGTTTTATTCATATTTTGTTAGCAGTTTTGGAATCTCATTTGGATAGCACTAATGTTGCGTACTCTGTGGTCAGATTGAAAGTGACAACTGATATATACAATACAATAGAATTGACATAAAAAACACACTACATCACAACAAGAAAGTAAAAACATGAATAAAAGAACAGAGAGATCACAGACTAGCAACCTATCACTATTGTACCTTTTTTTTGTAAAATTTTAAACCTATTTTTTTTAAATAACTACTAAATTATTTTACTAATAATTGCTAAATTAATTGCTTAGGAAAGCGGTGATGTTTCGCGTGCTCTGCCAACCCCATTTTTTAAATACAGGTGTTCTTAGACATTCGGTTTAACAGTTTTTGTGATATTGAACTTTGAAGTGACAAAGTCGGGGGTTTTCTAACTTTTTGTTTGATAGGTTAGGTTATTACTGCTTCAGGGGATAGCAGAACTGAGGATTTGATATTCATTTCAGCGTCATACTTCTAAAGATAAGGGGTAGATATAGGCAGACAGATAGACGAACAGCAGAAATGCATCTGAATATCGAATGTTAAAATATCGAATATATTAAAATATCGAATGGGTTATAATATCGAAAGGTTTATTTTCTGAAACCGCAAACTTCTCGGGATTCATTAAAACGGCATCGTATGAAACCCCTTAGGTTAGGTTAGGTTAGATTTATAACAATCTAAAAAAAATACAGTCTTGAGAAAAATATCTTTTCGATTGACCCATTCGATATTTTAATACATTCGATATTTTAACATTCGATATTCAGATACGTATCCCGAACAGCAAAGTGATCCCATAAGGATATCATTGTTTACCCTTTGCGATACGGAACCCTAAATTTTTCCGATAAAAATTGACTTACTTGTTTTTGCACCGCAGCCGTCGAGGTATAAAGGCGGCCATTCGCGAAACTGGCGCTTAATAACAATCGTCCCTTTTCCACATGAGATGGGATCTGGTAAAAGCTCGGAAGTCAGCCTCCGTATCGACAAATGCCGGTGACTTTTATTGGAGCCGCGTCCCCGTACAATTTGGCAAACTGGGCAATTATAGCTGGTCACGGTCTGGAAGGGATACAGTTAAATAGCTTTTTGAATTTGGAAATATGGGATGGTATTTTAAAAAGGGACACGTTTGTTGTATCTATAAGTTGTTGGTTAGTTTTGGTTTAGGATATAATTGTAATGCCAATAGACGTGTCTGTCAACTTGAAAGTTAGACCTTAGCGACATATTCATTTGATATGCACTTGTTTAAAAATTGGTAGATCACTTATTTGGGGCAACTTTTTTACCGACACTAATCTGTCCGCGAAATTTTTCAAACAATCGCTGATTTTTGTAAGTAAACATGTTTCTTCTGTAATTTAATTGATGGTAGACATAAATCAATGCCATCCCACGTAAGTTCAACCTATTAAACCGTGAAATATATTGTTGAAAGTACGATTTTTTGGTAACGCAGGAGACGCCCAAAGTGTCGGTAAAATAGTTGATTTGATGGTACGTTACGCGGCCATCTTTGGGTTAATGAAGCTAACGACGACTGTAAAGTAACTTGTACTGAAGTGGGGTAACACACGACCACACTTTACCCGACGACAATTTGTCGTAACGACATATTGAGAGGGCTTTAAGCACTGCAAGTCATCGCCTAATAACTCCGCCATCTAAGGGTGCTTTACCACCAGACATGTAGGAGTATGCGTTGCGAGGGATATTCTTGTTCACGTCCCCTCCCGCTTCTCCGCTTCCCGCTAATGTATAAGCAGTAAGCTTTTCGAGATTTGGGCGGTTTAATTTCGGGTTCCGTTGTCCTCATATTATACTGCGCGTCTCGTTCTCGATGATAGATAACATGTAGTACTGTTAAGTATGTTTAAACTTCACAACGTTTAGAGTTTTAAATTTGAAAGATATTCCCGCGCGCCGTGTTAGCACTTAGCATTTCCCGCGCGCTCCTGTCAGCTGTCATATTGTTTTGTTGTGCAAACAACTTCTGACGTGAGTTTTTTCACTAAGCCGAAAAATTGTTTAAAAACGTTATAATTGTGTTCGATTTTGGATTAAAACCATGCCAAAAAAGAGGTCACGTTCGCGATCTAGGGATAGAGACCGAGAAGATCGTAAAACCAGCAAAAAGCTTAAGTCAATGCAAGACCAAATTGATAACCTCACAAAATGCTTGATGGAATTCATCAAGACCCAAAATAAGGAAAACATTACTTCAGGTAAGGGAAATAATAGTGAATTTGTATATAAAAGTTACTCAAATAAATGTTCCATACGAACATCATAACTTATTGTTGTTGGGCAGCTCCACACGAGCGTGCTCAGTTCTATACGAACACAAGCTTGTAATTTTTTCCTTTCGAAATACAAGCATTAAAATATCTGTAGGTATATGGCAAAATATTGCCACAATCGAGCGAAGTTCAACAAGAACCAGCTCGTCTATGTACAAAAAGTACTTACTTTTACAAATTGCGTCATTACACAAAAAATGTAATACGTAATTTTATCATACCTACCTATATATATTCCTTTCTTTCTTACTCTTCACAGATGTTACAGAGTCTAGTAAAGAAAATTTAAGTATACCAGAAAATAAAGATACTGACAAATCTCCAGTTAATTGTAATTTTCCATTATCCAATATGGATAATATCACACCTGAAGAAAATGTTCAAGAGTCGATTCAAGAGCCACAAGAGTGGAATCAGGAATTCCTTGAAAAGATGGGAGAAGAACTACCTTCTACGTCTTCAACAACAAAGATTGATGATACAATCCAAAAACAGTGGACTCACTGGATGACTAAAGGTTTGACAGATGAGACTCGAAAGGATCTTCTTAAAAAGTATTCTAGAGAAGGGACCTTCCGCACAGAAGCACCCAAGGTCAACTTGGAAATAGTGAGTCATTTAACGGAGATAGCAAAAAAGAGAGATCAACACTTCACTGATACCCAAAACTGTGTGGGTACAGGCCTGATATCGCTCGGGGCAGCAATCTCAATGTTGATGGAAAATCCTGAGGATGGAGTAGACCATATGCAACTTATGAAATATCTTTGGGACTCTGGAAAAATTTTGACAGACATTTTTCATCAACACTCAGTTGCGAGAAAGTCTTTTATCACACCAAACCTCGATAAAGACATTAAATCTACCCTTGAAGCAACAGATTCTGATGAATGGCTCTATGGTGTAAAGCTAAATGAGCAGGTAAAGGATGCCAAGAATATTAAGAAAGCTTCAGCTTCACTAAAGGCACCTGAAAAATCTTCAGTCAAGAAAACCACCACCCAGGTAAACTGGAGGGGCCCGCCTGCGAAGCCCAGACAGGTGGGCTATTATCCACGGAGGCAATTCACCAATGTGAGGTTCAAGCCGAAGCCATTTCAGACGAGACCTCAGAATCCAGGACGTTCAATGCCTCAAAAACAAAACCGTCCTGCGGCAAAGAAATAAATAAGGTAAATTATACTGCAGGTAGACTGCAATATTTTGTAGAAATATGGAAAAATATTACATCTGATGATTTTATTTTAAATTGTATAAAAGGATATGACATAACCTTCAAATACTTACCATTTCCATTTCAAGAGCCAAGTCTACCGAACTGGCCACCAGATGAATTTGCAAAAATTAAACTGGAAATTGCCTCGCTTCTGTCTAAAGGGGCTATTGAGAGCTGTACAGAATGCGAGGGGCAATTTGTGTCATCCTACTTCCTTGTTGCAAAACCAGATGGGTCTTATAGATTTATTATTAACTTACAAAAACTTAATGAGTTCATACAAACTTCTCATTTTAAAATGGAAGACCTTAGAGCAGCTAGAGAGTTAATTTCTACAAATACATATATGGCAACATTAGACCTAAAAGATGCCTATTTCTTAGTACCAATGAGTAAGATAAGTAGGAAATACTTAAGATTTCGATTTAATGGTGTTTTATATCAATTTACATGTCTTCCATTTGGCTTATCAACCAGTCCTTACATTTTTACAAAAATCATGAAACCTGTTATGAATAATATACGCTTAAATGGCTGGTTATCAATAGTATACTTAGATGATTTACTGTGCATTAGTGATACATATGAATCCTGCAATAGTAATTTAAAAAATATTATTAAATTGTTAGAAAACTTGGGGTTTATAATAAATTATAACAAAAGCCAGACAAATCCAAGTAAAAGATGCAAATACCTTGGATTCTTTCTGGACTCAAAAAAATATTCAGTTGATTTACCAGATGATAAAAAGATCCAAATTAGAAATTTTATAAACCATTTCGAGTTAGGTAAAATGTACAGAATCCGCCTTTTCGCTCAATTACTAGGAGTTTTAGTTGCAGCATCACACGGAGTTGAATATAGCAAAATATATTGTAAAAGACTAGAGAGAGCTAAATGGTTAGCGTTAACTGTAAATAATGATAATTTTGAACGCTATATGAAAATTACTGATTATGTAATAGAAGATCTTGCTTGGTGGAACATTCATGTATTGACTGGTTCTAACCCCATACGGACTAAGAAATACAAAATAATTATAACTTCAGATGCATCTAGATCAGGCTGGGGCGCAGAATCTAATTCAATAATCACCCATGGGTTTTGGAGCCAAAGTGATAAAAAATTTCACATTAATTATCTTGAGCTGCTAGCCGCCTTTTTTGGACTCAAATGCTTTGCGTCTAAACTCAGCAACTGCGAAATTCTACTGCGGATAGACAATACTACAGCTATTGCTTACATTAATAAGGCCGGAGGTGTAAAATTTCCCCACTTAAGTGAATTAGCCCGTAAAATATGGCAGTGGTGTGAAAGTAGAAAAATATGGATAGTAGCTTCATATATTGCTTCAAAAGAAAACATAGATGCAGACACTGCTTCTCGCAATACCAACTTAGACACAGAATGGGAGCTGGCTGAGAAATATTTTAAGCAAATCGTAAACAAGTTTGGTACCTGTAGTATTGATCTATTCGCATCTAGAATTAACACCAAGTGCAAAACATTTTGCTCGCGTTTCCCTGATCCAGAATCATCAGTAGTAGATGCTTTTACAATTTCATGGGAAAAAGAATATTTCTATGCTTTTCCCCCTTTTGCAATGATATTGCCAGTGTTAAGAAAAATTATTAATGATAAGGCAATGGGGATAGTAGTGGTACCAAATTGGCCCACACAAGCATGGTACCCAATGTTTACATCACTTTTATGTGAGGCTCCCTTAGTATTAGGCCCTTCAAATAACCTATTACTTTCTCCTTGCAGGAGCAGAATACACCCTCTGTCCCACAAACTTTCTCTAGTGGTAGGGAAATTATCAGGCAGGCATACCTGAAAAAAGGAGTTCCTGAAATGTCTGTTGATTTTATTGTTGACTCAATATCACAATCCACTATTAAGCAATATGAAGGATGTCTCAAAAAATGGGTACATTTTGCCACAAGAAATAACTATGACATATTTGATCCTACTAATACTAATATAATAGAGTTTTTGACTATGAGATTTAATGAGAATGCAAGTTATGGTACCTTAAACTCTTCAAGATCAGCAATCTCACTAATAGCAAAAAGGGATATATCTAATGATGTGATTATATCTAGATTTTTCAAGGGCATTTTTAGAAGACGCCCTTCTAGACCTAAGTACTCTGAGACATGGAACATTGAACAGGTTTTAGAATATATTGAAAATCAAGATAATTTAGAAAATCAAAACCTAAAAACTATATCAGAGATTGCTACAACACTACTGGTTCTGGTTACAGCCCATAGATTACAAACAATTTCCTTAATCAGTATAGATCAGATAATTATGAGTTCATCAGGACTCCAAATTAAAATTCCTGATAGGATAAAGACATCAAAGCTGGGAAAAAATCAACCCTTACTTATAATTCCTTTTTTCAGAGAACGCCCAAAAGTTTGTGTGGCCACCATAATTCTTCACTATTTAAAAATAACAGAACCAATTAGATCAGGAAATAAGAGACTATTTCTATCCTCAGTAAAACCTCACAAGCCGGTTAGTCCTCAGACAATTGGTCATTGGATCAAGTCTTTACTCAGTAAAGCAGGTATTGATACTGAAAAATTTAGCGCATACAGCACTAAACATGCCTCTGTGTCTACTGCCTATAGAAAAGGGATAGATATTGATACAATTAGGAGAACAGCTGGTTGGACAGACGGGTCAAGAACGTTCGCACGTTTCTATAACAGGCCTCTTACAGAACCAAATAATAAGTTCGCTATTAGCATTTTAACTAAAAATAATTAAGCGTTATAATGCAAATAAGTTATTATCTTTTGTTCTTGTCTTTTAATTTTGAACTTTGATTGTTATACTTAGTTATGAATAATTAATAAAAATGGAAATGTATGCCAAGTTTTGAAATATTTGTATTCTTTAAATATTAAAGAATACAAATGCTTTTAAATATCGCTCTATCACAGACTCTAAAAGTCTACATGTTATCTATCATCGAGAACGAGACGCGCAGTATAATTGTTCGATCAAACGAGCCCGCCGAAGGCGGGCGAAGTTCGATCGAAATTATACGAAGCGTCTCGTTCGAAGATGATCACTTCCCACCCGTAAAGAGGAAGTTAAGTACATCTCAAATTAATATTGAGTAAATGAACCCCATCCCTGTAATCATCTCACACATATCTGTGATATCGCTTAGTTACTCTGAAATATATGACAGCTGACAGGAGCGCGCGGGAAATGCTAAGTGCTAACACGGCGCGCGGGAATATCTTTCAAATTTAAAACTCTAAACGTTGTGAAGTTTAAACATACTTAACAGTACTACATGTTATCTATCATCTTCGAACGAGACGCTTCGTATAATTTCGATCGAACTTCGCCCGCCTTCGGCGGGCTCGTTTGATCGAACAATTATACGAAAAGTATGGCACAGAAATCAATGATATTTTACAATCAAAATCTTCATTATATTTTCTATGCTTGTGATTTTTTCGATTTTTGTAAAAATGCTTTAATAATCTGTAATTCTCGTACAAAGTTGACATCTTTTTTATCGACTTTTAAGCTCCTGTAATTCTGATCTTACACATTTATATGAAAATCTGAAAAACCACAGGCATAGATCACGTTTAGTCTATACTTACAAATTTTCATCTAGGTAGTTTTGTTGCCTAGTTTTCAAATGAGACCGGGACAAAATTTGTATGGAGAATGGAACGAAGAAACTTCTCTGCTTAGTGCACGCGTCGCGTGTGACGAATTTTACCTGTATCCGCTAGCGTAGGCCAATAGATGCGCTCTACGAGGATATGCGTTTGTATTAGTTCATGATAAACACATTCACCGCAACACATCCTGTCACATCTTTTGTGGAAAAGCAGCTTAATGGTTATTTTCCACCGGTGACACGAGACGAGGCGAGACTAGAATTGAAATGTATATGCGATCTCGCGCGGGCGCCGCTACACTTTCAATAGGGATGTTTACACCACCAATCAACTGACGTACATTTCATGAGCTGTCAAAATACAATTCTCCCATAGAGTTTCAATGGCAGTAGCGACTTATGACGTCATAAGTCGCTATTTAAATAAATAAATAATAAATAAATATCACGGGACACTTGACACCAATTGACCTAGTCCCAAACTAAGCAAAACTTGTACTATAGACACTAGGCAACGGATAAAAATACTTAAATATAGATAAATAAATACTTAAATACATATTAAACATCCAAGACCCGAGAACAAACATTCGTATTATTCGTACAAATATCTGCCCCGGCCGGGATTCGAACCCGGGACCTCAAGCTTCGTAGTCAGGTTCTCTAACCACTTAGCCATACGGTCGTGAACTCAAACAACTAACTATTTATTTGTTTTAAAGCAACAAAAAATAAAATTTTACACTAAATCGCAAATAAGTCTGGTTTTCAGGGCTAAAATAAAGCGTTTTTTTACTGGAGTAGTGCCTGCGAATTATTTTGAATGGCGTTAACATCCCTATTCTCGTCTCGCCTCCTCTCGCTTCGCGGTGGAAACACACCTTAATGGGGTGTTTTCTCAGTTCTGAGACGGCGGAATCCGGCTGTCACGGCGATTATCCGGGCCGGAGTGCGAGGGTGGGTCCGTATTAAGAATATCATATAGGCTTCTGTATAGATTAGGTTTTGCTGTTTTGAGAAGCCTATTGTACGTTCTCTTGGAGGAGAAAACCCGACAGCTGAAGAATATGAAAGTTGAAGTGGAAAAGGGAACACAACCAGGTTTTGCAGGTGCCTCGTGCAAGGTCCACCCGGATTGCTACTACCATCTTGCTCGCTAATCCTGTCGTGGAGCAGCAGTGCTTGCACTGTTGTGTTTTTGCGTGGAGAGTAAGACAGCCGGTGAAATTAGTGGCACTTGAGGTATCCCATCTTAGGGTTTGGCAATTCATCTGCAATCCCCCTGGAGTTGCATGTCTATGGGCGGTGGTGATCTTTCACCATCAAGAGACCCACTTGCTGAAGTGATTGCAGAAGAGCAATTTTTTATTTTTATTTATTAGGATGCGGTAACGATTGAGGAACTCAAAATATTGCGGAACTTCCGCATTATGAGGAAGTGGAAAAGGAATCCTCAGTAACCCTAGTGTCGACTATTTGGCATTAGAGTGTCGAGCACTGGGACGTGTTACCTTACTCGTACTCAACCCATATATGCGCAGAACTATTTTTAGTCTCCAATATCTTTTATTCGCTAGACGTCACAGATAAGCGTCTTCGTTTACAAATTCCCGGGTTTTTTGGGACGGTTCAAAAACGACTCACTGGGCATACATGGGTTAACATGGTTCTAGACTATTGGATATTTTCATTTTTAGGCCAATCAACTATTTGGCGTTACCAAAAAAATCGTACTTCTAACAAGATATTTCACGGTTAAATAGGTTGAACTTACATAGGATGCGGCATGTATGCAAGTAAGTACACCATCTATTAAATTACAGAAAAAACATGTTTACTTACAAAAATCTGTAATTGTTTGAAAAATGTCGCAGACAGATTAGTGTCGGTAAAAAAGGTGATTGGCCCATTTCACAGATTTCATTCAAAGATTTTTAAGGCTTTCAGGTGTTTTTGCTTTCTTTAATTGTTTTTTGAACACCTGGCGTTACTTTACCCATTTATACCTATCTAAGCTTAAGGAATCAACCGTTTTTCCTGGTAGCGCCGAAGGACGGCGTCCATCAGTTGGTTTTCGGCGAGAAAGTAAATGCGAGATCAATCGGTACACAGGAAAAGCATTATGCTGTCGGTAGAGATTTGGTACAAGGTAGCTGTTGCCGCGGATTTTATTTGTATGAAAAAAAGAGATATTTAGTTACTTCCATCCGAACCAGCACCTAACAGTGACAAAAATAAACTAAAATCCTACTAATATAGGAATGTGAGTGAGTTTGTGAGTGAGTGAGTGAGTGAGTGAGTTTGTGAGTATGCTTGTTACTTCTTCATGCTGAAATACTCTAAGCCCAGCGGTTATTAGTTCGAGATTTTATCCCTATCCCTTTGAAACATCGATATAAAAACATACCAAATTTCAAATTTGACTCTAAGCCCATCGGTTGTTATGTAGACATTTTATCCCTATCTCGTGGGAATATCGGAATAAAAAATATTCTATATTTAATCCAGGTTGTAAGCTAACGTTTTGCCAATTTTCGTCCCAATCCGCCCAGCTGTTTCAGTGTGAAGAAGTAACAAACATACCTACTCACTCACTCGCAGGCTTTCACATTATAATATTAGTAGGATACAATACGACCAAAAAAGTCCTCCCAAACTTGGACCACGGCAAAATCCACCAATAATTGGCTTACGCGGCTGTTTGCTTCTCTCTGTTTTGATTTCAGAACCTTTTACTTTACTCCAATATTACTTCTACCTTGCAAGTAAAACAAAGCCTTCAGTGAAAGCAATTACAATAACGGAGATTTAGTGACCTAGTTTATAATTGGATTTTGCAATTAAGTAACTAACTCTCTAATCAAGGCATATAAATATAAATATTTTTTTCAGCCAATAGTTTATTCGACTGGATGACAAACGTGCAAGTGATCCTGATGGTAAGAGATCACCACCGCCCATAAACATCTGCAACACCAGGAGTATTGAATGAAAGAATGAATGATTTATTTATTTTGAAAAACATCACAACAATATTACTGAATACAGTAAATATACAAGGCCCGTCTAAGGAACAAAGGTATAGTGAATTTATTGTTGGGGTGACTCCAAAAAAGGATTTCACTCAGCATTTGTCGATACATGAAATGCAAAGACGCTGAATTTCAGATGCATTGCCAACCTAGAAACTTAAGATGGGATACCTCAAGCTAGTAATTTCACCGGCTGTCTTACTCTCCACTTACTTACTTAGACATTTGCTGTGGACTTTTTAACGATGAATAGTTTAGGGCTATCGTATACCAAAGGGCGTTTATTCAAGCGTTTTAACAGCCACATTTATCTGGTCACATTTTTTTTTGAAATGGCTCTAGATTTTTATGTCGTTTTTACGATTATTTGTAAGTGGTCCTGTATTTCTACGAGATAACTAAAAACTGTATCAGAATATTCGGCCATTTTTACAGAAAAGTGTCCAGAAAAATGAGACGGTTATACTTAATGACATTCACGAAGACGCGTGATTTTGCCAAAATTAGCCATTAATAGGGCGTTCTCAGACTCGGTGGAGCGATGATCTTCGCAAGGTGGCTGGCAAAAGCTGGATGAAAGTGGCCGAGGATCGTGCTCAGTGGCGTGCCATGGGAGAGGCCTATGTCTAGCAGTTGACGAACATAGGCTGATGATGATGATGATGATGAGCCATCAATGACATTGTAATAAGAACCACGGCACGCGTCATCGCGAACGACTCTATCTATAATCCCTTCTCTTAACTGCTTGTCTTTAGACAAAGGCTGCTCTAGTACGTTCCACTTGCTTCAGTCTTTTGCCGCAGATAAAATACAGATAACCCCACCAATCAACTGATGTGCTTTTTATGAGCTGTCAAAACACAATTATCCGATAGAGTTTCAATGGCAATAGCGACTTATGACGTCATAACTCGCTATTTGTTCGCCAACTCAATTAACCAACTATTTATTTGTTTTAAAATAACAAAAAATCTAATTTTACAGTAAATCGAAAATTGATCTGGTTTTCAGGGTTAAAATAAAGCGTTCTTTTACTGTCGTCCTTCAAATTATTTTTTAATGGCTTCAACATCCCTATTCATCAAATAAAACGTTGGCTAATAAATAAAATTACATCGAAGCTCCCTTTGTCTGAAGTTAGTACGCGTCTAAACCGCGGACGAGACGACGCCAATATGCCTCGCGTTGCCCCAATCACATTTGTCTGAACAATTTCGAAACACATCATGAATTTCCCCCTCCATTACCCCTTCGGTAACTAATTTTCATTCTTGACAGGGTTGACGTTCGCAAAATAAGCCTGAAATACTTTTTCAACATATATATTTTTATGCAAATTGAAGTGGCAATGGGCCGGCCACATCGCTCGAAGAACAGATAACCGTTGGGGGAGAAAAGTCCTCGAGTGGCGACCACGAACCGGAAGACGAAGCGTTGGCAGGCCTCCCACCAGGTGGACTGATGACATCGTCGAGTTATGGGAAAACGGTGGATGCAAGTGGCGAGTTGTCGTTCATTGTGGTGTTCTATGGGGGAGGCCTTTGTCCAGCAGTGGACGTCTTCCGGCTGATGATGATGATGCTGATGACTTTTTCAACTTTCTCAGGTATAAACGGATTAGTATAATTTCGTCTCAAACGCAGCGCTGGTCTAAATAGGTAGTAAATTAGTGATTGTTCCAAGTAGCAAGTGTTTTCAAATTCTTTGACTCAAAGTAGACGGAGCTCCGCTTCGTGAGACGATTATAATCTAACTTCGTCCCAGCCTATATACGTCCCACTGCTGGGCACAGGCTTCCTCTCACAACACTAGCGACATCTATGCTGTAGCCCTCATCGGGAAACTTTCAGCACTTCCATTGGAACTAACCGCTCACACGGACAAGAGAGTCGCTATTAAGCAATCAAATTATTTAATTTGTTTTTGGAATCTTTTCGTATTTTTTTATTTCAACTCCAAATTTCTGTTACTTTTACGGCCATCCCGTAAAACCCATATCGAAAATACAAACTGAAATAATAGATGCACAGAAAAACTAGGAAAATATGACCAGCGCTGGGAATCGAACTCAGGTCGTCGGCATTCTGTATGCGGGATGATCGTAAACGTAACAGTAATTTGGAGTTGAAATAAAAATACTAAAAGATTTCAAAAACCAATCCTAATTTGACGACATAGTTGCAACTGGTGGATGCTATTGGCAGTTGTCGTCCATTTTTTTTTTATTCGACTGGATGGTAAACGCAAGTGGGTTCCTTGATGGTAAGAGATCACCACAGATCATAGACACCTGCAACACCAGGGGGATTGTAGATGCGTTGCCAACCTAGAGGCCTAAGATGGGATACCTCAAGTGTCAGTAATTTCACCGTCTGCCTTACTCTCCACGCCGAAACAACAGTGCAAGCAGTGCTGCTTCACGGCAGGATTAGCGAGCAAGATGGTAGTATCAATCCGGGCGGACTTTGCACAAGGTCCTACCACCTGCTGTGACGTTTAAGGAAGAGGCCTTTGTTCAGTAATGGACGTCTTGAAGCTGATGACAATGATAATTTAGAACCAAAAATGTTTAACTAAAATGACTTTTCTTTTTTTATTCTTTTGCTAAGGTACCAACCCTAACATACGGAGAAATTAGGTTTACTACATGCCAAATGCGTGCTTCGTTCGTGTCCTAATTTCAAGGCGGCATTGTCTTTTTTGTTCCAAAGGTAGTATCCTTCTAATGACTGACTGAAGCAATTACCTTTCAATCATACGTAATGTTCAATTAGATGGAGGAGGAAACGCGGTAAAAGGCATTATTTTAATATTAAAAAATAATTAGAAACTGTTTCATATTTGTGAGATTTTTACTCATAATTAATACCAAGAACGAATCATCACGCTAACAGACGAGTACCTAAAGCTACTGTTACACATGCTGGTTAGCACGAAAGTATGCTACTATTGAGAAAATGCTACCTAATAGCATGTGTGTACAGGACACGTGTTACTATTAAGCATGCTTACTTAGTGGCATACTGGTACTTCAGGTACTATGAGCGCTTATTAGGGGTTGATATCAAAACGACTGTATTCTCAAAACAACTTGAACTTCATAAAGACTGGATCGCAAAACGCCCACAGCTGCAAAAAGTCTTTGTCGGATAATGACTATGTAGCAAAACGACCACCAAGCATAAAGTCTCAATCTAAGAATGGCTTGCTATCAAAATTACTAGATCGCAGAAATACCACCTCGTGCAAAGTCCACTAGGTACTAGTAAAGCGCATGTGTAAGGCTCATGATTACCTCGACGTTTCGACCACATTTTAGTGGCCGTGGTGCAGCGAGGACTGGAAACTTCACACTCACCATTGAATTGCTTCGCAGGTTGTGCAGATTCCTTATGATGTTTTTCTTTAGCGTGCTCGTGGCAAATTTCAAATGTAATTTCACTCATGAATTTCGAAAAACTCAGCGGTGCGAGCCGGGGCCTGAACCCATTATCCTCTGCGTGACAGGCCATAGCAAAAACCACTAGGCCATCACGGATTTTTTCTTAGTTACATACATAATACCTATTATGTAGGTACATAACAATAGTAAAATAGAGAAATACATCGTTCACTAAAACACATAAATAGAACAAGATCCGAACGTGAAGCTTTATTCGTCCTTAAAGTTTTGTCCGTCCATAAAATACTTATGTACTTTTTTAGGAGTCCGTACCTCAATAGGAAAACCACTCACTTACTTTCACTTTGATTACTTTGTTTATCGCCTGAGGATCTGACTGTTAGAACTGGACTGCACCCACTTAAGAATAAGGTCTGTTAAGTTGTAAAAATAAAATACTATCATCCAT
Source organism: Choristoneura rosaceana (assembly GCA_037349165.1). NCBI lineage: Eukaryota > Metazoa > Arthropoda > Insecta > Lepidoptera > Tortricidae > Choristoneura > Choristoneura rosaceana. The sequence goes on from JAZBNJ010000026.1 coordinate 1,548,929, forward strand.
GCTATCAAAAAATTACCGCTATGTGTGTCTGTGTGTTTATCTAAAAAAAAATCTATCTATCTATCTATCTGTGGCACCGTAGCTCTTAAAAGAGTGAACCGATTTGAATGCGGTTTTTTTTATTTTAAAACAGGTTTTCTAGCAATCATTTAGCATTTTATTAAAAATCAAAAATCGGTTTAGGTGTCTCGTGTTCTTCTCATCCAATCTTTTAAAGTAGATTGGTTTATCAATATTTCTAATATGAACGTTCTGAGTCTCCACTCAAGTACTAATTTTGCCTAGCGGAAAAAAATAGGTAACATACCTATTTAAAAAGATAAAACTATATTTATCAATTCCAAGTCCAATCAAATTCAAATCGTTTATTCTGCAAGTAAGCCACAAAGGGCCTTTTTTTTATTTGACTGGAAGGAAAACGAGCAAGTGGGTCTCCTGGTGGTAAGAGATCACCACCGCCCATAAACATCTGCAACACCAGGAGTATTAGATGCGTTGCCAACCTACAGGCCTAAGATGGAATACCTCAAGTGTCAGTAATTTCACCGGCTGTCTTACTCTCCACGCCGAAACACAACAGTGCAAGCAATATATATGTCTTCAACACCCCCCACCACCCCCCCGACGCAAAAAGTGGGGTGTTATAAATTTGACCGCTATGTGTATTTGTGTGTCTGTGTCTGTCTGTTGTGGCACCGTAGCTCTTAAATGGGTGGACCGATTTAAACGTGGTTTTTTTAATTGAAAGCAAGTATTCTAGCGATGGTTCTTAGGCATGAACTAAAATAATTTCTTTGCTCACCCGCGACCTTAAGATAGCCAAGTCTATGCAAATTATGCGTGTTCATGCAGTTCCTCCACCTCCACACTGTACGAACACACACAAATTACACAAACCCATCTATCACCACCACCACAACTCACTGACGCGTTTCGAACTCAACCAGAGCTCATCCTCAGAGTGACACAACCGTACACCATGCTACCAGTTGTTAGACTAACAAACCACCACCACTGTTTTAATTTGTCAAGCAAAACAAAAAACTACCCGCAAAATATTAATAAATTTTAAATGTGATACAAAACTACCTTGATTTTTTAATTTTATTTATTTATTGTCAAGGCATGTTTTAATAACTACCGTTGCTAAAATTAGACCCAAGCCGTAGCAAGGGAGATGACACTAAATTTATTTGCTCATTAATAATAGACCCCATACTATTGTACCTAATTATCTCCATACATTCTAACACATCAAGACGAAACCCCTTGTCACAGTAATGTAACACTTCATACGAATCTGAGTCCGATATTGAATGATTTAATTCCAACAGATGCTTGGCAAAATTAGATCTATCAGTAATAAACTAAGTAAGTGTAATGACTGCAGTAAAGTATATGTAGGTCAGACCGGGCGCAGTTTTAATACTAGGTTTAAGGAGCATGTATCGGCATATAGGAACGGGCATCCTGATAGATCTAATTTTGCCAAGCATCTGTTGGAATTAAATCATTCAATATCGGACTCAGATTCGTATGAAGTGTTACATTACTGTGACAAGGGGTTTCGTCTTGATGTGTTAGAATGTATGGAGATAATTAGGTACAATAGTATGGGGTCTATTATTAATGAGCAAATAAATTTAGTGTCATCTCCCTTGCTACGGCTTGGGTCTAATTTTAGCAACGGTAGTTATTAAAACATGCCTTGACAATAAATAAATAAAATTAAAAAATCAAGGTAGTTTTGTATCACATTTAAAATTTATTAATATTTTGCGGGTAGTTTTTTGTTTTGCTTGACAAATTAAAACAGTGGTGGTGGTTTGTTAGTCTAACAACTAGTAGCATGGTGTACGGTTGTGTCACTCTGAGGATGAGCTCTGGTTGAGTTCGAAACGCGTCAGTGAGTTGTGGTGGTGGTGATAGATGGGTTTGTGTAATTTGTGTGTGTTCGTACAGTGTGGAGGTGGAGGAACTGCATGAACACGCATAATTTGCATAGACTTGGCTATCTTAAGGTCGCGGGTGAGCAAAGAAATTATTTTAGTTCATTGATATGGACCTCCGCAAAGTAACGCCTGATTCAATAAATTGTTCTTAGGCATGTTTCATCAAAGTCAGTTCAGCCGTTTTTGAGATATTGAACTTTGAAGTGACAAAGTCGGGAGTTTCCCAACTTTTTGTTGGTTAAGTTATTTTTAAGCGCTTTCGGAAAGAGCATCATTGCCACGAAGTTGCGCCGCTATTAAATTTGTAGAGAACCCTCAGAACACGAGCCTGATTCGCTATTGCCCGGCTTTTTATTCACTGGAAGAGTTTATTTACTTCCCGTATTTATATGCGGGTTTGTTTAGCCGAAGGTAGATTAACTTGTTCGAGAGCTTTATACGGATATACGCTTAAACACATTTTATTCTTCTTTTTAACAACGGCCCCGAAATAGTACATTGTGTAACGAGAGCATAAAACGAGCCTTTTTACCCCAAACGTTCATATAGCCACCAGAGCCGGTACGTTTTAGGTATACTCTGCTTGTCACTTCGACTGCGAGAAAATGAAAATGAAATAGCAACATTAGAAACTAAAATAATTATATTTTTTTGTTTGATTGATTTATTTCGATCGATTTTTATTTCTATATAAATTAATAATAAAAATTATTTAAAAAATATGCAGAATCTTTTTTGTTTATAACTGTTAATACCTGACTTCCTTGATCCTAGACGAAGACTTTACTTTGTGTGTACTATAGAGCATGAAAAGTATGCTCGTTTGGCATCCAGACGAATAAAAAAAAAGTCATTTTATGTCAACTGACAATAATTTAAAAATTGAAATGTGTGCTGTGTACCGGCCGCCAAACTTAAGTAAAATTCTTTTTCTTACGGAACTACAACAATTGTTAGCAACTTCAAACGTGAGTAACAACTACGTAATGTTAGGTGACATTAATATTAATTTAAAAGATTGTAATAACTCTGTAGTATCTCAATACATGAATATGTTGTCCGAAAAAAGTTTGGAAATTGGCATCAGTCAATTTACGCGAATAGCATTTAAAAATAACAGTATCACTCAGTCGTGTATCGACCACATATTTATACGAAGTACAAAAGTACCTACGGGGTGCGAGCGACTTATATAAACAGCTGTTATAAACGATGCGCTCGCCGACCACTTTATTACCTGTTTTGCGATAGTTGATAAATAATAATATGATAAAGTTATCCCAAAAAAATCTCAAAAAAGTTATTGAAACTTGGTTGATGACTCTTAACTACGATGAAACTGAGGAGGTTATTGCAGGCAGCCTGTAATATTAAATTTACACACATATACACACGCACACGCACACGCACACACACACACACACACACACACACACACACACACACACACACACACGCACACACACACGCGCACACACACACATACGCACACACGTACAACCAATTTAGGTTAAGAACTTGTCAATCTAGTATTTAGTATTAGTTAGTATTACTTAAGAAGTAACTGCCATATATTGTAAATTGTCTCTGGTCTCCGCGATACAGGCCGAGAGCCTAGTGCGGAGTCCGCCGATGAATGTTAATTGTTACATTTTTATATTTCAAATAAATTCTTTATTCTTATTCTTATTCTCTTATTTGTTTTTGGAATCTTTTCGTATTTTTTTATTTCAACTCCAAATTTCTGTTACTTTTACGGCCATCCCGTACAACCCATATCGAAAATACAAACTGAAATAATAGATGCACAGAAAAACTAGAAAAATGAGACCAGCGCTGGGAATCGAAACCAGGTCCTCAGCATTCTGGATGCGAGGTGACCGTAGAAGAAACAAAAATTTGGAGTTGAAATAAAAAATACAAAAAGATTCCGAAAAACCAATTTTAATTTGACGACATCGTTGCAACTGGTGTGGCAGTTGTCGTACGTTGTTTTTTTTTTTATTATTTGACTGGATGGTAAACGCAAGTGGGTTCCTTGATGGTAAGAGATCACCACAGATCATAGACACCTGCAACACCAGGGGGATTGTAGATGCGTTGCCAACCTAGACGCCTAAGATGGGATACCTCAAGCGCCAGTAATTTCACCGGCTGTCTTACTCTCCACGCCGAAACAACAGTGCAAGCAGTGCTGCTTCACGGCAGGATTAGCGAGCAAGATGGTGGTATCAATCCGGGCGGACTTTGCACAAGGTCCTACCACCTGCTGTGACGTTTAAGGAAGAGGCCTTTGTTCAGCATTGGACGTCTTCCAGCATGACAATGATAATTTTGAACCAAAAATGTTTAACTAAAATGCCTTGTTCTTTTTTATTCTTTTGATAAGGTACCAACCCTAACATACGGAGAAATTAGGTTTACTACATGCCAAATGCGTGCTTCGTTCGTGTCCTAATTTCAAGGCGGCATTGTCTTTTTTGTTCCAAAGGTTCCTTCTAATGACTGACTGAAGCAATTACCTTTCAATCATACACAATGTTTGATTAGATGTAAGAGGAAATGCGGTAAAAAGGCATTCTTTTACTGTTAAAAAATAGTTAGAAACTGTTTCAAAGTTGGACTAGAAACTTCACACTCACCATTGAATTGCTTCGCAGGTTGTGCACAACCTGCGAAGCACGGTGAAGAAAAACAACTCAAGGAACCTTGAGATGTTTTTCTTCACCGTGCTAGTGGAAAATTTCAAATGAAATTTCACAGATGAATTTTGAAAAAATCAGCGGTGCGAGTCGGGGCCTGAACCCATTATCCTCTACTTGAGAGGTCATAAAATGACAAACCACTAGGCCGTCACGAATTTTTTTCTTAGTTACATATTACCTCTTATGTAGGTACATAACAATAGTAAAATAGAGAAATACATCGTTCACTAAAACACATAAATAGAACAAGATCCGAACGTGAAGCTTTATTCGTCCTAAAAGTTTTGTCCGTCCATAAAATACTTATGTACTTTTTTAGGAGTCCGTACCTCAATAGGAAAAACCACTCACTCACTTTCACTTTGATCACTTTGTTTATCGCCTGAGGATATAACTGTTAGAACAGAGGCAGTATTGTCTAATATTTTTGACACTCGTGATCGCAATCAAATGACATATTTCGCATACAAAAGCTGTCATTTTATTGCGATCGCGAGTGTCAGAAACGTTAGGCAATAAGGCCTCTGGATTTCATCCACTTAGGTCTGTTAAGTTGTAAAAATAAAATTTCAACATCCATGCTATCAAAAAATCACCGCTATATGTGTCTGTGAGTTAGTCTGTAGCAACGTACTTAAAGAGGTGGGTCGATTTAAATATGGATTTTTTTATTTGAAAGCAGGTTTAAGAGCTATCGTCCTTAGACATGTTTTATCAAAATCGGTTTAGCTGTTTTTGAGATATTGAACTTTGATTTCTTAGTCTTGTGTTCTTCTCATCCAATCTTTCAAAGTCAAAGTCAAAGTCAAAAGTCAAAAGTATTTTTTTGCCAGAATACAGTACAGGAAGGTCTTATATTGTATACTTTTTATTTCAGTGTATTCAGCCTGCATGCAGGCGTGCAAATATATACTGCTTTTATAGTAATTCACTCCATCGTCTGAGTGGTTTTTATCAACATTTCTAATTTAATCTTCTGAGTCTCTACTGAAGTACTAATTTTCCCCAGCGGAAAGAAATAAGTAACATACCTATTTAAAAAAATAAAACTATATTTAAAAATTCAAAGTTCGATCAAATTCAAATCGTTTACTCCGAAAGTTGGCCACAAAGGACCGTTTTATATGTCTTCGACCCCCGACGCAAAAAGAGGGGTGTTATAAATTTGAACGCTATGTGTATCTGTGTGTCTGTCTGTGGCACCTTAGCTCTTAAATGGCTGGACCGATTTGGACGCGGTTTCTTTAATTGAAAGCAAGTTTTCTAGCGATGGTTCTTAGACATGTTTCATCAAAATCGGTTCAGCCGTTTTTGATATATATTGCACTTTGAAGTGACAAATTCGGTGGTTTTCCAACTTTTTGTTGGTTAGGCTATTTTTTAAGCGCTTTCACAAACACCATAATTGCCACGGAGTTGCGCCGCAATTAAATTTGTAGAGAACCCTCAGAATAAGAGCCTGACTCGCTATTGCCCGGCTTTTTATTCACTGGAAGAGTTTATTTACTTCCCGTATTTATATGCGGGTTTGTTTAGCCGAAGGTAGATTAACTTGTTCGAGAGCTTTATACGGATATACGCTTAAACACATTTTATTCTTCTTTTTTAACAATGGCTCGGAAATAGTACATTGTGTAACGAGAGCATAAAACGAGCCTTTTTACCCCAAACGTTCATATAGCCACCAGAGCCGGTACGTTTTAGGTATACTCTGCTTGTCACTTCGACTACGAGAAAATGAAAATGAAATGGCAACATTAGATTCTAAAATAATTATAATTTTTTGTTTTATTGATTTATTTCGATCGATTTTTATTTCTGTATAAATAAATAAAAAACAAATATTAAAAATATATGCAGAATCTTTTTTGTGTAAGACTGTTGACACTTGATTTCCTTGGTCCCAGACGAAGATATTACTTTGTGTACTGTAGAGCATGAAAGTATGCTCTTTTGCCATCCAGTCGAATAAAAAAAAGGCCATTTGATATCACCTAGATCCAGTATAAACACTACTTTTGATGCTGACTGTACGTCTATGCAACAAATGCGTACTCACTCATGCAGCTTCTTCACCTCCACTGTAAGAACACACCTAAATCACACAAATACAACTATCACCGCAAACAAACTAAATCGCGTACCAGGGGGGAACCTTTCTGCTATTGATATCATGTTGACATTCCATACATAATGAATTAATATACCTTCCGCCACCTAACTTTGCATAAAATTCATTGCCACGACTAGTACCACAAAAACTATAAAAGTATAAATCCAATAATTTAATAGGCACTATACAATTAAGCGTTTCGAACACAATCCGAAAGTAACATAAAGACGTCGCATAAAAAATGAATCTTAAAATACATCAAAACTGAGTATTAAGCAATGAACTTTTAGGCAGATTTATATGGCGCATGGTGGAAATTCATTACGAAAACCTAACTTGGTATGCGACTTAGTAGGTACAGTCAAGTTACGTAGTGAAGTTAAACCAAAATGTAAGTCTGTAGGCGTACATAAGCGCAGGATACCTGAGCGCCACTTAGCCCGGAAGCCAATTTATGACCTAAATCCAGAGCGGTGCACTAGGCATGATTATACGTTGCGCCCGCACTGATTTATACCGCTGCTTCCTGGGTAAATTTCAATAAATAGGCATTAGGCTGTGTTAGGATTAACTCAAATCAAAACATAAGATTTTATGGCATTGTAAAGTGGTATTTTGTTTTATATGGTAAGGCTCACAAGTGTTTTCCTCACACGTTCCTGTGTGTTATGAGTTATGAATATTGATGTATACGAACAATGGCCCGTTTCTACTAATATTAGGATGAATATTTCACTTCAAAGAGAAACTAATTATATCAGAAGTTGACAAAAGTAGTTATTGTACGCATCAATATTCATTTAGATAAATAAAAAAAAGAACAACCAGGGCAAGCAAAATAAAAGCTTGTTAAAACTAGATGGCTAACAAAATTTTCTCTCGTAACATATGCAAGCTCCACTGCTGTGAATTTTAGCCGAAGGATCGTCCGTTTATTTGCATAACCTGCCGCAGACATCTGATTTTGATACTGATTGAGGGCTGAAGAAACATTACCGGGATATAGTGGGACCATTTTCTACTGGATATTCTTGATATAATAACATTTTATATTCTCGCGATTTCCATTCACAACCCATAACACTTTTAATGCAAAATATACCGCTCAAAAGACAATAAGTGGCACGTGAATTTTATCGGTGAAACGAAAACTCTAAATGAATATAATTCTTTATAATATTCCTTGCCTAAAATTGGTTTTATTATACAACATAACAAAGTACAAATACTTTTCATTCAATTAAATGTATTCAATTTAAAACAATAACACATTTTTGATTTCATTTTACTGGTAAAATTCAAGTGGCTCTTATTTTTTTCTGAGTAGTATACATCTTGGAAAAATTTAAACACCAATTTACTTAATTTTAATTGACATAAGCGAAGTTTTTACTTTCAGCGATAAGCATTAAATACATACGTAAAACATTTATGACTCACAACATGCTTGAGTGAATGAATGAATGAATAAAATTTATTTCAAAACAACAAAAACAGTTTAAAAATTTCTTAAATGTAAAAGTGTATTGTGGCAGTTGTCACAAAAAAGGAGTCCACTCTGCATGAGTCAAGACAGGCATGAGCCACGACGCTGATTTCCAGTGGTTCCTATAATGAGTACTGAGTAGCCTAAACTGAAAAGTTTAAACAAAAAAGTAAAACCGACTCGACTTGACGACGACGGGTGGCCGGGTCGGGTACGTATTGCAAGGCCTAAAATTAAAATATCTAACTTTAAATAACCTACGTTCAAAATCCCTAAAATCTATATACCTAATGATTTTTTCACCTATATTCAAAATACCGAATGTTTTAAATGGTTCCGAATGGCAATGTCTAAAATTAAATTCACTAACTTTAAATAACCTACGTTCAAAATCCCTAAAATCTATATACCTAATGATTTTTCACTTACATTCAAAATACCGGAAGCTTAAAATGTCAAATGGTACGTTAACGGTCAAAATACCGACACCATCGTTACACCAAAGTTTGTCATTTTCAAATAACAACATTCCGATTTTTCAAGCGGGTGTAGATTGACATTTATCATTTTCTGTGCTGTTACAAAAAAATACTTAACATCGAAGGCTAAGACGGGAGCTACGCTGCGCTTCGGTATCCCTTTACTTGACCGAACTTCATTTGCACGAATTTCATGTGCTATAATATACAAACGTCATAATTTTGTTTCCTATAAATTCATTATCACTACTAATTTTTACCATATTAATCAAATGGCAGAATCTTTGTTTCCTATAAAGTTACTTTCAATAATTTCATTTTTCATAATCATTGTAATCCATAAGTATCACATGCCATAATATCATTTGGAGGTCAAGAGGATATACTGATAAATCCCATACGTCAAACAAGCCTTTGAATCAGGTAAATTTTAAGCACATAGATTAGGTTAGAATTGCGACATTTGATTTGTGCGAGCGAGCGAAGCGAGCGAGCTAGACGGTTCGGAGCAGAAGCGACTCGGATAGGTTAGGTTCAGAAGGCTAAGGCGGGAGCGAAGCGCAGCGTAGCTCCCGCCTTAGCCTTCGATGTTAGGTTTTTTTTTATAACAGCCCGGATAATAAAGATAATAGATAGATTAGTAATAGAAACCAACATCTCAACTACGCGGAATAGGAGCTCCGCGCACGTACGTAGCCACGATGAATTCAGAAAGAAACAATATTTGGTATGGCGTTTGAATATTCTATTAAATTATATTATTGCACTTAATAATATGGAAAACAATACGTATTGCATTCGTATCGTTATGGCATCAAAGTTTCGGGAAAATAAGAATATATCAAATAAATTTTCTGGTAAACGAAACATTCGAGCAAATGAAGTTTCGGGTATGTGGAGTTCGGGATAGTGAAATTATGGCATAAAACTTTCGGTCAAACAATAGACAACCCTGCGCTTCGCTCCCGCCTTAGTCTTCTGAACCTAAACTATCAAAGTCGTTTCCGCTCGCTCGCTGACAGCGAGGTACCAAAAGTAGGTGTTATAATGACATCCCATCGATAACATGTTATATTTAAAATAAATTTTATTTTAAATCCTGTTGATCCCCTTTGGTACAGTCGAGCTGGTGCCTTGCTGATAGCGAGCGAGCGAAGCGAGCGAGCAAGACGTTTCAGGGCAGAAGCGACTCGGATAGTTTAGGTTCAGAAGGCTAAGGCGGGAGCGAAGCACAGCGTAGCTCCCGCCTTAGCCTTCGATGTTAGGTTTTTTTTTGTAACAGCTCACGCTACTCTAATTGTAGAAGCTCGCAAGTGCATAATTTTAGGTATTTTGACCGTTTGGTATTTCAAATGTTGGTGTATCAAACTTAGGTGTCTTTGCTGTTGATATTTTAAACTTTAGACATTTACTCCAATATGTATTTTAAACTTAGGTAATTCGTAGGTAGGTGTTAGTTGCTTAGGTGTTTAAAATCATTAGGTATTTAAATTTTAGGGATTTTGAACGTAGGTTATTTAAAGTTAGATATTTTAATTTTAGGCCTTGCAATACGTACCCGGCCGGGTCATATGGAACAGAGAGAAGTGGAGAAAATTAAAGGAGCCCTACACCAGCGTGGTAGACAATGGCTTAGATAAAAGAAAGACGTGTCCTGTCCAGTAAATTTAATTTCTCGAGGACGAATATAAATATTGACTGAGTTAATGGACCTGCGGGTAGCGATGCATCTCAAGCAGACGATAAAATATTATTGTTGACCGTACTCGAGTTCGCGCACCAAGACCGTCGAAGGTCTATATGAGACCTGGGTGAGACAAAATGCGACAAACTATGAAATAAATTTAACTTAGGGATCAAGTTAGAAAATACACCAATAATCTTTGTTAAAACCGGCCAAATGCGAGTAGAAATATCTGAATATCCAATGTTAGCAGAGCTCAGCTCCTCAATACGCGGTGTGCGATGAAATATACAGAATCAATTTTCAGACTTATTACTTTGGTTGCTTTGCCATCAGATATTTCGGAGTGACCAAGGTGGCCAAAAATATCGATACATGAATGATTACGCGTTCAGTTACATGGGTGCACACTCACCGAGGTTCAGCTGAAAACCAGCGCTGCAGCTCTGGTCACAGGGCTACGGCACATGCTGAGCTGAGTCCTTTTGGCATCACACTACAGCACAACGTCTCTAATAGTTTTCTCTTCTCCTATTTATGTTTTTACTGATTTTGCTGTGATGTAGTGTGTTTTTGTTGTCAATAAATATTGTGAGCTTGAGTTTGAGTTTGAACTGTAATACCTTAATAATAGAGTACATGTGCAGATATTATTTTTGACCACCTTGGCCGCTCCAAAATATCGAAATAGCTTTATCCAAATTTCATGATTCAAGGACAACTGTAACTACCCCATAGGTTTCTACGAGTATTCTCCAGGAATGTGTGTGGAAACACCATTTTCGATGACTGTATCCTTTGATTTCGATGATATAGAAGTTTAATTTTTCACTATTCCAAGGGATAGTATTTAGATAGTTTGGTACTTCCACGCGTTTCAAAGAAAAAATAATCTTGACAGATACACGGACCGATAGACAAACAAACAATGAAGTAATTCTATAAGGGTTCTCCTAAAAGCTATATTTACAAACGGCCCCTCTTCTTTTGTTTTACCCTTAAACTCCAGTAGCCCAGAAATCACGTCCCACTAGTGGGTTAACGATGTTTTTACGGCGAAGGTCAAATGCAGTTCCGACAGTAACCGCACTGCCCCGGGACTAAGGACCCTGGTGATAAAAAAAACGATTTCCACCCGAGAAGTTGGCAGGCTGGCGTCAAATGATAAGAGGATGACGGATTACACTAACAACTTATAAGTATCTCAAAGTTTGTCAATTGTGTTCTGTTTCTTTTCTTTTATACAATAAGGTTTAACGATTTCATCAATTACGACTACTTTGCGTAAGCCGCGAGAATGACAAATTATGAGTAATAACCTAACCATAAAAATGTCATTTTTAATACAAGCTTTTTTTGCTGACTGTACTTGCATTGTCACCCAAACAACATTTGCATACCAAATTTCAAGTCGATACTATTAACCGTTGAAGAGTTCCGCCCTGCGGCGACCCGGTCGGACTACCAGGACATCGATATATATGTACTTACTAGATTACGCCATCCGAACACTCATTGTGTTCCACTGCTTTGCACCTTGCACTGTGCAAAGGACTTTAGTATGACTTTGACATTCATGAGCGGCGGACGAACTAGTTTTTGATTGAGACTCCGAATATAGGCGTGAACCTGCACGTAAGTAACAATTCACTACTCAAGTAAGTAAAATTACATCTTGTACAAGTGATTAAGCAACTAATAATATTGTAATACCACCATAAAAACATTTTTTAAAATAAGACGTAACGCATCGAAGGTTATAAAGTCGATGACATTACGAGTACGCCATCTTACAATCATAGACTAAAACGTGCAGACGATGCCATTCAGAATTGGTTGTAGGTAAAAAATTGTGACTGAACATGCATGACAATTCGTTTAATTGCTTTATTTATACCTGTCATTCTTTTTCCATGTACTAATTTTTATGAACGTCAATATGTCACGCGATACGCATTTTAGTAACAGTTGAAGTATGGTTGAAGTATAAAGTACTACAAGTTGTTTTTTTTTTGAAGCGAAAAAAATTGTCGCGTAAAGACACAGGAGACTCGGATTCAAATCCCCTCCGGCATTCCGAAAATCTTTTTCGCTTTTAAAAAATCTGAAATTTCGTTGAGCAAGCATACATTGCTACTAAAAAACAAAAAAAAAATAATAATATAATATTACTCAGTACACCATTTTTGACTATTTTGGGGCTCCGGCAAATTTTAAATTTCCAATAAGGGGTTCCATTGCGATAAAGGCTTAAGAACCGTTGAATTACAGGTTTCAATCACATTTCTAGTGCTTCAGCTTTTTTTCAAAACCTCATTCACTATCTGCCTATTTATTAAGATAATTTCTTTCAATTGATTAAAAAAATGCAGTTAAAAAGTTTGTTTTTTTTTCGAAAATATCTATTTTGCCAGATGCAAAATGATTACGTTTCGTAGGTAAAATAGCTGTGTCACGTCTGCGGTGTATAATCTATATAGCGTTGACGTCTTGTGACAGTCCGATATTTGAACATATTGTTGACATGAACGTGCGAATCCATAGAGTATAAATCAATGTAACAGGATATCTCAACTGGATTATTATTGTCACGTGATAAAGGTAGTATTGTCACTCGATTTACATAAGTATTCCAAATTTCAAGCTCAAATTAAAATTGGAAGATTTAATTACAGACAAACAGACAATGGGACAGGTGAGACTAAATTAGAGATTGTAAAAAGTACAAACCAAAACATAGATGTACAGAAAAACCAGAAAAATAAGATCAACACTGGGAATCGAACCCAGGTCCTCGGCATTCCGTGCCGCATGCTATACCGCTACACCACTGCTGGTCAACGGCACAGACACGAATTTCCCTATGCATCACATATCTCAATCTGTTTACTTCGCCACTTAAGCAGTGACCTAGCGCCATCTATATTGTCTAACTCTCAACGAGAAGCCTTCAATATCTCCTTCGGAACTAACCGTTCACGCGGACAAGAAATGTCGCTATTAAGCAATTAAAAAATTTGGAATTGAAATAAAAAATACAAAAAGATTAAAAAAAAAAACATTGTAAAAAATAACATTTTTTTATTTTAATTAATTCCATAATTGCTTCACGTTAGTTTTTTATAAGTAAAACAAAGTAACTTTAAGTTCACTTCAATATCCTTCTGGACTTGTTAAGCATACTGTAAAACTTTACAAAGGAAGAAACTTCACAGCTTCTGATGAGAGTATAATTAGAACTAAGTGGTGCATTGCCGTGCATAAAGTTACAGAGTTGTGTAACATTTGCCCGGGAGACTTTTGAAACTTTTAAAGTTTCGAATTTCCGAAGCGGCGAGTATTGCTTCGACAATTTGCCAAGGTAAAATCTAAAGTGAAATTTTAATTTGTAACATGATTAAAATACTTACGCGTAGTTTTATCCAAGCTTTTATTTTACTTGCCGTGTTAGTTAGGGTTAAATTATTAGTACATTACTGTAGAGGCCGGGAAGAAGGAGGTTGCCGGCCAAGCAGATGTAGAGACGTATCTTATCTTATCTTATCTTAATTTTAGGGGTCCTTGCGGATACACTTCGACCCGTAGGAATCTTTTGTGTAATTACCCCTCCTTCGCACTTACTCCATTGCTTTTATCACCTCATCCATGAATTGGATGATTTGACGTAGCGGTAGTGCCTTAAAGTCTCCTGGCGCGGGGTATCTGACGCCAAAAAGTCTCATTCTTAATCTGGCGAGGGCGTCACATTCACACATAATGTGTTCCATTGTTTCGTCTTCCTCACCACATATTCTACAATCTTCATTGTCCTGTAGTCCCATCTTTACTACTACTATGTGCTTAGTATCGAAGTGACCTGTAATGTAGAGACGTAAATATTAAGAAAAATTCGTAACAAAACGAACACATCCGTACAATATTTCGGGGACACATCTGGAGACCCTGTTTTTACAGCTCGGAATCATGGACTGAGCTTAGTCCACCTTCCAAATTTTGTTGATTTTTTTTTATAATGTGCAAGTCACAGATACAGATTACACTAGATAACGCAAACATCTCAATCTCTATGAAAACCAACCGTGTCACTTTTTTATATCTACTGTGACGTCTCAAGAGCGAATTAGCGATGTGAATTCCCCGATGTCCGCGCAAAATCGATTCAAATGCGCCGCCCGCCCGCGCCGTGGGGCTCGAGTCAGTCACTAGTCATGATTAGTCAGTTAGCGGTCAATCTTTGTATGGGGCCAACCCCAACATTTGGTCGGGGTTCGGACACGCGAAGTAGATGCATTTGCGTAATCTAGTGTAACCTATATCAGTGGTACAAGTAGTCTCACAGTTCTACATACTCAGCCGCGCTATTCTCATGCCTTGTGTCACTCAGATCACAGTTTTTAATCATGAACCCGGTTCCTCATAAAATGTTTTTATCATACGACGCTTTATATTGGTCCTTGGCAGTTAAATTTGAGTTTGGTTTGGACATAAAATAAAATCCCACTGCGCGGCTTTGAGCCGACAATCTTCTAAATATATTTTGTTTTTTATAACCTCTTAAATTAAGGAATTTATTATGAATAACATTTGCATGTTGGTCATAAAAGTTTGTTTTTAGTGCCACATATATTTCGGCTAACTGATGAGAACTACCCTTACATATAATAGTACTAACGTATAGTTCTAATATTATAAGCGCGAAAGTAAATCTGCCTGTCTGTCTGTTGGTCTTTACGCTTAAACCACTTAACTGATTTCTATAAAATTTGTTACGGAGACATTTTGAGACCTTCGGAAGGATAGCACGTAGTTTTTATCCCGGAAATAATCCCTGAAGTGGGTGAAATAGTACGTGAAATTTTTTAGAGGAACTACACAATTTTCGAAGTTAAAAATGTAAAACTTATTATGAATTGGTTACTCAAAAATTCATCATTATTATCGTCATTCCAGCTTATAATGTCCCACTACTGGGCACAGGACTCTTCATATTTATGCTAAGAGGGCTATCAAAAACAAACATTCATTTTTGTCTATTGTAAAATCAACCCCTGAAGGGGAGAAATAGGGGACCAAATTACGAAAAAAATAAAAAATGCCTCTGAGCGGCTACTCCATAATTCAAAAATCAAAGTTCATATCGTACTGTCCCTCTCACTCTCATGTTAACTAGTATAAGTGTCAGAGGGGCCGAACGACACGAATTCCGTAGTCCCACTGATTTGGTATAGATGGTGAATGGCCGCAGATGGAGTAAAGAGGCCTTGATTATTGCTATGCTAATGCTGTTAAGAAGTACTACCATTAGGTACCCCTTTATATTTTTACTTGGCCCTCTAGACCGATATACTCGTATCGAATGAAGACGATATCGATAACTTTATCGACATTAAATGACATTGTAATGGATTGTCTTAAATCGAGTTTAGTGTAGTGTGTATTTCACTGCGCGTGTTGCGGCAGCCGCCGAGTCGCCTGCTCCATAGAAGAAGGGTTTCGAAATAGCCCGAAATAGGTCGAGCTAAACTCGATTTAAGACGCGAGTTGTCCGTCACAATATCATTTAATATGAGTGAGTCAAACGGTAGTTTCATGATCAAAACTTTATCGATAGTTTGTACTTTGCATCCCTTGTTTATAAAACACGCTTCGCGCTTCAATGACGCCTCGGACGTTTTACGAACGTTGCGTCAACTGTGCGTTAACAAGACGTTAGTGAATTCGTGTAAATTAAGTGATTTCCTGGTTAAAAAGTTCATCAGTTAGATAGGACATAAAGGACGCGTAGTTTCTTTTATCAATCAACTAGCGTTTACCCCCGTCTTCGCACTTGTGAATCATTAGATACTGAAGTTTAATTGAAATTGCGGGATTTTGTAAATTATATTGATCCGGATAACTCACGTCTTAAATTGAGTTTAGCTCGACATGTTTCGGGCTAATCCGTAGCCCTTCCTTTTCGGAGCAATGCGACTCGGCGGCTGCTGCAACACGCTCTCTCTCTCTCACTCTGTGCTCTGATTAAGACGTGAGTTATCCGGGTCAATATATTTAATATGAGTGAGTCTCTCGGTAGTTTCATGTTCGGGGATTTTATTAAATTCTCGTGGGAATTCCCTAAAATTACGTCGTGGCTTTCACTGACGTTAAATTAAAACAACCATGGCCAATTTCATGACTCTAAGCCCAGCGGTTGTTATTTCGATATTTTATCCCTATGTCATGGGAATATCGTGATAAAAAGTAGCCTATGCTTTAATCCAGGTTCTAAACTAACTTTTTGCCAAATTTTATCCAAATCCGTCAGCCATTTCAGCGTGAAGAAGTAACAAACATACTCACTCACAAACTAAAAAACCGAAATAGGTGTCCAGTCCAATATTTTTTGATATTCTTAATAACAGATGAATTTTTTTAGTTATGTATAAGCTAGTCGTGAGACTTGCGGGAAACCGGTGGATGCAAGTGGCGAGTTGTTCATTGTGGCGTTCTAGGGAGGAGGCCTTTGTCCAGCAGTGGACGTCTTCCGGCTGATGATGATGACACAGCTTATTGCCAGATGACTTTATAATTTACTTTTTACCACAAGCAGGTATATTCCGGTTTATTTTAATGATACCTCGTGCTTGATGGAGAAATGATGCTCAAAAAATGGGTTCAGGCAAAGCCAAAGCTCACTCAGCTTAGGGCTCCCGCCACATCTGTGTCACACGGCGCTCAGAAAAAATCATACTTCATTCTCGTAATAGAAAATTCACCTCACGCCCGCACCATCCCTAACGCAACGGTATGTCCATACGAAACGCAAGACACTAACGACTGGAGTTGCCTGAGGAGCATCTTACTTTTTTTACATGGATTTTTTTTATTGGGCTGGATGGCTAACGAGTAGGTGGGTCTCCTGATGGTAAGTGATTACCACCGCCAATAAACATCTGCAACACCAAGGGTATTGCAGATGCATTGCCAACCTAGAGGCCTACGACGGGATACTTACCTCAAGTGCTAGTAATTTCACCGGCTGTCTTACTCTCCACGCCGAAAGACAACATCGCAAGCACTGCTGCTTCACTGCAGGATTAAAGAAAGAAGAAAAAAATAATTTATTCGTGACAAAGTAGCATAGCATAACAAAAAAAAAAGATATTGAAAAGTGCGAAATTGTTATGTCACGAATTAGCGAGATGGTACGGTGGTAGCAATCTGGGCGGACCTTGCACGAGGTCCTACCACCTGCCTGAGGAGTATCATACTTTTTTACGTAGAAATAAGCTTGCGTTTGTCTAAAACCACGCCTGATGATAAGCGAAAACATACACACAAATGTCACGCCTGTCTTCCCAATGGCTTCGGAGCCACTTTTAGCAATTTTAGGTTTTAAGTTTGACGGAAACAGTTGTTTTAAAGATATGAAATAACGGTTAATTTTTAAATGACAACAAAACGGATAACTCACGTCTGAAATCGAGTTTAGCCCGACATGTTATTAGCCCGCTATTAGCCCGAAACATGTCAAGCTAAACTCGATTTCAGACATGAGTTATCCGTTTTGTTATCATTTAAAATAAGTGAGTGTCATGGTAGTTTTATGTTCATAACTGTTAATTTGTTCAATTATTTCATTTTTATGATTTTCAACCCCCAATGCAAGGAATGTTATACGTTTAACGCTAATGTCTGTATGTGACATCGTAGTTCTCAAACGCTAGACCAATTTTGATGCGTTTTTTTATACAGCCTATTTTAAATAATTGTGGTAGTCGTAGGTTTTAGCTATGTTCAGCCTAGCTCTTTTTGAGAAAATGTTTTAGATTTTTGACTTTTCCTTTTAAATGCTTTATTGTATACCACAAATAGAAAGCGATGCAGAAAACAGGTAGACAGAGTATGTGTGTGAGTATGTGCGTGCGGGTTTTTGTTTCTTAAAGTTTACTACATTTCTACGTCAGCCTCGATTTTCTTACGGGATGAGGAAAAACATTTACAATTGACTCGTAAGCCGCTAGGATTGTAGACACGAAATTTGGCGCGGGTATTTTTATGCAACGTTATTGAAATCCACTGCGTAATTTTTGGAAATTCCCACCGGAATTTTCGAGAAATTCTAGAGTAAAATATAAGCTAAACGCACGTCGCCTGCTCCTGTAATAAGTGCTATGTAGTATGAAGTAATATACGAACTGTCCTTTCAGTAATCTCCTAATACCCTTATCTTTTTTTCCTTTATGGCACAGGTCTCTGAGAGCACTGTGGCAGATGTAGTTTTGATTAAGGGCAATTATAGTTGCTTTGATGCCTGTGGCAACTTTTTTGCTGCTTAGTTTGACGTCTAAATTGAAAATAAATCCTACTTTTGTAACAAAAGTGAGTGTTAGTTTGATACGTTTTCGTTTTTTTGTTTCCTTAACCGATTAGTTTTAGCAGTTCCTCGCGGCTTATTGTTCTCATCCTCCATGCATCTTGAGTTTTATAGCTGATAGGTACCGTATACCCTGCCGTAAAGCAGCAGTGCTTGCACGATTGTGTTTCGGCGTGGAGAGTAAGACAGCCGGTGAAATTACTGGCACTTGAGGTATCCATATTAGGCTACAAGGTTGGCAACGCATCTGCAACCTCCCTGGTGTTGCAAAGTGTCTATGGGCGGTGATGATCTCTTACCATCAGGAGACCCACTTGCTCGTTTGGCATCCAGTCAAATAAATAAAAAAAGTAAATTGTCTAAAGCATACGTCGGAAAACTTGTACACAACCCAGTTAGCGTAATTTCATAGTAACTTTGCAGTAAAAGTAATATTTTACACAAATCGTCGACTTTTACCGAGATAGCATATCTTGGACAACCTTAAAGCCTTCCCGACAAACTTAACCAATATGATGGACAAAAATTGAACTTAAGGTTCTCTTACCAATTTTAACTCAGCCAATACGCGACAACGCCACCGGTAACCGCAAATTTATCTTGGTTTTCTAGAGAAAACACCAACTTAGGTATTTTGGGCGCGCTAATAAAAATAATGCCGTTTGGCTGAGAATTTTCAGTTATTTTTTTAGGGCTCGTTTTCGCGGTTTTCCTTTAGAGTTACTTACTCTTAGACAGTTTTTAGGTTTTGTAGCTCTAATCCTGTTACTTAAGCTTGGCAACTTGTAATAAAAGTAAACATTGTAAAGTACAAAATCAAAATAAATAAACAAACTAAAATAATTACTTTGCTCACCCGCGACCTTATGATACCTTGATGTTAGTAATTAATTAGTTACATCTGGTAGCATGGTGAACCTCTGAAGATGAGCTCTGATTGTGTTCGAAACGCGGCAGTGTAGTGTGGTGGTGGTGATACACGGGTTTGTGTGATTTGTGTGTGTTTTTACAGTGTAGATGTAGAGGAACTGCATGAACACACGTTTCTTGCATTAACGTAGTTACCGTGAAGACCGCGGGTGAGCAAAGTAATTGTTTTAGTTCATTGATATGGATCTCCGCAAAGTAACGTCTGATTCAATAAATTATTTAAAGTTGATAAATAAATAAATAGGTAAATAAATAAATAAATATCACGGGACAATTCACACCAATTGACCTAGTCCCAAAGTAAGCTTAGCAAAGATTGTGTTATGGGTACTAAGCAACGGATAAACATAATTATATAAATAGATATATACTTAAATACATATTATATTAAACATCCAAGACCCGAGAACAAACATTCGTATTATTCATACAAATATCTGCCCCGGCCGGGATTCGAGCCCAGGACCTCAAGCTTCGTAGTCAGGTTCTCTTACCACTTAGCCATCCGGTCGTCGGTTGATACTTATTTTTATTTTCCTACGCTTTTTTGAATCCAGGGGATGAAATTTACTTAACTGATTTTACGTCGTCATTTTGACCTGTATATAGTACATACATACATACAGTACTGTAAGTAAGTATATGATATCGATTAAGTGGGTCCAGTAACAATTAAAGATGCAGGTTATCCGGGTCAATATATTTAATACAAGCTTTTGCCCGCGGCTCCGCCCGCGTGGTATTCGGTTATCGCGCGCTGTTCTCTAAGGTACTGTGCATTTTTCCGGGATAAAAAGTTGCCTATGTCACTCTCGGGCCCATAAACTATCTCTATGCCAAAAATCACGTCGATCCGTCGCTCCGTTACGGCGTGAAAGACGGACAAACTATACAAACACACTTTCGCATTTATAATATTAAGTATAGATGAGTTAGTCTCACGGTAGATTTATGTTCAAAAGAAAAATTAGTTAAAACATAATCGTACTCGTCAAACGTCTTCTTTTAGTGCCTCTTCAGTCCTGAACGTTGGCCGTAGCTTTTTGTCCCCGGCTCAATCTGTTCGACTGTTTTACTCTCGGTATGGATGAAAGAGAAGACTATACTTTTTTTTACATAGATTTAATAATTTATTGAATCAGGCGTTATTTTGCGGAGGTCCATTAAGACGAACTAAAAAAAATTCCTTGCATTTGCTTGCTTGAGGAACTGCATGAACACGCATATTTTGTATAAACTTAGCTATTCTAAGGTTGCAAGTGAGCAAGGAAATTTTTTTAGTTCATCGATTTTATGTTACTACCGCTATTTACATCAAACCTTATATACAAACTCAGGGAAACAAACGCTTGCGCGATCTAATCCTACCTGTGCTGCCATCTATCCGCAATTATCAAAATTAATATCGAACACTATCAGCAGCCAGCCGGAACAATAATGTTCGATGGAAGCAATGCTGGTCCACTCTCGGATATTCCGCAGCAACGATTTTTTCCTTCGGCCAGCGCCTTTCTTTCCATCAAACTTATATTCCCCTCTTTTGGCATCGGGGGTTCAAAGTCAAAGTCAAAGTCAAAATACCATACACGGGACTTATCACGCTATTTTTACATGAGTAATATTTACCTCGAAGTTTCGGCAACGTTACAGTTGCCGTGGTCACGAGTAGACTGAAGTGTGGGGTGTCAAGTCTGTTTTGCAGCGCGAGTTCTTAGAACTACCCGCACTTGATCACTAATAGTACCGGCACTCGTATCACAAACTACCCGCACTTGGTTATTTTTATAAGTCACCCCTTCGATCAACAGTCACCCTCTCACACCGACACACAACACTAACAACGTCCGATCGTCCCTCCGAAAATTCATCGACGACGACGACGGAGTGTATGGTATTTTGACTATGAGTGAGATTCACGAAAGTTTAAAACGTCAAAGTCAAAGTCAAAGTTAAAATCTCTTAATTCGATTAAAAGGTTAAAAGAGAATACCAACGGTACAATTCGCATTGTTGAGTTTTATTGTTACGTAAATAGGTAGGTTTGTTTGAATAAAAGCCCGATAGATGTCGCTGTATCGGCCTCGAACGAATCCTACATCGCGCTGGCAACAGTTTACTTGCACTGTATATAAGGCCTGTGAATTGGAAATCGACGGGGAAGAAGTAAATTCTCCTATCTCACACAAGCGTACCGTATGAGATAGGACAATTTGCTTCTTCCCCGTCGAAATAAATTGTCATTCGACAAGGAACCGTGCGTTCATTACGCCTCGAACACCTACGACGTATAAGACGCTTGATGTGAAATAAATAAAATATATTATCATAGGACACCAATTGACCTAGTCCCAAACTAAGCAAAGTCGTACTATGGATACTAGGCAACGGATAAACATATTTATATAAATAAATACATACTTAAATATATATATTAAGCATCCAAGACCCGAGAACAAACATTCGTATTATTCATACAAAATATCTGCCCCGACTGGGAATCGAACCCGGGACCTCAAGCTTCGTAGGTTCTCTAACCAGCCATCCGGTCGTCAAAATCAATGCATGAACCACCGTTTTAATTTGTCACTATAACTCCCCAAGTACCCACATATATTTTTCAAACAATACAAAAAGCTACCCACAAAATATTAATAAATTTCAGTGTAATTTTAGTGTCAGTGTGATTCGGTGGTGGGGATAGATGGGTTTGTGTAATTTGTGTGTGTTCTTACAGTGTGGAGGTGGAGGAACTGCATGAACACGCATATTTTGCATAAACTTAGCTATCGTAAGGTCGCGGTCACCCGCAAGGAAATTCTTTTAGTTCATTGACATGGACCTCCGCAAAGTAACGCCTGAATCAGTAAAATCAATGCAATTCCACAACGCCATTGCTACCAGAGTATAATTTAACACCTTTGTAATCGGGGTCAAATGTAATCGAGCAGGGCCGGACTGGGTGGAACAAAGCGTCCGATTTGTACCAACAAAAATTCTGACAGATAATTGGAATGACGCCCGTTGGGAAATCTACGAGCGCCGGTTAATGAAGACCCTTCCGCGGCGCTGTTGAGTTTAACTCGATATAACAATACGCCCAAATACGTCACTGGCGGGATTGCAATGGCGAACGAGTCATTTGCGAAGTTAGATAATAGGTTTTGGGTGGACGTTTTACGTCGCCATCACGATTTTCACTTCCTGCTGAACACAGGTTTGCGGAAGCTTAAGTCAGTTTGGATTAATTATTGGTCTATCTAAGACAAACAGTATGAAGTCTGGCTGTAAATATTGTATGTATGTAATGTACACTTTTATGATTTCTATTCGGGTTTTGAAAATACGAACTGAAATATAGATGCACAGAAAACCCAGAAAAATAAGACCAGCGCTGGGGATCCAGGTCCTCGGCATTCCGTGCCGCGTGCTATACCGCTACACCACCACTGGACAACGGTAGGTACAGACACGAAATTCTCCTATGCACCACATATCTCAGCTTGTTTGTTTCTTACCGTTACTCGTATCGTTGTCCAGCGATGGTGTAGCGGTATAGCACGCGGCACGGAATTCCGAGGACCTGGGTTCGATATAGACACAACATAACAACAACAACAACTACTACTAACAACTGGTAGCATGATGCATGGTTGTGTTACTCTAAAGATGAGCTCTGATTGAGTTTGAAACGCGTCAGTGTGATGTGGTAGTGGTGATAGATGGGTTTGTGCAATTTGTGTGTGTTCTTACAGTGTGGAGGTGGAAGAACTGAATGAACACGCATATTTTGCATAAGCTTAGCTATCGTAAGGTCGCGGGTGAGCAAGGAAACTGTTTTAGTTCAATAATTTATTCAAAACAACTCATTTTACATCATAACTTAAGAACTAAAACATGCCGTAAGCGAAGTATTTACAAGAAATGCCTGAACTAGGATTCCCTGTGTGTTTCAGGCAAATATCTCCTAGGTCGTACTTTTAGCTAGTGACTCCTAACCCCATCTAGTTATCACACACAACAACTGCAACGCCCTGCATCACGCTACGGCAAATTTTCAACTCTGACTCATAAATAATTCTGACGCTCTTCCTTCGACACAGATCTTTCTAATGTAACCCGCCCCCATATTGGTGACCCCGACGTGATACCTGACCCCTATAACCTTTACAATTTACTCACGAGTCCAAATAAAGACCTACGTAAAATCAAATATTAGATTTAACCAAAATAGACTTTATAAATAGACACATAGTCTTCTCATCTGAATTCAAGATTAGGTTCCTAGATTAAATTAACCCCGTTTTTGCTTCAGAAGGACTAACTGAATTAGTACTGGAGCTCTGGATAGTAGTAACTGATTTAGTCGCAGATATCTAGAGATACCATTCTCTTAGATAATATTATCATCATCATCATCATCATCTCAGCCGTAGGACGTCCACTGTTGGACATTAGGCCTCCCTCATAGACCTCCAGTCGCTTCGGTTGGTAGCGGCTTGCACCCATCGTGAACCCGCGGGTTTAATCTGGCCATCCGTATTTTGGTAATATTATGGTGATGGTATTAATAATAGTAGATTGTAAAGCAAGTGCATAAGACTCACAATTTAACCCGAGATGTTTATATCCACCCGAACCGCAGGCGAGCGTTGACAGTTAAGTCGAGGATTAATTTTATCAAGAATTTACACACTCTGCTTTTCATTTCGATTGCTAGACAAGTAGACAGCAAGCAACTATTATAGGTTTGTTTTTACTAACATATGTATTGTTTTTAATCTTATAAGTAATAATAATAATATAAATAGAAATAGAAAAATAGATATATTTATTCTTGCCATTCACACCTTAAAATAAAAACAATAAAAATACATAAAAACAATATGCGAAAGCACGAAACGGTCGCAGCTCAGCATAGTGTAGGCCAACGCTGGTCTTCCGCTGCGACCGTTTGGTGTTTGGGATAAAACTCAGACTGACTAAGTGTTTCACTTTTACCGTCTAATGTCAAATTAATAAAAAAAAGTTAAGTGTACTTACCTTTATTATTCTTTATCCGAACCGAATACGTCTTGGATTATGGTTCGTATATCGGGTTAACCCTATCGACAAGAAGAAGATGAATTAAATACAGACAAATTTGCTTGATTTCAGAAGACTCCTTCAAATTTGTCCTTACGACAGCAAATATAGCAACCCTTGAACAAGAAACTGAGCATTTCCTTCTGAAAAAGGGAAAACTGAATGTGCAAAAAGGTTTTTTAATAAGGAAAAAACGAGCTTACAGGTATCTAATCTGAAACAATAAAAATGCAAAGTTACAAGAAAAAAACCCTTCAAAAGGGCCCAAACAACAATTCTTTGAGTCCAAGTGAAAAGCGATACTTAGAGGTAATATGTTTGTATATATTACATTATTATCGTAGAATTGTGGGCCTAATAATACTACAGACCATTTTTTTTTATTCGACTGGATGGCAAACGGGCAAATGGGTGTCCTGATGGTAAAAGATCACAAAAAGGAAAAAAAGCAGTCTTAAAATGTACATAGTCGAATATTTTAGGTTTAGAATAGCACCTTCGGTGGTTACTCGTCATTCTAATCCGTACGAAAATAGGTAAGTTTTCTAGAGACGTATACCTATAAACATATACCTTCAAAATGTCAATTTTATAACTATTTCAAAAGCTCGAGCCACTGATATTACATTACATACTGAACTTGAATTACACATCGTACCATCATATCAGTAGAACCAGAGCATTTTTTTTTATTAACTTATTTTGCCATTTTTAGACAACAACATTTTTACGCCCTTAATCTTTTCTCTCAAGCTCAAGCTCAGTTATTAGGTAATAAGAATAATTTAAGACTTGTCCAGTACACATTTCCTACTTAACGCGAGTAATATAGGTCCAGTCACAATCCAATTGAGGATATAATGCTGTACGCTCCGACTACTCTCTTAACTATGCTAGACAAAACATTTTAAAGAGCTTATTGATTTAAGTTATAACATCGATAGTTAGTTTCAACCTACATCTAGCGCCATCTATCGGCAATTGGCAGTAACTATTCTATGTAAGCAAAACTAATAAATTATTGTGGAATGCTAGGAACATCAGCCGTAGCCATGTTAAATGATTGATCTTACAATTATACAATATTTACATTAATTAGCATACATTCATATTTGTGTCTTGCAATAACTGGGGTTGCCAACGCCCTCTGGTGGACTCAATAGTGAAACTACAATTATCTACTTTTGCTTTAAGCGTCCACTAGCGCCATCTAGTGTGCCGTGGCGGACACAGTCCAGGAATGTTTGCTTTATGGAATTCTCCGTGTTAAATTACTAATATTATGTCACTATTTAAAATTTGTCTAATCTTAATACTTGTACCGCTCGTCCGTTAACCCATTTCTTATGACGCGGCGTAATGAAGTCCCTCCGTCCTGGTGACTCAGGGATCTCTTGCGACGGAGATTGCCCTAATCGCGTGCTCAAACATGACTGCTCCGTTGATTTTTATCTTCGCTTATATTTTTATAGGCTGGAAACATTTATTCGGGTTTAGGTTTGGTTATTATCACAAAAAAGAAAAATAGGAAGAAATTTCATAAGTTTTTTTTTTAATTATTTGACTGGATGGCAAACGAACAGGGTCTCCTGATGGTAAGAGACTACCTCCTCCCATAGAGACCTGCAACCAGGGAAATTTCAGATGCGTTACCAACCTAGAGGCCTAAGATGGGATACCTCAAGTGCCAGTAATTTCACCGGCTGTCTTACCCTCCACACTGAAACACAACAGTGCAAGCAAGTTGAAGTGCAATTTTTTTTATTATTAGAAACTATAAGGGTTTTGCCATTTTGGCCCCGGAACCCTAAAAATTGGGTAACGTTGCTGATTTTGAACATAAAAGTACCGTGAGACTCACTCATCTTAAATATATTTTTCCGGGTAACTCACGTCTTAAATCGAGTTTAGCTCGACATGTGTCATGTGCGCGTGTTGCAGCAGCCGCCGAGTCGCGTTGCTCCGAGGAAGAAGGGCTACGGATTAGCCCGAAACATGTCGAACTAAACTCGATTTAAGACGTGAGTTATCCGGAAAAATATATTTAAAACGTTGCTGATGTTAATTTTTAAACATGTGTTCAAGTTAATACAAGAATAAAAACACCAAAAATGCTTAAAAATTGTCCGGAAATGATAAAAAGTCATCGACTGTATAGGTAATAAACGACTGCATCGTCCAATATATAACATAAAATAGCTCTACATCATCCCCATCGGAACCTTCAGAGCATCGTGTTTAAACAAAATGGCCGTTAAGTGGAAAAAAACAGCCATAAAACACGATCTCAGGACACTAACGCCGTACGATCCATCATACTTGAATAGGCTAGAAAAGGTCCCTTTGAGAAAATTTCCCGTGTCTATATTTTGTACTTCCTCGGCCCTGTGTTCACACATGCTTTCAATCTTTAAATCGCGCGGAAAATTTGGATTGCAATTCACTATATGGCAACCGGACAACCGGATGACGACCGGCTAAGTGGTTAGAGAACCTGACTACGAAGCTTGAGGTTCCGAGTTCGATTCCCGGTCGGGGCAGATATTTGTATAAACAATACGAATGTTTCTGTGCCTCCTGTGATAAGTGATACAAGTGCAAAATCGTCATTTTTACAGGAGAGCGAAAACAAGTTTAAAAAAATCTGGTTTGTGAGCCAAGGGGGCTAGCATTTACCGAAGCACTTTTTTTTATTCATAAAAATATCTATATATATAAAATTCAAAGTCCTGACTGACTGATATATCAACGCACAGCCCAAACCACTGGACGGATCGGGCTGAAATTTGGCATGCAGGTAGATGTTATGACGTAGGCATCCGCTAAGAAAGGATTTTTGGAAATTCCCACGGGAACGGGAAAAATCGTGATTTATATCTTCGATTCCAAATGACCCTATCTCAGTAACTATAATAACTAGACTCTTCAAATTTGATACACAAGTAAGTATTACATAAACTAAAACATACATTTCAGGATTCTTAGAAATTCCCGCGGGATAAGGAAATAACGGGATTTATATATTCAGTTCAACGGAATCCCATGAACAATAATTACTAGACTCTTTAAAATTGGCATAAAAGTAGGTGATTGCAATACTAAAAAACGATTTTAAAGGATTTTTAGAAATTCCCACGGGATAAGGAAAAAACGGGATATTTATATTCAGTTCAACGGGATGGATTTTTCGCTTTACTGGTCGTAGAAAACTGAAATTTAGCATTTAGGTTTCTTAAGGAGTGTAGGGGAGCAGTACAAAAGGATTTCCCGAAATTCTGACGGAAACGGGAAAAAACGGGATTTTTCGTTTTACTGGTCGTAGAAGGCTGAAATTTGGCATGTAAGTTGCTTGAGGAGTGTAGGGAAGCATTAAAGAGATAAGTTCCCGAAATTCCCACGGGAAAGAGAAAACACGGGATTTTTCATCTTATTGGACGTAGAAAGCTGAAAATCGGCATGTAAATTGTTTGGGGAGTGTAGAGGAGTGTAGATTGACAGAAAATTCCCACGGGAACGGGAAAAAACGGGATTTTTCGTTTTACTGATAATAGAAAACTGAAATTTGGCATTAAGTTTATTTGGGGAATGTAAGGGAGCACTACAAAACAATTCCCCGAAATTCTGACGGGAACGGGAAAAAACGGGATTTTTCGTTTTACTGGTCGTAGAAATCTAAAATTCGGCATGTAGGTTGTTTGGGGAGTGTAGAGGAGCATTAAGAGTGGAGTTTGTAAAATTCCTACGGGAACGGGATAAAACGGGATTTTTCGTTTTACCGGTTGCAGAAAACTGAAATTTTGCATTTAGGTTCTTTGGGGAGTATAAGGGAGCATATTATTTATGTTTATACTGTGTTTTTGCTGTGATGTAGTGTGTTTTTGTTGTAAATAAATGTTGTGAGTTTCAGATTGATACAAGAATTTCCCGAAATTCTGACGGGAACGGAAAAAAACGGGATTTTTCGTTTTACTGGTTGCAGAAAGTTGACATTTGGCATAATAGAGGCCTGTTTAGGTAAATTTAATTACGGAAAGTCTGGTTTTCTATTGAATTCACTTATTCCTATCCCACGGGAATCCTAAGCAAGGTTTTCTCAAATTACACCCCTGACCTGAAGATGTGAAACAGGGCTTCCAAAATGATTTTTAAATTCGAAAATTTGCAAATATAATCCTCCGAAAAATCAATTATAACACGAAAATAAAGATCGTAGATAGTAAATCTGTGTACCCCAAATTTAACGCGAGCGAAGCCGCGGGCAAAAGCTAGTCCTAATATAAAAATAATACCTTACTTATATCAGTTTGCAAAAAGAAAAGTAACTTAGGTGTATCAATTTGCAGCGACACTGAGGCGAGCAGGTCCCGCCCACACCCCGATCCCGCGTCACCTCATCCTCGCGCCCTCCTAACACACTCTTTATGCTCGCACTTATGATACTTGTATCACTTAACACAACTGTTATTGTATTAATATTTTATGGGATTAGTTTGGCTTTTAGATATAATTCAATTTGTATACCTTTACACTTAACAATATTTTTGTGAAAAGTGATTCAAGACGAGATGTATCACTTATCACAAAAAAATATATATCAAATTTGTCTCGCATTGTTACGTACATGTTGAGTTGTACCCTGGTCTGGTTTTAGGAAAGTTGGTCAAAAGTGGTATAACTGTAGATATATCAATATTTCCGAAAAAAATACCGAAAAATAAAATGTGAAAATAGGTTCAATTTCATTTATACCACAAAGCACGAAAATAGCCTCTAGAGCAATTACATAAAGGGGTTACAACTTGATATATATCAATGTGCACGTTTTTTTTCTGCTAGTTGTATCACTTTTCACAAAATTATCTCCGAAACTATAACACCTACAAGTACGTGAGATAGACCCAAAAATTCGTTATTTTTTTCTGATTATTTCTAAATAAAAACACACAAAAGGGTACAAGTCGAGTTATATCACTGATCACAGGAGGCACAGGTTTGTTCTCGGGTCTTGGAAGTTTAATATGTAAGTATTTAAGTATTTATCTATCTATATAATTATGTTTATCCGTTGCCTAGTATCCATAGTACAAGCTTTGCTTGGTTTGGGACTAGGTAAATTGGTGTCAAATGTCCCGATATAAAAAAAAAAAAACTATCAAAGTCCATTTACTTATATTGCCACCATCATCGTCTTATAAGACCCTACTTTTTGCGTCAGGCGAAGACTAAAAATAAATAAGACAATATTTAAAAAACTGCTAAAGAAACAACCTTCAAGTCCGTTTAGCGCCCTCATCTCTAACTTTTTCAGCAACTAGCGTATTTACACTCTTACTCTTACCAACTTTTTAACATTTTTTAACTTCGAACATTACTGCAATAAACGAACACATATTACCTCAATACCCAAGACACTACTCCAAGATAAACATCACGAAGCTGTCTTCTAGACATAAGACAGCGAAAGAGCCCTATTAATGAAGTTTCCTTTCATATTTTGTAATTCAACAGAGCATTATTAAAAAACTTTCCGTGTTGATGCCAGAAAGTTCTCGAAGTCTCGAAAAAACGTGACGTTGGCTGTGACGCTTGAAGGATTCCTTTCTATTATGTCTTACCAGTGTGAAATATAACGCAGCTTTGCTTTAAATATTCCGTTTGACATTAAAACCTCCCATTTATTATGTGTAAGGAAACTTAAGCGGTCTTTATTCGGCTTTCAGACTTAAGTGTTTTGTGAAAAAAAAAAATGCCAAATTTGTGGGATGTAGGTTTGACGATTTGTGTAAAAGAAACATCAGGAAAAATCCGCTCTTCCTTATTGGATTACATCAGAAAGACGAAGACGCATATTTTATATAAACTTATAACGGTGGAAGATTACATTAAGTTTGAACACGCCATGTTACTTATATATAATTTGTAACTTAAAACAATCCACATAGAAATCAGCTATCCAAGGACTAACGCAAACACAACTTTGGCACAGTATACTATATGTAAGCTAAAGCAGTTTGGAAGCTACGAACAAATCGATCGAAACGAACACACTCACACAGTCGCGCGCTCTACACGGCTTCTAAAGGGGTCTCGCGGTACTCAAGTCGCGAGTTTAGAGGCCGTGTAGAGCGCACGTCTGTGTGTGTTCGTTTCGATCGACTTTTTAGTAGCTTTCCTACTGCTTTAGCTTATGTATATATACTGTGACTTTAGCATCGACTTAGTCAAATTTGGTCGATGCAAAAGTTGTATTTGTTAGCAAAGGCAAGAAAGAAAAAATAAAGATATATTTGGTTCCATCTACTACCACCGTCAGGCTAGCGACAAAAGTTGTACGTATGCGCCAGCCCTCGTAGTAAAGGGCCCCGCTAACTCTTACTTGATAGTGGAACCTTGAAACTAACCATCAATATTCGAAAGAGCAAGCGGAGCCCTTTACTACGAAGTGTAAAATTCGAACTTCGTATCTTGCCGTCCCGCTGACTCTTGTATTATTTAATACGAGAGCGAGAGGGACGGTACCATCGATATATTATATGTACTAACTTATAATATAAGTCAATGGACGGTACGTTCGTACAGTGATTGTCCAATAGATGTCCGGTTGGAACTCCTCTACGGGTAGTATTTTTCAACAGATTTTTCAGCAGATTCAATAATTAAAAGTGTTTTTTTTTTGTGGATTCAATCGTAGGATATTTTTCAAAATGATGAAAAAATCTCGAGTGATTATCAACTGGCAGAGCTATTAGCATTACGATTATTTTGATTAATTCGTGAAACGACGTCTATCACAGCGTCACAAGTATTAAAGCGACAAGACCTAGACTCCTGATAAGGCGCGATACTCCCCCGCTGTCGACGATAACTTTTAAGTGGCGTTACATTGCCCATCGTAGATTGACTGCCCATAAATCGTTTCCCCGTAAATGCCGTAATGTACAACCACATGATATTCCTCGTCGCGTGGCTTTTAATCTAGTTTCATGGAATGGAAAACCGTTTTAGTGCTATCACATATGCCTGTCTGATGCCTCTTGGTTACGTAGTCTAGATTGTGGCGTCTGACTTGCTATCGTGGCGTAGAATGTTTGTGGAAATGGCTGCAGATGATATGAAATGTTCCTAGACACCTATTTCATAAATCTGTTTTTTTTTTGTCTTTGGTGGTGCTGTTGGTGTTTCCACCGTTACAGCTTCGCCCTGACTTTGGAGGGAGTGCTCGGCAAGCCAACTTAACCGCTTCCAACTTTAAATCACACTTTTAACACGTAAGTTATCCGGATTTCTTTTACTTATTAAATGCGCGGTCTGCATGTTAAAACATGTATGTATTGCATATACCTACGTAGCTTTGGGGCACATTATTTAAAAGAGAAGCAAGGTAATAGTAGATTTTTCAACAAGGGATGAAAAGATCCACTAGCACACGAGTTAGAGCTTGACACCCGAGCGTAGCGAGGGTCCCAATACTTCGAGTGTGATACTGGTGTTTTTTTCGAGTTAAACACTGCTTTTCATTTCGACTACAAGAAAAATAAAAAAAGTAGTTTTCATGGCTGTATTGATGCTTTAAAGAAACAGTCATAGCTGGGAATTCAAGGTTTTCTCTCACATTTCTGGCTGAACTTAATCTAGCCAGCAATTAAATAAGCTCGACTCGGCTTACTGCAGATTGGGCCAATCGTGTCGGCCTAACTTTTAATAACACTGTTATGCCGGGTAAGGTGACAACTTTTAATTAAATCACCCAATGTTACCAACTTCGGTATGATTAAATTTAGACGAGTTTCAGTGTAGGGAATTTTTTTCGATCCATTACATATTAGCGGGCTTATTGGCTTTTAGAAAGAGAGAAAGAAAGAAAATAATTTATTTATAATAGAAATAAAAATCCCACTGTATTCGTGACAAAGTAGCGTAGTATAACAAAAAAGATATTAAACAATTAAGAAATTAGTAAGTAGGTATGTCTTGAAATGGTCCCAAATCAGCACAATTTTTTGGTCTTGCGAACGGCGTTGTTCTTCCTTTGGGATCATAGCAGTCACATATTAAACAGGTGATACTTAAGTAGTATTGCCGTTATAATCATTTACTTCATGTAACAAAATACACATAATTATGTTAGTAAACTCGAGTGGAGGCCGCGGATCGACAAGCGCAGCGTGGGACGTTCACCAACGAGATGGACGGATGAACTGGTTAAAGCCGCGGGTTCACGGTGGATGCAGGCCGCTGCCAACCGAAGCAACTAGAGGTCTACGGGGGAGGCCTATGTCCAACAGTGAACGTTCTACGACTGAGATGTTGATGATGAAGATGATCAGGTACAACTACTGGAAGTTGGTCGAATTTAACTTGCAAGATTTGATTACCGATTTGACGACCGAGAATATAGAGAGATAGACAACGGGGCAGGTGAAATTAAATAAAAGCTTGTAAAAAAGGTCCTGCTTAAAAACCAGCACTGGTCTTCCGCCGTACTCGTTTATTTACTCATCGTTGAAAACGTTAGAATGGAAAAAAAAGCCCCCCACATTACACTGCCGCACTTCGAACTCATCCAGAGCTTATCTTCAGAACAACACAATAATAATTGTTCACTAT
Organism: Choristoneura rosaceana; assembly: GCA_037349165.1. Lineage (NCBI taxonomy): Eukaryota > Metazoa > Arthropoda > Insecta > Lepidoptera > Tortricidae > Choristoneura > Choristoneura rosaceana. Next base: position 1,582,323 of record JAZBNJ010000026.1, read on the forward strand.
GCTAGTGGATGTTAGTGTAACATCTGGTAATTATTGGGGATTGAGATTTAGCCAAATCCAGGAATTCAGTTAATTAAAAAATCTGGGAATCTAGGAATTAAAAAATCCAAATCTAGGAATTAATTTTAATAGTTTACACGTGAAGCCACGGGTAAAGGCTAGTGCTTTATAAATATAGCGGTTATTTTCCTACAGCTTTTGCGAAACCAAAAAAATAAGGAAACAGAATGCGTGACAACGCTATAAATAAAAATCGCCTAAAGGTAACTGCGTCTAAGTATGTTTAACTTGCGATGTCAATTATGAACCAAAGTTTTCCTTCCAACTTTATACGGTAAAAAGTTTTTTGCGATCATCACAGATATAGATTACAGTAGATTACGCAAATGCATCTACTTCGCGTGACCGAACCCCGACCAAACGTCGGGGTTGACCCCATACAAACACTGACCGTTGACTGACTAATCATGACTAGTGACTGACTCGAGCTATGTTCAGGCCAGAATCTCGAAAGGTCAACCGTTAAGAATTATTTTCAGCAGTTTTTTTATTAAATGCAGGTACCTAAATAAATCTTTAATTTGTCAATTGTGTTTTGTTTCTTTTCTTTTGTACAATAAAGAGTTTACATACATACATAAATAGGTAGGTACTAAGATAATTTTACAAGCTTTTATTTCGACTTGAGACTTGGTATGGAAAATAGTACTATAACTAAAATTAAATAAATATAATTTTCTTTATTTCTTTCAAACATATTAGTCATCATCATCATCATCATCACCAACCGGAAGACACCCAAATACGAGCCTAAATAAAAGCGTTCGCCTTTAGAACGCCACAAGCATAGCTACCTATTAATTATGAGAAATTTAGCAAAATCAGAGAATTACAATTCAACTTCCACACGTCATTGTTAACGCGAACAAAGCCGCGGGTAAAAGCTGTGTTTAACACGAAAAAACTTTGCTGCCCCAAGAAAATACCTACATTAGAAAATATCCTCGTCAGAGAAAAACTTGCCGGTGACATTTGCTTTGTTTTCCAAGTTCTGTTAGGTTGGCAGAAACTCCATGCCGCCGAAGAACTTTGAAAACTACAATATTTTATATAAGTAATGGTTCCGTTTGTAAAAAGTGTTCAAGAAAAAAGTCTAAATTATATATTTACGCTGGGAGAGGTACATTTTTATTTATTATTTTATTTCATCATCATCATCCCAGCCTATATACGTCCCACTGCTGGGCACAGGCCTCCTCTCAGAACAAGAGGGCTTAGGAGATGAGGGATTATTTTATTTAATGAAATTATATTAACATTTTTTCCAAATTGTAAAATTGGGTGCCCGAAATGAGAGATCGGTTGGATTTTTGGACTTTTTACTACGAAGCCGATCGCAATGGAACAGTGACAAACAAACTTAATAAAACCTTATTTTTATATTGATGCGCGATACTAGCGCCACCACATTTGTGTTTAATTTGGAACTACTGAGGTTCATGAATGTCAAGGGGCATCGATCATTTTTATTAATTAGCAAGCTATCTAGTTCAGCAGATGAACTATAGATGGTGCTGTATCGAACACAAATACAGTGCATACGTAACTCCATAGTAAGTGGGTAATTTTTTAATTTTTTTTAATTATTCTTCTTTTAATTAATATGTAGGTAAATTTGACTAACTCAAACTCACAAAATCTATTGACATAAAAACACACACTAAGTAAATCACAACAAAAACACAGTAAAAACATAAATAGAAGAAGAGAGAAAAATTAGAGATGTAGTGTGATGTCAAAAGGACTCAGTTCAGCATGTACCGTAGTCCTTAGTTTCAGCGCAGGTTTTCAGCTGAACCCCGGTGAGTATTTAAATACCCTTGCATACTTCAGTAAAAACATTTACTTAGTAATTTTTACCTAACGCGGTATCCTTGTCACGTCATTGACGGCACTGTCGCCATGGCGTTTGTGTCAAAAGTCTTGTTGTTGTCAAAAGTTACTAATAATAACCATTGGTTATTTTATACCTTTAAACAAGTAGTTTTTGTGTATTCATAATAAGGGGATCTCGGAAATGGTCCTAATAATAACCTCTTGAGCCCTCGCGTACGTTATAAAGGACCAATCAACACTAAGAATAACGGCCAAATGTACTTTTTAAAGTACAAATCAGACAATGATTTAAGAATTTAAAGAATTTTGAAATAATACCACAATAACAAAGTTGGTGAACAACGTCTAGGTCTTATTCTACGTTTGTTAAAAAAAGTTTGGATTCAGGTGACAAAATTTGCCATATGGTTTGCGGGGGTAAGCAATCGATCTAACTTGGTTTTATCTCTGGGAAAATGCGTGTTTTCGAGTTTTGGCGTATTTCGCTCGAGTCCGGATTTTACGTGCAATAAGATTGGTAATTTCGATAGCGCTTTTGTTGTGGATCCACGGTCTAGTCTAAGTTGGGCGTAACTTATAATACTTTTTTATTTTGTTTACATTTTATTTTTATCATCATCATCATCAGCCGGAAGACGTCCACTGCTGGACAAAGGCCTCCCCCTTAGAACGCCATAATGAACGACAACTCGCCACTTGCATCCACTTTTATATTTCAGTAATTACCTACGTTAGATGAAAGAAAAGAAAGAAAGAAGACATTTATTCACTAACACAGAAGACACACATATACAGCAAAATTTATATAGGAATAAACAAAAAAATAATAATAATAAATCAACATGAAATAAATATAATAGGTACCTACACAATTTTGTGTGTCCCCGCGAAAGTGAAACGGTCGCTGACCAAGCTGATGCGACCAAGTTTATGGATTTTTTATTTATTAAGTTTTCATTTAACTTTTAAGGCTCATTAAAATAGTATCTTCACCAAAAACACAAGTTTACAAAGAAATTAACTCCGAGCAAAGCTTCATCTCTCGGGTACTATAAACTATAAGTATGCTGTATCTTCGGTAATGCCTTACCTACCTTCGCCGCCTTTAAAGCAAATTGTAAAAACGGTGTTGCTGCATTTCCACCAAAGATGTGCGATGATGTGTTGCGAGGAATGTGTTTTTCATTGTACTCACAGAAACGCTTCATTTACCTAACCTCGCACAGCATAATGGTTAAACGGCTGAGCGAAAAGAAGCGAGGCAAATGAAGCATTTCTATTGGTTCATAACAAACATCATTTTTCACAACACGACTTTTTCCAACACCAAAAAACATACGAACAAAGCAACCCTAAAACTAATTCCCCGCGTGATATTTATGTCCTTTTAAAAGGCAGAACAAACAAACATAAATCAGTAACGTTATTAGAACAAAGTTCAGAAGTTAAGCGGATAGAAAGACTCTATTATTAACTAAAGAAAAACAATTTTAGCGACGGCAAGGACTTTATGAGCCTTTCGTTTCAGTCTTGTTTGTGTCAGGGTTTTTCTGTTAGCGAGAAGGATACGGCACGATTGCAAAATGAAGAACTTTAATCCCCAACACAAAAAGAAGGGTGTAAGGCTGCGGCTCCACTGAAGCGGAGACGAGCGAAGCGGAGAGGAGACGTGTAGGATCGACTAATCATATTAGTTGAAATTCACTTGAAATTATCTCGGAGACGAAGAAAAAGAAAGAAAATAGAAAATATTTAATCGGCAACAGTACAAGGTCCGGCCGGATTGCTACCACTATCTTGCTCCGCTAATCCTGCCGTGAAGCAGCAGTTCTTGCACTGTTGTGTGTCGGCGTGGAGAGTAAGACAGCCGGTCAAATTACTGGCACTTGGGGTATCTCATCTTAGGCCTCTAGGTTTACAACGCATCTGCAATACCCCTGGTATTGCAGATTTGCAGATGTTTATGGGCGGTGGTGATCTCTTACCACCAGGCCCACTTGCTCGTTTGCCATCCAGTCTAATAAGAAAAAAGGAACAATATGTCTGTCTATTATCTATTCACGCTTGAACCGCTGCTTTATATGAAATTTGATACAGATATAGGTTAAAAGCCTTGCAACTAAGTATTAACTCTCAAGAAAATTTGTATAGCTTTTGCGAGATAGCGATAAAAATTATGACCTTCCCAGGGTCTCAAACTATGGCGATATCAAATATCACCTAAATTCGCTACACAGATACAGATAATTACACAGACAGACAGAGTTAGTTTTGCTTTTACAATATTAGTGAGAAACAGTCGTCGGTTGTAATGGTCCTAGTATACTTTAAATCTTGGTTACATACCGCGCTACTATGAATTTAAAGTTTGCGAATGAAAATTTATTCCCTTTTCAAAGTTAACTATGTACTTCCTTCTTTGATATTTTCTTTTTCAAAAAGCTCCATTCACTGAGCGAGATTAAGTTTGTCTGTTAGATTTTATTTAGAACAAGTTTTTGGTAAAAATTTCATTTTTAATTCAAGTTTCTTGCGGCGCATTCTTTTTGGCAATGATGGTCTTTCCGAAAGCTCTGGTAGTTTAAAAATGACGTGTAAAAGTGCCTATTGCGGCCTATTTACTGATAAATGATTGTGAATAATTTATTGAATCAGGCGTTACTTTGCGGAGGTCGATATCAATGAACTAAAAGAATTTCCTTGCTCATGCTATGCAACACTGCATGGACATGCATATTTTGCATAAGCATCGCGGGTGAGCAAGGAAATTCTTTTAGTTAATTTAAATGATTGAAATTTTTTTTTGATTTTCAAGCTTTTTTTGCTGGCTATACTTTTGTAAACTTTACTTGCATTGTCATCCAATTTGCATACCAAATTTCAAGTCGATGCCATTAACCGTTGAAGAGTTCCGTCCTGTGGAGACGATCCTGGCCGAACTACCATAGACCATAGGCCGGGATATTTTGACTTTGACTTTATCCATGTCTCATTTATAATCTGTAATTTTGCGGGTCCAAACGGAATTCTGTAATAATCTGCACCTAAATTGTAAATGATTCTAATCCTCGCAGATTAACGTACAACTTGGATCGTCTAAATTATAGTTTTCAACGTCAAATGAAGATCATTGCTTGCCGACTTTTTGTGTAAAAAGTCGGGTCCATAGCGGCTCACATACTTATTGAAAGTCCGAATGTAATTTTTGACAGAATGATCGTTTGCTATAACTTTTTATATATTTTGACTTTTTTGATATTTATTTATTATTATTTTTTTCTCTAAACCCAATGGTCGTTTAGAATTCTTATAGAATAAACCTAACCTAACCCATAGTTTTCTATAAGATGACCATTTAAAATTTCTAGAAAAATTATAAGGTTACGTATGATTCGGACAAAAATTACGGTATGACTAGCAAAGAGTATGCGAATTTTGGCAATCCCGTAAAAAATCGTCACATTACACCTTATGAAAAAAAAAAACCCAATTAGCAGTGCACTTAGCTCTCGCTCGAGTTCAAAAATATTAAAATCACAAAAATAACCAAAGGAGCGAACACAAAAATAAAGTGAATAATTCACTTTATATTTTAATCCCCCATCTGCTCGCCCTAAGGGTTTAAAATTTACATCTTCATTTAATTATTTGAGCCCTCGTTTGTGCAAAATTAAACCTGGGAGGCCGCACGTGCTACCTGCTTTATATTTGTTCACCTGTATTTGATTTGGAAATAGAAAGTGAATATAAAGCGGCAATCACACTAAGTCTTTCGCCGCGTGCTGCATGCGGCGACCGCAAGAGTGTAAAGAACACGGTAGTGTAAGACGCCTAAGTAATTTGACAAGTTCGGCGAGCGCGTTAGATGAACGACTCACTGTAATCACCAAGGGTTGGAAAAACGCCCGTCATTTTGAAAACATAACCCTGTTCCGTGCAGTAGAGACAAATAAATTTTGATAAGTAGGTATAAAAAAATTACAAAAATTTTGGTAAATTTATATAATTTAAATAACTAATACCTTGGTAATCACCTTTTTAGTTTTTGTTAAAAAATAAATTAATTAATACACAAGCTTTTTTGATGACTGCACTTTTTGTTTACTCTACTTGTTGTGTCATCCAAACTACATATTAAAATATGTATAAAGCTTGTACCTACTTATAATATTTTATTACGTGAATACCTGATGACGTACAAAGAGCGTCAACTTCAGTTATATCACTTGCACTGGCTAACATGTTAGCTGCTAATTGAAGCGAGAGAATAACTCTCAGTGTATTTGACAGCAAATGTTGAAAAGAGATAGCATGTTCACGAGAGTTCGGCCCACCAAATCACGTCGTAAGTACATGTTTATTGCCAGGTCTCTGAATGCAAGCCACATCTGTTTGAAATTTTGTGTGACGGTAGCTGCTCTTTTAGCACAATCTAGAAGAAAAGTCTAAAACCAAAGAATTTTGTAGTCATACCGGGAGTTGTTTGAACGTAGGTATGTTGTTAATGAAATATAATCTTATAATTCGTTGTGTAAACGTAAATGCCTAGTTCCCTACTAATATTATAAATGCGAAAGTGGCTCGGTCTGTCTGTTACACTTTCATGTCGAAACCACTGAACCGATTTTGATGAAATTTGGTATATAGGTGTTTTGAACCCTTGTTGATCCCTGCAACATAGGATACCTTTTATTCCGGCAGAGGGTGCCACGGCGCGATAACCTAGATCCGCGCAGACGAAGTCGCGGGCATAAGCTATTAACGAAATATAAGTTCTTAATCAAAATAAGGATAACAGAAAATAAGGATATTAAAGAAGCAAGCTAAATAAACACCGCAAATGACATTTTGATTTAACACTTGGAGAAATTCGATTTAAGTAAACTTTGTTGGGGCTCCCTAACTTTGTGATAAAATTAGCTTTAGCCAAACCAGCTCCATATCAAATAAATATGCCTATTACATTAAATATTTGTGTTAGCATTTCGGAGAGAATAAAATTATGTGATATAAGACGGAACTAAACCAAAGTGTAACTTTATAATTTAAGCGCTCGGTTGTTTTAAGCGATAAGCGCTGCGTTAAGCGCAATGCTACCGCCGGATTGCTTCCACCATCTTGCTCGCTAATCCTGCCGTGAAGCAGCAGTGCTTGCATTGTTGTTTCGGCGTGGAGAGTAAGAAATCCGGTGAAATTGCTGGCACTTGAGGTATTCCGTCTTAGGCCGCTAGCTTGGAAACGCATCTGCAATACCCCTGGTCTTGCAGGTGCCTATGGGCGGTGGTTATATTATCTCATCATCAGGAGACCCACTTGCTCGTTTGCCATCAAATCGAATAAAAAAATCGTACGAGTGCTCGTCGCTGTCCCAGTGTTTGGCATCTTTAATATTATGTCATTAACAATAGAGATGGGAGCGGGGTGTCGGCTATTGGACATTAGCGTGTCCAGCACTCTGGCGATTACCTTAATTATACTTTATATTTTCAGTCATCGACCCCAAATATTTCGTCGACATCGTGGCTTTGTACATAACGATGATTTAAAAGGACCAAACTTTATTTATTTTCTACATGGACAATATTGCCGGCAAAAGCTGGTCTTTAAATATAAGCTCTCTTTTCAGTCACTAAAATGAAAGGTACACTTCAATCAATTCAATTGTATTTACTGACTGTATTATTTTCTAAGATACTCATTTAAGTGCTTTATTGTGTCATCTTCGTTGGTATCTACTTTTATTTATTTAAAGAGCGAGATGATTCTCGAAGTGGTTCATGGCAACAATAATAATTGCGATACCTTAGTTTCATTTATAAAGCTTGGCTTTCTCGAAGGACTTTATTTAGAAAGCCGTAGGGATGGGGAAAAAGTTTCTCGAGTGGCGACCACGAACCCGAATAGGCGTTGGCATGCCTCCCACTAGGTGGACTGATGGCATCACGAGAGTAGCGGGTAATCAGTGGATACAAGTTAGTTGTGTTTCGTCATCATCCGACCTTCATGTTATTCATCACCATCATTATCATCCCAAGTTGTACATTCCTCTGATGGACACAGGTCTCAGAATGAATGGGCCCGTGGAAAGGGCATGTTATTAGATAATTGAAAATAAATGAAATAATTTTTCCTCTTTTATTCCGTATTTCGTCATCACCATCAGGATCATCATCAGCCGGAAAAACTTAAAATGACACGATGAACGAGGACGATTGTCGTCAGTCCTGGTGGGAGGCCTGCCAACGCTTCATATTCCGGTTCGTGGTCGCTACTCGAGGACTTCTTCTCCAACGGTTATGTTCTTCAAGCGATGCCACTTCAACTTGCATATTTTTCCATCTATGTCGATGACTTTATTCCGTATTTCTATTATTAAATTACCTTTGTGTAGGCATTATTTCATCCAGCATTAACGCAACAGCCGCCTAAGTTTATCTTTAAGCAAATTCCAGCCCAACGGAGCAAGTTGAGCCTGTACGTAGCGAATTCACACCTCCGTTGCACAGGCAATTCATCCCCATAAGCCGGGCTTGGCGTCATGTAGATTTGTCAGAGTAAGCCATTTAGCGGCGCGAATTAATCTTTACTTTCCAGGCTCATGTTACTTCGATTAATTATGGAACATGTGTTTGTATGGCTTAAATTCTGTGGTACTTCGACGTGCAAGTATTGGTCAGCAAGAGTAAAGTTCGTATTAAGCTTATAGCTTAGAAGAGCTACTGTTTAGATACGCCCTTTTGGACCGCACCGAATGTGTCAACTGCGAAATGAGTTCATTTGGAATCGTTATAGAGATTGTAGTATTGGCCATTACCGCAAGACAGAAAGATGGCATTATTTTTTCAGTACCGCACCGATACCGCATCGACCATAGTTTACTACTTCATTTTTGAGGCTGCTGATTAAATAAAAAGGTATATTACTTATCACAAACACAACACCTCCATAAACTACTTATATAAACCTAAGATTAGACTAAAATTTGCCTCAAAAAATTGTTCAAAAATGTGCAAGTATTAAAATTATTAACAAATTACCTGAATCACTGAAAACACTTGAAAGACATAAATTTCGTAAAACAATGTTGTCTTGGTTGATAGAGAAATGTTATTATGATTTCAAAAAAATTATGGAGTTTTAATTAAATATTCTGACTGTCTTAAAAAAATATATCTTTATTGCCACATCTTAAAAAAAAACTTATTATTATTATTAAAGTTCCAAAACTACTACTACTAATTAGATTGTTATGTAATGATATAATGATAACAATAGTAGATTGTACAACAAGAGTTTAAAACGAGCCATTTTACCCAAGAAACACATAAGGCCACCCAAGCCTACGTACATTTTCATGCTTTTTATATATTTTTTAGTTTTAGTGATTTATTTTGACTGATTTAAATGCCGAAGGACTTAATTAAAATAAATTCGGCTAAACTATTATTCGGCTTATACAGAGTTATGCCGAACAAAATTTCGGCAATGTTAAGATACTGTTATGTGTAATCAGTTTCGGACATTAATAAGTATGCCAAATAGAAGGCACCCTCTTTAAACACATTAGTAGGTTTAATAGGTATTGCAAGTGTGCGTCATCTTCCATCATGGCAAGCTTTAAAAAACCTACGATTTGATAATTTTTGTAAGCAACTTCATCGTTGACGAGTGATTCAATTTGGCATCTTGCTCTCTTCTGTCCAGAGGTCTCTCGCTCAGGAACATCAAATGTTGAATCATTAAATTACAAGCGCTTCAGGCCGGTATAATCAAAGAACAGCACTTGACCTGCCGGGTGTTGTGTGTAAGTGATTCATTAAAATTTTGGGGCCCTGTTTTGTAAAGGTTTTTTTTTTGTAAATTGAAATATCCGTATGAATTTTTGATCCGAGTCTTGACTGTTCTAACTATTATTTTTAGCAAAAAGTGAGTTTGTTTGTTTGTTGTACTTATATAGTTTAAAAAATTTTTGCTGTCTAAGTCATATACGTCAGTGTTTTTTTTTTTCACAACTTAATTCCGAAGTTCGAAAGACCGAATTTACAAGAACTAAGTACGGAAATACGAAAATAGAATCGCCTATTGTTTTTTTTTGTACCCGAATCCCGGTTGCCACGTGACAGGCTTTGCCTAGTGTGGGACCAACTGCAATGCAATTTTGTAATGCGATACTTTTTCAATAAACTATTTTTTTTATTTGGCCGAAAGTTTAATATCCCGGAAGTATGTCTGACCGAAAACCTAAAAACCTATTACTCGTATTAATACAGCTACATTTTGATCAACACTAATTTGTTAGATAATTTTCTCAAATGCACTTCCGAGTAGCGAATTTTCACATAGCAGTTTTTCACGTTCGCAAATTTATTTATTCGTCTTGTTTCATGAGGCGATTTTTCATGAAGCTTTTTTAAATTTTCGCGTTTAATTTTTTTCGCTTATTTTACCAGTAGATTATTTTCTCAGTAGCATATATTTTCAGCAGCATTAGGCAACCCACGCCTTGTGTTGACGGAGCCCCGCTTCGCCACACTCTTAGGTAGACATTAATTAGTGCGATGGCATAAGCTGCTAATGCGGGTGAATCCGCGGGTCACAGCTAGTTAATAATAAGTCCTTAGTGAAGGTTGAAGTTCCGGGTAAGGTAATAGTTGGGCCAATAAACTTTTTTACCGACACTAATCTGTCCGCGACATTTTTCAAACAATTGCAGATTTTTGTAAGTAAACACGTTTTTTGTGTAATTTAATAGATGGTGTACATGAATACATGACATCGTACGTAAGTTCAACCTATTAAACGTATTAAACTTGTTAGAAGTAAGATTTTTTGGTAATGTCATAGATAATTTTGCTAACGCAGGAAATGCTCAAAGTGTCGCTAAAATAAGGATTGGCCCAATTATGACTGAAAATTATGAAAATTAAATTATAAAACAAATAATATCTCTAAGTCCTCGAATTTATATCGGATACTGCAGATTCTTAATGCTCTTAGGGTTTGTAATGACTTGAGGTTTCCGTTGATGATGCTTGAGAACGAACTGATACTCAAGAGGCGATACTTTATCTTGTGACCTTTGAGCACGACTCAAGGAGCTTCGTAGCCTTCGAGCGGAGGTGATTACGGCTCTCCGGCTGTATCTTACTGTTCACAATTTTTTTTATCTGTCTATACCCCTGTAATAACAGGCTCATTTGCCTTCCAGTCGAATAAAAAAAAAAAAATTAGACCGGTCAGTATGAGAAAGATTGAAACTATATGTTATGGGCTGGTGCCTTAAGGGGCTAGAACAGAGGCCGTATTGCCTAATGTTTTTGACACTCGTGATCGCAATCAAATGACATATTTCGCATACAAAAGCTGTCATTTTATTGCGATCGCGAGTGTCAGAAACGTTAGGCAATAAGGCCTCTCGACCTTAAGGGCCTGCGAGTCTATCAAATATAAAACACGTCTTCTCTGGTGCATGTGTTTAATAAGACTGTCAAAAAGAACATATAAAATTATTCGAAATTGGTAAAAAAAGTATAAAAACATAAATTGATACAAAAAGGTTGTGCCTTCGGCACACTATAAGACATACGAAGATCTGTTCTTAGGAACCATGTTATTGATTTTAGTTATACCTATTAGATAATAACTATATTAATTAACAATATTATTTCATACACAATACAATATACACCACACACATACACATACTTAAAAAAGAGCTAATCTAAGATATCTTAACTAACTATGGAAATGAAAATTATTATAAAAAGAATACGCCGTCTAAAACGTCTGCTTGTGGCAGGGTTCCCATGACGCTGGCCGCATTACCCCTTTGGACCGCAAGTGAGATCCGCTGGGATAAGTACGCGCCATTGATTTTAGTAACAAGAAAAACTGCACTTTGATAGTACGGCTTTCCGGCAATGAGTAACTACCTCAAATATTCACATGGCCTACAATTCTCAAGCCTCATTATCTTTAAACGAGATCCATACATACAGTTTTCAGCGTGTGTGAGCGGGACGCAAGAGTATTGAGCGAGTCGGCTAGATATCAACGCTTAGGCACGATCGGCCAATACTCGTAGTTGAGTACTCCAGACGATGTCAAGAGAATGTTTGTTAACTTTTGACCGCGGATTTGTTCACATTTTGTAAAGTAAATTAAACAATAACGTGTTGACTGTGGTTATATTCTAGGGAAACCTTGTTACGTTGAATTTGTGTAAAGGTACGGGTGACCTACAATCAAAACTGAAATCTCATCAGAAACATGAAATAGAAATAAAATAAAAAGTTTCGCAACGTAGTTTCAGTACAAATTGGCATAGTCATTTCGATTCAGTAATTTGTTTGTGAAATATTCAACTAAAGTACTTACAAATTTTCATTAAAATTGAGCGATCCCGCTCCCCTCTAAAATTTAAACCAGGGTGGGTGGAAAAAAAATAAAAAGTTCGGGATGATAGTAAGTTCCTATATCAAACTTACAAGGAAATCTATAACGGTGAAGTTTTCTTGAGAATTATTAGTAGTTTAAGAGTAAATAGCAGCCTAAGGTATAAAACATACCTAAACTTGGAATATTATTATTCGGTACATAATACGAAATCGTTAGAAAAGTATTACTTAATTGTTTTGTAATGGCTACGGAATACGATTTCGGGCCGGTCCTACACGCTCTTGCCCGGTTTTTTTTTTAATGTTTCCAGTGGCCAGTGGGAACCATAGTCTATCTCTAAAGGCATCGTGTTTTTTCTTCATAAATTGAAAAGCAAAAGCGAACGGCAAAGCTTGCGTGTTCGCTATGCGGGTAGGTTCCATGTTTTTAGATCTTGATGTTAAACGATTTGTTAACTGGTAAAAACAAGGTCGGCTCTGACATGACTAGTTTAGATTTATGGGATTTCCAGAGGCAGGGTAAAGCCGGATTTGAATGTTAATTTTTACCCGACTGCCCGAAAAAAAATATGCGAAAAAGTTTTTTTTTTAACTGTAACAATATATGGGTGTCAAATGAAAGCTAGTAATTATAGTACATTTTAAACTTATTGAAAAACGTTTTACTAAAAACTAGCTGTTGTCGGTTGTGCGCGTTGAATTCTATCGCTATCCCGCGGGAACTATGAAATTTTCCGGGATAAAAACTATCCTGTCCTACTCCAGGACTCTTTCATCTAAATCTGTTCAGCTGTTTAGACATGAAAAGGTAACAAACAAACAAATAGACAAACTTTCGTATTTATAATATTAGTGAGAATAGTGGGATGTAAAACCTATCAAAGGCTGGGTTTTATGCATTTGAGCGCATTATAATTTGAAATGTCGTACCTTCTGTTACTATAGGTACAGTCGAGCTCATAAACTTGTAAGAAAAAATTTGTTCAAAAATATCTGAACACGACTCTATTGTTAATAGCGTAAGGATATTCAGATATTTTTGATCAAGTTATTGCTCACAATTTTATGAAACTCAGGTGTACCACATAATTATTCATACTTAACTAAAAATCATAATTGAAAGTTTTTGGAAGACAATACTTAAACTCTCGATGTCATTTGATTTATCGGTTAAAATGTGTTATATTGTGTCCGGCATAGTAATTACTAGCTTTTTCCCGCGGCTTCGCCTGCGTGGTATTCGGTTATCACGCGCTGTTCCCTCGGGAAATGTGCATGTTCCGGGATAAAAGTACCTAACCTATGTCACTCTTTGGTCCATAAACTATCTGTATGCCAAAAATCACGTCGATCCGTCGCTCCGTTTCGACATTAAAGACGGCCAAACATATAAACACACACACTTTCGCATTTATTATATTCGTACTCTTAGGTATGGATGGATTATATTCATTATTTTTCAGGTCGCGTGGGAACTAAAGCTCAAGCTCTTTCATTCTGGAAGCAGACCTGTGCTCAACTACAGTATATAAGTACTCGTAGATGGTAATTTTTGAGAGTGACTTTGATATTATTGTATTGCTGTATCATCAACAATCAACTTGAGACTCCACAGGGATTTGTTACAGAACAGATCCAACAACATAGAGACTGTTTCAATACGATGCCGAAGCAAGTTCAGAAAATTGTACAATTCCACAACGTTCCGTAGATTTTATAAGTCCCGATAGCTATCGGATGCTTCAACGGGGTCGATGGCAGCGATGTTCACCGACATACACCGACGTAATACCGACTTACACCGACACAGCGACTTTGCCATTCGCCGACATTTGCTACCAATGGAAGTAATAACCGTAACAAACGTAAGATGTCCAGCCAATTGGGACTTGGACTTGTTTGTTTTATAAAATGTCTGATAAAATCGCATACGTTTTTAGTATCCTTGACATAATTAAAAAGACCGGCCAAGTGCGAGTCGGACTCGCGCACTGAGGGTTCCGTATAAATATTTATAGTATATGATATAACTAAAAATTTACAGTTTTCGCAATTTTCCCTTTCTTCTTCTTATCTTCTTCTCAGCATATATTTGTCCACTCCTGGACATATGCCTCTTCCATGGATTTCCATGTTGACCTAGATGCGGCAAATCTGGTCCAAGTTGGTCCTGCTGTCTTACGGATATCATCCGCCCATCTCGTTGGTGGTCTTCCTACGCTTCGGCTTCCAGTTCGGGGTCTCTAGTGTAGCGTTTTCTGGCTCCATCTATCATCCCCGCGACCGGCCCATTGTCCATTGCCATTTAAGTTGCGCCACTCTCCTACCGATGTCGGTAACTTTGGTTCGTTGGCGAATGTACTCGTTCCTTATCTTGTCCCGCAGGGAGATTCCTAGCATTTTCCCTTTATCTGTGCTATAAGACGTTGCTTCGTACCCAATTTAAAGAAAGAAAGAAAAAGTTTATTCGGCAATATAACTACATTAACTTTTGTATGTAACATACATCAGGTACATAACATTACTTAATTAAAGTAAGTTATAGCCGAAAGGGCTGGCAGCTCAGCTATGCTGCGGCACGGAACCACAGCACTGGTTTTCAGCTGCAGCCTTTTTTTCATTTCAAGATTCTGAGTTCACGGTAAGTCCCTGTATGTTTTGATTCCCTTGCGAGTTTTGAAAATTTGCGGAAATTTGCGGCATAAACGGTTGTAGCTTTTGATTGCGTTGGGTTAGAAGTTTAATTTTTTCACAGCTCCAAGAAACAGTAGACCTGAGTATTTGATATAAATTTCAACTTGATACCTCAAACTCAAACTCACAATATTTATTGACAACAAAAACACACTACATCACAGCAAAAACAGTAAAAACACAAATAGGAGAAGAGAGAACAATTTGAGACGTTGTGCTGTTGTGTGATGCCAAAATGACTCAGCTCAGCATGTAACTCCACGCGTTCCTGAGGAAAAGGGTCTTAATAGATGGACGGATGGACGGACAATGGGCAATGTGATAATGAAAATGCATATGTTTGATAAAGGTTGACTGATTTTTTTTTTTTTTCAAATTGTTTTATTTATTAATGAACTTAAAACCAATACCACATACCTCTCCGTTACAACAAGCGCGAGGCACGTCTAAGCTTTAAAGCGCTTTCAGGTACTATACAGACTCTAAAGAGTCGTTGGTCTGAAAATTTTCTTAGATAAAACTATGGGAAGATTTTTGCACTTTCTTTAGCTATTATTAACAGACGTGTCTACAATCGGAGTGCTAGAAAAGAATCAATAGCTAAAAATACTCCGTCGAGGAGAATTTTAGTTTTGCTGATGTAAGGTTAAAAAACCGACCAAGAGCTTAACGGACACGCTCAATATAGAGTTCCGTAGCCAATATGAAAAAATCAAGTCATATTTTTCTAAGGATTTCATATTGTGTACGAAATTTTATATTCTTGACGACCAGGCCATGGGGCCAGTGATTAGAAAACCTGACTACGAATCTTGAGATTCCTGGTTCGATTCCTTGCCGGGGCAGAATTTTCATATCACAATCGAAAAAGTGAATAGTAATTATAACTACCTGCGTTAAGGTGTGTAAATTTTTCTTTAATAATTAGTCTTCACCCATATCTTCAGCATAATGCTGAGTCAGCGACCGTTTCTCTTTCGCGGGGACACACAAAATTGTGTAGGTATATATTTCACGTTGATTTCTTATTATTATTTTTTGGTTTAATTTTGTATAAATTTTTCTGTATTATGTGTGTCTTCTGTGTTAGTGAATAAATGTCTTTATGCTTGAATCATTACAAATTATTACCACTGTTAAATTGTTAGGCTTTTAAGCTCTCGCTACGCTCTATTCGTGGCTTAAATTTTAATCTTTAACCCAGCCATCTGCCTACGCGGTAGATACGCAGATTTTATAAGCTTTTTACTAGCCTGTACTTTACGACTTGGCAAGGGCCTCTATTTCGATAAAAAAAGGGTGACACCATGGAATAAAAACACCATAAAAATGTAGCGCCGTTTGAGATCTGTGCGTAATATTTTTTGACGCGAGCACATTGCCCTGGATTTCCGCAAGGTTCTAGGTTCTATGTACGTTTGAAACTGAAAGTTACCCTGTTGGTGTTGGAACAAGGTTCAGTTTTGATGGACGTAGAAATAACGTAAGTGGTATTAGAAGTTTAGCATTGCGGCTGATGCGATGCCGGCTTTACTGTAGTGTGTTTTCTTTGCGAGTGACATGAGTGAGCGTAAGTGGGTTATCTGTTTAATCTAACTTCCTATTCAGATTTATGAAAAACTAGCTTATGCCCGCGACTTCGTCTGCGCGGACCTATGTTATCGCGCGGTGGCACCCTCTACCGGAATAAAAAGTATCCTATGTTGATCTTTGGGGCTTAAACTATCTTTATACCAAATTTCATCAAATTCAGTGGTTTCGACGTGAAAGCGTAACAGACAGACAGACAGACAGACAGAGTTACTTTCGCATTTATAATAATTATATATTATATATTAGTAGGGATGTTGTGAGTTTGTGGGAGTGCGTGAGTGCGCGCGCCCGTTTGTGCATGTGTGTGTGTATGTGTGCTTTAATAATGCTTTCGTTTCAAGTAAAATCAAAATATTTTGACGACCGGTTGGCTAAGTGGTTAGAGAACCTGACTACGAAGCTTAAGGCCCCGGGTTCGAATCCCGGCCGGGGCAGATATTTTTTATGAATAATACCAATATTTGTTCTCGGGTCTTGGATGTTTAATATGTATTTAAGTATTATTTATCTATATTTAAGTATGTTTATCCGTTGCCTAATGTCCATAGTACAAGCTTTGCTAAGTTTGGGACTAGATCAATTGGTGTCAAGTGTCCCATGATATTTATTTTATTTATTATTTATTTATATCCTTTCTCAAACATGACATGAAATATTGACGTTGTGTTACAAATAGGCCGAGAACAAATTGTAAGTAAATGACATACAAAGCACGCTTTATGCATTATGGATTCCGACCAATATTTACATTACCATAGTTCGCACGGCGATATCATTTGTCGCATCAATATTTGATACAGGTTTTTCCGGAATTGACTGTAAATTCTGCTGCTACGCCGACTCTCAATATTACGCCAGGGAAAAAACTGGGCAGTATAAACTGTATTTTACCTTCCTCTATGAGTACGCCCCTCTACATTACAGGTGTGGAGTGTAATTTCGTAGAGAGCCAAGTTGTATATTTTTGAGATTGAAGCGGGCTGAAAAAAATGTAAAGTGACCTCTTTTTAGGGTTCCGTAGCCAAAACGGCAACGGAACCCTTATAGTTTTGCCATGTCTGTCTATCTGTCCATCCAGGCTTTTGCTCAGAGACTATTGACGTTAGAAAGCTGTAATTTTGCACGAATATATATGTAAACAATGCCGATAAAATGGTACAATAAAAAAAAAATTATGATCCAACCTTGTAGTGTGGGGTATCGTTGGATCATAGGTTTTTTAAAACCATTAGGGGTTGCTAACTAAACTCTTAAACTAGTTCTCAAGAAAATTTAACCTTTATAGTTTTCTTAGTAAGTTTGACATACTTACTACCACCTTCATTTTTTTTAATTTCGTGAAAAATCACAGCTTTCATTGATAGTCCTTGAACAAAGCCGCGGACAGACATGGCGAAACTAAAAGGGTTCCGTTTTTGCCATTTTGGCTACAGAACCCTAAAAAAGGTCTTTCAACCATCTATTTTAATATGGATGGGTTTGATTGTCACGTTAATTAAACTAAATCACAATGCGTCTGACTTCAAGTTAGCAACAAGCAACCTTCAAGGCTACCACGAAATTCGAAAATCGAAGTTCGTATCGTACCGTCCCGCCTACGCTTATGCTATTTATTACGAGAGTGAAAGGGATGGTACGATACGAACTTCGAATTTCGTGTTTCGGAGTAGCCCTTCTGAACGATCTATTTTCATTTTATTCGCAATTTCGCACGCGTAATAGTAGATTGATAACCAAGGGTGGAAAGTGACCTATTTCACCGAGATATTTCTGGCGCTCGAACGAAGTGAGAGCGCCAATAGTTCGAGGGGAAATGGGTTATTTCACCCGAGTTAGACACTCTACTTTTCATTTCGACTGTGAGGAAACTAAAATACTACAAAAAAACGAGAATAATAATAAATTCAATTTACTTAAACCTATCCAACCTCCAGCGGTACCTTTTCGACTGGCCACTTGCCATGCCCGACTATAAAAAAAAAATCGAGTTGGTCACGACGTGCATCTAGATGGCCATGCCGAAACGTGAAAAAAAAAACTCATTGACGTAACTCAATTATCTTCGATGTCGTGGCTAGTATAAATAAATGTACAAAATTATATAAGTTATAATTAAGATATAAATTAATAAGATATAAATAAATTAAATTTATTTATATCCAACCTCTAACCTTTTCCTACATTACTTTACTCTTTGCATACTTGCCACTTGCCGCGGCCGAATAGACTGTAATCGAGTTGGCCACGACATGACCAAAGAGCTTATAATTATACAAAACTGGAGGTTGCACGCCGGACCAAGAAGTTTGACTTTTATTACGGATGTTCGGCGTTCAACCTCCAGTGTTGTATATAATGTTCTTGGTCACGACTTACATCTAGATGGCCATGCCGAAACGTGAAAAAAAATGCCTATCATGGCATTATGGCGGGCAGCAGAATAGAGGAAAAATTTTAAATGTTGATATTTTGTAATTTCGAAAAAAATAGACCAATTGTAGAATGTTTTTAATGTGAACCTATTAAGATCGTAATAAACATGTCGTTTAATGTATAGCTGAATTTAGATTACTGACAAGCTTTTATTTTAATAATATGACGTAACTCAATTATCTTCGATGTCGTGGCTAGCCGAAAAATTAAAAAAAAATTACTTTCCACCCTAGAGGAGAAAACGCAATTTCCCACCCGTCTATCTACCCATGAAAATTAAACTTTCCGAACAGGAGAGATGAAAACAATTATAAATATCCAACAATTGATTAGACTTTTAGATAAACCTGGTTTTACTAATGAAAACACAGACTTCAATTATTTGAAATTCGTCATGTATTCGTAGGTACAGTCACCAGCATTAATATCTGCCACAGCGGAGCGTGCAAAAATATCTGACACGTCCTTCCGGCCCTAGAAATAGAGTCGTATCAGATATTTATGCACGCTTGTTGTGTCAGATATCGGTGCTGGTGACTGTACCTAGGTGGCTTAGTCTCAGGAAAAATACATAATTCTGATAAAAATGTTTGTTTAATTATTCTGTGCAATAAAAAGTTTACTACATACATTAATTGCTAAGTCTAGATACTGAATTTTTTTTTGTCCAGCGTTATGACGACCACAATGATTCCAGTAGATTCAGGAAATAGACTACTTACTTAGTAAAATCTTAGAATTTCGATTAAACCATCAGATATATTGATTTACGCGAGCAAAGTCGCAGGTAAAGGCTAGTAAAGTTTAACAGTCATCCATACTTAATATTATAAATGCGAAAGTGTGTTTGTATTATTGTCCCTCTTTCACGCCGTAACGGAGCGACGGATCGACATGATTTTTGGCATAGGGATAGTTTATAAGCCCAAGAGTGACGTAGGCTACTTTTTATCCCGGAAAAATGCACAGTTCCTGAGGGAACAGCGCGCGATAACCGAATACCACGCGGGCGGAGCCGCGGGCAAAAGCTAGTTATGCCTATAAAAGAAAGAAGAAAGAAAGAAAAATGGTTTATTTATGGCTCCAACAGTACCACCACCAAACACTTATTTTAACTCAAGTTAAACAATACAGCTATAAAATACAACAAAATACATCATAATGGTGGTAATACGTATTAATAATAATATTTCACACGTTCTACGATACTGCTACGAAGCTACGCCAATGCTACGACGACGTAGCAGTAAAGAGGTTTATATTTATCTCATCTTGGCTTGTTAAGGTACGTAAGTTTTTTTTAATGCTTTTTATTGTTATCAACTGATGGGTAAAGGCCCTCACTCCTTACATCCAGAACTCTCAGTATGGCACTATGTCAGGCCAGTACATTTCGCGTGCATGTCCAAATCATCCAGCCATCTCTTTCTCGGGTTCAACTGTCAATTTTTCAGGCAGCATTTGATTTTTATTTTCATAAACTTATTAAATGCTTTGCTTCCGCTTAACAACATGATAATTTTAGTTAAGTCGTGAAATCTAAACCCTTACAAACGCGGATCGGTAATCAAATGATAGCTTGTTTATTTCTTTCTACGACATTAAGTCATCCTGGTCAAACTTAGGTTAATTTAAGTGCTCTCAAATAACAGTAGAAAAAGCTACCAACAGTGGTCTGACCGAAACTTTAAAACTCGTCGAGCTAAATTTTATACGCGTCAGGTTTTTTTATAAAACTCTATACACCCACTAGTTCTTGTAATTACTTTAAAACATTCCGAAAGTCACTGCCCACTTGAAAAAAAAAGTAAAATCCTTCTGTCAAAAAGGATCCGATTCGAAGTTTGAAACTTCAGCCGCCAGTTGGCCGCGAGCGGTCGCCGCGAACGCACGCACGATGCCGCCGTGATGCTCCGTACGCTCATCCTGATATACGTCGCGTCGTTGGTTCATAGTGAATATAAAGGTGATATTGTGAAACATGTGCGTCATTCCAGCAGGACACTTATAAGGCATGGGAGGTCGAGGGCTCACCTGACGAGGCTCCACCGGGCCAGGGAGCTCGTAGCCCAGGATATAGACGCGGAACGGAGCAGCGAGCTAGGTAGTCAACTTTTTTTAACGCGATATACGGTGTCTTTAAACTGACATCCACTGAAATCCATACTATACTAATATTATAAATGCGAAAGTGTGTTTGTGTGTTTGTATGTTTGTGTGTTTGTATGTTTGTATGTTTGTCCCTCTTTCACGCCGTAACGGAGCGACGGATCGACGTGATTTTTGGCATAGAGATAGTTTATGGGCCCGAGAGTGACATAGGCTACTTTTTATCCCGGAAAAATGCACAGTTCCCGAGGGAACAGCGCGCGATAACCGAATACCGCGCGGGCGGAGCCGCGGGCAAAAGCTAGTGATACTCATAATACGGAAACCATATGCATTATAGAAACGGAATTAGCGAGATAGGTAGTCAACTTTTTTTAACGCGGTACTTATATAGTGTCTGTAAACTGACATCCACTGAAATGATAGTCATAATAAGGAAACAATATGCACTATCGAAATGGATTTAGCGAGCTAGGTAGTCAACTTTCTTTAACGCGGTATAAGTACAGTGTCTTTAATCTGACATCCACTGAAATGATACTCATAATAAGGAAACAATATGCACTATCGAAATGGATTTAGCGAGCTATGTAGTCAACTTTTTTTAACGCGGTATATGGTGTCTTTGAGCTGACATCCACTGAAATGATACTGATAATACGGAAACAATATGGATTATCGAAACGGATTTAACAAGCTTAGGCAAGTTTTTAAAGGCTGTACTTATGATATACGGTGTTTTTGAACTGATATCCACTGAAATGACATTCACATAAGTATAAAAACTGGCAATATCGGAGCAGAGCAACATGCTAGATATTAAAGTGTTTTTAAGGCGGTATTATACATGGTGTCTTTAAGTTAACATCCACTGGAATGAGAACTACGTAAGTGTAAATTAGCAATATGAGAACAGAGCAGCGAGCTAGGTAGTTACCTACCTAACTTTTTTTAAGGCGGTATACGGTGTCTTTAAACTGACATCCACTGAAATGATACTCATAATACGGAAACAATATGGATTATCGAAGCGGATTTAGCGTGCTAATGAGGCAAGTTTTTTAAGGCTGTAGGTATGATAAACGGTGTCCTCAAACTGACATCCACTGAAATGATACTGATAATAAGGAAACAATATGCACTATCGAAACGGATTTAGCGAGCTAATTGGGCAAGTTTTTTAAAGCTGGATATACGGTATAAAAATTGGCAATATCGGACCAGAGCAACATGCTAGATATTAAAGTGTTTTTAAGGCGGTATTATACATGGTGTCTTTAAGTTAACATCCACTGGAATGATAACTACGTAAGTGTAAATTAGCAATATGAGAACAGAGCAGTGAGCTAGGTAGTCCAGTTTTTTTAAGGCAGTAAGAAATACGCTGAACTGATACTGGCATGAGAATCTGAATCGACTTATTACTTTTTTTATAGCGCTATAAGTACACTGTGACTTTAAGTTGACATCCACTGAAATGATATTGACATAATTATCTAAATTGCCAATATTGGAATAGAGCAGCTTGACTCAACTGAAATGTTATTCACGTAAAAATTACTAATAATTATTGGTAATTCCTTTAGTTGTCCTTTATACGACTGAAAGTATAACCGTATATAGAAATTAATCCGAAATATTTCAACGGGGTTAAGTTATTTTGATTAGATGTAATTATTTTTCGTTGAAGTTTCGATTTAAAACAATAGTCAGGCCTTTTATCATCATCTTACCATGTTGTTCTTTATACGTCTCGTTACAGTGCGGATAGGAAAATTTACACATACTTTCGGATATGTGTGCAGGTTCCCTCACGATGTTTTCCTTCAGCGTAGCTTATGGTGTTTGAAGTCTAATTTCGTGAAAAATTTGAAAAAGTCAGAAGTGCGAGCAGGACTCGAACCCGTAACATGCTTGAGAGGAAACCATTTGGTTACCACGACTTTTATTGCGCCTTAGGTTCATGTCAATTAAAAATAAAAAAAATAGAAAACTGAAAAGATTAACGGGGGCGTTCAGTCAAAGTAACACTGTTACTCGCTGAAATATTTTGGAAACATTGTAATATAATTTTGTCAATAATAAAATACTTTGTCACTTTAAAAAGGTCAGTCCAACTATGACAGTCGTTGGTTACTTTCTTGGCACTGGAAGAAACTACGTTATTTTTAAAACACCCTATATAATAACCGAAATATTCGAAATACTTTTTGCTATACGAAATATTGTAATCTGATTTAAATAAATCACCTATTAAATAAATTTAACTTAGAATAAAAAAAAACTAAAAACTGACTCTTTAAGAAAATAAATGAAAAATTTTCCCTCACCTAGTCTCTATAACTCCTTCATAGTATCAAAAGCAACGACAAAAAAAAATCTTAAAAACTACTTTTGTAACTATATAGGTAATTAAACCTTTTTGTTTACCTCTATTTAAATAGAAGTAAAATATGATCACTTGTCGAAAAAACATCAATCAATCATAAGTATAATAAATCATAATCAGAATAATGTTGAGGGATGATTGAATGACACTCACAAACTATCAATCAAGTCCGCTTGTTTGGCTTCAAATTAGTTACTGCTCCGTTTTTTATTTTCATAAAAATACTAAGGGTCTATTTCACCACTCATTTATAAATTTTATCTGACAGATAAATGTCATACCGTCGCTGTTTATTCGGACAAAGCAAACAGAGACGGCATCACAGACATCTGTCATATTAAACTAATCAAAGAATGGTGAAAAAGGGGGTAAATCTAACGACTTGGCTCGCGTAACATGAAACATTAAAGGGCTGTTTCACCATCCATTGATTAGTGTTAACTGACGGTTAAATTAGATGGGATACCTCAAGCGCCAGTAGTTTCACCGGCTGTCTTACTCTCCACGCCTAAATACAACAGTGCAGCACTGCTTCACGCAGGATTAGTGAGCAAGATGGTGGTAGCAATCCGAGCGGACCTTGCACAAGGTCCTACCACCTGCAAAAGTAAAGTCGTTTCATTTGAGTAGCAGAACCTGTGTTTTAATTTTTTGCTCCTATTACAAGGTCCACCCGGTAGGTATACAGGGTGGCCCATTTATATCGGTCAGTATGGGAAAGTCTGAAACTATCCGATATACGAAAATTTCGTCTTAGGAACCATGACATCGATTTTGATAACAAGATAAACTGCATTCACGCATTTAAAAAAAAACCTGTACTCAGCTCGGGAATCGAACCCGGTTGTTTTGAAAAAAAAAACGTACACTATTTCTATTTAGATATCGACTGTGTACGTCTTAAGCAGTAAATGTCTCCATGAAACATTATGTCTAAAATGAATAAAATGCATTGTTTTCACATACCTTAATTTACTTTAGTAGGTGTTTGAAGTGTCCACCGTTACAATATTCAACAAATTCTGGCATGTAAAATTGTCTCTATGGTTGTTTGTAGCTCTTTGCTGCTAAAATCGATGTCATGGTTCCTAAGAAGAAATTTTCGTATATATAGTTTCAGACTTTCCCATACTGACTGATATAAATGGGCCACCCTTTATAAAAAAAATATATATCGGCGAACAGAATTTATATTTCTCCGATTTTGAGTCCAGTGGAACTCAACAAACGTCTCAGTGAATGCGGATCGGACTCCCTCGAATAATTCCGCAAAGAAATACGTTCCACTTCATTGGGATGAATTACACGATCGCTGAATTTTTAATGATTCGTAATGCGATTACCTAATTAGTTAAATTCTCTCTTTTAAGAACCTTGTCGGCTTAATAAGAGCCGCGTGGCAATGGAGGAAAATATATTGCTTTTAGTCCCAATTTTTCCGTCTGATTTTGAGTTTTTTAGCTCTGAAATGGAAATTAATGTGATTAAGTTTTTTTTAAATTCGACTGGATGGCAAACGAGCAAGTGGGTCACCTGGTGGTGAGAGATCACTGCCGCCCATAAAAATCTGCAACACCAAGAGTATTGCAGATCCGTTGCCAACGTAGAGGCCTAAGATAGGATACCTCGAGTGCCAGTAATTTCATCGGCTGTCTAACTCTCGCCGAAACACAACAGTGCAAGCACTTCTGCTTCACAGCAGGATTAGGGAGCAAGATGGTGGTAGCAATCCGGGCGGACCTTGTACAAGGTCCTACCACCTGCGTTACAGATAATTTTAATACAAAAATGTAAAGAGATATCTAATCAAATTAGATTTTATACACGACGATTTTTAATCTGTAATTAGGAGTTGGAAAATATTAATAATCTGCTGAAATGGAGTTTAGTAGGTGAGATTCTCACGCAATTAGCTCAGTGTTTACTTAATTACAACCAGTGAGGTTCTTAAAATCAATAACCGCTGGATACATAGCCATCCTTTATTAATTATTGAGATGAAGTATAATACGAGTGTCTGTGGGGAATTCGCCGTGAGTCTTCTATCATACATCAATATTTACTATTATTATTATTATTATCCCACGCGGGCCCAGTGCGGATTGGGAACTTCACACGCACCATTGAATTACTTCGCAGGTTTGTGCAGGTTTCCTCACGATGTTTTCCTTCACCGCAAAGCTTGTGGTAAATTGCGCACATACGCATTGCGCGCGAAAAACTCAGAGGTGCGAGCCGGGATTTGAACCCACGACCCTCAGTTTGAGAGGCGATAGGTCAACCAATAGGCCACCACGGCTTACTATGGGTGGGAACTATGGCCCAAGCCCTCTCATTCCGAGAGGAGGCCTGTGCCTAGCAGTGGGACGTATATAGGCTGAGATGATGATGATGATGATTGTTATTATTTCCCTGGATGGCGGCCTTAAGGCTTGGGCCAATGTCAGTTACGGTGACAGAGTTGCGGTAGATTCTGCAGAACGCCTACAGTTTGACAGGAGCAAGAAAATAATTTTGAAAATATAAATAAACATAAATCCTTTTTTGCCGAATGCTGTTGCAGGAGTCACGTCACACTACGACAAAGACAAAACATGTTATTATTAGTTAGAACTAAAATATTTACTATTATTCACGACTTCGTTATCCATTTGAAAATGACAACTTTTCACTCATAAGTAGAATCATAAGGTTTTTAAAAAAGGTTGTAAGCTCATAGACTAGATCTTAGTAGGGTGACAAAGAAAAGAAATAAAAGAAAAATAAAAGGTATTTTCGAAATAAACATTAAATGTTTATAGAATATACAAAAGTTTTGTCACATCGCAACACGTTGCGTCACTTTCAAGACCGTAATTTTATTAAAGAATAAATAGGTACCGATTCAAAATCTTCGGGTGTACGGTGATCCATTTAGATTGGTCAGTATGGGAAAGACTGAGACTATAAGACATACGAAGATGCTGTTCTTAGAAATCATGTCATAGATTTTAATAAAAATAAAAACTGCATTCATACATTAAAAAAAACCTGTACTCAGCTCGGGAATCGAACCCGAACGTTTTGAAATATAAAAACTTTAATTATTAAAGAATATGAAAACAATGCACCTATTTTATTCATTCTTACAGTTTTTATAGTAATATTTATTGCTTATGACCTACACTAATCCAGTGCAATAGATATCCAAGTACCAATTTTTTTTAATTTATGTATTTTAGGAAACAAACGTTAAGTAAATAACGTAATATTTTTTTTTTTCAAAACCAACTGATTCGATTCCCATACTAAGAACAAGTTTTTTTTATTTGAATGCAGTTCTTCTTGTTACTAAAATTGATGACATGGTTCCTTAGAACAGATCTTCGTATATCTTATATGTAGACTTTCCCATACTGACCGATCTAAATCAACCACCCTGTATTGTGTAATTAAGAAATAAAATTACTAACAAGAAGTGCAAGTAAGGAATTACTAACGAGAAGTGCTAGTAAGGAATTATTAAAAGCCCGCAATTGAAGACTGAAGGTTTTTCGAGTCGAGCTTCGTAATTGAAATACCGGCCGTGAAGCATAAAATGCTCTTCATCCCATTTGTAAACAAATAAAATGGTGAGAAATGTCACATTGCACTTGGAATTTTTAAAGGCGCCCCGTTTTCATTGAATATTTTACCATTTCATTATAAAATCTTGCAGTACAGCCATTTTAATATTTTAAATTTACATTTTTTTAACAACATTTTTGTATCCATGTTTTGCCTTTTCGCAGAAATATGGGTGAAGACCAAAAAGTGGCACACCGTTAAAGCTGCGTTAGCGGGTAGTTCTAATTTCCATTAACTTTTTCCATTGTGACACGAAAATTAACCATCATTAAATTTTGTTACGTAGATTTTATGAAGAGATTGTAGGTACTTATTTTTAAAATTGTACCGCAGTTTTTCTGAATAAATCATTATCATTATCATTTGTATCTATCATACATCATACTTACACGAAAATTAAGCATACTTAAAATTAACCCATATTTCTGCGAAAGGACAGGATAATGGATACGAAAATATCATTAAAAAAATATTGTGCTAAAATCTAACCCATCCTCCAGGGAATCAGAGACATACCGTCCGGCCTTCACTTCTTCCTTCACTTCCTTCGTTTACGGTAGAGAGAGACTGGCTGATAATATCATTAAGCGCAGCATGCCGGGAGAAACGGCCAGCACTTTTTTGGCAAGAATGCCCATGGTGGCCTATGTTGGGCCTTGTCGCCTGCCGAGCTTTTTGATTTTGACTTTGTAGAATATAGATCTCTCCCTACCCTATCCCTACGTACTAGCTTGATCATGCTTACTTGACTATTTGGTCATCAAAAATCTACATTAAAAACATGCAAATGGCCACGGTTAAAAAGCACAAAATAGTCAAAATACCACAACGGGACTTATCACGCTATTTTACACAAGTAATATTTACCTCGACGTTTCGGCAACATTACAGTTGCCGTGGTCACGAGTAGACTGAAGTGTGGAGTGTCAAGTCCGCCTAGCAGCGCGAGTTCTTCGAACTCCCCGCACTTGATCACTAATAGTACCGGCACTGCAACTGTAATGTTGCCGAAACGTCGAGGTAAATATTACTTGTGTAAAATAGCGTGATAAGTCCCGTTGTGGTATTTTGACTATGAGTGAGAATCACGAAAGTTTAAAACCTTAAAAAAAGCACAATGTCAATTACTTGGCCACGAGCTTATCGAAGACTCGTAAAGTACTAAGTATAATAAACTTAAGCCCCTCAGTAGCTGAAGTGTGAATTAATAATAAAAGTCAAGACTAACTTAGGTCTTATTACAAAGAAAAGCCTAGGCGCACTCCAGCTCAAAAGTTCTTAAGATTTTAATAAAACCGTTTTTCAATCTGTGCTTTTCAGTTGAAACAAAACTCTATCCACGACTTTCGTGAGATGAAAGCTTTAATATCCTGAAACTTATAGCACCTTGAACTATCGAAAAAAGAATATTGAGCGTCATGGTAAAAAAATGAGTTTGAGATGTATAAAGTCTTTCAAAGTCAAAATCGATCAAAACTTTTTGCATTCCGAAGGCAAGCCTCACGTCGTCTGCCGCCGCCCTCAAAGTTGGCTCACGCACTTGTCCTGCTCTAAAAGGAGGATCCGAGTTCGTGATATAGGAAGATTAAGTAACCTTATCAATCATGCAGAGTTTTCCATAACAACTTTCTAGTTTTCATTAACATTTTAAAATGACCTAGTTTATAGTTTCGATTGCATGTAGTGCATAAAATTGCCTCAGCATATTTCAGAGGCACGGAATTGTTACTAAAACGTGACATCATGCACTGCAAGCGTTTTGACAACGGCAGTTCGTGAACAATTTATGAGATTGCGATTGTGTAGATTAAACTCGTATTCCAAATACCACAAATTAGTTATTTATGAGGGTTGCGCACGATTGCCGCGGTGGACGTTAACTCTGTTCTTTGCATTCTTTGCGCGGCCGTGCCGCTCGCGAATAACGTTGGCTATATCATCATCATCATCATCATGTCAGCCGAAAGATGTCCACTGCTGGACATAGGCCTCCCCCAAGGCTCTCCACTCAGACCGGTCTTGTGCTTTTTGCATCCACCGCGATCCCGCGATCTTAAACAGGTCGTCACTCCATCTTGTTCTCCATACGACATAAGTGTGTTTAAGCACATCCTCCATACTGTAAGAACACACATAAATCACACAAACCTAACTATCACAACCATCACACTGACACGCTTCGAAGTTCACAAAAGTTCACTCTACATCCTCCATCTTAAAATTAGCATTTTAAGCGTATAATAAACACACATTAAAAAACTTTCGCAGTTGTAATATTTCCTTTGCCATAACATCAAAGGTTTAACTTATAACCTTAAAAGTTGCTGCCCCAGATTCTTTAAACAAAGCCAAAAGAACGCTCCGAATAACTTTGCCTGAAACCCGTCCATTTCAAAACTGAATAAAAGCGATTTAAGCGGCAGGTGAGATTACCGTCGCTTCGTATTATTTTGACAATCAATTATATCTGAAGAGCTTCAACTGGGGAAAGATAAATGAAAACCTCATTTCCTATTTCACAAAACGTGTTTGACTAAAGCATTAGTTGGTAGCGTAACTCAGTTAGGTTTAGCTGAGACGAGCTGGCATACAAATGATGTTTCTGTTTTGTTTGAATGGTTTTGAATACAATAGTGCAGGGTGGAAAGTTGAGATTGGGTAGCAAGGGCAGCTACTAGACGTTCGACTTGAATGAAAATTTAATAATAAATAAATAAATATCATGGGACACTTGACACCAATTGACCTAGTCCCAAGCAAAGCTTGTACTATGGACACTAGGCAACGGATAAACATACTTAAATATAGAAAAATAAAGACTTAAATACATATTAAACATCCAAGATCCGAGAACAAACATTCGTATTATTCATACAAATATCTGCCCCGGCCGGGATTCGAACTCATGCTTCGTAGTCAGGTTCTCTAAGCACTTAGCCATCCGGTCGTCAAATTTTGAACTTTTAAGTTAAATATTTCGCAAACAGATCACTGAATCGTAAAATCGTTAAGACAACATGGGGGGTTGGACGTATGCAAAAGACCTATCCAACGATATCCCACACTGTAAGGTCAGTTGTCGGCTTGACTGATATGTGATATGTATATTAATGCCAAATTACGGCTTTGTAGTAGTAACGGTCTTTGAGCATAGCCGCGGACAGATAAACAGACAGACAGACAGACGGACGACAAGACATGGCGAAACTATAAGGGTTTCTAGTTCACTACGGAACCCTGAAAAAATATAAAAATGGATCATCGAATTTCCGCTTATATGGCAGCCGGATTCGGCCAGCTTCCACGCCCGGGTATCGATTACCAAAGTTGAGCGATACTTCGAACGGCCGCGGACAACTATAACTATAAATATGTTGCCACTTTTGACAGCTCAGCAAATTATATACGCTCACTCGCTCTCTGTGACTTGGGGTGTCACAAAAAATAATAAGTTCGCTGAAATGAATAATAATAATAAATATCATGGGACACTTGACACCAATTGACCTAGTCCCAAACTAAGTAAAGCTTGTACTATAGACACTAGGCAACGGATAAACATACTTATATAGATATATACATACTTAAATACATATTAAACATCCAAGACCCGAGAGCAAACATTCGTATTATTCATACAAATATCTGCCCCGGCCGGGATTCGAACCCGGGACCTCAAGCTTCGTAGTCAGGTTCTTGTCAGGTTAATATGTTGGGTATAGAACTATCGTTGGACCTAGATATGTTTACGTACACAGAAATAATTAATCTATACTGATCCGTACTTAAATTATAAATATAAAGTGTATTTGTATGTTAGTCCGTCCTTCACGTCAAAATGGAACGACGGGTCAACGTGATTTCTGGCATAGATAGTTTATAGCCAGAGAGTGACTAAGCCACTTTTTATCCCGGAAATGCAGTTACCGAGGGAACAGCGCGCGATAACTGGATTCCACGCGGCCGAAGCCGCAGGCAAAAGCTAGTAATAGAAATAAAAAATATGTATCACGGAACGTAGTGGACAGACATACTTAAACGCTCAAAATTCAGGAACAAGTTAATATTTTATATTTGATTAATGTATATTTATAGGTGTAACATTAAATAGTTTATATTTTATTATGGTATTATAATCTGTATTTTACATTTTTACTGGTATAGATGACATAATTATTTAATAGTCATATTTTCTTTTCATGATGTAATTTAAATACTAATTCATACACAATGTAAATTGTTTTCGAATAAATAAACTGAAACTGAAACTGATTTTTCATACAAAATCTGCCCTGACTGAGGATCTACATAATATTATGATTAATGTAATTATTAAGTTTTATGTGATTTAAAAGTGTGTACAGTCGAACGAACTGAACCATGACCCAGGGTGGAACCTTTGTGCTACTAATGTAATGTTGACATCTCTTACTTTGGTTAAGGAAATTATAGTGAAATTGATTATTAAAATGTTCCACCCTGGGTCATGATTCAATTTGTTCGACTTTACACCTGAAAAGTAAGGGTTAGGTGAAATTATATTTGTCGTATACCTTTACTTGCCCGAATTTTAATTGCCATAAAATATATAGAACTGTACTGTTTTCATTTGCATAAGCTTAGCTATCGTAAGGTCGCGGGTGAGCAAGGAAATTCTTTTAGTTCATTGAAAATTTTGTATAAAATGAGGAACTTAAAATAAAAAAACGGCAAGAAAATAAAAAATGGCCCACTTACAAATCTGTGCGGAACCTTCGGTGTGCAAGTTGACTCCCACTAAGCGTCTACCATACTATAAAGAATATTTTTTTCTCTAGTAACATTTTACCCGATGTACCTAGTTTTCTTGTGAGATTGATAGCGCTGACATAGATGGCCTAGACGGAAATAGCAGACAGACCTAGTCTCAAGCGACAAGCCGGATATTGCTAATGTCAGACTCAGAGACCTCCATTTAGTGGGTATCAGTATCTGCGTAGCATTGTAGTGGCATTTTACTCTAGAAACTTAAAGAAGATTGATATTTTTTCCCCTACTGTGCCTCCGAAAGTCTTTCTTGTTTATAAATAAAATAGAGAATAGCTCCTAACAGGTGAACTAAATTATATACTATTCAAAAGAAAATAAGGGCAACTTATCTTAACCATCGGTAAAATTAAACCAACAGTTCGTACGTTTTTATCTGAATACAATTTAGTTCAATTAAAAGTATTTTATTAATAAAACCATTTTAGATGAGGTACGTTTTAATTAGTATTTTCGTTTTACCAATGAAACTCTCGTGACCCAAAATTGTTTGTAATATATGTTTTTAAAGAAGTTAGCCCTCCTAATGCAGTAAAAAGAAGTAGGTAAGATATACACAATTAAAATATGACTATTGGCAAATTAGCACTGTGCAATCAGATTACACTTTAAAAATAGTGAATACCTAATGTTTAGCATTAGTATGGAGAAGTTCGTATCCGTCCCGCTTCCCTTCGCTCGCTTCGCTTCGCTTCCCGCTAAATTATATCGAGATAGCTGTAGGCTTTTCAAGATTTAGGCGGTTGAATTTTGGGTTTCGCTGTCTCATACTTATTATACGAAAAGTATAGCACAGAAATCAATGTTATTTTACAGTCAAGATCTTCATTATATTTTCTATGCCTGTTAGTCTGTAATTCTCGTGCAAAGTTGACATCATTTTTTGTCGACTTTTGAGCTCCTGCAATTCTGATATTACTCGTTTGTATGAAAATCTGAAAAACCACAGTCATAGATAATTACGTCTAGTCCATACTTACAAAATTTCATCTACTTCTGTTGCCTAATTTTCAAATGAGACCGGAACTACGGGAGAATGGAACGAAAAGACTTGTCTTAAAATAAGTACAGTCGGTTTCCTAACTCATGTATCCACCTTTTCATGCATAGAAAAGTGGATATCTACGAGTATGTCAGGGTACTGACCGTGCATGACCATATGATTATATTTATCTTACTATCTCAACTCTAGCTTACAGTAGTTTACTGAAGCTGAAGATAAATAAAAATTTATCCGGCAAGATACAATAACAAAGCGGTATTCAATAGATCAGATCCGTACCATAATATATTTAAGCAAAAGTCCGTTTATTTAAATGATAAATTATTATTTACTTGTACTATTATGTATCCAGTGCTTTTAAATTAACTATGCTACGTCCAAAAGCTGAACCAATACCTAAACGTTATTAATCTGAATTAATCGCGTGTCTAACTAAGCGTTACAAATTTGGATTATTTGTATTAATCATGTATTAATGCTATAATAATTGGCATTTGCTGACTAGTGATTAGCATCCGGTAACAATAATTGATTGAATGAACCATAATTAATTATCAAGTCAGCCGAAAGACGACTGGTGGACAAAGGCCTCCCTCAAGGCCTCCACTATATCGGATTTATAATTACTTAAGGATGAAATTTGGTACGCAGAAAAGTGGGTCTCCAAAACACAAGCTCATATCCTAATTCAAAATCAAAATTCAAATCATTTCTGTAGTAAAAAGGCGGCAATGGACACTCTTACGCGTCACTAGGCCCGCGTAGGAAACGACCCAAGTTCTCTCATTCTAAGAGTCCCTGATACAAACGGCGTACACCGCCATCTACCGGCGAGTAGCTAAGTTATTCATATTAGTTTATACAGGTCCTATAATTCTGTTCAAGCTTGCAGGTGATAGGACCTTGTGCAAGGTCCGCCCGGATTGCTACCACCATCTTGCTCGCTAATCCTGCCGTGAAGCAGCAGTGCTTGCACTGTTGTGTTTCGGCGCGGAGAGTAAGACAGCCGGTGAAATAATTGGCACTTGAGGTATTCCAACTTAGGCCTCTAGGTTGGCAACACATCTGCAATACCCCTGGTGTTGCAGATGTTTATGGGCGGTGGTGATCTCTTACCATCAGGAGACCCACTTGCTCGTTTTCCTTCCAATCGAATAACAAAAAAAAATGCTACGGAACCCCAACAAACCAGAAAATCTTACCAAACATCAGAAATTAACGTTGTAACTAGTTACACAAGGAAAATGTCAAAACAAGTTTTTCCAGCTAAGAACATACAAAATATAACTCCCCCCTCATAACGATCGACATCCATCTCTGTCAGAAGATACTCCGGTATGATTGAATATGGTATTACCGAAGATATTGTCAGTGCCTATTGTTAGAGCATAGTTACATTAATACGGAGCCGCGGAAAAATCATGATTACTACATCATTCATCATCATTATGTAGGTACTATCTTGCTGGCCAGTGCTGCGACACTCCGTAAAATTCCATCACCGCACTTCTTGGCATAAAAGTAGCTTCCATCAACATCATTTTGATGGGTGGCGGTCATCCACTGTGCGGTTTAAGCGTTCCTTTTTACCTCGCACGTGTCATTTATGAAATAGTTTGGCGGCCGAGGTTTTTCCAACTCATTACGATATGGCTACCTTCAAAAAGCGAGTGTACCATTTATCGCAAGGCCGGCAACGCATCTGCAGTCCTGATGGTGCTGCGGATGTCTATGGGCGACGGTAATCACTTAACATCAGGTTAAAAAAAAACAAAAGCGCAGGGGTGACAACTTGATTAGACCTTAGACCCAAGAATCTACCTGGAAACGCTGTCAGCATCTTCGGGACCTTGCCTAAGGGGTACTCTTTGGACAATTAATTTGTTTTAGTTTTAGGTTAAAATTTTATTTTATTTTAAGTTATTGTTAGAAAGTTATGTTTAATATGTATATTATTTGGTTTCTTTTATCAATAAAGTAATATTGGGAGAAAATATGTCCTCCATTCCTCCATAGTACTGAAAAGTAAATAAGCTCGCTAACTTCAGTAGAGAATTTCGACCTTTAGGTTTGATATTTATGTAGTTTTTGCTGTGTTGATCCATATAATTTTAAGATATTTTTTAAATGGCTGAGCCAGGGGGTTTAAATGTGTGGAAAAAATATCCGATTTCTCTCACAAAACTCACAAGGCTTGCAATTTACATACAGACACTTAATTATTCTGTAACTTCATGTACTTAACCCATGATTCAATGTTTATTTTATTTATATTTATTTATTTGGCAAAAATACTTAATACATAATGTTACAATTTTCTGTCAGACTCCAAACCAGGCTGAGCCTGTAACTTGGTAGTCTGCGAGTGTGAATACAGATTAACAATAATTTTATTGAATCAGGCGTGACTTTGCGGAGGTCCATATCAATAAACTAGAAGAATTTGGGTGAGCAAGGAAATTATTTTATGTAGTTCATTAGATTAACAATAGTTTAATTATGATTATGTTACCACTACGTCTACATTTATGCAATGATACAACTTCAATTCTTCTTCAGAAGCCCATTGCCACACTGCCCTCTTAAGGCAAAAGGAAAAGGCCCTCTCACAAAAGTTTTGAGTTACTTACAACATGTAGCTTTCAAGACATTCTGCATTGCAGTATCATCGAACATTGTACTCTTGCTGGAGAAACCCTGCTGCGAATAACATTGAAGCTTACAAAGGGGAAGCAATCCCCTGCACACTATTGGAGCGTGTAATCTGCAAGTGGTTAACCCACTGACCGGAGTCCAGGTCTTAGTAATTGCAAGCGAATCGGTCTCCGAGCCCGTTGTCTGTTCAAGTAGCTATCGTATACAAGTGTTTAGTGTGTAATAATTAGTGTATTATGTAGTCTTTCAGTTAGATTATCTTATTGTCATTTGGTGCGCATCATATGGAAAATAAAAACTCGAAATTATACGTCAAAGAAGAAAAATTACAAATTGAAATAATATATCAACTAGGAAAATTACCATCTTGAATATCGTCGAAAATTATATCTCGTCTCATGGTAAAATCGACAAATTGGATGTACTTAGACCTACCGAAAAAAAATTACCACTTTTATTTTACGTACACTCAGAAATTATGACATATTGTAAATATGTTCCACCCGAAATTATTTATTGTTTTGCACCTAAATTAAGTTATGACTTGATTTAAACAACATTCATTTATTGCTTATTTCACTTTTTAATTAATTCAGTATAAAAACAAATTTGGTCGTAAATATTTTTATACTCAATTACATTTTGACTATTTATGACAATAAACTAAAAATGATCAATCAAGTAGACGATTTTTGATTTGCACCAAATGACAGTAAGTGGCTGTTTCACCATCCATTGATTAGTTTTAACGGTTAAACGTGATGTCATCTCTACAATGGATGGTGAAACAAACGGCCCCTAAATCTTCCTAGCACATCTTCCTGGAAATAGTCACATAGTCGCTTTCGATGCGCAGCTTTTACAATATCCCCGCAACATAGCTGCATAGCACATCCCTGGTAGAAAGGCGCCCCATGAGAACGTAACTATAGCAACGAAAGTCAAGAAAAAGTTGACCGACTCATCTTCGAGTACATACATTAATTATTACATTGTTTTTAACACAATAGCCAATTATATGAAATGGGCTTTTCTTTGACAAACAAAAGCATAAAGTTGTGGTTGTGAACACATTTTCCGACACGCAAAATTTTGTGTCAAAAATACTTTGAAAGCTTTCACAATCTTTCAATCTCATGCTGTCACGCCAGATGAAAGATTGCCAGACGCAAACAACAGGTGCCTAGGTGATCTGAAAGTCAGGAATTAAAAATTATAAAAGAGCTAATGTTGGCGTCCAAAAGCGTTTTGTATGGTAAAAAAAAAAACTAAAATAAATATTAACTTGTGTATACACTAGCGGCAAAAACCCTGCTGGAATTTTACTAAATTCCCGTGGCATGTCCCAAAAATTATGTTGTTGTCTTCATTGACGTTACACTAAAAACAACCGTGTCAAATTTCATGACTCTAAATGGTTTTGAGATTTCAACATTTTATTTAGTTGGAAATCCGAGGAAAAAAAAAGGTTTTATTCAGATCCCATGAGAATAGCGGAATAAAAAGTACCCTATATTATGGCATGCCAGATATCTAATTTTCTACATACCAATTTTCGTTGAAATTTGTCCAGCCATATAACAGCTGTGATTGCCATTTTACACCCTTTTCACCTGATGTTAGATGCAGGCTATAGTAACTATAGGGTTACTAACTGAATGCCTATCAGCCTAGGCAAATGCTCAAAGCT
The DNA here is from genome assembly GCA_037349165.1 of Choristoneura rosaceana. Lineage (NCBI taxonomy): Eukaryota > Metazoa > Arthropoda > Insecta > Lepidoptera > Tortricidae > Choristoneura > Choristoneura rosaceana. The sequence goes on from JAZBNJ010000026.1 coordinate 1,619,594, forward strand.
AAGGACCACAAAACGAGCATGTTACCGGACTACAAAGTCAAAGTTTAATCGGAATCCTTTGTACTCAATTTGACTAAAATATTCCTTTTATAGTTTGAGCACAAAATATAACAAGTGCTATCAGTTGGGAGCACATCGAATTGACATGGTTTATTTGCATTTGATTTGTATTTGTACGACTTTGCCCACGGATGGAGCTCCCTGCCCCGTGGGAATTTCGAAAAATGCGTCGTTTTTCTCTATGAAACAAGTGGAAACTATATTGAAAGGTGGCTCGGTAGAGTGTGAGACCAAAGAATAAAAATAAAAATGCTCTTCTGATCTGAAAGTCTTTATTTCAGCAAAGGTGGTTTTGAACACTGGTTCTTACATTGGTGATTTGTATTGATGTAAGGTCAGACTCCCAAGACAGAAGAGAAACAGGGTCGCGTTACGGTTCGCGTTGTTTGGACAATTTGTTGCTTCTTATTTTTATGATTAAACTACAGTATTTTTGGTTGCTGAGAGATCGAAAGATGACTTACAGGAGGGCTCTTCTCATACCTGACAGATCACACTCACTCCGTGCTTCTACCGTCTGGCTGTCCTGTGCTTTGTCTCCTATCTCTCGGCTTCCACGTGATATTGATGAGTGCTTCAATATAGCAACATAGCATGAAGAAGACAGCGACAGAGATGAAAATGAGTACAGTACGGTGCTTTCAGAACAGATAGAAAATAAATGTATCTTGAAAGAACAAAAGTATAAACAAAAACCCTCGAAGGATTGATCTATTTTCCTTCTCCCACCCCTAGATCCAGTACTGTACTACTTCAAGATTTCCGTGCAGTGTTGATGGCTGAAGGAAATTATATGTTCCAGGCGACAGAAAATATTAGGGTTCCATATTACATTTGAAGTTGTTCCATCATAAACTTTCAGCCATTAGGCTTTAAAAATCTGGGATGCCTCAGGATTCCCAGTTTGAGGCCTATTTGCCACGCAGCTCTCACTTGCAAACGCACATCCGCCGACATCATCGATGACGATGAAGTATCAAGCTGTCAAACTCGAATTGAAAACAAATGTCACTGTCAATGTCACTCGCTGTTTAAGCTACAGTAAAAACTCCAAGATATTGATGCTTCCAACGAAGTGACTTTTAATCCCGACAGATGCCGCCAAACGTTTCGTTACAATACTCCCCCCCTTACGGAAAGTTTCGAAAGAAATGAGAAACTGCGCTGTCCCCAGCGTCTGGAAAAGCGATGATGATAGAGCTTCCAACTTAGACTCTGAAATACTGGAACGAAACTTCCTGAAAATAATAGAAATTAAGAGCATTAACAACCAGAAAAGCTCCTAACCTAAACTAACTATAATGTCATCCGACCATAAGTAAACCATGCTAACCTAGGACAACTTGCTACTCAGGACCTGTCTTCTTCCTTCCCTGCTGAATTTCCTGTAGTCCGGAGAACCTATGCACAAAATCCCCACAATTTCATTCATCTCCTTTCATTCAAAAGCTTCCAATGTAAGGCATCAGCTTTAGTTCTGCTGAATGCCGCCTCCTGACAAACTAACCCTGAGTCACTCCTGTAATCCCAGTGCGACTCGATATTTTTTCCCCAAGACACTTTGAGTAACTATTTTAACATCAAATGCTACTCTATAGTTATGGTCTTACACTATTTGTGTAAGTACCCTTTGCGTGCAAAAGACCTAATAACATCTTAGAACCTACTAAGAAACCTATAATAACCTAACCTATTCTACTCTTATAACCTTGGCATCGTTGGTGAAACACAAGTGGTACCACCAACACGTGAAACACGTCCTACGGCTGACAAAAGAGAACATAGAAAACTAAACGTTCCTCGACGATGACCCAAGCTAGGTATTAGGAGGAGTAAATCTTGATATCTTTGATATGCCATGTACCAAGATCCTTGCCATCATAACCAACCAATTCGTAAACCAACGGTGACAGTACCTTTTTTACAATACACTTCATGTATTTGGGTGCTAGTTTGGATGCTTTGTGCTTATCTGCATCGCTCTGAATATAAGTTTTACGCCAAACTTCTTGACCTTCCGATAGTTTTACATCGCGCCTCCTTAAGTTGTAATACTTAGTATTCGTCGCGTGGGCCTTCTCTAAGTTTGATCGTACTTTTGTAAATATTTGTTCCAAAGCACCAAATTCACCCGCATACTCTTCTCTAGGCATTGCCACCATATACTCTGAGTCACCTGAGTCTTTATAAAAATCGCCATTAATTATGGGTTCTCTGCCGTGGACCAAGAAAAACGGAGTAAATCCTGTCGTTTCATTTACCGCACTATTTAGGGCAAATTGAATTTTAAAAATATTCTGATCCCAGGACCTATGATCATCCTTTACGTATGATGCAATCATTGTTGTCACGGTTTTATTGTATCTCTCCACCATGTTAATTTGCGGTGCGTACCGTGGGCCATAATGAATACGCGGAACCCTATATGTTTTCATCAGATTACGGAACTCTGATCCAGTGAATTGAACCCCATTATCAGTAACCACTGTTTCAGGAATGCCGTGTGCTAAAAACACATAGTTCTCCATACTTTTAGCCACATTCGCACTTGTAGCCCGCCTCAAAGGAAACAACATCGTATATTTGGAGAAACAACAAGAAACCACTAAAAGATGTACAAAACCTGATCGCGACTTCGGAAGCGGTCCTACTAAATCCACGGAAATCACTTGAAATGGTCTATAACATTGTTTAGGTTTACCCATTTGACCTGGAGTGAGCGTCGTTTTATGTTTGTAGGCTGAGCATGTTGGACACTTTTTAATGAAATTTAGCACATCGCGGTACATTCCGGGCCAGAAGAATCGTAAACTTAGCCTTCGGTGTGTTTTAAAAACTCCCATGTGACCTGATGTTGGTGGTTCATGATTCTCTGCAATAACCTTCGTGCGATTTGACTCAGCTACAACTTGTTTCCACTCAAACTCGTCAGTCAAAGAATATTTCCCCTTACTATAACGGTAAAGTACACCATTTTCTATTCGATAGTTCGGGTAGTTCTTTGGGTATGAAATACAACCTTGGTAAATTTTGTTATACCACACATCTGCCGCGGTTGCTGACGGTAGGGTATTAACAACCTCTACTTTCACCAATCGTGATAGAGCGTCAGGTATGACATTGTCTTTACCCTTCCTGTGCTCTATTTTAAAATTAAATTGCGACAGGCGACATCCCCATCGGGCAAGACGTCCCGTTGGGTTTTCTAAATTCATAAACCATTTCAACGACGCGTGGTCAGTGACGACAGTAAACGGCCTAGTACCTAGGTATGGTTCAAATTTTTCAACAGCATACACAACCGCTAGTGCCTCTCTCTCTGTCGCACTATAATTACGCTCATTTTTATTTAAAGACCTACTTATATAGGCTATAGGATGGTCGGCTCCCTCAACGTTTTGCGTCAAGACGCCACCAATGCCATAACTAGAAGCGTCACAATGAACTGTGAACGGTTTATTAAAATCTGGACATATTAAAATGGGTGCCGATACTAAACGATTTTTTAAATCCATGAATGCGTTTTCCGCATCTGTGGACCAAACAAACTTTGTTTTCGTACTAGTAAGTGCGTTCAAAGGTGCAGCTATTGTTGAGAAGTTTTTTATAAAACGTCGGTACCAGGAACACGTACCTAAAAACATTTTTACCTCTTTTGCGTTCTTTGGTGTTGGAAAATCTATAACCGCACGCACCTTACTAGGATCAGTCCTTAAACCGCACTCGTCTACTATGTATCCCAAATATTTGAGTGACTTACGAAAGAAATTACTCTTTTCAAAATTTATTGTTAGATTTGCTTCCTTGATACGCTGATATACTCTATTCAGTAATAACAAGTGTGTATCATAATCTTCTGACACTATGATTACGTCATCAACGTAGCAAAATACCAGTCCCTTAGTCACTTCACTACAAAAGGGTGTACCAAAAAGCATGTCCATAAGCCTTTGCTGACGCGCGGGCGCCCCAGTAAGACCGAATGGCATGACATTAAATTTAAACAGACCCTTTCCCGGTACAATGAAGCTAGTTTTTTCTTGTGACTGAGCATCTAACTTAATTTGCCAAAAACTTGATTTAAAATCGACTGAGCTAATAAATTTCGCGTTTCGAAGACTATCCAGTATTTGGGGTATATAAGGTATTGCATAAGCGTCCCCTTTAGTAACTGCATTTAATTTGCGACAATCCAGACAAAATCGCCATGTACCATCCGACTTGGGAACCATAAGGACCGGATTAGACCACGGACTTTCACTGTGGGTTATTACATCCAAGCTAAGCATTTTATCCACTTCCTTATGTAATTCCTTAAGCTTTTCCGGTGACATGGGGTACGGTCTACACTTAATCGGTGATGAATCGCCGGTATCTATTTTGTGTTCAATTAAATGAGTTCTGCCTAATCCTTTAGTCTCGAAAGAAATTTCATGAAACTTTTTAATTACAATTTCTGCCAATTCTTTTTGTTCCGATGTCAAATTGTCATAATAAGATAAATTATTTAATTGTTGATCAATTTGAGACGCATTCTTAATAAATTCGGTTGGTTTTTTAATATAGGCAATTTTATCAAAAATTTCTGGTAACAACGAGAATTCTTTCCAAAAGTCTACTCCTAAGATAACATTCGATACTATAGTAGGTATAACGTGAAATTTTATCAATTTAGTAACCCCTTTAAAAGATAGTGGCAGTGTAATAAATCCTATTGTATTACATACTGAACCATCTGCCACAGTGACAGTAGTAGCGGATTCTACCATTTGGTAACCTAAATTGACAAAACGCTCGTGTGCACCATTCCCTATAATAGAGATCGCTGCGCCAGAATCTAACAATGCACAGACAGTCAAATCTAGAATATTAACATGTAAATAAGGCCGAATGTCGTTGTCGTCGGGTTGAAAAAGGACCGTGGTGACGGCATTGTTTTTAAAATATTCTGATACCATTTTTAACCATTTTGTACTATCAGTAGTCACGGCTTTTCCTACTGAAGTGCCGCCACGACCTTCGCCAATTAGTTTTTTGGCTGTAAATTAAGCCTACACTTCGGGCACGATCGCGTCGTATACCCGAGTTGACCGCACTTAAAACACATAATACGCTTGTCAGTACACGCCTTAGTATGATGTGTATCTACCTTGCACCTATAACAATACATCTTGCCGGTATGTGACGGCTTTTGATTGTGAAACTGTGACGGTGGTTTGTACTGTGGCCGTTGGTCAACGAACTGTCGTTGGTGTTGTGACGGTATATTTCGACTACGAGCACCATGACTAAAAGTGTTGAACGACCTCTGCTGTTGTCCAGATGTAGATGCGACGGCAGCAAAGTCCTGTTTTGCGGTTTTACCTTTATAAACAAAATCAGGATTTAATGAAGACTGTTTTGGCGGTTCTGCGAATAATTTGCTTTTTTGACGTGCAGCCTCAATTATCCTACAACAACGACGTAAATCTTCGACGGAGTTAATCTGCTGCAACGCGAGCTGCTCCGAAAACGATGGCCTAATATTATGAAACAGGATTTCCAATTGCTCCTTATCACTTTTTGGATTCGCAAGACGTGAAAACATACCACTCATAACCGCGAAGTAAATATGAGTCGGCTCGTCTTGTCCTTGTGTTCGTGAATGGATTTCCTGCAAAAGTCTATAATCAAAATCCGTAGGTGCAAACTCCTCGAGTAACAAGGTGCTCAACCCCTTCCAAGACTGAAACCTGTGTTTATTTCCTCTATACCATAAAAGACCTTGATCGATAAATAAACAACAAGCTGAATTATATAACTGCTCATCAGATATACCGAACGCTTGGGCACGCTCGTTTACCGCTTCTAAAAACGAATGAACACTTGACAAACCGTTGAACCTGTTGTTGACATATTTTAGAATATTAAAACTTGTAGACTCCTTTGTAACGTCACATAAATCAGCACAGTTACCAACACCGGTACTTCCAGGATCGCTTTGCTTTATTAAGAACCTATTAATAACAACTGAACATTGCTCCAACTTTGACTTTAAATTAGCACTCATTTCCTTTTCTACCTGTAACTCAAATACAGTTAACCTGTACAGTCGAAAATAAAGGTGACAGTACAAAGCTTTGGCACGGACTAACAAACGACTGTCTTTAGTTTTCTCCAAAGAACTGAGCTTAGACTGTAACTCCTTTATTTTCTCTGTAATTACAGGCAACTCCTCACTAGCTCGCAAATCTTCACCTATAATTTCTTCAGGCAGAAATTCTGTGCATAATTTTTTAAGTTGTTTTCTCATAATAGAAACTGTGTCTCCCGGTGTCTCTGCTCTAACACTAATCTCATATGTCAACTCATCTCGAAGCAACGAATGATAATTTATTTTCTTTAAATCCATTTTTTAGATAAGAAACAACAAAGTCCAAGTGTTATTCTATATAAGTTTGTTTTGTTTATGTATATAATTGTTAAACACTCAACACTATCTCTCCTCTATCTCAGGGGTTGACCTAACAAAATGAGTAACAAAATACTGTTTACCAGTAAAAGTTTACACCAAATTCAATAAATGTTAATTTATTGTATATTAACTCAAGTATATAAGTTAAAAGTAACTGTAACACTAGTAAATACAAGAAATGTTGGGTACTAGAACTCCAGTATCACATTTTAGTAAGTAAGTAACTAAGTATTTTAGTAAAAGTTCTTACTCAAATGTACACCCTAGGTAGGTAGGTTGTACTTCAAAATAGCTCTTAACCTAACATGCAGTTTAATAAAAAGATATTTAGATATTATTTGAGAAGTAATTTAGCAGAAATACTGCTAAGCAAAACACTAACAACTTAGTTTAGTATCTGCTAACAACTAAGTTAATTTGTAACCCGGAGGTCTGTACCACAAATTTATCACAAATTATTAAGTTTCTAAGTTAAAACTAACCTCTTGGCTAGTATACCTAGATATGATTATAATTAACACAGTACCCTATAATAGATACCATAAGAAAGAAATATTTGTTTTAATTATTTCCTCAGAAATATTACACTAATAAGAAAAGAATCAACTAGCCTTTATGCTAGAAGTATTCTAAAAAAAAAATTGTTTTTAATAATTGCTAGCTTTTGCTAGACAAATTAATAATGAAAATAATTGCTAGCTTTTGCTAGGCAAAAGAACAATGAAAAATAATTGCTAACTTTATATTAAGAAGCAATAATAAAATAAATCCCCCCCGGAACAACTTTCAAAGTATATGGAACCCCGCTTAACCTAATTTGTATTTAAATTGTCACCTAGAACACCACAAGCACATCAAATACACTGTATATAATGTAAATAAATAGTTCATAAAACGTTTAGATGATTTAGTCACTATGTCTTAAAGTTGACCTTTATGACAAGTTTGTTTGTTATGCTGTTTATTCACACATTACCAGTTGGCATTTATTCTTATGTACTTAAATATGTACTCACACAAGTTTGTTTGACTATGTTCAACAATTATAGCAAGATTTTGTTTGATTACTGATTAATTCACCATATTTAATAAAAGAAAGGTGTTTCTGTAATGAACCCAATGTTTTATGTTTAAATTTTGTAAACAAGTTAAATTTTATTATGGAAATTGTTTTGAAATGTAATATCAACTAATTTAAGCACTTTTGTTTATTGCATGTTAGCCAAATAAGCAAGCACAAGATTTGCAGGAAACAAGTTTATATGACATGCAAGTTGTTGTTGTTATGAATATTGCAATTAAATATTTGCTTATTTATCAGTACACTGATTTTAAAGTATATAATAAAATTACCTGTTGAACATGTCTTGTGAGAAAAAAAACAATATTTATTTTTATACACTGTGACCAAGTAAGGGTAACAAAATGAAAGTCTCTAACAGCTACAACATCACAATACAGTCACTACTATGAAATTGGACCATTTAAGAAAGGAAATGCCAGCGTGTCTCACGCTTCTTTTATTGACTTGACATCCAGTCTTAAATATTATCCATAAGAAAGCAACAATTATCCAAACCTAGTGGGCGCCAGCTGAAAGGTGGCAACCGACAAATAAAAATAAAAATGCTCTTCTGATCTGAAAGTCTTTATTTCAGCAAAGGTGGTTTTGAACACTGGTTCTTACATTGGTGATTTGTATTGATGTAAGGTCAGACTCCCAAGACAGAAGAGAAACAGGGTCGCGTTACGGTTCGCGTTGTTTGGACAATTTGTTGCTTCTTATTTTTATGATTAAACTACAGTATTTTTGGTTGCTGAGAGATCGAAAGATGACTTACAGGAGGGCTCTTCTCATACCTGACAGATCACACTCACTCCGTGCTTCTACCGTCTGGCTGTCCTGTGCTTTGTCTCCTATCTCTCGGCTTCCACGTGATATTGATGAGTGCTTCAATATAGCAACATAGCATGAAGAAGACAGCGACAGAGATGAAAATGAGTACAGTACGGTGCTTTCAGAACAGATAGAAAATAAATGTATCTTGAAAGAACAAAAGTATAAACAAAAACCCTCGAAGGATTGATCTATTTTCCTTCTCCCACCCCTAGATCCAGTACTGTACTACTTCAAGATTTCCGTGCAGTGTTGATGGCTGAAGGAAATTATATGTTCCAGGCGACAGAAAATATTAGGGTTCCATATTACATTTGAAGTTGTTCCATCATAAACTTTCAGCCATTAGGCTTTAAAAATCTGGGATGCCTCAGGATTCCCAGTTTGAGGCCTATTTGCCACGCAGCTCTCACTTGCAAACGCACATCCGCCGACATCATCGATGACGATGAAGTATCAAGCTGTCAAACTCGAATTGAAAACAAATGTCACTGTCAATGTCACTCGCTGTTTAAGCTACAGTAAAAACTCCAAGATATTGATGCTTCCAACGAAGTGACTTTTAATCCCGACAGATGCCGCCAAACGTTTCGTTACAATATACTTACAAAATTTTATCTTTCAGAGTCCATTTGGGTAAATTGTGGTAGATAAATAAAGAAAATTTGTCAATTAAATATTTTTATTTGTGATTGAGCTTGTGCAAAAATGATAAAAAGATAAAAAACGGCCAAGAGCGTATCAGACACGCCCAAGATAAGGTTCCGTAGCTATTACGAAAAAAATCAAGTTATATTACGTGCGTAACACAATTAAAACACTTACTACAGTCTTAAAATCTGTTACCAGAAAAAGAGCGTATCTTCACGGCACTTACCTCCTTTTGTTAAGAAGCGCAGTTTTTCGATAATAACTCAAAAACGGTATATCCGATCATTTTGAAACCAATTTTCGTTGAAAGTATTTAGCATTAGCATTTCCAATTTTTTGGACTACCGGTTTGCAAGATAGATCGGTTTGCAAGAGGCACAACTTTTGCTATTTTGGGAGCGATTATTTCCGGAAATCTTCACTTAATCAAAAAAGTTTTTGAGAAACCTTACTATCTTTTGAAAAGAGCTGTCGAATTATGTGCCACGCGTTTGTGCGAGTTAATTTTTTTTTTCAATTCCTGTTTCGTGTATGTACTCCCCCGTCCTATAAATATTTATTTTTGTAATTTAACTACAAAACTAAATAGTGGCTTTGACAAGACATCTGTACCCCACATTTCATTGATATACTATATATTTCATTGATATCTTGTAGTCTTCGAGTAAAATGCCTGTAACATACGGACGGACAAACGGACAGACAGACCGACGGACTTGACTAAACTATAAGGGTTCCGTTTTAGCCATTTTTGCTCCGGAACCCTAAAAAGAGATTAAATAAATATCATTTATTACCACAACACAGTACTACGAAGACTTATTACAGATAATTACAAACTTAGTTGTGAATGTCTAGCTGGGTTTTCTCTCTTTTCCCAACTCACAATTCGCAACTGTTTAATTTCCCAACCTCTCGATTTTCTTTTCCTCAGTGTATTTCCAGACAGTAAACCTAACCTAACATACTGTTTTCTATAAAATAATAAGAAAATACACTGATGTAAATTTTTGATTTCGGAAAAAATCGAGAGTTGGGAAATTAAACAAATGAAACCTTTGGCAAACAATAACTGCGAAAAGGCGGAATCCTGATTCTCTTACTTTATTGGTAACACATTTTAACTGTCACCTGAAAGCAACATTAAGTAGCTACCCTTAGTAAAGCCGCTAAGATTTATATCCATAAAATAAGAGACAATATACCTAAAGCGGAACATTATACTTTATTTCGTTGCTACTAAGAGTGAAAATAGCTTACAGGCTTAGGCCTTCGACCTGATCAAAACTTCTTAATAAAGAAATCTTGATCAATACATACCGAACTCATAAGATCTTATTAGAAATAACGGGACACATGGCAGAAACTTTGGTTATTGCAATTTATACTTAATCCCAGAGACTGATATTAGTTCTGTGTACTAGGTATATTTACTTGGTATAGCTACCGAATATTTACTTGTTTGCCGAGTAGAAACGGAAGAATAACAAAGAATAATAAGCTGTTGGCCTCTTTAGTTTATAATTGCGGGGTATTGTGTTGAAATAGGGCATTGTTTTTAGTAATGGATTGTTTATTTTTTAATGAATAGAATTAAAATTACATAATTAATGTTTACCGAGAAATTCCCTTACCTATAGTAAGATTCAAAGCTAGTTATACGGTTTAAGACAACAAGAGCTGTTTTTACTTTACAAATCAATACGACAATCAGCCTTGTTATTTTTCTTCTGATGTAGGTACTGTCATAAAAAATCAGCCAAGAGCTTGTCGGACACACCCAGAATATAGGGTTCCGTAGCCGTTACAAAAAAGCATAGGTACTAAACAAGTACTATATATACCTAGGACAAACGGTTCAGTTAGGTAGGTCCAACTTCGAGAAAGAGATCACTCGTAGTGTCTTTTCATCCAAATGACCGCAGTGTTTGAAGTCAAAAGTCTTTGACCAGTGTGTGTTGCCAGTGATGTGATGACATACAGATCTGAGACGTGGGCGCTAACGATGGGCCTCAAGAGGAAGCTCAAAGTCACTCAAAGGGCTATGGAGAGGGCTATGCTCGGGGTTTCTCTGCGGGATAGAATCAGAAATGATGATATCCGCAGTAGAACTAAGCTTACTGACAGCCCGAAGAATTGCGAAACTGAAGTGGCAGTGGGCGGGGCACATTGCTCGCAGGACTGATGGCCGATTGGGTCAATAGGTTCTCGAATGGCGTCCACGAACCGGGAGACGAGCTGTCGGTAGGCCTCCAACAAGATGGAGCGACGACCTGGTTAAGATCGCAGGATCGCGGTGGATGCGAAAAGCACAAGACCGGTCTGAGTGGAGAGCCTTGGGGGAGGCCCATGTCCAGCAGTGGACGTCTTTCGGCTGACCATGATGATGATGATGAAGTACTTAGTATTTTTCAGTAATCGATCATTTATTTGCTCAAAATTTATAGTACGAGATGTTTTGTCAGAAAAGCATGCAAAATATTTTAAAGTTGTGTGTATTACTCGCACTTATAACAGTAACTATCTACAATTATATTTTAATCTAAATTATGCGTGTCATTTAAATAATCTTGAATTGAATAATAAGCTTTTTGATATTAAATAATTTCACAAAGCCTCCTTAAATTCGTTTATGCTTTCTAACTTAATCATAGTTTTCGGTAATTAATTAAAATATTCTGTGGGCCATTCCAAATACACTTTTTGGAAAAAAAGCGCTTCTTGATGGCTTACAACTAATTTTTACGTAAACTGTTAAATTTTGAAAACTGATGTATTATTACATTTTATATAAATTCACATAGTAGAGTTAATATCTTCATTTTTATAAGGATTTTGTGTTTTACATAGAATTTTAGGATTTTATAAGTTAAGCCTGCCATTTACTCTTGAACTATAATAGTTCTAAGATGATTTACAAAAAAATACTTTGAAAGCCCGACTTGTTGGCTTTACACTTAAGCCCTTGTACGTAGGACAAATCTGTCGGGTTTTTACCAACACATCGATTCTAGGAACTCTAAAGCTACGCGAATTGTTGAGGGACGATGGTAACCGGCCAAATGGTGCCACTTCGCTTATGGATTACAAAATAGTTAAGGTTCTATTTCACAGAATGGATACAGCATTTGGCAATCGATACATAATCTAGCAAATAAACCATTACATTTCATTTCATTTCACATCGATACAGATAGTGGTAGCAATCCGGGCGGACCTTGCACAAGGCCCTACCACCACCTGCAATTTTTTTTACAGAAAAGCGTCCAGAAAATTGAGACGATTGTAACTCCCTTTACCACTATTCTTATTTGTTCCCCATAATGAATATAATAAATAAATAAACGAATTTATTAATAAATAAATGAATTTATTATTTATTATTATAATTACTTTCATCGCATCAAACCTGCGCGTCAATCTTCATTCAGATTGTAAACGTACAGTTTTTCTATTTTTACTCGTCTATAAAATTCTTGTAGCCGTAAATTTTCTTTTATTAAAATCCTCCTACCGCCCTTATTGACCCATGAGGTCCCGATACTGTAGGATATAATACTTTATTATTTTGAACACGTACCCATAAAGTATAGAAAGTATTTTACGACTCAATAGGAGCAGCATCGTATCGCGATGCTCACTTTTAAATATTTCTTGAATTAATTTCGATACAGTCGTGTTAAGAAATACAGTGGAATATGAACGATCAATGCATAGAAGTACTTAACCAAAGGAACTCCAGCATCCTTGTACCCATGTAATTTTTATTTTGTTTTGCTAGTTTTTACAGTGAGAAGAATTGTAATACATTTTTTGTTTTGGAAAAAAACTTTTTGCCATATTCGGCGGGCATTCTGCTAAGCAATGATAGTCTTACGGAAAACGCTTGATAGTATAAAAAAGTGACACGGAAAAAACCCTTTGCGGCCTATTAACAGAGCAGAAGTTTTGATTTATATGAAAAATCGTTACTAGGGTCAATCGTCAATTACTCACCGTTCAATAACGGTCACCTTACTCTACTAAAAATGAATGAATTCTAGTTATCTATAAACAAAGTTCACTTTTAGTTTAAGGTATCAATTACTGGCCACCGTTCAATAACTCGCCACTAATTAATTCAGCTATTAAATTCAGTTATTGAATTCAGTTATCGAATTCAGTTATCTAATTCAGTTATCAAATTCAGTTATCGAATTCAGTTATCAAATTGAGTTATCGAATTCAGCTATTAAATTCAGTTATTGAATTCAGTTATCGAATTCAGTTATCGAATTCAGTTATCGAATTCAGTTATTGAATTCAGTTATTGAATTCAGCTATTGAATTAAGTTATGGAGGCCAGCAAATTACTTTTTCTCCAAAAAGGTTCCATTGTGGACACACTGAACATTTGAACTCCGTATGGTTTAACCTTTTCTCTGTTCATTGCGTGTACCAATTATGTACGTATGTATGTAAACTCTTTATTATACAGAATAAGTGAAAATAGAATTGACAAAAAAAACAAATATGTACGAAGGCGAACCAATTATCCACTGCGCTGCCAGTGTATTGGCCGCTCAATGTACAGACGAAATCTCCGTATTTATGTAGAAGCAAAACCATCCATTACTGCCCTGCTGTACCCGCGTCCGGTGTCAGTATGCAGGGCATGTTTTGCGGGACTCATAAATTTGGACGTAAAGCGATCCTTTCTACAAGGCTGGCGTTAATATACAGTTCACAGCTCTTAAGAGGATGCTGCGGGTTATTGTAACACGAATTGGAGCAATCCCGGAATGCTACCTTGTGTCTGAATATATTGCCTTGGTTCTGCTCATGGAATTCATTGACAGGCGAAGCTGTTGGTGAACGATAGCCTTTTTACAAGATAAAAGTTTTAGTATATTTATTAATTATGGAAATCTTATTAATTAATTAAACCATTCTTGTATATTTCTAACGCTTTATAATGACATCTTCATTTTTTTTCATTGGTGAGCATTCTACACTTCTACCTTAACATGGGACCCTATTTACAATGAATTTTAGTGTATATATCTTAATTTGATTTTAAAAATAAATAAAATTAAGTTGTGTTGGTTTATTAAGTTAGATTAGGTATTAATTTGTTTTAGTTATTTAAAAAAAATGCTTTTGCCATGTTTCGTGCGGCGAATTCTTCTTGGCAACAATGATCTTTTCGAAAGCGCTCGTGGTATAAAAAAATAAACGTAAAAGACCCCTTTGTAGCCTACTTGCACTTTTTTTTTCAAGGTACTAATAAGATATTTCGGCCAAGTACGAGTCGGACTCGGGTCCATATCATTATCTTTACAATATTAGACATTAGCAAAAAACGGCAAAAAGTCAAGTTTGTTGTATGGGAGCCCCTTTAAATATATTTTTTTAAAGTAGTATACAACTGTGAATATTTCAAGCGTTTACCTGTGGCTGTTATTAATATCAAGCAAAAAACGTCAAAAAAATCACGTTTGTTGTGTGAGAGCCCCCTTAAATATTTATTTTATTCTATTTTTAGTATTTGTTGTTATAATGGCCACAGTAATACATATTCTGTGAAAATTTCAAATGTCTAATTATTACGAGTCAAGAGATAGAGCCTTGTGACGGACAAACAGATAGACAGACAGCGGAGTCTCATTAATAGGGTTCCGTTAGTACTCTCTGGGCACGGAACCCTAAAAATTATGACGAGTGATGGGCATGACTACCAATCAGTAAGAAAAAAATCAGACAATAAACTTTATGTGACCCAATACTAATATGGATGTAACGTCCTTTCATAAAACAAATTAAGTCCTAGAGATACAAAACAATATTTTGTTACCCAAGTAATAAATTACTTTTTCGACGGCCGGAGCGCGAAATAGGGTTTTAATTGCACGTGTAAGTTATAGGCCGGTTATTAATTTAAGCCTGGCTTATGAATTCGCGTACTATTAATAGTCGCTTATGAACAATATTAGAAGGATAACGAGACATAATGGTTGGGAAGATGTTCGTTTAATAGTGGTTATAGAAAGGTCGGAAAACAATATCATTATTTTTGAAACAACAAAATGTCGGAAATCGTCGAAAAAAGAGGATTGGTATGAGTAAGAAAAAAAGCGTATTCAAATCGGTCCACCCGCTTAAGAGCTACGGTGCCACAGACAGACAGACAGACAAACATAACGGTCAAACTTATAACACTCCTCTTTTTGCGTCGGGGGTTTAATAAAAAATAGCCACGTGCGAGTCAAACTGGCGCATAGAGTCCCTAAAGGATTTCGTAGAGCATACCCATAATTTGTACAACATAACGGACAGCAGAGGCTAATTACCAGAATCTTTTTGACACTTTTTGTACGTAACGCATACACAACGCCCACCAGGCGACCCACTTGCTCGTTTGCCTTCCAGTGGTATAAAAAAAAGTAAAAAAAAAATGACAACGCGACGATCGCGGCACACCTGAATATATACGCGGCACATCTGAATATATACGCGGCACACCTCAATGCACACACGCGGCACACCTGAATATATACACGGTACATTTGAATATATACGCGGCACACCTGAATATACATATACGAGGCACACCTGAATACATACGCGGCACACCTGCATATACATGCGGCACATCTGAATGTATACGCGGCACACCTGAATATAATACTGAATAAAAGAAAGAAAGAAAGAAAGACATTTATTCACATTCACAAAGACACACAAACACAACAACAAAAAAAAAACAATAGACAACCAACACAATCAAAACAAAAAGGAAATACGAAAATAAGAATACATGATTTTGTGTGTCCCCGCAAAAGTGAATGCTGAGGCGTTACTAAACACTTGCCCTACAGGAGTCAAACGTGGGAGTACCTATACTTTACTTATATGAACTTAAATCGAACAGTAACCTCCAGCCCACATCCCCAAATATATATTCAAGCTTCATACAATGTTTACTCAAGTTTGTTCACGCAAAATGAATAGTAATGAACATGAGGTTATACCTACTTATTAAAATTAGCTACGCATATGTGTTGGCAGCCGATCGTAAAATCCACTCAATCACGAAATTTCTAGGCATATCGTGATGGTCCATTTTATGAATTGGCTAAGGGACATGCGCCATATCGTTCAAAATTCAGAATATCAGCGAATGCGTTGCTCTAATCGATCTCGGTATTGTTTCTCAGGCATATCGTCATATGCGTCATATGGCGCCATTTCACGATATGCATAGGAATTTAGTGATCTCGCGGATTTTACGATCGGCCGCCGACAAAGGCAAATAATACATGCGATCGTTTGGTTTAGGCGTTTGTTCGTAGAACGAAATACAGTATCTTCGCCTTGCCTCTCCGCTATTAACCGTGCACCACAACTGCGTCTGTGCGACACATAACATTCGAACGAAACCTACCCTCCTCTTTTTTGACATAATAATAAGACAATATCGTCACCTGTAATATGAATTAATGTAACCGCCAAAATGACGATATTGAGTTGTGTATACAGTTTGACTGCAAATTTAATGATCTGTCGATTGCTGCTATTAAAATTTCGATATCTTGAAAAAAATGACAGTTACGTTAACCGAAATCAGACCATTTTTTTTCACTTTACCATATTTTTTTAATGTATGGCACATTTTTCATAAGTTACTTATTATTAGGTTAACGTAACGACGAATTTGTGATTGCGTATTAATGTATTGACCAAAGATGAAGAAAAGTCATTAATGTAAGACGCGTCTGTTTGAAAATGACTCTTACATTACTCATTTTGTGGAATAATATAACTGATTGGTAGTACTTATGCCTCTTACATTATTATTTGTCCTCTCAGTTTTCGAGTGTTGGAGGTTACATTAAATTTGTATATTTATTTTAGACGGACCTGGTCCTTACGTTAATTCACTTATTGGGGACTTCCCGTCTATCTCTTTCCTTTTGAAGCTTTAATCCATAGGTAAAAGCGGGACATCCATACATTTGTGTGTGGGAAGCAATAAATACAATAGTGTGCCTCTGTTATATGATTTGGTGGTGTGATCGATATCATTAGCCAGTTCGTTCGGATAAGTCGTAACATGACAAGACCACGTGCCATTGTTATGCATACATACAGTGATAAAGATGAACGAATTAAGTGGATTCGCGTAAAAAAGAGCTTTAAAAACTGAGGGAAGTTGCAAAAAGGTAAGTAGCACAAAATGTATAATTATTATCACCTAAAAAGGGAGTCGAATGCTATACTGATCGTTGCCGGTGTCTAGTTTATGTACGGCTACATGATAACTTACCAAACTTTTGCGCTTAAAGTGATGCCCTATTAAGGAATTTGAAATGAACTGTTTATTATGTACGTTTTATTTATTAATTATTAAGACTTAAATGTCTCTTTAAATGGTTAGTAGACACGATTGTTTTGTTTCTGTTGAATAAAGTTACTACCTCTATAATGTTAATGACATAATAAAATGTATCAATTTAATTTTCAGAAAACGAAAGACAGAAATTTAAGATGATAGTAATAAAGACAGTGATGTTGTGAAGGATAGTTACGCTGACATACCCCCAATAATTTCAAGCAGGAAAGGAAAGAGAAAAGGGAAAGGTCGGTCTAATGCACGGGTCGTAACGAGTAATTCATCGAATGATTCTCTGCAAAAACTTTAAGTGCAACGATTGCTAATTTCCACAAAAAAGTACATGGACCTTAAAAAGCTCTGTGACGATGAGGTGATACCTAAACAATACGTGCAAGATTATTTACAGCTGCCTTACGTGGACAAAACTTATTCTTTAGACAACACACACACACACACATACACACACACACATACATACATGATGAAGTTCCAACACTTCCAACTAATGATGGTGAAAGTGAGGAAGTTGATGAAAGAAATACAGTAAATAAAAAAGAAGCCATACAAAAAGCAAGGAATCAGACAAAAAAGGACAAGAAAAAAGGGAAAGCTGAAGGAGTAGTTAAAGCCATCGGCACTGTTGAAAAAGGGAAAGGAAAAGTAAAGCGAGGAAAAGCACTAAAGAAAAGTACCAAATAGAACAGATAGCTAGATGTTTTTTGTCAACCTCAGGTAAAAGTTACTATTGATTAAAAGAGGTTTAAGTTTTTTCGATTATGATACTAAGTTGTGAAGTTTATAATTTAATTAGAACTGTTTTTTGTTTCGATTAAAAGCAAAGCGAGGATAAGTAGCAAAAAGAGTAGAAAGATAGGTATTCTATTGTGAAAATTAAAAGCAAAGTCAAGAAAAGCAGTAAAGAAAAGTAGCAAGTAGCAAAGAAATTACGTGTTTTCTTATGTTAATTAAAAGCAAAGCTAGGAAAAGCAGTAAAGGAAATTAGCAAATAGGATAGAAAGCTAGGTGTTTTTTGTTGATTTCAGGTAAAAATTACTACTTATTGACATCTAAAGAGGATTAAGTGTTTTTATTACACTGTTTTAAAGTTTTTAATACACTATTATAACTATCTAAAATGGTTTTATTATAACTGTTCTCTTGTACGCGAAGATAAAAAATAAAGAAAAGTACCAAATATTACAGAAAGCTAGGTGGTTTTGTCGATCTTAGATAAAAGTAACTACTTATTGACATTTAAAGCGGTTCAAGTCTTTTTTTTATACTAAGTTGAAAAGTTTTTAGTACAACTATTAAACTGTTGTATTTAAAACCTGTTTTATTCATAACTTACAACCCTGCCATAAATTAAGTAAAAGAGTTTTTTTTTTTAATATCATACTTTATTACAAGTGAATAAGATTGGAATTGGTATAAATACCTCTTTATAATGTAAGTCCACATTTTGAAAAAGTGAGTGCCTTACGTTATTTTATTTTTATTTTTTGTGTCTTACCTTAAACTAATCTTAATTTTTTTTAATACATATTAATGCAACCACCCATAAAAAATAAAAAATTAACGTAACCACCATACGATTTTCTAAACTATAATAACTGTCTATATAAGGCCCCATTTGTCTGAAAGATCTCACCAATATAAGATAAAAGCTATAAACATAATTCCAATAGGATATGTACATAAAAAGTTACAACACTTTTTCTAATTTGCAAATTACTTTTTGGCCTCTCCTGAAAATTCGCCATTTGGTGGTTACGTTAATTCATATTACAGGTGACGATATACATGTTACACAGACCAAACCAACGCAAACTCCATATAAAATAATACGCGTCTCAAACTCTACAATATGTATATCTACTGTTGGACATAGGCCTCCCCCATAAACTCCCCCCCCCCTCCTCATCGGCGGGAAGCGACCTGCATCCACTGTGAGTCTATGGCTTAAGACGTAGGAGCTGTTTCAGCACCCTGATTAATTTTATTTGACGCATAATGTGATGCGATCTCCGTCTATTCGAACAAAACAAACAGAGATGGCATCACATTTATCCGTCAAATAAATTTAACCAATGGACGATGGAAGAGGTGGTTAATGTTACAAAAATCCAATTGATAATCTCCAAGACATTATTCCGTTCCCAAAGACTTTAGATAACTTCCGTTACCCAAGAAGCTCCAAGATTGTTTCCTTATTTGAGTTCAGCGAACTCCTCACAGCGACACTGAAGCAGTGCTTCGGAAATTCGCGCTCGAAACCTCTCCAGCAACTTGGATTTTATAATAAATCCTCCATTTTGTTTGGATCGTTTAAGGACCATCGGGAAATTGTTAATTGAAGTGTTATGCAGCTTGGGAACAACACACCTGCGTTCAGTTAGAGCAGTGGTTCTCAACCAGACGTCTGCGAGAGTTAAAATAAGGACCGCAAAAGATTGTACTGAAGATGCAAACCTAAAAATATTATTGATACGAGTATAAACCGAATTAACTATGAACAACTTAGGCCGTCATGCAGGAAAAAATAAATCTAGATTTAGCAATTAAACCTAGCTTAGGCTTGACAGTTCCATACATTTTGACACTACTAAACTAAGCTTAACGCTAACTCGAGATTTATGTGTTTCCATCAAGTGCCCATTAATAATGTAACTTAAATTTCACGATTCAAATTCAAATTCAAATTCAAATCATTTATTCAGTAAATAGGCCGCAATGGGCACTTTTGCACGTCATTTTTTTAAACTACCAGCGCTTTCGGAAAGACCATCATTGCCAAGAAGAATGCGCCGCAAGAAACTTGGCAGAAAGTCATTTTTTCAAAATAAAATAATTACAAATAAAATACTTAAAAACTACAGTAAACAATTAAACAAAAAATCACAAAAAAAAAAAATTAAATAATAATACAGGGATGTATGGGGTCCCTTAGTTACAAAATTAAACACTAACTATATCTACGTTAAGCGGAAGTGTAGAATGCTTCCACCGTCATAAATGAAAAAAAAATAAAATAAAATAATAATAAAAAAAACTGAAATATGCATTTCAGGTCAAGTAACCTTAAGTAAGCTTTTGGATTCCGATGGCAAGCTCACGTCTGCCGCCCCCAAAGTTAGCTCACACGCACTCATGTCATGCTCTGAAAGCAGAGCGGTACCGAGGGCATGGTATTGCTTCCGTTCCCATAAGCTCTATGGGATCGTCTTGGGAACTTCGACGTAGCGAGCCTGTGACTAGAATTATTAAACTAAAAATATACAAGTTTAAAATCCATAAGCTTAACAATATACAATATAACTATAGCAAGGGGATGTATAAAGTCCCTGAGTTAATAATATAAATCCTAATCTAAATAATTCAGAGATGTATATAGTCTCTAAATGTCAAAGTAAACTACTTAATTAAACTAATTAAATTATACAATCATCAGAGGTGTAAAAAGCCTCCAAGGTCAAAAATCAATAATAATAATTAAAATAAAGAGATGGAGATGTATAAGGTCTCCAAATGTCAAACTAATGCATGTTTTTAAATTAAATTCTGCAATGCGGACAACGGCAACAGAACCAGAATCTAGACACGAAATGCGCCGGGACACTGCCAAGTCACACTTCACAACACTACACAATACAAATACACCGACATAAACACACACTCACACACACACACACACACACACACACACACACACACACAAACACGAGTACATCACACATCAACACCCTCATCGCACATCAATCTTCATCGGCTTTCAGTTTTGGCCATGTCGCATTATCACATAAGTACTCCTCAACTTTATAGTAAGCTTTCTTCAGGAGTGCACTCTTAATGTATTCCTTAAAAGAGTTGTGTGGCAATTTCCATGCTTCTACGGAAATTTTATTGTAAAATCTCACGCAGTTTCCCACAAAAGATTTGCTTACTTTCCGTAGACGAAATTTAGGAACGGCAAGCTTATGCTTATTACGAGTATTGATATCATGTACGTCTGACACTTTCTTAAAGAACTCGATATTCTTGTGTGTATACAATATCACATCATGTATGTACTGTGAAGCTACTGTGAGGATGTTTATCTACTTAAAGCGTTCTCTTAGTGAATCTCGGGAGCCAAGGTTGTAGATAGACCGGACTGCCCTCTTCTGTAGAATGAAGATAGTTTCTATGTCGGCTGCCTTGCCCCAAATCAGCATACCGTAGGACATTATGCTGTGAAAATAACTGAAATAAACTAGCCGGGCAGTTTCTACGTTGGTAAATTGCCTGATTCTTCGTACAGCATAGGCGGCAGAACTCAATCTAGCAGCAAGACCAGAAATATGCGGGCTCCATTGTAAATTACGATCTAACTTAAGACCAAGAAAAACAGTCTCATGCACAAGTTTCAGATTCTCTCCGTTTAAGGAAATAATTGTTTCAAACTGTCTTACATTAGGCAACGAAAATTTTATACATTTAGTTTTAGCTGCATTTAGTAACAAATTGTTAGCAGTGAACCAGTTTAGCGCCTCTGCTAAAGTCTCATTGATGTGTGTTGGATCTTCTTGTTGCCTGTTTACTTTGAATATCAAAGAAGTATCATCTGCAAACAATACTATGTTGCATTTCTGTTCTAGCAAGTGGGGCAGGTCATTTATATATACCAGAAAGAGAAATGGACCCAAAATGGATCCTTGTGGAACTCCAAGCTTCACCGCTGAGCCAGCTGACTGCGTTCTATTTATGTCCACTTTTTGAACTCTTTGGCTGAGATAAGACTTAACAAGGTTCAGTGCTTTGGCTGAAAGTCCATAGTGTTGTAGTTTGCGGATAAGCGTCTCATGCTCCACGCAATCGAAAGCCTTGGACAGGTCGCAAAATATTCCTATTGCATCTTGCGAATTTTCCCATGCATCATAAATGTACTTCATGAGACTTGCGGCTGCATCTGTTGTCGAACGGCCCTTTGTGAAACCGAATTGCTGACTGTGTAGCAAGTTATTTAGATTAAAGTGACGAAGCAGCTGATTAAGCATAATCTTTTCAAACACTTTACTCAGCACAGGCAGCACAGATATTGGACGAAAGTTGCCAGGATCAGATGAGCACCCAGCTTTAAATAATGGAATCACTTTGCTATATTTCATTAAGTCCGGGAACACACCATCATCAATGCACTTATTAAATATGACGGCTAGGTACGGTGCCACAATATGGATAACAGATTGCATAACTCGAACAGAAATACCCCAAAGATCCTCCGTATTCTTCAGTTTCAAAGATTTAAAAGTCTTTATAATTTCTTCAGAGTTAGTATGTTGAAAATCAAAATTCAGATGTCTATCGCTCGCAATTTCATTTAGATAAGAACTAGCCCGCACAGTGGAAGATCTTAGATCGCGAGTCGTATTTACAGCTATATCTGAGAAAAAATTTTCAAAAGCACCCGCCACTTCTAAATCTGAAGTCAATATTCTATCATCCACTTTTAATTGGAATTGACAATTACGGGGCTTAGATTTACCTGTTTCTGAATTTATTACATTCCATACAGCTTTTACTTTATTATCAGCGGATTTAACTTTATTACTAAGATAATCAGCCTTGGCAGTAATACATACTTTTTTAAATAATTTGGAATATTTTCTAACGTAGTCTATAAACGAGGGGTCTTGACTGTGGCTTTTCATTTCATAAAGTTCATAAAGCCTAGTTCTACTCTTATGTATTCCGACCGTGGCCCAGTCACTAAACTTTGCCTTGTTCCCGTTTCTCATTTTAGTTCTTAATTTGAAAACTTTTCCGAACTCTCGATTAATTACTGCAGACAGGTTCTTATATAGTACGTTAGGATCACTTCCCTCCAAATAAGGCTCAGGAACGCTGTTGATAATATTTTCCTTGAATTTTTCTACACGGGCTTCTGTAACGGGTCTGTAGGTTACTATTTGATCAATTGTCTGTTTAGGTATTGTAAAACAGGCTTTTTGGCCGCTGTGATCGGAATTGAAACAGTTTATTATTTCTTTGTCCATAACATCACACATGCAGAAAATATTATCTAAGCATGTAGCTGTGTTTGCCGTGACTCTCGTCGATTCCTCAAAAAGATGAAACAAGTTAAATGATTTAAATAAATTCAAAAGTCTTCCAGAATATCTATTTGCCGAGTCTAGTAAATTCACATTAAAATCTCCACATACGATGACAGATTTACTACCAGAAAAAACTTGTTTCAAAGCATCTTCCATCACGGGTTCGAACTGACAAAAGTCTGAGGACGGCGGCCTATATACACATAATATGATCTGATTCTCTAATTCAACACACGAAATTTCAATAACTCGTTCAATGGACAGCTGAACTACATTTTTTAGTTCTTTGCTCTTGTAATCGTCCTTAACAATAATCATAGAGCCTCCATGTATAGCCGATTTTCTAGTAAAAGAACTGGCGATTCTGTAATTACAAATATTCAATAGTAGTTCATGTTGTTTCAACCAGTGCTCAGTAATACACATTACTCCTACATTTAATGCATCTAAGAATAAACCGATTTCAGTTATTTTGCTGGAGAAGCCTTGTATATTTTGATGAATCAAAATAAAGTTACGTTGCTCCTCCGCTGTCTCACGCGTTAGTTTAAAGACTGGCGGCCCGCGGGCGGCGCGCGCGCGGCGAGTCCGGCCCTGCCGCCGTCGTCCGCTACGTACCTAGGTTCGATATTAAATGCTAATAACTTTGCTGTAGCTACTTTACAATTTTTCGACAAATACAATTTCAATTCATTTAGTTTACATTACCTTCGTTACTTGTTTTATTAAAGTTTATATCTGAATTACCAATCATCTACTTCCATGCCACATTTGAAGATTCTAGTAATTATAGTTCATAGGATTCTGTTGAACTGAATACATAAATCCCATT
This sequence comes from Choristoneura rosaceana, assembly GCA_037349165.1. NCBI lineage: Eukaryota > Metazoa > Arthropoda > Insecta > Lepidoptera > Tortricidae > Choristoneura > Choristoneura rosaceana. The sequence goes on from JAZBNJ010000026.1 coordinate 1,643,957, forward strand.
TTTTCCTTATCCCGTGGGAATTTCCGAAAATCCTGAAATTAATGTTAGAAAGAAAGAAAGAAAGAAAGAAAGAAAGAAAGAAAATACATTTATTTAACGCCATAAAACAAACATAGAAACAAACAAAGAACGATTAAAGACATACATGACGCTAAATAGGTCCCCACTCAGCATAATGCCACGGCAAGCCGTGGCGCTGATTTTCAGTGAGGACCTTATCTAAAAACTAACTTTAAAAAAAAAAAAGATTAAATTGTATGGCAACACCGGCTTAAACAGTTATTTACATGTTATTTTTTTTTATAAAAAATTACCTACTTGTATATCAAATCTGAAGAGTCTAGTTACTATAGTTACTGATAGGGTCACTCGGAATCGAATATATAAATCCCGTTATCTCCCGTTCCCGTAAGAATTTCCTAAAATCCTTCCTTAGTGGATGCCTACATTGTATCAGGTATTTATGTGCAAAATTTCAAGTCCTTAGGTCCAGTGGTTTGTGCTGTGCGTTGATATTTTCAACAGTCAGTCAGTCAGTTTTAAATTTTATATAGATGGAAGATTGGTTTGATATTATCATTTTAGCCTCGTAGTCTTTGCTACTAAAAATGTAACCCAAAATAAGGTCAATGGTCAGAAAAGTTCGAGAACCACGGTGTTAGAGTAAGCAACGAAATTGAACAAAATAGTTAAGAAATTTTTACAGAATTAGAATATTCTAATCCTGCCGTCATTTTGTGTATTGAAAATAATTATGTACCTAGGTATGTAACAAGAACTATAGGTACTTAATAACCTACTTATAAGTTTATAGGTATTTTTTACCGCTTAAGTATAGGTTTTAAGTTATAACCATTAAAATCTATAAGCCAAAGGCTACTAGAAACACAGGAAAACTTAGTTCCATTCTCCATGTTCCAGTTGCGTCTATCTGTATATGATCTGTATACTCGTATCCATACTACCGCCATTACAGGGGGGTACCCTTTCTCTGCAGCTGACTGTACCTGTTGGAATGCGTCAATCTTTATAACAAAAGTTTTTTTTAAAGCTTTTATTAATTCTCACCTCACCTGTTGCCCATAATCAAATGTTAAACGTCAAAGTGTGGTGTGGTATTTGACATTCTTATTTAAGTTTGATGACAATAAAATATTATTTTAGTGAAACGATGGTCCAGTCAGAAATTAGTCTCCGCAGGACGGGATTCTTCGACGGTTAATTTGGTAGAGAATTATTATATTGTAGATAGAATATGCCCGCGACTTCGTCTGCGCGACCTAAATTATCGCGCGGTGGCGCCCTTTACCGGAAAGAAAAGTATCCTATGTTGATTGTTGAGTCTTAAACTATCTCTATACCAAATTTCATCAAAATTAGTTCAGCGGTTTCGACGTGAAAGCGTAACAGACAGACAGAGTTACTTTCGCATTTATAATATTAAGTAGGGATGAATAAAATTACTTTTTTTGACACTTATAAGTGCTTGTTGTATCTGAGCCCTACACTGAATAAGTGTATTTTGACGTTGACTTTGAATACATTTACAATCAGCAAAAAAATTTCGAATTAAAAATTAAATTTTCAACATGAACTAATTTGCTTTTATAAACACCTGAATAAGTATTGCCGAAGTTATATTGTGTAGGTATGAGGCAATCTAAATACAAGGTCCATCGGGCCACAACATCTCCAATTGTGCGGAGGATAAATCAAATTATCCTATTGGAGTGAATCTAATACGCATAACAGGCTTTGTAGTACAATGGACTAGTTTGGACACGACATCGTTTAATTTTTTGGCACGTAGTTCTACTACATTTAATGCAACAATTGTGTAAGAAGGAAAAGGCGAGCGATGTGTGTTACGACGTAAGCGTTGCGTAAAAAGAATACCTATACCAAGATTTTGTTTTCGACTTAGACGCTTATGTAACGTTTTTTAACTTTCGTGATTTTCACTCATAGTCAAAATACCACACTTCAGTCTAGTTATGACCACGGTCGCTGTAATGTGGTCGGAACGTCGAGGTAAATATTACTCGTGCGTGTTGGCGTGATAAGTCCCGGTTGTGGAATTTTGACTTAGATACATATTGAATGCAATGTTGGATAGAATAGTTTTTTCATGACTAGATACTTTGAATATAAAATTACTGTGAGACTTCTCATGGTCATGAGAAAGACTCCTAGAAGAAGAGAAGGGGGAAGGGGGGGCCTCAAACATGTCGAGCTAAACTCGATTTAAGACGCGAGTTCTCCAGATTTGTTTCATTAATACTCATTAAATAAAATAACCGAATTATTATTATTGCCACGTTTCACGTCCCAGTGGTCAGGTCACTTGCCTGTTGTCAGAGAGTGAATCTTAGACCACTAGATTTAAAACTTTAAACACAAGTCAACCTAATAAAGGCGTGTAAAACTCAAGCCACTGCGGATTTATCCCCATTACGTGGCAAAAATCCCATCCGATACGGATACGGGCCCTAAACGAGACAAATAACCACATTACTTACGCTAAACCCGTTTTTAACTCCGGTGTTACCATAATTTCTCACCAAAAACACACTCTACAGGGATGTATGCTCACATTACTTCAAAGTCATTAGTTTCTCGCTTGCTCGCAGGCAGTTACATAAATTTACGCCGTCGCCAGCCCAGTTACATGAACGGTGCTTGTTCGGTAAGGCTTAGTGTTGGAGCGAGTTGATTGAAGAACGTAACGAGGCTACCCGTCACAGAACTAAAGTCATCGACATAACTCAGAGAATTAGCGAGTTGAAGTCGCAGTGGACTGGCCATATCTGCCGAAGAACCAACAACTGGTTGAGTAAACGAGTTCTTGAGTGGAGACTGCATCTCGGGAAACGTCGTATATGACACCCTTCGCCAGGTAGAGTGAAGAACTGTAAATAGCTGTTGCCTAAAATACAAGGTTAATTATTATTGGGGGAGGCCTAAGACCAGCACTAGACTGCTGTAGGCTGGTGATGACTGTGTAATACTAGTAATGACACCACGCTGGGACGTCACTATAATATTTATAAGTGGCTTCACGATGGGAGTACCACGGTAAGGTTTGTGAATGGGGCACTATAAGGCTGGAGGGTACAGAAGGGTATTACGGTACCGTCCAGTGATGTACCACCTCCTTAATGCACACGGCTACAATTGAGAGAATTATTCGGTAATAGTGAGACTTCAGGGCGTTGATTCGGCGGAACCCCGGAGCAACAAAGACATCAAGAATTTATTTAAATAGGCGCCAGAGGCCTCTGTCGGCAAACGAATGATGTGCTTAAATAAAAGAACATATATTTCACAGTAAGAATGTTTATTCCGTTAAAAAATCAACGGTACAAAAAGTCAGTGAAAGTCACCAAAAGGCAGTAACCTATATTTTATAAAATACCTCTTAAATTAAAACACCAAGTAGGTACAGAGATTCGGGCACCTCCTACTTTCACGTGTACACCTAACTATTAATATTAAAAAAGAAAAAAAATTGCCCACTGCCACTTCATCAACCAAAAAAGGGATACAGGTGAAATGTGAGGTAGGTACCGAAACCACAATACCCGCATACAGAATTACGCAAAATTACAACTAGAATTTTCCTATGGAAATTACACAGTTACTTGTAAAAGTATCATAATAGTATAAATTCTCTTAGTAGAAATTAGGTAGGAAGTACTATATCAAATAGTAGTATAGATTTTACCACTGGTGGTGACACCTTGGATTTAAAATTGAGATAGATTCATTTAAAAGATTAAGTTTTGCAAATTACACGTCAGCGTGTTAAAAAAAAATAAAAGTTAGGATAAGATTGGGTACTCGGTGGCTTTTTAGTTACAACCGAGGGTGAGAGAGAACGTCAAGGGAATTGGTAGTTCCTGCCATAACGGAGGAACTGTTAAATCATGGTTCAAGTAAGAAGACACCTAGCGGAGAACGGCGTACTTAATACTTTCCCCACTACAAGAATTTGAGGTCACAGATGGAATGCCTCGGTGCTGAAGGTAATCGGCTACTCCGTACATTAGGTACGGAGCGGTGGTTCGTGACCCGACTCGACCTTAGCACAATCAGGTCTACCACCTTAACGGGTAATTTAGTTTATAAGAGTATACTCATCATCACGGTCACACCGGGGCACAGAATACAACTTTAAAAAAACTTACGTGGAAAGCATCTAGTCCAAACAGAAAGAGATAACACTACCCAGCTTCTACGCTATAAACAGTAGACAGAATTCAGTACTCGATGCCACCAAGGAAGTGTGCCGGTGAATCCGGAACCAGGAACTGGACCAGAAGTGACGACGGACATTTCAGGAAGAAAAAAAAACCCTGGAACAATATTATTTCCAATTAAAAAACGAGCATTAAGAAATTTACATAGAGGGTAGACTTGTAGGTGACGCAACGGCAAAGCACATAAAAAAAATGTCCGGATGACTTACCCGAGGGGTTTTTCTTTAACAGAGGAAGACGAGTCGCTACGGGATCACCGCAGACCGCTTTTTGTCTTCCAGTAGACCGTCAGACATCAGCCTTCATAGGTTCATTGTGTGTCGACACGGCGCTGCTGGAAAGAAACCGTCATTGTAAAAAAAACACGGATTATCACCGCGACAGCCGACGACGCAATACCGATAATATAACGGCCGTGTAGATCATCATACAACTCACCTCTAATATGAAACAATTACGCTCAAGATGGCGTCAGCATGCCTCGTCGCGCAAATGTACCGACTGATCCTATAACAAGAAAAATACATTTTGACAATTCATCGAACAGATCTACACAAACGAATACTAGGCTAGGAAACTTACCCATTTCCGCGCCGGGATAAAAAGAAATAAAACTTGTCCGCTCGTCGCGGAACAAATCTGAGCAATGACAGACCAGAATTCATCTCCTCATCTCGCCATTAAAGAAAAGGAAAAAAAAACAAACCATAGAGAGATTTCCATAGGTAACTACGAAGATACCGTAGATAGAATTAACAACAACTGTTATTCGTTTATACCGAACAATACCATAATTTTTTATGTTATAATGAACATAAAATGTAAAAACAAAATATGTTAACAAACACCGGCCATAGACTAAAATTCATTGAACAAGCATGACGACAAGCAATTGCCCGAGTCCAGTGACCCGGTTCATTTCACGCATGCGACGGATCGAAGCTGACATGCCAGTGTATAAAATATTTCGCTAACCGGCTTCCTAATAAATGTCAAAAACAACAAACAAACAGAGGCGTGAACCTGTAACGAAAATTACTACCCAAACTCTTAACCTAAAAAGAAACAAAACAAGTGCCTATCCCTTTGACAGTCGCGAGACCACGAGGAACGGAACGCCGCCGCCCGATCTGTCAAACTTTCTCCTGAGCCAAAATGAAAAGTCCAGATCAAAATATTGGGTTTGTTTATATAAATTCGCAGCGATGAAACCGCTGGAGATATTCCAAAGAACAGATGAATACCACCCGCGATCATGTGTGCGCCCAAAGCGAACGTGCAGTGGTTTTGAGTTGCTTAGTGACCATAAATAACACCGTGTTTGGAACAACAACTTTCGTGGATTATTTGTAAGGTAAAAACTCTTTATTCTGGGTATAAAGTGCTACAACTGAACAAATGACACCGGTGATCTTAGTGCCACGTTTTGTACCTAGTCAATTAACGCTTAAAGTCTAAATTGAAAACTTAATTGAAGTGGAAATAAGCCCGTTTGAAAGGTCATCCCAACATCCCAAATACTTGTTTGGGCAATGGTACAGAAATGCTTAAAGTTAAATTTAATTTTGTTAGATTTTAGGCAACGGACTTGTTACTATGTCGTCGTATCCTACGATAAGAGCCACAATTACAAAATGCTTACTTTTCAGGAGAAGCATTTTTGTGTTTCTTTCAAAAGATAAGTAGCGAATTGATAGTTTTGCAATTAAATAATGTGTATTAGGGTTCTAGGGTTCTGTTAAAATAAAATTTATGTTTTTAATGATATATAATAGATCAATTTTGTCCTTTAAATCCTTTTTCGTCGGACTAAATGAATTTTAAAGGGCCATAAGCTACGTTGTGCCTTTTATCGTCGAAAAATTCGAGGCCACAACTGCCATTAGGACCAAATTATAGTTGTTAAAATATTTGCGTTTCAACATTTCTTTTAATTTCGGTATTTTTCTTGTAATACAGAAGTGGCAAATTAGATGTTTTATTTTCTAAGATCTTTTAAAGCATAAAGCGGAGGTACGTACCCACAGTTATTCTCTTAAATAAAATAAGTCCCATCTAAGAAAATAAGTGAAACTAAAAACTTTTTAATTTTTTATAAATTAAAAAAATATGTTTAACTTGTGAAAATCTAAATATTCTCAACGCTTTTAATATTTAAAAAATGCACATTATGTATATACATATGTATGTAAACTCTTTATTGTACAAAATAAGCAAAATGCACATTATTATTTACTAAGTCTTCAATATTCATTGGAAATCTTTCCCTATTCTTTCTCATCGCCTGTATCACCCGCAGCAGCAACACCTCCTTTCTCATGAAGTAGTTTTAGGGCCGACAACGCACTGGCATCGCTTAAAGCGTTGCGGGTGTCTATGGACAGTGGTGATCACTTAACATCAGGTGACCCACTAGTTCGTTTGTCTGGCCTCTCTAACATAAAAAAAAGTAACGTTATAAAAAAGTCATGAAATTCTTCATTTTTTTATTGACACAAAGATGCAAGAGACTTGTTTTTATATATTCACTTTTATAGTCTGTGCTTACTCTTTCAATATTTGTAATCACACTCCTTGTCCCTCTTTTCATCTTTCTTAAACTCATTATTGTTTTGTAGTCTTCGCGAACATCGTAATATAATATTAATTGATAATAGAGACCAAATATTGGACAGTTTAAGTTAAGAAAATAAAGATTAACTTACCTTTTTTAAAGACTTTGTTTCACTATATCTTAATATTTACAGACTGTTACCGACAATAATATGGGGCTTGATGTTTACACAAACCAATACCAACCAGGCAGTTTTTTGTCAGAGCTTCAACACATAAACAGGAGACAAATTTATGAAGACCGAATTTGAAATAAAACTTTGATACATTAAAAAACATTAGCCATCATTGTACAAATTAATCGAAAAAAATAAAATATTGGTGATATAAATTCGAAAACATCCCGAAGCCACACCGAAGTTTTTGTCAACTTGAAAACGTTTAACTTCCTGCTACTGCTGAATTAATTTCACATGATGACGTCAATGAAGAAAAACTGACGAAAATGTAGGATGCGTAATGATAGAGACTATTTTGAAGTCTACCTTAATTCCGTGTCGGAATGAAAATATTATCCTTCTGCATCTTCATGATTATCAATAGTTGATTTACTAGTAATTTCTTCTATCTGCTCTAGTTATCATCTAGAACTTCATTGGTTTCTTTTTGTTTTTCTACAAAGATAATATTTTCATTCTGACACGGAATTGAGCTAGACTCCAAAATTGTCTCTTAATCATTGCACATTCACATTATCGCCAGTTTTTTCTTCCGTGATGTCATCAGGCAAAAATATTTTAGCAGTAGCAGGAAGTTAAACGTTTTCAAGCTAACAAAAACTTAATCGGTGTGGCTCCAGGAAAGTTTCCGAAATTATATCAGCATTTTTTTTTCGTTTTATTTTGTACAATGATGACTACTTTTTGATGCATCTGAGTTTTATTTAAAATTCGGTCTTCATCAATTTGTCTTTTATTTATGTGTTATTGCTCTGACTGGCTGACTGACTGGTTTGTTTCAATATCAAGCCCGCTGTTGCTGTCGGTAACAGTCTGTAAATAATAAAAAATATTGAAACGATGTCTTTAAAAAAATATGCTTAGATAGGCTTTATCTTCTTAACTTACACTGTCAAAAATGTGGTCCCTATTACTAAACAAATAATCTAGATCTTGCTCGTTTTCAGGTTGTACGCGAGACTTTTCTAGTTTTATTTATAGAAAGAGAATTGAAAAAGCATAGAAAATCATTGTTAATATTAAATCAGTCACAGGAAACATCCCCAATTTTATAAGAAGCCATAACAGAATAATATTCTAGCCTATTAACCGATTGACAAGAAATTAGAAGGTAAATTAGATACAATAATGCCAAAATATACAGCGAAAAAGGCCTCAAGTGCCATAAGAACCCAAAAATAAGACGCGCAAAATCAGACGTTGAAAATAATTATTGTTATCAAAAAGTAAGTATGTTCCTTCCATGAAGCCGAAATGTTAATAAAACATCCAAATATATCTTTTAAAAGCGAATATTTAAGCAATAATTCAACAAAACATAATTCGAACATAGAATAAGGACACTACCGAAATTGTGGCCACACATTTGCCATACAAATAAAATTGAGCTATTCCGCGGTAGAAGACCGCTGTAGCCGTTCGGGCTTTATTCTAGGTAATATTAACCACTTCATTAAATTGTGTGATGTTCTTCATTAAACTATGTAAATATATAAATACGTAAACTAAGAACATGTGTAATATAAAAGTAAACCTAAAATAAGTAATAAATAGGATCCGAATGATGCAAAAACTATTTAAATAAATTTTCTTGGTGTTTTCTTTTTTCGATCAGCGCCATTTTTTGTAACTATTTTTACAAATCTAAGTTCTCGAAGATTCGTTTTAGGTTTTTCATTGTTAATTAACGAAAAAAAAGACGATCTTACAAATTAAATAACCATTACAAATTCACGCCACTCTTACGGCGCTGTCCGCCGAGTACCGCAGAAATGGCGCTTGCGCCCCCTCCTCGCGCCCGCGTCGCTCCTTTTTGCACGGCGAATAAGGACAGCAGAGTACTTCTGGCTTTTCTCCGCGTTAGAAATGAGACATACGTAATTGTGGCTTTTCTTAAATATTTTTTTACTATTTAATAAAAAAATATTAAAATTATTATTTAAAGTTGTAAACATGTATCTTGACGTGTAGAATTCAATTTTACAATAAAAACTAAAAGCCCCTATGGTGATAGTGGCTCTTATCGTAGGATACGACGATGTTATGTTGAAATTTTGAGGGTTGAAGCTAAATGAAAAGGTACGTAAAGAATGATTGAAAATTACAGCAGGTATCCCGAGTTTCGAAAAATTTGTTTAAAATCAACTTTACCGGGTTAAAACTAAATGGTTCCTTTCTAAACTCCATTTCAATAGAATCTGATAATTCTGTAGACACTTCCAGCCGACTAATATGAACACCAGGTTGGTGAAGTCTTGGCGACGTGATTGTTATTCTTTTTTTGATTCCTTTTAGATTATAATCACATCAACAGGGACAATAATTAAGTATTAGGGTATCTGAAACGTCTAGAAAATTGTCAGATTCCATTGAAACGAAATTTACATGTCCTGTATCTCGGAATAATTAGTAAGTGATTAGATTAAAATACATTATGGTCCTGTTGACTACTGTTTTTAGAGTTTATGCAAAATGACTGTTGAGCCGTTTTAGCGAGGCTTCATTTCTCATTTAATTAGGTCGCTAACGAACATTGTGTGCAGCTACATGAAATATGTTTCGGTAATTGCAAAGAGCTTACTTGTTTTCTTTTAATTTGTTGGCTGTGTTTTGCATGCTTGCAAAAACGGTAACGCTGAATTCTGTAAATATTACATCCGTTTCTTAAAGTATCTGTGGAAGAGTTCAAATAGGCTAGGTAGCCATTCTATCCCGCGAGTGTTTCGAAAAATTGCTTCTTAGTGCACTCTTATTCAACTTCAAAAGGATTCTGTTATGCAATAGTGTGTTAACTATGAGGGTTCTGCAATACAATGTGAACTGTATTTTTTTCAAGGGTTGACATTGTATTTTTTATTTCAACTCCAAATTTTTGTTGCTTTTACGGTCATCCCGTAAAGATGTCGCTAGTGCCGCTGCTTAAGTGACTAAAAAAGAAACAAACAAGCTGAGATATTGTGATGCATAGGAGAAATTTGTGTCTGTACCGTTGTCCGATGGTTTCGATTCCCAGCATTGGTCTTATTTTTCTGGTTTTTCTGTGCATCTATTTTTCAGTTTGTATTTTCGCTAGGGTACAAACAGTGACAGGTTGCTAGGCTGTCGTCTATGGTACTATACTCTAGTTGTGGAAATAACAATGGTTCTTTAATCGTGATGTTCAAACCAATCCCGTCTGCCCTAGAAAACAAGGGAGGGTCGTGATATCAGTCCCCTGTCAGTCAACATTCACAAAAAGGTATGACAAGGACCCAAATTTAGTTATGTATAATGTAATATCAGTTTTGATCGCAACCTAAAATTTAGTTACAGTTTAGAGGTTAGAAAGCGTAGTTGTGTTACAAACTTTGATATAGCTATCGACGGGAGAAAATGGAACCATTAGAGCTTAGTCCTGAGCATGTGGTTGGTAAGTTGCCACTAGTAAGTGATCATGGAAACACTGCTTATGCTTTACAGCTGTATTGTAATCTGCTGGCCTTTGGACACACCAATTTAAAAGCAAATTGGATACATGCAACCGCTACTCTGTTCCGAAATGTGTTCTAAAGGGCCCGAAAGAACTCTTAAACCGCGCAGTGGAGAAGTGTCCAATTCATGGGAGTGAAATTAAATAAAATCAAAGAGTAGAAAATTTAAGAAAATATAAAATACAACCCGTTTGAACAAAATAAGTCAAGTGATCAGCTAGGCACAGGTTTTCTCTCAGAATGAGATAACTTGGGCCGCAGTTCCTATATGGGCCCGGTGCGGGTCATAAACCATTGTAATTCACTACTAGCCGTTACTCGGTCCGCGTAGAATTCGGTTTTCACTCGTGAATTCATACAAATTAAGATTTTAACGCGAACGCGATCGAGACGATAGTATTGTTGTCATGTGTTGTGAATAAATGTACGAGTATTTTCTTTCTTTCTTTCTTTAGACGTATTTTGTAACCGAAAACTTACACTAAGGGTACAGATTGAAAATAAGCAAGTCTTGAACCAGTAACTGGCACGTCAGCTAAACAGTCCAAACGCTCATTTTAGAGGCTAACTTTATATAGATCTTTAAATCAGAGACGCATGTTTAAAGTTACGAGTTTAGCGAGCTCGTGCTCTTCTATGATGCTTACTACACCCATGAATATTAAAATTACGGAAATATTCAAACTTTGCTTAAACTGAGGACTTTAGTTGCACGCTTTACGCCTGTTTGATTGTAAAAGGCTTCGGGTTTTGTTTTACGACCGTTTTAACGTCAGGGATAAAAAGGAAGTTAAAGTAATGATTGCCTCTGTAAGTAGGAGTGTGTAGGTATGCAGAATACAAAGTGGAATGAACTCTCATGACTGATTTCCCACTAGATGGAAGAATGGTATTGCGAGAGTAAAAGAAGAGTGCGTGCTGGCTTGCCGAGCACGCCCTCCAAAGACAGGGCGAAGCTGTAACGGTAGAAACACCAACAGCACTACCAAGTTAAAAAAAAAGCGAGAGTAAAATTGCTGGCAACTGGTGAATGCAGGGGGTAGGTCGTCATTTTCTTCGAATCTTTGTTGTACTACGTGTTGTAGCAATAAATGATATCTTGTCTTCTTTATAGCTTTCTAAAGGGACAAATATTACGCAAAGTAGTAGTGTATGGTATATTTTATATGCCCTGGATGGAGGAAGACCCGGATTCCATTAATTTCTTTTCTGTTTAATAATTTAATATTTTCCTGTTCCACCTTTCAATAACTGGCTGCCATAAACTAAAAATGAATTCTATTGATAGGTGACCAGAATTCATTTTAGTATAACGCGGCCAGTAATGCTAAAAACTAACTCTATAGGTGACTACAATTAATTTTTAGTGTAAGGTTGACCCTATATTAAAGTAAAATTATTTTCTTTGGGAGACGGTGCGTGTTGTCTTTCGGTTGACGATGATAAATAAGTACTTTTACCATCATCATTATAATCATGGGCTTCCCAATGATAATGGCCCAGAAAGATCAGCGCCGTTCACGAGACGTTTGCCGATTTGGGACCATTTCAAGACATGCGCATTTTCATTCCAGTTTTATTCACGTCGTCACTTGTAATTGGTTTCTTTCATTATTTTTTTTAAATGCGTCGCACTCACTAAAACTAATCCAACCTCTTTCTTCCATCCCTACAATATACATTCATTGAAATTCCGCCGTCCAATCGATTCTGATTTTCAGGAAATTACAATTGTCATTTGCAAAATGAAAATGCAAAAACGCCCGCTACTGCGCCTTTCCATTTCTATTATTGGATATCAAGTAAAATAACTGATAAATACAGTAGTCCAAATGAAATGAGGAATGTTTTTCTATTCAATTTTTACGAACCAAGTGTTGGAGCTCCATTAAATTTTGCATACATATTGCTTTGGTCGTAAAATATAGTTATAACCCTACACTTCGGTGAGCAAAGGAGGTAAACAGACATTGTCTAACATCTGACAGCATGATGTCTGGTTGTGTTACCTTTAAGATGAGCATACAAACCCATCCATCACCACCACCATACTACACTGACGCGTCACTCTCGTGCCCATAAACTATCTCTGTGCCAAAAATCACGTCGATCTGTCGCTCCGTTTCGGCGTGAAAGACGGACAAACACACAAACACACTTTCGAATTTATAATATTAGTATGGATGGCACCCGCAACTTCGCCTGTGAACAAAATTCGTTTATCGCTATCCTGTGGGAACCATGGAATTGTTCACGATACAATACAGTACAATAAATCTTTATTGTATACAATAGTAGTAAGCAATATAGAAAACAGGTACCACACAGAGAGAAAATTACAAGGTAAGCAATAGGCGGTCTTACCGCTCCAGGGCGATAACTTCAAGGCGTCTTTTTTCAACAGAAATCAGAAGTTCATACATCCAGATATATATGTGTATTCACATTTTTTTTCATTGAGTGTAAAAATTACTAGGGTAGGATTAGTAGGGCTCTGTATTTTTATTAAAATATCGCCTAAAAATTTACCAAAAAGGCAAAAAAATGATTTAAATTGTAAGAGTCCTAACTTTTGTGAATAGGGACGGTAACAGTTCAAAAACCTCGCAAAGTTAAAACGAAATAAAGTTAATTTTACAAACTTTTATGGTTCACGGCGTCCGCTTTAGCACATAGTCACGTCTCTCATTACCGGTTCAGATGAAAAGACTAAATCAGTTGTAATGAGGTGAAATACATTTTTTTCCGGTAATCATTTGCATAATGCGCACGATTACAGCAAAATTATGCAAAATACTGTCTTGTTTTTAAATGAGGTGCGATATCAAAAAGCTTGAATAAACTTTTTTTTTCGAGGAAGTTATTGAATTAACTTTTGTCTTATACTTTTGTCATTGTTATCATTTCCCGGAAATAAAGGTCTTTTTTCTTAGAACGTTATAATAACTATAAAAAAATATTTTTGGGCAACATGTTTATATAATAAAATTATTACAATATCCCACTAATAACAAATGTGAAAGTTGGTAAGTCTGTTTGTTTGTTACTTCATCTCGTGTAAACTGCAGAACCGATTTAGGTGGAATTCGGTATGTAAATTATTTGAGTCCTGGGAAAGAACAAAGAATAGTTCTTATCCCGAAAAAATGCATATTTCCAGCGGGATAGTGAAAAACGAATTATACGCGGGCAGAGTCGCGGGTAACGGCTAGTAATCTTCTTCTGTTCTTTTTTTCTTTCTTCTTTTCTTCTTCTATAAATAAAAATGAATTGTAAAATGTGTTGCTAAGCGCAAAACTCGGGAACGGCTGGACCGATTTTACTAATTCTTTTTTGGTCGTGTTCGTTATTGTCTGGAGAAGGATTTTATGGAAGAAATTTAAGAAAAATTACAAAAGGGGCAAAGCCGTGGGCAGTAACTAGTTAGTAATAAAAAAAAAATATCAAAAACTAAAAATATTCGAAAGCAAAACAGGCAACTAATTCAAAATATATTTTTAACAAAAACTTAAGAATGATACTTACACTATTTTGTGGCTAGCCGTAACAGCCTTTTAACGAATAAGGGCCTAAGAATGTATTAAATTAATTATTCTGTGAAAAACTCATCGCCAGTATCGCGATGTCATTACCTTCCCAGCATCACTACCATTGCGATGTCATTACCATCACCGATTTTAGACGTTTCTCAAAGTTTCCAGTAATCAATTATTCAGCCGTACCAGCCTTTGTTGTTCCGATATAATCCGGTGAACCATTGTAATGTTCGTTCAGCGTGAAATATTCAAGGCGTAATATTTAGTCATCCTGAAAAGGGTACGAGGCAAAAAGCGTTAGTAAGCGTGAGACTCACCGGTTTTTGGTGAAATTACCTATCGTGCATGTATGGGGCTTCTTCACCTTTCTTCATAGTAGGGTGTACAAAAAGTTTATTTATTTTCACAACAATACGGTAAGTATGTATTTGATAACTCTGAAACTACCTCCGGAATTTGCCATGTCTTGTTTTATTATTATGAAAATATTACATAGACAGTGCTTAGCGAAGAGAAAATTTAAATCGGTTGAAAATTGGATTCATAGTAATTTTATGAAAAATCTATATACCTGTCTCTTTCTCAAATGCTTTTCTCTATGCAGCAAGTATGGTGCTACTTGCTTGTGACGTCACATGTAAGTATGTCTTTCTCATCTAAACCTCATCTAAACTTGAATTTCAAACCTTTTTTTACAAGCTTTTATTTAGTTTCACCTGTTTCATTGTATTTTATGAAAGATAAATAAAGATTATTATTATTATTTTATTTACCTGTCCCATTGTCTGTATGTCTGTAATCAAATCTTGCAAGTTAAATTCAACCAACTTTCAGTATTTGGATTGACTTGAAATTTGGTATACTTATGTAAATTGCATGGCAATACAATAATCTGGTAGTGACATGCGTAGTCCGGCCAGAATCGTCTCCACAAGACGGAACTCTCAGAATGAAAATGTAGTTTGAATGACAATACAAAAGAAAAGAAAAGAAAAGAAAAGAAATGCGTTTATTGCCAACAATTAGGAAGGTATATAATAAATAGAAGGGTACCTACTTTAAAAATTAAGTTAACTTACTAACTATATAACTATACAAGTACAGTCAACAAAAAGTACTCAGTAAAAAAAAGCTTAGATTAAAAATGAAATTTTCCTGCAATCTGCGCTTGAGGGTTGGGGTAACTCAAACCGGAGCAGGGCGGAGCGTGGCCATTCTGTACGTTAGTAGTATTATATATTCTGTGTATCCATGTTCGGAATCATGTCTCGAATTTTTCACAAAAATGTCACTTAGTCAATTTCTCCTTTCAACCGTCGATGTATACGTAAAACATTGTCTTTTAATTTAATTTAAGATTTTCTATTTGATTCTCGTGAATGTATTTTAACGCGGAAAAGGCACGGGTAAAAAATAGCAACTTCTGAGTAAATTAGACCTCGATTGTATTCAAGCTCCCAGAAACAAAATGGCGTACAATAACGAAGAAACCGTTGGACTAAATTGTTCATTTTCGTTCGAGTGTTCGATCAAAAACAAACCGAGCGCGACCTGTACAATAACAAACAAAAACATCAGAAATGGAGACAAAGGGGATATTGGTACAATTTTCCTTTTTCTCTAAACGTAGAACAATGCCTCGTTATTCCAAGTTCTAACTGCCTTTCAGAGGAAAGTAAATACGTAAGTACAGAGGTATCTAAGGGATCATTAATACATAATTAGGTAGGCAGAAAAATAGCTCCAGTGGGAACTTTCCTTTTGAACATGAAACTATCGTGACTCACTCATAGTCGTTAAGTATTTTCATGTTTGCTAACTCTTGGACCAGGGATGGGGAAACTGCGGCCCGCGAAGGCTTGAAATCCGGACAGATATAGACGGACATTGAGAGCAATAACACCCCTATTTCTGCGTCGGAGGTTAAAAAGACATTTAATTTAGGAAGAATACCTTAAAGTGACAAGGGAAGAAAGCGCGAATGGGAGATGTGAACGAACTGGTGAAAATTTTGGGAGCCCGTTTGAAATCGAATTCGTATTCGAATTTCGAAAAAAAATCGTAAGGACGAGGCCGCGCTACCGACAAATTATTGAAGTGACGTTGAGATTAATAAAAAAAATCCATAGCCTATTTCTTAAAGCATTAGGGAATTCAATCATTGTGAACTGCTTTCCTTTAATATTCGTTTCAAATTTAGAATCCATCGGAAACCTTTATTGAATTAGTAGATTGATTAAAAGTCAATGGGTCGGTTAACCTTTTGTCTGAGGGGTGAGAGAGAGAAAAGATCAAAGAGATGGTAGTGGTACATAAAGGCACTGTTACACATGCCCGTTAGTAGCAAGAGAGCATGCTACTATCAAGCAAATGCTACCTAGTAGCCTGTGTGAACAGGGCATGCTACTATCGAGTATGCTTATTAGTGGCATGCTCGAGATGGGGGTGGAAGGGGGGAAAAGTAATAAGTAAGTGTGAACACTTGTAACCATGCTAGTAACGAGCATGTGTAAGAGTGCCTTAATTATGTTTGTTACGTAAATTTTTTGTATGTGCGTATAATTGAGTGTGAATGAGTGTATGCATGTAATTATAAACTGCATGAGTTGACAGACTAGAGAGTTTGTCATGTCATTGGATGTGTCTAAATAGTGAAATGATAAAACGTGTTGCCTTTGCGATTTCGCTTCGTCTACTCAATGACGTGTTTCAAGGATTTCATCAAATCACTTTAAAACAAACTTTAAAAAAGAGTTCTCCTTTTTGCGTGATTTCATCATTTAAATACTCGTAGATATATTGAGAGATTTGATCTAGTTAACACAATTTTTTTCTAGGCAAATGATAATATGTACCATTTAACAGCCCGCGTGATTTGTTGATGTCCCTTAGAGAGCTATTTAAAACTGTTTTATTCATGTCATTTATAGTGAAGGTAAACCCTTTATTGTACAAAATAAGTTAATAAAAACAATTGACAAACATAAACTAACATGAAGACTTTTGTGAAATCATTACAGAAAAAAAAACCCAAGTCATTTATAGTGTACATTTTGACATGCCTTCAATATTATACGGATCCCTCTATGCCCAACTACGAATTGCACTTGGCCGGTTTTCTATATTAAGATTAAACATAATTAGTGTGTAGGTACCATTCTATTTTAATGACTGTTTGACGTGTTAAAGTTATGAGTAATTACTTAAGTTAGACCTAAATGTTTGCCTCAATAAAATTAATGTAATCCAAAGCCATTTTACTAATTTGGTGAAAATAAAAACGAATTTAAAAGCGATGTTTACATTAAAAAGGGTTAAGAATATATGAACCATAAAATATGTAATCGAGTTTATTGACATATTTTTTTATTTTATTTTTTATTTTAAATTGACGTTGTTAAATTCAAAAGCTTTATTTGTTTTATTAATTTTGTTATTTTAATTCAATGATGACATAGATGTATTTATACTCATTTAATATGATTTATTGAAGCATGATTTTTTTTTTTAAATTTGCATGTCGAGCTGTCAGCTGAATACTGTGACTGTAATTTAATTACTTAAGATCTTGTAAACGTATTCTAGCAAATAAAGATTTACTTACTTACTTACTTACTTATGATTAGCGAAGAGTATGCGAATTTTGGCGCTCTCGGATTGACAACTTCACACACAATTGCTTTGCAGGTTTACGTCAGTTTTACTAACTTTACTTATTTACTTCCTAAATTTATCATCAACTTTTACACATTACTATAATATAGTAATGTGTAAAATTATACTATTATAATAATATTATGAATGTTGATGCAGCTTGAAGTCTCGAGCATAATTTAATATCTGGAAAATTTAAATAATCTAAGTATCAACATCGTTTAATCAGTGTACAGCAAGTGTTGTCAGCCTCATTTTTTTTTAAATTTGCCGCGGGTTGTCTGGGACAGCTTTCGCTGGCTTGAGTGAGGGATGATATGCAATGTGTGTTCATGCAGTTTCTCCACCTCCACGCTGTACGCACACACAAATCACGCCAACTCATCTATCATCACCACACCACACTGAAGCATTTCGAACTCAACCAGAGCTTATCTTCAGAGCAATACAACCGTTCGCCATGCTACCATAATGTTTGACTGACACCTAACACCTGTCCTGCTCTGAAGTTGAGCTTTGGTGGGGTTCGTAACATGTCAGTGTAGTGGTGGCGGTGATGGATGGGTTTATGTGTGATCGTACAGTGTGGAGGTTATTAGTTTTTTTTTAATTTACTGAGAGTTTAAAAACCTGAAAAAAAAACGTTTTTCCGCCTTTTTAAAAAACTCACGAGGTCTGTTATTTACAGTTCACAGAACTAATATTATAAACTTTTTTCTATATGAATACGTGTGTTTGTAAAAGCTATTGTTTGATACATTGATTGATACGTAGTTCCAAAAAAAGTGTACATATTCCTGTTAATGAAAAGCAAATTGATACGAGTGGTGGAAGAGCTAACGATCCAAATTTCCATTTTAGTGCTGGTTTTAGCAAAAACGTGTACCGTGTACTTTTTTAAAATCTAACAAATTTTGGGTTATTTCTACTCAGAATCGGGAGCACTATCGATTTAAAAAATAAAAAATGTCCCACTTTTAATTGTCACTTTGGTGACGCATTTAACCATACATGTTGTATGGACCGTCATCCCCCCCTCCGTTTTTTTCTACCAACAAACTGTCATGCAGTTTGGCAGATAATTTCTTTAAACTTGTATTCTGTTTACTTGAAAAAAAAACTGGATGGGAAATTAAGGATAATCAAGGAAAAACGGGTACGTTTTTTTCTGAACACTGCCAGAGATTTTACAATTGAACCTAAGGGCCAGTATAACCGCGGTACAGCTTAGGGATCTTCAAAAAACGAGCCTATCAGTCTCTCAAAGGGCCGGCAACGCACCTGTGGTACCCCTCGTATTAACAGGTGTCCATGGGCGGTGGTGATTGCTTTCCATCAGGTGACCCGCATGCTCGTTTGCCCCCTATTATAAAAAAAAAAATAACACACTCGCACCAAATTTCATGTCCCTAATCCCGGGACCAAAAGTATAGAAAATGTGGTTTCACTTGAATATCCTCAGATTTTGATATGCTATAGATTTCATAGTCCCGAATAAAAGTCTCTTACCTCTGTTTCCGGGTCCGTTTCAAAATTTAGTTCAGTTTTTCAGATTTTGAATCTAACAGGACTTAACAGCACTTAAACCTTGATTAAAAAAGCCTGCAAGTGCTCCTTAGTACAATAAACAGTTTGTTGCCACTTATTAGCCAAATGCTTGGATGGTTTGGGCATGTGGAGAGAATGAGTGAAAACAGATTGACTAAGCAGATCTATAAGACAAGCGTGAATGGGAACGTTGGGAGAGGAAGACCTAGACGAACGTACCACGATCAAATCGGGGACGTTCTGAAGAAAGGTCGGGTCAGGAGTACTCTAAACCGACGTGCATGCATGAAAAGATTGATGAATGTAGAGGAAGCGAGAGTTGTATGCCAGAATCGTAGCAAGTGGAAGGATGTAGTATCTGCCTACCCCGTTGGGAAAGAGGCGTGATTTTATGTATGTATGTATGTATTAGCCAAATTCTTAGTTCTCATAGTCAAAAAACCACTTGAGGTATCCCACTTTAGACCTTTAGGTCGGCAACGCATCTGCAATACCCCTGGTGTTGCAGATGTTTATGGGCGGTGGTGATCTCTTACCACCAGGAGACCCACTTGCTCGTTTGCCATCCAGTCGAATAAAAAACTGGACTTATCACGCTAACACACAGAAGTAATATTATTAACCTCGACGTTTCGGCAACATTTCAGTTGCCGTGGTCACGATTAGACGAGTAGACGAGTGGTTCTTAGTTCTCATTGAGAGAGCACAAAATACTTTTTTTTTCAATAAAATACGATGGTAAACCATTATCTACTACATTTCTGTATATACACATATTGTCACCAACGTTTGTATTTATAACTAGCTGTTGCCCGCGGCTTCGCCCCCGTTGTATTTTTTTTCTTCCATAAAAACCTTCTCCGGACAGTAGCGAACACAACAAAAAAAGAATTAGCGAAATCAGACCAGTCGTTCCCGAGTTATGCGCTTACCAACACATTTTGCGATTCATTTTTATATTATAGAAGATTTTAGGACGATCCCTCCTCAATGATCAAATTTGTCCCCAAAATAAACCTGGAAATACCTTTCGCCACAGAATATATAATAGTACTAACGTACAGAATGGCCACGCTCCGCCCCGCACCGGTTCGAGTTACCCCACCCCTCAAGCGTAGCCTGACGGAAATCTGACGGATAGCAGTCGGGCGCGCGACGCGATGTATGTCGGCCGCACGGCACTAAGCTCGGGACTCTCGGGAGCAATCATTTTGCGAAATGGTGATATACTGTGCATTGTATGGGTGTTTGTCAACAGCAAGGCTACTACGAAATACGAAAATCGAAGTTCATGTCGTTCGTTCCCTCTAACATTTATACTGTTTCATACGAGAGCGAGAGAGACGGTAGCATACGAACTTCGATTTTCGAACGTCGGAGTAGGCCCGCCATAGACTTATAATACACCCAGTTCATTGTTCGGTGCTAGATCGGTGACGGTGACTTCGCGAGCAAGCGTCAACTTGTCAGTGGGCGCGCGAGAAATATGGTGCACTTACCTACCCTACCTACTTCCTTTTGTAAACAAATAATGCTTTCTAAAAGTATCGCGATTAATACATGAAAATCATGAAATAACTACTTAGGTACCGAATAATTCGTTTAAGTTTGTAGTCAAATATTTATTGTAATTTAAAACAATAATGCTTAAATACATAGACAGACACATTTTAAGTAGGTTTAAATAAAAATATATGATTAACGATTACATTTATTTACACATCTAAGCCATACCTACATACCCTATAGTACTAGGGTTTTGCGATAGTCAGCCCTGTGTCACTTACGCACACATTGACGCGTGTACAGACGTCGTCGTGCCTATGTAGATTCCAGAACACGAATTTTGTATGGCGTGGCCGCCCTGTGCTTTCGCTCTACATATTATTTGTCCTTGCGGCCGCTCAAGAATGCCTTTTAAACGATTAATTGAATAAATTTAACCTTTTCACAGTTCGTTCTATTTTGACTGAAGTTGAAAATGTTGCGGGACCTCAGGAATTCTTCTTACTTCGGAAATTTTGGACTTTCAACTGATTTATTTTGAATGCCGGCTTACTTACAAAGCAGTTTAGTTTTGGTAACCGCATAACTCGGGAACGAGTGGTCCGATTTCGGTAATTCTTTTTTTGTTGTGTTCGCTACTGTGCAGGAGAAGGTTTTCATGGAAGAAAAAAAATACAACGGGGGCGAAGCCGCGGGCAACAGCTAGTATAGTATAAAATTTGGGGCTATATATAATGAGTATACTATATATCACCTGAGGGTCACCGACGGTGCTGGCTGAAAATCAGCGCTCAGTGTTCGATTTACAACCGCAATGACACATATCTTACTACCTATCTATGTGTCGCACTTAATAATATTGTTATATTTATCTTGTGTAGGGTTGTCTATTGCTGTGTTGTGAATAAATGTATTTCTTTCTTTCTTTCTTTATATCGTCCCCGCAGAGCGAAAAGTCACTTAGTCGTATTTTTCTGTTAACGACGTAAGTAAGAGACCGGATGGTATGAGCCTGATTCCATGGAAGATGGGTCGTGTGCTTGTGTGGGACGCCACTTGTTCTGACACGCTGGCTCCTTCCCATCTCCATGGAACCTGCAACAGAGCCGGTGCAGCATCCGAAGCGGCTGAAAAGGCAAAAGTATCCAAATACAGGGGTCTAGGCACCGAATATGACTTTGTCCCATTCGGTGTCGAGACCCTTGGTCCGTGGGGTCCTAGTGCCTTAAAACTTTTTAAGGAAATTTCTAAAAGGTTAGTAGACGTCACAGGTGACCGAAGAGCTGGCAGCTTCCTCGGACAAAGAATTAGCCTAGCTCTTCAAAGAGGAAACGCTGCCAGCATCTTCGGGACCTTGCCTAAGGGGTACTCTTTGGACACTTTGTTTTAGTTTTAGGTTAAATTTTTATTTTATTTTAAGTTATTGTTAGAATGTTATGTTTAATATTTATATTATTTAGTTTCTTTTATACATTTTAATTAAAATTTTTCTGTTTTGAGATACGGAGGTTTAAAGTTATAATCTCATAACAGCAAAATACGTCTTAGTGACTTTTCGCTGTGCGGGGACGATATACTGTATATGAGGGAGTATAGTGCAACGCTGTTTTTCAGTGAGACCCAAAACAAATTGGCGAACCGTCATTTTGTCGGTCCATACTACATGTTTGAATGTTTAACTGCGTCATAACACTGACAACTAAAAGTGGGATACTTTTTTATTGCTTAAATAAAACCACTGGGGCTGAAAAGTTCTCAAATGGAGACCGCGGATCGGCAAGTGCAGCGTAAGATGTCCATCAACGAGATGAATGGATGCAGGCGGCACCTAACCGAAGCAATTGAAGGTCTAATCGGGGAGGTCTGTTTGTCTAACAGATGGACATCGTACGGCCGATATGTTGATAAGATAATGAAGGAATCGTTTCTATGGAACAACGGTATTACCAAAGCTGTTTTTGTATAATAAAATATTGCTTTCACAAAAACTTATTTTTGGTTTGACAGCCGGTAAACAACTTACGTTTTTGCTTGATCAAGAATTATTTGTGTTTGAAATTAATTATAGAGCTTCCTTTTTCCGCGTTAAAATTTTGATAAATATTTTGTTTTTGTTAAACATCACTCTGGAATTCACGGAATATCGTTTGATTGATAATTTAATTGTCCAATTGATTATAAGTAAATACTGTTTTCTACATCATTATTTCTATAATTATGCGTCAATATTACCTACATAATATGTCCCTGACAGTATACCAAACAATAAATATATTTTCGGGGTAGAAAATGCTTTTAGATTAATTCGGATTATTTAACTAGGTCCTAGGCTGTCGGTAGCCTCCAACAAGATGGAGCGACGACCTGGCTAAGATCGCGGGATCGCGGTGGATGCGAAAAGCACAAGACCGGTCTGAGTGGAGAGCCTTGGGGGAGGCCTATGTCCAGCAGTGGACGTCTTTCGGCTGACATTATGATCATGATGAACTAGGTCCATGAAATTAACAAATGAAACAAAAATAAGTTTTGTGTAATAGTGCTGGAAAGGATACGAATTATGGCTTTTCAAATGACAACAAATAGTCTTTAAAGTTTTGCTAATCACTGCGAGGATGAGAGTCAAAGTCAACGTCAAAATCTCTTTATTCAATTTAGACTATGACTTATGAACGTCTAAAAATCTACCACCGGTTCGGAAAAACCTCTGTTGAGAAGAATCCGGCAAGAAACACAACGAGGTATTTTTTTTTAAACAGATTCACCATATTTATATATGATATCTATATACTATACATTACAAGTAATTAACACAATTTTATTTTTAATATAGGTAATAGGTTCGCTATTTGAAGGGATCGCTAATGCGGATCGGAATAAGAGTAGGGGCATTCCAGGACTTAGACGCCTTTACGACACCCACGACAAGATATAGGCACATTCTATTCTAAAACCGGACATAGACATAACAAATAGTCCCCTAGAAATTGATAAACATGCGGCTATCTCCATTTCCAATCATCACAACCATCGTCCCCTTTAGATGACTGTTTAATTACTTTTCTGACTCCGTGATCTTCAAAACAGCGGGAACAGACGTCAAAGAACGTTAATTAAATTAATTAAATCGTCTTTAATTACTGTAACGCGATTACTGCAATCCGGTGACGCCGTGGCCGTCCGCTAGTCAATGGGAATAATGAAATTTACAAAATAGAATAAAGTTGTTCCCAGGGAGTTCACCGGATTAGGTTCACGGGGCCACGAGATCCGAAAGTTGTCCAAATAATAATAATAATAATAGTAATAAACTTCTTTATTGAGGCATTTTTTTTAAACCCATACAATTTACAAATTAAAAATTAAACTAAAAATCACAATCAATACATACATGTCATTATCAAAAATATCATAATCATTAACATTTCATTACATTACATTAATTCATAATACGGAATTAAATAAATAAACAAACAAAAGTCGAATTAAATAATTAAAATGGTAAAATGAATCATGCAATAAAAATTATAATTAAAATAAATTTAAAGTTACAATTTAACATGTCCTAAATTATTATACGCGCAGGATCGAAATTTCATTGCCAAAGTAGCAAGTCGCACTCACTACCTTTACAATAGCGTTTACCGACTCGCTCACTCTCACAACAAAAGACCAGTGTCTTTTTCTAATAGGTAGCTGCAGCATAGCACGAAACGCATTATTATACTGCACTCTGAGTCTACTGAAAGTTTTTTTTTTTTATTATTATATATATTAT
This sequence comes from Choristoneura rosaceana, assembly GCA_037349165.1. Classification (NCBI taxonomy): domain Eukaryota; kingdom Metazoa; phylum Arthropoda; class Insecta; order Lepidoptera; family Tortricidae; genus Choristoneura; species Choristoneura rosaceana. Next base: position 1,668,497 of record JAZBNJ010000026.1, read on the forward strand.
AATATCCAGTATTGCCAATTTAGCGACTTTTTCGCCAGAACTAGCGGCTTTTGCTTAAGTCTTAGCTAAAAAAAGTTTTGACGACAAAATGGTTTAGCGACTTATCTAGGGACTTTTGGAGTACAGATTTAAACAGTTCTAGGACCAATAATGGAAAAAATTTTGTCAACTCGACGACAATGAGAATTATACAGTTCTAAGAGATATGAAATGAAATGAAATGAAATGAATTTATTGATCAATCAGAAGTACATGCGAGAAGGTTAGGGATCTTCTAGTAGGTATGCAGGATACCTGTATCAGAAGATATGGAAAGCGACAAACGCGCTTGTGCACCAAATTCAAACTTTATTTAACTAAATCTCATTCGTTTATGCTCTAGCTTTAGCTATTTAAAAAAAAAAAACTGTGAATTCGGTACTTAATCTTCCAATTTAAATAGTTTTTTTTTCGTATCCCAAACTTTCAGACCACCGGTGGCCTCTTGTGTCTTTCCCAGACAAACCCCAGGGTCTACTGGTGGAATTATTTTTAGCGACTTTTGATTTTGAGTTTAGCGACTCAAGTTTCTAGGAGTTGGCAACACTATTAATATTGATACTGGCCGGACACGATAATGTATCTGAACTAAATGATATATTTACACGGTGTATTAATGAGAGACTGCGAGGTCACTCTCTGAAACTGGTACGCACCCTAAGTACAAGCAACCCCAGGCGCCATTTCCTGGGCAACCGCATCGTGAAACAGTGGAATAGTTTGCCCGAGACCGTGATCAGTGCACCTTCAGTGAACAGATTAATTTTCGATTTGCTGCGATATATGACGTCATAAGTTGCTATTTGTTTACCAACTCATTCGACTAACTACTTATTTAAAAAAGAAATAAAGAAAGAAATCCGGTGAAATTACTGGCACTTGAGGTATTCCAACTTAGGCCTCTACGTTGGCAACGCATCTGCAATATCCCTGATGTTGCAGATTTTTATGAGCGGTGGTGATCTCTTACCACCAGGAGACCCACTTGCTCGTTTGCCTTCCAGTCGAATAAAAAAAAAGAAATTTATTTTAAAGCAACAAAAAATCTAATTTTACAGTAAATCGAAATTTTATCCAGTTTTAAGGGCTAAAATAAAGCGTTTTTTTTTTACTGGATTCGTGCCTTCGAATTATTCCAAATGGCGTCAACATTCCTGTTCACTGAACCCCATATATCTATGGGAGGTAGGTACTAAGAAAGTTTTTTTTTTAATTTTTTATTGTACCTACCATTTTCACGGCATACTTTACATATATATTCGTGCAAAATTACAGTTTTCTAGCTTTGATAGTCCCTGACGGACAGACAAATAGACATGGCGAAACTATAAGGGTTCCGTCTTTGCCATTTTGACTACGGAACCCTAAAAAAATATGAAATCAATAAAAACAAACATGTTATTTCAACTCCTCATGGCCCTACAGTGTAATATTCCAAATATAGGTAGGTATATATTGTTTCTATCACGATGAGACTGTATAATTTTGTTACTCCACTCCGTCAAAGGGATCCGACGGAACCAATTAATTTGTGAGATTTCCCTCCTATTCCAACTCACAAACGAATGCCCGCGGCTCCTCGGAGAGACAGCACTCAATACTTTGTGAAGTAAATTGGCACTCAATAACAGTTAGCTAAAAAATGTTTGGCCCATTGTGATTATTAAATTGTTGTTTTTTTTTAGTTTGAAGTTATATAGGTACTTTATTTATGACAAAGCTGAGCTAAGGCGCAAGGGCCTAGAAAATAAACGTGGTGGTCGAGTAGTTTGACCCTAAGCAGAATATAAAACAAAAGTAAAAACAAAATCCAGTAAAAATCTTTTTTATAGTTGTAATAGTTTTACAGTCATTGTTAATAGTTACATTGTAAAATAAATAAACTTGACAAGTGATACCTCAAAAAAATCTACTTACATTATTTAACCTTATTTTACTAAATATCTGTGAATCAAAAACGGACTACCTAGTTATAGAGTGAAAAAACGTCATTAATTAAGGACGTTTACGCAGTTTAACTGCTAATAGTTAATTATCTTAACCCCTTGATTGCCTTTTAAACAGTAAAAGTGAGGCCACTATTGTCTTAGAGAAATTAACTTTATTTTACCCGTAGATTATCCCCTTAAAGTTGACGGAAATTTAAAATAATACGGTGTATAAACATGCACAAACAACCAAACAAACATTACATCATTCATTTGTTCATGTACAAGCTTTTCAACACCAAATAAATCTATTCTATTCTATTATTAAAGATTATAAAAAACCTTCCAAGTACGAGCAAGAAGGATTCCGTGCTTATCATATCTATGCAACGTTAAACATTAGCAAAAAACGGAAACGACGACGACGAGCTGTCGGTAGGCCTCCAACAAGATGGAGCGACGACCTGGCTAAGATCGCGGGATCGCGGTGGATGCGAAAAGCACAAGACCGGTCTGAGTGGAGAGCCTTGGGGGAGGCCTATGTCCAGTAGTGGACGTCTTTCGGCTGACATGATGATGATGATGATGAAAAAACGGAAAAAAAATCAAGTTTGTTGCATGTTAGCCTCTCTTAAATATTTATTTTATTCTGTTTGTTGTTATAGCGGCATCAGAATACATCATTTAATAGACCATTCATTTTTAAAGACTACAAAAGTCTATCACGAATAATTATTGGAGTAGGCACAATAACTTATATAAAGAAGTGTTTCTATCAGACCACATTTACATGTAGGTGGTAGGATCTTGTACAAGGTCCGCCCGGATTGCTACCACCATCTTGCTCGCTAATCCTGCCGTGAAGAAGCAGTGCTTGCACTGTTGTGTTTCGGCGTGGAGAGCAAGACAGCCAGTGAAATTAATGGCACTTGAGGTCCCTCTTAGGCCTCTAGGTTGGCAACGCATCTGCAATACCCCTGTTGCAGATGTTTATGGGCGGTGGTGATCTCTTACCACCAGGAGACCCACTTGCTCGTTTGCCTTCCAGTCGAATAAAAAAAAAGTACCCCTAGTGTGTTGCAGATGTTTATGGGCGGTGGTGATCTCTTACCACCAGGAGACCCACTTACTCGTTTGCCTTCCAGTCGAATAAAAAAAAGTAAATTTAATTAAGTTATTTTTAGGATATTTTTATTTCATTTGTACCAATAAATATTCCAAGCTTTAGTTTTCACTAAATTTTTATGGAATAATCGGGAAAACTAACAAAAATGTAACGTTGCCAGCTCAGCAGGTATAAACGCTCTTAACAAAAACTTATTTATGACTCATTCTCTCTTAACAAAAACTTATTTATGACTCATTCTCTCTTAACAAAAACTTATTTATAGGTACTCATTCTCTCTTAACAAAAACTTATTTATGACTCATTCGTCGTTACCACGGCTTAAGGTACTTACGTCAGCAAACTCGCGTCTATTTGTGACGCTCAAAGCTGTCCGATATTACGGGCCGGGTAAACTCAAATAAAATAATATATTAAATCTGAAATCTCTATTTACTTTCATGTAATATCTTCTTATTTCATGTACTGGCCTTGGTAAAAATCTCTGCGCTTTGGATTTTTATTCTGGGCTGTGCCTATCAAGGTCTTTTATACAAGTATTACAAGATTTTACCCGCGACTTTATTCGTGTTGCATTAGATTTACAGTAAAAAAAAAAAGTTGTTTATTTCTAGCAAAAAAAGGCATTTTACATAACATTCGAAACGAGTCCTTAATTTTAAGGATTTTGAATTTTCCTACCGGGAATTTTAAATACCTATCGTGAACCTCAGCGTTTATTTTTACTAAAAAACGGTACTTATCGTTTAATTTCCCCAAATGCATTTTATTCTGAAACTATGAACCTATTCATCATTTATTCCACGAAATTTCATTAAACGAAGTTAAAATTATAACTAAAAGTAAAATAAAAGTAACTAATAACTAAACCATAACCTAGAAAAAAATTGTAAAATGAAAAACTATTCTTTTATCAAAATGACACTTTGCGAAGTTTATACCAAAAATATAGAGTACTGTCAAAGAGAAAAATGACACTACATACTGAACTTTTTTTTAAACTCACCTTTTTGTTGCAGCCACACATTTTTTTATTTCTAACTAGCTTTTGCCCGCGGCTCCGCCCGCGTTGAATTCGGTTATCGCTCGCAATATTGGTTTGTAGTACATGCTATGTATCAGAGATGGCGCTGTATGTGAAAAATATTTTCCCGCTTTTCTTTTGAAATTTTCCTGAATTTTCTTTGTTATAAACCTCACGGAGCCCGAGACCTTTCCAACGAATGCAAAACCTTTGAAATCTTTTCTTGCGTTCTGAAGTTATAGCGTCAGGAAGGAAAACCCGACTTATTTTTATATAGTATATATTACTTAACTGTAAAATTAATTTAATTTTTTAATTTTGTAATTTGTATGGACCTGGTCTGAAAATAAAAATTATTATTATTATTAAAATTGGAAGACAACCATCCAATATACATATTTTATTATAGTTTGAATGTTTAAATCTGATTAATAAACACACCTCTAGTAGTAACACCTCATAAAAATCCACTTAAAAATTAAGACCGCCATACTGAAAAGTATCACTTTTTGTATTATTGTGGTATTTTTGTTTTCAACAAGCGATACACGCCGCGTGAAGGGCAAAGTGAAAATTCATGTCATAAATGAGAAAATGTTTGTGATAGTGACGGCGCCTGGCAAAGGCAAATATCAAAGTGATAATCAAGGACAAACTAATGCTAAGTTGACATAGGCTTAAGCGTTTATGAATAAGGGACTCAGTATTCACACGTTGATCCAATTAGAATCGGTTAAACATAATTGTATCGGACTGAGAAAGTCCCCACGTGATAGCAATTAATGAATTATTTACAGATAATACCCGTACAATAGTTTGTAATACTCGTAGTGGTTTTTAAACTTTTGGAAAACAATATATTTGCTGGAGCCATAATACGAGTAGTTAAAAAAAACTACATACTTTTATGGAAAATTGAATTGGATTTTAGAGCACCTAGTCTAGGCTAGGTACATAATGTACGTACATAGAACTTTCACCAAGCGCATGTTATGCCAGTTTAGTTCTTAGTTTGCAGGTGGTAGGACCTTGTAAAAGGTCCACCCGGATTGCTACCACCATCTTGCTCGCTGTTCTTGCCGTGAAGCAGTGCTATGTTTCGGCGTGGAGAGTAAGACAGCCGGTGAAATTAGTGGCACTTGAGGTACCCCATCTTAGGTTTCTAGGTTGGCAACGCATCTGCAATATTGCAGATGTTTATGAGCGGTGGTGATCTCTTACCATCAGGACCCACTTGCTCGTTTGCCATCCAGTCGAATAAAAAATAAGTCAGTGTTAAATCTTGCCAGAGTCTAATATAGCTATTAATTAAATCTCTAACCCTCTATGATTTTTTTAAGCACAGCCATGTTGAAATCAAAAATTTATCACACAGGGTGGGCCCTGTAACAGGAGCAAAAAAATTAAACCACAGTTTTTGCTCTTGATCTATATTGTATTTATCTAATATCGTTACTTGACAGGTGATATCATTTTGGCTATTTAGTTTCGCTATGTTTCGGTTTGTATTTTCAATTTAGGTTGCACGGGATGACCGTAAAAGTAAAAATTTGGAATTGAAATAAAAAATTCAAAAAGATTCCAAAAAGCCAATCGTATTTAATTTGGTTTGATTTTAATTTTGTAATTCGACATGTATTGCTATCTGACATTAAATAAAATATATTCTCTCTATCTATTCTCTCTCTCATCTCAAACATGCTCGAAAATGTACGCGTTAATGTCACGAAATGGAGATATGAAGTTTCTCAATTATGGCTCCCTACATAACTTCTTGGCCTAGTCCATGAAGTATGTATGAAAATCTATTATTGTCCGCTGCTCTAAATTTTTAAATTGGTTTACTAACATTAAACTGACAATTAATTACAAACAGCCAACCACTACTACCTATTCTGTAAGCATTTGCGATGCAAAGCGATGCGATGCATGGATGGATGGATGGATGAAATATTTCCTCACATCGTTTGAGAAAAGTACTATACAAACCTCGGCCAGAACAGGGATTGCTGGACTCGTTTTATCCGTCACCCAGAACTCGTCCATCAATCCCTTACTTCATGGCCTCTGCAATAATGTACTATTTTAGCCTATTAGATGACGTACATTGAAATTACTATTACATAATTATTAAACATCGCAAAGCGCGCAAAACCAAATATTGATTTAGCGATAGACTTACTATTTTGGGGTAAACATCAGCGTAATACCCCTGTCTACACACGTTAATACTTGTTCTGAACCCTACTTGATAGGGCCGCAATCTCGGCGGAGTCAGGGGTTAAGCTGTAGCCTGTGTACGCAAGGACTTAAGCAACTTGTCGACAGCTTAGCGTACACCCTAACTTGGACAAATACCTGGCATAACTTAACCGAATTAAGAGCAATCTGGGATTATGACCATGTTTGCTTGAACTAACCGAAAGCCTGGCCGAGGGCAAACGATAGCCTTATGATGGCTACGTTTACGGTATGTTCATGCAGTTTAGGTTAGTGTAATTTGTGTTTGTGTATAAGCCGTGGTGGCCAAGTGGTTTGACATATCGCCTCTCAAGCAGAGGATCGTGGGTTCAAACACAGGCTCGCACCTCTGAGTTTTACGAAATTCATGAGCGGAATTACATTTGAAATTTACAACGAGCTTTGCGGTGAATGAAAACATCGTGAGGAAATCTACACAAACATGCGAAGCAATTCAATGGTGCGTCTGAAATTCCCAGTACGCACTGGGCCCGCGTGGGAACTGTAGTCCAAGCTCTCCCATTCTGAGAGAAGGCCTGTGGCCAGCAATGGGACGTATATGGGCTAAGATGATCATGACGATGATGAATTTTGTGTTTTCTTAAGTGTGAAGGTGTAGGAACTTATAAAGTTAATGATTATATCATGGACAGGGATATTTGGAAATAATTCCGATTCGCATTAGCGATCCCTTATAACAGTGAACCTACTGTGTTAAAAAATATATACCTCGTTGAGTTTCTTGCAAGATTCTTCTCAACAGAGGTTTTTCGAAACCGGTGGTAGATTTTTTTAGACATTCATATGTGCTTATTATAGCCTAAATTGAATGAAAATATTTTGCGTTTGACGGAGAGCTTTTATTGGATCGATATCGGAACCTAACTTTAAAACCTGAAGACAGACATTGTATAACCCCCTGGGCTTTAAGCGTCGGAGTTAAACCGAGTTTAGACTCGCAAGAGAAGTCGCAATGTAATGCAACTTGCACCATTTTTATTGCAAGTCTAAACTCGGCTAGAACCAAGTAACTTTCAGCCACTTTCCTGGTCAGGTTTTGACGTCACATCGTGGCACTCTCGTGCGAAAATGCCAATTTATACTACATGCACAGTCAATGTTGTACTTATTAGTATGGACGTGAGCATGAGTATAGGAGAGAATTGAGAACAAACTTGTGTAAGCTTTGACAAGTTGCGGTTGGTGCCGCCGCCTGATTGGGAGACTTCATGAGAGAAGCGTATTGCTTGTGGAGTACAAGTCTCAAGCAGATAGCGTCTAGATGGTATCGCAATCATTCTACATCATTATATTCTTTGTTTTGTCTTTTTTTCGCCTTTTCGACTGGAGTAAGGAGCTGGTCCATACATTTTTTACTCGACTGGATGGCAAACGAGCAAGTGGTTCTCCTGATGGTAAGAGATTACCACCGCCCATAGACACCTGCCACACCAGGGGGATTGCAGATGCGTTGCCCACCTAAAGGCTTACGATGGGATACCTCAAGTGTCAGTAATTTCACCGGCTGTATTACTCTCCACGCCGAAACACAACAGTGCAAGCACTGCTGTTTCACGGCAGGATTAGCGAGCAAGATGTTGGTATCGATCCGGGAGGACTTTGCACAAGGTCATATATTTAGTTTAATATTTACGCTCCCCAGAAAACCAAGTATCGAGCCAAGGCTCTTTTAGCATATTTACCTGCCTAAAATAAAAACATTATAGAAGGCACTTCAATCACTCTAAAAGCACACTTTACAAACGAGATACATGACCTTGTTATCCAAGCTGTCACTTTTTATATTAATGCAAACGATAAATTGTGTCATAAATTTAACTCAAGAGTCATGAATCGGATCCTTACTTGGAATAAAGAGTTTAGGCTGCAAAATCTCGTGACTTGTACCTATATTTGCCACAACGGCTAAGTGATTTCACATAGCTATAGTATCGGTGTGGTAAATGGCAACATTCCCACATTGCTTTCAGCATTTGACGCTATAACTTATTATGACTTAGGGTGCATCTCAATCAAGTATAGAAGATAATGGTATAATATATTATACGATTCAACGATTGACGTTGATTCTTAACGTCATCTATTACAACTTATAAGTTTGTATACCGGGTGTGGCCTGTAATACGAGCAAATAATTAAAACACAGATCATACTCGTCAAACTGAACAACATTAGTTCAGCGACTTTTAAAAATAGTTAGTTTTTAATTTTTTTTACACTTTTATGTTTATTCGAAGAAGCAATGCAAAGAAAAATGCTCGATGTTTTTGGCGTGTTAGGCGACGTCAGTTGTGTTCTAGGATTGCGTATACTGATAGCAGTATTTAATTTGTATGAAAAAGGGAAAATTCAAAGACTCCATTATTTTTAAAAGTCGCTGAACTAATGTTCAGTTTGACGAGGACGATCTATGTTTTGATTTTTTGCTCGTATTATAGGCCACACGCGGTAGATAGATACATGTGGTGTTATTATCTAAGTAACTAAAAACCTGAAAGTAGTTTGTTTGACATGACTTGCTTGATGGATCATTCCTATACGTCCAAACCGAAACTAGAATGAATTCACCAATTCCAATAAATACCTACAATTTGACTACATCTACACCACTATCACTACCTACTGCGATAGTGTAATGTACATTAAATTACATTTGAAACTTAAAATTAAATTATTAAATAACAATTTACGAACAAAGTAACTTTTACGAAGTAGCGGAAGAACCGAACAAGTAAACTTGAGTGGCTACTTGCTACTTTACTGAATATTTTGAAGCACGAACCCCTGAACAAGACGTAACTTGTTCACAACTCACCCATCTCACATGACCAATTCCTTATTGAATCCGGAGCAGCCCTAACCTACAGCAGCGTTCTGCAAAATTACTCGCAATAAATAACCGTGGCTATCAATTCGCACTGCCTTCGTTGGTAATGAAAGTCGCGATTGCTCTATTTGTTGTCCTCATAAACAAAATCCTCCTTTATAGGAGGAGATTGCAGAGATTTTACACACCCGACCCAACGACAACGGAATACTTTACGCGAAAAACGTCTTTACACGAATCCCTATCGACGTGAACGGTGTAAGAGAATTTACTTTTAATAAAGTCGAGGTTTCCTTGAAAAGGGCTGAGGCACAGGCAGGTAGTGATGAAACGATGTCGTTATTTTGATTAAATTGCGTATTGTTATTAGTTGTTACGCTGGATGTTTTTGTTCTGTAAGCGGTAACGCCATTTCTGCGTTTTCAAGGCAATATCACTTGTCGTAATTCGGGATTTTCGCAAGTTGTTGCTTCCATTGTTCGTTTCAGAACTCGGCTTAACAAACAGGAAACCACTGAATACAACTAAGTTTGTAAGCAGGCTGTTTGACTAATTCAGAAGTTTTCTTTTTACGAACAACATTTGAAAACATTGTTCTTTGGATACTTTTGGAATCGTATCTTGTTAGAGTGAGAGAACAGCCACTATACATGATGACCTGTGGCTTTTTTTCTCAGTTTCTACTATTTCCTAGCATGTTATAACTACCCCTGCTGGGCAAAGGCCCTGCATCTTTTCATCTTGAAAAAAAAAACTGGAATTGCGAACAACATTTAAACTATGATTATTTACTAACTGAATTAAATTTAACTTTAAAGCCATAATGAATAGCCGCTATGAGCTTATTTCCAAAAGATCTAGGTTAAATCGCAAAAACAAATCTATTTCTGATAATACGACACTCTCGTGCCAAACGTGCGTCATGTTGCGAGCACAAAACCTAATGGAACTTTTTTGTTACAGACAGCATCGACAAATCTGGGGAAGATCCGATAATATCTGCCCTGAGGCCATACGGCGCGGATGGCGATGACGGCTCAATCAAAGACTCCAATATGTTCCAGAAATATTTCGGGAACTTCACTTCCAACCCCAGCACCCACCAAACCAGACACGATACCGACGTGTCTCTAATCGACCATTTGTTAAACGTAGAACATAGCTACGACAATGAAACGCTAAAAGTAGACGCAAGTGAAAATGTAAATACCGTTACCAACGAAACTATAGACACAAACACAGACAACATCACAATCATAAAACCAGTACATGAAGACGTTGTTACTAGATTCTTAAGGCTAATAGAAACACAACATTTGTTAGGTGAAAATTGTACAGCAGGGACTGATTTAAATTTAGGTGAAGGAGTAGTAGATAGATACGCTCAAGAAAGATTTAGAATAGAAGCTGACGTAGCCGTAAACAGGGCTAATATGCTGACAAGATTATGGAAATATGCTGGTCCGTCAGTCATGCATAATGAATATTTGCTGCATGCTAGTGTGTTTTCTATGGTGGAATTTGACGATGATATATTTGCAGCTGGGAACTGTTATGATCAGTTTCAGTACAAAGATTACCAGCTATTTTGCCCTTTTGCTTATCGTCTTCCTGAGGGTCCAATATTAGCCAAAGACTTGGCTGTGGAGTACAAATATTTGAGTAATACTTCGGAGTGGTTCTACATCGCCCGGAAAAACGCCGAGCGCGTGATTCGCAACTACAATCAGTTTCGGAGAGGTGAGTATGAATCTTGTTCAAATATTTTCACAACTTACTGCCCTCCTAGGCCAAAAGGTGGTATCTCAAAAAAAACTCCTTTGAGTCATTAATAGTATCATTAGCTTCAGAGACTATCTACCTAACTTTGAAGTGTTTTTTTTTTGAGATACCTACCGCCTTTTGGCTTTAGGGGGCTCAGGTGTTATATTTTAGTAGATATTTATGTACTCGTATCTTTAATGGAGCTTCCGACATTTTGACACATTTTTTAAAGAAAAAAACAGCGCTGTTTCTCGGTAATCCAAGAAAGTTATCATAACTCTCATTCTGTGAGAATTCAAAACCAATCTTTTTTTATAACTACCACATATTTTTTTCATTATTGACTAGAAGACATAATAGAGATGTTGACGCCATTAAAAAATAATTCGAAGGCACTATTCCAGTAAAAAAATCGCTTTATTTTAGCCCTGAAAACCAGATTAATTTTCAATTTACTATAAAATTAGATTTTTTGTTGCTTTAAAACAAATAAATAGTTAGTTGATTGAGTTGGCGAACAAATAACGACTTATGACATAAGTCGCTATTGCCATTGAAACTCTTTGTGAGAATTGTGTTTTGACAGCTCATAAAAAGTAGGTCAGTTGATTGGTTGTGTCAACATCCTTATTTACCGTTTCGTTATAGAAAATTTGAGGAACCTACAAATATAATTTTATCCGCAACGTACTCGTACCCTACTTACATACGTCGTATAATCGCTTGTAGCCAGATTTACCCAACACACTCTTATATTTAACACTCCTCGCACTCCGTAAACAAAAGAAACACTTTACCCTACGTCCCAGTTCTAAAGCACATCTTGATTCCTACATCTGTTAATCCAACTCTCAAGTGCGGAAACTTAGAGCCATTATTGAAACTCGAAGGTCAGGACAGTCAGGGTTTCTAAGATACAGTAGTAGTTATATCAGTTCTTAACTTTTGATATCGCTACTTCTGGCTCGGTCGTTTTTACTTCGAACTAAAATTGTACTACGCTGTTACTTTATAAAGTCTTACATGCCTATTTCTGTTAATACTTCTAATCTAGTATGATTAAAAGGTTATCTGTGTTCGTTTGTAAGTAAGGGTATTGAATCAATTTCAAAAAAAATTTTACTCATAGAAAGCTTCACTGTTCCTATTTGAGGAGTCTCTATTTAAAAGGGCTTATTTCCAATTTAGAAATAGAAATAGAAAATAGAAATAGAAATATATTTATTCCATTTGAACTTGTTTTGGGAAATTGAGGAAAAAGCAAATCCACGGTGCCAAATTTCGATATTATTGTCTTTATTTTCGATATTGTATTTAGGTAAGTTGACATAACTGTTATGGCACTACATACATTGCTTTATCGACCTAAATATTTACGTAAACTATACGTGAACTTTTGGAATTAAGCCGTTTTGTTGTGGCAAAATTATTTCGTTGGGTTTTAACTAAGCTAATTTCGAATAACTTACCTACTATTTCTTTCTATTGCCCTTCATTCAATTATAAGAATAAAAAAATATGCCACTGCATATTGTGCGATATCTATTAATGAAATTCATGAATATTGTCGTAAAAACTAAGCGTTAATAAACGTTTCGTCAGTACCATAATTACCAACATTAACGTTAACACAAAATGATTTCTGAGTAATTACATCCGACGTTAATACAAGTAATATACGAAAGTGGGTCCACTCCGTGTTCCAGTCGCTTAATTTCGTTCAATCTCAATCACTCCGGCTTCTTGTGACCAGGCGTTTGAAAAAAAATGACACCATAAAAATTGGCATGGATAAAGAAAGAAATAAAGAAAACACATTTATCTACAACTAGCTGCTGCCCGCGGCTTCGCCCCCGTTGTATTTTCTCTATATTTCCTTCCATAAAAACCTTCTCCTGACAATAACGAACACAAAAAAAAAAAGAATTAGCGAAATCGGTCCAGGCGTTGTTGAGTTATGCGCTTACCAACACATTTTGCGATTCATTTTTATATTATAGAAGATATAAAATACAGCAATATTATCCATCCATACTAATCCACACCAATATTATAAATGCGAAAGTGTGTTTGTGAGTTTGATTAAATTTATTTGACGGATATATGTGATGCTGGTTCTGTTTATTTTGTTCGAATAGACGGAGACGGCATCACAATGGGTGGTGAAATAGCCCCTTAAAATCCCAAAATCTTTATTACTTTCTAACTCAAGATATAAAACTTGAGTATTTTTCTTGCAATTACTTTATCTGACGGTTTGATGCTGAGCCAGTGTCCGATTTACAACCGCAATGGCACATAAATTACTATGTTTTCGTGTGTCTGTTGTCTTGTATTACTATCTTTATGCTAAAAACCACGTCTATCCGTCGCTCTATTACGGCGTGAAAGACGGACAAACACACAAACACAATTTTGCATTTATAAATATTAGTATGGTTTTTTAAAAATTTCGCACTTATTCTGTTTTGCTAAAATACCCCCGATTTATCGTTCAGAAAAAAAACAATGGATGGTAAAACAGGGGATGAGAGGTTATGTGGCACTTTTGAAGTTTGTCCGGCGATCTTAAAAAGCGGGGTTACCCTACCAAACCTATTTTCGCCAATTATCTAACTGTCCGGTGCCCAGACTATTTCCTTTACGAGCCCATTCTCTGGATCTGTTCGCCACAGATCGACAGTCTATCAGAAATACTCAAAGAAATGAACGGAAAATGAAATAATTAATAAATAATGTTGGTACGTAATAGAAATAAAGCGGATCATTTTCGATGTATGAGAAATACTATGTAATTAAATTAGGTGTGTATTGTTTTATATCCTTTGAGGCTAAGTACATTTTGCTGTAATTACGCTGGCGAATTTTAGTCTGATTACGCCAAACTTTTGTTGAAATTACGTCATATTACGTTTTGGTGTAAAATCGAACTTCAGTCGGAAGATATCCAAAGTTGCGCAACTGATTTCACGTAAGCGTGACGTAATTCAATTAAAACTATAGTACCTTTACTTATTAAAATAAAATGAACTGATCACTCACGTATTCTTCGTTAAGGTGACATTCATAATTTCTCGCATCAAAGTCTCTGAAGGCTATTTTAAAAATTCAGATAAATTTACGGTTTCACAAGTTTCAGCGAGAAAAAAATTAAGAGTAGCAAAAATTATGTTTTGCTACTCTTAATTTTTTTCCCGCTACAAACATTACATCATGACTCAAAAATTAAGCGACTAATATACACACGTATGGTTAACTTGTTTCGAACAAATCTATAGTTCATCGTCAAGGTAGTTATAAAAAACTTTTTCCTTCCAGGTTTTTATTATTTTTTCTGTACCAGGTTTCAACACGTACGCGTACAACGACACAGCGCACACGCACCGGGTGCCGGACGAGATCCTCTCCGTCAACTACGAGGACGGCAAATGGTCCAAGCCTTACTACGACTGCGGCGGCGGCAACATCTGGATGCTGACGTACACCGTGCCTTTCTTCGGATTCAACAACGGGAGCTATTTTTTCAAGTAAGTCAAAATGTTAGAAAATTCGTTACATTGGACATCTCGAATAAGGCTGCGTTTATTAAAATCGCCCCCTCCCCTCTCTAAAACCTAAATTGTTGATTGGAAAATTTTGAAAATATAATATATACTTAACCAAACTTGGAAGATTACACACAAGACGAAATCTTTAAAGGTAATTTTCCACCGGCGAGGCGAGACGAAACGAGGAGAGACGAGAATCGAAATTTGTATGGCGGCGCTCGCGGCGGCCTGTCTCAATTCTCATCTTGCCTCGTCTCGTCTCGCTGCTGGAAAATCACCATTAAGCACAATACAAAATCCTTAGAAAAATATCATTTGATTTTTTCGTAATGGCTACGGCACACTATCTTGCGCGTGTCCGACAAGCTATTGGCTTTTGTTTGATCAGAAATAGGCTGTCTGTTAAGCAAAGATGTAGAGTAAGAAGGAGCACGCTTCCCAATTAAATGTCCATTCCATTCACCCTAGTTTGGAAGATAGATGCAGGAAACTGACGCAGGGAGAGCATTTCACTCCATTCGGTTGTTAAATCTTTACCCTTGCATGTTAAGACAATACAAGTTTCTACCCCTCTAAACGGTATCTGAGGCACGACCGTATTTTCCGCTTTCCTTTTGTTCTGAAACAGGGAAACAAACGTTATGTTCTGCTTTCTCTCCCATTACTTACGAAGTTTTAGGTCAGTTACTGTTCTGATTATGGCACATAATATTTAGCGACAAATTTGAACATGAAACTACTGAGAGACTCACTAATTGTGAAATTAAGTGCATGGATAACTTAAAACCTTTTATCGACTTTAGCTGAAAATGTTTCGGACTAATTTGTAGCCCTTCCTCTCGGAGCACAGTTTTTTTTTTATTCGACTGGAAGGCAAACGAGCAAGTGGGTCTCCTGGTGGTAAGAGATCACCACCGCCCATAAACATCTGCAACACCAAGGGTATTGCAGATGCGTTGCCAACCTAGAGGCCTAAGTTGGAATACCTCAAGTGCCAGTAATTTCACCGGCTGTCTTACTCGCCGCGCCGAAACACAGCAGTGCAAGCACTGCTGCTTTACGGCAGGATTAGCGAGCAAGATGGTGGTAGTAATCCGGGCAGACCTTGCACAAGGTCCTATCACCTGCAAAACAGTTATAGTTATAGTTACAGTTAGAACTTGTTTGCAATCCAAGGTCAAAATATCTTCAATCATTTGAGGCTATTCTTCGAAACTTGATAATTTACCATTTTTCAGAAAAGCCTATGTTGAGAAAAACCTTGTAAGATCTTTTGCAATGTTAGTAATGATTATAATCATTATAATCTATCATTTAGCGTACAAAATCTTTGCCGTGATTATTATCACTGATACCATCCCTACTAATATTATAAAAGCGAAAGTAACTTTGTCTGTC
Organism: Choristoneura rosaceana; assembly: GCA_037349165.1. Lineage (NCBI taxonomy): Eukaryota > Metazoa > Arthropoda > Insecta > Lepidoptera > Tortricidae > Choristoneura > Choristoneura rosaceana. Next base: position 1,684,413 of record JAZBNJ010000026.1, read on the forward strand.
TGTCTGTCTGTCTGTTATGCTTTCACGTCGAAACCACTGAACTGATTTTGATGAAATTTGATATAAGTGGGATAAGTAGTTTGAACCCCAAAGATCAACATAGCCTAACCTTTTCTTCCCGTAGAGGGCGCCACTGCGCGATAACCCAGATCCGCGCAGACGAAGTCGCGGGCATAAGCTAGTAAGTAGTATATAAAAAAAGAAGAAATCTCGGCCCAGCTTTTCAGAGCTTATTAATCTACGCAAAATTATTAGTGTTTTTGTTTTGTCTAATTTTTTCGTACAAATTACGAAACTAAATCCTAAAATCATTAACTATAATACTCTGAGAAACTGAACCCCCATTGTAGTCTAGAAATAACTGCACCACGCCTCTGTTTGGACAGGTTTCTGACTCCACTTTTTCTCGTTACGCCCAACTATAACCGCATTTTTTCTCGTTACGCCCAACTTTTTAACCCCCGACGCAAAAAAGGGGTGTTATAAGTTTGACCGCTATGTGTGTCTGTGTGTCTGTCTGTCTGTGTGTCTGTCTGTGACACCGTAGCTCTTAAGCAGGAGGACTGATTTGAATGCGGTTTTTTTTTATTTGAAAGCTGGTTTTTTGGCGATGGTTCTTAGACATGTTTTATCAAGCGGTTCAGCCGTTTCAAGATCATCAGCTCTTTTGTTCGCTGCGGTAGGAATTTTATATGCATAATGGGTATTTATAAACAGAGATTTATTCAAACAATTGATATGTACTTTATGAAGTACGCTGGAACTTATGAGGTCAATAATTCGTTGTAATCATCCGCTCCAAGTACTTCGGAATTCTCCGGCGAAGTTCGGGGAACTTCGGCCGCCAATACTTTTAGTTTTACATTGTCTGCAGTTTTTCGATTTCCAACAAGAACGAGAATCAAAGTTTCTCGTTCAAAATAGAGGGGCTCGCACACCTAGGTCAAAAGCGTATCAACTCAAAATAATACACCATTTCAAATTAAACCTTCCAAAAAGTTAATAAAGCCTAAATTTAAATGGTGTATTATTTTGAGTTGGTACGCTTTTGATCTAGGTGTGAACCAATGGCATCGACTGGCGATCATAGGTAGCAGTTTCGCAATTGGCTTATGAATTAAAAAAACCGGCCAAGGGCGAGTCGGACTCGTGCACTAAGGGTTCCGTACTATTATTTATTACAACACTAGTTTTTGCCCGCGGCTCCATCCGCGTGGTATTCGGTTGTCGCGCGCTGTTCCCTCGGGAACTGTGCATTTTCCGGGATAAAAGTAGCCTATTTCACTCTCGGGCCCATAAACTATCTCTATGCCAAAAATCACGTCGATCCGTCGCTCCGTTACGGCGTGAAAGACGAATAATAAACAGACAAACATACAAACACACTTTCGCATTTATAATATTAAGCATGGATTAGACTTATACTAACATAAGACCTACGAATAAATATTTATTCGTAGCATAAGACTTATTGCGAAATATTTAACTTTAAATTGCAAACATTCATTAAAATCAAACATCCCTTAACCTCTAAAATCTAAACAGATGAATGGAAAATTAAAAAAAATGAGGACAATAGTAAGTACATCAAATTTACAAGAAAAATTAAAGAAACTAAGATTGCTTGACAATTTTTTAAAAGTAGTTTAAAAGTAAATAGCAATACACAATACGAAATCCTTCGAAAAATATTACTTGGATTTTTTCGTAATGGCCACGGAACCCTATCTTGGGCGTTTCCGACACACTCTTAGCTGGTTTATTTAATTATTATAATTAGAGTTTAAAATTAGATGAAACCGAAACCAAAATTTAATGGCATACAACATGGAAGCAATTAGTCCTTTACGTAATTACTGTAATTGTCTATTTCATGTGGGAGGAGTGTCTGTAATTACTGTAGTTAATAATAAAGCGTCTACATTATAGGCATCATCATCCCAGCCTATATACATCCCGCTGCTGGGCACAGGCCTCTCAGAACAAGAGGGCTTGGGCCATAGTTCCCACGCGGGCCCAGTGCGGATTGGGAACTTTACACGCACCATTGAATTGCTTAGCAGGTTTGAGCAGGGTTCCTCACGATGTATGTATGTATGTATGTAAACTCTTTATTGCACATAAAAATAAAAATACATGAACACAGAGAGGAGGACAGCGGCGAGACGATGTTTTCCTTCTCCGCAAAGCTTGTGGTTAATTTCAAATGTAATTCCGCAGATGAATTTCGAAAAACTCAGAGGTGCGAGCCGGGGTTTGAACCAACGACCCTCTGCTTGAGAGGCGATAGGTCAAACCACTAGGCCACAACGGCTTATTGGCATATAGGCAATTAGGCATGATTACATTTTATCAAAAACAATCTCTTATAATAAAAAATGAATCCACGACATCAGCCCAGACCCCTAGTCCCCGGCGGCCCTGCTATTCCTGGCTCCGGTAGCGGCCATGGTAACGGCGGGGCAGGGGGTGCTGTCGGTAGGCCTCCAACAAGATGGAGCGGCGACCTGGCTAAGATCGCGGGATCGCGGTGGATGCGAAAAGCACAAGACCGGTCTGAGTGAGAGACTTGGGGGAGGCCTATGTCCAGCAGTGGACGTCTTTCGGCTGACACGATGATAGAATAGAATAGAATAGAATAGAAAAACGTTTATTCACACATTTCACAAATTACATAAATAAATACACAAAATAAACAAGTATAAAGAAATGACAGTAATTTTGTGAAATCGGCGCGAAACGGTCTCAGCTCAGCCACAGGGCGGCCACGCCATACAAAATTCGTGTTCTGGAATCTACATAGGCACGACGACGTCTGTACACGCGTCAATGTGTGCGTAAGTGACACAGGGCTGACTATCGCAAAACCCTAGTACCATAGGGTATGTAGGTATGGCTTAGATGTGTAAATAAATGTAATCGTTAATCATATATTTTTATTTAAACCTACATAAAATGTGTCTGTCTATGTATTTAAGCATTATTGTTTTAAATTACCTACAATAAGTATTTGACTACAAACTTAAACGAATTATTCGGTACCTAAGTAGTTATTTCATGACTTTCATGTATTTATCGCGATACTTCTAGAAAGCATTATTTATTTACAAAAGGAAGTAGGTAGGGTAGGTAAGTGTACAATATTTCTCGCGCGCCCACTGACAAGTTGGCGCTTGCTCGCGAACTCACCGTCACCGATCTAGCACCGAACAATGAACTGAGGGCCTACTCCGACGTTCGAAAATCGAAGTTCGTATGCTACCGTCTCTCTCGCTCTCGTATGAAACAGTATAAATGTCAGAGGGAACGAACGACATGAACTTCGATTTTCGTATTTCGTAGTAGCCTTGCTGCGGCGCGCGGATTTCACAGAAAATTATGTGACTTTGTACGAGGGGCAAATTGTTAGAATATGATTGATTTTCGAGTTTTAGGAAATAAATACAAATAAATGTTTTATAAATTAAAGTTTATTGTTTTAATCATTTGACCTTATTAATTAAAGATTACTTACGCTAAAATATTTCCTTTTAAAGGATTTGTCTCTGAACATTCGATTGTTAAATCGTATGACATTGTATATTCTAAATCGAACAAACACCATTTCGCAAAATTATTGCTCCCGAAAGTCCCGAGCTTAGTGCCGTGTGGCCGACATACATCGCGTCGCGCGCCCGACTGCTATCCGTCAGATTTCCGTCAGGCTACGCTTGAGGGGTGGGGTAACTCGAACCGGTGCGGGGCGGAGCGTGGCCATTCTGTACGTTAGTACTATTATATATTCTGTGGCTCAGCATAGTGCATAGTCACAGAATATATAATAGTACTAACGTACAGAATGGCCACGCTCCGCCCCGCACCGGTTCGAGTTACCCCACCCCTCAAGCGTAGCCTGACGGAAATCTGACGGATAGCAGTCGGGCGCGCGACGCGATGTATGTCGGCCACACGGCACTAAGCTCGGGACTTTCGGGAGCAATAATTTTGCGAAATGGTGTTTGTTCGATTTAGAATATACAATGTCATACGATTTAACAATCGAATGTTCAGAGACAAATCCTTTAAAAGGAAATATTTTAGCGTAAGTAATCTTTAATTAATAAGGTCAAATGATTAAAACAATAAACTTTAATTTATAAAACATTTATTTGTATTTATTTCCTAAAACTCGAAAATCAATCATATTCTAACAATTTGCCCCTCGTACAAAGTCACATAATTTTCTGTGAAATCCGCGCGCCGCAGCAAGGCTACTACGAAATACGAAAATCGAAGTTCATGTCGTTCGTTCCCTCTGACATTTATACTGTTTCATACGAGAGCGAGAGAGACGGTAGCATACGAACTTCGATTTTCGAACGTCGGAGTAGGCCCTCAGTTCATTGTTCGGTGCTAGATCGGTGACGGTGAGTTCGCGAGCAAGCGCCAACTTGTCAGTGGGCGCGCGAGAAATATTGTACACTTACCTACCCTACCTACTTCCTTTTGTAAATAAATAATGCTTTCTAGAAGTATCGCGATAAATACATGAAAGTCATGAAATAACTACTTAGGTACCGAATAATTCGTTTAAGTTTGTAGTCAAATACTTATTGTAGGTAATTTAAAACAATAATGCTTAAATACATAGACAGACACATTTTATGTAGGTTTAAATAAAAATATATGATTAACGATTACATTTATTTACACATCTAAGCCATACCTACATACCCTATGGTACTAGGGTTTTGCGATAGTCAGCCCTGTGTCACTTACGCACACATTGACGCGTGTACAGACGTCGTCGTGCCTATGTAGATTCCAGAACACGAATTTTGTATGGCGTGGCCGCCCTGTGGCATAGTGCAACGCTGGTCTTCCGCTGAGACCGCTTGGCGACTTCACGGAAAGCGACAAATTCAAATAAAAAGAAACAAACAAAAAGTAATATAATTTAGATAAAATAATAACAATAATTAAAACAAGCAGAACACAAAACCAGACAAAAGAAACGTGTACAGTACAATAATAAATTATAAACAAAACAGTAAAAGAGTCGACATACCACTCAACCGTCCATAGAGCATAGACCACAGACGTCGATATGCACAATCTGCCAATTGTCATGTCATATCTCATCTGTGGCCTATGCCGAATGTCAGTGTCACTGAACAGAACTGGTTACTGCTGTGCTTGACTAACCTTAAAACAAAATATATTATAAAGAAAAACGACAAAAGACAAGTGTTAATAAATAATTGAAACAAATTAAAAAATAAGACTCAAAAGCCGTTAATTGTCTGCACCTAACATCATTCAAAGGCTCATGACTTCAAAAACAGCTACATCCGCTCCGATGTATGATGATGATGATGAATCTTTTATCTTTAAACGTGCAATATACCTATATATTACTAGTGTTTGCCCGCGGCTTCACACACGTAAATTATTAAAACCAACAGCTGAATTGAAATTATGGGATTTTTAAAAATTCCCGAAAATTAAATCATGGTTTTCATTGACGTTACATTAAAAACAATCATGTCAAACTTCATGACTCAGCCCAGCGGTTGTTGCTTTGAGATTTTATCCCTGTGCCGTGGGCATATCGAGATAAAAAGTAGCCTATGTTTTATTCCAGATGACCAGCTATCTACATACCAAATTTCATATAAATCCGTCCAGCCGTTTTAGCGTGGGGGTATTGCAGATGCGTTGCCAACCTAGAGACCTAAGATGGGACACCTCAAGTGCCAGTAATTGCACCGGCTGTCTTACTCTCCACGCCGAAATACAACAGTGGAAGCACTGATCCTTCACGGCAGGATTAAAAGAAAAGAAAGAAAGAAAGAAAATACATTTATTCACAACAAAAGACACAACAATAGTATTAAGTACAAGAAGACAACACGTAGGAAAGTATGAGTCATTGCGGTTATGAATCGGACACTGGCTCAGCATAATGCTGAAGCGTGAATAATAAACACCCCAGCGCTGATTAGCGAGCAAGATGGTGGCAGTACTTGACGACCGGATGGCTAAGTGGTTAGAGAACCTGACTACGAAGCTTGAGGTCCCGGGTTCGAATCCCGGCCGGGGCAGATATTTGTATGAATAATACGAATGTTTGTTCTCGGGTCTTGGATGTTTAATATGTATTTATTTATCTATATTTAAGTACTTATGTTTATCCGTTGCCTAGTTTCCATAGTACAAGCTTTGCTTAGTTTGGGACTAGGTCAATTGGTGAGTAGTGCCCCATGAAAAAAAAAAAAGTAATCCGGGCAAAAAAGTAAACAAGGTTCTACCACCTGCAAAAACTTTCTGTCTGCAAAAACTGTCTGGATAAAAACACTGCATTTAACTTGATGTCGTATGTCTGTCATCCGGCACCTCTATTACGCTCCCTGCTCGTAACCTATGCAATATCTGACTAGATAGTCTTATTGAATAATCCATTTAAGCCGGTCTGTATCTACGGCCCAATCTCTTTATAGGCTATCCGTTCGCAGCGATTCCGTTTACTTTGATGTTTTATATCTAACGCATCGAAAAGTTTCCATCTATTTAGATGGCTTCTGAATATTTTATTTGTAATCTATACTCGATAAGTCCTTTCGGCTTTTACCGTAATTGGGTAATTTGGGTAAGTTATTTTTGCTGACACCAAAAAAATAGAAGAATCAAACAAAGAACAGAATATACTTTTACCCCTATTAAAGAATTTAGAATAGAAAATATACCTTCGAGCTTCGAGAGTTTGCAATTTAAAGTTTTTTTTTATTCCACTGGATGGCAAACGAGCAAGTGGGTCTCCTGATGGTAAGAGATCACCACCGCCCACCAGGGGTATTCAGATGCGTTGCCAAACTAGAGGCCTAAGATGGGATACCTCAAGTGCCAGTAATTTTATAGGCTATCTTGCTCTCCACGTTGAATGAAATACGTTATTTTACTTTAAGCATGGTAGTTTTTTTATATAAATGTGCTAATATGCAGTGACACGTGTAGCCAAATACATCGGCACGCAAATATTATCCTGTTTTTAATGTATTTTTAGAAATAGAAATAGAAATCGTTTATTTCTTAGAATATGGTACTCGTAGGTACAGGTAGTTATTATCATAAATGTCAACAGCATATTAAGCTACATTAATTCAATAAAAACACATAATCAGATAGTTTAAGCTTTCGTGATTTTCACTCATAGTCTAAATACCACAATCGGAACTTTTCACGCTAAAATACACGAGTAATATTTACATCGACATTTCAACCACATTACAGTGGCCGTGGTCACGAGTAGACTGAAGTCTAGGGTGTCAATTCTGCCTAGCAGCGCGAGTCCTTCGGACGTTGTTAGTGTTGTGTGTCGGTGTCATGGTGACAAACAAAAATGACCAAGTGCGGATAGTTCGAGATACGAGTGTCGGTACTATTTGTGGTCAAGTACGGGCAGTTCGAAGGCTACACTTCAGTCTACTCGTGACCACGGCCACTATAATGTGGTTGAAAACGTCGAGGTAAAATATTAGTCATGTATTTTAGCGTGATAAGTCCCGTTAGACTTTGAACACTTATCAATTTCACAATATAAGTAGTAAAGTACTTTGACGATGAAACTTTTCAAAGTAAAAATCTATTTAAAATGTACGACATCTGATCTAGGAATATCTGTGCATTGAGATGCAAAAACAATAACTACAAGCAGAAACTCTTTTGGCTGATGTGTTAACTGAAATGTGTTCATATTCTTTATAACCATTTTAAGCTATTTTGTCCCCAACATAACGAGGGTATTCTGGCAAAACAGAACAAGTGCAATTTAAAAAAAAAAGTTACATACATAGGCATACTCAATGTTTTCTGCTTTATTTATCTAGCAAAACTGTATAAAAAAATTGGACACTTATCCGTTTCTGCCAGAATACCCTCGATAAATACACAAAGATACATTTAAACGATTGTATTTGTTGCTTTACCTTTTCATGGAACTAGGATCCTTGTGAATAATCATCACAACTCTTGATCACATGGCATGACCGCAAAGCCACCAATTACGACTTTGGGTATAATTAGCATATCGAATCTGATAGTTTATTGTGAGATATGCACGTATTATTGTGAGAGCTATGGCCAGTTAGAATGGTGCTTTAACGTTTAACAAATTTATACGCACCCATGCTCATATTCGTGTATTTTGTGTATATATATAGACGACCTGACAGCCAAGTGGTTAGAGAACCTAACTAGAGAGCTTGAGTTCCCGGGTTCGATTCCCGGCTATAATACTAAATGTTTGTCCTCTGGTCTTGGATGTTTAATATGTATTAGTATTTTTTTTTTTAAATATTATTGATCTAATTTGATTGTCATATGTATTTAAGTATGTAATTGTCTATAAACTTAAGTAAGTTTATCCGTTGCCTAGTATCCATAGTACAAGCTTTGCTTAGTTTGGGAATAGGTCAATTGGTGTCAAGTGTCCCTTGATATTTATTTATTTATTTTGTTATGTTACTCCTTTTTGTGTTGCTTAATTTTCGTACTCATGTAGGTTAAGGTTCTTCTAAAGCCCAACTTAACGTTATTCAGTAGGCAAACAGCACATCGCCAAACTATATTTTTGTTCCCTTTCGGTGCACAAAAAACATTCGTATTATAGTTTATGGGCTGGAAAAATATATATCGTTTGAGCAAGTGACAGCATTTTGAAAGCATAACAAAAATATACCGTGTTTGTCATACTCGTAAAGCGTGCTAAACTGTTAGTATTATGACCACAAAAATCGTCATAGAACTTGTGAAACTAAAGGTAGGTATGCTTTCTTAACCAGTGTTTCCACCAGAGCTGTGAAAGGATGTGTAAATGAAGCGTTTTTATTGGTGGAAAAGCTGCTTTAGAAATGGACATGCGCATAAACTAATCATTGATATTGTTGACACAGATTTCCGATCATAGACCCATGGGGATCTTTGTTGTTTGCTAGGCATTCAAGGGCTAAAGCCACGCTTCAGGCTTTCAGTGCCATTTAACATGAATGCATCTGTAAGCTGTAGACTTCTAAGTATCTACATTGTTTCACCCTATATATTATGCCCCACTGCTGGGCACAGACCTCGAATAATGAGAGGGCTTGGGTCATATTTCCCAGGCAGGCTCAGTGCGAATCGGAAATTTCACATACACCATTAAATTGCATCGCAGGCTTAACTATGAAAACTTTATTTTCACCATAACACAAATTTAAACGGATAAAGACAAGAAACACAATAACGAACTATACATAGGTTTAAAAAAAATTAAGTATAACCTAATAGGGTAAGCTAAAACTTAAAAAACAAAAATAAAATAAAAATCAGAAAACATGTGCTCGTAAACAGTGGACACCATGTGCTATGCGAAAAAAGGCGCTGACTCACTATAAAACTGTGCGTGACCGCAGCGCTGGTATTCTGCCAGAACTATGGATATCTGTCCTCTATTCATGGATATTCTTCGAGCTATGTCGGTGTCTTTAAGAGCGTTTATACAGGCTTAGCTGGCAACATTGCCTTTTTGTTAGTTTTTCTCGATTATTCCATAAAATTGAATGAAAATTAAAAATGTATAAGTTAATGTGTCTACTCCAATAATTTATATTAAGACAATTAAATCCAAAATTTGTTAGAAACAAGGTTGACTTATAATACTATGTTAGTTAAATTAAACACAAAAAAAAAGAAAAGAAAAAAAAAACTAAACTAAAAATCCCTTCCCTGCATCGTGCCCGGCTCAAAAGTTCCCATTATCCCGGCATTATCCAATAATTATACGTGATAGACTTTTATATTCCTTAAAAACGAATTAATGTTTATGACCGGTTTTTAAAGAAAATAATCGTTTATAAGGAATAATTACCGGAGTAGCCACATTAACTTATAATTAAGACGTGTTAAGAAGAAAACTAACAAAAATGCAACGTTGCCAGCTCAGCAGGTATATGCTCTTAATTCTTCGGCGAATTTTTTTTTTTTTTTATACGGCTGGAAGGAAAACGAGCAAGTGGGTCTCCTGGTGGTAAGAGATCACCTCCGCCCATAAACATCTGCAACACCAGGGGTATTGCAGATGCGTTGCCAACCTAGAGGCCTAAGTTGGAATACCTCAAGTGCCAGTAATTTCACCGGCTGTCTTACTCTCCGCGCCGAAACACAACATTGCAAGCACTGCTGCTTCACGGCAGGATTAGCGAGCAAGATGGTGGTAGCAATCCGGGCGGACCTTGCACAAGGTCCTACCACCTGTAAAATTCCTTTAGGTATTCCACATTCTATCGCGCCTTGAAACTCCGAGCTCTCTTCATAGGTCGTTACAAGACTCTGAGTCTCTCCATAATATTACGAGTATCTTGTATTATGACTAAAGCCGCGGATAAGGGTTGAAAAGTAAGTAAATTATTAAGTTTACAATCTCAATGAAATTACAAAGCGACTAAATATCCTGCCTATCTCTACATCTACTTTTGTGAAGCCTCGACCGCATTCACCCTCACCGCTATCTCCAAATTGTTCCGTTCACCACGACGATTAACGGCCATAGTGTCCCAAGTATTTCAGCCTGTAATAATCGTATCGTTTCGGCGTGAAAGTAGTCCAGTAACTTTATACATTGGCAGTATGCGTCAAATCCGGTAGTTCTGAATTTTTGCACACTTGTTTATGATGTTGTCCTAATGAATAATCCAAGTTTGTGACCTCGAGCGCCGAACGCAACTTTGTCAAAAATCGAAAAAACCGCGAAAAAAACGTATTTTTTTCAAATTTTGGCGATTATAACACTAAAGAACTAGTGTTTGAAAAAACTTTCTTAAAACGTTTTAAAGAAGACTAAATTTGCTACAATATGATACAAGAATTGTCTCAGTGGACCCAATAGTTTCCAAGATTAAGCCTTTCAAAGTTTATCATTTTTACGAACTTCGCAATTTTTTGCGATTCTGTCGTTCTGAATGAATTTTGACCCTGATTATACTATCGAAGCCCTGTACTTTTATGATAGGATGTTAAAAAAGATAATGAGGAGTGTGAACGATGATGTTAAAGCTAAGCTACGAATAATGAAGTAAATAAAAAAGAAAAGTACAACAGAAGTTAATAAGTTTATTTGTTAGGAAATTGAGTAATATTCAAAATCAAAAAATCAAATTAATTTGGCCCTTTTGGAAGGTCCCGGTTGAGGTTCGTCCGTATCTGGATCGACGTATTGGGATGGCATATCCCCATCAGGGGATGGTAATGAATCGTCGACGTTTTGTGCCGTCAAGTCATCCTCCATTTCGACATCGGACAGATCGTCGCCTTCTAGGATTTTACTACTGCAACATCAGGTATATTGTCACAAGAGGCCTCGTTGCAGTGCCTACTGACTTATGAGTATTTTAATCCTGTCTTCCTGCAGCTGCACGCGATCCCACAACCCTTCGTGCAGCCGCAAGTAATCATCTGCAAGAGGTGTTGTGGGGCTGCATCTCTGGTCATCGTTTTGGGATTGAGGCTTTGTGGTGTGTATATAGCCACCCCCAGGGTTAAGTGTGACTCCCAACCACGCCTGTACCTGTAAAAAGAATGTACATGAGAATAGAAAATGATGAATGATATGTTATGTGAATTACTGATGCAAGGACAAATTTTTACCTGATGGTATGTCCGCAAGGAGTGAAATCGAGCAGAGTCTCTTGTGGAAGGTAACCTGGCTAGATTGAAGCTGGTTTTCGTCGCAGCCCTAGCGAATAGTCGGTACCGCAGCTCGTCAAGGTTATAGGTGTTGTGGTTGCCTAAATTGCGAAGTTCGAAAAAATGATAAACTTTGAATGGCTTAATCTTAGAAACTATTGGGTCCACAGAGACAATTCTAGTATCATGTTGTAGCAACTTTAGTCTTCTTTAAAACGTTCTAAGAAAGTTTTTTCAAACACTAGTCCTTTAGGGTTATAATCGCCAAAATTTGAAAAAAATATCGATTTTTTCGCGGTTTTTTCGATTTTTGACAAAGTTGCGTTCGGCGCTCGAGGTCACAAACTTGGATTATACATTAGGCCAACATCATAAACAAGTCTGCAAAATTTCAGAACTACCGGATTTGACGCATACTGATCCCATACTTTCAGGCGACAAAGTTACTGGATTAAAGAGGTTTTCTGTGGGAATAGTTTCTTTATAATATTTTTGTGATCTTGGAATGTTATTTTCTGAAGACCTGTATTTTCCTAAGATGAATAGAGCATTTCATTGGGTTTCTGTCCTCGGTTTTTTCCTTTCAAAGATATGATTTTTCTTCGTATGATATTATATAAACGTATTCGATGTAGTTCTGATTTGAGTATTTTTGGACGTCTATTTAATTGGGTTTAGCTTTTTATGAAGTTTATTTGCCACACCTTTAATGGAGAAAATTATTTGTAAAATAAAACGGATTTTACTCTATCACGATCAAGCATGGCCGGCTTGTGTGTTTATTAGTTACCTAAAAACTTCTGAATTTATCAGCATCATTATTATATCAACCGAATAATTATAATAATTATTACTGAGTATTCCATCAAGGTGTACACGCCTTTGTCCAAAGTCGCGAGGATGTCGTTCTCTTTCAGGTTGATTGTAGTTGTGGTAGCTCCTTTATCGGACAGACGAAAAGAACAATAGCTGAGAGGGTCAAGGTACATATGTATTGCAGCTGTTAAAATCGCCAAGTAAATAAGTCAGCAGTAGCTGAAAATTTATTGGGGTCAGGACCAAGCCACTGGATTGAGATTCACAATCCCAAAATCCTCTCCACAGAACATCACTTCTACTCAAGAATGGTACGTGAAGCGGTTGAAATAAAAAAGCACAAACATTTCAATCGGAAAGATGGATACAAGCCTTCATCTTCATGAAATTCTGCTAAGAATCAGGCCTACATATTACCTATATTGTTTTAAGCTTCGCTAGTTAAACATACTCTATATTTAGCCGCCAAAATACATATAATTCAACCTCTACGGGAGCCATTGCGATAGATATAACTATATCTATGTTTATGCCTATTTAAAACTACTGGTGAAAGCCAACGGAGTATAGCGGGAAGTTTTTAAAAATGGAAATCAAATTGCTGTGTAGTGTAAAAATATCTTCGTGGCCTAGTGGTTTGTCTTTTGGCTTCTTCGGAGGTTCGTGGGTTAGTAGGTAATGTAAGGTTCTTCACACTCATCTTGCTTATGTTGGCTTCATTAATTTAAACTACATTATGTATTTTTGTAAGTATGTATTTCGCAGAATCTTTCGACTTTCTTTTTTCTTTCAATTCATGATGGGAGTAAATATCGCACCCCCAGTACAACACTGTATTATCTCGAAAAATTTCAAAATTGACTTTGTATTATTACTGAATAGCCAAAAAATTGCCGCGTAAGTCACAAAGACCGGCGTATTTATATCTACAAAAATGTCCCATAGGTGGCGCTGTGACTCTCTATTGGTGAAGACGCGCTGCCGTAGTTATTCCGCGAACACAAAATTATTTCCAGTTGCGACTTGTCTGCCTTAGGATCGACACGTAAAGCCTTTCCGCAACAGTGAATTATTTCGTAATAATATGGTGTTGTTGGTTGTACTACGAAAATTACTCAGAGTTATTTAGCTTTAATTCAGTGTTGGTGAATGTGCTTAAACAACGTGTTTGATACTATTTCGAAATAGTTCTGTATTGTTGACGAAGGTAAGTTAGATTTTTTGTATTATTTCAAAATGCTTCTGTATTGTTCCTAAAAGGTGAAAATAATGAAATGATACACTATTGATGGTATATATAAATTATGCTCTAATTTTGTTGAAACCTCGTAATATATTATGTTATGCCCTTAAAATTCTTATTTACATTATAAATTAAAAGAAAATAATGTATTTACAATTCATTTAGTTACAAATTTTTAAGAAGATATTATTATTTTTTTAGATAATGCACTATTGTTGAATGAATTAATTTTGTTATTTCTTTTTGGCAGATGAAGCGGGGTCGCGCTCTTATGTTGCTTGAAAAGGCAACGGAAGGGACTGCAGAAGAATACAGACACTCTGTTCAACAATGGAGCGTGGAAAAGGGTGTCAGAAATACAAGAGTTGCAGCATCAACCGATGGGCCGTCAGCGGTGACAGCACCAGCCGTTGGAGTTTCAGATACGGAGGTACCTGTTCCTGTTTTATCTAATCAGAGTGAAGAAGAAGATTTTATAGATGATTCGGACACCGATCCGACTTTTTGTATTCCAGCTAAACAAATATTATCTCGCCCGCTTGTAATACCTAGAAGATTATCGCCCTCGAGCTCCTCAACAACTTCCAGTTCATCATCGTCAAGCTCCAGCAGTTCAAGTGAATCATCTGATGATGAATCCAATAGGCCAGGTCCTTCTACAGTGAATACTCAAGAGAATTCTAATTCTACTGTGACACACGACCCTTCCTCTTCATTTTTTAATAATATGTTTGTGAGTTTTCACTCATTATGATTAATAATTTATGGCAGAAGGTAGTATGATGAGTAGATCTGTGATGTAATGCAATAGTTGTGATTTAAATAAGACTTGTTACGCTTAAAGACTGGTAATACTAAGTTGATATACTATTAGAGTCCAAGATAATAGTCTGATTAAAGTTAGCTTAAAGTAGGTATTTACTTAACAGTGTTTAACGTTCCTTTGTTACAAATGTTTTATTATGGAAGTATGTTTTGTCTATAGAGTTTTAAACGAATATATAAAAAAAAAAATAGAATTTTGTTTTAGTTTTTTATGTTTTTGTAATGTGCCATAAATAATTGTAAAACTACATAGTAGTACTTACAGTCTGTACCTAATATAGTAAGAAATAACTTTTTGCTGTGTTCAATTTGGAATAATTTTATTTTTTGTTACTTGAAGTTTAACATAATTACGTTTTTGATGAGTGTTTGTTTTATTTTCAAAAAGAGTTTTTGTTTAATAATAAATGTGTATTAATTTGAGTAAAGTTTTGTCTTTTATTTCTCTTTCAATAGGTACCATTTCTGGAGACAAAACAAATGGGTCGTTATTGTATAATGAATCTGAATGAAAAAACAATAGCATAACAGTGCATTATTTCAGAATTAATCAGTAAAAATAGCGTAACTCGAAATATTTTTTTATTATTTCATTCTATCACTCTGCAACAGTGAATTAAGTCAAAATATGCATCATTTTGCTTTATTTACGTAGTTAGAATTATCTGAACTATTATAAACAGATACGCATTGAATTCTACACATGCAATGTTTACGAGACATTCGCTATAACTTTGAATAACATGGATAACGGTTTTTCGTCGATTCTGAAAAATGAGCTATTTTGACTTAGTGCAGTGTTGTACTGATATCAACATAATAATCAGAGATTTTAACTAAGAAGGAAAAACGTTTGTGCCTAAGTTTGATTGAGAATAATTATCGAGTTAGTTTAAGAGTAAATAGCAGCCTTTTTTTATTATAAAATAGAAATATATTATTTGTTTGATAACGTCGTATACGGGCGTGTCGGACACACACTTGGCGGGTTTTTAATTTTGTTCCCTTCTAATGTATTTTTCTTTCTCTTTTTCTCTCTAGAAGCTAGTAGTTAGATGATAACCAAACAACGCACGGCATTTCGCAACATCGTCCACGTAAACGACAGATAAGCCCTCCCAAGATCGTTGGTACTATGTTTGTAGCCTCCTGGATCTTTACGAGTACGCACTCGTAGTCTGACGAAGCCTTTAATTAGGTTAATTCGCCGTAGTGACAGGCCCTGTATCGTATCTTGCCGTCCCGCTTATGTTTATATTATTTAATACGGGAGTGAAAGGGACGCTACGTACATTACCTTGGAATATAAATCGTATTTTGTAAGGCGCCGGCAATTTTTGTTCTTCAAACATTTCATCTTCGTCACTAAGCTTTGATCGTTTGCGTCTGAAATGTTTAATCCAAACTATACTCCAATTCAGTAGAATCTAACAATCCTGTAGACACTTCCAGCCTACTAATAGGAACACTGGGCTGCCTAAGGCTTTTTGATGTGACTATTATTCTTTTTTGATTCCTTTTAGATGATAATTGCACCAACAGGGACATATATCAAGCGTGCCCACGTTAGGGTGTGTTAAATGTGTAGAAAATTGTCAGATTCTATTGAATTGTACTTTACAGACAATTTAACGTACAGTCACCAGCACCAATATCTGACACAACAAGCGTATTTAAATATCTGATACGACTCTATTTCTAGGGCCGGAAGAACGTGTCAGATATTTTTGCACGCTCCGGTGTGGCAGATATTAATGCTGGTGACTATACCTATCGGTCAGTATGTGATTGAGAATTAGGTATAGTTCATTTCATTACATCCCTGAGATTTAATTCTTTTATCTATATTATTGTAATAACTTCATTTTGCTAGGATTTATAGTTAAAAAAATTGTATTTAAATATTTTTTTTCACCCGAAGCCGTGAAGCCGTGGTGGCCTAGTGGTTTGACCTATCGCCTCTCAAACTGAGGATCGTGGGTTCAAATCCCGGCTCGCACCTCTGAGTTTTTCGAAATTCATGTGCGCAATTTACCACAAGCTTTGCGGTGAAGGAAAACATCGTGAGGAAACCTGCACAAACCTGCGAAGCAATTCAATGGTGCGTGAGAAGTTCCCAATCCGCACTGGGCCCGCGTGGGAACTATGGCCCAAGCCCTCTCATTCCGAGAGGAGGCCTGTGCCCAGCAGTGGGACGTATATAGGCTGAGATGATGATGATGATGATTTTTTTCTACATCTTTTAGAAAATCTAAATGTAGGCATCAGTAGTGCCTACATTTTGGAGCCGTTTGGGGTAGAAACCATGGGTCCTTGGTGTTTGAGTCTATCTAATATTTTTAAATTACTGTCGTCCAGATTAATTACGGCTTCGGGTGACCAAAGAGTTGGCTTTTTCTTAGCGCAAAGAATAAACATTGCCATACAGCGTGGTAATGCTGCCAGCCTGCTGGGCACCTTACCACCAGGCAGTGATTTTGGGCAACCATTTTATTTATAAGTTCAGTTTGTATGTAGTTTTAGTTACTTTTATTTTGATTTGTACTGTATTTTATCGTTTTAATAAATAATTTAGATATTTAATATTTTTTTTATAATGAAATTTATTAGTAAACTAATTGACAACTGTGCAATTATTTTTTTATTCGACTGGAAGGCAAACTAGCAAGTGGGTCTCCTGGTAAGAGATCACCACCGCCCATAAACATCTGCAATACCAGGGTTATTGCAGATGCGTTGCCAACCTAGAGGCCTAAGATGGAATACCTCAAGTGCCAGTAATTTCACCGGCTGTTTTACTCTCCACGCCGAAACACAACAGTGCAAGCACTGCTGCTTCACGGCAGGATTAGCGAGCAAGATGGTGGTAGCAATCCGGGCGGACCTTGCACATTGTCCTACCACCTGCAATTAAGGCTATTACAATAAAAATAAAACAAAAGGCGGAATTAATACCTAAAATAAAAAAATGCTAAAGTTTCACATTTTTCCCTAAAAATGTGTAGTAAAACTTGAAACACCATTTTATTCAACCATCCGAAAAACAATGTAAGCATTTTTGAATAAATTTGCTTATCGCCCCCATATTTGTCGGCGGAGTTTCAAAATTCGATGTCGTACATGAAAATGAATTCGGAAATGGACGTATCGCCGTCCCTTGCACACGCGGATTTTAGGGTCCCGTAGCCAAAATCACGTCGGTTTTGATAATTAATAGAACGTAGATATAGTTAGTGTTTAATTTTGTAACTAAGGGACCCCATACATCCCTGTATTATTATTTAATTATTTTTTTTGTGATTTTTTTGTTTAATTGTTTACTGTAGTTTTTAAGTATTTTATTTGTAATTATTTTATTTGGAAAAAATGACTTTCTGCCAAGTTTCTTGCGGCGCATTCTTCTTGGCAATGATGGTCTTTCCGAAAGCGCTGGTAGTTAAAAAAAAAATGACGTGTAAAAGTGCCCATTGCGGCCTATTTACTGAATAAATGATTTGAATTTGAATTTGAATTTGAATTTTAATAATAATAATTATTATTCATATTTCATTAATGATAAGACCAGATTATTTTTTATATTGTGTGATTGTTAAAAATCGCCAAAATGAAAAACTAATATTTTTGCATACTGACTCAAGCAGATATTGGCGCACTCAAAAAATATCTATTTTAATGTTAGTGTGTTTATTGTTTACTTTTACGATTATTATCATTATTATATTTTTAACTAAAAAGATTTTTTTTTATCTGTGATAGCCAGGTGGTCTGAAAGAAGACCAGCACTGTCCGCAAGACCGGCAGATTGCTGATTTGGCACCATTTTCGTGACATGCGTATTTTTATTTTATTTTAACCCACTTTCCATGTTGTCACGAATAAATGTATCTTTATTTCATTCTAAACCTTTTCACACGTAAAGTAAGGTTAGTTGGCCGGATGTAAGGCGGTGAAATGTATGTTTATGCCGGTAATTTACGCCGGCATTTTGGAACCGTACACAAATACCACCCGGTATCCGGCGTCGGATACCCCGACAACCGGTACGTGTGAAAGGGTGCTTAAAGTTTTGCCATGTCATCTCTCCGCATAGCTCATAGACTTAAGAGCCTTTATACCGGCTGAGCTGGCAACGCTGCATTTTTGTTTTTTCTCGATTATTCCATAGAAATTGAGTGAAAAATTAAAAATTTGGTTTCATAAAACACTTCCTAATAAATAGGTTAATGTCTACTCCAATAATTATTCGTTATAGATAGACAACATGTTTAAAATTCATTCAATTTTTATGGAATAATCGAGAAAAAATAACAAAAACGCGACGCTTTCAACTCAGCAGGTATAAATGTTCTTAATACTTCAAAACTGTAATATGACATGGTTGTATTAAATAATTACGTCGATGAAGTGGTGAAATAAAACAATACACTACACGGGAATGTTTTTTTTTTTTGTTCTCAGCCATTCGTTGATATGTGTAAATCATTCTTCGGTTTAGACATTTATTCGCTAAATATTTGTCACAATCACAATGTAAAAAGTTAATAGTAATTTTAACTACCTCCCTAACTTTTTGCTCTTCACCTGTATACATATTCTTGTAATTTTGGCCAAGACAATATATCTTTACAGCTGACTGCACAAATTTTACACAGTAAAAAGGAAAAAGCTTATAAAAAGGAAAGAAAACTATGTCAACTGTGTAGGCTTTTTAAGACAAGCCATAAAAGTATTAAAGTTGTTCCAAACTTAATATTGAATCAATTTAACCGTATATCACTACGGAACCCTGAACAGCGCGTGATCCAACACGCATCGGACCGATTTTTTACATCAGCTAACTTTTCCTCGCGCGAAATTCACGGCATTTCGCGACTATAAATTTACGTGTTGTATACTTTTTCAAATAACCCGGTCGAGTGTGAATTGTTTACGCTCGAAGATTAAAAGGAATCTCTTTATTCGGAGGGCCTTTTTCATTTCTGCCGTATATCTTAGTGGCATCTTCGAAACTTTTAGCATTTTAGATAGCGAGTTTGCTGAATCTGGTATCCAATGTGTCATTTGGTTCTGCCGCAGCCGCATAAAACTTATTATGTTCTTTCAAACAAGTTCGTAACGCGAGTTTGTATCTGAATTGACTAGCTTATCTTTATCTTCAACGGTCTTTTGGGATAATTCAAACAGAGCTTTTGTGCGTTATTTTATAGCTTTCAGCAAACACTGGATTGCCTTAATATGATAACTTTGCTATTGTCATTATTTGCTATTGTTATTGTTATATTGTGTCGGTTTTCACTGTTTTTTTGATATATATTTTAATGTGTGATAAATAAACGGATGGTCCCAAAGGAAGAACAGCGCCGCTCGCAAGACCGGCAATTTTTGCTGATTTGGGACCATTTCGTGACATAATAATTTCGCACTTTTCAATATCTTTTTTTTTATGCTATGCTACTTTGTCACGAATAAATGATATCTTTCTTTTTTTCTTTCTTTCTTATTAATAATTGATTAAATGGAGAGTTACTTTGCGGAGATCCATATCAAAATGAACTTCTTTTACCCTGATTTTCTGCTCCAAAACTTACACCATACCTACATCTGTGCGACCCTCTTCCTCGTCAAACATTGCGCATTTCGAAACATATAGATATCGGAGAAAAGAAGAAAATTTAAACGAAACGAACGAAACGAATAGTCATATCTAACGAAATTAAATTATTTTATTTCGATGTTTTAAAATCGAATATCCTGTTAAATGTACATTTCATCTTCCTTGGACCTCAATTAGACTACGGCTTATACAACTCTCATAAGCATAGGGTTTAGGCGGGACATCTTGAAATGCGGCTTAGGCCAAAAGGATCAAGTGTATAATGCCTCCTCTACATATCGACGGATGCGTCGGCAGATGGATCCGCAACCATATCTTCGGATAAATTGCGATCCGTCCACACATCGGCAGACGTGTGGACAGGCGCGTTGCGTTCGCGCTGTCACCCTTTGATCCGTGTCGAAAAACCGACACCAAACGGATGAGTGGCAGATGCATCGGCCGACGTATACCTACCACAGACAAGCAAAAACCACCCTCTACACCTCGGCGGACGCATCCGCAGATACAATCTGCCGACGCATCCGTTGATATGTAGAGGAGGCATAATGATAATAAAGCTTCAGCTTAGGGCCCGCTCTTTAACTTTACACTTTAGTCGGTCGGATAGCAACTCCTTTTTGTTTTATTCGACTGGATGACAAACGAGCAAGTGGGTCTCCTGATGGTAAGAGATCACCATCGCCTATAATCTGCAACACTAGGGGGATTGCAGATGCGTTGCCAACCTAGAGGCCTAAGATGGGATACCTCAAGTGCCAGTAATTTCACCAGCTGTCTTACCCTCCACGCCGAAACACAACAGTGCAAGCACTGCTGATTCACGGCAGGATTAGCGAGCATGATGGTAGTAGCAATCCGGGCGGACCTTGCACGAGGTCCTACCACCTGCGTACTGCGACTGATCTAAATGAGCCACCCTGTATACCAAATTTCGTCTAAATCTTTTCACAAACTTTTGCTTTTTTGAGAAAGAAAAAGAGAACAATATTACAAATCAGAACTCGCCTACTAGTGAGTAGTATCATGGGGTTCATTTTACATTCGTGTCACGTTGGTAAATAACTAAACGGACCAATCACGAGCAAAGCTGTCAAACTTAAAACGAACATTTCGACACTAACGTCATCTAGCGATGTTTCACCTGTCAACAAACCCTCATTAAAATATTGGAACGCAAACAACGAGAGTTTTAATAGGACTGTATAATGATTACAAGATATTAGGTTAAGGATGTTACACCATCTCTTTAATCTTGGTATAAAACGATACCAGTCAGTAAACAAGCGTACCTACTCAATAATATTATGTATTCTATTCGATCCCAATATTTTTGTATCGATGCTTTGAAACCAAGTGTGAGATATGTATCGATCAAAAGTATTCACATCTTATTGGTCGGTATTCCAATGTCACAAACATTTGGAAAAACTAGTATTTTTCAAAAGCACCAAAAAAACTCTATTTTTTTCATAGATTTTCTGCGAAATAAAGTCAGTTTATGTAGTTTCACAGTAGAACTTATTTTAACCTAAATATAGACAAGAAAAAAACATCAACTGTTTAGGTTATTTTACGGAAACTTAAAAAAAACAACTTGCAATTCGATTAAGTATCGAAATTTTCAATCGATACCACACTTATAGAATATAGACACGTCGATACAGTAAATACAAACTGTATTGAGTACAACTATCGATATCTGTTATGTTGTGTGTGTATGTTTCGCCCCTATCTACCCAGCTATTTACTTCCTGCTACATCTAGAGTTCAGACCACAGACTAAGAGGAATAGAAGTGTCATAGCTGATTCGTTTTAAAAAAACCTTAGATTTCATTAATTAAAGGTTTTGATTGGGTTAGTGCATGGGTTATTGCAGAGATTGATTTTAAAGAATAGCCATAACGATACGTTGGTAAGAACTGAGCGTTCCGTACAAATTTGTAGGTAGGGATCTATAAATATAAATATATTGGAGTACCTATCATTTGAGATAGGAACACACCGTTCACTATGTTACAGATAACTCTGGTATGTAGATGACATCGTTGCGCTCAAGCAACGAAAGCTTTGCATGCTCCGCTCGCTTCGCTTTCAACTCGTCCACAAAACGTCACTGTAATGGCCGTCACAAACACTTGGAATTCAGTTTCGGAATTGCGATTCGAAATTCCGATTCGGAACTCCGTAATAGCTATTTATGCAACTGTATCGCAATAGGGGTCCTTTTAACACGAGTGTGGTTTCATGAAACGAGGCGTAGCCGAGTTTCATAAAAGGATCACACGAGTGTTTTAAGGCCTAATTGCGTACAGTTGCATACAATGTTTTATGTACCTTCATATATTAAATCCTCTATAATGTGTTCAAGAACCATTAAGAATTACCTGCATTGCAACCAGAACTTATACTAGGACCTTCACTTTGCTGGTAAATTATGAGTCATTTCCTTCGCCGCATCTAAAATATCGGGCGGAGTCAAATTTTCTTCGCATTCACTGATATCAGAAATTTTTAAGCAAAAACAAAATTTTCTTAGGAAAATTCGTACAACAAAACGACAACGTAGTTATGAACGGAATGGCGGTAAAACCCAGTACATCACTGCGCATGTGCGGCATGTGCGCGCATGCGCTAAAGCGGGCACTGCCACAGACAAGATGTGAAAATTGGAATCAAAACTTGTTGATATAAACTTTTTGGATTCGCCCTGTATCGTAATGGTTTAAAAAATTATATTATAACATTATTTCGTTAGAAGAAAAGTGTAATAATGTGTTTTTTTTTTTAATATTTCGGTATTGTGTTTAAAAAAGTATGTAAATATAAACTCGTTTTGAATTTTATAATTCGAATATTTCGATATGAGAGTAGATAAATACAGTTATCACACGGGTACGTTTATTTCCATTCTGAACGCAAAGGCCAACATGCAGAATACCGAATTAGAAAAAGTCCATAGATCTGTATGGATTTACTGCGTTCGTAATTCCGAAACGGAATTTTAAGTGTATGTGGCGGCCACAGACATTGGTTACACTAGATTACTCGGAAGAACTCGGCATTAAACAGCGTCTATCATCCATAGTGCAGTCTCGCATCCTTACTTTTTTCGGACACAGCGGAGCGACTTGTGATCCAGGGGAACGTCGAAGGCACTAGGCCACGAGGTAGATCGCCTAGGAGATGGACAGAGGTCAAAGCAGCAATAGAAGGACCACTACACGCAAGCATAAGGAAGGCGGCTGTTAGGGAGGAATGGAGGCGTATTGTTAAGCTTTCTACCAGCACCTAGAAAATGATGACCAGGATCACACTGTCAAGAGTGAAATGACGAAGAAGAGGAAGATTACGCAAAAAATGCGTCTACTTCGCGTGTCCGAACCCCGACCAAACGTCGTGGTTGGCCCCGTACAAAGACTATAATCTATACAGCGTGTATTTTTAATATTACCTCAAACTGTAACCAGACGAAGATTTAAGTGCTGTGAACCGATATCAAAATAAATTGTTAATTTAAAATTAACTAACAGAGCGTAATTAATTTTTGAAATATTTTCGAGCAGCAATGTAATGCGTACAAGAAGAGAGAAGCGTTCTGTGACATCTGTCACGTCAACAAGTGCGACGTTTTGAATAAAAACAAAGTAGTATCGCGTAACGATACATTGCGTGCTAATTAATTCTGTAAGGAAAATAATAAGTCAATTTTTTTTCCTAAAACATAATAAAATGTGATTAGTAGGGCCTTCACTAACTGCCCTTAAAGTTTGAGGTAGTATTAAAAATACACGCTGTATATTTGTGGTGGCAGCGTTTAACCAGTTCGGTGTTTCTGACAAACTATTATTCCTGTACCATTAAATTTTAAACGCTGGTAACTCGCGATCCGAGCCTGTATAATTTAGGGCTCTATCTTACTGTCCAAAGGGATAGTAACTATCCATTGTGGTTGGCGATTTGCATAATCTGCTGGAATGGACCGGGATCTTGGTGTTCCTGCAAACATAACGTCGTAAGTCACGGGAGCGGGGTTGGGGAAGAATTACGGGGATTATTAGTTTAAAATTTAGATTCATCCGGACTTGTGTGCTAACGGTTTAATTTGTACGCGTCTTACAATATTTTATTTAATTCGTGTACAATCGACTCAGTTGAGTCATGTAACAGGGTGGAACAGGTTCCATGCAATTGCCAAAGAAATCATGGAAAAATTTATTATGAAGCTGCTTATAAGAAACAAGCAAGCTAAAATATGTAGTGCACAGGAGAAATTCGTGTCTGCACCGTTTTCCAGCGGTGGTGTAGCGATATAGCACGCGGCACGGAATGCCGAGGACCTGGGTTCGATTCCAAGCGCTGGTATTATTTTTCTGGGTTTTCTGTGCAGCTATATTTCAGTTTGTAGTTTTGAATAAAATATCCGTAAACTAAAGAGGCCAATAAGTTGTTAGTGACTCTCTATAATCGAGATAAAAACACTGTATAAAGCTTGACGTCATACGGCTGTCACCGGCAGCAAAGTTTCGCTCCCTGCTGATGTGCCTTTGGCCTAGTAATGTCTCACTCACTCAGCTCTATTAAGATTATCAATATTTTTGTACTAAAAGACTCTTATGAGTCTCTTAGTACAAAAATATTTATGTTATATTCTCTTTTATTTTGAAACAATTAGAATGTAGAAGCGTTTCATATACATACTTATACATAACAAAACTTTGACAACCGTTCAGTGGAAACCCATGCGTCTTTAACCACAGCAACAATGTTCAAAAGCAAACGCTTCGAGATAACAACCGGAATTCCAAAGTTCAATTAAAAGCTTACTTTAAACCTTTGTTTGTTGGAAATTCTACCCGGTTGAGAAAGTGAGGATTTCCGGGAGTGCAAAACACTGCCGGTATCCGTTCGGAAACCAGTCTACTTGGGGGTGTTGTTAGCCGCAATGGCGCCGTTCCAAAAGTTATTATCCAATTGGTATCGGTATCGCTAAGTTTCAAACTTAAATCTTATCTCAATTCTTATTTATAATTATAAAATGTTAATGCTTACTATTATTTGCGGTTTCATAATTCAAGAATTCAACTGATCATGTTGAATTTGACATGAAAATAGTTTGAAAGAGGTTTTATCGCGAAAAATTAAATAGTTTCGCAGTAATTTGCAGACAAAATCGCAGGCAACGGCTAGTAACATTTTTATATTAAGAAAAAAAATCAGAATGCTTAAAATGATATTTTAAATGAGTATCTAGTGCAGCAATATCTGAGGTTCAGCTTTTTGTCCCAATAAACTCCTCACCCTATTTGTGCCGTAATCTTCATTTCTGAGCGTCAAGACCTCCTCGCATCATTCGATTCATCCTCTTGTCTCGCTCTTCGACAGTATGTTTTGGCCTTGGAGGTTTATGTTTGTGGTGAAATGGATCTAATCGTCACGCAAATTGAAAACTTCAACAAATATAATTTCGTCGAACAACGCGACAATTCAATGACATTTTAAAAATATATATTCTTGAATTTTAAAACATTATGACAAGAAATAAAATACACTAAAATCGCAAGTCTGCATAATACTCACTCAACAAACCACTGTCTGTGTCCTCACTTTCCAGTTTTCTAAAATCTCTTTTCCCAAAGTTTCTCCTATAAAGTAGGTACCTAATTATAAAAATTAAAAACTATTTATAAACAACAAGTAACTAATAAAGCAAGGACCTAATGTCCTTAACGCGACTCAACTCTAAATAATCCCCAGCAAAGTACAGAAGCCAACTGACATTTTTATCAACTTCTTTCTTCGCACTGGCAATAGTCGTCTAACCTCTCACGCGTAAGCATTCTCATCGAATCGGGTTTCGGCCAATTAACTAAGCCCCACACTACGCAAACGGCCCGAGAACTATCGCAGCAATTTGAACGGAGTTGTTTTATTTCAATTGCTGGCTGCCGCTATAATTTTTCCACCTTCCTCGGATTATTTCCTAAGTAAACAAGCGATAGTGAGCTCCACAATTTGCGGTAAAATGTACTCGTAGGTAATAAATTGGGCACGTGTAACGAATGATAAGGGAAGATGTGGAAGGAAATGGAAATGGTGTGAGTTTCAAGGGAAGTGTTGTGAAAAAGGAAAATAGGAATGAAGATTTAAAGCAAGATTTGTGTGTGTATGTTTTTTTAAGAGTGCTTGATCACAAAAAACGTTAACTTAATGAAGTGGCTATGGGTAGGCCATACCCTGTATCCTAAAAAAATATACTTCATCCATTAGCCTATGTTACATGTACAATATTTGTACAGCATGTTTTAGATCATGTTACCAGTTGAAAAACCAAAATAAATTATTTTTTGGTAAACATTTCATTTTTAATACAAGTTTTTTTTTTGCTGAGTGTACTTTTTCTTGACTGTACATGCATTGTCATCTAAACTATATTTCCGTACCAAATTTCAAGTCGATGCCGTGAACCGTTGAGGAGTTCCGTCCTGCAGAGACGATCCTGCCTGGACCACCATGATGTTACTACCAGATTAGCATACGCACTATCAAATTCAATTACAAATCTTGTATTTTCTCTGTAAGTGAATTGTTAATTCTTAAGAGGAAATAAATGTCTTTAAACCTAAACCTAGATTGCATTGTCATCAGATTTACATAAACAAGCCACATCATCATCATCATGTCAGCCGAAAGACGTCCACTGCTGGACATAGGCCTCCTCCAAGGCTCTCTACTCAGACTGGTCTTGTGCTGAAACAAGCCACAAGCCACATTTTAATCCGACCCAGTGGTCCCAGTGCTTGCTACTCTCAGTGGAGTAGCTCAATTTTAACTTGCAAGATTTGACTATAGACAGACAACGGGACAGATGAAACTAAAGAAAAGCTTGTAATAAACGCACTTTCAAACACGCCTGACCGTAGTTCCTAAGATTACGATATCACACGTCAATTTAACTTTGTTTATACGTGTTGTCATCGAAGTAAAACAAGCAATCATTTGATGACGTTATTGACAACGACAAATTCATTTTCAACGAATGTGACGTGACATATCTTACGTAAATACTAGCTTTTGCCCGCGACTTCGTCCGCGTATTCTTTAGTTATCAGGGCATAGGTATGTTTTAACTAACCCCCCTTATAATTATGACATCTGTATATCTGTTTGTATAGCGAAGTATTGCCGTAAACGATAGGTGACAGTTTACTATAGTACTTACTTCGCTATAAACAATATTTTTTACCAGTTTTGAAGCTAGTTTATGAAAAATTCTATGCAAAACGCGAGAGTAAAATGATTATTTCGTGTGTTTCCGGCGAGAACCGAATCTTACTCTAAAACCCGAATAATTGTTCTCTCTTCTCCTATTTATGTTTTTACTGTTTTTGCTGTGATGTAGTGTGTTTTTGCTGTCAATAAATATTGTGAGTTTGAGTTTGTTTATATATTCGAAATTGCACTTTAAATAATCCCGTTTTTTTCTATTCCTGTCAGAATTTCCGGAAATTATTTTATCAATCTCAAACTCACAACATTTATTTACGACAAAAACACTACATCACAGCAAAAACACAGTATAAACATAAATAATATGCTCCCTTATACTCCCCAAAGAACTTAAATGCTAAATTTCAGTTTTCTACAACCGGTAAAACGAAAAATCCCGTTTTATCCCGTTCCCGTAGGAATTTTGAAAACTCCACTCTTAATGCTCCCTACACACCCCAAGCAACCTACCTACATGCGGAATTTTAGATTTCTACGATCAGTAAAACGAAAAATCCCGTTTTTTCCCGTTCCCGTCAAAATTTCGGGCAATTGTTTTGTAGTGTTCCCTTACACTCCCCATATAACCTTAATGCCAAATTTCAGTTTTCTATGACCAGTAAAACGAAAAATCCCGTTTTTTCCCGTTCCCGTGAGAATTTTCTCTCAATGCTCCCTACACTCCCCAAAAAATCTATATGCCGATTTTCAGCTTTCTGCGTCCAGTAAAATGAAAAATCCCGTGTTTTCTCTTTCCCGTGGGAATTTCGGAAACTTATCTCTTTAATGCTTCCTTACACTCCTCAAGCAACCTACATGCCAAATTTCAGCCTTCTACGACCAGTAAAACGAAAAATCCTGTTTTTTCCCGTTTCCGTCAGAATTTCGGGAAATCCTTTTGTACTGTTCCCCTACACTCCTCAAGGAACCTTAATGCTAAATTTTAGTTTTTTACGACCAGTAAAACGAAAAATATTGCCGGATGCCGTTGAACTGAATATAAATCCCGTTTTTTCCTTGTCCCGTGGGAATTTCTAAAAATCCTTCAAAATCGTTTTTTACTATTGTAATCACCTACTTTTATGCCAATTTTAAAGAGTCTAGTAATTATTGTTCATGGAATTCCGTTGAACTGAATATATAAAATCCCGTTATTTCCTTATCCCGCGGGAATTTCTAAAAATCGTGAAATATGTCTTTTAGTTAATGTAATACCTACTTGTGTATCAAATTTGAAGAGTCTAGTTATTATAGTTACTGAGATAGGGTCATTTGGAATCGAAGATATAAATCCCGATTTTTCCCGTTCCCGTGGGGATTTTCAAAAATCCTTTCTTAGCGGATACCTACGTCGTAACATCTACCTGCATGCCAAATTTCAGCCCGATCCGTCAAGTGGTTTGGGCTGTGCGTTGATAGATCACTATGTCAGTCAGTCAGTCAGTCAGTCAGTCACCTTTGAGTTTTATATATTTAGATATAACGTATTGAATAGAATAGAATAGAATAGAAATATTTTTATTCGGGCTTCACACTTAAAATAGATTGATGATAAATAACGTAATGTATTGGTAATGTAACGTATTTTGTAAGTAATTTTTATTCCTAATTTTAAATAATTTTATGTTCAATGTTTATTGTATTTGTTTCTGAATACATACTATACTTATATACTATAAAACTATACTTAAATGCGAAAATGTGTGTGTTTGTATGTTGGTGTGTATGCTTTCCGTCTTTCACATTGAAATGGAGAGACAGATCGACGTGATTTTTGGCATAGAGGTAGTTTATAAGCCAAAGAGTAACATAGGCTACTTTTTATCCCGGAAAAATGAGCAGTTCCCGAGGGAACAGCGCGCGATAACCGAATACCACGCGAGCGGAGCCGCGAGCAAAAGCTAGTAAATAAATAAATACAATATAATTTTAGAAGTAAACCTAAATCCATTAGCTTGCTGTCACAATATTACCTTATAAAACACATTGGTCAAATAATTTAGGTACCTTACGTCAGGAGTTTATTTAAAATCAGCAAACGTTTCCAAGTCTCGATAACGTTTACAATTCAAATTTGATACAATTTAACCGACCGCAAATGAATGTGTCATGTGTTAACATCGTCACGTAGTAACTAAGAACCGACGGTTCATTATTTTACTCGTCAAATACGCAGTACTAATATTTAAAATGTAAAAGTTTGTGATTTTCATTTTTTATTTTTTTATAGCTCAATCACGTTTAATCAGCTGTTTTGAAATTAATAATTAGGTAATTAGGGACTGCGAAGAAGAAGGGTTATGTGTTTGACCCGTATGTATGTATGTCTATTCCTATATCCTCTCGTTACTCTCTCGTGTCTGTTTTGCAGTTTGGCGAAGTATTTGTCATAACTTTAATGTATTTTTTTTTGTTGACATAAATTAAAATAAAAAATAAAAACTATTCAACGGCTAAACCGATTTTGATAAATGATACGTCAATGGATTCGTCTTGATAACGCAAGTGACACTGGGTAGGTAAGTACATGAAATTCTTAAAAAACCAAAATGATGGATTTTTGACGCCAAATTGCGAGCTTTCAAAAAAAATTTTTTTTAGTCATAACTGTCGAGTACAGTATCAAAATGAAGGGATTTAATAAGAGATTACAAAAATATTTACAATTCGTTTGTTTTTATTTACCGTTTTCACACAAATATCAAAAAAGTGTGAAATAAAACAATAAATTTAAAAATCAAAAACACGACTGCTTCAAAAAATACTAAGTTCTAGACCACTACGTCTACTTTTTTTTAGTATTTTTTAACACAGTTGGTTTTTGATTTTTGATTTTGAGGTTAAAGGCTTCTTCCAAAATGGAAGTAAACAAATTTAGAGATTATGAAATCCCAGTCTTACGCCTCTTTTCAAGTGAATCTCCTTT
Source organism: Choristoneura rosaceana (assembly GCA_037349165.1). Classification (NCBI taxonomy): domain Eukaryota; kingdom Metazoa; phylum Arthropoda; class Insecta; order Lepidoptera; family Tortricidae; genus Choristoneura; species Choristoneura rosaceana. The sequence goes on from JAZBNJ010000026.1 coordinate 1,714,804, forward strand.
ATGTTAAACTCATAGCTAATTATCAATTATACTCGTATATATTTGAAATAAAATTATTTTCGTGAATACATATGAAGTACTGCGTTTAATACATTGTGGTAAGCGTGCAACGAAGTCGTTTAGAGTTTTTTTGCAGCGTATTTTTATCCAGTGTAAATAAAACCGGTTTTCCCGTTTCCGTCAGAATTTCGGGAAATCCTTTTGTACTGTTCCCCTACACTCCTCAAGGAACCTTAATGCTAAATTTTAGTTTTTTACGACCAGTAAAACGAAAAATATTGCCGGATGCCGTTGAACTGAATATAAATCCCGTTTTTTCCTTGTCCCGTGGGAATTTCTAAAAATCCTTCAAAATCGTTTTTTACTATTGTAATCACCTACTTTTATGCCAATTTTAAAGAGTCTAGTAATTATTGTTCATGGAATTCCGTTGAACTGAATATATAAAATCCCGTTATTTCCTTATCCCGCGGGAATTTCTAAAAATCGTGAAATATGTCTTTTAGTTAATGTAATACCTACTTGTGTATCAAATTTGAAGAGTCTAGTTATTATAGTTACTGAGATAGGGTCATTTGGAATCGAAGATATAAATCCCGATTTTTCCCGTTCCCGTGGGGATTTTCAAAAATCCTTTCTTAGCGGATACCTACGTCGTAACATCTACCTGCATGCCAAATTTCAGCCCGATCCGTCAAGTGGTTTGGGCTGTGCGTTGATAGATCACTATGTCAGTCAGTCAGTCAGTCAGTCAGTCACCTTTGAGTTTTATATATTTAGATTTGGTTAAATCTATCTTCTATTATATAAAAGGCAAACCTGACTCACTGGGTTATATATCAACGCACAGCCCAAACCGCTGGGCCTAGAAACTTGAAATTTGGTACAGGGGTTCCTTTTATGATGTAAGTGAGCACTAAGAAAGGATTTTTGGAAATTCATCCCCTAAGGGGGTGAAATAGGGGGGTGAAGCTTATATGCAATTTTCTCATTTCTGGACTTAGAAGTATGAAAATAAGTATACAAGTTTTTGATTACCATTAAAAGTTATCTGTGTAGGTGAAATGGATAAAATACCCCCCTAAAAGGGTAAAATGGGGGGTAAAGTTTGTATGGAAATTTTCTCAATTCTGGACTTAGAAGTATGAAAATAGGTATATAAGTTCTTGATTACAATTAAAAATTATCTGCGTAAGCGAAATGGATAAAATTCCCCCCTAAAAGTGTAAAATGGGGGGGTAAAGTTTGAATGGAAATTTTCTCATTTCTGGAATTAGATCTATGGAAATAGGTATATAGGTTCTCGATTACAATCAAAAATAATCTGAGTACATGAAATGGATACAATTCCCCCCTAATGGGGTAAAATGGGGGGGTAAAGTTTGTATGGAAATTTTCTCATTTCTGCACTTAAAAGTATGAAAATAGGTATACAAGTTCTCGATTACAATTTAAAATTATCTGTGTAGGTGAAATAGATAAAATTATCCCCTAAAGGTGTAAAATGGGGGGTAAAGATTATATGGAAATTGTCTCATTTCTAGATTTAGATATATATATGAAAAATATAGGTATACAAGTTTTCGATTACAATTAAAAACTATCTATGTAGGTGAAGTGGATAAAATTACCCCTAAAAGGGTAAAATGGGGGGTGACGTTTGTATTTAAATTTTCTGATTTCTGGACTTAGCAGTATGAAAATTGCTATTAGGTAAGTATACATATACAGAGTCCTGATTACAAATAAAAATTATCTCCGTGGGCAAAGTTAAAGAAGAAGTAGCTTTCGACTTATTAGAGGGGAGTTTTTATGAGACTTCCTTATTTCTACACTAAAAATATGGCTGGTCACCATTTAAAATGATCCGTATGGTGTTGACGACTTCAATAAGGGAGGGGGCTTTTCATACAATATGGAGGTTAATTAAATAAAACATATAGCCTGATAACTAAAGTACACGCGGACGAAGTCGCGGGCAAAAGCTAGTTATTTATATTTATTACTCATGGAATAAACGTCTTGATTTCTGTTTTTTATTTTCTCTTTCCTTAACTTTTTTCTATAAAATTCTGACCCGTAAGTGATAAATACCCCATTGAAGTTTGGCTATGCGCACTACATCCTCAGATCTAATCCGTCCCGAGCCCCATTCATTCCTGAATGGACACAAGCTGCGGAACGGATCGCTGGAATCATTCACCCATTCACTTGAACGTTATTAACGATTGCAATGGCGGGTGTCACTAATGTAAAGAAGAAAAATGGTTCGTATGTAAATTTGTACGGGAAACGCTCGTGGGTGTTTGAATACGCGTTTCGGTCACAGTGTGGTTCATAAGTCTTCAAGAGAATTTGTTTTAATAGCATAAAATAAACAAGTAATAAAGGTCAAACTTTTTCGTTCGGCGTTCAATCTCCAGTTTTGTATATAAGCTCCTTGGTCGTGACCAACTCGATTTTTTTTATAGTCGGCGTTGGCAAGTGGCCAGTCGAAAAGTTCATACAAATAATTATCTGCCCCGGCAGGGTATTGAACCCGGAACCTCAAGCTTCGTACTCAGGTTCTCTAACCACTTGGCCATCCGGTCATATAACGTAGCCGATTGATTATTTTAGCATAAAACTATTAAAACACATACACGCACGATTACAAACTGTCACATTTTCTTATTAGTAGGGAGTATGACAACTTGGAAAACATTTCGCAAACCCCTCTTTAATATTTTTCCTTTAGCAACATGTTTTCCGGTTTTTTCATCTTGTTATCGTTTATTGACTCATTACGCGAAAAATCTATACCAGGATCTGGAATGGACGCGAAACAATGTTTGAGGAAGGAATTATAACGTTTCCTCTTAATTAACCCTTTTCCGAAATGGTATAACGTGCGTACACGTATTAACATAACATAGTAGCATGCCAATTTACAAGGGTTGATTGGAAACCGTGAAGTATTCTAATCTAAACTAATGCAAGGTTTACACGACCCTAGCAACTAATAGAACTTGTCACTTTCACTTACCTAACATGTTGTTTTACATGTTTTAGTAACTGGCAAGTAAAACTAATTGCAGGTGGTACGACCTTGTGCAAGGTCCGCCCGGATTGCTACCACCATCTTGCTCGCTAATCCTGCCGTGAAGCAGCAGTGCTTGCACTGTTTTGTTACGGCGTGGAGAGTAAGACAGCCGGTGAAATTACTGGCACTTGAGCTATCCTATTTTAGGCCTCTAGGTTGGCAACGCATCTGTAATACTCTTGGTGTTGCAGATGTTTATGAGCGGTGGTGATCTCTTACCATCAGGAGACCCACTTGCTCGTTTGCCATCCAGTCGAATTAAAAAAAAACTTGTACTAAAAATCTACTAACTCTCATCACTTCTAGTGGTAACGTTGTGATGTTGATTTGCGAATCCTCAACTCCATGTTGTGTTACGAATAGGTCATCATCATCATCTCAGCCTATATACGTCCCACTGCTGGGCACAGGCCTCCTCTCGGAATGAGAGGGCTTGGGCCATAGTTCCCACGCGGGCCCAGTGCGGATTGGGTACTTCACACGCAGCATAGAATTGCTTCGCAGGATTGTGCAGGTTTCCTCACGATGTTTTCCTTCACCGCAAAGCTCGTGGTAAATTGCGCACATGAATTTCGAAAAACTAGGAGGTGCGAGCCGGGATTTGAACCCACGACCCTCAGCACGATTAGGTGCATGATTTTATTTCTTTCTTTAAATATTGATAGCTTAGGACTAATTATTTTTCTTTTACCGGTCCACATTGTCTCGTATAATTTATTGATGACAGTGAAAATGTAATGTTTGCCATATGTGTGTCTTGTCCAATCGTTTTTCTCAAAATCCGTTCTGTTCTAAATTTTTATAAAACTAACCTAATATAACCTATAGAACATTTTTTTAATCAAAAAGTGTTGTAGGGTAAACAAGTGACGAACGTTACATTTTGACTCACGAAGGTTATATTATGCGCCCTTCTTTTCTCGTAACTCGTAAGGTATACAGTTAACATAGCTACTAGTTTTATTTTGTATTTAATTTAAGACGTAGCTCAAACAATACAAAGCAGAACATAAGAGAAATCTCTTCGTTCCATTCTCCATACAACGTAATCCCGGTCTCATTTGAAAACTAGGCAACAGAAGTAGATGAAATTTTGTAAGTATGGACTAGACGTTATTATCTACGCCTGTGGTTTTTCAGATTTTCATATAAATGTGTGTAGTATCAGAATTATAGGAGCTCAAAAGTCGACAAAATAAAACATGTCAATTTGCACGACAATTACAGACTATCAAAGCATTTTTACAAAAATCGAAAAACGTCTGGCATAGAAAATATAATGAAGATCTTGATTGTAAAATATCATTGATTTCTGTGCTATACTTTTCGTATAATATTATTATGAGGACAACGAAACCCAAAATTCAACCGCCCAAATCTTGAAAAGCCTACAGCTATCTCGATATACATTAGCGGGAAGCGCTGAAGCGGGAGGGGATGTGCACGGGGGGGACGGCTGCGAGCGCTTATGTCACGAGCGATAAAGACAGCAATATCCCAAACGAATACCTAACGCGGTCCTGCGGCCGGCAGGGAAACTTCTTAACAAAACAAATTTGCGGACATAGCCTCCAGCAACCGGTATTACGTAAATAGATTATCTAGGTTATTTTTAGACCCTTTCTCTGTAATAAAAAGACCTTTCACACGCTCTCCTAACAAAAACCATTTCGCCAAACAAGAAACAGGCGAGAAACAAAAATGACGTTAGGAATGTTATCAATTCCATTAAGTTGTGGTGAGGCGGTCGCTGGCCTAGACAAATGTTTCAAAGAAGTTTCCCTGCCGGCCACGCGGCCGCGTTAGGTATTCGTTTGGGATATTGCTGTCTTTATCGCTCGTGACATAAGCGCTCGCAGCCGTCCCACCCATGCACATCCCCTCCTGCTTCTCCAATTCCCGCTAATGTAAATCGAGATATTTTGGGTGTTGCAGATGTTTTTGGACGGTGGTGATCTCTTACCATCAGGAGACACACTTGCTCGTTTGCCATCCAGTCAATAAAAAAAAATTATAAGCTTCTAAAAAACATTCGTGTGTGTTAGCGTGATAAGTCCTGTGGTATTTTGACTTCAAACAGGTAAAATTTGAATTACTTAATTAAAAAAAAGTAATTAAATATTGGAACACCACTTCCCCCGGCAAAAATCCTGTCTGTCCTGTTTTTAAAGTTTTAAAACATCCAAGAAAATAAGCTTGCAAAAAAGCAGATTTCAAATCAGATGCGTAATACTCTCAAATCTCCCATCCCTGTAGGTATATCACAGCTACTTGTGGATTTAGCCTCGAGCCCAATCATCAAGACATGAGGCCTAATGGCAAAAATATGTACCGAAGAGACGACAAGCGCTGAGGTTCGGGCACGTGCTGAGTAAAGTATTGTGAAGGCTTTTAGGGTTCCGTACGTTAAAAGACAAAAAGAAAACGTGATAAAACCTGTCTATCTGGTAAAACACATGTAGATATATTATTATCATAATGGTGAATACCTTCCTGTTATCTACATTAGTTTAATAGGTAAATTAACTTTCAAAAAATACCTACCTTGTTTCAAATAACAAGAAGAAGAGAAGACTTAGTACTCTGTGATGTGTTAAGTTTGTCTTCAACATAGTCTTCTAATCTATGAAGATCTATGAAACGTCCAAATCAATGATTTTTTTGTAGTGAAACTGTACATGATTGTAGTTGGCCGTCAATGTTTTGGGAGGATGAAATTATTTTGGTGGTTATGTTTTATTAATTTTGTTACAATCTTGACGATCATTTCATATTTTTGGATTAATAATGCTTTTTGTGTTATTTCAACGAAGAGTGTTGTTTTCGCTTTCCGCTGACAGTAAATAAACATTTAAATTGCGATCAAATGTTAATTTCTCTTAAAAAGTAGTGACCTATTTTTTACTGCTTAAAATAATAATATTATTATTTCATATTATTATAGCAGTCATATTTTTATTTACTTATTATTAATTTAGGTGACAGAAACTATATTTTTGGTCCTAATTATAATTCAGTGATCCGTTAAATATCCAAACTATTTCTGAAAAATTCTAAAATGGCGGTTCTATGATTTCACCTTACGAAGTCTTTGTGTGGCAGCCGGAGACCAGATAACCTTTATCTTAAGAGCACGGAAGGACCGGCGTGACCCTTTCAAGAGCCAGCCCGCTGAAATTACCTGCTCTATTTATATTTTTTCTCCTATTTATTTTTGTAACTTTTTACTACAGTCAAGTCGAGGGCAAAGATATCGACATTGGCAAAGTTGCAAAAATATGTATACACGGACTTTATGCACTTTAACATTAAGGCCGTGTATACATATTTTTGCAACTCTGCCCGTGCCGATATCTTTGCCCTTGACTGTACAACATATACATTAATATTGCGTCTGGTCAACTATTTCTTACCTAGCAAATAGTCCAGTACAATAGTTTGGGAGCCGCAAAATAAAATTGTTTCAATGCCACTTTATTTGCGTGTCGTCAATTGTTATTCTAGTACAAATCGTAAAGAGATTACAGTTCACGAGCCGCAATATAATGTTGCTGTGGTTTCTAATTCTAAATTAAATGAAGTATAGTTGTACACAAACGACGGAGAACAGACGACCATTGGGGTTGAAAAGTTCTCAAGCGAAGACGCGGGTTAATAAACGCGGCGTAGGACGTCCACTAACGAGAACAGATGATAATAATATGAAAAGTTCAATATCTCAAAATCGGTTAAACAGATTTTGATGAAACATATTTAAGAACCATCACTAGAAAACTTTATTTCAAATTAAAAACCGGGCAAGTGCGAGTGGAATCGCGCACCGAGGATTCCGTACACATTTATAGGTAGGTACACGGGAATCTTTTTCCGAGTGATTTAATACATCCAGTGTATGCAGAGCCCTAATCTTAAGCAAAATGTACGTAGTGTGGGGTCAGATTACGGCTTTAAAATAAAATTGACTTATTCCTCCCACATACAAATAGTATACAGGGTGATTTAGGGGTCGTGGAGCAAGGAACGAGCATGTATGTGTTTTAGGCAAATAAAATATTTCATTTCATTTCATTAGTTAGAATGACGGTGAGAGATACAATGCGAAAGGTTATCCGTAGTAAGTTTGTTCGCCTGCTGTTGTTGGAACAGGGTATAGCAAAATATGCTACTTATACGTTTGCAATATCTATTAGTTTCACATGTATTTTCACATTGGCTGTTTTTCCCGGAAAATGAAATACATTTCCCGGGGGTAGCTCTAATTGCCAGGTCATTATTAACTCGTATCGCACAGTATTGGACGTAAATATTTTATTCCCAATAGTCCTAATTTCGACATTTTAGCACAAATTTCTACCTGCAACATAGATACGCTGTAGAGTCGCGGAGTTAGTGTAATCTGTGTAAAAAAAAAAACTTTTTGCCTGAATTAAAATTACCTAATGTTTTTTTTTTATTTTTAACCGACTTCAAAAAAGGAGGAGGTTCTATGTTCCAACTGTTTGTATTTTTTTTATGTATGTTCGCCGATTACTTAGTCAATTGTGGACCGATTTTCAAAATTTCTTTTTTTATTCGAAACTGCTGGCTCTTGCTGAAGCACCGATTTCGACCTAGTAAAAACCTAGAAAAATATTTTCAAGGGTTTTGTAGTCGGGTTCCATTATTTGTTTTTTTTTTCGGTTTAAGTTTTTTGTTACATTTTTTGGGGTTTTTGCTTGACTTTTTTTACAGGCAAAATAATCACATGTTTAACTTACTCTAGATCAGAAACTACGGTCAAAGTATGCATCTGAAGTTAATCGTAGTAATTAATACATATACCTTAATCAGTAAGTTAAAATCTTAGTCCATTGTTTGTAAACAAATCAACCGGTTACTAACTTACGAAAAAAAACGACCGCAAAAAGCAATCTATCTCTAGCACAAAAGCCTAAACGTCGGATGAAAACAAAAATACGGGGAACAACAAACTCGACCCAGTAGAATGAAAGCTTAAAATATTGATGTTGATTCACGACGCGATTAATATTCCAGTGCCCCAGCGTGCCGCAGACCGCACGGGAATAAAATGCTAAAGGGCCTCGCCCACTGTACCATATCAAAGTCAAAGTCAAAGTCAAAAATCACTTTATTCAATTTAGGCTATATCAAGCGCTTTATGAACGTCAAAATTACTCTTCTTTTGGCTTTGCCGTAGTCAAGTAAAAAATCTACCACCGGTTCGGAAAAAACCTCTGTTGAGAAGAATCGGCAAGAAACTCAACGAGGTATTTTTTTTAAAACAGATTCGCAATTTTTATAAATGATACCTGTATAATATACATCACAAGTATTTAACACAACTTTACTTTTAACACAGAGCCTTTATTGTTTAACGCACACGGAATTACCCTTGTTTTCACAACTTCCTTCATTCACATCTTATTTACATGTTGTGTTAGAGCCCTGCAGTAACCACTTGCTCGCTGCAGTATGAATGGGCCGGCTCGACCGAGTTAGTACCATACTCCCACAGAATACTGGCGCAAAATAGTAGTTTTTCTACTGTGTTTCGTACTGTGAGTGGGAGATCTGGAGGCCCAACTATCCGCCTAGAATATAGTGGTTGAGATTTCAATTCATCCCAATTCCGTAGTAATATAGAAAAAATATATTTTGTATTTCATTGAAATCCCTCTTGCATGAGTCAATACAGTGACAGTTCTAGTGTGATACGGTCTAGTGGCCGGCAACCCTTAATTCATTTATTTGTGCGTCATGTTGGTACACTGTATTTTCCCTCTATTTAATACTCTTTGCGGCGAAAGAAAATATTCTTGACAAAGAAACTCCCCAAGGATGGGTTTTAAGAGCTTTCGTTAATACTTTGCTACTGATTGTGGCCTCGTTTTATTTCTCGTATTAAATTGCTATATGGAAGATTTCCTTGGAAACGTTGGAGTTTTGTATCTCTTTGAAAACTTTTCTGAGCGGAACGAAGACTTAATCATTTTCTTATTTTAATTCGACAAATATGATGATAATATCAATTGAAATTATTGTATTGTCACATTACAAAACTAGAATTCGAAATAATGGAAGGACCTATACTGGATTTTTGTACGATTTCAAGCGATGAGAGTTTTCCGAATTCGGTTGTAATTTTTACTGTTTCTTTTTTTTATTTTTTATTTTCGACTTGCATCATTTATGAACCGATTTGAATCTTTTTTGTTTGGAAGAGTGTACTATCGGCTTGTTCTACCTAATTTGAACTTTAAGAACAAAATAGTACCACACAGAAATCTTTCTGTTTACCACTTAAAAGTCACCCTGTATAAGCCTACAAGCCACCATTTTTCCCCTTGTCACAAAAATAAGAGACTGCGGAAAAATACGCTTTCTCCAAGATGCAAAAAGTGTAGGCATTTCCATTTGACTTATTTATTTAGATTAGTATAGTCGTGGTGGCCTAGTGGGTTGACCTATCGCGTCTCAAGTAGAGGGTCGTGGGTTCACACCCCGGCTCGCGCCTCTGAGTTCTTCGAAATTCATTGGCGGAATTATATTTGAAATTTACCACGAGTTTTGCGTTAAAGGAAAATATCGCGAGGAAACCTGCACAAACCTGCGAAGCAATTCAATGGTGCGTGTGAAGTTTCCAATCCACACTGAGCCCGCGTGGGAACTATGGCCCAAGCCCTCTCATTCTGAGAAGAGGCCTGTGCCCAGCAGTGGGACTTATATAGCCTGGGATGATGATGATGATGATGAGTATAAATATTCCAGATCCAATTTTCAAATCGCGTCTAAGAGACTACGAACCTACGTACTAAGTGAGACTGTGTAAACAATATCGTCTACATAGCAATGTTTGTTCGCAGGGGAACAAGCGGTATAGACATCGATCTCCGGCGGGTGGACATAGACCAGTGTCCGCTGAGGCCTGGCTCCATGCAGCTGAACATCTTTGCTGGCACTGACAAGTGTAAGAAGAAGACAACTGAGGTAAGCTGCCTGGCCTGCTGGCTCGTGGATGGGTGGAGTGATGTCAGGGAATTCAAAATGCGAGAGGTCTTCGGTATATATTAGGAAAGTAATTATAAAATTAAGCCAATGGCGTGACGGCCGCGCGCGCGCTCTTACGCCCCCTTCCGCGTCCCCCACTGCTCCGCCGCCAATTTGGTCCGTATTTTGCTCACTGCGTAGGTATGTCGCCAGGAGCTCTTTTTACGTGCGTTGATTTGTATTAATCGGAACGCAACCTTGCTTAACTCATATTAGGCCGGTTTTAAATGTCAGAATCACAGGTGTTTATAACAATATGAAGAATATCGTAATTCAATATTATCAAAAAACTTGATAATTTTACTACTGCTCCATAGCCACTCAATTTCATTGAAACAATTTCGATTATAAAATTAAATTTAAGTACTCAATTTACTCAATTTGTCAGGTGAATATTACGCAGATTTTAAACCGATTTACACTAGGTATCTCCGATTGTTAATGAAATACGATATCGTAATTAGTTAACAAAATTCCCAATTTCCATCCGAGATGTAATTCGAAGCAATATTTTAAATCTATTAACGTTATCTTATCCGTTACTCGTTACTAATTGACAATTAAGTCAAATCTTCGTGGATAAGAAAGTTAAGAGATTCCGGATAAATGCTAGAAATTTATACCAACCCTTTTCCTGAAGGCCGGTAACTTGTGCCAGGTTTATCTTTATGAATAAATGGAGAGATCGCCGACTTTATGTTGTATGGTAATGTATTGGTTTCCTGCAATATTGTACTGGCCGAGACTTTGGACCTTGATTCGGTTTACAAATGTAGTTCAAGGCGGTAAAATAAAGAAAGAGAAAGAAAGGAAATTCATTTATTCACAACAATACAGGAGGCAAATTTAGATATTACAAATAGAGTACACATATGACCATCACCAGTACCAGTGTTTACGAAACCTGTTGTTGTAAATGTGATGCAGTCTCTGTTTGTTTTGTTCGAATAGATGAAGACGGCATCACATTTATCAAATAAAATTAATCAATGGATGGTGAAATAGCCCCTTAAAATAAGCAGAGAGTGGAATTTTTTACGGAATTTTTTGACCTGTCATAGTGACTTCTCACTTATCGACTCTATCTAAATGATGTCGGTATAATTATTAGACTTTAAATTAGATTATCGTAAACTTTCTTATCGTGCTATGTAGACAGTTCTCTTTCCGCATAAGTACAAATGGAAATTTGACTGTAAAAGAAGTAGGTTGTTTGAAACTGGAGTATGAAAATAATCATGTTTTTTTTACACAAACATTAATAGAACACTTATTCACATTACAACAGAGGAATTTCAACTTACAATTTAAATTAGAAACTAGCTTTTGCCCGCGACTTCGTCCGCGTATTCTTTAGTTATCAGGGCATAGGTATGTTTTAACTAACCCCCCTTATAATTATGACATCTGTATATCTGTTTGTATAGCGAAGTATTGCCGTAAACGATAGGTGACAGTTTACTATAGTACTTACTTCGCTATAAACAATATTTTTTACCAGTTTTGAAGCTAGTTTATGAAAAATTCTATGCAAAACGCGAGAGTAAAATGATTATTTCGTGTGTTTCCGGCGAGAACCGAATCTTACTCTAAAACCCGAATAATTGTTCTCTCTTCTCCTATTTATGTTTTTACTGTTTTTGCTGTGATGTAGTGTGTTTTTGCTGTCAATAAATATTGTGAGTTTGAGTTTGTTTATATATTCGAAATTGCACTTTAAATAATCCCGTTTTTTTCTATTCCTGTCAGAATTTCCGGAAATTATTTTATCAATCTCAAACTCACAACATTTATTTACGACAAAAACACTACATCACAGCAAAAACACAGTATAAACATAAATAATATGCTCCCTTATACTCCCCAAAGAACTTAAATGCTAAATTTCAGTTTTCTACAACCGGTAAAACGAAAAATCCCGTTTTATCCCGTTCCCGTAGGAATTTTGAAAACTCCACTCTTAATGCTCCCTACACACCCCAAGCAACCTACCTACATGCGGAATTTTAGATTTCTACGATCAGTAAAACGAAAAATCCCGTTTTTTCCCGTTCCCGTCAGAATTTCGGGCAATTGTTTTGTAGTGTTCCCTTACACTCCCCATATAACCTTAATGCCAAATTTCAGTTTTCTATGACCAGTAAAACGAAAAATCCCGTTTTTTCCCGTTCCCGTGAGAATTTTCTCTCAATGCTCCCTACACTCCCCAAAAAATCTATATGCCGATTTTCAGCTTTCTGCGTCCAGTAAAATGAAAAATCCCGTGTTTTCTCTTTCCCGTGGGAATTTCGGAAACTTATCTCTTTAATGCTTCCTTACACTCCTCAAGCAACCTACATGCCAAATTTCAGCCTTCTACGACCAGTAAAACGAAAAATCCTGTTTTTTCCCGTTTCCGTCAGAATTTCGGGAAATCCTTTTGTCTACACTCCTCAAGGAACCTTAATGCTAAATTTTAGTTTTTTACGACCAGTAAAACGAAAAATATTGCCGGATGCCGTTGAACTGAATATAAATCCCGTTTTTTCCTTGTCCCGTGGGAATTTCTAAAAATCCTTCAAAATCGTTTTTTACTATTGTAATCACCTACTTTTATGCCAATTTTAAAGAGTCTAGTAATTATTGTTCATGGAATTCCGTTGAACTGAATATATAAAATCCCGTTATTTCCTTATCCCGCGGGAATTTCTAAAAATCGTGAAATATGTCTTTTAGTTAATGTAATACCTACTTGTGTATCAAATTTGAAGAGTCTAGTTATTATAGTTACTGAGATAGGGTCATTTGGAATCGAAGATATAAATCCCGATTTTTCCCGTTCCCGTGGGGATTTTCAAAAATCCTTTCTTAGCGGATACCTACGTCGTAACATCTACCTGCATGCCAAATTTCAGCCCGATCCGTCAAGTGGTTTGGGCTGTGCGTTGATAGATCACTATGTCAGTCAGTCAGTCAGTCAGTCAGTCACCTTTGAGTTTTATATATTTAGATTGTTATCCATTGATTGTTCATTGCGCATATCTATTTCACATTTCCAACTACTCGAAAGTTAATTGGAAGAGATTTAAGTGTTTCAAAAACGTTATATCGCTTTGGAGACTACAACATCGATTGGGTGAGCTCAAAGTCAACTCGCTACGGAAAACTTTCGGCATATTTTTTCGTTATTGCTTACTCACACCCTAAGCACTTGACAAATAACTCAGGTCCCCTGGGAAACTCAGGCTGCGCTCTTATTCAGTTCATTGTTGTCGGATATTGCTTCAAGTAAATCAGCTCTTGGGTATTCTAAGAGCTGTGTTATCATTTTAACCAACTTCAAAGGAGTTCTGATATATATATTTTTTGGGTAATGTGTATCAAACGCCCTACTTACGTGTTTAATTTGTTATCCGTCTTTAAGAAGCTTTTGCTCAAAAAGAACTAATTAATTCATAGATTATCCTATTAACATTATAAATGCGAAAGCTTGTAAATCTGTGTGTTTGTTACCTCTTCACGTCTAAGATATTTAGATGAGGTTCGGCATACATATAGTGTAAGTCCCGGAGACAGACATAGGATAGTTTTAATCCCGGAAAACTGCGTAGTTTTTGCGGGATAGCGTTAAACAAATTCTACGCGGGCAACAGGCAAGTTGGTATTTCATAAGAAATAGTTCACAATTTCCGAAGCTATCGATCTTGGGTCTATGATAGGTAAATATTCGCCTTTCTATCGACACATAATAACAGCCAAGCCTTCAACTGAACAGAATATAGCTTCCCCAAAATTCTGTACCAAGAATACGCCCCCGGTCGGCTCACACAAATCCTTTTAGGGGATACAGGGATATGTCGCTTCATAAGGCCCCGCTGGCGACTTTTTTTACTCACCATATTTATCTTTACATTGCACTGTCAACACGCGTTCCTCACAGCGGTGAGTTAACATTGCAGGCAATGTATTAGTAGTACGCTTGCCGCGTCGCAATTGGCAATGGTCATGCCATAAGTCTCGAATCCACCGTATTTGTTGCTCCAACTTTGGCCGTGTGAAAGTTAATTTCACATACCAGTGGCGACGATGTTGCTTACGAATAGTAAATATTGGGTTGTCTTTCAAATGGATGGGTTTCTTTCATTGCGGTGCGGGATATTTTAGTGAATCCAGAGGTGTACAATACAAATGTAGTGAATAATCCTTTTACGGAAACATTCGTATTTTATCTAGGCAGCATAGGGAAGGTCGCGTCAAGAGATTTGATAATTGATATAGAGGGGTTAACACCTAAGTTTAGATTTTTACTAGATTTTTGTTTACACTAACACAGTACGGAAAAAACCGGCCAAGAGCATGTCGGACACGCCTGAAATAGGGCTCCGTAGCCATTACGAAAAAATTAAGTAATATTTTTCTAAGGCTTTCGTATTTTGTACGGATTATTCCAGGTTTAGGTATATTTTATACCTTAGGCTGCTATTTACTCTTAAACTCTTAATAATTGTAAAGAAAACTTATCCGTTATAGTTTTCCTTGTAAGTTTGATATACTTACTACCATCCTGAATTTTTCAAATTTTTTCATCCACCGGATGCTCGATTTTAATGAAAATTTGCACTTTAAAGTTGAATATTTCGCAAATATTATTAAAGTACACGTAGTGCTCGTTGGCGGTATTTACGTATGGCTGATCAGCGGATTAGCAAGCCCGTCGACACTGAAGACAAGTATTTACATGGCCGTTTCTTCTCTCACATTACATTCATCACGAACTTACGAGATTACTGCCATGGATACACTGTCTTAACTTCTAAAAGAACTCGCCAAGGTCGCATGTATTAGGAGGATGTGTCGCGGCAAACATGCGAACATGACTTTATACGGAACGCCTAATTCTGCGTCGATTATTTCTTGAGGGAATTTTGAAGCGTCATATTTTTTACTGAGGATGGAAGATAATGTTACTTTGGGATGATTGGGGAATTATTGGGCAAACATTTGTTTTCAATAATATATTTTTTATTTTAAAAAGACCCGATACATTTGAAGTTGAATAAATAATTTGAATGGGTTGTTGCTCGTTTTTAAAATGTACAAATGTAGAAACGTTCTTCCAGTTGTCACCTTCACTTCGCGTTGACTGTGAACAGGTAGTATTTATAGTATGAGTAAAATATTTTTTTTTATTCAGAACATAATTGAACTAACAAAATAATTAATAAACAATACAAATATTAAATTACAAAAAGTCATATTATTATTATCCTAAACATAAATTTCCTAAAATAAAAACAAATCGTGTAAAGGACTTCCCTTATGAAAGTTTCCGAAGATGCTTGCAGTGTACAATTATGTATTATATTTCCTACGAGTACAATATTATTGTTTAATTTTCCTCTATTTACTGTATTGTTAAAGCCGTGGTTGACAGTAGGTACATTTAGCGAAATAAAAAAAAAATTGAAAATCGTCCTTCTTCAGCAGTAAGGCACTTGTCTCTCTGCTAACAGAGCTAGAGCTATAAACTAGATATTGCAATCCAAGTCGGCAACTAGCGAGAAACGAGTGTATAATTTGAATAGTTTTATCGCTGAGCTATATCTCTAGCTACAGCTTTTACTTATAAGCAGGACTCCCGGTGTACAATAAAATAGTCGCTATTATTCTCTCGCCGTAATTTCTGACTGTCAAGCGAATATTGCTGAGCGTGTTTTATGTTTGATAGCTCTGTCGCTACAATAAACAGACTAGTAAAATACTGCAGTACGTCTCGCCGGCGGTGTGCACATGATTGTACCTCTTTTTAACCGACGCAAAAAGAGGGGTGTTATAAGTTTGACCGCTATGTGTGTCTGTCTGTGGAACCATATCTCTTAAACGGGTGAACTGATTTAATGCGGTTTTTTAATTTGATAGCAAATTTTCTAGCGATGGTTTTTAGATTTATTTCATTAAGGCCGTTCCCTGAGCCAAATACGCAAAACTAGCCCAAGAATGATCCTACTTTTCTACGAAACGTTGATATTTGTAGACGTGGGAAAAATATATATGATTCTTGATTATATTATCTTGTCAACGACAGCTTTCGATACACGATTCATCACACTTCGCTCGATACAATTAATTCCCAAAGTAACCTCCAATGCGAATTTTTATTCCAACTTTACTTGTTTTTTTACTACGTGACACTATGAAACAAAAAATAGAGAAAAATCAATCATAACTTAAATAGTCCTTTGACAGCTTCCGAATTTCAATAATTTGAGGCAATATTTTTAAAATAAATAAAAATCGACAAATTCTATCGTAAAAAGATATTGACTTACGGCCTGCAATGTCTATCTCCGTCATTCTTTCGAAATGTGACAGTGACCGCTGAGCGCTCGTGCTAGACGGACATGTACTAAGTTTCCCCAAAAAAATACAAGATTTTATTTAATTTGCCTTGCAAATATATTATTGTAGTGTTACTTGCAAAAACTGTGTTGTGTGTCCTACTGATATACCACCGTCTGCGTGTGTATTATGGGTAACAAACAATTGAACAAGAAGGAAAAATCTCGAAAGACAACTCATAAGATTCTAAAAAACGATGAAACTAACGTAAGTAAAAAAATATATTTATTAAACAGTGAAAATAGTATTTATTTCGTTATAAAATTACTAATTTGCAAATTTAATTTTCTGTGAACAAACCAGAACAAACATTACAATCATGAATATGCATATAGTTCAGAATTTCACGCGCCACAAATAAGCATTGGTGGCGTAGTGGTTTCACCGATAGAATATATAGGAATTAGGCGACCATAATCAGTCAAATGTGCCGAGAGTTCGAATCACAACTCGTAACTAAGCTTTTTGCTTTTTTATTTTTAGGTAAAAGAGAAAATTTGATATTTTTACAGCCGAACAAAATACAAAATCTTCGGACTCCATCGAGTGAGTATAATTAAATTACTTGACTTATGCTGTTTTATCCCTAGCTACGTAACACAATACAAAACAATTTAGGTATCTTTATTTACAGACTGCAAATGGTGCAAATTTTTGCAGGTGGTAGGACCTTGTGCAAGGTCCGCCCGGATTGCTACCACCATCTTGATCGCTAATCCTGCCGTGAAGCAGCAGTGCTTGCACTGTTGTGTTTCGGCGCGAAGAGTAAGACAGCCGGTGAAATTACTGGCACTTGAGGTATTCCAACTTAGGCCTCTAGGTTGGCAACGCATCTGCAATACCCCTGGTGTTGCAGATGTTTATGGGCGGTGGTGATCTCTTACCACCAGGAGACCCACTTGCTCGTTTGCCTTTCAGTCGAATAAAAAAAAAATGGTAACGGAATCTCCGATTTTATCAACCGCTTGCACCTGTAGCGAGTAAGTTCTAATCTCCAATAGACTTTATTTATCCTTATAAATTTAAAAATACCTACCTACTTAGGTCGCACGTAAATTCGTGCGTTGCGATAAATACCTTACTACCCACAGCGGCGCGTACCTACGAAAAGAATGGTCGCGTGACCTTAGTTTTTTTTTTATTCGACTGGAAGGCAAACGAGCAAGTGGGTCTCTTGGTGGTAAGAGATCACCACCGCCCATAAACATCTGCAACATCAGGGGTATTGCAGATGCGTTGCCAACCTAGAGGCCTAAGTTGGAATACCTCAAGTGCCAGTAATTGCACCGGCTATCTTACTCTCCGCGCCGAAACACAACAGTGCAAGCACTGCTGCTTTACGGCAGGATTAGCGATCAAGATGGTAATAGCAATCCGGGTGGACCTTGCACAAGGTCCTACCACCTGCAAGTTAGATATAGTGAATTAAAAAACCGGTGAAAACTAAAAACTGGTTAATAACCACATCGACGGATACAAAACCGGTTAACCGGTTTTTTGCAAACTGTTTAAAATTGAAGTATTAGACGATAATTTTACTATTATTGGTTGTTATTGATGTTAACGGCGTATTTTGTGAGATTTAAATATACTCTCTACTAATAAGGGAAGGTGGGTTACAGTGGATCATGGGTAACAGTGGTCCAGTTGAATGAAGTTTTAACTCATTTATTTATTAAATTGTTTAATAGTCTTTTATCACAAGTAAAAACAAAGCTAACACACTAATATAAAATCGCGATGTAAAAAAAAAAACAGTTAAAATTCAGTGTAATCAAGTGTAATCAGTTAAAATCAGTGAAATCGTAAAATTATATGATAGTGTTTCATATCCATTATGCCATTGACTCTCACGAGATCACCAACTTTATCACCCGCAAAACATCCCCAGACCATAACCGATCAGTGATTAAGTCCTGCACTGTTGGCACACGCGTAGCTTTGCCTTTTGTTCGCCTTCTTGTCGTCGAATATATTTGACGATGTCTCCCCCCAAAAATGCAATTTCGATTCGTCGTAAAATAAAACTTTTGACCACTGCTCAGGCGTCCAATCTTTGTATTTTTGTATCTTTGTCTTATTATTCAGAGAATAATATTATCCTTTGTATAAAATACATAGCTAGAATAACATTGTTTTAACTTCGCGTACCAGATTTGCGTCTAGGGAATGCAAACCGGTTAAATACCGGTTTTTTGTAACTTTCGGCAGTTATTAACCAAATTGGAAATAGTCCTTAAATATGTGTAAATTGCCTAAAATAGATACCCCAGAATAATCTTGAGACTAGAAAACGACGAATATAGCATGGGAACTTTTTTTTTAAACAAGAATACACACTCGTATTTCTTCGTATAGTGGACAACAAGAAGTTGGTTCATCTTTTTAATTAAATTTCGTCATCAATGTGCTGATAAAACATACGAGCCAAAAAGAAAAATTACATTGCTGAAACTACAATACCGGTCAAAAGTTTAAGTTCATTCTGTGAAATTAGGTTTTCATATTAAATTATATTGATATTGAAATATAGCATATACTTTGAATTTATATGAATACCCAGTAAGAAAATAAATACTTATTCGAGGAATTGTTCTATTGTAAATATAATATTGTCTGTATTTCCTATGAAATTTTATAAATTCCGCAATTATTAAAAATGAGTCCTCAAAGTTGATCTGAGTGTCGAAACTCGTGCTCTTAATGTAGGACTGTCCAATGAAGGCTTCACGAGTTAACGACACGAAAAATTGCTGAAAAATGAAGGTTTCCCAAACTGCTGTCATAAGTGCTTTGAAACGAAAACGTGATCTTAATTCCAGTCGATTTCGTTTAGGGGCTGTCCATTAATCATGTGAGGCTCGAAAGGGGGGGGGGAGGGGTCCATAAAAAATCACGAAATATCACAAGGGGGGAGGGGGGGTAAAGTAATATATCACGTGTACTTATTTTTTTGGCAAGCGCGCGATACTCAATTGAAAAGCGGCGTTACATGTATTTATTTTTAGTCAAAATCCGGTCCGAAAATATTGTACATTAAATAATGTTCATGTACTTTTTCGCATTTCTTTCATTATTTTTATGTCAGTCAAAAACAAACTGCAACCTTTCTGTCTACTTCTGAACGTTATTATAGTAGTCTTTAATTTTCTATAATAAAATTAGATGATACTTATACCAGTATTTTTTTATAAATAAAAAAATAGATTATTTGCAGGTACGAAAAAATACACGTGATGTAGGGGGGAGGGGGGAGGGGTAGTCTTAAACCTCACCATGTATCACCAAGGGGGAGGGGGGGTAAAAAAATGCCAAAAAAAACATCACGTGATTAATGGATGGCCCCTTAGGTACGCCAAGTCACGTCAAAAAGCGAAGACAATTTTATTTACGCCCAGAGCAAACGCCAACAAACTCGAACTGCTAAAGAAATTCGCGAAGAACTCAACGCCACCATCAGTCAGTATCCGTTTCGATGGTGGTGGAAGTATGTTACGTAAACAGAATATGGGTAAAAGATTGTAATGGGCTCAAAAATACAGAGATTGGTGATTTCGTGAGAGTCAATGGCATAATGGATATGAAACTCTATCATCACATTTTGCAACTTCACGCTTTTCCATCCAAAAAACGAATTTTAACTAATATTTTTTGTGACGTTTTATTAGTGGGTTAGGTTTGTTTTTACTTGTAATAAGAGACTATTAAATAATTTTATAAATAAATGAGTTAAAACTTCATTCCACCGGAATCACAGAAAATTTCATTTATTTAGAACTTAAATATGTACTTTTTTACTTACTAGGTGCCCGATGGGAACACACAAATACTCCCAAAATATTAAATTCCGAATTCGCTAATTTTGATTTTCACAATTCCTAAGACATATAATTCCGATTACTTAAAAACACGAATTTCATTTTTCCGAATTTCAAAATATCGATTTTTTATATCCAATTTTTAAAACTCCGAAGAATTAAAAGCACGAAATTTTATTGGCCTGAAGTACAGTATTCTGATTAGCAAATTTCCGAAATGACATCGCCAATTCGGAAATATGACATTCGGCAAAATAAACTTCGTGGTTTTATTAATCGGAAACTTGAATTTCGAATCTTGAATAAATATCAATTAATTTAGGTAAATTGAACTGCATAGGATAGGTTAGGTTAGAATTGCGTCAAAGCGCGAAGCGCCTTAACTGCGCGGAATAGGAGCTCCGTGATGCAGAGCTCCATCGAACTTGTAACACATTGCTGAAAATGAATAACAGTATTACTTTTTAGACCAATCTAACCTACATTACCTATCCATAGCTTACGTTTAGAAGTCGGGATTTATTATTGATCGGTGTAATTTAATTCCTCGGAATTTTGAAAATCGGTATTTTAGTAATCGGAATTCGTATTTTTGACATTTCGGTTTATTATTGAGTCGAACTTCTTATTGTTCGATGTATTAAAATTCGGAATTTTGAAAATCGTAATTTAAAAAATGACGATTATTAAGTTTCGGATTTATCAAAAATCGGAATAGTCATAGTAAGACTTTTAAAACATTCGGAATTATAAAAATCGGTATTTTGAAGTTCGTGATTCCGACTTTCGGAATTTCTTAATTCTTCTTTTTCTGAATTTCTTTCGGTATTTATGTAGTGTACCCGTGCCCTATACACCACAACATTACCTCTCGTTTCGATACTGAGACGATGACTAGTTTGGCAAGCGGGGGCGTAAGAGCAACAACTTCGAATCCACTCACGGGCATGCGTGTAATACACATAAAATTATACCAAAAGATCCACTGTTACCCATGATCCACTGTAACCCACCTTCCCCTATTAATACAGAGTATATTTAAATACTTATTTAAATCTCACAAAATACGCCGTTAACACCAATAGTAACCAAGAATAGTAAAATTATCGTTTTCAAATAGTTTGCAAAAAAACTGCTAAAAACCGGTTAACCAGTTTCGAATCCCTCAATACGGTTATTAACCGATTTTTGGATTTCACTGGTTTTTTCATTCTCTATTTGCGTCGTAAATTGATTTATCACAAAGTTCTTATAATCTATCGTGCAGGGCTTACTTCTGTTTCTCTCGTTAGTTCTTTGCCACCGGTGCTTTATAGGTACATATGTCCATGACAAATTGTAAATTTAATATATTTTCAGTTACAAATATCGTTCGATGTGGAGAAGAGGTTCCTGACAAAACAGTTGATCGAAGAATTGTCGCAGTTATTAGTATTTTTTTTACAAAATTACAATCATTTGCAATCATGGACCCTTAGAATGCGGTATTCAAAAGATGCAGTTCGTTGGAGAAGTACCTAAAACATGGGCTAACATCAAAATTTATGTTTCGGTGTAAAAACAATGTTTTTGAAATAAGAGTTGACTTCATTAAAATGAATATTTAATTTACACTATGCTCTATTTTATTACTTCAATTTAACTTTAACGCCATCTATGCGATCCTGCATGCTTTTTTCGGTCTAGTAATACGTTTTACAAATCAGTGTCCTGTTAGTTCAGTTGAGTCGCCACTTTTTACGTGGCGCTGTTGTATCGGCAATAATCGGCATTGTATCGAGGGGCGGGACGGCTGGCGCGGGGGAGGGGCTCGATTTTAGAATTCGTTTGGGTACGGGAACGGCCTTAAAATCAGTTCAGCCGTTTTTGAGATATTGACCTTTAAAGTGACAAAGTCAGGGGTTTTCCAACTTTCCAACTTTTTTAGGTTAGGTTATACTGACTGGGATCCTTATCTTTTATTCGTTTTTTGAGTGATAAAACTTTCGTCATTTCAAAAAAAAAACAGTACTCTTCATTTGATATAGTCACAATAACGGATAACCTTAAGTGGTTTATTCCCAAACCGTCATATTTCATTACGTGAACGCAACGAAATCACTAAGCTTTTATTCCTATTGCTTTTCCGAGTGATGGCTTATTCGACTTTTACAAATGGACGGTTTATGTCGGCCGTTTCTTTATTCTAATATTGGGAAAGTTGTTTCCCTTGACTTTGTGGCTTTTGCGAATCACACATTGATCCGAGAGCGGACGGGATAATGTGGAAAAATCTAGAACGATATGGAAATTTGGAAATGCTCTTACGTATTCCAAGGCCAAACGGATCAGGCGTATTGGAAATCTTACTATTTGCCAAATGTAAATACGTTTAATGTACGTCGATCTCCATAATAATTTAGTACCTATGAACACACGTTTTTGAAAAAATACGCTAAGGTCTACTACTACAGAAGAAAAGATAGCGAGACAAAAACAACCATACGGACCGTTATGACTATGACATAAATCGAATTACGTGTGCATTGCCAGCTTTTTACGGTAAAAAGAATTGTCGGTTTTTGAAGCTTCTTAAGTTGTTTCGTTATGCTGCATGACAACAGTTAAGTTAAAGTTTCATAAATAGTAACATAATATTGCTTATCAAAAATTACTATGACTTAATACTGCAATTTCATAGTTATATACTAAAAAACTGGCTAAGAGCGTATCGAACACGCCCAAAATAGGGTTCCCTAGTCATTATGAGAAAATTAAGTAATATTTTTCTAAGGCTTTCGTATTTTGTACGGAATATTCCAAGTTTAGGTATATTTTATACCTTAGGCTGCTATTTACTCTTAAACTACTAATAATTCTCAAGAAAACTTAACCGTTATAGTTTTCCTTGTAAGTTTGATTATACTCACTACCGGTTTAGATTTTAGAGCGGGGGGGGGGGGGGACGCTCGATTTTAATTAAAATTTTCACTTTCAAGTTGAATATTTTGTAAACAAATTACTAAATCGAAAAAGCGTTTTAGCAACGTTTTAAAAGTTTAACTATGAATGAAAATAAGAAACTAAAAAAAAATATACTACAATTTATTCTCAGATTCTGGATGTAAGTAATATAATTGCAAAGAACGTACTCTGAATACGAAACACAAAGTTCGGGGTTCAAATTTCATGCATCCAAAACATTAGCACCGCTACAAATTATAGTACCTCAAATCACACTCATATTGCAACTTTTTAGCGCCATAATATTTTAATCACCCAACATTTAAGCCTGCTCTAAACTTCTAACGGTCAAATAAGAGGGTTTCGACGTCGTAAAATATTTTACACTCTGCTAACCGAGGATATTAAAGTTGAAACTACGTCTACGGAGCGAACTAGTTCACGTAACAGGGCGAGTCCAATTTGCTAAACTTTTCGGACATTTGAAGTTTGGTTTTGAATAAAAAATCTTAGTGAATTTTTGGCGCGCGGAAATTCTAGGTGCTGAAATGGAGTTTTTAAAAAAAGAAAACGGAACCCTTCCTTACTTTTTTAACTTAAAAGTGCAAATTTTCATTAAAATCGAGCCCCTTCTAAAATCTAAACCGTGGAAAAATTTGAAAAAATTCAGGATGGTATTAAGTATATCAAACTTAGAAGGAAAACTATAACGGTTAAGTTTTCTTGAGAATTATTAGTCATCATCATCATGTCAGCCGAAAGACGTCCACTGCTGGACATAGGCCTCCCCCAAGGCTCTCCACTCAGACCGGTCTTGTGCTTTTCGCGTCCACCGCGATCCTGCGATCTTAACCAGGTCGTCGCTCCATCTTGTTGGAGGCCTACGGACAGCTCGTCTCCCGGTCCACGGACGCCATTCGAGAACCTTTTGACCCCATCGGCCATCAGTCCTGCGAGCAATGTGCCCCGCCCACTGCCACTTCAGTTTCGCAATTCTTCGGGCTATGTCAGTAACCTTAGTTCTACTGCAGATATCATCATTTCTGATTCTATCCCGCAGAGAAACCCCGAGCATAACCAGAGCATAGAATTATTAGTGGTTTAAGAGTAAATAGCAGCCTAAGGTATAAAATTTACCTAAACTTGGAATATTCCGTACAACACACAAAATCCTTAGAAAAATACTAGGTACTTATTTTTTGGTATTAGCTACGGAACCCTATTTCGGGCGTTTTCGACACGCTCTTGGCCGTTTTTTTTTGCAGTAGATGAGAACTGTGCGAGAATTGCATCTTGATGGAATTTTATTTTCATCATAAGATATAGAACATCCGTGCTTAATTAAAAATCCAGTTGCAGTTAAATTTTTTTATGAGACTGAAGAAAACAAGCAAGTATCATCTGATGGGAAATGATCACCACCATCATCATTATCATCATCTCAGCCATAGGACGTCCACTTGGACATAGGCCTACCCCATAGACCTCCAGTAGCTTCGGTTGGCATCCACCGAGAACCCGGGGCTTTAACCAGATCATCCATCCATCTCGTTTGTGGACGTCCTACGCTGCGCTTGCCGATCCGAGGCCTCCACTCGAGAACTTTTCGGCCCCAACGGCCATCCGCCATCGTTGAGTATCAATTCATTTTAAGATTTCTTAATTTTATAATTCCACATCCCGGTCCCTTGAGAATATTAACTAAAAGTAACTTCTCGTCTGTTTTATTGTATTCCGCACTAGAACATGTACGACCGAAAGGTACTCTGAACAATGCAATGCAGCACAATAACGTATGAATGCACTTAAAAAATACAACTCTGAGCCAGTCATGAAAAACGTGCATAATAGTACTACACAATAGAAGTCCTCGGCTGATAAGGACTGAAATATAAAAGCACTGCTTGGCTGAAAACGTGAGAATAGCTGTGATACAAAGATATATCTTGGTAGTATACGAACGTTTGGATTTGACAATCGAATAGCTAAGTGGTTAGAGAATAGCTAAGTGGTTAGAGAACCTGAATATTAATTTTGAGCTCCCGAGCTAGATTCCCGGTCTTGGCAGCAGGGCTACTACGAAATTCGAAACTAGAAGTTCGTGTCTTGCGGTCCCTCTGACATTTATACTATTTAATACGAGAGCGAGAAGGACGGTTCGATACGAACTTCGAGTTTCGAGTTTCGTAGGTAGCCCTGCTGATATTAGTATTAATAAATAATCTTACTTCCTACTAATCTATACTACCCATACTAATTTATAAATGCGAAAGTGTGTATGTATGTTTGTCTGTCTTTCACGCCGTAACGGAGCGACGTGATTTTTGGCATAGAGATAGTGTATGGGCCCGAGAGTGACATAGGCTACTTTTTATCCCGGAAAAAGAACAGCGCGCGATAACCGAATACCACGCGGGCGGAGCCGCAGGCAAAAGCTAGTATTATTTATAAATTTCTGGATATTTGGATGTTTGTTAATAGTAATAGTAGCTGATATACTTCATTCGCATAATTCATTCGCTAACTACTCATTTTCGTATGGAATCTTTAATTATACTCCCAAAAGTCCGTAAGTACATTTTGTTCCCCACTCTACGATCATGGCAGCGACAGTGCCTTAAAATAATCATGCCCCTTAAAAGCCACTTAAAGGTGCTTATTTCTTCTCACGAAATTGTTTAGCACATCAAAAACCGTCGTCTGAGGAGACGGCCATCTTGCCAGTCCCTTTGTAGTCACTTCAATGGAAAAAAAGTTGAAGCAATTTAATTTTTAATTACAAACTTGCGACGGAGACGTGTTTTGTTTGCGTTCAAAATAAACGGAATATTCTGAGCGTTACGTTTGTATTCTCGCTTTCTTATTAACTAGCGACCCGCCCTGGCCTCACACGTGTCATCATTATTTATACGTCCTACTGCTGAGCACAGGCTTCTCAGAACCTCTCATACGTGTACAATTTTCAAAAAAGTTCCATATTTCATTAGTCAAAAGCGCTTCAAATTTTCTCAGTTCCATTTCACAAAACCGGCCAAGAGCGTGTTGGACACGCCCAAAATAGGGTTCCGTAGCCATTACGAAAAAATTAAGTAATATTTTTCCAAGGATTTTATACGGAATCTTCCAAGTTTAGGTATATTTTATACCTTACGCTGCTATTTACTCATAAACTACTAATAATTCTCAAGAAAACTTAGCCGTTGTAGTTTACTTAAAAGTTTGATATACTGACTACCATCCTGAATTTTTTCAAATTTTTTCACCCACCAGTTTAGATTTTAGAGGGGGGGGACGCTCTTTTTTAATGAAAAAATGCACTTTAAAGTTGAATATTTCGCAAACAAATTACTGAATCGAAAAATCGTTTTAGCAAACCCCTAATGGTTTTAAAATACCTATCCAACGATACCCCACACTATAGGGTTGGATGAGAAAAAAAAAAATCACCGTCACTTTACGTCTATGGGAGGTACCGTAAAAAAAATGTTTTTGAATTTTTAATTGTACTATTTTGTCGGCATAGTTTACCTATAATATATCCGTGCAAAATTGCAGCTTTCTAGCATTGATAGTCCCTGAGCAAAGCCGCGGACGGCTAGACAGACAGACAGACATTGCGAAACTATAAGGGTTCCGTGCCCTTAGCGTAAGTTTTCGTTTACAAAATACGTCTCGATGGCGTTCGCGTTCGAATCTCAATTTGTATGGAAATGCGAACATCGCAAACGTTCCGCTAGAGGCGCTGTTCGTGTTTCCATACAAATTGAGATTTTAACGCGAACGCGATCGAGACGTATTTTGTAACCGAAAACTTACACTAAGGGTACCGTTTTTGCCATTTTGGCTCCGGAACCCTAAAAATGTTTGTGACGGTGAAATTAGTTTCTGTACAGAACAAAAGCAAAATTCTTTAATTAAAATAATCACGAGTTTCTGCAATATTACCTCAAAACGGAATACGTAATATGAAAAAGCAAATTACATTCAAAATAGGTCGTTAAGTTTTTTGGCTGCATTGTAGCGCAGCTGGTACCCGTATGTGTTTTTGTTTTAATTCCCTGCACACTTTAGAAGCTTATGCTGAATTTGGAACTTGTAGGAAAAGCTTTAAAAACACTGTCGTGAGACACTATCGGGGCTGTGTCGCTCAAAAGAAGGTACCTTACTTTGTTGTCTGACTGTTCATCTCTCTATCAAGGTATCAAGTATCAAGATAAACTATAAATTTTATAGATTCGTCAAAGAACTACAATTACCTGAAATTTGGCATTTGGTAGATATAATTTGAGACGGACAGGGGATGGCTTTTAACGCGCTTTTATTAGGTCGACCTATATGTAACTATGTAATGGAATCTAAGGTAACTAATTTAACCATCTTCCAAGGGTCGTATAGCGTAATGAAAACTGGCAGCTGTATGTAGTTCTGATGACAATACAATAATATTTACTGTCGAACTGATCTGATGGGTTGTCTAATGTTTGCCCGAACTTCATATGCCCGAATGTATCGTTTTCTAGAATTTTCATTTGCCATAAAGTTATTTATTTCTGAAATGGTATTTTCTTCAGAGTTGATATTAAACTAACCTAACCTAACCTACGCATTCTATAAAATGACATTATAAAAAATCTTGAAAACAATACGGTTCTATATATTTTATGGCAAACGTTGGTATGGGAAGTGAAATTCGGGCAAATGAAATTCGGGCAAGTAAAGGTATTCGGATCTGATGATGGAGCCGGAGGATAGGCTCTGGCATTCCATGATGGAATAGCGTGTCATTGTCGTGTTTGTACTTGTGAGAAAGACCATGTAATGGACTTTGAACACGAACAGGTTTCAAAGTTATAAAACCAAAAAGTGTAAAATCCATACTAATATTATAAATGCGAAAGTGTGTTTGTATGTTTGTGTGTTTGTCCGTCTTTCATGCCGTAACGGAGCGACGGATCGACGTGATTTTTGGCATAGAGATAGTTTATGGGCCCGCGAGTGACATAGGCTTTTTTATCCCGGAAAAATGCACAGTTCCCGAGGGAACAGCGCGCGATAACCGAATACCACGGGGGCGGAGCCGCGGGCAAAAGCTAGTAAATTAATTGTTAAAAAACACTAGAAAAACACGCTTTTATAAATGCACGTGGAAACAAACAATAAATTATGGATCGTTCAAGTTGTCTTTATTTCTAGGATGAAGTGTAAACTATGTGCTTTTAATTAAGTACCTATAATATTTGATTGTAAAACCGTGGGGCGCTGGAACAGGAAAGACGTTCTTGTTTAACTTGTTAAAAAATCAAGTGAACGTATATACTGTAAGCGATAAGGGGGTGCTAATAAAGTTCGAAGATTCCCTCATTTAATGTTTCTAAGCTATGGTTGTTACATTTTAATTTTCACGACCGGATGGCCCAGTGGTTAGAGAACCTGACTACGAAGCTTGAAGTCATGTTCGACCCACGGTCCGGGCAAATTTTGTATGAATAATACGAATGTTTGTTTTTGGATCTTAAATGTTTAATATGTATGTACTTAAGTATTGTTACGTTCGTGGGGTGGGTTCGTGATTGAAAAGCACTTTTAACACCGATGAATAAGAGTAGGATTTATTTTCACACTGTTACTTAACTTTACAAAACACTTAAAAACAGTTCACAGTAATTTCGCACTCAAAAACTCACTTACAAGTCGCTTTGATTCTCTTCGATGTTTATCGCTCGGTATCGCATTCGAAAAACTGTCTCCGCCGCAACCTCGCCCGGCTTATATACCCCCGGTGAATCGGTCCACAAAGTTCGAGAACAGTCCAGCTAGGACGTCATACCTACATCTCGAATGTTCCTGAAACGAGTAGAGTGTCTGTCTCTTTCATGTGCTATCTCTCTCACACAGTTACTAGAATGTTCCGGAAACAGGATCATCAGTCTGTTTCTCTCGCACATATAGGCTATCCTTGTCACACACCTTCTCGAATGTTCTCAGTATAGCTGTCTCTTTCTAATCGTGCTATCTCTTTCACTCCTATTGAAGATTTCGCCATATACTGAAATGTAGTTCAAAGGCCCATAAGGGGTCCTGAAAACGCCTGAAAACGGGTTTTCAGGTTATGGCGTCATCGGATAGAGGGTGGCCTGAAACGGACTGAAAACATGTTTCAGGCGCCTGAAAACGACGGTAACTTGGGTGAAATTTTGATAAACTAATATGTGATAGAGCGTCCTCTGAAACGGCCTGAAACAGTATTCCAGCCTGCTGAAAACGCCTACAATGGGTCGAAAAGCACGATTAAAGTTTCCACCTAACCCACCGCCGTAACACTGCCCCCTCCTAAGACATGCTCGTCCCGAGCATCATTAGATCCATGGTATTTGGCCAATCGATCAACATGAACAATCTTACGGGGGCTACGCGCGTTACGCTGTATTCGGTATGTGACATCGTTGATCCTAGTGACTACTTTGTACGGCCCTTCCCAACTCGGTGATAATTTCGGGGACTTCCCTTTTTTTCGCATAGGGTTATGTAGCCACACCAACGATCCTTCCTCAAATCTCGTCTGGTTAGACTTCCGGTCATATCTGGTCTTCATCTTTTCGCTGGCCTGCAGTCCGTGTTCACGAACATGATTGTGAACACCATCAATCCGGTTTCGCAGTTCACTTGCATATTCTGAAATCGTCTTTGGTGCATCTGGAGGTCGTCCTGTCAGTAGATCCGCAGGTAACCGCAGTTCTCTTCCAAAATTAGCACACGCAGGTGTCACGGCCGTGCTTTCGTGAACTGCGGTACGATACGACATTAAAAAGAGTGGAATATGCCTGTCCCAATCTTTTTGATGGCTGTCAACTACTTTGGCCAAATGTCGTTCCAGAGTCTGATTGAACCTCTCGACCATCCCGTCTGACTGTGGATGATAGGACGTAGTCCGAGTTTTATGAATTCCCATGACTCGGCAAGTCTCCTGAAACACCAGAGATTCAAAGTTTCTTCCCTGATCGCTGTGGATCTCAAGAGGTACTCCATACCGACAAAATACTTCAGCCACTACCGTTTCCGCTACTGTGACTGCCTCTTGATTTGGAATGGCAAACACTTCAGGCCATTTGGTGAAATAGTCCATGACCACAAGGATGTACTTGTTTCCGCGGTCAGAGATCGGGAACGGCCCTGCGACGTCCAAAGCAATTCTTTCCCAAGGTGCCCCCACATTATAAACTTTAAGCGCACCTCTACTGCGTGTATGTGGCCCCTTGACCGACGAGCAGCTAGTACACTTCCTACACCAGTCTTCCACATCTTCCCGACAGTGTATCCAGTAAAATCGTTGTCGAATCTTCATCAGAGTCCTTTTTACTCCTAGATGCCCGCCGGAAATGCCATCATGAAAGGATCTTAGAACATCGCTAACTCTCTTCCTTGGTACGACCACTTGAAGGTGAGCATCCTTTCCGTTCGCTGACTCCCATTTCCTACACAGTACGCCATTGTGCATAATCAGACTTTCCCATTGCGCCCAGTAGCTCTTGGTCACTGTACTCATCGGAGCTACTTCACACCACTTTGGTTTGGGCATTCCACCGTTAATCCAGTCGTAAATGGGTTTTATGTCACGATCTTCCTGTTGAGCTTCTTGCATGACAGCGTCACTCCATTCCTCGCTAACAGTGTCGGTCCTCAACATCTTCACGCAGTCCTTATTCTCTTGTCTTAAACAGTGTTTGCAGTCATCCGGACAAGCCCTTCGGGAGAGGGCATCTGCATTTCCATGTGACTTTCCACTTCGATGCTCGATGGAAAAGTCATATTCCTGCAGTTGTTCGATCCAGCGTGCCACCTGACCTTCGGGGTTCTT
This sequence comes from Choristoneura rosaceana, assembly GCA_037349165.1. Classification (NCBI taxonomy): domain Eukaryota; kingdom Metazoa; phylum Arthropoda; class Insecta; order Lepidoptera; family Tortricidae; genus Choristoneura; species Choristoneura rosaceana. Next base: position 1,745,927 of record JAZBNJ010000026.1, read on the forward strand.
GAACTCTAACAACCACTTTAAAGCAGCATGGTCAGTCCTGATTCGGAACTTGCGTCCAAGCAAATATTTGCTGAAATGCTGCAAAGTTTTAACGACTGCCAGCAATTCTCTCCGAGTGACGCAATAATTTCTCTCGGGTTTCGATAACGATTTACTGAAATAGGCTATCACAACTTCCTGATCTCCTTTGTTTTGTGACAAGACTCCTCCGATGCCAGTATTGCTTGCATCAGTGTCAACAACAAACTCGTTATCCGGGTCGGGATATTCCAAAATCGGTGTTTCACAAAGTCTCTGTTTGAGATCTGAGAAGGCTGCTGCACACTGATCATCCCAATTAAATGGTCGTTTCTCTTCCGTCAGCTGGTGCAAAGGCTTTGCTATATCCGAGAAGTTCTTCACAAATCGTCGATAGTACGAGCAAAGTCCTAAAAAGGCACGCACTGCTGTCTTATCTTTCGGTGTTGGCCAATCCTTAACTGCACTTATCTTCTCAGGGTCTGTCTGGATGCCTTCTGATGAAATTACATGTCCCAAGTAGTTTACCTTACGCTTGAAGAATGAGCATTTCTTCGGACTTAGTTTTAAATTTGCGTCACGCAACTTGGACAAAACTTGCTCCAGTTTCTTAAGGTGGTCATCGAAATTTTTACCTACAATTATGATGTCATCCAGATACACTAGGCAAGTATCACCCAGGAGGCCGGCAAGTATTTGCTCCATTAACCTCTCAAAAGTTGCCGGTGCATTGCACAACCCAAACGGCATAACATTAAACTGCCAAAGTCCTTTACCAGTTGAGAAGGCTGTTTTCTCTTTATCTTTGTCCTTAATTTCCACTTGCCAGTATCCACTTTTCAAATCCAAGGTGGAAAACCATTTCATGCCGTTTAAAGTGTCCAAAGTGTCGTCTATCCTCGGCAATGGATAACTGTCCTTCTTGGTCACGTCGTTGAGTCTACGATAGTCAACGCAAAATCTCATAGTGCCATCCTTCTTTTTCACCAAGACTACTGGAGAACACCAAGGGCTGGTCGACGGTTCTATTACTTTGTTCCTCCTCATTTCCTTGATCATGTCTTCGACTTCTTTTTCTCGAGCTACTGGAACTCGCCGACGTCGCTGTCGAATAGGCATGACATCTCCAGTGTCGATCTCGTGCTGCACTACTCCAGTTCTCCCGATATCACTGTCATGTGCAGAGAAGACACTCCTATAGCGCTTTAGTAGATTACGCGCCTTTAGAAGTTCTTCCTCCGTGAGATCATTCTCGCAGTTTTCCAATAATTTTCCAATATCCACAACTTCTTCTTGCAACTTGACCTCGTTTGGACCATGGCAACTCCGTATCCATGAGATTGCCTCGCATCTCCCCATAAGGGTTCCTTTACTTAGGACGTGTTGAGTGTCACTTAAATTAAGAACTCTTATAAATGCTGCGGATGACGTCATTACCACTGTGCGAGCTGGTATCCACGGCTTACTGCCATCTATTTTCTCTATTAGCACGCAGGAATGAGATCCTTGTCTCACACCATGTGGTAACTTCACCGGAACTAGGGCTTGCGATCTCGGTTGTAGTGTAGTCCTTCTAGCGCAGAAGACATGTCCACCCACTTCACCCTCCATAGGAACTTCATAAGCCCCAAATTTCAGCACGCCGCCTTTTAAGTCGATCTTACAATCGTACTTCCTCATAAAATCTAGACCAATAATACAGTCGTCTACGATGTCAGCAATGATGACTTTGTGCCAGTACTTCTTTTCTCCAATCTTTACTGACACTTCTTGCTCCCCTTGGACGGAAATGTTCTGGCCGGTAGCCGTTTGCAGCTGAAGATGCATTGGTCGGACTTGATGATCTCTGATCAGGTGTTTTAGCAGTCGAGAACTGATCACAGTTCGAGAAGCTCCGGTGTCGATAGTAAGGTGACATGGCACTCCGCCAATTTCTCCTTTGACAGCCAGACTGTTCCCGTTGTTTGCCTGGGAGATCATAACTGGGACATTTTGACCACCAGCCAGCACTCGTCCCATAGTCCTGGCTTTTACTCGTTTCCCTGCTGCTGCCGTTCTGGATTACCAGAGCTTGCTGGCCTGTCCATTTGGTCCGAGTCTCGTCGCCTCCATTGTCTTTTCGGGCAGCCAGATTGCATGTGTCCTCGTTCTCCGCAGTTGTAACATCGAGGTCCCGTTTCTCGAGGTGGAGCAATCGGCTCCCTGGCAGTGACTTCGCGTACCCTGAAGGATCTTGTTGGGTCTTGGCGTACAGCTTCCACCTCGAGAGCATGGGCAAGCGCATCCTTCAAACTCCCATGGTGACCCAGTCGTACAGCAGCCCTCACTTCAAAGTCTCGAATCCCATCTATGAATGTCTGCACTAGCATTCCATCCGTAAAAGAGGATGAATCTCGGTATGCTTTTTGGACCAGTTTCTCTATTTCTAGGGCCCACTTTTGTAATGACTCATTATGACCCTGGGTCCTATCCTTCAGTTGAGCTCTGTAGACGTGCTCCAGATGACTGTCACCGAAGCGTGCTTCTAAGGCTTCAAGGAGACGGTCATATGTCTTATCCTTTCCCAACGTTTCCAAGATACTGAGAGCTTCATCCCGTAGCGCCAAACTCAGTGCCGTTTTTGCATAATCCTTGCTCCAGCCATTTGTTTCCGCAACCAACTCGAATTGGTGCTTGTATGCGGCCCATGAAGAGGTACCATCAAATGGTGGTAACTTTAACTTTTCACCTCCTGTGGCTGGTGCACCCGATAAACTGGTGGTGCCGTTGGCCACTTTAATTTCCAACTTCTGGAGGCGATTCTCGTGGCCTTCTACCTTTTCGTTGACACCGTTGAGGCGCTGTTCGTGATTTTCGACTTTAATGTCAACTGCCACAATTTTATCCTGGACCTCAGCCATCTCCTTTTTCCATTCTGCGGTTGCGTCGTGTACCTCACGGAGGAGTTTGAACTGGTTCTTTTGTTCCTCCTGTAGAATCCTAGCATGTTCCTCCTGCCTTCTAGCTTGTTCTTTCAGGAGGACCAGAATCGCGTTGACGTCTATTTCCGGCTTTGGGGATACTGCCGCCGCTGTATCTGACGCTGCGGCGGTGTCTGTAGGGTCCCCAGCTGCGGCGCGGCTTCGGGTCTGCATCCTCTCCTTCTCTTCTTCTCGCGGAGTAAGCGGCATTTTCAATCCCACTTCTGACACCAAATGTTACGTTCGTGGGGTGGGTTCGTGATTGAAAAGCACTTTTAACACCGATGAATAAGAGTAGGATTTATTTTCACACTGTTACTTAACTTTACAAAACACTTAAAAACAGTTCACAGTAATTTCGCACTCAAAAACTCACTTACAAGTCGCTTTGATTCTCTTCGATGTTTATCGCTCGGTATCGCATTCGAAAAACTGTCTCCGCCGCAACCTCGCCCGGCTTATATACCCCCGGTGAATCGGTCCACAAAGTTCGAGAACAGTCCAGCTAGGACGTCATACCTACATCTCGAATGTTCCTGAAACGAGTAGAGTGTCTGTCTCTTTCATGTGCTATCTCTCTCACACAGTTACTAGAATGTTCCGGAAACAGGATCATCAGTCTGTTTCTCTCGCACATATAGGCTATCCTTGTCACACACCTTCTCGAATGTTCTCAGTATAGCTGTCTCTTTCTAATCGTGCTATCTCTTTCACTCCTATTGAAGATTTCGCCATATACTGAAATGTAGTTCAAAGGCCCATAAGGGGTCCTGAAAACGCCTGAAAACGGGTTTTCAGGTTATGGCGTCATCGGATAGAGGGTGGCCTGAAACGGACTGAAAACATGTTTCAGGCGCCTGAAAACGACGGTAACTTGGGTGAAATTTTGATAAACTAATATGTGATACAGCGTCCTCTGAAACGGCCTGAAACAGTATTCCAGCCTGCTGAAAACGCCTACAATGGGTCGAAAAGCACGATTAAAGTTTCCACCTAACCCACCGCCGTAACAGTATGTATTTATCTATATAAGTATGTTTATCCGTTACCTAGTATCCACAGTACCAGCTTTGCTTATTGGGACTAGGTCAATTGGTATCAATAATGTCCCATGATATTTATTATTATTATTTACTAGCTGACCCGGTAAACTTCGTACCGCCTCATTTTTTTTTCATATTTACTCACCTTTTAAACCTTCCCTGGACTTCCACAAATAATTCAAAGCATAAATTAGCCAAATCGGTCCAGCCGTTCTCGAGTTTTAGCGAGACTAACGAACAGCAATTTATTTTTAAATATATAGATTAATTTCTATTGTTCCAGTGCGTCCCAGTCCCTGGCCTAGGGTTCCGCCGAGGCTCGTACTGGTGCGTGTGTCGCCGAGGGTTCTTCTTCCCCAACACCACAGCTGAGAACAGATACTACAACGGGAGCGACATTGAGGAAGAATATGAGAAGAACTTGCTGGTAAGTTAATGACTTAAACGTTTTTTTTTAAACTGACCCGTTGCCCCCTATCTCACCTGCAGGGCTACTACGAAACTCGAAACTCAAAGTTCGTGTCGTGTGGTCCCTCTGAAACTTATACTATTTAATACGAGAGCGAGAGGGACGGTACGATACGAACTTCGAGTCTCGAGTTTCGTGGTAGCCCTGCTGATGAAACGTGCTGATGAGGCCAAATGTGTATATCCCTGGTACAGTAACAGCCTGTTTACTTTAATTTTGAAAAGCCTTAGGTCTTATTTATCTGGAAACTAGCTATTACCTGCGGCTTCGCTCGCGTGATCCATAAACATTTCTGTTTTGGTATTTACTTGGTAATTCTTCAATGATGTAACAACTTTTTTGAACTTATACGAGTTTAATTATAATAAAGAAAAATATACAACAAATTTGTATGGAAGATGTGTTTGCTTGACCGCTGTGTATTGGCTTCTGAATGCGCGAGCTACCGATGCAACTCGAGGCACACACTGTGTCGACACCGTGTCTTGCAGTGGTTCGTCGTGTTTCGAACATGCTCCCGCGCGTTGAAAGCACCTGCTTTCAAGAAGTTTATTGGTTGACAGCGTCCTCCTCGTTCAGTAACGGGCAGATACAGGAGATGCCTCGTCGCACGACGCCCTTTGTTGTTCTGACGTCAACTACTCGGCAGAGCCCGTCCGAGCCCTTGTGTAAGTGTGTGATGCGCCCGAGCGGCCACGTCAACGGCGGCCCGTGGGCTTGCTTGACGAGCACCAGCTGTCCTAGCTCCAGGTTGGGCTGTCGCACGCGCCACTTAGTGCGCTGCTGGAGCTCTGCTACATATTCTTGACTCCACCTGGCCCAGAAATGTTGTCTAACTTGTTCCATCTTCGCATATCTATGCAAATGGTTCGGGTTGACTTCCTCGAGATTCGGTGCTGGCAGCGAGGTCAATGGACGTCCAATGAGGAAGTGCCCTGGGGACAATGGGGACAGGTCGTGAGGATCGGATGACAATGGACAGAGGGGGCGCGAGTTGAGAATGGCCTCAACTTGTGCAAATATTGTCGCCAGTTCCTCATATGTGAAGTGCATGTTTCCTACAATTCTTTTTATATGAAATTTGGCGGACTTAACCGAGGCCTCAATAAGCCCCGAAAAATTTGGCGTGTACGCTGGGGCGAATCTGAACTGAATATATTCATTGGCTAATTCTTCTGATACAGAGTTACAAGCGTTGTTAAGGAATTGACCTATTTCTTTACTCGCACCCACGAAATTTCTTCCGTTATCCGAAAAAATCTCGCGAGGCTTTCCTCTCCTAGCAATGAATCGCTTAAGAGCTAGAATAAAACATTGAGTCGTGAGATCGCTTGCGAGCTCGAGATGAACTGCCTTTGTTTTTAAACAACACATAATGCATAGAAATGACTTAATAAGTTTCGCTCCGCGCCCTTTTTTACTTAAAATTAAATAAGGTCCAGCATAATCAATCGCCGTGATCTCAAACGTGTACCCCGGCGTTACGCGCTCAGCCGGCAGATTTCCCATTATTTGTGATGCCACTGCTCCTCTCAAGCGTTTGCAAAGCATACAATTTTTATAAGTTTTTCTCGCTAGTATTCGTCCTCCTATAATCCAATACTGTTCGCGAACGCTTGAATGCAGCAGTTGAGGCCCAGTGTGCTTTAGTTGAACGTGAAAATATTCATATATTAATTTACTTAAATGATGTTTGCTATCTAAAATAATGGGATGTTTTTTATCGTAGGTATAATCTGAATTATATAATCTGCCACCCACGCGCAGAACGTCGTGGTTATCTATAAATGAGTTTAAATTCAATAACTTAGAATTTGTATTTATTGACAGATTATTTTTTAATGACTTAATCTCGTCAGAAAATGAACTATTTTGTGACATTTTTACAAGTCGAATTTCCGCTAACTGTAGTTCTTGAACCTTTAAAGGTCCATGAGTTTTATATTTTGGTTGTTTACAATTAGTAATCCATCGTAAAACGTACGCGACTGTCCTTCTCAACCGGTTATAACTAGAGAAGTCTTCCATTTTAATGAAATCCTCTGACGGACTTAATGAGGCGGTCATAACATGAGCAGTTGATTTAGTTTCGGGTATGTCCGACTCTAAATCAGCTGACGCGTCCTGAGAAGGCCAGTCCGTTTCGCCGCGCTGCAGGAACGAAGGCCCCGTGAACCACATACCGTCCGCCGTCAGCTGATCGGGCAGCACGCCGCGCGAGGCGAGGTCCGCCGGGTTCTGAGCGGAAGGAATGTGATTCCATTTAGCGCCGCGAGACAATTCAGTTATCTCGGAAACTCGGTGCAAAACAAATGTTTTTAATTTCATTTTATTAGTTTTAAATATATTTAGCCAGGCTAAAACTATTTTTGAGTCTGTCCAAAAGTACACTTTATCAATATTGTGACGAAATGCCTTTCTAACTTTGTCGTATAATCGACTGGCTAACAGACCGCCTAGTAATTCAGCGCGGGGAATCGTCACGGTAGGTTTAATAGGCATGACCTTTGCTTTTGCACAGAGCAACCGGACCGTTATTCCCTTATCACTAACCGACCGAACGTAAACACAAGCGGCGTAAGCCATTAAGGAGGCATCTGAACAACAGTGAAGTTCTATTTTTTTTGAGTTTGTCTGTAATACATAACGATCAATTTGGAATGTACATAACGTACTTAATCCACACACGATTTTATTCCACGTTTGTTTTATGCTTTCCGTTACATCCTCGTCCCATTCTAATTTTAATATCCACAATTGTTGTAATAAGATTTTAAATTTTATAGTGCAAACACATAACAGGCCCAGTGGGTCGAAAATGCTTGCTACGGTGCATAAAATCAAACGTTTGGTACACTTCACAGTGCTTTCGTTGTTATTGCTAAAGTTTTTCGAACAGCTGATTGTTAATTTGTCTAACGCTGGATGCCACCTTAATCCGAGTGTAGAACACTCATCATTAAAATCGACATTCGTCTGTCCATTGAAGTTCGCGTCGTCTTTAAAAATGTGACTACAGTTTGATTTTATTTTACGTAAATTCATTTGTGCCTTTGCTAAGGTTTGTGATACGGAATTTAAAATGTATGTAAGCTGTTCTGAGTTATCACAGCCTGTTACTAGGTCATCAACATACATATCTTTTTCAATTATAGTTTTTATAAGTGGGTCGTCACAAGTCTTAGCAATTTCATATAAACAGCGAATACTTAAGTAAGGCGACGACGACATTCCGTAAGTCACGGTGTCGAGGCGTAGGTATTTTATAGGTTCCGAGCTATTTTCACGCCATAAAATTACTTGTAAATATCTATCTTTTTCATTTACCTGGATCTGGCGATACATTTTTTCGAGATCCCCGATCAAAACATATTCATGCTCGCGAAATCTAGTTAGAATCGAAAAAATGTCCTCCTGTATTGTAGGTCCAACCATTAGTAAATCATTTAACGAAAGACCAGACGACGTCTTGCTAGAAGCGTCAAAAACTACTCGACAACGTGTCGTAGCACTTTTCTCGCGTAAAACTGGATGATGAGGTAAAAAATTAGCTTTGTCTGGTTTTTCAATTTCTGTTAAATGGCCCAACTCTTTATATTCATTAATAAAATCACAATATTGCTGTTTTACGTGAGGTTGCCTTTCAAATCGTTTTTCTAATTGATGTAATCGTTTTATTGCTATATTGAATGAGTCACCCAATTTATCAGGTGATTCTTTCAAGGGCAAACTTACGCAAAACCTACCATTGGGCAATTGATAGGTATTTTGTATAAAATGAGCTTCACACGCTTCTTCTTCAGCTGTCCACTTTTCCTTCTGTGGCAGCTCTTCTAGTTCCCAGAACTTTTTTAATTGGACGCTGATTTCGTGGCTAAAGTTACAATGAAGTTTGTTGTAGTACCCTTTATTATTATTATTAGATGAGCAAGTAGTTGGACCTACAACAAGCCATCCGAAGTGCGAGTTCTGTAATACCGGTTTGTTTTCGCCTAATTTTATTTGACCTTGTATAATGAAATCCCAAAAAACGTCTGCTCCTAATAACAATTCTACTTGAGAGGGACGATAAAATTCCGCGTCTGCTAATTTTACATTTTTTGGTATTTCAAAGGATGAAATATCGACTTCGTTAGCCGGGAGGTTGCTAGCTATTTGATCGATTACGAAGCAATGCACAACTCTTTTAATTGACCTATCCCTGGCCTGCAACGTAAGTTTGCAACGTCTTAACGCGTTAAATGACATATTATTAATGCCAGTGACTTCAATAGGTTTAGTTTCAGTACTGGGAAGATTTAACCTTTCGTGTAAAGACTTCGTCATGAAGGACGTTTCACTTCCACAGTCGAGCAACGCTCGTACGCAGTGGCGTTGGTCAGTGTCTTTGTCTACGATTTCTACTACGGCTGTTGATAACAACACTTGTGTCGCTATACAGGAAGACAATGAGACTGGACATGCATTTTTGACATGAATTTCACCTGACGGTGTCTGACCCTGTGAACTACCAGCTGCTTGGTTATTATTTGGCACATATGTTCGATGTAATAAAGAATTATGTCTGCGTCCACATATTTTACATGGAATTGCTCGGCACTGATATGCGCGATGACCGCCGCGAAAACACACCGGACATACTTTTAATTTATATATTTCATTACTTCTTACTTCCGGTGTCATCTCAAGAAATTTATTACAAGCGTAAACGCGGTGGTCACCCTTACATATCAAGCAGCATGACTGAGGTAAGTTTGTCGGCGTTGTATTAGAAGCCGAAGCGACAAATGACTTTTGAGCTGTACCTAATCTTTTTTGTGTTATTTTTTCAGGTTTATCAGCGTGGCTGTTACTTCTTGACAACGACTCTAGCACATCTGCCCTACTACGAAGAAAGTCAGTGAAATCAGTGAGCTTTGGCAAAGCCTCCAGACTATTTCTTTTTTCCTCCCATTTTCTTAAGGTGATCGGGTCAAGCTTGGAGGAACCAAGAAAAACAATGAGAGTATCCCAGCCGTCCACCTGCTCGCCGAGGCTCTCAAGAGCTCGTAAATTTTTAGCTACATGATCAATTAAATGTCTCAAGGCTTTGTCTGATTCTCTTGTTAATGACTCCATGTGGAATAAAGCTTGTAAGTGATTATGAATAAGTTGCCTTTTATTATCATATCTATCACATAAAAGTTTCCAGGCAACGGCATAATTGGCGGCAGAGATTTCTAATGACTTAATTACAATTGCAGCGCTACCCTCAAGTGAGGTGCGTAGGTAATGAAATTTATTTATTTCATTTAATGAACCGTTATTATGTACGATGGAGAGATAGGTATCCCTAAACTCAAGCCATTTACTATAGTTGCCGTCGAACGTGGGCAACTGTATTTGTGGCAATTTGACATTAATTTGAGGTCCTAGTTGACTGCAAATACTCCTATCCTCAGCGTCAGAAAACTTCGGTTTATGCGATTCAATAAATTCCTGAGCGCAATTAATTAAATCAAAGAAATCGTTTTCAATTTCAACATTTTCTGTTAACTGTTCGCCATCACTATCAACGGTTAAAGTGTCAATTGTATCTCGCAATGTATCAAAGTCGTTAAAAACACTTTCAAATTTCGCCAACCTTAACGCTAATTCATTAACATGCCTGGGCAAAATTCGTGTCTTGTTCTTAAATTCGTAAAACTTATTTTTAAAAACAGTAACTTTACCCTTAATAATACTACGCTTTTTTAACAAATCTTTTAACTCTGCGTCAGCCATAATAATTAGCACTTAGTAATGAAATTGATATAAATACCGTTTAATTCTGCAAACCAGTTCAGATTCAAACCTCCGGCGTGTCGCTGTGCACAATAGGTAGAATCACGCCAATCTAGTAGACTCTGCGCGTGATCTTTTGTTCTCACGGAGCGTCAACCGGTTATGCCGGCCGGCCGATCGCCTTAAATCTGGAATTATCGGCGCGTGCAATAAGTACCTATGCAATTATAATGCAGTTTTATTTCAATATCGCTAACTGACTATAATAGCGACAGGCTGGATAAAGGCTTAATATCTTTTTTTTTTTGTTTAGACTTCGTAATAGAAACTTTGATAATTTAACAAGAGGGTAATTTGCATAGACAACTTAATTAGAAACCAAGGAAAATTAAATTTAGTACTGAAAGTTTAATAAATTGATACGAGAAGGTCCTATTACTTTGATTAAATGAAGCTAAGCTGATATTTATAATCACGTTGAACCGTTAAAGTGCCAACTGGGCACATGCACGTGCCATATGCACACGACGGCAAATTTGCACAACCGAGGACTTTCTCTGGAAAAAAATAGGATTAGTGGAATAATAAGGAACGGGCACTCCCCTGATTTGCAGGTTGAAGTTGAGGTTGATCCGCTCTGTTCACTTTCCGAACTTCGAAACTGCAGGTTATGTCGTCTCGGGTCTGGTATTGCGCCTCCGCGCAATGTGGTGTGACGGTCGCCAAAATATGTTTTGGTATTTACTTGGTAATTCTTCAATGATGTAACAACTTTTTTGAACTTATACGAGTTTAATTATAATAAAGAAAAATATACAACAAATTTGTATGGAAGATGTGTTTGCTTGACCGCTGTGTATTGGCTTCTGAATGCGCGAGCTACCGATGCAACTCGAGGCACACACTGTGTCGACACCGTGTCTTGCAGTGGTTCGTCGTGTTTCGAACAATTTCAAAAAAGCAAGCAAGAAAGCATGCAAGCAAGCAAGCATGCACGAACGCATGCAAGCAAACAAGCATACAAGTAATAATGCAAGCAAGCAGAGCTAGTACACTAGTGGTGGTGAAAATCAGTTCATCATCATCATCAACATCATCAGTTCGTTTATTGCTATCCCGTCGGAACTATGCTATTTTCCGGGATAAAAACTATGCTTTGTCCTTTCCCGGAACTCAAACTATCGGTGTACTTAATTTCATCTAAATTGGATCAGTAGATCCAGAGATTACCCCCTACAATCCCATAAACTCACGAACTTTACCACTTCATTATATTAAAAATATAAAAATAGTAAATAAATAGTATATATAGTATAGGCTGTTTAGAAAATATCATCGGTTTGTCCAAGTTCTTAATTTAGTTTGGTAAATTGTTGTAAACTTTAATCACCATATAGTGTGGGCTGGATTAAGTTATTTACAATAGATATAGTATATATATAGCTAATAGAGCTCCATGTTCCCCAAGGAAAACTACAAACAACGTTGTTAACAAGGAAAAAAACCACAATGTTCACGAACCGATACCGCAATTTGTCCAAGCATCTTAACAACATACCGTGCCCGCGAACGTCCCATTTGCCGCCCTATCTCTCACTACAATCTTCATTATAGCATTTTATTCCCGCCCTGGCTCACTGATCAAAATAGGTAATTTAAGGCCATTTTCACGAATCATTTACTAAGATTAAGGCTCGTCCTAACGACGTTGGCATCTAAAAATATCAAGAAAATGGATCTGAGTGATCTTTCCAATTCAATTTATAAGTCATACCTGAAGTTAGATAATCTAGTTCTGGAAATAGGCCAGAATGAAATTGCTAAGTAAGGTTGCTAAATGCTAATAACGGGGCTAATTTTATCAAATAACAAAGGCCAAACTACCAGCTGAGATTTTCTATTAAGAGAGTTTCAACGACCAGTCTCTTTCTAGTGGCTTTTTACAGTAATCCAGTTTGTGTTTCATCAGTTGTGTTAAAATTTCACAAACAATATGAAAAAGCGGTCAAGTGCGAGTGCGAACGACTCGCGCATGTAGGGTTCCGTACGATGCGGTCGTGTCGTTTTATTACAGAGTTCCTATGGCCAACGTCTAATTTCATCATCAGATCAGCTCTACGTCATAATAATATTGCATTGCCATCGGATTTATACACATGTCATCCTGCAGGTGGTAGGACCTTGTGCAAGGTCCGCCCGGATTGCTACCACCATCTTGCTCGCTAATCCTACCGTGAAGCAGCAGTGCTTGCACTGTTGTGTTTCGGCAGAGTAAGACAGCCGGTGAAATTACTGGAACTTGAGGTATTCCAACTTAGGCCTTAGGTTGGCAACGCATCTGCAATACCCCTGATGTTGCAGATGTTTATGGGCGGTGGTGATCTCTTACCACCAGGAGACCCACTTGCTCGTTTGCCTTCCAGTCGAATAAAAAAAACATGCACGCAAAAATTTCAGCTAAATCGGTTGAAGATAGTCACTTCAAATTTAAGTTGAAATATTAATTCCACCCCAACAAACAACTAGTTACATTACTAGTTAATAAAAACATGTCACCAAAATGTAAGCACTAGGACTAGGTGCAAGTATTTTGAATAAATAATAATTTTAAATTCTCATCCTCTTTGGCTGTCGCCCTGTAGTAGGCTGAATAGCGCTTCAGACTTATGCCATGCTCGCGCCAGAAAAAAAAGTACAATTTAAAAAAAAATATTAGCGCGGTGATTTCGGCCGACGCACGGCGCGTACTTATTATTATTAGTGAATTAATCATAACCTGATTTTAAATTTTGACCTTGTAAATAAATATTGTTACTTAGTATAAATTACAACGGACATTTTTTAGTGTAAAAAACATTAAACATAGCGGCTGTGAGTGCTTTATTGAAGTCGGATTTTGTGAAGTGTGTGTAGTGTGTGTCGGAGGTTTGTGGATCATAAATTGTTATTTAGTCTTAATGCTGCACACAAAAATAAACCACGGCCTTAGAGATAATTATTATACTATCGAAGGTTTTATAAAATAGCGCTAATAAAATTACAAATGAATAAGTAGTTAAACATTAAAAACAACATAGGGTCACTCGCGTTGCCCCTAGCAACTGACGGCCGAATCTTAGCAGCCTAGCAACCAGAAACCGCTGAATGAAACACGTTTATTGTATGAAGACCCCCCTTAATTTTTAACTTTATTTTATTTTTAGTATTTTTGATCATGAAACTACCGTGAGACTCACTCATATTAAATTATATTGACCGGATTACTCACGTATTAAATCGAGTTTAGCTCGACATGTTTCGGGTTATTTCGAAACCCTTCATCACTGGAGCACGCGACTCGGCGGCTGCCGCAACACGCGCACTACGCGCCACCGCTCTGATCGCGCGACTGTCCGACGAAACTAACTCAGGCGCACAACTACCCTCATTTTCATCGTCATTTTTTTTTAGTATTTGTTGTTGTAGCGGCCACTGTAATACATAATCTGTGAAAATTTCAAGTGCCTAGCTATTACGGCTCAAGAGATAGAGCCCCGTGATAGACGGACAGACAGACAGACAGACAGACAGCGGAGTCTCAGTAATAGGGTCCCGTTGGCACCCTTTGGGTACGGAACCCTAAAAAGGCTCTATTTAGTGCTTTACCAAAAGCTTATTCAAGATTATAGAAGAGACGAATGTTAAACAATAAACACTACACTTAATATGGAAATGAAACTACAAGGTTGAAACACAATGTTTATTAGCGTCAAGTGCAGATTGGGAACCTCGCACATACCTACTATTTAATTTCATCGCAAAGAAACGCCAGGATTAAAAATTAAAGTACAGGTACAAAATCTCTGTAACACACACGCGCACACATACATACGCACACACACACATACACAAACACACATAGAATCCTTACTATTATAAAGGGGAAATCGAGTTTGTTTGTTTGTTTGTTACGCTTTCACGCCGTAACGGAGCGACGGATCGTCGTGATTTTTGGCATAGAGATAGTTTAAGGTCCCGAGAGTAACATAGGCTACTTTTTATCTCGGAAAATGTACAGTTCCCGAGGAAACAATGCGCGATAACCGAATACCACGCGGGCGGGGCCGCGGGCAAAAGCTAGTAATAATAATAAAAACATATAAACAGTCTTTCCTACCTTTCACAATTGCTATGATGAAGATAGACCATTTCTTTCCAGCACCAACGGAGCTTGTACTCCAACGAGGATGCCTTCGAGTGCCTACCATGTGCCGAGGGCTGTGAGGCTTGCATCGACGGCTCTCCCTGCGTCGCCGCCCTCAACTGGGTCGCTCGCACCACCATCTTGGCGCTGGCGTGCTTCGTCATATCCTGCTTGCCTTTCATCGTCTACTTTACCATCAAATATGGACATGTCAGGGTGAGTATCAAAATCAACGTAGAAAATATAAATTGATATTATTATATTAAAACAAACTCATTAATATCGATACCGATTATAATAATCTGCTTTGCAATACCTTAAAGTCGAGAGTCGGCAAATTAAGAAACTTGGTGTAAAGTCATTTTCGTTTAGGACAAATTACAAATTCTTTCAACTATTAAAGCAGAAAAAAAGTAGGTAGGTATAAGTTAAAGGTTTTTATACCTTTATATCCATCTAGCTGAAGTTTGTTAGACCTGAATCAGCACAGAGAAGTTTTTGTAGGAATTAATAGCACAGAATAAATAATAGTACTACGTTAATAGTGTAAAATAAACTTACAAGAAATAAAATTGAATAGGTAAAGATTTACGAAAAACAGCAAAAGCGTAGTAATAATAATGCGTGTTAGAAGGCTAATAAAAAAAACATGGTATCGTTGATACTGTAAAAATAGCAAAATATTTTGCGGCTGTGTATACATGAACACAAAGATATTTTTAATTTTAATGATCTAAAAAATGCCATTTCTTATTTACGAGTATACGGCATTACAGTATCATCGACGATGGGACATGCCTAAATTTTACAAGGACATACCCTTGGTTACCTTTGCCCTTAATAGAGCTGTTATACTATACCTAACGTTTCCGTTAAGGACTAGTTGTGGCAGCGTAATGTCATGCTTCTGACTGATGAATGACCCAAACGGTTTTCAAGTTCTTAATGAAGTTAATTTGCATATTTATACAGTGCGAGGGGATTTACGAGAAAGGCCTGTTTTGTGCCGTGATTCATGCTATAGTGTTATGTTAAACTGTTTGCTCTATAATTATAATAGTGGTAGAAATACGTGACAGTTAGTTAGTCCAATACTTGTGTTCTAGATGATGCGGGTATCTTTTATCCCAAAAGTTCTCGTGGGAAAACGATAAGCCAATTCTTGAAAAAAGAAGTCGCGGGTAACAGATTCGACATGAAAAAGTACACTGTTTTTTTAACAATATACAAGTTAAATATATTTGATGATGTCGAAAAGGGACTTGACTCAACATTATACTGCAGTATATACGTTGCTTACTACAGCGCTGATTCCTAGGCAGTACCTTCGAGTTTGAGTTTGATATCCTTGCATCTAACGTGTTTAACCGGAATCAGAACAAATAAATTAGCGTAGGAATAGTGTGCAATAATCTTACAATCTATATATGTAAAAGGCAAACCTGACTGGGTTATATATCAACGCACAGCCCAAACCGCTGGGCCTAGAAACTTAAAATTTGGTACAGAGGTTCTTTTTATGATGTAAGTGAGCACTAAGAAAGGATTTTTAGAAATTCATCCCCTAAGGGGGTGAAATGGGGGGGTGAAGCTTATATGGAACTTTCTCATTTCTGGACTTAGAAGTATGAAAATAGGTGTTTAAGTTTTCGATTACCATTAAAAATTATCTGTGTAGGTGAAATGGATAAAATTTTCCCCTAAAGGGGTAAAAGGGGGGGGGGGGTAAAGTTTGTATAGAAATTTTCTATTTTCTGGACCTTAGAAGTATGAAAATAGGTGTATAAGTTCTCGATTACAATTAAAAATTATCTGTGTAGGTTAAATGGATAAAATTTCCCTCTAAAGGGGTAAAATAGCGCGCGATAACCGAATCCCACGCGGGCGAAGCCGCAGGCAAAAGCTAGTAAATAAAATAAAATTATAGATTAACGAACAACCAGCGAAAGCGTAATATGTGTTAGTAGGCTAATAAAAAAATCGAAAATACTATCTGAAACACAGATGCACAGAAAAATCAGAAAAATAGACCAGCGCTGGGAATCGAACCCAGGTCCTCGGCATTTCGTGCCTCGTGCTATATCGCTGCACCACCACCGGACAGGCGTACAAACACGAATTTCTCCTATGCACCACATATCTCAGCTTGTTTGTTTCTTATATAGTCACCTAAGCAGCGACACTAGTGACATCTATGCTGTAGCTCTCATCGAGAAACTTTCAGCACTCCATCGGAACTAACCGCTAACCCGGACAAGAGATGTCGTTACTAAGCAAACAAATTAAGATTGGTTTTTGGAGTATTTTTGTATTTTTTATTTCAACTCCCAATTTTCGTTACTTTTACGGTCATCCCGTAAAACCCATATCGAAAATACAAACTGAAACACAGATGCACAGAAAAACCAGGAAAATAGACCAGCGCTGGGAATCGAACCCAGGTCTTCGGCATTCAATCTTCATAAAAAAATGACAGAAGTTTACCATTATTGCTTTCTCCAGGTGGTCCGCGCCGCCAGCCCAGCTCTCCTCCGCGTCATAGTCCTGGGAGCTCTTCTCATCTACTGCACGACCCTGGTCATGTACGGGCGCCCCACGGTCCTGACCTGCACGGCCAGGGTTTGGCTCCGGGAAGTCGGCTTCTGTCTCACGTACGGCGCTCTGATGCTGAAGACTTGGAGGTAACTATACTTGTAATCGATACTGTATTCTTCTTCTTCTTTGTATTATAAATAAATAGATATAAGGTTTTTGTGTTATAAATTTTAATTTATGTTTATTTGTTTTAATTCTTTATTATCTACAAAACAATATTAAGGGGCTATTTCACCATCCATTGATTAATGTTAACTGACGGTTAAATGCGATGCAGTCTCCGTCATTCGAACAAAACAAATAGAGACGGCATCACATTTAACCGAAAGTTAACACTAGTCAATGCGTGGTGAAACAGCCCCATAATGTCATTCAATATCAAATGAAATTATGTCCTCTGATATTGACTAGGTATTTTGAATTCGGATTAAAAATGAACGCACTGTCCAAAGTGAAAATATCATTGTCAAAATGAAATTTAATGTCCTTTAGAACTAAAAAAGAATTTTGAAATATGACCCACATTGGCGGAGTTATCGCGTAACAAACATGCAAAAAAAAACATACACTCGAATTGAGCCTCCTCCTTTTTTGAAGTCGATTGAAAACATTTGTACTAGCCCGGGTTTGAATCCATAATCCTTTGTTTAATAGGCCATAGGTCAAGCAAAGATACGTAGGTAGTTATTATTCAAATTACCCTAATATTAACATTTTAATTGGTCTGGCTAATGAACTCATCAAAAATTCGATTAAAGTAATATGCCACCTACACTTTACCTTTTTATACAATGGAATTGTATGTTTTGGTTCTTCGAGCTGTATTAAATTGAACGAAATTTGCATAAATTCATCATTTCCAGTAACATTTATAACCGTCAGCTTAATTTCATTCGTATTTGATACCGACTGCAGTCGTTACGAATAAATTATTCGCACAATGTGTACATTGAATCATTATAAAGAACGGCCATCATTCATTGTTATCTATGCACAAAAAGAAAACCCTTTTACCCTACGGTTTGCCAATAAATACGCCAAATGCCATGGAATGGAATGAAATGGAAAAAGATCAATTTTCAATTCACACCATATAAAATTGTCACGTAGCGATATCTTTACGTGTGGCCAACTCTTTTGTAGGTGTCGATGCTGGGAAACATATTGCCGGCTGGCTTAACCCGAAACCTGCCCTTTACATTTGCCAGGCTAGACACATGTGAGGGATGTTGGAAAGAATTCACTTGCTCTGTAGACGCTCGTCACTTGTCACTATAGCGGCCATGTTGAATTTTATGTAAGCGCCACCGCTCTGCTCGCGCGACTGTCCGACGAAACACCGTCCGACAGACCGATGCTCCCTTGAAGAACGCAACAAAATAGCCCGAAACATGTCAAGCTAAACTCGATTTAAGACGTTTTTTTGTTAGTTTTTTTAGTTAAGTTAATTTTAGGATATTTTTTAGATCGTATTGTACCTAATATCCTGTGAAATAAAGTTATTTCAGTGACTGTTATCCATTACGATATCATTTATTCTGACAATTATTTTGCTAAAAGACTGTGTCTCAAAAAGTTGTCCATTTTCAGTTGTCCACTTATAACATTTTTGACGCTATTTCAACACAAAAAAATAAGTAATATTGTGTTTAAATATGTACAAAACTGTATACAAGACAAAACCTTGTGGTGAAGGTGATAATAAACCGATTTTTATGAAACATATCTAAAACCATTGTTAGAAAACCTGATTTCAAATAATAATAAAAAACCGCTTTCAAATCGGTCCACTCGTGTAAGAGCTACGGTCCCACAGACAGACACACACACACACACACACACAAGTACGCATAGCGGTCAACCTTACAACACCCTCTTATTAAAGAGTTTATTTTCTAACTTATTGTTTCAACTCTAGTAGGTTACAGAATAAAAACCTGCATTCAATTAAAAAAGCCGCATTCAAATCGGTCCACCTGTTTCACAGACGGACAGACACAGACATACTCGTATATAGCGATCAAAATTATAACACCCCTCTTTTTGCGTCGGGAGTTAAAAAGTTAGATAATCTTTGTTGTTGATCCAACAGAAAGTTACGATGTTACGATTTTTTCCTCACAAGATTACGTGACGTTTTCCTGACGTCAAGAAATTTTGGTTATTAATGTTTGGAGGTACTCAAAAAGGTTGATGAGATCCTATTTGTCATTTCCTAGATTTTATTGTATTTTCTACGATCATTTCATATGGAATATGTATTTCTACATAAATACAAGGTGTTGGTGGCCTAGTAGTTTGACTTTTGACCTACGGATTCTCAAGCAAGAGATCGGAAGTTCAAACCCGGGCTCGTATCTCTGAGCTTTTCAAAAATCATGTTCGAAATTACCATCGATTTTTACCATAAACTTTATGATGAAGGAATCGTGAAGAAACCTCTACAAATCTGCGAAGCAATTCAACGGTACGTGAAGTTCCCTATTCGTACTGGGCCCGCGCGGGAACTACGGCCCAAGTATTCTCATTCTGAGAGCAGGCCTGTGCCCAGCACTGGGACGTTCAAAGGCTGACAATGGTGATGATTACTACATATGTGAAATAAACGAAAACTCTAAAAGTAACATTCTCTAGCAATTTATTTTCCCTACTCGTAAAAAGAGGGTAAATTCGGTTTCCCTGCCAAATTCCCCGGAGATCAGAAACCAACGAATGAAAATATCCCTTCAAATCTATTAATTTTCCAATCATACCGCGACTTTATCAATATCACGTCTAAAGGTTATCCAAAGAGCGCCCGCTGGGATTTGCTCGTATAAAAATATCCTATAGTGAACCCATGGGTTCAAGTCAGTCTAAGTAAAGTTTGCGGGATTAAGATTCCTATATTTTCTTTCGGCAAACATGATTCTTCGAGGTTATGTTTCGTATTAGGATTAATTGAAATCGCGATGTTAGTTCAAGAACAGATCAAATTATATTTGTTCGACGATGATATTTGAAAACGTTTGCGATACACAATAGCAATTTTACGGGTTGGTTTGGTGGAATTAGATTGGATTATAAATAATGGAATGGCTCGGGTTAGACAAAACTGATTGATGTGAATTTCCATGATATTGTTTAGTAGATATTAATGTACAAGGATCAATTTTAGACAAGGGATATGATAAAAAGTAATCTTATATCTTTAGAACAGTAATTGTTGCACCTATATTAAAATATTATGATTATTTCTGAGGTTTAATTTATTTCGAGGATCTTGGAAACGGCTCTAAAGATATCAATTAACTTTTTTAAGTAGGGGTTTTCAGGAATAATAATAATAACTTGGTCGTTAAATAAGTTTTTTGTTTAAAAAAAAAATTAATACAAACTTTTGCAGTGTACTTTTTATTGACTTTACGTGCATTGTCACCTAAACTGCATTATCCGTACCAAATTTAAAGTCGGTACCATTAACTGTTGAGACCATGTGGCACCAAGATGTCACTACCAGATTATTGTACTGTTACTAGATTACATAAGTATGCCAAATTTCAAATTAATCGGAGCACAGGAAGTGAGTTAAATTTATATTCCAAGATTTGACCCAAGCAAACAAACAAATAAATAAATAAACAGGGCAAGTGGAATAAAAGCTTGTAAAAATGCCATGTTTTGAAGGACCTAAACCTGACCTTTAACCATCTAAGGATGAAGCAAAAAGCAAACTTTTGAAACTACTGCATTCCATGAGTTACGATGACACTGAAGCAATTTTAGATACGATCTCTTAAGCACTTTGTTATCTTCCTATATTTATGTGATCCAACTACCTTATTTCACAATAATGTAGTCGGTTCACATAAATATATTCCTTTGTTTTAAGTATAGTATCCTAATTAAGCCGGTTATTACCAAAATTAATTCTCTTCTATAATTTTAACTGGATCCCCACGTTACAGGAAAAAGTGCGGGGACCTCTGGTATCGTTTACCTTTACTTGCCCGAATTTTATTTGCCCGAATTTCACTTGCCATACCAACGTTTGCCATAAAATATATAGAAGCGTGCTGTTTTCAGAATTGTTTTTAATGGCATCATGCAGTAGATTAGGTTAGGTTAGTTTAATATCAACTCTGAAGAAATTACTATTTCAGAAATGAATTAAGTACCTACTTTATGGCAAATGAAAATTCTAGAAAACGATACATTTGGGCTTATGAAATACGGGCAAACGATAGAAAACCCTCTGGTATTTTTAAAGCACTATATTTTTTCAAATAAACACATTTTTATTTTCATCTATTTTGCCCTCAGAATATCAGTGATCTTTCAAGTACGGTCAGCGAAAGCTGTCAAGATCTCGGACATGTATCTGCTCCGGCGCATTGGCATCATAGTGGGCGTGGCGTGCGTTTTGCTGGCCATCCGGACTTTGGTGGCGCCACCTGCTGTCATTGTTGGAAGGACCAAGGATGACCTGAAGGCGTACCTGTGTAATACGGATTGGTGGGACCATTCTTTTACTACATGTGAGTCAAAGTCATAATCTTTATTTAATTTAGGCTATAGTAGCAGTACAAGCACCTATGAATGTCAAAAACAAAATTAGCACCGGTTTGGAAAACCTCTATTGAGAAGATGCCGGCAAAAGTATTTAAATACACTAAATGAATTTCCTTGCTCATCCGCGACCTTTTTTTTAAGGTCGCGGGTGAGCAAGGAAAATTATTTTAGTTCATTGATATGGACCTCCGCAAAGTAACGCCTGATTCAATAAATTATTTAAAAGTATTTAACACATTAGGTACTCAACTATATCTTAACATAGTAAATAAATTCGCTATATTTGAAGCGAATGCATTAATCCCTGTCCATGATAATTATAATCATTAATTTTATAATTCGCCTTAGATAACTATCTATTATATCCCCTTGACCAATATATTAAAATTTTGTATCTGTTTCATCAGTAATATTTCTATCTTTTATATTGTTGAGTATTTTTTCTTTTGATAAAAACAAAGAACATGAGACATAATAGACGGTAATTATAGAACCACACTCGGCATAATGCCACGGCAAGCCGTGACGCTGATTTTCCATACCCTTTTCTTAATTTAACTTTGCAACCTCTAGCCCAGCTAGATAATGTTTCTATTGTCAACAGTGGAAGTTATATTTCTAATGTGGGGCATTCGACTCTGCATCATGGTCCGGAAGGCACCTTCTGAATTCAACGAGAGCAGATTCATCTCTATGGCCATCTACAACGAGTTCCTGCTCTCCGTGTTCCTCAACATATCCATGTAAGTACGATATTATTAAGTTTACTGACATAGCTCGAAGAATTGCAAAACCACAGTGGCAGTGGGCAAGGCACATTGCTCGCAGGACTGATGGACGATGGGGTCAAAAGATTCTCGAATGGCGTCCGCGGACCGAGAGACGAGCTGTCGGTAGGCCTCAAACAAGATGGAGCGACGACCTGGTTAAGATCGCGGGATCACGGTGGATGCGAAAAGCACGAGACCGGTCTGAGTGGAGAGCCTTGGGGGAGGCCTATGTCCAGCAGTGGACGTCTTTCAGCGGACATGATGATGATGATGATAATATTTTTAAATCTAGCGTCCTGCTGACTTCTTTTTAACGGTTATCTACGTCCTTGTCTAAGGACTGGTCATGTATGATCATTATCATCGTCTCAGCTGTAGGACGTCCACTGTTGGACACAGGCCTCCCCCATAAACCTCTAGCTGCTTCGGTTGGCAGCGGGCTGCATTCACCGTGAACCCGTGGCTTTAACTAGGCCATCTATTACGCTTCGCTTTCTTAGAAGGAGGAGGAGAAAGGAGGCGGAAGAAGTCAAGTATGAAACAAAGATTTAGAAATTGAGATATGCCTTTATCGTACTACTCACTTATTTGGAATCATGGCAGAGAAAGTAGTGTTGTCGATCACCGTAAGACAGAAAGAGATGGCACTACTTTCTCAGTATCGCAACGTAGCTTCCAATGTTCCAAAACTTTTTTGTTGCGACGACATATTATCTAAATTTCGGAATTTTACAAGTACTTTGGGATAAGCTTATGAGTTTTTAGTACCTAGCTCAGTTTTGAAGAAAAGTTTCCACCATTTTTTTCGTAGAACGTGGTTACCTCCCCCCCCCCCTCCGTTTCATCAGCATGAACGTGTAGTAAAAATTCTCATCTCACATTAAATTCGAACGTGGAGTAATTTGGAAATAGTAATGGTGTGGGAACATTGCAGTTGGTTTAACTTCGCCATGTCCTTACATGTGTCTGTCTGTCCGCAGCTTAGTTTAGTTATTGCTAGTAGCTAGTACTAACACGCTAATCACCTCTAGGAAACTAGCCTACAAAAAAACAAAAAAACCTCGTTGAAATCAGTTCACCCGTTTGAGAGCTACAATTCTACAGACAAACAGACGGATAGACCGACATACATACTAATAGACAAACAGACCGACAGACCGACAGACACAGACTTCGGCGTCAAACTTATAACTTAACACCCCTCTTTTTGCAAAGATTAAAAACAAGCGAAACAGCAGAAAAAAAGTAAAACTTGCAAAATTACAATTTAAATTTGTTATCTAGCGGATGAAATTATTTACCAATCTCGGTCGAGGTCCTAAGGGATCTTATTTAGGAAATTAAATTGGGCCCCCGAGCCTCCCCCCCCCTCTCCGGAGCTCATAGAATGAGCTTGTCAGACCGCTAGGCTGTTTTCTTGATATTATTAGGATAATTGAATTGTAACACTTGCACCGATATTAGATTACAGCACTAACGACCTTATACGATAACTATTATAACGCTTAAGGCAGTAGAAAGTGTTTTAAGTGATTGTAATTCATTGATAAAACTAGAAACTAGTAATTAACTTTAGGTTTTTTTTTTATACGTACATGCGTTCAGAAAGATTCGCAGTGTCTTTTCATCCAAATTACCGCAGTGTTTGAAGTCAAAAGTCTTTGAGCAGTGTATGTTGCCAGTGATGACATACGGATCTGAGACGTGGGCGCTAACGATGAGCCTCATAAGGAAGCTCAAAGTCACTCAAAGGGCTATGGAGAAGGGCTATGCTCGGGGTTTCTCTGCGAGATAGAATCAGAAATGATGATATCCGCAGTAGAACTAAGGTTACTGACTAAGCCCGAAGAATTGCGAAACTGACGTGGCAGTAGGCGGGGCACATTGCTCGCAGGTCTGATGGCCGATGGGGTCAAAAGGTTCTCGAATGGCGTCCGCGGACAAGGAGACGAGCTGTCGGTAGGCCTCCAACAAGATGGAGCGACGAGCTGGTTAAGATGGCGGGATCGGGGTGGATGCGAAAAGCACAAGACCGGTCTGAGTGGAGAGCCTTAGGGGAGGCCTATGTCCAGCAGTGGACGTCTTTCGGTTGACATGATGATGATGGTGATGATACATAGCGTTAAGAAAATCTTGTACATTGAGCTACACAACTGAAGATGAGCTCTGGTTGAACAAACGTTTTAATTTTAAATTTATCAGTCAACCATCTGGTAGTATGCTGTACGGTTGTGTGTTGCTCTGAAGATGAGCTTTGGTTCAGTTCGAAACACGTAAGTGTGGTGTGGTGGTTGTGATAGGTGAGTTTGTGTGATTTGCGTGTATTCTTACAGTGTGGAGGCGGAGAAACTGAATGAATACAGCAGATAATAAATAGTATGATTTTTAATCAAACTTGGTCTGGGATAAAAACTATTACTGTTGTCAACCGGTTTACTTATGTTTCGGCCAATAACGTTTGATAACCTGTTTCATTTCGCAACTATTCATTCTCCAACCGTTTAATATTTCTGAAACAGTGAATATTTCAGATTTTTTATAAAACTAACCTAACCTAACTCAAACGGTTCTATACGATGGCCCTGAAATAAATCCTGAAATATTTACAGTTTGAGAGTTTACGAAATGAAGAGTTGCGAAATGAAACAGGTTGCCAAACGTTACGTTGCGAAAAGGCAGTACTCGGTTGGTAACCAGAATATCCGTAGACTTCTGGTAGAAGCCTACTAAAATTGTGCTACCTATCCGGAAAATACAGAGAAATTCGCCACTAGAAACATTTTTATTTTTAAACTTCATGCTTTAAAAAAACATGCCAGTAATATCATCGGCCTCAGCACTCCAAATATTTACTTGGTTTTCCTTTGACTTAATTCGCTTTGAAGACCCCAAGGAAGGAATAAATATTGCTGAAGAATTTATTATCTGACTTCAAAAAAGTAGATTACGTTTTAATAAAAACTGTATTGACAAAGCATAGACGGCTAACTTGTGATTTTTTATGACTAAAGCGAATGTGTTATAATTTAAAGTTTATACCTATCATAAAAGACCCTGGACTGGTATGGAAAAGGTGGTTTCAGTTAAATATTCTGAGATTTTGATATGTTATGGATTTCCAAGTCCTGAATAAAAATCTCTAAGGATGCTATCTCTGTTTCCGAACTCTTTTCAGAGTTTCGACTGACTTTTGTTAAGGACTTTCAAATCTTCTATATAACATATCAAAATCTGAAACCACATTTTCCATATTTTAAGTCCGGGGTCTTTTAGTCCGTGTCATGCCCGATTTTTGAATAGGATGGAGCCATATTATATTCGTACTACTACCGTTAAATAAAGCTTATTATTAATAAGTTTCAAAGAAAAAAGAGAACGAAGTGATTGTATGAGAGCTTTTTTTTCTCTTCGGAGTTGCAAAACCTCAAAAACAGGCCAGTAT
This sequence comes from Choristoneura rosaceana, assembly GCA_037349165.1. Lineage (NCBI taxonomy): Eukaryota > Metazoa > Arthropoda > Insecta > Lepidoptera > Tortricidae > Choristoneura > Choristoneura rosaceana. Next base: position 1,771,721 of record JAZBNJ010000026.1, read on the forward strand.
TTATTCTTTGTTTCGTTACAGGTTGTTCCTACAGTCTCCAGCCAACCCTGACCTCCTCTACATCATCTTCTTCTGCCACACGCAGCTAACTGTTACGCTGCTGCTTTGCTTCATCTTCGGAAGCAAGGTAGGCACGGTAAGAGTAGAAGAAGAATCTTATAACACTGTTATAGCACCCTTATAGAACCAGAAACCATTGGACACGATCAAACGCTCACTACCCGAAGTTCTAACATTCACACTAGTCGGCAGACTTAGTGAAGAGCTTATAACACTGTTGTAGCACCCTTGTAGAACTAAGAGCCTACGCTAGCGCGCAGTCTGCATGGAGTGTGTGGATGCCTATTGAAATAACCTAACCATAAAAATTACAAGATGTCATTTGCTACTAGATTATTAAATTGTCAAGCGATTTACATAACTATTCCAAATTTAAGTCAATTTGACTACTAGGAGTTGGTCAAATTTAAGTTGCAAGATTTGATTAGATACAGACAGACAGCGGGACAGGTGAAACTAAATAAAAGCTTATAAAAAAATATGAGCAGCACCAACAGCGTGCATCGCGTACGTCGAAATTTACTTGGCTATTACGTTTGTATCGTACCGTCCCTTTCACTCTCGTATCAAATAACATTAGCGTCAGAGGGACGGCAAGACAAGAAATTCGAATTTTACAGTTCGTAGTTGGCATCTGCACCCACACCCGCGCCAACTAGCGTAGACCCTTAAGAGCGTTTATACCTGCTGAGCTGGCAACGTTGCATTTTTGTTAGTTTTTCTTGATCATTCCATAAAAATTTAATGAAAATTAAAAACGGGGTCTGATAGAACTGTTCTTAATATATAAGTCAATATGTCTATTCTAATAAATATTCGTGATAGACAATTACAGGGTAAAATTTAGGACGTAATACAAAATTAGTGTTTCATGCTCAGTTAATACTGGGTAATATAGTGCAATTACTTACTATTTTATTGAAATAAGTCTGAAAAAAAATTTGGTTTCTATACATTATTGAAATAAGAAATTTCATCAGACTTATTTCAACAAAAGCCAGCAATAACTGAGTACGAAACACTAATTTTGTATTAGGTACGTCCTAACTTTCAACCTGTATTCCTTAAAAATTAACAAATGTTTATTAACGGCTTTTTAAGAAAATAAAAGTCTATCACGCATAATTATTGGAGTAGACACATTAACTTATATATTAAAATCAGTTTTTTCAGACTAGGTACATTTTTAATTTTCATTCAATTTTTATTGAATAATCGAGAAATACTAACAAAAAAAAATGCAACGTTGCCAGCTCAGCAGGTATAAATAAACGCTTAAGCTCATATAGAGCTGCGCTTGCTATTTTTTCGCTTTAATTATTAGCATAGTTTTTTCAATTTTTTTTTACTTTATAAAAGTAATTAATTTCTAGATTGCTAGTTGTAATACTACTGTATCAATATTAAGCTACTGAAGTACACTATTTACTTTTGTACTTTGTTTATTTGCTTATTTACTGAAACGAGCACCTCATCTACGTTTGTGGGGAACGTATCAAAAGTAACCGAACGTACGTAAGTTTAAAACGAATAATGGACGAAATATAAATGATCATTACATATAATACATTTTTTAATGAAACTATTGATTAAAATAACTTTTTAAATCGTGTAATCTACAGATTGGTTTAGGTTAGGTTAGATTTATTTTATGAAAATCTTGTAAAGTTGAGAATTACCAAGAAAATTGCATTATAGCAAATAACCATTATGTATTTCGTCCATTATTATTTTTAAAGATTATATATTTTTATATGTACGTTTGTGCTACATATACAAGCTATAACATGCACATTCAACCCTTGTCTTGCACACCAAACAATATAATATGTCACACAGGCAGTTAGGCCAAACATCCATCACAAACATGGCAAATTGATGAGTAATTCGCCTAACTTTGATAATGACATTAATGAGCTAGGTGTTTGTAGAATTGGCTTTATGTGACACTACAATTTACCCGCGCCTTCGCACGCGTAAACTATTCGATCTGGCAGTTACAATGGAAAATCCGAGATTTTACAAAATTTCCCTGAGAATTCCCAAAATTTATATCGTGGTCTTCATTGAGATTGTGTTAAGAACAATTTTACTGTACATAATTTCATGACTCAAAACGCAGCGGTCGAAATTTCAAGATTTAATTTCTATCCCGTGGGAATATCGGAATAAAAAGTATTCTATATTTTAATGCAGGTTATAAACTAACTTTTTGCCAAATTTCATCCAAATCTGTTTAGCCGTTTTAGCGTGAAGAAGTTACAAACATACTCACTCAATCACAAACTTTCATTTATAATATTAGTAGGATATACTCGTATTGTACGATGTGGAAGAGGATTAGGGAGGGTTCTATAATGCTTCTTATAAAAGTCACGCAGTGGTGCTCGGTTTTAGCAAAAAAGCAAATAAAGGGAAATAAATGTAGTTCATTGTATAGACCTCCTCAAAGTAACGCATGAATTTCTCAGTTATTTAAACTGCTGTTTTTTAAAATTCTAGCAACGAACTACTATTTTATGTCTAGTAAGACCATTAGACATGGAAGATAGCAACGTCTGTGTAAATATTAAGGAGCTGTTTCACCACCCATTTATTAATTTTATTTGATGGATAAATGTGATGCCCTCTCCGTCTATTCGAACAAAACAAACACAGACGGCATCACATTTATCCGTCAAATAAATTTAGTCAATGGATGGTGAAAAGGGGTTCAATCTTTGGCTCAACGTGAAATTGAATACACTAGTTTTAAATGCTATTGATGTGCCCACAAATCATTGTATTCATGACAGGTTAGTATTAAATAAATAGGGTTCATTAATTTGTTAGTGAAAAATGACAAACTACGAGTTTGAAGACACATTTACTCCGGTATGCCGAGCATTTTTCAAATCGGTTCATAAGTGACGGTCACGGAGTACTAAGTAAATAAAAGTTCTAATATCTGAGAAAAAGTACAGGATATCTGCGAGATACATAGAACCGCTTTTTCTCTTACCCATTTTATAAATTTCTGAGAAGCAATGCGTTTCATCATCATCGTCATCATCATCATCAGCCGGAAGACGTCCACTGCTGGACAAAGGCCTCCCCCTTAGAACGCCATAATGAACGACAACTCGCCACTTGCATCCACCGGTTTCCCGTAACTCTCACGATATCGTCAGTCCACCTGGTGGGAGGCCTGCCAACGCTTCGTCTTCCGCTTCGTGTATCGCACAAAGAAACTCCAAGCATAGCTCTCTCCATAGCTCGTTGCGTGACTCTGAGCTTCTCTAAGAGGCCAACAGTCAAGGACCACCAATGCGTTTAATATTGTAATATTTAATCATCAGCAATGAAATAGCAATCAGCTTTCAGAAAGAAGCTAGCTTTAATATTAATATTTTATCACAAGGGCACACTGCCTATGTTATCTAATTCCAGACTTATAAAAAAGAGAGGGATAGTGGATCAAGTCAACAAGGGCTTTGGAAGTTTTTTCCCTTTTGTATATATCTAACTAGTTACTGAACACAAAGAGTTTCCTCAGGAAACTTGTTTCGGACCTTTAACGGGTTAAAGGAGTATTCAGGCAGAAGTCTTGAGTATATACTTTTTAAAGGCAACTTTTTAGGAAACCTTAACATCGTTTAATGAATTGATATCGTATCATTAAATTAAATACACACCAGACGGAGACGGCATCACATTTTTATCCGTCAAATAAAATGGGTACGCACCTGAATATCGAATGTTAAAATATCGAATAGGTCATAATATCGAAACGATCATTTTCTGAAACCGAAAACTATTCAGGATTAATTAAAACGGCATCGTATAACCCTTTAGGTTAGGTTAGGTTTGATTTATAACAATCTAAAAAAAATACCGTCTTAACAAAAATCATCATCATGTCAGCCGAAAGACGTCCACTGCTGGACATAGGCTACCCCAAAGCTCCCCACTCAGACCGGTCTCGTGCTTTTCGCATCCACCGCTTTTATCGAATGGGTCATTATATCTTTTCGATATAATGACCCATTCGATATTTTAATACATTCGGTATTTTAAAATTCGATATTCAGATACGTAACCAATAAAATTAATCAATGGGTTGTGAAACAGCCCTAGATATTAAACCTTGAATTAAATTATCTTTTGAAGTTCTATAATTCCAAAATTGGGTGCAGTTTGGTAAACCGCAACGGGCAATCGGAGCATGAACCGCCTAAATGCTTGCGTGTGGTTACAAATTAATTCTATTGGTTCCATGGATCACAATCAGGACGAATTCAGAGGCTCTAAAAAGGAACATTCTGGTGCTAAAACATGCGTATGATGGTGGCTAACCGATGAATCATATTGCTTATGCTCGCATTAAAATGTTGGGACAGTATTGGCCAACTTAAAGCACACATACGGATATTTCCTATACAATTTCCTCACGATATTTCCTTCACCGCAAAGCTCGTGGTAAATTTCAAATGTAATGCACATGAATTTCGAAAAAGTCTAAGGTGCGAACCAGCGTTTGAACCCACGACCCTCTGCTTGAGAGGCGATAGGTCAAACCACTAGGCCACCACGGCCCGCAACACCGTCGCGTAGAATTCAGGTATCGCTAGCGGGAACTATGCAATTTTGCGGAATAAAAACTAACCTATGTCCTTTCCCGAGGCTCAAACTATCTGTACAACTAATTTCATCTAAATCGGTTCGGTAATAAACAGACAGACTTACAAATCAGTGTGGTAACAAACAGACAGACTTACAAGTTGGTTCGGTAACAAACAAATATACTTACAATTTTTTGCATTTTATATCAGTGGAATTAGTGAGATTGTTTACTTATTGTGCTAGTGAGATCTTTTTCCTTGATTTTTTACTTAGTAATAAGAAACGTAATTACTTCTCAGAAATGACCGTAACATTTCAAAATCATCTGTTTACTTTTACTGGCGGCTTTGCTTGCGTTAACCTTCTGACATTTGCAAAGATATCCTGGGATTTCAAGAAAATTCCCGCGGGAACACGCAAATAAATATCGTGGTCTCCATAAACGGTTCATAAAAAAATCCCGTGCCAAATTTCTGTTTCTCAATTTGGCGGTTGAGATTTCTAAATTTCATTCATCCGATAATGTCGGGGTATAAAGCCTACTTGCTATAGAAATTCAGTTACTTGTTTAGGGTACCTCGACTAAAATTTAACTAGTTGTTTTTAGCGTGAAGGTGTAGCTGACACACGCACATTCTGACAAACTTTCACATTTATGATTTGTAAGATTCAGCTTAATTGAGTGAAATATAAGTGGAACCTTTCCTAGAACCAATCCGTTTCTCGGAAATACAGACTTTACTTATTAGATGGTACAAGAATATACATAATAATTTCAGAGAAAGAAAATTTATGCTTTACTTTTAAAAGGCGATTTTAACTTTTGAGTGCTGCGTGGTAAAACCCAATCAGTCGAAATAATTGAGTGTTAAAAAAGAATATAATGTAAAAACACAAAGCCCTAGTAAACTTTACATCAACTTATAGGTTTTGATCACGCACCCCTCGAATAATAAATTCCCACATCTCGAAACTACGCGCGATTAGCGACACAGCGTTTTCTTTGTACAATGCGTGGTTGGTGCGGTTGCTGCACAGTGATTACCTAGCGGTTCACGCAATGAACTAAACTAAAATAATCATGCCAATACACACAGATTTACAAAAGAAGCTAGACGAGACAGAACTCAACTTTGATTGGTCGTACTCGTATGCCAAATGCTCTACTTTGATTCTGCTGGGTTCCGCTACTGTTAAACCCAATTGGCAGTGCCATTAACATTTTTTCCTGTTCATTGCACAGCCTAGATGTTCACAGTAAAGTCGTTTCTTAGAAACACACGCAATGAAAAGAAAACGTTCGCCATTATAACAACTACATAACAACTATTATACTACAGGAAATAGACCAAACAGAATCTTCCTTTAGTATTTATAAATAACGTTTTTTATAGGCCTACATGGTTTACAAAGGCCATGGCAAAGACGAGCGCGAGAAGACAGGCAAGTTTCGGTCCAGGCCTGCGGAGTCAACCTACACGATGACTACCAATAGAAGCACCAGGTTCTGCGACAACATGACTGAGAGAGAACTCGAGGTTTGTACCGTATTAAACAAAACCACTTATTTTTTACCTTGTAGAATGCAGATGTTATGGACTTTAAAACAGATAAAGCAAAGCGTAGGAAATGTTAAGTTGTTTGTATTCATGACTTACCCGACAAAAGTGGCAGAAAAATTGTAAAATCAAATAGTTATTTGTGTCGCAAGGAAGCAAAATGATGTATTTACGGCGAGGGTTCTACATTGAATCCAAAATGTAGCGAAGGATTCTACAATAGAATCCTTAGCGTAGCGAGGGATTCTAAAGTAGAATCCAGAGCGTAATGAAGGATTCAAGTGTTAATACAACTTTTCACACCGAGTATGACGAAAATTCAAATAAAACAATTTTAAATATAGTTAATGAGCAAAATCAAATTTAAAAAATTGTATTTGAAAAAAAAAACACTTAAAAAAAGCCTTGAACAGAAAAGTTGCACTTTTATCCCTCTCGACAGGGAAAAAAGTTACTTTTCTGAATCAGAGGTGTGAAAAATAAAATAAAGTGTTACAGATATAGATACCTAGAATTAAGTTAGAGAGTATCTAGGGTATTCTAAATCGATGACAAATCAGTAAGATACTTGCTCAATGAAGTGTATTTATCAAAATAACTTTTTATTATTTGCTTTACCAATTCTAGATATAGATGGCTTATCGATAAACAACAATGACTTAGAGGAATAATCAATGTTTTTAGAACGAAACTATTCTTCTCGTAATCAGATTATTTCATTATAAATGAAGTACTATTTTTTTTTTTAATAGGAGGAGTTCAGAAAAATCTGCAACCAGCTCGAAAAACTGCGCGAGCGTTGCGGCACCGGCGTTATATCCAGACGCATTACAGCCATGCAGGATGCCTCAGCATTACACGAACGGAAACCAACCACTTCCGATCACTCAGCACCTCTCAAACTGAACACAGTATTCAGCGCAGTGGCCGACCGGCTCATGTGCACCGTCACGCCAGCAGAAGAATCCAGTAGCAGCGGAAGAGACTTACCCTTTGAAGCCCCTCCAGCATACAAACACAAAACCTTCAGCCCACTTAAAGCTGTAGAAGACAGCCACACAGAACAGAGTCAAACTGACATAACAATGACCACAGACTCCCCTAAAAGAAAAACGGAATTGAACGAGGAAGCAAAAGAAGATAAACAAAATGGTGTATTCAAAATTTCTGGTGAAGCAAACTGTAGTGATATCAGGCCACCCGACGTGGCCAGTAAAAATGGATTTAGTGGTAAAAGTGAGAAGAGTGAATTAAAATCTAGCCCCAGTAGTACGGAAACTATTAAAGGTGTCAGGTCCGGCCATGCACGGACTCACGCAATCGTAATCAACTTGGATGACAAAAGCCGGTTTACAGAAGAAGTAACTGTATAATCTTCCATATTTTATAAACACGAACTCTGTTAGCTTCAGAGAGGGTAAGTCGTGTTAATAATTTCAAAGACTGTACTTACTTTTGATAGTTTTAATCCAGATAGATTGTCCAAAGATAGATTAGTATTTTGAATGCTAGTCTTTATTGTGATTGTGTGATGCTTTAGACCCATTGATGACGTTTTGATTTTTTGAACATGGGTGTTGTTTTGATTTTGGTTGAATCAGTGATAATATTAAGCTGTAAATATTTAGTCTTAAATTGATGTTCAAGAACGAAAGTCTATGCATATCCATCGTTATAAAAACTATTACTGACGCTGTTACTGAATGTCTAGACGTGCAAACAGTTTCTATAACAGCAGTTATGCATGATCGACGTCGGTTATAAACTGTCCTAATGATTCCATGAAGCTATCGTGGTAGAAACCAGGTGTGCATTTAAATATGTACTGGCTCATTACTGCAACGGTTTTTGTAGCGATAGCTTTGCACAATCAAAATCAGTTGGTACTGATCAATGAAAGTTGGTCATGCATAGCTATCGCTATAGAAACAATATACTCATTAGCTAGGGCATCCAAAATTGGCATACAATTCTAGTAGACTATTTTGTTTTTATCAGTTTTGTATTCCAGTTTTAAATTTCAGGTAAGAAAATTTACAGATTTCGTGCCTCACACGACTACTAGCACATTGGAAAAGAATCTACGGAATTCGAAAGGGAAAATCCGAAAGGAATTTCCAAAAAGGTTAGGGTACGGGCAAACCCTTAACCCGATCGTCTTTGTTTTAGGCTCAAATTATAGCTGACTAAATTGTTCAGAGGGATTTAAATTATTTATAATCATTCTTCGTTTCCAAAATATCGAGCACCAAAATCAAAAATAAAAAAATAAAAAATTTCCACTATTTCGGCCATTACTTTTTCATTTTAGTCTTTTTGCACCTCGTGAATACGCGTTTTTTGAGATTTTTTTTGAATATCATATCTTCACAACTCTGCGAGATATAAGGGATCGCACTTTTTCGTGAAGTCCAGAGTCTTCACTGGAGCGAACGAAGACATTTCCAATGTCAAAACCGGTTAGCTATGCACAATCACCGTTAGTACTAGTCAATATTGACGTCGGTTGACCGTAGCTATCGTATTGTAAAGTAACTGTCATATAGAGATTGCATGTTTCTATAGCGATAGCTATACAGACGATATAATAGATGATAGCTCTGAGCTATCAAGATAAGACTAAATATTTCTCAATAGTTGATTCCAGTATTTTAATGGTGCAAATTCTAATCCTAACTAAAATAAAAATTCTGGTTACCTCTAACAACTTAGTATAAGAAACTTTTAACCCTCTCAAATTGCCGACATTACAATGATGGGGTCCAATTCCAGAAGCGGTAGAGACATCTCGAATTATTTAATAGTTTCAAAGCATATCAAATTGAAATAAATATAATCCACAGTTTAAAATTCGTTTCAACTCTTAATTACTAAGTAAATATAAAGTTTAATGTAAATAAATATTAGGGGAGCGTTAACTCGAGAGTTTGAAAGGATTCTTAGAAATGTTCATATTCTGCTTAATGATTCAGTTATAATACTCTGGTAAGCAAGCTTTAGAAATTGTTCTTAGGTTCGTAAAATTTTTAGTTTGTATCTTATAGCTGCTAAGTTCTGCCCCGTTGATTCCGGTAAATAAATAAATAAATACATTTTAATGGTAAATCTTTCAGTAAGGGTATTGACCTATACCTATTTAACTATTAGCTCTAACCAAGTGATTAACTTTGTTTGTTTCTCTGTGACTTTGAGTTTTTGTTATGTGACTTTTTAAACTTTGCTTTTGCTTGCATTTTAATCGATTGATTCTATAACTTCAAACGCAATTTTAGCAAAAGAGTACAATAAAAGGCTTACCGTGTCTTTAAAATTTTGTATAATTCGTTGCCATTGATATACGTGGATGATGTCTTTATGATAACCAAATAATTCCTTCAGAGCTTTATTTTGTGTTCAAATAAGTGTCATATTGTTATAAATGCGTGTATGATATTAAATTATATTGTAATTATCCAGCCACGAAAGACAACTAGTGAATCTAGTAATTTGTAAATATAATTATAAGTAAATTTTGTTAATATGTTGTAAATACTGCTAAATTTGTGATTGTATTGGTTAAACGTAAGAAGATGCTGTAACTATTATTTGTTAAGATTATACAAAAAAGTTTTATTTTGATATGCTAGTAAACCGTCATAACTTATGAAGTTTAAATCACAATAATAGTTATCTAGGCCCTTGTTTTGACAATATACTTAGACTACGACTACGTATCGCCGTTGCAAAGAGTAGAATGGTTATTAATAAACAAGAAAATTTTAGCTCCGACGCAAAAAAGGGGTGTTATAAGTTTGACCGCTGTATATCTGTGTGTCTGCGTGTCGCACCGTAGCTCTTAAACAGGTAGACTGATTTGAATGCGGCTTTTATTTGAAAGCAGTTTTCTAGCAATGTTTCTTAGATATGTTTTACCAAAATCGATTCAGCTGTTTTTGAAGCGATTTATCGGGGGTATTCCAACTTCTTGTTGGTTACGTTATCTAAATTTAATGTTCTCAGTAGCTCCATCTTTTGTTCACTAGTTGAACTACCTTGATGATCGATGGTAATTATAATGATTTGTTTTCACCTTACACACACATTTAGTATATTTGCGTTTTAGTCGTGTAGGTACTTATAAAAATTTACTAATGGCATGTTTTTATCAAATGGAAATGAAATATAATAACTCATCTAGTTGTCTTTTAATTCGTTTCTATCTGACCCAGGCAGTTTAAGATAAATCAAGTAGAAACGAATTAAAAGACAAATTGATGAGTTATATTTCATTTTCATTTGATAAACACGTCATTCGTAAATTTTAATAAGTATCTACACAAGTAAAGCGCAAATGTACTAAATGCATATAAACAAATGAAACGTGATATTTACTAGGACCGGAAGTCGGCAAAAGTTCCTATTTCTTTATCTTTCCTTGAATCTGAGCGCAAAAAGAAAAAGACAAAAAAATCGTGAGCGCGACGACAGAATTTAGCAATTCAATCAAGGGCGGCCGTGTTTTCCCCCGAAAAATGTAATTCATATAGCCGCCATGGGCCTGAGCATTTTAACGTTTAAAAAAACTTACTTGTGTCTTGCTGCGACAATTTAGACGAGCATCTCTTGTTGAAAGTAAATTTAGGCGATTATTAATTATTAGAATTTTACATCTCAGTCGGCAAAAACGGAACTCTAGTAGGATCGTTCTTATTGCCCGTCCGTTAATCTGTCAAGGCCTTTTTTTAACCCCCGACGCAAAAAGAGGGGTGTTATAAGTTTGACCGCTACGTGTGTCTGTGTGTGTATGTTTGTGGCTCCGTAGCTCTTAAACGGGTTAATCAATAAAATTTGAATGCTGTTTTTTTTTCTATTTGAAAGTAGAGTTTTTAGCGATGGTACTTAGATATGTTTCATCACAAAAAGGTTAACCCTTTTTGAGATATTGAACGGGGGTTTCCCAACTTTTTTTGGTTGGGTTAGTTTGTTCTAAAGCGCATACTTTCAAGGTGATCCACGTCCATTCTGGCTCGCACAGAGGCACCGACTTCAAAATACATACTAGAAAATTATTTTCACGGTTTTTCTGTAGTCAGTTCCATTTTTGATGACTATTTTGTTAGAGTTGCTTTTAACTTTTTTCTGTATTTAATTTCGCTACAAAACTCTCTTGTCTGTAAAAAAACTAAGCCAATGATAAGGTGATAAAAACATTATAATAATAGTAAGTATTGTAATAAGCTTCTACACGCTTCCCTGAAAAGGCCAGAAGTCAAATTAACTTCGAAGTTATAACGGTTTATTTCCATTACTGTTCTAGAAGTAGAGCTTGCGAAATATACAGTTTATGTGATGTTGTTTCTGCAAAGTTTAATTGTATTATTACTTGGAATGTGCCGATTACGCTTAAAAGATTCATTTATGATTGTTTCACAGCAAATTGTAGTAAAAACATGTAATTAAATTAACAGTTTTGTAATGAAATTCTATGTGTTATTTTTTTTTACAATATTTTGAAAATACCATTTTCATTTGGAGACGATAGAATGTGTAAGCGGTAAATGTATATCTTTACTTAAGATAATGAAGGCAAAAACACTCAATTTAGCCCCAAAGTGTTAGTTTAAAGAAAATTATGCTTTAAAAAAGTTATAAATTAAGTTAAATGCTACAAGCATTGTTAGAAGCCAAAGTTAAATGGGATTGTAAATTTCATATAGTTTAAGAAAATAAATAAATAATGTAAATACTATTATGATAATACTTATTGCTTCAATAAATCGATAAAATAATATATCTGCAATAAACTTGATTGTAAGGACAAAGAGAAAGGATGAGAGGGATATACTCTGTAAATATTGTGTAACACTGGCTTTTACCCATGGTTTTGCGCGCGTAAACCATTAAGGTTTCTCCAAACCTATCGACGTGGAATTGGCTTTAGCCGATCAAAAAACTCTTTTTATCCACTAAATAACGACGTCGATTGGATCGGCCGACGCGAATCAACGTTTAGCGACGTCTTTTTCGCTCTTATTGCGTGGACATCAAATAAATAGAAAATAGAAATAGAATATATTTAAGAATAGTAGAATAGTAGATTGTATAACATGAGCATAAAACGATTCATTTTACCCGAGACGTTCATATACCCATCTGAAAGCCGGTACGGCGAGGGTGGATAGATACGTCGAGAGGAAAATGAGTTTAATGCTCGAGTTTTACAATCTGCTTTTCACTTAGATTGCGAGGAAATGAAGTAGTAACAGTGGAAACAATTGTTCACTTTCTACCGACCTTATTTTTCATGCATTATTATATAGTTATTATTTTTAGTTTTATATGAATTAAAAATTATTAAAAGAAATATGTAGAAACTTTTCTGTTTGTGGCTGTTTACACCCGATTACCTTGGTCTTAGCCGAATATTTTACTTTAGGTATGCACTAAAGCATAAAAAATCATTTTATGTCGCCTAGATCAAGCATACGAGTAAACACCATTTTCGAGCATGAAAAGTGAAAGCATTTTTTGGTCGGCTAAAGCCGATTCTGCGTCGATAGATTGAATTTAAGTAATGGAATTCTGCAAAATATCCCGTGGGAATTCTCAAAAATTACAAACATTGGAGATATTGATTTGAGGCTTCGTAGGCACTTTAAATATTAGTGATTGTCCTGTTTAGTCTCGTAATTATAAATTAGGCGTTGTGATTAAAAAGGGATTCAACCAATGAGTCGAGGATTAGTGGAATAAGCAGTGAATTTTATTAACATAGTAGGTATAGAAAACACACTCCAAATATTGTGTCTCTTCGTTCATCTCTAGACATCTGTGAAGTTCTCAATCCACACAGATAGAAAAACAAATCATAGGTACGAGATAAAAGTTCACTGTCATTGTTAAAGGTAAAATTCTGAAATCCACAAACTTGACATGTCACATTTTAGACATAAAAAACTCACTTTTTTATTCTTTTATAAAAACACTGTAGTTATGGATTTAAAAAAAAGTTATAAATTCAATCCTTTCACAGTGTATTAATGCTTATAATCATAAACTATCTTAATTTTTAATTATCTTTTGGACAGTGAGAGGAAGGCCACTAGTGTCTTCAAGAAATCTGAAACCATTAAATGTTCCTTTAAAGTTAATGAAATTCAAGAGCAATACCTATACTCACAAGCGGTTAGTAAGTGGTACCTAATTAAGAACTCTAATTCTTAATGTTTCGTAAACGGGTAAAAAGACAGTTGTAAACAATAAAATCGGACCCTTTATATTAGCGGCAGATGGTTAAAATGTCTTCTAACTTTCATCTTGCCGCTTTACCAAGGCTTCGCGTTGAGGCATATTGTGACTAACGTTAAACACAAACGTCAAAGAGGGCGTTAAGACGCCTAGTGCTATGCAGCAAATTCTCTATGCACAGCTAGAGTGCTCTCTCGTGCTTTCTCTTTGATAAGGAATTGTGATTTAGTTTATTTCTACTGCTGGATTCTCTGTATTTACGTTTACTGGCATGAATAATCACTATTAAATACGTTGACTGTCTGAATAAAGAAGTTTAGTTAATAAAATATGTTTAATTTATCTTAATCACCATCATTATCAGTCACTTGTCCACTATTGGATGAGGGTGAAGCCAGACAAGAGTAATTATTGAGTTGTGAGTCGCGTAGTTTTGGTCGCGTACTTGCAGTACTTTTGCAGGTGGTAGGACCTTGTGCAAGGTCTGCCCGGAATGCTACCACCATCTTGCTCGCTAATCCTGCCGTGAAGCAGCAGCGCTTGCACTGTTGTGTTTCGGCGCGGAGAGTAAGACAGCCGGTGAAATTACTGGCACTTGAGGTATTCCAACTTAGGTCTCTAGGTTGGCAACGCATCTGCATTACCCCTGGTATTGCAGATGTTTATGGGCGGTGGTGATCTCTTACCACCAGGAGACCCACTTGCTCGTTCGCCTTCGAGTCTTTCTGCTACATTTTGCACGTTTTGCAGGTGGTAGGACCTTGTGCAAGGTCCGCCCGGATTGCTACCACCATCTTGCTCGCTAATCCTGCCGTGAAGCAGCAGTGCTTGCACTGTTGTGTTTCGGCGTGGAGAGTAAGACAGCCGGTGAAATTACTGGCACTTGAGGCATTCCATCTTAGGCTTCTAGGTTGGCAACGCATCTGCAATACCCCTGGTGTTGCAGATGTTTATGGACGGTGGTGATCTCTTACCACCAGGAGACCCACTTGCTCGTTTGCCATCCAGTAGAATAAAAAAAAAAAAAAAAAAAAAACATTCGGTTTTATACGAACGTCTAGTTTTTGCCACATGGCGACTTAAAATTAGGCTGAAATCACTCACTCACAAACTTTCACATTTATAATATTAAGTAGAATACTACACTGAGTACAGAACCATTCTCAAACGGAACGACTGGCAAACAATTTCTCATTTTAACTGTCCTTGTATCTTTCTTTCAAAAGTAAAAACATCCCGGAAAATGTAAGAGGTTCTTTATAAAGTCCAACTTTTCCTTCATAATGCAGTATTTTTGCATGACAACAGGCCTTAAGCTACTTTGCATAATACTTGGAAAATACGTTAAATTAAGAAAACCTTCCCCATACCGCAGGCGATCCGTCAAAAAAAGTTCGCATTTTTGCAGCGATTTACTTTGTCTTGTAAGAAAAGTTTAAAACCCCCTTTAACATAAATTCCGCGGGTAATCTTTAGAAACTCATTGAAATAAGTTTTTGTTAAAATTTAATTTTTAATACAAGCTTTAAAATTTTTGAAAATACCCATGACGGTTCCTAATAGAAAAAGGGTTAAATAATTTTTATGAACATCCCCCGACTAAAAGTGATTACAAACGCAAAAACATCCGTCGGTGGCTGCCATTACCTGCCCCGAAATGAACTTATATTTTGCAATTTTATGAATTTGCGATGAATTATAATTATGTGGGGAATGTACCTACTTTATGAAACAAAGATATTCATAGTACTTTTCTTAACATTGTAGCTGAACCAGCATTGGATTACTAACCCCGGAATTTTTGACTACAAAGTATGATATTCATTAAGCTTTTAGCTTAGTTTTCTGCATAATCCATTAAAAACGCAATTAAGAAAAGTGACATTTTATACCTTGACTGATGGCCTCTTGGAGAGACTCAGAATCACGCAATGAAGAAAAGAGCTATGCTCGGAGTTTCTTTGCGCGACAGATTCTGAAATATGGAAATTGCCGAAAGCTAAAGCTACCAAGCTCGAAGAATGTAGTTGAAGGGGCAATGGGCGGGCACGGGCAACATCGCTCAAAGAACAGCAGGGCTTCCGTGAAACTCGAAATTCGAAGTTCGTGTCGTGCGGTCCCTCTGACACTTATACTATTTAATACGAGAGCGAGAGGGACCGCATGACAAAACTTCGAGTTTCGAGTTTCAGAGTAGCCCTGCAGATAACTGTTGGGGGAAAACATCCTTTAGTGGCTACCACGTACTGGAAGACGAAACTTTGGCAGGCGAAACGTGGAATGACGACAACACGAGTGTAGCGTGGTAGTCCATTGCGACGCTCTAAGGGGGAGGCCTTTGTTCAAGAGTGGTCTTTCGGATGATGATGATGATACTATAACATTATTAAAACCGGCCAAGAGCGTGTCAGACATGCCCAAAATAGGGTTCCGATTTAGTCATATTTTTCTAAGGATTTCGTATTTTATACGGAATCTTCCAAGTTTAGGTATATTTTATACCTAGGGCTGCTATTTACTCTTAAACTACTTATGATTCTCAAGCATAATTAACCGTTATAGTTTTTCTTGTAAGCATATTATACTTACTACCATCCTGATTTTTTTCAAATTTTTCCACCCACCGGTTTAGATTTTAGAGGAGGGGGACGCTCGATTTTAATGAAAATTTGCACTTTAAACTTAAATATTTCGCAAACAAATTACTGAATCGAAAAATCGCAAATCCCTAATGGTTTTAAAAGACCTATCCAACGATACCCCACAATATATGGTTGGATGAGAACAAAAAATCACCCCACTTTACGTCTAGTTACGGCATAGTTTACACATATATTCGTGTAAAATTACAGCTTTCTAGCATTGATAGTCCCTGAGCAAAGCCGTGGACGGACAGAAAGAATGGCAAAACTATAAGGGTTCCGTTTTTGCTATTTTGGCTATGGAACCCTAAAAATGGCATATTCAGTTGTCAAATATCGTATTATTGATACAATACAATAGAGGCTTGTTTTACGTTTTTTATACCACATTACGGTGAAGGAAAACATCGTCAGGAAACCTGCACAAACTTGAGAAGCAATGCAATGCTGCGTGTGAAGTTCCCAATCTGCACTGGGCCCGCGTGGGAACTATGGCCCAAGCCCTCTCATTCTGAGAGGAGGCCTGTGCCCAGCAGTGGGACGTATATAGGCTGGGATGATGATGATAATGATGATACCACATAAAACTTACACTGGCCCTGATCTGCGCACGCGTGGTGTAAGGGCTTAAATTAATTTTTAATCATGACAAATACTCCCGCCGTGACGACAACGGTGTCTTTGCTAAGTTAGACCGGGAGTGATACGAAATAAATTTAATGATTTAATTGGTTGCGAAAGTTGTATTACGGTGACTGGTAAAAGTATAAGATTTTGCGACATAAAACCCGAGCGAAATTTAGCATTTTCATGCAAATGGTGATAAGGGCGGTTTCCATTTTGTAATCGTTAACTGATTTCCGATATTATTGTTATATCTGACAATACATTGATTCATTGTTAACAGAAAGTGAAATATTAAGATTTAGCTTTTGTGTCGACTGGCCTTATATCAAAAACTGGTCTAATCCGGTTAACATTAAGTATTTTTATGATAAAAAAATCGCTTTTATCTCATATTAAGGCATAAATACTAGAGATGAAACGGATAGAGGTTTGGCCGGATACCGGATATTCGGCGGGACCGTTGGCCGGATAGCCGGATATCCGGCCGCCGGATATTCGGTCTAGTTTTACGTACAATGAAATTAAGCTAATTCGTACATGCGCATGACACTCCTTGCAGATTGCAACTTGCAACTTGTAGAGTATTAATTAATCAACTTGGGGGCTGTTTCACCAGCCATTGATTAATTTTAACTGACGGATAAATATGATTGAATAGACGCGAGACGGTATCACATTTATCCGTCAGATAAAATTCATCATTCATTCAACATTCAATCATTCAACATGCCCTTAGAATAATAAACTGATGTCAATAATTGATAAATTCACAAATAAATACCAGTTTTTAATCATAACTATAAGTTTTTTACCATCCGGTATCCGGCCGGATAGAACGCAACTATCCGGTATTCGGCCGAATAGTAAAATAGTGGCCGGATAGGCCGGATACCGGATAGTGGCCGGATATCCGTTGCATCTCTAATAAATACCTAATCGTTTGTCGACAATATTGTTTGCATATGTTTTTCATTTAACCTGAATATATATAAAAACGTGAAATAGCTATACAAAAAACAACAAATAAATTAGGGAATATAACTTCAAACTTATTTGACATAAAACTGACTAAGGATGTATTAACTTACGCACAAAGAATTTCGCACCCCTGTGAAACTGCCATCATTACGATCGAGCGAAAAGCGCCAAAAATATAATTTTACACAGAGCTTCCTTAATTTTTCATTTAATTATTATTTATAGTTATAATGACTGCAGTAAATGTACACTGAGAATTTCGTGAACCTGTTATGATTGTAAAGTACAACCTACTGACAAACAAAGATAGACGAACAGACAGCGTAGCTTTAGCCATAAGGTTTCATAATCACCAACTCTTGGCACGACACGTTAAAAACTAACAATAATTCTCCATGTATATACCTGTGTTTTTTGTACTGCTTACTGTATTGGCGTGCAATAAAGAGCTATTGTATTGTAATTGCTGCAATTTAACGACTAGCTCCTGGTCCACGAAGGAATTTTAATTTCCTTTCACTTAAAATTCTGTCTCCGGTGAGAGTAATAATCACTTCAGTTTCAGCGGCACTTCAAACAATAATGCCTCTTCACTCTCCGATATAGGAACCGTTTTTGAGTAAACACTTGGCAATTTTAAATAAGTAAAGTTGATGGGGTAATCACTCTTATTTCCCATTCAAGTGTACTATATGATAGATGAGTAAGAATGGCATTTCCTTGTTCATTTGGGTCCATTTATTTTAAATACTCGTCATCGGTCTTCTTGGATGGGTTATGAAACCAAAATATTTAATTAAGCTCCGATGCAAAAAGAGCGGTGTTATAAGTTTGACCGCTATATGTGTCTGGCTGTCTGTGTGTCTGTCTGCGGCACCGTAGTTCTTACAACGGGTGGACCGATTTGATTAATTTTTTCGAAAGCAGGTTTTCAAACTATGGTTCATCAAAGTCAGTTCTACCGTTTTTGAGATATCTAAATATATAAAACTCAAAGGTGACTGACTGACTGACTGACTGACTGACATAGTGATCTATCAACGCACAGCCCAAACCACTTGACGGATCGGGCTGAAATTTGGCATGCAGGTAGATGTTACGACGTAGGTATCCGCTAAGAAAGGATTTTTGAAAATCCCCACGGGAACGGGAAAAATCGGGATTTATATCTTCGATTCCAAATGACCCTATCTCAGTAACTATAATAACTAGACTCTTCAAATTTGATACACAAGTAGGTATTACATTAACTAAAAGACATATTTCACGATTTTTAGAAATTCCCGCGGGATAAGGAAATAACGGGATTTTATATATTCAGTTCAACGGAATTCCATGAACAATAATTACTAGACTCTTTAAAATTGGCATAAAAGTAGGTGATTACAATAGTAAAAAACGATTTTGAAGGATTTTTAGAAATTCCCACGGGACAAGGAAAAAACGGGATTTATATTCAGTTCAACGGCATCCGGCAATATTTTTCGTTTTACTGGTCGTAAAAAACTAAAATTTAGCATTAAGGTTCCTTGAGGAGTGTAGGGGAACAGTACAAAAGGATTTCCCGAAATTCTGACGGAAACGGGAAAACCGGTTTTATTTACACTGGATAAAAATACGCTGCAAAAAAACTCTAAACGACTTCGTTGCACGCTTACCACAATGTATTAAACGCAGTACTTCATATGTATTCACGAAAATAATTTTATTTCAAATATATACGAGTATAATTGATAATTAGCTATGAGTTTAACATAAAGGAGATTCACTTGAAAAGAGGCGTAAGACTGGGATTTCATAATCTCTAAATTTGTTTACTTCCATTTTGGAAGAAGCCTTTAACCTCAAAATCAAAAATCAAAAACCAACTGTGTTAAAAAATACTAAAAAAAAGTAGACGTAGTGGTCTAGAACTTAGTATTTTTTGAAACAGTCGTGTTTTTGATTTTTAAATTTATTGTTTTATTTCACACTTTTTTGATATTTGTGTGAAAACGGTAAATAAAAACAAACGAATTGTAAATATTTTTGTAATCTCTTATTAAATCCCTTCATTTTGATACTGTACTCGACAGTTATGACTAAAAAAAATTTTTTTTGAAAGCTCGCAATTTGGCGTCAAAAATCCATCATTTTGGTTTTTTAAGAATTTCATGTACTTACCTACCCAGTGTCACTTGCGTTATCAAGACGAATCCATTGACGTATCATTTATCAAAATCGGTTTAGCCGTTGAATAGTTTTTATTTTTTATTTTAATTTATGTCAACAAAAAAAAATACATTAAAGTTATGACAAATACTTCGCCAAACTGCAAAACAGACACGAGAGAGTAACGAGAGGATATAGGAATAGACATACATACATACGGGTCAAACACATAACCCTTCTTCTTCGCAGTCCCTAATTACCTAATTATTAATTTCAAAACAGCTGATTAAACGTGATTGAGCTATAAAAAAATAAAAAATGAAAATCACAAACTTTTACATTTTAAATATTAGTACTGCGTATTTGACGAGTAAAATAATGAACCGTCGGTTCTTAGTTACTACGTGACGATGTTAACACATGACACATTCATTTGCGGTCGGTTAAATTGTATCAAATTTGAATTGTAAACGTTATCGAGACTTGGAAACGTTTGCTGATTTTAAATAAACTCCTGACGTAAGGTACCTAAATTATTTGACCAATGTGTTTTATAAGGTAATATTGTGACAGCAAGCTAATGGATTTAGGTTTACTTCTAAAATTATATTGTATTTATTTATTTACTAGCTTTTGCTCGCGGCTCCGCTCGCGTGGTATTCGGTTATCGCGCGCTGTTCCCTCGGGAACTGCTCATTTTTCCGGGATAAAAAGTAGCCTATGTTACTCTTTGGCTTATAAACTACCTCTATGCCAAAAATCACGTCGATCTGTCTCTCCATTTCAATGTGAAAGACGGAAAGCATACACACCAACATACAAACACACACATTTTCGCATTTAAGTATAGTTTTATAGTATATAAGTATAGTATGTATTCAGAAACAAATACAATAAACATTGAACATAAAATTATTTAAAATTAGGAATAAAAATTACTTACAAAATACGTTACATTACCAATACATTACGTTATTTATCATCAATCTATTTTAAGTGTGAAGCCCGAATAAAAATATTTCTATTCTATTCTATTCTATTCAATACGTTATATCTAAATATATAAAACTCAAAGGTGACTGACTGACTGACTGACTGACTGACATAGTGATCTATCAACGCACAGCCCAAACCACTTGACGGATCGGGCTGAAATTTGGCATGCAGGTAGATGTTACGACGTAGGTATCCGCTAAGAAAGGATTTTTGAAAATCCCCACGGGAACGGGAAAAATCGGGATTTATATCTTCGATTCCAAATGACCCTATCTCAGTAACTATAATAACTAGACTCTTCAAATTTGATACACAAGTAGGTATTACATTAACTAAAAGACATATTTCACGATTTTTAGAAATTCCCGCGGGATAAGGAAATAACGGGATTTTATATATTCAGTTCAACGGAATTCCATGAACAATAATTACTAGACTCTTTAAAATTGGCATAAAAGTAGGTGATTACAATAGTAAAAAACGATTTTGAAGGATTTTTAGAAATTCCCACGGGACAAGGAAAAAACGGGATTTATATTCAGTTCAACGGCATCCGGCAATATTTTTCGTTTTACTGGTCGTAAAAAACTAAAATTTAGCATTAAGGTTCCTTGAGGAGTGTAGGGGAACAGTACAAAAGGATTTCCCGAAATTCTGACGGAAACGGGAAAAAACAGGATTTTTCGTTTTACTGGTCGTAGAAGGCTGAAATTTGGCATGTAGGTTGCTTGAGGAGTGTAAGGAAGCATTAAAGAGATAAGTTTCCGAAATTCCCACGGGAAAGAGAAAACACGGGATTTTTCATTTTACTGGACGCAGAAAGCTGAAAATCAGCATATAGATTTTTTGGGGAGTGTAGGGAGCATTGAGAGAAAATTCTCACGGGAACGGGAAAAAACGGGATTTTTCGTTTTACTGGTCATAGAAAACTGAAATTTGGCATTAAGGTTATATGGGGAGTGTAAGGGAACACTACAAAACAATTGCCCGAAATTCTGACGGGAACGGGAAAAAACGGGATTTTTCGTTTTACTGATCGTAGAAATCTAAAATTCCGCATGTAGGTAGGTTGCTTGGGGTGTGTAGGGAGCATTAAGAGTGGAGTTTTCAAAATTCCTACGGGAACGGGATAAAACGGGATTTTTCGTTTTACCGGTTGTAGAAAACTGAAATTTAGCATTTAAGTTCTTTGGGGAGTATAAGGGAGCATATTATTTATGTTTATACTGTGTTTTTGCTGTGATGTAGTGTTTTTGTCGTAAATAAATGTTGTGAGTTTGAGATTGATAAAATAATTTCCGGAAATTCTGACAGGAATAGAAAAAAACGGGATTATTTAAAGTGCAATTTCGAATATATAAACAAACTCAAACTCACAATATTTATTGACAGCAAAAACACACTACATCACAGCAAAAACAGTAAAAACATAAATAGGAGAAGAGAGAACAATTATTCGGGTTTTAGAGTAAGATTCGGTTCTCGCCGGAAACACACGAAATAATCATTTTACTCTCGCGTTTTGCATAGAATTTTTCATAAACTAGCTTCAAAACTGGTAAAAAATATTGTTTATAGCGAAGTAAGTACTATAGTAAACTGTCACCTATCGTTTACGGCAATACTTCGCTATACAAACAGATATACAGATGTCATAATTATAAGGGGGGTTAGTTAAAACATACCTATGCCCTGATAACTAAAGAATACGCGGACGAAGTCGCGGGCAAAAGCTAGTTGAACTTTAAAATGACAAAGTCGGGGGTTTTCCAACATTTTTGTTTGTTAGGTTAGTGTTTTTCTTTCTTATTTCTTCCCATTATTTGTGGTCAATATTCTCCTTCCGATGCTCCAGGACAATAATATTTAAATTACAAGTTCGAGATGTGGTAGAAGAGATCGAGAGGAATACGTGGAGGTGGGCAGGGCACATTGCCAGAATGAACCACGATCGTTGGGCGAGGCGAACACTCGAGTAGGGGGAGACCACCAATGAGGTGGAAGGAGACCCACTTGCTCGTTTGCCTTCCAGTCGAATAAAAAAAAAAAAAGGACGACATCTGCCGAAAGGCGGGTGGAGGATGGATGCATATGGATGTCGATCGCCAGGCGTGGAGAAATGGAGAGGAGGCCTATGTCCAAAGACGGACGAACTAAGGGCTGCTATGGATGGATACAAAAAAAAATACAAAATAATTTATTTCACCAAAAGAGATAATAGTAGCTATAGACAACTTAGTAATCCGTCAGAGGCCAAACTAGGCTAAGCCTGTGTATCTTGGCCCTCTGCTAGTGCGGTTGACAAAAGTAGGTTGATAAGAAAATCATAATTAATATTATATTTTATACACAATTTTATGATGTCTTAAGACTACACCTTGTTTATACCTTGATGGATGGAACTAAAAATTTATGATTTTCGCAATTTTTCCTTTATCTATGCTATAAGACGTTGCTTCGTACCAAATTTCAGGATTCTGAGATCACGGGAAGTACCCTGTAGGTTTTGATTCCCTTGCGAGTGTCGAAAATTTGCAGCATATATGGCTGTATCTTTTCATTGGGTCCATATTGGCTCGCACACTTATCGAAATTCCGAATGTAATTTTCGGCAGATCGATCGTTTGTCATAACTCTTTTTTCTCTGAATCCAATGATTGTTTAGAGTTCTTATAAAATAAACCTAACCTAACCTATAGCTTTCTACATGATAACCATTTAAAATTTTTAGAAAAATATATGGTTTCAGTGGGAGAAAAAATCGAACAAACGATGATTCGGACCAAAATTACGGTATTACTAGCGAAGAGTACGCGAACTATGGAGCTCCCCTTTTGATTGCGTTGGCTTAGAAGTTTGATATTTTCACAGTTCCAAGGAACAGTAGGTTTTAGTATTTGATATGAATTTCAGCTTGATACCGCCGCGCGTTCCTGAGAAAAAGGGTCAACAAAGTGAGAATCACTAAGTAAATAATAAGGGTCCCCTTTTTCCTTCTGAGGTACGGAACCCTAAAAGTGCAAATAGACAACAAGAAGTATATGTGTCATTGCGGTTGTAAATCAGATCAGTGTCCGAATCAAATTTTGATTTTAGCAGTTTTGTCCTTAGGAATATCGTATTTGGAAATTTGAGTTTTCGAAATTTTTCTACGGAGCCGATCCATCATATTTCACGCTCCTTCAACCCATTCACAATTGCCGTGATTGGTATTCAATAGATAAATCCCCACTTCAGCGGTTCAAAAGGAAATATTACGTTGTAAACTTGACATCGCCGCAACCTTTGCCATCGTAAATTATGGCCCATTGTGAACCGATTTCATCGGAACCTCAAAATATCTTCACCTTAATTAAATAGGCTTATTTACAAGAATTGTTATTTATTATTGTGAACAGGGTTGTCTACTTTAGGAAGAAAATAATTTAATGAGGAAGCCGTGGTGGCTAAGTGGTTTGAGCCAGGGTTGTTGCTGATGCAGGTTTTTACTATATCAGCGGATGCTGATGCTGATGCTGATTTTCTCAGACCAATATCAGCGGATGCTGATGCTGATGCTGATATTAATAAATTACTTCAATAAATCATATCCTACTAGGAAATTAATAGTAAAACAATAAAAGGCAATTTATACATAAAGAAAACACTTTCAACTAATTGTTGACAAAACAAAACAATCAAATGAGGGAACAAGTGACAGCTTTTATTGTATTACTGTCTGTGATTGGTCGTAACTTCCACGTGCCTCGCGGTAAGTCCGCCTTCAACAAACACGTTACGTCTTGAATATCAGCATTAAAAATCAGCATCGATTGTTGCTGATGCTGATGCGGATGCTGATATAAAAAACCATGCTGATTATCCGCGGATGCTGATGCTGATGCTGATATTCGCAACAACCCTGGTTTGAGCTATCGCCTCTCAAGCAGAGGGTCTCTGAGTTTTTCGAAATTGCAAAAACAGAACCCTTAAAGTTTCACCATGTCTGTCTGTCTGTCTGTCCGTCCGCGGCTTTGCTCAGGGACTATCAATGCTAGAAAGCTGTGTTTTGCACGGATATATTTTATAGGTAAACTATGCCGACAAAATAGTAAAATTAAAAATTCTAAAACATTTTTTTTTAGGGTACCTCCCATAGACGTAAAGAGGCGGTGATTTTTTTTTTTTCTTTTCCAACACTATATTGTGGGGTATCGTTGAATAGGTATTTTAAAACCATTAGGTGTTTGATACAACGATTTTTCGATTCAGTAGTTTGTTTGCGAAATATTCAACTTTAAACTGCAAATTTTCATTAAAATTGAGCGTCCCCCCCCCCCCCCCCCTTTAAAATAATCTAAACCGGTGGGTGGAAAAATTTGAAAAAATTCAGGATGGTAGTAAGTATATTAAACTTACAAGTAAAACTATAACGGTTAAGTTTGCTTGAGAATTATTAGTAGTTTAAGAGTAAATAGCAGCCCTAGGTATAAAATATACCTAAACTTGGAAGATTCCGTATAAAATACGAAATCCTTAGAAAAATATGACTAAATCGGAACCCTATTTTAATATTTTCGTAATGGCTACGGAACCCTATTTTGGGCGTGTTCGACACGCTCTTGGCCGGTTTTTTAAATGAGTACTATAATTTTCCACATCTTGGATTTTTTTAATTATTTCGACTGCAATTTTGTAGTGGCAATCTCAAAAAGAAAGTAAATCTCTTGGTTTTTTTTTAAGTAGCTTGTAAAGTGTCCCACTGCTTCACTTTCCACTGTCCCACTGTCTTCGTCCTTTGCGTGCCGTGTCCAGATCGTCCCGCCATCTCATTCTCTTGGTTAGTTTTGATATTTTTTATGTGCCTATTGAAATAGAAATAACAAAATCAATACTAGGTATCTATCCTTTTACATTTGCCTTGGTAAGACAGAGACAAAGCCTGATTTTATAAATGAGAATATCCACTTGACATGAAATGTATTAGAATCTTTGATCATTCTTTTTAATTCCTGTTATTTTATATGGCAGATATCATTAATACTGTCTCACTTTAATTGACCAAAACAAACAGAGACCACACCATGGCAATCTGAAAACTAAACTCCGACACCAAAATATTTTTTTTTGTGAGTTGACAACCCTGTTATTATATTGAAATGTGGAGATAAAACGTTGTTTAGTTGTACGCAAAGGGTAATTTAACATGTATTGTTCGGTGAATGGTTTGTTTTTGAAATAATTGGGTTTAATCTTTTGTCAAAGTGTTATCGTACAAATAAATGTTGAATGTGGAGAGAATATAAGGTTATAAAGGTAAGGTTAGAGAGACAATTAGAGTAGTTGTCTGAAACAAGAAAATGGGCTAAGTACCTTTATAGGAGTCGGACTCACGCGCCGAGAGTTTTGTACAGATCCATTAGTTATGTCAAAATGTAGTAGGTATGCTTTGAATAGCCACGTCTATATATTCATCCTATCCAGTTTTGACAGTATAATTATCCAGTTTTGAAAGAGCTGATTCTAAGCAAAATGTAGGAAACGCGGGTTCATTTTAACAGACTTCAAATAACCTAACCAACAAAAAGTTGGAAAACCCCCGACTTTGTCATTTCAAAGTTCAATATTTCTAAAACATGTCTAAGAACCATCGCTAGAAAACCTACTTTCAATTAAAAAAACCGCATTCAACGGTCCACCCTTTTAAGAGCTACGATGCCACAGACAGATAGATGTATACACAGACACACATAGCGGTCAAACTTGACGACCAGATGGCCTAGTGGTTATAAAACCTTTCTGCGAAGCTTCGAAGGATTTATTCAGTGGTTCATACAAAATAATGGTAAATCATTGGTCTATTTATCCACCTTATATAGAACAATAATGCAAAGCAAGCTCGCAAATCAATTTAACACAAGGAATCGTGTTCGGGTTCACTTCTCTTTGATGTCGGCTAAATGGAGTTTCCCTTGGTCCTGTACAAAACAATTAACGGGAAAAAAGTACAAGAAAAAAATTTAATTATAAAACTTTTAAAGCGTGGAATAATTCGGTCACTGTCGCCCGGCCTAAGTCAACGGGATGCGCTGGCGCAAGTCATAAGCTGTGAGCGCCACAGATACAGGTAAAATCTGGTTAATGAAAAAAAAATACCTCGTTGAGTTCCTTGCCGGATCCTTCTCAACAGAGGTTTTTCCCGAACCGGTGGTAGATTTTATTGACGTTCATAAGTGCTTGTTACAGCCTGAATTGAATAAAGATATTTTGACTTTGACTTCGAATGAAAGACGAACATGCAAAACCGCGGCAAATTAAAAAAAATTGCAAATGGTATCACCATAGAATAAGTAATAGTAAAAGTACAGAAGCTTTTCTACCGTACAAAAGTGATGATAAGGCATAAGAGCCGTGGCTACTTTATGATTCTCTGTCTATCGCATGCATATTGGAAAATAAGTAATTATTGAAAACGATACATTGAACATAAAAATGTTAAAACAAATATTTATGGATTATACGAGATTTATGCCGTTATTGTTTCTTCCTATTTGCGATTCTGCACAATATGAATTCCACATAACTGAATTTAATCACATGCGTTATGATTCACAGTCATTATTTCCACGCAATCTTGTTTCTTCCTATTCCCGATTCTGCACAATATGAATTCCACACAACTGAATTTAATCACATGCATTATACTTCACGATTCTGTAATTATACCCAGCTGGGGATACGTACACTTACGTTGGGCTCTCATATCCTCATGTAATACTCTAAAAGCAGAGCAGTATTTGATTTAAGCTTGCCCCCATCAAAAGACATTTGCCCTGTTTGCGAGCCCACGAATTGTCACGCTGGATTGTGACACCCACTATTACATTTGCTACGGTTCAGTACATTCATAATTCATAATACAGCCCTAAGGCATGAAGGCGGATGGATAGACGGACAAACAGATTTTCCATCAATAAACTACTCACCGCTTCAGTTCATAACTAGAAGCTTGTTTCGTTCCGCTTAAAAACGAAACGCTAAATGTCGGGACGAAGTTTAAAACTAATTATGTGTTTGAATCAATTTTCGCATCGTAAACACTTTGTTCAAGTCCATTTTCTTTTTTTAAGCTCATAAACTGTCCGTGGCTTTGACGTGAGCCTAAATATGTACACAATTTGCATCAGCTGAGATTTTGTGAATTATTTTTTGCTAAAAACAATGGAGAATGACCGCCAGCCATTCTCCAGATATTGTGTAATCCGTCTATGACTCTTCGCTACATTCTTGACCTTGACGCTACGTCATTCACCTTCATGATTACTTTTTTGGGAAAATAGTGTTGATGTTTCCACTTGCCCACATTGTAGAGCTGGAATATATTAAGAAGTGTTCTATCAATATCAATTCAATTGTTATGGAATAATTGAGAAAAACTAATAAAAATGCAACGTTGCCAGCTCAGCAGGTATGAACGCTCTTTAAACGCTGAGTGCATTAATCTGGAGTATGATCGTCAACCATTCTCCTGCGCATCCCGTCCAATGAATGCGTTTTGTAGTAAAAAGTTGTTTTAAGTAAAGAAAATGAAACAATCTGAAGAATTGTCTGTCATGTTTTTTTTAGCAAAAACAAAACACCTACAACGAAATAACCAAGAATTACTCGTTTGTGAAATTCATTCCAGTATAAAAACCACTTATTAAAGAACATTGAAAAACCGTTAGATCTGCCAAAACAAAACGAGAAACACACGAAGTAATTAAAACAAACTTCTGTTAAATTAATTTCCCTGATTCCATTTCACATTGGGTTATTTAAAATTAGATTTAGATCAGGCTCTCTGGAATTTAGGGATAATTTCATTCTACATGAGACATTTGCACTGTTAGAGAATACATCATCATCATCATTGTCACCATCATCATTATCATAGAACGTGGAGGCCTAGTGGCCTAGGGCCTCACAAGCAGAGGATCATGGATTTAAATTCGAGCTCGCACACACATATCGCATGCCTGTATTCCCAAATGGTGTAGCCAAAGCACACGAAACGTTACCGCTTCGGAGCAACTTTTAGCAATTTTAGGTTTTAAGTTTGTCAAAAACTGCACAATAGTACAGGTTGCTAGCCTTTCGCCTACGATTTACCTTAACCTATATATCCTCAGTCGTCTTTTACGACATCCACGGAAGAAATTGAGAGGTGTAATTCTAACCCGACACCACACGGGTCGAGCTCCTACCTCTGAGATATTAAAAAGTCTGCTGAAGTTATTTTACTACACTATTATTTTCACCATCATCTAAAGAAGATAAATAAAGGGTGAAAGTATGATTAAAATGGAACTGCGTCAGAGATATAATTATATATCTTAGACATAAAGAAGCAGTGCCCTACTGATATTAAAACTAATATTAAAACCGGTGTCGACTGACAGCGCCATCTATTATTTTCTATAATATAAACTACCTACTACGGATGGCTCATAGATCATTTATCGTAGGATAGGAGTAAACTGTCAATATTAGTTTCTTGTAAATGGTATTTAGTTGTCGGATAGCCCCCGAGGTGGCGCTGTAATCAAACTAGGATAATTATTGTATCAATTTATTTAACACTTTTTGAATATACTTCAACGAAAACACACGCAAGCTCTCATTTTCCGTCCCTGCACCTGCTATACCTATCCACAACGTAACAACCGGGCAAGCATTGATGGATGACATGAAGACACTGTGATTATTGGTGATTTCTATGGTAATTTCAATGCAACTGCCAAATAGGTTAAAGCGAGCGAAGCAGCGTGTAAAAGCTAGCTCAATTATAGAAATACATACAGCAATAAGCGTAACTTAAACTGTGCTGCGGTTCCCTCGAGTCTCATTATAAAGGGCTTATTGGTCTTGGATACTGTATAATGTTTAAGTTACAAGAGGTCGCAACTTTGCGAATTGGTGCCACATAGTAAATACGTACCTAAAGACCCTAATGTAGCTGGGCCTTGTATTGTATCATAGCGAGATGAGGTTATTAAGGAGTTTACGGCCGCGTCACACATCGAGACGCTGTTGGTTACAGAGTATCAAGTGCAAGTATCTGAATATCGAAGATTCAAATGTTGAAAGTTAAAATATCGAATGGGTCATAATATCGAAAAGGTATTTTTGTTAAGTCTGTTTTTTAGATTGTTATAAGTCTATCCTAACCTAACCAAAGGGGTTCTATACGATGCCGTTTTAATCAATCCTGAAAATTATCAAAATATCGAACCTAACCTACTTTCGATATTTTGACCGTCGATTTTTTTACCTTAGATATATTAATTTTCGATATTTAGATAAGTCCTCGTATCAATGCGTGATGCAGTTGTAAGCTCGGTACAAGATTATTTCTACTTTAATGTTATTTTTTAAAAGCCTTCTTCAATTCATTAACAAATTTCTAATTTCCATTTTTTTTATTATAATTATCCATTTTTTTTTATTGGATGTTTAATATGTATTTAAGTATGTATTTATCTATATAAGTATGTTTATCCGTTGCCTAGTGTCCATAATACAAGCTTAGCTTAGTTTGGGACTAGGTCAATTGGTGTCAAGCGTCCCATGATATTTATTATTTATTTATATCAATAATTGGATTGTGTGTTTTCGAGTCGTGGAAGTAAAATTATGTATTTAAATATGCATCTATCTACCGATCTAGTGAATAATTAGTGTTTTTCCATCACATTTTGCCTTCCAGTCGAATAAAAAAAAAAAAGAATAAAAAAATCATTTTTCCGCATAAATATTTTGTCGAGAAAAGGTTTATTCTAATTTAGGGGTCCCAAAAACGGTTTTTGACGTATGGAGTAAAACCGAAAACCGGGTTTTCTCCATACAATAAAAACCGGGTTTGTGACCCCTATTCTAATTTAGTTTTTTTCCTTCACCATTTTTGAAAAAATCTTTATATTAGTCTCGCCGCAAGATCGTCCGTTTATTTTTCATACTCAGCCAGCAATTGCCTATTTCCAGGACACAACAATAATATACTATTATATCCTTTCCTACGGCAATCGGGAAAAGATACATCTGCTAAGTAACTAGCAGTCGCGATATCCGATATTACAAGTATAATTACCTATATGAAATTCTACAGAATATTGTGGTTGTTTTAACCACAATTCCGTGTACTCCATGTTCAATGGGAAGCTTAAAATGTTATCCTGTTTGAAATGGCTTTCTAACCACTAAGCATCTTACTCGTTGGAATGGACTGTACTTACTTGACTAGATTTTACTGGTATAAGTACTGTAACAAGCTAATTAAAACACTGGAAATATCAGATGCCGGCTCACAAGTTGGCTCTTGAATAAATCTTACACTTCTTACTAATATTATAAATCATAAATACTATACTAGTTCGCCTTTGTACATCTTTTTTTGTTAATTGTGTTTTACTTATTTTGTACAATAAAGAGTTTACAAACATACATACATACATACTATATATCCATACTAATATTATATATGCGAAAGTGTGTTTGTGTGTTTGTCCATCTTTCACGCCGTAACGGAGCGACTGATCGACGTGATTTTTGGCATAGAGATAGTTTTTTTTTATTCGACTGGATGACAAACGAGCAAGTGGGTCTCCTGATGTTAAGACATCACCACTGCCCATAGATACCTGCAACACCAGGGGGATTGCAGATACGTTGCCAACCTACAGGCCTAAGATGGGATACCTCAAGTGCTAGTAATTTCACCGGCTGTCTTACTCTCCACGCCGAAACACAACAGTTTATGGGCCCGAGAGTGACATAGGCTACTGTTTATCCCGGGAAAATGCACAGTTCCCGAGGGAACAGCGCGCGATAACCGAATACCACGCGGGCGGAGCCGTAGACAAAAGCTAGTACTTATTATACTTTGGGTACCGAACCCTAAAAACGGCGTAAACCACTCTTTATCAACCCCAACAGCGTGACAACACTAAGATATTAATTAAAGCAACTAAAAAGCCGCTTTATAACCACGATCCGGATAGTTAATCCAATAAAAGTCCTAGGAATTCCTCTTTCCAACGGGAATTAAATTAAAATAATTTGACTAATAAATATCCCCTTCTGAAAGGAACTTTTTCTTTGCGAGCCCTCCTGAGACCATTTATTTTGGACCCTCATTTCCCTGTCTTCAAGCGGCTGGTGGACCGAAAGTTTATCTTAGGAGTTTATTTTAATTATTTGCCTTTTTTAAGTTTTCTCATTGTCACTAACATTTTCATTACTATCCCAAGGAAAATTTAATTTGTGTTGATATAATAAAGCGAAAAGTTTTCTTTAACTAGTTTACAAGTAATTTTATTTATATTTCTCAAACATGACATGAAAATATAGAGGTTTAGGCCGGGAAGTATTATTATTATAAGCCTGTTGAGGTGTGACACTGCTGGGCAAATGCCATGTCCTCTACTCGATCCAGTCTTGGGCGATCTCTGACCATCTGTAAAGAAAGGCGTCCAGAGGAAGTATTGCCAAACGTTTCTGAATTTCGCATACAAAAACTGTCTTTTGATTGCGATCGCGAGCGTGAGAGACGTTTGGCAATACGGTCTCAGGTCATCGCGCCGTCGACGCCTTGACATGCCACGCCGTCGAAGTCCGTTTTTAACCCCCGACGCAAAAAAGGGGTGTATGTTTGACCGCTATGTGTGTCTGTGTGTCTGTCTGTTTCACCGTAGCTTTTGAACGGGTAGACCGATTTTAATGCGGTTTCTTTTATTTGATAACAAACTTTCTAGCGATGGATCTTAAATATGTTTTATCAAAGTCGGTTCAGCCAATTTTGAGATATTGAACTTTAAAGTCATAAAGTCGGGGGTTTTCCAACTTTTTGTCTGTTAGGTTATGTGGTATCCAGTTGTGACAATTTTAGCCTACCTATTGAGTTCCATGCGGCTGATGTGGCCTGCCCAGTGCTGTTTCAGCCCGGTAGTCTTTGCACCCAGATCAGCAATGCGTGTTTGGAGCGCAATACAGTATGTTCAAAAAGTTAGACCATTTAAATTCGTCATTCGTTTAGCATTAGAAAAACGGTCAAAATGTCATCATCATCATCAGCCGGAAGACATCCACTGCTGGACAAATCCTCTCCCCCTTAGAACGCCATAATGAACGACAACTCGCCACTTGCATACACCGGTTTGCTGCAACTCTCACGATGTCGTCAGTCCACATGGTGGGAGGCCTGCCAACGCTTCGTCTTCCGGTGGTGGTTCGTGGAAGAAATGTATTACAATACAATAAATCTTTATTATATTACACCAATACATAGTAAACAGTACACAAAACACGGGTATACGAGTATACATAGAGATTAGGTACTTTATGAAACCAAACGAATATGAATAACCATAAGTACTTGCCATTGACCATATTTTTATGATAGGTATATTTGATGATATAATTTTGATTGTATATTGACCATATTTTTTTACATAAAACTGACCCGTGATTTACCCTATCTCACTTGACGAATAATACAGATGAGTTCACTAGGTTACAGCTCAGTCTATTCACTCTAGTCTTGAAGAGCCCTAGATTGTATTTATCCGGAAATATAGACGATGAGAGCGAATTCCATTCCAGACATAGATTCCATAGCAGTTCGCATAATGAAAGATGAAAAAAAACCGCTTCGTGCCAATGGAAAACTAACTAAGGGTGAAGTACCTGGGCGACCGAGTTTTGCTCGGGCTAAAACTCGATAATAAGCGTTTTCACAGAGATAAGATCAAGCTAGATCGATTCGTTATCCCCGAAAACCCCGTCGTACCAAATTTCATCGAAATCGTTTTAGCCGTTTCCGAGGTCCTGATTATAGTATATAATATATTTATATGTTAGGAACCGCCGTGGCGCTGATGTGGATAGCGATCATCATCTTGTCGTCGCCGATGTACGTCTCAAGATGGCCGCACCTCGTCATAAAGTTGTGAAGGCATCCAAAAGGTTCAATTTGCAGAAACTTAGGACCGAGGAGGGTAGGCAAGAGTTCGGTATCTGCCTCCTTAA
Source organism: Choristoneura rosaceana (assembly GCA_037349165.1). Lineage (NCBI taxonomy): Eukaryota > Metazoa > Arthropoda > Insecta > Lepidoptera > Tortricidae > Choristoneura > Choristoneura rosaceana. Next base: position 1,805,607 of record JAZBNJ010000026.1, read on the forward strand.
CCAGTTTGAGCTTTTGAAAGAGCTGGAAGACGAGGACATGGATGAAACTTGGGATCGTGTACGGACTGCTTTCAATGTGGCCGGCGAAAAAGTCCTAGGTTATAAACGCTCCAAGCAAGAACCCTGGATGTCCCAAGAGCTGTGGTCCGCGATAGAGAGAAGGCAGAGCGTAAAGCTAGAACAGTTGGCCACTAGAAACACTGTCGCTTTTGATGCCCTAGATGAGGAGTATACTGCCTTACGCCTCCGCATCCGAAAGCTGGCGAGACGTGACAGACGACGTGCCGCCGACGAGCTGGCAGACCGAGCCAACGCAGCAGCCAAGATAGCCAACATGAGGGAGCTGTACGACGTTACTAAACGCCTGTGCAATAAACCACTTTCCTCCAAAAAGCCGCTGAAAGATGCCGCGGGACAATTGTTGTGTACTACAGAGGAACAACTGAAACGATGGACCGAGCACTTCTCCAACCTGCTGACTCAATGCCAAACCCACCAAATAACTGCTTCGGATAACCCCGGTCCACCCCTGAATCTGCCAACGACTCCACCGACATACGAAGAAGTGGTCGCCGCCATTAAACAGCTGAAGGCAGGGAAGGCACCAGGGGTTGATAACATTAATGTGGAGCTATTAAAAGCGGATCCGGCCAGGTCAGCCGAAATACTTCATCCGCTGTTGCAGCGTGTTTGGGAGACGGAGCATGTTCCGTACGAGTGGAAGCAGGGTTTGCTCGTGAAGGTACCGAAGAAGGGGGACTTGTCAGTCTGCGATAGCTGGAGGGGCATAACGCTCTTACCCACTGCGGCTAAAGTTCTGGCAAAAATACTCCTCAACCGAATGTCCCCAGAGATTGCAGGAACACTTCGGGAAGAGCAAGCCGGGTTCCGTCCTGGCAGATCATGCACCGACCACACGAATACCTTGCGCATACTTATAGAGTCGTGCGTGGAGTGGCGAGCCGAACTTTTTCTTGCTTTCGTCGACTTCGAGAAAGCGTTTGACTCCGTACAGTGGAGCGCACTGTGGTCCTGTCTCAGGCAAAGAGGAATACCCAGCAAGTATATAGGTATCATCCAGTCCCTATACAACGGTAGCATCTGCAAGGTAGTGCATGACCAAGTTCTAGGGGAACCAATCCCAGTGACAGCAGGAGTAAAGCAGGGCTGCCTCCTGTCACCGTTGCTCTTCAATATCCTCCTTGACGACGTCATTGTAGTAATTAATGTTAATTACGGGTAGACGCACATTGTACATGTACCGGCATTTGGTGTTAATAAATAGTCTTGAACCTGTTGACCTAGTTTCACTACATGGTGACAGCGGTGGGATCCATTATAGCATAATAATAAGACTCATGATATTTATGGATGAGGATAAATGTGCTGGAGCAAACATGTTTTCAGTTTTGTGTCCATGTGTAGGTAGTACAATTCATTTCTACTATCCATTATATTGTGGTGGTGGTATTATTACTATTATTATTTTTAAGATTGTTGTTAAAACATTTGTGTAAGGGGAGATGTAGTAATTAATGTTAATTACGGGTAGACGCACATTGTACATGTACCGGCATTTGGTGTTAATAAATAGTCTTGAACCTGTTGACCTAGTTTCACTACAGTCATGCGGAAGGTAACCCAAACACCTAGGGGCATCCCATGGAACGAAAGCTTGCACCTAGAGGATCTCGACTACGCGGACGACATAGTATTGATTTCGTCTTCACTGGCCGCTCTCCAAATGAAGCTGGACTCATTACAAGAGGAAGCTCAAAATACGGGTCTACGAATCAACGCTAAGAAGACCGTCGAAATGCGAGTACAGTCTACCGAAAATCGACCCATTAGACTCAATGGTACACCGCTGGAATCTGTCGCAAAGTTCACATATCTCGGCAGCACCGTGACAAACAGCGGAGGCTCTAATGACGATGTCGACGCGAGGATCAAGAAGGCGAAGGGTGCCTTTGCCCAGCTAAAACCTGTGTGGGATTCGAACGTGCTCACTCGGCGGATCAAGGTTTCCCTCTTCGATTCCATAGTGAAGTCTGTTTTGCTCTTCGGCTGCGAGACTTGGAAGGAGACAAAGGGTCTGACGAGCAAGCTACAAGTGTTCGTCAACAAATGTCTGAGGTCCATCCTGCGCATATTTTGGCCCAACACTATCAGCAACGAAGAGCTATGGAAGCGATGCCACCAAATTCCGATAAAGCGAGAGATCGCGCAACGGAAATGGAAGTGGATAGGGCACACCCTCCGAAGACCAGAGGTCAATACAGCCAGGGTCGCGTTCACGTGGAGGCCGCATGGGAGCAGACGGCGGGGCCGGCCGGCGCACACGTGGCAGCGCACCGTGGACGCCGAGCTGCGGGCGGCCGGGCTGAGTTGGGGGGACGCGGCGCAGGCGCCGGACAGAAGCGGATGGCGACGTCTCACGAAGGCCCTTTGTACCACTGGGGTACCATAGGACAGCAACAATATATTTATATACATTACTAGCTTTTGCCCGCGGCTCCGCCCGCGTGGTATTCGGTTATCGCGCGCTGTTCCTTTGGGAACTGTGCATTTTTCCGGGATAAAAAGTAGCCTACGGCACTCTCGGGCCCATAAACTATCTCTATGCCAAAAATCACGTCGATCCGTCGCTCCGTTACGGCGTGAAAGAGGGACAAACATACAAACACACAAACAAACAAACATACAAACACACAAACACACTTTAGCATTTATAATATTAAGTATGGATTATATTGCTTGTTTAAAGGTATTAGATAGATTGTTAAGTAAATATAAATCCTTTTTATGAAAGCCCCGATGCCATAAAATCCTACACCTATTAAACCAATTCGAACTTTTTATAAAAACACTTTTTAAAAGACCCCAAAAGTTCAGCGGTTCCCAGTTTTGTTGAGTTATGAAAAGTAAACGCCAACTTGTGGTTAAGCCACAAACCCGAAAGTCAGAGCGGATAGATAAACCGAAAGTCGGTCCGTTTTTGCTGTTGATGTTAACTATTTTCTACCCTCCGTTCACACTTTGGTTAAAATGTTTGTTTTAACTCTTAGCTTGCGTGTGTATAATAATACGTCGGCGGCCGATCATAAAATTCGACGAAATTCTTAGGTATATCGTGAAATTTCATGAATTGGTTATAGAACATGCGCCATATCGTTCAAAACTCAACGTTTAACGATTTGCCCAGTGACGTTTAGGCACATTAAGGCAAATTATGTATGATTTGGCCAGTTTAGGCAGATCATGAAATTCCTAAGCATTATCATGAAACGCCGCCATATAGATTCTGGCATTTCGTAGGCCGCTGCTGCGGCACGCTCACTTCGCTCGCTCGGCTCGTGCGTTGTGGTCACAATTAATACTAACAACTTCTCGCTTTGCTCGTTATAGAGCTAGGAATATCGACGAATGCGTTGCTTTAGTCGATCTTCCGTATTGTTTCTCAGGCACATCGTGATATGCCTGGCCAACTTTTAGGTATAATCATGAAATGGCGCCATTCCATGATATATTTACCTAAAAATTTCGTGAGCTGGCCCTATTTCACGATCGGCGTCCGATCGTAAAATCCGCCAGATCAAGAAATTCCTAGGCACATCATGAAATGGCGGCGTTTCATGATATGCCTAGGAATTTCATGACCTGCCTAAACGTCACTAGGCAAATCGTCAAACGGTGAGTTTTGAACGATATGGCGGATGTCCCTTGGCCAATTCATGAAATGGCGCCATTTCTGCCTGATATGCCTAAAAGTTGGCCAGGCATATCACGATGTGCCTGAGAAACAATCGGAAGATTTCGTGATCTGGCGGATTTTACGATCGGTGTCTATGTCGGCGGCCGATCGTAAAATCCGCCAGATCACGAAATTCCTAGGCACATCATGAAATGGCGCCATTTCATGATATGCCTAAAAGTTGTCCAGGCATATCACGATGTGCCTGAGAAACAATACGGCAGATCGATTAAAGCAACGCATTCGACGAAATTCCTAGCTTTATACTGGGCATATCGTGATATGCTGAAAAAAATAAAAAAATAGGTACGACGAGCGAAGCGAGGAGTGGTTAGTATGAATAGTGACCACTACGCACGAGCCGAGCGAGCGAAGCGAGCGTGCCGCGGCAGCGGCCGGCGAAGTGCCAGAAACGATATGGCGGCGTTTCATGATATGCCTAGGAATTTCATGATCTGCCTAAACTAGCCAAATCATGAAATGGCGGCGTTTCATGATAAGCCTAGGAATTTCATGATCTGCCTAAACGTCACTAGGCAAATCGTCAAACGGTGAGTTTTGAACGATATGGCGGATGTCCCTTAGCCAATTCATGAAATGGCGCCATTTCACGATATGCCTAGGAATTTCGTGATCTGGCGGATTTTACGATCAGCCGCCGACATCGACATAATATTATTCCATCCATTCCAGCTTATTCGGAAAATCTTTCAAAATATTGCCAACTTCTACTCCAATAGTCATTCGACGCTAAGTTTATTATTAGAAACTCAATCTAACACCTGTCAAAGTCCTTTGTTCTGAATCATGAGCCACGCCTGATTCACTTGGACATAGTTGTTATGGAGACACAAAGTTATATTTGCTATCAAGAGAGTCACTACCACTGGAACAAATGCTCGAAATTAGTATGGCGCTTTGTTAGTTTCTAATTTGGCCACTGTCTGAGATAAATTGGTAACGGATGATGTTGGAAGGGGATTTTGCCGGTCAAAGATAGTTTAGTAGTGGGTAAGGCGTTATTATTATCCTACTATCCTACTCAAAGTCAAAGTCAAAGTCAAAATATCTTTATTCAATTTAGGCTATAACAAGCACTTATGAATGTCAAATAAAATCTACCATCGGTTCGGGGCAAGAAACCCAACTAGGTATTTTTTTTTTAAACAGATTTACAATATTTTTATATGACTAGCGACCCGCCCCGGCTTCGCACGGGCAAAGTAAAAAAAAAACGGTTCCGTACCTACAAGGTACCTAGTAAGTAAACAATTTTTTCCACTGTTGCTATTAAATTTCCTCTCAATCGAAGTGAAAGTCAGAGTGTAAAAATCGAGCATTAAACCCATTTTGCCCTCGACGTGTCTATCCACCCTCGCCGTACTGGATCGGGTGGCTATTATGAACGACTTGGGTAAAATGGCTCGTTTTATGCTCTTGTCGTACAATCTACTATTTTCTCAGCATCTATAAAGATTCCACCTCAAAGTAAATAGGACTCGGTAAGAAAAACACGCGTGTCGGTTTTTCTACTAACAGAAGAAAACTGCGATAAATATACCAACTGATTTGCTTTCTGCTTGCCAATCTCTATGAATACAGTACGTGATGTGAATTATTATGGTACGCGATGTCAACTGGTATGTTCTTCTTGGCACCATGCGTATTAAACCCGTTTTAAAAGAGTAAGAAATTTGTGTAAGTTGGACCAAAACTGCTTCTCAGGGATAAATCGTGTAGAAGTGAATTTTGGCATAGTTGTAGGAAATGGTGTTTTAAATCATATACTAAAATTACTGATGGGTGGGGAGTGGAGCTAACGGGTGGAGGGCGTGTAAAGGTGCGTTTTTAGTTTTTCATAAAATAACTCGTAAACGGTGGCCACTTGCAAAAAATGTTCTCAAACATAAGTAAACTACATTAAATTATCTACAAAAAACATTGTTTTTTTTTCTGTAACCAATATTTCATGAGATATGGAGGGAATAAGATGGACAGTAAAAAACAAACTTACATTTCTTGATTGTTATAGTTCTGCATAAATTTATGCTAACACAAAATGCTTTTAACTTTTTTATCGTCCGTCTTCTTCCCTTCATGTCTCATGAAATATCGATCTCAGAGAAAAAATGTACAGAATATTTTTTGTAGAAAAATGTATCTCAATCACTTGTGTCTTAGCACATTTTTTACTGTAGGCCAGCGTTTAGGAGTTATTTACGAAAAACTAAAAGGAACCTTTACACCCCTCCACCCTCATTTAAAACACTATTCCCTACAACTACGCCAAAATTCGCTTATACTGGTGCAGAACTGGTGTTCTTTCCCCTGATTTTCCTTGGTTGGGGCCTAACAATCCCATAAGACGGACGGATGTCGGATGACGGATGGACGGAGTAGACATGTGTAAAGCGAGTAATATAACACAGCCGTGTAATGTACACCGTGATACGTATTTTCATCTGTTTATTTTATTTTAGGTAATGTCACGAACAAATGTTTCCTTTCTATCTTAATGTCATGCCGTACATTGCGGCAGATATAGAGTATATACAGTAACACTCTGGTGATGAACGGATCGCGGTGGATGCGGAAAGCACAAGACCGGTCTGAGTTCAGATCCTTGGTTCAGAGCCAAGGTCCAGCAGTGGACGTCTTTCGGCTGACATGATGATGATGATGATATTGATTTAGTACTAAACGATCACAAACAGGACTAGTGACACCTGTCAGAAAAGCTCATTCCGAAATCATTTTGTAAACAAATGCACTGTCAAATACACTCATAGGAATAGTTTTTCATTCGGTTCAACACTACATAATGGAACATCATGGTCTTAAAATACTGGCCTGTATCCTGTATACCTCTGTACTAGGAGTAAATTTCTGAGTAAAAATTATAAAGTGTGCAGAGTTGTATAGTATTATTATCTACCATGTTATTTGCTTGTAAACCTTTACTAATATCCATGGGAATTTAAATAATAGCTGTATCTGTTACTTCAAGCTTTAACTACGGCACAAATGTAGATGAAATTTAGTGTGGAAAATTTATCACACAGAACAACTGCTACGTTTTGCATCGCTCATCAATTTCACAACTCATAGGTACGCATAAATACATCTTAGGCACAATATTTACTTAGAAACAGTTAAAGTCATAATATCCGAATTAAATTTAGGCCATTTCAAGTAGTACTTACGAATGTCAAAAAAATTTAACACCGAATCAGAAAAACCTCTGTTGAGATCTCTTTTTGGGAGCTTCTCCCATCACTTGGGTTTGTAATGACAGTTCCGGTTAACTTCAGGTTTAAATTGTATCCTGGTACGCGGAAGCTACACTTAACCTAAGTAAGATAGCTCAAATAATTATACGTTGACCGTTTATTTATCGATCTGTATGTTTGTCAGTCTGTCACAGATCTTTATTGTCAAAAACAATTTTGAACATAAAACTACCGTGAGACTCACTAATATTAAATATATTGACCCTCAAAGTGTGCGCGTGTTGCAGCAGCCGCCGAGTCGCGTTGCTCTGAGGAAGAAGGGCTACGGATTAAGCTAAACTCGATTCAAGACGTCAGTTATCCGGGTCAATCCATACTAATATTATAAATGCGAAAGTGTTTGTGTGTTTGTGTGTTTGTATGTTTGTATGTTTGTCCCTCTTTCACGCCGTAACGGAGCGACGGATCGACATGATTTTTGGCATAGGGATAGTTTATGAGCCCAAGAGTGACATAGGCTACTTTTTATCCCGGAAAAATGCACAGTTCCCGAGGGAACAGCGCGCGATAACCGAATACCACGCGGGTAGAGCCGCAGGCAAAAGCTAGTATATTTAATATGTCAAAAACAAGTATTGATTTAGCGCAAGTCAGTCTTATTATGCCATGCTGGTGCCACATAAAGCGTGTCAATGCTAACAAAGGGTTATGATGGATGATGGCGTTATCGGCTACGGTTTCCTGACGTTTTGACAACATTGATTTATAATGTAGCTCTTATGGTTTGATGCTTAGGGGCGATAATTGCGAGCGTGGAGTATCAAAATCGACTGTTTTAAGTAGTGAAGTTGTGACAGTGATGAGTACAGTGCATAAATACGAAACACTAAATTCCCAAAGTTGAAATCGTGAATTTCAAAATACCTATTTTTATAATTCCGAATGTTTTAAATACGAAATTTAAAAATGTCTAACGTCAAAAATGTTGATCTTCAAAATTCCGAAGTCCGACTGAATAATAATCCGAAATGTCAAAAATATGAATTACTAAAATAACACTTAGTTCATTTAATCTGGACTTCGGTTGGCTTGTGACTTTGGCCGCTGCAATGGGGTCAATTTTTACGCTATTTTTTACGCGGCTGCCTGAAGGAAACTTCTCTGAAGTTCTCTGTAGTCTTTGGACAGGTCATAGCTGTCAAACTTTGAGTAGTCTAGATAAATACTCAAAGCTGTCCAAGAATATATTGTGTCTATGGGTGGGTGAATCCACGAGCGTCTCAACCGCTGTCAGTCCCTAGCTGTTTATATTAAGAAGTAAATAATTCACATGCATTGATTTTTGTATTAAAATAGATCCTGGGCTAAGTGCAGAAGCTATTTACGTCATAATTAAAAACAATCTGCCTTCCAATTCTTAAAATCTCAGGCAAGGGACTGACAGCGGTTGAGACGCTCGTGGAAGCACCGGGTATGAAATGAAGGCTAACAATTAGCTTGTTATTATTTCCACGAAATCGAAAAGCTAACTGCCCTTAATTTTTTTTAAATAAAAACTAAAGAAAAACAAGTATAGTAGTCTAGAATCCTGTTAAGTAGCTTAAACTTCAACAATCGAGACACATGACTAAGAATTTTTGAGTCGGTTACGATTTTGAATGGGTCCCGACTATTTGGTTAAAGTTAGTTGGTTAAAAAGAAATATTTAATCTTCTCGAGTTAAAAAGTAAATAATATTATTTGTTTCATTGGTTAAACCCTTTGAAACTGAACGATATAGGTACAAATAAACACGACCTCTTCCGCCCGCGTTAAACAAAGCGTACTGGCAATACATGAAATTTCATAACCACAGACAATATTTTCATTTAAAACTTTTATTGCCTGAATGGAGTCGGATTCGGCAACTGGCCGTTTTGCCGGCGAAATAAAATTATTGTTTACTTTGCATTGCGAACCCTTTTTACGGGACGGGCTTAAAATTGCTGTCTCATCGGGTTTGGAAATTAAAATGTGCTCGACTGTATAAGGATACTGTTTTAGGACGCTTTAAAGGCGTGTTAATGTGTAAAATTTTACATGTTTTTTTTTGGCGTTGAAACATCAAAATATGATTATGATTGAGGGCATGTTTTTATAGAATCAACATAGTCTTGCTGAATTTAAAAAATAAAATTAAATAGAATCGGACTTGTACACCGATTTTTCCGTACATCTCTGTTTGATAAGAATGCAGGTGGTAGGACCTTGGGCAAGGGTCGCCTGGATTGCTACCACCATCTTGCTCGCTAATCCTGCCGTGAAGCAGCAGTGCTTGCACTTTTGTGTTTCGGCGTGGAGAGCAAGACAGCCGGTGAAATTACTGGCACTTGAGGTATCCAATCTTAGGCCTCTAAGTTGGCAATGCATCTGCAATACCCCTGGTGTTGCAAATGTTTATGAGCGGTGGTGATTTCTTACCATCAGGAGACCCGCTTGCTCGTTTGCCATCCAGTCAAATAAAAAAAAAAGGCCAAGAGCATATCGGATACGCCCAGGATATGGTTCGAAAAAAATCTTACATACCTTATTTCAACATGTGGTAGTAGCTATTTTATATTGTGTCTGTGATTTGTACTGTAATTGCGTTTACCGGCCGTTTATTCGAGCGTTTCAACCTTCTCATTTTTCTGGACACTTTTCTGTAAGAATGGCCGAATATTCTGATACAGTTCTTTAGTTATCACATAGAAATACAGGAGCACTTACAAATAATTGTAAAAACGACATCAAAATCTAGAGCCAATTCGTAAACAGATAATGAGACGGTTGAAACGCTCGAATAAACGCCCCACGTGCTGCTTACTCCAATGTGTTGTTATTTATTTATTTATTTATTTATTCAGGAAACCAACCAGCCTTAATTAACAACAATTGTACACTTAACTAAGATGTTACATGGCGAATAATAGGTTACCACAGTAGATACGTAATAATATGATAATAGTAACTAGAACATTCGTTTATGACAATATAGATATAGTAAGGTAATGGATTCACAATAAATAGAAAAACATACGAGTCTCAATCACTAATAACTATGAATGAAGCAAATATGGTTGTGTGTGTGTGTGTGTGTGCGAGCGTTATTGTTTGTTCTGTTCCAATATTGTGCGTAATATATCTATTCTAAATTTTGTCTTGCTTCGAACACAACTTTAGCCCCAAGTGGAAGCAACCGTTTCATACGCTGATTCCGATCTCAAGGCTGCACGCAGTTGCCGAAATCAGTGTTACAATGTCGCGGATTGACACCCACGCGGGAACTGATGAATACGCAATGTATTTAAAGTCGTTTTGGATTTATTGCCGATAGCGTGCCGTGTCGCTGTCGTCGTGTAGGTCGTTTATGTCGCGACTACACAGGATAGACAAACGTAATACTTTGAACTTAAGTCGCGTTTTTTCGGTCACGTAGTTTCTGTTCCATTTTATTAATCCCCGATCGAAAAGAGAAGTGTTTTAAGTTTGACCGCTATGTGTGTCTGTCTGTCTGTATGTGGCACCGTATCGCTTAAACAGGTAGACCGATTTGAGTGCATTTTTTTATTTGAAAGCAGGTTTTATAGCGATGGTACTTAGATATGTTTAATCAAAATCGGATCAGCCGTTTTTGAGAAATTGATCCAACAGTGATCGTTTTATGGCTGATATAGTGATGATGAAAACCGGCCAAGAGCGTATCGAACACGCAAAAAAGAGGGTTCCGTAGCCATTACGAAAAAACTAGGTAATATTTTTCTAAGGATTTCGTATTGTATGCAGAATCTTTGTCTCTAGACTCCTGTCCAGCGGTGGTGTGGGGGTATAGCATGCAGTATCGAATGCTGAGGACCTGGGTTCGATCCCCAGCGCTGGTCTCTTTTTCTGGGTTTTTTCTGTGCGTCCATGTTTCAGTTTTTATTTTCGTTCATTTTGACCTATTGAATTTTCTCTCAATGTTAATTAAAATCAGAAATAACACGTTTTATTTGGGTCACACATATTCCGTTCAAGCCTTCTCGGAAACTTAAACTTAGATTTAGTTGAATGAAGCTATTGAATTACATTTAAACTGGACCTTCATTACAAACGTCCCTTGCCTAATTTGGGGCGATAGCTTCCCGAGAAAACAGGATCGTTTAACAATCTGTACTGTTTTGTTCCTTGTTTTAATCCCTAGGTACCTATTTAATCATTTTAGGTCTTTCAAAATTACAAAGCTCTTCATTTAAGCTGTACGAAGAACCACCGTGCAATATTTTATGTCATGACGTCTGAGGATTTAGCAATTAATGGCCACTTGCTGGAAACACATAAATCTCGAGTTAGCGTTAAGCTCAGTTTAGTAGTGTCAAAATGTATGGAACTGTCAAGCTTAAGCCAGGTTTAATTGCTAAATCTAGATTTATCTTTTCCTGCAAGACGACCTAAGACTTCTGGGTCTAACGTTCATAGTACCTAGGTAAGTAATTTTAATATATCCGGAACCCGTGGCACTAACGCAATAAAATGAATCACTATCGTCACTAATTAAAAAATAAAACTTTCCAAGAGCGTGTCTGACACGCCCAAGATAGACTTCACTAGCCATTACGAAAAAATCAAGTAATATTTTTCTAAAGATTTCGTATTACTTATGTGCAGAATCTTTCAAGCTTACATAGGTACAGGTATTTAATACCTTAGCACATTTAGTGCCAAGAACCCACTGAGCGCGTTTTCTGTTCGTAGGCAGTTTTCGCTACAAAGCGGAAAATGCTACGACGCGCTACGAGCGTAGTGCGTAGCGAATACGGCAGCGAATGTGTTCGGCTGCTACGAGTATTTTCTCTTGAACTAGTAACTAAACGGTCTCTGAGCTTAGCTTATGGACTGACAAACAGATGGACTGACATTTCGAAACTATAAGGGCTCCTAGTTGACTAAGGAACCCTAAAAATCTCGTAACTTGCTACTTTTAAAGTTCAATTTTGTTCACGTATTGATTTGTGATACTTACCAGATTTTTCATTCAAAGTAGTAACGATATATGTGTCATTTTCATGTTTTACTGCGACAGTGTTTAACACACGCATTATACACGCAACACACACAACGGCAAAGCCTTAAGGAAAGGCTTAGCAGTCCATGGCCGTCGCTTATTGCTTACTTTGGGAATTATCTTCATAATCGATACCTGTTTTCTAAACAATCTTTGTCTTTGTACTGAAAGGAAAACTTTTAGGAAAGAAAGAAAATTTATTACTCACAAAACAAGACGCAACAATTTTATTAGGTACAAATAAACAAAGGTATGTCGAAAATACAACCTGAAACATAGATGCACAGAAAAATCAGAAAAAGAGACCGGCGCTGGAAATCGAACCCAGGTCCTCAGCGTTCTGTGCTGCGTGCTGTACCGCTACACCACCACTGGACAGGAGTACAGATACGAATTTCTCGGAAACGGAGCGACAGATCAACGTGATTTTGATATACAGATGAGAGATGGGCCCGAGAGTGACAAAGGCTACTTTTTATCCCGGAAAATGCACAGTTCGCGAGGGAACAGTGCGCGATAACCGAATTCTACAAGGACGAAGCTACGGGCAAATGATGAAAAAAATCTAATCGCGTGGTAACTGTGGTGTAAATGTCGTTGACCTCAAATGTTCCCGAATTCAAATGAGATAGGACTTCCCAGTGAAACGGGATCTTCATTGCATATATTAAGTCATTGGGAAAAATCAATTTAGATATCTCCCTGCTCGGTATGCGGCTCACATGCGCAATAAATCGAATGTAAATTTGCTGATAGGTTTATATCCATGATGACGAGTTCGATGGAACGTAGCACGTAGACAGAATTCACAGAGTTTCATATCGTCTCCTCTCGTCCCACTACTGGAAACAGGCTGCTGTGCGAACGAGAGATCTTAGAATTTAGAACTGGGATTTCACACACGTCAATTGCTTCGAAATTTAAAATATAGTCTGTAAGTAGGCTACAAAAGGCGCTTTTACATGTCACTTTTTTTCTACCAGCGGCTTCGGAAAGACCATTGCCAAGAAGAATGCGCCGCAAGAAACTTGAAAGCCTTTTTTTTTCAAAACAAAACTTCTCAAGTATGTTGTGTTTTTTTTAGAGATGTGCCGATCATGACTTTGGCCGACTAGCCGACTAGCCGATTAGTCGGTTGCAAAGAAGCCGACTAATCGGCCGACTAGTCGGCCAAGCCGATTACAGTTTCCGGGATTTTTATGACGCTTCCTTAACCAGCTTATTCGCGCTCAAGTCGCAACCGACACGCCTATGTGTTACCTATCTAAGTGGTGTTTTTGTTTAAAAATATTTTACCTACTTTTATTATTCATTAAAGTAACTTTAATATTTTTCTTTAATTTCAAAACGAAAGTTAAAACAAAAAATAGTTAAACAATGATTCCTATAAAATCAAATGCCAAAAAATATTGAATATACAATGAAAAAAAAAAATGTACTATGGTCACGTGAAAGTTGCTTTGCTTTACATTTAAAAACTAATAAGAATGATTATAAAATTCAAATATTAATAAATAATCAAGGCTCATATACATGAAAATCTATATTTTATTGAAAAATACATACAAAGTAAGAGGCCGGATAGTCGGCGCTTTTTGCCGACTATTCGCCGACTAGTCGCCGACTACGATAGTGGCCGATTAGTCGGCTTTACCGACTAATCGGCGACTAGTCGGCACATCTCTAGTTTTTTTTTAAAGTAAATCATCGAGCTAAATCTCTCTACTAAATAAAATAATCGTTGTAAATCCTGAAAGAAGATGCCTGCCCAGGTTTGAACCCATGATTCTCTGCGTCAAAGACCATTAGGGTCTACTTGGGTATGACGAAATTTTTCCAGATATTGGCTTCTCGGAATACTACTAAAATAGATAGTTTTTAACTATTACCAAACCAAAATAAAATCTTTATTTTACCTATCCCATTTTTAATACATCAGATAATATTCAGTAAGGCATATCATCATCCTTATCATCCCAGCCTATATACATCCCACTGCTGGGCACAAGCCTCCTCTTAGAATAAGAGGGCTTGGGCCATAGTTCCCACACGGGCCCAGTGCGGATTGGGAACTTCACACGCACCATTGAATTGCTTCGCAGGTTTGTGCAGGTTTCCTCACGATGTTTTCCTTCACCGCAAAGCCCGTGGTAAATTCCGCACATTAATTTCGAAAAACTCAGAGGTGCGAGCTGGGGTTTGAACCCGCGACCCTCTTTTTGAGAGGCGATAGGTCAAACCACTAGGCCCCCACGGCTTTTTCACAAGCAGATCACATTACGGTGTACGATTCTAAAAAAAGTTAAGCCCAGACACTGTCACTTCAAAGTTCAATATCTCAAAAACTACCAAACCGATTTTGATAAAACATGTCTCAAAACCATCTCTAGAAAACGTGCTTTCAAATAAAACAAACCGCATTCAAATCGGTAAACCCGTTTAAGAGCTACGGTGCCACATAGCGGTCAAACTTATAACACCCTTCTTTTTCCGTCGGGAGTCAAACCCATGTCTGTAACTCACCAATGACGGCCGTTTTGTAGTTACAAAACACAGCTAAGTAATATTGGTATGATGCAATAGCAACTCTTATATCAATATTCGATACTCCGGCCCCCGTAATGATGTTCGGGACGCGTGCTGAATACTGATTTTCAGTTAACGTAAAATTATTTCCTGCTTCTATGTCGCATAAGCCTTCTTAGTCTTCGTGAGATTGTTCTTCTAAGATTGTAAGAGAGTGGGCCAAATGGATGGATTTGTATGTAAGAAATTCGCATAAGATCAAAGACGCTTTAAAAAAAGTTTTTATTTGGGAAAAAACGGAACGCTAAATCCCCTTCTTTACTGTGATACCATCAGTACCATTTATGGTACTACGGTGTTTTTTTTTACCATAGTACCATATCACTTTGTAGTCCATCCATCCGCTTGTCAACTCTGTTTTGCCCCGAAAACGCATGGAGTTTCAATTAATATCAAATACTTATAAGTATTTGGAAAAGTGACAGAAAACTAAACTTGTACTGTTTCAGTTTCCCGCAATCGAATTAAAAATCAAGTTATAACTGTTTCCTAAAACCCATTTAACACTCGGTTCAACTGTCAACCCTTGCCTGCGTCTTCGGTAAAACGCTCCAAGAAGAATGGCGCATTTTAGGCACTTGTACAAATTTACTATTAGCTCATACAAAGCGCTAATATTTTCCCAGACCAAATATGCGTCTGGACTGGGTTGAAACTTGAAAATTAATTTCAACGAAGCTCACGGCGCGATATTTAGTTGGGATCTTAAATTTCCTGCCCTTTTGATGTGTTGGAACCAGTTTGATTATACAACTCAAACTTGAGTCTGAAACTCATTTGTGAGATCATATTTGGGATTTAATGGCTGAACTATGGTGATGGAGGTTGGACTGTCGTCAGTTTGAAGACCGTTATAGTGTAGTATAGGCAGTTAAATGTGTTTGTTGTTTACTAGTAGGTATTTACTCGTGGTTTATCACGAGATAACTATACTTCATTTTACAGCATTAGAAAAAAGGTAAGCAATCTTGGCAAGTCCTTTTATTGAAATTAATACAATTATTCTAATTTCATTTTGATAATGATTTTTTTTTTGCTAAGTGTTATCTGATATTTTGTTCTATTAATCTCTCTATTTAAATTATTTTTGTACGCCAAATGGCAAAACATGGTGAGACTAAAATATTTTCTTTTACCACTGTATACAGTATACCTATGTTTACCAAATAAAATACTTTGACTTTGAAAAATACTTTTGTAAATTAAGTCACCGCAAATACTATATGTAACAATTAGCAAGGACATAATAAGATTATTTAAATTCTTTTGGTAGTATCATAAAATAATGTTATGTTTTCGTACAAACGTTTTTCAATAAAAAGACTCGTCCAGATTATTTACCTTAGTTCTAATGCTGAAAAAACGGAATACTTATAGTAGATTGCTTTCTCAGTTTCTTTTGGTACTACTTTTGGCGTTCGTGTCGTCACAGCGTGTATATATTTTCATGTGTTTAGTTTCAAATGAATCCCACTGAAACAACACTGTTGCGGCGATCTTCATATTTATTTATTTTTCCTTCTAATGTATTTTCCTGTCTATCGAAATGTAAATAAATATCTTTCTCTTTCTCCACATTGGTAAGCTGAATTTAAATTAAGGAATATTTACACAAGGCCCATGAGAATTTCCATGAATTCTATCATGGATGCAGGAAGCCCGTAACAAAGGTAGTGTGTCCAGGTGTTACTTTATAATTCAATATTAATATAATACAATTAATTCAATACTATATCCATACTAATATTATAAATGCGAAAGTGTGCTTGTGTGTTTATGTGTTTGTCCGTCTTTCATGCCGTAATGGAGCGACGGATCGACGTGATTTTTGGCATAGAGATAGTTTATGGGCCCAAGAGTGACATAGGCTACTTTTTATCCCGGAAAAATGAACAGTTCCCGAGAAAACAGCGCGCGATAACCGAATACCACGCGGGCGAAAGCTAGTAATAATATAAATGCAAAAGTGTGTGTGTTTGTCCATCTTTCGCTTCGTAACGGAGCGACGGATCGACGTGATTAATGGGCCCGAGAGTGATGTAGGCTACATTTTATCCCGGAAAAATGCACAGTTCCCAAGGGAACAGCGCGTGATAACCGAATACCACGCGGGTGGAGCCGCTGGCAAAAGCTAGTTAAATCATAAGTTTACATAAATGTGGAAAATTGCAGTAAACATAATAAAATAAACAAAACAGTTAAAATAAGACAGGTTTTCCTCCAGGGATCGCCTTTACTTCAAGTCTAAACTGAAATGTTTCAGTGTGTAATAATTGTTTCTGGTTGTAGGATTTGACACGGATCCCGTTGTAACATTGGGATAAAAACTAGCCTAGGTTTATTCTAGACTAGCTTTTGCCCGCGGCTCCACCTGCGTGGTATTCGCTTATCGCGCGCTGTTTCCTCGGGAGCTATTTATGCATTTTTCCGGGATAAAAGTAGTCTATGTCACTCTCGAGCCCATAAACTATCTCTATGCCAACAATCACGTCGATCCGTCGCTCCGTTACGGCGTGAAAGACGGACAAGCACACAAACACACTTTCGCATTTATAATATTAAGTATCGATTTCCAACTCTGAACCGACGTGCGTGCATGCATGAAAAGATTGATGAACGTAGAGAAGCGAGAGTTGTATGCCAGAATCGTAGCAAGTGGAAGGATGTGTAGTCTCTGCCTACCCCGTTGGGAAAGAGGCGTGATTTTATGTATGTATGTATGTATCGATGTCCAGCTTTTTACGCCGTTTTAACACTCGTAAAAACACTCATACACACGCAACTTCACGCACTCACCAACTTTCACTTTTATAATTTTGTTGGACATATGAGAAAGCAGTAGATCTGCTATCTCCAAACTCTAAGCCGACTAATCTAGGAGGTTTTATGTTGGCTGAAACTTTACAATGTTCATTATCAGAAGTACGGTACAGTTGGCTCTAGTCCGTGGAAAATTCTAGAAAGGTATTGTGTAAGTTTTGATTGCTTGCACCGCAAATGGGAAGTCAAAACTATACTTACGTGGAGTAAAGATAAAATACTTTTTTTTATTCGACTGGATGGAAAACGAGCAAGTGGGTCTCCTGATGGTAAGAGATCACCATCGCCCATAAACATCTGCAACACCAGGGTTATTGCAGATGCGTTGCCAACCTAGACACCTAAGATGGGATACCTCAAGTGCCAGTAATTTCACCGGCTATCTTACTCCCCACGCTGAAACACAACAGCGCAAGTACTGCTGCTTCACGGCAGGATTAGCGAGCAAGATGGTGGTAGCAATCCGGGCGGACCTTGCACAAGGTCCTACCACCTACGTCCTGTAGCTAGAATACCTAATCATCATCATTATCATCTGGAAGACGTCCACTGTTGGATTAGTGAGCAAGATGGTGGTAGCAATCCAGGCGGACCTTGCACAAGGACCTACCACCTGCGTCCTGTAGCTAGAATACCTAATCATCATCATTATCAGCTGCTGGAAGACGTCCGCTGTTGGATTGGTTATTCCAGTTGCTTCGATTGGAACCGGCAAACCACAGTGAACCCACGGCTTTACCAGGTCATCCGTTCATCTTGTTTTCAGAATTCCGTAGCCAAAATGGCAAAAACGGAACCCTTATAGTTTCGCCATGTCTGTCTGTCTGTCCGTCCGCGGCTTTGGTCAAGGACTATCAATACTAGAAAGCTGTAATTTTGCACGAATATTTATGTAAAGTATGCCGACAAAATGGTACAATATAAAATAAAAAAAAATTTAGAGTACCTCCCATAGACATGAATAATGGACATGTAATTTTTTTCTCGTCCATCCTTGTAGTGTGCGGTATCGTTAAATAGGTCTTTCAAAACTATTACGGGGTTGCTAAAAGGATTTTTCGATTCAGTGATTTTTTGCAAAATATTCAACTTTAAAGTGCAAATATTCATAAATGTCGAGCGTCCCCCCTCTAAAATCTAAACCAGTGGGAGAAAAAATTTTAAAACATTCAGTATGGTAGTAAGTATATCAAACTTATAAGGAAAACTATAACGGTTAAGTTTTCTTGAGAATGATGGTTTAAGAGTAAATAGCAGCCGAAGGTATAGAATATACCTGACCTTGAAATATTCCATACGAAATACGAAATCCTGACAAAAACATTAAGTAAGTGCTTATTTTCTTCGTAATATGTACGGAACCCTATCTCGGGCGTGTCCAATACGCTCTTGGCCGGTTTCCCTTATAGCACTACGTACATGATTTTGTTTTGAACCCCCAGCTCAAAAAGAGGGGTGTTATAAGTTTGACCGCTATGTGTGTCTGTGTGTGTTTATTCGTGGCACCGTAGTTCTTAAACGGGTGGACCGATTTGTTTTTTTTTTTAAATCAGATTTTCTAGAGATGGTTCTTAGACATGTTTCATCAAAATCAGTTCAGTGTTTTTTGAGATATTGAACTTTACAGTGACAATATCGGAGGTTTTCCAACTTTTTTTGGTTCGTTTATAATTCATAAATATTATTACGGGAATCCGCAAAGTAACGCCTGATTCAAGAAATTATTTCCCAAAATATTGTCGTTGTTAAGATAATATGTCTTTGCATTGAATATTTGGACCAGAAGAGGTCTGAGCTGACTATACATATTAGTCTACAGCCGCCGTCGCAACCGGCTTACCGCAATCTAACCATCGGGCTTCAATCGCGGCAAAAACCACAAAGAAAAGATAAAACGGAAAATCTTTTATACCAAAAATGCCTTTTGTGGCAAACAGATAAAAGAAAGTAATAAACCTCCTAGTTGTTTACAACGTTTCATTATGTTATGTGCGTAATGTAGGGAATGGTGTTGTTCAGTCTACCTGATCACAGGAAAGAGGAGTAGCTATGTTTATACCTAGTGCCATCCACGTAGACGCGTGATTTTGTCAAAATTAGATATTAATGACATTGTAATAAGAACCACTTTCACACTGGTAGAGAATTATCTTCATTGTTTTTTGTAGTCAGTTCAATTTTTGTCATAATTTTTTTTGTAAGTCTCGAACTCGCAGCCTTTGATAAAAGTAAAAAATTAAAAGTGACGAGCGGTTGATTTTAAACTATTAATAACTTACGCACTAGTAATAACTTACACAAAAAAGCGTGAAAAAAAAATTGTTATAAAAAATTTAAACGACTACGAAGAGCTATGATAATTATTTAATACCGGTTTGAAGTTGGTGTCTCAGCACGAGCCATCAGGAGTGATTGAAGCACAACACATAGTTTGTAGACAAAGTAGACGACTAAAGGTCCACTCCTGCTGGCCTGTGCTGAGGCACCGACTTCAAATGAATAGAAAATTATTTTCATGGTCGTTTAAATTTTTTGTTATATTTTTTTAATAAATATTATCTTCCAAATGATAGACGACAAACGTTTATGGCATTCATATTGTAATTAAAAAGAAGATGAGATCCTTCGTTATGTTATTCACCATTGTTTGCTGCTTTATTTGCAAATGTTCATGAATATTCAAAAGGCAATGTTTAAATTTGACGATTTGTGTCAGAAATAATGTGGACATGGTATTTGAAAATTACGTGGAGAGCTATGCTCAGAGTTTTTTTGCGCGACAGAATCCGGAACACGGAAATTCGCCGAAGAACTAAAAATCACTGACGTTGCTCATGCAAGTAGAAGGGACACTGGGCCACACCGCTTGAAGAACAGATAACCATTGGAGAAGAAAAAACCTCGAGTGGCGACCGCGAACCAGAAAATGAAGCGTTGGCAGGCCTCCCTCTAGAAGGGCAATAGGCCACACCGCTCGAAGAACAGATGACTGTTGGAGGAGAAAAGGCCTCGAGTGGCGACCGCGAACCGGAAAATGAAGCGTTGGCAGGCCTCCCTCTAGATGGACTAATGATGTCGTGGCAATCGGTGAATGCCAGTCTAACTAGCGATTGTCGTTCATTGAGAGATTCTAATGGGGAGGTCTTTGAGAACGTCTTCCGGCTGATGATGATACTTTAGAATATTCAGAGCATTAATTCAAGAGTATAGTAGCATTGAGGAGATCCGCAGAAGATCCAAATTCAGAGAGTTGCCGAATCATTTGGCAGCGAGCAGGGCACATTGGTCATAAAACCCACGGCCGATGGGCAGAGTGATTCTACAGTGGCGACCATGGACTGGAAGACAGAGGGTTAGGAGATTCTCAGCCGGATGAACATAGAACCTGGTAAAAGTGGAACGAACCAGTTGGATGTCATGGAACTCTCTGAGGGAGTCCATTGTCCAGCTGTGGATGACTTCCGGCTAAATGATGATGCACACCATCACCAACCTTCTATCACACCAGAAAATATAATCTTCATAATCATAATCATTTATTGTGCGTGGAATTCAGGTTACAGATATAGTTGTACAAAAAATAATAGTCTCACCAAACCCTACCCTTTCAGGTGTATTAAAATGTATACAAATTGAAAATATTAAATTAGATTATTACATTAAGCATAAGATCAAAATTAAATGTCCAATATTGATATACCTAATTACCTACAAATTATTTAATACAATTTACAATGTCAGTTAAATTAAATGTCAAATATTCAATTAAAACTCCAATGAAATTTACAGTTAAATAAAAAGAGACCTTAACCTAGCCTAAGTCTAATTTACTCTTAAATTAAATAGATTCTTCTCCACATCCCTACCACTACAATTGACACATAATGTGATACGTAATGTACGTATGTATGTATGTATGTGTGTATGTATGTGTGTGATTCTAGACACCAATTGATGACATACCTAAAAGTTGCCCAGGCATAATGTCACGATGTGCCTAAAAAACAATACGGCAGATCGATTAGAGCATCGCATTTGTTGATATTCCTAGCTTTATACAGGGCACATCGTTTTATTCTGGAAAAAAAATGTACAACGAGCGATAAGCTAAGAGTGGATAGTGTGAATATTGTGATCTCTACGACGAGCCGAGCGAGCGAAGGAAGCATACCGTGGCAGCGGCCGGCGAAGTGCCAGAACCGATATGGCGGCGTTTCCTGATACCTATGCCTAGGAATTTCATGATCTGCCTAAACATAGGCAAATCGTTATACGGTGAGTTTTGAACGATATGGCGGATGTTCTATAGCCAATACATGAAATGGTGTCATTTATACATCACACCGATACACATAACATAATCCTCCTTCAGACAGGCGGGAAAAAAGCCAAAATTAAAGCTCGTGTTTCTCAATAAAAAACAATACCTTTCCCACATACCGAAGCGGTCCTTAAAATACATAAAACATCAGTAATTTACGCAGACAGTGATAGATGGAGATTATTTTCATTGCTAACATTCAGCATTAATATAAGACGGGTATTATTTCCCGCTCTTCCTTGAGGAAATAAGCTAAGGCGGTCACTTAAATGTTTTGTACGAATTTGAATAAAAATTCTTTTTCAAAAACACCCCGCGTAAGTGGAAAAGTAATGTCGTTTTCGGCGATGCCTTAATGGTTTTTTTTTCGTTTGTGTGTACCTGACGGCGAAGATTGGAAGTTCTTATAGTCATCTCATCTCAGCCTATATTCGTCCCACTGCTGGGCACAGGCCTCCTCTCGGAATGAGAGAGCTTGGGCCATAGTTCCCACGCGGGCCCAGTGCGGATTGGGAAGTTCTTATAGTATTCACTAATATTATAAATGCGAAAGTTTGTTAGTCCGTTTGTTTGTTTGTTATCTCAACACGTCTAAACCACTGAACTGTTTTGATAGTTGAGGCCCGGGGAAGGACATAGAAGGATAGTTTTCATCCCGGAAAATTTTATAGTTCCCGTGGGACAGCGTTAAACGAATTCTAAGCGGACGAAGCCGCGGGCAATAAGCTAGTAATATAATAACGATAATGTTCTTATCAATTAAAAACATATATTAAAAACATTATTCGGACATTTCAACCGCCTCTGTTTTCTTTCGTTTCGTGGTCATATTTTTTTATGAATGGTAGAATTTGATGACATTTTCGATTTGTTTTTTGGACATCTTGTACTTCTACTAGATAAGCTGGAAACTGGCAGAATCTTCGCATAAATCTGTCTACTTAAATAAAAAAAATAAACACCTGAATCACCATCATCATCATGTCAGCCGAAAGACGTCCACCACATAGGCCTCCCCCAAGGCTCTCCACTCAGACCGGTCTTGTGCTTTTCGCATCCACCGCGATTCCGCGATCTTAACCAGGTCATCGCTCCATCTTGTTGTAGGCCTACCGAAACACGAAACACCTGAATAATGATTGATTATTCTAAATTAATTTTCTTGAATGTACAATACTAACGCTTGCTCAAGACATTGTTACTAACCCAACATGGATTTTTGGTCTCAATTAAATAAATTGAATTGCATGACCCATTACTGAAGTCGGTTATAAAAGTATACATTTAATTCATCGAGAAATATGCATCTTTAAGTCATTCTAGAGTTGTCTGATCTAGCAACTGTAAAATTGACCGATAGTGAACTGAAAGTGGTCAGCATTTTAAATCCTAATATTATTTTAACTATTTAGTATTTTTACAAGCTTTTATTTAGTAGTAGCTTTTATTTTCACCTGTCCCGTTGTCTGCCTGTAATCAAATCTTGCAAGTTAAATTAGACCAATTTCCAGTGGTTGGATTGACTTGAAATTTTGTATATTTATGTAAATTGCGTGACAATACAATAATCTGGTAGTGTTATCCTGATAGTCCGGCCACGAACGTCTCCACAGGACGGAATTCTTCAACGGTTAATGGCATCGGCTTGAAATTTGGTACGGAAATATAATTTTAATGACAATGCAAGTACAATCAACAAAAACATTCAGTTTTAACAAACACTTTTGTTAAGATATTATTTGTTTATTTCCTTCTATGACGTAACACAATCAGGTGTACACATAATTCCGACGTCCTTAGTGCCCGCAAGAATCGCCGTGGCCGGGCACGAAGATAATTTGGAAACTTTATCGCGTGAAAGTCCCCGGTGTCGACAAGTTCGTTTCTATTCGACATCGCAAGCCCCCAACTCGAAACTTTACTAACTTATAAAAGAAAAGATTTATAAATCTTAAATTAGATTGGAAACAATAAAAATCCAGGTCAACCGCTCCATGTACGGTGAGCAAAAAAAAAACATAAAATTTAATTTAATTTTAATAATGTGTTTTGAGTGTAAAATGTGTTTTAAAAGCGATTTCTTAAAAGGACCGATGTTTTTCTCTTTTTCCTCTTTGTCTCCTTCTTCTTTTGAACCCTCAATGCAACCAACCTAACTAACAAAAAGTTAGAAGCCCCGACTTGGTCACTTTAAAGTTCAACATCACAAAAACGGCTGAACCGATTTTGATGAAACCTGTCTAAGAACAATTGCCAGAAAACCAGCTTTCAAATAAAAAAAACCGCATTCAAATCGGTCCACCCGCTCAAGAGCTACGGTGCCACAGACAGACACACAGACACACATAGCGGTCAAACTTATTATACCCCTCTTTTTGCGTCGGGGGTTAAAAAGACAAAGATGAGAGCCCCAAAATGCGATGAAAAGGTGATAGTCGTAGAAGCGGTGGGTAGAAAACTGTAAAAATATTATTATCATTTTTAGGTTTCCGTAGCCAAACGGCAAAAAACAGAACTCTTATGGATTCGTCATGTATGTCTGTTCGTCCGTATGTCACAGCCACTTTTTACTTGCTGTTACGGAACCCTTTATGGGCGAGTCCAACTCGCACTTGGCCGCTTTTTTATACAATATAGGCTTGCGATTGGCTACAACCACGCCTGAAAGCGAGGATAAGGCGATGGGGCACGCTTGCCTAATAAATGCTCATTCACCCTAGACTTGAAAGCGGCCAAATTGTAGCGTGTAGAAAACACAGTCGCAGGCAGGGAATTCCACTCCTTTACTGTGCGGTTGGTGAAGGATGAGCAAAAACGCTTTGTGCGGATTTTGGGAATATTGACAACGTAAAGTGTTTGCAGGTGGTAGGACCTTGTGCAAGGTCCGCCCGGATTGCTACCACCATCTTGCTCGCTAATCCTGCTGTGAAGCAGCAGTGCTTGCACAGTTGTGTTTCGGCCTAGAGAGTAAGAGAGCCGGTGAAATTACTGGCACTTGAGGTATCTTATCTTAGGCCTCTAGGTCGGCAACGCATCTGCAATACCCCTGGTGCTGCAGATGTTTATGGGCGGTGGTGATCTTTTACCATCAGGAGACCCACATGCTCGTTTGCCATCCAGTCGAATAAAAAAAAAACGTTAAAATCGAGCGTCCCCCCCTCTCTAAAATCGAAACCGGTGGGTGGAAAAATTTGAAAAAATTCAGGATGGTAGTAAGTATATATCAAACTTACAAGGAATATTAACATTTAAATTTTCTTGAGAATTCTTACTAGTTTAAGAGTAAATAGCAGCCTAAGGTATAAAATATACCTAAACTTGGGATATTACGTTCAAAATACGAAATCCTTAGAAAAACGTGACTTAATTTTTCCTAATTTCTACGGAACCTCATTTCGCGCGTGTCTGACATGCTCTTGGCCGGCTTTAATATTTTTTTTATTAATAAAATGTAACGCTTTTTCTTCCAGCTGTACAAACTGTTGCGCGGAGATCCCAATAGGAGCGCTGTCGGTCGCGCCTGTCACCCGCACTCACGTATCAAAGTAATTGGGCAGTTGATTGCGATGATAAGCTGTCGCATGCGGCAATACGACGATGTGGTACGTTGTAGCATGGTATGTACCATCCCAGGCAATATACGCCCCATTGCTAGGCACAGGCCTCCTCTCAGAACCAGAGGGCTTGGGCCATAGTTTCCACGCGGGTCCACTGCGGATTGGGATTCATACCCACCATTGAATTGCTTTTCAGGTTTTTGCAGGTTCCAGGTTCCCTCACGATGTTTTTCTTCACCGCAAAGCTCGTGGTAAGGTACGTATATTTACTGCAAAAATATATGTAAGGAAAATAGCTATATCAGATTTGTTCAAATCTGTAAGGGATATGAGTAGAATACGCAGGGTGTTAAAATGGCGAATCCGTTTTATCATTTGCCTACAAAGAAACTGTTATTTGATCAAATCCCTGAATTTCTTTAGTGAAATGATGAAATCACTCAAAGAGGGCAACTGATTTTTTCATTTTGCCATTTTTTTTTTGAACTATAAAAATCTTAATAATACCTCAGTGATGCCCATAATGCCAGCCGCATTTCCCCGCTGAATGGCCAGCGCTACCTGCTGAACCAGGTACGACCCGGAGCGGGGGTCGTAACCCCTGTCCCGTTGCCTAAGGCCCAGCTCCCACACTAAAGATTTTGCCTCAGCCCCCCAAGGACCAGCGGTCTTGACCGTAAAAGGCAGAAAGTCATACGTCATAGTTACATATATATTTGTATCATAAATGCATAAACACATACACATATGTCGAAAAACATAATCCTCCTTCGGTCAGTCGGGTAAAAAGCTTACATCCTACCCCCGATCCATTTTCCTTGACTAGTTTCAAGTTGACACTCATTTGAATCCAGCTTACAGAGGACAACTTTTTCGCGTTCCATTTTAACCATTTTAACAAATGCCTCGTGCACAAAGTGGGTGTAACCAAGTCTGCCGGTTCTTTGGAGCCCGTGGCGGGAAATGAGCGGAAAAGCTGAGTCGGATATTTTAGTGGCGAGCCGGAACCCGGTTTTGGGTTTTGGCCGAGCGCCGAAACTGGTTTTAATGATTGCCCAGATTAAACATTCAGCGGTTTTTATTTCGTCAATAACGTTACGGCAAGTATTATTATAAGAGATGAAGAGGGATGATAATAAAGCTGACATGAACAAATTGTATTTACTTACTTAAGTTAATGTAATTTAGAATCTCAATTTTTGCATTCTCATTTTTCTCATTTTTTGGCCGTGGTTGGTGGCTCTTGGAGGAGGCCTGTGCCCAGCAGTGGGACGAATAGGCTAGAATGATGACAATGATGAATTTTTGCATGTCTATGTAATGGTGAATTGTGCTGCTCTGTATTTATGCTTTATTGAAATTAAATGAAAATGAAATGAAATATTTTATTTGTACTGTCATCTTCATGTACCATAATTCTGGCAAATAAAAATATATACTATACTATACCTATATTATACTACTAGCTTTTACCCGCAGCTTCGCACGCGTAAACTAATCGGTCTGGTAGTGGCAATTGAAATATCCCGTGGGAGTATAGGGATAAAAAATAGCGTACCTATGTGTTATTCCATACGTGCAGCTACCTACATACCAAATTTCATGACTTTTAGCCCAGCGGTTATTATTTCAAAATTTTATACCTACCTATCCCGTGGGAATATCGGGCTAAAAAATAGCCTATGTGTTATTCCAGAGGTTCAGCTACCTACACACCAAATTTCATGGCTCTAAGCCCAGTGGTTGTTACTTCGAGATTTTATCCTTTGATATCCCGTGGGAATTTCGGGTCAAAAAGTCGCTTATGTATTATTTCAGACGTGCAGCTCCCTACATATCAAATTTCAAGACCCTAAGCCCAGCGGTTATTATTTAGAAATTTTATCCCTATCCCGTGGGAATATCAGGATAAAAAGTAGCCTTCATGTTATTCCAGAGGTCCAGCTACCTATATACTAAATTTTATGGCTCTAAGCCCAGCGGTTGTTATTTCGAGATCTTATCTCTAGTTATCCCGTGGGAATATTGGGTCAAAAAGTCACCTATGTGTTATTCCATACATCCAACTACCTACATACCAAATTTCATGACTTTAAGCCCAGAGGTTCTTATTTCGAAATTTTATCCCTATCCCGTGGGAATATCAGGATAAAAAGTAGCCTTCGTGTTATTCCAGAGGTCCAGCGACCAACACACTAAATTTTATGGCTCTAAGCCCAGCGGTTGTTATTTAGAGATCTTATCCCTAGTTATCCCGTGGGAATATTGGGTCAAAAAGTCACCTATGTGTTATTCCATACGTCCAACTACCTACATACCAAATTTCATGACTCTAAGCCCAGAGGTTCTTATTTCGAAATTTTATCCCTATCCCGTGGGAATATCAGGATAAAAAGTAGCCTTCGTGTTATTCCAGAAGTCCAGCTACCTATATACTAAATTTTATGGCTCTAAGCCCAGCGGTTGTTATTTAGAGATCTTATCCCTAGTTATCCCGTGGGAATATTGGGTCAAAAAGTCACCTATGTGTTATTCCATACGTCCAACTACCTACATACCAAATTTCATGACTCTAAGCCCAGAGGTTCTTATTTCGAAATTTTATCCCTATCCCGTGGGAATATCAGGATAAAAAGTAGCCTTCGTGTTATTCCAGAGGTCCAGCTACCTATATACTAAATTTTATGGCTCTAAGCCCAGCGGTTGTTATTTCGAGATCTTATCCCTAGTTATCCCGTGGGAATATTGGGTCAAAAAGTCATTTATGTGTTATTTCATACGTCCAACTACCTACATACCAAATTTCATGACTCTAAGCCCAAAGGTTCTTGTTTCGAGATTTTATCCCTATCCCGTGGGAATATCGGGATAAAAAGTAGCCTATGTTCTTTCCCAAGGTCTATTCTATCTCTGTACCAAATTTCATCCAAATCGGTTCAGCGGTTTTGACGTGAAAGCGTAACAGACAGACAGACAGACAGACAGACAGACAGACAGACAGACAGAGTTACTTTCGCATTTATAATATTATTAAGTATTAAGTATTAAGTATATTAAGTATTAAGTATTAAGTATTAAGTATATTAAGTATTAAGTATTAAGTATTAAGTATAAGTATATTAAGTATTATTAAGTATGGATAGAGTGAAGTCACTGATATAAATAATAAGCTATTATTATTATTATTATAATAGCACTTATTACGTATTTTACTATCGTTACGTAATAGGCACGTTACCTTTTAACGCTTAAACTTTGACTTTGGTGCGGTTCCCTTAAATCTACACTTTTCGCTACAATTAACGTACTTATGATTAAAGACTGACATTTTTGTATTTCTTTTTAATTTAGAATTTTTTGAACTACAAGATCTGAATGATGAAGAACTTTTTTAAATTTTGACAATTTAAGGATTAAAACCCAGAAAATAATGTAGAAAAGATTTTATTGCGGTAAATTGCGGAGTTCCCATAAAATATCAATAAAGGTATTCATGTCAGAGTAACAGCTAGTAAATAATGCACTGAAATATTAATTTGAAGTAACACAACAATGAACTAAAAGAATTTCTTTGCTCACCCGCGACCTTACGATAGTTAAGTTTATGCAAAATATGCCCGGTCATAAAGTTCCTCCATCTCCACACTGTAAGAACACACTCAAATCACACAAACCCACCTATCACCACACCACTATACTACACTGACTCGTTCCGAACTCAACCAGAGCTCATCTTCAGAGTAACACACAACACAGATTACGAACAAAACCAATTAACTTTCGGCTTTCGGCCAAGCCCAATAGCCGAATATTGGAACCGAATTTTGTTGTTCGTCTCTCGGAAACTCAATCATGTACCTAATGAGCTCGTCTTGTTCTTTGATACTGTTGAAATTGCATCACGTTTGAGGAGAATACTAAATTATTAAAAAGAGTATTTTCTGTCCTTGTTTCTCCAGACATTGTAGAATTTGTTTTCTATGATGCTTAAATCTTAGCGCGTTGGATTTTTAAGGCGGTACGTAATCGAATTTGACTTCCTAGTTTGTAATATTTCTGACAACGCTTTGAGTAGTCTGAGACTAAATGAGCTTTGGTCATAAATATTTTTTTACACGAGCTTTTTTCACAAGGACGAGTACTCGTCACTGTCCCCTGACCCAAATAGTTGTCATGTGTTTATATCGAAAACACAAACTGAAACAAAGATGCACAGAAAAAAATAAAAAGAGACCAGCACTGGAAATCAAACCCAGGTCTTCAGCATTCCGTGCTGCGTGCTATACCGCTACACCAGCACTGAACATGAGTACAGACACAAATTTCTCCTATGCACAAATCTCAGCTAGTTTGTTTCTTATTTTTAATCACTTTGTGTCTGTAGTATACTCCTGGTACAGTGGTGGTGTAGCGGTATAGCACGCAGCACGGAATGCTGAGGTCCTGGGTTCGATTCCCAGCGCTAGATGGTGCTTGCTCGTTTGCCTAGCTCTCATAAGAAAAAATTAAAATGTTTAATTTTACGCCATTAGCAATTAGTGACATCAGAGTGTCATCTATCGGACACCGGCTGTCGAGCACTCGGACGTTTATCTTTGTTATTATTTACAACACGGATTAAAATGCAACAAATTATATCTAAAATTACAGCGATATTATGGTATACTACACATGAAAACACACGTACAAAGTTTGCATTATAATATTGTTGAAATGTCTATTGAAAACACGACGGTCTCCATTTTCTTTTACTGACGCGAGCTAGGATTTTATTCTTAAAGAAAACTACAATGGAGTAAGTATATTTCAATACCGTCACTCCAAAATCCGCTCACCGCGCGGAAAATTCTCTGAAGTTCCCTTGTGAGAAGCACAAAGTAAATTTTCAGTTTTCATTCCTGACATAAAGCTTAAACTTAAATTCAAGTTTCGAGTAGTTTCTGTTGGAAAATATAGCTGAAAGTTCACGTGCTAAGAGCACCGCTTTTTCAGACGCAGACGACGCGTGAGTGCAAGTTTACACTGACGGAAATTCTCAAATAGCAAGTAAGGTAAGGCGGCTGATGGCCGATGGGGTCATAAAGGTTCTCGAATGGCGTCCGCGGGCCGGGAGACGAGCTGTCGGTAAGCCTCCAACGAGATGGAGCGACGACCTGGTTAAGATCGCGGGATCGCGGTGGGTGCGAAAAGCATAAGACCGATCTGAGTGGAGAGCCTTGGGGGAGGCATATGTCCAGCAGTGGACGTCTTTCGGCTGACATGATGATGATAAACTGCTGAGTGTTCGACTCGCTAATGACCAATAGGCGACAGCAATTAAATGTTATTAGCAGTAGAGATGACAGCAGTCTGCTAGGGATGCATGTTCCGATTCGATTTTTATGAAGATCGATTAAATTGGATACGATCTAGTGATTTTTTTAATCGATTAATTTCAATATGATCTACACAACAGATTCGATTCAAAAGTAAAGTGAACAATGTTTTAATTTGTTACAAGTATTGAATATTTATTACAGCCAATCCTTAACTAATACAGACGCACAAGCCATTTTAACCGAGGCGATTATATCGACTCGAATCCCAGGCGAGGGCTGCTAGATGCTGACCCATCTAAATAGGCCAACCGGCAGAGTTCTATAATCTTCCTTAAAAGTTCCATTGTGAGGTTACAGTTTCACAAAAGATTTATTTGGACTATCTCCAACCAAGATTCGATGGAAAAGACTTTGACAAATGTAAATCTAATTAGTTAAGTTGGCTGGAATTTTAAGCGTCATGAATATGCAGCCTTTAGTTTATTACTAAACACTAAGTACCCTATTCAGTGCAATCGAAACTCACCCTAGTCACTGAAGAGTAGAGTTAAGAGTTGGTTCATCCAAAGATGTTATATAGGACTTTCTGATGATAAAGTAGGTTTAGGAGATAAATTATGAGACGTGGACGAGTGGACGGGTCGTGAGTTGCCAAGTCGTTATTTAAGTTTGTAAAGTATGCTCTAGAACGAAATTTTAAAAAGGGAAGAATCACATTCCGCAGAAAAAGGATACTTATCATTATCTTTATGTCATAAATGCGAAAGTTTACAAGTATGATGATAATAATTATAATGACTTGTATTCTCATTATAACTTACGTATATATCAAATTTCAAGTAGATTACTTGAAGTGGTAATAATGAACTTGAAATACTTATTTCAACCAAATAAAACAAAAAAAAGCTGAGTTTGAGTCTGACTTGCGCACGAAGGGTTCCATTATCTATACAATATTAAACATTAGCAAAAAAACACGTTTTGTGGTCTGGGATCTGGGATTTATTTTATTCTGGTTTTAGTATTTTTTGTTGTATTGGCAACAGGAATATAAGTAATTATTGCAGTTATTGTTGATGTAAAGTGAAGTTTTAAATAAATTTCATTGCAAAAATGATATTGCAGCACACATTAAGAGAGGTCAACGCCTCGTCTTCCAGTTCTTGGTCACCACTCCAAGACTTTTCTCCCCAACGATGAATAAACGGAAAAATTATGAATTTATATTTTTGATACTACCTCAAACTGAAACCGTACGAAGATTTAAGTGCTGTGAACTTGAATTGTTAATTTTAAATTAATTGCCAGAGCGTAATTATTTTTGAAATATTTTCGAGCAACAATGTGATGCGTACAATAATTTGACACGAGAGAGAAGCGTTCTGTGACAGCTGTCACGTAACTAAGTATGACGTTTTGAATAAAAATAGTATCGCATAGTGATACATCGCGTGCTAATTAATTTTGTAAGGAAAATAAAAAGTTGACATTTTTTACTTAAAGATAATAAAATGTGATTATTACAACCTTCACTAACTGCCCTTAAAGTTTGAGGTAGTATCAAAAATACACACTGTATATCGATCGTTGGCATCAGAAGGGCTACTCCGAAACACAAAATTCGAAGTTTGTGTCGTGCGGTCCCTCTGACACTTATACTATTTAATACGAGAGCGAGAGGGATCGCACGACACGAACTTCGAATTTTGTGTTTCGGAGTAGCCCTTCAGAGACGATAGTCTCATTTCAGACTTCTTGTTAGCAAGGAGGTACTAGAGAGTGAAAAATTGGCCGAACGAATCCCTTCACGTTATCTGTCAGGCTCGAATTGAAATTAAAAAGCTATCCATGTGCAAGAAACACGTAGTACCAACGACAGGAGGTCACACGATAGTCAACGAGATGGACGGATGACCTGGTTAAAGCTGTGACTTCCAACTGAAATAACTGGATGTCCAAAAGTAGACTTCCTAAGGCTGATATGATGATAGTCACGTGTGTGTACTCTATTTCAAAATATAGCGTCCATGCAAGGTCAGCTTTAGTCCGGCTTTGGCACCCTGTTAGAAACTACAAACGACATAATGACAGGTCATGATCGTTAGATATAGAATAAATCGGAAGGCTGACGGGAAAATTTCCTGTGTAAATAATTGATTACAAATGCAATGCTATTTTGCAGTTTGGTTGTACTTTACAGTGGAGCAAATTTAGTTTATCTGTTTTTTTTTTATTTTTGTACATAAAGATTAATGGGTTAATGGACATGCTTAATGTTTAAAATCAAAAAAATCAAAATCAAAATCAAAATGTCTTTATTGCGGTTATGGGTAGTAAAGTTGATATTTTTTTTTTAGATCGTGTGCTGTGTATTGTGTGACAGTCTGGTTTTAATGTTAGTATTTAGGAACGAAATAAATTTTGGCATGAACGAGGAGAAATATATAACTCCCTACAAATAATGACGCAATAAAAATGTAGTACCTAGTAAGTAAAGGGCAGCTCCAGTTTAAAAGTGCTTTATCACAAGAGGGCACTAGTGCCATTTTATTTTATGTCCATTTTTTTCCTTTTTTAATAAAATCCGGTCTGCACAACTAGAATTTAAAGCCGTTGAGATGATACTAATATTGATATTGTTTTTATGAAACAATATCAATCATCATCATCATCATGTCAGCCGAAAGACGTCCACTGCTGGACATTGGCCTCCCCCAAGTCTCTCACTCAGACCGGTCTTGTGCTTTCCGCATCCACCGCGATCCCGCGATCTTAGCCAGGCCGTCGCTCCATCTTGTTGGAGGCCTACCGACAGCTCGTCTCCCGGTCCGCGGACGCCATTCGAGAACCTTCAGACCCCATCGGCCATCAGTCATCAACAATATCAATAAGGAGGAATTTTGATTAAGTATTTGTACTTGCAGAAATTGAAGACAGCTGCTACAAAATTTCAATATTTACCAAGTAGTTATTTGTTCTAAATTAAAGGTTTTATTTTTAACAATGAACAGACCAAATGTTCGCCGTGCTACTCTTAGACTTGGCAAAGAACCGAGTACTGCCTTTTCGCAACGTAACGTTTGGCAACCTGTTTCATTTCGCAACTTTTCATTGCAAAAACTCTAACCCCCTTATTCATAAACGACAATCAAACCTATTTTAATTTAAATGCCGCTAAAATTCGTTTGTCCCTATCTGTCACTTCGACATTTGTATTTGTTAGAAAGGGACAAAGCATTTGTTAGTTAACATAGGCTTGTTAAGTTTTATGAATAAGGGGGTAAAACTTTAAATATTTCAGGATTTATTTCAGGGCCATCGCGTAAAACTCTTTAAGTTAGATTGGGTTAAATTTATAAATACCTTGAAATATTTACAGTTTCAGAAATATTAAATACCTAGTTGGGAAATGAAACAGGTTGCCAAACGTTATTCGCTGAAACGTTAGTAAACCGCCCTGATCACTGCGAAATGCCAAACCGCTCACACTTACATACAGTATTTCATAGGAGAGGGATGGTACGATGTGAATTTTGAATCTCAGTGGCATATTAAATATATTGACCCGATAACTCACGTCTTAAATCGTCTTAAATCGAGTTTAGCTCGACCTGTTTCGGGCTAGTCATGTAAACAGCCATAGAAACTGACATGAGCTTCTATGGGTGTGTAGATGAAAAACAGGGTCAGTATTTCCATGTCGGTATTATCCGAGCCGGTAAAATGTGTAATCTGTCAGAACGATCGCATCAAAGACACAAATTCTTTTTTTATGCTTTTTATTCTGGATTATGGAACAACCCGTAACCGATCGGACTGTCGCACTTTGGCGATAGAGAAAACTCTTTCATTTTTTAATTAATTGATGCTACTTAGAAATCTGACATTATTTTCTGTTAGTTAGAAAGATGAAGAGAGAGAGAGAGTGAGAGAGATGTTGTTTCTGAAGTGGCAGTGGGCGGGGCACATTGCTCGCAGAACTGATGGCCGATGGTGTCAAAAGGTTCTCGAATGGCGTCCGCGGACCGGGAGACGAGCTGTCGGTAGGCCTCCAATGAGATGGAGCGACGACTTGGTTAAGATCGCAGGATCGCGGTGGACGCGAAAAGCACAAGACCGGTCTGAGTGGAGAGCCTTGGGGGAGGCCTATGTCCAGCAGTGGACGTTTTTCGGCTGACATGATGATAATGAATTAGACAGTTTATTCCTATGACAGATATTAAAAGTTTCAAGCGTTTCTAAATTTTCAGACATTCCCCGTTCAATCGTAGTAAGAGTACCGCATACAAATGGCACCGCAGTGGAAAATGTGTTGACAGATATGCAGTTGCATAGCAGTTTATTTGCAACGGCCCGTAACCAACTGTTACGTTATTGTTTTAGTTATATTTTCATATTAACTAAGGCCAAGGCTTTGTGGTTAACATTCAGGTTAATTTGAAACAACCTTCGCGTGACGAGGTTAGAACAAATTATAAGTTCAGCTCAATTGCTTAGAGCTAACGAGGTTGCAACTTTTAACTACGTGTTTTGCATGAGCTTTATAATCTACTAGCTTTTTCCGCGTGGTATTCGGTTATCGTGCGCTGTTCTCTCGGGAACTGTGCATTTTTCCGGGATAAAAAGTAGCCTATGTCACTCTCGGGCTCATAAACTATCTCTATGCCAATGATCACGTTGATCGATCGCTCCAGTACGGCGTGAAACACACAAACATACAAGCATACTTTCACATTTATAATATTAGTATATGGATGCTTAAATTTTCATTTTCAACAGTAGTTTTTTTTGATGAGGGGCATTTACGACTGGAAAAATATGCAAGTTGACGTGGCAATGGGTGGGCCACATCACTCGAAGAACAGATAACCGTTGGGGAAGAAAAGTCCTCGAGTGGCGACCACGAATTAGAAGACGAAGACTGCGAATAATTGACTGTCATATTTGATGTGTAGTAAAGGTCATATCCGTTATCTAGGGGCCCGGCAGTGTCCCCCTAAGATTGCCGTAAAGTTGCTATCATGAATATCGGAGTTATCTCATCATCTCGTCTCGACCTATATACGTTCCACTTCTGGACATCGGCCTCCTCGGAACGAGAGGGCTTAGGCCGCAGTTCTCACGCGGGCTCAGTGCGGATTGGGAACTTCACACACACCATTGAATTGCTTCGCAAGTTTTTCCCTATGATTTCACTCACCGTAAAGCTCGATGTAAATTTCATACGTAATTTTGCACATGAATTTTGAAATACTCAGTGGTGTAAACCCGGGTTTGAACCCACGATCCTCTACTTGAGATCGTTGAACCACTAGGCCACCGCGGCTTTTATGACCCCCTTCATTATTTTCTTTTTGCCCTCTGATTAATTCTTAACCAACTGATTCGAGCGTTAATTTATGGAGTTTCAAGTACCTAAAAGAATTTTAAATAGTTGTAGAGAAGGTATTAAAAAAGGTGAGTGACGTGGGTTACGATGTAAGCATAGCGTTAGCAACTTTCGCCGGCACATCAAAACGGATTTACTTCAGGTCTGTGCGTAAAGAGCTTACTCAGAGCCCTCCATATTCCCCGTCTTCTCGTCTCGCTCATCAGTTCACTCGTCTGTCGGTCCGTCTGTCACAGATAATCTTTTGAAACATAATAGGTAGACTGTTGACATTTTTACAAAGTATAATATAATATAGCGAGTTTGGGCTATTATCATTGTATTATGAAAAATAAAATTGAAAACAAGCTTTAAATAAAAAGGGCTGCACATTTTATAACAGTACCTGGACGACCGAACTTTGTCAAGCTAACACTTGGCAATACGCGTTTTTGCGCATATAAGACTAACATAAAAACTATATAAATTCAAACAGTTTAAAGAATTTACTTTTATTGTTTAGTTTGTCAATTTTCTTAAAAAATTGTCTTGCATGCTATTGTAACGTACGCTCGCTCGAGCAACAAAAATGTAACTGATTTATAAGTGGAAACTGTTTTGGCTTATGTACCATCTAAGTTATATTTATATCCAACTGTATAATATAATGCTGTTTGTTTCCCAAATACATAAATAAATAAACACACACACACACACACACATAAGATAAACATGGGAGTTGTGCGCCGGTGTTAGTCGCGCGAACAGAGCGGTGGCAAGTAGTGCGCGTGTTGCGGCAGCCGCCAAGTCGCGTGCTCCTATGAAGAAGGGCTACGAAATAGTCCGAAACATGTTGAGCTAAACTAGATTTAAGATGTGACTTATCCGTTACAATATAACATAAGACTAACTAGTTAAATTTTTCGCCCTGCTTACTTAGCAAGTACCTTTTACAATTCACTGATATTTCCAACTTAAGGGCCGAAACAAAGAGTATTTTCCCGCTTTTGTTATATTTCTTTCCGGCGGAAGTGAGATTTGGAGCACCCGGTAGTGTGTCACAGATTTATGGGGCCGA
Organism: Choristoneura rosaceana; assembly: GCA_037349165.1. NCBI lineage: Eukaryota > Metazoa > Arthropoda > Insecta > Lepidoptera > Tortricidae > Choristoneura > Choristoneura rosaceana. The sequence continues at coordinate 1,842,701 of JAZBNJ010000026.1, forward strand.
TAAATAAATAAACATACTTGTAGCTATGGCGAGATTCAACGGCAAAAATCCTGCACGACGCTAAAATATCTTTAAAAGATCTTCCTGAGTTATTTCCACCTGTTACCACCAATTTGTTAGCACTGCAGTGGTAACAGCTGGGAATTTTTTCACATCTTTTACCACTAAGTACTTGGTGGTAACAAATGGAATTTTCCCATTTGTTACTACAGGTAACAAATTGGTAGTAACTGGTGGGAACAACCCAACTTTCATTACTTTATTAACAAACAACGGACTGATGACTCTCCTTGAGTAGTTAGTATGCATATGTGGTGATGATCATTTCCCATCAGAAGACCCGCTTCATCATCATCATCAGCCGGAAGACGTCCACTGCTGGACAAAGGCCTCCCCTTTAGAACGCCGTAATAAACGACAACTCGCCACTTGCATCCACCGGTTTCCCGCAACTCTCACGATGTCGTCAGTCCACCTGGTTCCCACCTGCCAACGCTTCGTCTTCCGGTTCGTGGTCGCCACTCGAGAACTTTTCTCCCGCAACGGTTATCTGTTCTTCGAGCGATGTGGCCCGCCCATTGCCACTTCAATTTGCATATTTTTCCAGCTATGTCAGTGACTTTAGTTCTTCGACGAATTTCCGTATTCCGGATTCTATCGCACAAAGAAAAACCAAACATAGCTCCCTCCATAGCTCGTTGCATGACTCTGAGCCTCTCTAAGAGGCCAACAGTCAAGGATCACGTCTCAGCGCCATAAGTCATCACTGGCAACACACACTGGTCGAAGACTTTAATCTTCAGGCACTGCGGAATATTGGACGAGAAGACATCACGAAGTTTCCCGAACGCTGCCCATCCGAGTTGGATTCTTCGGGCGACCTCATTTAAAGAAGAAACTAAGCTAACCTAACCTAAAGGATTCTACGCGATGACCCTGAAATAAATCCTGAAATATTTACAGTTTTACAGTTTTTGAAATGAAAAGTTACGATATGAAACAGGTTGCATTTGATAAACGTTACGTTGCGAATAGGCAGTAGGTACTCGATTTGTTTGTATGTAATTCTAAGGTTGTATTTAATGTTTTAATTATTTGCTCATAACACTCGGTATAGAACAGAAATAGAAAGAAAGAAAGAGCTTTATTTGGTTCTATTAGTACCATCACCTTACAGTGATACGTAAGACTAAAACACTAAAATATAGGTTAAGTGAGCGTTAGCTTAGGAGTAAAGTAGATGAAAATAGAATATGGTACTGGTAATATTATTAAATTAACAAGTCCTAAAACTTTCAATGTAAGAAAAACCACGGCAAACGACAATAAGGAAACCCAGTCACTCTTCGTGGCAACATCGTCACGTTATTTCTCTTCTTTAACTGTTATCTTTAAAGCGCAAGCTTCTTTATAATCTCCCCCCATTTATAATGGTGGGAATGAAATGAAGACGTTTATTGCTCCAGACAATGTCGAGTTGCCGTCTTGTCTTGTCACAGTAAAAGCAGTAAGTGATCAACATTTAAACCCGCCGACACTCGCCCATGTAAATGTTTCCCACTAATAAATTACTATTTAACACACATTAAAATATACTAACATTTTTGTATTTCCTTTTTGTATAATAAAGAGTATAAACAAACAAACAAACAATAATATAAATGCGAAAATTTTTAGGTTTGTTTGTTACTTCATCACGTCTAAACAGCTGAACAAATTTAGTTGATATTTATCATAAGCACTAATAACGCGACATCTTACATCTACGCACCTATGACCTGACTTAGGACCTGTAAGATGTCGTTAGAAGTGCGGTATCAATACTTTTCGATGTTTTAATGGTACGCGCGCTTACCCCACGCTTGCCCCGACTTATCTTATTACAAGAGGTCCTACTGGTTTTATACTGTGATATATTTTTTGTCTCACGAAGTCTCAACGCTTCACATTTTGATGCTGCGGTTTTGTTTAACTCATAATTTTCATCGCGTCAGAGGTATTGTGTACGAAAATATGGTAGGTTTCCTTTTGTCCTCGGACAATGCAACCAGACATTCTAAAGTGAATTTCTACGCGTTGTTTTAGGGTTTTCTTTATTATGGAAGTGGAATAGTATAATGTAGCATAGTTAAAGATGTACGTTATGGAGACTATTAAAACATTAAGTATATACTTTTTAGGGTTACTTGGCCAAAATGGCAAAAACGGAACCCTTATAGTTTGGCCACGTCTGTCCGTCGGTCCATCCGTCCGCGGCTTTGGTCAGGGAATATCAATGCCAGAAAGTTGTAATTTTGCACGAATATACCTATTACATATAGGCAACAATGCCGACAAAATGGTACAATAAAAAATTAAAAATACAATTTTTTTTCTCGTCCAATCTTGTAGTGTGGGATATCGTTATGGATAGGACTTTAAAAGATAGGTCTTTAAAAACCATTAGGGGGTTGCTAAAACGATTTTTCGATTTAGCGATTTCTTTGCAAAATATTCAACATTAAAGTGCAAACTTTCATTAAAATCGAGCGTCTCCCCCCTCTAAAATCTAAACCGGTGGGTGGAAGAATTTGAAAAAATTCAGGGTGATAGTAAGTGTACCAAACTTACAAGGAAAACTATAACGGTTAAGTTTTCTTGAGAATTATTAGTAGTTTAAGAGTACATAGCAGCCTACGATATAAAATATACCTAAACTTGGAATATTCCGTACAAAATACGAAATCCTTCGAAAAATATTACTTAATTGTTTTCGTAATGTCTACGGAACCCTATTTCGGGCGTGTCCGACACGCTCTTGGCTTTATTAAACGTACAAAATCGTTTGTACATTTCATAAGGTCATTTGTAAGATTAAAAAAAAGGATGAAATTACATATTAGTATATAAACAGATTAATCTATTCGCAGAAAATACATTTCGTTCTTAGACTGATTGAGCACATGGTAATAGGCATTTCTTTAATATGCGAAGTGACATTAACATAATTGCCATTATGCAAATATACACCCGTGAGCGGACTTTTAGGTAAATAAAGTGGCTATGAAACAAAGTGTCGAATCTGTTACATGCAACTATTTTGTACCTAATCTGTGCCCATATGCTGCGGAAACACGTAGAAATAAGGGTTTCGTTATTTTCCATTAATTTTATTATTAAGATTAAATTGCCCGTGTTACGACTGCGAAATGTAAATGTAACGATGTTTTATAGCCACATAACGCTCTGAAGATGTGTAATATCGCAATGCCTGCCAAAACATCGTAAGTTAGCAACTTGAGTATGAAAGATACGACGTTTTGAGCATAAGCGCGCGTCGTACCCGTAATAACCAAAACGCGTATGTTCATAAGAAATTGTCAGCAGTTACGTCTCTTTGTCTATGCTACAGCTTTGTCGCGGAGAGCTTTCCTTTTAATAAAGTAAGAATGCGTTATTAATGCTACCAGAGAACAAATAAACATTTACGATTTACTGTTATTTCAAGATTAAATCTGTACAATGCGGAGTTTATGAAAAACTTTTTTCTTCAAGCTGCAAACGTGCGCATCAAAGCATTCGCGTCATTTTTAGATTCCGTACCTCAAGAGGATAAATAATCTACTGTTTGTCACGCGATCAAAAGACCCTTCATAAGTATATTTTCGTGCAAAGCCGGGGGAATCAAAATCAAAGAGTAGTTAGCTTCCATCATACTTCCTGTTATAAATACGAAAGTTTGTATGTGTGTGTGTGTGTGTGTGTGTGTGTGTCTGTGTGTGTTTGTTCCTCCTTCACGCTAAAACGGTTGGACGCATTTAGATTAAATTTGGTACGTAGATAGTGACGTCTGGAATAAAACATAGGCAAATTTTTATACCGATTTTCCTACGGGATAAGGTAAAAATCTCGAAATAACTACAGTTGGGCGTATGGTAACGAAATTTGATATAGTGGCTTTTAATTTAATATGTCAGCAATATCCCAAACGAATACCTTACGCGGCCGCGCGGCCGGCAGGGAGACTTCTCATAAGTAACTGATTTTAATAATAAACTTCTCTCTTATCTGGAGATGGCAGCACATCTCCAGTAGTAAGTGCTTTGTCAATTCTAATATTGTCATTATAATAGCGCGGTCACACGCAGCGAGTGCCTTAACTAAGCTAATTCTGTTAGCAACTTAAAGCTGTCCAAGACTGTTTGATCTTGTATAGGACTATAATAGATTAGTAGAGTTGCGAACAAACCCAAACAAGATGGCGGCGGCGTAGCTAAGAAACTATAGTACACAGCTTACGCACGAAATAGATGGTGAATCAACTATTTTACCGACACTTTGGGCGTCTCCTGCGTTACCAAAATTGTCTCTGGCGTTACCAAAAAATCGTACTTTCAGCAAGAAATATCTCAGTTTAATAGGTTGAACTTACGTAGGATGGCATGGATTCATATATACCATCAATTAAATAACAGAAAAAATTATGTTTACCTACTTACAAAAATCCGCAATTGTTTGAAAAATGTCGCCGACAAATTAGTGTCTGTAAAAAAGTTGATTGGCCCAGATATGAATTTTAGGATAGTGATCAAAATGCATAATAGAATGTGAGTAAGAGTCAATTCCCTTCGGTGCTGGCATCTCTTGCCCGGATGAGCGGTAAAATAATTCCAATGGAGTGCTGAAATTTTCTCGATGAGGGCTACAGCATAGATGTCACTAGTGTCGGTGCTTAAGTGACTAAATAAGAAACAAACAAGCTGAGATATGAGATGCATAGGAGAAATTCCTGTCTGTACTCCTGTCCAGTGGTGGTGTAGCGATATAGCACGCGGCACGGAATGCTAAGAACTTGAGTTCTACGCATCGACTTGAGATCTTCCGGTTCGTCAGTTAAAAAGGTTGGTACATGAATCGGTTTTTTCGACGTTACAGAACGTTCGAAATTAATACTTGATAATTTGATGTCGATAATTTCCACGGAATTTACAAAAATCCAAAATCTTAACCGCTAAGTCTATTGTCATAGAATTTTTAATCAGTCCTACAACGTACCTAATTGAATTAAATTATTACCCCGACGTATTTTCCGGAATTCCCGCGGGAATTCAGTAGCAATTCACATTCAGCTGACGGATTTCGGGTAAGTCTAGTTTATAAATACATACATACATAAAATCACGCCTCTTTCCCAACGGGGTAGGCAGAGACTACATCTTTCCACTTGCTACGATCCTGGCATACAACTCTCGCTTCCTCTAAATTCATCAATCTATAATCTTCCCCGAAATTCTGACGGGAACGAGAAAAAACGGGATTTTTCGTTTTACTGGTTGCAGAAAGTTGACATTTGGCATATAGGTTCCTTGAAGAGTGGAGGGAAGCATTAAGAGAGAATTTCCCGAAAATTATTACGGGAACGGGAAAAACGGGATTTTCAATCCTCCGAAAAATCAATTGAAACACGAAAATAAAGATCGTAGAAAGTAAATCTGTGTACCCCAAATTTAACGCCAGCGAAGCCGCGGGCAAAAGCTAGTCTATTTATAAATACACAAACGAATAATCTGTCGTCAGCTATACTGTGACCCATTAGCAACATTACGGGTAAGAAGTATCATCGCGCTAAGCTGTTTGGCATAGTTGTAAAGTCGAAAACTTAGATGCGGGCACAGCCACGTGTCGCGGTCGGCACAAAGCAAGTGCCATTGTGCCGTACTTTACATTGTATAGTGCGTAATAAGATCTAAAGTTGTGGCTAGATATATAGGATAGAACAGACACCGTGTCCCTTCCGAGTTGCTTCACTCTGACAGTTTGTAATCGTCGATTCAGGATCACTTATCACTCTATTATAGTTGTGGTGTGGGGTGAGGCTCCAATAGAGAGACGTCGTGACAACTTTTTTCGGGAAAGTAACGGTGGCAACTTTTTGCCTTACTTGGTCAGTGGACTAGTGAGACTTCATGACAGTTGGACCTTGTTTTGCCTAACAACTTTTTGCCTAGTTTCAATTTGTCTAATTTTAGTTAAACTAATATTATTTAGCATAATTATTCACTTTCTCTAATTTTTATATGTGGGAAAGTCGTTTTGTATAATAGGTACTTGTATCGTATAAATTTATTTCTCTTTATTTTGTTTAACCTAATTTTGGGTCGTATAATCTTATTTCGTATAATGTTTGACTGACAATTGTTTTTCTTGCAATAATAGCGATCGTTTGCGTTTGCCTTCCACATCGCTAGGCTGGAGTCCAGGTTCATAGTTGAAAATAGAGAGCGTTACTGCTCACTCTCTCATAAAGTCTCTAAGTTGCCTTTTACGACACCAACGAGTAGACGTCTGTCCTATTCTAAAACCGGTCACGCAATGACCGGCATTGATATAAATCACGTACCTACGCTATGCTTTAAAAATCACTTCTGTAACTGAATAACATAATTCAATTCAATTTCACTTTATCATAACAATCTATATATGTAAAAGGCAAACCTGACTCACTGGGTTATATATCAACGCACAGCCTAAACCGCTGGGCCTAGAAACTTGATTTTGGTACAGGGGTTCTTTTTATGATGTAAGTGAGCACTAAGAAAGGATTTTTTGAAATTCATCCCCTAAGGGGATGAAATGGGGGGGTGAAGCTTATATGGAACAGCGCGCGATAACCGAGTTCCACGCGGGCGAAGCCGCAGGCAAAAGCTAGTCTTTTATAGCCCTAAATGATCGCTCGTTTCCATCCAAAAAATCTAAATAGGAGCCTAGATAGAACCCATATTTACGTACAGCTTGACAAGGGTAGACAACTCACAATACCGTATGTAAGTGCTTTCATTTAATAAGCACAATATAATAAATCTGTGCGTCCACAAGCAAAACCTAATAACACAAACTATAACTTGCTGGTAACTGTCTAGCTGCCATTGTACGGGAAAATGGTACAAAATACGAGATATAGGCTTATTTGAACGTAAAGTACATTTCAATCAAATCTGACAATTTAATGCACGTTTAAGACACCCTAACGTGGGCACACTTGATTATAATGTCCCTGTTGTTGTGATTATCATCTAAAAGGGATCAAAAAAGAATAATAGTCACATCACAAAGCCTTAGGCAGCCCGGTGTTCATATAAGTAGGCTGGAAGTGTCTACAGGATTGTCAGATTCTATTGAAATTGAGTTTTGAACACGCGTGCGAATCAAATCGATAAATAAATAAAACTGATCTCAAGAATCTCTGTAGAGTCCGCTACTGCTCCCGCCTATGCTTGCACCTCGCGCCCATGCGTAAGCGTAAGCCCGTCTTACTTTCACTCTGCTTTATGAGAGCTGCATAATTTAGAAACGCCGCGCTTACTACGGAAGCCGCTTGCAAAAAGCGATTATTCTGAAGTCTGGTACGGTTCGTGTCTTGCTGATGTGAACTTATGGCTTAATTCTCATGGAGAAAAATGAGACAAAAGTCGTATGTGGAGAGATGAGAGTTTATTTTCGGGTTAATGTTAGTTACTGTACAAGTAGGCATGAGCACAGATATGATTTACACTAGATTACGTAAATGCATCTACTTCGCGTGTTCGAACTCTGAACCCCGACTAAACGCCCTCACGTTTGGTCGGGGTTCGGACACGCAAAGTTTGCGTAATCTTGTGTAAGCTTTATCTGTGGTATCCACTCAAGAACTCGTTTACTCCAGCGGTTGTCGGTTATTCGACAGTATGACCAGCCCTCCCCCACTTTAACTTGCTTATTCTCTGAGTCATATCGATGACCTTAGTTCTGTGTCGGATAGCCTCGTTGCGGATTCTATTTTTGAGAGAATCTCCGAACATAGCTCGTTCCACCAAACGTCAGAGTTAGCCCCATACAAAGACTGACTGCTATCTGACTAATCATGACTAGTGACTGACTCGAGTCCCACGGCGCGGGCGGGCGGCGCATTTAAATCGATTTTGCGCGGGCATGGGGGAATTCACAATGCTAATTCGCTCTTGAGACGTCACAATAGATATAAAAAATACATACAGATTGAGGTGTTTGCGTTATCTAGTGTAATCTATATCTGTAGGTACGAGCAATTTTGCATAACTTGTTGCTAAAGATTTGTTGCTATCATAAGATCGCAGGTCAGGAAAGTACCTACCTAATTGTTTGTAGTTACCTATAGTTCATTGTTACCTATAGAGGTAGACTTCCGGAAAGTACCGTCTAGTTAATATTATAAAATAATTAGATGTTTGTTACTCAACCACGTCTAAACCGCTGAACCGATTTAGATGATATTCGGTGCACAGAGAGAGTTTGTGTTCCGGGGAAGGATATAGGATTTATTTTATTTTATTTATTTATTGTCAAGTCATGTTCATTACAATAAGATGTCACATTAGTAATTTGTATAAGTCGGTCCATGACGCCCTGTAAGGGCACACAACAGCAGTTTATAAGTACTTATTAAATCTAAGATTACGTCATTTCAAATACTATATTATATTAATTACTTACACGAAATTATATATTACACTCATACATTAATACATTATAAAGTCATTTGATTGATTGATATTATTCTATGTCAAAGAGCTATCAAATGTAATGATTTAAATAATATATATATGTCATGTCATGGATAGTTTTTACCTCGGAAAATTTCATGGTTCCCGCGGGATAGTTTATCGCTATCCCGCGGGAACTATGAAATTTTCCGAGGACTACGCGGACGAAGTAGTAGGTAACAGCAAGTCCATTCTAAATAAACTTACAAAGCGATGTTAAATAAAAGAAAATGAGAACATTCCTTAAGTTCAACAAAAAAAAAGAAATCAGAGCAAAGTAATTCACATTTGTAATAAATATAAGTCATTGGCATGTTAGGACACAATTCCCCTGCCAAGCCAGCTGAGATAAACGGACCCTTCGACGGAACCACAAAACAGATGGGTACAGAATTCAATCTACGTATAAAGTGCGCTCGAGCAACGCGCATACATAGACACTGCTCACAGACACGATATCTAGACCGGTTTGAACCAGTACGAGCGCGAGTGCCGTCCGCTTGAGACACGCGTCTGTGAACTTTTTGTGCAAGATATTTTCTTTGACAAATTTGTAATACATTATAAGAATGACGTTAACATTAATATGTTTTGGTAATTATTAATTTATATTTCCACTGTCTTTTGCCCGCAGCTCCGTCCGCGAAGTATTCGGTTATCGCGCGCTGTTCCCTCGGGAACCTGCGCATTTTTTCGGGATTAAAAGTAGCCTATGTCGGTCTCGAGCCCATAAACAATCTCTCTCTGTGCCAAAAATCACGTCGATTACGGCGTGAAAGACGGACAAACACACTTTCGCATTTATAATATTAGTATGGATTCTTCCCGTTCCATACTCAACAATAAATCCAAGAACTAGATATGAGTGCCATTACCACTAGATTTTTGTGCATAAGCCATAGTTGACCCTAGAGCGACCGCCGAGCGTAGGTATGAAAAGTGAAGAACGCACATGAGATTGACTTCTGTACCTATCTGTTTTGTGACGGAACCTTAGCCCGAAGCAGAAGGGTTCGCCATGTACTCGTGATTTGTTGCATTTGACATTTACATTTGTCCGGATGAGCCCCTTGAGATCGCCGATTTCTTAGTAATCTTCGTAATTCCGCAACAATTTCTGGTTTTTGTTTTTAAAAATGAAATATGTATTCAAAGTCAAATTCAAAATATTTTTATTCAATTTAGGCTACAACAAGCACTTATGAACGTCAAAAAAAATCTACCACCGGTTCAGGAAAAACCTCAGTTGAGAAGAATCCGGCAAGAAACTCAACGAGGTATTTTTTTTAAACAGATTCACAATAATTCTAAATAATATCTATATACTATACATTTTTAACACAGTAGATTCGCTATTTGAATATTCCATCGCTGGAAAGAATGGTCGATTATTTCATTTCAACGATTTGAATGAAAGCCGTGGGGCACCGGTGTAAGAATTTTGCCTCCCCCTCTCTTGCCGTGGGCGCCGTAGAAACCAACTGAGGGATAATACCAGAAGACGGGCAGCCAGCAGCGTCTTCTTGGCGACTCTTACATCATATACTGCACTCGCCAACCCGCTTGCCAAGCGTGACGAGTATTGGCAACCCCAACCAAGTCAACCAACAAATATGAGTCCTACGGCTGAGATGATAATGATGAAGGGTTAAAGAATTATAAACAATAACTTTGCTCACTCGTGATCTTAGGTACTATAGTTACGTCTATTGCAGCAAGTGTGCTTTCTTACAGCTCCACCTCCGCCACGCTGTAAGAAAGAACATACCCATATCACTCAAACCGAACTATCACACGTGGGCGGGGCACATTGCACGCAGGACTGATGGCCGATGGGGTCAGAAGGTTCTCGAATGGCGTCCGCGGACCGGGAGACGAGCTGTCGGTAGGCCTCCAACAAGATGGAGCGACGGCCTGGCTAAGATCGCGGGATCGCGGTGGATGCGAAAAGCACAAGACTGGTCTGAGTGGAGAGCCTTAGGGGAGGCCTATGTCCAGCAGTGGACGTCTTTCGGCTGACATGAGGATGATGATGATGAACTATCACACTATGCATAACGCTGACGCGTTCCAAACTCAACCAGAATAGCCGCTGGCACGGCTAACAGAGAGCGCATACGCGGTCTCAAGGTTATCCTCGGCACGTCAGGGACAGACAGTCTGACTAGCTACTCAACGAGCTCAGGACAGTCTGCCGCCCCACGCAAGACCCGACCAGTAAAAACAAGGAGGCTCAGGTTGCGCCTCAAACTTCGTGAGGAAACCTACAAAACCTGCGAAGCAATCCAATGGTGCATGTGAAGTTCCCACTTCGCACTGGGTCCGCGTGGGAACTATGGCTCAAGCCCTCTCATTCTGAGAGAAAGCCTGTGCCCTGCAGTGGGTATATAGGCTGAGATGATGGTGATGATGATGAAGATTGCTTGATACTACCACAGCCTGATATAATAATATGAATAGCACTGTTTATGTATAACAAGCATGTAATAAGCACATCTGTTTGTTTTCCTTAGTAATTGGCTGCGTAAACGGAAACCACGTAGACAATTATAACGACGTACGCGCCGGCTTGATACTAATCGTTAATTGTAAGACGAGATAGTTTCGTAATCAGTTGTTCCTTTGTAAATTCTGTTTTCAAGCATTAACTTTCGAAGTGATTATATATTATGCCATCATCAAGCTAAAAGGCGGCTAAGTGACAAAGTTAAGTTTGGAGATGGAGTTGAGAAACATGTTTTTAGGGTTCCATAGCCAAAATGGCAAGAACGGAACCCTTATAGTTTCGCCAAGTCCGTCTGTCTGTTTGTCTGTCCGTATGTCACAGGCTTTTGCTCGAAAACTACAAGATGTATATCAATGAAATTTGGAGTACAGATGTCTTGTCAAAGCCGCTATTTAGTTTTTAGTTAAATTACAAAAATAAATATTTATGGGGGGGGGGGGGCACTCCATACACATATTTAACAGAAATTGATTTTTTTTAATTCGCATCAATGTGTGGCACATATTTCGACAGCTCTGTTGAAAAGATAGTAAGGTTTCTCAAATACTTTTTTGATTATTTAAGTGAAGTTTTCCGGAAATAATCGCTCCCAAAGTAGCAAACATTGTGTGTTTGTTCAAAAAAAACATGCATAATATTAAAAGATAACGCTTAATAAATAATTTCAAAGAAAATTGGTTTCAACATGATCTGCGCTTCTCAACCAAAGGAGGTAAGTGCCGTGAAGATACGCTCTTTTTCTGGTACCTACTTAATAGATTTTAAGACTGTAGTGTGTGTTTTAATCGTGTTATAACGCACATAATATTACTTGATTTTTTTCGTAATGGCTGCGGAACCGCTCTCGGCCGGTTTTTTGATTTTGAATGTTTATTAGTTGTTTAATTATTGCACTTACACATAATTATTGTTATATTATTACAAATAAACATTATGTCAATTGTAATGTCTAGGAAATTAAGGATCGGTAAATTTCTTGATCAGGATACGATACAATTTTAATAATTAGTTACCGGAGACCGGGCTACGAGGAAGCTCTACGAAATATTTTGTTCTACGTAGCTCGCTACGCATTGTTGTAGCATTGCTACGACGTAAGAGCGTTTATACCTGTGCAGTGCTGCTGAGCGCTGGCAACGTTGCACTTTTTAGGGTTCCGGAGCCAAAATGACAAAAACGGAACCCTTATAGTTTCGACAGCCGTAAATAAAGCCGTGGTGGCCTAGTGGTTTGACCTATCGCCTCTCAAGCAGAGGGTCGTGGGTTCAAATCCCGGCTCGCACCTCTGAGTTTTTCGAAATTCATGTGCGAAATTTACCACGAGCTTTTCGGTGAAGGAAAACATCGCGAGGAAACCTGCACAAACCTGCGAAGCAATTCAATGGTGCGTGTGAAGTTCCCAATCCGCACTGGGCACGCGTGGGAACTATGGCCCAAGCCCTCTCATTCGGAGAGGAGGCCTGTGCTAAGCAGTGGGACGTATATAGGCTGAGATGATGATGATGATAGTTTCGCCATGTCTGTCGGTCCGTCCGCGGCTTTGCTCAGGGACTATCAATGCTAGAAAGCAATTTGTTTGCGAAATATTCAACTTTAAAGTGCAAATTTTCATTAAAATCGAGCGTCCCCCTCCCTTTAAAATCTAAACGCTCGATTTTAATGAAAATTTGCACTTTAAAGTTGAATATTTCTCAAACAAATGACTAAATCGAAAAATCGTTTTAGCAAACCCCTAATGGTTTTAAAATACCTATCCATCGATACCCCAAACTGTAGGTTTGGATGAGAAAAAAAAAATCACCGACACTTTGCTTTATCGGAGGTACCCTAAAAAAAGTGTTTTTGAATTTTTAATTGTACTATTTTGTCGGCATAGTTTACCTTTACATCCGTGCCAAATTACAGCTTTCTAGCATTGATAGTCCCTGAGCAAAGCCGCGGACGGACAGACAGACAGACATGGCGAAACTATAAGGGTTCCGTTTTTGCCATTTTGGCTCCGAAACCCTAATAATGTCGTGCGCTGATGTATATTTTCTATTTATCTGCAGTACTAGTTTTGCTAAACATTTAGTTTATTTGTATTGAATTAATTTAATTTATGTACAAAAGTATTTTATTTGACGTGCAATTAATAATATTCCTTTCTTAAGCCTGGCCTGTTTATATTTTAATAAGTTTTTTTTTTTATCAAATCGTCTCCTTCTGAGTTAGACACTCTTTTACAGTGAGTATGTTCAAGACATCTTTGGACGTATCATCTTAAAAATAAAAATTACAATTCGTATTTTTTTTTAATTTTATGAAATCGTACTTTACCCGAAAAATCTGCATACAAAAATCGTCTTATTTCTCATATTAATTAAGTTTAATTTAGATTAACCACAAACGTGGGCTTTATGCGAGAACTGGGTATATATTATGAAAATGTGGTATGAAGACATGCACAAAGGGAAATAAATCCTGCAGGGACCACAATGAGTCCTAAGCATTGTATGCACAAATTTGCACAAAACGATAATTTATGGCTCATTTATTACACGAAGTAGACTTAGCTTGTATTTTCGGGGTCTGTGCGATAGTAAAAGAGGAGAAGTATGTAAACTCCGACCCTTTCTCCGACTTAACTGACTACTACGGCGCGAACGCTTTGGGTTCTCGATGTCAATTTTAGATTAATTCATCATCATCATCATCATCATCATCATGTCAGCCGAAAGACGTCCACTGCTGGATATAGGCCTCCCCCAAGGCTCTCCATCCAGACCGGTCTTGTGCTCTCCGCATCCAACGCGATCCTGCAATCTTAACCAGGTCATCGCTCCATCTTGTTGGAAGGCTACCGACAGCTCGTCTCCCGTTCCATGGGGCCATTCGGGAACCTTCTGACCCCAACGCCCATTGATTGATCCTCCTTAAATTATCAGTCTGAGCGTACAGCGGGTGCGTGCCTACCAGCGCCAACCGGCGCACGATGTACTTTTGTTTGTCGTGAACTTACTTCTCCTCTTTTACTATGTTTGTGCTGAGACCATTAAGAGCGTGCATTTTAATTTTACAAGCAAAGCGAAGCGAATTTTACAAGGACTATTTTTACAAGCTTTTATTTAACTTGCCCTGTTTGTTTTCGTTGGGTCAAATCTTGCAAGTGGTGGTTGCAATCATGTACTGAAGTCTACCTTCGAAATTTTGTTGAATTTGGAGAGATAAACTCAGGGTACAACGGTAGATAGAAATGCTACAGTCTAGAAACATGAAATTTAGCGAGCAAGTCATGAGATTGTAGTGAAATTCCGTTTTTTTATGTAAGAGGGGAAAACGAGCATACGTGTCACCAGATGGGAAGCAATCACTGCCGCCTATATAGACACCCGCATCATGAGGAGACATTTTGCTACACTATTGTTTTAGCGAGTAAAAATAAGTAATATAGATAATTTTTTTCTTGATTTTTATCATTCACGTTTTATGGTTGCATTACTTTAGGCTGGCTCGTCCCCATTACAGGCTTTGCTGGACCAGAAGATAATAATAGAATTTGTCTAATGGAATGAAATGCGACGAAGCTTCGTCATTTAATTTTGAATCTATATTAAAAAAGTTTGGGAAAATAATCAGAATGTTCTTTTTTAACCCCTGACGCAAAAAGAGGGTGTTATAAGTTTGACCGCTATATGTGTCTTTCTGTGTGTCTGTCTGTGGCACCGTAGCTGTTAAACGGGTGGACTGATTTGAATGCGGTTTTTTTTATTTGATAGCAGGTTTTCTAGCAATAATTCTTAGACATGTTTTATCAAAATCAGTTCAGCGGTTTTTGAAATATTGGACTTTGAAGTGACAAAGTCAGGGGTTTTCCAACTTTTTGTTGGTTAGGTTATAATATAAAGCTATGTATTTGAATATGTATGTAAATACGACATGACTAAACAACCTAGTCAAACCAGGTCGAACCTAGGGGAACCAAGTCGCGCGGAAGATCACCTATGCGCTGAACTGACCAAGTGAAGGCCGCTGAAGGAAGCGGTCAGACAGTTCCACACATGAATTTCGAAAACTCAGAGGTGCGAGCCGGAGTTTGAACCCACGACCCTCTGCTTGAGAGGCGATAGGTAAAACTACTAGGCCACCACGGCTTTATTTGTTCATTTTGCAATAAAAATAACAGCATTACAGTTATAAAAGTAATAAAAGTTACTTTATACGTAGAACTATGAGAACAAGTATTGGAATGGAGATAATTTGAGACTCTGAAAGGACACGGGATAGTTTTGATCCCGGTTATAATTCCCAACACGGGCAGCAACCATTTGTTATGGAAATAAAATATCGATGATAAAATATCGTTCGCAAGATTTTTGCTGATTTGGGACCATTTCGTGACATAACAATTTCGCAAAAAAAGATATTAAAAAGTGCGAAATTGTTAAATTTCGCACTTTTTAATATCTTTTTTTTTGTTATGCTATGCTACTTTGTCACGAATAAATGATTTCGTTCTTTCTTTCTTTCTAAATAGTTTGAGACCCTGACACGATTGATTTTATCCCGGAATTTTTTATAATGTAAGCGATAGTGAAGTTTAAATCAGTCGGTTTGTTGAAAAGATCTAAGCGTACCTACAGACTGAAAGAAATTCCTTCGTTTTATACTATGTAAAGAAGACGGTGTTGAAAGTCTTAATTGTCCTATCACAATACGGCGTAACGAGCTTTTTGCGCTCATCATCATCATCATGTCAGCCGAAAGACGTCCACTGCTGGACATAAGCCTCCCCCAAGGCTTTCCACTCAGACCGGTCTTGTGCTTTTCGCATCCACCGCGATCCCGCGATCTTAGCTAGGCCGTCGCTCCATCTTGTTGGAGGCCTACCGACAGCTCGTCCCCCGGTCCGCCCGGCCCGGCCTTTTGTGCACTAGGATGGAATATAAAAAAAATTTCAATTAGGTTTCAAAATTAATCACAAGCTTAAATCAACGCCTCTATGTCACCGGACCACATGAAAGGGTATAGAATGCCGATCGACACCGCTTTTCATTAGAAAGCGGAATTTTTAATAAAAACCAATTAATTTAGGCCCTTTTATGGTACGACGGGTTTTATAGCTAATGGCATGGGTCGATTTGGCTTTCGTCTAACTTGACAGCGGTTAGAAGCCCTACTATGGACTCTTTGAAGTTATAATTCGAATATTAAAAAAAACTTGCTTGTGTTAGATATAGTTCCAAACAGTGCTCTTTTTAGGAAAACTAGCACACCCTTCAAACCACACTAGCAAACCCGCACACTACCGCTTCAGTTTAGCAATTCTTCGAGCTATGTTGGTAATAAAGTTTCATAATTAATAGATATGAAATGTCGCTCGTTTAATACAATAGTTGATTGACACTTCGTATATCGTCGTATTCCGATTGTAATCCGACTTTTCCCAATAAAAAACCGTCACGCATTGACTACACTATGTAATGCATTATTTTTTTTTTACTAAATACCCAACTTACAGATAAATATTTATTTCAGAAAAATTCAAAAGCAGTAAGTTTTTGGCAAAAATATCATTTAATTTTTTTTTTTTGATAACTGTACTTTTTGTTGACAGTGCATGTATTGTCACTCTAACTACATACCAAATTTCAAGACGATGCCATTAACCGTTGAAGAGTTCCGTCCTGTGGAGACGATTCTGGCTAGACTACCAGATTATTATATTGTCACTCAGTTTACATTTTAAGTACCTAAACCAAATTACAAGTCAATGCAACTACTGGAATTTGGTCGAATTTAACTTGTATGATTTGATTACAGACAGGCAGACAATGGGACAGGTGAAACTAAATAAAAGCTTGTAAAAGCTAAGTTAACATGACAAAAAAAACTAGGTACTGAAACATTTTGAAAACTAAATCGACAACGCGATGAGATCACGTGCGTTTCTCTAGTAAGACCCTATACACATCAAAGAGTTGCCTACATGGGGGCAATCCAGCGTGACGCACGCTCTAATGGGCAATGATTACGCGGCCTACATTTTATACCCGAATTTTACGTACGTATGTACTTATTATTGCCTGGGGGCGAGGTAAAGAGCGACTTAATGCACGCCGCCATTTACGCTACGTATTATAGGTAAGAAAATTACCGTTTTGAGTGTCGCCATGTGTAATTAAGAAAAGGTATAAATTCAATATTTCTTACGTAATTTTTATGTCAATTGTATTACTTGTAATTTTTAATGTGCATGTTTGGATGTGTGTTTTAATGAAATGTAGAATACAATTATTATTATTAGCTGGTGCCTTACATGTTTAGTGTTGAAGAATTTAAAGTACATAATGAAATGATAGCTACTCATAATAATAATCATCCTAAACAAGTACATAAAAATAATATATTAGTGCCCGATTCACAACCGCAATGACGCATACTTTACTATGAGTTGTCTATTTGTACTAAATACTATTGTTGTGTCTTGTGTTGTGAATATTTTCTTTCTTTCTTTCTTTCTTTAATTTAGGTAAACCAAATTATTTAAAGGAGTCCCATTAGGCAAGGTTTCGAAGATGCTGGCAGTGTTCTCTCCTTGAATAGCTAAGCTAATTCTTTGTCCAAGGAAGCTGCTACGTAGCTCTTCGATCCCCTGTGACATCTACCA
The DNA here is from genome assembly GCA_037349165.1 of Choristoneura rosaceana. NCBI lineage: Eukaryota > Metazoa > Arthropoda > Insecta > Lepidoptera > Tortricidae > Choristoneura > Choristoneura rosaceana. The sequence continues at coordinate 1,860,393 of JAZBNJ010000026.1, forward strand.
CCCTTCTAGTTATTTTTGCTTAAAAATTTGTTACTTACCTACTAAACTTTATCTCCCAAAAACTACTTCAACGGATTTGAATGAAATTTGGTACTACAGGATACTTTATATGACAAAGCAAACAATTTTTTTACAGACGACGTCGCCTGTATGTGGTACTTATTTCTTAATATTTCTCAATAAAAATTGAGTGAAATTTGGTACGCATATAGACGAATATCAGGAATATATCTTGATCATTTTTAATTCCAGTATCCATACAAGATCAGCTGTTTAGTAGGTACCTATGTAAAATTACAAAATCTCAACCACAGAGTTTAGGACGTGAGTTTTTTCAAATACAAATACAAAAAACTTTATTTAAAAAAGCACAACATAAACATGAGAAATATCAATCAGACTTCAAGCATGACTGAGCCTGTATAGTTTTGGGAATTCTCCCTAAAGTTTACAAAAACAAAAATTCAACTGTTTGAATATTTCAAGCAAAATAATGGTAATTGGTAGTTTTCAAAGACATGCCTATAAATATTTGTGTTCAATGATAATGTAGAGAGATATCCTTTCACATAAACCTTTAGTTTACAAAGGTATCTTACCTAGACGGCTTAATTAACGCACATCCTGCCGTCACCACAATCATAACATATGCTGGAACTCATTACGAGCTTGTGTATAATAATGGAGTGACATGTTGAGGCTGTGGTTACTAAATAATTAGGCTGGGCTAGGCGACAGGTGGGGCCCGCTAACTAAACTTACACAATAGGAAATGAATTTTGATTTCGCAACGCTGAGTTTCGAGATCTGCTCAGGCTGGCTCCACATTTGTATAATTTGTATTGTATTGTATTGTATTGTAAAACTCTTTATTGTACATAAAAACACATGATAATAACAGAACACAGGATAATAAGATGTACAAAGGCGAACTTATCCCTTAAAGGGATCTCTTCCAGTTAACCTTTGAACGTTTGACATGATATCAGACACAAGAGTAGACACTACAAGTACAGTGAAAAGGTCAAAGAACACAAATTTAAATTAAATCATCAATTCATTATAAATACACATAAATATATAGGTACACACTAATACACACTAATAATTTTGTTGTATCGTATCTCCATCACGTTGCGTCGACGTGTATCCAATATACTTAGTGTATTTTCCCGTGCCCTTAGTGTAAGTTTTTCGGTTACAAAATACGTCTCGATCGCGTTCGCGTTAAAATCTCAATTTACATATATGGAAACAATAACAACGCAAACGTTCCGCTAGAAGCCGCTGTTCGTGTTTCCATACAAATTGAGATTTTAACGCGAACGCGATCGAGACGTATTTTGTAACGGAAAACTTACACTAAGGGAACCGTTCACAAAATATGTCTCGATCGCGTTCGCGTTAAAATCTCAAATTGTATGGAAACACGGACAGTGCCTCTAGTGGAAAGTGCGCAACAACTTTAGTGAGTGTAGGTTTGCTACGTGAACTATTTCGTCCGCGTATCGTAAAGAAAACGGGTGACGACGCCGCACCGTGGACATGTGGCTGCTACGTATCGACGATCGAACGCTCGATTTACGTCTTCGAATAGTAAACGAATGTTTTGTGAAAACGCCGATTTACTAATGTTTCGGCGAATAACGTTTGGTAACCTGTTTCATTTCGCAAATTTTCATTTCCCAACCATTTAATATTTCTGAAACTGTAGATATTTCAGGATTTTTATAGAAATAGAAATAGAACCACTTGCTCACTCGCCCACTTACTCGTTTGCCATCCAGTCGAAAAAAAACATTTACTCATGACAAAGTAGCGTAGCAAAACAAAAAGATATTAAAATTTTAAGAAACTTGTACCTACGAAATAGAACTGACCTAACCCAACCTAAAGGGTTCTACGCGATGGTCCTGAAATAAATTCTGAAATATTTACAGTTTTAGAGTTTGCAAAATGAAAAGTTGCGAAAAGAAACAGTTGCCAAACGTTACGTGCGAAAAGGCAGTATTCGGCTCTAATGTAGAGCCAATAATCGCTAGTGTGGACGCAAAAACAGCGCTATCATGCGGCGAACCGTATCCCTCGGCATCGATGTTTATACCCGTATAATAAATATATCCCGTACACTCGCAATCGGATACGCGTATCAAGATCGGTAAGTATGGACGTGTTTTGATACTATATCACAATCACGATACGAAGTTATGATTTGATACGCGATACGCCGAGACCGGTCTCGAGGTGGTTTTTCCACGATCATCAAAGGGAATACGGGTAGCGTCCACACTTAAAGATACAGCCGTATTATAAATATGATACGCTACTACGCTACGGTTAGTATGGGCGCATTTTTGTGTCAGGTATCTTTATGTGTATCGAATATGTATAAATAAATGTTTCTCTCTCTCTCTCTCTCTCTCTCTCTCTCTATCTCTCTCTCTCTCTCTCTCTCAGCAGTGGGCAGTGGGACGTGTATATAAGCCGAGATGATGAGATAACTCCGATCTTCATGATGGCGACTCTACAGCAGACTTGGCGGGACACTGCCGTGCCCCTAGATAACAGATATGACCTTTACTACACATCAAATATCTCATCACAGTGACAATGCCCGAACTCCCTTTAGTACCTCCCTTAATTAAATCCGAGTAATTAATTTAAAACGATTGACAACCCCATCGAAACCGGATAATGCCGATTGCCGCCGGATGTACCCGGTTATAACTGGTTCAAACTGGTTCAAACTGGTTATCGGATTCGCACCGTAATCCTTTTGACGGATTACATTTGCATCATGTTACACGATCATTTGTATGACAACGTTAAAAGCTAAATATAGCTTCTGAAATGGATTAAAGCGTTAATAAGGAGTTTATAATGTAACAAACAGCTACAATCGAGGAATCTGAATCACGACAGTTTCCAGGATGCTTTTTAGGGTTACGTAGCCAAAATGGCATAAACGGAACCCTTATAGTTTCGCCATGTCTGTCTGTCTGTCTGTCCGCGGCTTTGCTCAGGGACTATCAATGCTAGAAAGCTGTAATTTTGCACGAATATATCGAGGGTATTCTAGCAAAGCAGTGCAAAATTTAAAATAGTTAGGTACATACATACATAGGCATACCAACAAAATTTTTTCTGCTTTATTTATCTAGCAAAACCGTAGAAGTAAATAAATATTGTGCACTTACCAGTTTCTGCTAGAATAACCTCGATATATGTAAAGTATGCCGATAAAATGGTACATCAAAAATTTTTTTTAGAGAAGCTCCCATAGTCGTCAATTGGGGGTGATTTTTTTTTCACATCCAACCCTGTAGTGTGGGGTATTGTTCGATAGGTCTTTTTTTAAAACAATTACGAGGTTGCAAAAACGATTTTTCAATTCAGTGATTTTTTTTACAAAATATTCAACTTTAAAGTGCAGATTTTCAATAAAATCGAGCGCTCCCCCCCCCCTCTCTAAAATCTAAACCGATAGGTGGAAAAGTTTGAAAAAATTCAGGATGATAGTAAGGATATCAAATTTACAAGGAAAACTACACCTAACGGTTAAGTTTTCTTAAGAATAATAATTAATAGTTTCCTAAGGTATAAAATATACCTAAACTTGGAATATTCCGTACAAAATATGAAATCCTTATAAAAAAAATTACTTAGTTATTTTCGTAATGGCTACGGAACCCTCTTTTTGCGTGTTAGGCATGCTCTTGGCTGATTTTTCACTGTGGTATAATACATAAGCACTACATGTATAAACCAAAGGTATTTTAAGGCAGTATTAAATCATATTCATTCCAAAAAAAAAAACAAAATCCAAAATAACTTATTTCACCAAAAGAGATAACAGTATATACAACTTAGTAATCCGTCAGAGGCCAAACTAGGCTAAGCCTGTATCTTGGCCCTCTTCGAGTGCGGTTAACAAAAGTAGATTGAAAAGAAAATCATTATTAATATTAATATTTTATACACAATTTTATGATGTCTTAAGACTATATCTTGTTTTAATATTACTATACTACCAATAGACCAAAAGGATACAAATGTTCATGATGATAAAAAGTTGTGGTTACACAAGTAAGTATAAGCTATAGATACAAATTTAAATTTATATAATATATTTATTTATATATTTTATATTATTATTCCGAGTTGGTTGTTTGGATTGCTCTCCAACAGCGAGTATCAAAACTCTATATAGCGACCCTGCCAGCCGCGCGTCCCCGCACGCGCTGAGTTCGTGGTTAGTGTACGTAAACATAGACCTTTACGAACAAAGTGCATCAGGACACAAAGAGAAGCCGTCGAATTACAAGAACTGAATGGCTACTCCGAAACACGAAATTCGAAGTTCGTATCGTACCGTAACTCTCACTCTCGTATTTAATAACATAAGCGTAGGCAGGACGGTACGATACGAACTTCGATTTTCGAATTTCGTGGTAACCTTGCTAGAACGGGTTTTGTACAAATTTCTGTTAATAATTGCAGTGACGGTAATAGGCGATACGGACTTTATCAATTATTCCGCAGATTCTAAACATTCTTAGCAATAGGTGGACAAATCACAAAAGAAGAGAAATAAGAGATAATTATTTCTAAAACACCGAGTGTTTATTTAAAAAAAAATTGAGGTTTGATCTGAGAATTCGAATTCGAATTCGAGACCAGCGAAGTTTAGAAAATCTTTGAATGCGGTTTTGTTTCATTTTAAAAATAAAGGAATGTTTCCTTTCAGTGCAGCTAATTAAATATATTTTCCATCCTGTATATGAAGTGCGTCTGTACTATACCACATAATTATTAATTTTGCCATAATTTCTTTGGCAAATGTTATTCAATCGCACGTGATTGAATTTCCTTCACTGTACACATTTACTGATCCATCCAACAGATCTATACAAAATTCAATTACTGTCAAGAAGGTACTAATAATCTACATTATTATAAAATTAAAGATTACGTCATGGACAGCGATATTTGGAAATGATTGCGATCCGCATTGGCAATCCCTCGCTTCAAATAGCGATTTAATTATGATATGGTTGTGTAGGTATAAGTCATAAAATAAAATCATAAATCTGTGCGTCAAAAAAAAATTACCTATGAACTAAAATGATTTCTTTGCTCACCCGCGACCTTAAGATAGCTAAGTCTATGCAAATTATCTTAAGGTCGCGGGTGAGCAAAGAAATCATTTTAGTTCATTGATATGGACCTCCGCAAAGTAACGCCTGATTCAATAAATTATTTAAAAAATTACCTACTTACCTCTTTGAGTTTCTTTCTGGGAGCTTCTCATTAGACGATTTTCCGAACCAGTGGTATATTTTATTTCGACATTGATAAGTTAAAACCTAAAGTTCCCATTTGTAATAATAAATATAATATAAATATCAAATAGGTCACTTGACACCTATTGACCTAGTCCCAAACTAAGCAAAGTTTGTACCTACAATAGATACTAGGCAACGGATAAACATACTTAAATACACATGAAACTCCCAAGACCCGAGATTTAACATTCGTGTTAATTGTACAAATATCTGCCCCGACTGGAAATCGAACCCGGGACCTCAAACTTCGTAGTCGGGTTCTTTAACCACTTGGCCATCTAGTCGTCCAGTCCACTAATAATAAGTACATTGCAGGGTTGTTGCGAATATCAGCATCAGCATCAGCATCCGCGGATAATCAGCATGGTTTTTAGGGTTCCGGAGCCAAAATGGCAAAAACGGAACCCTTATAGTTTCGCCATGTCTGTCTGTCTGTCCGTCTGTCTGTCTGTCTGTCCGTCCGCGGCTTTGCTCAGAGACTATCAATGTTAGAAAGCTGTAATTTTGTACGAATATATAAGTAAACTGTGCCGACAAAACAGTACAATTAAAAATTCAAAAACAATTTTTTTTAGGGTACCTCCCATAGACGTAAAGTGGCGGTGATTTTTTTTTTCGTTGGATAGGTATTTTAAAACCATTAGGGGTTTGCTAAAACGATTTTTCGATTCAGTCATTTGTTTGCGAAATATTCAACTTTAAAGTGCCAATTTTCATTAAAATCGAGCGTCCCCCCCCCTCTAAAATCTAAACCGGTGGGTGGAAAAATTTAAAAAAATTCAGGATGGTAGTCAGTATATTAAACTTCCAAGGAAAACTATAGCGGCTAAGTTTGCTTGAGAATTATTAGTAGTTTATAAGTAAATAGCAGCGTAAGGTATAAAATATACCTATACTTCGAAGATTCCGTATAAAGTACGAAATCCTTAGAAAAATATTACTTAATTTTTTCGTAATGGCTCCGGAACCCAATTTTGGGCGTGTCCGACACGCTCTTGGCCGGTTTTTTATATCAGCATCTGCATCAGCATCAGCAACAATTGATGCTGATTTTTAATGCTGATATTCAAGTCGTAACGGGTTTGTTGAAGGCGGGACTTACCGCGAGGCACGTGGAAGTTTCGATCAATCACAGACAGTTATACAATAAAAGCTGTCACTTATTCCCTCATTTGATTGTTTTGTGAACAATTACTTGAAAGTGTTTTTTTACGTATAAATTGCCTTTTATTGTTTTACTATTAATTTTTTAGTAGGATATGATTTATTGAAGTAATTTATTAATATCAGCATCAGCATCAGCATCCGCTGATATTGGTCTGAGAAAATCAGCATCAGCATCAGCATCCGCTGATATAGTAAAAACCTGCATCAGCAACAACCCTGGTACATTGTTCTAAAAGTACATACCTAGTACCAAATGGTACCAATCTAACGTATCGGCGCCTCATCCACTATATTCACAAAAAATAACCTCATTTCTTCCTATTCGATTTCTCACAAGGGCCGACACATTCGTTTCCCGTCTTTGAAGGAATAAAAAAGATATTTTCCGCCTGGAAGAAATTCCGTTAATTGTCCCATCGGGCTTAGAGATGGGCAGGGTACAGGCAAAACACCCTGTAACCATAAATACCCGTAACCTTTGAGAGAGAGAGAGACAAAAGAGAGGTGTTTAAGTTTGACCACTACGAGTATTTGTGTATCGGTAGCGGTAATAAAACATAAAATTTTAAAAATCAAAAATCTCGACTGCATTAAAAACTAAAAGGAAGAAAATAAGTCTAGTGGTCTAGAACTCTGTCAAGTAGCTAATTTAAAGTTCAACAGTCGGGACCCATTATCAACAATTTTGGAGCTGGTCACGATTTAAATGGGCCCCAACTGTTGAACTTTAAATTAGCTAACTTGACGTAGTTCTAGACCACTAGACTAATTTTCTTCCAGTCTTGATTTTTTAAATGTGATGTTATTTATACTTTTTTGATATTTCTGTGAAAATAGTAGCTGAAAAGTATTATAACCCATATATTTAGAATGGGCTAATTATTCGCTTTATAAAAATCAGCGTCGTTGCACTATCTGCGGCAACACATTATGATGAGTGGACTCCTTTTTGAGACCACAGTCAATACTGTTATAGCTATTAATATACTTACCTACTATTAAATTAAGTAATTCCTGTAAAAATGTTGTTGCATTGTGTGTTTCAAATAAATTTTTCTTCTTTTTCTTCTTCTTTAATTTGATATTATTATTATAAAAATCGTAATGACCATTACGATACAGCCGTGTTCATAATAGAATCCAATATCATAATGCTGGTTATTATCTATAGTTTCTGAACGCATAGTGGAGGATTTACTATATGGGTCATCATCATCATCATCATCATCATGTCAGCCGAAAGACGTCCACTGCTGGTCATAGTCCTCCCCCAAGGCTCTCCACTCAGACCGGTCTTATGCTTTTCGCATCCACCGCGATCCCGCGATCTTAGCCAGGTCGTCGCTCCATCTTGTTGGAGGCCTACCGACAGCTCGTCTCCCGGTCCGCGGACGCCATTCGAGCGACAGCCATGAGTGTAGATAAAATATTATTTTACAAAAATTTCTTCAACTTACAGTCTTAACCACTGCCCATCACTAAACTGTTGGCCTGAATGGCTCGCTCCGTTTTTGAAACGTCCGATCCAGTTAATTAGCGAGTATCTATGATTGTTCTGTACATAACGCTCTTTGTCTCCATTGTCTCTCGTCCTTCAGTGCTCTATTTGACACGATCTGTTAGCGACATGCACCATTTTAATCACAATTAACATCTGAGTCTCTGATGAAAGCTAGAATACGAAGTATTTTTTTTATTTCTCCGCCATTTTTTTTTCGCAGACGCCATATTGTAATATTATATACCATATGTCACTCCGACAGTTATGACGAATCCAACGATACCTGATAAGTTAAAGTCCATCCTGCCGTTTAGGCTGCAGTGAGAACCGAAGAAATAGGCATACATACCTACAGACATACACTCGAAAAACATAGCTCTCCTTCGGGCGATCGGGTAGAAAACTATACAACGTGTATAGAACTAAGGCAGCATTGAAACGTCTTTTTGCGAAAAAAACTAATACTCAGGGCTCTTTAATGACAAAAAATTACAATCTTTTGTTTTTCTGAAGGTTTTACACGCTTGAAAATCTATGTTTTGGAAACATTTGTATCTTTATTTTTAATATTTTTTACTAAATGCCTTTCAAAAATAAAAATGTACCAAAACATCGCGGTTACAGTCACGACAAAGTATCTAATTACACTGAAATTACAAAGTTTTACAAACCTGTCTCAAACCGCCGTCCCGAAACCGTAAAAGTATCCCCATAGTTAATTCAAAGCAATTTCATTTCGTCCCTCATGCATTTAACATCAAATCTCTCGTATTGTTTTTCTATGTTGGCACTTCAGTTTACAGTCCAATTTCATAGCTAGTTAAGTATGCGCAAATAGTATGTTGGCACACCTCAGTTTCCCCCGGAATAGAGTACCTTTGGAATAAGTAATATAATGGAGTTAGGCTTAGACTATATTGGAAGAAAGGTTGAACGAAATATTAAGAACTTGAACCGGCCAAGAGCGTGTCGAACACAGTTATTTTTTTGTATAAAAAACGTAAGGAATGAATGTAATTTTGATTTTATTAACCTACTGTTACCAAGTAATTGTATATTTCTTTAATAATTTGGGAATGCGAATATGCAAAAATATGCGAATATCGCGAATGCGAATGCGGATATTCGTTACATCACTAGTACCTAACTACTTACATATCTTGTGTGTTTTTGTGAGAGATTTAACTTTAGGCCTGACCATCGGGAGATGAGCGACCACGTGGTCTTTTCCCATTGACCTACCGCTAAAAGTTTAACAAATTATTCACAGATGCCAAAATTGGTTATAAGTCATCTCAAGGCGCAACAGTGCCGTAATGAAAAGAACTCGAACCAGTCGCGTGACCGGAATGAAATGAAAATGAAAATGAAAAAATATTTATTTCACCATAAGTATACACAACATAACCAATAGGTGGGGACTCCCTGTTAAGTATGAAATATACTTGTATTAGGGAATCCCGCTCCTCCATATCAACAAGTTGCCATATTTATTAGGGAGTCCCGCTCCTCCATATTAGGGAGTCCCGCTCCTCCAATGGATTCAATCATTCATTCAAGTCGTCAAAAAGTCGTGAGCAGCAGTTGTGTTCATATATCATTAAACGCTTTCCGCTAAGCTTATCACTCACCGTGTGGCTCCAGCCTCTGGAAACTGAGTACTTAAATTGGAAGTGGCCGCAGAGTATTCGTAAAACAAAGTCCAAATTTTGTACTTTTGACGTGTTTTGGAGAAAAACTATTAACTATTAAGAGAAGTCTCTTCGTTCCATTCTCCATACCAACGTAGTCCCGGTCTCATTTGAAAACAAGGCAACAGAAGTAGATGACATTTTGTAAGTATGGACTAGAGATATAATTATCTATGCCTGTGGTTTTTCAGATTTTCATATAAATGTGTAATATCAGAATAACAGGAGCTCAAAAGTCGTCAAGAAAAAAAATATCAACTTTGCACGTGAATGAAAAAACCACAGGCATAGAAAATGCAATGAAGATCTTGATTGTAGGTAAAATATCATTGATTTTTGTGCTATACTTTTCGTGTAATATGAGAAACTTTCTGGTTTTACGGGATGACCGTAAAAGAAACAAAAATTTGGAATTGAAATAAAAAATACAAAAAGATTCCAAAAAACAATCTTAATTTGATTGCTTAGTAACGATATCTCTTGTCAGGGTGAGCAGTTAGTTCCAATGGAGTGCCGAAAGTTTCTCGATCAGGGCTACGGCATCGGCATAGATGTCGCTAGTGTCACTGCTTAAGTGGCTAAATAAGAAACAAACAAGCTGAGATATGTGATGCATAGGGGAAATTCGTGTCTGTACCGTTGTCCAGCGGTGGTGTAGCGGTATGGCACGCGGCACGGAATGCCGAGGACCTGGGTTCGTGTCCCAGCGCTGGTCATATTTTTTTGGTTTTTCTGTTCATCTATATTGCAGTTTGTATTTTCAATTTAGGTTTTACGGGATGACCGTAAATGAAGCAAAAATTTGGAATTGAAATAAAAAATACAAAAAGATTCCAAGAAACTAATCTTAATACCTAAGCGTTGTCACCGACTTTGCAGCACGACGAGCAGTGAGTCGCGCGACTCGGTCGCGGTCGTTGCAGTCGCCGGTCGTGGACACCAATATAACAACAGTACTTTTATCACACTGGCACGGCGATATCGCGTATAAATACAGTAACTTAACTTTTCACTTTCAACCTACAATGCGATAGAGATAACTTACCGCCCTCATTTTAACCGCAAACTGTGACACTCCAGCTTCACTGGACGAGGCAACAGACGGCAACAGTTGCGGCTCGAGTGCTTGGAGCGCCTCTTTGCCACAAATCGACCGACTGTCACACTGTTAAATGTATTTTTTTCCATGAAAATTACAAAAAAAGATGAAAATTATTTTTTACCAGTTTGAAGTCAGCGACCCCGCACGAATAGCAGGATCGTAATAGGGTAATATAATGAATTAACTCCATCGTCATCCCAACCTATATATGTTCCACGTTTATGATATCAGAATGAGAGGGCTTAGCCCATAGTTCCCACGCGGGCCCAGTGCGGATTGGGAACTTCACACGCACCATTAAATTGCTTCGCAAGATCTGCTGGTTTCCTCACGATGTTTTCCTTCACCGCAAAGCTCGTGGTAAATTTCAAATGTAATTTCGCAATCAAATGAATTTCGAAAAACTCAGAGGTGCGACCCGGGGTTTGAACCCACGACCCTCTGCTTGAGAGGCGATAAGTCAAACCACTAGGCCATCACGGCTTCATGCATTAACTATTTTATTGAAATTAGTCTGACGAAATTTCCGGCTTCCATACATTGTTTACGATTTCGTATTTCAATTATTTCTGTAGAAACCACATTTTTTTTTCAGACTTATTTCAACAAAACAGTAATTGTACTATAAACTATTACTCAGCATTAACTGAGTATGAAACACTAATTATGTATTACGTCCTAAATTTCAACCTTTATAGTCATCTACCTTACCTACATGATCTTTTGGGCTTCTTACTGCCACCTCGTGCTGAGGCACCGACTTCAAATTGATATTTTTTTTACTTGGGGTTTTTTATATCACACTAGCTTTTGCCCGCGGCTCCGCCCGCGTGGTATTCGGTTATCGCGCTGTTCCCTCGGAAACTGTGCATTTTTAAGGATAAAAAGTAGCCTATGTCACTCTCGGGACCATAAACCAAAAACCACGCCGATTCGTCGCTTCGTTACGGCGTGAAAGCGTAACAAACAAACAAACAAACTCTCTTTCCCCTTTATAATAGTAAGGATTCCTCTGGAATAACTATACAGTACTTACCTATGCAGTATTTAGTTTCGTGACATACATACCCTTATTTTGTTTTTTTCTCTATTTTATTTTTTGTTCATTGTTTGTCACGAATAAATGTTTTCTATCTTTCTTTCTTTCTTTCAGTATTTTCAAATTACTTCAAATTATTCCATGAGTACAATTTAATATTTTCATTCATAAAATATAATTACCTAAATCAAATCGCGTCAATTGTGTATGTAAAGCAATTGAATGCAGCATTGAGCTACTAAATATTATATTTTCATACATATTGTACCAGACGTCAATCAAAGTCAACGGGCTAAAATTAGTAATAGCGACCCCTTCAACTTGAGTAGGCTCGACGATTCAATGCCGGAGATTAGCGTTGAGTTAGCAAATTATAACATAAAATGTACTTCAATAAAGAGGTGAATTTTATTTTTGTGATTACTTCGGCAGCCGATCGTAAAATCCTCCAGATAACGAAATTCCTAAGTATACTGCGAAATGGCGCCATTTCATGCATTGGCTAAGGGACGTCCGCCATATCGTTCAAAACTCATCGTTTGACGATTTGTCTAGTGACGTTTAGGCAGATCATGGAATTCCTTGGCATATTATGAAACGCCGCCATTTCATGATTTGGCTAGTTTAGGCAGATCATGAAATTCCTATGCATATCGTTTCTGGCCACCAACTGGTAGTGGTCACAATTCATAGAAATAGAAATCGTTTATTTCTTAGAATATGGTAGGTACAGGTAGTTATTATCATAAATATCAACAGCATATTCTGCCAGATCAGGCGTAGAAATATTAATAAGTAGGTATGTCACAAAAAATACGAATAAATTTGTCATCCTACTAATTAGATATAAATATGATATAAATTAATTTAACTCATACTAACCACTCCTCGCTTCGCTGGTCGTACCTAATTTTTTCTTTTTTTTAGCATATAACGTTATGCCCGGTATAAAGCTAGGAATATCGACGAATGCGTTGCTCTAATCGATCTGCCGTATTGTTTCTCAGGCACATCGTGATATGCCTGACCAACTTTTAGGCATATCATGAAATGGCGCCATTTTATGATGTGCCTAGGAATTTCTAACTGGAGGAAATCTGTGAAATTACAGGATATTACAAAAATTCTTTCACTAATTGTTGAGAACCGGCTTAACTTGCACCCAGGACGAGGCGCGCGGGAGGACGACACGGCGACGACACGATCGCCGCTCCGACCGGCACCGCTCCCACTGGCCATACGATCTCCACCGCCTTTAGACGACCTCTATTTAAATTTTGTATTGTTCAAAATTTGGAATATTTTATTGTCATCAGACGGCGATCGAACTAGCCTTAATTTACAGTCCACTATTTTATTTAACGTCCCGTATTACCCTAACACTAATAGAATCATCTATGGAGCTAGAAAGCAGCTACCAATCACAGTATCGTAGGTGTTCGAAGAGCTGAAAGAATCAGAAACACTGAACTGCGTATCGAAAATACAAACTGAAACACAGGTGCACAGAAAAACCAGAGAAAGAAAGAAGAGAGAGCGCAGAGAATCGAATCCAGATCGAATTTAGCTAGACATGTTTCGAGCTATTTTGTAGCTTTCGTAGCCACGCGCACTACGCGTCACCGCTCTACTCGCGCGTCTGATACAGTCGAGTAAGATGCTTCGGTGTAAATGCAGCTCGACTTAAACAGGTCGTGCTCCAGCAAACGAGATTTTTCCCTCGAGTAAAACTTGATAAAACGAAGCGTCGCCGAACCCACGTTTCGTTGAGACAGTTAAAGCATTCAGTCCGATTTTCAGTTATAACTTAAACGTTGTTCAATTCAATTCTTTGTCAATTTTTTCAGGAGAAGATTTTAAACGCGACAGTTCGTATCGACGTTTGAAAGGAGAAATTGATTAAGCAACATTTTCTTAAAATAGTAAGTGTACCAATGTTGGGAAAAGACCTCGCGTTTCCTCCTCCGCCACAATTCCCTATCCTGGGAATAGACCTGCCAATCGAGCTGAATTGGTTGGTTGTAACTAAATCTGTTTAAAAAATATTCATATTCATATTCATTTATTCATTATAAAAGTCATGTACATAGTTATAAAAGGTGTTTAAGTTATATAAATATATTTATATATATTTAGTTAAATATATTATACGTCGTTGAGTTTCTTGCTGGATTTCAACAGACTTTTTACCTATTTACTGTCATTTGGTACAAATGGAAAATGGGATCATGTGGACTGCCATAATCGTATAAGGCAAGTCATAATGTAATGTTTGTCATAATTATTGTCAGTTAATTTTTTTTCCGCAACCGTACATTTTTCATAACTCTTTAAATGGTCATCTGTAGAAGTTAAGTTAGGTTTGTTTTATAATAATTCTGAAAAATGAATGGTTTCAGAGTAAAAAAAGAGTTATGTCAAACATTACATTACGACAAACAATACATTATGACCAGGGTTGTTGCGAATATCAGCATCAGCATCAGCATCCGCGGATAATCAGCATGATTTTTTATATCAGCATCCGCATCAGCATCAGCAACAATCGATGCTGATTTTTAATGCTGATATTCAAGTCGTAACGTGTTTGTTGAAGGCGGGACTTACCGCGAAGCACGTGGAAGTTTAGTTTCGACCAATCACAAACAGTTATACAACAAAAGCTGTCACTTGTTCCCTCATTAATTGATTGCGTTGTCAACAATTAGTTGAAAGTGTTTTCTTTATGTATAAATTGCCTAGTAGGATATGATTTATTGAAGTAATTTATTAATATCAGCATCAGCATCAGCATCCGCTGATATAGTAAAAACCTGCATCAGCAACAACCCTGATTATGACTAACAATTTTCTACCAGTCGATTTAGACTCATGGAAAATGGACAACTCGAAATTGCACCACAGAAATAGTACAAGTACAGAAGGCACCATTCTAATGCCTAAACATCACTTTTATGTAGCAGTAAAGCTTCTTTACTTGTACTATTACTTATTCTGTGGTATAATTTCGAGTCGTCCATTTTCCATTTGCACCAAATGACAGTAAATCGTTTTACCGAACCGGTGGAAGAATTTTTGACATTCATGAGTGCTTCTTACAGCGTAAATTTAATAAAGATATTCTCACTCTGGCTTTGAAGCCGCGGTTAATCACTAGAAGAAATATATGTGAATGGAAACCCAATCCCCTAACTTAATCAAATACTAACACACGCCTAACATAAAAGCCGTGGCATATCAAGATCCGATTGAGATCAAAAGTGATTGACTACTAGCTCTCAGGGTCCTGAATGGCCATGAATACACCTAATTCCAGTTTCATGAACTTAAATGGAGTTTCAGGTTAATTCGTCAGTAGATTAATCTGTGCAATTTGATCATTATACTTTTCAATAGGTTACGAACTAAAACGGGATTGCGTAGTTTTCTGGTTAAAATTTTTTAGCAAAAAATTTAACCGTCTTCGAAAACATTGAAAATATTTTTCTACTAATTTGAAGTCGGTGCTTCAGCACGAGCCAACCAGGAGTGGACTATATATACAGGTGTGGTTTCGTTTTCTTAGAGCATTGGACACGCAGAAATATGCGCGTAGACGCCCGTTCGTTTTAATATAGCGTGTTATATTCGGGTGATTATTCGAATGTTGCAATAATTTTCCTGTTTGCATTTTTTTACGAATTGCCTGTAGATTTTCATGTCGTTTCTGATTATTCTTATGTTAAGGGTCCCTATTATTTTTAACAGATAACTAAAAAACAGAATCTTGGCTATTTTTACAGTAAAGTGTCCACGGAAATGAGACGATTGAAACGCTTGAGTAATGCCCCATTTTCGCATAAAAAAAATCGCTAGTCTGAGACCACCTAACGTTTGAAATTTTTAAACAAAAATATAAATTTCAATAAAGCTAGTAGCAGCGTGATGTTCATCGAAAATTCAAACATGTTAAATCAGTGAAACACTTTAGGCTTTTCAATAAAGCAGTAAAAAATCCAAACAACTCTAAACCCATCACTGGAGTGTCCAGTCCATTAAGCAATTACATCTACATTCAGCGCGCGCAAACGCGATAAATTCACAGACGACGTGCACAACACATAGCCGCGACCAATGAGATAGCTGGAATAAATTGGGTGTTCTAGGACTGATCTATAATGTAAAGGTACCCGCAATTTTCCAGTCTTTGACCAGTGTGTGTTGCCGGTGATGACTTACGGATCTGAGACGTGGGCGCTAACGATGGGCCTCGTGAGGAAGCTCAAAGTCACTCAAATGGCTATGGAGAAGCCTATGCTCGGGGTTTCTGTCCGAGATAGAATCAGAAATGATGATATCCGCAGTAGAACTAACGTTACCAACATAGCCCGGAGAATCGCGAACCTGAAGTGGCAGTGGGCGGGGTACATTGTTCGCAGAACTGATGGCCGATGGGGTCAAAAGGTTCTCGAATTGCGTCCGCGGACCGAGAGATGAGCTGTCGGTAGGCCTCCAACAGTCTATGCCTATGTCCAGCAGTGGAAGTCTTTCGGCTGGCATGATGATGCCATTCTCCAGTCGTCTCGTAATCATGGCGCATGCAACTGTGCCAAAATATAGAGCTTCTCTAAAATCAAGGTACGCGGCAAAAAACGCTCTTGAGATATCACAGTACATATAAAAAAGTGACACGGTTGGTTTTCCAACAGATTGAGGTGTTTGCGTTATCTATTGTAATCCATATCTATGGTGGATAACGCGTCTTTGCCAAGGTGTACTGCCTTTTCGGCGAAGTATTTTTCGCAAAATTTCACTTAGCAACCAATCTTTCGCCGAATTTTCATTTGACAAACCAGTCATTGGCGTAACTTTCCTTCGCATTTTTCTTATTTCGCAACATTTTTATATTGCAAAATTTTAATTCGTCACACTTTTATGTGGCAAATAATTATATAGCAAATGATTGGCTTAGACAAATAACAAATTATCAAATAACATTTGACCAATTTTTATGTTACAAAGCTTTACTCCAAAATTTGTGCGAGCGAGCGAAGCGAGCGAGCAAGACGGTTTGGAGCAGAAGCGACTTAGATAATTTAGGTTCAGAAGGCTAAGGCGGGAGCGGAGCGTATGTAGCTCCCGCCTTAGCCTTCGATGTTAGGTTTTTTTTTATAGCAGCCAGTATAACCTGCCATTAGGAAAATAGGTTGGAGGCCATTCAATATGTTGCTAAGTTTAGATATGCCAATCAATACATTTTGACCAAAACATAAATGACATCTTAAAAAAACCCCAGGTAATACTTTGCATAATAATAATTTATCAAATGATTAGTTGGGAAATGATATCAGTGCGAAATGTTGAGTTGGGAAATAACATTTCGCCTAAATAAAAATATGGGATAAATAGTTTGGGAGCTAATAATTTGCTAAATAATTTTCGCCGAATCATTAGTAAACCCTTTGCCAAACGTAGTGTAGGAGGCCCACCGGCCAGATGGAGTGACGATCTGCGAATGGCTGCCGATACAAGCTGGATGCGTCTAGCCGAGGACAGGGCGCAATAGCGCTCTTTGGGACCTATTTCCAGTAGTTGATAATGACTATATTATAATATACACCATGTTATAAAACGCTTAAACACAGGAATATCAATATCTAACACAAACAAACAAACTGAATGTGTTGATCTATTGTAAACTATGTGTGCTATAAATGTCCAACTGTTTCAACTCCGACCTACAATTATTAATATCGTTGTTATGAAACTACGTCAGCTCAAAAGTGAAAACTTGTTAAACAAACGCCAACTAGTCAAACATACTGAGACCCTGGTGAAAAAGGGGTCACGTCTGCAGAAATTACACAGCTGTTTTATTTTTTAATGTGTATAGGGGTTTAAGTCGAAATCAGCTGTTCAACTTCTGCAGAATTAACCCCTTTTTCACTAGGGCCCCAGTGTATGCATTCCACTAATCTGTATTTCTTTATTAACCTAGCGTTAATAACAGCCGGAACACATAATATATAAGTTATCTAGGTTATCTTTTGACTATCCATGGGGCAGATAACCATTGGAGAGAGCGTAAACATTCTTAAATGTCCTCGTATGATTTTTTTTAAAGTCTGTCATCATCATCATCATCTCAGCCGTAGGACGTCCACTGCTGGACATAGGCCTCCCCCATAGACCTCCAGTTGCTTCGGTTAGCAGCGGCCTGCATCCATCGCGAACCCGCGGCTTTAACCAGGTCATCCGTCCATCTCGTTGGTGGACGTCCTACGCTGCGCTTGCCGATCCGCGGCCTCCACTCGAGAACTTTTCGGCCCCAACGGCCATCTGCTCTCCGTGCTATATGGCCCGCCCATTGCCACTTCAACGAGCTAATCCGCTTGGCTATGTCGGTGACCCTTGTTCTTCTACGTATCTCCTCATTTCTGATTCGATCCCCTAGAGAAACCCCAAGCATAGCTCTCTCCATAGCTCGCTGAGCAACTCTGAGCCTATTTATAAGGCCTACAGTAAAGCACCTCGTCTCGGATTCATATGTAATCACTGGCAACACACAAAAGTCTTTAAAGTCTGTAACTATGTTTTAATCCCCCTAATATCATAAATTGGAAAGTTTGTAAATCTGTTAGTTTGTTACTTTTTACGTCTAAACCGCTGGACCCGATGAAGTTCGGTATAGGGATAGTTTTTTATCACTCTGCGTAAAATATAGTCAGTGTGATAAAGCCTTTGGAGAAATTTTTCTAACACTAGGTAGACATCCTATGACTTTTTAGTTTCATTCTGTACCTATAGTATTTTGTGTAATAATGCCACGAATAAATGTTTTCTCTTTCTTTTTTGACCAGTTTTCCACCATGGCCAGAAAACTGTCTAGGTATAATTTGTAAATAACTTATCCATTGCGCTTTGGAATTTTGATCAGTGAAGTACATTGTAACATTTTGTTTATAACTAACTGAACTGACCAGCAGCACATGATCTTAAGGGAGGCAGTGCTGTATGCTCTTTTTTTGTGTATATGTGGTATATATGCATATATGTACTTTGCATGTAGTTTATTTGTCTTGATATGTATTAGTTTATTGACTTTATTATTATGTATTAGTGTGTATCTATATATGTATGTGTATTTATATTGAATTTTTTAAGTTAATTTTAAATTTGAGTTCTTTGACCTTTTCATTGTACCTGTAGTGTCTATTCTTGTGTCTGATATCCTGTCAATCGTTCAAAGGTTAACTGGAAGAGATCCCTTTAAGGGATAAGTTCGCCTTTGTACATCTTATTATCCTGTGTTTCTGTTATTTTCATGTGTTTTTATGTACAATAAAGAGTTTTACAATACAATACATGCTATCGAACTAGAACTCGATTCAGCTCCATACTTTGAATTGTATTTTTTTTATATAGTAAATGGATTCTGTCCAATGGGACTATTGTGCCAGCACCATGCTTGAGGGCTTCATACGATCTGTTAGTTAGTTCGAGGTACCGTCAAACAAATAAGTGGTCTATCAATTTTTAAATAAGTTCCTTTCAATTGAATATGTCACTAAAGTTGAACTTTCAAGTTGACAGCTAGGACTTCTATGGCATTATTGATTTATGACATGCAAACGATTGTCAATCTTAGTGTGGTAGACTATACATATTTGGCTGTTCGTATACCTAGTTTCACTTTAGTTGAGGTCATGCACACAACAACATTGTCGTGTAATGACAGCGAGATTTTGAAATTACTGTTCCTTTATTGTACTCGTACCGATAGCAAGCTTAACAGCGAATTGCAAGATAGACCAAAAAGTTTCTTTAACCTCTTTTGTTAAGAATTATACAGAGCATTTCGTCGACTTTAAATAAAACAGAAAATGCAATGTTTTGATTAATTTTGTATACATTAATTCAAATAAATGTCACATTTGCGTAGGTAGGTACATGAATATAATATTAATCGTAGAAACGAAAATGAATAAGTAGTAAATTGCATTGTCTTTGTTTATGTAGCTATTAAAATTGTATTCACATATATTTTCATTACTTTGTTATCTAGTTATCAAGTGACGATGCTTTATAATTATTTTTTTTTACTGTTGGTTATACCTATTTCTATTACAATATATTTATAAATATATATAAGCGTTTTTGTTTACATTCACTCACTCATTTCATTCATTTACTTTTTTGCAATGAGTACTTTATGTAGCTGTGTATGTAATCATTCAACTCAACTAAAGTGGAATTATCTTATACCTATAACAATAACCAAAAATTGTTAAATTTAGTATATATTGCACCCGTTAGAAAAAAATACAACTAAATTGATAACTTCCTCTTTTTTTGAAATCGATTGAAAAATCACAAAGTGGTCTAAAAAATGTGGTACGGACACTCTTCAATTTTCCATACCCTTGTATATTGTTATGAAAATATAGATATGTAGCCCATTCTTAGGGAAGAAACAAAATCGTAAGGTTCAAAATTAAATGTATGGTGATTTTTTTTGAAAAATGTATATTTCTGTCTCTTTTTAAAACGCTTGTTTAATGCATCAGGTATGTCGCTACTTGCGAACAAGTTTGTTTTCATTGTGTAATCTAATCTTGAATTTGAAACCTTTATAGCTTTTTGTTATATTTATATTAAGTAAACGTTGCTTAATTTTTAAAAGCTTTTATTTAGTTTCACCCGTCCTATTGTCTGTATGTCTGTCTGTAGTCAAATCTTGCAATTTTGGCCATAAAACCACCGTGAGACTCACTCATCCATACTAATATTATAAATGCGAAAGTAACTCTGTCTGTCTGTCTGTCTGTTACGCTTTCACGCCAAAACCGCTGAACCGATTTGGATGAAATTTGGTACAGAGATAGAATAAACCTTGGGAAAGGACATAGGCTATCTTTTATCGCGAAAAAGGCTTTAAGGGGTTAAATTAGGGGGTGAAAGTTTATATGGTAGAAGTTCGTCGCTGTCGAAGATAAAACTATGAAACTTGGATATACTATCCATATCCATACTAATATTATATATGTCAAAGTGTGTTTGTATGTTTGTTTGTATGTTTGTCCGTCTTTCACGCCGTAACGGAGCAACGGATCGGCGTGATTTTTGGCACAGAGATAGTTTATGGGCTCGAGAGTGATATAGGCTACTTTTTATCCCGGAAAAATGCACAAATCCTGAGGGAACAGCGCGCGATAACCGAATACCACGCGGGCGGAGCCGCGGGCAAAAGCTAGTATTAAATAAATAGTGTATAGTGCGCGTGTTGTAGCAGCCGCCGAGTCGCGTTGCTCCGAAGAAGAAGGGCTACGGATTAGCCCGAAACATGTCGAGCTAAACTCGATTTAAGACGTGAGTTATCCGGATCATTTATTTAATACAAATCTTGCGAGTTTAATTTGACGAACTTCCAGTAGTCGGATTAACTTGAAATTTGTCATACTTTTGTAAATTGCGTGACAATAAAATAATCTAATAGTGACATCCTGGTAGCCCAGCCAGGATCGTCTCCACAGGACGGAACTCTTCAACGGTAAATGGTATCGACTTGAAATTTGGAATGCAAATGTAGTTTGAGTGACAGTGTAAGTACAGTTGACAAAAAGTACAGTCACCACAAAAACTTACTCTTCTGTTGAACACAGGCTGTCAAGTTTTAATTTATAAAATAAACCAAAACAATCAAACACCGCATTGATATAAATTGAAAGTGTTTTGGAGAATCTTAGTACTAGGCAGTTATAAATAGGCTTATTTTTTAATTTAACTACACCAAATAACTCGCTAGTAAACCTGTTTAATTAAATTTGGAATTCACTGAGATAATGGCACAAATAATTGGTCGTTAGCATTAAGACACAGTTAAAGTAAGGGCCGTTCTTTGAACGTTCGTCTCTTTCACACCTTCGGGTAATTGTAACGAATTTCATGTTCCGTCTTCTTTCCACCCTCATAATCGCAAAAAATGATGGTAAACTGCGGGACAAAATTTATACAACAGTGTCGTAGACGCAAAATTTTAAGTGTGAAAGAGTTTGTTTGTTAGTTATGCTTTCACGCATAAACCAAGGAATTCATTCAGATGAAATTAGTTTAAAGATAATACTAGACCTTAGGAAGGACAAAGCATCTTTTTAGGCTTCCGTAGCCAAAATGGTAAAAACGGAATCCTTATAGTTTCGTCATAATGTTTGTCTGTCTGTCTGTCTGTCCGTCCGCGGCCTTGCTCAAGCTGTAATTTTGCACGAATATGTAAAATATGTAAACTATGCCGACATATCGTGGGTGATATGATATTTATTGAATCAGGCGTTACTTTGCGGAGGTCCATATCAATGAACTAAAATAATTTCTTTGCTCACCCGCGACCTTAAGATAGCTAAGTCTATGCAAATTATGCGTGTTCATGCAGTTCCTCCACCTCCACACTGTACGAACACACACAAATTACACAAACCCATCTATCACCACCACCACAACTCACTGACGCGTTTCGAACTCAACCAGAGCTCATCCTCAGAGTGACACAACCGTACACCATGCTACCAGTTGTTAGACTAACAAACCACCGCCACTGTTTTAATTTGTCAAACATAACAAAAAACTACCCGCAAAATATTAATAAATTTTAAATGTGATACAAAACTACCTTGATTTTTTAATTTTATTTATTTATTGTCAAGGCATGTTTTAATAACTACCGTTGCTAAAATTAGACCCAAGCCGTAGCAAGGGAGATGACACTAAATTTATTTGCTCATTAATAATAGACCCCATACTATTGTACCTAATTATCTCCATACATTCTAACACATCAAGACGAAACCCCTTGTCACAGTAATGTAACACATCATACGAATCTGAGTCGTGTGTTCGTACAGTGTGGAGGTGGAGGAACTGCATGAACACGCATAATTTGCATAGACTTAGCTATCTTAAGGTCGCGGGTGAGCAAAGAAATTATTTTAGTTCATTGATATGATATTATTGGTTAGGACTTTTAAAACCATTACGGGGTTGCTAAAACGATTTTTCGATTCAGTGATTTGTTTGCAAAATATTCAACTTTAAAGTGCAAATTTTGATCAAAACCGAGCGTTCTCCCCCCCTCTAAAATCCGAACTGGTGGGTGGAAAAATTCGAGAAAAATCAGGAAGGTAGATACGCTCTTGGCCGGTTTTTAAAATGTAAAAAGGATTTAACTTTGTGATGATCACCAACATCTTCACTGTGCTCTCCTATTCAAACTCCATTAGAAAATCCCAAACATCGCTTACCTGGTGCACAATAAAGAGTCATTCATATTATTATATTGTATATATGTATTGCTTATCAATTAAAAATTCAACCGTTCGAACCCTCCTTTGATCAGATCTGAGTACCCATCTGTCTCGCGTCAATTCCTTCTCCGGTATGAGGAAAACCGGTATTTTAATACCCTCAGCTGCCCTAAAAGAGGAATTCCCAAAACGATTACAGCGTTAGTGACGCCATGTCAATGACGCTGTAACTGAGCAACATTGAAAATTGGTATCTAAAAATTCTAGATTTAACTTAGCACTCCATTGGATCCGGCTGTTGAGTTGAAATTTCAGTATTTTACTAAATTGCCATGTGAATGCCTAAAAATCACATCATGGATTTTATAAATTTTATTTATAAGATACCTAAACTAAATTTGATGGCTCCCAGCGATTGAGATTTCTAGATTTTATCTCGATCTTGCAGGAATATCGTAATGAAAAGTAGCCTATGTTTTATTCCAGAAACACACGCAAACATACTAGCTAACAAACTTTCTCATTTATAATATTAGTAGAATTAGGGCGATTTTGACGCAGCGTCACTGCCAGCAACTAAGTACAACACAAGAACATTGCAGATGCGTCACTAGATTAAGGAGATAAGATGAATACCTTTCGTGTTGATAATTTCATCACCTGATTTTAGATAGATAGATAGATAGAATCTTTATTCAAAACAGCATACAAAGCTCAAAGTACAATAGAAAATATACAATAATACCTTTTAACTTAAAACTAGTGCCAAAGATTTTCTCACCAAATCGTAGATAACACTGCAAATTCAGCACATAGATCCTATCCGAACAGACCATTGTTCACCCGCAAATAGTGCATAGCCTGCTTCTATTTGTTTACGGATCCAAAAGTTTGCTTAGAAAACACTTTTAAGCGATAAGACAGTTTATTGTCTACCTTGATTTTTCATTTTTGTTCATATATTTTATTGATTTTTGTGATTATCAACGCAGAATACTCCAATTTGTATACTACCGATACGTAACCGCTTTGACGCGGCGTCACCGACGCAGTGTTTTTGACGTCGGCCGTTACGCCCAGAATTCTCCTTTTCTCCTTAACCAGTATTAGGTGAGAGCAAAAGCCGCGCGCAAATCCGCGGTTGACAGTGACAGCTCTCGAGCTTACAATGTGGATTGAACAGTGCCACGGGTCTCCGGAATTGATTTTGGGACTTTTGCTTATAAATTGTCTGAACTTTGGATAACGATATTACAAAGATCGAGGAGGAAAAAGTGCGTGTCTACGGAGTTTTCGCTTCACCGAAGCGACCGCTTTAACCACTGGGCCATGAAGGATTTTGTTTGGCCGTCGGGGCTTTTCCGTGTTGCAAGTATTAAAAATGTTTGGTAATCCTTGGCACGCAAGTAAGACCTAGTAGAATTTGATCTGGAATTTTTTAACATAATTTCTAACTTTTTAGGCAATAAATGTTTGTTTACGTGACTAGGTTAGGTTTTATTTTATTACTAGCGCCCGCGTGGAATTCGGTTATCGCGCAATGTTCCCTCGGGACTGTGCATTTTTCCGGGATAAAAAGTAGCCAATGTCACTCTCTGGCCCATGAACTATCTCTATGCCAATAATCACGCCGATCCGTCGCTCCGTTTTAACGTGAAAGACGGACAAACATACAACCACACATACTTTCGCATTTATAATGTTAAGTATGGATACTTAAAGGCTAGGGCTGAAAATCGAACACGGATTCTCGTAAATCCGTGATGCGTGCTTCAAAATTAATTATAAGTCGACCTGAGCTGGCATAGGGGAGACTGAGGAGAGTTGTGACATCGTCGATTTTTAGGAACTTATTAACTGCAAGCAAGCTGGCAACAGCGCGTGTTTGATAGCTCGAGACTTGGACTATAAAACGCGTGCTATTGCGAGTTCGCTAGCAGTTAATGAGTTCTAAAAAATCGACGTTGTCACTACTCTCCTCTGTAACAACTCTCCTCGGTCTCCCCTTCTTTGGATTTAAGATACCACGTAGGTACGAGTACATGTCTCCCACGGTCTGTTCCCACTAGTTCCATTGATTGTACTGTTATAGAACTCAATGAGGGCTATCGCGAATGAATTCGCCGCTAGAGGCGCTAGTGTAGCGTGAGGTCAACGAAATGTCAAATCTCATAGTTTTTAGGTGAGCTACGCGGGTTTATTTATAATTAAAATAATTTTAAGAATATTATGCATTACCTGAAATTAATTATGGCATTAATTATGCGATAAGGGGCAATTAACGTCTGTAATTTGAGACATATTTGTCTTTCGAAAACTTTTGTCCTCCCTTTTTCCGAACAAAATGAGATTACGCAATACTGTGGTTGCTCGATATTTTTATGATACTGTTTTAATATTAAATATGATTTTAATCTAAACTTTGTTTTCACGCCCGTTATAACAGACTTTAAAAAAACCTCACGCAACAGTGGCGCCATCTAATGAGGTAAAAAACGATAGCCCTCATTA
Source organism: Choristoneura rosaceana (assembly GCA_037349165.1). Lineage (NCBI taxonomy): Eukaryota > Metazoa > Arthropoda > Insecta > Lepidoptera > Tortricidae > Choristoneura > Choristoneura rosaceana. The sequence continues at coordinate 1,886,025 of JAZBNJ010000026.1, forward strand.
TAGTACTTCAGCTGGGAAGAAAGCTAAAATGTGCTCCCATTCAGCTTTCTTTTTGTCCGCCATTGCAACAAAGGCGCGTTAAATCTTAAACTCTGCTGTATATCGTAACTAAGGCCGTTTAGGGGAGTTATTGCCATACCGCCATCCGTTCCAGCGTTTTATTTACGCACTGTACAGCGGAATATTAAATACTAAATTGAATTTCGGGTCGGCTGCTGGTCGATGTTTATGGTCATATAAGGACATAAATAAAGAGAAACGGTCCTAATGTCGCTTCGATTTTGTCGATGTTTGGATGGTTGGGTAAAATTTTTCGGTTTTTTTCTTATAAAACCCAGGTATAACCAGGTACATATATTTGCAGTTTAAAAATTTAAAAAAAAAACAATTTATTTATTAAGGTTGCTAAAAGTACAATGATTAACAATGGTTGGCACCTCTTTTTAAGTATAAAATACCAGTGCTAAGAGGCACGACCTTTTGTAGTAAAAGGTAAATTAGAATTTGTGCCAATTGATTTTATGTATTATTAGTTAGTTAGATACATACATTTCTATTTTCTTAAGGACCAAGTTGAAATAAAAAATATTTAAAAAAAACTCCAAAAACCAATCTTAATTTGATTGCTTAATAACGACATCTATTGTTCGGGTGAGCGGAGTTCCAATGGAGTGCTTAAAGTTTCTCGAGGGCTACGGCTAGATGTCGCTAGTGTCGCTTAAGTGACTAAATAAGAAACAAACAAGCTGAGATATGTAGCGCATAGAAGAAATTCGTGTTTGTACTTCTGTCCAGCGGTGGTGTAGCGGTATAGCACGCGGCACGGAACGCCGAGGATCTGGGTTCGATTCCCAGCGCTGGTTCTTTTTCTGGTTTTTCTGTGCATCAATGTTTCAGTTTATATTTTCGACCCAGGTATAACTTTAAAAACCGTCCAGGTGCGTATTCATTCAGGTTCTACGCGCTAGGATTCCATAATAGGTAATATGCGACAAATGTCATTCTCAGAGTAGGTCTGTGTTTTGTGTTTTAGGAAATAAGAAAGAAAGAGAGAGATTTATTTTGGTTCCATCCAGTACCACCACCTTGGGTATAGTAATAATACAAACAAATAAAGCTAGCAATAAAACTAAGTTACTTGATGACACGACAGGACATCATAAACGGTGTGAGTGCTACACGTTATGTGCAGAAACACCCACTTACTATAGGTACTGTATCATTCTAATCTATCTATACTTCTATACTAATATTATAAATGAGAAAGTGTGGGTATTTGTGTGTTTGTATGTTTGTCCATCTTTCACGTCGAAACCCTGCTCCGTTTCGACGTGATTTTTGGCATAGAGATAGTTCATGGGCCAGTGAGTGACATAGGCTACTTTTTAATTCCGGAAAAATGCACAGTTCCCGAGGGAACAGCGCGCGATAACCGAATCCCGCGGTCAAAAGCTAGTCTACATAATTTATTGAATCAGGCGTTACTTTGCGGAGGTCCATATCAATGAACTAAAAGAATTTCTTTGCTCACCCGCGACCTTGAGATAGCTAAGTCTATGCAAATTATGCGTGTTCATGCAGTTCCTCCACCTCCACACTGAAAGAACACACACAAATTACACAAACCCATCTATCACCACCACCACAATACACTGACGCGTTTCAAACTCAACCAGAGCTCATCTTCAGAGTGACACAACCTTACACCATGCTACCAGTTGTTAGACTAACAAACCACCACCACTGTTTTAATTTGCCAAACAAAACAAAAAACTACCCGCAAATTATTAATAAATTTTAACTGTGCTACAAAACTACCTTGATTTTTTAATTTTTATTTATTTATTGTCAAGGCATGTTTAACTAACTACCGTTGCTAAAATTAGACCCAAGCCGTAGCAAGGGTGATGACACTAAATTTATTTGCTCATTAATAATAGACCCCATACTATTGTACCTAATTATCTCCATACATTCTAACACATCATGAATGATGTGTGTGTGTGTGTGATCATGTGTGATGTGTTTGATGTGTTAGAATGTATGGAGATAATTAGGTACAATAGTATGGGGTCTATTATTAATGAGCAAATAAATTTAGTGTCATCACCCTTGCTACGGCTTGGGTCTAATTTTAGCAACGGTAGTTAGTTAAACATGCCTTGACAATAAATAAATAAAAATTAAAAAATCAAGGTAGTTTTGTAGCACAGTTAAAATTTATTAATAATTTGCGGGTAGTTTTTTGTTTTGTTTGGCAAATTAAAACAGTGGTGGTGGTTTGTTAGTCTAACAACTGGTAGCATGGTGTATGGTTGTGTCACTCTGAAGATGAGCTCTGGTTGAGTTTGAAACGCGTCAGTGTATTGTGGTGGTGGTGATAGATGGGTTTGTGTAATTTGTGTGTGTTCTTTCAGTGTGGAGGTGGAGGAACTGCATGAACACGCATAATTTGCATAGACTTAGCTATCTCAAGGTCGCGGGTGAGCAAAGAAATTCTTTTAGTTCACTAGTCTACATAATACATATGTATGCTGTAACATACATGAGCCCGCTATATCAGTTTGTATAGAGTTATAAATCGAGACAAAAAACAAATCACGTGGAAAAACAACACTATCGCTCATACTACTCACGTCCGCGAACATGCGTCGCCGGTACGTGATCAGTCGTGGAGTGGACAATCTTATCCGCCGATAAAGCAAGCAAGAGTCGTAAAAAAAATCAAAAAACAATCATAAATGTTCAGGTCATAAATGTTTTCTTTCTTTCTTTCGTAATACTGGGATTGCGTATCTTAATATGAAGAGTCCTCGGAAAGAACGTGTCCAGACACCTTTTTTTTAAATTGAGATTTTAATCTCAAAATGTAGAGCTCACGAAGTAATATGGCTTACCATTGAATTAAATCATTTATAATGTTTTCAGATTATTTAATTCAATCATGATGATGATGATGATTGAATTAATAATCTGAAAACATTATAAAATGTATTTTTTTAACTTTTAAAGAAATGGTAACCATAGTAATTGTTCGTGATGACTAACTTTCAAACCGCTATAACTCAAAAAGTTGCTTAGGTGACTAGACATGTTCTTTCCGTGGACCCTTCATATCGAATGTTAAAATACCGAATGTATTAGAATGTCGAATGGGTCATAATATCGAAAACGTATTTCTGTTAAAACTGTATTCTTTTTAGATTATAAGCACAGGCATCTTTATTCAATCAAAATCAAAATGGTACAATCAATTAATAAATTACAAATTAAATTAAAACCTAAATGAAAAATTAATAAATTAAATTTTAGATTATTAGAAATCTAACCTAATTCAACCTAAGGGATTCTATACGATGCCGTTTTAATCAATCCAAAAATACAAACTGAAATTTAGATGCACAGAAAAATAAGACCAACACTGGGAATTGTATTTTCAATTTAAGTTTCACGGGATGACCGTAAAAGTAAAAATTTGGAACTAAAATAAAAAATACAAAAATATTCCAAAAAACCAATCTTAATTTGATTGCTTAATAGCGACATTTCTTGTCCAGGTGAACGGTTAGTTCCAATGGACTACTGAAGGCTTCTCGTTGAGAGCTAGACGGTATAGATGTCGCTAGGTCACTGTTTAAGTGGCTATATAAAAAACAAAAACTAACTGAGATATGTGATGCATGGGGAAATTCGTCTCTGTACCGTTGACCAGCAGTGGTGTAGCGGTATAGCACGCGGCACGGAATGTCGAGCACCTGGGTTCGATTCCCAGTGTTGGTCTTATTTTTCTGGTGTTTCAGTGCATCTATATTTCAGTTTGTATTTGCAAATCGTATAAATCCAATTTTCAACCGATTTAATTTTTTTCTTCGCTAAACATTGTCTGTATATTTATATTTTCATAAAAATATTAGGATATGGCGAATTCAGAAGTTGTGAAATACCGTATTCAATACATTATGCTTCATAGGATTTCCCACTCTATGTATGAACTCCTCCGTGATCTTATCTAACCTCTGAAAAATCTTCGCAATGTCATATGATTAATACTGGGCATGCGCCGGTCGCAAACGTCCACTCCGATACAGCACAGTCACGAATTCGGAATTTGTCTCCGTCAGACGTAATGTTAGAAATATTGTATATGTCGGCGGTCGATCGTAAAATCCGCCAGATCATGAAATACCCAGGCATATCGTGAAATGGCGCCATTTCATGATTTGGCCAGTTTAGGCAGATCATGAAATTCCTAGGCATATCATGAAACGCCGCCATATCGGTTCAGGCACTTCGCCAGTCGCTGTGGCGGCACGCTCACTTCGCTCGCTCACAATTTCACAATAACCTCTCCTCGCTTCGCTCGTCGTACCTTAATTTTTCCTTTTTTCGGCAAATCATGATGTGCCCGGTATATAGGTAGGAATATCGACGAATGCGTTGCTCTAATCGATCTGATATGTTATTTCTCAGGTCATCGTGATATACCTAACCAACTTTTAGGCATATCATAAAATGGCGGCATTTCACGATATGCCTAGGAATTTCGTGTTCTGGCGGATTTTACGATTGGCCGCCGACATATACCTAAACTTGATTTGGATAGGTATTTAACTAAATGTAAACAAACTTGAGCTGCCAGATTAGGTACATTATGGGCGTGACAAAACTGACTGATAAAATTTTGTATGAAAACATGAGGACATTTTTTTTTTATTATTTATTGAATCAGGCGTTACTTTGCGGAGGTCCATATCAATGAACTAAAAGAATTTCCTTGCTCACCCGCGACCTTTAAACAGTCGGAATGGATTGCGCTTTTGATTCTGATTGGGAAAAACCAATTATTAACAGCCTGAATGACTTCGAGAAGAGTAGGTATGGCCGTGCCTTTGTTTTCATTTTGCTCGACTTTCTCTGGGGAAAATGCAGCCTAAAGCCCCTGTTTTGGCTTCAGGGTTAAAAAAAACCACTTTATGATGATGTAATAAGCTCTAACACAATGGCCCCATTATTAATCTAAACCTATCAAAAACTCTAACGCAGCCAAACTCAGCATAATGGCGGCCAAGCAAACACTTTACTAATAAGATTTCCTTCAGCGTCACCCTATTAGCAAAGTTCGCGTCATCGTCATCGTGGCAATGACACGTCGGTGATCAAAGGGCCGAAGTTAGATGATAACCGCAGTCCCAGCAGACCACGCAGAGGGATCACTCGGGAATAAACGCTACCAATTTTATGAATTTCGATGAAACCTGCGAAAACCTGCGAAGCAATTCAATTGTGCGTGTGAAGTTTTCAATCTGCAGTGGGCCCGCGTGGAAACTATGGTCCAAGCCCTCTTGTTCTGAGAGGAGGCCTGTACCCAGCAGTGGGACGTATATAGGCTGGGATGGATGGACGATGAAAAAAAAATCGCAAGTAACACTGCTGAACCTACGAAGCGATTTAATGGTGTGCATGAAGTTTTCAATCAGCAGTGGGCCCGCGTGCGAACTACGGACCAAGCCCTCTCATAGTCAAAAAAGCCCTCTCATTCTGAGAGGATCCCTGTACCCAGCAGTTGAGCGTAAATAGGCTGAGATGATGATGATGGATTTTATGAAGACCGCTGATACTACACATGGCTAATCTCAACCCTAAGAACAGAGGCGGTATTCCTAATGCAGTGTTGGTCATACACTATCCTTTCTATCGTTCAATCGGCATGACGCTGCACGCATGAGCCAACCTGCAGTTCGTCCACACCACACACGATCAGTTTGAACTGTCCAATTTGGCAGCGACGTTCAGTTGAAGCCATAGCGTCACAGACAGACGACGATATGTTAGCTGTTTTGGGCATTTAACTCGTGGTCTATAAATGAAAGATCTAGCAGATACGCTGAGTATGGCCTTTTTTGCTTCTTTCCGCACAATGTCTGTTTCTTTTTCGATTTTTATTATTATTTAAGATTATGTAATAAGGTTGTCTTATTTTTAACTGTGTTTATTTATTTTTTGCTGTGTCAAATTTTGGCAAATAAATTTATTCTTCTTCTTTTTCTTCTTCTTCAGAGTGGTGCATACAGTGTGTAGTGAAAAGAATTCAGTTTACTCATATACTTCGCGGTACGACGCGTCTACCATCAACAAAAATCTTGAGTTTACTGAACTGACGATCACCGACCGCCATACACGCTCCAATCGGCATGATCCAATCGGCATTACCAAGCCAAAAGAATTGAAATGTGATTGTGCCGTCAAATATACTTAACTGTCATGGCAATCCACCCCCACACACGGTAAGTTCTAACTGATCCAATCGGCAGCGTCATGCCGATTGGACGATAGGAAGTTTGGTGTATGGCCAGCATAACGTCTCTGATGCTCGTGATCATAATCAAATGACAGATTTCGCATACAAAACATGTCAGTTGACTGCTATCGCGAGCATCAGAAACGCCTTTGATCTTTTGTCAAAATTAGACATTAATGACATTGTAATAAAAGCCACGGCACGTGTCATTGTGAATGACTCTACCTATAGCTAAATCCAGTTCCGATTATGGACTCGGACTCCTTTATTGACTCCGGTTCCTTCGATCATAAAGTTGTCTGTGGCGAAGGCTAATCGGTTACATTTAATCCGTAGCTCGATTCGGTACCAAGCTATTACCTCTGAAGTATCTCTTCCTCATAATGACTCTTCTGAACTTGTGGGTCACTTCGGATTTAAACTAACGGGAGCTTTCGAATTCGAGTCATTCCATCTCTCTTTCTTCCGATTAAACACTATTAGCTTGAGTGGGACGGAACTATACAAAGATATAAATAAGTCTAGGACCCGACTAAAAAGAAGTCTAAGGGCAGTGTTTTTTGAAATTAAATAAATAAATAAATATCATCGAACACTTGACACAATTGACTTAGTCCCAAACTAAGCAAAGCTTGTACTATGGATACTAGGCAACAGATAAACATACTTATGTAGATAAATACGAGTACATACTTAAATACATATTAAACATCCAAGAACATCCGAGAGCAAACAATCATATTATTCATAGAAATTTCATAGGTTTAACGCAGCGTTTTTATCACCAGTGCTCAAGCTGATTCAAACTGTAAATAACTAATAATTGGTAGGCCGAGGAGCATGTTGATCTGACAGTCTTAACTCAGTCTTTGTTGTCATTTGATTTCCGACTCTGAGAAATCTCAGATTAGTTAATTGTACTATCTGTACTCTAATTAGGTACCATCAGCCGAATATGTGGTGTACTACCCTAAAGTTGAGAATCGTTTGCATGTCACAAAACAATAATGCCAATAGACGTGTCTGTCAACTTGAAAGTTCGACTTAAGTGACATACTCATTTGATAGGAACTTGTTCGAAAATTGATAGACCACTTATTTGGCTGATGGCACCACTTCCATACCCATATTTAATATGCCAATGGAAACTTTCCGAAATTGCGGATTTTTTTATAATTATAGGAAAATTTCAGAAACTTCTCGTAATTTTATATGAGGATTGAAACTTTCCGTTCCTTTAATTTTTTTTTTATTTCTTGTGATAATTTCCAGAAATTTCCGAGAACTTTTCCAACTTTTTAAATCAACTTTGTAATTTCATTTGACAGATAAAAGTAATACTCATCATCATCATCATGTCAGCCGAAAGTCCACTGCTGGACATAGGACTACCAAGGCTCTCCACTCAGACCGGTCTTGTGCTTTTCGCATCCACCGCGATCCCGCGATGTTAACCAGGTCGTCGCTCCATGTAATACTATCTCTGTTCCAACAGAACAAACAGAGACCACCACCACCAAGTATCTAATATACTTATAGTTTTAGTCTTAGTCTTAGGTGGTACTTATGGAGCCAAAATCAATTTTTCTTTCTTTCTTTTTTTTAGACGGCATCACAGATAGTTATTGTCTGTCGAATAAAACTTTTCAGTGAGAGGTGAAACAAGCTTACTCTATTAACGTTTCTACCACAAGAAGATATTTCTACAATCAATTACTATAACTAAGAGTTAATTGCCTTCCCGGTGCGGGTGTAATATTCTCTTTTCTCGTAAAATAAATCGCTCACACACGCGACACAAATCTTCGTTACCAGTATTTACGAGTCCTACTCCATTACAGTATAAGGAAGATGTTAACGGGAGAAAAATAACGTTTTACGCACCATTTGTGATGTTATATACCCTGTGATATGATATTTTGTAAGTAATATTTTGTATAAGCTCTCTGTTTACACAAACAAACGTACCTACAGTTAGTAAATAGTAACTAGCATTAGAGACATGTAGTTTGTGCAGGTTTTTTATGTAGGGAGGTACAGCTAGTAATTCACGTTGTAGTAATTTTTGGTAATGCCTACGGGTTTTGTTTGGTTGAGTTGAAGGTTGAGTCCCTGGTCATTGTAATATTTTTCGTTCTTCATTTTGTTATTACTTATTAAAACCTTTTATTATTTCTACTGTTTTATTGTATAAATTCTGTTATCATTGCTAATGTTTGATCCTTATCCCTGTGTATTTGTACAAATATTGCCGAAGCCGGAGTTACTGAAACTCAGGCCCTCAAGACACAGGTCTATACCTAGTTTGGGGGTCAGAATATTTGACCATTCCCGCGACTTCTCTGTACAAACTTTCCATACTCATTGATCATTGTATTTGCCTCAAGTTGATTGTACAATAAATCATTTTGTTATTTTTTTTTATTTAGTTCTAAGACTAAATTTAATCGGGACCGTAATTCCACAGATTCAGATTGGATTCGGATCGGATTCGGATCGGACTTAGTGCATAACCGCTATTATCGTATGGATAACGTTGTAATAAATAAAATCATTCGGAACCCGCATTCCCGCAGCGACTTTAGCAGAAACAGTGTTCCGAACTCACAATACAAATATCTAATTATGCTCCAGTTTCGAATTCGGGCCGAACCGATTACGGCGAACTCGGAAGCAATTTAAATTCAATAGGGCGCGTTATAATAACTTCTCAATAACTCTCAAAATAGTCGAACGACTGTTATAAATTTGTTGGGGACGCGCGAGCCGAATAACGCGCTCGGCCTAATTGGCTTACGTATAATTCGGCGAAGTTGTGACATGGGCCGCCATGTTTTTTTCGTTATTTTTTGTTTTTTATATTCGTTAACGATTGGACTCTCTCTGACTCGGTAAGTGTAGCCACCAAACGACCGGCTGTGTGAAGCAAACTCTTTTTTGGCGAACTAGACGTGAATCGGACAACGGTTGCTCGGCGAATGACAATATATTTAAATTTCACACCCTTTTTATACCTGCTAGGAAAAATCTCGCCAGCGCGATTCAGGTTGATTTAATTTCCAGTACAGCGACATCTATCGGCATATAAACTAAACAAAATAGGTACATATTACGGCTATACACCGCGACAGGCGATAATGTGAATCAAGTTGATTTGTTACAATATTTTCATGTTATCTATCTCGCTTACTGCAAAACTAAAATCAGAATTATTTTCACCACCAATGCCAATGGTGTTGCTCAGTTTTTAACCCCCGACGTAAAAAGGGGGGTGTTATAAGTTTGACCGCTATGTGTGTCAGTGTGTCTGTCTGTGACACCGTAGCTCTTAAACGGGTGGACCGATTTGAATACGTATTTTTTTATTTGAAATCATGTTTTCTGGTTTTTAAATATGTTTCATCAAAATCGGTTCAGCCGTTTTTGAGATATTGAACTTTGAAGTGACAAAGTCTGTGTTTTCCAACTTTTTGTTGGTTAGGTTATACATTCTGTACTCAATATGTCTATTGCACGTGGCGCTTGAAATGTGCCTGATTGCCGAGAGCGAATATCGCCGAATTCGGCCAACCCCTCCATCGGCACGGCCCGCCCCTACAAATTATCAACTCCTTCGAAAGTTCCCACAAAGCCAGGAATATTCATAGAGCCATTTGTTTAATAATCCCTTCTTATTAATTCAAATGAAGTTTGGTGAAAATTTATTTCAGCGAGATGAAATTATACAGTTCGTGTTAATTGGCCTCTTGTTGTATTTTTAGGGGCCGCGGAGCCCTGCCTGCGGTTGGTGGGACGAATTGTGAATGGATTTGGGGTCGCAGTCAATATTTTACACTTTCATGTTCGTGAAATTCGTCTTTACACCGGATGTGGGCTGCATAAATGACCTAGTGCATAAATTAAAATCTTTAAGAAAAGTCTCTTCGTTCCATTCCCCATACAAACGTAGTCCCGGTCTCATTTGAAAACTAGGCAACAGAAGTACATAGATGAAATTTTGTAAGTATGGACTAGACGTAATTATCTATGCCTGTGGTTTTTCAGATTTTCATATAAATGTGTAATATATCAGAATTACAGGAGCTCAAAAGTCGACACAAAATTATGTCAACTTTGCACGAGAATTACAAAAATCTAAAAAACTACAGGCATAGAAAATATTATAACGAAGATCTTGATTGTAAAATATCATTGTATTCTGTGCTATACTTTTCGTATAATATGAGAACAACGAAACCCAAAATTCACCCGCCCAAATCTTGAAAACCCTACAGCAGCTGTCTCGATATACATTAGCGGGAAGCTGAGAAGCGGGAGGGGATGTGCATGGGGGGGACGGCTACGAGCGCTTATGTCATGAGCAATAAAGACAGCAATATCCCAAACGAATACCCCCTACCCTACCCTGCCCTACCCTGAATCTATGTTTGTATTATAAGTTTTTTTTGTACTGCTTTATGGTGTGCAATAAAGAATATTTGTATTGTATTGTGTATTGTACTGAATACCTAACGCCGCCGCGCGGTGGGCAGGGAAACTTCTCTTAAAGGAATTGAGCGCTGAGCTGAAAGCTACGGACGAATACAAGTTTATTAAAGTAAAGATTTATTTTTCATTTTATTATTTAAGTAAATTAAATACCTAAATAATAAAATAGGCTAAGTTTCCATAGAAATATCAATGGACGCCAAAATAAGTGGTGATAAAATTAAATTTCAATTTAGGAGAATTTTATACTGGTATTGTTCCGAAAGAAATCAAATAAATGACAAAAATAAACACAAAAATGACACAAAATTAAATTAAAATTTAACCACTTATTTACTTGCCAAATAGGTACTTATGAATACCTCTGTTTATGAGTATTCTGTTTCTACCATAGGCGAAAAAACGTTCTACGAGTAAATAGGTAAGTATGGGCAACGCTTCGCATGTATCCCTCAATATCATTCTTAGGAACTGTTTGACCATCCATTGATTAGTGTTAACTGATGGTTAAATGTGCTGCCCTCTCTATTTGTTTTGTTCGAATAGACGGAGACGACATCACATTTAACCGCCAGTTAACACCAGGTAATCAATGGATGGTAAAACAGCCCCTAAAACTTGTTACAACAATTTTTACTGTTGTAAGTGACGGTCCGTACTTTAAAAATTTTTAGGTAAGTAGAGCAAATAATGTAAAAGTGAATCGGACAAAATATTTTACCTCTTCAATGTTAGTTTTTTCACCTGCCATAGAAACAGCAAAAAACAAAATGAAAATAAAAACAACAGAACAAAACTAAATCAAAATATCAAATTCACCAACAGAGTACAATGGAATATCTAGCAAAAAATCACACGGCGGCCGAATGTTTTGTCCCTTTTTGTATACTGCTTTATATTTCTATATTAAGCTACTGAAAAGTTGCCAAACCGTACTTAGCCCAAGCACATACGTACATTTATAATTATAATTGCCTTTTCCTCATTCAACGGAGGTAATTAAAATCTCACATTAATTTAATGGAGCAAAAAAAGAGCGAACGGAGCATAATCAGAAACCGGTTAATTGAATACATAAAAGTACTTTATGTACGCTGTGTTTCAAGTGAATTACACTTGTTTTAGTGGTTGCCGTATAAATAAAGATGTCTATCGCGGATACCGGCTGCCAGAGAAATTATTTGCAAACGTGAGATAATTTATATAATTTATTGAATCAGGCTTTACTTTGCGGGGTTCCATATAAATGAACTAAAACAAGAACTTAGCTCACCCGCGATCATGATAGCTACTTTTATGCAAGATATGCGTGTTCATGCAGTCCTTCCACTTCCACAGAATAAGAACACACACAAATCAGGTAAACCCATCTAACTCCACCACCACACTACACTGACGCGTTCCGAACTCAACAGGAGCTCATGTTCAGAGCAACATGACGTAGCTATTATAAGGTCGCGGGTGAGCAAAGTTAGTGTTTCAGTTCATAGATAGTTTGAGGCTACAGTATGAATAGCCTTTAGTGCTTAATAATGACACCATGTTCGAGTATGCGTTCGACTCGCACTTGGCTGGATTGAATGAATGAAGGAATTAATGAATGAATCTACTAAATGATATTGTAACGGATAATTCACGTCTTAAATCGAGTTTAGCTCGACATGTTTCGGGTCGCGAGCAGATCGGTGGCGCTTAGTGCGCGTGTTGCGGCAGGCGCCGAGTCGCGTGCTCCTTAAAAGAAGGGTTGAGAAATAGTCCGAAACATGTCGAGCTAAACTCGATTTGTGAGTTATCCGTTACAATATCATTTAATATGAGTGAGTCTCACGGTAGTTTCATGATCAAAATAATTGAATGAATGATTTATTTGTATAACATAGGTAAGTTACAGAGATTTTTAAGATTTCAGAGATTATACTTTTGTTTTTTTGTATGACAGTCTTGATCAGCAGAACGAGCTAATCCAGGCAGTCCTTTAAGTAATTCAGGAATGACCCATTTGTGGGTTGCTATCGCATTTTAGTCGGTCTCCCTTTGAGCGTGGTGCGAATTGTACAGGGTGGCTCATTTAGATCGGTCAGTATGGGAAAGACTGAAACTATAAGACATACGAAGATCTGTTCTTAGGAAGAACGTCATCGATTTTAGTAACAAGAGAAACTGCATTCAAACATTTGAAAAAAAGTACTAGTTTGTAAGCGTTTTTGCTGACTGTACTTTTTGTGACTCTACTTGCATTGTCATACTACATTTCCGTGTGGAGTTCCGTCCTGTAGAGACGATCCTGGCTGGGCCACCAGGATATAACTACCAGATTATTGTATTGTCACCAGATTTACATAAGTATGCCCAATTTCCACAGAAAACCAGCGTTGCTGCACATAATGTGCGGCAACACATGCTGAGTGGAGGCCCTTTTTGGTGTCCTGTCGTGTCACGAATAGTTATAGTGCTAGTTTTAATCTTAGTCTTAGGTGGTACTTATGGAGCCAAAATAAATAAATTTTTCTTTTCTTTTCTTTCAATTTCAAGTCAATCTGACCATTGGAAGTGGGTCAAATTCAACTTGCAAGAATTGACCTGCACATACATAAACATACAACATAACAAGAACAAGCAACATACACACAAACATACATACAAACATAGCAAGTTAAATAAAAGCTTTTAAATGTTTATGACAAGGTACTAAAATGTAAAGGAATCTTTGAGCTCGACTGTACCAGCTCGTTTCTGTATGAGGTCACGTTTAACATATTTTATTTTCATAAAGATGGAACTCATGTAATACAGACTCTGAAAAATACATATATTATTACTAGCTTTTGCCCGCGGCTCCGCCTGCTTGGTATTCGGTTATCGCGCGCTGTTCCCTCGGGAACTGTGCATTTATCCGGGATAATAAAATAGCCTATGTCACTCTCGGGCACATAAACTATCTCTATCCCAAATATCACGTCGATCTGTCGCTCCGTTACGGCGTGAAAGACGGACAAACACACAAACACACTTTCGCATTTATAATATTAGTATGTATGGATGTTACGGAGCCTAATCTCTAAATTAAACCTAACTATTTACTTTCACGCCCCAAACTAAAATGCCTCAATACATTTTAACCAAGAGTAATTTACTAAAAGCCAACCTGCACTGAATTTAAAAATGTTTGCAAAGAAATTGCATTTACATTTTAAATGAAAAGGTCTTACTTATCTCGTGGGCGTGTCATACAATGTATGAAGGGTCTAGATTAGTTGCCACGCCGCTTTGAACTCAAGTAAAACAGGCTTTCTGAGAGATAGCGATATTTTAAATGGAAATGTGTATTATACGAGATGAAACGCTGCTGCACTAGAAAGAAAGCATATAAATTACATAGTTTATCTACTCATTAGGACATATCATTGTGCAAAAATGTCATCAACGTATACTACATTCAAAAACGTTTAACGCTACCCTATATCACACTCATACTAATCTGTATACCATATCCCATCTAAAACAGTTCGACGGCTTAGACATGCAGAGATTACTACACCTTTTTATTCGACTGGATGGCAAACGAGCAAGTGGGTCTCCTGATGGTAAGAAATTTTTGTTGGTTAGGTTAGGTTATTGGAGTCTGGTTTGCCCTGTTGCAAAGAATGTACGAACAAGAATTAAATACAATCTAGGGCTCTTCAAGGCTAAAGTAGGCTGTTACTGAACCAGAGAGATACGCCTTTGGCATCTGCACTGAACATGAGGTGGGCTAAGGGTCAATCAAGGTTAGTTTCATGTAAAAAAAAAGTCTGATCTACGACTTCAACATGATTGCTGTTATTACTGAATAACGTAAATTAAAAAGCCGTGGTGGCCTAGTGCCTACCTATCGCCTCTCAAGCAGAGGGTCGTGGGTTCAAACCCCGGCTCGTATCGCTGAGTTTTTCGAAATTCATGTGCGGAATTACATTTGAAATTTACCACGAGCTTTGCGGTGAAGGAAAACATCGCGAGGAAACCTGCACAAACCTGCGAAGCAATTTAATGGTGCGTGTGAAGTTCCGAATCCGCATTGGGCCCGGACTTGTTCTGAGAGAAGGCCTGTACCCAGCAGTGGGACATATATAGGTTGGGATGATGAGCAAAAATTAGCGATTAAAAAGCATCATTTCATTTTATTTTCAATAAACAATTTCAATTTCAATTTCAACCATTTTTCAACCATTTAAAGACCGACATAGTTAAGTGCATTAAAATGTTGTTTATGTTGCAATACGAGAACATTTTCATCATATAAAATACGACATCTCGCAAATAGCAATGTAAAGTCACAAATGTGTTTTATTCTCACAAACATAACTTATTTACGTAACGAATTTCTGAAGAAGAAAGGTTATTGGAGAACCATTTATAGTTTCAAGTTACTTATGATTAGATGAAACATATGAATAAAGGTATAATATTGATGTATGAAATACATTTTGAAACACGTTCGTGAATTTGAAAGAATATTTTATTTCAAGAGTAATTTGGCTAGCCTTTAAAAATGTGCTATTGTTTTTAGGGTTCCGTAGCCAAAATGGCAAAAACGGAACCCTTATAATTTCGCCATGTCTGTCTGTCTGTCCGTCCGTCCGCGGCTTTGCTCAGAGACTATAAATGCTAGAAAGCTGTACGAACGAACAGACAGATAGACATGGCGAAACTATAATTCTGTTTTTGCCATTTTGGCTACGGAACCCAAAAAAAAAACAACATACGAGTATTTTATTAATAGCTTCCATGAGATAGCCACAAACATATTCCTCTCAAAGTTGTGGACTGTTAGCCTTTAAAATAAGTGGATTACCATACATCTTAATGGCGAAAGTTAAGTCATGATTAGAATAACGACAGTATAATGTGGCAGCAATGTACAGAGTTGATCTTCTTCTTCCTGCCCCCTCCCATTTCAACTGGGGTCGGGCCTCCTTGTACGTCGGCGCCAGGACGCTCTATCCTGGGTTGTCGTTGGTGAGATATTCAGGGCTTTCAGGTCCCTATCAACATTAGTCCACCATGTAGACGGCGGTCTTCCTCTACCACGGGGTTTCGTAGGGACGTTTAGATCTTTACGGAGTAGCTCTCATCTCTTCTTTTTATGTGGTTGTACCAGCGAAGTCGACTTTCTCTAAGTTTAGTCTAACAACTGGTAGCATGGTGTACGGTTATGTCACTCTGAAGATGAGCTCTGGTTGAGTTCCAAACGCGTCAGTGTGTTGTGGTGGTGGTGATAGATGGGTTTGTGTAATTTGTGTGTGTTCTTATAGTCTACAAGCCAGGCAGATATTTTGTCAGTCATTTCCTCTCAAACGATAACGTACAGAATGCTTAGAGATAGTCGTGCAGTGAATCCTTGTAAGCTACAGCTGCCGCTCCGAGGGTGGGTTGGGCTGTGGTAGCCGCCCAAACATGTAAAAAAAAAATTGTTTTCAATCATTTCCTCCCGTCTAAAAATTTGCCAAACGACAGTTTAGACAATTATTTTACGTTTCAAAAACGTCAGCTGGCCTTACTGTGGTGGATTATGCGTCAGCTGGTCACACAAACATCTTATTATGAGAACGCCTGCCATTTTTGCTATAGCAAAAAATCACACACACACATCACATTCACGTTTGCTATAGCAAAAATGGCAGGCGTTCTCATAATAAGATGTTTGTGTGACCAGCTGACGCATAATCCACCACGGTAAGGCCAGCTGACTTTTTGGAAACGTAAAATAATTGTCTAAACTGTCGTTTGGCAAATTTTCAGACGGGAGGAAATGATTGAAAACATTGTTTTTTTTACAAGTTTGGGCGGGTACCACAGCCCAACCCACCCTCCGAGCGGCAGCTGACGTTCACGAGGCTTCACGGCACTACTCTCTCGAAGCATTTCATAAGTTATTGCTTGAGAGGAAATTGGTAACGAAAACCTGTTGCTGGCTAGCGTACTATTACAGTGTGGAGGTGAAGGAACTGCATGAACACGCATAATTTGCATAGACTTAGCTATCTTAAGATCGCGGGTGAGCAAAGAAATTCTTTTAGTTCATTTTCTCTAAGTTTCTCTGCGATTGGGGCCACGTGAGTAAAAGTGGTAAAATAAGTGGATTACCATACATCTTAATGGCGAAAGTTAAGTCATGATTAGAATTACGACAATATAATGTGGCGGCAATGTACAGAGTTGATAACTTTCCATTATCAAATCAACACTTGCGACGAACGGAGCAATGATTATTCAAGCATTTGGAAGTTTGTAATTAATTAGCATGAGCATACGATACACGTTCTTGCATCATTTTACGCTAGAGTGGATCCAATTTTGTATCGTTTTCTCGTATTGTCATCGTTATCGTCATCATCTCAGCCGTAGCACTTGTGACTCTTCTTGTGTTGCAGGTGTCCATGGGCGACGGTAATCGCTCACCATCAGGCGATCCGTCTCCTCGTTTGCCCACTATACCATAAAAAAGGACGTCCACTGTTGGAAGGACCATCATCCGGGCTAGACCTTGTCCCATCTACTTGGGGTCGGCCTTCCTCGTCCGCAATTTCCACTTCGCACGGTCATGTGCCATGCTCGCGTCCAGTCCCGCTTCTATGAGGTCTTTCTCGACCGTCGTCAGCCAAGTGGAGGGTGGTCTTCCACGTTCTCGCTTCGTCACTGGCAAATTTAGGGCAAGCTTAACGATGTGGTCTTCCGGCCGTCTCTGAACGTGACCATACCATCTGAGGCGTTTCTCCTTGACTTTCTCTATTATTGGAGCAATCCTGAAACTGCCCCTCACGTACTCGTTCCGAACTTTATCCAACAGAGTAATACCCCCCGACCAGCGCAGCATCCTCATTTCTGCAGTGTGTTGTTTGTTGAGGTGTTGTTTGTTGGTCGCCCAACATTCCGTACCGTACAACATTGCAGGTCGTATGGCTGTTTTGTACATTTTGCCTTTGACGGTAATTGGCATTTTCTTGTCGCACATGACACCTGTGAGTTGTCGCCATTTCAGCCAGCCAGTCGTAGTTCTGTGCGTGACGTCACTATCAATTTTTCCATCACTGCTGATTATTGAGCCTAGATATTTGAAGTGAGTCACCGTAGGTACTGGTGTTGTTCCGATAGACACTGTTGGAAGGACCAGGCTTATTTTTATCAAATAGCTGGTAAAGGAGCATGCGAGTCACCAGATGGTAAAGTTATCGACATAGCCCACCGCATTAGCACGCTGAAGTGGCAATGGGTTGGTCATATAACCCGAAGAGATAACCGTTGGGGTAGACGAGTTCTTGAGTGGAAACCACGGATCGGCAAACGTAGCGTAGGACGCCCTCAGACTCGGTAGTGCGATCATCTTTGCAGGGTGGCTGGCAAGAGCTGGATGAGAGTGGCCGAGGATCGTGCTCAGTGGCGTGCCATGGGAGAGAGGCCTATGTCCAGCAGTGGACGAACATAGACTGATGATGATGATGATGATGATGAAGTGATCACCGCCGCCCATGGACACCTACAGCATTATAAGGACTGCGGGTGTGTTGCCAGCCTAAACAAGTAAGCCTGTAACAAGTTTTTCACACAGTTAACCCAAAGACTACCTAATAGAATATTTATCGAGCGCGTGTATGGCACTCGAGGACTTTTCTCCCTCAACGGTTATTCGTTCTTCTACTGGAATGGTTCGCCTATTTCTATTTCAACTTGCATATTCTTTGACCTATGCATGTGTCTATCTATCTATCTATCTATAGCAGCTCTTGTTGCATCCGTCTTCGAACGTAGGTCTCCTCTTCACGTTTCCACGTCTGTCTGTCCCCTGCCACCTTTATCCAGTTAATGCCGGCTTGCAGCTGGATGTCATCCATCCATGTCTTAGGAGGTCTTCCTCTACCGCGGTGTTGGCACGTGTGCTCCACTCCAGTATTCTTCGCACCCAGCGGCAGTGATCCATTCTGGCTATGTGTCCTGCCCGTCCCATGCCTGTGTATAAAGCTTAAAATGACATTGAGATAATGCTGATGACTTATTCTTACTTTTAATCACTACTGACGAGCGGACAGGGTGCCAAGTAGAGCGCAAAACGATAAGAGACCAGCAAACTCCCATTTAATTTCTCACTTATATATGTTTACGGCAACTTCCTCAGCCAACGGACGTGACTGAAAAATCTATTTTCCTGCCCTAGGGTTCCGCAGTTAAAAGTTTTCAAGTACGTGACCCGATATAATAAACTCTGCCCGCCTAAGAGATTACTGAAGTTTGGATTGGTTCAGTTTTGAACGGGCGCCGTAAAAAAGGGGTGTTATAAGTTCGGAGCTGTTGAGCGCGTTCCAAATTTAATAACGTACGAATGTGTTAGTTCTAACTATTCATGCCTATTTTTTAGTTGTCGGTAGGTCTCCAACAAGATGGAGCGACGAGCTGGTTAAGATCGCGGGATCGGGGTGGATGCGAAAAGCACAAGACCGGTCTGAGTGGAGAGCCTTGGGGGAGGCCTATGTCCAGCAGTGGACGTCTTTCGGCTGGCATGATGATGATGATACCTATTTGTTAGCCTAATTAACCATTGGGCAGAGTAGGCAATGTCCAAGAGGTCTCGCATCGGCTAGCAGCCTAGCCAAAAGATTTTGAAAATATTTTGTAGAATAAAATATTTATTACTAAATTTGTAGCCTCAATGACAATTATATATTATTGCATTTTCATATTAACATCGTAGCTATCAAACGGATGGACAGATTTTGGTGCGGTTTCTTATGGTAATCAATTTAACTGTTTTTAAGATATTGTTGAACTTTTAAATGACAAAGTCAAAGTTTTTCAAATTTTCTAAATTAGTTAGGTTTTTGTTATCATCATGATTGTCTTCAGATTTTTTAAGCCAGCAGTTTGTGGTATAGCTAGGGAAAGGCTAGAAAGATGAGACAAAAATAACGTAGTGGAACCCTCATTCTATAAACCTCCGCGCTTGGCCATCCTTATCTGTTTAGGAAGGGAAAATATATTTGCCAAGCGTCGGCTTTAGGCGAGGAAGAATGTCACAGTAATTTCCCGCTTTCCCGAGAAACACGTGGGGTCCCGGTGCGTACTGCGTAAATTTTCTCAGCGCAAAAGCTAAGTGTAAAATTTGCTCAAAATACAGTAGCTTATATTTAAAAATCCCCTGATATCCATATAATACTATCAACGACTGTATTTTTTATAAGACAAGTAGGTATTGGATGCCTACATGATATGTATATGCCGGCGGGCTGATCGTAAAATCCGCCAGATCACGAAATTCCTAGGCATATCGTGAAATGGCACCATTTCATGAATTGGCTAAAAGTTGGCCAGGCATATCACGATGTAATACATGTCTAAGAACCATCGCTAGAAACCCTTTCAAATAAACAAACCGCATTCAAATCGGTTTACCCGTTTAAGAGCTACGGTGCCACAGACAGACACACAGAGAGACAGACAGACACAATAGCGGTCAAACTTATAACACCCCACCTTTTGCGTCGGGGTTAATAAAAAAATGTTAAATAGAATATTCTCTCTCTCTTTCTCTCTCTCTGTGTAAGAAAATAAGGCGGATCCATCTCATCCTCTGTGTATCGTAAAAGGCAACTAAAGCAGCGTTTCCACCAATAACGTGCGAGGATGTATTGCTCGCCTCGCTGTTTCCATCAGAGATGTGCGTGCGATTTGTAAATGAAGCGTTTCTATTGGTTAATGAAAAACATAATCCTCGCAACACATCTTCATACATCTCTGGTGGAAACGTTGCTCAAAGGATCCGATGTGAAAGTTTCGGCAGCGCTTACTTTTACCAACTACACACTCTCGAGTTTAGAAGGCAAAAAGACACCGCACTATTTTCCCTAGAAAATCGTCACGAAGATACACTACTATACCTTCTTACAATCACGACCAAAGAGTGTAGCGTCTTAAAAGACGTACCCTCTCATTTCGTATTCGAAAAAACATAACGCATATCATCCGTAGCCCATATCAAAGCATGTAATAAACGGAGTCTTAGAAATACGCGGCTTCGTGTAATATGGCGTAGGTATTACAGCCCACAGCCGCCATTTTCTTTCGGAGATGCTTTTTAAAGTAATACGAGTAATTTGGACTGTGTACGGAGCACAAGTCATAAACGTTGTGTTTCGATGCCATTGGTAGACAGTTTTAATGCAAAGTACGTTGGGAATGCCGTAAAATCTTATGATATGTATAGTTGACCAAGAAATTGGTTTACTTACTTAAATATTTTTTAAAGAAATTTCAAAAAGGTTAGTAGACGTCACAGGTGACCGAAATGTTGGTAGCTTCCTCGGGCAAAGAATTAGCGAATTAGCCTAGTTATTTAAAGAGGAAACGCTGCAAGGATCTTCGGAACCTAGCCTAAGAGGTACTCTTTAGATAATTTTAGTTTTAGGTTCTATTTTTATTTTATGTAAGTTTTATTTTTATTTTATGTGGTAAGTTTAGTTAAGTTATTTTTAGGATATTTTTTATTTTATTTGTACCAATAAAAACAACAATTGTACTTACGTTTATTTAGAAGTGGAGAAGGGCGGCTTCGTAATAATATAACATTATATATTTAGCTCTCTCCATAGCATATTATATAGTGTAATTATGCTCAGTTGAACTTACATGATGGATGATCAGCGTGTTTCGTTGTAATGTCAGTTCCTCCCCTTTATTGGATTCCGTGATCTACACTATTTTTCCCAATATTTCTGTTATACAACGTTTCATTTTCTTCCTCCGTACATGTAAAGTTATCTGAATTGAAGTTTCCAACTTTACAAATATAAACGCAGTAAGTTCACGAAGTCCTTGCACTGGAAAATATTAACGGTATGAAGGCAAAAGAACGTAAATCTTACTATTGTAATATGTAGTGCAAAATGATGTGTATTTGTGTGTGTGTTTGAGAAAAATAAAGTGAGCACTTTCCAGGGCTTTAAATGATTGTTTTGATCCGTCAGTCTCATATTTGGTAGCTCTCGGGCTCAGATCAAATAAAAAGTACTTTTTATTTGATCTGAGCTCTCGGGAAGTTATCTATAGTTCATTGTGTGAGAATTTCTTTGCTGTGGTAATTAGTATGAAAAGATCCCTTTAAGGGATAATTTCGCCTTTGTACTCTTTTTATTTTGTTGTTTTTATTTCAAGTCAAAGTCAATCAAAGTGATTTATTTGCAAACATAGGTGTAACTGATTACAGTGGTGGTAACAAATATAAGGTAAGTATCAAAATGCTAAACAAGTATGTAAAAAAAAAAAATTTGTTATAATTACATATTATGTATATCGTTATTGACTTTGAGTTTTTCGACTTTGACTTTGACTTTTTTGACTTTGACTTTGTACTCTTTTTATTTGATTGTTTTGTTTGTATTAAGTATTTCTGTTTTTTGTGTACAATAAAGTATTTACATACATATCAGCTGTGTTTTATTAATTGGTTCAGCATTTTTTGAGATATTGAATTTAGAAATTACAATGCCGAGGAACTTACAGCTTTTCTAAGTTGGTTTGGTTGTTAAGTTATTACATTAAAACATTAAAACATTATTGATATAATATTGAATATTAGTAGCGTACCAAAAAAAGGTATTGTATTGTACTGTAAAACTCTTTACATAAACACATGAAATTAACTAAAACAGGATAATATAACCCTTTCGCCTGTTCGCCTTTTACGATATCTCAATTTCTGTCAAAAAAAAAAACAAAAAAATTAAAAATGTTTATTTTCAATTTTTGTTTTAAAACTAGTGTTGAATCCTCCTTTGTCAATCGTGTTTGTTACTTTTTTTTGTACAAAAAAGAGTACACATACAAAGTATCTATTATGTCTTTACCTCCTTTTGAATACTGACCGTCCACTAGAGTTCAAACATGGTTCAAACCTATCGAGAGTTTCTAAAGCAAAAGCAATCAAACGAATCTTTGCACAAATCCACAAACTTTTCACGTTTGCTCACTGCAAGAAAAATTCAACGGAAGAAAACATTACTGTAACAAACAACTTACTTTTCCAAGAATGTATCACGATTGATCATTTACCTAAGTTTTCAACTTTATTACATTAGATTTGAAGTTGTTTTTGGATTCATTGGTTCGTTTGCGATACGAGCTTGAAATGTAAGTTTTGAAATCTAATATTGAAAGCAAAAAAAAAAGAAGAAAAAGAATAATAATTATAAGAAACAATACTGAAAATATTATAGAATCCGCTTTATTTCATTACTCATACCACACTAATGGCGTTGCAACTCGCTCCCGCTTGTCAACTACGCCGGACCAACTTGAATCTGAATTCTTATCGTTGTACCACGACTCGGTGATTTCCATGAAAGGAATAAAAAATATCAGCAGGGCCCTCGCGAACGGAGCGTAATTACGGAAGATATTCTAAATTGCTGGACTGAGAGACTTACTGAGAACCGTTAATAACATCACACATAGGGGCATTCGTAGGATAGGAACGAATTAATTAGTCTAGAATCTAGATTTACTTTTAACGATACCCGAATAGGTGATAGTCGGGTTTGTGCGATTTGTGTGTTTTTACAATGTGCAGGTGGAGAAGCTGCTTAACATAGATAGATGCAACCATGCATAAACATAGCTATCATCATAAGGTCGCAGGTGAGCAAAGTAATTGTTTTAAAACATAGAGAATCCCTTAAATCTTAAAAATCTCTGTAACTTACCTATGTAATACAAATAAATCATTCAGTCATTTTTTCATTCATTCATTTAGTCATTCATTCATTCATTCGTTCATTCATTCATTTGTTTCATGTATATGGATCACCGCAAAGTAATGCCTGATTCAAGATTTTTTTCCGAGAGTATACCGTCCCTATAAGGAACCAGGTATTTCTTAGTTTTTCACGGAGGCAAAGCCTCTAGCACGAACTAGTTTTACTACTAAATGAAGAAAGTAACACAGTTTATTTTCTTGCTAAAAATTCCCGGTGACAACTAACTCTTAGGGCGGTTTCAGACTAACGTTTTATTTTTGCTTATAAGCTCGTTTTTGAAAGCGCGTGGACACGCGTACCTACACGTGCGATTTTGTTTTCTTTGAGCGTTGAACACGCGGGAATGAGCGCTTACACGCGCATTCGTTAAAAAAGCATGAATGAACTGACACAGTAAAGAAAAAAGGAACAGCAGGGCTACTACGAAACTCGAAACTCGAAGTTCGTATCGTGCGGTCCCTCTGACTCTTGTACTATTTAATACGAGAGCGAGAGAAAGCGCACGATACGAACTTCGAGTTTCCAGTTTTGTAGTAGCGCTGCTCTATGGCCGCTTGTGTAGATGTCTGTTGTTTTACCAGACAACGAACCGGTTTATTTGCCGGACTTGCGATGTTGTATGGCAAAATCGCCGGACAAGTGTCCGATAGCGAGGCGCGGAGGCGGTACCGGTTGTAAAAATTGAGCTATCATGAATGAGTCCGCATAGAAGACCGCACTACGCTTCTTTTCCGAGCGGTATTCTATCAGGACTCTTCCATGTTAGCTTGAATATTACAAACGGTGCTGTCTCCGCGTCGCACCGCACCACTCCACCACCGCTGTCAGTGCATATCTATCTATAGAACGTCTGCCAAAACTGTACATGCCATTGACATATGCACAGAATAATCGCTGATGTGAAACCGCCCTAACAGGCTACTGTTAAAGGCAGTAGCAAGGTCTCGCCGCTATTCTCGGTTTACGATGTTTAGGCCGTAAGGCGTCGTTCCGGCCGTCATGAAACCGCAGCGTTATACGCCTCCCATCTGTCAACGTTCGGACAATATTAAAGCAGGGTTATCTTCAGACTGAGGTTAAAAGCATCGTTGTGACCACAATATAGTATATTATTGTATATTATACAATAGTGTCCAAGTGAAACTAGTATTTGCACCCGAAACTGAAAATATTTTTGACTCAAAATTACTTTTTGGAGTCTTTTTGTATTTTTTTACTACAAATTTTTGTTACTTATACGGTCATCCCGTGAAAGTCTATATATTTCACACGAAAACACAAGCTGAAACATGGACCAAACAAACAACCAGCGATGGGAATTGAACCCAGGTCCTCAGCAATCCGTGCTGCGTGCTATTCCCCTACACCACCGCTGGGCAGGAGACTAGACACGAATTTGTCCTATGTACCAACATTTCAACTTACATTCTTTTCATTAGTCACTTTAGCAGCGACACCATTTTTCTAGTTTTTCTGTGCATCCATGTTTCAGCTTGTGTTTTCGTGTGAAATATATAATATTTTTGACCTTAAGTACCTGGGCAAACAAGCTTTTCTCAGGCTCAAACTCGAAAAGATTTTCCAGAAGTAAGCTAGATCGATTGCTCGCCACTGATTTTAAGATCTCTGACTGAAATAACACATGACATAGCTGGAAAAATATGTAAATTGAGGTGGCAATGGGCAGGCCACATCGCTCGAAGAACAGATAACCGTTGGGGGAGAAAAGTCCTCGCGTGGCGACCACGAACCGGAAGACGAAGCGTTGGCAGGCCTCCCACTAGGTGGACTGACATCGTGAGAATTGCGGGAAACCGGTGTATGCAAATGGTGAGATGTCGTTCATTGTGGCGCTCTAAGGGGGAGGCCTTTGTCCAGCAGTGGACGTCTTCCGGCTGATGATGATGTTGATGATGACTGAAACAAATACATTAATTATTGATTATTCCATCTCCATTTCTGCCCACGTTAACCTCCGCTTCCACTAAGAACAAGTTAGAACCCTAAATCTACTGCATGGCGCTAATTAAAAATGTAACATAATATTTTGACGAGGTAGAGATATGAACCTTGACCTTAAAATGCAAGTTCTACTCTACATTTATAAGGCCTTAACCGTAATGCGTATATTTGAATAGGAATATCACAAAAGCGTCGCGGACCGGGAGACGAGCTGTTGGTAGGCCTCCAACAAAATGGAGCGACGACTTGGTTAAGTTTGCGGGATCGCGGTGGATGCGGAAAGCACAAGACCGGTCTAAGTGGAGAGCCTTGGGGGAGGCCTATGTCCAGTAGTGGACGTCTTTCGGCTGACATGATGATGATGATCACATAAGCGTCGCAGCATCTTTTTATCAATTTGATAGTTTTACTAGTGTACAATTGTGTGAAGTTTCCAGTCCACACTGAGCCTGCATGGAACATACGGCCCAAACTCTCTTATTCTGCGGAGATGTACCCAAAATAGAGAGACGTATAACACGCGTGTAACACAATGTTTTAGACTATCGCGGTCATTACTAATTTTATGATTTAAATTCGGGTTTCGTTCCGCGTACCTTGATTGTAGAGAAGCTCGATATTTCGGCACAATTGCATGCGCCATGATCACGAGACAACTGGAGAATTGCGGGTCATCATCATCATGTCAGCCGAAAGACAGTGGCGATCCTTACATAGAAGCCCAAAAGCCGGGCTTGCCTTATAAATCGAACAATGTCCAAACGAAAAAAGTTCTAATAAAATCACTTTAATAATTTAGCGCGCTTTATTTTACGTAAAATATTAGTTCATGGCCAGTGGCGCCAATTGCGACCGAGCGGCTGCGCGGCGAGTCCATACAACGCGGCGATAGTGGCGTACGTTGTAAATAGCATGACATCTCGCTCGCTCTCGTGGGCTTTTACGGGGCTTACGTTTGGAAGCGTTTGCTCTCTTCTTACTTAGGGAAACGTTAGTGTTGCAAATATCTATGTATAGCTGCATGTATAGAACTTTCTTTGCAATTTTGAAGCTGGCTTACGGTGAGAAGTTTGTTGCGTTTGGTTTGGAAAGCGAGTGCGCGGGCGCGAGATGAATAACTTCTATTTAACTTCATGTTTATTTATTTCGAACCGTGGGCCGTAGCGTAGAGTTGTGATTTGATGCAATCATTTCAAAAAATTAATAAGTAGGTACTTAGGTATTCTGGTTTTAGCAGTACGTCAGTACTATTATATATTCTGTGGTTTTAGTGCGGTGTAAAGTGCGGTGCCTGTAAGAGAGAATGAGTTCGGAAACGGACCAAATTGTCCCTTGTCTGACTACAAGTGTATAAAAGAATTAATAATCGGTGGAAGGATAAATACATTAAGTTTTATTGAAAAGAAAGATATAATTCCGTCCCAAAAGCCGACTACTGACTTGTGTATTTCACAGACTCGTAAAGATTGAAGAGTAAAGCGGCAACAAGATGGATTTACCTACATTAAATCATAAAAAATACTAAAACATATCTCTCGGCTTGCCATAGACTGATACCCTAGGCACGCCACTGCCGAAAGACTTCCTGCTGGGCATAGGCCTCCCCCAAGGCTCTCCACTCAGACCGGTATTGGGCTTTTCGCATCCACCGCGATCCCGCGATCTTAACCAGGTCATCGCTCCATCTTGTTGGAGGTCTACCGACAGCTCGTTTCCCGGTCCGCGGACGCCATTCGAGAATCTTTTGACTCCATCGGCCATGAGTCCTGCGAGCAATGTGCCCCGCCCACTGCCTCAGTTTCGCAATTCTCCGGGCTATGTCGGTAACGTAAGTTCCACTGCGGATATCATCATTTCGTTCGATTCATCGTTTCGATTTCATTCGATCAATGATGTCGTCTCGTGCTCATGGCACATACAACTGTGTCGAAATATCTAGCTTCTCTAAAATCATTGGAGACGGAGCAAAACCTGAATTTAAATCATAAAAGAAAGACGTGTACACTATTATCCACTGGGATGCTGATAATGATGGAGCGTGTCTAGGAAGGGGGGAGGGGGTGAGGGGCTAAGAATTAAAAATTATTTAAACGTCATTTATAGATAAATAGAAAAGACAACATTTTATCATCAAATATTTATTACATTTTCAATTTAATTTTACATTTTAACAATCCACAGTTTGCTAATTACAATTTTTATTTACTTATGTTGCTTGAATCCAATGAGATTTAGCTGTGCTGAACGCAGGCGTTACTAAATGTCTCGTTTCCGAATTCTGTCAAACAATAAAATGGGTGTTTGATGATTATAAGGTCAACCGGGGCTATGTTGTCTACGGAGCTAATGCGTCCATTCCAATTATCATAAGAAAAATATCCTTTAGAACTACTCACGGCATTTTTTTAAAGGCTTTTTAAGTACAAAAAATGATCACTAGATGACGTGGCCGAGCTCTTTTTTTTAAGTAATCCGCCAACGAGGTCAATTAGATGCTATAGCCCCGAATATTAACCCTAAACTAAGCCGCAACACATAGGCTAACAAATGAGTCTTCAGTGTTGATAATCAAATACGATCAATAATAAAGCTTACTTTGACATCATGAGGTTTTGATGTTTTCTGCCAACTTCAGCAGTATACTCTTCAAAAGATTCGCGAGAGCTGGATAGTTCTGTCCTATTAGAGGCTCCCTTAGTTGAGGCACGCAAACCTGCAAAGAAAGAAAGAAAGGAAACTGAAACATGCATTCACTATTTGCAAAAGTTCAAAAAACTTACAGCATTTAAGTTGAATCAAATATAATTACCCGGATAACTCACGTCTTAAATCGAGTTTAGTTCGACATGTTGCGGGCTAATCCGTAGCCCTTCCTCAGAGCAACGCGACTCGGCGGCTGCTGCAACACGCGCGCGCGTGAGTTTTCCGGGTCAATATATTTAATATGAGTGAGTCTCACGGTAGTTTTATTTTTAAAATTGCATTTAAGTCGAATTTACAATTTAAAAATAAAAAAGCAAATAAAAAAAGCAAGTCTAAAAAAAGAAATTCACGATACGTCAATAATCGTAATCATTATCAGCTGGAAGGCGTCCAATGTGGAACACCACAATGAACGCGAATTTGCCACCGTGAACGCCTTTTGGCTGATATAATTCTAAAACTGGGCACATCACAGCACGTTTACCTGCAATGTCTTATATACTGCCTAAGATCACAGACCGTCAGACCATCATTTTGTAAAAAAAACAGTTCTTTATGCCATTTAACCTCTCTAACAACACGATGGTATAAACTTTTGTTTGTTTGTCTACTAACATCTAACACACTATAAATATTTTTGTGGTCCAAAATAAAGAATTTGAATTGAATTGAATAAACAACTCAAAGTGTTTTTTTTTTTTCAGGTAATGCCTACTAGGTTAAGCCTAAGAGAAAAAAGACAGCACAAAATTACAAGAGGTTGCAAATAGCCTGAATGGCGAGAAAAGTATGGTCAAGCCGTTTCTTTGTTTTCCTCGACAGATAGAAAAAACATCTCACCACAGCCATCACGACGACCATCAGCGGACAGATGAGGTTGATCACCAGGGACAGAAGCGTCCGCACGAGCCACCACATACCAACTACCACGAGGATACTGGCTAACATCACCTGGAATATAAAAAATGTCAAAAATTATTCATTCATTTATTTAAGTAGGTACTTTGTCAGTCAAATCGTCGGCCTCATCTACATCCTCCATCACTATCTCCTCAACTAGGTTAGTTTTATAAATGAGAAAGTGTACACCTCTTCATTTGTTCTATTGATCTCGTAAGAGGCGACGAAAAACAAAGGTTAACCAAAGGTATACCTACCGCAGGCGACAGGCTAGCAATCTGTCACTATTGTACCGTTTTTGTCAAACTTAAAACCTACGAGTAAAATTGCTAAAAGTGGCTCCGAAGCGGTAACGTTTCGTGTGCTCTGCCTACCTGATTGGAATACAGGCGTGATGTTTGTGTGCGTGTGTGAAAGTTTGTATGCAATTACTGTTATTTTCTGCAGGATAGCGAGAAACGAATTTTCTACGTGGGCAGAATCGCAGGCAATTAGCTAAGACAAGAAGATAGATAAGAAGTGGCTGAAAATCGAATTCAAAGACCAATAATCTGTGCATACGCGGAACAGTTATTTTACTAAAGATTGCGTTTTATTCAAGTATTCTAAAGATTGACCCAGATTGAAATTCTACCTCAGAAGCGCCAAAAATTAGGTACCTAAACAAACTCGACGCGCTCCGCCCAGTGCAAGTTGTTTAGCTCTAAGCTACAGTACGTTTATCAACATCTGGTGTAGATACAGATATCCGGGGTGTGGCGTTCCTAGGCGGCGGTAATTGTTTTTCATCAGGTGGACCGCATGCCTGTTTTCCACCGACGTGGTATAAAAAATGTTAATACAGTTGAGAGAGACACGATTTCAACTCCAAATGACTGCCCGAGTACGACTCTTACTTATCAAAAACAACATAAAACAAGCAGACAGACTATCCAGTACAGTGTGACGAAATCCTTTGATGGCAGCTGCAGTGACATGGAAATGAAAAAAGTTACGGCGGCGACAAACTACTAACAAATAAACAAGCCAGCTAAATTTGAACATGAAAACGTGGAAAAAAGTAATCTGAAAGGTATGCGATGTGAATACCCTTTTGAAATACTGATTGAAAACCATGTTGCTCACGTTTGCATTTATGCACTATTGGCAACAACGTTGGAGAGAAAGAACGCGACACTTAGGTGTTATTTAAAAGTACAGATATATGTACAGGCACTAACACACACTGTACGGGTAACTTAAAAAAAGAAAGAAAAAGAAAGAAATAATTTATTGCCACAAAAAAATAATAATTAAAAAAATATATAAACATTTCAAAAAGAAAAAACATACATATTAAACCTAATCAGAAATAAACATTAAACCTAATCACGAGGCAGTTACTTAGCATGATGTCGACGTATTTATTATCGCCGAAGAAACATTACTCGAAGAATTATATGCAGGTTGAAGTGTCAGTGGGCGGGCTATATCGACAAAGAACAGATTGATATGATAACCTTTGGAGTAGAAAGATCCTCGAGTGGTGACCGTGCACCGGAAGACGAAGAGTTGGCAGGCCTTTTATCAGGTGGATTGACGACATCGTGAGGGTTATGACCAACTGGTAAATATATAACAAGAGGCGAGCTATCATTGGAATGACAGTGTGGACTGTGGTGTTCTAAGGGGGAGGCTTTTGCTTAACAATGAACGTCTTCCAGGTGATGCTGATGAGATGACAATGCAAACTCTCTTTGCCCGATAAAATTGCATTTAAGCTAATCTAGACTTTAAAGAAAGTGATAAAACAGGTCCTAAAAATATTAAGCTTGATATAAACTGAAAATAGAGGCTATTTACTAACTAGAGTTGCACACGCGTAAACTATTCGACCATCAAGCAAAGAAAGTTGTATTACTTTGGGCATGTGATGAGAAACGCCAAGTACAGAGTTCTCCAGCTTATCATCCAGGGGAAGATTGCCGGAAGGAGAAGCGTGGGCAGGAGAAGACACTCGTGGCTGAAGAATTTACGAGACTGGTTCAACTGCAGTACCACGTCCTTGTTTAGAGCAGCGGCCTCCAAAATTAGTATTGCCATGATGTTGTCCAACCTCCGATAGGAGAGGAATGAGAAGAAGAAGAAGAAACTATTCGATCTGGTACAATTGAAATTCCGGGATTATATATAATTCCCCTGAAAATTCCTAAAATTTATATCGTGGTCTTCATTGAGGCTGCGTTAAATTAGTTTAAATTTGACTAAATCAGGCTAATTATTAACAATTTGCATGCTAAATTCAACAGCTAAATATTAACTATTCCAGTCGAATCCTAAATATGTCGTTTGGCGGTAACTGCCCAGTGATATGTCAACTCAGTTTAAGCGTTAACGACGTACACACATACGCATTCTGACTAATCTGTTTACTGTGCTAACGATCCACGCCTTCTGCCGTCTAATGGCAATAAGAGTTAAGAATATTAAAAGCACAAAGCTTAATTTAGAAGGTGCGAGAAATATTGTGCAAGTTTTATCACAGGGCTGGGCCGCTCTGGGATGAATTTATAACAGTGATCAATCATCGACGTAAACTTTCGTACTAGTTTGTTAAGTTTCGTCATAATTTAGCAATCCATTAAGTAAATATTTGCCGTTTTTGTTTTATTTAGTAGCTTCACTGTTTTTTTAGCCCGTTAATGTTACACTCCTGGGCAAAACATTTTTAATCTCCGACACAAAAATAGGGGTGTTATAAGTTTGACCGCTATGTGTGTCTATGTGTCTGCCTGTCTGTGGCACCGTAGCTCTTAGACTTGACCAGCTCAGTACTCACTGGGACTGACCTTCAATACTAGGTATATTATAAATGTGAAAGTTTGTGTGTGCGCGTGCGTGCGTGCGTGCGTGCGTGCGTGCGTGTGTGTGTGTGTGTGTTTGTTACTTCTTCACACTAAACCGGCTGGATGGATTTGGATGAAATTTGGTATGTAGATAGCTGGACATCTGGAATAAGACATAGGCTACTTGTTATCCCGGAAGAATGCACAGTTCCCGAGGGAACAGCGCGCGATAACCGAATACCACGTCGGCGAAGCCGCGGGTAAAAGCCAGTTTATTAGATATCAACTTGACGCAAATGTCAAAGTCATCAAACGGACCTGATGATACTAGCGCTAATAGGGATGATGACGCCATTAAAAAATAATTCGAAGGCACAACTCCAGTAAAAAAACGCTTTATTTTAGACCTGAAAACCAGATAATTTTCGATTTACTGTAAACTTAGTTTTTTTATTGCTTTATAACAAATAAATAGTTAGTTGATTGAGTTGCCGGATAGTGACTTCATAATTCGCTATTGCCATTGAAACTCTATGGGAGAGTTGTGTTTCGACAGCTCATAAAAAGTACGTCAGTTGATTGGTGGTGTCAACATCCCTATTAGACTGTCACAAATAGAACCTTCAAGTTTTAAAGTACGGTGGATTCGATTTGTGGCATTCGAACATGGCGGATGTTGTCAATGTACAATTTTGCTATTTCTGTTTTTTTGGCTAATTGAAGTATAATTTTCATAGTGTTTTATGCGGCAATTAAGCTTAACAGTGAACAGTGATCACAAAATTCTATATTGTTCTCGTGTCTGACATTTTTTAATGCGCAAGTTGTCTCCACGAGGTTTCTGGAATTTTACTATCAAGTTGCAAAAACTACAACTACCGAACAACGTCCCTCTCAAAGAGAGTACTTTGACACTGGCAAAATTGTCCTAATAAGGAGAGAAAGCCATATTTTAAAAGAGAAGAAGAAAGTACGGTGTGTATTTGATAAGCCTCCAATCATTCGATTCGAACTGCGTTTTTTTAAAAAATAAAGTTACATCTGAGGCCAGTCCTTTCTTCTCGTAATTCGAGATAAATCCACAGGCTACACGGAAATAAAGGTTTCTATTCAATTATCTGAAAAGCCTTAAGCTAAATGAATTTCAGTGCCTTCTTCCTTAGCTCTTTATTTCTACTTTTTCCAACGTATTACTAGTAGTTTGTTTATTAGTTATCTTGTTCATTAGATTTTGTTGGTTCCGTTCGATTTCAAGCTGTTTCACCTCTTTTTTATATGTTTGTTTCATCATCATCATCATCATGTCAGCCGAAAGACGTCCACTGCTGGACATAGGCCTCCCCCAAGGCTCTCCACTTAGACTGATCTTGTGCTTTTCGCATTCACCGTGATCCCGCGATCTTAGCCAGATCGTCGCTCCATCTTGGTGGAGGCCTACCGACAGCTCGTCTCCCGGTCCGCGGACGCCATTCGAGAACCTTTTGGCCCCATCGGCCATCAGTCCTGCGAGCAATGTGCCCCGCCCACAGCCATTTCAGTTTCAGTATGTTTGTTTGTTTAATTAAAAATTTTATAAAACTAAATAAGAGCTTGTAAAATGACACCCACCTGGGCTTCCTCATGCGCGCGCAGCCAGGATCCAAAAGTCTGTAAAGCAGTCTTTCTCCCCTCCAAACCGCTTTCAACTGGAGTGGACACGCTGAACTGTGACCGATAGAAAAAACATTTTTAACTGCTTGTACAAACTACAATTTAAATCCATACTAATAGTATAAATGCGAAAGTGTGTTTGTATGTTTGCCCGTCTTTCACGCCGTAACGGAGCGACGGATCGACGTGATTTTTGGCGTAGAGATAGTTTATGGGCCCGCAAGTGACATAGGCTACTTTTTATCCGCGCGCGATAACCGAATACCACGCGGGCGGAGCCGCGGGCAAAAGCTAGTATTAAAAACAACAAGCCAACATCCAAGCGACATACTGCAGAACATAATGGCAATATGGCCGCAACGTCCGCTAGCTCGGTAGGCCACGCGTTTGACAAGACTGAAAACTCATTACGCGCTGTAACAAGCAACGCGAATCATATTTTTCGACAGAGAGAGATAGCGAAGAGTTTTATGTGCAAAATTCAATGCCAAGTACCGGGCAAAGCTCGGTCGTCCTTGCGCTTTCAACTTTGCAGTGATTTGTTTCTATCCCTGTGGCGTATATTTGTATGATGAATACGAATGTTCCAGCTCTAGGTCTATCATTTTTCTAGCACTCATAGAACAGTCACCAGCATTAATATCTGTGACAGCGGAGAGTGCAAAAATATGTGACACGTCCTTCCGGCCCTAGAAATAGTCGTATGTGATATTTATGCACGCTTGTTGTGTCAGATATCTAAGTGTTGGTGCTGCAATGGTGACTGTACACGCTTTGCCTAGTTTGGGTATAGGTCAATGTGTGTAATTTGTTCCAAAATATTATATTATTACTAGCTTTTGCTCGCAGCTGCGCCCGCGAGAAATTCGGTTATCGCGCGCTGTTCCCTCGGGAACATTTTTCGGGATAAAAAGTAGCCTATGTCACTCTCGGGCCCGTAAGTTACGGCGTGAAAGACGGCGAAACACACAAACATACAAACACACGTTCGCATTTATGATATTAAGTATGGATTATATTATATGTATGTATACGAGTACAGAACCCGGCAATAAAGATTGCACATCAGTCTTCGGAAAAAGACAATTGGCTGTTCACGAGGATTCCCGAATACTGACGACCGTCCATCAATCATCGTATTTATCAAGTGACGTTTTATATCAAATAAATACTGCACCTTTTTCGACTTAACTAAACTTCGGATATCTATAGAGAGCTGTTGCAACTACTAGAAAAAGGATAGTTTCCTCTTTTTGCTAAAGATGCCATCGTACAATTTAAAGTTGTGGGGGTTTCAACAACTCTATACATATATTTTCATCATTCATAAAAATGAAAATAATTATAGTCATGATGTTATTATTACTGACTGACATAAATATTTGTACGCCGCAAGGCGAAACATGCAAGAACAGGAGAAGAAACTGTAACCTTACAGCCGATGGCCTGTAATGTTCCACCTTATGTAAACATAGGTTAGTAAGAGGGGCTAAAAGAATTAAACCAATTTTATTAAATTAAGGTAAATTGTAAACAAATGAAGTTAGAAATTGTTAATCTATCCATAAATACGCGAACGAGATTATTGGCAACATTGAAACTGTCAAACGCGAATGTAGGAATAGCACAGCAAAGCCTTCCCTAAACGTTGCTATGGGCCTACGGGCTATTCTTACCTGTCCCCACGATCGCCATCGTCCCCTCCGTCGCCGAGGTTAGCTTATAAATACGACTCCCGTACGATATTAGGGGATTTTTTCTTCTCTTCGACACGGACTCGAGAGGTTCTCTCTGGATACTTGGTAATTATTTCTATCGTTTTTTATTTATTTTTTAATATTTATTTGTGTTATTTTATATAGTGAATTGGTGTGTGGTTTCCCTGCTTTGTGTATCAAGGTACCGAAGACCTTTGGTATTATGGTATTCATTGCTGGGAATTGCGTATTGATTCATTATGGGGTTTGGGGATTACAATCAGTTGTGATTTTAAATATTTCTGGAATAGTGGAGGACTTATCGAGTTTCGGCTCAGTAAAAGCCGATTTCTAGGGAATGAGAGCCAGGTCACCTAGCGGTGGTAACGGACAGGCTGGCTTTCCCTGGGAACGTTCTTCAGTGTCAGTGTGCGCCTATGGAGTAAGGGCGGGGTCTGTGTTATACAAGAAGAGACAGGCCTAATTTTCTCCCTGGGTTTTGGAGGGTTTGAGATGCCATACCAGGTGTCCTAAATCAACCAAGACCTTGTCCTCCTTATCTATTTGTTTATCTACCCACATATTTATTCTTCGGCATCGGTATTTGTCTTTCCCAATCCTAACACGACAAATACTGGTGAGCACACGGGTAATAGGAGTAGGAAGCAGAGCCACCCACTCGACGTAGGGGTAATTAGAATAGGGCCACTCATCTCACCAGGTGAGAGACCCCGCGAGTAACCTAAATGTGGAGCCCGGGCTCCTAGCTTGCTGTTCGTGTAGTTTAGTTGGCTAGTTTAGAAGTAGGATAGGATATGGTAGGCTTGATGTCTTGTTTTACTTCCACTTGGTAAGGCGGAAGTTCTATTTGCTCTATCTAATTGATTTGATATTTATTTGTGTGTTAATCGTGTTTTACTTCCACTTGGTAAAATGGAAGTTATATTTTCTTTATCTACCTACTTGATTTGATATTTATCAATCGTGTTTTACTTCCACTTGGTAAAATGGAAGTTATATTTTCTCTATCTACCTACTTTATTTGATATTTATTTGTGTGTGTTAATTGTGTTTTTTCCCATTAACTATACAGCTACTTACCAATTTGCCTAAGGCTGCTTTTAAGCTTGCCTGCTACATCCAGAACCTAGCCATACTCTTGGTGACATACTTACAATATATTATCTTCTCTGTGCTTACATAGATATTGACAGCTAAATGACTGACTTTGACGTCCGACGAATGAAGGGTTTCAGCGTTTCACTTTCATTCAATGTCCTATGTTACAAACGCTAGTAGCTTCAAATACAAGTGAGACAAAATAATTCAACAACTCACAATGGAATAATAATTTATTTGCTGAAAGTAGAATCTCCTTTGGAAGACTTTGGTCGTTCCTGGCTGCGGACCTTGGGTTGTATGAATCTGTAGTGGCTAATAATATCAACTATTCAAATAGTAATAAGGCTCTACTAAATAACTTATCTTTCATAAACTTACGACGTAAGTCATATTGATTAAGACTAAGGCAGAGCAAGTCAGTGGTTGACGGTACCAGGTGGTCCGGAAGCTACTCTTTAATCAATATAATAAACCACTATAAGTTATTCCTAAGTACTGTTGAAGTTGGGTTTGTTACTACAGGAGTATTGTGATCACGGGTTTGATCCAGGAACAGCCTCAGCCTATAACTGACTTCCCTTTGAAAATGTCCTCTCTTGTGTAAACATAAGATATGTTCTTATATTTCCTAACAAGGAAAAGGTAGTATGCTCCCTCAGAGCACGCAGAGGAGGCAACGCCCAGTACGGTGACGAAAGCCACTTCCAGAGGCGGGGAGTGGGCCTCTGGACTTTAGCTGCGGTATAAAATACCTTTTCCACATGAACATATCATAGACTATTGACAGGTGACTTTATACAATAACTACATTCTTCACTTGCGCCGTATTTATCTGCTCTTTATTATCCATTTAGACTATATAATAATAGAGCTCTTTTTCCCTAAACGTACTAAAGGGTTACTTCTAGGACACAACGTAGGATCCTTATTCTAGACCGCTAACGATCATTTGGCCAATTTTATGACTTAAACAAGGTAAATCGACTTGAGTTTGGTTTAGGTAATTCAAAAGTTGAGACCCAAATTAATATAATAATAAATAAATTCGATTTATAGGCTTCGGTATAGGCTTTAAGTTAGGTTTAAAATGCTTTAGGTAGGTGGAATCATTACAATTTTGGAGCGTAGTGACCAGGATGGTATATGTGTTTTAATAATTATTACCATTTACTTCATTCAATTTATTAGATTAGATTAGATTAGATTATTTATTCATTCAGTATAAAATTACATCATAATTTGTACATGTCAAATATGTCTTGCTAAGTTTATCTTTCCACTTTCGTTTCACTGGGTCCTCAAGTAATCATTTCTTTGTTAAGTCAGTTAGTACAGTTAAATTCAATTATAATACATTGCTTGTAGATATAGTACAAAGTTGATTTTGCCTTGTTTGGGTCGAATGTTGTTATAATCTATTGTCATGTGACAATCGGTTATAGCAACAATTTTGTTGACGTGAAAAAGGAAAAGTATAAGTGGGAAACAGAAGCTCATAATAGGTACTTATATTGTTTTAATAATAATAATAATAATAATTCTTCTCTAAAGCTGAGGTTGTAGTCTTCTCTTGTTGGTGAGGCATTCTTTGTACACGATGCTCTGAAAAAAAAAATGTTCATTTTAGCGACCATCAGTATTACATTAAATATAATATTCTCCCTAGTGATTAAGTAAATTAATAGTTAATTAAGTAGTAGTAGGTCGATATAAGTAAAATATTTTAGTGACTAAGTTGTGGGTAGTCAAGTAAGAATGGTTCGACATGAACATGCAGACCTATGAAAATACCAGCATGTAATATCATTATATTATTAGTAGACGAAACGTCAAGGTAAATATTGCTTATGTGTTTAGCATGATAGGTCTTGTTCATAGCAATTTACCACGAGCTTTGCGGTGAAGGAAAACATCGTGAGGAAACCTGCACAAACCTGCGAAGCAATTCAATGGTGCGTGTGAAGTTCCCAATCCGTACTAGGCCCGCGTGGGAACTATGGCCCAGCAGTGGGACGTATATAGGCTGAGATGATGATGATGATAGTAATTTAACATTATAATGATCAGAAGATCAATAATAGTGGGAACTAGAGTTTACCAAAAGTTAAGAGGGATAATAATTAAAGAAATATAGGAATATTGTCAGATGTGTAATAGGAACTAGAAACCCTGAAATTGGCATAGTTTATTAGATGGTTACAGACAGTGGGGGCACAAGCAAATAAAATAAATGCCTAAAGTAGAGAGTTGATATCCACAGATTCCCTCAACTCTAAATACTAACACATTGAATTAAAGTAGCTTAGTTTAGTTTTTTTATTCATTCAATATAAGATTACATTATAATTTACATAAATGTCAGTTAAGTATAAGAATTCATATTAAAATTAATCAAAGATATAAATAAAATTAATAAAATATCAATCATGTCATGCTGTGAAAAATAACAATTAAAATAAGATAAGTTCTTCTTTAGGGATCATCATATTAATATGAGCATTATTAGTTAGTTCGGTTAAATAAATAGTTCATTGAGAATATCTGACACCTGTGTCGGGGGTTTGTGTCCAGCCGTAGCTATTCTGTGGTTGATGTTATGATGATGATGATGAATTGGTAATAGAGCAAAGAGTATTCTAAGTAACAGAAACAATAGAGTAATTGTAAGTTAACTAGGGCCGGAGTAGTAGGAAAGACTGGTTTTCTAGAAACAAGACAAAAGGTAATTTATAATAAATTATAACTTCTCATTTAAGTTGCATAAATAATCTATAGATAAAGTAAGTAGGATAGGTAGGTAAGTTAATGTACCTTAATAAATGATGTTCAACGGTGTCCAATACATCAGCCGGGGCATGTGTAAACCACGGAGCAAAAGTCAGAATTTTCCCCGGGTCCAGGACCTCTGAAATATATTTTTGTAAGGTTTTAAATAAGTTCATTATGTGAAGGATATTAATGATTGATAAGAGTACATAGTATGAAAGATATTTGGAATATGAGGATAATTAGAAAAACATTTATAGCATACCTATGATACCATTCAAATGAATGTTCTCCTTGGCTCTCAGGATTCCGAGACAAAAATAAACTCATTGCTGAAAC
This sequence comes from Choristoneura rosaceana, assembly GCA_037349165.1. Lineage (NCBI taxonomy): Eukaryota > Metazoa > Arthropoda > Insecta > Lepidoptera > Tortricidae > Choristoneura > Choristoneura rosaceana. Next base: position 1,925,554 of record JAZBNJ010000026.1, read on the forward strand.
AAAGTAAGAGATAAGCATCAAAATCTGGTTCTAGTTGTTCTTATAGATAGACTAAGTAGTGTATAAGTAGCTTAGTTTAAGTAGTGTGACTATATTTAAGAATAAAATTAGAATATATTTTATATTGGGTCCAAGTTCGGTGAAAGTAAATTTATTCTCGGCCAAAATTCAATTTCATTCACTTTGAAATGTTATGACATTAGGTTGATATTAATAGTTGAGAATTATTTCAAGTAATAGACACATAGCAAACAAACATATCTACATCTCAATTAAATATAATGACTAGAAAATACCCTACCTACTGACTAAAATGATTGCAAATGATGCTAGGTACTACAGCATCAGATTGATAAAAAATTAGGTATGCTAGCAAACTTTACTTTAATTTTATACTATATTGTACTTGTGCTTCCTTGATAAAATAATTAGAACAATAACAGAAGGAGAATAGATAATTGATTTAGTTGTGGACTATAGATATTATCAGAAAATTAATGGTTAAGTTAGATTGTTTGTTTGATCATTAACTTTGTTTATAAGATCCATTAGTAGAACAATTACAATCATTTTCCGTCTTAACAAGTTAATAACTAATTATCATAGTATTCAGTATGCATGGAATAACTAGGTCTCAGATATCATCGTGGCTGAATTATTTACAAAACTAAACCTTATTAGATCAAAGTCGCGATTAATGAAGTAACATCTATACGAAAAGTAAACAAGGGTACTTACATTCAAGTTCATTTTCCTAAGGCGTTGTGGGTACTTTTGACGAGGTGCACTTGGTCGTTTGTGAGATTATTTGACGAATATTCATGTTGCTTTCTCGGTAAAATAGTATGATGTTCATGTTATGCTTCCAAGATTAACACAAATAGTCCGCAAGATTTCTTTCATAGGTTATTTATTGGGGAAATTCATCGAATTGATTTGACATAGACATGGGGGATAAATAACGTCACGGTGACAAGTCACCGTGACTCGCCGTCAGGAGCTGTCACTGTGACTTTTCACAAAAGAACAACGTTACAAAATCACATCTTGGCGCTTCGGGAAACACAGCGTGTGGTATTTGCCGATGGTTGGTCTAAATGGGGTAAACTAGCGCCATCTGTCGGCAACGTAGTGAATGTGGTATTACGATCAGTTATGCAAATGTTATATTCTCGCTTGATTGATTCCGGAAGGTGTGTAATAAACATCGTTACTACACCGTTTCGTTTATTACGCAATCATTCAACTCTTATAGTTTTACGGTCAGTCAAACATTATCTAGGTTATTTTTAAGTACAGCGACACCTATCGGTCAATAAAGTAACTATCGTCCAAAACAGATGCTATGACAGATAATATCATGTGGTGATATGAGTAGCAGGCGTGACAGTCACGTTGAAATAACAGTGTGGCAAGAAAAACATTCCTTACAGGACCGTGACGTGTCACAAATATCATACAGTGGCCCGAGTAACAGGCGTGACAAGTCGCGGTGACTTTTCACTGTGACTTTCTTGGAACGGGATCGTCAATCACTGATATCAAAATGTAACGCTTTTCCCCATGTCTAGTTATGAAAAAATTCGAATTGGATTGACGGGCTACAACGCGTGTTGAAAAAAAAAAAAAAAATAGTATGTACTCGTTATAAAGACTCCCATTCAATATCGCGACTATGATTACGGTTAAAAGTTTTAAGCAGTACTGTATTATTAAAAATTATTTACTGACTGAGATTAGGTTAAGTTACTTATAATATAGTTATTCATTATTACATAAGTTTTACCATTAAGAGTGTTATAGTGTAAGTCTACCTTTTGTTATAGTGTATGACAACCTTTAATAATTTTTAATATTGAGAAACCAGAACAGCATAGACTTGAGGGTGATGATAGCATTATATAACTAAAGATTATTTATTATTTAGATAGACAAGAATAATTATAATAAGATCATCAAGTAAAAATAAAAGGACGAAAGTGCATGTTTAACGACCTGAAACAAAGATGAAGCGTAGACGTAAACGTAAATGTATTTATAGTTTAGTATTTTGGTAAAGGGCTTGTCAGGATAGTGCATTAGTGTTGTCTAAAGTATGATTTTGTCTCTTTCTAACAAATACACAGGTACGAGTCATTTGAGAAACAAGTGCGTTGCGATTTGTTCCTTCTATCAATAATAATAATAATAATAATAAAATAAATAAAAAAACAAACAATTAAGGTAGGAGATTCGAATCGGGTTTGTAAAATGAATGGTGACTTTGTATAAGAATACAAAGGCGGGAAAGAAACTTAATATTTTTATCTATGACAACACCAACGCTGAATAGATAATGGAGTAGTATTAAATTGTCAAAATAAATTGAGTGTTAAAACAATAGGTCATGTCATTAATGTCAGTTGTCAAACCTAGCAGTTCGGAAACTAGAATAATTAAACGCAAAATTGATCACCACCGTGTGATTCACCAACGAGTTTTATGAATATCGGAACTAGATAGAATTTTAGCAGAGTTTCCGTTAGTTTCTAGGGAACAATGTTACCGTGTAGATAAATTATCTAACGTGTAAAATATTTTCTTTACTTTTAAGAATTAAAAATATGGCCGTGATCGCATGTTTAAAATTTTATGATAGGATACTATAGTGGTCATTTATCCGAACGCAAATTATCTGTCACTACATACGTAGCTGTCAAAAAAAAAAAAAAAAAAAAAAAAAAATTAAAAACATCGTTAAGATATGATAGTAATTTTTCTATTGCAGAAAAAAACTAGATATTAACATGAAAATAATAACGCAGGGATTTGCTAAGTGAATTCAAATAGCTTTCTGTAGATTGTGCGGTGTTGGCGTTATTGCCCGGCCAACTTGTAAGTGTGAAAACAACCTCGTTATTGTACAGAAGAAAAGAATCTCTCTAACAAAAATAAATAGACTAATACCTAATACGGCGGGTAAAATATGACTTGTAGTCTTATGATGCAGTGTCACGTAAATAGTCTGGCAGATCTACATAGGAAAGATCCAGCAGGGAACGTAGGTAGAAAATTTAGATAGGGTGAGTATAAATTTCATTGCAAGATGTTCTAATTGATTTATTTATATTGATAACTTGGCAGCGGAGTAGTCCGATATTTAAGGGGGTTTCAAAACGTTGAATGGATCTGCTATACATCAACACTGTACATAGTAACTTTCCAGAATAGGTAGGTTTAAGGATGATTTTATTGGGGTTACATGAGTGAAAAGTAAGTAATCTTCTAGACAAGTAAATTCTACTTATGTTTGGCAACTTAAGTAGTAATGCTGGTAATCCTGTTTCTTGCGCTGTTTGATGTGGTTAGGAATAGAATAGAATAGGAAAACCTTATTGCATAATCTGTGTTTGCACAAAGATGGTCAAAATGTTTTAGTGTTTCAAAAGATACCCTTCCAGGCATAATAATAATAATAATAATGCGTTATACTTCTTAAGATCTAATTCACAATTTAATAGGTAGTATAAAATTCTTTTAAATCATAGACAGCTTTTTCTATGAGCTTTTATTAGTGTTTGATAAAAAGAGATTTTATAGGTTTATGCGATTACATTCAGGTTGAATAGTCTATTTTCTGTGTGTATTTTGAACTTAGGTATGTATGTTGTGGTTGTTTAAGTGCCTGGGGGGCACGGCATTACCAAGTCAAGAAAAATGTTTAGTATTTAAATTAATAAACATTGATAGGAAGAGCAAGTACTAGGTACATAAAAATAATTAAAATTTTACTAGGTTATCTGCATTCTTTAAATACAAAATACAAATTGCTAGTATGTTTATTTGTCAAACTTAGGTGAAATCAGATGTATATAACTAACAAGTAATTTTCAGTAGCGCTATGTTGTACCACAAGGTATATAAATAACCGCAGTTTCACATGTAGCATGCTTCTTATGGACGATTAACAATTCATAAATTTCAAAATACATATCTACTTATACACTTTGGCCTTTTTAGATATAGTTTAGTTTTAATATAGTTATAATCTAGTTGTAATATTTAGTGTTTTAGTTAAGTTAATTTTAGGATAGTTATTATTTCATTTGTACCAATTAATTTTAAATTATTATAATACTATATCTAATTGAAATCATGTCGCAAGCCAAGGGTAGCAAGCTAAGTTACAGTCTACCTAGCATATTCATTGACATCATAATAGGCCTTCGTAACTAAAAAGGAAAATAATATTTTTTCTAATGCTTTAAACTGTTTTAAGTTCTCTTCTTTTAATAATTAAGCAGGAAGTTGTTGAGTACTCTTAGTGCCTTCTCAAAGAAACTTTTGCCATCAAGCGTTTTGTCAGGTTTGGTGTTAATTCTACTTAGTTATCGCAAAATGTTAGATTGTACCTTTATAATTATTTAACTAGCGTTTTCAGCCTAATTCAACTAAGTTAGGCAAGGGTAAATTGAGGCCGTGTTTATATGTATTATTGTTGTTATTTGTTGTTGTTACTATTATAGCCTTCTTATTTCCATTTTGAATCACAGAGCATAATCATAAGTGCATGCTTTGCATACTGAAGATAGTTATTATAGTATTTATTACATAAACATTTCAAAAGTACATAACATTTAATTTCATAATAAATAGCTTTCCAAATTTCACAATTATTTTATATAATTTAATTAATTAAACTTTACAAATCTATCCATAACAAAAAAAAAAAAAGTTTATACATATATAAATAGTAGTAATTTAGATAAAGCGTTATTCGGGTGGTTGGTCAAGGTAGAGTGGGCACAGATGTTTCTGTTGGTCTTGGGTGCTTGGGTAGAGTCGGTATAGTCAGTTGGGATTATCGGGATAATGGGAGGTTGTGGGAGTGAGGCAGAACACTTGATGCTTGGTGGTGGTTATTCTGGTGCAATGTGTTTTATTACTTAGTTTTCTAGGGAGCAATAGTAAAATTAATTAAGAATTGCAAAATAAAATGCAGGTGGAATAATGGTACGTTATTTTTAAAGATTATTCTTGAGTCTAAGGAAAAATAAATAAATATAGGATATGTATTTTGCTGGAGGATATTTCTATTATTTGAGTTGTTTCTAAAAGTAATTCGGTTTTTTTTTTTTTATATAAGTGTATAAAAATATTATTCCTATATCAGAGTGGCGTGTTAAAAAGGGGGGGGCCCATGAGAGTATATGTGATTGAGAACAGGGGTAGAGGGTTTAGTAAAGGTATGAAAAAGCGGAAGAGGAAGGATGTTTCTGAGGGGATTCGAAATAATATGAGTGGAAGAAATAGAGCATCTAGTATATGTGAGGCTCTGATGTTGGAATTTTATTTAACTTATTGATATTTGAACCGGAACCATTACACTCGACAATCAAAGCCCATGGGTGTAAAAGTTAGGAGTAAGCCAGAGAAAAAAAAAAAAGGCATAATGCAGTTAATTGCCGCCCATGAAGCTTTCACACTCATCACAACTTGATACTAGAACCCTACACGTAGCAATGACGATGCGTGATATTGTATAATCTCTACTATGATAGAGAATGTAACCCTCCGCACTACTATGAATTTTATGATTGCATGACACTACAATTAAATTGAATAAGAATGCACTCGTACTCTTGCAAAAAGCTTGGTACGTAGAAGATGGAAGCCAACAAATTTTTATTCTAATCTTTTTATAGTGTTATTTTATTAGATGTGTATTAGAAAAAAAAAAAAATCACCACAAGCGGAAGACTGGGAGTAAGGTGAATGAGGTTCAGGGACTGGAGAATGTTGCTTTGAAGTGGTTCTGAAGGTTGAGCTTTGTTTTACGGAGGGGCACGTTTTGCGAAGGGCTTTGATCGTTAAAGGCAGAGCAAGATCGGGTCACTAGCACTCGTGTAAGAACCTATTGTCGCTGAGACAATAGTTCCTCGTGAAAGAAACCCTTTCAGCGTTATTTCTGGCAACTAGGATCTAGTTTTTGTGCCTTAGTAATCTTATTCTTGGATGATTTTAAAACGAATTATATACAATATGACGTTACGTTATTGCTGCAACATACACCAAGCGAGGAGTGGTGCGATTAGGGAGGGAAGGTTAGGTTGCCCTGTTGGAATTGGTTTTGAAGTGGATTCGGCCGTCGACGGTTGGCATTGCCTTTAGAAGGGACACATTGGTACTGATTTCGGTCGACAAAGGCAGAGCAAGACTGGGTCAAATACCTTTGTGTGTATCACTAGGGTCTGGGTGAGCCTAGCACAACTCACCTTCCTTTTTGAGGCAAGAGTCACTCGTGAAACCCCTTCAGCGTCATTTCTGGCATGTGCGTAAGACTGGATCGTTCGCTCCTTGATTAGTTTCACTTTTACGATTGGTTTAAATACACACCACTCAAAGATCTTGCCTAGAAGAAGTGAGGAGAGGCAATCATAGAAGGGGAAAATATTAATAAGTTTATTGGAAGTTGATGTTTATTTGATTTTCAAATTCTACTCCAGCTAGATACATGTCCGCTTTCATAGAATTTGGGGGGCAATTGTAACCTTACAGCCGATGGCCTGTAATGTTCCACCTTATGTAAACATAGGTTAGTAAGAGGGGCTAAAAGAATTAAACCAATTTTATTAAATTAAGGTAAATTGTAAACAAATGAAGTTAGAAATTGTTAATCTATCCATAAATACGCGAACGAGATTATTGGCAACATTGAAACTGTCAAACGCGAATGTAGGAATAGCACAGCAAAGCCTTCCCTAAACGTTGCTATGGGCCTACGGGCTATTCTTACCTGTCCCCACGATCGCCATCGTCCCCTCCGTCGCCGAGGTTAGCTTATAAATACGACTCCCGTACGATATTAGGGGATTTTTTCTTCTCTTCGACACGGACTCGAGAGGTTCTCTCTGGATACTTGGTAATTATTTCTATCGTTTTTTATTTATTTTTTAATATTTATTTGTGTTATTTTATATAGTGAATTGGTGTGTGGTTTCCCTGCTTTGTGTATCAAGGTACCGAAGACCTTTGGTATTATGGTATTCATTGCTGGGAATTGCGTATTGATTCATTATGGGGTTTGGGGATTACAATCAGTTGTGATTTTAAATATTTCTGGAATAGTGGAGGACTTATCGAGTTTCGGCTCAGTAAAAGCCGATTTCTAGGGAATGAGAGCCAGGTCACCTAGCGGTGGTAACGGACAGGCTGGCTTTCCCTGGGAACGTTCTTCAGTGTCAGTGTGCGCCTATGGAGTAAGGGCGGGGTCTGTGTTATACAAGAAGAGACAGGCCTAATTTTCTCCCTGGGTTTTGGAGGGTTTGAGATGCCATACCAGGTGTCCTAAATCAACCAAGACCTTGTCCTCCTTATCTATTTGTTTATCTACCCACATATTTATTCTTCGGCATCGGTATTTGTCTTTCCCAATCCTAACACGACAAATACTGGTGAGCACACGGGTAATAGGAGTAGGAAGCAGAGCCACCCACTCGACGTAGGGGTAATTAGAATAGGGCCACTCATCTCACCAGGTGAGAGACCCCGCGAGTAACCTAAATGTGGAGCCCGGGCTCCTAGCTTGCTGTTCGTGTAGTTTAGTTGGCTAGTTTAGAAGTAGGATAGGATATGGTAGGCTTGATGTCTTGTTTTACTTCCACTTGGTAAGGCGGAAGTTCTATTTGCTCTATCTAATTGATTTGATATTTATTTGTGTGTTAATCGTGTTTTACTTCCACTTGGTAAAATGGAAGTTATATTTTCTTTATCTACCTACTTGATTTGATATTTATCAATCGTGTTTTACTTCCACTTGGTAAAATGGAAGTTATATTTTCTCTATCTACCTACTTTATTTGATATTTATTTGTGTGTGTTAATTGTGTTTTTTCCCATTAACTATACAGCTACTTACCAATTTGCCTAAGGCTGCTTTTAAGCTTGCCTGCTACATCCAGAACCTAGCCATACTCTTGGTGACATACTTACAATATATTATCTTCTCTGTGCTTACATAGATATTGACAGCTAAATGACTGACTTTGACGTCCGACGAATGAAGGGTTTCAGCGTTTCACTTTCATTCAATGTCCTATGTTACAAACGCTAGTAGCTTCAAATACAAGTGAGACAAAATAATTCAACAACTCACAATGGAATAATAATTTATTTGCTGAAAGTAGAATCTCCTTTGGAAGACTTTGGTCGTTCCTGGCTGCGGACCTTGGGTTGTATGAATCTGTAGTGGCTAATAATATCAACTATTCAAATAGTAATAAGGCTCTACTAAATAACTTATCTTTCATAAACTTACGACGTAAGTCATATTGATTAAGACTAAGGCAGAGCAAGTCAGTGGTTGACGGTACCAGGTGGTCCGGAAGCTACTCTTTAATCAATATAATAAACCACTATAAGTTATTCCTAAGTACTGTTGAAGTTGGGTTTGTTACTACAGGAGTATTGTGATCACGGGTTTGATCCAGGAACAGCCTCAGCCTATAACTGACTTCCCTTTGAAAATGTCCTCTCTTGTGTAAACATAAGATATGTTCTTATATTTCCTAACAAGGAAAAGGTAGTATGCTCCCTCAGAGCACGCAGAGGAGGCAACGCCCAGTACGGTGACGAAAGCCACTTCCAGAGGCGGGGAGTGGGCCTCTGGACTTTAGCTGCGGTATAAAATACCTTTTCCACATGAACATATCATAGACTATTGACAGGTGACTTTATACAATAACTACATTCTTCACTTGCGCCGTATTTATCTGCTCTTTATTATCCATTTAGACTATATAATAATAGAGCTCTTTTTCCCTAAACGTACTAAAGGGTTACTTCTAGGACACAACGTAGGATCCTTATTCTAGACCGCTAACGATCATTTGGCCAATTTTATGACTTAAACAAGGTAAATCGACTTGAGTTTGGTTTAGGTAATTCAAAAGTTGAGACCCAAATTAATATAATAATAAATAAATTCGATTTATAGGCTTCGGTATAGGCTTTAAGTTAGGTTTAAAATGCTTTAGGTAGGTGGAATCATTACAAAACCGAACAGCAGAGCTGTATTTTATGTAACTCGTGTTTTAACAAATAAATATTTTTACCTTTTTATCTTTATCTTTATCTAAATTCGTCCGTACTCTATTGCACCTGTACAACGACTGACAAACACATAAGTAGTGTGTGACAACTCTCTTCAAAGCCGGAACTAGACGAGTCTCATTCCAAAGACCGATATGCAATCTTTATGGCCGGGTACTGTATTAAATTAATGTGAATCGCTCCCTGATACATTTGATTATCTGGAGAACGGGTGCAAATACCGAAAGGTTCGCAACAAACAAAGGTAATTGACGGAATTCAATTAAATTTTGCACAAACAAGCCTCGATATTGTTACTCGTGCAGGTTAACTAGATTAGAGTGATTTACTGAATAAGCAGCCTTTCATAGTCAAAATACCACAAACGGGACCTATCACCTTTGATGAATTATTATACCTGTAGATTCACAATCGCGCGCCCAAATATGTCCGAGCCAAATGATCGCCAGTTTGAATCACTGGCCTAAAATCACTGGTTCAGATCACCGGGATAGGGGTTAGGTCGATAGGTTGGTCGATAGGTCGATCGGTAGGTCGATAGTAGGTAGATAGGTTGGTAGAATGCTCGCCTGCCACTTTGGTAAAACTGGCCTTCTTTTTTCTCAGTACGTTGTTGTCAAGTGTCGAGCGTTGTGGAGTTTTGCCGCTAGCGAAATTCGCCCGTAATAGAGTAAAGATTAGGTTCAAATTTCGTCTCGTATTATTTTAATTATTTTTTGTGAGATGATTTTATTTGTCACGCAAACAAATCAATAGTTCTGACATTCTTTGAAGGGGATTTTGTTCGGCAATGTGCGTCCTGGTTTAAATGTCATTGCCTATCACGCTAAAAACCCCGACAAAAAAAAAACACAAAAAATAAAAAAAATGCCCGAGAAAAAAGCCGCCAAAAAGAACAACTAAAAAGTAAAAAATAATTATAAGCTACCTAGCTGTTGCCCGCGACTTCATCTGCGAACAATTTGTTTATCCCTATCCCGCTGGGACCTATAAACATTTCTAAGAATCATCGCTCTAGAAAACCAGCTTTCAAAAAAAAACCGCATTCAAATCGGTACACCCGCTTAAGAGCTACGGTTCAGACAGACACACAGACAGACATAGCGGTCAAACTTATAACAGCCCTCTTTTTGCGTCGGGGTTTAAAAACTAACGAGTAACATTTACCTCGACGTTTCAACCACATTACGTGTCATGCCTAGCAGCGCGAGTCCTTCGAACTACCCGCACTTCATCACAAAAAGTACCGGCATTCGTATCTCAAACTACCTACAATTGCTCATTTTTAGGTTTCCCAAAATGTTTGCCAAAATGGCAAAAATCCTTATAGTTTCGCCATGTCTGTCTGTCTGTCTGTCTGTCCGTCCGTCCGCGGCTTTGCTCAGGGACTATCAATGCTAGAAACCTGTAATTTTGCACGAATACGAACATACGAAGTTATCCATACTAACTACTACTAATATTATAAATGCGAAAGTGTGTTTGTATGTTTGCCTGTCTTTCACGCCGTAACGGAGCGACGGATCGACGTGATTTTTGGCATAGAGATAGTTTATGGGTCCGAGAGTGACATGAGCTACTTTTAATCCCGGAAAAATACACAGTTCCCGTGGGAACAGCGCGCGATAACCGAATACCACGCGGGTGTAGCCGCGGGCAAAAGCTAGTCTATTTATAATCACCTCTCGGATATTTCAAGAACATTTTTAAATTCAATATATTTCAAAATAAACACCGTATCGGGTATAGGAAACAAGTAAATCTGAATAGAAAGAATCGGAAGCCCGGTTGAAATAGAACGGCAAATACACTTTTCCGTATAGAACAGCGAAACAAATAAAACTAGGTATTTACGATGCTAGAACTGAAGCACGGCTAGATTGTTCTGTTGTTCGTTCATACTGTGTTCCTTCGCCATTGTAAATATCGGAAATGTTTAGGTGCCCAAAAAGATCTGAACAATAATAATAATGAGAATGTAGTTTGAAATGTGAACAAAAAAGACAGGGCATTTTTGTGCCCCTCCCTTCCAGCTCACTCCCGTTGGGCGGAGACTTAGTAAGTACTTCTTTGTCTCCTAATAAAAGTTACCACACTGGTGATTAGTAGGCGAATTGAAAGTGAAGCAAGCAATGATTTGGCGGCGAGTATACAATAGTATGGCGTCCTGAATGTTACAAATTATCTTTGATGAATTATACCTGTAGATTCACAATCGCGCGCCCAAATATGTCCGAGCCAAATGAGCGCCACTTTGAATCACTGGCCTAAAATCACTGGTTCAGATCACCGGGATAGGTTAGGTCGATAGGTTGGTCGATAGGTCGATCGATAGGTCGATAGTAGGTAGATAGGTTGGTAGAATGCTCGCCTGCCACTTTGGTAAAAGTGGCCTTCTTTTTTCTCAGTACGTTGTTGTCAAGTGTCAAGCGTTGTGGAATTTTGCCGCTAGCGAAATTCGCCCGTAATAGAGTAAAGACTAGGTTCAAATTTCGTCTCGTATTATTTTAATTATTTTGTGTGAGATGATTTTATTTGTCACGCAAACAAATCAATAGTTCTGACATTATTTGAACGGGATTTTGTTCGGCAATGTGCGTCCTGGTTTAAATGTCATTGCAAATTATATTTTATAATACGCAGCTTACTCGCTGCACGCTCGCGGCAAACTCGTAGCGCGTTCGCTTCACTTTCAAACGCACCCAAAAATTGCTAGTGTGAGAAGGCTCTCAGTTCCCAACAAAGTTCCAAATTCAAACTTTCAGCACTCGACGTTTTCGTCCATCTACATTTTTTTACATACAGTGTGTCCAAGCAGGTGCCTCTGCCACCGATGAGGGTCCACGTCTTCGTACATCTTCGCCACGGTGTCGACAACCTCCGTGGCGTAGAAAAGAGACGGGAACAACCTCCTATTCAGTGATCGTCGTTCTGAAAGCAAAATGTACTTAACATAACGTACACTCGATCGCTCTGACGGGAGGTAAGAGACCACAGATTCTACAAGCTGTGCTCAGCGCCGACCCTAAGGTAGAGCAAGAGAAGCACTCGCTCTAGGCTCCTGTTTACAAGGGGTGCCATTTTCGTCTAGAGGCGATTAGACGATCTTGGTCTGCCTTGATCAAGTGGTAGAGAGACGCTGGCTGTATTTTTAAACCAATGATTTACAACCAGTGGTTTACAAGAGGTAAGAAAATACAATCCTAAATATATTATTAATCTCTCTTTCTCTCTCTTTTAAGTCGCTAGACTCTTGACAGTGTGTTCGTAGTCGCCGGATGAGTATTATTAGTGACTTCATGACGATTTCCTTAAGATATTGTTTAGTTGTTTGTTTCCCTTTGCCTTCCACATAGTAGTGCCGGAATTCCTACTGGTTGCTAACTCTTACATAACATTAATGCAAAATAAATTAGTTTTTTTCAAATTATGCCTTTTGAATTATAAATTGGACGTAGTTATGCAAACAGGAACCAACCCACACCTCCCACCAAAATTGAAATAAGTATGCAACAACTTACTATAAGGGCAATTCTATCTACCGTTGTACCCTAATTGAATTTATGAGTGCGAAATAATATTTTAAGTTTTTGCTATTCTTATAACTAATTCTGAGAGTAAATATATTCTAGTTTACTAAAAATTAAAGAGATTCGCTGTATTTATAGTATAAATACGTTAAAATATTTTTTTAATACGACGAAGGAGGTTTTTGATGGTCCGTTTGGTTACAAATTATTCAGCTTGTAGTTAATAAAAGACGTACCTAAACTAAATATTTTTACCTTTATTGAACAGAATAATAATCAAATAAACTAAAAACAATAAAAAAAACTCAATTTCAAGCAAACTTTTCACATAAAATGGAAATTCAGGCTGTTTGGTTACGGCTTGGGTCCAAACCGTAACTAATCTTTGGATTATTTAAATAATCATCGATATTACTGTTATGTGATAAACAAAAAAAGGTAGAACTAAGAACAACACATAGTTATTATCCAAAATAATAAACAATCAAGCTTCGAAACTCTGTAAAATCTAGAAAAACAGTTCAAAAATTAAGGGGACATTCTCCAAATGGACACCCATGTAACTCAACGGACAAAATAAAGACGAGATCATAATGGTCATAAACTTGCACAAAATACTCAATAAATAGCAAGGAGCTTTGATTATGTATGATGATCTAGTTTATCAAGAGAACATAACATATTAAAAAAAAATTATGACTACGAAGGTATTTCGCTCCCTACCAATACAGGTAACGTGTCATCATGAGATTATTGTAGAGCTACCTTTGGTATGCCACATGTTTAAAACATAAAGAAACCTAAATTTATATACTTTACATGAACATTAAGATATATATTTATGCATCACATTGCCTTTATTTAATGAAAATCACAGTTGGCGATACAATTAATACCAAATACCTATGTATAATATCTTTATTATATAAAATACTAGCTTATTACATAGCATAGTCTTAGCTGTCTTTTTAGTAGGAAATTTTTGGTGTTTACTTAATCAGTTTTGATACGCCTACAGTTCAGAGCTCCTTAAATGAACTGCACAGACAAAGTCACAGGAAAAACTAACTATGCTCAATGTGCATGCGACTTTACCATGTCTGTTTGGTTACGTTTGCAAGTCCGGTTATACGTTACGCGACAAATTGTTACCAAACGGACGTAACGATTTCTATGAAGCAGAATTAAATCTATTCAAAACAATACAAAAGTAACCGCAATTTTCAACGTAAAAAATCAACAAATAACAGCATGAAACACCGTTTTATTCAATATAAACAGTATTCTAGTTACTTAACGTTTAAGCTGCGTAAACAGTGAAACCAACCGGACAAAAAATTGGATAAACTGACCGACCACACTCCAGCTCGCCAAAACAGTCGCGAACTGGCTTAATTTAAAATCTAATTCGACGTTACAAGCTCTGTCTATGGTCACAGTATTGCTAGGAACAAAACTTACCTAAAAAGTTGTTAAAAATTATTTCGCTTTCACTGCGAAAATTGCGTAACCAACCTGGACTATGTCCAAATCGTGAAACCGGGGGGACAACGTTTTAATCTAAATTTTACCCTAATAATGATGTTTTATAAGCTATTATTCATTAAAAACGCATTGCTTATAGTTTAAACTATCCCAGAAATGTATTACTTAGTGTTACCGCCATAGAAAAATATGCGTAAATTGCCCTTGAAACATGGAATTTTGAGAAGGGGACAGTATGGCGGGACGATTTTACCATATTTAAAAACAAGATTTATGCAGGAAACCAGTGATTTACTCTAAATTTAACTTAATTAAGGATGCGACAATTTTATATATTTTACAGAAAAGCAACATTTAACTGGATAAAATCAATATCTTATGAATAAATCGCAAAAAATATAAGGGGACATCCAAAAAAGTAAAGGGTACAACGGTAGATAGAAATGCCCATAATGCACTCTATCGAGTTGACAGAAGGTGCATTTTAATAACTTGTTGCAAACTTATCTAAACTTTGAGGGGCGGTGTGGGTTGATTTCTGTTTGCATAACTAGAACTACGTCCAATCCATATCCATACTAATATTATAAATGCGAAAGTAACTCTGTCTGTCTGTCTGTCTGTATGTTACGCTTTCACGCCAAAACCGCTGAACCGATTTGGATGAAATTTGGTACAGAGATAGAATAGACCTTGGGAAAGGACATAGGCTACTTTTTATCCCGATATTCTCACGGGATAGGGATAAAATCTCGAAATAAGAACCTCTGGGCTTAGAGTCATGAAATTTGGTATGTAGGTAATTGGACGTATGGAATAACACATAGGTGACTTTTTGACCCGATATTCCCACGGGATAACTAGGGATAAGATCTCGAAATGACAACCGCTGGGCTTAGAGCCATAAAATTTAGTATGTAGGTATCTGGACCTCTGGAATAACACGAAGGCTACTTTTTATCCTGATATTCCCACGGGATAGGGATAAAATTTCGAAATAAGAACCACTGGGCTTAGAGTCATGAAATTTGGTATGTAGGTAGTTGGACGCATGGAATAACACATAGGTAACTTTTTGACCCGATATTCCGACGGGATAACTAGGGATAGCAGCCACAGCCGGAAGACGTCCGCTGCTGAACAAAGGCCTCCCCCTTAGAACACCACAACGAACGACAACTCATGCTTGCGTCTACTGTTTTCCCGCAACTCTGGCAATGTCATCAGTCCACCTGGTGGGAGGCCTGCTAACGCTTCATCTTCCGGTTCGTGGTCGCCACTCGAGGACTTTTCCCCCCCAACGGTTATCTGTTCTTCGAGCGATGTGGCCCCCCCATTGCCACTGCAACTTCCATATTTTTCCAGCTGAAGAAGTGTATAAGTGTGTTAGAAACCAACCACAATTCACATTTAAACCACATGCATTACATTTTTTGTAGTTACACTTATTTAATTTTGAAGTAAATTTGGAAAATATTCTTACAATAATACGAACAATGACATTTGATTTCACTTTGGTTATGATTTTTTTTGATATATCAATGTCAATAATGTCTGTTACACTAGAGTAGAAATAAAAGGTGCTTACTACAATTATTTCTACGTTCAACTAGCAACTTTACTTACATGGCATAAGGATCATAATTTAATATACAACAAAATTGATTCCATTAAATATTTACCATTTCTGTAAATATCTGGAAGCATTTCAGATAGTTGTCGTCCATTTTCTGTTAAAATGTAGTGCATCCGTTTGAGATCAATTTTTATGTATTTTGTTTGATTTTTTCTATAAAAATATCATTTTACTGTTGTGGAGGTTTTGACGTGTTGTTTTTTTTTATTGATTACTAGTGGCCAGATTGCTTACATTTTCTTAAGGAGTTTGGACATTTAAATGTTTCCTTTTTTCCTTTTTTGTGTCTAAAAAAAAATTATTCTGTGCAATATGCGTATGGCGGAAATGGGCGACATGTATTGTCTCTGGATGGTTTCTGGCCTCAGTCGCTCCCGAAAACCGAATTGTTATGAAACCTAGATGAACCTGAGACCGTATTGCCTAACATTTCTGACGCTCGCGATCTTAATCAAAGAAAAGTTTTTGTCTCATAGTTTTGTACGGGAAATCTGTCATTTGATTGCGATCGCGAACGTCAGAAACGTTACGCAATTCGGACTCTGGTGTGTGTGAAGTCACCAATCCGATGGTACGGGTGGAAACTACAGCTTAAAGTGTTCTCGTTTTGTATGTGCCCAGTAGTGGGACATATATAGGTCATGATGAGATTGCACTCTAAATAAACATTCCTTTCAGATTTCACGCTCAAAGATTTTAAAACGAACGGGCAAAGGTTCCGTTTCATTCTGCCAACATTCAAGCGGTAGATTAAATTTCTCCCTCAAGCTCGCGTTGACAAATTAAAACTAAACTAAGCCATGACTTGTATGCCGTACGTTTCGGTACACAACTCCACGCAGTATTAAAATTAAATCCTGTAAGATTAAAGTCAAATACCCAACCGTCTTAAAAAAATAATGAAAGAGCTATAAAGGATTATAGTAGACTAGAATTTTGTTAAGTACTCGTAACTTATATAATTTAACAGTCAGGTGAGGATCCATTCTAAATAATTTCTAGCTCTGTTCAAAAATTCCCAATAATGGGTCTTGACTGTTGACGCCAGCAATGGCAAAATTAACAATATCCATACTACGAGTTTACTATCTTCTATATATATAAAAATCAATTGCTGTTCGTTAGTCTCGTCTATATATATAAAATCAATTGCTGTTCGTTAGTCTCGCTAAAACTCGAGAACGGCTGGATCGATTTGGCTAATTTATGTTTTGAATTATTGATGAAAATCCAGGGAAGGTTTAAAAGGTGAGTAAATATATAAAAAAAGGGGGCGGTACGAAGTTTGCCGGGTCAGCTAGTAATATTATAAATGCGAAAGTGTGTTTGTATGTTTGTCCGTCCTTCACGCCGTAACGGAGCGACGGATCGACGTGGTTTTTGGCATAGAGATAGTTTATGGGCCCGAGAGTGACATAGGCTACTTTTTATCCCGGAAAAATGCACAGTTCCCGAGGGAACAGCGCGCGACAACCGAAAACCGCGCGGGCGGAGCCGCGGGCAAAAGCTAGTAATTTTATAAATGCGAAAGTGTGTTTGTACGTTTGTATGTTTGTCTATCTTTCACGCCGTAACGGAGCGACGGATCGACGTGATTTTTGGCATAGAGATAGTTTATGGGCCCGAGAGTGATATAGGCTACTTTTTATCCCGGAAAAATGCACAGTTTCCGAGGGAACAGCGCGCGATAACCGAATACTACGCAGGCGGAGCCGCGGGCAAAAGATAGTTTTATAACAATCGCACTTGAAAGGCATAGGTAACTTTAATTAAAAACTTGAACTAAACTCCACGCCTGCTTTCATAAAACGCGAGCATTTAAAAAGCAGATAATTTTTAAAGGCCTCTGAGCCACGTCTACCTCATAAATCAGTGGGAATATTCTTGGTTTATTTTCTGTGTCACACAGCCTGTGTTCCGGTGATGGCGGGCACACGCTCGATAAAGGAACAGAAGCCATACTTTTAAGCTTTCGTGACGTGAGACATCCTACAATGGTTCTTAGGCGGCCCCTTGACCTACAATAACATTGTACAATACTTTTTATTGCACAATAAGATTGAAAGGCGCTCTGAATCCTAACGAGCAATTGTATTGCACAATAATACGAACTGCACAATGTTTTCGTGTTCAGTATAGTATTAAATATTGTGCAATACTGACCCTACACGATGCAATATAAAAATATGGTGCAATAAAAATTAAACTCGCTCAAACTTTTGGTCAATCATTGTGCAATCTTCAATATTAACCCTAAACGGTCAATAATATTGCACAATTCGCGATAATGCACAATATAATTGACCGTTTAGGGGCCGCCTTAACCTTTCAGTGTTAAGGGACCATTTGATTTTTTTTTGCTCTTACCCTTTTTTTGTCCGTGGACCACTTACAGTTCGGAAAATACACTTTTGATGAAAATTAATAAAGATTTTTTTTCGATGGGTCTTTTTGGATGGAATCTTCTATTTCCATCGCATTTCATTGGACAAGTTCGTATTGATCTTGCTGTCTCAATTAGCTTCAGTAAAGTTCAGTAAGCTACTTAAATACAAACTTTTACGACAATATACGATGTCTATACCGTAGCGTATGTCGAGTTACCGCGTGGAGCGACTCAAATCCTCCAGTTAATCTTCCCTCTCTCTCTCTCTACCAGTTTCATATTTAAAGTTCGTTTCATCATCATCATCATCATCATCATTTCAGCCGAAAGACGTCCACTGCTGGAGATAGCCCCCCCCAAGGACTCAGACCAGTCTTGTGCTTTTCGCATCCACCGCGATCCTGCGGTTTTAACCAGGTCGTCTCTCCATCTTGTTGGAAGCCTACCGACAGCTCGTATCCCGGTTCGCGGACGCCATTCGAGAACCCTTTGACCCCATCAGCCATCAGTCCTGCGAGCAATGTGTCCCGCACACTGTCACTTCAGTTTTGCAATTCTTCGGGCTATGTCAGTATAGCCCTCTCCATAGCCTTTTGAGTGACTTTGAGCTTCTTTATGAGGCCCATCGTTAGCGCCCACGTCTCAGATCCGTATGTCATCACTGGCAACACACACTGGTCAAAGGCTTTTGACTTCAAACACTGCGGTAATTTGGATGAAAAGACACTGCGAAGCTTCCCGAACGTTGCCCAGCCGAGTCGGATTCGACGAGTACCTCTACTGCTGATTTATTCCCCTGTGTGCCTACATCTACGTGAGTATTATACTTTTTCAAGTTGTCACAAATTGTTAGGTACGCACGCGGCGTTCCGCCTTAATACGAAATGTTTGTATTCTAAATATTTACTTTATGTGCCGCGATTGCACGGCGTAATTTTTACTTCCCTTCACTTCCCATTGCGTTGGTTTTCTTTGTAGGTACCTATTTAAATTTATTTATTTTAATTATTTTCTGATGGCCGATGGGGTCAGAAGGTTCTCGAATAGCGTCCCCGGACCGGGAGACGAGCTGTCGGTAGGCCAACAAGATGGAGCGACGACCTGGTTAAGATCGCGGGATCGCGGTGGATGCGGAAAGCACAAGACCGGTCTAAGTGGAGAGCCTTGGGCTATAGAGCAGGCCTATGTCCAGCAGTGGACGTCTTTCGGCTGACATGATGATAATGATGATGACCTATTTCAATGCAGTGCTTTAAACAAAGGTATATAGGCGTTTTAGTGAGTTTTCGTGCTTTGAAAGGTATACAAGGATCATCTCTCCTCTTTAACCTGTATGCTCTTATGCAGGTGGTAGGACCTTGTGCAAGGTCCGCCCGGATTGCTACCACCATCTTGCTCGTTAATCCTGCCGTGAAATAGCAGTGCTTGCACTATTGTGTTTCGGCGTGGAGAGTAAGACAGCTGGTCAAATGACTGGCACTTAAGGTATCCCATCTTAGACCTCTAGGTTAGCAACGCATCTGTAATACCGTTAGTGTTGGAGATGTTTATGGGCGGTGGTGATCTCTTACCATCAGGATACCCACTTGCTCGTTTTCCATCAGTCGAATAAAAGTGCCAACTACCCTGACACATAAACCTTTGTTAAGTTTTTTGGACGGACTTCGCAAAAATTATACTGCAAATGAAGATTAGTTTTCTGGAATCATTTGTATTTTTTATTTCAATCCCAAATTTTTGTTACTTTTACGGTCATCCCGTAAAACCCTAATCGAAAATACAAACTGAAATATAAATACACAGAAAAACCAGAAAAATATGACCAGCGCTGGGAATCGAACCCAGGTCCTCGGCATTCCGTGCCGCGTGCTATACCGCTACACCACCGCTGGACAACGATACAGACACGAATTTTTGCTGAGATAAGTGGTGCATAAGAGAAATTCGTGTTTGTACCGTTGTCCAGCGGTGGTGTAGCGGTATAGCACGCGGCACGGAATGCCGAGGACCTGGGTTCGATTCCCAGCGCTGGTCATATTTTTCTGGTTTTTCTGTGCATCTATATTATCAGTTTGTATTTTCGATTTATACAGCAAGTGCTATAAGAACTTCGCACTATGTCAATAAAATTAAGTAGTTAACATTAACATTCACGCCAACTCCATAATTTTAATTCTTAGCTTCACAACAGTGAATACACTTCGTAACACTGCGAACTTTTAGGGATCCATACCGCACGAGAGAAGGGAATACTTACTTATAGTGTCCATACACCATCCTTCCTAACGTCCAACCGGCATGACGCTGCACGCATGATCCAATCTGCAGTTTGTCCACAGCACACACGATCAGTTTCAATAATAAATAAATGTCATGGGAAACTTGACACCAATTGACCTAATCCCAAACTAAGCAAAGCTTGTACTATGGACACTAGGCAACGGATATACATACTTAAATATAGATAAATAAATTCTTAAATATATATTAAACATCCAAGACCCGAGACCAAACATTCGTATTATTCACACAAATATCTTCCCCGGCCGGGATCCGAACCCGGGACCTCAAGCTTCGTAGTCAGGGTCTCTAACCACTTAGCCATCCGGTCGTCCAATTTGGCAGCGACGTTCAGTTGAAGAGATGGCGTCACCAGAGACAGACGATATTTTAGCCGTTTTGGCTTCGATCAACAATTGTATGTAATTGTTGATCGAAGCGTTTTGGGCATTTAACTCGTGGTAAAGAAACAAAAATAAAGATCGAGCAGAGTGGAGCAAAAACAGTGCTTAATGAAAAGAGTTCAGTTTTCTCATGTACTTCGTACGGACTCATGGACTGAATTTTGCGACCGACCGACAAAAAATCTTGAGTTTACTGAACTGACGGTCGCCGACGGCCATACACGCTCCAATCGGCATGATCAAGCCAAAGGAATAGAAATTTGATTGTGCCGTCAAGTATAACTGCCATGCCAATCCACGTGCACACACGATCAGTTCTAACTGATATCGGCAGCGTCATGCCGATTGGAAGATAGGAAGGATGGTGTATGGACACCATTACAAGATGACTTACGTGTCACTTACACTGCTCTCACTCTTCGGATTGTCTAACAAAAATGTATACACCTGTCATTGTTTTGTTACATAGATAAACCATAATCGCGTACTAAATAAAGCTACTTACGATAAAGCATAATACGTATACCTACTAACCTACTAATACTTGCAAATACAAAAAGTATTTTATACTAACTTACAAAAAAAAAATAAGGGCCACCGAAATTTCAGTAGAAAAGCGGGAATACTAATAAATATAGTTATGGCATTCCTTATTCAAAAATGGTTTAATTCGTACAAATAATTTTCATTTCATCTTTTTTTTTTGTTTTCGTTCAATTACACAATTGGGGAATGTATCATTTAGAAAAAATATGGAGAAAAGCCAGGACTTCGTTTATGAGAATTCACTACTTATTATAAAGCAATCATCATCTAAACTAGGCTCGACTCTTAATTTACATCATGTTTTTATGCGATTATGGTTTCTTACACTACAATTAGAACGTTAACGTCGCTCGGGACTCATCAATTTTCTTCGTATTGCCGAAGGTTCTTCGTGAAAAAAACCGGTCTTTTGTTTCAAGTTTTAAAAGACATTTGCAAACTTATTTAAGGTACACGGAGCCCTTCGATTCACGAGTCCGTCTCTCGTCCGCCATGTTTTTTAAACTTCTCCCTCGCGTGACTAGTATTGATACTCGAAATACGAGCTCAACAAAACCTATTATAACTTCCACAAGTGCGGGCTAGCGAGTCTCCTGACTTCTTTTTTATTACTGATCGAATAGTAGCTTCGTATTCAGCTGCGACTTCAGCGAGTTTCGCGAGTTCAAGTGTTTTCCTACTAATATTATTAACACAAAATTACGGGACGTTGAAAATAGCCCGGATGGCTTTATACAAGCTTTATACTTCACTTTACAACATACAAGTTAAGAGTCAAAGTCAAAGTCAAAATATCTTTATTCAATTTAGGCTATAACAAGCACTTATGAATGACAAAAAAATCTACCACCGGTTCGGAAAAACCTCTGTTGAGAAGAATCTGACAAGAAACTCAACGACGTATATAAACCCCCTTGCAAAAAAAACGGGCATGGTATGGTTTTTCAGATTTTTAGGCATTGAAGCTTAGAAAGTAAGCTTTCATGCGCATAAAATACAAAAACCATAGGTGCCCGTTTTTTTTTTTGCCAGGGGGTTTATTTTTTAAAACAGATATATTTCGATTTTTAGTCTCTTCTAAATTGTACACTCTTAGAGCAGCCGTGTCACGAGGGATCGCGCCCATTATTTTGCCATTGCTGACTTCGTAATCATTGTCGAAAATACAAACTGAAATATAGATGCACAGAAAAACCAGAAAAATAAGACCAGCGCTGAGAATCGAAACCAGGTCCTCGGCATTCCGTGCCACGTGCTATGCCGCTACACCACCGCTGGATAATGATACAGACACGAACTTTTCCTATGCACCACATATCTCAGCTTGTTTGTTTCTTGTTTAGCCACTTAAGCAGCGACCCTAGCGACATCTATGCCGTAGTCCTCATCGAAAAACTTTTCGGCACTCCATCGGAACTAACCAATCACTCGGACGAGAGATATCGTTATTAAGCAATCAAATTAAGATTGGTTTTCGGAATCTTTTTGTATTTTTTATTTCAATTCCAAATTTTAAAATTCCAATTTTTTAAATTTGTAATTGAAATGAAAAAATACAAAAATGTTCCAAAAACCAATGTTAATTCGTAATCATTATCCATCGGCCTTTATAGGCCATTTAGCGAACACATTCTACAATAGGGATCTTCCACGTACGCTGCTTATCAATTAAAACGGCCCAACTCAAAATCGAACTTTTTTCAGTAGAGCGATTTAAAAATTAAACAAATATAATGAAATGGCACATCTTTATATCAATAAAATAATAAAAACCGTGACCACTTCGAGTTAAGTCTTAATATTTTCAATTTTATTATGAGCAAGAAAGTCACAAGTCATAATACTTACACAATAATACAAGAATGTATGACAAATAACGACCTATTTGTGTTTAAGTCATGTGATAAAGTAAATTTTATCACGAATAATGTCGTATCAGACAAAATATAACATAAATTTATCTTTAACAACGGCCCATCTTGTATTGTGCACAAAATTTTCATTAAAATTATAGTCAACAAGGTCTGAACATGACTTCCGACATCGGAGAAGATCATACATTTTGTTTTTAATTGCACATTAACGTTTGCGATACTTTCAACTATCTTCATTAATGTCCCTTTATCATAATACAACATCTATTCAAGCATATAAAATCACATTATTATCACGAGATTTATAATTATGTACCGTACTAAAGAGTTTTTAGTGTATTTTATACACTTCAGAATAAAAAATTGAGTACTTCAGAAACAAAACATACACTCGCGGTCAAAGAAAACGGGTCGGTACGAAAAACTAGAATATCTCCTAAAATAATAGAGCTAGGAGCATGAATTAAACTGTATATTGTAGATAATTCTATAATTAATTAAACGACATGATAGGTGTGAAAGTTATTCATTTGTTTATTCTAATTACGTACAAAACAAAATATTTACAAATTTTACGTAGAAAAATTAACACTTGGTACCTCACATTACAACAGAAAAAACTAACTTTAAACCAAATTAATTCTTCTTATTGCCTTCACGGGCTCTTTTTAAAGCTTCCAGATGATTGGGCATGCTCTTCATTAGGTTTCTTATGCGATTTTGCGGAATATTGATTCATCCTTCCACTAACGCATGTTTCAGGTCTCTAAGTGTAACTAGAGCGGAGTTTCGATTTCTTACATGCCTTCCAAGCTCGTCCCATACATGCTCGATCGGATTTAAGTCCGGAATTCTCGAGGATCAGTTCATAAAAATGATACCAACGTCGTCAAAGTAATCATTTACAATCTGAGCTGTGTATGGCCTGGCGTTTTCATGCATGAACATGGGATTTTCACCCATATTAATTAAGTATGGACCGTCATGCTCATTAAGAGTCTCTTCTACATATCTTGCACTAGTTAGCGTATCATTTTTTATGAAGACTTACTCCATGTGAGTCTCTGAAGAGATCACAACTCAGGCCACAATACACCCACCGTCAAACGACACTTTTTCCTCAAAATAAGCTCGAGTAAAACGTTCACCTGGCCGTTTGTAAGCTCTTCGCCGCCCATCATGTGCATAGAGCATAAATCTGGATTCATCAGAAAACATATTTCTTGCCAATTCTTCGTCTGCCCACCATCTGTGTTCGCGGGCGTAAATCAATCTTGCTGTTCGCTGCCCCTTTTCAAGTTTTGGGCCATTTGCCGGTCTACGTGGGGTCAAATTAGCTTCTTGTAGCCGCCGCCTTACAGTCCACTCGCTTATGTCATCTTTTCGAGTCTCTCGAAGTTGATTTTGGACTTCAACAGCCGTGAGGTGCCGATTTCGGAGCATAGTTGTAACAATAAATTGATCTTCTCGAGCTGCAGTACATCTCGGTCTGCTGGTTCCTGGTCTTCTAATGTTCTGCCCAGTTTCTCGGAAACGTTGGACGACTCTCTGCATGGTAGAAAGTGACATGCCAACAGTTCTCGCTGTTCTTCTCTGAATTCCGCCTTCTTCTAACATAGTGACGATACGTGTACATTCTTCTGGTGTCAGCCACATGATAGTAAATCAAGAATGATCAAGAAAGGCAACAATGAATGCCTTTTATCATTATGCTTTGACAGATTGAAAATAAAAGTGAGAAAACAGGCAAAAGTAAAACAAGTGCAATTTTAATTTAGACCCTAATTAGAGCTTTTTTTAATTTTAACTTTTTCCAGCAGCCATGTAAAACATTTGAAGGTTGTATTTAATACGATATTAAATTCTCTTTAATATAGAGTCAGTTTCGTATAAGTAAACCTTTTCAATTTCAAAATTTTAAGGTTTTCGTCACTGACCCGTATTATTTGACCGCGAGTGTAATAATTGTAAAATTGTTACCTATCAAAATCAAATTATCCTTATATGAACAAAATCTTCTAGGACATAGGATACCTTTAATACCGGTAGTGTTCCTGTGGGATAACATTGACTGAAATATTATTATCATATCAGCCGTAGGAGGTCCACTGTTGGACATAGGCCTCCCCTATAGATTTCCAGTTGCTTCGGTTGGAAGTGGCCTGCATCCGATTCCACCGTGAACCCGCGGCTTTCGTCTTAAGGATCTGAGGGTTTCACAAACGCTGCCCATCCGAGTTGGATTCGACGATTGAGCACCTTTTTGAAGTTTAACCTACTTAATTGGGCAGTTTGTCCTAGATATACGCGTCGACAACTTCAAGAACCGAACTCTCAACCATAACAAGGGCAGTCACCACACGGAGATTCGACATGACCTTCGTCTTGTCCATGTTCATTTTGAGG
Organism: Choristoneura rosaceana; assembly: GCA_037349165.1. Taxonomy (NCBI): domain Eukaryota; kingdom Metazoa; phylum Arthropoda; class Insecta; order Lepidoptera; family Tortricidae; genus Choristoneura; species Choristoneura rosaceana. Next base: position 1,951,191 of record JAZBNJ010000026.1, read on the forward strand.
CCTACCCATTGGGAGACTCGATTGAAGCCATCGAATATCGTGCTGAGTTCTTCCATTGACTTTGCCGTGACCAGAATATCTTCGGCAAACCGAAGGTGCATAATGTATTCACCGTTGACATCGATGCCTAGTTCTTTCGATTCCAGCCAGCCAGCTTGAAGGCGTTTTTAAGAGCGGCAGTAAACAGTTTTGGAGATTTTCAAAGGAATCGTCTTGAAACTCTATTCCTGTGCTCCGACCGACATAGTAGCGTTTCTATACAAATACTTCAACACTTCGATATACCGATAGTAATATGGCATCACTGGAGAGACTCAAGCACTGCCCATGTTTCGATCGAATCAGTCATATCATAGCCCACTAATGTCTAGACAAGTTTTACTCTTCTTTCTTCTGATTGACCTGCTGCAGCGTGTACTTATATGATCTACAGTACTGCAGCCTTTCCACAACCCGGCTTGTTCGGGTGGTTGAAAGACGATTTACTATGACCCTGGAAAACAGCTTATAAACATGACTCAACAGCGAGATTGGCCTGTAGTTCTCCAATAAGGTGTTATCGCCCTACTTGAAGAACAACACCACAACGATCTTGTTCCATGCTTTTGGCATTGTACCTTTGAAAAGATGGAATTAAAGATCCTCTGAAGGATTTTAATGACCGGGGATCTCCCCGCCTTCAGAAGCACTTATTGTTCTTAAGCTGTTTCTGGGCCATCCTTATCTCTTACAGGCTGATATCCGGGATTCTCATTAATAAATCCGAGAAGACCATTCTTCTTTTGCTCTGCCACTTGAAGTTTTTATTGCTAATGTTAGATTGTATAAAATACTCAGTAGTTATGTAACCTTTGTAGACCAGTATGTCATGAATTTATGTTCATACGTTCCAATATTTTTCTCATAATAAAGTAAATAAATGAAATACTAGTTATTTTGACAATAATGTAAATGGAATGAAGTTAATTTAATATTTCTTTAATTTACACATTGTTGATATTATTACAAAAATGATTAATTGAATATTTGTTAAATAAGTTGCTAATATTAACTACATGAGAGAACTGTCAAAGTAGAGCTCGCTTGGCGGGAGTGAAGAAACACGAGATTTATTGTAATTCTTACTTGAAAAATAATAATGCCATGTTAATGTATGTCTGCAGTTTTATTTAACTAGACAAGAGTTAACAATTCAGAAGCGGGGATCACTACGTGCCAAATAAAACAATCAAACGGTATTGTGTATTAAAGGAAAGGTAAAATAAGTAAAAACGTACAGGTAAGCTATTCATTTGTTTTCTACCATATTACTTTTCATGTAATATTATGAATATATCTTTACTATTGTGTGTAAACGTAAATAAATAAAATATTGCTGATAAGAGTAGAAAGAAATATTTATATTTTTACACGAAGCAATAAGAGAGTGCATAAAAATATGGTATAAATAGTACTCGTTACATAATTACATGATTTCTTTCCGTTTATCTGTTTCAATGCAGAACATTCATTACAATTAAAAGAATAATGATTATAGTTTAATGATAGACGATGTGTAGTCATTATTTTCGAAATCAATACAAATTTGATGCACGTTATTATTTTGTACGCTATGTATGTCTAATTTGTGTTTAATGTTTTCATGCACCATATCATAATTTGCTTGAAGTTTTTATACGTTAACAAAGTGAACTAGGATAAAATGACCGAATTTAATTTATTATGTATATTACCTACAATTAGTGGATGTTGATTTCAGATTTCTTATTTGACGAGATGCGTAAGGTTGAGCGTCGCGCTCCGTGCAAGTCGCCACGAGCGACCGAGCGATCGCGATCGCGGTCGCGGCGGCGGAGGCGGCGTGAGCAGTCGCGCCGGAGGTCGCGCTCGCCGAGTCGCCGAGGCGCGAGCACGAGAGGCTCCTCTGTGACGACGGCCTACTCGCGGCGGAGGGCGTCGCGGTCAACTAGGCGACATTCACGTGGACAACGGAGACAGCTACGTCGATCTTCACGGACATCATCATGTACGAAAGAAAGGTCTAGATCGCGCTTTTCTAGCCGTTCGCGATCAATAAGACGCTCACGATCTTCAGAGCGCTTTCGTTCAAGATCTCGCCACAGTAGGCAGCACCGTGGTAAGTCGCACCAAAGAAGCTTATTGCGCGCGAGGGCAATTTTATACTCGCGTGGCAGGACCTATTCAAGGAGTGGGCCTTCCTCGGGTCATCGGGGTTGTTCAAGGGAACAAAAAAAAATTCAAATGAGTAATACGTTTGTCAACAAAGCATCTGTTTGCACGCCCCCTATGGCCCGAAGAGAAAGTACGCCGCTAGCGCAGCCCGAATATTCGATTACGGAAACAGAAAAGGATAGTTTACCTTCAAATCAAAGTACCAAACCAGTGTCGAATATTGGGGCTGAAACAGACGCTACAGTTTCAGTCACAAATAAGGAACAGCCGGCATTAACATTAAATGATTGTCTATTACAAACTTTGAACAAGACCTTGCAAGCTATTTCAACTGTACCAATACCACACTCTAAAGAAAAATTTTCAACTTTAAATGTAATACAGTCAGCATCAGATATATCTACACTGGCCGAGTGTTCACAAAGACATATACGTTTTAATCGTCACAAAGTTATTGACACCTAAGTCACCATTTTCACGTGAGCGTTCAATACGTCAAAAACATCTCAACATTTTAAATTTTCATTAATACTTACACATCTAGTTTTTCATAATGACAATAACAACTAGAAAATCAGTGGTAACTAAGCAGTCAAACTGTTATTAATATCTACACGTACCAGCAACCACAAACACGTCAACACCCAAGATGCCACTAGTTGCTAAGCAGTTACTATTTCAATGGTAACTAAGCATATCAACATTTTATTTAAACATCAATAATGGATAATAAATATTGTTTTTAAGTAATCATGTGTTTATATCTTTCCGAGGTAAAACTCTTTGTGAAAATTTAGTAAATTCGAAGAGAGCGTTTACAAAACGTGCTCAATGCTGAAGGGGGTTACACGCGATTTTGAACTAAGAAACCCAAAAACCCCTTATAAAATAAACAAGTATTTAATTTTTAATTTTATAGCATATGCAGTATAAGCTGGAACTTGTCTATTTTTAGGGTTTCGTAGTCAACTAGGAACCCTTATAGTTTCGCCATGGTCTGTCCGTCTGTCTGTCCGTCCGCGGCTAAGGTCAGAGCCCGATGATTGGTAGTAGAAAGCTGTAATTTGGCATGAATGTAACTTCAATCACGCCAACAAAGTGGCAAATAAAAAAAAAACAAAAAAAGTAAGCGTACCTTCCATATAAACGTAGTCTGTTTTTTTTTCTCGACTAACCCCATAGTGTGGGGTATCGTTGGATAGGTCTTTTAAAACTGTTGGGGGTTGCCTAGAAGATTTTTCTATTCAGTGATCTGTTTTCAAAATATTCAACTTTAAAGTGCAATTTTTCATTAAAATCGAGCGTCGCCCTCCCCTAAATTCTATTTTTGCTTGAAATCTATTTTTTGCTGTCACTTTGTTGGGCGTTTTAATTTTTTTGTTTAAAAGTTTTTATACATTTACATGTACATTTTCAAATGACGAAAAAAACGGGGGAGGTTCTCAAGTCGAGGCGTATATATTTTTAGGGTTCCGTAGCCAAAGTAGCAAAAACGGAACCCTTTTTCGTCATTTCTGTCTGTCCGTTTTTCCGTTTTTTTCATCCAATCTTGTAGTGTGGTACCGTTGGATAGGTCTTTTAAAACCAATAGGGGGTTGCTAAAACGATTTTTCGATTCAGTGATTTGTTTGCAAAATATTCAACTTTAAAGTGCAAATTTTCATTAAAATCGAGCGTCCCCCCCCCCTCCCCCCCTAATTAAATTATTTTCATGGTTTTTTGTAGTTAGTTCAATTTTTTGTTATAATTTTTTTTTCACGCTTTTTAGTGTAAAAGATCTAAGATACAATAGTTTAATTTCAACTGCCCGCCACCTTTTACGAAAAATTGCTCTTTCCGATGCAGAGACGTTTCTTAATTAGGAGTCCTGGTGCTTCACCACCCACTCCATTTCACCATATGCATTACGAGGAGTGTTTGAACTACGACATTTGAATATTGAAAATAATTAGCAAAACCGAATTGGGCAAGATATAGGTTTCACTTACAGTTTGTTCTGGCTCTTTTCCTCAGTCCTTGGGACACATTTAAGACACAATCACAGCACTTTCAGAGTTTTTATGAATAATTTAAAAGAGCGCGCGCCGGCCGGCATTCATTTCGAGCTGTCAAATTTGCGCAACTGACTGGTGGCGCCGCCGTGCGGGAGAAAGCGGAAAGTTCATTCAGCCAGTATGTTTTTGATATGTGCAGGAGGTTTTAATGCACATATTACTAATTATATCTGCCCAATGTAACGTACATAAACCCCCCACCGGGAATCTACCCCAGATTCCCCAGTTTACAAACCAAACCAGGGATGGTATTGAATAAGGTAAGTGGACTGTATAGTGTAAGTATTTGTTGACTTAGTGAACTAAACACGTGTAGCTGTAAATTGAGTAAAATAAATGACTTATTTCGAACCTAAAATTGTCATAAATTTGACACCTTCTTGCGTCAAATTCATGCAAAGAAACAAAGAAAAATAAAAATTATGCTGAATCCAATTCCATGGGAAGTGGACTAAGCTTTACAACGGGTCGCGTGTATTCGCCATTCTGGGTTTTTACTTTTACCACCCGTACAACTCCATCAGCTCCTGGATAAAGTTCCGTCACGCGACCGAGAGGCCATTGAAGCGGAGGAGCGTCAGCATGAATAAGAACGAGATCGCCAACTTGAATATTACGACTATTCCTATGCCATTTTTGTCGCTGCTGCAGCGTGTGCAGATAATCATTTCGCCACAATTTCCAAAATTGTTGGGAACTTTGTTGTACTAGCTGCCAGCGAGTTAGTCCGTAAGTTGGTTCGTCTAAGAGATCATACTCTGGAACGGCTAATAGAGAACGACCGACTAAGAAATGGCCGGGCGTGAGCGCCTCGAACTCGGACGGGTCGCTCGACGCACTTGTTAAGGGGCGAGAGTTCAGCACTGCTTCGACACGAGCAAAGAGAGTGCTTAACTCTTCGAACGACAGCGATCGCGTACCCACGACGCGCTTTAGAAGGAGCTTGGCCCCTTTTATGGCACTTTCATACATCCCACCGAAATGGCTTCCAGTAGGCGGATTGTAAGTCCATTTAACACTACGATTATTGAAACCGGTTAAAACATCTTCAGTACTTTGGTTAAAAAAGTTAGTGATTTCCGCGAGTTGCCTACCAGCGGACACGAAGTTTTTTCCGTTGTCGGATACAACGGTTTGACATAAACCACGTCTAGCAGTGAAACGATCGAAAGCTGCGAAAAAACATTCAGTTGAAAGTGCACTGAGAACCTCAGTGTGCACCGCGCGAGTTGAAAAGCAGACGAAAATTAAAAGATAGGACTTTGATATTTTCGCATTACGTCTGTTACTCTCTTTCGTATAGAAGGGACCGCCTATGTCAACACCGACAGTGTGAAAAGCATGGATACCTTCAATGCGGAATTTCGGTAAGTTGCCCATGATAGGCTGTATGTGTGAAGGATTGACTTTAAAACACCTAATACATTTCCTAAAACGAGATCTTACAACGCATTTTCCGGAAATAATCCAGTATTTCTGACTGATTACACTGTGCAATGTACGCGGACCGATATGTAAATAAATTTTATGAAAATAGTCGATAAGAATATTTGTAAAGTTGCACTTTTTGGGAAGCAATAATGGATACTTCTTTTGATACGGTAGTTCGGCGAGAGACAACCTACCCCCCACCCTGAGAAAACCGAGGGGGTCGACATAAGGTGCTAACCTTTTGAGTGATGAACTACAGCTGTAACCGTTTGAAATTGCTTCGAGATCAGCTGCAAAATGCTCTCGCTGAACTGATTTGATGAGCACATCGTGTGCGTTCTTTAAATCTGATAGAGACGAAGGACCCGTGTTCCTATTAGACTTCGTCGATCTACAATTGTTGATAAACTGAAAACAACGAGCTAAGACCTTTTGAAGTTTGCTAAAACTCGAATATTTTTCAGTTAAATCATAAACAAGATTTGAGTCACGTGTTGTGTTTTGCACGCTAGTTTGAGCCAAAGTCGCGCATGGAATTTTGAGTTCTGGCACATTTGCCAATTTAAATTGATCAATTGATTTTACTGGCCAATTCTCTCTTGGTGCGTCTAGCCAGCTCGGTCCTCCGAGCCACTCCGCTGTCGATAACAGCACGGAAGGTAGCGCTCCGCGCGAGCACACGTCAGCGGGGTTGGACGCGCCGCTCACGTGAAACCAACAATCGCTTTGCACGGTCTCCAAAATTTTGGAAACACGCGAAGCCACAAAGGTTTTGAGATTATAACTGGGTGTATTCAACCAACTCAGCACCACAGAGGAATCGGTAAACAAGAGTATTTCATGAACAGGAATTCGTTCAGACAATATTGACTTCGTATATTTGACTAACTTGACTAACAAATGCGCAGCCATTAGCTCGAGACGTGGAATGGTCACTGTCTTCAAGGGTGCAACCTTGGATTTTGCAATGACTAGACTGACCTTCGAATTACCTTGATTGTTAAAACTACGCAAATAGATGACCGCAGCTATTCCTTGAACTGAAGCATCGCAGAATCCTAGTATCTGGTAGTAGCTGTGCTGTTTGACAGTAACCTGGCGCTCGTGGCTAAAATTCGACAACAGCGGGAGCTCTGACATGTAGGTGAGCCACTCCTTTTCCAGTTCCGGAGGCAGCCGCTCATCCCAACCCAGCTGTTGGAGCCAGAGTTTCTGCATGAAGCATTTCGCGTAGAATATGCAAGGAGCCACGAAACCTAAGGGATCATACTGACGACCAATCTGTGACAAAACACTACGCTTGGTGATCGCCTGTGAAGCTGGAAGTGGATGGAATACGAAGGAAAACACATCTTCGGCGGGTCGCCACGGCAGACCTAAAACTTTTATGGATAGGTCCTTGTCATCCTCGAATGCAATGGGCGTTTCGCGGTGATCAGCTGGAACCCGAGCCAGTACCTGGGGACAGTTGCTGGCCCACTTACGAAGCAGAAATCCTCCTCCACTCAGCAACTCTAACAGTTCATCCTGTAGCCTAGCTGCTTCATCATAGCTGCTCACTGACCACAGAAGGTCATCGACGAAGAAACCCTTTTTTAGAACCTTGCTCGCTAAAGGATACTTCTCGCAGTCGTCGTCAGCCAGTTGATGCAGGACTCGGATCGCTAGGTACGGACTGCTAGCAACGCCGTATGTGATCGTGTTTAACTCATACACCTTTAAAGGTTGATCAGGTTGAAACCTCCACAAGATGTGTTGGTAATTGCGTTGAGATTTTTCGATCAAGGTCATTCGAAACATTTTACAAATGTCACTTGACAAGCAAATTTCATGTATACGAAAATTTATTAAAATCTCATTAATATCTGCTTGAAGCTTAGGACCGGCGTAAACGACTGAATTCAAAGAATTATTATTTGTCGTTTTGCATGAGGCGTCAAAAACTACTCGGAGTTTTGTCGTGGTACTTGACGGTCGGAGAATACAGAAGTGAGGAATTATGTACTTAGAATCCACAGTACCAAAATCACCTACGCAAGTCATGTGACCAAGGCTTTCATATTCGGACATGAATTTATTATATTCTTCCTTAAGTTCCGGAAGACGATTCAGCTTTGTTTCTAAATTGTTGAAACGACGTAACGCTTGTGGAGTCGAATCGCCGAGATCAAAACTGGGTTTGAACGGGTACTTCACTGTATAACGTCCCGTAGTATCGCGACTGTGTTCGTTTTGGAACAATTGTTCGACATACAAATCTTCTGGTTTTTTAGTGACGTCATACGGCACGTTTTCAGTCTCCCAGAAAGAGTTCATGATTTTATCGATACTACTAGTTTTATTAGCAGAGAACAAGTTGAGCGAGGCTGTATTTGACTCACAATCGTCACTCAGTACTGTCTGACCAGTAATGACATATCCGAATATGGAATGCATCGCGACGGGCAAACCCGGGTCACGTGGTAGTATATTTTGACCGTCATAAATGTAGGGAAATAAGTCACCTGCGATCAACAAGTCAACTGGAGCCGCCGAAAAGTAGTTCGGGTCAGCTAACTCTAGATTTTTGAAATTATTGATAACTTTGTTTGATAAGGTTACTGTAGGTAAGTTGCTAGTTATATTACTTACGACAACAGTATCAGTGCTAAGCACCGGACCAAATGAGTTTCGTGGTTTAATTGAACATGTAACCAGACCGAAATCTTGCACTGGCGCACCTCCCAGACCCATGGGTTCAAACTGACACTTGCGTCGAGACAAACCCAGGCGCTGGGCACACTCTTTTGTCATATAACCGGACATGGCACCGCTGTCAATGACTGCACGTACGGCGTGGTAAGTTCCCCATCGATCTGCGACGTGCACCATGGCAGTGCCTAACAGCACGGTTGAATTTGACGAACAAGTCAAGCCGACGTTTGGCATTGACCTTTGACTTTGATTTTGACCATTTGAAACGTTTTGAATACTTGAAATGTTTTGACTATTTGAACCGTTTTGATTAATTGATGAATTTTGAACAGTTGGAACTGTATCTAAGTGAATACTGTGATGGTGCGGTTGTTTACACAGCACACAACGCACTTTTGACGTACACTCGGACAACGAATGCTGACGAAAGCAATTTTCGCATAATTGAAGCTGTTTCACTTTGTCAAGACGCTGCACCGGTGTTAAATCAAAAAACTCGAAACATCGATAAGTTGAATGCGGTTTGTCGCAAAATAGACATCTATTTGAGCGTTCGCTATTATTCTTACTCACAGCTGATAAGCACGGCTTTTGGAACTGCTTCGGTGCACTACTGTAATTAGCAGCATTATTATTATTTTTTCGAACAAAATTCGGCTTTGCAGAGGTGTTAGGAACACTCTTAGGCGTAAACTGAATTTTTGATGTACTAATTTTAACCTCAGACATTTCCAAAACACGCGCCTGTTTCTCCACGAAATTAATCAGCTGTTCGTAAGTAGGTATATCGGTTTGATCTACTGATTGTTCGAATTCGCGCCTAGTGACGGGGTCTAAATTTCGCAATCCCATATAAAACAGTATGAAACTCGATAGGTTATTGATTTTCAAAAGTTTCAATGCTTTAACACACTCTTGATACGTTTGTAAAAATGTATTTAGACCAGTAGCCGACTCAGTTGACAAAGGCTTAAATTGAAACAGCCGATCTAAATAGCTCGTAGCTAAGGCACGAGTGTTCTCAAATTTTTTGACTAGCAAAGCCCAAACTATCGGATAATTATCGGCCGTCACTGGCATCCCTTTGACCACAGTCAATGCCGAACCGCTGACTACGGAGAGCAGGTAATAAAACTTCTCAATGTTCGTAATATCATTGTTGTTATGAATTAAACTCGTAAACGTGTCATAGAATGTTTGCCAGTTTTCTAATTTGCTATCGAAATGGAACAATTCTAGTTTAGGCAGCCGCGGCTTAGCCGACCGCGAGTCTGGCCCGGCAGCGCCCGGGCCGCGGCCCGCGGAGCGCGACGAAGGTCCGCTACCGCTGCCGTCACACGATTGCCAAGTGTCGCTATTAGCCTCCGCTACACTCAGAATACGGAAATACATGTCGTCAAAGGTTTGAATTTCCTGATAATTTGGTTTAAATTTCGGGTTTTGTTTCTTATTATAAGAATTTAACTCGAATATGCATTGTTCGAAACATTCCCGAGTCGAATGAAGTTCTTTGAGTCGCAAATTAAATTCGGGCAAACGCTCTGGTGGAGTTGATTTGGATAGTTCAAATAACGTTTGACATCGTATAAAAAGCAGTTCTTTTTTGTTGATAAGTTGTTCGACATCGAATTCTTTTTCGTCCATTTCGAATTAAAAAACAAAAGACGCGCGCGACGCGTTGCAAAGAACGAAAATTGAAAACGTTTATTTTATACGTATTATTCTAGGTAAATAACTTAGATTAGAAATAAGCCTGTTACCTTAAAACTGCGTGAAATGTGTGTTTTATGTGTATGAATGTGTATTTAGTTTGCAAACTGAGGATGCGGTTCGATTGACCAAAATGTTTGAACTACGACATTTGAATATTGAAAATAATTAGCAAAACCGAATTGGGCAAGATATAGGTTTCACTTACAGTTTGTTCTGGCTCTTTTCCTCAGTCCTTGGGACACATTTAAGACACAATCACAGCACTTTCAGAGTTTTTATGAATAATTTAAAAGAGCGCGCGCCGGCCGGCATTCATTTCGAGCTGTCAAATTTGCGCAACTGACTGGTGGCGCCGCCGTGCGGGAGAAAGCGGAAAGTTCATTCAGCCAGTATGTTTTTGATATGTGCAGGAGGTTTTAATGCACATATTACTAATTATATCTGCCCAATGTAACGTACAAGGAGCATAAATTGCTTAGCCACTATGTTAAAGTAATTGAAATTCAACCCATGAAATACTTGTTATCGAGTAGCAACTCCTATGGTCTTCATCATCAGTTTCACTTCACCAAATGATGATTTTCACAAGCAAATGCACGAGTTACTACAAAATATATCAAAATTACCATAGGTGTCCCTACAAAATTTGAAGAGTTCCCTCGATTTCCTTAGGATCCAATCATCAGATCCTGATTTGGTGCTTATAAATGGGACCTAATTGAAACCATTCCTAGACGAACGCAAAAAAAAATTCAATTGGTTCACAAATGACGGAGTTCTGAGTTCTTTTTTTATTGGATAGGTTATAATCGACATAGCCCACCGCATTAGCACGCTGAAGTGGCAATGGGCCGGTCATGTAACCCGAAAAACCGATAACCGTTGGGGTAGACGAGTTCTTGAGTGGAGACCACGGATCGGCACACGTAGCGTGGGATGCCCTCAGACTCGGTGGTGCGATGATCTTCGCAGGGTGGCTGGCGAGAGCTGGATAAGAGTGGCCGAGGATCGTGCTCAGTGGCGTGCCATGGGAGAGGCCTACGTCCAGCAGTGGACTAACATAGGCTGATGATGATGATGATGATGATGATACCTTGAAGTTGGTATTATATAAATTTGGAAAAAAAATTACCCCAAGAGTGGGAAAAAAGGTATAAAATAAAAACTAATTTGTTAATAAAAATAACTAATTTCTTAAAAAGCAAGTGCTATAATTATGTTAAAATTCAGAAAAATCGTAAAAACGAATGCGATCCAGACTAAAAGAAATAAAAAACCATAAAACAATAATAAAACCAAAAAAAAGATCAAGTCGAATTAATTATGTGTCGACTGAGATTTGAACCCGGGGATCTACGCTTTGAAAAGCATAGGAATGTAAATGGTGCCACGACGTGCCTTGACTATGAGTTCGAAATTCGCCTTCATTTAGTTTTTGCTATGTGTCAGATGGTTTGACTTTGATTCTGCTGAAAAGTAAAATAAGAGTTAGAGGCATATTCTGTCAAATTTGATTGAAGAGAAAAACATGAGACAGATGTATGTGATGACAAGTCTGTACTGTTTTCGATGATTGTCATATCGCTTACCTGAAATGAGCATAGCTATTTTATACCAAAATTCGACCATATAGCTATATGCTTTTAACGTCTATTTTTCCATGTTGTTCAGATATATTTGATATGTTGACTGCTTAGATATCAGTGATTTTTTGACAGCTAAGGTATCAATGACTTGTTAGGAGTGTAGAAATTAATGAACATCGACTGTTTAGGTATTTTTGACACATTGAGCGCTCACAAGTAAATACTACAATGACAGTCAACAACTTTTTGACAATTTAAACGTTTACCTCTCTTTGAGCGCCTGAAGCGTATAGCGACTTCTGATGCTGACTGTACCAGAGTTTGACCCGAAAAAAAAGAACCAAACAATAGTTTCGTGGCTGAATAAAGTGAATGAGTGTGCAGATATTTACGGTTGGGATAGTAAGCAAACTGCACATTACGCTCTCCCAAAACTCATGGGCACAGCAAAACGCTGGTATGAAGGCCAGCCTTCTATCTTGTACACCTGGGAAATTTGGCAGGAAAAACTAAAGACCGCTTTTCCTAGTTATGAAAATTACGGGCATCTCTTAACCGAAATGTTAAATAGGAAAGCTAAATTTGGCGATGACCTAGAGGAATATTACTACGACAAGATAGTTGCATTAAATCGTTGCCGTGTAACTGGGAGGGATGCTATCGACTGTATAGTATATGGTATAGAAGATAGGTCAGTTAGGTACGGTGCTGAGGCAGTAGGATTTGAGGACGCAGACAAATTGTTAGGATATCTTCGGAATGTCAAACATGAACGTAACGATAAGATTATTAAGCGGCCTATGAGACCTATTAATGCAGACCCAACGCGCAAGTTTCAGAAACCTGACTCAACCAGGGTAACTAGATGTTTTAACTGTCATGAAAGTGGGCATGTAATCGCGAATTGTAAAAAGCCAATAGTTAAATGTCAAAAATGTATGAGGGCTGGACACGATGACCCGAATTGTACTAGAGATTTATGGAAGGACAGGTCGACAGAAGTTAAAACATTATGACTGACTCAAACTAGTATTGTAAATGCTGATCAAAGGTTCAGAAAAAGGGTTACTGTCAACAATGTTGAATTAGATGGGTATATTGATTTTGGTAGTCAGTGTACTTTAATGCAAGAAACAGCTGCACGAAAAGTCGAGAAACCTGAATATTGGACATTTGATAATTTACCAACGTTACGTGGCTTTGGAAAATCTTTTATCAAAGCCATAGGAATGTGCACAGTAAATTTAAATGTAGATGGAGTAAGTTTAGTAGTAGACATTGCTATTGTGCCCGACGAATATTTGGATTACGAGATATTGTTAGGTCAAACTGCTACGGAACAAACTTGTGTAGAATTTTATAAAACGGATAAAGAATTGATTATTAAATATGCAAATTCTACCGATACGCCTAAATTGGTTCTAAGGTCTGCTACCGACTTAACTATTTGTGGAGATGCATCCATAAAAGTTTGTAGTGATAAAGGTTTTACAGGAACGATTTCCGTTGAAACCGGTCGCCGCCTTAATTTTAAGCTTCAGGAAGGGAACCTTGATATTAAAAATGGATTAGGCTACCTTAGCATTCTTAACACACGAAATCAGATTGTACATTTTAAAATGACTGAACTCTTGTTGCGGGCGCACATAAATCGTGATCTTAATGTTAGCCCGTTGAATTATTCGATTAGGAAAATTGGAACAAATAACAATATAATAACTATAGATGAATTAAAAATTGGATCGGACCTTAATAAAAACCAAGTTAATAAGTTGCTGGATTTAGTAAATGAATATCGTGATTGTTTTGCGAAAGATTTATCCGAATTAGGGCGGACGGATGTATCGGAAATGGACATAACTTTAAAAGACTCTGAGCCAGTTGTGTACCGTCCTTATAGACTGAGCCACATGGAACGTATAGAGGTTAAATCCATGACAGATGAGTTACTTCAATATGAAATCATTCGGCCGTCGACTTCTCCATATGCCAGTCCTATTATTGTAGTGAAAAAGAAAACAGGTGATAAGAGGTTATGCGTAGATTATCGTGCACTAAACAAAAAAACCATAAAGCAACATTATCCTCTTCCTCGAATAGAGGATCAAATCGATCGTTTAGCTGGCAATAAATTCTTTTGTGCACTGGATTTAGCATCTGGATATTATCAGATACCGCTTACAGAGGATGCTAAATTAAAAACGGCGTTCGTTACACCCGACGGACAATTTGAATTCAACAGAATGCCATTCGGGTTAGCGAACGCTCCAGCGGTGTTTCAGAGGACAATAAATATGATATTAGGAAACGCAAGATTTGATTCGGCTTTAGCTTATATGGACGACTAGCTTTTGCCCGCGACTTCGTCCGCGTGTACTTTATGTTTTATTTAATTAACCTCGATATTTTATGAAAAACCCCCTCCCTTATTGAAGTCGTCAACACCATACGGATCATTTTAAATGGTCACCAGCCATATTTTTAGTGTAGAAATAAGGAAGTCTCATAAAAACTCCCCCCTGATAAGTCGAAAGCTACTTCTTCTTTCTTTATCTTTGCCTACGGAGATAATTTTTATTTGTTATCAGGATCCTTAATACCAATAGGTATATGTATACTTAATAGCAATTTTCATACTGCTAAGTCCAGAAATCAGAAAATTTAAATACAAACTTCACCCCCATTTTACCCTTTTAGGGGTAATTTTATCCATTTCACCTACACAGATAATTTTAAATTGTAATCGAGAACTTGTATACCTATTTTCATACTTCTAAGTCCAGACATGAGAACATTTCTATATAATCTTTACCCTCCATTTTATCCCTTTAGGGGGGAAATTTTATCCATTTCACCTGGACAGATAATTTTTAATTGTAATCGAGAACTTATATACCTATTTTCATAGTTCTAAGTCCAGAAATGGGAAAAGTTCCATACAAACTTTACCCCCCATTTTACCCCATTGGGGGGGAATTTTATCCATTTCATATACTCAGATAATTTTTGATTGTAATCGAGGACCTATATACCTATTTTCATAGATCTAATTCCAGAAATGAGAAAATTTCCATACAAACTTTACCCCCCATTTTACACTTTTAGGGGGGAATTTTATCCATTTCGCTTACACAGATAATTTTTAATTGTAATTGAGAACTTATATACCTATTTTCATACTTCTAAGTTCAGAAATGAGAAAATTTTCATACAAACTTTACCCCCCCATTTTACCCCTTTAGGGGGGTATTTTATCCATTTTACCCAGACAGATCATTTTTAATTGTAATCAAAAACTTATACACCTATTTTCATACTTCTAAGTCCAAAAATGACAAAATTGCATATAAGCTTCACCCCCCCATTTCACCCCCTTAGGGGATGAATTTCCAAAAACCCTTTCTTAGTGCTCACTTACATCATAAAAGGAACCTCTGTACCAAATTTCAAGTTTCTAGGCCCAGTGGTTTGGGCTGTGCGTTGATATATAACCCAGTGAGTCAGGTTTGCCTTTTATATATATATAATAGATATATTAATACCATCAACTACGTTTGAACAGGGAATAGAGAGGTTAAAAACTGTATTTGAAAAGTTTCGAGCTGCAAACTTGACACTCAAACCACAAAAATGTTATTTTTTCCATACCAGTGTTGATTACTTGGGATTTGAAGTATCAAAAGAAGGTATTCGACCCGGGTTGAGAAAAACAGATGCAGTTTTTAACTTTCCATGCCCTAAAGATGTTCATAACGTACGGCAATTTTTAGGCTTGGCGAGTTTTTTTCGCCGCTTCATAAAAGGATTCTCGCAGATTGCGAAACCTTTAACAACGTTGCTAAAGAAAGGTAGTCAGTGGTTGTGGGGTAGTGAACAGAATGACGCATTTTGTAATTTGAAGGATGCTCTCACATCAAGACCAGTTTTAGCGTTGTACAATCCTAAAGCCGAGACTCAAATTCATACAGACGCTAGTAAATTAGGCATAGGTAGTGTGCTACTTCAGAAACAGGACGATGGGTTATTTAAGCCTATAGCATATTATAGTCGGCAAACATCACCCGAAGAGTCGCATTTCTCTTCTTATGAGTTGGAAACTCTCGCCGTAATTGCCTCTTTGACCAAATTTAGAACTTATGTTCTAGGATCTAAGTTTACGATTTTTACGGATTGTAACTCTTTAAGGGCAACTTTCTTGAAACGGGACATGATACCTCGAGTTGCAAGGTGGTGGAGTTTAATTCAGGAATATGACTGCGAGATAGTGTATCGGTCAGGACAGCGCATGGCACATGCCGATGCCCTTAGCCGAAACCCCCTGTCGGATGAAGCAGGGGTGGTAAAAGCTATTGAGGCTCGCGATATTATGATGATTGATAATGACTGGTTAGCTACAGTTCAATCCGATGATACTGAAATTAAGAGGATTAGAGATATTCTATCAAACTCAGATTATGATGATGTTGTTGAAGTTCGTAAAAACTTTGTAGTCAAAAGGGATCGCGTTTACAGGAATACTGATGAAGGGTTGAGGTGGGTTGTACCGAAGGGTTGTCGATGGCAAATTCTGCAAAAGAACCATGACGATATTGGACACTTTGGATTTGAGAAGACTTTTGAAAGAATAAAACAACATTACTGGTTTGCTCGCTTGCGAAAGTTTGTTAAAAAGTACGTCAATGCTTGCCTTGAGTGCGCGCATAATAAATTACCAGCGGGAAAGAAGCAAGGGTATATGCATCCAATAACCAAAGTATCAACACCCTTCCATACAATCCACATCGATCACGTGGGACCGTTTGTAACGAGTAAAAAAAAAACACACACATTTTAGTAATTATAGACGCTTATTCTAAATTCATTGTATTAAAAGCGGTAAGAAATACTAAAACGAAAACGTCAATCTCAGTACTTCAGGAATATTATGGTATCTTTGGAGTACCCATCAGGTTAATAAGTGATAGAGGTAGTTCGTTTACTAGTGCCAAATTCAAAAGCTTTATGAACGATGTAGGGGTGAAACATATTTTAAATGCAGTGGCCTCTCCGCGTGCCAATGGGCAAGTGGAGAGGTACAATCGGACGATTTTGGACTCGTTGGCTGCTCAAAATCATGGCTGTGATGAAAGACTCTGGGATGAAAAGTTACTTCAGGTACAGTGGGGACTGAACAATACTGTAAATAAGGGAACAGGAAAATCTCCATCAGAAATATTGTTTGGTCTTAAATTAACTGGTGCACGTGAAGGTCCCTTGATATCTGAAATATCTCCTGATATCACCGATGATTTTGAACAGCCAAACGCTCCTGATAATCGATCAGCTATTAGAGCAGAAGTTGACGCACATATTGTCGAATCACAAATAAAACAAAAGGAAGCTTTTGACAAGAAAAGGAAAACACCACCAAAATTTCAAATAGGTGACTTAGTTCGCGTAGAAAGAACATCTCATGTTACAGGTCAAAGTAAAAAATTATTACCTAAACTGCAAGGGCCATATCGAATTACAAACGTATTTGATAACGATAGGTACGAGGTTACTGATACACCTCTTACAAAAAAGGGATCAGTTAGATATAAAGGGGTATATGCTGTAGATAAAATATTTCCTTGGTTGTGCTATGACAAACACAATACTGAATACACTGATAGTGATGAGAGCAGCGGTAATGAGCAGTTAATAGAGTGAAAGTTCAATACCTACAAAAATACTGTGTTTTGAAAGCTATTTTTTACATTTATTGTTTGAATTATTATATAAAATGCAAAGTGCATATTAAGTTTGTGTAAACAAGTTAAAAGCACAAGGTGTGCCATTATATTTGCGCAAAGTGCGCACCAAAATCAAATTCTTACGCAAAGTGCGTGTCGATACAAACAGATTGATGTGCTAAGTGCACATTATATTTGCGCAAAGTGCGCACCAAAATCAAACTCTTACGCAAAGTGCGTGTCGATGCAAACAGATTGATGTGCTAAGTGCACCTGACTTGTGGAGAGATGCAAAGTGCTACTCCTTGGTGTAATTGTCGTGGTTCCGAATAATATTTAATAGAAAGTTTGATATATGTTCAATACATGTGATTATTGTAGTACAAAGTGTACGTTATTATTCACAACTACAACGTGTAGTTTAGGTACAGTAATTACCAGAATAAATTGAGAAATAGATTTGATATAAGTAAAGTGCATTTATAACAGAAGTCCAAGTTATCGCAAAGTAGGCAATAAGAATATAATATTATATGTATATGTTAGCAACTTTTAGTTAACTATGTACCTACTAAATGAAAATTTTATAATTATTAATGGTAAATTACCTAATTAAACTTTATTTCAGTAGTTCACGAGGACGTGAACATTTATCAGGATGGACGAACTGTTAGATTGTATAAAATACTCAGTAGTTATGTAACCTTTGTAGACCAGTATGTCATGAATTTATGTTCATACGTTCCAATATTTTTCTCATAATAAAGTAAATAAATGAAATACTAGTTATTTTGACAATAATGTAAATGGAATGAAGTTAATTTAATATTTCTTTAATTTACACATTGTTGATATTATTACAAAAATGATTAATTGAATATTTGTTAAATAAGTTGCTAATATTAACTACATGAGAGAACTGTCAAAGTAGAGCTCGCTTGGCGGGAGTGAAGAAACACGAGATTTATTGTAATTCTTACTTGAAAAATAATAATGCCATGTTAATGTATGTCTGCAGTTTTATTTAACTAGACAAGAGTTAACACTAATCATCTATGAAACCAACCAACAATATGGCATATTTCTAAATGTTACCAATAAAAAATCGTTTTCCGTTTCGTAAATATAGGCTAAATTCTACATATGACATAAGTAGTATACTTACTTTTTTCATGAAGAATGTTTCACTTCGTAATGTTACACTATTGCAGAAAAAAAAGCACAGATAATTAGCTTCCCTTATCGTAAAGATGGCTGTATTTTGCGATGTAGCATTATTGCATAAACAATAAGCAACGACCCGCGGGTTATTTCGCGATGTGCCGTTGTTTACCAGTAAAGTTGCCAAAAGCCGCGGCGCAACTGGCATTCGGCCGCTCTTAACGATAAAATAGTGTCAAGTTCCAATCAATCACATAACGGCCCATTGCTGCCACGGGGTCATTTTTAGGGTTCCGGAGCCAAAATGGCAAAAACGGAACCCTTATAGTTTCGCCATGTCTGTCTGTCTGTCTGTCTGTCTGTCTGTCTGTCTGTCTGTCCGTCTGTCTGTCTGTCTGTCTGTCCGTCCGCGGCTTCGCTCAGAGACTATCAATGCTAGAAAGCTGTAATTTTGCACGGATATATAAGTAAACTATGCCGACAAAATAGTACAATTAAAAATTCAAAAACAATTTTTTTTAGGGTACCTCCCATAGACGTAAAGTGGCGGTGATTTTTTTTTTCTCATCCAACCCTATAGTGTGAGGTATCGTTGGATAGGTATTTAAAAACCATTGGGGGTTTGCTAAAACGATTTTCCGATTCAGTAATTGGTTTGCGAAATATTCAACTTTAAAGTGCAAATTTTCATTAAAATCGAGCGTCCCCCCCCCTCTAAAATCTAAACTGGTGCGTGGAAAAATTTGGAAAAATTCAGGATGGTAGTCAATATATCAAACTTCCAAGGAAAACTATAACGGTTAAGTTTACTTGAGAATTATTAGTAGTTTATGAGTAAATAGCAGCGTAAGGTATAAAATATACCTAAACTTGGAAGATTCCGTATAAAATACGAAATCCTCAGATAAATATTACTTAATTTTTTCGTAATGGCTTCGGAACCCTATTTTGGGCGTGTCCGACACGCTCTTGGCCGGTTTTTGAAGTAGCGACTTGGGTGTCTTATTCACGACAAAGTTTAGCTTATTCTCTACGCAGTTTTACAGTTAGTACGAAAACGTAGTATTTTGCAATAGTGACTTATTTTAGATAAGCAGCGGTATGTAGTAATAGTAAAGTAATAAAACGTTAAATTATTAAGACCCCTTAAAATCTTCCCCCAAAAGTAGTCGCCAACGAGCTGCGCCTTATCTAAAACTTTTAAAACAGTACTAATGATAACAAAAAGCTTCAGCTTAGTGCTGTTAGGAAGTATTTTAAGCAATAATCCTATGATAATAGAGGCGACGAGGCTAAGCCGTCGGCCATATTGGGAAAGCTATAACGTAATCACAGCGAAGTTTGAGCGGGACACAAGGTTGAGGAAACTATCGAGCAAAATATAGTCAGTAACCTTACCAACAAAAAGTTGGAAAGCCCCCGACTTTGTCACTTCAAAGTACATTTTTTTTTTAGTAAAAAAACCGCATTGAAATCGGTCCACCCGTTAAAGAGCTGCGGTGCCACAGACAGACAGACAGACAGACAGACAGACACACATAGCGGTCAAACTTATAACACTCCTCTTTTTGTGTTTGTGTCGAAAGAAATAAAAAACCGGCCAAGAGCGTATCGGACACGCCCAAAATAGGGTTCCGTAGGCATTACGAAAAAATTAAGTAATATTTTTCTAAGGATTTCGTATTGTGTACGGAATCTTCCAAGTTTAGGTAACTATATTTTATAACTTACGCTGCTATTTACTCATAATTCTCAAGCAAACTTAGCCGTTATAGTTTTCCTTGGAAGTTTGATAAGCTTACCTACTACCATCCTAATTTTTTTTTTCAAATTTATCCACCCACCGGTTTAGATTTTAGAGGGGGGGACGCTAGATTTCATTGAAAATTTGCACTTTTAAGTTCAATGTTTCGCAAACAGGTCACTGAATAGAAAAATGGTCTTAGCAACCCCCCAATGGTTTTAAAAGACCTATCCAACGATACCTCCTCCTCCTTAGTATTAAATTATATTTATGCAATGATATTATATTTTCGTATCGTATTTATCGTATCGTATTATTTATCGTATGGTATTTAGAGCTCACTGTATTTATGCTCTCATTTCTCACTGTCAATGAGTCCCCGTGAGCTTGAGGCTGGTCGTTAAATTTTATTTAAGTTTGAAACTCGTTCACAAGATGTGTTAAACCCCCCCATCTGTTCCGTAAAATTGTTATGTTTATTTCCACAGTTATTTTCTATTTTCCCCATATTAGTGCCGTGTTTCGGCTTATACGTTTTAGTGTTATGGTTACGAGGTAAGTATGTATGAGGGAAAACACGAATGTGGTGGGTGAATGAACTTTAAAATATCCAGATTTTTTCTTTTATAAGCAAAATTTAAAGTGTGTCACACACTAAGCAGATACGGTAAGATATCTGTATCTGAACGCATATCTTTCAATATCACCTTCTATATAATTCAATGGAACAACACACACAGCGCAGATAATTTATAAGTACAAGGTGTTAATTAAATAACTGAAAACTAGAAAGTAGTTTGCTCAGAATCAAGAGTAGAATCGATTACGCTATGTTTTAAATCGGGTTGTATTTGTGTTTTTAAATCCCTTTTTTACTGTGCACAGTCTAAAAATGACGAATACAACATACTGTTTCGATAATTTAATACTGGCCGTTTTGCTGTCATTTTGATTTTCTTCTAAAAAGTCATAGCGCAACTGACAAATTTTAATATAAGTTATGTAGTTATGTGTAGAGTAAGAAATCGAGTAAAATTACTGACTTGACAAAAAACACGAATATTTTTTTTAAATAATGAAGGTATTCGAAAATTTATGTAATCACTGTCTGTCTGTCAAGACCCTTTTTCTCAAGAACACGTCGAAATATCAAGCTGAAATTCATATCAAAAATTACTCAGGTTACTGTCCCTTGGTGCTATAAAAAAAATCATTCCCGCGAGCGAAGGTGTGTATACAGACCGATAATAGTAAAAACAATACTTAAAGTAAAAACTGAAAAAATAATACGTAGATAAACATCTTTATTTTACATCACATAAATAAAAATTAATAAGTGTTTGTTATTATTTTTGATTGTACATGCATTGTCACCTTTATTATAACAACGTGTATTTTTGATAATACCTCAACCTGTCCAGACGAAGATGAACCGATATCAAAATAAAATGTTAATTTAGAATTAACTACCAGAGCGAGATAAATTTTTGAAATATTTTTGAGCAGCAATGTTATGCGTACAATAATTTGATACGAGAGAAGTGTTCTGTGACAGCTGTCACGTTAACAAGTGCGACGTTTTTATCAAGTAGTATCACGTAGTGATACATTGCGTGATAATTAATTTTGTAAGGAAAATAATAAATCTAATTTTTTTACTATAACATAATAAAATGTGATTATTAGGGCCTTCACTAACTACCCTTAAAGTTTGAGGTAGTATCAAAAATATACGCTCTATAAGCAAAGCACGCTAAATTTAAGCTAGCAACCGCACAATCCCCGCAGATATTTCTTATGTAACAGAGTGATCAAGACATGGAACAAACTGCCAGAACATGTATTGTAGTCTCAGCACCGAATGTGAACCAATTTAAGAACCGATTATACCGACATATTAAAAATACAAAGAATATTTGACCAAGGAACAGCTAGGCACCTATCAGTTGCTAGCAACTGCCTGCCTGACAATTTATATAATAATAATAAATTTCATTTTGGTATTACTAACCGTTCTTAAGTTATGTCATGCGGAGACGATTCTGGCTGAAGTTACACAAATAAATATGTCAAATTTAAGCATAATTTGGAAACACTAGGAACTGGTCGAAAAATGGTTTACAATTTTGAAAACACGTACTAAAAAAAGTCACCTTCATTAATATTTGCCACAGCGCAGCATTCAAGAATATTTAACGCCTAGAACTATTTCTAACACGACTGATAAATATCTGACACGACTCTATAGTCGTGTCAGATATTTATGCACGCTTCGTTGTGTCAGATATTTGTGCCAGTGACTGTACATACGAATGCTGCAAGTTAAATAAAAAATCCAAATTGTCGAACGGTAATCGCAACGAAATAAATTGCGGTTACTGAAAAGATAAATAAATATACAGAATGAACACGGCTATTTAATTGAAATTATTTCTGTATCAATGTATGAGAAAATACATAGGATAAGTAGTAATCTTCATCTTCATCTAATAAAAGCCGGTTTTCTGGCACCGTTCCATTTTAAAAACTATTTCGTTCATCCACATTAAGTCGCGCATTTAAATCATAATTTGACATTGGGACAGTGATAAGACTTCTATCAATTACCTGATTACAATCATTACCAAAAACAATATCCTCACCAAGGGCCATTTTGTACTTGATAGCAACCGTAAGTTCGTTGTTAATAAATTGCCATTTAGCAGAGTATACGTCGAGAAAATCTGGAAAAACTCTGACGTAAGCGACATTGAAGGACTGGTAAGTTCTTCGCCCAGTAATGAATAATACTTTGCTCTGAATTTTCACTTGTATACTGCTCTGGATGTATTGAAGATTACTGATTTTAAATTTGTAAGTGTCGTGTTCGTATACTTCTTTGGTTACTTCTCCTTGTCGAAGATGAACATTAGCACTGTTAGCATGGCAGGTTTCAAGCCTCTTGTCGTCAAGCGCCATAACGTCATTGCAAAGGCTATGGAATACTGGATTCTGTGGTAATCCGCAAAGGTACTTGTAGCCGTTCCCCGGTTCAACGAAATTAAAAATTGCAAGAATAATCACTAAGCGATACATGTCGCTATTTCTGCCGCTATGTTTGGAAGTGACTAAGTGAGGCTGTGAACATGGTTTTTATACCTACCACAGTATCACTTGCAGATTGTAGGTTACTTAGATAATATAATATAAGAGTGCATTATTATCAATTTTGTTGACGTGATAATTGCTACAGGCTTACTTGATACTGGTGTAAGTATGTTTGTCTGAATAATTTTGTTTTATGTTAAATCTAGCTTTTGCCCGCGGCCCCGCCCGCGTGGTATTCGGTTATCGCGCGCTCGGGAACTGTGCATTTTTCCGGGATAAAAAGTAGCCTTTGTCACTCTCGGGCCCATAAATTATCTCTATGCCAAAAATCACGTCAATTCGTCGCTCCGTTACGGCGTGAAAGACGGACAAACACACAAACATACAAACACACAAACACACTTTCGCATTTATAATATTAGTAAGGATTGTTATTATCCGTTGCCTAGTGTCCATAGTACCTACAAGCTTTGTTTAGTTTCGGACTAAGTCATTTGGTGTCAAGTGTCCCATGATATTTATTTATTTATTTCATCAAAAAATTTCAAAGTGAACCTCGTAACTTATTATTTTATTTACAAGAAGATAAAAAAATTATCCATAAAATTCCAGTCGCTGGAAAATACCGTTCAGTTCTGTGTATTTACTCACTTCATATCGTTCTTCTCTTCATTTTTATCGTTTATCGTTCGATTTCAAAACACAAAGTAGGTAGTCATATCGACGGTTAAAAGGCTATTTGATTCAAGCGCCATTTTGAAAACTTTACAGGAGAGCGTTTTAAAGATTCAAAAAAATCACTGTTCTCAAAATACTTAATAAAGGTTACCTAATGATTCGCCGACTATTTTTACGCAGATTATTGATTGGCAGACAACGTTTCGCCGAGTAACGGTAAGCCGATGAATTTATACGCAGATGTATTGTTTCGCAGACTAACGTTTCGTAACTCAACCTTTAGCAGACTATTTAGGTACTCGGCATATGAGTCAGTAAGCCGAACAACTATTAACAGAGATTTGTTTAGCCAAATCACTACACATTTTGCATGTTTGGTCGAACAACCTTTCGCTTTTGTAACGGTTGAACTATTATTCAGTGCGCATATCAACTTTTCGTCACCTTTTCGTTTCGCATGGGGAAATGGCATTCGATACGTGTCGTGCGGTCCCTCTCACACTTATACTATTTAATACGAGAGCGAGAGGGATCGCACGACACGAACTTCGAACGTTGTGTTTCGGAGTAGCCCTTCTGACGTTTTTGACTTTGACATGTGTCAAACATGACATGTTTGCGTTTCGTTTCACGATTTTATTTTGGACATAGACAAATCAATATAGTTTTTATATTTGACACTAAGAGGGATATAGCTAAGCTACCTTCAGAGCGATAACAGCATCGCAAAATATAAGTGGGAAATATACTCCTTATGCCCAATTAAGAGTTAATAATTATAAGAATGAATTCAATTAATTATCAAAAAAATTAAATACATAATATTTTAAGTACCGAATGTATACCTTACTGTAGCTGTATGCATAATAATATGCATGCATAGCAATATTATCCGGGCTGCTATAAAAAAAAAAACCTAACATCGAAGGCTAAGGCGGGAGCTACGCTCCGCTTCGCTCCCGCCTTAGCCTTCTAAATCTAACTTGTCCGAGTCGCTTTTGCTCCGAACCGTCTTGCTCGCTCGCTTCGCTCGCTCGCACAAATGAAATATAATAGTAGTTAGTTAGTAATAGTAGTTGATTGCATAGCTACTTTCTGGTTTTCAGTTAATTAATTAACACGTTGTATAATAGGCAACTTAGAAAGGAAAGAAAAGAAAAGAAAATTTATTTTGGCTCCATAAGTACCACCTAAGACTAAGATTAAAACTAGCACTATAACTATATTAAATACATAGTGACACGATAGGACACCAAAAAGGGTCTCCACTCAGCATGTGTTGCCGCACATTATGTTCAGCAACGCTGGTTTTCTGTAGAGCCCAGACGATAAATATGTATGCATGAGCCAGTTCCTTTGCCCCAGTCAGACGAAGAAATATTAAAAAAGAAAAAAATTAAAATCTATTTTTTTTATACCACAGACAAGGAAGAAGTGACGTGGTGCAGTGTAAAAAAAATAATACAATTACAGAAGGGCTACTCCGAAACATAACGTTCGAAGTTCGTGTCGTGCGGTCCCTCTCACACTTATACTATTTAATACGAGAGCGAGAGGGGTCGCACGACACGAACTTCGAACGTTGTGTTTTGGAGTAGGCCTTCTGCTGTCGTGGCAATAAATAACCTTAAGGTGGTTTGTCACGGTCAGCTAGGCACTACAGCGGCAGTAGATGACGTTAGTGTGCAAATTCCACGTATTTTATTTTTTTTAGGAATGAAAATGTGGATATTTTTATAAAATAATGTACCTAGCGCCCGTAGAGTGAAATTTGTAATATATTCTACCAAGTTTCAGATGTATTTTAATTCAGAAAATACTTTCATTTGGGAATGCTGCAGTTTCGACTGATATTTTCGCACACATGCTTGCAATTTGATGTAAACAAAAGTCTTTGTTAATTTCGCTGGCATGATCAAAGAGCAGAATGGCCTAGTTGTATAAGGCTCGAGTTTACCCAAAGAATAGCTTAGGAAGTTCGGGTTCAAACCCGTTGAACAATTAAGCTTTTTTTGTTTTTTTTTTTTATAGTTCTCTGTTAATGACGTTAATGTTTATTGAAATGTGTAGCAAAAAATTAATAAGATCTAATTTAGGCACATTTTTTTTTAAATTTTAAGCGAATCTATCTATGAATATGCACAACTACAATACCTACTATGAGACTTATTCCTCACATCTATTCAAGGGTTGATTGGTAGAGATCCCTTCGAGGGATAAGTTCCTCTTTACAAAGTCAAGGAAACCGAATCACGTACCAGGGTGGAACCTTTTCATATTCAATTACGCTGTGATTTCTTTGCCAGATGTATGGGATGTCAACAATACATTAGTAGCACATGGGTTGCATATGGGTTATATATTTTTTACAATACAGTTTACATACTATGGGAAAATTAGTCATAATCATTATCATTATCCCTATACATACATACAGGCCTCCTCTCACAATGAGGGCTTGGTTTGGGCGTTGTTTTCAACGCAGGCCCAGTGTGAATTGAAATATAGCACACACCATTAATTATTTTACAGGGGGTTGCACGTTTCTTCACGATATTTTCCTTCTACGAAAAACGTGACCATATGAAATTAGACTTGTTTATTTTTATTTCAAATTTAATTGGTTGGGTAGTAATCGAAGGCCCTATTGAACAACAAATTAAAAAAATCCATCACTAAGTCAGTTTTTATTTGTTTATTTACATCAATCAATCAAATTAGCCCACATACAACCACTGCTGAGTGCCTCTTGCATTTTCACGCCACTTTTCCAGTCTTGTGCCAGTCTCATACACATCTGTAATTAAATATTTTTTTATGAAAACAAAACATATTTTGAAGAAGCATATTTTGTCAAATGAACTTTTCTCTGAACTCCAAAATTACCGAGATATTAAGCTCAAAATTTAAATCCGCTACCAAGGGTAAGGGTTCTAGAACTGTGCATTTTTCCAGGGTAAAAAATAGCTAATATCAATCTCTGACCAATAAACTATCTCTATGCCAAAAATCACGCCGACCCGTCGCTCCGTTTCGACGTGAAAAACGGACAAACATATAAACAAACACATACACTTTCGCATTTATAATATTAGTATGGAAGTAGGGATATGGTTTTCAACATTATCATCACCGTCATCATCTTCATATTAGCCTCAGGACGTTCACCGGTGGACTTTAGGCCTCTTCCATACATATTTTCCCGAGTTGCCAATACTTAGGTAAGTACTCGCCACGCTTGATAAGCGGGTTGGTGAGCGCAGTATATGTATGTTGTACTCAGTCTCTACAGTACTTACTTTTCAATTTCCTTATAATGCGTCTTTTCCGAGACTAGAGTATCGAGTATTGATGCTTTATATGTATTTTATTCGCAAAATTCGTGGCTTCATAGTTTCCAATGTGAATTATAATTCAGGTCAATACTTGAAAATATAACTTCATTCACATTATAGATTATAGATAATTATAATTCCGCCAATTTCGAGGACAAATTACGATAATTTAATTTAGGAAAAAGTTACTCTAGTTTTTACAATGTCATGACAACTAACGAACAAAAAATTATGACTTGACATTTGACAATTGAGATGCTTTTTTTATTTTTATTTTTTGGAAAAAGCTAAAGCCACAAGCCATGCAGCTTTTGTCTGATTTTATCACTACTAATTTATAATCCGTTAATGCAATTTTCCGTACTTATTTATTAATTCGTTCATGTTATGTCATTTTCTGCCTAATTTCTGTCGAAAATCCAAAGAATTGGCAATGCATTTGTTCGTTGCGCTTCAGTCTTTCGACTGACGGACTTTGTACCTATGGCCAGCAAAAATATTAAAAAAAAATAGGGAAACGAGCTTCAAAATGGTAATTATGTAATTTTGATCAGACAAATCGAACGAAATCTGGCAACGTCGCTTATCATCGAATTGTCGGCGAGTTGACAACGTGGCTGAAACGCACACTACTAACCAAGCCGTTGGTGTACGATACTGTCGGCTGTTCACTCACATATTGACAAAAATGAACCAAAATAATCATTTAGATTAAGCTATTAATCAAAAGCTTTCTTAAGGTAAATAAAAAATGACGCAACTAGATAACGAAATAAACGTCAAGAGATGTGGTTTTAGTTTCAAATAATCTTTCAAGCGCAAATGGTTGGGAAAATTAGTTAGTATGGAAGTCGTGCCACCTTAAAATATTTTCTTTTGCGATGCGATACCTGCGACAAAACAAAAGATTATCTACTTTGTGACAAAAGGAACCGGCTGGCAAAGAATACAGTTTACACCATTTACATATTGAGCAGTACCATCTATATCAATCACAATAGACAAATTGAAAAGAAAGTGAATAAGGTGTAGCTTAGTAATCTGCTAATCGTGTTTCGACGAGCAGTTAAATCTACTGTCCATTAAATCTGCTTATTAATATGAATGCCATGTGATAGCTCTGCTTATCGTGTTTCGACGAATTGTTGTTCGGTTAACTGAAACAATTACGAAACAAACAATCTACTAAACGTAAATCTGCTTATCGTTATTCTTCCTACCGACTAGTCGGCGAAACGAATAATAGGCGTAACGATCTTATACCAAACGTTGCTCGGCCAAAAGAAAAATCTTCCAATAGTTGTCTGCGAAATGAAAATCTGCGTAATGAAACTCGGCGAAACGACAGGTCACCCTTAATAAAAGCTTAAAAGTGATCCCAATCATAAAGCGGCATATTTTTTGATAATTTTTGATACATGTAAAACAAATTAAATATGTTTTTTTTACGAAGTTAGATGTAACTATGGTTCCAACGGAAGACCAGTACCCCTAGTAGTCATACTTGTTAGAGACAAAATGCTGCACTTCATGATGAAAGCAAGCCGCTTTGCACAGTGATAGTACAGACTAAACTGAGTGATTTGACCCGCAGCAGCGGAAGTTTCACCCCTTAGGAACAGAGATGGCGCCACTTCTTTAAAAAATGTTTCGAAAAATTCTACAAGCTAAAGTAATAAACCGATTTCAATGTTTGATATCTCAAATGAAAGCTTATTATATACGTTACTTATAAAAAAATATTAAAAAAATATATACTGTAAACTTCTGGCAAAACACGGCATCTTAAGTTTTTTTTTCTTACTTCATTTGTAGTTTTTACTTGATTTCTTAAAAAAACTGTATGCAACATAAATGGTTCAATGCATATACATATTACAGAGTACATAACAAGTATAATAAAAAAAAACCGACACCAATACCATTCATATTCCACGAAATATGAAGGATTAAATGTGAGCACAAATTTCTTTCAAAAATATTTCAAAAAATTCTACAAGCTAAACTAACAAACCAATTTCAATGTTTAATATCCCAAATGAAATCTCATAACATTTATTATTTATAAAAAAATATTAAAAAAATCTTTACTTAAAACTTTTGGCAAAAAACGCCATTTCAAGTTTTTTTTTCTTATCAAATTTGTAGTTTTTACTTGATTGCTTAAAATATTGTACGTTTTATGCAACATGAATGGTTTAATACATACGTATATATATTTCTCAGTAAATAACAAGTGTTATAAAAAAAAACCGACACCGATACCTTTCATACTTTACGAAATATGTTAGATTAAAATTGTGCACGCTTTTCTTACAAATAAATTTCAACGTTTACAATTGTAAGTATAATATGAAATAAAAAGAAGAAATAAGTTACCTATTTAATTAAAAAAAAAAATGAATAAAAAGTTTTTTCCTGGTGTTACGAAAAAATATAATTGCTTTAAAATCAGTAATTATTTTTATTCAAAAGTACTATATTTGAAGACATTAAAAACTATATCGTTTGCTGCTTAGTAGTTGGCGAATTTATTAAAAAATTAGCTTTTTATCTGATAGGACCTCAACTTATAGATATGTCACATTTCAAATAAAAGACTATGTACATCAATTTTTATCAAATATTTTAATTATAACTTATAAGTCCTCTTCGGGTTCATCGGCACAAGTAGAACTGAAAAGGAAAAGCCGTTTTGAAGTACTTGTGCTACTCCAATACTACAAATCACAAATCTTTTAGACATGTAAAATTATGTGCCTACCTGTGGAAATCAGTGGTCAGCATACAAAATAACCCTGCAACAAATATTATATTAACTTGCTTTTGATTTGTACAGCCACCTTGCAGGATTCACACTGGGCAGTGCATGGTAGGTAAACTGACCTGACGACTCCCACAGCGCATGATATCGCAGCCAGATTTGCAGCCACAATAGTCCAAGAGGCTTAATGGCGACCAAATCGCTGTAACTGCCGACCATTCTGGAGTCCAACTCTCTTTTGCCTTAGTCCATCCCCAACAAGATGGACATGGTACGGAAACTTCTGGTTTCAGTGCGTTTCCCCATATGTGGCCCGCTTCGTAAGCTGCACGCAGTACTCGTACATGTTTATTATGGAGAGCAGCTATGGTAGGTGGCAGGCTTGTCACGAGCTTATTTTTTGAAGCAAACAAGTATTTACGAACTTCATTTCAGTACATGTGTTCCGTTTGAGCATCGTATCTTCAAAAAACAAGCTCGTCGCAAGCCTGCCACCTACATCAGCTGCTCTCTATAACATGCACTGCGTGCAGCAGGCCATAATTGGGTAAACGCTCTGAAATCAGAAGTTTCCTTACCATGTCTATCTTCTTGGGGATGGACTAAGGCAAAAGAGAGTTGGACTCTAGAACGATCGGCAGTTACAGCGATTTGGTCGCAATTAAGCCTCTTGGATCATTATGGCTGCAAATCCGGCTGCGATACCATGCGTTGTGGGTGTCGTCGGGTCAGCTTACCCTGACTGCCCAGTGTAAATCCTGCAAAGGTGGCTGTACAAATCAGAAGCAAGTTAATTATAATATTCATTATCATCATCATGTCAGCCGAAAGACGTCCAAGGCTCTCCACTCAGACCGGTCTTGTGCTTTTCGCATCCACCGCGATCCCGCGATCTTAACCAGGTCGTCGCTCCATCTTGTTGGAGGCCTACCGACAGCTCGTCTCGCGGTCCGCGGACTCCATTCGAGAACCTTTTGACCACATCGGCCATGATATAATAATCGTCGCAGGCTTATTTTGTATGCTGACCACTGATTTCCAGAGGTAGGCACAAAATTTTACATGTCTAAAAGATCAGTGATTTTGTAGTATTGGAATAGCACAAGTACTTCAAAAGGGCTTTTCCTTTTCAGTCCTACTTGTGCCGATGAACCCGAAGAGGACTTATAAGTTATAATTAAAATATTTGATAAACATTGATGTATGTGACATATCTATAAGCTAATTTTTAAATAAATTCGCCAACTACTAAGCAGCATATAATATATTTCAGAACCAACTATGCCGGAAACGATATTCTTTTTATTTTTTGTCTTCAAATATAGTCACTTTTGAATAAAAACAATTACTTACAGATTTTAAAGCAATTATATTTTTTTGTAGCACCAGGAAAAAACTTTTTATTCTTTTTTTTAATAAAATAGGTAATTTCTTTCTTCTATTCATTTAATATTATATTTACATTAAAATCAGAGCACTCGTTTCACTTGAAGTTTTCTTTGAAATTTATTGGTAAGAAAAGCGTGCACAATTAATCTTAGATATTTCGTAAAGTATGAAAGTATCGGTGTCGGGTTTTTTTTATAATACTTGTTATTTACTCAGAAATATATACACGTATGTATTAAACCATTCACGTTGCATAAAACGTACAATATTTTAAGCAATCAAGTAAAAACTACCAATCTGATAAGAAAAAAATACTTGAGATGGCGTTTTTTGCCAAAAGTTTCAAGTAAAGATTTTTTTAATATTTTTTTGTAAATAATGAATGTTATGAGCTTTCATTTGGGATATTAAACATTGAAGTCGGTTTGTTAGTTTAGCTTGTAGAATTTTTTGAAATATTTTTTAAAGAAATTTGTGCTCACATTTAAACTTTCATATTTCGTAGAATATGAAAGGTATTGGTGTCGGTTTTTTTTATTATACTTGTTATGTACTCTGTAATATGTATATGCATTAAACCATTTATGTTGCATACAGTTTTTTTAAGAAATCAAGTAAAAACTACAAATGAAGTAAGAAAAAAAAAACTTAAGATGCCGTGTTTTGCCAGAAGTTTACAGTATATATTTTTTTAGTATTTTTTTATAAGTAACGTATATAAAAAGCTTTCATTTGAGATATCAAACATTGAAATCGGTCAATTACTTTAGCTTGTAGAATTTTTTGAAACATATTTTAAAGAAGTGGCGCCATCTCTGTTCCTAAGGGGTGAAACTTCCGCTGCTGCGGGTCAAATCACTCAGTTTAGTCTGTACTATCACTGTGCAAAGCGGCTTGCTTTCATCATGAAGTGCAGCATCCGGCCAAAAAATGGTCCTAACAAGTATGACTATAGTGTAAGTTTCCGGTTACAAAATACGTCTCGATCGCGTTCGCGTTAATATCTCAATTTGTATGGAAACAGGAACATCGCAAACGTTCCGCTAGGAGGCGCTGTTCGTGTTTCCATACAAATTGAGTATTTAACGCAAACGCGATCGAGACGTATTTTGTAACCATTTTGTAACCGAAAAAATACACTAGGGGTACAGCGTCGGCCGCAAGGTTGACATCATGCTGAGTTGGGACCATTTCGTGACAAAATTTGTATTGTATTGTAAATCTTTATTGTTATAATGATTTCCTTTTACTTGTCTTCCTCTTTAATTTGTAAAATGTCACGAAAAAATGTTTTTCTTTCTTTCTTTCTAACTTGAGCCATTTTGCACAATTCTCTAATCAGGGTAGAAAAATCTAAGTGCACGATTACGATTTATATGTTCAAAGCAAAATGGTTTAAATTTATATACAGCACTTTAATAGATCAAGGATAAGTGATTTAAATCGCTCAGTAAGTTACAACTGTTCATGGATAAATTATTTAAAACGCCCACTTAGTTCTAAACTGTTTATGGATAATTGAGTTAACCGCTCACCTAGTTGTAAACCGTTGAAGTAAAAATGACATGTGGTCTTTTTCTAGCTCCTGCATCTAACTTCTCCCTTTTCAAGATCGTTTTATTTTCATAAAAGAAACGCTATGGCACGTAATTCTATTTGAGAGATGCAACAAGTAACCCCGCTTTATGGCCGAATATTAAATTTATTCGCCCAAAAGAACTTGCCTCGTTTATTACAATAATATTTTCTCAAGAGTTTCTCTTGAAAGTTTTCTTTAGAGATTTTTTTTAAGAATCCTCCCTGAAGTAAGAACAGTTTTTTCGCAATTTTATGATTTAACTTGGCTAACTTTTGCGCTTCAAAGAAGTTTATTTAAAATGAATTTTAAGTGATGTCTGCCAGGGGATCGTTTGGTTAACTGCCTAAGTTTTATTGTACAGATGTTCCTTATATACGACGTGTCATTTTTGACTTCAGTTAATTTAAAGAGAATATTTTGATAGGTCAAAATTAAATGAAGGGTCCACGGAAAGAACATGTTTAGTCGCTTTTTTTTAAATCAGATTTTAATGCCAAAATATAGAGCTCACAAAGTACTATGACTTACTATTGAATTAAATAATCTGAAAACATTATAGAATGTATTTTTTTAACTTTTAAAGAAATGGTAACCATAGTAATTGTTCGTGATGACTAACTTTGAAACCGCTATAACTCAAAAAGTTGCTTAGGTGACTAGACATGTTTTTTCCGTGGACCCTTTTTAATTTTAAGTTAATTTCTCAAAGAAACTAGCGGCGAAACTCTAAAATCGCTAAAAATTCAAAATTAAGTATGGACAGTAAAACAGTGCATTTTTATTTTCGACTGTTTGTCCGTCTCAAGAACCATAATACGTTTAGACATAGCTGAAATTTCGCTACATTAACAAATAATAAAAATTAAGAAGTGTTTTATTTTTATTTTAAAAAGCGTTTTAGAAGCGCCATCTATGTAAATAATCTTATAATCATTCAATTATAAAGAACATAATCCACACCTTACACGTCAATACGAATATCAGATCTATTCTGACCCAAAAACCTTGGGGTTCACGATTCTAAAAATAACCCCATAAGTGGGCCCCTGAGACGCGACCTTTGGCCCTTATTGCCCACCTGGGCCGAGTTGACCGACATATAAGATATAGACGTCCGACGATAATATATTTTGCACTAAATAAAAGGCTACCTTCTTTTTGGTCGTTACGGTATGGCCGTGGGGCCGGGAAACCAGCGGACCATTTCATTGGGTTTATTGGCGTTTTGAAAAAAAGTGTATCTTTTCCGTTTTTTTGAAATTTTGAAAAAAAATGTAGCTTTTCTTACTCAGAATCAAGAGCACATTCTATTTCGATCGTTCTAAAAAATTCCCCCAGTTTTTCATATAAATTTTATGACTCAGTTTTGTCACGCCCATACTGAGTGTATGAAAAAAAAAATGTCGCAAAACTGTCATTTTTTTAGGGACATTTTCCTTAAACTATCGTAATCGATTGTGCTCTTGATTTTGAGTAGTAAAAACTACATTTTTTTCTAAAATTAAAAAAGGGTACACTTTTTTTTGAAAACGCCCTTATTCACATCCATACAAATATCTCCTCTTCGACTTATTCTTCAGTCCTGAAGGTCGTGCCCGTCTTGATAAGCCTTTACGGAGACGTTGGCGAACTGCTTCCACACCCTCTCTTCTCGGCCCATTTCAGAGCTGCAGGCAAAGTGAGCTTTAAGTTTTAGGTGGCAAATAATTGATACTCATCTAAACCGTAAAAAAAAATTTGGTTGTTGTAGAGTACGTAGTTTTGTTTTAGTTTAGATGGACATGCAATTTGCACGAAATGAGACAATTACCCAACTAGTATAAAAAAGAGGATACATAAATAGGAAACCCACTGTACTACAGACCTACAGTGTCGCCAGAGCTGGATTAAGCTATCGCGGGGCCTGTAGCAAATTTTATCATGGGGCCTTTGATTTGCTTCAAGTTCATAGTATAAGTAAAATGTAATAGTCGAACATTTTGATACCATCTCTTTCTTTGTCGGCGGTTTGTTGTGGTTTTGTGGTGGCAGTATTGTATTTACATTGATTTAGAAAAGAAATACATCTAAATTTACTTTTTACGATCAGAAGGCATTGATCCGCGGGGCCCCTATGCCTCCTCCACATATCGACGGATGCGTCGGCAGATGGATCCGCAACCATATCTTCGGATAAATTGCGATCCGTCCACACATCGGCAGACGTGTGGACAGGCGCGTTGCTTTCGCGCTGTCACCCTTTGATCCGTGTCGAAAAACCGACACCAAACGGATGAGTGGCAGATGCATCGGCCGACGTTAAATACCTACCACAGACAAGCAAAAACCACCCTCTACACCTCGGCGGACGCATCCGCAGATACAATCTGCCGACGCATCCGTCGATATGTAGAGGAGGCACTAGACGCGCGGGGCCCGTAGTATTTGCTACTCTTGCTACGTGGCTAATCCGCCACTGTGTCGCCGACATTATGGCCGCACACACAGTCGCCGAGAGTGGCCGCTGCGGTCCCCGAGGGCACCTGCGACACAGGCCTCTAAGCGCCCGGATTTAGGATCGGACCCCTCGAGATTCCAGCCGTGACATATGGAAGTCACGGGAAATACCGTAGTGGAGTGAGGAACCATGTTCCGATAATGATGGTGCAGAAAAAAGGTGATTCACCTAAGGGGTTGCCTTTAAGTCCGTTTCGGAAATAGTCTTGTAACTTTGTTGGCACAAAATAGCAATGCAATCGACTACCTTCAGTGAAACAACTTCAACTAGAATAACCGCCACCCAAATCCGCCGCCGCACAAATATATTTGTCTGATGCCTCCTCTACATATCGACGGATGCGTCGGCAGATTGTATCTGCGGATGCGTCCGCCGAGGTGTAGAGGGTGGTTTTTGCTTGTCTGTGGTAGGTATTTAACGTCGGCCGATGCATCTGCCATTCATCCGTTTGGTGTCGGTTTTTCGACACGAATCAAAGGGTGACAGCGCGAACGCAACGCGCCTGTCCACACGTCTGCCGATGTGTGGACGGATCGCAATTTATCCGAAGACATGGTTGCGGATCCATCTGCCGACGCATCCATCGATATGTAGAGGAGGTGTGAGATATCTTAATTCTACCTGTGATTTTCATCTCACCTCATGAAAAGTACAGATGACTCCAAAAGTGTATCCTCACGGTGGCGGTGACATTGACAGCAAACTTATTATAAAATCTCTCTTTTTAAAAGCTTTTATTAAGTTTTAGTTTTTAGTTTAAGTTTAAGTTTCACCTGTCTCGTTGTCTGTCTGTCTGTAATCAAATCTTGCAAGTTAAATTTACCAACTTCCAGTAGTCAGATTGGCTTGAAATTTGGAATACTTATGTAAATCGCGTAACAATACAATAATCTAGTAGTGTCTCTAGTAATCCAGTCAGGATCGTCTCCGCAGGACGGAACTCTTCAACGGTTAATAGCATCGATTTGAGTTATGCAAATGTATTTTGGGTAGAAATGCAAGTACAGTCATCAAAAAGTACAATCAGCAAAAAAAGCCAACAAAAAGAACAGTGGGCATAAAAGCTTGGATTAATTTTTTTTTTTGGTTTGGTTATTACGTCAGTGGTTAATAAACATCATTCATCATTTGTATTGTATCAATCTTTCTCGCAGTCGGGTAAAAACGCATTAGTCTCAAATCCTTTTCAGCTTTAATATTCACGTCAGTTGCACGAGGTTTTGTAGCGTAGGCACAAAATCTGTTCTGTCAGCGGGTACAGTCAACAAAAGAAAACAATTACCATACAAATATCAGCGAGAGACTATGTTCTATGCCGTTAACTATAATACACGTAACTCGCTACATAACTCTGTCTACTGTAACATTTTGGGAGCAAGCTTTCAAGGGTTGCTTTTAAGGATTGGTAATGCAGCAGTGCAAGTGTGACTTTAGGTACGAGTACTTTCCTTATTTATACTCTGCAATATTTTACCGACTGCTCGAAGGGTTATGTTTTTCGGGCGTTTGTATGTGGATATGTATTATTTTTTTCTCTGCTGTTCTAAAATTCTGCCAGGGAATTGCTGTAACATACATTTCACAACAAAACTATTCGCAGCGACCTGGCAACATTGTAAACCTTTGTTTCACTGAAAACCGGTTATCAGAACAGTTATTTTACTGTACAGAACGTGAAAACGTGAAAACCATTTAGTATCGCACTAAAACTAGGCTTTGGAGTGAGGACTAAGTTACAAGAATGTAACCAATCCATACTAATATTATAAATGCGAAAATGTGTGGCTGTATGTTTGTCCATCTTTCACGTCGAAGCGGATCGACGTAATTTTTGGCATAGTCATAGCTTATGGGCCAGAGAGTGACACGGACTACTTTTTATCCCAGAAAAATGCACGGTTCCCGAGGGTACAGCGCGCGATAATCGAATTCCATGCGGGCAAAGCCGCGGGCAAAAAGTAGTGTAAGTAATAAATTCGAAATTAAAATTAAAAAGAAATTATTGCATAAAATGTGGTACACTCCATGAGAGCGTACATATATACATACCATACGCTCTAAAAACATAATAACCCTTTCGAGCAGTCGGGTAAAAAATTACAACAGCTCCACGGCTTGATAATTTTTTTCTCGCTTTTGCACCATACAGAAGCCGTAAAGCCTCCCCCTCTCTCTTTTATTTTAAGAGTTAAAGCGTTTTTTCATGTTACAATTTGAGCGCTTTTTCCCGCTCTTGCCTTTTTCATGTTACAGATTGAAGGTTTTTCTCGCTCTTGCACCACACAGAAGCCACTATTTTAGACTTTGAGCGGTTTCGTTTTACAGCTAGAGCGTTTTTACAGTTAACAATTTAAGCGGTTTTTATTTACATATAACGGACTGTGATTGACCCCTATCTCATCTGATGTTAAGGGCAGATGAGGTCAAAGGTGTATCTCACTGGTTCAGTAACAGCCACTCCAGCCTTAAAGAGTCGTAGATTGTATTTATCCGCAATTACAGACGACGGGAGCGACTTCCATTCCAGCACTGCTACTACGAAACTCGAAACTCGAAGTTCGGGTCGTGCGACCGCACGCTCTCGCTCTCGTATTAAATAGTATAAGTGTCAGAAGGATCGCACGACACGAACTTCGAGTTTCAAGTTTCGTAGTAGCCCTGCAGTGCAGGCTAAAGGAACGCTAACCACATAAGGATGAAAACGTATTGCCAGATTTTCCCACTTTTGCCTGTTTCATTACAGTTTGAGCGTTTTTTCCTGCTCTTGCACCACACAGAAGCCGTTAGCGCATCGCGTAAAGCGTTTTACTGCCTCTTTCATGCTGAACTTGTAAATATTACACCGCCGCCATCATCCTTTACAACGAAACGACGATTTGTCTTTATTAGGAACAAAATCACCGATAAAAGTGGCAATTGAACGTGTTTTTTAATACAAAGACCTAATGCCGTATTGCCTAATATTTCTGACGCTTGCGATCGCAATCAAATGACAGTTTTTGTATGCGAAATCTGTCATTTGATTGCGATCGTGAGTGTCAGAAACGAGCCTCTGTTTTACCACTTACTGTAAACTAACGATTCTTTTCGAATTCTATTGCGCAATGAAACAGTTCTTAGGGGCTGTTTCAACATCCATTGATTAGGGTTAACTGACGGTTTTAAATGTGATGCCGTCTCTATTTGTTTTGTTCGAATAGACCGAGACGACATCACATAAACGAATTAATGTTTATAATCGGTTTTTAAAGAAAATAAAATCCTAAAAGGAATAATTATTGGAGTAGACACATCAACATCATCATGTCAGCCGAAAGACGTCCACTGCTAGACATAGGCCTCCCCCAAGGCTCTCCACTCAGACCGGTCTCGTGCTTTTCGCATCCACCGCGATCCCGCGATCTTAAACAGGTCGTCGCTCCATCTTGTTGGAGGCCTACCGACAGCGGAGTAGACACATTAACTTATAAATATTTTAAGAAGTGTTCAATCAGACAACATTTTTAATTTTCATTAAATTTTTATGGAATAGTCGAGAAAAACTAACAAAAATGCAAAGTTGCCAGCTCAGCAGTTATAAACGCTCGTACCTAAGTAGCGCTGCGTTGGTAATAGATTGTTGTCGTAGCAATAGGGGACTGGACATCGTAAGCAAACCTCAAACTGAGTCTGATGCTATAAAAATTGTTTTATGCGGGAAATAAAAAACCTAAGAACAGAATGTGTATAATATTATTATTATTATATTTAGCCTCTAACTGTGTCCCACTGCTGGGCAAAGGCCTCTCCTCTTGACTTCCACATCTCCTTATCCAGAGCTATGTTTGGACAATCACTCAGTTCCGCGTCCAGGTCATCTCGCCATCTCCGCCTCGGGCTGCCTTGCCGTCGGTGCCCGTCATGCGGTGCCCACCATGTGGCTTTGTGCGCCCATCTTTGTGGGTGCATCCGGCAGACATGCCCAGCCCAGTCCCACTTAAGTTTGGCGGTCGCTTTTCCAACATCAGCTATTGAGTTGTATAATATAATAAAGGAAAATAATATGGGACATATATCAGCATACCGGCACAATAGCCTGAATGATACGCCCGTTCAGCCCTTAAAACCATTCTTTACCCTCTGGCTCGCCGCCAATTCTAGAGAAAACATTTCACTGACAATACACGAATTTGTAGCCCACATAAACGGTTAATACCATACTTTAGTACAACAAACTTATATAAACCAGTGGCCAAAGTTTGAACTAAAAATTTCACGTGGTAAATAAGTGATTTTGCTACAAAGTGGCGCCCTCGCTGGGGGTACGGATGAGTTTGTGAGTTATACGACCGCGTGCAATGAAGAGCTTGGACAAAGTTGGCGAATTTATGCTTTTAATACATTGTTTATTGAAACATCTGTTTATACATTGTTAGGTAAGCGGTGTTTAGTGATTTTATTCTATTTCTTGTTTTTATTTTACTTGGTTTTTACCCGTGGCTTTGCTTGCGCAAACGATAAGGTCTGGTTGTTGAATTCTAAGCTTTTAACAAATGTCAGTGCGAGTTCTCAAAACTTACATCAGGGCCTACAAAAAGGGCAGTGGTGAAATTTTTTCTTTTCTACGTTATATTCGCATACAAACCACGATGTCATTTTTATAAAATCCGATAGGAATTCATAAAAATTCTAGAATTTCAATCCATCTGCCAAATGTGATCTTTAACGCGACCAAAAACTAGGTAGGTACTAGTGCAGACTAGTCGGGTAAAATTTATAAAATACTAAGTGCCGTAGAATGTCTCAGTATAGAATAGAATAGAATACGTGAATATCCTAAAATAGGTACTTACTCGCTACAAGAACAAACATTCCTTTTAACCTTCCACATTTCAACTAAAACAAAATTCCAAACTTGGCCGGACCAATCCGCCCGTAACCAGCGCGCGGCGGTTTGAACCGGTTCTAGCAGGATTAATCTAGTCAAGCCCGAGTTTGGCACATCTGCCTGCCAATCCGCTAATCTTGTAGGCTTACAGGGCGAGGGCTTTTTTCAACATGCGGGTTTAATAACCTTTTCGTTAGAGCAGTATTTTCAGCGTTTTTCCGTATAA
Organism: Choristoneura rosaceana; assembly: GCA_037349165.1. Classification (NCBI taxonomy): domain Eukaryota; kingdom Metazoa; phylum Arthropoda; class Insecta; order Lepidoptera; family Tortricidae; genus Choristoneura; species Choristoneura rosaceana. Next base: position 1,991,903 of record JAZBNJ010000026.1, read on the forward strand.
TTATGTGAGAAAAGGGATTTCCAGTTTGATGGAACTGTTGGCCGGCTTTCACTGCGGATGCTTTTTTTAAGCGCTTTAGCGCTCGGTTGTTTCATGCGATAAACGCTGCATTAAACGCAATACGTTTGACGCACATGTAATCTAACCAATCACAATCCATGAATGTAATTACCAAACATGCGTTTGCCGCTGCGCTCACCGCGTAAGACAATGTTTCTAAATGATCCAAATTTATGCGCGTCAAACGCATTGCGTTTTGCGCAGATACCTACTTTATCGGTACATCGAATTTCATCTAAATCGGCGGTTTAGATGTGATAAGGTACTTACCTAACAAATAAACAATACAAACAAAAAACTTACAAACCTTCAGACAGGGCGCAGTTTTAATACTAGGTTTAAAGAGCATGTATCGGCATATAGGAACGAGCATCCTGATAGATCTAATTTTGCTAAGCATCTGTTAGAATTAAATCATTCTATATCGGACTCAGATTCGTATGAAGTGTTACATTACTGTGACAAGGGGTTTCGTCTTGATGTGTTAGAATGTATGGAGATAATTAGGTAGGTACAATAGTATGGGGTCTATTATTAATGAGCAAATAAATTTAGTGTCATCACCCTTGCTACGGCTTGGGTCTAATTTTAGCAACGGTAGTTAGTTAAACATGCCTTGACAATAAATAAATAAAAATTAAAAAATCAAGGTAGTTTTGTAGCACAGTTAAAATTTATTAATAATTTGCGGGTAGTTTTTTGTTTTGTTTGGCAAATTAAAACAGTGGTGGTGGTTTGTTAGTCTAACAACTGGTAGCATGGTGTAAGGTTGTGTCACTCTGAAGATGAGCTCTGGTTGAGTTCGAAACGCGTCAGTGTACCTATTGTGGTGGTGGTGATAGATGGGTTTGTGTAATTTGTGTGTGTTCGTACAGTGTGGAGGTGGAGGAACTGCATGAACACGCATAATTTGCATAGACTTAGCTATCTCAAGGTCGCGGGTGAGCAAAGAAATTATTTTAGTTCACTTACAAACCTTTGCATTTTATAATAATAGTTAGTGGGATATTTATCCTTCGCAAAGGAACCCTTTTATTCAATAAATTATTAGCTTTTGCCCGCGGCTTCTGTCGTCTGCACATAGCACTGATGATATTTTGATGTGACTGAGATTTTTTCTAAAATCCGTTGAATGAACAATGACTCTTTATTGTATCTACCAGCTTTTGCCCGCGGCTCCGCCCCCGTATAATTCAGTTATTGCGCGCTATTCCCTCGGGAATTGTGCATTTTTCCGGGATAAAAAGTAGCCTATGTCACTCTCTGAACCATAAACTATCTCTATGCCAAAAATTACGTCGACCCGTCGCTCCGTTTCGACGTGAAAGATGGACAAACATACAAACACACAAACACACACTTTCCCATTTATAATTATTATTAGTATATGGATATGGATTTATTTCAATTATTTATTTATCGTATGGCTTCTGGTTTTCTACTTAAACTAAATATTTAATAAACTAGATTTAAGGTATGCAAGTGCATCTGTCGAGAGGGTTTTAAAGTCTGCCGCTTGCCCGCTAAATTTGGTGATTGGACACCCAAAGACCATATGCCTGTTTTGCCATTAGACTGTTTGCTCCGGGCAGCCACACGGACACCAATAATTTGGGGTTTAGTCTTTGATTAATATACCTACCTACTTTTTATATACCTATATTTAATCAAAGCTTAAACATGTTTCTAGTAAACTATGAATAAACGTCTTCTAAAATTACTAGGGCCCTGTCAAAAGGCAAAGTGCAATTGTGAAACTTACCGTAACCCGTAACCCTTTCGTCTGTCATTTTAACCGCCTATTAGTTAGCCCGCCAAACTTTAGATAACCAAAGTTTTAACTACACCGGTTAGCACTTCTCTCATTTCTCACGTATGTTTAAATGTAACTGTTGTGCGGGTAAATAGGGTTAACAGTTTATTTAACTCATTTAAACTGTTATTTGGCACTGTATATCGCCTGAATACTGGTAGTTTAATGTAATTCTTAACCCCCCACACAAAAAGAGCGGTGTTATAAGTTTAACTGCTATGTGTGGATTTTTTATTTGAAATTAGGTTTTCTAGCGATGGTTCTTAGGCCCACTTGCAGTAAACACATAAATCTCGAGTTAGCGTTAAGCTCAGTTTCGTAGTGTCAATTTGTATGGAACTGCCAAGCTTAAGCCTGGATTAACTACTAAATCTAGATTTATTTTTTCCTGCAAGACGGCCTTAAACATGTTTCATCAAAATCGGTTTAGCGGTTTTTGAGATATTAAATTGAATTGAATTTGAAGTAACAAAGTCAGGGGTTTTCCAACTTTTTTCATGGTTTTATATCTAAAATGGTTGGCAAAGCAACCAGTTTGTTTGAGTCAGTTTATCTATTTGAACAAGATTATTATTTATGATATTGTGAGGTAAAGTACTGTTTTGGCTAATGTATAATTTAAGATGTTATATACAAATGTAATAAATTGTGCTGTATGTTTCCCAAAACAATAAAATAAAATAAAATAAAAATAAAGCTAAAAACTAAATTTTTTTCAACACATCTTTTTTGATGTCGAGCTAAAATTAATAATTTTGAGTCTTGAAATCGATTAGGTCGAAGTACCTGTGAGGAAATAATTTTAGTCAGGTAATTATTTAATTTATAACAAATGGCTGAGCAGTTTCTGTAGACGCTATATTTTGCTAGATAATTAAATTAAATAAATTGAAACGAGCGTATCGACACGTGCTTAACATAGTATTCAGATCCATTTGTCAAGAAGATATTAATATCTAAGTTTATAATCATGGCCAGGGATATTTTTAAATAATTCCAATCCGCATTGGCGATCCCTTACTTGAAATAGCGAACCTCGTCTGTTATAAATAAAGTAGTGTTAAATACTTGTGATATATAGCTATATCATTTGATAATATTGTGAATCTGTTTAAAAAAAATATACCTCGTTGAGTTTCTTGCCGGACTCTTCTCAACGGAGTTTTTCCGAACCGGTGGTAGATTATTTGACATTCTTAAGTGCTTGTTATAGCCTAAATTGAATAAAGATATTTAGACTTTGACTTTGTTTTTTGGCAGGTGACATATTTCAAGATGGCGTATCGAAAGGACCGTTTGACGTTGCAGTCTTCCTTGTGGTTGGCTCATTCAGTTATTTAACCAACGAACGTAACGCAAATGTCAAAGTTGCCCACCGTCAACGGAATCCTCATTAAACTGCCTTAAAACTCCCATATCGTCATGTGTTTAGTGTGTTTGACATAACATAATATAGGATAATTTAAGTGTTCCAAATTTAACTTATAATAATTATAATAATAATAAAATTATTTATTTAGGCATTTTGTTAAACCCATCATCATCATCATCATCTCAGCCGTAGGACGTCCACTGTTGGACATAGGCCTCCCGCATAGACCTCCAGTTGCTTCGGTTGGCAGCGGCCTGCATCCACCGTGAACCCGCGGCTTTAAACCCATACAATTTACAAATTAAAAATTAAAATTAAAAATCACAATCAATACATACATTTCATTATCATAAATATCATAATCATAATCATTTCATTACATTACATTAAATCATAATACTGAATTAAATAAATAAACAAACAAAAGTCGAATTAAATAATTAAAATGGTGAAATGAATCATGCAATTAAAATTATAATTTAAATTAAATTTAAATTTACAATTTAACATGTCCTAAATCATTATACGCGCAGGATCGAAATTTCATTGCCAAAGTAACAAGTCGCACTCACTACCTTTACAATACGGGCTTATTTACGGGCTAATGTTTTTTCTTCGTTCCAAATTAAGGACCAAACTGAACAGACCAAGAACTTTGGCGAAGGGTTAATGACCCAACTTTGGCGCTAACGAGCTCTGTTCACACGTAAATAATGATTTTCTCTAATTTCTACCACGTTGTACGTGTGTTTGGATGATTTTGTAACTTTACCTTCATACATTGTGTTTATCCGTACTAATTATATAAATGCGAAAGTATGTTTGTATGTTTGTCCGTATTTCACGCCGTAACGGAGCGACGGATCGACGTGATTTTTGGCATAGAGATAGTTTATGGGCCCAAGAGTGACATAGGCTACTTTTTATCCCGGAAAAATGCACAGTTCCCGAGGGAACAGCGCGCGATAACCGAATACCACGCGGGCGGAGCCACGGGCAAAAGCTAGTTTATTATAATATACTGAAAACGTTAACCATCTCGACAGCCTTTTTTATTTGGGGTTAATATATTTTGTTTCTCTTCAAATACATTAATTAACAAAAACTTTTTCGGAAAAATTTCATTTTTAATACAATCTTTTTCAGCCGACTGTACTTTTTGCTGACTGTACTTGCATTGCCACCCTAACTACATTAGCATACCAAATTTCAAGTCGATGCCATTAACCGTTGAAGTGTTCCGTCCTGGGGAGAACGTCCCGGCCGAACTATAAAGATGTGACTACCAGATTATTGTACTGTCAGGCAATTTACATAAGTAACCATGTGGGCCATGTAATGATAAAATTTTTGGCCACCCTACTAGGATACGGGGTAAACCCCAAGGAAAATCAGAAATTAATTAGTAACGTAATTTATTCAATTCCGTTTTGAACCACAGAGTTACTTATCGTACCTTAGCAGTAGGGCAACTTAATTAATGGGTACAATAATTTTTACCCAAAGGTGGGTAGTTGGTGTTGAGGTTTGGCTGATCACGTCTATGGTAAATTTCAAGTCATCCAACTACTGGAAGTTAGTCGAATTTAACTTGCATGATTTGATTACAGACAGACAGACAACGGAACAGGTGAAATTAAATAAAAGCACGGTATATTTATAAGCTAAAGCAGTCTGGAAGCTACGAACAAATCGATCGAAACGAACACACTTACCCCCTTATTCATAAACGACAATCAAACCTATTTTAGTTAAAATGCCGCTAAAATTCGTTTGTCCTTATCTGTCACTTCGACATTTGTATTTGTTACAAAGGGACAAAGCATTTGTTAGTTAATATAGGCTTTAGTTTTATGAATAAGGGGGTCAGACTGCAGTACTGCAGGTACCGCGAGACCCCCTCAGTAGCCGTATAGAGCGCGCGTCTGTGTGAGTGTGTTCGTTTCGATCGTAGCTTCATAGTTTCCATACTGCTTTAGCTTTTTTTTTATTCGACTGGATGGGAAACGAGCAAGTGAGTCTCTTGATGGTAAGAGATCACCACCGCCCATAGACAACATAGAGCTTATATATATACTGTGATAAAAGCTTGTAAAAAAAGTATGTTTTACTAAATCAGTAATTGCGTGTGCCATGGTTAAGTACTAACTTAGTGCAATACAATTCAACCTGCACACTTTTTTTTCAGTTCTAAATTGGGCAACATTTAAAGGCAATTTTTACCCATATCGAAAATACAAATTAAAACATACCTAGATGCACAGAAGAACCAGAAAAAGAGACCAGCGCTGGGAATCGAACCCAGGTCCTCAGCATTCCGTGCTGCATGTTATACCTCTACATCACCACTGTGCAGGAGTACCTACAGACGTAAATTTCTCCTTTTTTTTTCTTATCATTATTTGTTTGTTCTTCTACCTATTCTTTATCATTTTGTAAATGTATTTTCTCATTTTTTATCATGATGTGTATACACCACATATCTCAGCTTGTTTTTTTTCTTATTTAGTCACTTAAGCAGCGACGCTAGCGACATCCCTAGCAGCAGGGTGAAACTAAAGTACATATGTTGTATTTTTTAAAGTGTTAACCTTAGCGGTCCCCCGACATCGACGACGCTTAGATAAAAAAAATATTACTAGGTACTTGTACTAAATGAACTTAGGCTAATTTTGCGGGAAATCAGCATAGTCCCCGCGGGATAGGGATAAACGAATTCTTCGCAGATGAAGTCGGAGGCAACAGCTGGGCAGTGCATACCTAATTATTTTTTACTTTTTAGTTGTCCTTTTTTAGCTCCTTTTTTTCGTTTATTTTTATTTTTTTTAACGTTTTTTTGTCGGGGGTTTTTAAAAATTTTAATTTTAGTTTTTTTTATTTCATGTTTTTTAAACTTTGGTATATATTTTTTTTTAAAGTGTACTAGTGTGTTGAATATCCCGGCTGCAGCTCAGCTCGTGTTGCCACCATTGCATTGTATGTAGAATCAATTACTGATCAAAACGAATCCAAACACGACATATGTGCTATTATTTTTTATAGTCGTCTAGTGTGCTGGATATCCCGGCTGCAGTATGAGCTCATCCTGTTGCCACCATTGCATTGTATGTAGAATCAAAAACTGATCGAAACGAATCCAAACACGATATAATCTGCCATGGTTTTATCAAGAGTGTACCTACTGGTGTTCTGGATATCCTGGCTGCAGCATCAGGCCGAGAACTGCATAATCTTGCATAGTCATATAGCATACATGGGTGTTTCAAATTTTACGTTCCAAATATGCCTGAAAGTAAAGTAAATACCCATTATGCGTCTAAGATTCCTACCGCAACGAACAAAAGAGCTGATGATTTTGAAACGGCTGAACCGATTTTGATAAAACATGTCTAAGAACCATCGCTAGAAAACCAGCTTTCAAATAAAAAAAATCGCATTCAAATCGGTCCACCCGCTTAAGAGCTACGGTGCCACAGACAGACACACAGACACACAGACAGACACACAGACAGACACACATAGCGGTCAAACTTATAACACCCCTTTTTTTGCGTCGGGGGTTAAAGATGTTATGTTATAGTTTCTTATCCAATGTATTCAGCCTGCATGCAGGCGTGCAAATTATTGAGAGTAGCTATAGTTACAATTTTTTTATTATTAAGAATGCCATATAATCAAAGCAATGTCAAAAAAAAGATAAAATTAAATAAATGTCAATGGAAATATTCATAATTTTCAATAATAATAATAATTGACAATAATAATAATAATATAATGACAATACAGTAAGAAATAGAGTGGGTCCTCAGAATAAATAACAAAAATTATATAAATTATGTCAACTGTCAAGATACATTTTAACGCTATACACTCACAATGAAATGCCCCTCGCGAGGCTATCGGGTGTTATTACTTATTACGTTAAAACTCGTAATGAATCCCAAGCTACTGGAGTTTCGGGATCGCCCCCCAGTGGCTGCCATCGGAAAAGTTGGGCTATTTAAAAAAAAAGTCGATTCTGAAATAAGTGGAACGGAGAGGATATTACCACGCGTGTAGAGGTTGAAGATATATATGTCGTGCAATATAGTGCAATGCCTTAAATTCTGTATTTCTTTTTAGGGTTCCGGAGCCAAAATGGCAAAAACGGAACCCTTATAGTTTCGCCCTGTCTGTTTGTCTGTCCGTCCGCAGCTTTTCTCAGGGACTATCAATGCTAGAAAGCTGTAATTTTGCACGAATGTGTATGTAACCCATGCCGACGAAATGGTATATTAAAACATTCATAAAAATTCCCATAGACGTAAAGTGCGGGTGATTTTTTTTTCTCATCCAATCTTGCTGTATTGTGTGTGTGGGGTATCGTTGGATCGGTCTTTTAAAACTACTAGGGGGTTGCTAAAACGATTTTTCAATTTAGGGATTTTTTTGCGAAATATTCAACTTTAAATTACAAATTTTCATTAAAATCGAGCGTCGTCGTCCCCCCTCTCAATATCTAAACCGGTGAGTGTCAGTAGTGTAGTATAGTAGTAGTGTAGTGTAGGTAAGTATGTCAAAATTTAAGGAAAACTATAACGGCTAAGTTTGCTTGCAGTAGTTTAAGAGTAAATAACAGCCCAGATATAAAATATACCTAAACTTGGAAGATTCCGCATAAAATACGAAATCCTTAGAAAAATATTACTTAATTTTTTCGTAATGGCTATGGAACCCTATTTTGGGCGTGTCCGACACGCTCTTGACCTGTTTTTTCCTCGTACAGTTTTAAACGAAATTAATAAAAGTTCTCAGAATTCAAGTTTTCTTGCAAACTATGCAGAATTTACTTTGAGCATTCACCTTGTTTATCTAGACGTCTGATGAAACTACTTCAAATTAAAGAAGTTTATTTTCCTCCAGATGAGTCCATGAAAATGTAAATATTTGCATTCTTACTGGCTTTATCAAAGGTTGCGAAGGCAAAACAAACAAGATAAATAAGAATCGGACTCCCAGACTGAGGTTTGCTAATTTAAAAGCGAGCAAGGTTTTTTTGCAAATTGCATTTTTAATAGAGCTTTGCTTTGCTGACTGCATTTTTGTTGACTGCACTTCAATTGTCATTAAAACTACACATCTTTCCCTGATTGCAAGTCGATGCCATGAACTTGAAGAAATACCGTCTTGTGGAGACAGTAAACATACTTATAAAACAAACTTAAATAGTACCATACGTATTAGACATCTAAGACCGTGAGCAAACATTAGTATTATTCATATAATGTGTGCCCCGACCAGGATCGAACGTGGAACCTCAAGTTTTATAGTCAGGTTGCCGAACTAGTTGGTTAGTTCTCTACTTGGCAATCCGGTCATTCGGATTATTTACAACTAGCTAGTTGTGACCCGTGACTTTTGTATATGTAGAAAATTCGTTTATCGGTATAGGTAGAGTCATTCGATATTTTCTTTGTGATTAATCGATTAATTGAAATCGTCTAATTTCAAACTATCGATTAGCAGAAAATCAATTTATTCGCTTCGATTCTCATCCCTATGTTTTAGTTTTTAAATGGGTCCCACTGAAAAACCTTGCCGTAGCATTATGCTGAGTGGGGCCCACTTTATACTATTCGATGTTATTTTTTTATTCTTTCCATCTCATGTATTTTTATGTGTACCGAATATGTTAAATGTTTCTCTCTCTTTCTCTCTATCTCTCTCTAAAACTGTCCTATGCCCTTCATCGGGACTTAATCAGTCTGTGTAACTAATATGATATATGTACTCAATGTACTCGTATCGTATCTATGTAATGTTTTTATATAATATCATCTAACGCATCTGCAATACCCCTGGTGTTGCAGATGTCTATGGGCGGTGGCGATTTCTTACCATCAGGAGACCCACTTGCTCGTTTGCCAAGAAAAAAAAATACTAAATCGGTTAAGCGGTTTAGACATGAGGAGGTAACAAATGGAGAACTTTCACATTTATAATATAAGTGGAATTTAATTCTTATTTACTATTTTCCGTTATTTAAAAAGAGTGATTATGATTGGTTTTTTGGAATCTTTTTGTATTTATTTTTTTTATTTCAATTCCAAATTTTTACTTTTACGGTCATCCCGTGAAACCTAAATTGAAAATACAAACCGAAACATAGATGCACAGATAAACCAGAACAATAAGACCAACACTGGGAATCGAACCCAGGTCCTCGGCATTCCGTGCCGCGTGCTATACCGCTACACCACTGCTGGTCAACGGCACAGACACGAATTTCCCTTTCCTTTCATTGGAATTGAAATAAAAAAAAAAACAAAGCGACATCTCTTGTCTGGGTGAATGGTTAGTTCCGAAGGAGATATTGAAGGCTTCTCGTTGAGAGTTAGACAATATAGATGGCGCTAGGTCACTGCTTAAGTGGCGAAGTAAACAGCTTGAGATATGTGATGCATAGGGAAATTCGTGTCTGTGCCGTTGACCAGCAGTGGTGTAGCGGTATAGCACGCGGCACGGAATGCCGAGGACCTGGGTTCGATTCCCAGTGTTGGTCTTATTTTTCTGGTTTATCTGTGCATCTATGTTTCGGTTTGTATTTTCAATTTAAAAAGAGCTAAATCTCAAGTCATTCCGACCATAAGAAGTGGTTCAAATTTAGCTTCCAAGTTTTTTTTACTTAACAAACAAAAAGTTGGAGAACCCCCGACTTTGTCACTTCAAAGTTCAATATCTAAAAATGGTTGAACCGATTTTGATGAAACATGTCTGAGAACCATTGTTAAAAAACCTACTTTCGAATAAAAAACCGAACGATTGTAGAGGTGCTGTACAATTCTGCATACAAATAATTTACGCCGTCGCTATCGAGTACCCAGCTAGCCTATATACGTCCCACTGCTGGGCACAGGCCTCCTCTCAGAACAAGAAGGCTTGGGCCATAGTTCCCACGCGGGCCCAGTGTGGATTGGGAACGCGCACACGCACCATTGAATTGCTTCGCAGGTTTGTGCAGGTTTCCTCACGATGTTTTCCTTCACCGCAAAGCTCGTGGTAAATTTCAATTGTAATTCCGCACATGAATTTCGATAAACTCAGAGGTGTGAGCCGGGGTTTGAACTTTGAACCCACGACCCTCTGCTTGAGAGGCGATAGGTCAAACCACTAGGCCACCACAGCTTGCTATCGAGTACGGTCAAGTGTAAACTCATGGTAGTGGTACTGAATATCTTGGGTGTAATTGATCACTTACAACCCTTGTTTATCAATCTACTAAAACACACTTAACAGGACAAGTTTTATAAAAAGCAGATAAAATAATTGTGCAGTGGTACAGGACCCTTTATCACCGAGATGGCTCGCGCTAGACCAGTTTTTCTTTGATGTTAAATGTTACCTTAATTACCTGTAGAAGCTTCCAGAAAATATTTAATTAGTTCAAATAGAATTAGGAGGAAACTTTGTTTATTGGAACGAGCTTCGCAGAACATTACTAGCTGGAGTGCCTGCAAGTTTCGAGTCGTTAAAAGAGAGTTCAACTTGTAAAAGGTCAAAAGTACTTAGCAGTTTAAAAAGTCTATTCTTGGGGTTTCGCCTCCGACATTTTGTATGGAATATTTTACAAAGAAGATTGTACCTTTTTGATGACTAAGTACTAATGTACTAATGGGCAGCACATTTATTTTGAGTGTTTGATATTAATTTTAGCATGATATTTCCACTCATTCCTGAGGAAAAGGGTTTTGGTAGAAGGACAGATACAGATGGACACATATGAAAGGGTTTACCCTTGAAATGTTGACATATTTTTAATCGAATATGACTTAAAATTCGACGTTTCATATTTTTACCTAGAATGTCAGAATGACTGTTTTTAAATCACGGATTCTTAATTTCTGGACATATTACTAAGAAATTGTTTATTTGGCAGATATTCATTTCATATTTTATTATCTCATATTTTTTACCCACGACGGAACGGAGAAGGTATATGCGTTTAGGGTGAGAGGTTGTTTGTTTGTTTGTTTGTTTGTTTGTTTGTTTGTGCGCAAACGAATGTTAACATTTATCTCCAGAACGGTTTGACTAATTTAGATGCGGTTTTCTGTTATGGCTTTGTAATTTATCGACGGTGGTTCTTAGATAGGTGTTATGGCGTTTATCCGCCAGGGGACGCTACAGTAATCATTTTTCACTCGAAAAATGACCACCGAATGTTCACAATTATCTTCAGAATGGATTGACTGTTTTTAATGTAGTTTTCCGTAATGGATTTGATGTTTATCTAAGATGGTTCTTAGATAGGTGTTATAGTATTAACCCGCCAGGGGGCGCTACAGTAAACATTTTCCATTTAGCTCTAGAAAGGTTTGACTGTCTTTGATGTGGGTCTCTTTAAGGGGTTTGATGACTGTCTTTAATAGTTCTCGAAAGGCGTTCACATGTATATAAAGGTGGGCGCACGGCAGTGCCCCGCCAAGACCAACAAAAAGGAAAACGGAGCACTACCTACCTATTTTCATACCGTTTCTTCTTGATACCAGCTTTTATTTGACCTGCAATGTAAGTATGTAGGTACCTATGTAAAATAATATACATACATATTATGTATGTTTGTATGCATGTTAGGGTCTTGCAAGTTAAATCGCCACACTTTCAGTTATCGTATTGACTTGAAATTTGGCATACTTATGTAAATCTGGTAACAATACAATAATCTGGTAGTGACATCCTGGTTATGTAGCCAGGATCGTCTCCACAGAAAGAAACTCTTCAATAGTTTACGGCACAGGCGCGAAACTTAACAGATTTACCTATTAAATTTTATTGGCACTGTGTTTATATGATAGAATAGACACAACTTGATGTTGCAGCTAGGGTCGTCTTCACACAAAAGAACTCCTCGATGGTTGGTAGCACAAATGCATAAAACTTTGCACGATCATTCAATTGCAATGACAATACATTATATGCCCATACACCACCTGATGCTGTAGCTAGGGTTGTCTCCTCTTCCCGAAAGTTCCAAGAAAGCTAAAATTTTGTACGCTGATTGAGATTTGCACATAAATAAAAAAAATGTGACTTCCACCCTCCAATCCTTGTTAATGGGGTCAGGGCTAAGCCCCTGAACCCTGATCTTACTTACTAATCCTATACATACTTTGGTTTGGCCGTTTTATATTTGAATCTGTTCGTATGTCATGTCAATAAAGACCCGATCTATCCATTCCATGACATTATCTAGCCCTCAATTTTTTACCATACTCGTATCGGTCAGACTTTCTGATAGACCTACTTACGGTAGGTAATTACTTCACGATGAACGGCCAAGCTATTCTTTTTAAATCAAGATGTAAGGCTAATAAAGTCAGGGCTCAGGCTCCATTTCCACCAGCGATGTGCGAGGATGTGTTGCAAGGAATGTGTTTTTTATGAACCAATAGAAACATTTTTAATTTTCCTTGCTTCGCTCCGCTCAGCTTCCGCCAGAGATGAGAGCCAGGATAGGGAAATGAAACGTTTTTATTGGTTCATGAAAACACATTCCTCGCAACACATCCTCGCACATCTCTGGTAGGAACGCAGCCTCATGTAGCCACTTGGCTTTTCCTCGCATTTGAGAAACTTTTTAAAACTTAAGCGTTATTTATGAGCTTGTAAGTAAGTTCTGTGTATATTAGCCTCTCATTTTACATAAAATGTTTTAGTGAGATGAATTATTTCTTTAAAAAGTTTAAAATAAAAATAAAATTAAAAATTTTGAAAAACCCACGACGGTTCCTATAGAAAAAGGGTTAAATAATTTTTATGAACATCCCCCGACTAAAAGTGATTACAGACGCAAAAACATCCGTCGGGGGCTGCCATTGCACTCTGCACTCTCTGTTACATTTCAATTAAAATGTTAAGAAAAGCTACTACAAACACAACTATCTTTCTCTCATAGTGCATTTCAAATACAATTTTAATTAATCATAAATTCATACAACTATAGAATATTAGTTAATTTCGGGGTTAATAATGCAATGCTATTTCAGTTGCAATGTTAAGAAAACTACCATGAATATCTTTGTCTCATAAAGTAGGTACATTCCCCACACAATTATACCTAATTCATCACAATTTCAATTTCAATTGCAAAATATATGTTCATGTCGGTGCAGGTAATAGCAGCCCCCGACTGATGTTTTTGCGTCTGTAATCACTTTTAGTCGGGGGATGTTCATAAAAATTATTTAACCCTTTTTCTATAGGAACCGTCGTGGGTTTTTCAAAATTTTTAATTTTATTTTTATTTTTAATGTTGTGAATTTTACCTTGGAATATTATTTTAATATTTATCATTACACAACTTCAATGATTTTTTTGAAGTCGCAGTTTTTCTAGTAGCGATTTATTTTTGTTGGGGTCGCAGTTCTAACCTAACTTACTTTCCTAGAAGCGATGTATTTTTGTTGGGGTAGCAGTTTTAACCTAACCAAAACTGTTTTAATTATAATAGTAACTATATTCAGTTTAATTTTCAGAAAAATACAAGCCTTCAAATTTACAAAAAAATATGCAAAAGCAGAATTCAATCTTGAATAACTAAAACTAGTAGAATATATTGTTAAAGTCGTATGTAATCAATTATGAAATAAAAGTGTTTGATAATAAAACGTCGATGAAACAAACAGCGATATTTAGTTGTTCTGTCTCATGAATAGTTGATGAAATGTATTTTTAAGCAAATAATAAACCTTGTACTGTTGTTTTATTAATTGTTTGAATATGCAATGACTATTCGATGAAGTGAAATTACTCCAAGAGAAAATATTAGAATTGAATATTCGATATTATGGTTTTCGATGAAATGAAATTCGATAGTTTGTCTAAATTTCAAGGGGCGCCCATATGAAAGTGACTATAAGGAAATATAAACTGAAACATAGATGCACAGAAAAAGATAGACCAGCGCTGGGAATCGAACCCAGGTTCTCAGCATTCTATGCTGCGTGCCACGCCCCTTCACTACCACTGAACAGGAGTAAATACACGAATTATTCTCTCTCTCACGGATGTTTTGTTTCTTTTTCTGGTTTTTCTGTGCACCTATGTTTCAGTTTATATTTTTGATATGGATTTCACGGGATGACCGTAAAATTAACAATATTTGGAGTTGAAAGAAAAATACAAAAATACTCTAAAAATCTTGACTCTATAAGAATTAGGTTTTACTGTTTGCAGGTGGTAGGACCTTGTGCAAGGTCCGCCCAGATTGTTACCACCATTGTTGCTTGCTAATTCTGCCGTGAAGCAGCAGTGCTTGCACTGTTGTGTTTCGGCGTGGACAGCCAGTGAAATTACTGGCACTTGAGGTATTCCATCTTAGGCCTCTAGGTTGGCAACGCATCTGCGATACTCCTGGTATTGCAGATGTTTATAGGCGATGGTGATCTCTTAGCACCAAGAGACCTACTTGCTTGCCTTCCAGTCGAATAAAAAAAAAACTCTCCGCTGTTTATGTATGGACCCTCTATTGTCATCCAGCTATCACAAATTAAACGAATTCGCAGCACATTCGGCAGTAAAGCGCACTGCCATCAAAAAACGCTGCGCGTCTGAAATACGAATGTGTGACGTATATTGAGAAAAATCTGGGTGACCCACTTATCAGTTCGCAGTACAAATTCAATGGTGAAGCACATTGATATTTGGAGTTGAAACCCCCGGGGAACCCCTAGTGACCCCCATGCCCTAGGTAACATCGTACGTGACCTTTATTTTAACTCTTTGACAGTTGTCTCCCGAAAATATTCTTCGTGACTACCTACTAAAGGCTGGCGAAATAGTTGGTACACAATAAAACCGCCGTTTTAGCCGTCGACTAAAAGAACTTTTGTTGGAAAAAGCGTTTTATTCAGTAAATGAATTTACAAATGTGAAATTTTAATTTTACTGTTTCATCATCATCATCATCATGTAAGCCGAAAGACGTCCACTGCTGGACATAGGCCTCCTCCAAGGCTCTCCACTCAGACCAGTCTTATGCTTCTCGCATCCACCGCGATCCCGCGATCTGAACCAGGTCGTCACTCCATCTTGTTGGAGGCCTACCGACAGCTCGTCTCCCGGTCCGCGGACGCCATTCGAGAACCTTTTGACCCCATCGGCCATCAGTCCTGCGAGCAATGTGCCCCGCCCACTGTCACTTCAGTTTCGCAATTTTTCGGGCTATGTCAGTAACCTTAGTTCTACTGCGTATATCATCATTTCTGATTCTATCCCGCAGAGAAACCCCGAGCATAGCCCTCTCCATAGCCCTTTGAGTGACTTTGAGCTTCCTCATAAGGCCCATCGTTAGCGCCCACGTCTCAGATCCGTAT
This sequence comes from Choristoneura rosaceana, assembly GCA_037349165.1. NCBI lineage: Eukaryota > Metazoa > Arthropoda > Insecta > Lepidoptera > Tortricidae > Choristoneura > Choristoneura rosaceana. The sequence goes on from JAZBNJ010000026.1 coordinate 2,007,501, forward strand.
ATCATCACTGGCAACACACACTGGTCAAAGACTTTTGACTTCAAACACTGCTACTGCTGCTGACGATCCCTTGAGGAGAACTAGTATTATTTTAACTGTTTTCGTTCACATAATGACATGCTGTCATGCTTAGAATTTTATTTTTTATAATTAAGTATTACCAATCTTTTTACATTTGAAGAACTCAATACAAATTCTTATGACTGACATTTCTGTAAATTACAATGTAATGATGTATTGAATGAATAAATAAACTAAACTAAACTAACCAGTCTTTTAAAGTAACAACATCAAATAAGGATCAAAAGCTGAATCTGATGGGGGTGTATTCTAACAATTTAAATAAAGTTCTCGCGCCATTGGTATCACTTGTCACGGTGCGCACTTCGCCCGAGGCGTGGAATTCTGTACACGCGTTTATTCTAAATATAGACGTTTTACGTCGGGCTATGTATTTAGAGTTAATGTATTTAGATGAGTGCTCGTATATTTTTATGAGAAAGCTTGGTGCGAAATTTGAATGATTTTTATTTTACTTTTTTATTCGACTGGATGGCAAACGAGCAAGTGGGTCTCCTAATGGTAAGAGATTATCACCGCCCATATACGCCTGCAACACCGGGAGGATTGCAGATCCGTTTCCAACTTAGAAGCCTAAGCTGGGATACCTTAAGAGCCAGTAATTTCACCGGCTGTCATACTCTCCACGCCGAAACACAACAGTGCAAGCACTACTATTTTTTTCTATTTTGACCCGACTGGCCGAATGAGGATTATTATGTTTGAGCGTTTGTGGGTATGTATGTCGATTTTTTTGGTCCTAGCTGCAGCCTAAACGGCTGACCGGATTTTAACATATGAGGTACCTATCATTAGTTTCGTCATAATCATAACTGTCGGAGTGACATAGGGTATATAATTGATATATTTGTATAAGCTGTTGGTACTCTTTTAATCCATACTAATATTATAAATGAGAAATTATGTGTTTTTGTATTTTTGTCCATCTTTCACGTCGAAACGAAGCGACGGATTGACCTGATTTTTGGCATAGAGATACTTTACGGGCCTGAGAGTGACAGGGTACTTTTTATCAAGGAAAAATGCACGGTTCCCGAGGGAACCGAGGGAGCGATAACCGAATTCCACGAGGGCAAAGCCGCGGGAAATAGCTAGTAAGTAAATAAATACAATGGTATTTGAATAAAATATGATGTCCAATGTCAATGTCCAAATGTTTGTATCATAATCCTTTTTTTCTAATCTACCATTTTTATAGAATATCAGCAAAGTATGAAATATTCTCTCTCTTTCCTCAAATAAAACAACAAATAAAAAATAATCAAAAACCTTAAAGTCAGCTCAAAAATTCTTAGTGCCTAATGGGCCCGACTGTTGAAAGTACGACTGTAGTACGTGACAAAGTTCTAGACCACTAGGCTTGGTTTCTTCTGGGACGCCCTTAACAAGTAAAAAAAATACATCAAGCACAGAATAGCATCCCAAACTATTCACTTGTTTTTGCCGAATGAAAAGGCCTTATGCTGAGCATATGATAATTCAATTACGATAACTGACCGGCATATTTCTATCAACCCCCATAGATTTGGGCCATAAATGGACACCGTCGGCGAGTTATGAAGGTCAAACAGTCTAACTCGGCCTATTTTATTGGTTTAGAGAGGTTTAAGTAGTTTGGGTAGGTTATTTAGTGGATTATAATGAAATTAGGTTTGAATTAAGGTGCTTTAAATTGAGCTCTATATACGTACAGACTTCTAATTCTCTGAGCTATGTCGACGACCTTTTAGTTCTGTGTCGTATAGCCTCATATATTTCACACGAAAACACAAGCCGAAACATGAATGCACAGAAAAACCAGAAAAATAGACCAGCGCTGGGAATCGAACCCAGGTCCTCAGCATTCCGTGCTGCGTGCTATTCCCCTACACCACTACTGGACAGGAGACTAGACACGAATTTTTCCTATGCACCCATATTTCAACTTGAATTCTTTTCATAGTCACTTTAGCAGCGACACTAACGCCATCTATGATCTACGTTCTCAACGAGAAACATTTTTCACTCCCTTCGAAACTATCCGCTCACCAGAGACAAGAGATGTCGCTATTAAGCAATAAAATCAAGATTACTATTTGGAGTCTTTTTGTATTTTTTATTTCAACTCCAAATTTTTGTTTCTTTTACGGTCGGACGGACGGTAAATTTTATAAATTTCAAAAAAAAAAAAGAAAAAAAATTGAAAATTTGGAGTTGAAATAAAAAATACAAAAAGACTCCAAATAGTAATCTCGTATAGCCTCGTTGCGGATTATATCCTTCAGAGAAACTTCCCGCTATCCTCTACTTGAGACGCGATAGGTCAAACCACAAAACTAGCACAACATTACACACACAGGTCAAGTGTCTCCAAACTTTTTCAGTTTGCGACGCACTGACGCTTAGTATTCAGCTACGGACCCTTACAGCTAGAGAGTCTAGCCATAATAGTAATAACTAAACTACTGTAACTAAACTACCCGATATCCACCAGATTGCTTACGAGAAGTCTCTTCGTTCCATTCTCCATACCAACGTAGCCCCGGTCTCATTTGAAAACTAGGCAACAGAAGTACATGAAATTTTGTAAGTATGGACTAGATTTAATTATCTATGCCTGTGGTTTTTCAGATTTTCATATTTCATATAAATCAGAGTTACAGGGGCTCAAAAGTAGACAAAAAAAAGATATCAACTTTGCACGAGAATTGCAGACTATTAAAGCATTTTTACAAAAATCGAAAAACCACAGGCATAGAAAATATAATGAAGATCGTGATTGTAAAATATCATTGATTTCTGTGCTATACTTTTTTATAATATGAGGACAACGAAACCCAAAATTCAACCGTCAAAATCTTGATTAACCTACAGCTATGATATAAATTAGCGGGAAGCGGAGAAGCGGGAGGGGATGTGCATGGGGAGACGGCTGCGAGCGCTTATGTTACGAGAGATAAAGACAGCAGTATCCCAAACGAATACCTAACACAGCCGCGCGGCCGGCAGAGAAACTTCTCTTAAGTTTCCGGGTTGAGAGGGCCCCACGGTACGTCTAGGAGTACCTGTTTACCACGGCGTACAGTTTGGAAACCTCTAACATGTTTAATTTTCAAATTCTTTTATGCAATTGGAATATCTGACTATTTAGTTGTATACATTGAGTTTTTACATAAGAATAAAACCTCATAGAATTAACTAAAACGAGCTACCTCTTCCAAAGGTAGTGCAGCGCGGGGCATTGTACCCAAGACGCTGGCGGCATTGCCGCGCTGCATTGCGAGGTTCAGTCTTTGGGCGAAGATACACCCGTATTTATAGAGAAGTAAAGGCCATTACTTGAAGAAAAGTAATTACTCAAGTAATGACATACTTAAGTGATAATCATAATGAATTAATTCTGTAATGATGCTAATTTAATTTAATTTTAATGACATACTCAAGTTGATAATCACAATGAATGAATTCTGTAATGTATTTTGTAATTTTTTTAGTGCTGTAATTATAATTATTTTAATTCGTACGCCAAAAGGCAGATCATAGCTGTACAATTATCCAATGAATCTATCATCTTTTTTTTTAATACCTATGATGACGAATAAATTTCATTTCATTTCATTTCATTTCAACGATTTTTATTCTATAGTTGAGCTTTCGCTTGAAAATTGAACTATCAAATGTTAAATTGCTTAGCCAAGTCATAGTCACCATTTTCCTTAGCAACAAGTAATGACTCGTTTATAAACACGGGTGTAACATCCGTACCATTTGACAGTTCAATTTTCAAGCAAAAGCTCAACGCCGATTCAATTCACTTCAATTTTCAAGCTGGACGCCGATTAGTTTGTCCGACACTTTCTTCATAAATTTTTTGTGTTTCACGACCAAGGCCCAAAGGTTTCAACGGCAATGGGGAATGGTTGAAAATTTTAGAAACGCTTGAAACTTTTTTCATCGATGGGAATAACTTTCCTGACAAAATATCAGATTTTTAAGTAGCATCAATTAATTTTAAAAAATGAAAGAGTTTTCTTTACCACCACATTACGATAGTCCGGTTGGATACAGGTTTTTCATGTACACGCCCATAGAAACTAACATGAGCTTCTATGGGTGTGTACATGAAAAACAGTATCGGTATTTCCACGTTGGCCGGTAAAGATTGCCACCTATCAAAACGACGAGTCAAAGACACATATTTCTTTTTAAAGTTTTTTGCTCTGGGCTATGGAAGAACCCGTAACCGACCGGATCGTAATTTTTCGGTAAAGAAAACTCTTTAATTTTTTTAAATTAATTGATGCTACTTATAAATCTGATATTTTTTCCTGTTAATTAAAAAGCTTATTCCTATCGATTTTAAATAATTTATTGAATCAGGCGTTACTTTGCGGAGGTATATCAATGAACTAAAATAATTTCCTTGCTCACCAGCGACCTTACGATAGCTAATAATAATAATAATAAATTTTTATTTCAGACCAATGATCCATATTATTGTTATTCATAGCTAAGCTTATGCAAAAAGTTCGAAAAAAAGTTTCAAGCATTTCTAAAAATTTTATCCATTCCCCATTGTCGCGAAAAAGTAGTTGTCCTTAAGAAAAGCATATTTGCGGCACTTGGCGGTTTGGGGATCGTCTGCAGCTGTCCCTGGGTTCCGTGCAGAGCGTCGGACGTGGGACGGGAGCAACCTAACCACGCATTTAACATCCCACACCAACAGCAGCCCCAATACATACATAATTAAAATGAAAATAATTTGTAATAAACCACAATTTGCAAACTGATACAGGAAACTAATTATTGAAATTCCACGAGAGATACGTTAGTTTTAATTGAAATTTGACTTAATTTCTCACCAATGTGATTAATTAATGATGAAGCATTTCACTCAAATGAAGCACCATTAAAACGAAATCGATCTCATTAAAATTATTGATAATCATCGTCACCCGTCATTTCATTAGTGTTTAACAGGGATGTTACGGAGCTTCGTTTCCGTTTCCGTTATGTCGGAACTTCCGTTTGATATTAAACATCCGTCTTGGTTCCGGTTCCGTTACTTTTGAAACGGATGTTTTATCGGATGTCAGTGCTTACCGCGGCGACTGGACATAAGCAGCGTACATTAAAAACAAACAAGGCTAATTATGTAACGTTTTTGATACTGGCGATCACAATCTAATGACAGTTTTTGTATGCGAAAACTATCATTTGATTGTGATCACGAGTGTCAGAAGCGTTACGCAATAGACCCACAGGTTTCGAAGACCTATCCTCAAAACTCAGGCTCCCATTCTGATTCCGGTTCCGTTTTCGGTTCCGATTCCGTTTCCGTTAAACTAAATTGAGAACATCTGGTTCCGCTTTCGGTTCCGATAAAACCACATCCGTTACATCCCTGGTTTAAAGGTGTGTTGATGCAAGTTTTTACTTTTCCGCCATCATCATTATCAAGGTATTATCGACCGTGTCCCATTAGCCAAATATGTGGTCCACCACCCTAAAGTTGATAATCGTTTGCATGTCATAAACAATAATGCCAATAGACGTGTCTGTCAACTTGAAAGTTCGACTTTTTTCATGTACAAACTTTTTAACACCAAATAAATCTATTCTATTCTATTCTATTCTAGTGAGATCAAGCCTGGGCCGTAGTTCCCACGCAGACCTAGTACGGATTGAGAACTTCACAGACACTATTAAATTGCTTTGGCGTTTTCCTTCACCGTAAAGCTCGTGGTAACTGTGAAATGTAATTTTGCAAACATGGATGAATATTCTAGTTTCTAGAATTTCTAGACATACATCCAAAGTGTACTAATTTTAGCTCTGATCTCAAACAACCGAAGCTAATTTGATCCCTAGATTGTGCTAGCATTATCCTAATTTCCTCTGACTTTGAAACCACATAGCAAACACCAGTTAAGTATAAATATGACGTGCACATGTGCCAGTTAATATGTTATATAAGGAGCGTCCCGTTTGAAGTCGGCAAACGGACCCGCCCGGCTGGTGTGAACCCGCCTTAGGGTAGGCACGTGCTGGCGGGACACGTTTCCGTTGTATTTTATTTACAAGGACAACTGTTATAATTATAAGACCAATGTATTTTTTTTTACTGTATTCTTACAAATAAAGTTAATTTGAATTTGAATTTTGAATTTGAATTTTAAAAACGGAATCAAATAAAGCATCATCTCTCCAGTTTAAGTTGTTCTCTTGATTCGTTTTTAGTTTGTACTTTCTTAAATGTTACCTAAATATTTAATACTCGTAACTACCTATTAAGTCTCTAAACTTTTAAAAAATCCTTGTTTACTAATTATTACATTTTTTTTATTTTAGGCTTTATTAACTAAAAAAATCCTGGTTACCAAAAAAACAAAATGAGCACCAAAAATGTCTGAAAGTAAACTTAAAGATGCCAACTGTTGAGACACATTTAAGCTGAGGGATCATTTAACCCTTTATAAGGCAGAGGCGATTTAGCGACCACATGCATTGATTTAGAAATTCAACCTTATTGTTTTAGGAATAAGTTACAATATTCATTGTAATTATTGAAAATACTACTAGCTTTAAAAATATCCTTTGCCGGATATGTATTCGATGGCTGTTTTGATTGTGGTAGTATGCTCCAATAAATGGGGCCTTATAAAGGGTTAAGGAACTGAGGTTAGTTTGATCGCTAAATTCTGCCAGCATTATCCAGATTTCCTCTGACTTTAAAACCACACGTAGCAAACAACAGTTAAATATAAATATGACGTGCACATGTTTTTGAAGTTTGAAGTTTGAAGTCGGCAAACGGACCCGCCCAGCTGGTGTGAACCCGCTTTAGGGTAGGCACGTGCTGGCGGAACACGTTTCCATTGTATTTTATTTATAAAACACGATCAAATAAAGTAGCACCCCTCCCCCAAAAGACAATGTTAAAAGCCTCAAAAGTGGTGGTGATTTCCGTCTCGTGACCCTTATGCTCGTTTACCCGTTCTTATATTTAAAAATAAAATATTATATAAGATTGAGGTTGTCGCACACTTTCTGAGATCAGTCTTTTCTTCCAAGTTTCTTATACGTTACTTAAATCTAACGTAGCTATTGAGTATATCAGTCTCTAATCACCTATTTGGTGAGGAAATTAACACGCATTGCGTTATTTTATCCTATTTTGATGTTTTAGGTTTTTTTTATTCGACTAGATGGCACATGAGCATCTGAGTCTCCTGATGGTACGAGATCACCACCGCCCATAAACATCTGCAACACCAGGGGTATTGCAAATGCGTTGCCAACGTAGAGGCCTAAGATGGGATACCTCAAGTGCCAGTAATTTCACCGGCTGTCTTACTCTCCACGCCGAAACACAACAGTGCAAGCACTGCTGCTTCACGGCAGAAATAGCGAGCAAGATGGTGGTAGCAATCCGGGCGGACCTTGCACAAGGCACAAGGTTTGAAGGCACAAAGTGCCTAAATTACGCAAAATAGATGTTTTGCCAAGCGGAATCCTAACTTTCACGTCAGATTATTGAGAGAAACTTTTCATTTTTTTTAAATAGTAACTTTTATAATCCTTCATTACATTATATTTCATTATATTTTTCTTCTTTTGAGCAATGACCCTATTATGTACGTTAGAGCACTTAAATTTAATGTAATGTTATGTTAGTTTGTAGTAAATATTTTGCATGCCAGAAGCCGGTGAAATATGTGATCCCTAAACTATGTTCCATCTTTTGTACCATATTTTAAGCGAAATAAAATTATTTGTATTTGTATTTGTACATTACCATACGCCTACAAATTAATACAAATGCAAACTTATCACTAATAAGGAATCTCTTCATCTAATCTAGTTAAAATTAATTACCTATGAAATTAATGAAAAACTAAGTGTTAAGATATTTTTAAACGAGAGAAAGTTTGATGGACTTAAAGTAAACCCAATTTACTTTATTTCGGTTTTCTGTTCGAGTGAAGTTTATCGTAATTATTGTACTATCCCGTACCGTTTCACAATGGACACGAGTCACGTATTTTCCACGCATCACTAAGATAATGTTTAATGTTTAATTACAACTGCAACATTACTGATGCCGTTGAGAACTACTAGGAAAGAACTTGCTTGCCGGAAATGTGAAAACATCTTATCTCACAATAAAACACTTGTTAGTTTAAAATTGACAAATTTTAAAATAAATAGGGCTATTTTGGAACAACCAGGACAATACAAATTAAAACTTCACAGAAAAACATTTTGTCAGCTGTCTGTAAATGCATGCTGAAATTCAAGATCAGAAAGAAAGTAAGAAAGAATAAATTTAGTTGCCAAAATTCACCACAACAAAAAAATATATATGAGGTGGCGGGAAGGATAGATTATGTTTACATGTTCGCTGTGTGAATTCACTAAAGTAACTTTTTATGTATTATGTTATTGTAATGTTATAGTAGTATAAAGATTCCTGTATGTTAACTTTTAAGTAAGCTTAATTTGTATATATTAAATTGTATAATATGTTGGTACGCTATCGCATTGGATTTTCTGTAATGGTGGTGTAATGTTTTGTTATTAAATAAATAAATAAATATAATTAAAAATAAGTAAAAAAGTTTTAGAAAGAGACAGATATGTAGATTTTTGTATGAGGGTTCCGTTTTGGCCATTTTTGGCTCCGGAACCCTAAAAACTGTTTACGGTCCGTGCTAGTGCTGAGCTCTGACGGCAGAAAATTGCAGTAATATTCTCTATTGGAACGTCTCCGCCAGACCGATCATAAATCATGGATTTAGAGGTATTGTTTCGGTTGTTGGCGGTTCAATGGGGTTAAGTAAGTACGCGTAATTAATTGAGCGTTTTGAACTTACAAAAAACTGACTGCCTTAAAAACAAAAAAAAACCGTCCAAGAGCGTATCGGACACGCCCGAAATAGGGTTCCGTAGCCATTACAAAAAAATAAGCAAAATTTTTCTAAGGATTTCGTATTTTATACGGAATCTTCCAAGTTTAGGTATATTTTATACCTTACGCTGCTATTTACTCATAAACTACTAATAGTTCTCAAACAAACTTAGCCGTTATAGTTTTCCTTTGAAGTTTGATATACTGACTTCCATCCTGAATTTTTTCAAATTTTTCCACCCGCCGGTTTAGATTATAGAGGGGGGGACGCTTGATTTTAATGAAAATTTGCACTTTAAAGTTGAGAATATTTCGCAAACAGAGAACTGAATCCCTAATGGTTTTAAAATACCTATTACTATTACTACTCATTGTATAGATGAAATTTGGGCAAAAAAATACAACAGCTAAAAATCACAAAGTCTTTTTATTGTTATACCTAATGCCATCCACGAAGACGCGAGATTTTGTCAAAATTAGCCATTAATGATATTGTAATAAGAACCACGGCACGCGTCAACGTCCTCACTACCAATATCTGAAGGACAATGTCAGGCAAAGATATCTCAAGTGGCGATATTGTTTAATTAAAGAGGTTGATAAGTGGTAATTGTTTACAAAATATTTTTTGCAATTGCAATTAAAAATATCTTTAGTTCTTTTTTATCTTTATTTTTCAAGGAACTCTGATCAAGAGGTACCTACTGAACATGTCAGTTGCAAAATGCCTAAGCTATAAAAACAACAAAACAGGGTCATTCTTGAGAATCCGATTCTTTATGTGATGCTCTTGCCATTTTTTATTTTTACTACTTTCGACTTATTTACTATAAAATATGAAATTGTAATTAATTATAAGCAGATTCATCACCCGCCCGGCTCCCGGTTCGCTCGGGAACTATGCACTTTTTTCGGGATGAAAAGTAGCCTGTGTCACTCTCTGGCCCATAAACTATCTACATGCTAAATATCACGTCGATCTGTCGCTCAGTTTCGATGTGAAAGACGGACAAACATACACACTCTCGCATTTATAATATTAGAATGGATTAGTATTGATAGATTCATGTACTATGTGATTTAAGATTAACATTTTTTTTTGCGGTAACAATAAATTAATTTATGCTTTTTACAATAAATTAGGTAAGGTGACCCGGGGTTATTGTAGCTGGCGATATTGTATCTGAGCCGTCTGATGGCGTCCTTATGACGTCATGTTCGCCATGTTCATGTGTGTTGTGTGAAGATAGCCTTCTAGCGAACACAACTTAAAATGGCCGAGAAGAACATGCAGTGCCGGTTTTAGCACTTCCAGCACCCTGGGCTAGTCTCCCCCCCCAGGCTTCGCTCAGTGAGCGAGAGGATAGCAGGAGCGCGTGCCGCCTACAGGCGCCACTTTCAGTCCGGCGCCCGGACGGTCGCCCCACCACGCCCTACCCTAAAGCCACTACTGAGAACAGGCGTCGTAAGGCCGGCATCAGTCGGCTCAGATACAATATCCCTCCAGCTACCCCGGATCACCTTACGTGGCAATTATTTAGTATCATAGACCTGAGGCCTTATTGCCTAACGTTTTTGATACTCGCGATCGCAATCAAATGACAGTTTTTGTATGCGAAATATGTCATTTGATTGCGAACGCGAGTGTCAGAAACATTAGGCAATACGGCCTCTGGCCCAGTTTACGCCACAATTACCGATGTTACTCCGCTTTCATCACCAGAGGCCGTATTGCCTAACGTTTTTGACGCTCGCGATCGCAATCAAATGACAGTTTTTGTATAAGAAATCTGCCCCACTACCTGAATAAGGGCGTACAAACGCTGTCTTCTGGTACATGGTTGTCAATCATTTGTACATTGGCCTCAACAGCCATCGGTTTCTTGAGCAATTTTCCCGGCCCACTGCCACTTAAGATTCGGACATATGTGGCCAAAGTGGTCCCCTAAAACATATTCAATGGACTGTAAAATTGGCTATATTTTCAATTTTAACCTTCATAAAAGGAATAAAAATCCAGTCCGATGTGTTTCGGGCCACGCGTAGTGTAGGGTTCCGTGCTCGTATGCGGCCAATTCTACTTCCTACTTAAATTATAAATGCGAAACTGAAGCGTTTGGATGCATACCTTTGTGTTGTTTATTTGTACCAAATAGTATTGTTGTCTTGTGTTGTGAATAAATGTATTTTCTTTCTTGCTTTCTTTCTTCATTTGTATGAAATTTGGTACGTAGATAGCTGGACGTCTGGCAACACATAGGCTACTTTTTATCCCGATATTCCCACGGGACAGGTACAAAAACTCGAAATTTCAACCGCTGAGTTTAGTCATGAAATTTTGTCGAGTTGTTGTGCACAACCACGAGACCATGTTATAAATTTTGGGAATTTTGAATTTTGTAAAATCCCGGAATTCCAATTGTAACTACCAGATTAAATAGAATCCGCGTGCGAAGCCGCGGATTGGCGCGGATTAACTCTAGCATAATATAAAGGTCATGATAATTTTCCTTTTAAATTCGTTTTAATAATGATGATGATGGTGGGGGAGGATTTGCACCATGGTTTGAGCTGCCAGAGGTGTGCGGGTCGTTTTCTTAGGCACCACGCTATTAACGATTTAGTGCGGTGGGCAATGGTTTCAGCCAATGTGCCTTGTATGCTTGAACCTCCGGGACTTAGTAGGGTGGACGGAAAGCGGCCGGACGGTCTCACATTGGTTCCTTGGCGGAAGGGGCGTTGTCTTTTGTGGGACGCAACGTAAGCACTTACGCTGCGTCTCATTTGGGACAAACTTCGCGAGTGGCTGGTTCTGCGGCTGACAATGCTGCGAGGTTGAAGCACGCGATGTATTCTTGGAGCCGGTGTACTATTTTGTGCCGGTTGCGGTGGAGACAGCGGGGCCCTGGGGTTCGGAGGCCCTTGATTTGTTTAGGGACTTGGGTCGTCGTCTCAGGGATAGGGGGTGCGATCCCCGGTCTGGATCGTGGCTGGTTCAACAAGTGTCCATTGCTGTACAGAGGGGCTATGCTGCCGGGATAATGAGGAATTCTGAACCGGGCACGATGCAGGGAGGGGATTAGTTTACACAGTTTTACACTAAACTAGGTGGTGCATAATTATTTTTACTTTTTAGTTCTTTTAGTTGTCTTTTTTGGCGGCGTTTTTTTGTCGGCGTTTATTTTTTGCTGGCGTTTTTTTGTCGGGGGTTTATTATCAATAATGTTATCGGTAAGTTCAAATGAGAATGCGCATACATAGGAATGCTGTTCCCACTGGGTAATTCCAAATAGGAGGAAAATATTTAATTAACTGTACACATTATGAGTACCTAACTAATTAACTATATGAGAAATACATGGAAAAGTAGCAATATTTAAGCATGTTTATCCGTTGCCTAGTATTCATAGTACAAGCTTTGCTTAGTTTGGGACTAGGTCAATTGGTGTCAAGTGTCCCATGATATATTTTTTTTTTATTTATCGCTAGAAAACCTGCTATCAAATAAAAAAACCGCATCAAAGTCGGCCCACCCGTTGAAGAGCTATTGTGCCACAGACAGACAGACTGACACACACACAGACACACATAGCGGTCAAACTTATAACACCCCTCTTTGGGTCATTGGGTCACTGCGGATCAAAGGGACAACACTGATATTGAGAGGGAGCGCAGGGCGCTGGCTGTGCGATGCAACATGTTGGCCCGTAGGTTTGCGAAATGTTCTGTGCCAGTAAAAGTCACACTGTTTAAAGCATACTGCCAGTCATTCTATACGTGCAGCCTATGGGTAAACTATACGCAGAAGGCATACAGTGACCTGCGAGTTCAATATAACAGCGCGTATAGAGCGTTGTTGCGGCTGCCGCGCTATTGCAGCGCTTCCGCGATGTTCCTGGAGACCAACACGGCGGGATTTGCCGCCATCATGCGCGCGCGCTGCGCCTCCATGCTGCAGCGCGCGCGCGACAGCCGCAACACGCTCCTGCGCGCTGTCGTTGATCGCTGGGACTCGCCAGTGCTGGCCCGGTGGATCGGGCTCCATGCCCATAAATAACTATCTTTGTGTTCTGTTTTGATTTACGTGTATTAATTGTTTACCACTAACACTAGTTTTAAGTCTGTACGAACTATACTAACAATAATATGGATCATTGGTCTGAAATAAAAATTTATTATTATTATTATTATTATTATTATTATTTTGCGTCGGGGGTTAAAAACAAGAGAAGAATGTGTGCGAGGAATATATTGCACGGGGTATATTTTAAAGTACTCAGTCACTATACTTGAGTCCAGAATTTGCCGAACTAGATTTACAGATAAAAATGTTACCAGACTCTGGTAGCAAAAAAACAGGCATAGGAATAATGTCAATGTCGGTAGCTGATCGTAAAATCTGCCACATCACGAAATTCTTAGGCAGGCATATCGTGAAATGGCGCCATTTCATGATATGCCAAAAAGTTGGCCACGATGTGCCCGAGAAACAATACTCGTACGACACATCGATTAGAGCAACGCATTCGTCGATATTCCTAGCTCTATACCGGGCACATCGCGGGCGGGTGTTTGCACTATATAGGGTTGCCACCTTTTTTTAGGACGAATAAAGTATTTTTTCATTTTGGAAGGACAAAAATAAAGTACACAGAATAAAAAAAGAGTATCGCCAAAATTTGGTGGCTGTGGATACCAGTTTATTTAGTCTCATAAGTACTCATAACCAGTAACGAGCCAGTAAGAATAAGTTTTACGTAAATAGAGTATTTTAGCGTACTTTATTGGTGTCGTAGATTATAAAGTACGCCTACATGAAAAAGAGGACAATACTCTATTTTAGAGTACGGGTGGTAACCCTAGCCCTATACACTACATATACGAGTACCTTGTGTTTCATGTTGGTGTCTTTGTGTAGTGTGTATGAAAAATCAAGCGCGAGCGATCTGACCTAAAAAATCTGACCTGCCCCCCCCCCCCCCCCCCCCCGGCCGGAAACTGGGTACGCCCCTGCTAACAACGTTCCATACCCTCGCTACACATCCTCGCACCGCTCAGCTACCTCGCACGTCTCTGTGGAAACACTATCAACATTTCACACCCTAGCTACATATCCTCGCACTGCTCAGCTACCTCGCACGTCTCTGTGGAAACACTTACAATATTTCACATCCTCGGTACACATCCTCGTACCACTTTGCTACCTGGCACATCTCTGTGGGAACACTAACAACGTTCCACATCCTCGCACTGCTCAGCTACCTCGCACGTCTCTGTGGAAACACTCACAACGTTCCACATCCTCGCTACACATCCTCGCACCGCTTTGCTACCTGGCACATCTCTGGTGAAAACGCGGCGTAAATGGAACGCGTTTACGAACGATGTTTTCAAGCCAAAGGAGCCTCGGTTAAACGTTCGTCAATATTCGGCAATATTCGGGATCAAATGCGGACAAATGTGATTTGAGCCTGGAACTTTGTAAATACGCCGCCCCGCAAACAGTGTTTGAGCTGACGCGTCAGCAATTTGCCTTTTCTGGTAGTGCCTAACAATCGAAAATGTAAGAAGCTATTTGGCTGGAATTGCCTTTAGCTCATCCTTGCACTAATTTCTGTCTCAAGTTTTATTATTATTGGAATAATAATAATACCTAAGTATAATAACTCGGTAGTGAAATTTTTGTCCTTCGGCCAGGATTGCCTCCTTAGACGGGGACTCTTAAATGCCTTATTTTATAGTCTCCCCTACAACTTGATAGGCACGGATAATTATGGAAGCAAAAAGCTTGTATTAACAACTTTTTTACATAAATATTATCTGGGGGCACGGTCCGCCAAGTCGAGCGCGAAGCGAGCACTGCCGTACCATCCATCCTTTACTGGAACCATTTCGCCGCATTTTCAGGCCCCTATTTGAGAACCTCTGGATAAGACCAGAACGCAGAAATTTTCGTCATCCAGTAAGCTATAATTACAAACTTAAAATTCAAAATTTCAAGTCTGTAGGTCATTTAGTTCCGAAGTTAAGCTAAAGCAAAGTTTCGCATTTATGACACTCACTCATGATCATCAAAATAGAACTAGTACTTTCCATCAACTCAGAGAGCTGAAATTTGGTACAGAGTTAGGGTTTAATGACCACATAAAGGGAAGGATAATCGAAGAAAAAACAAAGAAAAAAAAACTGCCAAATAAGAAAATCTAATAAAATAAATCAATAAGCTCACGTTTCTACAAAAAGAAGTGAAATCCCACCAAAAACATTCTGTAAAAAACTAGCCAAGTCTCGATGGAGCTGCTTGTTTATCTCTAAAAAGTAATGAAATCTAGACAAAGTCGTGCCAAGCCTAAGGTTCTTTACTACGATTTCTTTATTATTATAGTTAATGTTCTGTGACATCGCCGTTGATTTGTACCCACTAACGTATAAAAAATAATAATAATAAGACTTAAGACTCAACATTTTTTATACGTGAGTGGGTACAGTCAACGGACAAGTCACAGAACATTAATTATAATAATAAAGAAATCGTAGTAAGGAACCTTAGGCTTGGCACGACTTTGTCTAGATTTCATTACTTTTTAGAGATAAACAAGCAGCTCCATCGAGACTTGGCTAGTTTTTTACAGAATGTTTTTGGTGGGATTACTTTTACGCTTGCAACAAACAAATATCTCTAACTCAAACTATTCCTATTGGATGTGTCTCACAATTCCTGTGTCCCTGTAATTTATGAATACAACCGGTAATATTATCCGCGAGAGCATTGTTCTATTGTGAAAACACAATGGCGGCCGAGCAACAAAATAGTGAATGTGTGCTGGAATTCGAGAAAATGAGTAAATACTCCAGGTCCTATACTTAACTACGAAATGCAAAATTCTAACTTCGTATCTTGTCATCCTACTGACGCTTATGTGATTTAATACAAGAGTGAGCGGGACGGCACAATACGACCTGCGATTTTCGAATTTCGTTGTATGAAAATGTATGTTTGTTGAATGGAAATTGACTACAATGACATGACGACTGGATAGCTTGCTTAGTATCATAGACTTGTAAAAATATTAGTTCTTCTTCTACAAATGTACAATTTATGCGATGCGATGCAAAACATTGCATGTCGCACACTAGAATTACGAACATCGACTCATTAAAACTCTCAGTCAATCTCGTTCGTAATTTCTCACTTACGGCCCTTAAGACACAATGTACTATTATTGAACGTGTAGGTATATAGAGTCATTCACGATGACGCGTGCCGTGGTTCTTATTACAATGTCATTAATGGCTAATTTTGACAAAATCACGCGTCTTCTTGGATGGCACTAGGTGTTGTGTACCTGAGTAAGTGAATTGGCTAAGTTAAGTTTGTAACGAGGAGCGGGATTTCATGTCTGTTTTTCGATAGTGCTAAGGTTTATTATCTAATACGCTTGGAATGACAATCGTTTCTACACTTTCGTAACGACAAACGAACCTTTTGATTGATGACATTTCACCTATCAAGATGCCCTCAATCCGAGCAAACGCATCTAGCTAGGACGTTTCGCATTACAGCCGTTTAGCAGATTCCGGTTACCTAATGATTCGTCGAAAAATTTTACACAGATTACAGACAACGTTTCGCCGATGAATTTGTTAGCAGACGTATTGTTTCGCAGACTAGCGTTTCGTAACTCAACCTTAGTAGACTATTCAGTTGGGTTATGAGTCAGTAAGCCGAACAATTATTAACAGGAATTCGTTTCGCCGATTAAGGCCGTTCCCGTACCCAAACGAATTCTAAAATCGAGCCCCTCCCCCGCGCCAGCCGTCCCGCCCCTCGATACATTGCCGATTATTGCCGATACAACAGCGCCACGTAAGAAGTGGCGACTCAACTGAACTAACAGGACACTGATTTGTAAAACGTATTACTAGACCGAAAAAAGCATGCTGGATCGCATAGATGGCGTTAAAGTTAAATTGAAGTAATAAAATAGAGCACAGTGTAAATTAAATATTCATTTTAATGAAGTCAACTCTTATTTCAAAAACAATATTGTTTATACACCGAAACATAAATTTTGATGTTAGCCCATGTTTTTAGGTACTTCTCCAACGAACTGCATTCTTTTGAATACCGCATTCTAAGGGTCCATGATTGCAAATAAATTGTAATTTTGTAAAAAAAAATACTAATAACTGCGACAAATCTTCGATCAACTGTTTTGTCTGGAACCTCTTCTTCCACATCGAACGATATTTGTAACTGAAAATATATTAAATGTGTTAGCATTTACAATTTGTTATGGACATACGTATAAAGCACCGGTGGCAAAGAACTAACGAGAGAAACAGAAGTAAGCCCTGCACGATAGATTATAAGAACTTTGTGATTAATCAATTTACGACGCAAATAGAGAATGAAAAAACCAGTAAAAACCAAAAATCGGTTAATAACCGTATTGAGGGATTCGAAACTGGTTAACCGGTTTTTAGCAGTTTTTTTGCAAACTATTTGAAAACGATAATTTTACTATTCTTGGTTGCTATTGGTGTTAACGGCGTATTTTGTGAGATTTAAATAATTATTTAAATATACTCTGTATTAATAGAGGAAGGTGGGTTACAGTGGATCATGGGTAACAGTGGATCTTTTGGTATAATTTTATGTGTATTACAAGCATGCCCGTGAGTGGATTCGAAGTTGTTGCTCTTACGCCCCCGCTTGCCAAACTAGTCATCGTCTCAGCATCGAAATGAGAGGTAATGTTGCGGTGTATAGGGCACGGGTACACTACATAAATACCGAAAGAAATTCAGAAAAAGAAGAATTAAGAAATTCCGAAAGTCGGAATCACAAGTAAGTAAAAACAAACCTAACCTGTATGGAAACCGCACAAATCACATAATAACGGAATCACAATGTAAAAAAAATATCAGTTAAAATTCGTTTTTCGGATGGAAAAGCGTGAAGTTGCAAAATGTTATGATAGAGTTTCATATCCATTATGCCATTGACTCTCACGAAATCACCAACCTTATCACCCGCAAAACATCTCCAGACTATAATTGATCAGTGATCCAGTCCTCCACTGTTGGCATCACGCATAGTTTTGCCTTTGGTTCGCCTTCTTGTCGTCGAATATATTTGACGATGTCTCCCCCGAAAAATTGCAATTTCGATTCGTCGTAAAATAAAACTTTAGACCACTGCTCAGGCGTTCAATCTCTGTATTTTTGAGCCCATTACAATCTTTTACCCATATTCTGTTTACGTAACATACTTCCACCACCATCGAAACGGATACTGACTGATTATGGCGTTGAGTTCTTCGCGAATTTCTTTAGCAGTTCGAGTTTGTTGGCGTTTGCTCTGGGCTTAAATAAAATTGTTTTCGCTTTTTGACGTGACTTGGCGTACCTAAACGAAATCGACTGGAATTAAAATCACGTTTTCGTTTCAAAGCACTTATGACAGCAGTTTGGGAAACCTTCATTTTTCAACAATTTTTCGTGTCGTGAACTCGTGAAGCCTTCATTGGACAGACCTACATTAAGAGCACGAGTTTCGACACTCAGATCAACTTTGAGGACCTATTTTTAATAATTGCGGAATTTATAAAATTTCATAGGAAAAAGAGAAAATATTATATTTACAATAGAACAATTCCTCGAATAAGTATTTATTTTCTTACTAGGTAGTCATGGGCCTAATGAAACGTATAAATTCAAAGTATATGCTATATTTTAATATCAGTATAATTTAATATGAAAACCTTATTTCACAGAATGAACTTAAACTTTTGACCGGTATTGTAGCTTCAGCAATGTAATTTTTCCTTTTGGCTCGTATGTTTTATCAGCATATTGATGACGAAATTTAATTAAAAAGATGAACCAACTTCTTGTTGTCCACTACACGAAGAAATACGAGTGTGTATTCTTGTTTAAAAAAAAAAACGTTTCCACGCTATATTCGTCGTTTTCTAGTCTGAAGATTATTCTGGGGTATCTATTTTAGGCAATTTACACATACTTAAGGACTATTTCTAATTTGGTTAATAACTGCCGAAAATTATAAAAAACCGGTTTTGACCGGTTTGTTACCCGGTTTGCATTCCCTAGACACAAATCTGGTACGCGAAGTTAAAACAATGTTATTCTAGCTATGTATTTAATATAAAGGATAATATTATTCTCTGAATAATAGGACAAAGATACAAAAATACAAAGATTGGACGCCTGAGCAGTGGTCAAAAGTTTTATTTTACGACGAATCGAAATTGCATTTTTGGGGGGAGACATCGTCAAATATATTCGACAACAAGAAGGCGAACGAAAGGCAAAGCTACGCGTGTGCCAACAGTGGCGGACTGGGTCACTGATCAGTTATGGTCTGGGGATGTTTTTCGGGTGATAAAGTTGGTGATCTCGTGAGAGTCAATGGCATAATGGATATGAAACTCTATCATATAATTTTACGATTTCACTGATTTTAACTGATTACACTTGATTACACTGAATTTTAACCGATTTTTGTTTTACATCGTGATTTTATATTAGTGGGCTAGCTTTGTTTTTTACTTGTGATAAAAGACTATTAAACAATTTAATAAATAAATGAGTTAAAACTTCATTCAACTGGACCACTGTTACCCATGATCCACTGTAACCCACCTTCCCTTATTAGTAGAGAGTATATTTAAATCTCACAAAATACGCCGTTAACATCAATAACAACCAATAATAGTAAAATTATCATCTAATACTTCAATTTTAAACAGTTTGCAAAAAACCGGTTAACCGGTTTTGTATCCGTCGATGTAGTTATTAACCAGTTTTTAGTTCTCACCGGTTTTTTAATTCCCTATATCTAACTTGCAGGTAGTAGGACCTTGTGCAAGGGCCACCCGGATTGCTACCACCATCTTGATCGCTACTCCTGCCGTAAAGCAGCAGTGCTTGCACTGTTGTGTTTCAGCGCGGAGAGTAAGACAGCCGGTGAAATTACTGGCACTTGAGGTATTCCAACTTAGGCCTCCAGGTTGGCAACGCATCTGCAATACCTCTGATGTTGCAGATGTTTATGGGCGGTGGTGATCTCTTACCACCGGGAGACCCACTTGCTCGTTTGCCTTCTAGTCGAATAAAAAAAAACTAAGGTCACGCGACCATTCTTTTCATAGGTACGCGCCGCTGTGGGTAGTAAGGTATTTATCGCAACGCACGAATTTACATGCGACCTAGGTAGGTTGGTATTTTTATATTTATAAGGATAAATAAAGTCTATTGGAGATTAGAACTTACTCGCTACAGGTGCCAGCGGTTTATAAAATCGGAGATTAAGTTACCATTTTTTTTTTATTCGACTGGAAGGCAAACGAGGAAGTGGGTCTCCTGGTGGTAAGAGATCACCACCGCCCATAAACATCTGCAACATCAGGGGTATTGCAGATGCGTTGCCAACCTAGAGGTACGTTAGTACTATTATATATTCTGTGCTAGAGGCCTAAGTTGGAATACCTCAAGTGCCAGTAATTTCACCGGCTGTCTTACTCTCCGCGCCGAAACACAACAGTGCAAGCACTGCTGCTTCACGGCAGGATTAGCGATCAAGATGGTGGTAGCAATCCGGGCGTACCTTGCACAAGGTCCTACCACCTGCAAAAATTTGCACCGTTTGCAGTCTGTAAATAAAGATACCTAAATTGTTTTGTATTGTTTTACGTAGCTAGGGATAAAACAGCATAAATCAAGTAATTTAATTATACTCACTCGATGTAGTCCGAAGATTTTGTATTTTGTTCGGCTTCAAAAATATCAAATTTTCTCTTTTACCTAAAAATAAAAAAGCAAAAAGCTTAGTTATCAGTTGTGATTCGAACTCTCGCCACATTTGACTGATCAAGGTCGCCTACTACTTATATATCCTATCGGTGAAACCACTACGCCACCGAGGCTTTCCTGTGGTGCGTGAAATTCTGAACTATATGCATATTCATGATTGTAATGTTTGTTCTGGTTTGTTCACAGAAAATTAAATTTGCAAATTAATAGTTTTATTATAAATAACGAAATAAATACTATTGTCACTGTTTAATAAATATATTTTTTACTTACGTTAGTTCCATCGTTTTTTAGAATCTTATGAGTTGTCTTTCGAGATTTTTCCTTCTTATTCAATTGTTTGTTACCCATAATACACACGCACACGGTGGTATATCAGTAGGACACTCAACACAGTTTTTACTAGTAACACTACAATAATATATTTGCAAGGCAAATGAAATAAAATCTTGTATTTTTTTGGGGAAACTTAGTACATGTCCGTCTAGCACGAGCGCTCAGCGGTCACTGTCACATTTCGAAAGAATGACGGAGATAGACACTGCAGGCCGTAAGTCAATTTCTTTTTACGATAGAATTTGTCGATTTTTATTTAATTTAAAAATATTGCCTCAAATTATTGAAATTCGGAAGCTGTCAAAGGACTATTTAAGTTATGATAGATTTTTCTCTATTTTTTGTTTCATAGTGTCACGTAGTAAAAAAACAAGTAAAGTTCTTTTAAAAATTCGCGTTGGAGGTTACTTTGGGAATTAATTGTATCGAGCGAAGTGTGATGAATCGTGTATCGAAAGCTGTCTTTGACAAGATAATATAATCAAGAATGATATATATTTTTCCCAAGTCTACAAATATCAACGTTTCGTAGAAAAGTAGCATTATTCTTGGGCTAGTTTTGCGTATTTGGCTCAGGGAACGGCCTTAATCTCTACATATTTTAAACGTTTGCTCAAACAACTTTTCGCTTTCGAATTTTTGCTTATTTTATAGTAAAGTTAAAAACAAAGCAAATCGCGATGCTAGCAGTCGGTTCGGCCGTTAACGCGGCACGCTCGCTTCGCTAGCTCGATTCGTGCATTGTTGGTCCAAATTCTCCTCGCTAACGGTCAATCGTCCCACACCTAACTATAGGTATTTTGATGCCATGCGAAAACTCTGCTCATCGTGTTTCGGCGAACAGTTGTTCGGTTAACTGAAACGACTACGAAACAAATAATCGACTAAACATAAATCTGCATATCTGTATATAATATATGTATACAGATATTATATATTCTTCCTACTGACTGCTCGGCGAAACGGATAATAAGCATAATAAAAAAAAACTGCCAAGTGTTGTCTGCGAAATAAAATCTGCTTAATTAAACTCAGCGAAACGACATGTCACCGCAGATTACAATTAACTGACAATAAACACTTTCCGTCCCGACTTCCCAGTAACCGAAGTTTATGATACTAATAAAAGTAAAAGACTATTAAGTACTTTATTTCCCCTAAACTACTTTTCTTACGATTCAGTTGATCTCAATTCAATGAACTTCAACCATTATGAATAAAAAACCGGCCAAGAGCGTGTCAGATACGCCCAAGTTTTACTATATTTTTACCTTAGGCTGCTATTTAGTATTCTCAACGAAATTTGATATATACTTGCTACCATCATGATTTTTTTTAGTGAGGTTTAGGTGCTTGAGTGAGAGCTTCAATAATATTTAACATCTTTAGGAGCACAGTTGTTTTATTTCACCAGCTGATAATAATGAAATCACAAAACCAATCTGAGCATGTACAGTCAGCTGCAGAGAAAGGGAGGGTATTTCCACGAGCGTCCCAACCGCTGTCAGTCCCTTGCCAGAGATTTTGAGAATTGGAAGGCAGATTGTTTTTTAATTATGACGTAAATAGCTTCTGTAGTCAGGCCAGAATATATTTCAATACAAAAATCAATGCATATGAATTATTTACTTCTTAATATAAACAGCTAGGGACTGACAGCGGTTGGGACGCTCGTGGAAATACCCGGGTACCACCTGTAATGGCGGTAAGTATGGATACCGCCGTTACAGGGGGGTACCTTTTCTCTGCAGCTGACTGTACAGAGCTAATCGACAAACGAACTAACAGAATCATTAGCCGGTTTTGTCGTACCAACAGTCCGAAGTAGAATGAGCCCGTCTATGTGCACCGCAACCGGTAGTTATTTATACTCCAATTCAATAGAATCTATCAATCCTGTAGACACTTCCAGCCTACTAATATAAACACCGGGCTGCCTAAGGCTTTGTGATGTGACTATTATTCTTTTTTGATTCCTTTTAGATGATAATTGCAACAACAGGGACATATATAATCAAGCGTGCCCACGTTAGGGTGTGTTAAGTGTGTAGAAAATTGTTAGATTCTATTGAATTGTACTCACACAGCGTTCGCCGCCATTTCGATGTTATAATAGTCGATTGACAAACCTATAAGGCTTGATTATTATTGTAATCCAAGACATATTATATAAGTCATATTTTGCATTTATATGATGGGTTTAGTTTCTAAAAGTGAGCGAGATTAAATAACTTAGTTTTTTGTTTAAATTGTTGTCAAGGTTAGCAACAAGGTTAATTAAAGTTGATAAATTAAAAACATCCCCATTATATCATTTTGTAAACTCCAAGAGATAACAAGTGGGTATAATATGTAATGTAAACAGATGATAAAAAAATCCCGTCTTAACAAAACAAAGTAGTATCAATAATCAACAGGAACTTGTAAGTTCCCGCGATTTTACGCGTATCAATTTTAAACGCTTCACTTAATTACATTACTCACATTTTCTATGGGTTGTAGACCGCTATTACCACTAACAAGAAGTGGTTGGAATTCATAAATACAAAAATGTCGATAAAGTACTCGTATCGTCCTGGGCAAAAAATAATATGAGCAACAGGCCCTATACTACGAAGTGCTAATTCGGACTTCGTATCTTGCCGTCCCGCTGACGCTAATATTATTTAATATAAGAGTGACAGGGACGGTACGATACGAACTTCAATTTTCAAATCTCGTAGTACCTCCTTGTTGTTTAAGAGGGATCGAAAAAAGGCGTGCGACGTGAGTAAGAAGACGCCACGGCACTTTTCTTAACTCACTTTGAAAGCGTCAGCACTATTCATAATTCATTAATTTCTTTATTCCAGTATGCGCATTAATTGTAATATCATTCAGTCTACGTTTATACGTGCTCCTAGCTAGTACATTTGTTCCTTGGTTATCCATAAAATCATATACAGTTATCAGTGTTTCTATCACTATCATTTTTTACACTGAGCCACGTCACTTCTTCCTTGTCTATGGCTTTAAAAAAAAATAGATTTAAATTTTTAAATTTTTTTTTTTTTAATATTTCTTCGTCTGACTGGGGCAAAGGAACTGGCTCATGCATACATATTTACCGTCTGGGCTCCACAGAAAACCAGCGTTGCTGCACATAATGTGCAGCAACACATGCTGAGTGGAGACCCTTTTTGGTGTCCTGTCGTGTCACTATGTATTGAATATAGTTATAGCGCTAGTTTTAATCTTAGTCTTAGGTGGTACTTATGGAGCCAAAATATTTTTTTCTTTTCTTTTCTTTCTTTCTTATCAAGTATCAATTATCAGATCAACGTTGTTGTACGTATCCCGTACACTATCCTTTATCTACACTCATATAGTAAATCCTCCATAATGCGATCAAAAACCATAGATTATGACCAGCATTACGACATTGGATTCTATTATCAACACGGCTGTACGAGTATCGTAATGGTCAACGAACCTTTTGCAATTCGTCATATGGGCTTGTACTTAAAATCTATTCAATCTTTTAAACTCTTTCCGTGCGGCCGACTCGCCAGTTTAGTCCACGGTTTGCACGCCTACGAGATTAATAGCGGGAAAACGCTGCTACGCGCTACGAACTACTCGCTACGAGCTACTGCTGTAGTATTTCGTCGCAACTTTAGTGTAAAATAAGGGCTTATAGATTTAGAGCTTAGGCATGTAGAGTTAGAAACTTGGCTCTACAAGAGATCTGATTACTTTTTGACAGTGCGAGCTACATGGTCTCGTCTTGGCAACATTTAACATGAAATGTTTTTGTGGCATTTCATTTATTTTTGTAAGTTGCTTATGAAATTTTTACGAGATTTTTTTCTGTTGTTAATTTTTTCTCTCTTTTTTGGGGTGTGTTTCTTGTACCTACATCAGAGTTGCTTTTTGTCATTCTTTAATTTAAAGAGTAGGGGATGATTTACTAAAAATCCTGAAATACATATTTTATTCTTTATAACAAGGATAACAAGGTCCCCTTATATTAATTTTCAGACCTCTAGCATCAAAATTTGCGGAAGTCTCATACAAACTTTCACGCAACAAGGGGTTGAAAGTAGTTCAAGGGGTTTTAATATACAATATAATAGACAATATGTGTTTAATAGATGTTCACTGAATTTGTTAGCTTTCATTACAATCATCATCATCATCATGTCAGCCGAAAGACGTCCACTGCTGGATATAGACCTCCCCCAAGGCTCTCCACTCAGACCCGTTTTGTGCTTTTCGCATCCACCGCGATCCCGCGATTTAATCAGGTCGTCGCTCCATCTTATTGGAGGCCTAACGACAGCTCTTCTCCCGGTCCGCGGACGCCATTCGAGAACCTTTTGACCCCATCGGCCATCAGTACTGCGAGAAATTTGCCCCGCCCACTGCCACTTCAGTTTCGCAATTCTTTTGGTTACGTCAGTAACCTTAGTTCCTCATCATTTCTGATTCTATCTCGTAGAGAAACCCCGAGCATAGCCCTCTCCATAGCCCCTTGAGTGACTTTGAGCTTCCTCATAAGACCCATCGTTAGCGCCCACGTCTCAGATCCGTATGTCATCACTGGCAACACACACTATTTCTTTACAATAATGGTGCATTATTGTTAAAAAACATACTTCTTAAAATAAATCTGAATTCACTTTGCAATTTTAACATTAAAAAAAATTAGTCAGACAAACATACTTTCACTAGTATCAAGTAAGTATGTAGCCATTATCATGTCAACAATTAATAACAATGCACCCACAATATACAAGTGATACTGTAGTAGGTATAAAAACCATGTCCACGGCCTCACTTAGTCACTTCCAAACATAGCGGCAGAAATAGCGACCGACATGTATCGCTTAGTGATTATACTTGCAATTTTTAACTTCGTTCAACCGGGGACCGGATACAAACATGTTTGCATACAAACAGAGTATCCGCCATTCAACAGCATTTGCAATGGCGTTATGGGAGTTGACGACACAGTCCTTGACACCTGCGCTGAACCGCTACAAAATTACCGTGAATCAGAATTCAAAGAAGTATACGAACAAGACACTTACAAATTTAAAATTAAAACTCTTCACTTCATCCCAAGCAGTATAGAAATAAAAATTCAGAGCAAAGTGTTATACATTTTAGGGAAAAGAAGTTATGAGCCCTTCAAACGCGCTTACGTCAGAGTATTGGCAGATTTCCTCAACATGTACTCTGCTAAATGGCAATATGTTAACGACGAGATTACATTTGCCATAAAGTACAAAATGACCATTGGTCAGGAGACTCCTTATGATTTCTGTCGCAGCATTGATAGAAGTGTTTACTACGTCCCAATGTCAGATACTGATTTAAATGCGCGAATTGATGTGGATGAACGAAACAGATTTTAAAATGGAACGGTGGAAAAACATCGGTTTTTATTTGATGAAGATGAAGATAACTTACCCTATGTATTTTCTCATACATTGATGCAGAAATAATTTCAATAAAAAAGCCGTGTTCATTCTGTATATCTATCTTTTCAGTAACCGCATTCACTTCGTTGCGATTACCGTTCGACAATTTTGAATTTTTATTTAATTTGTAACGTTTGTATGTACAGTCACTGGCACAAATATCTGACACAACGAAGCGTGCCTAAATATCTGACACGACTCTATTTCTAGGTGTAAGATATTCTTGAACGCAGCGCTGTGGCAAATATCAATGAAGGTGACTATATATCTAAGTAAATTCATAAATAAGTGTGTTTTTTAAAAATTGTAAACCATTTTTCGACCAGTTCCTGGTGCCTCTGTGCTGAACTTTGGCATATTTGTGTAAGTTCAGCCAGGATCGTCTCTGCACGACGGAACTGTTCAGCGATTAATAGCACCAACTTGAAATTTAGCGTGAATTAAAGTGACAATGAATGTACAATCAGAAATAATAACAAAACTTATTAATTTGTATTTATGTGATGTAAAATAAAGATATTTTTCATGAATACTACCGACTTATTACTTTTCCAGTTTTTACTCTACTCTATTTATTAAGTATTTACTGGTCTTTTAGACCAACGTCGGCCGCAACTGCAAGTGTGACATCATGCTGAGTTGGGACCATTTCGTGAAAAAAGTTGTTCCGATTTCCGTGTTTCTTTTTTCTCTGCTTTGTGAATGTCACGAATATAATAGTACATTGTGCATTAAGAGGTGTAAGAAGGGGATTACTAACGAGAGTCTATTAGAACCGGACGCGAAGGCGGAGGGCTTTATAAAGACTCAAATTTGTAATCCTCGTACGGCCCGTGATACACATAGTGATTTTCATCAATTTGCGTAGAAAAAAATGCTGCGCTTCGCTCCCGCCTTAGCCTTCTGAACCTAAACTATCCGAGTCGCTTCTGCCCCGAAACTTCATGCTCGCTCGCTATCAGTGAGGCACCAGCTTGACTGTGCCAAAGGGCATCCCCAGGATTTCAAATAAAATTTATTTTAAATATAACATTTAATATTATCGATGGGATGTCCTTATGACACCTGCTTTTTGTACCTCGCTGGCAGCGAGCGAGCGGAGCGAGCGAAGAAGACGTTTCAGAGCAAAAACGACTGATAATTTAGGTTCAGAAAGCTAAGGCACGGGCGAAGCGCAGCGTAGCTCCCGTCTTAGCCTTCGATGTTACGTATTTTTTATAACAGCACAGAAAATGATAAGTGTCGAATTACCCCCGCTTGAAAAAGTTGGAACGTTGTTATTTGAAAATAGCAGACTTTGGTGTAGTGATGGTTTCGGTATTTTGACCGCTAACATACCATTTCACATTTTAAGCTTTCGGTATTTTGAATGTAAGAGAAAAATTATTATTATATTAATTATTGTATTAAGATTTTAGGGATTTTGAACGTAGATTATTTCAAGTTAGATATTTTAATTTTAGGCCTTGCAATTCGTACCCCTCTGCATTAATGTACTATTTTGTGACGTCCAAAGAAATTATCATAATCTGTGAAAATTTGTTTTTTTTTTATTCATCTTTTCAAGATTATCCTATCAGCCATCATCATTTTAAGTTTAATAAGATCAAAAATAAAAATTTTGCAACAATAAGTTACTTACAGCCAAAATGTATTACATAGATCCGATGTTCATTGAATTTGATAGTTTTCTTTACAATATGGGTCATTAACAAACTTCTGTGGGTCACTAAAAATTCACTCACACACACACTCAATTTTAACATAAAACAAATTTAGTCAGACAAACATACTTCCACCAGTATCAAGTTAGTATGTAGCAATTATCATGTAAAAAATTAATAATAATGCACCCACAATCTGCGAGTGATACTGTAGAAGGTATAAAAACCATGTCCACGGCCTCACTTAGTCACTTCCAAACATAGCGGCAGAAATAGCGACCGACATGTATCGCTTAGTGAGTATTCTTGCAGTCTTTATTTTCGTTCAACCGGGGACCGGATACAAACATGTTTGCATACAAACAGAGTAAACGCCATTCAACAGCATTTGCAATGGCGTTATGGGAGTTGACGACACAGTCCTTGACACCTGCGCTGAACCGCTACAAAATTACCGTGAATCAGAATTCAAAGAAGTATACGAACAAGACACTTACAAATTTAAAATTAAAACTCTTCACTTCATCCCAAGCAGTATAGAAATAAAAATTCAGAGCAAAGTGTTATACATTTTAGGGAAAAGAAGTTATGAGCCCTTCAAACGCGCTTACGTCAGAGTATTGGCAGATTTCCTCATTATGTACTCTGCTAAATGGCAATATGTTAACGACGAGATTACAGTTGCCATAAAGTACAAAATGACCATTGGTCAGGAGACTCCTTATGATTTCTGTCGCAGCATTGATAGAAGTGTTTACTACGTCCCAATGTCAAATACTGATTTAAATGCGCGAATTGATGTGGATGAACGAAACAGTTTTTAAAATGGAACGGTGGAAGAACATCGGTTTTTATTTGATGAAGATGAAGATAACTTACCCTATGTATTCTCTCATACATTGATGCAGAAATAATTTCAATAAAAAAGCCGTGTTCATTCTGTATATCTATCTTTTCAGTAACCGCATTCACTTCGTTGCGATTACCGTTAGACAATTTTGAATTTTTATTTAATTTGTAACGTTTGTATGTACACTCACTGGCACAAATATCTGACACAACGAAGCGTGCCTAAATATCTGACACGACTCTATTTCTAGGTGTAAGATATTCTTGAACGCAGCGCTGTGGCAAATATCAATGAAGGTGACTATATTAAGTAAATTCATAAATAAGTGCCTTTTCAAATTTGTAAACCATTTTTCGACCAGTTCCTGGTGCCTCTAACTGTGCTGAATTTTGGCATATTTGTGTAAGTTCAGCCAGGATCGTCTCCACATGACGGAACTGTTCAGCGATTAACAGCACCAACTTGAAGTTTAGCGTGAATTAAAGTGACAATGAATGTACAATCAGAAATAATAACAAAACTTATTAATTTGTATTTATGTGATGTAAAATAAAGATATTTTTCATTAATACTACCGACTTATTACTTTTCCAGTTTTTACTCTACACTATTTATTAAGTATTTACTGGTCTTTTAGACCAACGTCGGCCGCAACCGCAAGTGTGACATCATGCTGAGTTGGGACCATTTCGTGAAAAAAGTTGTTCCGTTTTCCGTGTTTCTTTTTTCTCTGCTTTGTAAATGTCACGAATATAATAGTACATTGTGCATTAAGAGGTGTAAGAAGGGGATTACTAACGAGAGTCTATTAGAACCGGACGCGAAGGCGGAGGGCTTTATAAAGACTCAAATTTGTAATCCTCGTACGGCCCGTGATACACATAGTGATTTTCATCAATTTGCGTAGAAAAAAATGCTGCGCTTCGCTCCCGCCTTAGCCTTCTGAACCTAAACTATCCAAGTCGCTATTGCCCCGAAACATCATGCTCGCTCGCTATCAGCGAGGCACCAGCTTGACTGTGCCAAAGGGCATCCCCAGGATTTCAAATAAAATTTATTTTAAATATAACATTTAATATTATCGATGGGATGTCCTTATAACACCTGCTTTTTGTACCTCGCTGGCAGCGAGCGAGCGGAGCGAGCGAAGAAGACGTTTCAGAGCAAAAACGACTGATAGTTTAGGTTCAGAA
The DNA here is from genome assembly GCA_037349165.1 of Choristoneura rosaceana. Taxonomy (NCBI): domain Eukaryota; kingdom Metazoa; phylum Arthropoda; class Insecta; order Lepidoptera; family Tortricidae; genus Choristoneura; species Choristoneura rosaceana. Next base: position 2,037,818 of record JAZBNJ010000026.1, read on the forward strand.
AGCTAAGGCACGAGCGAAGCGCAGCGTAGCTCCCGTCTTAGCCTTCGATGTTACGTATTTTTTGTAACAGCACAGAAAATGATAAGTGTCGAATTACCCCCGCTTGAAAAAGTTAGAACGTTGTTATTTGAAAATAGCAGACTTTGGTGTAGCGATGGTTTCGGTATTTTGACCACTAACATACCATTTCACATTTTAAGCTTTCGGTATTTTGAATGTAAGTGAAAAATCATTATTATATTTGTCGGAGAAGGGGGTGGTAGGAGGGTAGTCCAGATACAGTCAGGGATGGCTTCTTCATCTAACATCGTAATGGGCGACATTCGGAGATTGAGAAAGACGACAAAGTTAATCAAATCAACACTTTTCATCAGCAAACACTATCAGTAGGTACAAGGTAACGTGGACAGTTCCGAAGTCGGTCTATGCGTCTAGTCTCCAGCGCAGCCAGCCAGAGAATGTTCGCATCTTGCCAACCCGGCTACGTCCTAGTGCGCTATGGCAGGTCAATCGGTCCAGTGTGACGTCACGGAGGGATCGACCAATCATAATCAACCGCGCGCTGCCCTACCGTTGAATATCCGTACTCATGACCGTGCTGTCTCCGACATATTAATTATTGTATTAAGATTTTAGGGATTTTGAACGTAGATTATTTCAAGTTAGATATTTTAATTTTAGGCTTTGCAATTCGTACCCCTCTGCATTAATGTACTATTTTGTGACGTCCAAAGAAATTATCATAATCTGTGAAAATTTGTTTTTTTTTATTCATCTTTTCAGGATTATCCTATCAGCCATCATCATTTTAAGTTTAATAAGATCAAAAACAAAAATTTTGCAACAATAAGTTACTTACAGCCAAAATGTATTAAATAGATCCGATGTTCATTGAATTTGATAGTTTTCTTTACAATATGGGTCATTAACAAACTTCTGTGGGTCATTAAAAATTCACTTACACACACTCAATTTTAACATAAAACCAATTTAGTCAGACAAACATACTTCCTCCAGTATCAAGTTAGTATGTAGCAATTATCATGTCAAAAATTAATAATAATGCACCCACAATCTGCGAGTGATACTGTAGAAGGTATAAAAACTATGTCCACGGCCTCACTTAGTCACTTCCAAACATAGCGGCAGAAATAGCGACCGACATGTATCGCTTAGTGATTATTCTTGCAATTTTTAATTTCGTTGAACCGGGCAACGGCTACAAGTACCTTTGCGGATTACCACAGAATCCAGTATTCCACAGCATTTGTAATGACAATATGGGAATTGACGACAAGATTGTTGACACCTGCGCTCATCCACTAGCAAATTACGTACAATTAGATTTCAAGGAAGTATACGAACAGGACACTTACAAATTTAAAATTAATCATATTCAATACATCCCGAGCAGTATAGAAGTAAAAATTCAAAGTAAAGTATTATTCATTATTGGGAAAAGAAGTTTTGAGCCCTTCCAACGCGCTTACGTCAGAGTATTGGCAGATTTTCTCAACGTATACTCTGCTAAATGGCAATATGTTAACAACCAGATTACAGTTGCCATAAAGTACAAAATGACCATTGGTCAGGAGACTGCTTATAGTCCTTGTAACAGCATTGATAGAAATCTTATCAACGTCCCAATGTCAAATACTGATTTAAATGCGCGAATTGATGTGGATGAACGAAACAGATTTTAAAATGGAACGGTGGAAGAACATCGGTTTTTATTTGATGAAGATGAAGATAACTTATCCTATGTATTCTCTCATACATTGATGCAGAAATAATTTCAATAAAAAAGCCGTGTTCATTCTGTATATCTATCTTTTCAGTAACCGCATTCACTTCGTTGCGATTACCGTTCGACAATTTTGAATTTTTATTTAATTTGTAACGTTTGTATGTACAGTCACTGGCACAAATATCTGACACAACGAAGCGTGCCTAAATATCTGACACGACTCTATTTCTAGGTGTAAGATATTCTTGAACGCAGCGCTGTGGCAAATATCAATGAAGGTGACTATATATCTAAGTAAATTCATAAATAAGTGTTTTTTAAAAATTGTAAACCATTTTTCGACCAGTTCCTGGTGCCTCTAACTGTGCTGAATTTTGGCATATTTGTGTAAGTTCAGCCAGGATCGTCTCCACATGTCGGAACTGTTCAGCGATTAACAGCACCAACTTGAAATTTAGCGTGAATTAAAGTGACAATGAATGTACAATCAGAAATAATAACAAAACTTATTAATTTGTATTTGTGTGATGTAAAATAAAGATATTTTTCATTAATACTACCGACTTATTACTTTTCCAGTTTATACTCTTCTCTATTTATTAAGTATTTACTGGTCTTTTAAACCAACGTCGGCCGCAACCGCAAGTGTGACATCATGCTGAGTTGGGACCATTTCGTGAAAAAAGTTGTTCCGATTTCCGTGTTTCTTTTTTCTCTGCTTTGTGAATGTCACGAATATAATAGTACATTGTGCATTAAGAGGTGTAAGAAGGGGATTACTAACGAGAGTCTATTAGAACCGGACGCGAAGGCGGAGGGCTTTATAAAGACTCAAATTTGTAATCCTCGTACGGCCCGTGATACACATAGTGATTTTCATCAATTTGCGTAGAAAAAATGCTGCGCTTCGCTCCCGCCTTAGCCTTCTGAACCTAAAATATCCGAGTCGCTTCTGCCCCGAAACTTCATACTCGCTCGCTATCAGCGAGGCACCAGCTTGACTGTGCCAAAGGGCATCCCCAGGATTTCAAATAAAATTTATTTTAAATATAACATTTAATGTTATCGACGGGATGTCCTTATAACACCTGCTTTTTGTACCTCGCTGGCAGCGAGCGAGCGGAGCGAGCGAAGAAGACGTTTCAGAGCAAAAACGACTGATAATTTAGGTTCAGAAGGCTAAGGCACGAGCGAAGCGCAGCGTAGCTCCCGTCTTAGCCTTCGATGTTACGTATTTTTTGTAACAGCACAGAAAATGATGTGTCGAATTACCCCCGCTTGAAAAAGTTGGAACGTTGTTATTTGAAAATAGCAGACTTTGGTGTAGCGATGGTTTCGGTATTTTGACCGCTAACATACCATTTCACATTTTAAGCTTTCGGTATTTTGAATGTAAGTGAAAAATCTTTATTATATTAATTATTGTATTAAGATTTTAGGGATTTTGAACGTAGATTATTTCAAGTTAGATATTTTAATTTTAGGCCTTGCAATTCGTACCCCTCTGCATTAATGTACTATTTTGTGACGTCCAAAGAAATTATCATAATCTGTGAAAATTTGTTTTTTTTTTATTCATCTTTTCAACATTATCCTATCAGCCATCATCATTTTAAGTTTAATAAGATCAAAAACAAAAATTTTGCAACAATAAGTTACTTACAGCCAAAATGTATTAAATAGATCCGATGTTCATTGAATTTGATAGTTTTCTTTACAATGTCATTAACAAACTTCTGTGGGTCATTAAAAATTCACTCACACACACACTCAATTTTAACATAAAACAAATTTAGTCAGACAAACATACTTCCACCAGTATCAAGTTAGTATGTAGCAATTATCATGTCAAAAATTAATAATAATGCACCCACAATCTGCGAGTGATACTGTAGAAGGTATAAAAACTATGTCCACGGCCTCACTTAGTCACTTCCAAACATAGCGGCAGAAATAGCGACCGACATGTATCGCTTAGTGACTATTCTTGCAGTTTTTATTTTCGTTCAACCGGGGACCGGAAACTTTTGCGACTTACCACAGTTTCGAGTATTCCACGACGTTTGCAATCGCGTTTTGGGAATTAACGACAAGCTTGTTAACAATTGCGCTCGTGAAACATACCAAGTAGTACAGATCAAGGAAGTGTACGAACAGGACACTTTCAAATTAAAAGTTAATCAATTTCAATACAATACGAACATTTTAAATGTGATAATTCAGGGTAAAGTATTATTCATTTTTGGGAGAAGCAAAGATGAACGCGTTGCCGTCATCAGAGTATTGGCAGATTTCCTCGACGTGTACTCTGCTAAATGGCAATATGTTAACAACCAGCTTACAGTTGCCATAAAGTACAAAATGACCATTGGTCAGGAGACTACTTATAATCCTTGTCACAGGGATGATAGAAGTGTTTACTACGTCCCAATGTCAAATACTGATTTAAATGCGCGAATTGATGTGGATGAACGAAACAGTTTTTAAAATGGAACGGTGGAAGAACATCGGTTTTTATTTGATGAAGATGAAGATAACTTATCCTATGTATTCTCTCATACATTGATACAGAAATAATTTCAATTAAATAGCTGTGTTCATTCTGTATATTTATCTTTTCAGTAACCGCAATTTACATAGTTGTGATTACCGTTCGACAATTTTGAATTTTTATTTAACTTGTAACGTTCATATGTACAGTCACTGGCACAAATATCTGACACAACGAAGGGTGCCTAAATATCTAACACGACTCTATTTCTAGGTGTAAGATATTCTTGAACGCAGCGCTGTGGCAAATATCAATGAAGGTGACTATATATCTAAGTAAATTCATAAATAAGTGCCTTTTCAAATTTGTAAACCATTTTTCAACAAGTTCCTGGTGCCTCTAACTGTGCTGAATTTTGGCATATTTGTGTAAGTTCAGCCAGGATCGTCTCCACATGACGGAACTGTTCAGCGATTAACAGCACCAACTTGAAATTTAGCGTGAATTAAAGTTACAATGAATGTACAATCAGAAATAATAACAAAACTTATTAATTTGTATTTATGTAATGTAAAATAAAGATATTTTTCATTAATATTACCGACTTATTACTTTTCCAGTTTTTACTCTACTCTATTTATTAAATATTTACTAGTATTTTAGACCAACGTCGGCCGCAACCGCAAGTGTGACATCATGCTGAGTTGGGACCATTTCGTGAAAAAAGTTGTTCCGATTTCCGTGTTTCTTTTTTCTTTGCTTTGTAAATGTCACGAATAAGAGTGCATTGAGCATTAAGGGGTTTATGACGGGGATTACTAACGAGAGTCTATTAATAAGCTCGTGATACACACATTGATTTTAATCACATTACGAGGAAAAAAAATTGCAAAAAATGAAATTATTTTATGTCTAAACCCTTCACAGCTCGGCAAGAGAAAGACGATAAGAAAACAACTGAATAAAATAATGGCAACCCGCCAATATAGTGCAGTAAATAAAGGTAGTGGACCCAACAGTAATTCCTCAGCCCGAAAAAACTTGACGGTATGATAAAGTATCAATAAATAAAGGGTATTGTATAAATACCCAAAAAATTAAAAAAAAAGGTTCCGTTCAAACTTTCTTCACCATAGACATACTCATTTAACGTTTTGGAACAATATATGGAATGTAAAAAAAAATGTCCCAGCAGAAATGACAATATTAAAAAAAAAAATTTTTTTGGCGTGTTTTGAACCGGAAAATTTCAGATTTTTTTCTAGTATCACATAGTGATATGAATGACTTATTTGGTAAAATAATTTTGAACTAATATAAACAGATTTGTGTTTCGTCACTACTTTGAAAAAATCTCGTATCTCAAATCAATACGTGAACAAAATTGAACCTTGACGTAATGGTCATCAAGTACATTCGGAAAAATTATCCATTTCGAGATACGAGTTTTTTAAAAAAAGTGACGATTTTTAGGTATAAATACCTAACTTAGTTGTTTTTTTTTTTGGATTTTTTTATATTTTAGTTACGGCTCATACCTGTCACTATTGTACCGTTTTTATCAAACTTTAAACCTAAAATTGCTAAAAGTGGCTCTGAAGCGGTAACGTTTCGTGTGCTCTGCCTACCCCATTTGGGAATACAGGCGTGATGTTTGTGTGTGTGTGTGTGTGTGTGTGTGTGTGTGTGTGTGTGTGTGTGTGTGTAGTTACGGCTCATACTATACAATAACCAAGCAAAATTTCATCGACTGAGGAATGAATGCTTGGGTCTCCATACAACAACTTCCTTCATTTACTGCACCAATACAGGAGGCTACAACAAAATTCGAAAAACAAAGTTCGTATCGTACCGTCCCTCTCACTCTTGTGTCGTCTCACACCTATTAAATAATATTTGCGTCAGCAAAACGATACGAGCTTCTATTTTGGAATTGCGTAGTAGACCCCTTATTGTCACTTTTTTTCAAGTCCTCTGTCATAGATAACGCTAAGCTAATTATTTCAAACAGCAAAAAAAAATACCAATATTATTGCAAAACAATTTGACATTTTGCAGGTTGTAGGACCTTATGCAAGGTCCGCCTGGATCACTACCACCATCTTGCTCGCTAATCCTGCCGTGAAGCAGCAGTGCTTGCACTGTTGTGTTTCGGCGTGGGTAGTAAGACAGCCGGTGAAATTACTGGCACTTGAGGTATCCCATCTTAGGCCTCTAGATTGGCAACGCATCTGCAATACCCCTGGTGTTCAGTTGCAGATGTTTATGAGCGGTGGTGATCTTTTACCATCAGAAGACCCACGTGCTCGTTTTCCATCCAGTTGAATAAAAAAAAACATAAATGTAAAATATAAAAACAACGAAGTTTCATGATGCGTGAAAAATGTTTATGGTGTAAAATTGGGTTATAGCTAAGTTTTGAAGATGTAAATGAAACGTTGACTAACATTGAAACCTTTTTACCCGACTGCGAAGAAGGAGGGTTATGTGTTTGCCTCGTATGTATGTATGTATGTATGTCTATTCCTATGTCCGCTCGTAACTAATCAACGGCTGAACCGATTTTAATAAATGATACGTCATTAGATTCGTCTTAACGACGCGAATGACACTGGGTACATGAAATTCTTGAAAAATCAAAATGGCGGATTTTTGGCGGCTAATTGTAAATTTTCAAAAATTGATTTTTACTCAAATGTATCGAGTAGGGTATCAAATGAAAGGTAGTATCTAGCCCATTCTAAATATATAATAGTTATATAGGTTTATAATAGTTTTAATCAACCATTTTCACAGAACTATTAAAAAAGTGTGAAATAAAACAATAACTTAAAAAAATAAAAAAACCTGACTGCCTTAAAAATACTAAAAAGAAGAAAACAAGTCCAGCGGGCTAGAACTCTGTTTAGTAGCTAACTTAAAGTTCACCAGTCGGGACCCTTTACGTAAGAATTTTTGAGCGACACGATTCAAATGGGTCCCGACTGTTGAACTTTAAGTTAGCTACTAAACAGAGTTCTAGCCTGCTGGACTTGTTTTCTTCTTTTTAGTATTTTTAAGGCAGTCGGGTTTTTTTATTTTTTTAATTAGTCTTAAATGACATAGAAGAAAAACTATACGTAAATCCATATTTCCCCGGAAACTATTAAGGCCCCTTGTTCTTTAGTATACAGGCATGGAATAACATCATTGACGAACAATTGTAAGGAAAATGCTTTCCTTTCTTTCTTCCTTTATTATACACACCTTCGCTCGCGTCAAATCCTACCGGGGCATTAGAACTTGATTGCAAATCACTTTATTACACAACAAAACCTAAAGTAATTATAACACATTTGTCATCCATACTAATATTATAAATGCGAAAGTGTGTGTGTTTTTGTGTTTTGTCCGTCTTTCACGCCGTAACGGAGCGACGGATTGACGTGATTTTTGGCATAGAGATAGTTTATGGGCCCGAGAGTGACAAAAGCTATTTTTTTTATGCCGGAAAAATGCATAGTTTCCGAGGGAACAGCGCGCGATAACCTATTACCATGCGGGCGGAGCCGCGGGCAAAAGCGAGTATAAAGATAAATTTAAAATATAAATAATAATATCTCATTCCAAAAACCCTTAAAATGTAAACGGCATTAGTTTAGTTTAGTTTAGTTGATTTATTCACTCAACATAACAATTTACATCATATAAATACATTAATGTCAAATTATATAAGAATTTTATTATGATTGGTTTTTGGAATCTTTTTGTATTTTTTATTTCAACTCCAAATTTTTGTTACCTACTTTTACGGTCATTCCATAAAACCCATATCGAAAATACAAACTGAAATATAGATGCACAGAAAAACCAGAAAAATAAGACCAGAGCTGGAAATCGAACCAAGGTCCTCGGCATTCCGTGCCGCGTGCTATACCGCTACACCACCACTGGACAGTGGTACAGACACGAAATTTCTCTTATGCACCACATATCTCAGCTTGTTTGTTTTCTGCGATGGGTTCGATACCCAGCACTGGTCTTATTTTTCTGGGTTTTCTGTGCATATGTTTCAATTACTTAGTATTTTTGAAAACGATATTATCTCGTTTATGTTCTTATACGCGATTAAACCAAAACTAATAGATGCGATCGATGTCGATCACACACAGTCGATCGGTTGACCTCACGACATCAGTCATAGCTCATTGTCATTACCAAAAGCAGTTAATTACATACTAACAATGCATCAGAATGTGTGAGCCCCTACCACTGTACCGTTTATTTATCAGAACGTTCGATTCGCCTTATAGTGCAGTAAATAAAGGCAGTGGACCCAACAGTAATTCCTCAGCCCGTAAAAACTTGACAGTATGATAAAGTATCAATAAATAAAGAGTATTGTATAAATATCCAAAAAAAAATAGTAAAAAAAAATACAAAAAATGCTCCGTTCAAACTTTCTTCAACATAGACATACTCATGTAACGTATTGGAACAATATATGAAATATAAAAAAAAAAATATCCCAGCAGAAATTAAATTAAATTACTAATATAAACAGATTTGTGTTTCGTCACTACTTTGAAAAAATCTCGTATCTCAAATCAATACGTGAACAAAATTGAACCTTGACGTAATGGTAATAAAGTGCACTCGGAAAAATTATCCATTTCGAGATACGAGTTTTTTTAAAAGTAGTGACGATTTTTAGCTTATAAATACCTAACTTAGGTGTTTTTTTTTTGGATTTTTTATATTTTATTTACGGCTCATACTATACAATAACCAAGCAAAATTTCATCGACTGAGGAATTAATGCTTGGGTCTCCATACAACAACTTCGTTCATTTACTGCTCCATTAAGTTTTGTCACTCTTTACCACCCCCCAGGGGACACGTGCAAGGCTGTGGTAGGTAAATCCAGCGGACGTAACAGTAGTTTAACGCCATACGATAATGACCTAACCAACAAAAAGTTGGAAAACCCCCGACCTTGTCACTTTAAAGTTCAATATCTCAAAAACGGCTTAACCGATTTTGATGAAACATCTCTAAGAACCATTGCTAGAAGACCTGCTATCAAATAAAAAACCGCATTCAAATCGGTCCACCCGTTTAAGAGCTACGGTGCCACTCACAGACACACAGACAGACACACATAGCGGTCAAACTTATAACACCCCTCTTTTTGCGTTGGGGGTTAACAAACTGTACCCTTAGGAATACTTATGTCATCATCATCATGATCATCATCTCAGCCGTAGGACGTCTACTGTTGGACATAAGCCTCCCCCATAGACCTCCAGTTGCTTCGGTTGGCAGCGGCCTGCATCCACCGTGAACCCGCGGCTTTAACCAGGTCATCCGTCCATCTCGTTGGTGGACGTCCCACGCTGCGCTTGCCGATCCGCGGCCTCCACTCGAGAACTTTTCGGCCCCAACGGCCATGTGCTCTCCGAATACTTATGTACTTAGGTACATTTATGTATGTTTTTTTTTATACGACTGGAAGGCAAACGAGCAAGTGGGTCTGCTGATGCTAAGAGATCACCACCGCCCATAAACATCTGCAACACTAGGGGTATTGCAGATGTGGTCGCTATGTGGTAGATACTATGCCTGAGCCCCGTTTTTCAAAGCTTACAAGTGAGTGACGGGGCAACCCGCGCCCCTGTGCACATAAGACCACCGCCGGGATTCGAACCTGGCTGGGCGGTTGTTTCACTAGCTCGGGAGAGAGAGTTATTGAGAGATAATTACCAAACTGAAGCCGTGGTGGCCTAGTGGTTTGACCTATCGCCTCTCAAGCAGAGAGTTGTGGCTTCAAACTCCGGCTCGCACCTCTGAGTTTTTCGAAATTCATGTGCGAAATTACATTCGAAATTTACCACGAGCTTTGCGGTGAAGGAAAACGTGAACAAACCTGCGAAGCAATTCAATGGTGCGCGTGAAGTTCCTAATCCGCACTGGGCCCGCGTGGGAACTATGGGCCAAGCCCTCTTGTTCTGAGAGGAGGCCTGTGCCCAGCAGTGGGACGTATATAGGCTGGGATGATGAATTACCAAACAACAGATTCACGGAGTAAAATCAGGTCTTGCGCCTGTTTTATTAAAATAGCAATCGTTGCCTATGACCTACAATAATTATACTCTCCGGCTGCTGGCGTTAGACACCGGTGTGGCTAAACGTAGGGAGTTCCGGTGTTCGTCAGTCTCGATCGCGTTCGCGTTAAAATCTCAATTTGTATGGAAACACTACCAGCGCCTGTAGCGGAACGTTAGCGACGTTCGTGTTTCCATACAAATTGAGATTTTAACGAGAACGCGATCGAGACGTATTTTGTAACCAAAAACTTACACTAAGGGTACAGAACAGAAAATCACGATCACATGTCATCGTCAATACCCGAAACATGCTTCTAAAATCCGAAGGTTTTTTTATGAGCTCACGGAGTTGCACCTTGCTCGTATAACAACTAAATAATATTAGTGTTTTGTTTCGTAAAATGAATGAAAAAGTGAAACAAATATACTTATACCGGGTGTGGCCTGCATACGAGCAAAAAATTAAAACATAGATCGTCCTCGTTAAACTGAACAACATTAGTTGAGCGACTTTTAAAAATAATGGAGTCTTTGAATTTTCCTTTTTTCATACAAATTAAACACTGCCATCAACGTACACCATCCTAGAACACAACTGACGTCGCCTGTCACGCTACAAACATCAAGCATTTTGCTTTACATTGCTTCTGCGAATAAACTTAAAAGTGTAATCCATACTAATATTATAAATGCGAAAGTGTGTTTGTATGTTTGTGTGTTTGTGTGTTTGTATGTTTGTATGTTTGTCCCTCTTTCACGCCGTAACGGAGCGACGGATCGACGTGATTTTTGGCATAGAGATAGTTTATGGGCCCGAGAGTGACATAGGCTACTTTTTATCCCGGAAAAATGCATAGTTCCCGAGGGAACAGCGCGCGATAACCGAATTCCACGCGGGCGGAGCCGCGGGAAAAAGCTAGTAAAAAATAAAAAATAAAATATTTTTAAAATTCGCTGAACTTCGTTGTTAAGTTTGAGGAGTATGATCTATGTTTTAATTTTTGCTTATATTACAGGCCACACCCGGTATTATTAGACTAATGTGATTCGAGAAACTGGGCCCTGGAGAAGGGTTCAAACCAGTGGTAAGACCAATTCCGAATTATCTGCCAGCCGGTACCGACAGTCTGCAAACGCAAACACCGCCGTGTTGCCTTTATCACCTATACCGGTTCTCGGTCATCCATCAATTGTAATTACAAGTAGCCTAATTAATCTCCTCCACTGTTGCAACAGTTGTGAACAATTATTGTTACACGGACATGCAATTGATATGTTAAAGTGAAACCAAGCGTTATTTAGAAGAGCTACAAATACGGTTCATTTCATACATAATATTGTAATAACAAAATACCAAAAATGTTGGTTTTTCACTTCTCATGCTCGTAAAGTTAGTATTTATGCCAGATCTAGGCGACATAGAATTACTTTTATGCTCTAGTGCATAAAGTAATAACTTCGTCTAAAACCAAGGCAATCACGTGTAAACAGCCACAGAAAAAGAAATTTGTAATAACATTTTTTTTTAATAATTTTGAAATGTTTGTAAAAAATCAATCGAAATAGATCAATAAAATTAAAAATTTACAATTATATAAGTACGAAAGTATGAACAATAAAAGGCTATTTCATTTCCTCGCTATTGAATTGAAAAGTAGAGTGTAAGAACCCGAGCATTAAACCCATTTTCCCCTCGACGTGTTTATCCATCCTCGCCGTACCGGCTCGGGTGGCTATAGAGGATTGGGTGGTTCATATGAACGTCTCATTTAAAATGGCTCGTTTTATGCATTTTTTGTACCATCTATTTAATTGATAAAAGTAAAAATACGTGTGCAATGTTTTCGGATAAATCTAACTGTCAATCTATATATACATGGGGAATAAATATCCCCCAATATATATACGGTGACTTTGTCACAGTGGCTCGCCGTCAAAAGGTGTCACTGTGACTTTTCACAAAAGAACAACGTTACAATATCACATACGTTCCTACTATTCCTAGCACCTAGCGCAGTCTCCGTTACTTAAATCACAACGCTGTGGAGTTCTGTAACTGTGACTCGGCTCCAATCGGGCTCGGTCGGGAGTGTTCGGAAGTGGTGAACAATATTATATGGTGATATGAATAACTGTGTGACAAAAAACCGACCGCGGACGGACAGACAGACAGACAGACATGACGAAACTACATGGGTTCCGTTTTTGCCATTTTGGCTACGGAACCCGAAAAACACTCATTACAGAACCGTGATGAGTCACAAATATTATGCAATAACACGAGTAACAAGAGTCACGATGACTTTTCACTGTGACTTTTTTGGAACCAGATCGTCAGTCACTGGTATCAAAATGTAACGCTTTTCCCCATGCCTACAAATTAATTAAGTACATTATATTTTTTTGGAACACTAGCTTAAAGGTATATCTCACGCTAAGTCTAGTCAGTAAACAATTTCCGTTGCCACATCCTGTCAATCGTTCAAAGGTTAACTAAAAGAGATCCCTGTTTGCCTTTGTACATCCTTTTATCCTGTTTTCTGTTAAATACATATTTTTTATGTAGAACAAAGAGTTTTACAATACATAAGAATCTCGTGGTCTAATTTAAAATGGTCAATAAAAACTTATTTTCTTTAAACATACTCTGAAAAACTAATTTATACAAAACACATTGTCTTCTCACAATAATCACTTGTCCTTGTGTTTTATCAGTGACTTGTTGCAATAGGTTAACAGAGTTATCGGCAACCGCACGTCTCTGCCACTTCCAATCACTACAGCCAAGCCACTGTCCAACATGTATCGTGTACTGCTGATTCTTGCTGTTATAAATCTTGTGGAACCACACCGCTGGTGCACCAATCATCCCAGCATCTGCCAACGTCATCATCGGAACTACTACAGGCGCAACCAGGAAAGATCCTTTGAACGCCTAGCGAACGACATCATCCAAGCCGATAACAAAGTAAGATCATTTTGCTCCAACGATCAAGAAACAAAATACAAGGAAGTTTACGGAGAAGATATCTATAAACTGGTAATAACACTTCCGAATTTCAACGAGAGTACGATTGAAGTGAAAATTAAACACAGAGTGATTTTCGTTAAAGCAATAAGAGAAAATGAGTATAAGGAATATGTGAATGTTAAAATTTTACCCGAATTGGTGAATGCCAGTGGTGCGACGTGGTACTACATTGACGAGGAATTAACTGTTGCTATTCCTTATAAAGTTGCTGTTAAAACTGAAGCTTTTGTGACATGTGGCGATGAAATTAATTTCGATGTCATCAACGTTCCGAAAACTCCAAATTATGCATCACAAATAGATGTGAGGTTTGCAGACGTTGATGCTGACAATAATGCCAATATTACTGAAAATGTAGTGGATAAGAGTGTAGATTTTAATTGATATATACCTATTTTGTTTTTTTTAATTATGTTAATATTTTATTTCGTAAATGTACCTACGTGTTCACAATTCTTTCTCATTATATTACAAAACCTAGAGCTTTACAGTAAAAGAAACATACATAAACCTGAAAGAAAGAAATAAAGAAGAATACAACAGTATGTGTGAAATTCTTAATCCACACCGTGCCCGCTAACTAAGTCCACTCCCGAAGTAGCGTTATATTTGACAACTCCTAAATTCGCTATGTATCCTAAGTAAATAAATAAATAAAACAAATTAATAAATTATTACGAAAATGTAGATCTCCTTGGATATACTTACTGTTTGGACTTTTTGACCCTTGGACATAGTGCCTTGGAAGGATTATGCAGCGTAAACGAAGACCATGACGTTATTGTTTATTGTTATTATTCAATTCCACTGCTACATCAATGCTATTGATGAAAGTGAAGTCACACGTGTAAAACTTAATAAAAACATTATCTCTCGACAGTTTGTTCATTATTCATTTTGTCCCACAATTTGAAGATACTCGAAGCAATCAATTAATTAAAATCAGATTTATTCCAAAGCTTAGCTTATCACAGAATCAATTTTCAATGTATTTCTATTTTTCTTTTTCTATATTCTGTTTCAATTCAAATGAGAATGAGACAAACTATTTTTAATAAAGGAAATGAGAAAACTTCAGGTTAATGAAAAATCTGCCGCTTATCTAGTCCTCAGATAATCAATTACCTGGCATATTCCTCCAAACAAATTTCTCTTGGGGCGGGGGGAGGAGAAATGGCAGATTTCATCTACAAAGAATTTATTTTTCAGGCGTTCGCATGAACGCATCGTTCGTTCCCAACGAGTCAAACCCTTAACTGTCACACTGTAACTCGTTGGGAATATTTTTCCAAAAAAAAATCCCAACCAATCACACTAAAAAAATAAAAACCGGCCAAGAGCGTGTCGGACACGCCCAAAATAGGGTTCCGTAGCCATTACGAAAAAATTAAGTAATATTTTTCTAAGGATTAGTATTTTGTGCGGAATATTCCAAGTTTAGGTACGAGTATGTTTTATACCTTAAGCTGTCCCAAGAAAACTATATCGTTATAGTTTTCCTTGTAAGTTTGATATACTTTCTACCATCCTGATTTTTTTTAATTTTTTCCACTCACCGATTTAGATTTTAGAGGCGGGAGGGACGCTCGATTTTAATGAAAATTTGCACTTTAAAGTTGAATATTTTGCAAACATATCACTGAATCTAAAAATCGTTTTAGCAACCCCCTAATGGTTTTAAAAGACCTATCTAACGATATCCCACACTCCAAGTTTGGATGAGAAAAAAAAATCACCCTTACTTTACGTCTATAGGAGTAACTCAAAAGAATTTTTTTTTTTCTATTTTTTATCAGGCATACTTTACATGTATATATATATATATTCATGCAAAATTACAGCTTTCTAGCTTTGATAGTCGCTGAGCAAAACCGCGGACGGACAGACAGACAGAGAGACATGACGAAACTATAAGGGTTCCGTTTTTGCCATTTTGGCTACGGAACCCGAAAAACGCTCATTACAGAACTGTGACGTGTCACAAATATTATGCATAACACGAGTAACAGGCGCGACTAAGTTGCGATGACTTTTCACTGTGACTTTTTTAGACCGGATCGTCAGTCACTGGTATCAAAATGTAAGGCTTTTGCCCATATCTACAATTAATTACATTATATTTTGTTGGAACACTAGCTTAAAGGTAGATCTCACGCTAAGTCTAGTCAGTAAACAATTTCCGTTGCCACTTCCTGTCGATCGTTCAAAGGTTAACTAAAAGAGATCCCTTTAAGGATTAAGTTTGCCTTTGTACATCCTATTATCCTGTTTTCTGTTAATTTCATATTTTTTTGCGAATTTAAATTAGAATTTTGTACAACATTGCAGTTGGCATCAATATCGAATTTGAATTATTAAAATAATAGGTAAATCTTAGACACCCCAACTGTATTTTTTTCTTTTTACGTTAATTTAATCGTAAACATTTTACAAATACCTTAACCATTTCAAAAAGTATTCCTACGCTTTACTAAGTTACTAATTTTGATTTCTAACTCGAAATTTGTACTCGCCATAAAAAAAATCCCGACAAAGTTAGCAACAAGTTTAATTCAAGTCAATAATTTAAATACTTAATATGTACATCCCCATGATATCATTTTGTAAAGTCCCAGCGATAACAAGAGGCTATATATAATGTAAAGCGATGATAACAAATTCCCGTCTTAATAAAACAAATTAATATCAATAATTAACAGCAACTTGCTTGTTCCTGCGATTTTACACGTCTCAATTTTGAACGCTTTGCGGTATTAGTATTGTAACTCCTAGCGCTATGCAGTGAGCACATATAGAAACTCCACACATGTTCTACATGGCGCTATCGAAGTTTCACAACTCAGACGCGTATATACTACTACCGCCGCTCGTCCTTTGCAGCCTTATTAATAAAAAACATCTAATTCGAATTTAATCCGAACTTACACTTGTACTTGTACTTGTACTTGTTACTCCTTGACTAAATAAGTATTAAGTCAGTTTTAAAATTTGTATTAATAAACATGGATTAGCGAGGTATTAGTTAAACATTTCTTAAACCTAGACTATGACGTGAACAATGGCAACCCAGGGTGAGAAAAAAATAAAAGAATGAGTCATTGAATGAACGAGGAATTAACCATAGAATAAAAAACAAGAAATGTCTAAATCTGTGGGATGAAGTGGAAATTAACCAAATATAACATGCGGCCGAGCACGGCGCTGTTTTGTAGTGTATCTCGCTCACTCTTGTTATGGTCACAAAAGTGTAAGTTTAGTGGTATTAGTTCTGACGCTGGCCACCAGAACATGTATATTTGCAGTGTCAGCGTAGATTTTTGAAAACGGTCACTTCAAGATCATTGTTTTCGTTATTACGGGAATTATACTGAAACTGAAAAAATGAGTCAAAAGCGGATCTGCTAACTCATTTTTCACCAATCAACTATGAAATTAGCAGTATCACGACTAAATCGGTATTTAGTTTTAAATTCGTGTTCTGAAAGCTCGAAAGGATTTTTGCGAACTTTGTATAATTTTACATGCCTAACCACCTCAAGGTCAAAATTCCTCGAGTGATTCAAGCTCTTGTATGAAATGCAAATCTTCGGCATAATAATCCATGCTTATAGGTACTATGCTATATGCATGCAAAAATAGTATTTAGGTAAATAAATTTACTAGGTACAACGAATTTAAATTAAATCCACAGGTAAATCACAACCAATAATCGTCAAACATCAGAAAAGTTAGGTTACTCCAATATTACTCCATCGTTAAACTAGGCATCACCAAGGATTAAGTTTTAGTCCGAGACTAAGCCTGGATTAGCTTACTCTTTCCTTACTTCTTGTTTATTAATACTGACTTTTACTAATCTCAAGTTCAACCTCGAATTAAAGTTAAACCTAGTCTACTCCACGTTTATTAATAAGGCTGTTGGACTTCGGTCCCCAGGCATAACACCTGCCTGGAGAGAGATCTCTCTATTGGAGCCTCCCCCCACTTTGTTGACCCCGACAATGGACACAAACGCAGCCTTCGAAGACAGCCAAGACGAAGATGCAGTCTCACAGCAGGCCAGACTAAATACACCGTGCACCACTAGTATGTGCCTACATATGCCTGGTGTCTACAGTGTGACAATCACTCAACTCAACGCAGCTCCCCGCAGCTCACCGCAGCTCACCGCAGCTCACGCAGCTCACCGCAGCTCACCGCAGCTCACCGCAGCTCACCGCAGCTCACGCAGCTCAACGCAACTCAACTCAACGCTCGCCAACAAGGCTGCGAACAACCACGCACTCAAGCAACTGGCACCTGCAAGCGCCCACATGACGCACAGACTGTACCGCACTCCACTCCACACCGACCTCCGGTCTAAAAAGGGGGGCTGATGTAGCTACTCCTAGCGCCATCTAGTGAGCACATATAGAAACTCCACACATGTTCTACATGGCGCTATCGAAGTTTCACAACTCGGACGCGTATATACTACAACCGCCGCTCGTCCTTTGGACTTCGATCCCCAGGCATAACACCTGCCTGGAGAGATCTCTCTATTGGAGCCTCCTCCCACAGTATCATACCTTGTGCCATCCACGAAGACGCGTGATTTTGTCAAAATTAGACATTAATGACATTGTGTAGTCGATCTGGATGGAGAAAGGTTGGAGAGGCGTATGCCCAACGGTGGGCGAAAACACACTGAAGAAGAAGAAGAAGACATTAATGACATTGTAATAATAACCACGGCACGCGTCATCGTGAACGACTCCACCTATACTATAAGTACCTGGACGACCGAGCTTTGCTCGGGCTAAAACTCTTTAATAAGCGATTTCCCAGAGACTTACTATAACACTCACATTTTCTATCCACGGGTTGTATAGACCGCTATTACTGCCTATCACCATTAATGAAAAGTGGTTAAATTCATAAACACAAAAAGTCAATAAGATTGCATCCTGGATAAAAAATATTATGAGCAAGGGCGGATTCAAGGGGGGGGGGGCACGTTTTTGTGTACTTAATGTAGAGATTCTTTACTTAGAAGCAAATCAAATCATCAGAGTTGTTAAAATAATATAAATAGAATAACAGGAAGTTTATTTCTGACGATTATTGTTGACTTTTTGTCAGCCCGTCCGCCCCTTGTGCCCTTCCCAGAAAAAAATCCTGGTTTCGCCCCTGATTATGAGGAACAGTTGCATAAGAGGTATCGAAAAAGAGTTACGTGGGTACGAAGACGCCACGAGATTTTCTCAACACACCTAGGTAGCTTACTATTTCTGGTGTACAATAAAGAGTCTTTGTATTGTATTGTAGCTTAGCTTACTTATTTAAATGAAACATTTTTAATGCCTTTGACGGGCTATTATTACATTACAATACAATTCAAATATTCTTTATTGCACACCATAAAGCAGAACAAGAAAACACTTATAATACAAACACAGATTTAGGGTAGACAATAGGCGGTCTTATCGCTTAAAAGCGATCTCTTCCAGACAACCATTTGGGTACATGAAATTAATTTGTAACAAAAATAGGTGGCGGAAACAGAAACAGAAAATAAAAACAAACAAAAAATCAATAATATTAAAATAAATACAAATGATATAACTATACAAATACATACATGCAATACTTATACAATACATAAACTACTAACATTAAATAGCAATATAAATTGTCAAAAAGGCCGTAATGGGAGAAAAAGGATAAGAAATTAGGAAATAAAATAGAAAAACACAGAAAGACTGAGGATAGAGCTAAGAAGGCGGTGTCAAGAAGTGAGCCTTGACGAGATTTTTGAAAATAGGAAGAGATTTAGCTTTCCTCACATCTAGGGGAAGACTTCCAAAGAAGGATAGAAGTGCTAGTGAAGGAGTTATGATAGAACTTAGAGGAAGAAATTGGAACAGTGAGAAGTAAATTTTGGGAAGACCGAATAGAAGACAGGAACTTCAAACGTTGTTGGAGATATTCTGGATGGAAATTCTGGTACATTTTATGAAGTCGTCAGGATAGGATGATATAGCAGAAGTCCAGCAGAAGAGTCCAGCGAGTCCTAGATCCGTTTTGAGTGCGCGGAGTGATGCAGTGTTATGTTTGAAACAAGCAATAAGTCAAGATAAGTCTAAAGGTGCTGATAAACTTGAATATTCACTGGTAACAGAACATCGAACATTCGCCGTTTTTTAAATTTGTTAAACTGAACAAACAAACAAAGCACTTTGACTTACCATCCACATTAATATGCCAGCCTGTTGTTTTTAAACAATCCATTTTTTATATTGTTCGTTGTAATTTATTTATTTCTTGGTTTCTTATAGTTATTTTTTTTCTTCATTTTATTTATTTACATAGATTAGTGGTTTATTTTTTATATTTGTGTATCGTTCCGTGAGTCACAGACGGTTCTCGCAGAAAATCAGCGCTGCAGGCGTCTAACGCTTCAGCATAATGCTGAGTCAGCGACCGTTTCACTTTCGCGGGGACACACAAAAATTGTGTAGGTATATATTTCATGTTGATTTCTTATTATTATTTTTTGGTTTATTTTTGTACAATGTTTTCTGTATATGTGTGACTTCTGTGTTAGTGAATAAATGTATTCTTTTCTTTCCTTTTTTCTTTTCAATGATCAGAGCCAAGCATAGAGCCAAACGTTGCTACGAACATTTAAAACCTGTTTCACCACTTGTAGATTAACTTTAAGTGTCAGATAAAAGTATTCGTGTCTAGTCTCCTGTCCAGTGGTGGTGTAGGGGAATAGCACGCAGCACGGAATGCTGAGGACCTGGGTTCGATTCCCAGCGCTGGTCTATTTTTTCTGGTTTTTCTGTGCATTCATGTTTCGGCTTGTGTTTTCGTGTGAAATTTATATAAACTTTCACGGGATGACCGTAAAAGAAACAAAAATTTGGAGTTGAAATAAAAAATACAAAAAGACTCCAAATCGTAATCTTGATTTGATTGCTTAATAGCGACATCTCTTGTCCCTGGTGAACGGATAGTTTCGATGGGAGTGAAAAATGTTTCTCGTTGAGAACGTAGATCATAGATGGCGTTAGTGTCGCTGCTAAAGTGACTAATAAGAATCCAAGTTGAAATATGGGTGCATAGGAAAAATTCGTGTCTAGTCTCCTGTCCAGTGGTGGTGTAGGGGAATAGCACGCAGCACGGAATGCTGAGGACCTGGGTTCGATTCCCAGCGCTGGTCTATTTTTTCTGGTTTTTCTGTGCATTCATGTTTCGGCTTGTGTTTTCGTGTGAAATTTATATAAACTTTCACGGGATGACCGTAAAAGAAACAAAAATTTGGAGTTGAAATAAAAAATACAAAAAGACTCCAAATCGTAATCTTGTTTAACGGATGCTCGGCAAAAGACTTTAAGCAAATTTACCGTCGTTTTAAAATGCTCACTAGAATGCTCTTGTTTATTTTATAATATCGACCCCATGTTTCCCCATCCATTGATTAAATTTATTTGACAGATAAATGTAATGCCATCTCTGTTTGTTTTGTTAGAATATACGGAGACGGCATCAGATTTATCCGTCAAATAAAATTAATGAATAGGTGGTGAAACAGCCTCTTAATAATTTATTGAATCAGGCGTTACTTTGCGGAGGTCCATATCAATGAACTAAAATAATGTCTTTGCTCACCCGCGACCTTGAGATAGCTAAGTCTATGCAAATTATGCGTGTTCATGCAGTTCCTCCACCTCCACACTGTAAGAACACACACAAATTACACAAACCCATCTATCACCACCACCACAATACACTGACGCGTTTCGAACTCAACCAGAGCTCATCTTCAGAGTGACACAACCTTACACCATGCTACCAGTTGTTAGTCTAACAAACCACCACCACTGTTTTAATTTGCCAAACAAAACAAAAAACTACCCGCAAATTATTAATAAATTTTAACTGTGCTACAAAACTACCTTGATTTTTTAATTTTTATTTATTTATTGTCAAGGCATGTTTAACTAACTACCGTTGCTAAAATTAGACCCTAGCCGTAGCAAGGGTGATGACACTAAATTTATTTGCTCATTATTAATAGACCCCATACTATTGTACCTAATTATCTCCATACATTCTAACACATCAAGACGAAACCCCTTGTCACAGTAATGTAACACTTCATACGAATCTGAGTCCGATATAGAATGATTTAATTCTAACAGATGCTTAGCAAAATTAGATCTATCAGGATGCTCGTTTCTATATGCCGATACATGCTCTTTAAACCTAGTATTAAAACTGCGCCCTGTCTGACCTACATATACTTTACTGCAGTCATTACAAGTGAGCTTGTATACACCCGATTTAGTTCCTTTATCCACCTTATCTTTGTGGTTACAAAGTTTAGAGTACAAAGAGTTGTTAGTTTTAAAGGCTACATTTACATTGTTTGATTTTAAAATGTCATAAATTCTATCAGACAAACGACCAACATATGAAATGCTACACCTATATTTGTTTGAAGACTGAGAAGGCAACCCGGCGTGAAGCATGCTATTCACTATCCGTGCCTGCTTCCTCTTAACCAAACCATCTACCATTGATGTTGTATAGCCATTTGACGTTGCTATCTGATAGATAATATTTAACTCTGATTCAAATTTTTTCTTAGAAAGAGGTACAGTTAATAATCTATGTACATAACAATGAAAGGCTGCTAACTTATGCTGCCACGGATGATTAGATGATGCAGGTATCACAGCATCTGTGTATGTGGTTTTTCGATAAATTTTAAATTGTTGTTGATTATTTCATCTCGTAATTGTTAAATCCAAAAAGTTTAGTGAAAAATTTTCTTCTATTTCCATTTTAAATTTTATTTTAACATGTTTGTTATTGATACTATCCACAAATAAATCCAGTTGCCTCCTAGTTCCCCTCCAACACAGAATTAAAGCCTCTTAATAATATGTAACTTAACATTCGCTAGAATGCTTGATACAAGTTTAGTGAATGTTCAATAGTTTATCAGCACCTTAACGGGGATAATAAGAGCTAAGCCTACACTACATACATCAACATGATGTACCCAAATTTTGTTCTTTCTTAGTCTGCCTGTGATCATAACGCTGGATGTTAATGTAAATACGTCTAACGTTACAACGTGTACGTCACATACGTAAAATGCTTTTTCTGTGACGTCCAAGATATTTACTGAGATATTATTTGAATATCTTCTATATCTATCTTTATATATATATATATATAAAAGGCAAACCTGACTCACTGGGTTATATATCAACGCACAGCCCAAACCACTGGGCCTAGAAACTTGAAATTTGGTACAGAGGTTCCTTTTATGATGTAAGTGAGCACTAAGAAAGGATTTTTAGAATTTCATCCCCTAAGGGGGTGAAATGGGGGGGTGAAGCTTATATGCAATTTTGTCATTTTTGGACTTAGAAATATGAAAATAGTTGTATAAGTTTTTGATTACAATTAAAAATGATCTGTCTAGGTGAAATGGATAAAATACCCCCCTAAAGGGGTAAAATGGGGGGTAAAGTTTGTATGGAAATATTCTCATTTCTGGACTTAGTAGTATGAAAATAGGTATATAACTTCTCGATTACAATTAAAAATTATCAGTGTAAGCAAAATGGATAAAATTCCCCCCTAAAAGTGTAAAATGGGGGGGGGTAAAGTTTGTATGGAAATTTTCTCATTTCTGGAATTAGATCTATGAAAATAAGTATATAGGTTCTCGATTACAATCAAAAATTATCTGTGTAAGCGAAATGGATAAAATTCCCCCTAATGGGGTAAAATGGGGGGGTAAAGTTTGTATGGAAATTTTCCCATTTCTGGACTTAGTACTATGAAAATAGGTGTATAAGTTCTTGATTACAATTAAAAATTATCTGTGTAAGCGAAATGGATAAAATTCCCCCCTAAAAGTGTAAAATGGGGGGGTAAAGTTTTTATGGAAATTTTCTCATTTCTGGAATTAGATCTATGAAAATAGGTATATAGGTTCTCGATTACAATTAAAAATTATCTGTCCAGATGAAATGGATAAAATTCCCCCCCCCCCCCTAAAGGGATAAAATGGAAGGTAAAGATTATATGGAAATTTTCTCATTTTTGGACTTAGAAGTATGAAAATAGGTATACAAGTTCTCGATTACAATTTAAAATTATCTGTGTAGATGAAATAGATAAAATTATCTCCTAAAGGTGTAAAATGGGGGGTAAAGATTATATGGCAATTGTCTCATTTCTGGATTTAGATTACAATAAAAAACTATCTATGTAGGTGAAATGGATAAAATTACCCCTAGAAGGGTAAAATGGGGGGTGAAGTTTGTATTGAAATTTTTTGATTTCTGGACTTAGCAGTATGAAAATTGCTATTAGGTAAGTATACATATACCTATTGGTATTAAGGGTCCTGATAACAAATAAAATTATTTCCGTAGGCAAAGATAAAGAAAGAAGAAGTAGCTTTCGACTTATTAGGGGGGAGTTTTTATGAGACTTCCTTATTTCTACACTAAAAATATGGCTGGTCACCATTTAAAATGATCCGTATGGTGTTGACGACTTCAATAAGGGAGGGGGTTTTTCATACAATATGGAGGTTAATTAAATAAAACATATAGCCTGATAACTAAAGTACACGCGGACGAAATCGCAGGCAAAAGCTAGTTAACTATAATCTGTCAAAAGTTTTGTTTTTCTCAATCATCTTTTCAGGATTTTCTTATCAGTTTGAAAATATCCTACAACAATAATTTGCAACAAAAAAATTGTTGCTTATAGCCAATATGTGTTAAGTAAATAGATGTTCAATAAATTCGGCAGTTTTCATTACAATATGGGATATTTTTATTTTAAAAACCAACTTCTCCAATTAAATCTGCATTCACTTTGCATGTTTAATTAAAAACAAAATTAGTTAGACAAACACACTGGTGAATCAAGTAAGTATTTAGTTATTATCATGTCAGCAAGTAATAATAATGCACCTACAATCTGTAAGTGATACTGTGGTAGGTATAAAAACCATGTTCACATCCTCACTTAGTCACTTCGAACAAAGCGGCAGAAAAAGCGACCGATATGTATCGCTTAGTGATTATTCTCGCGATTTTTAATTACGTTGAACCTCTGACCCATGGGCACTTTGGCTGGGACGGACACGGTCCCGGACCCGGCCACGGACCCGGACACGGACCAGGATGTGGACCCGGACACGGACCCGGAGACGGACCCGGAGACGGACCCGGCCATGGACCAGGATTTGGACCCGGACACGGACCAGGATTCGGACCCGGAGACGGGCCCGGATTCGGACACGGACCCGAAGATGGACCCGGACATGGACCAGGATTCGGACCCGGACACGGACCAGGATTCGGACCCGGAGACGGACCCGGATTTGGACACGGACCCGAAGACGGACCCGGATTCGGACACGGACCCGAAGATGGACCCGGACATGGACCAGGATTCGGACCCGGACATGGACCAGGATTCGGACCCGGAGACGGACCCGGATTTGGACACGGACCCGAAGACGGACCCGGATTCGGACACGGACCCGAAGACGGACCCGAACACGGACCCGGACACGGACCTGGACACGGACACGGACCTTGGCACGGATTTGGACACCATTGCGGATTCCATGGTCACAATAGACCAATAGACAATGAAATATTCCAGAGCATTTGCAATGACGTTATGGCAATTGATGACAAGATCCAGCAACAATGCACTCAAGACCAAGAAATAGTAATCAAGGAAATATACGAACAGGACACTTATAAACTTAAAACTACTCTTCCTAACTTCAACCAGAGCAGTATAGAAGTGAAAATTCAGAACAGGGTGTTATACATTAAAGCCATAAGAGAGAATGAGTTCAAGAAACACGTTTACTTCAAAATTTTGGCAGATTATCTAAACGTAAACAATGCTAAGTGGCACTATGTTAACGACGAACTTACTGTTGCTATACGGTTCAAAATTATTACTGGTAAGGAGACTGTTTTGAATTGTGACAATGTCATTGATAGAAATGTTATCGACGTCCCAATGTCAGATTATGATTTAAATGAGCGAATTGATGTTGATGAACGGTTTGGATTTTATAATGAAACGGTGGCAGAAGAAACGTCTTAATTTGATGAAGATGAAGATTTGATTACTACTTATTCTAAGAATTCTCTCAAACCTACATGTATACAAAGATTTTCAGTTAAAAAAACCGTATTAATTCTGTATATTTATCTTTTCTTTCAATAACTGCAATTTTACCTTTGATTGACATCGTAGCGACAGTTTTGAATTTTTATTTAACTTGCAAAGTTGTGTACAGTACTAGCATTAATATCTGACACAACGAAGCGTGCATAGATATCTGATACGCCTCTATTTCTTGGTGTTAGGTATTCTTGTACGCTGCGCTGTGACAAATATGAATGTAAGTGACTATACCTAAGTGAATTCGTTAATAATTAGGTGTGTTTTCAAAATTCTAAGCCATTTTTCGACCAGTTCCTGGTGCCACTAACTATGCTGAAATTTTGCATATAATTTTTGTAAGTTCACCCAGGATCGTCTTCGCACGACGGAACTTTTCAACGTTATAGCACCAACTTGAATTAGTGTGAATATACACGCGGTAGCGTGTCAAGCCAAGTTCAAGCTAACGGAACTGGCAAGCAGCACCGTTTGTAATGTTACACAAACCACTTGGAGCCACTTTTGACCCCTAGCTCATACTTAACTCGAAAACTACTTCATATAAAAAAGTAAAATTTGGTTCATATATTGAGGTTTACGAGATAAAATTGTGTTCCAAATTTTAATATTACACCCCAAACTGTTATTTAGTAAATAATGTCGTCATTATTGTTATCACTCGTCGTCATTATCATCACTGATTGACTTTTAGATCAAATTTTGCTAGATACTCGTAAATAAAGTAGAAAACATTGAGTATGCCTAGCCTATGTATGTAAATTTAAAAAAAAAAGCACTTATTCTGTTTTCAATACCCTCGAAATAGGTAAGATTACCGAATACAATTATTTGCACATATCTAAGCCATACCTACATACAAGTACCCTTAAATGTCATTGGTAGCACTCTTACTATAGGGTTTTGCAATAGTCAGCCCTGTGCAGCTTACGCACACATTAACGCGTGTGTACAGACGACGTCGTGCCTATGTAGATTCAAGATCGCGGATTTTGTACGGCGTGGCCGCCCTGTGAACGTACGTAACATACGTAAAATGCTTTTTCTGTGACGTCCAAGATATTTACTGAGTTGAAATATTATTTGATTAACTATAATCTCTCAAGTTTTTTTTTTCAATCTTCTTCAGAATTATCTGTTCAGCCATTATCATTTCAAGTTTTAAAATATCATACAACAATAATTTGCAACAATAATTTGTTGCTCATACATAGCCAATATTGTGTCAAATAGATGTTCATTGAATTTGGCAGTTTTCATTACAATATGGGATATTTTTATTGAAAAACCAACTTCTCAAATTAAATCTGCATTCACTTTGCATGTTTAATAAAAAACAAAATTAGTTAGACAAACACACTGGTGAATCAAGTAAGTATTTACGTAGTAATTATAGCGTCAGCAATTAATAATAATGCAACTACAATCTGTAAGTCATACTGTGGTACGTATAAAAACCATATGCACAGTCCCACTTAGCCACTTCAAACCTAGCGGCAGAAATAGCGACCGATATGTATCGTTTAGTGATTATTCTCGCAATTTTTAATTACGTTGAACCTCTGACCCATGGGCACTTTGGCTGGGACGGACACGGTCCCGGACCCGGCCACGGACCCGGACACGGACCAGGATTCGGACCCGGACACGGACCCGGACACGGACCTCGATTCGGACCCGGACACGGACCTCGATTCGGACCCGGACACGGACCTCGATTCGGACCCGGACACGGACCCGGACACGGACCCGGACATGGACCCGGACACGGACCCGGACACGGACCAGGATTCGGACCCGGAGACGGACCAGGACACGGACCAGGATTCGGACCCGGAGACGGACCCGGATATGGACCCGGCCAGGGACCAGGATTTGGACCTTGGCACGGACCCGGATACGGACCCGGACACAGACCCGGACCCGGTCACGGACCAGGATTCGGACACGGACCCGGAGACGGACCCGGACACGGACCAGGATTCGGACCTGGACACGGACCCGGACATGGACCCGGACATGGACCCGGACGTGGACCCGGACATGGACCCGGACACGGACCTTGGCACGGATTTGGACACCATTGCGGATTCCATGGTCACAATAGACCAGACAATGAAATATTCCAGAGCATTAGTAACGACGTTATGGCAATTGACGACAAGATCCAGCAACAATGCACTCAAGACCAAGAAATAGTAATCAAGGAAATATACGAACAGGACACTTATAAACTTAAAACTACTCTTCCTAACTTCAACCAGAGCAGTATAGAAGTGAAAATTCAGAACAGGGTGTTATACATTAAAGCCATAAGAGAGAATGAGTTCAAGAAACACGTTTACTTCAAAATTTTGGCAGATTATCTAAACGTAAACAATGCTAAGTGGCACTATGTTAACGACGAACTTACTGTTGCTATACGGTTCAAAATTATTACTGGTAAGGAGACTGTTTTGAATTGTGACAATGTCATTGATAGAAATGTTATCGACGTCCCAATGTCAGATTATGATTTAAATGAGCGAATTGATGTTGATGAACGGTTTGGATTTTATAATGAAACGGTGGCAGAAGAAACGTCTTAATTTGATGAAGATGAAGATTTGATTACTACTTATTCTAAGAATTCTCTCAAATCTACATGTATACAAAGATTTTCAGTTAAAAAAACCGTATTAATTCTGTATATTTATCTTTTCTTTCAATAACCGCAATTTTACCTTTGATTGACATCGTAGCGACAGTTTTGAATTTTTATTTAACTTGCAAAGTTGTGTACAGTACTAGCATTAATATCTGACACACCGAAGCGTGCATATAGATATCTGATACGCCTCTATTTCTTGGTGTTAGGTATTCTTGTACGCTGCGCTGTGACAAATATGAATGTAAGTGACAATACCTAAGTAAAATCGTAAATAATTAGGTGTGTTTTCGAAATTCTAAGCCATTTTTCGACCAGTTCCTGGTGCCACTAATTATGCTGAAATTTTGCATATAATTTTTGTAAGTTCACCCAGGATCGTCTTCGCACGACGGAACTTTTCAACGTTATAGCACCAACTTGAATTAGTGTGAATATACACGCGGTAGCGTGTCAATCCAAGTTCAAGCTAACAGAACTGGCAAGCAGCACCGTTTGTAATATTACACGAACCACTTGGAGCCACTTTTGACCCCTAGCTCATACTTAACTCGAAAACTACTTCATATAAACATGTAAAATTTGGTTCATATATTGAGGTTTACGAGATAAAATTGTGTTCCAAATTTTAAAATTACACCCCAAGCTGTTATTTAGATAATAATTTCGTCATTATTGTTATCACTCGTCGTCATTATCATCACTGAT
The DNA here is from genome assembly GCA_037349165.1 of Choristoneura rosaceana. Taxonomy (NCBI): domain Eukaryota; kingdom Metazoa; phylum Arthropoda; class Insecta; order Lepidoptera; family Tortricidae; genus Choristoneura; species Choristoneura rosaceana. The sequence goes on from JAZBNJ010000026.1 coordinate 2,066,762, forward strand.
TGACTTTTAGATCAAATTTTGCTAGATACTCGTAAATAAAGTAGAAAACATTGAGTATGCCTAGCCTATGTATGTAAATTTTAAAAAAAATGCACTTATTCTGTTTTGAATACCCTCGAAATAGGTAAGATTACCGAATACAATTATTTGCACATATCTAAGCCATACCTACATACAAGTACCCTTAAATGTCATTGGTAGCACTCTTACTATAGGGTTTTGCAATAGTCAGCCCTGTGCAGCTTACGCACACATTAACGCGTGTGTACAGACGTCGTCGTGCCTATGTAGATTCAAGATCGCGTATTTTGTACGGCGTGGCCGCCCTGTGAACGTACGTAACATACGTAAAATGCTTTTTCTGTGACGTCCAAGATATTTACTGAGTTGAAATATTATTTGATTAACAATAATCTCTCAAGTTTTTTTTTTTCAATCATCTTCAGAATTATCTGATCAGCCATTATAATTTCAAGTTTTAAAATATCATACAACAATAATTTTCAACAAAAATTTATTGCTCATACATTCAATGAATTTGCCAGTTTTCATTACAATATGGGATATTTTTATTGAAAAACCAACTTCTCAGATTAAATCTGCATTCACTTTGCATGTTTAATAAAAAACAAAATTAGTTAGACAAACACACTGGTGAATCAAGTAAGTATTTAGTAATTATCATGTCAGCAGTTAATAATAATGCACCTACAATCTGCAAGTGATACTGTGGTAGGTATAAAAACCATGTTCACAGCCTCACTTAGTCACTTTAAACAAAGCGGCAGAAAAAGCGAGCAATATGTATCGCTTAGTGATTATTCTCGCGATTTTTAATTACGTTGAACCTCTGACCCATGGGCACTTTGGCTGGCGCGGACACGGTCCTGGACACACACATGGACCTGGGCACGGATTCAGACACAATTGTGGATTCCATGGTCACAATAGACCAATAGACAATGAAATATTCCAGAGCATTTGTAATGATGTTATGGCAATTGACGACAAGATCCAGCAACAATGCACTCAAGACCAAGAAATAGTAATCAAGGAAGTATACGAACAGGACACTTATAAACTTAAAACTACTCTTCCTAACTTCAACCAGAGCAGTATAGAAGTGAAAATTCAGAACAGGGTGTTATACATTAAAGCGATAAGAGAGAATGAGTTCAAGAAACACGTTTACTTCAAAATTTTGGCAGATTATCTAAACGTAAACAATGCTAAGTGGCACTATGTTAACGACGAACTTACTGTTGCTATACGGTTCAAAATTATTACTGGTAAGGAGACTGTTTTGAATTGTGACAATATTATTGATAGAAATGTTATAGACGTCCCAATGTCAGATTATGATTTAAATTCGGTAATTGATGTTGACGAACGATTTAGATTTTAAAATGAAAAGGTGGCAGAAAATTAATGTTTTAATTTGATGAAGATAAAGATTTGATTACTAATAATCCTATGTATTCACTCATACCTATATGTGTAGCGTATACTATACAAAGAATTTTAATTAAATAGCCGTGTTTATTCTGTATATTTATCTTTTCTTTCATTAACCGCAATTTACCTTTAATTGATATCGTTGCGTATACCGTTCGACAGTTTTGAATTTTTATTTAACTTGCAAAATTGTGTACAGTACCAGCACGTAGCAGTACTTCATTGTGTCAGATATTAATAAATCTGACTCAGTGAAACGTGCATAGATATCTGATACAACTCTTTTTCTTGGTGTTAGGTATTCTTGAACGCTGCGCTGTGGCAAATATTAATGCAGGTGACACCTAAGTAAATTCGTAAATACGTACGTGTGTTTTCAAAATTGTAAACCATTTTTCGACCAGAGGCCTTATTGCCTAACGTTTCTGACACTCGCGATCGCAATGAAATGACAGTTTTTGTATGCGAAATATGTCATTTGATTGCGATCGCAAGCGTCAGAAACATTAGGCAATACGGCCTCAGTTCCTGGTGCCACTAACTATGCTGAAATTTTGCATATATTTTTTGTAAGTTCACCCAAGATCGTCTTCGCACGACGGAGCTTTTCAACGGTTATAGCACCAACTTGAATTAGTGTGAATATATACACGCGGTAGCGTGTCAAGCCAAGTCCAAGCTAACAGAACTGGCGAGCAGGACCGTTTGTAATATTACACGAACCACTTGGAGCCACTTTTGACCCCTAGCTCAAACTTAACTCGAAAACTATTTCATATAAACATGTAAAATTTGGTTCATATATTGAGGTTTACGAGATAAAATTGTGTTCCAAATTTTAAAATTACACCTCAAACTGTTATTTAGATAATAACGTCATCATTATTATTATAATTCGTTGTAATTATTATCACTGATTGACCTATAGATCACAACTCTTACCCAGTTCACGAATTACACTAAATTTCCAGTCAAATAAGATTAATTTGATTATGTTAGGTCAAATAGTTTCTATAATAGGGCTAATTCAATGTTTGCGCAATTTCCAAAAAAGGAAATATCACAGTTTTTTTAGTTTTCGTCATTTTTTACCCCTAAAGAGTGGGCTTATGCGAAAAATTATTATGTAGTTATTAAAGTCCACTAAATTCCCAACAAAATTAGATCAATGAAGTCAACTTACACCTGATAGTTCCTGAGACACAGCTGTTCAAAGTGGTTGAGGTAAGTAAACAATTATGTACTAGAAGGGTTTGCAAAGTGAAGTACGCCCTGTTAGTGAAATAAGCATTATAATTATAATTTTATGTACAGCACAGTTAAGGAAATGGTTAATACACGCATTCTTTGTGCATTTTTATGGACCAGGTTCGTTCTCTAAATCTACGGCATGCCTTTTGGGGGCAGCTTGCTGAGGTAGAATTTCTTTATCCAACTGCTCAGGAAGGTCGAAATTGTCATTTGATGGTGGATCGTCAATAAATGGTTCATCAACAATGTCATCATACGTTACTTAGGCCTGAGTGAGAACTGTGCATTTTTCCGGGATAAAAAGTAGCCTATGTCACTCTGGGGCTCATAAACTATCTCTATGCCAAAAATCACGTCGATCCGTCGCTCCGTTACGGCGTGATAGACGGACAAACATACAAACACGCAAGCACACTTTCGCATTTATAATATTAAGTATGGATAACGAGTGGAATACCCTTAATTTTTCTTAATTCTAACATATCAGTTTTAGTACTTATAACTATTTATAATTATAACTAAGAGTACTTTTGTTTTTTATTACTTTATAATCATTAGTGTAAGATACTTATAACCACATAAACAATTTAATAACAACTTAAAAAATACCTAATTTCTTCTACAACTTTATGCTGTAAATTGAAAACAAATTTTATAAGACAATTTTTTCCTAAACAATGATCCTGTCGATTCGTATAGTAAAATAACGAATGTTTTTGTTTTTTATTTTTAGTTGGTTTGATTCCTGGCTGAGACAAGTGAAGTTAAGAAGATCTTAGAATGCAGTTTCGTTTCATTTTAAAAATAAAGGAATGTTTCCTTTCACTACATTTATCTATCCAACTACACACACATTACAACACAACTACAACTACATTTATTTATTTTTTATTTATCCTGTATCTGTGTCTATATTTAAGTTTTTGTACTGCTTTATGGTGTGCAATAAAGAATATTTGTATTGTATTGTATTGTACATTTAGCTAACTAAAGGATTTCTAAGGTAGTCGCCTTCCAGGCCCCATAGATTTTTTCCACCCCGTATAGCATTATGAAAATGTAGATATACGTTCGCTATACAGCGTACTTGACTACCATGTTCTTATTGTTGGTAATTCCCATGGGAATTTAGAACAATCCCGGACTTTCAATTCCACTGCCACGTTTAATATTACGAGCGAAACCGCACGTCAAAAATACTAAAAACCGGCCAAGACCGTATCTGACACGCCCGAAATATGGTCCCGTAGCCATTACGAAAAAAATAAGTCATATTTTTCTAAGAACTTCGTATTTTGTACGGAAATATTCCAAGCTTAGGTATATTTATACCTTAGGCTGCTATTTACTCTTAAACTACTTATAATTCTCAAGTAAACTTAACCGTTATAGTTTTCCTTGTAAGTTTGATATACTTTCTACCATCCTGAATTTTTCCAAAATTTTCCACCCACCTGTTTAGATTTTAAAGGGGGGACGCTCGATTTTAATGAAAATTTGCACTTTAAAGTTGAATATTTTGCAAACATATCACTGAATCGAAAAATCGTTTAAGCAACCCCCTAATGGTTTTAAAAGAACTATCCAACGATATCCTACACTACAAGGTTTGATGAGAAAAAAAAATCACCCACACTTTAAGTCTATGATATTTTTATTGTACCATTTTGTCGGCATAGTTTACGTACATATGCGTGCAAAATTACAGCTTTCTAGTATTGATAGTCCCTGAGCAAAGCCGCGGACGGACAGACAGACAGACATGGCGAAACTATAAGGGTTCCGTTCCGTTTTTGCTATTTGGGCTACAAAACCCAAAAAACATTATCTCGCGACAGTTTGTTCATTATTATTTTACCCCACACTTTCAAGATACTCGTGGCAATAAATTAATTAAAATCAGATTTATTCCAAAGCTTAGCTTATCAAAGAATCAATTTAAATAAGAGAATAATACAAATTACTTTTATAAAGGAAATGAGGAAACTTCAGGTTAATCCAAAATCTGCCGCTCATCCCGTCCTCAGATAATCAATTTCCTGATTTAATATTCCTCCAAACAAATTTGTCTCGGGCCGGGGGGAGGAGAAATGACAGATTAGTTTCTAAAACATACCAAGAGGCTGTCGGGTCACAATCAGTGCAGGGTTCCGTATTCAAATACAGGAAATATTCAATACTAGATATTCAGTTCTGCGGCACGCTTACTTAACTTCTACGAATCCTATCGGGGCTGGTGAAAAATTAGATTGTCTATTCTCGTGTTTAGGGTGTTTAATATGTATTTAACTATGTACCTATATGTCGGCGGCCGATCGTAAAATCCGCCAGATCACTCGTGTACATGTCATAAAAGGAACCTCTGTGCAAAATTTCAGCTTTCTAGGTTCAAAGGTTTGGGCTGGGCGTTGATGAGTCAGTGATGAATGAATGAGTGTATCAGGACTTTCATCTACTTATATATTTTTTTAACATATAAAAGGCAAACCTGACTCACTGGGTCATATATCAACGCACAGCCAAAACCGCTGGGCCTAGAAACTTGAAATTTGGTACAGAGGTTCTTTTTATGATGTAAGTGAGCACTAAGAAAGGATTCTTAGAAATTCATCCCCTAAGGGGGTGAAATGGGGGGGTGAAGCTTATATGGAATTTTCTCATTTCTGGACTTAGATGTATGAAAATTGCTGTATAAGTTCTCGATTATGATTAAAAATTATCTGTCCAGGTGAAATGGATAAAATTTAGGGGGGAAAGGGGTAAAATGGGGGGTAAAGTCTGTATGGAAATTTTCTCAGTTCTGGACTTAGAAGTATGAAAATAGGATCGATTACAATGAAAAATTATTTGTGTAGGTGAAATTTATTAAATTCCTCCCTGAAGGGGTAAAATGGGGGGGTAAAGTTAGCATATGTTGTAACGGGGGTTAATTAAAACATATGCCCTGATAACTAAAATAACGCGGACGAAGTCGCGGGCAAAAGCTAGTTTATATATTTATAGATATATAAAACAAAGTCGTGTTTTTCGAACACTTGAAACTCGAGAATGGCTGGACCGAATTTCATGACTTTTGATTTTTTGTACTTATTTTTGTCCGTCCCGAATAGATTGAAAAAAATTGAAAAAAATCCTTTACAAAATGTTCATGAGTTTCGTCACTGTCAAACATTTACCCCCCGTTACCATCCATTGATCGAATTTATCAAAGAATTTATCTGACGATTAAATGTGATGCCGTCTCTGTTTGTTTTGTTCGAATAGACGAAGACGGCATCACATTTATCCGTCAAATAAAATTAATCAATGGGTGGTGAAACAGCCCCTTAATGTTCATCCCGTCGATACGTCTTCCCTTACATTAAATAAGGTATTTAATAAAGTTTTCTAATCGTCAATATCCACAATATTCGGATAATGGCGTATTTACTTCTTCTTCTCTTTTAAAATATGGCTTTCTGTCCTTATTAGGACAATTTTGCCAGTGTCAAGGTACTCTCTTTGAGAGGGACGTTATTCGGTAGTTGTAGTTTTTGCAACTTGATAGTAAAATTCCAGAAACCACGTGGAGACAACTTGCGCATTAAAAAATGACAGACAAGAGAGCAATATAGAATTTTGTGATCACTATTCACTGTTAAGGTTAATCGCCGCATAAAACACTATCAAAATTATACTTCAACTAGCCAAAGAAACAGAAATAGCAAAATTATACATTGACTATATCCGCCATGTTCGAATGCCACAAATCAAATCCATGGCGTATATAAAAAAAAATAGAATAGTCAGTAATGAAAAAGATTGACATTGGCTGTCAAATTTATGGCTGATGGTTGGTTTACGTTGGTTGATGGTTTGAAAACGCAATCGGACCCGCTAGATGGCGCTGTTGTTGGCTTTTTTTTATTCGACTGGAAGGCAAACGAGCAAGTGGGTCTCCACCACCGCCCATAAACATCTGCAACACCAGGGGTATTGCAGTATTGCGTTGCCAACCTAGAGGCCTGTTATCATCCATAGCCATACTTAATATTATAAATGCGAAAGTGTGTTTGTGTGTTTGTATGTTTGTCCCTCTTTCACGCCGTAACGAAGCGACGGATCAACGTGATTTTTGGCATAGAGATAGTTTATGGGCCCGAGAGTGACATAGGCTACTTTTTATCCCGGAAAAACGCACAGTTCCCGATGGAACAGCGCGCAATAACCGAATACCGCGCGGGCGGAGCCGCGGGCAAAAGCTAGTAATATTATACAGTAGCAAAAGTGTTGCTAGCCGAGTAGATGAGGTCAACGGCCTATTTTTACATATTCTCGTATATTCTGAACATAATTATGACTCAAAACAATGTTAGTGTTCACGACGCAGTAGCCGATAACCCTCGACCTGTATTTACCAAGAATGATCTAGGTACTCACCCTTGTCTTGGCGATAAGGTATCGGTGTTCGCATAATAAACACCAATGGCCACTTTGGTGCAGTAAATGAAGGAAGTTGTTGTATGGAGACCCAAGCATTAATTCCTCAGTCGATGAAATTTTGCTTGGTTATTGTATAGTATGAGCCGTAAGTAAAATATAAAAAATCCAAAAAAAAAACACCTAAGTTAGGTATTTATAAGCTAAAAATCGTCGTATCTCGAAATGGATAATTTTTCCGAGTGCACTTTATGACCATTACGTCAAGGTTTAATTTCGTTCACGTATTGATTTGAGATACGAGATTTTTTCAAAGTAGTGACGAAACACAAATCTGTTTATATTAGTAATTTAATTTAATTTCTGCTGGAATATTTTTTTTTATATTTCATATATTGTTCCAATACGTTACATGAGTATGTCTATGTTGAACAAAGTTTGAACGGAGCAAATAATTTATTGAATCAGGCGTTACTTTGCGGAGGTCCATATCAATGAACTAAAAGAATTTCTTTGCTCACCCGCGACCTTGAGATAGACACATGATGATGTGTTAGAATGTATGGAGTAAATTAGGTACAATAGTATGGGGTCTATTATTAATGAGCAAATAAATTTAGTGTCATCACCCTTGCTACGGCTTGGGTCTAATTTTAGCAACGGTAGTTAGTTAAACATGCCTTGACAATAAGTAAATAAAAAATAAAAAATCAAGGTAGTTTTGTAGCACAGTTAAAATTTATTAATAATTTGCGGGTAGTTTTTTGTTTTGTTTGGCAAATTAAAACAGTGGTGGTGGTTTGTTAGTCGAACAACTGGTAGCATGGTGTAAGGTTGTGTCACTCTGAAGATGAGCTCTGGTTGAGTTCGAAACGCGTCAGTGTATTGTGGTGGTGGTGATAGATGGGTTTGTGTAATTTGTGTGTGTTCTTTCAGTGTGGAGGTGGAGGAACTGCATGAACACGCATAATTTGCATAGACTTAGCTATCTCAAGGTCGCGGGTGAGCAAAGAAATTCTTTTAGTTCATTGAACGGAGCATTTTTTTTATTTAATTTTTTTTTATTTAATTTTTTTTTATTATTTTTTTTTTTGGATATTTATACAATACTCTTTATTTATTGATACTTTATCATACTGTCAAGTTTTTTCGGGCTGAGGAATTATTGTTGGGTCCACTACCTTTATTTACTGCACTACTTGCAGAAAAAACATAAATTTCGAGTTAGCGTTAAGATCAGTTTAGTAGTGTCAAAATGTATGGAACTGTCAAGCTTAAGCCAGGCTTAACAACTAAATCTAGATTTATTTTTACCTGCAAGTGGGTCTAATGGCTACTTGCTGGAAAAACATAAATCTCGAGTTAGCGTTAAGATCAGTTTAGTAGTGTCAAAATGTATGGAACTGTCAAGCTGAAGCCAGGCTTAACAACTAAATCTAGATTTATTTTTTACCGCAAGACGGCCTAAGTGACCAGTGACCAAAGTTCCGCTTCCACCAGAGATCTAAGAGAAATGTTTCGAGAAATGTGTTTTTCATGAACCAATAGAAACGCTTCATTTACCTGGCCTCGCTCCGCTCAGCTGTTTCCATCGGAGATGTGCTATGCGAGGCGAGGTAAATGAAGCATTATTGAAAACAACACAACCTCGTACGGTATTGGTGGAAACGTAGCCTTATTATGCTACTAGATTTTGTCCGCGGTTCCACCCGCGTGGTATTCGGTTATCGCGCGCTGTTCCCTCGGGAATTGTGCATATTTCCGGGATAAAAAGTAGCCTATGTCACTCTCGGGCTCATAAGCTATCTCTGTACCAAAAATCACATCGATGCGTCGCTCCGTTACGGCGTGAAAGACGGACAAACACACAAACATACAAGACACACTTTCGCATCTAAAATCTTACTAGCTTTTGCCCGCGGCTCCGCCCGCGTGGAATTCAGTTATCGCGCGCTGTTCCCTCGGGAACTATGCATTTTTTCGGAATAAAAAGTAGCCTATGTCACTCTCGGGCCCATAAACTATCTCTATGCCAAAAATCACGTCGATCCGTCGCTCCGTTACGGCGTGAAAGACGGATAAACATACAAACATATAAATACACAAACATACAAACACACTTTCGCATTTATAATATTAGTATGGATATGGATAAAGTATGGATTCGTAATGTTTAGGAGCTTTGTTGGCTCAGCCACAGACCGAAAACTGAGGAGTTAGGTACTACGAAATTCAAAAATCGAAGTTCGTGTCGTATCGTCCCTCTCACTCTACCGACAAACTGCTCTGTAGTTTGGCACAACAAATGTTAATTAAAAATGTAACTCTTAGCAAAAACAAACTATTCTATCTATTTATCTCACGTATTAATAATTTAAGCATAAGCAGTGCATTTAGTGTAAGTTTTCGGTTACAAAATACTTTTGAACTGAAATTACTGGCACTTGAGGTACCTATTCCATCTTAGGCCAAACATTGTTGGCAACAAATCTGCAATACCCCTGGTGTTGCAGATGTTTATGGGCGGTGGTGATCTCTTACCACCAGGAGACCCTCTTGCTTGTTTGCCTTCCAGTCGAATAAAAAAAAACTTTATTCGAAAAACGACTACAGGAAAGTTAAAAAATTAAATAGAAATGGTCATTTGGGTGTTCGTAACGTTTAGGAAGGAGGGAGTACAGAAAAATGATACGGCGCGTTACATGGGGGGAGGGGGGTGGTCAAAAATCTCCAAAAAATGTGTTACGTATTTCTTGAACGCCCCCATGAAAACACACCCGTGAAGAAATTAGATGGTATGTAAAAGCTCCCATTCCGTACGGGGCCTGTGTGAGAATTGCAGCCTCTCTTTCTGAGAGGAAGCCTGTGCTCAGCGCAGTTACAGCGGAGGTCATCTGTGGAGGTCATCATCATCATCATCATGTCAGCCGAAAGACGTCCACTGCCGGACATATGCCTCCCCCATGGCTCTCCACTCAGACCGGTCTTGTGCTTTCCGCATCCGCCGCGATCCCGGTCGTCGCTCCATCTACGTAGAGGTATCAAGCTGAATTAATATCAAATACTGAAGTCTGCTACCGGCTACCCCTTGGAGCAGTAAAAACTTCCAAGCTACCGCTATCAAAGGATACAGTTGCTGTACCTAACCGAAAGTCCTGTTGGGTAGGTACTTTGTCCTAGAAATTTGAAATATGATACGGAGGTAGCTCTTATAGCACATCTTAAGAGAAAAATCTGAAAATCTTTGTCGTTGTTTATGTAAGGAGCCATCTAAAATGACCCCACACTACGTACATTTTGCTCAAGAGAGAGACTCTGCTAACACTGGTTATTCATAGATACCTACAAATTTGTACGGAACCCTCGGTGCGCAAGTCCGACTCGCACTTTGCCGATTCTTTTGTTTACTAGTTTCTTAAGTGACGGGGAAATGAAACACTATAAAACTAAAGCTTAAATTATAATTTATTTTATTAAAACTAAAACATTACTAATAGCGTACTGGCACAAACTCAAAATCATCCTTGATATCAACAGCGTAAGTTGTAGCTTCTACCGCATTACGAGTATCTATATCTGGGCTCGAAATCTCATTGGTCAAAAGCTCAGTATCCCCTCTATCAGCCCCTACATCTGCGTCCTGATTGGCGTTTTGATTCTCCTGACTCTCCACCTCTTCGCGGTCCTTAGGAGCTTCAGTTATAACTTCTGTGACTTCCGTTGGTGCTTCAGTAGAGCTGCCTTCTTTCAACGGGAACACAATCTTAAGAACACCCTGTTCATACGTCCAGCTTCCAGCTACATTAACAAACGAAGGTAGAGTCCGGACGTCCATATATGTCCTTCCGTTGCCATGCTCCAGTGTCTGCGTAGCCTGCACCATGACTAAACCCTCTCTCGCTTTGACCACAATATCCTTTTCCTCAAACCCTGTGAGGATTATGTTGATTTTATACTGGTTACCTTCAACGCCAGCATTGGAAACGCTTGTTGGGAAGTGTTGCATGAAAGTTTGCATCAGCTCATCGAATTTTGACATTTCGTTGGAAAGCTCGGACCAGAAGTTTTTGGTGTCGAAGATGCCATCCCCCATGAAGGGCTTGAGTTCGAAGTTGTCATGGTGACGGTGATGATGACCATGGAACGGTGGCGGCGGCGGATGCCTGTAGTATTGAGGAGCAGCGGTGGCACAAGCCAGTACACTTAGACACAATAGCACTAACATGTTGACGGATAGACGCTTCAGCGGTCGACTATATAATGAATGACAAACCGACGTCGGTGGACCATTTTATATCTTCTATTGGGTTAAAGTTCGGTTCTTATCGCTTTATACTTGCGGTAGCGTTCGTGAATTTTCTCGGAATCGTTGTCGAAGTAAACAATGTTTTATTTCAAGTTGTTATGGTATGTTTTGAAGAGAGGAAATTTTGCACTTTTATACTACTTTATAAATATGTTTGACCGATTTGTTCCTTCATTGGAAGGCTTGAGACAATGGCAGGAGCCGATTATAACGGGGATAAACATATTTCACATGTATTTGTCTTATCTTCACAAAAACAAAAACAACAGGAAAAAGATATGAATAAGTATGGTGATATTATTTTTAATAGAATGTTTATGAAATAAGTAATCTAGACCAATCCGTGAGTAAGTAAATAAGTAATTTTTTCGGTTATTTTATTTATAATATTTGGATATTTCGAGCAATCCTCACAAACTTCAAGCACTTACCAATAAGTAAAATAAAGATTTTAAAAACTCGGCGTTATTCAAGCTAATATTTCTTTCACAGGTATCATCATCATCATCCCAGCCTATATACGTCCCACTGCTGGGCACGGGCCTCCTCTCAGAATGAGAGGGCTTGGGCCATAGTTCCCACGCGGGCCCAGTGCGGATTGGGAACTTCACACACACCATTGAATTGCTTCGCAGGTTTGCGCAGGTTTCCTCACGATGTTTTCCTTCACCGCAAAGCTCGTGGTAAATTGCGCACATGAATTTCGAAAAACTCAGAGGTGCGAGCCGGGATTTGAACCCACGACCCTCAGCCTGAGAGGCGATAGGTCAAACCACTAGGCCACCACGGCTTCTTCACAGGTATACTTATTCTTATTTACTTAATTTCCTTCCTTTTTCACCCGTTTCGTGATGGACTTGAAATTGGCTACTGATGTGGAGGTTGGATGCATCAAGAATAAAAATAAAAAACCCGACTGTCTTAAAAACTTTCAACGTAAAACTATTGTAGTAGTCGATAAGTAGGTATGTTAATAGTAACTATACTGACCCGTCTGCTGACCTATAAGTTAATGACAAAGTTCTAGACTACTACTTATTTTTTATTTATTTTGTTTCATATTTTTGTGTACAGCTGTGAAAACTGCAGCAGAAAATGTTATAAATTTATTGCATAAGGCTAATTTAAAATATAACACAATCACCCCTCGATATTGAAATTATTTCGCGGACGCCATTTTGAAATATTACTTAGAATCCTACATTGCTCCGACAATTTTCATGATTTTAATGATACCTTACACATGTAGAAAATCGTACCAATGACCATATATCTTTTTAAACAACACAAACAATTTACTCATATCATAATATTCAAGGTTTAGAGTTAAAAGTAAGATTAATTATTTCGCCCGTGACGTGCTTTCAGAATGACTTTATTCACAAAACCCCTTGTTGTACAAAAAAAATCTGCGACCATCGACATACGGAAGAACTGCATCTATGCGACGCATATACTTAATGTACTACCTACCCTATGTAAAATGTTACCCAGTGTGTACGGGTACGCATCTGAATATCGAATGTTAAAATATCGAATGGGTCATAATATCGAAAGGTTTATTTTCTGAAACCGAAATCTTTTCAGGATTGTTTAAAACGGCATCGTATAGAACCCCTTAGGTTAGGTTAGATTTATAATAATCTAAAAAAATAGAGTCTTAACAAAAATACTTTTTCGATATTATGAGCCATTCGATATTTTAATCCATTTGGTATTTTAACAATCGATATTCGGATACTTAACCGTGTGTACCAAGGCTATTTTAAACAGGCAAACAAAAATAGTGTTAAACAAGTATATACTTACTTCAGTTAACTTGAAAACAGATGGTCTTATTTATGATTCATGCAAGATCATAAATTGTCATTAAATTTCTAAGAAAATATATTGGATTTGTTTATGAGAAGGTACAGTCACTATAGGTACAGTTACCAGCATTAATATCTGCCACAGCGGAGTGTGCAAAAATATCTGAAACGTCCTTCCGGCCCTAGAAATACAGTCGTATCAGATATATACGGAAAACGGAATACGGAAATTCGTCGAAGCACTAAAGTCTCCGACAAAGCTGTAAAAATATGCAAGTTGAAGTGGCAATGGGCGGGCCACGTCGCTCGGAGAACAGATTACCGTTGGGGGAGAAAAGTCCTCGAGTGGCGACCACGAACCGGAAGTCAAAGCGTTGGCAGGCCTCCCACCAGGTGGACTGACGACATTGTGAGAGTTGCGGGAAACCGGTGGATACTGTGGCAAGTCGCCGTTCATTGTGGCCAAGGGCCTTTGTTCAGCAGTGGGGGTGTCCCTTGATTTTCCGACAAACTTTACATCGAATATCATTTCATCGAAAACGTTTCATGGAAAATTTAGTTTGGAAAATAGTCTCATGACCTTCCCGCCTTTTTCCGGGAACTCATACTATCTCCATGCCCAATTTAATCTAAACTGGTTCATCGGTTTAAGTTAGGTGTAACAGACAGACATACAAACAGAGTTTCTTTTGAATTTATAGTTAGTTCCAGAATACTACTTATGATTATTTATTATTTGTATACAAACAAATGCCTAGATTTCATCAAGTAGGTAGGCTTATCTACTATTTCACTTCTCATGCTCGTAAAGTTCGTGTTTATGCTGGATCTAGGCGACATAAAATGACTTTTTATGCTCTAGTAAACCTTAAGTAAATTCTTCGTCTTAGACCAAGGCAATCAGGAGTTAACAGCTACAAACAAAAAAAAGTTTCTATAAGTATATTTTTTTAATAATTTTTAATTCGTATAAAACTAAAACCGGCCAAGATGGTATCGGACACGCCCGAAATAGGGTTCCGTAGCCTTTATTAAAAATTAAGAAATATTTTCCTAAGGATTTCTTATTTTGTACGGAATATTCCTAGTTTAGGTATATTTTATACCTTAGGCTACTATTTACTCTTAAACTACTAATAATTATCAAGAAACTTAACCGTTATTAGTTTTCCTTGTAATTTTGATATGCTTACTACCGTCCTGAATTTTTTTCCAAAATTTTCCACTCACTGGTTTCGATTTAAGGGTGGCTGACGCTCAATTTTAATGAAAATTTTCACTTTAAAGTTGAATATTTTGTAAAAAATCACTGAATCGAAAAATCGTTTTAGCAACCCCCTAATGATTTTAAAAGAATTATTGTATTATTTTGTTATTGTACAATACAATACAATACAATACAATACACTACAAATACTCTTTATTGTACACCAGAAATAATAAGCGATACAGAAAACAGGTACGCAGAGAAAATTACAATTACCGGTTTGTCGGCATAGTTCACATATATATTTGTACAAAATTACAGCATCATTATTATCAGCTAGCTATCATTGATAGTCCCTAAGCAAAGCCGCGAACGGACAGACGGAAAAAACGTCAATATATCTTTATTCAATTTAGACTATAACAAGCACTTATGAATGTCAAAAAAAATCTACCACCGTTTTGGAAAAACCTCTGTTGAGTTGAGAAGAATCCGACAAGAAACTCAACGAGGTATATATTTTTTAAACAGATTTACAATGTTATTAAATGATATCTATACATCACGAGTATTTAGCACAGCTTTATTTTTAATACAGTAGGTTCGCTATTGATAGGTTCGATATTTTGACTACGGAACTCTCAAAATCAAGCTGCTGTTAACCGTGGAACAGTTCCATCGTGCGGAGACGATCCTGGCTGAACTTACACAAATACGCCAAATTTTAGCACAGTTAGAGGCACCAGGAACTGGTTGAAAATTTTACAATTTTAAAAGCACACCTAGGTACATATTTACTAATTTACTTAGGTATAATATGTACTCGTAGTACCTGTGTTAGTTAATATTTGCCACAGCGCAGCGTTCAAGAATATCTAACACCTAGAACTAAAGTCGTATCAGATTTTTACGCACTCTTCGCAGATATTGGTGTTAGTGTTGTACATAGGGACGCTGCGATTTAAATAAAATTTCAAAATGGGCGAAAGGCAAACGCAACGCAGCAAATTGCGGTTATTTAAAGAAAAGATACCTACAGAATGAACACGGCTTTAATTGAAATTATTTGTGTATCCATGTATGAGAGAACCCATAGGATAAGTAGTAATCAAATCTTCATCTTCACCGAACGACTAGGCGCGGCGAGCAGTTTCACCCTTATGTTGTAGACATTCCTCCATTACGCACGAAGCGGTTTGCCTCCTCTTTTCTTCTGCGAACGGCTAAGGAGTGGAACCATGTACGTAGCAGGGTTGTTGCTGATGCAGGTTTTTACTATATCAGCGGATGCTGATGCTGATGCTGATTTTCTCAGACCAATATCAGCGGATGCTGATGCTGATGCTGATATTAATAAATTACTTCAATAAATCATATCCTACTTGAAAATTAAAAGTAAAACAATAAAAGGCTATTTCTTCTGGATGCTTAAATTTTAAGTGATTTTTAACGAGGTATTTGTACGTCCTTTACGAGAATAATCTTTTTTACAAATATTACACCAATGTAAAATATTTCCATATTACACTTTTCATCGGAGTAGGCATTATGAATGAATTTCACTTTGAATAAGAACTGTTTATGGATTACTTATTTATAATGATAATTATTACATTACTTACGCACGTGATACATAAAGGAAACACTTTCTACTAATTCTTGACAAAACAATCAAATTTAACGAGGGAACAAGTGACAGCTTTTATTGTATAGTTATACAATATATTCTGTACAATATAGTCTGTGATTGGTCGAAACTTCCACGTGCCTCGCGGTTCAACAAACACGTTACGACTTGAATATCAGCATTAAAAATCAGCATCGATTGTTGCTGATGCTGATGCGGATGCTGATATAAAAAACCATGCTGATTATCCGCGGATGCTGATGCTGATGCTGATATTCGCAACAACCCTGGTACGTAGTACTATTATTTATTCTGTGGTGGAACTCTCTGCCGAGGTCAGTTTTTCCGGAACACTATAACCTGGACATCGTTAAGGTCAAAGTGAACAGACACCTTCTAGGCAAACGTGTACCATCTTAGGCCTCATCTTAGCCTTCTATCAAGCGAGATTGAGGCCAAACGTAAGCCTATTTATTATTTAAAAAACATCAAATTAAAACCAGTTATCTGCCACCGTTTCATTTCGAAATCCAAATCGTTCATCCACATCAAGCCGCGCGTTTAAATCATAAGTTGACATTGGGACGTCGATAAGATTTCTTTCAACGTTGTTACAAAAAATTAAGGGAGTCTCCTTACCAATGGTTATTTTGTACTGTATGGCAACCGTAAGTTCATCGTTAACATAATGCCATTTAGCAGTGTGTACGTTGAGAAAATCTGCCAAAACTTGGATGTAAGCGCGTCGGAAGGACTCATTATTTCTTTGCCCTTTAATGGCTAATACATTGCTCTGAATGTTCACTTCTATACTGCTTGGGATGTACTGAAGATGAGTCATTTTAAGTTTGTAAGTGTCCTGTTCGTATAGTTCCGTGGTAACTACTCCTAGGGCTGATTGGCAGTGGCTCGACATCTTCTCGTAAACTTCCGTAACGTCATTGCAAACGCTCTGGAATACTTCAATCTGTGGTAATCCGCAAAGGTGTTTGTATCCGTTGCCCGGTTCAACGAAATTAAAAACTGCAAGAATAATCACTAAGCGATACATGTCGGTCGCTATTTCTGCCGCTATGTTTGGAAGTGAAGTGGGGCTGTGAGAATAGTTTTTAACTTTTTATACCTACCACAGTATCACTTGCAGATTTTAGGTGTATTATTATTAATTGTTGGCATGATAATTGCTACATGCTTACTTGATGGTGTAAGTATGTTTGTGTGACTAATTTTGTTTTATTTTATGTTAAAATTGCAGTGAATTCAGATTTAATTTGAGAAGTTGGTTTTTCAATAATAATGTCCCATATTTTAATGAAAACTAACCAATTCGATGAACAATGAACATCTATTTAACACACATTGGCTATAATAAGCAAATTATTTTATGTTAAATTATTGTTGTATGATGTTATTAAATTTGAAATTATAATGGCTAATAGGATAATCCTGAAAAGTTACTATATAATATACCGAGTTTTTGACGAGCATTTATGCATTTTGACGAGCAACTAGAACGTTCTCTAGAACGATTGTGTAAATATGTTCGTAACAATACGAGTACTAGCAATGTTTGACTCTATGCTTGGCTCTGTTCTTTGTTCAGTTCGACGAATTTAAAACGAATGCTCCATGTTCTTACGTCTTCACTTATTGCTTGATACAAACATAAGGGTGAAACCAGACGACAGTAATTTTTTGAATTGTGAGTCGCGTATGTCACTAGACTACACTAATCTAGACGCTCCTTGGATAGGAGGAGGGATATCATTCCAGCATTTGGACACTGCGAACTTAAAATTTCCACGGAATGCAGCGAATCGGTGCTTAAGCACAAGAGCCATTACACTCCATGTTCACTCTTCGTCCAAACCATTTTATTGTGGAGGTATAATGGGTATTTTTAGGGCTCCGTACCCAAAGGGTGTCAACGGGACCCTATTACTGAGACTCCGCTGTCTGTCTGTCTGTCTGTCTGTGTGTCCGTCTGTCACAGGGCTCTATCTCTTAAGCCGTAAAAGTTAGACACTTGAAATTTTCACATATTATGTATTACTGTAGCCGCTATAACAACAAATACTAAAAATAAAATAAAGTTACAAATCAAAAGGGGTCGTCATACAAGAAACGTATTTTTTTTCAGCGTTTTTGGTTGCTAAGGCGACCGACTATGTCGTTTGATTATTTACCTTTAGGTGTACGATTTTAATTATGTTTCGATTATATAATTAATAAGTAAATGTCTAGTTTATCCGTTTTTGTGCAAAATTGATGAAGCAATTTATAAACCACAAACCTCAATGAAGCCAAGTTTGTTAAAGCGCTCGTCAAATCCGTACTTAAACACTGTTTACTATGATTTATCATTTATTTGCTTAAAAACATGGTACATATTTTGTGGTAAGAAAGAAAGAGAAGCTTTTCTTTAGCTTGCCCTGTTTGTTTATTTATTTTTTCTACTCTAATACTGTTATCTGTGACTTACTTAATCACCAACGCTAATATAAGAACATAATTAACAAGACTCTGGCAAAATCTATAGTCTATTCCCCATAACAGCACTGTATCGTAATGTTGCTAAAACGATACTGGGGCCACTTACTTTTTTTTTAATTCGTCCGTTTTGACAAGCTAAAGTGCAGCCACTTACTTGGTTTTAATATAGAACAAAAACTTTCCGAACATAATTCATAGCTGCCAACATAAGTAACACATATTTTTTTCAAAATAGTCGCTAGCAAGTTACGTCAATTAAAAACAAAGTTCACCATAGACAACTTTTGACATTTAAAAATTTTCCCGCCATTATTGTTTGCCTTAATATTTTAGTATGAGTAAAGTTTTAAAAGTTAGAAACTAGTGATTTTTACCAAGTTTACGTGAAACTTATTAAACATGGATGCAGATGAAAATATTATTTCTACACCCGAAGAAATATCCGCAGCAGCCCAAGTAGTGACTGAAAGTTTGTTGCCTTCTAAATCACGGCACCTGTATGCCAAATCCTACAAAAATTTCATGTCGTGGAGATTAGAACACCAGACCTCGTCATTTTCAGAGAACGTATTACTAGCGTATTTCCAAAATTTTATTGGAAAATTTAAGCCATCTTCACTATGTGGGTGGAATATTCCAAATTAAAGTCGACGCTTAGTATATACCACTAAACTAACATATCAAAATATTATTGAAACGAAGATCTGAAGGTTTTAAGGCAAAGAAAGCGAAAACTTTTTCTCCGGACGACTTAAGGAAATTCATCGATGAAGCACCAGATCAAATCTATCTTTTCAACAAGGTACGTAATTGTTTCAAAAATATTTTTGAGCGAGAGATGTATTTACTACGTATATTTATTTGATAAATATTGCAGTTTTTCCTGTGTAAGCAAAGTTTGTATTTAATTTGATTATAATAATCTTCCAATTTCTCTTTTTGTTACAGTTTGCGGTAATATTTGGGATCATGGGTGCTTATCGCAGACAAGAGCTGCATAATTTAAAAATAGATGACATAATACTAGATGCCCATGATACGCTGGTAGTACATGTGATGAACACGAAAAACAGAATCGACCGGACTCTTTTATTATATTAAATCTTTCTTTCTCTAATTTTATGTTTTATTTATTAAGTAGGTAGTCGTAGAAAAAATATTGTATGCAACGTTGTATAAATAAGTCAAAAAAAGCTCGTGGCGTTTTTTCTTACGATGTTTGCTTCGCTCACATCGTAACTTACGCCACTCACATTTTTTGACCCCTATTATACAACTGTTGCATAAAATACTATATTATCATTTTTTTGGGTCAGATCTTGAAAGCTAAATTTCATCAACTTCCAGTGGTCCGATTGACTTGAAATTTGGCATACTTATGTAAATTTGGAGACAATAATATAATAATCTGGTAGTGACATTTTGGTGGTCCTGCCAGGATCGCCTCTGCAGGAGGGAACTCCTCAATAGTTAATAGTACTGACTTGAAATTTGGTACATAGACGTAGTTTAGATGACAATGCAAGTACAGTCATCAAAAAGTACATTCGGCAAAAAAGCTTGTATTAAATAAATAAATAAATAAATAAATATCACTGGACAATTCACACCAATTGACCTAGCCCCAAAGTAAGCTTAGCAAAGCTTGTGTTATGGGTACTAAGCAACGGATAAACATACTTATATAGATAAATACATACTTAAATACATATTAAACATCCAAGACCCGAGAACAAACATTCGTATTCATCATACAAATATTTGCCCCGGCCGGGATTCGAACCCGGGACCTCAGGCTGCGTAGTCAGGTTCTCTAACCACTTGGCCATCCGGTCGTCATAATATATGTGTATTAAAAATAACATTTTAACAAAAACTTATTACAAGCATTATATTTATTTGCAGTGTGATGTAACTAGGTATGTTTGCTCGGGTGGAATCTTTCAACTCAAATTTGAAGTGGATATCTTCAACCGATTGAGCCGAAATTTTACACGCATGTATAAATCTGATGCCAAAGCAATATTATTATGACATAGAGTTGATCTGATGATAAGGCTAGCGGGTGACCATAGGAGCTCTGTGATAAACGACACGACCGAGTTTGGACTCGTTTGATTCGTCTTGACGAGTACTTTGGTAACCAGGGACCAAAAGTACCGTCAGCAAAAAAGCTTGTATTAGATTTTTTTAGAAAAAAATATTATTGAACTATTTGTTTTTAAAACATTGTACGGAGGTGCAGAACCCTTCATGCGCGAGTCGCTCGCACTCGCACTTGACCGATTTTTTATGGTTCACGCGAGCGAAGCCGCGGGTAAAAGCTAGTTATTAATATCACTGTGTTTTATTAAGACGGAAATTTGTTATCATCTGTTTACATTACATACTTATTATATCCACTTTTTATCGCTGGAACCTAGCAAAATCATATCCATCCATACTTCTATACTAATATTATAAAGAGGAAAGATTTTGATTTTGGTATTTTTGGATGTTTGTTACGAATTAACTCAAAAACTACTAGGCCGATTTTAAAATTCAATTTAATTCATTTATTGCATACCTACTTAATATGTTGTTATTGTTACACTAGATGTTGCGAATATAATATATCCAAAACAATAAACCCCGCTAGGGCACAGTTATGATATAGTAGAATTTATTTATAAAAGAAATTAAAAAAAATAAATTATTTTAATTGAATACACATTACATATTCCATTTATCTCAATTAACAAAGTAACAAAAAAATTATAAGCATACATAAAGCATATCCAATTTAAAATGTTTATAAAATTTCATGTTTCAGTAAATAAAATATCATCTCAGAACTCTATCGATAGCGACGGCGTAAATTATTTGTAGAGGCGCTGTACAATTCTCCATACAAATAATTTCCGCCGTTGCTATCGAGTAGGGTCACTGTAAACCAAAGACACGGAATCTTCACCAAAGAATATACTCGTAGTACTAACGCAAACGTAATAAATAATAGTACTGCTGTAAACTCATGGTAGTGGTACTGCTCTATAATATCGACAGAAAAAGTCAAAATTGAAAACAGCACCCTCTAACGTAAGAGATAGGAAACTCTATGGACCATCAAAGGAAGAACGATGTATTAGAAGCTACCAAGCTATACTTAATAGTATTGCGAAATAATTTACATAGATGTCGCTACTACTACGTGCTGAGGCTGGTAACTAGCTTGAGGGTTATCAATGGTTATTGTGAGGTCCGTTTTGCAATTATGATATTTGTATTTCGTTTTTGATTGGTTAAATAACTAAAAGAGTCAATCGTAAGTAAGACTGTAACGTCAAACGATCTCGATACTAACGCCATCTATATTTTTACTGCGATATTTCACCGGTCAACAGACCCTAAATTTTTCGTGCAATCTGTGCAAATGCAATCAGCTGGACCGCGTATTTCAAGTTTATAGACAGGATATTATTATAATTTAACGCAAGGTATGAAGTAACAAGTGGTACAATTTACGTAATTAAGAACGTTTTTATTTTTTATACTTACAAATTGCACTTGTAACTTCTATTCTATGGTATAAGGGGCAGGTTGATTTAACAAAATAATATAAACACTACAAATAATTACATTTATTCATCAATCAACACAACACTGGCATCACAGGAATGTAAAAATAATAAATAATGAGCTAACCTAACCTACAAATTAGAGATCCATCTACCCTTGCTCCTCACTTCCTTCCACTTGTTTCTTCACAGGTCCAGTTTGGACTATGGGCACAATTCTTTCGTTCGAACCCTTGGGAGGTGCCTTTAGCGGAGCCGTAATCGTTAGAACACCGTCTGAGGACAATCTGGAGATCACAGCGTCGGCTTCAATACCTTCAGGGAGGAGGTACCTCCTGGAGAAGCTTCTCGAAATAAAGCCATGCTCATCCTCTCGCTCTTCATGTTTCGCATCGACGACTAGATAACCATCTACAGTCTTAACTGAGATCTCTTCAGGAGCGAAATGTTGGACGTCTAAGTTGACTTGGAATTTATCCTTATCTTCCTTGATGGTGGAGTCGATATCCTGTGAAGCTCGAAGGTTCCTCCATGGCCGGTTGTGCTGATTGTTTTGCGGCAAGGCGAGGATTGTGAGTAGATCTTGAGGCGACAAACCCAATTGTTCTGCGAGGCGCATCTGCCTGGGACGCTCGCATTCCAAATAGAATGGGAAGAAAGACATTTTCACTGATTATTTGAGTATTTACGGTTTAAAATCACGAAATATCAGAGTAAAATTGTTCTTTATAATCGCCGGTAACTTGGCTTGTAGCGCTCCGTGTTGCTTTGATTTGCTCAATGACGTATGTCAACAAATCGGCTCCAGTATTTATACCCGCCAGAGCGCCATCTAGTAGTCACTGGAAGATTCTAGAACTAGCACATTTTCCAGAAGGATACAGATAATAATTCAACCGAGTAGCGATGAGTCAGTGGTTGTAAACCTTTTTCCTGTTGTGGCCGTCGTATATTTCAATCGAATGTACAATCAAGTGTAAAAATATGAACTTATACAAAGTTTAGAAAATAAGTACCATAGACTCGTATTCCAACGCAATAGGCCGTTGTAACATATTTTTGAGTGGTTCGAATAGATACTTATTTTTGTACTTGACTGTATATTTGAAATTTTTTAAAGTCGTAAAACGTCAATAAAGAACTAGGTATTTTCAAGTGATTTTTTGTTTTAAATATTTACAGCTAATGAAATAAAAAGGTAAAAAAATAGGTAGGTTTTAAAGTTTATGCTCGTGTGTGTTTTTTTGTTTATGAATTTCTATTAAAAAAATATATTTTTTGTTCGTGATTTAGGTATATAATTTTGTGCATGGCGCCTATTTAGTAATGTTTTTTTATGTCATTCGATAAAGTCTTGGACGACCAAGCTTTTCTTGGGCTAAAACTCTTTATTGATCGTTTTCCCAGAAATAAGACCAAGCTAGATTAATTTGTATATATATATATATACTAGCTGTTGCCTACGACTCGGTATGGTTTACATTCTATTCAAAGATCTACCGAATATACCGCACCTTTAATACTAAAGTGAAACAATTTTATAAATTCACATTTCCAAATTGAACTTTAAATAAAACACTATCTGGTTGAATTTTAAAATGAGAAAAAAACACATTACTTCACTTTGGTTTTAAAGGGGCGATACACAAAAAATTTAGTTATTAGATAAGGAAAACCGTTGAGTACCCCTGAATAGCCAGCTGGCTTGTAAAAGGTTCAGCTACTCGCCACTAGATGGCAGTTTAATCAATAATAATGTCGTCGAGAAAGTTCTTCGGATTTCATTGATTTGTTGTCTTATTTTGTTGCAATACACTGCCGCCGTGATGTCATTCATGACAAAACACTGAATCTAAAAAAAAACTAAATATTGACATATTCATCCGATTTTAACCAAATTTGGATAATTTGGACAAAGAAAAGTAACTAAAAGATTTAAGAACACTTTTTTGATAGTTAAGTACATTTTCGAGCAAAAATAAGTTTTTGGTAAAAATTTCATTTTAAATACAAGCTTTTCTTGCTAACTGTACTTTTTGTTAACTTTACTTATATTGTAACTTAAGCTACATTTGCATACCAAATTTCAAGTCGATGCCATTAACCGTTGAAGAGTTCCGTCCTGTGGAGACGATCCTGGCCGGATTACCAGGATGTCACTACCAGATTATTGTATCGTCACGCAATTTACATAAGTATACAAATTTCAAGTCAATACAACTACTGGAAGTTGGTCGAATTTAACTTGCAAGATTTGATTACAGACAAACAGACAGACAATGGGACAGGGGAAACTAAATAAAAGCTTATCATCATCTCAGCCTATATACGTCCCACTGCTGGGCACAGGCCTCCTCTCAGAATGAGAAGGCTTGGGCCATAGTTCCCACGCGAGCACAGTGCGGATTGGAAACTTCACACGCACCATTGAATTGCTTTTCAAGTTTGTGCAGGTTTCCTCACGATGTTTTCCTTCACCGCAAAACTCGTGGTAAATTTCAAGTGTAATTCCGCACATGAATTTTCGAAAAATTCAGAGGTGCGAGCCGGGGTTTGAACCCATGACCCTCTACTTGAGAGACGATAGTTCAAACCACTAGGCCACCACGGCTTCATAAAAAAAAAGCACGTAAAATGAAGAAATTCCAATTTAAAATAAACAAGAATTACACACAAGAACAAACACAAACAAGACAAAAACACTCGCTCCAAATTTATCATGTGAGTATTATGACAAAACACAAGGTAAGAAGCCGTGGTGGCCTAGTGGTTTGACCTATCGCCTCTCAAGCAGAGGGTCGTGGGTTCAAATCCCGGCTCGCACCTCTGAGTTTTTCGAAATTCATGTGCGCAATTTACCACGAGCTTTGCGGTGAAGGAAAACATCGTGAGGAAACCTGCACAAACCTGCGAAGCAATTCAATGGCGCGTGTGAAGTTCCGAATCCGCACTGGGCCCGCGTGGGAACTATGGCCCAAGCCCTCTCATTCCGAGAGGAGGCCTGTGCCCAGCAGTGGGACGTATATGGGCTGAGATGATGATGATGATGATGATAAGGTATTACGTAAAGTCATCATCATGTCAGCCGAAAGACGTCCACTGCTGGACATAGGCCTCCCCCAAGGCTCTCCACTCAGACCGGTCTTGTGCTTTTCGCATCCACCGCGATCCCGCGATCTTAGCCAGGTCGTCGCTCCGCGTCATAGAACTAAGGTTACTGAGATAGCCCGAAGAATTGCGAAACTGAAGTGGCATGTACGTAAAGTACAAGGTGTCAATTGAATAAGAAATTGAAAACCCTCAGGCACCCTAAAAGCCTATTTTTAGCCCCCGACACAAAAAGAGGGGTGTTATAAATTTGTGTGTGTCTATGTGTCTATCTGTGGCACGGTAGCTCTTAAACAGGTGGACCGATTTGAATGCGGATAATTTATTTGAACTCAAGTTTTCTAGAAATGGTTCTTAGACATGTTTCATCAAAATCGGTTTAGCCGTTTTTGAGATATTGAACTTTGACGTGATAAAGTAGGGGGTTCTCCAACTTTTTGTTGGTTACCTATTTAAAGTTAGTTTATTACATTTATTTTTAAATACCTTAACTATTCAAATAATATCCGTAACTACAATTACCTACATAATTTTAATTAGTACCTACATGATTTTTATTTCTAACTCTACATTTTGCTTCTTGTCAGTTACTGGTAGTGTTTCGTCGTTTTTAATTTAAAAGAAATTGATAGAAAAACGGTCAGTATTAAATTATCTAAGTAGTATATACCACAGTAGTACCACAGAATAAGTAAATAGTTAACTGCAAGGCACAGCGAAAACAGGATTTATAAATAAACACAACATTCTTCAAAATAATTTAAGTATTGTGAATAATCGATTCTACTCACAATTTTAGACAAACTATTTTCTAATTGACATCTTTATAGAATATAGCATGGATAGTTTCGCTACAAATACACGCCAGGTGCTGGTTTTAGTGCTGTGATGCAATATTGCAATTCAAAAACAGTAAATTGCAGATTGTATTTTTTTTCGAGCAACAATGTATCGCGTAAAAGAACGTTGCCACGTCACCGCAAGTGCGACGTTTCGAATTAAAACAAATTAGTGATTACTTGATTACTACTGTGACGATATTCTGGGGCCCTAGTGAAAAAGGGGTTAATTCTGTGGAAGTTGAACAGCGGATTTCGACTTAAATCCACACACACACACACCATCCGTCCATAGCAGCCCTTAGTTCGTCCGTCTTCGGACATAGGCTGGTTTTAGTGTCACGCGTACGTCAGCGCGGATCGCTCCGCACAGGCTGATCAGCCAATGGCTAATGAGCTTCCTATCCGCGCGGACGGGAAGCTCATTAGCCATTGGCTGATCAGCCTGTGCGGAGCGATCCGCGCTGACGTACGCGTGACACTAAAACCAGCCATAGGTCTCCTCTCCATTTCTCCACGCCTGGCGATCGACAGCCATATGCATCCATCCTCCACCCTGTCGGCAGATATCGTCCTTCCACCTCATTAGTGTTCTCCCCCTACTGCGAGTGTTTTTACGAGGTCTCCACTCGAGTGTTCGCCTCGCCCAACGATCGTGACGCACACACACTAAATGGGAACGCATCTGAATATGGAATGTATTAAAATATCGAATGGGTCATAATATCGAAAGGTTTATTTTCGGAAACTGTAAACTTCTCAGGATTCATTAAAACGGCATCGTATAGTTAGAACACCTTAGGTTAGGTTAGATTAATAGCAATAAAAAAAATAGTCTTAAGAAAAATACCTTTTCGATATTATAACCCATTCGATATTTTAATACATTCGGTATTTAAACATTCGATATTCAGTTACGTTACCCCACAAAATACATAAAATAGAAAATAGCTGTGTAATTTCTGCAGACTTAAACCCTTTTTCACTAGGGTCCCAGATTTTATGATGACATTTTTATTTCTTTTAGTTAATGCCGTGAGAAAATGATTCATCAGTATCAATGCTGCGTCTGCCGTAGCATTGCGTAGAATGTGTACGATGATCTGATGATCTGGAAAAGAAAAGAATTATAATTGGTATTGCGTGGAACGTAGGTCTAGGTAGAGTCCTAAGGGCTAGGATCCCGTAGGGCTGGTCAATGCAGCGCCTGTATCTCTGAAGAAGTAACGTACTAACTGACTTAATCCCCTTTTAGACCTCAGATAAAATAAAAAGTAACTTTTTTATTTTATCTGAGTTTTAGACTATAAAAAAAATGTTTATTACCAAAAACTTAAAAAATACATAAAAAGGAATAAGTACTGTAGTTTGCAAAAGTGTTTGGCAATGGGTGCCAGTCTCAGCTTGTGCTGGGCTCGCTAGCTCAGCGCTGATTTTCAGAAAGGCCCCTGTGGTGGTTGATCGCAGCCCCTGCTTGAACATACTACGAGTACAGTAACTACACAAATATAGCAACCAAAAGAAAATAAATTACAACAGCTACTTAACTAAAGTTGTGTGTGTGTGTGTGTGTGTGTGTGTGTGTGTGTGTGTGTGTGTGTGTGTGTGTGTGTGTGTGTGTGTGTGTGTGTGTGTGTGTGTGTGTGTGTGTGTGTGTGTGTGTGTGTGTGTGTGTGTATGTACTATGCGAGAACTTGCATGCAATTTTCACTACATTGCGGTATTTGTTTGATCAACTGTATTCATTGTCCCTCAATAGTACGCGATGTAATGCAACTTGCATGCAAGTTCTTGTCTGGTCTAAATGGGGCTTTACTGACAGACAGAAAACACACAGCCTAAACCAATGGAACAGGGGAATTTAGGATCAGGGGGTTATAGGGATACATTTTAGGACCATATAGTGAACTAGCTTTTGCCCGCGGCTTCGCCCGCGTTAAATTTGGGGTAACACAGATGTACTTTCTACGATATTTATTTACCAGAATGAAAACAACTAAATGTCTAATACCTGCATATTATAATATTTAAAAAAAAACCTCAACTCCTAACCGTTAAGGAGTTTTACCTTCTATCATTAGCTCATCAACATGAGATGATGTCTATCAGACGCAAATACTTAAATAGCTTGAGAAAATATATGAAAAACTTAATGCGTCCCTACAAAATTTGAGGGTTGCCCTCGATTTCCCTGTGATCCCGTCATCAGATCCTAATTTGGTGACAATGGACCACCTTGGGAGTATACTCTTTCGAATAAAATTTTTTTTTTTTTAAATAAATAAGAAAGAAAAACAAAAGTCCCAATTTTCCCGTTCCCGTAATAATTTTCGGGATATTCTCTCTCAACGCTCCCTACACTCCCCAAGGAACCCACTTACCAAATTTCAGCTTTCTACGACCAGTAAAATGAAAAATCCCACTTTTCCCGTTCCCGTGGGAATTTTGTAATTTTCTACACTCCCCAAGCAATTTACATGTCGATTTTCAGCTTTCTGCGTCCAGTAAAACGAAAAATCCCGTTTTTTCCCTTTCCCATGGAAGTTTCGGAAAATTAACTCAGTGGAGTCAACCTGTATGCCAAATATGTCAGCTTTCTGCGACCAGTAAAACGAAAAATCCAATTTTTTTCCGTTCCCGTCAGAATTTCGGGAAATCCTTTTGTGATAGACCCCTGGACCCCCCAAGGACCCTAAATGCTAAATTTCGGTTAAAATGATAAGACCATCCCGTTGAACTGAATATAAATCCCGTTTTCTCCTTGTCCCGTGGGAATTTCCAAAAATCCTTAAAAAAAAAAATTACTATTATAATTACCTACTTCTATGCCAAATTTTAAGAGTCTAGTAATTATTGTTCATGAGATTCCGTTGAACAGAATATAATAAATCACGTTTTTTCCGTATCCCGTAGGAATTTCCAAAAATCCTGAAATTAATGTTTTAATTAATGTAATACCTACTTGTGCAACAAATTTGAAGAGTCTAGTTATTATTGTTACTGAGATAAGGTCACTCAGAATCGAATATATAAATCCCGATTTTTCCCGTTCCCGTGGGAATTTTCAAAAATCCTTCCTTAGTGGATGCCTACATTGTATAAGGTATCTATGTGCAAAATTTCAAGTCTCTAGGTCCAGTGGTTTGGGCTGTGCGTTGATATATCAGTCAGTCAGTCAGTCAGTCAGTCAGTCAGTCAGGACTTTGAATTTTATATATATATCTATATAGATTATGAAGGGTTTTTCAAAATTCCCAACTAAGTAAGTAAGTACCTTATCTATTTTTCCTCCCACAATAGCGAAACCTCGGGATTAAGCTAATTCAAATTATTGCAAAACCCATTTCATTTCGTTTGACGGAGCTCCAGTATTGGGGATGAATTGACTTTATCTGTCTATCTATCTATCTATCTAGTATCTCGAAAATACAAACTGAAACCTAAGATGCACAGAAAAACCAGCAAAAGAGACCAGCACTGGGAATCGAACCCATGTCCTCAGCATTCCGTGCAACGTGCCATACCCCTACACCACCACTGGACAGGAGTACAGGCACAAATTTCTCCTATGCACCACATATCTCAACTTGTTTGTTTCTTATTAACCCCCTTATTCATAAACGACAATCAAACCTATTTTAGTTAAAATGCCGCTAAAATTCGTTTGTCCTTATCTGTCACTTCGACTTTTGTATTTGTTAGAAAGAGACAAAGCATTGGTTAGTTATCATAGGCTTGTTAAGTTTTATGAATAAGGGGGTTAGTCACTTAAGCAGCGACACTAGCGACATCTTTAGCCCTCAACGAGAAACTTTCAACACTCCATCGGAACTAACCGCTCACCCGGACAAGAGATGTCTTTGTATTTTCAACAAAATTAGGAGTTGAAATAAACGATCTTTATCTAGTATCTATCGATCTAAGTATATGTGTCTATATATTACAAGAACAAGTGATGTGTATTAAAAATTTTACTTTTTTTTTTAATTTTTCTTCGTCTGGTTGAGGCAAAGGGAACTGGCTCATGCATACATATTTACCGTCTGGGTTCCACAGAAACGCAACACATGCTGAGTGGAGACCCTTTTTGGTATTCTGTAGAGTCGCCAAGTACCTAATATAGTTTTAGTGCTAGTTTTAGTCTTAGTCTTAGGTCTTAGGTGGTACTCATGGAGCCAAAATAAATCTTTCTTTCTTTCTAACCCATTGTTAAATCCCTTGTGTTGTTTCACTCTCACCGTCACGAAGGTCTCAAGCGAGAGCGGGATGAACAGCGCGGCGGGCCGCAGCGGGCGACGGGCGGCGCCGGCGCAGCAACACAGCACGAACGGCAGCGCGCGTCGCACCCTCCCCCCGACGCCGTTTACTTCCCCTTCCGGCCACCGCATGCCGTACACCGCATCAGATAACTGCGTACTCTAAAATGTAAAAAACGACTGGTTTAAATCCATACTTAAATATTATAAATGCGAAAGTGTGTTTGTATGTTTGTGTTTTTTTGTTTGTGTGTTTGTCCGTTTTTCACGCCGTAACGGAGCAACGGATCGACGTGATTTTTGGCATAGAGATAGTTTATGGGCCCGAGAGTGACATAGGCTATTTTTTTATCCCGGAAAAATGCACAGTTCCCGAGGGAACAGCACGCGATAACCGAATACCACGCGGACGAAGCCGCGGACAAAAGCTAGTTTTTTTATGAAATCTAAAAATTAAAAACCAACAATAACAAATTAATTTGGATCGCATAATATAAAATTTAGTGCTTAATATAGTTAGGCATTATTAGTTTAAGCTAAAATATTGCAATCCCCACATCATCGTTAATCATAAATTATTATGCATAAAATTTAAAGGCATAAACTTTGAAAGTATAATTATCACAAAGTACAATCAAACAGCGTAAAAATTCATAATTATAAATTTGTAACGTCACAAAAAGTGGACAGGAGAGAACAGGAATGTGAAAACAGCTGTTATCGGACTGTGTTACAAAGAAAACTGTCATGGAAGGCTAAGGCGAAAGCTTCGAACCTAACCCAACCGATTCAGTTTTGCCCTGACCCATTTAATTCGCTTACTTGATAAAATTATGCGAATTCCTTTTATGACAATACTATACCTATGACTAGGTATAATGCTTAGAGTATATTTCAACTGTACGGATACATTTTTATGCTACGTAAATGTTATGTGTTTTTATTATTATGCCAGTTGAATGTTATGCGAATTCATATTATGACAAATGATGTTATCAAGATCACGTAAAATCACATTGCAAAGTTTGTGCCTATTGTCAACTTACTTCGACTGCAACCTCGTTCCCGTAATAGCAGTAGAGGAACAGTTCCGTGAGTATGCACATCAGGAACATGAGGATCGATACAAACTCCAGCGACGCCACGTTCATCTGCAAAGAGCAGTAAATAACAGACCAAATGTGACATGAGCATGACCTGCCCAGGAGTGATGACAGGATTGACAGATATATTTTGTACTCACGTTAACTGTATATTATGTATTTTATTGTTTAACGAGGTTCTATTTAGTGACGGCACCAATCATGGACATGTTAAGCAAGTAAAATGGGTTAGAATTACACCTCTACATTTCTTCCGTTGATGTCGTAAGAGGCGACTGAGGATATAGGTTAAGGTATACCGTAGGCGACAGGCTAGTAACCCGTCACTATTGTACCGTTTTTGTCAAACTTTAAACCCAAAATTGTTAAAAGTGGCCCCAAAGCGGTAACGTTTCGTGTGCTCTGCTTACCCCATTTGGGAATACAGGCGTGATGTTTTGTGTGTTGTGTTGTGTGTTGTGCAGTATAATTGAATAATGGGTGTTTCAATTTTTTTAATAACAGTGGAAGGAAACGCAACTGACAGGTACAAAATTATGAGTGTAGAGTTAAAAATCTGGTAGTATTAAACATATGAATATTTTTTGAAACTGTTAAAGCATCAAAGAATAAATGCAATAAGTAATCTAACTTAAAATAAATAAATAAGTGTAATGTCTAATATTTTAACTAGGTATATTAAATAACATGTTTAATATTTTATTTTTATTGTATACCTACGTAAGCTAATTTATAAAAACAGGGTTATTGTTCATACTTACCTCTACTTTACCTTTAAGAAGACTGGTGGCTGTAAGCGCCTTAAGTTTCTATCATATTTTGTGGTACTCACACCCACGAGTTTGAAAGCAGCCATGCAGAGAATCCAGCCGCCGATACCAAACTGCAACAGCACTGCGCCTCCAAAGACGGCTTGCAGTTCGCGCGACGTGCTGCGCGCACGCAAGAATTAGCCAATTATAATACTAACATAACCGGGATTTCCTTTTGTTTTTTTAATTTTAATTTTTTTTGGTTTTTGATATTTTGTTTTTTTTTTCCTTTATTAATTTTTCATTTAGGTTTTAATTTAATTTGTAATTTATTAATTGATTGTACCATTTTGATTTTGATTGAATAAAGATTATAATTATTTTTAAAAGTCACCGGGATTTTAAATAAAATATGTAATTGAAATTAATCATAGAGTTTTAAAGCAAAAAGAAGTTAAATTGCAATGCAAATATTATAAGATAGAATTTTATATTTAAAATTTTGCTAAACTAAATATCGTTTTCAGATCTAAATACGTATTATTTTGACGACCGGTTTTGTATGTATTACTCAATATAAAATTTCAACCACAGACCATTTCAAAAGGAAAATTGTTGGTATCTGCTGGACATGTCCGGGATGTAGAGGAATTAAGAACAAAACAGGGACTGTGTTCAATAATTCAAGAAGACAAACATCTGTTGCTAAAATTAGGCAGTTAAGTCTACACAAATTGCTTTGTTAATGACAGATTCATATTATGTATGAGTATGTAAGATGACAGAGCCTACATTATTTCTACTTTTGGCCACTATGAGCGCTGCGATAGATTTCATTACCCCCAGCTAGTACTTCGCACCCTCCCAATAGAAAACCAGCCAGTTTTCCTTGAAAGTTTGATATACTTAATAACATCCTGAATTTTTTCAAATTTTTTCACCAACTGGTTTAGATCTTAGGCTCGATTTTAACGATAATTTGCACTTTGAATTTGAATATTTTTAGCAACCCCCTAATGGTTTTAAAAGACCTATCCAACGATACCCCACACGATAAGGTTGGACGAGAAAAAAAAATTCACCCCCACTTCACGTCTATGGGTGTGATAGCGACAATCTAAAAAAAAATTTTTTTTTTTAATTTTTATTGTACCATTTTGTCGGCATAGTTTATATAGGTACTTATATATTCGTGCAAAATTACAGCTTTCTAGCATTGATAGTCTCTGAGCAAAGCCGCGGATGGACGAACAGACAAACAGACAGACATGGCGAAACTATAAGGGTTCCGTTTTAGCCATTTTGGCTACGGAACCCTAACAGTATGATCAGCACTTACTGCACCAGCAAGCGTACGCGCGCTCCGTGCCCTCGCGCCAGTTAGCGTATATTATAGCGTAATTCGAAGATTTCATAGATCATCTGTCACTCTACTGCTGTAGTCGGATGTCACTCACTGACAGATCTTGTGGTGGTGCGTGACGCACTGCACTAGCAGCGCCGCGGCCGCCGCCCCGCGCCGCTCGCCCGTCGCCTGCGCACGCTCGGCGGCTCGCTCGCCCAGCGTCTCAA
Source organism: Choristoneura rosaceana (assembly GCA_037349165.1). Taxonomy (NCBI): domain Eukaryota; kingdom Metazoa; phylum Arthropoda; class Insecta; order Lepidoptera; family Tortricidae; genus Choristoneura; species Choristoneura rosaceana. Next base: position 2,100,518 of record JAZBNJ010000026.1, read on the forward strand.
AGTTCATCCTAAGTATAGGTAATAGTTTGTTTGTTTGTTTATACTCGCTTTTGCCCGCGGCTCCACCCGCGCGGTATTCGGTTATCGCGCGCTGTTCCCTCGGGAACTGTGCATTTTTCCGGGATAAAAAGTAGCCTATCTCACTCTCGGGCCCATAAACTATCTCTATGCCAAAAATCACGTCGATCCGTCGCTTCGTTACGGCGTGAAAGAGGGACAAACATACAAACACACAAACACGCATTTATAATATTATAGTATGGATTGTACAAAAAGGAAATACAAAAATACCGCACAAAAAGAAAGTGCTAAGTGCAAAGGCGGACTTATCCATTTTTTTTTTTATATAAGAGGGGGCAAACGAGCAGACGGGTCACCTGAAGGAACCATCCATCCAAAAAAAAAAAAAAGGAAGGATCCATGAAGGAATCTCTGCCAGTCTACCTTTAAGTGGAAGAGAAAAGCAATCGAAAAAATAAGGATCGACAAATAGAGCAAAACACTTGAATATAAATGCATATATAAACCCTAAGTACCTAAATATATTATACAATACTAGCTTATGCTCGCGACTCCGTCTGCGCGGACCTAGGTTATCGCGCGGTAGCGCCCTCTACCGGAATAAAAGGTATCCTATGTTGATCCTTGGGGTTCAAACTACCTATGTACCAAATTTCATCCAAATCGGTTCAGTGGTTTCGACGTGAAAGAGTAACAGACAGACAGACAGACAGACAGACAGAGTTACTTTCGCATTTATAATATTATACAGAATACAAAAAAATGATATTCCTGTTACCAAATATAAAACAAATAAGTACAGTGTAGACACAAATCGCGGTCTCCATTCGAAATATTATACTGCGTGATGGAAACTCACTTGAGAATGGTGAGCTGTGTCTTGCACTGGCCGAGCACGGTGGCGATGAAGGCGTCCATCGTGGTATTGGCTACTCCCACTAGCGTTGTGACGTAATGGGTGTAGAGCAGAACTACAGAAAACCTGCGGATATTGCCAAGGAATCTACAGACATTACGTCCTTATCCATTCACTCTTGTGTGGCCCGGCGGAAGACCAGTGCTGGTTTTCAACCAGCGATATGCCGAGCCGGAACCTTTTTATAGCGGCAACACTTCTTATTGTTATTTTTCCTAACCTTAATGCGTCATTGCTGCTATAAATAAATTATTTTCTTTCTTTCTTTCTTTCTTTCCTTAGTTTGACTATACCCATTCGGGAGTCCCACAACTTTACACTAGATTACGTAAATGCATCTACTTTGCGTGTCCGAACCCCGACCAAACGTCGGGGTTGGCCCGCTACAAAGACTGACCGCTAACTGATCATGATTGGTGACTGACTCGAGCCCCACGGCGCGGGCGGGTGGCGCATTTGAATCGAATTTGCGCGGATATCGGGGAATTCACATCTAGCGATACTCTTGAGACGTCACAGTAGATATAAAAAAGTGACACGGTTGCTTTTAATACAGATTGAGGTGTTTGCGTTATCTAGTGTAATCTATATCTATGGAAGACGTACTTGAGCCAAGTACCGTTGTAGTCGAGCGGCATCCAAAAGGCGAAGTGCACAGAACCACCGTGCAGGCGTGTTAGCAACGGGAACAGGGTCCACAGCGCGCACGTGGCTGCTGCTGTGCCTGGAGATTACACGTCTTATAATTAATATAATATATACAGATATAGATTAGATATAGATATAGATATAGATATAGATATAGATATAGATATAGATATAGATATATATATAGATATAGATATAGATATAGATATAGATATGGATATGGATATAATAGAATAGAACATATGTAGGAAATGAGAAATAGTGCCCGTGAGTGTGTTTGTTGCACTGGAATGCTAAGAAAACTGGATGAATTAATATTTTTTATCAGAGAGTAAGTAAATCTAGTAAGTAAAGATTTATTTATTTACAAAATAATGTTGCACGTAAAACACAAAAATTTGATTAAAAATAGAGTCGTTTTCATATTTTTCATCAAATTTTTACTCACAAGTATATGAATTCGATTGTACATACAAACTAATACAATTTTAAACTTGTGTTGCTCTATAGTAATTTTCGGTAAAGATAACAACAGCAATTAACATATGTTGTACAAACACAAAAGTCTTCTGTTTCTTTTTATATGTTTATTACTACTTACTTAGGACCTAAATACTTACTGAGTTTACTGATTACATTTCCTGTTTGTATTTATTACACAAATATTTCTACTACAGTGTTTCTAATGCAGTGTGAAACCAGCAAGGCTACTACGAAACTCGAAGTTCGTGTCGTACCGTCCTTCTCGCTCTCGTATTAAATAGTACAAGTGTCAGAGGGACCGCACGACACGAACTTCGATTTTCAAGTTTCGTGGTAGCCCTGCATACTATAATTTTAAAGAGCCGTCGTACCCGCATAGACAGCGCCAAGTCTTCGGGCACCCCGCGCGCGCTCAAATAACAACGTAGCACGCTTGGTTTCCGAAGGATTGTATGCGGCATCTGTAAAAGAGCTATGAGCTTTGTGGCACAATATATATAAGCTAAAGCAGTATGGAAATGCAGTACCGCGAGTCCCCCTTAGAGGCTGTGTAGAGCGCGCGTCTGTGTGAGTGTGTTCGTTTCGATCGATTTAGGTACTGTGTTTGTGGTCTGACAAATCGAGCGTTGAAGGTTTTTATGACAGGCTAATTGGAGCTATTATCATGAGTTTGGTTAAAAATAACTTAATAAGGCAAGATTTTGTTAAACCGATCTCTCCATACCCATACTATCGCCATCTAGTAATATTTGCGGAAAGTTTTCAAAATGTTGGAAAGGTTCTCGGAAATACCCGGAAATTTTCACAAGATTTATTGGAAATTTAAATTTCAGAAACGCAAATTTTCAATCCCCGTACAAATTTGTGAGAGGTTTCCGAAATTTTCCTTTATGGAAAATTCCGCAATTTTCGGAAAGTTGCCTTTGGCACATCAGTAACTAATTTATCCTGTCGAGAAATCCTCATTATGAATACACTCGACAATTGTGTCCCGCCAACGTCTTTTTTTGAAAATTAATAGTTACCTTCGTCGCGTTGGCATGCCGAATGAACAATACTCGTAGAACACATCTAAAACTTTAAACTGGATATTTCTTTGAAAACCCTTCGGTTTTTACAGGGTTTTTACTAACCATTTAAGCCCTCCAATAACGCTGTGATCCGGGGGGCACGAACTAAGAACACCACTTGCTTGGCGATGGATGTCACGTGGCACAGCAAGAGGAACATCACGCGAGAAAACCGCTCCATATCACCACGCTCCTGCAGAAGATTGTTAGAATCAGCATAAGTTGGTGGAAGCAGGGCTAGAATTATACCAAAAATGCATATGACGGGTCCACGGAAAGAACATGTCTAGTCACCTAAGCAACTTTTTGAATTATAGCGGTTTGAACAATTACTATGGTTACCATTTCTTTAAAAGTTAAAAAATTTCAATTTATAATGTTTTTAGATTATTTAATTCAATGGTAAGTCATAGTACTTTCTGAGCTCTACATTTCGAGATTAAAATGTAAATTAAAAAAAAAGGTAACTAGACATGTTCTTTCCGTGGACCCTTCATATTGTTTTGATTTTTTTTATCCGTTCACCGGTCTACTTTGAACGCCTCGCATCCCTCGGAACTGCGCAGCTAGTCAGATGACACCCATGCATCTATAATTCAATTTTATACTGGGGGACGATCAATATCCTTTTCATTTAGAAGGAATATCGGCGGGCTGGATTAAACACCTTCGCGGGCCAGACCTGACCTGCAACCCGTACTTTGTCCATCACTGGCTTAGATATACCTACTTGGTATGCGTAGATTAACTCCTGTCCAAGATAAGCGCTGGTCACCACCAACGCGAACCCACAGTAAGCATCGTGGAGTTTGCGAATTAAACGTTTTGATATCGACTCGTGCGCAGCATTCGGTGGCAGGCGAGAGAAACCGCAGCGCTGTAGAGTCCTCAGGAGCGGCGCTACGCACGCACCGGCCGGTGTTACGGCATCTGTTGGCGACGAGCTAAGCGAACAGTCAAAAGGATCCTTCAGAAAGTTTTGTTACATCCACAGATATATTACACTAGATTACGCAAATGCATACTTTGAACCCTGACCAAACGTAGAGGTTGGCGCCATACAAAGACTGACCGCTAACTGACTAATCATGATCATGACTAGTGACTCGACATACAGATTGAGGTGTTTGCGTTATCTAGTGTGATCTATATCTGTGGTTACATCGATGCATGTTTATGTAAGGTCTTCCAGCAGTGATGCTACGCACACAAGAAAATGAACAGATGAAAGATTAATAGCGGTTTTTTTTTATTTGACTGGGTGGAAAACGAGCAAGTGGGTCCCCTGATGGTGAGAGATCACCACCACCCATTGACACCTGCAACACCAGGGGCATTGCAGATGCTTTGCCAACCTAGAGGCCTAAGATGGGATACCACAAATGCCAGTAATTTCACCGGCAGTCTTACTCTCCACGCCGAAACACAACAGTGCAAGCACTAATGCTTCACGGCAGGAGCGAGCAAGATGGTGGTAGCAAGCCAGGCGGACCTTGCACAAGGTCCTACCACCTGCAAAATCTTTAATTTCTTTGTATTTGTGTGTCTTTGTTAGAGTGGATTTTTTTTTCTTTCGAAGTGGCGTCACAGGTCACGTATTTTTTTATTCAATCGACATAAAAAATACTTGTTTAGTTAGGTTTTTTTTTAATTATCAATTTACGGACAAGTTATTATAAATTTTCGAGCCGAAATTTAAATTTTACCTCATTGGACTGGTTGTGCCGTGCTTTCAGTTGTAATAAGCAATCAACAGTGATTCCTACTAATACCGCCAATACCGCGGTCTGTAATTATTAATTGTCATAATTACAGGTTGGTCGTTAATTACATGTCCCTCCCGTAACATAGTGGACAGCGATCAGCCACACCCCTTGCCTTTAGTTATAATTTAAAATATACACTCTTTGTTATCGAAAGAGGTTTTCCAAGTAGCTGATGACGCAATAGGGTAAGTACATAATTATTTTTCACTAGCTTATGCCCGCGACTTCGTCTGCGCGGATTTATGTTATCGCGCGGTGGCGCCCTCTACCGGAATAAGAAGTACCCTATGTTGATCCTTGGGGTTCAAACTACCTATGTACCAAATTTCATCAAAATCGGTCCGGCGGTTTCGACGTGAAAGCGTAACAGACAGACAGACAGACAGACAGGTAGAGTTACTTTCACATTTATAATATTTGTAAGGATTCATTTTATCTATCCTTCTGAAAAACACATTTTGCATGTAAATGTTACACTCGATGGAGGAGCGGTGTCTCCTGACACAGGTATCTTAATACTTAAAAGGAGGCACCAACCTGTAACCTGCTAAATTGAGTAAGATACTGAATAAACTATTTTTCATTTTCATTTTCATTTTCATTTCATCCTTCCATCCCAGCCTATACACGTCCCACTGCTGGGCACAGGCCTCCTCTCAAATTAATAGTAGAGTGCATGTGTCGATATTTTTGACCACCTTGGCCGCTCCAAAATATCTGATGGCGACTGTACACCATTATGTTTTACGTTATGTGCTGTTTGGTAGAGATTATGTAAAAGAATAAGTTCGCTTTTTTAAATAATATGTATATCCTTTTATTTGACAGTAAAATTGTTTTTACTTCTTTATTAATATACCTGAAAAACCAATGAGGAAGTCTTAGGAATGGTTGAAGAACGGAGAACAATCCTGAAAACTACTGATACTAGACGCGGGAATATGATCGGGCATTTGATACGACACGACGACTTCTTCAAAACAATTTTGGAAGGAAAGATCGAGGGGAAGAGGGGAAGAGGTCGACCTAGGCGCAGCTATATCGATCAGATAAAGGAGAAAGTCGGCGTCGTGTCGTATCAAGAGGTCAAGAACATGGCTCAAATGAGGAATGTGTGGAAGATACTCCACCGACAAGAGTATAACTCTTAAGTTAAGGAAGGATTAATATACCTACTCTAAAATGTTTACATACATATGCAACACCGCCAATCAACTAATGCAATAACGTATGATCCTTTAATAAGCTTAAAACTAGCAATAAATACATTTCTCTTACACACAAATCACACACACTTTTGTTTACTCCAAAAAGTAGTGTTAAAGTAAACATTCACGTACGATCTTCATTGTCCCATTTTATTTACAAGTTTGTGTTTACAATCATAATTACGTGTTATTACGAAACTGTTAATAGTTGTAATAGGATTGTTTACAAGTTTTACGCATAATGAGGACATCAGTCTATGTAGCCAAGGATTTTTAATGACCTAAAGACCAGAGAGATTAGGTATCTATCTATGCATACGTACAGTCACCAGCATTGATATCTGCCACAGCGGAACGAGCAAAAGTATCTGACCCGTCCTTCCGGCCCTAGAAATAGAGTCATATCAGATATTTATGCACGCTTGTTGCATCAGATATTGGTGCTGATGACTGTACTATGCATTTAGTCAGTTATTACGATTTCGTACCCGTAGGTCGGCAAAGAGACCCAATTATTGTAGTAGCTACGCGTTTCGGCTCTCTCTCTACAGGGTGGCTCACTTAGATGTAGATAAAGTGTTTAAAAGTAACATTTTTATAGCAATACTAGTTTTTGCCCGCGGCTATGCCCGCGTGGTATTCGGTCATCGCGCGCTGTTCCCTCGGGACCATAAACTATCTCTATGCCAAAAATCACAACGATCCGTCGCTCCGTTACGGCGTGAAAGCGTAACAAACAAACTCACTTTCCCCTTTATAATAGTAAGGATTTTTTTATTTCAACTCCAAATAGGTATTTTTACTTTTACGGTCATCTCGTAAAACCATATCCAAAATGAAAACTGAGACATGGACCATGTATATCCAGACCACCATGTCCAGTGGTAGTGTAGGAGTATGGCACGCAGCACAGAATGCTGATGACCTGGGTTCGATTCCCAGCGCTGGCCTTTATTCTGGTTTTTCTGTGCATCCATGACTCAGTTTGTATTTTCGAGACAGCTCGTAGCTCAAAATGTATGATGTAGCTAAGTGAACTTTGCTCAGTGTGGATCAAAGTTCAGTTTAGTTTACATGTTGATATCATATACGAGCTTTCTAAAAGTACAGGCGATTAGCCATATCAGGGAATGTCATCAAAGATCTTCTAGTTAGAACACAGAAGCATTTTCGAAACCGAAATCTGACATCATCGTTATGGTCGAATATACGTAAGTAGTAAAGCAAAGCTTGCTCGCCAAGGTAGGTACAAAAGCGACAAAATAGAGACATCAACAGCGTGGTGAAGTAATTGCTACGATAACGCGTTAATAATAGGTTTGCTCTAAATTAATTATGAACGTCTGACATTGTGAAAGATATGATTGACTTCTATTCTAGAAGGATTATTTTACAAATAAACTGATGTTAGATTATTAAAAGGATCATGGTCAGATTAAAAAATACATTTCTCTTAAATTATTCTGCTAATAAATAAAACATTCAAATTCGAATAATGGGTCGGTTACTTACTGCTTCTAAAAAAAACTTATTAATATATAAACTCGTATATGTCATAGGGGAGGACTACGTGGTCCAACAGTGAACGTCCTGCGACTGATATGATAATGTGTCATAACTGCTGCATCACAGGAATGAGTGCGCCAATGTCCGTATTATCAGTTATTGTACAGAACGGCAACCAAATAAGTGCGTGTCTATGTAATAATTGTTAAGTGTAGCCTAAGTAATATTATAAGAAAAATTGTGATATGTAGACATATGTAGATAGTGCAATAAATAATACTTACCCACTTAGTTTCATTCATAGGTATAAGCTCGCAACCAACCTGCGCCGTGTCCGCACGCCAAATGAGCGGCGCCGGACCCGGCGCAGCGGTTATATTTATAACCTCGCCCGTGCAAGCGGGACGGTTATACGATAACCCCATAGGTGCGAGCGGGACAGTCGCGCGGACCGGATAGCGGCCGCGCGACAAATATTAAGGAAAAGTCCCAAATAAATATTAATGTTGACTAGGTTTAAGCATTAGTATTAAGATTTGTTGATTTTGTATTAGATTATAAGAGGATTTAATAAAATAAACAAACGGGTTGCGCGAGAGCGGGGTAGGGAGACGAGGAGTGGGGGGCCGCGCTCCCTTTAAGGTAATTCCTTGGGGTATATAAGCGAGCGCGGTCCCAACCTGCAGCCGCGCCGCCCGCGCGTGCGCCCGCCCCAACAACCGCGCCGCCCGCGCGCGCGCCCGCGCCCGCGACCGCGACAGCGCCGCCCATGCGTGCGCCCGCGCCCGAGACCGCGCCGCCCATGCGTGCGCCCGCGTCCTCGCCCGCGACTGCGCCGCCCACGCGTGCGCCCGCGCCCGCGACTATGCCGCCCGTGCGTGCGCCCGCACCGCCACTCGATACCGGGACCGCGCCGCCCGCGTGCGAGCTGCCCGAGTCCGTACCCGCGCTGCCCGCGAGCGCGCCGCCCGCGATTTCAACCGCGCCACCGGCGCGTTCGCTGACCGCGCCCGAGACCGCGCCGCCCGCGCGCGTGCCGCCCGCGTCACGGTACGAGGCAGAGTGGCCCGCCCTTCCCACGCCGCCCACCCGCGCGACGCCCGCACTAAATGCGGCGACCGCGCCCGCGACACCGATCCGACCGGCGATGAGGATACCGTCGCCATCACGGTTCCCACCGCCGGCAAACCTGCCGCCGCCTTTCGCCTCCGTAAACAAGCGGAGACTGTCGCCCTCCCCATCGTCGATCCCGCGCCCTACCATCCCGAGGCTGGAACTGTCTCCGATGGACTTATCCCGCAGAGTAACCTGTGAGGACATCGGAACAGACGACGGCGAGGAGGTGGACAGCAGCAGCAACCAGAGACAGCCATCACCAGCACCGACCTCTGTGATGTCGCCGATGTCGCCGATGTCGCCGAGGTCGCCGGCTCCAATATCAACATCTCCACCACCTCTCCAACCACCGCCACCAACACCGGCGCCCCCCGCCGCCGCGAGGGGAAAGAGGCACCCGCCTTTAGTGGTGAAGAGCCTACCGGAGTGGCCCAAGCACTTTCGCATATTGGAGCGGAAGCTGGGCCATCCGGTGAATGCCAAGCCGCTGAAGGAGGGCATTATTTTCACTCCTCGGTCGGAAGAGGAATACAGAGTGGTCCAGGACCACCTCGAGAAGACCCCGGACCTGGCCTGGAACAAGTGGACCAGGACAGAAGAACTGCCACTGAAGGTGGCAATACGCGGCCTTCCGGCGAATACAACGCCGGAGGACGTAGTGGAAGGCCTACGGGAGAAGGGGTTCCTCCCGATATTTGCTGTGGCAGTGAGGGCGAGAGCGGGACGCCCGGGCTGCATTTTCCACGCACAGCTGGAAAGGAACAGCAGCACGATCCCAGGCATCTACAATGTTACCACGCTACTGGGCATGCGTGGTGTCAAGGTAGAGGCCTGGAGAGGAAGACCAGGACCAGCGCAGTGTCACCGATGCCAGGCCTTCAGGCATAGCTCGGTGAACTGCCACCACCCGCAACGCTGCGTCCGATGTGGAGAGGGACACGCCGCCCGCGACTGCCCGCGACCGCGCGAAGACCCGCCGACATGCGCCAATTGCGGAGGACCCCACACCGCAAATAGCGCACAGTGCCCAGAGTTCCAGAGGGAGGCGAGGCACAAGACGGCGGGAGTCGCACCACGCACACGCACGAACGCGAGCGCGCGCCCCGGCACCACCCCAACCGGCGCGACCTCCACAATGGTGGACAGTGGAAATGCACCAGGCTCCCTCATGGCGGCGGCCAATGATGGGAGACGCCCGCCTTTGAAAAGGCGACGAAAACGCGGCGGGAGGAAGAAGAAGGCCTCCAACAAAGAGCCGCGCGAGCCCCAGCCGAAAGAAACAGCATCAGAGGCGCCCCCGGAAATCGGCCCGGCCCCGGAAGTCGCCGCCCCTGCAAAGGGGAAGAAGGCGAAGCCGAGCCCGGAAGCTGACGACGGGAAAGCGGAGGTCATACAGCAGCTGATCCTCGTGCTGCAGGAGCTGCTCGAGGCCGTCCAATCGGGACAGGACCCCGTCCCGATTATTCTCAGAAGGCTAGCTGATTTGTACGCACGAAATGGCTAGCCAACTGAGAATAATACACTGGAACGCCGATGGGCTATCCGCAAAGAAGACCGGGCTGCTACGTCACCTTTTGTCCGAGCAGAAGATCGACGTGGCACTCATCTCCGAGACCCACCTTAAGGCAGGGGACCGCCTTAAGACGCCAGGGTTTTACGCATACAGGAAGGAGGAGACTTCACCAATGGGCATCGCCTACAGGGGCCTGGCTGTCCTGGTGAGAAGAGGGTTGGTGCATCAACCGCTGCCGGTGCTGACGTCGCTCAGGTCGTCATATGCCCTCGGAGTGGAGATCTGCGTCAACGGACATCCCCTACGTGTGTTTGCCTTCTACAAGCCGCCCAGCTCTCGTCTCGCAGTGGCTGACGTCCACGACCTGTTGGACTCGCCGCTGCCCACGATCGTAGCGGGCGACTTCAACTGCAAACACACCGCATGGAACTCCTCGAAGATATGCCTTGACGGGCGGAGGCTCTTCGAAGACGCAGACAGCCAAGGATACGAGGTGCTTGGACCAGAGGTCCCGACCCACTATCCGCACAACGCAGCCCACGCTCCAGACGTCATCGACCTTATGGTAGTCCGCGGCCTTACCACCTGGCCCGCGCATGACGTCCTGGACTACCACCTTCTCTCAGACCACCAACCAGTCCTGGCGACCCTGGAAATGGCACCGACTCGGACGGTTGCCCCTCCTCCTCGCCACAGGCAAGACTGGGACAGATTTGCTGCCTACATGACTGAGCACTCGCCGTCCTTCCCCGTGACCAGTACGGAGGAAGTTGACCGCCTCGCCGAGCTGTTCAGTTCATGTGTCACTGACGCCCTTGCACACTCCAGTGTCAAACCCAGCAGATCCTCAGCGCACCCGCGCCATCAGATCCCAGCCGACATCCTAACCCTCATCCAGAGGAAGAGGAAACTGCGCCGCCACTACCAACGCACCCGATGCCCAACCACGAAGTCCCAGCTGAATGCGCTCGCCGAGAAGATTTCGAGGGGCCTTGCCGTATACTCGGAATACTCTTGGCTCGAGTACATCGCTTCGGCTGGTGAAGACTGGAGCGGCATCCACCGCCTGTGCCGCCGTCTGGCGAACAAACCAGCACCCACCCGCCCGCTTCTTGCAAGTGACGGAACCATCCGCTACAAGGCAGAAGACAGGGCGGAGATCTTCGCGGACCACCTGGAGAAGCAGTTCTCCCCAAATCCCTCTGACAACCACCAACGAGAGGCAGACATCGAGCAGCGACTGGCGGAGTACTTCGCAGCACCGATTGCCCCCGATGAAGACCCCATCATCTTCTCCCCGGGCCAAGTCGTGAGGATGATCCGACGCGTCCCGCTGAAGAAGGCGCCTGGCCCCGACCGCATCCCCAACGAGGCGCTGCGTCACCTACCACCGCGAGCTATCGCGACGCTGACGCGGCTCTTCAATGGAGTCCTGCGGACGGGCCACTTCCCGCGCCCCTGGAAGCTTGGGCGCGTCATCATGCTCCCGAAGCCTGGGAAGAACATCCTTCGCCCGGAGAGCCACCGGCCAATCACGTTGCTGTCGACCACCTCGAAGCTGTTCGAGAAGCTGCTGCTGGTGCACCTGTCGCCGCACATCACACCGCGCGACGAACAGTTCGGCTTTCGGGCCGAACATTCCACCACGCTGCAGCTCGCCCGAGTCCTACACCAAGCCGCCGTTGCCTACAACAAGAAGGAGCACTCCGTCGCCGTCATGCTCGACATGGAGAAGGCCTTCGACCGTGTATGGCACCTCGGCTTGGTGTACAAGCTGATGACATCCACCGCCCCCCGGCGGGTAGTGAAGACTGTGGCCACCTTCCTGGAGGACCGCCACTTCCAGGTCGCGGTGGAGGACGCGGTATCCACCGCACGCCCCATCCGCGCCGGTGTACCACAAGGGAGCTGCCTGTCGCCCGTGTGCTACGGGCGCTATACAGACGACATCCCCGTCAGTGAGGGCGTAATGCTCGCACTGTACGCCGACGATGCCGCTTACCTGACATCTTCCATTAGCCTTGCGCATGCGGCGCGCAAGGCTCAACGCTGCCTAGATGCCCTACCAGCCTGGTTGGACGAGTGGAGGCTCCGTGTCAATGTGGCGAAGACCCAAGTCATCGCCATTGGCACGAAGCGGCTGCTACCTCCAAGACTGACGATGCTGGGGCAGGCCATCGAGTGGTCCCCCACGGTTAAATACCTTGGGGTCACCATCGACCGCCGCCTCACCATGGCCCCCCACATCCGGAACGTCATCGCCCAGACGCGCGCAACGCGCGCCCTTCTACGCCCGGTCCTACGGTCCCGCCTGACGCTGAGAGCCAAGTTGGGCGTGTACAGGACTTATGTCCGGTCACGCCTAACATATGCAGCCCCCGCGTGGTACGCGCTGGTGGGAGAGTGCAATAGGAAGCGACTCGACGCCCAGCAGTCGCTATCCTTGCGCAGCATACTCGACGCCCCGTACTACGTGCGGAACTCCGTCATTGCCCGGGGCCTAGGCGTGGAACCCCTGAGCCACTTCATCGGCAGCCTCACCACCAGGATGTTCGGCCGCGCGGATAGGTCGCGCTATCGCCACTTGTGCGAGCTAGCGCCCTACCACCGCCGGCCACCGGACAACAAGGGCCTGCCGCGCGACCTCGTGCGTGCAGCAAGCCCTTAACCACCAGACCAGACATCCTCGGACCAGGACATACCTACCTTGCCGCCGGCCGACGATCGCTCGCTGGACCTCCCCGAACGGGGTCCCATCCGGCGGGCTTGATCTCGCTGGCGGTTTAAGAAGAACACCGGACTTGACACCCACTGAGGCCTAGGCCTAGGCCTAGCCTCAAAACCAGCGACCCGGCCATATTTGTGGCCGGCGACTGAAGCCGCTGAAGGGGGCAACAGCCCCGAACAGCATCCCCGCCCCCCTGCTTCGCAGGGGGACGAGATGAAACCTCGTTCGTTCGTTCCACGGCATTCTCCGCACAGCAGCGCCAGAGTGAACAACAAACAAAAAGAAGAACCTCCCGACCCCGCTCTCAAGCTCCAGTGTTCCAGTAGAAAGCAAGATTTTATTTCTTCCCTATATACAGTCCACCCTACCGCTCCCTATGAATGTGGTGGTACGGCCGAACGACGTCAGAAGTTTGTAACGCTGTCCCCCACATTTAATGGTCCTTGCGAAGCCGGATCACTGAACCACAGAAGATTAGAAGATTAACAACATCAAGATGGTTTCTACAAGAAGCGGAAATAAAGAATCGGAGAAGAATTCTTCAGGAAGCGGCGCCACAACAGAGACGAGCCAGACGACCGAGACGACAACGACGACCGAGACCGACACGACGAACACGACGGCCACCACCGAGCAAGAAAGCGCCGCATCAGTCACACATCCAGTCTCCGCCGACACGTCCGGTATTAAGGCGACGCCCGTCGCCAGCAGCATCAACACCCTCGTCCCGCGCCCCGATCCAGAACTCATGCCGCCGCCCGCAAATAAGAAGATATCTTCGAAGCCCGCTCGGTCACGCCGATCTAAGGCCTCCAGCAAGAGACTCCTCGCGGAGTTGGAGGCCAAAGAGAGGCTGGCCGAGTTGGAGCTGAGAAGAATCAGAGCGGAGACTCACCTAGAAAAAATTCGGCAAGAAAGAATTGCAGCAGAATCTTCGCCATCAGACTCCGAAAACGAAGAAGAGGACCTGGCGCCAGAACGAATCGCCGATTGGTTCGAGAAACGACAGCCCGATCAGGAAGACATCGAACACAGAATAGAAGATGAAGAAAGAAGGCCGCTGGTCACACATGCCACTAAGCACGCGCGACACAACAAGCAGCAACGCCCGCTTCAATCAACAATCGACGTCTCCTCCCTATCCGCCGCCCTAACGGAAGCAATCAGCGCCAACAAGTCTCGAAGATTTCTAACAGACCTGCCCGCATTTAGCGGTCTGTGCCAAGAGTGGCTGCAATTTAAAGCAGCGTACGCCGAATCCGAACCCAATTTTTCGCCGAACGAGAACGTCGCCCGTATGAGAAAATGCCTGAAGGGGGCCGCCCTAGAAGCGGTAAGCGCGCTCCTCATTAGTAACACGCGCCCTGAAGACATCGTGAACGCGCTCGAGCGAAGATTTGGGCGGCCAGACGCCATCTTGCTTGGCGAGATGGAGAAAATGAAGACCCTTGCCCGGCTCACCGATAGCCCGAGGGATCTATGTGTGTTCGCCAGTCACATCGCCAACACCATAGCTACGATAGAAATATTGAAGAAACCGCAATATCTGCATAATCCCGAGATATTGCGCCTTATCGTCGAAAAATTGACGCCGATAATTAGAAACAAGTGGTACGACTACGCAGCGAAAAAAGAAGATGTGCCCGAGCTTAAAAAGATCGCCGAGTTTCTCAACGAAGAAGCGGACAAGTGCGCGCCCTACGCGCCGCCCGAGAACCACAGCGAACCTAAAGAAAAAACAAGAAAGAAGATCGAACGCACCTACGCTGTCGTAGAAGAGCCGTACAAGAAGCCGAGAAACAGTAACGAGAAGACATCGTGCCCGCTGTGCAATCAACTTCACCAACTGCCGGCGTGCCCGCTATTCATTAAAGGTAGCACGCACGACCGCTGGGAAGCCGCGAAGAAACATCGCATTTGCTACCGCTGCCTTATAAGTACGCATCGTCGTATAGCGTGCCGCGCGAAGCCCTGCGGCCACAACGGCTGCCCTATGCGCCACCACCGCTTGCTACACCACGAGAAGACGCCGTCCCATTACGCCACCGCACCGCCAGAAGAGCCTTCACCACCACAGAACGAAGCAATCGTCGCCTCAGCGTTCGAACAATTCGTCGGCGCCACAACAGACAAGACCCGCGCCTACCTAAAGATCGCGCCAGTAACACTGCGCGGTCCGCGGGCCACCGTCGACGCGTTCGCACTGCTGGACGAGGGAAGCACGGTGACCATCCTTGACTCGTCCCTGGCCGACACACTAGGCCTCGACGGGCCCACTCATCCAATGTGGGTACAAGGCGTGGGGGGCAACGAAATGGTACATCGAAGAAGCAAGAAGGTCGCCTTCGCAATACGGGGCCGCTACAACAACGATGAGCACACGGTCAACAGCGCGCACACAGTCTCAAGTCTCGGCTTAATCACGCAGTCAGTCAGCAAGAATGAAATAAGAAGCTGCCCGCACCTAGAAGAAATAGAAAATCAGCTGACATACGAAGAAGCGAAGCCACGATTATTAATAGGACAAGATAATTGGGAGCTAATCGTATCACAAGAAATTAGAAGAGGACGGCGCGATCAACTCGTCGCATCGCGCACGCTACTAGGCTGGGTATTACACGGGTGCCGCACCTCTCAAGCGGAGCCCGTGGCGTACTGTTGTGCCCATCTCACTCAAACCGAGCCGGCCGATCATATGGAACAAATGATGCGCGACTACTTCGCATTAGAGTCGCTATCCATCGAGCCGCGAAGACAGAAGAGCGATCCCGAGCTACAAGCCCTCGAAATACTAGAAAAAACGAGCCGCCGCCTGCCCGACGGACGTTTCGAGACGGGACTGCTATGGAGAGAGCGAGAGGGCAAGATACCCAACAATCGAGCCGACGCACTTAAGCGACTACACACGCTTGAGCGCAAACTCGATCGCGATGCATCACTGAAGAAACAATACGAAGAGCGCATCCTCAACCTACTTACATCAAAATACGCCGAGCCCGCGGTCACGCCCCCTAGCGCCCGCACATGGTACCTGCCACACTTCGCAGTATGCAATCCCGACAAGCCGAAGATACGACTCGTACACGACGCGGCGGCCAAATCCCACGGCCGCAGCCTCAACGATATGCTCTTGTCGGGCCCGGACCTGCTACAAAGCCTGCCCGGCGTTATTATGCGGTTTCGACAGCACGCCGTGGCAGTGTCCGCCGATATAAAAGAAATGTTTATGCAGATCAAGATACGCGAAGAAGACAGAGACGCCCTACGATTTTTATGGCGCGGCGATCGGCGCGAAGGCGAGGCGCAAGAATATAGAATGTCGTCCGTGATTTTCGGCGCTACATCATCGCCATGTACCGCGCTGTACATAAAGAACAAGAACGCGCGGGAACACGCCGAAGAATTCCCGGACGCCGCCAGGGCAATCGAACGAAACCACTATATGGACGATTACCTGCAGAGCTTCGCTACGATAGAAGAGGCGCGACGCGTAACACAAGACGTCGATTCCATTCACAAAAAGGCCGGTTTCGAGTTACGCGGATGGGCGTCTAACGAGCGAGAGCGAGAAGGCGCGATACCCCTTATCAACGGGTGCGACAGAGAAGGCGCGACACCCCTCATTAATGGGTGCGAGCGAGAAGGCGCGACTTCACCTACCGACGTGTGCGAGCGAGAGGGCGCGACGTCCCTTATCGGCGGGAGCAAGCGAGACGGAGCTACAGTCCCTATCGGCGGGAGCGAGATAGAAAAAACGCTCGGCCTGCTGTGGGACACGAAGAGAGATAGTATCAGCTTCCGGCTCAACAATAGAAGGGCGCCCGCCGAGATTATGCAAGACCTACGTCCGCCTACGAAGAGGGAGGCCCTGAGCCTCATTATGTCGATATTCGACCCGCTAGGGCTCATCTCGCCCGTCACGACACCGGCAAAGCGCATCATGCAAGATACGTGGCGATACGACACCGCATGGGACGAAGAGTTGCCCGCCGAGCTGCACGACCGATGGAGCGAGTGGCTACAACAACTGCACCGCCTAGGTGACCTACACATACCTAGGTGCTACGGGGAGATGCCGGGCGCGCGCTACGAGCTTCACACATTTGTAGACGCGAGTGAAGAAGCTTACGCGGCCGCTGTTTATTGGCGCATCACTCATGCCGATGACAGCGTGACCGTCTCACTCGCCGCAGGGAAGAGCCGCGTCACACCGAACAAGCCCATCTCCGTGCCCCGACTCGAGTTACAAGCCGCTCTGCTTGGCGCGCGACTCGCCAAGACGATTGCCGACGAACACGATTACGAGATCGCACGACGCACATACTGGAGCGACTCTCGTACGGCGCTAGCGTGGATACGCTCCGAGCCCCGCACATACAAGACGTTCGTCGCGCATCGCCTCGCCGAGATAGAAGACCTTACCAAGAAAAACGAATGGCGCTGGCTGCCGTCAGCTGATAATGTCGCTGACGACGCGACGCGAGCCACCCCCGAAGAATTTGGTCCGAATCATCGGTGGTTCCGCGGCCCGTCATTCCTGTACGAAAATGAAGACTCTTGGCCCACTGAAAATAAGGTCGAAATCCCACGTACCGGCGAAGAAAAGGAAAAATGCGGCGCGCTACAGAACGAACGCGCGCGACACGCCCACTTGCCCGAAATCGAACGCTTCTCGAAGTGGACGCGTTTACTGCGAACAGCTGCACGTGTTTTGCAGTTCATTGACCTTTGCCGCCGCAAGGGGTCGCCCCCCGCACCGCTGATAGTCGCCGCGGCGCGCCGCAAGAGAACGCGCGCTAACCCGGGCCGAGATGAAGAATGGAACAAGCGCCCACCGCCTACTCACGTGCCACGTAACCGCATCCCACAAGAAAACAAGGAAAAATATATAGTGCTACCGGCTCGATACCTAAAGAAAGCCGAACAATTATTGATGCGCGCGTCGCAACAAGACGCATATGAAAAAGAAAGACAGCGCATCGCGAGCGACCGCGCGCCAGAAAAGGACGACCGGCTCGCGAAAATTAGTGTGTTCATCGACGCAGAAGGGGTGATGCGGTTACGCGGCCGGATCGCCGCAGCTGACGCGATACAACCCGAGACGGTGAACCCCGCGGTGTTACACAGGAAACACTACTACACTAAATTGTACATCGCGCACGTGCACGAAAAGCTACACCACGGCGGGACAGAGATCGTTGTAAACGAGCTGCGCCAGCGAGTGTACATACCAAAAATTCGCCCGGCGGTGAAGGAGACTATCGCCCGCTGCGCCCGCTGCCTACTGCGCAAAGCGAGGCCCGCCGCCCCCGCTACCGGCGACTTACCCGCTGCGCGCCTCGCCTACGGAGCCCGCCCCTTCTCGTTCACGGGGCTAGATTACTTCGGCCCGCTAGAGGTCACCGTCGCCCGCCATCGTGAAAAAAGGCACGTAGCCCTGTTCACCTGCCTAACGTCGAGAGCGGTACACCTGGAGGTGGTCGTCTCGCTAAGCACCACTTCCGCCATCAATGCCCTACGCCGCTTCATCGCCCGGCGCGGGTGCCCGACCGAACTATGGAGCGACAACGCCACGGCCTTCCGAGGCGCCGCACGAGAACTCGGCGACGCCATCAAAGGAGAAGCGGAGGCCCGCCACATAAACTGGCGTTTCCTACCGGCTGCCGCCCCCTTCATGGCGGGGGCCTGGGAAAGGATGGTGCGGGGGGTAAAGGAGGCCCTCAAGGCCACGCTACATGAGAAGTACCCGAATGATGAAACCCTGCACACCCTGCTCCTGGAGGCGGAGGCCACTGTAAATTCCCGCCCCCTCACGCACGTGTCGGTCGACCCCAACGACCCGCCCGCGCTAACGCCCAACCTGATCCTCCTCGGGCCCGACTGCCACTCGCCGGCCCCCGGTACCTTCGAAGAGAGCGACGGCGACGCGCGCCAACATTGGCGGCGCGCGCAACAACTCGCCGACACCTTCTGGAGGCGCTGGGTGCGCGAGTACCTACCGCTGCTCCAACACCGGCGGGAGCCGCACAGCAGCGGCACGAGCCCGGCAGTCGGGGACCTCGTCATCATCTGCGACGGAAACCTGCCCCGAAACACCTGGCCCCGAGGACGGATCACAAGAGTCTTCCCAGGGAAGGACGGCGTGGTGCGGGTCGTAGACGTCACAACGAGCCGCGGACACATACTGCGACGGCCGACGAGGAAGATCGCCGTTCTACCAATAGGATCGCACAACGGCGCGGCATAGTGCGACGGCGGGAGAAATGTACAGAACGGCAACCAAATAAGTGCGTGTCTATGTAATAATTGTTAAGTGTAGCCTAAGTAATATTATAAGAAAAATTGTGATATGTAGACATATGTAGATAGTGCAATAAATAATACTTACCCACTTAGTTTCATTCATAGGTATAAGCTCGCAACCAACCTGCGCCGTGTCCGCACGCCAAATGAGCGGCGCCGGACCCGGCGCAGCGGTTATATTTATAACCTCGCCCGTGCAAGCGGGACGGTTATACGATAACCCCATAGGTGCGAGCGGGACAGTCGCGCGGACCGGATAGCGGCCGCGCGACAAATATTAAGGAAAAGTCCCAAATAAATATTAATGTTGACTAGGTTTAAGCATTAGTATTAAGATTTGTTGATTTTGTATTAGATTATAAGAGGATTTAATAAAATAAACAAACGGGTTGCGCGAGAGCGGGGTAGGGAGACGAGGAGTGGGGGGCCGCGCTCCCTTTAAGGTAATTCCTTGGGGTATATAAGCGAGCGCGGTCCCGCCCGCGGCATTCTCCGCACAGCAGCGCCAGAGTGAACAACAAACAAAAAGAAGAACCTCCCGACCCCGCTCTCAAGCTCCAGTGTTCCAGTAGAAAGCAAGATTTTATTTCTTCCCTATATACAGTCCACCCTACCGCTTCCTATGAATGTGGTGGTACGGCCGCACGACGTCAAAGTTTGTAACGCTGTCCCCCACAGTTATCTATACGAATGTTTACTTCCTCTGTCTGCTCTGTGGTATTATTATAGTCTCTGCATGTACTTTGAAAGCCATGTTATTTGGAATTCATGCATTTAAATCTTTTTTAGGGTTTCGTACCTCAAAACGAAAAAAACGGAACCCTCGTAGTTAGGGTCCCCTTTTTGTCCGTGCTCGGGATTGGAAGTCATTCAAATAACTTTGTTTTATGTGAATCTTTCTAATCCCTACTAATATTATAAATGCGAAAGTAACTCTGTCTGTCTGTCTATCTGTCTGTTACGCTTTCACGTCGAAACCACTGAACCGATTTTGATGAAATTTGGTACCTATATAGGTAGTTTGAACCCCAAGGATCAACATAGGATACCTTTTATTCCGGTAGAGTGCGCCACCGCGCGATAACCTAGATCCGCGCAGACGAAGTCGCGGGCATAAGCTAGTATTACTATAAATGCGAAAGTTTGTTTGTGTGTGTGTGTGTTTTCTACTCCTTCACGCTAAAACGGCTAGACGGATTTGGATGAAATTTGGTAAATATAGCTGGACATTTCTGGAATAACACATGAGTTACTTTCTATCCCGATATTCCCACGGGATAAGGATAAAATCTTAAAATTTCAACCGCTGGGCTTAGTCTTGAAATTTTGGACAGTTGTTCTTAATACAACCACGATATAAATTTTGGGCATTCCCAGGGGAAAATTTATAAAATCCCAGAATTTCAATGTAGGCTACCAGATCGAATTGTATACGCGTGCAAAGCTGCGGCTAAACTCTAGTATTTAAATAGCAATTTGAATGAAAACAATGATCAAAGTACTTACAGCCTCAAACATTTTGCAATACCCACTTGTATGCCTCGTTGTTTATTGGTAATTACTTTACAATAAAGATTTTTTCCATACATAATCATCCCTTTATCGACTTATAAACAATTAGCTCATTGGCAGCCGATTTAATAGTGAATCCGTGAGATGTTGTTATTGTTGGTGTCAGAAGCTATCTCTCTCTCATTAGTGTGGTTGTTGTCGCAGCGGACAGTCGGTAGAATGGGGTACTGGTGTGTTGTGTTAGTCGTCGTGGGGGTCGGGTGAGTTTTAATTGATTTTTATTATTTATTTTATTTATTTATTTATTTATTAATAAAAGTTAACATTTACAGGCTTACAGTATGCACCAAAGCGCCTATAATGCTAGTACCTACCTAAATAGTTAAAAAAAAAAAGAAAACCTAAGACTATTAACAATATAAATTACAGTAAAGACATATTTTACTAAGCAAGGAATGCCAACAATTATAAGGGTCAATCAACTTTTTTTACCCACAATAATCTGTCCGTGACATTTTTCAAACAATTGCCGATTTTTGTAAGTAAACATGTTTTTTTCTGTAATTTAATAGATGATGTACATGAATACATGCCATACTACGTATGTTCAACCTGTTAAACCGTGAAATATCTTGTTGGAAGTACGATTTTTTTAGTAACGCCAGAGACAATTTTGGTAACGCAGGAGACGCATAATGTCGGTAAAATAGTTGATTGGCCATAATGAAATTTCGATCCTGCGCGTATAATGATTTAGGACATGTTAAATTGTAACTTTAAATTTAAACTAATTTTAATTATCATTTTAATTGCATGATTCACTTTACCATTTTAATTATTTAATTCGACTTTTGTTTGTTTGTTTATTTAATTCAGTATTATGATTTAATGTAATGTAATGAAATGATTATGATATTTACGATAATGAAATGTATGTATTGATTGTGATTTTTAATTTTAATTATTAATTTGTAAATTGTATGGGTTTAAAAAAAAGGCTAAATAAAGAATTTTATTATTATTATTATTATTATAACGAAAGAAACAGCGGCAGTGAAAAACGTGTTATTTGATCAATCAACTTTTCAGTGTTGTTATTCTGTGTTATGGCCCAGAAGACTTCAGTGATACACTTTGTTAGATTTTTTTTGCCATTTATACCTTTAGCACGCTTAAGATATGAGCACAACCCTTAACTTTTAGTGGGTTTGTACCCCATAAAATCGTACTTTTAATAGGTGACTCAAAAAACGTTAACATGGGACAAGCTACACTAAAAAGTTAAGTGACCAGTTTGCGCGAATTTTTGGAAAAATTTAAACAAAATTTACCGGACTGCGAAGGAGGGTTGTGTTCGACCCATATGTATGTATGTTTATTCCTATGTCCTCTCGTGACTACTCAACAGCTGAACCGATTTTTATAAATGATACGTCATACGATTCGTCTCGATGACACAACGGACACTGGTTACATGAAATTCTTTAAAAATTAAAATGGCGGATTTTTGGCGCCAAATTGCGAGTATAATTTTTTTTTTGTTCAAACCTATCGAGTAAGGTACCAAAATGAAGAGGTTTAAAAAGGGATTACAAATATATACACAAATCATGTGTTTTATCACAGAAATATCAAAAAGTATGAAATAAAATAATAAATTAAAAAAATCTAAAACCCGACTGTAAAAATACTCAAAGAGAGAAAATAAGACGTGACGTGAGACACAGATCCTTAAAATACCATTTTTAAGGATCCATAATTCCTTGGGGTATATAAGCGAGCGCGGTCCCGCCCGCGGCATTCTCCGCACAGCAGCGCCAGAGTGAACAACAAACAAAAAGAAGAACCTCCCGACCCCGCTCTCAAGCTCCAGTGTTCCAGTAGAAAGCAAGATTTTATTTCTTCCCTATATACAGTCCACCCTACCGCTTCCTATGAATGTGGTGGTACGGCCGCACGACGTCAAAGTTTGTAACGCTGTCCCCCACAGTTATCTATACGAATGTTTACTTCCTCTGTCTGCTCTGTGGTATTATTATAGTCTCTGCATGTACTTTGAAAGCCATGTTATTTGGAATTCATGCATTTAAATCTTTTTTAGGGTTTCGTACCTCAAAACGAAAAAAACGGAACCCTCGTAGTTAGGGTCCCCTTTTTGTCCGTGCTCGGGATTGGAAGTCATTCAAATAACTTTGTTTTATGTGAATCTTTCTAATCCCTACTAATATTATAAATGCGAAAGTAACTCTGTCTGTCTGTCTATCTGTCTGTTACGCTTTCACGTCGAAACCACTGAACCGATTTTGATGAAATTTGGTACCTATATAGGTAGTTTGAACCCCAAGGATCAACATAGGATACCTTTTATTCCGGTAGAGTGCGCCACCGCGCGATAACCTAGATCCGCGCAAACGAAGTCGCGGGCATAAGCTAGTATTACTATAAATGCGAAAGTTTGTTTGTGTGTGTGTGTGTTTTCTACTCCTTCACGCTAAAACGGCTAGACGGATTTGGATGAAATTTGGTAAATATAGCTGGACATTTCTGGAATAACACATGAGTTACTTTCTATCCCGATATTCCCACGGGATAAGGATAAAATCTTAAAATTTCAACCGCTGGGCTTAGTCTTGAAATTTTGGACAGTTGTTCTTAATACAACCACGATATAAATTTTGGGCATTCCCAGGGGAAAATTTATAAAATCCCAGAATTTCAATGTAGGCTACCAGATCGAATTGTATACGCGTGCAAAGCTGCGGCTAAACTCTAGTATTTAAATAGCAATTTGAATGAAAACAATGATCAAAGTACTTACAGCCTCAAACATTTTGCAATACCCACTTGTATGCCTCGTTGTTTATTGGTAATTACTTTACAATAAAGATTTTTTCCATACATAATCATCCCTTTATCGACTTATAAACAATTAGCTCATTGGCAGCCGATTTAATAGTGAATCCGTGAGATGTTGTTATTGTTGGTGTCAGAAGCTATCTCTCTCTCATTAGTGTGGTTGTTGTCGCAGCGGACAGTCGGTAGAATGGGGTACTGGTGTGTTGTGTTAGTCGTCGTGGGGGTCGGGTGAGTTTTAATTGATTTTTATTATTTATTTTATTTATTTATTTATTTATTAATAAAAGTTAACATTTACAGGCTTACAGTATGCACCAAAGCGCCTATAATGCTAGTACCTACCTAAATAGTTAAAAAAAAAAAGAAAACCTAAGACTATTAACAATATAAATTACAGTAAAGACATATTTTACTAAGCAAGGAATGCCAACAATTATAAGGGTCAATCAACTTTTTTTACCCACAATAATCTGTCCGTGACATTTTTCAAACAATTGCCGATTTTTGTAAGTAAACATGTTTTTTTCTGTAATTTAATAGATGATGTACATGAATACATGCCATACTACGTATGTTCAACCTGTTAAACCGTGAAATATCTTGTTGGAAGTACGATTTTTTTAGTAACGCCAGAGACAATTTTGGTAACGCAGGAGACGCATAATGTCGGTAAAATAGTTGATTGGCCATAATGAAATTTCGATCCTGCGCGTATAATGATTTAGGACATGTTAAATTGTAACTTTAAATTTAAACTAATTTTAATTATCATTTTAATTGCATGATTCACTTTACCATTTTAATTATTTAATTCGACTTTTGTTTGTTTGTTTATTTAATTCAGTATTATGATTTAATGTAATGTAATGAAATGATTATGATATTTACGATAATGAAATGTATGTATTGATTGTGATTTTTAATTTTAATTATTAATTTGTAAATTGTATGGGTTTAAAAAAAAGGCTAAATAAAGAATTTTATTATTATTATTATTATTATAACGAAAGAAACAGCGGCAGTGAAAAACGTGTTATTTGATCAATCAACTTTTCAGTGTTGTTATTCTGTGTTATGGCCCAGAAGACTTCAGTGATACACTTTGTTAGATTTTTTTTGCCATTTATACCTTTAGCACGCTTAAGATATGAGCACAACCCTTAACTTTTAGTGGGTTTGTACCCCATAAAATCGTACTTTTAATAGGTGACTCAAAAAACGTTAACATGGGACAAGCTACACTAAAAAGTTAAGTGACCAGTTTGCGCGAATTTTTGGAAAAATTTAAACAAAATTTACCGGACTGCGAAGGAGGGTTGTGTTCGACCCATATGTATGTATGTTTATTCCTATGTCCTCTCGTGACTACTCAACAGCTGAACCGATTTTTATAAATGATACGTCATACGATTCGTCTCGATGACACAACGGACACTGGTTACATGAAATTCTTTAAAAATTAAAATGGCGGATTTTTGGCGCCAAATTGCGAGTATAATTTTTTTTTTGTTCAAACCTATCGAGTAAGGTACCAAAATGAAGAGGTTTAAAAAGGGATTACAAATATATACACAAATCATGTGTTTTATCACAGAAATATCAAAAAGTATGAAATAAAATAATAAATTAAAAAAATCTAAAACCCGACTGTAAAAATACTCAAAGAGAGAAAATAAGACGTGACGTGAGACACAGATCCTTAAAATACCATTTCTTAAAAAAAATCGCTGTTATTAGGCTCATAATGGAAGATATTGCTCAGATATTTGACTGGACTAAACTATTCTTTAAGACTTTAAATAAATAAATAAATATCAGGGGACAATTCACACCAATTGACCTAGTCTCAAAGTAAGCTTAACAAATCGTGTGTTATGGGTACCATACTAAGCAACGGATAAATAAAATTATATTTATTATAGATACATACTTACTTAAATAAATATTAAACACCCAAGACCCGAGAACAAACATTCGTATTTTTCACACAAATATCTGCTCCAACACGGGAATCGAATCCGGGACCTCAAGCTTCGTGGTCAGGTTCTCTAACCACTAGACCATCTGGTCATCTAAAATAGCGTAGGTATTTAGAATAATAATTTCTCTATTACCTATTCCTAATAATAAGTTCTAAAAACATTTGAAAGAACAAATCTGTTATCATATCGTTAGAGTTTACTGACAGGATGTTTTTCATTAATTATCATTAGAGATAATTATTGTAGTAATGACAAACTGCGAGTACCTAGTCCAGGGATAGGGAAACTTATTCCTTCGCGTGCGCGTGCTGATATATACTAACAAAATATATGCGGGCCAAGTTGTTGCATTTTTGGCAATGTTATTTACTGAATAATCATTTTTTAAAAACTTATAATTTGACGCCAAAAATCCGCCATTTTGATTTTTCAAGAATTTCGTGAATCCAGTGTCACTCGCATCGTCAAGATGAATTCAATGACATATGATTTATCAAAATCGGTTCAGCCGTTAAGTAGTTTATATAGGGCTTCAACCATTCCTGCTATGGCTCGTGCTTTTTCCGATGCAAAGACGTTCATCATTGAGGAGTCCTAATGCTTCACCACCCGTTTTACCATATGCATTACGAGGAGCATAAATTGCTTAGCAACTGTGTAAAACCAATTAATGTTTGCAAACAAAAAGGTTTTAAAAAGGAGCAATATTTTTTTCCAAATAACCTCATCTTGTCCTCAGAACACAAACATAGACGATTGATCATTAATGACATCATACGTTTCGCTTTCTCTGATAACGAATGGACGTGGCAATAACCGGCATCGTAGACCTTATCAGAGGTCGTATTGTCCGTTGGTGTTTGCATATTCTAAGTTTCTTTCTAAGTTTCTAACCACGTCTTATGCCGTTATGACAGTTTTGTTTTTGGACGGACTGTTAACCCTTAGACGCTTCTCAGACGGCTTTAGGTGCTAATAATCTTTGGACGGCTCTTTTTTATGTTACTTGAAATAAATGATTAGTGCATAATGATAGTGCGAGCTACTAGATAAAGAGTATAAACATAAAATTATTATTTTAATGAAATTGTAAATTTTATTTGTCAGACAATATACTTAATATAAAGTGTTACATTCAGTGAAAAATTATCACTAAGAGTAAAATGATTACATACTCAATTCAATTAGATCTAAGAAGAGAACCTAACCTAACTGAGTCGGTTTTGCCTTGAACAAGCTAATTCACTCGCTTGATAAAATTATGCGTATTAATTAGGTATATAATAGTTTAAGTTGTAGGTAGATAAATAATGTAATGCATATTTCAATTATGCGGATTCATCATTATGCTAAATAAGTGCTATGCTTCTTTATAATTATGCAAGTTCGCCGTTATGCACAATTGCACAATTATTTTATATGCCAAAAAAATATTTTAAATGCCTTATTGGGACAATTAATGTTATACGAAATTTATCAGCCCTATGGTCAGTGTTTTATTTAGCCGAGGTTTGTGACTGTTTGGACTCTACGTTTTTTTAAGTTGAAGTTTTCTTTCAGAGCTTGCGTTAGTGCCAACCCAAGGTCTGCAAAGATATGCTTTCGCAAGGATTTCGCATTTGGAGTCGCCACCGCTGCCTACCAAATAGAAGGGGCTTGGAACGTCTCAGGTAACTTTAATACCTATACTACGAGTACCTACTACTGTAACTACCATACTATTACCAAAAGAAGAAAAAATAAAGATGTTTGCTTTCTGAGAAATAAGGACAAATTCTGCGAAATCCACACAGGATATGATTTATAAAAGAAAGTTGTCATTACTATTAGGTGGTGGTACTAAATGGAACCAAATAAATCTTTCTTTTTCTCTTTTTTTAAAGCCGTAACAAGCGTATGATAGAGATCCAATGGTACTTAATGTTATAAATGAGAAAATATGTGAAGATGTTTAGATACCTATTTAGAGTTTTTTTTACTCAATTACGCAATAACACGGCGAAGGATCTTCTTCTTTACTAAAGAAAAAAAAAAGGGGAAAAAAAAAGGGAAAAGTGAAGTGAAGGGGGGAGTGAAGTGTTATAAAGGGGAAAGTGAGTTTGTTTGTTTGTTTATTTGTTACGCTTTCACGCAGTAACGGAGCGACGGATCGTCATGATTTTTGGTATAGAGATAGCTTATGGTCCCGAGAGTGACTAGGCTACTTTTTATCCCGGAAAAATGCACAGTTCCTGAGGGAACTGCAGCGCGCGATAACCGAATACTACGCAGGCGGAGCCGAGGACAAAAGCTAGTTTGGATATAATTTGGCACACAGTTCATAACTGATATTAATTGATAAGTTGATACACTTTTGACAGAGTAGTCGTGGTTGTCGGTTGACGGTCTATAGACAGGTAGTAAGAAGCTACTCTATTGTCTGTAGCAGGCTAGCGAGCCTTTAGGTTACGGCTCCATTGAGGTGGAGACGAGCGGAGTGGAGAGGAGACGTGTGGAGGTCTACTAATCCCTACACGTGTCATGATAATGAGGCGGAGACGAGGTGTGAATTCAACTAATATGATTGGTCGATTCCTACACATCTCTCCGCTCCGCTAGTCTCCGCTTAAGTGGAGCCGCAGTCTTATGGTGACTCTCTTGGGAAAATAGTGAGGCAGTGTAATGGTTAGACCGGAATTTCTGCGATAGACACCAACAAAAGTAGACATAATTTACTGTATTTTTTCTTCTAATGTTTCTAGGAAAAGGCGAGAGTATATGGGATCGCTACACCCATGAACACCCTGACTGGGTGTTTGACCATAAGAATGCAGACGTAGCTACAGACTCATACCACAAATATAAGGAGGATGTCAAACTGATTGGAGACCTAGGCGTGTCCTACTACAGGTTCTCTATGTCCTGGTCTAGGATCCTTCCTACTGGATTAAGCAAGTGAGTTCCGTGAAGCAGAATAATGAATAAGCTTTACTGATATTTTACGATGTCCAAAGAGAACCATAGATCCTCAATCCTCATCATTATAGCCAACCCTCAAACATGCTTGTGGAATAAGGTATTTCATGGGACAATATTTAGTCCTGTAGTGTGATCTAACAACACACGCTAAAGTGGCAGAAAATATCATAAGCGCTGAATCCACATACGAATAACCTAACCATAAAAAATCAATTTTTAATGCAAGCTTTTCTTGCTGACTGTAAACTACATTTGCGTACCAAATTTCAAGTCGATGCCATTAACCGTTGAAGAGTTCCGTCCTGTGGAGACGATCCTGGCCGGACTACCAGGATGTCACTACCAGATTATTGTATTGTCACGCGATTTAAATAAGTACTACTGGAAGTTGGTCAAATTTAACATGCAAGATTTGATTAGGTACAGACAGACAACGGGACAGGTAAACATAAATAAAATCTGGTAAAATGGCCAGGATATTGTTTGATTGTTAAATTTTTCAGTCCTTTCTATCCAGGATTTAACTCAAGTAACTCTTTCACAGTCAGATAAATGAAGATGGCTTGCGGTACTATAAGGACCTGATCACAGAGTTGCACCAGAAAGATGTGCAGGCTCTGATCACTATGTACCACTGGGACCTTCCGCAGAGCCTGCAGGACCTAGGTGGATGGACCAATCCGATCATGGCTGAATATTTTGTGGATTATGCGAGGGTAAGTGCTCATCGTAGAATAATAATCTAATCATCAACGTAAAATAATGCAGCGCTAAATAGGCGCGAAAGTTAAGATTTTCTCAATTAAGAGAGAAAATTACTGTTTCTAGAAATACTTTTTTGCATAATTTGAAGATTTTTAATAGGTATTTGAAGTAGAACTTGAAGAATATGCCGTAAATGGCTGTGGTGATTGCTCGTAGAAGTCTAGATCAAGAAGTGATATGACGAATATATAGCTTTAGAAAATTATAATGAGTTTAGACGGATCCTAATGTATCACTTCAAATATGGGCTACTAGTATTATCATCATCATTTTTGTAACATGTTATTCGAAAGGCGTCCTCTACTGTACATAGCTATCCGTAAGAATATTCCCTTTTCTTATCTGTTTTCTTTGCGGAAGGCCAACCAACACTTTTCCTTACATTACGCTGAACGTGATATCTGTATACATATAGCTAAATGATAATGTCTTTGTTTCTATTTAAGATTGAGTTTTCCACAGGTTCTGTTCAGGCACTTCGGCGACCACGTCAGGGCGTGGGTGACGTTCAACGAGCCTCTCTCCTTCTGCCAGGAGGGCTACGGGGGGCAGGATGCCCCTGGCAGGAGGGCGAGCGGTGTAGAAGACTACATGTGTGCTCATACGGTGCTGAGAGCCCATGGCATGGTGTACAGGATGTACAAGGAAGAATTTGATAGGAACAATCAAGGTTACACTTACTGCCAATTTTGACAATTTACACTGTTTTTTGGCCTTTTTTGTCCACTATAAATGTTTTTTGAATCCCAGAAAATCCAAAACTTTTCCATTAATATCCTCAAATCTTAATTTTCTGAATTGGTAAATTTGTGAATATTTTGTGCTTCCCTAAATTTTTCCTGATTTTCCAAAAAGTTTAAGTAGATACCCTGCATGATCCATTACATTTGTCTCTGACTAAACAGTTAGCTGGTAGATATATTAATATGTATTTTCAGGGTACATTGGCATAGCACTGGATATGCCGTGGATGGAGCCTTACACGACATCGTCGGTGGACAAGGTAGCCGCTGAAACTGCAAGACAATTCCTAGTATGTTACAATTTAACTGCCAGTCTTTAACAACTCTCTCAGGAAACACCACATCATAAAATCATAATGTACCTATTAGGGAAAAAACAAAAGATGCACCAGAAAAACATACACAGCTATCTTTTATGACCCCGTCAGTTACCAATTTTAATTGATCGATAGGAATTTCCAGATCATGGTCATTGCGTTATCGTACTGTTTTCGTTGTATGAAGAACATCCAAATCTTTTCTTTATCTCTAGAGGTCATCATCATCATTCAGCATACTTAGAACCTTTCACATTTTTGACTTACTAGCAGTTGCCGGCGACTCCGTCCGCGTAGAATTCGGTTTTCACTATCCCGCGGGAATTATGGCATTTTCCGGGATAAAACTATCCTATGCCCTTCCCGGGATGCTAACTATGTGTATACCGAATTCCATCTAAATCGGTTCAGCTCGTCTAAGCAGACGTGATGAGGTAACAAACAAATAAACAAACAGACTTACAAACTTTCACATTTATTATACTAGTGGGAATATTAGTGTGAATGGGATAACATTTTAAGTAGAATTTCAAAGTAGGTGTTCACCAGAGTAACAAAAATTTGATGTCCTACCTGAAGCTATGGAGTTATTTGAACAGTCCCCAGCATTAATATCTGCCACAGCGGAGCGTGCAAAAATATTTGACACGTCCTTCCGGCCCTAGAAATAGAGTCGTATCAGATATTTATGCACGCGTGTTGTGTTGATATTGGTGCTGGTGACTGAACATACCAGAGCAATGGTGCAAGTTGCATTAAATTGAGAAGCCTCAAAACGAACGAGTTCAATGTGTACAATCAAGCGATATTTCTAGCAAGTATAAACTGACACTGGGTTTAACACACCATTTTTCCAGTTTGGCTGGTTCGCAAACCCAATATTTTCTAAGCGCGGCGGCTACCCGCCTATCATGCGGCGTCGTATCGACGTTATCTCCAAGCGCCAAGGATTCTTCCGTTCTCGCCTCCCGACCTTCACCAAGGAAGAAGTGGACATGATCCGAGGCTCCTACGACTTCCTCGGTCTGAACCATTACACGACCAACCTGGTTAAGCCAGGGGACGGAAGGATTACAGCCAAACCGAGTTTTTACAATGATATGGGGGTGAAATTGATCGTGAGTCCTGAGTGGCCGAAGAGCAACTCTTCGTGGTTACGGGTGAGTGCACTATTCAAGTACCTTTTCATAATAACTGCTTCAGTGGTTGCTTTGATTAGTATAATAATGGCTTTTCTACAAGTACACCAAAACGGAAAGCCTTTTACAACAGGGGATTACTGTCTACTTTTATATGCCATCATGTCAGCCGAAAGACGTCCACTGCTGTACATAGGCCACCTCCAAGGCTCTCCACTCAGACCGGTCTTGTGCTCTTGTACCTTGGGGGGGAAATGCCTTAATCGCCTCGGCAGGCGGGTTGGCGACCGCAGTTATATCCAATAGGTCGCGGAGGACGCTGCTGCCCATTCTCCGTTTATCCGCCTCTTACGACACCCACGGGAAGAGAGGGGGTGGTGCAATTCACGACCGACACCAAACGACCTTATATGCCATACCAATGCTAAAAACCACTCTATGGCAAATGTAAGATGCGAAATATGTCTTCAACAGATCGTACCATGGGGGCTGCGGAAAACTCTAAACTGGATCAGACACACTTACGACAATCCCTCAGTAGTTATCACGGAGAACGGAGTATCTTTCGAAAAGGGTCTCAAGGATCGCAAGCGTATCAACTACATCGATAGCTACTTGAGATCGGTGCATGCTGCCATCTATAAAGACAATTGTGACGTTATAGCCTACACTTACTGGACGCTCATGGACAATTTTGAATGGATGAGGGGATTCTCGTAAGTATCTATGTGAAATTTAGAAAACGGGTGGAGTTTTGAAGCGTTTCAACCTTTCTCGTGTGTTATCAGAATCTAAGGTGGAATGTGCAGGAACTTTAGCAATTGTACTTCTGGGATCACCGACAGCCGTGGTAGTGATTGAGATTTTTAGTTGTCGGACATAATTAGTCTGTTTAAGTAGCACACGGTAACGGTTGAAACGCTTTAGAGCCTCACTCACTCGCTGCCTTTGTAGAAGCACTCTATTTCAGAGGTAGGTACAGTCGAATGCAAAAACACACAGCCATAGCGTCAAAATATTATGTTTGGTGGCATAAAGGTGCATAAATATTATTTTTGACATTTTGGTAACGTATCCATACTAATTATAAATGCGAAAGTGTGTGTGGTTGTATGTACGTCAAAAAGGAGCGACGGATCGACCTGATTTTTGGCATAGAGATAGTTTATGGGCCAGAAAGTGCCATAGGCTACTTTTTATCCCGAAAAATTGCACAGTTCCTGAGGGAACAGAGCGCAATAACCGAATTCCAAACGGGCAAAAGCTAGTATATAATATTTATGATTTTAATCGTACACTCACCTACACAGTGGAGCATAAATATCTGAACCATCCTACCGGCCCTAGAAATAGAGTCGTATCCACAGATATAGATTACACTAGATTACGCAAATGCATCTACTTCGCGTGTTCGAACCCCGACCAAACGTTGGGGTTGGCCCCATACAAAGACTGACCGCTAACTGGCTAGTGACTGACTAGAGCCCCACGGCGTGGGCAGGCGGCGCATTTAAATCGATTTTGCGCGGACATCGAGGCATTCACATCGCTAATTCGCTCTTGAGACGTCACAGTAGGTATAAAAAAGTCACTCAGTTGGTTTTCATACAGATTGAGGTTTGCGTTATCTAGTGGAATCTATATCTGTGGTCGTATCAGATATTTAGCACGCTTTGTGTCAAATTATAGATCTGGTGACGTTCCTACTATAAACAATAGATTTCATCTCCTAAGATGTTTAGCGTTAGGTACTAAACCAAGTGACTCCCTCCATCCCTGTAAAATTAGCCCTATAAGTACCTACTTAACCCATGTATTTTTTTTATTTCTCCAGAGAGCGCTTCGGCCTTTATGAGACAAACTACTCAACGCCAGACCTCAAGAGGATACCGCGGCTCTCCGCCTCCTACTTCGAGAGGGTAGCTCGGACTGGGTGTCTGGACGACCACAGCAGCTCGCCCCGGTAAGATCCCCAAGCTATTTTTTAGGGTTCCGTCTTACGAGGAAACCTTATAGTTTCGCCATGTCCATCTGTTTTCGGCGGGTCCATATCGGCTCGCATACTTATTGAAAGTCCGAATGTAATTTTTGTCAGAATGATCTTTTGTCATAACTCTTTAGTCTCTGAATCCAATGATTGGTTAGAATTCTTATAAAACAAACCTAAATAGTTTTCTACAGGTGACCATTTAAAAATTTTAGAAAAATTTAAGGTTTCAGTGCGAAAAAAATTCGGACAAATGATGATTCGGACAAAAATTACGGTATGACTAGCGAAGAGTATGCGAACTTTGGCGCTCCCGTTTTCGACTTAGCTTAGAGACTTGCCGGGTCTCTACTGAACGAGCCGCCTCGAGAAGCAAACGAATGAGGCATGATTCTGTGTGACACAGGGTTTAAAATCGCACCGAAAATACCTGCCACGTGAGGCGGCTCAGTAGAGACCCGGCTTTAGCGCCATGCTCAGTGCTAAGAAACTATAATTTTCTATCCTTCTGCGACCCACCATACTTACAGCAAAAGTTGACACTACTTTAAAGAAATCTCGTATCTAAAATCAATATAAAGTTCACTCAGAAAAAATATCTATTTTGAGCTACGAGTTTTTTTTAAAGTAGCGATGAAATAGTATTCATAACATTGTTTCCACAGTCGAGAAACAGAAAAGAAAATAGGACTCCAATTAGGGACACCAGGTCACGTTCACAACTGGATGCGACACAGTTACGAAAAAGAAGTGCGTAAACCAGTGATACTCAGTAGACTTAGATTATATACAACACTAGATGGACCGTCGGCGGCACGAAAACGTCCACCAAAAATATAAGCCAACTGTTGGCTTATAAGTGATTTTCCCCTCCTCAATCTGCATTGTGACACCGTAGGTGACGTATGCGGAGCGCGCAATACAAAAGTGCCGAAATATGACCAAATGTGCTATAAAAGTGTGCCGCAATTATAAAGGCAGGCTTAAAAATCCTAATGACGTGACTTTCCATCGGTAAGTACTCCAGAATCCATAAAATTTCGTAAGAAAAGATTAAATTATTTAGGTTAGAATTGTGTGACATTTTTTATAGGTGATACCAGTTTCCAGTGCAAAATTCCCCACAATTCAGTCAAAATCGTACTGAAAAGTTTGTATTGGGCACAAAGTCGAAATATATCGATTTCACCTGAATCTGAACAGTTTTTATTTTTAATCTATTTGAGAAAATGACGAATCTAATTAATGTTCTTTGATATTTTAATAAATATTTGCACCATCTTATTGAGCTTTCTTTTATTCTGTATTTATTTGAGATTGACATATATCGACAGATGCCACAGATTATTATCTGCGTATAAAAATTGATCTGCGTATAACATCTGTCGATACAAATATGGTACAGTGTTTTATCTGCAGATAGATACAGGTTGATGTAATAGGCTTGGGTAAAAAAAAAAACGATATATCAAAATATGTGGTGGAAGAACCTTGTGCAAGGTCCGCCCGGATTGCTATCACCATTACTTTTATCGCCATTACTTTTACTAGCGTCTAATTTTCGTCGTGTCGTAATAATTTTCCCCCAAATTTTGGGGATTTGACATTACGTGGTATCATTTAGCACGCACACAGTGACAACCAGATTGACGTAACTCGAGTGTAAAGACGAAGCTGTCACGTGGTCGCCACGCACACAAACAAGAAAAAGAGTGGACGTTTTCAATCGCATTGTTTCTTACTGAGGCTCGGTCTAGTGTTGTATATAGTCTAAGTCAGTAGAGTAGTATACCGGAAGAATTGCTCAGACCATTAACTTTTTTTTTACTTTCGTGCGAAAAATTGTTTGGGCATGTGGTTTTCTCGACATATCCGTGGTCTTTCCTCGTGGGAAAACTCGCACAGAAATGATAGCAAGCAAGAGCAAGAACGCGGGCCAAACAGCAAGAGAGTACTCGTACTAGTACTTTCTCGCTCCTTAGGCTCTGTTTCCGCTAGAGTGCGAGGAGCATCAAAGATGTGCAGTGCAGAGGCAAATGAAGCGTTTCTATTGGTTAGTGAAAAACATGTTCCTCGCACATCTTTCACGCGGCCTTATCCTTTACGAATTTGTCCAAACATGTCGAGTAAACCACAATTAAAAATAAGTGGATGAGGCGTTATATTATTGCGAGCAACTGTATTTTTACACGCACTAGAAACATATTTAATGTAAACAAAATATTAAATTAACTGATAAAATAAATAACTCTATAGTACCTATTTTCAGCTCTGATTATTGTTTCCCCTTATTTCAGAATTTTGCTTGATATGGGGCTTGATAATTTTCTTAATGTAGGAGAGTACTAAATACTCGTAACATTTTTAATCATCCAAATTGGGTGTTCCAAAAGTTTTAAGTAGGTACAGTCAAGTGTAAAAATTACTTATTCAAAGTTTCAAAAATAAGTACCACCGACTCTTATTTCGACGTAATAAGGCCGTAGTGACATATATGTCACGTATATTTTGAGTGGTTCGAATAGATACTTATTTTTGCACTTGACTGTACCTACCTGACCTATTAAACCCTCGGAGCACTAAAATAGGAATGATGTAGGTATTTTAAATAAAATAAAAAAATCAACAATTTCACAAAATATATTTTCAATTGAAAAATACATTTTAATATTTTTTTTTCTTATTACTATCTTTTGGAAGACTCGTTTTTCTTCCTAAAGGCACTTATTGTCTAAATTATTACAATTTATAAATAATATTATCACTAAGCTTTTAATACATTAAATTTAGAATGTTTTATTCAATAAAACACACGTTAAAAAACTTAGTTTATTCTCTGTAATGAGGGTTTCCGTGATAGGCCAGATGGCACTAGTATCGTAAGGTCCGTTTGACGATTGGTTAATTAAATGAGCCAACCGCGAGGAAGACTAACGTCAAAAGAACCTCTCGATATTAACGCCATTTAACGATATTTTGCCTGTAACCCTTTATTTAAAAAATGGCATATCTCTATTATGATGTACCCTTTGGATCTTATTAGCCATACATAATAGCGCATTTAACACAGGTTGTGATAGATTAATCGATCGAATGCATATATTTTTATAATTTTTAAAATTATAGTTTGAGCCTTATGACAGCTGTCACTTTTTTTAACACGGTTTTATTAAATAACCCAAAAATCACGGCTTCAGCTGCGTACCTAACTCGACACAGATGTCAAACGTATCTCCGGGTACTAACGGGGATATTCAGCCTCATTTTCAGCTGTCAAATCTTGAGACAGTAATTTACTTAAAATACTACCCTAGTAGAATATACGCAGTAAATTTCGACTTGCGTAAACTAATTAACTGGAGATGTGACAGCTGGTTAGACATTGATTACGACTAGTCGCTTGGTAAAAAAATCTCGTATCTCAAATCAACATGTAAACAAATTTGACCCTTAATATTCATACTTAGAGTTCACTCAGAAAAAAAATAGATTTGGAGGTACGAGTTTTTTTTAAGTAGTGACGATATTTTCAACAAACCCGACCACTGGCCGAAAAATTCCGCATCCATTTGGGTACCCTTATATTTTATGGATAAGAAAAAAAAACGTTTTCTTTTTTTCCAGAAATTACGACGGCATGGTGATATTGTGATGCCTGTGCTTCGAGTGCCAGTTATTTCGTAACAAAAGTCTTAACCACGTTGACTTTAATATAATTTGGTATATGAACAGTTTATTCCAAAGTTAACGCTATTAGAGTCGTTTTACAATAGTCTTTGTGACTTTTGACATGATGATCATGTATGTACAAGTATCTATAGTAAGTAGATGGCGTTCAATCGTTTCGATTTTTTGGTAAATAATAGAGAAGCGGTCGCTTGGTAGGGACTCGGTACAGTCGAAGAAACTGAATCACCTCACAGGGTGGAACTTTTGTGCTACTAATGTCATGTTGACATTCTATACATCTGCCAAAGAAACCATAGCATATTTCACCAGAAAGTTAGATTAACTAGTGTAAAAATATGTGATAAAAACACCCATGTAAAGATGGTGTCAAAGATGTGTCAACCTCAATAAAAAAAACCTGAAATACAATATCTGTTGAAATAATTAAATTCATTGTATGACACTAAGTAATGTCAAGAAGTAGCCGTTTTATTTTTATTGCCGAATCACAGGGATTATTGTAAAATGACTATTATTACAAGTGTGTGTTTTTTTACTAAAACACCGTTTCGGGTGGCCTAAAGACTTTAAACATAAGTAAATTGTGATAATTTGATAATACGTTCGATGCTCATAAATATTATTTGTTTTTTTTTGTACGTGTTTTATTTCGCTCTAGTCTACACTCGCAGCTTTATCCCCGCTTAGAAGTTATAGTTTCCTTCCATGCCTAAATAAATAGAATTAAAAAAACAGCTTTCTTGGTTCAAAAGTTTAGTTCAATCGTCGATAAGTCCCTGAGCCAGTTTTTTTAACCCTCGAGGCAAAAAGAGGGATATTTCAAGTTTGTCTTCAATGTCTCTCTCTCTGTTTGTGACATCGTTGCTTTGAAACAGGTGGATCGATTTTAATGCATTTTTTTTACATAAAAGCGAGTTTTTCGGTGGTTCTCAGCTGTTTCATTAAAATCGATTCAGTTTTTGAGATATTGTACTTTGAAAAGACAATTTCGTCTTTTTATTTTTCTAAGTGAGTTAGGTTACCAGACGTTATTGGTTTTAATGCAACGAAGCGATATTGCAATAAATTTTAAGTTTAGCATTAAAAAAAATAAATCTAGATTTAGTTGTTAAGCCTGGCTTAAGCTTGACAGTTCCATACATTTTGACACTACTAAACTAAGCTTAACGCTAACCCAAGATTTATGTGTTTCCAGCAAGTGGCCATAAATACCAGATCGTAATTAATTCTTAAATTGTTTTCGAGCAACAAAGTACTGCGTACAATAATTTGACATGACAGAAGGGGATCTGAAGGGCTACTCCGAAATACAACGTTCGAAGTTCGTGTCGTGCGATCCCTCTCGCTCTCGTATTAAATAGTATAAGTGTGAGAGGGACCGCACGACACGAACTTCGAACGTTGTGTTTCGGAGTAGCCCTTCAGAGACTACGAAGTGTAAACTTCGAACTTCGTATATTGCCGTCCCACTGACGCTAATGTTACTTAATACGAGTGTGAGAGGGACGGTATGATACCAACTTCGATTTCCGAATTTTGTAGTCTAAAAGTTTTCGGTTATAACATAAATTTATACATGTAGATAATATCAATAACACACAGTACCAATTCAAACAATAAGTTACTCTAAATTATTCATAGGAACCAGTTAAAAGTAAAAATTACAATTTAAGTACGATCATTGTAAAATTGCCTATTAAATTCTTAACTAACTGTGGTGTGTTATACATCGCATAACGCTTACATTTTTGAGCAATTTCATGATAAATATCAAATTGACTGAGTGAGTTAAAATAACTAAAAAGCCATTTCATCTTAAATCCTGTATTTTCCTGTGCGTCCTATACTTTCACAACTTACTAATAAGTGACAATCAGATGAATATCAACCTGACGAAATTTCCAATGTAGGTACTAACAAATTTTTTTCTATTCCACATAAGCATTATTCATTGAAATATACATCTATAAGGCACTTTATACTAAAAAATATTACAAGGGAGCATGTCCCACAGAGAATTGGCATTCTGCTGGGCTATTTCTCTATTTGGAGAATTAATTATTGGACCTTGCACGTTCGTTTCTCTATTTGGAGAATCATTAGACAATTCAGCTACATTCTGTTCTTGAGCTCTTATTTCGCCCTCTTCTTTAATTATAAGTTGTCTTTCTCTTGATGCCTTTATAATACCCAATTCAGCTAATTGATCGCCTAAAGACACGAGATATAATTACTAATTGTATAAGTTATTAACTTAAAAAGCGAGCAGCTTATGAAATTTTATCGTAACGCAATTTGCAAAATTGAAATAATTATATTAATAAATAACTCATAAGATTTACAGATTTGGAAGTATTTTTAATGAACAATAAACAATTGGTTTGCTCACCCGCGACTTTACGTGTTTCGAACTCAACCATATTTTATCAACAGATGTTTTACATCTGGTAGCATGGTAAACAATGTAAAAATGTTGCTCCGATGATGTATTTCAATATAATTTTACAACTACTGTGTAACACGTTAACATAAAATATATGAAGGATAGCCAGAAAAGGAATCAATATTTTTTTTTTTTTTAATTTATCATTCGAAATTTGAATTGCCTTCTTCATAATTATGCAGTCACACACAACCAGACAAACTACTTAGCTTTTGCAGGAACACTGTTTATCTTAAAAACAGGGGAACAAATGAACAATGGATACTAATTGACGACTATTTCTAACTATTGCCAAAAAAACATTTTCGGAAAATAGAAAACGATATTAAAACGTGTTACAATGAAGTTGAAGTTTTTATGTAAACCTTGACTTATATATTTTTTTATTAAAAAAAACTAGATAGTTCCTAAAATACATGATCATTTCATATCATTGGCTTCCTGTATCTATTGTTATTTTTTTAATCTGTATGTTTTAAAGCTGTTGGTTTTCCAGAATAAATAAATAAACAGAACTGCAATCATACTTTGAAATAAAAAATTAGAAATATGCCCTTTTATAAGTACTACTCCTCAATCGAAATTAATTAAGGACACGACTGACATAAGATATGCGCCATTTTGTCTGTTAAAGAAGACGCCATTTTGATTTTACATTAACTTCATAGCCAGAGGCCTTATTGCCTAACGTGTCTGACACTCGCGATCGTAATAAAATGACAGCTTTTGTATGCGAAATAAATCATTTGATTGCAATCACGAGTGTCAAAAACATTAGGCAATACGGCCTCTGGTCTAACTGCTACAATATGATTGCGGACTAATGTATCTAATAAATACTGAATTTACACTAAATACTTCTCATAAATTCGGATTTAATTCTACAGGTAAACATAAAAAAAGTCTTTGATAATGTGTTTATATTTTCAAAGGAACATTTATAAATAACTGACGTACCATCAGCCAAATAAAGGTCTATCACTTTTTAAACAAGTTCTTATCAAATGAATATGTCGCTAAAGTCGAACTTTCGAGTTGACAGACACGTCTATTGGCATTATTGTTTTATGACATGCAAACGATTATCAACTTTAAGGTGGTAGACCACATATTTGGCTGATAGTACATTTTGAAATATAATATAGTAATAATAAATTACTTATCAGTTCAAATTGATTCATTTTAAATTATGACTGAAAGACTCACATGATTATGGATGCACAATATATTATCCCTACAAAAATACATAAAGCTATGATTTGTATCGACTTATGAACCCATCATGGTTTATATGTCAAAAAGCGTTGGTTTTTTGGCAATTAGTGTCCACAAAAACATTAAAGTGACAATAGATAGAGTCAGGTAAAGGATATAACACGAATTGACAGCAAAACGTAAAATTTGAGGACACACGAAAAGCTTTCAAACAAATATTGATGCAAAATCTTTAAAGAGCTCCCTTTTCGCTTAAAGTTATAACCGAGACTTATTCAATACCGCTAAATTGATAATCAGAGCTTAATTTAAAAATGATATTTGATTTAACTAAAATAACAGTGAGTCTTCTCGAAAGCCTTTCCAATATCCTCAACTCTGATTAGGTTCAATACGAGAGCATTATTAAATAACAAAATACACTCAAAATCGAGTTATATCGTCAATCTATTTGAAATCAAAGCTTTAAAATATGGAATATCATCGACTAATCAACTCTTCAACATGGAAATCACCAACTAATCAACTTTTCAACATGGAAATCACCAACTAATCAACTTTTCAACATGGGAATCATCACTAATCAACTTCTCAACATGGAAATCACCAACTAATCAACTTTTCAACATGGGAATCATCACTAATCAACTTTTCAACATGGAAATCACCAACTAACTTCTCGCTTCTTTGAAAGCTACACTACGACTGTGGCATCTTACATTGGCTGCATTCCTCCATGCCGTCACTGAACTCCTCAATTTGGAGGGTCATCTCGAAGAAGTTGTATTTGTCGTGGACCAGCCGCGTTGCTTGCTCTAGAACCTTCTGCGGACTCACGCCAGTGCCTTGAATGTGAGAGAACATTATTAGGAAAAAATAATTTCGTTATAATGAATTACTGTTTGAATATTGCCAGTATTTAACGGATCACCAAAAAATATAAAAAAAAAATCATAAAAACAAGTTTTTACCGCCAAAGGCGACATCACCAAAATTAGATCCGCATTTTAATGTGAAAATCTTCTTCTTTTTCTGACTGAATTATAACCATAATATTCAAATTTAGTTCCTATTCTATACACCGTGTCACTTTTTGATTTCCATTAACTATA
Source organism: Choristoneura rosaceana (assembly GCA_037349165.1). Classification (NCBI taxonomy): domain Eukaryota; kingdom Metazoa; phylum Arthropoda; class Insecta; order Lepidoptera; family Tortricidae; genus Choristoneura; species Choristoneura rosaceana. Next base: position 2,142,515 of record JAZBNJ010000026.1, read on the forward strand.
ACCACTCACGTGCTTTGAGCAACTACATTTAGCAAAATGCTTCTGGCAACTGTGGTTGCTAGACATATACTGCGTCGCTATTGCAGCGCAAGAAGAGCAATTCATGGCAGTTTTTTTTTTCACGCGAGCAACTGACTGACTGATTGGTTAGGGAACATTCAAAAGGTTGAAGAAGTTAATGTCTCCAAGACACTAGTGGCCTAACTCTTACTATTTAAAACATAATGACTCGTTTTACGAACTGAGGTATGAAACCTTAAAACAGATAGGGAAGCATATTTACTATAAAAAAATTGAGAACCTATACTGCAAAGTATTAGTAATACTCACGGATAGCGAGATGCGCCGAGAGAGCGGTCTTGTCCAGCGAGAGCGCCCACATGCGGAGATTGTGTACTCTCACCACGCCGGGCAGAGACAGGAAAGTGTTGGCCACCTCCTACGAAGTACGTAAAGCACGTTAAGACAGTGTGAAAATTAACATTTGTACACATATTATTATATATCATGAGTGATATACCTAATTTTTGTTACGTTAAAAGAAATTAGTCCATATAAATCTTATACAAATTAAACCTATCTAAAAATAACGTTATACAATTATTTACTTACTTTTTAAGCGTCATACGTTAAAAAATTATATTTTTTGTTGTTATAGCTAACGTTCATTATATGTTGTGAACGTTATCAATATTAAATAAAAATCTTTATTCAATTAAAAACAAAAATTTACAATGAATAAATTACAACTTAATAAATTAAATTAAAACCTAAATGAATAATTAATAAAGAAAAAAAAAAACAAAATATCAAAAAACAAAAAATAAATAATAAAAAAAGGAATAAATCATAAAATAAATAAAATAAACTTAAAACTATTGAAAACTTACAAACTAACTAAAACCTAACCTAAAACCCACCATTCCGCGTCGTACCCGGCTCAAAGGTGCCCATAATGCCGGCCGCATTACCCCGCTGAATGGCCAGCGCTACCTGCTGAACCAGGTACGACCCGGAGCGGGGGTCACAACATTAAATTAGATATTTTGTAGTTATATCTCATGGGACGCACCCCTTCCAACTCATTTACCTTACGACCTGCACGATTTTTCTTACAGGTATGACCTTACATTTAGTGATTTGAATAGTATCCGTTTGTAAGTAAATTGTTACTTTTTCTTATTGTTAGTGTCCCATTGCTGGGCAAAGGCCTTTCCTCTTGATCTCCACACCTTCCAGTCTGGCGCAATGTGCGACCAATCCCTTGCAGACGGGTCCAAATCGTCCCGCCATCTCCTTCGGTTTACTTCACCATTGATGGCCGTCCTCAGGTGCCCACCAAGTGACTGTGTGAGCACACCTCAGTAAATAAATTACCCTTCCATCTCCTGTCTTACCTGGAAGTCTACTCCTCTAGGGGACCCCTCCATCAGCACGAGGAGCGTCTCCTTGATGATGTTGAAGGTGGTGATGAGGACCAGAATAGAGAACAGGAACGTGCAGATGGGGTCCACTAGGTCCCACGAAGGCTGTGGGAGAAGAACTCTTTGTGAAGAAAAGTCGACAAATAATCAACGTCATATGAAAGAGACCTGTGTCCAACATTGGACGTCCTATGGTTGATATGATGATAATGAATAAATAGCTATAACCTTCAGGGTGTGCATGTGGTGCATGTAAAGGTGCATTATTTTTAATCTACATACGTGTTGCAACCAGCAAATATAGGTGTTAATTGGACGGTAGTTATGCAAACGGAACCAACCCACACCTCCCCCCGAAATTTACATAAGACTTATGTAAATTTTGAGGGGAGGTGTAGGCACACCTTTAGAATTGTACTGACTGACTGATTGTACTGACTCAATTTTGAAATAATGACTAATGACATTTCAATAATGAACTTTTTGCACCAAAACAACGTCTAGTATAAAAATTACATTATTTCGAATTGAGTCAGTACAATTCTGAAGGTGCGAATTATGCAACAAGTTAATAAAATGCACCTTCTATCAAGTCGATAGAGTGCATTTTAGTAACTTGTTACCACCAATTTATAAAATTAATCCAACGCGAAAAAAAAACAACTATAACAAACACAGAACAAGGAATCGTGTTTATTTATCTATTTTCGCACAATAATAAAGAATTTACATACACACGAGTACATACAAAACCCTAGAAACATTGGTTGCAATCCCTACCTTGAAGTATATCACAATAGCAGCCACCAAGACTCCGAAGCTCTGTAGGAAGTCGCCCAGCACGTGGATGAAGGCGGCACGCACGTTGATATTCTCCCGCTGCTCGTGGTGGTGGGACGAGGAACTCTCCACGTCGGACTCGCTGCTGCGATCCTGGAAGCACGGAGGGAATACTCACTCATAATGACTCTTCATTTTACAGTCGAACCCTTTGATTCCTGGCCCACCGTAGAACCTCCTCACAGTAAGTGTCATAATGAATTCCCTTGTCAATGGAATGCCTTTGGTTAATGCTAACGCGATGCCACTATGACTTTTTCTACGAAAAGATTCCACGCCACAAATGGTAAGCGATACAGAAAACAGGTACACAGAAAAATTACAAGGAACGCAATAGAAATAGAGTAAAATCATGTACAATACAATATTGGCTGCATAACAAACATCTCGCCCACTTATAGCTCAGGCTCCAGTTCTGGTTCCGATTAAACCACATCCGTGAGTGTAGTTATTGTACGACCAGAGGCCTTATTGCCTAACGGTTCTGACAGTCGCGATCGTAATCAAATGACAGCTTTTGTATGCGAAATCTACCATTTGATTGCGATCACGAGCCTCAGAAACATTACAGCAATACGGCCTCTGGTCACTGCTCGACCGATTTTGTACGACCTGAAAATTGAATCACATGTCGCTTGGAATACGGGTCAAGCTTTATCACCCTGTACCGATAATGTTCAAGGTGCTATTGGACAACCTGATATTGTACGACCTAATAATCGAAGCACACTTTTGATAGCAAGCAATCGATTCTCACGATTGATCATTTGTTTTTCGTGTACACCGAATATTAATAAATTTAGTAGAAAATAACTTAATTGTGGTCACAATTGGACCTTACTCAACCTAACACAAATCTATAGTCATTCGATTCGATTGGATTCCGATTATAACGACATACAATAACAGGTCGAGCAGTAACAGGCCGAGCAAAAATTTTCACACCCTAATAATGCACGACCTAATATTGTACGGTACGACTTGATAATTCAAATCCAAAATGAGTTCGTATTATCAGGTCGTACAGTGGTGGCTGAGCAGTACAGGGTCGAGCATTACTGGCCCCCACATCCGTTGCACCCCTGCTAACAACCGACCGCCTTGTCACGTGCCGTACCTTATTGTTGAGTACGGGGTTGCCCCCCCCGTGCGAGTGCCCGTGGCCCCCTCCACCGTGGCTGTGTCCGTGCTGATGCAGCGTCAGACCCATGCTGCAAAACAATTTTATTTCTATTTAATAAATAAATAAATATCACGGGACAATTCACACCAATTGTCCTAGTCCCAAAGTAAGCTTATTATTATATAAAAAAAAACATAAATAAATAAATATCATGGGACACTTGACACCAATTGACCTAGTACCAAACTAAGCAAAGCTTGTAACTATGGACAATAGGCAACGGATAAACATACTTATATAGATAAATACATACTTAAATACATATTAAACATCCAAGACCCGAGAACAAACATTCGTATTCTTCATACAAATATCTGCCCCAGCCGGGATTCGAACCCGGGACCTCAGGCTTCGTAGTCAGGTTTTCTTACCACTTGGCCATCCGGTCGTCAATAAATATGCATATTTTTAAGAAACAACCTCTCCGATTGATTTTACTAACTAAAATTTTAAAGTTCAAACAAAACTCACATTAGATTAACAACGACGCCAACGGCCGAAGTGATCAGCATGACGAGGGCGTCTATCTCGAACTGGCGGTATATGACCCTCTGCACCGCCATGTACACGAGGACGCCGGTCACCACCCAGATGAGGAGCACCGAGGTCAGCGCGCCTATCACCTCCGCCCGGTACCAGCCGAACGGCATTCTGGAAAAGACAGTCGCATGACAACTATTTGTAATTCATACATAGTCCATACTAATATTATAAATGCGATAGTGTGTGTATAGAGCGGTGGATCGACGTGATTTTTGGCATAGAGATAGTTTATGGACCCGAGAGTGACATAGGAAAGAAAGAAAGAAAGACAGATAGAAAAAAATATTTTGGCTCCATAAGTACCACCTAAGACTAAGACTAAAACTAGCACTATAACTATATTAGGTACTTGGTGACATGACAGGACACCAAAAAGGGTCTCCACTCAGCATGTGTTGCCGCACATTAAGTGCAGCAACGCTGGTTTTCTGTGGAGCCAAGACGGTAAATATGTATCCATGAGCCAGTTCCCACATAGGCTACTTTTTATCCCGAAAAAATGCACAGTTCCCGAGGGAACACCGCGCGATAACCGAATACCAATCGTATTTTCAATAATTACAATAGAAATTGTGACGTATTACGAAATTAATAAGGTTCACTTTCCAACTCAATGCAAGTGGTCGCTAAATCGCCTCTACCTAAGGGTTGATCAGTCTAATCTTGACAAAATCATGTGTCTTCCTGGATGACACTATAGGTATAACGGCGTAGAAGCGTGTTCAGATATTTTATAAAATTTTTGCTCACAAGTTTATGAATTCAACTGTATTATGATGTTGTGGGGATGTACTGGGATCCAAAGTAGTCTACGTGTATTATACCAGAGATCGAGCTCTAGCTATCTGCACAGTTAATTTCATCCAAATCGTCTTGCTATTGTAGCATATAAGGCTGTTTTTCCACCAGAAATGTACAAGGATGTGTTGCGAGGAATGTATATGTCATGAACCTATAGAAACGCTTAATTTAGGTACCTATGTAGTCTCGCCTCGCTCCGCCCAGCTGTTTGCCATTCGAATATCTATCGGCGTCTTTTAATTTCGGTTTGTGTCTGATTCTATCGCTTAGAGAAACTTCCAGCAGAGTTATTAATGAATGCATAATACCTAAGTTGAGTAATTCTAGAGTTGTTCAAAATGCGCGATGCATAGTGCTAGGTACACCTCGGTGCCGTGTCATAGGTCATGCATCAGCAATCTATTTTCAGATAACTACAATATACAATGGCTCAAGGACTTTGGATATAGACGGATTCCTAATGACGCAATGTAATACCTATAGTTTCTAAGCTATCCACTTTCCAGTCTGTTTCCGTCAGATTTTTTTATACATAATAAGATTGTGCACAAACATCGTCTTTGACTGAGAATTAAAAACCCAAAGTAAAGGTTGATCAACGAGATATTTAATGGAGCACAATGCTAAAAGGATTGAAGGATAATTGAAGTCGGAACAACCAATTCAATCTTAATTTGATTACTTGATAGCGACATCTCTCGTCCGGGTGAGCAGTCAGTTCCAATGGAATGTTTGAAAGTTTCTCGATGAGAGCTAAAAGCATAGATGTCGCTAGTGTCGCTGCTTAAGTGACTAAATAAGAAACAAACAAGCTGATATAATATGTGGTGCATAGGAGAAATTCGTGTCTGTACTCCTGTCCATTGGTAGTGTAGGGGTATGGCAGCACGGAATGCTGAGGACCTGGGTATGACTCCCAGCCGAGCGCTGGTCTCTTTTTCTGGTTTTTCTGTGCATCTATGTTTCAGTTTGTATTTTCGATATGTGTTGTACGGGACCATCGATCAAGGTTGGTCACAATGTTTTTTTTATTTTTGTTTTTTTAGTAAACTAAAAAATAAACGCCTAAACAACAAGTGACGTCTCGCTAGAGAAGTTGCCACCAGTCCTACAAGTCATCATGCCATCAATGACTATATCACAGAGCAACTGTAAGTTTCAAACGACGAGAATGACCCTGTCAACCTCCAGTGTCAATGACTGACAGATACGTCACCCATCAAAATGACTTGCGCGGATTGGCACAGTTGAACTTAGCTCTATGAGACAAAGATGGCGTGTTAGTTGACGAATTTTGCATTTGACGTAACATCAAAGAGGTTAAGGTTATTTTTTTACGAAAATATTTTTTTAAGTTATGACTAGCGATAAAACCGAAGTATGTATATAAACTCTTTATTGTACAAAATAAATAAACAAACAATTGACAAACAATGAGAAAGCCGATTCTGTTGAGAGTTTCTAGAACAGTGTGTAGCATTTTAAAAAAAGGCTTCATAGCTGATGCTTGTAGCATCGTAACTTACAAATAGATATATAGTCAAGGACTTTAATTCAAAAGTAGTTCTAAATTTACGTTTTATTTGTTCTGTTTCTGTTAGGTATGTTATTTTTTTTTTTAATGTGGCATAAATGTCTTTTTATTTATTCATTTATTTAAAACCCACCATGGAACCTTTGCAAAGGAAAAGTCATTATGATTTTACTTGTTAATTAATAATACGATGTCACTATGACGTTTACTGTGAAATGATTCTATGGTGACTCATGAATTACACTCCTTTAAGGTACCGATTTCGAATTCTTATAATATGGTTGATAAATAAATAATATCATGGGACAATTGACACCAATGGGGAATGGATGAAAAATTTAGAAACGCTTGAAACTTTTTACATCAATAAGAACAAACTTTCTAATTAACAGAAAAAATATCAGATGTTTAAGTAGCATCAAGTAATTTAAAAAAAATGAAATAGTTTTCTTTACCGCTAAATTACGACAGTCCGGTCGGTTACGGGTTGTTCCATAGTCCAGAATAAAAAACATTAAAAAAGAATTTATGTGTCTTTGACTCGGTCGTTTTGACAGGTTAAGCTCCTCCTATATTTTATTTATAGGATATATATAGAGTTTGAGAATTAAGCGGACGAGCTTGCGAGTTTTTAAAAAGTTGGAGACTCGACAGTAATTATTGTCGAGCTAGCGCGCCTGCAATCTTTTCAACTTTTTAATTTCTCGCTGACCATAAACTACACTTTTACGGACATTTTTGAGAAAAAAAGGTTATTAAAGTACAATTCTATAGAATCTGACAATTTCCTACACATTTAACACACCCTAACGTGGACACGCTTTATTATATAAGTCCCTGTTGTTGCAATTATCTTCTAAAAGGAATCAAAAAAGAATAATAGTCACATCACAAAGCCTTAGGCAGCCCGATGTTCATATTAGCAGGCTGGAAGTGTCTACAGGATTGTCAGATTCTATTGAATTGGAGTATACCTCCTAGTTGCAGGCCTGCTGGCAACCCATAGCGAGAACAGCGATATCATGAAGCTGGCAAAGTCCGTGAGCAGGTGGGCGGCATCTGTGGCGATGGCCAAACTGTTCGACAGGTAACCACCTGGAAGACAAAGGGACAATTACATATATTTTTTTAATTTTATGGTTCCACATCCGAAAAGTAAAATAATTCATAGTCAAATACCTTAACGGGACTTATCACGCTATTTGATACAACTAGAGTTTACCCGCGGCTTTGCACGCGTTATGATTACGTTATTTTATCCCTATCCTATGGGAAAATCGGGATAAAGAGTAGCCTATGTGTTATTGCAGACGTCCAGCTACCTACATACCAAATTTCATGACTCCAAGCCCAGCGGTTGTTATTTAGAGATTTTATCCCTATCCCGTGGGAATATCGAGATAAAAAGTATTCTATGTTTTAATCCAGGTTGTAAACTACCTTTTTGCCAAATTTCATCCAAATCCGTCCAGCCGTTTTAGCGTGAAGAAGTAACAAACATACTTACTCACTCACTCACTCACAAACTTTCACATTTATAATATTAGTAGGATTATTATTTACCTCGACGTATTTGACTACGAGTGAGAATCATGAAAGTTTAAAACGTTATAAGTAAAATAATTATAAATAAATCGACAGTGGATAGGAAAAACTATTAGGTAGTGCCAACAGTGATGAGTTTACACACTTTTAGCACGCATGTTTGGAACAACATCTTGTGGTTAAAAATATAAATATTTATTCGTCAGACCCGATATTTAGGGGCTGTTTTACCATCCATTGATAAGTGTTAAGTGACGGTTAAATGTGATTCCGTCTCCGTCTATTCGAACAAAATAAATAGAGACGGCGTCACATTTAACCGATAGTTAACACTAATCAATGGATGGTGAAACAGCCCCTTAATATTTCATATTTTAACAGTTTTCATCAGTTCTTAGTATATTCGCATGTAAATTTACAGCTTTTTCTGCACTAGCTGTTGCCCGCGGCTTCGCGCCTGTTGTATTGTTCCTGTATTTTTTTCCATAAAAACCTTCTCCTGACAGTAACAGACACAATAAAGAAGAATAAGCGAAATTGGACCAGTTGTTCCCGAGTTTTGTGCTTAGCAACACATTTTACGATTCATTTTTATTTATAAACCCCCTTGCAAAAAAAACGGGCTCCTATGGTTTTTGTATTTTATGTGCATGAAAGCTTACTTTCTATTTCTTTCATAGGTGCCCGTTTTTTTTGCAAGGGGGTTTATATGGATTATAATCCGGTCTCTAATTATTATGATTAAACTCACCAACAATTTCACCTAACATAAATATGACGCAGAGCACGCTGGCTATGATCAGTTTTCTGCGCGCGCGCTTGTCTATCTCCTCGTTCCGCGACCTGTGACAATGCCCTGTTGACAAACACACACAATGTTAGACGTGTTTGAGCAATGACATATTGTACCTGAAGAAACAGGAGCCAAGTTATCACATCGGCACAAGACAATTTTGTAAATAAACTTTGGAATTCTATGCTGTAGATCCAAGCAAGGCTAAACCGGTTAAATTTCCAAACCGTTATCATGTACTTGGCGCAAAACATTTTCGTTTTGGTTTCGTTCGCGTAACCGTTATTTTTAAACCGGTTTTTGAGGATACATTTCCATAAAGTTCTTGTCAGATTAACCGGTTTAGAACAATAAAAACCGGTTTATTCCGGAGCAGGATAAACGTCGCCGCCCGCCGCCGGCCGGCCAGCTGTCACTCGTCAACTAAACCGGTTTATTTAGGTTATAGTTAAGTTCTTAAAAACGTTCGCGTTCTTATGAAAGTTCGGAGTTAAACCATTTCGGTATTTACCGCTATTTTATTAACCGGTTCCGAGCCTTGGATCCAAGTGTAAATAATCTATTGAATCACGCGTTACTTATATTCGAGTCCAGAATTAGGCGAACAAACTTGACAGTTCATTACAGACAAATGTTGCCACAGATTCACCATTGCTGTAATATCGATATAAAAAAAAAACTTAATAGGGTATAATAGTAATTATTAATTATTAAGTATTATTATGACGAGTTTATGTAGTTATTTCACTATTAAAAACATAATGTTGCTTTCTTTATTACCAGGGTAGTATAAAAATAAAAACTTTCGCTCGTCTATCGAAATAATAATGAGCATGACAACTGACATGAAAAATTTACAAGGGCGCCGCACGCGCAGTCATTTGTTTTCGTATTTAAATTATTGTATAATCAAATACGTATAATACTGCACAAGGCGTATGTAATCGGAGCTCAGTTTTCTCAAACAATGCGTTCACACGGGTCACGAAAACCTATTTATTCGCACGAACATAAACATTGAACTGGAATTTGATCAAATCTCAAACAAACTTGAAGATAATTTTACACGAAGGCTCAAAATTGAAAATTGAAATGATCAAAATTCTTGCAACTCTTCTTTGCGTTTTTACTTATAACGTGGAATAGTAATGAAATGGCGTTTAACCGACCGGTCAAAACTCTCGAATATTCAACCTGACAACGAAAACCAAGACAGTTTCGTAAAAATCGAGTATGATCCGACGGTTCTTTGGCACAGGACTCATACCCGATTCGTACTAGAAACTGTCTCGGCTTACGATGTTTTGAAAGATTAAAACTCTGAAGAGTTTCGCAGAAACATGAAGAGTTTTGATGTTATCAGAGGGTAACTTACTCTCGACTTCAGTGATACTCCCATTCCTCGCCGGCTCGTCGCCCCCACTCTCTATGACGGCGCAGCAGCCAGTGGAGGGGTTGCCGTGCACGCAGAATATCACCCGACGCCCTTTGGCGGGGCTATCTGTGCCATACGACGCCTTGCCATCTTTGAACCTGGAAGAGAAACGCGCTGGTTAAGACAATACAATATATCATCAACAACCGAAAGACGTCCACTACTGTACCACTACCATGAGTTTACAGTGACCGTATTCGATAGCGCCGGCGTAAATTATTTGTATGGAGATATGTACCTATGTACAGCGCCTCTACAAATAATTTACGCCGTCGCTATCGAATACGGTCACTGTAAACTCATGGTAGTGGTACTGGTCATGGGCAGTCCCAAAGAACACCACAATGGCCGATCCTGTCGCTAATAAAGCCGTGGTGGCCTGGTGTTTAGACTTATAGCATCTCAAGCAGAGGATCACGGGTTGAAACCTCGCTCGCACCTCTATATTTACTCCGTTTAATTTAAGATTTGAATTAACGGTCAAATTGTAACACACATACCTATACCGAGATACATACCGAGATATTTCGAATACAAATGTACTAAAAATACCTATATGCATATTTATTAGCGTAATTTATTATTATGTTATTATTATAGAAGTTGACATAATTTTAAATAGTTTCGTTGTTTCGTTTAAAAACGTGCGCAAATTTTACCGTTAAGTTTCAAATGTTAAAATAAATGGAGTATAAGTATTACGAAATTCATTTAATCTATGAGGTTTTCAGATTAGTATAATGAATACCTTGTATTTGCACATCGCACATACCAGTTGTGCAATAATAACTTAGTACTTATTTAGTTTTATTTCTAAAACCTGAAGTCATCGAGAGCAAGCAAATACTAAGGCAAGGCACGTACCGACATTCATATAGGACGACGGATGCATTCCCAAAGCGTCGTGAACCTTGGGTTCCTAGCCTATGGCGCAGAGGTCTCAGCAAAGGTCTAACGTAAAGTTTACGTAAAGTGTTGACGAAACTATGGTGTAAGCCATTAGAACCGACTTAGAATCCGTTGCCGTTGCTTAGCATGATTTCTACAAATAATTTACATTTACAACAATAGAGGGAAATAAATGAGCAGTACTACAATTTCGCATTTATGTTTCAAGTTAAATATACATAGCTCGAAGGATATCCAAGTTTAAGTGGCAATGGGAGGGCCACATCGCTTGAAGAACAGATAATAAGGTTACGTATCTGAATATCGAATGTTAAAATAAGTACCGAATGTATTAAAATATCGAATGGGTCATAACATCGAAAAGGTATTTTTGTTAAGACTGTATTTTTTTTAGATTGTTTTAATCTAACCTAACCTAACCTTTTCTATACGATGCCGTTTTAAACAATCCTTTTCGGTTTCAGAAAATAAACCTTTCGATATTATGACCCATTCGATATTTTAACATTCGATATTCAGATGCGTCATCATCATCTCAGCAGCCTATATACGTCCCACTGCTGGGCACAGGCCTCCTCTCAGAATGAGAGGGCTTGGGCCTTAGTTACCACGCGGGCCCAGTGCGGATTGGGAACTTCACACGCACCATTGAATTGCTTCGCAGGTTTGTGCAGGTTTCCTTACGATGTTTTCCTTCACCGCAAAGCTCATGGTAAATTTCAACTGTAATTCCGCACATGAATTTCGAAAAACTCAGAGGTGCGAGCCGGGATTTGAACCCACGACCCTCTGCTTCAGAGGCGATAGGTCAAATCACTAGGCCACCACGGCTTATTCAGATGCGTACTCGATAATAATCGTTGATGGAGAAGAATCCCACAAACTGCGTCAAACACAACGTCCCATTCTGACGCGTTACCTACACTTTTGTTACGTCGGCTAAATGTACTTACTTTATTATTACAAATACAAGTAACGCTACAGAAAGCCTATCTCTATTAACCTGTAATGGTTATTTAATTACCAATTTACCATACATTGTAAAAATGATGGATTCCAATTATGTTAACAGTATAAACACGGTAAATACGCATTTAATGTGATTGGTGTGTTTACGACAGGCTTGTACATTGTTTACGTGCTTACTGGCGTCAGTCTAGCTCTTATTGGACCGAAGTATAGCCTCGTTAGACTGTCTGTGCATCTAAGGGAACTGGGGACTGGTAGATAGATAAATAGGTACATTTATTTCTTAATGAAAATCACCTACATTTCAGAATTGTCAAAAATCGTCAAGAAAAATAAAACAATAAAAACAATATCAATTAAAATAATATGAAAAGTATGACAATGGATAAAACTATATAATTTCAATACCTATAAAACTAGTATCTCTCATAAATCAACTCATAATCATCAGTCCAATCAACCATCCGATTTCAAAACGAATACAGCATGGAAAAGCAAGTAAAAAAGTTGAAAATTCCTGTAGCTAATTGTGTGTGTAATTTTTACAATTTATCAAAAATGTTATTAAATTTATAAACATATAATTTTGAATGATCAAACGAACTTACCATAATTGAAGTTCGATCATAATTATCTTGTCTTCGTCGAAGAGATTTAAAAAAGTATAATATTTGACTAATGTAGTTCTGTCCAGCAACTAACGAACCTACTCGCACCAGTATTTTAGCGCTGAAGGAGGGTAAAAAGAAAAAAACTTTTCGATATCCACCCTCAACGCTATCCTATATAAGACCTACGAGCAGCTATTGACCTCATTATTTTCAGAGTATAAACAAGCACTTTTTTTTTTGGGTATTTAAAATGGGAGGGAGGGTTTTTAAATCTCTTCGACGAAGACAAGATAATTATGATCGAACTTCACTTATGGTAAGTTCGTTTGATCATTCAATTATCTTGTCTTCGTCTCTTAGTTTTAAAAATGTATAATATTTGACTAATTTTTTTTTTTTTTTTTTTATTCGACTGGAAGGCAAACGAGCAAGTGGGTCTAATGTAGATGTTTAGAGAGTTTATATAAAAAAAGGAAAAAACAATCCTCTTAAATTATAAAATAAGCATGGGGAGGAAAGCCTGTAGTTAAATAACAAAAGCAACAGTTATAATTGTACATGGTATTTATTTTCAGTAGAAAGGAACAAACATGACTTTTACTTAAATTTTATCAACAACTGGCCTGTTATAAAAGTTAGCAAAAACAGCTGATTGGTCAGACCATCCAGCTGCTTTTCTGATCACTTCCACGCTAATGCCAGCCCGTGAGGCTGCGGAGGTCGTGGCATGGCGCGTCGAGTGAGCGCTAAAAACTTTAAAACACATAAAGGAACTTTGCGTGCGTCGTTGTACACTCGGCCGTGATTTAACTGGAATTAGTACAGTGGGCCACACGACACGGTACGACAAAACGGTAACATACAATGTAACACTAACGTAATAACTGCATCTTTGCATGTGACTAGTATAGTTTATAGACCTAGTGATCACGAAAGATCACGCAATTCACATGACTCTTAACCAGATACAGTTAAAAGTTAACAAATAAGTTATGGTTAAGTAATAAATAAAGAAACAAGAGTTGTTGCTCTAAAGCTGCAGACTGGACACCGAGTGGCAGTGAGTTCATATTAGGTAGAACGGAACATATAGCCGTTGGGGCCACTGCAATGCGCTATGTGGGCTGTGGGCTATACAGCCAACTCATATTTTAGCCGCGTAGCTATTTTTGTATTTAATTTGTTTTGTGCGACTTTCCGTAATTTCACTCTTGTGTGGCCCGGCGGAAGACCAGTGCTGGTTTTCAACCAGCGATATGCTGAGCCGGGACCTTTTTATAGCGGCAACACTTCTTTTTGTTATTTTTCCTAACCTTAATGTACATTGGTGTTTTAATAAATTATTTTCTTTCTTTCTTTCTTTCAATGCTGCCAAAACGTCGAGGTAAATATTACTTGTGTGTGTTAGCGTGATAAGACCGTTGGTGGTATTCTGACTATGAATGAGAATCACGAAAGTTTAAAACGTTATACAAAAAGAGTGTACCCACTTTTAGAAATGATAACGCTATGCCTTGGTTTTAATAACGCTGACCTTAGACTTAGCCTGCATTAGATTTTTTAGCAAAACCTCGTTGCGATCAATGAGGTGTGCGGTTTTTTAACGTATTCTAATGAGGCCGTCATGGTTAACATTGTTTTGTCGCTTGTTTTTGTCCGGCTTTTTCCATCTATAGATTAATGAATAGCCGACGAAGTGCCTAATTTAATACGCTCATATAAGCTTCTATAAGTTATAAATGGTTATGACCATCGCGAGTGCTGCCTTCTGTGCCTCCAGTGTGGCGTTTTCACAAAACATTCGTTTACTATTCGAAGACGTAAATCGAGCGTTAGATCAGGGGTGGTCTACTTAAAGGCTTTTTGGGCTGCAGCCCAGGGCCCCGTGGATACAGAGGGCCCCCTACCTGAACTGAAAACAATAGACGATATTGTCAATAATAAAAATTATCTAGAATTAAAAAAAAATCCGCTCATGAGGTTTCAGTAATTAGGTAGGGCCCCTAAGCAGTATTAGCCCAGGGCCCCACATTGCGTTCGATCGTCGATACGTAGCCGCTACATGTCCACGGTGCGGCGTCGTCACCCGTTTTCTTTACGATACGCGGACGAAATAGTTCACGTAGCAAACCTACACTCACTAAAGATGTTGCGCAAACTTTCCGCTAGAGGCGCTGTCCGTGTTTCCATACAAATTGAGATTTTAAAGCGAACGCGATCGAAGCGTATTTTGTGAACGGGAAAATACACTAAGCTACTGGCCGAAAGACGTCGTGTTCCGGCGGTTCCGGGGCATGATGCCGCAGAAGAATGCTACGTCGAGGACAGTGACTCAATGGGATCACACCGTTTTGTCACTAAATTAGTTTTAATTATAATCGGATGGATTATGTTAGTCTGTAAGTAAATTAAGTAGTCTTTAAAGGTACCAATCTCTTATAGCGCAACCGATAAGAACGTCTAAAAATCTTAATTTTCCATGTCTATTGTCACTCTAAAACACTACGCCTACAACCTACTAATTTGTACGGAACTAGCGTAATTCTGACTCGCATTTGGCCGGTTTTTAAGATCACCTACATCCTATGGAAATTGCGCTTTCTGCACTCGTGTCATAAATCCATACTTTCATATCCATACTAATATTATAAATGCGAAAGTGTATTTGTATGTTTGTCCGTCTTTCACGCCGTAACGGAGCGACGGATCGATTTTTGGCATAGAGATAGTTTATGGGCCCGAGAGTGACATAGGCTACTTTTTAACCCGGAAAAATGCACAGTTCTCGAGGGAACAGCGCGCGATAACCGAACACCACGCGGGCAGAGCTGCGGGCAAAAGCTAGTAACCCTACGAATAAATATTATGTTCGTAGTAGTAACCATTATGTTATGAACGGTGCTTCTCGCATACTTAGTCCTTATCTTTGTATATTTAACTGAACTCTCCATGTTTGCGTTTATTTGAATCGTTCTAAGATTTAGCAGGATGTCCCGTCTGCATATGAAATACACAAAAAAAAGTCAGACGGATGTTTGCACAACACAGCTTTAAGTGTCTCGTAAGGTATTTGAACAGGCTTCAAAAGATGACGAGGTTCTCAATTCGGTTGACGGTGTTATAAGTTTGACTGCTATGTGTGTCTTTGTGTCTGTCTGTGGCACCGTAGCTCTTAAACGAGTGAACCGATGCGGTTTTTTTTTAAATTGAAAGCAGGTTTTCTAGCGATGGTTCTTAGACATGTTTTATCAAAGTCGGGGGTTTCCAACTTTTTGTTGGTTAGGTTAATTTTCTTGTTTTCGTTATTGTCAAAAGGTTTTTGTGGAAGAAAATTTAAAAAAATTACAACGAGGGCGAAGTCGCGGGCAACAGATAGTATATTTTTCAAGCGTAGTATTTTTTTCCTTTGCTTATCAATATTGTTTGCCGATACGTAGATATCGAGACCGGAACGTTACTGTTAAATAATCAATGATATCGTGGCCTTATTAAGGTCGGAATAAAGCCAATGAACTCCCTTGAGTGCACCCAATTGAAAAATTCTTTAAATCCTTTAATAATTTAACTCTTAGACAGCATATATAGCATTTTAGGACCGTTACAGACCGACTGCGCCAAAATCGTAACGTAACCGTTCGCCACTCCAACCCTTTCAAACCTAGCCTAACAGTGGACAAATTTAAATGTCAAAAACCCGCACGATCGTATCGACTGAGTTCGAAAGGGTGCATATAAAGACTTAATAGGTTCACAGTCGCCATACAAAAAGGATTTGACAAAGTCGCGCGTCCAAGCGTTATTCCACTTTGGGGACAGCTTGAAGTTGTGACCCAGTGGACGCAAGGACTGAAGAAAAGCTTCATGACACCACATTGGGGGCACCCGGACAAGGAAGGTTAGCCACTGCCATCGGTGACATGGTAATTACAAATACAATTCTATACTCGTTTGCGGTATGAATTGTACCTACAGTCGAATCATTTGATTTCTGACTCACCGTCAAACGTTCTCACAGTTATATTATATGTCATTCATAATACATAAATCTGCACGCTTTGCACGGTCCCGATTGCATAGAGTGACGGAGGACTGGCTCCGCTTCAAAGTAATCATAATGAAAGAAAGAAAGAAAGAAAGAAAATACATTTATTTAACGCCATAAAACAAACATAGAAACAAACAAAGAACAATTAAAGACATACATGACGCTAAATAGGTCCCCTCTCAGCATAATGCCACGGCAAGCCGTGGCGCTGATTTTCAGTGAGGACCTTATCTAAAAACTAATCACACTTTTATTCATGTAACAACAACGTAACCGGATTATTCAACCGTTCCGAGGATACACGTGATAAGGCTCATTCTTTGCGACAGCAAATAGTACATTATGATACAAGTGTGCTATGTTGGTCATTACACTCGAGTCGGTTTTTAAGCCTGAGCCGAAGGCGAAGGCTTAATGGAGACGAAAAGTGTAATGACCAATGCTCACGTGTTTCATACGACGTTTTTCAACACACTTGCGAGGAAAAGTAAATAAAAGTTCACATTTATTTAAAAACTTTAATTATTGAAACAGTTATTAAAACCCATTTAAAAGATGGCGGCCGTAATTTTTTTTTTTCGCGCGCTCAGCGCTGCATGCGCGCGCAAGTCTGAGATAAGGGCACCGGCAAAGTAGCTAATCAGCCACATATTTATAAATTTTGAAATTGGGTATTTATAGTTAAAAATACACCGTCAAATTATAAATACCAACAAGCTAACAAGCAGTTTCATGAAATTCTTTAATTATTTATCACATTTTGAATTGAATTTTATATTTACGCAAATAACTACTTAGCTGTTTTCGAAACATTAATACTTCTTGCTAATATTTAAAAAGATATGTAATGAAAAGGCACTAGTGCGATAATGTAATGTAAAAGGCACGGCATGGGTAATATTCTGCATTATCAGTGTAAATACGCTGTAATAAGACCTACTTTACGAGCAGGTGTGTTGAAAACAAAGTTATTGTTCAGCCTGGACACGCCGTTATACACATTAGTCAAGTTCTACAAAATTATTAAGTCCAAGCGGCCTTATTGTCTAAACACGCTTGTAACCACAGTCGTTTTCACTATTTTTTTCCACTTTAGACTTTGCTAGAATAATTTTAACAAATGAGTTAATTACGCATGATTTTTGTAGCACAAGCTGAGCTTGAAATACTATTGTTCTATTACGATTTTCGCATGTTAGTAATATAAAACAGAGTGGCTTCGGGAAGCCACTCTGTTTTCCACTTCTGTTTGTTTGGCGGGCCACCTGTCCATGTTTATGTGTATATGTAGGTATGATTTTAATGTCGTTTTCGTCAATAGATACGAGATAGATACAGCAATTCAAAAGGAAGGTCTACCTATAGATGAAATATGGGTCCATATCGGCTCGCATACTTTTCGCTACTCATACTGTAATGTTTGTCAGATTATCGTTTGACATAACTCTTTTTTTTTCTTTTTTCTTTTTTATCAATTGTTCAGAATTGTTATGAAATAAACCTATAGATTCTATAGAATATATTATATATATTATTTATTATTATATTTTGGTTGTCCTATAGGACAACCATTTAAAAACACAGAAAAATATAAGGTTTCAGTGGGGAAAAAATTATGAAAAACGATGATTCGGACAAACATTACAGTATGACTAGCGAAAAGTATGCGAACTCTGACACGTCCATATAATATTATATAGGTTTTATAGATAATGCACACAAACAAACAACATCTATTTTACTTACTACCATGGATTCTACAGACATAAACTTGAGTAGTTAATATTAAACATGACTCGATAAATCTCGATAAAAAAACGAAGGAACATAACTGGACAGGCCAGATTTCTGAAACTTCCCAGAAATCAGCCGGGACCCTAAAAAAGAACAACACGCTCACGTGCCTTCGGAGAATCTCAAACCTGACTGGCGCAAGGCCTGTGAAATATCAGCGATTTTAAACAACAAGTAAAATAATAATGAAAGAATATGTACAGTTGAAAGGATTCAAAACTTTCATGTTCTTCATTGAGATTGTACTAAGAGCACCCGTGCTAAATGTTATAACTTTATCCAGTGGTTTAGATTATGGGATTTTATATTGTTAAAGATGGAGCGACGACCTGGTTAAGATCGCGGGATTACGGTGGATGCGAAAAGCACAAGACCGGTCTGAGTGGAGAGCCTTGGGGGAGGCCTTTGTCCAGCAGTGGACGTCTTTCGGCTGACATGATGATGATGATGATATCGTTAGATCCCGATGCCACGGGAATACCAGGATAAAATTAGCCCAACCCAGCAATCTACATACAAAATTTCATTCAAAACCATAAGGCCGCTTTAGCTTGAATGAATAAAAAAAACACACATACATTCCTCAAAAGTCCACTGAATGAAACCAAATCTTCTGTGGTGGACATGTAGTGCACAGGGCTGGAACATTAGTCAACATAGGTACTGTGGTTCGAAAATCTATGGAGTCGAAAATTAAAATAAATAATCTATAAAATTAAAGTCAAACTAGGAGTTTTTGGGAGATACCTGCATTACTTATACGTGCTAATTTAGTAAATTTTGTAACAGATTTCTTAATACGAGTTTTTATTTCAATAATACGTACCAGTTGTATTCAAATAATATTTACAATACATATGTTTAATGTTTATTTGGGCAAAAAACGGTACAATATAGAAAAAAACTTAAGAAAATACGACTTAAACGAAACGTAGGCCAGCAAACATGCCACCATTAAATTATACATTATTATATTATATTAAGCTATTTATTTTTTTATGTTGTATCGATTATTACAAGCATGTACCAGGTAATACGATTCTGTAATCGAACACGCACGTTTAAAAAAAACTGGCACAATTCGAATTATTTACGATTTGAAAAATAAGTCAGACTTTATCAGTTTAATACTCTGACATGAAAAACATTCGTAACAAATACTGACTTCATGGATTCTAGAAACGGTGTAGAAAAATACCAAAATAAACCTCTAAGCTGTTACGTATTTTTTTATGGAAATGATAATGTTAGCGTTCCATTGTTTAAAAAAATATTAGCATGCAAGAATTCACATTTCACAGTCACACTTAATTTGTAGATTAATTAATCTTAAATTAACTATCGTTTTTAATCTTAAACATAAAACCGTTTTCAAGCAAAATCATTTATCTATCACGTCAAAAATCACCTTCGCAAGCTCCTATAAATCACAATACCATAATCAACATATTGCAATAGCATATCGTCACTACTTTTAAAAAAACTCGTAGCTCAAAAGAGATTGTGAATCTGTTTAAAAAAAATACCTCGTTGAGTTTCTTGCCGGATTCTTCTCAACAGGGGGTTTTTCCGAACCGGTGGTAGATTTTTTGACGTTCATAAGTGCTTATCATAGCCTAAATTGAATAAAGAGATTTTGACTTTGACTTTGAGATAATTTTTCTGAGTGAACTTTATAAACATTACATCAAGGTTCAATTTTGTTGACATATTGATTTTAGATACGAGATTTTTTCAAAGTAGTGACGATATACATATTTTACTAGAGAATAGCTCTGGCCGCATGCAACGAATTCCAAATAATAGAAACAGGTGTGTGGCTAATCGGCAACACATTAAAATTCACTCGTGCTTGACTCGTCGCCCAGTCGTCAGGCTATGCCAATATTTACGGATTATCATTTGCATAGTATTTTTCAATAAATATTTCATACTACTAAACCGTGTTGAAATTTCAAACGACCGATGGCAAGTTATTCTACTATAAGTATTAGGTATGCCGTCAAACAATGATAGGTCAAATTTTTATATCCTGCGCAAAAATTTTGAAGATTAAATTAAAAAATAACTCCACGAGTTACTAGGTACACAATCCATACTAATATTATAATCCATACTATTATTATAAAAGCAAAAGTGTATTTGTATGTTTGTGTGTTTGTCCGTCTTTCACGCCATAACGGAGCGACGGATCGTCGTGATTTTTGGCATAGAGATAGTTTATGGGCCCGAGAGTGACATGGGCTACTTTTTATCCCGGAAAATGCACAGTTCCCGAGAGAACAGCGCGCGATGACCAAATACCACGCGGGCGTAGCCGCGGGCAAAAGCTAGTATCATTATAAGTATGTCTATAAGCAAAATTTAAAATCTCTGATTTTCCTGTAATCCACAGTTTCAGATAAAAAAAATGAATATCGATCCACAACTGACGAAGAAATGGAACATAGAACCTCATCTTTTTTTTAAGTCCGGTTAATAATAGATAATGACCGCCTGCTTCAGTAATTGGAGATATATTGTTTGATATCTAACTAGCACATAAAATATTTGCGGGATAAATTATCATTATTATATGGCTTGTAATTATCTTAACCTTTAGACACTTTATCAGTAACTAGCTTTACCTATGCCCGCGACTTCGTCAGCTCAGCTCGGATCAAGGTTATCGCGCGGTGGCGCCCTCTACCGGAATAAAAAGTATTCTATGTTGATCCTTGGGGTTCAAACTACATATATACCAAATTTCATTAAAATCGGTCCAGTGGTTTCGACGTGAAAGCGTAACAGACAGACAGAGTTACTTTCGCATTTATAATATTAGTAGGGATAGTGGTAAAACCAGTTCTAAATAAAACTTCGATCTCTTAAAATTTCTGACGTTCCTGGTTTCCACTTCTTCCACTTAACGCAGAACCTAAGGCTGCATTTCCACCAAAGATATGCGAGGATGTATCGCGAGGAATGTATTTTTCATGATCCAATAAAAACGCTTCACCTTTACTCGTACAACAAATATCTAGTGGAAACAGCTGAGGGGAATTGGTTGATTCATGAAAAACACGTTCCTCGCAACACATCCTCGCACACCTCTAGTGGAAACGGAACCTAATAATATATAGCTGTCCTCATTTCTTCATGGTTCCCGCAATAAACGCTCAAGAAATTAATATTAATTTTATTAATAATTCTGCTCCTCTTATATCCTAGAATACACAAGACATGCACGTGTAAGATACGCATTTGAGTGCAATAATTGATGCAAACGCATTCTGCAACCTTGTCTTGTTGTCATTTACTGATACAATTTTCCTTAAATATATCAACTTTTTTATGCAGGCGTTTTTAAACAGGCGTTTACCACAATTCACGCCTGCATTGCTACACCGAAACTCGAAGTTCGTGTCGTGCGGTCCCTCTGACACTTATACTATTTGATACGAGAGCGAGAGGGACCGCACGATACGAACTTCGAGTTTCGGAGTAGCCATGCTGATCGATGGTAAGCATAGGTGTGGCCTTATATAGAGCACGCTTGCCTAATGCCTAAATGCCCATTCACATCAACTTGAAGACGGTCAGATAATAATTGAGGTAATCAGGTAAAACTGAACCAGGCAGCAAACTCCAATCCTTGGCTCTACAGAGACTAGGAAGAGTGAAACCACTTTGTGTTAATTTTAGGGATACTGACAACTATAGGTGAAGCCCGATTATTTATAGTCGATCTAATGGTAGAAAGGAGCCTGTAGGATTAAACCAGAAATCCCAACTTTTTAATCTTTCATATAATAACATAATTTTAACATAAATTGAATCGGAATTCGGAAGTTCAAATCCGTGAACTAAAAGTACCTACTAAAGACACTGGAAGGAAACGCTTTCCATGATTTGTTGATTTATACGGAAGCGGTAACAAGGTAAAATTTTGCGTGAATTGTCGCATAGACCTAAGTAGCTATTTCTCACATTTGGTCATGAATGTTAATATAGTTTTAGTTTATATAATTCTGGTCGAAGACCATGCGGAGTGGCAGTTACGCCAGCTACAAGTCCGTAACTCTTAAATTTAACAGGTAGATTCCCAATATTGATTCGATTCTACATCATCAGATGAAATTAGAAAACGTGCAAGTAAACTCACAGGATCAAAGGCTTGCTGTCTTCCGACATCTTCAAATCCAGGCACTTTCACACAAAATACACAAAGACGAGTCTATAAGCGTTTGAGTAGCTTCAACCTCAGTCTAGGACGCGGAGTAGATAAACACTTCTACAGAGTACAACAAAACATTATTTATTATTTACTTATAAACTAAAGTCTATGCTGCCTCCACATTGGTAGTACTAATTTGAATCAGCTACCTATTACTGCCGCGTTATCTCGCACATTGAGTAGTTATCACCTACTGGGCACTCCTTCACATTACAGATAACATTACGATGTGCAAATAGTAGGTAATGCTAGTGTAAACACATTATATTAGGGTCCCGTCTGTTTGTACTCAGATATCAATACGAACGAGGGTGTTCTTGGAATCTGGCGCGTGATTGGACGAAGCGATTATAAAGCGAAGATTTTCGAGCTGAAGTTAGGAAAAAAACTTGTTTAGAGAAGAGCAAATGGATATAGAAATCCACAGGCAAAATGTAACGTTTTCACTGAGGGGAGGATGAGATTAGCCGTCAAAAGTTATGTTTACGGTCAGGTTTACCTTCAAATAGTTCTAACCTAAAATTATAAAATACGTTTTACGCACCATTGATTAACACGTTATCCAATTTTATCTGCACTGCAATAGTTCAACTGGTAAACCATTGAGCATACATGCTTTAACAAATATATGTTTTGAAGTGAGAGGGCGATATTTGCATTGTAACTTTCGGGTAGCTTGAAAAATACACGCAAAATGATGACATTTGGCGAAAAGAACCTTATACAACTGGAAATAAAGCCAATTCAAAATCTCGCCCTAGACAATCAAACAACTCGTGAAATGCATAGATATACAGATTTATATAAATCTATTGCATTTACTAAAATTTTTATAAAATACAAAGACTATTGTACACCAGAAATAACAACAAATAAACTACGTTTATAGGCTTACTCATAATAACTCATAACATAAGACTTATTTTTCACGTCAAAGTATTTTTCCAAAGAAAAACCCGAAGGAAAACACTATGTTACAAAAGTACAAACATTTATCACATTTACTATAACTGATTATTTAATATTATTACAAGCTCGACAGAAGGATTAGTTGATTAGGTATTATACTTGAATTTTATTTTCGGATTAGAAGAATAAAGGAATTTATTCAGTAGTTGTTTCTTTTTCACGTAAGCTGGTTGATAACTATAGTAGTAAGACTTTGAAAACTTTTTTTTTTTTTTCACTTTCGCCGGACGGCATTTCAAACTATCGCATACAGTGCTTTAAGGCAGATTATGTCGCATACCTACGCATCTCCTAGCATACGCGGACGAATATCCAGCATTTTTGCAGCGTTTTTTTTTGTCATTGGTGTCTTCGCAAGCGTTATTAAAAGGGGTGATGCCCAGTGTTGTTTTTTATGTAAAATTAAAACGCCACCGATACTGAATTTAGCGTGATTAAAATTCTTGTGACTTCTCTTACCGTTGTGCTATATAAACGTAGGACGCTAATCACGTTTGACCGCGCGGTCAAAACGCTCGAAAATTTGCCCACGCCCAACCTAGCAACTGAACCACGGGACTCCGAATAACTCACCCGAAAATGTTCAAGGCTTTCATCCTCGAATAGCGTATGGTGCCATCTATTTCATCTATCATAATAAGTCACGACTCATTTGTTCCTCATTGAAATGATGTCCTACTTCTTCTATTCTTATATTTAAAAGTAAAAATATAAGATTTCATTTTGATTTCATTGAGCAAATGTACCTAATGGCATAAAAACAAATAATTATTTTGGCACATGGAATCAAAGTCAAATAAATATATTTATTTCAATTAGGCCAGCAGAAAACAATCATGGACATAAAAAAACAGACCCGGGCGCGGAAAAAACCTGTGTTCAAAAGATACCAGAAAACAAATTCAAGTACACCTCATTAACAGTTAGTCCTTTAGGCCTATCTTTGTCAGCACGAGTAGGTACGTTAAAAGTAGGTTTTGTATTTACATGGCTCTTTCTATCATAGGCATAAAAGCAAGACAGATGGAAAATATTAACGCCATTGTTACTGAGGTAATAAAAGTAAACATTAGAATTAATACACGCATTATTCAGTCTTCAGTGTCAAACATAATCATAAACAAGCAAGATAGCGTTATTTATATTGTATGTTCACACAATTATACTACCTAGTGCATAGATTTCATGACAATTATGTTCTTTTGTTCTATTAGCCTTAATTTCAAGTTTATTGGTAGCAACTTTATCGCGGAGTCGCTGGGGACATACAAACAAATACAACACATGCAACACGATTTCTAATCGCTTTTCTATGTACACAGACCCTTATCTTAAAGACCATGGTTCAACTTTTGTGCTTGAACTAAGATTTCTGGTGTAACGCTGCGTTTCTAGAATCCATGGAGTCGCTGTTTTTTACTTTTTATTCCTAAGTCATAGTCTAAGTACGTATTGTGTATTACAAGATGTACTTATCTATGAAATACCACTATATAATATCAAGCATTGTGTGCTGAAAATTTATGTTAAAAATCATCACGCAATAGTACCAATAAAGCAAACAACAATGTAGCTATAAATTGTAATAGCTTATGCATTTAAACGTTGTTTTCAAAAATATTTTTTTTACAAATAGCGACTCCATAGGTTTTCGAATCACAGTAAATTACTCACCGGCACAAAATTTGGCCCACTTTATTTACAAAATTACCTATTACGAGTACTGCAAACATTTGAGGACCAGATTTTTTTGCTGCTCAGTATATTTCTTAGTCATACGATTTCATGATTTGTTCATCAAATTAATATTTAAATACTTACGATTATTAATCTAAGTACTTACTGAAATTGAATTTTGGACAGACTATAGCAACACAGGATTGCTTAGCTTACGATTTGATTAAGGCTACGTTCAAACACGGCGGGAATCGCGCGGTTTTAGTGCACAATCTCTTTCTCAAGCGATACTCTAAAAAGAGACGGTGCGCTTAAAACCGCGCGAATTCCGCCGTGTCTGACCGTGCTAAACTAACGAGCTAAACTCGATTTAAGATGTTATCCGTTACAATATCATTCAACTTCCAGTAGTATGATTGACTTGAAATTTGGTATACCTACTTATGTAAATTGCGTGATAATACAATAATCTGGTAGTGACATCCTGGTAGTCCGGCCAGGATCGTCTCCACAGGACGGAACTCTTCAACGGAACGGTCAATGGCATCGACTTGTTTGGTATGTAAATGTAGTTTGGATGACAACACAGTCAACAAAAAAGGCTTGTATTAAAAATGAAATTTTTACCAAAAACTGATATTGGTTTATGATTATGACAAGACAAACACATGCTCGCAACACATTCTCGCACATCTCTGGTGGAAACGCAGCTTTATCGCACATACGTTTATATCCCAAGAGGCCTAACTCGGTCACTTCTATCGCTGATATAAAGCAAACTCTTAAGCCGAGTTTAGCCTTACAAGAAAAATCGTGCAAGTTGCTATTACATCGCGGCGCTCGATTGACCACTACAAACTCGTTGGCTTTATGGCCTCGCAATCAAAAGTCAAAGTCAAAATCTCTTTATTCAATTTAGGCTACAATAAGCACTTATGAACGTCAAAAAATTTACCACCGGTTCGGAAAAAACCTCCGTTGAGAAGAATCCGGCAAGAAACTCAACGAGGTATTTTTTTATCTTTTTAAAACAGATTCACAAAATTTATAAATTATATCTATATACTATTATTTAACAATGTAATGCAGCTTCCGCGATTTTTCATCCAAGTCTACTCTGCTTTAGGCTAATTTAATTTCAGAGTACACCACGCGCCATATAAATCTGCCTAAAAGTTCATTACTTAATACTCAGTTTTGACGCATTTTGAGATACTTTTTTTATGCGACGTCTTTACGTTACCCCCGGATTGTGTTCGAATCGCTTAATTAACGGTATAGTGCCTATTCAATTATTAGAATTATATACCTTTATAGTTTTTGTGGTACTTGTCGTGGCAATGAACTTTTAGGCAAAGTTAGGCGGCGGAAGGTATAGCCGGTTCTATCAACTTTTTCTTGTACATGCCATAGCTACGTCCCCTGGACAACTGTTTAAAAGCATGATTTTCTACACATTTTCTGTGATTTATTTAACTTCATGAAGCTTACATTTTTGTCACAGTTATTTTAAGCCCATTTTATAGTATGGACATTAGTAGGATATGAATATTAATAACAGTTTTTACCAGAAACTCTGTCAGTCTTGTCTCTAGAACAAGAGGACAGAATCCATACTAATAATTATAAATGCGAAAGTGTGTTTGTCCGTCTTTTACGCCGTAACGGAGCGACGGATCGACGTGATTTTTGGCATAGAGATAGTTTATGGGCCCGAGAGTGACATAGGCTACTTTTTATCTAGGAAAAATGCACAGTCCCCGAGGGAACAGCGCGCGATAACCGAATACCACGCGCGCGGAGCCGCAGGCAAAAGCTAGTAACAAAAAAGAAAACATTTATTGATACAGCCCCCCCTCGCGAATTTTCAGGGCATTATTAGATCGTACTTTCCGGGCCGATTATTCCTGGTCATACATTAACCGCATCCATACAATCCGCCTCCGCGGTAATCGTAACCCATGCTACTGCACAATGCACTTCAATAATGAGCTGTAACTGTGCCTATATGATCCATTGTTCCCACTTAGAATTGGAAGTTAAACGGCAATAATCATGGCATCAAACTGCATTGCAGCGCCAGTGTAAAAAAAAAGGGCAAGATCGTGTCGGACACGCCCGAAGTAGGGTTCCGTAATCATTACGAAAAAATTAGATACGAACTTCGAGTTTCGAGTGTAGCCCTGCAGATGAGGCCATAGGTATATCTCACTGGTTATTTTATATAAGGAATTCTTCAAATGCGACGTAATGTAAATTATATATGACTTAATGTTGTACTGAATATTCTGTATAAACCTTAATCATAAAACTACCGTGAGACTCACTCATATTTAATGATATTAAAACGGATAACTCACGTCTTAAATCGAGTTTAGCTCGACATGTTGAGTCGCGTGCTCCAGTGATGGGTTTCGAAATAAGCCGAAACAGTCGAGCTAAATTCGATTTAAGACGTGAGTTATCCGCGATCCGTTATAATATCATTAAATATTCTGTATAAACTATGTGAAACCATTTTTGAATGCAGCAAGATAGATTTTTAAATCATCTTCACTTCATCTTCATCATAATTATTATTATATTAAATATTAAACATTTCCACATATTTTTTTATATTTAAACTAGCTTTTGTCGGCGGCTTCGTCCGCGTGGAATTCGGTTATCGCACGCTGTTCCTTCGGGAACTGTGCATTTTTCCAGGATAAAAAGTAGCCATATGTTACTCTCTGGTCCATACACTATCTCTATGCCAAAAATCACGTCGATCCGTCGCTCCGTTACGGCGTGAAAGATGGACAAACATACAATCACACTTTCACATTTATAATATTAGTATGGATTCTATTTAAATTGTGTTTTTGGCCTGAATTAATTACAGATTTCATAGCAGTTTTATAGAAAAATATAAAAAATACTTACACCATTTTTGAATAATACCTAATAAAAGTTAATTTTATTTTTTATTTTTATTTGTGGAAATGAATAAAGACTTACAGATATGATAGGAAGCTTTAAAAAACTAAACTACCTATTGTGATTGTGTATGTTTTGGATACCATCACAGTTTTTATTCTATATGCTCTTTTTCTAGTTTGACAATTGGTATGACAAAGTAACATAGTGGGTATGAATATGATCCTCTTTAATAATGGTTGGTTAGACGATTAGACGTAACATTTTATTCAATTTAAAACTAAACTACCTATTGTGATTGTGTATGTTTTGGATACCATCACAGTTTTTATTCTATATGCTCTTTTTCTAGTTTGACAATTGGTATGACAAAGTAACATAGTGGGTATGAATATGATCCTCTTTAATAATGGTTGGTTAGACGATTAGACGTAACATTTTATTCAATTTAAAACTAAACTACCTATTGTGATTGTGTATGTTTTGGATACCATCACAGTTTTTATTCTATATGCTCTTTTTCTAGTTTGACAATTGGTATGACAAAGTAACATAGTGGGTATGAATATGATCCTCTTTAATAATGGTTGGTTAGACGATTAGACGTAACATTTTATTCAATTTAAAACTAAACTACCTATTGTGATTGTGTATGTTTTGGATACCATCACAGTTTTTATTCTATATGCTCTTTTTCTAGTTTGACAATTGGTATGACAAAGTAACATAGTGGGTATGAATATGATCCTCTTTAATAATGGTTGGTTAGACGATTAGACGTAACATTTTATTCAATTTAAAACTAAACTACCTATTGTGATTGTGTATGTTTTGGATACCATCACAGTTTTTATTCTATATGCTCTTTTTCTAGTTTGACAATTGGTATGACAAAGTAACATAGTGGGTATGAATATGATCCTCTTTAATAACGGTTGATTAGATGACTAGACATAACATTTTATGTTATTTTCACTTCAATATTAAATTTAATTATGATTCGTTTTTTAAGGTTCTGTACCCAAAGGGTAAATACGGGACCCTATTCCTAAGACTCCGTTGTCCATCTGTCACCAGGCTGTATCTCATGGATCATAATAGCTAGACAGTTGAAATAAATTTCACAGATAATGTATTTCTGTTGCTGCTATAACAACAAATAAGTACTAAAACAGAAAAAAATAAATATTTTAAGGGGGGCCCATGTGATTTACAAGCAGAAGTAATATTAAATCTGCCAAAAAACTGCTATGCAGTTTGGCAGAGGTTTATAGTTATAAGTATTTCTGTACTTCTTTTGTTTTTATTTGAGTAAATAAATAAATAAAAAATTAACTATTTTACCTATTAATATTTAATTAATGTTGGTAATTCATCCAATAGGATAATCAACCATCAAAATGTAAATAAATCATAGATAATATGATTTTTTTAAATTTTTTACATGCCTACTTTTTCTAGGATCACGGACAGTATTACCGTAAAAAAACCAGGCACAGAGATAATATTTAACATATTGATTTTCATCATGTCAGCCGAAAGACGTCCACTGCTGGACATAGGCCTCCCCCAAGGCTCTCCACTCAGACCGGTCTTGTGCTTTTCGTATATTGATTTGTTATTGGATAAAGTAAGAATTGTTATTAATATCATTGTATAGTATTTTACATCTGCCTTTTCCATCTTGTTGAATTGTTTTCTCCCATTCAATGATGAAAGTAATGTTCTCATAACACCAAATGTTTATTACAATACTGTCCAATAATAGACATTGCCTCACTTGTTATTTTTGACAGTATAAACAAGACACCTTCCATCACAAAAATGCTCGCAGAAGATTAAATAATAAATGTTCATTTGTATTATGACTAACTGTCACGGTCTTATCAGAACTATAGTTAAGTATTCAATAATAATTATTTACACAAACCTTAATTAATTTCTGGCATTTAATCTTTTAAATTTTATTGTAATATATGAAATTCACATTATTTATGAATTTAATATATTCCAAAAGAACCATAAGTGACTGTCTATCACAAATATTTATCTATCAAAGTTCAGATATATCATATTTCGTATTTGTTTATCATTAAAACACCAAAATATTTAAATAAATTGTGAAGATATAAAATTGACAAAGTATTTTTTTAATAATTTATTGAATTAGACCTTACTTTGCGGAGGTCCACATAATTTTTATTTTTAATAGCCCTAAGTCCTAGGAGAATAAGTTTTTTTTAATCAGTCAAACTTTTTAACCTGAAGTCCAAGGTGACACAGATCCGCTCGAGATTCAGCCTAAAACACAAGCGAGAAACTTACCCATTGAGGGCCGGCGGCGTTCCCTGATCCATCACTCTGTTGGACACTAAACACCCTGGAGTTTCGGACTTTTCAGCGACGTGATGAGCCTCAACATCATCCAGAATCGCCGCCCGATCCGCGTTCGTCTCGTTCAACTTATCACTCGACAAACTTTTAGCTTTATACCGCCCGTTCAAAGGCGTCAAACCTTTATCACCAAACGAAGCACTCAAACCGTTCAGTTTCGTATCTATCTGTAATTTTTCGCTAATTATATTAGATGACATTTCGTAGTTCGCACCAAACAACGCGCTACGTCAGTTCTGTCAATCCCAGCTGGCGCGGCCGAACTGACGTGCTGTGTGTGAAACCAAACGTTTTGCCAGGCGGCGACCGCCCGAACAAAACAATAGCACTCGACCTAGTTCACAATGACATTGCCCTCTACTGTTGCTTGTGGGGGCGGACGGACATTTGCATCTGGCAGTGTAAACGGCGCGTGACAACAAACGTTTGAAAAAGTTGGACAATTTGTTTCAATGTCGTAAAACTAGGGTGAAGGCGAGCCGTGCTTCTTTGTGTAATGCATCCCATCTTTGTCAAACAATAATTTCAGTGCGGAAGCAAGATTTTTCTTTGGCTAATTAAAAAATGGGAAGTTTATTTCGCGCGTTTAATCTCGGTTACGATTGCGAGATAATAGAGATCAACAAAAACAATGTGATCGACGTTTCCGGACGCAGGTGAAACAAAACGCTTTTTGTAAAAGTTGGGCTAGGGCGACAAGGTTACAATTGAATTAAAATTGAAGTAGAAGCAGCTATATTTCACTCATATAAAGTACTTTATCGTCATTCGTTATGTCATACGTGATAAAAGAAAATCAGAAGGTGGTCGACCCCACTCTTTCTACTTACTTACTTACCTACAAGAGAAGTTGGAAAACTACCAACACTTATAAGAAGAGTTGGAAAACCCCCGACTTTATGAATTCAAAGTTCAATATCTCAAAATCGGCTGAACCGATTTTAATAAAACATGTCTAAGCACCATTGCTAAAAAATCGCATTTAAATCAGTCCACCCGTTTAAGAGCTACGGTGCCACAGACAGACACACAGACACACTTGGCGGACAAACTTAAGCACCCCTCTTTTTGCGTCGGGTGTTAAAAAAACGCGATTTCGAGTTGTCTAGTAGGCACCCACTAGAAAAAAAGTTTCTGCAGTAACCCATTGACACAAACTTTCGCATTTATAATACTTAGTGGTAAGTACTTATACCTACGCCATTCAACTTTTATACCGTCACTAATCCGCAACATTTTTCAAACAATTGCAGATTTTTGTGAGTAGGTAATCGTGTTTTTTCTGTAATTTAATAGACGGTGTACCTACATGAATGTATACATGTCATCCTACGTAAGTTCAACCTATTAAACCGAGAAATATCTTGTTGGAAGTACGACTTTTTGGTAACGCCAGAGACAATTTTGGTAACGCAGGAGACGCCCAAAGTGTCGGTAAAATAGATGATTGGCCCAACGATAGTTATTTAAGTGTCTACAGCGTGTATTTTTGCTACTACCTCAAACTATAAGGGTAGTTAGTGAAGGCCCTAAATATAACATTTTAGTATGTTTTAGTAAAAAAATAGATTTATTATATTACTTTACTTTGTTATTGTACAAAACGTCGCACTTGTTGACGCGACAGCTGTCACAGAACGTTTCTCTCTCGTATCAAATTATTGTACGCATTACATTGCTGCCCGAAAATATTTCAAAAATTAATTACGGTCTGTTAGTTAATTTTAAATTAACAATTTGCTTTGATGTCGGTTCACGGCACACATCTTCATCAGTTTGAGGTAGTATCAAAAATACACGCATGTAGGTATATCTAGTAATAATTGCATTGATTATCAGTGAGGACGACACGGCCGTCGGCCACTTGGCCTCAAGCGTGCTTTGATTGCTAACTGGCTCGATATTACATGTCTGGGACACCTGCGTCATTTAAGGGCATCTTATGTAACGTTGACATATTCCTCCATCATTAGGCTCCTTTCCCACCAGAGATGTACGAGGATATGTTACGAATAACCCCCGACGCAAAAAGAGGGGTGTTATAGGTTTGACCGATATGTGTATCTGTATGTCTGTCTATGTATCTGTCTGTGGCACTGTAGCTCTTAAACGGATGGACCGATTTGAAAGCAGGTTTTCTAGCGATGGATCTTAGCCATGTTTTATTAAAATCAGTTCAGCCGTTTCAAGATCATCGGCTCTTGTTCGCTGCGGTAGGGATCTTAGACGCATAACGGGTATTTACTTTACTTCCAAACATATTTGGGACCTAAAATTTGAAACACCCATATATGCTGTATGACTATGCAAGATTATGGGATTCTTGGCCTGATGCTGCAGCCAGGATATCCAAACACTAGTAGGTAAACTCTTGATAAAACCATATCAGATATATCGTGTTTGGATTCGTTTCGATCATCATGAACCATTTTTTAATGATTTTGCAGGTGATAGGACCTTGTGCAAGGTCCGCCCGGATTGCTACCACCATCTTGCTCGCTAATCCTGCCGAGAATCAACACTGCTTGTCCTGTTGCGTTTCGCCGTGGAGACAAAGACAGCCGGTGAAATAACTGGCACTTGAGGTATCCCATCTTAGGTCTCTAGTCTTGGTGTTGCAGATGTTTATGGACGGAGGTGATCTCTTACCATCAGGAGACCCAGTCGAATAAAAAAAACAATTATAGAAACGCTTCATTTATTAAATCCTCGCACAGCACCGCTCTGATGGGAACAGCTGAGCGGAGCGAGGCGAAACTCTGTAAATGAAGTGTTTCTATTGGTTCATGAAAAACACATTCCTCGCACACGCATCTCTGTTGTAACTCACATGGGCGTAAGTACCCAGGGGCGGGCAGGGGAGGGCAGCTGCCCCCCCTGGATGTATGTTCTACAATATTATTATGCCCCGTTTACCTATGAATCCTTTGCGGGTGTTTGACACACGGGTGGATGACAAAACAAGCGCGAGCGATCTGACCTAAAAAAAATCTGACTTGCTCCCTCCCCCCCCCCTATGCTAGAAGCTGGGTACGCCCCTGGTAACACAGCCATGTGTAATAATAATCAATGGGAGTACAGAGGGCCTACTCCGATATTCGAAAATCGAAGGTCGTAGAAAAATCGTGCAAATTGTATTTCATTGCGGCTCTCGATTGACTACTACAAACTCGTTGGCTTTACGGCCTCGACATGTAATGCAACCTGTACGATTTTTCGGGTACGTATCTGTATTTTGACTGTTAAAATAACGAATGTATTAAAATATCGAATGGATCATAATATCGAAAAGGTATTTTTCTTAAGACTGTTATTTTTTTTAGATTGTTATAAATCTAACCTAACCTAACCTCTTAACCTCCTTAGGTTAGGAGGTTAGGTTAGATCAGATCCCCTTCATCGTATATAATAGAACCCCTTGGTTCTATACGATGCCGTTTTAATGAATCCTGAGAAGTTTACAGTTTCAGAAAATAAACCTTTCGATACCAATTCGATATTCAGATGCGTCCCCGATTTTTCTTGCAACTCTAAACTCGACTTTAGACAACCCGGCCTTAGGCCCCTGAGTCAGTTAAAGTTAATATGTTATTAAGTTATATCACGACTGGTGTAAAAAATCCCTGAACATTGAAAAGAACCGATTCGTTACATCGCTCTGGTACTTATTAACAATTGACACGCGTTTTACATAAACAAGTGTAAGTAACTTACCTACTTAAGATCACACACAGGCAGGACTCCATTAATAATTCCTATGACTTCACCTTGTAGGTAAGGTAAGAAGGAAAATTTTGTTATTTACTACGGGTCTAGTTATGACCCATTTATGGCCTTTCAGCTTTACATTTTACATGTCACTTTTTCATATTTAACAGTCCTTTCGGAAATACGGTTATTGCCGTTTTTAACCCCCGACGCAAAAAAAGGGGTGTTATAAGTTTGACCGCTATGTATGTCTGTCTGTGTGTCTGTCTGTGGCACCGTAGCTCTTAAGCGGGTGGACCGATTTGAATGCGGTTTTTTTTATTTGAAAGCTGGTTTTCTAGCGATGGTTCTTAGACATGTTTTATCAAAATCGGTTCAGCTGTTTCAAGATCATCAGCTCTTTTGTTCGCTGCGGTAGGAATCTTAGACGCATAATGGGTATTTACTTTACTTTCAAACATATTTGGGACCTAAAATTTGAAACACCCATGTATGCTATATAACTATGCAAGATTATGTAATTTTCGGCCTGATGCAGCCAGGATATCCAGAACACTAGTCGGTACACTCTTGATAAAACCATAGCATATATCGTGTTTGGATTCGTTTTGATCAGTATTTGATTCTACATACAATGCAATGGTGGCAACAGGATGAGCTGATGCTGCAGCCAGGATATCCAGCACACTAGTACACTATAAAAAATTTGTTTTGTTCGCAGATGAAGTCGCGGGCAACAGCTAGGTAGTGCATAATAATTATTTTTTACTTTTTAGTTGTCTTTTTTGGCGGCCTTTTTTCGGGCGTTTTTTTTTATTTTTGCTGGCGTTTTTCTGTCGGGGTTTTTTTTTATCAAACTTAAAACCTAAAATTGTTAAAAGTGGCTCCGAAGCGGTAACGTTTCGTGTGCTCTGCTTACCCCATTTGGGAATACAGACGTGATGTTTGTGTGTGTGTTTCGGAAATACCATCATTGACAAGAAAAATGCATGGCAAGAAACTTGGCAGAAAGTATATTTTATCAAAACATATTAAAATATACATTTGCGATTATTGCGGTCAGTTTAAATTTGAATATTAGTTAAATAAAAGGCGTTATAAGCACTTATGAAGGAGAGTCTGTTACCTGTCCTCGTTATAGAGTAGTAGAGTGCCTATAACTACTTATAAAATGCTTATTGACTAACCGATACTGCAGTGATAACCTTCCATACTTATCAGTTCACCGCACCTCTTAAAAGCCACGGACACCGTGGGAATACTAAATAGTTTGATAAACTTCGAGATACTTCTATCCAGGGTTTTTCGAAGTGGGGTACGCGAACCCCTATGGGTTCGTCATTCGACGATGGGCAAGGAGAGTCTGTTACCTGTCCTCGTTATAGAGTAGTAGAGTGCCTATAACTACTTATAAAATGCTTATTGACTAACCGATACTGCAGTGATAACCTTCCATACTTATCAGTTCACCGCACCTCTTAAAAGCCACGGACACCGTGGGAATACTAAATAGTTTGATAAACTTCGAGATACTTCTATCCAGGGTTTTTCGAAGTGGGGTACGCGAACCCCTATGGGTTCGTCATTCGACGATGGGGGGTTCGCGACAAGATTTAAGTAATGGTAGCTGCAAGACTGGCAAAATGTTTCTTATCTATATTTGTTACCTTTTATAGAAATAAACAATAGTACCTGGGCGACCGAGCTTCGCTCGGACTAAAATTCCATAACAATCGTTTTCCGAAAGATAATAAAGAGCAACCTAAATCGTTTTTTTTTTAATAACAATTGCTCGTTTAAATGTAGATAGATACGAACGACGACCGGATGGCCAAGTGGTTAGAGAACCTGACTACGTAGTTTGAGGTCCCGGGTTCGATATTCGATATCGATATTCGAGTCGTAGGACAGCTCTTTCGAATAATTCTCAGCTCCGTGGCTCCGTGGATACAGAAGGGCTACTCCGAAACACAACGTTCGAAGTTCGTGTCGTGCGATCCCTCTCGCTCTCGTATTAAATAGTATAAGTGTGAGAGGGACCGCACGACACGAACTTCGAACGTTGTGTTTCGAAGTAGCCTTCCAGTTTCGTTCCTATGCAAG
The DNA here is from genome assembly GCA_037349165.1 of Choristoneura rosaceana. Classification (NCBI taxonomy): domain Eukaryota; kingdom Metazoa; phylum Arthropoda; class Insecta; order Lepidoptera; family Tortricidae; genus Choristoneura; species Choristoneura rosaceana. Next base: position 2,178,924 of record JAZBNJ010000026.1, read on the forward strand.
ATGCAAACAAGCGTCAAATGATGTCGTGCGTATGACATGCGGTCCACTTGGACAATAGGCCTCAGTGACACGTAAATCTTCAAGATATTTTTTTAAAGAAATGGATATTCTAACCATGCGTTATATAATGTTCAATAAAAATCCTTATCTACACCCATATAGTAAACCCTCCATTATGCGTTCAAAAACCATAGATAATGACCAGCATTACGACATTATGAACACGGCAGTATCGTAATGGTCATAACGATACTGATATCAGTATCGTTATGAGATTCCATACATCATTACAGCACCGGAGCGGTGCGCGCTGCGCAGGGCGGGCGAGCAGCACCAGGTCGTGGGGCGCGCAGTGCACTGGGCGCGCAGCGAGCTGGGGCAGACATACCTACCTTACCATTACCTAGTTCTCGTTCATGCAGGTCATTGTCAATGGTTTTTGAACACATGATAGAGGATTTAATATACGGATGGAGATATAATATTGTATGCAACTGTACGTAATTAGGCCTTAAAACACTCATGTGACCCTATTATGAAGTGTTTTAAGGACCCTTCGATACAGTTGCATAAAATACTATTAAATTTTTAATCATGGGGTCGTTTTATGTATTAGAAATAATCGTGTACCTAAGCTGCTCTTATTTCTGGTGCAAGTAGGTACAAGGTGAACCTAAGTATAGGCATGCCCAAATCGCAGCGACGCGTATCGTAGTTTGTACGAAGAAGGTGAATGAAAGGGAAACTCGTTTTGCTTTCCCTATATCTTAGAGCCAAGAGAGCGGAAACGCTCAATTTGTCATAATGCGATTGTAATTTTATTCGTCAAATCGAAACTATAGAAATGGTTATTAAAATGCGTTGCTGAGTGGGGACCTATTTAGCGTCATGTACCTACAGTCACCAGCATTAATAATCTGCCACAGCGGAGCGTGCAAAAATATCTGACACGTCTTTCCGGCACAAGAAATAGAGTCGTATCAGATATTTATGCACGCGTGTTGTGTCAGATATTGGTGCTGGTGACTGTACCTATGTGTTGTCTTTGTTCTATTGTTATGTTAATTGTGATATTTTTATGGCGTTAAATAATTTATTTTCTTTTTCTATGTTGTCGGATTCGATGAACATCTTTTTATTTGTGCTTGATGTAGGTAAGTAACACGGCATATTGTTAGAAATAAAAATATCTCAACACAGGTATTGTAATGCTGAAAAAATATATATTCAGATTATTAATATCTAGGCTCTGATAGGAAACTACACGATTATACATCCATACTTAATATTACAAATGCGAAAGTGTGTTTGTATGTTTGTCCGTATTTCACGCCGAAACGGAGCGACTGATCGACGTGATTTTTGGCATAGAGATAGTTTATGGGCGCGAGAGTGACATAGGCTACTTTTTATCCCGGAAAAATACACAGTTCCCGAGGGAACAGCGCGCGATAACTGAATACCACGCAGGCGGATCCGCGGGCAAAAGCTAGTAGATACATATTTTATGTGATAGCAATAGTGATATTTTGTAACCTCAACTATACTTATTTGACATAACAATCGCGGTTACTGTGTGGTGAATAAGTTTATTTCCGGTTGGTCTGATAAGTCCGACAAAAAATATTTTTTTATAAAACCGGCCAAGAGCGTGTCGGGCCTACAGGCATTGCAGGGTTTCGTAAGATACACAATAATTATTTAATTCAAATGGAATTGATTCGATAACTTAGGTACAACTAAATCTGCCTACTTAGATGTGATAGTTAAATTGTCCGTTTATGTTTGTTTTTTTTTTTTCAAACAAATATTTAACTGGAGGAGGAGGAGGGAAACACTGCAGGACTACTGCGAAACTCGAAACTCGAAGTTCGTGTCGTGCGGTCCCTCTGACGCTTTTACTATTTTAATACTAGAGCGAGGGGGACCCCACGACACGAACTTAGAGTTACGTAGTGGTCACCCGACGGTAGCACACGTAATGAACAGAGAAAACGCTCCCCGCGCCGCTTCCCGCTCGCGGCCAGTTCACGGCCTTAACCCGGGCACGTGTTTTAACCAAAGCAGCTATTTAACGCGCACGCGTACAATAGCCGGAATGACAACACAATTGTGCGCAGGAGTTCAGCGCATGGACAATACGGTAGTACTAAAATTAAAATTTCGTCATTTAACATTTAGATACATTTACCTAGTGAACGACAGGTATCTAGTTGAATTTAAATTTTAAGATTTCACTTGCGCCACCTAAGGCTACTGAACCGAGGGCTACTTTGACGCCGAACAGGCCCTTGGGCGCTAAAGTGGACGAGGAGGGGTTCACTTTGGTGCAGAAGAAAAGCAAGGCTCGCAAGAAACCTTGCAAGAGTCAGTGTGGCTCTGCAGAACCGGATCCAGGCTCCGGGCTGAGGGCAGCCACGCCGAATACGGCACTGTATGTGTCGCGTCTGCATTACACCGTCGCAGTCGCAGATGTGGTGGAATACGTCCGCCGGAAGAGCGGATACACGCTGAGGGTGTTCCAGCTGCAGTCGCGCCACTACGTGCACTTCAGCTCATTTGTGGTGCGCGTGCCGCGGCTGCTGATGGGGACCATCGCGAGTGCTGCCTTCTAGCCGAAAAACGTCGTGTTCCGGCGGTTCCAGGGCACCATGCCGCAGATGAATGCGACGTCGGGGACGGTGACTCAACGGGGTCACGCCGTTTTGTGACCTAATTAGATTTAAATATTATTGATTTCAAATATGTACGTTAGTCTGTAAGGTATTTATTCTATGGGCCTAAGTTGCCTGAAATAAATGAAGTTATTATTATTATTAATAATAATATCCTATGGAAACTGCCAAAACTTCATTTCATCACCTGGTCCAGATCTACTTATCAAAAGTCTAAATAGTAGGTAAAAAAATTATCAAGGAACACATGACACCTATTAACCTGGTCTCAAAAAAAGCGAAGCTTGTGTTATCGGACTAGGCAACGGATAAATACCTACTTACCTACTTACTTAAATACAGAGGTAGGCACTTAAAATACCTACATATACTTAGGTACATATTAAACACCCAAAACCCGATAATTATTTTTCATACAAATAAATATCTGTGCGACTTTGTCCCGACAGGGGATTGAACCTGGTACCTCAAGCTTCGTAGTCAGATTCTCTCTTATCACTGAACTAATCCTGTTGCCAACTAACTAAAGAAGTGTTTTGTGTAAAAGACAGCCTAAACCACTTGAGATGAAAACTCGTTTGAATCTCACAAGCGCACAAAAAGGAGATTAATTTCGACTTCGGAATTCGGTCATCGCGCGTTGTTCCCTCTGGAACTATCCATTTTTCCGGGATAAAAAGTCACTCTCTGTCACTATGTCACTCTCTGGTCCATAAACTATATTTATGCCAAAAATCAAGTCGACGTGAAATACTGACAAACATACAAATACACTTTCGCATTTGTAATATTAATATGTATTCTTCCACTGGGGCAAAGCCGCGACAGAAACGTAGTCATGAAAAACATTCGGCCTTCGACGTGCTAGCGCGTCGCATGCTCCATTTCTAAAGTCGGTTAACTAAATCGAAAGTAGCTAGGTATGTTGCATAATAATGTATTGACCACAGATTAAATAATAATTACTCGTAGAGGTAGGTTCGCATAGTCGATGCTCAAACTAGATGCAAATTTTTATGACTCAGCAGGGCTACTACGAAACTCGAAGTTCGTGTCGTGCGGTCCCTCTGACACTTATTCTATTTAATACGAGAGCAAATAGGACGGTACGATACGAACTTCGATTTTCGAGTTTCGTAGTAGCCCTGCAGGGCTGTAGTGGCGTGGAAAGAAAAATTTCGCTAGGCAACCGGAAGAGGAAAAGAGTTTGGGGACCTCGCCAAAATGTCGACCTGAATCTAATACATTTACTTATATTTACTTCGGGGATTGCGGAAATAGCTCTAGCGATTTCGATAAAATTTTGTTACGTTGGGGTTTCACGGGGAGAAAAATCTATCTCATCGTCGTCTTGCGGCCTCTATAATGTTCTTTTTTAGGGTTCCGGAGCCAAAATGGCAAAAACGGAACCCTTATAGTTTCGCCATGTCTGTCTGTCTGTCTGTCTGTCTGTCTGTCTGTCTGTCTGTCCGTCTGTCTGTCTGTCTGTCTGTCCGTCCGCGGCTTTGCTCAGGGACTATCAATGCTAGAAAGCTGTAATTTTGCACGGATATATAAGTAAACTATGCCGACAAAACAGTACAATTAAAAATTCAAAAACAATTTTTTTTAGGGTACCTCCCATGGACGTTAAGTGGGGGTGATTTTTTTTTTCTCATCCAACCCTATAGTGTGGGGTATCGTTGGATAGGTATTTTAAAACCATTAGGGGTTTGCTAAAACGATTTTTCGATTTAGTAAAGCGTTTGCGAAATATTCAACTTTAAAGTGCAAATTTTCATTAAAATCGAGCGTCCCCCCCCCTCTAAAATCTAAACCGGTGGGTGGAAAAATTTGAAAAAATTCAGGATGGTAGTCAGTATATCAAACTTTCAAGGAAAACTATAACGGCTATGTTTGCTTGAGAATTATTAATAGTTTATGAGTAAATAGCAGCGTAAGGTATAAAATATACCTAAACTTGGAAGATTCCGTATAAAATACGAAATCCTTAGAAAAATATTACTTAATTTTTTCGTAATGGCTACGGAACCCTATTTTGGGCGTGTCCGACACGCTCTTGGCCGGTTTTTTTTTATTCAACTGGATGGCTAGCGAGCAAGTGGGTCTCCTGATAGTAAGAGATCACCACCGCCCATAAACATCTGCAACACCAGGGTTATTTCAGATGCTTTGCCATCCTAGAAGCCTAAGATGGGATACCTCAAGGGCCAGTAATTTCACCGGCTGCTTACTCTCCACGCCGAAACACAACAGTGCAAGCACTGCTTCTTCACGGCAGGATTAGCGAGCAAGATGGTAGTAGCAATCCGGGCGGACCTTGCACAAGGTCCTACCGCCTGTAAAACTACCAACTGAACTGTCAAGCACTACAGACATCCTCGTTTTGTGCCTCTTCTCATAATGAGATGGTTTGAGCTGTGTAGTCCCGCAAGGGCCTAATGCACATTGGAAAAGTTGATCTGGCTTAGGGAAAACCTGTGTGCGAATCGGGTGGCACTCTTTCCCGGCCCAGATAATACCAACATGGAAATACCGACCCTATTTTTCGTGTACACGCCCATAGAAACTGACAGGAACTTCTATGGAAGTGTACGCGAAAAACAGGGTCGGTATTTCCATGTTGGTGTTATCCGGGCCGGGAAAGAGTGTCACCCTGCGAATCTCAAGCTTCATAGCCAACACAACTTCAAAATGTTGCATCCAAAGACGTACTGAGTTCATGCTTTTCTCTAGCCAGGCCAAACGATGTTCACTTTACACTATACTGGGTATTCCGAGCTTGGCTGAAATCAGACCATTATCTCCGCTGTAGCAATCAGACTTTATCATGGTCAAACGTCTATGCATAAAAAAATGGTTTAGACACATCACTAATGCTTCCTTTTCCCATATTTCTCATTGTACATTCAGAACAGCGATTCATTGCGTTGCTACAGTGACACAGAATTCGGTACAGTTTGTGTTCTTGACAGTTCGTGACGCGAATTTCTATGTCACAGCCATTGTGGTATGTCCACTCTGTAATTTGTTCCATCAAGTAGAAGGAAACAGTTGAAGATCTAATTGACTACTAAACTTTGTGTATCCGATGTCCAGTTTATATTTGGGGTCGTTCCGTCCAGAGACGTAAATAAAAGGCCCACACTTCGACTGGGGCTGGTTAATTTTTGCTGTATACTAACTGTTGCATATCACTATTAATATGTTGCATAAAATCGAATCTCATTTTTTTTTTCTCCTTGAGCTTTTTTATAACCTTGAGCAGAATCAACATATCACCGAATTCGTATTCGCATATATATTTTCTAATACTATCATTTCCCATAAATTTGTAAAGCAGAATATTAACATGATATAATATCGATGAGAAAATATTTATATGTTCGAATAGTTGCTACGCAGAAAGACATCTCATACCATGATATTACTTTCAATGGCTCAGTATAATGCTGAAGCGTTAAAGACACCCCAGAGTTGTTTTAATTGTAGTTCTATATTAACTTAACCTTTATTGGCAGCAGTAAGATTCCGGCGTTTCACCGGCCGCTGCCGCGGCCTGCTCGCTTCGCTCGCTCGGCTCGCGCGCTGTTGTGGTCGCAGTTTTAACCTAACCCAACCTACTATGTAGCTGCTGTTTTATTCTGGCGCTTTGTCTGCTGTATGTTTATCCGTCTTTCACGCCGTAACGGAGCGACGGATCGACGTGATTTTTGGCATAGATATAGTTTATGGGCCCGAGAGTGGCGTAGGCTACTTTTCATCCCGGAAAAATTCACAGTCCCCGAGGGAACAGCGCGCGATAACCGAATACCACGCGGGCGGCGGGCAAAAGCTAGTAGTATTTATAAGTGTAAGTAACCCCGCTGTTGTTTACGTGGTGAGGCTGAAATTAACTTCAGAGATCACACTTCCTTGAATACTTGTGTACATTTAAGAGTATTGAGCGTCCGTTGGAGCGGAACTTGCCTTCCTGTTCCGTAACAGTCGATTACTCCGCTTTTTTCTGACTTCCGCCTTGACAAATAGTAACTGAATCTTCAGTTAATTTGCTGACTAATTGTACGAAAAAAAGGTTTCCGATTTTTACTTTGTTTGTAAATTAAACCCTAAATCTGCCCATGCTTTTTAGGGTTCCATAGTCGGGTCCATATCGACCCGCATACTTATTGAAAGTCCGAATGTAATGTTTGTCAGAATTATCGTTTTAATAACTTGTTTTTCTCTGAATCGTATAAAATTGTTCACAATTGTTATAATACAAACCTTACCTAACCTATACATTTATTCTATAGGATGACCATTTAAAAATTTCGGAAAAATTTAAGGTTTCAGTAGAAAAAAAAAGTATGATAAACGATGATTCGGACTAAAATTACGGTATAACTAGCGAAGAGTATGCGAACTTTGGCGCTCCCTCCGTAGTAAACTAGAAACCCTTATACTCGTAGTTTCGCCATATCTGTCCGTTTTATCTGTCTGTCTGTCCGTCCGCGGCTAAGCTCAGAGACCGTTAGTACTAGAAAAAAGTAATTTGGCATGAATATATGTACATACCAGTCACGCCGAAAAAGTGGTGCCAAATTTATTTATTTTTTTAAGGGTTGGTAGGTCCCTCCCATAGACATGCCCCTGTAATTTGAAGTCGTTAGATGCTACCAGTGTTAGACTCAATACAAGACATCAATCAGGGAGTTTAACATCTGGTAGCATGGTGTACGGTTGTGTTGCTCTGAAGATGATCTGTGACTGAGTTCGAAACGCGTCAGTGTAGTGTGGTGATAGACGGGTTTGTGTTATTTGTGTGTTCTTACAGTGTGGAGCTCCACAAACACAGCGAATAACGATTCCTCAACTGCATCAACACGGATATCTTGCATAAACTTAACTATCATAAGGTCGCGGGTGAGCAAAGAAATTCTTTTCACTCACTGTAAGGAAACTTGCTGTCACTTTAGGTAAAAAACCGCGTTGAAATCAGAACATTTATTTGAGACCTAAAGATATTGTGACAGACAGACATTGGTGTCAAATTTATAACATTTTATGCAAATAAAAACTTTGACTTTGATCACCGCTACTTCTTTATATATTCAGGGTTAACAAAATACTTTTGCATTTATAATCATTAAAGTCTAAGCGGAAGACTGTAGAGCTGTTGTAATGTAGCAAAATAACAGTGAATCAGCAGTGAATATGAAAAAAAAATCTCAAGAATGAGCTTATCCATACTTAGGTGTATAATTCACATTGTTATTCTATTCGTCGAGCCATAAAGCCTGTTTACAATAAAACGAAGTATTCAAAGTATTTTGCTCGATCGATTACTGCGATAAGGTGCATCGCCTGAGTGAACAATTAGGTATCAGTAGGTACCCTTAAGGCAACAGCCAGTGGCGTAGCTAGAGGGGGCGGCGGGGGCGGCCCGCCCCGAGTGTCACCCACTTAAGGTCACACCCGATCGTGAACATCAGTCCACCTACAAAAAAATCCTAAAACTGTGGCAGACCACTAAAATAATATATGTAACTATAATAAGTACCCACTTAATGTGCCTACTTGCATAGTACCTAAGTTTTGTGTCATTCGAGTTTTGGGATGACACCTATATATAATATCCGCCCCGGGTGCCACCCATGCTAGCGACGCCACTGGTAACAGTTCATTAAAGCCACCCGGCATCAGTGGCGTATTAGGCATATAGCAAGAGTAGCAAATGCTACGGGCCCCGCGCATCTAGGGGCCCCGCTGACCAATGCTTTCTGATCGTAAAAAACGTCAATTCAGATAGAAGCATGTTTTTTTTCTAAATTAATGTAAATAGAACAAAATCAACACAAAACACCGCCAAAGAAAGAGATGGTATCAATATGATCGACTTCAATATAATATTTTACTTATACTATAAACTTGAAGCAAATCAAGGGCCCCATGATAAAATTTGCTACAGGCCCCGCGCTGACTTAATCCGGCTCTGCCCGGCATCCAAGCAGCACCGCCTCGACTTTTCGCGTCCACTCTTTGTCGACAGGTGGTCCACGGGTAGATGCTGCGTTGACAACGTGTGGACCTCGCGTGGTCCGCTAATTTCCTAGTAGTCACTATGGCGGCGAGCAGCGGGCTGTCACCGAGTGGTCCACTCGTCCGCGCGTGGCAACCTCGCGAGTGAGACGATCCGGTGACGCTACGGAGAACGGAGTTGATGTAGTGAGCGCATACCAATACAAATCCGCTCGAAGAGAGGCGGGTGCCTGGTTGGCTGTGACGAGCTGTAACCTTTAATTGTCGCGCCTAGTTTTAGAATATAGGACGAACCTAAGTACTTTCCCGTACACACACACAAACATCACGCCTGTACCCAAATGGAGTAGGCAGAGTACACGAAACGTTACGACTTCGGAGCAACTTTTACTACGAATATTCGTAGCACTTTTAGGTTTTAAGTTTGACAAAAATGGTACAATAGTGACAGGTTGCCAGCCTGTCTGCTGCATATTCCCGTAAGTGTCGTAAAAGGCGACTAAGGGACCCAATCTGAGAGTGTGCAGCGCTCTCTATTGCTAGCTACAAACTCCGGGGTCCATCTCTGCGCTTTGGAAGGCAAAGGGACACCACATCATTTTCCCAAGAAAGTCGTCATGACGGTTCACGGCTGATTCTCAACCAACGAACACGACCATCAAGAGTTTACCTATTTATAGCGACTTAGACGAAGATGATCCTTAAAGTACTACCTACCTATACTCGGTCTTTCCGAAAGCGCTGGTAGTTTAAAAAATGACGAGTAAAAGTGCCCATTGCGGCCTATTTACTGAATAAATGATTTGGATTTGAATTTTGAATTTGAATTTACCTACCTATACCTAGAATGAAGAAATAACATAATTCAAGGAATTTTGACGAACATAAATAAAGTATTTTATTATAGTTAAAATTAAACCAATTTCAAATTATTACTAAAAGTGGTGGCCGTGTGCTTTGACCTCTCGCCTCTCAAGCAGAGGGTCGTGGGTTCAAACCCCGGCTCGCACCTCTGAGTTTTTCGATATTCACGTGCGATCCTGTGGTATCCAATCCGATAGCCGTTTGGATAATTCTTTATAAAGAAGTTTTGCGCTGGGCCCCCACAGACCTAAGGCCTTAATCGCAAATGGAATAAAGTTGAATTCAGGGCCGAGACTTTTATATTAGTTTATTAACATAATAACGTAACAAATAATTACGTTGAATTTATTACAAGCTGCGTCCATAACATCGTCACTGTAAAGGCAACATTACTGAAGCGCCAAAACGGTATTTCGAGAAAAACCCATTTAAAGTTTTTTTTTTAAGAAAAAAAAAGATATCTTTTTATCTAATCATCCGATTTTTATAAAAGAAGTTTCTATGAAAATCTATTTGATTTATCTATGTTTATTACTAGGCTCCCTATTATTTTGTGCACTATTTGAGGACATAAGTGGCGCTTAAGTAATAATAACTTATTTTTTTAGTAAGTCAAAATTTCTTAAGTACCATTAGCTTAAACTTTGTTTGTAGTTTGAAAGTACTCATAACACATAACATGTAGAAATCAAAGTACGTAAAAATTTCGTTTTATGTAGTATGGTTGCTGTCCAGGTGAAGTTAAATGACTTCAATTAAACGTGTTGCTTTTTCACACGTATGGTATTACTACTTAAAAGGCAAACACATAAATTAATAAGTGAGCCAAAATTCATTTTAAGTAAGTTTGGCAAAATTATTTCTACGAAGAAAATGACTCCAGCGATAAATTTACCTATTTATAAGTACAATAAAACTACTGATAACTTTGCTTGAATAAAAAAAGACCATGCATTATACTGAAGTCGTTAAAATGTAATCATCACATACTCAAAAAATTACGTAACAACTGCAACACAAATGAAATGCTTCCAGTTTTTTAACTATGGTTAGTTTATTTGAAATTATCAGTTCTTAATACAAGGTATTTAAATAAAAGATAGTCATCGTAAAGTAGGTATCTACTTTTAGTATGACTCAGTAAGAACGTTTTGTTTCTTACACTTGTCATAATGATTGAAGAAGAAGTTATTTTGCAACAAATGAACCAAGAAAGTTTCAACTTTTTTTGAATATATTAACGAATTAGCTCGATGTTTACCATAGTATGGTATTCATAACATTCATAGGAACATTTTTTACAGTAATGTCAATTAAGAATTCTTTATTGTTATTTATTTATTTCTTGTCGATTTACAATAAAATTGAATCAATTTTTGTTTTTTAATTTTATTGACATGGATAAGTTTAGTATGTTTGTGTATCATTCCATGAGTCACAGACGGTTCTGACAAAATATCAGCGCTGCAGGCCTCTGAAGCCTCAGCATAATGCTGAGTCAGCGGCCGTTTTACTTTTGTGGAGACACAAAATCGTGTTTTTTCATTTTCATCTTTTTATTTATTTATTGTTTTATTTGTGTTTTATATTTATTGTTATTATTTTTTGTATTTGAGTGTCTTTCTGAATGTTAATAAATGTCTTCTGTCTTTCTTTCTTTCTAAAATTGTCGCGCTAGGTAAAGTTGAGTGGGTACCTATTAGTATCAGTTGAGTACAAATTCTACTAATAAAAAAATTGAAATTTTTCGATTAAATATAAAATTAAATTTCCCCCGGAAAAATGATTTTTCTTTTTTTCGTGTTTTAATTGCTTTTTTGGAGGAATATATTTTCAAAATTTTGAATTCATAAATAAACCTAAACAATAATAATTTGTACAAATTTTGAACCTTTGTTTCACATCTTCATTCACATTTCCGCGTGTAGGAATTAGTGAATTCCGTAGAAAACCGCACTGTTGGCGATTGAATTGAATTAGTTTTCTATTATTCCTGGAATCGAATTTTTATGAATCCTTTAATAATAGTTGTTTTTTGATTAGCTCAGTTGTTTTGAAAATTAAAAAAAATCAGATAATGTTTAGATATTTCCCTATCCAACGGTTCCAAAAATCCAATATCCAATGGTATTGGTATCTAATGGTTCGAAACATCCTTCCTAAGGGCACCTCTATGATACTTTGGAATCTAAAGTTTAGATAAATTATATTACATAATGTATTGATTAATTTGGCGTAGGTATTTAATGTTTATTTTAGTTTTTTTTAGAACAAACTTAAGTAATAGCTTTTTAAGTATATTTTAGTTTTTCATTAAGTTATCTGTAACATCAAAACTCAAGCTGCTGAAGTAGAGGGTGTTCTAGCATGCTTGAGTAAAACTTCGATAAAGATTCGACTGAAAGTACTTATTTTTCAGAGGTAACTGGTTTACAGAGGAAAATTCCAAAAAATTTGACGGTTACAAGGTTTGATATTCAAGTGCGTGCGAAGCTGTGATTGGTTAAATAAAAATTTAACGTCATGCCCTCTGTATTGCGTCTAAATCTTGTGTATAGATTCAAAAGTAACACACATAACAAAATAAAAACAGTTGCGTTTGCAACAATGTGGTATCTGTGATATCAACTTTTGAGGAGTTCCTTTATGAGCAGAAGATCTGACTGCATACAGCATCAAGTGGTGTCTGTTATATAAAAGCATTGTCATTGAAATTGAACGAACGTGCAAAATTTCTTGCATGTGCCATTAGAGTTTGAGGCATTCTCTCGTACGGAGACGATCCTGGCCATAATACCAAGATATCACTGCCCATACCCATATTGACATTTCAACCCCATCGTACCCCAACAGGGGAGATGATATTTCACATCCGCCACATTGTATTTTAAAATCGTTATTGTTTTCGTAATTATCGAACCGATAAACTATAGTAGCTATAGTCATGTTGATTTTCGGACTTGGTCACCACATTTCCCTCTTATAGGGGTTGAATCCTCAAAAAACCCGATACACGTGTTTATTCATTTATCGTTATGAGTACTCCTATGAGGTTTCGAATAAAATTGTCTAACTAATCTTGTTTCCACATACAAACTTTGGGCTCCCATGTCACCCCCTTAGGGGATTAATTTCGAAAAATCTTTTCTTAGTACGCGTTTACACCTATTAAGGAACATATATATTCCAAATTTCAAGTTTCTACTTAAGACCTGTCAGCGGTCTTGGCTGTGCGTTGATCTATAAGTTACCTAGTCAGTCAGTTTCTTCTACACACACACACACTTGGTACACATCACTTAGAGTTCTCCGACATAGTCAGTTCTGTAAAATGGTTAACATCAATATCAGTTAAAACAAACATGCATCTTGTTGTGGGCGTCAGGAATTACGATAAGGTCAGAAAAAATCTGTTTATATTACGTCAGTATTTCTTAAAAAAACTACTATAAGATAAATACTTTAATTAATACAAGTAATTTTCTTTTGACATTTAGTTCTGCACATTTAAGAGGATTTTCTCCCATGAAGAACTAAATATACTGGCTAAATATTCGAGCAGACTAACTGCTTGCGCTCGCGCATTTTCATTACGCGTTAACTACCTTAATAGCAAAACATATTCATTTAAATGATACTGATATGATGTTGTCAAGGATAGGATTATTTCTTAAAAGCTGCTTTTAGTTCCCAACATTAAAAATAACTGGATGGCTCAGTTACGTTTACTTCATTCACTCGACAAAAGCACGAAGGCAACATTTCTTATACGCCATGCTCGATCCGATTGAAAATAAAACAAAATTACTTTAATAGAGCTACTGTTATATGGTAGGAAAAGCACAAATACTGAAAGAGTTTTATTTATCACAAGATAAGAAGACAGTTTTACTTACTTTGCAGTTTTTGTATTTTTACGCCAAAGAGATATTACTTATGCGACACATGTGCAAAAAAGACCAAAAAGCGTGGCTCTTCAGTAAAAGAAAAAACAAAATAACCGCCTTTTTACGGGTTACTGAAGCGCCACAAAAGTGCTTCGATAGCTACGTTACCCAGATAGATCGACGCAGAAAAATTCGCTGATTCCGAATATGTATATAACTCAATATGCCCAATTTGGCGGTTAAGTAATTTTGCCTTTCCAGTGACGACATGTTTGTCTTCCTTTGGCAAAAACGCCTAGCAAGAAATATTATGGCAAAACTTTGATGCAAAGTATTTGCTACCAAAGATGATTAAGGCGCTCCATGAGTACGCTGTCGTTTCGTTTCCATTGATTAACCTCCGACGCAAAAAGAGGGGTGTTATAAGTTTGACCGCTGTGTGTCTGTCTGTCTGTATGTCAGTCTGTGGCACCGTAGCTCTTAAACGGGTGGACCGATTTGAATGCGGTTTTTTTATTTGAAAGCAGATTTTCTAGCGATGTATCAACTAAATCAGTTTAGGTGTTTTTAAGATATAGAACTTTGAAGTGACAAATTCGGGGTTTTCCAACTTTTTGTTGGTTAGGTTATTTTAAAAGCGTTTAATTTTTGGTTTTTCATAATGAAAAACAGGACAGTTTCCGTTTCTTAAAATCCAGTTAAGAATTGATGGCATGATAGGTTTACAAATAAATAACAAGTTCAGTTAGAAAGTTTGGCTTACATTTGGGTGGTATCTTCGTTTCATTTTTAAAATCCCCTGATTTCACATTTTATTTAGCCGTTCGCGTTCACAATAAATAAATATGGACAATATTTTTTTACAGATAGAAATACTTAAACAATTCCAAATTAACAGATCAATAAAAAAAATCAAAAGTTCCGGAACGCTGACAAACTTGGCTGGTTCATAAAATCCACTCTACTAAATACTGCATTTTGTTCTTGTATCAAAAATAGACCCCCTCCGCACCGAAATTCGTGATAAAATGTATTGATGACTCATTATCAAATATTGAGCAACATAGCTGGGAACATAGGTAAGGATACGAGTAGTCATGGAGCACAAAAGAGACAATGGTCATCACATGTTTCCGGCCTTGTCAGTGACATTGTCGGTCGGAGGTCAGCGCCGACGCATGTCCAGTCACGGGAGCACCCATTAACATTCAGGAGCGGTTAAGGTCAGGGCATTTGGTTACCGGGGTAACCCACGACAAGGTCATTGGGGCATCCTAATTAATGTTACTGTTCTAGTTCTACTAATATTAAATGCGAAAGTTTGTGAATGCGTTTTGTTTGATATTCCTCGCTTAAACAGATGGACGGATTTGGATTAAGTTTGCTATGTAGAGTCCGACTCGCACTTGGCCGATTTTTCCACCGAATAGTATTTGTGCTTAATTCGAGTGTTAAGATATTATATTTCTTTATACTTTCATGCGTAATAAATATTTTATGTGTTAATACAAGACATTATTTGATAAATTGATAGTTTGGTAATTAAAAAAGGGAGAGACCTACCTGACTTTTTGCCTCTGTGTAAAATTATTGTACCTACTGATTTGTAATGTGGATCAAATACTGACACGAAATTAGTTTGTGACCAAAAAGCAATTGAAAAGACAGAAAAGTAAAAATTTATTAACATTCAAAATTCTTAAAAAACGGTAAAACAATAAAGAAATGACATCAAAATGAAGACAGCACTAGTAAAGATTATAGGTTAGATCACAAAAGAAATATCACAAAGAACACCATTTTTACCTGTCATGGGGAAAAAAGGAATGAGTATTATCAACATTTTCGACTAAAACCCGTACTTAGCTAATTGAGTATTGAGTTCATTCACCTCCTCAGGTAGGACCTAATACAGCGAAAACCTACATACATCGCAGTAGCATAAGCAACAACTTGAATTGAGCTAATATAATTGAGGTACGCGGCCCAACGCGTAAGAGGTCCGTCATCAAGTATAGTCGGTCTTTCCGTAGTAGCCAGGTCTTCAAAAGTCTGCGCCTGAGGCCGCAAGGAGGTGAGAACGTGGAGATACGCATTGTGACCAGCTTCCAGAGCGGCTGCCACGTCCCCGTCCGCGAAGATGTCCATCGCTCCCCACTCTACGACGTTTCCAGTACCAAACGACGTAAGTTGACGAAGCGCCACGTAATCCCCGCAACGTGGCACAAAAATATCAGTGACATCAGACTCTTTGTAGTTAATAGGCTTCGCTGCTGCCTCGCCGTACAGTTTAGTCAGCTGCTCCAGCACTGCCTCTCTAGAATCTTCGACATGGTCTCTTACCATCAAGTAACCGACCAATGCTGCGTACTTTTCGATACTTCCAGTAGTCGACAATCGTGGCCGCGCCATAGCCCATACAATAGGACCTCGAATGCTAAGAATATCACCACTGTAGCCCTCGTCTTCCCAAAAGTTTTCATTGTATTGAACAAAAAACTTCTTCACTTTTCCAGGCAACATCGCACCAATCATCGTAGCTTGTTTCTCAGTAAGAATCTCATCCTCAATAGCTATCTTCAGGAGTTGCTCGGGCTTTAAAGCCATAGCCAGTAAATTACAAACATAGTTCGTATCTCCCTTCATCGTTTCCAAAATGACTTGTTCATCAGAATAAATTCGTATCTTCTGAATAGCTATGGCCGGAAGCGTTATGTCTGATACACTCTGTTGGAGTTTACTGGCGACTTGTTTTCTACAGAAACCTAATAATTTTTCCCTGAATCTGGTGTTATTTCCATCGAAATGGTTCCTTGCGCTGGAAGTCCTGTGGCATTGGTGAAGATAGAAGAGCACAGATACTACATTTGACGGCGCGCCACAGACTAGACTGACGGACATCCTCATGATTTCTCTTGAGGTAGGAAACAATAAATTGCCACAGATGTGCCTCTCCATCGTTGTCTGGTCGTAGTAGAGAAGTTTTCTTCTATCAGCCTCGCATGATACCCTGTTGGTTTGAAACAAATCCCTTGTGTTTTGATCGAGCAAATCATGATACTGATTTAGCTCGAATCTCTCGACGACGTTAAGGTAGTCAAAGTCATGATAATCTTTGTTGCATTCAACTATATTTCCGTCGCGAAATTGAAAAAGTTTGTTTAAAGGGGATCTTGCGAGTCGTGGGTTCATAATGGCATCAGGGAGAGGTACGCTGAATTCTTTAGCGTATCTGGAAAGGAAGTGTTTTGCAGCGTTGTCAGCAAATTGTCGAGTAGTCATCTCTCCGGAGCTATCGTCGCTTGCTTCATCATCACTTATGTATCCCGATTCGAAGGCGACGTTACCTTTAGAGAGGATCCTGGTGGGTGCAGCCAGGTCTAAAACTACGATGTCCATAGTTTTACCAAACTTCTTCTTCAGTTTATGGGCTGTCACTATCCCCGGCAGGCTGCATCCTAGTATGATCACATCTGCTTTTATATTGATTTGTCTTTCCTTAAAGGTGGTTTTCAATTTTGAATTCCTGTTTTGAACCATAAGTGGATAAGAACTAGTTTATTTATCTAAAAAAATGTTATTTTGTCAAGAAACATTGGTGATGATAAGCTATTTATTGTGATTTGTCAGATTGACATAATATATTTTTTTGACCTTATAACATTTCTAAGTAACCAACCTACTTTTATTCGCATTTATTCTATACGTTCAGATGCACGCATGGATTGAATTACAAACAAACCAATCAACCTTTGCAATCAACTTAGAAACTTTCGCTCTTCCTAAAGGTTCATAGGGTTCCGTAGCCGTTACGGAAAATTCAAGTAATATTTTTCTAAAGACTATATTTTGTGCAGAATTATTTTATTAGTTAGGCTGCTATTTACTCTTAGGGGCTATTTCACCATCTATTGATTAGTGTTAACTGACGATTAAATGTGATGCCGTCTCCGTCTATTCGAACAAAACAAATAGAGACGGCATCACATTTAACCGTCAGTTAACTCTAATAAACTACTAATAATGCTCAAGAACGTAAGGTAGGCGAAACCTTGGATCTTCTTACTTGTCATTTAATTTTGCCAATGAATTCCAAAGCCTTTTTTGTTTGTTCGTCTGTTTGTTAGTTACACAACAAGATCGCTGTTTTTGATTTAGGAAAGGTTGGTTAGACTACCTATACCTAATCGTCGGTTCTACGCTTCATTTACTCCATAACCGTCAAAGATACACTAAAAATGTTTGAAATATGGCACCCAGAGAGTGCCATAGCAGATGACCACACACGTGGAAACTGGTTATTCTAAAAATACACTGCACTTCTGAGTTGCATCACGAGGACGGCGGTAAGATATTTACTTGCGTTCCATAATTTACGACTGTACCAGTGAGCTACGTGTCAGCTTTACACACTAACCGAAGTACCTGGGCGAATATTCAGCGTTTTTGCAGCGTTTTTTTTTTCATTGGTGTCTTCGCAGGCGTTATTAAAAGGGGTGATGCCTAAGTGTTGTCTTTTTATGAAAAATTAAAACAACACCGATACTGAATTTAGCGTGATTAAAATGCTTGTAACTTGTCTTTCCGTTGCACGTTGTGCTATAAACTTGGGACGCTAATGACATTTTTGACCGCGCGGTCAAAACGCTCGAATATTTGCCCATCTACTAAATTCTTAGAAAAAACTCGAACTACATAGGTATCTCGGCAGTATGGATCAGTATCAGTTACATAGAGCGCATATGTATGGCTCCAATGAGGGAAGCAGTTTCATAAAATCTCTAAAAAATTCTGAAAACCTGAAAGCAGTTTTATCAGAAGCAAGAATAGAATCTGTTAAGTAAGTACATAATATTTAAATTGGGTTGTTTGTGTATTAATTACTACTATGTTTGTTTTACGGCGTTAAATAAATGTATTTTCTTTCTTTCTTTCTTTTTAATTCTTAGATCTCTTTTTTATTTATTGTCCCCAATCTAAAAGGCAATTAAATGTTATAGCGAGGTAGCTATTTATATAAATTTTAGATAATTAAATACTGGTCAGATTTTTCTTTCACTTTAATTTATTTCATAAACGGCGAAGCGCGATTGAAAAACACGAATCACTATTGTAGAGTTATAAATTAAGTAGAATTACTGACTTAGCAAAATTAACTAATATTTTCTAAAATAATTAAGGTAAAAAAAGAAAAGAAGAAGAAGAAAGGAGAAAGAAAAAAGAAAGAAAGGAGAAGAGGTAAGGAGAAATGCAATGAAGTAACTTAAAATAAAAAAAAACCGGCCAAGAGCGTGTCGGACACGCCCAAAATAGAGTTCCGTAGCCATTACGAAAAATTTAAGTAATATTTTTCAAAGGATTTCGTATATTATAAGGAATCTGCCAAGTTTAGGTATATTTTATACCTTACGCTGCTATTTACTCATAAACTACTAATATTTCTCAAGCAAACTTAGCCGTTATAGTTTTCCTTGGAAGTTTGATATACTGCCTACCATCCTGAATTTTTTCAAATTTTTCCACCCACCGGTTTAGATTTTAGAGGGGGGGGGACGCTCGATTTTAATGAAAATTTGCACTTTAAAGTTGAATATTTCGCAAACAAATGACTGAATCGAAAAATTGTTTTAGTAAACCCTTAATAGTTTTAAAATACCTATTCAACGATACCCCACACTATAGGGTTGGATGAGAAAAAAAAAATCACCGCCACTTTACGTCTATGGGAGGTACCCTAAAAAAATTGTTTTTGAATTTTTAATTGTACTGTTTTGTCGGCATAGTTTACCTTTATATCTGTGCAAAATTACAGCTTTTTAGCATTGATAGTCCCTGAGCAAAGCCACGGACGGACAGACAGACAGACAGACAGACAGACAGACAGACAGACAGACAGACAGACAGACAGACAGACAGACAGACAGACAGACGGACAGACAGACAGACAGACAGACATGGCGAAACTATAAGGGTTCCGTTTTTGCCATTTTGGCTCCAGAACCCTAATAAAAACCGTCCAAATTTGACTCGACTTGTGCACGAAGAGTTCCGTACCATTATCTGTACAACATAGACGTCACGTTTGTTGTATGGGAGCAACCCTTAAATATTCATTTTATTATGTTTTAGTACAGTATTTGTTGTTATAGCGGCAACAGATAAACATCATCTGTGAAAATTTCATTACTATCACAGCTCAGTTCACGAGATACCAGCCTTATGACAGACAGCCTGACGGACAATGAAGTCTTTGTTAATAGGGTCCCGGTTTTACCCTTACCCTTTGGCTACGGAACCATAAAAGCTGCGATCAGCGGTTTACAACATATTATATTAATTATATCTTTACCCTGTTCCTACTCTATGTGAGTACCTACACAGCTTTAATTCGGGACTGGGTCAATTAATGCCAATATAGTCCCATGAACCATTTTATTTATTTCAATCACCAAGGTGACACCAGTAATCTCGATTGAGGTCATCTTGTGCAAACGTCGCACGCAGCGATATTCGCTCATCGCCACGTAACATGTCAATGACCTTAGCGTCACAAGTGAGTCAGGGGCGCGGCCGTGACGCAGCATCGCGTCAATGACTACGTACTTGATAAAACATGTGAAGAGATCATGCTAATTAATAGACAAGCTTACTGAAATAGGTAAAGTCTTGACTATGCGAGAACTTGCATGCAAGTTTCACCACATTGCGGACTGCGGTATTTGTTTGATCAACTGAATTTATTGACCATAGACTGCGATCACAGTATCTATATAAGCTAAAGCAGTATGGAAGCTAAGAACAATTCGATCGAAATGAACACACTCACACAGACGCGCACCCTACACGGCCTCTAAGGGGGTCTCGCGATTGCAGTACCGCGATATCGCAGTATATTACTATTTTGCGATGCGATGTAATCCAACTTGCATGTTTTGGCTGTAGTTATTGAATATATTATTTGTTTGTTTATACTCTTTTTTGTACAAAAAGGAAATACAAGTGTAACAAAAGAAGTGCTAAGTACCAAGGCGGACATATCCCTGACGGGATCTCTACCAGTCAACCTTCAATATGTTTTGTTATCTGGTTTTGTAGACGCACAGTATATAATATTTAAGCTAAAGCAGTAGGAAAGCTACGAACAAATTGATCGAAACGAACACATTCACACAGACGCGCGCTCTACACGGCCTCTAAGGGGGTCTCGCGGTACTGCATTCGCGAGACCCCCTTAGAAGCCGTGTAGAGCGCGAGTCTGTGTGAGTGTGTTCGTCTAACGACGGAGCCGAAGTAATTGTCTCGGTTATTGTACACCGTCGAGCCTACAACGTGAGTCACTTTAATACTTAATACAAATAAAATATCTAAAATAAAATTTAGGTATAGGTAATCTTGATTTAACCCTCCGCGAAATAGTGCAGTCAAGCAATGCAAAGAGCTGCACCTGCATTGAATAAGTATTTGTACCCATCATCATCCCAGCCTATATACGTCCCACTGCTGGGCACAGGCCTCCTCTCAGAATAAGAGGGCTTGGTTGGGCCATAGTTCCCACGCGGGCCCAGTGCGGATTGGGAACTTATTTGTTATTTGTACCCGTGCAAGTTAATTTTCAGTTTTACTTTAAACATGGAGTCTGCAAGGCAACGCCTAAATATACAGTAACAAAATATTTGTCGTAGAATTTGTCATAATATTCAAAATTTTCCAAATCTGTCTGTTTTTGTCTTTCAACTTCATGATAAAATTGAGATACCGCGTTTTCCTCCACGTGACAAAGCCTTATGCACATTTTACTCGTGGAAACGCATGCGTTGCCACGTGCGTGTGCTGATAACATTAGACAATAACTTTCCCAAACGTCTGTATTTATTGAAAATTATCTTCAATTCCGAATTTTGTTTTGTCATTATCCACTGAGCGCGCGGGAAGCGTGAGCGAAGTGTTCGCGTTTCAGCTGGGGCAAATGTGATGTATGTCCGGCTGTTTTGCTCAACAGGTCGCATTTCTCAACCAATGCTCGTTAGATTTTTGAACAGGTTCGATGACCCCTAACTCCCCGCCCCTCCGTACATAACCAGCACGATAGGGGCCAAATTATCATCTCCTAACATAACTATTATTAAGTCCTGGCGCTTCGCCGACCGCTGCCACAGCTCGCTCGCTTCGCTCGCTTAGCTCGCGCATAGTGATCGCAAATTGTACAAAACTAGGTTACTACGTTAAAACGGAACCTTTATCCCTGTCCGTCCGTAACGGACGTTCTTATGTCACAGGCTTTTACTCAAAAACTACAAGAGGATATTTTTTATGACGGCCTTTTACTTAGCTTCCAAACCTATGTTCTTTATTGTAAGTTAATTAGCCACATTCACATTGTATACCGTTTGTACCCAAATGAACATTAAAACATAAAAAAAAATAGTTTCAACTTTTATTATGATTTCAACATGATCAGACGTTTTTGATTTATTGCCGAAAAACTGTGAGTCTCATCGTAACAAAAGGACATAAGTGTTATGGAGATATTTACGTTCTTTTGCTGGCAAAGTATTTCACGTCTCGTATCCTGGCCAGTACCCTTAGTGTAAGTTTTCGGTTACAAAATACGGGTCATGTCGATCGCGTTCGCGTTAAAATCTCAATTTGTATGGAAACACGAACATCGCAAACGTTCCGCTAGAGGCGCTTTTTGTGTTTCCGTACAAATTGAGATTTTAACGCGAACGCGATCTACACGTATTTTGTAACCGAAAACTTACACTAAGGGTACAGACCGATTTGATTTTCAAATCAAGTTTTTATAAAAATATTCGGGAGTATTTTAGGCAACGTCATCACCAGCAGCATCTACTTAGCTGATAAAATAAATGTCAGTCGACATGACTTACTTAATTTCCTATCAATACACGCAAATAAAGGAATTGTTTTCGTCTGATGGCGCCGAGTTAGTCCATCTACAAAAGACAGGAAAAATAAAAAATAAAGACAGAATTCCGCGAACAACAAAAGCGGGGTAAAACTACGCCGTAATTAGATTGCACTTGTGTGTGCTTGATCACAAACTTTCACATTACATTTTGCATACGTATTTATTTATATTTACATACAGCGTGTATTTATGATACACAATTATGTAACTAGGCAAAGGTCTGTGGTGCTTTTACGACATTCGAAAATCAAAGTTCGTGTCGCTCCGTTCCTCTGACGCTTATACTATTCAATGCAAGAATGAGAGGGACGGTACGACACGAACTTCGATTTTCAAATTTCAGAGTAAGCCCTCTGGTCTGTTCCCTTTCAATGTTTTAGGACCACAATAAGAAATGACCACAATTAAAAGGGAACACTTCTTTAAATGACACCTACATTACATTTCATCGAACAATAGTGTACATTAATAAATCAATCTGAGGCCGGCACTTCGCCGGACGCTCACACGACGTGGTCGCTTCGCTCGCTCGGCTCGCGCGTTTTGGTAGCAATTGTGACCAGCACTCCTCCATGTTTTCTTGTCGCCGAACCTAATTCTGAAACATAATTTATTGGTTAATTGTCTGAAGATAGCTTTAAATGAGTGAAAGGGATCAGAAGAAGACAATTTATACGTAAATGGTCATTTCAAGAAGTGGTCATTTCAGTAAGCGGTCATTTTAAAAATGGTCATTCCGAGAACTGCTCATTTCTCTTTGTAGTGCTAAACCAAACCAAAAGGCTCTAGAACTCTAGTCTAGGGCAAGTAGCTTATGTATAATATTAGTAGGATTTTGAGATTATCATAGGTGTCAGCAACTACTTTGCAATACCTGTCTATGCAATTAATCGCAGGAAATACTTATGCATTGGCTTTCATGTAAATTTTACGTCGTATCAAAACGCTATTTATTTCTGAATAATTATAGCAATATTCCTGTCAGTTAGAGTGCCTGTGAGATAAACTGCGCCTTATATCTCGTTAAGGTCGATTCACACCTGTATTATGTCATCATCATCATCATCAGCCTATGTTCGTCCACTGCTGGACATAGGCCTCTCCCATGGCACGCCACTGAGCACGATCCTCGGCCACTCTCATCCAGCTCTTGCCAGCCACCCTGCGAAGATCATCGCACCACCGAGTCTGAGGACGTCCTACGCTACGTTTGCCGATCCGTGGTCTAGAACTAAAGAACTCGCTATCGGTATTATGTATCGTATTATAATGACAGTACCCCATATTATCTAACGAAATTGATGGATGTTTTGAAGCGTCACCGGAGTTTTTGACGAAGTTTGGTACCTATGTGAATAGCTGGAAGTCTGAAGTACTTACTTCTATACTTTTTATCTCAAAATTTGCACGGAATTGGGATCGAATTCCAAACTTTTAACCACTTAGGGTTTCAGATATTTCAAAGGTAATGAAATTCACGATGTACTTAATCTTTAGCGATTTTTCCAGGACAATTTTTACAAAATCCCGTAAGTATTTCCAATTTCAATGATTTACGCGTGTGATGCCGCGAGTAAAGGACGGTCTGATACACGACGGAGTTAGAATCCATCCATAATCCATATCCATACTAATATTAGAAATGCGAAAGTGTGTTTGTATGTTTGTATGTTTGTCCGTCTTTCACGCCGTAACGGAGCGACGGATCGACGTGATTTTTGGCATAGAGACAGTTTATGGGCCTGAGAGTGACATAGGCTACTTTTTATCCCGGAAAAATGCACAGTGCCCGAGGGAACAGCGCGCGATAACCGAATACCACGCGGGCGGAGCCGCGGGCAAAAGCTAGTACGCTATAATTCTATTTCTTCTAACATGATTCAAATGACAGATGCCAAACTGACGGAACTTGAGTCCCTCCTACTGTTACGCAAACTATCGATACTTTTGCGTGTACCTAGTGCTAAAAGTGGCAATAGCATTATTTGTGGTATCCCTTTACTTGACCGAACTTCATTTGCACGAATTTCATGTGCTATAATATACAAACGTCATAATTTTGTTTCCTATAAATTCATTATCACTACTCATTTTTACCATATTAATCAAATGGCAGAATCTTTGTTTCTCATAAAGTTACTTTCAATAATTTCATTTTTCATAATCATTGTAATCCATAGGTATCACATGCCATAATATCATTTGGACGTCAAGAGGATATACTGATAAATCCCATACGTCAAACAAGCCTTTGAATCAGATAAATTTTAAGCACATAGATTAGGTTAGGTTAGAATTGCGACATTTGATTTGTGCGAGCGAGCGAAGCCAACAGCCAACAACCAACATCTCAACTACGCGGAATAGGAGCTCCGCGTACGTACGTAGCCACGATGAATTCAGAAAGAAACAATATTTGGTATGGCGTTTGAATATTCTATTAAATGATATTATTGCACTTAATAATATGGAAAACAATACGTATTGCATTCGTATCGTTATGGCATCAAAGTTTCGGGAAAATAAGAATATATCAAATAAATTTTCTGGTAAACGAAACATTCGAGCAAATGAAGTTTCGGGCATGTGGAGTTCGGGATAATGAAATTATGGCATATAACTTTCGGTCAAACAATAGACAACCATTATTTGTTGGTTTAAACGTTACGCTATCGAACTGAAAGTCTTATTTGAATTTTAAAATATAAATTATTCAACACTTCACGTGTGTCACTTTCCGACTCTGATGAACAATCTTGCAAATGAATAATAAGTTCGTTTATTTTACCGTTCTAATTATTACAGATAACCCTCACCTCTATTAATTGCGACCTATTTTAACAACTTTGTAAGAAAGTAAGTTAATATAACACAGTGCCTACGCAGTATGTTCACAATTTGTTAGTAAATTTGAGTTCGAATATTAGAACAATCAGCAGTTTTAATGTGATTTCAATTTCTCAAAAATTATATCTCTGTTCGAAAAAATAAAAAAATTGTTACCGCCTCACAAAGTTACATAATCATCATGTGTCATTTGAATCATCTTAGAACAAATAGTATATAAAAAATACTAAAATGTGGTAAAAATGTAACGATGAGAAATGTGATGTGAGTGGTGTGGTGTAAATGTGGACTCGCCTTATGTGTTCGAAGACGTGATAAATCGTATCGATTTAATCGAACGTCTGTCATACTAAAAGCTTATACATACCTCCAATTTGGATCTGCTTAGCTTGGGTGCCGTTCAATTGTCATACAAACTTTTAGCATAATACGTTCAAAACTCATAATATTCATTTGGCATAAAAACGGATTTCATATTTTTACCAAGCATAAGCTTTAAATAATATAAAATTCATTAGTCATAACAACAATAGCTATAATGCCTATATTAAATAATTTCATTCGAATATTTGGTTATTCAATATAATGATTAAAATCTATAACAACATTCAGAATAATGATCAGACGGTATAAAATCATGTATCATATTTTTACCAAGCGAAATATTTTTTGTTGCATATTTAAATTTAGCTGGTGCCAAATGCAAAAAAAATTGATTTATGAGAGCGAGCGAATCGAGCGAGCAAGACGGTTCGGAGCAGAAGCGACTCGGATAGGTTGGGTTCAGAAGGCTAAGGCGGGAGCGAAGCATAGCGTAGCACCCGCCTTAGCTTTCGATGTTAGGTTTTTTTATAGCAGCTCGGATAATATTGCTGTTATAATTGTTGCGTTTGCATTATCCTCGATGTTTGTATAAAAATTGTTTATTATAAACTTTGATTATTATGCTGCATGATTATTATGCAGTACCTTAAATATGCACAAGAAAATTATGCGAATTGATATTATGATTTGAGAATTCGGCAAATTGGTTATACGCATATTGTTTTTATACGAGCTCAATATTTCGACAGATTGAAATTCTGATATTTGTGTTATGAGAAATGAAAATTCGCAAATCGTTGTTATGACGAACATTACACACCCGCTTAGCTTATGCTCGGTGAGTTTTTATATAAGAGGGGGGGGGGGGGGGGCGTGCCCATGTAATGTTTGTCATAATTATTGCTAATCATAATTTTTTTCCGTACATTTTTCATATTTTTTTAAATATTCACCTGTAGAACTATAGGTTAGGTTAGGTTTGTTTTATATTATAACGATTCTGAAAAATAAATGGTTTCAGAGAAGAAAAGAGATATCAAACATTACATTATGACAAACAGTACATTATTATTATTATTGTACACTATTTGTTTTGGTAGTAAAGGTGCTTCAGCTTCATTTAGTAATCTATTTAGTTTAATGTAGTATAATTGTAAGGTTTTAATATTTCCTTTAGGAAACTGTAAGTCTAGTTTTCATAAAAATATAGCTATAAGTGACTGTTTGTTTCTGAATAAATAAATAAATTATGACAACAATATTCCACCAGTCGATATAGACCCCGTTTTGCACTAATGCCCTTGCACCCATCCAAAGTCCACAGAATCTAGTTATGTATATCAACCCGGAACCGGACACAACTATACGACAGGTGAGCTTTTTTTCTATGCATTGCGTGTGCTCACAGTTAACTATTATACGGCGAACGTTTAGACCACGCAATGAACCGAAAACACACCGCTCTATCAGTCACCCATAGTACACAGTAGCTAGGTATGTAGGTACTTTATTACTCATTCTTTTCAATTATCAGTAGATACGGTTCAATACATTGAACTAAAACAGGACTTGATAATCTTTTATTTTTCTTCTAGCTCGGTACACTCATTAGTTGAGAGTCCTTTGAGATTTTTTTAGTAAATAAATAAATAAATAATTATCAGAGGACAATACACACCAATTGACCAAGTCCCAAAGTAAGCTTAGTAAAGCTCGTGTTATGGGTACTAAGCAACGGACATTATATTATAATTATATAGATAGATACATACTTAAATACATATTAAACACCCAAGACCCGAGAGCAAACATTCGTATTTTTCATACAAATATCTGCCCCGACACGGGAATCGAACCCGGGACCTCAAGCTTCGTAGTCAGGTTTTCTAACCACTAGGCCATCTGGTCGTCAAACTTTTTTTTTTTGGTATTTTGTAAAATAAAGAGTACCGTAACGTACCGTAGGAGTAACGTACTTACATACATTACCTAGCGAAATAGCTCGTTGAAGAGGCAAAGGGCACTCTGGGCACTAGGCCATATTAATATAGCACTGAGAAAATGGCGGATGTAGACTGATTCAAAAGTCTCTCACACTCATAGGCTGAAGTACTCGAGTCCACATCTAGGTGTGAGGTTAATGTACGCCTTGATAATTTTTTATCCCGTAATCTACGAACGCCCAAATTCTTGTACTATGCAAATTACACAAGGATCTGAAATCTGATC
Organism: Choristoneura rosaceana; assembly: GCA_037349165.1. NCBI lineage: Eukaryota > Metazoa > Arthropoda > Insecta > Lepidoptera > Tortricidae > Choristoneura > Choristoneura rosaceana. The sequence continues at coordinate 2,206,703 of JAZBNJ010000026.1, forward strand.
TGATCTTCTAGGTGGTAGGACCTAGTGCAAGGTCCGCCCGGATTGCTACCACCATCTTGCTCAAAGTCAAAGTCAAAATCTCTTTATTCAATTTAGGCTATGATAAGCACTTATGAATGTCAAAAAATCTACCACCGGTTCGGAAAAAACCAAAAAAAACTGTCGGGGCTCGCTAATCTTGCCGTGAAGCAGCAGTGAACTGTTGTGTTTCGGCGCGGAGAGTAAGACAGCCGGTGAAATTACTGCCACTTGAGGTATTCCATCTTAGGCCTCTAGGTTGGCAACGCATCTGCAATAACCCTAGTGTTGCAGATGTTTATGGGCGGTGGTGATCTCTTACCACCAGGAGACCCACTTGCTCGTTTGCCTTCCAGTCGAATAAAAAAAAATGTACGCCATGATAATTTTTTATCCCGTAATCTACGCGCGCCCTGATAATTCTTGTACTATGCAAATTACACAAGGATCTGAAATATCACGGCGTGCTCCGGGACAACAAACATTCAGGCGTACGTTTACCGCACCGCGTATCCGCCCCTATTTACCGCCATCTCTTAATTAAAACAAAAACTAAGACTACAGTTCCCAATAAGAGCCTCGCGATATTTGCCGCGTGCGCCGGCGCACGTAGGCCAGGCGCCGCGCGTGTCCACACGCCGTGACGTCGCGGCACGTCACGATGAGTTTTAATTGGCAAATAAACATGCTAATATAGGTCACGAGTTTACTTTATGTTTCGTGTATTTGGACTAGTTCCTGAATAATACCCGCGGAGTATCTAGTCGCTAGGCGCCGTTAAAGAGCTGTCTTGGTGTCGGAGAACCACTTTTAAGAATCTGAATATTTACACGCCGCAATAGCGACAGAATATGTGATACCACTTACTTACTGTTATAATATCTACTCTGCCTACCATGTTCTTGTTACATAAAAAATTGTTTGTTTGTTTAGAGGAAAATTTGGTCAATAAAGCGCGTTCAGGATGGTTACAGCATCCAAACAAAAGTGACCATGGTTGGAACTCGAACATGCGCCCATCTGTCAAGGACTTTAAAGGTCGTGATTTACAACTGCTGTCTACATGGATGGCAACAAGCAAGGTCACACCTGTTGGCACGCTGGTTTATAATCGTCTGGATCATACCTTATGATGTTAACTCCTGTTAACTTGATGTAATGCTAAGGCAAATTAAAACCCACATTCATCTCGTGTTTTATATATTTTAACAATAGAAGTTGTGAGCGCATTAAAAACAGAGCACATTCAACTATTGCAATTTAATTCAATACTCCAAATGCAAAACAAACGCAGTAGCTAAAATCATAATGCCAGCTGCGTCACGAAAATTCAAATCAATCCATACAGCCCATATCCACTCACTGCTAGCTGAAACCTCCTTCAATACCGTGCCAGTTCCGTCCCTTTTTTCCACAGTTTTCCAGCCACCTTCCAGCTGCCATTTGACCTACACTAAGCCGGTGCTACCCTCTCTTCGATTTAGCACTCTATAGCCACCTTTGACCATCTATCATTAACCCATTTTTTCAAGTCTTTCCGCACATCTCTCACATGAAATTAATCACCATCATCATCAGCTGAAAGACACTCACTGCTAAACAAAGGCATCCCCCTTGGTGGGGGGAGGGGTTGCCATAATCCTCATTGAACTAAAACAAAGCAAAGTAACGCCCGATTTAATAAATAATCCTCAGGTTTGGTAGGTAGGTTTGACTTGGGGATCGCAGTGTTACGCTGATGGTGTACGCAGAAGACGCTGCAGCCCGTCAACTGGATTTTTCCCTTACTCGCCTGAGTCGGATGAGATGGGGGGAAGGTATTTTTGTCCAGACACCCCACGGACACACCTCACACGGAATTACCGACTGTTATGCCTAAAATAGAAGTAGATCAATGATAAAGATTGACTCATTTTCCTCGTAATATTTGTGAACGTTTATTCGTCTTCAGGTATCGTAGTATTCAGTGACTCATTGGCGGTCAGTTGATCTGTCGTGTTTGCGTTATCGTTCGTTTGTAGATACCATTCGTTAGTGTATTACCATATGCTATCGTTACGCGATAAGTGCTCCCCCTTGATTTTTGTCGCAACGAATGTCTCGCATGCCTTCATGTTCTAATTTTAAATTTGTTGTCACTACGCGCCGCTAAAAAGGTTGCTATTTACACATAATAGAGACATGAGTAGAATAATGTACTTACGTCATATATTTCCCTCTAGTGACTATTGGTGTTATTTGTAAATTTACTAGTATTTATTATTTTTATTTCAGTCCCAGTATGTATTACAATATTTGATGCAATAGTTCATAGCATTTATCAGTATTGGTGTTATTTGTTAAAATACTAGTTTTTATTATTTTTATTTCAGTCCCAGTATGTATTACAAAGTATGATACAATAGTTCATAATTATCATTTATCACTATTGGTGTTATATGCAAATTTACTAGGTATTTATTATTTTTATTTCAGTCCCAGTATGTATTACAAAATTTGATGCAATAGTGCATAGCATTTATCACAATACAGTTTAAAGAAACAATGCTTGCGTCGTTGAGGATGAGGAAAACCAACTATATTTTTAGTTTATCTTGCGATATAAACCTTCAATCGTTGATTGAAGTTGATTCAAAGAAAGCTAAAAACTTGTATTTTTTTATATATATTAAACAGGGTCCATTAACATTTGACCTTTATTTTATCAACTGTACTTCCAAAAAATAAATCGCTTGTTTAATGGTCAGTTAATTTAGATCTAGGAAATTCAAGCATTCGTTCCTTCTGTTAATCATTTAAAAATGTTATTATTGTTTATTAAACGTCAATCGACAATTGCTACATTTACACTGGGTTAATTTCTGGACTAATAGAGCCTCTCGTCACCTACTAATAAAGTTTCAGGGTATACTCTTCGCTTATCATCTCCCAAACTACGTACGTCCCACTGCTGGGCACAGGCCTGCTCTCAGAATGAGAGGGCTTGGACCGTAGTTCCCACGCGGGCCCATTGCGGATTGAGAACTTCACACACCATTGAATTGCTTCGCCAGTTTGTGCAGGTTTCTTCACGACGTTTTCCTTCACCGTAAAGCTCGTGGTAAACAAATGTAATTTCGCATATGAATTTCGAAAAACTCGGTGGTGCGTGCCGGGGCTTAAACCCACGATCCTCTGTTTGAGAGTCCATAGGTCAAGCCACTCGACACCCACGTCGCTTATCATATCGTTATTAACTTATTAATTTATCTCTTATCTAACTACTGAAACGGCTGTGTAAAAAATAGTCGCAATTGGCAACGAACGTTTGAAACGTTTGATTCGGGCGTTGTTTATTAATTTCTATGACAATGTACTACAATAGTTTTAACCGGCGTCGCCGCCATTCTGCTAGTAGAGGTTCAATTAACGTTTGAACAATTATGCTTCAGCAATATTTCAGGTCCGGGGAAGTGTAAAGTTCCCACAGAGTCTGGTCGAAGCTGTGGACAGCAGCTAGTTGGTTGTTTGATGTGGTCGTTTTTTGTTCAGAGCTCCTTCTGAAGCGGGAGTAGCGGACTGACTGGACCATCTGATCTGTCTAATACTTAGACCCTCCTCGATCTTTTCTTTTCACTACACTCTTGATAGAATGGTCGTGGACGTCGATTAAGGAACAGTAGAAAGACCTTCAATAATAATAAACTAATAATAAACCTTTAATATACCCGTGTTGTCGGGTTAGAATTACACCTCTCCATTTCTTCCGTGGATGCCGTAAGAGGCGACTGACGATATAGGCTAACTAAGGGATACCGTAGGCTACAGGCTAGCAACCTGTCACTATTGTACCGTTTTTGTCAAACTTAAAACCTAATATTGCTAAAAGTGGCTACGAAGCGGCAAAGTTTCGTGAGTGTGCTCTGCCCACGTGTGCTCTGCCTACATTGGATCCCACGGGGCTCGAGCTAGTCACTAGTCGTGATTAGTCAGTTAGCGGTCAATCTTTGTATGGGGCCAACCCGACGTTTGGTCGGGGTTCGGACACGCGAAGTATTCGCAATTGTAATTGCGAATACTTCGCATTTTCGTAATTGTAATCTATATCTGTGGTTCACCTAGTGGAGGACCTGAGCACGCTGCGTTCTCCTTGATTTGATTATAATCTATCATTTTGGCGTATCGATCGCATATCCGGTGCGTACGTTAGTACTGACGCATATCACTATCACAAGTCATAACGTAAACATGTGTATGGTTCTTGTATGGTTACATCATAATTATGATTATTATGTGTCACCACGCGTTCAAAAAAGGGGCAAACGCTGTAATAGACCAATAAAAATCACGAGTGATTATGGAACGTTGTCGCAATGAGCTGTCTTTGTATCTGTCAGGAAAGGCGTTGGTCTTTTATTGTAAAAAGGTTCCATAGATGATGACATAATGTTTGTAGATTGTTACTTGTGGCTTTATCTGTAACATTAGATTACAGAATAGACATAGATAAGCAATATTTTGAACGTTGTCAGTGATCTTTTAAGCTATTGATGTCCATGTTCCTACCGTCTGTAATAGACTGAGATTCTAAATCTTGTTCGCATTTCTCTGTAGGCTTAAGGTACTTAACGAAAAAATTCATCCCACTCTAACAATATATGACAAGAAAAAAAACTACCCAAAAATACCTCATTGAGTTTCTACCCTGTACCAGTGTAAATTCGTATAGTGGTATATTTTTAACCGACTTCAAAAAAGGAGGATGTTATCAATTGGGTTGTATTTTTTTATGTATGTATAAGTATATTTGTTACCTCAGTACTCCGTCATTTATGAGCCGATTTGAATTTTTTTTCTTTCTTCTAGGAATGTCTTCAATTAGGTCCCATAAGCACCAAATCAGGATCTGACGATTGAATCTTAAGGAAATCGAGAGAACTCTTCAAAACAATTTTCTACAAGTTTGAAATCGGTCGGTGCCTCAGCACGACCCAGCAGGAGTGATTGAAGGCCAACATATAGTGCGTAGGTGAGGTAGATGACTATAGGTCCACTCCTGCTGGCTCCTGCATAGTCTCACACTTTTCAATACAAAGAATATATTTTTGCCTGACACGTTGCTATTACGGTCATGGTATGATACATTGTAACAGGTAGAGACCTTTATGAGTAAATAAATATCGTGGGGTTGACACCAATTGACTTAGTCCAAAACCAAGCAAAGTTTGTATTATGGATACTAGGCAACAGATAAATATGTTTATATCGATAAATACATAATTAAATACATAGTACCTCGGCGACCGAGCTCCGTTCGGGCTAAAACTCGGTTACAAGCGTTTTCCCAGAGATAAGTCCAATTAAGCTAGACGGATTTTTCATCCCCGAAAACCCCTACATACCAAATTTCATCGAAATCGTTGGAGACGTTTCCGAGATCCCGAAATATACGAGTATATACAAGAATTGCTCGATCAAATATCCAGGACTCAAGAACAAACATTCATATTGTTCATATAAATATCTGCCCCGGCCGGGAATTGACCCCGGGATAATGATGTATACTGTAGTTTTTAAGTATTTTATTTGTAATTATTTTATTTTGAAAAAATGGCTTTCTGCCAGGCTTCTTGCAGCGCATTCTTCTTGGCAATGACGGTCTTTCCGAAAGCGATGGTAGTTTAAAAAATTACGTGTAAAAGTGCCCATTGCGGCTTATTTACTGAATAAATGATTTTGATTTTTGATTTTGGGACCTCAAGCTTCGTAGTCAGGTTTTCTTACCACTTAGCCATCCGGTGTCGTCAAATCATGTATAGATTCTCCCTTGCATTCCGTGGTACCGTGGTGTAATGGAAACGCGCCGCGCTCTCCGGTTCGTTCCCATTCGAGCCGTCGTTCCGGCGACTCGTTACGCCGATTAGACGCCGTCCCGTTTATTTTAGTTCGCAAACCAGCTCGTGTTGCCATGCTGATATGGTTACTTATTAACACTTGTTTATGTCATAACCATGAAGATGAGTACCGATTTACATAAATATGATTAAGTAGGCATTAGGATGTGTACACGGACTTGTTTCCAGCTTACCTCAAATGGAATATAGAAACAGAAATTCCGATTGTAGCATGAAATGACTGTCAATATAATACCACACGATTAATTAAAAATATGTATTTTAATTTATTTGAGGATTAAATGAACAGTTATGGAAGTTATGGGCCCAGGAAAGAGTTCAACGCGTACATATTCATAACCTACAGAACATGTGGCAATATTGCATCGATATTACGCAATTATTGGTGAATCCAAATCTTTTAAAAATGTTTATTGTACTAGAGAACATGACTATAGAGTCATAAGATGGCAACAGTCTATCTCAAGTTATAAAACGAATTTATTATTATTATAAAAAAATACTAGGATTGTCATCAATACCTCACAATCTGCAGGTAGTAGGACCTCGTACAAGGTCCGCCAGGATTGCTACCACCATCTTACTCGTGAATCCTGCCGTGAAGCCGCAGTGCTGGCACTGTTGTGTTTCGGCGTGGAGAGTAAGACAGCCGGTGAAATTACTGGCACTTGAGGTATCCCATCTTAAGCCTCTAGTTTGGCAACGCATCTGCAATACCCCGGTGTTGCAGATGTTTAGGGGCGGTGGTGATTTATTACCATCAGGAGACCCACTTGCTCGTTTTCCATCCAATCGAATAAAATAATCCTATGACGACCTGGTTAAGATCGCGGGATCGCGGTGGATGCGAAAAGCACAAGACCGGTCTGAGTGGAGATCCTTGGGGGAGGCCTATGTCCAGCAGTGGACGTCTTTTGACTGACATGCTGATGATGAATAAAATAAAAAATATCTAAACCCGATTGTGATTACACGGCCAAATTACGAGCAGTGTCAAGTGGCTCAATAATCCAGTGTTGTAGCTGTACTTATTGTGAGCTTAGTTCAGTAAACATTGTTATCGTATAGACCGCCTGGAGTTCGCTAAAACAATATTTGCATCTCATTCAAGCAGTTTCAAGGTTAACTGACGCAATTCAGTAGCGATGCTTATGAGGATTAGCATGAATCATGAGTCTAAGTGAAACCGATATTTGTGTTAGGATCTCCCCACATCTATTGACACGGAATCGGCTTAAGCCAAGCAAATAACTCTTTTATGTCCACGCAATAAGAGCGAAAAAGACGTCGATCGACTCGGCCAACGCCAAACGAATAATATTTATATTATAGGTAGATATTTGTATGTTTGTGTGTTTGTCCGTCTTTCACGCCGTAACGGAGCAACGGATCGACGTGATTTTTGGTATAGAGGTAGTTTATGGGCCCGAGAGTGACATAGGCTACTTTTTATCCCGGAAAAATGCACAGTTCCCGAGGGAACAGCGCGCGATAACCGAATACCACGCGGGCAGAGCTGCGGGTAAAAGCTAGTTTGGCTATAAATAGAAACCAATGTTCATATAATTTACTTCTGACTTTAATTTTCACTCTCTAACTGAATGATCAGTGAATACTCCTCGTAATCGTTCAGGGGTTGGCTGGAAGAGATTCCTTGTGGAGAAGGGCTCCTACAATTTCGATGAAATTTAGTATGTGGGGGTTTTCGGGAATGAAAAATCGATCTAGCTTGCTCTTATCTCTGGGAAAACGCTTGTTACGGAGAGCCCGAGCAAAGCTCGCTCACCCCGATACTAAAATGATGGTCTGACGCAAATGCTTGCGTATGCGCCGGCTAGATAGCAGATATGACGACGGACAGTATTTGCTTTGGCTATTAAGTCTCTTTGATGGTGATAATGCGAGAGAAAAGTTGATTGCTGGCTAAAATCAGTGCTGGGGTGTTTATTACATTATGCTGAGCCAGTGACCGATTCACAATCGGAATGACGCATACTTTCCTATGTGTTGTCTATTTGTACTTAATACTATTGTTGTGTCTTGTGTTATGAATAAATGTATTTTCTTTCTTTCTTTCTTTATTGAAATCAGATGGAGGCTACTTGTTTATGGGAAGGAAGTTCAAATCGTGGATATTTTTTATACTATCGATTATCATTGAAATGTTACTTGTAAGCTAATTGTTTCCCATTAAATAAAGTAAAATAAATACATTAAGACGCGTTTTTAATTTTTAAAATATTTTAAATTTTAGTCTATTTGTTTTTTGGAATTATAAGTTACATATCTGAATATCGAATGTTAAAATACCGAATGTATTAAAATATCGAATGGGTCATATTATCGAAAAGGTATTTTTGCTAAGACTGCATTGTTTTTCAGATTGTTATGAATCTAACATAACCTGACCTAAGGGGTTCTATACGATACCGTTTTAATCAATCCTGAAAAATTTTCGGTTTCAGAAAAGAAACCTTTCGATATTATGACCCATTCGATATTTTAACTTTCCATATTTTAACTTTCTATATTCAGATGCGTACCCTTAATCCTATTACGCATTTAACACACCTATATCACCTTAGTACAGTCGAGTTCATAAACCTGTGAGCAAAAATTTGATCAAAAATGTCTGAAGAAGAAGAAGAATAAATTTATTTGCCAAAATTCGACACAGCAAAAAAAACACAGTTAAAAAGAAGACAACCTTATAACATTATCTTAAATAATAATAAAAAATCGAAAAAGAAACAGACATTGTGCCGAAAGAAGCAAAAAGGGCCATACTCAGCGTGTTGCCACGGCAAGCCGCAGCGCTGGTTTTCAGTATGAACTTTTAACACGACTCTGTTGTTTACGGCGTAGAAGCGTGTTCGGATATTTTTCTTAAAATTTTGCTCACAGGTTTATGAAATCGATTGTACATGTAGATACGATAATTTCTTACGAGATTAAAATCTTCATCTCCATTTTCGGATAACGATCAATATTTTACCTCTACCACCGTTAGTCAACGCTGATGTTGTAAAAAATTGTGAAATTTGGTAAAATATACGTTACCTACAGTATCATACTTGCTATCATGATTACTATCATGTTGACATCTCATGCTTTTGTCAAGGAATTCATAGTGAAATTGATTATCAAAAGGTTCACAAGAATCATTTTTAATATCATCGTTACCAACGGCGTTATGATTGATAGTGCCTTGATAATATCTTGATAACTGTGAGTGATTTATTTGGTACAAATGGAAAGTCGTCCACTTGAATTGACCATTTTAAATTTGGACCAAAATTAATCATCATCATCATCATTCCAGCCTATATATATATATATATATATATATATATATATATATATATACGTTCCACTGCTGGGCACAGGCGTCCTCTCAGAATGAGAGGGCTTGTGCCATAGTTCCCACGCGAGCCCAGTGCGGATTGGGAACTTCACACGCACCATTGAATTGCTTCGCAGGTTTGTGCAGGTTTCCTCACGATGTTTTCCTTCACCGCAAAGCTCGTGGTTAATTTCAAACCTGATTCCGCACATGAATTTCGAAAAACTCAGAGGTGCGAGCCGGGGTTTGAAACCACGACCCTCTACTTGAGAGGCGATAGGTCAAACCACTAGGCCACCTCGGCTTTTTTCCACCAAAATTAATACCATTTGAAAAAGAGAATAGACTAAGTAAATACTTTATTATGCAATGTTAACATTTATTAACATAAATCATGTAATCGTAATACCTCCTAGATACTGCGACAGATCCAGAGCTGTCTCTAAGATAGTCCTGATAAGCTAATCGGCATATTGAGAACTGTCGTTAGTTGAAAACAAAACGTTTTATCATTATCATTGGTAAGCTTAATCCAGACTAATTATTAAATACAATGCCATTATCATTTAGTCGTAAATTATGCGATATTTTCTGGTTCTCTGATTTTATGAGGAAAATTTCTGATTTCAATGTTTTGTTGTTAAATTCTAATGATAGTTGAGTTGTCGCCAAGAGATTCTAAAAGCTTACTATCTTGGCTCCACAGAAAACCAGCGTTCCTGCACATAATATGCGCCAACACATGCTGAGTGGAGACCCTTTTTGATATCCTGTCGTGTCACCAAGTAAAATAGTTTTAGCGCTAGTTTTAGTCGTAGTCATATAGGTGGTGCTTATGGAGCCAAAATAAATCTTTCTTTCTTTCTTTTCTTTTTTTTGTTTTCTTTTTATCTTTGGTTTATGGGTTTTATGGGATGACCGTAAAAGTAACAAAAAACTTGAGTTGAAATAAAAAATAAAAAAATATTCCAAAAACCAATCTTTGTTTCCTACTAGAGATATGCTTTGCGAGGACGGTAAATTAAGCTTTTCTATAGGTTTCCATGGAAAAAATGGCAAAAAAAAATAAACGCTTGAAATATTCATATAGAATCATTAGGTGTACCTATACTTAATCCCTTTAAAAGTAAATAATTCAATTAAAATAAAATAATATTGAAAGGGGGCTCCCTTACAAGAAACTTGATTTCTTTGCCGTTTTTTTGCTAATGTCCAATGTTGTATAGATAATGGTACAGAGCCCTTCGTGCGCGAGTCCGACTCGCCACTTGGCCGGTTTTTATTTGAAGACCCCAAATTGTACCGGTAGTTGTTTTTCGTGAGACATATGAAGGGTCCACGGAAAGAACATGTCTAGTCAAGCATTTTTTTGAGTTTTAGCGGTTTGAAAGTTAGTCATCAGGAACAATTGCTATGATTAACATTTATTTAAAAGTGAAAAATATTTATTTTATATTGTTTTTAGCTATCCGTATTCAATAGTCTGCCGGGAGACGAGCTGTCGGTAGGCCTCCAACAAGATGGAGCGACGACCTGGTTAAGATCGCGGGATCGCGGTGGATGCGAAAAGCACAAGACCGGTCTGAGTGCCTTGGGGGAGGCATATGTCCAGCAGTGGATGTCTTTCGGCTGACATGATGATATTCAATAGTCTCATAGTACTTGGCGAGCTCTACATTTTCAAATTAAAATCTCAATTTAAAAAAAAAGATGACTAGACATGTTCTTTCCGTGTTCACTTTAATGATAACGCTGATATCTTTAATAAGTTTTTTATTAAGATGCATTTTATATGGTCATATAAATAAACAACTGCAGGGAGCGAAGCGGGAAGACTCCAATTTGCAGTTCGCGAAATCACGGCCTGGAGTACGGGAACATACCAAGAGGATCATTCAAACTGATTTCAACCGAATTGTGGACGATTAGCGTTCATTTTGGGTTGTGTTTGTTTAAGTGTTTGTGGTTAGTCAATTTGATGTATATTTGCAACGAGTGCAGTAACCCTGCAAGGCGCGGGTCACGTAGGCACACTACTTATATGTATAAATGTTCAATTCCGTAGATCTAGGCTGCACCAAAAACAAATAGGAAAGTTTCTCCCCGTTTTAAAAATCTGCTATACGCCCTGAATAACGCATATTTATGAAAGCTTTCCTAATTTATTCAAAGGTTCTTTAATTCTTCATGTTTAACTGGAAAATGTAATTTAGGCGGCCCTAGACCTACAAATCCTACAATAACATTGTACAATACTTTTTATTGCACAATAAGATTGAAAGTCGCTCTGAATCCAAACGAGCAATTGTATTGCACAATAATACGAACTGCACAATGTTTTCGTGTTCAGTATAGTATTGAATATTGTGCAATACTGACCCTACACGATGCAATATAAAAATATGGTGCAATAAAAATTAAACTCACTCGAACTTTTGGTCAATCATTATGCAATCTTCTTACACCTCTCTTCTTTTTCTATCTTTTTACACCTCTGATGATTGTATAATTTAATTAGTTTAATTATGTAGTTTAATTTGACATTTAGAGACTATATACATCTCTGAATTATTTAGATTAGGAATTTTATTATTAACTCAGGGACTTTATACATCCCCTTGCTATATTTATATTGTATATTGTTAAGCTTATGGATTTTAAACTTGTATATTTTTAGTTTAATTTCTAGTCACAGGCTCGCGACGTCGAAGTTCCCAAGACGATCCCATAGAGCTTATGGGAACGGAAGCAATACCATGCCCTCGGTACCGCTCTGCTTTCAGAGCATGACATGAGTGCATGTGAGCTAACTTTGGGGGCGGCAGACGTGAGCTTGCCTTCGGAATCCAAAAGCTTAACGGTTACTTGACCTGAAATGTATATTTCAGAATTAAATTATTATTATTTTTAATTTTGACAGTGGAAGCATTCTACACTTCCGCTGAACGTAGATATAGTTAGTGTTTAGTTTTGTAACTAAGGGACCCCATACATCCCTGTATTATTATTATTTTGTAATTTTTTTTTTCTCTTTAATTGTATACTGTAGTTTTTAAGTATTTTATTTGTAATTATTTTATGATGAAAAAATGACTTTCTGCCAAGTTTCTTGCGGCGCATTCTTCTTGGCAATGATGGTCTTTCCGAAAGCGCTGGTAGTTTAAAAAAATGACGTGTAAAAGTGCCCATTGCGGCCTATTTGCTGAATAAATGATTTGAATTTGAATTTGAATTTGAATTTCAATATTAACCCTAAACGGTCAATAATATTGCACAATTTGCGATATTGCACAGTATAATTGACCGTTTAGGGGCCGCTTTACATTGCCGACCATAGATGTTTAAAAAAAACTCACTTTTTATCAATTGCCTTGTCAGCTTATGCTTCCGATAATGCCGGAACAAAAAAACCTTTAAAGGGCGGTACGAAACATACAGTGCTTAAGTAGATACCAATATGCATAATAACTCTGTACCTGAAAAACCTGCTAATAAATAAATAAACACATTCAAATCGGTCCACCCGTTTAAGAGCTACGGTGCCACATACAGACACAAAGACAGACACACATAGCGGTCAAAATTATAACACCTTTTTGCGTCGGGGGTTAAAAATCACGCGTCTTTGTGGATGGCACTAGGTATACCTACTTGTTGCCGTCGAGTTGATGAGGCGAGACGAATACAGTACGATAAACTAAAAAGATACGCTAAAAATTAAGTACTTATACAGGGTGTGGCTTTTAATATGAGCAAATAATTAAAAAATAGATCATACTCTGACGAGTGAAGAACATTACTTCAGAGACTTTTAGAAATAATCAGTTTTTTAATTTCTATTTCACTTGTAAGTTTATTCGAAGAAGCAATGTAAAGCAAACTGCTTGATGTTTGTAGCGTGACAGGCGACAGTATTTAATTTGTATGAAAAAAGGAAAATTCAAAGACTCCATTATTTTAAAAGTCGCTGAACTAATGTTGTTCAGTTTGAAGAGGACGATCTATGTTTCATTTAATTTTTTGCTCGTACGAGTATTACAGGCCACACCCGGTATAACTTTGTTAATCCGTAGTTAAATTAGTAATATTTTTTATTGTTTTTGGATTTTTACGTTATTTTTCATACTTCCATAATACCTATTTGTTCCGTTAAGCTTCGATAATTATTTTTAACTTTGTATGCTAGCCCGGTTTACCCTTGAAATGTCGACAAACTTTTAATCGAATGCGAATTAAAAGTCAACTTTTGCTATTTTTCATTTCATCGAATATTAATGAATATTCAATGAAATGAAAAAAAAGCCAGTTATTAAACATTTTAAACATTTTTTCAAAAACATCGTTATTTTATCTCCTCTAAAATCAACAATCAAATTACCTATCGTTTAATGCAAACAGTAGCGCAGTTATCAGATTTATGTTAGTCATCCACACTGCTGTCAAAGATAGCCAAAGCTTAACTTTTATCATTGCTTGTGTGTAATGTTCCCAAAGATTTGCGAATGTCATTATAATAGTAAGTTACGCCACGGCTTTGTTTCCCAGAATTCTGTAACCATCATATTAGAGGAAGATGTCCACTGCTGAACAAATGCCTTCTCCCTCTTAGAAAGCAACAATGAACAACCAGTTCCCGCCGGTTCTGGGTAACTCTTGTGATGTCGTCAGTCCACCTAGTAGGACGCCAACCAACTGTCATCTGTACAGTCGGAGTAAAAAAGGGTTCGTCACCCTAAGATCCATTTTCCTTTGCTCAGTATGAGCGCTAGTCTGTTTTACCGATTGAGTACGACGGACTGCGTCAACCTGTCAATCTGTTAAACATCAGGTGACCATAGCGACCCTACAACTACACCTTGGCACTGACAAACACTGACAATTTGACTGACAATTAAATAGAACATTATTTGATTGAAACTTTTAAGAAGTTGTTATTAAAAAAGTTTTGTATTGATATGAAACTAGATATATGTTAGAGGTGTATACTATTTTGACCCTTGTTCTCGTGTCAAGTAAGTATAATTTGACATGCTCTTGTCTACTTAGTACTTTGGTTTCAAAATGTACTAATAGTCTATGACTTTGTAAAGGAATCAATTTAATAACTGACGAAGGTTTTCCTACTCCCACTGTACCTAGCTTGCTTATGTATACTCTAACCCCCTTATTCATAAAACTTAACAAGCCTATGTTAACTAACAAATGCTTTCTCCCTTTCTAACAAATACAAATGTCGAAGTGACAGATAAGGACAAACGAATTTTAGCGGCATTTTAACTAAAATGGGTTTAATTGTCGTTTATGAATAAGGGGGTAAGTCTGTACCCTTCGTGTATGTTTTCGCGGTTACAAAATAGGTTCATCTCGATCACGTTCGCGTTAAAATCTCAATCTGTATGGAAACACGAACATTGCAAACGTTCCGCTAGAGGCGCTGTTCGTGTTTCCATACAAATTGAGATTTTAACGCGAACGCGATCGAGACGTATTTTGTAACCGAAAACTTACACTAAGGGCACTGTTCTTCGAGCGATGTGGATGAGAGAGAGAGAGAGAGAGAGAGAGAGAGAAAATTGTAAAGACTTTTCCTTTGAAAAGGTTCCATGGTGCGTCCTGAATTAGTACAGATGAATAAACTAAATCATGTACCAGCATGGAACCTTTGTGCTACTAATGTCATGTTAAAATTCCATATATTTGTCAAGAAAATCACAGTGATATTTATTACTTAAAAGTTCCACCCTGTACATACTCGTAAGTAAGTTTGTTTGATTGTACTTACATACGTATTATCTTTATCATACCATTACTGGTTAAAAGAAATCGAGCTATTTGCAGCACTGCAGGGTCATTGCCCCCAGAAAACTGGTTTGCACAATGTTGAGACACTTTTTTTGGTTCTTCAATTCCTCATTCAATGATTTTGGGTAAGTTAATTTTTAACCGGCGACAAAGGTTGAGAACCTTCGTCGGTTTTTTTTTATATAATGTTCCCTCATTATTTATCATTAAAATTATGAGCTAAACAATTTTGTTGTAATCATTTCTTTTTCAACCGACTTCAAAAAAGGAGGTTCTCAATTCGTCTGTATGTTTTTTTTTTGTGTTTGTTACGCGATAACTCCGCCAATTGTGGGCCGAATTTCAATTTTTTTTTTAATTTAATTAGTCTCATTGTAGTCCCATTGACACCAAATCAGGATCTGATGATGGTATCTTAGAGAAATCGAGGGTAACCCTCGAATTTTCAAAGCAAACCTATAGCGACTTTGGCATTTTTAACACCAAGTCAAGTATTTACATTCAGAAACTATCATTTGGTGAACTGGACCTGATAAAGAAGAGCGAAGCTACCGTACTCTTTAATATGCACTTTGGCTACAAAATCACTAAAAAATTATGAAAAAAAAATTGACAAAAAATGGAACCAACTTCAAAAACCTTGAAAATATTTTTCTACTGAGAAGAATAATTAAAAACAGAGAAATATTCAGCCACATGCTTCGTCAAACTATTAATAAATAAAATACTGAAATAACACATTGATACATCCGCAACAAGCTTCGTCAAACCTTATAAACTATACATATAAACCAAAAAAAACATAACAAACATTAACATATACAATCCCCGCCCAGCGCCCTGCCCGACCCAAAGGTCCCCATTACACCCGCGGCGTTGCCCCGCTGAATAGCAATGGAGACCTGCTGAACTAACGAAGACCCTGAGCGGGGGTCGTTGCCCTTTTCTCTCAAACGTCGCCCCAGCTCCTTAAAAAGGTCAAGAGCCTCATCGCCCCAGGGTCCAGCCGTTTCCACCGTTTCCACGTTTGTTTTTCTACTAGGTAGTTGGAAGTCGGTGCCTCAGCACGTAAAAATGTCTGACACGTCCTTCCGACCCTGGAAATAGAGACGTAACAGATATTTATGCACGCTTGTTGTGTCAGATATTGGTGCTGATGACTGTACGTCCGACCCGCTCTTGACTGTTTTTGACAATCCTCGACTTAACCTTGTAAGTCCTGCCTGACTTTTTAAACATACATAGTTCTATAAACCAAGCCGAGAACTTCCAATGTTGTGACTTTGAATGTTATTTATACCTAAATAAGTCTAAAATTCTTATTTAAGTATTGAAAAATTAATAGTTCGTATATTACATCCAAAAAAAGGTCTATGCTCGGGGTTTATCTGCGGGATAGAATCAGAAATGATGATATATCCGCAGTAGAACTAAGGTTAGTGACATAGCCCGAAGAATTGCGAAACTGAAGTGGCAGTGGGCGGGGCACATTGCACGCAGGACTGATGGCCGATGGGGTCAGACAGAAGGTTCTCGAATGGCGTCCGCGGACCGGGAGACGAGCTGTCGGTATAGGCCTCCAACATGATGGAGCGACGACCTGGCTAAGATTGCGGGATCGCGGTGGATGCGAAAAGCACAAGACCGGTCTGAGTGGAGAGCCTTGGGGGAGGCCTATGTCCAGCAGTGGACGTCTTTCGGCTGACATGATGATGATGATATTACATCCGGCAGTTATTCTTACAGTTATTTTGTACTTTATAAAGTACGCGGGAACTTAGGAGGTTCAGACATTTCAGGAAACCTAGCTTAATTAATGCTTCAATTGCTGAGAATTACTTTATCTATGTGAGTTTAGCACTTGGCGAACTCAGACATTTATTGCTCCAAAGAATTCCAGTAATGAATGATTGCTTAGCTATGTGCTAAATATAGATTCTTGCACAGTTTATGTCAAAGGCAGCAGTTCTCAAAGTGTCCTAAAGCTTCTGCGGAGGCTCCGAAAAGGGTCTAATCGGTTTACATAATTGCAGAAAGTTATAATTATAATGATTATAATACTCGAGTCGATCCACCAAAACAGCGACTCTGACAGTATTTATAGTAAATAAATTTCTAAATCAACCCCGAGAATGTATTTTACGACATATGAGATGAAACGTGGAAAATGTATGACTCAAACATGCCAGCTGTATTTTTCTTTCAGTATGTTTGTCATAATTAATTATTAAAATTTGTCCTAACTCTTTTTTTATGAACCCGTGAATTTCGCAGAATTTACTTTTCAAATTTCGTTTTAAAAAATTACATTAAACCATTTTTTTCACCATTTTTAGAGCTACGACTAATATTCAGAGTTCGAAAAGGGTTTTGTCGCTAAAACTTTCAGAAACAATGGTCTAAGGTTAGTACTCCTAGAATTGAGCCTAATAAAGCTAACTGCGGTCTATAAACTGCTTCTCAATTGATTTTAATTGAAGTAAAAGTCACCAACAGCGATGTGCCCAGGCCATCGGTTGACCATTTTGCTCATTTGTCTTCCTACTTCCTAAAGCCTTCATCGAGAGTTCTTAAGTATTGAGTATAATAAATATCGTATCATAATAGTGACTATATATAGCTAAATTACTGTAAAGTGTATTACGGGCGACACTCATCATTACCCGCGTTGAATTTCGTGGTAAGAAACATCCATCCATCCTCAATCTGTATGAGATATAAAAAAAGTCTATGCCTAAAACTGTCACTGGTCGTCGAGACGCCTAATATTGTTTTTGTGAATAAAAAAATTCATTGCTCTCTTCTGTTATAATTATAAGAAATTGAAGACGTAGGAACTTTATTCAATAAATAAATAAAATTAATGTTGTTATAAATATATCGCATGTGGACGAGCAAATAATTAAAAATAACATAGAACGCACGCATCAAACTGAACAACATTAGTTCAGCGACTTTTAAAAATAATTATATTTATAATTTTCATTACATTTTAAAGTTTATTCGAAGAAGCAATGTAAATCAAAATGCTTGATGTTTGTAGCATGACAGGCGACGTCAGTGGGTTCTAGGATGGCGTACATTGAATTTGTATGAAAAAAGGAAAACTAAAGACTCCATTTTTTAAAATTCGCTGAACTAAGTTGTTCAGTTTGACGAATACGATCCATACTTTAATTATTTGCTCGTATTATAGGCCACACCCAGTATACACTTATCCATCCTCACAAACTTTCACTTTATAAATTTTAGTAGAAGTATATATACATATAGGTAGGTTAGTAGGCTAGCATTTTCACAAATCCCATAGACACATGATAAGTCTTGCTCAAGCTGAAGTAATGTTCCTTGTTTCTTTGACACAAACATTTTGTTATCAATGTAGTAAATAACGCACACAAAGTTATCCCACCAAAAACATTACATGTAAAAAGCTGCAAGTCTCGCAACGCAATGCAGTTCTTGTAATGCTAAAAAGGTTTGAGATGCAATGTTATACCAAGTCGGTTATTTTTGTCAGTACCGGGGGGTTTCCATAGAACTCGATTTTCACCAACTTGCTTATTTTAAAACCATAGAAAAATACAGTTTATAGTTCTCAAATAAAGAGTGAACCAAATTATTTTTAAACACATAAATGACTTGGCCATCGCAAAGCTACATAATGACATAAGAATTATAATCATCAACGTCAGCTATTTAAAGTAATTCTAATTAAAGATAGCGCTAGTCCAGCCTTGCAGTTTGAGTAACACACATAATACGAGAATGACTAAAGGTTGAGTGCGATGGCCAAGTCATTATGTGTTTAAAAAATAATTTGGTTTACTCTTTATTTGAGAACTATAAACTGTATTTTTCTATGGTTTTAAAATAAGCAAGATGGTGAAAATCGAGTTCTATGGAAACCCCCCGGTACTGACAAAAATAACCGACTTGGTATAACATTGCATCTCAAACCTTTTTAGCATTACAAGAACTGCATTGCGTTGCGAGACTTGCAGCTTTTTACATGTAATGTTTTTGGTGGGATCTCATCACTTTTTGTAGGCAGTTCTTTTTTTTTCGGGTACTACTTCTTGTTATAACGCATTACTATCTTCATTTGTTCATCCTTCCTTGTCCATCGTCCATCGTCCATCCTCGTCTATCGTCCATCGTCCATTCTCGTTCATCGTCCATCGTCCACCTATCGTCCATCGTCCATCCTTGTCCATCGAGTGCCATCCATCGTCTATCCTCGTCCACTATCTATCATCCATTCTCGTCTATCGTTCACCGTCCATCGTCTATCCTCGGTTATCGTCCATCGTCCATCCTCGTTCATCGTCTACAGTCCATTGTCCGTACCGACGGTCGTCGTCGTCGTCGTCGTCGTTGTCGTCGGTCGTCAGTCGTCGTCCGTCGTCCATCGTCGCCCATCGTTGAACTTCCGTCGTCCGTCTACCGTCTGTCGTCCATCGTACATCGTCCATCGTCCACCCTCCATCATCCGTCGTCGATCGTCGGTCACTGTCCGTCATCCGTCGTCCGTTGTCTTGTCCGTCGTCGGTCGTCGTCTTTTGTCCGTCGTCGCCATCGTCTATCGTTCGTTGTCCGTCGTCTGTCGGCGTTCGTCGTCTGTCGTCGTCCGTCGTCGGTCATCGTCCGTTGCCCGTCATCGTCCGTCGTCGAACTTCCCTCGTCAGTCATCGTCTGTCGTCCGTCGTCGAACTTCCGTCGTCTTTCGTCGGTCGTTCGTCTTTCGCCCGTCTAACTTCCATCATTCGTCGTCGTCCGTCGTTTTCTGTCGTCCGTCGTCGTGCGTTGTTCATCCTCCACCATCCATCGTCCGCACTGGGCTCGCGTGGGAACTAAGGCCCAAGCCCTCTTGTTCTGAGAGGCGGCTTGTGCCCAGCAGTGGGACGCATATAGGCTGGGATGATGATGATGATGATGGTTATGATCCATCGTCCGTCGCCCATCGTCCACACTCCATCGTCCAACGTCCATTTTCTACCCATCGACCATCGACCATTATCCATTGTCCATCATCCATATTCCAATTTCCATCGTCCATCCTCGCGTCCACTCGCATCGCACACACATTCACAAACAAACGAACTTTGGTACTTATTACATTAGTAAGATAAACAATTTCATTTTAACCCTTAACACTCAGGTATTAAGACTCAACATTAATACGTATACAATACGACTACGTACAATAAAGTCATTGCTGTGTAACTTTGTAATCGCTAGTATTTATATGGGATTACAAACTTACTTGTGCAGTTTGTATAACTTTGAAACGTGACTGAAATTACAACATTTAGGATTTTTTTGTGACTATGTAGGCTAAAAACTAACTATGTTTAAAATTTGGAGCTTGTGGGTCTGCTAGAAGTACCTTAGAATTATGATGATCAAAAGTCAGTGTGTAGGTATGTCAGTGACAAAACTGAGGAACTTTAACATGTGATAGTTCTCAATCTACGTGTTCAAACTGAATGTTATTGATAATATATCTAAGTCCCATTAGGCCCTATAGGTAACTGAAAATTCAGGGTTCTAGCTTAAGCCATAACAAAAATACAGGGTGTTGAAAATAGCCTGAATGGCTTCGAGAAAAGTATGGTACGGCCGTGCCTTTGTTTTTTTTTTGCTCGACTTGGCGGGGGCACTGCCGTGCCCCCAGATGTTTCGAAAGCTGTGAACAACGAGTTCTTTAGATAAGTTCTGCGACAGTAAAGTTATGTACGTTACATGGATATCGACATACTAACCTTTACCCAAGGCTTTGCTTATTTAAAACATTAAAAATCCCTTGATTTTACGAAATTCCTGAGAATTCCCAAAACTTAAATCACGGTTTTGCATTTACGTTGTATAAATAACTCTCCTTCAGGCAGTCGGGTAAAAACAGCCGTGCAGAATTTCATTACTCTAGACAAATGGTTAAGAATTTGGAATTTTACGTAGACTCCCAGCGAAGGTTGGAATTAAAACTAGCCCATGGGTTATTACCCGACTGCGAAGAAGGAGGGTTATGTGTTTGGCGCGTATGTAGGTATGTATATATGTCTATTCCTATGTCCTCTCATAACTACTCAACGGCTGAACCAATTATGATAAATGATACGTCATTGGATGCGTCTTGATGACGCGAGTGACACTAGGTACATGAAATTGTAGAAAAATCAAAATGGCGGATTTTTGGCGCCAAATGTAAGTTTAAAAAAAAATATTGAAATCTATCGAGTGGGGTATCAAATAGAAAGGTAAAAATTAGCCCATTCTAAATATAAAGTAGCCAACTTAAAGTTTAACAGTCGGCACCCATTTAAATCGTAACGCTCAAAATTGTCACCTAATGGGTCCCGACTGTAAAACTTTAAGTTAGCTACTTAACAAATTTCAAGCCCGCTAGACTTGTTTCCTTCTTTTTAGTATTTTTAAGGCAGTCGGGTTTTTTGATTTTTAAAATTTATTGTGATTTTAGATGTCCAGCTGTCTGTATATCAAACTTCACTCAAATACGCCCAAACGTTTTGTCGTGAATGAGTAAAGATTACAAACACACACGCACCCACACATTCACAAACCCGTACAATTTGACGAGGACGATCTATGTTTTAATTTTTTGCTCGTACAGGCCACACTCGATAGGCCTTCCCCAAGGCTCTCTACTCAGACCGGTCTTGTGTTTTCCGCAACCACGGCGTCGTGGCTCCATCCATTTAAACTTGGCGATCACTAATATATATATAATTAAATATAATTTCCACCGTCCATAAACAATCTCGTTAGCTAAATTATCAAAAACAAAAACCTCTTTAGTCTTCGAAACAAGATAATAGCCCAGAGCGAGCAAAACAACCAGTTGAAGGTTAAACGTTCGGATCTTAAACGCGAACTTAAACGTTTGGCAACCTGTTAAATAGCTGGCCTGTTAACTGCACGCCACTTTAACAACAGAGGCTCTAGAACTTTTATCACCCAGCTGCCCGAAGGAAGGGTTATGTTTTTTGGTAATATTTTCGATAAGTATATGATAAGCCGAGGTGACCTAAGTTTGACGCCTCTCAAGCAGAGGATCGTGGGTTCAAACCTTTGAGTTTTTCAGAATTCATGTGCGGAATTACATTTGAAATTTACCACGAGCTTTGCGGTCAAGGGAAACTTCGTGAGGAAACCTGCACAAACCTGCGAAGCAATTCAATGGTGATGTTTGTTGTAGATGTAGATGTTTTAAACTACGGAACTAATTTTAATGCTATTTTCACCACCAGCTACATTTTTCACGAAAGATTTTTATGTTGCATAATGCCGAGTCAGCGATCGTTTCGCTTTTGCGGGACACACAATATGGTGAATTATGTGTGTTTTCATGTATTTTTATGTTTATTTGTGTGTAAATATGTAAATTTTATTTTATTTGTGTGTCTTTCGTGTTCGTGTTCTTTGTTTCTTTAATACGCACCCCGGCTTCGCGTGATTGCTTTTGGAGAAAGGAAACGTAAAGTGCCTTCGATTTTAAACTTCTATTTTTTCACTCTTTTTTTAAGTAACACCAGGGGAAGTCAAGGCAGGTAGCTAGTAAAAATGTTTCTCTTTATATTCAGTAATGAACCCAGTCAGGTGATAACATCGCGTGATCCGTTTGTCATGGGAACAGTTTCCCGCCCACGGTGTTTGCAAATAGCTTGCGATTGCGCTTTTTCATAACATCCATATCGTAATGTGACAGTAGCTCCATCTGTCTAGTCTACTTCTACAGAAAAAACCTTGTTTGAATTATGTTAAAAGTTTGAACATTGAGGTTTAAAATGGGCTACTTTATTATCCGAGCAAATCGCAGAGTTCTCTCAGGTTTGGGATAAGATAAATAATGGGGATTATATAAGTACCAGCACCAGCAGATGTTCCTGTGCTCCGACTGCTGGCCGGAGGGTGTGGTGTTCCGTCGTTTTAGGGTAGCGACGACGACGACGTTCAAAAATCCCTAACTATTCATATATATTTCTTTAAGGTACCTATTTTATAATGTTTTTGTTCTGTATTTAACAGCGCATTGGTGTTTAACTGTAATGCTGTAATTTTTTGTGGGAATAAATAAGCATTTTTTATTTGGTAAAAATCGTAATTCTCTTAATATTCATCTCTCAAAAGCTTGTAGGTGTCTAAGCTAATAAAATTTACGGTGGTTCTCCAGATCTGTCAACTCCGCAAACCACTAGGTCGCACCAGGGCTACATTCTCATTGTTGACCAAAGTTTTTTTTTTATTCACTCATTTATGTTATAAAAAAATACAAAAAAAATTAAGCTGTTTATTTCAATAAAAATTGCATAATTTACTTGATAAACCTTAGCTAACAATTATAAGTACTTCGCGAAACTGCAAAACAGTTAGGTTAGCTGGAAGAGATCCCTTCTTAGGGATAAGCTCGCCTTTGTTCTCCTTTCTGTGTTTATATATTTTTATTTTTATGTGCAATAAAGAGTTTACATACATACATACATACAGTTTGTTGGTGAATACTGCATTCCCTATTTTAATTAACCCCCAACTGAAAAAAGAAGTGTTATAAGCTTGACCGCTATAGGACAGTAGTATGTGTGTCTGGCTGTCTATATATCTGTAGCTCTTAAACGGGTGATCCGATTTGAATGCTTTTTTTATTCCAACGCAGGTTTTCTAGCAATGGTTCTTAGACATTTTTATCAAAATCCGTCAAGCCCTTTTTGAGATTTTAAACTTCGAAGTGACAAAGTCGGGGGGCATTACTTCTAACCACGCTACTCTACCATAATTAGCAACCATTCAAAATTAAACATCATATTTTGTGCTATTATTCTTCATAAAAGGCAATCAAGGTTTCCTGAAAATGTAATCGACAGATTAACTAGAATTTTTGAAGACATTAACCTGTTCTGCCATTACCCATCGACTTTACGTGGCTGTAGCGACAATGCAACCACTATGACATTATCATAACGTATAATATTTTCATTCCCACAGTAATCACATGACCGCAGTCACATGCCTCTCCGCACGTGGTTAAATATAATAAACACCACATAATTATGTATAAATACCTATCATACTTCTTCCAAGCGAGTCAGGATAAATTTAGCAGACGTGACCGGTATGACTCAGAGGAAGTCTCCCGAAAATAAAGGGGAAACATCAATCATCATCATCATCAGCCTATAGTCGTCCACTGCTGAACATAGGCCTCTCCCATGGCACGCCACCGAGCACGATCCTCGGCCACTCTCATCCAGCTCTTGCCAGCCACCCTGCGAAGATCATCGCACCACCGAGTCTGAGGGCGTCCTACGCTACGTTTGCCGATCCGTGGTCTCCACTCAAGAACTCCTCTACCCCAACGGTTATCGGTTCTTCGAGTTCGCTGTTCGTTAGTCTCGCTAAAACTCGAGAACGGGTGGACCGATTTGGCTAATTTATGTTTTGAATTATTTGTGGAAGTCCAGGGAAGGTTTAAAAGGTGAGTAAATATGAAAAAAAAAAAATTAGGAGGTACGAAGTTTGCCGGGTCAGCTAGTAAAAAATAAATACCATGGGACACTTGACACCAATTCTATTGGCCTATTCCCAAAGTAAGCAAAGCTCATATTAGGGTAAAAATGAACTAAAAAAACATCTTTGCTCACCCGCGACCTTAAATTTTTTAGTTCATTGTTATGGACCTCCACAAAGTAACGCCTGATTCAATATACTATACTTCGTTTTTTTAGCATTAGCAAGAAGGTAAGCGATCTGACGTGTCTTTTTATTGGAAAACACTTTTGGAATATATGTCACAGGTAATATGTAACAAGTAGCAAGGACATATGATCATTTACATGCTTTTGGTATCATAAGTAATAGTTACTGATTTTTCCTAAACGTTTTTTAATGGAAAGACTCGTCGAGATTGTTTACCCTTTTTCTAATGTTAATAAAACGAAGTATGAAAAATGTTGAAGAACATACATATTCTATTCCTACTATTTTTTTTTTATTTGACTGGAAGGCATATACTAATATTATAAACTAGCTTTTGCCCGCGACTTCGTCTGCGTAGATTTCGATATTTACAAAATACTCCATAGTACAGGGGAACCTTTAGTCGAACCATTTGAGTTCCGGGCACTGCCTTTTCGCAACTTTTCATTTCGCAACTCTACATACTACACAACTGTAAATATTTCAGGATTTATTTCAGGGCCATCGTGTAGATTCGTTTTATAAAAATCATGAAATATTTACAGTTTCAGAAATTCAGAAATATTAAACAGTTGGGAAATGAAAAGTAGTCAAATGAACCAGGTTGCCAAACGTTTTTCGCCGAAACATTAGTACCTAAACAACAAAGTTGTGTACTGTCTGGTGTACAATAAAGAGCATTTGTATTGTATTGTATTGTAAACCTTTGAGTCCGGATGCACAATTGAATTTTATCAAAGAGTCATAATAAATTCCCTTGTAAAACAATGCGATGTCACTATGATGGTTTACTAATGTTTCGGCGAAAACTATTTAGAAAATTATTAGCTCCCAAACTATTTAACCCATATTTTTATTTAGGCGAAATGTTATTTCCTAACTCAACATTTCGCACTGATACCATTTCCCAACTAATCATTTGATAAATTATTATTAAGCAAATTATTAAGTGGGATTTTTTTAAGATGTCATTTATATTTTGGTCAAAATGTATTGATTGGCATACCTTAACTTAGCAACATGTTGAATGTCATTAAACCTACTTTCCTACTGACGGGTTATACTGGCTGCTATAAAAAAACCTAACATCGCTCCCTCCTTAGCCTTCTGAACATAAACTATCCAAGTCGCTTCTGCTTCGAACCGTCTTGCTCGCTCGCTTCGCTCGCTCGCACAAATTTTGAAGTAATACTTTGTAATATAAAAATTGCTAAAATATTATTTACTTAACAACTTGTTATTTGTCTAAGCCAATCATTTGCTACATAATTATTTGCCACATAAAAAAGTGTGACGAAGTAAAATTTTGCAATTTAAAAATGTTACGAAATAAGAAAAATGCGAAGTATAGTTATGCCAACGATCGGTTTTCCAAATGAAACTTCGGCGAAAGATTGGTTGCTCAGTGAAATTTCGCAAAACATACTTCGCCGAAAAGGCAGTAGGTACCTTAGCCTTCGATGTTAGGTTTTTTTTTTTATAGCAGCCAGTATAACCTGTCAGTAGGAAAGTAGGTTTAATGACATTCAACATGTTGCTAAGTTAAGGTATGCCAATAAATACATTTTGACCAAAATATTAATGACATCTTAAAAAAATCCCAGGTAATAATTTGCATAATAATAATTTATGAAATGATTAGTTGACAAATGATATCAGTGCGAAATGTTGAGTTGGAAAATAACATTTCGCCTCAATAAAAATATGGGATAAATAGTTTGGGAGCTAATAATTTGCTAAATAATTTTCGCCGAAACATTAGTAAACGGGTAGATTGAAATGCCCATAATATGTATCATATACTCAAGGAATAAAACTTTACGTTCTTAAAGGCGAGCCCCAAATCGTTTGACATTTACTCCGCAAATACAAAGATTTTTTTTTTTTCAAAATACCCACCCTCCAGAGCCATTATTAAGTGCTTAAAATATGTGATATAATTACGATTAGGTATAATTCATGACATAGTGAATTCACAATTTTGTATTATATCGTAATAAAATAATATTAAATAAGTACGCAATTATATGTGTGTTGATATACATTACGTAACTATGTAAACTCATTCATTCTTCATTACTTAATGTTTACAAAGTTCCCCAAAAGATGGCGCTGCAATGTGTGGCAATTAATTTAACTATCGTTTAATTTTGTTCATCATCATTCAAAATATTCAATTAAATGTGTTGATATCCGTACCCCCTCTTCTAAATTTCTATATTTAGCAAAATCCTTACTCAGCGGCTTAATCATGTCACAACGTTATTAATTTCAGCGCCATCTGTTAGTATAGCGGGGTACTCGATAGTCATAGCACGAATAAAGGGTTGAATTTTTATAGTCTAAGGGTTAAATTTTGATAGCCTATAATATGGCCGGGGATTTTCTCGACAGATTAGTAAAGTTTGCACCAAAATCCGTTCAGCCGTTCTCACGTGATGCGCGTACAAAAAAACGACAAACAGATAAACAGACAAACAGACAAAAATTCTAAAAACTATTGGAACGTGTTCTGTTATCGATTCTAAGTATCCCCAGCTAACTTTTTTTCAAATATCTTCCATGTACAGACTTTCGACCCTCTTCAGCTTTATTATATGTATAGATAGATGTAAAAAGTTATAAATGTATAAGTGAGTGTGCATGAAAGAGTTTATTACTGTACCACAATTATAAGAAGTATGCAAGGCCGTGGCAAGATACGGGAAGAAAAATACCTAATTAATAATTATGCGCTGGTTTTTCTAACTCTAAGTTGTTACTACTAATATTATAAATGTGAAAATGTGGCTGTCTGTCTGTTACATAACTCCTCCACTTCAGGCCTAAACCGCTGAACCGATTTAAATTAAATTTGTTATAGAGATAGTTTGAGTCCCGGAACCTCCCCCCCCACTCCCCATCACATCGCAAGCCCTTACATAGAATAGCTTTTATTCCGAAAAATTGCATAGTTCCTGCAAGATGGGAAACAAATTCATCACAAAAAAGTCACAAGCATCAGCTAAGAATTATACAAAATGTTACTTACGCGTAATATCATTTGCCCTAACTTTGATGGTTGTTCAAACGACTTCTTCATAAAGAGTTATGATATGATATGCCTGGGAATTTCATGATCAGCCTAAACGTTACTAGGCAAATCGTTAAATGGTGAGTTTTGAACGATATGGGGAATATCCCTCAGCCAATTTCGTGATCTGGCGCATTTTACGATCGGCCGCGACATACATATACATTATGCAATATTAGGTATGCTTTTTCCTGCAAAACAAATTCAAATGAGTCAAATACTCCGAAGTTCTGAATGCACAAATTTCTGTTTTCTCTTCGCATAATTGATAAGGGTTTTAGGAATGCTTTATATTTGTTTGTGGATTTTGGAATTCCGACTTAGTCAGTAATACCATGCTATCTAAAAATAAACATGTTTCCCGAGAATACTATACTTATTGTGTTACAAGACAGGCGAACCCCTTTCCTTTAAAAAAAATAGAAACATATGGTTTTTCCTACTCAGAATGAAGAGCACAATCGATTCTGATCGTTTAAAAAAAGTCAACATTTTCATACAACATTTTATGAGTCAGTTTTGTTACGCTCATCTAAATGTATGAAAAAAGCCACAATTGTAATTTTTGTGGGGACATTTTTTTTTAAAGTATCGGAATCGATTGTGCTCTTGATTGTGACTAGAAAAAAAAAAAACATTTTTTTTTGAAAATTAAAAAAAGGGTAATCTTTTTTGAAAACGCCCTAAGTATTGTGAGATTCATTTAGCGTTATAGCCTTACTTGCAATTGTATCATTTCGTTATTTATCCAATCACAATTATATATTCATCGTACCGTCCCTCTAACTCTAGTGTTAAATAGTATAAGTGTCAAAGGGACGGAACGACACGAACTTCGATTTTCCAATATCAGAGTAGTCCCGCCGACTACCCTCAAAGTTGTCGAACGGACATCACCAGACCATACTATTTAGCCTCCGCTCTCAAGTTTTTTTGGACTACATGGCTTTTGACGTTTAAGGCATATCGGGCATCCATAAATTATGTGGACTTTTTTTCCATATTTAACTCGACCCCCGTATATTTCACGTAAGAATTTCTGAAATATGAATCCCAGCCTATATTCCTACGTCCCACTGCTGAGCACAGGCCTTCTCGCAGAATGAGAGGCCTCGGGCCGTAGTTCCCACGCGAGCCCAGTGCGGATCGAGAACTTCACACACACCATTGAATGGCTTCGCTAGTTTTCCTTCACCGTTCGTTATTTAATTGCATTATGTCTTCGAACCTTTAAGTATGATAGCGGGTGAAATCCCCGTTCCACATGCGATTTCTTGATCTTCAACGCATGCGGGATTCCCAACTGACTTCCATTAATTAGGAAAAACCAATCAAGCTTTCGCAAGCTCAAGCAAGCGTGTTTCGGCTGACATGATGATGATGATGATGGAATCAAGCTTTTAAAATGCACATTTACATTTTTAGGTTGTATTCCATAAAGTTGTGCCTAAGTAAAGGGTGTTAAATACATACACCATGATGCACCCAGTTTCCGTAAGATAAGTCTGCCTGTCAAAATTATATCCATAATAATATTATAAATGTGAAAGTTTGTGTGTCTGTATGTTTATCCGTCTTTCCGTCGCTCCGTATCGACGTGATTTTTGGCATATATGTATATGGATATGGTTTATGGGCCAGAGAGTGACAATAGGCTAGTTTTTATTCTGAAAAATGCACAGATCCCGAGGGAACAGCGCGATAACTGAATACCACGCGGGCGGAGCCGCGGGCAAAAGCTAGTAAAAAATAAATAAAGCTCTCGTACTCGTACAAATTATTCTAAACGTGTATAAATAACTTATTTGCCTACTTTCTTTTTGCGGTTTTGAAGTGGTTTTGCCAAACCTTGCCAAATATTTGTAGATTTCCCCCTGCCGTTATTTTTTGGTAAAACCACCCAATCACTTTTTACCCAACTGCGTGACGTAAAGGAGGATTTTATCAGCCAATACAGAACAAGCATATAGTAGGTACATTGTATAATGTTCCTTCCAAACGCGTGGGTCCTCCGTGGGTCGATTTTAATGATTCTGACGTCAATCAATTTGTCAGCTAAAGTAAAGCATCCCACCAAAAACATAAATGTAAAAATGGAGAGCCAAGTTTAATACCTACAAAAATTATGCTTGGCTGTGGGCTTCGCCGCAAAAAGAATGGAGATCTAAATGAGTGCCACGTTCTATGCAAAACCCAAATATTTTTTTATAATTTATTTATAAAACTATTGAGTTTGCGTAAGTATTAGTAGGATGGACTCTAGTTCCGTCGATTTATCATTTGAATCATGTTAGAACAAATAAAATATAAAGACAACACTGATCCTAAATCTAACGTGATCAAAATTCTTACGACTTGTCCGTTGTGCTAATAAACGTGGGATGGCAATAACGTTGAACCGAGCGGTCAGAACGCTCGAACATTCACCCTGTTACGACTTGCAATATCTTTCGTGGTATAACGTATCCGTGACAGAATTGATAAAATACCTGTAAATAAATATTGACATTGTCCACACGATGGCGTGTCCCGTGTCCACATGACCCGTCTTTGACATAATCTATGGCGTTTGCTTTATCCCCCTTTCACTCTAAGTATCTATACTTTGTTTCATTTAACGTGATGGAACGTTAAGGAATACTAGAGCAGCGAGTATTTGCCACTTTAGAAATATACTCCAAAGAAAAACAAGCAATTAAAAAATATATTTTCCAAATCACACCTTGAAGTAAATATTTAGGTAACATTCCACTTCATGTAACAGGTGTCGTTCTCTAATTAAATGTTCTTATAAATTATTATACTGCTGCTATTACTATTAAGTCCACTCAAAGATTGACTATTAGAAATTTCATAAGCGGATAAGCAAAAAAAAATGTTTATTAGCAAAAAAATATATACAAAAACACGCTAAAAGCAATAGAAAACCATTAACTCTGGCAAAAGGAGGGGATAGTTTGCCTTTACACGTGTATTATATATTATATAGTAGTATTATAATTACTCTATTATAATATACCTACAGGCTGTCTCTGACCATGAGGCTTTAAATCCAAGTTTCGATTTAACTCGCATAACTGAGTTGCTTTTGTTCAGCGACTTTTCAAAAATATGACCACTATTAATTGCATTTTTCCATACAGATGCAGAATAATACTAAATACAGCACATTGATAAATGTCAAAAATTATTTAAAGACCCCCGCACCAAGATACAGCGATAACACCGCCATATCCAGTACACTGATTTGACGATTAAACTTTGAGGATCAATGAAAATGATGTAAATTAAAGTTATTTGATAAAGTTACACAACAAAAGTACCTTAGTGTTGCGAGTAGACCTTGAATTAAAAGCCCCATGGTCAAAGACATTCTATACATTATCTAGTATCAATGAGGGATTAGATGGCGTTAGTATTGTGAGTTCCATTTGACGTTACAGCTTCACTTTTTACACAGCACCGTGTACGTATTTTCATTATTGTAATGTTTTGTTTTATTTGTATTTTGTTTAAATACATATATTTTTAAATACATATATTAAAAAGTAAAAAAAAAACCGGTATCAAAAGTAGCCTATATCTCCATAGCGAATTTTTGTCTACATTCGTTCAGCGGTTGAATCGTGTAAAGGTAACAGGCAGACAGACACCGAGTTACTTCCACATTATATAGGGTCGAAAATACAAATTTAAATACGTTATTAAATAAAATACTATAGTTTCTTAAATATTCCGCCGTGAGACTTTGGTTATTTTTTTTTTTAATTAAGACCTAAGAAAATGTAAGTGGCCAGTATTTAGTTGCCGCGTGCACATTTCTCTAAAGAGATTTCAGTCATTAATTCGTTTTTAGGGTTCCGTACCCAAAGGGTGCCAACGGGACCCTATTACTGAGACTCCGCTGTCTGTCTGTCTGTCTGTCTGTCTGTCTGTCCGTCTGTCACGGGGCTCTATCTCTTGAGCCGTAATAGCTAGGCACTTGAAATTTTCACAGATTATGTATTACAGTGGCCGCTACAACAACAAATACTAAAAATAAAATAAAGTTAAAAATTAAGGGGGGTCTTCATACAATAAACGTGTTTCATTCAGCGGTTTTTGGTTGCTAGGCTGCTAAGATTCGGCCGTCAGTTGCTAGGGGCAACGCGAGTGACCCTCGAGTGACGTTGTTTTTAATGTTTAACTACTTATTCATTTGTGATTTTATTGGCGCTATTTTATAAAACCTTCGATAGTATAATAATTATCTCTAAGGCCGTGGTTTATTTTTGTGTGCAGCATTAAGACTAAATAACAATTTATGATCCACAAACCTCCGACACACACTACACACACTTCACAAAATCCGACTTCAATAAAGCACTCACAGCCGCTATGTTTAATGTTTTTTACACTAAAAAATGTCCGTTGTAATTTATACTAAGTAACAATATTTATTTACAAGGTCAAAATTATTATTATATATATATATCTTTTTATTCTGAAAAATGCACAGTTCCTGAGAGAACAGGGCGCGACAACCGAATTCCAAGTGGGCGAAGCCGCGGGCAAAATCTAGTGGTTCTAGTGCGTGGAGTTTGGTTTAGTTTTCCGGGATAAAAAGTAGCCTATGTCACTCTCTGGCCCATACACTATCTCCATGCCAAAAATCACGTCAATCCGGTGCTCAAGGAATCCATACTAAATATTATAAAGGCGAATGTGTGTGTGTTTGTATGTTTGTCGGTCTTTCACACCGTAACGAAGCGTCGGATCGACGTGATTTTTGGCATAGAGATAGTTTATGGGCCCGGGAGTGACATAGACTACTTTTTATCCCGAAAAATGCACAGTTCCCGAGGGAACAGCGCGCGATAACCGAATACCGAGCCGCGGGCAAAAGCTAATAAAAAATAAATTAAGCTCTCGTTTTCGTTAAAATTATCCTTAACGTGTACAAATACGTTATTTGCCTACTTTCTTTTTGCGGTTTTGAAGTGGTTTTGCGAAACTTTGCCAAATATTTGTAGATTTCCCCCTGCCGTTATTTTTTGGTAAAACCATCGAATCACTTTTTACCCGACTGCATGACGTAAAGGAGGATTTTATCAGCCAATACAGAATAAGCATATAGTAGGTACCTATAATGTTCCTTCCAAACGCGTGGGTCCTCCGTGGGTCGATTTTAATGATTCTGACGTCAATCAATTTGTCAGCTAAAGTAAAGCATCCCACCAAAAACATAAATGTAAAAATGGAGAGCCAAGTTTAATACCTACAAAAATTATGCTTGGCTGTGGGCTTCGCCGCAAAAAGAATGGAGATCTAAATGAGTGCCACGTTCTATGCAAAACCCAAATATTTTTTTATAATTTATTTATAAAACTATTGAGTTTGCGTAAGTATTAGTAGGATGGACTCTAGTTCCGTCGATTTATCATTTGAATCATGTTAGAACAAATAAAATATAAAGACAACACTGATCCTAAATCTAACGTGATCAAAATTCTTACGACTTGTCCGTTGTGCTAATAAACGTGGGATGGCAATAACGTTGAACCGAGCGGTCAGAACGCTCGAACATTCACCCTGTTACGACTTGCAATATCTTTCGTGGTATAACGTATCCGTGACAGAATTGATAAAATACCTGTAAATAAATATTGACATTGTCCACACGATGGCGTGTCCCGTGTCCACATGACCCGTCTTTGACATAATCTATGGCGTTTGCTTTATCCCCCTTTCACTCTAAGTATCTATACTTTGTTTCATTTAACGTGATGGAACGTTAAGGAATACTAGAGCAGCGAGTATTTGCCACTTTAGAAATATACTCCAAAGAAAAACAAGCAATTAAAAAATATATTTTCCAAATCACACCTTGAAGTAAATATTTAGGTAACATTCCACTTCATGTAACAGGTGTCGTTCTCTAATTAAATGTTCTTATAAATTATTATACTGCTGCTATTACTATTAAGTCCACTCAAAGATTGACTATTAGAAATTTCATAAGCGGATAAGCAAAAAAAAATGTTTATTAGCAAAAAAATATATACAAAAACACGCTAAAAGCAATAGAAAACCATTAACTCTGGCAAAAGGAGGGGATAGTTTGCCTTTACACGTGTATTATATATTATATAGTAGTATTATAATTACTCTATTATAATATACCTACAGGCTGTCTCTGACCATGAGGCTTTAAATCCAAGTTTCGATTTAACTCGCATAACTGAGTTGCTTTTGTTCAGCGACTTTTCAAAAATATGACCACTATTAATTGCATTTTTCCATACAGATGCAGAATAATACTAAATACAGCACATTGATAAATGTCAAAAATTGTTTAAAGACCCCCGCACCAAGATACAGCGATAACACCGCCATATCCAGTACACTGATTTGACGATTAAACTTTGAGGATCAATGAAAATGATGTAAATTAAAGTTATTTGATAAAGTTACACAACAAAAGTACCTTAGTGTTGCGAGTAGACCTTGAATTAAAAGCCCCATGGTCAAAGACATTCTATACATTATCTAGTATCAATGAGGGATTAGATGGCGTTAGTATTGTGAGTTCCATTTGACGTTACAGCTTCACTTTTTACACAGCACCGTGTACGTATTTTCATTATTGTAATGTTTTGTTTTATTTGTATTTTGTTTAAATACATATATTTTCTTTTTGTTGTGTTTGTGTGGCTTTGTGAATGTGTTCAGTCTAGGTTGTGATTACAATCTCTAGAAAACTTCGTCTTATACTTGTACTATTATTTATTCTGTGCTTATACTATTTGGATTGAAATATAAACATACACGCACGGTGTCCTACGCGGCTAAGCAATGTTGCTATTATAGGATTGGATTATAAATTAAATACAATGCTCAATAGCTTCATAATTTCAATGGAACGCCCTCTAGCGGTAATTTACGGCTCAGTAATTTACAAACTCTAGCAATCTTCATGAGATTTGCTGATTTAGTTACGTTACTACATATCAACGTAAATACTAAAGTGTTGATGAAGTATTATTTATTATGTGTCTTTGTGTGTGAGTGTGTGTGTTGAAACACACACACACAGAATGCAATGAATTGCATAATATAATAATAATAATAATAATATAGCTTTACTTATTCCATATTTTAAATTATCTTATCACAATTAATTTATTATCGTTCAATATATTTAATTAAGTACATTCAATTCGAAATAATTATTGAAAACATGTCATGCAGATACAAATTACAATAATAAATTAATACATATATATATATATATATATATATTTTTATTTTATTTTTCTAAATTTTATAAATTAATATCATGCATGGATGTATATTTAAGTATTATATGGACCCCCTCCGGGTAAAAGCCTCCCTCAAAGAATCCCATTTTTGTCGGTCTTCCGCTATTCGTGTCCAATTTTTTCCCGCTACTGCTACCAGTTCGTCCTGCCATCTGCAACCAGGTCTGCCGACACTTCTTGTTCCGTATGGACCCTTCCATTTAAGAAGTCTTGAAGTCCATCTATCATCAGTGTATCTAGCAGCATGACCCGCCCATTTCCATTTTTGTTCTTGTGAAAACAATAATGCATCCGTTACCTTGGTTCTGTTTCTTATGTCGGAGTTTCTGATCTTATCTCTGAGTTTGATATTTAAGCAACTTCTTTCCATGGCCCTTTGTGTTGTTTGGATTTTATTTCGAGCCTTGGAGTTGAATGTCCACGTTTGACAGCCGTAAGTTAAGCTTGGAAGGATAACTGAATCAATGGCCACCTTTTTGAGCGTTACAGGCAGCTGGGATTTGAATATCTCTTTATTAGCCCAGTATTTATTCCAAGAGATTGTTGTTCTTCTATTTATTTCTTCTAAATTTCTCTCTTTACTAAACGATAATTGTTTCCCAAGATAGACATATTCCTGCACGTAATCAAGTGGTAGATCATCGATCAGGATATCGATCTGCTTGTGGTTAGTCATTACTTTTGTCTTTTGAAGATTCATTTCTAAGCCAACTTTGTTACTCGCTATTTGTAGATCCGTTATCATTGAATTTAATTCTGAAGGATTTTCGGAAAATACAATGATGTCATCGGCGAATCTTAGGTGGCTTAGAGTTTTTCCGTTGATGTTTATATTGAATGAATTGCATAGGTCTTTTAAAACCATTAGGGGGGATTTTTCGATTCAGTGATTTGTTTGCAAAAAATGCAACTTTAAAATTAAAAAAAAATCATAATGGTAGTAAGTATATCAAACTTACAAGGAAAACTAAAACGGTTAGGTTTCTTTAGAATTATTAGTAGTTTAAACTTAGTTTTAAAAAGTTAATAGCAGTCTAAGGTATAAAATATACCTAAGCTTGGAATATTCCGTAAAAAATACGAAATCCTTAGAAAAATATTACTTATTTTTTTCGTAATGGCTACGGAACCCTTCCTTCCTATTTCCTAAGTAATACTAGACTTATTTTGCCTTATTATTTTTAAAATAACATCAATGTTATTTTAAGGTAACAGTTTTTTTTCCATTGTTATTTTAATCTTCTCTACGAGTATATCGAATATCAGCATTTCATGCTTCCGGTGCTTAGGTTTTGAGCACAGGGGGATATTTTTCAAACGTAGGTATTATGATGTATATCCACAAAAAAGTCCCAATATCAATGATATATCACAAACACGCTTAATAAAGATAGGATTAACGTGGATTACATTATCAACATTACAATAGTATTAGAAGAATTCTAACATTGCGTTCATTGGGGGATTTTTTTAACTTTTTATTAGGTTTAACTAATTAGAATTATCTTTATCAACTATATTTTATAACTATAACTATATATTTTTTAAATACACTGACTGTTTTTGTACCTTATTTGTAATTTTTAGTTTTGTAAAATTTAGGTTTGCTTAGTTATTTTGATTTGATATAAAAATAAATGATTATTATATACCTAAACCATAACATGTCTAATCGATTTTGACATTTTCTTTAATTTTAAATTGTCATTGTTAAATTCGAAAGCTTTTATTTTATTTTATTTTTTTATTTTAATTCAAAGATGACATGGATACTTACATATTTATTTTATACTCATTTAATATAGCACGATTATTTTTAGGGTAGCCAAATGGCAAAAAACGGAACCCTTACGGATTCGTCATGTCTGTCTGTCTGTTCGTCCGTATGTCACAGCCACTTTTTTCCGAAACTATAAGAACTATACTGTTGAAACTTTGTAAGTAGATGTATTCTGTGAACAGCATTAAGATTTTCACACAAAAATAGAAAAAAAATCAAAAAATTTTGGGGGTTCCCCATACTGAAACTCATAGTTTTATTAAACAGTTTTACTCTTTTTTTTCTTTTTTTTTACGCTCTGTTTTGTGTGCGCTGATGTTTGTGTGTTTTTTGTTTGTGTGTGCCTGTGTTTTGAAAAATAAAGTCTTATCTTATTTATTTAAATCTAGTTCATTCAACTCAAGAAGCGTTTGAGAGGCCATTAAAAGGTCTAATTATAACTCTGCGTATGAACTCTCTGTCACGTACAAATCTATTCTAGGAAGTAACCGAGACTTGCCATTAATTATAATTACTCAAGTAATGAGTTTTGATAAGCTCGTCCAACATGTGGCGCCAACTAATCTTAAGTTGTTTCTAAGTTACGTGCTTACTTCAATGTAATCGAAAAGTAAACACTAAGCATGTGGTTTTGTACTTTTTGTTACTTTATATTTAAATGTAGATTTTATTTATAACAACATAAAATATAAAAAAAAAACAGATTTACAATATTATTAATGTATAATTATTAACTAACTTAATACCTACCTATTTGTCATTATTTTATAAGGCAAACACTTCGTCAAGAGATGTCGCTGGCATGGACCCTAGAACGCAGGCCGCATTACCTCTTTGAATAGCAATCCCTATTCTTTGCGCGAGGTAACCGCCAGCTCTAGAGTCCCCCGAGGCCAAAACTAACCTCCTAGACAAGTCTTTTAATTTAGTCTTGTAGATTTAATTTAGTTATTGCTGAAATTCAATTGCTCGTGAGTTTAGTCGGCAATAAACTAATAGCCGAAAACAAGAAAACGGATGCCGTGACAAAATGAATGCCACATGGTTAGTGAAAGAAAGAAAGAAAATACATTTATTGACAGTCCTGAAGAATCGGACAATTTTTCTTTTCCTCGATGGATTTATAAATTCATTTAGCCTCTTTGTCAATAGCTACATCATCAATGCTATCAATAATATCCATAATAATGACACTTTTACTTTATGATATACGAAATATGAACAAATAATTAACCAAAATGCAAACACCATCTGTTGACCATCTGTTTTAAATGTAACTATCGCACGAAGAGCGAGTTATCTGGCCATCGAAGAGACAGATAAAATTATTCCTCAGGTAGCTACCCGAATCTTCGAATAACAACCCTACATCTGACGATGGAAAAAACAATTCTAAT
Organism: Choristoneura rosaceana; assembly: GCA_037349165.1. Lineage (NCBI taxonomy): Eukaryota > Metazoa > Arthropoda > Insecta > Lepidoptera > Tortricidae > Choristoneura > Choristoneura rosaceana. The sequence goes on from JAZBNJ010000026.1 coordinate 2,245,025, forward strand.
TTATTATCTAAATACTATCTGACTGTTTAACTGAGGATTGAAAAATCGGCCCCAAGATACCTAATATAGTATTAATGACGATTGTCTTCAAAAATTTTAAATTTTAAGTATAGTCTTAGATTTCGTTGAACAAACGTTTCTGTGATAAAATCAAATAATTTAATCAATAATCATCATCATCATCTCGGACTCTCGGTCTATATAACGTTCGCCACTGCTGGATACAGGCCTACTCATAGAAAAAAAAATGGAACTGGTAACTCCTTACGCCTAATACAGTCGACAAAAAAGCTTAATTAAACATGTAATGTTAATCAAAATCATTTGCTATAGAATCTGAATCATACCCTTAAATTGACAAAATTGAAAAAAGTTCATGATTCAAGCCTCGTCAGTACCTTATAGTCCAAAATATTCTACCAGACTCTTAAGGTCGCGGGTGAGCAAAGAAAGTCTTTTTTTAGTTCATTGGTAATAGTGGAAAATTCGGAAAAGATTTATTAAGACCTACATCTGGAGTATAGCATTATATGGAAGCGAGACTTGGACATTGACTGAGCGGGACCGAGACAGATTGAGTGCGTTTGAGATGTGGTGCTGGCGGAGAATGGAGGGGATTAGCTGGACTGAAAGGAGAACTACGAGTAATGAGGAGGAGTTAGAGTTGGTGGAAGAGGAAAGGCGGCTGTTGAGGACGATTGAAAATAGGAGAGGGAATATGCTGGGGTATCTGATACGATAAAACTATTTTGGAAGGGAGAATAGAAGGCAGGCGAGGCAGGGGAAGGCAGAGACGGTCATTTATAGATCAAGCCAAGAAAAAAGTCAATGTCGTGTCGTACCAGGAGCTGAAAACGCTGGCAGAGAACCGAAAAGAGTGGCGATTACTCCACCGACAAGAGCTAAGCTCTTAAATTAATGATGATGATGATGGTAATAGTGCTTAATATTCGGAGGTTTTATTTTACAAAGCTACTATTACTTGATCAAACCAATAAATCAGAAAACAGTGTTGTTATTTCATCATTCTTATCATAATCTGACTATTTAATAAATTGATTATTGAATAATGATACTTATCTTTGTTCGAATCATTTGATTTCGCGGTAGCAGTGTTTTAATCTGTTTCATAATACTGTAAAACTTTACAGTAGCAATTTAAGCCTCGTAACAAAGTTAGATTCATAATTTCCTTATACTTCTATACTAAACAATAAGTGGGAGTCGGCCCTATAGATACATATGTCGGCGGCCGATCGTAAAATCCGCCAGATCACGAAATTCCTAGGCATATTGTGAAAGAGGCTGGCTGTGTGCTAAGAGGCTTCCCCCATATCGTTCCAAAGTCACCGTTTAACGATTTGCCTAGTGACGTTTAGGCAGATCATGATATTCCTAGGTACCTATATCATGAAACGCCGCCATATCGGTCCTGGCACTTCGCCGGCCGCTTCCGCGGCACGCTCGCTTTGCTCGCTCGGCTCGTGCGTTGTGGTCACAATTCATACTGACCACTCCTCGCTTCGCACGTCGTACCGTCCTTATTTTTTCTTTTTTTCGGCATATCACGATGTGCCCAGTATAGAGATAGGACCGTGGGCTCTACCGCTTTCTTTCCACGGGCCGGATTAGGGAGCTCGCAGGCTGGACTAGGCCTGCGGGCCGTAGCTTGGCGACCCCTGCTCCAGTGGAAACAGCTTAGCGGAGCGAGAATAAGTAAATGAAGCGCTTTTATTGGTTCGTGAAATATATACATTCCTCGCACATCCCTGTGGAAACGAAGCCTTAGCTGGCAGCAGGGTACCTACTACGAAACTCGAAGTTTGTGTCGTGCGATCCCTCTCGCTCTCTTATTAAATAGTATAAGTGCCAGAGAGACCGCACTACACGAACTTTGAGTTTCGAGTTTCGTAGTAACCCGCAACTCGACGTCTACAGCGCGACATATCAGCTATGTGGTAGCCTCACGTCGAGTAGCTTTAAAAACTGGAATAATTTCCTAATTAAAGTATCCCTTACATGGCATTCGTTAGTCTAGATCCTAACGGGATGCCTAGCACGATCATTTTTATAAAATACTATCTGTTACCCGAGATTCCGTCCGCGCAGAATTCGTTTATCACTATCCCGCGGGCAATTAAAAGTAAAATTAAAATTTTAGAAAAAGTAAAAAAAAAAACCGGTATCAAAAGTAGCCTATATCTCCATAGCGAATTTTTGTCTACATTCGTTCAGCGGTTGAATCGTGTAAAGGTAACAGGCAGACAGACACCGAGTTACTTCCACATTATATAGGGTCGAAAATACAAATTTAAATACGTTATTAAATAAAATACTATAGTTTCTTAAATATTCCGCCGTGAGACTTTGGTTATTTTTTTTTTTAATTAAGACCTAAGAAAATGTAAGTGGCCAGTATTTAGTTGCCGCGTGCACATTTCTCTAAAGAGATTTCAGTCATTAATTCGTTTTTAGGGTTCCGTACCCAAAGGGTGCCAACGGGACCCTATTACTGAGACTCCGCTGTCTGTCTGTCTGTCTGTCTGTCTGTCTGTCCGTCTGTCACGGGGCTCTATCTCTTGAGCCGTAATAGCTAGGCACTTGAAATTTTCACAGATTATGTATTACAGTGGCCGCTACAACAACAAATACTAAAAATAAAATAAAGTTAAAAATTAAGGGGGGTCTTCATACAATAAACGTGTTTCATTCAGCGGTTTTTGGTTGCTAGGCTGCTAAGATTCGGCCGTCAGTTGCTAGGGCAACGCGAGTGACCCTATGTTGTTTTTAATGTTTAACTACTTATTCATTTGTGATTTTATTGGCGCTATTTTATAAAACCTTCGATAGTATAATAATTATCTCTAAGGCCGTGGTTTATTTTTGTGTGCAGCATTAAGACTAAATAACAATTTATGATCCACAAACCTCCGACACACACTACACACACTTCACAAAATCCGACTTCAATAAAGCACTCACAGCCGCTATGTTTAATGTTTTTTACACTAAAAAATGTCCGTTGTAATTTATACTAAGTAACAATATTTATTTACAAGGTCAAAATTTAAAATCAGGTTATGATTAATTCACTAATAAAAATAAGTACGCGCCGTGCGTCGGCCGAAATTACCGCGCTAATATATTTTTTTCAATTGTACATTTTTTTCTGGCGCGAGCATGGCATAAGTCTGAAGCGCTATTCAGCCTACTACAGGGCGACAGCCAAAGAGAATGAGAACTTAAAATTATTATTTATTCAAAATACTTGCACCTAGTCCTAGTGCTTACATTTTGGTGACATGTTTTTATTAACTAGTAATGTAACTAGTTGTTTGTTGGGGTGGAATTAATATTTCAACTTAAATTTGAAGTGGCTATCTTCAACCGATTTAGCTGAAATTTTTGCGTTTTTTTTTTTTTTTATTCGACTGGAAGGCAAACGAGCAAGTGGTCTCCTGGTGGTAAGAGATCACCACCGCCCATAAACATCTGCAACATCAGGGGTATTGCAGATGCGTTGCCAACCTAAGGCCTAAGTTGGAATACCTCAAGTTCCAGTAATTTCACCGGCTGTCTTACTCTGCCGAAACACAACAGTGCAAGCACTGCTGCTTCACGGCAGGATTAGCGAGCAAGATGGTGGTAGCAATCCGGGCGGACCTTGCACAAGGTCCTACCACCTGCAGGATGACATGTGTATAAATCCGATGGCAATGCAATATTATTATGACGTAGAGCTGATCTGATGATGAAATTAGACGTTGGCCATAGGAACTCTGTAATAAAACGACACGACCGCATCGTACGGAACCCTAGATGCGCGAGTTGTTCGCACTCGCACTTCACCGATTTTTTGGTCTTGTTGCAGAATAATTAAAGTACTTATTTTATGCAAAGATATCTCCATGTTCTCCCACAGCTATAATTTTGAAAAAAAAATACATGTTATACCTCATTTGTGAGTGTATCAATGGTGAAAAAGTTAAAGCGGTCTCTAAAGTAGAAGTAAATAATAAAAAAATATGAAATCTTCAGTCAGCATTTTTTTATTTTTTTCTATGACATAATGAAAATGTTATTCATGTCAAATAATCATCTGTAGTGAATGTACAATATTTGTGATGCACGCTAAGATAGGTTGAAAAAAAAAAAAATATTGAAGATAAATCATATTTTCTTGTATACAAAAAACTATTAAATGTAGAGCCACACCATCCATAAAAATTACAAGCCCAAACTCGATGGGGGCAGAATCACTTAGCTTATCCTGATAATTAATGTTGTACTGTTGTACCTAAGTACACACAGCGTTTTTTGTCATTTACCTCGCAGGCTTTATTAAAAGAGGCGCCCGGGGTTAATTTTTTTTGAAAATTTAAGACACTACCTATGCTGAATTTAGCGTGATTAAAATTCTTGTGACTTTTCCTTCCGTTGTGCTAAACATGGGACGCTAAGGACGTTTAACCGAGCGGTCAAAACGAATATTCGCCCTGAGTGGATCATGTTAGTTTATCTTCTGAGCATGCGCTTAAGCACGTAGGAAACCCTAAGTGGGTCAGGTCACTAGATTCGGTTACCACACAAGTGTACGTTTAAATACTAAGCCAAGGTGCTAATAACTACCGCAACACAGAATTTAAAAGGTTATGCATTATTGGTAAAGGCACCTTAGGAAGCGTGATTTTACAGTAAAAAAATCTGTAACTGTTTCATCCTTTCGGTTTCGGCTGCCTCTGCTGTGGCTGCTAGTGCCCTTGTGGAGGTCCGGTGGAGACGCGAAGGGACTAGTGTATATACACATATAGCGTCCCACGTTTTTTTTATTAGGTTCCTGAAGGTTCTTCCAAAAGGTCCGGAAGAGCGATCGTCAAATACCAGCTTTATGAAATTTAATGGAATTCCCCCGGCAACTTCACGTGGCCTCACCGAGTAATAGCTTTATCGCGAGGCTGTAAAATCGAAATCCTAATCTTTTATGCCTATAAACAAGTACACGCGTACTGTGACTGACTGACAGACAATATGTCTAAACCACTGGATCTAAGGACGTGCGATTTGACAAATATTTTGAGTATTGTGACATTGCATTGTATTGTTTATAGGTGGTACCTTGCGCACGGTCCGCCCGGATTGCTACCACCATCTTGCTTGCTAATCCTGCCGTGAAGCAGCAGTGCTTGCACTGTTGTGTTTCGGCGTGGAGAGTAAGACAGCTGGTGAAATTACTGGCACTTGAGGAATCCCATCTTAGACCTCTAGGTTGGCAACGCATCTGCAATCCCCCTTGTGTTGCAGGTGTATAGGCAGTGGTGATTTCTTACCATCAGGAGACCCACTTTTTCGTTTGCCATCCAGTCAAAAAAAAAACAAAGGTTACTTTTTAACCCAATGTTCCCACGGGATGAGGTTTAAAATTATTTTAGATCCATCCAGATCCACAGAAATCCAAATATTTTAACCAACGTCATTAATTTTTCACGGGCTTCCGTTATCGTAACATAAATGAAGACCATATACCTTAATTTTTAAGAAATTTAGTGTCATTTCGGGATTTCAATCCAATTGCAAGATTTAATGGTTGTGAGCGAAGCCACGGGTAAAAACTAAAATCATAAATAATATGATAATGAATCATTGATTAGCCTCTACTTGACCAAAACTTGGAGATACGACAGCGCTTATAGGTATCGCGAGAGCTTCAAGTATGAGACGATTATCAAACTGCCATCAGTCGATCGAAGTTTGCCGCGAAGTTGACAGTGACAGTGACATAATTGACAGAAGAGTGAAAGCCGATGACAATGCCTTGCCCATTTATGAAAAGCATGAGAAATTTCGGACTCAGACGCAGCAAAATGCAAGGAATCACATTTCATTTTCAGTAAGTGCCTACATTTTAGTTTAAAGTGATATTAACTACATATTATTCTTTTTATTGTTTACTAATATTAAAAGTGCGAAATTTCTATTTGTCTGCTACCCTTTCACGGTTAAACCGCAGAATCGATTTAAATTAAATTTTGTATAAGGACAGTTTGAAACTTCGGGAAGGAAATGGAATAGTTTATATCCCGGAAAAAGACTTAGTTCCCGCGGAATAGCGAAAAAACTTACAAGGATTTATGCAATTTTCCTGGATGAAAATTATCTTAAGGCCTTCCCGTGGAGTTGAATTATCTCCTTACCAATCATCATGATCGGTTAAAACATTTGAAGCCCGAAAGCGTCACAAACAAGCTTCCAAATAAACCAATTCACTTCCGTACCTACTTATAATAGTAAGTTAATATACTCACAAACGGAACGGACTGAGAGGCAAAATGTTAACAAGTTGCCGTTAAGTTACAATTGTATACAATTATGCATTCAAGAAGAACTTTCTTAAATATTTCAGCTATTTTACGGGTTAGGTACGACATATGTATATGCGAAAAAGGACAACAAAAGAGGGTGTACTTATAGTTAACTACGTTTGCAGGTGGTAGGACCTTGTGCAAGGTCCGCCCGGATTGATGCCACCATCTGCATCTTGCTCGCTAATCCTGCCGTGAAGCAGCAGTGCTTGCACTGTTGTGTTTCGGCGTGGAGAGTAAGACAGCCGGTGAAATTACTGGCACTTGAGGTATTCCATCTCAGGCCTCTAGGTTGGCAACGCATCTGCAATACCCCTGGTGCTGCAGATGTTTATGGGCGGTGGTGATCTCTTACCATCAGGATACCCACTCGCTCGTTTGCCTTCCAGTCGAATAAAAAAAAACGTAACAACAATTTTGCTAATTTTCACGTTTGAAATAAATGGAATGCATGAATTCAATCTGCATTATCTGCAGTATGTGTAATATAATAATAAACGTTTAAAATAATTGTTAAGTAAGGAAATAATAACAGCCACTTTGATTTATATTTAAAAGCACAACTTTGATTTTGTAAAAGTATAACAATAATCAAATCATATACAAAATGTCAATATTCCACATGAACGTTAAATCAAATGAGTGTTACGCGAAACGTTATAATTTTAGGTACCACGTTGTTGTTAGCTAAATGTGTATTATAATTTAAGTTACCTATTAGCCGGAACATTATCATATAAAAAGTTTTCATACTAATAAACGACATCCCCTAAAAATGTACTTAGCAATACATAGCTTCATTACACAAACTTTTTATACAAAAAAAAATATTTTATAATCCCCACGTCATAAATTGTTTGATATTACACTCGCGGTCAAAGAAAACGGGTCGGTACGAAAAACTAGAATATCTCCTAAAATAATAGAGCTAGGAGCATGAATTAAACTGTATATTGTACTGTTTCTATAATTAATTAAACGACATGATAGGTGTGAAAGTTATTCATTTGTTTATTCTAATTACGTACAAAACAAAATATTTACAAATTTTACGTAGAAAAATTAACACTTGGTACCTCACATTACAACAGAAAAAACTAACTTTAAACCAAATTAATTCTTCGTATTGCCTTCACGGGCTCTTTTTAAAGCTTCCAGATGATTGGGCATGCTCTTCATTAGGTTTCTTATGCGATTTTGCGGGATATTGATTCATCCTTCCACTAACGCATGTTTCAGGTCTCTAATGTAACTAGAGCGGAGTTTCGATTTCTTACATGCCTTCCAAGCTCGTCCCATACATGCTCGATCGGATTTAAGTCCGGAATTCTCGAGGGTCAATTCATAAAAATGATACCAACGTCGTCAAAGTAATCATTTACAATCTGAGCTGTGTATGGCCTGGCGTTTTCATGCATGAACATGGGATTTTCACCCATATTAATTAAGTATGGACCGTCATGCTCATTAAGAGTCTCTTCTACATATCTTGCACTAGTTAGCGTACCATTTTTTATGAAGACTTACTCCATGTGAGTCTCTGAAGAGATTACAGCTCAGGCCACAATACACCCACCGTCAAACGACACTTTTTCCTCAAAATAAGTTCGAGTAAAACGTTCACCTGGCCGTTTGTAAGCTCTTCGCCGCCCATCATGTGCATAGAGCATAAATCTGGATTCATCAGAAAACATATTTCTTGCCAATTCTTCGTCTGCCCACCATCTGTGTTCGCGGGCGTAAATCAATCTTGCTGTTCGCTGCCCCTTTTCAAGTTTTGGGCCATTTGCCGGTCTACATGGGGTCAAATTAGCTTCTTGTAGCTACCGCCTTACAGTACACTCGCTTATGTCATCTTTTCGAGTCTCTCGAAGTTGATTTTGGACTTCAACAGCCGTGAGGTGCCGATTTCGGAGCATAGTTGTAACAATAAATTGATCTTCTCGAGCTGCAGTACATCTCGGTCTGCTGGTTCCTGGTCTTCTAATGTTCTGCCCAGTTTCTCGGAAACGTTGGACGACTCTCTGCACGGTAGAAAGTGACATGCCAACAGTTCTCGCTGTTCTTCTCTGAATTCCGCCTTCTTCTAACATAGTGACGATACGTGTACATTCTTCTGGTGTCAGCCACATGATAGTAAATCAAGAATGATCCAGAAAGGCAACAATGAATGCCTTTTATCATTATGCTTTGACAGATTGAAAATAAAAGTGAGAAAACAGGCAAAAGTAAAACAAGTGCAATTTTAATTTAGACACTAATTAGAGTTTTTTTAAATTTTAACTTTTTCCAGCAGCCATGTAAAACATTTGAAGGTTGTATTTAATACGATATTAAATTCTCTTTAATATAGAGTCAGTTTCGTATAAGTAAACCTTTTCATTTTCAAAATTTTAAGGTTTTCGTCACTGACCCGTATTATTTGACCGCGAGTGTACTAATCCTGGCGCCACACTTCCAACAAATGCCGAGAAAATCCCCGAGTCAATCTGCATACCTGTGAGATTAGATTCGGAGTTTTAGGTAAGATTGCTCCATATTATGACACATGTGTCATTGGAATGCGCGTTGAGATGGTGTTAACGGCCCGAATCAGTCATCGGAGTCGGACTTACACGCCATGGGGTTCTGTATGCCGAATCTTGGGGCAAGCACTCAAATTACAAGCGTTTGTTTCACTTGCCCTGTTTGTAGCTTAGAGTATATCTATGTATACTTTTAGGTTTGTAGGGTATCTTGCAAGTTCATTTTGACCCACTTCCAGTGGACGGAGTGACTTGAAACTTGGCATTTATGTCGCTGGTTCAAAACCAGCACTGCTCTTCAGCCGGGCCAAACTAAAACAAAAGGTTACGACAAAAGTAATCCACCCGATTAGAACCACACGTAAGGAACCCTAAAATTTGGTCGATACTCTTGGTTGTCCTTTAAACAATTTGCCATAACTTTTTGGAGGAAGGAAAAACGTCTTTTAATTAATATCGGAACATGATCTAATCCGCTCCGTTGTGCTAAGGAAGAGTATCTTAAGACCATTTAAGCTGTGTTTCCACCAGACATGTGCGTCCTCGCATTCGTGCTCGTGCTCCTGCGTTGCGAGAAATTTAATGTGTTTGTCATGTCATGAACCAATAAAAACACTCCAACTTACTTATCCTCGCTCCGCTGAGTTGTTTCCACTAGACATGCGCTGAGCTAGGATAAATAACGAAGCGTTTCTACTGGTTCATGACAGACACATTTTGGAGGTAGTAGGACCTTATGCAAGGTCTAAGACTTAATTTATGACATGACGCTATGATTGAGTCAAAAGGCACGCTGCTCTAGAAGATGTGGGGTTGTTATTGTATCATTATGAAAGAAAGGTAAGTAATTTCGCTTGCAGGTGGTAGGACCTTGTGCAAGGTCCGCCTGGAATGCTACCGCTATCTTGCTCGCTAATCCTGCCGTGAAGCAGCAGTGCTTGTACTGTCGCGTTTCGGCGTGTACGAGAGTAAGACAGCCGATGAAATTACTGGCACTTGAGGTATCCCATCTTAGGCCTCTAGGTTGGCAACGGATGCAATAAATACCCTGCTGGTGTTGCAGATGTTTATGGGCGGTGGTGATCTCTTACCATTTGCTCGTTTGCCATCTAGTCGAATAAAAAAAAAACATTCCTCGCAATACATCCTCGCTCATCTCTGATGGAAACAGCCTTAATTTGCCTGTCCAGTACGAGCACAAGGAACTCCAGCTAATAAATTGCGGCATTTACTGCTCTGCGCAGGTCACTCGCGTAATTAAATACTTAACAGGTATCTCGTCGGTTTTAGCAATACTACCCTTTAAACCTGGCTTCGCTTGCGTAACATGGCAATACAATTAGAATAACTAGATTACTAGCTTTATGCCCGCGACTTCGTCTGCGCGGACCTAGGTTATCGCGCGGTGGTGCCCTCTACCGGAATAAAAAGTACCCTATGTTGATCCTTGGGGTTCAAACTGCCTATATACCAAATTTCATCAAAATCGGTTCAGTGGTTTCGACGTCAAAACGTAACAGACAGACAGAGTTACTTTCGCATTTATAATATTAGTAGGGATTTATTTTTCATCACACTTGCTCGTAAACAGTGACGTAACATGCAGGCTACCTTGGTTGCACCTCCCCAAATAGAACCCTCGACCTTAATGTGCTTGTCATGAAACCCATGGTCGATAAATGAGTCATTGTATTGCCCACTAATTTTCTTGTCATGAAGCCCAAGGTCGGTAAAATGAGTTTGTTTCAGAAAATCACATATAGACAACAAAACGGCCAGTATTAAACTATCGAAATACTTAGTAATGCAGCCTCGCTAAAATAGTTGCAATCATAAATTTTAGACTGGGCGCAATAAGAAAAGGATTAAAACACAAACACAACCTAATTTAAAACTTAAAACGTACCTAATCGATTCTACTCTCGATTCTGGGCAAACTGCTTTCTGGTTTTCAGTTATTTAATTAACACCTTGTATAAGGATCGAATGGCCGATGGGGTCAAAAGGTTCTCGAATGGCGTCCACGGACTGGGAGACGAGCTGTCGGTAGGCCTCCAACAAGATGGAGCGACGACCTGGCTAAGAAAGCGGGATCGCGGTGGATACGGAAAGCACAAGACCGGTCTGAGTGGAGAGCCTTGGGGGAGGCCTATGTCCAGCAGTGGACGTCTTTCAGCTGACATGATGAATACATAACATCTTATAGTCTAATTAATCTACGACTTCGATTAAATAGGTACTTAATTCATAAAATGAACGTAATGTTTGTTTAACCAATGCAATTATTTATATCCTATGTTTGTATATATCTAAGTTTATGTATTAGTGCTATAATTATAATATTGGTATCATGCTGGACGCCTTAGTCAATCATGTAAGCCTACAGGATCATTTTCTATTAACAGAAATATTACCGGAAACCAAATAAAGGTATTTCCTAAAATATTTATACTTAAATCTGTCAGGATATTAGGTTTATGTGTTTGTTGTCGTCAAACATTTGATTACGTGAGAGACGGCCATCGCGAAGTATTTTCCATTTTTTCTCTTCCGCCGTAAATTTATGTTACGTTATGGTATTTTCCTGATTTTAAATGTCTTTATTGTTTACCCGGCTGCATTACGTCTCAACGAAAGAAAGAAAGAAAACATTTATTCGTGACAAAATAAAAATACAACAAAAAAAACAAAATATAGTTATGCATGTCACGAAATGGTCCCAAATCAGCTATCTGCCGGTCTCGCGAACGTTCTTCCTTTGGGACCATTTTTGGAGCATTATCAGAAAGCGGTACCACGTCCAAAATAGATTTTGAACTCCAGACTTCTAATTTACAAATTCTTTACTAAGTACCTATACAACTGAACCACGACACTGATAACAGAGTTATCAAACTTACCGATCTTAATACGCACAAAATTTCACTAAAAAAATATTGAAATACGATAACACGTGTTTTTCCAGAGATAGGACTTTTTCCAGAGATTGTTCGCCCCTGAAAGCTCCTACGTAACAAATTTCGTCGAAATCATTAGAGCCAATTCCGAGAACTCAATCATAGACAAATAAATAAATATACAAGAATTACACCTTTATATATATAGGTACAAGATTTATTAAAATTATTCCAAATGTTGTTAAATCAAATATTGTGATTTGACATTCAAAGGTTCTTTTTACAGTATAGTAAATTGAATAAAGATATTTTGACTTTGACTTTGACTTTTGTCATAGCTAGAGCTACATTCTGTATCATTTTTTACTTCTTTTAATGGAATTATTGACACTGATCAACTGGCGTACTTTTTACGCGCTGTTTAAACTATTTCTTCCACAAATTTTGTATGGTAATTAGCTAGTTATGACATCACTTATATGCCAACTCTATTTGTTTTAAAGCAACAAAACGAATTTAGCTTTTATTACTTTTTTCTTTTTTTACATAAAACTAATCCGTGATTGAGTCCTATCTCACTTGATAAAAAGTCTGGTGAGTAGTTTGTATTTCAGGGAAAAATACTTAGGTAATACATTATTTTTACTAGAATCACCTTTTGAAATATTTGTTATACCTACGGTGTCATCTATCCTATTTAGGAGACCCATAGACAACAAAGAAAAATGACAATCGACCACGTGCCGTATTTATTGCACTACTAATACCTTTTTCTTTTTTATCACTGTGATAGTTTTTAATACTTTCTGCATATGTTTTTATAATCTTTCATCGTGACTTGACTGCTTTCCATTATAAACTGCGAAGTCAATAAGGAACAAAGCAATGATTACATTAATAGCTAACTAATATTGATAAAACAACAAGACATTTCTGATGACTTCAGAAAATTTTTATGGCACAATGTTGAATTAAAAAAAAAGTTGAAGCTATAAAAGAGACCATAAATCAGTTACGGAAAGTCATAGCCGTGATCTTGAATTGAAAACTAAATAAAGTCAATAAATTCTATTCTTTTAATCTCTTCATAAATCTAAATGTATGAGCGAATTTTTATGTTTCTTGTTACTTTGTTACAGCATTTATGATGAATTTATAAAAATATGTATGTTAACTGTTTATTGTATTACTAAAGAAAAGAAACAAATACAATTGACAAACTATAAAAGTCTTTAAAAAAAAAACACTAAGATAAAAAAACTTTTTTTGCTGTATTGACTGTAAATCCAAACTACGTACCTAACGACTACGATATTTCATTTATTATTTTAAATTATGTGGTTTCAAATTCCCAAAATCAGAACACGACATATTTTGAAAATAATTATTAAGTACTTTCCTGAAATTAATAACCGTTAAGAGGAAGTTGCAACGCTAAAATAATATTTCAATAAAATTTTATTTTAATAGAATACTAATAATCGGGTTAGTCACAACACAACATGTCGTATGTACCTAATTAGCTAATTTACAGATTTAACTTTATCAAGCGTCTCACTTCAAAATGTAAAATCCAGCCACTCCATCAATACAATTTTCCTTTAAGTTTTCCATGTATGGATACTTAAAGACTGAATTAGTGATTTTCCCAACAATTTCCATAACAAATCCATTTAATGAGGACACGTAATCAAGGTGGTTCTCGAATAATTAAAAAACAACTAAGTAAGTAAATAATTTTTATGAAAAGATCCTTCAATATAAATATGACTAGCTTTTGCCCGCGGCTCTGTCCGCGTGGTAGGTATTCGGTTATCGCGCGCTCTTCCCTCGGATACTGTGCATTTTCCGGGATAAAAAGTAGCCTATGTGACAAAATTTGTTATGATTTGTTGATGTTTGTTGTTTTTCTTCCTCTTTAAGTAGTAAAATGTCACGAATAAATGTTTTTCGTTCTTTTCTTTTTTTCTATGTCACTCTCAGGCCCATAAACTATCTCTATGCCAAAAATCACGTCGATCTGTCACTCTGTTACGGCGTGATAGACGGACAAACACACAAACATACAAATACACTTTCATTTATAATATTAGTATGGATATGTAAATAAATATATAATAATATATAGTAGGGATAATGGTTCAACCTCTATGGCCTCTCAAGCATAGGGTAGGGATTCCTACCAGGACTTTCACCTCTAAATTCAAGGAAAAATTATACTGTAAATTTACTATGAGCTTTTCGGTATAGGAAAACATTGCGAGAAGACCCGTGCTACCTTTACAAAATAAACGCAGAAGTAGGTAAAAGGTCGACTGAAATCAAGTCGAATGAGTCAGCTCATTGGTGCTCAGCCCAACCCTGAACCTAAAGAACTATTTTTTTTTCTAATGGTAGATATCTATAATAAGAAAAAGGAAAGAGCGGATTTTCCCGTAGAATAGGAAGTTTTGTAACGGAATGAAACTGCTGGAGAGGTAATTAGTGAGGTAGTAGTATATTGGGAGCTTTCTCATAAGCATTCCGAGGAAAATGTTTAGACTGCAGGGCTTCTACGAAACTCGAAGTTCGTGTCGTGCGGTCCCTCTGATACTTATTATATACTATTTAATACGAGAGCGAGAGTCGTGGCCGAGCTTTTTTTTAAAAGTAATCCGTCAACGAGGTCAATTAGACGCTATAGCTCAGAATATTTTTGTTCAACTAATGACCCTAAACTAAGGCTAGAATTTTGCGTACAACATAATAATTAACTTTATCATGTGTGCTTTTATAAAATGATCTCGATTTAAATCATTCCAACCAATCCGTTCACATAATACCAGCAAAAGACGCTTTCACCTCACCTGTGGTTATATAGCGTCAAAATCCCAGCTTTAACAGAAACGTAATTTACACGTAAAAAAATTAAAATTAAAATGCCATAAAATGGACTAAAATGTTAAATTAGATCAAATATGCTAGCTTGTATCATAAGTTATAGCTTTTACGGATACATAATGTGTTTGTTATAATCTGACAAATATGCTGTTTAAAGTATTGTGGCGTATCAGTCCCGGTTGACCTTACCTTAATAATAGAGTGCTTGTGCCGATATTTTTGACCACTTTGGCCGCTCTGAAATATCTGATAGCGACTGAAGGGCTACTCCGAAACACAAAATTCGAAGTTCGTGTCGTGCGGTCCCTCTCGCTCTCGTATCAAATAGCATAAGTGTCAGAGGGACCGTACGACACGAACTTCCAATTTCGATTTTCGGAGTAGCTCTGCTGTACACCCGCTACCAAGCCTACAACTAGACGCATCCACGATAAATCTTCAAAAACCTTATCAAAGAAAGGCCGCTCGCACGCACGCGTCACAGCGCCGTGGTGGGGATAAGAATTGCTATACTTATATTCGTGAACGCGCGCGCCCGGTCTATACGTTTCCCGACATCGCGTCAACCACCGACAAAAATGTGTAACATGTGCACCCGCGACGAAACATTCGAGGCCCCGGCGCCCGCCCCTAAACCCGAAAGGAACAACACGTTGGAAAGAATGAAGCTCAAGCATGGGATAGTCACGGACCCCCATGCTGAGGACAAGCAGAAGGAAGTGGCTTACCAGCCTGATCTCCTTGCGGTGTCCACGCAGTACTCCAAAGTGGCTTACGACATCTTCAAGGCTGTTTTAGTTCGTGCACAGGAGACCAAGGCTTATGTGTAAGTGTTTTTTTCTATTAAACCGTCCTGAAATAGGCTCGAGACACGTTCAGCGCCTAGTCCTTTTTACGCGAGGACTAAAACAATCGTGATAAAATTAAGTATTCTACACTGCGATTTGTCGGACAGCACTCATTGACAATCAATTTTATTTTAGCAAGAGGAACATTCTCTTAAATCACATTATTCAAACATGGTGAAAAATTTCGCTGAATTTAAAATACAAGTTGTTTATTAGTGAATTACTGCTCTATCCTATCTCTGGTCTTTTCAACTGTCTATTAGCTTATTTTTGCCACATTTAAATGATATTTTCCGGTTCTGATCAATTCAGATAAAAATATTAAATCCTCCTTTTCAGCGAGTAAGTGTCATCATATGTTTTACAAGTTAACTGTGTGTTCTATGGCGATAATGTTAAGGACAATAGACTACAATTTATAATATAAGTATTTAACTACTAAGTTGGTCTTGTTATCTGCATAGCAACATGACATTGAAGACTTCCCGCTGGACCGCGCTAACTGGAACAGATTGTCAATATTTTCCACTGTAGATTATAATTCTGCAATATTACAATTAACTATCAAAACATCGTCATTAGCGATTAAAATATTTGATAAGATGACTCTTTTAAACGCTTTGACTAATTAAATTTCAGTATTATCATAACTAACGAAATATCCAGGAAAACTACAAATATCAGCAATAATTACAGGTGAACACTTGATCACGAAGAAGTTTGAAAAACGCTTAAATTGATATGATACTTAGGTACATTCATTTCAAAAATCTCAATTGATAAACTTATTTTTCTCAAGTCTGTGCTCTTATCGAAATAACATGTGCATATTTCGATCCAACGTGACAACAGCAAAAAGCAAAGTCGATTTCTACCTGATTTGGGCATACTTAAGTATTATAGACAACTTTATCACTCATGTATAGTGTGAGCTATCAATGATTGATGTGGTTACTTTCTTTTGAAATGACTTGAGTGCATGTGACTGATATTAATAGGCTTTCTTTGTCACGTGATCTTTTTATACAGATAGAAGGAAATACAATAGTTATTATCTTATAGATGGTATTAGAAAGAAAATTCTAATTATTAAACTGTGATGAAACCGGTGGATGCAAGTGGCGAGTTGTCGTTCACTGGGGCGTTCTGATAGGGACGTCTTTGCTCAGCAGTGGACTTCTTCCGGGTGATGATGGCAAGAACCTTAGGGTAATCGTACATGACACTGACCTATATTACATTTATATTTACATTTTTCCATCAAGACATTTGGAAAAAAATCTTTACATCTAGATTAATTTTTTGCTGGAATCGTTTTTCTGCTCAAAATACATTACATAGTTACATTTTTAATGACATGACAAACTTTAAGTGAAATTAAGTAAAAATTATGCTAAAAAATTTAGTTCGCAAAGCAATATTTGGCTACGCTTATGAACGGTTTAAACCAGGCCAATATAACTGTGTTACGTAGCAACGGCTTATCGGACATAATACGAAATAATGCTGAAGGTAACTGCGTATTTTAGACTACTAATGCAGTGTTCTTTTAACACTTGCAGATGCATACCTCTATGTCGTATCAAGTCGTATGGTATTAAGTGTAGATCCTGCTTCAGAGAAAGTATACCTATGAGAAAATTTACTTACGTAATGTATTTCTTATACCCAGTCAAAATGCAAAAGCATGGGCATGCTTTACTCTATTTTATAAATATATTTAAAACACTGAGTAAAAAGTTATCTGTGTACTTTAATGCCCTATATCAAAAGGCCCTTGGCCTAACTTAGAGCAGTGCAATAGTAGGAAGTGAAAGAGTGAAAAAAAAAAAGTAAATTTAGAAGTGAAATACTTCGTCTTCGTCGTTTTACTTCGTCTGCGAATAATTTGTTTATCGCACCTATGGAAAATTATACAATCTTATCGGAATAAAACCATCCCATTTCATTAATAAACTACATAATATCTTCTTAACTATCATCGCGATCAATTGGATAATTTAAGCGAGAAAAGAACAAACACACTTTCGCATTTATAGTATTACATAGTAAGGATTAGTCAATGTTTTTTTTCGCATATTGTCCGCTAAAGGTGGCGCCTTGCCGCTGCCTTTCATCTAGTGCTACTATAAATTAATGGATGTATTCTAGAGATAATTTAAATCTAGATAACGTAATCAATCATTATAGTTGCCGCTAGTCCATCGACCCTGAAAATCGTTATAATATATATAATATTATATTATTAAGATTGGGTCTGAAACTCTCGCTTTTATTTCGAGTGTCTTAACTAATTCGAGGTCAAGCAAAAGGTCTTAGTTTGACGCACAAGATTTAGTTGGAACTGTTTTGCGAGGTAAAGTACCTATAAAACAAAAGGATAAATTTAATATCGACCGCCGTTTCTCACAATGTTTACTAGTACAATTCTTTAATAACATTGGTAGGTAAGTAATTTAAGAATAGTATAAAAATATCCTGCCACATGATTTCTGTGCATGCGACTGTACGGTCACATGCCTCATTACTAATCCACTAGATCAGATATTTTCGCCACACCGATTCGTAGCGCCAAGAAAAATATTTTCCACCATCAACCCAAAACATTTTCCAGAGTAACTGCCGTAAATGATCAAATCAGTCATACTATTTTATAGGTTCACTCACGCCAACAACAATATTATGCTCTTTTTCTAGCAGGAAGTAAATATGCGTGGCACGGTAATGAGAATATGAGTTTTGGATGCCGCCCAAAAATCATTACCATTACCTGCCAGTCACATGGTCTAGCGTTTCCCTAAGACGTGTCTTAAGGCACGTACATTCTCAACTTCATCGAACGAATGATGTTTATACTACTCGATCTTGTTATTGTAAACTGTTAATTGAAGACACTGACTACAATAGAAATGAGTTTTAAGTGACCGTGTTACGGTTCATAATTGTTTCGAGGTGTATTGAGAATGAGTCTTCGATGGAGGCGGGTGCGATTAGCGTGAGAATGAAAACTTATCAGGGTGAAACAGTTTCAGACCTGAAACATCAGAAGATACCTTTAACGAGGTCAATTGATTTTCTCAATTGATTTCACTTGATCAGCTAATAGCAGATCACTTTGAAAACTACAGCCTTCGGGAGTTTCTAATTATGTAACAATATCATTCCCATGTAAAAACTTAGACCTAATCTAATTTGCATGTCCAATCTGTGGAAAGAACGAGTTGTGACCTGTCACGCTTCACCGCGCTGGCAGAAACAATCGAATCGTGGATAAAGTTCATGCAGAGTGACTGATAACTCGGGTAGCGATTTTCTTTTTGCATTTATTAGCCTAAAAAGAGGTTGTTAAAAGGATGAATCACATCAGTCATATGGAATAGACTTGATAAGTTTCGATGGCACATTTATTAATTATCATAGAGTTTAAAGGGATGATACGAAAACATAAGTTTTTCCTTCTGCAGGCAATATCCAAGCTTAACTTTTAAGCTCAACTTTTTTAAAGTGCAAGTTATCTTTTTAATCAAATAAGCTGTCTATATGGTAATTTAACCTGGACTATAAAGCACAAAGTCGTGTTATGTAACTAAAGCAAAAAATATTCAATCAATACACAACTTTCCTGTTTTTCATCCGCAATCAATTCGTAAAAACCTAATCTTTCAGATTATTTAGTCAATTTTGTAGATAACGGAATATGTATTAGAAAAAAACATATGACGCTTATGAGAAACGAAAGACGGGAAATATCCAGAGTTGTTTGTTGAATCTTGTGACGTAGTTTGCAGTTACGCAGTGAGATTCCAGCCTGTTATAATGAAAAACGCGTGCTATCACTGCAATGATAATGCATTTCACGATTCGCAATGCTCGCAGTCACGTCTGCTGCGTATTATAGCTCCATTATGAGATTACAATATTAGTAATTAATCATTAAAATTATAGTCAGAGTTCGTCAGAGGAATGATATTTAAGAGCTTGATTAATTCTTAGTTCATCTCATAATCCATATTAATATTATAGATGCGAAAGTGTGTGCGTTTGTCAATCTTTCACGTCGAAGCGGAGCGACGGATCGGCGTGATTTTTGACATAGAGATAGTTTATGGGCCAGAAACTGACACAGGTTACTTTTTATCCAGGAAAAATGCACAGTTCCTGAGAGAACAGCGCGCGATAACAAAATTCCACGCGGGCGAAGATGCGGGCAAAAGCTAGTCCCATTATAAGACCTGCGATTGGTACACAGGTTATTTCTAAGTACTAATACTAAGCTGGTTTTAATAACTGGAAAATATTTGCCAATAAGCTGCATGGTAATGACATACATTTCCAACAGCGATAATAAAAACAATTATACTTCACGGGTGCTTGACCTGATTTTGAAGCAATAAAGATCTTGAAAGTCGTAAACTATTTGTATGCCTACTCCTAACAACAGAAGCAACATATATCAGAGATACTGGCATCATTCCGTCCTATTTTGAAACACGGTCTTCAGTTACAAACTTTTAAAAGGCACTTTTGGGTGAATCGCAACAAGCTTACTTTTTTGCCAATTTTGGTGGTAATTTTGAAATTAAGACTTTTGAATAAAGTTAAGTTCTCAAATGAAACTAATAGGTATATTAAACAAGTTTACTAAATGGTCCAGTATTACACCAAGTAATTTAGGAGAAATTTAAATTTAAAATTTTTACATTACACCAAAATTTGCAAATGTCCACCATAATTTGAAAAAGCGTCACCGAAATTAGGTACTGGCCACCATAATTAAGAAACAGTGTGACTAATGGCATTTTAAATTGAAAATGACAAGATAAGGGTAAAACTATCTATAAAAAATGATTATTACGAAAATCTTATTCAAATAAAAGCGCCAATTAAATAGTAGGTACGTACTTCAATACCTGGTATTAAAATTAAAGATCACAATGAAGGAATTAGCCCTTCAATACAATTTCATCATCTTTTTGGTTTATCATAACATATGTATATGTTTTTTTTTTGCTTATTGAGAGGTTTTTACTTATCCTTCGGCTTTTTCAATTCCTCGCCTTAAATTAGATTGCTTTAATTTTATTTTTTCTTTCCCTTTCAGCTATCTGTTCTTTTTTTCTAGACTTTCTTTTTGAGACATTATTTTACTTTGTTCGCTAGATAAAAAAGGAAGACTGTTTATAATAATATTTGTCAAGCGTTGGAAATTCAAACTAACAAAAAAAAAACATCCTTGTGTATACCAGACATAACCACACGGTAGGGTTTGGTAACCGTTAAAACAATTCAAAATTAATTGACCTACAGAGGCCGTTATATTTTTTATTAAAAATATTCGTTAACAGGTATATTGTAGATCTGTTTCGAATTTTTAACAGTGATAGTTTAAAAGTTAAGGGGGTGGGCACTGGGCTCTTCAAAAATGACTTTGACAGTTAATATCTAGCGGCTGGGGCTCTGAAGGTATATAGTTTATATGACATTTTTTACTGCATTTTAATAGCTCTATCAAATGATACGTCATTCAATAGAATATGGCAAAAATAAAATCTTTACATTTCCTGGTATGGGAGAGGTCGCAAAAAAAATTTTTTTTATTATTTTACTACATTTTTGTATGCGGGTAACAAGTATACGTCTTCACACAAAATTCCGTTAAAAGCGATCCATAAATGAGCGAGAAAAGGGCTGCAAAATGCCAAACACAACCACCAAAAACACCAAAATTTGATCACCAAAACTGAAACGAGGAAGAAAATAAATCCTAAAAAAAATGCGGTTAGATTTATAACCAAATACGATCAATTCAGTTAAAAAGAAACTCAAAACACTCAAAATGCTTTTAAAAGACATGTTATAATCATACTCCTTACTATTTTTTGAAAAGCCACCATTATTAGATTTTTTTTGACGCCCTTTGCACCAAAATTGGGTATTTACGTGATTGGCGGGAAACGAAGCGACGAATGACACCAACGTTACCATTGGCTGCAGCAGCGTAACCGGCAGCTACGCGGAGGCGCTATCTGATACTTTGTGTATCGTTTAGAAACGAGTAAGATCGAACTAAACTTTGACCACCAAAGTTTGGTTGCGCGCTCGGACGTTTGTTTATGGGATGATTCGGGGCACAATAATTGTACTTACAACGATGATATTTGGTTTTTGCACGCATTAACTAATTAAGAACATGCCTTGACTAAAATAAACCAGAGTTACCAAATGGTTTTTTTACAATTTGAGTATTTCAAAGTAAAAACGGATTCCGGACAGCCCACCAAGTATTGGAAAACGAGTTTTAAAATTTTGCTTCTGCCAGAGGAAGAGGAATATCAATAAATTATTAGGTGCTACAAATGGAGAATTATATAAACTATAGTATAAAAAATATAACAATGCTTAAAAACAAGTTATCAGTGGCATTATCCAATCCGCCGCGTCAAAATCGAGCCTGGAATATTCACCCTTTTGTCAACGAATTGTTACCGCAGCAGCGTCGTATCATAGTAAAAGGATAAAGTCGCATCGTGTATAAAATATTCTGTTTAACATGTGAAACGTTCGAAATATTCTGCAAGAAATGTCTAGAAAATATAATACGTATAGATCTATCTATGTTATAGATTTAGACTGACATTATCATTTTTTTGCCTCTCTCATTATCTTGTATCCGTATATTGACAGTTCAAGATACAGTTATGCGATAATGTTTTTTGCACCCGTAGTATCACCAAATCATCTCAGATACCTAATCATCTCAAATTTTGTGCGTATACATATAAATATACGTCGTTAACAATGATTGGCCATAAAAAGAACAAGAACTGATAATAACGTATCATTTCCATTCCTCGGGCCAGGATATTTCGCCATTATATTTCTTATTGTTTATGTCGGACTTCTAATAATTCTGAAATCAGAAGATACAAAAAATACATATTTGACCATTACTTATATTTTTAGATAGAGGCAAAAATGTGTAGAGTTCTGAAGTCACTTGGTAACGTGCTTAGATTTTGACATTGACTCTACATAATTATTGCTATAGTAAAATATAACAAGTATATTACTCATATTAGGGACTCATGTAAATGTCCCCTTTTGTATACCTAATTCTTTACTTACTTTTAATGTATATTTTCTGTAGAAAAAACTACTTTCTGCCAAGTTTTTTCTAGCACGTTTTTCTTGGTAATGATGGTGTTCCGAAAGCGCTGTTAGTACAAAACATGTAAAGAGCCCTTTGCAGCATAGTTATATCTTACCTTTTGATTTTAAAAACAAAGATTCGCAAAGCAAAGGCACCAAAATCATGACAAACCTTACAAGTTACTTGTAAGGAATAGACTAGGTAGTTTTAAAAGATGAAAAATTTCACAATAACCGCCATATCTCTTTCCCGCTACAGCTGTCATTCAAATCAAATAAAATCGTAGGAAAATAACAGCTTATCTTACGTATCATCGCGGCGTCACAGTAGCCAACTTATCCAACTGGATTGAACCGGAGCTAACCTCAAATATTAGAGAAGATTATTCTATCAAAGTACCTAACAGAATTTATGGCATGATAATACGCTCAGCAATAGTGGATAAAGCTTAAAATATGCCCTTTAGCCTTAGCCTTTGGCTTTAGTTTTGACTAAGGTTTTAAAAGGGCTAGAAAAGTAGTGATTACAGCGCAGTCTGGCGAATTAGCTTCATAATAATCTACCTTAAACCATAGCCAATGAACCGTCTACATTCTATAATCAGTTTCCGAGAAAAACGACAACATCTCATTAGAGCGCGCATTTGGGCGGTGGTGATCTCTTACCACCAGGAGACCCACTTGCTCGTTTGCCTTCCTGTCGAATAAAAAAAAAAAAGAGATGCCTATAAGGTATACCTAGTGCCATCCACGCAGACGCGTGATTTTGTCAAAATTAGAAAAGAATTATATTAAGAACAATATTAAGAACCACGGCACTCGTCATCATGAATGACTCTACCTATAAACATACGAATATTCGTCGCCGTCCCGATAGCTGCCATCTTTAATTTTATGTCATTACCAATAGAACTGACAGCAGCTTGTCATCTATTGGGCATTAGTGTGTCCAGCACTCGGACGTTTACTTTATCTTTTCTATTCCGTCGTAAGTAAAAATTTAATGCTGTAGCGATTCTTCTTTGCTTGTCAATAAGAACTGAAGTAAAATTATTATTGGGAATACTGCTAGATCATGCATGTTCTAGTTGATGACACCTAAACCTGTTATCATGAAAATGCATATTAAATATACCTAACATATGGTGCAAAGTTGAGCTCATAATTGAAATGTTTATAATGATTTGTGGTTGTAAAAATGTTGTCATTGCCTTACGATAATCATGCAATTGTTACGTCCTGCATTATCAGTATGAATCGATCACTATCAGTTTGAAGTATTTATAGAATGGATCGGTTTTTGTCACTTGACGAAGGTCTCAAATTAGTCATGCCTCTAAGTACTTACTACCGCTAGGTACCTGAAGCCATGAAGGTACTTAAAGGAAATTGTATAAATTGCTTTAAAATTAATCCGTATTTTTATAAGGGTAACAGAGTTCTATCGAGTGGTCACACACAAGCTTGTCAATATATAGTAGAACCAGGACTAATCGGAATATTGATTACACGGAAACCTACTAAGGATTTATAATCACATTTTATTATGTTTTAGTAAAAAATTTAGACTTATTATTTTCCTTACAAAATTAATTAGCACGCAATGTATCGTTACGCGATACTACTTTGTTTTTATTCAAAACGTCGCACTTGTTAATGTGACAGCTGTCACAGAACGCTTCTCTCTTCTTGTACGCATTACACTGCTGCTCGAAAATATTTAAAAAATTAATTACGCTCTGTTAGTTAATTTTAAATTAACAGTTTGTTTTGATATCGGTTCATATCACTTAAATCTTCGTCTGGATACAGTTTGTGGTAATATTATAAATACACGCTGTATAATCCTGGACCATTTATGCCACACAGTTATGACTTTGGTGTGACTAAGTACCATCAGCTAAACATGTGGTCTACCACCTTAAAATTGATAGTGGTTTGCATATCACAAAACAGTAATGCCAATAGACGCGTCTGTCAACTTGAAAGTTCGACTTTAGCGACATATGCTTTTGATAGGAACTTGTTTAAAAATTGATAGACTACTTATTTGGCTGATATATACCTATATACCTCAATCTTTTAAAAAATTCACTTCACCTTCAAACTGCGTCCCGTTGTCCCCATTTACATAGCGTGAGATTTCACTTCATTCTATCAATGTCGCACGGAAATGTAAATATCCAATTGTTTCTATTTTAAAAGGCTACAAAAAACTTTAATCAATCACAGTTTAAGCAAAGCACCAATTAAGCTAAACTGTTGAATTATTCAACAAATCAAACGTGAGAAACGATTTCACGAATCAAATATTGCTTAATTATGTATGAATCAAATTATTGACTGGGATTATTCAATACAGTTGTGTCCTCAATTTTACTGAGGGCCTAATGGCTTGTCTGTCCTTGACCGTGGATTCGATTCTCGAAAACAAATTACAGGGTCACAATCAGTCTATAATCCAGTAAGTATATTTTTCTTTTCGTCTCTTTACCATATTAAGTTATAGTAACCAGGCGTGAATAAATAAATATATTGTTGACTCGCATTCAGCTTTTTAACTCTAGAATCAAGCTACTTAGTACCATCTTAATCATGAATTAAGCAGGGCTACTAAGAAATTCGAAAATCAAAGTTCGTGGCGTTCAGTCCCTCTGACACTTATACTACTTATACGAGAGCGAGAGGGACGGTACGATACGAAGTTATATTTTTGAACTTCGGAGTCGGCCCACTGTCGCCAAGCAACAAGTTCTTACGCTGTGTTCCGGCATCGAGAGTAGAGCCGGCGACAGGGAAATTGCTAACCACTTTAAAGGAAGGTGACTAACTGAACAATTAGTTGAACGCATCCTGAAATAGCTTGAGGAGTCCCACACACCAGCATTCTTGGCAACAAATGACTCGAGAAATTTTGAGACAGTCGGCATGAGAGCAGTGAATCGGGTCAGCATTTTGATTGTAATTTCGCCTCATGCAATTGCGAGATTATTCTACTCTCTCATCCCTGTTTCTTTCTCAGTTCACGCAAAAGAGTACCTTTTTGACCTCTAGTGCCAACCTAACCTAACCTAATCGCACGGTACCCTAACTCCGGACCTGAAACTGATCCTAAAAATGACTAATAAAGAATCATAAGAAGATCCTACAACTACTACTTCTTTTTCAACTCCATAACTAATGCTCTCCACGTGGAACGCATGGAACGAATTGCGCTGTTTTTCAATTTAGATTCAAATCGGTACAGCAATGTTTTTTTCGTATTTACATCCAACGAACCTTAAGGTTTTCATGTTGATTTGAATGTGACAGTGTTTCAAAACGTTTGTGTTTTTTTTCTCACAAAACCTATTCTTATTTTTTACAATAACTCCTTCAAGCATGAGACTTAATGGAAGTAGGTACAGCAGGGTACGTCCACTTGTTCTACCCAACCAACCAATTTGGACAGCGCGTTGTGGTCGAAATTGTACCAAACAGAGCTCGCTTCACTCGTTCTACTTAATTTTCCGAACCCAAATTGACAATAAAAGTTACCAATTATATTATCAAAATCTCTTTGATGTTCCACCTATTGTAAATAGTTATCTAAGTTGGTTATCTGGGAGGAACAGATTACGTTTCAAGCGCACATTATAGCATGTTATAAAATTACAAGTACACATATTAGTTAAAGTGTTAAGTCAATATAGTAAATTACCATACAATAATTAATAATACCTACTACTATATTCGTAATAAAATACAACTTAAAAGTACTCACAGCTCAATTATCACGTCCTAAGTGGAATACGTATTTAAATTACGAGTCACGTAACTAGACTAGGCATAAAACTTGAAACTAATAACGGATATTTTACCGCAATATTTAATCCAAGTTAGTTCTTTCTTTGAAGAAACTTGCGACAGTAACTTAAATCGTGCGCGCAACATAATTACAACAAATGATTTTACTCACAATAAAATGGTTTTATTTATTACATGATCCTGATAATTTCAATGCCGTAAGGTAGTTATTTTAGAAGAACGTTTAATGAACTAACAAAATTATTAAATTACTACTCTGTAAATACGCACGAAGATTCAATGACAGTAACTCACGTCATTATTTTAAATTATTCTCTTTAAATACTGTCATTACTCGCAAATACTACATTATTAATCATCAGATGCATTTCAACTTTTAAATACTCTTTAATCAGTGGACATAAACGCACCGCCAGTGTGGACACAGATTTATTGCCACAGATAGTTATATTTATCAAGAATTTATTTTCTCTGCGACCATATGCAGACACGGAAATTCGAAGCATTTTTCTGGTTAAAAATGTAGAGGTGACTCTACAGACTTATCAATGTTGGTTTATCATTGACAATCATTGCAGATAAAGTTGTTTGGCCAATATTTGTTACGGATGAAAAAATTTCAGGGCAAAGATCATTGATTACTTAAACTGCTTATGAGCACCTGTTTATCGCGATTTAAATATAATTGAAAGCCAGTTGCCTAAAAATATCAACTATAATGTAAAATAATACAATAATGCATTCGTTTGTAGAGTTTCCCTTATGTCGAAACAAAAAATAAATGGGGTGGTAACGGCTATAATTAAATGTGACCTGATTATTTAAATCACGAACAAGTTTGTTTTTTTTTTTTCAAGGAAAACCGCGTACCAGCCAGCGTCATCTCGATAAATAATAACAAGTTCCTTCAGTATTTTGTATCTATGACGTAAAGATATTGTTTTGTATTAAAAAAAAATCAGAAAACAGAAAACCCACACAAATCAGAATATGTAATAGCTACAGTATTGTAATTAAAAAAAATCATTTGTGTATAATCTCAACTAGTTTCATGTATGGCCTCAAAACTGTAATCAACTAAGCGGAAAACAATTTCGCTCTACGTTTTCTATCCTTAGAAGCATTTCAACTTCACTTATATGACATTCTTGTTTTCTGCATGTCGCAAGTAATTCTAATTTGACGAGTTTTATGGAGAAAATGGGTCAGCCCTGAGAGTTCCAACCGGTATGAGTGATGTCAATTTATAATAAAACCAGATCGTTCTGCTCTATCTTACAAATTTAAATAATGAAGTTTTTTTTCCGTTGTAAATAAAACTAACGTCACAATCATATTTTGAGATTATGTAAAAATTATTTACTTTTTGTGAATAGTCAATCAATCTAATCTCTATTAGTCAATTAACAGTGTCTATCTCCGATTCTTATCATAAAAGCGAGGCATTCATATGATAAACTATGTATTTTTCCACATAGCACCAAACGTCCAAGGCTTTCTTTTTAAAAATTGCGCGAGGTGTCATCCCCAACCAATTTCGCCTTTAACATTTACATCAATAAAAAAAAAGTCAATACATCACGCAATCGACTCGGGTCGGGCGCAAGTGACGCGTTTTGTGATACCGTAAACCCGTTAGTTTGCACAGCTGTTACGTAAATAATTAATACGATTTCATATGTATTGTGAAGATAGCGGGGAAATTGCGTCAATTGTTACTGGGTACTGTTGTATGAAAACAATTTTATTTATTTTTGTTTTCCAAAATATTTCTTCTATGCGGATTGATTTTACAAAATTAATCACACATAGGAACCGGCTCACAAATGTCAGCTGTCATCAGAAGAGAGAACCAATTATAGATAGAAACTTGATGCGATTTTGCCTACAGAGAAACATACGATGGTCTTCAAAGTAGGTACGTACCTACGGAAAGTTACCTATAGATACTTTTTTATTAACTAAATGATTAGTTTACAAATAGAAAGCATAACTGCCAACATGGATAATTATGA
Organism: Choristoneura rosaceana; assembly: GCA_037349165.1. Lineage (NCBI taxonomy): Eukaryota > Metazoa > Arthropoda > Insecta > Lepidoptera > Tortricidae > Choristoneura > Choristoneura rosaceana. Next base: position 2,273,505 of record JAZBNJ010000026.1, read on the forward strand.
TCTCGTGTTCTGCTTTACTTTACAAACGATTTAAATTAACCTGTACTGACAATATATCTTATTTGAAAGTTGATTCTTTACAATTTGTTTGCGCGTTCAGAGCCTTGACATTATATTATTTTGAATTGTGACAGCCTTGTTTTGATCCTGAAAGAATTGAAATGGCGGACTTGCTTTCATCTTGAAAGATTCGGTAAAAACACACGCACTTGATAGGTACATGTTTTTGCAAAGTCCTTACTAACTTTCTTGCAATAAACAATTGATTGATGGATTGCTAAATGATTCTTTAATCGTTAAGAAATCCTAATAGATAATCCTTTATAACTATCGAAGATATACTAATACTTATATCTACTGAACTGAGTCATACTAATTAGAAGTCTTCAACCTATGTAGATGTTTACCTACTAACTGACGTAGCCATATTTGCCGTTATTTTACTACGTAATACCCTACTAAATTTAGTTTACCAATTGATTTTTCTCATACAAACGATTAAGCATTCAACAATTTCAGTCCTAAATTCTAAAAATATCGCCTTTTCTATGGTTTTTGATGAAAGTGTTCGTAAACAACAGTGTTTTGAATAAGATAACCCTTTTATCTTGTCAAAAATAAATCTGCAATGTATTTTAGTAGAACATCACGTGTATTTTTAAATTTAAGTATGCAGTTCTATTTTCATCACAAAAAGTGCGTGATTTTATCAGTGACATCTCACGGCGCTCGCCAACACTTGAAGGTTGCTTCAAAAATAACAAATGACAACGCACATCTGAGACTGTAGCAAAACAAAATGTTGGTACATGTCATTCTATACCTTTAACCTCAAAACTGCTGTTAATACCAATGCTAAACATCTGCTTGTCAGCTTTCAAGGAGCTCCGATCTCTACTTAACATAATAATGGAAGTTCTGACGTTATATTAAGTTACATCAGTTTATGATGTAGAACAGTCTTTAAAGTCTTCTTGATTTAGTATACCTACTATATTGGGCTGTTCCTCAACATCGGTTAAAACAAAAACACATTGACGTCACTCCAAAACATCATCTTCACTTACGTCAATGTTCAATCGTCTGCAAGTCAGATGGGATTGCCACCAGACATCGAAACTGATTTCCACGCCTGTTTGATCTATTCACACTTTGACTGATCATCTATTTGTGAAATTAATAGCTCGCTACTTCGCTGATCTACTTCGGCTTCAGTTTCAATCGGAGCAATTCGAGTTTTTCCGCCTCTAATGAAAACAAATTCATTGATTAATTGAAAAATAGTTCTTTTATCATTATTTCTAAAAGAAGCACTTTATGCATACGTTAAGCTTCGAACCGCAGTCATAATTTCTGCGGTTTATGATGGCGCCTATATAATACTTTACAGACTGGAAATACGGGTGTCGGCAGGACTTGAAAACATGGCGGTCTTGAGTGCCTTCTTAATTATCCTTAGCTACTTCTTGATTACGCGCTGTATAAAATACTGTATAAAATGCTGAGTTTATGTGTATCTTGGAAATTGTTAAGCTTTATAATAATCTCAGGTTGCACGCAATTTCAGAGGAAATACGAATAGATTGTTGCACAATTTTGCTAAAAGATTTTAACATGTTTTACTTAATTTACAGTTACCGATTCAGAACTTGTTTAGTATAAAAAAAACATTATTACCTACATTTTGAAAGCAAAATATCTACCTTACTTACTTAATTGCACTTTCATGCATCATCATCTGTATTTATGATGCTTGTCAGTATGAGGAACAAAGTATCTTATCACGGTTGCGATTCAAGCTTTTCGATGATTTTTTAAATGATTCACGCAATAATCTTGTTGTTACAGTTTTCAATATACTTCTGATTCACATTCTGGCTATCGGTAGATAGATTATCATCGTATTAGTACTCATCTCCGGGGTCATTAAGCAACTACCTTTAATCATACATTTAGCTACGTGATCATTTTATTACACTTTAATCATTTAGTAATGACGCCTTGAAAGGTTTTAGCGACATTTACAATGGTGTATAAGGGAATGCAAATTTGTATAACTTAGAAGCTTTTAACTACCCGTCGTCATGTTATGTAGGTACTTTATGTTCGATGCTTATTTGTATTTATTCATTCCTCCTAACGTATTTTCCTTCCTCCTTTTCTTTATCCCGTTTCTACCTCAAACGTTGATTTGAAATATTGACCCTCGACGCCTTTCTTGACCTCGGCCTCAACCTGGCCATCCTAAACTAGATGAAACACTGTTCTAACTCATGATCATGATTCATGACTTATCAACCAATACAAAGATCATCAATCACGTATCATATTTACTAGTAGGTACCTACATTTATACTTAGGCTATCAGACTCATCGTTTGAATAGGAGGTAGCGTGCTCTGCGTGCTCTACATAGACTTTGGCAGATAGAGACAGAGTTGAAACGAAAGGGTTTATATCACATTTTCCTATCATTGTGATTGTAGTCTTGTAGTGTGTTTGTTAGAGTTAGTATTTCATTGCGTGTGTGATGATGGCTACTTTGTTTTAATATTGATTCAGAATGATCTAGTTCAGAAACTTCTAGGTTGATCCATATTGCGACTATGTGTTTCAATAAACTTCTTTAGATAGCTTTGCACTAAATCTTGCGCACTTAGAACAGATGAATTGTTCTTTTATTTATTTATTCTGCAGGAAAGGTTTGAGGACAAACGCATCGTAAATAAGCTTGCCACACACGTTCACTTTCGGAGACTTTGAAGTTCAAGTTCAATGAATCGTAAATCGATTTCTCGGTAGAAACAATCGAGTTATACGAAAAAACTCGGACAAACTTTGCATTATTCAGTAGGGCTTTTGTTTTGTTGCAGGTTGCATAACATGATTGTATTTTTTTAACTTAAACTAAGGAACACAGAATACTAACTTTTAAAAAAGGCTAACATAAACTCGAAAAAAAAATTGTGCCAGTATCGTTGCTTAAACTGTGTTTTTAAATTTTAAAATTAAATTCGAATTGAACTTATAATATTTACCGTTGAAGAGCAGACATTTATTCGATACCCAAACCTGGAAGAAACCAAAATGAGAGTGTCCAGCACCGCGATGCTCTCAAAAGATAACTGCATTCACCGCAGATTGCAGCCAATGAATTTATTTTGCTACTTGACGCCTATAGAATTATTTATTACTAGTTTTAATCAGTGCTAATAAAGTTGATATTCGTTTCATTGAGGAAATTAAGTGCACTTGTTCCGTACTGATAACATGGTAATAAGACTTTGATTGAGGTCAATGGCTTCTGAGTGTCATGCGTCGGCCATGTTTTAATTAGACTACACATCAGTCAAGCGGCTGGCTGAATGCCAAAGTCACTCTGACTTACTTTTAATAAAAAAAAACTTTTTTGCTCTTTGGTTATGATTAATTGTCGATTAAGAATATACTTACACGTGTTATCTCAAATATATCTAACTGCATTACTTATTTATCTTTCACGATCAATAAAGTGGTTATTAAATCATATTTTTCATGATCGATGAACTTTATTCAGTGACCTAATCATTTTTGTAGATTTTATCGCAACGTAAACTAACAACTCTAGAGTAGTATTTACTGTAAGCTTACTGTAAGTGTAAAACATTAAGCAGGTAATTTGAAAAATCGTGATAAGATATCAGAATGTTTTCATTAAAAAAAAAACAGTCACTGAATTTAACTTTTTGTTGACGTCAATTTAAAAGCAGATAGTTATAAAAACTACTTATACAGTGTGTTACCGGCAGCCAAGCTTTTCTTTAAAGGAGATTGAAGTTATGAATTTCTGCTGTACAATTCAAGCAAGTACAATTTTTTTAGAAAGTTAACTAAGTCTGAATTTTACTTTATTAATTAAATTAATTTCATAGTTACTTTAACCTCCCTTAAAAAAAGCCTGGCTGCCGTTAACACCTATACTATACCTATTTATCAAGTTTTCATTAAGTTTTCGTAAAGTTTCATAATGAAGATTTTCTTAAATCTGGACATTAAATTATTATTGTCAATTTCTATATCATAAATATCATCGTAATTATGCTACATACCAGCCAGCCGCAATAGCAATCCAGGAGGAATTACTTAATTTATAAATAAATTCTTTTCAAGAGTACTTATCACTTTAAACCGGAAAATAGCTTCAGGTGCAACATTGTCAACATAGGTACGAATAAAAAATAATTTTCGCGACAACGTCGAATGTAGGTGTCTATAAAACCGCCCTTATCGTCTCGGCTGTGTCCACGTGCGGCCAGGCACGTCGGCAAGAGGCTGTTTGATAACAACCTTTGCCGATTAATCAATTAAAAAGTATGTTGACAGTTGGCGCCATTTTCACGGAATCCCCGCCTTTTTTCACACGAACGCCTAGAACGAACTTTATTAAAGCAGGAAAAAATATAAAATAATGCAAGAATAGGTATCGCACGTATAAAATAGGTACCTATCTTTGTACAGTATAAGGGCTGGATAGATGAGAATAGATTCTTGTGTTAGGATTTAATTTATTTCTGTACTTTACTTACTGTCAGGTTCCTCAGCGTAAAATAATAAAATACAGGTCAGGTTATAGGTAGGCAAGGGCGTAAAACATTGATTAATGTTATCATCTCATATATCATATATCATCAATATATCATTATTGGGATTTTTTATTAATTATTTAACGCTAAAAATATTATTATTTTCGTTGAAGTAACTTTTTCACGCGAACAAAACAACTCGGGCTAAACAACAACTAAATAAACAAATAAAATAAATAGATAGATACATCCAAACAATTTTAAACCATTGAGTTCTAATAAAGAACATGAAAAAATAATTATGAGTTCTAATAAAGGTCTATTAAATTAAATAATTTATCGAACAAATATTAAGGTAATGACGACATTTTGACGTTGAAGATGAAAATAGCTATCTTTCCGAAATTTTCCTTTTCACGTTGCGTTTTACGTGACCGCCTATCACCACACGCCCAAATAGATCGTTCGTGTTGCGATAATATTTCATTACTTTTGTAATCAAAATAGCAAATACAGATTATTCGAGTCCTGAATTAGCGAAAACATGTGAATTATTCGGTAAATAATTTCACCATGTTTCAAAAGTATTGCGCAAAGTGTTTTAAACTCTCATAAATCACACCCACGATTCACCAGTTTAGTGGTAAGTAACTTAAGGCAAGTGCAAAAGGGAGATAAATGCTTACAAAGACGTACTTTTAACCGGTAGCAGGTAGCCGTTCGTAAATAGATGATTGAGCTTTGCTCTTAGTTTTTTGTAATAAGTACTGTAAGAGATCTCATTGCGGGTGAAATTTTCACTACCAAAAAACCATTACAATACTGCGTTTTCGCAGATATAAGCAAGCTAAATCGATTATCCCCCCCAAAGTCTCCAAATAGCAAATTTCGTCGAAATGGTTGAAACCGTTTCCGAGATAAATATACATGATTAATAAATATACAAGAATTGCTCATTTGAAGATACAAAATTTGGTTTCAAGGTACAAAGTGTACGGACATCCAATCAATGTACAAAGTTCAATTCATTCAGCTCAAACTTTATCGGCAACAGATTAAGATAGGTACTGTGACAGCAAAGTCCAATGTCAACAAATTGAACACCAATAACTTTATTTATTGTTTGTTTAAAATACTTATCATGTCACGCCCTATATTGACAATGTGCAAACTACAAAACAAACTAAATATTATCATTCCATTGTTAATCTGTTACAAAAATGGCAAACAAACTACGCAAGCGTTCGTGGGCGTTCAATAAAACTTATTTGCGTAACAATTTTTAAGCTTTCTCGTCTGAATTTCGGCACGTTTGGAATAGTTTATATTCACGATTTGCAAACACGGTGCCGTGTTTGTCCTTACTGTTAACTTTGAGTGTGTTTGCTTCCAAATTAGCATAAGGAAGTCAAAAAGCTACTTTTTTCGTTGGTAACCAACTTCCGTGTAGAAAATTTCAAATATTCACTTTTGTAGTTATTTAACACTTTAAAAATTGATATCCTTATCATGCCAGCCTAAGTATATACGTTCCACTACTGGACACAGGCCTCCTCTAAGATTCAGAGGGCTTGGGCGTGGGACTATACTTCACGCGCGGGCCCAGTGAGGATTGGAAACTTCAAAATTTGAAATGTTGGTGCAATAGTCGTGACAGCCGAATGTAACTCTGCACGTAGCTAAGTACACGTGGACCGCTTATCAGATAGACTCGTAAACGTTGCGGTTATGGCTTAATTGCAACAGCAGACTTTAATTACTGATTTCTTCGCCTTTTTAACATTGGTGTTGTGTGTGTGTCGTTCTATTTGCAACACATTTTAATGTCAACCTTCCCGAGACCACGAGACTTGCAGAGAGCTAAAAAGTCGGGATTTAAGTTATTTTCTGCCATTCAAATTAGGTAGTATCATTTTAACGTGGCAATAATCTTAAAATATTTCAGCATGAATATTTGATTGTTAGCTCACAAAAGCCAAAAAGCTACGAGTATTGGATATCAACATTCGTTCAATAGATACCTAACCATAGATTCCAGAACCAACCTAACTTTTTTTTCTTTTGTTGCAGTGTATTAACGCGTACATCACAGCCACTGCACATAGCACTAGCAGTGCTAGTGACGCTAGCGTGGCTCGGGCGCGGGACTAACGGCAACACGCGCGCTTGGCTAGCACTCTATGTAGGCGCCGTCGCCACGCATCTCGGAGCACAGATCTGGATGACACTTGTCTCTGGTAAGTCAACAAAGTCAAAGTCAAAATATTTTTGTTCAATTTAGGCTATAACAAGGATTTATGAGTGTCAAAAAACTAACATAGGTTCTAGCACATCATAATATTACTAGCGGTGCTAGTAGGTGCTACGCTAGCAGTACTACGCTAGCGGTACTACGCTAGCAGAATGCCAATGAACATGTCAAATGTGGATGTACGCCGTTTCCAATTGAAGCACATACAGAGGTCTATGGGGGAGGCCTATGTCCAACAGTGGACGTCCAACGGACTGATATATAATGATGAAAATGTTAGTAAAAAAACTATCTGAAACGCACTTCTTAGAAACAAAAACGGGGCATGATACGTAGAATAGGTATATGTTTTCGATATCAAGCACGGTTGCACGGATATCAAATTTGATACACATAATGACGGGACAGGAAAAATACCAATCAATTACAAATCTAGCAATAAAATAAATCTTTAACCAACGTTTAACTTGAATTCAATCTAAAGTTAAAAATATGGGCGCTAACCTTTTAACCTTTAATCTTCTTCTTCTTTAAAATATGGCTTCTGTCCTAATTAATAGGACAATTTCGCCAGTGTCAAAGTATTCTCTTTCGAGAGGCAACGTTGTACGGTGACTGTAGTTTTTGTAACTTGATAGTAAAATTCCAGAAACCACGTGGAAACAACTTGCGCATTAAAAAATGTCAGACACGAGAGCAATATTGAATTTTGTGACCACTGTTCACTGTTAAGGTTAATCGCCGCATAAAACACTATCAAAATTATACTTCAACTAGCCAAAGAAACAGAAATAGCAAAATTAGATATTGTCTACATCCGCCATGTTCGAATGCCACAAATCGAATCCAACCTTTAATCGTGATACCGCATTATACTGAAAAGTTTTTGACCATGTTTTTCTAGTCGTCCAGGAATCTTGATAATCTCCGAAACATGGGTTAGAAATGCGTTAAAATCTCTATTATAGTAATAGGATAATGTAGTTTTCCGCAATCAGAGATCAACAGAACAATTCGCAAATTGTCTATGACATGCGTCAACGCAGGGGGATTCGTCACTTCCTGGTCATATTGATATGACCTCAACATGAATTATGGCTTCAAATAGTTTTGTTTCGGGTTTCTAGTCGTACTTACCTGTTTTTTTTTAGAAACTATTTTTTTTTTAATTTTCATCTTTAATATAAACAGTTTTACACAAAACGGGTAATCTATTAACCAAAAGTTTCAGAATTTAAATATAATATTCTCTTCACCTCCTTTCTCCATCTCTATGTCCATAAAAGTAATAAATACGCAATCTTTATTAATCAGAAGTTTTATTAAACGCCATTGCAATGCCAATCAGCATTCCAATACAAATGAATGGATGTTTTAAAAAGGCTATAAACACAATTCTTTCTTTTAAATAGCAGATTACGCGTGAGAATAAAAGTTACACGAGCGTACGCCACCGAATGTCATTTGTTTTTACTACACTTTGTTATTTTCTATTTAGAGTGTTTTCTACCGATTTGATATCTGTGAAATTTTTAGACGTGAAAATTTACTTGTTTGATAAACATTTGAATGTTTTTTTAGGATTGAAAGGTGAATCGTTATGTATGTTTTGGATTGTTAAATATTGACAGGCATTTCGTTCATTCTGTGTACGTGACACATACTTTGTTGCACACAAAGTGCAATGACATGTCAGCATGGGAACTGCAACCGCCGCCGCGCTTAATCAGAAAAATTCGCGACCAAATTTCAAACTAAAAAGAAAAAACTAATATTCCATCTCTTTCTTCCTCAGGGATCGTGCTATACTTCAATCTCCCTCGCCACGAGTTTGGGCGCGTTCAAACAGTGCTCTTCCCGGTTTACTACGCGTTCAACGCACTCGTCAGTTTGGTTGCGTTCTTTGCGTATTTCCGCACGCAATGCTTAACGCGGTTTGAGAACACTTCATGGGTTCAGGTAAGATTTTGTTTTTCAGTGCTTATTTTTAATGGCCAGTGCTATAATTATAAGACAATGCTTTACGTTGACTGGCTGTTAGAGTGAGATGCAATCATCGACATATAAAAAAATATCATTACAACCAGTAACTGTTCTATTCTAGAATAAAATTCATATTTGATTAGAGGTTAACGTTTTGTACGTTCACAAGGCCGTACATTGAAAAAGTTACTTGAAAAGGCGACATATTTCACGTAAAGCACAATTGACCTACTACCAAAACCAAAGCTTGGTATCAGACAATAAGTTCCTACCAAATTGGTGGTGCACTTAATATGTCTTTAGCGGAACAAAACGCATAATGTAAATATCAATTAAAAATGCATTAAGCTCATGTGTAAGGTCAGTCAAATATACTTAAGTTAATCCAAAAATAAAACGCTAAATGGAGATAAAGTTTCGCATACGGTAAAGCCTTTCACCTTAACGTTATTGACCTTCTTAATCTGTTGATCAGCATCGATGAAACACTTCAATTCAGTATCGAAAACTTTTAGTCCCGGAACCTAACAAATATATAATTGTTTCCGTAGACAAAGAAAATGTAGACAAGAGTGTAGATTTGGTGATTGTAAGTTTTTTTTACTAAAGGAAAAATTTCAACGTAAGTTTTTTCTCTCGATCTTTGATTATGGCATTTTAGATGCGGTGAAAAGACTTCCAGGATAACGGAGACCGTTAATCTCGATAAACAAACAAAGATTCGCTATTTCACAAACTTTCTAATCTCATTGACGTCAAATTGAACGGTTTTATTTATGGTAAGATCATGTGCCCGCCACGTGAACGTCGGAACACAAAACTAAAGATAAAGTAGAATTGATGTATCGCTTTCTAGACGTATTATTTTCTTTGTGACGTCAAAAAAGTCTGCGGAAGACACTTGACGAAATATCTGGGGGTTTTCAGAAAAAAAATGTACCCGTTTTGCCTTAATTATCCTTTATTTTCCATCCAAAATTTATAAGTCAGTTTTGTGACGGTTCATACAACATGTACCTATGGTTAACTGCGTCACAAAACTAACAGTTAAAAGTGGAACACTTTTTTTATTGTTTACATCTTATATTTTATTCATTCATTCATCTTATCATTTATATTTTTTAGTGCTCGTGATTCTGAGTACAAATAACCAAAACTTTGTTAGATTAAAAAAAACTACACTTTTTTCTGAAAATGCCCATATACCATTTCGTCGTGAAAGTCCGAAACTATAAACGCAATATAAAGTGGATATTGAAAAAATAACAAAACGGACAATAACAACAAAATGACAAACTTAATAATAATAACAAAATGGACAAAATACTATTTCTGGTGTACAATAAAGAGTATTTGTATTGTATTCTACATACTAAAAAGACTTATCATTTAACCCTTTTTCATGTAATTTGATCTGATCACCTTCGCTCTATTGGTAAAACCAAGTACAAATCGCAAATCCTTTTATTTCAACTCCAAATTTTTGTTACTTCTACGGTCATCTCATAAAACCCATATCGAAAATATGAACTGAAATACAGATGCACAGAAAAACCAGAAAAATAAGACCAGCGCTGAAATTTGGAGTTGAAATAAAAAATACAAAAAGACTCCAAAAACAATTCTTAATTTGATTGCAAATCCTTTTGCCAGACATGAGGACTTAACGACGTATTATACCTACGTAAATATTATGTTGTTATCAAAAATATAGGTATTTGAACAATCAAATTCTGATTTGGCAGATTATAAAAAATCATTATTGTGTAGTTACTTATTTCATGACGGCGCTTAAAGTTCATAGTTCTAAATGATTGTATATAGTCATCATATTTCATGCTAATATGACAGAGTTCTATAGTGACTTAATTTTGTATATCCGCGATCTTACCAAGATAAATGTCCATAATGCCAATATCTCCACGCTTACCTAATAATGATGTAATGATGATTAGTTCATTAGCATTGGATATGATGGATGATTCTTTTCATTTGGCAATGATTTCAAATCAATGTACTCATTTAACCTTGTCTTTATCGTGTGCTAACAATGACTTAAGGTTGCATTTAAAATTACTTTTATTTCACGGTTAAAATGGTCTAATGGAATGATTATTTCAAAGTGGATTAGAATGTATATTACAATCATTACGAGACTATAAATGAACCTCACTACAAATCATCTGTTATAAAAGTATCTTGTTCGCTTGGATACCTATTGGTAATTGGCAATTTATAGCTTATTAATTATTATTAGGTTTGGATAGGTATTTATCTAAATACAAACAAAACAACATCAATTGGTGTCTTAAATATGGATGATATTCCCCCATTTAACTATCTTTACGTTTCTGTATTAAAATACCTACACTAGTCTAGTTTGTATTACAATGATTTTAATGATAAGTAAAATGTTTCAAATCCTTGAATTTACCTACTTACCTACCAAATCTGGCAGCTGAAGTTTCTTTAAATTTAGATAATTACCTAAACGTTTCAAGTATAGTATTAAGTGAACCATTTATTATGTACCGTCAGAAATTGCAACTCTACCTTCTCTTGTGTTGCTATCCTATTTTTTTCCGCTTTTTTCACTGACATCCTTAATATAGCTAGACTCTAGTAGATATTATGATAATATAATAAATAACTAACAAAGTGTTTGAAGGTAACTAAGTAGGTAGAGGTGATTAAATACGTAAGATTACAACAGTTTTGAGTCCACCACATAACCAAAACATACGAGTTTTTTTTTTACTATTATATTGAAATAGTTTGATTTTACCTACACTTCTTTAATAAATTCCACCTCATTAAATTACGGTAACACACAATAATAAGACACAAGGAAGTACGATAAGAATAGATTGCAAAACATATTATTATACTAATCTATGGTTCCTATAGCTATAGAAGCAGAAACTCTATCAAACCTCCGCTGGTGACATTTTAACAAAATATTGGCTCTTGATCTATTGATAACACTATCTTACGCTGGATTAGGCGATTGAACTCACTGGGTATATACCTCCAGCATGATTGTGTAACGTATCACTATCCGGATAAGGAAAAGAAATAATATTTCCTGGAAATGTACATATTGTTTTGACGTTTTTATTTTTTTTCGAGATAGGCATCTCAGCCAAGTCGCATCAAGGCAAAATTACCGCGAAAAACAAACTATTGCAAGCATAATTTTGATGAAGTTGTGTTAAAGTAACAGAAGTCAAAACAAGACTTAATTATTACAGGATTCAATACACCAAGAAGCCTATTACATGCTATTACGAAGCCGATGTTTTGTTTATTATTTATCTTACCTTCATTCAAAGCACTCAACCTTCTATAGGTACCGTCATTGCTTCGATATTCCTAGCCATGTTCTATTCTAACTAACCTATTCCTTCTCTTGTTACAGTTTGCGCTGCTGCTGGCTGTGTTCTCTATTGAAGCGTACGTGCGGCTGAGCCTCGTAAAGCCCATGCTTCGCGCCAAACACATCAAAACATCCATGGAAGAGGCTGCCGGAGGCGGACAAGAGGTCAGTACTCAAATAACTTAGGTTTTATTTATACTTTGTATTGAACACTGCAAGAGAAAGTATTTATTTAAATTCTAAAGCTAGAAAGTTTTATTACGTCAAGTAAACTACGTTCTTAAGCGGTCTTAAAGAAAGTAATAATTATTTTGGAAAAACGAAAAAATAAGTAGTTTTATATTTTTTATTCACCATAGCGACTTGCATTGGCATCCAAACTACGAGTACTTATCCGTACCAAAATTCTACTCAATTTGGTCACGGAAAGAGGATAAATTTCGATTTGCAAGCTTTGACCTTCTTAACTTTTCATTCATTTACAAAAAAATAGATTTTTACAATGATTGCTCAAAACAGCCAGCGCATAGTTACCTATTCAACAGTATATTATGTATGTATTTCACAAAGCGCCGGTTTCCTACATGAAATCATAAAAAAATGTGTCATATAGACTTTGCTGATTTGCACGTGTGGTAGCGCAGCAAGTAAGCGTTAGTTTGCAGAAATCCATATTATTTACTAAAGTAGGTATACTAAATTTTTATGGATCTCTGCAAAGTAACATCTGAATCAATCCTTCAATTATATTAAGAAAAGACCGTTTAGAATTCCAAGTACCCGTTACAGGTTAATTCATTGCACGTGTCGTACATGAAATGCAATGCAAGTCAGGTGCAGTATTGTGTAATCCATCGATCAATAGGTATTGTGACGAAAATTGGATGAGCAATCCGGTCGGGTTGCTGTCACTTGATCCGACGTTAGCAATGACCACCCACGGCTGTGCAGTAAGGGCTTGATGTATTAAGTTAAATTAACTGAACAGTGGAGGAGATTCGTAATGAAATAGTTGCGATTTTGTTCGGATTAGAAAAAGAAAAGTGTTTTTCTAAAACTAAGCCAAATGAGTCAGAAATAATTGGGGGCATTCTGTTGCAGTGCCGTCAGCACAACACTATAGGTAGTAGTACTTAATTTGATCTCATTGTGATCTGAGACATATTTCACATTTCAATCATTTTCCTGAAAATAAGTACCTACTTCAATCAAACAATGATGTAATTGGCCTTGACAACAAGGTTTGTAAATATAAATTTATAAAGGAAAAGTATAAAATGAAAGTATAAAAGTATTTTCTTGTCATGTACGGTCAGCTGCAGAGAAAGGGTACCCCCCTGTAATGGCGGTAGTATGGATACCGCCGTTAAAGGGGGGTACCTTTTCTCTGCAGCTGACTGTACATACACCTATCTTATCCATGGGTGACTAAAACGTGCGACCGCGCTGGTGGCCAACAATGTAAAGTTCACCAATGGATGCTCAAAAGCGCCATTTTGAAATAGCTTTGGCTCCTTGGCTATTCGCATGCTTGACATCCTGAGACCAAAATATAATAAACCACCGGGCTCGCCAATGAAAGATTTACTTTATCATCATCATGATATCAACTTCCACTGCTGGACGAAGACCTCCCCCAAGAGAGTTCCATAGCGATCGATCCTAACCGGTTCCCGAAACCATCCAATCATCGTTCCATCTAGTTGAGGGTATACCAGTTCGCAGCCGCCACTCCAAAACCTACTTCTAATACATACTTACTTCATTGAAAAAAACAATAAATTTAAAAAATTAAAAACCCGACTGCCTTAAAAATACTAAAAAGAAGAAAACAAGTCTAGTGGGCTAGAAGTCTGTTTAGTAGCTAACTTGAAGTTCACCAGTCGGGACTCATTAGGTAAGAATTTTTGATCGTCACGATTTAAATGGGTCCCGACTGTTGAACTTTAAGTTAGCTACTAAACAGACTTCTAGCCCACTAGACTTGTTTTCTTCTTTTTAGTATTTTTAAGGCAGTCGGGTTTTTAATTTTTAAATTTATTGTTTTATTTCACACTTTTTTAATAGTTCCGTAAAAATGGTAGATTAAAAGTATTATAACCCATATATATTTAGAATGGGCTAATTATTACCTTCATTTGATACCCCACTCGATATATTTGAATAAAAAACATTTTTCAAAAACTTACAATTTGGTGCCAAAAACCGCCATTTTGATTTTTCAAGAATATCATGTACCCAGTGTCACTCGCGTCGTTAAGACGAATCCAATGATGTATCATTTATCAAAATCGCTTCAGCCGTTGAGTAGTTATGAGCGGACATAGGAATAGACATACATACATACATACATACGAGGCAAACACATAACCCTCCTTCTTCGCAGTCGGGTAATAACGTAATGTTTTCATTGTTGCAGGTCGGTCGCCTAATCCTAGGCGAGCTCGCACACTGTCCCCGCTACCTCCGCGTGCTGAAGACGTTCCGCGCCTACCACTCCACCATCGCCATGGGAACCATGATCACGCTGGGCTGCTCACTGTACTCCACTATGATCATCGTCGACGCCATGTGCCGCTAGACCCTGGCCTCTGTGACGCGACCGTCACTGCGTCACGGACCACCCATGGGTACCCAAGCGGCACGTCTACCCCGAGTGAGACGATTTTGATTGGTTTTTCACAAGAGAAATTTAATAAAATCTACCTCAATCTATGCACAACATGTTTAAGCGGGATGTTTCCACATATTTCGACGTTTTGAATATTCCAAAATTGTAGTAAACAAATTATCAGTATTCGTAGAGGCGGTATATAATTGTGTGAGAATGAGCTAAACTTAAGTAGGTTAAAAATAAAATCATGTTACTGCCAAGCGACGTTGTGCATTTGCCAATTATTATTTCTGTAATTTTAGTATTTAATTTACTATTGTATAATTTAAGATGTAGATTTATTTAAATAATGCAAATAAGTAAATAAGTGGGCTTTGGCTGTGAAGTTTGTATTTCATAGTTAGACGATAACAAATTTTAGGGATGTAGAAGATACTTGGAAGCGCTGGTCGCTCATAGATCCCAAAGCTGCGAGTGTAGTTGCAATCTTTTTTAATATTTTGAATTTTAGCAAGAAGTATGCCTTCGTGAAGACACGATCTACACTTCTACCTGACTTTGTACTTGTATTGATATACTCACACCACTTGATCTTGTATAAACAGTCTGCATGACGTTTGCCTAAAAATAAGTGTATCACGTGCTGCAAAAAGTAGTCATAAACTAAAGAGAGATCAAGAATCTTGCCAGCTAGATAGTGTTATATAGGAACAGTCAAATTTATGGTTAACTAGCAGCCAGAGCCATCGAAGCTGCTTGATGAAGAATCATTAGTTGTTCGCTCTCTAATTTCCTGCAAAGGTACTGCCATGAAATAGTGCTAAGAGTAGTGTTAGATGTGTACATAGATAATTGCTAGTGCTAGCTGCAACCGTTGGCTAGCCACGCTCCAAATTCGCAGGAAGTTAGGGCTGCAACTGCGCGCAATCGCGCCAAATGCAGTCGCTATTTCGGCGTATGAGTTGCACTGTCTCAATAAAGCTAGTGTTCATTTTATGAATCTTAATACGAGGTGTATATAAGCGCGATGTGATACAGGAGCACAATACGGTCCATTCATAGCGATGTTTGCGAGTATTTGGCGCTCAGTGCGTTTTTACGCAACAGAGAGGTCTAGTCTAAAGATGAGTCACGCGCGACCCTGAGGGTCATGTGTGACGCGAAGCAAAGTGGGAGTAATTAAGAGGCCTTCCGTTGGCTATCAAGCAGCTTAAGAAAATTAAGTGGGGGTTTATTTAATTACTGACTTGTTTTTAAAATGTAAAGCTAACTGGGTCACTGAAAATGTGCCCTATTTGGCTGTACATTTTACAATAAGCATTTTTAGACGTTAAGGCAGTTTTAGGATTATACTAATTTAATTTAAAACTAGCCGCAATTTAATGATGTGTTTAAACGTTTGAAGTTAATGTTCAATCATTAGTATTGTTATTGGTAAATGATCTGAATGTTAGCGAGTAAGTTTCTTATTTATTTGAGGGAATGAAAAGAAATTCAAATATAAAATGATAAATATTTGCCGTGTCAATTATTTCTTCGTTTACTTTCCGTTTTAGGTACCGTCCATACCACAGTTCCATACAGATTGTTCAATAATTTTTTTTTTTTTTTTAATGAAGTTAGCCAGTGTTCCGCGCAGTTTTGTTACGAAAATTATTATGAAAAATTAGTAACAAAACGGACACATCCATACAATGTTTTGGGGACACATCTAGGGACCCTGTTTTACAGCTCGGAATCATGGACTGAGTCTACTTTACTAATTTTGTTGAAATCGGAGAGATAAACTCAGGGTACAATAGCCAAAGGGTACAACGGTAATAGAAATGCCCAGTTTCCATTGACATCTTTAAAAGTTTAACTGTATGAAGCATTGTAGGTACAGTCGAACAAATTAAACCATGACCCAGGGTGGAACCTTTGTGCTAGGTACTAGTGTAATGTTGACATTCATACTTTTGTCAAGGAAATAAATTATATCTGCCACAGCGGAATGTGTAAACATATCTGACACGTCCAATGGCCCTAGAAATATATCTACTCTGTCTTTCGACTCTAATATTATAGTCGTGTACCTATCAGATATTTATGCAATCTTTGTTGTGTCAGATATTGGTTCCGATGATTGTATTTTGGGCTTTGTATGTTGTTGTGAATAAAGTTTTTATACAAATAGTAAAGTAGCTAACTTATCTGAGGTAATCTTATTTGGTGCGAATGTACCTCACTGTTAAACAAAAGAAATCCTTATCCTTACTATTATATAGGGGAAAGTGAATTTGTTTGTGTGTTTGTTACGCTTTCACGCCGTAACAGAGCGACGTATCGACGTGATTTTTGGCATAGAGATAGTTTACGGGCCCGAGAGTGACATGTAGGCTACTTTTTATCCCGGAAAAATGCAC
Organism: Choristoneura rosaceana; assembly: GCA_037349165.1. Taxonomy (NCBI): domain Eukaryota; kingdom Metazoa; phylum Arthropoda; class Insecta; order Lepidoptera; family Tortricidae; genus Choristoneura; species Choristoneura rosaceana. The sequence continues at coordinate 2,290,695 of JAZBNJ010000026.1, forward strand.
AGTTCCCGAGGGAACAGCGCGAGATAACTGAATACCACGCGGGCGGAGCCGCGGGCAAAAGCTAGTAACCTAATAAATTCGAAAAAGACGACAGATTCGATTTAAAAAAATCCTAGAGGATTTGTCACTCTGCCTTCTGAGACGCAGAATAACACCTTTAATTAAAAAGATAGATGGTTGTCGCTGCAAAACGCACCTCAGGAAATATTCCTGCCGGTGCGCGTACGCAGTACCTAGTTAAAGAGATGAACCTATAAGACCACGTTAGATCGATTTCTCATCCCCGAAAACACCTACATACCAAATTTCATCGAAATCGTTGGAGCCGTTTTCGAGATCCCCGAAATATATTGCTCGTATTAGGTATTAGATTATAGATAATGGCTGTTCACACCTGATTGCCTTGGTCTTAGACAAAGATTTCGTTCAATTCATTTAAAATAATTTTTGGTTAGAGTACCTGACTACGGAGCTTGAGGTCGCGGGTTCGATTCCCGGCCGGGGCAGATATTTGTATGAATAATTCGAATGTTTGTTCTCGGTTCTTGGATGTTGAAGATATATTTTTTTATTTATTCATTCTAGAGAACCAACAGCTTAAAATAAATTATGAATGATAGGTACACACAGAGAGCTGTTTACAGGTTCTCACGGAACCTGAAGAGGTTATTTATATAAGTATTTTGATGTCGCCTTAGATCCAGTACTTACCGTGTTTATACACGAAGTTTACGAGCATGAACAGTGAAAATAACTTTTTGAAGTTTCCGCCACAAATAAGCAGTAGTGTAGCCACACTTAAAATCAAATTAAACTTTTTTACTAGTGTCTCGAACAGATCTTCCGCGAGCAGCTGTCAATTGGCGGTGACAGATGACAGGATGTCAACATTTGTCAACAAATCTGTCAAAAACCATGTCATTACGTGGTTTCACGGTATTAGCGTTTTCCAAATATTTCAGCAATACACTATGCAATCTAAATTGTTTCCAGTGATTGACTCACAGATTTTATCAATCTGCAATAGTAGTTTTTTCATACCGAACCATGCTGTTCATAGGTAGGACTTCAGAGTCCGAGAGAATGAAGCTCACTGACTCAAAGTATTTCTACTCCAAAATGATTTTAGAAAGGTTTAGGACAGTGTTGATATTGTCTTGTGTTGTGTGTACGTTGGCTGTGGTCGTTTCTTTGCACAAGTTACTAACTTATGAAGCGAAATTCGCGAAACCTTTCTTCCCTATACCGATTGGTTTGTATGGTAACTATTTGGAGACGGTATCCGATGAGGCGCCGCTGCCGTCGGCTAAGCCCCGGGACTCCGTGCGCGACGCCGAGGCTGTGGTGTCGTTGAACGCAGCTTTAGAGATGAAGAAGCACGGCAAAGCAGACAAAGCCTTAAAACTCTTCCAGCATGCATTTGCTCTGTCCCCGAAGCACGCAGATGTGCTAAACCACTACGGGGAGTTCTTAGAAGACACCAAAAAAGATGTGGTCAGAGCTGACCAACTGTACACACAAGCATTAAGTAATTTTCCAGATCATTCTGGAGCTTTAATGAATAGACAAAGAACAGCGAGCATAGTTGAAAACTTAGACCGGGAAATGTTAAGAAAAATAGATGAGAAAAGAGACGCCTTGTCCTCTATACCGGAAAATAATTCAGCTCTACGAAGAGCTAAGAAAGAGGCATACTTCCAACACATTTACCACACTGTTGGTATAGAGGGTAACACAATGACATTGCAGCAAACACGGAGTATATTAGAAACTAGGATTGCAGTTTCTGGCAAAAGCATTGATGAGCACAATGAGATTTTAGGTTTGGATGCGGCAATGAAGTATATTAATGCTACTTTGTTGTACCGTTTACGAGATATTACTATGGGGGATATATTGGAGATACACAAAAGAGTTTTGGGTCATGTGGACCCTGTGGAAGGGGGGCAGTTCAGAAGAACGCAGGTGTATGTCGGGGGACACATCCCGCCGGGCCCTACTGAGATTCAAAGGCTAATGCTTCAATTTCTAGAGTGGTTAAACTCTGAAGATGCATTAGACTTACATCCTGTAAGGTAAGTCAGCAACATCTGTAGCTTTATCATTAGTTATTTGCAATGATTGTAAGCTTTATAAATGAATTTAAAAACGAAATAACTTGACTACCTTAAAGAAACTATATGTATAAAAACTAAGTAACTTAACCTGTCGAACATTGTGCACAGTAGTGTGTATCTAAGTACTTGTGATTAATCAATTTTTGTTACTAGTTTCAATCACCCTTTAACATAGGGTACTAGTCCAAAATTACCCAAAAAATGTTGGTCGCACAATGGGTTAAAGTCCAACAGTGGGGCCAATCACTGGGAATTTTTCAGCAAGTAATGAATTTGAATGGATCCCAACAGTTAAACTCTTCAGTTAATTAACAGAGTTCTAGACTACTAGACTTGTTTATCAGTTGCAGGTGGTAGGACCCCATGCAAGGTCCGCCCGGATTGCAACCACCATCTTGCCATAAAGCAGTAAGACAGCCAGTGAAATTACTGGCACTTGAGGCATCCCATCTTAGGCCTCTAGGTTGGCAATGCATCTGCAATCCCCCTGGTATTGCAGGTGTCTATGGGCGGTGGTGATCTCTTACCATCAGGAGACCCACTTACTCGTTTGCCATCCAGTCTATATATTTCACACAAAAAAGACTCCAAATAGTAATCTTGCCATCCAGTTGTTAAAAAAATACAAAAGTTATTTTGATTAACGTTTTTTTTAAGCAATCGGGATCATTTAACCATACATACTCCCTGCCAATTTTGTTCGCTCAATATTTCGAGTATGTTTGTCCTTTTTTTATCCAGGTATGCAGCCCTGGCCCACTACAAGCTGGTCCACATCCACCCGTTCATCGACGGCAACGGGCGCACGTCGCGTCTCCTCATGAACCTGCTCCTCATGCAGGCCGGCTTCCCTCCGGTCATCGTGCCCAAGCAGCACCGGCATCTCTACTACCAGCATTTGCAGACGGCCAATGAAGGGGATGTCCGACCATTTGTCAGGTCAGTAGATCAGTCATAGTGTGCTCCATGGTGCTCTGGGGATCGAAGCTTCTGCAGGCCGCTAAAAGTACTGGACAGAATCAAAATAAATAGTACAGTTGAGAAAACAGAATTAAAAATTACTTTATCCCTACTAAAACATTATAAATGCGAATGTAGCTCTGTCTGTCTGTCTGCCTGTTACGTTTTCACGTCGAAACCGCTGAACCGATTTTGATATTCTTCTTATTCTTATTCTTTTTTTAAAATATGGCTTCTGTTCTAATTAATAAGACAATTTCGCCAATGTCAAAGTATTCTCTTTCGAGAGGCAACGTTGTACGGTGATTGTAGTTTTTGCAACTTGATAGCAAAATTCCAGAAACCACGTGGAGACAACTTGCGCATTAAAAAATGTCAGACACGAGAGCAATATTGAATATTGTGATCACTGTTCACTGTTAAGGTTAATCGCCGCATAAAACACTATCAAAATTATACTTCAACTAGCCAAAGAAACAGAAATAGCAAAATTAAACATTGTTCCACATCCTCCATGTTCGAATGCCACAAATCGAATCCACCGATTTTGATAGAAATAGTTTAAGCCCAAAAGATCAACATAGGATACTTTTTATTCCTGTAGAGGGCGCCACTGCGCGATAACCTAGGTCCGCGCAGACGAAGTCGCGGGCATAAGCTAGTTTAACAATAAAAGTGGGTATAAACAAGGACTTAGTATAAAATTAACATAACCATAAAACCCCCGACAAAAAAAAGCCACCAACAAACGACAACTAAAAAGTAAAAAATAATTATGCACTACCCAGCTGTTGCCCGCGACTTCATCTGCGAACAATTCGTTTATCCCTATCCCGCTGGGACTATGCTGCTTTCCCGCAAAATTAGCCTAAGTTAATTTAGTATAAGTACCTAGTAATATTCTTTTTATCTAAGTGTCGTCGGTGTCGGGGGACCGCTAAGGTTAACAGAAACTAAAGTACATATGTTGTATTTTTTAAAGTATTAACCTTAGCGGTCCCCCGACATCGACGACGCTTAGATATTCAGTGTTTGGATTCGTTTTGATCTACTGATCAATCCAAACACGACATATGTGCTATTATTTTTTATAGTGTATTAATGTGCTGGATATCTTGGCTGCAGCATCAGCTCATCCTGTTGCCACTTTTGCATTGTATGTAGAATCAAATACTGATCGAATCGAATCCAAACACGATATATCTGCTATGGTTTTATCAAGAGTGTATCTACTAGTGTTCTGGATATCCTGGCTGCAGCATCAGGCCGAGAACTGCATAATCTTACATAGTTGCATAGCATACATGGGTGTTTCAAGTTTTAGGTCCCAAATATGCTTGAAAGTAAAGTAAATACCCATTATGCGTCTAAGATTCCTACCGCAGCGAACAAGAGCTGATGATCTTGAAACGGCTGAACCGATTTTGATAAAACATGTCTAAGAACCATCGCTAGAAAACCAGCTTTCAAATAAAGAAAACCGCATTCAAATCGGTCCACCCGCTTAAGAGCTACGGTGCCACAGACAGACACACAGACAGACACACAGACACACATAGCGGTCAAACTTATAACACCCCTCTTTTTGCGTCGGGGGTTAAAAACTAACTTAAAATAGCTAAATAAAAATTAAAACTAAACATATATATCAAAACTTGGAGCCTTAGGTAGGGTGCGAGAAAGCTGCCTACGCGAGGGTCATTTGTTGCCTCTCTCAAGCGCTTGCTTAATTCCGTAAACAGAATTGGGTAATCAATTATATGACACGAAAATTACCGTAGTTAAAAATAATTACCGTTTTTAGACTCTATTTCAAAACTTGGCTTTGTCACTTAGCCCTCTATTTAGCTTGATCACGGCAGACTAGCGCTGCCATAAGTCTATAGCGATATTGTGCTTTCAGTCTATTGTATAAGGCAATGCTTCCTTCCAGATTCATAGCACAGTGCACGGAGCGCACGCTGAACCTGTATTTGTGGGCGACGAGCGAGTTCTCCCACATGGTGCCAGCCATCGGGGATCCGCACATACTGGGTGAACTGGACGTCATGGACGAACCACTGTGAGGGTAGATAAGATGAAAACACTATCGACAGTTTACTGCTTCCGTGGTCCATTGCCCAATTTGTCTAACGCCTCAGCGCTTGCATTAACTAGCTCTTTCTACCCACATCCTACAGTGTAGGACCTACACTGTGTGACAGAGAGAAGTGGTGGTTCTTTCTTTCTTTCTATCAGAGCGCTCGCGCGGTAAACAATACGGCCACTAGTTAGACCTTATTAGCATACTAACGGTTATTTTTTACGTTTTCAACACTCATGTTTCTGCCATTTTGAAGAATATCTAAAAACTATATTATCGAAACTGCTCACTCAGAATGGTGTTACATCTTCGGCTTTTGATATTCGTAGGGTAGAAGTACCGTTTGTGGCCACTGTACCGATTATGGCCATTTATTATTGTTTAAATATACATTTGATATATAGTAATAAATCATTACAAACTTTATTCGTTTCAATATAAACTTTTGAAAACTCACTTTAACACATTATTTTAATACTATAACTTTTTATATAGGAATTAAGATTGGATTTTGGAGTATTTTTGTATTTATTTCAATTCCAAATTCCGTGCCGCGTGCTGTACCGCTACACCACCGCTGGACAACGGTACAGACACGAATTTCTCCTATGCACCACAAATCTCAGCTTGTTTTTGTTTCTTATTTAGCCACTTAAGCAGCGACACTAGCGACATCTATGCCGCTAGTTGACTTCAAATGTCAACTGGCCGAAAACCTTAAGGTGGCCAAAACCGGTACTTCTGCCCTACAACTTAATTTAGCGCTAGTGTAAGATGATTGTGGCGATTAGTTCTTGCTTCCACGAAATGCCTGCTGGCAGGCCATATTATTGTTAAATCTATGTTATTCATATAAAATTGTAAATATCGTGTTATACTATATAAAAGTGTAAAGTATTATTTTGTCTATCGAGAAAGTTCCGCGACAATATTGAATGTTGTGTGGCAATGCCATTAGGCGGATTAAAAAAAAAACAAGACAAGTATTTTGATCCTTAATTTTTTATTACAAGATGAAAAGGTTGAAAATTCAACAAAGACTGGCCACTCTGGCCAGGCCAATTAAGTTCACTATAACCATAAAAATCTGTGAAGTAATCTCGTTTTAAGAGCTCTTAAAAAGTATATTAATATTGATATACCTAATTTGATTGGTAGAATCATAATAGCCTATTTTTCTTGTTCGTAAATTAATTTAACGCACAGTATTACGAAGGTGCTCAACGCGTGTTCCTTTCTTGTAATATTTCAGTGTTGCTAGTTTATTTAAGTGTCCCTTGCCATTTTTTCAAAATTCGCCTACGTGTATTTTTTAAATTCACCAAAGAGATTAAATAATTAAAAACTGCGGCACATCACGATTTTAACTGTGACCTGTTGTCTGTGATACTTGACTCTGTACATACATAATAGCGCCTATTTATTCCCATTATTTATTATTTTGTATAAATATTTTTTATCTTAGGTTTTCGTTTATTATTAGAGATAGGGAGAAAGAGTTGCGCAACGCACACAAGGAGCGAGTGGGGTCGTTTCCGACGCATGAACCGCGCGGTTTGTTGTATTCACGCAGAAAGCGGGTGCGTGCCAAGGCGACGCGATACCAACAGCGCCCGTTGCCGCTCGGCCCGCGCACTGTTTGTGACGACGGACATGGCGCGACTCGACTCGTCTCGAACCCGTCGTCGGTGTGATGTCCATATACAGCCCTTAGATTATTCTAAGATACAGCCATGTAAATAGACCCCTTACCGACCCGCACCCGTCGTCTGAGTGTTGGGCTTTAGTGTGTTTAAAAATTATGTGGAAACAACGGTTCATAGAACATTTCGACTTCACCCAACACCTTTTTTAGGGTTCCGGAGCCAAAATGGCAAAAACGGAACCCTTATAGTTTCGCCATGTCTGTCTGTCTGTCTGTCTGTCCGTCTGTCTGTCTGTCCGTCCGCGGCTTTGCTCAGAGACTATCAATGTTAGAAAGCTGTAATTTTGCACGAATATATAAGTAAACTATGCCGACAAAACAGTACAATTAAAAATTCAAAAACAATTTTTTTTTAGGGTACCTCCCATAGACGTAAAGTGGCGGTGATTTTTTTTTCTCATCCAACCCTATAGTGTGGGGTATCGTTGGATAGGTATTTTAAAACCATTAGGGGTTTGCTAAAACGATTTTTCGATTCAGTCATTTGTTTGCGAAATATTCAACTTTAAAGTGCAAATTTTCATTAAAATCGAGCGTCCCCCCCCCCCTCTAAAATCTAAACCGGTGGGTGGAAAAATTTGAAAAAATTCAGGATGGTAGTCAGTATATTAAACTTTCAAGGAAAACTATAGCGGCTAAGTTTGCTTGAGAATTATTAGTAGTTTATGAGTAAATAGCAGCGTAAGGTATAAAATATACCTATACTTCGAAGATTCCGTATAAAGTACGAAATCCTTAGAAAAATATTACTTAATTTTTTCGTAATGGCTCCGGAACCCTATTTTGGGCGTGTCCGACACGCTCTTGGCCGGTTTTATTGTTAGCTGTTGGTACCCTGCGCCAAATGTGGTCTACCACCTTAAAGGTCATTATCGTTTGCATGTCATAAAACAATGTCGATAAGACGTCTCTGACAACTTGAAGGTTCGACTTTAGCGACATATTCATTGGGTAGGAAGTTGTTTTAATACTGCTGGACCACTTAATTGGCTAACCGTACTTCAAACTAAAAACGAGAGAAGACTAATGATAAAAATTAACCAAGCTACGTAGTTGTCGGCCCTTACAGCATATTATCGACCTTGATTTTTACCAATTGAAAATAGTACTGACACCCTATAAAATGAAAAACAATGTAATCTTCCACCTCGACGTTCGATGTTAATTAGAGCAGATGAAGCAATACAATAGAATTACTTTTCATTGAAGACCATAATGTAGTAAGCAGTACGGAATAGAACTGAATAGAGAAAAATCTCCGATGTAAGCCATAAGCTGCCTTATCACATCAGAGCTATCTCCTCCATGCAACCTTATGTTGTCTGTTGTTACTTTTGTCAACCATCATTGTCCTTGACCTTGGTTCGACTAGCGTCAATAAGTCGCCCCTATAAAATTAAACTAAAATAATTCCAAATTATCTCATTTGAAAATTTGACCAGATTGTGTTTTATTTAAAGTTTATTTTGAAACTGAATATTTCGAATTGTTTCAGTTTAATTTTAAAGGTGCGGTGATAATAACAAAGTCAAACCTTGTATTTGTTGAAGTGACGTCAGTCCGTCCTATTGATTCTTAAATAGTCTAAAAGCGGGCGAGTTTCGTTCTGCATAACAATGACGTTACGTCTGGCCTCATTCGCAGTTTGTCTCATGCAGTCACCATCATAAAAAGCGGAACATGTGTTACGATATTTTCAAGGAACCTGAAACGCGTACCAGGTTGGGACCTTTCCATTGTCAATTTTACTATGATTTCTTTGGCAAATGTATGGAATGTCAATATGACATCACAAAGGTTCCACCATAGATTACCCCTTGGGGTATCTGGGTGTTCCACCCACGTTCCACCCTGCTACGCGATTTAGTTTTTTTGACTGTACACTAGGATTATTTTCACTTTGATACTCGGAATGTCTCGGTTTAAATAGTAAGGTAAATTACAAATAAATTACGACAAATTACTAGATATTTGTTTTGTTTCTACTATCAAGCTTTTTACCTTGTCTAATCTAAAAAATCCGGATTAGACGTTAGGGCCATGACCAAATCTTGATTTCAATCACTGTAGAATTGCAGAGTGTCAAAGTGATGGTAATCGTAATGTGCTGTTTGTTTCAAAGCGTGCAAAGACACGGAAACCAATAACTTGTTTTGTAATCAAAAAGAAATTGATTATCAGTGGAAACTGTGGGCCGTTTCACAGTATATCTATCTGTTTTATAGAATAGTCTTCCGGTTTAATTTTGTGAACATTTAATAAATTTAATTTCATGATACCAGTACAAATAACTAGGTATGTTTCTAAATAAATTTTAGTAATTAATTTGAATATGTCGTTTTATTTTTTACTCTTGACATCACAACTTCACGACATTATGAAGTAAGTATGTCTGAACCTTAGTACCAATATCGTCCAGATAAACGACTTAGATAACTAGATACTTTAGGTCATAGCCAGGGTTTTGCTAAATTATTTCCTTACGTAATTAGATCCTAGAGCGGTTCGCCAGCCGCTGTCGCTCGCTCGGCTCGCGCGTCGTGCTTCGCTCGTCTTCGTACCTAATTTTTTGAAGCCTAAATTGACCGTAAAAGGACCAATTACTTTACAGAAATATCTTTCGATGTTGTTCCTGGTCAAATAGACAGCCAAATTTGGTATCTGGGTGGAACAAACCCGTCTGAAGACGACATCTATCAAGGAAATGGTGATAAAAACAAGCCACGTTCAATTTCGATTAATTTATTATAATGTGCGATGTTAAAATATGTTTACAATAAAGCATTCGATCCGGCGGCCGCGCCGCCTCGTCCGTAACACAATACTATTACAATTAATTAAAAATGTATATAATAAAGAGAGATTTCGTTCAGTACAACCATCGCCGCAACGCAGGACTCTGATACAGAGTACTGATTTAGTTTTTTTTTTAATTATTAATAAGCGCTATCTAATCTCGAGCTACTGGATCTCTGACGTCGCGAACCGGACTGGCTGTAGCGAGAAATATGGCTGGACACGTTTGAAGGTGGAAACACTAACACACGACGCCGCTTGACCCGTCGGCACCCAATGCAAACCGAGCACATATACGACACGCCACGCGGTGCCACAACACTCTTCGGATGGCGTACCCGACGCGTGTCTTCGGGTATTAAAAGAAGAAACACACTGCGTGGTCCCTTTCCCGACAACACGCCGATCTGGATCGACTGCATTTTTCCACGTGGGAGTGCGTGTTTTATATCTGCACCTAGCCATGGTAAAATGTACGGGATTAAATTACTACTGACACGTGTCGGGTGGCGTGGCATAGTGTCGCGTGTTAGTAGTGTTTCTACCTTAATGCGGGCGGCTGAGGCGCCAGCAGAGCCGTCGCGAGGGTACTTCTACAGGCGCCGGCGACGAGCTGCAAACGTCGCAGCTGCGCCGCCAACGCACAACTAAACAAAGCCGCGAAACAAATAAAGACTTGAAAACCTTACAAATAAAGAGTTTACAGTTTTACTCTTTTTTAATAAAAAAAAGAACACATTTTACACTTTTTATGACATAACATATTCTATTTTTTTAAACATTAGCAAATGTAAAAATAAATTATAATTAAATACAAAATAGAGAATTCTGCGAATAGAAATTTATTTCTTCGGCTCATGTCAGTCCTTAAAAGCAGGTAAGGGCGGGCCCGCTCGCAAAAGTGGCTCTAACACGTTGGCGATAGGGTCAAATTCCATGGGGTCCCGCGCAGGTGCCGTCCGTGGCAGAGTTGCGCACAAGCAACAGGCTAAGCCCAAATCGTGTAGCTCCCCGTAAATATAAATATTGACAATTAGTTAACTAAACTAATAGAAAAACTAGACTGCTACGTCTCCATTCAGACCTCGCAGGGCACTGCGGCGCGCCACTCCACAGTCTCGAGTCCCGCGAACACAACCACTAAAAGGCAATGGAATGAAATCATACGTCTCCCCTGAAATTCGTTACAGCTAATAAATCTATCGACGCTATATTAAGTAAGGTTTTTAGTTCATCGGTTAGGCACAATGTTGTATTGATCGAACATCGAAACGAAATGATATGAATATATTACAATTTAAACAACATTATTAATAACAAGCTGAATAAGGCAACACATTTTACACGTATACGAATTAAGTAATAGATTCGAATGTCAACGCGGTGGCTCCGGGGAATTAGTTCATCAAAACCACACTAATTTTGAGCTGGCTCTCATAAATACATTTTTTACACTGGCAATAATAAATAATGTAACAGCAATGAGGTTCAAATATTAAGACATATCGGCTTATAAAATTCATCAAGGGCATCTGACACCTAATTTATCCTCAAACCATCCGTATCAGACAGATGATACACATCCCAACAACGATAATCTGGCAAGACAGTCTTTGCAAAAAATAACCGATACAATTTTTGAATCTCATCTTTCATTTGTACATTCTAATAGATTGTCTCTTGATCTGAAAAACTGACGAGCACGGCACAACTTTGAGAAGGATATGCACAAAAATAGAACCCTTTTTAGTTTCGTCAATGGATAAACTAGACATACTAGACAAATCACATACAAACGTAATAAACAAATCTAAGCACCCACCATCTATCATTTTGCACCAAATGCTTTATTACGCTCCTTAAAAACAAATATCAAAAATACATTAGGGTTTTTTAGATCAAGAGCTCACAATTACAAGTTACTATCATCAAAGAAACAAAATGACATGCAAAAAAACACTGGATACGTCGAGTCTGTGTACCCGACCTTTCTTTTTTAATTATCTACAATTTTAAGGTCTTTCAGATAATTATTTCAAGCGCCTCTTTACGGTCTACAATCAAAACGAAAAATCAAACTCACTGGTCATTTTATAAATAGATGACAATCGCGAACTCCGTGCATTTCTTTCGCAATTCTGTTTTATATAAAACCGCCACTTAGTAGAGTGCTCAAAATATTTACCTGAATAACTAAGATAGGCCATTAGACGAGTTAAATGCAATGAGTAAGTTACATAGTTTCTACGCACCGGACTCCGCACTACACGTGTCACAACCGCGCCAATCATGGCGAAAACATCTGTCAAACCATGTCTATACAACCCTTTGCTAGAAACAGTTAGGGACCATTGATACAATCACTTCGGATGTGTCACGCGCTACATGAAGCGGAGTCTCCACACGATATTCTATATACACAGCGCGCTGTCCGTCGGTTTGTGCTTCACACTTACAGTAAACAGTCTATCGTTTCATACAACGCGACGGCATCCGTTACAATGTCATTGTACATTAACTATTAGAATCACACGAGCCCGGCACACAGCTCTCGCAAATAAAAATCGGGCGTCGGACTGTATGCGGGCGTCGAAAATAACACGAGTCGCGACATTTGAAAAATAATAGAAGTTTTAGGCCAGCTACTTACATCATATTAGGATCAGAAAGGAATCTAGAGAGCTGTTAGGTTAAGTCGCATCTAGACAGCTGACATCGACGTTTATCTTTGATACTTTCTGAAAAAATCACATCCCTTTGGCTTTGCCATGGGTTATAAGATAAGTACTAATTTGTCAAGGAACAAATACATTTTAGCTAAAAAATCCTTGAAGGATTTAAAAAATTGTGATGAAATGAATGTCAAAACAGATATCTGCTGTCAAAATTCCTAAACAGCTGTCCAGACGTATTGAATAGAGATTAGATTTATTATAATGACTTAACACTCCGCGTCGCCTCGCCACAGAAGCATCGAAATACAGACTCATCTGTACAAAGCAGTCAACATAAAACTACAACACTCCAACAAACAAAATTTAGACTTCAATGCTCTAATTTTGAGGTTTAACACGGAGATGTTACAGTATTTAATACACAATTTTGACAAACTGCCGATCGCGAGCGCGGCGAGGGGGCTACGCATCTGTTCCACGGCTCCGGGAATTCATTTTTCCAAGCAATAGAGAACAGATCCGTCCACAAACCGGTACTGAGATCCTTGTCTTACCTACCTACATAGTATCACTGTCGACCGACGAGATTCGCGGGTACACACGATTTGTTGGATGGAGCCCCGCTTACGAGACGACACCGTGCTACAATATCGTCGTGCTACATACAGTTAAAGATATCGTAAACGAGCGATAATTACGGTCTGTACATTTAAATTTCCTCATCTTGATTTGGAATCAAGTGCATAGTTCTTGAATTATTTCAAGTTAAGCTTAGTTGACTCGAACGGGGGACGCTGTCCCATTTAAACAAAAATATTTTTTCTATGGAATTCTGTGTGATTAATTTCGGCTGTCATTATTCCCTTTTTTTACGAGACAGCGTAAAAAATAACATCTATTTTTACTATCGACATAATAACAGAAGTATTAGGCCACGTACGCACTATGCGGTTAATCGCGCGATTCCCAAAGATCTCTTGAGAATTATGAACGCGTGTATACGTGGCCTCAAGTCGCCGCCTTAACAGCAGGGCTACTACAAAATTCAAAAATCAAAGTTCGTGTCGTTCGGTCCCTCTGACACTTATACTATGCGAGAGCGAAAGGGACGGGTACGACACGAGCTTCGATTCTCAAACTTCAGAGTAGGCCCCCAGACACAGATAATAAACAGACACGTAACTTCACGCTCCACGGCACGGTCCTCGGTAGTGTGGCACGGTGTTTCCCGCGCGCGCCGCACGCCGCGCGGCGCTAGTGGCGCGGCATGATGCGGCGCGAGATGTGCTCCTCGTGCGTCATCTTGGCGCGGAACTCTGCGACCAGGTCCCGAGCTTGCGCGAGGACGGCCAGCTGCTCGTTTAGTAACTCTTCCCACTGCGTCGCGTACGCTGCAATAAAAAACATATCTCAGGTAAGTAATGCACGTGTTTGGGTATTCCTCCACTAATTGGAAAATTTTAACAGTCCCCTGCCAACTCTCTCTCTTCAAATTGTGATGGAAGTCTTCCGGCTGATGATGATGATGACTCTTGAGACAATATTTAATTAAAATGTTAATAAAATGACATGCAAATAAATGAAAATACTGTTTTACTATCTTAATGGTGTAATCATCTTTTTACGTTCAATAAAGAAATCTTGCTGAATTGTAACACATGGCTAATATTATCTGACACAGGGGACTGTTTTCTGGGGTGTTTCAAAAATTATAATCAAATAGGTAGTTTTATCTTTGGTGTAATATTAGACAAGTTTAAATATATGGTTGTTTTTAAACACAGAAACATTTTCCTTTGACATTTATCTCAACACATTCTTCCAAAAAAGCAAAAGACAACTTTTTTTGAATTAGTGGAGCAATTCCCATTGAAATGTTAAGTCTGTTAGTGAAATATCTCTTCACTTTTAGGCCGCGAAAGACCCTAGCAGACAGCGGCGCGGGGAGCATTTTCTCTGTTCATTGTGTGTACTGCCAGGCAGGGCCGAGCGTCTCGGCCACACAATAACATAGCACACTAGGCGCTCCGCTGCCCGCCCCGCTGTCCGCTAGAGTCCAGTCCACGGCCTTACAGCAAGAACATTTGGTCAATATGTGAGACAATCCTTAACCGTATCTGTACACCCGAGAACCTACGTGTTAAAAATGTCAGTAATGGGTAAGAACGATATTCCGGAGCGATGCGAGAAATAGAATTAGCTTTGTAGTAGTGTAGTAGTAGTCGGTTACGGCTGACGCAAATATTGGTCAGAATTGTTTTTATTTATTTGCTTCTGGCTAACGACACTTCACAAATGAAACCACAAGAACAGTAGCTTCTCCAACCCAGGTTTACGTCTTTAGTCGATTTTCATCGTTAACTTGGATGAATACCTTAGGTATATACCTTAGCGGCTAGGGCAATAGGGATGTTGACACCACCAACCAACTGACGTACTTTTTATGAGCTGTCAAAACAATTCTCCCATAGAGTTTCAATGGCAATAGCGACTTATGACGTCATTATCCGGCAACTCAATCAACTAACTATTTATTTGTTTTAAAGCAACAAAAAATCTAATTTTACAGTAAATCAAAAATTAATCTGGTTTTCAGGGCTAAAATAAAGCGTATTTTTACTGTAGTTGTGCCTTCGAATTATTTTTAATGGCGTCAACACCTCTATTATGCATACTTCTGATGACAATACATGTGCCATGGAGCTGTACCGATAATGGAGCCGGAAACTGTGCACTGGCCCTGTACTACGAAGCGCAAAATTCGAACTTCGTATCTTGCCGTCGCGTTGACGCTTATATCTTTTACAAGAGTAAGAGGGACGGTATGAACTTCCATATTGGAATTTCGTAGTAGCACCCTCTGACACTCCAAGATAGAACAACGTAACCTAGCCATGTTTGAGCTTGTTAACCTTTTCGACGGCAACGACTCATATAAACGTCCATTACTTCAATGCAAAAGCAACCTTCGTTCAATTGTGTTAAAGTTCAATTTTAGGCATTGCAATATAAGTCTGTACTTTGACCAATAATGGTATCCAGGGTCTGATGGAGCAAAATGCAACGTGTTTTTAGTTTTTTAAACTACTACAATTACTAAACACCAAAAGCAAGAAGGAAAAACTTAAAATTACAGATGGGCTGAAAATATAAAGCCATATTTAGACGGAGCAAAAGATATAATGCGAGTTGCGGTACATTGTTGTCCATGTTCGATCACTTTATATATAGCTAAATTGAAAAAAAAATCCTTGTATTATTTATGTAATAGGCATAAGATTGATTTTTACTTGGCCTATGTAACTGCCCTGCAATGTAACCTAACTCGCATTATATTTCTCGCGCAGAATAAACAAGGCTTATTATGGAGCGACAGCATTGGCGTTAGAACCGAAGCGATGACCGCCATGAATATTGTTAACTTTATAAATGAACTGACGTCAGTTTGCGGACCATTGCGATTATTAAAATAAGTTGTTTTTTTTTATTTTATTCATAACAAGATAAACTCGTAAGAAGGGAACTTGTATTTGGGGGTATTGTATTTTTTGTATTAAATTTCAAAAAAGTGCTCATTTTTAATCGGAATATAAAATGAAAAGGTTGTTCAGCGTACTTTTAATACACAAGTCCAAGCTAGATGTCAAATTATATCAATCAAAAGTTTCTAAAGTCACATTCATGAGCTTCAACACAACTTAAACCAGTTTGTGCTTTACAGAAATGCACGACGTTCTTACGCAGTGACTACCTACATACTTAGGTGTCATTGTATCATTACTAAATTCTTTTTTTTTACTATCACTATCGTCTGTCAGTAGTAGAGGCTTAGATCCGCAAACGCGTCGTGTTAGCATCAAGAGTGTCGTGCAGACCTATCTTCCTGCGGTTCGTCGCGCCAACGCCGCGGCTCGTGGGCCGCAGCCGCTTGCGCGCCAAGTGGCTCAGCTCTGCAACACGCCACAGCCACATCACACCCGCATGCCACACGCCACACGCCACACGCCACATTTACAGTAGTGCCACAATATATAAGTTACAACTTTGTTCGTGGCAGCCGTTTTGTTGGAAAGCACGAAAATGAAGCCCATTATCCCTACTAATATTATAAATGCGATAGTAACTCTGTCTGTCTGTCTGTCTGTTACGCTCTCACGTCGAAACCACTAAACCGATTTTGATGAAATTTGGTATAAAGGTAGTTTGAACCCCAAGGATCAACATAGGATACTTTTTATTCCGGTAAAGGTCGCCACCGCGCGATAACCTAGATCCGCGCAGATGAAGTCGCGGGCATAAGCTATTTATATAATGCATAAGGGCATAAGGTATTTTTTTATAAGGCAGTGCGTTTGCGCGATTTAAGTTTTTAGCAGCCATTGGTCTAAAGGCGCAGCCACATGCAAATCGCTCGACGCTCGTTTCCAATGTCAAATCTGGTCAAGTGACATGTAGCGATTAAGCTGAAAATTTTGAGCCTTATTGCTGAAAAAAATAAATTTCATTTTCGGCAAAAACACTGGATTCTTTTTTTCATTCACTCTAGTCTCTTGTATTTGTACCACTACCACGACTGCTACTAAACGAGATTAAGAAATCAGCTTCCAAGACCAAGATCATTCCTGCAAGCAGCCATTTTGTCGCTGCTGCTCGACGCTAATTTTTCGAGTCACGGGAAATTCAAAATCACATTCAAAATGGGGTCACGTTACCAGATTTATCGCTTAAAAAGAGAGACCAGCGACTACATGTGGCTGCACCTTAAGCTCGCGCGCCATTACGCGGCGTCCGCCATTTTGTGTGACGACCTGACAGCTGTCATTCGAACATGAGCGACAAAAATTATGTTCATAGCATATTCCATTTCACTCAAACGTATACAGGTCTCTATTGGATCGGCGCTTACGTTCGTTTTTAATATAGATATAAGGCACTTTGTCAACATTCGCCTGCGTGGACGAAGATTGTCGGTGTAACTTATATTTCGTCACAACTTTAAAAAAACTCGTATCTCAAAATAGATAATTTTTCTGAGTAAACTTTATGAACATTACGTCAAAGTTCAATTTTGTTGACATATTGATTTTAGATACGAGGTTTTTTCAAAGTAGTAACGATTTGTCGCAGTACTATACAACACATAACATGCACATTCAAGTCATACGAGTCAATAATCTTGAAGGATATAGTATTTTAGATTTCCTACACTGAAAAGCCACAAAATATTCGCTACAAATGCTGAAATGTAGTGTATTTTTTAACTATAATATTGATAAATCTGTAACCTAAATAAATAGACAAAGCATGCGTAAATCGTAAAACAAAACGATGTAGTATTTTTAATTTACATTTTCTCGGCTACAAAAAAATCCCAGCCACACATGCCAACATAATTTAATAAAATACCAGTAAAAGAAGTCAGCTTTAAAAAAAGCTACAGGGTTGTGAAATGGCTATTTGAGGCTTCAAAGGGCTTACGCCAGCTAATGCGGGAGCACGTAAGGGCCGCACGCCCAGCGCGGGTACTGGTAACATCCGTCGCAAAACAATTAAGCGCTGCTCTCGTGCTAGTTTTTAATAGGCGTGCGCACCCGCTCCGTGCAAACCGCGTCAACTGGCGTAGGCCCTAGCTAGAGGGAACAGCAGTGTCCACAGATATAGATTACACTAGATAACGCGAACACCTCAATCTGTATGAAAACCAACCGTGTCACTTTTTTATATCTACTGTGACGTGTCAAGAGTGAATTAGCGATGTGAATTCTCAGATGTCCGCGCAAAATCGATTCAAATGCACCGCCCGTCCGCACCGTCGGGTTCGAGTCAGTCACTAGTCATGATTAGTCAGTTAGCGGTCAGCTTGCATTTGTAGTCGCAGACGGCCCTGTGGTTGTATCGTATCGTATTGTATGGTAGTGTCCGAGCGGGCCCTCACCGTCCTGGTCGTAGTCCACGTCCCGCGTCAGCTGCAGCAGCTGCGCGGTCCGTTGCTGCGCGTGCTGCATGTAGTCGCAGATGGCCTTGTGGTTGTCCAGCACCTCTTCCTCTGCGCGCTGCATCTCCGATATCGCCTCGTGGAAGTTGTACATTTCCGCTGACATGTCGCCCTCCTGAAAAAAAAATTTAAAAACTTATTTTTTATTTAGGCAACATACAGCTCCTGGCCTATTTCGGCTGCAGTGACAGCACATAAAAACACCGTCAACGTAAAAAATAACTGCGGGTGATTTAGTCTCCAGAAGTTTCGTGTCCAGATTGGAACGCCTCTATAACTCGCATTCGGCCACCTTGCCCCCTTTTCAAAGCGTCTCCTTTCTGACGTGGCCGGCCCCTGTACTATCAGCGCGAGCAGTGTGTACGTACGTTGAGCGACCGTAGCTGCGCGAGGTCGTCGTGCTCGGGCTCCATCTCGACGTCGGCGGCGGGCCCCTGTACTATCAGCGCGAGCAGTGTGTACGTACGTTGAGCGACCGTAGCTGCGCGAGGTCGTCGTGCTCGGGCTCCATCTCGACGTCGGCGGCGGGCCCCTGTACTATCAGCGCGAGCAGTGTGTACGTACGTTGAGCGACCGTAGCTGCGCGAGGTCGTCGTGCTCGGGCTCCATCTCGACGTCGGCGGCGGGCCCCTGTACTATCAGCGCGAGCAGTGTGTACGTACGTTGAGCGACCGTAGCTGCGCGAGGTCGTCGTGCTCGGGCTCCATCTCGACGTCGGCGGCGGGCCCCTGTACTATCAGCGCGAGCAGTGTGTACGTACGTTGAGCGACCGTAGCTGCGCGAGGTCGTCGTGCTCGGGCTCCATCTCGACGTCGGCGGCGGGCCCCTGTACTATCAGCGCGAGCAGTGTGTACGTACGTTGAGCGACCGTAGCTGCGCGAGGTCGTCGTGCTCGGGCTCCATCTCGACGTCGGCGGCGGGCCCCTGTACTATCAGCGCGAGCAGTGTGTACGTACGTTGAGCGACCGTAGCTGCGCGAGGTCGTCGTGCTCGGGCTCCATCTCGACGTCGGCGGCGGGCCCCTGTACTATCAGCGCGAGCAGTGTGTACGTACGTTGAGCGACCGTAGCTGCGCGAGGTCGTCGTGCTCGGGCTCCATCTCGACGTCGGCGGCGGGCCCCTGTACTATCAGCGCGAGCAGTGTGTACGTACGTTGAGCGACCGTAGCTGCGCGAGGTCGTCGTGCTCGGGCTCCATCTCGACGTCGGCGGCGGGCCCCTGTACTATCAGCGCGAGCAGTGTGTACGTACGTTGAGCGACCGTAGCTGCGCGAGGTCGTCGTGCTCGGGCTCCATCTCGACGTCGGCGGCGGGCCCCTGTACTATCAGCGCGAGCAGTGTGTACGTACGTTGAGCGACCGTAGCTGCGCGAGGTCGTCGTGCTCGGGCTCCATCTCGACGTCGGCGGCGGGCGAGTCTGCGCGCGCGCGGGACGCGTCCGACGTGCCCAGCTCCTTCACTCTGACAAAACAAGTCAAGCACGATCAGTGACAATACAACACAGTGACTCTTTGTACACCAGAAATAGTAAGCGATACACAAAACAGGTACACAGAGAGAAAATTACAATGTTTCAGAGAATATTTGGAGTCAAAGATAAATTCTAGTTGGAACAGAGTTCACTTTTGCGCAAGGACAGAGTTTGGTCTCCGCAGCAGCACAGGTAATAGGTAGGCGGATAAAAAAGAATCAGACAAGTGAGAGTCGACTCACGCGAGGTTTCCGTACAAATTTGTTGGTACTTATGATTATTCTGTGTTAGCAGAGCCCCTCTCCCAAACAAAATGTGCGCGTGTGAGGGCATTTTAGTTTTTTTTTTTTAATTCGACTGGAAGGCAAACGAACAAGTCGGTCTCCTGGTGACAAGAGATCACTACCGCCCATAAACATCTGCAACACCAGGGGTATTGAATAGGGGGGAATACCTCAAGTGGCAGTAATTTCATCGGCTGCCTTACTCTCCACGCCGAAACACAACGGTGCAAGCATCGCTGCTTCACGGCAGGATTAGCGAGCAAGTTGGTGGTAGCAATCCGGGCCGACCTTGCACAAGGTCCTACCTTGACGTGGTTCATTGACATAGGCAGTCAGACATGCATCTCTCGTTACCTGTCGGCGTATCGGAGCGTGTTGAGGCTGTGCTCGCACGAGTTGAGCGCGGGGGAGACCATGGCGATCATGCAGGTGCGCGACTTGTCGCCGATGAAGCTGTCGCGGAGCACCTGGGGGCACAAACTCAAACTCAAAATCTCTTTATTCAATTTAGGCTATAACAAGCACTTATGAACCTTAGTTAAATTCAGCGACTCTCAAATAGGTTGACTGAATCGATTTACTGTAGCTTCTTTTAGTCGAATCTAACATATTTCATCGTCCTCTACTTATGAGACCCTATAATCGACTTTATTAATACTATAAAATAAGTTTACTCTGTAAATTAAAGCTGTTGGTTCTCCTCAAATAAATAAAAATCATTGGAAGCTTGCAGGCCTACTAGCTTATCATCACTACTTTGAAAAAAATCTCGCATTTAAAATCAATATGACAACAAAATTGAACCTTGACGTAATGTCTATAAAGTTCACTCGGAAAAATTATCTATTTTGAGCTACGAGTTTTTTAAAAGTAGTGACGTATGTCACGTAATTTCAACACCAGAGAGTAGACAGTTCACTAGGAATCAAATTTACCTGTAGTATTTAGTTACCTGAGTCAGCTTTGACGCGCGGAAGGGGAGATGAGCGCCCTTCATGCCGAGCGCCCGGATGCACTCCTTCAGAGCTAGTAAGGACTTGTTGATTTCGGCGCCTTCCATTCCTGAAAAAAAATACAGAAGACTTATAGACCTTTAGTAGCAGTTAGAACAAAGTAACAGTTGGAAGCAACAAATATACGTTGATCTATTCTATTAATAAACAATCGGTTTACTGAACAGATTAATTATTTCGCAATAGGTTCTAGGTTTTCACATCACTAAATGTCTGTGATCGGGTTAATGGCGTCTTTGTTTACGATTGTCATAAATTGTATCGAAATCCTACTAATAAACCCTCTTGCAAAAAAAAAGGGCACCTATGGTTTTTGTATTTTATATGCATGAAAGCTTACTTTCTAAGCTTCAATGCCTAAAAATCTGAAAACCCATAGGTGCCCGTTTTTTTTTGCAAGGGGGTTTATTATAAATGTGAAAGATTGTGAGTGAGTGAGTGAGTATGTTTGTTACTTCTTCACACTAAAACGGCTAGACGGATTTGGATAAAATTTCGCAAAAAATTAGTTTATAACCTGGATTAAAACATAGGATACTTTTTATCCCGATATTACCAAAAATAAAAATTTGGGATAGGGATAAAATGTCGAACTAATAACCACTGGGCTTAAGAGTCATGAAATTTGGTATGTAGATAGCTGGACGTCTGCAATAACACAGGCTATTTTTTACCACGATATTCCCACAGAATAGGGATAAAATCTTGAAATAATAACCGCTGGGCTTAGAGTAATAAAATTTGGTATGTAGGTAGCTGGACGTCTGGAATAATACATAAGCGACTTTTTGACCCGATATTCCCACGGGATACCTAATGATAAAGACCGAATAGTTTACGCGTGCGAAGCCGCGGGTAAACGCTAGTACAATATAAGTGTGAACGTACTGGTCTGGCGGTTGGCCGAGGAGGTGTCGGCGCCGCGCTCGTTGCCGGCGAGGTCGATGAGCGAGAACTTGCCGTGCACGCGGTGCATGCCCGGCGACCGCACCACGATCTAGTGTTGTATAGTGTGTGTGAACGTACTGGTCTGACGGTTGGCCGAGGAGGTGTCGGCGCCGCGCTCGTTGCCGGCGAGGTCGATGAGCGAGAACTTGCCGTGCACGCGGTGCATGCCCGGCGACCGCACCACGATCTAGTGTTGTATAGTGTGTGTGAACGTACTGGTCTGACGGTTGGCCGAGGAGGTGTCGGCGCCGCGCTCGTTGCCGGCGAGGTCGATGAGCGAGAACTTGCCGTGCACGCGGTGCATGCCCGGCGACCGCACCACGATCTAGTGTTGTATAGTGTGTGTGAACGTACTGGTCTGACGGTTGGCCGAGGAGGTGTCGGCGCCGCGCTCGTTGCCGGCGAGGTCGATGAGCGAGAACTTGCCGTGCACGCGGTGCATGCCCGGCGACCGCACCACGATCTAGTGTTGTATAGTGTGTGTGAACGTACTGGTCTGACGGTTGGCCGAGGAGGTGTCGGCGCCGCGCTCGTTGCCGGCGAGGTCGATGAGCGAGAACTTGCCGTGCACGCGGTGCATGCCCGGCGACCGCACCACGATCTAGTGTTGTATAGTGTGTGTGAACGTACTGGTCTGACGGTTGGCCGAGGAGGTGTCGGCGCCGCGCTCGTTGCCGGCGAGGTCGATGAGCGAGAACTTGCCGTGCACGCGGTGCATGCCCGGCGACCGCACCACGATCTGGAACACCGCGTGCGACCGCGACGAGTTCGAGTTCGCCGACGTCTGAAACATACACAAACATAGAATAGAATCATTTATTGCAAGTCACATTACAATTTAAAGATGGAAGTATTATAAAGTAGTACACATGTGACACCCTGCAAGGGCATGGCAACATAACATAACATAACATAAATTTAACGCTCTAGGACTAGGGCTTCATATTATTATTATAAAAATTCTAAACGCCCATTTAAGCATTTCGTGTAACATTACTATTTCTATTTTCATCATTATTTTTTCATTACTATTTATTATTATTTCGTATTTCATATCACTTCTCATGCTCGTAAAGTCCGTGTTTATGCTGGATCTAGGCGACATAATAGTAGATTATTATCGTGGCCGGGAAGTAGGCAATTGCTGGCTGAGTATGAGTATTAAACGGACGAGCTTGCGAGTCCGTTTACCTAATACGAAGTCCCAATTGCTATTCTGGCCAAGACTAATATATAGCTTTTCTCAAAAATGGTGAAGGAAAATACTACATCAGAATAAACTTTTATTAAATAGGTAGGTTACTTACTTTGGATTTTGCCGGAAACAAATTATTTATTGCCACATTAGCTGCGTCTTGTAACTCTGGTGGTGTACATTCAACATCGCTTAAACTTGAACTCATTTTCTCGAATTTATATTATATAACAATATATTTTATACACAGTTCAGTTCACCTACACTTGAAAATATTATAATTTTTTTTTAATGGTTTTTTGTATGTTGTATGGTTTTCATAGAAAAAAAAAATTGAGGTGTATTTTTCAATCGAAAACACCACAAGCTGTTTAAGACACAATAAAAAAAGTCCGGGGTTCCATAAAATAATTGATACCGGCCAATTAAGTTGGCTGTATACTTGTGCCAACTCATTACCATGGCCATTTTAACTTTTTAAAAAGTTTGCAACTCGACAATAATGGAATTTGTATGCGACATTATTGTCGAGCTAGCGAGCGTGCAATGTGTTTTAACTTTTTAATTTTTCGCTGACCATAAACTATGCACTTTACCTTCTGATATGTAAAGAAAACTCAACTTTTACGGACATTTTTGAGTAAATAAATGTTTCTCTTTCTCTCTCTCTCTCTCTGATGTTTCTAGTGTACCTGTCCCGAGGTGCGCGCCGCGTTCCCGTGCTGTATGAGCCGCAGCACCTCGTCCACGTTGTCCACGACCTTCTCGGTGAGCCCCACGATCTGCACCTGCTGCTTGCCGTCCTCTAACACGCGGAGCTTGGCCTTGTCCGCCAGCAGATCGAACACCTGGAATCATACCACATGCGCCCTTTTAACCGATACTTCTCTACGATATTATTGAACTAGCGCTCCAAACTTCAATTTTTTCAAACTTTTATTTTTTCAAACCCCACTGGAAAAAAATTGGGCACCTATGGTTTTTCAGATTTTTAGGCATTGAAGCTTAGAACGTAAGCTTTAATGCACATAAAATACAAAACTATAGGTGCCCGTTTTTTTTTTGCAAGGGAGTTTATAAAAGGGAAGCCGACGGGCAAGCAGGTCATCTGATGGCAAATAATCACCACCGCCCTTGACAACCAATTATCCCTTAACCCCTTATAGAGCAAGACTTTTTTTCGCGCCAATCTTTTTCACTATCTATCCAATAAGTAAGGTTTTGAATAGATTATAACAGTAAGTGAACCAGGGATTTTCCGGAGCTTCGGTTCCGTTTCCGTTAAGTCGGAACTTCCGTTTGGTATTACATATCAGTTTCGGTTCCGTTACTTTTGAAACGGACGTTATATCGGATGTCAATGCTTAGCGCGGTAGCAGGACATCAAAAACAAACTCATTTAAACCAGTCATTCGCTCATCTCCCCGCTGGCCACGTGCTCCACCTATCACTCAGGTTCCGGTTCTGTTGCCGGTTCAAAGTCAAAGTCAAAATCTCTTTATTCAATTTAGGCTATGATAAGCACTTATGAACGTCAAAAAATCTACCACCGGTTCGGAAAAAAACCTCTGTTGAGAAGAATCCTTTCCGTTCCTTTTTCGGTTCCGATTCCGTTTCTGATTCTGATAAACTAAATTGAAAACATCTGGTTCTGCTTTCAGTTCCGATAAAACCACATCCGTTACATCCCTGATGTGAACACTATTAATTTTAAGTCTTATGGATTGACGATCGCTCGTGTGACCGATTTTGGCTCTTGCCCTATACAGGGTTAAGATCTCCCTTATTGCTTGTAGTCCAGTATAATAGTGGGCGGTACCTTCCCGGAGTATATTTCGAAGAAGGAAGCGGACACGATGAGGTTGAGCGGCTTATACTTGGGCGATTTGAGG
Source organism: Choristoneura rosaceana (assembly GCA_037349165.1). Lineage (NCBI taxonomy): Eukaryota > Metazoa > Arthropoda > Insecta > Lepidoptera > Tortricidae > Choristoneura > Choristoneura rosaceana. The sequence continues at coordinate 2,315,828 of JAZBNJ010000026.1, forward strand.
TACGCGAACACGTCGCGCGCCGCCATCGCGTATATACCCTTCTTGCAATCCTGCGTCTTGCCCTGGAGAATGGAAAAAGGTTTAGTAATGTTGTACTTATAAAATACCTGGGTCGATCAACTTTTACCTGTACCGCGTTGCCATGGTACGTCTCTTGGAAAACTCTTTAAAACCATGAGTTTCTGCATGTTTTCTGTGGTTATAATTCATACAGCGTACATTTTTGTCGTAGTTACAAGCCCATTATTTTATTATTTTATTGTGTTGGCTTACACGGCCAACACTATGCTGAGCTGCGACCGTTTCGTGCCTTCGCATATTGTATTTATTTTTTGTTTTCATTTGCCCTGTTCTATTTTAAGTGCGAAGCCCGAATAAAAATATTTCTATTCTATTCTATTATTTAATGGACAATCTCCTAAGCACATTAGTAGCATATATCGTAACAGTTTTTTAAGAAACTCTCGTCACTGTTGTCTCTTGGACAACGGGACGGAATAACAAACACCAAAAAGTTGATCGACCCACCTGTAAAGGGGTAAAACTTTATTTCGTGAGGGGTAATAAACAACGTACCATCAGACATCGTCATGGGTACAAACGCGACGGTACAATCGCATTACAGTTTTCAGGGATAATGTAAAGTTTTCCTCGGCTATAATTTGCTTGGCAAATTGCCATATAACAGCATGAAGCGTACAAAGGTGTTAAATAATGTTTTGCCAGTATAATTTTTCAAAAAAAATCGTATTTATCTTGCATTCTCAACTAGCTTGCTGAAGAAGAAAGAGAAATAAGAACAGATTCGAAAAACAGTAGTAAGCAGGTAAACAAAAGTGACCTGGAAGTCTCCGCCCATAGTGTGCGTTTTGCCGGATCCGGTCTGTCCGTACGCAAAACACGTCGCCATGCCGCCCTCGAATATCGTCTGCACCAGCGGCTTGGCCGTATACCTGTAAAGTATACCAACATTTACAAAACACTACCATTTTACTTCTTTTAAGTTGTTACTCTCCTGACAGCACGTGATCGTCCCCTTAGTTCCCTTAAGTCTCCTTTTACGTCACCCAAGTAATTGATAGAACCGCCAAATTCTAAAACCGGGAATAGCATCATCATCATGTCAGCTGAAAGACGTCCACTGCTGGACATAGGCCTCCCCCAAGGCTCTCAACCCAGACAGGTCTGGTGCTTTTCGCATCCACCGCGATCTTAAACAGGTCGTCGCTCCATCTTAATAATAGCAAAAAATAACAATAATAACATGGCATGGAATAGCATGGCTTCTGATAAGTCCATTCCATTAATTTCAGTCCATTATTTATGAAATCTATAAAAGACGCAGAGCATACGTCTCGCGCGCACCCATAATTTTTGGAATGGCGGGCGGCGAGTGTTAGTATACTCTAACAGCAGTACACGGCATAATGTGACCAACAAAAAAACTGTTATAATGTTGATTAATTTTCAAAGTAACACTATTTATTCACCCTTATCTTATGTTTTACATTGCGTGGAGCTACTACGAAATTGGAAATTCAAATTCCGTGACGTACCATCCCTCTCAAGCAAATGTTAAAGCATAACAAGCGTGAACGGGACGGCACGATACGATGCTCGAAAATTGAACTTGGTATGAGGACTGACCTGTAGACGATCTCATTGGTGCATGCATCGTCGAAGGCGTAGTCGAAGCGGAACTTCTGGTTCTCTAGGTACTTGGTGAGGTCCACTTTGTTCTTGGGCTCGTGCACGATCATCTGGTCGCGCGTCGGCACTGAGATTACGTCCACCTGAACACACAATGTACAGTCAAAGTCGAAGTCAAAATGTATCTCTATTCAAGTTAGTCAGGGTACCTTAAACTTATTGAGGTCATGGATCACTTTCACAAATGAAACAATTCCACTGACCCCTATCAATTTTTTTTTTTTTTTGGATAACTATTTCCTATTAAGTATGTTTACAGACTGACCCGTATAAATACTCATCTATTGACTGACCTACTGCGGACCCCTGATACACATGCTACGGACCCCTAAGGGTCCGTGAACCCCACTTTAAGAAACCCTGAGTTAGGCCAGGACAAGCACTTCAGTTCGAAACACACCTCTATTAAAGGCAAGAAATTCAACAAATTATACTATAACTTCCATAGGTACAAACACAACTAACAATAAGAAAAATCAAAATGTAATTGAGTGTTTTTCTTTCCTGAACCTTTGTCACATTTTTGGCTCTTTGTAGATGGACATTTTAAGTAAAACTGTCTTGTTTTGCGTTGGCATTAATTACACATGTGGGGTCATGTGAATGATACTCTTTTTGAGAGCAAAGGAAGCAGAAAAGACATGTAGCAGCTACGCTCAGCCGATCGTATCTCTCACTCTCTAAAACGCTCGTCCCACTCACACCACAGAAGTTTCCGATTATTCGATCCGCTCTTACTTACATCAATCATAGTTCCACAATTTCACCTTTACTCCCACATACACATACATACCATTATGAGCCATGAAGGAATTGCCTATCACAACTCCTAACCTTTAGTTGATTTATACCCCTTAAAATGAAACTTTTAATAAGTAACTCGTGAGACGTTACCCAGCAAGAAGGCATCACCTCTTTCTTATTAAGCTCCTTCTTGTTGAGCGGACGCTTGCGCACGCAGACGGTGATCTGGTGGTCCTCGACGGGCTCGTTGCCGGTGAGCGGGCGGAACTCGATGCTCTGCTGGTACTCGCGGATCATGGCCAGGAACTCCCAGTTCGGGTTGCCCGGGTCCATGTTCATTAGCGCTTCCTGGAGATCAATTAAATTACCGTATCAATTCGTCTGATCTCAACTGATCTCCTGAGCTAAAAGATGGTATTTTAAAAAAAAACACTGAGTTATTTATATCATGTGATGCAGAATGTCTTAAGGTACACAATAGTGGGTTTTTAGATACTGCCATTTGGATTAGGAGAACAGCAAAGCACGGAGAACAGATGGCCGCTGGGGCCGAAACAGACACTCCCACAGAAAGATAGACATGGGACTGGTGCAGCTTTTTTACAAGCTTTTATTTAGTCTCACCTGTCCCGTTGTCTGTCTGTCTGTTGTCAAATCTTGCAAGTTCAATTCTACCAACTTCCAGTAGCCAGATTGATTTGAAATCTAGTAGTGACATCCTGGTAGTCCAGCCAGGATCGTCTCCGCAGGAAAGAACTCTTCAACGGTTAATAGCATCGACTTGAAATTTGGTAGGTATGCAAATGTAGTTTGGGTGACAATGCAAGTACAGTCAACAAAAAAAGTTTGTTTAAAAATGATTTTTTTATTGTTAGGTTATGTTGCCTGATTTTGCAATCATTCGATCTAAATATCCACATCAAATATCAAGACAGACACAGACACAGCTAGATGGTGGGCCGTCAACCCCACTACTTCCAATATTTAAGGTTGTCGCACGTTCTTATGTCGCTGTTTTTGCGGGTGACACTCTTTCCCGGCCCGGATAACACCGACATGGAAATACCGGCCGCTTTTTGTGTACATACCCATAGAAACTGACAGGAGCTTTTATGGGCGTGTACACGAAAAACACGGTCGGTATTTCCATCACAGTACCATCCGGGCCGGAAAAGAGTGTCACCTGTTTGTGTCATCCTATGTACTCTATGGTCAGTGGAGTTTCTTACAAAAAAATACCGAACGCCTCGGGTTGAGGCGGCGCAGATGCGATTCCCCCGTTACCTTCTCCTCTTTGAGCTCTGCCTGTCGCTGGCGGCGCTTCTCGCGGTTCTCCTTGAGCCGCTCGACCTCCTTGACGACGTTGGAGCGGCGCACGGCGCCCGAGGCCACCGCGTGCGGCACCGACACCGTGCTGGACGCCGCGCCCGCCGCCGCGCCGCGCGACAGCCCGCTGCCCGCGTTCACCGGATTGTTGAACTGGAACGTTCACATTCTTTATAAATGGGCTATACCAGAGGTTTGCCAGCGAGCAGTGCCGTGCGACGAGGGCGGTGCGACCGGTGCCCAGGCAAAGCGTACTCTGGGTAGGCGCAAGAATGGATAGAACAGGCAGGTGCTTTATTTTATCACCCTGAATTGCTCTAGGGTATCTACGAGTATGATCACAAAAAAAGGGCGTAGTTTTACAGCAGCTCGCACAGGGCGCAGAAAAGGCTTTACGGCACTGGCAGCGACTCATGCTAGATTTAAAACTCTAGGCTCCATGACTCAAATCACTGTTATAAGTCGAACGGCGTCTAAGCTAAAATGAGACTGGGCTGGCAAAAGAGGAAAGTTACTTATAGTATGTAGTGTTTCACTACTTATTAATAAAATTTATGAGACAGATAAATGTGATGCCGTCTCTGTTTATACGGACAAAACAATCAATCAATTCTACCAATGAGTGGTGACACAGTGGGTTAAACTAGAAATATCAACTAAAGCTAACATTAATATGATGATAGATGACACTACAAAGAAGGCCCTGAAACTAATTCTTGAATAAGTGTTCTTTGGAACGTTTTCTTACATTGGTTATCGCCCCGCTAGCACTAAGTCGTCAACTGCGTTCTATTTTATTGTTCTAAAATAACAATTGCTTCATAACAATTCCTAGATACACACAGTTGCCAGTTGTTATTTTCTCATGATATGCTGTAGGATGGGAAGGGAAACACATTCTTCTCGAGACCTTTCACTAGCTACATAATACTGTTAAACTGTTACACCAGCACAGTTGACGCTCGAGAAGCACGAGTCACGGAAGGATATGGGAGTCGGGAACCTCTTTGTTGTTGCGTGCGTTCCTTGGCATGTAGGGCAGATGCGCTGGGAGCACGGAGGCCGCGCTAGGCGTGGCGCCGGCGCGCGCGCGCCCGCCCGACGCCGGCGGCTGCGGAGGCAACGGGCTCAACGGGGAAGGGAATTCTAACTGATTGGATAACAATGGTTGCGAATCAAAGCGAAGCGAATCGCCGCTCTACAAAGCAAAACCTTCACCGCAGTGTCTCACTTCGCTGTCTCAGATTGCCTCGAGTCAATGCTGTGCAACTGGATAGCTTAACGGAAGCAACTGAGCACAGCTCCGAGGTGTCAACGCAGCTATACAGTTGCGTGACATTGCTTTACGGAGAGGCGATGGCTGGTTGACGGCAAGCAATAAATGTTGACGGACGATCATTGCTGTCGGCGCAACGCCTACTTCAATATTCAGCGTTTTTACGGAGTTAAGGTCACAGCTCATCAGACCCGGCCGGCACCCGACCAGCACCCCCTCGTCGTTCGGCGTCCACTCATTGTCGACAGTTGGTCCACTGATGGACGCTGCGTCGACAACGAGTGGACCTCGCGTGGTCCACGAATCACCGAGTAGTCTACTATGAAGAGTGGTTCGAGAGCGCCGCATCGCAAGCGTGCGAGCAAGCTATCACCGAGTGGAACACTCGCCGTCCACGCATGGGAACTTCGTAAGCGAGGCGAACCGGTGACGCTACATAGTTGATGTAGTAAGCCCATGCCCATACAAATCCATATAAAGAATACTAACCGCGGCGAGGCGTTGCGGACCAGGTGCCGGGTGGCTCTAATTAACTAAGACCTTTATCTTCCGTCATTATCCTCTCAGATAATATTGTTAAATAGATGATGCTCAGATGTAAATGCAAGACTATACAGCAGGGCTACTCCGAAACTCGAAACTCGAAGTTCGTGTCGTGTGGTCCCTCTGACACATGCTATTTAATACGAGCGCGAGAGGGACCGCACGACACGACCTTCGAGTTTCGGAGTAGCCCTGCAGAAGCCGGGCCTGGTTGACAGTTATCCTTGCCCTTCAATAGTCTTTCCGGTGTGGTAATCGAAGAAAGACACAGGCACACCCTAATAATCAAAACGCTCGAATATTCACTCACGCAGACAGTACTGTAAGCGGTGCAAAGCACGGTGATCCGAATAGATATACGACACAATACTACATAATAATAATGCACACTCAGAAAATAGTAAATCAAAGTACTCAGACGTTGTATGTCGCATCCGCTCATATTACTCGGTTGTACACTTCGTACGTAGGTGGTATCATTCCTAGACAGCTCCGTTTATAAGGTGATATATACGCCTGGTCGTTCACCTTTGTTGGGGCTAATAAAATCTATTCACATTATTCCGGGAGGTCTATCATTAAATATTTTCTTGGTTTCCTACTACAAACAGACGTAGGTATAGAATACCGTAAAGTCGAGACAGCAAAAAATGGTAATATAATAGAGCAGGTGGTACTAGGTTTAGGGGCTATTTCACCATCCATTGATTAGTGCTAACTGACGGTTAAATGTGATGCCGTCTCTATTTGTTTTGTTCGAATAGACTGATATGGCATCACATTTAACCGTCAGTTAGCACTAATCAATGGATGGTGAAATAGCCCCTCAATCTAAGATTTGCATCTTGCGTGACAATAGTATCACGATTTACGACGGCAGATATGCCTTTAGATTCTTTGAAGCCACTATCGCGACAAACAACTGCAGTCTCAAGCAGTTTTCCCAATACGTATAAAGGTGGACTTCGAAAGCAAGCGTTAGAGTCAATTCACACCGAGACGTGATGCGACGAGGTGCTGTATTTTTACTAGAGAGACGAGTCATTTGAGTGTTCATTCTGACGTATACCTTCAATAAAAAAATACTGCGTCGCATCTCAGTGCGAACTGACCTTTAGCTGCGCGAATAACGCCCTATAGAGTAGTGTGCCTTTCGCGCAGTGACGCCAAAGCCGCGTCAGTGTCATACATTCTGCCGCACTAAAAGAGCGTCACTTTGATTCGAACTAAACACCAAACACTGACCTGCTGCGTGACGCGTGCGGGGTTGGGCGTCGGATTGGGCGCGGGCGCGGGCGCCGGCGGCACGTTCTCGGCGCCGCGGCGGCCGGTGGTGTCGCCGCCGTGCCCGTTCGTGTAGCCGGGCGCCACCGACGTCCGCACCTGGTTGTTGCGCGTCGCCCGCGTCGCCGGCGCTGGGGATTACCAATACGGTTACAGATTGTATCAGTCCTGGCGGCTAACAAGAGCACTATGTGGGTGTAGAGGAAGTGTCTGTCTGCTGCCCATTGGTACCTACAGTCGCGCGGGCGAACCAATAACGCGGCATAGAGCATTCACCTGTCGCATCTCACCTTCTTCCTCAAATTTGGCCCAAAAATCGCTCCCTGCAAATAGTACGACAGCCAGCGTTCTTTTTAGTTGCCGAGGACTATAACTTCCTTTTAAACATGGTTAAAGAAGCAATTGCGTTACTGTAGTAGTAGGTAGGCGGCGCGTTTGCTAATGTTTCTGACTATGCCAGCGTTACAAGCTTGTCGCAAACGCAGCATGCAGTTACGTCTGTAGCCACGTGTATGGTTATTTTTCACACGTATTTAGTACCAATTTCAGGCGCTTGGGTGAACTCTGAACGTGGACCACAATAAGTGCAAAGACGAAAGGATACCGTAATTTCCCTGCTCTTTGAACAGACGTCATTTGACTAAGTGTAAACATGTCTACAATAAAAGTATATATAATTTTTGTCCATGAATCATACCTACACTAAACAAAACCAAGCTGAAAAATAAACTGAGCTAACTAGCAAACTGAAATGTGCATCAAGCAAAACAACGCGGAACGTAACGTGCTACAAGCTGTGTCCCTTACGTGGTTGCAGCTCGTGTTGCTCCGTTGCGCTCTCCGTCTCCGGAGGTAACTGTTTGGGCGATTCGGCGACAAACGCCTCAATAGGTCCATCGCTTTCTGCCGAGACGGACGCGACCCGCCGTCGGCATCTCAACCACGAACAGCACATGGTGGACTCGTTTAGGGTTAACTACAATTCTTTGGCATTTTTCGACTAAATTCAATTCTATTCACTAGTGACATGTACGCGCGTGTGACGGATTATTTGGAATGGCGTTCTGCGTTGGCGCAAGGCGATCTGCGCCCGCCATATTAGGATCCGTTTCCGCACTCAAGGCAATGAACCATGACGCATGCGCGGCGAAGGTGAAGTTGCATACACAGTTCACACACAATTTAACAAGGTATCTAGATCAAAAACGTGACAAAAACAGCGATCGAGTTACACAGCAAGAAGTCTGTTAAAAAGCAGAGGGCACCGTGACTGCTCGTAATGGGCCCGTGGAAAAACTGCTGCTAGTAGCAGAGCTGATCGAAAAAGTTGGAATTGAACTTATAAAGTAGCTAATGGAAGCGGGCGGGCAACGAAAAGAGCTTCACACAGAGTTTAGTAACCCCAAAATGAATGCTTAACTTGGCAACTTTACCCAAAAACTTTGGGGAAATGGCAAAGTTCGAAGGCTGTTACTAGAAGGTGAGAACTATGCATAAAAACACGACTGCGTAATCGATATAACACGAAATTAGAAATCCGACCGAACTGTTCAATAGAAACCAACCCACGTCGACGACAAAACACAGACTGGCGCTTCTTGAACACAGATCAATTACAGCCTTCGAGCGGGTAAAATTGGAAAATAATTGTCGTAGGTACGTTAGCGATCGTCTTTTGTCCCAATGAAATATGGACGTTAGTGACGTCACACGGCTTAAATGGCCCCATCGATCGTGACGGATGGCCCGCGGGGTCTCAACTCGGTCTAGCGACTGAATCCATAATGTAGCGGCCGAAGCGGATAAAGCTATAATTAGTAATTAAGTTAACGCTAGCAGTACCGCCTTTAATTACAACTCGGCAACTTCCCAGCTTGCGAAATTGCAGACTCGTACAAGCAACGTGGATTATACCATACATTTAGCTCGAATGCTTGTTTAATATATCACTATCATTAACTATTGAAATGTCTAGGTATAGGTTTTTATTTAATCAGTTTAGTCTTACACTTTCTCTATAAAGAGAAAGTCTCGAAGTAACTTTGACAGCAAAAAAACTATCGCCGATTTAAAAGACTACTCTAAAAGAGTACTCTTCTTTTAAATTAGTTATTAGAAGGTATCGTAAACGGAGACTATGGAAACTGTGACGTGAGAGTAGGCAGCAGCGCTCTCTATCGGCAACTACGATCTCCGCACTCGAGCTATTTTGCCAAGAAAGTCGTCAAGAAGATCCACTTCTGATCCTCGACCGATGACGTCAACCTTTCTTTCAAAAGTGTAGAACTTACAAGAGAAGCATCTAAGTATACAAGTTTTGCGCACGAGCGCGTCACCCGAAAATGGAAGTTGAATAAAAAACGGAACATTTGTATCCATTTTGGACATCACATCACATGCTAATTTATTGTAATTAACATTTACGTAGGATATCCATTTAGGGTCGTGTGGTCTACTGATACGTGGTTAATTTCGTTTCATAGTAACGATATCTCCACGTGTAGTGACACCAAACAGCTGTTTTACGTCAAAAAACATCACCAGTTGAAAATATCCAATACATCGGCCCGTTGCCAATTAAGACACTTCGGTAAACACATTTTTCAAAGTTTAGCGAGGACAGGATTCAATTAAAATAAATTCTGATATCAAAACGAAGAACGAAATGTGAAGATACGAACAACAATACATGACTACTGTCGCTATGGCAACCGAATGTGACTTCGATATGATGAGCCTTTCTTTGCACATCGCGTTTTTTAAACGCGCAGTGGACGTGCGTTGACAGCGCGTTTTTCTTTTCATAGAGCAGCCATAGAACTCTCATGCGTATTGTTTTGTATGGATACAAACAAACGCGCGCCTACGAAGCTATCGGGGACTGGAACAAGGAACGTAGCCTGTATCCGAAGACTGAACGACAATCTTACATACCTACTGCATATATTTAAAGAGAAAAATATACGAGTATAACTGAGACACATAAGATTTCTTCGAAGTTATTATATTAGATTAGCTATTGTTTACAACAAACAAATGAAGCAACAAGTGACAGAATAATAAACACGTATTTTATTTTTTTAAACAGACTTCATAAAAATAATGAATTCGGTTGTTTTTTGACGTTACCTCAAAACTCCTTCATTTATGAACCGTTTTTTTTTCGTCTTAGGCCAATAGTAGGTACAAATGAGCCGAAAAAATAACAGTTACGTTACAAAAACTCAATTTAACGCTTAAATTCTCATCTTTACATCTTTACTTTAGATATAAAGTCCGTTACGACCGCGAGATTGACTATCTGACCTGGAAGCCTTATTTATTGCACCCATCCTCGTTCCTAGTGCTTGCGGCGTTTCCTCCGGTTAATGCACTATAGGATCTGATATGATTTATTTATGATCCGAACGTAGTGCAAGTTGGAGGTATTCGTAGTTTTGTTTTTGAAAATACTACAGCTCGGTCTCGCGCCTTCTCGATTTAGCGAATGTTTTTAGAGTTAATTCTTAATTCATTAACGAATTTTAACACCTCAAACCCACTTTAACTAATGCTCTAGTGTTCAAAACTGTATCTTTTGTCTGTGAATCTTTTTATCAAAGTATAAAACTGCAGAAGAAAAAAATTCAAGATACAAAAGTGTCTAATTAAAGACAAAATTATCTATCAGACCCGTATGTACGATCAGCATCAAAAGTAGCTGCTTAGTGCTTACTTTAGTAGGTACTTTGTCATTTTACAGCCACGTAAGTACGTAACATCACACAAGATTGACAAATGTGTTAAAGCGACTGAGTTAATAAGTGATCCATTACTTTTGCTGCTGGCTGTACCTTGCCAATTCAACTAATACGGCGTAGCTGATAGCCACTTACACATTCGCCACGCTAATTACCAGTAACTAGAGCGATTGAACGTGCCAAATCGGCAGGATGACCACGACAATAACAAAATTAGGAAGCAGTAGGACACGCTAGGACATCATAAACTAGGAGCCGCCGGCGCAGGCGTCTCGGGTCGACACTCGCCGCCCACACAGCACTTGATTCACTCGGTGCGTTATCCTCTATCCACAACAACATAAACAAAAAAATTGTTCGTATGTGGGACGATTAACGACACGTTCATTATATTTAAGGAACCGTCGGCTTCTATTTCACATAAAACCTATTTTCATTACGCTATTATAACGAAAGAAATTACAGGACATGAGTCAGCGCTAAATTGTGTTAAATAACAAGATAAAGTTTAACAATTTGTTAACGCGAAGGTTGACAAGGTCAACTGGCGGCATTAACTTTGAAAGGGCGAACCACTTCAATAGCACAGAAAAGGAAACCTTCCCGGTCTAGTCATCGATAATTCTTCGCACGGACAGGGAAATCCAATTCCGATATGTCCCGAGTAACTAATGAATCCTAAACCGTTCACGAAAGATTCACAATAGCTTGAACACTGAGGCAGACAGAGACAGGGGGTTGAACTTACGGCCTACGCTTTTAGTCGACCGCCGCTGCAAATGCGGTTGAGTGCATCTCTCGTACAGCACTGGCATAATGGAAGTTCGAAGTTGAATCGATAAAAAAAAATCACTAAGGTCAGGTTCACTGCACTATTGTGTGATCCATTTGATAGATTCGTTTTTGAAAAAGGAACGGTGGTGCCAGCCAGTGTTGTGGTACACGGCCGCTCGCGCACTGTCCGCGCGCGTTTTGCCGCCCTATACTTATAGCCGTGGCAACGAATGACCGCCCCATGTATAATTCAACCAACCCCAAAAACACAGCCTATTTTCACACGCCACCGCGTTGTTTAATAATGATAAACATGGACATCATTGCTTCATATGAAAATAAACTAAGGTGTACGTTAATAGAAAGGAAGGTGTATATTATGTTTTCCTGTTTCGGTGAAAAATATACATGGTGATAAGAAAGGTTAAGTTTTAAATAGACATGCAAACGAAGCCTGTCTTGAAACGTATTTATGGAGACGACCTTAGTAAGTTATCTTGATTCTCTTGAGATATTCTTATAAAGAGCGCTGTGGTTTTTATACGAACTTAGAGAGGCCTTCGTTATCCCAGTCGCTGGTGGTATAATTAATACGCATTATTGCATTTATGTAGCATGTTCTATTTTAGAAGAATCTAAAACAGTCACAGTATAAGTAAAATAATTTGCTTATTCTCATAGGAAATCAATAATGTGTATAAACGAGTGTTTAGTAGACTCGACACAGTACAAGCGTTCATAAATATTCTCAACATAATTTTCTTATGAATAAAGAATTTATAATCCAGCGCAGCATTGAATAGCAAGCGGATAAAATGTGTCCCGTTATCCTTTTTATAAGCTTTTACTGAACTTGTAATGTTCGTATGCAACAACTAAATGGACAAAAAATTAATCTGCTTCAAATCTATCAATTGTAGAAATCTGATTGGCTTCAAATTTCGTATATGTCGATATTTCTTTTCTTTCTGTATTGTCGATAAGGTCGGTATTTCTTTTATCGAAAACTAATTACTTAAAGAAATCTGCAAAGAAATTCAATGGCATGTGTGAATTTCCCAAACAGCACTGAAACTGCGTGGGAACTATGGCTTATGCTCTCTCATTCTGAGAGGATCCAAGTGTCCTGCAGCGAAAATATTATACCGAGAACAAGATGATGACGACTAATTTATAACGCTGGTGGCAATAAAAAAGGTAACGTTAAAAAATTAGCATGCGAACATTAGGTTCAACGTCAGCAGCTCATGCTCCTAATGCCACGGTCAGGGCCATGGGCACCCTCCCCCTCCCCCTCCCTGACCAGACGTCTAAAATACGCACTGGCTAATTTTAGGACAAATTTAACATTTTACATTACGATCTGTACTTCTGTTAGCTCGCGGCCTACAAGACTAACTAAAATTCTTATACTATTTAATATTAACATTCCATCAAGTAGAAAGTAAGGCGTTACGAGTAACTACTAAAAACTAATTAATGCAAATGACTGCATATCGTATTAATAAGACTAGAAAAAAATGGCACTGCAGTGTTGTTATTAAGTTACTGCGGGATTGGCTTACAAAAAATACCGCATGCACCCAGTGGTGGGCACATGTTACCACTATGTGGATGACCCGAGATGGCTATCGGCGCCGCGGCAAGCCGAGCCGGAGATAGCGGACCTAGACGCGTTGGAAATCTAGACGAGAAACATTTGCTTTTGACTACAGTAAGCTAACGAAAAAATAAAATTATACATAATTTTAGTGCGAACTCTCACATCAGGATCCAGGTTCTCGAAGCATATTAATCTAATAATATTAGTATTTGTTTCATTTTCTCATTCAATTTAAGAGATAAAACACTAATATTATTAGACTTTTAAGCTTTGAGTTACTTGGTGGGTGACGGAGAACGGCCAGCGACATCTAGACAGACCGAGAAGGAGATGGCGGGACGATCTGGACACGTACGCAAACGACTGGCCTGACATTGTGTCAGAACGAGAGTTGTGGAAGTCAAGAGGGGAGGCCTTTGCCCAGCAGTGGCACACTATACAGGCTACTTGCTTTGAGAAACAGGGTCCTGATGCTGTAATCTCCCAAGACACCCACGAAAAGAAATAGGTCGGATCAGGTAGCATTGCGAGATTTATACATTAGACAAAATTACAGCCATGTTATTATACGAGATTATACTACAGTTTAGCACACCTGATGCAGTAACTTCGAGATATCGTTAAGTTTAAGCCCCAGTTACCGGAAATCAGTATGTATATTGGACTTGCGCTTACACGTAACACGATTTGTTCTAGTCCAGCGTCGTGCCGAGTCGGAATAATTTCTGCTATTTTTGGCTACTACTGCCTATGTAGGTAGGGTGACCATGAAGAACTATTTCTCAAAAATATCCACAAAAGTCGCAAGCTCGTCAGTTTAAATCAATATTCGGCTCGGCGAGCAATTACATATAGCTACTTTCAAGCCTAGGCAATAATGTGCTACTTTTAACTAATTTGGTATCCACTGCCGTCTGTCAAATTCGATAACCTTTCCAGATGCAACAAACGCAGATGTGCGTTCAAACAATTGCTAATTTATGAGTTTTATGACTGCAGTAAGTCATGAAAATATATGCGTTACGGACGCGCGATACTAAAATTATTGCTACCCGTAAGAAAAATCTACGTTTAAAATTACTTGTTGCGAGACGATGCACTCAAAAACATACATATAAATATCAATCTCAAATGAAACTGCCGAAGAAATAATACACTTAACCTAATCCTAAAAATAATTTCATTCGTCCGGTGATAGACGGTGAGATGTAAAATATAAAAAAAAAACATAACGACAGTACGCTTACTAAAATTATATACCGCTGAATAGACTTTTCGGTCGCGTTTAGTTTAATGACCTTTCTGAGTAGTCATGCACCTAGCAACGCTTTCAAAGTGGTTTCTACTTGCAGGAGTTATTGTCTGCCATATATGCTTTATCACGCTTAGGATGATGTCATATCATACTTTCTTTACCAACGGTATGAAATGACCGTCCAGAGCTCAGTGGATATCGCGATGAAGACTTGCTTTGTACTTTTATTTTGCAAAGTACATCGTTATTCTTTTTTTGTAATTTTTTTGCTTTAATTTCATACTGTAGTTTTTAAGTCTTTTATTTGTTATTAATGTTATTTTGAAAGAAATGACTTTCGGACAGGTTTCTTACGGCGTATTCTTCTTGGTAATGATGGTCTTTCCGAAAGAGCTGGTAGTTTAAAAAATTACCTGTAAAAGTGCCAATTACGGCTTATTTGCTCAATAAATGATTTGAATTGGAATTTGAATTTGATTCATTATTTAAGAAAATTTAGAGACGTTTCTAGTGATTTAAAATTATTTTTGCCAGTAATAAGTTTAAAATGTCTAGACTTAAATTATTTACTTAAGATACTGTATCAAAAATAAATGTATTTTACAGCTAGCTCTATCAGATGTATAATGTTTGTATCACCGTACCCGTCATACAGAAACGTCAAAGTATACTTCAGCAAAAATCAACTCCCATTAACATAACAAAGTTGCGGTATATCACAAGAACTATTTCCAGGAATATCCCAATTAATTTCCACACCCAGGCCACCCTGGTCGCGTGCCAACGCGCCCCGGCTGCATCTAGCTAATAATCGTTACGTAACGTTAATTTGGCAACGATTTAGTTAGCGCCCTCCTACTTCAGACGAGACGAACTTGTTGCGACGCGTGCTCTGTGTAATTAAGACCATTAATTAGTTAATGTAACACCAGTGGAATGTACCCACCGAGCGCGGGAATGTAACGTGGTGGTTTTTCCTTCGAACTTAAACCACACCTCTGGGTTTTTTGAACTTGAATTAAAGACAAAATTGTGAGGTTCTTATAGCCACCCGAGCCGGTATGGCGAGGGTGGATAGACACATCGAGGTGAAAATGGGTTTAATCCTCGACTTTTACACTCTGCTGTTCACTTCGATGGCGAAGAAACGAAATAGCAACAGTGGAACCAATTTCTCACTCACTATGTACATTTTATTTTTCATGCATTACTATATAATTATATATTTTTAGTTTTATTGATTTATTTAGTTGATTTTTAATTACATATAAATTAAAAATTATGAAAAAAAATATATAAACTTCTTTGTTTATGGCCGTTGACACCTGATAACCTTGGTCTTTGACGAAGATTTTATTTTATGCAACTAGTGCATAAAAAGTCATTTTATGTCGCCTAGATACAGCATAAACACGAACTTTACGACCATGAGAAGTGAAAAGGTTTTTTTGTTCTTGTTCTCGAGTTCCGGCAGATAAATAACAGTAAAAGTTTCTTTTAAGTTTGGATTTACGTATTCCGCGCCACCTGACTACCCCCCTTTAAGAGAGCAATATTACTTTTAATAGCTGGTAGTTTCTAGGGCTCAGAATCAGATCTTTCATAGTTTTGCCACATCACTAGTCCATTAGCAGATGCCTTTGATGAAACAATGTATTATTTTTTCACACGCAAGTGGTAAGTAAATATAGTCTGAATCAGCGAGTACGCATTCGTAACCACTACTAATAGGGTGTTCCGTGACATCAGTCCAAACGTAAAAGACTCCAACAAAACCATTGCTGTTCAAATTACCAAACGTAATGGCCCCCTAATTAGGAATTCTGGGATTCATGTCAGCGTCGTCCGTGTGAGTCAAGTGACCTAGAAATAAGGCTTTTCGGGTATTTATTTTGGACCAAAAATATAACGCAGGAAAGATACATAATATGTAATGAGCACTTTTGGTAAGTCTTTTTGTTTGACTCCATGCAATTGATTGTGAAGTGATTGTCTTTGGGTTAGTATCGCTTCGTCTGAAAACCAGCTAGTCTAAGTAGTAAGTGGTCTAAGAAATAACTGGTCTAAGTAGCAAGTGATCTAAGAAGTGATCTGTTTGTGTCGGAAATTTGAAAACAAGGCGCGTAAGCCACGCGGAATAGGAGCTCCGCGGCGGTCGCCTTTGAGTCATAGAATTACTAACCCGCTTAACAAAGGTCAAATGAAAGTGTCGAGTCTGCTACGTTTTGACTACTATGTAATTCATATGCTAATAATTTCATAGACAAATTTAGTACTAAGAGTGAATTAGTTAGTGAATGAGACAGCGGTATCGCAGTAAGAAATTTGTCGAAACAAAAAGAAGCCCGAAAGAGCGAAGCGAAAGACAGAATAAGACTATAGTTTAATTTAATCCGTTTACACAGGTGATGAGCTTATGACAGCCAGAGTACGATGACCTTTAAGCGTTGTAGGTCATACAAATACTTCTGTTTAATCAATAGAGATCAATGTCTTCCGGTAATTTTGATACAGTGATGTTATTTCGATTGTTGTTAATTCGTAATCAATAATATCGAGCACGTTAAATCACAAACAGCCTGATATTTTACGTTTGAAACAACAAGTATACATAGTCTTTGTAGTTAGTTACATTTTACTCTATTTATTTACTAGCTTTTGCCCGCGGCTTCGCCCGCGTGGAATTCGGTTATCGCGCGCCGTTCCCTCGGGAACTGTGCATTTTTTCGGGATAAAAAGTAGCCTATGTCACTCTCGGGTCCATAAACTATCTCTAAGCCAAAAATCACGTCGATCCGCCGCTCCGTTTCGACATGAAAGAGGGACAAACAAACACCCAAATATACAAACACACACACTCGCATTTTATAATATTAGTATGGATATGCACTATATATCTCGGTATTTTAAACTACCGGATCTAATGATTTATGCGTGCGAAACCGAGGGTATCGTCTAGCTAGTTAAATAATAAATATAACCTCACAACAACCATTTCATGCATAACTTCAAATGTTAACAAATGCTAAACAAAAACGAAAAGAACAGCCATAAGCCACATGCGATATTGTCTAAGCTTATACAATGTTTACAAAACCACTGACCCGAGCATTGACCCACGAAGTTCGTGGTAAATAAATTATACCAACAGTATGTCGCTCATTCGATAGACAACGCATCGTAATAAAAAGTAACATTACTAATAGTATATTTCACACGAAAACAATCTGAAATATGGATGCACAGAGAAACCAGAAAAATAGACCGCGCTGCGAATCGAACCCAGGTCCTCAGCAATTCGTGCTGCGTGCTACTGGCTGGTCTGGTGTAGGCACTGGTCTATTTTTCTGGTTTTTCTGTGCATCCATCCATGTTTTTCAGCTTGTGTTTTCGTGTGAAATATATAGATTTCACGGGATGACCGTAATGAAAAAATAGAAAAAGACTCCAAAAAGTAATCTTAATTACAAATAGTAACGTACGTAAGTAGTGTTATTTACATAAAATCGGTTACATCAAAGTTAGAGATGATCTGAGGCCGTAATTGACAACATTTCAAATGTGCTGAGGTAATAAAATAAAAATACCGTTTGTAGATTTTACAGTGCTGATTACAGTAAAAATATTTTTGGATTTTTTTGTGCAGTGGTTTTTTTTATATTCTGGAAAAACAGTAAAAAAAGTTGCATTGCGAAAGTTAGGAATACATTTATAATGCTCATAGTCCATTACCATAGGAATTGAAAAAATAAACAACTGTCATGAGTGTCATGTCATGTCCATTTTTTATCTGTCTGACGGATTTATTTACATTATTTGATTTTAACGACACGCTTTCGAAATACTATTGTTTTGATATATTTACGCATTTAAAATGAAAGTGACCGACGGATTCGTAAAAGCGGATAGCCGCAATCTGCCCAAAGTCGACGAATTATGTTGTTACAATTCATGCGGGAAAATGACTGTTTCAATGTGGCGGCAATTTGAGGAGCGAAGGTTCTCATGTCCTCAAGAGAGGAATATGTAGAAACATGTGTGGGATATGTCGAAGTGCCACGTGAAAATTCACTTTGCTACGTACAATGCAAAGTTATGCCTGAACATAGAGTTCGTACCAAAATGTACACTGTGTTGGCTACTATAAACGAAGAACAAGAAGGAAGGAAGGATCATATGTGAAGGATTTGTTAACTGGTGCAGAAGATTTTTGAAGAAAATTTATTCTACAAAAAATGTGTGACTCGACTACATTATAAGTGTTATTTTTATATTACATTAACATTACTAACCTACAAATTCAAGTTTTTTATTACAATTTACTCCAAGTCATTAACCCTTGAGTATATTCATTATCATAGCTAGGGGAAATTATCCTGTAGGTACCTACCTGTACTGTATTTCACAAAGACTAATAATAATATTTCGATGGCAAAGACGTGTCACTTTATATTATTTTCATAAATCATTACAGTACACTATTTTAGTTGAGTATTTTCCATAGTTTTGAACATGAAACTACTGTGAGACTCGCTCATATTAAATGATATTGTAACGGATAACTCACATCAAGCTAAACTCGATTTAAGGCGTGAGTTAACTGTTACAATATCATTTAAAATTTTCCATAGTTAACTGTAATTTGTAAAGCCTACTTAGCGGTGATACTTTTTCTTTTAAATTCCCCTGTAGTTAACTAGAAGCACTTGAATTGATTCACCTGGGTACCTGGTAGCCTAGTGGTTAGAGAACCTGATTATGAGTTCCAGGTTCGATTCCCAGTCAGGGCAGATATTTTTTTGTATGAATAATAAGAATGTTTGTTCTCGAATCTTGCATGTTTAATATATATTTATCTATATAAGTATGTTTATACAAGCTTTGCTTAGATTTGTTTATTTATTTATTTATTATTTAGGACCAAAAAAAACAAAGTATGTGTGTTAATAATATTTATATTTTATTTGGTTATAATTCAAAGTTCTTTATCATTCAATTTATGACAAATTTAGGTAAATTACAATGCAAAAATAATAAATTAAATTACTTAAATTAAAAATGGAAGCCAGCAGCGAAGCTATTTGGCTTTGATGATGATGCTGCCCTACCATACTCCGACTGACAGACTGACTTGACAATTTTTTTTTCAATTTAGTAGTCTTAAATTTTTAGTTGTTATTTATTACTATGTAATTTAATAGGTACATCAATATCGCTTAGTAAATAAAATTGCTTTTCCAATTAAATTAAAGAACAAAAAGCAAACTTAGTAATAAAATAAACATAGTTTTGAAAGAAAACATGTCTGACAAAGTAAAATATTTTTTAAAGACAAAATATGAAAGTTTAAAGGTCTAACGTTTTCTTACATAACTTAGTCACTGAGTTGGCCTGAGGCGTTTTTATTCATTCATCAAGGAGATCATTAATGTATTTATTATGTCACAAAGATGTGGACATCCACTTAACAACAAAAAAAATTAGGTACCTACAGGTAATCCTCAACCCTAGTGTAGGGTGGAATCATTTCCAAGCACAGTTTGGTGGTATAGGCGCAGGACTCAATGTTATTCTTTATTGATAAAAGAAACTAAATAATATACATATTAAACATACCTTTCTAACAATAACTTAAAATAAAATAATAAATTAACCTAAAACTAAAACAAATTTTCCAAAGAGTACCCCTTAGGCAAGGTTCCGAAGATGCTGGCAGCGTTTCCTCTTTGAATGTTATTTGTTTATTATGTAACAAATCCATATTTTTGAAATGATCAGGTACTCTGGGCTTAAGTTTCCCCCTGACATTTTCAAATTTCCATGCGTAAAAGTTATCTAAATCATCTTCAAGCTAAAACAGAAAAAAAAATACATTAAAATACATGTACAGTTAAAAGATTTAGAAACATTTATTAAATAATTTAGAACGACTTTAAGACGTCTTACGTACTTACATTTAAATGATCTTCACATATACCTATAGATTGCGCTTTTCGAACCCTTTATATTTAGGATCGAACACCATTCCAATCTACATGCACGAGGAATATGAAAAGTGCTTAGCTTTTTCCATTAACGCCGTGTTTTTGCAACTTGGGACGAAACAAGTTGTAAAAGGATCTTGGTGATACTTTAGGTCGTCATTGTTAGAAAATAGAAAGAAACTCAAAGGATTTTTCTCTATAGGTACTAAACTAATACCAAACTAATACTCTTTAAAAGCAGCAAACGCAAAACAACAAATTAATTCGCGAACGAACGGACGGCAACAAACGGACGGTTGACAATGACGTGACATTGACATGACAGTTCTGTTTAAGTCACTTTTTTAAATTTTATATCATGCTAGGATCACGACATCACTATTCCTAACTTTGTATATACGATCTTTTTAATGACCATTTCTTTAATAAATTATTAATTACGAATTTACGTAAAATAAAGGAAAACCGAGAAACACGGGTAGTCTAATTTTTCACCAGCTATTATAAACGCAAAAAAACAAAATAGCTTTTTTTTTTGAAATGTTGTCAATTGGGGATGTCTATTTTTTTGCAATGTACAGTAAATCGAAAACCATTTCGAGATAAATGCTTTTTAACTCTGTTTCTGTAGTTATTTAATTTTAATATAACGTAATGAATTTATTATTTAACAAATAAGCAATGACCTTCATTTGACATTGGTGTAAATTACGTGATCGGTCCAAATCGTACTTTAATATGTGTGGTTAGAATTCTTCACAATTTACGCGTGGATTGTACTACGGAGTTTGATTTAGACCGGCCGGCTATACATCTGGCACTGACAGTGCCGGTAAAGTGTCATTACTGTCAATTGTCATTCTTGCTTGTTTTGCGACGAATATTGTATTGAGATGAATCAAAGTAAAATACCCTAGCTGTGTTTATACCGGATTCGGATAAGCTTCTCTGAATGAATTGTACCTTTCCTTAACACGGACGCCGATCATTCTGCACTTACGACAACCTACGCATCCCTTTGGAAACAACTTGGCTTGGCCCCGGATACCGATCTTTCTGCACGTACGATAACCAACGCTTCCCTTTGAAAACTACTTGGCTGGCCCCGGACACCGATCTTTCTGCACTTACGACAACCTACGCTTCCCTTTGAAAACAACTGGCTTAGCCCCGGACACCGATCTTTCTGCACTTACTACAACCTATGCTTCCCTTTGAAAACAAATAAGAAAATACATATGCTCTGAGTTAATTATGAACAGGACTATATAGATGAGCTTGTCAAAAAGTCCATAGACTTCTGGGAGTAATACATATTTCCAAAACTATTGGCAAGTGCTCTATCCTAGATTAAGTGAAAGCCTGTTCTGTTATATTAATAAAACAGGGACAAAGTATCCTAAAAAGTATGTTCTATTTTCATTTTGCTAGAATAAATAGCCTCTTCAAAACTTATAATATTACTTTTTTCATAGCTTAACTGAAAGAGATCCTATTAAAGGACAATTTCACCCTTCTACAGTCAAATCTACTGGATCGTAACCCACTGTGAAAGGAACCTTTTCACTGAAAATATCAGTGACATTGCATTGCTTGACAAAGAAAAATCAACATGACTATTACTTTGAAAATGTTCTATGATGGGTCAGACAACAAAAGGTTCGACTGTAGACAGGGAAACTGAATTACGTACCAGAGTAGAACCTTTTCACAATCAATTTCCAGGTATTTTTTAACACAGATGTATGGAATGTCAACATGACATTTGCAACGATAAGGTTCCACTCTGATACATGATTGATTGTACATTTGTTTGTCTTGCCCCGACACGGGAATCGAACCCGGGACCCCAAGCTTCATAATCAGGGTCTCTGACCACTTATAGGCCATCTGGGCCCTATTGCATAATAAAATACAAGCTAATAGTATTAGCGATTTTGTATTGAAATTCACTAATATTATTAGCTTGTACTTTATTATGCAATTGGGCCCTGGTTGTTAAAATGCTATGCCTGAAAAAAGTTAACTAGACAAGGTGATACTGAAGAAAATATAATGCGAGTAGTTTAAAGATTGAATGTACAATAAAACTATTTTGGCTGTTTATTCACTTTTTATTACTTCACTTTGCAAATTAATCAAACCACATGCTATTACAACAATTTAACCGACTAGGAACTATTTTGCGAGAACGAACTTCAGATGGTTTTGAGAGTACATTATCTTGCAGAAAAAGTCTTCGGAGTTCTGATGTTTCATGCTGTAAAAATAATTTATGATTAAAATAGGTAAAGAATGGTCAACATGTTTTGAAGATCTTGGGAGAGAGTGATAGAGATGTTTTTAGAAATTTAAATTAACTGAGATTGAGGATACAACTACCTACAAAAAAAAGGTCTTTAGTTAGCACTTGGCTAAGATAACAATTTCAAATATATTGTAAATAATACCTGTGATGATCCAGGGATTTCATTCAACACCTGTTGTAGGTATATTACTAATACTGCTTGACCTACATGCCACGGAGGCTTGCTGTAGATTTTAGTTTGGGCCGTCCTTTTCTTAACTTCCAGTATTGGTAATTTTCTAAATCTTCTTCCAGCTATAAAAAAAAAAAAATATATAGATTCATGGTACAGAAGCCTAACAGGATGAAAACTAAATTACAAGGGTACATAAAAAACTGCATTATTTACTTTACCTCTTTATACTATTAGTATAGAAATGTAAACTGAACCCAATCTAAAACAATTAATTATCTATAAACCTCCCCTGTGGCATGGACCCAGAGTGCTGGTGAAATTTCCTCACTGTGCAGCAATATTATGTTATGTGAGAAAACAGCAAGCACATTATTCTAATTTTTATTATTAAAATAATACTATACCATTTTCTAAAGTTGGTATTTTGTGACTCATATACAAAATCATTAATTAAGTATGAAATATCTGGAATTCTCGGCCCTTTTTACTGCACTACAACACAAATAACATGACTCAAGTTTCATGTATGATAGGTAGTGCATCTTCTACAAATACGACAATAGTTATATTCGAAGGTTAGTGAAAATGAAAAAAATTTAATACTTACATTTAGATGATCTTCACAGCAATAATACTGGCGTTTTGAATCGACATCGATATCTAATTATAACACCATAGCCTTTTCAAGTTCTTGTTTACGTGCACAAAAACTTTTTTGCTATTACGATTAGTGTTATTCATCTCGGTATCCAGAGGCAAGTTTTCAGTCCAAGGTACTAGCACAGGTCGACGAGTATATTATGGTAATCGGAATCCAGGGAAAAGCAGTTCAGCGCGTTATACGATAAAACATTACGAACGAGGAGAGGATGGAACGGATTGACATTGACAATAGTGAAAGTTGGTTGACACTAAGCTTGACCACAGATAAAAAATAATAAAAAAGAGGGTGCTAAACATATGGCAAAGTCATGAACCAATCAACCATGTGGTAGCGCTTTATCAAACTATGACGTCATCAACCAAAATAGTTTCAATAATTAATTTTGATAAAAGTAGCGAACTAAATGAAAAAATATTGAAATTAGTTTCTTATAATTGACTATTCTATACAAAAAAAATATAAAAACCATGGGTAATTTTTTTTAGACATCCCCAATTGTGTAACGCGCTGACGTTCGAGATTGCATTCAGCATCTCTTTCTACCCTCGTCTTATGTCGTGTGACAGAAAGAAATGGTAAAAACGATTGTGATTCCAAGTGTGTACACAATAAGACCTCTGACTTGGGTGCCGTTTTCCTCGAAGAGCCGAAGACTAATATTTAGAGGTGGTGTTCACTGGGGTATATTAGGTCGATTCCAGGGTAGGCAGGCAGTTGGTAGTTTGCGCGCCACCAGCTCTACTCTGCCTACCCTGATGCCTACCCAATGCAGAGTAAGTGCCACAGAAATCACCAACTATCGAGTATTATTGTAGCTCTACTACAATAATCAATCGATACCTAGTGTATAAGAATACAATAGAGCACAGTTTGAGCGCTATGTCACTTTGCCATAAGACTGCTGCTGCTTTTGTCGTAACATACGAACTATATTCGTATTATAGAACACAAAAGACATAATTACTGAAAGGCGTAGGTAGAATCGCGATTATTACAGCATAAATGAAACTCCTTTTTGTTAAAAATGATGTCATACTTGCAGAAAAATTGACATTTAAACGACACAGACGCAAGTTACTGGAATTATGATTCAAAGTCGCATTGAAATTCAACCTAATATTCGACATAACGATACAAAAAAAAAAGAAATAATATTTTTCCATCGTTTTTTGTCGGAGAACTTCGTATTTATCTTGCTTTCTCAATTAACTAGCATAATGAAGTTTACTGAAGTCAATTGAGAAAGGAAGAAAAATACGAACTAGTCTGAAAAAAAAAATCACTAGATCTGTAGCGTCGTATTTTAAGAACAATAAAGAGTTAAGTTTCACGTCAGATTGCTATGCGTTACACAGCCCCCCATTAGGACACTGTCTTTGTGCTATATTAAGCTCATAAACCACGGCATAGGACTGTCAGTATGATTCATGGACACAACAGATTTCTTGCAATTGCTATAAATAACGTTGCGAAAATGTTACATTTAAGATTGGACAGTTTATACAGTATCTAACTTGTAACTAATAAATATATGTAGATATACAGAAATTTCCGTGCATTAGAACAAATATTTACTTTATATTTACTAAGATTTTATGATAAACTTTGTTCAAAAACTTACCTTTGGTAGCCACAGGGATTGATTGTCGCGTCATGTCCTAAAACAGAAAAAACATATTAGCTGCCAATCACTATAATTAATACCTAGCTAAGAAAAAAACTTTTGTATTTACACAAGGAAAGCGGCGAACGTAAAACTGAATAAAAACGGCATTTACCACTAGACCACTACTAATAAGATTTTAATAACAAGTAGACTAGAAGGTATTTACAAATAAAATGATACACCGAAAAATAATATCAACAGATGCTTTCTAAAAACACAGAGAGAGTAACTAAATCTTGGCAAGCTTCAAACTGAATCGCATAATAACGAGTCCGAAATTAGCCACAGATTCTCCTCACAATTCTAACGTCGACAACTACATTCACACCGCTTCTAGGTACTAACGTTTTTGAAGCAGTTAACAAAGAAGCTGGGTATCATCGGAATAAGCTAACGGGACTGCTATCGGCTTTGAAAAACGAGGAGCACCAACAGAGTGGCCCCTCATGAGCGCCGATTGCGGAATTCAGCTTTCGAAAAACTTCACAACGACTCACGCGTATGTATGCGGGCATGCGGCTGTAATAAGCTATTTTGTACTAAATATTACGTAACTCGAAACATAACGAGTTACGGTATACAGGTAACTGAAAACCAACTGGAACTACGTATTCAGAGAACAAAGGCACGATTGCTACTGCATCTTCTGAATCGCGTGCATGTTTACTACCTTATAACCCTGTTAAAATGCTGGAAGGTTAGTACCGGTGGTTAATAGCACTGCTAGTAGACGATGTGCTAATTATTTTAAAAGGAATGGAAAATATTTTCAGTGCAAGTGATGTGCAAAAGGTCATTTGACTGACAACATACTGTCAATATCAATCGTTCAGAAATTTACTATTTTTTTTAAACTAAACCACAACCTTTTTCATCGTAGAGTTAAAACACCAGGACCACACAAATTATACGCCACCAGATAATTGAAAAACAGATTCGATACCACGACCTAAATACCGTCTCTTGGTGAGTTTCTAGTATACACTGTGGATGTATTTCAAGAATCTCATGCTCAACTCTGAAATGTATGGAGAGTGAAGGTTTAGGAGAACAATCTCTGTGTATGTTAAAGTGACCGTCGAAATATGTTTGACAAAAGCCAAATATCATACGTCAATAAAGTTCTAATTATACGTAATAAAAATAAATTCACTCGACTCGTAACCAAGGCCGCTGCTGCAATTTGGTCGAAACGTTAAGGTAATTTTAGCAATAGTAGCCCCAAGATTAATAATATTAGTTACGAGCGAGAGTCGCGGAAGTTTATAGGTATATAGATGCTAAATTAACTCTATCTGTTTGGTTGTTTATCTGTTACCTCTTCACGCTTAAACAGCTAAACCGATTTAATTAATATACATCCATAAAAATATTTTGAGACTCTGGGAAGGCCGTAGCACAATTTTTATACCGGATATTCGCATAGTTCCCGCGGATGGCAACAAATGAATTCTTGGCAAATGAGTCGTGGACAAATGCTGGATGGGATAATATAATATACTTTCGCATAGACGCCTAAAATTATTATTAAATCCCACTAATTGACGGGCATAGTGCTATGTAGGCTTAGTATATAGAAAATAGCATATAATCTCTTCTCTTCTAGCGTAATTCTTTTTCTTCGCACATCTGTACGTGGAATTATTCACTGCTAGTTACGCGGATTTGCACTATTCCCGACTAAACGAGATTGTTCTCCTTAACCTCTACCCTCCACACTGGATCGGAATCTTCGTATGTCAATTACTGTCGCGTTCCGAATTAAATTATACTCGACAATTAAAGTAGCGACCCAGTTGGCAATCCGCTGAACCAAATTAACATTGACCACACTAATTTCAGAACAGATGCGTTATTAGGGTTAATTTCTACTTCATATGCATATCTTAATTGTGTAACGAGTTTTAATTTTACGCTTGTTAACTGTCTGAATCAAACTATAGTCTGAAGTGTATAAATCTGAAGTGCAATAAATAGATCGAAATCCAAAACTAAGATCAGCGCATCACTAATGAAGATAAGGAAAGTTGCAAAATAAAACCATTCTTTTTAATTTCCAATCAGAGCACATTAAAAGCCTATCCGGTTTTGAAAGAGGTCAGCGAACAACCATCGCGATTCAAAATTTTATACACTACAATACATATGGATGTTTCTTAAAAATAAAGTCATTACCCCGATTAACGGATGCCAGTTTTTTTTTATGAATTTTAGAGGTCGCTACCGCTTGATAAAGTTTATAAAAAAACGTAAATTGGCATCAATACGACATGTCACGGTTTTGTATTTATTTTACTTTTAGAACGTATCTTCGACATCTTTACCACGTAAAGGAAAATCCCGAACAATTGCCAGAGGATCCCCTCTACTCGATATACCCTCTCGCTCCACGACGTTTAGGTACTTAGTTAATCGTGAATGACTTCATAAATAAATACCTTGATGCGAAAAAAATCTCCTTCAGTATCATACACATCCTAATTATAATTTACTTAGGCTAAATTGTCACAAATGTATTTGATTTTAATAAAAAAAAAATTGTTTCTATGAACTTTCAAAGCTTGTTTTCAAAACTTTGATAGCTTGACCCCTAAAAATAGTTAAAAAATTAATTTACAAAAACTAGCATCCCTCAGACCCACTTGCAGGTATTAATAAATCTAGATTTAGTTGTTAAGCTTGGCTTAAGCTTGACAGTTCCATACATTTTGACACTACTAAATTAAGCTTAACGCTAACTCGAGACTTATGTGTTTCCTGCAAGTGGCCATTAATCGGGGTCCTAGAACCCAATGGCGGGGTGAGAGAAATAACTTTTATGAAAATCTGATAGCATTAAAAAAAAGTCGCAATCTAGTAAAGCAGGCCTCAAATCTCTTCGCACACCCCATTACAAGCAATTACACAAAGACAATTCCAGACTCGTCCTCGTAATTGTCTAGAGAATTGCCATCCCATTTGGCACAATTTACTTCGCAGCAGGAAACCTAATAAGCCTCAGCCCGAAGGGAGAAATTTTATACAGAAATAGATCGCAGAATCAATTTGAAGGTTTCCACGAAAATGGAGTGGCTTGCTAGAAACTTAGGCCGAGTTTATATTTGTGTTGTGTCGTGACGCATCAAAACAATATCGGTTTCAATCATTCATTTAATTAATACAAGCCTTCACAAAGTCCCAGAGAAATATGAACGCAACTGTACTCGATGCCTCACGACAACACACGACAGATACACTTGAATGTAGCTTTATTTAAATAAAGTTATATGTAGAGTACGACAATTTTGCAAGTTAAATAAAATGATAGTTTATTTGCTGAATATGCGAGTAAACAGAGAACAGAGAGAGAGAGTAATTTTGCAATAAAATTGTTGCCTGTCATGTTGAAGTATTTTACGTGATAATATAACAGCGACGAAGTCGAGCCCACGTTTAATTTATTTTTACTGCTTCATGTCGCTCTCTACATCAGTGACTTACTTTTCGAAGTAATAAATATATTATATCATTCAACATAAGTTAATATACCAATTCAATAATACAAGGACTATTGAAGTTTAACGGTGGACTACAACAACTGCACAGATGTAGGTACCTATTGTACATTATTATTATTATTATTCGGACGGTCAACATTTCGAATTTAACGATTTAATTTATCGATTAGATTAAAACCAAATTATTTATACTACATCCTCCTGAGTCCTGACATTTTTTAACAAACTAAGCGTTTAAGACCTAGACGTGGTTGACCTGCTTTGTTATTATGGATTTTTTTTTTCAAAATTCTTAGAATTCTTTATTCAGTGAACAATTTGTACTTTATAAAGTACATTCGGCCGTTATTCTTAGTGTTAATTAGTCCTTTATAAAGTACGCGAGGTCTTAGGAGATTAAAGTTATCGTATATTTCGTACAAAACAAAAACCCAAGTAGTTGAAGAAAATTAGATTGCAATGTATGGAAAAATTGGCAAAATTAAAGCAAGAGGTTTATCTATCAGGATATGTAGGTTATGGAGAAAAAATAAATTTTACCCACTCTCCCCCCCCCCCCCCTCCGGGGGGAGCGTCACCCCCCCGCGCCCACGAATATGTCCCGGATCGCGGTATTTTCCATTATAAAAGAAAACTGTACACGATACATAAAAAGTGTGTAGGAACGAAATAATCCTAGATAAATTTACTATAAACCTTTCATACATACAAAAGCGATACCACTTACAGTTTCAGCGCAATCTGGCACCAAATACGAACATTTTTAATAATTTATCCAGTTTTTTTTGTTAATTGTTTAGTTTTTTCAATTATTTCACACTTTACCGCCAAGATATGTACGACTAAAGTAAAGAACAGGATATCTTCTTTATAAAAAGGTATAATTCATTTCTAAACTCATTCATTTGACGCTGCTATGCTATTTTGAAAATTCACCATAATCAGCTACTGCGACATTAACTTAGGAAAAAGTACCAAAAAAAAAACTATTTAGTCCGTAAGTAAGATTATAATAAAATATTACACATTTTTTAGGGTTTCGTAGCCAAAATGGCAAAAGCGGAACCCTCATAGTTGCGCCATGTCTGTCTGTCTGTCTGTCTGTCCGTTCTCGGCTTTGCTCAGAGACTATCAATGCTAGAAAGCTGTAATTTTGCACGAATATATATGTAAACTATGCCGACAAAACAGTGTAATAAAAAATTAAAAAAAAAAATTTTTTTTAGTACCTCCCATAGACGTAAAGTGGGTGTTTTTTTTTTTCTCATCCAAGCTTGTAGTGTGGGGTATCGTTGGATAGGTTTTTTAAAATCATTAGGGGGTTGCTAAAACAATTTTTCCATTCAGTGATTCATTTGCAAAATATTAAACTTTAAAGCGCAAATTTTCATTAAAATCGGGCGTCCCCCCCTCTAAAATCTAAACCGGTGGGTAGAAAAAATTAAAAAAAAATCAGGGCGATAGTAAGTATATCAAACTTGCAAGGAAAACTATAATGGTTAAGTTTTCTTGAGAATTATTAGTACTTTAAGAATAAATTGCAGCCTAAGGTATAAATATACCTAAACCGTCCGTCTGTCATAGCCAATTTGATCCGAAACTACTAGACCGATTGAATTCAAATTTAGTTCACCTATGTAAATTGATGACCCAAACACGGACGTGTAAAGTAAATTAATTAATTTTAAACACGGGGGCCAGTTTGGGGGGATGGGGGGGGTAAATTAGAAAAAAAAATGTAGAAACTATGTCATGTGACATATCAAATGAAAGGGTACATTATGAAAATCTCAAATATATATTTTTCATTATTTTAAATTAATCCGTTTTGAAGTTATTTAAGAAAATAGTTGAAAATTAACCATTTCCCCGCCCCTATCTCCTAAAAGCCCAGCAGGGCCTAAATTTTTTTTTTAAATACAGAAAATAGGTCCATACCTATAGCTTATAGGAAAACATATGAGAATCTAATGGTATTTAAAGTAACACCATTTAACCAGTATGAACATTTATATTTCGCTGAATGGCCAAATGAACTAAATTAAAAAAATAGCATAGCAATGGTAAATGAAAGATTTTAGAAATTAATTATACCTTTTTATAAAGAAAATATTCTATTCTTTACTTCTGTCATACATATCTTGGCGGTAAAAGGTGAAGTTTTTGAGAAAACTAACCTTTTAGCCGAAAAAATCGATTAATTATAAAAAAAGTTAGTATTTGGTATCATATTGCGCTGGAACTATAAGTGATATCGCTTTTAAATGTATGAAAGGTTTATAGTAAATTTATAAAGGATTATTTCGTTCCTACACACTTTTTATGTATCGTGTACGGTTTTCTTTTATAATGGAAAATACCGCGATCCGGGACATATTCAGGGGCGCGGGGGGGTGACGCTCCCCCCGGAGGGGGGGGAGAGTGGGTAAAATTTATTTTTTCTCTATAACCTACATATCCTGATAGATAAACCTCTTGCTTTAATTTTGCCAAATTTTGATCTAATTGTACTGAACTAAAGAATTTCAGCTCTCAATTGAAATCAAGGCTATAAATAAAAATTACCTACGTCATTCCTCATGCAGTAATTCACGTGAACTAAAACGTTAAGTAACTCAAGGATAATTTTTATAACAAATGCAATTTCGTTTATGCAAAGCGGAATTTTCATTTGGAATTTCGATTATAACTCAATTGTACGGACAGAAAAGCACAGCGTTTCCTGGTAGCCTTGGCTATAAATCCAGAACCATTTGATACCTTGCCAAATATAATAAAACAGGATAAGTGCAGGCTACATCAGATAATTCTGATTGAAACATATCAGGGCCCAAATAAAGCACAGGCAAACAATATTAAGGAATATCAATACAAAATCGCTAATACTATTTGCTTGTAATTTATTCTGTTTTGGATCCAGAATAACTACGACTTTTTCTGTAAATAATCAGGAAATATAGGAGTACACAATCTTGTCAAATCTGTCTTGTTGTTTTTTGTTGGGGCCGTTAATAAACCATTTTTCTTTCTTTCCAATAGTTTACTTCCCATTGTTTTACAAGCATTCTTTTTCCCGCCATTCTTGCCAGCACGACATTCTCATGCATGTCATTTCGTTTCTCCGTTTCTGCGCGTCCATTTGTATAATGGAATGACAAAAAACTTGCTTATTCAATGTTCTTAAATATGTATCAAAAGGCTGTATTCCAAGGAAGTGCGAAATTTGCGATTCAGCAAATTTTTGGACTCAACTTGCGTGGTAACCTAAACAGTTCACGAAAAAATATTTTTAACTGGTAACAAAAACAACTTATTTAATTATTTTGACTATGGTATATTATTTATCGACATGTTTTATAATTTTCCTTTTGTTAATACAATGAGGGTTTCTTTATAGGCGATATGTCGCTAGATGGCGTTACTACCGCGAGGTCCATTTGACGTTAAGTCTTGCTGCTTGCGGAGTGGCGGGTCATTGACTCATTTACTTATTAAAGTAATCACAAACGCAAAACAAATGTCAAAGTTATCAAACTGACCTTTACAGGTATATTCAGTTAAACTCGCCTAGTTACCTGCCGAAATGATATATACAGTGAACAGGACAAAAAAGTGTACACAATCCGGTGAAATGATTTTAACTCATTCTTGAATGACTGGCTCCATTTCGTAGTTCATCCTTGCATCGCATTGGACGATACTGCGAAAATACTGTAGTAACTACAGTCTGTTGAATTTAATTTGCTTTTCACGCCGATAAAGTTAGATCAGAAAGTATCATCTGAAGCTTTGCTCTCACGGAAATCATTTCTGTTGTTTCTGGAGACATGTAAGTTTTTATCTTAATACAACCTTGTGAAATTAATGAAACAAACAATCGAATACACAAAATAAATAAGACACCTAACTGTAATTCTGGTGCTCATATTCAACACATCTTTTACACAATACATCCGAATTTCAATTCATTTTTTCGAATAAATCACATCATATCATAAATCCTTTGTTTTTCAAACGGACCCAGTATTCAAATCGTGTAGAAATGTGGTTTACTTAGAATTGTATTGAATAAGGAATGGATTTTCCAGAATTTGGACGTTTCAGGAAACATGAAACATACCCAATTATTGCATTAGATTCATTTTAGTACGTAAAAGTTGCATCTAAACCACCATGACGTGCGCTACCGCAGTTTTCTTGGTTAATAATTTTCCAACGCTAGAGCTACCACTACCACCTTAGCACCCATTTCCTTCAACGTCTAACTATATCGTGTTCCCTTACTTGCAACCGTGACCTGTGCCACCTACAATGGGCATAATGCCTCAGCCCGTGAAATGGGTCATAAACGAAGAGCAAGTATTATTTTGCATGCATAGATTTTTACCTGCACGTCAACATTACGTACATTTTCCACCTTGTTAGATAATATCGTATAGTGTGCATAAACCTTAGATAGGCAGCGCCATATTTTAATATACCTGTCAGGTGTAGCAAGAGTGTTGTCGCGGCCATTTTCGCCCATTCCGAAAAGTGGCAGTTGGGGGAGAGGAGCGGTCGTCGCGAATTCGGAATGTTACAAAAACGACTATTTACAAAATGCGAAAACGGCCGCGCCACTGGACAATTATATTGAAATATGGTGCTGCCTGCCAAAAGATTATGTATTGTTGGAGAGGTACTATAGGCAAACCGCTTAACTGAGTCCTCGCCTGCGCGGTACAGGGGCGCGGGGGTAGGACGAGAAAGGGGAGTGAAGGCGGTGCGGGCGGCGAGCGTGAATAACGAGATACACAAGTGGCGAAACGTGCACTAGACAGTTCTAAAGATATGTGACGTCATGTTGGTTAACGAATGGTTTTTTCTGATTGCGGCAGAAGGAGGGTTTTGAGTTATAGTTAAAACTAATTTTCTTGACCGAATCGAGTAAGGTACTGGTAGGAAGTTCCGGACAAGATAAAGAATTTGGACTATACGACACAATACTACAATAATATGTACCTATGTCTATTTTTTGAAAGTCGTTTTTTTTCATTCAACTTAAAATTGCTGTTTTTTTTTCTAAAGTATTCGTATACGTTAAAAACCATTTGTTTGCACTGACTATTAATTTTATGTCCGAAGATATATCGACTCATCTTATCTCGTGTGTACCTCTCACAAAGCGTCCGTAGCCATTAGCACTAGGCCTGTGGCAAACCGTATGTATTCGTTACTGAGTAACGAGTACTTCATCTGATTTGAAGTAACGAATCGTTACTCACGAATACGTCTCGTTACCCGTATAACTCGTATCGGTCGTACTCTGCTCTGCTGGTCTACTACGAAACTCGAAGTTCGTGTCGTGCGGTCGCTCTGACACTTATAATATTTATTACGAGAGCGAGAGGGATAGTATGATACGAACTTCTAGTTTCGTAGTAGCCCTGCTGGACACGCTCCGTCGCCTCCGTCTGTAGTCTGTGGAAGGCTTTATACTTACCACAGATTATGCTCTGCGAACAGATACAACTGCAGAATGTATGAGGCGAATCTAGCGTTTCAGTCGTGAACTGAAACAGTTCGGTGAAAAAATTTTTAAACAATTGTTTTTAAACATGAACCAGCGGTTTATGTCTTGATTTTTTTTATTTTATTTCATGATTTTATTATTGTTACTGTAGAAAAAAATATTTTGGTATTTTATGGTTTTATAAATAATAATAATAATTAATAAATAATTTTCCTTTTTGTTGATTTGAATATGAGATGAGTAGAGATTTGATATTGGGCCGTTTGAATAAAGAAAGGCTTTAATTTCGAATGTTTAAACTGAACGCTCTATTTTGAAGTAAATTAATAATTCTTTATTCTTACGACCCAATGTTATATTCTCTTTTTTATTCTTAGATATTGTTCTTAAGAATTTATGTGCATAATATGCGATAAATTCAGTTATTTTATTTTTTGTAAGATTTGACCTGATCCATCATTTAAGAGAAACCAAAAATAAATAACTTTAAATTGCAACAGTTCGACTGTCATTATTTAATTAAGTATTTTAATAAGAGAAGCGCGTTCAACCAAATATAATAACTCTTCAACTTTATAATATTGTTATAAATTAAATATTAGTTTGGATTTATTACAAAAATCACTTCAAATGGGGCTAGGTCAATTGGTGTGAATTGTCCCGTGATATTTATTTATTTATTTATTTAAATATACAGAACATTACGAACCACATTAAAAAAATCAGTTACGGTGCGTCACAGACCGACGATACGATAACGATACAGTTCGGTTTTGCTTTGTACAAAGTACGTTCGTTCATACCGTATGGTGACGGGATGCGGTGTTTCTGCTTCATACTCGCATCAAAAGTAACGATACGAGTAACGATACGATAGTAACGAGTACTGGTTGATAAAGTAACGAATACATACGGGTACCAAGGTTTTCGTTACTTTTACAGCCCTAATTAGCACTTGCGATCGCTAGCCGCGGCGCGACCGGAATGAGCTGTGCGCTAAGAAGCGCCTGCCGCTCGCACCTCTTTCACTCCCCTTTCTCGTCCTACCCCCGCGCCCCTATACCGCGCAGGCGAGGACTCAGTTAGGCGGTTTATCTATAGTCAAAAACGACAAGACAATACCTCACCATTACCGTTTAGAGGCCCGACTCCAAACGCAGGGCCTGAAAACGGTATAAATTAGTAATTATTGAAACAGGACGGTCACAATGTTTTAGCAGGCATTTTTGTATCAAATTTAAAATTTACCGTCTTAGGCGATTTTTTTGAAGCGGAGCTAGGTACCTGCATATAATTAAGTGCAATTGTAAACGTTTGAAATTTTGAAATACAGTGAAAAATAAATTT
The DNA here is from genome assembly GCA_037349165.1 of Choristoneura rosaceana. NCBI lineage: Eukaryota > Metazoa > Arthropoda > Insecta > Lepidoptera > Tortricidae > Choristoneura > Choristoneura rosaceana. The sequence goes on from JAZBNJ010000026.1 coordinate 2,351,236, forward strand.
AATAATTGCGTATATTCACAACAGTAACTAAGATAAAAACGATGGGATCGAGTTTTTGTCACCACAGCAATCTGGCAAAACCAATTCTACTGTCGAGGGTAGTGCGAGCGTGACAAAAACACAATCGACCAGGAAACGTAATAAGCCCTTCGAGTGCAAATCATAGATCGTGGAGCAACGTAAATGAAAATAGTGAGGAGGACCAACATTCACCAAAGCGAAGATATGCGGAGTATTCCTGTGGCTTGGTATGAAATAGTTAAATCGCTCAAAGTCAAAGTCAGTCGAAGCATGGTTGTCTGGTTGAGCTTTATACCTTATTTCGATGCAGCTAAAGACATATGTTCTACACCGATTTTTCGTAAATTAGATACCGGTGCTTTAGAATTTAAATCAGTCGCTCTGTTCGCTTATCCTGAAACAGAACCTGTATGTACAAAAAGTAAGAGGTGTCGGGTAACGTAAACACAACCACGGATTAGGTACACAGGTGAAACAATGGTATCCTCCGCATATCTTTAAACAACGGTCCCGACCAAAATACGGTGTGTCGTGCGTCCGCATTGGAGTCCGTGGTGCAATGTTGGTTTGATTACCGATCGGGAGTTGCGCACGGGCAGCGTGTGGCCGGAGTCGCCGGCGCCCTCGCCCTCCGCGCCCTCGTGCAGGAAGCCTCCGTCGTCCGACGACGAGCCCGAAGGGTCCTTCACAATCAGGTGCAGTCAGTAGAGGTTGGAGGTCGATCGATTAGCGAACCGCTGCTGTGGCAGCGAAAGTGCAAGCGCTCTCGCTGTCGGCCGAGCGTAATTCGCGACACTTTTTGCACCACTTTCTCACGATCGAACTCCAATCAGAGTAAAACTTACAGGTTTATCCGGGGTGTCTTCCGACATTGTCATCGTATCGAATCGTGGAACACGAGCGTCCCTAATGTCCAGTCGGAGTGGAAAGTGAAACTGTTGTGCTAATAGGGCGACGTGGAAAATCGATGCGAGCCACCGGCGTGCGTCAGACAGCCGTACAAGTCGGAAGGTCGCCGGGCCGGTGAGCATCAATCATCTGATCGAAGCCGGCCAGCACGTGCCTATTGTGTCGGTAAACAACGATAGCCGCTACTTAAGTGTTCTTCGGTGTACTATTTATCAAAACAGACATCACATGAACAATTTCATAGCACCCTTACATAACAAATAGAGTGCTTGCTATTACTATGATAGACACATTTTCTTTAAAAAAAAAAAAAAAATCTACATTGCTCTACCTGTTGTGATTTGTGATTTAGGCGTGCGCGCGTTGCCTTAGTAACGGTTACCACCGGTTTGAAACTATCTACGCTATTAGATGCGCCAACTGTGTGCCTTGATTGTGGAATAAGAAAATCGCACACACAATAATGAATCAATCGCAACAAAACTAGAGAAATAAACAGTTGTCGCATCTTATAAATGATCACCTGCCAGCTGATGATGTATGGGAACATCGCTACATTTTCTTGAGTTTTTATAAAAGTTTCAGCACTAGATTGTCCCCATTGAATTTCACTTTAATTTGTTGTAATGTTGGCGGCTTTTAAGGGACTACTTGGGTATCAGAGGCACAGCACACATTGTGCCATCCCGGCTTGAGGCGTTGGACTGTGCGTCGATTAGCAACGTGCTTGTGGGCAAACAATGCGAGTGATCGCGGCTTGGTACGCATCGAAGCGGCCAGCAAATCGATATCTATGGTAGCTTCATGGTTCATTCGCTAATGTTAGTTGCAATCGATTAGGCCAAAAGTGTGGCGATAGCATGAGGAGTTGCCACCTGCGTTCTTTGTTAACTATAAAGCGAAATGACTTTTCAACTTTTCTAATATCGCTATACATACAACTTGTACTTGATGATTAAGTGGCAACCCTTCTATCTACTCTACTAGCTTCGATTACTAATAGATTAAACTACCTAGAATCTGAAACTACTTGCACACAAGATCGCCTATGCATATTTGCAATGCCAGAGCTTACAAATGTTTATTCATCAGAATCAATTCCTTACAAAATATAAGTTGACGTAATTTCGTCTAAGAATAGAACGACGTGAACATATTTAACTATATGATTAGTGGACGATGAAATCACACCAAGTAGTACTTTTGCAAGCGTTAGTATACAATTAATCTTAGAAAGCCATTTGTTTTAGTAGGGGCAAGAAAGCAAGCTGTTCATTGACTGAACGATACGCTTGAGTGGTACAAAGACCTGCCTCAATTTTATGCATCAGGGTGACGCTTCCGGCTTCCCTGCTACGTGTATCATAATAGTAAAACTGTGGGTTATATTTTAAACAATTAAAAGTTAAGGATTTATTTCCTTTTCAATAAGCATTGCAACTAGCAAACCTCCGAATGCACTATTCATTGTGTCTATTTCTCATCGACTTTTTCTCTAACATCCATACCATGTCGTCAACGTAGACGGGGTCCAAATGATCATGAATCGGGTGGTCCTTTTCAACTTACCCTTGTGATTTTGTTAGCCATGGACTGGAGATGCGTGTTATTCTGCCTGGTGCCGGTGAGCTCAGGGTTGAGAGCGAGGATTGCGTCTATCTCCACCTCCTTGCCTTTCGTCTCGCCGCGCTCGTACCATTCCACTGTGACCGACCGGGTCTCCAGGTTGACCCCGGACACGATCGCAGAGTGAATCCGGCCTGGAATTGAGAATAGACAGGGTTTAAAATCAACAGATCAATGAATAACACCACGTTTCTTGTCCAAAATTTCGTTCAATTCAAATGCAACTTTGACTTTCTAGTGTTTTGACTTTCCTTGTATTTCCATCTAATTTAGATTAAATATCAAGTTAATCAAATTTCTAGGAAAAAGAACTGGAGTGGAGTACTCTTTTCGAGAGAGTATAATGTTTAATTTTACTGTAGATAAGCATAGAAGAAAATCTATAAGCGATTTGGCGAAGAAATAAAACAAAGTTGAGTATTTTTAATGGACTAGTGTCCCAGTTGAAATTGTTTCTAAACCGCATTTGCACAGTTGTTCGAACTTCAATGCGCTCTATACGGCCCGGCCCGAGTCACCACATCTAAACCAACAAGGCTTATTTTCATCCTTTTGAGCAAATTTTATTCACTTCTATTTTAAACACGTCAAACTAAACAAAAGAATTAAGAGCTTTGTCCTAAATGCTATCAACAAAAAGTTGTCAACAACTTTAATGACACAGTCTCTCGTTAGCCAAGCGAAATTTTAATTCAGTGTTTTTTCGGTCATGTGCAGTTTTCAATGTTTTCCATTTATCACTGCATTTAGCGTTTTAGTGGAGCTTTTGTGACAGCCTATTCAAACGAATTCTAAAGGGGACAAGAGATTAAATAGCTTGTAGTCGGACGAAAACAAAGGCGAATAGATGAGAGATACCGTTCACGCTTCTATAAAGCGGTATTCCGTGTAAACGGGGGAAAAGGCGTCTGGTATGAGAGGCTAGACGCATTAAGCATGCCGTAATGTGTTTAGATAGCAAGGTCGGAGTTCCTGCCGGGACGAGGGGAAAGTGTTAACATTAAACGAAGCCAGACTGTCTAATTGTTGGAACTCTTTACTACGGTCACGTCTATTTGTAATTCCAGAGGCATAATATTAGGGTTCTTCCACTTATCCACACCCGGTGTCTAATAAGTGTCTATTCAGTCATTAAAATTCAGGGACAGGAGAGTCCCGTTTCCACTACTGACTAAATTCAGAACCTCTCAATTTCATTCATCCTTAATCGTAATGCCAAAATCGAACAGTGGTTTACATAACTTGAACTCTACGTTGATGATTGTGTTCGTAGGACCATTCGGACTATATTACTCTATTATATTACATTAAGGAATATGAGCAATAAAATATCATTCAAGCCGAATATAAACTTGACGAATTTTATTACCTCCATTTCATGATACATTGGCACTTACGCATCAAATGCAAATTTATCCCCCGGGAAAATGTGTTCCTTGCGCAAGAGCGTTCTCCAAACCTCTTGACCAGTCCTGAAACTGATTTATGGCGGTTGCCAAAGGCTACCAAAATATATGCGTTCATTATAATATTTGGCGGTCGTGAAAGCGAGAACGATCGCGATGACACGGTGCTTTCTCACGTATTGTTGACGGGATAAAGTGATCGGTGAGGCGTACGGCCTTATCACAATAGAGCTGCGTACATACGCACGCGCCTGTTCTGCTTGTGTGGCTAATGGTAATGATTTATACGTTGTTCTTTTCGCCAACTATCGCTCTAGATTCGCATGTTGGTTGTAGTATGTATGTAATTTTCTCTATGTACCTCTGTTTTTTATACCTAAGTTTTACTATATTATGGTGTTAAATAAAGAGTATTGCATTATATTGTAGTAGTTAATGGTTAGGTACCAATTTATAATAAGGAGATTGGTCAATTGGTGATTAAGATTTCCCAATACAATCCCCTTCTAATATCCTACTAATATTACAAATGAGAATGTTTGTGAAGATTTTTGGAGGTTTGGATGTTTGTTACTCAATCACGTCTAAACCGCTGAACCGATTTAGATGAAATTCTGTATACACATAGTTTGAATCCCGGGGAAGGACATAGAATAGTTTTCATCCCGAAAAAAATGCATAGTTCCCGCGAGATAGCGATAAACGAATACTGCGCGAACGGAGGCGCGGACAACAGCTAGCGTAATAACTAGTGTTCCATTTTGCAACCTAGTTCACTTAAATCCCAATGAGACTAGACTACCTACAGCCAAAAGAGATCGCGAACACAATTAGGTATTGCAAAAGTTTCTTGCATTAATTACTCAGTACTGTCATGCTTGGAATTTTTAATACGGCCAATGTGACCGAGTTTAATTGACTTTTCTCTGTTAGGCCGCCACTGTATGAATATGAAAGGTTCACATTATTGTTCCAAGATACAGACAGACATTCATTTCAAATGCTCACTCTTTCGGTGAATCACGGCAATTTCATATTTTCCTTTAACTTATTCCGTTGGCAAATTTGGTCAATAGCTCTTTATTGCCGGGATTTGGAACTTCATCTCGGAGAGGTAATACGAGGGTCAAACTGAAAGTTCTTAGAAAATCAAAAACTGAGCAAACTAGCAACTTATTAGTTTTATTATATCTTTTCAAAATAGTGTCCATTCACATCAATACACCGCTGCATCCGATGGAACCACTGAGAAAAGCACTTAGCCCAGTCGTCCTTAGGGGTCTCTTCGACGGCCTTTTGAAACGCACCCACTGCTTCCTCGGTGTTCATAAAAAGTTTTCCTCGAAGTTTTTCTTTTATTTTCGGGAATAAATAAAAATCGCAAGGTGCGAGGTCGGGGCTATACGGCGGGTGACCCAGTAATTCCACGTTTGACGTCACTAAATAGTCGATCGTTCGCCTGGCGGTGTGCGACGAGGCGTTGTCGTGGTGAAGAAGGATCCTACTTCGAGGTCGCTTCTCCCGAACTTTTTCCAATACAAGTGGCAAACAATTGTTAGTGTACCACTCTGCAGTAACTGTTTTTTGATCCTCTAAAGCAATTGTCGCATAGTGACCTGTCCTTCCGAAGAACGAGGCCACCATCTTTTTTCCCACGCTTCGACCTCTCTTCACTTTAGTTGGCAACTCCTCGAAAGGAAACACCCATTGAGCAGACTGTCTCTTGGTTTCTGGATCATAACAGTAAACCCAGCTTTCGTCACCCGTAAGTATGTCGAAAACAGCATTTGAGTCACCTCCGTTAAATCTTTCAATCATTTCACGGCACCAATCAACCCGATGGAGTTTTTGGGCCTCGGTCAAATTATGAGGTATCCACCTCGCACAAAGCTTCCTGACCGCTAAATGTTCATGGAGGATTTTATGCACGTGACTCATACCGATGCCTAAGCTTGTCCGAATCTGCTGATACGTCACTCTTTTGTCAGTCTCTATCATACGCTGCACAACACTGATGTTATTTTCAGTCGTCGCCGTAGAAGGCCGTCCCTCACGCAGATCGTCGGTGAGATTAGTGCGACCACGTTTAAACTCATTAAACCAGTTGTAAACGGTCGCACGAGATGGAGCTTCATCATGAAAGGCCAATCGAAGTCTATCATAGCTTTCTTGTTGACTTAAATGACATCGAAAGTCATAAAAAATCATTGCACGAAAATTTTCGCGAGTTAAATTCATGTTGACGTGACACAGACAATTTTCAATTTGCCGCCAAATCGTAAAACTAATGACAAATGAATGAAATATATACTCAATAATATTGGCAAAGAGTTCCATTTTCAAAATTTAAACTTACTTTTTTATTATATTGTTTACAAGTGGCCAGTTCTAAAAACTTTCAGTGTCGCCCTCGTATAAAAAAATATATTATTTTGCTACCCGCCGACAGTTTTTATCACTTCGTAAAAGCCTACGCAGTTAGTCATATTGTGTCATATTTGTTAATAATGCGTATTAAAATCAAGAATAAAAAAAAGTACGCTAGTAAATTGTGGTTAGACTATGACTATCTGGGAGAGACTAGGAACTGTTTTCACAAATCCACACGGCTCACTCAATAATAGCATTAACAATCGTTAAAACAAAAGAGATATTTCCTGAAACGAGTCCCGTGAAGCCTCTGTGTCTAGGGAGAGGTTAGACGTGCTAACAAGACGAGCACGAGTGGGGAAGGTCAGTGACCTTGCCCTCGTCAGTTATAATTAGGAACACGTCCCTCTGGGAAGCAGTTTTTCAGAGCCATTGTTAGGATCTTTCATTATTCATGGCCGGAGCTTCATTATGGAGATAAGGGTTGGGATTTGTTGAATATTTATAGCTGTGGTGTCATAGTCTGAAAATCACAGTTTTGATGTCTCTTTAGGGGTCATTTTACATTAATTAAAAAAATAGGCTGTCGCCATATCAAAAAAGATAATACCATAGCCGTGTAATGTACAGTCAAGGGCAAAAATATGTATATACTTTAGTACCTTGTCTATTTTCGTCATGTTTGAACTGCCATATATGAACTGTCACAGTGGTTAAATGACAAGGTACCTAACCTACTAAAGTGTATACATATTTTTGCCCTTTACTGTACATCAGGACAAGGATTGGCCAGGATTTTACGTAAGGATAGAATAAGGGTAATTGAGTTAAGTACTTTCATTTTTAAAGTAACAGTGTTAGGTATGTACACTGGTATCCCGTACCAATAAATAAATAAAAATAGCTAAATATAAGGATACAACTAAGAGGCATCTATAAAACTGCGATTGCAGCTTGTGTGGGAGACATATTTCTGAGCAGCGTAACAACAAAAAACAAAACGGATCCCTAATCTTTGAATGCAGTATTTTCACCCTAATACGATAGCATCAAAGTATGTGTTAAATTTGAAGCCTGAAATGCGTCGCCACACAAAACCGTTTTGCAGATATCGAGCAATCACCATGGTTACACTCCGCGACCGAACCAACGAAAGTGTATCGAACCGGCTGATACAAGCAAAAAAAGGGCATGAGGGAAATAACCGGTACAAAAGCTATACACACAGTACCTACTCGAAAGATAATAGAGACAAGTGCACTTCGAATTTGGGAAAAATAAATACGTCGGGTCTCAAAGGTTATACACACTTGTATGCGTAAACTCACAGCTTCAATCCTGTCAATGGAAGATCAAATTACACACTAGTCTACCCGATTATAAAACAATCCCTGCTTGAGTGTACCTTCAAAACCATCAAGGAATATTTCTGCCAAATTCCAAGTCTCACTCCAGTGGTTTGTACTGTGCGTAGTTCGTCAGTCATTATCTATCGTACCTCATTATAGATGAGTATAGTAGATGGTGTTCAACTACTTATACTAGAAACGAAACTAGCACGACAGTCAGAACAGATAACCACATTCAAATTAAAGCAATAATCAATATTGGCCCCGAAAATAAACTTGCTATGAAACTTTTTGGGCCTTTTGATGTGTAAATTACTGTTTTTTCGTATTATCCCTCAATAAAAACAGATACACCATTAATGTAATATTCCATAGCGAGTTCGGTCTGGTTTCGGGCCATCGACAAACAACATTAAATCTAGCTCACGGGTGGTTTATGACAGAGAAATAAACATACCATGATTACTTTCTATCCCACGTTAAATTCAGAGGTGAAACCAAAAAACGGAGTTCACTAATGTAAAAGAAAACATGTGGGTGTGATTACAAAGCTTATCCGGATTATTCAAGTAGTAAGTATGTATCAGAGACAACTAATACTAATACCAATAAATGGCGAGGTGCCAATAAACCACCAGGCAAGCGAGACCTTTCATAGCTTGGTTGCTGCCAATATCCGGAGATCGAACTATATTGGCGCTTGAGCACGTTACAGTTTCATTTGGTCGCGTGCTGTGCGTGTCATTGACCTGTTAACGCATCGCTGTGAGCTAATTATAATTTGGCTGCGTTTGCTCGTGATTCCACAGCTATGCATTACGGGTTCTCGTTCTCTTAAGCAGTGTAGTACTACCAGTCACGTTTACATGCTGTAAAAGGCACAAACTCTCTCAACTCACCTAGATAGAAGGTATAATTTGCAATGCAATTATTTAAATTACGCGTAAGTGTAACTAGTTACGATTCCAAGAAACCTTAGGTTTTACAATAATCTTTATATTCGAGCAATGACAATGACAAAACAAGTCTAAATGTGTAATCTATTTCAAGAGACGACCCAATTTACGCTGAGACTAACGCACCTCATGTTAATTCTAACACTAAAGCTTGCTGTACTCGTCGAAAATAATAGGTACGTGGATGATATTATTATGAAACAACAAGAACAATAATACCCAGTGATTAGTCGGGGCGCATAAAGGAAAAGAAAACTAGATCGAAACTCATTTCCCACGGTCAAGTTCGCAACAACAAGGGAGAGACCGAGCAATCACCGGCATAGATGCAGTTAATCAACTTAACTATGACTTGAGTAACGGTGAGGATTTACGTTGTATTAACAACTTGACGTTGTAATATTTTCCAGAGTCTTATACCAAGTTCCACTATACTTGGACAACCGTTTTCCATGATTCATATTAATCTCTCTGCAATCATTTCAGAATTATCATTTAAGTCCGGATGCGTGTCAGGATTTGATGAAAGATGCTAACCTCAATGACGGTTTGAATCAATCTAAGAATCATTAAATGAAAACAAAGCTGTTTCTACAGATTGAGATTGTACCCACAAGCTTTCTACTTAGATACGATCACAGTTGGAAGCAATTGTGGTCAAAGAGTAGAGGTCACAAGTGTCACCGTGGAATAAAGCGAACAACCCTATGGGTCAAACTCGTGAAATGGCGCTAAGGTCCAAACGAGGTTTTCCATACAAACAGTAGCCTTAATATGTCTTAACGAGTTATTTCTAAGGGACACGGAAATCTATTAAGGTCCCAGAAATGTATTTGAAAAACTGCGCGTTTCTTTGAACGCGGAGCTATCAATCAAGAGAAAGAAGTCTTAGACAGTTGGACATTCATTTTGTAGGTTGAAGGGTTTGGCGATTAGGAGCGTGTTCAATCATAGACCACATCTTCGTTTGATAGCAAGCGTGAGTGTTGTCAAACGCAAGCCATCACAAATAGAAAAAAAATCTTTACAAGTATGGCAGATTCACTGGCCAGCATGAACAAACAAAAATAAACGCTTTTACTTCTGACATTTGAAGCGAATACATTGTGCTTGATTATACCCATTATAATATATTTTTAAAATCCAAACATATTCATAACTAATTATTTACTTCAAGTATTGAAAGTAAAAGCTTCCATACTTATGGCTTTTTACTGTTGCGACTGTTGTATACGTTAATCGGCAACAACTATAATAATAATAAATAAATAATAAATATCATGGGACAATTCACACCAATTGACCTTAGTCCCAAAGTAAGCTTAGCAAAGCTTGTGTTATGGACACTAGGCAACGGATAAACATACTTATATAGATAAATATATACTTAAATACATATTAAACATCCAAGACCCGAGAACAAACATTCGTATTATTCATACAAATATCTGCCCCGGCCGGGATTCGAACCCGGGACCTCAAGCTTCGTAGTCAGGTGCTCTAACCACTGGGCCATCTGGTCGTCACTATGTTTTATAATATAATAATACTTTCAAAACTGCATCTTCGAAAGTTTGAAAACCATAAGTACCCCTTCAGAATAGCATTAAATGTGAAAGTTTGTGTGGTTGTTGCTCTTTCTGGACACGGCTGGATGGATATGCTTGAAATTGGTTATGCAGATAGCTGGATCTCCGGGAAAACACATAAGCTACATTTAGGTAGAAATCCCAAATTCTTAATTGCTAAGTCCAGGGACATGAAATTTTACAGAATTTTAATTCAAATGGGTGGTTCCTAACGGGTTACAAGAGCGAAGCAGCGGGTAAAGGCAGAATCGTCGGCTTCTGTCGCAAGGCTCGCTAGGAGAGTGTAAAGTAAAAGTAGGCGCGGACAGTAATGAGTTGGCTGCTTGCAGTGATTTCGCAAAACTGCGACCGTGGCCCACATAAAAAACAAACGCTAAGCGTTTTACGATTATTATTTTGAGAATATTTTTCCGGTCGGCGGGTTTCTGCATCTTCAGTTAAGTCTTGTAAGAGTTCTGCATCATTTTCGGATTACTTACACGAGAAGTGGTTTCCTAATAAAAATTCGTTATAACAAATATATGCACTGCTAGTATTAGTTATATGGTCTCGTAACGCCAATAATTGCGGTTCCTATTACTAGGAAAATCGATAGGGATAATTGCTTTGGATATAACTGTTGATAGTTCGTGATCATAAAAACTTGATTTTTGATTATTGGTGGCAGTCAAAGCTCCGCTTAAACCACTGGGAGAAAGTCTTGAAATGTAGCAATCATATGCCATGAATACGATACTTTACTATGAAGGGATTTTTCAAAATTCTCACTGGATATTTTATTCTAAGGGAGCGAAACCAAGAGCGTAACATGTTCGAGATAATGTGACGCTCATAAATTTTGAAACAATTTCAAGTTTCAAGCGTTTTCGATATAGAGACTATTTTCGCATCGATATTGCGCTGCACTCAGTCAAGACACTGTAGTTCATGTCACAAAACATCTCATTACCACTGTAATTTATCGTAATGCTTGAACGATTTAAAATACAATTTCAATTTATGGAGTGACATAAAAGTCAGAATAAACAAATTGAAACGGTCTCAATGCCCGAAATTATCTTGTATGGTCAAGGATAATTGTCCAATCAAAATGCACTGAACCTGAATGAATTAATGTAGTATTATGTCATGTAAAGAGCGATATTGACATTTGATAGTTCAAGGCTACTAGCCTTATACGGCCGCTTGTTATTTCATTGATATAGTTTTCATTCAATCTGTCTCAGTTAAGTTCTTGAAAAAGATCGCTACAAAAAGAACGCATTGACGCTAAGTTGCATTTCCTGCAATCTTATTCATAGCAACTTGCTTCGTCTCTTATTTTATGATGCAACCCTCTCTCTACATCAGGGAAGCAAATCATCAACATAGTGCTTATTTGTCAGTTGTCAGGGCACAAGACAAGTTTTTCCTAAGTCGGACACTCTTGACACAGTGGTCGCCTGGTCGTGGTCATGAGAACTTGCTTAATATCACTACGGCAGCTGCCTTCGGGATCCTCCTCTTCCGGTCTCAATTGACAGCAGCGTTCTGCTTCTGTTGTGTTGTTGATGATCGACAATGTGTGTGATCTTCTGCGTTAAACTCTCCCCGGATTCACTAACCGCTCTATTGTATCAGGCCAAGACGAGTAGCATCAGCAAAATCTACCCTCATCGAACAGGTATTCGAATGTTAATTTCAAAATATTTAACGCGAATGCAATCGGCGCAATGAGTCAGCGATCCGGTTGCAACCGGCTAGACGAGCGGCGCCCGCGCAGTGCGGCACTGTGATTGATGGCGCGTGGTATGTGTTATGGGAGACAGTCGTAGTGACAACTACTGAGGTATTGTTGAAATCTGGGCGAAATTTTTGTAATAAAACTGATTCGACAAAGGTACGAAATCGATTCAAGAGTGACCTCCAGCAATTTTTGAGAGTCTTGCATCGATTCAGGTGCAAATGCTGTAAGAACAGATACACCCACTCTATTATTCCCAAACTGATGCATTATTTAAAGATTTTAAGGTTTTAATATGCGACTTTCTACTCTTTTCAAGATATCGGGGTAAGGATGAAAATAAAAATAGAACCGGCCAAGTGCGATTCGGATTCGCGCAATGATAAAATGCAGTATTAGAGCAGAACCCCTCTCCTATACAAAGAGTACGCAGATTGGGGCCATTTTAGACGGTTACCGACATATAGATAGACATAAAAAAATAAGATTTTGACTTTTTTATAGTTGTGCTCTAAGATAAGAGCTACCTGCGTACTAAATTTCAAGTTTCTAGGACCGGAAGTGTCCTATAGGTTTTTGTTTACAGCGATTGGTACGAAAACACCTTTTTTAATGACTGTATCTCTTGATTTCGTTGACTTAGAAGATAGATTGTTTCACTGCTCCAAGGGGAAGCAAGCACACCTGTGTACTTGATATGAATTTCAGCTTGATACCCACGCGTTCAGAGAAAAAGGGTCTTGACAGATGGACAACAAAATTATCCTTTGGGTGCCGTTTTTTTCCTTTTGGGGTATGAAACCATAAATGCCTAACAGTTTAACAGATCTACGAGTTTTTTTCTGGACTTCTTTAGTGTATCTAGACTTTTATTAGTTCGTAAGTCCATCCATCCACCATCCATCAACTCGACAGTTTTCCCAAACAGTCTTTGAAACTGAAATTTCGTTGAATATTAATATTTTCAAAACTCCAGCAGTTTAACGATTGATCGGACCTGTCACTGCGCAGCCTTATTTGGTCACGATTTAATTTTAATCGAAAGTCTAATCGAACTTCGCGACATCGGGTATTCAGGTCACCGTCCATTTTGAGCGCTAAAGACGAGATAGCGTTTTGCTATCTTGAATCAACATAAGATAACATTGCTGGTTATTTTTGCAAACTTACAATCAGATATTAAGGATAACTGAATCACAGCTGGGCACGTCGAAATTAATAAATGAATTATTTTGAGCCAATATAATACTAACTTTACTGTCATCAGTATGCCAGTAACTAGCTTTTAATTATTTAATTATAAAAGTAATATTTAAGGCTTTGACATTCCCAGATTGCCACCCCACTCACTTTCGTTCTCGATAAGCCAAAGACTTTTTTATGACTCCAGAGTTACAACTATTTTTATAATAACCTAACCACAAAAATTACAAGCTTTTTTTGCTGACTGTACTTGCATTGTCACCCAAACTACATTTGCATGCCAAATTTCAAGTCGATGCTATTAACCGTTGAAGCATCCGTCCTGCGGAGACGATCCTGGCTGAACTATCCTGGCTGGAATTCACTACTAGATTATTGTATTGTCACGCGATTTACATAAGTATTCCAAATTTCAAGTCAATCTTAGTACTGGAAGTTGGTCAAATTTAACTTGCAAGATTTGATTACAGACTGACAGAAAGACAGGCAACGGAACAGGTGAAACTAAATAAAAGCATGTAAAAACAAAAGGTTTTTTTTTAAGTTGAGTAACTCCAACACACACCATTTTTCTCTAAATACTACAGTTTATTTGTCGAAACTATCAGACTTATGAACTCTTCCTGAATCTCTTTATAGCAGATGCCGTCGTGAGATTAGAGTTTACATTACACTCGACCTGTTGGAAACGTTGGAATCGATGAATGCATTCAATTGATTAGCTTCACGATACCAACCAAATTCCTATCATGAATCGTAATTCATTGTTCATTACGATATCTATAGGAATTTTTCTATTCTTCTTTTAAAGAATTGTTTACAATTCAATATGTATCGTAAAACTATAATAATTTTTCAAATTTCACATGCAGGATTTACCTCCTATCCTAAAAAACTTGACAAACACTGCAATAAGTAGCAAACTTTAAGGACATAATTATTGCACAAGCAAAAAACACGCAAAAACTTTACCACGACAAGGATCTGTTTTTTACCATTCATGAGTAGACTTTACAAATAATGCTGACATATTTGACAACATAACGAACACCAATCTACAATAAATCTATCAACTAGTCGCAAAGTGTCCTGTCTGGGCATATTTCAATCCACGATACAAAGAAGAGTTAAGTCAACAGCCTTATTTATTTTTCTTTATCTAGCGCCATCGCCAGTCCAGTCGGAGGCCGGAGAGCGGATGACATCAGTTGACGGAACCACGCGAGCGCCCACTATACACCCACGGTTCAAGTCGTGCAAAGTTGCAAAACCCTCCATAGATGACATGGCGAGAGGCTGAGTACCAGGTAGAGCTAGCACTGATGATACGTTGTGTTAATTCAACATGGATAACATGGTAAATTCTTTTTAGATTAGGAGACAAACTTTTTACAGCAACATTGTCATAATGAGACGCTAATAAAATTAAACGGGTTCACATCACAATGCCAACTTGAGTTCACTGACGAGCTAATAAAGAGCTGTGAATGACACATGATAATAAGTAACATTTTGGTTTATTGCGACAATCACCACACTAACAGAGATAAAGGATCTGCACAATATGCCAAATACTAAGATAGAGATTTGATGTTAACCGTGGGTGTGAAAAAAAATTATGGCAAACAAAATGAAGGGGAATAAATAAACTTCAAAAATTAAGAGCACTCTAAACATATAACAGGTGCTTCTAACATTTCACTAATTATAATATAAACTACATTATTAATAACCTCGCCTCGGACGCTATAGAAAATATTTAACGCCAGCTGGTTACGCACGTAGGAGTTCAGTTTGGTATAATATAAACTGATAAATGTATCAGACAAGTTGAATGATTGGTATCGGCAGACAACTTACGACAGTTACTTGTTGTTTACAGAAGGGCTACTCCGAAACACGAAATTCGAAGTTCGTATCGTACCGTCCCTCTCACTCTCGTATAAATAACGTAAGTGTAGGCGGGACGGTACGATACGAACTTCGATTTTCAAATTTCGTGGTAGCCTTGCTGATGGAAAGTGTATAAGTTTTCTTAAACAGCGAAGGTTACCTAACTCAAAATTAGCAAACACTGGTTAACATTGGACACCAAATTTAGCGGCAGATGAAGCAAATATTAAGTTGCAGTGGCGGCTGGGAAAACCAGTAATAAAATTCTAACTGGATGAGAATGAGAAGTGATTCAACGACGCTAAATAGAACGACAAAGTTGAACAATTCGATAATTGGTCGCGCAAACGGCTTCAGCCAATTGAGGATAACGACTGTGTCGATGAACTGCAAGTACGTAGCAAAGAAGATTACTTTTAACTGCAGTTTAAGATGTTTTTGTGTAGAGAATATATTTACAGAACAATGGAATTGAAAGTATGTACAAAAAGATAATTAAGTTTGCTTAGCAGACAAAGCGAAAATTTTAGAGGTAATTACATAGACGGCAATATCTGTGAGTTTAACGGAAAGAGAAGTCAACAAGCAAGAAATATCAAAAGAAAGGATCGCTTTGAGTCTTAGAAATTAATAAAACTTTTAGTCTTTGAAGTAGAATTTGCCTCAAGGAATTATATTCCTTAGCAACAGATATTAATAGCTAGTCTTACCGAACATTCGTTGCCATAGCGCTAAGAAAACACACAAACACGTTGCAAGTAGACTTTTAAAGTAAATACACGTGTCTTTAATCATGTTAAATCTGTAATGATGTGGTGATGTGAACTTGGAGTAGCCAAATGGTTAACTGCAAGCGTGGGCTTGAAGGCTCTTCGTGCCTGACAAGACAAAGATTTAAATTAGTTTTTTTTTTTACTAGCTATGGCGCTATTAAAAAACCCACAATATATTCTAGGTTTCATACAATAGGGATTTTTTTTATTTGGAAAAACATAATAAAAAATATGACCTAGTATCCCGAAAAAAAAACTGTTAGTCTTAAAAAATACGAAGATATGGATATTTTAAATTGTCAGTTAGACAGAGACCCGACATGATCTATGACGTTACATAACACCGACGACGACCAATGAAAACCCTTTCATTTTTCATCGATATTGATGATTTTTAGAGCATTCGTTTTATATTCCAGTATTGTATCACGTTAAAATTTGTGTTTCACTCATATTCCCAATTGCAATTATTTGAAACATATTGAACTTAATTTAGTTGTAAAATTGAGCGAACCGAAAGTTTTGCAGCTAAAACAATAAATCAAGAAAGAGAAACAAGCCACAAGTTACTTTGAAATTGATATTGTCATCTCGGTGAAACCATCTTGGCTCAACCGCAAACAGTTCGAACTATTCAAAAGGAGACGTTGCAGGCTTACAAAGACCTATGAAATTGATAAGCCATTACTTTCAGTGTGCTTATTTTCAACAGCTAACCTGAAACTTTAACAATTACATCTACTGTTGAACAAAAAACTTGATACAACATCGTTTTGACATAGATAAAAACAAAAAAGGAACCGGAACAAACACTGGAGTATTGTAGTCTAATTGTCCATTTTGAAGATAAAGAACTCGATATAAATTAACCTGAATTTTAGGGGTGGTATTGTGATTGCCCCGAATTGGGTGTGTTCATCGGTTATAAAACGCAATCAATACCAACAGTCATTGGTTATACTTTTAGGGTCAAAGGGACAGTGTGTTCCGAATAACATTTACGTAAGCATTTTTTATGAATCGACCGCGTAACACAGATAGGTATTTTGGTAGCTTTAGAATTGGTCTACTGAATTCTGAATTATTAATCATCCTAATACCTATAACTGGCGCACGGAAATTATCAAAAGCATTACGAGCTGATATTCAAGGAATATTCAATAACTTCAACTGCAAGTTACAATAATATTCGTCGTAACATTCGCAACTCCATAAAGGGATATAAACTTGAGGCAGAGGTATTAAATACGAAGTTATGTCAATGACAAAACCAATACGTATATACCTACGTGTGCAAGATGGAAACTAGATTACAGAGCGTTTAGCATCTACAAGAATATTGATAGCTTACTAATCAATGCAATAGTTAGTGGGCTTATGATTGTGCCTCCCACTTAGCTGGGCAATGACATCACACGCGAAATCGAAAGTGAGAAGTTAATTCTTGTAAAACCGAAGGTTCAGGACAATAAGTTATTTAGTCTGCTGACGGTTTCTATTTAAAGTCGGCCATCTTTGTATGCTGATTTGGGTTTAGGAATAAATAAGCAATTAAGACTGCCAAAACTATAATTTTAGAGTGCGTGAGAGAGACTAGTAAATCTGGGCAATGTTTGGCCTCAGGCTATCGCCCACGTGGTCGCCATGTCGCGAAGGTTACCAGACAAACCAGTTCTACTAGTGCTTGTCGGGTGACACTTCAAGACAACATTAGCACAATCTAATGTTTTCAAATGTTGTATAACTGTGAACTCTTCCTACGCTATATTAAATTGTAGGTAAATAACGTTTGATCTTTCTCTAAACTCGGGTGGGAGTGAAAGGAGCTACATCGAGGAATTTTGCCGCCGTCTTGGCATCGTTGTTATTTTGAAATTTAAAACTATAGTATGGACAATTGCAGATCTGTTGATAATTGACAGCTATTATAAAATTGCATTAATATTAAAATACTTAATGCCATAAGCAAAATTGATAAAATGTCTCCCTACGACACCATGTTACAGCCGCGGCCGAAACATAGGGGTCTTTGGAGTCACTTCACTTAGCGTCTCTTAAATCCCGATTACTGATAAGTTTAAACACGGAAGAATAACGTAAACCAATTATAAAAATAAAAGTTTAGCTAAACATTATTTAGATAAACAGCCATTTTCGCGGTTTCAAACCGCTAAATCAACATTCCTCGCGAGCCCATCAACTTTGTCAGCTCAGCTACTTCGTATCGCCTAGCGTGTACGGTTATTCTGATAGTCGAAATCGCTTGTATGTCGGTCACCGGCTCGTGACGTCACAGCGCCGGCAGGGAAGCCGCGGTGACTCAACGCTGCCACGCGGCCTTCGTATTGAAAAGCTTCAACCGACGACTTGTTTTGTTGGGGAAACAAACGAACAAGCCGATGGGGATTTATAGCCGGTCTTTATTTAGAATCATCATGCCTCATACAATAAAATTCAACTTTAAATTTAACATCATCAAGCTAAGCTTGAAAGGTTGAATTAAATTCCAATTTGCTTCTGAGACTATACATTATACAGGCTTAAAAGAACATGCTAATTCTAACAATTAACTTGTCTAAAGATGGTCCTGAACGGTAATATGCGGCAAAATGAGCGCCCAAAACGGCAATCCCAAACCTATCTACGGCAAGTAGCCATCAGAAATCAAGGGGCCCTCGGATCGATGACGCAACCTTGGCCAGCAAGTGGGTGGAAACCACGCCAAAGCTGCGAGCAGGAAGTGAACGCGACTCTTATAGACCTGTGGTCAAATCCAACTTTGATATTATTGAAACCACTTCAATAACAGTTCGAGACAGATAACTTAGAATGAAGTTTGGACTTTGGAGTTCCAGCCTTCCATTATCGTCGCATCATAGTAGAAACTTTAAATGTTTCCTATTCTTATTACCATACCACCTCCCCACCCCTGCATGAAATTTACTCCCGCATTTTTAAAAAGCTAATGATTCACTTTTTAACATCATGACATGACTGACTTCTGTAGCTGTACCTATAACAAAATAAAGACAAGAGCTATTTCACTGACAGCGTTGTAGTCGTTAATTTACTTTGTGCATTCCTTTAATCTTTAACGAATAAAAATTTTAAAAATCTACCGGGTGCATGTCTCTGACAACATCGGACCTCTTCTCCATTGAATGCAGACGTATAAATACTTGTACTTCCCAATTTGGCCACCCGAAGGTTAATAGGAAGTCTCGAATTATGATAATACATCTTGTCATTGTCATCTTTAGGCACGGACTTTCGCAGACCAATGAAGTAGCAAAATTTTAGTTAAGATTCTGCTTGTTTCATTCATAGTCACGTTGTCTGGGAGCTCGCGTTGCTCAATGCTTTTTATCTTGGAGCAATAGCTTCAATATAAACAATTGAAGGTTAATTACCTATCCCATCTCCCATTACCCTTGAACCAGCCCGCGGTATCACGACCTTGTGTATTATTGCCGTTTACACTGGCTCTAATAGCAGCTTCCTGCACATGCCAGCGGCAGTGGCCCTTTGTGTATATCATACGATTCAATGATCTAAATCGGACATATTGTTGACGTTTGTGTACACTGGAAATGCTGATGGCATGGATTTGAAATTTCAGTGTTCTCGGGTTATCGTTATGAATGATGTGTTGTTTGTTTATTGTTCTCATCTACCTTTGACTACTAGGTATACTTTACCAGCCGATAGTTCTATTGGAGTTTGGCCATTTTGTGACACTGATCTATGCCAATGTTCTTTTAAATCTCATTTGCTATTTAATTTTTAATGACGAACAATTGTTTTCTCTCGTTCTTTGTAAGGCATTGGCAACATACTAAAATTATTGTTTTTCTTATTCCGATAATTTAAAATAACTATGTAGATGTAGCAATAAAGAACCATGAAATAAATACGAAAATGGTTTTGGCGCGCGTTTTCCACATCCACATTTTTTCCAAGGAGCCCAGGTTTGCGTACAAAAGCGAGCAATCCGCGGCGCGCCGTATATGGCCGCGCGCGGCAAGGCCCCGTGGCAACCTTTATTTATAAATAAACGAAGTACTGGCGTATTGTAATGCGTCAATTTTGGATACTCTAAAATAGTTAATAAACTTTGTTAAATCAGTCTGGTAGTTTTTTTTGAGAATTCAGATGGCGAAAGGATGGTCAAGGATAACTTTTGAAATTGGCCTTATTTCCCGTTCCGTTCCCCTTCAGTTGAGCGCATTAGGTTATATATGTAGGCTGAATTGTGTGAAAATAATCTTTAATGAACTATAGTATTTTTACCTAGCTTCTCCACTAAAACCAGCGCTACAAAGCAAGCAAGATAAGAAGCAAGGTAACAATGAATGGCTAAAATATTAAAAACTATTATTATTTAGAAGACAATATGATAATCAGCCTTAAAAAGGCCTTAAAGCTAGACACACTCCGGCGGAGACGGAACGGTGCAACGCGGCGCGGAGGCGATACCGGTTGTAATATTCGAGCTAACATGAAAGAGGACACACAGAATACCGCGCTACACACTTTTGTATACACTTTTACTATGGCGCTACACTTGTTTCCAGCGCGGTATTCTGTGCACAAATAAATAAAAATGGAAAGCACTTACCTAGTGGACTACACAAAAGTTTTCTCTCAACTTGATGGACATGTGATGTGACTTAGAAAAGTTACACTAAGGGCTAGTGCATTCATACTACTTTTGCATCAATCAACAGTTTAGTCAAACTTTAGTCAATGAAAAAGTTGTGTGTATGTGCTAGCAGCCCTTATCCTACTAATTAATTTCTTACAGTAACATTAAAAATTCACGCTATAATAAAATTATGAGTGACACATTTAGAACAGGTTCAGATAAAATTAGATTTGCAGATAGCTGGATCTTTGAAATAAGAAATGAGCTATTTTCTAACCAGATATTGCCAAATTAAAAAAAACCACAGGATCAGGATAAAATTCAGGAATCCTACTTGATTTAGAGACATGCTATTTGCCAAGGTAATTTTTATGCAACATTAATGAAGATCATGGTGTAAAGGATAGTTAAAAATCTGTGTTGCAGATGTTTATAGGTGGTGGTGATCTCTTACCCTGATGGTAGAGAACTACTTGCTTGTTTGCCATCCAGTTGATTAAAAAGAAAAACACACACTATATAACCTCCTGGGGTTCAAAGTAATAATACTAGTACATATTATTAGCAATAGAACTTATATATATCTTTTGAAAAAGGAATAAAGTGCCATTTTATCTGTATCATTCAAATTTACAAATAAATAAATTCAACTTTATCTATGAGACATTAAGTTTTAAATTTCGATGTCATATTTTGTTGTATGGTGGACCGCAGGAGGATAAAGGCACCTTGAACAGTGTAATGTAATGTAATGAATCATTTAATCATCTCAAATAAATTTTGTGAATGTCAAAAGTAAGACAATAAGTTGGTCCATAGAACTATTTTTACTTGTGATGGAGAGAAGTCAAATTTATAGACACTTCTTGTACTAGGCTTGACACACTACCGCATGTCTAAATTAGAAGATTCATATTTTAACAAATTACTATTGTTAACACAGCTTTTGATTCATTTTCCTGTATTGTCATCATTCTACTAAGAAATGTACCCATAGGTTTTGTAATTATATGAGCAACTAAATCTACTTTAACAAAAATGGTTTCTAAAGCGTTTTCTTATTTCCAGGGTAGCAGGAAACGGTCCCGGGAACTTCATAAACATGTTTACTTGGTGCCTAGACCTATTAGATAAAATAAAGGATCACATAAGGATCCACTGTCTTAGTTTATCTCAGGTCAATTCAATAGGTTTTTGACCTGAACAAGCTGACAAGCCCGTGATGTTGACGAAGCAACCTATCATTCCGAAGTTTTTGATACATATAGATCTGTCAATTTCTAAGGTATTTGTAAGACTTTATTTTGCCACAGTCAAGCGAGTATGTTCAATTGAAACTGAATTCATTTGATTTCAAAATTAAAAACATATTAAAGAGAAATATGAAATAAGAAAATTTTATTATTTCTTTGATTTGCAAAATTCAATGTTATAATCCATGAAATCAATAATGAAAAATATTGTTTTAACATTAACTAAATTTTTAGTTGAATATCAGTGTAATTTAATAAATATAAAATTTCCATTCGCTCATGTTTGTTTAGCTGTAACTGCTAAAAGTAAATATTTGTTAAACACCATTGTTGTATGATGCATCCACAATAAAATATAACAATACCAAACTAGAAACAGAAACATATAAGAAATTATTTTATGAATATAATTTATTTCAACTTCAACTTTCAATTTACTTCTTGGGTTACCATATAACCTGTCATTCTTAACCCAGAACAAACAAGAACAATATATCAGTAACCCAATAATTTTTGTCCTTTCAAAATATAAGCCTTAACCTCATAACACCCAATGCATATTTTTCGAACATAATTTTTTGTCACTTATTGATAATTCCTTAATAAAGGACTTTGGGCATTAGGAGGATAAGAGCTTCATGCTGCATGATCAGCTTGTTTATTCCTGCTTTGTTCAAAAATAAATTTATATATTGGGGGTAGTCACTTCCAAAGTCATATTACAAGCAAATTCCTGTGAAATAGTATTATCTCATCACAGTTAAAATTTAAAAAGTTCCTGTGACATCATGACAAGATATGTTTCGAACATGGTATATAAAAAAAACCTGCACTCTAGCCTTCTTTGTTTCAAATAATACCAATAACACAGATTAAGATAACCTTAGATTTTGGTCTGATCTGGGCCAAAGCATATGAAAAGATAACAATGGTTAGGGTTAGTGTTTGCTCCCGGTACTGAGTTTGTATGGCAAGAACCGGGAATTCAGAGTTCCAGTACCGTATTTGTATGGAAATTGAGTACCGAGTGCAAATGCCACTCAGGGTGTAGCAAAAGGGTAACCTAACAGGTAGGTTAGGTTACTATTATGCCAAGAAAAATTTCTACGTCCTCATATATTGGTTTACACTCGGACCATTGCAGTCCTAAAATCAAAATCATAGCTTTTATAGCAATATATCTCCTCAAATACATAGTTATGTGTAATTAAGTAGTAATAAATCAATTGTATTCATTCAGAAGCATAATATAAGCATTGAATTTAAAAATTGTATTCCTGTCTTGATAATATAAATATAAAATATTTATTTATTTAAAAATACTGATAGGTAACTGAATAATTTATGCAAAGATTTAATTAATTTCAAAATACAATGAATTATTGGCATACCTATGTGGGTAATTTGAAATAAAATAAAATCAACTGGCAGTTTTTTGTAAGCTGACCTTAAATTTATGTGCTACTCAAATAAACCAAAGGATTGGACTCAATTTTAAAAACTTTGAAGCCTGTGAAAGTCTTTCTTCGGAAAGGTTTCAGCCGGAAATGCTTATCTGATTATTTACAAAATTACTCGTCTTTCCAATGAGCTAATGTTGAATCATTTCAATCACTACTTGGACCAGTCGAAATATGATTCATACGAGAAAGACTTCGAATTCGTATTCGTACCCGTTGAACGAGTAACAATGACGAATAATATCAATTGCCACGAGATAGTGCAGCTCTACAAAGAGATTTTAAGCTCCATAGCACTCACCATCTGTTCGTTTGATGTTGATGTTAATCCCTGACTGGATCTTCACAGTTCCGTCATCCATTTTTGCACTGATTTAGGCACCACGAACACCATAGAACATTATTTCGCAACGAACCCGTGTTCAAATATAGTCTAACACATTAGCGAATTACACATGAGAACCGGTGAATATTACAAATAAATTTCTACACCCAGATTGACAGTTATATCGAGCAGTTAGCTACACACTTCAGACTGGAACGTTTAAAATTTGTTTCACTACAACAGTCAAATCAATCACAATACTTCTAATGTCTATCTAACGTAATTGATTTGTAAATTGTGAAAAGTAATGCTAATATAAAAGAAAAAGACTACAGTTATTTAAATTATTTCGGTTATAACAGAGAATTCCAAAATTATCACACAGAACACCAATGCGTCGAAAATTGCAAATTGTTGCCAGTATTTCCACAGAGATTGCCATATCAACATTGATAGTCTTGTGAAAATTTTAATACCTTTAATAAGATATTAATTTTACCATTTAATTGCCGATATTTTGATCACCTGCAAGTTGTAAATTAATAAAAATAAATGGTTCTTCATTAATCGATACAATTTCTCACTTTTCTTTCAGCATTACACCACTAAAAGCATAGACAAAAATAGAACAACCAAAAGGTCAAAAATACGATTCGATAAATTCTATAATAATTGATACTTTATATAATAATTTACATGTTTATTTTCTGTATGTAGTATTTCTATCTATGTAATCGATCATTTCAATTCAATCGTAAAAAGAAGAAATCTACTTAGGCTCCAAAGAACAGGCCCTACACCACGAAACGCAAAACTCGAACTTTGTATTTTGCCGTCTCGCTGACGCTTGACATTTAACACGCGAGTAAAAAAGACGGTGCTACACGTAATTCGATTTACGTGTTTCGTAGTAGCCCCTCAGTTGAATGCTCTTTGGTCAATGTTGATTGGAATGGAAATGCAGGAGAGACATTTAGTGAGTAGTGCTGCCAGGTTTACTACTTTAAGCTAGATTGTTCGCTTTTTTTCCAATACTTTTAATAATTATGTGTAACAATGCAATATTTTAGTTAACAATGTTCTCTTAGCTCTGAATAATAATAAAAAGAATAATTTAATATTAATTTATAGTAAATATAAGATAATTATTGATGAAACTATTAATTTTCTAAACTTTTATATTTTGTTTTACATGTTCATCACCAACCGGTATCCACCGGTTTCCCGCAACTCTCACGATGTCGTCATCCCACCTGATGGGTGGCCTGCCAACGCTTCGTCTTCCGGTTTGTGGTCGCCACTTGAGGAATTTTCTCCCCCAATGGTTATCCTGTTCTTTGAGCGATGTGGC
This sequence comes from Choristoneura rosaceana, assembly GCA_037349165.1. Taxonomy (NCBI): domain Eukaryota; kingdom Metazoa; phylum Arthropoda; class Insecta; order Lepidoptera; family Tortricidae; genus Choristoneura; species Choristoneura rosaceana. The sequence continues at coordinate 2,376,088 of JAZBNJ010000026.1, forward strand.
CCGCCCATGGCCACTTCAATTTGCATATTTTTTTCAGCTATATTGGTGACTTTCCATATTCTGGATCCTATCGCGCAGAAAAACTCCAAGCATAGCTCTTTCCATAGCTTGTTACTTGACTCTGAGCGTCTCTTAAAGCCCAACAATCAAGAACCACGTCTCAGCGCCTTAAATCATCACTGATAGCACACACTGGTAGAAGAGTCTTAGTCATCCAGGCACTACGAAATATTAAACGAGAGAGAAATTTCCCGTATGCTGCCCATCTGAATTGGATTCTTCGGGCGACATCTTTGTCAGAGTTGGATCTGCCCAATCAAACAATTGTTCAAGGTAAGTTAAACTACCCTTAAAAGTGATTATAATATGATAAGATAAAAGTGAAAATGTAACATAAACTGTATACTACTGAGGCAACAAACTGTTGATTGTAGATGGTAAGTATAAAATAAATAAAACAATCAGCCAAACTCGAAAGCCTTACTCATATTTACGAGTAAATATAGGAATCATTTTATTCCATAACATAATATTTTAATAATAAGCAAAGTGATTCAGCGGCCGGTGAAGTCAGACGAGCGGCTCCATATTGCCAGCCGTGCCGAGCACATCGTTACCCGAACGCCAGCCGAAAGTAAAATGTAAGTTTCGGCGCGGCTGTTTTGGCCGAACCGAACCTTTGACTGAAACATGATTTTTAGGCCGAAACTGAAATCGAAACTTCGGTCGGATACTAGTATTGAATATTTTTGTATCTACGTTAGTATGTATTGCAAGTACCTTACATACCCATTACCCGCCTAACCCGCCTTAGTCAGAGCCGAATTAAGCCAGCGCAGGGCCTGTAGCAAATTTTATCATAGGGCCCTTGATTTGTTTCAAGTTTATAGTATAAGTAAAATATTATATTTAAGTCGATCTTTTTTTTTGTCGATCATATTGATACCATCTCTTTCTTTGTCGGTGTTTTGTGTTGGTTTTGTTCTATTTACATTAATTTAGAAAAAAAAACATGCTTCTGTCTGAATTGACGTTTTTTACGATCAGAAAGCATTGGTCAGCGGGGCCCCTGGATGCGCGGGGCCCGTAGCATTTGCTACTCTTGCTACGTGCCTAATCCGCCACTGGCCTTAGTCATTTGGCACACGACTTGCCGAAACTCTGTGTACAGAAAAAGTAATTTGAAATGGTTTTCCAAAATTAGACTAATAGGCTAATATTAGTTTACGTCCTAATAGTGAAACAGATCACTTCTCGAAGTTGAGATTAACTATGTCTACTCCATCCAGCCTATAAAATAGCCTTTCAATTCGATGTCTAAGCTATTGTGGCTACTTTTCTACCAGTGACATGGCAACACTGTTTGTGAGGTAGCAACGCTGTCAATGTGTGAAGCAACAATTTAGCACAAGGACTTTTGCGGCAAATTTATCACAAAATTCAGGAAATATACTAACAACATGGAAATCGAGCACAAATTGTCGCATAAAGCTAAGAAACGTATCAAGGAAGTGAAAAGGAAAGCTCGACCTGGTGAGTACAAAATTTTTCCTGTACTTTTTAATTAATGTCATTTTGAGAACAGTTTTCTGTTCCTGGTAATAAGCCTACATGTTATTTTACTGTTATTTGTGTGTTTTTATTATCAATGGTTGATGGTCCGGTTCCAGAATGCGATATTCCTTAAAAACTGGTTATAATATTTCTAGAATGATCTTCAGGATAGCGTGGCATACGCCGTTCCTGTACTTTACCGTTCGACAGTCCTAATTACTCTGACCTTGATCTAGACAACTAAGAAAACTCCTTTTAATGCAAAATTATAGTTTCTATGCCAATTATAACTAAATTTTCAATGATTTATGAATATATGATTTATTGTATGTTGCCTAAAATGTTTCTTAAATGTTCTTGAGTCTATTGTACTAAGAACTAATAGAGGGCATTTCTCAAACACTGGTCATACTGACCACAAACACATGAATGGAGTAATCACTACTATGTCTAAAGAGAATATTGCCTTATGATTTCAGGTAGTTAGTTACTGATATGATAACCTAACTTTGTGCATCCACAGAATTAGCAGATAAGTACCAATGGACAGCCTGCAAGTATGCTGCAAATTTTGAAGAATTTCTAAAATGTAACGACAATGTAGACAGAATTAGTGAAATAGAGGTCTCGCCGCAAGAATTTATAGACAAATATGAAAAGATATATAAACCTGTAGTAATAACCAATGTACAGACCAACTGGAAGGCAAACCAAAAGTGGACATTAGATAGACTAGCCAAAAAGTATCGGAACCAAAAATTCAAGTGTGGAGAAGACAATGAGGGTTATAGCGTTAAGATGAAAATGAAGTATTACGTAGAATATGCAAGGACAACGACTGATGATAGTCCGCTCTATATTTTTGATAGTAGTTTTGGGGAGCATCTGAGAAGGAAAAAACTCCTTGAAGATTATGAGATTCCTAGATATTTTAGGGATGATTTGTTCAAGTATTGTGGGGAGGAGAGAAGGCCCCCCTACCGCTGGTTTGTGATGGGGCCGCAGAGGTCTGGAACTGGCATCCATATTGACCCACTGGGTACAAGTGCTTGGAATGCGTTGGTGTTCGGGCACAAGAGATGGTGTTTGTTCCCCACCCATACCCCGAGGGAGCTGATAAAGGTGACAGGAGCTATGGGGGGCAAGCAGAGGGATGAAGCTATAACTTGGTTCAAGCTTATTTACCCTAAAACCCAACTAGATAGTTGGCCAAAGGAATTCAAGCCTGTAAGTGGATTTTTATCTTCGAGATAATTTTTTTATTTGTTGATAATTAGATAATTACTGTACAGACAAAAGTGGTCTGTCATTTCTTTTTATCTGTTTTCCTAAACAACAAGATTACAAGATTAAGGAAAACAAAAAAAAAGAAGTACCTTTTAAAAACCCATCCGAGAAGGCTCTAGTCCTATATGGAACATCATGTTAGTGACATCCTTATAAAATCTGTTGTTAATATTTGTAATTTTAATTATGTAATGTACTACATACAATTTTACTAACTATAAAATTCATATGTCATTTTTATAAAATAAATACTACGATTTCAGGTTGAAATTCTTCAAAAGCCTGGTGAAACAGTGTTTGTGCCAGGTGGCTGGTGGCATGTTGTACTCAACATGGATGACACTGTGGCTGTCACACAGAACTTTTGCAGTCGCACAAACTTCCCTGTAGTCTGGCACAAGACTGTCCGTGGGCGTCCCAAACTGTCGAAAAAGTGGGTCAAAGTTCTTGAGGCTAAAGAGCCAGAGTTGTATAAGATTGCCAGCAGCATGGATCTTAGTCAGGGTACTGGAGTGGCATCGGACAGCTCCTCCAACAGCAGTTCATCGAGCAGTGATAGTGATAGTAGTTCCTCCAATAGTTCCAGTGAAGAAGACAGTGGACAGGAAAGCATTTCAGCACACAAAAAGAAGAAGCGAAGGAAAATGTGAACACCACAAAGCCTTATTATTGTAAACCTTGTAGGAAACCGTGAGCACCAAACAGCCAGGTCATCCATTATTTAGTGAATGTTAGTGATTAAGCCTGCCTTTGTTTTGTATTACTAGACGTATCTAACTAATATGTTTACTTGTTGTTTTATAATTACGAACAATATATCATTTTGTTAACAGAAGACATAATATTCTTTATGAATAAAGTATTAATGCCGCATCAGACGAATTTTACTGTATAGTATTTAAACTATGAAGATGTGAAACCCAGAAGTTGAATAAATAAATAAAGCAGGTGACTTAAATTGGCTCAGACTTATAGTAAAACTTATTAATATCGCATTCACTGCCCCCGACGCATATATGCGTTTTTGGAACTTCCGCTGTCATAATAAAATTATTCATACATTTTTAACGCACATGTGCGTCTGTGGCATCTGATACTTTACATCATACTTACACTTACGATTAGATATATTTCAAGGTGTGTCGAATTTGTGAGTTTCCTTACTTTCTATAGTATAGAATCTATACAAAGAAAACTCAAGTTTGTATTTAACTTGTGTTAAAAAAAATTTTTTATCGATATTACCGAGCGCGTAGTCGATATATTTTCAGCCCTACGAAACGTCAGATCAAAACTGGCAGGCTGATTTTAGTCTATGGTTTTCGGCAGCCATTTGTTATCCTTGCCAAAGTTCCTGTGAAACTTCGGATCAAAATGCTGAGATCAGTAACTGGGAATTTGGCCAATGTCCTAAAAAGGTCTTTGGCTCCATCAGTGAGGGTCAGTGCAGTAGCTCAAGTGCGTAGGGCGCACGGGGGCCCCGTCGAGTCCGACGAAGAATTCGATTGCAGGTTAGTTTTTCATTGACGTGAATATTGAGTTATGTAACTGAAAACTCGGGAAATCTTGTTGTTATCCTGTAAATTTTCTCTTATGAAGTAATAAAATCTTTAAGTTAGTATCTTTTACTTTTTGAATTATCAGTTTATTTGTAATTTGACCACTACGTCCTTTTATTCCACTGCAGATAAGAATCCATTACGACTCAAGTTATGTCAGTCATTTTCCTCATGTTTATAACTATAATTTATGTTGCCGGTACTGAATTACAGTGTAGATGACAATATTTTTTGAAGAAAAGAGTATAAACTTGAAAAGTATTTGTGCTCTTTTTATTATCATTTTATTTTATCGAGTTAATTATGGATTAGATAAGGAGTAACCTGTAACTCGGGAATGAAACGCAGTGGTCATTCCATCGTGCACCTTGGGTGTCTGACTGACCAATAGGCAGGCGTGAAAGCCAAGACATGATAAAGGCCAAAGGATAGTAGTTTTATCCCTAGGGTGCGTAATAGTTAAATTAATGAATAAAATCTTCTTGAGGCCTCTTATTATAATAAGAGGCCTGTTGTTCAATGTGTAGCATGTCCTATCAGACTGAGCTTGTCCCTTGTTATAGCTTTAAAGTATGTATTCTATAGCTGTTTTTGATTCTGTGGTAGAATGCTCCAATAAATGGGGCCTTATTAAGGGTTAATACATTTTTGACATAAGTTTTAGTCTTTTTTTTAATTTTTCTAATGCAAGCTTAGTCTCAACAAATGACACATTAAACAGGCTCTATTAAAGTAGACATTATAGGAAAAAAATCTGTTGCTAAGAATGGTGGTTTGGTAGTATTTGAATAAATTTAATTTTCACAACCTGTTTTCAGCTGTTGTTCACAACAAATTGAATGTGAACCATCTTTTTACCATATTTGAGCAAATGAATGACTATACAAGATACAGTGAAACTTCTGTCATGATTGTTATATGAGTAACAAACTCATGCCTCAATTAAATACTACTGCTTAGTTAAGGGTTAGTGCTCCTGAAGAAATTATTTAAATAACATTTGTATTTTCCACTTTTTCAGATATGAAGCATTCTTCAACAGGACGGACATTGACGGGTGGGAAATCCGCAAGGGTATGAACGACCTGTGCGGTATGGACCTTGTCCCTGACCCAAAAATCATCAAAGCCGCTCTACACGCCTGCCGGCGAGTGAACGACTACGCGCTCGCTGTTAGGTTCATTGAGGCATGCAAGGACAAGTGCGGCCCCAAAGTTGGCGAAATCTACCCATACATCATCCAAGAAATTAAGCCAACACTCACAGAGCTGGGCATAGATACCCCCGAGGAGCTTGGCTATGACAAACCAGAGTTAGCTTTAGAAAGTGTTTATGAGATGTAAGGCCGAACTTATCAAATTAAGATGTAGAGGAATTTGTATAATAGTTTTGTTGTCGACTTTTACTTTAATAAAATTGTGGGAAGTCCTGCTTCGCTGCAAGTATTGTTGCCCAGCATCATATTAAATCGACATGCTTTGTCTAATGTATAAAACATTAGAGGAATATGTTTGTTGTTTCATTTTTATATGATTGTTTTTATATCCCCATGTTTTTCAATCATTATGTGAATATCTCAAATTGATAATAAACAATATGCAGTCATTATTTCACTGTGTCTGAATTAGCTTGGCTGTAGACATTGATAAAATTAGTAGTGGTTATACTTCATTTCATTTAGAATTAGAAACCACAGCAACATTATATTGTGGCTCGTGAACTGTAATCTCTTTACGATTTGTACTAGAATAACAATTGACGACACGCAAATAAAGTGGCATTAAAACAATTTTATTTTGCGGCTCCCAGACTATTGTACTGGACTATTTGCTAGGTAAGAAATAGTTGACCAGACGCAATATAATGTTATTGTGGTTTCTAATTCTAAATTAAATGAAGTATAGATATTAGTGATGGTCTGAGAAGGGGGGGCGGGGGAGTTCGCGGAGTCTCCATCTTCTACAAAATTTTACACTCGTATGTCAGACCTCTTGAAAATAGATTGAGGAAATTTCTGACTGATGACTGGGTTTCTTGTCGGGCGAAATATCGATAGATGGCGCTAGTATCAAGAAGTCTGTTTGACATGTAAGCACGTCCTGCAGTCTGCAGTACAACCTTGTCTCAGCAAGCCATCATTGTTTTCATCAAAAAAGCTACTGGAGCGTTTATTGTGAAAAGGGTCTACTGTAGGCTACTTTTAGCGGTTTGAAACCCTCATTTGCTTGGGAGTTTCTTCGCTCGGTACATGGCACGCGGTGGTTGTTATAGGTGCCTCTTGTACATATTGTTCATAAACTCGTGGACAAAAATTTGGTCAAAAATATCGGAACACGTTTCTAAGCCGTTTAGTCGTTTTGCTAAGTTTATAAACTCAACTGTGCCTACTGGGACAAATTAAAACCATCCTGTGTACGTAAATACTTTAATGATTGTAATATTCACACAGTCATACTTTATTTACATTTACGAATCCTTGTTCTTAACAACAAAATTGTGCTTTCAACTTTATCAGCATATCAGTAGAGAACAAAACACAATTTATCTACGCTTTGGTATAAAATAATAAACAGAAAATAAAATAAACAACTCTCAATATTGGGAAATAAATTAGTTTGTACAATTAGCTTCCTGTCTTTTGCAGAATCCAGTGAATAAATTAGATAGAGCTCTCTCACTTTGTACTCTTCTATGCACCTACAGATATCCTGGATATTTACCTAACGTTTAACAAATCTTTGGAAACTAAGCCTAAATTTAAAAATCCTATATTTTAATTCGAAACGTCCGATGGAACCAAAAGCTTCTTTGTACAATTACGTCTATTTTGTATACACAACTTTAAACACCGATAGAGACCCTAATTTCACGGCAATCCTGCGGAGGAGTCTTATTCTTGCGGTACATGCAGTTGCCATCAGAAATTTCAGAGCGGCCAAGACAGGGCCGCATTTAGAGGTGTGGAGGCCTTGGGGCAACAAAGGAGTGGAGGTCAATGAGGGCCTTTTGATATTTTACTGATTGCCTTATTGAAGTGAAGAAATATATGAATTGCTGTTTCCTAGTGTTTACTCGTCGGAATTTGAAAGATTTTTTTTCCGATGTCTCTATTGTGGGGGCCCCTATTTTGTGGAGGCCCCGGGCAGTTGCCCCCTTTGCCCTCTCCTAAATCCGGCCCTGCCTCGGCCGCTCTGAAATATCTGATGTGATGGCGACTATACACAAAGACGTGTATCTATTTTGTCACCTTATTGCATTGCATTAAAAATAAAGGTGAAAATGTTACATATTTTTGTAGCAGACTGTCCAGCGAACTATGCAGGAGAGTTATTTATTGTACTCTTTAATTCATCTAAATAAATTATTATTTATTTTACAAAACTTTTTACATTGAAATTTTTTTTAATATATTATTTTACACGGGCGTCTCATCACATCAACATTTTGTTACATTAAAATTTAAATACTCATAAGACTAGAAAAGTTGACATCTTTGTTCACTGCAGACTAGAATGAAATAAATTAGAATAACAAATAAATAGGAAAAAAAATGAGGAAAACAAACAACAAAGTTAGTAACAATATAACTTAAATTACATTACGTAAAGGAATGTTTGTTCTTATCCAATAAATCCAGTCTCCTATGATGGGGACTCTTGGACACTTGTAACTACCATAAAGTCCAAAAATAAAAGCAAATTGTAAAAATAATACTCAATTATTGCACAAATCTCATCCAATTAAAGAGCCTATTCACACTTCGACCATCAATAGAAAATATCTAGCGATTTATAGACACAGTGAATGGCATTTAAATGTTTTGTAAATAAATAATTTTAATAAATAAAATAAATTATGGCAACAAAATAACGAAATAAACAATAAAATTCGAGCCGACGGCACGATTTGACCTACTATTCGAATAAATTATTTATATTAAAACACCGATTAGGGCCCTCTGAAAAGGGCACTGGAAGGCTTAGCAGATTCAACTGGGACATGCATAGCAAATTTAGTATTTCACTATAATTTACTAAAATACGAGATAACAATAGACTATACCGACGTGCCCCAGCTATATCTTGTCACGAATTACAGCAGCTGTATTATTGCAGATAAGTGCATACATTATATAGTTACTCGGCTGTTACTGTTAATAATCGTGGTGAGATATTACAATATAAGTAGGTACTGCAAATTCGGCTAGCTAGAAATCGTTTTGCGATCACATAGCGTATGTACTTCGATAATCCTGACTGATTATGCGTTAACAACAGTACTCTAGTTGCATCAAGTGGGGTCAAAGAAGTAGTTATTAAAAAAAGAGATACCAACCACGTGGTATTTGACACCAGACAGCGCTATTAAAATAAGTTTAATTTTAACCTGGAAAACCAAATAAATTTTCAATTAGTTCAATAGTAAAATTTGACTTTTACGAGCTTTAAAAATAAGAAATATTATGTCACAATATTAGCTATAGTCGACCAAATAAGTGCTTTACCATTTTTAATGACAATTCCTACATAAAAAAAGAGGATTATTGTCATATTAAATTGTAACATAAAATAGCCTTTTATGCTTCAAGCTGTACAAATGATATTGGTAAAATAATTTCTTTACCCATTATTGACTATATATATCACACAAAATTGTGGATTTGCATTTTGACAAACAGGTATAAAAAGTATGTCAATCGAACGGTAGTGTCAGATAGCCGTATTGCCTATATTGTACCATGGCATTATGTTGAAATAATTCCATTGATTTATACAACAGATTTTGATATCTACATTATGAACATAAACTAAAACGGCAGTCAGTATTAAGCGTTAGTAACATCTCATTGGAAGTAATTTTAAAATTATGCGGCATGATTTCTGTCAAGAGATTCGATATTTCAGACCAACATTAGTTTAATAGCTGCACTCGGGCAGATCTTAGCTTTACGTAATAAACAGAATGTCTAGTTGCTTCTATGTCATCTGCAGACCACATGACTACGCCTTATGGCCGCTGTCTCCAGGTTATAAGTTCAGGGTGCTGCAGGCTGTCTGGCCGGACTGTCTAGATAGACAACCAGAAATCTTGGCAGACAGCAAGTCATATGTCTAGGTTGCTTCAAGGTCCTCTACAGACCACATGGTCACACAGTTTCTACGTTGTCTGTAGGCAAGTTTCGTCTGCACTTCTGCAGTTTATATTGGCGAGTTGCTTCGAAGTAGACTGCAAACTATATGGCGGTTGTCTGCAGTTTACATCAGGCTGCTTGTAGGTTGTCTACAGGTTGTCTCGCCTGGCTGGTTAGCTGTGAGTTGTCTGCAGTTTATGTCAGGCTGCTTGTAGGTTGTTTACAGGTTGTCTCGCCTGGTTGGTTAGCTGTGAGTTGTCTGCAGTTTATGTCAGGCTGCTTGTAGGTTGTCTACAGGTTGCCTGGCCGGGCTGTGCTTTGGCTGGTTAGCTGTGAGTTGTTTGCAGTTTATGTCGGGCTGCTTGTAGGTTGTCAAGCCGGGCTGTGCTTTGGCTGGTTAGCTGTATGTTGTCTGCAAGTTTATGTCAGGCTTCTTGTAGGTTGTCTACACGTTGTCTAGCCGGGCTGTGCTTTGGTTGGTTAGCTGTGAGTTGTCTGCAGTTTATGTCAGGCTGCATGTAGGTTGTCTACAGGTTGTCTCGCCGGGCTGTGCTTTGGTTGGTCAGCTGAGTTGTCTGCAGTTTATGTCAGACTTCTTGTAGGTTGTCTACAGATTGTCTCGCCGGGCTGTGCTTTGGTTGGTTGTCTGCAGTTTATGTCAGGCTGCTTGTAGGTTGTCTACAGGTTGTCTCGCCGGGCTGTGCTTTGGTTGGTTAGCTGTGAGTTGTCTGCAGTTTATGTCAGGCTGCTTGTAGGTTGTCTACAGGTTGTCTCGCCGGGCTGTGCTTTGGTTGGTTAGCTGTGAGTTGTCTGCAGTTTATGGCAGGCTGCTTGTAGTTTGTTTATAGGTCTAGAGTTTGTCAGACTTCTTGTAGGTTGTCTACACGTTGTCTAGCCGGGCTGTGCTTTGGTTGGTTAGCTGTGAGATGTCTGCAGTTCATGGGCTGCTTGTAGATTGTCTACAGGTCTGCAGTTTGTCAGACTTCTTGTAGATTGTCTACAGGTCTGCAGTTTGTCAGACTTCTTGTAGGTTGTCTACAGGTTGTCTCGCCGGGCTGTGCTTTGGTCGGTTAGCTGTGAGTTGTCTGCCGGTGTCTGGTGAGTGGGCGTTACGCGTCGTCGAGTTCGGCGTCGCTGGGCGCCAGAAGCGTCAGTAGCTAGGAGTCTGCCACCACGGCGTCGCGCTCCGCTTTCACTTGTTGCTGGAATTACGGGAAATGTCATTATTTATAAGAGCAATAGAAAGAAAGAAAGAAAACATTTATTAGTGACAAAAAAAAAATATAGTTATGCATGTGACGAAATGGTCCCAAATCAGCTATCTGCCGGCGCTGTTCTTAACTAGACAATACAATACAAGACTAGGCAATAGACAACGATGTATCGTTTGTGAAAAAGTCGAACTCAGTTTGGTAAGATGGAGGGGGGCCGGACTTAGGGGAAAGCACGTGGGGCCTCCGCAACAGAGATTTGAAAAATTGTATCAAAATATTGACGCGTCAGAAACATTTCCGTTTTTTTACAGTAACCTAGCCCTAGATGGACCCATATTTTTTACTGTACAGTCGCCATCAGATGTTTCAGAGCGGCCAAAGTAGTCAAAAATATCGGAACCTGCTCTATCATTAAGGTACTTTTGCCCGCGTGGAATTCTGCTATAACGCGCTGTTCACTAGGGAACTGTGCATTTTTCCGGGATAAAAAGTAGCTTACACACTTTCGCATTTATAGTCAAAAGTCAAAGTCAAAAACACTTTATTCAATTTAGGCTATAACAACATTTAAGAACGTCAAAAAATCTACCACCGGTTCGGAAAAATCTCTGTTGAGAAGAATCCGCCAAGAAACACGAGGTTTTTTTTTTATAGTATGACTATACATATTATGTTCTCTGTGACTATACTAACCTCTAACTATAAGGACCTCTCTGTTACTAACATATTATTATTATTATATGGATCGTATGAAATCTGAAATAAACATTTATTATTATTAATAATATTAGTATGGATGTAATGTTACCATGCGGTGAAGGAAAACATCGTGAGGAAACCTGCACAAACCTGCGAAGCAATTCAATGGTGCGTGTGAAGTTCCCAATCCGCACTGGGCCCGCGTGGGAACTATGGCCCAAGCCCTCTCATTCCGAGAGGAGGCCTGTGCCCAGCAGTGGGACGTATATAGGCTGAGATGATGAATGTTACCATGGCCTTGCTGAGCACGCTGGCGTCCTTGAGGCTGAGCACCTGCAGCACCTGGTCGCCGCCCTGCAGCATGACCTGCGCGACCCCGCCGCCCATGCCCAGCGCCTCCAGCCCCTCGCCGCCTTGCTCCACCTGCAACACACCTCTTCAACTGAAGCGTTTCTTTCATAATTAAAGTACAATTCAATAGAACCTGACTAAGATCGCGGGATCGCGGTGGATGCGAAAAGCATAAGACCGGTCTGATTGGAGAGCCTTGGGGGAGGCCTGTGTCCAGCAGTGGACGTCTTTCGGCTGACATGATGATGATGATGATGATGAATTCAATCTGACAATTTTAATCATGAAACTACCGTGAGACTCGCTCATATTAAATGATATTGTAACGGATAACTCGTCTTAAATCGAGTTTAGAAATTCGATGAGTGATGAAAGGTTTCGAAATAACCCGAAACATGTCGAGCTAAACTCGATTTAAGACGTGAGTTATCAGTTACAATGTCATTTAATAGAATCTGACAATTTTCTACACATTCAACACACCCTAACGTGGGCACGCTTGATTATATATATCCCTGTTGTTGCAATTATCATCTAAAAGGAATAAAAAAAGAATAATAGTCACATCGTAAAAGCCTTAGGCAGCCCGGTGTTCATATTAGTAGGCTGAAAGTGTCTACAGGATTGTCAGATTCTATTGAATTGGAGTTATAAGTACCTACCTAATTTTCATAACGTTAATGCTGGGGACCTAGTGTAAAAGGGGTTAATTCTGCAGAAGTTGAACAGCTGATTTGGACTTAAACCCTTATACACATAAAATAGAAAATAGCTGTGTAATTTCTGCAGACTTAACCCCTTTTTCACTATGACCCCAGTGGGATGGGCTTGAAAAAATTACTTTCCCGAAACGTACACTGCAGGGCTGCTACAAAACTCGAAGTTCGTATCGTGCGTTCCTTCTGACACTTATTGAAATACCTTATTATGCCCTGATTTTGTTTAGGTATAAACTTTCACGTGGGACTTTTGTGGGGTCTCGGTTCGGGTCGAGGTAGAGTCTAGTTAGAAAAGGGCGACTAAGGGCCCGTTGTTTGATCAGTAGTTAAAGTTACTACAGTTAAATTTCCGTTGAAATGTGTTAACTATTGTTATTTTTGCCATATATTTTAACTATTAGTTAGTTTAACTAATGGTCAAAATACCACAACGGGACTTATCACGCTATTTTACACAAGTAATATTTACCTCGACGTTTCGGCACCATTACAGTTGCCATGGTCACGAGTAGACTGAAGTGTGGGGTGTAGTATTAGCGTGATAAGTCCCGTTGTGGTATTTTGACTGAGTGAGAATCACGAAAGTTTAAAACGTTATAGTTTAACTAATGATCAAACAACAGGCCCTAAGACGTTAGAAATTCAAAATCTTAAGGAAAAATACAAGTAGAGTTTATCAAAATAATAAAATAAAATACACACCTCATGCTGGCAACGCAAGTGTAGAAGCGGCGCATGGTTGTAAAGTCAACTAACTACAAAGGTCGGTATGACGTTGATTGATCCGGACAAAGTTAAGGAATTACTTTTTAATGAAAAGCCGTTCAGAACGAGCACAAGTGCTATTTTTATCGCTTACTCAGTCCTCCGACCTCATTTATCTTAACATTTGAAACTTAACGGTAATATTTGCACACGTTTTTAAATGAAATAACGAAACTGTTTAAAACTGTGTTAACTTCTATACTAAAAACATAGTAAATACCGCTAATAAATGTACCTGTAGGCATTTTTAGTCCATTTGTGTTCGAAATATCGAGAAAGGTGTTACAATTTGACCGTTAATTCAAACGTTAAATTAAATGGAGTACAGAGGCCTTATTGCCTAACGTTTCTGACAGTCGCGATCGCAATCAAATGACAGCTTTTGTATGCGAAATCTGTCATTTGATTGCGATCACTAGCGTCAGAAACATTAGGCAATACGGCCTCTGGTTAGATATAAAGGACGCCCTAAGCGACAAAACGATTATATTTTATTGGGATTATTATATGGTCCGGAATGTACAAGCGAATACCTAATGCAGGCTCTAATAATTCTGGTAGTGTACATAAACATAGACGCGACGCATGCATTAAGTACAGCCAACGTCATAAATAATTGATCACTTTTGTACTTTGTCACTTTAACGTCATATTTGAAAAGTCATACGAAATTGTGTAACGACTGAAAGCAAAAAGTTACAGAAATGATCACTTATGACGTTTTCACTGTACATATATTCTGCGGCAATACTTACTGGGACGTACATTAACACCCAATCGTGCTAACTTGGGGTGACACTCTTTCCCGGCCCGGATAATACCGACCCTGTTTTTCGTGTATTCGTTCATAGAAGCTCCTGGCAGTTTCTATGGGCGTACACAAAAAACAGGGCCGGTATTTCCATGTCGGTGTTATCCGGGCTGGGAAAGAGAGTCACTCCTAACTTGCAATGGCGGCTTTACGACTAGTCGTAACGCCAACGAGTAGCCGGCGAGTAGCGAAGTGTTTTTGTACTATGAAAATTATGACGACGCGTATGATTTTTTTTTTACTAAAAATCATTATCTCCCGTTACTCGCCGGCGAATACGCTAGTGCAATAGTTATCACGGATAGAACTTGTAAACAAATGTAAACAAAACCCCATACAAATTGTCTACGATTAGCTGATTGATTACACTAGGATAATCGTTCAATCTGAAAATCGACTAACAAGTTTCCTTTACAATGTCACAATTTCAATCCACGACAACTTTGGTCCTGGGTATCACACCTAGCACACACAAAATATTGTCACTACTGACTCTACTGAATAAAACACACAAATACAGGACAGCGTTTATTGGGCTTCAACAAAGCTAAGTAGTATAAGGTAAGACTTTTGATAAAAATCAATATATTAGTCATTTCAATTTACCACCTAGGAAAGGTGACCGCGACTCCCTTATCCGTCCCTCTTTAACTAATTTAGTTAGAAAGAGATGCACTAATTGACATCTATTCAAAAGTGTTACCAGCTACAAAAAATATACAACATCTACAACAGATAACAAAATAAAAATCAAAGTAATACTTTAACAGGTCACGTCTCACACAGCACAATAAAAATGGCGGACGATATTATGCAATAATGATTTCTTTGTGTCGTGACAGGCAGAACTAATTAAATATCGTTGGGAATTAAATTCATTTAACATATAATAAATACAATGTACATATATATTCCGAACACTTTGTGATTCAAAGAATAAAGATTAAATTTGCTGACAACTTTGAAGTTGACAGTGTCAAATATTGCCAGTTTGTAATTTTTTTTAAGTATCGAACTTGTTATTCCATTTTTTTAAATAACAAATGCACGCACCTGAATTCCTTTTTTGAAAGAATGAGGTGACGATAAAAAAAAATCAGACGAATTGAGAGAAACAAACTGCCAACTTGCCGTATTAAAAACAATTATACAGCTCAGCCGGTGTCAGCAAATCCAAATAATATTAATTGAAATGCTGAAATGCGTAATACTTTTTGCATCTCACAAGCGCTTTTCGATGTCGGTGGGTATGACTACATTGCAAGGCACAACCCAAGAAATCGTGTTATGGCGCGTATCTCTCGTGAGTACTAAAAAATAAAAATAAAAACTAGGAAAAAATAAAAATATTAGGTCCCTAAGCTTCCATTATTAATAAACGCTTCAGCCAAAAACTTAATTTTTGGTAAAAACTGCACGAGATCAAAAGAGCGGAGTGGATCGGTGTGTCGAAACAATAACTGAGCTGACCAGGGCCCCATTACATAATAAAATACAAGCTAATAGTATAGCGATTTTGTATTGAAATTCATTAATATTATTTGCTCGTAATTTATTATGCAATTGGGTCCAGATGTAGTGAAAAAACCTCATAACTTCAATTTAATTGTACAAGCGAGTATAACTGAGCAAATTGAGAATTTACATAAATAGATGTCACATGTTATGTGATTTAAAACATCACCAACTAAGTAAATCAGTGACCAGAAATCAAACAACTTCTAGGCGGAGTACATAGAAATATAAATCAATAATACTATAGGGCCCATATTGCTATATCCGCTCATCACTAGCTTTAAAGCTATATTTAATTTTCGTACGAGGCTTTCTCTCCACATCCGCATCAGCGTAAAACAAAAAGAAATAAAAAACACCAATACAAAACTGATCAAACCGCAAACGGGGTCTAATTTACATACGTTTTGATTCAGTTTGACTAGTGTAGTTTCATCTCCGCTCCCTTCTATGCTCCATGTCTGCCAACACAAGAACAGAATACAAACGTAGATATTAGCTAATATAATACATTATTTTACTTTATAATATGCACCGGGTACTGCCTTCTCGCAACGTAACGTTTGGCAACCTGTACCGTTACCATGAGTTTACAGTGACCGTACTCGATAGCGACGGCGTAAATTATTTGTAGAGGCGCTGTACTATTGTCCATACAAATAATTTACGCCGTCGCTATCGAGTACGGTCACTGTAAACTCATGGTAGTGGTACTGTTTCATTTCGCAAACTCTAAAACTGTAAATATTTCAGGATTTATTTCAGGGCCATCGTGTAGAACACTTTAGGATAGGTTAGTTTTATAAAAATCCTGAAACATTTAGAGTTTCAGAAATATTAAGCAGTTGAGAAATGCAACAGGTTTCCAAAAGTTAATCGCCGAAACATTAGTACACCAGTACGCACATACAATAAGTCCTGCAATCAACAAACACAGTTACAGCAAACAGCCCGACCATAATCTTAAAAACTAAATGCAACTAGAAATTTCATAAATAATAACCATACATTCTTCCAACGTTTTTGGTATCGAGTTTTACATTTACAAATCAACACAATAAAATTTGATAAGTTCACAAACAAAACAATACAATAGCGTAAAGAAAAATACAAGCACTACGTGCGAAATTTATAAAAAAACAATAACATACTTAGCATGCAGGCGGTAGTCGCTACCGTAGAATAAATATTATTATGACAATACATCGTGGGGCTTGGCTAGGTTAGAACCAGCACACTTAGGGGCTGTTTCACCATCCATTGATTAGTGTTAACTGACGGTTAAATATGATGCCATCTCGGTCTATTCGAACAAAACAAATAGAGACGGCATCACATTTAACCGTCAGATAAGACTAATCAATGGATGGTAAAACAGCCCTTAGTCTTAAGGAATAGACACAGGATTCTATCCAACTTTCGAGCTGTTTAAAAAGAAGTTAAGGTCGAAATCAATAACGACCCATTGGTATTCTATTTAAGACAGGCTTCAAATATTATTTTCTCAAAAATGCCCGTAAAAGTCTACATTATTCCTCACATATCAGAACGCTAAGTGCATAGTTTATGGTCAGCGAGAAATTAAAAAGTCAAACTTATAAAAAAAAAATTAAAACGGTCATGGAAATGTTGGCACAAGTTGTATACGGCCAACTCAAATGGCTGCTATTTTGTTGGAACTCCAGACTTTTTTTATTGGATCTGAAACAGCTTGTGGTGTTTTCGGTGGAAAAATACACCTGCTGTTTTTTTTAATGAAAAAAAAGGCGGGAAAGTATGAAAAACTATATTGGAATAAAATTAAATGTCTTAATATTTTGTTGACAAAAGGTTTATTCTAAATTAGTTTCTTTTCTTCATTTTGAAGAAAAGCTTTATATTTCTATAATAGATAGATTATTGTCGTGGGGTGGAATAACGATTGCTGGCTTCGTATTAATTAAACGAGACTCGCAAGCTCGTCCGTTTAATTCTCATTGTGGGAAACACGCGTCGTTCGCCTCTTATTTTATTTTAATTTTTATTGTAAATAATTTCCTTATCTTTTATCGAAGCCCGATGGAAAGGGTAAATGAATTTAAATACCTAGGTCATGTTGTGGCGGCCGACCTCAAGGACGACATGGACATCGAACGGGAGCGGAGGGCCTTGTCGGTGCGTGCGAATATGATAGCTCGGAGGTTTTCGGGATGCTCCAGGGAGGTAAGGATTACTCTCTTTAGAGCTTTCTGCACTTCCTTGTATACCTGTAGCCTCTGGGTTCGGTATTCGCAGCGGGCATATAGGGCCCTCCGAGTCCAGTATAACAACGCGTTCCGGGTGATGGTGGGACTGCCTCGCTTCTGTAGCGCGTCAGGGATGTTTGCGGAGGCGCGCGTCGATTGTTTCCAGGCGACCATGCGCGGGCGCGCTGCGTCTTTGATGCGCCGGGTGCGTGACAGTCCCAACACCATCCTTAAGATGATATCGGACAAACCCGACTGTCCTATAATGCTACACTGTGAGGGACTACATTCCCCTGCCAGCTCAATACAGTGGTAGCTAGAATTGTCTTTTCTTTAGTTATAAGTATGTATGTGTATAATTTACTAACCCTTCTTAAGTCTTTTTACTAATATATTATGTGTCTTTTGTTACACGAAATAAACGATTTGAATTTGAATTTGAATTTTCTCTTTCTTTCTTTCGTCCATAAAAATAATGTTCCTATGTAAATATGAAATGTGATATTGTGTAATAAGTGTTAATTTTAAGATTACTGATTGTTTGTTTATAAAATGTTTTTACTAGCCTACTTCCAGGCCACGACAATCTACTATTTCGTTGGCAACATCCTACGCACCTAGTACTCGCTAATGAAAAATACTAAATTAACTTTTGGTCATACTCAAGTTATCTTTTGACTAGTAACTGTTACTGGCAGTACTCATACATTTAAATTAAACATAAAATTAACATAAATATTCTATAATGTGAAACAGCATTTTTACGAAATCTACATTTCTTTTAGTTTCAGAATTTGGCGCTTTTCTATGTTTAACAGTAAATAATTAATTATCATGTAAATAAATTCTCATATATGCCTTATAAAAAAATCTATTCACTATCACGAGATCTCATAAGCGGATATACATGCATATCCATCCAATATTTTCACTATAAGTAGAATGGCACGATATATACTACCGTTGTACTTTTATCTTTGGATATTTTTCAAAAAATCACTTCTAATATTGCACTCGTGAAGAGCTAACTTTAAAATCAGCATCTTATAAAAATATACTAATACTAGTACATTTTTATTCTAGTACTAGTATATTTTATATACTAGTATATTTTTATATGCGTGGATCACACTAAGCTTTACATATCTTGCTATAACTATTAATACTTTATTTTATGACAGGTATTGCACCATTGCAGAAATCATTGTCAATACATTTTCGTGAATTTATGAGCAAACTGAGGCGCATGCGATTCGTTCAAAACTATAGGCTCAAACACAGTTCGACTATACAATTTTAAGCAAAAATCATAACGACGAGAATTATCTCTCAGCGTAGTTTCGTACATGACACCCACTAGCGCAAAGTCACCGATCACTATACTCGTAGACGTGAAATATTATTAAACGTTATCCGTAAAACTAGAAATGTCACAGTGTGACATCTATTAGGTCTTTCATTTTATGTAGACTACATGAAGCTAATTGAAGCGTCTCGAGTACAGCGTTGGTTGCACAGTTTTGCGCCACAGTCAGTTGGCTCTGGCCAGCCTGTGGCTAGTGTGTAGTGTTTCAGGGCTAATGTATGGTGTATTAGACTAGTGTGTGGCATGTCAGAGCTGGTGTGTGGTATGTCAGGGCTAGTGTGTGGTATGGCAAGGCTAGTGTGCGGTATGTCAGGGCTAGTGTGTGGTATGTCTGGGCTAGTGTGTGGTATGTCAGGGCTAGTGTGTGGTATGGCAAGGCTAGTGTGCGGTATGTCAGGGCTAGTGTGTGGTATGTCTGGGCTAGTGTGTGGTATGTCAGGGCTAGTGTGTGGTATGGCAAGGCTAGTGTGCGGTATGTCAGGGCTAGTGTGTGGTATGTCTGGGCTAGTGTGTGGTATGTCTGGGCTAGTGTGTGGTATGTCAGGGCTAGTGTGTGGTATGTCAGGGTTAATGTGTGGTATGTCAGGGCTAGTGTGTGGTATGTCAAGGCTAGTGTGTGGTATGTCAGGGCTAGTGTGTGGTATGTCAGGGTTAATGTGTGGTATGTCAGGGCTAGTGTGTGGTATGTCAGGCTAGTGTGTGGTATGTCAGGGCTAGTGTGTGGTATGTCAGGGTTAATGTGTGGTATGTCAGGGCTAGTGTGTGGTCTCAGATAAAATAAAAAAGTAAAGATGGAAGGCGGTAAACAGCCAAGTGAGGCCTGTTTTATAAACATGTGTTCGTAGGCCGGTGTTGCCATAATAATTCTCAGTACCCCGCAACTACAAAAATATCGTTATCGTTAATAACGTTTTAATCTTTGTTTTAATAGCGTTATTAAATATTTAAACTAAAGTAGTTCGTCAGCCACTCTTAAGTTTTAAGCGGTGCTAATAAAGAATAGAATTTAAAAATAATAGATTGTATTACATAGGTGACTTTTACCCTATTGGGTAAAACACAAATTATTATAGGGTAACTACAATTATTATAATGGCAACACTAGTGTTGACGTTTTGTGTTCAAAGCAAACTTCAAACAAAATTATTTAGATTTTTAATGAAAATATTGGTTTTAGAGTTTAATAACGTGTGAAAAGTGATTCCATCCTGCTTTTAATTTTGGAAGGATAGTTTTTACATCGTTTCACGACACAATTTGGCATTATTAGTTATATTTGTCGAAGTTTAACATACGTCGTGCTCCACGGGAATTCGTTGCTAAGTAACAAGGTTTTGGTGTAGTTTGGTTGCAAGTGTGTGCGTGACACTGTGTAAGCACACGGATTGGTGTAGTTTGATCGGCCTCACTCGGCTGTTCACCGCTATCCATCTTTACTTTTTTATTTTATCTGAGTGTGTGGTATGTCAGGGCTAGTGTGTGGTATGTCAGGGCTAGTGTGTGGTATGTCAGGGCTAGTGTGTGGTATGTCAGGGTTAATGTGTGGTATGTCAGGGCTAGTGTGTGGTATGTCAGGGCTAGTGTGTGGTATGTCAGGGCTAGTGTGTGGTATGTCAGGGCTAGTGTGTGGTATGTCAGGGTTAATGTGTGGTATGTCAGGGCTAGTGTGTGGTATGTCAGGGCTAGTGTGTGGTATGTCAGGGCTAGTGTGTGGTATGTCAGGGCTAGTGTGTGGTATGTCAGGGTTAATGTGTGGTATGTCAGGGCTAGTGTGTGGTATGTCAGGGCTAGTGTGTGGTATGTCAGGGTTAATGTGTGGTATGTCAGGGCTAGTGTGTGTTATGTCAGGGCTAGTGTGTGGTATGTCAGGGCTAGTGTGTGGTATGTCAGGGCTAGTGTGTGGTATGTCAGGGCTAGTGTGTGGTATGTCAGGGCTAGTGTGTGGTATGTCAGGGCTAGTGTGTGGTATGTCAGGGCTAGTGTGTGATATGTCAGGGCTAGTGTGTGGTATGTCAGTGCTAGTGTGTGGTATGTCAGGGCTAGTGTGTGGTATGTCAGGGCTAGTGTGTGGTATGTCAGGGTTAATGTGTGGTATGTCAGGGCTAGTGTGTGGTATGTCAGGGCTAGTGTGTGGTATGTCAGGGCTAGTGTGTGATATGTCAGGGCTAGTGTGTGGTATGTCAGGGCTAGTGTGTGGTATGTCAGGGCTAGTGTGTGGTATGTCAGGGCTAGTGTGTGATATGTCAGGGCTAGTGTGTGGTATGTCAGGGCTAGTGTGTGGTATGTCAGGGCTAGTGTGTGGTATGTCAGGGCTAGTGTGTGATATGTCAGGGCTAGTGTGTGGTATGTCAGGGCTAGTGTGTGATATGTCAGGGCTAGTGTGTGGTATGTCAGGGCTAGTGTGTGGTATGTCAGGGCTAGTGTGTGGTATGTCAGGGCTAGTGTGTGATATGTCAGGGCTAGTGTGTGGTATGTCAGGGCTAGTGTGTGGTATGTCAGGGCTAGTGTGTGGTATGTCAGGGCTAGTGTGTGATATGTCAGGGCTAGTGTGTGGTATGTCAGTGCTAGTGTGTGGCGCCCCAGGGCTAGCGTGAGGCGTGCTAGACGGGCTCGCACTTGAGGCTGACCTGCACGAGCGGCGCGACGCACACGCCGTCCTGCTGCTGCATGGAGGCCACCATGCTCTGATACACGGACGCGGACACCGGCACCGTGATCACGCCCGACACCGACACCGGGTAACCTGCCGACAGACGACATGCATGTTCATTACCACAAAGTTCTCATGCTCGTGTTTGTGTTTATACTGCATCTAGGCGACATAAAATGACTTTTTATGCACTAGTGCAAAATATAAAATTTTCGTCTAAGACCAACTTAAGACCGAGTCACAATCACAAAACTAAATTTTTAAATCAATCAAATCAATAAAAATAAATCAGTAAAATAAAAAAAAATAGAAAAATATTTCGTGTACACGCCCGTAAAAACTCTTGTCAGTTTGACACCAGTTTGTACGGGTATTTTACACGAAATATTGGTCCGTTATTTCCATATCGGTATTATACGTGCCGGTAAATGAGCCATTCTACTGTTAAGTAACCATTAATGTTTTGTGAAATATAAGGCACACCTAGTGATTATTTCCAAGTGTAAATAACTTATATAATAACTAAATTTCATCTTTTAATGCAAAACAACTTTAAATTCTTATTATATTCTTAACAGAAATACCTTTTCGATACTACGACCCATTCGATATTTTAATACATTCGGTGTAAAATCAGTCGATATTCAGATACGTAACCATTTGATAAGCACATTACAAAATAGACATACATACATACATACGCGTCAAACACATAACCCTCCTTCTTCGGAGTCGGGTAAAAATGACTGGTCAATGAAAAGTAGAATGACCCAAATAGCGTAACCCCCCCTCATTTGATTTGTATCAAACATTGTATCGTCAGTTGTGTACCGTGTCCATCCTCGCCGGTGAGTATGATCTGCCCGTCGTGGTTGAGGGTGGCCTCGGCCACAGCGTTGAGGTCGACGGTCACGGACTCGCCGTCCAGCGTCTGCACCATGCTGGAGCCGCCTTCGCCGCTGTGGATCTGTAAACACGGACAATTAATATAAATGTATACTAATATTATAAATGCGAAGTGTGTTTGTATGTTTGTCATTCTTTTTTGTCTGGTTGCAATGCAGGTCATTCTCAATGATTTTCGAACACATGACAGAGGATTTAATATATGAATGTAGATAAAATATTGTATGCAACTATACGTAATTAGGCCTTAAAACACTCGTGTGGCCCTTTTATGAAACTCGGCTACACCTCGTTTCATGAAACCACACTCGTGTTTTAAGGACCTCTATTATGATACAGTTGCATAAATAGCTATTAATTTCATTTTTTATGGAATAATCGAGAAACACTAACAAAAATGCAACGTTGCCAGCTCAGCAGGTATAAACGCTCTCAAGGCCTCTGGTTGTCTGTTACTTGTGTTGTCTACGGCTGTTGTTATCCTTTTAACCCCCGGTGTCCTGACCAATGCTGCAGGATTGATGGCCGATAGGGTCAAAAGATTCTCGAATGGCGCCCGCGGACCGGGCGACGAGCTGTCGGTAGGCCTCCAACAAGATGGAGTGACGACCTGGTTAAGATCGCAGGATCGCGGTGGATGCGAAAAGCACAAGACCGGTCTGAGTGGAGAGCCTTGGGGGAGGCCTAAGTCTAGCAGTGGACGTCTTTCGGCTGACATGATGATGATGATGTACTGACCACTTGCGCCGTGGTGCCGTCCGGCAGCGTGATGATGGGGTGCGAGGGGTCGAGCTGCACGAGCGACACCGACCCGTCCGGGTTCGTGATCGTCTGCAACACCGCCGGCGCGTACTGCGACATCTGGCGACACAAACAAACATGTTATATCTGAACCTTCCCTGATCGGATGCCCCCAGTATAGGGTCATGAGCTTTTTTTCAGGAGTCCATGCTTTATAACAGGGTCAAAAATTCAAACTGTCCCCAAAGTGGAAACACACTTCAACGTGTGACTTTATCAAATCCATGCTAATATTATAAATGAATTATAAATGAGTGTGTGCCTGTGTTTACGTCTTTCACGCCGAAATGGAGCGACAGATCGATGTGATTTTTGGTATAGAAATAGTTTATGGGTCAGAGGATATGTAACTACATAGGCTACTTTTTATCCCGGAAAAATGCTGTTCCGGAGGGAACAGCGCGCTATAACCGAATTCCACGCAGGCGTAGCCGCGGGAAAAAGCTAGTCATTTTGATAAAGTCATACGTTCCACAACGGTCATCACGATGCACGTGTTAACTAACCTGTCTAGTTTCATTCAGAGACTGGCAGCAAGAGAATTTATCAGCAAATAAAATCCCAAAGTCAAGTTTAGACTTGCAAGTCTTATTACATTGCGAGGCCTTAAAGAGAACGCGGTTACGTGGACCTTCAAACGGCGCAATGTAAGTATTAGGCAGCTTGTTTGTACGATATTTTTTGCAGGTCTAAACTGGGCTTAGTGCCGTTTCAAACGGATAATACGTTTTTGGAATAGTGCATCGATATCTGTGACCTGTTGGAATTTGCCGAGGGCTTGCACCTTCCCTTTCACTCACCTGTTAAATACTGTCATCGTGAGCGGGATAGTATGATACAAAGTTCGAAAGCCCGAGTCAGGTATACGTTACCAGGTGCCGCACGGAGAACGGTGGATTAGGCTACGGAAATCTTTGATTCTCGACTCTAGTCATTCTAAGAGGACTGCGCTCAGCCGTGGGTTGTATTTACTTAACCATTGGTGTTGTGATATCCTTACACATACACATAGACCCATAGGGATCTTTTATGAATTTACCCCTCTGCAGTGGGTAGACCGGGGGTGAGATGTGTTTAAATTGTTGACTTAAAGGGTTATAAGGTCCCAGCAGCTAAAAAGAGCGCGGAATGAAAGAGGAACTGTGTTTGCGCTTAGGTAGTCGCGCGACTGAATGGTGGAGCAAGCTATCGCACCTCGATTAACACTCAAATTTGCCCTGAAAAACTTGAAATAGCTTCCCTTCCAGCCAGCGCTTCTTTCAGGCATTAATTTCACGCTAATTTTGGCGTCAGTTCAGTGCATCATTCTGGATTTCATAAAATATTTAATTGTCATCAGTCCAGTACGAGAATTCACGCCTGCAGAATGCCAGACTGAACTGACGCCTGAAATAGCGTGTAAAGGTATCATTCCGATGTTGATGATCGTTACCCTGTGCTTATTTTAGTCAACGACGGTTAAAAACTTATTCCGTCGCAAGCAACAAACAAACAAGCAATGCATTTTTGTTTACCATTCATATTGTCAATATTTATAAACTTCTTGGTTGTGCAATGAGACCGGACGTACTGTTCCACGTTGACTATAAGAACTTAGTCGCGCGCGGTCGTTTATATCCGTCAGTGTTTCATATTACTTCATAAGCAGTGGGTCCTGAGGCCGTATTGCCTAACATTTCTAACGCTGGCAATCGCAATCAAATGACAGTTTTTATATGTATGTATGTAAACTCTTTATTGTACAAAATAAGTAACAAACATTATTGACCTCACCATCATTGATTGATTGATTTTACCTCAGAAAAAAAAATCTGTATAGAGGTATCTGTGTATTGTATTTACCTGTTTCTGTACTGCTTGCTATCTGTTGGTGTGCAATAAAGAGTTATTGTATTATTGACAGACATCGAGATATATATACAAAGGCGAAATTATCCCTTTAAGGGATCTCTACATTCAGTTAATTTTGTATGCGAAATCTGTCTTTTGATTGCGATCGCGAGCATCAGAAACGTTAGGCAACACGTCCTCTGGTTGCCAACATCGGAATGCTACTGCGAGTGCAACCTGCCACCGATGTGTTATTAGCTAGCTGCCGGGGGTCAAGGACATGATAATAGTGTTGGTGTTAGTCACAGATATAGATTCCACTAGATAACGCAAACACCTCAATCTGTATGAAAACCAGTCGTGTCACTTTTTTATATCTATTGTGACGTCTCAAGAGCGAATCACGATAACACCGACATGGAAACACCGGCCCTGTTTTTTGTGTACACGCCAATAGAAACTGATAGGAGCTACTATGGGCGTTTACACGAAAAACAGGGTCGTTATTTCCATGTCTGTATTATCTGGGCCGGGAAAGAGTGTCATCCTGCGTAAAATCGATTTAAAAGCGCCGTCCACCCGCGCCGTGGGGCTCGAGTCAGTCACTAGTCATGATTAGTCAGCGGTCAGTTTTTGTATGGGGCCAACCGCGACGTTCGGTCAGGCGAAGTAGATGCATTTGCGTAATCTAGTGCAATCTTTATCTGTGGTGTTAGTACATCGACGTCGGTGAGCGTCATCTGGTCGATGCAGACTTGTTGCGAGAGCACGGCGGGCGCGGCGCGCGGCGCGGGCGAGCGCGCGCTGCCGCCCGCCGCAGGCATGCAGGCAGAGATCTGATACGTACCGGTCCGGGCCGCGGGGGAACACCATCACATTAGTACCGACACCTCATGTATAACGGTTACACGACCCGACAAACAATTAATGACAAATACAGGGTGGAAAGCAGTGGCGTAACTATACCATCTGGAGGCAGTGACAAATTCTTTTGATGGGGCCCTATCAGTAAAAGTCATCATGTACTTAGTTTAATTTTAAGTAAAATAGAATAGTCGGGTACAATGTTGAAAAAATATTTCTGAGCTCGCTGCCTCTTGGGCCGGGGCCCTCTTGGGTCGGGGGCCCGTGGCATTTTGCCAGCCCTGCCACCTTATAGTCACGCCACTGGTGGAAAGTTGAGATGGGGCAGCAAGGGCAGCTACTATATCCCTTGCTGCTACGCGAAAATGATCTTAGGAGACCTTTACTAACTTTTTTTGATGTCAATCGACATCCTCAGATTTTTGATAAAATGTACAGTCAGCGAGAAAATCGTCAAATTTGACTTTTTTTTAAAATGCCAATCGGTCTCATTTCTATCAAGGATTAAAACACTCTTTGTGACCAACTAACATTAGAGAACTAGAACACCCACAAATCAAAGAAAGCATTTTCCATTAAATTCGTAGGGTACTAATTTGCAAAGCGAAACTTTCGCATGTTGTTTTTTTACGAATATGCAAAGACATTTAAACAGTATGTAGACAACTAAAAACTAAACATTTAAACTAAAGTTAGTGCTTAACCCAGTATTGCTGCCCCATCTTTCCACCCTGTATACAAATCGGCGCTCGTAAAAAAGAGCTCCTGGCGATATACCTGCGCAGTGAGCAAAATACGGACCAAATTGGCGGCGGAGCAGTGGGGGACGCGGGAGGGCCGTAGGAGCGCGCGTTGCCGTCACGCCATTGGCTTGTTAGTTGACAGATGCGCAAACGTATCCCCTCCACTAGCCACCCAGAGCTCTTTTTACGTGCGCTGACTTATACTAACGGCAAAAAATCTGGCCCTCAAATGTATGCAATGATAGGTTATTTTGTATGTAGAATGGGCCAATTTTTGTGGCGCTGAGTATACCTATAGTCCAGGAAACATGTATTGACCATCTGTAATCTTTAGTAAGATCTTTTTGTCAATATCAAACAAAAACGAATCGACTCGGAATACCGTTTCGTAATTCCGTCGAAATTCCGATTCGAAATTTCGATCGCATTATATCCATACAAATCTATGGGTAGGTCCACATACGGACAGTAGTTTTCCGTACGAACTTTTCTCTGATTCGGAAATCCGCGTGGCAGCGCTGTGCGTTCAGAATTGAAATCCACGTATGCGTGTGATGTATTTACGGAATTCCGAGTGGTATGGTGGCAGCTCTAACAATTCATATTTCCTGAACTATGCAGTTACGTCATGAGCAATGATATAAACGTTTTCTCATTTCCAAATGATATAGGCTAGATTTTTTTGAATAAGGTTATCCCATGAATTAAAATTGTCGACAAACCCATGAAGTTGCGATAAGGAAATAATGCGAACACTATATGTTTTTACTTTTAAATCTACGGGAAGATTTGTAAAAAAATGTCTGCACCACAGTGTCTATTTTTGGAATTAAGCTTGTACTTTGTAAGAAAAAATTGCATATGTACATGCCTTTGGAAATTAGTTAGTTTTACATTAAGAATGTACAAAACATTAATATGAAAATTACGGTTAGTTAATTAGTAGTGACATGTGTGAATAGGTATATTATGACAACTGTTATATTATCATAACTGTTTACTTTGAATCCATTAACCATTCAGATTTGCTATAAAACACTTTTAAAAAATCTTCTGAAAAGAAATATGACTATCAAAAATTATGCAACTAGATAGATACGCACTCTCATATCATTTAGTTCCCAACCAGCTAGTGCGAAATAAGTGCGAAAACATTGCCAGGTCAACTCATAACAATAGGTGATGAGAGCGGAAGCGCCAAAGTTCTCATACTCTTCGCTAGTCATACCGTAATTTTGGCCCGAATCATCGTTTGCCCGACTTTTTTTCCCATTGAAACCTTATATTTTCAAAAAAATTTAAATGGTCATCCTATAGAAAAGTATAGGTTAGGTTAGGTTTATTTCATAAGAATTCTAAACAATGATCGGATTCAGAGAAAAAAGAGTTATGACAAACGATCGTTCTGACAAAAATTACATACGGACTTTCGATAAGTATGCGAGCCAATATGGACCCGAGGAGAGCAGATGAGTGTATGAGTAACTCACGGGTTGCGTGGGTTTGGCGTCGTCGTCCTCAGTGAAGGCGGGCAGCAGGTCCTCGCGGCCGTGGTACTTGTAGCAGTTGATCACGATCTGACGCAGCGCGTGCGTCCACGACATCTGCGGGGAACGTTTGTATCACAATGCTGGTCGAGAAAGGGGGCATCCATAAATTAAATCACACCAATTTGGATTGTCGAATACAACTGAAGGGTCCACGGAAAAAACATGTCTAGTCACCTAAGTAACTTTTTGAGTTATAGCAGTTTGATAGTTAGTCATCACAAACAATTACTATGGTTACATTTCAATAAAAGTTAAAAAAATACAATTTATAATGTTTTCTCATTATTTAATTCAATGGTAAGTCATAGTACTTTGTGAGCTCTACATTTTGAGATTAAAATCTCAATTAAAAAAAAAAGGTGACTAGACATGTTCTTTCCGTGGACCCTTCAACTGGGAACGTTCGGGAAAATCTACAACGTCTTTTCGTCCAAAATTCCACGGTGCCAAAAAACGAAAGTCTTCTCTTCAACCAGGGAATATGAGATTTGACTTGTGTTTAATATTTTCCAATATCCAATTTGGATAATCTTTCGCTTGTATCTACGTTTTCAACGGTGAGTATTAATCTTATCTATCACATTAACTAAGTCTAAGTTTCATGATGAACCGGTCATTACTGTAATGTCATGTAAAGGTTTTTATCAATAAACTTATTGAAGAGAAAATCTATGTTCCATGTACATTCCCTATTTATTACGAAACTTACGTTATGAACTTTGAATTGTATTGTGTGACTCAGTCTCCCCGCAAGCAGTAAAATGACTCTATCGACTTAAGATTGGGTTTCTGGAATCTTTTTTTTTTTTTTTTACTTCAATTCCAAATTTTTCACTCGCTGCCTGCATTCTTGCGATGCGGCGCTCTATGCCCCCCCCGCCACCTTCCATCATCCCCCCTACTGGACCACCTGACGACGACGAGTGGACGTCAAAAGTCGAAGCGGTGCTGGTCAGATGCCGGGCTCTAACCGGGTCACTCAGTGTTTTTTTTTTTCGAATGGATGGCAAACGAGCAAGTGGGTCTCCTGATGGTAAGAGATCACCACCGCAAATAGACAGTTGCAACACGAGGAGGATTGCAGGTGCATTGCTAACCTAGAGGCCTAAGATGGGATACCTCAAGTGCCAGTAATTTCACCGGTTGTCTCACTCTCCACGCCGAAACACAACAGTGCACCCGTTAGCTTGTTACCTTCTGTTTCTCGTCTTCGGAGCGCGCGTCCATGCGCACGTTGGCCCAGGGCAGGTCCTTGGGCCACCACGGCGGCCGCGTCGACTCGCGGCCCCAGCCCGGCTTGCCGCGCACTGACAAACAAACGATTAAATATTTACTGTAGTAAAACCATCGAATCCAATGGCCGAACAAAGGCCACCAGGATTGTAACGATTCATTATCAGGAACGGTAAAAATATAATGACTTCAGTATCATTACGCTATACCTGTCTTATTCTTATATGATTAACCTTGTAAGTCCTCTTGTACTTCATCATCATCATCATGTCAGCCGAAAGACGTCCACTGCTGGACATAGGCCTCCCCCAAGGCTCTCCACTCAGACCGGTCTTGTGCTTTTCGCATCCACCGCGATCCTGCGATCTTAACCAGGTCGTCGCTCCATCTTGTTGGAGGCCTACCGAGAGCTCTCGGTCCGCGGACGCCATTCGAGAACCTTCTGATCCCATCGGCCATCAGTCCTGCGTGCAATGTGCCCCGCCCACTGCCACTTCATAACCTCATTTTTCTTGTACTTCATAAAGTGCAAATCAATTGGAATATTAACTACCAAATATATAATGTCCCGCTTCTGAGCAAAGGCCTTCCCTCTTGATGAAATAAGAAGTTATTGTCATAATTTCCAAAGTCACAAACATGCCAATGCTTGGCTCGGCCTGTAGAACTATTATATTTTATGGTAAAAAAGAGAACTTCAGAGGTTCAAACATGATTGACATCAATTGACCATGATTGCCCCTCTCACCTGATGTTAAATGCAGATGAGGCTATAAGTTAGGTAAAGGGTAGTTAGGTAGAAGGCTATATTTTGAATTTTGAAAACTGGATTGAGTTTGAACATCCTAATGCCGGGTATCGCGTGCGAGTACGTTAGTGTGTGCGTGTGACTCACCCATGGAGTACTTGAGCATGAGCGGTATGAAGGCCCGGAGCTGGGCCTGGGTCATCTTCTCGAAGGGCGTGGGGATGTTAGTGTGTGCGTGTGACTCACCCATGGAGTACTTGAGCATGAGCGGTATGAAGGCCCGGAGCTGGGCCTGGGTCATCTTCTCGACGGGCGTGGGGATGTTAGTGTGTGCGTGTGACTCACCCATGGAGTACTTGAGCATGAGCGGTATGAAGGCCCGGAGCTGGGCCTGGGTCATCTTCTCGACGGGCGTGGGGATGTTAGTGTGTGCGTGTGACTCACCCATGGAGTACTTGAGCATGAGCGGTATGAAGGCCCGGAGCTGGGCCTGGGTCATCTTCTCGACGGGCGTGGGGATGTTAGTGTGTGCGTGTGACTCACCCATGGAGTACTTGAGCATGAGCGGTATGAAGGCCCGGAGCTGGGCCTGGGTCATCTTCTCGAAGGGCGTGGGGATGTTAGTGTGTGCGTGTGACTCACCCATGGAGTACTTGAGCATGAGCGGTATGAAGGCCCGGAGCTGGGCCTGGGTCATCTTCTCGACGGGCGTGGGGATGTTAGTGTGTGCGTGTGACTCACCCATGGAGTACTTGAGCATGAGCGGTATGAAGGCCCGGAGCTGGGCCTGGGTCATCTTCTCGACGGGCGTGGGGATGTTAGTGTGTGCGTGTGACTCACCCATGGAGTACTTGAGCATGAGCGGTATGAAGGCCCGGAGCTGGGCCTGGGTCATCTTCTCGACGGGCGTGGGGATGTTAGTGTGTGCGTGTGACTCACCCATGGAGTACTTGAGCATGAGCGGTATGAAGGCCCGGAGCTGGGCCTGGGTCATCTTCTCGACGGGCGTGGGGATGCCGTCGATGATGAGCGGCGGCAGCTCGAACAGCGACGGGTCGTCCTGCGGCGGCGGCGGCGCCTGCCCCGCGCCCACACCGAACTGCGGCTCGTTATTATGTTTATCGCACAATTGGATACTTACAACTAGACAACGGATCATTGAAAATACAAGGGTGAATCCACGAGCGTCTCAACCGATTTTAAGAATTGGAAGGCAGATTGTTTTTTAATTATGACGTAAATAGCTTCTGTACTCAGGCCAGGATCTATTTCAATACAAAAATCAATGCATATGAATTATTTACTTCTTAATATAAACAACCAGGGACTGACAGCGGTTGAGACGCTCGTGGATTCACCCATAACTAGACAACGGATCATTGGAAATACAAACTGAAATGGGTGAATCCACGAGCGTCTTGACCGCTGTCAGTCCCTAGCTGTTTATATTAAGAAGTAAATAATTCATATGCATTGATTTAGATCTTGGCCTGAGTACAGAAGCTATTTACGTCATAATTAAAAAACAATCTGCCTTCCAATTCTTAAAATCTCAGGCAAGGGACTGACGGCGGTTGAGACGCTCGTGGATTCACCCAAATATAGATGCACAGAAAAACCAGAAAAATAAGACCAGCAGTGGGAATCGAACCCAGGTCCTCGGCATTCCGTGCCGCGTGCTATACCGCTACCGCTGGACAACGGCACAGACACGAATTTCCCCTATGCACCACATATCTCAGCTTGTTTGTTTCTTATTTAGCCAGTTAAGCAGCTACATTAGCGACATCAGCTGTAGTCCTCATCGAGAAACTTTCGGCACAAAATCTTTTCTTTTCATTACTTGCCCCGAGCGGGAATCGAACCCGCAAGCTCAGTTTCGTAGTGGGCCACGCGCGTCACTCACTATTTGTTACCTGCTGCGCGAGCGCGTTCTCTAGCTCCTCCATGATCATTTTTTTTCTTCTATTTTTTTTTGAGGCTTAAGTGCACCTGTGTGACTATGCCAGCCTCATTGAAAGACTCAATGGCCACATTCATCAAACACTCCTATTGCGATTTCCAGATTATCTGGCTGCAAAGGTGTGCTTGATGAACCTGTAAATTCGTACTGCATTTTCCGATACAGGACAACTCAAAATAATATTCACTGCACCATTGGACAGGTCCAAATCACTCAAATACCTCTCACGGCTATCTTTAGTCACTACACACTCCACCAAAAAATGTATTAAGTCCTCAATCTTATTACAATCCGTGCACACCCAATGTGCACCAATCCCCAGATTGAACTACTTTCATCATATCATTGACCCAACGCACGCCTGCATATGCTTTCGATTACGCGTTAATTCTGGCGTCAGTTCCATCATTCTGGTTTTCATTACTTGCCCCGTACGGGGATCGAACCCGCAAGCTCAGTTTGGTAGTGGGCCACGCGCGTCACTCACTATGGTTTGTGTTACCTGCTGCGCGAGCGCGTTCTCTAGCTCTTCCATGATCATGCAGCGCAGATTGCGCACGACGTCCTCGAGCGGCTTGGCGCCGAACACGCGGTACGACGTGTTGGGCTTGCCAGGAGTCGCCACCAGCACCACTGCTTGCTGGCCCACGCGCGTCGCGAACTCCTCTATCGTTTGCTGTAGGAAAAATAGACGATTAAGTAAGACCTAGGGTAATGGCAATGGCATGGAAGTTCCCAATCCGCACTGGGCCCGCGTGGGAACTGTGGCCCAAGCCCTCTCATTCCGAGAGGAGGCCTGTGCCCAGCAGTGGGACGTATATAGGTTGAGATGATGAGGGGAATGGCACCAGTCGTGGACCCTCCTGTCCATCACTGGGTACTGCTGTGCTTAACATGTCCATGGTTGGTGCCGTCACCCTAATGTTCACGTAGAGTTAGTTAGTTATTTAACGCTGGTCTGTCTAGTTATTA
Source organism: Choristoneura rosaceana (assembly GCA_037349165.1). NCBI lineage: Eukaryota > Metazoa > Arthropoda > Insecta > Lepidoptera > Tortricidae > Choristoneura > Choristoneura rosaceana. Next base: position 2,409,544 of record JAZBNJ010000026.1, read on the forward strand.
TGAGAATGGGTCCCTAAGACCCTATTAGTGACACGTTATAAATTCTAAGTCGTCGCTGGTCTATAGAGGGGTGGTCAGTGTTCTAAGGTTCAGGGGTGATCAAATACGATTCAGGGTCAATACAAATTACTAAAGTTTGGAGAGCCACAGGAACATACATTCACTTTTTATTTCCACGTACCTCGGCGACCAAATTATGCCTGGAAATCCCCAAAAACAAATTTCGTCAAAATCATTACAGAAGTTTCCGAGTTCAACAATATGAATGAATATACAAGAATTGTTTCTCAAATAGAACTGCCTATCAAAAGTGCATTATTTTATTTGCTATGGATAAAAATCCGTCCTGGGTCACTCTGATATAAGCCATGTGCTGTACCTTTGGACAACAAGTCAGAGACATGCTCAAGTCCTCAACATGTCAGAAATATCTACTACTTCACCTGACATGCCTCAAAAATAGTACTTTTGCAAAATATTGATTAACTGACCCTCAGTTTTCTCAGCAGCCTGTTCTGGTGTCTCTTTCTGACTGAAGGGTTTGTCTCGAACGAGTGTGGCCGCTTGCGCTTCTTTGAGGAAGCTATGGCGGCCGCCGCAGCCATGCCGACGGGACCTGAAGACAAAATGGATACTGTTACAGATTGTTTTTAATCATCGTTATTAGAGTAAGCTGTAATTCAACATCATCTTATAGCATTCCACTGCTGGACACCTCCCCCAATGAGTGCCATTGCGTCCTGTTCTCAGCTCGATACATACAGCTTCTACCAGCAGCTTTTCGCAGATCGTCACTCCATATGGCCGGACGGCATCCTGCACTACGCTTGCCGAGACGCGGGCAATTCTTACTAATATTTTAAATACGAAATAACTCTTGTCGTGTCTGTTACATTTTTACGCTAACCGTTGAACTCATTTTGATGAAATTTGGTATGGAGATAGTCTGATACCCTAGGCAGAACATTGAAGTTATATCATGCACAAAATAAAAAACTGATTCCTTTTCATCGATATGGCCATAAAGTTGGCCAAGTACACTTGGGAGGAAAAAAATAAAATTTTAATTAAAAAACATAAAAATCAACGTAAGAATTGCAAGGATGGCTCGAGCTCTTTGTTCCTAAGTATAGTTTCTATCTATCAATGAACTATGCAGTCGGTCGATCTTAATGGAAATAAAGAAAAACGTGTACAGACATAGGTAGACAAATTTCACTCCTCCTAGAATCCTACGCCCTGGTGCCATTAACGTGAGGCTGAGGTGCTAGGGGTAGCGACAGCGACAGTTACCGGCGGCGGCGAGCTGTTTGGTGACTTCATCGCTGAGCGCGCTCTTGATGAGGTCCGCGCCATCGTCGTAGGCGGAGCCGGCCGGAGACGATGCGCACTCGTCCTCGTCTTCGGACGCGCCGCTCAGCCCGCACCCGTCCACTTGCGACATGTCCTGCGGAACAATGACGATCAACATCTCGATGGCTAGGACTAAAGCCTACTGTCCACACGTAGACCGCACATCATACGCATTACTTCGTCAATTGACGCTTGTGTAAAAGCGGCCTGTGTGGGAAAGAACGAAAATGAGTCCACAAAGACGCAATGTACATGGCGGTAAATGGGACTACGACCCGACCCGCGCCCGTCGGTGTGACGGCGTCCATATCGTCCCCGTAGAGCGTAAAGTTTACTAAGTCGTATTTTGCCGTTTTGAGATACAGAGGTTTAAAGTTATGAAATAAAGTTGTAGTCTCAAAACAACAAAATACGATTTATTTACTTTTCGCTCTACTGTGACGATATACCGCCATGTAAATACGCCCGTCGCGGTCTCGCGGACGACCCGCACCCGTCTGTGTGTTGGGCTTTAGTCTGCCACTAATGGCCATCAATCTGCCTGTCTCACCTCCTCGGCCATGTCCATAGATTCTGTGCTGACTGCGGAGTTCATGATGTAGTCTTCCTCTGCAGTCTCGACCAGGACCATTGGTGCCCCCTGCACGCGAGAGCGCTGGTACGCTTTTGATCACACCGGGCTTATGTACTGGACAAAATAAAGATCCTGGTAAAAAAACTAGTGCCCTATTTCACATGAGACTGGTATTTGAGAACAGTCTGAATTAAAACAATAACATAAGCTCTCCTAGATAGAATGCTTCTGCTCTTATAAGAGAGAATTTTGCTAAGACAGTATTCACTATTATGCAGTAGTTGAACATTTCTCAATAATAAAGCAGATAGGGTGAATGATGTAGAGCTTAATTAACAGTTTCCCAAAATGTCCTACAGCTTTCAGAAGAAGCAATGTTGATTTACCGATTCATTGAACATGTCTTTGCATTCAGAGATATGGTTTCAGTGCAAGGGAGAGTGTAATATCTGTAGTGTGGTGTATATATCTGAGGCTCCCCATAAGGCTGAGATAGTCACATTTGGTGAAAGCCTTGTTAAAATATCAGATAAAAAAAATGACCTTATTTATTTGTATGGAAATTTCCCTTTTCGTTACTGCTTTTTGTTATATAATTTAAAAAAGAAAGTTTCCATACAATTGAATCAGGACATTTTTATTTAGGAAACTGTTAATTAAGTGCAGTATTATTCAACTTACCAGCCTGCAAAGTTTTTATCATTTTAAACCACTTGTTCACCACAAGAGAAAACTCTCTCCAAACGGATGTTAAGTTTTTTCTAAATGAGAATCGAACATAAAATTAGCAATTTTCATCAATCTCTGAATGTTGTTTGAGGAACCAAAAGGAATACTATGCAGCAATGTTTGTTGTCTCGGCATGACAATGTTTTTTTTTGACATTGATGATATAATCTTACTAATTATTCATTGCTTGTCAGTACAATCAAATAGAAACTGAGGGCCTACTCCGAAATTCGAAGTTTGTATCGTACCAACCTCTCACTCTCGTATGTCAGAGGGATGGAACCATACTAACTTAGATTTTCAAATTTTGTAGTAGCCTCACTCAAATCTCTTACTTTAGAAAATACATACAGTATATAATTAAATCTAGGTAAGGTTGTGTTGTTGAAATTGTTTAAAAATTGGTTTTCCATAATTTTATGTTGAGCAAAAGAGTATACCTGCATTAAGGTAGAATTAATCACCTTTCTCACAGCATGATGTAATTGTAAAATTTTCTTCACCATGTTGTATTAAACTTTTTCTAATTGGAATAAATAAACAGAAAAATAAAAATAGTGTGTTAACCCTTAAAGGTAGAGGCGATTTCCACCACTTGCATTGACTTGAAAATTTAACCTTATTTTACTAGTTATAAGTTACAATATGCATTGTAATTATTGAAAATACTACTAGCTTTAAAAACATCCTTTGTCAGGTATGTATTTGATAGCTGCTTTTGATTCTGTGGAAGTATGCTCCTATAAATGGGGCCTCCAATAAATATATCTATCGCAAAGAAACAGTGTTAATTATAGATTAACTTCCACATACAACAATCAAATTCATCTTTAACAGTTTCATACTGAATGTAAAATTTATTAATACCTGTGAAACCTGCCTCTTTTTCATCTGTAATTGAGAACCTACAAAGAGCCATTTCATCCATTAGACTCATTTACCTATCTATTGTGTACTCAGCTAGCTAGAGAACTAAAAATCAATACTTAAGCTCGTCATGCTAATACATGAATAGATTAAATCAGTCTAGCCTAGCCGCAGTTTTACCGGTTAAACGAAAATTAGATCAATTCATGACTATCAAGCTGTACGACTTTGTCGCAAGCTGTAAGAAAAATGATGCTGCTATTCAATGCTATTCAATCGTAAAATGTTGTCAAGCTATGTAGGAAAATGACGCATTTCATTTCAGCTATGTTTTGTTTAGGTTCGATGCATGGTGGTCGCGACAGGTCAAAATAGAAGACGGATGACACAATCTCTTTTGCGGCGGCGTAAAGGATAAGCCCAAATGAATGGCCATCATGAAGGCAACTCGCGCCGTTGGAGCAGGCTCAGATAGAATATAAAGACTACGGCTGCGTACGCACCTGCGTGATTTGAAAGACATTTCACAATCCTATTAGAAGCCTCACAAACTCAATGTGATGTAACCGTTTTAAAACAACACTTTTTAGGACTTTTTCACTCAACCGGAGCCCGTTTTCACTGAATATGTGCTGTGCACAAGAGACCCCGAATACTTCGAATCCTCCATTGATATCGATCGGTAAAAGCGAGTGGACCGCATCGACTTCATAACTTCGGGTCGCCATTTTGTACGAGTCTGCGCGGTGAGAATTTCCTTTCGCATTCTCGCATGGAAAGGGAAATCACCCCTCTCGGCCCGAGGGGGGATTGGGCTTTCAGCGAAAAATGATTGAAGAAAGGCATGATTTGAAACAAATTACTTACCAGAATGGCTCGGCAAATTTATTTTATATTTAAATACGCTCAGCGCACAGGGCGATTAGGAAAAATTCCAAGTTTATTTTCGAAAACATCGATCACGTCATGCAAAGTAGCGCCCACTATCGAGCTTTTTCATAAGTATTTTGACGTTTGCTTGTAAACATTTGCAGAAAATTTGCAATCAGCTGATATTTATTGAACATAATAAAGCCCAAGGCATCTTAAAAGCTGAGTTTTGTGTTATAACAATATTTAAGGTAAGTAATTTGCATTCGTAATGTTTTTAGTATAATTAGAACTTATTTACTTTATATTGAACTGGAAGTTTCATAACAAACAATATAACCAAAAAAATATTATGAAATTCTTTGAAAAATTATTTGATAAGTGAATAATTACTTAAAAAATCATTTTGATTTACGGGTCTTCCGGTATTTATCTTGTTTTTTAAGTCAAGTCACGTGTCAGTCCAAAATAATAAAAAAAGATGCAATGCCTAATACGAATTTCTTTCTTGGTTGCCTTTGCCTGTCTTAAAGTTAATACTTACGTTAATTATAAAACGTTTTATCTCTAGACGCTGCTATAATATCCCCCTTAACCTTATTATTATTATCGATTGTATGTTGCTGTTGCTAGTGTGCCTTATTGAAAATAAATAACATGTAAATAACCTACAAGTATGAGGTTATTTATTATATTTGAGGCATATTAAAAAGCTGAAAATAGGCATTCCTTATGTCCCTTGGTTGTAAGTTTAGCCACCTCTTTGATATGCACAGGAGGCAGTCATAATAGAATGAATAGGAATAGCTTCTTCTTACTCTAACATATAGCTGCATCCTGTTTGCCAGTGCCTGACAAACATGAGACCCGCATTATAATAAGAGAGCTTAATTTTATGCTGTAAGTTCCAAGCTAGCCAGGTCTAGATTGGGAACTCTTCACTATTCTTTATAGTTTTCTACATATTTTTTCTTTAGAATATTACTTAGGTACATATTTTATTCCATATTTTGTACTAGACTTTATCTGCAGCTTTACAAGCGTAAACCATTAGATCTGGCAGTTGAGTTAAATTCCAGGATGTTATTAATTTCCCATGGGAATTCTCAAAAATTACATTGTGGATTTCATCAATACCTTAACCGTCAATATGTTTTCATTTGTACATGCCTGTATCACCACATACACCGAAACTAAATAACATTTTGTCTTAATTATGAGACTGAGGAGAAACGAGTTGGACAAGTTTTATGCTCGCTCAGTTTCAGCAGGGACAGATCAAAGCAGTAGTAAATGCAAATGGCTTTGTCAGATGTCAGCTCTGAGAGCCAACATACCTTAATTGCTATTATGGATGAAACCCAAACCTCAAAGAACTCTTCTCCTCAAGTCTGAGTTCTGAACACATTCCAACAACAAGTGGGACGTCTTCTACCTCCACACACAGTAGTGGCCAAGATAGTTCAAAAAGGCTATAAGAAAGATAGAAAGAAAGATTTATTTTGGCTCCATAAGTACCACCTAAGACTAAGACTAAAACTAGCGCTAAAACTATATTACTTGGTGACACGACAGTATACCAAAAAGGGTCTCCACTCAACATTTTTGTGTTTGGTTTTCTGTGGAGCCCAAGAGAAGTAAAATAAAACAACAATATAATTCAATAAACTCTATAATTTCATATTGCATCACTTAGCATAGCACTTACACCTAAATGACTAATTAAACATACATTAACATGTATTAGTTAGGATTTATAATAAAATTAAGGGAATCACATCATTAAGTAGTCTGTTGGTCACTTCATCGCGGCCTCTTGAACTCACTGGACTCTTCAGAAGAACCTGCCACACAAAAAGGTTGCCATTAAATACTCGACTAACAGATATAGATTAAACTAGATGACGCAAACACCTCAATCTGTATAAAAACCAACCATGTTAATTTTTTATATCTACTGTGACAATGTTTTCCTTTATTGAAAAGCTCATGGTCAATTTCAAAAGCATTTTGCACGTACATAAATTCATGAAAAAAAATATACTAAAAATAACAAAAAGGTAACTTTATTCGTGTTTGTTATGAAAATGATCGAAAATGTAAATATACGGGTACCCATGAGCGGCGTAACTTGCTTAACAACATCTGACCCACTTGTCAATTTACCACCAAAAATATAAAAAGTAAGGGCCCACATTTGATCAGTTAAAATAATTGACGACTGTCAGTACAGTCAGCTAAAGTGAATGAGTAGTTGTAAAGCTCAAAAGGAGCTACAAAATACTTTGCTGCCTAGGTAATAAGGGCTCTTACTCATAAATACGATACTATATCGTGGCATCGTGTCACGATGCGACATAGTGGCATGGAAAATCATGGTGCAATCTTTCGTAGATTTCCACGACACGATGTTGCATCGAGAAACGATTCCGCGTCGTAGGACCACAGTATCCATACTAATATTATAAATGCGAAAGTGTGTTTGTATGTTTGTGTGTTTGTCCGTCTTTCACGCCGTAACGGAGCGACGGATCGACGTGATTTTTGGCATAGAGATAGTTTATGGGCCCGAGAGTGACATAGGCTACTATTTATCCCGGAAAAATGCACAGTTTCCGAGGGAACAGCGCGCGATAACCAAATTCCGCGCGGGCGGAGCTAGTATTAAGCTAAAGCAGTATGGAAGCTACGAACAAATCAATCGAAACGTACACACACAGACGCGCGCTCTACACAGCCTCTCGTGGCTTCCATACTGCTTTAGCTTATATATATACCTACTGCGGTAGGACGACGCGATATCGTATCCAATTCATGTGTAAGAGCCCTAAGACGGTGTGGAGTAGAGCATTTTGAGCTACTGAATAGAACTCGCACCATGACGATGTACATTTACTTTCGTTTTTCATTTTATTTCAAAAGCGATGTTTCTTATTTGAAATAAAAAATGCACCCCACACCCCGGTCATTGACCTCGTATCGCGATCGCGAGGGCCACTCCGGCGCACCCTTGGCTACCCTCGACCACGGGTGAATGACCCCCGCCCCATGTGTTACAAGTGCGTCATCCCTTGACTTTATATACCCTATTGATTTTTTAGAGCTATTGTAGAAAAGTAGTGACCCATTTTGAAATGTTAATAGGGATTGAGACGTCTGTAGGCTCTTCTACGTAGTGTGTTCTTGTTAGCTACATAATTATCAGAGCAATAAAAAATTCAACTGCAAAATTAAGGGCGAAAAGGAATACATTATAAATTGTTGAGTCTGCGAAGTTATACTATGAAGTCCGCGAACTTAATAACGTGGCATCCCGCTCACGCTGACAGTATCTAATAAGAGCGTGAGAGGGACGTACGATACGAACTTCGGAACGTCTGCATGGTCATACCCAGGGGGGGCAAAGAGGGGCAGCTGCCCCCCTGGATTTTTTTTACCTCCCTACTATCTACTGTTGTCGATAATAGTTGTTATGTTCAATCCTTACTATTATAAAGGGAAAGTGAGTGTTTGTTTGTTTCGCTTTCACGCCGTAACAGAGCGACGGATCGACGTATGGCATAGAGATAGTATATGGGCCCGAGAGTGACATAGGCTACTTTTTACCCCGGAAAGTGCACAGTTCCCGAGGGAACACCGCACGATAACCGAATACCACGCGGGCGGAGCCGCGGGCAGAAGCTAGTACAGTATAATACGTAGATTTTGAATAAGTGCTTATAAAATTTGATTTGCCCCCCCTGGCCCAGAACCTGGGTACGCCCATGAGCCCCTATCATCAGTATCATCAGTATGGTAGTAAGGTGGTCACCCGAGCTGCGATGGCAGGCGCGGCCGCGCCAGCCGGGCTCGCAGACGCAGGCGCCGGCGCGGCAGGCGCCGTGCCGGCAGCCCCGCGCGCACTCGTTGCCGCGCCGCCCCACCTCGCAGTGGTTGCCGCCGAGCCCCGCCGGGCAGCGGCACTTGTTCACCCCCTTGCAGCGCCCGCCGTTCAGGCAGGGGATCACGCATTTGGCTGTGGGGTTGCAGATTATAGGATTAGAGCGGGCTATAAATCGGGATAGAGTCAAATAGGTTATGCGTGAGCGAGCTCGTCTGTGGCAAAAGGATTTTATGTTTAATCAGATTATGTAGATTTTTTTTCTGATTTCTCTCTAAATAGGCCAATCAACTTTTTTACCGACACTAATCTGTCCGCGACATTTTTCAAACAACTGCAGATTTTTCTGAGTAAACATGTTTTTTTTTTTTCTGTAATTTAATAGATGGTGTACATGAATATGGCATGTATTCTACGTAAGTTCAACCTATTAAACCGTGAAATATCTTGTTGGAAGTACGATTTTTGGTAACGCCAGAAACAATTTTGGTAACTCAGGAGATGCCCAAAGTGTCGGTAAAATAATTGATTGGCCTAACGAATAAACAAATAAGCGGTCTATAAATTATTTAGCATCTTTCACTCGATGGGATGAATATTGTGAAGTCTAACTTTCAAGTTGACACGCAATCGGCAATTCATTTAGGGAGATCTACGTACCGGTTGCTCTGTTAGTTAGTTAAACAAAGATACAAAAAGATTTATGTTAATAAAAAAAACAGATAAAATAGGTAGCTCGATTTACGATTGGAGTGAGACATACTAAGTACATTCACCAGCACCGATATCTGACACAATAAGCGTGCATAAATATCTGATACGACTCTATTTCTAGGGCCGGAAGAACGTGTCAGATATTTTTGCACGCTCCGCTGTGGCAGATATTAATGCTGGTGACTGTACATAGATAGACATAAAACTATCGTCTATGAAACATAGTCAAGAAGAATGGTTCCACTTTAACTTTTAAATACTCACAAAATTCGCATCTAAGCCCGTAATATCCCTTGGGACATTCACATGTATCCTTTTGTATGCACTTGCCGCCGTTCAAACACTTCTGTGCACATATTCCTGCAACAAACGACTGTGTTAATTTTCCAGCGACAAACTTTTATTTCGTCCGCGGACCGGGAGACGAGCTGTCGGTAGGCCTCCAACAAGATGGAGCGACGACCTGGCTAAGATCGTGGGATCGCGGTGGATGCGGAAAGCACAAGATCGGTCTGAGGGGAAAGCCTTGGGGGAGGAATATGTCCAGCAGTGGACGTCTTTCGGCTGACATGATGATGATGATGATGATGATGAAACTTTTTTTTTCGTATTATTTCAGTAATCAGCTACAATGAGCCGTCCAGCCATCTTGCAGCACGTTCGGCGCGCACATTCTGCTACATGGAAGAAGAATCCTAATGTGAGTGATCACTAACCACAACTGATCATTAAAAGTGTTTTCAAATGTATTATATTTCAAATTTATGTGTACCTTTTCACCACTCATGCTCTTAAAATGTTACTTTAGTCTCTGGATATCGGGACTAAACTCCTTTTTATTCTCTAGGGATTAAAGTAATTATTTTTAATTTGCGTTGGAAACACCTAAACAGCCGACTCGGTGTTTGTGAATGGAGGATTTTTAGGCGTGGAAATAACCCCAAAATGAGAAGTGTGCAAAAATATAAAAAAAACTCGAAAAACTTTCTTGCATTCAAAGTGAAAAGTAGAGTGTTTAACGCGAGACTAAACAACCATAATGCCGCGCGAATTAACTTGTGTCATTATGACTGATTTTAGTCCCTTGTTGAACAATCTACTATTATATTTGGTTGGGATACGAAACTTAATATAATAAATTGTTCAACAACCTGGGAATCACCCGGGAAGCAATACAATGTGTGGTTGGGATTTCTAATCCAAACTGAATCCGTGTAGGAGAACTGTTTCAAACCCTCTTATCTCAGACCTAAGATGATGGATTTTAAAATCAAAGTGAAAATATCTTTGCTCAATACTTAAGCTTAACACTTAAAATCTCAAAATATATACTACCGGTCCGGTTCGGAAAAACCTCACTGCATGTTGAAAAGAATACGGCAACGAGGTACTTTTTAAACAGATTTGGGCCAATCAACTTTTTTACCGACACTAATCTGTCCGCGACATTTTTCAAACAATCGCAGATTTTTGTAAGTAAACATGTTTTTCCTGTTATTAAATAGATGGTGTACATGAATACATGCCATCCTACGTAAGTTCAACCTATTAAATTGTGATATATCTTGTGGGAAGTACGATTTTTTGGTAACACCGGAGACAACTTTGGTAACGCAGGAGACGCCCAAAGTGTCGGTAAAAAGGTTGATAAACTGCCTGCTATAAACTAGTCCTTCCTTCTTTCTGTAAAAAGGTTGCCTGGAAGAGACCGCTCTTAAGCGATAAGGCCGCCTATTAGTTGAAGAAAATTAGATTGCAATGTATGGAAAATTTGGCAAAATTAAAGCAAGAGGTTTATCTATCAGGATATGTAGGTTATAGAGAAAAAATAAATTTTACCCACTCTCCCCCCCCCTCTGGGGGGAGCGTCACCCCCCCGCGCCCTCGAATATGTCCCGGACCGCGGTATTTTCCATTATAAAAGAAAACCGTACAAGATACATAAAAAGTGTGTAGGAACGAAATAATCCTAGATAAATTTACTATAAACCTTTCATACATATAAAAGCGATACCACTTACAGTTTCAGCGCAATCTGGCACAAAATACGAACATTTTTAATAATTTATCCAGTTTTTTTTGTTAAATATTTAGTTTTTTCAATTATTTCACACTTTACCGCCAAGATATGTATGACTAAAGTAAAGAACAGGATATCTTCTTTATAAAAAGGTATAATTCATTTTTAAACTCATTCATTTGACGCTGCTATGCTATTTTGAAAATTCACCATCATCAGCTACTGCGACATTAACTTAGGAAAAACTACCAAAAAAAAAAACTATTTAGTCCGTAAGTAAGATTATAATAAAATATTAAGACATTTTTTAGGGTTCCGTAGCCAAACTGGCAAAAGCGGAACCCTCATAGTTGCGCCATGTCTGTCTGTCTGTCTGTCTGTCCGTCCGCGGCTTTGCTCAGAGACTATCAATGCTAGAAAGCTGTAATTTTGCACGAATATATATGTAAACTATGCCGACCAAACAGTATAATAAAAAAATTAAAAAAATAATAATTTATAGTACCTCCCATAGACGTAAAGTGGGGGTGATTTTTTTTTTCTCATCCAACCTTGTAGTGTGGGGTATCGTTGGATAGGTTTTTTAAAATCATTAGGGGGTTGCTAAAACAATTTTTCCATTCAGTGATTCATTTGCAAAATATTCAACTTTAAAGCGCAAATTTTCATTAAAATCGGGCGTCCCCCCCTCTAAAATCTAAACCAGTGGGTAGAAAAAATTAAAAAAAATTCAGGACGATAGTAAGTATATCAAACTTGCAAGGAAAACTATAACGGTTAAGTTTTCTTGAGAATTATTAGTAGTTTAAGAATAAATTGCAGCCTAAGGTGCAGGTAGTAGGACCTTAATGCAGGTGGTAGGACCTTGTTGCAGGTGGTAGGACCTTGTGCAAGGTCCGCCCGGATTGCTACCACCATCTTGCTCGCTAATCCTGCCGTGAAGCAGCAGTGCTTGCACTATTGTGTTTCGGCGTGGAGAGTAGACAGCCGGTGAAATTACTAGCACTTGAGGTAGCCCATCTTAGGCCTCTAGGTTGGCAACGCATCTGCAATACCCCTGGTGTTGCAGGTGTTTATGGGCGGTGGTGATCTCTTACCATCAGGGGACCCACTTGCTCGTTTGCCATCCAGTCAAATAAAAAAAAAAAAAAAAAAAAAGGTATAAATATACCTAAACCGTCCGTCTGTCATAGCCAATTTGATCCGAAACTACTAGACCGATTGAATTCAAATTTAGTTCACCTATGTAAATTGATGACCCAAACACGGACGTGTAAAGTAAATTAATTAATTTTAAACACGAGGGCCAGTTTGGGAGGGGGGGGAGTAAATTAGAAAAAAAAAATTTAGAAACTATATCGTGTGACATATCAAATGAAAGGGTACATTATGAAAATCTCAAATATATATTTTTAATTATTTTAACTTAATCCGTTTTAAAGTTATTTAAGAAAATAGGTGAAAATTGACCATTTCCCCGCCCCTATCTCCTAAAAGCCCACTAGGGCCTACATTTTTTTTTTAAATACAGAAAATAGGTCCATACCTATAGCTTATAGAAAAACATATGAGAATCTAATGGTATTTAAAGTAACACCATTTAACCAGTATGAACATTTATATTTCGCTGAATGGCCAAATGAACTAAATTAAAAAAATAGCATAGCAATGGTAAATGAAAGATTTTAGAAATTAATTATACCTTTTTATAAAGAAAATATTCTATTCTTTACTTCTGTCATACATATCTTGGCGGTAAAAGGTGAAGTTTTTGAGAAAACTAACCTTTTAGCCGAAAAAATCGATTAATTATAAAAAAAGTTAGTATTTGGTATCATATTGCGCTGGAACTATAAGTGATATCGCTTTTGTATGTATGAAAGGTTTATAGTAAATTTATCAAGGATTATTTCGTTCCTACACACTTTTTATGTATCGTGTACGGTTTTCTTTTATAATGGAAAATACCGCGGTCCGGGACATATTCGAGGGCGCGGGGGGGTGACGCTCCCCCCGGAGGGGGGGGGAGAGTGGGTAAAATTTATTTTTTCTCTATAACCTACATATCCTGATAGATAAACCTCTTGCTTTAATTTTGCCAAATTTTGATCTAATTGTACTGAACTATATTGCTTACCTTGTAATTTTATCTGTGTACCTGTTTTTCTGTATCACTTATTATTTCTGGTGTACAGTCAGCTGCAGAGAAAAAGTATCCCCCCGTAACGGCGGTATCCACACTACCGCCATTACAGGGGGGTACTCTTTCTCTGCAGCTGACTGTACAATAAAGAGTATTTGTATTGTATTGTATTGATTGGCCCATTTACAACGTTTTTTTTGCACAGCTGGACAAAATCATCCGCGTAGACCACGCGGGCGAACTCGGCGCCGACCGCATCTACGCCGGGCAGATGGCGGTCCTCGGGAACACCGCCGAGGGACCCACCATCAAACACATGTGGGAGCAAGAAGTGAAGCACCGGGAGCGTTTCGAGCAACTCATCAACGAGTACCGGGTGCGGCCCACCGTCCTCACGCCGCTGTGGAACGTGGCGGGGTTCGCGCTTGGCGCTGGTCAGTTGAGCATTATTTATAGAGCATGTCAAAGTCAAAGTCAAAGTCTAAATCTTTTTATTCAATTTAGGCTATGATAAGCAATTATGAACGTCAAAAAATCTACCACCGGTTTGGAAAAAACCTCTGTTGAGAAGAATCCGGCAAGAAACTCAATGAAGTATTTTTTTAAAAAAACAGATTCACAATATTTATAAATGACATCTATATACTACACGATATGATATCTATATACAAGTATTTAACACAATTTTATTTTTAACACAGTAGGTTCACTATTTGAAGGGATCGCTAATGCGGATCGAAATTATTTCCAAATATCCCTGTCCATGATATAATCACTGACTTTATAATAAGCCTGAGATATTAACGTGTTTTTGACATGACTCAACTATTCCAACTATTTCTTGGTGGATCAACTATTTCTTGTTCTTATTTTGTCCCGTCAGTGAGGGGACAAAAGTAGTACAGTTTGTTAGAAGAAATGTTGTGTCACTTTATACTAACATCCTTATTAGACGACCAATCATAAAAAGGGCTTAAAACTACCACAAAACTGTATGTTTGGCATATTTTAATCCTATAAACTTACGATTTAAGGAGTGACGCAGGAGACCGTAACTATAGCAACAAGTGACGAGAAAATGTTGATTGAAAAACTAATTAACTTTAGGTCTATTTTTCTGGTTATTCTGTGCATCCGTTTCAGCTTGTGTTTTCGTGTGAAATATATACGAGTACTAGCTTTTGCCCACGGCTCCGCCCACGTGGTATTCGATTATCGCGCGCTGTTCCCTCGGGAACTGTGCATTTTTCCGGGATAAAAAGTAGCCTATGTCACTCTCGGGCCCATAAACTATCTCTATGCCAAAAATCATGTCGATCCGTCCCTCCGTTACGGCGTGAAAGACGGAAGGAGATATTGAAGGCTTCTCGTTGAGAGTTAGACAATATAGATGGCGCTAGGTCACTGCTTAAGTGGCGAAGTAAATAGACTGAGATATGTGATGCATAGGGAAATTCGTGTCTGTGCCGTTGACCAGCAGTGGTGTAGCGGTATAGCACGCGGCACGGAATGCCGAGGACCTGGGTTCGATTCCCGGTGTTGGTTTATTTTTCTGGTTTTTCTGTGCATCTATGTTTCGGTTTGTATTTTCAATTTAGTGAAAGACGGACAAATACACAAACATACAAACACACTTTCGCATTTATAATATGAGTATGGTTGTTTTGCAGGCACCGCTCTGCTCGGCAAGGAGGCGGCGATGGCGTGCACGGTGGCCGTGGAGACGGTCATAGTGGAGCACTACAACGACCAGCTGCGGACCTTGATGGAGGACCCCCACGTCGACCCGAAGATATTGGAGACCATCACTAAGTTCCGGGACGAGGAACAGGTGGGTTCAAACTAGTGCCCGACCGAAACATGTTAGCCGAAACCGAAGGTTCGGTTTTGACTATTTTTGGCCGAAACCGTAACAGGAAATTTACAACGTTTCAAAATCGTTAAATAAAACGTCGATGGGCCTTATTTTTTGACATACCTATGAACAATAACGTTTTAAACTTTCGCGATTCTCACTCATAGTCAAAATATATATTGATATCGATTGATAATACGGTCGTGTTAAGATTTTTTGACCACCTAGACATTACGCTGTTTATTATAGCGACTGTACCACAGATATAGATTACACTAAATAACGCAAACACCCCAATCTGTATGAAAACCAACCGTGTCACTTTTTTACATCTACCGTGATGTCTCAAGAGCGAATTAGCGATGTGAATTCCGCGCAAAATCGATTCAAATGCGCCGCCCACCCGCGCCGTGGGGCTCGAGTCAGTCACAAGTCATGATTAGTCAGTTAGCGGTCAGTCTGTGTGACCAACCCCGACGTTTGGTCGGGGTTCGGACACGCGAATTAGATGCATTTGCGTAATCTACTGTAATCTATATCTGTGGACTGTACGATTTGTTTTATTTACAGGAGCACCACGACACGGGTATCGACCACGGGGCGGAACAAGCTCCATTCTACCGGGCCCTCACAGAAGTCATAAAGACCGGCTGCAAGGCCGCCATAGCTATTTCTAAGAGGATTTAACTTCCGATTTGTGAGGTATTCATACTTTTACAATAGTAGAGTAGGGTTTGTTAGCGAGTATATTAACTGTCAGAGCGCGCGCGGTTTTCTCAATAGGGAATGTTACTCCAATTTTCTGCCGTCAGAGTGCAGCACTAGTACAAAACCGTAAACAGTTTATTGAGTATCTTAAATGTCATAATATCATATTATTTTAAATTTTGGAAATATAGCTCTATCGTTACTATCGATGTAAATATCATGTTATTTTGTTATAAATAAATATATCGTGATTTAGGTACGTCAAACAGAGCTTTCGATAACAACGCCATCTCGCGATATATCACTTCATTGTCGCTTAGTATTATTTCCTGATCGCGTGATAGGAAAACGAGCACTGAAAAACAAGCGAGAAAACTATGCGCCTTGCTAGCCGTTCAGTGTTGATCTTAAAATATTCGCTAAGAAACTGTTTAAATGCTAGGTAATGTTTTAGAGTATGACAGTAGGAGACTTAGAAATATTAAGCGCTTTTTAGTATGAAACATTTACATCCATCGTTTGTAAGAGCCACACTTTGAACAACAAAAAGCAATATCGAGTCAAGATAAATAAATCGTTTTACCATGAACCTATAAGGAAATGGATGACATAACATAATAAGAAGTCAAAAGAACTGACCATGTCAAATTTTTAATACGACATCGGTAGATTTGTGTCGAAAATATCTAAGAATCTTAAATTTTAACGTTCTCATGTTTTACAAGCTTTTATTTATCTTTCCGTTTTTTGGGTCGGATTGACTTGAAATTTGTTAAGTATACAATTATGTAAGTTGGACACACTAGTCAACATTTTTTTTAATAATAACCTCGTGCAGCACAATGTGCAATAGAATGTACACAATAAGTTCAAGGGAATTAGGAATCTATGACAATGTAACAAAGTAAAAATTCTTTTGTTTTTCTATTGTTTTACACCATGGCAGTTTGACGGCAGTTTGACTTTATTCTCGAAACAATTAGATTCTAATTGCTTTGTCATTTTTTCTTTCAATATATTTATATGGTGGGCTTCAGGAGGATAATTAAAATGTAAATTTGAGATGGTAGTGCCCTCACCCAATCGTTTCACCGCTTTTCTTATGTTTCTTTTTGTTTCGAAAAGAAACTATTTCAAAGAGATATAACACATTTTATCATATATATATAAGTCGCTCGAATGGACCTAGAACAGTATGATATTCCTCCATAGACCTATAGTAGGCTGCGTTAATTTAATAAACAACTATTTTTTTATATTTAAGTAAGGTTGTGGCACTCGTAGTGTCAATTTACAGGGCATTTATAAGATGCAGTATTTGTTTACTCGTATTTTGTTGTAATATAAAGTGAAAGTTAATTGTTGTTTTCTTATATTAATTTGGTTAAATAAACCCTTCTAACCGGGTGATAGATACTCTTTCCCGGTCCGGATAGTACCGACATGGAAATACCGGCCCTGTTTTTCGTGTACACGCCCATAGAAGCTCCTGTCAGTTTCTATGGGCGTGTACACAAAAATGCACTTTGCAATGAGGTCTAAAAGACAGGCGAAAAATCGCTAGATGGCGTTAGTATCATTAGGTTTTATTGAAGTTCTGGGTCTTGCTTGCAATTAATAACTAAATTTGCCAATAGCAAAGACCGTAAAGTTAAAAAAAACTTCACGATAAACGCCATCTAGCGATATCTCTCCTGTCTTTCAACCCTCATTAGTTGTGGGGGTTTTACTTAAATATGGTTGTGAACGATCCATTACCAATTTCTGAGGGTGGACGATTATTCAGCGTTTTTGCAGCGTTTTTTTTTTGTCATTGGTGTCTTGGCAGGCGTTATTAAAAGAGGTGATGCCCAGTGTTGTTTTTTTTTATGAAAAATTAAAACAACACCGATACTGAAGTTAGCGTGATTAAAATTCTTGTGACTTGTCTTTCCGTTGTGCTCCACTTGACAGTCCGGAGCGCGCGAACAATATGCCTCAAAACGTCCGGGTTTTTTTATCGACAGACGAAACGCGCTGTGTGTCCACAATTTTTTAACTACAAGGTTTTGAATGAAGAAGAAATACAGAAACGTAAATAATTGTTTACCCATTCAAATACTATTTATAAAACATTAGCTTGTAATTTATGATTTATTCACCATATCAAAGTTAAACTTCACGATACTAAAGTATCCACGGACGGCTTGAAGCATTTTGGTTTTGGATACCATGGTATCGTTGGACTGTCAAGTGGTTAAACGTAGGACGTTAATGGGTGAAGATCAAAAAGTTGCTTTAGCACGTAGTTTTAATTTCCATTAACTTTTTCCATTGTGACACGAAAATTAATCATACATTTGTATGGATAATTTTCGTGTCACAACGGAAAAAGTTAACGGAAATTATAACTGGCTGCTAAAGCAGCTTTAACGGTGTGCAACTTTTTGGTCTTCACCCTAATGACGTTTGACCGCGCGGTTAAAACGCTCGACCAGGTGTAGGTCACACGTCTCCCAAATCAGCCAGTATATGTAGAAGACTCACCTCCCTCACAATGCAGCCCCTGGTAGCCCTGCGGGCAGGAGCAGACGCCGGGCGCGGTGCAGTTCCCGCCGTTCATGTGACGCTCCTAGTATAGAGAGGACTCACCTCCCTCACAATGCAGCCCCTGGTAGCCCTGCGGGCAGGAGCAGACGCCGGGCGC
Organism: Choristoneura rosaceana; assembly: GCA_037349165.1. Lineage (NCBI taxonomy): Eukaryota > Metazoa > Arthropoda > Insecta > Lepidoptera > Tortricidae > Choristoneura > Choristoneura rosaceana. Next base: position 2,427,943 of record JAZBNJ010000026.1, read on the forward strand.
GGTGCAGTTCCCCCCGTTCATGTGACGCTCCTAGTATAGAGAGGACTCACCTCCCTCACAATGCAGCCCCTGGTAGCCCTGCGGGCAGGAGCAGACGCCGGGCGCGGTGCAGTTCCCCCCGTTCATGTGACGCTCCTAGTATAGAGAGGACTCACCTCCCTCACAATGCAGCCCCTGGTAGCCCTGCGGGCAGGAGCAGACGCCGGGCGCGGTGCAGTTCCCCCCGTTCATGTGACGCTCCTAGTATAGAGAGGACTCACCTCCCTCACAATGCAGCCCCTGGTAGCCCTGCGGGCAGGAGCAGACGCCGGGCGCGGTGCAGTTCCCCCCGTTCATGTGACGCTCCTAGTATAGAGAGGACTCACCTCCCTCACAATGCAGCCCCTGGTAGCCCTGCGGGCAGGAGCAGACGCCGGGCGCGGTGCAGTTCCCCCCGTTCATGTGACGCTCCTAGTATAGAGAGGACTCACCTCCCTCACAATGCAGCCCCTGGTAGCCCTGCGGGCAGGAGCAGACGCCGGGCGCGGTGCAGTTCCCCCCGTTCATGTGACGCTCCTAGTATAGAGAGGACTCACCTCCCTCACAATGCAGCCCCTGGTAGCCCTGCGGGCAGGAGCAGACGCCGGGCGCGGTGCAGTTCCCCCCGTTCATGCACTGCGGGTAGCACAGCGCCGTGCGGCAGTGCTGCCCCATGTACCCTTCAGGGCACTGGCAGATCTTCTCGTGGTTGCACCAGCCCTGGTTGGCGCACTTCTTATCGCACTCTGGGTCCGGCCCTGGAGGTGGCAAATGTTTGGCAAAAGTATTTAGTTTGTGCCAGAAGGGCTACTCCGAAACACAAAATTCGAAGTTCGTGTCGTGCGGTCCCTCTGACGCTTATACTATTTAATACGAGAGCGAGAAAGATCGCACGACACGAACTTCGAATTTTGTGTTTCGGAGTAGCCTTCCAGGCCCTGACGAAGTGTACAATGCGAACTTCGTATCTTGCCGTCCCGTTGTTGCTTATTTAAGTGATACGAAAGGGAGAGGGACGGTGCGATACGAACTTCGATTTTCGAATTTCGATGTAGCCCTCCAGATAGTGTTTGAAAAACGTTAGTTTATAAATGTCGTTCTTGAAAAGATTGAACTCTTTCTACTTTCTTGATAGGAAGGTGATAGATACTTACAGACTGAGTTGTTAAATGAAGTGGAATAAATATGGATGTAAAAGGGCCTTTTAAAACATTGACAGCGCTAGGTTCGCATTTTAGAGCACTATAACTATAGCCATGCTGTTTCGTGATTACAATAACAGGTTTAAGCTCTTTACCACATATTATATCTGCTTTTATAATAGTGCGTTTTGAAATCTATCTTCGTAGTATAGTCGAGATAAAGATTACACTTTATAACCTTGTCGCTGCCACGTCATGAATAACTTTTATGGGCCAATCAACTTTTTTACCGACACTAATGTGTCCGCGACATTTTTCAAACAATTGCAGATTTTTGTAAGTAAACATGTTTTTTCTGTAATTTAATAGATATACATGCCATCCTACGGAAGTTCAACCTATTAAACCGTGAAATATCATGTTGGAAGTACGATTTTTTGGTAACGCCAGAGACAATTTTGGTACCGCAGGAGACGCCCAAAGTTTCAGTAAAATAGTTGATTCATCCTTGTATAAAATTGTCAGATTGCATACAATGACAAGCTGACAAGGTACTAAAGTGTAAAGATATCAACTCCATAGTTAGAAAGAGTGATAGGCTTGAAATATCCGAACAATTTGATGATAACTTGTCGTTCTAATCACGTTACAGTCCGGTGCTACGCAACCTTTATAAGTCTAGTGATAAAGCAAATAAGTGATAAAGTAGTTAGTCTAGTAATCAGGTATTTAAAAAGCCCCACTTTATAAAGCTGGCAGTTAAGAACAAGTACGATGACATAAAAGAAAAAAAAATAAAGCAAGCAAGTACCAACCTAAAAACGCATATTCTGTGAGCAGAGGCACCGCGTTCGACCAATCAGCGCGCTCGGCGATAGTCCGGGAAAGAAGGCATGGGGTTATTGGCCAATCATCGGAGACTCAGGATATATAAGTAGCGTCAAAAAAATGCACCAATTGACATTGCTTAGTTACAGTATGATAAGCGCGAAGATAGATGGCGCTAGTACAGACATAACAAACGTATAGGCAAACCGCGTAACTGAGTCCTCGCCTGCGCGGTACAGGGGCGCGGGGGAAGGACGACAAAGGGGACTGAAGGAGGTGCGGGCGGCAGGCGCTCCTTAGCACAGCTCATTTTTGTGTATCACGCTCGCCGCCCGCACCTCCTTCAATCCCCTTTGTCGTCCTACCCCCGCGCCCCTGTACCGCGCAGGCGAGGACTCAGTTACGCGGTTTGCCTATAGTAGACCAACGATGGCTTTTTATATATATTGCTATTAATTTCGCCATCAATAATTGTGAGCTAGCGCAGCTTGGCGGTAAGATGGTGGTACCGATCCGGACGGACCGTGCACTACATACCCACGGAATAGAAAAAAAAGCAAGAGGAAACAGCAGGCTGATCATATTTACCGCCGCATTGCCGCGGCTTGCCGTGGCATTATTCTGAGTGGGGACCTATTTAGCGTCATGTATGTCTTTATTTGTTCCTTGTTTGTTTCTATGTTTGTTTTATGGCATTAAATAAATGTATTTTCTTTCTTTCTTTCTTTCTTTATTTAAATATTTTGAACTGAGAATAGTTACGTAATTTTTTTTGTCAAATTTGAATTTTGATAATTCGATTAGCACCCGGAAGTTCTATAGTCATTTTCATAATATTCTGCCTTGCATTCTTGCCTTTTGAATCTACGTACTTTGGCTTTGGATTAATATGAAATTTGGTACAGAAAAAGATTACTCGTTAAAAAGGTAGAGTCGATTTAGCGACCATGCATTGACTTTGAAATTCAAACCTTATTATCTTAGTTATAAGTTACAATATCCATTGTAATTATTGAAAATACTACTAGCTTTAAAAATATCCTTTGTCAGGTATGTATTCGATAGCTGCTTGTGATTCTGTGGTTATGCTTCAATAAATGGGGCCTTATTAAGGGTTAAGCTCTAGGAAAGATATAGGATTTTTATCCTGGAAAATTGCGTAGTTCCTACGGGATCAAGTATACGATTTGTTGCAGACGGAGTCGCGGGCAACACCTAGTTCAGAGCTAAAACAAAGCATGTCTTACTTGAGTAAATCGCGGAATCGTTTCGTTCACGTTTCGTTTAATATAACGGTGTCAATAACCATATTGTTTTTATAACTTTCAGTTCAGTTTATACTCCATTTAATTTAAGATTTGAATTAACGGTCAAATTGTAACACGTTTCTCGGTATTTCGGACACAAATTCACTAAAAATACCTACATGTACATTTATTAGCTGTATTTATTATATTTTTAGTATAGAAGTTAACACAATCCCTACTAATATTATAAATGCGAAAGTAACTCTGTCTGTCTGTCTGTTACGCTTTCACGTCGAAACCACTGAATCGATTTTGATGAAATTTGGTATACAGGTAGTTTGAGCCCCAAGGATCAACATAGGATACCTTTTATTCCGGTAGAGGGCGCCACCGCCACCTAGATCCGCGCAGACGAAGTCGCGGGCAGAAGCTAGTTTTGAATAGTTTCATTGTTTCATTTAAAAACGTGCGCAAATTCCACCGTTAATTTTCAAATGTTAAAATAAATGTAGTATAGAATAAAGCAATGTCAAACAAAAAACCGGCAAGGGCCATAAAATACATGATTTAAATTTGTTATGTCTGCGTAAGCGCGCCATTACTCGCGAAATCCCAATAAGAGGCCGTAAAGTGGCACATTTCGCACAATACCTCAATAAAATGCCAATTGCCGCATTGTTCTGACGAACACAACGGCTGATGAATGCTGCACCGGCCATAAATGTATTAGTGTACGAATGCGGCTCGGAATAGACGCGTGCGCAGTTGGAAAGAGCTGGCACATTTTAGTGCTAACCATTAAATACCAGCGCCCTTAGTGTAAGTTTTCGGTTACAAAATATGTCTCGATCGCGTTCGCGTTAAATTCTCAATTTATATGGAAACACGAACAGCGCCTCTTGCGGAACGTTTGCGATGTTCGAGTTTCCATACAAATTGAGATTTTAATGCGAACGCTACGGAGACGTATTTTGCAACCGAAAACTTAGGTACACTAAGGGCATACAGATGTAGTTTTCCTACAAAAAACGATGATAAAACATTCATGTTTTATCATCGTATTTTGTAGGAAAAGTGCGTATATATCTTGCTTTCTCAACTGTTAAATGATATTGTAACGGATAACTCACGTCTTAAATCGAGTTCAGCTCGACATGTTTCGGACTATTTCGTAGCCCTTCTTCAAAGGAGCGCGCACTACGCGCCACCGCTCTAACATGTTGAGTTGAACTCGATTTAAGACGTGAGTTATCCGTTACAGTATCGTTTAATATGAGTGAGTCTCACGGTAGTTTCATGTTTAAAATTGAAAATCTTTCTTAACTAGCCTACTAAAGTTTACTGACGCTAAATTCAGATAGCAGATTTATAAACACGAACTTATCGGACGGAATACGATGAAAAAACATTATTTACTAGATCTGTACCTACTACTTATGTACAGTCACCTGCATTCATATCAGCCATATAGGAGCGTGTAAAAATATCTGACACGTCGATACTAGCGGCTTAAGATATAGTGTCATATTCAGATATTTATGCACGCTTTGCTGTCAGATATTTGCTGGTACCGTTGAACGAATTGTATCGTGACCCAGTGTAGAACCTTTTCTCAGAAAATGTGACAGTGACATCGCATTGACTGACTAAAAAAACTGACTGATTAAAATTTTATTTTACACTGGAAACAGAAAAGTAGCGCCCCCTTGCCATCTGGCGCTTAGAGTGAACGATTTCTTGCTCTATCCCAGAACCGGTGCTGCGCCTGTTGATTACAATGCCGCTTTCAAAATCTAGATTATACTCGTAATATTTCTTGCTTATAATTTTCGTATTTTAGACTATACTTGGTTTGGATAGGTATTTAACTAAATGTAAACAAAACAACGTCAATTGGTGTTTTAAACATTGAAATTCCCCCATTAAACTATCTAAACATTTACATTTCTGTATTGAAATACACAAATCTAGTTTGTATTACAATAATAGATAAGTAAAATGTTTAAAATCCTTGAATGTACCAAATCTGGAAGCTGTAGTTTGTTTACATTTAGTTAAATGCCTATCCAAACCAAGTATAGGTAAGTCTAATAAACCGGTGCCCTTAGTGTAAGTTTTCGGTTACAAAATACGCCTCGATCGCGTTCGCGTTAAAATCTCAATTTGTATGGAAACACGAATATCGCAAACGTTCCGCTAGAGGCGCTGTCCGTGTTTCCATATAAATTGAAATTTTAACGCGAACGCGATCGAGACGTATTCTGTAACCGAAAACTTACACTAAGGGTACAGTGTTGCTGTAGGGGTGTGTAAGCAATGCAAACGTAACGAATACATCATGGCTGGTGCGAGGCATATTTACAGATGCAAAAATTAATAAGCTCTCATGATATTGAAAAGTAAGTACTGTTATAAAGAATGTAAAGTCAAGCGATGCATCTGCGTTCTTGTGGCTGCTGGGATGGCGGAAAAGCCTTTGTACCTAATGCTTTTGTAGGATTTATACAAGCAATAAATATTTACTTATGATTAGATTCCTCATTGGTATTTATTATCAGACGTTTATTGGCAATACTCGATAATATTCGTCATTTATAACCAAAAGGGTGGTATTAGATGTTTGTTATTGGCAATAAAATTCGACATTTTATTGCCGGAGATACGGAATGATTTGATTCATACTCTGTATACTGCATAGGTGGATTAAGTTACCCTCTGTCAAAAAAACTGCCGTAAAGCGTAACCGTAATAAAAAAAACATCAAGACTTAAATAGGTAAATAGACCTTTTAGGGCGTTTTCAAAAAAAAGTACCCATTCATTATTTTTGAAATTTTGGAAAAATGTAGTTTTCCTACTCAAAATCAAGAGCACAATCGATTCCGATAGTTAAAAAAAATGTCCCCAAAAATGCGACATACACTCAGTATGGGCGTGACAAACTGAGTCATAAAATTTTGTATGAAAAAATGGGGACATTTTTTTAAACGATTGGAATCGATTGTGCTCTTGATTCCGAGTAAAAAAAACATATTTTTTCCAAAATTTCAAAAATACTGAAAGTCACGATTACTGGAAGAAATAGTGAGACTCATTATACAGGGTGATTCCGGGGTCATAAAGCAAGAGTGAAACGGGTGATGGGGAGATTTACACTGAGAAAATATGGGACCAGCCCCGAAATCGCGAAAAAAAAAACACTGCTGTTCGATACATTTCGGATAGTTAGCGATCAATTATCTCTTGATTAGATGGTTTTTCCTGAATCACTTTGTATACTTAGAAAAAATCCTACTAATATTATAAATACGAAAAGTATGTCTGTTTGTTTGTTACCTCATCACATGGACATCAGCTGGACGGATTTAGATGAAAATCAGTGTGCAAGTTTGAGTTGAGCCCCCGGGAAGGACTTAAGAGAATTTTTATCCCGGATAATTGTATAATTCCCACGGGAATAAACGAATAAACGAATTCTACTCTGACAGAGTCGCGGGCAACAGTGTAATTACTTAAGTCTACTTGCGTAAGTCGTGAAGTCCAGGCGTTCTAATTAATTATGTACAGATGAAAATAGCACTTTTGCTTTATGTTAAAATTCGGACAGAAAAAGGTTTTTTGATGATGTTGATGTTTTGACCGCGAAATCCTCGAATTACGTGCCCTAACAACCACAAGAGCGCAGGCGCGTAAGTGTTAAAAATGCGTTGGCGATACTATACCTGTCCTTTCTAAATACACACCTCTCTGTGCGCATTCCTTCTTAAGGTTTAGCCTGAGAGGGGTGCCTTTTAACGGGACGCCGCGGCCGTGCTTCAGCACGAGGCCTATCTCGAACGTGGCCACGCCGCTGTTGTTGGCCATGCACGGCAAAAATATACTGAATTCTGTGGACAATATTGGTTTACTTTGTAATAGACCTGAGGCTGTAATCTAAATCAAAGCCAAAATCAAAATATCTTTAGGGCCTACGCTAGCTGACGCGGTTTGCACGGTGCGGGTGGAGGCCTATCGAACAATAGTATGAGCAGCGCTAACTGCGCGCGGCGCGTGCGACGGATTTTACATGTACCCGACCCGCCAGGCGTGCGCACGCTGCGTGCACCCGCGCTAGCTAGCGTAGGCCCTTATTCAATTTAGGCTCAAGCACTTCTGAATGTCCAAAAAAAATATACCACCGGTTCGGAAAAACCTCTGTTGAGAAGAATCCGGCAACAAATTCAAAGAGTTCTTTTTTTAAGTAGATTTACAATATTATTAAATGATAAAACATAGATCGTGCTCGTCAAACTGAACAACATTAGTCCAGCGACTTTCAAAAATATCGGAGTTATTAGATTTATTTTCATACAAATCAAATACTGTTATCAATGTACGCCATCCTAGAACCCAACTGATGTCGCCTGTCAAATGTCACGCTACAAACATCAAGCATTTTGCTTTACATTGCTTTTTCGAATAAACTTTAAGATAAATAAAAATTTTAAAAACTATTTTCAAAGTCGCTGAACTAATGTTGATCAGTTTCACGAGTACAAACTATGTTTTAATTATTTGCTCGTATTACAGGTCACACCCGGTATATATACGGTGTGTTCCCACTAGTTCTATTGACAGTAGTATTTTAGAACTCTATTCTACTACTGTCAATAGAACTAGTGGGAACACACCGTATATATGTGTGAAACGCTAAATTTCTAGTAGTTCCTATCCATCCATATTATTTAATAAGTGCAGGCTAGTGAGAATTTGTTTTCCCATCCTGTTCGCACTGCGGAAAACTGACAAAAACTTCTTCGCAGTGCTCGCGGGCGTTTTCAAAAAAAAGTATGCACCCTTTAAGTTTTTTGAAATTTTGGAAAAAATATGGTTTTTCCTACTCAGAATCAAGAGCACAATCGATTCCGATCGTTTAAAAAAATGTCCCCAGTTTTTCATACAAATTTTCATGTGTCAGTTTTGCACGCCCATACTAAGTTTAAGAAAAAATCGTCGCAAAACTGATATTTTTTGGGGGCATTTTTTTAAACTATTGGAATCGATTGTGCTCTTGATTCTGAGTAATCTGTATTTTTTTGTTTAATTGTTTACTGTAGTTTTTAAGTATTTTATTTGTATTTTTTTTTTGAAAAAAAAAACTTTCTGGCAAGTTTCTTGCGGCGCATTCTTCTTGGCAATGATGATCTTTCCGAAAGCGCTGGTAGTTTAAAAAAATTACGTGTAAAAGTGCCCATTGTGGCCTATTTACTGAATAAATGATTTGAATTTGAATCTGAGTAGGAAAACCCATATTTTTCCAAAATTAAAAAAAAAGAAAGGGTACACTTTTTTTCTTTTTTTTTAAACGCCCGCGAACGAAGGCCGCTTACAAACTGACTACCTTTCGGTCGTTTCGGCACCCGCCCTTGAGTCTTGATCGACAGCACCGGCGGCTTGAGCACCTTCGGGTCCGAGCTGGTCAGTATATCGAAGTGGTAGTGGTACTTCTTGGCCTTGGACTTCCAGGTGAAGTTGACGTAGCCCACCTCGGAGGGGATGGTGGGCAGCTGGTGCGAGAAGTGCGGGTCGAGGATGTACGGCGGGATGTGGCCGTTCATTATCGCGAACACTTGCATCGACATGCCTGGAAATTTATTGTGATTGCATTGGTTACGTACAGTATATATATATAAGCTAAAGCAGTATGGAAGCTACGAAGTTACGTACAGTATATATATAAGCTAAAGCAGTATGGAAGCTACGAAGCTACTATACTGCAGTACCGCGAGACCCCCTTAGAGGCCGTGTAGAGCGCGCGTCTTTGTGAGGTGTGTTCATTTCGATCGATTTGTTCGTAGCTTCCTTACTGTTTTAGTATATATACTGTGTCTGCGGATTGAACTCTTAACACTCGCAAGATGAACAAGTTTGGTAAAGTTCAGGAGGAATCCTTATTGCCTACACGGAAGCCGATCGTCGAAGATTTTTTAGGACGACCTTGCCTAGCACATTCAGTGCCAAGAACCCGCTAGGCGCGTTCTCTGTTCGTAAGGGGTCCATATCGGCTCGCATACTTATTGGAAGTCCGAATGTAATGTTTGTCAGAACGATCATTTGTCATAATTGTTTTTTCTCTGAATCCAATAATTGCTCAGAAATGTTATAAAACAAACCTAACCTAACCTATAGTTTTCTATAGGATGACCATTTAAAATTTTCAGAAAACTGTAAGGTTTCTGTGGGGAAAATATTATGACAAACTATGATTCGGACAAAAATTACGGTATGACTAGCGAAGAGTATGTGAACTTTGGCGCTCCCGTTCGTAGGCAGTTTTCACTACAAAGGGGAAAAATGCTGCTACGCTACGCTCGTAGCACGTAGCGAATGCGACAGTGAATGTGCTAGTAGAGCACGTCTTCCAGCCAGTAAATGGCAATGGTGAAAGGGCTGTCTCACCGCTGAACATGCGCACTTGCCGCTCGTCGATCCACAGCGATATGTCGGAGTCGGGGTCCTTCGGCTCGCGTCGGGTGGCGCCGAGCGAGAGCGACATCGCCAGCGCCACTCCCGCGCACAGCCGCGCGCCCAGCCCTGCCGCGCCCCACATGCTGCAACCAACACAACGCCATTAATAAAATCATCATCATCATCATGTCAGCCGAAAGACGTCCACTGATGGACATAGACCTCCCCCAAGGCTCTCCACTCAGAACGGTCTTGTGCTTTTCGCAACCACCGCTGCGATAGAGCGACGACCTGGCCACAGTATATAAATACATTTATATTCTGTGACCTGGCTAAGATCGCGGGATCGCAGTGAATAATTAAATAAATAAATAAAAAAATATCATGGGACACCAATGACCTAGTCCCAAACTAAGCAAAGCTTGTACTATGGATACTAGGCAACGGATAAACATACTTATAGATAAATACATACTTAAATACATATTAAACATAAAAGACCCGAGAACAAACATTCGTATTAGTCATACAAACATCTGCCCCGGCCACGCCCCGGCCGGGATTCGAACCCGAGACCTCAAGCTTCGTAGTCAGGTTCACTAACCACTTAGCCATCCGGTCGTCGTAATTACAAGTACAAAGCTTTTGGGGACTACTACGAAATACGGAAATATAAGTTCGTGTCGTACCGTCCCTCTCACTCTCGTATTAATTAATATAAGCGTGAGCGGGACGGCAAGATACGAAGTTTGAATTTTACACTTCGTAGTATAGGACCGTGATGGCCTAGTGGTTTGACCTATCGCCTCTCAAGCAGAGGGTCGTGGGTTCAAACTTCAAACCCATCTCGCACCTCTGAGTTTTTCGAAATTCATGTGCGGAATTACATTTGAAATTTACCACGAGCTTTGCGGTGAAGGAAAACATCGCGAGGAAACCTGCACAACCTGCGAATCAATTCAATGGTGCGTGTGAAGTTGTTAATTACTAAAAATGTACGTACAACGTTACAATAGGGGCACGTATTTGAATATCGAAATTTATAATATCTAAGGTTAAAACGTCGACGGTCAAAATATCGAAAATCAGAATGTCGAACGATCATAAGGTCGAAAGTATAAAATATCGAACGGTACAATTATCGAATGTAAAAATTTCGAAAATCCTAATATCGATGGATAAAATATCGAAAATTGAAATTTCGAACGATTCTAAGGTCGAAATTCTAAATATCGAATGTCTATAATACCGAAGGGTACAATAGTCGATTACTGATACGGAATTTAACTTTGGCACTCGCCGGCCGCTGCCGCGGCACGCTCGCTTCGCTCGCTCGGCTCGTGCTTGTTTTGGCCACAGTTGAACCTAACACGCTCCTCCTCGCTACGCTCGTCGTCGCACCTAAACTTTACGGTTGAATTAAACAGACTTCAGTTTTAAATCGTAGGTAGATACTAAGCAATCTAATTTAAAAATTAGGTGCGACGACGAGCGCAGCGAGGAGGAGCGGTTAGGTTCAACCGTGACCAAAACAAGCACGAGCCGAGCGAGCGAAGCGAGCGTGCCGCGGCTGCGGCCGGCGGGTGCCAGAATTGAGTTCTATGCATTTTTTCTTGATATTAAGAGCTGGAATGAAGCTCTACATTGCGCCAGGTTCTAACTTTTTTCCAGTACATAATACATAGACTGCTAAAATCATTACTCTTCCTTTGACTTTGCCGTAGTCGAGTAATTAATTAAAAATCTCTACAACAAAAGCTGTCACAAACAAGTAAAGAGCCCAAAAACTTTTTCAAACCGCGTCAAATCGAATCATGCCCACAAATAACAATCGGAACGTAAACAACGTAGCGTTTAACAGCCGTATAATTTGTCTGTCAACTGTACAAAATCGGACTAACCCACAAAAAATGGAAAAAAGGTAAAATTATCACGTTTAATATAATTGATTGGGACCGTTTGGACGCGCTGCCCGAGGGAGGCGTGGGAACCCCGGACAGTTAAAAAACTTGGGTAAGGTGAGCCGGCCGATTGGGCTTTGGGTTCCGTACAGTCGAATAAACTGATTTATGAATCAGTGTAACCGTCAAAATAAATTCCACTATTTCCGTGACAAAAGTATGGGATGTCAACATGACATAGTACCACTTGTAGCACGAATAAATAGGTAAACTAAAGAACAACGAACGGACGAACGAATGTACGAAGGCTTTACCCTGGTACAGTCAACGTCAATAAGTGTTAATTTTGATAAAGAATGATTGACTCCAACAGATGTTTGGCAAAATTTGATCTGTCAGGCGGGATGCTCATTCCTATATTCCGAAACATGCTCTTTATGCTCGTTTAATGCTCTTTATATTCTTTTTGACTTTTGACGCAGTTTTAATGCTAGATTTAAAAGAATATATACTCAAAATATATCCGAAATTGAAATTCGAAATCCGAAAGTCCTGGATCCGCGCTTGATTATTGACGTCAAAAACGCGACGTTTCAATTACTTGGGCGAATTGGTAGCGCCTCTAGCTGCGTGTATCGGCAACAAACTGTTTAAATATTTGACACACGCATACGAGTTGGACGTCCAAAAAAAATTTTTTTTATTATTTATTTACTCGAATAAAAACAAAGCATGTTATGCATAGAAGTTTGTTGGCAGAAAGTGTACAACACTCATTCACTATTTTTAACACTTTATCACTATTCTTCACCCGTTGATAGAGGACTCGTGTGAAATGGTCCTATTAACGACTGCGGGCCCCCAAAAGCGGACAACTTCATTAAATATAAGCTGTCAGAACGTAATGTCTACTAGTTTTTTTCTATCCCGCTCCCGCTGTCAAATTATACTTACAAAAGGTGTTAACAAAAAAAGGAGCACCGATAGTCCTGTACGGGGCGCTCAACCATTTTATCTAGTGGAGTTTCTCTCTTTACATGCTTGTTATGTTATGCGATTTGAATAGGACGTTTTTTTGACACTGCTCATTTTAAGACTTGCACGATTTGCTTAAATTATGTCATTGCAACTTTTATTTGTTATGTATACCTGTGTGAGCTCTTAAAAAACCTTCGGAAATATGTATATCTAGTTACTATGATTTCTTTACCAAAGTATGAAATGTCAACATGTCATTAGTGGCACAAAGGTTCGACCCTGGGTCATGAATCATGATTCAATTTGACTGTGTTACTTTTAAATTCCGTAAAACGAGGCTACTTTGCACCGATTTTTGCTCCAAATTTCGTAATCTTTGTTTTATTTTAAAAACTAGCTTTTGCCCGCGGCTCCGCCCGCGTGGTATTCGGTTATCGCGCGCTGTTTTCCTCGGGAACTGTGCATTTTCCGGGATAAAAAGTAGCCTATGTCACTCTCGGGACCATAAACTATCTATACCAAAAATCACGTTGATCCGTCGCTCCGTTACGGCGTGAAAGCGTAACAAACAAACTCACTTTCCCCTTTATAATAGTAAGGATGGATGTAAAGTAGATCATACACTTACTATCATGCTGGCTTGCTTAAACTACGTCATAATGTTGTTTTAATATATATATATTAAAACTTTAATATAGGAGCAATATTAGCCGGCGTTTTGGTATATGTGCTCCTGAATTTAATTTCATTCATAATTCATACTAGGAGGCGTTTGGTGTATTTTTACCCCATCATTATCATTGCACTCTGTATTATAGAGTGCGGCATCTGACAGGAAAAGAAAAGGAAATATCGAAGCAAAAATTGAAGTTAAGTGTTGCCACTTTATTGGGAAGTGTATCGGGTACCGGGACTTGACCCTGCAAGACGTTTAAACCAAATACTGGAGCATATTTACCCAGTGGCACAGAATATAAATACAAGCAGTAGGGAACCTTCGAGCAAATCCATCGAAACGATCGCACTCACACAGACGCGCGCCTGACAGGGCCCCAGAGGGATCCGCGCGGTACTGCAGTCGCGAGTGACGCGTCGAGACGAGCAGTGCCCGCGTTGCGTTGTTAAATTGCGTGCGCTCGACCGCGACTATCCGCGAATCCGCGATACAGAAAAATAAATAACTAAGTATGCCTGGAAAATATTGTGCAGTGTATAGCTGCTTAAACACCAGCTATACTAAACCAGGACTTTAATTTTTTAGACTCCCCGCTGATGTTGAAAGGTAAGAATGATTTATTTACTATTAAGTACCTACTAAATAAAATGCTTTTTCTTTTAAATAAAACTTTTGGTAATTTTGGTGATAGGTAGGTATTGCCCGTGATTTAAAGTATATAAATTGTGTTAATTTTTAAAAGACGACTCAGGGTTTATTCGTTAAGTACCTAAGTGTTTTTATGACGTAAGTGATTTTTAACCCCCGACGCAAAAAGAGGGGTGTTATAAGTTTGACCGCTATGTGTGTCTGTGTGTCTGTCTGCGGCACCGTAGCTCTTAAACGGGTAGACCGATTTGAATGCGGTTTTTTTTATTTGATAGCAGGTTTTTTAGCGATGGTTTTTAGACATGTTTTATCAAAATCGGTTCAGCCGTTTTTGAGATATGAACTTTAAAGTGACAAAGTCGGGGGGTTTCCCAACTTTTTGTTGGTTAGGTTATATTAATGATAGTTTAAATTATTAACTCCCGACGCAAAAAGAGGGGTGTTATAAGTTTGACCGCTATGTGTGTCTGTGTGTCTGTCTGTGGCACCGTAGCTCTTAAACAGGTGGACCGATTTGAATGTGTTTTTTTTTATTTGATAGCAGGTTTTCTACCGATGGTTCTTAGACATGTTTTATCAAAATCGGTTTACCTATGGATACTTTCCGGCTCCATCATCAAATCAGCTCGATGGTAACATAATAATATTGTATTGTCACCGAACATACATAAGGATGCTAAAAATCAATTAAATTGGACATCGGGAAGTGAGACAAATTGAACTTGCAAGATTTGACCCAAATATACAATATACATACATATATACATACAATTACAATTAAACAAAACTTGTAACATAAGGCCTAAAAAGCTGAGGTACAGCGCGAACTATTTTTTTTTTTTCAATTTTACAAAAAATAAGTTGACAACCCTAACGCTCCTTCGGAGCGTAGGCATTTATCTTTGAAATGATGCTTAGCTTCCATACTGCTTGTATTTATATACTGTGCCAGTGGGGGGCAAAGTAGCCTCGTTTCACGGTTCGTAAAATATCAGTTCTCGAATGTACATAAAATACCTACTCTTGTTTCGTGTTAATCATTGTTTTTATTTTATTTTATTTATGATGTTTCTTTATCGCACAATGTTATTGTATAAAGATGCTTCCGAAATTAAGGTCAGATGTGTTTACTTATATTATAGGTGACGCAAAGAAGAGAGCCCAATTTCATAAAGCATGGGTATTGTTTTTAGGGTTCCGTAACCAAGATGGCAATAACGGAACCCTTATAGTTTCGCCATGTCTGTCTGTCTGTCAGTCCGCGGGTGATTTTTTTTTCTCATTCAATCTTGTACCTAGTGTAGAATATCGTTGGGACTTTTAAAATAAAACTTTTAAAACCAGTTGGGGTCTTTTTTTGATTGCTAAAACGATTTTCCGATTTAGTGATTTGTTTACACAATATTCAACTTTAAAGTGCAAATTTTCATTAAAATCGAGCGTCCTTCCTCCTCTCTAAAATCTAAACAGGCGGGTGGAAAAATTAAAAAAAAATCAGGATAGTAGTACTTAATTATAACAAACTTACAAGGAAAAAAATAACAGTTAAGTTTTCTTGAGAATTATTAGCAGTTTAAGAGTAGCCTAAGGTATAAAATATACCTACACTTGGAATATTCCGTACAAAATACGAAATCCTTAGAAAAATATTACTTAATTTTTTCGTAATGGCTACGGAACTCTATTTCGGGCGTGTTCGACACGCTTTTGGCCAATTATTTTGTGTAAAACAAAACAGATAGCTCCTTCTGCTCCCCAATATATTTGGTTGAATTTAATAATAATATTATTATTTTGGACATAAACTCGATTTAAGACGTGAGTTATCCGGAACATTTATTTAATATTATTATTTATTAGTATGATATTTGCTTTGAATACTGTAGATCTTTTTGCTTAATTTAGATGAAAACATTTTTTTGTCTTTTGTTTTATTTTCCAATTTTGTATCACGTTTAGTGATTTATTATTTAAGAGAATTTGTGTATTTATGGATAACCCTTATTTCCCCGTGCACAACTTTTAACATAGTTTATGAAACATGAATGCGGCGCCAAACTTTATCGCGCTAATATTATTGTAATATAAATATTAATTGACCGCGGACTTCGGCGGCGATAACCCGCAATTAGCACGGCGTTACGAGTTGTAAATAGTTGTAATCTGTCGTATCGAATTATTTATGTGACGGGGAAATTGTTGTTCCGACAAAAAGTTTATACCAGAGATGCGGTAGGATGTGTTGCGAGGAATGCGTTTGTCGTGAACCAATAGGATCGCTTCATTTACCCATCCTCGCACTCGTGGAAACAGGTCCTACACTACGACAGAGTTGATATTAAACTAACCTAACCTACTATGCATTCTATATGATGACATTTAAAAAATCCTGAAACCAGCACGGTTCTATGTATTTTAGTTCAAAAGTTAGTCATCATCATCATATCAGCCGAAAGACGTCCACTGCTGGACATAGGCCTCCCCTAAGGCTTTCCACTCAGACCGGTCTTGTGTTTTTCGCATCCACCGCGATCCCGCGATCTTAACCAGGTCGTTAGTACCTAGGTATGGCAATTGAAATTAGAGCAAATGAAAGTTGGGTAAGTAAAGGTAAACGGACTCATATAATTTTAGTCTCGTCTTGGTAAATATCTCGGCTAACGACTATAGAATTCCCGTGGCCAAGGGATAAACGAATTGTACACGAAGTCGCGGACAACAATTATTTAGTAGGTATCTTAATAACTCGTCATTGTCACCTAAATTGGGGACAGCGCATGATAGTGCTAAAGATGTCCAACTCTTTGGAAATTCCAAGAGGATGTGGTTTTCCTATACATATATAGATAGGTACATACGCTGGGAAATACGTACGCAAAGTATTCTAATAATTAACACAGTGATTTGCCGTTATGAACATATTTCGCATGCTGAGAACGAAACTGACTTAACTAAAAACAAAAAGCTGAATTTTGGCAAATCGCAAAAACGTGATTGAATAGCCTTAGCCAGCAGAGTACCTTAGTTGTAGGTACTCGTATTGTCCGGGTAGAAAAAGGTGTCGGTCTGTAAAAGGCCCTCACTGCTATAAGCCATAGTAGACAGAATGAATTGGCTTTAAAACTACTTAATATCATAATGTTTTAGTAGGTAAATGGTCTGGTCTGGTCTTGTAAATCTATTTAATACAATCAAGACCTTACACAATTTAGTCATTCTGCCTACTTGAGCATTTCACGACCTAGACGTTATGCTAAGCAAATCTTCCTGAAACTTAGACAATTTTGTAATCATGGCATTAGATAAATTAGTCATTTTGCATACTTAATCAGTGTACTCTTTGATGAATTATACCTGAGTGTACTAATTACTGGGACGTTTTGAATGCCAAGGCTGAAAGTAAGGCCTTCAGGACCCAACCCTGAATATCAGTTTTGCTTATGGTTGAACTTGCATAATTGCATAACCCTTTACCAACAGTCGCATTTCGTGATGACTTCAGAAGTAAAACAAAACAAATTAGTCTTATCTCCAATGGCAATCAAATAAATTGGTGTTTTTATTATCTAACCCGTCGGGTTCCATGACCTAATCATATGACCTGCGATTGTTATTGAAATTATTCGGAACGTTTATTTTTAGATAAAGAATTGGGATCGTTATACATAAAATTTCAATTATTTGTTGTCGTTTTTAAACATATGCACTTCATTGGCTTATTTTTGTTGTTGTTGTTGTTGTTGTTGTTACATAATATTTATTAGTCATGATTTCTCCCGCCCGCCGAAATGGTAAACTTTGACATTACTTTAAATGGTAGGCAGTAGACAGATTAGCGTAAGTTAGTTTTGGCCGTTGCCTACTTCTGTAGAGAACTAGGAACCCTTACCCTTAGATTACAGTACTTAAGACGTTATTCCACCCCCGCGGGAGAAACGGAGAATCTGTCTCTACACCCCAAAAACTATGACTGCGCGGTCTACTTAGTGGTGTCGGAGAGGATCTCTATGGTTAAATAAAATAGCATGCTATCACTTGCGAAATTATAGTAATCAGAATTGGGACACCTACGTGTACTCTTGAGGCATATATAAATTTCAATATTCTTTTTTATTTTCATTTTTTAATTTTATCACGGTTTTATCCTAATGACCTACAGTCAGAGATGGGCAAAATTTATTTAAATGACGAATAACAATAACCTAATGAATTTCATCGAATTATTATTGAAATAATTGATTTGTGGAATAATTTATCAGCGAATAATTTATGATGTTGTGTGTAGATAAACCTATTCGTGTTGTTTATGGACAATGACGAACTAAAAAACTTTAAATGTTTTTTAGCGGATTTATCCGAATAAATCATTCGTCCTTTGAAATGTTCTCGAATAATCTATTTGCAGATAAATCAGTACTCAAATACTCTGTACTCAAATTTTCTGTCTACAAGCATGTGTCCACCACCTAATTTGTAACACCTATGTATGTAAAAGATAAAAATTTAAACGCACAAGGACCCGCGTTCTTGTGGCGTTAGCAACAGACAGTTAATTCGCTCTGCATGTAAAATACAGTACAGCTTGCAGGCTTGCCCGGTGTGACAAGCTATAAATAAACCTCACAATTCACGAATTAATTGAATGCTCGGCCACATGTTTTAATTTGTACTTTAATTAAATGGAGTTAAAAGTGGCTGAAGTAGCAATTGGGCAGATTATCGCTCGCAGATATCATCGGAAGGAAAAGGTTCTTGAATCCTGACGAATATTCGTTTTATATTCGGTATTCGGCATATTTGGCAGGTTTACCGAATATTCGTATCCGGCCGAATATTCCGCTAAATCACTGAATGATCGGCAAAGTGCTACTCTTCTTTTTACTGCATTGAGCCATGTATGAGATGAGAGTTAAATGTGTTATTTTTATTAGGTATTTTATGAGACTTCCAATAACAGCAGATAAAAAATATGGTTATTAATTAGAAACAAAATATAAGTATGTAGCTGTTTTGAGATTAAGCTACAGTGATTTTTATAATAAAATAATAATAAGTACCTAATGGGTCTTTATTGTGCGAAATTAAGCGATGTTTTAATCAAGAGTTGCATGATTAAACATTTCAAAACTTAATCATATTTATTTATAGTTTCTACTTAGGAATCAACTATGCCGAATATTAGGTTCGATAAAAGTTTTAATACCGAACATTCGGCCGAATATTCGTATTCGGTGCAACCCATGTTCGTCTCTAATGCCGACCACGAACCGGAAGATGCCTCATTAGCCGGGTATCCCACTAGATGGACTAGACTTTAAAATGAAAATGTCGCGGGTGTTCCTGATTTTCTAAGTTGGTTAGGCTATACGGGGTGTGTTCTGTAATAGGAGCAAATAATTAAAATATAGATCGTACTCATCAGCGATTTTTTAAATAATGGAATCTTTTGAGAAAAGGCGGCAAAACATAAAAAAATAGAATAAAATTAAGGGGCTGTTACACCATCCATTGATTAGTGTATTTTTTTTATTTATTTTTTATTGCAAACGATCAAGTGGGTCTCCTGATGGTCGGAGATCACCACCGCCCATAGACACCTGCAACACCAGGGGGATTGCTAGTTGCAGTTGGTTGTTAACTGACGATTAAATGTGATGCCGTCTCTATTTGTTTTGTTCGAATAGACGGAGACGGCATCACATTTAACCGTCAGTTAACACTTATCAATATAATGTCGTATTTAGTATATTTTGAGAAAAAGTTTATTCTTATTTATTTAGTTCACTTCCTTCTTCACCATTTTTGAGAAAAGCTTTATATCAGTCTTGACTGGAATAGCAATTGCTGGCTTCGTATTGGTGAACGGACTCGCAAGCTTCATACTTAGCTAGCAATTGCCTACTTCCATTCCACGGCAATAATCTACCATTAAACGTCGAGGGTTAATAAAATTGAACTGAAATTTTGCATCACATAAAGCCTCAGATTTTTACCACTTTGGAATATTCTAGCGATGTGATTGCAAAACCGCGTTGCTGCAAATAATAACGTGAGGCATCTTGGTTTTGGTATCTTTTCGCTTCACAACGTAACTTTTTTCTTTAATTGATATTTATTTATTTGACAAAAATAAGTACTTAATACAAATACAAATACAAATCTATTTATTCACTTGAGAAGCGGTTACATCTGTTGTTTACACAGTAATAGAAGAATCAGTACAGCGCTCTCGCCGGTGTCACCAGCATGCAAATATTTATGTCAAAATTATATAATAATAATAATACTAAATAATACATAGTGTTACAATTTTCCGTCAGACTCCAAACTAGGCTAACTTGTTTGGTAGTCTGCGAGTATGAAAACAGATTACTTACTTAATTTTATTGCTAGTGTAAGACAGTGACGGATCCAAATAACCTTTCAAAAATTTTCTTTTTCTTTCAAAAATGCGTATCTAGATTCATGTAAAATAATATTCTTAATTGGCGCGTCTACTCATCCACGTATCAACGGAACGGCCGAGTCCTTGTCGCGAATAAAAATAAAATGCGCGGACGCGTCCTGCGATAACGGTGCGAACGACCCGTTGAGGTTTCGCGAACTAATGCCTAACCCGGGCCAGGGCTGCGCAATGCCCGCTCTTAACGATTATCTTAATTTTGACATTTGGCAAAGTCGTTTAAGTAGTCGTTTAAGTGTTGGATACTGGTTGGACAATCTACACTAGATATACATGTGCACGGCACGGCGCAATATTTATTTTTTTATTCGACTGGATGGCAAACGAGTATGTGGGTCTCCTGATGGTAAGAGATCAACACCGCCCATAAACATTTGCAACACCAGGGGTATTGCAGATGCGTTGCCAACCTAGAGGCCTAAGATGGGATACCTCAAGTGCCAGTAATTTCACCGACTGTCTTACTCTCCATGCCGAAACACAACGGTACAAGCACTGCTGCTTCACTGCAGGATTAGTGAGCAAGATGGTGGTAGCAATCCGAGCGGACCTTGCACACTTGGACTTGACCACCTGCGAATACCTATCTAATACAACTAATTAAGAGGCTAGAAACGCGTGGACTTTCAAAGCTATTGCCAACTTCTTATTCACCGCAGAGCCATAAAAATTGTTAGGTACAGTCAAGTGCAAAAATAAGTATCAATTCAAACCACTCTAAAACATGTTAAAATTACTACGGTCTTATTGCGTCGGAATAACAATCTGTAGTACATATTTTTGAAACTTTAAATAAGTAGGTACAAATTTTTACACTTGACTGTACATTTAATAGTGGAAAGGAAAAACCATTAAAACGCCAAGGAAACGTATCAAAATATATTAAGTTTAAAACGAATAATGGACGAAATAAATGGTCATTACATATACTACATTTTTTTATGAAACTATTGATAAAAAAAAACTTTTTAAACCGTGTAATCTACAGATTGGTTTAGGTTAGGTTAGGTTTATTTTATGAAAATCTTGTAAAGTTGAGAATTACCCAGAGAATTGCATTATAGCAAATGACCATTATGTATTACGTCCATTATTATTTTTAAACTTTATATATTTTGATACGTACCCAAACGCCAAAGTGCTAAGTACTTTCCGTTTTTTTTTCTTTTAAATTAGTTTCCCAATAGCCAATAGTACTTAGCATTTTGGCGTTTTAGTAGTTTTCCTTTCTACTTCGATAAATTCATAAAAATTATATAAAAAATATGTTTGCTCCTGTACCTACCACTACCATGACTACAGTAACCGTACTCGATAGCGACGACCTAAATTATTTGTACGGAGAATTGTACAGCGCCTCTACAAATAATTTACGCCGTCGCTATCGAGTACGGGCACTGTAAACTCATGGTAGTGGTACTGAAATGTGAAAAATTTTCATGTAAATCCAGATTCAGCAAGTTGGTGAATGTAGGATCCCATCTTGCAGCGGACGGGGCAGAAACACAGCTTCAGATTGCAATTGGAATTTTTTTAGCATTTTTTGTACAACTATTTTAGTATTGAGTATGACGTCAACAATTTGAGATGACGTTAAAGGGGAATGACGCGCTAAATTGACTTTTTCAACACCAAACCAGTCGGCACCGAGTTTGTTAAACAGGCTATTAAACGATAAAAGGTGCTGCACCTCTGGCGCACTTGTTAAGCTAACCAACCGTGGCTGGAACAGGTACTTGGGGAAAAGGAAAAAAACGGCTGCCGACCGCTGCCGCGCCGGACTAAAGGACCGGTATTGGTGCGCGACTGACGCGTTCCACGACTTTGTCTTAACATGTTTATTGCGGATTATTCTTCTGGTGTTGCAAGTGTCCATGGGCAACGGTTATCGCTTACCATTAGGCAATCCGTTTCCTCGTTTGCCCTCTATTCTATAAAAAACTTAGTAGCTGTTGTCTGCGACTTTGTCTCCGAAAATTTGTTTATCTAATGGGTATCGCTATCCAATGGGAACTACATTTTTCCGTGATAGGTAAGACTATCCTATGTCCCCAGGATCCCAAACTAAGGCGCTAACAAAATAAATTTGCATATAACGTCATTATCGTTTTAATGTATGCGCTACGAACAAATAAATCGTGCGAGTACCTAATTGTAAACCGTTTTGTACTATTTTTCTGTGCAAATATGCGTTCCCAACAGAACAAGGGCCCAATTTATCAAATTTATGAATAAATACAATTACTAAGAGGATAATTAGGAAGACTAACCCCAAATCTTTTGTAGAAAATATTCGGATATATACCATTTTATGCGCATTTTATGAGCCATATTAACAAGCATACTAGTATCGATGGATTCATTTACCTATTCGGCAAATTTTGGCACAAATTTAATACCTATAAGTATTTATAATATTAGTAATAGTGACAACCCTGTCCTGTGCAAAAGTGTGCCCTAGTGTTGCAGATGTTTATGGGCGGTGGTGATCTCTTACCACCAGGAGACCCACTTGCTCGTTTGCCATCCAGTCGAATAAAAAGAAGTATACATATTTATAGTAATCCAACAGGCAACATGCTAATAAGAAAATAAAATCTAGTTTATTAAATATTTAGTTTAAGTAGAGAACCAGAAGCCATACGATAAATAAATAAATAATAAGAAAATAAATTAAATATACTAGAAACATTTATATGAAGTGTCTAAATACGAAAGCGACCAATACATAAATCGGTCTGTAATGTAATATTAAACAACATATTTTTGCGAAATAAATGAAATTAAGTGTTATGTAGGTAACACATACCTACGCCTGATCAGTTTACTTGAGCCTGTCGCATTCTTTTAATTAAATATGGAAGTCTATCTGACACTCAGCAGCTATATCAATTCAGGCATCAGCGATATACCTATAGTACTAAAATCAAATCAATAAGTTTTCAATAAAAAAAATCTAAAATATTTTTGTCGCATTCACAAATCGCCCACGAACAGCCAGCCTTACTTAAGCCGTGCAGCGAGTACCTTAACATATGATCCCATACTTAGAGCCCTATTAATAACGCCTGCTGTTTGCCCGGCGCGATACCACTGTTTGCCTTCACGCCTTAATCGCCGTCCGACCCTTTCACACCTTTTTTATTTTAGAAAAAACTTCGGTAACTGAATAATAACTTAGTACAGCAAAGTATCTCGTATCGCAATCGCATTTTAGGCGTAAAATGTACCGGGTCATCGATAACTGATTAGGTTACCGGAGTAAATTAGGTATGTTATGACAAGTTTTATTACGAATGATAATATTACTTCATATTTCTTGTTTGGTTTGTCCTCGTATAAGAATTAAAAAAAGATACAGAATGCAACGAAGCATCGAACTGCTAAATGGTTCGCGACTCGCTCCGATCAAGTCTGAAGTGTAAACCGATTGAAAACGCTATCGAAATCCTCGAATCGATCAAACAATTAACTCTAAAGTGGGATCAACGATCTTATTTACCCGATCGAATTTCGCGATCGATTGGCGGAACCCGGCGACTCACCCGTTCTTTGTCCTTACGATCAAATATTTAAGTCCACGCCACACATAATCACCAATTAACTTATGGCACTTGCGAACACTTCGAAACAACGACGTTTTTGATTCAACTCCGGCGCGCGTCTGCTGCCCCGGCGCGTCCAACAGAGACTGAGACTGCACTATTTTGGGTTAACCCACGAACACTCCACTTTATTACACGTTATTACTCGAAGGATTTTGGACTCTGTGCACTGAATTTGTGATAGCCATGTGTTATGGACGTGGTGACGGCCGCGATGGGTTTTGGCGATCTTTGTTCGCGTAAGCCAGGAGCGGCCACTTTTTGTAGGTCTTTGTGTTTCCGAGTCAATGGGGCATTACGACGGTATTACCTGCTACCGTCCGATATTCCAGCTTTTATGGTCAGCAACAATGGTATTTATAATTATTATACTTATGTACCTTTTGTTAGTTGTTTCTGGATATTACAAAATAATGGTTGCCAAAGGAGCCCTTAATTTTAGGTAGATGCTCCGTTTGCGTCAGGCTCTTTGTTCGGGGTCAAGGCTTTTTAGTCCCGGGCTCGTTTATGTTATGCCTAAGGGCTTAAAGGTTAAACAGGTAAAAATTCGTGGTATATTAATGCGGAATGGCGAGTGCAACGTGCGCGTTTATTTGTCGGCCAAATGGGCAGTTTAGAGCATGTTTAGAGTGAGTATACCTACAGCAAGACTTAGCTTTGCCTCAAACGCAAAGGGTTCTAAGGCTTTAAACGCTGAATATTAAACTTTGCTGTCTGTATAATTGTTTGAGTCTTATTCTTCGAGATTATCAAGGTATCTCACTCGTAAATCGCTTCTTATACCAATGATACTTGAACTAATATAAATACCATGCGATAAGTGACAAGGACTTCACTTACAGGAACGTCGCACAACAACCCAAGCAGACTCAGTTTTTCGAGTAGCTGAAAAACTTCGGGCATTTCGGAAAATTACTAAAAACGACCAAAAATCTTAATAAAAGGTATTTCGGGTGCGCTTGCCGTTGGTAAGAGATCACCAGCGCCCATGGAATAGACATCTGCAACACCAGGGGAATTGCAGATGCGTTGCCAACCTAGAGGCCTAAGATGGGATACCTTAAATGCAAGTAGGTAATTAGCGGTCTAATCTAACTGGCTGGATTGTATGGGATGGGAGTGTACACGAAATATCGGGTCGTTATTTCCATGTCGGTAAATAGTGTCACCCGTTTCGCAGGACACAACCCAATTGCTTTTTTGTGCACGCTAATAAAGACGCGCGTGCGCACGTATTCCTAACAAAAGAAACTTGGAAAACCCCCAACTTAGTCACTTCAAAGTTCATCTCAAAAACGGCTAAACCGATTTCGCTGTAACGTGTCTAAGAACCATTGCTAGAAAACCTAATTCCAAATAAAAAAACCGCATTCAAATCGGTCCACCCATTTAAGAGCTGCGGTGCCACAGACAGACACACATAGCGTTCAAACTTATAACACCCCTCTTTTTGCGTTGGGGGTTAAAAACCCGAATTTAAATCATTAATGGCTACTTGCTAGAAACACATAAATCTCGAGTTAGCGTTAAGCTTAGTTTAGTACTGTCAAAATGTATGGAACTGTCAAGCTTAAGCCAGGTTTAACTACTAAATCTAGATTTATTTTTACCTGCAAGGCGGTCTAAATTAGTAATGACCGCCAGTCTAAAACACTAACACTAGGTACTTGCCTGGAGCAGACGGTTTCAGCCGCAGTGACGTCAGGGAGTTCGTTTATATTCGGGCTTTATTCGGGTTACGGCATCTGGCTGAACTGAAAACCGATACGGGCAATGAGATAGCGCATCCAGTAATCACTAATCACCAATATGCATTGGCAATTAAACCTGTAAAATTTCAATAAAGTCTTATCAAACCGCATAGTTGCGACCACTTTGCAAATTTTTTTTTCTTCATACAAGCCTTGTCGAAGGTCCAACCACTGACATCATCTTGCATCGTGTTAGGTATGTACACTTGGGTTCATTAAACTTGTGAGCAAAAATTTGATCTGAACTGGTTCAGATATTTTTGATAAAATTTTTGCTCACAAGTTTATGAACTCGACTGTACAGGAGGACAATTATTAACGTTTAAGGCCGAGAATGCACATACGCGTTTTCTCGACTTTCAGCTGTTTATTTACTAACTTTTATTTTTCATGCATTGCCATTTCCGTAATAACTATTTTATGAATTTATAAATATAAAACCCGTATCATAATAAAACGTATTTTATGAACTTCATTTATTTATGACAGCTTTCACTACTATTTGCTATCATTGGCTATTTTACTACTAGTCAATGTAACAGATGTAGGTACCTAATGTTCGCAGGTGGTAGGACCTTGTGCAAGGTACGCCTGGATTGCTACCACCATCTTGCTCGCTAATCCTGCCGTGAAGCAGCAGTGTTTGCTCTGTTGTGTTTCGGCGGGAAGAGTAAGACAGCGAAAGTGAAATTACTGGCACTTGAGGAATCCCATCTTAGGCCTCTACAGGGCGTCCCACGGCGATGCCACATGGAGGGAAAGTACCTTAAATATCATAGATAGGATGTTTTGCTGAAAGAAGGCTTTATTTTATTTTTAAAAGTTAGTAAAACTGCATTCAAAGATTTTTGAATAATTACATGGTTTGACTGGGAATCGAACCCGCTCCACTAGAAAAAAAAAAACACCCTGTAGTTTTCTCATACCGATCGAAAGGGTTTATTATAAGGATTATTTTTTGCTGAATAACCTAGTGCCGGAAATAAACGGAACACCATAAATTTTAACGAATAAAATGGCCGCCGAGATCTCCAGATCTAACCCCATTAGACTTTTTTTTATGGGGTTACGTAAAAAATTTAGTTTATAAGAAACAGTATGAAAGTGTCCACGAGCTTCAAGCAGAACTTAGACGTATTATTTTAAATATCCACCACAAAATGATCAAAAAATCGACAGGAAGTGAAATAGTCAAAAGAGTGCGTCTTTGTATTGAACAGAATGGAACTCATTTTGAGCATTTGATAAATTGATTTTTTTTATTAAAAATGTTAAAATTTATGGTGTTCCGTTTATTTCCGGCACTAGGTTATTTAGCAAAAAATAATCCTTATAATAAACCCTTTCGATCGGTATGAGAAAACTACAGGAGGTTTTTTTTTCTAGTGGAGCGGGTTTGATTCCCAGTCAAACCATGTAATTATTCAAAAATCTTTGAATGCAGTTTTACTAACTTTTAAAAATAAAATAAAGCCTTC
The DNA here is from genome assembly GCA_037349165.1 of Choristoneura rosaceana. Taxonomy (NCBI): domain Eukaryota; kingdom Metazoa; phylum Arthropoda; class Insecta; order Lepidoptera; family Tortricidae; genus Choristoneura; species Choristoneura rosaceana. The sequence continues at coordinate 2,455,124 of JAZBNJ010000026.1, forward strand.
TTTCAGCAAAACATCCTATCTATGATATTTAAGGTACTTTCCCTCCATGTGGCATCGCCGTGGGACGTCCTGTATATGGGCAATGCATCTGCAATCCTCCTGGTGTTGCAGTGTCTATGGGCGGTGGTAATCTCTTACCATCTTACCCACTTGCTCGTTTGCCATCCAGTCGAATAAAAAAAACATATAGATGAAGATGACTCGAAACAGTTTTATCCCTGATCCGATGCGTTCATGATCATAAATCAAAATGTGATAAAATTCAGGATCACTTTACATATTAGAAGTACGCATAGGGCTGTATGTATGACAGTGAAATGTCTTGTCTACCTAGTCGCCATTCATCATAAACACCAGAGTTGTCTAAGCTAGAGTTGCCATCTAAAACTATATCGTATTGTCAATGGAGATGTTGACACCACCAATCAACTGACGTACTTTCACGAGCTGTCAAAACACAAATCTCCCATAGTTTCAATGGCAATAGCGACTTATGACGTCATAACTCGCTATTTGTTCGCCAACTCAATTAACTAACTATTTATTTGTTTTAAAGCAACAAAAAATCTAATATTACAGTAAATCGAAAATGAATCTAGTTTTCAGGGCTAAAATAAAGCGGTTTTTTACTGGAGTCGTGCCTTCCAATTGTTTTTTAATGGCGTCAACATCCCTATTGCATAAATTCGTATTCTGATTTTTGACCACCAAGGCAGCTCACTTTATGATGGCAACTACGAGGCTTAGAGATATGTAAAACTAAATCATTAAAAAAAGTTAAGGTTAAAAAATTAAACGCAGACTTATAATTTCTTAAAATTTATTTTCTATGCAACATAAAAAAATATTCATCATAGTTACACAATAAATTACCGTTACTTAATGCACAACTAAAATGTAAATTATTATCGTGAAACGCACGAGGTCAGTTTCATTCGTCAATTGAATACAAAAAAAAAATACAATTTGTCATGATTTTAGTTCAACACTTGTTATACCAACCTAACCTTGTTATGCAACCTAAGACTAATAAAATCAAGTATCCTGCGTTACAAAGCATGCCCTGCGATTACTATACATGTTTACCCACTGTCTTAGGACGTACTGACATACATTTTTAATCTAATAAAACAAAATACACTAATTACATGAAGAGTAATTGGCCTGACCTCATGTTTCTTCTAGAGGATGCGAACTCGTCTTCAGACAGTGAGGTATACACTGAAGATATTCAGAATAAAAAAAAGCTCTACGGTACTGACGAAGATAATCAGGTCTATTTCAATCTGTCACCTCTGGACGCAGAAGGATATCGGCTAGCCAAAAGCATGACGTATCAAACACACCTAACAGTCTTTACAAGTACCCGCACAGATTTTCTTAAATTCAGAAGTCTTCATTCTTACTTAACACTGATCGTCACACAACAATTAATATGCACAGCAATATAGTTTAAAAAAATCAGCTATGATTCGATAACATTTCCAGCCCAGCTTTATCTTGCATTTAAACAGATTTTACTTCGTTTACAATTAATGTCTAGCGTTCATATACACTGGCAAACCAAGTGCCTACACAGTACGTATCTATACACAAAAACTGTTTTAATATTAGCCCAATAATACAAAACGTTATTTCAAAAAAACTACATTCTATAATTAGGTAAGTATGTAATGAACGATAAATATGTGATGATAACAGCGAACACTGACGGTAAATAAATGCAGACTTGTGCTTCGTGTACTTGCATTGCTATGATCACGCGGCGCCTCGCTCCACCGCGGCGAGATCACTTTCAGAGGATATACGAACACATGGGAGTTGTAAATAATTTTGGGTTCAAGGCAGTGAAAAATTCACCGTAAATTTGGTGGGTTCCTTCAACAATCAACGTCTCCAATGTCATTAGTCATTGTGATCCGTAACAAATATTTTATTAAGGCAAATAATTTCTCAATGATTAACAGCACGGTATAAAAAGCGACGAAACAGACGCGAATCGAACAAGGCTCTCTTACTAATAATTAATATTAATATATATTAAATTCTTACTAGACAATAGACATGATAAAGACTCCTTAACAAACAACTTAAAGGGGTTATGATAACAGTGCCTTCAAATATAATATAATGCAATGTTCAAGGTACCAATGTTCCAGTAAGCTCTTAGCGAACAGCGTTGCAGTCCTGCACATCGTGACTCGAAACCGATCGGAAAATACTATACGTCAAAAAAAATTAAAATAAAGTAATTACATTAAAATTTGTTCTCTATTGCACACGACGCAGTCTTAAGTTTTTTAAACATGCAGATCTCATCTGACTGGCGCAGCAAGGAAAACGACGTAAATAAAGAGAAATCTGAAAAACAACATGGTTTTACCGAGTGGAATGTATTACTTAGGACCCGACACCTTTCAGGCGAAGAAGAAAGTATAACATGTACTAGTGTTATATAAATTAATAATAAATATGCGCCGTCTGTCTGCAGCGTCGGCCATTTTGTCTGTTTGAGACGAAGCAACATGACCGCCGCCGCAGCGCGTTCGTGCTCGACAGTATATGTGACGTGTAATGCAAAGAATAAATATTTAATACATTATAGATGCGACAAGCGAACGCAATGTCTGCCTAACATTAGTTAACACGAGACCTAGCCTTATACCTAAACACGATACACGTCCCGCCTCAGGGGCGCGGCCACAATCCAACCGATGGAACTTATGGCACAGTTATGCCTTTAGTTTTATTTGTGACATCATGTAAAAAATAACCGTGCAATAAGGTCTCTTAATTTTATAAAACATACCACTCAAAAATGACATTTCTAGTAGAATCAGCGAAGGATCTAGGGCGGGGGGACACTGATCATGACCCACCCGTGGGCTCTCCACTCTTGAGTAAGTACATTTTTAACACCCCTCCTTAGATCCGCCTCTGAGTAGAATAACGTCTAAGACCGTTTTTTAAATACAAAAATTGACAGACTGTTGTCTTCTCCCTCTGGATTGCAGCGCTAGCGCCAACGAGGTCGGGACTCGGAAACATCAACTGGGATAACTGGGGTGCGAACGAATATCCTATGACGAATATTAGAGGAATACCAAATAAGCCTTAATATATAAATTTAGGATGCGAATCACGCATCTAGTGATATATATACATCTAGTTTAAACTGTGAACGGGGTATTCGATTGGAGATAAAAATTGGAAATCGTTTACCAGTCAACGCGCATTACAATCGATTCGAAGAGGACTCTATTGAGACAACTAAGATTCACTATTCGAGGATATGCTTAGAGACACGGTCGATTATCTCAAATGTCGGTGTCCCTTTCCAAAAAGGTTGGTTAGAAGGGTGCAATTGTTGAGACAAACGATCGTGTCCCCAGTCGTATGGGGTGAGACTCGTATAAACCACCGTCACAACACCGAACCAAGCACCAAAACCCGCCGGTGGCCAAGCTGCGATGTACAAAAATATACCTTTTACATTTAGTAAAATATATCATTCATCGATATTACCAGTCGTGTGCGTTACCCAAAACCTATTCTAATGACACAATTTCGAAATCACGTTGATATATTAGGTATTACAATTATAAGAAATAGCTGCCTGATATATAAATCAAGATATTTATATAGCTGCCTTTTTCATGCAAGATTTTCAGTAACTCTCAAGATTGATTTTATATATTTTTTTAATTGTCCAACAAGTACGAAACTACTAATTTACTCATACATAGGCGAGCACACGACTGTAAATAGAAAATAGAAGCCTAATACACGATGCTAGCTCTTGTTAGAAAATATGTTTTGAAAGTGACGCTACTAAACAGTCATAGTTTTTCATAAAATATGCATTTTTATGGTCCAAAGCGTTGTAAAGTTACTAGCATCCTTATCATCAGACTGAATGATACTATTTACTGGCTCGGATAATACCGACCCGACATTTCGTGTACACGCCCATAAGAAACTCACGTTAAATTTGATATTAGTTTGTATGGGCGTGTACACGAAAAATCGGGTCGGTATTTCCATATCGGTATTATCCGGGCCGATAAATAGTGTCTCCCATCAGATTGATCGAGGCAGAGTTACACTCATCTGTGAGATAGAAACGGATACCAGTAGCCGCTCAAAATAGTAAGAATCAAGTTACAATAGTGAAGAATTCTAACAATTGAAATAGGATAGATATGGATTTGATATAAAAAATAACGCGATGGGAAAACATGAACTACAATCTGCTTCCTTTGTACATTGACTGAAAATAGCGCTCCTTAGCCTAGGTCGGACCCACACATGATTGAAGATACTCAGAAGACCCCAGGGTCAGCAGCCCGCAGCCCAACCCCGCCCCCCCCCCCAGCGCTGGCCACCGGTGCCCAGAGCGAATATTCTTTATCGATTACCCTATTTTCTGTGACAAAAATAGCTTCTCTTAATATCGACACCTGCGTCACCTTACCATACGTAATTGATATCGAGCCAAAACTTCGCCTACAAGCCGAATATTAGAAAGTGTCAGATTATGAGGACTATTATTACTTTTATTACTTAAAATCAGTCTCATAAACAAACCAATCTGTTGGAGAATCACAGACGCACATAAATAACTATTAAATCGATGAGACGCGACACTTTAAGAAAAAAACTTCCTTTTGTTGACAACCTTTCCTGAATACTAGAAACCCTTTTACAAACTATTGAATAATCTTCTAACTAGATTTTTTGGATACCCGGTTTTTATACTGATTTAACACAACTAAAAATTATTCTATTATTTAAAGTGTCGACGTTGTAAAGCTATAGCATGCCGTTGAAGTATCATAAAAACTGTTTTCCAACTAATAGCCGTCAGCACTGACACTAGGGCCCAACTAACGAAAGTAGGCAGTTTCAACTTACACTAACTTGGCCCTTTAACTAATAAATTTCAACTAAAATATCAAAAAAAAAACTGCACATCACTTAGCCTGTGCTTAGATTCAAAATAGTGGCAGTATAGCTTTTTGAAAAATACATTCGTATTGAGATTATTAAAAGTCGCGTCCACACCGACCGGACCTCGGCGTTCCATTGTCGCCATGCAGCTGCGCAGTTCGGTTGGCGTGCACGTGACTACATACATTTGTTTTATTTATACAAGTAGCTGAATCTAACTACTTTACAAATAACATTCATTTTTCGCACTGAGATTCTACAGAGTGTTAGTTTGCTAATTTGGGAGGAATCAAAAATACATTACAAATCCTTTCTCCTCCCGAAATTTTCCATGTTCTAACATCCAATAGAGTTATTAAACGACTGAAATTCTTTTTATTCCTACTGTAAACACTATTTTAGTCAGAGAAGATGCAAGTTTCACACGTCCCACGTTACGAGCCACTTTATTTGGTTGGACAAAAGATTAGATCAAATCTCGTGTATGGAATTGATCAATATACTATAGAGATAGGGTAAAAGGCACTAAGTGTTTGTTGATTGCAACCTTTTCCACTTAACACTTGCATCTTTTCTTACTGTTTCATAAACACCAGTTCAAGAGTGGCAGGGCGATTATTTAAATTTAATATTTCGAAGTTAATGACTCTTGATACGCGTTATAGCGACAAGGGCGGGTAGGATCTATTGATCAATATTTAAAAACATAAAACTTGTCGACTGTTTCTAATAAAAGTGAGGGTTTTTTCACAAAGTAAGCGGTCTCTTGAACTTGACTATTGAAACTTCATGATCGGCCTAAAACAACCCGCCCCAAAATCAAAAACCTAGCAAAAGGACATGTTTACATTACATAACTGTTTTGTATTGCAAACGTGTCGAATTACTACCAAGTCGCTATAACCGACGAGTTAAAGTTAATATCACCAACGTTTACATTTTTCAGCTGTCAAAACGGCTACACAACTTGCAGCTGTCACTAAGTGTGTCACTATGGTTTAAAAAAAAAACATTGCCAGAAAAACGACAATGTTGCCATCCTACTTAGTTCTTTTCGGACTACGTTTGCGAATATTTTGCAAGTATTTTATATATTTCAGCGCTTCTTTGCAAATTTCCTACACATAGCGACACTGGGAGCCAATTTTCTACAAACTGGCGACTATTTGGATGTATATTCTAAAGCCGGGTCTCCACTGAGCGAGCCGTCTCAGTCGGCAAGCGCATTACGCATGATTTTGTTCGACACAGGCTAAAAATAGCTTCAAAAATGGCTGCCGCACAAAGCGGCTTGTTAAGTGGAGACCCGGCTTAACAACACCTCATAAGGGCCAATCAACTATTTTACCGACACTTTGGGCGTCTCCTGCGTTACCAAAATTGTCTCTGGCGTAACCAAAAAGTCGTACTTCCAACAAGATATTTCACGGTTTAGTTGAACTTACATAGGATGGCATGTATTCATATACACCATCTATTAAATTACAGAAAAAACACGTTTACTCACAAGAATCTGCAATTGTTTGAAAAATGTCGCGGACAGATTAGTGTCGGTAAAAAAGTTGATTGGCCCATAAATTACATAGTTGGCAACACTGTGAGACGACCAAAGCGGTCAACGATGGACACCAACTCTTAGTTAACCTTTCTGCTTCTGTGGCACTAATTTCCCAGCTGTTGCAGACTGTAGTCATAGTAGTCAGGTGTCGGTGGTGACTGGTTTAGACGTAGGTGGGCGGCATGGCGCCGCGCGGCGCGGGCTCGGGCGGCGGCGGCGCGGGCGGCAGCGCGCGCGCACCCGGCACGTACTGCCCGATGAACGACCCGTCCTCCGTGAATCGACCTGGTAACACAACATGATTAAATAAAGCCCTAGAAAATAAGTTTCATGTACTGCAGTGTATTTTTTAAGTAATAAAAAATACATATATTCGAATTCAATGGAATCAAGCAATCCGGTAAACAAATGTGACTTGTGGTAATTATTTTCGTAGGTAAGTTTGGTTCAATCAAAAAATTAATTGTGTAGGTACAGCACTAAATTTCCAGAGACTAGACAGAATTTGGTGAGGAAAAAATTATCATGTCAATTTGACAAATATAACGGATTTTCGTCTTCCAATTAATTCTATAAAATAAACATATTTACACAATTCTTTAATGATACAATGATTGTTAAAAACAGTGGCGGGTTCATTGAGATGTGACTATGATCGGGATCGGTGTTCAAATGTAAGTAACTACGGAATAAACATGAGAAATTGCTTTGTTTACACGATTGTTTGATTTCATAGAATTATATTTTAATTTCCGGAGTATTTTCAAATATCCTAAATTAAACTTAAACGGCAACAGCAGGCCGCCACTAAAGAATAAATGGGTGAATGGCATAACAGATTAACGTCCTCAATATTTAACGTAAGTAGAAGTTTTAGGCAGAACAATTAAAAAAACAAACCAATAACAAGTTACAATAAAAACAAGCAGATAAGGCATTAAACATGCTCGTTCCATAAAAATAGGAAACAACTTAACATATTAAAAAAGGATAAAAAATCATACCTCGTAAACAAAAAAATAAACCGGTGCTCGTGCGCAGGCAAACATTGAAGGCAAAAAAGGACGGAAAAGGACAACTACCCTAACTAATGTAAATGCACTCAAAAAACATAAAACATAGCAAACCGTGTATAGAAAAGTATATATATAAACTAGGAATATTATTTCCCTCCATCTCACTCGATTTAAACGTAATATCATTTTTTACAACCTAGCTTAGCTTGTGTACTTGACACTAAAATAACCTAAAAAATAAGTAGCGGAGATTCTGTGCAAAACTTATTTGTCACACTTGCAACGGAACCGTGAAGCAGCCTTTATTAAAACTATTTCTAAAATAGTACAATAAAGACCCTGAACGCCCGGAAGATACCTAATAGTATAATTAATTCCTAAACAACAGCTAATATCGAATTTTTAACAGATCATCGATCATCGAGATTCGGCGGACAATTTTGGCGGGCGAATTCACTCAAACGGACCAATCAGAGCGAAGATCGGAGACGCGACGCCGATTGGTTGATCAGTATTTGATTTAGAGAGATGTGATGGCACTACGTTTTTTAATCTAATTTGAACGTAGCACAGGGTGTGAAAGGATTCAGCCGGCAGGACCATAGGACGCAAGACCCTGTCAAAGTGTAGGTGACTTGTAGATACAAATGCGTCTCAACCGCTCTACACCAAACAGCGCCCATCCGGCCCTACCGACCGCGAGGTGAGAGGTAATGAAGGGAGACGGGGCGAGGTTAGACGAGCGTGGCGAAGGCGCCCGAGGCGGAGTCCTGGTGGCTGGCGGCGGGCGGCCGGCGCTTGCGGCCGTACTGCCCGATGAAGGACCCGTCCTCGTTCATGCCCGCTGCAACGCATGCCGACATACAGACACGGCCGCGCATGCTAGCCTCTACCAAGTGACTGGCCATAGTACTTGTTAGGCAAGTGGTTAGAACTTCATATCTTGCCGTCCCGCTCACGCTTATATTATTTAATACGACAGTGAGAGGGACGGTACGACACGAACTTATATTTTCGTATTTCGTAGTAGTCCCCAAAAGCTTTGTACTTGTAACTACGACGACCGGATGGTTAAGTGGTTAGAGAACCTGACCGTGAAGCCTGAAGTCCCGGGGGCGATACTCGGTCAGGGCGGATATTTGTAGTCAACAGCACAGCAGCAGAAGTAGATGAGCAGTTGTGGTGCTCTAAATGATCTACATACTCGTCGAGAGACAGTATAGTCGTCGCAGTCGAGTTTGTGCACCGTTACTGTTTTCCACTCCTGCTGCAGACTGTACAAATAATACGAATGTTTGCTCACGATACAAAGTCAAAGTATCTTTTTTTTTCATTTAAGCTATACTATCATCATCATCATCATCATAGCAGCCGTAGTGGACACTGTTGGACATAGGCCCCCAGACCTCCAGTCGCTTCGGTTGGAAGCGGCCTGCATCCCCCGTGAACCCGCGGCTTTAACCAGGTCATCCGTCCATCTCGTTGGTAGAAGTCCTAAGTTGCGTTTGCGGATTAACAGTCTCCATTCGAGAACCTCGAACCGGGCCGTATATTGCATGCTTTCGGATATGCCAACTTTATGCAATGGGTTTATATGTACTGAACAAGTTTTATGGCGAGTCACTTTAGTAAAAGAACGATTACTGGAGCTTTGGTAGACCGTTATTTAAAAAACATAAGTCCAGTAACCCTTCAACACAAACACAAAAATAGTTTAAAAAAAATAGCACAATAACATCAAACTTCACTTGAAAAAAACAGGTAAAACTAGCAAATCGTCATGCAGCTAACTTACAGGTACTGCGAGCTTTAAATGCGGGGACTAGGTATTTGACGGGCGTCTATTGCAAAATAAAATAGCTACATTCTCACATCAATAATGACTAAAAGCTAAGAAACTTTCAGAACTTGCGTTGATTATTTACAATTTGTGGACCGTTATAATAGGGATGTTGACACCACTAATCAACTGACGTACTTTTTATGAGCTGTCAAAACATAATTCTCCCATAGAGTTTCAATGGACATTGGCGGAATCATCGATAGTTTCGATGGAGCTATATTTTTTCTAAAAACTGAATTGAGTTTCAATGGCAATAGCGACTTATGATTGTTCGCCAACTCGAATTAACTATTTATTTGTTTTAAAGCAACAAAAAATCTAATTTTACATTAAATCGAAAATTAATCTGGTTTTCAGGGCTAAAATAAAGCGTTTTTTTTACTGGAGTCGTGCCTTCGAATTATTTATTAATGGCGTCAACATCCTTATTATCGTCAGTATTTACACATTCAGTGCCAAGAACACGCTTGGCGCGCTCTCTGTTCGTAGGCAGTTTTCGCATCACAGCGGAAAAACGCTGCTACGCGCTACGAGCGTAGCACGTAGCGAATGTGCTAATTTATTTTATTAGATGTGGCGCTACTTTGTGGCACCCAAAATAAGTTGACTGGAGTTGTCCACTACAACACATCGTGATGCAAAATTTGAGGTTCTAGTTCTCCACTGTTGACCTTTTCCAAGACCAATTTCCACTTTTATAAAAATAATAATAACTTAGAAATACATGTATGTGGGAAATTATTATTAGGCTTTTGTATTCCTTGATGTATACTTGTATTCTTATTATGTTAATTTTTATATGCTGTGAAGAGTTTACAAACATACATATAGCCTGGTTAAGGGCAAACAACAAGTCTTTCTATCTTATTAATCCTGCCGTTTTAGCCACATTTTGAGTTGTATTTTGGGCGGGGCATTAATACGATTCTGCAGCTCTCATTTATATTGAACGTACAGATCGTAAAACTATCGATAATTATATACAGTTGAGGGCATAAATATCTATACAGCCATAGCGCCAAATAATATGTATATATGAATATTTTTGACGTTTTGTAAAGTACATATTTTTATGACATTAACTGTACGGCACTGGTTTGCGGTACTTTTCTTCAGTTACGTACCATAATCATTCTTAACACATACTTCTCGAAAAATCGAAGTAATTTTAGAAATAAATAGTTCCTCATTGAATTCGTTAGAAATATTAGTTGTTTGTTACGTACCAGTTTCTCCTTCGCCGTACTCAGCCATGGAGTCGGTGTCGCTCTCCACGCCGGGCTTGGCACCGCTGCTCATCGAGTGACGCGACTTGTTGTCCAACCTTCGGAGAGGAACAAGTTTGAGAAAAATGCATTCGGTAGTACGAAAAAAAGTATAACCCATTGTTTCACTACTCTTTGTAAAGCCCCTTTTACCTTGTGATAAAGTATGTACGATGCCGTCTGTTTATGCTTCGATTAAATAGAGACAGTATCACAGATGTGTCAGAATACAATAGGGAATACAAAGAGTGGCAAAACAGGGAAGTTATTGACAAATGTCTATAAAATTTTGAGAGAAAGGTGAAAACGTATTTTTAACGTCTTTATTTCCTGTAGAATTTATCCGACTGTCTGCCAAATTCGATCAGTTTGGCAGTTATTCATTCACCACGAAACATAAGACCGTTCTCTCTAACGGTCAAAGGACCACACGCGACAGTGTGGTGAGCGATTTTTTTTATTTACTTGTGCCAGCTCGCGGTCGTGCACGTCGTCCTGGCGGCCGCGCGCTGTACAGTAACACAGTCAGTACGTACGGGTGCGTGTACTCGTGGAAGCCCGTGTCGGGGTGGTCCCGGCGGCCGTGCGCCAGCTCGCGGTCGTGCACGTCGTACTTCCCCCCGCGGTTGCGGCGCGCGACGCACACCAGCACCAGCACCAACAACAGGAACGCCAGCGCCAGCATCACGCCGATGAACCACCCGGCCGTCGCCATCTTGTCGTCCGGCATTATTAGCGGCCCGTCTGAAACACCACACACGTTACACCCTCTACTTTCGGATACTTTACAGTGCTTAATTTTGGAGACGTACAGCGCATAAAGTACTTATTAAACTGCATTACGTCGTACGACGGACAAAAACCAGAACAAACTCACCGTTTGTCGTATCGACTTCCTTGATGTCGCTGCTGCTGAAGTATTCCCCGTCGTGAGCAGTTATCTTCACTTCGTATACTTTCCCGGGCTCCAGGCCGGTCAGAATGACGTAGTCGTCCTCTGTGACCTCGTTCGTTTGGGTCCACTTTGGATGCCCCTTGAGCTTGTACCAAGCCTTGAAGTGCGTCCCCGGATGCCCGTCGAGAGCCGGCAGCCACCGCACCAGAATGTGGGCGGTTCCCTCCTTAGCGGTGAGCATGCTGGCCTCAAAAGCGGGGGTGTCGGGTTGCGCGTTGATCACAGACTTCGTCGTTTGTTCCACGTAGTATTTATCCCCTTCGCCAGCTTTCGTCTTCGCTCTGATCTCTATCCTGTACTTCGTGTTGGGTTCCAGTCCGGCTAATTTTGCGCGATCGAATTTGGGGTCGATGAGTTTCTTCCGCTCCTGTAGAGGTCCTAGCGAAGTGCCGGTGACTTTTTGGTAGTAGATTTTGTAGCCGGTGAGGACGCCGTTTTCGTCCATCGGTTTGTCCCACTTGAGGAGCATAGCGGAGGAACCGATCGGGTAAACTTCGAAGGATTTGACGGTTCCGGGTTTGCCTTCGGGGGTGACGAAGCTGAGAGTCTCGCTGGGCGGTCCGTTCTCGTGGCCGTTGTAAGCCATGATTCGCACGTTATTCTTCTTGTAGGGTTTCAGTTCGGTGATGAGAGCCCTGGTGGTGTCAGAGTTGACCTTGACCTCTCTGATCTGGTCCTCATCTCCGTCGGGCCAGGTCTGTATCTTGTAGCCTTTGAAGTGTCCACGGACGGATTCTGGGGGGACAGGGTTCCAGCTGAGCAGGGCTTCGGTGCCGGACGTGACTTCTACGAGGGTGAAGTTGGTCGGAGCGAGCTGGGGCTTGTCCTCGCCGGACCAGCCGATCACTTCCACGGGGGCCACGTTCGAGGTGCCCTTGGAGTTCATGGCGACCACCTGGAGAATAAAGCAATGAGTTTAGCTCTTAAGTATTTTCCGTGGTCTGGTCGACTTTAGTGGGTAAAAAGAGAGTTTTTGGTCTCAGATTGCGGTGATTTATAATGAATACCTTGATCCTGTAGGGCACGAAAGTGGGTGTATTGGGCACGAGCAGCTCGCTCTGCCGCCAGTCGCGCACGGACTCCTCGCTCCACGGCGAGCTGGGGATATCGCGCCGCCACGACACCAAGTAGTAGAATCCGGGGCCGTTGTGCTCGATTTGAGGCATTTTCTGGAATACATTCAATATCCACATTCATATTGCATACGAACGCAACGAGTTGACTAACATATGACGTCTGCAGACAACCTAATACACATTTCAGTATCTGGTCTTGTGAAAATTGTGTTATCAATACTTAAACAGCTTCAAACTGTAGCTCACAGAGAACCATTTGCTAAGGGATAATCGTCGTTAATTACGTGAAAAGCCATAAACTACCTCCCATAGAAACAATATCGGCGTGAAAAAATAATGCATGATATGTTGATTCACGTGCTCGAATTCCTTTCGGTAATACCATAAAAAGTCGTTATCAAGTACATAATTATATCACTTTTCTCAGCAATTCCAATGCTAAGCCCAAATTCATACCAAAGAAGCACACTCACCGACCAAAATATGACCATGTTCGTGGGATCCCTGCCCTTGCCTTCCACATTGTCCGGGTTCTTATACGGCACGTCCGGCTGGGTCGTGCACACGTCCGAGTGGCCGGACGGCGAGGACGGGCCGATCTTGTTGTGCGCTATGACCCGGAAGGTGTAGTTGGCCCACGGCGACAGCTCCACGGTCCAGGAGGAGTCGATGGCCGGCACGTTGTCGCTGGCCACGTCCCACGTGTCGGGCGTGAACGTGGTGTTGTACTGGATGGAGAAGCGGAGGATCGGCGCGCGGTTGTCGCCCATCGGGGACCAGCGGAGCGTCGCCACTTTCTCGTGGCACTCGATGCCGTCGAGAACTGGAGCGTTGGGCTTATCTGTGGACAAACGTTAGGTATAAGTTGCACGTATGCCAGAGACACAGCGTCTCGGCAAACGTAGTGTAAAGTGTAGGATGCCCTCCGGCCAGGTGGAGTGTCGATCTGCGAAAACCTGCTGGTACAAGCTGGATGCGACGAGCCGAGGACAGGGCGCAATGGCGCTTATTGGGGGAGACTTAATAGGTAGACATAGGTATGTCTAGCAGTGAAAAGAAAGAAAGAAAATAATTCATTTATAACAGCAATGATACATTAAGATTAGGAGAAATAACAATAAGTGTTGCCGCTATAAAAAGGTCCCGGCTCAGCATATCGCCAGTGAACTGCTATTAGCTGATGATAATGATTGTATTTGTTCTGTCTGTTTTTATGGCGTTAAAAATGTTGTAGTATGGCAATTGGCCACTTTCAGTGTTTAGCAGTAACACAATGGTTTACTGCTACATAAACGCATATTGCTTGTATCAGCGACAATCATAATGTATATAAACTAGGTTTTATTGAATAAATGAGTTCGTTCGTTCTTTACGCACAACAACATCGTATTATTGACCTACGATCCCCATATATTACATGGCGACCCTGCCACTACGAACCAACGGAAACTAACCGCAAGAAAACCACGCAGTCAGACCTCAAGAAGAAAATAAGAATATGAAGACATCATGAAGAAAAAGAAGAAGAAAAATTATAGAAGTTTTAATATTAAGAAGATTTAGTTTAAAATATTATTAAGTTTTAAATATTAGAAGAATGAAGAAACTAATTGAAGATAAAGAATCCCAATTATGAAGAACGAAGATTAATGAAGAAAAATATATTATGTACTGAAGAAAGAAAAGGAAAACAAAAAAAACATTAAATACGAAGAATTTACAGTATTCAATATTCACTTATATTGAAGAAATGAAGGAAATAAGATAAATAAGAAGAAGCCACTAAAATGAGATAAAGTAGGAAGAGAAGTATTAAGCTATAAAAATGAAGAATGAAGAAATTTAAGAAAAATAAATACGAAGACATAAGTTAATAAACTAAAGTAAGCAAGATAAATATTAAATACAATCACTAAAGAAGAAAGAAAAACGAAGAAAGAAGAGGAGTCCAGAGTTAGCCCGGCCCATGAACGCGAACACCAGCAGTCCTCGTGCCATGCGGAGCAGCATCGAGTCACGTGCCACGCCGTGTCATCGCCCCGCCGCACTAGACGCCTGACGCTGACCCCGATGCCGCGCCAGCAGCCAAGATGCTGCGTGCCATCAGCACAAACGACACTACTGCCGCTTACGGCGAGAGGTTTTTCATTCCATATTTTGGTATTTTTTTTAATAGTTCTTAATTTTAATAGCTCTTAATTTCTATATTTTTTTTAATTTATTAAAATCTATTAAATATAATAATTATTTATATATAAAAAAAACTATAAAATAATCTTTAGGCAATTTAATTGTAGTGATTTGTACTTAAACTAGTATCAAGACTGATCACCTTGAAATCTGGTGAGAGTACAATTTACTACAGTTAATTAAATACTTAATAGCAAATTCTATTTGCAATTTTTACACGTTAAATTAATTTTAACATGCTTTTATATATTTTTTTACGTAAGTACCTATTAATAAGGGATTGTCGCTGATACAAGCAATATGCGTTTATGTAGCAGTAAACTATTGTGTTACTGCTAAACACTGAAAGTGGCCAATTGCCATACTACACCTCCCCCGAAAGTCCCTTCAATGTATTTTCTTTCTTTCTAATGGCATACATACATGGGTCTAGTTTCGCGAAATGAACAAACAACTCACCCTGGACGGTCAAAGTGGCTTGCGCGCGGGCCTCGTCGATCTCAGTCTTGGCGATGCACGTGAACTCGCCGGAGTCCAGCTCGCTGGTGTCAGAGATGAGCAGCGAGTAGTCGTTGGTGACGCGGAAGCGCGGCTGGTTGTCGAAGTCGATGGGCTCCCCGTTGATGAGCCAGATGATGTCTAGTTTGAGCGAGTCGTCCGCGTTGGCGGTGCAGCGGAACGTCGCGGAAGACCCGGCTGCCACTTCGTAGGGCTCCGGCTTGTCGGTTATCACTGTGCGCTCTGTGGACAAAAGGATGTTTAGAACAGCCTTTACCTGCGGCCTTGCTTGCGGAAGCTATTACGTGAGGCAGCCCTAAATTTAAAAATTAATATATAGTTAAGGTGGGTTAAGTTTTTCCATATCGAAGTCTTTATGGCATTGACATATAGATTGATTTTACTTGGCTCCTGCAGGAATAATTTTTATAACCACGTATATAATTGGGTAATTTCCTGGGTAAAACATGATTCTATTAAGTCTGTCAGTTAGATTAAGCCCGATTTCCACCGCAAGCCGAGCTGAGTCCTTAATGAAACGACGATCGGCTGCATGTACTTACACCGGACCTCTGTGAAGTTGATCGATGTAAGTTAAACTAAGTCATTAATGGATCAGCTCCTCTCGCGGTGGAAACCGTCCTTCAGCGCAAGGCTCGGAACCGGTTTGTAAAATAGCGGTAAATACCGGTTTATTTCGGTTTAACTCCGAACTTTCATAAGAACGCGAACGGTTTTAAGAACTTAACTATAACCTAAATAAAGCGGTTCATTCGACGAGTGACAGCTGGCCGGCGGCGGCGGGCGGCGACGTTTATCCTGCGCCGAAATAAACCGATTTTTATTGTTCTATACCGGTTAATCTGACAAGAACTTTATGGAAATGTTCCCTTAAAAACCCGTTCAAAAATAACGGTTTTGCGAACGAAACCAAAATTAAAAGGTTTTGCCCAAGTACATGATAACGGTTTGGAAATTTAACCGGTATCCGAGTCTTGGTTCAGCGAAGCTTATCCTTTCTTTAAGTAAATAGCGACCTGTAAACTGAGTACTTACTTTTGACCGTGAGCGAGCCGAAGGCAGACTTCTCCCCGAACTTGTTCTTCGCGTAGCACTGGTAAGAGCCGGCGTTCGTATAGCTGACGTTGCGGATCACCAGGTCGCCTTCCGTCGTTATGTTGAAGCTGGAGAAACATTAAGATTGTGATCAGAAGTAGTAGGTGATCAGAGTCAAAAGCAAGGTAACATTCGAGGTCATTAGCCGAACTGGTTTGACAGAACTGTCTTTAAATGTGGCCACGGTTCAACCAGTGTTGTTGTTATCTGTCTGTGTCTGTTCATAGACGCGGAACTGAGCGAGAAGAAAGTAATGCGGTCCGGTATTGCGGAGTGCTTTTCCGTTCGCTGAGACTTCCCGCTTCCCTACTCACGCTTGTTTCCCTCTCCTCTTCGCTTCCCTGCTTGCACTCATTTCTCCGCCCCGCTTCCCAGTTGTGTATGAATTTTGAAGCTAGTTACCAACTCCCTAATTCACTGAAGAGGACCGGAGATTTTATGCATTTTAAAAAATATATAAAATAGGCTTGCGTTTGGCCTTAATCTCGCTTGATGGAAGGCGAAGATGAGGCCTAACATGGTACACCTTTCCCTAGAAGGTGTCTGTTCATTTTGACCTTAAAGATATCCAAATTGTAGCGTTCCAGAAAATCTGGCCTCACCAGAGTTCCACTCGTTAGTCGTCCGCATAATGAAAGAAGAGGCAAACCGCTCAATTTTCTTCATAACGTCTTTGTGTTTCGAATATCCATCCATACTTACTAATATTATAAATGCGAAAGTGTGTTTGTATGTTTGTCCGTCTTTCATGCCGTAACGGAGCGACGGATCGACGTGATTTTTGGCATGGAGATAGTTTATGGTTCCTAGAGTGACATAGGCTACTTTTTATGCCGGAAAATGCACAGTTCCCGAGGGGACAGCGCGCGATAACCGAATACCACGCGGGCGGAGCCGCGGGCAAAAGCTAGTACTAATATTATAAATGCGAAAGTGTGTTTGTGTGTTTGTCCGTCTTTCACCCCGCTACGCAGCGACGGATCGACGTGGTTTTTGGCATAGAGATAGTTCAAGGGCCCGAGAGTGACATAGGCTACTTTTTATCCCGGAAAATGCACAGTTCCCGAGGGAACAGCGAGCGAGAACCGAATACCTAGAGAACGGAGCCGCGGGCAAAAGCTAATGTGTAAATCTCTCTCTCTCTCTTTCACAGTTCTGCTCCACACAGGGCCAGGCAGCTCAGTACTCACTTGCCGCCGGTGAGCTCGACGTCCTCGCGCATCCACTTGACGAGCGGGCGCGGCGCGCCGAACACGCGGCACCGCATCACCGCCTCGGACCCGTCCACCTTGGTCAGGTTCTCGGGGCCCTCCCTGATCTCCGGCGGGATCGCTGCGGACCGTAACATAGCGTAACAACACCGGACTCCACGGGTATAAGGTCACCATCATACCATGACCATAAAAGGAGTTAAGATTGAATTGAAAATACAAACTGAAATATAGCATAGAAAAACCAGAAAAATAAGACGCCACTGGGAATCGAACCCAGGACCTCGGCATTCCGTGGCGCGTGCTATACCGCAACACCACTGCTGGACAACGGTACAGACACGAATTTCTCCTATTGTACCACATATCTCAGCTTGTTTGTTTCTTATATAGCCACTTAAGCAGTGACGCTAGCGACATCTATACCGTAGCCCTCATCGTGAAACTTTCGGCATTCCATTGGAACTAACCGCTCACCCGGACAAGACATATCGTTATTAAGCAATCAAATTAAGATTGGTTTGGGTAAAAAAAATACAAAAAGATTCCAAAAAACCAATCTTAATTGAGTTAAGATTGGTTTTAGGATTTTTTTTTATTTTTTATTTAAATTCCAAATTATTATTTTATTCGATCTAGTTTTTACGAGATGACCGCAAAAGAAAAAAAAATGGAATTGAAATAAAAAATAGAAAAAGATTCCAAAAACATATCTTAATTTGATTGCTTGATAAGGATATCTCTTGTCCAGGTGAGCGGTTAGTTCCGATGGTGTGCCGAAAGTTTCTCGATGAGGGCTACGGTATAGATGTCGCTAGTGTCGCTGCTTAAGAGGCTAAATAAGAAACAAACAAGCTGAGATATGTGGTGCATAGGGGAAGTTCGTGTCTGTACCGTTGTCCAGCGGTGGTGTAGCGGTATAACACGCGGCACGGAATGCCGAGGACCTGGGTTCAATTCCCAGCGCTGGTCTTATTTCTCTGGTTTTTCTGTGCATCTATATTTCAGTTTGTATTTTCGTAAAAGGAGTGTCTCAGGCACGGATTGTAACGCGCATACATGACACGCGACGGCGATGGTTGGTTAGGAAACGTGGTAATCGGCAGTCTCATACTTTTCAATTCAAAGAATATATTTTTGCCTGACACGTTGCTATTACGGGCATGGTATGATACGGTGTAATTGGTAGAGACCTTTAAGAGCACAGAAGTTGGATAGAAACTTAAAACTTTTGTAAGCATTAGAACCTACAAACAATATTAAAAAAGGGTGTTGAAAATCCTACATGATAATTTAACCCATATTAAGGCGACTTCTTACTAATACTATGCAAGTGGAAAAACTATGAAATAAAAAAAATCTTGTCACTGAACTTCAATACAAAAAAAAAGATTTTTTTCGATATGTTTTCTTTTTCACTTGTATCGTAATTAGTAATCAGTAGCCTTACATGTGGATTGAATTATCGCACGGATTTTTTTTTACACCACGTATATTTTCTAAAAACTAAACAGGCTCGTAATAAATCTCAATTTTGAATTCAAAAAATGTCCAAACAGTAATACACCGGTTCTCCATAAGCACTCGAGCTCTAAGGAGCAGCGATCGATCCAGCCTCCTGACTCACCGGGAATACCTCCGAAACTATGCCTCTGGGCCGAAAATATGCCTTCGTGTGAAATGACTCAGTACCTGACGCGTTACAACGAACTGCACTCAGCCATCCATTACCATTCAAAGTCAAAGTCAAAGTCAAAATCTCTTTATTCAATTTAGGCTATGATAAGCACTTATGAACGTCATAAAATCTACCACCAGTTCAGAAAAAACCTCTGTTGAGAAGAATCCGGCAAGAAACTCAACGAGGTATTTTTTTTTAAAACAGATTCACAATATTTATAAATGATACTATACATTACAAGTATTTCACACAATTTTATTTTTAACGCAGTAGGTTCACTATTTGAAGGGATCGCTAATGCGGATCGGAATTATTTCCAAATATCCCTGTCCATTATATAATCGTTGACTTTATAATAAGCCTTAGATATTAACGTCTTTTTGACAGTAGATTTAAATTTTGTATCAGTTTCTTTAGTAATTGAAACTTTATACATTCCTTTTTTTATTCGACTGGATGGCAAACGAGCAAATAGGTCTCCTGATGGTAAGAGATCACCACCGCCCATTAACATCTGCAACACCAGGAGGACCTAGAGGCCTAAGATGGGATACCTCAAGTGCCAGTAATTTCACCGGCTGTCTTACTCTCCACGCCGAAACACAACAGTGCAAGCACTGCGGCTTAGCGACAGAATTAGCGAGCAAGATGGTGGTAGCAATCCGGGCGGACCTTGCACTCCTACCACCTGCAAATCTGATTTATCTTTGGCATAATTTCAAGCGCAAGCATTCGAAAATAAATATACCTAGCGGAACAAAATTTGGTCCACTCTACATACAAAATAACAGCAGGGCTACTACGAAACTCGAAGTTCGTATCGTACCGTGCCTCTTGCTCTCGTATTAAATAGTATAAGTGTCAGAGGAACCGCACGACACGAACGCCGAGTTTCGTAGGAGCCCTGCTGGGCCAGATTTTTTACCGCTCAGTATATCAATATTGTCTCTACCCTCATAGCAATGATGAATAGAACGTGTTCATTAGGTTATTACTAACCTATATACAAAGCCTCATCTTACCAAACGCCACAGTATGAACGGATAAATTGTGTAAATGTAATTCGCTGTGGCAGACATTAATGGTGGCGACTGTGCAAGCTGGTAAGTGGCTATCGAACGGGAGTGTGAAAATGAAAAATGTTTTTTATGTAATAAATTCGAAATACAATTAGCAGTGTCCGGCGGACCCCAAACTAGGCTAAGCCTGTACCTTGGGACCCAGAAAGCGTGGAATTTCTTACGCAGTAAACTATTATGTAATCCGTGGTATGGGATACGGCTACTTGTCTAGTCCTAGCCCCTCGTGGCGCAAGTCGTAGGCGCAAGTAACAATATCCGCTAGATTCAGCGGAGTGAGGTGTGGGCGTGTGACCGAAGGATGCGGCCAATAGACCAGCGCCGGCGCTTCCGACTCCTCAGGGGGACGGTGGTGGCTGTTTTTAGATTTTGATTGCGGAGGCCACGTTGTCTGAAGCGCTCGCAGACAGAATCGCATTCATTAACTCTTTGTATTACCTTTTACAGTTTACAAATAGACAATAACGATTAAATAGCTAATGTGATGAAGATACATTAATTACGCCTATTTATCACCATGCAACACTGTTATTTTAAACGAAAGGGTATGTCATTCCGTATTCAACAATGTAAAGTTGCTTTGAGATAAAGCAGTGGTTACAAGACCTTAAAGCAGAGCGTTATCACCAATAATGTGCGGGGATGCGTTGCGAGGGATGTGTTTTTCACTAACCAATAGAAACGCTTTATTTACACATCCTCGCACGCACATCTCTGGTGGAAACAGCTGAGCGGAGTGAGGCGAGGTAAATGAAGCGTTTTTATTGGTTAGTGAAAAAAATATACTTCGCAACACATCCTCGCACATCTCTAGTGGAAACGCTGCTTAAAAGGCTAGCCAAACAACCCATTAGAGATTTATAAATAAACATATTATCTAACATATAAACTTTGTCATTATCAAAATAACAGATGACGGTATATTATTTTTAATACCATATCTCATGCAATGCAGTACCACGTCCTTGTTTAGAGCAGCGGCCTCCAAAATTAGAATCGCCATGATGTTGTCCAACCTCCGACAGGAGAGGAAAGGGAAGACCATATCTCTTAGACGTCAATATAAATAAGAAATATGTCGCGCTAAGCCGTTTTAGTTTAAAAGATGTTCGACCC
This sequence comes from Choristoneura rosaceana, assembly GCA_037349165.1. Taxonomy (NCBI): domain Eukaryota; kingdom Metazoa; phylum Arthropoda; class Insecta; order Lepidoptera; family Tortricidae; genus Choristoneura; species Choristoneura rosaceana. The sequence continues at coordinate 2,476,678 of JAZBNJ010000026.1, forward strand.
CAAAAAAACCCGATTGCTAACACCTACCAAATACCCAACTGTTTATTAGATGGTCATTAATAACGTTATCCAGGAGAAAAGAGGGTAAGATAACAGTGTTTTGCGTGCGGCCCCTCCCCTGCCACGCCTAAAGTTCACACGGGGTTGATTGACACTTTGAAAGGGAGTATTGGCCAACTGCCAACGATTTAATATCATAAGGCCGGATAAATAGCTCCGATCATCACTTGTATATTTATTGAAATCCAATGGGAGTCAATGACATGAGGAAAAAGTAGATATTCGTGAAGCAGGGCACCGTGGATCAAGCTGCAAAAGGGGCTTGAAAATTCATTTAATTTTCTTAATGATTTTTTGCTGACTACTTGAATTGTCATTTATATAACTTATATACTAAATTTCAAGTCAATCCGACGACTGGAAGTGTGAGTGAAAATGAACTTGGAAGATTTGACCCAACAACAAACGGCAAGTCAAATGAAAGCCAGTAAAAAAGTCACAATCATTCCCAAACTAAACGAAACAAGCAGAAACACTTGTAGAAAAAGTTATATTCGTACCTCAATTACTTCATTCGTGTTACTGCGGAAGCAAGGGGATTGAGTTTACAATCATTTTAGCTTTCATACGAGTTTATTACGGGAAGTAACCTAGTTACGCGTTATGAAACTATTTCCAGCATTTTACTACCCCTTGACACACAAGAGAGGTCAATGGGCAGCGTCATAAAACCCCATTAAGAATGGAACAGTTAACCATAGTAAAGGACTATTATAGTTATAGCATAAGTAAACGTTAAGCTTTTATATATTTACGGGATGACGCGTCCCGCACCAAGAACGCCATATTCAAGGAGTTAATGTATGTATTTGAATATTGAATGGCATTACGACGACAATGGGTCAACTGAGGAAGCTTCGACGAGCTCTATACGAGCAGACTACAGATTACTTCCATGACAGTTCATCATCACCATCATCCCAGCCTATATACGCCCCATTGCTGGGCACAGGCCTCCTCTCAGAATGAGAGGGCTTGGGCCATAGTTCCCACGCGGGCCCAGTGCGAATTAAGAAGTTCACACGCACCATTGAATTGCTTCGCAGGTTTGTACAGGTTTCATCACGATGTTTTCCTACACCGCAAAGCTCGTAGTAAATTTCAAATGTAATTCCGCACATGGATTTCGAAAAACTCAGAAGTGCGAGCCGGGATTTGAACCCACTACCCTCTGCTTGAGAGGCGATAGGTCAAACCACTAGGCCACCACGGCTACCCCATGACAGTTACTACACATTATAGATTTGACAGTTGCTTTTTACAGCTGCTAATTCACCTGCCGATCGGCATTCCAATTTTCCACCTACGATGTTAGTAACAGGCACAACGTATATGGTAGGTGTATATTATCTCCTAAGACTTTAGGTGGATACCAGAGGAAGGACTGTAGGTATTTCTGTAAATTTTTGATATGTAACCCATTTATTTTATATTATTTACGTATACATATATTTCTAACTAGCTGTTGTCCGTGGCTTAACCCCGTTGTAATTGTAATTTTCGTCCATAAAAACCTACGCCTGACAATAACAAACACAAAAAAAAAAGAATTAGTGAAATCGGTCCCGCCGTTCCCGAGCTTTGCGTTTAGCAACACATTTTACGATTAACTTTTATTTATTTCTAATTTACTTTGTTTTGTCAACTTTAATAGTAAAGACAATTGGAATATCGTCACTACTTTTAAAAATAATCGTATCTCAAAATAGATAATTTTCTGAATGAACTTTATGATAATTATATCAAGGTTCAATTTTGTTGACTTATTATTTCAGATACGAGATTTTTTCAAAGTAGTGACGATATTATTTTTGTTTTGAAAAAAAAAAATCCTTCCAAGTTTCTTGGGGCGCATTCTTCTCGACGATGCAATGGCAGTGATTCCTTAGCAGCAGACGACAAAAAAAAACATGCAAACCCAAGGCAAAGCCGAGAGGATTCCGTAAGCAGCGCAAAAGCCTAGGTTTCTATGGCAACGTAATTAGCACCGCCGGTCAATGAACTCGCTCGAGATACTTGTTGAGCTTAGCAGGTATAAGAGTTCGCAATTTTGTTTAGAAATTGGAAGTTTACAAGTTCGTAATGGATAATCTTTCGATTAAACTTATTTTAATACATATTATTATTATGTCGTAATAGGTAGGTACACTGCCAAAAATCTGCTAGACCCGTCGACTATAAAAAATAAACTATACTCAAAAATTGCACCCCTCGTCACGTATATAAAACAAAAAACGTAAAACCTATTGACCTTTCTCAAAATCATGAACGAGCTCGACCCGACTTCACTTTGCCTTGACTGTGTCCTTTTCACAAAAGCTTGCAAAAAGTTGCCAGTCACTATACTTTACGAAATACTTTACAACTCTAAAGTTCAATATCTGTAAGTAAGCCAGAAAGGTCTCTTCTTTATTTACATGTCACTTTTTTATACTTCCAGTGCTTTCGGACAGACCGTCACTCCAAGAAGAACGCGCCGCAAGAAACTTGTATTTTTTTTTTCTAATATTCCCCTAGAAAGCAATGTGACAATCGCCTGTTTTTTGTACTGATGAAGCAACTATCATTAAAATGGTCAAGTAGGTACTTATTAAGTCGACAACACGTTGAACATCTAATAGTAAATTAAGAAGTTAATAGATTTGATTTCAATACTTTTTACTACATCGATAAACATTGTTTCGGTGGATAAAAGTGAAATTTGGAGTTACATAAAAACATTTCTAATTCTATTCAATTGTTTTTCCCAAACAAACCACAGCGCGCCGTCAATTGTCCGTTAATAGCGGTGTTACATAACTGAGCGGTAAACCGTATTGTCCCCGTGGTTAAAAACCCTAAAAAACGCGCTGAGTCACAGCGCAATATCCGCAACCCACCCTCACGTGGATCAAGCGATTAAGCTTGGTTCAATCCACCCCTATGTAGGGGGTACCACTCTTCTCGAATAAGCAGGATTCTATCTTTGTTTAGATGGTATTATGCGCTGCTTCCGCTATTCCAGATTGAAACTGCATAAAATTTTATTATCTAAAAAGTCCCAAGTAACTAGAAACGATCAGCTAAAACTTCATACAAGTGAAAGCTCTTCCTGCTACCGGCCATTTTGAAATTTACGTACGCCTAGTTTATGGCAATTCATTTTTCAACAATAAATGTAAGCTTTCCTAGTAACAATGAAAAAACAATCACAATAGGTATTAAGAACTCATCAAAGAATTCAAATAAAAAAATCTATATTACTGTTATTATGATTTGTTTTGACTGAAACAAATCAAAATTACATACAACTGATTAAATCAGTTGTCGTTTGTGGCTTGGAACGAAAACTTTACTTCAATCCAGCCAAAAAAAAGTCCAGTCGAATAAAAAAAAATCGGTCAAGTGCGAGTGCGAGCGACTCGCTCATGAAGGGTTCCGCACCTCCGTACAATGTTTTAAAAACAAATAGTTCAGTAATATTTTTTGTAAAACAATCTAATATAAGCTTTTTTGCTGGCGGTACTTTTTGTCCCTGGTTACCAAAGTAAGTAGTCGTCAAGACGAATCAAATGAGACCAAAATCGTTGCAATCATGTCGTTTTATTACAGAGTTCCTATGGCCAACATCTAACTTCATCATCAGATCAGCTCTACGTCATAATAATATTGCATTGTCATCGGATTATACATGCATGCAAAATTTCAGCTCAATCGGTTCAAGATATCCACTTCAAATTTAAGTGGAAATATTAATTCCACCCGAACAAACGTAACTAGTTACATTACAAGTTAATAAAAACATATCACCAAAATGTAAGCACTAGGTGCAAGTATTTTGAATAAATATTAATTTTTAATTCTCATCCTCTTTGGCTGTCGCCCGGCTGAATAGCGTTTAGACTCTTGCCTCTTGACTCTGCTCGCGGCAAAAAAATAAGTTGCGCGCGTACTTATTATTATTGTTAGTGAATATTTCATAACCTGATTTTAAATTTAGACCTTGTAAATAAATAGTGTTAGTTAGTAATGAATTATAACGGACATTATTTAGTGTAAAAAACAATAAGCACAGCGGCTGTGAGTGCTTTATTGAAGTCGGATTTTGTGAAGTGTGTGTAGTGTGTGTCGGAGGTTGGTGGATCATAAATTGTTATTTAGTCTTAATGCTGCACAAAAAAATAAACCACGGTCTTAGAGACTATTATTATACGATCGAAGGTTTTTTTTAAAGTATCACTAATAAGATCGCAAATTAATAAGTAGTTAAACAGATCACTCGCGTTGCCCCTAGCAACTGACGGCCGTCATCTTTGCAGTCTAGCAACCAAAAACCGCTGAATGAAACACGTTTCTTGTATGAGGACCCCCTTTAATTTGTAGCTTTATTTTATTTTTAGTATTTGTTGTTGTAGCGGCCACTGTAATACATATTCTGTGAAAATTTCAAGTTCCTATCTATTACGGCTCAAGAGATAGAGCCCTGTGACAGACGGACGGACGGACAGACAGACAGACAGACAGACAGACAGACAGACAGACAGACAGACAGACAGACAGACAGCGGAGTCTCAGTAATAGGGTCCCGTTGGCACCCTTTGGGTACGGAACCCTAAAAAATGACAATTGCTACTTCACTATCCTGGGGACCTATTTTTAAAATCAAATCATTCAAACTTGACGGTTCGAGAGTGATACTGATACCTTAGAAACTGCTTTGTATTCCAAGTAACACTTATAATTAATCAGTGGCAATGAATTTTGAACGCTTTCGAATGATATGCATACTACAAAAATAATCAAAACTCGGTCGCAAACGGTTCCAAGCGCGATCTTCCGTAATCGTATATCCCGCTCACGCTCATATTGACACACACGTCTCTACCAACGAATATCCCAGCTAAACCCGATGATGACATGATACGATAGATACACACGTCTCTACCAAGGAATGTCCCAGCTAAACCCCAGAAAGTTGCGGCACCTACCGACGGAGTGCACACTGCAGTCTCCCCCGACGGGGCCGCGCCCGCGCATTCTTCCGCGGGTGCCGCTGTGCCCAGGTAGCGCCATCACGCGACGCTACGGACAGCTGCAACTGTTTTTGTTCCTTTGCGTGTGTCGGGAAAATCGACGGTGTCATTGATTGATATACCGGTGAAAAGGAGACTGCTCCCTAGCTGAGTTATATTGTTTACTTAGCCTTGCTTTTTTCGGTAGATTAGAAAGCTTTGCTGCTACAGAGAAACTAAACAAAACTTAAGAGATTATTGTTGATTGTTTCTTAAATTACTTGGACACTTGTGGATCTATTGCTATAAAATACCGCCAAATGTTCAGATAAACAAACTTAAATTAAAATGTTGGTACAATTTGCTGTTAGAGCCTAAACAAATTGCAAAAGTTACTTTATATAAGACTAGTGGTGCCCTGAAAGGCTATGCCTCTCAAATATCAAGTTTCCCGGAGGCAGAATATCGCGAGAGAAATCCCCACTTAAACATATTTATTCAGCTTTTGCAGACAAACGCTCCCCTAAGCGTGAGAGTATGAATACATAAACCGTAGTTCACGGTAAACAGCCAGCGATTCGCGAATGAGTGAGCGGTTCCACAGGGATTGTAAACAAACAAACGGTCTTAGCCGACGTTTCCATTAGCGGGGGACGCTCGTAACACGAACTGACACTCATGCTGTGCGCCGTAGGAGCGCGGCACGTTTGTTTTCTCAATAAAACTCTGGAATTGTGAATGACAACGTGAATGCTCCAATTTACTATGACGTGACGGATTTATTTGTAGTGAAATATACTTCCGGAGGATTGTTTCTTGCCCTTTATTTGGACTTTATTTTACTCGTAAGTTTTGTAAGGGACAAACAATTGTAAAAACAGGAACGTCAGTCACATGTCTTAATCATTTCGACTAGTTTAATCTGTCATGACTCATAACGTAACATTATAGTATTTTATGCAACAGTTGTATAATAGGGGTCAAAAAATGTGAGTGACGTAAGTTACGATGTGAGCGAAGCGAACATCGTAAGAAAAAATGCCACGAGCTTTTTTTGACTTATTTATACAACGTTGCATACAATACTTTTTCTACGACTAGGTACTGTAGGGATTAGGCTGTATACCGCTGGCAGGTGGTAAAAATGACCGCCTGGCAGGCTAGACTGAATGTGTTTTGTATAATTATAGTATTTTTGTATTTTATAATTCTGGAATTCGATTTAAATAGATTGACAGCGGTATACATGCCGGAGCACAGATTGCTCCCGACAGCCTGAGAGGCTTAACTTATGTCTGTAAAGTGTGTCATTAAATCTATGAATATATGAAGCGAATTGAAGAAATATCCTTGTATTTGAATTGAGTTTAGCATCACGCGCGTAGATCCCCTATACCTAAGCTCTACCAGCTACAGTTCCCCACAGTACCTACCTACTACGCTAGTAATACGTTCTCCGAAAATGACGAGGTCTGGTGTTCTAATCTCCACGACATGAAATTTTTGTAGGATTTGTCATATAGGTGCCGTGATTAAGAAGGCAACAAACTTTCAGTCACTACTTGGGCTGCTGCGGATATTTCTTCGGGTGTAAAAATAATATTTTCATCTGCATCCATGTTTAATAAGTTTCACGTAAACTTGCTAAAAATCACTAGTTTCTAACTTTTAAAACTTTACTCAAACTAAAAAATGAAAAAAAATGAAAATGAAAATATTTATTTCAGATACCAATTACTATATTTACTATATTGTGTTAATATTAAGGCAAACAATAATGGCGGGAAAAATTTTAAATGTCAAAAGTTGTCTATGGTGAACTTTGTTTTTAATTGACGTAACTTGCTAGCGACTATATTGAAAAAAAATATGTGTTACTTATGTTGGCAGCTATGAATTATGTTCGGAAAGTTTTTGTTCTATATTAAAACCAAGTAAGTGGCTGCACTTTAGCTTGTCAAAACGGACGAATTAAAAAAAAAGTAAGTGGCTGCAGTATCGTTTTAGCAACATTACGATACAGTGCTGTTATGGGGAATAGACTACAGATTTTGCCAGAGTCTTGTTAATTATGTTCTTATATTAGCGTTGGTGATTAAGTAAGTCACAGATAACAGTATTGGAGTAGAAAAATAATTTTATAGAACCCTGTATCTCTTCGTTTTATATTACCTAACAATTTCAATGTTTCCTAAACATTAACATATAGGTATTTCAAAATGCGAATAAAAGATACCTAATCGGAATCATTTCCTCTCATGGCATATTTTCGGTCGAGCGGCTAAACAGGACTAAAGACAAATTCGTCTTCTGAATACGTAGTCGATGTCATAAAGCTTACATAAAATAAATGTGTCTTTTGTCTCTCCAGTATCAAAACCAGGAAGAAACTTAATCAGTGACTGTATAGGTACTACTTTTTTCTGGAACTACATACGAGCTTTGACCTTGTTGCTACGCTACCGCTACGCCGCGATACGCTGTGTTGTAGTTGCAGAAAAGCTTGTACGTAGTTCTTTCATATGGAGTTGTTTAAGTAGATTCATAGTGTTAACACGGGTACGCATCTGAATATCGAATGTGAAAATAAATATATGGGTCATAATATCGAAAGGTTTATTTTTCGGGATTTATTAAAACGGCATCGTATAGAACCCCTTCGGTTAGATTAGATTCTTAACAATCTAAAAAAAATACAGTCTTAACAAAAATACCTTTTCGATATTATGACCCATTCGATATTTTAATACATTCGGTATTTTAACGTTCGATATTCAGATACGCAACCTTTAACACTGGTGTGACAATAAAAAAAAAAACACTCACATTGCACATTGATGAAGACATCCTTGTAGACATAACCGATGGAGTTGGTGGCGTTACATCCGTAATTTCCAGTATCCTTCTTCGTCAGGTCAGTGATGATAATGGAATCATCGGATATCTGCCTCCTGGGGTTGGGTTCAGCTTGTTCGATGGGCTTGCCGTTGTGGACCCACTTGATCTGCGGGTTGGGAGTACCGTCGGCTTTGCAGCGGATGACGGCCGTCTCGCCTTCAGCCAGATTCTGGAACTGGGGCTCTTCGGTGAAGAAGGGCGCCGCTGTGGAAACGAGAAGAAGGTTAGACTGTTGTTGGGCGTTTTTAGAAAAAGTCGTTGAAATTACTTTTTTTTAGATGTGGATGAAATTTCGTTTACCTACTCAGAATCAGGAGCACTTTCGATTGCAATAGGAAAAAAAAGTGTCCCCGATTTTTCATATAATTTTGTGTTATCCATTACACTACAGCCACAGAGGCATGTAGGTATGAAAACGGTAACGTAATGGAATAAAAAATCTTGGGATACTTTTTTCTTCTATTATAATCGAAAGTGCTCCTGATTCCTGATGATTAGGAAACCGGAATTTCATCCAAATCTATAGAAAAAGTAATTTCAACAACTTTTTGAAAACGCCCTGTAAGGTGGACTTGAAAGCAAACGTTGTCGCTTCGACTGTTTCATAATTGTAATTCAGATTTTGGCGTCCCGAAAATGATGGACCTTAAATTCCCATATGGTATAAAATTTATGTAATTCGAGAGACTATCATGCAGCATGATTGATTTAAAAGGATGTAGTATATGTGAAATATCCAAATTAGTTTTGTATTGATACATAATGTACCAATTACCCAAATTTGGTGTGGGATTGGTTTGCAGGATCAAAAAATTTGTGATGGCGTAGTCAAGACAAAATCGACCATAAAATGTGAAATATGAAATGAGCTATAATCCATACTAATATTATAAATGCGAAAGTGTGTGTGTTTGTATGTTTGTCCGTCTTTCACGTCGATACGAAGCGACGGATCGATGTGATTTTTGGTAAAGAGATAGTTCATGACAATCACTGTTCGACATAGACCACCCAATGGATAGACTTCCACCGTGAACCCGAGGCTTTTAGGTCATCCGTTCATTAATTAAGAATTAAGATTGATACCGACAAATAAACGCCAAACTATCACCGACCCCGCACCTTTCGCCTGAAAATATCTATCCACTATTTATATTCATCAAGATATCCACAAGAACCGCGTATTTGCACCGTCAGTGTCCAAAATAGAGGTTTAATGGGGCTTAGACTAAAACACCTGTGAAATGAGAGTGTTATTGGAGCCCGGCGCCGGCGGAAGGGTGCTTACCGCTCGGAAATGAGGGGATAAGGGGAAAACTGGTACGAGTATGTACTAGATATAAAGGCGAGTATACATCGTGTTATTTTTGATTTCCGTTAACTTAAGCATTTGACAGTTCAAAGTTACTTTCTCCAAAACACTAGTGGCCTAACTATCACTGTTTGGGCGCAGATCAAGAATTACAATAATTAATTATACGCATTAAAACAGTTTAAATGTTTATAATTACTGTTGTTTATTTCCGTAACTATAGTGTTCTCAATTCAAACTTTTAGCAAAAGATGGTTAAAAAACAGTGAGTTTTTATGATGTATCTCGTATGTGTCACGTCAACGTCCCTCGTCAAGTTCATACATTTTATAATTTCACCCTTAACGATGACTGTGAAGTTATTACATGTACGAAAAAAAAAAACTAAAAAATCTTAACAAAAGATACCTATTTGTCCATAACGTTAATTACCGGGTAGTTTCTGTTTCTATCAATGAACTGAGCAGTCTGTCGTAGTTAACGGAAATCACTAAAAACACGGTGTATAGACTAGGTATCTGTCCTGAACGCAGCCCACGTACTCAATTACTTACGTGAGATTGCATCCCCTGAACGACGTTCGGCTAGCACAATTTGTCGCGACTAGCTTTGTCGCTATTCGCGTCCCTTTCTTACTTGTTGTATGTGAAAGAGACGCGAATATTCTAGGCCTGCTGGGAGATTAGAATGCGGCGAAGCAATGATTGCGGTAGGTACCTGTCGTATCGATTGGTTTGGAAAGTAATGTTTGTTTCATATACATATAGGCTACCTACAAGCATTTAGACAGATTATATAGCATTAGTTACTGTTTGAGAACGAAATCGATTTTTAAAATAACAACGAATGTCCTTGTTCAACCTTAAATGACGATTCAATATCAACGAAGTAGGTATTCGCTCTAAACCTATCCGTTTTTCTATTATTATTTTTTTGCTTTTTTTTATTCGAGTGGAAGGCAAACGAGCAAGTGGGTCTCCTGGTGGCAAGAGATCACCACCGCCCATAAATATCTGCAACACCAGGGGTATTGCAGATGCGTTGCCAACCTAGAGGCCTAAGTTGGAATACCTCAAGTGCCAGTAATTTCACCGGCTGTCTTACACTCCGCGCCGAAACACAACAGTGCAAGCACACAAAAGATATACTTGCTACCTTTACAAAACTTTTCACACTCTAATTTGGCAACAAAATCAACCAACTACGTAATACAGTCCATACTATCTGTAACCTTACATAAAAATAGCGCAACACTTCTTTTTTTTCTAACCTGTGTAATGTAACTGCTGTAATTATTTTCTTTCTTTCTTTCAATAGTTTTTCGAATAATTCATACGTCCCACTGCTGGGCTCAGAATTACAGGCGGTCAGTTTCGCAGGTTTGAGCATGTTTTCTCACGACGTTTTACTTCACCGTAAACCATTGTAAATAAATTTTAAATGTAGTATTTTCGAAAAACTCACGACACGGGCTTTGAACCCCCGATTCTCTGCTTGAGATTCTAAGGTGAGATCACTAGGCCACCACGGCTATTTCGAAAAATGATCTAACAGAGAAGTTAACTCTCAATTTCATGCAATCCATAGAAAACCTAATAAACCTTTTGAAAGTTAATTTTCATAAAGAAGATGAGAATAATTGGCTGTCACAGACAGAGACTCCGGTAATCTCATAAAAGCTTAATTTTCAGTGATGGAACTCGCAAGGGACATGTTATAGCTATTAGCGTTGGCTGTCGTGACTTGTATAAAATAGGTTAGCATCAATGAGCCCAAATTCTTCGGAGTCCCGCTATGGCGGGCGGATATGTAGGTCAAATATGCGTTCCTTATTATACCCGGAGTTAGCATTATATGCAGGGTTATCGACATGGGGATTGAAGCCTTTTTGATGGCAACGCGTCTGGAATAGGGTTTTGCGGGCCGACACATACATGACTTTGTAAATTTAGGAGTAAACATTTTTTTAGGGTTGATTCCAAGTAGAAATTTCGAAAAATTAAAAGGATTTCAAATGTTACAACACACATCGATGCAGTGAATAAACAAAAATTAAAAATCAAACTACACCTAGCACTACAGATCGCTAATGTATTTTACTTATAAAAAAATAAGATTGGTTGGGGCATGGGGGAGAAAGGTCCTACAGTGGCGACCACGAACCGGAATACGAAGCGTTGGCAAGCCTTCCATTAGGTGTACCGACGACATCGCGAGAGTTCCGGGCAACCGGTGGATGCAGTGGTGATTTGTCGTTCATTGTGGCGTTCTAAGGAGAGGATCTTTGTTCAACAGTGATGTCTTCTGGTTGATGATAATGATAATGAGATTACATATTTTAGACGGTGATTGTATCAAAGAATAGTCGCTAAACATAGTGGAAGGATTAAAATGTTTATTTAGGGATTTATTTTGATTGATTCTGTAGGATAACTCCTACACACACCCTCATTTGGGCTGGGCGAGCAAGTTATTGGCACGAGTGACGGAATAATTACTATGGACCCGCGCCTTCAGTCGTGGCGAGAGTAAGTCGTTATATATAATGTAATGCTCTATCGTGGTGCTTTGATATATACCTCAGAACTTTTCGATGGTTATATGGCTTTCGAGAGGTCTTAAAAACGAGTCTATAACAATTATTTCATATATAGTATGCAATTTACGTATAAAAATGTAACGGAAATTATTCGGAAGTCGCGTCTACTGCACTGACACGGATGCCGCGAGGTCTTGGACAAATTCGAAGTGCCTAACGAGCAACATCTTGACAGCCATTCATTATGATTTATAAAGGCGGTTGTCAAGATAAATTGCGACTGCGAAAATGTGCGAGATCACGGGGCATGCTCCATATTTCTTAAGTTTGCTTTGAATTTAGGAGCACATAGCCGGTTGATTTTGAATAACAAGATTACTTTCTTGGCTGAAATGCCGGCAATTTTTAGGCAAAAAATAAGTGTTTTTGTGAGTTACATGAAGTAAATATGACGATAAACAATGTCCGACCAGCTAGTACTATATCTAGTGTGAGTAATAGCGAAAAATTAAAACATGTTACTGTCAAACTAATTGTCAAGTCAAATCTTTGGTTAAGTAAATTTCTATTGCTCGACTTGGCGGGGGCACTGCCGTGCCCCCAGATAAATAGAAATTGTACAAGTATTTTAAGATGGGAACTATTTTTTGAATTTTCAATTTTGGCTGGTCGGAAACCTCGAGTGCATGAATGCATGAATTAGTCAGAAACTAAATTAATAAACCACTCACAAAACAAAACTAGTTTAATTGATATCATGCTACAAAAAGTCATTAGGTTGGAAATGAATTTTACACGGCAACACGCGCTAAGGCAATTCGATACGGACATTTATTTGGACTAAGGGGAAACGATGTCCCTATACAACTCGCCTTTATTGGGCGGGGTCACCCACATTGTTAGTTTTGGACTAAGGTATTCGGTACGCGTGAAAAATTGTATATGAGAGACTGCGGATATTTTGCCGAAATAGGGTGTGAAACGTAGAAAACAATAAGGTAAAATTTATTTACTCGACGAGACCACCAAAAACGATTAATAATGACAACTAAACAAAAAAAAATATTAATACCTATACAAAAAAGGAACAGTAAAAAGTTTAAAGACGCCTTGCGAGTTTGCTACAGCCTACAGGGTATGTACCGAATGACAGCAAGTTTAGTAATAATAACGGACAATAATGGTCATTTGTCAATTGTCATAATTGCAATTGAATTTTTCTCAGAAACCGTACTTTACAGGATTGTTATAAAATAAACCAAACGTAAGCTCAATTTGTAAATTACAATCACAAAAAAAAAAAAAAAATTCACCAAAAATTATGTCATATCAAATGACCATTCTGTATTTCGTTCATTATTATTTTTAAACTTTATTTATGAAACACTATTGCGGTACTGGAATTGCGAACATAGATTCATTAAAGATTTCTAATAGACTCTAGTTCGTAATAACTTATTTGCGGCCCTTAAGGCTGCGTTTCCACCAGAGCTGCGCATGCGAGGATAGGTAAATGAAGCGTTTCTATTAGTTCATGACAAACACATCCTCGCCACACCTTTAGTGTAAACACAGCCTGAGACACAATATACAATTACAGTCTATTTAAGACTCGACTACTAGAGCGGACAAATTTGGACATCGAAATCTTTATAAGCGATTGTACGTGCTCAAGAACGGATACTCGAAGTCTCGTCTCAATTGTTACCCGCGTTCGTTTCTACGTTCCGACGACTCCGACAATTTCACTTTACATTGTGGCAGAAAGTGTCACGCCTTTTAATTATAGGCCGCCATGAAATGTTCTATAAATTGGGCATTGTCATAAGTGACCGTGACCCGAAATGTTTAGGGAGTGGAGTCCGATACTAACCTACATAGAATTACAAATTTTAACGACAAATAAGTGGTTGGTTGGCTTTAAAAATAAAGAACAAGTTCTGGTTAAGAAAACTTGCCAGGTTTTCTACTAATAGGGATAATGACACCACCAATCAATTGACATACTTTTTGAGCTGTCAAAGCAAGATTCTGCCATAGATTTTGTATGGCGGACTATTCCCATTGTTCTAAAAGTTTCCGCTACGTGTCCATGGAACACTACCCTAAGACCAGCATATTGAACGTATTAGGCATAAATAAATAGGTAGGTACTTAACACTTAAAACACATTTGTACGTAGATCCTTCAGTTAGATCTGTCCGAATCGCAACCAGAATCTTTCTTGCTAATAATCCTGTTTTCCAACTTGACACTGCAGAGGCCATATTGAATGTATGCTGACTCGCTCCCATTCACTATCTATGGGTATCAAATTATGTGCAGGTAAACTTGTTCACATTTAATATTCATTGTTTTCCAGTATCACTATTTCTTTATGCTGATGATGATGATGATTTGATCCGGCCTATTTCGGCCATGGCAACAGCTTCAACTTTGTCAATATCGCTCATGCGCTCGCAAGTGGCTTACATAAATATTCTTCTTAGAGAAGATCCTCACACAGTGCGGGCACGTGAGCACACTGTTAACATGCTAGCTGTACCATAAAAATGCGAAGTGTTTTAGGACGGGCGCAAGCTCAAAATCAGCGCTACAAGTTTCTTTTGCTCGCAGCTTATGTTGAGCCTGAGCCCATTGCCACCTACTTACGTGAAATTGTTTTTTTTACTGTGTAGTCTTATTTTCTGTGGCAATAAATGATTTTATTTTTTTATTATTAAAGTTAACAGTTACGTCGATTTGTAGCACTTTCATATTTTTGATTGGTATTATTTTGCCGGGTAGACCCCGATATATCTCTGTGTTGTAGAGCTATGGCGATCACAACAATGTACTGACCTTTAATCTGAAGATTGATGGAGTAGGTCTGTGCCGTGCCGACGCCGTTGCTGACCTCGCAAGTGTAGGAGCCCTGGTCGTCGTACCCCACGCGGCGGATCACGAGCGTCTTCCCGTAATTGTCCTGCGTCAGCCGGTGCGAGGAGAGGATGGTGGAGCCGTTCTTCTTCCAGACAACTTGCGGCAGCGGCCTGGGGGGCAAACGTGCGTCAGATGACTTAGGACGAAGATGCAGCAGGGCTACTACGAATCTTGAAACTCGAAGTTCGTATCGTACCATCCCTCTCGCTCTCGTATTAAATAGTGTAAGTGTCAGAGGGACCGCACGACACGCACTTCGAGTTTCGTAACTCTCCCATCGGAGAATTTAACAGGTAGTACTTATCGTAATATTATCTGGTTTTAGAAATATATACAATAGATGTAGCTATTGCCCATAAAAGCTATGAGGAGCGGCTGAATAGTTTTTATGTCCAAAAAGATAAAGAATAAAATAAAAAATATTTAGGAACAAATCTACGACCATTTTAAGATGATTCCCCTAATCCCCCCCCCCCTCCCCCCCATAGGCAACGCACCCGCAATCCTTATATAGCTTACTATCAGGGACCAGCACGATTTTTTGCCACCTATTTGATAAAAAAAATGATGGATTTTTTTGATAATGCTTTTAGAACAAAATATCCTTACTGTAGTCTCCAACATGTTCCACTACAGTCTCGTTTTTTTTCGTATTAGCTCAGTGATACATTTATAACTTTTTAATTGGACAAAAGTTAACCTTCTTCTACATTATAAGGATCTACTTACGTTCCACCGTAGATGCAGTAGAGTTCGACCTTCCGTCCTCGGAGCGCGACCTCGTTCCTCCTCGTAGTATACTGTCGGACCGGCTCGTGCTTGTTAAGCGTCGGCGATATCCCCGTCTGCTGCACGTCCAGATACACCTTATTACCGAGTTTGTACTCGTTCCTGAACAGCGACTTAGCAGCGCAAGTGTACGCGAAATCCGAGCTGGCGTCGAAGCGAGTGACATTCGAAAACCAGAGGTTACCCTCCGGGTCGAGAGTCATGCGCGAGTTGTTGATGGTTTTCAGCTGGCCCTGGTCGCCTTGCAACATCCAGTACACGTTCGGTTTGGGCCAACCGTCCGGAGGGTGACAGGCGAGTTTGAATGGTAACCCTTCCTGGGCTTGGACTGTTTTCTGGGAGCCGTCGGTTTCCTTGAAGGAGTTCAGCTCGGCTTTCCTGACGAAGACCGAGTTGGATGTGGCGGTGCCCCATTCGTTGTACGCGAAGCACTGGTACTGGCCGAGGTCCTCGTCTTTGGGGTTGGTGACGACCAGGGAGCCACGCCCCGGCTGCTGTGAGATTCGGTTATCGTAACTCGTGTATTCGAATGGCTTGCCGTTCTTTATCCATCGGTATCTGTTGCGGACAAAGAAGTAAGATTAGACATTTATTTGCGAGACTGTTGGTCCAGTTCAAGCTGCACAGACATAAAACTTATCTCTTATGCAAACGTATACTGTTTGGAAAGGGATATTGTGAGCGTTGATTCATTGGGAAATGCAGTTTTTGAGATAGTACACTTTCCAAGAAAGTGATTGCAAAGAAGTGAGTCCTTTAGTGAGAGTGCACATTTCGGAAAAGTGAACTTTACGTGCCTAAGCCGACAAAACGGCTGAGTCTCTTTGATGTGAAATTATTATTTTCCTTGCCATCATCATTCCATGGGATAGTAATATAATAGTGCAAGTGTCGTGTGTAACTATGCACAGTACTTAGATAAAATTTAAACAGAAATCTCGTGATTTCAGCCAATTAGGTGGTACCTAACCTAACCCACACTGTGGGTGTGACATGATCCTGCTGAGCATTGACAGCAATAGTAACGTATGTTTGTATCTGTTTAGTTGCGTGTTAGTTCTAATCTAGCAAACAAGCGGGGATATATCAACTGGATTTTTGTATATCATTGAGTAAGTTCAATCGATAATTATTTTTAATACAGCTCCATCGATACTATCGATGAATCCGCCAATGTCGAAGTTGAAAAAGACACAATCGGCTGGTCGTAGTTCAGTAGCTTCAGTATCGAGTAAGTTAGTAGTCCAACAAATATTTGACCACCTCAAGGGCTTATACTTTCTTAAAAGGCCGGCAACGGACCAATGACTCTCCTTGAGTAGTTGGTGCTCATGGGCAATGGTGATCATTTCCCATGAGACGACCCAATTCCTCGTTTGCCTCCCTCACAATGACACGGTTGATGTTTTGGCTAATTTTGGATATCGATCCCCATATCATCCCAATACAAAAAAAAATATCAAAACGCTGTAAATCAGCCGCAAAGGGCTCCATTACATGTCACTTTTTTATACTCCGAGCGCTTTCGTAAATACCATCATTGCCCCTATGCGCGGCAATAATCTCGTCGTGTTGTTGGTGAATAATTTTATTGGTCGATATTGCAAATAAAGTCCGAAAACTGATACTCTTTAAACTTAATTTACTCAAAACAATTGCCGCGGGCAATATTATTCTTAGAAATATTAAAGCAACCAGCTTGTATTACATTCTGTCGACTATATTTGTTTGTAAAGAAATGTAAAAATACGACGTAAAAAGCATGTTTCTCTTAGATCTTAAATACTTGCTTTTTTCATTTAACAAAACCAAGAAAAATCCCTAATAATCATGATTTAACTCTAAAATTAACATTAACCACGTTTACATTTTTAATAAAGACGGTTTTACGAACATTTGGCACTAAAAAGAGATGAAGTCATGAAGCTCTGGGCGATTTATTAGTCCTTATTGACCTACAAATATCCAGCGCGAGTGGGTATGAGGTATGGGTCAGGCTATAAATAAATGTAGGGAGATCTGCGTTATGAACGCGTAGTATTCGTACTTTATTAAACGCTGACGTGTTCCTTAGTCACTGCAACAATTCTTACCCCATAATAATCATATTACGCATTCAGCATCATCCAGGATGACGCGCCGCGGAACGCAAGCTCCATAGCGGTTTTTTTTATCACCGATGAAAATTTCGAGATCCTTCCCAATCCAATTAGTTTTCCATCTACGGAGCTTGTGATGGCAACTATACCAGATTTAATTTAGAAAGAAGTATATTTGTTTTTTTTAGTTATGTACCTAATAGTTGTATTTTTTGTGTTTCTCGTATATAAACATAATTGAATTTTACAGCGCATTGGTTTCATAACTGTATTACTGTATTTTTATTAGTAAATAAATGAATAAATTATTTATTAAGAAATACTAGTGAGTCAACTTGTTCCTTGAAAAATTGGTCAAAGTATTAGCTGAGACCACGTGCAGACAATAACAAAACTAAACAATGACGAATCAAAACTTGAGTGGGAAGAGGAAATCTTAAGGCGACAGGCTAAATAACGTAATATACTGCAAGGACATCAATGAAGCCTAATTACAGTAATGGTATCATCATCTTCAGACTGAACACTGTCTTGTCCGAAGACTTGGGCTGTGGTTTGTGTGTGGCCCAATTCAGATTGGGACCTTCACTCGCGTAGGAAAAAGAAGACTCACATACACCACGGAATTGCTTCGCAGGTGTGTGCAGGTTCCTCGCAGTGTTTCCCTTCACCGAAAAATTCATGGTAAAATTACAATGTCATCTACTGGAGAGGTCATAGGTGAGATTCCGCGCTTGAACCCTCCAACCTCTGCCGAGAGGTCATTTTATGTGTGAATCTGGGCTACATCCACTACCCTCTACGTAAAAACTAATGTGTGGCCACGGGTCAAAACAAATAACTTTAAATTGGTACTGACTTAGTATCACTTATTTATTTATTCACTACTACTTAGCTTCTGCCCGCGGCTCCGCCCGCGTGGTATTCGGTTATCGCTCGCTGTTCCCTCGGGAACTGTGAATTTTTCCGGGATAAGAAGTAGCCTATGTCACTCTCGGGACCATAAACTATCTCTATGCCAAAAATCACGACGATCCGTCGCTTCGTTACGGCGTGAAACCGTAACAAACAAACTCACTTTCCCCTTTATAATAATATAAGGATAATCTGTGTTCCTTAACTTTAATATTAATTATACGTAATTAATAAAATTAATTGTGTGGTCAACTCAACAGTTCAACACTTTTCCTTCCTCTTAAAATAGACTATGTTTTTTGGAGAAGATACTTATTTAAATGAGTTTTAAGAGTAAAACAAACTAAATAAAGTATGTCAGTTCTAGTTGATGGTGGTATCAAATAGCCAATTACAGTAAAACTTACTGACATTTTCCGAATAAATTATAAAGCAATGAATCACAAGTGATAAAAACTATTGTTTATATTAATAAATCTTTTGTAAATAGTTGTTGCGAACGTATCAGTATGCGGACGGGACATGCCAATCGCTAATGACATCACTCGGACCTCCAGAGATGACTGCATGCGGTGACACACCAGCTAAAATCACATCATCAGCAAAATTTAATAAATTTTGTGAGTAATAAATATAATATTCATATACCTAACACGTTAGAAGCTTTATGGACTTCACTGCAG
Source organism: Choristoneura rosaceana (assembly GCA_037349165.1). Classification (NCBI taxonomy): domain Eukaryota; kingdom Metazoa; phylum Arthropoda; class Insecta; order Lepidoptera; family Tortricidae; genus Choristoneura; species Choristoneura rosaceana. The sequence goes on from JAZBNJ010000026.1 coordinate 2,495,886, forward strand.
CAAAGGATATGAAATCATGAAGCGGATTTTAGTCTAAGGCACTTCATCATCAACGCATTCACCATTTCTTTCTATAAAACGGTAGAAAAATGTTGAATATGTACGTACATACCAGAGCTTTTAAACAATGGAGCCTCTGGTAATGTTGAGTACCCACTTAAATTAAAACACTCTCAATCGCTAAGGTCACTTCACCCCGAAGTGGTTGTGGCTGGTTGTAGGCTAGAGTTGCGGTAGTTTGTTGCTGTATCTTTTATAACAAGTTACAAGATCCTTCAAATAAAGATGTACCTATTGGACTTTAATGACGATGACGAGCTAATAAACTATCTATTCAGCTCATAGAAAATTGTCATCTCGGGCATATCTAGGACGAATTTAAGAGCGTAAGGGATAATGCAGAACTTCTTATGCGATAAAAAAAACTATAATGAAATATCTTGGGAAAGAGCAGTTCTCGCTGGACGCATCGCATACCAAATTGGTGGCAATAAAGGTTGTCACCAACGGGACAGTAACGACTCTATCATAGACATAAAGCCTCCCATTTTGCACTAAGATGGTCAGAAAATAAATATACTATACATCCGCGATAAAAGCAGGCAGGTAGTAGAACCTTGTGCAAGCTCCGCCCGGATTGCTACCACCATTTTTTTTTATAGTATAGGGGGCAAACAAGCAGACGAATCGCCTGATGGTGAGCGATTACCGTCGCCAATGGACACCTGTAACACCAGAAGAGTCACAAGTGCGTTGCTGGAAGCAGCAGTGTTTGTAATGTTGTGTTTCGGTGTGGAGAGTAAGACAGCCGGTGAAATTACTGGCACTTGAGGTACTATACCATCTTAGGCCTTTAGGTTGGCAACGCAACTACAATACCCCTGGTGTTTCAGATGTTTATGGGCGGTGGTGATCTCTTACCATCAGGAGACGCACTTGCTCATTTTTCATCCAGTCGAATAAAAAAAAAAGAAAAAACGTAACAAAACGGTTTAGATACATAGCATTTCTAGTTTTTTTTTTTCAATATCGCCAGTGATGCAATTATCCTCATGGTATCTGAGACTGTCAGCTAAAAGCACTTAGCTTAACATTAGCAGCCGTCATACGAGCCAGGTTGTGCTGACGTGACATCTAATACGACAGTAATGTAACGGAGATTAGGCGTAGTGCGTATAGGGACATGTGATGCTATCATGCTTTATTTTGGCAGTAAATGGACGACGCTACAGCCAACCTAATACACTAATACAACACTAATACGCACGACCGGAAGCTTCTTTTAAGTCGGTACACTACTGATAGTAGTTGCGGTCGTCGATTGAGGATTTAAAAAAAACGAACTTTCATGACGACTTTCTTTGAACTCTTAAGCCGTTTAGACTTGCAAAAAAAATCGTGCAAGTTGCATTACATTGCGGAGCTCGATTGACCGCTACAAACTTGTAGCTTAGCTTCAGCTTCGGGAGAGCGCTAATTATTGAAAGTTCATATGAAACTGTGTATCACATAACGAACCAGACAATTCCTACTAATATCTGTCTGTCTGTCTGTTACGCTTTCACGTCGAAATCCCTGAACCGATTTTGATGAAATTTGGTACAGAGATAGTTTAAGCCCCAAGGATCAACATAGGATACTTTTTATTCCGGTAGAGGGCGCCACCGCGCGATGACCTAGGTCCGCGCAGACGAAGTCGCGGGCATAAGCTAGTTTTGATTTAAATTTGTTGAAGTTATTGTCAATTTATTGCGCCTGTGGTTTTATGTTTTTGTTTGCGGTTGTCAATATTGATAAATATATGGGTATTGTACAGAATGATTCCTTTGGTTTCTATTGTTTAATTTATGATTAAAATATCTTCAGCCCTAAACTAAAATAATATTTTAAACGCATTTAAAAGGGATTTTCCCTGTTGCGGTTTTTTGTTATTATTTTTAAAACCAATAACAGTATAAATGAGCGGTTAAAAGACCATTTTTAGGGTTCCGTAGCCAAAATGGCAAAAACGGAACCCTTATAGTTTCGCCATGTCTGTCTGTTCGTCTGCGGCTTTGCTGAGGGACTATCAATGCTAGAAAGCTGTAATTTTGCACAAAGATATATATGTAAACTATGCTGTATTATAGTCGATATAAAACCCGTGAAATACTTGTTGATAATTAGTTCGGGGGGCCATTACTCCCAAGTCATGTCTAAGATCAAGTGCACGAATTACTGTACTACAAAGTATACCCAAACTAGTGGATATTTATGTTGGTTTGTCTACAATATTTGAAGAGTTCCCTCTATTTTCCCAGGACACAAGCATTAGATACTGATTTAAAAATCTTGCAGTCTCATTTTCGTCATTAGTATAACCCGTTCAAAGCCGGGACATGCAGCTTGTAGAATATAAACTCCCAACTTTTTATTCTAATATACTTTCAAAGTTTTAACTCTAGTACATTTAGTGACTGTTCATAACTAATACGTAACGCACGAGCCATTTTCTAAAGTGTCCCCGCAGCCTCCTAAATCAAACAATCGTCGCTTAATTTTTTTACTAACTCTTAAGTAAGGACACATTGTCGTGTTTAATAGTTGGCATTATGTCATAGTTATTTTTACGTCCATAATATCAATGCCATTGACCTTTTACGATCTGCGGCTGCGACGGTCCGGTCGCACTCGCACGCTACTTGGTCCATGCACTCGCATGACCCACTTAGAACTTTTACTTGTCCATACCATCTTAGAATTACCCCACTGATTGGAAAAGAAAACACCAAAGAGGTTACTTTTTTTTAATTTCACTGGCTGGCGCTAAATTGAATGCTTGAATTTGTCTTAAACATTTTACTTATTTATTAAAGTTGTTTTCAATGAATTCTTACGAAAGTTGATAATGTTGTTTACACGCTCTGATTGTACCTAGAGATGTTGAAAAAAAGCGAAAAGAAACTACTCTTATAATTTAGAGTTTCTATTTATTTACAATCAAGTGCAAAAATAAGTATCTATTCGAACCATTTAAAAATATGTTACTACGGCCTTATTGCGTCGGAATAAGAGTCTGTGGTACTTATTTTTGAAACTTTGCATGACTTCATATTTTTACACTAGACTGTACGTCGAGGGGATAATATCTATCTATACAACCATAGCATCAAATTATATGTAGGTAGGTATGCATCGACCATATGGTTAGTGGCATAAAGGTGTATAGATGTTTTTGACGTTTTAGTAACGTACTCGTATATATTTACGACCTTGACTGTACCTACCAAGAAGTTTGTTTTATACCCAGCTTGTATTTTACGTAAAAACATAGAGGAAAAAATTTAATTGACAAATTGCAACATTTTATTATTATCCTTGAAAAAGCACAAGACCGGTCTGAGTAGAGCCTTGGGGGAGGCCTATGTCCAGCAGTGGACGTCTTTCGGCTGACATGATTATCCTTGAAAAAGTAGTTTATTATGAAATGTGGCTATACCCTACCAGGGTGCAAAATTATATTGTGAGACTTATTAGATTAAGGCCTTATGTATTTTTATGTTTTTGCCAAATAACCGTGTGGCATAGGTATACCTAAGTAAGTAATGTAGATACTTAACATAAATATATTGTAATGGTATAAGTTGTTATACCTGTTTAACCTTGTAAACGTTCATGTCGTCTTTGAAGTTATTGGCCGTGTGGGAGGAAAGCACGTTGAAATTGTGTAATTCTGAATTATTTTCAGTTGAGTCCCGTGTGGTGTCGGGTTAGAATTACACCTCTCCATTTCTTCCGTGGATGTCGTAAGAGGCGACTGAGGATATAGGTTAAGGTATACCGTAGGCGACAGGCTAGCAACCTGTCACTATTGTACCGTTTTTATCAAACTTTAAACCTAAAATTGCTAAAAGTGGCTCCGAAGCGGTAACGTTTCGTGTGCTCTGCCTACCCCATTTGGGAATACAGGCGTGAAGTGTGTGTGTGTGTGTGTGTGTGTGTGTGTGTGTGTGTGTGAGTTTCACAATAGTCACGCTTTGACATACTTTTGTCTTAGGCGCTATCGTGTAAAAATATACGCGCCATAAAAAAAACTAACCATATGCAAGCTGGACTCTAGCACCGAGGGTTCCTTATAAATTTTTAGGTACTTATCCATAAATATTCAGTGCCGGTAGTACTACTACCATGAGTTTACTTACAGTGACCGTACTCGATAGCGACGGCGTAAATTATTTGTATGGATTGTATGAAGAATTGTGCAGCGTCTCTACAAATAATTTAAGCCGTCGCTATCGAGTATGGTCACTGTAAATTCATGGTAGTGGTACAGAGCCCCTATTCTAAGCAAAATTTACGCAGTGTGGACAGTGTTAGATGACTACTGCCAGAAACAAAAAAAAAAGAGATTTTCAGTCTATTCTCATTGGTTGTGCTAAGAGCTACCTTCATATCAAAGCCTGGTTGTTTCGGTTGGTTATTAATATTTCACAACTCCTGATGACCAATTAAAAATCATGATTTTTAATTGGCCTACCTACTCTGTAGGTATACCGGAATGTATGGCCAGAGAATCGGAAACAATATATTAATTCAAACGGTAGACATTTCTCTCAATGAGTTGTGAAATCCCCGTCCAGACATGCGGGCATCTAACGAGATAACCGCGTAAGTGCGGTGTCGGATTACCCGCTGACTGCACTGCAGCCTTTCTTGTAACGTTAGACCGGAGACCTAGTTTCACCGATGCATTAGCTAATATTTTAGCTTGATATGTTTAGTAGGTTCTTATACGTTTCTTTAGAGGATTGGGAGTAATAGCAGAAGGCCCTTCTTCCCCACTGGGCACGTGCCCAGCGCCCCGCGATGGATTAAGGCCCCCTAGTCCCTACTCGTACCGATAACCGATAGCTACTCAAATCTAGCCTGAATATCAGGCTTACCGAATGCATCCAGCATGTTGCGCCCAGGGCCCCTAATAGATGAAAGACGGCCTTGAACAGCGCCGAATGAAAGTTTTTCAAACCGGGACATAGACTTGCGACGATGGCCCCCAGTTATATAATAACTATAACATCATACGTGTACCATTTCTCCAGCGGTTGAATTCCGGGATTCCGGGAAGTTTAATTTGACTACGAGACCTATCGGGTTCACGGATAAAAGCTTAGTGAAAGAATAAATTTATCAAGAATCTTCTTTTCTGCAAATATGCGATTACAAATTAAGAAAAATACGCATTTAAATAATTGATCATCTCAAAAATCCTTATAAATTTTTCTGTTTCATTTCATACCTCTTTATTCAAGTTTCAATGAAATCACGAAACAATATTTATGATTATGAATAGGGTCTAACGATAATTATGATCGATGTCAATTAAGCTACGTATTGTTGTAGTATCAACTTAACAATTTACAGTCATTTCAAATATTCCTTTTATTCCTCAAGAGGATGTAATAATTTGACTGAATTAAAAGTTATGATCTTCTCTCTTAACTCTTTGCAAAAATAACGTTTGTAGCCCTTAGCTACAAAGGTATATGGTTCAGTTTAGCAAGCTTTCCAGGAGCAACTTTCAGTACAAGAATTGTACGTGCCATAAAGTACTCAGCATCTCCAACTTAACCATAATTTATGTGCTCATTGTTTAAATAATTGTGTCAACGAACTCTTGTTAGAATAAATGGCGCTCAGCCAGACAATCTGTGCCACAATGATTCTGGCAGCATATATATGAAATAATTCTTAAGTAACTAGAACTCTTACAAAAATAAGTTTATTTGTTACGAATGAAACGAGTTTTTGTGCCTCTTGCAGTATTATAAAAGTTTTATCGTAGTTTCGGCAGGTGAATAAAGCTCCCGTTGTTGTAGTTCGCCAAAATGCCGATGTATTTCTCAAGGGTAATGGATGCATAATAAATATTTAAACAATTTCAAACGATTGTTATACATACATAATACATTTAATGGGCTATGAATACAAAGTGTTTATGACGGCGAATATGAATTCGATGAATTTATTAAGAGTATTTAGATTGTATCAATACACAATGCAGGCTGGAGTGAGAATAGTTTCAAGGACGGTAGACAGTAGTCAACAAGCGTCAAGAAAATAATGAATTGATAATATTGGCACAAAGGTGCGTTACATTTACTAACACTCTTTGACAAATGTTACTTATACCAATCATTTGCTATATAATAGTATACTGGCTGTAGCAAATAGAATTTTATGTTATGTGCAGAGCCTGGAATTCTCGTAGCACTTTTGAGTTGTCATAGGGACTTCTCGTTTATCAACTTCCAATATACATAGAAATAGAAATAGAAATAAGCTTTATTGTATAACTGTGTACATAATAGGGATATACATTATGTATATCGATAAATACAGAATACCTACAATATGTAAAATATGATTACGAGTAGAAGTAAACAACATTCAGTCTCATCGTGAATGAGCGATCTCTTCGAGATAACCGTTGGATGCCAACTTTTACGAAATTATAAATAGAAATTAACATAATAATATTGTATTGTTTCTTATAAATAATTTGTGGATTTGAACTGATTGAATGCACAATTGTTCACCTATTAACGTTTCGTTGTTTTCATTGCAAATCTCTATTTAACATTTTCAGCCACTCAAAACTTACCTAAAAAAGATCGCTCTTCAGCGATAAGACCGCCTGTTGTTTACCTCTACTTTTAATCTTCTCTGATATGTTGTGTTGTGTTCTATAATGTATCGATAAAATATGTATATCGGAAGTCGATAAACGAGAAGTCCCTATGACGGCTGAAAAGTGCTACGAGAATTCTCGGCTCTGGTTGCGTATGGGAGTGTAATGGCCTATGGCAACCAGTTCTATTTCTCAAGGGAATTTATTAAAATAATAATATTAAAACTAAAATAAATATTTAAACTTCAGTACAAAGCAAAAAATAATGTGTAGGTTTTCGTACTTAACCAACACCTTTGCCATAGCACATTTTCAGTTTTTTTTTTTTCCTTCTATTTTTTTTTTTTTTGAGGCTTAAGTGCACCTGTGTGACTATGCCAGCGTCATTGAAAGACTCAATGGCCACATTCATCAAACACTCAGTTCAGTTTCAGTTCTTTTCAGTTTTGGTATGAACTTGTTTTGATAATGGTTACTATCCATTTCCACTGACTTCCACTGTCATCTAATCTACATTCACATTGTAAATATTAAAAAGTCTCTAAGAGTCGAATGAAATTGAAGTCTCATTCATAATTTAACCCAAATAAATTCATAGAGAGTGTTGGATCCAAGCTCAATGAGCCCTCTCTCCAAAGCCATAAAAGTCCTTCTGTGACAAATCCTAAAACCTGTCTTCAGCAGGATCCAACCCCTCCCAAATGACACTAAATTTGCCACAGCTAATGGGTGGTTAAATAAAAGCTTTTTTTATGTTTGTTCAAGATTTGAACACTCCAGATGATCATGTCAGCTTCATAAGGTGTTCAATCAGTTCCCTACACAGGAGACAGATCAAAGATTTGGTTAATGCAAATAGTTTTGTCAGATATCAGCTCTGAGAAGCAACAATCGACCTGGTTGTTGTGCATGGAGCCCAAACCCCCAAGAACTCTTCAAGTCTGAGTCTGAAGTCCAAACACTCCAACAACAAATAGGATAAGTTTTCTGCCTTCTGGCAAATCTCACACAGTGGTGAAGTTTTAACTGTCATCAAAATAAAAGCTTGTAAGACCAGATAACTTACTTAGGTGCAGGTTCGCCTTCTGCCTCGCACTCAATGATGAATGGTTTGTCAGCTTCCCCGGGCTGCGCCACTTGGAACAGCAGCTCTTCCACCGTAGGCTGCTTCACGATCCTCGGGGGCGATGTCTCTGGTGAGAAAAAGTAAATATGACCATAAAGTTGATTTCATGGTGTTCATATTATGTTTATATTTAAGCCAAAGTTCATAAATAAGAAAGAAAGTAAAATTCTACTATGTCTCATTGTAAATGTATAAATTAATTACCTTTAGAATATCTTAAGAATAATTTAACAAAATAACATGTAAAAACGATATTACCACTGAAGGAGTATGTGTAAATTTTCTATAAGGTCAACCGGGGCTATGTCATCTACGGGGTTAATGTGTCCATTCCAATTATAATAAGAAAAACATCCTTTATGCCACCTTTATGCCATTTTTTGCCACAGACAGACACATAGCGGTCAAACTTATAACATCCCTCTTTTTGCGTCAGGGGTTAAAAAAAAGAGCTCGGCCACGACATCTAGTGATCATTTTTGTACTTTTTGTGACTAAAAGTACAAAAATGATCACTAGATGTCGTGGCCGAGCTCTTTTTTTAACCCCTGATGCAAAAGAGGGGTGTTCTAAGTTTGACCGCTACGTGTCTGTCTGTGGCACCATAGCTCTTACACAGGTGGACCGATTTGAATGCGGTTTTTTTATTTTATAACAGGTTTTCTTGCGATGGTTCTTAGACATGTTCCATCAAAATCGGTTCAGCCGTTTTTGAGATATTGAACTTTAAAGTGGCAAAGTTGGGGGTTTTCCACCTTTTTGTTCATTAGGTTATTAAAGTAATCTGCCAACGAGGTTAATTAGATGCTAGTCAGCTTTTACAGAAACGTAATTTACACATAGAAGTTATTAAAAATGCCATAAAATGGCACTAAAACATGAAATTAGATCAAATATGCTAGCTCATATCATAAGTTATAGCTTTTAAGGATACATACACACATTTCAGACATTTCATTTTTTGAAGACATTTCTTATGTAATAGAGTGATCAAGACATGGAACAAACTACCAGAACATGTAGTCTCAGCACTGAATGTTAACCAATTTAAGAACCGACTAGACCAACACATTAACAATACTAAGAATACTTGACCAAGGAACAGATACAGGCACCTATCAGTTGCTTGCAACTGCCTGCCTGATAATTTATATAATAATAATAATAATATGTTTGTTATAATCTGATAAATATGCTGTTTAAAGTATTATTGTGGCACATTAGCCCAGTTGAGCTTAATTATATTTAGTGTGAAAGTTTTTTTTAGGTGTGCAATTGCAGAAGAGCTTAGACACTTATTGATTAACCCTTCATCTGTTTTTGTTAAGGTTAAGTACCAAATTTAAGGCTACTTTTTTTTTTTTTTTTTTTTACTCAGCAGAATTTGTACTTATTAAAACAAAGGAGACTAGAATGCTTTGTTTCCATAGACGAAAGGTTAAATCCACCAAATTTCAAAAAATACGCATTTGATCTGGTATAATCCATACTAATATTATAAATGTGAAAGTGTGTGTTTGTATGTATATTTGTATGTCTTTCACATCAAAAGGGAGCGACGGATCAACGTGATTTTTGGCATAGAGATAGGTAGTTTATGAGTGAAAAAAATGCACAGTTCTCGAGGGAACAGTGTGTGATAACTGAATTCCACACCAATGAAGTCGCAGGCAAAAGCTAGTATGGAAATATTGAAACTTTGTTCTATGTATAATATTTTCAAAATTAGCTTAAAGGGTTAAATTTGTTATTTTGTTACTTTGCTTGTGGTGTCTACTTCAGCAAATTGTTTGTTTATTGTTTGCCAACAGAAACTCCCCATGACCTTCTCACAGTCTCAAACTATCTCCACACCAAAGTTCATCACAATTGATTGAGTACTTTAACTTATGTTTCAGGCCCCGTGAATTTAGATATGCTACCATAAAAAAATTTACAGTTTAATATTGTTAACCTATGAGGGCTTCATTGAAAAACAAATAATATTTTTGACGATTTCAATTAATTTTATACCTTGTTGTAAATTTAGCAAGGTCAAATATTTGTGTACATTTATGTGGTTGCTGTATGCACTATGCCTGGAAAAGGGTTAAGCATGAAAGTGGAAGAAACATACACACTTTTATATTTATAATTTGGTAAATATTTGAAGAGTATAGAACTATGAATGCTAGTGCATATAGTTGCTGAGCCTTTAATTAGCAATTGTTTCATATCAAGGCCAAAACAATATAATTTTGTTTCCCACATAAGTCACTATATGAGCTGTTAATTCATACTAATAATTGTATATGCGAATGTGTGTCCGTTTGTATGTTTGTCCGTTTTCACATCAAAACGGAGCATCAGATCAATGTGATTTTTGGACTAGAGATAGTTTATGGGCCAGAGAATGGCATAGGCTACTTTTTATCCTGGAAAAAGCACAGTTCCAGAGGAAACAGCTCATGATAACCAAATCCCACGCAGGCGAAGCCGCGGGCAAAACCTAGTCATATCATATAGGCACAATGCAAGACAGCATCATAACAGACCATAGACTAAAATTTCATTTTCGTTGAGAGATCCTTTAGTCTACTTTTACACACTTTTTTATATTCCACAGAAAGTTAAAAAGTAAAGAAACTTACATTCATAAAACATGCTTTGGGTTATATTTTTAACTGAAAGGTCAACATTATCAATGAAATTAGGCTCACAGGTCAACCTTCCAATAAAGGTTATCAATACAGCTTCTAAACTTAAGCCTAAGTGAAAAAACTTGAGTTGTTTACATGTTACAGCATCTCCCCTTCATGGCTATTGAGTTTTTGGTTTTCTGCAGGCATCTTAATTGTCAGTGTAACTTATTAAGGCTGGGCTAAGAGTTGAATGAACTAAATTGCAAAACAATTGTGTTGATAACAATACGAAAGGGTACGTGCAAATATGTAAATACTTACGGAGCGCCGAAGTGTGCAACGCGACCGCCGCCAGACATATCAGCTTTAGCAAAGTGCCCATGGTGCAGTCGGCTATCTCGTTTATCTAACAAGAAACCAAACAAACTGTTAAGCACAACACATTTCCCCGGCACACATGTTCACCACACTCGATGACCTAATCCGAAAGAAGCTTGCCCGTAATGACAACACCCACTAAAAATAGTAACAAGTAAATCACTAAATTGCCGCCCTGTTATGACACAAGAAGCTCTTCAACAACATAATAGGCAATCACCGGGCCTTTAGCCATCCCAATAGCACTGGTTCACGAAAAACTAAATAATTTCTTTCTTTTACACGAGACGGTAAATCGATAATTGCATTCCTGTAACGATGACACCAACTCGAGCGCAAACTTATTACGTATCAAGATACTACATAAATATTACCTAGATTCTGCTTGATAATAATATCATCGCGGTAAAACTAACTGAAATAAAATAACAGATTTATAGGCGGGGCCTTTGAGATTTTAGCTGTCGTTCGTTCATAAACGGTTCAATGACTGACTGGTAATGCATAGACAATGATAGATAACTAGTTGCAATGGCCATGACAAATGCCGCGTCCTTCTCTAACCTCACATATTTCGGCTTTTGTATTTCACTCTCTCAAAAGAATAGACAACTGTTTGGAGAACGTTGATGCATTCCTAATTTCCAATAAGAAAAGTTCTGACTCTTGATCAAATTATAGTTTTTATACGTAAAAAATAAAGAAGAAATATCATAATTGTTTCACGTGAAATACAGAGAAACTTATTTACAAGCTTTGCTTGTACTTGGATAAAACTCTGGTAACTCCAAGATTTTTGTTAAATGTTGGTCACACTTGCATAAAAGCCGCGACATTTAAATTTACGCGAACTCAAGCACGGGCCGCTAGGAAATCTTGTTTCGATTTATTGAGTTAATTAAAAAGGTTATATAGTTGATAAAGTTTAAAACTGTTGAAATGAAAGGCCAGTGAAAAATAAATACTCAGTTCTGTTCTGACATTTTATTTCGCCGTAAAAATTTTGTTAGGTTTAAGAAGTATAGAAATATTTTTCAAACTAACTCTCGTTAATTCAGATATGAAATTTTAATTAAGATTTTACAACCAGGTCCTGTATGAATATTAACAGTTATTTCGATACAGATTACAGTTAAACTCTAAATGAAGCTTTTGCTTTGAGATCTAGCTCCGTGACCTTCCATTTTCACTATGTGTAAGTATGTAATTCATTTTTCATCTTTAGCATTTAATTTGAGTTTTATCTGGACCCGCTGAATATCTCTTTTTTTCAGATAGTCGAGATGTTTCGTTAAAAAAACGCCATAGTTACCATGAATCCACAACCCAAAAAGATTCTACGCACACAAGTTCTACTCGCAAATCCGATGTCAACATAGTCTTATTTAGTGATTACCAAAGCCAAGATAGCGGTCGAGACTTTTCCAAAACTGGGTTGTTGCCATCTTCGGAGAACAGTGGTTGCGGAGAGTACTATAAGAGATACGAACATGATGCTACCCCGGTCAAAGATGACACCGACACAGTCTCCCGCGATATCACGTCCAGCGAATCTGATGGAAAAGGAGACCGCATTGCGCTCACAGAATCACATCTTGTCAATCTCGAGAACAACATAGTTAGTAACATTTCCCAAGAAACTACCTCTTCGTCATGTACCCTAGATTCCAGCGTCAAATTTTTCAAAACAACAGTAGAGGAGATTTTTGACAAATTTTATACAAATATGCGTGACTTCGAACTTTACAAACAGAGATATCGAGAAATATTGAACAAAAACCGCGAGGAGTCGGTAGAAGACATGGAAGATTTTATTAAAGACATGATTCATCATATTATGTCTTCTGAATCTTCAGTTTTCAATGAAAGCCGTTTGTGTCAAGTCACGGATAAAGGCACCAGTGCAAGTCCGATCGGAAGTCCCAAAACCGGTTCCCTTTTGCGTGATTTGCATTCCGTCGTCGAATCTTTCAAAAACGATAACTACTTAACCGATTCCACTGCGGATGAAAAAGTCTGCTTGAGTAAACAGGAAACGAAAAATAAAGTCAACAATGGGGACATATTAAGAATTTTCCTTGTATCCGGCAATCCATTTGTAGAAATTAAAATGAATAATCGGAAACTTTTATCAGAAATCAACATTGATTCTCGTGCAGAATATAAATCGAGCATTCAAGCAGCGTCCGCTGAAGATATAAAGAGAGTAGCAGAGAAAAAGTTACAGCTAGAAATGTACGAGCGCCAACAATCCGAACTGAATACTAGCCTGTCAGATAGAGAAATACCAGTCAAAATATCATTCGCCAAAAAAAATATCCACTTAGATCAAGACTTCGATCATGAGTCAGATCAAAACGAAAAATCTTTTATGTCCAAAATCTGCAGTTACTTGTGCAAGAGACTGCGCAGAACCTCAATCGTATGAATGTTAATTGTTTTGAAATAATGAAATACACCATAACCATTCATTATTTTATTATTTAATAAGGACTAGAGACACTTTTAAAATAAAAAGTTATCATGATTCACTATTATCATCGTAATTATCTAGGTAATACCACTTGATTTTGGTTATGTGCTTGCAGAGTAGAATAGCGAATTCCTTTTTCATATGTAAAAATTCTCTGATTGTCGCCAGGTCGAGCATGACAAAAGCTTCCCCATCTATTTCTTCCTCTCTCATCTTGTCTGCTAGAACCTTGCAGTCATCCGTATTGCTGAGGTACGCATACACGTCATCCACAGACCAGTCAAGGGGATTGGGAGACAATTTAAGTCTCCCTTTTATCCAGGATGCCCCTGTGTTCTTTTCAAACAATTTATTGTCAGATGGCAGAGGATCGTAAGTTGTGAATTTCAATTTCTTTAGCTCTGGTTCTTCAGAATCTGACACATCCGAAATGTTCTTGGCATCTCTTGAGTTTGAACTGGTGTCGTTGCTATCATTTTCTGAGTAACTATCATGATTTTGTTTTTTGTTTGCACATGTGTTGCTGTAAATTGTCTCCATGGCCTTCTTGTTCCAGTGAGATTCTTTCATTTGCTGAGCGAAGTTTGGAAGTTTCGCGCCACGAGTTTTCATTTCTAGTTTGGGGTAGTTGTTTTTGGGTTCCCTTTTCCTTCTCTGACCTCTCTTGTACTCTACGCTGTCGGGAGAGTTGGGCCGAGTGCCGGATTCTGATGGCGGCGTGGATCCGGCGCTGTGCTCGCTCTGAGCGGACTCTCCGTCCTTGTTGCTTTCGGTTTCTTGAGATGGTTGTTGCTCTTTCTCTTTCTTCTCTGGGACTGCCTTTTTCTTCTTTTTCCTTCCGTTAAGGCTTCCTTTTGGCCTACCTCTTCGCTCTGTGTTATTATCTAGAAAAAATAATTTTAATTAGATAAGAATTTTACCATTAAAACAAAATCAGTTTCATCCTAAAACATTTAGCACTTACGGAAAGTAGATTTGTCGACTTGCTGACAATTCTGAGGACACACATTGAAGTATTCTACCGGGCCGAAGAGGCAAGGACACGCCTGCATTTTGACGCACACGTCACGACAAAACGACGCCACTTGGGCGGTAGTCGTCGCTATCGGCACATATGCATGATACGTACTGGATTTGAGTCTGCAAGTAATAAAACAACATTAGTAATTAGTAATAACATTAGTGAAGCATATTAATACGCTAGAATGTAACCGCTAGATTAGAAATATATAATTAGTCGTAATTATATGTATCTTAATTGTTTATTAATTAATTGATTAAAGCCAACATGGCCACTACAGTAGAAATTTCAATGTAAATTGCGAACTTACTTGGCTCTCAACATTTCAAGCCTCATTCCTTCTTCCGGCGGTCCCTCAGTCTCCCAATCCTTGAGCAATTTGGCTGGCTTATATGACGCTGATATCATTTTGTTCAAAACCTCTTTCAGCACCAACGACAATGGCCCAGGACCAACATGTTTTGGAAGCTGTGACAACTTGTTTCTACTGATTGTAGGACCTGCATAGCATTTGTAGTTGAAGTAAATTCTCTCGCACCACTCTTCAATAGATTTCTTTGGTTCTTCTTTAGGCGGTTTGACATCATCCTCGTTTTTAGGAGGTTCCCTCATAGCATTTATATCAGGTATATGCAGTTCATAGTTATTGCTGTCACACCAGCCCACAGGAAACAGCAAATCGCTGTTCTGCGCATACCAAAACTTTTCTTGGATAGGAATTAGCTCCACGCAAACTAGGTGTTCGACTATAGCGTCGATAGTCGCTACATGGATTTCTTCATGCTTTTTTGGGTTAACAGCCTCCAACTTCATATTGATTTCCATTCCTTGTAACGGTTCTTTGTCGCCAAAGCAGTACTTGGGGGCTGGTACCGACGATGTCATGGCGAGGTATTCGTCCCAATCAAATGCACCCTCTTTCCAAATTTTAGGAGCTTTAAAAGCAAAGTTCTTTGTTTTAGCCCATCCTATTGGGAAAATGTATGGATGCTTAGAGTCGCAGAGCCAAGCCGCTTTCGAGTCCTCATAATCATCAGCATTGTCATCTAAGACAACTAAGAAATGCAGATTGTTGAAGACTTTTAGAACAGTAGCTGGGCGGATTGTCTTCATGTCGTGGGGGTCTAATGCTTCCAATTTCATTCCGATAACAAAGTTATGAGGTTCAAAATTCGGATTAGGCTGAAAAATAATTATTTTTTATTTTAGTAAAAGGAATATATAATAATTTGATATTCTTTGGTCTTATAATAATGTATTCATTACATACCTGGAACAGATCAGCCGGTGTTGGCTCTTTGATAGACTCTTCAGCACTTTGCCTAAGTTGGGTACTTAGTTTGTTCTTACATAGGAACTTATTGACTTTGCCTGGATATTTGAACTGCCATGGTGATCCCTGCAAATTAACAGAATAGGTTATTCTTTAATTCTGAGTACCTATTAGTTAGTGAAATGATACTATTCTCTATGATCCCAAAATAATGAAGCTTTTAGTTTTTATGGCTGTTCAGTTCATTACGCCATCCATTACATCATGCAAAAACCTTCTTTACGATTTTTTCATTGGATTTTGAAAGAAAGAAAAGAAATCATTTATTCGCGACCAAGTACAAAATAACTAAAAGAAATTAAAATTTTAAATTGTTTGTCACGAAATGGTCCCAAATCAGCAAAATCTGTCAAAGTAAAGGACAATTTCCGTCATATAACACGTCATGCAAAAGCACGTTGTCTTTGTCACCCCCTTGGTGCTGGTACCCGAGCGTACCGCCCCTCCTGTGACGCCGCCACTGCATCAGTTCAACATTTAGCACTAGCAGTGTGAGCTCTATTTTGAAGCTGCCAGGAGAGCAATAGGCTTGTTAACTTATATCTAAGCATCTGCTGGCCATTGCATCCAGACTTGGTATCGTTGCAAGGGAAAGTGAAAAGGGAAGGGGGATGTATCTGAGGCTTCTCATGAGGCTGACATAGTCACATTTGGAGTACTAAGGCTTTGTTAAAATACAACATTTTAAAAAAGCTTCTGGTGATAGTAGTATGCAGTTCCTTTCCTAGGTATAATGCACACATTGCACCCCTCTGGACACCTGAAAAGTTAAAGAACTGACCTTGTTGGTGACATAGCCAAAGGTGTTTAGTCTTGGGTTGGAAAAGAATATCCAGATCTGTTCCAGCTCCTCGTCTGATCCATCATAGCGGAGCAGCAGACGTCCACCAACATTCTCGCAAACCTGGAAAATATACACACTTACTGCATGCTTATACGTTATTATTAAGAGATTAATAAAACAGAATAATTAATTCATTCAGAATTTGAGTTTTCACTCTAATATTCTGGTCTTTCTGTAAAGTTTTTTAAAGAAATAAATAAAATATTAAATAATACAAGTCAATTTTAAACAGTAGTATTTTCCCCACCATTTAATTTTACAGATTAACCAAAAGTTTTCATGAAAAAAAAACTAAAATAATAACTTACATTTGCACTCCAGTATTTATAAGGATCAATGATATTCTGGACTTCCACTTTCATTCCAGGTTTTATTCTATCAATAGGAGACAATCCTTTGTTGTTCAAAGCCTCTAAGCACACTGACTGCCCATCTAGCAAAGCTTTCTTCATGATATCAATAATAGAATCTCCATATTTCTCATTAATTTCATCAGGTGGTTCAATAAGCTCATCATATTTTCCACACCAGCCCAAAGGATGTACTTTGGTTTTTGACATGTCGCACCAGAAGTCAGAGTCAGCCCCTATAAATTTGATCCTGAGAAGGTGTCCACACACCATCGTAATTTCGGCTATCCAGTAGACATCTGGGTTGTTCTTGTGACACACTTCAAGAAGCATGCCTTGCTTGATGCCATTGTATAAACTTGCTTCCACCTGAAGAATTTGTTTTTAATTTATTTTTAACTCCAATCATAACACAGGAAATTTAAATCACCTACCACTGTTACATATTCTCAGTAAATATTGCCATTAAAAAAACCTGATTAGTATGATGGGACCCAAATCACAGACAGTGGCAGTGGCAAGCAGCTCAACAATCCCATGTTGTGATTGCATATAATATAGCTATTATAACCACTGTTTTGGAGTGATAATAAAAATATGTAAAGTGGACTGTAGTTAAATTTTGAGTTGAAACCAAAGGGAATCAAATTTGTTGTATATTTGAATTAAATTCAGCTTAACTGATACATGTATGTTTATTGACTATTATAATACAAGCGATAAAATATAGGTATGAAATTTTATATGCTTTTATATGCATATTATAGAGAGCTGACACCTGTGAATCTATTGTAACATTATTTGAGTTTGAAGCCCAGAATAAGAGTTGTATTATTATACATTTAAATACTCATTTGCATAGTGCCAATTTCCTGCTGCTTTTAGTTGCTCCCAAAGAGTATAAGTACCTATAGGGAAAGTTGCCCCTAACTTATAATAGTTTTTTTTCTTAGTGTAAAAAATACCACAAGTCAAATAAAATTCTCCATAAACTAGGAATCTATTAAATTAGTTCAAAATTACCTATAGTATTCTTTTATACTATGATTAAAACTGATAAATTTTATAGTTAAATTCGAGATGGCTTCCTTAATTACAGTAACATTGTGATTGCGACATCTATTTTTACCTGGTATGAAACTGACTACATTTTCCTCAAGACATTGTAAAATATTGTTACTTGGATAAAAAGGAAGATTTAAAAAGCTACGCATGACCTTCCCACTTATTAAGTTTTAGTTAAAAACGCAAATAATTTATAAAAAAGTTAGCCTTGTCATGAACGTGTAAATTTAGAAATACCACGAGCAAGTTGCGCTTGCTTGATCTTACATATATCAGTGTGTAATTAAATCTGTAAACCAAAACCCATCGTGAATGCCGCTAAATAGTCCAAATAATCGCGAATATTCTAACACACAAACTTTTATACAGACTTATATTTAAAACTTGAAACGAGAAAAACAATCCGTAATTTTATTACATCGGTCTAAACAGTATTATCACAACTTTACTCACATGAGAAAATAATTCTTCTGGGACTGCGATACTTTTGTTAGCTTCCAGATAATCGTTCCAATCGAATTCTTCCATAATTATAAATAATCATACATTATTAGGTCAATGAATGAAATTAATTACACAAAAAATAAAAGTACTGGATGGAACGGCCGAACTTGTACGAATTTCAATGAATCTAAATGAAATTTACACACTATTCATTATTCAATATATTTATCTCGCTTTTCCTGCAGGATTGCCATAGTGCCATTTCACACAAAAAAAAAATTTTTAAGCACATCTAGAAGGCAAAGGAAACAAAATATGAAATTTGTCTCAGAAAAAATTAAATATTTGAGGTGAAGGCGAATATTCGAGCGTTTTGACCGCTCGGTAACGTCATTCATTAGCATCCATCACGGGCATCCACGTTTAAAAGCACAACAGGACAAATCACGACAATAATTTAAATTCCGCTAAATTTAGCATCGGAAATGTCTTGTCTTTAATTTTCATAAAGTGGGAACGTATTTCTATGGGGTGTTTTCATAGATATAATCATCGGATATAATAAAGAAAAAAGATTTTGAATTAAGTACTATGAAATTCGAACGAAAATGGAAGTTCTCGCCGACGCGTATGTTCTTTATTACGAGAGTGAGAGGGACGAGACGATACGAACTTCGATTTTCGAATTTAGTAGTAGCGCATAGCATGATTTGAAGTGAAACCTTACCGATAGCGGTATCGACAATTTTTGAAAAAATATATTTTTTTTAAAACATTGTATTGTATGTCGCACGGGCGGTACTAGAATTACGAACATCGACTCATTAAAGCCCTTAGTCTTCGACTTCGGGCTTCTAATAAACTCTCGTTCGTAATTCCTTATTTACCGCCCTCAAGACACAATGTACTATTAAATTCCACTGGGCAATCCGAGTTTAATTGACACCCTAAACAAAGAGATGCAGCATATCAGTGACGTCATAAGGAAATATTTTGTAACCTCAAGCTCTATTCAAGCTTGCATTAAAACGTAGTGGTTATATTCTCTTTGGCATTATCCAGCGCCTATACATATAACATGATTGGTGTGTCTTGTCTATATTATCTAAGGTCTTGTATTTGTATATGCCGTGGCTCAGTAGGGCTACTACAAATAAAACTCGAAACTCGAAGTTCATAGATTACCATCCCTTTCGCTCTCGTGTTAAATAGTGTAAGTGTCAGAGAGACCGCACGACACGAACTACGATTTTCGAGTTTCATAGTAGCCCTACAGATTTGACAGCAGTGTTGCCAATTTAGCAACTTCGCTATAATTAGCTTCTTTTACTTAAGTCTTAGCGACCAAAAAAAGTTTTGATGACAAAAACGGTTTAGCGACTTATCTGGCGACTTTTGGAACACAAATTTTAACAT
The DNA here is from genome assembly GCA_037349165.1 of Choristoneura rosaceana. Lineage (NCBI taxonomy): Eukaryota > Metazoa > Arthropoda > Insecta > Lepidoptera > Tortricidae > Choristoneura > Choristoneura rosaceana. Next base: position 2,515,624 of record JAZBNJ010000026.1, read on the forward strand.
TTCTAGGACCAATAATGGATTCACTTTTGTCAACTCGACACAGAATTATACAGTGCCACAAGACTGCCAAGAGATCCATATATGGAAAGCGACAAACGCACTTGCGCTCCAAATTCAAACTTTATTTAATTAAAGCTCTATTTGTTTACGTCTTAGACATGCAATTTTCTTTATTTCAGTGAGTTCGGAAATCTTCTAATTTAAGCTTTTTTTTCGCATCCCAATCTTTTAGACCACCGGTGGCCTCTTGTGTCTTTCCCACGAAACTCGAAAGTCGAAGTTCATGTCGTGCCCCTTTGACACTTATACTATTTAATACGAGAGCGAGAGGGACCGCACGACACGAATTTCGAGTTTCGTTCGTAGTAGCTCTGCTGGTGCAATTAATTTTAGCGACTTTTGATATTGAGCTTAGCGACTTAATTTTCTAGGAGTTGGCAACACTGTTTGACACAAACGTCACTCACAGACTCGTAGGTATCATATCATACGCTTTTGTAATCTAACAACAATAAAAAAATCTCTTCCTAGTCAAAGCCCAGATGGTGACTGCAGACAATAGTGACGGCAGTGAACTACAGTGACTTTATCGTGCAGTGATCGTATAAAAATTGTGCTAATACAAAGGACGCTCATTATGTAAATACTTTCTCCGCCAGAACAATTCCGTTGCGACATCGAAAATGAATTTCATATCTACGGGAGCCTACACTCTAGTGGACAACAGTAGCGATGAAAACTGCATGTTAGTGAACCAGACGCACAACTCGTTCATAACAAATGCTTATAACGGTATACCTCAGACCCTGATATTGAATTTGATAGCATGGGTTTTCTTGATCGCACTATTTACCGTGCTGAGGAGGACGGCGTGGAATTACGGGCGCATGGCGCTGGTGCAGCGGTCAAAGAGTCGATGGACTAACTTGTTCTACCGCCGCGGGGACGGCGACGCGTTAGTGGAGCGACGCCACAGTGTGGATGAGGCGCTCAGCATCGACCAAGGCTTCTTAGCATGGCTGCCCGCCGTGTTTAAGGTCACACGGGAACAAGTGCTGGCCAAGTGCGGCCCCGACGCTGTGCACTACTTGTCCTTCCAGCGGCACGCCATCACACTCATGTTTATCGTCACACTCATCTCCATCGGAGTTATCCTGCCCATCAACTTCCAAGGCACAAACCTCAACGTCGACATTGGCACCTTCAGTCGAACAACACTATCCAATTTGAATGGTAAGTCAGCATGGCTTTGGGTGCATACAATCATATGCATTCTGTTTCTGCCTTTGTCTATTTTAATAATGAGGAGGTGCACGGGTCGTAAGCCTTCTACGCCTAACATGACGGGGACAATCATGATCTCCAATATATCAAGAGCTGATAGAAATGATGCTACCATCCGAGCCTATTTTGCTCACAACTTCCCACACATAGCGATCGTTGACCTGCGGCTCGCTTATAACATCAATCATCTCAATGAAGTCCAAGAAAAGAGAGAAATGGTAAGTGAAGCCCTTAGCTATACCGATACATACTTTAAAAGGACTGGAAAACGGATTACTGTAAAGCCTACTTTGTGTGGACCGGAGTTGGATGCCTTGGAGTTTTACACTAATGAAGAAAAGAGATTAAAGGATGAAGCCAAGAGGTGCCGAGCGATTGTACTCAATGATCCTCTGGGGATTGCCTTTTTGACTTTACCTTCCTACCAGCTAGCTGAACATGTGATCAACCACTTTAGTCTCCATCGAGGATGGGTGCTGTCTCACGCCACCAACCCAACTGATATCATCTGGGAGAACCTGAGTGTGCAGCCGGGCATCTGGTACCTAAAAGCTTTTGTGGTTAATGTCTTCCTATTCATTGTGCTGTTTTTCCTAACCACCCCAGCTATTATTGTGAATCTGTTCAACAATTTCAAGATTGAGTCTACAAACAAAATCGGCAGTGTTATATTCGAGTTTCTTCCGACGCTTCTGCTGTGGACGATGGCGGCGGTAATGCCGGCCATCGTTGCGTTTTCCGATAAGTTTTTGTCACACTGGACCAAGTCGCAGCAGAACTATTCGATTATGACGAAGACCGTGTCGTATCTTCTCCTCATGACACTGATCCTGCCATCTCTCGGGTTCGCCAGCGCGGAGGCGCTGATGCTTTGGACTCTGGTGTATCACAAGAACGACACGATGCGTTGGGACTGTGTGTTCCTCCCGGACAAAGGCGCTTTCTTCGTCAACTACGTCATTACCTCGGGATTCATCGGTACCGCGATGGAACTAGTTCGTTTCCCGGAACTCTTCCTCTACGTGTGGTATTTGCTGCAGTCGAAATCGAAAGCGGAAAAGAGTTACGTAAAGAAAGCCATTCTTTACGAGTTTCCGTTCGGCGTGCATTACGCGTGGAGCCTCGCGATTTTCTCAATCACGATGGTGTACAGTTTGGCCTGCCCGCTGATCTCGCCATTTGGTCTCGTGTATTTCATGTTCAAACACATCGGGGATAAGCATAATTTGTATTTCGCGTATGGGCCGAGTGATATGAGCGGGGTCGGGGGAGGCAGGATACACTCAACGGCAGTGCGGCTGATCCGCGTGTCGGTGGTGCTTTTGTTGGTCAACATGGCGGCGTGGGCGGCGCTGCGGGCCGGGCTGACGGACGCGCGGACTATCATATTAATAATGGCGGCGATAGTTGCCTTCGGGACGTTCCTACTCCTGAGTCCGTTCCCGAGCTGCACGCCACCGGCGCCACTGCAGGAGGAATCAAGCATCCGCTTCCAGAAATACGTGGCGCCGGTCCTCGAGAAACCCCTCGATATTACCCCCATTACGACCCCCACGACTCCCAATTACGGGGCCTCGTCCCCGGTCGTCAACCACGCCTACAGCCCAGGACCCATAAACATTTAAACCGTAGCGAATTTTGCACTTTATCGACATACAAATATAATTATTTGTGATACTGCATATCTCCCGCCAGATAAACCCAAAAATGGTTGATAACGTTTTGTTCTGGGCGCGACTAATGGACGTAGATGGTTGTTAATGTAAATATTGCAATATTTTTATAAATAACAAACAATACTATTCTAATTGTATGTACTTTACATCCTTTTCCGCAGATTAGTAAAGTAAGTACATTTCATTGGTATAATGATAATTATGAAAAACAAATATATGAAATGATGTAATTGCCGAAACTGACGGCGCGTCCATCAGAGGCTTGCTATCTACATAAATTTATATAGTTTTTCTTTGTGATCACACTTTGATCAATGTTCGATCTAGCTGGCAGCTTAAAAAAAGAGATTAAATTTATGCTTTATGTTGTAAATAATAACAGATCTTTTCTTTATACATTATATTTATTGATATTATTAATGAAGTGTTTTTGTTCTAATCGCAAGACAAATAGAAGATAATTTAGGCCGGGCTACATAGACATTGTTATTGTACTCTCAAATGCTCAATGCCTTAGGATTCTAACAAGAGATACGCAAGAGGCACTTTTTAGGTAGCTAATAATCAAGTGGTATCAACAAACATCCAACTAAAATACGTCCGAGTGCAACACATAAACGTAATAATGAATACTGCCCGCATCCGCTTTGAACCATTCAACCAATTCTCACACAACTGAACACTTTTAGCTGTTACGTATATTGGCTTTCTACGTTATTCACTAGTCTTTATATCTTTATATGCAATCAAAATTACACATTATATATTTCCAGAATATACGATGCGATATTTGGTAGTCTATGTGCAGTAACTCTTTTGTTCCAATTGGCTATTAGGTATGCGACGCTCTAATTAGTAGGCAAACATGATCATAGATGATATTACCGCTTCGTGCACTATTCACTACAGAACGTGACTGTTTTGTCTCCCAATCACCAATAAAAACCTCTTAATAATTAGGGCTGCGTTTCCACCAGAGCTATTGGTTCATGAAAAACAGTGAAAAACACATTCCTCGCAACACCTCCTCGCACAGTTCTGGTTGAAACGCAAACGAATTAATGAAGCATTGCTCTACAACTGTATACGAATGAACTATAAGCAGTACATGTTAGTCATTGATACGCAATGGAATATTTGTAGCTGTATGCCGTATTTTAGATAGATATATTCAAACTAGTTATTATCTTAATTTATCTTACTACTTCTAACTTCACTTGCATATTTTGCTCTGTACATTATATTGCAAAAAGACTATCATGTAGTCTAAAATGAATGTACATTGATTGTACCTACACGTTATTGTAGAACAAGTATGAGCTTTACCATTTTACACTCTTTACTTCAGAATAAAAACTATACGGCTGAATTGTCACGTTCGTTGGCTTGTAAGGAAAATTAATAGAGCCATGTTCTTTGCCGAAGCATCGTGAGTGGCTAATTTTTAGGATAATAATCTATGAGAAAAAGCTAAACCGGTTGCTATCAATAAATGATGAAAACAAAGTTAAACTGATAAACATTAAAATTATAATGTTTTGTTGTTAGAGTTGGATTAATTTTTGAGTAACATTGTTTCATGATTTCGTCTTCAGTATTCGGCCGAATACCGAATAGTAACGAATATTCGTGGCAACTCGATATTTGTATTCTTGGCATCTCGATATTTTGTAGTCGTGGCATATGATATGATGCATCAGTGTCGAGCGAGCAGCTAACAATCGGTATTCGTGTATTATCCGATTATGGGACATTTACAAGTTAATCATTCATCGTAATCAATTCCTTAGTACGATAAATGACTTGATATTAATGAAACGTGAATACGCAACGTGACTCATTGCCGTGTGTCCCAAAGGGCGCTTATACTGCACCGACGTACTTCTTTAGATTGACTCAAGGTCCATACAAGAAAATATTTCATGGTCGTCTGATCGGTACGGCAAACTATGAATAGGCTCAAGATTACGTTTCCATTCGCAAAAACAAGGCAAAAACATATGAAATATTGCGTGACTTTTCACTGCAAATAAGTAAATGACGTCTGTGTATAGACGCAGCATTTACAAGGTTCTTACTCTTACTTAATGCATGCGGTGTGTGATATTACACTGTCTGTATTGGTATTGATCAGGTTACGTAGGCGTTGCTCCCTCGGTGATGTCATTCGAGAGTAATTCGAGAAACCTTAGAACCTGTAGACCGGATGGCTGTGGTCAAATGATGCTAATTGCCATAAATATTAGTGCTTCATTTTTACGTTTGTGATGTTCTTTTGGAGGATTCCTCGTGACACTTAAGCTCATCTTTGTCATCATGGTGTTGCTATCTAAAGGTCTCACAGTGTCATCTTCTCTCTATAGTGAGAGTAGTGAGACATCAAAACAAAGCCTATATGATTTCCCGCAAAATTAGCCTAAGTTAATTTAGTATAAGTACCTAGTAATATTCTTTTTATCTAAGCGTCGTCGGTGTCGGGGGACCGCTAAGGTTAACAGAAACTAAAGTAGGTACATATGTTGTATTTTTTAAAGTATTACCCTTAGCGGTCCCCCGACATCGACGACGCTTAGATAAAAAGAATATTACTAGGTACTTATACTAAATTAACTTAGGCTAATTTTGCGGGAAATCAGCATAGTCCCAGTGGGATAGGGATAAACGAATTGTTCGCAGATGAAGTCGTGGGCAACAGCTAGGTAGTGCATAATTATTTTTTACTTTTTAGTTGTCGTTTTTTGGCGGCTTTTTTTGTCGGGGGTTTTTAAAATTTTTAATTTTATTTTTTTATTTCATGTTTTTTAAACAGCTCGTCGTGTTGCTATCACTGCATTGTATGTAGAATCAATTACTGATCAAAACGAATCCAAACACGACATATGTGCTATTATTTTTTATAATGTAGGTACTAATGTGCTGGATATCTTGGCTGCAGCATCAGCTCATCTTGTTGCCACTTTTGCATTGTATGTAGAATCAAATACTGATCGAAACGAATCCAAACACGATATATCTGCTATGGTTTTATATATCAAGAGTGTATCTACTAGTGTTCTGGATATCCTGGCTGCAGCATCAGGCCGAGAAATGCATAATCTTGCATAGTTACATAGCATACATGGGTGTTTCAAGTTTTAGGTCCCAAATATGCTTGAAAGTAAAGTAAATACCCATTATGCGTCTAAGATTCCTACCGCAGCGAACAAAAGAGCTGATGATCTTGAAACGGCTGAACCGATTTTGATGAAACATGTCTAAGAACCATCGCTAGAAAACCAGCTTTCAAATAAAAAAACCGCATTCAAATCGGTCCACCCGCTTAAGAGCTACGGTGCCACAGACAGACACACAGACACACAGACAGACACACAGACAGACACACATAGCGGTCAAACTTATAACACCCCTTTTTTTGCGTCGGGGGTTAAAAAATATGCACAAAGCAAAGACAACAAATCCATGTAGGTACAAATAGACTCGAAACATTTCCAGGGATTGATAGCCCCGCCAACAAGCAACGTGAATCATTTTTCCAACCTACTGAGTAAATGTAACGCATCGACAGACGCTCGACATGCCGAATATTAAGCCTCTAATAGCAAATATACGAGCAGTTTCCTGTCATGATCAATATAGCATTAGTCATCTACAAAGTCTCGAAAACCACAGCTCGAAAACAGTAGGTAAAGAATTGAATAAACAACGTAAAGTAAAGAACTTAACTTTTAATGCGGCTGCAGTGATGACATCATTATTACGTTTATATCACTCCTGCCTAACTACTAGTTAGTCAATATGTGTTAAGCATTACGCACTTACATAAAACTGTATTTTTAATAGTGCAAGCTATAAATTCTATTCATTAACCCTGCAATCAGCCTGAGCCAAGATTGATTTGTACCTGATTATACCATTGATTTGATTCCATGTTATTTTTATTTCAATTGGTTTTAGACTTATTATTGAAACGATTTAGTATCACATTATCGTTATACAACTAGAATGTTAATGTCGCTCGGAACTCGTCGGTTTTCTTCGTTTAATGAAGATTCAAATGAGAACGAAAAAGAAAACCTATATTCTGTTTCGAGATTTAAAGTTTCGAGTTCCGAACGACAAGCAAAGTAACTAGTTTTATTGTAATTAATTTGATATTGCTCTAAATTCAAACATTCCATTGATTCTGAAAAAAGACAAACGATAGAATAAATATTTGTAAGATTATTCAAATGCAAGAAATAAATTCGTCTTCTTGGAGCCTCAGACCGTTAAGCCCTGTAAAACTGTAGTTTATACTTACAGGTGTAATGTTATCGTTTACAAACAACGTTCATTGTTAGTTGAAGATTTGATAATTATCAGCCGATTCGGTTTGCGTTACCGTAAGTGCAAACAATCCTCCAAATATGCGAGTTGCATAAACCGAAAGAGCTAAACTAGATGGTAACTGGATGCCCACAATATGAATGCAAGTGCATCGTACCAGTTGTCGAGTGGGTCAGACTGATGCTAAGATAATTAGCTTTGTTAACTGTGACTTCTAACTTGTTAAGACTCAAGTTACGTAAGGTAACAGTGAGCTCGCTTTGCTCGGTTAGCCGGCCACAGAATTGCCCCATTTGTACCTGAATCAAGATTGTCTGCCACGGCCAGACACAGAACCACGGAGCGTCTCGACCAAGGCAAGGCAACCTTCAATATGATTGCTTGCTTTCACTAACTCAGGTTGTTTCGTGCTAATTCAGTTGTCGCGAGTACATTGCGCGTTGTTAAATAAGAAAGTTTTACTCGCAAGTAAATCGTCAATGTACCTATGGATATCAAGTAGTCTGATTATGGCGTAACGTTCCTTTGCTTCAGAATATTTGTGATAATAATTGCCGTTGTTATTTTATTATTGATTGTGCGGATGGCTACACTGTAAGTGTAGTATCATCGCCTTAGATTCCTTAATCAAACGAAACCTATTCCTTAATTTATTTCTACTCAAAATGTAGAGCCATTGGTAGAGTCGTTATACTCACACACAGAACATGGAATAAGAAACAAAAATTGTCTTTCCTGTTCACAAAAAGTTAACGAGAAGTATGTGAATTGTTTTCTTTTAATTGAACTAAAAGTGGCCTAGGTGCTGCACGTGCATATTAAAAGTAAAACAAAATGGCCGTTAGCATTTTTGTCCACAGGTAAGACAAAAAAATCTTGGTGTGACCAGTTAGGAAATTAATTGTTTTATGATACATTTTAAAAGTTTTGACAAATTAATGTTTTGTTGTATTTCTTCTTATTTTGTACTGAATATAAATTTATATCGGCTCATAATAGTCTTTTAATCGCATTCACTAATTATAATTGTCTAATAATTTATATTTTAATGTCGAATTAAGTAGTTCAAATTATTATGTCAACGTAGTGTTACTAATGACTGGAAGCAGCAAAATGGGTCAATTAGAATTTAATCCTATAATTACATTTTAATGGCCCGTGCAACTACATCCAATTTATAAAATACATATTTGTGATACTAGGTCGATTTTTCGTTTGGTTTGTACAGTCAGTATCAAAAGTATTTATACGCTTGCGTACTTAGTGTACCTTGTCGCTTTACAAGAGGAGAGCTGTTTTTAGATCGTGCTCAAAAGAGTGCCATGGGTGAGGCGTATGTTAACCAGTGGGCTGGCAAAAGCTGATGATGATCACGCACGATACTCCATATTTTTGAAGACCCTGATGTCATAGTTAAGGAACACCGCTGGCGAGAGTTGATTCCACAATTTTAAAATAAAGTACTTAGGTAGCTAATTGACTGCTATTAATGATATTCAATTGCTTATGCGACAGAGCAAAAAGTGATCCTTTCAATACTTTTGACGCCGACTGTACTTATTTCGATGTATATTATTTTATAAATAGATTTTAGCATTTTTAAAATAAGAGTTTTTTTTTGGTGTGGGCTTGTATATGGTTTTTATTTCAACAACGAAATGTGTTTTGGCTAAAAAATCGCATTATATTAGTATTTAGATTATGTATGTAACTTTACCCCATGCTCATATACCTAATGTAGGCATACGATTATTACTTTTAGTCACGATAATGCAATAACTTAACTTTAACTAGCACTTAGTTTAGCTAAATTTGTTTTGCACTGGTTGTTTTACATTATGTATTAGTATTATGTGTACAAGCGGCTTTTGAATAAATTTGTTTTTATCTAATTTTATTGTTTCTTTTACCTATCGCGGTATTAAAGTTTAGTTTGCGTTTGTAATCAGAGAGTAAATAATGACCGGAGACACGCTATTGTTTTGCTTGTTCAAGAACATGGCAGGACAAGGTTAAAGCGATGTTGGGAAAGAATTTAAAATTAACCCATATTTTTCATAGCGCTGCTTTCCTATGTGCAAGTAATTAATTATTATCTAGGTATCTGAATGTAACATAGTATTATTAAAAGTGCATGCATAGTCATGCTATATCGCTAATCCCCACTAATATTATAAATGCGAAAGTAACTCTGTCTGTCTGTCTGTTACGCTTTCACGTCGAAACCGCTGAACGGATTTTGATGAAATTTGGTACGGAGATAGTTTAAGCCCCAAGGATCAACATAGGATACTTTTTATTCCTATAGATGGCGCCACCGCGCGATAACCTAGTTCCGCGCAGACGAAGTCGCGGGCATAAGCTAGTGTGACTATAAATCGCGGTAGATCAACCTGTCAGGACATTTGTTTGGTCCCTTAGTGTATCCCTGCCTTAAATATTATAATGGCTACTACTCGATACTAGATGGCGCTATGGTTGCTCGCTATCCCAACTAATATTATAAATGCGAAAGTAACTCTGTCTGTCTGTCTGTTACGGTTTCACTTCGAAACCGCTGAAGCGATTTTGATGAAATTTGGTATAAGTAGAGATAGTTTAAGCCCCAAGGGTCAACATAGCGCACCCTTCGTGCGAGAAACGCGTAAAACCTATTTGGTATGTACGTGTTTTACGCTTTTCTCTCACGAAGGGTGCGACAGGATACTTTTTATTCCGGTAGAGGGCACCACCGCGGGATAATCTAGGTCCGCGTAGACGAAGTCGCGGGCATAAAGCTAGTTAGCTATATATCAAATTCACGCGCTGTGAACATATAGTGCGACTAAGTTCTAAATGAGCGGGGTGTCTAAGGGACGAGAGCGCCATGGTCAAAGCAATACTATTTTTTAAGTGCTAGCTCCATTGTTTCCCACGTTCATTATAATCTTGTCCCATTGTGGGTTTGGTAGGCTCATGCCAAAAAGTAGAAAACGAATGAAATGGGGTTTAGGTAAAAAATGTAGCAGTTACGTAGAGTTTTTGGCATAGAGTTAGTTTATGGGCCCGAGAGTGACATAAGCTACTTTTTATCCCGGAAAAATGCACAGTTCCTGGGGGAACAGCTCGCGATAACCGAATACCACGCGGGCAAAAGCTAGTTTGTATATATGCGTCCGAGTTGAGAAACTTCTGTCTATTCTATCGGAGTTTCTATAGATGGTCACTAGATGGCGCTAGGAGTCGCTACAAGTGTACGACACGGGACGACAATTTTATTCGACCTGAAAATTTAAACCCCATAGTTGTCACAAAGACTTGAAATAAAGTTGTGTATCATTTGTACATCCTTCATTCCCGGCCGACAAAATAATGAAATGAGGGGTCGTACAGTCAGCTGTAGAAGTAGATGAACGGTTGTGGTACTCGTGCAAAATGATCAAGCGCTTACTTATTGCCTTGGCAAGGCGTGCACGCGACAAATCGAATCGGTATTTCTATGTCATTATTATCCGAGCCTGTAGAGTGTCCACCAAACATTTTTGCTCCTCAATCTTCCTTTACCCACATCCGCTTCATATTTATTCAGTGTTACCATGGGTGAAAAATGGTGTTCCCCAAAAAGAAAGGAATAATTAATTTCTATTTCATTTCGGCATTAATGGAAGCATTCAAAAACAGTTTTAGACAGTAAAAATTAATTTTATTGTTCATACTTTATAAATTAATAACAATGTAAAAATGGTAGATGAACAAGTGAGATGATAAGAATCATTGCTAATGTTATTTGCAAATCAAAAGGGTTTTTGAATTTGTCAACAAAACAAGATGAAAACGAAATGCTTTCCCTGGTGATCATTAAATAAATTAAGGCACAAAATCCAATTTTTTTTGTACAATTTCGTAATTAACATTAGCATTGACTACAACAATGATTGTCTCAGTCTAACATAGACTAAGGCATGGTCTCTTACCACACAGATAGTACTTCACCCTGCAATAGATATTGTACTTATTTTAAATACTAGAGATCTAAATCCAGTGTGATGTTATTAATCACCCAATTGTCAAAAAATACCTTTGAAAATGGTACAAAATTCAGAAAAAGTAATAAACTTACTTAGTAATAAACACAGTGATCTCAGTTTCGACCATAGAAACCAAAACTTATTTGCGCTATGTGTTATTTTAGTAGATTTGTTGAAGCAAATATTTTTTTGCCATTAAATAACATTCTGTACCCTGTGTTTTGTATTAGATAGTTAGCAAGCCATCGCAGGGCCAACACTGGTGAACTTGCCAAAGATTCTCAAAAGAAATTGGCAAATAAATGCACTATCCATACAGTAGAAACCAAGTTAATAAAACCTAATGATTCTTCTTGGGTTTACTGAGTTTCTCGTATTTGCTTTTGGAGGACCACCATAGGCCGAAGGGGATGGCCAGGGATGGCAGGGTCATGACGGCGAACGCTGCCCAGTCCAGGATGTGCGAGGAGAACTTGCGGTCAAAGTCTTTTTGGGCGACAATGGCACCCTCACCCGGAGAGCTGCTGATCGCGTGTTGGTACTGGAAGAGAAGAGACAAAGTTTATCGTAAAACTTTGAGGTTATTTTATTGAAAACTAGCTGTTGCCTGCAAACTCTGTCCATGTAGAATTCGTTTATCGCTATCATGCAGTAACTATGCAATTTTCTAGGATGAACACTATGCTATGTCCTTTCCCAGGACTTTATAATAATAGTGGAATAGGGGTTATAAACAACAGTCGCGCGAGCAGAGCGGTGGCGCGTAGTGTGCGTGTTGCGGCAGCCGCCGAGTCAAGTGCTCCTATGAAGAAGGGCAACGAAATAGCATAAAACATGTCGAGCTAAACATACAAACACACTTTCGCATTTATAATATTAGTATGGATTTCTAGGGCACCAAAATGGTTTGTTTACATACAGCTTTATGTCTCATAGTAAAATAACCCTGTATCATGTATATTAATAGTAAGTCAAACATAAACAATGTTAATAATCTTATCAGTTACTTCATCAATTGTTTATATTACTTTCACTCTGTCATTGAACTACTGTGGAGTGGAAGCTACAATAGGGATGATGACACCACCAATCAACTGACATACTTTTTATGAGCTGTCAAAACACAATTCTCCCATAGAGTTTCAATGGCAATAGCAACTTATGACGTCATAAGTCGCTATTTGTTCGCCAACTCGATCAACTAACTATTTATTTGTTTTAAAGCAACAAAAAATCTAATTTTACCGTAAATCAAAAATTAATCTGATTTTCAGGGCTAAAATAAAGCATTTTTTTAATGGAGTCATGTCTTCAAATTATTTTTCAATGGCGTTAACATCCCTATTGTCTTTACCACATTTTGGTAAATATTATTTTAGACTTTATCTATCAATAAAGTTTAACAACAAATAAATACATTGCCGAGTTACTTCAACGATACCCTGAATTAAGTTGCAAGAAGGGTAAACATATAGTTTATTTGTCAATAATGATACATTATTTTAAAATTTACAAGTATTTAGCTACCATCCAGTAATGACTGGTCAAAAGAAAGTTAAGTAAAGCAGTTAATTTAATTAAACCACGGAATAAAAAGGGAAGTTAAAATACCATAGTGGCCTGCAAATTTAGAAAAATATGACCTTATCAGGGCACTCTAAAAATCCAGGACTATAAAGCAGAAAATATATTGCAATAATAGGACTATTGGTGACCCTGCTCTAGTTGCCTCTTTTCATGTACATCATTTACTGACATATAAAATGATACATGATAGCTGTTGCCTGCGGCTTCACCTCCATTGTATGTTTTCTATAAGTATTTTTATTCCATAAAAACTTACAGTAATAAACACAATAAAAAAAGAATTAGCGAAATCGGACCAGTCATTGTAGATATTACCATTATTCATAAAGTCTATCATAAACCTCAAAGTTCCATTGTATTTAAGACATCTAAGGGCTAGTTTACTCACCTCAACAGCATCTTCGCTGGCCTTGTAGGTGATTTCAGCGGCCGTGAAGTTGAAATAGCCGTAGCGGTTGGAGCGCACGGTCACGACGTGCGACACGTTGGTCTGCGGCGGGATGCGGTCGATCTGCGCCGACAGCTGCCCGCCCACCACCGCGAACACCTCGGGGTGGAACCCGTGGTCTACCAGCTTCACGTCCACAGCCGCCGCCGTACCGACGTTGTACAACGTATATTTGACCAAAATGTCCATCTCCTCAACAAGGTACTTGTTTAACACTTGCTTTGACACCAGCAGACGAGCCGCCGCAGTCTCTTCGTCAGCCGTCACCGCCGCGGCGATGATTAGCACGAGCGACAGCAGTTTTGCAGTCATTTTGTCTGGAATTAGAAGTTTTGGTACCGTTATCGATGAGTATCAGAACAGCGAATTTATAACTGAAACTTCTCGTTTCTTTAAGTATTATAGTATGGAAGAATCTAAACATATATTGGGCTGAATTATAAAGTGAAATTCACAAGTATTACCTGTTATCAAGCTTATTTTCTAACAATAAATGGAAAATGAGAAAGGTTACGTTGACAGACGAAGGTACGTGGCTGACGTTTCACTCCACGCATTCAAACTTGTTGCCATCTCAAAAAAAAAATCTTCAGTTATTGCTGCATTCAACACTAGTTGAAAATTGACATTTTGTTTAACATGAATGGAAAATAAAAAATATTTTACTAATAGTTATTGCTGTAAATGTAAATAAACAATGAAAATTTCATTGATATCATTACACATTATTTATTACGATAAAAAGTATTATTGCTGGCTGGCTAATTTATAATGAAGTCCAATTTTTTTTGTTCAGTGAACGCAAACTTTCATGTGTCAAAATCAAAAATACGTGTTTGTATTTTCTTGTCGGAAAGTGAATAAAATGATTTTAAGCTAAAATGTTTAATTTGTTTTAAACTCTATTATTTCGTAAGTAGTGTAGTGATAATATTATACATAGCACTAATTAAACTATGACCGAGAAAGAAGATGTTATCAAAAAACCCGAACAAGAACCATTAGACGACGAAGCTCTGGAGAAGTAATATTTTAATTTGACGCCGATTTTTGTATGATTTACACTTGTGTTTACGAGAAATCTACTCTTTCAGGTTAGCCGTTGAGGAACTCATGCGGGAAGCGGTTCAAGGGGCAGCTAGAGCCGAAATAGTGGGTCCATCAGGGTGGGTAAAGGCGCCTCAGCAGAAAACCAATAAGCGATTCCTCGTCAACACGCTTCGACACGCCGTCAGTTCCAACAAGTATCACGCGCGGCGTCGCAACAGCTCTCCCACAAGGGAGCGACACCTTGAGCCTACTATAAAAAAGGACAGATCCCGGAGAAAAAACTAATATGGCTGATTACGATATAGACACCCTCTTGCACACTATTTTCAATACCGACGAACAAAATACCTGGAAGTCTTCTGAAAAAATTCAACTTGTGGCTAAAGAATTGGAAAAACTTAAGTCTGACACTTTAAGCTTCCTACAAGATTCAGATTATGATGTAGCAGCTATTCTCAGCGAGAGTAATGAGCTCTGTGAGGAGAGTGGGGCCCTTGTCCAAGAGATGGAAGCCTGCTACCAAGAAATAGAACAGGATACAATGACAGACATATTAAAAGCAATAGAACAACAGAATAGGTTAGCCAAAGAAGCAGAGACAGTAAACTTTGCTATAAACCTAATTTTTGACGTGGTCCAGTGTGGGAACTATGTCAAAGAATTTGAAGCTGGCAGAGAGGACCACAGCTTTGGACGATCTGTTGAGGCAGTATATAATTTGCTACAGCACATAGAGACTTCATCAGAAGGCTTCAAGAGTCTAGACCTGTATGCTAGCACAAAAGAAAATGGAGAATTAATCTTACAGAGTTTACAGAATGACTTATACATAGTATGGGATAGGATGATAGCATACACAGTCAAAAGTGGGTCCAAGAAAACAACTGCTACTATCACACTCAATTTAGAAGAATCACGAATAGTTGTTGATGTGTTAAACGCACTGAACAAATGCAAAAAGCTTATGGATAAGGTAAAAGAAGTGTCTCAATTCCTTTTAAAAGATGTACTGGAACCCATCATACACTATGATTGCATGGTGTTTGCAGAAACTGATGAATTGATGACTGTCACAATAAACCATAAACAGAAGAATCCACCATACAATGCTGTGATAGCAAACTTGAGGTTACTATTCCACTACTTGAGCAACAAGTTAAACATAGAATTTGATTGCCACTTTACTCTAATGATGCTCATAGGAGAAACTATTGCTGTAGAATTTAGTGACATGCTCATCAAAGATTGCCTGCTTGACACAATACCGAATAACCTTAATGATTTACAGACTTACGGTAGAATCACTTCAGAAATAGAAGATTTCCAGCAATTCTTAGTTGTAGTTAAGTTTTTTCCTAATGATAAATACACTTTGCTACATTACATGCAGGATATTGATATGCTATTTGCTTCCAAATCTAGTCAGTACTTCCTAGAAACTGCTAGAACAATTATGATGAAGGATTTAAGTGTGACAATGTCTATCGGAGTAGAGAGCATCCCAGAAGACACTGAAGCACCTACTGGCTCCACATTAGATAAGACTGCCGAAGAAGCTTTGAAAGTTCTTGAGGAAACTATACCAAAAAGCTTGTTTTACTTCCCGCGGTGTATGATATCAAAGACTGCGCAAGAACTGTTGGATCTTGTGCACATAATGATGGAGCAAGCAGTGCAGTGCTCGGACGCAGTAGCTAAGAAGCTGTACATCACAACCAGGCTGGTGTTTGAGCTGTATGAAGCAGTAGTGCCGTATCATCATGAGAATTATCTACATACCATTCCTCAGTATGTTGGTAAGTTACTGAGTAGAGTTTGATCAGCAAGAATTTGAAAATAAAATCTCTCATAATATGTAACGGGTTATAGCACACATAACATGCGCAAATAGTGGCATAGTTGAGTGTATAAATATTAACTTATTTAAAGTTTCGAAAATAAGTACGACAAACTCTCATTTCCACGCAATAAGGCCATAGCAACATATTTTTGAGTGGTTCGAATAAATACTTATTTTTGCACTTGACTGTAGTGTTAAAAAAAAACAACTAATATAATATTCATTCGGAATGATCTTACCATAGGCAAAATCTGACTGAAAGCCTAGAAATAACTCACACTCTCGCACTTTGCCAGACTAAATAGAGAATTATGTTTTTTATCCAGGAATCTATCAAATTCTTTAAATTCTTATGTTAATGAGATTCAAGTTGTCATTGCTCTACAAAGTGATAGGCGATTACCCTATAAGGCCATCTCTGTCTTTATGTTAAATTAGTACCATTTCTCTTCACAGCCCTGTTCCACAACAACTGTATGTACCTAGCACACCACCTTCAAACGTTCGGGGACAAGTGGCAAGTGCTGGCGGAGTCCCGCTGCCACCCGCTGGGCTTCGCGGACCGCGCGCCCCCGCTGCGAGCCCTTGCCGCCAAGCACCTCGCACAACACATGCAGCAGCAGAGGAACCAGATACTGGACAACATACGCTCTTCAGGTGACCATTACAATCAGCTTCTATCAGCCGACTGCTGCTGATAATACTCTCTCATGGCATGCCACATTAGCAATTGGCCACTCCCTTTCTAAAGATCTTCTGGAATCGATCCACAAGAATAAATCCCGTACCTACTTAGCTCTATTCATAGCTCGTTGCACGACTTTTAACTGGCTGTTGTTATTGTAATCCTGGTTGGTGGTTTACCAAGATACTTCACGTAACACATGCGAGACACGACAACATACGTTCCTTTATAATAGTTACCAACTTACCTCTTGATTCTTATTCTGTTGCTCTTATTATGTGCCGGAAAAATACTGATGTATGTCATATCAGCTTATGCCCGCGACTCCGCCCGCGTGGTATTCGGTTATCGCACGCGGATAAAAAGTAGCCTATGTCACTCTTGGGCCCATAAACTATCTCTATGCCAAAAATCACGTCGATACTTCGCTCCGTTACGGCGTGAAACACAGACAACCTTGCAAACACACTTTCGCATTTATAATATGCGAAAGTGTGTTTGCAAGGTATTTATAATATTAGTATGGATTTCTAATGAATTGATTCTTATACAGCATACTCTCATTGATCAGATCTGAACTGCATTGTGATGAAGGATGTCCTGGGCGAGAATGCGGAGGCCGCGGTGCGTCAGTGCCTGCGACAGCTGCATCTGCTTAAGAACGTGTGGATCGGCGTGTTCCCTGCTAACGTGTTTACCAGGTTAGCGATCCTCCAGTCGTAATAAGTTCTCAGGGAAAACTGAAATAGTTTTCATGGATGCCTTGTATTTGAGCGCCAATCGCGCCAGTGGCGTACTAAGCTCGTTCGGGGCCAAGAAGGGCTACTCCGAAACACAACGTTCGAAGTTCGTGTCGTGCGATCCCTCTCGCTCTCGTATTAAATAGTATAAGGGTGAGAGGGACCGCACGACACGAACTTCGAACGTTGTGTTTCGGAGTAGCCTTCCAGGGCAGCAAAACTCAATAAGGCCTTCAGTTAGAAGTTGATGTATTAATTCGTCTCACCCGCGAATTGCCGGTGACGGCCCACTGCTCGCCGCCATAGGAAGTTCGTTGACCACGCGAGGTCCACTCGTCAACGCGGTATTCACCCGTGGACCACCTGTCGACAATGAGTGGACGCCGCAAGTCGAGGCGGTGCTGTGAACTTTTATGTGAGACCAAGTTGGACAGTGTGTGTACACTCTATAACAGGGGTCGCCAAACTTCGGCCCGCGGGATAAGTCCGGCCCGCGTGCCTCTCTAAATCAGCCCGCGGAAAGAAAGCGGGAAAGCCCACAGCACAGTCCGGCCGGCAATAGGGTCCGAATTTATAAAGCTACAAGTAACTAGTAATTAGTTTTATAAGACCCGCCACTGACGGTAATTGGTCATAGTCATAGATAGCCACTGATGAACATAATCAATACCACTGAAGATTAGGTCTACTTAACTACTCGTAATGTATTACCCCATGACCAGCCAAAGTTTTGGCCCGCACGAATTTACATTAAGTGCAGTGTGGCCCTTGAGTCAAAAAGTTTGAAGACCCCAGCAAGGCTACCACGAAATTCGAAAATCGAAGTTCGTATCGTACCGTCCCGCCTACGCTTATGTTATTTAATACGAGAGTGAAAGGGACGGTACGATACGAACTTCGAATTTCAAGTTTCCGAGTAGCCTTTCTGCTCTATAAAGATACATGTGTCGCCGTAAGTTAGGTGACTTTTCATTTGAATGATTAATTAAAGGTAAGCAATAAATCCTGCAGTGTTTTATAATTCCAGGCTGATGGCAACTTTGGTGAACATGTTCGTAGAAGAGCTGATTCACCGTGTGTGCACGGTCGAGGATATTTCCATGGAGATGGCAACACAGCTTACTGACATGTACTCCCTCGTCGTACAAAAAGCGCCTCAACTCTTCCAGGTAACTTTTTTTTATGTGGTTTACCTCTATCTCACTCGATGGTAAGTGCATAATGAGAAAATGTAGCAGGTGACACTTTCCCGTCCCGGATAACACCGACATGGAAATACCGGCCCAGTTTTTTGTGTACACGACCATAGAAACTGACAGGAGCTTCTATAGGCGTGTACGCGGAAAACAGGGTCGGTATTTCCATGTCGGTATTATCCGGACCGGGAAAGAGTGTCACCCGATGTAGCCACTTTTTCAGTAACAGTTCAAGTTTAAGTGGTTCATTCATTATTGCGCTTGATGGTTGTATATACTGCTGGAAGATGAAAGTTGAAACCAAAATCACTTATGGGGAAAAAAGTGACATGAAAGTGATGATGATGATGTTAAAAGTTTCACATAATTTTATAAATATCTTTTGCCATCATCAATGAGTGCAGATATATCCGTAGAACAAATCGCAATCGTTATTGAAGAGACTCAGCCAACATAATTCGACATTACATGATAGGTTTAGAGTAATCTACTATCGACATTTTTATGACTTTTTTAAACTTACTATTTATCTCATGGGGGTTTTTTTTTCTAGAAACCTGGTGACGTGGAAGAGCACGTCAAGTCGTGGATCAAACTTCAAGAACTAATCTTCGTGCTGGGTGGCTCGCTCAAAGACATCGATAACCACTGGAACGACGGCAAAGGCCCCCTTGCCATCCACTTCAACACCGAGGAACTCCGAAGCCTAATCAAAGCCCTATTCCAAAACACACAAATTAGAGCCAATTTGCTGTCGAAAATTAAATAATTCTGTTGTAATTCTATTTAATATCCAGTCATTATGATAATAAAAATAAATATGGTGTTGATTGATTGTTTTTTTTTCTCATTTTTCATGATATGAATACTATTTGGACACGATGACAGTAAGCAGGCGGTACTTCTAATGAATAAGCGTTTTTAATTGTAGCTTGAACAGCTCATTATAGAACTGTCACTGTCAGTCAAGTCAATAAAATTGTGCATAACATAACCTCTTGATTTCATCACAAAATTTAAAGTAGTGCCCTTTTAAAAATGATGTGAAGAATAACGAATTACTATGAATGCGTTAAAAGTGTTGATACGTAATAGAAATCTTAGCTGCCTGATTCCACGGGCATATGCAACCACCAAGAAAAAAATACCGGACCCTAAGCAAGAAGAGTTGCCAAGTAAAATTCGTTAAATTTTTATATCAACTGCTTAGTAACATTGAGTCTAAAAGTTTCTGGTTTCATTATATACATAAAGTTATAATATGCAAGTAATTATGTGAAATTTTATGCCTATTTCAGTCTTCCAGTATAGTGTGAGCAAAAGCAGTGATCGTCGAGTGTATGTATGGGGATTGGCTGAGACAGGAGCCCTGGGCATCCACATGCCGCGGGGCAAGAAGCGCGGCAAGAAGTCTTATAAAAATAGCTTTACTTTGGCCTGGTATCCTATGAGATCCACATTCGGAGAAAGATTTGATGTAAGGAAATGTTCAATTTAATTTTATACACTTTGTAAATTAAGCATGCTCCTCTTTCACTTACTTATAAGGCTTTATAAAGCTTTTAGGTATCTGCTAAGCTGATGAACTAGGCTGCAAATATATTTGAGAAGACTTTTTAATTAGTTTGTTTTCAATTTGATACTTATTTGTTAAAAATTAAAATCATTTATTTCAGGTCATTTTGGTAATCTATATTTTTACATATCCCTATTTTTTATATTATAAATGCAAAAGTAACTCTGTCTGTCTGTCTGTTATGCTTTCACCTCTAAATCACTGAACCGATTTTGATGAAATTTAGTATATAGGTAGTTTGAGCCCTAAGGATCGACATAGGATAACTTTTATTCCGGTAGAGGGCACCACTGCGCGCTATCCTAGATCCGCGCAGACGAAGTCGCGGGCATAAGCTAGTATAAGTATAAATTAAATTAAATAAGATGATATTCAATTAATAAAATAGTGTTACAATATTAATTTAAATTAAAAGACAATTAAGTTGTCCTTTCCTTAACTAAGAGTGCCAGGGGTGTATGGTTCCTGGATGCAGTATCCCAGGATGTGCCTCCACTCTTACTGGCATGAGGACACAGCAGGATCATTTTTACACTTAGCACCCAGTATTGTTAAGATAGCCCTTGTTTTAAATATTGCAGGTGACAGACATAGCATGCGGGTATGGGTTTACAATATCAGCTGTCAAAACTAACGAGCAGCACAAAGTATTTGGAACGGGTATCAATACAGATTCACAGATAGGTTATCACGCGCCTCGGATGGGGCACCCGCTGGAGATGTTACTGAGTCCTGCTCCCATCTACGTACCTTACAAATCACTGGAAACCAATGTAAGTTGTGTAGGTTTATTCTTAGAAATGCTAAAAAAAATTATATACTTTAATGAAGTTGAAAATTTTGGATACCTAAACCATTTATGAGTAAATCTTGGATACCTGAACCATTTATGAATAAATATTGGACACCTGAATCATTTATGGATATATTTTGGGTAGTTTCTTTGGTGAAGTAAAATATTATTCTATTTAGGCCAGCAGTTAGTTTATCAGAAGATATTGGATACACATTTTTTCTTTTGTCAATCACAAAAAATTACAAAGGTAAAGCGCGTCAAAGTTCAGGACCGTCAGGGCTCGGCCACGTGTCCACGTTGCGGCGTCGTCAACGTAAAACGGCGCGGCTCACGACGTGGTATGGTGCCGATTCGTGGAAATATAACATTAGGAAGTATGAGGCGCTCAAAATAAATAGTTTTGATGTTTTACGTCGACGACTTCGTATAACGTGCACGGCGCGGCACCGTGACGCAACTAGCGCCGCGCCGTTTTACGTTGACGACCCCGCAACGTGGACATGTGGCCGGGCCCTCACTCAAGAACTTTGATGCCAATGCTAACAAATGTCGCACGGCGTGACGACATGGGAAACTTGAACTGGCTTTATTTTCATCATTTTTAGTTTAACAGATAAAAGAAAAATTATGTGTCCAATATTTATTTGATATTTGATCATTATCTTCCTAAGGTGGAAACTACTGAAATTGACTTTTTTTTTTAATTTTGGAAAAAATATAGTTTTTCTTGCTCAGATGCAAAAGCACAATCGTTTCCAATCGTTTAAAAAAATGTCCCCAGTTTTTCATACAAAATTTTATGAGTCAGTTTTGTCATGCCCAAAAACGTCGCGAAACTGTCATTTTTTTTAAACTGTCGGAATCGATTGTGCTCTTGATCCTGAGAAGGAAAAACCATATTTTTTCCAAAATTTCAAAAAAAAAACAATAATAATAATTATATAATTTGTAATTTGCCATACGATTAAATAAATAATAAAAAAAAAGAAAGGGTAGGTACACTTTTTCGAAAACCCCCATCTTTGTCTATTCTCTTGTTGTATGCATAAACTTGTTTTAGGTGATTGGTCTAGCAGCAGGTCGAGCACATTCTGTGATACTGACTGACACAGAAGGCGCTTACACTTTAGGTAATAATGGTTATGGGCAGTGCGGCAGGAAAATAGTCCCTAACGAGGAATATAAGGGCAGCATGGTGACTTACAACATACGCAGCCTGGGGAAAGAAAAAATAACTAGTGTGTGCTGTGGACAGGATCATACGTAAGTTTTTTACTTTATTAAGTCCTATTTTAAGTTTAGTAATTTTTGTTCTGAAAAAAAAAATTGCCAAGTTTCTTGTTGCACATTATTCTTGGCAATAACGATCTCTTCGAAAGCGCTGGTAAAAAAAAAGTGATAATGTAATAAACCATTTGCATTTTTACAGATTAAACATTTTGATTTTGAAATCCCAGAACTAGCAAATATTCATTAGTGATTCCTGAATAATTATGCTATTTTATCTGTCAGTTAGATTATAAATAACTCAACTCAACCAGAGCTCATCTTCAGAGCAACACAACCACACCATACACCATGCTACCAGATGTTAGACTAACAAACAAGCTTTAATTTGTCACTGTAACTCCCTAAGTACCCACCTATATTTTTTCTCAAACAAAACTACCCACAAATTATTAATAAATTTTAATCGTCATATAAAACTAAGTACCTACCTTTAATTTTTATTTATTTACTGTCAAGGCGTGTTTCATTAACCATTGCTGAAATTAGACCCAAGCCGTAGTAAAGGAGAGATGATACTAAATTTACCTGCTAATTAATAATAGACCCCATACTATTATACCTAATTATCCATGCATTCTAGAACATCGAGACGAAACCCCTTGCCGCAATAATGTAACACTTCATATGAATCTGAGTCTAATCATAAGTATCATAAGGTCGCGCGTGAGCAAAGAAATTCTTTTAGTTCATCTTCATCATTTTTATTTAAATGACGAAAGAAAAAATATACGTCAAGTATTTTTTTTAAGCCACAGGGTAGTTGATTTTTCTAGGGAACTCCATTGCTGCCCCTAGCTGTATAATCTTGCAGAGCAGAACAAAACAGAATGTTTTAATATTTCAGTTTGTTCGTAACAGAGTCAGGGCGCGTGTTCGCGTGCGGCTGGGGCGCCGACGGACAGACGGGGCTGGGCACCTACGACAACCAGAGCGTGCCCGCGCCCGTTAAAGGGGACATCACCAGCGAGCGCATCGTCAAAGTCGCGTCCACTGCTGACTGCGTGCTGGCACTAAGTGGTGAGGCTAATTAGCTTAAGCGAGAAGGCCTATTGTGTAACGACATCTGACACTCGCAATCACAATCAAATTACAGTTTTCGTGTTGTGATTGCGAGTGTCAGAAACGTTACGCAATAGACCCTCTGGAGTTCCCGATCGGAGAGCCTAGTGTTGTCAGTGTCAGGCATCTCGTTTTTTTTTATTATGATGGGAATTAAATGAGCAGGTGAATCACCTGATGGATAGCAATCACCGCCGCCCATAGACATCCAAAATAAAAGTTGATTATGAAGAACCCTAAGTTGTACCGATGCGGGAATATTGGTGCTACAAGCGGAGTCTGAAGTTTCACTATGCGTGGTAAAAAGTTTAGCAAGTAACGAACTTTAATTTGCACGGAAAGTCCCAATTTTCTTGAAATGAAAAGTTCTTGCTGATCTTGCTTTCTCAATTATGGAGCTTACCTAAGTTTACTGGAGCTAATTATAACCGTTTCGGCTACTCTGCTTTGTTTCGACTAACGTGCATTAGCGTACTCTGACCGGTTAGTTTTCGGTGAAGTGTACGTTGGCTACAAATCATCACACATGTGCCTTAGTGAGATCTGTTTAGGGAATTAGTGCTTCTTAATTTTAGTCATAGCACTAAGAATACTTGTATTATCTTCTGTACACTTATTTCTGTTTGCTCTCCAAATAAATAAATAATTGAGAAAGCAATATAAATACGAACATATCCGACGAAATACGATGGAAAAACATTATGCAATAGACTTAATAATGGTCCGGATTTCAAAGCCCCGTTTAGACAATGCGAGAAATTGCATCCGAGTTTCACTACATTGCGGTATTTGTTTGACCAACTGAATTCGTTGTCTCTCAATAGTCTGCACGAACGCAACTCCCATGTAAATTGTTGCATCGTCTAAATCGGGGTTTCCCAACCTTTATTTCGCCGAGCCTCTCTGAGCCAAAAATAATATTTTCATGCCCTCTTAGGTAAATTCACTTATATTTGTATCACATGCATCTACTCGTTAATTATTTTTTTTGGAAATGTAATCTTATACAGGGTGTCCCACGGCGATGCCACATGGAGGGAAAGTACCTTAAATATCATAGATAGGATGTTTTGCTGAAAGAAGGCTTTATTTTATTTTTAAAAGTTAGTAAAACGGCATTCAAAGATTTTTGAATAATTACATGGTTTGACTGGGAATCGAACCCGCTCCACTAGAAAAAAAAACATCCTGTAGTTTTCTCATACCGATCGAAAGGGTTTATTATAAGGATTATTTTTTGCTAAGTAACCTAGTGCCGGAAATAAACGGAACACCATAAATTTTAACATTATAAATATCCACCACAAAATGATCAAAAAATCGACAGGAAGTGAAATAGTCAAAAGAGTGCGTCTTTGTATTGAACAGAATGGAACTCATTTTGAGCATTTGATAAATTGATTTTTTTTATTAAAAATGTTAAAATTTATGGTGTTCCGTTTATTTCCGGCACTAGGTTATTTAGCAAAAAATAATCCTTATAATAAACCCTTTCGATCGGTATGAGAAAACTACAGGATGTTTTTTTTTCTAGTGGAGCGGGTTCGATTCCCAGTCAAACCATGTAATTATTCAAAAATCTTTGAATGCAGTTTTACTAACTTTTAAAAATAAAATAAAGCCTTCTTTCAGCAAAACATCCTATCTATGATATTTAAGGTACTTTCCCTCCATGTGGCATCGCCATGGGACGCCCTGTATATTACGTACGACGCCCCCCCTAACATTTCTCTACGCCTCCCTAGGGGGGCATGCCCCCCTGGTTGGGAAGTCCTGGTCTAAATGGGGCTTCATGTGGTTGTAGAGGCCGGCGAGCTGTTCGGCTGGGGCAACTCGGAGTACGGCCAGGTCCCGATGGCGACCCATCAGCAGCAGGTGAACATGTCTTACGCGCTGCTCGGGCTCACGCGCGGGCTCGGCCGCATCGTCGACGTGGCCAGCGGAGGATCCTTCTGTCTCATAGCCAACGGTACTTGTTCAGTTTTACTTGAAGAAGAAGATCGATTTATTTACCAACATTAACAATACAGGATATGCACATAGAATACAAATAAACAATAAACTAATGTAGTATGTGTTTGCCAGTCCCTTGCAGTTGCACTTGATTGATAGAGTTCGGTAGTCCTAGATTCTAGAGCAGGGGTGGCCAACCGGTCGATCGCGACCATTAGTCCAGTCGATCGTGGCAAGGCAAAAAATATAAATAAATAGACCAGACTTCCATTCCAAAGTATTTAGTAAATTTAAGGAAACAATCTCATATGTGATACGAAAAGGAACTCCTAAGACTGTTCAATAAAAAATATTTTATGATTGTGTACTAAACGCTATGCTGTTTCATTTAAGATTTCAAGTAGTATGTAAGTGGTAGATCGCACAGGGTTTCGTTAGTAAACAGTAGATCTTATGTCTAATCAAGTTGGCCACCCCTGTTCTAGAGCCTAGAAAGAGCATGGTCCATCCGTGTGTCCATGGCTTAGATTAGAGCAGGCGTTTTGAACCTTTTGGTTTTAACGGCACACTTCGTTCATCAAAAGTTTCACGACGGCACACTAGTAAAAAATAAAGTGAGAGTCGGACAGGTGCGCAGAGGGTTCAAACCGCCCCGCCATTCCGTCCGCTCCGTTACCATAACAACCTGACAACGCGAATGGCAGTTGTTTTCGTACTATTTTCTCATTAAAATAGTTTAGTTTGGATTAGAGACTGCCAGTGTCAGAAGAAGTTGCAAGATATTACACCTATGTCAGTCTGCTAATGTTGTTTGGAACTCGAAACAATAGATCAGTTTTCTTTTTTTTCTCAGTTGAATCTTCAGGAAAACAAAGAAAACAGACAAGTCCCAAACAACATTGATATTCTGTTATTGTACAGTCAGCATCAGATATATCTACACTGGCCGAGTGTCCACAAAGACATATACGTTTTAATCGTCACAAAGTTATTGACACCTAAGTCACCATTTTCACGTGAGCGTTCAATACGTCAAAAACATCTCAACATTTTAAATTTTCATTAATACTTACACATCTAGTTTTTCATAATGACAATAACAACTAGAAAATCAGTGGTAACTAAGCAGTCAAGCTGTTATTAATATCTACACGTACTACCAACCACAAACACGTCAACACCCAAGATGCCACTAGTTGCTAAGCAGTTACTATTTCAATGGTAACTAAGCATATCAACATTTTATTTAAAGATCAATAATGGATAATAAATATTGTTATTAAGTAATCATGTGTTCATAATATATCTTTCCGAGGTAAAACTCTTGGTGAAAATTTAGTAAAGCCCCTTATAAAATAAACAAGTACATATTTAATTTTTAATTATATAAGCTGTCTATTTTTAGGGTTTCGTAGTCAACTAGGAACCCTTATAGTTTCGCCATGGTCTGTCCGTCTGTCTGTCTGTCCGTCCGCGGCTAAACTCAGAGACCGATGATTGATACTAGAAAGCTGTAATTTGGCATGAATATACTTTCAATCACGCCGACAAAGTGGCAAATAAAAAAAACAAAAAAAAAGTAAGCGTACCTTCCATACAGACGTAGTCTGTTTTTAGGGTTCCGGAGCCAAAATGGCAAAAACGGAACCCTTATAGTTTCGCCATGTCTGTCTGTCTGTCTGTCTGTCTGTCCATCCGCGGCTTCAGGGACTATCAATGCTAGAAAGCTGTAATTTTGCACGGATATAAACTATGCCGACAAAATAGTACAATTAAAAATTCTAAAACATTTTTTTTAGGGTACCTCCCATAGACGTAAAGTGGCGGTGATTTTTTTTTCTCATCCAAGTACAAGTAGCGGCACGAGAGTCTAGCGCTGAGTGAACCGTGGAAGGGATAGCTGCGCATGGGTGCTGGGCGCGGGGGACGTAATGCGACTGGAAAGCCAATCGGCACTACGCACGCCCGCCCTTCCCCCTGTGATACCTTACTTTTGACTTCTGCGCAATAACGGTCAGCGCTAAACTCTCGTGCCGCTACTTGTAAGTTAAGTGAGGAAAAGTGAGGGGTATCGTTGGCTAGGTATTTTAAAGGGCACGTATTTGAATATCGAAATTTAAAATATCTAATGTTAAAATGTCGACGGTCAAAATATCGAAAATCAAAATATCGAATGATCTAAATATCTACTATGATTATATCGACGTCTGGAATTCCTAAAACCGAAATATCGAACGGCTAAAATATCGAAAGTTCAAAATATCTACAACCGAATGATCGATATATGTTAATATCGAAACATAAAATATCAACCGTCAAAAAACCAAATATTAAAATATCGAAAATTGAAATAGCGAAGTATCTTAATATCAAGAAAAATGCATAGAACTCGATTCTGGCACTCGCCGGCCGCTGCCGCGGCACGCTCGCTTCGCTCGCTCGGCTCGTGCTTGTTTTGGTCACGGTTGAACCTAACCGCTCCTCCTCGCTGCGCTCGTCGTCGCACCTAATTTTTAGATTAGATTGCTTAGTACCTACAGTTTAAAACTGAAGTCTGATTAATTCAACCGTAAAGTTTAGGTGCGACGACGAGCGTAGCGAGGAGGAGCGTGTTAGGTTCAACTGTGGCCAAAACAAGCGCGAGCGTGCCGCGGCAGCGGCCGGCGAGTGCCGAAGTTAAATTTCATATCAGTAATCGACTATTGTACCCTTCGATATTATAGACATTCGATATTTAGAATTTCGACCTAAGAAACGTTCGAAATTTCAATTTTCGATATTTTATCCATCGATATTACAATTTTCGAAATTTTAGCATTCGATAATTGTACCGTTCGATAATTTATACTTTCGACATTTTGAATTTCAACCTTATAATCGTTCGACATTCTGATTTTCGATATTTTGACCGTCGACGTTTTGACCTTAGATATTTTAAATTTCGATATTCAAATACGTGCCCATTTTAAAACCATTAGGGGTTTGCTAAAACGATTTTTCGATTCAGTAATTTGTTTGCGAAATATTCAACTTTAAAGTGCAAATTTTCATTAAAATCGAGCGTCCCCCCCTCTAAAATCTAAGCCGGTGGGTGGAAAAATTAAAAAAAATTCAGGATGGTAGTCAGTATATCAAACTTCCAAGGAAAACTATAACGGCTAAGTTTGCTTGAGAATTAATGGTAGTTTAAGAATAAATAGCAGCCTAGGGTATAAAAATTTTATTACAAAAAAATTAACCGACTACAAAAAGCCATGAAAATATTTTTCTACAAGTCTGAAGTCGGTCGGTGCCTCAGCACGAGCCAGCAGGAGTGATTGAAGCCCAATATTAAGTGCGTAGGTGAGATAGATGACTATAGGTCCACTCCTGCTGGCTCGTGCTCGTGCTGAGGCACCGACCGACTTCAGACTTGTAGAAAATTATTTTCGTGGTTTTTTGTAGTCGGTTCAATTTGTAGTTATAATTTTTTTTCACGCTTTTTAGTATAAAGGATCTAAATACAATAGTTTAATTTCAACTGCCCGCCACCTTCTACGAAAAATTGCTCTTTCCGATGCAGAGACTTTCATTATTGAGGAGTCCTGGTGCTTCACCACCTACTCCATTTCACCATATGCATTACGAGGAGCATAAATTGCTTAGCCACTATGTTAAAGTAATTGAAATTCAACCCATGAAATACATGTTATCGAGTAGTAACTCCTATGGTCAACTGTGGTCTTCATCATCAGTTTCGCTTCACCAAATGATGATTTTCAAAAGCAAATGCACGAGTTGCTACAAAATATATCAAAATTACCATAGGTGTCCCCACAAAATTTGAAGAGTTCCCTCGATTTCCTTAGGATCCAATCATCAGATCCTGATTTAGTGCTTATGGGACTTAATTGAAACCATTCCTAGACGAACGCAAAAAAAAATATTACAAATCGGCTCACAAATGACGGAGTTCTGAGTTCTTTTTTAGGGTTCCGGAGCCAAAATGGCAAAAACGGAACCCTTATAGTTTCGCCATGTCTGTCTGTCTGTCCGTCTGTCTGTCTGTCTGTCCGTCCGCGGCTTTGCTCAGGGACTATCAATGCTAGAAAGCTGTAATTTTGCACGGATATATAAGTAAACTATGCCGACAAAACAGTATAATTAAAAAATCAAAAACAATTTTTTTTAGGGTACCTCCCATAGACGTAAAGAGGCGGTGATTTTTTTTTTCTCATCCAACCCTATAGTGTGGGGTATCGTTGGATAGGTATTTTAAAACCATTAGGGGTTTGCTAAAACGATTTTTCGATTCAGTAAAGCGTTTGCGAAATATTCAACTTTAAAGTGCAAATTTTCATTAAAATCGAGCGTCCCCCCCCCTCTAAAATCTAAACCGGTGGGTGGAAAAATTTGAAAAAATTCATGATGGTAGTCAATATATTAAACTTCCAAAGAAAACTATAACGGCTAAGTTTGCTTGAGAATTAATAGTAGTTTATGAGTAAATAGCAGCGTAAGGTATAAAATATACCTAAACTTGGAAGATTCCGTATAAAATACGAAATCCTTAGAAAAATATTACTTAATTTTTTCGTAATGGCTACGGAACCCTATTTTTTATTGGATAGCCTTGAAGTCGGTATTATATAAATTTGGAAAAAAAACCCTTTTACCCCAAGGGTGGGAAAAAAGGTATAAAATAAAAACTAATTTGTCGATAATAATAACTAATTTCTTAAAAAGCAAGTGCTATATTATGTTAAAATTGAGAAAAATCGTAAAAACGAATGCGATCCAAACTTAAAAAAAATAAAAAGCCATAAAACAATAATAAAACCAAAAAAAAGATCAAGTCTAATTAATTATGTGTCGACTGAGATTTGAAACCGGGATCTATGCTTTGAAAAGCAAAGGAATGTCAATGGTGCCACGACGTGCCTTGACTATGAGTTCGAAATTAGCCTTCATTTAGTTTTTGCTATGTGTCAGACGGTTTGACTTTGATTCTGCTAAAAAGTAAAATAAGAGTTAGAGGCATATTCTGTCAAATTTGATTGAAGAGAAAAACATGAGACAGATGTATGTGATGACAAGTCTGTACTGTTTTCGATGATTGTCATATCGCTTACCTGAAATGAGCATAGCTATTTTTATACCAAAATTCGACCATAGCTATATACTTTTAACATCTATTTTTCCATGTTGTTCAGATATATTTGATATGTTGACTGCTTAGATATCAGTGATTTTTTGACAGCTAAGGTATCAATGACTTGATAGGAGTGTAGAAATTAACGAATATCGACTGTTTAGGTATTTTTGACACATTGAGCGCTCACAAGTAAATACTACCATGACAGTCAACATCTTTTTGACAATTTAAACGTTTACCTCTCTTTGAGCGCCTAAAGTGTATAGCGACTTCTGATGCTGACTGTACAGTACCTACTGAATTTGAATGTATTATTTTTTTCAGAACATGGTGATGTCTTTGTGTGGGGCTATGGATTGCTGGGATTGGG
Organism: Choristoneura rosaceana; assembly: GCA_037349165.1. Taxonomy (NCBI): domain Eukaryota; kingdom Metazoa; phylum Arthropoda; class Insecta; order Lepidoptera; family Tortricidae; genus Choristoneura; species Choristoneura rosaceana. The sequence goes on from JAZBNJ010000026.1 coordinate 2,546,641, forward strand.
ACCCAGCGTGTCACACAGTCTCAAGCCCAAACAAATACCGCCAGCATTCTTCGGCCGCAACGAATTCAACCCTGAATGCATGGTGGAAAAAGTGGCCTGTGGCATAGGCCATTTAGCAGCTATCACAAATAACGGAGATCTCTACATGTGGGGCAGGAATAGACACGGCTGCCTTGGCCTGGGGAGTGCAAAAGACCAGCATTTCCCCATGAAAGTAGCGGTCGGAGCGCATGTGTTGAAGGTTGCTTGCAGTGTCGATCATACAATAGCTTTGAGCAAACCTTTTGTGTAGGATGGTGAATAGTATGTTGTGAGAATTCAAATAAAGAGTTGAAAGTTTGATGCTGTATTATTTTATTTATTAGATGATGCGTTTTTTAAAAGATACTAGTTTATTATTACATATTTTTACCCTTTTAAATGCCAGAAATGCCTGAAGCGGGGTCTCTACTGTGCGAGCTAACTCCCGCGGCAGCCAGTTTTGGTGAGATTTAGAGCCCTGTCGAACAAAATCATGCCTTAAGCCCTTGGTCTCGCGACCTCTTTACTACCACATTACTATTGTATATTTTGTGCCACCAAAAAACAAACCAAGTGTTGTGCTCTGTACACCACAGAAAAATCATTGACAAATGAACTTAAGCATTATACTATTTTACTTATAAACAATGCCAGTTGACACACATCTGTGTCAATTCGTATTCCTATGCCAATGACATGTATTTGTGACTGTTGTGGGATATTGCCGGAGCTGAATGTGTTAAGTAAAGAGAGCCTTACTTTTACTCACTTTTCTTAACTGGTTTTTAATAATATAATGTTGAAAATAGCCTGAATGGCTTTGAGAAAAGTATCCGTGCCTTTTTTTTGTTTTGCTCGACTTGGAGGGGGAACTGCCGAGCCCACAAATAGCTCAGAGCCCTTATTGTCTAACACATTGTCACAATCATTTTCACCACTTTTCTCTGTCACATGGTGTAAGATGAGGGTAGAAGAGATGGTGAAAGCAATTGCAAATGTCAGCGCTTTAGACAACATGGCCACAGGTTTTGTCCAAGAGAAAATAAATAAGTAATGTCTGATGGCTCTAGGATTTTACTCTTATAATTATTAATCAGGCTTACATAGATTTATCAATGATCATTGCATTAGGGCCAGAAAAAGCCTGTCAATTTATAGGCAAGTCCATAGCAAGAACCATTATATAGGACTCTGAAGGCATGCTGAAGCTACCATACAATGGCTAACCAATAGTGTCTTTTCCAACCTCGACATCGATGGAATCATCGATGGAGCTATACTTTCAAGAATCGAATTGAATTATATAGGACTCATTTAGGAGTCAAATGTCTTAGAATTACAGGCATTTTCCCTACCCTCAATAATGAATCAAACAAATAAATAACTACTATTAATTAACAAGTACCATTATTAATAATACACTTGATAAGATAAGTACAAAAGCTTTTATAACAGTCCTAAATTCTATACGAACTATTACTACTGCTATACAAATTCGGAACTGCGGCAAAAGAAACTTCGGAGCAATATTCAAATTCACCTTTGCCCCGGTTTAAAAATTGAATAGATCCAACACTGTATCTGTTGCTATTTGCATGTTTCATCTTATACATATACGACACACTGAAACACCATTTTTATTGAATGAGAGAGCACCCAACACAAGTCTGTCACAGGCCCTCACATTCAATACCACAAAGACTATTGTTTGCACTCATCGTGAAACGGTTCCAGCGTGCGGAAGTCACGCCACGCGGGCGGCAGCAGAGAAGTGTGGTGCAGGTGGCATGCGCAACGTTTGCACGGTTCACTGAACAAGTTGACGTAACTATGCAGCCAGGTCATGAACGATCGGACGGCCAAGTCGGGCAATGTCGGTGAATAGAAGTGAAGCATTGCAGCATGGGCATTTTCTGTTACTTTCTTAAAAACTTGATGCCGTGATTCAGTCCACAGGTCTAGTGTTTCACCGTAACCTTTAACCATCACCCATTCCATCAGCAACCCTTTAAAAGCAACCACAGCCTTTAAAACATGGCTTAGATTGATTTGAACTACTGCATTGCTAGCAAATGGGCGAGAAATCGTTATTTTCATATCATTGTAGGACCTGTCAATGTTATTAATCACGTTGTCCACTTGGAGAGGGGCTACGTTGTGATTGCTCTGAAGCTTGCCGCGTCGCTTTGTATTACCAGAGTTTATATAAGAGCGTTTGAGTGAATTCTGGCTCAGCAAAGTATGGGCGAAGGAACTGTACTCGTGCACTTTATCCGTCCATTTGTAACTATTCACCAGCTGAGTGTAATATGCTTGACGCTCTTGCGTCGTCTCCTGACTGAGAAATGTTGTATTTCCCAAATTGAGTGGCGCTGTGGGCATCGGCAAGGCATTTACAGATTGTTCCAAGTCCCTCAGATTCACATTTACATTGTTAAGAAGTTCCTGGAGCTCCAAAAGAAACTTTTCTTTTCCGTCTTCGCCGTGATCGGCTCGCAAGCCGTTTGAGAGCGTCTCGAATACATGGCTAACGCTTGACCGTAACGTACGGAGTGAATTCAATGATGTATTTAACTGTTCGACATTTAATGTTTGATTCATTGTGGGAAATAAAAGATGGCACTCAAATTACCACAAAGGTTCGTAATTTTCAACTAACTATGCACTAAATATTCGGCAACAGCTATCAATCAACTCAATCAACACGCCATCGCTTAATTTTGAGTTTGACATTGACACTTGACTTGACAGTCGAGCAACACGTAAAAACGCTGTAGCCGACCAATATTATATTGGTCGGCTACAGCGGCTAAAAATTTATTTTATGAACTGAAAAGAACCAGTAAGGTATCCGACCAATATAATATTGGTCGGATACCTTACTGGTTCTTTTCAGTTCATAAAATAAATTTTTCTTCAAATTTATTTTATATATTTATTACGAAGCATCCAGGGTGACAATTTTTTGAACATACCTACACAGGATAAATGTTCTGCTTTTACAAGATTAATGTTAGTGCAAGAATTCTATTTAAATCAATTCTCATAATGATTTCTTGCACTCACAAATAGACATATGAGAACATGGACGACGTAATATATGGCGACTATGGCGTCCATAATCAATTTTTTATTACTAAATCTCCTCTTTATATAGCCCGCAGCAGGTAGGTATAGCGCTGACCATTGATTTCAGCGTATGTGAACTTTCGGCACACTCACCACCCCGATCCCACGCACTTCAATCAGCGCTTACGCTAGTCAGCCTCTCGCATCACTTTGTCTCCCGTGATACCTTATTTTGTACTTCTTTGCTTTACATAAATTAAATTGTGATATATGACTAATAATGAAAATAACTATGCTAAATGCTAAATGTAACGATTGGTGTTCGCTTTACTTTTCAGCAGTGTCGTTAAAACACTGTGTAACTCGCAGTTTAGTATGCTAATGTGTGCTTTGCATGACTGCCGTGAGCCGTCTTTGTAAAGTGTCCGATAAACGTGCTTTCATGCTTTCATTGAGGCTTCAAATTTTCCAAATAAACGTTTTGCGTTGAGTTTAAATTATCCTTTATTTTAAGTATGTCAGATTATTGTTTGATTTGATAACTGACACGGCTTAGTTTTTTTCTATTCCCACTAAACAGGAATTATAGTTTATTGGGTTACGTTCGCACTGGTCGGCATCGCCATTAAAACTAGAAAATCAAAAACATTTTTTTTTCTTATTTTAACTTTATGGCATTTTCAAATAAATGTATTCAGTTGGCAGTGAGAATACTGAACTACTGGAATATTAAACCTCTTTTACAATACTCTTCTACTAAGCGCATTGGAATGAAAGACAAAACCTGGATTCAGGTTTTAATGCACTAAATGACAATGACAAATAAAAACAAATTCTAAAAGCATAGACAATTCAGCACATTCATCCCCCCCACAGGTAGTCCAGTAGGTACTTTGGAGTAGAGCGCATCCTGCTGGATCTACGTGGCTCTGGAGGCGCTGGTTCCGTCGCGGCAGGAGTCTCAGGCTCGGCGATCGCGGGCTCGTTGTTCACTCTGCGCTGCGGAGTCTGAGGGCTGCCTTGGTCTGGCACATTCTGCGTCATCTGTTGGGATGATGGTGATGATGATGATGATGGTGATGGTATAGGTGGCAATGGCGGCGACAGTGATAGTTCAGATTGTTGATTATTATTATCAAGTTCATAGTCGGTGAAAGTGTCGTTCTGTTCTCTGATCTCTTCGCCGTTTTGGCCCAAGGGCGCTAGGTGCCGATTTGAGATAGTGGTTTCCCGTCCATCTTGAAGGCGGACATGGGAATATGTGGGGTTTGTATGAAGTACTTCAACCTCCTCCACGATGGGCTGGTATTTATTATTGCGATTAAATCGCCTCATAAGAACGTGACCAGAGCTCGTTAACCATGTTGGTATGGAATCACCATTTGCCGATCTTCTAGAGTATGCAAACATTCGTTCATGAGGCGTACAGTTTGTACTTGTGCATAAAAGAGAGCGTATCGAATGTAACGACTGGGGTAGGACATCTTCCCAGTTTTCTACTGGTAGGTTCTTTGTTTTCAAAGCTAATTGTACCGTTCGCCAAAGCGTAGAGTTCAGTTTCTCCACCTGGCCATTACCCTGAGGGTTATAGGGCGTCGTGTGGCTTGTAGCTATGCCTCTATTATGTAAAAAGTCTGTGACTTCTGATGACAAAAATGATGTTCCACGATCTGAATGCACATATGCTGGCATCCCAAATATGGTGAAAAGATTGTTTAGATGCTTAACAACAGTCCTCGCACTCAAATCAGAGCATGGAAAAGCAAATGGGAATCGTGAATACTCGTCAATTACTGTGAGGATATATTTGTTATTTGTTTTTGAGGGAACTGGCCCTTTAAAATCGATGCTAAGTCGTTCGAACGGAGCTGTTGCTTTGATGAGTTTATTTTGCGTGCTGGTTTTAAAAAACTTCGGCTTTATTTCTGCACAAGCACGACAGGCTTTAGTCATGTTTCTGATATCTTCTACTGAATAAGGTAAGTTTTTCGATCGAATCCAGTGGGCCATCCTTGTCACACCTGGGTGACATAGGGATTCGTGTAGAGATAGTAGTCTGGTTGTTCTTTCTGTGCTGGCGCAAACACGTGATAGAGCATCAGCGGCATGATTGTCTTTTCCTGGTCTATAGGAAATTTCGTATTTATATGGAGCCAATTCTAATCGCCAACGCTGAATTTTCTCGTTTTTTATTTTACTTTGATGTCGCGCGTTGAACATAAAAGAGACTGATCGTTGATCCGTAATTAAACGAAAAAGTCTTCCTATGAGGAAGTGCCGCCATTTCTTTAACGATTCTACAATCGCGTATGCTTCTTTTTCAATTGCAGAATGGTTTTGTTCGCATTTGTTGAGTGTTCTTGAATAGAAAGCGACAGGTCTGCCCGCTTGTGATAAGGTAGCAGCTATAGAGTGCTCCGATGCATCAGTTTCAACTGTAAACGGTATTTTATCATCTATGGCATGAATACAAGATTTTAGTACGTCAGACTTTAGATTATTAAAATCTTGAATTAAATGATCATCCAATGGGAATTTTGTAGAATTTGCGAGCTTGTGGATTTTTTCTGAGAAGCTTGGAATCCATTTGGAATAGTGGGCGAACATGCCTAGTACTCTTCGCATGCTAGGAAGGTCGTGTGGCGGTGGCAGGTCTAAAAGAGGCTTAAGTCTGTCGCTGTCTGGTTTGATTGTGTTGTTACTGATGGAATAACCCAAGATATTAATAGAATTTTGTTTAAATATAGACTTTGATTCGTTTAGGGTTAGATTATATTTTCTTGCTGCTGCTATGAATTTTCGTAAATTGTCATCATGTTCTTCGTGTGTCTTTCCGCAGATGGTAATATCATCAAGATATGCGAATGTACCTGATAATTGCTCTTTTCGAATAAGCCAGTCAATCGTTCTTTGGAAGCTAGAAACTCCGTTTGTGACCCCAAATGGGATACGACGAAATTGGTATAGGTTTCCAGCAGCCTCGAAGGCAGTATACTGTCTCTCTTCTGCTAAAATTGGGACTTGATGGTACGCGCTTTTTAAGTCGATAGCGCTAAAGACAGAATATTTGGATACCTTCGATACCAGTTCTTCTATGTTTGGTAATGGATACGCGTCCAGTTCTGTATATCTATTTATAGTTTGTGAGTAGTCAATAACAAGACGTTTCTTGTGGTTTGTGTTTTTCGTAATAAGAACCTGAGCTCGCCATGGTGATCGACTCTCTTCAATAATGTTTTGATTCAGGAGATTTTTTATTTCCTCTTCGATAAAGCGGCGATCGTCTTCGCTATGTCTTCGTGACTTGACGGCGATTGGCTTGCATTGAGGAGTAACATTGGCAAACAATTTCACGGCAGGGACCGCTGCTTCGGCAACATTGCATACAACAAGCGGCTCTTTTGTACCTCCGAATGCGAACTCAAGCGTAGAATGTTTCGTAAGGACGTCGTGCCCAATGATGATGTCGGCACAAAGATTTTTCATGACTAATAAGTCAACATTATCATAAATGTTTTTGCCAAGGGTGATTGTCTGACACGTTTGCCCTTCAATTTGTGTAGTATGATTCAGTGATGCCATGTATACAGTTTGTTGACTTGGCCGTTTCTTTAGATTACAAAGCCGAAAGAAATTATAATTGATAAAGCTCGAGGAGCTACCTGTGTCGAGAAGCGCCTCAGCTTTAATACCTTTTAGGTAGACAGGGACGGTGGCTTTCTTTAACGACGAAGGCGACGCAGCGATAATACAGGCGTTGATACTGTCCTGGTTGTCGGTAGCAGCACTGGTCGGCGTCTTGCTTCGGCAGACACTGGCGAAGTGTCCCTTCTTGTTGCAGAGTTGGCAAGTCACGTCGAACGCTGGACACGTCTTACGTGGGTGGACGCGGCCACCGCAGAAAAAACATTTGCGTCTTTGGAAGGTAGAGGTAGCCGCGGAATCATGTCCACTGGGAACAGGGTCGCGTGAGTTAGATTCTTTATTTTCAGTAAGGGCATTGATAGGGACAAAATTGTAGTTTTGAGTATTAATTTCAGCCATTTCTAGCGATCGCGCCTTATTGTGAGCCTCGTCTAATGTTAAAGAAAGGTTCTCGAGAAGTCTTTCCCTTATTTTGTTAGATGAGATGCCGGAAATAAATGCGTCTCGAATATTGTCGTCTCGGTTGGTCTCACTATCCACGCTTGCAAAATTGCAGTCTTTGGCTAAATGCTTTAGGGCTTGCATGTACGTGTCTACAGTTTCGTTGCTATTTTGCTTACGAATAGCGAGCGCGTGACGTGCGTATAGAATATTTGTAGGTTTTATGTAAAGACTGTTTAAGAGGTTCAGGGCTTGATCGTACGTAGTACATTCACTTATGTGAGAATATACGTTGGGCGATACGTGATTTATGAGTAACGTAAGTTTGACCTGATCAGTTGCGGGCGGCGCTTGGGACGCAAGAAAATTTGAAAAAGTTCTCCTCCAATGTTCCCATTCTTTCGAGCTATTCTGCGACGGGTCCACGTCGAACCTCTCTGGACGTAAATATTTGTCCATTTTATATATTTAGTGCATTAAATTGGAATGAAAGACAAAACCTGGATTCAGGTTTTAATGCACTAAATGACAATGACAAATAAAAACAAATTCTAAAAGCATAGACAATTCAGCACACGCGTACTATTCAATTTGTTTTTTAAGAAGGTACTAACGAAATAATTAAAATGATTAAACGTTAAAAGCTCCATATTCATATTCTTACCTACCTACTGTTTTATTTTAAACGAGCAATTTTTTCATACACTTGAGAAATTTGTTTTAGATCTTCTTCAGTTTCAATGGATTTAAGAATATTTCCAGGTATTTTCGAGCTCTGTAGTCCTGACGTTGGATCGCATCCAAATAAGATGTGATATGGGGTCCTGCCCACAGTTTCGTTAAATGATGCATTCTTCTGGAATTGAATAAAGAGACAGCCAATGGACCAATTTGTAGAGTTGTTATCGTGCATCCAAGTGTGTAGCATATTTTCAACATCTTCATTGGTGCGCTCTACGGTTCCTAGTGTCTGTGGGTGCCTCGGATTACCAAGTACTATTTTACAATCTGGCCAGATGTTCATAACTTCCTCAATAACTTTGGCAGTAAATTCTCGACCATTGGTACTTTGTAATACAAACGGCGCTCCAAAAGACAAAAAGATTTTTACTAATTCCAAAGCAACATCAGTTGCTTGGTTTGTTTGGAGCGGTCTAAGCTGGACAAATTGAGTACCGTGATCTTTGTAATTTAATAACCATTTGAAATCTCCATCTGGTATTGATTGTAAGTCAATCACGTCAACCTGTGCCCGGTAATTAAAATCTTTTGAAAGTTCTTCTTTTTCATCTGCTTCCACATTCCCTTCCACTGCTGCTTCCACTTTTACCCCTTCTTCAATTTTTTCCTTTTCTTCTTCATCGTTTCCATCAATTTTCCTTTTTTTTTGATTTTCTTCTCCTTTTGGAGTTGTAATTAAGCCTTTTCTAGGCAGTTTTCGTTTCATTTCACAAGTTGGACACAAGGAAACAAATAATTCTATCGCTTTCCTATGGATATAAAATCTATTTTTTATGCTTTGTATCATCTTGTCACGGCCACCATGCCCGATTTCTTCATGGATTTGAAACAATAAGTCAAAATACTGTTCTACAGGAATTATATGAACAGTAGGCTCTTCAGGGGCCTTTTTTTTGAAAATTAAGTAATCATCGTTACCAACATGAATTAAATCATACTTAGCACACAAATAATATTGTGAAGATGTTCGTCGAACACCGGAATCTACCGCCATCTTAGCGGTTTTCATGTCCCGTATAACCTCCAAAACCCGATCAGTTGTCCACGGCTTTTTAACGGTTCCAATCTGCTCATTGTAAAAATTAGCAAGTTGTATGTCAAATGTTTCCTTAAATGCACTATTCTCACACGTATTTTCACTCTCTTCACTCTTAATAACAACAAAAATCTCACTTTGTTGCGACGACGTTGCGTCTTGAGACGCCATTTTGAGACTGAATGACATAAATAAGACTGTAGCGCTACTGGTGAAAAAATTTGGAACTAAAAATCTCGAAGCGGCGTTGCCATGACGCGCGGAATTGTATTATGGCGGTTCGTCGATCAGCCGCTTTGTGAAACAGAGAGGAGCCGCCACATTGCGTCTACTGCGCATGTACAGATTATTTAGATAGGTAGGTACATACGTTTGTCACAGCAACAGCAGTATTAGAAAACGAGCCTTTTCGTCATTTGACTGGTCGTAACGCAGCGTTCTAAATAATATAATACAAGTACCTAGGTACCTATTATAATAGGATTATTATGTTGTTCAGTAGGTAATAATCTAGAAAACGATTTTAACGATTTGGACATGCGAATAGGTAACTTCATTTATCAACTATGTATTACAATCAAGTGAAAATATGCATTTTATTTGAATCACCTGTACCTGTGTGTAAAAAAAAGTTTATTTTAAGTAGGTACTTACCTACTGTATAATGTAGGTCGCAATGTGCTGTTTTATATGCCAGTTTAGTTTACTACCGCGTTCGGAAATACCGTACCGTCGCGTCGTTGTCAAGAAGAATGCGCTGCAAGAAACTTAGCATAATAATAATAATATAATTTAATAATACAATTCAATTTACGATTTATTTATTTTTTTATTAATATAATCTTAATATTTAAAAATGAATGCCCATTTCCCTTGATCACGGCATCAGGCGTGGACGGCTGGACCGATTTCGCTAATTCTTTTTTTGTTGTTTGCTATGGTCAACAGAATGTTCTTATAAAAGATTTTGAAAATTAAAAAATAAAATTACAGCTCATAGAATACTTAAAGCTATACTTAGCTATACTTAGAAGCCGCGGGCGCCAGCTAGTTTATGTATATAATTTACATTATTCGATGTTTTTTTAAATTCTTATTTCTTCCTAACGTGTTTTTTCTGTGTATCGGATATGTGTAAATAAATCTCTCTCTCGCTCTTACAGAAACAAAATTATATTATAACTAGCTTTTGCCCGCGGCTCCGCCCGCGTGGTATTCGGTTATCGCGCGCTGTTCCCTCCCCGCGGGGCCCTTAAACTATCTCTATGCCGAATATCACGTCGATCTGTCGCTCCGTTACGGCGTGAAAGACGGACAAACACACAAACATACAAACACACACTTTCGCATTACTTTCGCATTTATAATGTTAATAGTAAAGTATATACATAGTAGGTAATAGTATGGATTCTGTGTGCCATTCCAAATACAATTTTTGTCAAAAAAGCGGTTCTTGATGGCTTGTAGCTAATTTTCTCATGTTGACGTAAACTAATAAACTTTGAAAATTGATGTACTTATATTACATTTTATATAAATTGACATCTCGTCATTGTAATTGTTGCAGATCAGATTTTCGGTCTTTTTCCATTACTTGTGTTGGCCTTTCCTTCAATCCATAATTCTATGTCAATATTGTCAATGGGAAGTAGTGCAATATTAATGAACTGAAACAATTACTTCGCTCACCCGCGATCATGACAGCTTTTTATGCACGAAATGTGTGTGTGTGTTTATGTCCACCTCCATACTGTAGGTAAGAACACACAAAAACCACACAAACCCATTAATCACCACACTACACTGATGTGTTTCGAATCCAACCAGAGGTCATCTTCAGAGCAACACAAAAAAGTGAGGTGGTGACAATAGTTGCACTGAGAAAAATCTAAAGCTTAAAGCATCGTAATTACGGCCGATCTAGTTGGAATGAAGGCAAAATACCGACTAATAGTCATATGAACAAAAACGCCTTATAAGTTGAAGGCGTTATATGACTTAAGTGTAAGGCACAATCAACACTATGACAATGGCTCTTAAATGTGTGTTTTAGACGTAATATTATATAGATTAGCCTTAATTAAATAGCGATAAACGTGGTAAGTCAGTTAGAAATCAACGGACTGACGATGGTTTCTAACTTCTGGTAAGGCAATTTAAACGATAAGAAGGCGCTAATTGACTTCTAGTAAGGCGTTTTAAGTCTTACCTTACTGTCGTTTTAACCTGTTTTTCGAGCGTTTTAAACTTACTTGTCAAGCTTTTCTAACCTACTTCAAGGCCTTATTAATTGTTATTTACAGATTCGTAAGTCACAACTGACTTCCAGTAAGGCGTTTTCCGTCGCTCCTTACTGTGGTTTCACCTACCCAAAAAGCGTTTTGAACATTATTTACTGTTTCGTAAGTCACAATTGACTTCCAGTAAGGCGTTTTACGTCTTTCCTTACTGTGGATTCACCTACTCACTAAGCGTTTTGAACATTATTTACTGCTTCGTAAGTCACAACTGACTTCCAGTAAGGCGTTTTCCGTCGCTCCTTACTGTGGTTTCACCTACTCACTAAGCGTTTTGAACATTATTTACTGCTTCGTAAGTCACAATTGACTTCCAGTAAGGCGTTTTACGTCTTTCCTTACTGTGGATTCACCTACTTACTAAGCGTTTCGAACATTATTTACTGCTTCGTAAGTCACAATTGACTTCCAGTAAGGCGTTTTACGTCTTTCCTTACTGTGGATTCACCTACTCACTAAGCGTTTTGAACATTATTTACTGCTTCGTAAGTCACAACTGACTTCCAGTAAGGCGTTTTCCGTCGCTCCTTACTGTGGTTTCACCTACCCAAAAAGCGTTTTGAACATTATGTACTGTTTCGTAAGTCACAATTGACTTCCAGTAAGGCGTTTTACGTCTTTCCTTACTGTGGATTCACCTACTCACTAAGCGTTTTGAACATTATTTACTGCATCGTACGTCACATTTGACTTCTAGTAAAGCGTTTTCCGTCGCTCCTTACTGTGGTTTCACCTACCCACTAAGCGTTTTGAACATTATTTACTGCTTCGTAAGTCACAACTGACTTCCAGTAAGGCGTTTTCCGTCGCTCCTTACTGTGGTTTCACCTACCCAAAAAGCGTTTTGAACATTATTTACTGTTTCGTAAGTCACAATTGACTTCCAGTAAGGCGTTTTACGTCTTTCCTTACTGTGGATTCACCTACTCACTAAGCGTTTTGAACATTATTTACTGCTTCTTACGTCACATTTGACTTCTAGTAAGGCGCTTACCGTCTCTCCTTACTGTGGTTTCAGCTACCCAAAAAGCGTTTTGAACATTATTTACTGTTTCGTAAGTCACAATTGACTTCCAGTAAGGCGTTTTACGTCTTTCCTTACTGTGGAATCACCTACTCACTAAGCGTTTTGAACATTATTTACTGCTTCGTACGTCACATTTGACTTCTAGTAAGGCGTTTTCCGTCGCTCCTTACTGTGGGTTCACCTACCCACTAAGCGTTTTGAACATTAATTACTGCTTCGAAAGTCACAATTGACTTCCAGTAAGGCGTTTTAAGTCTTTCCGTACTGTGGTTTAACCTACTCGTCAAGCGTTTCTGTCCTAATTTAGGGCTCTTCTAATCGTTAATTACTGCTTAATAACACGTCTACTAAATCGCTATTTACCTTCATACGGTTAGATAAACCGTATGGTAAGGTGTATTATGCTTTATTTAAGAGCAGAAACGTTTTATAGAGACGGGGGAAATAGCCTTCTAACGGCTGGTAACGCAGTTCCCTGAAGGCCTGTTTAACTTGCTTTACTGTCATATAGTTCATATTAAGGGTATTGGGCTGCTGAAGGTGAAAGCGCACCGAAACGCACCGCAATAATGTCTTCGTAGTCTTGACGGCCGAATAGCATTTAAAATTCTTTTTTTAATGCGATTAGATCGTTATATTTATAAAAAACATTATTGCGGCGAGTTTAGGTGCGCCTAAAGTAACGCAATCTGGTGGCGACAATAAACGATATTTATATAGGTATTCTTAATGAGGAATGTCCTTTGGTTCTTTTCTAAAAAGCACTACTCTTTATGAGCATAAAAATATAATGTTCTCTTAAGACTTTAAATACATAACTTCCTTAAGGTTATCAGTTACCAGTTAGAGACAACCATCCAAGAGGTAACGGAAAATGGTGTAGATATTATACATTATTTGTTATAGCCGTAAGTGTTCTCTTCGATTTGAAAAGAACTGCATGTCGTTCGTTATTAGGAAATACATATGTTATGCGCTTTGTCACCAATAGATTGCACCACCACCACCACCACCATTCTTCACGTGAACTTCATGATAATAGAGCAGTTAATCATGTCTTTAGTGAACAGCGTAGCCTGCTGTCTTCAGAAAGCCAGCCCTTGCAAGCTTCTGCAATAAATAAAACAAAAATTAACAAAACAATTCAATACTGTCTACAGCCATGGTGGTAGGTAGGTAGCTCAACCCAACAGTATGTAAGAGAACACCCCAATAATACTTTTAACCATTTTCCAGGCAGTGCATATAGTGACCACATAGACGTACACAAATATTAGACCTTGCTAAAACGTAAATATGGTATAAAATCAATTGAAGTTGTTAAAACTATTATTCGTCATAAAATTAATCCCTCGTAGGTAAACAATATAAAATTATGATCGATTTTGTGGTAGCTTGTCTAAAATTCGCGAGGCCTGGAAAAGGGTTAATTGGTTAACTTTGAAAACGCGGAAAAAATATCTGCTGCTAAACATTTTGGCCTAGCTAGTAGGTAGATAATTAGATATTATGAACTTTTTTATGGAACAGCTGATCTTTTTTCGCGCTTCTGTAATTGGTCTCATAGTAAGGATGTTCGTATAAGAGTAACCCTTGTAATGTTATTGGGGTGTGAGAACGATGTGAGAAGCAGATAGTTAGTGTAAGAGATTACATCAACTATCTGCTTCGTTCTATCGTAGAAAAGATAGTCTTATTGCAATGAAACTATTATTATAGTAAAATAAATCTTTATTAGATAAAAGTACACACTTATAAAAGGACACAATACAGATTATGTGAACATTCTGTTTAATACCTTGATAAAAGACAAATTTTGAAAATAATTTACTTAGTACCTAACAATATCTTATATTACGTATATAACTGTTGGAATTCACGGAGACGAGTGGATTTATTCAATTAGGCTTTATGGTCACAGCAATAAGTGTCCTGCCATTAACCTTCGTGAATTGCAAGAGCTATACTTTACTATAAGAACTCAGAAACATAAGTATTTTAAATATTAATTTCGATCAGTTAACAAGGGTTTTTCTTGTAATTATTTTCTAAAACTATTACCAACGCTTTATTTAACGCACATACGCAGCATTGAACACGTTTTTTCTCTAGTACTGAAAGTATCGAATTTTCCGCCGGTATAGTAGTTTGTTTTAGGTTGTGTCCGATTCAATTAAAGGAAACAATACCTTTGTGTAGCTCTTCGCAAAAAAGTACAATGACCACATTGTATAAAAACGTTATAACCGTATTGAGAGTCCATCAGATTATAGGCTCCATTTTCATGAGCAATAGATTACAAGTGCACTAATAGCTATCTAACACCCCTGGCGTGTAACTGAAAATCGAATTTTAGAAAGGAGTCGTGAACGCCTTTTCTCTATTAGTGCACTTGTTTTCTATTGCTTATGAAAATAGAGTCGATAATTTGTTGAACTCTCAAAGTTGTTATAACGTTTTTATGGAACGTGGTCATTATAATTTTTGCTGTGAGCCTACAATGGTATTGTTCTCTTTAAGTGGATCGGACACAACCAAAAACGAACTACTATACTAGATCTGCTTCAGTACCGGAAAATACAATTTCGGTTTCAGTACCGGTACCGCAAAGACTATATACAAAATACCTGACGCGTTTAATTCTGCTTGAAAGGGTCAATAAAACGAAATAAACGTTAAGGGCCACCAGAAATTGACTGATTGATGTGAACTGATAATTAACAACAACTACAACAGTACCTACCAGCAGGTCATGGGTCAACCCCTTGTCCAGAGATCAATCAAGTACTTACGACAAGAGAAAAAAAAAGGAACGCAGACCGAGTCATCGTTTAACCCCTCTCGTGCCTCCATGCAAAAAAAAAATAATTAAAAATTACCCAAACAAAAAACATCAGGAGGTGGAGCCTAACCAAGGACTGATTGACAGTTTTCAGACATGTCCAGGTCCGGGCGCTCAATTTTACGACGGGCGACGTCTTCGAGGCACAGTTTAACGACGTCTTTGGGTCGGGATAAACCACTATATTTAAAAGTTAACCATGTAAGGTATATGCGCACGTATACGCTGTAATGTAACGAATCATTAAGGAATCTTAAGTCGAACTAAAGCAATAAAAACCACGCGAGTCTGGGGTTCTTGGCCAAAGAAGCACCAGTATTGCAGTACCTTGGCATCCCTTGAGTCCGCGTGGCCGCGCTGGACACAAGAGCAGCTAGGCCTCCGGTACTGCAATAACAAATCTCGCTAACACCTGAAAGTCATCAGAAGAAGTAACAAAACCCATGGTTTAGCAAAGGACACAAATTGTACAACGTAAGGTTAAGTAAAATTATTACATCCGATTTTCAGCAAAATATTACTGAACCGGTAAGACTTATTAGCAGACATCAGAAGTTTTAGTGACACAGATTAAATTTACATAGGGACTTCCCAATGATTATTGTATTGTCGATAAATTGTGTTTTAATATAATATACTTACCTATGTATAAACATTATAGCATGATGCTAACTATTATTACAGTTAAATAAATCTTTATTAGATAAAAGTACACACTTTTAAAAGGACACAATACAGATTATGTGAACATTCTGTTTTATACCTCAATAAAAGACAAATTATACATATATAAACAGTATAGCATGATGCTTGTAACAGAAACCCTTTAAAGTGCATATAAAATATTTATAAAAAGTGATTCTAAGTGGCTGTTTCACCATCCATTGATTAGTGGTAACTACGGTTAAATGTAATGCCGTCTCCATTTTTGTTGTGCGAATAGACGGAGACGGCATCACATTTAACCGTCAGTAAACACGAATCAATGGATGGTAAGCAGCCCCTTAGAATCACTTTTTATAAATATTTTATATGCACTTTAAAGGGTTTCTGTTACAGGCATCATGCTATACTGTTTATACATAGGTATTATATTAAAAAAGAAATTTATCGACAATACGACAATAGCGAAGGAGCTACTAAGGACCTCTTGGATTCAAACCAGAGAAAGTAATTGGCCCATTTAATATTAGATTCAGTGCTAGACATAGATTCGGACACCCAGCTGAAGTGATTTCCAGTCATGGGCACGAGACGAGGGATTGCGAACTTTTTAAAAAGGAATCGCCAGTCGCCTACTACGCCGCATATATCAAACGCAGTCTTCTACTACGCCACAAAAACATCAGGAGGTGGAGCCTTACCAAGGACTGGTTTACAGTTTTCCGACATGTCCAGGTCCGGGCGCTCAATTTTAAGACGGGCGAGGTCTTCGAGGCACAGTTTAACGACTTGTCTTCGGGTCGGGGTAAACCACTATATTTAAAAGTTAACCATGTAAGGTATATGCGCAGGTACACGCTGTAATGTAACGAATCATTAAGGAATCTTAAGTCAAACTAAAGCAATAAAAACCACGCGAGTCTGGGGTTCTTGGCCAAAGAAGCAACAGTATTGCAGTACCTTGGCATCCCTTGAGTCCGCGTGGCCGCGCTGGACACAAGAGCAGCTAGGCCTCCGGTACTGCAATAACAAATCTCGCTAACACCTGAAAGTCATCAGAAGAAGTAACAAAACCCATGGTTTAGCAAAGGACAAATTTTACAACGTAAGGTTAAGTCAAATTATTACATCCGATTTTCAGCAACATATTACAGAACCGTTAAGACTTATTAGCAGACATCAGAAGTTTTAGTGACACAGATTAAATTTACCTAGGGACTTCCAAATGATTATACAAGGTATTTCCCGTTCATCCAAAATCGAGGGAGCATCAACAGTATGTCGAGAATTATTCGGAGTGGCTTTATCAGAGGATGGTGATACAAAACTCAATTTAGATTTCAGAATGTGTTTTGATTTTAAATGATGCCTGAAAGCGTCTACAGAAGTGAATTGCTTGAAACATTCAAGTTCTCCGCACTTATAACATAAGCAGTTTTCCCAATAGTGTGCACAATGTTTTCGTATATGAGTTAAGAGATCCTTAACAGCAGGAAACTGTGTCTTACACGAGCTACAGGTTAGCATCTTTCTTTAAGACCGAGGTCAACTAGGAATGTTTTGACTGACTGGGAGCTACGATCGTATCGCGTTTCGACGTTATAAAACCCTTTTTGAATAAAAAGCCAAATGTCATAGGCTAATACCGGGTACTCTGCAGCGGTAGCCTGAAATATTTTAAAAGCTGTGTCAACGGCAGAAACAAGACTCGGTAGTTCATAACGCGTATCTTCCACTAAGACAAAACATTTTTCAATTGACGTGACGGACTCACCGATATACACAACAATTGGCTGAAATGTCACCTTCCATGCTCCTAACGTTTCTTTATGATCAGCTAAACGTGCCTCTAGATTCGCACAGGCAGGGACTCGAAGAATAAAATTATCTCGCATGACCGCCTTGGATGTCTTTTTTAAGTCTTTACCCTTCAAAGGCGTAATGTTCATTAGTAGAGGGAGCAACAGAAGGGATACGGCCAATTTATTTTCTGAATCGTCTGAAACAATACAATATATATATATATATATATATATATATATCGCGTCATAAATTCGTCATCAACCTCATATATTCTTAAGCCATTTTCAAACATGTTTTGCTTCTGGTTGTGCGCCATTACATAATTTAAATATATTTTTTGTTTTTTTTATTTATAAAGTGGGATTTTATTACCATCTTTCAGTCTCACGTCTCAGTGAATTCTTAGTAACAAGACGGACAGTGGAGTCTTAGTAATAAGGTCCATCCTTTTAAGAGCTACGGTGCCACAGACAGACACACATAGCGGTCAAACTTATAATAACACCTCTTTTTTGCGTCGGGGGTCAAAAACAAGTGCGTGGCGTATCAATCTATTTTTTGTACAGTCAAAGAAACTGATTCAATTACCGGGGTGGAAACAGTTTCATAAACAATTTCGCTATTGATTTCTTTGGCAGATGCATGGGATGTCAACATGACATTAGTAGCACAAAGGTTCCACCTTGGTACGTGAATCAGTTTCCTTGACTGTACATCAATGGTAAAAACAGTTAAAGGTAAACTTACCATCATTGGAGGTGAGTAATTCTGTAAGTGCTAATTTCAGGAATTGGTTTTTGGTCGAGGACAGCAATGCCTTTCCTTTAGCAATGATATTGCCACTAACGTTGTGTAGTGAGGAACGCAATATATCTGCGCCCGTTGAGGGATAAAGTCGATCGAAGTCTGCTATGAGAAGTTTGTAGCCATTGGGGCCTTTGAGGACCTGATACTCATTTAAATAATCCAGGAGAGTGCCCTTATTGTTGTACAACTTTTGAAGACGTGCCTTCGCCGTAATTGCCCAAAATTTATCGATTTCCTTCCATGGTGTAGCTCCTTCGACGGCAATCGCAAGTATTTGTAAAGCCTCCGCAACAAGATCGCTCTCAGCTGAAATAAAATCATTTTTAAAAAAGAGAAAAATAGGTAACGAAAAAAGTATGAATATGTAATAAGTAAGTAAGAGTATAATTATTGGTCTAATAAAAACTTACATTCGTCAATAACAGATAAGTCAATAGGACATGATGGCCTAGCGGGTTCTACGTCAGAGGATAGATCACTGGATTCGCTAGCAGCGCGTCGTTTCCGGAAGGGCTTTGTTACTTTTCTTCTGATAAGGTTCTTCCTCTTCCTCAGGTATGTATTATACAATATACCTGAAGCATTTCTTTTTGCTTGAAAGGGCCCTCCCTACAATAACACATTATGTTAAAGGTCACTAGCAATTTGACTAGTGTGATAATTTGGGATACATTTCAGGCCTAAGCCTAGTAATTTAAGGCTTCTTTTTTCCTGAAAAAATTTCATTGTTAACTCAAGTCAAGTCAAAATATATTTATTCCCCTGATTAGGTAATTCTGCAATACAATGTCAACCCTTAGAAAATAATTTTAACAGTTGACATTGTATTGCAAAATGACAGTGAATTGACTCAGTGTTGCAAAACAGCGTCCTAATATTACGTGACATATCTTGATTTTTCTATTTTTAGCGTTTTTAGGTAAAAAGTAAGGACAAAATGTTGATTAATTAGTGATAAGCAATAAAGTAAATGGAAATGACGTCAGTTTTTACGAGGGAAAGGGGTTCTTTAGATGACTAATATATGGACGGACGTCCACTACTCTACCATTTTATTTAACTACTTAGTGCAAATTGGTATTAAAGGAAGAAAAATAATAGCTTACAGCAATATATGCGGCATAGTAGACGACTGGCGATTCCTTTTTAAAAAGTTCCGCAATCCCTCGTGCCCATGACTGGAAATCACTCCACTTCAGCTGGGTGTCCGGATCTATGTCTAGCACTGAATCTAATATTAAATGGGCCAATTCCTTTCTCTGGTTTGAATCCAAGAGGCCCTTAGTAGCTCCTTCGCTTATGAGTAAAGCCCGTCCTCTGTGAGTTTTTTGTAATATAGATTTTATCTAAAAAAAAGTAAAACATCAAAATTTAATAACCTCGAATTACCATCTCAGTATCGGAAATTTTTAAGTTCCGTATTGGGACCCCCTTTGGTATACCCCGATCCAAAATAGAAAATAGACGAATTAGTGCATCAAGAATGATAAAAATATTTATTAAAATATTAAGCAGGACTATTGTCAACTCATTGAAGTTACCTCTCCCCATAAGGGTTGGCGCAAATGGGTCTTAGAAAATTTTACTAACTTTATCGCGGTCAGGCTGAGGTTGCTCTTCTGCTTGCACGTCGAAAGTCACAACTTCATACTCCTCAGTCCCTTGCAATCCATGAATTATTCCGTTCAAGCTTACATCACTAACCAACACTGATGATGATTGTAAAGAGTCCTAGGCATGAAAAAAAAAACCACATTACTAGAACATTCATATTATAGCCTTATTAAGGTGAGTTAGATAATGTTACTCTAGACTAGAGTAATAATAATCGGACCAAATGGACTTGCGGCCAGCTCCTATTACAGCAGTTGGCCGCAAATTGACTCAGCTGGGTCATATATATATACAGTTTGACAACTTTTAGGCTGGCCACATACCCACCGATTCAGCTCTTGATTTTTTTTTTGCTCAAGAATAGAATAGAAACCGGGATCATCATCACACACAAGCCGGGATTCTTGATTGTTGCTCAGTCGTAATCTGGCGCTTGCCGAGAGAAGCAAAAAGTTTTTATTATGTGAACAATCATGAATAGATCTGTATTGTTTTACTGTTTTGGCATGAACAGAATAAAAAGATGAGAAGATGCTGGGTTCACCCTACCCTTAAAGTCGCAAAATTGAAAAGAATACCGTAATTCGAGCTTCCACTGAATTAAATACCTATGAAAATTTTAAATTTAGTAAAAAAAAAAGAAAGTTCAATATATATATATATATATATATTTTGCTAAATTGGCATTCTTGTAGCCTGTGTGGTTAAAATTGTAACCCTTAAGTTTTACTTAAATAGAACTAAACTTAAGACAATCCCTACCCAGATACGGTTTCCATTCATTAAGAACAGAATAGAATCAGAACAGAATCTGTAAGTGTAGCATGCCTTACCAGACTTTCAGTTCCAGAGTAACATTGTCAAACGCAGCCTAGATAGGTAATAAACCATTGATGTGCAGGTAAGTTGCGCTCATGCAATCAGAGTTTGGTACCAGAATCATAATAAACAAAATAAACGGTGGAAAGGAGAAACCCTTGGAGCGACATTTAGGGCAAACATTTTGGTACATATAGGTATATCATTGAAATTAGCATTTTCTTCTGCATTGTTTGGGCCTGGTTACATGGAATTCTGATAACTGTTATAGCGGTTAAAGTATCCTAAAAATAGTTTACCAGTTTAACAAAGCCTAACTTTATGAGATACACAATTTTTCTCAACACCCACAGTGGTCAACGGGGCATTCTTAAAATATTTATATTGACCAATTTCTCATTCATGTTGGTTTTTGAAATTTCCTCGCCTTTTATAAGACTGTTTTATTTTCCATGGTGTCAGAATTTATTAGATAGGTAAGTATATCAAGATATTCAAAAATAAATTCAAAAATTTAAAATGAAAAAATATTTTTGGGTGTCTGAGGTTTTCAGTTATTTAATTAACACCTTGTATACTTGTTTATGTAAACATATTTTAATTAATAATTAATCTAATCTGAAATGTTTCATAATGAAATGTCAAAGTTGCGATCTCACAATGCACCTTATTAGATTACCAATAGCGATATTGTTAATAGCACATTGTAGGTACCTTCTACGAGAGTACAAAAAGCATATTTTAAATGATTGCTAGGTTATGAGTACCATGCACCATCAAATAGTCATTTTTATCTCTTTAACATGTCTTATGAGAATTTGATAGAAATAAATTCCCTATTTTACATAGACACTCATCATCAGTCACCACATCAGTTAAGAAAGATGGAGACATTTATGTTACGTTAGGAAAAGATTCTGATTGTTTATTTTTATCATCACCAGCCCATTTACTTTTCACTGCTAGGCACAGGCCTCCCCTCACTTTGAGAGGGCTTGGGCTATTAGTTCCCACACGGGCCCATAGCAGATTGGGAAATTCATACACACCATTGAATTGCTTGACGGGAGTGTGCAGGTTTCCTCACGATGGTTTTCATTCACCAAAAAGCTCATGGTAAATTACAAATATAATTCAGACAACTCAGCACATAAATTCCGAAAACTCAGAGGTGTGAGGACCCTCTGCTTGAGAGGCCACAGGTCAAACCGGTAGGCTACCACGGCAAATATTATATACTTTCACAAAAATACTGGCTTCTGCCTGCTAAATTAAAATTTTACCAAACTTAAGCTTAGAAATTAATTTAGGCACCTACTAGTTTGATCAGAGTATAGCAAATGTTATGTTTGAACCATATAATTTCTGCCAAAGAAAGTCATATCTTCTCTTCAGATCTTGCTTATTTTAATGCGTTCTATATACAACTGCAATGCTAAACGAGCAATATTAGAAAGAAAAGAAAAATAAAACGAAATTTCAGCTATGTCGATACAAAACTGATGTTCAAAAAAAGTAAAAGTTTGAGTTGTGATATCTCTCAGCCAGGGTTGACCTTAGAGAAAAGTTTATTTGTAATTTTTTGTCTATTTTGATGTGTTCTATGTGATAAAAGAAAAATACATCATAATAATATTTCAAAAAAAAAAAACAAAGTGCCAAATGTGATCATCATCACCTTTCGCTATACCCCAACCACTAGTTTACACAAAATTATGTAACAACAAAACTATATGAAACTTTTGAGGCACTTATTAAAGACCCAAAATAATAAATAAATAAACAGGGCAAGTTAAAGAAAAGCTTGTAAAAAAAGGAGTCACTAACCTGGTTTAGCTGTTTTAAAGAAAGTTAAGTAGGTATGCAAGGTATAGAACGTCCAAGAGGCCTTCCGGAGGTCTGGAACACCAGCGCGTCTCCAACAGGTCATCATCCTCACAGTAGTTAAGGTTCAAAATGTAATTTCAGTAAATAACCACAGTTCAATAACAATAGAAATAAGTCTTGAATGGCATTGTAAGCCATAAGCTTAAGCAAATGAAAGTAATTCGTGAACAGAACCATTAAACAAAAATAAAAATAAGTCTTGAAGAGCATTACAAGCCGTAAGCTTAAGTAAATGAAAGAAATTTGGTGACAGAGACCATATTAAAATTAACCCCTTTAAACAGAACCATTAAACGGGCGCCCCTGACAAAACCTTTCGTGTACTGGTAGGTATTAAAAAAAAAATCAAAATTGTCTAGAAATTTGGGTTATAAAAAGTCTAGAAATAGGTCCAGATTAGAGGGGGCCCGTGACGGATTTGTCACACGGCATACGAATCAAACAGGCGTCATTACGACCTAGAAAAGAGAAAAATTGTTTGTAGGTATCAGAAGAGAAAATTAATACCAATTTTCGCGTGTCTATATTAAAATTAAGTCGAAAACACTTACGCCTGTTTGCAAGCAAGAAAACCGTGACATGCCTTCAGCTCCTACGTGAATTTTCGTGGTGATCTGAAAGCTGTAAGTAAACCAAAAGCAACTCGTGAAAATCACTTCCAGTTTCCAAAAAAACACAAAATATAGCGAAATATTTACCAGCCCGGTGAATATGGTCAACCGCGACATCGTTGCCACATTTTGGGAACTTAAAAGCCCTCCAATAGAAAAGATGCCAGCAGATTACACCAGAATTAGATTTTGCTATCAAAACAAGCAAGACGAGCAAGACGCTTTGCTTGCCGTTTCCGGTACCGACTACAGAGAGAAAAACTTCAGAACTTGAAATACCAGACCAGCCCACACCACAGATATGCGATGACGGATCAAACAGCAAACGGATCGGAAATCGATCAGAGGGGTACTATTGGGTGACACTCTTTCCCGGCCCGGATAACACAGACATGGAATACCGGCCCTGTTTTTTGTGTACACGCCCATAGAAACTGACAGGACATTCTATGGGCGTGTACACGAAAAACAGAGTCGGTATTTCCATCCCGGTATTATCCGGGCCGGGAAAGAGTGTCACCCTCGCAAATCGAAGTTCGTAGTTCCCTTTACTCGCGTATTAATTAAATGATAAGCGTCAATGGGGCTACTACGAAACTCGAAGTTCGTGTCGTGCGGTCCCTCTGACACTTAGACTATTTAATACGAGAGCGAGAGGGACGGTACGATACGAACTTCGAGTTTCGTAGTACCGTACAACGGCAAAAACTACCTGGCAAAATTGTCCTCCAATGGACAGAGCCATATTTTTTTTAAAGAAACTACAACAACAAACAAGCTAAATTTTGATCGTTTATCCACTATTACGTCATTTTCGTTTTCTAGAATTTTTTACCGTAGGTATAACGAACGGCAAAACCAAGCAAAACCTACTAGACACTGGGAAAATTGTCTTTGAATTGTGCTAAATTTTGGCATTGGCCCAAGGCTTAGAGCTAATTTAGGGCCGCCATTAATAATAATAAATTTTAAGATAGACTGAAATGAAATTTGAAATGTTAATTAATATACCTACTAGTGAAAATCAGGTAAAAAACGGTAAGTGGTAAGACGTTACAAGATGCATTTTGAACTATTGATGGATATATTTATTATTACCATAGAACTAGTTATTTAAGGTATTGGCTATTGCTGTCGGTTGTTAAAATTTCTTATAATTAGTACTTACTTACTAATAACTATAAAATTATTGTGATCTAAATAAAGTAGGTACTTACTCAATACCTTTTTACAAAAGAAACTTTTACTGGAATACAATAAATAAATACAATTAATATTATTACATTAAAGCTTGTCCTGAGATTTGCCTACACAACACAGATAAAGTAACAGAACAACAACCAGCTTTAATATCATAATAATCATCACTTTATAAAGTTTATTTTATTATTTTTAGAGTATTTCAATAGCTTGATTTTTAAAAAGGTTTTTTTTATTAATCACTTTTTGGCCTTGAACTAAAAATCCTGGATCTGCCTGTATTCTACAAAATTATTTTAGTGGCCATTTTACTTATGCAACATTTAACTGTTTTTGGGAATAACATTATAATTATTTGATAGCTAGTGCCACTTGAAATAATGCATCCATAAAACTCCAGTCTCTAAATAGGTAGCTAGAAAAAAGTCACAATAATTTAAAAAAGGAGAGTAGGTAACACTTGTATAATTCAAGATATGTTGCTTCAAGGGTTTCTCTTTTCCACCATTGGTATCATATTCTATTCTTGAAAATAAATAATAGAGACCACAATCAGGCACATAGATTCATGTCATTATCAATGTCAGTAGTTTAGTTAGTTAGTTAGTTTAGTATCAATGTTTAACTTTCATGGCAATGTATGGTTGGCAGAAAAGCAAATACACTTAGTATTTTTAATTTATTTTGTATAAATAAAAAAGGACTAAAATTCTTTCAAGGGTTAGAATAGATACAAAAACTTGTTCCATGGATTTTGCTGTCTATCTTTGACATCTGCATTTTTGTCGTACATCCATTTTAAATGACTAGAAGTCTTTTCCACACTGACTGAGGTTAATGGAATGTAAATCAAGTATTGAAAATATTGCACACAGTTTTTTTTTACACTTTGTTATTAGATGTATTATTTTTTGAATGTGAAATGAGTAAGTATTAAGGTTTTATGACATATTTAGAATTTATACCCTTTTTTTAGTATATGCACAGTTTACCGCAGTATAATGGAGTGTAAAAACAAAAATATAAATTAAACATTATTCAAATGTATTTTTATTTTGCTACCGTACCAAGTGCCATGAAATTCAATTGTTGATACCAATGTTTATCCATAACATAAAAATAAGTTTTTAACATGACTTCCTATTATGTGGACACCTGTTATTTATTATTTTGAAATAAGGGAAAACCACCAACCCCAACATTCACTGATTGATTGTCAGCCTTCCACATAGACAAATTAGCTTGGAACTTTACTTTATCTCCAATTAATGGGATTAATGATGATATGTCGTTTTCTTTCAATAGCCCCAAAGCAACAGCGTCAATCCTAGCATCTTGAATAATAACAAACCAGAGTACATAAAATGCAAACACACCAGTTATTTTAGTTAGTTAGTCAGTTAATACCATACCAATCATGCTACTTAAAATAATGCAGTAAGTCTTCGATCAACGTTTAGTACTAATCGTTGATCGGAGCAGTATTTATGTAAAAAATGACACATTCCAATAACGAAAATTTGTTTCTCATTTCCAAACAAAATTAAACATTATCATTTCAGTGCTCTTAGTCTTAAAGTACAATTCAATAGAATCTGTCAATTTTCTACATATTTAAGACACCCTATCGTGGGCACACTTGATTATATATGTCCCTATTGTTGCAATTATCATCTAAAAGGAATCAAAAAAGAATAATAGTCACATCACAAAGCCTTAGGCAGCCTACTTAGCAGTACTATTTGTACCTACTTAGCAGTAGCGGATTTGCAGTGTTGGCTGCCCTAGGCTCCAGGCCATGTATTAAGTGTCAGCCTACCTACTGGGCCTTAGGGCAAATCCGCCACTGGTACTTTTAAGTAGGTAGGTATCAAAACTTCTCACAATCAATACAATCACACTGATACTTACCTCGAAATGTATCAATCAACTCAGTGCAGCCCCATTTTGAGAGTAAATCAACAGTATATTGGTCTGCCATAGGTAATTGATGTTTTGAATTGGCTGGCAGGTCTCGGAATTGAAGGGAATCTGTTGGTCGAACGAGATGGTTAAGCACACAGCGCAGCAGACTGGCGGGCACCTAGCTTGGGTGTTTGTAGTGTGAGCGTTTTTTGTTATTTCAGGGATTTGTTTGTCAGTTAGGAACTAACAAGAAACTGTATATCCAGTAGGTAGCGGACAAGTTGTTCACCGCCAAAATACTATGATCAAATACCTACTGTAATGTAACTATCGTTGACATAGTGTATTCTTTCTTCATTTTAAGTGGCCTAGCCTCTATCGTGTGGATCACAATTATTATTATTCTGACTTGGTCCAGTTATCAACGAAAATATAAATAATGGCCAGTTTCAAATCCCACAATACTTACGGAAATTATTCATATATTGTTGAATTGAAAAATTGAAACAACACTTACCCAAACTAGGTCTCAAACAAACGAGAGCGAGCACTGAACACACTTGAACACAGCAGCAGCGTGGGGCGCGCGCGCTTCCTTCCGCGCGATCAGGCGCGATGGCCGATCAATCGGGAAAGAAAACCAGTGTAGCCAGGACCAGATTTCGTTTTGGTCCGAAATTCGTCCGTAAAAGTTCCGATACATTGCTTTTTTTTCCGTTGTAACACGAAAATGAACCATTAAATTATTATTGTGTCACAACGGAACTTTTTCCGATCAGTCGTTTTGTATGATTGATTAACTGGGCATTTCCACTTTGAATGACGCTCAATTTTTTTTAAATTATTCAACTGGTTTCTCCTACTCGGAATCACTAGCACCACAAAAAAAAAGGTCCTCAATTATTATCTTTTTACTGTTTTGCGACTGTTTTTCATACAGTTTACACTTTTTTTTCCTCGTTAAAACCAACAGTGCCCGTGGTCAGGGTGGTCGGAGGTGTCGGCAGATGCACGCTATTATTAAGGTATTAGAGTTCATTTTTCGATGTTTTTGATCGCCTTGGCCGTTCTGAGGTGTCTGATGGGGACTGTACAGAATCAACTAACTTTGAAAGAATAAATTGATGTATCGTTGAAAGTGAAAATACCCGACTAGGTACTATTTAACATGGTCCAATTTTTCGTTAAAGTACTTTGTTAGTTCAGTCTCCAGTGTTCCCCTTCTTCTTTCAGTAATAGATGTTTC
Organism: Choristoneura rosaceana; assembly: GCA_037349165.1. Taxonomy (NCBI): domain Eukaryota; kingdom Metazoa; phylum Arthropoda; class Insecta; order Lepidoptera; family Tortricidae; genus Choristoneura; species Choristoneura rosaceana. The sequence goes on from JAZBNJ010000026.1 coordinate 2,574,315, forward strand.
TAATAAATTAAAAATCTATTAAGCTGTGTAGACTATGTAAATTAACGCTTAATAGTCCGCTTAGTGTAGATACTAGTGTTTACCCACTGCTTCGCGCGCGTAAATGCTTAGATCCAGCGGTTTAATTGAAAATCCGGGATTTTACTAAATCCTAATGGGAATTACAGAAAAACATTTCGTGGATTTGATTAACGTTGCATACAAAGCACTCGTGCCAAATTTCATAGTTTTAATCGTAGCTTTGATATTTCGTCCGGATCCCTTTGGAATATCACTATTTTTATCCTGATATTCTTACAACCTAGGTTATTCCATATAAATTCGCATTCTCCATTATTGCACAAAAAAGTTCACAGAGGCGTGTCTCAAGCGGATGGCACTCGCGCTCGCACTGTACACCATGAGTTTACAGTGACCGTATTCGATAGCGACGGCATAAATTATTTGTATAGAGAATTGTAGGTACAGCGCCCCTACAAATAATTTACGCCGTCGCTATCGAGTACGGTCACTGTAAACTCATGGTTTGTGGTACTGGTCCCAACTGGTCCGAGATATCGTGTCCGTGAACAGTGTCTATGTGTGCGTTGCTTGAGTGCACTTTTTATGTAGATTGATTTCTGTAACTTATGTTTTGTGATAAAATCGCGGAGTGAGCCGTGCCTGACTGAGGTCGCCTAAAAAAGTAGTCTAAGCTATTCCAGATCCGGTGTCAAATTTCATAACTCTAAGGAGCTGTAAGATTAGTACCTAAGATATGCAAAATATTAGTACGGAACCCTACACTGCGCTTGTTCAGTTTTATTGCTAATTTTGCATGTTATTTTGAATTATTTATTTATTCATTCGTCCACGCTTTTCTTTTTGATCCCACTTAAACTCTATTTTTTTTTCTTGTGCTTATGTAAATTTGTGTTGTGATTCTTTTGTTCAACTACGATAAAGACCTTGTCCTTCAAGTAGCCTAAAAGGCGATCATTTTCCATTTAGAATTTTACGTCGCCGATTTCCATCCCGAGTAGCCCAATTGGCGTCAAATCGCCTACGTTGGCAACACTGCTGTTGAATTTTGCTTGGTCAATGTGGATTTTTCACCCACCACAGCGCAGCGCCGCCAGAGCCAGCGTACGTAGTATGATGTCAAGCGCCTTAGTACTATTACTTATTCTGTGGTAAAGGCGTTTTTCACCGCATGCACGACTGTAAAGGCCTTACTGAAAGTCGTTTCATTAGTAAAGAGGCCTTTTCGACCACAATACCGCTGCTCAGGCAGAATAGGTAGATAGAAAAAAAAAATACGATGAAAACTTCTACAACACAAAGATGTAAATAAACAAAATAAGAAACTGAATAAGTTCATATTTTTACACTTGACTGCTACCAAATGTATGGTAAATAATGGTACCAGTGTTGGATACTTTAAGCTGACAATCATCATGGACACTTCATTCTTATTTTAAACCTATTGTACCTAAGTTGAATGATATAAATGACTAGGTATCACTTATTTTCAATCTCATAAGACCCATTGTCCGTTACTGGGTCATATCAATAGTACCTAGTATTTATCTGGATAACACTCCATACAATTAAAAGCGTCTGGGCCCCTTAATTTTAAATCATGAAATAAAGGATTGCCTCATGTCTTGTTTACTTAGGTGATGTGTGATGTGTATATCTAGATACGCGGTACCTAGCATGTCAAGCCAAGTTCAAGCTAACAGAACTGGCGAGCAGCACCGTGTGTAATTTTACCAGAACCATTTGGATCCATTAATGCCAATTTTGACCCCCTCATAACTCAAAAACTATTTCACATGAATATGTCAAATTTGACTCATTTATTGAGACTTGCGAGATACTTTCTGTATATTTGTATTTCGTTGTATTTTATTTTTATGTGCAATAAAAAAATTTACATATACTTACATACATGTGCTCCAAATTTCATAAACACCTCAAACGGTTATTTAGATATTAACATTCATAAAATCGACATTTTTATCACTTACTCATATATAAATTCCAACCCAGTTCCAAATGACCTAGAAAGTTCAATTTTTGCATCCACAGGTAGTTGGGTAGGGAATAAATCAGAAACTAGTTAATTTTTATCATTTTATTATAATTTCTAAATTAATTTATTATTGAAGCCCTTATTTTATTCTTCCGAACATTCGGCTTGCCGGTAGGTACTTAATAATAATTCGTATAATAACCTATGAGAACTAGCCAAGTCCGACCATAGGCTTCAATATACCAGGTGTGGCCTGTAATACGAGCAAAAAATTAAAACATAGATCGTCCTCGACAAACTGAACAAAATGAGTTCATTGACTTTTAAAAATAAAGGTCTTTGAATTTTCCCTTTTTCATACAAATTAAATACTTACTGCTATCAATTGTCGCCATCCTAGAACACAACTGACATCGCCTGTCACGGTAGGTACTAACATCAAGAATGTTGCTTCTTCGAATAAACTTAAAAGTCTATTAAAAATTCATTAAATAATTATTTTTAAAAGTCGCTGAACTAATGTTGTTCAGTTTGACAAGTATTATCTATGTTTTAATTCTTTGCTAATATTATAGGCCACCCTTGGTATTATCCTAAGTTATAAGAAGAAATCATATTTTAAGTTTTAATAAAATATTTTATTTTATATTGTTATAAATAAATATCAGGACTGACCAATGAACTTACCTTGGCACTTCATTTGTCGTTAACGTCAATAATCAAGGCATATAATATCATACATAGGTATAATATTGAACTTGGCTCTCCTTTCACATTTAAGTTTTGATGGGATAAATATTATATTTTTAACCGACGAAAAAAAACGGAGGAACGATCGCTCAACAACACGATTTTATATATATTTTTTATGTATGACCACGCATAACTTTTTACAGAGTAGTCCGATTTTGATAATTATTTTTTTATTGGAAAGCGTATAGGGTGGTCTCCACAGGTAGTCTCATATAAATTTGGAAAAAATAATTCTACCCTCAGGGTAGGAAAACAGGGGATGATTGATTGATCAGTCATTGATAGTAAGTAATGCATGACAGAGTAGTCCGATTTTGATACTTAATTCTTTTTTTATTCCATACTCCATATTATACTTACCTTGAAGTTGGTAGGTACTACTTATTCTGTGGTACTCTTAGATCAAAATAAATTTGAAATAAAAAATACTTCAACGGTAGGAAAAAAGAATAAAATAATAACTTTTTACAAGAAAATAAAACCGCCAAAAAAGTGGAATGCAAAAAATAATAATTTTTTTTATTTTAAGTTTCGCCTTATTTTAAGTTGAACAGTGCCATATTTACGGTGATATTCGCCGAATATATAAGATGTATAATGAGACTTACGTAAACGTTTAATTAGTTGTAACTTGAGTATGTTTCAACTTATGTTAACGTTTGATTAGTTGTAAATTGAGTATATTTCGCCTCACTGTAATGTGAATACTGCCATATTTACGGTGATATTCGCCGAACATGTACGTCATTATACGACTTATCTTAACGTTTGATTAGTCGTAAATTCAGTATAACTCGTCTTACTGTAAGGTGAATATTGCCATATTTACAGATATATTTTCCGAATATGTACGTCATTATACGACTTATCTTAAGGTTTCATTAGTTGTAAATTGAGTTTATTTCGCCTTACTTTAAGGTGAACATTGCGATATTTGCGGTTATATTCGTCGCATAATTTTGTCGTTACACGCCTCATGTTAACGTTTGATTGGTTGTAACTGAAGTATATTTCGCCTTACTGTAAGGTGAATATTGCCATATTTACAATTATTTTTACCGAATATGTACGTCGCTACACGACTTATCTTAACGTTTGACAAGTTGTAAATTGAGTTTATTTCGCCTTACTGTAAGGTGAATATCACCATATTTACGATGATATTCGCTGAATATGTAGGTCGTTATAACACTTATGTTAAAGTTTGATTTATTGTAAATTGAGTATAATTCGCCTTACTCTAAGGTGAATATTGCCATATTTACAGTTATTTTTACCAAATATGTACGTCGTTATACGACTTATCTTAACGTTTGATTAGTTGTGCATTGAGTTGATTTCGCCTTACATTAAGGTGAATATTGCGATATTTGCGGTTATATTCGTCGCATATGTTCGTCGTTATACACCTTATGTTACCGTTTGATTGGTTGTAGCTTGAGTGTATTTCGCCTTACTGTAAGGTAAGTATTGCCATATTTACAGTTATTTTTACCGAATATGTACGTCGCTATACGACTTATCTTAACGTTTGATTAGTTGTAAATTGAGTTTACTTCGCCTTACTGTAAGGTGAATATCACCATATTTACGATGATATTCACTGAATATGTAGGTCGTTATTAGACATAAATTAAAGTTTGATTTATTATAAATTGAGTATAATTCGCCTTACTCTAAAGTAAATATTGCCATATTTACAGTTACATTTACCGAATATGTATGTCGTTTCACGACTTACCTTAACGTTTGATTAGTTGTAAATTGAGTTAATTTCGCCTTACCGTAAGGTTAATATCACCATATTTACGGTGATATTCGCTGAATATGTAGGTCGTTATAAGACTTATGCTAAAGTTTGATTTATTGTAAATTGAGTATAGTTCGCCTTACTGTAAGGTGAAAATTCCGATATTTGCGGTTATATTCGTCGCATATGTTCGTCGTTACACGCCTTATACTTAACGTTGGATTGGTTGTAACTTAAGTATATTTCGCCTTACTGTAAGGTGAATATTGCCATATTTACAGTTATTTTTACCGAATATGTACGTCGCTATACGACTTATCTTAAGGTTTGATTAGTTGTAAATTAAGTTTATTTCGCCTTACTGTAAGGCGGATATTGCCATATTTACGGTGATATTCGTCGCATATGTACGTCGTTACACGACTTATGTTAACGTTTGATTAGTCGTAGCCTCAGTATAATTCGACTTACTTAAGATGAATATTGCCATATTTACTGTAATATTCGCCGAATATGTAAGTTGTTATAGGACTTACGTTTACGTTTGTTTTGCTTTTATTTGAGCTTATTTCGCTTTATCACAAAATGAAAATTGCCATATTTGTGGTGATATTCGCCGCATATTCAGCGACGTAAGCAAAAGGCGTTTTTGATAGTCCATTATTATTATATTAACAGTAGGAAGTTGGATTCCAAGAGTACCTTACCGTAAGTGTGTTTCGATGTTTCGTGTCCAGCATAATAGACGGTACCATTTTAACGATAACGCCTAGCTAAGCAAATATAACCGTAAGCATTACAAAATCACATCACGTCATTATAATTTAGCCGTCGACGGCAGAATTCATCTTAAGCCAGAAATCCATTTTTCTCAGTGTGGGTTTGTGTGATTTTTGTATGTTCTTACAGTGTGGAGATGGAAGAGCTGCATAAACACATTATTTATTATTCCACTAATGTAACTATCGTTGGGTCGCGAGTGATTTAGTTAATTTATTTGGACCTCCGCTAAGTAACGTCTGATTCTATAAACTACTTACTCAATTGGACATTTAATCTTATAAAACACGATTTTACCAAAAATATAGGTACTAAATAGGTATAGGTAGGCAGTGCGCGTGTTGCAGCAACCGCCGAGTCACGTTGCTCCGAGGAGGAAGGGCTACAGATTAGTCCGAAACATGTCGAGCTAAACTCGATTTAAGACGTGAGTTACCCGGGTCAATATCATCATGTCAGCCGAAAGATGTCCACTGCTGGACATAGGCCTCCCCCAAGGCTCTCCACTCAGACCGGTCTTGTGCTTTTCGCATCCACCGCGATCCCGCGATCTTAGCCAGGTCCTCGCTCCATCTTGTTGGAGGCCTACCGACAGCTCGTCTCCCGGTCCGCGGACGCCATTCGAGAACCTTCTGACACATCAATATCTATAATATAAAAATGAATCGCAAAATGTGTTGGTAAGCGCATAACTCGGGAACGACTGGTCCGATTTCGCCAATTCTTTTTTTATTGTGTTTATTACTGTCAGGAGAAGGTTTTTATGGAAGAAAAAACATAAAAAATACAACGGGGGCGAAGCCGCGGGCAACAGCTAGTAATCAATATAATCAATATAATAATATTTAATGTGAGTCTCACGGTAGTTTTATGTTCAAAATATTGGTACTAATTTAATTAACGTTGCTTTACTTACTAAGTATACGAAAAACTACATTGAAAATTATTTTCCCAACTCGCAGACACACAAAGCCTCAATTTCAAAAGGTTTAAAACAGTCGTTGAGTGTAAGTTTACTTGTTTACTTCTACTATTTCAACACGTATAGTTATAGCCATTTGTTTCGTCTATCTCTTAGGGTATCTGGCCATTACACTCTGAAAGAAAGAAAAACATTTGCAGCAGCAGTGCTTGCACTGTGGTGTTTCGGTGCGGAGAGTAAGACAGCCGGTGAAATTATTGGCACTTCAGGTATTTCAACTTAGGCCTCTAGGTTGGCAACGCATCTGCAGTACCCCGGACCGGATGCAGATGGTGTTGCAGATGTTTATGGGCGGTGGAGATTTCTCACCACCAGGAGACCCACTTGCTCGTTTGCCTTCCAGTTAAATAAAAAAAAGTAACATTTATTCCTGAATTTTACAAAACAAAGAAAAAGGAAATCAAGACTGATTTTGTCACGAAATGGTCCCAACTCAGCATGATGTCAACCTTGCGGCCGAGGCTGGTCGCAGCGAGCAAGAAGATAACCGACCAGTGTAGTTCTCAAGCTTACTTAAACATGCGGGGTTTTGTTGTTTCTAATCGCATTTATAATATTGTGGTAAATAGTGTGAAATAAAGTATTACGAGCGTGACAATTTTACGATTCTTACGTCAAAGTGAATATAAAAACAGTATATTTGACTTTGGCACAATAATTGTAGATCCAACCCTGTTAATTGTCACGGTCGATTATTTTTTAACTCTCAGATTTTTATTGTCAAATTGAAATCAGTTATTCCGTAAATAGGCCGCATGGGCACTTAAAAATTTTATTTTTTTAATTACCAGCGCTTTCGGAAACACCATCTTTGCCAAGCAGAATGCGCCGCAAGTAACTTGGCAGAAAATCACAATGTTTTTAGACTATAGTTTTTAGAAGATTTAAATTCTGGTTTTGTTCCGCGTTCCTTGATTTTAGAAAAGCTCGATATTTCGACACAGTTGCAAGCGCCATGATCACGAAACGACTCAAATATCGAGCTTCTCTAAAATTAAGGTACGCGAAACAAAAAAACGAATTTAAATCATAAAATTGGAAGAAAATATTTTTTTCACTTCTCATGCTCGTATAGTTCGTGTTTATGCTGTATCTAGGCGACATAAAATGACTTTTTATGCTCTAGTGCATAAAATAAAATCTTCGTCTAAATACCAACTCAAGACCAAGGTAATCAGTAGAGATGTGCCGATCTTGACTTTGGCCGACTAGCCGACTAGCCGATTAGTCGGTTGTAAGGAAGCCGACTAATCGGCCGATTAGTCGGCCAAGCCGATCATAGTTTCCGGGATTTCTATGACGCTTCCTGAACCAGCTGATTTGCGCGCAAGTCGCAACCAACACCCCTGTAAGTTACTTACTTATCAAAGCGGTGTTTTTGTTTAAAAATATTTTACCTACTTTTATTATTCATTAAAGTAACTTTAATGTTTTTCTTTAATTTCAAAAGAAAGTTAAACAAAAAATAGTTACAATGTTTCCCATAAAATCAAATGACAAAAATATTGAATATACAATGAAAAAAAAAGATGTACAATTGTCACGTGAAAGTTGCTTTGCTTTACATTTAAAAACTAATAAGAATAATTATAAAATTCAAATATTAATAAATAATCAAGGCTCCGCATATACATGAAAATGTATATTTTATTGAAAAATACATACAAAGTAAGAGGCCGGATAGTCGGCGCTTTTTGCCGACTATTCGCCGACTAGTCGCCGACTACGATAGTGGCCGATTAGTCGGCTTTACCGACTAGTCGGCGACTAGTCGGCACATCTCTAGTAATCAGGTGTCAACACAAACAAAAAAGTTTCTATATATTTTTTTAATAATTTTTAATTTATATAAAGCTAAATAATCAATCAAAACAATCATAATAAATCAGTAAAGTCTTTGCAGGTGGTAGGACCTTGTGCAAGGTCCGCCCGGATTGCTACCACCATCTTGCTCGCTAATCCTGCCGTGAAGCAGCAGTGCTTGCACTGTTGTGTTTCGGCGCGGAGAGTAAGACAGCCGGTGAAATTACTGGCACTTGAGGTATTCGAACTTAGGCCTCTAGGTTGGCAACGCATCTGCAATACCCCTGGTGTTGCAAATGTTTATGGGCGGTGGTGATCTCTTACCACCAGGAGACCCACTTGCTCGTTTGCCTTCCAGTAGTATAAAAAAAAAAAAAAAAGTAAAAATTAAAATAATGGAACTATTATAATAATGCATAAAAAATAAAAGCTACATAGAAAGTGAATCATTGTTTCCACTGTTGCTATTTCATTTCCTCGTCATCGAAGTGAAAAGCAGAGTCTAAAACTCGAGCATTAAACCCATTTCCCCCTCGACGTGTCTATGGCTATATGAACGCCTCGTGTAAAATGGCTCGTTTTATGCTCTTGTTGTACAATCTACTATTTTAAACGACGATATCGTCCACTACACTCTACTAGTGGACTGGACAAGTGGACAGCTACCCTATTCTACACGGCACATTGCACAGCCTTCTGTCTCGTCGTAGTTTAGTTTTACGAGTCTGCACCAACTTGCTGGATAAATATTTTTCCTTTAAGACTTAATTTCTCGGTCCCCGGAGCAACTAAATTGTAGTGCGTTATAAAAACTTTTAAAAAGTTTAAACATGTTTAAAGTTTTAGTGAAACGGGACGTGGTCGCGAATGTCTGAGATAGTTATTGCTGTAAACGTTTAGGTCGAATTAGTACTGTTGTATGTAATGGTGAGGCTATTACAGCTACATACAATAACGGTAATATCGACAGGGGCTATGTCGTCTACGGGTTCAATGCGTCCATTGCAATTATATTCAGAAAATCATTCTTTAGGACTAGTCAAGCCATTTTTTTTAAAGGCTTTGGCACTAAAAGTACAAAAAATGATCACTAGATGTCGTGGCAGATCTCTTTTTTTAATGCGTCTATAAGGAACGAGGTCAATTAGATGCTATAGTCCCGAATATTTTTGTTTAACTATGTAATTACCCTAAACTATGGCTAGAATTTAGCGTATAACATAATAATAAACTATTCCGTGTGTGTTTTTATAATAGTTATCTCGATTAAAATCTTTCCGACCAATCCGATCACATAATACTAGTAAAAGAAAAATCCCAGCTTTTACAGAAACGTAATTTACATATAGAAGTTATTAAAAATGCCGTAAAATAGAATTAAAATATGAAATTAGATAAAATATGCTAACTTGTATCATAAGTTATAGCTTTTAGGGATACATAATTGTATTTGTTATAATCTCATAAATATGCTGTTTAAGTATTGTGACGCATTAGCCCCGGTTGACCTTACCCGTTTCTGGGTTCCGTAGTCAACTAGGAACCCTTATAGTTCTTAAGGGCGAGTTTTAAATAACTCGGTAGGCATATTATCTAACGCCCGGGCGTTTGCGATCGTATTCTCCACCTCTTTCTATCTTCATCTTATACCAAGTGGTAGAAAGAAGCGGTGAAAACAATTGTAATTCCAAAGCATAAAGCTTCAGCGGCTCTGATTTAATAGCGATTGTAGAAAGCATCTTTGAAATAGTTTCGGTATCCTATCGACAGAAAAAGTCTTATTCTGCAGTTAGTTTAGAGCAACAGGTATTTTATCTCCGACCTAACAGCTTTGGAATAGGTAACAGAAAGTAATTATCCGATTGGCAACTAGGTTTTGCACCTCTGATTTGGCTCCAGGTAGGTACGTGTTTTTAAGTACGTTATTAACTTATTGTATTGTTCGCTGAATTTAGCAATTGTTGAAAAGCTTTAAGTAAGACATTTGATCTTGTTGCTTTTAGCAAAAGTGATCTTATCTTGCGTCAATCGTTGTTCACCTTCAATGAGGGTTTTCACATTGGCGAAATATCGCTAGATGGCGTTATTATCGTGAGGTCGTTTGACGTCTGCTCGTGATTGGTTAAATAACTAAATGAGCCAATCGCAAGCAAACGTCAAACGGACCCCACGATACTAACGACATCTAGCGATATTTCGATTCTGTGAAAAGCCTCATTACCGATAAGTGCTTTTAGGTGCCATTTTCAACTGATATGTAAGTAAATTGATGATAGTTAAAAGATATATCGGGTAGGCACTTTAACAGGAGTAAATAATTAATTAAAACATGAATCGTATTCGTCTAACTAAACGACATTAGTTTCAGCCACTTTTAAGAGTAATTAGTTTTATTTTTTCAGTCGTCATTTTATGTATTCAGTTTGGAATCGAAATTTATGTTCGCTATGATTATTTAGAACATTATTCATTATAAGATAACACTATCCTATGTCCGGTCCCAGGGTCTTATACTATTTTCATATCACATTAAATTTCATCAACCTAACCTAAAAATCATATATCACGTCACCATATCCATGGGCAGCGGTGATTGCTTGCCGTTGGGTTAACCGTCTGCTTGTTTGCCCTCTATCATATAAAAAAAATACTAAAATTATCTATCTTAGTCGCATACTTGCATGAGTCATTCTAATGAAGTAACACAGACAAACCCAACATAGGTACATGCATGTAAAAAAAATGTAAATTGACATGATCTCAACAAGCGCGGGCCGCGTGCACCCGCTGTAAACGGTCCCCCTCCCCTTATTTAAATTATTAAAAAAAATATTATCTAGTTTTTTATTTAAAACACGTATGAATTAAAACGTAAGAATTATATATAAATGAAGTTATAAATCCGGACAAGTAGGTAATAAAATAAATTTTAATAAATAGGGAATTTTATTGCGGACAAGTAAGAAGTAAAATTGTTTTGGCCATGTGATCGTCTAGTGTCCTACGTTGTGAATAGTAAACCAAGCTCGTTTAGTAGAAGTAAGGGATGTCTATGAATAAAACCTAATAAAACCTATTCAATAAAGAACAATCTCACTAAATGTAAATGGAACGTAATAACTATAAAATTTGTAATAAAAATGACTGTCACTATATTACCTGAAAATAAACATTTATTAAAATTGTACACAGTAGGTAATTATGAAGGAAAATAAGCAATTATGTTTTGTGTCAAGGCTAGGGCCCCACCTCCGCCCTGGAGTTTTCTCCCTGGCTATTTACCAGTAGCTGTGTCTCTCGTTCCATAGACCCTAAGAGACTCCAACACAAGACAGTTGAATTTACTTGTCAATAGTCGGTAAGTTACGTCATAGTTTATCAAAGGGAAAGAGGATGCAAGAAACCAGGCTTCCTAGGTCTCTAATTACCCTATGCTGACCTTTTTTATAGGTTCAGAAGGAAAACTACTTTAATATATATTTGGGTGTTTCTTTGTTTTAATTCATGTAAATAATTACTTATAGAAACTGATGTCATCTAATCATCACTGGTTTCAAGTGTATGTAATGGGATCTAAGAAATGTAAAATATATACACCCAATTCAATCCAAAATTAAACAAGATTAATAGTCATAAGATCTCACAATTAAGTCCAAAGTTTTAGGTAATTTCTGTCAGTAATCTGTCATTAACTCAGACTAATATAACTTGATAAAATAATAATCGGTCGTAAACCAATAAATAAATAAAGCACAAGTAGTTAATCTTCCCTTGGTTAAGTAAAGACAACTATGGATCGCTTTTGGTCATATCCAGCTTTAAGTAAGTCTTGGTAAAATTTATAAGTACTAATTTGCTCGTATTCTATCTCAGCAAATGACAGATTTTAAATTGTAATAACAGTAGTCTATTGTAAACAAAAACGATATCACCAAGAAGGAATTCGCCATCACAGGACACAAAATAACAATAATAAACACTAATAATCAAAACTATGTGAGCCGATCTCACTTAATTAAAATTAAATTAATCTTTTGCTTAAAACACAACTCGACTCTCAACTCTCACTACCATGACTTGACTCTCAACTCTCACTTCCATGACTCGACTCCCCTTCCACGACTCCCCCTTCGACCCTCAAGCTCCAAAATCATAGCAAACTAACACAGTCAGAAACAAAAACAGTAGGCCAATTCTAGTAAACGAACGAATGTTGCTGCTTTGTTCAGCCCAGTCAGTATCATGAGTATTTAATTTTTACTATCATGATATAATTTTCTTATTGTGTATAGAACCAATATATTATGTAAAGATTATGTGGCCTTTCATGTAAATGTAGTGATTGTTATGCACTGACTGTCACTGATAAAATCAGATGAACTATATAAATTATGATAGATTATACTGATCCATCATCATAGTATTTTTAAGTAATTATTTATCCAACTAATAGTTGACAAATGGCGAGACATCTATACAATAATGAACTCCTCTCTACAAGAGATCTCTTCCAGCCAACCTCTGAACGACACTGATCGTTCAGTTAGAGAGTGAATTTTAAAGCCAGAAGTAAATTAATATTAATATCGGTTTATATTTATAACCAAATGTGATCATTAGTTTAATGATAAGTATTGCGATAGCCTTGTAACATATGTATATTTATTATTTTATATTTTATATGAAAGGCGTATTCTATATGACATCATATAAGTGTCGCACAGACTCAGGTTCAACGCTCACGTGCAGCGTAGAAGCAAGGCAAAATAGTGTACTGTTTTCTGTTTCCACTATGACATTTTTTTATGCCACTTGTAACCATATCGGCCCTTCAATGTCCCAGCTAAGGAATGTTTTGAAACTCATAAATGTGTTAATTTATTACGTGCCAGTAAACTAGCTTTTTCTCGCGACTTTGTCCGAGCTGAGATTAAATAAATCATTTGAGTTTAATATACTCATAATAATATAATATAATTATTTATATTTGTGAATTTGACCGATGTAAAGGCTGGAATCGGTACACCGCGTATATCTCAAATACGCCTTCGCATCCCTATGGTAATGTGGCGAGATTTACATGCCGCCCATCCACAGAGATGGAAATACAGTTTCACTTAATAGAATAATTTATATATCGAATTTGGCTAATGTATTCCATAAGTTTGCATTCATGAATCGGATAATATGAAAAAATTAACAGGCCAGACAGTCTGGAAGTTTAACGTATTTTGAACGGTTGATGGAAGTGATGGGTCCCGCCCAGTGGGCGAGCGGCGCGGCGAGCGGCTCGGCGAACGGTTCGACGCGCGGCGCGGCGAGCGCCTCCTTGCAAATATTCCATTCGTTTTAAACGCGGGCCCGGGCAAGACGCTAACTATCTCTAGGGCCGCCAAGGGCGCGCGAAGATTAGAGCGAGTCGCGATCGCACGGCGAACCTGCAGCGACCTTGAGCGGCTGCCCTACTTAGCGGCCCGGGCACATCCCTCAATTACGACTTCCGAGCGTCTCACGCTCGCGACGTGCCCTAATCGTCTGAAAGAAACTATAGTATCGAATGATCCGAGCATAAAGAGATTCGGTGAGCCTTTTCTCGGGGCAGGGCCGGGCTGGGCGGCGCGCACCTGGAGACTGCGCAGCGCGGCGCGGGGGGCCCGGCAGCGCCCAGTCCCGCGCCGAGCGCCGCTCGGGCCGGCCGTCATCCCGCAGGCCGCATGAGCGCGCCGGAGTGCTAGCGCAGCGTGCGCGGGTGTGGTATGCCCGCGCGCCGCCGCCATGGGCCCTCTGCTGGCGGCCTGGGCGCTGCTGGCCTTGCTGCCCGGTGAGTGACGCGCAACAGGCGGCCGCCGCGCCCCCGCGTTTGTTTACCCGATTGAATCGATTGGCGTGGAGCTGAGGTGTTGTGAGTGTGCTCGAGCCGGAACCTTCCTGGCGGATCGTTCTCCGAGGACCGGTAGAGGTAACGGTTACAGCGAGTGCCGCCGAAGCATCCCGACTGAAGTTTCAAACGCAACCGCCGCCAGGCGCGTGTAGGGCTCGCCCTTAGGTCGCGTGGCACGTGGGGCTGTATCTATAGTTTTCCATCTTCCGTTAGGTACACGGCGCAATAAACCGAACAAACTCTTTTACGAGTGAATCTCCGCGCGGGCGGCGATCCGCTCGTGCCTCGTATGATAAGATGGAAATTTTATGTTTTTGCTCTTAGCATTTTACGACTCACCTTATTGGAGCCGTCTAGGCCCTGATTTCCTTTAACTTGCTTGTCGCGTGGATAACATTTGCATTTTTTTTCGCAAAAGTACCTTCGAATACTAAAATCTGAGAGTAAGTCTGCTACCTGTATAAAAACACCACTTTAGGAATAAAGATACTTATCTAAACTAAGCAACAGTTGTTCTACGTTTCAAAGAAATAGTAGAGTGTCTATCACCCGAAAGTTTACTATCGTAGAGTACTTAAAACAACAAAGACCTATATAATATAACAACACACTTATCAGCAGACGTACAAGTTAAATGAATAAAACATAAACTTTATCACTGAAATATGTCCATTCATCGTCACAAACATCCTTCAATAAAACACGCCTACTCATTCCGCTTAAACCGGCCTAAAGGACTCAATCACTTGACAAAATAAGTGGACCCAGGTCCGACCATCATTCACGCTACATCTCATCTCCCCAGCCATCCGTTATCTCATCCAATTCTCCCAGATATTACCCCGTCATTTCGCAAACATCGGATGAGACGCCATTTGTAATTTTCTAGCCATTCCTCCGACGCGAGCCACGGCCACGGGCGACTCGAAATTAAAGCTGATTTTCATTCGTTCAAAGTTATTAACAATTTGATTTGCAACTTGTCAAGGTGTTGGCATTTCCATCAAATATAACTAACACAATGTTTAAGTAATAACAGCTTTATATTTAACATGTTTAACACACCTACTACGGCATCTGTAGATTCTAAGAAAAAAATATCGTATGAGGTATACTTTCCAATCATGCCAATTTACTTTGTGTTACAGATTTGTTCTGGAATAAATAATTCTCCCTTTAATGTAAAAATGACCAAAGTTGTAAAAGTAAGGAAAACCGATCGTTTAGTTGAGAGAAAGTTTAGTATATGTAGTGTACCTAATTTAAACTGAAAACAATAACCAAGTTAAATATCGTTAACTTGAATTTGAATTGCGGGCGATTTTATAAAGCCTTTTGTCAATGAACTCTCTTTTCTTTAGATGTCTTCATCGATCTTATTTGCCTTTATATGTCAACATTTATGTACTTTATATGGACAACCTTTATTTTATAGCAATTTTAAATCTATCAAACTAGCTAAAATACGATCAAAACCACCCCAGTTACAGTATACAAACAAGCTTTTACCATATACTTTTGCAACGCTCAGCTCACAAAAGAAACAAAATAACAGGCAATTCCGACAACGCTTTCAGAACGTTTTTCTCCACTTCAAGAGTCATAAGCAATAAAACACAACATGTCATCGTTAACAACCCATAAAGTCCTCATTCGGTACACTTGTACCCCAAGGGGCACAGCGTGCAATCTTCCCAAGGCTCAAGCACGTTCGGCCAGTTCCCGCTACCTTATGAAACCGCAGAATATTTCATCGTGGTTTAATGTTTGATCGATTTGCGGAGATAATCGGCGAGTATTATAGTTGGATCTCTGCCGGGGTTCAAAGGGGAAGTTTTAACCACGTTAAGGGAAAGTTTGATAGCGTACTCCGCGAGCTTTTTGCGTTAGTTTCTACTCGCCCAATAATCGAGTGCGCTTTTAAACTATAAAAGTTTTGGTTAAGTAAAATTTTACTTGGTCCGAAGATTGGAAACTTTCGGTAGGTTATGAAAGTCTGAAGGCGTAAAGTGTCACGATTAATATTAAATGTTTGGCTCCTATTAATGATTACATCAGCTACATTACCCCTAGTTTTTATGTAGCTAAATCTCAGAAAAGACAGTGAATATAAAACAGAGCAGCTATCTTTGCCATTTGCAGTTTTTGCGACCCAATAAACATAAAATAATAATTTGACATCATGATCTTGATCTAGATTGAATTCAACTGTTGCCTATTTGTTAGCTAAACATCGGTAGGGTTCGAGCTGCGTCACAGACGAACAAATAGACAAACACATTAATGATTCTATAAAAAAATATTGTTTACTTAGCAAAGAACACTTGTTACAGTACATGCAATTTATCCATCAGACTCCAAACTAGGCTGAGTCTGTATCTTGGCAGCCTGCGAGTGTGTTTAACAAAATTAGCTGAAGTGTGACAGAATTTATTTAGTTAAATATTAAAAAATAAAGAATTTGCGATTGCAGTGTGTTTATGTTTGTGTGCGTGGGTTTCATTTTGTCACGTGAATGTACAGAATCCAAACAATTATATCAATTGATATTCCAACAAAAACTCACCTGTGCCGGGCACCAATCAGAGGACATTAAAACTTCATCAGTCACCGGGATTTATCCATCTCTCTGTCACGCATCGATCATCGCCGCCATTAGGGATCGCCCCCCCCGTTAGTGGATATACCCCGAGCGGTAAATGTAGTCCTACAGTCACCTTAACACGTATACTGCGATGGGCCAAATAATGGACTGCAATATCTTTAATCTTTGGGTCACGTTTGTGGTAGAAAGTTTATCGATTCCGCGTCGCAAATATCAGGAATATTACAAAGATGCATGTAAATACTTTATTGTACATAAATAAGCAAAGTAGCACAATTGGTTAACGTTTAGATTCAAGTACGAACGTGAACTTGTTACGAGTAAGTACATAATATTCGCTATTTTCTGACATAGGTTATTAAGATAAATATTTTAATGTAAAGAAATATTTTTACAATCTACAAAAAAGGTGATTAACAATGTGGCAAAACTTATGAGTTGAAAAACATCTTTATTTCGCACTCTCTTTTCCGGTAATCTCTTATAATTTCTAACTTACCTTATCTGAGTTGTAAAGTGATGAATATCCTGAGTAAGCCGCATTATTTTAGTCTTATGATTCAGTTTACTATTTCAATCCAATCGTAGATCGATACACACTCTACTCGAAAACAAAAAGACATAGTCAATATGCATCCCAGTTAACACACAGCTAAACCTACAACAAAACAACTCGTTAGCAGGTTCGCGTCCGCTCCCCAGTGGCCACACAGGCAGAAAACCTCGAAACGTTACCTGCCCAACTCTGATTTATTTGCCGTTCGCAAAGGCCTAATTGGTTGGCCGTTGGAGCCCATATGGGCATGCCAGCAAAGGCATTTTGTGGCCCCTAACGCATTCCAGTGTTATGAGGTCTCACAGCCGTACTATGTGAAGATTGAAAATTAATTTTAAGGGCTCGTTTCGTTCAAGTTTTGCACTCGTTTTTGTGTTTCCATAATCCTACTAATATTATACATGTGAAAGTTTGTGGAATGTTTCTTTTCAGCAGTGAAGCATTTTTATCGTGATGTTATCGTAATATCGTGCTAAACTATTATGAACAGATATTTTCTAAAACTATGATGTGCTAATCGTGTTCATCAACAAATAAAGTTAAAAGCAGAGCAGAAGTAAAGAGCCGTTAGCAGAAACTACAGAATAAGGTGCTACGTTAGAGTGAATGCAAGCAAACAGAATAAATTAATTACCTAATTTTCTTTAAAGATTTTTCGAGAAACTTAATTTGATGTGTTTAACAACTTGGCTGACTGATTTGACAGACACTCCGATGACTTCCACAGGAAGTAAGACAACGTGTCAAACTTAAGATGACTGAAGCCATTGACTTCACAGAACTGAAGCCTTATTGCCTAACTTTTCTGACACTCGCGATCGCAATAAAATGACAGCTTTTGTATGCGAAATATGTCATTTGATTGCGATCACGAGTGTCAAAAACATTAGGCAATAAGGCCTCTGGTTATAAATGCCTTTGTTGTTAATCTATGAAATCAAAATGTTCAATTGTGTTCAACGTAATTGATTCATCCAGGCGTTATTTCCTCAATGATTTCGCCATTCTTTTTTATACCACGCAATAGCAAGGTACGGTTAAGGTAGGGAAAGGCAAGGTAGGAGATAGGGTAGAGTAGGATAGATTAATGGGTAGTAGTAAAGGGATGGTAAGGTTGCACTTCAACGTAAATTAAAAGCAAATTGTCGCCTTAGATTAAAACACAACAGTGACCCTACTGCCTCAGTTTTTGAAGTTAACCCAAAAGCCGTCAAACTTTTCAAAACAGCGCTTCTTAACCCAGTCACGTGCCGAGCTTTGTATATTTAATCTAAGGACCCGGTTAAACGCCGCTAGCCCCCGGAACACGTCGAATTTCACTTTCCAGTCGACAGTTCGCTAAAAAACGTTACGTAGCGTTCCATTTTGCATTTAAAATTCGAAACATAAATTTGAATTCGTAACATAAATTTGAATCGCTTACTAGCCAGGAATAAGTGGTGCCTAGTTGAAAAGAAGATATGTGGTTTCGAAGTAATTATGTAAAATTGTTAACGTTATAAGAGTGAAATTGGATAGACTAATAAAAGCTATTCTGTTGCCTGTACTTGCATTGTCATCCTGCTACACATCTGTATCAAATTTCAAGCCAATACAAACACAAAACGTTAGTGAAATTTGACTTCTAAAATGAAGAAAACTTCACACGAGCAATGCAATATAAATAAAAGCTTAAGGGTGTTTTAGAACGGTAAATGATGGATGCTCGAGGTTCAGCACAAGACTTAATCCAACAAACTAAACTTTAACTGGTGTCCGACGAATGTCTTTTGTAAGAGATAGATTGGATTTGCTTTGTGGTCACGTTGCAAAAGCTCCTTGTGGCCGATACGGACCGATCGTCTATTGTTTGTGGCCGCAGCGCGTGGACATTTCGAAAATGGAATTCAATTTGAGCCAGCGGTGTTCTGTATCTTGAGGGTGCCTAGTGCCTTCCCAGATTTCTGCCAATCAGATTGCTTTGGCTTACTTCTTTCGCGAAGCATACTGATCTTATTGGTGGAATTCTTTCTTAGCTTACTGATACAGCTGGGTGAAAATGCATATTTAATTTAAGTGGAGCTTAGCTTACATTAGGCAGGAAATCTGGTTTTAAATTTTTACTACCACTTAATATATTTGCTAGCAGTAGGATTGACTTAGTTGACTTAAGGTCCTATGTCCCCTAGATGAGGCAAAGGATGTCTACAGTGCATCGTCATGCCGTGTTCTGTCTTAAAGTATCTTGTTTGATTTCACTCCAGAGGCCATTATTGTAGTGCCGCATTCACACTCGCGTACGAGTACGAGACGAGGCGCGAAACAAGATACGAGGCGAGAGTGTAAATGCCGCATTAGCGGCTATTTTATTTCACTACTTACTGGCCCTGTGTGTTATAAGCCTAACAGTTAAAATATGCCATTATGAAAAAAAAACTGAATCGGCAAAAATAATCTGAATAAATATCGAACTTGTTCAACAAATTTCACAAGGAGAATAAAATATCCGCCGGACAGATATGAAATTATTTTAGTTCAAACTGAAATTGATACTTTTATAAATAATAATATAGATAATCTATTTACCTTTTTCTATTATAGATATACTAACAACCGTATTGTTTTACCAATAGGCACCACACTTATATATATAATTACAAAGTGTATAACAATTAATTTGTAACTATGTATATAAAAAAAACCGGCCAAGAGCGTGTCGGACACGCCCAAAATAGGGTTCCGTAGCCATTACGAAAAAATTAAGTAATATTTTTCTAAGGATTTAGTATTTTACACGGAATCTTCCAAGTTTAGGTATATTTTATACCTTACGCTGCTATTTACTCATAAACTACTAATAATTCTCAAGCAAACTTAGCCGTTATAGTTTTCCTTGGAAGTTTGATATACTGACTACCATCCTGATTTTTTTCAAATTTTTCCACCCACCGGTTTAGATTTTAGAGGGGGGGGGGGGGACGCTCGATTTTAATGAAAATTTGCACTTTAAAGTTGAATATTTCGCAAACAAATTACTGAATCGAAAAATTGTTTGAGCGAACCCCTAATAGTTTTAAAATAACTATCCAACGATACCCCACACTATAGGGTTGGACGAGAAAAAAAAAATCACCGCCACTTTACGTCTATGGGTCAGACAGACATGGCGAAACTATAAGGGTTCCGTTTTTGCCATTTTGGCTCCGGAACCCTAAAAAAGTACCTATCATAAATCATAAACTTAAAATACCTACATAAATCAAGCAAAAAACTAAAAGAATTTATTAGAAGTATCCCCTTAGGCAATGCCCCGAAGAAGCTGGAAAAATTATGACTACTATTCTACTTACTTAAAACAAATGAATACTATTTTATTGGGCGAAAAGACATTCAGCTGTTATCATACGTGCGCTTTTATAAACGGAGAGTAATATCTTGCCGCTAGAGCCAACTGTGTATTATAAAATAAGCCTAACAGCTGGAGCGAGACCTTTGATCACCTGTATTTTGTAGGCCACGAATGTTGAACTCGTAATTTTTTTCGGCGACACCAAATAGTCCTTCCGTCCCTCGGGAGAGAATTTCAATTAGTCGGGTTCACTTTTTCACCGAGATTCAGGCCGAAAAACGCAGCTATAACAAGAATTAAGATGTATGCTTCTAAATTACAGCCGTAATTCACAGTATAGCCTTGTTTTTGAACATTTGTTGTGGGAAAACATTGTTTTTCTCTTTTGATATTTCCCCCAAAGATATTTGTAATCCGTAATTACGGGTGTTTGAGTTTTGCGGACTCGTAATGATATAGCAACTAGGTCATAAATAAGAAAGTAGGTTTGATTACTTTTTGGAACTTTTGTGTCTTCGCAGTCGCCATTGTGTGATTAATCTCGCTTTGTTTAGTCTGTTTTCTGTGTTTTATAAATATGTACCATAAGATAAGAATCATTTGGTAATTAAAAAGCTGACCTCTGCTTTTGAAAGCTAGTTTTTGAAACAACTGTTCTATAATTGTGAATGTGAAACGTTAATTATTTTACATAGACAAATTTAGTCAGCAGGCAATTTTAAACATAATTTGTATGATTTAAAAAATATTATTTAAGCCCTGTGTATCGACATTAATGGATCTAATTAACATCTACGTTAATTTACTTTAATTAAAAACACAGTTTCTCTTTCATCCATTTTCTGACCTTTGTTGCTAGAATTCGCTTCACCGCGTTCTAAAAAGTAAGTTCTAATATCGTCTGTAATAACTTATTGCCTGCCCACGATACATCTAAGTTTTGCTCCCACGCCCCAAAAATGATCCCACACCGGTAATGCTCTCAGCATTATCCTATTACTGATATATTAACGTTAATAACATTTATTTTTGATCCCACCGGTGATGCTCATGGCAGCCAACGTGATAATACAGGCGTTTTGTGGGCGTTTTCAATCTTTTGGTTTTACCGGCACATTTTTCGTTAGTCAAAGTTTCACGTCACACCATTAAAAATAGCCATGTGCGAGTCGGACTGGCGCATGGAGTACCCAAAGAGTTCCGTACAGTATGTAACCCATAATATGTATAATATACCGGACTACGGAGGCTTATTAATAGGGTTGCGTAGAGTACCTAAAGAGTTCCGTACAGTATACCCATAATATGTATGACATACCGAACAGCGGAGACTTATTAATAAGTTCGCGTAGATTACCTAAAGAGTTCCGTACAGTATACCCATAGTATGTATAACATACCGGACAGGGGAGGCTTATTAAATAGGGTCGAGTAGAGTACCTAGAGTTCCATATAGTATACCCATAATATGTATAACATACCGGACAGTGGAGGCTTATTAATAAGGTCTCGTTGACACTTTTTTGTACGAATCGCGGGGATCGCGGCACACCTGAAAATATACGCGGCACATCGGTTGAAAACCTCTGGTCATATCTCAAAAGGCCAAGACCATTTTGCTAAGAATTTTGCGCACATGCTACAGTCCAACGCATTTAATCAAAAGAATAGGTACAAGCATAAATAACGTGCCGTGGCAGCCCGGACAAAGAGTGAAATAGTACTACAGAGATAGCTGCGGAACAACCATATTTTGTTTGGTTTACTACCCCCATTTGTTTCACAAGACAAATTTATGATGGTGATTCTATAGAAATTTTCATGGGCAAATAACGTCAAGTTAATTCGATTTATTTCGATACTTTCTTATAAGTACTACAAAATCTGATAAATCTTCATCTTTGAGTTGAAGATACTCTAGAATGAATCACAGGTTTATGAACATACCTATTAGCTTTCATCGATGTTAGAATTAGCGTTAACATCAGCGTTACAGTTGAACAATCAAAGTTAAATTCAGTCAATTACAATTAAATTTAATTTCAATCAATTACAGTTAAATTTATACATCTGCTATGATCTGAATTTATGATCTCTGTTCTATTCTATGTATAGCAATGTGTATTTCAGGATCTTAAGCCGAGTTGCAACTTGTAAGAACAATCGTGCAAGTTGCATCACATTGTGGTGCTCGATTGACACTACAAATTCGTTGACATGGCAAATTCATACTTTCGCATATATTTATTAGTTGAATGCTCATCTTATTTTCACAGAAGTTGACTGGTACAAATCCCTTAAACATTTGTACACGTATCTTAACGTTCATCAATTGTTTGTTTCAGCTACATTTCTCATTACTTCTCACAATATGATCAAATCTTCAAAGTATGATCGTTTAAACCTTCAATACATTCAAAACTATACAAAACACGCCATGAACCAGCGAATTTAACGAACAAAAGCCCATCAGTTTCATTGGGATCTTAACAAAGCCTTGTGGCAACCGGCGCTATAGACGCTAACTACCCGGTTGCAAATGTTGCCCGCACGTACCAACGGAAATTCGTGCTATTTGTAACACCGTGATAGCATCTGCCCCAAATCCGCTGCATATCTTCCACATCTGCTGCCCTAGCCG
The DNA here is from genome assembly GCA_037349165.1 of Choristoneura rosaceana. Classification (NCBI taxonomy): domain Eukaryota; kingdom Metazoa; phylum Arthropoda; class Insecta; order Lepidoptera; family Tortricidae; genus Choristoneura; species Choristoneura rosaceana. Next base: position 2,597,411 of record JAZBNJ010000026.1, read on the forward strand.
AAAATGGTGCTCATTTATACCAGCGTAAATGAAATGAAGCTTTGTTAAAAGAAAGACAGCAATATTTAACCCTCAACGCTATGAGGAGTGTTAAAGTTAGACTGCTAGAGTTTCACGTAAATCATGAGTCAACTTAGGACATCAGTACCCTTAGTGTAAGTTTTCGGTTACAAAATACGTCTCGATCGCGAACGCGTTAAAATCTCAATTTATATGGAAACACGAACAGCGCCTCTAGCGGAACGTTTGCGATGTTTGTGTTTCCATACAAACTGAGATTTTAACGCGTTCGCGATCGAGACGTATTTTGTAACCGAAAACTTACACTAAGAGTGCAGAATGAAAACTCGCCAGCTCGCCCATTTGCCCGCAGTTCTTGCAATGTCAATCTATCTAGTGAGACTAGCGTCTCGCCTCCAGTCTACTTAACAAATTTTATCGAAATTTTTAGAGATTGTTTTAATGTCAAAGAGTAACAAGGAGGATATTCGAGCGTTTTGACTGGTGGGTTAAACGTCATTGCCATCGCATGTTTGTTATCACAACAGAATGACAAGCCGTAAGAATTTTGTTCACGCTAGATTTAGCATCGGTATATTTATTCGTAGTTTTCATAAAAAAATAACCATGAGAATCGCCTCTTTTAATAATAATAATAACATAAAACATATGACATTAACAGTTAATAAGAATATTACATACAAGATACGCGCAAAAAACATTACCACTCCTTGCAGTCAGGTAAAAAGAAAACATAGAGAACCAACCTAAGAAACCTTAAATAAATATACATGTTATTATAAAAATAAAAATTGTAAAAAGAACACCCTCATCTAAAAGATATCCCTGTGGCAGGGTTCCCATAATGCTGGCCGCATTACCTGGACCGCACGTGCTGGGATAAATACGCGCCAGCTCTTAGGTCCCCAGAAGTGTCGACCAATAATACTTGCCAAAATGTTAATGTCCCAACAAACACACAAACACACACCGACAAACTTTGATCAGAATTACGCACGAGTTTTTCGAACCCAACTCGCATACTTCACAAACTTATTCCCCGCGTAACTTGTTTGCCTTTCGCTAACTTTCTCCGATATTTTCCGATATCAATCGGCGCAGCATTTGTCTCTGATTTACACGCACCCAATATGTCGACTTGTTTATTTCTTATTTATGCCGCGCACATAGCGAGGACTCGGGGCCATAAACAAGTAAGTACGGGTCTTAGTAAATTAGCTTTGTTAGTATAACTCTGTTCCAACGGCAGGTGAAAAACGAACATTGAAGAAGTATATACTAGGTGACCTTAGCCTCTGGACAAATACGAATACTAGTTGGCTTAGCAAGATATTTAAAACCAAACTGCAAATTATCTTAACAATCAGTCCAATATTTACCGAAAAATTAACGGTTTTCTATGTATCACTTTGGGGCAGCCTGTGTACTTGGATGATCATATTTCATAGATTTTTTCTCTTGTCTAATTAAGCAAATAACTATTTTAAGATATTGCTAAGTATCAGTCTCATCCATGGTTTCATTATTTGTCCAGATGCTAAGGTCACCCTGTATTTTGTCCGATGCACTTGTTTATCAATTGTTTTAGTACAAAATTTCAAAGTATTGGCTGTCAGTGGTCACTGAAGACAATAAAACTTGTTGTATCAAGTTTTAGAATCATCATCATCATCAGCCTATAGCAGTCCACTGCTGGACACAGGCCTCCCCCTTAGAACGCCACATTGAACGACAACTTGCCACTTGCATCCATCGGTTTCTCGCAATTCTCACGATGTCGTCAGTCCACCATCATTTTATTTTTTTATTTCTTATTTGTTTTTTCATGCCAATAAAGTTTAAATTTTCCTTCAATTTAAAATTCTGTGAAATAATCATTTTGCATCAGAAATAGTTCATGGATGCCCCAAATGGAATCCTCAAAACGGAGGATGATGAGATCATTATTACCCACTCCCTAAATGTAAAGAACCACAATGTACCGAACTCACCCTAATTCCGCTGGCACGTCTTCGATCAAACCCCAAACTCTCAAATTAATTATCCACTGCTCCAAACTTGTTACAAACGTACAGTCCGCCCCACAGTTTACCCGGGCCTAAATCTGCTGTAGCAAAGGTCGTTAACGTGGTAGTAGTACCCGCTGCTTTATTTGCGTGAACTAACCTAGCAGTGGAATTGAAATTGCGGGGTTTCTTTTAATTCCCCGGTTTTTTTTTATTAGACTGAATGGCAAACGAGCAAGTTGAAGCAAAAGTACAGGGGCAACCGAGTTTTGATCGGGCTGTAACTCGAAAGCACGCATTTTCCGAGAGACCAAGCTAGATCGATTGTTCCCTCCCAAAAACCCCGACAAAGCAAATGTCATTGAAATCGTTGGAGTAGTTTCCGAGATCATCATCATCATCAGCCGGAAGACGTCCACTGCTGAACATTGCCCGCAATTCTCACCGTTCTGATTCTGCTTCCGAGATATCTACTTGAAATGAATATACGGAAATTACTTATTTAAAGGAAAATTTTCTAAGTCACTAGGCTCTTGAGCGTCCTGACAAGAGGCATGGTAGACGGGCGACCTTAAGATTCGAGGGTCGCTGGCGGGAGATGGATGCGAGGGGCTGAAGACAAAGTGTTGTGGCGCGCCATGGAAGAGGCCTATGTCCAGGAGTGAACTTGTGGGCTGATGATGATGGTGACACTCTTGACAGTGTAGTCGTAGTCGTAGCTTCAGGTCTAGTAGTGAACATCCATGACGACTTTCTTGGGAAAATTGTTTGGTGATTCTCTTCCCTTTCACACGTAGAATACAATTGATAAACGCTACATGTACAACGGTGAACTTATCCCTTTTGAGTTTGGAGGTCTAAATGACACAAATTTTCTTGTCATGGAACCTTTTCAATCAGTCGGTTTGCACATATGAGCTACCTGTTTAACATGGTCCAACTTGAAATCCATTTATCCCACTAACATTATGCTGACTGTACAAGGGATGTAAAGATATAATGGGCGCGATTGGCGCATGTTAACAGGTTTCGATTAAAGTTGGTACACTTATGTTCATATTTAGGTCAAGTTCGGAAACGTAGATAGCCAAGGGCCCGCAAAGTTTCTCACTAAACCCACCCAAGTTGCGTACCTACTCTGGTAATTATCTCTTGGCTGCTAATGACTTTGTTCTTTGGATATTGCAGATGCTACATGCGAAGTTTGATCAGCGATTTAGTTTTATAACTGAAGAGAGTCGTTAGGGGATGATTTATTTTCATAATTAGAGCGTTAGGAAAATAAGTGTTATCTTTTGATGGGGAGGAAAGTTTTTGTTGTCTTTGTCTTGATGTGCTTTATTAAGTCACGTAATTAACAGCTCGTTAATGCAGCTTGATGCGTAAATTTCACAATTTAGGCTAGTTGTTATGGTTATGGTGTCTATTATAATGCCCCGTGTGGTGTCGGGTTAGAATTACACCTCTCCATTTCTTCCGTGGATGTCGTAAGAGGCAACTGAGGATATAGGTTAAGGTATACCGTAGGCGACAGGCTAGCAAAGCAACCTGTCACTATTGTACCGTTTTTGTCAAACTTAAAATTGCTAAAAGTGGTCCCGAAGCGCTAACGTTTCGTGTGCTCTGCCTACCCCATTTGGGAATACAGGCGTGATTTTTGTGTGTGTGTGTGTTTGTCTATTATAAAATTATGAAACACTAGCTTATGCCCGCGACTTCGTCTGCGCGGATCTAGGTTATCGCGCGGTGGCGCCCTCTACCGGAATAAAAAGTATCCTATGTTGATCCTTGGGGCTTGAACTATCTCTATACCAAATTTCATATAAACTGGTTCAGCGGTTTCGACGTGAAAGCGTAACAGACAGACAGACAGAGTTACTTTCGCATTTATAATATTAGTAGGGATAATAAGATACAGTTATTTTAACAATTGTGCTAAGCGGTCGTCTATTACTTTTCAAAAAATACTCCAGTCGGTATAATATAAAATAGTAGAGAGCCAGCTACCCTTGTGATTGGGAATAAAATAATATAACACGACATAAAACATGTATTGTGTGTTGTCTTATTTCACTCGCACACTCTTTGTTTTCGTAATAATGGGTATTGGAGCTGTCGTCTGGTAGCTCCGGGGTGGCAGTGTTTCAAATAAATGTTCGGAATGGCTCCGATACTGTTTCACGAAGGTAGATCTTTATTTGTTTATCTACACACATATCATAAACCTTCTATAATGCGTTCGAAAACCGGAAATTATGACCAACATAAAATGAACTGTTTTGTGAAAATGTTCCGTAATATTTAATATCCAAGTTTACATTTCGAACACCCTGTCGAACCTACTGTGTTAAAAATAAAGTTGTGTTAAATACTTGTGATGTATAGTATATAGATATCATTTATAAATATTGTGAATCTGTTTTTAAAAAAACCTCGTTGAGTTTCTTGCCGGATTCTTCTCAACAGAGGTTATTTAGAACCGGTGGTAGATTTTTTTGACGTTCATAAGTGCTTGTTATAGCCTAAATTGAATAAAGATATTTTGACTTTGACTTTGGAACAGAAATATGATACGGGCAACGAGCCGCCTTGAGCATAAGTATGGCATAAGTGACTTGACTTGAAAACAAAAGTTAAGGACTTTTAATCTGTTTTAATGTGCATAATCTTAATTCTTGATTATCTTTTGAAAAATAAAATTAGAAGTCTAGGTTTCGGAGGAATTAACTTTATTTGACCTGTTGAATGTTCCCTTAAAGTTATCGGAAATAAAAAATAACACGTTTTACATAAATATTAACAAAATTGTCCGTCCGTTTCGTAGTAGCTTGGTAAGAATCTGTCTCCATAAGTATATACACTTATACAAGCCAGCTGTTTTCATTACGCCCATAATAACGTTGGTACGTCTATATGCTCTTAGGAATTACGGTTGCCATAGCAACGATCAAGATTTAACCACGGGGAAATATTACTCCACGATATTAGCTGCTTATTGGAAATGTGTGTTTAATATGTTATCGTTTTCTTTTATAACGTATTTCGTTTTGGTCAGTACATAATTTACTTATTTATCAACTAGATTTTACACGCGGCTTCGCACGTATCCATACTAATATTATAAATGCGAAAGTGTGTTTGTGTGTTTGTATGTTTGTGTGTTTGTATGTTTGTCCGTCTTTCACGCCGTAACGGAGCGACGGATCAACGTGATTTTTGGCATAGAGATAGTTTATGGGCCCGAGAGTGACATAGGCTACTTTTTATCCCGGAAAAATGCCCAGTTCTCGAGGGAACAGCGTGCGATAACCGAATACCACGCGAGCGGAGCTGCGGGCAAAAGCTAGTGAACACGTAGATTCAGTAGTTGTATTGTTCCGGGATTTTACTGAATTTCTGCACACAAAATGTGCCAAATTTCGTGAGTAAACCTATGAATAATAAGTCAGTAATTGTAACTGCGTTATAATAACCTAACCAACAAAAACTTGGAAAACTTTGGCGCTTTAAAGTTCAACTTTGCATGTCAATGACCAATACTGATCGGTCTCTTCTTCTTCAGCCCATAGCCACCCAATGCTGAGCCACCCAATGCTAGGCATCCTGCATTGCTCGCCACTCAACTCGGTCCAGTGCTCTCCTCATCCAGCACCTTCCCGCCACTTTGACCAGGTCGTCGGTCCACCTCTTCTCCTGTCTACTAACGTTTCTCCGCCCGGTTGTGGGTCTCGACTCCATCACGGCCTTCTCCCATCTTCCATCACTCCTGCGGCATATACTGATTGGTCTACATGTTGTATATTTACATAAAAGATTACAGTATTACACTTACAGCCGTAGCGTAATTTATTTTACAAAATAACACGAAAATAGCCACGCTGCGTAGGTTCTTTGAGTGTATTTCGTACGCTTAAATGGCAGTATTCTGTTTATCTAACCCAAAACAAGCGTAAAATCCGTCGAAATAGTTATTATAATAAAGTTAATGGGAAACACATTACGTAATAGGTTTCGGGTAGAGGATTCTGGAGTTAGACCTTAATGGGAATACGAATTTTGTTATTACTTGTTAATAATGTAACGGGCAAAGAGGCTGGAAACCTTTTTGATTATGGTTGTAACAAAATGTACCTCCATTTTGGCAGTTGTTATCGGCCATCTTTAAGACGGCTGACATCATATGACGTCTCGTTTATGATAGTTATGAATGAATGACAACTTTCAAGAGTCTTTTCCTTAATCAAGTTAGTTAGTTAGAGGAAACCTGCACAAACCTGCGAAGCAATTCAATGGTGCGTGTGAAGTTCCCAATCCGCAATGGGCCCGCGTGGGAACTATGGCCCAAACCCTCTATTCTGAGAGGAAGCCTGTGCCTAGCAGTGGGACGTATATAGGCTGGGATGATGATGACGATGATGAAGCACTCCTTTGCACTCAGATAATCTGGACATCGCAATAGAAGTGTTTGATGAATGTAGCCATTGAGTCTTTCAATGAGGCTGGCATAGTCAAACAGGTACACTTAAAGCGTAAAAAAATAATAGAAAAAAAACCTTATTATACTTATCAAATTCATTCCATTCATAAAAGTGAAATTCAACTTGCAACATTGAATTTCAAAAACATATAAACATTAAGTTAAATAAAATCGTTTAAAAACCTAAAATTTTTGTTTCATTCTCGTTAAACAAATCTCGTAGACGGTCTACGCTCGTAGCTCGCTACGCGCTACGCCGTAGCTCATAGCCAAAGAGCTCGGAGCCGGCAGAGAGTCATTTCACTCCACAAGGTAACAAGCTAACACTCGTAAAACCCACTTCTGGAGATAAAGGAAAGAGACGGCGGAATATAGCTTTTATTTAAAATTTTAGATGAGGTTTCCTAAATCCAATATTTTTTCTCTTTCGCAATGCAGTGAAAGGGCAAGGAGAGTGATGGAAACATAAATTAAATAGATAAATAAATCGTTTGATACGTGGTCTTACGTATTTGAATGTAACACCTGGCAGTTAGATTAGATACAACCTTTGTTATAAGTATTTGTCTCTGACTTAACATAAACCATAATATAGTCAATCCGATGGGAACAGAAATATGATACGGTCAACGAGCCACCATGTAACCTTTTCAACGGAAAAGTCATTGCGATTTTCATCCTACTTATATAATCCTATCCCATTTATATTATAAATAAATGTGAAAGTTTGTGAGTGAGTATGTTTGTTACTCCTTCACGCTAAAACGGCTGGACGGATTTGGATGAAATTTATTCAAAAGTTGGTTTATAACCTGGATTAAAAGATAGGACATTTTTTATCCCGATATTCCCACGGAATAAAATCTTTAAATAACAATCGCAGGGCTTAGTCATGAAATTTGGTATATAGGTAGCTGGAAGTTAGGAATAACACATAGGCTACTTTTTATCCCGATGTTCCCACGGGATAGGGATAAAATCTCGAACTAATAACTGCTAGGCTTAGAGTCATGAAATTTGACCATGGTTGTTTTTAATGTAACGTCAATGAAAACCATGATGTAATTTTAGGGAATTCCCACGGGAACTGTATGTAATGATTTACGCGTGCAAAGCCGCGGGTAAACACTAGTTGTTAATAAATGCGATGTCATTATGACGTTTACTGTGAAATGGTTCCATGGTCCTTGACCGCACGCCACTGCCTCAGCAGCATTTTCCACGTTTAAACAGTTACATCACACGACACCAACAGGATGTTAACGTCGCGTCGACGTCAACGTCGCGTTGCCAAAACAATCGCATAACGATCAATCAAGCGGCCCTCAACGCCTATCATGCCATGTACCTTAAAACAGTGGTTCCCAAACTTAATCATGTTACATTAACATACCTTATTCATTAAATAATAATAAATATCACGGGACAATTCACACCAAGTGACCTAGTCCCATAGTAAGCTTAGCAAAGCTTGTGTTATGGATACTAAGCAACGGTTAAACATTATATAGATAGATACATATTTAAATACATATTAAACACTCAGGACCCGAGAACAAACATTCATATTTTTCATACAAATATCTGCCCCGATACAGAAATCGAACCCGGGACCTCAAGCTTCGTAGTCAGGTTCTCTAACCACCAGGCCAACTGGTCGTCAAAATACAACGTTTTTTTAAGTATTAGTTTGTTTTACTTTTTTATAACTGAATTTACCGTACGCCTTAAAACTCCCATGTCAATGAGTCATGACAAAAAGTCCATGTAGTGTTGGAACGTGCTTACAAAATTTCATGAGAATCTGTTGAGAAATGCGATATATAGAGGACAGACAGTCGGCGATATAAAAGTATTTTTGCCCAAAAATGAAACAGACACGCTTTGCACTCGCTCAGCTAATTAGGGCAGAAGTACCGTTTGTGGCCACTGTACCGTTTATGGCCGTTCATTGTTTAAATATACAATACATTTAAAAAATAAATTTATAGTAATAAATAATTACAAACTTTATTCGTTCCATTATAAACTTTTGAAAACTCACTAAACATATTATTTTAATATGTAAGTACTATACATTTTATATACGACTTCAAATGTCAACTGGCCAAAAACGGGCTTAAGGTGGCCAAAACCGGTACTTCTGCCCTAATTCATACACAAACAGTGCAAAAATTACACTTTGAGAACCTTTGCCTCAAACAAAAGACAAACGGAACAAAACGACACATCTACCAGAATGTAGAATATAAACCTTGAGCTGCTGTAATAGAACATAACGTAATACTGAAGTCTGGGTTCATTCTTGATTGTACTCAGAAATTCTACAGAGGGAATATTAAAGTCAACCGTATCATTTGGGTGTTGACGGCCCGGACCGGAGCAGGAATTAATTACGAATGTGTGTGTGCAAATGTAAGCAGGTGGGGATACTATGTCAGTGTCAGGAATTTCTATTATATTAAAGTAGTAAAATACATAATATACAACGTGAAAGTAGTTTGCTCAGAATCGAGAGTAGAAAGGATTACACTATGTTTTAAATGAGGTTGTGTTTGTATTTTTAAGTCCCTTTTTTATTGTGCCCAGTCTAAAAGTAACGACTGCAACAACAGGCGCCAATGAGGGTTTTTCAAGGAGACAAAATATCGCTAGATGGCGTTAGTATTGTCTGATCCGTTTGACGTTAGGGCATGTGGGAAGACATTTTATCACCTAGAGTTGTGAATAAAAATGAATAAATATAAAAATATTTATTGTACAAATCAACTTGAAACAAATTAAAACGTTTGTTATCGTTTGTTAGTCTAATTTGATATTTTGAGTTTAATTTGATTGATACATTTTGAACTCCCGATAGTCTAATAAAATTAAGCGTGAATCATTGACAACTGTAAAATTAATGAGAGTTATTTAGAATTATAACCATTTTTTACCTTGATAAACATTTACCTTAGAGTACTCAAAAAGAGCAAACTAGACAATTTGCTTAATCAACCTTATTTCGTGCATTATTAACCACATCTGAACCTAAATCGTGACCCAACTAAGGTAACAGACACGTCGTTAACATAACTCAAATAAAACTAAATAAACACGAGTTCAAAAGAATAGTTAATCCGAAACGCTTATGAATTCAAAAGTTCTCATTGAAGAGCGAGCTAAAAGAGTTAGTGACCAGATGAATGAATGGCTCCCGCGTGACCGAGTGAGTGAATGGGTGAGCAGGTTTAATATTCACTCGGTACCATTCCCTCGGTCTTTGTTCTGAACGAATTTTGATATTTTCGGCCGGAATTATGGAAAGCTTTTGTCGTTTTGATTAGGTTTTTTGTGTGGCGTTCGTGTTGTTTTAACGATGTTTGTATAATAATTTATTTTATACAGCTGTGTACGTGAAAGTAGGTATTCTGTGATATACTTAACAATTTGTATGTTTTCGGTTACTTTTAAAATATAGAATGGTTCCTAATCGAATATCTGAGATCGAATATCTGCTGAGACAATGTTTTAATCGGTGCTCCTATTTAGCAAGCTTTAATACTATTAGTACCTGGGCGACCGAGCTTTGCTCGGGCTAAAACTCTGTACCAAGCGTTTTCCCAGAGATAAAACCAAGCTAGATAGAAAGAAAGAAAGAAAGAAAAAGTTTATTCGGCAATTTAGCTACATTACATCATATGTCAATCAGGTACATAACATAACTTAGCTTAGTTAAGGTAACTTATAGCCGAAAGGGCTGGCAGCTCAGCTATGCTGAGGTACGGAACCACAGCGCTGGTTTTCAGCTGCAGCCAAATAAAGAAACGGTGCATGCCTGTTTGACACCTTGTTATACATATATGTTATCGATTTTTCATCCCCGAAAACCCCTAGATATCAAATTTCATCGAAATCGTTGGGGCCGTTTTCGAGATCCCCGAAATATTATACCTATACAAGAATAGGTATTAGATTACTGTCTAATACTTAGACTTACCTTAATAGTACACCGTAATAATACCTCTACATGACACGGCGAATGTCTTTTTTGTATTATTTCTTAGATTTATCAATTCCCTTTTCTGACGCTTCGTTTACCAGCCACGCTCGGGACGGTAACGATGTTGTTAAATTCTTTTATTTCTGCGGCGTGTTCGTGCTGGTGGGAACATTTTATATATTAGTAATGACGGAACATTGTTAATAGCGAACGTGGCCAAATATACGAAAATACTAACGTGTATTTCTTGTTGAGTCAAAAGCGGAGTTGTTTTCTTGGCAGAGAATGAACAAGGTGAACAGAAATGTCACGAGTTAAAAACATTTTGCACATGGCTAAAAACATACATAATTTATTATAGGCACTTCGTAGTGTGTGTTAAAGCATAAGTCTGGCTGCCTACATAGTGTACCTATACCTGATGCATCCTTACTTGTCTTATCATGTAAACAAACGTGACGTCATAGATGGTAGACATAGATAATAGACAATGACTAGTGATGGGAAATGTCGATAAAATATATTCAAATTCAAGTCTTTATTTCATGTTACAAAGACACATTATGATAGTAAATTGATTGATTTAGTTATAATTAAACACGTAAGGTGGCACGACTTCCATACTAATTTATTTACACAATCATGTGCGCTTGAAAGAATAATTTGAAACTAAAATCACATCTGTTGACGTTTATTTTGTTCTTTATTTGAGGCATTTTAGTAATTTTTTGTCAATATGTGAGTAAATGGCGACAGTATCGTACGCCAACGTTTTGGTTAGTTGTGTACGTTGCGGCTACCTTGTGAACTCACCGACAATTCCTTGCTAAGCGCCGTTGCCAGATTTCGTTTGATTTGTGTGATAAATTACCATTTTGAAGCGCGTTTTCGTTGTTTTAATATTTACCTTATATATGTTTTACCTTCCATCATCAGCTCATCAACATGAGATCTATCAGACGCAAATACTTAAATAGCTTGTGAAAATATATGAAAAACGTAATGCGAGCCTACGAAATTTGAGGGTTGCCCTCGATTTCTGGCCACCTCGGAAGTATACACTTTCGAATAAAAAAGATTTTTTTAAATAAATGAGAAAGAGAAAAAGAAAAATCCCGTCTTTTCCCGTTCCCGTAATAATTTTTGGGAAATGGTCTCTTAAAGCTCACCTACACTCCCAAAGAAACCCACTTGCCGAATTTTAGATTTCTACGACCAGTCAAACGAAAATTCCCGTTTTTCCCCGTTCCCGTGAGAATTTTGAAAACTCCACTCTCAATGCTCCTCTACACCCCTTTAAGCAACCTACATGCCGATTTTCAGCTTTCTACGTCCAGTAAAACGAAAAATCCCGTTTTTCCCTTTCCCGTGGGAATTTCGGTAAATTATCTCTTTAATACTTCCCTATACTTCTCAAGCAACTTGCATGCCAAATTTCAGCTTTCTACGACCAGTAAAACGAAAAATCCCGTTTTTGCCCGTTCCCGTCAGAATTTCGGGAAATACTTTTGTAGTGCTCCCATACACCCCCCAAGGAATCTAAATAATAAATTTCAGTTTTCTACGACCAATAAAACGAAAAATCCATCCCGTTGAACTGAATATAAAACCCGTTTTTTCCTTATCCCGTGGGAATTTCCAAAAATCCTTCATTAGTGGGTGCCTACATTGTATAAGGTATCTACATATGTGAAAAAATTTCAAGTCTCTCAGTCCAGTGGTTTGGGCTGTGCATTGATATATCAACAGTCAGTTAGTTTAGAATTTTATGTATATAGATTAGTTCTTATAAAGTACGCAAGGACTTAGGAGGATATTAAGTATTAATTGCCACATTTGTCCACATCGATAAGTTGTCGTTTCCCATCAATACTTTTCAATCCGTTCCAAAGACAATCTTGACACTGCAATGTCAGACATTTTTGAAGTTATTCAATCGTTCCTTCAATTATTGAAGGCAATCTTATTAGAAATTATATTTTTCAGTGGTTAATCGGTTGATTTCAATACTTTGTGAGTTTCTTTAAGTATACAGGAACATTTTAAGTGATGGTTATTATGTAATCCAAGAGAAAGGTGTGTCTGTGTCTTCGAGAAGAGTTTGTTTACATGATAAGACAAGTAAGGATGCATCAGGTATAGGTAGATTCTTATTTTGATGTTCGAACGAAACAAGACTTGAAAATATGAAACATAATCTAACCAACAAAAAGTTGGAAAACCCCTGACTTTGTGACTTCAAAGTTCAATATCTCAAAAACGGCTAAACCGATTTTGATAAAACATATCCAAGAACCATTGCTAGAAAAACTGCTTTCAAATAAAAAGAATCGCATTCAAGTTGGACAACCCATTTAAGAGCTACGGTGCCACAGACAGGCTCAGACAGACAGACACACATAGCAGTCAAACTTATAACACCACTTTTTTGCGTTGGGGGTTAAAAACAGAATTTGGGCAGTCGACTTAAGGCATTCAATAGGTATATTCAGATCGATGTATTCGTTAGTTTAAATTAAAAGAAAGTGCAAACTTGAAATCCTTAGAAAAATATAACTTAATTTTTTCATAATGGCTACGGAATCCTATATTGGGCGTGTCCGACCTGCTCTTGGCCAGTTTTTACTTGCAAAGTGAGGACTGAATATCAGCAGTTATTCTGAGCCTAATTCACAATAAAATAAATAAATTTCATGTAACAAAACATCACAATCACGGAACGACAGAAAAACACATATCTATCTATTACTACTAAATATTTCATGCTAAATAGGTCGCCAATCAGCATACTGTCATTTTAGATTCAACATATTTTTTCAGCGTAGCATTTTGTCTCCAACTGTAAACTTGTGAATATTTTCGCACAAAAGTAACAAAATATTAAGAGCAAAAAAAGCATAATATTGGCGTTGGTAGAAAAAAAAATGTATAAGTAGACTTGGTGAAATTAATAACTCATAAATCAGCAGTTACTTTCAAAAACGCCATAAAAACCTGAGTCATCTTATCCCGGATCAATCTCAATCAAATAAACATTAGTGAATTTTGTTACGTTAATTATAACCCGGCTAATCTTTTACCAGTCATAAGCGATTTTCGGTGAACGTATTAAAAAATACATTTTCTTAGCGTTTCGTTCAACACGCAATACGGACATTGCGCCGTTTCTCGCAAATGTTTTTTTTTTGCTTAACTGTAACTAATGATTCTTTGATCCATTTCGCATCTACTACCTGTTTTATGAATGCTTATTTTTATTATCTAGATATCATAAAATACTAAATATTCACAAAGAAATGACTAATGTTTCGAGTGAAACCGATTGTAAATTTAAGCATGATAGGTACAGATTGTTGTATAAGGATAAATCTTGCAAATCAATTTGAATTTCATCACATCTCGTTCCATTCGCCCCTATTCCGTCAAAGCTTAATATCACTTAATACTTTAAAGTAAAAGTACTCCTATATAACTCTGATTTACCTAACCGTGAAGATTAATAAGAACATAAAAAACGTTTGGAAAAGTCTATTTGCCCCATAACAGCGCTTGTAGCGTATGTTGCTAAAACGATTTGACATTATAAGTGTTTGTTATAGCCTAAATTGAATAAAGATATTTTGACTTGACTTTGATATGCTGCAGCCACTAAATTTTGAATTACATGAACGAGCACTAATCCATACTAATATTATAAATGCGAAAGTGTGTTTGTATGTTTGTCCGTCTTTCACGCCATAACGGAGCGACAGATCGACGTGATTTTTGGCATAGAGGTAGTTTATGGGTCCGAGAGTGATATAGGCTACTTTTTATCCCGGAAAAATGCACAGTTCCCGAGGAAACAGCGCGCGATAACCGAGGGTGAATATTCGAGCGTTTCAACTGGTCGGTTAAACGTCATTACCATCCCACGTTTATTAGCACAACGAAAGTAGAAGCTAGAAAACTTTAGATCACGCCAGATTTAGGATCGGTATTGTATTTAATTGTGACAAAAAATAACCTCGAGCATTACTTCTTTCAATAGTAATTGCCGAAACGGTGATGACGAAAAAAAACGCCGCAAAAACGCTGAATATTTACCCCCGAACACCACGCGGGCGGAGCCGCGAGCAAAAGCTAGTAACTTTATAAAGTACCTAAGGATTTTTATGTACAATAAAAACTTAAAAACTGCCAACATAAGAAACATATTTTCAATGTCGTTACTAGCATGTAAAAAGAAAGTTTACCATAGATAAATTTTGTCATTTCCATGTTTCCCAAAAGTTTATTGTACTTCGTCGTTGAAAAAGTATAGTACACCGCGTTATAAGTAAGTAAAAAAAATCGTGGCGTTCTCACGCCACGCTCACATTGCAACCCACGCCACTCGCGTTTTTTGACCAATCTTATCAACTTTCAACACTGAAACTGCGACAAACGCACCGCTGTCTCCTTAGACCCCACACCCTAGTTCCCCCTTGGTGTACTGGAAAGAGACTTAACCAAACTATAACGGAATCAGATTTGCGTATTGATTTGCAATGAAAACCTTTAAGAGCCGGACATAAACCGCGCCCGTAAAAACTTAAGAGTATAGCTTTTCAACGGTGCTTATACAAAGCGAACCACAACACTGATGGAGTCATCCCTACTAGGAAGTGCAAAATTCGAACTTCGTAACTTTTCGTCCCGTTTACGCTTATATTATTTAATACAAGAGCAAGAGGGACGGTACGATATGAACTGCGATTTTCGAATTTCATAGCAGCCCCCCTGGAGCTTTAGAGCGAGCGCAAGTGGAGCAATAGTGTTAGTTTTTGATATTTAAATATCAACCGTCTAAGTGATAATTTTTTGTACTTTTAGTGCCAAAGCCTTTTAAAAAATGGCGTGAGTAGTTCTAAAGGGTGTTTTTCTTATGATAATAAATTGGAATGGACGCATTAGCCCCGCAGACGACATAGCCCCGGTTGACCTTATTAGAATACATGTATCGATATTTTTGATCACCTTGGCCGCTCTGAAATATCAGATCTGATGGCGACTGTATAAGTCATCATCATCTCAGCCTATATACGTCCCACTGCTGGGCATAGGCCTCCTCTCGGAATGAGAGGGCGAGGGCTTGGGCCATAGTTCCCACACGGGCCCAGTGCGGATTGGGAACTTCACACGCACCATTGAATTGCTTCGCAGGTTTGTGCAGGTTTCCTCACGATGTTTCCCTTCACCGCAAAGCTCGTGGTAAATTGCGCACATGAATTTCGAAAAACTCAGAGGTGCGAGCCGGGATTTGAACCCACGAACCTCTGCTTGAGAGGCGATAGGTCAAACCACTGTACAAGTAAACTGTATAAGTAAATTTCAATAAAAAATAGCTAATAAATAGCTAACTTTAATTTTTTATGCAATTGGGCTCTGATAGTCTCAATGGAAGATCAGTACCGTTTGTAGGCTAGAACGACAGTTTTCTGATTTGAGACTATTTCGTGACTTTGCCCATGTTGTCAGGAAACTTCCGCTCCTTAAAGTATCTTTAGCAATTATGTCTAAACTAATTTAAAAAATACCTCAGAATGACGCCGCCATCACAATCCGCCAGACCAATCCAAGTGTTGGCAGAACAAACTTACGTTTGCCGTTGACATTGGAGCCACTGGCAAAGCGATAGCGATTAGTTTGACCGTGGCGAGGTTAATTAAAATGTTGCTCACCAGCAGAGATAACTTAGTCCTTGCCCTGCCTTGGAGATCATTCGCTTTGAAGTCTGTATTAGTGTTGCCCGACTAGCCGTCGTGCGGACGATTTCCTATTTGATTGAAAACTAGTGAATTATGTAGAAATTTGATTAAGCATGCCTATCTGGATATTTTATTTAGTTATTTAGCTAGTTATATTATCGTTATTTTTGGCGTATATTCGCCCCACTGCTAGATAATGATGGAGCGAGAGGGCATCTAGGATTGGGTACTTCTCACACACTTTTGGGTAGTTAGGTTTGAGTTGTTTTTTTTTTGTATTTTAAAATGAATAAATGTTTGAGTAATTTCACAAGCACATGTGTCTTATCGATGTATTTTTTCCACCTAAACATATTTTTTGTAGCTTTCGTTTTCTTTTAAAAACTGTGAAGCTCAACTCACAGCACGATTTGACGTAGTAAAACGTACGAATATTTTTTGAAAGGGTGTTTGTAGTCGGTAAAATCAACACTTTGTGTGATCATAATTTACCTTTTGGTAAACTAAAACTGCAACATATTTCAATACGATCTAAAGAAATAATTGAATGTGTGGAATTAGAAGAAATTATAATAAATATGAATAAATTTTAACCGTCCTACATAACTACTTTGATTTTTTATTTATTTATTTACTGTCAAGGCATGTTTTATTAACTACCGTTGATACAATTAGACCCAAGCCGTAGTAAGGGGGATGATACTAAATGTACCTATGAACTAAAATAATTTCTTTGCTCACCCGCGACCTTAAGATAGCTAAGTCTATGCAAATTATGCGTGTTCATGCAGTTCCTCCACAACAATCAGTATAACAACTGGTAGCATGGTGTACAGTTGTGTCACTCTGAAGATGAGCTCTGGTTGAGTTCGAAACGCGTCAGTGTGTTGTGGTGGTGGTGATAGATGGGTTTGTGTAATTTGTGTGTTCTTACAGTGTGGAGGTGGAGGAACTGCATGAACACGCATAATTTGCATAGACTTAGCTATCTTAAGGTCGCGGGTGAGCAAAGAAATTGTTTGAACTACGACATTTGAATATTGAAAATAATTAGCAAAACCGAATTGGGCAAGATATAGGTTTCACTTACAGTTTGTTCTGGCTCTTTTCCTCAGTCCTTGGGACACATTTAAGACACAATCACAGCACTTTCAGAGTTTTTATGAATAATTTAAAAGAGCGCGCGCCGGCCGGCATTCATTTCGAGCTGTCAATTTTGCGCAACTGACTGGTGGCGCCGCCGTGCGGGAGAAAGCGGAATGTTCATTCAGCCAGTATGTTTTTGATATGTGCAGGAGGTTTTAATGCACATATTACTAATTATATCTGCCCAATGTAACGTACATAAACCCCCCACCGGGAATCTACCCCAGATTCCCCAGTTTACAAACAAAACCAGGGATGGTATTGAATAAGGTAAGTGGACTGTATAGTGTAAGTATTTGTTGACTTAGTGAACTAAACACGTGTAGCTGTAAATTGAGTAAAATAAATGACTTATTTCGAACCTAAAATTGTCATAAATTTGACACCTTCTTGCGTCAAATTCATGCAAAGAAACAAAGGAAAATAAAAATTATGCTGAATCCAATTCCATTGGAAGTGGACTAAGCTTTACAACGGGTCGCGTGTATTCGCCATTCTGGATTTTTACTTTTACCACCCGTACAACTCCATCAGCTCCTGGATAAAGTTCCGTCACACGACCGAGAGGCCATTGAAGCGGAGGAGCGTCAGCATGCATAAGAACGAGTTCATCAACTTGAATATTACGACAATTCCTATGCCATTTTTGTCGCTGCTGCAGCGTGTGCAAATAATCGTTTAATTGCAATGTACGCGGACCGATATGTAAATAAATTTTATGGAAATAGTCGATAAGAATTTTTGTAAAGTTGCACTTTTTAGGAAGCAATAATGGATACTTCTTTTGATACGGTAGTTCGGCGAAAGACAACCTACCCCCCACCCTGAGAAAACCGAGGGGGTCGACATAAGGTGCTAACCTTTTAAGTGAAGAACTACAGCTGTAACCATTGGAAATTGCTTGGATATCAGCTGCAAAATGCTCTCGCTGAACGGATTTAATGAGCACATCGTGTGCGTTCTTTAAATCTGATAGAGACGAAGGACCTGTGTTCCTATTAGACTTCGTCGATCTACAATTGTTAATAAACTGAAAACAACGCGCTAAGACCTTTTGAAGCTTGCTAAAACTCGAATATTTTTCGGTTAAATCATAAACAAGGTTTGAATCACGTGTTGTGTCTTGCACGCTAGTTTGAGCCAAAGTCGCGCATGGAATTTTGAGTTCTGGCACATTTGCCGATTTAAATTGATCTATTGATTTTACTGGCCAATTCTCTCTTGGTGCGTCTAGCCAGTTCGGTCCTCCGAGCCACTCCGCTGTCGATAACAGCACGGAAGGTAGCGCTCCGCGCGAGCACACGTCAGCGGGGTTGGACGCGCCGCTCACGTGAAACCAACAATCGCTTTGCACGGTCTCCAAAATTTTGGAAACACGCGAAGCCACAAAGGTTTTGAGATTATAACTGGGTGTATTCAACCAACTCAGCACCACAGAGGAATCGGTAAACAAGAGTATTTCATGAACAGGAATTCGTTCAGACAATATTGACTTCGTATATTTGACTAACTTGACTAACAAATGCGCAGCCATTAGCTCGAGACGTGGAATGGTCACTGTCTTCAAGGGTGCAACCTTGGATTTTGCAATGACTAGACTGACCTTCGAATTACCTTGATTGTTAAAACTACGCAAATAGATGACCGCAGCTATTCCTTGAACTGAAGCATCGCAGAATCCTAGTATCTGGTAGTAGCTGTGCTGTTTGACAGTAACCTGGCGCTCGTGGCTAAAATTCGACAATAGCGGGAGCTCTGACATGTAGGTGAGCCACTCCTTTTCTAGTTCCGGAGGCAGCCGCTCATCCCAACCCAGCTGTTGGAGCCAGAGTTTCTGCATGAAGCATTTCGCGTAGAATATGCAAGGAGCCACGAAACCTAAGGGATCATACTGACGACCTATCTGTGACAAGACACTACGCTTGGTGATCGCCTGTGAAGCTGGAAGTGGATGGAATACGAAGGAAAACACATCTTCGGCGGGTCGCCACTGCAGACCTAAAACTTTTATGGATAGGTCCTTGTCATCCTCGAATGCAATGGGCGTTTCGCGGTGATCAGCTGGAACCCGAGCCAGTACCTGGGGACAGTTGCTGGCCCACTTACGAAGCAGAAATCCTCCTCCACTCAGCAACTCTAACAGTTCATCCTGTAGCCTAGCTGCTTCATCATAGCTGCTCACTGACCACAGAAGGTCATCGACGAAGAAACCCTTTTTTAGAACCTTGCTCGCTAAAGGATACTTCTCGCAGTCGTCGTCAGCCAGTTGATGCAGGACTCGGATCGCTAGGTACGGACTGCTAGCAACGCCGTATGTGATCGTGTTTAACTCATACACCTTTAAAGGTTGATCAGGTTGAAACCTCCACAAGATGTGTTGGTAATTGCGTTGAGATTTTTCGATCAAGGTCATTCGAAACATTTCACAAATGTCACTTGACAAGCAAATTTCATGTATACGAAAATTTATTAAAATCTCATTAATATCTGCTTGAAGCTTAGGACCGGCGTAAACGACTGAATTTAAAGAATTATTATTTGTCGTTTTGCATGAGGCGTCAAAAACTACTCGGAGTTTTGTCGTGGTACTTGACGGTCGGAGAATACAAAAGTGAGGAATTATGTACTTAGAATCCACAGTACCAAAATCACCTACGCAAGTCATGTGACCAAGGCTTTCATATTCGGACATGAATTTATTATATTCTTCCTTAAGTTCCGGAAGACGATTCAGCTTTGTTTCTAAATTGTTGAAACGACGTAACGCTTGTGGAGTCGAATCGCCGAGATCAAAACTGGGTTTGAACGGGTACTTCACTGTATAACGTCCCGTAGTATCGCGACTGTGTTCGTTTTGGAACAATTGTTCGACATACAAATCTTCTGGTTTTTTAGTGACGTCATACGGCACGTTTTCAGTCTCCCAGAAAGAGTTCATGATTTTATCGATACTACTAGTTTTATTAGCAGAGAACAAGTTGAGCGAGGCTGTATTTGACTCACAATCGTCACTCAGTACTGTCTGACCAGTAATGACATATCCGAATATGGAATGCATCGCGACGGGCAAACCCGGGTCACGTGGTAGTATATTTTGACCGTCATAAATGTAGGGAAATAAGTCACCTGCGATCAACAAGTCAACTGGAGCCGCCGAAAAGTAGTTCGGGTCAGCTAACTCTAGATTTTTGAAATTATTGATAACTTTGTTTGATAAGGTTACTGTAGGTAAGTTGCTAGTTATATTACTTACGACAACAGTATCAGTGCTAAGCACCGGACCAAATGAGTTTCGTGGTTTAATTGAACGTGTAACCAGACCGAAATCTTGCACTGGCGCACCTCCCAGACCCATGGGTTCAAACTGACACTTGCGTCGAGACAAACCCAGGCGCTGGGCACACTCTTTTGTCATATAACCGGACATGGCACCGCTGTCAATGACTGCACGTACGGCGTGGTAAGTTCCCCATCGATCTGCGACGTGCACCATGGCAGTGCCTAACAGCACGGTTGAATTTGACGAACAAGTCAAGCCGACGTTTGGCATTGACCTTTGACTTTGATTTTGACCATTTGAAACGTTTTGAATACTTGAAATGTTTTGACTATTTGAACCGTTTTGATTAATTGATGAATTTTGAACAGTTGGAACTGTATCTAAGTGAATACTGTGATGGTGCGGTTGTTTACACAGCACACAACGCACTTTTGACGTACACTCGGACAACGAATGCTGACGAAAGCAATTTTCGCATAATTGAAGCTGTTTCACTTTGTCAAGACGCTGCACCGGTGTTAAATCAAAAAACTCGAAACATCGATAAGTTGAATGTGGCTTGTCGCAAAATAGACATCTATTTGATCGTTCGTTATTATTCTTACTCACAGCTGACAAGCACGGCTTTTGGAACTGCTTCGGTGCACTACTGTAATTAGCAGCATTATTATTATTTTTTCGAACAAAATTCGGCTTTGCAGAGGTGTTAGGAACACTCTTAGGCGTAAACTGAATTTTTGATGTACTAATTTTAACCTCAGACATTTCCAAAACACGCGCCTGTTTCTCCACGAAATTAATCAGCTGTTCGTAAGTAGGTATATCGGTTTGATCTACTGATTGTTCGAATTCGCGCCTAGTGACGGGGTCTAAATTTTGCAATCCCATATAAAACAGTATGAAACTCGATAGGTTATTGATTTTCAAAAGTTTCAATGCTTTAACACACTCTTGATACGTTTGTAAAAATGTATTTAGACCAGTAGCCGACTCAGTTGACAAAGGCTTAAATTGAAACAGCCGATCTAAATAGCTCGTAGCTAAGGCACGAGTGTTCTCAAATTTTTTGACTAGCAAAGCCCAAACTATCGGATAATTATCGGCCGTCACTGGCATCCCTTTGACCACAGTCAATGCCGAACCGCTGACTACGGAGAGCAGGTAATAAAACTTCTCAATGTTCGTAATATCATTGTTGTTATGAATTAAACTCGTAAACGTGTCATAGAATGTTTGCCAGTTTTCTAATTTGCTATCGAAATGGAACAATTCTAGTTTAGGCAGCCGCGGCTTAGCCGACCGCGAGTCTGGCCCGGCAGCGCCCGGGCCGCGGCCCGCGGAGCGCGACGAAGGTCCGCTACCGCTGCCGTCACACGATTGCCAAGTGTCGCTATTAGCCTCCGCTACACTCAGAATACGGAAATACATGTCGTCAAAGGTTTGAATTTCTTGATAATTTGGTTTAAATTTCGGGTTTTGTTTCTTATTATAAGAATTTAACTCGAATATGCATTGTTCGAAACATTCCCGAGTCGAATGAAGTTCTTTAAGTCGCAAATTAAATTCGGTTAAACGCTCTGGTGGAGTTGATTTGGATAGTTCAAATAACGTTTGACATCGTATAAAAAGCAGTTCTTTTTTGTTAATAAGTTGTTCGACATCGAATTCTTTTTCGTCCATTTCGAATTAAAAAACAAAAGACGCGCGCGACGCGTTGCAAAGAACGAAAATTGAAAACGTTTATTTTATACGTATTATTCTAGGTAAATAACTTAGATTAGAAATAAGCCTGTTACCTTAAAACTGCGTGAAATGTGTGTTTTATGTGTATGAATGTGTATTTAGTTTGCAAACTGAGGATGCGGTTCGATTGACCAAAATGTTTGAACTACGACATTTGAATATTGAAAATAATTAGCAAAACCGAATTGGGCAAGATATAGGTTTCACTTACAGTTTGTTCTGGCTCTTTTCCTCAGTCCTTGGGACACATTTAAGACACAATCACAGCACTTTCAGAGTTTTTATGAATAATTTAAAAGAGCGCGCGCCGGCCGGCATTCATTTCGAGCTGTCAATTTTGCGCAACTGACTGGTGGCGCCGCCGTGCGGGAGAAAGCGGAATGTTCATTCAGCCAGTATGTTTTTGATATGTGCAGGAGGTTTTAATGCACATATTACTAATTATATCTGCCCAATGTAACGTACAGAAATTATTTTAGTTCATTGATATGGACCTCCGCAAAGTAACGCCTGATTCAATAAATTATTTAAATGTACCTAATAATCGGATTATTACTATGTTGAACCATTATTAAGATTATTTAAGCGCGTTTCAATATGTTAAACTATGCCCCCTGGAGGCAAACAGATAACAGATGTCTAGTAGATAATGTTAATGTAGAAAGAATAGACAAAACAAAACAATGTGCAATTGATTCTCCAACCAAATTGCGATTTCTATAATTCGACTCCTTTTCGACTCTAAAAATACGAAGTTGATTTACGTCAATATTCAAATTCAAATCATTTATTCAGCAAATTCAAATCATTTATTCAGCAAATAGGCCGCAATGGGCACTTTTACACGTCATTTTTTTAATCTACCACCGGTTCGGAAAAAAACCTCTGTTGAGAAGAATCCGGCAAGAAACTCAACGAGGTATTTTTTTTTTTTAAAACAGATTCACAATATTTATAAATGATATCTATGTACACATTACAAGTATTTAACACAATTTTATTTTTAACACAGTAGGTTCACTATTTGAAGGGATCGCTAGTGCGGATCGGAATTATTTCCAAATATCCCTGTCCATGATATAATCGTTAACTTTATAATAAGCCTTAGATATTAATGTCTTTTTTGACAGTAGATTTAAATTTTGTATCAGTTTCTTCAGTAATATTTTTTGGAATTTTATTATAAAAACGTATGCAACTTCCCAAAAACGACTTTTTGGTTTTAGCCAGTCTGTAAGATGGTACTTTAAGCTTCCCTGTGTTTCTAGTAGCCTTTGGCTTATCGACGTTAGTGGGAAAATCACATATATTCTTCCTAACGTACATGATTATTTCAAAAACATAAAGCGACGGCAGGGTTAGGATACCAGTTTCTGTTATTCTTCAGTATCCCCTATAGTAATAGGGATGTTGACACCACTAATCAACTGACGTAATTTTTATGAGCTGTCCCATAGAGTTTCAATGGCAATAGCGAATTATGACGTCACTATCTGGCAACTCAATCACCCTACTATTTATTTGTTTTAAAGCAACAAAAATCTAATTTTACAGTAAATCGAAAATTAATCTGGTTTTCAGGGCTAAAATAAATCGTTTTTTTACTGGAGTTTGTGCCTTTGAATTATTTTTTAATAGCGTCATCATCCCTATTAATGTTAATTATTCAAGATGTGAATTAAAAGTATCATTGCAGTTGCCATGAAACAATATATTCATGTAGGTGACGGTACACTAGAGAATATTACGCGTAGTTTACATAAAACGGCGTAGTTTAGCTCAGTATAGTTTCGCTAACTCGTAGAACGCCCAATATTCGCTCACGCTCAACTCGCGGCCTGAGGCCTCCAAAATTGAATGCGAAATCTAATCCACGACTAACTACATACCTATATTGAATATATTATGCAAATACAGTTTATAGAGTACACCCGGCTCGCTGTCGGAGGACGGTGTTCCTCAACTATTGAATTAATTTGAATTTGTTAGAAAAGGTTGTTTTGGTTAAAGTTTCACTTAATTACTTCTGATAGGGCGTGTTTTGACGAACTTTTGCAATAAAATTAATTCTGGACAAACGTTGCCGTTTAACTTTACGCGCGCTTGTTTCAGGGGAATGGGAAGGTTGGATTGTTGAGCTGATGCGCGGATAGAAAAAGTTGGGGGATCACACTAAAGTACAATTCAATAGAATCTGACAATTTTCTACACATTTAACACACCCTAACGTGTGGGCACGCTTGATTATATATATCCCTGTTGTTGCAAAAGAATAATAGTCGCATCACAAAGCCTTAGGCAGCCCGGTGTTCATATTAGTAGGCTGGAAGTGTCTACAGGATTGTTAGATTCTATTGAATTAGAGTATACCTATATCACTTTTACGGTACTTGACCTCGAAAAGAAACCTTTGACGACCAGTTTGAGTCCAGTGGTTAGAGAACCTAACTACGATGCCCCGGGTTTGATCCTTGTCGTCTCCAACGATTTCGATGAAATTTGGTATGTGGGGGTTTAAAGGGATGACAAATCGATCTGGCGTGGTCTTATCTTATAGGTCAAATTAATGTCCATCTCGTTGGTGGACGTCCTACGCTGCGCTTGCCGATCTGCGGCCTCCACTCGAGAACAATGATATTACATGTTACTATCGTATTTAGAAGGTCACTGCTCGAGAACCTTTCGGCCCCAGCGGTCATCTGTTCTCCGTGCTATATATATTATTATGGCCCTCGTGTACAATGTCGTACTTATATCAAAATTAACAATTTTTCTTAGTTAATCTTATAAAAATCAAGGGTTAATTTTGCTGATAAATTGATTAGAGATACAAGATTTTTTTATTACTGACTCGTAATTCAAATGACCACATAATTTCACGTGCAGGAGTCGACTCGCCCGCGAGTTCAATTTGGACTCTCCCATGAATCAAAGAGCACATTACGAAGTTTATATTGCACCGTTAAATGGAAACCGGATGTGACCACAATGTTCCGTGGAGTAAACACCTAATTTGACTTTGGGCGCTGGCTTCCGGGGAAATGGCGTTATGGTAAAGTCGAGGAAACTAAATCGCGTACCATGAAGGGACCTTATGGTTATAAATTTCGCTATAATTTCTTTGACAGATGAATTGAATGTCTTCAAACTTCCACCCTTGTACTTGTGTCTTAAGGGCGCTAAGTAAGGAATTACGACCGAGACTCTATTAGAAGTCTAAAGTTCAAGGGTTTTGGAAGTCAGGCTTCGTAATTCCTATACCGACCATAAAACATACAATGTTTTTTTATTCACGTTTGTAACTTTTGTAATTATGCAATTTTTGGAAATTCCTATGAAAATACACTAAAATCTTGGAAGTTTATAATATAAAATTTGATATTATCAAATGACAGCACAAACAAGGGAATTGTGGAGGTCTATATCAATGAACTAAAAGAATTTCTTTGCTCACCTGCGATCTTATGCTAGCTGATTTCATTGAAGACGCATCATGTTCATGCAGTTCCTCCACCTTCACTGCATGATCACGCATATCGTGCATTAACTTAGCTATCATGTCGTGGGTGAGCAGAAAAGATTCTTTTAATTCAAATAAATGTCCTCAAAAATACTGTCTAACCTACTTACAATACAATACAATACAATAACTCTTTATTGCACACCAACATATAGCAGACAATTACAGAAAACAGGTATATACACAGAGACTTAGTAAGTATAGGAAAAGTAGTAGACGTAGTAGAAGCAGTAATTATACAAAGTATACATACTTCAATCCATTTGACTTCGCACTCCACTGACAGCAGCTTAACTTTCGAGCACGAAACCAGTATACTCATATCGAGCATATCTTTTACCTAATACTTTTTCATGTTCAAAATGTGAGTGTGATTGTGTGCGTAGGTGGTAACAAATTTAAAAGTTCACTTTAGCAAATTCTTCTTCCCACACGTAAATACAAACATGTACTATTTTAATTTTTCTAGTTTATTGTCTAGTTGTAATTAATTTAACTCTAGAATTTATTTTTTAGCATAATCACGACCTTGTACGAAATAGCGAATACCTCCTAATACAAGAGTTAAACTTAATAATTAAAAATAGCAGAATAAGCTGCCTATTCTCTCAACACCACATAATGATATTGCAAATAAACATATTCTATTCTATTCTATTAAAAGGAGGATTTGTCAACAACTGTAAACACATTGCTAGAAAATAAATTATTTTGATTTTTGAAATGATTTTGATTTTTTAAGTAGGTAAATACATCACTGTCATATAAAAGATGAAATTACATGGTTTACAATATTTTTTCGCGGATGTTTCAAATTATTAAAGTCGCTTCTGTCCCGACATTTTCTTTATAATGTCCCGACCATTTTTTAAATAATTTGTCTTAATATAAAAAATATGTTCTCTTGTTATGATGGCTAAGTGGTTAGAGAACCTGACTACGAAGCTTGAGGTCCCGGGTTCGAAACCCGGCCGGGGGGCTTGGATGTTTAATATGTATTTAAGTATTTATTTATCTATATTTAAGTATGTTTATCCGTTGCATAGTGTCCATAGTACAAGCTTTGCTTAGTTTGGGACTAGGTCAATAGGTATCAAGTGTTCCATGATATTTATTATTATTATAAAATCCTACTTCATATAAAAAAGTACGCCTCCGGTTGGGTTCATGGTCCAAGTCGTTACTATAATACTTCAAGTCTCCCTAGTGAAGAGTGTAGTGCTGGAGGCGGGATTCAAAATGTCGATATTTTATTTCCAGCGACAACTTTAAACAATTTTGTCTAGACGGGCAATGCCTTGGACTAGATATTTTTATTTTTGGCAAACTGTTTTAATATTTCGTATCGCTATAAAATATTTTTGTTTACTTTTTATTTGTGTTAAAATGTTTCGTTTGCGGACTGGTCGAGAGACTTTATTTATTTAGTTGTTTTCTCACTCACGAGTAAACGATATTTTTATTCCCATTCCCAATAAATATTATACATAGATAAAATATACCAGCAACATTGAGTGATAAATGTCAAAAATACTGTATGTAAGAAAATAATTTATATACAAATCCTCTAAATACAAGCAATCCAATCATATAAAGGTTACGTCTTTATACACTAATACAAATAATTAAGGACGTACAGTAAGGTTTTCTTCGTTTTCCTGAAATTCAAATGAGAAAGAAAAAGAAAACCGATCTTTTGTTTCAAGTTCCAAACAACGTAGAAAACTATTTTAAATGTCCGCTTGAACGTAGAAACAGAACAGAGAAAGATTTTTTAAAGAAGACATAGAAAACATTGCAAAATCTTTGAATAACAGCGACATCCTTTCATCATTCTCGATCAGGGTGCTTAAAATTTAAACCATCCCATCCTAATCATAAGTGCCGCCGGTATCGACAGCGGGAATCCCGGGATTAAATAAGCGATTGATGACGGCCGAGCCCAGTCCCGGGACCCGCGATTAATGAATCCCTAATGGCCACACTTTATGAAACAAGGACTACGGCCTGGAATTTTTTTGAACATTAAAAAACAACGGGATATTCTGTCCGGGCTAATGTTAGCTTTTGACAGATTTGCTATAGGATGTTGTGATTTGTTGGAATTTAGGGAAAGCAGGAATATTTTTTGCTTGTATCCTTTCTACGGAAGTTGTTTAAACATAATTCATTCTTAATATCAAAAATACTGCTTATATTAAACCTATTTTCAAAGAATGTTGATCGTGATAACCTTTAACGAGTTCTCGATCTATCTCTCTGTCTATTCACTGAGTCCCTTGGTACCAGCTGTGGTACCAGTCATTTAGTTCTTGTCAAATGCGCGGCAGGGCGTGTAAGCGGACGCGGCGGCCACACTGTCATTTCGTATTGGAATGAGCTATGAGTGTTGTTGTTGTTTTCACTAACACTTAGTTTTATCAGGAAAAATAAATAGCAGGGCGCATTTGTAATGAATGAGTTTCTTAACTTGAGTTTGAACCCTGGTTTTATATTTTTTGTCAACTGTCAGCGAACAGATTGCAATAGTATCTTAATCGTAGTATGAAGCTGTAATATTCAAGTGACTATTAGTACAAGTATGACGGTATTTAATGCTTCAAAACGAAAATAAGTTTTTATTCAAAATGTCATTTATAATACATTTTTTTTGCTGACTGTACTCGCATTGTTACCTAAACTATATTTCCATAGCTAGTATCGAGTCGATGCCATTAATGGAACCTTACCTACGGAACCTTGAAGCACCTTGAAGTCACTAACACAGACGCTCAAAATCTTTCGTATTTATAATATTACTTATAAGATAATGAAATGACAAGGTAGAGCTTACGGGATCCGGGGTCAACGCCCCGACGCCATTTTGCACCCAGTTCCACGTACCCTCTTAGCGGTTTACCTACGGCTAAATAAAAAACATCTCATCATCTCATCATCATCATCTCATAACATCTCATAACATATAATAGCGCGAATGCTTTTTTTACGAATTGAGTTCGAGCGGAAAACGAAATATTGAAAAGCTACGTGGATTTTTTAAACGCTTAGAGGCTGTTTCACCATTCATTGATTAGTGTTAAATGCCGGTTAAATGTAATGCCCTCTCCGTCTCTTCGAACAAAACAAATAGAGACGGCATCACATCTGTCCCCTGTAAATAATTGCTGCTGGGATTCGCTAGAGTATCATCTTGCATGAGAATAAATAATGATAAATGAAAGTAAAAATAAAAAACGGCAAGCAAAATTGCCAAGTTTAATAGGAACACAACCGAACTCGGGACTCGGGTACTAATTGTATCTACATTAGGTTTAAACCAATATGCAAATGTATTGTAATAGAGTGGATAATACCGCTATTGCCTCTTAGATTTTACTGTTGCACGGGGCTTCGACGGGGTATTTAACATACTTGCCAAGTGGTTTATAGCTGTTTCATTACACTAATTAAGCCTCAAGAACGTGCCAATTCACGTTAAACCGTTAATAGCCTGTTTCATGCCGTCAGTGTTACGTAGCATAGGTACAAATAACCCGTAAGTAAATCGTAAATTTTTTGACACTGTATAAAACTTGTCGTAAAATAATGACAAAAGAGTTAAAATAAATACTTATATGGATCAACTATTGAAAAGTCCGAAATAGGGATGTTGACGCCATTAAAAAATAATTCGAAGGCACGACTTCAGTAAAAAAACACTTTATTTTAGCCCTGAAAACCAGATTAATTTTCGATTTACTGTAAAATTAGATTTTTTGTTGCTTTAAAACAAATAAATAGTTAGTTGATTGAGTTGGCGAAAAAATAGCGACTTATGACATCATAAGTCGCTATTGCCATTGAAACTCTAGGGGAGAATTGTGTTTTGACAGCTCATAAAAAGTACGTTAGTTGATTGGTGGTGTCAACATCCCTATTAAAGTCGAATTTTGAATAAGCCTACGAGGCCTGGGGGCCTACCACGATCTTTCCTAAACGATCCAAACGCAGAGCAGTTCAATTTAGGCACCTAAACTGAATCGTCGAAATTGGTACCACGACCTTTATTTCTCAGAGCTGAATCTCAATCGCTTACAAGTGAATGAAAGACCGATATCGTCTCTGATATATGTATCGCTATCGCTGAACCTCACTTAAAATTAATCGCAAAAGTAACGTCGTAGTACGAAATAGCGATGCAGTTCAATTTAGAGCTTAAACTGAATCGTATTAAGAGAGCGTGGTAGGCCCCCTGTTTATAAAGTATAGGCATCGCTGATGGCCAGTATCAATTTTGGTTTGTTAAAGTAGAAAAAGCTTTTGCTACTAACATCTTACACTACAATATTAAAACGGTACACTACACCCACTACATCGTTCTACACCCACTACAGCGATCTTTATATTATAATCGTGCTGACCACTACAGGTAAATCGAAAAGTTAATCGAATGTTCATCGAAAACAGGGAGAGAATAAATATTTTTCCGGCAACTGTAAATACTGCAACCGATGTAAACAACACACTAAATATTTATGCTCAATTTGTCAGAAAATAATCGAAAGTAAATACAATAGAAAAGTGGAATGTGATTTTTCCTGGATATCGATGATAAATTTAACTTTATAACAATAATAAACGTGACTTGCGCCGGCCAGGTTAGTCGAATGCGTCCACTGCGGTGGCCTAAAATGCCACTGAGTGACATAGACATAGACATAACTTTATTTCGACATCAAACTTAAAATAATGCATAATTTACAGAAAAGAAAAAGATTTAATTGAGTGGTTTTTCATGTGAGTGGGTGCCACAGGACGGATGGCGACGGCAGGGTAGGCCAAGACGGCGGTGGCGGGACGACCTGTAGCACTACGCTTGTTCTAGAATTTGGAAAACGAAACAATTGTGTCTTTGATATTTATTTAGGTAACATTATTATTATTGTCTAGCCTGGATTGTTGTCCCACTGCTGAGCAAAGGCTTCCCCCTATGTCCTCCATTTCTCCCGATCCAAAGCAGGCGCTATACAATTCTCCATACAAATATTTTACGCCGTCGCTATCGAGTACGGTCACTGTAAACTCATGGTAGTGGTGGGCCCACATTTCCTAGCCAAACTTATTCCTCTATTAAAGAACCCCCCAATTTCATACAGCAAAGTTTGTTAATTAATATAGTCACGGCAAAAACTTGAGTACTTCACTTGCGGTACACATAGAGTTACCCGACCCATGTCATGTCGGGCGAGCACCAACCGCCAGTCATGGTGGTTGAGTGGAACCCTAATTTAAGTAGAAACTAATAGAGATGTTTCCGAAGGGAATTATTAAAAGGTTTAAACAAGTTGCCTATTGAATAAAAGTATTTTTCACTTCTCATGCTCGTAAAGTTCGTGTTTATGCTGGATCTAGGCGACATGAAGTGACTTTTTATACACTTGTGCATAAAATGAAATCTTCGTCTAAGACCAAGGTAATTAAGCGTCAACAGCCACAAACAAAGAAGGTTCTATATATTTTTTTGAAAAATTTTTAATTTATATAAAACTAAAAATCAATCAAATCAATCAAAACAAATCACTAAAACTAAGAAAATATTATTATATAGTATTAATGGGGGGGTGGCAGATGAAAAATCGACTATGACTATGATTGATTATTTGTAATATTAAAATCACGTATAAAAATTCAATCTATTATTTCCATAATAAATTACTTTTCCACATCCCTAACATGAAGCGTTTCTATTTGTTCATGAAAAACACATTCCTTGTAACACATCCTCGCACATCTCCAGTGGAAACACAGCCTTAAGTTCGCTAATAATTACATGCCCTTTCCTCGCTTCCCTATTAAAAAAAATATAAAATGTCTCAAACAATGTAAAGCCAGTAACACACCAAAGCATATGCGAGACCTCATTACAGCAGCATCTTAATACGCCATTTTATTTCCGAATCCAGTGCTCGTCAACTCCCGGCTCATAAATAAAGACGTAAATAAAACACGAGATGCAGTGGCTGAATAATGCAGGCGTCGCAAGGCTGGATTTATAGATTTACCGACTGAATTGTTGACGACGCCTGCTCTGGCTTTACAATGTTGGAGTGTGTTCTAAAATGTTACGTCGGAATCAGAATGTCAAATGGAGATCCATATAGGGATTTATGTCGGTGCTTTGTGTACAAGGTTTTAGTTTTTTAATAATTTATTGGGCCAGGCGTTACTTTGCTCGGAGCTCCATATCAATCCATGCTAAATAATGTTTGTTTGTATATTTGTGTGTTTGTCCATCTTTCACGCCGTAACAGAGCGATGGATCGACGTGATTTTTAGCATAAAGATAGTTTATGGGCCCGAGAGTGACATAGGCTACTTTTATCCCGGAAAAATGCACAGTTCCCAAGGGAACAGCGCGCGATAACCGAATACCACGCGGGCGGAGTTGCGGGCAAAAGCTAGTAAACTATAAAATTACTTTACTCACCCACGACCTTACGATAAATACATACGTGTACCTACGTATGAAACAAATGTTACACATACATCACACAAACTCAGCATGACACTATACTGACTCGTTTCGAACCCAATCCGTGTTCATCATCAGAGCAGCATAACCGTTCATCGTGCTATCAAATGTGAGTTCTAACGAATCAAAGTAACTCACAATAAACGAATGTTTGTAAATATATGAACTGTAAACAAAAGATCATTTGAGAATTGTTTTTCTACCATCAGATGCAGTGAAAATTCAGTAAGAAGACAATTGGAAATACACTTGGGTACTGTTAGCGGATTTAACTCTGAACAAAAGTTAAGACCGTCCAACTTTCGGGGACAGGACGGTGTCAAGAATTTTTAGCAGCATGTGAATGTAACTTCTAAAGATCGGTTTTTTGGAATATTTTTGTATTTTTTATTTCCATCCCAGCCTATACACGTCCCACTGCTGGGCACAGGCTTCCTATCAGAACAAGAGGGCTTGGGCCATAGTTCCCACGCGGGCCCAGTGCAGATTGGGAACTTCACACGCATCATTGAATTGCTTCGCAGGTATGTGCAGGTTTCCTCACGATGTTTTCCTTCACCGCAAGGCTCGTGGTAAATTTCAAATGTAATTCCGCACATGAATTACGAAAATCTCAGAGGGGCGAGCCGGGGTTTGAACCCACGATCCTCTGCTTGAGAGGCGATAGGTCAAACCACTAGGCCACCACGGCTTCAACACACGGCATATTATGCATAGCCCTGAAAACCAGATTAATTTTCGATTTACTGTAAAATTAGGTTTTTTGTCGCTTTAAAACAAGTAAATAGTTAGTTGATCGTCTTATGATATCATAACTCGCTATTGCCATTGAAACTCTATGGGAGAATTGTGTTTTGACAGCTCATAAAAAGTACGTCAGTTGATTGGTGGTGTCAACATCCCTATTACAACACATCACCCCAAATACTTGTGCTAGTTTCGTCTAATTATTAACTCAGTCTCATGAATGTGAGATTTAACACAGAAATGATCTTTCATCAGGGTCAGAGTAACGCATTTTTTGTGGCGATATTCTTTGCTAATTACCGCTTCCCCTGCATTGTCCGACTGTGTCACAGTTCGGTTGTAAATTTTTTATGTCCCTTTTTATCGCCCGCCGCGGCAGTAAATGCGTTTCCTTGTGCGGAAGTCGCAAATGTCTTGCGATTGCGGCATTGTTTAGTGACAGAATAAAATTTGACAAAAGAAATATGGCACGTAATATATTCATGACGCTATTAGAATTGATCATTTAGAAGTGATTTAAAAAATAATTACGAAAATTCAGCGTGCCGTTTTTTGCCACTATTCTTCACACTTTGCAGCTTTGTTATGAAAATATTATTTGTTATTTTTTTTACCTATTAAAA
The DNA here is from genome assembly GCA_037349165.1 of Choristoneura rosaceana. Taxonomy (NCBI): domain Eukaryota; kingdom Metazoa; phylum Arthropoda; class Insecta; order Lepidoptera; family Tortricidae; genus Choristoneura; species Choristoneura rosaceana. Next base: position 2,631,196 of record JAZBNJ010000026.1, read on the forward strand.
ATATTAAAGATATTCATTTAGTTTTAAGAGTTCTCGGGAACGCAGGATCACAGAGTTTCATGTTAATTACTTAATTAAATTTTTAAGAGGTTTATAACGAACGACGAACGATGATGATAGCGAACCTATTTAAAATTGCGTTAACTTCTGTAGTATAAAAACATAATAAACACCACTAATGTACATGTAGGTATTTTTAGTCCATTTGTGTTCAAAATACCGAGAAATGTGTGTTACAATTTGACCGTTTATTCAAACCTTAAATTAAACGGCGTATACTGCTAGAAAATTTATATAGCCAAGAGATGTAGATTCAAATTGCACTTGGCGCACCCAAAACCTGTCAGTTTCTAAAAAAAACTATACTACGCTTAATAAAACTTCTGCCATTAACAAGCAAGTAAGTAGTTAATTAAATACATCTATTCATGCAACTAACTGCTAGTAATTTATCAATGTTATTAATAATATTTCTTTTGATATCATTGTGCCGTAATTACGCGATACAATGTCGATTATTTAGCTGCCTAGATAACATTTGTCCGTAATGGTTGAACCGTGAACGATGGACGACGCCGCCCAACAGGTTTTGTACTGCCTGCTGCTCGTTCGCAATAACACTAACAATCATATAATAAACCATCCAAATAATAGATCCATTAGTCAGGGACGCTATATCTAGTTTTCTCTTGGCACTGGCGAAAACTTGGCAAGAAGAACTGAAAAATGAATATTTTTGTGCACAGGCAAAGTGCGGAAAGAAAAGATAACGTTTTAAAAGTGAGAGAAATGTTTGAGTTTTTCTTAATACAATACTACAATGACTCTTTATTATAATAATCTATATATATATGTATGTATTACGTGAGGCCGATTTTTGTACACACCATCAGATCTACAGTTATGGTCCGATTTTGATAAATGATATGCTATTAGATTCGTCTTATCACGTAGAGTTGCATAAAACCCTTATTTTTTTGATTTTTTACCGAAAAAGTAGAAAAAAATAAATTTTAAAGAACTACTGTGCGCTACCCAACCAGCCAGTATAGCGTGACCTGTGATCCGTCATTTGACTTGAGATGAGATGACATTATGAAAATTGAATTGGACTCAAACCTATTCTAGTTATTCATTTATTTCGAGTAACTTTAGGATTCACACTTTGCCTAAATAAGTATCACAAATGTTGAACACCAAGTAAACAGTATAGAAAACGCAGCAATACGCAGCCTTATCGCTTCAGAGCGATCTCTACTCTTCTTTTTTCTTTCGTTTTCTTTTTTTTAATTTCAAAATTAGACATGAGCAGATATTGACTCTTACTACAAATTAGGCAAGTTTGTCAAAAAAAAAATAGCTATACTCTGAAAATATTTATATGGTTATAACCAAGAACAAGCCAGCGCCGCGCCAAACATTTACTTACTCAACCAATTTGTTTAATTAAACCTAACAGTATGAGTTCCTTTTGATAATGATTCGAAACTTAACCGCGGCGTAATTAATTAGGGCTTCAACCCTCGCAAATTCAACCAGAGACTAATAATCCATTCAGTCGGTCCATTAAAATGGAGAGACACTCGAAATACGCTAAATGACCTATTAAGGCTAAAAGGGTTGGTGGAATTGTAGCGTCATCGCCGTGTCACTACGTCTGGCTTAATAAAGATACTATCTGTTGGCGAATTAGTAAACGAAATCTGAGCGACGTGCGAATCGGGACGAAACCTCGTTTTTGTTGAAACTTGTTGCTTCTTTACGTGCCTCTTTTATTCGTACTGGCCAGTGAGAAAAAAGTCTCGAATAATATCAGTTGACTCTGTGTCAAAACAACTGAACGTGAAAAAAATAAAAGTGTAGTGTTTTCTTGTGTTTTGTTGTCTTCACATCACACGTCAGCGGTTGGGTATTTGGTTTCGCGCTCGACTGCTCTCTGTTACGGAGACGTTCTTTTTATTATCAGAAATAAAACACGTGAAACAGATGGAAAAAGGGAAAGGTAAAGTCCGATTTATTTCGTCACAAATATCTAAAGTGCGTGAAGTGCTAGTGAGAGGCATATCGTGAACCCTTCACCATGTGTCCACGTTTTGAACTGAGAACTCGCATCGATCGTCATTTCCTCCCATCCTTAGCTAGAAAGCCCATCGGGCCGGAAGGCGTTCCACTCCACGCTCGCAGCCCGATTCCAGGAAAATTCAACTGAAAATTTGTCTGTATTCGCCATTATACTCGGCAATATCTCAACAGTACCCAAACTTCCTAACAATTTCAAAATTGATACCAAACAACTGAATAGTGCAATAAACACTCACAACCCGTAAACAACACCCGCATTTGACAATAGTGACCCATAAATAAATAAGTAAGCAACGAGCACTCCACGACGGTTTCCGAAGAGGCCCGAAGCGGACATTTTATGGGCCATAACTGAGCAATATGGCGGCCGGCGAGAAAATATTTCGGCGCGAAATTTGCGACATCGAGCGCGTCGTTTGAGATTTATGGTATCGGCGTTGTCTTTGGAAATATATTGGTCGACACTTACGTCTGTAAGTTGATACACACGCGGTAAACATGGGGCTCTAAATTGGTGGGGCTCCTATCTAATATCCTTTGAGGGTGTAGGGATTTTTTATCACTTGGCTGTTTTGTAAGCGTTTTATGCGGCGGAGTGCGAACGCCGCTGCGGAATGTTTCACTTTAAAAGTTGTAACTTTAAATAAATATTTTTATTTTTTCGCCGTCTGAGAACATAAATCTTCTGTTCTTTTCCAACTTGTTCTTTTGTGTGCAAAGAACGGGTGCTCATTGTCCGCGATAAATAGACAGCTCTATTGTGTATGCTTCAGTTATGTTTACTCGCTCTTGCAAACAGATTTGTTGTTTTTGTCTTTTAGCTTTCAAATCTGAGCTAAAATTCTAAAAGTGTTTAATGTGCGGTGACTAAACTGTTTAGTCGGTACAAGAGTTGTATTATGCGCTAACTCCAATTGTAATTTATTTTTATACGAGGTCATTGTCAGTGAAAAGTATTATAAAAACTGGTTTTAAAAATTGTAAGTGGAGCTATCAAACCATCCATCATAGTTAAACGAAAGCATTTAAATTCTGTCATCGTATTCGGAAAACAACAAAGCAATATCGTCAACATAACGGCACATTTAATAAAATGTTGAAACGCACAGTCGAGTTGTAATAGCCCCGAACTCGCACGCATCCGAAATCAATGATATTATCCTGCGAGCCGGAAACCACCGATATTGAATACCCACGTAAACACCTATGCGAGTGACATCGAGCTATAACTGTCGCTTCGACTGCCTGTAGTTGCGGAATCGAGTTTTTCACCGATACATTTTTGTGAAAAAGAAACGATATACGAACGTGTTTCAGCACTATAAGTGTTTCTTACATTGTCGAGGTACTTATAGTACTTACTGAGTTACATAATTTTATACGAGGTTTTGTTGATTTCAGTTACCTTCGGCAGATGGTTCAGTTTATAGATAGGAACCACCTGTTAATTCATTTTTGACCAAGTGAAAAAATAATTTAAGTCATCTTTGAAGATCGAGTTGTATACTTAATTCACAGTAATACAGGTGACATTCACGTGACACATAAGAGCTATAAAGACACTCTTTTAACCTTTTGCTAAATATTTGTAAATTAAAGATACTTATGGATTTAAAAAAAAAAACAAAGAAGAGTGTGTTGGACACGTCCAAGACAGAGTTCCGTGGCCATTAGTATTTTTAATATCATCGAGTAATATTTTTCTAAGGATTTCATATCGTGTACAGAATCTTCCAAGTTTAGATAGGTATACATATTATATACCGTAGGCTGTTATTTAGTCTTAAAGTAGGTACCTACTAATAATGCTCAAGCAATCTTAGCCGTTGTAATTTTTCTTGTAAATTTGATGTTCTTACCACCATCTTGAATTTTTTAAATTTTTTCCACCAAACAGTTTAGATTTTAGAGGGGGGGCGCTCGATTTTAATGAAAATGAACTAAAAGAATTTCCTCGCTCACCCGCGACCTTACGATAGCTAAACTTATGCAAAATATGCGTGTTCATGCAGTAATTAGATCTGAATATCGAATGTTAAAACGCATCTGAAACTGGTTGAAACGTGTCGAGAAATATTACTCGTGTGTTTTAGCGTGATAAGTCCCGTTTGTGGTATTTTGACCAACAATATCCTTGTCAGTACCATTAAGCCCTCGACCATATCGTACCTCTAACAAAAATGCAAAAATATGAGGATATAAAAATCCATGCGAGCGCGCAATTCACACCTACTCAAAACCCCGTCTTATCTCAAAATGGCTGAAGGGTTAAAGGCACTAGGCTGTCTTATTGACTGTCACTTTTATATTCGGGGTTTGCTGACAGTATTTTAAATAAGGCTGGAATAATAGCCGTCATACCTAAATCAGATAAAGGAGATTGAGGGTAAGGACTGAGCAATTTTATTCGCCGCTGTTACCTTCTCGCAATGAATCATTTAGCTGTATAAAGGTTACTTATAGTAAAGTTGCTGTGTAAAAACTCTATATGTTAAGAGTAGGTACCTAATTATGCATGTCGGTCGGTGTGCAATCACAGATTAAACAGATTCATTAACTGATTCTTTACATATGTAGTATAATATAAAGCAGCTGTATCATTTACATATACAGTTACATATACGTTTGGCTTCATCTACACTTTCAGGTGAGGTCAGGGGCTAGTTTTAAGAAAAAAAAAATCGACCAAAAATTATTTAAATTTTTTTAATGACGTTTTGCTGAATAAAACATGAATTCCTTAAACAACAACAAGCCGGCACAATAAGTCTTGCAAACATGCTAAAGCACTTACCGAATTTACAAATAAAAATACACCTAACTCAGTATTTACGCATTTGATTAATCCATGGGGTCCAGTTTGTCGCGATGCCATTAACGGAACCCAGCGTGGGCCCTGCCCCTTATTATTAGCATAGGGTTTGCAATTCCATAAAGAAAAGAGTAGGGTAAAAGAGAAATATACAATTCCGAAGGTAAATTAGATCTCTTGTCACAGTAAATGAGGTAAATCAACACGAACAGAAAATGTAGAACGGCTTGGTTGTTAGGTTTTATTCAGCGTATTGCTGTATTTGAGTGTTTGTGTGGTACTCTGCATTTGACAGTGGCAATAAAAATGACGTTGAAAATGCGGGTAGTTGTGCACATGTGTTAGTTTAGTCGCGCGAGTTAAACTCGATTTAAGAAGTAAGTTATCCGTAACAATATCATTTAATATGAAAATAGTAAGTTTCCAGATTTGATATTGATATTTGATTTGAATAAGTTGACATACATCAGTTCCCAATCATCTCTAAGTCCGTGTAGGAACTACAGTACCTAAACCATCTCATTCTAGGAAAAGGTCTGCGCCCTGCAGTGGACGTATATAGATCGTGATGATGATGATTGACAGAAACGGTTCGTTTGACGGTATATGATACGATTGCAGTGTGAAGAAAGAAAGATACAATTTGAACCAATCAGAAATGATGTTGAGAAGAGCTATTTCAAAGATCAAAGTCTTGAAACATCAAACAGAACCCATTGCGCCGTCTCTTTCTCACCTGCCCTCCCGGCAAGCGCTCGCTCACGCACTGCTCCATTACATGAATAATTTCCTAGCTCTATACCACATTTACATAAATAATGTCATCCTCATTTTGACGCCGTAGCCGACTACAAATTAAGACTAACACGCGTCATATTATCATCATATTGCTCTTACGTTCCACCCATGGCGTCTGTAATGCCGCACGCCGCATGCAGCTTACGAGGCCGCATCCACAAAATTACACGCTACATAAGCGTTATACAGCCTTTATACAACCTTTATACCGCCCCTATACAGCCTTTATGTACACGCGGCCAATAGAAATGCGATGACACAATTTGCGCGCAAGATTATCGTTATAACGCTCTTATTTTATTAAGCGTTGGAAAAAAACGAGATTTAAATTTGGAAGGCTGTTTATGGGATTATTTTTGTGGTTTGCATGAATTTATATGTAAATGACGCAAATATATCCCATTCCCTTGTTCAAGAATGCGTTCGTTCTGGCTGGTTACACATGATCGGTTTTAAATGTGTAGTCGAGAAAAAAGATGAAATTGTTATGTTCAAATCGTGCTCATATATTCGCATCTTGGTATTTTTAATCTACGTTACATATAATTTTATTAAAAGATTTGAAATGGAATAAAATCACATGATAGAATCATACCGCGTGTGACCTGTAATACGAGCAAAAAATGAAAACGTAGATCGTCCTCGTCAAACTGAACAACAGTAGTTCAGCGACTTTAAAAAAAATAGTTTTTTAATTTTCATTACACTTTTTTTTTTGGCTTTCGAGTTGGTTCCCCTGATTGGGAAGTCCTGCTGTAACAAGAATATATTTCGTTCGAGATTTGTAATCAGCTGACCGACGAATTACGAGTGAGGTCGTAAAGTAAAGACTAGCGGCCAGATTACTCAAGTAAATTTGCTGAAAAATTGGAACAGAGTTAGCACGTTAGAACGACTCTGCAGTAAAAGGAACTGATGAATTGATTTATTTAGCAATTTCGGAGCTACTCTTCATCAGTTCATCCGCTATGATTGCGGTAATGACGTCTTACACTTTCCGTATTTCAGCGAAGATTCCAATTTTAATTAAAAATGCCTAAAGACCTAAGTTTGAAAAAGCATGATGGATAAAATACGTAATGATCATTTGACATAATGCTATTTCCTAGAAACTATTACCTAATGTTGTTGTTGTTGTATACAAGATTAGTAACACCTCTTTGAATAACACTATGAAAAAAGTTCTACTCAATAGTTTCTTATCCCATCTTTGATGTTATGTCATTAGCATAAAGGCCACAGAGCTGTGTCATCTTGTTGGCGTCGGTATGCCGAACACAAGAACTACCTACCTTAAGTACCTATACGAAATTTTGAAACCATCAACACCCCTGGGTGTAGCTTTCCAGCGTTTTTTGTCGTCATTACCATTTCGGCAAGTACAATTAAAAGAGATGTTGTTTAGGTTTTTTTAATGCATAGTGATGTTCTTGGTTTCATTTTTATGACAAGTAAAGAACACCGACGCTGAATCTAGCGTGATCAAAATTCTTACGACGTCCTTCGTTGTGCTAATAAAGTGGGATGGTGATGACGTTTAACCGACCGGTCAAAACGTTTGAGTATTCGCCCCTCTATCTTATTCTGGAGGAAAAATACCAGTGTACTTAGTCAGATTGTGCACCTGTTTATTAAACTGGAGGCCGGGGTCCCGCCCTGCCATTCATCAACCACTCGTTGGGCTTAATTGCTAAATTTGCCGAGCCCACGTGTCTTAAGACAATCTTAAGACCCCCGCTGATGTATGCGACAAGAGCTTTTTGTCAGGCACTCTGAATTTCATTATGGAAGTTAAATTTGTTTTCCAAGATAATTACGTGATATCATTATATTAAATTCTTGTAAAATACCTTTGGAGTTTGGTGAAGTTTCATAAGTTTATGCGTGCTTTCGGAAGTAATTTTGTTTTTGCTTAGACTCGAAGCAGACTGTAAAACAATGTCATGAAGGAGATTGACGATGCTTTTAAAATTATAATTAACGATAATATTACGCGTAATAAGTTCATTACATAATTGTATAAAACTTTGAAAAGCATAAGTTAAAACACATAATGGTCATTTGAGGTAATACGTAATGTAATTTTTTTATTGATAACAAAAGGCGTTGGTCATGAAGACAGAATATCGTTATGACGAGATGTAAAAATACAATATCAGTAGAAGCAACACAGAGAAATATTTCATTTCTTGTTTTTCTCATAGTTTCTCCTAATTCCTTAGCATAATCTATTTTATCTATTGTAAAATTTGTAAAAGACTGTTTGTGCATTAATCATTCTAGGTTCCAAAATGAAATTTAATTTAAGTATTAGATCTCATGGTTTAGGGGTACTTAATAATTTGTAGAAGGTACGCTCATATGTCTTATTACTTGTCATATGCTCAACAAGTGGATATTAGAGCAGCAGGGCTACTACGAAACTCGAAACTCGAAGTTTTGTGTCGTACCGTCTCTCTCGCTTTCGTATTAAATGTCAGTCAGACAAGTGTCAGAGGAACGCATGACACGAACTTCGAGTTTCGAGTTTCGTAGTAGACCTGCAGGGGCCCTCCTTATTTTGTCTCTAGCCTACTCGTATCTCTGTCTCATGCCTATGGGCTTCCTCCCAGAGTATTCATTGCACGTAGAAACAGTTTTTTTCTCACTGATCATTATTTATAGCGATTATAGTACCTATAAACTCAAAATCCAAGTACCCTAATATACATAAAATTGGTTCAAACTATTTAGGTTAAGGAAAAACTAGCCCATTTCTTCTACCATTTTTTCAACCCACACGCACGCCTCCTTGTAAAAGGGAACACTCACAGAGGCAATATAAACGTGTGTTAGTTTAGGACCCTTGATTATGGTCCTTCTAATCGTGGGGAGTCGTCGGGATAAGCCCGGGTTTTTCTTACTCCGCAACTACACGCGACTGGAAGAGCGGAGCACGATTTTCCCGTTCATTGCACGCTCGAGACGTTCACTGTACAGCTATTTGCTTGGAACACACGCAATGTATTAGAAAATCGTTCGTTGTATCGCTATAGTCGTGGCCAGGCTGCTCTCGGATCATTGGTGCTCAATGCGCTTCAGGTATTGTGGACGATCAATTTAGAGCAAGGTGTAGTGGGCAACTTAACCCAATACGTTCTCTTGGATGTTTTCCCTGTACGAATAAAGGGCCGTAAATAAATATTGTTTGAGTAAAATTTAAGGGTTGTTATGGCACGTATTGTTTTTCGTTTCCTTCTTCGATCAACAATCATACGAGATTTAAGGTCCCATACAAAATCAAAGCGAAAAAGTGGCCGTGCTGCTTATACCATAGACAAAGTCTTATACTTATAGCTATTGTTGGCATAATGGCTAATTTGCCTTTACCTCATTTTCACATTGACTTTTTTTATAGAAAAAGATTCTCTCTGCGATATGGCGCCTAGTTGCCTAACATTGTCATTGCTCGTTAATGTAAGAAAATAAACACATTTATTCTAAAAAGTGTCTTTAATAATCATAATAAAACATGGTGGCAGCGTAAGCAAGTACCAAGCAATATGGACGCAAATACAACACTAGCAGACATCGTCCAACAACAGACGGTGCTTCTGAAGTCTATGCAGGAACAAATCGCTAGGCTTTCAGAACCCAAGCCGACGTCTTCACAGAGCATAAGCGTACCTTGGCCATCGACGATCGACATAAATAAAGATCCTGAAGATGCATACAAAGTGTTCCATTCTGCATGGACAAACTATTGCCGCGCGACACAAATAAATATGTGGTCGCCGGAAGAAGAACCTAGAAAAATAAGCATCTTATTCAGTGCGATCGGCGACGAAGCTTTAAAAAAATACAACAATTTTGGTCTCTCGGACTCTGATAAAGAGTCAAAAACATGTATGGAAATATTAAATATTATGAAGGCAAGAATGGTTCCAAAAAAGAACGTAATTTACAACAGATATTTATTCCTAGGAAGGAATCAAAGCCCAAATGAACCATTTGACATATTTTACGCAGACCTGAACAAACTTATAGAGGAGTGTGAGTATGACACCAACTTCCAAGAAGAAATGATGCGTGATAAAATTGTCTTAGGCATCAGAGACATTGGATTAAAAAAAGATCTTCTAAAGAAAGATAATCTAACACTAAAGGAATCTATCAACCTATGTCGAGCAGCAGAAGCGACAGATAAACACATAAAAGAATTTTCTGCACCAGCGGACATAAAAAAAATTGAAGAAAAAAATAACAAGTCTCGCAAATGTCGTTTCTGTGGAAGCAGTCATATTTTTAAGAAAGAATATTGTCCAGCCTGGGGCACCATATGTATCAACTGTAAAGGCAGAAACCATCTAGAGAAAGTTTGCAAGAAAAAGAAACTAGTAAAAGAAATAAAAGACAATAAGGTGAATGAAGACAACCATAGTCAAGAAAGTGATTCAGAACCAGAATATTTTATTAACAAGATAATTACAAAGCAAAACAAGAATTTAGCAGAGTGTGATTTACAATTCAGAATCAAGAAAGAATGGAAAACCACTACATGTCTACTGGACACCGCAGCGGATACATGTCTAATCGGTCTACATAATGCTGAAAAAATGTTTGGTAAAAACTATGTACAAGAAAAAATGAGACCACCAACAAAAACATTGTTTGGTTTTGGAGGAAATAATGTCATGGTTCATGGTGAAATAGATATAATTCTAAAAACAAACATATCTGGTCTCAAATCTAAATACAAGGTTACATTTCAAGTTGTTCATAATACACACATTCCACTTTTGTCATGTACAGCCTGCACTCAGATGGGCCTTGTTAAGTTCTGCAAAGAGGTACGATGTAATTATTCGCAGGAAACACAGAACATACTAAGCAAATACAACTCTGTGTTCGAAGGCCGAGGCAGTTTCTCAGGTGAGACTGATCTCGAAATTGATAAAAGCGTTCCTCCAGTTGTCCAGAAGGCTCGTCGGATTCCAGTAGCTCTATGGCCAGTCCTGAAAGAAGAGTTAAAAAAGTTAGAAGCAGAGGGCATAATTACAAAAGAAGACAACCACACTGACTGGGTAAGCAATATTTTAATTATAAAAAAAAAAGACAACTTTAGAATATGTCTAGACCCAATCCCGTTAAATAAGGCTATTAAACGACCAAATCATCAATTTACTACAGTAGAAGAAATTCTACCTGAATTGGGTAAGGCCAAGATATTTTCTACATTTGATGTAAAGAAAGGTTTTTGGCATTTTAATCTGACTGAAAACAGCAGCAAACTCACCACTTTCTGGACACCATTTGGAAAATACCGTTGGAATGTTCTTCCTTTTGGCATCTCTTCATCACCTGATTATTTTCAAATAAGAATGAACGAGATCATACAAGGTCTAACAGGTGTTGAGGCACTCGTTGATGATTTGTTAGTATATGGAGTGGGGGATACAATGTCTGAAGCTATTCTGGATCATAATAAAAACCTTGAAGGCCTCTTAAGTAGACTAGTTAAATATAATTGTAAACTGAATAAATCTAAAACAAAACTTTTACAAACATCAGTAAAATATTATGGCCATATTTTCACTAATAAAGGTCTTCAAGCAGATCCATCCAAAATAAAATCCATTTCAAATATCCCAGTCCCAAAGAACAAAAAAGAATTACAAAGGTTTCTTGGTGTAGTGACATATCTCAGTAGGTTCATTCCCAATTTAAGTGCAGAATCAACATTCTTGAGACAGTTAACTCATGATAAAAATGAATGGATATGGGACCATAAAGCGCAAAAAGAGTTTGATACACTCAAATCTGCAATCAGTGATCTAAAAACGTTAAAATACTATGACAAAAATGAAACACTTCTTGTTGAATGTGATTCCAGCGAAGGAGCTTTGGGAGTGGCTCTGTTCCAGCAGAACCAACCTGTTGCATATGCTTCACGGTGCCTCACTCCAACTGAGAAGAAATATGCACAGATCGAGAAGGAGCTTCTAGCTGTGGTGTTTGCCTGTACAAGGTTTGATCAGCTGATTATAGGTAATGCTAAAACCATTATTAAAACAGACCATAAACCACTCCTTAACATATTTAAGAAACCACTTCTTCATGCTCCAAAAAGACTACAGTCCATGCTATTGACATTGCAAAGGTACAGTCTAGAATTACAATTTGTATCAGGGAAAGAAAATATCATGGCAGATGCTTTGTCTCGATTTTACCTAGAATGTCAAGATATTGATAAGTCAAAAGATCTAAAAATATTTGAAGTAATAGAAAAAATTAATCCTTTAAATAATCTACCTATCTCTGATAGTTGCATCAAGGAAATTGCAATTGCATCATCAAAGGACAACTCATTTATAGTTCTTAAAGACTTTATTCAGCATGGTTGGCCAAAATACATAAGGGATATACCAGATTCCCTCAAACCATATTGCAGCATTCAAAGCGATTTGACTGTTTATCAAGAACTAATACTAAAAAATCAAGCTATATTGATACCAGAAGGTTTAAGGGGAGATATGTTAAAAAAACTACATAGGGCACACTCAGGAATTGAAAACACATTAAAACTAGCTAGGGATGCTATATATTGGCCATCAATGTCCAAGGACATTAAAGAAATGATTCAGTGTTGCCCGACATGTAATAAATACCAACCAAGTCAGCAAAAATTTACCATGCAATCACACAATATACCAGAATACCCATTTCAAATAGTATCAATGGATGTTTTCTTTTTCACTCTTAAAGGAAAACAAAGAAAATATTTAATAGTGGTTGATCATTATTCTGATTTCTTTGAAACCGAAGAATTGAGAGATTTATCATCAAAACCAGTAATCGAGACATGCAAAAAGATATTTTCGCGACATGGCATTCCAGAAAAAGTAATCACAGATGGTGGCACTAACTTTGTTAACCAAGATTTTTCAGCCTTCGCCCTTGAGTGGGGCTTCATACAAGTTACTTCATCACCCAATCATCCACAAGGAAATGGGAAAGCTGAAGCTACTGTGAAAGTAGCTAAAAAATTACTCCAGAAATCTACAGAAAATGGAGAAGATTTCTGGTTGAGCTTGTTATGTCACAGAAATACTCCTAACAAATTAAATTCTAGTCCGGCCCAGAGGTTATTCTCACGTAGAACAAGAGGATTCTTGCCTACTATTGAAACATTATTGAAACCAAATGTAGTAAATAATGTTACTGAAGACATTAAAAGAAAAAAGGAGATGGTGAAATGTTCACATGACAAACGAGCCAGAAAAGCAACCACTCTTGAAATAGGTCAGGCAGTATCAGTACAGATGAATCCATCTTCAAATAAAAAATGGACACCTGGAATAATTACAGATGTGCTTTCAGACCGTTCATATTTAGTTGATGTTAATGATACAACATACAGACGGGATCTTATTCATATCCGTCCTCTTTTGCAGAACACAGGGAACCCATCTGAGATAGAATCACATAACAGCATTGACACAAACCCTCAACAAAACAAACTAATTTCCACTAACAGTGACCAAGCCAATGACATTATTTCCGATAATACACCAAAGGATTCTGTTTGTTCCTCTCCTAACAATACCAGTGTAGATGTTACTTTAAACTTACCTGAAACACAGGACCAGGTTCCCTTTCATAAGCCGATAAGTCCACAGACAAACCCACCTGTTGTTAATCTACCTACTGGTGCTAGAGATAGCAGACCTAGGAGAGAAATAAAGAAACCTTCCTATCTTAAAGATTATGTAAGTTAATCTGTAATTCTTAATTACTTTTATAAAGAGAATGTAATTGGGTAAAATAGTATAGTATAGTATAGTTGATGTATTAAGTAAAATAGTAAATCTTCCTAAATTTTGGACATAAATTAATATGATAAATTTAAAACCTTTTGTTATAACTATGCTATTAATTTTCTTAATTCCAGTCTCTTTCAGACTGATTGTTTATTCATGTCAATCAGGATTTGATATCATTTGTGATACATAATACTCTACCCAAATTATAATTCCATTACCTACTTAGTAATTTTAAGTTTGTTATAGGTTAAGTAAACATTTATTTCATTTTTATAAAAAAGACAGCGTGTTGGCATAATGGCTAATTTGCCTTTACCTCATTTTCACATTGACTTTTTTTATAGAAAAAGATTCTCTCTGCGATATGGCGCCTAGTTGCCTAACATTGTCATTGCTCGTTAATGTAAGAAAATAAACACATTTATTCTAAAAAGTGTCTTTAATAATCATAATAAAACAGCTATATACATCTGTTTTACACCGATTATTGGCAAGATGGTTCGCCAAACAATAAATTATTGTTTTTTAAATGTAAACTGCCAATTTTTACGTACTTTAAATGAAATACTGACTTGTACTTACCTAAAGAAGGATATTCCTTCAGAAACCCTAGTGTTACGGTGGCTGCTTTCGCAGTTTTTAAATACACATTGTGACATTTTATTACTTACGTCCGCACGCTGGCCGTGGTTGACGCGTACTGTCAGAAATAAGTTCACAAATTTATTTTGTGGTCTTATTTCTCTGGCCACTTTTTGAGCTGTGACGTACAATCTAGTATGATTGTTGATCGAAGGTTTGCTTTACCAATTTTGTTGAATATGTACCTATTTTTATCTATATTTAAGTATGTTTATCCGTTGCCTAGGTGTCCATAGTACAAGCTTTGCTTAGTTTGGGACTAGGTCAATTGGTGTCAAGTGTCCCATGATATTTTTTATTTTTTATTTATAGCATAAATCACAGGTATAAACGTGCGTCTTCGAATATATATTTTTCCTAATGATTATGTTTCGTATAATTCAATATTCAGTATTTATTCAATTGTAACGTTTTAGAATGAAATACTGGCTGACACCTTCGACTTTTCTGAACCGTATAATGTATGTACAAACCTAACCCAAGTAGTATTTGTAACACGTTACTCGAAATATTACCAGTTTGAACCAATGAAATATTATACCAAATGATCATTCGATCAACATTACATTAGGATAAAAAATTATTGGCCAAAAAAAAGCAAATGACAATTTAAATGCATTCAAAGTCAAAATCTCTTTATTCAATTTAGGGTATAACAAGTACTTATGAACGTCAAAAAAATCTACCACCGGTTCGAAAAAAACCACTGTTGAGAAGAATCCGGCAAGAAACTCAACGAGGTTTTTTTTAAACAGATTCCCAATATTTAGTTAGGGTTGCCATTCCACACAACAACTTAATCACAGACTCAACTCTTTTTTACCCGACTGCCCGCTTGAGGGTTATGTTTTTTCCACAGTACATTCCAAAAAACACAGTGAAAAATCCCAACTAAGTACTCTTACTATCGTTCCACTATTTCTCACAAAGGACGCGCCGACAGCTTGAGGCTCAAACAGACAAAGCGAACCTCGTGGCACTAGACAAGTGTGGCATCGAATAAAACGAACTGCCTCATGGCAGCGTGGCATCGAGTAAAGAACTCGCAGCGCTCTGGCCTCACACGGATAACGGTTTTATCCGTAACCTTTGAAATAAAGTGTTGCCATGCAATAAACAGTTGACTGTGGGCAAAGAGTATTAGTACCAATATAGAAAAAGAGTGGCAACTCTACGGTCAAATTTGCATGTATGGTAACAAGCGCTATCTGGTAGCTAGCTGAATAACTAAATCTGACATAACACGCACATTTACATGCACGCACACAACAATCTTAACATCTATAAAGCCCAGTTAAGATCTGTAAGAAAAATTGTGCAAGTTGCATTACATTGCGGGGCCGGAAAGCAAACGAGTTTATGGTGGTCACTTCACTTGGTCACCCGAGCGGAGGAATGTAATACAACTTCAAGAAAACAACAAAAGACCAGATAAATTTAAAAATCATCCGCGAAAGCCAGACAGCCAACAGACAGCGTAAAGATGGCGGACAGACTGAAGTCCGCGTTTGATACATTTGTCAATTTAATGCTATCATTTTGTCGCCAGAGGCGCTGACGTGTACGTGAAAAGGTGACGTTTTAAGTGTGCCCCCACTGACTGTGGGTCAATTTGGCCAATTGCTATCGCAAACATCCAAGTCAAAAAACTTTAAACCTAGTGTTAGCAATACTGGAAAATAATAATTTTAAATCATTTATTCTATTATAATATTAGATGTAGATTTTGTACAAGGGTAACATTAATAAAAAATAAAAGGCGAAATTGACGGGTATTCATATATTTAAAAGAAAAACATTGTGTCAAGATTCTAGTATTAAGGACTGATCGAGTAAAATCTTTTAAATTGGAGTTTATCTTTTATTGAAGAAAACCTGGACCGTTACATTTCCGAAGTGGTAAGAACGTTACGAGAAGCCCACAGGTATGTTTTCACTTTTATGAACAGATCTTTAGTGTCAGTGCTTAAAGGCGACGAATGATTTTGAACTTTAGGATTCGCATTCATTTATCTGGCCTACTCATAGTTATAAACCATTTTCTAAGCAAGGTCTTGCCTAAACAAATATATGTAATACAACACAATACAATGATCCTTTGTTGAACACCAGATAAAAAGCAATACAAAAATATATATATATAAAAGGCCTGGTACACTAACGGATTTCAAGGGACTGTTGACCTTCTTCGGGAGAAAGTTCTCTAATTAATTGGCCCTGAATTATCGCTTAGTGTTATAGGCCTAAGCTATTATTTGTGAGATATCTTAGTTGACAAGTATTTAAACATAATATTAATTATAATATGAACTACCCATGTTGTTGGTAATATTGGGTGAGTAGGTAAGTAATTTAAATATGGTTTGGGTTTTGTGATTTTTTCTTGTTTGTGGTCTTTTGCGTACCGAAATGTCGATTATTTGGTGTCTCAATCACCGCGTATGATATCATTGTCCATAAAACATAAACCTCCGAGCCACCGACAAACGTACATTAAGATGAATGTATTGTTCCTCAAAAACCATGTTCCAGAAATATACTGCTACTTATACATATTATCTACTTTGTGCTGCTACTATATGGCATATACTAATGTGGGTAAAAAAATAAATAAAAATAAAATAAAAATAATTACTAGTCATTTTATTTATATTTAGTCACTCTTTCTACGCATACTTATAATAAAAAGGCCGTTTTAAAGGGGCAAAGGGGCGTTAATTTTATGTTGGAATAATTCAGTGTTCTTTTTGTTTTCTCTCTTCCTTACTAACTGTCATTGGGTAAATATTAACAACTTTAGTCTCCACCTAATCACTAAAGAAATTGCGTTTAAAAATATTGTACACACGTACATAAAAGGGAAATATGAGGCCGGATGTATCACCGGCTAGGTCGGCGGGTACACCGCCCCTTACGCGTAAAAGGAAGAGTACCAATAGGGCATCTAGGTCAAAGAGCCGCAACAAAAGCAAACGACGTAACCAGTCCCGAACGAAGATCCGTTCACGACATCAGCGTAAGCGGGAATCATATCGCAGCCGATCCCGTCGGCCCTTACCATCCCGGTCAATAAGTTCGGGTACTAGTGGAAGTAGCAGTAACGCTTCGCGCAACCGGTCTCGCCACCGCTATTCTCGAGCTGCTAGGAAAGAAACCAGCGTGACTAGTACATCTACAGAAAGTGAAGCGGGACCCAGCAGGAAAAAGATTCGTTGCAGCTATAACCGTAGGCATAGATCGTCGGATAGTAGCACCAGCTCTAGCTCATCTTCAAACTATAGCAAAAGAAAAGTGCCTAGCCGTAAACATAGAAGCGGAACTAAACATCGAACAACATCTGACGTATTTTTTGAGAAATTTTCACAACTAATCGACAACCGAGGAACGCGCTTTGAAGGCGCTCAAAATGTGATCCCAGAATTTGACCCTGATACTAGTGCACACACCGCGGCAGTTTGGATACGAAAAGTAGAAGAAACCGCTAAGATATATAATTGGGATAAGCGCCAAATTATTCATTACGCGCTACCAAAACTGGCGGGATATGCCAAAACTTGGTATCACGGTCAAAGTTCTTTCAGCTTAAGCTGGCGCCAATGGAAGAGTAAAATACTTAAGACTTTTCCCGATGACCGCAACTATGCTGATAGGTTAGCTGAAATGCTTGATCGACGAAGCAGGAGAGAAGAGTCACTAGAAGAGTACTTCCATGACAAGGCGAGACTCGTTCGAATGTGTAAGATATTCGGGCGAGACGCCGTCGACTGCATAGTAAACGGCATTTTTGACAATAATATTAGGCTCAACGCACAGGGATCAGATTTCCGCAGACCTTCGCAACTACTTCGATACTTGCGCCGAATTTCAAAGAGGATAAATATCATTAAAAAACCTGGACAATACGCTAAAATTATCAGCAGTAAAACTAATGACAATAATTCTACTAATAATTCTACTGGAGCCGTAGCAGAAAAACCAAGTATCTCTTTACAGGGGCGCAGCAAATATAGGCTTATGCGGTGCTATAATTGCAAAGAAATAGGTCATTCGGCAAGCGCTTGTAACAAGCCTATAAAGCGGTGCGACAAATGCCAACGCGTTGGTCATCTCGGACACGAATGTCGCGAAACTTCATTACGGGACAAGAGTTTTGATCAAAGCGAGAAAACGAATAAAGATGACGACAAGCGCACCGGTGATTCATCCCAGAAAGTACTGCAAATCTCGACCGAGGGAAAGGCAAACGGCAAGTATTACAAATCAGCCACTATAAATGATAAATCATGTACAGCTTTCATTGATTTTGGTAGTCAGTGTACTTTACTTAAAATGACGGTAGCTAAGGAACTGAACTTAAGTCTAAATAAAAATAGTTTGCCCGTTATAAAGGGATTTGCGTTTGGCAGTATCACACCTATAGGCAGAGTCTCCGTCCGGATTGTAGTCGACGCTGTAGATGCGTACGTAGAAGTATTCGTAGTCTCTGATAATCTACTAACCACCGATCTCCTGATAGGACAGTCTTTAACTGAGTTACCGACTGTCGTAGTTTATAAGACGAGTACGCAGTTAACGCTGTATTGCGACGACTCAGAAAAGGAACGTATAAATGTATACAATGCTGCTGAAACAACATCAATTGAAGGTGTTAATGTTCTTAAAGTTCGTACGGATACACCTTACACAGGTATATTGTTCATACCCGGTAACCTTTGCATGAAAACAGGTTGTGAATATGCATTACTGCAAGGTGTTTACGAATTCAAGGATGGAGAGGGAAGTTGTCTGTTTGTAACTTGGTCCCAAACACCCATAAAGTTAGAAAAATCAAAAATGGTTTCTCGGGCCGTGAAACTACCAATAAATTATTCCATTAATATGCAGACTACCCACTTAGATGTTAACACCGTAACAACTCACAATAACTCAAAAGGTCAATTGAATAATTATAAAGCACCTATCACTAATGATATGATCAACGTCGGTAAAAAGGTTTCAGATGAACAAAAAGAAATCCTTCTACAGCTTTTAAACAAATACAGAGATTGTTTTGCTTTAAACATGCAAGAACTTGGCTTGACTAGTGTCTCAGAGATGACTATTCGTTTGAGTGATAACACTCCTGTTAATTACAGGCCGTATCGCCTTCCATTTAGTGAACGTGCAAAAGTAAGGGAAATGATTGGTGAACTCATGGCTAACGGCATTGTAAGGGAATCCAATTCACCATATTCAAGTCCCATTGTACTCGTACGGAAGAAAAATAATGAGTATAGATTGTGCGTCGACTATCGGGCATTAAATAAAAAGACTATTAAAGATAGTTACCCAATGCCCGTGATAGACGATCAGCTTGACCGATTGAGCGGCCACTCCTGGTTTACCAGTTTAGATCTCGCATCCGGGTACTACCAGATACCTGTATCCGAGCAGTCCCGTCAGTTCACGGCATTCGTTACGCCCGATGGGCATTATGAATATACGCGAATGCCTTTCGGCTTAGTAAATGCACCTGCCGTTTTTCAAAGCATGATTAATAAAGCTTTAGGACCAAGACGTTTTGAATTAGCTGTACCTTATCTTGACGATCTTTTGTCGTCTGGAGCTACTTTCGAGGAAGCATTTACAAAAGTGGAGGAAATTTTAGGTTTGTTGCGTCAGGCTAAACTAACTCTCAATCTTAAGAAATGCTTCTTCTTCCAAACGGAAATAAACTATTTAGGTTATGAGATATCCGAAAGAGGTCTGAGACCGGGAAATATCAAGGTGCAAGCTGTATCTGACTTTCCGGAACCCACTAACGTGCATCAGATACGGCAGTTCGTTGGTCTTGCCAGCTTTTTCCGCCGCTTTGTGTTTAATTTTGCCACGATTGTCAAACCACTTACCAAACTTACGAAGTCGGATGTCCCGTGGACATGGGGTGATGTGGAAAAGAGTGCGTTTCAGGAGATTAAGTCTAAACTGATTACACGACCAATACTGGCCCTATATAGCCCTAAATATTATACTGAAGTACATTGTGATGCAAGCAAAATAGGAGTAGGTGGAATATTGTTACAAAGATCGGACAGTAGTAGCCCATTGCGTCCAGTTGCGTACTATAGTCGACAGACTACCCGCGAGGAGGAGTTCTGGCATGCATATGAACTGGAGACTATGGCTGTGGTGCTGTCATTAAAGAAATTTCGGGTATATGTGATTGGCCTCGAATTCACAGTGGTCACAGATTGTAATGCACTGAGGTCAACACTAACGAAACGGGATTTAGTACCTAAAATTGCGAGATGGTGGCTTATGCTCCAAGAGTACAATTTTAGTATCGAATATCGACCAGGACGCAATATGCAGCACGTGGACGCACTAAGCCGTAACCCGGTATTGGCACCCGACGACCAAGAAGAATTTGAAGTTATGAATATCACTACCAGTGATTGGCTTCATACCGTTCAAATGACTGACCCCCGTTTAAAACATATAAAAAACATATTACAAACTAGTAAGGAGGACATTCAGGATATTACAAAGAATTATGTTTTACGGGACGATAAGTTATACAGGCGGGACGAACGTAAATTAAAATGGGTGGTACCGAATGGGGCTAGGTGGAAAATATGCCAGCTTAACCACGACGAAGCAGGTCACTTCGCAGCGGAAAAGACTTTGGAAAAAATTAGAGCCGATTACTGGTTCCCAAAGATGAAGCGCTTTGTTTCTAAATACGTGGCAGCCTGCATTAATTGTGCTTATAGTAAGGAGATGTCTGGTAAAAAGACTGGATATCTACATCCCATTCCTAAGGTTAATTGCGTGTTTCACACAATTCATATGGATCACTTGGGCCCGTTTATTAAGAGTAAACGAGGGAATACCTATATCCTTGGCATAATCGATGGCTTTAGTAAGTTTATTTTTATAAGGGCAGTTAAGAATACCAAATCGAAAACTACAATAAAAGCTCTCGAGGAGATCTTTGCAACATTTGGATCCCCTAAAGTAATTATTTCGGACCAGGGCTCAAGCTTCACATCCAATGAGTTTAAAAGTTTCTCAGCGTCCATTGGAGTGAAGCATGTACTTAATGCTGTAGCAACTCCTCGCGCTAATGGACAAATTGAGCGCTACAACAGGACTATTTTAAACTCATTGGCTGCAATGAATCATGGTATTGATGAAAAGGATTGGGACATCAATGTGCCCAAGTTACAATGGAGTCTTAATAATACAATTAACAAGGGCGTAGGAAAGTCACCATCTGAGATCGTATTCGGGCAGCGGACTACTGGTCAGTCTGAAGGAATATTAAAGGGAGCTTTAGATCTGCCGGAAGAAGAATTTGTTGATAAGAGAGAAGAGGTAAGGAAAGATGCACAGGACAACATTATTAATTTACAAAACCAAATGAAAAAAAGGTTCGATCAAGGCAGAGCACCAACAAAGCATTTTAGAGAGGGAGATTTAGTAATGATTCCCAATCACAACCCAGACAAAGGGAAGAGTAAAAAGTTAGCACCTAAGTTCCGAGGTCCCTTTAAAATTACAACAGTTCTCGACAAGGATAGGTACGTCGTAACTAATATTGATGGGCACTCCAAACGTAAATATAGTAACATATTTCCCGCTGATCAGTTGAAGAGCTGGATCACATTTCAGTCCTCCCCTAGTTCTAGTATAGGCGATGAAAGTGATAGCAATGAGTCTTCAGTAGCTTCTGAATGTAATATCGGTAACACTTGTAGTTAATGTGAATGTTTATAAGATAAACAGCTCAAGAATTGTGCTGGGCCGGTGGAACCCTCCATCTTTTACCTATCCCGCTCCTATTCTTTGCAGCCTAGGCCCAGTGAGCCCAGCATTGATTGCGAGCATCAGCAGCCCTGACTGCAGGCGATTGATTTAGCTAGCGATTACCATGAAGATTAAATCGAAGTCTGTACGAGGATTGAAGCAACTGACCCTCGGGCGGCAGTACTACGCAAGACATCAAACCAATACGTTTAGTGACTGACCCTCGGGTGGCAGTACTAAATAAGTGATTAAACCGTGTTGATTTAGTGACTGACCCTCGGGTGGCAGTACTAAATAAGTGATTAAGCCGTGTTGATTTAGTGACTGACCCTCGGGTGGCAGTACTAAATAAGTGAATAAACCTCGTTGATTCAGTGACTGACCCTCGGGTGGCAGTACTAAACTAGTAATAGACATGTAACAACCGAACAACCCCTAGCCCTCGGGAGGCAAGTGAAATTCAAGTGCAACTCATAGCAGTGATTCTTGCTGGCAACAATACTGAAACTGAAAAATCATATTTGTATATAATCCAACTATTATTGCTACTCAACTTCGTTGTATTTGATAAGGAATAATTATGTTATATTACATTTATGGCAAATCAGCAATTAATGATGTACCTATCATGAATTAGTATTAAGTGAATAAGTTAATCGAATAATTATTATTATATCAACTCAATTAGTATGCGGCTATGGGGCCATATCCTCTGTCCAAGAATGGCCGAGCTTGTTTCGGAATAGGGACATTCCTAATACAGAATGGCCGTCTGTTAGCAATACTGGAAAATAATAATTTTAAATCATTTATTCTATTATAATATTAGATGTAGATTTTGTACAAGGGTAACATTAATAAAAAATAAAAGGCGAAATTGACGGGTATTCATATATTTAAAAGAAAAACATTGTGTCAAGATTCTAGTATTAAGGACTGATCGAGTAAAATCTTTTAAATTGGAGTTTATCTTTTATTGAAGAAAACCTGGACCGTTACACTAGGAATTATAAATGCGAAAGGTATCTGTGTGTATCACTTCTAAACGTACCTACCTACACATGTGTGTAGGGTTGCCATATGTCAGGATTCGTCCTGGCAGCTCATGATTTTTGACCCTTTGCCAGGATTGCAAATTGATGTTTGGAAACTTAGATAATATAGACGGGATGCGCCTTTACACCTTTTTCCCCTCTGCCATGCTACATGACAATTTGGTCGTTATCGTTTATGAAAACTAAAGTTGACAGGGGCAGGTTGTCATTTTTCATTGTCCGTCCCGGTGTGCACAGCTCGTGGAAAATGGTGTCTTGTACTGTGATTTCGTGCAGAAGCAAGTCAGCAAAGTCTAGCGTTACGAAAGACTGCGTTTCTTTCCACGCATAAGTAATTTAATCACCAATTTACACTACCAGAACGTTAATATATCAGATTAAATTTTGTAATATAAATGACAGAATAATAACAAACTATCACTAGGCACGAGGGTAGTGATGGGACATAGACGAACTGAACCGATGAACGAATGAAATTTATCCTGTGTTTTATTTTTATTTTATTTAAAACTACACTTTTTTGTGATGTATTTCTGTTGCCGATTTTTTTTTAATACCTCAAACTGTACTACTTCATAATATTTACAGTTTTCCGAAAGAACCGAAGATTAGAGACAGATCAGATTCAGATCGGATTTTCCTTCATTCAGCGTACAGATTAGTCACTACGGCTTTTTCTATAAAGTAATTGGTATCCCACCAAAAACATTCAAACATTCTGTAAAAAACTAGCCAAGTCTCGATGGAGCTGCTTGTTTATCTCTAAAAAGTAATGAAATCTAGACAAAGTCGTGCCAAGCCTAAGGTTCCTTACTACGATTTCTTTATTATTATAGTTAATGTTGTTGTGACTTGGCCGTTGACTTGTACCCACTCACATATAAAAAATGTTGAGTCTTAAGTCTTATTTTTTTTATATACGAAAAGATTTCTTAAATTTTCTGAAATAAAATTACTAGTAGGTGAATCCGCAGTGAAAAACTAATAAAATTCATGAAAATTTTATTACATGATAACCACTTTCATTTGAAATATATTAATTTAATTCAGTCATTCATTCTTTCTTTGCTACCCATTCAATTAAATCGGTCTTTACACATGCCACATCACTAGTTCGAATGTAAGTGTTTGTCTAAAACAACAGTGTGATTACGACAAAATGTCAATGTGTGTTCGATTTTTACATTTGTGTTACGATTTTGTTTTGGTAGGCATGTGTAGGAACGCAAATTTTTTTGACATGAGTGTGCGGCAATGCTTAGAAGTGTGCTATACGTGTTTCCTCGTCCCCCGGACGATTTGGCAGAAAAAGTTGCAGGTAAAGGGTACGTCAAAGGCGCATCCCGTCTATATTATCTAAGTTTGGAAATGATATTTGGAAATAATTCCGATCCGCACTAGCGATCCCTTCAAATAGTGAACCTACTGTGTTAAAAATAAAATTGTGTTAAATACTTGTAATGTATAGTACATAGATGTCATTTATAAATATTGTGAATCTATTTTAAAAAAAAAAATACCTCGTTGAGTTTCTTGCCGGATTCTTCTCAACAGAGGTTTTTTTCCGAACCGGTGGTAGATTAAAAAAATGACGTGTAAAAGTGCCCATTGCGGCCTATTTGCTGAATAAATGATTTGACTTTGACTTTGACTTTGATTGCCGGCCGAGCTTGGCAAGTGTCAGAGTTTTTAGAAATGACCTTATTCATTACATAAAAAATAAAAATGAAAATATTACGTTTTCATCATACCATACATTTGTTACAAAGCACACCATTTTAATCAATGAAATGATAAACATAAAGTAGCTTAGGTAATTAACAAAACCAAGATTTTCTTTCAAAACAAATTAAAACAGGATACAGTATATATACAGTTATACAGTATATATACAGTATATATACAGTATATACAATATATACAGTTCTCTTGGATTTTAGTAGTGCCTTCAATACTGTGGATTTTGATATCCTAATCGGAACCCTACAGAATCTTAACTTGTCTCCAGCTGCCATTTCTTGGTTTCGTGCATATCTCTTTGGGAGACGCCAGAAAGTTAGGATTGATGATCACTCCTCAGAGTGGCATGACCTTGCTGCTGGTGTTCCTCAGGGTGCCGTGTTATCTCCTCTTCTTTTCTCAATTTTTATTAATGGTATTACCAAGTCCCTTCACTCTTCTTATCATTTATACGCTGATGACCTGCAGATCTATGCAGCGGCTGGCTTTGACGATATACCTTCTCTGATTGGTCAAATTAACACTGATCTGAACACCATCAATGGTTGGGCCACACAGTTTGGCCTGAAGATTAATGCTGCAAAGACACAGGCTATAATAATTGGCAGTTCTTACTTTATTGATAGACTGTCGGAAGTGGTAATACCTAAAATCTTATTTGGAGGGACTACGATCCCGTTGTCAAGTACGGTTAAGAATTTGGGTATTATCATGGACCAAACTCTTTCGTGGACTGCTCATATAAATGAGATTAGTCGTAAGCTCTTTGCATCACTTCACTCCTTGAGACGTCTGCAGAACTTTTTTCCGTTTCAAACGAAACTTACTCTCGCTCGTTCTCTACTCTTGCCTCTCCTCGATTATGGTGATATCGCTTTCCTTGATCTGAGAGAGGAGTTGCTGGACAAGCTAGAACGTTTGCAGAATGTGTGTATCAGGTACATTTATGGTCTACGTAAGTATGATCATGTCTCCCACTTCCGCGAACAGCTTCATTGGCTACCTATTCGACGTCGCAGAGACATTCATACCCTTTGCCTTCTTTATAATGTCCTGTTTAACCCTACTTCTCCTTCTTACCTATCTGAAAGATTTAGCTACATGGCCACCGGAAGCGGACACCGTTTGCGGTCGAGCTCCAAACTTACACTTGCCTTCCCGCCTAACAGTGCGCGCTCTTATGCTAAATCTTTCACTATCCATTCCGTCAAGCTGTGGAACGATTTACCCTTGTTCCTAAGGGAATCTCCGTCTGTGGCCTCGTTCAGGGAGAGGTTAAAGAAATTATGGCTGGACACCGACACCTGAGGCGAGACTGTTTAATGTTTATTGTTCTGTGTCCGCTTTTGTAATGTGTATTAATGTTGTTTTAATGTAATTAATTTTGTATTTATTTTCTTTGTATTTTGAGTATTTCTGTTTTTCTTTTTTCTTATCTCTAGAGCACGTAATTCTAATTCTATGTCTATCCTCTATTATTATAATACATTGTCTTCTCGTAATTAGGTTAGCTGGAAGAGATCCCTTCTTAGGGATAAGCTCGCCTTTGTTCTCCTCTCTGTTTTGATATATTTTTATTTTTATGTGCAATAAAGAGTTTACATACATACATACATACATAAAACAGGATACATTGCAGCTAAAGAGATCTAAATTTCTTTGCTTAAATCTCAAGGCTGTCGTTCAAATTCAGTCAAATCTTTACAAGAAATGTCACAACTTTTAGACCGTGTCAGGATTTATCAGGACGTTTAATTTTGCCATATGGCAACCCTACCTGTATAACCTTGGCGCGTTCGAAGCATGCTTCTGTCTCCAATCGCTGTTCGTTTAGCATAAAAACCAGATGACAGCCCGGCCAATTGACCGTTAACTTCTATTTTGGTGGTAATTAAACGTGCTTTATTGAGCGGCAATGCTGGGTCAACGAAGATTTAGGTCAATTTTTTACGTATAAAATACAAATAATAATAAAACGGCCTCGGTGCTCGTTATCTCAGATGAGTAGGTCTGTGTTAAAGGCATTACAGCCTAGCTAGTCGCCGTAAGGCTGCTTTTCTACCAAATATTTGCAAGGTTCTGTTGAATGTGCTTTCTATGAACTAATAGAGACACTTCATTTAGGTGTACCTATCCTATTCTAGCATAGCACTGATGGAAACAGCTGAGCGGGCAGCGTATTTTTATATCTGTGGGCACGGACGTCAAGTCGAGCAAAAGCAAGGCACGGCCGTACCATATTTTTTTCGAATCCATCCATTCTATTTTCAACCTACTGTAATTTTCTGCTGGCTGAATTTTTAGTTATGTTATAAGTCCTAATAAATTTTAATATACATATCACGTGACAATTGACACCAATTGACCTAGTCCCATACTAAATGCTAAGTAACGGATAAACATACTTATATAGAAAGAAAAAGAAAAAGAAAATACATTTCACAACACAAGACAATACTATTTGAAAGAAAGAAAGAAAATACATTTATTCACAACATAAGACACAACAATATTAAATAGTATTAAGTACAAATAGACAACACATAGAAAAGTATGTATTTGTGTAAGTATTTGGTACAAATAAACAACACAAAAGTATGCGTCATTGCGATTGTGAATCGGACACTGGCTCAGCATAATGCTAAAGCGTTAAAAACACCCCAGCGCTGATTTTCAGCCAGCACCGTCGGCGACCTTCTGAGCGTTATAAAGACACACTACACACCATTAACTACATAAATAAATAAATATAGATAAATGCATACTTAAATACATATTAAACTATTAAACTATTTGTATTTGTTTTGTATTTGTATTTGTAACGTCCAAGACCCGAGAACAAACATTCGTATTATTCTTACAAATATCCGCCTCGGCCGGGAATCGAACCCGGGATCTTAAGCTTCGTAGTCTGGTTTTCTAACCACTTGGCTGTCCGGTCATCTAAAATGATACTTATTATATAGACTAGCCTGTTACCCGCGACTTCGTCCGTGTAGAATTCGTTTATCGCTATCCCGTGGGAACTATGCAATGTTCTGGGACAAAAACAGATTATCCCATGTCCTGCCCCGTGACTCTGTATACTGAATTTCATCTAAATTGGTTTAGCGGTTAAGACGTGATAAGGTAGGTAACAAAGAAACAGACCTACAAACTTTCGCATTTATAATATTAGTGGGATATATTAAGAGTCAAAGTCAAAATATCCTTATTCAATTTAGGCTATAACAAGCACTTATGAATGTCAAAAAATCTACCACCACCGGTTCGAAAAAACCTCTGTCGAGAAGAATCCGGCAAGAAACTCAACAAGGTTAAAAAAAAAACAGATTTACAATATTAATAAATTATATCTATATACTATACATCACAAGTATTTAACACAACTTTCTCAACAATATTCGATTTGAATTTGTAATGTAAGAATTATTTTACGTAAAAGTTTCTCAATTTAAGCCCAAATATCCAAAGAATACAAAACGTAAAGATAACGCACTCCAGTCATCTAACAATTGACGCTGCATTGGATATGAGCGGTCCCTCCAAGGGCCAGGTTAACCATCACCATCCCTCATACGCGTCAAAGATTAATGAGGACCATCTGTTTTCTTGATACGCTGTGGCCACGACGTGAGATAGAGGATACAAAAGAACTAGTGTGCGAACGGGACGAGATGATCGCTGGGGCGTTCACAATTGGACAGTGGATTTATGACGTTTGATGTAGTGTTGTAATTTATGACTTGTCGAGTTTTTTGTTAGTATCGAATGACATTTGCACTATGATTTTAACCGACTTCAAACAAGGAGGAGGTTATCAATTCAGATGATTTTTGATGGCCAGTTTTTGTCGCTCAGTATAATTTACTTTACTTTATTCTGTCTACCAAAATCCATACTAATATTATAAATGCGAAATTGTGTTTGTATGCTTGTATGTTTGTCCGTCTTTCACGCCGCAACGGAGCGGCGGATCGACGTGACTTTTGGCATAGAGATAGTTTATGGGCCCTAGAGTGACATAGGCTACTTTTATCCCGGAAAATGCACAGTTCCCGATGGAACAGCGCGCGATAACCGAATATCACGTGGGCGGAGCCGCGGGCTAAAGCTAGTTATTTAGTCTAGTTATGATGGCGGTTTAAAAGGAGAATGTATTATTTATTGCAAAGGCCGAGAACACGTCTCATTCTATTTGTTTGTTAATTAGTTTCTTTGCTTGTTACTTCATCACACCTAAAGCGCTGAACCGACTAAGATGAAAATTAGTATGCAGTTAGATTGAGTCCCGGGAAGGACATAGGATAGATTTTATCCCAGAAAATTTCGTACATAGTTCCCACGGGATAGCGATAAACGAATTCTGCGCGGACGGAGTCACGCGCAACGAGCTAGAGGACAAATAATTTAAAAGGAGAAGAAGAACATTGATTTATTTGCCAACATGAAAAATACAGGATAGGTACACAGAATACAAATAAACAATAAACTAATATATAATGTGTTTACCCGTCCCTTGCACCATTAACTATACCAAACAGGATTATTTTGGAAACGTCAACACTGTTTCGTAGTTTTCTCTTCTTTTCACTGTTCGTTGACGGAGAGCGTTTAAAAAAAACTCTTTCACTAACTTTGTCTATTCCCACTTTTTTTTTAATTTCGGAAAACTCGATATTCCAAAGCTTCATTTGAAATTGAAAGGAGACTGACGCTTGGACGTACAGTCTGCAGCAGATATTGCTCAGCTCAAAGTACACTTGACGGTAGAGTAGGTTTTAGACTTTGAGCTTAGATGTACATCTATCATGCTGATTTGTATTTTGGGAACAAAGGCTTTTGTGTATTGTGTTGCGTTGTTTTGATGTGTTACAGGGGATTGCACGCTGTTTGCATAATTAAAATGGAATTTAAATACAAAAAAAACGAAATCTGTTGATTTTTTGACTCGTGTCCATTGTTACTTCATTTCCTTTTCATTTCGTGTTAAATTTATGTTAATTTATGGTATCCGTTACCCTCGACTCTGCGTAATTTTCCGCTATAAAAACTACCTCTTCTTTCTCGGGACTCAAAGTATCTGTATACTGAATTTCATCTAAACAAACAGACAAACAGACTAATCTATGATTGGGTTTTGTATTTTTCATTTTAAATCCAAATTTTTTGTTACTTTTACGGTCGGGATGAAAAGGATGAAAACCCATATCGAAAATAAAAACTGAAATACAGATGCACAGAAAAACCAGAAAAATAAGACCAGCGCTAGGAATCGAACCCAGGTCATCGGCATTCCGTGCCGCGTGCTATACCGCTACACCACCATTGGACAGGAGTACAGACACGAATTTCTCCTATGCACCCCATATCTCAGCTTGTTTGTTTCTTATTTAGTCACTTAAGCAGCGACACTAGCGACATCTATGCCGTAGCCCTCATTGAGAAACTTTCAGCACTTCAGTTGGAACTAACCGCTCAGATTGATTTTTGGAATCTTCCCTGGGTTCGATTCCCAGCGCTGGTATTATTTTTTTGGTTTTTCTGTGCATCTATATTTCAGTTTGAATTTTTGATAAAGAGACTTAACTTTCGCATTTATAATATTAGTGGAATTTTCGACCATATTACCTTAAAATCTTTTATCCAGTCAGACGTCAGAAATGACGCTGAACTCACAACAATGAAACAAAAAAACTTTATCTATGATCAGAAAAATACTTTATCTGTTTTCTATGACCACAAAAAATGAACACAAATGTGGAAATATTAATTATAAGGGCCTATTCCACCACTTATCGACTAACTTTAAGTGTCAGATAAAAATAATGCCGTCTTTCGGACAAATTAATTCGGACAAAATAAACAGAGATGGCATCACTGATATCCGTCGCTTAAAGTTAGTGAAACAGGCTCCTAATCTCCATACAAACAGCGCAGAATAACTAAGAACAGTATTGAATAAACAACGGTAACGGTTTTCTGTTACCAACTACTGCGATTTTAGTGCACAGAGCTCGTAGACGGTCTACGCCGTAGCAGTTAGACTGGGGAGTAATGTGAGTGCTACGAGAATCAAATCTAATGGGCGTACGAGAGGCACATACGGTTTCAGCGAGTGGGAGAGGGAGGGAAGTTACAAATGGGTGCATTTTTATCGTAGCTCGCTAAGCCGCTACGGCACTGTGACTTGTGTAGTTTCTAATACTGTGCAATTGTACTCGGTTTTGTAAGTATTTGATTTAGAAATACAGTTGGAAATACTCGTGAATGGATCGAGTATTAGATTGATACTTGTAGTTTTGTTTTTGTGCTTGTATTTAGACGTTTTGATAGTTTATTGTGGAATATTGTACGAATAGTCAATATCTACTGAATATAACTTAGGGTCTTTCTCTACCAATACCTATTACAAATACTAACGTTCGTGTGTGAGTGTCTTGCTCTTTAACAATATAACTGGGTTGGTTTTAAAATTTTGGTATGTAGATAGCCGGACCCCTGGAATAACATCCAGGCTACTTTTTATCTCGCTATTCAAACGGATTCTTTTGAATAAATAATTAAAAATGAACTAGTTGTACCTTAAAAATACATGCCCATAATTATTTACTTGATTATATATATACTTATGCTACACGGAGCTCACACTTTTGCCATTTCAATATACCTTATTAAAATGTAAAATATTAACCAACGCCAATATCGCGCCGATAAAAAACCCAATTTTGTTTAACACTTGTGGCTCGATTAAAACCTGCCAGTATTTTATCATATTTGTGTTGCCAACGCAAAAATCACGCCACAGACTAAATATTATTTTTTCACACGTCACATCAGCTTGTCGGCGTGACGTTATATTTCGTTATTCACAGATGATTTGGCGGGAAAAAATGTTGTTGGGGAAAATTGAAAACTCGTTTTACGAAGCATTATGAGGCGAATCACGTCTGCGTTTATTTTATATTTGGAACAATTTGTCGTGAAAAGGAATGAGAAAGTTTCCTTCAGTGTAATTGTTTTTTGAACCTTATAAACGAGATTACAAAATATTCGTGGCTCACACAAATTGAGAAGTAAGTTTAGAAATAACACGTCATTTTTATTATGAAATGAAAGTTAAAAGTATGAAGTTCATTTTCTAACAGTTTTAAAGTAATTTTATAATTAAATTAAAATACCGGGTGGGGCCTGTAATATAAGCAAAAAATTAAAACATAGATCATACTCCTCGAACTGAACAACATTAGTTCAGCAAATTTTAAAAATATATATATATTTTTTTTATTACACTTTTAAGTTTATTCGCAGAAGCAATGTAAAGCAAAATGCTTGGTGTTTGTAGCGTGACAGACGACGTCAGGGGGCCTACCACGATCTTTCCTAAACGATCCAAACGCAGAGCAGTTCAATTTAGGAACCTAAACTGAATCCTCGAAATTGGTACCACGACCTTTATTTCTCAGAACTGAATCTCAATCGCTTACAAGTGAATGAAAGACCGATATTTTCTCTGATATATGTATCGCTATCGCTGAACCTCACTTGAAATGAATCACAAAAGTAACGTCGTAGTACGAAATAACGATGCAGTTTAGTTTAGAGCTTAAACTGAATCGTATTAAGAGAGCGTGGTAGGCCCCCAGTTGTGTTCTAGGATGGCGTACATTGATGGCAGTATTTAATTTGTATGAAAAAAGGAAAATTCAAAGACTCCATTATTTTTAAAAGTCGCTGAACTAATGTTGTTCAGTTTAAGGAGGACGATCTATGTTTTAATTTTTTGCTCGTATTACAGGCCACACCCGGTATACGTAGATGTGGAGGCACTTGTGTTTAATATGAGATAATTATGGTTTAATTAATTTATTGTGGTATTTCCATGATGATTATAAATAAAATATAACAATTAACATTAGAATAATAACATATAACAATAACATATTTTGACGGTAAATTTACTAACAACATGTATGCTAAAAAAAAATACCTATTTTACGGTACAATTCGGTGGATTCGAAAATATAGGTTCTTAAAATTAAACGTGAAAGCCGTATACAAATTATTTCCAAAAAAACTGTCGAATGACCAGGTGATGCAGGAAATGAAGCAAGTGGTTGTATGGAGACCCAAGCATTGATTCCTTAGTCGATGAAATTTTGATTGGTTATTGTATAGTATGAGCCGTAACTAAAATATAAAAAATCCAAAAAAAAAACACCTAAGTTAGGTATTTATACCTAAAAATCTTCACTACTTTTCAAAAACTCGTATCTCGAAATGGATAATTTTTCCGAGTGCACTTTATGACCATTACGTCAAGGTTCAATTTTGTTCACGTATTGATTTGAGATAAGAGATTTTTTCAAAGTAGTGACGAAATACAAATCTGTTTATATATGTCCAAAATTATTTTACCAAATAAGTCATTCGTATCACTATGTGATACTAGAAAAAAATCTGAAATTTTCCGGCTCAAAACCCGCCAAAAAAAAATTTTTTTTTATATTGGCATTTCTGCTGGGATATATTTTTTTTGATATTTCATATATTGTTCCAATACGTTACATGAGTGTCTGGTGAAGAAAGTTTGAACGGAGCATTTTTCCGTAAAAATATATTAACGATTTAAGACTAGGTATTTAATAAAATCCTTTTTTTTTTGGATATTTATACAATACTCTTTATTTATTGATACTTTATCATACTGTCAAGTTTTTTCAGGCTGAGGAATTACTGTTGGGGTCCACTGCCTTTATTTCCTCCACTAAGGCTAAGAAATTTACAATGATCTGCAAGTGAAAACGATAAAAACGAATCCAAACAGCTATTTCACATATGATGCCGTTAGCCGAAATAGCTCAGTTGGGAGAGCGTTAGACTGAAGATCTAAAGGTCCCTGGTTCAATCCCTGGTTTCGGCATTCTTTTTGCTTTTTTTATATATAAGCAAAAATTAAAAATTAATTAATTAAAATTAATACTTTCTCTCGTTTGTGAACTTAAAATGGCGCTGTCACTGGATAACACAGTAAATGACATAAAAAAATATTGTAATAAAAACAGCACCGACCTGGTAGTTGATTGGTCGTATTTTAACACTTTTTAACTATATTGTGTAATGTAACCTAATAATATATAAACTTAATAATAATTTTTAAATGTATACTGCCAATGGTCCAACTGAATTAAGGGTACACGTACCTAACAATCCTAACATATACAATTTGTGATTTTTGATTTGAATTAACATTCAACATTATTTATAGGGTCTAACCTTTTATACAGGATGACTCAATTAGATCGGTCAGTATGGGAAAGTCTGAAACTTTAAGACGTAAAAATGCAGAATGACGAATGAAGCATGGCGATAGAATTATCAAATAACTAACAAAAACTTGCCAAATGAAAGGGAAAGATTGAAACGAATATGCCGAAGTTATATTTCAAATTAAAATGCCGTCAAACTCATAAATAACTAAACAGTGCGAGCAACGGAACGGTTGCATTTTCACGGGCACTTGATTAGTCCGAGCGGCAACAGCCGCTGCAGTATTGGCGTGGCAGCTTTTGCATTTTAGAAGCGCTCTAGTTGACCGCTTTTAGTTTATTTAACTTTAGTTTTATCGTCGTGACCACTTGACACAATTTGATTAACATTAAGGCTGATTTGCAGTTACTCAACGAGAGTAAGTAGAAGGATTTCATAGTTGGTCTCCATATCTGTCCGTATACTATTTATATACTCGTATACTATATACACTTAGGGCCAGTGAAGACTGATTGCATTCCACCTGCAACGTAACTAATGAACTAAAAGAATTTCCTTGCCCGCCGTCGACCTATTGATAGTCAAGCTTATGCAAGATATGCGTGTTCATGTAGTTCCTCGACCTCCACACTGTAAGAACACACACTGCTACCAGTTGTTAGACAGTTGTTGGTCTAACAACTGGTAGCATGGTGTACGGTTGTGTTACTCTGAAGATGAGCTCTGGTTGAGTTCGAAACGCGTCAGTGTCGTATGGTGGTGGTGATAGGTGGGTTATAAGTTGGGTTGGGATAGGGTGTTATAAGTTTGATACCATTTTTAGGGTTTCATAGTCAACTAGGACCCTTTACAGTTTCGCCATGTCTGTCCGTTCGCGGCTAAGCTCAAAGATCGTTGTAATTTTCTCTGTGTACCTGTTTTCTGTATCGCTTACTATTTCTGGTGTACAATAAAGAGTATTTGTATTTGTATTTGTATTTGTATCGTTAGTACTAGAAAGCAGTAATCAACGCCGTATCCCAACGGCATCAGTTTTATAGAATGTCACCAAGCGCATTCTACGTTTTAACTTTTAATTCAAAAAGCCAGCTTTAAAAATGCAACAACTTCACAGGAGAAGGTATCGTTAGTGCGCCTACCGTGGCATGCTCACCGGGGTAAAAATAACACGTAAACACCCCTTTTTATCCACTTTACCCCCTTTTACCCCCATCTACCCCCATTACCTACCCGTTACCCTCTCGTTAGTCGGCGACGGATTAATCGTCAAATCAAATTAAAAAAGTTAGTTTTATTCGCGTAATTATGGCTTCAAAGGGATTTGTCAGTAATCTATCCCTTTTCTGTTTTTTGAAACTCGTTTTATGTAAGACTAGCCTTAGCCCGCGGCTTCGCCCGCATTAGAAATAGCTTAATGCCGTCTTAACTTAACTGTTGTAAATTAAGCCAGTGCAATTTTTTGTAATATACAACAATAATCGTTTACTTTAACCGGTTTGACCTATCGCCTCTCAAGCTGAGGGTCGTGGGTTCAAATCCCGGCTCGCACCTCTGAGTTTTTCGAAATTCATGTGCGCAATTTACCACGAACTTTGCGGTGAAGGAAAACATCGTGAGGAAACCTGCACAAACCTGCGAAGCAATTCAATGGTGCGTGTGAAGTTCCCAATCCGCACTGGGCCCGCGTGGGAACTATGGCCCAAGCCCTCTCATTCCGAGAGGAGGCCTGTGCCCAGCAGTGGGACGTATATAGGCTGAGA
Source organism: Choristoneura rosaceana (assembly GCA_037349165.1). Lineage (NCBI taxonomy): Eukaryota > Metazoa > Arthropoda > Insecta > Lepidoptera > Tortricidae > Choristoneura > Choristoneura rosaceana. The sequence goes on from JAZBNJ010000026.1 coordinate 2,666,945, forward strand.
TCATCATCATCAATTCGTTTACTTACACGATTCTCGTTAATATGACATACATATTCATACTAATATTAATGTAAATAATTGTAATGTAAATTCACCACCTGCTTAAATGTAATGTAAATTCACCACCTGCTTAAATTTATTCCTCACTTCTCCATTCCATTGTAAAGGTTGCCTGGAAGAGATCGCTCTGAAGCGATAAGGCCGCCTATTGCTTACCTCAGGATGTCTCTGTGTGTATACCTGTTTTCTGTAATTTTTTGCTATATTTTGGTGTGCAATAAAGAGTTATTGTATTGTATTGTATTGTAATATTATAAATGCGAAAGTGAGTTTGTATGTTTGTGTGTTTGTCCGTCTTTCACGCCGTAACGGAGCGACGGATCGACGTGATTTTTGCCATAGAGATAGTTTATGGGCCCGAGAGTGACATAGGCTACTTTTTATCCCGGAAAAAGGCACAGTTCCTGAGGCAACAGCGCGCAATAACCGAATACCACGCGGGCGGAGCCGCGGGCAAGAGCTCGTATGTAATAAATAAATGTCTTAGAGTTTGGCTTGAAAAAGGTTTCGGTAACAATTTGAAAGACCAACGTTCGCTCGCACAACGCCATCTATAGATTGCAAACGAAGTTAATACATCATCTTGAGAACCGAGGTACGGTACGTCACCGTTCTTGGACAGCGCCCTATTCTCGTTTAAACTTAAAATATTATCCCAAGGGAACGCATTACCGGGATATTAAGTATCTAATGTCTGAATGCAGATCTTTGTCTATGTGTACGCCAAGTTTCGTGCACATCCGTTCAGCAGTTATTGCGTGATTGAGTAAAAAACATCCAAACCTCCAAACATCTTCACAAAGTTGCACATTTATAATATTTACACATTTATATGTAGGAAGTAGCATGTTAAATATAGCCTACGTCGTAGGCCCAACGATATTATTTTATTTACCAACATGTAAATACAATTTATTGACATGTTACACGTGTTTACTGACTACGTACTGTTTACGAGATGATGAGGGTGACACTGTCACATTTTTGAAGTGAAATGCTTCGATACGGAAACAGTTGAAGGGATGTTTACAAATACAAAATAACTACACTAAATATGATTTTACAGGAAACAAGAAAAAGTAAATGTCTTATTAAATACTAGATATTAAAGATAAATATTTTATAGGCGATTTCAGTAAGAAAAAGTATAAATTCCAATACACATTTCAAAGACCACTATCTTTAAAAAAAAATAGGTTCGTCACTTACTTGTATGCATTTTTTTGAAAAATTTTGTTAGTTATGTTCTTTTTGTACGAAAATAAAACAAATTTGTCTAGGAATTGTCTTCTCATTCTAAGAAATACAGGGTTTAACGACTGGATGGCTTAGTGGTTAGAAAACCTGACTACGAAGCTTGAGGTCCCGGGTTCGAATCCCGGCCGGGGCAGATATTTGTATGAATAATACGAATGTTTGTTCTCGGGTCTTGGATGTTTAATATGTATTTAAGTATGTATTTATCTATATAAGTATATTTATCCGTTGCCTAGTGTCCATAGTACAAGCTTTGCTTAGTTTGGGACTAGGTCAATTGGTGTCAAGTGTCCCATGATATTTATTATTATTATTTATTTATTATTTTACTTCATTGTGTAATTTTTTTTAATCCTCACATATCTGCTGCTATTGTCATCGCTACCTATAAAAATAATGTAGTTAATTAATAAAAATGGGTACATTAGCTAACAATTTTGGAGAAATAGGATCATTTCTGGACAATATCATTTGCACTACTTGTAGCTCCTTAGACGAACACTATGATACTAATAACGCAAATCCGTCAAAAATGTTAGTTATGTTGTTTTTATATAAACATCAAGCGATATACCTCTCATCCCTTACAAATACAAATATTCTTTATTGATCACCAAAAACAGTACAGAGACATCACAAAAATAAAAAAATCAGGTAGACAATAGGCGGTCTTATCGCTAAAAAGCGATCTCTTCCTTTAGCTTTAGCGATCCCTTACATCCTTTTAGCTTTCGTACCTAGCCATAAGGAAAAGAGGCTAACATTTAAGACCTTATCCGGTAAAAACCAGTGCTCTCCACATTTAATAAAGCCACCTTTCACGAAGAATGTTAAGTATGCATAGTAATTTGCAAACAGGAAAGTTGCAATACCTTATCTACGTCCCGGACACGCTTCGTCCTCCTAGGGTTGCTTTTACCTGAGAAAAAACTCACAGCTGTCACTAAATAGAGAATGGCCTGAGAAAGCATCTGACAGATGTCACAAAAGGAGAATGGCAGATTTTTATGGACTTTAAGAATAAGCGATATTCTCGTACCATCGGAAAGATTTGTATACACTTTTTTGTATGTCGAGAATTGTCAAATCCTTCTGTAAAAGATGTTAAAATGTCACAAAAAGCTTAAGAAAACAATTAAAAAACTAAAATATCTTCGTGAAATTCAGGAAGATATCTTGCTTGGGCCTGCATGCTTAGGCTTGGGCTATAGTTCCCACAAGGGCCCAGTGCGGATTGCGAACGTCAAACACACCATTGAATTGCTTAGCATATTTGTACGTTTGTTGTTGTTATTAAAAGTTATTTAATTAATTAACTTTAGAATACGTAAAGAGTAATTTAATAATTATGATATTACCAATAATAACGTATGAGAATGAGTAATAATGAAGCTAAATGGTAATTGATAAAGAAACTATTGATTCTATTTCAGAAAATGTAAGAATTTCAACGTCTTATATTAAAACATTCCCGTATGAATAGGTACTGGTTACCCCACTCAAACCACAACAATTATACTCGTATACACATGTACAGGCAGAACAGCGAAGCCGTCTAAATAAAGATATATTAAAAAAAATGTAAAAAATGTCTCCACGCCTACTAGCGCCAAAACTCGCCTACCGGTTCTCTACACAGATTTTGGAAGCTCTATTCTTGCAAGTCACCGGTCACGAAACAGTTCACTTTTAATATTATATCGTACAGTCGCATCTGCAATACTCCTGATGTTGCAGATGTTTATGGGCGGTGGTGGTCTCTTACCATCAGGAGACCCACTTGCTCGTTTGCCATCCAGTCGAATAAAAAAAGAATATAAAAAAAAACAGTCACCAGCATTAATATCTGCCACAGCGGAGGGTGCAAAAATATATGACACGTCCTAGAAATACTTATCAGATATTTATGCTTGTTGTGTCACGACATATTGATGCTGGAGACTAGCACCCACGGATTAAATTAATTTTGTATCACATTATAAACGTCTTCTCTGAATTTGGAATCCTGAAAGTCACCGAATCCTGCACAGAATGAATGCTTTAACTCATTTTCCCACACTTTTATGGCTCTCAATAAACATAAAAAATGATTTAAGACTTGTAACAGGAAGTTATAAAAAAAAAATCCTGTTATCTCTTTTCTTCACTGTCACAAATGCAAAACGCGACATCGCTGTTAAAAAGTTTACAGTATTGACCTCCATTTCAATATTTGATTAGGTAAACATTTCTAAATGAAAAATTGATATTTGTAACGAATTTTTAATACGTCGCCCTTTTTTTCCACTTAAGCGAGCTGGTTTTTGAAATAAGCTTCTGAAAATAATATAAGGGAGTTGTGAATATTTTTGATAAATTTGATGTAAATAGATTCGTAAAAAATTACCTATCGGTAATTTTATAGAAATACTCAGATTTTTCCCACTTCCAAATAATTATTTCCCCAGCCGCCTTTTTGAGATATTATTTATTTTATTATTTTATTTTATGTCGACAGTTTTGATGAATCTAATAATGATGTCGTCCTCATAATGCCAAAAAGCGTCCAACCGTTTAAGATACAGAGAGAACCAAAGAAATATAGCCAAACATAATAAATACGGACAAAAACATAACCCTCATTCGAGCGGTCGAGTAAAAACCAATGAACGTGAAACTACAACTTTGAACCATATCTCGACACTCATAAATATATAAATAATCACAACACTCTTATTTTTATTTTTTTAATTAAACTACGCCCCACTTTCAGTCGCGTACAGCGCTCGAGGAAAATCGCTCTGTAACGACGGTAACGTAGAAATTGTTGTGAACTCTTCAGAATAGGATTGAACTGGCTTGGAACGGATTGGCTGGGTGATATTAAAGTTTCGCTAAGTGTTACCATATTAATGCTGTGCTATAAAATCTATGGCAGCTGTCAGTTTTGATGCTCGCAATTGGATTGGCAGCAATTTAATTGCTTGCATTTCATTGTGAGCTCAACGCAATTGGTAACGTAGCATCACTGAATTACCAAGTATCAGCAATACGCCAAGGGTTGCCCTACCAAATAATAAGTCAATTTGATCACTGGAAGTAGAATTCGACTTCAACAATTTGACCCAAACATAGTATGTATATACTTATATTCTGGACAAATAATGAAACCATGGATAAGACTGATACTTAGCAATATCTTAAAATAGTTATTTGCTTAATTAGACAAGAAAAAACCTATGAAATCAGATCATCCAAATACACAGGCTGCTCCAAAGTAATACATTGAAAACCGTTAGTTTTTCGGTAAATATTGGACTGATTGTTATGATACTTTGCAGTTTGGTTTTAAATATCTTGCTAAGCCAGTGGTATTCGTATTTGTCCAGTCACCCAGTATAACTCGGCTGCATCATTTCTGTGCTAATTTTTACTCCAACAACCATAATTAAAAACATATATGCCTTTAAGTACATCTCGGTACACCGTGAACTCAAAACATATGCCGTTAATTTCTCTCTGACCCGACTAAGCGTCAGCCCTGCAGGTAAGTAGGGCACAACCCCGGCGTTGCCAAGCAACCGCCCGGCTGTTGCGTCCCATAAGTACGGGGGAATGATCGTGTGCCGAGGTGAAATCTTTTCACAATTGTTTCTTTGTCAGGTGCATGGAATATCTAGTAGAGATGTGCACACTAGTCGGTAAAGCCTAATCCGGCCATTATTGCAGTCGGCGACTAGAAGGCGAATAGTCGGCAAAAAGCGGGCCGACTATCCGGCTTCTTAATTTGCATGTATTTTTCAATAAAATATTCATTTTCATTTATACGTAAAGGGTAAATTATTTAAATTACATAAAAACATTTTTTTTATTGTATTTACTATTTTTCCTTACTCACCACGAGAAATTATCATTTGGCATTAGTTACACTTGACTTTAGGTACGGGAATTATTGTCTAGTTTTATTGTTGAAAAATCTATACAAAGGACTTTCTTTTTTAAATGATTAAATTTAACATTTATTTTTTTAGCTCTTTCACAATGAACAATAACATTAGGTATTATCTTTACACAATTTTTTTGCACAAAAATATCGCTTCTATAGGTACAAAAGCAAAAATTTAGAAATAATACGAAGTAAAGAAAACAAACAGGTTGCGATATAGGTACGCTATTTATATTACCAAGCGTCGGTTGCGACTTGCGCGCGAATCAGCTGGTTAACGAATCGTCACGGAAATCTCCGAAACCGTGATCGGCTTGTCCGATTAGTCGACTGATTAGTCGGCATCTTTAGACCCGACTAGTCGGCTAGTCGACCAAAGTCATAATCGGCACATCTCTAATATTTAGTTCTGAGACGGCGTCTGAGAATAACGTGTACTCTAGAGGTATGGAGCACAAATTGCTCGTTGAACATAGAATTTTCTGAATATTGCTATCTGGATATGGATATTAGGATATTATATCTTAAATATTTGTTCTTAAGCAACAAAAAAGTTAGGACTCAAGAAGCTATACTTCATTTGACGGAAACTCACTGTCTCCACCCAAAAACCAGAACACCAGAGCTGCAGTAGTATTAGTCTGTTTCTACTATAAATTGTATGTATGTAAATAAACTCCTTATTGTACAAAGAAAAGAAACAAAATACAATTGATAAAATTTGAGATACTTGTACAAAGAAGCCGTGGTGGCCTCGTGGTAAAGAAGCCGCGGTGGCCTAGTGGTTTGATCTATCGCCTCTCAAGCAGAGGGTCGTGGGTTCAAACCCTGGCTCGCACCTCTGAGTTTTTCAAAATTCATGTGCGGAATTACATTTGAAATTTACCACGAGGTTTGTTGTGAAGGAAAACATCGTGAGGCAACCTACACAAACCTGCGAAGCAATTCAATGGTGCGTGTGAAGATCCCAATCCGCACTGGGCCCGCGTGGGAACTACGGCCCAAGCCCTCTCGTTCTGAGAGGAGGCCTGTGCCCAGCAGTGGGACGTTTATAGGCTGGGATGATGATGACTTGTACAAAGGCGGACTTAGCCCTTAAAGGGATAGGTCAACCTTTGAGTGGGTGAGAGGGGTAATCAGTTAGGGTAAATTTCTCAAAACTACTGAGCCGATTTCAGTTTTTACCTTCGTTTCGTCCTGGGTTCATTCCTCGTGTTTCACATGGACTTGTTGGAGAACATAGGTACCTAAGTCTCAAATTCTTGCCGTTCTGAACTGGTGTTCCAAACAGACCACTTAGGTTCCCCGGTACACACCAACCACACATTGCAACCTTGTCTGGTTGGTGCGAATCCGGATTAACGTAGGACTCACTAATTGGACCGGCGGTACGCGGTTGCTAAGTACCTGATTACTTACCGAAAGTTTAAGGTTTATTTATGAGAGCCAAGATTAACATGAGGGTACGGTAGGTAAGGATGGGAATAACCCGTTCACTGTGACGATTATTTTGATCACCTCTGAGTGAGCATAAGGGTTCTTGTGCCATAATTAGAGAACGGATTATAATACGGAACATAAAACGCTTAAATTTAACAAGTTTTCTGTTTTTGTTATTTTGAAATCAGGGTTATCTTATTATCCTGTTTTCTGTTAATTTCATATACAATAAAGATTCTTACAATACAAATCAAACATAAGTATTAACAGGTAATTAAAAATAAGACAATTTAACATTTTTTGCAGTTTGCAGTTCGGATTTGGGAGAGTGGGGTCTTGCTTCCAACAAAAATTAAGACTATAATGCGTAATACCATAAACAGAGCCCAGTCGAAAAATTATCTGGTTAAAATAAAATCATGTTTTTGGTAGACTTATCCAACGATGCCACACTTTGCTTCAGACGAGAAAAAAATCATCCCCTCTTCACGAGGAGAGGTACCGCAATTTTTTTAAATTATATTTTGCCACATATTTGGCGTGATTAATATTATATAATTACTTGTGTAAAATCACAACTTCTTAGCACTAGAGCAGTCTCTGAGCTAAGCTGAAGACGTACGGACATGGTAAAACTATAAGGGCTCCTTGTTCCTAGGGAACCCTAAAAACACAGTATGTAGCCTCAGGTACCCGTGATATTACACCCAAAAAATAAGTCCTCTTACCTCCACAGACGCTCAAACTTGATTAAAATCATTAATCACACCGAGAAACGTTCATTATACATTTTTCATACTCTTTTGACAACCACACAAAAGCGGCACTTGCGTCCACATTCTCCCTTTGTACCCTCTTTTGTACCTACTTTGTTCTTATTTTATACTCACTTTGTTTAAAGACGAAGATTACACTTTTCCTCTGATTAAATGTATCCCGGAACAGCATTAGAATTCCCGTGGGCGGTGGTCCGGATTGCCGCGCGAAATTTCAATTTCCTTGAGTCTTCTTACCATAAGGGTACACTTACTCGTATATATTGTACGTAAAAACTATAGTAAATTACACTTTCATTAGGAATCACATGTTTTGTAGAGGCGTCGGTAAAATAAAAAGCGTTATCTACCGGAAATACATAAAAGTCAAGTCAAGTGCGTGTTAAGATCGTGCACAGATGATTGCGTTCAAATTTAAGAGCCAGTAGTAAATAACAATACAATACAATTCAATGAGTATTATATGATATAGTAAACAGAACAGAAAACAAAAATATACAGAGAAAAAAATCCAAACTAAGTAATAGACAGTCTTTGTCGCTTCAGAGTAATTTCCATTTTTTCCAGGATAATTTCACAATAGAAATAAGTAAAATTTGTGTGACGCAGTATTGTAGAGTTAGTTATTTTTTGTGTATTTTGGGTCTCTTTCTACTTCTTGTCAGTATTGATAATCGTATGTAAATGGAATCTAACGTCTTATATGAATTTCAAGTGATTACAATTTTGAAGAAGTAGATCAAAATAATAAACACTACAAGCTCATAAAGTTATATTATTATTAACTATATTAAATTATGCTATAATATATTATGACTTAATTTCAATCTTAAGCTATAAGGCCGCCTATTGCTTACTTTGTAATTTTCTCTCTGTGTACCTCTTTTCTGTATTGCTTACTATTTCTGGTGTCCAATAAAGAGTATTGTATTGTATTATGATTAAAACCCCATACTTTCTGTCGTAACAACCCCAAAAAAACCATTACTTTTGAATTATACCCAGTAAAACAACTAAATCATCCACAAAGATTAGCTCTCATCCTTCAAGGTTATATAGGCCTTTAAAAATGCGGCCGCGAAGCTATTGGTCCGAACGTGTGTACACGTGGCAGCGGCTCATTCATGTCGACCCCCCCCCGTCCAGGGGGGTGGGGAACCGCTGCGACCCCCGGCGCCAGCAACCCCCCGCCCGGGACACTGTTGCTCACTAGTATTTGCAGAGCGATAAGATTCACTCGATCCTTTTAACTTGGTTTTTAGGCGTCTGGGCCGTTTTATGTCTTGATGTTGGCCGTGTTATTGGTTTTATTATTGTATTGTAAGCGGTGTACTTATAAATTAAAAGGAGATATTGCTTTTCTGGCCACATAAAGCTAACGTCTGATGTAGAAGGAAAAAGCGGCGTATTTGAGCTTTAACATAAAGATTCTGTTGCTTGCCTGTTTACATTTATGTAAATTACTAGCTTTTGTCCGCGGCTCCGCCCGCGTGGTATTCGGTTATCGCGCGCTGTTCTCTCGGGAACTGTGCATTTTTCCGGGATAAAAAGTAGGCTATGTCACTCTCGGGCCCATAAACTATCTCTATGCCAAAAATCGCGTCGATCCGTCGCTCCGTTACGGCGTAGAAGCGTAACAAACAAACAAACTCACTTTCCCCTTTATAATAGTAAGGAAGTAAGGATGTTAGAGTCGTTTACAATACACTATCACAGTATGTAAAACCTTGTCTGCAAATAATTATGAACTTTTTGAAAATCTTTAATAGAATTTCACTCCATCAAAATCAATGTAATTTTTTTATTCTGTATGTAGACCACGAAAGGCCTCGGGATGTCTCTAGGAACGAGATGGCCGGATGACCTGGTTAAGGCCCCGGGTTCACGTTGCTCGCAGGCGCTTTCCAACCGAACTACACCTCCAGGGTCTATATTCAATAATGGACATCGTACGCCTGAAATGATAATGATTTGTAGTGTATTGTATTAGCACGAGCACAAGCAAAGGTACAGGATGTTCCAAATATAATTACAGTAAGTAGGTACAACATAATACATAATGGGTATATGTTTTAATAATAATACGTGCACACTTGTACCGCCTCCGACCCACGTTCTCGTCACAATGCCGACTCAATGCGTACAGAAGCGATTGTGACCCATTGTCCTAAACCGGCGCTACGCTTTCTGGCCCCTTCGCCGGACATTTCGCACGTATCGCCAATTTATTTTAGTCCTTGTCAAAAGAACAAGCTTGTAGCGTTAATAATTTATTCTGTGAGCTACCTCTATACTATTAAATGGTAACCTTTTGTTATCTAAATAATATACTGCATTACTGCATTTTAAAATTATTCAGAAGCTAGCTGTTTGTCTGTGACTCCGTTGCGTAGAGTTAATTTTCTCTTGGATCTATGCAATTTTTTATATCACTGGATGGCAAACGAGCAATTGGGTCTCCTGATGGTAAGAGATTACCACCGCCCATAGACAGCTGCAACACCAGGAGGATTGCAGATGCGTTGCCAACCTAGAGGCCTAAGATGGGATACCTCAAGGGCCAGTAATTTCACCGGCTGTATTTTCCGGGATAAAAAATATCCTTTTTCCTTTCCCGGGTTTCGAACCATCTGTAAACCGAATTACATCTAAATCGGTTTCGGAAAAAACAAATAGACTTACAAACGTTCGCATTTTTAATATTAGTGGGGTATCTTAAAAAATATATTGGGAAGTTTAGTTGAATAGCTCTGTGAACTCCGTTCCTCAGTCGGCACAAAATGAACCCTTCCACCAGGCCCACCCGTCACAATACAAATCTAAAAATTTTCTTTAGATTGCTTCTCCAGAAGAAAAGCTAGTGTTCGTTATTAAAATGTTACCCTTTTATACTTGTAAAAACACTTACTCAGTCGAAAACATGCTGTGAAGTTAAAGTTAATAAAATAAAATTGAATTCGAAGAAACTTTAAAGTGTAATAGAATTAAAAAGAAAATAAGGTCGCTGAACTAACGTCGTTCAGTTTGACGAGTGCGATCTATGATTCAAATGATATTGCAACGGATAACTCACGTCTTAAATCGAGTTTAGCTCGACGTTCAATATGAGCGAGTCTCGCGGTAGTTTCATGTTCAAGATCAATGATTTATTTAGTAATTGGCTCCTGTTTAAAGGCCTTAAACGGTACAGGTTGATTTCAGATAACTTTGCCTGAATAAAATCACTTGGTACAATCTATGTATATCAAGTCAAATACCTTATGACATTTTCCCTTATTGGAGTCCGGAATTGGTTAATTTCTGTAATTTACGAGTGCATGCTGTGTTAATGTAATGATGCTTTTTATGGGACATTTACGACAGGGACACATTTCGGTTGGTATTTACGAGTAAATTCATTTCGAATCTTAATTACTAATGAATCAGGTCTTAAATGGCACTGTAGCAAAAACATAATTAAGTCCCTTTGTGTATTTCTTCCTCCATCGTTATTTTGACATCTAATTCACTTTTGCGGGGACACACAAAATCGTGTATTTTTATTGTGGTATTACCTTTTTGTTTTGTTTGTGTTTGTTGTCTATTGTTTTTTTTTGTTGTATTTGTGTGTCTTTGTGAATGTGAATAAATGTCTTTCTTTCTTTCTTCTGAATTCAGATGAGTTTGATTGTAAAATTACTACTTAAGTACTTTAAGTTTGTTTCCATTATTTGAGTAATTTGAAATTTATTTAGTTACTAGCTTTTACCCGCGGCTTCGCACGCGTCAACTAATCGGTCTGTTAGTTGCAATTTAAATTTTCGGGATTTAACGAAATTCCCCTGGAAATTTCCAAAATTTATGTCGTGGTCTTCCTTTATTGAGACTGTGTTGTGAATAGCTGTACAAAATTCAAGACTCTAAACCCAGTGTTGAAATTTCAAAATTTTTCCCTATCCAAATTCAAATCATTTATTCAGTAAATAAGCCGCAATGGGCATTTGTACACGTCATTTTTTAAATATTTACTTAAATACTCCATTAAAGAATCAAAATTACAAAATAATAAGAATACAGGGATGTATGCGGTCCCTTAGTAACAAAACTATCCCGTGGGAATATCCGGCTTAAAAGTAGCGTATGTGTTATTCTAGATATCCAGCTACCTTCATACTAAATTTCATGACTCTAAACCAAGCGGTTATTATTTCAAGATTTTATCCCTATCCCGTGGGAATATCGGGGTGAATAATAGCCTATGTGTTATTCCAGAAATTCAGCTACCTACATATCAAATTTCATGGCTCTAAGCCCAGTGGTTGTTATTTCGAGATTTTATCCCTAGGTATCCCGTGGGAATATTGGGTCAAAAAGTCGCCTATGTGTTATTACAGGCGTCCAATTACCTACATATCAAAAGTCATGACTCTGAGCCCAGCGGTTATTATTACAAGATTTTATCTCTATCCCGTGGGAATATCGAGATAAAAAGTAGCCTATGTGTTATTCCAGAGGTCCAGCTACCTACATACTTGGCTCTAAGCCCAGCGGTTGTTATTTCGAGATTTTATCCTTAGGTATCCCGTGGGATTATTGGGTCAAAAAGTAGCCTATGTGTTATTACAGGCGTCCAGCTACCTACATACCAAATTGCATGACTCTAAGCCCAGCGGTTATTATTTCAAGATTTTATCCCTATCCCGTGGGAACATCGGCGTAAAAAATAGCCTATGTGTTATTCCAGAGGTCCAGCTACCTACATACCGAATTCCATGGCTCTAAGCCCAGTGGTTGTTATTTCGAGATTTCATCCCTAGGTATCCCGTGGGAATATCGGGTCAAAAAGTAGCCTATGAGTAATGCCAGACGTCCAACTACCTACAAACCAAATTTCATGATTCCAAGCCCAGCGGTTGTTATTTCAAGATTTTATCTCTATCCCGTGGGAATATCCTATGTTTTAATCCAGGTTATAAACTAACTTTTTGCCAAATGTCATCCAAATCCGTCCAGCCGTTTTAGCGTGAAGAAGTAACAAACATACTTACTCACTCACATCCTCACTCACAAACTTTCACATTTATAATATTAGTAGGATTAGCTTTTATTTAGTTTCACCTGTCCGTTGTCTGCCTGTAATCAATTCTTGCGAGTTAAATTCGACCAACTAGTAGTTTGATTGACTTGAAATTTGGTATACTTATGTAAATTGCCTGACAATAGGTACAAAGATTTGGTAGTGACATCCTGGTAGTCCGGCCAGGATCGTCTCCACAGGACGGAAACTCTTCAACGGTTAATGGCATTGACTCGAAATTTGGTATGTAAATGTAGTTTGGGTGACAATACAAGTACAGTCGATAAAACAACAGGCAGCAAAAAAGCTTGTATTAAAAATAAATTTTTTATCAAAAACTTATTATTAACTTTGTTACAATTTCTGTGTAAAACCGGATCATACATGCATCCATAAAGCATGAAATAAGGTTTGCTAAGCAAAAATAACTTCATATTTTTCTTCATTTTACTTATATTTATTTATATTTATATGCGAATTACTTTTTTCACATAAATTCGTTTGTCATAATTTTACATGTCGTATCAACATTTTCCGTAATATACATAAAACCGGACAAATGATAGAGAAGCTCTCAGATGCTACTTCTTTGTTGGCGATAGGTATAGGTAGGTAATTGATTAAGTACACTGCCCCATACAAAAATTAAACATTTTACTTACCCCTGCGTTAAAAAATAAAAATACTAGGCATAAACGATATCTCCTACTTTTAAATTATGGAACAAAATAAATGTAGCAGATTTGCAAGTTAGATTGAATATACCTGTAAAGGTTTTTCGGAGTTTTTCATTAATAAAGTATCTACTCACGCCTTTGACGTGGAACGCTTTGAACATCGATCAATGTATGGAAACATTAAATTTGTCAACTATACCTAATGAAGAAAACCCTGACAAAACATTTACAGGTGTGTTGAACTAACCCAACCATTTGCTGAAAACATCGTCACCATACGATACCGTTAATAATGGACATTCTAATTTAATTTTTTAAATTATTTTAGTGTGTTTTAATTATTAATTCTGAAATTCTAATAGCTATTTAATTGTTGGTTTTAACATAATTTATTTCATTGTATAAATTTGGACGTAGCGGTAACATAATAACAAACAACCTATTGTTAATTTGTACTCACACTCGCAGACTACCAAGTTACAGGCTCAGCCTAGTTTGGAGTCTGACGGAAAATTGTAACATTATATATTAAGTATTTTTCCCGAATAAATAAATAAATAAAATAAAAAATATCAGCTGTAGACCTTCCATTGTTGGACATAGGCCTCCTCCGTCCTGAAATATTCCGGGATAATTTGAAGACACCTTGTCTATTATAAAAAGAGGCTCTACTGATATTTTTGCGACATTTCACCCTCAAGATGGCCCTTCTCCCTACCAAGAAAGAGAAACACCTTGAACCCCCAAAGTCCCTAATTCCAGTCCTATGTATTAATTAAACAATAATTGGGGAGATTCAATTCAGGGGCGAATAAAGGCAGAGACAAAGCGTTAAGCCCCTTCGAGACGATTCCACCGTCGGACGGGCTCGTTTCGTTGGGACGCCATTTTGATTGCGAGATCGGCCTTATTTGCGCGGAGTTAAGGGACCAAACGAAGAATGAAAAATATTTGATCAAGGTTTTTAAGAATAATAAGATTTCATGAATAATATAATGCCACTGACTGACAGCGCCATCTATTATTTTTTATATATACTACTACGGATGGCTTATAAATAATTTGTCGTGGGATAGGAGTAAACTGTCACTATTAGTTTCATGACAATGGTATTTAGTTCCCGGATAATCACCGAGGTAGCGCTGTAATCAAACTAGGATAATTTTGTATCAATTTATTTAAGTTACCTTTCAAAGATACAACAAAAAAAAAATCAGGACCCCTAGCATTTTGAATTCCTTGGCATCACTCCACCCATCCACGAGCCGACATATAATTAATACAACAAATATTTATCCAAATGCGATGTTATGTAAAAGAAGTCCACTCAGCATTTGTCGGGCCACGGAAGGTGACTCAAAGCTGATATGTGGATCCCAGTTGGCATTCGATACAGAGTAACCCGAAACATACACACACACACACACACACACACACACACTTTCACATTTATATATAAGTACTCCGCCCGCGTGGTATTCGGTTATCGCGCGCTGTTCTCTCGGGAACTGTGCATTTTTCCGGGATAAAAATAGCCCATGTCACTCTCAGCCCCTTAAACTATCTCTATGCCAAAAATCACGTCGATTCGTCGCTCCGTTACGGCGTGAAAGACGGACAAACATACAAACACACTTTCGCATTTATAATATTATTAAGTAAGTATGGATTAGTAAGATAGTAAGTATATGGAAGTATGGATGACGAATTCAAAGTGAAAACCATTACAGCATAATATAAGAGTACAACAATTTAACCAAATAGATCACATACGGCGGATTAGTTATTACAAACTGTTCTCACGACATTTAACACTAAAATAAACCAGTTCCAGACGTTAGTAACGACAAAAACTAATACTAACACATCACTTTAAACTGGAGCACAACAGCGATAAAATATTAACCTGGACATACCGATTTAACCGTGTCCAGGCTCGCCAACTTGACCAAATAATTATAACTAAAACCTTGTCACAGACCTTTGTGACCTGTTAACGCGGGGACCGTTCTGTCCCAACTTTTAATTGGGAATTTGTAACTTTTAGCACAATCTTGATTCCCATGTTAGTTGTTGTAAATAAGGTCAGTTGAAGTATGTCCGACGTTGCAGGTCTATGTTGAAATTTATATTTCACTAGCTGTTACCCGTGACTCTGTCCGCGCAGATTTCGGCTTTCGCTATCCCGCGGGAACTATGTAATTTATACTTAAAAACTATCCTTTGCCCTTCCTCGGGACTTAAACTATCTGTATACCGAATTCTATCTAGATCGGTTCAGCGGTTTAGACGTGATGCAGTAACAAACAGACTTACAAACTTTCGCATTTATAATATTAAACTCAAACTCATAACCCATGGTGGCTCATGAATTCCTTGACCGTATTTCCAGGCCACATACCTTTCTTTCGTATTCTTCTTTTTCCATTTTCCTATCCCTCTGTTACAGAGTACGATGTTTTGAGCCATTTTTTTTGCACTAGAAATGTTCACAGCTGTGTATTATTGTTACTGCAAACCTTTGATGAATTATACCTGTAGATTCACAATCGCGCGCCCAAATATGTCCGAGCTAAATGAGCGCCACTTTGGTAAATGTGGCCTTCTTTTTTCTCAGTACGTTGTTGTCAAGTGTCAAGTGTTGTGGAGTTTTGCCGCTAGCGAAATTCGCCCGTAATAGAGTAAAGACTAGGTTCAAATTTCGTCTCGTATTATTTTAATTATTTTGTGTGAGATGATTTTATTTGTCACGCAAACAAATCAATAGTTCTGACATTCTTTGAAGGGGATTTTGTTCGGCAATGTGCGTCCTGGTTTAAATGTCATTGCTGCAAACCCTCCGCTCGGCTGACGATGGGCGAAAAAGACCATAGAGAGACAAAACTACAGGGCTACTACGAAACTCGAAGTTCGTGTCGTGCGGTCCCTCTAACACTTATACTATTTAATACGAGAGCGAGAGGGACAGCACGACACGAACTTCGAGTTTCGAGTTTCGTAGTAGCCCTACTGTTGCCAGCACGGCGCTAGACGATTAGAAGTGGAAATTACGAACAAAAGCCGAACCCAAGTAAATGGAATTATTTCTAGCTCCGACGATGATAAAATTTTATATGATATGACAGATAAATATGGCTGCCGGCAACAAATAGTAAAAAAATATGTATCGCGCACAAGAAACTTCCTTATTTATTTAGACTTGTTTCATTTACTTGAAAGCATGCTACTTCTGTGAACTGTATTAAAAATTAAGTAAATAATTGACCTCTAATTGAAGATAACTCGATTAAAGACAATTTAATTCAATCGAAAGTAAATAACAATTATTTTATACATAGATCTAAGACGAGAGTTATCCGAGGCAATATCATTTAATATGAGTGAGTCTCACGTTAGTTTCAATTTTCAATCAAAAGTAGTTCTAAATTGATTTCTAAAACGCAATTAGAGTCTTAGTTGCAACTACAGTCGAGGTCAAAGATCCTTACACTTTAGTACCTTGTGACTGTATGCTATTTAACAATTTTATACAAAAGTTCAAACATGAAGTGACAGCGACAAGGTAGTAAAGGGTAAAGATATCTTTGACCTCATTGTACTAAATTACTTACAGATGAAATAAACAATAGACAGTGAAATTGACATTCTAATCGAGTTCCTCGCTTGACATTTAAAACCAACGCGGATGTTCGTTATGAAACAGCAGTTTTAATCTCCATACCTGCTACAGTTGACCACTGAAATGTAATGGAACAAAAAACTGGCCGCGGCGCGCGTGATAACTACATGTCAGAAGCATGAGCGCCCGCAGGGTTAGAAATCAACATAGTCAAAGAGATGCTCACGTTTCGGTTTTATTTTATTTTACTAAAGTTATTATTTGCTTGCAAATGTTTTGGTTAGACGTGTCACTGCACCTTAACATATTTATAAAACCATGTGTTATTACCATGTCTAAAGCAAAATAAATTATTTCATTTCATTTCATTTTCAAAGTCAAAGTCAAAGTCAAAATATCTTTATTCAATTTAGGCTATAACAGGCACTAATGAATGTGAAAAAAAACTACCACTGGTTCGGAAAAACCTCTGTTGAGAAGAATCTGGTTAGAAACTCAATGAGGTATATATTTCTTTAAACAGATTTAAAATAACAGACACATGCCATTAATTAAATTTAATTCCGGACGACCGGATGGCTAAGTGGTTAGAGAACATGACTACGAAGCTTGAGGTCCCGGGTTCGAATCCCGGCCGGGGCAGATATTTGTATGAATAATACGAATGTTTCTTCTCAGGTCTTGGATGTTTAATAATTATTTAAGTATTTATTTATCTATATTTTAGTATGTTTATCCGTTGCCTAGTGTCCATAGTACAAGCTTTGCTTAGTTTGGGACTACGTCAATTGGTGTCAAGTGTCCCATGATATTATTATTATTATTAATTAAAGCAGGCATATTATGAACTATGATATTTAAACTGGATTATCAGTATCTCTAAAACAAAAGCATTATAATTATAGTGGGCGACAATTTGGTGTCAACGTTTTATTTTCAGTTAAATGACCACGACATAAGCGTGTTCCATTTTAGACTAAATCTTCACTCACCGTCATACGTAATAATGGGCATATGGCCAAACCCTGGCCAAATCAAACAACTTCCTATTGTTGTCCTATTGTGCATGAAAATAAATAAAAAATCACTCATATAATACTCATAGATTTTTAGCGGATCTGCGACGCCTTGAAGTCGACGACTGGCAAGAGGCTGCGCACGATCGGGGCAGATGGCATGCTCTCGTCTCGGAGGCCAAGACCCTCTTTGGGTCGCTGTGCCAATTTAGTTAGTTAGTTAGTTAATACTCATAGGTTAGTGCTGCACTGTCCTGTTTTTAGCTCTTTGCCTATAGTGTTAATTAACAGTCTATGGTCAGTTGTAATGGAATGTTGTTTCAATCCGATCGCTTTTCTCTGATTGGTTCAGAGATTTTGCCCGGTTATGCCGTTTGGGAAGCAACTCGTGTGGTTTAGACATGATAACTCTGGCTTTGCTCTCGTATAACCCTATCATACTAATATTATAAATGCGAAAGTTTGTGAGTGATGTCTGTTACTCCTTCACGCTGAAACAGCTGGACGGATTTGGATGAAATTAAATAAGTAGATAGCTGGACATCTGGAATAAAACATAGGCTACTATTTATTCTGATATTCCTACGGGATAGGGAAAAAATCTCGAAATAACACCCGCTAGGCTCATGAAATTTGACATATTTGTTTTTAATTTATATATATTTGTTTTTTTTTGTGTTTAATTTTGATGTATTTTATTTTGATTTTAATTAGTAATTTTGATGATAATTTTATTTCTTTGTGTTACTAAGACTACTTTTAAATAAGATTACATATTACTAACAACCTATGGACCTTGGTCTGCAATAAACTGACTTATTTTTCGGGAATTCAATTTCAATTCAGCTGCTAGATGCAATTTAATGATTTACGTATGCGAAGCCGCAGGTAAACTAGTCCATAATAATCATAATAAAATTGTATGGAGATTGTTTTCTTGTGGGTTAAATTATTGTACGGTTTTTTTAAACACGTAACTAACTTCAACGTTTTTTAACTGCATGATTACAAAATTTACAAAACACTGCTATGAGAATTTGCATGGTTTATTTGCTAGAATACGTTTACAAGATCTTAAGTAATTAAATTACAGTCGCAGTATTCAGCAGACGCCTCGAAATGCATTTTTTTTAAACAATCGTAATTCAATAAATTATACCGGGTGTACCTTCTAATAGGTACGAGCAAAAAATTAAAACGTAGATCGTCCTCTTCAAACTGAACAATATTAGTTCAGCGACTTTTAAAAATAATGAAGTCTTTGAATTTTCCTTTTTTTCATACAAATTAAATACTGCTGTCAATGTACGCCATTCTAGAACACAACTGACGTCGTGTCACGCTACAAACATCAAGCATTTTGCTTTACATTGCTTCTTCCAATTAAATTAAAAGTGTAATAAAAATTAAACAACTAATTATATTTAAAAGTCGCTGAGCTAATGTTGTTCGGTTTGAGGAGTATGATCTATGGTTTAATTATTTACTCACTAGCTTATGCCCGCGACTTCGTCCGCGTGGATCTAGGTTATCACGCGATGGCGCCCTCTACCGGAATAAAAGGTATCCTATGTTGATCCTCGGGGTTCGAAGTACCTCTAAACCAAATTTTATAAAAATCGGTTTAGTGGTTTCGATGTGAAAGCGTAACAGATAGACTGACAGACAGACAGAGTTACTTTCGCATTTGTAATATTAAGGAGGGATATTACAGGTCACCCCCGGCATTAAATGAGTACAAATATGTCCATATCATCGTTGAATTAACTGAGGAGCAAATAATGTTTATCCATTTTATTTTAACCGTGCATGGGGCAAAGGACTGGTTAAACCCCTATAGCAAGCTGTCAACGCTCCACCAATAATCAGGATCCCTAAGCTAACTGCGTTCAAGTTGAGCTTTCAATTTCGCCATGTCGTCAATACCGCCTTTGATCTCACTTCATACGGTTAATTATTCATCTACCCACAAACGGATCGTTTTGATTAACTGTTTCGGATGAGCTTCGCAAATTGACGAGAAATTCTAGCGTGTAACGGTGGCTTTCATGTAATGTTTGCTTGACAAAAACTAAATAAGTTTGAGCAATTACTTTGCTCACTCGCGATTTTATGATAGCTACGTTTATGCGAAAAATGGTTGTTCGTGCAGTTCCTCCACCTACACACTGTAAAAACACGTACAAGTCAAATAAACAGGTCTATATCGAGTGGCCTAAAATTGTTTTGCTTAAAAATTTTTCGTGACATATTTTTTGCATAACAACGTTTCGTCGAATGGAAAACAAATATGAACTTAATGACCCAGGTGAAGTTGACGGAGCTCCGCTTCGCGGAGCTTCTATTCCGCCTAGTTCGCGCCTTGACACAATACCAACCTAACCTATACTTGAGCAATCATGTTACCTGGGTTTTCTTTATTGCCCCGTCCCCCTTTACTGTTTCACCTAGGGTAATGGCACCAGTGGTCAGCCTCATAACGACTTTTTGAAGTTTGGAAAGCCGGCATTTTTACAGGATTGGTCGGATAATGAAACTGAGTACATGATTGGATTCATTGTTTATTATAGTTTTTAAACAACACATGTCAAAAACAATCTTTATCTTTATAAAATATATATTTAAATTGAAACAAAAAATGGCGCTTATTGCCAGTAGTCAGCCTCTAAAATCCAATAATCAGCCTAGATGAACCCAGTATTCAGCCCATAAAACTATGAACAAGCATGAGGTCAAAATGAGCATTATTTAAATCAAAAACCGGCCAAGAGCGTGTCGGACACGCCCAAAATAGGGTTCCGTAGCCATTATGAAAAAATTAAGTAATATTTTTCTAAGGATTTCTTATTTTATACGGAATCTTCCAAGTTGAGGTATATTTTATACCTTACGCTGCTATTTACTTATAAACTACTAATAATTCTCAAGCAAACTTAGCCGTTATTGTTTTCGTTGGAATACTGACTACTATCCTGAATTTTTCCAAATTTTTCCACCCACCGGTTTAGATTTTAGAGGGGGGGACGCTCGATTTTAATGAAAATTTGCACTTTAAAGTTGAATATTTCGCAAACAAATTACCGAATCGAAATCGTTGTAGCAAACCCCTAATGGTTTTAAAATACCTATCCAACGATACCCCACACTATAGGGTTGGATGAGAAAAAAAAACACCGCCACTTAACGTCTATGGGAGGTACCCTAAAAAAAATTGTTTTTGAATTTTTAATTGTACTATTTTGTCGGCATAGTTTACTTATATATCCGTACAAAATTACAGCTTTATAGCATTGATAGTCCCTGAGCAAAGCCGCGGACTGACAGACAGACAGACAGACAGACAGACATGGCGAAAGTATAAGGGTCCCGCTTTTGCCATTTTGGCTCCGGAACCCTAAAAACAACGATATTATTTAGGACTCTCTTATTTCTTACTATCTTTTACCCGCGGCTTCGCTCGCGTGAACCATTTCAACATTGAACATTTCAAAGAAGCAAGCAATCAAGCAAGCATGCAAGCAATCAAGCAGGTAAGCATGCAAGCAAGCAAGCAAGCAAGCATGCAAGCAAGCAAGCATGCAAGTGAGCATGTAAGTAAGCATGTAATTATGCAAGGAATAGTGAAAATTGAATGCATGCATATGTATTCAAATCTGCATTCAAGCAAGCAAGCAAGCAAGCAAGCATGCAAGCAATCATGCAAGTAATCATGCAAGCCAGCATGTAAGCAAGCAGGCTAACAATGCAAGTGAGCATGTAAGCATGCAAGCAAGCATGCAAGTGAGCATATAAGTAAGCACGCAATTATGCAAGGAATAGTGCAAACATGGATGCATTCAAATCTGCATTCAAGCAAGCAAGCAAATGAGCATGTAAGCGGACATTGCAAGCAATCATGCACGTAATCATTCAAGCCAGCATCTAAGCAAGCAAGCAGGCATGCAAACAAGCACGCAAACAAGCAGGCAAGCAAGCATGCAAGTGACCATGTAAGTAAGCAAACAAGCAAAGACACTTAACTGTAAATTACAAACAAACATAAACCTTATCGCAACGTATTAAAGTCTATTGGTCAGTTAACAGTATCTTCGTTTGTACCCAGCTAGATCGGGGCTGAATACTGGATCGGCAATACCTAGTGGCCAGCCGCGTAAAAATAAAATGTTTAACGCGGCTGACCACTGGGTTTTTTGAGGAATATGAAAGAACATGCCTTACTAAATTTGTCAATTTAAATTTAACGGTTCTAATGACAGTCTTATCTCGCAATTTTAAAAATAATTCAAGAACCCAGTGACCAGCCGTGGGGGGCCGACTATTGGATCTTTTATAAAAAAGTAGTACCCAATGCTCAGCCCCCACAATATTTACGTAAATCAGCGATATTTTTATTCAAATTTAATATAATTCAGTACATGAATAATGCATAAAGCCAAATTGCATAAAAAACTATCACATTTAATAATAAAACATGTTTTTTCTTACCTTTTAAGAGAACACTACACGAAGTAAAAAATATGGCGGACATTACACTACTGCTCTTTTCAACCGCCGTCACCTGTGTGAACTAGTTTATTTCTCCCCCGTGATCCCCTGTCGCACCTATCGTGTGACATATTAACCAATGAGGAATCAAAGTTTCTATTAAAGTACACGTGATTCGTTTATTCTAATTGTAGCGATATTTATGACCAATAAACGACGCAAAAGGCTGACCACTGGTTCCTGGCTGGCCACTGGTGCCTTTACCCTATACGAGTATCAAATATTATTAGTATTTTCAATATTTTTTTAGGACATTGAATATTAAACTAAATATTAATTAGATCTAAAAACATTATGGATTTAGTATTTTAGTAATAAAATTTTTAGACTAAACAATTATAGACCACAAGTGCTCTAGGAAAAAAAATGTATGCAAAAAAAACTTTATGCAAAAAAATAAGTATACCATACAATTTCGACCAAAAATGTTTGAAAAAAAAATAGATCTTACTAAGGGCACCCACACAAGCTCATTTATAATCTCCACTACACTACACTCACGCGTTTCAGATTCCACCAGAGCTCATCTTCAGAACAACAACCGCTTACCGTACTACCAGGCGTTAGTCTTATCTAGAGGTCTTGATTGACACAAGAAAAATTACGTGTCTAATATTTTCTGATAATCTAAATGAATGGACTAAATAATAATACTTTTTTTATCCAGCTGACTACCTAATTTAAGATATATGAAAGTTGTTTGACCTAAAAACATACTATAGGTAGTACTCGTCCATGAATCTCATTAAACTTCTCCTTCGAAGTAGGTTACAAACGCGTTACGAACTTCCTCAAAAATTCATGAAGCGCACCGTAAAACTCAAACAAAAAACAGTTTACTTGGATATTCTTCAAAACGCGATGTTTTTACGCGCGAATGACAGATCACAGTATAAACCCAGTGGCCAGTAAGTTATCACTGAATTTGTAATTGTCGAAGTGTATTCACCCGCGTTAGCGTGCTCTTGTTCGCTTTCGCCTAGTCTCACTCACTCACAAAGCACTTATTATGCGACTTGCTTGTAGATTTTTTTGTACTGCATTTCTGTACCACTTTTAGTGGGGCGCGAGTTATAAAACGTACAGCAAACGTCTACATTTAGTCATTACAATATTATATTCCTGCAAATTGGAATCAGAACAAAATCACAAAAACTTCATAATTTACTAAAAGAAAAAAATATCCTTATAAAATAAATTAGCATATGGCAACTGTCACATATTTGCTTCTCTCACTTGTCAAATTATTATACGTTGCTCCCCGAAAAATTTCAAATTAATGACGATTTGTTAGCTTAACTTAAAATTTAATGCAATGTTACTTCTCAGTACAAAACTGTCGGTCGTTTGGTTACATTTTGTTATCAAAAACACACTTTAGTAACAGAGCGCGTTAGTGCGAGTGAAAATTCACCGAAACCGTTCGTAGATATCTTACTGGCCTTATTTACACTGTGGCAGACAAGTCATCGGCAACTTCAACTTTTTCGCTAACGACGACTTCGGAAATAATGAAGTCCAAAGTAATTAGTTTCTCGGATGTTGATTAACCACTTTCACGAACCGTTCCCTTTTCACCGGCTTTGTTTATGCATTTTTCATTGTTTTGTTTCTAACTTTAGCTGTAAAACGTTGCAGTTTCCTTGATTACTTTCATAATTGCGTACTTAGAAACTGTTTCTGTTTAAATGTTTTTGCTACCTGCAGGCCTACTCCGAAACTCGAAACTGGAAGTTCGTGTCGTGCGGTCCCTCTGACACTTATACTGTTTAATAAGAGAGCGAGAGGGACCGCACGGCACGAACTTCGAGTTTCGAGCTTCGGAGTAGCTCTGCTGAATTAACGGCCGTATTAAGATGGAAGTTAAATTTAACGTGTATCATTAAAGACTTTTTATACAAAACATTGAAATTATAAGTAAAACATGAATCAACAGACATTCTTTGAATGACTTCGTACTTATCGGTACTTTTATGCATGTAGTTTCGATACATTTAAAAACTCAGCTATAAATAGAGAAGAAAACCATGTTTCATTCCATTTTAATCTTCGTTACACCTGACAAGTTTCTTACAAATAAAATTATATTTGCGTAACTTCGAGTACAAATTTACATACAAAACTCTGTACTTAACGCTTTATTGATTCTGTCATTCTGTCTTTATCTCGCTCTCACCGACCCAGTGAAAGACTCTGCTTTACAATTACTAAACTTTCATTCAACTCTTTTACCGACACTAATCTGTCCGCGACGTTTTTCAAAAAATTGCTGATTTTTGTAAGTAAATATGTTTTTTTTTTGTAATTTAATAGATGGTGTAGGTACTGAATACATGCCATCCTATCTAAGTTCAACCTATTAAACCTTGAAATATCTTGTTGGAAGTACAATTTTTTGGTAATGCCAGGGACAACTTTGGTAACGCAGGAGAAGCCCAAAGTGTCGGTAAAATAGTTGATTGGCCCACTTAGTTCTTTTGCGATGAATATGCAAAGATTGCTTTGTATTGATTAATTTTTAATTTGTAAATTGTATGAGCTTAAAAAAAATGCCTAAATAAAGATTTTTTTTTATTGCGTATTTAGAAAAAAATCGCGTCCTAAAAGATTCGATAATTTCGTAAAAAAAAAATTTGACGACGAATGAACTTTAGATGCTACATTAATACAGTCTTGATTTTGCAACTGGCTGGAAATAGCAAATCTACAAACAAAAAATAAAAGCACGCCGTTTATTTTTCTAAGCGCCTTCGTTATTTCTTATTTCAAACTTTATTTAAAACTGAGGCCGTATTGCCTAACGTTTTTGACGCTGACGATAGCAATCAAATGACAGTTTTTGTATTCGAAATCTATCATTAGATTGCGATCGCGAGCATCAAAAACGTCAGGCAATACGGCCTCTGGTCGAATATAGTCCAGCGGTTCTAGTACTAGCGCACTAGTTTATAGAGTTCGAAATTTGTAACTTGTAACACCGTCATAACGGTCACAATAGCTTTTGCTTACCAGCCAGTGCTTGTCTATGCGCAATAAAGCTGCATCACGACGGCTAAACCCGCTGCTTACCGCGCAGCGCGATATTAACGTGCTGAGTGGTTCCAAATTTGAATTTGATGCCGTCACTCCTTATATTACTTAAGAATGTATTAGTATTTGAATTTATTAAGACGTTGTATTATTTATATCGTATATTTTTGAATACTTTTATAATATATTAAAGTACTTAGATTTGACTTTATTCTTGATCATTATGTTAATTTCGCTTTTACCTACTTTCTTTTAAATAGGTATCGGTTTAGTGAACACGTTTTTAATTCGAATAAATAATTCAAATCGTTCCTTTTGGAGTTACGAAAATCTGATTTAAAATTTCCTTTAGTGTTTAGTTCTTTATTATAAGTCAAAATGATGAAAACCGCAGAAAGGTTCATACCCGATTGTAGACCCATCAATTTCGGGTTAAAAAATGGTAATAAAATCAAATTGGTGGAATTCATTTATTTGTCTACGCCGCGAATATGGATTTTGTTAACTTGCTGATTATTTTATATTCTACAAATGATAAAACCATTATCAAAGCTGGCGTAGGCTTCTTAATAAATTGTGTTGGACTAATTTTTTTGATTGAATTCCCATGAAAAAGATCTAGGAAATTTGATGACAATCCTCACAAACACTAAAGACAAATCTCTCCAGAACTGAAAACAAGAATTGAATTAAAACCGAAAAGGGAAATTGCAAAAGAAAGCTCTTATCCCGGGAGAGCTTTTACATCGCAAAAGTTTTGTCACCAGAGGCCGTGGACGTATTTGTAGGTTATGCAGGATTTGAAGGAAAAGTTTTGAAGTCCACCTTTGAAATATCCAACTCATGGGAAAGCGAAGCATACAACAATTTGGTTACAATTAAAAAAAATTTAACAACTCTTTCTTTTTCTTTTCTGCCGTCGAATTTATATGTACTATGTTTATAATGGCAGTATCTGGCCGGCCGAGCTTTGCTAGGAGCTTTTTGTTTTGTTAAATCACGTACTTTTGGAGAAGACACGTCTTTTTAAATAAGTTTTAAAAGTGAAACGTAAATAAAATCAATACTATATAAATAGGAAAAAAACGCCTTTGATGTATGTACATTTGAACTCTAGACCTTCAGCTTGCAAGTTTTACAATAGGTATACTGTTGAACCGCTATGTTGATGACATTATCGAATTTACTACACAAAATACAGGTGTTTTTCTAACTTTCAAAAAAAAATATTAGATGATAAAAGTTAAGAAGACAGTGCGTAACTACGAATAGGTACTTGTATGAATTATGTTAAGTAAGTAATCTAGGTGCTCAATACTCTACTCTAGGTGCTTAATAGTATTGTCTCACTCCTGCCTGTCTTGTCGAACAGGTATACTCGATAAACTATGGACTATCCTCATCGCCACAGGTCATTGGTGTAAATTAACGCAAGACTCGTTTATTCCCGTGTATATCCAGTTCCATTCGGATTCCGCCAGTGTAATGAAATCGCGGCTAGCCGCAAATCACGCGACGTTGCCGTTAAAAAGAGACGGAAAACAACGGTCCCCCGAATAGAACAGTCATTTTGGCGCGGATTTAAATAACGCCTGCTCGTTTATTGATGTTTTTAACGGGGTTGGAGGATTACCTTCGGATATCACAACAATGGCTTATACTGGGTGTGGCTTGTAATATGAGAAAATAATTAAAACATAGATCATACTCGTTAAACTGAACAATATTAGTTTAGCGACTTTTAAAAATAATTAGTTTTCTAATTTTTATTACACTTTTAAGTTTACTCGAAGAAGAAATGTAAAGCAAAACGCTTGATGTTTGTAGCGTGACAGGCGACGTCACTTGTGTTCTAGGATCACTCTAGGATGGCGTATATTGATAGCAGTATTTAATTTGTATGAAAAAAGGAAAATTCTGACTCCATTTTTTTTAAAAGTCGCTGAACTAATGTTGTTCAGTTCGTCGAGGACGATCTACGTTTTAATTTTTTGCTCGTATTACAGGCCACACCCGGTATATGGACAGTCTATATACGTCTAGGCACAGCCTCTCGGAATGAGGATTGGGAGCTTCACACTCATATAATTGATTGAATCAGGCGTTACTTTGCGGAGGTCTGTATCAATGAACTAAAACAATAACTTTGCTCACCCGCGACCTTATGATAGCTGTTTACGTAAGATATACGCGTTCATGCAGTTATTCCACCTCCACACTATAAGAACACACACAAATCACACAAACTCATCTATCACCACCACCACACTACACTGACGCGTTTGGAACTCAACCAGAGCTCGTCTTCAGAGCAACAAACCGTACACCATGCTACCAGATATTGACTGTTAGGTAAAGCATAGATGCGGTTTTGTTTTATTTGAGCGTTGACCCGCATATAAGTCATGTCAAACATGTCCTTTATATCAAACACGAACAAATACGCAGGAATAAGCGCCTACAACGCGTGTTCGATTAAATCTATGATAGATCAATCTATAGCGCGCGTGTAAGCCCGTATGTCAAAAACGAGCGTATGAAAAAAATGCTAGTCTGAAACTACCCTAACTCTATTCACAGTGGGTATATGTATCTGCTGAAAGATGACCAGCATTATAAAGGCTGTATAAAGGTAACTCGATCGTTGATCGGCTCAGGTTTAGGGGTTGTGGTCGGGGATAGAGTCGGGGCCTTTGCGGTCGCGGTTACTGACTACCAGCACTAGAGGGGGATCATAGAATTGATAAGATGAATAGAAATGTCACGTGAGGCTGACGAGTCAGCTATTTAGGCAAACAGGAAGCTGCAGAAGTAATAAAAGTTGAGAAAGAAGAATTAATAGAAGTAAGAAGTTTTAAATTAATTTAAACTTTACATGAGTATTTGTCACAAGAAAGAACTAATTGCATAAAAAAAGAATGAATGAAATGACATGTTCTTGTGTGAGAGTTGCGGTCACAATTCTGGTGGCACTATCTATTATAATCATGGGCGTACGCAGGGTGGGCGGGTGTTTGCCCTACACACTACATATACCTTGTGTTTCATGTACCTAGGTGTCTTTGTCTAGTGTGTATGACAGGAGTAGACTGAAGAATGTTAAATCCCGTCGGTGGTATTTTGACTATGAGTGAAAATCATGAAAGTTTAAAACGTGGAATTAAAGTTTTTTAGATGATCTTTGACACTGCTATTCTTGCCATTATGTGCTTTGAAAACTGTCCTCAATTCACGAGACCAGCTAGGCCTATCTTTCACATTCCTTACTCCATATATCACCCTGTTAAGAGCTATCGGAGCCCAAACGAAGGTTTATAGGCCCTACGACTTGCTGAGCCAAATCAACCCTTGTACAATAGACATTGAGTCTACACACTAATGATTATGAACAGGTGTTGCGTAAGTCGTTTCGTGAGGTATGGATTTGGACTATCCGTTAGGTTAGCGTAAGCCTGTTTAGGTTATTAATCTAGCTTTACACTGCAAAGGTTCGGCGAGGGAGTGATTTCAGGTTTCGTATGGGTTTAGATAAATTGCAATCTACGAGGGTCTTTAGAAGGGTTTTTGTGGTTGCTTTTGTGTTGAAAGAAACAGATACATTATTGGCACGATATGACAGAGACGCAAACAATCTTTAAACCCAGTTTTGTGAGAAAAACTGTGGAAGTTGCATTACATTGCGGCGCTCGAGTGACCACTACGATTTTTGTTGCAGATTTAAACCGGGCTTAACAAAGTACTTATAAAACAAAGTTGCTTCCCTCCCACTGTTTGTTTCTCTACTTAATGTACTCGTATGTATGCTTTAATCTTTTAAACTATTGACGTCATCTGTAGTGTAGTGGTTAGTTTAAGGTTCTATTTAAGGATGTAGGAGGGCTTATGTGGTTTTCTATTCATGAATCCCCTTTTAGGGATTATTTCCATTCATAGTTTGTACCCTTACCATTCAAAGTGTGGTAAAACAATAATATTATGTGCGTACCAAATCGCGAAAATGTAGAATTACACAATTTACTGCTCTATGCTAGATTGATAAGGTTCGTTTTTGCAGATTAATGACAATTTTTGATTTAGTCAGTGTCAAATATACTCAATATGCGATCTAACTATATCGAATGACTAAACTTTCACAGGTAATAGATATGTTGAAAATAGCCTGAATGGCTTCGAGAAAAGTATGGTACGGCCGTGCCTTTGTTTTTGTTTAGCTCGACGTGGCGGGGGCACGATATATACATATGTACCGGTGGGAGTAACCACATATTTTTGATTTCAATAAACGCAAAATAAATTCACAAATATTTTTAAGCGCCCCGATTCGATATTTATACCGCTTCATTGAAATGATGTTTATGCCGGTTACAAAGCATCACCTATTTTTACCGAGCAAGCGTCGTCACATATTTATGATTTCATGGAGAATTAGATGTTTTTGCACGGCTGATTATAGCAAATACTCGTATTTATGCTGGTGGAATGTACAGTCACCAGCATTAATATCTGCCACAGCGGAGCGTGCAAAAATATCAGACACATCCTTCCGGCCCTAGAAATAGAGTCGTATCAGATATTTATGCACGCTTGTTGTGTCAGATATTGGTGCTGGTGACTGCACCTGGTACCGAACCGAGCCAGATCGGTCATATACAAATTAATGATCGCTCGAATGAACCGGAGTCAATAAAGGAGTCGTTTATCGGATACCGGAGCCGGATTTAGTGAGTCAGATCACTTCGCGGAGTCAATATTACCCATGCTTAGTTCATGTTATGCAAAATCTCAGGACAACTCGCCCTTTCCGAGATTTATTTTACAAGCTTTTATTTAGTTTCACCTATCCCGTTGTCTGTCAAATCTTACAAGCTAAATTTGACCAACTTTTAGTAGTCAGATTGACTTGATATTTGGAATACTTATGTAAATTGCGTGACAATACAATAATCTAGTAGTAGTCTAGCCAGGATCGTCTCCGCAGGACGGAACTTTTCAAAGGTTAGTAACATCGACTTGAAATTTGGCATGCAAATGTAATTTGGGTGACAATGCAAGTACAGGTGGTAGGACCTTGTGCAAGGTCCGTCCGGATTGCTACCACCATCTTGCTCGCTAATTCTGCTGTGAAGCAGCAGTGCTTGCACTGTTGTGTTTCGGCGTGGAGAGTAAGACAGCCGGTGAAATTACTGGCAGTGGCACTTGAGATATCCCATCTCAGGCCTCTAGGTTGGCAACGCATTTGCAATCCCCTAGTGTTGTAGGTGTCTATGAGCGGTGGTGATCTCTCACCATCAGGAGACCCACTTGCTCGTTTGCCATCCAGTCGAATAAAAAAAATCAGTCAGCAAAAAAAGGTTGTATCGAAAATGAGATTTATATGGTTAGGTTATTACTATCCAAAATAGTTTTAAAAATGTTCTAATATTTAAACAGGTTCTATCTCAACTTCTACACGCGTTTTCTAAACGCGCAACCTGAGCGTCAAAGTTGAATTAAGTTCAGAACGAACGCCGTTCTCAAACATGTGGACTTGCCCCGTAACTTAGATGACAAAGTAACAAGATACTTTGTTCAACTTTTAATAGCAGCTACTAGCTAACTAGTGATGTGCAAAAACCCCTACTTACCAAATTTCATCGAAATGGTTGAAGCCGTTTTCGAGTTTCCCGAAATATATATAATACACAAGAAAATGCTCGTTTAAAGTTGTTAGATTTTTAAAACAACAGTAGAAGGATTATTATTTGCTTGTTTTAAATAGTTTACAGTTCACTCTTAGTCGATACAAGGACACCGATTCTGAGAAAGAAAACCGAGATCCGTATCAGGGGACGTTTTTAACGCTCAAAACGCGCGTTTTAAGCACATCACTATTTGTAACAACTTATTGCCTTGGTTCTATTTGTCCCTAACACAAGGTATAGAACTCATCGTAAAAATGTTTACGTAGTTACTAATAGGGTTGTCTCCATTGAAAAAAATGCGCTTTAATGTTTTTGCTTTTGTTTTAATTAAGTGTACTTATTAAAAATTGATTGTACTTATATAATTTACATCCTATCACGTCATTCACTTTAAATAATTTCCCGTTGATTTAGCGTATTCGATCCAGACCCCACTCTTCCATAACAAATAATTTTTTAACAATTACAAACTAACTACATATACCTACTATTTTGTAGTGATCTCTTACCACCACGAGACCCACTTGCTCGTTTACCTTCCAGTCGAATAAAAAAAACACAAATAAGTTTTACGAGTAATTAGTCTCAGTTCGGTTCGCCTTTGCAGGTACTCTTTCTATTTTGTTTTCTTTTTGTACAATTTTTGTGGTTTATGTACAATAAAGTATTACATACGTATACATACATACAATAATAACGACTAGTGTACAAAACTGTATGTGCCTGAAAGCTTACAGATACTCAATGTTTTTGCTCAATAGTATCTAATTTAATGTAATAGGATGTAATCCAAAACACGAAAAAGGCTGCAGCTCTGTCTTTTTCGGGTCCCTTATCGGATTGTACAAAGAAAACTTTCTCGTTCTTAACAAACAAACATTAATATGAAAACCCGATATTGCTTTTAGGGGGCGGTGGCACTCGCTCTACGTTCCTCGAGATCCTTGTTTACGAAAAACTTGGCACAACACCTCAAGCTGATGTTTTTGTGGAAAATAAGGGTATATGTGAAAAACGCATGCTCGGGAGGTCTCGATTCTGGGTGCCATTGAGATCTAATCAGATCTAATTCGATTACAAAATTAAAAAAAAAATGATCCTACTTGATGAAGACGTCAATGACACCAAAAATCGGAACTAACAAATCAATTAATTTACAGATGTTGTGAATAATGTTTGGTCATCGTATTATGTCGTACTACCGTCATTCTCAACTATACTTCATTTAATTTAGAGTTGGAGGCCACAGCAACATTGTATTGCGTCTGGTCAACTATTTCTTACCTAGCAAATAGTCCAGTACAATAGTCTGGGAGCCGCAAAATAAAATTGTTTTAATGCCACTTTATTTGCGTGTCGTCAATTGTTATTCTAGTACAAATTGTAAAGAGATTACAGTTCACAAGCCGCAATACAATGTTACTGTGGCCTCCAATTCTAAATTAAATGAAGTATAGCTTAGGTACTGAACTTTACTAGAGCTAATTGAGAAAGCAAGATAAAAACGATGTTATCCGACAAAAAACGATGGAAACACATTATTAACTTGACCTGTACATTATTTCTCAATTATTTCATGCCAATGTTCTGCAGTCTGGAGAGAATCCATTATTAATTATGTCAATAAATTGATTCACACAAGAGTTACTTTGCAGAGGTCCATATTCATACTTTTACTGCGGTGTAAAATAGCAAGGTAAAAGACAGTAATTCATTTGATTGATTTTTAATCTGAAATTTTTCTTTGAACATACTGAATGGATTGAAAAGTCTGAATAAATTATTATTATTATTATACTAAGAAAACTGTGTTGAAATTATACAAATCATGACCACAGTTCTGCAAGGCTACCACGAAATTCGAAAATCGAAGTTCGTATCGTACCGTCCCGCCTACGCTTATGTCATTCAATACGAGAGTAAGAGGGATGGTACGACACCAACTTCGAATTTTGTGTTTCGGAGTAGCCCTTCTGGTTTTTGAATCGCAACAGGTTTTATTTATTATACCTACGCGTCAACTGTAGAATCTCCTCGTTTGTTTTCGTCATTAAAAAAGTGAAATTTGAAACTGATATCGTATTTCATGAAGATGATTACTTAAATCTCGCATTGCGCCGTAAAGAGCTATGAATTCATACGAGTAGAAACCAATTATTACCCTGATATTCCGCAAGGAGCGGTTATGGCTCTTGTTGATAACTAAAGATGGATTCTCTTTAGATCTGCGAATGCTATATCACATTGTTTCCTAACCTAACCTAACCTGTGGTCCGCGGACACCTGGGGGTCCGCGAGCATATGTTTGGGTGCCCGCGGTCACATACGCATCTATCTTAGAGCATTAACAAAAATAATATTGTCCGAAAATTGCATCTTTTTTTTCACTCAGGGGTCCTCGGCATTATGCTTGATTTCCTTGGAGGTCCGCGGCTGAAAATGGTTAGGAACCGCTACTATATCAGTTACTCATACTACCGTTTCTCCCCAGTATCGGAGCAAGGCCCCCACGAGAAGCGTCTCCTGAACGCGCTGTTGGCGTCCTACAACACACTGGAGCGCCCCGTCGCCAACGAGAGCGAGCCGCTCGAAGTCAAGTTCGGGTTGACGCTGCAGCAGATCATAGATGTGGTGAGTTGGATGTGAGAAGTGGGGTCAGATGGGAAGTGGGGTCAAATGGGAAGTGGGGTCGAGTGAGAAGTGGGTCGAATGGGAAGTGAGGTCAAATGAGAAGTGGGTCGAATGAGAAGTGAGGCCAAATGAGAAGTGGGTCGAATGGGAAGTGAGGTTAAATGAGAAGTGATGCAGATAAGTTTTAACTTTCATCCCATACGAGTATATGTTTGTTGGCCCTAACCCGGAATGGAACCGGTTTGTATTTCGACTGGTTGCGGTTTGAGCAGAAGAAGCGCGGGTGACTCAAAAAAGAAAAAAAATGAATTTTGGGAGTTAAAAAACTACTTTATTCAAATTTAAACAACGGCATGGTTAATATAACAAAGAAAATGAGCATTTAGATTTTTTATAAAAGCTCAGCTTTTAATAGCTAATAATAGTGACCGCCATTTGGCGAGAAGTTCCATTTCAAAGTTCACTTTTTGTCCCATGAGACATGCTACAGTATCGCTGCGCTTGCGCCTCTTCTGTACAATTAACCTTATCCTGTGAGAGTCGACGCAAGATATCATAAATGCGTATCATTCACATTCACAGCAGTATAAATCTCATACTTGGTATAAAGTACGCAATTGTTGTCAAGCGCTGCCGGGTGGACAAGCGGACGTGACGGCCATATGCGCGTGTCGTCGTGTTCGCGTGTTTTTTTAATTCAGAATATTTCAGTATTATGTTTAGGGTTTAATTTATCTAAACAGTCACTTTATGATTAATTTTACATCGGAATTTTTCTTTCAAAACATAGTCACGCCTTTGATGATTGTGAGGAAACATTTTCCAACAGTATTTTTTCTTACTACAATAGCCTTGTAAAGAATAATTTTAATTATTCTGCTCAATTATTCTGAATTGATTTTACATCGTATAAAACAGGATCCGAGGTTTGTTTCTCGGTGACAATGAGATAGTTTTAGTCCAATTTTTTTGGAACGGTGATTTGCTAAGCTGCTGTCTGAATGATTGGCATTTCGTGTTCAGAACTAAACCCCAAATTATGAGGGTTCGTAGTTTAATTATCCTTTTTTCTAAAAGTTTAAACGCATCGGCCGCGCGACACTTTTGTGCGGTACAAACACAAATGGTAGAAATCTTTTACCTGAAAATATGTTGTCCCAATCTATTAAAAAGTAAGTCTTTATTTCCTGAAAATACGTTCACAAAATGCAACTTTCTTGTTGAAATTATTCTTAATTAGAATCAGAGCCTGTTATTGGTAAGCTAAAGGAGATAAGGACATCTACTTTTCAGTCCATTAATCTTTTACCGTTTGTGCGAAAATTGTGAAAATTGATTCGATTAGAAACAATGGTGTCTAAAAATTATATGATTCGCAACGTGAAAACCAATTTTTCAATGGAACTAAAAAGATTTTTGCAATTTTTGCCATCCCTGATGTATTAAAATCATAAATTGCTGTGTTTTTATTTAAGTAACGACATTGACATAAAAAATATAAAGACTTTATTTATTTACGGCATTTAGTCAGCAGTGCATTCAGTCATTTCTTTAACCAAAAGCAAGCAAAGTATTGAAGATAATAACCGTCCAATTGTAAATTTACAAAACAAAAGAAAATTAAAAAGCAGCGAGCTTATTAAGCGTGGTCTACACAGCGACAAGTAGCCGGGCGAGTCCGAAACATTGGCGAGTGACAGCAGCTGTCTCAGCGGTCGCATATTTCAACAGTTCGACAGTTTGACAACCGCCCTTTCAGACCCGAGTGGCTTCACAAAATAAAGGGCTTGAGTTCACTTCGCTGACTGCGAATAAATACGGAATAAATAGAATTGGAAATTAGTAAACATTTGCGGAGTGTTGTTGACATCTGTGAAACGTCACTTAATTTTAGGTGCGTAAGATTAGTGATGATGTGATGAACTTTAGTGATTGTTGTTTAATTTCTATCGTGTTAAATGGATGTCAATACTCTCCGATTGTCATATTTACTCGCAATCGTATTTACCGAAAATCAGCGCCACGGCTTGTCGTTATGCTACATATGATAAGTGAGGACCTATCTGCGTCATGTATGTCTTATCTTTGTTCTATTGTTTATGTTAATTGTGCTGTATTTTCTTTTTTTAAATATGTGCTCTTGATAGTTATAGCAACAATTTACAAATCATGTAAATAAATGGACAGTTTTTAAGTTGGGCTGTGAAAACAAAATCCTTTTTAAACATTGAGATTGAGTTGTTAAAGAAATGGACGTTTTATGACAAATTACTGGATGCACTACGGCGAGAGCGGTTTGGGATTACGGTTAAGCATTTTTACACCATTCTAGTGCAGCAAGTGCTTCTATCAGGAGTAAATTTTTAAGACGTCGTTTGTTTTACGGTGACACTTCGAATTTAGAGCTAACGTTTTTATGTTTGGGTTGTAAATAAATTTTGTAACCGTAAGGCGTGACCCTAAATTTTTTCAAAGTTAAAAAATGTTGTCTTATAAAGCTCGAGTTTTATTTTGAGACAAGCTTAAGTCATAGCTATAAAAAAGTCGCGTAAAGACGCCTATTTTATTACTTTACACGAAGTATAGTTCTTAGTTCGTCATTACATGTAATTAAAACGACGCTAGTTTTTTTATTAGGTACTTTCTAAAAAAAAGTAGAACCAACGGTGTACCTTATTTGTATTTATTACATCCAAGAGCGTATTACGGCTTGATCCTATTACGCTATATTATGATTATCATAAATCGCGAAATAAGAGTATCAAATAATAACTGTTTTCCCGTTCCTTCAACTTGCGTTCATGAAATAAATGCCGTAAATAAGTATTAAAGTAACGCCTATAGACATCGAAAATGAAATCGGTTGAAAGTATCTTTCACGATAAATAAACCGATTGCATAAAAGTGGATTAATAATTGATAAAAATGTGGGATAGTACAGAAAAAAAAATAAACATTGTGTCGAGGCACCCCGAAAATATTCTTGTTCCAGCTCACCCCAAACAATTAGCTAAGCAAAATTGTATAGTATTCAAAAGCATAAAATAAATCGTAAAAAGTAAACTTATTGACTACCTAAATAAAATGATTTGTTCTAATTTGTTAGGTTAAAAAGAGTTATATTCAATTATTGAAAATATTGAAGTTGGAATTGTCAGTTTTGGAATAAAGTAAAAAACGCTACTTTTGTGCTCAAATCTATAAAAAATTTCACTACTTAATCGTGTTTTCCAACTCCCAATTTGTTAGAATATAATATGATGAAAAATATCATTACAATTTGATTCGCACAATATTTATTACCTACTTTGGTCATAATATTGAAAGAAAAATCGGCAAACATCGAGCCCCTCGTCTTAAGACTGCAAAAGAGTCCAAAACAAACTTGCCACTTTAGAAGATTCAAAGCAAAAAATTCAACAAGTCTATCGCTTTAACCCAGACCACGTGCGCCAAATCCTCAGAATACCAAGTGATTTGTACGTTAAAAAATGCGAAAAAACAAGGATTGAAACGTCAGACTGGCCCTTTACTACGAAGCGCAAAATTCGAACTTCGTATCTCGCCGTCCCGCTGACGCTTGCATATTTAAAACGAGAGTGAGAGGGACGGAACGATACGAACTTCGAATTTCGTAGTAGCCCCCCCAAGCTGGCATCTTGTTAACACGAGAGGAAACTAGCCACAGAACAATGGCGGAAGTGAGGGGATGAAGTCGTTTGAGAAGGCGGGTACGACGTAATGCGAGAAGCGAGTCACGTGACTTTTCTCATTTTGAGAGTGTCTGTGTTTTTGAAAGTCTAAATCTAAAGCTCAGTTGGGACTGTAAGAAAGGTCGTGCAACTTGTAAAACCGTAAATTGAACAAGTTTGATATGGTCAACCGAGCGCCGCAGTGTAATACAACTTGCACAGCGGTTTTACTTGCAAGTCTAACTGGCCCTATAACTACGAAATTCAAAATTCGAACTTCGTATCTTGCCGTGGCTCTGACGCTTATATTGAAAGAAAGAAAGAAAGAAAATATAAACGGTGTGACGGTGCGTCACGAACTTCGATTTTCGACTTTCGTAGTAGCCCTCCTGGACTTAACGTCATTGTCGCACTAGGTAAGCGCAACTGACAGCGCGGCGAGCGTTTTATGATTTTTTATTTTTTATTTCTGGCCATGGGTGCAAAACCCTTCAGCCGGAGCTTCCTTTGTTCATTGTGTCCTTTGCGACCCTTAAATGTCAAAATCGAAAGTCGTCCATCATCCCAGCCTATACTTATACGCCCTGTTGCTGAACGGGATTTATGTGCGGAATGACATTTGTATTTTAACATGAGCTTTACGGTGAAGAAACTACGCGAGAACTACGGCCCAAGCCCTCTCATTCTGAGAAAAGACCTGCGGCCTGTAGTGGGACGTATATAGTGGGGAGATTTATTAATTTATTAGTTAGGGCAACGTTTAAAGCCCAAATCAAGTCGATAAAAAAAGTTTGTGTACTAGTTTGAAATTTATATCCACGGCAACTTTACGCATATGCTTTCTTGAGAAGCGTTACTAAGCTGTATTTGTCGATGGTTTTAGACTCATTCAGCCTTAGTTTTTAATTAGAATAAATGAAGTTTCCGTAAAATTTAATAGCGTAAAACCTTTTTTTATAATAAGCCAGCTGCTTTATGATGAAAAGCTGGCAACATACGGTTCTCATTTCAAAATATCCCATTGAAAGCGGTGAATAAGAGCGGGAAGGGAACCAGGCTGCTAGCTGCGTTCCGTTTCAAGCATTTACTTTGCCGGCCATGTTTTTGCTAAATCCTCTACTATTTATGAATGGTGGTATAAATACTGCTTACAATTTATGCCGGATGGATGTTTTATTGCTAAAGAAAATGTGGAAAAATGTCGGGAACTGCATTAGATCATACAATAAAGTTTTGAATTTATACTTAAGTTCGTATAAGAATGTAAGTACTTAAAGAAGTAAATTCGAATAAGAATGCCATTAGAATAGGTCGATCGGTTTGATACTTGAAATGCGTAGGTATCGTAAAATTACTGAATGAATGAATTATTTTACTTTTTTTATCAATGAACCTGTGCAAAGATATTACCAATACAAATTTTTATTTTAAAAATGACGCCACGTCTTTAATTTCTTACGTTTTTATTATCACCCGAATTTGCGGATTTTTTAAAGGGTATAGTTGATCTTGGCTAACTTTTGAGAAATTTTTGAGATTTATTTTGTTAAATTTTATGCAATCAAAAATACAGACAGTTTAACAAAGGTTTAAAAATCCGTGGCTTGTTTTAATAACTCGCATAAAAAAACCTTACATAGTTTTTCAAATTAGCACAAAAATTTAAATACAGTTACTAGCAACAAATATCTGACACAAACAAAACGTGCATAAATATCTGATATGTCTATTTCTCGGGGCGGTAAGACGTGACAGATATTTTTGCACGTTCCGCTATAGCAGATGTAAATGCAGGTTAAAATTTAACCTGAAAGTGCTAAAATAAAATACGTAACGATTTTGCATTAGCTAATTGAAAGGGGTTAATTCATTTTACAACAGAACCAGGGGTGCTTCATTAATAAATTACTCCCATTTATATTAATTACGCCTTCGGCCGCGGCTCGCGTTGCGCCAACCCTATAATTATAATGGATTCAAAATCCTAAAAATGACTAAAGTTAGATTAACTTACGACTTGAACAAGTTTGATTCGAAATGTAAAGGTCAGTATAAGATTTCGTTCAATAAAGTGGACATTGGCTCTACATTTTAAGTATCCAATAAAGTAAAAAATTAACGCTCTTAGAAAAATCTGTGCACTAATTATTATGAGTAATAAAGACATCTTGATAACCCAAGCGGCGAAATTTGCCTCAAGTTTGTCAAGTGTCAACGAAATCTCAAAGCGCGAGTCAAAACCAATTTAATTACAAGTATATTAAGCGAATAAAACAACTTTCTGAATCGGCCGTAAAACGCTAGTCGTCACAAAACCTCTGTTATTCGCTTGAATATCTCTTATTTAATTGCTTTTGCTTAACGAGATCTTGCTATAAACCGGATTACTGCTTTCCCAGCAAATTTATCGGGGGCAGGAGATTAAAATGAGTCTGTGGCTTTAACGATCAAGACTTAGCGCAACTACATGCACACCTCCATTACCGAGATTAATACACGGAGCCCACCAGCCCCATCGCTCGCAGATGATAACGTTTTGATGTTCATCATGTGTTTTCGTTCCTTTCTTGCGTCGCCGCGCGTTCGTTTAACAAAATAAGGATGAGAAAAATCAAATCCTGACCACGAACGTCTGGCTTAACTTGGTAAGTGGTAGGAGCCGGTCGGGCGCCGCACCCCGCCTCCCGAAACACGTCTCACGTCACAGCACCTCAACTTGACGCACCGTATTCTAAATCAATCTCGCTTCCGACACATTCTTGGAGAGTTCTGCACCCTTGGAAGTTCCCGGAGGCGGGCGTGGCGGCGCCGCCATCGCGGCCGAGTGTCGCATGGAGATTCGGTGTGTCGTGTTGTACACATTTCGCATAATATATATCTATATTAGATTGTGTGTGGGCGGCGCGCGAGGCGTCCCGTCGCGTCGCGGGCGCAGACGCGTCGCGCGCCGCCAGCCCCCGTTGTGTGTCCAGAAGGTGTCGAGTCACAGTGTTTAGATTATTATACTGACTGCGTCCTTTTTCTGTTTTTGTTGACACCGTCTAACCCAATAGGACGAGAAGAATCAACTACTTATAACCAATATATGGCTGTCATTGGTAAGTGTGATTAAAAACACGAAACTAAATTAACATTTAATAAAATTTCTAACTTTTACGTTTAACTGTTTTGACTTTCTTTTTGTTCGTGTTGATTTATGTTTCACTTCTTTTTCTATTTCTAACTCTGTTCCCTTCCTCCCGATGCGTTCTCTTCTCTCTTTGACTGTCATTATTTAATGGAAAATTGCATTGCACTGTGGAATATGCGGCAGTTTTGGATTTTTCTGTCATGATATGTGTAATGGAGAGTTGTTTAGTTTTTAACCCAGCGGCGGAGTAGTGTAGACCCTGTCTTATCTTTCGCGAGTGCAAATCACTTCATTGATTTTATTTAAAGCAATAATAACGTAGGATTATTTTATTAGTCGGAGCCTGAACCTACAACTTCATGATAAAATACTAATATCGATGGCGGCCAGTACCTATAGTTAGGCAATTTTCTCGGAGAACTAAATTATGCCATCTAATATGACCCTTTGTGGGGTAAGCGAGAAAGCAAGAGTTTCTTTTAGCAATCTATGTATTACCTACTCAACCGTTTAGTCTAGTAGTAATAGATAAATATTGGTATCGGAGCTCTAATAATTATAAATAACAGGTTCATTTTCATTTTTGTAAGTTGAGCTCTCATTACATACTATCTAACTGTTACATAGGGCTAAAAGTGCAGGTCATTAGGCAATATTAAACACGTATTAAGCAGTGATGCGTCACTCCATACCACAAAAATATTTTTTTTTATTATGAATGCCTATTGTTATAAGAATTTTTATAGAGAATTGAAGACTTACGAAACTTGAAAGTATAGACTAATCTAGAGAGTGAACACACAACAAATAAATACCACACTTCTTCCCCATTATCATCTACCGTAGTGATTCTATTCTCTTTGGCAATTGTCACAGAAAAATGAACCCTATGACTGCTGATCATACCGCCGGCGGTGAGCTGGCTGATAGATAATATAACTAATATATCAGTAGTCAAAGGCAAGTATCGCATCTGTTGCATAGTAACTATAATCTGTGATTTAAGTTTTAGTATAGTTACTAATCACCTATGGAGTCCTGTGTATTCCGAAATAAAGAATATATTATTATTATTATAGCCAATATAAATAGGTTTGGGTTCCACTGATGAAATTTTCAGCTATATCGCTTTAAATGAAATTGGTCAATTTGTAGCAGATGTTTCTGCTTGAAAACCATTTTATACTTTAAACTTTAGTATGTATCCTCTATATTGACATAGGTAGTAGACCTTTTGCATTTTACATAAGTAGTCAATGTAATCAGAAGCTAGTCTCGTCTAAGGTAAGTAACATTATAAGAATGAATGTAACGTAGTCAAACTGTACAATGTAAATACTTTAGGTACTAAATTATATACTTATTTATGTAAACTGCCGCGTAATCTGCAATGTTTAACAATATGTACTAATGGTTGACGTTTGATAAAAAAAAAGATAAACAGCCTTGGTTTTGGCCGTGGGCTTTTAAAAAAAAAAAGGTCCTTTGATGGGTGGTATGCGGGATGCGCCTTCAGTAGGTTTGCCCAGCTGTCAATTGAGAGTATCATATTGGATGTTATGTTGTATGATGCACTTGGATGCGACGTGTTGTCCACTGTACATTGATTCTGCACACCCGGGCCCGCTGATTTTTGTATGGCTACAGATTGTAGTATTTTGATCTGCATGGCCATGGAATGTTAAGGTAAAGGTGACTACGCAGCTCCCGTGGCTGCTTGATTCCAATCGGCACCACGACGGGACCTAAAAGAAAGATTAAAAAGTTTGTTAATAGTTTTAATTTGGATTTTTTGTGCCAGGATCATTATTTTCAAAGACAAGTCAAGTTTTTTTATTGCTAGTGAGCTCAGAGCAAGTAATATCGTTTGAGTTGGTCGTGATAAGGTTGAGTTATTATAATTTGATTTAAATAAAACTGTGACATAAAACGTTTTGTAATTGGTTGGTATTATTTGTTTTTTAGAGTTTTGTTTTTTTGTTTTTTTTATTAAAATGGTTAATAAATAAAAACGCTTAATGTACATACTTTTGATACTGGCTGGTAATTTATTGATGCAATATTAGAGTTTTTTTTTAATGTCTTCCAGTATTTAAGGTATGTTTGTTGAGCGAGTTAAATAATATAATTATTTAGCATTTACCAATATGGCAGCTTAGACCCTAAATGTAGTGACCCCAAAGTCCTTGGTCTTGTTAAAAAAAAATAGGAGAGCAGTCTTTCTACGTACAAAAAAATGCTTTAGTACTTAAAGAACAATTGTGAGTGCGAAATTAAGATATTCTGGTGCATGATGACTTGGAACTTTCCTTTGCATGCTTAGAGCTTTTGTGACCTTTTTGTATTTCTTTTTTTAATATTGTTCACGATATTTACTGGCCATTGTGATGACTTTTGAGCTAAAATTCTTCGAGCGAACTAATGGCCAGTAACTCGCATTTATATATTGTATGTATTTTAATCCCTTTTTAGTACAGCACTGTATTTTGTACATTGTATGGTTGTGCTAGTTGTGACGTTTAATAGATATATCTTAAGATCTATAGATCGATACTATTATTGAAAACATTTCCTACTTTATCTCAATTGTTCCTTCTTAAAACATAACCACGAAAATCATTAAATTATTAAGAGTTCTTGTATCTATCAGTATAAGTATTTTTGACAATTATTGACAATGCTCTATGGTAGAGTGATTTTGTCATATAATAGCCATAGAGTGGTGTCAAAAAGCCGATGTTTCTTTTGGCGAAAGTTTACGCAGTCATTGTGTAAGTGGAAGAAAGTGTCAATTTGTTTGTATTCATTATTGACATATTTTGCTTTATACCTACTATCTTCAGGCATTTAATACAAATTATATAGGTCGTTAAAAAGTTTACCAAACCTTAATATTATTCGAAATAAATGAAGAACGTTTCTTCTAGGTTTTTAAAGTTCTCTTCAGGTTCCATATTTGGCGGTAGATACCTTTAAAAAGATCTACATCTTTAAGACCTGAAAGTTGTTTAGCAATTTATATCAACTACCTATTGGTTAGCATTTTTTAAGTATTATACTCCGCCCATTACAGGAAAATTTTACTAGTTTCTAGCGTATTTTGCCATAATTCGTTTAAAAATCTAGAAAACCAATTATGAGAGGTAATGGTGGATAAACGATGTGGAGATAAATCCCAGATTACTAAATTAAGTAATTAATCTTAACTGAAATAAAAAAAATGTCAAATAAAAAGTCTGGGTTCCCG
The DNA here is from genome assembly GCA_037349165.1 of Choristoneura rosaceana. Lineage (NCBI taxonomy): Eukaryota > Metazoa > Arthropoda > Insecta > Lepidoptera > Tortricidae > Choristoneura > Choristoneura rosaceana. Next base: position 2,710,727 of record JAZBNJ010000026.1, read on the forward strand.
CTATCAGGAAAACATTTTGACAGGAACCATAGACGAGTTTTTTTTTCTTGAGGCTCAATCATTGTTTATTTTAAAGAACGACGCACATTTGTATCTGACAATTTGGAGGCTGAGGAGCTTATGACAGTATATTTACATATTTAACGATAAAAAAATCTGGAAAAGTTAAAGTTAGTTTCATAATATACTAACGTGCAATACAACATAATGTCTCTTTATTTAACGCCACATAATATACAATACAGAAAACATGTAGGTAGGTAGGTAGTTACACAGAGAAAAATTAAAAGCCAAATTAAGTTAGTTTAGAGCGATCTTTTCCAGGTAGGTAACCATTTCAACAGAAAACAGAATAAGAGATTAAATCAGGTTGAAGTTAGGATTGGATTACTGAACAATGTTAGAATTAATCTCAAAATCACATTAAATTAGATACGTTTGATTATTAAAGCTATCGAAAATGATGAATGTTTCGAATGATATTAGGCTTATTGGCAATGATTTTTTTGGTTACTTTACGTTGGAACAGTTGCTTTGTAAGTGCCGTTTTCTCCCCAAGGTTAAAAAGTGGCTCCAAAAATTACGCTGTTATATTGATTTATAAATAACATTTCTCTTTGATGTCATAATTACGCCTTGGTGAGGGTACGAGCGCGCTGAAACGACTAATCTGTCTCACTCTAACGCGTACCAACTGGCTGTACTTACACAGACTCTAGACGTGTAAAGGCAATGGGAATCATTTACAACCTGTCCTACGGACGTGCCCGGCTGTAGAGAGATTGAAATGGAAAATTATCTAAGACTAGGATATTTCCCTTCTCTTTGTAGAAAAACTTGGTAGGTTTGTTTTGAGTGTTGCCATTTCAGAATTTTGGAAAAATACTGAGGTAATACTAATAAATTACAAGGATCACTTTTGAAGAACGAGTGTCTTTCTAATCAAATTTTTTTAACTTAAAAAATACTACGTTATTTTTTTTCAATGTTAATTAAGTACCCAAACGTTTTAACGTGATAACAATTTATCACAATTATAGTGTTGTATTTTATTTCCCTTTCAATTCGAAGCTCAGAAGAACTGAGACAAATGCTTGTAATGATATTGTATTAGACCTTTGCACGCATTTTTCAATTTAGCATTAGCACGTTGAATCAATAACGTAGGGTCGGGCTGTTTAACTTTTTTTTTCTTAAATCAAATTTTTAAATCGAGTTTCAACCACTCTTATTTTTTGGATTGACTTGAAATTTAGTACGAATAAATAATTATGTAGATGAAATGGCAATGTACGGATTGCCAGTAAATAGGACTGCCAGTAAAAATGTTGTGATCATTAAAAAAGTAATTACTTATTTCCTGACGGTTGCGCTTGAAAACTTCAAGGCAGTTCTACTTTCAAAATGCAACACGTTTATTATTAAACATCATATTAAAACTTGTCAAGTTCTGACAGTTCATAGACGCTCTCATAACGGGCAAATACGTGGCGCGAGACACTGCCAACTTGCCGGCCCCAACTTTTGTAATAAGGGCAAAGTTTGTAGGGCACAGTTGCTTTGTTTTGTCGTATCTAAACAGGTTATATTACAAATGTAGCCGAGGCACGAGTATTTCCAGCCAGTTGGTACTTGAAATGGAAAACAATTTTGAAGTTCACATGATTATCTTGTCTGTGGTTATCGTGGAGCTGTTTAAGCTACATAATATTAATGGAGGGATTTAGATTACCCGATGCCTAATTACCCAACATGACGGGTGGATTGGCACTAGCTACTGTGCCGTGCTATTTCGCAGTACACTAGCTCATTGGATCCTCTCTCCAAATTTCTCTTATTCTGTGACATATCTTAATGATGAGTGAAGAAAAGAAAGGACACAGTGTCTTTGGTCCTTAAGGTGACTTATCCGCAAAAAATAATAGAGTGAACAGAAGGGCTACTTCGAAATTTAAAAATCGAAGTTTGTATCGTACCGTCCCACCGACACTTATTATTTAATACCAAGAACTTCGATTTTCCGAGTAGCCCTGCTGATTCTGTGCACATTGACAATTACTGTACGCGTTCGTTACAAGACAACGCAGCAGAGCTAGGTACTACGAAATTCAAAACTTGAAGTTCGTGTCGTGCGATTCCTCTGACACTTATACTATTTAATACGAGAGCGAGAGGGACGGTACGATACGAATTTCGAGTTTCATAGTAGCCCTGCTGGGCTCCCTAATCTACACTTTACACATAGCCCATACAAAAACTTAACCGTCGGGAGGACTCAAAAAGTCCAATGTCGGTAAGTAAAACTAAAGCAAAGTAAGCACCCTAAGTTTGTTACACTACGTACTTTGGACTAAAGGTAAGGATCGGGTCTAAATCAACTCTGTTAATAATCATAAACGAGTAAACGTTTCAACGAAAAAAAAATCGCAGTTTAATGTCCTTATTAAAGTAAAAATTCAACTTAATTACACAGTTATTTTTTAGATGAGTTTCCTTAATCCTTAGAATTTAGTCTTCCTAACAAAAAGTATTATAAATTAAATCTGGCAAATGGCCTGGATACCTAATTATAGAGCGGCCACGACCCCGGAGTAACATTATGACGTCATTAGTGGCTGTTGCTAAGACGCTCGTAGCTAAAAAACCTTTTTAATTGAGAAAAAGTTTCCAACCGCGAAAAGCGAAAGTACTTGCTAAGTATTCAGACTGCTTTTCTACATAACTAGGTAAGTTTATTCCCGAGGATAATGATGAAAGGAAAAAGACTTGGGATAGTGCTCAGCGTGATATTCCAATATAAATTTGGTATTTTGACTCAGTATGCCTATATCCCTGGGCCCTATTGATTATTGTAATTGATTTTCCATTAATCTAAGATTTAGTTTGACGACTTCAAAATTGTTTTTCAATTATACTATTTTTTTTGCTAATCACGGTCGTGTTTATTTAACACAATTCCTTCAAGTACTAAAAATATAGAACAAAATATGAGATTTTTCATAAAATTTGCAAACAATCATGAGGAGCATTTTTGCATTCCAAATTCATATCCATAAAACTTAAAGCACATGTTTGCTTTATTATTTAAAAATGTAACAGCTATCACGGTAATACAAAGATGCTCATTCATTCTGTCCCGTTCTAATTCATAACACATATTCTGCGTATGACAGGAATGGAACGACTACAACCTGAGATGGAACGACAGCGAATACGGCGGCGTGAAAGATCTACGCATAACACCAAACAAGCTATGGAAGCCTGACGTACTGATGTATAATAGGTGAGAGTAGGGTTACCAATTGGTTGACGAAAGTTGACCGTTGATTGACGAAAGTTACCCGATAGTTGACGAAAGTTAAATTCAAATTCAAATTCAAATCATTTATTCAGCAAATAGGCCGCAATGGGCACTTTTACACGTCATTTTTTTAAACTACCAGCGCTTTCGGAAAGACCATCATTGCCAAGAAGAATGCGCCGCAAGAAACTTGGCAGAAAGTCATTTTTTCATCATAAAATAATTACAAATAAAATACTTAAAAACTACAGTATACAATTAAAGAGAAAAAAAAATTACAAAATAATAATAATACAGGGATGTATGGGGTCCCTTAGTTACAAAACTAAACACTAACTATATCTACGTTAAGCGGAAGTGTAGAATGCTTCCACTGTCAAAATTAAAAATAATAATAATTTAATTCTGAAATATACATTTCAGGTCAAGTAACCGTTAAGCTTTTGGATTCCGAAGGCAAGCTCACGTCTGCCGCCCCCAAAGTTAGCTCACACGCACTCATGTCATGCTCTGAAAGCAGAGCGGTACCGAGGGCATGGTATTGCTTCCGTTCCCATAAGCTCTATGGGATCGTCTTGGGAACTTCGACGTCGCGAGCCTGTGACTAGAAATTAAACTAAAAATATACAAGTTTAAAATCCATAAGCTTAACAATATACAATATAAATATAGCAAGGGGATGTATAAAGTCCCTGAGTTAATAATAAAATTCCTAATCTAAATAATTCAGAGATGTATATAGTCTCTAAATGTCAAATTAAACTACATAATTAAACTAATTAAATTATACAATTATCTGTTAGATGACGTTAATTGACGAAGTTACCCAATAGTTGACGAAAGTTACCCGTTGATTGATAAAAATTACCCGAAGATTGACAAAAGTTACCTGATTGTTGACAAAAATTACCCATTAATTGACGACAAAATTATTGATTCGTTTGGGATAGTGACAGACAAATACTGGCAAGTAACTGAATAAAATCAATTCAGGATTAATTCTACAATTAGGTGTTTATAAGATTTTTCTTGAAAATGATGCATGCTCATAACATAATAAATAAGACATGGGTACCTACTACAATTGTTTCTAGTGAACCTAAAATGTGGATTACTCTTCTTTATAACGAGTCTTTAAATTAAACAATGCAGAATTCATGTTCACGCTACTTAATGTACAGTAAGAATGGAAAATAATCACTTTAATAAAAACTTAAGTATTTCGTAGAAGATTTATAAATATTTCATAAGACAACGCACGTGAGTAAGTACAACGTATTACAAAGTTTTTTCTGCAGAAACGTTAAAAAGCAAATTGTTTAAGTTTTTTTCGTGAGCTTAGCAGAAAAAGGGGTTAGTAAATCCGGGATTGTGCTAAATCGTGGCTGTGGGACAACACTGCCGAGTCGGGTAAACGTGGGAGTTTTTTTCCCACCACAAACAAAGTCGTGGCGAAATGAATTATCGTCGGGTTTTTTGCATGGGTTTATTAAGGGCTCAAAGGGTTGTACCGTTTGAATTCAATTAATTAAATTAGAATCTTGGAAAGGACGCGCAATGTAATGCGCCCCAAATGTTTTGATGCTACGCGTTTTGAATTACAAATTTTAATCAATGAATATGTTATGAATATATTGCTTTTCTATTAAAAAAAACTCGCATTGAAGAACAGTAGAATACTTAAATTATTAGGCATACAGGAGTAACGCATGAGGAGTCGTTAATTAACCTAGCTAATTTAGAAAAGTTGACAACATTGACATCGTTGTTACAAAATAACTCCAAAATGCTTGAATTAATTTTGATGAAATCAAGCTAAAAAGGAACAACAAAGATACGATGCCAGAGACAGACAGACATTGGCGTCAAACATAACACCCTTTTTTGCGGCGGGAGTCAAAAATAAAAATTGTAATATATAATTCCATTTCATTGACACATTTCGCTAAGTAACATGGCTCCTTAATTAACCATAAGCGAATGAGACAACAATTGAAAACATCTCAAATTCTATAATGATGGGCAATCAGCGTCTAAGAATTTTTCCGTTGCGGCAACGGCGTGTTCTAATTGGCAGGATATTACTTTTTACCGTTACTCCCCTCTTTCCAAATAGTCCGATTAAAACATTGATTTTAAAAATGGAACGATTATTTCGATGGCCTCCTGGGTTATTAACTCTACATTTTCTACCCCTTTTGTTTATCGGGAACTATTGTTTTCTTTTCACATTGAAGACGACAGTATTTTATTTTTAACTCTCATTTAAGGGGAATAGCTCTAAACGAAGTATCGTACAAACTTTTTATCTATACCGTGGTTTTTTTTGATTTCTATTAACTTCGACAGACGGCGCCGTTTATCAACTTTTTGGCCAAATCGAAAAAAAGATCCATAACTTTGTTGTTTGTAAGTTGGTGTCGCCACCATACAATTTATTGTAAATTATGCTTGTATAGTAATATATATTATTGTTTTTGGGTTTGGTGGTGGTACTGTTGGGACCGTCTCAATAAATCATTTTTCTTTCTTTCTTTATAACTTCGCGTCATTGTTAAAGGTCAAAATATAAAATTTACTTACGACTGACACATGAGAAGGATAAGTACTTTAAAACTACTTTAGTTACGGATTTTAAAAACGAATCATAAATTAAGAATCTTTCAGAGTATTTACGTATAATTAAGTATATTTATTCCTTATTAATTATTGTATTTTAACCAGCAAAAGCTCAGCTTAGTATTGTAGAGAAATTAACTCTATTTGACCTGTCAAATAATCCGTTAAAGTTAACGGAAATCAAAACTAACATATTGCATAGCTTGTCTATCAGGTGGATGACATATTTTCATAAGAATACATAAATTTCAGTGAGTTTCAAATTGTATGCGGCAGTTATTCAAAATGAATTTACCAAAAAAACGTGTATTTCAACTAAAACTATCACGTTGGCGACACTCAACTACTCAATTTGTTTAATGAAACATTAACGTACTTTTGTAGCTCCGACGGTTAAACTGACTGCACAATTAAGCCAGGAATATTGTGAACTTAACCTACCCAAAACGCTTTAATTAACGATTCATTCTCATAATGACATAACATTAACTTGTGCTGGATTTACACTGACACAGTTACTGCTCGAGTTACTAATGCTTAGTCCTTTTTGCTAACACAGTAAACGATAAACATGCCAATATTTTTATCAAAAATATACTAAGTGGCGTCTGCGTATATGCATACGCAGGTCCGGCGTGCAATATTTTCGTGATTTTTAATTAAAGACAAAATACTTCCGTAAGTTTAAGAAGATAAAGACACTTAATTTGACAATTTTTCAGAAAAATCCTACATGAACTATGATCGTAGACATATCCATACAAAATTTCGTGATTCGACTTTTCCTAATTTCATCAGAATTTGATAATTTTTTCGTCATTTCGCCAATTGTGTAAAATAATACAATCTTAATCATGAAACATGTCGAGTTAAACTCGATTTAAGACGTGAATTATCCATTGTAATATCATTAAATAAAAGAATACGTACAGTTGTGTGGTTATAAAAAAATGTGCCGTACAAATTTCTGTTACTGAGCTAGTGTAAATCTGTCGTTACTCATGAGATACTAATTGAGATACAAAACTAGATGTAACATGTAATTACGTGAGTGCATTCAATTATAAAATCAAACGCTAGTGCAGGTTTTAATTGCGAGGTTTAGGTTTAAATTAGTTTGTGGTGACGCAACAATGCGGGTTTTCACACGGACGAAATATCACTAGATGGCGTTACTATCGTGAGGTTTGTTTGACGTTTGCTTGCGATTGGCTTATTTAGTTATTTAACCAATCACGAGCAAACGTCAAACGGACTTCGCGATACTAAGACCATCTAGCGATTCGATTTGTGGCATTCGAACATGGCGGATGTAGACAATATCTAATCTTGCTATTTCTGTTTCTTTGGCTAGTTGAAGTATAATTTTGATAGTGTTTTATGCGGCCATTAACCTTAACAGTGAACACTAGTGAACAGTGATCACAAAATTCTATATTGCTCTCGTGTCTGACATTTTTTAATGCGCATGTTGTCTCCACGTGGTTTCTGGAATTTTACTATCAAGTTGCAAAAACTACAACTACCGAACAACGTCCCTCTCAAAGAGAGTGCTTTGACACTGGCGAAATTGTCCTAATAAGGACAGAAAGCCATATTTTAAAATAGAAGAAGAACACCATCTTGCGATATTTCGCCTCCGTGAAAACCCTCATTATGTGTTGTGTCGGTGATTTGTTCTATTTGTTTGATGTAGATTAAAAGATTTGTCGAAATGAAATTGGAACAAACTTTTTAGTGATTCAGACAGGTAATCACAAATAATCATGTAATTTCTGTCCATTCCTGTATAATTATGAATGGAAATTAATTAGTGCTGATGCATTAATTTGGCTGTTATTAATTTGAACGAACAACTATATCAAATAAACGTAGTTTCATTGCAAAACTGATTTCTACGGTAAATATAAGTACAAGTTCGTATGACATAATTAACTGTTATCTGTATAACTAATTTGGACGAAAAGTACAGTCAATTTGTATTAAAAATGATTTTTTTGACAAAAACTTCTTTTAGAACCCTCGTGGTAACTAAAAAAGTACTGAATTCTAGTATCATCTCACAAATTCTGTTGATTTTAAAAGAAAAGACAAAAAGATAGCCTTAAATTTGGCACTGATCAGCGCCTAACCATAAGAGGGGTTAATCGAGCCAGACTTCCAGAAACTACTTAAGCACAAAAAAAAATTACCTCTACAGGGTACTTTTTATGTAATTTGTTTTAATTTTCATTTTATGTAAGTGTTTTATTTTATATAGGTAAGTTTGTTAAGTATAGGCGCTATAGGACAGTTTTGTTTTTAATTAAATAAAATTTACAACCTCTAATATTTATTATGCCTGTAGATGAATGTTTGAAAAACCATCATCTAAACAACGTAGAAACGAGAAAGTATTTGAAGCATTAAAGTGTAAACCATTTTTTTTTTCAAACTTTCCGCCAGTTAAAGATTATTGATAATCCCTAGCGATCGAAAAGATGCTCCGAAATTGTTTAACCTCCTAAAACCGTAAAACGACGGATTTATACCACGAAGAGACTTTTTTGTACTTTCCTGCAAATAAAGATTATTGATAATCTTATAACGATCGAAGAGATGCTCCAAAACTGTTTAAACTTCTAAAACCATAAAGCGGCGGATTTTATCAATTTGCACCTGGCAACCCTGAGGGCTTAAGCGTCGTTTATCCCCGTTTATGTTAAACAGGTTTTCTTCACGAAAATTGTTTGCGAAATTGGCCCCAAGGAATCGTGGCGATAGTTGGCGCTACGCCAGATGGCATGTTATTCATTACTGGCTGGTTTAACGTTTGTTACACGCAACGTGGCGCGCTTGAAAAAGTAACAGGGAGTTATGGCAACACTGCACAAGAGCTTTTTGGTGGACATGAGTAATACTTAACCGTTTGTTCTGGAGTCTTGTTTGTTGAATGTTGGGCGTTTAATAATTGTGTTTAAGTATGATTATCCGTTGCCTGGTACCCAGAGATTCATTTAGTTTGGACATTGGTCAATTGGCGTCAATTGTTCTGAGATATCAAAGATCCAGCAATTTTAATTGCATTTCAGGATTTTTAATAAATTCCAGTGGGAATTCCCAAATCATGCCAAATTACATGATTTTAAGCTTAGCGGTTGTGATTTCAAGATTTTATCCCGATTCCATGGGAATATGGGGTTCAACAGTTGGCTAATTATAAAAATATCCACTTTATTCTGAACCCATTATTCCTCTATTTTTTCAAACTCAAGGTCACAACATATATTGAATTGAATAATAAACACACTAAATCACAACAAAAACCCATTAAAACACAGTTAAAAACATAAATAGAAGAAAAGAGAAAAATTAGAGACGCTGTGCTGTAGTGATTCCAAAAGGGCTCAGCATTTTAAGTGTTTATAGTATAAAAAATAGTGAAAAATGGTATAAACTTTATATGACTTGCCATTCCATTTAGAAGCAAACACTACCGCGACAACGTGACGTGATTTGGCTACATGGCGCGAGAGAATATCCATTTTATGCACTTTATTCTCAACCCATCTATTCCCCCATTTTTTAAGTGTTTTCACCATTTTCCATTCTATGTAGAAGCAAACACTACGTGATGTGATTTGGCTACATGTTTGTTGCTGGCGTACCGCCAACTAGTTCGTGATACCTTTACAAATCTTCACAACCTCTGTGCCAAGTCTATAAAACTGTTACCTCGAGGAACAATGTTTTTTGAACGGTCACTTCCTTTGCTTTTGAGTGGGTTATGATTTTTTTTTTAACTTCGATGAAAGACGCAAATAAAAATAAAATCACAAATAATTTGAGGTTGTGTGTGTGTGTGTTTCATGTTTCAAAATTTTGTTTATAAGTTTTTCACGTGGTCTAAAAATATGTATTTAGTTCAGAAGTTCAATCTATTTATTGTCATCGTAAAGCAAAAGTAGACCTCGAGTAGACTGTTTACCATAAAAACATGTCCATAAGTCAACAAAAGCAATACAACACAAACAAACAAAGAATAGTTTCAGGGACAAAAAGTTTTAATGCTTATTGTGGATATTAATATCTATATTTACAATTTGAATAAGGGTCCATAAGTATTTGTTTATCTATTTATCTATTATGTAAGAAGGTGGCCCGAAGAATAACGAAACTGAAGTGGTAGTGGGGACTGAAGGTTCTCGAATGGCGTCTGCGGACCGGGAGACTGGCTGTCGGTAAGCCTCCAACAAGATGGAGTGACGACCTAGTTAAGATCGCGGGATCGCGGTGGATGCGGAAAGCACAAGACCGGTCTGAGTGGAGAGCCTTGGGGGAGGCCTATGTCCAGCAGTGGACGTCTTTCGGCTGACATGATGATGATGATGCTCTAAGGTTTAGTTATTTGATTTAAGGCCCCTCAAAAAGAAGATCATGGCATCAAACCCGGGCTTGCATCTGTGAAATTCTTAATTTATGTGCGAAATCACATTTGAAATTTACCACAATCAAGGCCCAATTGTAGAATAAATTATTAGCTAATAGTATTAGTGAAATTGAAGTGAAACTCGTACTTTATTTATTATATTTGTGTATCGTTTCGTGAGTCATAGACGGTTCTGGCAGAAAATCAGCGCTGCAGGCGTCTAACGCTTCAGCATCATGCTGAGTCAGCGACCGTTTCACTTTCGCGGGGACACACAAAATTTAAATATGTATTCTGATTACTTTCATGTATTTTTCTGTAACTTTATTTTTGTTTATCTGTGTAAATTTAGCTGTATATGTGTGTCTTCTGTGTTAGTGAATAAAATGTCTTATTTTTTTCTTTCTACTTTGTTATGTATCGCTATCGCTGAACCGCACTTGAACTGAATCGCAAAAGTAACGTCGTGGTACGAAATAACGATGCAGTCAGTTTAGAGCTTTAAACTGAATCGTATTAAGAGAGCGTGGTAGGCCCCCAGGTCGCTTTTCTAAATTGCATCAATCAGGTACGTGGTATTATTATAAACGAGCATGTCTTAGATATCGCACATGACATGCATTTAATACCGTATTAACTCGAAATGATTCTGTATTACATAATGAGTTCTTTGTGGAGGTTATATTAAAATTATTATTCAATACAGTTTTATTTCGAGTTAATACGGTATTGAATGTAATGTGCGATATGATTAATAAACGATTTAATAGAAACCTCACAGCTAAGCAAATACCTAAGTAGGTACAAGTGTAAAGATTGTTTTTTTTTTGGAATCTTTTTGTATTTTTTATTTCGATTCCTATCTACCTACCTACTTGTTACATTTTTATCCGCACAAATATTTGGTCAAATATTGGTTCTGAATGTCAGCCTTTAGGCTTGTATGCCATTTGATTATGAAAGCTTTTAAATCACTTACGAGTCAGTGTAACAGGCTCGTTGTTTACTGTCTCGCCGTGCTTGACTTTCGTCGGGTTTAACATGGCGTCCGTCACACCGTAGTGTAACGTAACTAAATATTTTTAGGTTATTTTTATTTTAAGATCGTCTATTTGTTATCGCCATGACCTCATTTATTACTACTATGTATATATCACTTAGTAACACCCAGTACAGTTAGCGCGTGTTAGCCATATCGCTAGCTAAGCAATCCTGTGTCCTACATTAATAAAGATTAAAGTTTTAAGATACTTATTTTTCATAAGTAATATACATTGAAAGTAATATTCGTATATGTGAATAATTGAAATGAAAGCTATTATAAAAAGGTAAAAGAAGATAAAAAACAGTGTTTTGTGTTTTTATTTTAATTTCTTTCATGGAACTTTGAAATTTTGGTGTGAATTAGGTATCAGAAAACTCATCGTTCGGAACTCGAAACAAAAGATTGGTTTTCTTTTTCGTTATTCTTTCTTTTACTTAAATCTTCAGAAATGGATCACTAATGTTTCGCATTTAACGTTTGGTAGTTAGTTAGTATAGTCTAACATTCTATTTGTATTGTAATGCAGTTACGCTCCGGTGTGAGCTCTCCACGCTTGAGGCGCTTGGCGTCCCGCCAGCTAACTGAGTGGTTACAGTACACTATTACACGAATAGGGGTACGGGAGCACACTTCTCACAAGGCTCGAAGGCTACAAGGCTTTTGGCTCCATTCAATTCCCTCTCAGCTTATCTCCTTTCATCCCGGGCCAATGATTGCCCCACTTTTTGTTCCAACTGTTAAATGGTTCGTGTTCGTGTAATTAAAAGAGGCTAGTTAACAGTTATTTATAGCTGGTTGAAGTGGATGAGAAAAATCGCTATATTTTGCGCCAGACCGTGCTACTTATTGCTGTACGATATTTTCCCGACCATAGACAATATTGTTTTTTGTTTAATGAATTGAACGAAGGCACCAATAAGTCGATTCATTTACTACTAACTAATCTATGTTACGCAGTGTATGTTACCTAAATTCTCAATCAAAATCAATTTAAAAATTCAACATGTGTTAAAAATAAAGTTGTGTTAAATACTTGTGATATAGGTACTGATATCATTTAATAATATTGTAAATCTGTATATAAAAAAAAGATCTCCTTGAGTTTCTTGCCGGATTCTTCTCAACAGAGGTTTTTCCGAACCGGTAGCAGATTTTTTTTTTTAAATTCATAAGTGCTTGTTACGAGTATAGCCTAAATTGAATAAAGATATTTTGACTTTGAAACATAAAGCCTTTCAGAAAGATGAACAGGTTTTTTTTCATAATAATTGAAAAATCGATGAGGTATTCAATTCTAATGTAATTCTAGATAACTCTAATATAATTTTTATTCGGCATACCTCATCTCACCGAATAGAAGAAAAATAGTATCGAAAATATACTGAAAAATTTCGCTGTAACTGACACATTTATGGTAGAAACACGCGTCACTTATTGAGCGAAGAACAAGTTTCGATTCCTGGGTTCTCTTCTTTTTTCCAATCTATACTGAGCGGCAAAAAATCTGCCCCTTAAAAAATATATGCAGTATAATACTTTGTATGTTGAGTGGGCCAAATTTTGTGCCGCTGAGTATAGTTACATACGGTATTATTAAGTAACTAAAATAACTCGTAATTTAACAACTTCCTGAGTTTTACTACTGTGTTTGATTATGACTAAAACCTTACTTGTTTCGATATGAAACCCCTTGTAATGACGTTCTACCAATTCCCATTTAATGGAGGCTACTTTTCAGCGTAGTAAATATTGATTTAATCAGTGCCACTAAAATTTGACTAGTAATTAAACAATTAACGACTTGTTGGTCGGAGCCGGCGCCACAAGTGGCCGCAATCAAGATTGCCACGCGACAAATTGTTACGGGCCGACTAAACTTGCTAACAGCACTTGAGCTAGTTGCTTTAAAAAGTTCCGGAATTAACAAGTTTGAAATGGCGGAGGGGATATGTTTTTTTTTTCTAGTTTTGTGCTATGGATTTGTAATTGTGAACGGGTGCTCATGTCGTAGTATTTTGGATTTTTGATCCAATTTGAGTTTGCCTGTGCCAGTTAGGCTCGCTGTTGACATAGATGTTTAACATGAGATAAGTGTAGCTGTAGCAACTGAGAAAATGTTGAAAAGCTCCCTACTTTTTGGATGACCCTACTCATATTTAAGTCGTCCACTTTAATTTAAGCCCGTGGTGGATATTCCTGATCTTGAAACTTTGAAAGTTTGAAGCTTAAGAATCAAAACCCGTGTTTACAACAGAACAAAGTCTCAAAGAGAAAAAAAAACTTAAGGAAAAGGATATACATAGTTTAAACTTTTTGGACGACCCCTACTCATACTTAAGTGGCCCACTTTAATTTAAGCCCGTGGTGGATATTCCTGATCTTGAAACTTTGAAAGTTTGAAGCTTAAGAATCAAAACCCGTGTTTACAACAGAACAAAGTCTCAAAGAGAAAAAAAAACTTAAGGAAAAGGATATACATAGTTTAAACTTTTTGGAAGACCCCTACTCATACTTAAGTCGCCCACTTTAATTTAAGCCCGTGGTGGATATTCCTGATTTTGAAACTTTGAAAGTTTGAAACTTAAGAATCAAAACCCGTGCTTAAAACAGAACAAAGTCACAAAGATAAAAAAAGAACTTAATGAAATGGATAGGATATATTTAGTTTAAACCATAATATTAGTGCGATACGAGTAGGCGTGATACATTTTCTTTTGGTAATTTTATTTGAAATGCATCCGCAATAAATACAATTTGAAACTCAGAAAAAACTTTGATAGAAAGTCTTGAGCATTTATCCGTAAACATCCAAACCTGACGTAGGTAGTAAACAGTCTGTATTTTACAGGCAAAGATAAATGACAAAGTTAAAGATAAGACAGATGAATATTTGGTACCTAAACATGCAGGATGACATTTTGAACATGACTCTATATTAGTAATTCTAGCTCAGTTAATGCTGGAAAATATAATGAACTAACTCATTTGTTGAAAATAGTCAAGATTAAATTGGCGGTTTGCAAGCATTACTAAAATGAAACCACGAAATTGATGTATTGAAACCGCAAATTTTATTTGTCTAATTTCAAAAAATGAGTTAACGTATTAAATTGTCCATCATTAACTGAACTAGCAACACTAAATTTGGATCACGTTCAAAATCCTGTATAAGTTTAACAAACTTTTATAAATAAATACCTCACAAGATAATGATAATAAAACGTAATGGACAATTTAAAAAGACTGAGATCAAACAGCTTATCCGAAAGCCGTTGATCTTGCAAATAAATCTTCGGGCTTTTTGATCGTAATGAATGAAACAAATTGTAATTATATCATGAAAGCTAAGCTCTGTTTACTTAGGCCAGTCAAATAGGGGGGGATGATTACCATCTTTATGTACATAACGGATTTTTTTATTCAGCTATCTAAGCGAGTTTATGATGCCCCAAAAACCTGAAGCCATTACGGTTTGTTTATTTATCGGATAAAAATAATTAAAATTACACTGAGTGAAATGACGCCTAGAGAATAATGAAAGGTACAGCTTCAAAGTAATTCCACAGTTTCAACTGAGTCGTGTGACCATTTTAATCACAAGTAAACGCTAAGTTAAGCGTTAAGTTGTTGGGTCATTCAAAATAAAAAGCTATTTAAGTATATGACGCCAGTCAGCCGACTTTGCCAGTAGTTTTATTCTTAATTTTTTTTTTTAAATAAAATTGAGTTTTATTAAAAGCAGTCTTACACGTTGCGCAACGTTACGTGCTACAGAAGCAAAAATGGTGAAGTATAAATTTGCCATTCAAATACAGGTGATCTGAATGCAATTTCTCATTGAAATATGACGATGACGTCTTCAAAAATTGACGCCCTCTTTTCTTTTTTGATTTCAATACAGATTTAATACCTACAGGTTTGTGGTTGGGTTAGTATATTGTCAGTATTATAATTATTACTGGCCGGTAATAATTTCAATTCTATTTTAACAGATTCGCATAATGTATGTGTTTTACCCCACAAAGGCAGTTACTGTTTGATCGTAAGCTACAATTTTAGCCCGTAGCTTTGATAAGGAAACCTTATTCAGTTAAGTACATTTTCATTGTTTAAATTTTTGAGAACGTCGTCTCTTTGTGTGTATTAAGTATTAATGGTTTGTTCTAACTCAAGAGAAATCGGGATCTGAAGTTTATAAAAGTGGGTCTGTTTGTCGTTTTTGAATATGCATCTATTTAAAATGTTGTAGCTAAGAGTATTCAAGTGTTTTCCATTATATTATTTAAATTCCAGCTGTTCGGCCAATAAATTGTGATAGTTATCAATTTATTAGCTGAACAGTGTTAACCTATTGGAAACCCTTTACATAAATAAAAATGGCTGCACACTTTCAATAAATAACTCTTCCTTTTATTAAATAAACCAACTAACTTTTTTTTTTGTTTATGAAACCAGTGACAACAAAGTAGGAGGATGGCCCGAATGACGATTGGTGCTCAAGCCCTTTTCTTTTTTTTTTAATGAGCAACAATCGTCCGCGTGGATTTGACACTCCTACTCAGTGTTGCCACACTTAAAAATAATATAAAAGTACATGGCACGCTAGTCGCTGATTTGAAACACCACGATCGTCGTCTCACTCGTCAGACCTCCATTTTTGAATTGTCAGTAAACGGCAACATTTCACAATTCGTCCTCTCATGGTCTCTCGAGAGATTATGAAAGAACGATTGATTGTGCCGTTCAATACTTGGTCTGAAAGAGCGAGAGGATGAAATCTGTCGATACTAGTGATAAATGATTGTTTTGAGTTAACATATGATTTATCACTATCGACAGCATTAAACATGGTCCCCGATGAAACCAAAGCACTATAAACTAATACTAAACACTATTCTAAATATTAAAATATTTTTTCAACACACTATCCAAAATTAGCATTCACATTAGCTTAGAATTTAAAATACTTGTAAAGATAACTTAAATAGCTCTACTCATATTTTGTTCTAGTTTACCGCATATAATATAAACGCTTGTTTCTTTAACATAAACGTCCGCCTAATTACATAAAAGCACAATTAACGCCTGTATAGCTTGTGTAAATAAAATAAAAATATAAAACCCGAAACTCCTACTCACTAAAGCGTCTCTGATAAAGGGAGGGAGGCTTATTGAAATTTAAAGAGCCCTTTATTCATTAAAGAAAGCTTTTAAGTATTTGTTTCGGATTGAAAAGGGTCGATGAAGGGCCATGGATTTAGTTTCGTAATTTATAACTGGAATGAGAGAAATAATTTCCTGTAGCAAAGAAACTAATTACGGGCAAAACTAATTATTTGGGATACAGTAAAAGCGACACAGATATTAAGTATGCAACAAAGACACTACGTTCGATCGGCCATTTAGTTAAAAGAGATAAAGAAATTGTTGGAATTGAAACGATCCTTGTTTATTGTTAGTGCTGATGAGGGTTTTGACGGGACCTACCAGACCAACGTGGTGGTCAGAAACAACGGCAGTTGCCTGTACGTGCCCCCGGGCATTTTCAAGAGCACATGCAAGATAGACATCACGTGGTTCCCCTTCGACGATCAACACTGTGACATGAAGTTTGGTAGCTGGACCTACGATGGCAACCAGGTATAGACCGCTGTGTGCGAACACTTTAGCTGCGCCGACAATCGCGCCTGCGCGTCTACTCGAGCACCTCGAGTCCATGCGCAAGCGTTTGTAATGCGATTACCCCAATCTTTTCTTTACGTGCCGCAGCTAAAGTGTTGACAGCTGCTGTTGCATTTACCATTAGATCTTAAGCACTTTTGAATAAAATAGTATACAAAATTATGTGTAACAGCAGTCTTGGATTATATTTAATTAGGGCATAGTATAGGGCAGATAATGAAGGGAACCATGTGAGAAACCAGAAGGATGTTGGATATCCCAAACGTTTTGTATGTACTATTTTGCATGGAGCAAAAACTTCACACAAAGCACTCTTTTACAAGCGATAATATATTATGCGAAACTTCTACTGCCATACGGATAGCCTTTCAACGATATTAGCCCAATTTGTTTATCAGTCATAGCGCTTGAGTATTTTTAAACGATATTTTATTTAACATCACTTCACAAAAATTATTGAGCCTAAAGTTTTTTAGCTGCTGCAGCATTTTTTTAAAATATTTTACTAGCTCCGTATTAAAAATATTTAAATGCTATGACTTCAATTTATTATGGTTGCTCGCTGTTGCTTGACATGTTTTTAAGTTTTGTTTTAAATATATTCAGTTTCCATTCAGCTTTATATTATTTTCTAAAGCTATGTAAAACAGTCAGATTATCATTTCAATATTCTATCACATTTGTATCTTGCACGTCAAAATTATCGTCGTTATTTATTTTGGAATATCACCGCACGGTGCTTGTTTTGTGCAGTTTTATTAAAAAATCTCTATTATTTGTTATTTACTGATATTGGCGGTGTAGTCCGTATGGCAGGTTCTAAATTATATTCTATACTCTCTCAGCATGAATTTGCATCCCTTTAGTCGGTGTACCCTAATCTTGCACTCTGTACAGGGTTATCACATTCCTATTGGACCAGTTTCATGAGAGCTCCCAAGCATGTCAATACGTGGTACATAAGGGTCTAGCATGGTTGGTTCCCGGATTATGCCCTTAGTTAGTGCATTTTACGAGTTCGTACGATGTTTGGGACTTCACCTTGTTTTGTTCTGACAGCTGGATCTGGTGCTTAAGGACGAGAATGGTGGTGATTTGTCTGACTTCATTACAAATGGAGAATGGTATTTAATAGGTAAGTCCTAGAAAATCTTCGTTAGATAATTATAGTAATTTTGTACTACTTTAAGTTTTAAAATATTCACCTTCATCTTTCATCTCAAAAATTTTTATTTTCCAGGAATGCCAGGCAAAAAGAACACGATAACATATGCGTGTTGTCCAGAGCCGTATGTGGACGTTACATTTACCATCATGATTAGGAGAAGAACACTCTACTACTTCTTCAACTTGATCGTGCCGTGTGTGCTCATTTCCTCAATGGCTCTTCTAGGCTTCACTCTTCCACCAGACTCGGGAGAAAAACTAACACTCGGTCAGTATATGTTAGACTTTCATTCATTATCAACCAGTTTAAGTACATTTACTCATTAATAACGAAATTAGTAAATTCAAATCTTCATTACAGTTCTCTTTTTTAAGGAGCCACTGTCAATATCTTGTTGATTATCTAACTAAGGACTTTTTTTGGTTTATTTATTTAATAGGTAGGCGTTCTGATTCACTATTAGCGAATATATAGAAATCCAAAGTTTCAACCCTAGTAAGACGACCAAATATAAAGAAAAGTACTGTCACAATGTTACTGATAATAATTTGGCAAATGCCGACAGGTGTGACGATATTACTGTCGTTGACCGTGTTTCTGAACCTCGTCGCGGAAAAGATGCCTTCTACCTCGGATGCAGTGCCACTAATAGGTATCGCACTGTAGGCACTAACAGCGCTGACAGGCAATCTGTTACCATAGTCACAGGAGTACCGCAAGATACCGTATTGGGATCATTAAAGTTCTTTCTTAATACCTTATACATTATTTCAATTTCTTAAAAGAAAAGAACGGAGGGTTCATAATATTGTTCGTGTTTTAAAATGGTAGCAGCGTGCGTGTCACAATTAGATTGTGTCTAGGATGTGCTATGACTGTGTGTCTATGTTAGTACCCCAGTCTAGATCTCCCTGGTGTGTTGGTAAGTATAATTAGGAGTAGAGTATCATTGTGTTTCAGCTCCGTCCTTTTGAGGAAAAGACCCAGATATAAAGAAAACTAGTCAGGGGGTTTGGAGAGTTGTGTACCGTAACTGTATGCAGAACGGATTGAGTATAGGTACAAAAGTTGTACAAATGCTTAGAGTGCTCATACATAACAATGTGCTTATAGGCCTGAACTAGAACTTGGGAACGGGATTTGCCCTGAAGATAGTGAAGGGCCTCATTAGGGTTGTTAACATTGTCTTTGATTGCAGGAGTCACTATTCTTCTCTCGCTGACGGTGTTCCTCAACCTGGTAGCCGAGACCCTGCCGCAGGTCTCCGACGCGATCCCCTTGTTAGGTACACTGTCCACACCACAACCATTTTGCCCAGTCCCACTGGTTCCCAGTTTTGTTTCGCTCTTCACTATCACACCCCAGCACTTTGAATTCATTTCATTCTTCGTATTTATTTCAGTTTTACTAGCTATCATTTGTTTGATAAATAAAATAAAATTAATAGTTATTTTAAAACATTACAAGGAGTAAATTACGTACGTAAAATATTTTAATGTTTGTGAATCGATAAAGTTCTTGGTGGTTTCTTTTAGCTTTGATTATTATCGACGTAAATGTTATCATTATTATATACTTCATTGTGCTTTTGCTTCTCAATATCGCAATATCTTGGTGTTAAAACTATGTTCCACTATCTATCTGGCAAATAAGCAATATAAAATCGCTTCTATGTTTCAATATTATTCGAATGTTTTGGAATCGATTTCGTGTTTTCTTATTTTATCTTCAGTCTTTGAAAATTATTAGTTTGCTTCTAACTTTTCCTTTAGCGTGCTAACGTTTTAAATTTACAATCTCAAGTTCAAATTCACAACCTTATTAAACAATGGGCATTGCATGTAACTTGATGACGTCTTGTAATATTGCGAAGTCTTAAGGTAAGTCATTCCATTTTGACTGTAATAATCTACATTGTTTTATTCTATCTCTTTTATCACGTAATCGATTCCAAGATATGTTTCTTGTCTCAGTGTGTACTTTGAATGTTTATTAATAAGCAACAACGACGCAGTGTGCCGGATACTTGGAGGGTGCCATCTTAAATCAAACCCTTCTAAACTAAACTATTTAAAAATGTTAATAGTTAGTTTAAAAGAAATTTATAAATGTTCTGCATGATTTTTGAGTTCGTTCTGTTACATTTTACTTGAGCTCCTGTACCGACCGCACACTAACAGGACGTCCCAGTCTCGAGGTTTCTGCGATGGTGTACGCCCCTAACGCCACGTTTATATAGAAAAGAGTATTGTTTGTTCATAGACTATTATATTAATCTTTACAGGTGTTACGATCCTCCTGTCGCAAACCGTTTTCTCTCTATTGGTGGGGCACGTTATCACAAAAACGTCAGAGGCGATCCCCTTGATAGGTGAGGAGGCTCTCGCATTTGCAACCAAAATTAAAGATAATTTGATTAAATAAGACAAATAAATTGACTAGTTATCTAAATTCGATAAGCTTAGAACGCGTTTTGAGGTTTATTTTTTTGGAAATATTTACGAGAATTGTTTACTCAAAATATTCCTCTGACCGTTCTTAAAAAATATAAATCAAGATTAATAAGAATGCCCCTGTTGCTTGAATGATACTGCCGAATCATAATTTTTAATTGTGACCTGTTTCTAACTTGCTAAGCTGTCGGAGCTTGGCGCCACTTTTACGGCGTCTCTCTAAATAGACCTGCATTGATAAGCTGAAAAACTTCTCTTCTAGACTACGCAATCTGTCCAAAATTCTGCTAAAATCCAACATTGATCTTCTTGTAATGTATTAAAATATTGATTCATTTCAATTTAGCCACTTAGTTATCCATGATTCATTATTACATCTTCAGTTTACTTTACATTCTCATCCAAAAAACGTAGTTGACGACTTATCTAAAATCGCATGGGTTAAATTATAAATGAGATATAAAAGCACAACTCTCCTGTTTTTTAAATAAATGTGTATATAAGCTTTTGATTGTAGGATTGTGGCTTGTTTAAAAGGAAAGTTTAAATAGTTTTAAAGTTAACGACTGCTTAAAGCAACAAAGTGGATACGGGTTGATGCAGCCTCCAAGTATCGTACGACGGGTCTCAACTTCTGGTCTGCCTTTCCTCTAATTCAATGAACCAGTCTCGGAAGTCACTAACTCTAGAATTTCAATGATATTGGACCTTGTTCTAGTTAACTCAGGGTGGATAACTGAATGTCACTATTTGGGTTTGGTGACGTTTGAGATTGGATCATCTAAATTGTTAACTAATAAATTGAGATGTTGACAAAGGTATTCCGTCAGTACTCGTATTTATTCCTTTGACAATATCTTGATAAAGTTCAGTAGCGATTTGGAATGGTTGCAGCTTAATTAAGATTTATTTGCTTTAGATGTGCTTGTAAATAATTCAGTTCACTTCAAATCTGAAATATAAATATATCTATATTATTTTAATCTGAGTGTGTCTAAATCAATCTAGTAAAGCAAAATCCTTCGATAGTCTTTTTAGTTTTTTAATTGTCAAGCACGAGTGTCACATATAAACAAAATCCTGATTCAAAAAATGGTAAAGGCTTGTATCAAAAGAGGTTCTGCAACACTGAGGGTACAATTTTACCTATATTAATTCAAAATGGTGCTAGTAGAGTTAACCCGTCACAGACGTGAATTAATGAAGCCACCGCTTATCTTCACATTTTTTTTTTACTTAACATAACTTAATTTCTAGTTTAATTTTCACTAATTCTTCACATGTAAGTACCCATAAAAACATTATTTCCAACAAAGTATTATATTTCTTTAATTATTTCGCTGACTGTGCAGTTTTCAGTTTTATGGCTACCTCAAAGTGTTCGTCACTAATATCAATTAAATTCTGTGCAAAGGGTTATTGAACTTGGACAAAAATGTTATCTGAATATTGTATTTTATTTTCAATTACCTAAACTTTATTTAAAAGAGATGCTTGTATTATTAATACATTCATTAAATAAGCTTAAGTGTGCTTTCGATATATCGAGCTAATTAATAAGCTTTTGTACAAGATACTCGCACGCAATAAAACAAATTCTGTGTAAATGTTTTGTTTGCTTTATTAAATAGAACATTAGTGTAAAAAGTCGAAATCATATAAAAAATTTACTGAAATTATTGTTGAAGCCACTTTGTTTTTATTAAAAATGTTATTTATTGCCACAGTTAAAATCTACATTTTATGCCTTATTAGACCTGTGCTAAATGTGTAATTTTTAGTTAATCTTGCGTCATTTTATACTGCGTATAAAAACTTATTTTAGATACCTATATTATTGTACTTATGTGTTATTTCTCTAACTTTTAAGTATTGTTTTTTGTTATTATTTCATTTTGTTTCTTGTGTTCCATAATTTAATATTTGTATTTAATTTTTGTTTAAAGTATGTATTTGAAAATTACAATTGATTTTACTCCGTGCTCTGAAATTGTTTCGTGCATTTTTTATTACAATTGATTTTATTCCATGCTTTAAAATTGTTTCGTTCATTCTTCTCACAATGTGTATAACGTTAATTTATAAAATTTCAAAAATTAATCTATCTAACCAAGCACCTAAATCGTGGACTCTTTTTCATATTATAATTAAAATGTTTTTGACTTTTTATTCTGATTTCCAGTATCAAAGTTTCAGTTCATTGAGCATAGTAAGTTCCACTTTGTATTGGTGTGAGTGATGGTTAATGAATTACTATGTGTGAGTGCACACAAATAGTTTAAAGCGAGATTTTGATTGTGATGCCACGCTACTTCAGACAGATGCAAAGCTGAGCTAAAACTTTGATACTTATTCTGCTAATTGCATGATTTTATTGTGAAGCATGATATTAATATGTTTAGTGCTTAAATAATCTAAAAATATATAACGTATAAGCTAAAATAAATAATAATGTAGAAAAACATAATTTTCTGCTAATCTTGTGTTCTTACTTTATATTAAATTAAATGATTTTGTATTTTAATGTGCGTGTGTAAACATTGTGTTTTAAAAACTTAACAATATTTTTTTTGTTAGTAGAAGGATAAAAATTACTTAAAATATTTTTTATTACGTATTACGAAATAACGTGGTTTGAAATAATAATTATATTTTATTTTATTTAAAAGACTGGATTAAATTTTTTTATTTTAATTTTATTAAATTATTGAGTGTTTTTTAGGAATTCATAACCTTAAGAGTTTAGAATTTTATTTTGTAAATCCCGAATCTGATTTTTTTTAAATTTTCTCCGTAATTCAAGTACGGAAAATTAATAAGTCATTGAAATTAAAGAAATTAAACTACACTAAAATTAAATATTATCCATCTCTAATTCGTTCTTATTCAGTATATTCTTGTTACGAAAATCATTATTTCGGTTTAAAGTAATTTAATTTCAATGAACTAAACCATTTTTGTACGTCCGCTATAATAGTTACTTTTAATGCGCTGTCGTTACATATATATAACCATCTCGTTTTAACACCCACGTCTCGGTGAGACGGCAGTAGCTGAGTGACGGCAGCCCATAGAAGCTTTTTGTGCGGACGATTTGTACACCAAAGTAATTAATTTGTTTGAATAACGATTTTAATTCTTAATTGCTTACTTTGTTTCCAAAAGAAACAAAGTATACCTAAACGAGAATTTTTAAAATGAATCCAGAATATTTAAGACATTGGTTGGTTAAATCCAAGTGAAAACGTTTGGACAAGTGTTTCAGAAATGTTTTATTGAGATTGACAAATCTTCATTACTTTAAAAAAAGTTCGTACCCCAAAATACTAGATTATTGAGTGAACATTATTAATTTTTTGATGTATTAATATGAGATATTTTCAAAGTAGTGACGAAATTTGGTACTTAATTTTGGCTGATGTTCAAAAACGCGTCAGAATTGTGACGTCAGTCCAATGATCAATCTTTTACGATAATGTTCATTTTACTTGCTCGCTGTTGAACGAAATATTAAGTAACAAAATATTCTTTTGCGTTAAATTGTATTAAAGGTGTTTTTAAATTTTGGAATATTTCAGCAGGTTCGGTTAGGGGTGCTCAACCCTTGTAAAGAATACACGCGTTTGACGCAGTAATTCTTTGAACATCTATCAATGTAGAGACGTATTTCTAAACACAAATACTCCAGGGTGTTGAATCTAACCCAACCGTCTAACGAATCCGTCAAAATATTCTGGAATAATTTGAAAACGAATTATATTTTGAAACATTGGACAGTTGAATGGTAGTGTAACTAGCTAATTCGTGTCCAGGGACGTACTTCAACTGCATCATGTTCATGGTGGCATCATCGGTGGTGCTGACGGTGGTTGTACTCAACTACCATCATCGTACGGCGGACATACACGAAATGCCGCAATGGGTAAGAACTAACTGAAAATATTCTAGGTTAAGTTGGAACTGCGACCCCACCAGTAATAGAAGCCACCAAGAAACCAGTTGATACCAGAAAATATTAGGTTAGTAAAGTTAAAACTGCGACCCCAAAATAATATGTTTTCTTACTAAAAAGTTTTAAGAAGGTAAATAATTTAAGGGCAAAGGATATTTGATTTGTTATTCTTGATATGAAACATAAAATTTTATATTATTTGTAACAATAATCAGTGATTTAAATTTATCCGAAGCAGGTATTGTGTGCATTGAACTTTCTATGAATTGATAATTATAAGAAAAAAATTGTGTGAAACGAAATTCTATAAAAATGTTCATAAGACAACGACCTTATAGGTAAGATCTGATAATCTTTTGCTAGCGACAACTAGAATAAACAAAGCAAATTAAAAAAATATGCTCATTACATTTCATTCTGAGTAATAAACCAAGTTTTTTGGCCTCTAAAAGTGACTGCAGTAAAGCATTCATATTTAAACGGTTTGTCGGTGCAGCGATGCGACACACAAACGTTGCAATATAATTAGCAAAGCGTTGCACAGAAGGCACAATTTAATTAGCGTCCTCCCAGATTGTATCATAATTTGCTTAATATTTAGAACAGTTCGCGGAACTGTAAGTGCCTTTCGACTTCGCAATTGAATTGTTTGTTGACGTTGGATACTTTAGAATTAGATACGGCGTGACAAAGCAAAGTGAGTTATTGTTCTATTTCGTAACAAATATTTGAATAACATTTGAGGAATTTGTTAATTTAAAATGCTGAAGGGCTTGAAAAGTAAAATAAAGGATATTAAGGCATTGATTAATGAGAGTTTCTGCGACGAACTAGTTGGCGTGAAATGAGTTATGTCTATAAAGACATAACTCATTTTCATACTTAATGCTTTTTTAACTTGTTCAAATTTGCCCACAGATAAAATCCGTGCTGCTTCAATGGCTGCCCTGGATACTGCGGATGTCGCGGCCGGGGAAGAAGATCACGCGGAAGACGATCCTGATGTCCAACCGAATGAGGGAGCTCGAGTTGAAGGAGAGGTCTTCCAAGAGTCTGCTGGCCAACGTGCTGGATATCGACGACGATTTCAGGCACGGCCCCCCGCCGCCTAACAGTACGGCGTCGACGGGGAACCTGGGGCCGGGGTGAGTGCAATATGAAGAATTTAATTTTACGAAGTCTTGAACTGCTTGGAGTTACGTGAGGATATTAGAAAATTTCATGCAGGTTTCTACAAAATGTGCTAGAAATTTATATTATAGTGTTTGATCTATGTCATAAAATAGCTTAAAACCATCTTGTAGGGTGCAGTCTAAATATTTTCTTATTTTATCATCATCATCGCCATCGTTAGTCTTCCTTTGCTGGACTAAACCTTCTTTAAAGAACGCCACGATGACCGATGGTAACCAGGTCATCAGCCCTTTCACATTTTATTTTATAACTATTTGTTGCTTCAAACTTTGCCTGAAAAGAATTCATTTATCGTGGTCCGTGGAACTATAGGACTTTTTATCCGACTGCTTTTTAAAATGTCCTTTTCAGAGTCACAACAAATTTCTAAATCCATTCAGATGTTATTGCGGATTGGGTAGCAATCATCTTCACAAACTTTCTCATTTATAATTTTAAGTAAGATTAGTAACGGCAATGTATGTACTAAATTCAATAAATTAACCTGACACAAAATTGGAAAGACATCAGCTCACAACACTACAGTAAACCAGGGCATTGTAACTTAATGATGTAGAATTATAACTTTACTGTTTAATTTCACCAAGCATCCGTACATTTCCTTAAAGCCTGATTTACACCCGATCCATTTAAGATTAAATCACTTGGGTAAATAAGCATGAAACACCGTGGAAATTCGCATTCTAGTTAAAACTCAACCTCATCAGCGAGCCATTTTGTTAAGCACACAAATTAACATACTGGTTGCTATAAAGGGGAATGGGGGGGCATCCATCTTGTAGCGAGGAGTGGGCTGTACAAGTGGTTGAATGGAATAAGAGATCTCGTAAATTTATCATTGACTAGCATCTACCCGCGGCTTCACACGCGTAAATCATTTAGATACAGCAGTTGAATTAAAATTCCGGGATTTCACGAAATTCCCGTGGGAATTCCCGAAAATTACAGCATAATTTTCATTGACGGAAAATTAAAATATCCATGCCAAATTTCATGATTCTAAGCCCAGCGGTCGTTATTTAGAGATTTTATCCCTATCCTGTGGGAATATCGTAATAAAAAGGATCCTATGTTTTAATCCAGTTATATACTCACTCTTTACCAAATTTCATCCAGCCGTCCAGCCGTTTCAGCGTGAAGAAGTAGCAAACGTACTCACTCACTCACTCACTCACTCACAAACTTTCACATTTATAATTATTAAGTAGGAAATAGGACTAGGTTTAACCCGCGACTTTGCCACTAAAGAATAGAAACTTAATTAGTTTTCTACTTCTTCGGAATTTCTAAAAATATTTTCTTAGTCATCATCATCATTATCAGCCGGTGCGTCCAATGCTGAACAATGGCCTTCCCCACAGGACGCCATAATGAACGTCAATTCACCACTTACTTCGACCGGTTGCCCGTAACTCTTTCGATTAGTGGTAGGCCTGCCAACGCTTCGTCTTTTAATTCGTGGTGGCCTCTTGAGAACGTTTCTTCCCCAATGTTACCTGTTCCTAGAGCAATGTGGCAAAATATTATTGAAAACTTGGAAATGTCTGTAATTAAACAAAAACACGAATATCACACGTGGTGCGGTTCCTTTCCTTACACTATTTTTAGGTGTTCAGGTCTAAGAACCTCAACGTGATAATTCCGATGCAATATAAACACTCACTTTGCATAAAGCATCACGTTCGGATGATACATTTAATTATTTCTTTCTCCCCGCTTTATATTCTCCAATCTAAATTGTTATAGCGCCGTTTGAAAGCGTAGAATCTCCTACGCCTTGCGAATAGAATTTTGTATGAATCCATTATTCCAAGCTAACTTTTACCCCCAGGTTTGCTCACCCGAATTATTAGATTATGGGAGGAGAATTGAACTTCCAGGGTTTTACTAAATTTCTGTAACAATTCCATAAAAAATGTGTTTTTAGGGTACCGTAGCCAAATGGGAAAAATGGAACCTTTATGGATTCGTCATGTCTGTCTGTCTTACCCCCTAACATTAACATTACCTATCTAGAAAGTTGTTTAAACTATCTTTTTTTTTTCAACAAAAATAACAAATTGAACTTAAATTGAAAAAAATTCTGAGAAAATTCTATCGAAAAAATGGATGAAAACGCGCTGTCAATGTGCGAAAATTTAGCCATTTTAGTGCGGAATATTCAAATACAGCTAGCGTTGTCTTTAAGAAAAGTTTAAATACGTAAACTAATATTTTACAGACTAACCCGACAAGTTCGATACACAGCTAACTTAAATGAAAAAAAAAACGATTACTATGTAATGTGAATTTGTAGTTTTAGGATTTAGAAAGTTGTAGTTTCTCGCTTTCAGTCGCACGTTCGCCGTGTTACCTGGGAAGCCTCCCCGAGGGAGTGCGGCAACTTAAATCACCAAGAACGACTCAACTTCCAGCTCAGTTTGTTAAGCTTTCGAGTTACCGACGTGACGGACGCGGACTTTTTGCTTTTAATTTACGGAACCGCTTTTAAATAATGAGGATCCTTATCTTCTGGTTCTCAAACTTTTGCGTACCTGAACGGCGCGCGATTTGGGTCAGATTTTTATTATAAAATTTGCGTTCCGATGGAACCGGATCGAAGTTTGGCGGAAAAATATGACGCTGGAACGTGTTTTAAGAGCCGTTGGTTGGCAATTTCCATCACTATTTCTCTGATTTTATTAAGTGTCGAGGTAAAGAAAACCTTATTTTTGAATTTTGTTGTCACTGCTGTTGATACTTTATGAGCAGAGATCGAATTTTCGTAGAAATTTTGAAGTTACGAGTAATGTATTTGTTACGATGAAAACGAATGAAAAACACTAACCAATAATTAGGTATTATATTTTAATAAAAAAATTATATACACAGTCAAAATATAGCACGAACACACATGGCATTATTACACAAAAAAACATAAAAAGCTATAAAACGGTTGTCTGTCGTCAACGTCTGACGAGTTGTTAAAGGTAGGTGTAAATAAGGGCGGGGTTGTAAAAAGTCAAATAGACAGTAGATATCAAAAAATAACTGTAATAACGTAACACACACAAGTACACAACGGTTGCTATGGTGGCGCGGCGCAGACTACTCTATTACCGCGGCGCGCGCACCTGACTCGAGCGCCGGCCCCTCCCCCCGCCTCGCTCCCGTGGCGACACAGGCGTGGAGCGGCGCCGGGCCGAACTACATTTAATGTAATTATAAAGATTTAAAAACTATTATTGCTCGGACAGCCGCGCTACTGAACATCACCACCCCCCAGTTAGAGACTTCAATCGATAAATGTACTGTCTGTAGGTAGCACGGCTACCCGAGCAACGGGACGACGCAGCGTCCCAGTGGCGGTTCTTACATCTACCACACGCACGTGACCATCACTACCCGGAAACACTTTGGATATTATGCCACGGGGCCACATATTACGCGGTTGTTTACCGTCACATAACACCACGGCATCACCCACTTTGATAGGGTTCGTTTCCGTCGCCCACTTCTGACGTCTCTGAAGGGTGGGCAGGTATTCCCTTGTCCATCGCCGCCAGAACATCTCAGCCAGGGCATTCGCCTTCGCCCATAGGCGGCGAGCGTCGATGTCGGAGGGATCGTAGGTCTTCATGCGTGTCTCACCCGTTGCTGTTCCAAGCAGCAGATGATTTGGAGTAAGCATGACGGGTTCTTCGTGATCAGCCGCAACATAGGCGAGAGGGCGGCTGTTCACGACCAGCTCCGCTTCCAACAGGACAGTGTGAAGAACTTCTTCAGAAGGCGCTCGTTCTTTCAACGTGGCGTGGAGGGCATTCTTCACTGAGCGAATTAAGCGCTCCCATGCCCCACCCATGTGAGGCGATGCTGGCGGATTAAAGCGCCACTCGATACCTTTAGCCAAAGCTTCACCTTGAAGTCTCTGGGTATTGAGGTTTCGAAGTGCAGCACGCAGTTCCCTGTTCGCTCCAATGAAGTTGGTGCCGCAGTCGCTCAGGATCGTTGCTGGTTGCCCGCGGCGCGCTGTTAGGCGGCGCAAGGCAAGTATGGCAGAGTCGCTGCTGAGTGACGCAGCCAATTCGAGGTGAACTGCGCGTGTAGCAAGGCATGTGAACAACACGCCCCACCGTTTCTCCCGGCGCCGTCCAATGGTGATCTCCATAGGACCGAAATAATCGATCCCACAGTTGACGAATGCTCGTCGCGTCGTCGTAAGTCTGACGAGCGGTAAATCGCCCATCTTCGGTGGATTAGGCCGCGCGCGCTGCACTAAACAGTACTGGCAGCGCGCAACGACGTTCTTCACAGTAGGTCGAAGGCAGGTCACCCAGTACCTCTCTCGCATGTTGTTGACGACAGTCTCGTGGTTGGCGTGCAGTGCACGTTCGTGGTAGTGCTGCACCAGCAGCCGGGTGATGCGACAGCTGCCATCCAGGATCACGGGGTGTCTCTCATCGAAAGACAATTCAGTTGAGGCCCCAAGACGGCCCCTGACGCGGAGCAGCTCATCGTCGTAAACCATGGGGTCGAGTTTTAGCAAGCGGCTGGACTTGGGCAGTGGACGCCCAGCCCGCAGCGCGCTCAGCTCTTCAGAGAAGGTACTAGCCTGCGACTGTCTCAGTAGAACACGTTCGGCCTCGTGCAATGTCTCCACGGTAATCTGGCTTACCGCAGTCTTCTTGTTAGCTCGGCACGCGCTTGTGAAGGCAAGCACGCGTGCAGTGACGCGCACAGCCCGCGTCCACGTGGAAAAGCGCGTCACATCAATAAGAGGCTGGCCGTTCTCAGCTACCGCATGAACTCTCTCCAAACGCTCCGGATCGTCAGCGGGGGATTCGCCACGGCTCCAGCTCGGCCATGGTACCTGAGGATCACAAAGAAAGGGGGGACCCGAAAGCCACATGCCCTTGACGTTAGGCCAGTCCATCCTGGTCGCCTCATCAGCAGGATTGGACTCGGAAGGCACCCAGTGCCAGTTGCCCCGCTCACTTAAGTTATCAATCTCCGCTAACCTATGTGAAACATATTTTTGGTAGTCTCGCGCATCTGAATTTATCCACATCAGAACTGTCTTTGAGTCAGTCCAGAGGTACAGGTTGGTGATAGCGAAGTCTACTTCGGATTTTATCGTCACTGCCAATCTACATGCCAACACCGCAGCTTGTAGTTCGAGACGTGGGATGGACACCACTTTTATGGGAGCTACTCGTGCTTTTCCTGCTACCATAGTACATACCCTATCGCCGCTACTACTAGTGCCTACCAGAAATCCTACCGCGGCGTACGCCTTTTCGCTGGCATCACCGAAGACATGAAGGTCTATCGCCGTTGTCTGTTGCAGACCGTACCACCGAGGTACAGCTACACTGGATAGAGCTTTCAATTTACTTAGCCATTCAAACCAAATAGTGGCCTCAGGATCCTTGATGCACTCGTCCCACATAATACCCGACTGCCAAACGCGCTGCATGAGAACTCGTGATTGTATTATGCATGGATATAATAGCCCGAGTGGGTCAAAGATGCTCATAATAAATTTGAGAAACTGGCGCTTCGTAGGTTTGATCTGACCTTCAACTAATTCTGCCGGCAAGCGTTTAAACGACAGATCAAATTTCATACAGTCGCTTGACGGACACCAGATCATACCTAACGTGCGCTCGTTGTCCGACTTGTCCAATTTGACACGACCCGGCACAACAGATGGCAGCTTTTCACTTAATTCAGGTGAATTTGTCACCCACCCCCTGATATTAAAACCACCTGCTCGGTGTATGTGGGTGACGTCAGCTATCAGCTGTTGGGCCGTGTCTATCGAGTCTACACTGTCCAAATAGTCGTCAACGTAATGTTTATTTTTAATAGCTTCTACCGCCGCGGGGTGAGTATTCGCGAACTCTTCAGCGTTTTTATTCAATACGTAAATCGCCGAAGTAGGACTGCTGGCAGCGCCGAAAATCATGACGTTCATAACATAAATCTCAGGATCATCGGTCCGGTTTTGATCGCGCCATAAAAACAGCTGAGCCCCCTGATCGACTTCGCGAATTTTAACACGTAAGAACATGTCGGCAATATCGGCGGTAAAAGCTATTTTGCCCGATCTGAATTTAATCAAAACACCAAACAAAGAATTCATTAAATCGGGTCCACTAAGCAGGTTACCATTTAGCGACGCGCCCTGGTAGGTAGCGGCAGCATCAAACACGAGACGTAATTTCCCGGGTTTGTTTGGGTTCGTGACACCAAAGTGCGGAAGGTACCACACGGGAGTCGCCCTAAGGCTGGCAACTTTACGCGCGTAACCCGCATCTAACAATCTATCGACTTGTTTTGTATAGTCGGCGGCAAATTTCGGATCACGGTCCATTTTTCTCTCAATTCCGGCAAGACGTCTACGCGCGTAGTCATAATTATCGGGCATTTCCACATGGTCACGAGCCCATAACAAACCCACTTCCCACTGTTGGGCATCATCTGACACGCGGCGACATGTTTTATTCAATATATCTAGAGCGCGTTCGGAATTCGAGTTGGAACGTAAAACATTGGAGATACCTATAGCCTCTAACTCGAATTGGGCCCTCACTAATTCGTGCAAATCGTCAAGCGCGGATACGCAGTTGACGGATTCAAGTTCGCTACCACCAACCGCCCCTCCTAGCGGGCCGTGGACCACCCAGCCTAAATAAGTGAGCGAAGACACCGGGCGACCGGATTTACCTTGTCTCATCGCCCTGCCGACGATGAGCTGCCAGTTGTCCTGCCCCAACAGCAGCATGGGTTTCGCCTCCCTCATTTCTCCATAATCCAGGTCCCGCAGGTGAACGTTCTCTCGGAGGACGCGCGCCGGTACCGTTTGCGACGGCAAGTTGATGTTGCGCATAGTGCGCACCGAAATGTCATGATTAACACCATTCGGGCCGCGCACTACCACTTTGACACTTCGCGACTTATTGTCAATCACGCAATGTCCGCGCGCCGTCATTAACTTAAGCGGCACTATAGGTCCATCTATACCACTCGCGAGTTTATCGTCCAAAATCGACACGGACGCACCGTCGTCCAAAAGGGCGTATGTAGATTGCTCTACGCCAGAACTCGTCACAATTGTCACCGGTAACACTTTCAATAAAGCACGCGCACGATATTCACCAACGTTCGTCAAAGTTTCATATTTCGCAGAACTCGGAGTCGCGGGCGATAGCGGTACGTTAGGGTGGGGCCCCTCTGCGGGCGGCGTAGCGTTTTCTATGTCCTTGTGTAGTAACTCGTTGTGTGAATAATTACACTTACTACAACGCTTCGCACGGCAGTACCTACTCGAATGAGTTTTTAAAATACACTTGAAACATAGTCTGTTTTGTTTAACAAAGTCCCAACGTTCGTCAACAGACATATTTTTAAACTCACTACACTCATTTATTTTATGTTCCGCTTTGCACTTAACACATATGGTTTTGTTATTGTTCTCAGTCTTAGACACGGTAGCGAATGTTTCCACTTGAGTATGCACCCGATGACTCGATCCGGTCGCGCGCACTGGAGCCACACCTTTACCCTTATCGCGTCGCCCGGCCGCCAGTGGCGCTGGCGTGGAGCGGTTGGTACTAATGGCGCCCGCGCCCGCCGTGTCCATGCTGCTGATTGGCGCGTAATATGACGACGCGCGAGTCAGTTGACCGAGGTATTCGACTAAAACGTTCAAATTCGGGCTCACTCTCAGATCAACGCCATTTTCACTGCTCAAACGCATCGCAAATTCGCCGTACTGAGCGCGTTGATAAGGAGTCAATTTGTTTAACAGTTCATTCACTAGCTGCGGGTTATTTATGTATCCATCGGCACGAATACTTTTTAGCACTGATACACAATTTCGTACCGTCGTCGTAAATTTACGTATCTCGAGTCCGTTTTCGGTGACTTTAGGTAAATCACGGACTTTCTTTATGGCACACTCTAACAGGCGAGTAGGGTGCCCGAACTCGTCCTCGAGCGCTTTAATGACTTCTTCAGGGTCGGAGGAGGATCTCAGCAAGTCTCTCACGGCGGCCTTGGCTTCACCGACGAGCGCCACCTGGAGGCGCGCCATGTTCTCCGACGGTTTATAATCGTGTAATTCGGTCGTACTACGATAGGCTTTCTCGAAACTGAGCCAGTCTAGGGCGTTGCCGTCGTAGGTCGGTATCTCGTGGACTTGCCGCGGCACTTGTCTCTTCTGTCCTAGCATGCTGATGGCCTCCGCCAGCCGATCGATGTCTGACAGAGCTTGGCTCTTCGGCGGCGGCGGCTGCTGGGGCGATGGCGAGTGCAGCGGCGAGCGCCCGCGCGGCGGCGAGCGCGCGCGCGGCGGCGAGCGCCTGCGCGGCGGTGAGCGCGTTCTCGACGGCAACCGTGCGCGCGGTGAATGTGCGCGCGGCGGCGTACGTGCGCGCGGCGGCGTAAGTGCGCGGGTCGGCGAACACACGCGTGGCGGCGTAAATGCGCGCGGCGGCGTAAGCGCGCGCGTTGGCGGACGCGGGCGCGGCGGCGTAAGTTCGCGCGATGGCGTTTGCATGCGCGGCGGTGAACGCGCGCGCGGGGGCGAATGCGCGTTCGACAATATGACGCGTAGTTGGGCACCGGACGTTCTAGACGCGGCGGACGTGTCTTCGAGCCAGCGCGATATACGGGCCGAGGCTCCGCTTGCGGTACTCGCTGCCGCGTCGTTCTGCTCCTCTTCTTCCTGTGCCTTCAGCTCCGCCATATCAAGGGCAAGCTTCTTTTTAATTAAGCTTTCTCTGAGTTTAGCCACCTCGAGCTCTGCCTCATACTCGGCCCGTATTCGTTGCGCGTCCCGCGCGGCCTGGCTGAGTCTCGACGTGTGGGTGGCGTTGCTCCTCGCCCGCACGGTGCGCTCTGAAGCCGGCGTCCTCATCTCTAACAGCGGTAATCCATCACCGTGGTCGTCTGCGCGACCACCCGCCGAGGAGGCCCGCCCGGGCTCTAGGGGCGATGTGTGCTTCGACAAGTCGCGACCTGTCGTCGGTGTCTCCACTCCCGAATCTGCAGCTACAGCTTCTGCCGCTTTAGTCACACTACGTGTTACTCTTTTTTGACTCATGGCTGTCTGTCTATTCGCTTCATTCACTATCCACACTCGAAGGACCACTTTGTAAATAAGGGCGGGGTTGTAAAAAGTCAAATAGACAGTAGATATCAAAAAATAACTGTAATAACGTATCACACACACACAAGTACACAACGGTTGCTATGGTGGCGCGGCGCAGACTACTCTATTACCGCGGCGCGCGCACCTGACTCGAGCGCCGGCCCCTCCCCCCGCCTCGCTCCCGTGGCGACACAGGCGTGGAGCGGCGCCGGGCCGAACTACATTTAATGTAATTATAAAGATTTAAAAACTATTATTGCTCGGACAGCCGCGCTACTGAACAGTAGGTCTACTAAAACCAGAAGGGCTACTCCGAAACACGAAATTCGAAGTTCGTATCGTACCGTCCCTCTCACTCTCGTATTAAATAACATAAGCGTAGGCGGGACGGTACGATACGAACTTCGATTTTCGAATTTCGTGGTAGCCTTGCTGACTGCGTTTCTGACACTCGCGATCACAATCAAATGACAGTTTTGGTATACAAAAACTGCCATTAGATTGTAATCGCGAGTGTCAGTGAAAGTTGAAAGTGAAACGTTACATAATTAGCCTTCTGTTTGTTTTTGATGTACGATGTTGATGTCCAGCCGCTGCGGTAAGCATTGACATCTGATATAACTTAAGTTTCAAAAGTAACGGAACCGGAACATAAACGGATTTTTAATATCAAACGGAAGTTCCGACTTAACGGAATCGGAATCGAAGTTCCGTAAAATCCCTGATCACAATGTATACCTATTAAGATGATTTACTACATGAAAGCTATTATGATTATGCGTCAGTGCAAGATTAAGCTAGGCTATTAAGAGGAACGCACCCGCGTGTTAATAGACAGTTAAGCTGTAGGTACTAACGGACATAAGTAAATTTAATCAGGATATAAGCTGTTAGGTACTCAGTACACTGCTACACCGCCATAAATAATGTAGAGGTAATTATTGCAAGATCACAATGCCATTTTTATTTAACGTTCATTAGATATGAACTTAATAAATGAAATATACACAAACAATTACTTTGCTCACCCGCAACCTTTGCAAGTGGTAGGGGTAGGACCATGTGCAAGGTCCGCCCGGATTGCTGCCACCATCTTGCTCGCTAATCCTGAAGTGAAGCAGCAGTGCTTGCACTGTTGTGTTTCGGCGTGGAGAGTAAGACAGCCGGTGAAATTACTGGCACTTGAGGTATCCCATCTTAGGCCTCTAGGTTGGCAACGCATCTGTGGTGGTGGTGATCTGTTACCATCAGGAGACCAACTTACTCGTATGCCATCCAGTCAAAAAAAACCTAAAACATAGCAAGCAGATGTTTTTTTATTGCTAGTCTAAGTTTGGCAAACCAAATATTACTTGGCTTTAAAGTTTTATGAACATAATTATGTAGATACTCGTATTTCCATCGAAAATATTTTTAAATTTAAAATAATCCCTAATTAGTATTTATTTTGGTTACAATAACTTTACCCCGAATTGGCAAATGTACCTCAGTCCACAGACCCAGTATATTGTCTTACGTAAATTGGTATACGTAAAGCACTGCGTCGTCTCCATCCCGTTTAATCTCTACTTTACATAGCTGCTAATACATTTAGGTAAATATTTAATGTAAATTGTAATTACACTGGAGATTAATTCTAAACCCCTTTCTCATTAAATTGTATCCAGTGAAATCTACGCAGCTCCTGTTTAGAGTAATTACGAGATGTGTAAAAGATACTTTTGTAACGAGGTTCTTTCTGTTGCACACTCGATTTTTTCAAGGCTTGTAGATTTTTAAACAACGTTGAATTTACAAGCTCGTTAATTACTACTGTTGGTATTATTACGCTTACTCTTTGGCACTGTAATATCTTTATTACATCCGAATTGCTACCACCATCTTTGCAGGTGGTTGACCTTGTGCAAGGTCCGCCCGGATTGCTACCAGCATCTTGCTCACTAATCCTGCCGTGAAACAGCAGTGCTGGCACTGTTGTGTTTCGGCGTGGAGAGCAAATGTCTTGCTTATGATTGTGAAATTATTTACTAGCACTTGAGGTATCCTATCTTAGGCCTCAAGGTTGGCAACGCATCTGCAATACCCCTGGTGTTGCAGATATTTGTGGGCGGTGGTGATCTCTTACCATCAGGAGACCCACTTGCTCGATTGCCATCCAGTGGAAAAAAAATTTGCCCGAAAATTGCTTGATACAGACTTTCCGCATGGATTTCCATGACGGTCGTTTTTTTTGCCACCAGCAGTTGGCTTCTCATGATTTCACCACCTAGTTTGTGTACCTTACGGGATGTCAACCAAGACTCGTCTTCTAGTATATTGTGCCACTCTAAGAGCTTACTTTCTTAAACTTAGGACGTACAATTTCTCTACTTTATGTTATAAATTGTGGAGATGTTTGTCACTCAATCATGCAATAACGTCTGAGCTGATTTAGATAAAGTCCAGGTACAGAAATCATTTAATTCCCGAAGGAGGACGTAAGATAGTTTTTATACAGGAAAATTGCATTTTTATTACGTCATAAAAATGCATTTTTATTACGTAGTAAAAATGCAATTTCTCTGTACAAAAACGTGGAAATGACCGTGAATGACCTATCTCATCTGATGTAAAGTGTGGATGAGGCCAAAGGTTTATCTCACTGTTTCAGTAACACATTCTAGCCTTGAAGAGCTCTAGGTTGTCATCATCATCATCCCAGCCTAGGTACGTCCCACTACTGAGCACAGGCCTCCTCTCAGAATGAGAGGGCTTGGGCCGTAGTTCCCACGCGGGCCCAGTGCGGATTGAGAAACTTCACATGCAGCGTTGAATTGCTTTGCCGGTTTGTGCAGGTTTCCTCACGATATTTCCTTCACCACAAGGGCATCACGGCTCTAGGTTGTATTTATCCGAAAATACAGACGATGGAAGCCAATTCCATATCTTAGCAGTTCGCATTATGAAAGATGAAGCAAACCAATTCGTGCGGAAACACTAACTACATAAATGTGAAGAACCCCGCGGAATAGCGATAAACGAATTCTTCTAGACAACCGGCAACAGCTTCTTTATACCATTAGTAGGATATTAATAGGATGATGATTTATTGATAAAAGAAACTAAATAATATAAATATTAAACATAACTTTCTAACAATAACTTAAAATAAAATAAAAATTTAACCTAAAACTAAAACAAATTGTCCAAAGAGTACCCCTTAAGCAAGGTCCCGAAGATGCTGGCAGCGTTTCCTCTTTGAATAGCTAGGCTAATTCTTTGTCCGAGGAAGCTGCCAGCTCTTCGGTCACCTGTGACGTCTACTAACCTATTAATAGGTATAATAAGGTCACCCTACTTCAAAAATGAGTCACCTCTCAAGGTCCCCCAGGTGTTCAATATTCCGGACGGACTTCCGGCGATCCTTCGTGAGACCCTCGACCATGGAAGACGTGGGCATGGGCCACCATCGGGAGCTGCATCTCATCCTGAGGGAGCTCCAGTTCATCACCGCCAGGATGAAGAAAGCTGATGAAGAAGCGGAGGTGATCAGCGACTGGAAGTTCGCGGCCATGGTTGTGGACAGGTTAGTACCTGGCATACGAGGGAATAATGACGTTTTTCCCCTTTTTTTAAGCTGCTCTTAGGTAAGGTTTAGGTTTTCTTATTTACCTTTCGATTTAATAAACTTCTTTGTAATTAGTGTGATAAGGGAGAAGGGAACAAAAATGATTAGAATTAGTGAAACCCTTGTCAACAGATTATAGGTTAGGTTTTAGGGCTCAATGATTAAGTAGAATCGCAGATTCTGTTCCTAAATTGGCTTTCTATAGAATAAATGATATCCTATGATGAGCTGAAAGAAAGAGAGATTTAGAGGCAGCAAGACTAAAACTAACACTAAAAATAAAATTACTGGTCATCAAGGACACCAAAAAGGGCCTTCATTCAGCATACCCTAGCTGAGTGTCTAAAACCTGAGATAGGTTAAATGGTGTTTATAAAATGCACTGTTTAGTGGCATTTTGTTTAGTGTACATTTATCGCAGAAAAACTATTTCTATTTCTAATCTTACCCCTCTCTTGTTTGTTGGATTTTGACCTCGAGGAAATATCTGTTGTTCTAGCGACTGAACATTTTATGAGGCTATTGTATACCCTATTTGAACTGAAGAACCGAAATCTGTCAGCAAAACAGGGTCTTGGGACATTTGGGGAACCGTTTTTTTGGTCAGTAGGCCCCGCA
The DNA here is from genome assembly GCA_037349165.1 of Choristoneura rosaceana. NCBI lineage: Eukaryota > Metazoa > Arthropoda > Insecta > Lepidoptera > Tortricidae > Choristoneura > Choristoneura rosaceana. The sequence continues at coordinate 2,749,910 of JAZBNJ010000026.1, forward strand.
TGGAAGATACGGGAAATTTCCATAACGCATGCCATAGGATCAGTATTCGCGGAACCGTTTTTATTGGTCGATAGGCACCGCATGCGGGATAGGACCGAGAGATTTCCTTAACGCATGCCACATGGCCTATATTCGGGTTTCACTAGTCGCTATTCCGCCTGCGGAGTCACCGCGTACTAGATGTCGACCAATAAATATTATAGACTTCTGAGTATTACTAGTCATTATGCCGTCTGCGGGGAGATCCCGCACGCTATACATCGACCGAGTTATCGACCAATGGAACTGAGCCTTACTGACGTGTTGTCTGTTTGTCCTAGGTTCTGTCTGTTCGTGTTCAGCCTGTTCACGATCATAGCGACGGTAGCCGTTCTTCTGTCAGCGCCCCACATCATCGTGCAGTGAGGCGGGCCCGCCTCGCACCCCAAGAGAGAACTATACTTAACTTATAGACTTAGGTTTTGGTCACGACTTTCTGGCTGGAAGTTACATACACATGTTACGTTAACGTCGATAAACTTGAGGGATACGTTTAAACATCCCTCAGGTAGCTCGAAGTTGTTAAGCTAAACGTGCCCTTAGGTGACTGTACTCCAGATACAGTATGACTTTCGTTTGTCTCCAGAAAAGTACCACTGATAGAGGAAAGATTTACTGTATTTGTTAGAATTTAGTGACGAGCGATAAAAATATGGAAATGTAGATTGTCTTACTTGCATTGAAAGGCAGTATTTTGCATCGCTCGTCTTCTACATTCGGCTAAAAGTCGTGACCGGGCATACACTAGGTACTGGGCAAGTGAGACAATCTTACGTTAGCGTCGGTCTATCCCACTCTAACGTGTGATCGTATCTTGCTGGTATAGCCCTGTATCTAGGTGTAAAGTCACCTAATTATAAAACTGTATAATATTGTATCTAAATACGTGGTTCAAGCGCACACGGCCCTTTAACTAAGTCGAGAGACGGTAAATATAAATACATACGTTACGTAGTAAGTCCAACATAATTATAAAACGATTGTGATGTTGACTAGGATGTTATACAGATAAACGTTGACAATTATAATTTGTTAAAAGTGTAATAATATTACTAATTAAATATTAAAGAGGTTTTAATGGATTGTTTCAAAAGGTACGCTCGTCAAGTTTGGCTCCGTGTGGTGTGGGTTTGTTTCGGAAACTTTAATATGCAATTTACGAATATATACCTGATATAAAAGAATTTTACTAACGAATAATTATTTAATACAGTTTTAATACATGCACAATCGAAATATATTTTGTATTGGCGTTTAAAATAGTTGTTAATTTGATCGGGAGGAGGAACGGTGGAGCGTCCGAGTAGCAGGCGAGGCGCCAGAGGGTCGTATCCTTTAAGTAAATGAGGGATCACAGACGATGACATTACCCTAGGGTAGTAAATAACGTGTACATAGTATAAAGGAACAAATATTGGTAGAGTCGGCTATAATACGTCGTTAAGGTTACGTTCTAAGGTAATGTATCCGCGAGCACTCGCGGGCTAACTAGAGCGTGTTTGCGGGACCTCGGTTGATTTGGAGTTTGTTTACGTTTAATTTTCGTTGGAGCTCCAGGAATTGTTTAAAGTCGTGGAATTGATACAAAATAAACAATTAACACGAAGGAACCAAAGTAACGGTAGCTAGTTAAAATTATAGTAAAATGATCGATTAAACGTTAAATAATCAGTAACATCTCAATTGTATAAATGAGCATAATCGCAGTATTAAGACACTTTAGATAAAGCCGAATAGTATTCATATTTGTTACGAGTCACGCGGATAGTGTCCTGATATAGCATGACATTAACTAGGAACATTCTCTAGGTTAATTTGTTCTAGCCCCCCGTTAGCGCCGTAGCGTAACGACGCGACGATATCAGCGGATATCCTGTGCAACGTTTATCAATAATGTACATAGAACTATTATCGACGTGTGTATTTGTAAATAAAAGTTAGAAAATGCGGAAAAAATAGGTTTTTCTTCTTTTCTGGACAGCGGATACGGTATTGCAGTAACTCTGTAAGGAAACTAGTCAGCCCAAAACGGATAAGTCGAGTATCATTTGTTTGGGTGTTTTGATATGTTACAATAAGCGCGGTGGTGAGCTGTCTTCGAGCACGCTCCGTACCCTACAGTGGTCGCAACGCCGCGCCGCGCGCGCCGTGTTGCAAAGCGCACTGCAACGGTTCGCCGCACAGCCCCCGTAGTAACCTCTTCGCCCTCTAGCACGTATCGTAGCAACTAAACTATATCGTATAATAGTCGTATTATTTAATGAGAATAACACTAATTCACGTCTTTATCTATGTCCGTTCCTCAATTTCGCTCTTATAGATGTCGTGATAGCCTAGTGAATGTCGTGTCCCCTAATTAAAAATTAGGCTACGGTTATAAAGGAAATAATTTAAGGAAGCTCACTAGTTTAGAATAAAATTTTATGCGTCTCGGTGTGTTCTTTCTAATACAATTTTAAATAAGAATAATTGTTTTGTGTTTATCATCGAACAATGTTTGTAAGAGCTCGTCAAGTTCACGGTTCATGGTTTATGTGTGTTTGTTAATATTAAATAGTTCATATTTTAGTACATTTTGGTGTACTTAATAAATTTGATTGTTTTCAAACTTGTTATATGGTTATTATCTTTGTGAAGAACAAATGTTTTATTCGTTCACTTTTAAAAATTCTGTATTGTTTTATATTGATCGCGTGGTGCTCAACTAATATCATGAAAGCAAATTTTAACTTCATAAATTTTATTAAACAGTACCTACTACTTCATGTTTATCTATAAAATGTTTAACTTTAACAGTCCAATAGTATTTCTTGATTATTTGAGTTGACCCTATGTGTTTCGGAACCTTTTTTTATTTTATAGATGGCATTTAAATACCGAAATTATTGTATTTACCTAACTCTGTCGAAGTTAATTGTAAGAAAAATGAAATTGTAAAATTAATTGATATTTAATTAGATTTGTTAGTGCCAAAACATAGGGTTTATAAATTAAGTTGGATGATAGGGGTATAAATAAATGATAAAGTTGAGAATTTTATTGTATAAATAAAAAAAAACGAACTAGGGTCTTTGTTAACAAGTAATTTAACTTTAATGTGGAGCAGCGTTGGGCCACGACGGATTGTCAGCCAGTTTTAAAAAGATTATTTTGTTTAAAAAAATAATTATGAGGTTGTGAAACGATTTTAAATCCTATGGTCGCGGCCCAATGCTTCATTAAAAGTGGAGTTAATATAAACCACGGGACTCGACTCATAGTCGACCGCCGTCACGCCGATCAATCCAAACACGCGACTATGTAACCAATCAGAAAAGAGTATATAAATATATTATGCTTGTTTCTAATTGGCTTGACATATTTAGCGTCAGAATTAATTTCCAACTTAACTGTATTACTATGTAGTATCTCTTACTGCATTTATTTATAAAAAAGGAACGTGAAGTGTAGGTAATATTGACACTTTTCTGCCTCTAATATTCCATGTTCAACATTGTCTGACATTTGTCAACGGCACAAGTCGACCCCGAGTCACGTCCCGTGGCGTGTTCTTAGCTCAAACGTTTTAAACGCGAGTAGAGTTCGATCTACAGATAATAAATGCTATAATAAAAAGCCTGCTCTGGACCAGGTTCGAACTAAATATGAATGAACTGATGCACGCAAACTCATCTACAGACTTTCACAGATTATATTTTTAAGTTTTAATGTTTAGAAGTGAACCGAGGAGGCATATTCACGGGAAAAGTTGAGAGCTGTAGGCAAAGTTCCGACGAGATTCAGGTTTCCACGTATATTTAATACAAGCGCGTGGTAAACCCTCTGGCAGGGAATTTTCTTTACGACTTTCCTTCATAAGAGACAACAAGTCAATATAAAGTAAGTTTTACAGCTCTTTGTATAACTTACGACCTTCTTGAGGCCAAGTACCAAACGGCTGATAACAACATAGCTTCGCATTTTCTCGAAATATTTTCCCGCCTTTTCGTCATGTCAGCCATTTTGCGAGCACGCACCGCGCAAAATGGCGTGTGCCAAATTCGGCATAGTTTATGTCGTTACTTTTTTTTTAGAAAGACTGCTGAATAATGTAACACTGCCAGTATCGCATGATAAACGTAGAAAAGCGTTATCTTGCGAATGATTAAAGTTTTTCCTTAGCAAGGTTTCAGATCGCGATATATCGACTAATACTTACTTACGCAAGCTCGTTTCTCGTTCTATTATTTCTTTGCAAAATCAACTTTGCTTCATATAGTTAGGTCTTAAAATTGAAAGACATTTATTTGTGCTTGCAAAGATTGAACGAGCTTGTCTGTACTGATATGGCTCACTTGTATACCAACCGGATTTTATATTTTCGTCTCTAAGATTCTTTCAATTTAGCACTAATACCTCTGTCCGAATTTCACTCTTACACCAAGGAACCATTTTACACGTTAGCATAATTAATATCTACACTAAAATATATGTACAACTTTCCACAATGTTTGAATGGCATACAAAATAAATTTTATTATGCGTCTTTTTCTTCATACAATTCGTATTTTTCTCTCGATGATTGATTCTCTTGATTCATGATAACTGAAACGGAATTCGAAAGAATTTATAATGAATGCTCGCAAAAAATATTGCAATGTTACCACCATTTTTTGTGTTAACTTTCAGCAAATGAATAAACAGTAAACGAAAAATAAGGCGAAACTAATTAAAAACTAAATTTTATTATTTTGTATACGTTATTATTTTTTTCTGCTCGTTAAATTTGTATGCCACGCAAGCATCGACTTCATCACTCTGCACTGTAGGGAACTAAATGCTTTAATCTCAAAACAGGTATTTTGGACTCTATGTACATCACACTGTAGTTTAAGTTTTACTTCGCACAATTTAAACCCTTTGGACGTGGCTGAAATTACAACTATCAATTCAAATTACTTTTATTTAGTCTACAATTATCATTTCATAAAAAGAAGTATCCAAAAGTCAATTTAATATCTCATAATCGTTTTTATCTGCTGTTGGTAAATCATTATTTTCTGAAGTGGCAATTTACGTTTTGACTGTACGCTCTACCCGCCCATTTGTTTACGGATGTAAAGGCGGGGGTATTACTGGCCATCAGTAAACAGTAAGACGCTATCAGCGAACATTTGACGTTGTATATGCGCGTGATTCACTCTCGTTATCCTTTTTCACATCCCTTAACAATCGGGAGGGTAGAGCTTACAGTGGTATGCGTGTGGACTTTGGAGCTGAAGTTTATAAAAATAGGTGTTACCTTTACGCCTCTTTTCTTTTATTTATTTGAATGAGAAAAAAAAACAACGTATGTACTATTAGGTAGTAGTTGCACAAAATCAAGAATACGATGAATACAAAAATTTAATAGATACATTGAAAATTTTACAAACTCAAAAGATTTAAAATGTACGTAATTATTTCGTTTTTTAACTGATTTTTAATTCTTTGTGTTTCTTATCTTCTTGGTTAGAAATGAAATATTGGAACTGTCTGTTTGTTTCGCTATCGGATTCTTGCCTCCTCCTTAAAATCGAAGTTCGTGTCGTTCCATCCCTGTGACTGATGCTTGTACTATTCAATACGAGAGTAAGAGGGATGGTTACATACGAACTTTGATTTATCATTTCGTATCGACCTTAAAGGGTCCCCAATTAACTTCTATAATACACTAGATCTTCTCAAGACATCGTTATTCTTATCAATATAACAAAAGTGATTTTCTATCCAGATAATCATTCAGATTTTCTGTGAAAGAATCTGTTTATGTAATTATTGTCTACCCTAAATCTGTGTTTGTATTATAAGTTTTTTTTTGTACTGCTCTATGGTGTGCAATAAAGAATATTTGTATTGTATTGTATTGTATTTTCAGCCACGTGCCACAGGTACCTACTTAATACACTGAATGCGTTTAAAGCTATTTAAGGATTTGGTCTAATGAGTTTATTATTTTTATTTATGTGTTTATTTTCAAAGATAACACGAGACATACACAATTATGTACCTTAAACACAATTAAGGAATTAATTGGACCAAGGAATTTAATATGAACTGACAGTGAAATATTTTCATTAAGTTTCATGGATATTTCATAAAATGCGCTGGTGAATCAAAGATATTCCATCCTGTTTAAGACACTGTGTATATGACCAGACAATTTTGATCCACTGTTAAGCATTATTTCGAATGTTAATTTTCTCAAGCTACTGAGTTCATGATAAAATCATTGTTTTATTAATTTCTTGATTGTTTGCTATCGCGCTCTTTAAGAATAAAGGGTACAAATTAAAACTATAACATTACACCGGGTGTGTAAAACTTTTAGCTTACTTGCCACTCAATTTCAACTGTTTTCGAGATTTTTCACAAATGTGAGGTGACTTTTATTTTCGTCCTTACAATTTATGTCTCAAGTTCAAGCGCTGACGGCACGTTATCAGTTTCATTTTCAATTAACAGGGTTCATACTGCTGTAGACAAATATTTAATATTATATTCGTGTATTAGTTATGTTTTCGTAATTTAAGGGCAATTTCGACCAACACTTGCTTTCACCGCTTTTTAATTTCACGACTCCACATTGTGTTCTTGGGGTATTTAATCCTGTGGAATAATTAATTAAATTAATAAATACGACTGCAGTAAGTTGAATAAATACAACCGAGTGTAATGTAAGTGTGTAATAAAAAACCCCTATGGAGGTTTTTATAATAGTGAACAAAATAAATGATACAAAGGTAAATTTGTAAAATAAAAACTCGACGGGTAAAATGTTTATTCGTTAAAATTGACTATCGTAAGTAGCATTCGATTTGTATAAAACTAAAATAAATTAAAGCAATCTGATTTATACTAACTAATTCGTTTCATTTATGGAATATACGTATCTATGTGTATCCGAACGCAAGGCAAAGTTTATGAATGGTTGATGACGAATTAGAGTCTACAAATTAAGCAGTGGTACATCTACCTATATATATGTGAATTAGGCTACATTTCCGACCTAATCACTGATTACTATTATTCTTTGCCTTCTGTTCAAATACATAGTTACTATATTATCCTTATGTCCTTTAAGAATTAGAACATTTTCAAATTGTCCGTGTTGATATTTGAGTCGGACTCCTGACACGACATTGCAGTCATTTGTACCGTCAGCAACAGAAGTTGACGAACGGTTAAGAAGCTCACAATGAGAGACACTTTTGCTCTGTTATTATCTTGGCAGTAGATATAACACTTCAATTATTATTATTCGTAAATTTCATTTTTGATCAAAATTCATCCGCTTCTGCCGCTAGATGTAGCTTTTAGGGTTATCCATTCCGATATTGGTTCCATTAAATTTCATGTGTATATATGTTTTGTATGTATGTTGTATGTGTATTTTCCTGTGGGATACTGTCAAATGATTTCGTCGCAGAAAATATCGCACGCAACAGCTAGTTTTTACTAAGCTGATATTGAAGATCCAAAATTTTTTAAAAGGAAAAATTATGGACAGTTTAATTCACCATCATCACCATCATATCAGCCATAGGACGTCCACTGTTGGACATAGGCCTTTTAATAAATGCTGGATATTGAAGATCCAAAAATGTTAAAAAGGGAAAATTATGACCGTTTAATTCCTCATCATCACCATCATACGAGTATCAGCCATAGGGCGTCCACTGTTGGACATAGGCCTCCCCCATAGACCTCCAGTTGCCTCGGTTGGAAGCGGCTTGCATGCACCGTGGGCCCGCGACTTTATCCAGGTTCTCGAGTGGAGACCGACACCAACGAGATGGACAGTTTAATTAATATAATAACATTTATGCATGCTTTGCTGTGTCAGATATTGGTGTTGGTGACTGTGACTTATCAATAAATTTTCATAAATAAAGATCTAAATATGGGTAGCAAAAAACATGTCAATTCCTTGGCTCTCGAATTAAATCTACAGAAACGTTTGAAAGAGTTGCCGTTGATTATGGCGTTCTAATGGGCAGTCTTTTGTTAAGTTGTGAATGTTTTCCGGCTGATGATGATGATGATGAGAAACGTTTGGAGTAAAATGACCTCACCCTCGGCAGTTTATGCAAACGAACGCAAAGGCAATCTAAGTTGAGTATGGCCCCAGTTTGGATAATATCTATACTGCAGGATAACGGCCAAAGTTCCACACGTTAGCTACTAAAGAGAGGATGATACGGGAATGGTTAACACGGATAGCGGAGGAAATGGTCGTTCGAGTGGGACAAAACATCGAGGTAAACAACATGGACTTGCGGCTTTAGATAACCTATTGTTATTGTTTTTTTATACACACCTTGTTTTTATTTCACATTCTTATGGCTCAGTTCATTAATGGAAACTATTAGTAATTATCTTTTTATCCAAATTGAAAAATTATTATTTTTCAATCGTACAAAAACATTATAGTAATTGTTAACGATAGAAATCTAAATTTTACATAACTGGAATGGTATGACTCAAATCATAAAGAAGGCATCAAAAATAACCTTCTTTTGCCAAGTATACATGTATGAATTAAAAACACTTTAGTTACGGAGCTTATTATAAATAGGTAGTACGAGTTAGGCCACTGGAGTCTTGCAGATCTTTTTAGTTGTAATTTTAAAACCTTTTTGATGTGATGACATTACTAGTTTAACACGTTCCCAGCGGCACAGATATATCTGTACTTTCCATTACTGCGTTACGGGTCATTTTAAACCTTGTCCTATACCAGAGATTGTGGCGGCACGAGGCATATTAAACCCCACCGCCCGTAGGAGACCAAAATCCTTTTTTTGGCGCCAAATAAGACAAAGTGTGCGGCTTTTGTCGTGATTACTATTAACAATGAGTTCATTAACCTAAATCTACCGCCGCCTGTGGTTAGATTAGTTAGTTTAGATTCTATGGGTAAAATAAAATGTGGGGTCTGATGTACCCCATACCGCACTGAACAATAGCAATTTTTCGTATAATTTAGTGATGGGAAAAGAAATATCGATTTTATTTAATTGTATTTATTTATTAAACTTATGGATGTTTTTCATTAAAACATGCCAAACAATAATATTTTTTGCAACCAGTGCATTCTGTGAGAATTTTCTTTACTTTTTTGTCGGCCTCACGACTTGTTAAGAAGGTGCGGAGTTTTTCGTAACATCCTACACATCTCCTCTTTTTTGATCCCTTTTCGAGATGATGTGCCTTGTTTGCAGCGGGTTTTTCGGCAAGGTTTCGACATAATCGGCAGCAGTCCTACTTCGTCGCGTGCTCAGTCTCGAATGCGTTGCACAACACTAACCGCGTGAAGCTAGCGTAGGGTGCGGTACGAGGTGCGCGGGGGTACGAGGTGTTCGCAACCTCGTTCCGCACTGTGTTAGAATTTTTATTTGTTCAGTGCGGCACGAGGTCTAAGAAACCCGGTATTAAGGTCGGTATACCATTGAACTAGGAATCAATAGCACATCTCAGATATATAGTTATCTCTTTCCTACACTGAACCAGATGGAAGTTATGCCTCCCGCACGACAGAGAAGTTTAAGTTTTTTCCTACCGCTATAAAGACGAGACACGGACAGGGTGTTTTAAGCCCTGTTTCGCACCTAACGTGTTAAGAGACGCTAAACCGTGAATAATTCAAGTACTAAAAATAATTTGAAGCTAAATTGAAATATGCATCTGCTCTGATAGGTAGCTTAATGTCTTTTATCTGAGTTATATCCATAAAAGTGGTTAGGAACCTTAAGTCAGAAGCCTCACAAAGGAAAGTTAACAAATTAAATGCTACACGGGTAAGCCGATCTTTTACATGAAAGAAGAAACTTCAGACAGAAAGAAAATTCAAGTATAGTCTATCCATCTGTCCATTCCATCTGTTTTAGAGCTACGATGCCACGGAAACAGATAGATAGACAGACATTGAGATCAAACTTATAAGCCCTCTCTTTTTGTATCAACATCATCATCAGCCTACAGCAGTCCACTGCTGGACATCTGTCTTCAGCCCCTCGCATCCATCCGCCGCCAGCGACCCTCTTGAGGTTCGTCCGTCCACCGTGCCTCAGGACGCCCTACACTACGTTTTCCCGTCCGTGCGAGTCGCCGACGTTGCTCAGAGAATTAGTTCGCTGAAATGGAGTTAGGCTGGCCACGTCTGTCGGGTTATTTCCACCTGTTACTACCAATTTGATATCAGTGGGATTTTTTTTCCCCACCTGGGAATAAAAATTCTCATCTGTTACCACTAAACTAATTAATGGTACCTAACAACTTGGATTTTTTCCCAGTAGTTACTACTAATTTCTTTAGTGGTTATGAGATGGGCAAAAAATCCAATTAGTTACCACCACATTAATTTAAATTTTCAGTAGTTTATTGTCAACATTATAAAAAGGTTCTATTCTATTCAATATTTATGGAGTTATTTTATCTTATCGCGAATATGTTTCCTATCTGTTACCACTATAGTAATTGGTGGTAACTACTGGGATTTTCTTCCCAGTCATAAAAGATGGGAAAAAAAATCCCAGCTGTTACCACTGTTAAAAATTGGTGGTAACGGGTGGGAATAACCCCGTCTATCGCAGGACGATGAACGTTGGAGCAGACGAGTCTTTTTACATCGGGGCTTAAAAAAAGTATATAAGTCTAGAACCCTGTCAGGTAAGTAATTTAAACTTCAGCAGTCGGGACCCATCAAAATCGTGACCAGCTCAAAAATTCCTAGTAATGAGTCCCGAGTAAGTCGGTCTTATAAAAATTAAAACTTTGTAATTTGTCTGTCAGGAGTGCACCTTCTTTATGAACTTAAACAGAAGGGCTACTCCGAAACACAAAATTCGAAGTTCGTGTCATGCGATCCCTCTCGCTCTCGTATTAAATAGTATAAGTGTCAGAGGGACCGCACGACACGAACTTCGAATTTTGTGTTTCGGAGTAGCCCTTCTGGAAGGCACCTAGGGTAGATCTATACCTGGTTTGGATAGGTATTTAACTAAAATGTAAACAAACTTCACCTGTCAGATTTGATACCTATATTCAAGTATTTTAAACATATTATTTATCTATCATTGTAATACAAACTAGACTAGTGTATTTTAATAAAGAAATGTAAATGTTTAGATAGTTTAATGGAGGAATTTCAATGTTTAAGGCAGCAATTGACGTTGTTTTGTTTACATTTAGTTAACCTATCTAAACCAAGTATAGTCAGTTTGATGTTTAGAGATGTACGGAACTATCGGTGCGTGAGGCCGACTTGTAGTTGGTTTTAGCCGACTGCCTAAAGGAGGGTTAAATTGATTTTCGAACGTATTTATGTTATATTTGTAACTATATAGGTATATTATGTACGTCTACGCTTATTTCGTTGTATTTTAAAATATTATGTAGTTTTAACTAATCTAATGAAACCGTCCGGCTTTTAAAGGTCACAGCTCATTACAGGAACCTGGCACCTGACCAGCACCGCCTCGCCTCAGGCGGTTAGTATCCTTCATATGGATTTGTATGGGCATGCGCTCAGCACACTACATCAACTCCGTAGCGTCACCGGATCGCCTCAATCGCAAGCTTGAACCCAAAAAAAATATTGTTTTCTTTCTATTTTTATGTGAAAATCTTAATGCGGTTCACAGAATACATTTACTTACCAAGTTACAACAGTATAGTTCTTATGTTTCGGAAAAAAGTGGCTGTGACGTATGGACGGACAGACAGACAGACATGACGAATCCATAAGGGTTGCATTTTTGCCATTCGGCTGCGGAACCCTAAAAACTAACTACCAACTCTACTACCAACCAAACGCAAACACTCTTGAAAACCCAAACATTTCTTTCAATACCTAAAATTAAAAAGTTATTTTTATGAGGATTCAAGCACCTCAGTCGTTATCTCGCGAACTTTAGATTTCTTTGATGTCCCGACGACAGGTGCGAAGATATTGGTTATCTGACAGGTGACAGCACCCCCTAGGGGAGGAAGCTATCGATCTTTGCTTCACGACAACCCCGGTGTAAAAGGGCGTATGTGTCATTCAAACTGCCGTAGTTAGGCCCTTTTATAATAATGGCGTTTACCGTAACCAAAGCAAGCTCGTATTTAAGATAAGTGTTGCAAAAAGGAGCTTGCTCCGTGAAAGCAATTTGTAGTCCTAGATGAGATAGGAGAAATAGAGCATGCATCATAAGCTGTCGTATTGTACTTTTTCGTTGAGCAAGAATAGGGCGTTGGTTGAGCTCCATACATCTGAGTGACAAAACAGAACAAACACATCGGGTCCTAAAAGATTCGATGATATCGTAAAAAAAAAATTCTACGACAAATTATGAACTTTATATGCCGTCTTAATTTTGCAACTGGCTGGAAATAGCAATTTAATCTACAAACAAAAAACAAAAGTGTGTATGAGCACGTCATTTATTTTTCTAAGTGCATTCGTTATTTCTAACATTATTTAAAACTGAGGCCGTATTGCCTAACGTTTCTGGTGCTCGCGATCGCAATCAAATGACAGATTTCTCATACAAAAAGTGTCATTTGATTGCGATTGTGAGCGTTAGAAAAGTTAGGCAACAAAGCCTCGTTCGGCCTCGTTCGTATATGAGAACTAGCCAAGTCAGAGCTTAGGCTTCAGTATTAGTTATTCCTATTGCATCAATTTAACTTAGATTTATATTCTTGTTTTGCTTTTAATTATTAATATTTAATTTAACTCTAATTTGACATTCTGATCTATTTATTATTTATATTTTTGAGACAAATATTCGAGCGTTTTGACCGCGCGGTCAGGTCAAACGTCATTAGCGTCCCACGTTTATATAACACAAAAATACAGTCAACAAAAAGTACATTGAGTAAAAAAACTCTATATTAAAAGTTAAATTTTTAATGGAAACTTTATTTACTTTTTGCCGTGTGCGTGGCAGCGCCAACAGCCTCGTGCGTATGGTGTTGGAGTCTCCTGCTTGCGTTTTTTGGAAACACTGGGATTCAGTACATGACTATGGAATCAAGAGGCTCTGTATACAACATAATGTAAATCTTAAATCTAGAGTTAACTAATATAGAATAAGGTACTGTAAACTAACATTTATGGAGATGGACATTAAATGTTTTGAATTTGAATTTGAATTTATTATTCTTAGTTAACTGTAGTAGGTAGTACTTCAAGTGCACCGGCATTACTTTTATAGAGATTCTTGTCTTGTCTTACAAAACACGCGAGCGACAGTCAGACTAAAGTGGTTTTCCTTGTAAGCTATGTCTCTCGCTTCAAGGCTGCAAGTGTACTGAAATTTCTGCGTGAAATTTAAACGATGGAAAAAATTTCACATATTTTTAAAGCCAGTTTCATTCAGCAATAGAAGATCTCTTAATGATCAACACACCAGTCTACTGCCAAGGTACCCGATAAGAGAGTGTTTAGATACCACCTGTACCTATTAAGTGGGTTGGGTCTATATCAACTTTAATTATTTATTTAATAGAAATAGTTTTAATATTGATTTCTTACAAATATCAAATTGTCATCCATACGTCATTACATAGCTGTCATTTTACGTCAATTACATAACTGTCATTTGCGTTTTGTTATTCCAAGTCTGATTCTTTTTTGTTATACCACGTTTTATAGTGACTGACGTTTCATGTCAAGTCACACGGGAACGCTGTCGAACGGGATAAAAAGTATCCTATGTCCGTCTCCTGGCTCTAAGCTACCTCCCTACCAATTTTCAGCCAAATCTGTTCTGCCGTTCTTGAGTTATAAGTGGTGTAACTAACACGACTTTCTTTTATATATATAATAATAAATAATATATAATATAATAGGTGACAGTCGAAAGGATCCCTGTGGTTTTAGGTAAATATCCCTAGGTTTTGATACTTATGTTATAGATTTCAAAGTCCTGAACAAAATTCTCTTAAAAACTAAACTAAACTCTGAAAGGAACTCGAAAACAGAGGTAGCACCCTTAGAGCCTTTTGTTCAGGACTTAGAAAACTATAACATATCAAAACCTCAGCATATTTAACTAAACCACATTTTTCACATTTTAGGTCCAGGGTCCTTTATTTGATTTAATTTATATTCCTAAATGTACATTACTAAATTAATTAATTAATTTACGAGTCTGAAATAATAATAATAAATCGACTAACACTAGGTTGTAAGACCTAGTAACAAAAAAATAAATGGATTTTTGTGGTCTGAAACATATATATTTTTAGGTAATTTTGAGCACCACAACCACTGCTACTGCTGCTGCTGACCAATTTTTAATTTTCATTAAATTTTTATGGAATAATAGTGAAAAACTAACAAAAAAGCAACGTTGCCAGCTCAGCAGGTGACGTGAGTTAACCGGATTAACTTTCATTTAATATTAATTTGAATGTTCAAAATTGGGGCCACTTTTATTCATACTGTAAAAGTCGGCACTGAAATTCGCGTTCAACCCTCTATTACAGACTACGGAGCTGTCAGATGAAACAAAACTTCCAATTATTAATTCTATCTCTCGACTTGCCAACTTTTGAGAAAGGACAGAATTACAGTTTTAATAATTTAGGCAGAATCCACGAGGAACCGGCCCCTAGAGCTACGTGCACGAAGCTAGCGGCAGGAGTTGGTCTCTTTCTAAAAATTATGACAGACAATGACATTTGTCATGAGGTCATTCTACTAATAATTGAGGTTATTTTTTACAATGCTACTGACTGGCCAACTTATTTGTGTATCGGATCAAGCAATAGTACACTTTATGCGAACTACATTAAAACGTTTCTATTTACAGATAAGTTGGTCAGATTTTAAGCACTAAAGCTAGATGCTAACTTTTTCTTGTACCTTGTTGTCATACGTCCCCTAGAGAACACTTTAATACCATGAGTTACTATATATTTTTCAACACACCTGCTCGTAAAGTAGGTCTTATTACAGCGTATTTACACTGATAATGCAGAATATTACCCATGCCGTGCCTTTTACATTACATTATCGCACTAGTGCCTTTTCATTACATATCTTTTTAAATATTAGCAAGAAGTATTAATGTTTCGAAAACAGCTAAGTAGTTATTTGCGTAAATATAAAATTCAATTCAAAATGTGATAAATAATTAAAGAATTTCATGAAACTGCTTGTTAGCTTGTTGGTATTTATAATTTGACGGTGTATTTTTAACTATAAATACCCAATTTCAAAATTTATAAATATGTGGCTGATTAGCTACTTTGCCGGTGCCCTTATCTCAGACTTGCGCGCGCATGCAGCGCTGAGCGCGCGAAAAAAAAAAATTACGGCCGCCATCTTTTAAATGGGTTTCTGTTTGTTAAGTTTATTAAATAAATGTGAACTTTTATTTACTTTTCCTCGCAAGTGTGTTGAAAAACGTCGTATGAAACACGTGAGCATTGGTCATTACACTTTTCGTCTCCATTAAGCCTTCGCCTTCGGCTCAGGCTTAAAAACCGACTCGAGTGTAATGACCAACATAGCACACTTGTATCATAATGTACTATTCTGTATTTTTTTTGTTTCTATAATTTTATCGAGTGTACATTTTTGTCGTAGTTTCAAGCCCATTATGGACTATATATCTCCTAAGCACATGAGTAGCAGAATCACTTGGCCACTGCTTTTGCTTGGACTAGGTACGGGACAAAATAACAAACAAGAAAAAGGTGATTGACATTAAATTTTAATTTTGCAGTTTTCACGAAAAAAATGATTCGTCATCAATAACGAGATACAAACTGTGACGTTCTGCTGCGCGTTCAAAACAGCCCACATTATGCTATACGTTTCAATGGGATGAAAATCTATACAAAAAACCTTTCAGCCGCTCGCAAAGACCAGTCCAGTTACTTTTGCTCGACGTCTGAAATATTGAACATTTAGCTAATTGGCATTCGGTCCGCGCGGATATTTTCAAACCATTTTTCAGCCAAAGTGGATTAATGCTTGCCTATTCGTTCCCGGTAGGCTGGGAGCGAGGAGTTGAGAGAGTTCAGTGGCAATTGCAGACATTTTTATAAAACTAGCTTTTAGCCCGCGTGGTATTCGGTTATCGCGCGCTGTTCACTGTGCATTTTTCCAGAATAAAAAGTAGCCTATGTCACTCTCGGGCCCATAAACTCGCCACTTTAAAACCAAAGTGAAATAATTCGTTTTTTTCTCATTTTAAAATTGAACCCGATAGTGTTTTATTTAAAGTTCAATTTGGAAATGTGAATTTATAAAATTGTTTCATTTTAGTATATTAAAGGTGCGAACTATCTCTATGCCAGAAATCACGTCGATCCGTCGCTTCGTTTATAATATTAGTATGGGTTCCAAAAAAATTACAAATGAAATGGATAAGTACATAATTCAGATCTATTGTCAATTAGACAAAGACGTATTATAAAGTCAATGATAATATTGTAAATCTGTTTAAAAACATAATATATGTACATCGTTGAGTTTCTTGCCGGATTCTTCTCAACAGAAGTTTTTCCGAACCGGTGGTAGATATTTTTTGACATTCGTAAGTACTTGTTATAGCCTAAATTATAAATTATATATGTTAAATTATTAAAAAAAAACATTTTTGTTCAACCTCAAACAGTAACTTTAACAATAAGCGAATTGGAATAGGTACTACATAATTAAATTGGGGTAAGTCCAGGATAGATGCCCCACTTTTTGAAAATAGCTTATAATATAATATGTTTTGTATATTTTGACTTTAAATATTTAATATATTTTGACTTTGAACAAATTACAAGCTAATAGTATTAGCGATTTTGTATTGAAATTCCCTCATCCCAGCCTATATACGTCCCACTGCTGGGCATAGGCCTCCTCTCAGTGACTGAAAATCAGCGCTGTAGTAGGCACATACTGCAGCATAATGTTGAGTCGAGTTACTTTTCGACACCATAAAAGGTTTTTTTTTTCTGACGGCTCGCCTGATGGTAAGCAATTACCGTCGCCCATGGATATCAGAAACACCAGAAAAGTCACAAGTGCGTTGCCGGCCTTTAAGGTGGGTGTATTATTTTAAGTTTGATGTCAAATAAAGCTATATCTATGTCTAATCCTGCCGTGAAGCAACAGTGCTTGCACTGTTGTGTTTCGGCGTGGAGAGTAAGATAGCCGGTGAAATTACTGGCACTTGAGGTATCCCATCTTAGGCCTCTAGGTTGGCAACGCATCTGCAATCCCCCTGGAGTTGCAGTCTATGGGTGGTGGTGATCTCTTACCATCAGGAGACACACTTGCTCGTTTGCCATCCAGTCAAATAAAAAGTAATGTCTATAATGATATTGCTCTCTCAGTATCGCTCTCCGCAGCTTTGGCCCGACTCGCGGATTTATTCGTGACTCGGGAAAAAATAAGTGTATTGACTTTGATCTATGGCTCGTCAAACCGCAGCGGTCATAATTCTCGAACGTTTACTATCAAAACCGGAAAGTGCAAGTCAAACTCGCATCGGGAGGGCTTTTTTCTGGATATAGCGGAATTTCCTATGTTACTTTGAATACTTTAAACTTCTTATAGGTTTTCCTGTAATCTATAGGTATAGATCTATTTTCTGTATTATTCTATGTATTATTCTATTTCTCGGGATAAAAGCTATCCTATTTCTCTAGATTTTTTTTGACATTCATAAGTGCTCGTCATAGCCTAAATTGAATAAAGATCAAGATTACTATTTGGAGTCTTTTTGTATTTTTTATTTCAACTCCAAATTTTTGTTTCTTTTACGGTCATCCCGTGAAAGTTTATATATTTCACACGAAAACACAAGCCGAAACATGGATGCACAGAAAAACCAGAAAAATAGACCAGCGCTGGGAATCGAACCCAGCCTAGGTCCTCAGCATTCCGTGCTGCGTGCTATTCGCCTACACCACCGCTGGACAGGAGACCAGACACGAATTTTTTCTATGCACCAATATTTCAACTTGCATTCTGGGTTCGATTCCCAGCGCTGGTCTATTTTTCTGGTTTTTCTGTGCATCCATGTTTCGGCTTGTGTTTTCGTGTGAAATATATTGAATAAAGATATTTTGACTTTGACTTTAAAAACGGCCGGCTTCAATAAATTAACTCCTTTAAGCTTAATAACTGACAGTAATACGAACGAAACAAAAATAACAAACAAAGCAAGCTACAAAATGCTTAATATACTACCCACATTCGTACCTGAATTTGTGTACATTCAGCGCAACGTAGACAAAAGAATATTTTTATATGAAAATACCAGACTCAATTTTATTAATAACATAGTGGTGTTTCCTCGGCGTTTACCGAGCAATCCAACTTGAACCCTACTCTGGTGTTTATAAACTTGTTTTTTGCATGTTTCGCCAGAGCTCTGGAGTATTTTGGACGGTCTTTATTGTACGATTTGCTTGTATGATACGTTTTGCTCAAGTGTTATCCGAGGTGTTATTAGATGTGGAGGCTGCGGTGTCATGAAGTCATTATTCTTTGTGAACAAGGACTGTTTTGCTGTAAAAGTGGAGAATTTATGGAAGATAATTGGAGAATTGAGTTTGATAGAAATTACAAGATTTGAGCAATTAAAGGATACGGTGTAAGCGCAGCGTGGTACTTCCACCAACGAGATGGACGGATGACCTGGTTAAAGCCGCGGGTTCACGGTGGATGCAGGCCGCTGCCAACCGAAGCAACTGGAGGTCTATGGGGGAGGCTTATGTCCAACAGTGGACGTCCTACGGCTGAGATGATGATGATGATGATGATTATCAGGGGCGGATCTTGAATTTGTGGGGCCCTGGGCTAATAATGACTAGGGGTCCTACCTAATTAAGTACTCAAACCTCATGATCGGATTTTTTTTAATTCTAGATAATTTTTATTATTGACAATATCGTCTATTGTTTTCAGTTCAGGTTGGGGGCCCTCTGTATCCACGGGGCCCTGGGCTGCAGCCCAAAAAGCCTTTAAGTAGATCCGTCCCTGTGTATTATCGTTGTTGACGCGTAGTATGTGTGCAGCACCCACACACGCTCACCTCGCGAATTACTTTTATAATGATAACAGCGACCCCCACCAATCAATCATCTTATACCGTTAATTGCTACGGACGCATAAATATTTTTGTATTACTGTTTAATGTACCTATTAAATGCATGTAAAACCAAAAAAGGACTTTTAAATTCCTACAAACCTCCACCGTACGTCATGTACAAGATGTTCCAGTTCAACAATCGCAATCAGTTTTTTGCCTTAGAGCCTAAACGCTCACTTGAGCTTTTTAAGCAGAGACGACGCGTTATGGGAACGCGTGTATTTTTTAACGTATGATGATCAGATGGTCCCAAAGAAAGACCAGCGTCGTTCGCTAGACCAGCAGATCGCTGATTTGGGACCATTTCGTGACATGCATTATATTTGTTTTTTTTTCATTATTTTATTTTTATCCTATGTTTTTCATGTCATCCTATCTGTTTTTCATGTTTGTCACAAATATTTTTTTATTAGTTTACATTTTCCTAAAAAATATTATTATATTACTTTTTAATAAAGTATTTTTCACAGCAACTAGGGGCCTCGCAACCCCCCTAAAGAGGCTTCGTGACCCCCAGGGGGTCGCGACCCACAGGTTGAAAAACACTGAAATAGTTCATTAAAAATATTATATTTCAGAATTAGAAAACAACTTGTATACGTTTCAACTAATACCGAAAACACACAGAATCTGGCGACAGCGAATGCGACAAAGAAAATGCTAAGTGTCGCACAACAGTATTCGAATCGATAGACCTTCGATAGCGGAATAATTCAAGTTTGCTCGGCGCGATGCTGAATTTAAATAATGCCGCGGTATTAAGCAGAAGCCTTTTCTCAAAAGTAATAGGGCTGTTTTCCGTGTTGCTGAACGACATCGTAATTGCTATTAGAATGCCTTTGAAAGTAGAATTCGAATGGTCTCGAAAATTGTCTGGATCATCAGGAGAGGTGACTACTAATACCACTGAATTTTCGTCTTAGTTTGGCACATTTAATTAGGTAGATGGTTTCTGGTCTATAATATGGTACATTCGAGGAAACTGAAACCTTTTCTGCCGTGAAGCAGCAGTGCTTGCACTGTTGAGTTTCGGCGCGGAGAGTAAGACAGCCGGTGAAATTACTGGCACTTGAGGTATTCCAACTTGGGCCTCTAACAATTTCGCTATAATTTCTTTGGCAGATGAAAGGGATGTCAACATGACATTAGCAGTGCAAAGGTTCTAACCGGGTACGTGAATCAGTTTCCTTGACGGTATAGATTCCATAATAGATCAAATCCCATGAAAAACTGAAACATTTTCTTTTTAATTTTCTCCTTTATCACGACGGGTTGTATGGTTACCCAGTTGCTGAGCAGCCCATCTAGTTGGTCGCCCTCTTTCTGGTAAGCTGTAAAAGCCGTCTGAAGCTAACAGCAACAGTCCGTTCGAAAAAAAGGGTTGGATGGGAATGAAATATGATTTCTTTTATATAGTAACTATAAACAAAACCTAGCTACTCCAGTTGGCAATAGTAATTAACTAATTAAGGATACTCAATCTATCCTAAACCTTAAAAATTAAAACAAATATAATAGAATTTTTTATAGCCTGTCCCACTTGTAGTATCCCAATGCTGGGCAAAAGCTTCTCCTCATCTCCGCGTGAATGTACGTAGGTACATATGCGTGTGTATGTACATACTGTGGTACATATTGAGTTTTGTATTTTTAACACTTTACCAATACACTGATGGATAACACACTAAAACTTACATTAATTTGTTACATCAATTTCCCAGAATCGTTATTTCCTAGTTAGTGAATTATGTTTTATTTCTTTTCTTTTGTACAATAAAGAATTAACATACATACATACTATTCTACCTTCTTAAGGCATAAGGTGGTATCTAAAAACAACGCCTCTGAAGTCTGAATGACTAAGTTATAAAATTAATAAATAGCTCAAAAGTGTGTTTTTATTTTGATACTGCCTTTTGTCTTAAAGGGCAGTATTCCTGCCAAATGAAAGGAATAGCGTTAGCAATTACCGTTATAGAATTCAGTCTCTATCGACATTAACTAGGCATTCAAGGGCCGACGAAACAAATCCTCGAGAGTACAGGTGCTTTATCAGTTCTTTGTGAAGAGGCGTAAGGGCTGGCGCGCACATTCTACTCTGCGATTATGAACCATTGATAAAATATGAACATTTACTAGCTTTTGTATTCGGTTATCGCACGCCGTTCCCTCGGGAACAGTGCATTTTTCCGGGATAAAAGTAGCCTATGTCACTCTCGAGCCCATAAACTAATTTTATGCCAAAAATCACGTCGATCCGTTGGTCAGTTACAGCATGAAAGAGGGACAAACACACACACACTTTCGCATTTATAATATTAGTTTGGATTTAATTTACTATAGGAAGAATAGATAAAAACATAAAAGTATGCAGCCATTTCCTTCGTCAAAATAGTAAAAAAAAACAACCACCATTAATAATGATTTTTAGTCCTCCATCATCTCAGCCTTACGTCTCACAGCTGGGCACAGGCTCTCAGAATGGGCTTGTTTGTTCCCACGCGGACCTAGTGTGGATTGGGAACAATACAATTGCTTGGCAAGTATGTGCACCTCTTCACGATATTTTCCTTTACCATAAAGACTTCGCACATGAATTTTTTAAGTCTGGGGTGTGAGTTCGGAACCCATGCTCCGAGGAGCAAACAAGCCTTGACAGTAAATAAATAAGAATTCATCAAATGTGAGTTTTATTTTTGAAAGCTACCGGGTTCGATTTCCATACTTAGTACAAGTTTTTTTCAATGAATGCAGTTTTTCTTGTTACTAAAATCGATGACATGTTTCTTATGTTTCATAATTTCAGACTTTTCCATACTAACCGATCTAAATCTTACTCTGTATAAGTTAATAATAAATAATCTGAATGATAATCGATTAGGCACAAAAAAACAAAGCACCCATCCACTCTTTTACGGAAGAATTCTTACTCGCCTGTTTACATATAATCGCACTGTCAACTGTATCCGATTGTTCGCGCCTTCCCTTTAATATTGTTTTTTTTTTCATCGACGTGAATAAAGAATTTTGTTTCCCGATAAATAAACAAGCGTGTCGCCCACGCCACCTGGTGCTGGCAAAAGGAAGCACAAGGACTGTCTCACAATACACGTGTTTATTGAAAAAGTCGTAAATGTGAGAGAACATTATGTTTCTGATCAAAATTACATTTTTATACTAGCTTTTTTGCTGACTGTATTTTATTTACTTTTTGTTGATGTACTTGCATTGTCATCCAAGTTACAAAATTTATGCCAAATTTCAAGTCAATCTAACAGCTGAAAGTTAGTTCTAAAGTACTTGCAAGATTTGATCCAAAAACAACAACAAAAATAAACAAAGCGAGTTAAGTAAAAGTTTGTAACAATTTGAAGGTATCAATTTGAAAATGAAAAATAAAAATGAAAAATGTTTATTATGTAACAAATACGAAATACAATTAGCAGTGTCCGGCGGACCCCAAACTAGGCTGAGCCTATATCTTGGGACCCAGAAAAAAAAAAAAAAAAATTAATTTGAACATTTTCATTTTTTATGATACCTACGTTGCTATTGAATTAAAAAAAAATTGTACGCTATATTTGCATGTAAGTAATTCAATTAAAATTAAAAAGAAAAAACTAAATGAGTAGTGGTCTAGAACTAGTGAAGTAAGTATCTTAAACTTTAACAGTCGGGATGTCGTCGGGACTCTGGACCCATTTAAAATAGTGACCACCTGAAAAATGCCCCATATTGGGTCCCGACGGTTCAAATTTAAGTTAACTATCGGAGTTTTAGATTACTGGAGTTTTTTTATAAATAATTTTCATGGGGCTTTTGACGCCAATTTTGACCTAGTCCAAACTAATTAAGCTTTTACAGACGAGTTCATAAGCTTGTGAGCAGAATTTTGATCAAAAATATCTGAACACGACTATATTGTTAACGGCGTAGCAGCGTGATCAGATATTTTTGATCCAAATTTTGCTCACAAGTTTATGTACATACTGTGGGTACTAGGCAACGGATAAACATACTAACATAGATAACTATATACTTCTTATACATTTTAAACATCCATAACCCAAGAGCAAACACCCGTACCTATTATTCATATAAATATCTGCCCTGATCTGGGATCGAACCCGAGAGCTCTAGCTTCATAGTCAAGTTCTCTAACTTGGCTAGCCGGTCTCCTTTTTTCCTTTTTAGTTTTTTTAAGCTACCTTTATTTTTTTTATTTGACTTAATGGCAAACGAGCAAGTGGGTCTTCTGATGGTAAGAGATCAACACCGCCCATAAACATCTGCAACACCAGGGGTATTGCAGGTGCGTTGCCAACCTAGAGGCCTAAGATGGGATACCTCAAGTGCCAGTAATTTCGCCGGCTGTCTTACTCTCCATGCCGAAACACAACAGTGCAAGCAATGCTGCTTCACGGCAGGATTAGCGAGCAAGGTGGTGGTAGCAATCCGGGCGGACCTTGCACAAGGTCCTACCACCTGCAAACATACCTATAAACTGGGTATACATTGTTTATTAGTCAGATATTCAGTCACTTCACGCGTAAGAAGATAATCGTTGCCAGTAATTTCTTATACCCCTGGCGTCCCAGAAAAGCAGTTATACATTGAATTATGATACAATAACGATATTACATTCCACTTTATTATCATACAGGCGTATCACTGTTGCCAAGGTGACGTCACATCGTATAAGGAAAACATCCGAATAGTTTTTGCGACCGTGAACGAGGAAATGCGCGGTAAACGGAACTTATGAGCTGTTCCTCCTATTTATTATTTGTTTGTATCACAAAGCGTGTATGTACGAAGAGAGTTCACTTCAGCTATGTGACGTGGATGTGCAATCTAGTGTCCATAAAAATCGAATTAACCCGTCTGTTATATTACCTACCACAAAGTATTGGCCACGTTTTTTTACCCGATTTTCTTTTGTCAACTAAAAAAATGATAAAGATGTCGCCACTTAAAGTACCGCGTGATGTCACGCCGTGCATCCCCACTTCCGAACTTTGATGTCATTGTGGTATAGCTAACTAAATAAACTATAATAATATCTGGTTTAATACCATCACTATTTAAAAAAAATTAGTGACGATACGTTCCGCAATCACTTTTGCGTTCGCCTCCAAAAAAGTACAATACAAAACAATACAATCCAATGCAATACAATAAAATACAGTACAATACCGTACAATGCCTCTTTATTGTAGACCACAATTAGTAAGCGATACAGAATCAGGTACACAGAGAGTAAAATTATTAGAAAAGTGTACAAACATTTATTTCAAACATAATCCGACTAATATTATAAATGTTTGTGAGTATGATTAACTGTGGCAATGGCAATGTGGAGTGGCAATGGGCGGGCCATATAGCATGGGCCGAAAAGTTCTCGAGTGGAGGCCGCGGATCGGTAAGCGCAGCGTGGGACGTCCACCAACGGATGACCTGGTTAAAGCCGCGGGTTTACGGTGGATGCAGGCCACTGCCAACCGAAGCAACTGGAGGTCTATGGAGGAGGCCTATGTCCAACAGTAGACGTCCTACGGCTGAGATGATGATGATGATGATTAACTACGAGTTACGAGTTTGCCTGGAAGAAATGCATACAGGATTTTTACTGATCCACTTTCATACCGATATTCTCAAGCGATAGGAATAAAATCCCAATCTAAACCACTATGTTTAGTCATCAAATATGGCACGAGTTTTTTCATGCAACGTACTTACATAAATGAAGAAAACGATGTAATTTTTTGAAAATCCCATGGGATTTTGACTAAATCCAAAAATAATACATGACGTACGTAAGTCTCGGAAGTAGAAATGAACATGAAAATCTTACATCGCATTCGTGGAATTAACGCACAGCTGAGTTTTATCTCGAACCGTTATTATTCTCATTTCTATCCTTACGTGTGAGTGACGCAAGAAGCTGCGTCAGCAAGAAACGCGGACGTTAACGTAACGTTATTTATCGCGTTTGCGTTTCGCCTGCGCTTGACGTGCGTAATGGAATGGATGAGGTGACAGCAGAAGGGCTACTACGAAATTGTCAGTCTTTCATGTTTCTAAGACTATAATTTCTTTGTATTCTGTTTGGGAAGAGAAAGACGCTGATATTATTAAAATTTCGCTACGATTGTTAATTACTTTATTACATTTATTTTAAGATGTGCTTATTCTAAAAAGGCCCCAAAACTACCACACAATAGATCCATCCATTACTTTTGTCTAGTCTCTATAAAAAAAAAACACTTAAATCTGACGTAGACGTTGACAAAATTATGACAGCTCCTTTTACTGGTGAAAAAGGCAAAGGAAACATTTGTACCACAGAATAGATATGTTGGAAAATTCAGATACTTATATTTTTTATTTTTTTTGTATTTTTTTTTTAATATGGAGAAATAAATTATAATAAATATTTTCCCATAATCAGAAGGCAAAACTCTTTCGATTCCTGTAGTAATTTAAAGGTGTTAAAAAATGAAATCTTGTCAATTTGAGAATAGAAGTTCGTATCGTAGCATCCCTCTCACTCTCGTATTAAATAATATTAGCGTTTGCGAGACGGGACGAACTTCGATTTTAGAATTTCGTAGTAGCCTCTCAGTTACTTTATGTATCGTATTTTTAACCCCAACGCAAAAAGAGGGGTGTTATACCTAGTGCCATCCACGAAGACGCGTGATTTTGTCAAAATTAGGCGTTAATGACATTGTAATAAGAATTACGGCATGCGTCATCGTGAATGTCTCACCTATATGTATACATACTGTGACTTTATTTGATTGATGACATCAGTATGTTGATCTTTGTTAAGTTTGACCGCTATATGCGTTTGTGTGTCTGCCTTATGGAATCGTAGCTCTAACGGGTAACCGATTTGAATACGGCTTTTTTATTTGAAAGCGGGTTTTCTAGTGATAGTTTTTAAAGCGTAAAAAAAATACCTTGATTTTGGTTGAATAGTGCTCGTGATGTTTCCTTAGGTACTCGACTCCCTTGGCCTACTGTGACGGTCCAAGCCCTTTCATTCTGAGAGAAGGCCTGTGCTCTTCAACAAGGCTTAATGATGCGATGGTATTAATTAAGAGTGAGAAACGCGAATGCTTAAACCATTATATCCTTTGTTCTTCCCAAGATCTCAAACTATCTCTTGAGTTGAGTAATATTCGCATGAAAAGGACTTTAATTCATGAGCCACCATGGAATCATTTCATAGTAAACGTCATTGTGATATCGAATTGATTAACAATGAAACTCGTAATGACTTTTACTTTGACTTTCTGCGAAGTTTCTTGCGGCACATTCTTCTTGGGAATAATGGTCTTTCCGAAAGCGCTGGTAGTTTAAAAAATGACGCGTAAAAGTGCCCATTGCGGCCTATTTACTGAATAAAAGATTTTGAATTTGAAAAAGTTCCATGGTGGCTTACAAATTAAAGTCCTTTAGAGTACTCCTCACATTCCTATTGATATTTTTAGATAGGAAAGGTGGAAACACAAAAGCATGTGTTTCAGCAAGCAACGTCGAGCACCTCCGCAATGAATCGTGAACAGCGGTGTATCGCCTTATCTTGCTGACAAATGCGCGGGCGGCACGCCAGAGCAATCGCTCTTGCTACCTTTCCGTCGTCACAGTGATGGCGAACTGTCGATAGTTTTGATATTGATAGTCGATAGTTAGTACCTACTTAAACTGTTTAAACACAAAGAAATTTGAACTTTCAAAAATATATTGTTTGAATTGTGGCGATGTTTCAGGTGCATCTGGCCGTCGTGGTTACAAATAGTTTATCCATCCATATCTACACTTACTAATATTATAAATGCGAAAGTGTGTTTGTATGAATGTTTGTCCGTCTTTCACGTCAAAACGGAGCGACGGGTCAACGTGATTTTTGGCATATAGATAGTTTGTGGGCTAGAGAGTGACATAGGCTACTTTTTATCCCGAAAAAATGCACAGTTCCCGAGGGAACAGCGCGCCATAACCGAATTCCACGCGGACGAAGCCGCGGGAAAAACCTAGTAGTTTATATTCTTATATTTAGTTAGAGTTACACAGTTTGCTGTACTGAAGGAAACAAATAAATCAATATCACGGGAAAATTTACACCAATTAACCTAGTCTCAAAGTAAGCTTAGCAGAGCTTGTGCTGTGGGTACTAAGCAACGGATAAATCCATACTAATATTATGAATGCGAAAGTGTGTTTGTATGTTTGTGTGCAGTGACCCTCTTAATGTCGTCCGCCCACCGTACCCTAGGACGCCCTACGCAACGTTTTTCCGTTATACGAACCGTTTTAACGAATACGAAATACGAAAGTTAAAAACATTATAATTTTGATAATTTAGAAAAAAAGCAAGAAAGAAAGAAACATTTTTTTTATTCGACTGGATCACCACCGCCCATAAACATCAGTAGTATAATATTGGGCATTCTGGACCACCATCGTTCGATCGGGCGACATTTCGCCCTCTCTCACTTGCGGTGTTCCAGATGCCCAATATTATAATGAATGACAAACCCTGCTGCAACGATAATGACTTGATAAAAGCGTTTTGCGTTCGGGTTGATCGCGTTTTCCGTTGAATGGTCTGTGTCGAATATGATTCTATCGCATTGCTTTAACGCAGCGCTTACTACGGTGACACACAGGAATGATAGTCTGTTATGTGGTTTGACTGTCTAAAGTTACACATTCTACGTTTGCTAAAATTGAAAGCCACAATTTGTTTGCTCTCGCGCAACCGCATTGCTTTCCAAGTTGGATTAGCGTTTCGGGTTGAGCATTTTCCGTTTGAAGTATCCCTTGCATGTATCGAATCTATCGCATTGCTTTTAACGCGACGTTTTGCGTTCGACGCAAAGTGCAAGTTACACATTTGATCGAACTGTAATGATGTTATTTTACTGACTTGTTAAAAACAAAAACACCACACACACACCGGGTTGATCAAGTCCGATGTGCGCATGAGGCTGAGCCACTGAGCGCATCACAGTCTAAGCCATAATCTCAAAGCTTCGACGTTAGTTTTGCTCAGGTGTTTGCACAACTTGCCTGCAAAGCTGATCAGACTTCACAGACAAGATCGGGTCACCCAGGACGCATAGTTCCCAGGTCCGACTTTCGGACGTATCGCTATGACCGCTTTTTGTGTGCGTGGTGGTTTTAGCGCCTCCCACCGAGGCTTGCACAACTTGCCTGCAAAGCTGATCAGACTCCACAGACAAGATCGGGTCACCCAGGACGCATAGTTCCCAGCGTCCGACTTTCGGACGTATCGCTATGACCGCATTTTATGTGCACGGTGATTGGAATGTTGGATGTATTTATACCGACCAAACTAAAAACATCGTTAGCGCGAGTTAGGTTTATACTAATTTACGCTGAAATAAAGCGTGAAGTACACATTATTTAAATTAAGAAAATATAAAAATGTGTAACTCACTACAGTAGTCAATATCAAAATATGATTTAATGCCGGTATTGCAAAAACTAGGGCAAATTGTGATTAATTGATTTTTCTTGTACAACTAACTCCATCTTGTGAGAATGCAATAACTTTATTACACTTTCCAGATGACATATCCCACTTTATCATGCCATCGTAAAAATTGTCTTGCTGGTAACAATATAAAGTTTGATCAAAAACGCGTTGTTAAGTTATATACGATTATGTACCTACTTAAGTCATTTCAACTCGAAAGCACATGGCGATCGTATTACGTAGCGAAGCGGCTTGTGAAACGAGGCTTGTTTGTTATAAATAGACATTTCGTCTGCCTTGTGCCGGATTCGTTCAAAAATTAAGGCTATCTTTTTGTATTTTTATCTGAATCAGAGTTATCAATAATGTGAGAAACAACGGAGACTAGAAATGCAGATTTTTTTTCCTTCGACGAACTAAAGCTCGAATGTGGTGACGACCTCTATCAAAAGTATTGGGAACCATTTGTATTGCATCAGTGGCGTAATTGATACTTGAATTGATACATGAACTTGTTACTTGAACTTACTTAGTTCAGTGGCAAACCCACAGAGAGCGTTTATAGTTAACTTTGACATTGATTTTTTAGATGACTTAAATGAGTGAACTGATTTGAATGCGGTAATTTTATTTGGAAGCAGTTTTCCTAACGATGGTTTTCCAACGTGTTTTATCAACCGATTTAAATCAGGCATTTTTATTTTAGAGCAGGTTTTCTAGCTATGGTGTTCAGACATGTTTTATCAAAATCGGGCTACGCTTTTGAGATATTGACGTTTAAAATGATAATATATAGGAACAACTTATAATTCAATTTATAAAGGTTTATACCTATGATTGTACCTGTAGCAGTATGAATATTTTCTATTTGTATTAGAAAATAACAATTGTATGTATTCCTAACTATAGTGTACGATAGCAAAAATTAAGTAAATAAAATTAAAATCTGTATCTTTGTAGGTATGGTAAGACGAAATTAGGTTGTGCATTCTCGCGGTTATATTGTACAGTTAACCAATTACCTTACCCATTAACTTAGTATACAGGTAATTAGTAAATAGGTTCATTCTCAGGTTAAAAAACGATCTGATGAACTTTTTTTTCGACAGCTTCTATACAACTTAAGCATATCTCCAGTACCCGTTAAGTATTAGCTAATTACGCAACGTGTTTATTGTCAAGTTGTAATATGAAGCTATTAAGTGCGATCGGCTACTTTTTGCTGACATACGAAATGCGCTGCATGTATGAAGCGTGGTTGCGAAATAATATTTTATGCGCAGGGTTGACAATGACTAATGGACTAATTTATAATTAATGTCTGTAATAAATATGAGTAAGTATAAACAAGCCGATAAGGCTGACTATTGCTTACCTTATAAAATCTCTATGTATATACCCGTGTTTTCTGTACTGCTTGCTATGTATTGGTGTACACACCACAATACTACAATAAAGAGTTACTGTATTGTACTGTTTCCTTGTAACAAAAAAATTAAGTTAGGTTATAATAATATTATTTACCTAGTATATTTAACAAAAACTCATACTAAATTTTCAAAATTTAAGTGTTGAGACATCCCTTATGAATTATATTATAAATTAAAAGTTTTGAACTTGCTCCCGATAAGTTCAGTCGGAAGTTTTCTCTAAATTATCGAATATGAAATAAACAGGTGGACCAACAGACAGATAGACTATTCTTCAAATTCATTAAAGTTTATTTTTCTGTTGCGTTGAGGATTAAATAATGTAAAAAAGAACTGTTCTGTGCAAGTAAGCAATTACGCAACTGTGATTTGGAATGCGACAGCCCTAGTTCGTTTAGTAAAATCAGCAATAATTTTGTTAAAACTTTTCTGTTGGTCTAAATTTCTTTCTTTCCGATTCCGAACGTGACAGTGCACGGTACATCAAGTCTACTACCATCCATCATCAGCTCAGAGCTTACGCTGTGCAAAAATTACTCGTTAGTTCATCTACTCAATACATCGATTATAATGTAAGTATGTATTCCATCGTAATACTTCAGCTTCCTAACGAAATTAAAACATTTGATTCATACTTTGGTGGTTCCAGCAAACATTAATATTTTTTTTCCTTTCAGGTCTGATTCAGAGTTTGAACCCATCACTGTTGCAAGCAGTGCAACTGTTCGACCAAAAGCGGGAAGGTCGGCTGAGAAAAGAAAAGCTTCAGCTGCAAACAGGTAACCTTTTTATAAGATTGTCTTATTTTGTTAACTGGATACTATTTATTTAACTATTGTTTATCTACTTGGACATTTATAAATATTTCATTCTTGTGTCAATGTTATATTTCAAGTAATAATTATCATATTTTTCGTTTTAGATCTGATTCAGAGGAGAGCGTTGTCGCCGCTGATGTTACTATCCCAAAAGTGAAAAAACCTAACCAAAAAAGAAAGCCCTCAACCCCCAGGTAATTTTCTTGTAATTTGTTCGATGAGTTTCAGCGAACTACTACTTTGTTATTGATTGTTTTACTAAATTGTCTATTATGTTTCAGGTCTGCTGCACCCAAAAAAAAAGAGTGTAAAAACCCGTTTGACGTGTTCGGAATAGTTCCTGAAGAGGTTACTGCATACTCGTATAAGCCTACTGGGATTGATCCGCTTGATTCGTCCATTACCAGCCGGGTACCGAACGGATCAACAAAACGAACTTGCAGCCTGAACGGAGACTTTTTCTTGGAGCTGCGGGTGTACAATACTGCTGATGTTCGCGGTGAGTTACGTCAAGAGCGTTGGAGAAAGGCTCTCGTTACTTTAAAGGCGCAAATCGATGATGAAACTGCTGAATGGGAGGCATTGCAAAAATTTATTAAAAAGATAAACGTACTTTTCAAGGACGCTGACGTCAAATTTTATTCTAACAATACTAAGTAATTTAGTATTTTTATCTTTTAACGAAATGTTAATGGTTACCTCTTGTTATTATTATTAGAATACAATTATATCTGATTTGAATTGTTTATTATTTTGTATAAATGTGTTAAACTTTGCGATTTAACATTTATGTATATAATAATACATTAAACAAGGCTTTTAAACGCTTTTATTAAATGGATAAAAATGTTATTTGAGGTAACATTGATTTGATATTAATTACAACTTAAGGTAAGTCGCTACATTGAAAATGCCCTTTTGCGCTCAGTGTTCAATTTCAGTAGATAGAAGGAAATGGGTAGGGCATCTTAGAAGTAATAAGCATAGAAATAATTCGGATGGAAAGCTAAACGATGAGGTTGTTGAAATTTCGTCTGCTTTTAAAGGTCGCATATCGTCTTATAGAATAATGGCAACTGATGAGTTGAAGTCTTGTTTACCTGAATATTTTTTGACTACCGTAAAATCTAAAATACAAAAAATTTTGGAAAATTCGCTTAATAAACATGTGTCCCTTAAAGTCAATTTCGAATATTTTGCCGATTTTCTTTTGTTTAAAGATGACAAGCAAGAAATTAAATCTTTTGCAACGAAAAATTTTTCTGTGCATCAAAATTATCAATTTGAAGAGCTTTTTCAAACAATAATTGTTAGTATAAAGAAAAAAATCGAAGACTTTCAGGAACGCGATTCTGGTTGGACTTTCTTATCTAATTTGTATTTAGAGGTCAATATTAATAAATATGAACCATTGAAAGCATCATCTTACATAGACTTACCTAAGATAATAAAAAATAAAAAAGCTTGCATTAATATTAAAAATCATGATAATTATTGTTTTCTCTGGAGTGTTGTTGCTGCTCTTTACCCATCTAAAAACCACCGCGAGCGGCTATCATCTTATCCTCACTTCAAAGACGTATTAAAACTTGATAATATGTGTTTCCCTGTCACTTTAGCTGATATCGTTACGTTTGAACATAACAATACTGATATCAGTATTAATGTATATTCTTTAAAAAACAACCGAACTCTTGTAGGACCTCTATACAGATCCCAATACAAAAGGAAACATCGAATAAATTTACTTTTAATTGAACGCGGTAATAAGTCGCATTATGTTTTGATTACTAATTTACCGCGTCTTGTTCGGTGCCAGATTACCAAACATCACGGTAAGCTTTATTTCTGCGAAGACTGTCTGATATTTTTTCAAACTGAACACGGTTGCAATAGTCATATTTGTAGTGGGGTTGCTACGGTACTTCCGGAGAAAGGCACTTATCTCGAATTTAAACATTTTGAACGAAAACAAGACGTTCCATTTGTCGTGTATGCTGACTTCGAGACAATCCTTAAGCCCTATCAGAGCTGCGAACCTAACACTGACAGTAGTTTTACTTCACATAAACAAATACATTTACCAGCCGCTTTCGCTTACCACATAATTTGCTCTTATGATGATCAACTTAATCGTTTTGTTCAATACCGAGGACCAGATTGTGCACAGAAATTCGTCGAATATTTATACAAACATGTTAAAGACATACATAATATTTTAGAAAAAGAGATTCCCATGATATTTACTGAAGAAGATTCTTTAGCTCATAAACGGGCCAAAAATGTCACATATGTAAAGGTTTATTGTTTGCAGACAAAGTAAGGGATCACTGTCATCTAACAGGGTCTTATCGCGGTGCCGCGCACCAGTATTGCAATCTGCGCTTTCGCGTTCCTAAATTGATTCCTGTTTTCTTTCATAACTTAGCAGGTTATGATTGTCATTTGTTTATACAGGAACTTAGTAAATGTTCAGGACCTGTGAAAGTAATCCCAAAAAACAAAGAAAATTATATTTCTTTTACTAAGTTTTTGTTGATTTCAGATCAAAAGTATGCGCAAATTCGATTTGTAGACTCTTTTAAATTTTTAGGAACAAGCTTGGAAAAAATAGCAAATGGTTTACATAACGTTGATTTTATTCACCTGAACAAGTTTTATCCGGAAGCTAAAAAATTTAATTTATTAACTCGCAAAGGTGTTTATCCGTACGATTACATGTCGAACTGGGATAAGTTTACAGAGACCGAGCTTCCAGCACAGAATTTGTTTTTTAATTCTCTTTCTAACGAACAAATAAGCGATTTAGATTACGCACATGCACAGTCTGTTTGGTCCGAATTTAAAATCAAAGATTTGGGAGAATATACTGATCTTTACCTTAAAACTGATGTGTTACTTTTATCTGATATATTTGAGAACTTTCGGTTCATTTGCAAGTTAAATTATCACTTAGATCCGGCCTTCTACTTGACTGCACCAAGCTTATCGTTTGATGCTATGCTATTAAAAACTGGAGTTAAGCTAGAATTAATAGCCGAATTAGAAATAATTCGACTTATACAAAAAGGAATAAGAGGTGGTATTTGCATGTGTTCAACAAAATATGCTCGTGCTAATAACAAGTATATGGAAACTTATGATATGAGTAAACCAGACTCGTTTTTAATATATATCGATTGCAATAATTTATATGGATACAGTATGTGTCAATCGTTGCCTATGTCTGATTTTACATTTCTAGATCATCATGAAATTGCCCGACTAGATATTTTATCTGTAGAAGATGATGCTTCTTTCGGATATATTCTCGAAGTTGATTTGCTGTATCCGGAAAATTTACACCATAACCATAACGACTATCCATTTTGCGCACAAAAATTTATTCCTCCAGGAGGGAAAGCTACTAAATTAATTCCAAATTTATATAACAAATACGAATACGTCATTCACTACGTCCATCTGAAAACATGTTTACACAACGGCTTAATTCTTAATAAAATCCATCGCGTTCTTAGGTTTCGCCAAGGCCCATTCTTAAAACAGTATATCCATTTAAATACAGAACTAAGAAAAAAAGCTAATACTACTTTCCAACAAGATCTTTTTAAATTAATGAATAACTCAGTTTTTGGGAAAACTCTTGAAGACAGTGAGCGGCGAGTTGATGTCAAATTAGTAAGTCAGTGGAACGATAGCCAAAACATTACAAAAAAATTTACTTGTGCCAACAAATTAATTGCTAAACCGAATTTCCATAGTGCAACAGTGTTGTCTGAAAATTTGGTTGTCGTGCAAATGAAGCCTGAAAAAGTAATTTTGGATAAACCAATTTACATAGGATTCTCTGTCTTAGAACTTTCTAAAAGTCATATGTACCAATTTCACTACTCGGTAATAAAAAAACACTACCGAGATCAAGTCACTCTATGCTACACTGATACTGACAGTTTTATTTACAAAATCGAAACTCCAGACTTTTATAGTGATTTAAAAAAAATTTTTTTTACCTTTTTTGATACAAGCAATTATAGCCCTGTAAATGATTTGCAAATACCTTTACGTAATAAGAAGATTCCTGGGTTGTTCAAAGATGAGTTAGGAGGAGAACTTATTACCGAGTTTATAGGGTTACGTTCTAAACTGTACTGTATCAAAAGTGAGAAATCTCTTATAAAAAAGGCTAAAGGAATAAAAAAACCCGCAGTTCAAGAGTTAACATTAAATGATTATCGAGATGTGTTATTCAATGATAAAATAGTTCGAAAAAAAAAACATATTATTTAAATCAATTAGACACGAGATCTTCACTCAATCTGTCAATAAAGTTGCTTTATCTAACAAAGACGATAAACGACATACTTTGTCAGACAAAATTTCAACCAAAGCTTGGGGACATGAGTCTATTTTCTAGTACCTACAAGTACAGTAGTAGTTAAATAAACGACCTTACCTTGAGCTGTAATTTTATTTAATACCTAACGAGTAATTAAATGTAACAGTGTTTGATAACATTAAATAAGTTAAGTACTTAAGTTTGTATAATATTAATTACACATTGATTTATATGTATTGTTATGTTTATTACTTTATAAATAAATAAATTTGAAGTATTATTAACTTTGTTGTCTTTTTTTTCACCCAACTATCAGAATATAGCTACTCCATCCAAGATTAATGTCGACTCAAACATAAATTTTAAGTAAGACTTGAGTTTCATTTTATACCTACAGAAATTGAGTTGTTGTCAGTCTTGAACGGACGAAAATAAAAGGAATTCTTAAACGGTTTTAACAGGCCTTACTTATACGTCCTATATATACGGCTTTATTTATACGTCCTATTGATGAGCACAGGCTTCCTCTCACAATGAGAGAGCTTATAATAATATGTGGCTCACAACCGGGTCCAATGAGGACTGGGAAACTTTACCCA
Source organism: Choristoneura rosaceana (assembly GCA_037349165.1). Taxonomy (NCBI): domain Eukaryota; kingdom Metazoa; phylum Arthropoda; class Insecta; order Lepidoptera; family Tortricidae; genus Choristoneura; species Choristoneura rosaceana. The sequence goes on from JAZBNJ010000026.1 coordinate 2,785,758, forward strand.
CACCATCGAACTACTTTGCAGGTGTGTGCAGGTTTCCTCACGATGTTTTCCGTTATCGGAAGCTTATAGTTAATTTTAAATGTAATATTTGATTACAATAAATTCAATCAATATCAAATCTTAGTTCATTAAATATGAGTGAGTCTCACGGTAGTTTCATGATTAAGATTAGTATCAATTATAACATGTTCTTACGTGTCCTAAGTAGCGAGGCGGTATGTAGCGCGTGCTCAGGATATTTGCTGACACATGAATATGCTACGTGCACATTTATTGCATTTGATACCAATTATAACATGTTCTTACCTGTCGTTGTAATTTGACGACATTAAACAGCGCGTGTTAGGGTAATTTGCTGACGCCTGAATTACTACCAGTATAAATAGCAGCTGTTATAGTAAGTTACCAGTCTGCATCTGCACGTCCATTCATAACTGAATAAGTACATTCGTTCTAGTTTTGAAAATTACCACGAGGTGATACCGATTTGGTAAGTAAATTGTAATTATATTGAATGCAGTACCTACCTTTATTTTTTCTTAGACCGAAAACATCATTTCTGTTATTTTTGTTGTTATTAATGTTTTATATAAATGTATTTCCAGATGAAAATCAGTGCAAGCACTGCTTTAATTTTATTTCTTTACTTTCAGAATATGGAAGGAACGCAAGACACTCAAATAATATTTTCTCAATATGCACAGGATCCATTAGGATTCCGAGAAGATGAAGAAGAAGAAGAAGTTAGTGAACTATTTAAAATGGTTACAGGTGCTAAAACCAAAGCAAAACCGAATAAACCAAAACCAAGGCTTAACAAAATAGTAAAGAGAAGTGCACGAGGGCACCCGCCGTCGTTTGTTATAAATAATGAAGCAGCTAAGGGAAATAGACTTGTCAAAATCCAAATAATCAACATAAGTGACTCCGTGCCAGATCAAAACGACGAAACTGGAGAAAACGTCCTGCTTAGTGCGCAGTATGTGGCAAGTGACGGATACGATGAGATTATAGACAGTACAGAAAGTGTTATAAATAAGATATCAAAAAAGTTGTGCGGATACAGTGTTAGTTATTAATTTTTAATTGTTTTATGTATAACTTTGTTCAGTAATAAATATGTTCAGCTATTTTGTTGTTTTATTCCTTTAATTTAGCGATATAGTTACATACGCCGACCGGAAAGATTTTTCTTGTATGTCTATGTAACAAATAATTCTAACAAATAAATAATATTATGATTAAATTTACTAGAGAAATCTTTTCAGTAGGTATCGCTTAGTTAGATTAACTCTTATTATTAACCACAGGTATGAATTGTTATCATTTATTTTATGTTTAAATAAAAAAATAATTAAAAAATCGATTAATATAAAAACTTGTTTATTAAAATAAATGGTCACCAATTTTAACTGGGTAAAAAAAGAAAAACTGAATTAAACATAATTAAATATTTATTTTTTAAAGTAGTTTATTACAATTTTAAATAAGTATGCAAAATATCGAAATAACATTTTTTAAGACATATAACGTTTTTCAACGCACAATTTTTTTTATGATGTAGACAATTATAAGAGCGGTCGTTGATACAATACTCTTTATACATTAATTGAAAATTAGGACAACCTTTCTCTCCCAAGTCTATTACAGTACAATCAGCACATAAGTCATTAATCCATCTAATTTTTTCAAAACCTTTTACAAATATTTTTTTGCCTTCCAAGTAACTACGAATCATTCTCTTAAATTCTCTATGGTCGATATACCCCTCACGCCACATAATGCCAAGGTTTTTCTCTATCCATTTCACTTGTCTTTTTTCGTTTTCCGTTAAATTAGAAAATGAGTATGGGGGTTTTATTAAAAACGTTTGCGTGTATTCATTGGTACTGTATGCAAATTCTTTAATAATAAATTCATTTTTATATGATTTGAACCCCTGAACATCTACGAATAGATGGTCTAGTTTCATGATATTTTCTTTGTTATATTGGTCAACGGCTTATATTCTATAATACTATCATTTAAAATAAGACAGTAAGCCGCGGTGTGGTCAGGTATATCGGTGTCACACTCTAATTCAATTCGAACATCGACTGAACCCGTTTTTAAAGTTTCATTTTGACGAGAACAGTCGATAACAAACAGAGGTGCTTTATTTACAAAGTCTTGCGGATTCAACAACGGTGCTTGGCTGCGGTTATAATAAGACTGTTGGAACTTAGCGTACTGTTCATATAATATAGCAAATTTTTTAGTCGAGAAACTGACATTCAAATTTTCGTAAGGAAAATAATTTGAATTTAAAAAAACTTTAACGTCACGCAAATTACAATGATCAAAATGCGATATATCTTTATCAGAAACATTTTTCCTGTTTGTTTTTAATCCAATTATAACATATCGAGGTTTCTCAATTTGAGACGAAGTTTTGACGGCCCAAGAATGTTTTGATGTTTTAGGTAAAAGCGGGTATTCGTACAAATCCCAGTTCCTAAATGCTACTTGAATAGCTCGATCTCTTTCCAAATATTTAAGCAAATTTAATCTTTCTCGATCAGAAACCTTAATGTGGGGCATACGCCATACTATTTTAGATATAGTTATATTATCTATATACTCATTTGTGTTCAGTATTACGCTATTTAAATTAGTATTGGATCGTAAAAGAATAAGTTCATGCTTACAGTTTATAATAATTTTGTTATAATCCTCTGCGAAGCCAAGAATCTTATTTAAAGGAATAGATACAGAAAATGATCCATGCGAATTTTTTGTGCCATCAACGTCCCAGCCCCATAACTTTGACATCGATGATTCAAATTCATTCATCGACACAAGAGATTTCATTGTTGTTGTGATCCCAGCGTTTTTAATTTTATCTATTTCAATCCCATTCAGCTCATATCGAATATCTTGAAATAAATGAAGTATAGGATTATTTGTGAAAAGAACACTGGACACCTTCGCTTTTGATTCTCTGTTGAATACTTCTATAGTACCCTCTATGTATATAGTATTCGCCGATGGTAATAAGTATAGATCTTGCTGGTTAATAGGTATACGGATTTCATCATTTAAATTGAAACTTGTCACGTACGGTTTATACGAATGATATTCAAAACTTTCAATCGTATTATCAAAATAAGTGTCTGATAAGTTTAGTATACTCATTTTATTAATCCAATATTTTTTAAAAATTGTTTGTTTTCCTTTGTAAGTTGACCTTTAGGTCTTCTTTTCTTGATAGCACAATGGGCACTAACCATTTTGCTGTTTGAGACCGTACTTTTATTAAAGTCTATCATTTTTTTCTGAGATGTAAATATATCTGAATCTCTTCACCGCGCAAATTCACTAAATTGTCGTTTACATCCAGTATTCTTATTTTAAGAGAGTTTAAGCTGTTTTGAGTAACAGGAAAATATATAACATTTTTAGGAGTTTCTATAATCCTGTAACCAGGCGGCACATTAGGCACAAATTCGTGAATTATATGACTAGGTTTTCCGTTTATAAATGACCCGCTCACAATATCACATTCAACCCGCACTATAGTTGTAGACAGAATGGACACAGGAAAAGGGGACTCAGTTAATATATTCGCCTGAACTGTTTCTTCCCCAAAACCGAGTAACTGACCCATCGAATTCGGTTTTTTAAAATATACTGGTTTGGAACATAAAATAGATGTCTTTAGCGTATTATTATTGCAGTTCAGTGTAAAAGTGCATCCTTGGAGGTGCTTTTTTAGATAATCATCAAGATCTTGAAGTTCATATGACCCTTCAGGAATTTCTACTATTTCGTTATCACCATAATAAAACTTATTATTTCTGTAGTCTATATTGGGTATCGAGTTAAATGTTGACATGTATAGCAACCCGCATTCATATTCACCATCTAGTTGAAGAGCTGGTGAGTGATTCGTAATCAGGGTTGAGGAAGACCCCGTTATGGACAAAGTGAAAGACATCGTGAGAATGAGAAGCTATTTATTGATCACAGATATTTAAACGATTATTCCAATATTTTTTTAAATATTTTAAACATAAATGACCACAATTAACAGTATTAAATTTTTGATAAATATTATAATTGTACGAAATATTATGATTTTTCAAATACTTTATTAATTCTAGCGGCGGTGGAAGATCACCATAACTATTGAAATATTCGCAATAATTATTATCTTTGACATAGGCTACCCAGTGAGTCCCTTGGTTTTTAGAGCTATCTAAATTTACGATTGCACATTCTACTCTTTTCGGACGCTTCGGTAATTTGTCTCTCATGTAAACACCACGAAAATGAGGAATATCTGTTGAATGTTTTAAAATATCAACATTTGTAAGAGCACGTCTGGGTAGCCTTTTATTTAGTTTTTTAAGCGTTTTAAACACAAACCCTTCCCATTTCTATACTGTTTAATGTATAACCCTTTACCCAGTGCAATAGATTCCATCATTTTATTATGACGTTCTGATTCGGATAAGCTTTTTCTTGCAGCTTTGTAATCACCAACAGCTTTAGCGATCCCAGCTGCTCCTCCTGCTAATGATCCTAACGCAGAAAGGCCGGCGAAAATAGGTATTAGTGGCAATATACCTCCAGTTTTAGGGATTGGTATTAATCGAGGAACCCGCATTTTACTCGTATTGTTATTAAGAAATACTTTACTTGCTGCAGCAAAAGCTCGGCTGATTGCGGTACCATCTTTTTTATTAGATTTGTTTTTTTTCAATTCAGTGCGTATCTTCGAAACAAAATGTTTAAATGATTTTATACCTGCACCAGCTTTCATTTTAGATTTCATCACTTTGCTAACTATCCACGACGCAAGTTTTTCTCCTTTTCCAACACCTTTTGACTTTAATCTTTGTTTAGCCATTTTATAGAGTTCTAAATCTGCCCGATGTCGATCTGTTAGGTTAGAATATTTATCGTATGCTATATCGTGTTGCATACACGCGTTGTCCAATTCATTAACTCCTTTATCACCTCTTTGCAACCGCTTATGTAATTTTGTTCCTGGTCCGCAATAATTGTAGCCAGGTAAGTGCAGTTCAAACGGTAAGTGATTAATTATACTGTTTAGAAGTCCTCTTCCTTTCATATCCATTAAGTGAATGACTTTGTGCGAGAAAGTTTTGAAATATATTTATACAATAGCATTTCTATCAATCCAACTATTTTCGCTATCGTTAAGTCCTAGCCATTTAACATACAATTTTTTCCCTCTTTTTTTGATGACTTTTTCTATGAGGTAAACGTCTGGATACTTAGTTTTCTGCAGTTCTTGTTCATAAAATGTACCAAGTATAGTATTTTTTCGTTGGTCTTCAATATGGTAAGTAACAGGACGAGTGTGATTCACCGTTTTAATAGTAAAAAGCTCAGTTGACCAATTAGGCGTATAACCTTTATGAAAGAGGCTTTTGTACTTGCTTATACGCACACGATCTCCTACATTAAATTTATTTAATTTAAAACGTTGATTGCATTGTTTCTTCTCAATATTTATCTTTACTTCAGCTTCATTGTTACAATTAACCTCAATTGGTCTAAATTTTGTTGTGCTGTGCATAGTTTGATTATACGATCGGACTATGTCATCTAAAGGTTTTCCAAGCCATTTGTAATTTCCAATGAAACTGAAATATTTGTAAAGTTTGTTTTTTAGCGTCTTTATTACTCTTTCAACAATAGATGCCTTTTTAATTGAATACGAGGAATAATGATTTATTTTTAAGGATTTCACATAGCGATCGAATTGATCGTTGTAAAATTCTTTCCCAAAGTCTGTCTGTAAATTTCTAGGTACTCGTTTTGCTGATTTGACAATTAGTTCAAAAGCATTCTTTACTTCTGTTTGAGTTTTGGATTTTGTTGGAATACACCATGTGTACTTTGAAAAAGTGTCAATAACAACTAAAATGTATTTGTATCCCTTATTAACCGTTTGTAAATTCTGTAAGTCAATCAAATCTGCTTGCCACAAATCGTCAATTCCTTTTAATATAACAGCGCGACGAGTGAAATTTTTCCTGGCCGATCTATGGATTTCATTCACGACTTGTTCTTTTGCCATCTTTGGAATTATTTAAAAAATTGTTTATCTCCCACTTTGTATAAAAGTTTATTTTCAACTGATTTGCAAGCTGTTGGATTTGAGAATTTATAATTTCGAGTTGAGAATTTATATTTTCAAACATAGAATCAAGTTTCTTCTTTTCGTAAGTGTTCTGAACGAGCTGATCAACGTAATGCTTATTAACTCATTAGGTAACGAAGGATCCGCTACCCCCTTTAATCGCGATGATTGTAAATCGAAATCGCCATTATCTGAACGCAGCAAAGTTTTATTTTCAAGTTCAAAAAATTCACATACACGTAAACGTTTATGAACATGGTGACCGAATTTGTCTATGTTCATTTTTACTTTTTATCTTTATGTATTTGTCATCAGAAGTCCGGCTTCAACTGATGGTAAAATTATAATAACAGTTTTATATATCATTAATTAACTAAGCCTGCTTCACGCAGTTCTTCAACAATTGATATTATTTCATTGTCTAATCCAGTATTACCAGCATCACGGGAAGCAATTAGTAATTTCAATCTTTCAACTAATTCATTAGGGTCATCCCAATATACATACGAAACATCTCTTTTTACTTTTTTCATTGTTGGTAACCCCTGACCATGAGTACTTCCATCGCTTATTAAACGTTCTTTAGATAATTTGAAAAGAGGTTTTATAATGTACAAATATTTCTTGCCTTTGTTACTTTTTATTGGTTTATTGGGATTAAAGTCTCGTCTGTGGGCATTCGTTTCTAGTAGCAACATTTTATAATAACGTTTATCGTCTTCAGTTATGATACCTAAATCTGGCAATTTCTTAAACAACAAATCATATAAACCGGGTGTTAAATTGTAACTATTCCCATTTACTTTTAGTTTTTCGCCGCTAAGAGAAACTGAATAAGATCCTAGCATTAGCTTGTCACGCTCTGTTCGTACACCGAAAGGAATATTTAAGTAGTTATTATATTGTTTTTTCCAAGCAGGGTTTTCACGAGGAGATGCAAACGAATCAGTCGTCTTAAATGATGTATCGGTTACGGATTCCAAGCCATCTCTGTTATCACTTTCGCATGACATGCTGTCATCATCTTCACTGTAATCGCTACCATTTGATATGTCATCATCATTGTTCGAACCAGATTCAGAAGATTTATTTACAACTGTATGATTATTTATACTACTTCTCTTCTCATCATCAGGGCTAAACTTTAGTGTTTTTGCTCTCTTTTTCCATTTAAACGCATCCTCATCAAAATCTGTATCGTTAGTGTTAAAAGAATTATTATTATTACTGTTGCCGTTACTTTTCACTATTTCATTAAGCGGCTCTGTAATTGGTTTCAACACTGATTCCAATATAATATTATCGTTAGTTTTCATATCACGAAGCAGTTTTACTTTCTTTTTGACTGCCTCAGCCGACTGAATTACTTTTTCTTTCAAAATTTTCTCTTCATTTATTTTAGGAGCCATGTCCGATCTTGTTGGTGTCATATGAAGCAATAAAAGTATCTTGAAATTAGAACTCATTAAGTATCGTAGTTAATCCAAAACGATGAACGTATCAAATCCCATTCTATAACAACCTGAGTTTCTGGCACAATCTTTGTTTATTACTAAGTAGTTAAAAGGTATGCTCCATATTTTTGCACACATTTCCTGAAACTGCGACCAGGACATATCTGACCCAACGTGCTCGTCATAAACATGACGTAAATTAACACCATCTTGTTTAAACAGGATTATTAAATTAGCGTTATCCCTTATTAATTGTTTAGGTATTTTACTGTAAGTTTGATTCAAATAAAAGCTATCAATATTCTTATGTCTTCCCATTGCAAAATAATCCCTTATGTTGTTTTGATTTTCACATGCAACATCATCAAAAATGAAAATTGAATTATTCTCAGCTTCATGTGGACTTAGTATTTCATCATTTTCGCGATATTTTTGAAATTTTACTGACGGCACTAACATCAATACTTTTTCTAACAACTGGTACATAGGTTGAAAAAGGGTTTTTGAATATACATATACATTTTGGAAACGTAGTCCCTGTTCATGCAGTAAAAGTCCTACAGTTAAATTAGTTTTTCCGCAATTAGATGGACCGCAAATAATACAGCGAATTGTATCAGGTAAAAGTTCACCATGACGAAAACTACGATTGATGCGATCGGAACAAAGGACATCCAACTGCAAGCTCTGAGCTTGTTTTACGAACTTCATACTTCTTCAAGATCAATTCACGTGTTGCAAGCATGAAAGGTTTATTTAAAATGAACACAGGAGCAAATATGATTCGTGATATAAGCTTGACGAAAAACGTTTATCATCAACCCGAACGCAAAACGCTTTTATCAAGTCATTATCGTTGCAGCAGGGTTTGTCATTCATTATAATATTGGGCATCTGGAACACCGCAAGTGAGAGAGGGCGAAATGTCGCCCGATCGAACGATGGTGGTCCAGAATGCCCAATATTATACTACTAACATCTACAACATCAGGGATATTGCAGATGCGTTGCCAACCTAGAGGCCTAAGATGGGATACCTCAAGTGCCAGTAATTTCTCCGGCTGTCTTACTCTCCACGCCGAAACACAACAGTGCAAGCACTACCACAGCAGCAACACAGCAGCGGCAGCTAACAGTGCAAGCTTCATGGCAGGATTAACGAGCAAGATGGTGGTAGCAATCCGGGCGGACCTTCCACAAGATCCTACCTCCTGCAAAACCTGCTGCATATTATTGAAAAAATAAATAAAATAATCGATACTTTATCAATAATCGCATATCGAACGGCAGCACTACTCATTTATTAAGCATGTGGGCGTACACAACATATGTGTGTCACGTAAGGATTGACGTTTGAAATTGTGGCCGTTGAATAAAGGTGTTTGGTTTTGTTGTTACACGGGCCATTGAAATTTGGGATGGTTTTTCATTAAATTAAAATACTAGTGCTGCAAAGAGACTTACAGTTTAGGTGCTTTTGTTTGGAAGCCCCGGCGCGAATTAATAGTTTAAAAAACACTAGAAAAACACGCTTTTATAAATGCACGTAAAACAAAAATTAATTATGGATCGTTGAAGTTGTCTCTATTTCTGGGCTGAAATATGTGTAAACTATGTGCTTTTAATTATAATATTTGATTGTAAAAGCGTGGGGCGCTGGAACAGGAAAGACGTTATATTAAGGTTATATAATATTAAGGAAGCGTATTTTTTGTGTACCGATAACCGTTGGGGTAGACGAGTTCTTGAGTGGAGACCACGGATCGGCAAACGTGGCGTAGGACGTCCTCAGACTCGGTGGAGCGATGATCTTCACAAGGTGGCTGGCAACAGCTGGATGAGAGTTGCCGAGGATCATGCTCAGTGGCGTGCCATGGGAGAGGCCTACGTCCAGCAGTGGACGAACGTAGGCTGATGATGATGATGATGATGAGTGTTTGTGTGATTATCCGTTCTTAATTATCTTTTACCTAATTTACAAAATATTATGTACAGTGCAATATCGAATATATACTTCGGGTTCTAGAGTAAGATTCGGTTCTCGCCGGAAGCATACGAAGTAATTAATTTACTCTAGTGCTTTGCATAAAACTTCATAAAGTAGCTTCAAAACTGGTAAAAAACATTATCGTTTACGGCAGTACTTCGCTATACACACAGATACCCATGTCACAATTATAACGGGGGTTAATTAAAAAATATGCCCCGATAACTAAAGTACATGCGGACGAAGTCGCGGGCTAAAGTTAGTTTATTTGTAAATATGATGCCGTATCTATTTGTTTTATTCGAATAGACGGAGACGACATCACATTTAACCGTCAGTTAACACTAATCAATGGATGGTGAAACAGCCCCTTAGTAATAATTATTAACGGGAACAACCCAAGCCAAACATTTATAAATCATCGACTTGCCAAGAAGCTGCACGGTGTTTCCATATCTTTCGGACCAAACTCCGAGTTATATGTCAGTGGGAACACGAACTCGAAACTTCCATTAATGAAGGCGGGAAACTTCGCCTACTTGGAGCAATTTTCGAATGTTTTTCATTAGCAATTTGGTAATTCCGTGCCAAGCAAATATGTGTTATTAAAACAGTTTCCAATTTAAGTTCGTGATTTCGAAAATAAAGTGTTAGTTAGCGATGAAATCTTTATGACTAAAAGGTGGTTCAATCCAACTGGGCTCGCGTGAAATGCGGCCCAAGCCCTCTCAATCTAAGAGGAGGCCTGTGCCCATCATTCGGATGTATATAGGCCGTGATGTGACTCCGCACCAGAAAAGAACCTTAGGATATGACTTTGACTAAAATCAAAAAATTAAAGATTAAATATTTTCCGGCTTTATTCAAAAATAATACAAAATATAGTCTATAAAATAATAGTAGAGAAGAATACACATAATATACCAAACGATTTTTGGCTAAAATAATAGCAGAAAAATTTAAAAATAGAAATCCTAGCGAAAGATATAGGAAGCACAAGAGGTAGATTTGCATATGTGCTTAGAAAATTTATGAATGGAGTAAAAAATTCAAGCGTATTTCAACAGGCTAATTTACGTTTCTGTCACTCAACTGATCTCATGCGTAAGCATTAAGTGGTCTATCTTTGGGTTCTGCTTAGTAAGATTCACGGTTGGAGATTAGGAAATCATACAACTTCTTTTTATGTTTTGTTCATCTTTGCAACAAAGCAAGTGTGGCAACCATAGTTTATTGCTTATCAGCCTGAGCGAAAGGAATCAGCAGATTTAAATTATAAGTGCCTGTGAATACAATTTCCTGCAGTTACCCTGTGATTCTCAAGGGAGTCTCGCCATTGTCCTTCTTCTTCATGGGGCAGGGTCTGTGTTTGAGCGGTGTGTACTCAGCTTGCTCGACCCTTCGCATTCCACCACCACGACGACGCTTGCACCGGAACCATTGACATACATTCGGGCAGCACGGGCCGCAGCAGTGTGGCCCAAGTCGACCCAAACAAGCCTGGCAGAACCAACAGCTGAAGAGTCTACGAAAGAAGTCCGCTGCCTTTCCCATTGCTGTTCACAGAGTCCTTGAGGAAACCAACGCGTAACTGAGAGTGCACCGTTTTTTTGTAAAAACATCCCTGTTGTGTAATTATTTGCTGCATTTTTAACACATATGATGTCCTTCGTTTAGGGCAGACGGAAGTTGCGTAGGTAGTTTTTGTCTACACATATTTAGATTTAGAAGTTATTGAGGAAAATGGTCCTTTATTTTATTATTGGTATCATCTGACACATTGGACGTGTGATTGGGATTTGACTTGGATTTGACATCTTCTGTGTTTCCAGTTTATGGCGACAGTTTTCACTTTACGCGGCTTGTTCTTCAACATATAAAAAGGTTGCCGAAGAAAAAAGTTACACAATCGATCGTGTATTTTGATCTATCTATGTATTAATACCAATACACCTATCGTGTTCGCTTGCCTACTTGAATGAATATTCGAGCGTTTTGTCAGCTCTGTTAAACGTCATTGCCATTACATTACTCATTACCCGTGCTCATTACCATCCTACGTTTATTAGCACAACAGCACAACGGAAGGAGAAGTCGCAAGAATTTTAATTACGCTAAATTTATCGGTATTATCTGAGTTTTAATAAAAAAACACTTTTAATACGGCTGCGACTTCACTGAGGCGGAGACGAGTGGAGCGGAGAGGAGACGTATACGGATCCACCAATCCGTACACGTCTCCTCTAATTGTAATCGCAATCCGTGTCTCAGCACTACGGTGGTATCGTAGGGAAAAATAATTACCCACCGTACCACTGGGGGTATGGTCGGTGGTATGAAGGGCTCCGCTCCGCTCGTCTCTGCCTCTGTGGAGCCGCAGCCTAAAATTTGCTGAAACGGTAATGACGAAAAAGCTGCAAAAACTATTTTTAACAACCTACGCACTTATAAATTAGTTCTTCAAGGCTATATGTATCACTAGCTTTTGCCAGCGGCTTCGCCCGCGTGTGATTCGGTTATTATGCACTGTTCCCTCAGGAACTTTGCACTCTGGGATAAAAATTAGCCTATGTCACTCTCTGGGCCATATACTATCTCTATGCCAAAAATCAAGTCGACCCGTCGCTCCATTTCGACGTGAAAGACGGACAAATATACAAACACATAAACACACACTTTCGCATTTATAATTATTAGTATGGATTATTGACTTGACACAGCAAAATGTCATCGTAGTTACGTGCAATTTATTAAACTTACAAATAGTCACTACTTTGAAAAAAGCTGGTATCTTAAAATCGATGATCTTGCGATGATCTTTCCGGGTGAACTTAATGAACATTGTTGCTTCATATTTGCTGACGTATTGACTTGAGATACGAATTTTTTTCAAAGTAGTGACAAAATGACGATTCTCTGGACTTACTTTGCTCTTTGGTGGATCTTTGTCATATTGAATAACAGACCTATTCGTAATTGTAAATAAACGATGAGTGTGAGTGGTGTCGGGGCAGATATTTGTATGAAAAATACGAATGTTTGTTCTCGGGTCTTGGGTGTTTAATATGTATTTAAGTATGTATCTATCTATATAATTATGTTTATCCGTTGCTTAGTACCCATAACACAAGCTTTGCTAAGCTTACTTTGGGACTAGGTCAATTGGTGTGAATTGTCCCTTGATATTTATTTATTTTTTATTTATTAATAAGGAAAAGTTCCAAATAAATCGAAACATATATTTCGGACAAGTACTTATACAATCACAATACGCTTAACAAGACAATGAAGCCTCACACAAATGGACGCAGACAATACGGTATCGATTTCTCATACAAAAGACAGCGCATTTGCTCCGATTAAACGTTACTGTCAATTCATTATTAAATGCTAGGATAAAGCATTTAATTTTATATTGGTATACCATTTATTATGATTATGTAGGTATTTTTCCAAATTAAACTGAAAAACACATTAAAAAACAAAACAAAAAAGTGGATGGATCCTCATCATTCCGTTTTTGACGATGGTGATGAGGTTTTCTAGTTTCAGTATAATTTGGAGAATGAAAATTTCCAATTTTGATAGTGGTGAAACTATTTTAACCTTTTTTACTGAAAAGACGAATTTCAGCCATCTCTTTCTCGTACTCAGCGGTCACTGAGCAATTGAAAAGAATGGCGAAATAGCTACATGAGATATGTTCCACGATTAAATTCAATAAACTCATGGTTGAACAAAATACAAACAAGAAACAAAAATAGGACAAACAAAGTAACAGTAAAACACAAACAATGGACGCACATTTACATGACAATATACTGCATACACGCTAGAACCTTTTCACTACAAATTGCCTAATGAATACCTGAGCAATTAGAGCGAAGGCTTACTGCGACGAGGTTCATAATTTAAACCGTCGCAACTTTAATTACTAAAATAAAATCTGAAGATAATTACAAACATTTTTCAGTAAAGCATGTCATATAAATTGGATCAATTAGCAAAGTGCTGACAGCTACACTATCCCTTTCTCGCTATTGCTTTACTTATTGTGATAGAAAGAGGGAAATAAGTCGCACAAGGGTTACAGCAATATGTCAAAACTAATTCATATAGCTTATGCTTAAACGCTTACTAAAACTTGGCTAGCGTTCAACAGACTCAATCTTTTACAAGCCAACAAACAATAGCCCACTTTTGATCTAAGTTCAAAATTTAACACAACCAGAGCGGTAACAATTTCTTTCAGGTTTACGCAAGTTATGTCAAACTCCCCGTTCATAAGTTTGAGTTTGTATGTGAACGCTAACCAAGCTTGGCAAGTGTACAAACGCGTAAGCGTTTGGTTAGCGTGTAAAACTTTGATCACCATTAGCAAAAAAACTGCCACATTAACGGACATGGTATAACTTTTACCTCCAAATAGACAGAACATCCTTCATCATATTTTATTAAACCTTGTGGTAACCTCAAACTGCATTAACAAGTTATCCAAGTCCAACCACATACTCGTACTAAAGACGTAGCGAAAGTAAGCCATTTACAACAGGACTAATTATCTGCCGAAAACCCAGGCTGTCACGCGGGCAACGCAAAAATGGTCGTTGGTGCGTTCTTTGGGGTCTTTAGTGGAGGCCTAAATTCAGAATGCTGCTGTTCTGGCACTTGGCTACCGTTTCCAAACCCACGACACACATGCAGTTTTACGCAGCTACTTCTTCACATAGTTCCCTGAACTCTATCAGGTCTGTGTGTGGTCTCGCGAAGCTGAAGTACAGATGGTTCCGGCCTGCCCTGAAGGAGAGCAGCCTCAGTTTCGGCGTGATGTGGAACGTCGCCAATTTATTGGTGCCGTAGAATTGAGAACGGGGGCGTTCTGTATGACTCTTGGGATGAGAAGGGAGTGTTCTGTAGTGTAATTTTGCTGTCAGTATCAACTGCCATCTCTTCCGATTCAATCGGATTCTGAAAAAATTTTGGTGTTAGTTTTTGTGACCGTACCTTTTCTCGATTGCATTGACTTAGAAGTTTGATTTTTTACTGGTTCAAAGGCCTTACTTGAGTAATTAATAATTTTAGCATGATACCTCTATGCATTCCTGAGACAACTTGACAGACGAAGGGATAGTCTGAATTGGGACGAAAATAATCTAAGTATTTTTTTATAAATTAATTATGGAAGGACCCGACGAGGCGAATTTGTGCTAATACATGGAATACTTACAGCTCTGAAAATTTTAAAAATCTTTTTACGGCACTATAAATTTTGACTGTCATCCTGACAAATTTTGAATATACTATTTTTTTTCTTTACAATTTGACTTTTAATTGATTAATTGACAAAATCCATAGACAAAGAGACAAAGGCCTTTAGTGAATACAAATACTCTTTATTGAATACTGTACTAAAAGCGGTATAATGAATAAAAAAAAATCGATAAAAAAATCAAAATGTGGGGCAGAAAATTAGACAGCTTAATGACAGAAATGAATACGAACAGAAACAAAAGAATCAATGACTAAAAATTATAATGTTGAGGCTACGAACACTAAAGACATCTAAACGATCTCACGTTCTACTTTTGCTAACATTTAACAGAAAAATGTTAGTACGAAAAAAATTACGATAACAGAACCCAACAACGACAGAGGAGCCAATAACGACATCGAACGCCGGAAGCTCCCCGTTTAGCCACATAACAACTACGTACATTTATAAGCATTCCACACGTGCTTGATTTCCTCTAAACACTGTCGGAACAATACGAATCCGTGTAAAACTTTCGCTATTTATATTTATTCGCATTGTTCATAGCGATTTTATGCCCCATAACCATAACGCCGCGACGATGCCGCCATCTATATTCAGCACCCGGCAACGACGCAGGATAAATTCCCCATCCGAAAACCAACACGAACAGTAAATTATTTCACGAAACCCATCAGTGTCCCTTCGTCCGCATAAATTTAAAAAATAAAAGCGAAACAAATGAAATAAAGTATCTCGCCCATCCTAAAGCATTTTCAACCCTAAGCAACCGGCCGGCTGAAAAATTTCCATTCTGCTCGTTAGCAAACGTTAGAAGGTCCCCGAGTTCGGGTGTTTTCCACTTGTTTTTATCATTGTTTGGGCTTAATAGGAGAGAGAGGCGGGTCCGGTTACGGTGGCCGCGAGCGCGGAATTCATAACTACGTTCAGTTTGTCGACTTATTTACGGCCTCCAAATTTTTCACAAGTTCTAAGTGGCCGGGTTTAGAAGTTGCCTGCGAGGTCGCTCCGATTTTTGCCTTGACACCGCTTAATAATTCAACCGACGTGCGCTACGTACTGTTGTTTAAGAAACACTTTAACGCCGTGCTTAGGAGAAAATGAGTGGCGAGATTTATGAGGCGAGGTTTAACGGCTAAGCCAGAGTATGCCAAATGTACACTTTATAATTTAAGTAGATTGTACGTGTATTATCGTGAAGAGCTGAACTTTGTGAAGTAAGGGGTGCTTAAGCTGTGATAACCTGCCAGGTCGGATTTTTACGCAATTTTGTTAAGAACTCTGGATCTTGATGCGAATAAAGAGGCTCTTTTGTGCATTACTTACTTGTGTTATGATTTACCAGCTTTTGTTTTAACACTTAAGAATAAGAATAAGAATATCATTTATTGCCACAACACATAGTACAACGAAGTCTTATTACAAACTACAGACTAACTAAACGCTAACAATTGCTGTGGCAAAGGGGATGTACTCAGCGTATGCTGTGAGTTAGGGTTCCACAGGCGGCCCTGACTGGCACAGCGCTGATTTTCAGTACACCCCTTTAATCCAACCCCTTTGAATAAGTAACAGCCTATTCATACTTGCCTTCAATAGATCTATGTATATTGTAGTGTTTTAAGTGGACTATACCTAGTACCATCCACGACGACGCGTGATATTGTAAAATTAGACATTAATGACATTGTAATATATAAGAAGCACGGCACGCGTCATCGTGATTGACTACCAATAAATGTGACCACAAAGTACTGGTGATAAGCCTTTCTCCCTGTCAAAACATAAGACAGGCAATGACTTCATGATTATCTTGAGACACTGATCTTGCCTAATTCCAAAATTAGACCGAGAATGTTATTTAAAAATAAATTTATAACGTTTTTTGTTTAGTGCGTATGACCTCGTTTAATTTAAGCTTAAACTAGCACTTTGTAAGTAGGTATCTGTGAAATTCTGTAATCGACTCTAAGTCTTATTTTCGTAATCAATTGTTGTATAAGCTGTTGTTTCTCCGCACCTCCGCAAAGTAACGTCTGATTCAATAAATTAGCAAAGTAATTGTTTTTAGTTGTTTAATCTTAATCTTTTGAGATCTTCTGCAGCCGACTTTCCCGTGGCGTGTTATTAAGGAACAATAAGAGTTTTCCTCCACTTGTTTGTAAAGAGTCCATAAACCCAGTCGTTTGTCCGGGCCGCGGGCGTAGACGTATTACGTTTTATTCCCTCTTTGGACTTTTTGATTAAGTATGTTATATTTGCACAAAGAGCCGTACAATGTTACATTGTTTTATGGGCAGAAAATTATTATATGTGCTCTAATTAGTTTTATTAACGCGTAGCTTTGTAGTGTCACAAATATCGTCAGGTTTTTAACAGTAGGGGTATAATTAACTAATTATGTATACCTAACTATTACCATCTATTACCTAACATTTATGTGTTTCTAGGAAACTAAGTAAGGAACTAAAATTTTGAAAAATATGGATTTAAAATAAAAAACCGGAGTATAAAACCGCTTAATACTGACGCACTGAGGTGTCCACAAAATTTTGTATAACTTGTTATTCCTATAGGCAACTTTTTATTCCTACAATTCCCATGGGATGGGAAATTTTAGAGGGAGATTTTTAGGATGTAAGTAAATCTTCTTTTACGTTTTTTTGCGTAGTGCTTGACGACGAATGTCATTTTGGGGAATTTTATAGAAATTTGTACTAGACGTAATTATCTATGCCTGTGATTTTTTAGATTTTCATATAAATGTGTAATATCTGAAATACAAGTGCTCAAAAGTCGACAAAAAAAAATGTCAACTTTGCACGAGAATTACAGACTATTAAAGCATTTCTATAAAAATCGAAAAAACCACAGGCATAGAATTTTTTTTTTTTTTTTTATTCCACTGGAAGGCAAACGAGCAAGTGGGTCTCCTGGTGGTAAGAGATCACCACCGCCCATAAACATCTGCAACACCAGGGGTATTGCAGATGCGTTGCCAACCTAGAGGCCTAAGTTGGAATACCTCAAGTGCCAGTAATTTCACCGGCTGTCTTACTCTCCACGCCGAAACACAACAGTGCAAGCACTGCTGCTTCACGGCAGGATTAGCGAGCAAGATAGTGGTAGCAATCCGGGCGGACCTTGCACAAGGTCCTACCACCTGCAAAAATATAATGAAAATCTTCACTGTAAAATATCATTGATTTCTGTGCTATAATTTTCGTATAATATGAGGACAGCGAAACCCAAAATTCAACCGCCCAAATCTTGAAAAGCCTACAGCTATCTCGATATACATTAGCGGGAAGCGGAGAAGCGGGAGGGGATGTGCATGGGGGATGGCTGCGAGCGCTTATGTCACGAGCGATAAAGACAGCAATATCCCAAACGAATACCTAACGCGTGGCCGGCAGGGAAACTTCTCTTAGTGACATTGTAATAAGAACCACGGCACGCGTCATCGTGAATGACTCAACCTATGAAGTTGATCGACCCAAATGCTCGCTGGCAATAAGTAATTCCTGTACGTAGTTCCAGCGGTTGTAGGTCAAAGAGGTGCATTCAGAGCGGTTGACCCGCTTCCGACCTGTCGGCATTGCAGACACGTTTCTTGAGGAATCGTTAAGGGAACTTTAGTACTGATGGGATGGTACAAGGATTGAAAGAATTTTTTTTTGAAATACAAACAACTACTTTGCTCACCCGCGAGCTTAGACGATAGCAATCGGTATAGTGTGTATCTTAAATAATAATTTAATTTAATTTATATTTGGTTTATATTTAATAAAAATGGATTGCCGAAATCTATGTACTTACGCGCGTAATTTCCGAATGACGGCACCAATTTTGGGTAATTATTATTTTTGCTGTGTTTGTTATTGTCAGGATAAGATTTGTGCTTAACAGAAGTACAAAAAATACTGGAAACGGGGACGAAGCCGCGGGCAACAGCTGGTTTACAAAGAGAACTGATTTCGCAAAAGAAGAAGAAATGAATGAATGAAATGTCGAAATCGTTCTGTCATTACACGATATGTTCTTGTGTGGGTGGCCTCAACTCTGGTGTAACTACCTATCACAGGCCTGTATCAATCTGTGCTACCTACCTCTATGCAACAAATGTGTGTTCATGCAGATCCTCCACCTTCACACTGTAAAACTAAGAAAAAACAAATCACACAAACCCAATTATCATCACCATCACACTACACCGACGCGCTTCGAACTCCACCAGAGTTGATCATCACAACAACACAACCGTTCGCCATGCTACATGCTGTTAATATTTCCGCTCCCGCTTATGCTTTGAACCCTAACTCATAATCCAAGCATGCTTAGCACTAGAAACCAGACTTGTACAAGACTATTCAGGTTTCAGTGGCCACCTACAGAGCTAAACATTAAGTGGGTTTATTAAACATAGCAATTGCACTTGCATTTTAAATTGATGTGTGCATTTGAATTGGCAATTTCTTGAAAAACAGGTTTAACACTCTATTTAATGAATATTTCACGTATAAATTTTTTTTATTTGACTGGATGGCAAATGACGGTTTGAGGCACATTGGTCGCGTGTTCCGGACTGTCAAGTGGTTATGATATCCTCGTTTCCACACTGTAAGGACACACACAAATCACACAAAACCATCTATTACCACTATCAGTCTACACTGGCATGTTTCGAACTCGACCAGAGCTCATCTTCAGAGCAACACAACCGTAAACCATGCTACCAGAAATGTTAGATTTTAGTTCATTAATAACGCCGCAAAGTAACGCCCGATTCAATAGATTGTAGTAAAACACCATGTCATCGCTCACTTCACGATATTAGCATTAACTATTAAATAGAAATAGAAAAACGTTTATTCACATTTCACAAATAACATAAATAAATATACAAAATAAACAAGTATAAAGTAATGAACAGTATTTTTGAAATCGCGAAACGGTCTCAGCTCAGCATAGTGCTGGCCGTAGAGGCCAACGCTGGTCTTCCGCTGTGACCGCTTGGCGACTTCACGGAAGTTAAATTAAATGATATTGTAATGGATAACAGAACTCACGTCTTAAATTGAGTTTAGCTCGACATGTTTTGGGCTATTTCATAGCCCTTCTTCACCTAAGCTCGATTTAAGACGTGAGTCATCCGTTAAAATATCATTAAATATGACTGAGTCTGACGGTAGTTCATGTTCAAAATACCATTAACTAGCCCATCAATCACAGAAACCCTGTTTGCCCCAGTTTTAGTCGCTCTCAAGTAAAAACACGGAATAAAATCAATCAAACATGTTGTCCTTTCCACGCTGATTCCACGTTTTCAAAACCCTAAAAACAGCACTCCGGGTGTTTATCCAAATAAAAGCAATAATTTCCCAGTACCCAGCGCCAGATCCCGCGCCACTGAAAGGGTAAATCAATGATTTGTGGACCCTCTCCCGTTTTGACAGGTGAACAGGGTATCGATTTACGTCCGATTGCATCTCGCCTGTATCGACTGAGGTGAGAGTAACGTGAAAAATCAACATCGGCGGAAAAGGAAAACATCGAGTGTTTTGATAACTCGATTGCGGGTTTTTGAATGATAATGTAGCGTGGGTCTGAATATCGATTAAAGAGGCACGGGCGAACGTGTAGGTTTATATAACGTTTTAAACTTTCGTGATTCTCACTCATAGTCAAATAACTTAACGGGACTTATCACGCTATTTAACACAATTATTATTTACCTCGACGTTTCGACAACATTTCAGTTGCTGTGGTCACGAGTAGACTGAAGTGTAGGGTGTCAAGTCCGCCTAGCAGCGCACCCCGGGGTGACTAATAAAAATGACCAAGTGCGGGTAGTTCGTGATACAAGTGCCGGTACTATAGTGATCAAGTGCGGGTAGTTCGAAGAACTCGCGCTGCTAGGCGGACTTGACACCCTACACTTCAGTCTACTCGTGACCACGGCAACTGAAATGTTGTCGAAACGTCGAGGTAAATAATAATTGTGTTAAATAGCGTGATAAGTCCCGTTAAGTTATTTGACTATGTGTAGGTTTATCTCTGTCCGTTACCATTTAAGAGCGTTTATACCTCATGAGCTGGCAACGTTGCATTTTTGTTAATTTTCTCGATTATTCCATTAAAATTGAATGAAAATTAAAGATGTGGTCTGATAGAACTCTTCTTAATATATAAATCAATGTGTCTACTCCAATAATTATTCGTTATAGACTTTTATTTTATTTAAAAACCGTTAACAAACATTAATTCGTTTTTAAAGAATATAAAAGTCTATAAAGTAACAAAGTCGGGGGTTTTCCAACTTTTTGTTGGTTAGGTCACCCACACACACATACACACACGCGTATTACAAGTTTTTGTTATATTTTATCAACTTTTATTTTATAATTATTGTCTCCTCATTCGTAAATTTTTACTGTCAACCGCACTCGCAGCTGGCCAAGATACAGGCTCAGCCTAGTTTGGTCACTGACGGATAGTCATACTGTTGTAAAATTCTGTTTTCTGTAAAATAAACTATTTTGTATTTTGTATTTTTTTTGTAGGTTATAGAAAATTGTTGCATACTTATCTCAATTTTTGGGCGAGGTCTGGTTTGGTTCCTGTTTGCATTACTACGTCCAAATATCGTCCAAATATTCTTTTGTAAGTCTTCGAATCAGTACAGCTCCTATTTTTATCAAAGCCATCGCAAGTAAGCTTGCTTCGCTTGCAAATATCTAAGACCTCTTGCTCTAGGAATGTTCGAATTATACGGGTTCGACCACACGGAGTCAATCGAAAAGTAAAATACGGTGCGGTTGGAATCGAAATAGCTTTAAAGATTTTACTTCGGCAGCTTTGTAACTTGTTTTTGGACAAGAGAAAAACCGGCAAAGTGCTAGTCGGACTCACGTTTATAGAAGAAAGAAAGAAAGAAAAGATTCACAACACAGGACAACAATACTATTTGGTACAAATAAACAACACAAAGGTATGTGTCATTGCGATTGTATAATGCTGAAGCGTTAAAAACACCCCAGCGCTGATTTTCAGCCAGCACCGTAATTATTATATTATCACAGAAATATCAATAAGTATAAAATGAAACATTAAATAAAAAAAAATAAAAAACACGACTGCCTTAAAAACTAAAAGGAAGAAAATAAAGTTATATTGTTAGAATAGTAAAACGTAATCAATTTGTGTTTATTAATACCCGTATTAACTACACATAAAGTTTGTAGATATAACAAAATTACAGTATGTCTAATCGAGTGTAAGCATGAACTGATGTCGTACTTAGTCAAACCAGGACATGCGGTAATGTCTGATGCAAATGAGCAAAGTTAGCCACTGGGACGACCAAATCCAACGTCGTGTCTTGTTCACAGAACATTCGAGAACATTCGAGATTGTTCTTGAACTTAGAGCTTAGAATCTAAACGCTATACATGTAAATGGGCTAATCAACTAATTTACCGACACTTTGAGCATCTCCTGCGTTACCAAAATTGTCTCTGGCGGTACCGAAGTAAGATTTTTACTTCCAAAAAGATATTTTGTATGTATGTAAATACCTTATTGTACATAAAACACGAAGTAATACAAAAAGAAAACAACAAACCAAAAGAGTACAAAGGCGATCGGCTAAAAGGGATCTTTTCAAGCTAACCTAAACTGGAAAGGAAAACTCAAAGATAACTCATAGATATTTCACGGTTTAATAGGTTGAACTGACGTAGGATAGCATGTAGTCATGTACATGTACACCATCTATTAAATTACAGGAAAAACACGTTTACTTACAAAAGTCTGCAATTGTTTGAAAAATGCCGCTCACAGATTAGTGCCGGTAAAAAAGTTGATTGGCTCAAATGTAACTCAAGTTTAAACTATGTTAAGCTTATTGAAACTACTTAAAATGTGTAGGTACAGTCGAGTTCATAAATTTGTGAGCAAAAATTTGATCAAAAATATCTCAGAGACGAAATGATGATATCCGCAATAGAACTAAGGTTACTGACATAGCCCGAAGAATTGCGAAACTGAAGTGGCAGTGGGCGGGGCACATTGCACGCAGGACTGATAGCCGATGGGGTCAAAATGTTCTTCTGTTTCTAACGAGCTGTCGGTAGGCCTCCAACAAGATGGAGCGACGACCTGGCTAAGATCGCGGGATCGCGGTGGATGCGAAAAGCACAAGACCGGTCTGAGTGGAGAGCCTTGGGGGAGGCCTATGTCCAGCAGTGGACGTCTTTCGGCTGACATGATGATGATGATGATCTCAGCTCGACTCTATTGTTAACGGCGTAGAAGCGGGTTCAGAAATTTTTATCAAATTTTTGGTTACAAGCTTATAAACTCGACTGTACATAGTATATATTTTTAAGAAGTTTCAATAAACATAATAAAAATAAAGTTTCAATAAAATGATGTAATTAATTATATTAATTATTTTTTATTTTTTAACCAGTAAGAGTTAAAGCCTATGGGCTTGTGGTCTTGGGAGAATTAACCCCAACTTCATTTGACCTGTTGAAAGGTTGAAAGTTTCCCTAGTAAACTTTTTTTTTATTCGACTGTATGGAAAACGAGCACGTGGATCTCCTGATGGTAGGTAAGAGATCTCAGATCACCACCGTCCATTAACATCTGCAACACCAGGGGTACTGCAGATGGTTGCCAACCTAGAGGCCTAAGATGTACCTCAAGTGCCAGTAATTTCACCGGCTGTCTAACTCTCCACGCCGAAACTGTTAAACTGTTAGTATTATGCAATTATACAGGGTGGCTACTTTAGATGGAGAAGATCAGTAATTTTTTAAAGGTACATTCAGATCTAAGATAGGGTTTTTTTAATGGCAATATACGAATTTGAATCGAACATCCGATTGTATCAATGACAAAAATGAAGGAAAGGGGTGAAAACATTAAAAAATATCATCGAACGAGCAATTCTTGTAGAGTTGTATACCTATTTATTAATTTTGGTGATCTGGGAGATTGCGCTGTAGAATAGCTTTAATAATACGGGAGTTTTTGGAAGAAAACAATGAATCTAGCTTAGCCTCATCTTTGGGGAAACGCTTCTTTTTGAGTTTCAGCAAAAAAAGAACTCCAAGCGAAGCTCGGTCGCCCAGGTGTTTTAAATTTAAACGAACCATTTATCAAAAATGATTTTTTCTCCAATAAGCTTGAAAATGTCCGCCAAACTGTCGCAAACATATTGCATGAAGTTCTTACCGCCACAAATAAAAAAAAACACGTGTCAAAAAGGTTTTTGACATTTTAAATTCTCGTTTTGACTACAGTAAGTCAATCTAAACAGCCTGATGATCTAATTCCTTCTACATTTTTCTTTTTAAGTTTTTAGTCTAAGATTCAATTTAGGAAGAAACAGCGTCTTTAAAATTGTCTCAAACAGTGCCATTGTTTTTTTTTTTTGAGTTCCAGCACAATATTATAAGATACCGAATAAATTGTAACAAAAAAAAATGAAGTAACTAAGAAGCACTCAGTAGCGCTTTAAACTGTAATTTAGTCATACTGAACTGAGCTTCATTGCATTTGACTTTGTTTTTTTAATTACTATTTCTACCGAAATGGTATTATGAGTCGTGTCGTGTACATAATAAAAAAAAACAAGTACCGCGCGAAAGTATAAGGGCAACTTTTTAAAACCATGCCTGAGCATTTAGTTTAATACTTTAACGATTTTCTTTTATTTCCTCGCATTAAATATTGGAGAAAAGCACTATACATGCCTCAGCGGAAATGGCAATTCGTGGATTCGTATTTATTGACGACTCAGCTACGCTTCGCCCGTCAAACACTACTCATCCACAAATTGCTGTTTCCTGGCCTCGGCAGTAATGTAATAGTTAGTCATTTTTAACTTGATTTACCGAGTCTTTTTTCTAAAACAGCAGGTACCTACTAATACTTAACAATGTGAATACCAGCAATTTGAGCCACGATAAAGGTAGAGAGAAGAATAACTGATATTGTACCAACCCTACTACCTCACAGAGGCTTTTAGTCTGAAAAAAGTTTCTAAAGATTTTCACTTCACCTTTAAAAGGAATACGACATGAGATTTCTTAACGAAGCAAGGAAAGCTCCATTATATTTTCATTTAATGCCGCTTTCGCGTGCTACGTTC
This sequence comes from Choristoneura rosaceana, assembly GCA_037349165.1. Taxonomy (NCBI): domain Eukaryota; kingdom Metazoa; phylum Arthropoda; class Insecta; order Lepidoptera; family Tortricidae; genus Choristoneura; species Choristoneura rosaceana. The sequence continues at coordinate 2,810,787 of JAZBNJ010000026.1, forward strand.
ATTAAAGCCACGGCAAAATAAAAGAAAATAAGAGTAACGCCATCCTTTAATTTGCATGCATTATGTATATTGCATTAACTACTTATACATTTTTCAATCTGGCAACATCGAATAAACACATTTAAAAAACAAAAATATTTTTTTTTTTTTTTTGTTTTATTTTTAAACGGGCACCGTACAAAATTGTCACTTTAGCCCATAGGGCAAAACATTAATTAAACAGAGAAAAAAAATTACATCTTACATTTCATACAAAAATATTTGATCGGCCGTTTCAGCAAGTTTGTTTTCATTTAGTCGGACAGTAATTTGCGCCCGGGACTTTAAACGCACCCACATAAATCAAAATGTCAAAGGAGTACGTAAAAATCAGTTAGGCAGGGAGTCTGTCAGAGAGGGAACCAATTAGGGAAAATATTGCGGTCCCGCGTAATCTGGGACCTCCCGGTGCCCAGATTGATTCACTACGGTACGTATAAATATTTTAGAACGCGCGGCCTCTGGCTGAACGCAGCGGTTCCTTTGCCGAGCACGTCGCGTGGCGCTAAATAAAAAATATGCGGACGTTGTCTTTGGTTTCACATTTTGTTGGTTTTAGCGGGAAAACATCTGTCACGGACACGTAGCGGATTGTTTTGTGAATTTTGTTTTATTTTCTGTTGGTTTGGAAAAAGAATTTATGTTCTCGGGAATGTTTCGATTTCAGGGTTAAAAGTGCCACTTTGAGTTATTGTTTGTGTGTTTTGAGGTGTCATTCACCCTTTTGATGTTAAATTTCTGTATTTTCTGTAATGAAAACGTATGTAATATATATTTTTTTCAATTTTATTGTACACCTAGAGCATCTTCACTTTTGTAACTGCTTCTTTTACAACAAACTTATAGCGAGTTATCCAGTGATGCCTAGGCCGAATGTGAAAAAACCCAAACTCCCGGCTATTAAGTGTAACGGACCCTTTTAATGGCCACTTAGGGAAACATCGGGCTGATCTACACTCAAGAGGCCCCCGATTCCGGACGATTTATAAAATTGGTATCATTTTTTGGCTTATTACTCTGAAGTTTGGTCATTCTCCGGCTACGAATAAATAATAAGTAAAAAAGTGTAACTCAGAAAAAATCCGCACAAAAAGTGGGCATATTTAAAAAAATTACTTATGATTCAAATACGACTTTGACTTTTTCAAGGTTGTAAATAGACGTGCTTGTTGATTAGTTATATTTTTATTAGTAATATTATGATTAGTTATTTTAAATTAAGCAGGCACAAACAAAGCAGGGATTGGTTTGCGCGCTTGATACAATATCAGATGCACGACAAATGAGGCGCAGAACACGGTTTTTAAGCCCCGCCTGTACTAGGACACGCAAGTATATTTATCCATATTCCAATATCTTCCAATTCCTAACTTATTATTTATTCGTTTTCGGGCGCTTAAGACATCCCCGCTTAACTCAATATTTATTGGAAAAAACAAAACTCAATTTAAATAATGACAATGTACAACAGTTGACGATAGTTAAATAGTACCTTAGTAGCCTTCTCAAGCTACCAGCTCGACATAAGTGCAGGCAAGGAAGTCCAGGGAAGAAATTTATGACCAGCGGTGGTAGACTCAGAAAAACTGATTAACTATTTTTGAAGAATGTAGAGTCATTGTTCTCATTTCTTAGCCAGAGCGTCGTAAAAGAAATGGAAAACTGACAGCTTATAAACGTGAGCTCAATAAATAGAAACACTTCAAACAAATGATCGGACACCTGGTACAGTACGTGTACGATGTGATTTTATGCAATAAATGAATTATGAATTATGACAGCTTTTATAGAGCTCACAGTCGTCATAATAATATCGTAAATTCTTACGCCAGATAGGTAGGTAAAGTAGATATCGTTTGCATGACATAAAACAATAATGTCAATAGACGTGTCTGTCAACTTGAAAGTTCGACTTTAGCGACATATTCATTTGATAGGAATTTGTTTAAAAATGAGGATTTTCTTTCACAGAGGCGAAATATCGCGTTAATATCGCAAGGTCCATTTGACGTTTGCCGTTTGCTTGCGATTGGCTCATTTAGTTTTTTAACCAATCACGAGCAAACGTCAAACGTCAAATGGACCTCACGATACTTACGCCATCTAGCGATATTTCGCCGCCGTGAAACCCTATTTTTTATTTAGCTGATGGTACACAATACTTACAGTTATCGTAGCGATCTTCATTTCAGTTCCAATTGCGACCGACGACGCAATAGCGGTTATGGGTTTTATGCTACCAGGGAAATTCTTTTCTTTATATAATTATTCATGTATCTCTTACTTAAATTGCGGTTTAATAATACCTTATCGCCCCACAAACAGCGGCAGACAAAATGTAAAGTAAAAAAGCCACGTTGGCAACAGCTGAGCTCGTAAGTGCCGTGCGCGCTGAAGCGTGGTTGTCGCCAATTAGTGCTCTGATTGAATTCCAAAATTGCATCTGGATCAAATAAAGCACTATTTGGAACCATTCAATTATACCGCAAGTGAGAGATTAGACTGATCGGTTACATAATTAACTATTATTTAAAAAAGTTACTATTGAACTTCCGAAAATTTTATGTTATTTTTAACCGACTTCAAACACATTGTATGTTTTTTTGTTAGTTATATACACTTGTATATACTTACAAGGTACATAAGGTACCCAATTATCCGGTTCCGATTTGTTTTATTTTTATACATGTTAGAGAATAGTTAAAATAACGGATACTATTTTTTTAGCTGGCAAAACTCAACCTATTTGGAGTAATTGACCTCCAAAGTACTGGCTTGATTATATGTGTGGGAAAACATGAAAAAATAATTGACCGGTGTTTTGTTATTTCAGCTCGAACTCATATTTTATAGAAAAAAAATGTATGAAGCGGTCCGAAGTATGAAACTTTAAAGGGTGTTAATAAAAATAAAACAAACGGAAGCGGATAGTTGGGTACCTTTCCTTGTCAGTAGAAAAAAAAAACAAATTGATCACCCTCCTTTTTTTGAAGACGATTAAAAATAATGAAAAAAGTAGAAATGATTATTTTTATTATTGTTGCCGGAGTTGCGACTCGAATCCTAGTACTGCATTTGTTGAAAAAAAAAGATCGAATTAAGACATAGAATTATTTAATTTCTAATTTATAACTCGCTGATATCCGTTTCGAAAACCGATAATTCTATGTTGGAACGCATCCATAAAATCACTACATATTCGGAGGGGTGCAGTCATGTCAGCACCGGCGGCGTTTGTTTATTTGTGTTGGCAACGCTTGCTATGGTTTTGATTTTTTCCCACCTTTTTGATAACACGCTTTTGTTTGCAAGCATTCGAAATTCAAATTTTTAAAGCTGACGTGAAATTCTTAAACAAAAAACATCGGCCAAGTGAACTGGAACTATACTTGAAAGGTTTAAGTATTTACAAAACAACGTCCGTCTTGAATATTGAAATTCCTCCATTAAACTATCTAAACATTTACATTTCTGTATTGAAACACATTGTTCTAGTTTGTATTACAATGATAGATTAAATCAATGTGCCAAATCTGGCAGCAGAAGTTTGTTTACATTTATTTAATTACCTAAATCTTTCAAGTAAAGCCGTAAAAAAAATGCCGTAGGTTACACATACAATTTAGTCTATGTGATAAACATGAAGTAAAATTGGCCTGTTGTATGTAATAGTAATGCACAGAATCGATTTGGGATTTAAGTAATTTTTCGAGTCGAATATGGGATGCCAATTTGGGTCTCAGCCGGCGGTGTTATTATATTTATTTATTTATCGTTAGAATGTTATTCTGAATTTCGTATTATTATAATTGTACACAATTTTGCTTGATACTTGTATCTGTTGATAGCAAATAAAGAAACTGAGACTGAAACTGTTGTATGGAACAAAATTACTAGGTAACAAGGTTGGTGATGTATATTACATACCCTATTATACGAATCGTCACTCCACCAGCGCCACCGTCATTCACAATTTCAAACAGCACCAGAAATATCTACCTTCAATGGTTTTATCAGTGCTAACCATTACAAAGAAAAGGTTCCGTATACAATGACGTAAATTGTGCGGAAAAAAATTTAACACGCGCCTAATCTAAACATTTTTCAGAAGCTCCCACAAAAGCCTGGGGTTGCAACATTCATCGCGATGTGATACGAAATATTAAGGTTTTACATCATCTGACCTCTTTCTTAGGGTACGTAGAGAAATCTAGTCTTTCGGTGTAAAGGTGCGCTTACAAGGTTGATTTTTTGACAACTGTCCTTGCATTGTCACCCAATCTACATTTGCGTACTATTTTTCAAATCGATGTTATTGACCGTTGAAGAGTTTCGTCTTGCGGAGACGATCCTGGCTGGACTACCAGGATGTCACTACTAGAATATTGTATTTTCTCGCAGTTGACATAAGCATTCCAAATTTCAAGTGAATCTGACTACTGGAAGTTGATCAAATTTAACTTGCAAGATTTGATTGCAAACAGACAGACAAAGGGACAGGTGAAACTAAGTAAAAACACTTTATTTAACAATAAAAGTAGGTATAAAAACAGGGACTAAGTATAAAATTAATATAACTAAAACTAACTTAAAACAGCTAAACAAAACTTCATAAACTAAATAAAAGCTTGTAATAATTATCTGTCGTACTGTCTGCACGTAATAGAAACTAAAATTTATAAATGCGGAAGTATGAATGTATCCTGAAAAGTGAGCATTTTGTAATTATGGCTCTTATCGTAGGATACGACGATTTATAATTAGAATAATTTGCATTATCTGAAATTAATTATGCCAATAAAAAATGTTTATTAAAAGAAGAATAATTAAAAACATAGAAATATATAGGTAGAGTCATTCACGAATGAATAGGTGAATGTATAGGTAGAGTCATTCACGATGACGCGTGCCGTGGTTCTTATTAATATGTCATTAATGTCTAATTTTGACAAAATCACGCGTCTTCGCGGATGGCATCAGGTAGTTATGTTTGTATGAATGTATTTTCGACCTCTATAAATCCATTATGTAACTTTGGGGTATTCCTATGGAACTTTAGTGAAATCCAGAAATTACAACTCAACTGCCGTAAAACGGTGTTACTATTAAATGCAGGGGCTACTTTAGAAAACAGTTTTTACGCCATCTTATTTTTATACTATCTGTGGCAGTGAAATACCTACCTTCATAAATTGCCTAACTTTTTAGTTCATTTGCTTAATCGAGCTATGAATATATTTACGTTTTTATAACCATTTTAATTCTATCAAAGTAGCCCCCAAATTTTCTAAAGTAACCCCAATTTACGTTTTGGATCTAACCCCCTTATTCATAAACGACAATCAAACGTATTTTAGTTAACATGCCGCTAAAATTCGTTTGTCCTTATCTGTCATTTCGATATTTGTATTTGTTAGAAAGGGACAAAGCATTTGTTAGTTAACATAGGCTTGTTAAGTTTTATGAATAAGGGGGTAATAGTTTACGTATACGAAACCGTAGGGTACCTAACACAAGTAACTTATAAATTCGGCTCTTCAATGTTTGTAAGATATTTCTCGAGCCGTCAAGCTAAATGAGGCTTGAGGAAGATAGAGCCTCTTACCGATTGCGCTATCTAAATGCTAGTCTGTGAAAACTTTTTGTCTCTTTTTTTTTATCTCCATCGGAGCTTTCGTCTATTGTTTTTACCCGACTGCTTTCAGTAACAAATAGGTTACGTCTTTATCTGATTCCAAGATAGACGTTTTACGTCCACTTGTTTCTTATAGCTTGTCAGTATCTAGACAAGTTTCTTCAGTCTCAGATAACATAAAGTGGTTGATATTCCCACAGGATTAAGATGTAGGAAATATAAAATTCCGAAATCTCAACCGCTAAGGTTAGATATGTAAATTTGTACGAGTGTTCTTCATACAACGTAGGTAAATGATTTTTTTCCCACTGTACGCTCCCATCTCCTATAAAGCACCTCATAACAAAAGCAAGGACCCATACTCCGTTTAATTTAAGATTTGAATTAACGGTCAAATTGCAACACACATTATCTTGGTATTTCGAACACAAATTGCCTAAAAATTCCTAAATATACATTTATTAGTTGCATTTATTATACTTTTACTATAGAAGTTAACATAATCTTAAATAGTTTCATTGTTTCATTTAAAAAAAACGTGAGCAAATTTCACCGTTCAGTTTCAAATTTGAAAAGTATAGTGTTTTTGGTTCTGAGACAACTCAGCCCAAAAAAAAACTCATCTGGATAAACGAAACTATCTGCAGGTAGGACTTTGTGCAAGATTCGCCGGTATTACTACCACCATCATGCTCGCAAATCCTGTCGTGAAGCAGCAGTGCTTGGACTGAATGTGTTTCGGCGTGGAGAGTAAGACAGCCGGTGAAATTATTGGCCCTTGAGGTATCCCATCTTAGACCTCTAGGTTGGCTACGCATCTGCAATCCCCCTGGTGTTGCAGGTGTCTATGAGCGGTGGTGATCTGTTACCATCAGAAGACTCAATATTCAATATTTTATGGCTTTTCCACAATGCACGGTTACAGATGTTACAAAAGGAAATGTGATCATCATGGACCCTGTTGGGCACAGCAATATTTGTACAAGGGGGCAGTTTCTATATATAATTAATAAATTTTATCTTATAGCTATTACAATCACACTAAACTTACTTAGTTTTATGATATTCTTTATCAATTAATATTACCTACTCACTTGCTCGTTTGCCTTCCAGTGGAATAAAAAAAATGGCCTTGCGTGTCCTAGTCCATCTAATGATTCTTTCCATCTAATGTATTTTTTGTGTCTATCGAATATGTATAAATAAATGTTTCTCTCTCTCTCTCTCTCTCTCTCTCTCTCTTTCTCTCTCTCTCTCTCTAGTACGTGAGGCTTAAAACCGTGTTCTGTGTTCCGTGTTTAGTGTTCTGCGCGTTATTTGTCGTGCATCCGGCATTTTACAGTCAAGGGCAAAGATATCGACACGGCCAAAGTTGCAAAAATATGTCTACACGTCTTTAATGTTAAGTACATAAAGTCGTGTATACATATTTTTGTAACTTTGGCCGTGTCGATATTTTTCACTGTATCACACGCGCAATACAATCTGTAATACCCTTACGCATCTGTAATACCCTCGGTGTTGCAGATGTTTATGGGCGGCGGTGATCTCTTACCATCAGGAGACCCACTTGCTCGTCTGCCATCCAGTCGAATAAAAAAAATATCCCTGCTTTGTTTGTGCCTGCATAATTTTAACTAATCAACAATCACGTCTATTTGCAACCTCGAAAATGATTCGTATTTGAATGCCATGTTCAATTATCCGCTCAAAAGCCGTTAGGTGTGTAAGTACAAGTATTTTAGTAGTTCAGAGGTCGTGAGCTTTATCCATTCAATCCATGTAACGTAGGTTTAGTTTTGACTTAACTTCGAGCAATTTACACACTCATTAACGTAGGTCGTCTACACTTACGATGAATGGTACGTATGTAGCAGATAACTAATAAATTCGCCCACTCCGCCATTTTTATTCCCATTTGACGACCGGTTAAACACCAAGGAGTTCTCGACTGGCAGTAAATACTTCGTAAAATCTTATTTTCTGTCTGTGCTGCGGTGTCTGGGCTCTAGAGCACGAAGATATAAAATAAAATAAGTTTTGCCAGATAAGTGTATTAATATTTGATGACTTGGCTTGCAGTGTATTGCTGGTAAACTCAGCAGAGTTTACACACAAAGAAGTAGGTAATAACAAAAACGTGCTTTTAAATTTTTGAAATATGAGCTGAAACCAAGTATGGTAGGCGTTACTAACACAAGACTAGAGTAATACACTCATAATATTATACTAAGCGAGAATTGTAAAACTCGAAAAGGATATCGTCACTGGAAAGGCAAAATTACTTAACCGCCAAATTGGGCATATTGAGTTATATACATATTCGGAATCAGCGAATTTTTCTGCGTCGATCTATCTGGGTAACGTAGCCATCGAAGCACTTTTGTGGCGCTTCAGTAACCCGTAAAAACGCGGTTATTTTGTTTCTTCTTTTACTGAAGAGCCACATTTTTTGGTCTTTTTTGTACATGTGTCGCATAAGTAATATCTCTTTGCCGTAAAAATACAAAAACTGCAATTTAAGTAAAACTGTCTTCTTATCTTGTGATAAATAAAACTCTTTCAGTATTTGTGCTTTTCCTACCATGTAACAGTACCTCTATTAAAGTAATTTTGTTTTATTTTCAATCGGATCGAGCATGGCGTATAAGAAATGTTGCCTTCGTTCTTTTGTTGAGTGAATGACGTATACGTAACTGAGCCATCCAGTTATTTTTAATTTTGGGAACTAAAAGCAGCTTTTAAGAAGTAATCCTATCCTTGGCAACATCATATCAGTATTATTTAAATGAATATGTTTTGCTATTAAGGTAGTTTACGCGTAATGAAAATGCGCGGGCGCAAGCAGTTAGGTCAGTCTGCTCGAATATTTAGCCTTTTATTTAGTTCTTCATGGGAGCAAATCCTCTTAAATTATGCCAGAACTAAATGTCAAAAGAAAATTACTTGAATTAATTAAATCTTATAGTAGTTTTTTTTAAGACATACTGACGTAATATAAACAGATTTTTTCTGACCTTATCGTAATTCCTAACGCCCACAACAAGATGTATGTTTGTATTTACTAATATTGATGTTAACCATTTTACAAAACTGACTATGTCGGAGACCTCTAAGTGATGTGTACCAATGTGTGTGTGTGTGTGTAGAAGAAACTGACTGACTAGGTAACTTATAGATCAACGCACAGTCAAGACCGCTGACAGGTCTTAAGTAGAAACTTGAAATTTGGAATAAGTATATATGTTCCTTAGTAGGTGTAGACGCGTACTAAGAAAAGATTTTTCGAAATTAATCCCCTAAGGGGGTGAAATGGGGGCCCAAAGTTTGTATGTGGAAACAAGATTAGTTAGACAATTTTATTCGAAACCTCATAGGAGTACTACTAATGATATATGAATAAACACGTGTATCGGGTTTTTTGAGGATTCAACCCCTATAGGAGGGAAATGTGGTAACAAAGTCCGAAAATCAACATGGGTATGGTTACTATAGTTTATCGGTTCGATACTTACGAAAGCAATAACGATTTTAAAATCCAATGTGGCGGATGTGAAATATCATCTCCCCTGTTGGGGTGCGATGGGGTTGAAATGTCAATATGGGTATGGACAGTGATATCTTGGTAGTATGGCCAGGATCGTCTCCGTAGGGGGGAACGCCTCAAACTTTAATGGCACATGCAAGAAACTTTCCACGATCGTTCAATTTCAATGAAAATGCTTTTATATAATAAACACCACCTGATGCTGTATTCAGTCAGGTCTTCTGCTCATAAAAGAACTCCTCAAAAGTTGATATCACAGATACCACATTGTTGCAAACGCAACTATTTTTATTTTGTTATGTGTGTTACTTGAATCTATACACAAGATTTAAGAGTAATACAGAGGGCATGACGTTAAATTTTTATTTAACCAGTCACATCTTCGCACGCACTTGAATATAAAGCTCTGTAACCGTCAAATGTTTTGGCATTTTCCTCTGTAAACCAGTTACATCTGACAAATAAGTACTTTCAGTCGAATCTTTATCGAAGTTTTACTCAAGCATTGCCAGAACACCCTCTACTTTAGGAGCTTGAGTTTTGATGTTACAGATAACTTAATGAAAAACTAAAATATACTTAAAAAGCTATTACTTAAGTTTGTTCTAAAAAAAAACGAAAATTAACATTAAATACCTACGATAAATTAATCAATACATTATGTAATATAATTTATCTAAACTTTAGATTCCAAAGTATCAGAGAGGTGCCCTTAGGACGGATGTTTCGAACCATTAGATACCAATACCATTGGATATTGGATTTTTGGAACCATTGGATAGGGAAATATCTAAACTTTATCTGTTTTTTTTTTTTAATTTTTGAAACAACTGAGCTAATCAAAAAACAACTATTAGTAAAAGATTTATAAAAATTCGATTCCTGGAATAATAAAAACCTGTTTCAATTCAATCGCCAACATTGAGGTTTTCTACGGAATTCACTCATTCCTACACGCGGAAATGTGAATGAAGATGTGAAACAGAGGTTCAAAGTTTGTACAAATTATTATTGTTTAGGTTTATTTATTAATTCAAAAATTTTGCAAATATATTCCTCCAAAAAAGCAATTAAAACATGAAAAAAAGAAAAATCATTTTTCTGGGAGAAATTTAATTTTATATTTAATCGAAAAATTTCATTTTATTTTTAGTAGAATTTGCACTCACCTGATACTAATAGGTACCCACTCAACTTTATCTAGCGCCACAATTTTAGAAAGAAAGAAAGACAGGAGACATTTATTAACATTCAGAAAGACACACAAATACAAAAAATAATAACAATAAATAGCAAACACAAATAAATTTTGTGTGTCCCACAAAAGTAAAACGGCCGCAGACAGCATTATGCTGAGGCGTCTGATTCTGTCGGAACCGTCTGTGACTCATGGAATGATACACAAACATACTAAGCTTATCCATGTCAATAAAATTAAGAAATAAAAATTGATTCAATTTTATTGTAAATCGACAAGAAATAAATAAATTACCATAAAGAATACTTAATTGACATTATTATAAAAAAAATGTTCCTGTGAATGTTATGAATACCATACTATGGTAAACATCGAGCTAATTCGTTAATATATTAAAAAAAGTTGAAACTTTCTTGTTTCATTTGTTGCAAAATAACTTCTTCTTCAATCATTATGAAAAGTGTAAGAAATTAAACGTTCTTACTGAGTCATACTAGAAGTAGATACCTACTTTACGATGACTATCTTTTATTTAAATACCTTGTTTTAAGAACTGCTTATTTCAAATAAACTAACCATAGTTAAAATACTGGAAGCGTTTCATTTGTGTTGCAGTTGTTACGTATTTTTTGTGTATGTGATGATTAGATTTTAACTACTTCAGTATAATGCATGGCCTTTTTTTTATTCAAACAAAGTTATGAGTAGTTTTATTGTTCTTATAAGTAGGTAAATTTATCGCTGGAGTCATTTTCGTCATATAAATAATTTTGCCAAACTTACTTTAAATGAATTTTGGCTCACTTATTAATTTATGTGTTTGCCTTTTAAGTAGTAATACCATACGTGTGAAAAAGCAACACGTTTAATTGAAGTCATTTTACTTCACCTGGACAGCAACCATACTACATTAAACGAAATTTTCACGTACTTTTATTTCTACATGTTATGTGTTATCAGTACTTTCAAACTACATAAAAAGTTTAAGCTGATGGTACTTAAGAAATTTTGACTTATTAAAAAAATAAGTTATTATTACTTAAGCGCCACTTATTTCCTTAAATAGTGCACAAAATAATAGGGAGCCTAGTGATAAACATAGATGAATCTAATAGATTTTCATAAAATCTTCTTTTATAAAAATCGGATGATTAGGTAAAAAGATATGATTTTTTTTCTTAAAAAAAAAAACTTTAAATGTGTTTTTCTCGAAATGTCGTTTTGGCGTTTCAGTAATTTTGCCTTTACAGTGACGATATTAAAATGTCCTTTTCATCATTGTCAATACGCTAATAAAGTTCGCCTCCTGTGATAACTTTGCCCGAAGAGCACTTTTCAAAGAAACTCGTTAGAAAATAAGTAACGGAGTTGGTTAAAAAACCGATTTATGACTGTGTTTTTAACAGAAAATAGATTATGTTTGTCGTTGTGCTTACCTTAGGTTTTGTTTTTTACCAAAAATATTTAGTAGACTACAAAAAAATAGTCCAGTTTGAGACGTGCTTTTGCCAACAGAGCCAGTGTTCGTGTAAAGGTAAATAGTATGCAATATGAGTGCTACTTTTAATCGGTAGAATCTTTATAGCTTAATGTTAGACATAAAGTTTGTTAGATTTAAGTAAAATCGTAAATTTCTTTGTAACTACTATTTGTTTTCTGTACACTCCTTACTATGTATTAGTGTTCAATAAAGAGTATTTCTAAAGTCAAAACTTGAAATTAATGAATCCAACTTTTTCAATGACAGTTTTGCCTAGAAATTAATAATACGAGGACATAAAAATAGTAACGCTTGGCAATCTTTTACAGAAATAATAGCAATGAAAGACAACATTGCCCACTATATGAAAAGTGCTAGGGTTTCATCAAGTCACCCAAAACCACCTTTAAGGGTGCCAGCGAACACAGTAGATTAAATTAGCAACCTCCACAATTCGCGGATATGGGACGATCCTGTGAGGCTAGCGCCAAATGCGCTAACTAAGTTTCCCCGGACCACACAGTCACGGGAGCGACAGAAATCGGTTTATGAGACCCGGCCGGTGTAAGTGTTAAGCTTTTAAAGGTCTTTAGAATTAATATACAAGTGGCTTTCAAATTTAATCTGAATATTTCAGTACGTAGTTGAGTAGTTTAAAAAGACACTGTAGGTAAATGTTCATTGGATTTTTTGACAATTTTTTATAATACTCACTTTATTTTTACTTTGTTTTTATTTTTAAAGTACCTAATCATTTGTTTTGTTTGTTTTTGTTTTTTGTTTCTGTGTTTTTGTTAAAATAAAATAATCCAACTAAACGTTTAGATATGTTATTATCAAGCGGCTTCAAAAAACTTCCTTTGGTAATATAAGTAAAAAAAAAGATAATTCGAGTTCTTTCTTTTGTTTGTTTCGATTCGCCGTTGTTAAAAACGGTGCAGTGCAGTGTACCTACAGATGTAATGAATAATGTTTTGCCTTCGTATTTTGTCGGAAAAGTTCGTATTTATGTTGCTTTCTCAACTAGCTTGCTGAAGTTTACTGAAGCTAATTAAGAAAGCAAGATAAATACGAACTTGTTCGACAAAACACGATGGAAAAACATTATTCAATAGATCTGTGCTGATCTCACAAGCAATAACACAGATAGTTAGTAGTCATACTTGTTAGGACCATTTTTTGGCCGGATGCTGCACTTCATGATGAAAGCAAGCCGCTTTGCACAGTGATAGTACAGACTAAATTGAGTGATTTGACCCGCAGCAGCGGAAGTTTCACCCCTTAGGAACAGAGATGGCGCCACTTCTTTAAAAAATGTTTAAAAAAATTCTACAAGCTAAAGTAATAGACCGATTTCAATGTTTGATATCTCAAATGAAAGCTTATTATATACGTTACTTATAAAAAAATACTGAAAAAATATATACTGTAAACTTCTGGCAAAACACGGCATCTTAAGTTTTTTTTTCTTACTTCATTTGTAGTTTTTACTTGATTTCTTAAAAAAACTGTATGCAACATGAATGGTTTAATGCATATACATATTATAGAGTATATAACAAGTATAATGAAAAAAACCCGACACCAATACCTTTCATATTCCACGAAATATGAAAGTTTAAATGTGAGCACAAATTTTATTAAAAAATATTTCAAAAAATTCTACAAGCTAAACTAACAAACCGATTTCAATGTTTAATATCCCAAATGAAAGCTCATAACATTCATTATTTACAAAAAAATACTAAAAAAATCTGTACTGAAAACTTTTGGCAGAAAACGCCATCTTAAGATTTTTTTTCTTATCAGATTGGTAGTTTTTACTGGATTGCTTAAAATATTGTACGTTTTATGCAACATAAATGGTTTAATGCATAACTATATATATTTTTGAGTAAATAACAAGTATTATAAAAAAAAACCCGACACCGATACCTTTTATACTTTACGAAATATCTAAGATTAATTATGCACGCTTTTCTTACAAATAATTTTCAACGAAATCTTCAAGTGAAACGAGTGCTCATATTTTAATGTAAGTATAATATTAAACGAAAAGAAGAAAGAAATTACCTATTTTATAAAAAAAAACGAATAAAAAGTTTTTTCCTGGTGTTAAGAAAAAATATAATTGCTTTAAAATGTGTAATTGTTTTTATTCAAAAAGAAGACAAAAAGTAAAAACTATATCGTTTTCGGCATAGTTGGTTCTTAAATATATTATATGCTGCTTAGTAGTTGGCGAATTTATTTAAAAATTAGCTTTTTACTGATAGGACCTCAACTTATAGATATGTCACATTTCAAATAAAAGACTATGTACATCAATGTTTATCAAATATTTTAATTATAACTTATAAGTCCTCTTCGGGTTCATCGGCACAAGTAGAACTGAAAAGGAAAAGCCGTTTTGAAGTACTTGTGCTATTCCAATACTACAAAATCACTGATCTTTTAGACAAGTAAAATTTTGTGCCTACCTCTGGAAATCAGTGGTCAGCATACAAAATAAGCCTACAACGATTATTATATGACGGTCGATGTGTCAAAAGGTTCTCGAATGGAGTCCGCGGACCGGGAGACAAGCTGTCGGTAGGCCTCCAACAAGATGGAGCGACGACCGCTTAGGATCGCGGGATCGCGGTGGATGCGAAAAGCATGATGATGAATATTATAATTAACTTGCTTTTGATTTGTACAGCCACATTTGCAGGATTTACACTGGGCAGTGCATGGTAAGCTGACCCGACGACACCCACAACGCATGGTGTCGCAGCCAGATTTGCAGGCACAATGATCCAAGAAGAGGCTTAATAGCGACCAAATCGCTGTAACTGCCGATCGTTCTGGAGTCCAACTCTCTTTTGCCTTAGTCCATCCCCAAGAAGATAGACATGGTAAGGAAACTTCTTATTTCAGAGCGTTTACCCAATTATGGCCTGCCTGATAAGCTGCACGCAGTGCATGTTATAGAGAGCAGCTGATGTAGGTGGCAGGCTTGTCACGAGCTTGTTTTTTGAAGATATGATGCTCAAACGGAACACATGTATTGAAATGAAGTTCGTAAATACTTGTTTGCTTCAAAAAATAAGCTACCTACCATAGCTGCTCTCCATAAACATGTACTGCGTGCAGCTTACCAAGCGGGCCACATATGGGGAAACGCTCTGAAACCAGAAGTTTCCGTACCATGTCCATCTTGTTGGGGATGGACTGAGGCAAAAGAGAGTTGGACTCCAGAATGGTCGGCAGTTACAGCGATTTGGTCGCAATTAAGCCTCTTGGACTATTGTGGCTGCAAATCTGGCTGCTATACCATGCGTTGTGGGTGTCGTCAGGTCAGTTTACCATGCACTGCCCAGTGTAAATCCTGTAAGGTGGCCGTACAAATCAAAAGCAAGATATTATAATATTCGTTGCAGGGTTATTTTGTATGTACAAAATTTTACATGTCTAAAAGATCAGTGATTTTGTAGTATTGGAATAGCACAAGTACTTCAAAACGGCTTTTCCTTTTCAGTTCTACTTGTGCCGATGAACCCGAAGAGGACTTATAAGTTATAATTAAAATATTTGATAAACATTGATGTACATAGTCTTTTATTTGAAATGTGACATATCTATAAGTTGAGGTCCTATCAGTAAAAAGCTAATTTTTAAATAAATTCGCCAACTACTAAGCAGCATATAATATATTTAAGAACCAACTATGCCGAAAACGATATAGTTGTCTTCTTTTTGAATAAAAACAATTACACATTTTAAAGCAATTACATTTTTTCTTAACACCAGGAAAAAACTTTTTATTCGTTTTTTTTTAATAAAATAGGAAATTTCTTTCTTCTTTTCATTTAATATTATACTTAAATTAAAATCAGAGCACTCGTTTCACTTGAAGATTTCGTTGAAATTTATTTGTAAGAAAAGCGTGCATAATTAATCTTAGATATTTCGTAAAGTATAAAAGGTATCGGTGTCGGGTTTTTTTTATAATACTTGTTATTTACTCAAAAATATATATAGGTATGCATTAAACCATTTATGTTGCATAAAACGTACAATATTTTAAGCAATCCAGTAAAAACTACCAATCTGATAAGAAAAAAAAATCTTAAGATGGCGTTTTCTGCCAAAAGTTTTCAGTACAGATTTTTTTAGTATTTTTTTGTAAATAATGAATGTTATGAGCTTTCATTTGGGATATTAAACATTGAAATCGGTTTGTTAGTTTAGCTTGTAGAATTTTTTGAAATATTTTTTGATAAAATTTGTGCTCACATTTAAACTTTCATATTTCGTGGAATATGAAAGGTATTGGTGTCGGGTTTTTTTCATTATACTTGTTATATACTCTATAATATGTATATGCATTAAACCATTCATGTTGCATACAGTTTTTTTAAGAAATCAAGTAAAAACTACAAATGAAGTAAGAAAAAAAAACTTAAGATGCCGTGTTTTGCCAGAAGTTTACAGTATATATTTTTTCAGTATTTTTTTATAAGTAACGTATATAATAAGCTTTCATTTGAGATATCAAACATTGAAATCGGTCTATTACTTTAGCTTGTAGAATTTTTTTAAACATTTTTTAAAGAAGTGGCGCCATCTCTGTTCCTAAGGGGTGAAACTTCCGCTGCTGCGGGTCAAATCACTCAGTTTAGTCTGTACTATCACTGTGCAAAGCGGCTTGCTTTCATCATGAAGTGCAGCATTTTGACTCTAACAAGTAGGACTATAGGTAAGGGTCGAAACATTCATAGCAAGTGTCGCGTCACGTGTGTGCTCGCAGGCGCGCGGCAACTCTCACTGCTTAGACAATCTCAAGTTGTCGCGATGTAGGTGTTTATCGCTGTAGGTATGGACGAGTGACGGATGCCTGACTATACCACAAACTTTGTTTACTTTGGGACTAGGTTAATATTGTTTTATTTCTTTCATCCGCTTAAAAGTTTGAAAAATTTGTACTTATTGATTAATATTAAAAATAAGATCGCTACACCGCATGACTTGGCCCACCACACGCATGCGACTTTGCCCTCAACTTTGCTTATTAGATTGTTTTGTTTGACGCTGTAAGTTGAGTTTAATTTGCGAATTAACCGAATGTTCCTGAAACGTAGTTTTCACAATGGAGTGTTGTGTGTAATGTGAACTTAATGCTTTTATCGTAATTAATTTGTGCGAGTTGAAAGCGGGTGCCTCGATTTAGATAGGATTTGTGTGTTAGTGTTAAATAGGATAGAATTAGGGATGCAACGATACCGATGCCGACAATCATATTAAATATATTTCCCGGATAACTCACGTCTTAAATCGAGTTTAGATCGACATGTTTCGGGCTAATCCGTAGCCCTTCTTCCTCGGAGCAACGCGACTCGGCGGCTGCTGCAACACGCGCACTGCGCGCCGCCGCTCTGCTCGCGCGACTACCCGACGAAACTGACACCGGCACACAACTACCCGCGTTTTCATCATGATTTTCATTATAACTGTCAAATGTAGGGTAGCACACAACACTAACAACATCGCTCTGTAAAGCTCTTATGTTCAAAACCGCAGGTTATCGTTATTTTTGATGATCATCGGTATCGTAAAAAATATTACGATTTAAAACGATTCTTAAAACTAGGTTGATGTAATTATTTGCGTGAAAAGGAAGGCAAGATAGCATTCATGTTTGCGCTGGCAACACTAATCTTTCATATTTTGACGTTTGCTACTGACGTTGACGTTAGTTTTTCGCGCGAGTATTGTTGTAGTAGGGTAGGTCAATTTGTGGCATTCGAACATGGCGGATGTAGACAATATATAATTTTGCTATTTATGTTTCTTTGGCTAGTTTAAGTACAATTTTGAGAGTGTTTTGTTTGTCACAAAATTCTATACTGCTCTCGTGTCTGTCATTTTTTAATGCGCAAGTTGTTTCCACGTGGTTTCTGGAATTATACTATCAAGTTACAAAAACTACAATCACCGTACAACGTTGCCTCTCGAAAGAGAATACATAGACACTGGCGAAATTGTCTTATTAATTAGGACAGAAGCCATATTTTAAAAAAGAATTAAGAAAATTATTGTTGTAGTACATACAAAGTAATATTTTTTCAGTAGTTCAACATTGATAAAATTATGTTTGTCTGTTATGTCTCTACGTTGCCAGTAACTAACTTTTTTTAACGTTATTACAAAATCTCATTTTTCTATTTCTAAGACAATAAATAAAATTGAAAGTACTCTTTCAAATTGTTTCCATAAAAACTCTATCACAGAAATCCTTTCGTTTCCTTACCGATAGTAAGAATTTGCCACAAACAATTTTTCAAACCGTGAGGACGAGAAAATATAGCTTTAATACCGCATGATCGGAATAAAATTGCCTGCCTTGTCCAACACAGTGGCACAGTCGAGCACAGCGTAGAAATAAACAGTGGGGTTAAATGCTTTCGATATTTGCAACGAATTGGTTGACACTGTGAATAAACTGACATAATTTGTCAATCAACTGACATAATTTTTATGAACTGTGAAAACTTCGCAGTAGATTCTGTATGAAAAGTAGTTATTTACCAATTTGTTTATTCACTTATAATTTGTCTTTTTCCTGGTCATTGATCAAAATCCCGGGTAGAGCTCCATTCCAGGAATGTTCTAATATTGTAAATTATTTGGTTAGATGAATATCCATACTAATATTATAAATGCGAAAGTGTGTTTGTATGTTTGTTTGTTTGCCCGTCTTTCACGCCGTAACGGAGCGACGGACCGTCGGGTTTTTGGCATAGAGATAGTTTATGGGCCCGAGAGTGACATAGGCTACTTTTTAACCCGGAAAAATGCACAGTTCCCGAGGGAACAGCGCGCGATAACCGAATACCACGCGGGCGGAGCCGCGGTCAAAAGCTAGTAAAAATTATATATTTCAAAGTATCAAATCGTAAACCAGTATTGTCTTCATTAACACTGTGGCTATGGCGTTCGGTAAGAGACTTTGTATGTAGGTTAAAAATACCCTGATAATTTTGGTTCTATTTATCTTTTCCCGGAGGGTAGAGACACGATTTATTTTTCAAAGTGGCTAAAAGTTAGTTGTTTTTAAGTTCTCATCGTTAGTGCTATACGCAGTAAAGTTAGCGTTATAAATAAGGGATTACTTTTGTACCTTGTAATTTTAACGTCATGTTTGAAAAGCCATACGAAATTGTGTACCAACTGAAAGCGAAAAGGTACAAAAGATATCAATTATTTATGACATTGACTGTACCTAGTATTTAAAAAGCACAAAATTAATTCGTGTATTTTAAACACTGCGTTTTGTAGAATTAACCTTACATGTTCAAAAACAAATTTGAGTTAATCAAATAAAGTCAATGAAGTCCTTGCCATGGTTATCTAAAGCCACAAAACTCAAAGCATTCGATTTCAAGTTGATATATGATTATTACCTTATTAATAATTATGTTACTAATGCCAACGGTTGATGACCTAAAAATTAAATATGTTTTGCGCAAAAATAAAATTATATCTACACCTTCTTGCTGCATGTATTTTTTTGTTAACTTTGGTACATAATGGATACTTACCGAATTTTAAATCAATTCCACAAATGGAAGTTGATGAAAATGCCTGTTCATTCAATATTTATTACAATAGGGTACAGACTAAGAACAACATTATACTTTGCCGTCTCTGTTAAAATAATGATTTTACACCGCCTCTTACGATTTACATTCTCAAATTAGTGCATGTGCACGTTCAAGAGAAAAATAAAGAAACTTCTTCACATTCTCATATTGCTGCCTGCTGAATAAATTCTGACAGGCACACATAAAGTGTATGTATGTATGTTATCTCAAGCGACGCGCGGATTCAATTTGGCCACGATTCGCACGGGGGTCACGTGCCACGGCGGCAGCTGTCGCGACGATCGTATTTTGTTTGCTTTACGTTCCGCCTTCGAAAATGGGGCGCTGGTATTAGCTGATTGAAGGTAGTGGCGTGTTTCGTGCGAGTGAATTAGCTTTTGTTCTGTAAGTTAGAATTATTTTAATAGTGCAATTGAAAATAGTCGTAGACAAGTGGCGTTGAGAGAAAGAGACGGAGAGAGAGAGGGGGGTAAAATTATTTTTTACATACTCAATACACAAGACAGTGGTCATATCCATTATTATTATTTATTTTTGTCAAAGTCAAAGTCAAAATCTATTTATTCAATTTAGGCTATGATAAGCACTTATGAACGTCAAAAAATCTACCACCGGTTCGGAAAAACCTTCTACTTTGCTGCGAAATCAATATTATTTATAATTATTTTTAAAAATTATTATTATTTAGTATTTGTATGTGTATCAAATATGCGTCAATAAATTTATCTTTCTTTCTCTTTTTTAGAAAAAAGGTTATCTTTAATATAACTAATATTAGACTATACGACAAGTGCACAAAGTACGATTTTGGATTGATACGCTTAAAAAAGTTAATCCGAAATCAACATAATTTTAATGAACACTTTTCCATACTAATATGAAAAATGCGAAAGTGTGTTTGTATGTTTGTGTGTTTGTCCGTCTTTCACGCCGTAACGGAGCAACCGATCGACGTTATTTTTGGCAGAGAGATAGTTTATGGGCCCGAGAGTGACATAGGCTATGTTTCATTTTTAATATCAGTATTAGTAATATAGTAGAAAGCGGCATCATGCCATCATGTGTGTACATAACACAAAACATTTCATTATTTATAAATATATATATCTTGCTCTTGGGGATTGAGTAACGCATCGAACCTTAAAGAAAGACACGTCGCGATAATGACGTACTGGCAATGCGCGCGGGTCATTTGAAAAAAGAAGTAAAAGAAGAATTCGGAATTGAGATGGATTTTGACGGTGATGGCGGCCGCCTTATGAATAAATATTAATTTGTTTTAACATAATAAGAACTATTGGTAAAAAAGTGAGTTTTTGCGGACACTGCGGACTATTTGTGGAGTAAGCGGAAAATTTTATCTCTATTGTTTTAGTTTTACACCGTTTTGATGTTATCCATTTTACACGGGAAGCAGAGAAGGCGAAAGGTAAGTAGCCTTTTGAACCAGTGCACCCAAAGGCCAAAGATGTTTTAGTAACAGGCTACTTTTTATTCCGGAGAAATGCACAGTTCCCGAGGGAACAGCGCGCGATAACCGAATACTACCTACGTGAGCGGAGCCGCAGGCAAAAGCTAGTTTAAATAATCTGACTACTGGAAGTTGGTC
Source organism: Choristoneura rosaceana (assembly GCA_037349165.1). Classification (NCBI taxonomy): domain Eukaryota; kingdom Metazoa; phylum Arthropoda; class Insecta; order Lepidoptera; family Tortricidae; genus Choristoneura; species Choristoneura rosaceana. Next base: position 2,831,941 of record JAZBNJ010000026.1, read on the forward strand.
GAATTTAATTTGGAAGATTTGATGACAAACATCGGGGCAGGTGAAACTAAAAAAATAAAGCTTGTAAAAATGAAATTTTCAACAGGTATTCTAAATCTTTTCCATTAAAAATATTATTTAACATTAGTAGTGTTTTTTTTTTTTATTCGACTGGATGGCAAACGAGCAAGTGGGTCTCCTGATGGTAAGAGATCACCTACCGCCCATAAACATCTGCAACACCAGGGATATTGCAGTGCGTTGCCAACCTAGAGGCCTAAGATGGTATACCTCAAGTGCCAGTAATTTCACCGGTTGTCTTACTCTCCACGCCGATACACAACAGAGCAAGCACTGCTGCTTCACGGCAGGATTAGCGAGCAAGATAGTGGTAGCAATCCGGGCGGACCTTGCACAAGGTCCTACCACTTACAAGCTTTACTTATTCTCAATCTTTTCCATTAAAACATTATTTAACTTTAATAGAGTGTAACTGTTTAGTAGAATTAAATCATCTACGTACAAAACGCCCGTATAAACGCCACATAGAACTTTAGATAATAGGAATCGAGTTTACCCTTTTCTTGTAAACAAGTTTAGAGTCGGCAAGTTCCCGGCAACTTCATGAAGGAACAATCAAGTTAGAGCGAGACGTGAGGGAATGCCGGGTGCCGACATCGGAAATGCTCGGGCGGACTCGGGACGAAATGACTTCTGTACGATCTCATCACCATTGTCCTAGTCTAAATACGTCTAACTGCTGCGTATATGACTCCTCTCAGGAGAGGGATTGGGCTGTATTGCTCATGCCGGCACAGTGCCGATTGGAAACTTCATACACACATATTCATACATTTTTAGGGTTCCAGAGCCAAAATGGCAAAAACGGAACCCTTATAGTTTCGCTGTTGTCTGTCTGTCAAATTCAAATTCAAATCATTTATTCAGTAAATAGGCCACAATGTGCACTTTTACACGTCATATTTTAAACTACCAGCGTTTTCGGAAAGACCATCATTGACAAGAAGAATGCGCCGCAAGAAACTTGGCAGAAAGTAATTTTTTTCAAAATAAAATAATTATAAATAAAATACTTAAAAGCTACAGTAAACAATCAAACAAAAAATTACAAAAAAAAAGGATATCTGTCCGTCTGTTCGTCCGTCCGCGGCTTTGCTCAGAGATTATCAATGCTAGAAAGCTGTAATTTTTCACGAATGTATATGTCAACTATGCCGACAAAAAGATACGATAAAAAATAAAAATAAATTTTTTTTGGAGTGCCTCCCATAGACATAAAGTGGGGGTGATTTTTTTTATGGTAGTAAGCATATCAAACTTACAAGAAAAACTATAGCGGTTTAGTTTTCTTGAGAATTATTAGTAGTTTAAGGGTAAATAACAGCCTAAGGTATAAAATATACCTGAACTTAAAATATTCCGTACAAACAAGGTACAAAATACAAAATCTTCAGAAAAATTAGACTAAATTTTTTCGCAATGGCCACGGAACCCTATCTCGGGCGTGTCCGACACGCTCTTGTCCGGTTTTTTAGGGTTCCGGAGCCAAAATGGCAAAAACGGAACCCTTATAGTTTCGCCATGTCTGTCTGTCTGTCTGTCTGTCTGTCTGTCTGTCCGTCTGTCTGTCTGTCTGTCTGTCCGTCCGCGGCTTTGCTCAGAGACTATCAATGCTAGAAAGCTGTAATTTTGCACGGATATATAGGTAAATTATGCCGACAAAATAGTACAATTATAAATTCAAAAACAATTTTTTTTAGGGTACCTCCCATAGACGTAAAGTGGCGGTGATTTTTTTTTTCTCATCCAACCCTATGGTGTGGGGTATCGTTGGATAGGTATTGTAAAACCATTAGGGGTTTGCTCAAACGATTTTTCGATTCAGTCATTTGTTTGCGAAATATTCAACTTTAAAGTGCAAATTTTCATAAAAATCGAGCGTCCCCCCCCCTCTAAAATCTAAACCGGTGGGTCGAAAAATTTGAAAAAATTCAGGATGGTAGTAAGTATATCAAACTTCCAAGGAAAACTATAACAGCTAAGTTTGCTTGAGAACTATTAGTAGTTTATGAGTAAATAGCAGCGTAAATTCAAATTCAAATTCAAATTCAAATTGTCTTTATTCACATAAAATATGGTACAATAGGTGATAAATTAACATTTCCAGTACAAAAACATATTTTGCTACATAATAGCATGCAAAGTTATCTTAAAAGTAAACATAGGCATCATAACTAATCATAATCATAAGCAGAACACAAAGTAGCATAGTTATGCGTAGGGTATAAAATATACCTAAACTTGGAAGATTCCGTATAAAATACGAAATCCTTAGAAAAATATTACTTAATTTTTTCGTAATGGCTACGGGACCCTATTTTGGGCGTGTCCGACACGCTCTTAGCCGGTTTTTTTATTTATTACGTAATTCATGTACAAAAAAGAGTTATTGTATTTGTGTTGTCTTATAAGGTTCAAGCAGGGCTCACCTCGGAGCCCTGTTTACGGTCAATAAAGAGACCCTTTTACTTTTTACAGCGTTTCTCACGTGTGATTACATTGTAGGACGCTCGTACACTTTACGGCTTGTTGTACCAATCTGTCTTGAGTCCACTATTGCCAGTTTAACGACCTACGGCACCTTTTGCTCTAACGGAAACCTTAATAGCGCGGTTGTGTTGATAAAAAGCTTGGGTTGATGGATTTTTAACGTTTTCTAGGGTCCCATACCACAATAAGCTAACCAACAAAAAGTTGGGAAACCGTCGACATATTCGCTTCAAAGTTCGATATTTCAAAAACAGCTAAACCTGAAAAAAACCTGATTTAAAAAAAAAACACGTTCAAATCGGTTCACCCGTGTAAGAAATACGTGCCACAGAAAGACACACAGACAAACATAGCGGTCAAACTTATAACACCCCCATTTTTGCGTCGTGGATTAAAAAGAAACGTGGTGGCCTAGTTTGACCTACATATTGCTAAAACAACCATAAAATTTAAAACACTAAACTTACTATTTTTTTTAAACTGCTTGATGGTTACTTTCTAATTTAGCGAAGTTTGTTAGTTATTTTGAGGATAAAGTTTTGGTACTAAATTCACTGTTACAAAATTTTTTGTAGTTAAAATGCCGCTAAAATTCGTTTGACTTTATCTGTCACTTCGACATTTGTAGTATTTGTTAGAAAGGGACAAAGCATTTGTTAGTTAACATAGGCTTGTTAAGTTTTATGAATAAGGGGGTTAATCTTTTTAGATTTTTCAAAATTAAATCCCTTGTATTAGGTACCCAAGGGGTTGATTTGAAACAGTGATACATGAAACTTGGTACTTTAATATTAAGTTAGTTTTAAAGTTGCTCGATGAACACTAATTGGAACTTTCTAGAGCTAAGTGCTTGGTCGGCGTCCAAACAATTTAACAGTAAGTGAAAGAACCAGAAAACTAATATCCTTAATGCATTGTTATTTATGACAGATTTTCAGGGTTCCGTAACACAAAAAAAAAGGAACTATAACATAATTATATACTTTGCTCACCCGCGACCTTACGATAGAGAGCTACGTCTCGATAACAATGCAGCTCCTCCGCCTCCGAGTTGTAATCACACACACAAATCACTCAAACTCAATTAGGTTTCACCATCACTACAAATCGGAAAAAATTCAGGATGGTAGTAAGTATTATCAAACTTACAAGGAAAACTATAACGGTTAAGTTTTCTTGAGAATTATTAGTATTTTAAGAGTAATTAGCAGACTAAGGTATAAAATATACCTAAACTTGGAATATTACGTACAAAATACGAAATCCTTAGAAAAATAATAATAATAATAAATATCACGGGACAATTCACACCAATTGACCTAGTCCCAAAGTAAGCTTAGCGAAGCTTGTGTTTGGGCACTTAGCAACGGATAAACATAATTATATAGATAGATACATACTTAAATACATATTAAACACCCAAGACCCGAGAACAAACATTCGTATTTTTCATTAAAATATCACTTAATTAATTTAAAATATGACTTAATTTTTGCGTAATGGCTACGGAACCCTATTTCGGGCGTGGCCGACACGCTTTTGGCCGGTTTTTTCCGTCTAATCTTGAATTTCAACTTATAACTCTTTCTTTTAACTGTAACAGCAATAACACATCAGTTTAGAAATACGTTATCTATCTATTACTTGCCGTTATACATTTTGCATTTAAATTCTCATTTCGATGAACGGCGCCATAAATAGAGATCGAGCGGGTATTCGGCGTAACCGCAAATTGAATTCAGTTTTCGTGAGTTTTCGAGATTCGAAATAAGAATGCATTTTGCATTCAAACGACATGTTTTGCCTGTTATTGGACATTATTCGAAGTTTAAGTTTTCGTGTTCAACGGAATTTATATATACTCGAGTAAGCCTTTTTTCAAACACTGCAAAAGTTCTATCAACGTTTAAAATATTTTTTTTTATTCGACTGGTTGGCAAACGAGCAAGTGGGTCTCATGATGGTAAGAGATCACCACTGCCCATAGGCACCTGCAACATCAGGGGGATTAAATATAAATAATTATCATAGGACACTTAATACCAATTGACCTACTCCCACACTATTAAGCAATGCACAAGCATGTACTATGGATACTAGGCAGCGGATAAACATACAAGTCCGTGAGATCTTAAAAAAACCTTCGGATTTTAGAAGCATGCTTCGGGTATTGACGATGACACGCGATCGTGATACGCAGTTCGGTTCTGTTATCAACTTGCAAAACTTTTCAAAGTTACCGTAAAAAGTTATGTAAAGAATAACCATCAGTACAAAATGAACCTTACTACAATAATATTACGCTTCTTTATCTTTTTCTAATTTTAATACAATATGACTTTTTGTCATGATACAAATAAAACAAAATCAGCATTTTCGAATTCTTCCATCGTCAATTTAAATTGAGAACACCCCGCCTCAACACAGTACTTTTGTTTGGAATTATATACCTAGAGCTGTTGTTATACTGTATCTACTTCTCTTGGGTATGTCAAATGAATTTTTTTGGTCTGCTTTCGTTTTATATATTTTTTAATGCACTTTTCGAAATCCCCGTTGCTTCTATAACACGGTCTAGTACCTTATTAAAATATTTACGACCACTTTTTTCTTAATAAAATCAACTTATATACAAAATATTTATAAATATATTGTAACCAATTTCCAGTGATTGGCTATTTACAGACATACCCTGCTTAAGTTGACTCGCCATGGAAATCAATTTCCGAAAAATAACAAACTACCTAAATAAATATATGCAATTGGTGGTTTTAACTGCTCTATATACATCAATGAAAACACAACGAGTGCACTCTACGCGTGATGGATTGCTACTGAGTCAAAAAGACAATTGTCATTTTTTACTAACGAATTCTTCCGATTTCCCCCGAAACCCGAAGGGTTTTCTAAAAGCTCACGGATTGTACTTATATAGATAAATACAGACTTAAATACATATTAAACATCCAAGACCCGAGAACAAACATTCGTATTACTCATACAACTGGGGATCGAACCAGGGACCTCAAGCATCGTAGTCAGGTTCTCTAACCACTTGGCCATCTGGTTATCTTATAAAATAGTTTAAAATACTAAAAGGCTGTTTCACCACCCTTTGACTAATTTATACGGCATCACATTTATCCGTCAAATAAATTTTATCAATAATTGATGGTGAAACAGGGTAAGAACACTTTTTAATGTTAAACCAAATGGTAAATCTATGTAACTGCTCCATCATCACACTCCAACATCACTGTGATTGTATTGTCTCACTCTGGCGTTCGCAATCGCATTCGCCATCTCTTTCTACCCTCATCTTTCACCACATGACAGTAAATAATCTATCTGAATATTGTACACCATGAATATGGTAGATTACGGGCATGTACTTAATTAATTATTTTATACTAGCTTTTGCCCGCGGCTCCGCCCGCGTGGTAATCGGTTATCGCGCGCTGTTCCCTCGGGAACTGTACATTTTTCCGGGATAAAAAGTAGCCTATGGCACTCTCGGGCCCATAAACTATCTCTATGCCAAAAATCACGTCGATCCGTCGCTCCGTTACGGCGTGAAAGAGGGACAAACATACAAACACACAAACACACAAACATACAAACACACAAACATACAAACACACAAACCCACTTTCGCATTTATAATATTAGTAAGGATTTACCTTCTACCTCTCTGTACCCGTTTTCATGCAATAAATGAATTATGTATTATTATAAGGGTGGTGATTCTAGACACCATTCTTGGTCAAAGCAGGTATATCCTTAGATTCCAGTTAGATTCCAACAAACTCAAATATGGCTTGTTTTATGTTGGAGTTTAAGTGCCTAGCTTCCAGATCTACTGTCAAATCAGCTCCATGGAAATATTTGAAACGACAGTGTGGCAGTTTGAAGTTTTAACTGTCGTTTTTGAAACACTCTTTCCGAAACTTTATTGTTGGCAACGCATTTGTTAGTCTCACTGATGTAGCGTGATTCCTTGTTACAAAAAAATCAAAGAATAAAAAAATGAGTATAACCGAAACCAAACATGGCCGGCTGTAATCTCTAAGCACAGAAAAGCCTCCGTTCATGGAGCATTTGTGACTGGAGATGGTCTCACATGCTTTATTCTCTACTAAAACACAACAGTCCATCACCGTCATTATCAGCTCACTTAGAACGCCTTAATGAACAACAGCTTGCCCGCCTTTCACAATGAAGTCAATTACATCTGGTGAAAAACGTGCCAAACGTCACTGCCATGTGAAAACCTTGTAATGCACGTCCGCATTAAACAATAATTCACTAAGTATGCAAACGTTACTTATAGTTATGAGGCTTTCACATTACAGTGACGCAATGCTGCATCTTCAGGTTCAAGATCGCCACTTGAGAAACTAAAACCAATAAAAATAATTTCGTCCAGTGGTAACACTAAATTCAAATGTCTTTTGTCAAAGTTTAACGTTGTTTGCACGTGGTATTTTAAAGTGGTATTTTGTGTTTTTGTGCGTTAAAATGCCGAAGATTATCCATAGCTTTGGAAACAATGCATAAAAATTTGTCATAGAAAATACTCCCTTAAACTTCCCTTAAATAACACCACTGACACCGTTGTCAAGTGACTGGTAGGTATCGTAAAGTAAGTGTAAAGAATGTTGCAATATAAAACGTAGAAGTGCTGCCCCCGCGTCAGGTTTTTTTATATTAAGGTTAAGGTTAAAGACATTTATTTCTCATAAGAATTAACATTCACTTAACATGAGAAATACATCACAGAAAAGTAAATTACATGCAAATAATTCCATAAGGATACCTAAGTAGCACATTGTAGATGTGGGTAGAGATAAGGCATAATTTGAAGGTAGATTTCGATTCGGCCGCTCGGTCGGTAACTCGGTAAGTACGCGTCTAGCGAGTGTAGATAGTTTGTTTACATTACTAGTGCGCAGAAACAGAGATCAAGCGCATCTGGATGTGACATGATGATTTGAGCGTACCAATAAGTTTTTTTTTTTTCTGTTATTACTATTTATTTTTATTTTTAGTTTTTTTTTTTTATGAACTATTATTATTATTATTATTTTTACATTTAAGTTTTATGCTTAAAATATTTATTAATAATATAGGCTAAAAATATTGATTATTCATGCGAAGATATTTTAATTTTGTATCTTATATATCTATTTGGTTATATTACATTATCATTCTTATTATTATTTACAACATAAATAACAATAATGAAAGTGAGGATAATTTGACATATTATATGTGATGTTCTGCCTAAGAGTAGGCGTGGTTTATGTAAGTATTACATTACATTAGTGAATATTAAGGTTTGTAAATTGCTACTTAAATAGATTTTATTTCGTATACATTAACTTAAAACGTGCATTATTATTATTATTATTATTTGTGATTTAATGTAGAGTAATATTGTTGTGTATAATATGATACTTTAGTAACTTTTTGAACGTATGAGGAGTCTTTGCCTCTTTTATATCCCTGGGTAGTTTGTTGTATAATTTTGCGCCTTCGTGGATTATTGTTCTTTTGCCATAGTTTGTCCTTGAAGTATACAGTATTATTCCACTACGTCTAAGTCTGAGTCTCTGAATTTGTTGTTTTTTAGTGAATGTTATCTGCGTGTGCATATCTTTATTTAGTATCTTTCGTATTAAGATACAAGTTCTGTAGATATATGTCTGTGTTATATTCATTATCCCAGTTTCCTTATATAATTTTACAGTTGCTGTTAAGAAATCATAGTGGAATAATACCTTTAATAACTTATTTTGTGCTCTTTGTAAACTATATAAATTTGTTTTCGCGGCAGCACCCCATAGTTCTATCAAGTATTCAATGTGTGGTTTTACTAATGAATTGTAGATAGTATATCGGACATACTTTGGCATACATTTCACAATACCACGTAACGCTCCGGTTAAAGATATTAGTTAAGTTTTAATTTTTGCTATATGTGGTTCCCAGCTCATATATCTATCTAGTATTAAGCCCAAGTATTTTTCTTGTTCCACATGCTTCAAGGGTTTACCATCAATTGATAGTGGTTCGTGATTAGGTATTTTTTTATTTTTAGATGTAAATATAATATAATTTGTTTTAGATATATTTATAGTCAAAAGATTTTTTTGGAACCATTTGTTCAACAAGTCCAAATCATTTTTTGCATCCAACAATATGGTATGAATGCTTCTACCAAAATAAAACAAACAGGTGTCATCGGCATATAGGAATATGTCTCCTTTAAGACCAATTTCATGTATGCTATTAATATAGATAAGAAACAGCAACGGGCCCATTATGGATCCCTGCGGCACGCCGTAACTCATTAGACGCGGCTTACTCTGACTGGAGCCAGATTTGACAACCTGGAAACGATTTGACAAGTATGATTTTAATATAGCATAAGCCTTTCCAGTTACGCCTATATCAACCAGTTTATTAAGCAATAGTACATGGCTTACCGTATCAAAAGCTTTGCTGGTAAGTCTTTAGTGACTTTCGTTTCTGTGCATCGTCATGGGAAAAATCTCTAAGATTATAAAGTGGTATTGCTTAACGTTGAATATAAAGGAATGCTTTTAAGCTTAGAAATAAGACCTACCAACCACCAAATAGATTTGTGCTCACCTCCACACAAAAATCGATGGTCCCGTGTTGTAACTGCACGTCTAACAGTTTTTTTTTTTCTTCATCAACTATCATTGTTTTTTTTTTTATTTATGCTTTCAACATTAGCACCCATCGATTCAAAACGGGGTTGTATTAAAGGGGTGTACTGAAAATCAGCGCTGTACCAGTCAGGGCAGCTTATGGAACCCTAACTCACAGCATACGCTGAGTACATCCCCTTTGCCACAGCAAAATGTTAGTTTTTAGTAAGTTTGTAATTATTTGTAATAAGTCTTCGTTGTACTATGTGTTGTGGCAATATATGATATCTTATGTAATCTTATCTTATCTTAAAGGTACCAAATAAAATGTAACACGAAAATGAGCTAAAGCCAATTCCTGCTACGTGTTCTCTATGCCGTCGCACGCGCCTGAATATTTGATGGGCAGCCGGCGCTCGCGCCATGTCTCTCGCTAATTGTGATAAAACATAGCGACCGGATAAAATGCTTCAATCTTTATACGATTCTTTCTCGCTTTGGGATTTTTGTGCGATTTGGAGTTTAAAAGTTCGTGAAATAACTATGTACTTTTAAATACGAAACGTATGCGTGATAGCCGGGCTAGTGGCACAGTCCCCTCTGTATGGCCATAGCGGAACGTGCAAAAATATCTTGGTTATTATGATAAAAGTTTATGATAATTAATCAAATAATCCGTAGGCCTTGGTGGCCTAGTGGTTTGACCTATCGCCTCTCAAGCAGAGGGTCGTGGATTCAAATCCCGGCTCGCACCTCTGAGTTTTTCGAAATTCATGTGCGCAATTTACCACGAGCTTTGCGGTGAAGGAAAACATCGTGAGGAAACCTGCACAAGCCTGCGAAGCAATTCAATGGTGCGTGTGAAGTTCCCAATCCGCACTGGGCCCGCGTGGGAACTATAGCCCAAGCTCTCTCATTCCAAGAGGAGGCCTGTGCCCAGCAGTGGGACGTATATAGGCTGAGATGATAATGATGATGATGAATCAAATAATCATTAATTATATTCCCAGAAAGTATACTTATTCGAAGTGAAAGTATAAAAGGGCGATTAATCGAGTGTTTCAACTGTCTCATTTTTCTGGACACTTTTCTGTAAAAATGGCCGAATATTCTGATACAGTTTTTTAGTTATCTGGTAGAAATACAGGAACACTTTTAAATAATTGTAAAAACGACATAAAAATCTAGAGCCAATTCGTAAAAAATGTGACCAGATAATGAGGCGATTGAAGCGCTTCAACTACTTGCTCAAAAGTCGTTGTCATGCATATATCAGCCGGTGAAATTACTGGCACTTGAGGTATTCCAACTTAGGCCTCTAGGTTGGCAACGCGTCTGCAATACCCCTGGTGTTGCAGATGTTTATGAGCGGTGGTGATCTCTTACCACCAGGAGACACACTTGCTCGTTTGCCTTCCAGTCGACTAAAAAAAAAATATATATAATTACACACTCTCTTTTACTAACACCGCCGGCGGTAAGCTGGCTTGTAGGTGAAAATAGCGGTTTTCAAATGCAAGTGTCTTCTATCTCACGTGTAGCCACCACGTAATTCGTGACAACAGCACACGTTGACGAACGACCCAATAAACTCTTCACTCAAGGGTTGTCACTTCCTCGAAGCTCAAAACACAGTCATAAAACAAGTGACAACCGCCCGACGGCCACCGCCTTCGTTCAGAATATAAATCACGGAACTTGGCCAGTTTTATTATTCATCGAAGTTCCGAACCGTAGCGTGTGCCGTTACATGAATTTTGTAAAGTTGGTGACCCTAGCACAAAGCAGACTGCGCCAGTGGGTTGTTTTCTGAATGCGGGATGAAGTGCATGGAAAAATCTACCTGTGGATTTATTTAAGAAACTTGTGCATAGAATACTTATTTAGTGATGATAATTGTAGTTACATAGTGTAAACATAGTGTTACATAGGTAAATAGAAATTTGTTCTAACAAAACATTTTCTATTTTTTTATGCTGTTAAATGGTACGTTTGTAGAATAAAACCGGTGAAGAGCGTGTCGGACACGCCCAGGATAGGGTTCCGTAGCCATTACGAAAAAATCAAATAATATTTTTGTAAGGGTTTCGTATTGTGTACGGAATCTTCCAAGGTTATTTTTTATACCTTAGACTACTATTTACTCTTAAACTACTAATAATTCTCAGGCAATCTTAGCCGCAATAATTTTCCTTTTAAATTTGATTATTTACTACCATTCTGAATTTTTTCAAACTTTTCCACCCAACAGTTAGATTTTAGAGAGGGGGACGCTCGATTTTAATGAAATTTTGCACTTTTTTATTTTACCACTTTGTCGGCGTGACTGATATGTATATTCATGCCAAATTACAGCTTTCTGGCACTTATCGTCTCCGAGCTTAGCCGCGGACAAACAGACAGACAGACGGACAGACATGGAAAAACTATAAATTATGTTCCTAGTTAGTTGACTACGGTATTTTAGGTCATTTGCAAAAGTCATTTATTATTCTCGCCTTAATATTGCCTTCACACTTCATTGCATCCATGGTTGCTCTGAGGACGTAGTGAATAATCCAATAACACAAATTAAATGATGTATGTGCATTGGGTCCTGGCCCAATTTGGGAATACCGGGTTCAGGATAGATTTTCACGGTCCAGTAAACCAGAATATCAGTTAGAACCTGTGGATGTGTGCTATACAACTAGGCAAACTACAGACGGAAAATTTACGTTACTATAAAGTATAGAATACGAGACTAATTATAAGAAGAATAATATCCATACTAATATTATAAATGCGAAAGTGATTGTGTTTGTATGTTTTTTGTTGGTCCGTCTTTCACGTCGAAACAGAGCGACGGATCGACGTGTTTTTTGCCCAGAGAGTAATACAGGCTATACTTTTTATCCCGGAAAAATTCGCAGTTCCCGAGGGATGTGTCCTCTCGACGTGTGATATGGCCAAAGAAAGTGAGAATGCGACATTGGACGATGGAAGAAAGACGCTGTTTGATGCCGAGTTCTTGGAGGATTGAGATGTTGGTTCGGAATTGAGTCCAGGATATGCCAAGCATTTTTCTCCAGCACCACATTTCTAAAGCGTCTAACGTGTTTTATTCAGATTTTATTTCAGTGGCAAGATATCCTATTTTAAAAAAATGTGACACAACCGTACACCATGCTACCAGTTGTTAGACCAACAATTGGTCTAACAACTGGTAGCATGGTGTACGGTTGTGTCACTCTGAAGATGAGCTCTGGTTGAGTTCGAAACGCGTCAGTGTGTTGTGGTGGTGGTGATAGATGGGTTTGTGTAATTTGTGTGTTCTTACAGTGTGGAGGTGGAGGAACTGCATGAACTCGCATAATTTGCATAGACTTAGCTATCTTAAGGTCGCGGGTGAGCAAAGAAATTCTTTTAGTTCATTGATATGGACCTCCGCAAAGTAACGCCTGATTCAATAAATTATTTAAAATTGTACCCTGTACATTTCTTACAAAGTTTCCTTCTGTGGTTGAACCAGTTGTGGCCCAGAGTGAAGACGCTCTGCGTCTTTTAACTAACGCCTGCAACGTCAACTTAAGTGCTTAAGGCGAATGTCCCCTGTCAGCTTGCGTTAAGTCGCCGCCCATTTATTTGGAGATCGCTCGGTTAAAGATAAATGGATTTGTGAAAGTCATTTCGTAGGTTCTTTTTTGAACATACTCGTAATTATGACATTACTAGCTGTTGTCCAAAACTCTATCCGCGTAGAATTCGTTCATCGCTATCCCACCGGAACTAAGTAATTTTCCCTTCCATATGTATTATATTCTGTTTTTAGTATTTGTTGTTATAGCCACAGTAATACATAATCTGTGAAAATTTAAAGTGTTTAACTATTACGGCTCAAGAGATAGAGCTCTGTGACAGACGGACAGACTCAGACAGCGGAGTCTCAATAATAGGTTCTTTTGGCACCTTTTGAGTACGGAGTCCTATAAACGCATCAAAATCGAACTACCTGCTTGAGAACTATGGTACGGTCAAGGACTATAATTCATGAGCCACCATAGAACCATTTCACAGTAAATGTTCCTTTAAAAAGTTTTAAAAAGGTATGAATTAAAGTCCTTGAGTGTTACCACACAGGTAGACGTCAGCATGAAACATTATGACACCTCACTTTTCGCGTCAGGTTTTAAGAATATTTATAAAGGTACAGCATCATCACGACCATAATTTAACAGTCTCGAACACTCATAAAACTTCGTCAAAGTCTGACGACTTAACGCATTTCCCCGTCATATAGTTACCAAGGGGACGCACAACTTCCCGCCCGCTAATGAATTCCCCGAACAAAATTAAAAGCTTATAAATTAAGCGGTTTGACGTAGGGATATTCCTTAAGTTCCAGAGACATTATACTAAGTTCTGAAGGGCTAAGAAAAACAAGCGTTATCTGAGGTTACACCTTTTCCTTAATTAAAATTTTGCGAAGGGACGACGGTTCTTTGAAATGTTAGAAGCTTTGAAATATTACCTTGTCCCTAACTATAATTTTAATGCAAGAATCTGTTTGTTTTGGGCAAGTCAATGTTGTAACTTGAGAGTTGATATTGTTATCGTTTGGGTGGGTTAGGTTTTAGTATGAAAAATACACAGATATAGATTACATTAGATAACGCAAACACCTCAATCTGTATGAAAACCAACCGTGTCACTTTTTTAGGTTCCGGAGCCAAAATGGCAAAAACGGAACCCTTACAGTTTCGCCATGTCTTTCTGTCTGTCTGTCTGTCTGTCCGTCCGCGGCTTTGCTCAGAGACTATCAATGCTAGAAAGCTGTAATTTTGCACGAATATATAGGTAAACTATGCCGATAAAACAGTGCAATTAAAAATTCTAAAACAATTTTTTTTAGGGTACCTCCCATAGACGTAAAGTGGCGGTGATTTTTTTTTTCTCATCCAACCCTATAGTGTGGGGTATCGTTGGATAGGTATTTTAAAATCATTAGGGGTTTGCTAAAACGATTTTTCGATCCAGTAATTTGTTCGCAAAATATTCAACTTTAAAGTGCAAATTTTCATTAAAATCGAGCGTCCCCCCCCCCCCCCCCCCCTCTAAAATCTAAACCGGTAAGTGGAAAAATTTGAAAAAATTTAGGATGGTAGTCAGTATATCAAACTTTCAAGGAAAACTATAACGGCTAAGTTTGCTTGAGAATTACAATACAATACAAATACAAATATTCTTTATTGCACACCATAAAGCAGTACAAAAACTTAAATATAGACACAGATACTGGGTAGACAATAGGCGGTCTTATCGCTTAAAAGCGAATTGTTAGTAGTTTAGGAGTAAATAGCAGCGTAAGGTGTAAAATATACCTAAACTTGGAAGATTCCGTATAAAATACGAAAACCTTAGAAAAATATTACTTAATTTTTTCATAATGGCTACGGAACCCTATTTTGGGCGTGTTCGACACGCTCTTGGCCGGTTTTTTATATTTACTGTGACGTCGCAAGAGCGAATTCGCGATGTGAATTTCCCGATTTTAGCACAAAATCGATTCAAATGCGCCGCTTACCCGCGCTGTGGGGCTCAAGTCAGCCACTAGTTATGATTAGTTAGCGGTCAGTTTTTGTATGGGGTCAACCCCGACTTTTGGTCGGGGCTTGTACGACGCGAATTAGATGCATTTACGTGATCTAGTGTAATCTATATCTGTGGAAAAATAGAACACTTTTTAATATAAGTTAATGTGTCTACTCCAATAATTATTCGTGATAGACTTTTATATTCTTTAAAAACGAAAAAACCTTTATTAACGGATTTTAAAGAAAATAAAAGTTTATCACGAATCATTATTGGAGTAGACACATTAACTTATATATTAAGAAGTGTTCTATCAGACCACATATTTAATTTTCATTAAATTTTCAGGGAATAATCGAGAAAAACTAACAAAAATGCAACATTGCCAGCTCAGAAGGTATAAACGCTCTTAAATACAGTTTGTACGAGTATACTCGTAGTATAAAACTGATTTCGATGAGCTAGGTTCGATTTCGGAGGTCAATTTTCCCGTGTCAAGAAAAACTGTGACTCCTGGGAAAAATCTTAAAGCTCTGGGTCAGATTAACCAACTCGTGGCCCATAGGCAAAGTATTTCTCGAGCCTCTTTTTCAGTTGTTTAAAAGTAAGCTCTTTCAAGGTTCAAGTTCAATTAAAAACTTACAGGATGCGTCGAAAAAAAAAACAAAAAAATAATCCTACTAATCCTATTAGGTAAATATAAATGCGAAAGTTTTATGAGTATGTTTGTTACTCCTTCACGCTGAAATTTGGTATGTAGATACTTGGATGTCTGGAATAAAACATAGGCTACTTTTTATTCAGATATTCCCATGGGATAGGAATAAAATCTCGAAACAACAACCGCTGGCCTTAGTCATGAAATTTGACATGGTTGTTTTTAATGTAACGTCAGTAAAAACTACGATCTAATTTTCGGGAATTCCCACGGGAATTTTCGAAAATCACGGAATTTGAATTCAGTTGCTGGATCTAATGATTTACGTGTGCGAAGCCGTGGGTAAACACTAGTAATTAATTTAATACCGAGGACACAAATTTTCCAATTAATTTCAAGCTGTGTCATGCGCTGGCCCCATAGTCGATGCGGGGCTCCTAGGCATATTATAATACTATAACTTTCATAGTAGTAACCATTAGGCAAAGTAGGCATAGTGCATTTTTTGCCTAATAGTTAATCTGGCCCAGGGTCCAACTTTCATAAAAAGTGGTCAATCTCCTTCCCCAACGTGTTCTTGAGACTGTTACTGTGAGTCATCATCACCATCATCATGTCAGCCGAAAGACGTCTACTGCTGGACATAGGCTCAAGGCTCTCCACTCAGACCGGTCTTGTGCTTTCCGCATCCACGGCGATCCCGTGATCTTGACCAAGATGTCGCTCCATCTTGCTTCCATCTTACTACGAGTACTGTACCCTTAGTGTAAGTTTTCGGTTACAAGATACGTTTCGATCGCGTTCGCATTAAAATCTCAATTTGTATAGAAATACAAAAATCGCAAACGTTCCGCTAGAGGCGCTGTTCATTCCATACAAATTGAGATTTTAACGCGAACGCGATTGAGACGTATTTTGGCCGAAAACTTACACTAAGGGTACTGGCGACTATTACAAGTATAATTTGCGAATTATTTGTCGTAAAGCTTTCGATATATTTCGTATTTAACCGCGTCTCCGTTAGCCGCCGTGTCCCACCCCATGGCCCGTGTTTGTAGTCGGGTTGTTTATCCTCCCTGACAACTTCCAAGGTCGGTAGGGCGCCGAACAGAGCTGTGTGACACTATTGTTTACCCCCCAGTGAACGGCTCTATTGGTTTCAGCCCGAATTTCGGCTAAGTTTAGGCCGAAAATTGAACTGAAAATGTACGAAAATTTTTAATTGCGTTTTTGAGGCGTACCTGATTGCTAAAAAAGGAAATCCTTTTACTGTTGCTTCTCTGATCGTCTGTCTGTCTCAGAGCTGTATCTCGAAAACCGTTTTAGATAGATGGCCGAAATTTATACTTTAGCTACATCGTTTCGGGTTTGAGGTTTGTATGATTTGTGTATATTATTTTTGGCTCTGACTGTACGAAAACGTCGTTGCGTGAGGTCGACTCGATCTTGGCTGTTTTTTTATGTCAATAATTATTTCTTATCACTATTTCAGCTTATATATGTCGGCGGCCGATCGTAAAATCAGCCAGATCACGAAATTCCTAGGCATATCATGAAACGCCGCCATTTCATGATATGCCTAAAAGTTGACCAGGCATATCACGATGTGCCTGAGAAACAATACGGCAGATCGATTAGAGCAATGCATTCGTCGATATTCCTAGCTCTATACCGGGCACATCGTAAAATAGTTTCTTTTTTGGCCACTGGTGGCGCTGCGTATGCTATGGCGGCCGTTACCAGCTGACCAGTCGTGTCTGTTTTCAGCGCGTAAAAAATGTTGGCTTCGCAATTAAATTATTTTTATACCGAAAATAGTGATGATAGTGTTCAATAAAGTGTACAAGAAGCATTTCAACAAGAGCTCCATTATTTTTATGAAAATCAAACGAATTCTGTGCGCAATGTAAAAAAACCATGGACATCTGCCCGTATTTTAGAGGTTAGTTGAGGTTAGTATTTTGTTGATAAGTAAATAAAGTATTCACTAGTTGTTATTTATCTATAAAGAAATATGATAAATACCTATAGTAATTTCTTAAATTTATACTTTTGCGTTCTCGGTTTATACCGAGCGGCAATTTTATTACTCGTACCTACTTATAGTACCTAAAAGATTACTTACCAAAATGACTGCAATTGTAAACGCATTCGACGATATTCCTAGCTTTATACTGGGCATATCGTGATATGCTGAAAAAAAGAAAAAAAAAAGGTACGACGAGCGAAGCGAGGAGTGGTTAGTATGAATTGTGACTACTACGCACGAGCCGAGCGAGCGAAGCGAGCGTGCCGCGGCAGCGGCCGGCGAAGTGCCAGAAACGATTTGCCGGCATTTCATGATATGCCTAGGAATTTCATGATCTGCCTAAACGTCACCAGGCAAATCGTCAAACGGTGAGTTTTGAACGATATGGCGGATGTCCCTTAGCCAATTCATGAAATGGCGCCATTTCACGATATTATGCCTAGGAATTTCGTGATCTGGCGGATTTTACGATCGGCCGCCGACACATACACGTATTGAACGATATGCCTAGGAATTTCATGATCTGCCTAGGAATTTCATGATCTGCCTAGGAATTTCATGATCTGCCTAGGAATTTCACGATCAGCCTAGGAATTTCATGATCTGCCTAGGAATTTCATGATCTGCCTAAATATCACTAGGAAAATCGTTAAACGGTGGGTTTTGAACGATATGGCGGATGTCCCTTAGCCAATTCATGAAATGGCGGCGTTTCATGATATGCCTAGGAATTTCGTGATCTGGCGGATTTTACGATCGGCCGCCGACATATACATATACGTCACGTTGCAGGGCCAAGGCTTTCTTTTAGGATGAGAGAGAGGGCTTCACTCGTATATAGTTCTCAACGGGTTCGGTGTTATTTATTATTATCTTTAAAATGGCGTTTATAACAATTGATGCCCAAGGGAGCGAAGTAAAACAATACATCTAGCTTACCTCTAGCTAGTCTTACCTCTGAGAAAACGCGTGTTCTCAAGTTTCAGTCAGAGCTAAACTCGGTCACGCGGTTACATACAAACAGCAGCAACGTTTGAGTTGTATAAAATCAAAGTAACTTTTGATTTTCGTCCAGAAATTCGGCGATCGGCACCAATGAAGTCTCTAGCGGCTCGAAACAGGATGGTATTTGTTTACCTGGCTCAAGGCATCTTTATTGGAGGTGTCGTGCGTGTTTGAATAGTTCTCTTCACGCCTTTGTAGAGATACACTTAACTTGTGTGATTTGATTTTATTTTTAACCCGCGAATTGCTTGGGCGAAATAAATAGTCATCATCATCATGTCAGTCGAAAGACGTCCACTGCTGGACATAGGCCTCCCCCAAGGCTATCCACTCAGACCGGTCTAGTGCTTTTCGCATCCACCGTGATTCCGCGATCCAGGTCGTCGCTCCATCTTGTTGGAGGCCTACCGACAGCTCGTCTCCCGGTCCGCGGACGCCATTCGAGAACCTTCTGACCCCATCGGCCATCAGTCCTGCGTGCAATGTGCCCCGCACACTGGCACTAAATAAATAGTACCATGTTTATATGGGGTTGTAATGGAACTTTGTCTCATTTTGCAGAAAGCCGTGACAGACTAACTAATGGTTTCTTAAGCCGTGGGTCACTTATTCGAACCCAGGTTCCCACTGCTAAGTTTTTTGGAATTTATGAGCGAAACATTTCAATTTCCATCTCACCATAAACTTATGTTCAAGAGCATGTCGGGCCATGCTCAGTAGAGTTCCGTAGTTCCCGACCGTCACAATAGGCGCACTTAAAATACAACTTTTTTAGTTAGATTGATAGGTAGCTAGGTAGGTGCTTCCTGTATCGCTTGCTATTTCTGATGTAGAATAAAGAGTATTTGTATCGTATTGTATTGTTTTGTACTAACTCTTATAGTTTAACGTTAAAAACGGGCCAATTTCCCACAACACATGACAACTCAACAGTACCTACTCACGAACGAACGAATGAAAGATAACTGGACAAAGCCCAAAGACTACCAACGCAATCAATCGACATCTAGATTTATTTGACCTAACATCCAGCATTTTTTGACATTTTTGTACAGTCTAAATTGAGACATTTTTTGTACTTGAATATTATAATAATCTTCAAATACACACTTAAAAAAATAACGTTGGAAAAACTTTAAAATATGTAGTTTCATTCAAGGCTTATTATAATTTGACCACAAAATTCTACTCCAAAATCGCCCTTTTTCAAAGGAATGTTTTCCCTTAATTTCTGTGTTCGAACAACTCGTGAATATTAATAGGTGCCTGGCAAAATTATATCGAAGGAATCATCGAGCTCCGGGAATATTTTGAACCTGGCAACATCTTCGTAACGAGTGTGGGGGATATGGTTCGGAAAATAAACGTTTAAATTCGTATTGGAACAATTTTTGTGCTTTGGAAAATGATAATTCCCACGATTTTCTTGTGTATACAGTAGACACAGTGTTTTCTTTTGTTTTATCACATTTTTCCGAGTAGGTGCTTTATTCTTAAAACCGTCTCATACATATTTAATCATATATTGATTGATACATTTTTATGTATGAGTTGGGCGCGGCGTAATACAATACACGACTACAAGTCCTAATACAGAGCATAGGCGTTTAAGAAAAGTAAAGTGGGCACTTGGAGATTTATGATAAGAAAATTAAATGTTTGTTCTGGTTCATTACTATCATCAGGTGAACGGGAACGGAAACACTGGTCTGAAGATGAACTTTGGTTGAGTTCGAAACGAGTCAGCGTGGATGTGGTGTTGATAGTTGGGGGGTGTTCTTATTCTTACAGTACAGAGGTGGAGGGGCTTGAACACAGATTTATCGTAAGGTCGCGTGTGAGGAAAGTAAGTGTAGGTACTTATACATATAGTTTATTAAGCTAACATTTAACCATAAGAAAATGTGCAAGAGCCACCTGTTCAAAACTTCGGACTCAGCAACTTAATTAGTCAACTAAGTGTTTCATTAAGTTTAAAGTGATAAGCAGAGGTCACTCGTAACCTTGAGGCCAACGATTCCATCGGTTGCCATAGCAACCACGCGTACGGTGTCTCTGATAACATACAAAATACAACCTTAAACTATCAGCTTTATGGTTGAGAAAAGCTTGGTTTGAAGTCATTTCAACGCTACTATAAGATTGGTGTTATTGGTATATCTGAATTTGAACTGTATTGAGAATAGAGTAAGGTTGGAAGTTCAGTTGAATAGTGGCGCTAGTGTTTTGTTTGTTACAAGAAATTGAATCTTATGGCATAAGTGTTTAAGTAGAACAATGATGGTTGGGTTTGTCGATAAAGATAATTTTGTTCTCTCACAACAAGTGAATGTTCCGCGTATTAATATAATAATTGCAAATACGTATTTGTATGTTTTGTACTTACTAAAATTACTACACAGATTTGAATGATAATGTAATGTAAAATTATCCATATATTTAATACTTAATATTATAAATGCGAAAGTGTGTTTGTGTGTTCGTCCGTCTTTCACGCCGTAACGAAGCGACGGATGGACGTGATTTTTGGCATAGAGATAGTTTATCGGTCCGAGAGTGACATAGGAAATAGAAATAGAAATCAATTTATTCATGCTTTACAGAGTAAAAATACATAAAAACAAAAAACAATATGCGAAAGCACGAAACGGCTAGCTACACATAGGCTGCTTTCTATGCCGAAAAAATGCACAGTTCCCGAGGTAACAGCGCGTGATAACCGAACACCACGCGGGCGGAGCCGCGGGCAAAAGCTAGTAATCTCATAATTGTTCTAAACAGCCTCAAAAAATACTCACAGTAGGAAACAGCCGAGTTGATACCACTCTTTGCATCATCATCATCATCATGTCAGCCGAAAGACGTCCACTGCTGGACATAGGCCTCCCCCAAGGCTCTCCACTCAGACCGGTCTTGTGCTTTTCGCATCCACCGTGATTCCGCGATCTTAACCAGGTCGTCACTCCATCTTGTTGGAGGCCTACCGACAGCTCGCCTCCCGTTCCGCGGAAGCCATTCGAGAACCTTCTGACCCCATCGGCCATCAGTCCTGCGAACAAGTGCCCCGCCCACTGCCACTAAAGTTTCGCAATTCTTCGGGCTATGTCATAAAGCATGTGGCCCTTTGCATAAAGGTTGCTTATATTGCTAAAACTATTGATTATTACCTCAACGAACTTGACTCGCCGACCTTATCCGCTACGTGAATGTAAGGGAACGTCACGCCGCCACTATACAGCACCAGGATGTGTCACTCCCTCCTCAAGATCGAGCGATAGCGCCTGCGACGCTTAAAATTTCCGGGGAAATGTACGTAGGTGTTTATAGTTACATTATTATTAGATTCAGCTGTGGAAAAGGTAGTATGTAGGTATTTAATGTTTAATGTTTATTTGGGCAAAAAACGGTACAATATAGAAAAAAAATTAAGAAAATAAGACTTAAACGAAACATAGACCAGCAAATATGCCACTATTAATTTACACAGTAGAGTAACACGTACAAAGAACAAAAAAGACCAATTAAACAATAATTTAGTTGGACGAAACGAAACTAATATTTTAACTGTGCAGCTTTAAAGCTGTTAAGAGAAAGATTGAATATATCTAATTCCGAAAATGAATCATTGTAGGTTTTACAAGCTTTACGTATAAAAGCATTGGAAGCATATCTTCTACGAGTGAACGGGACATGAAATAGCTTTATGAGTCGCGTATTAGGACGAGGTACTCGAAGACATATTTTATGTAACAGATATGGGGAGTCAGTTCTATTCGAAAGAATATTATGCAATAGAATTTGGTTTCTGAATGTGCGTCGATCCTTTAGTGATACAATACTATCACCGCTGAACGATGTGCCCGACTGGTGAGCCTTCCACTGCAAGTGTTTACTAACGAGTACTGCTTTTTCGCAACGTAACGTTTGGCAACCTGTTTCATTTCGCAACTTTTCATTTCGCGAACTCTAAAACTGTGAATATTTCAGGATTTATTTCGGGACCATCGCGTAGAACCCGGTTAGGTGAGGTTAGTTTTATAAAAATCATGAAATATTTACAGTTTCAGAAATATTAAACAGTTGGGAAATGAAAAGTTGCGAAATGAAACATGTTGCCAAACGTTACTCGCCCAAACATTAGTAAACCATTTATTAGGTAGTGATTTGAAAACAAAATGAAAATGAAAAAAAAAAAATTCGGGACAAAATTTATTTATTTACATTATCATCACTTACAGTATCATTACAGGAGTACATCCTAATTCGATACAGAAGGCTCTTAATAATAAACAATAAACTTATTAATTTAACATATTTCTGTTTTGAATAAAGGTTCTATCTATCTATCTAATCTGCATAGCAAATTATATGTAAGATAAATACTTAAATAAAAAATAATTGAAAATACACACATTTGCTTGCGCTCGAAATGGTCCCGGCTCAGCATAAAAATGCGGACTCCTATGGTAGAGCCAGCGGTGATCATCCGGTGAGACCATTCCGGAGAGAGATTTAGGGCAGAAGTTTTGGCCACCTTAGACCCATTTTTGGCCAGATGACATTTGAGGTCATATAATAATATAAAAAGTTATAGTAGGTATTACAATAATATGTTTTACTGAAACGAATAAAGTTTGTAATGGTTTTAAAAGACCTATCCAAGGATACCCCACATTATAAGATTGGATGAGAAAAAAAAACACCCCAACTTTACGTCTATGGGAGGTACTCTAAAAAAAATTATTTTTGATTTTTTTACTATACCACTTTGTCGGCATAGTTCACATTACATATTCGTGCAAAATTACAGCTTTCTAGAATTAATAGTCCCTGAGCAAAGCCGCGGACGGACAGACAGACAGACATGGCGAAACTATAAGGGTAGCGTTTTTGCCATTTTGGCTATGGAACCCTAAAAATGGATATCTACGGAACAACTTAACATATTTACTGCATCTTGTCCTTTTCTAAATAACTTACCACAAAAGAAAAAGATATGTTATCCCAGCCATAAAATCTACCATAAGATATATTTTGTATTGATGTTCCATGACACGCGATGTCTATCGGAAGGCATTGGTGCCATATCGGGTACGGGAGACTCTTTAGAAGTGATTTTTACGAGAACTGGAAGATATTTTGTTAGGGAGATAAGCCCGCCTGCGTGCTGTGTATGTTAAGTGAAATAATGGGGTATTGACACTATTCAATAATACTTCCAAGATTTATTTGTAATGGAGAAAAGCCTAGGAAATATTTTTTCAAGATTGATTTTTTTGGAATCTTTTTGTATTTTTTTATTTCAATTCCAAATTTTTTCTTTTACGGTCATCGATCGATTTCCTGTACTGGTCTTATTTTTCTGGTTTTTCAGTGCACCTATATTTCAGTTTGTATTTTCAATATTTTTTCAGTTAACTGCAAAATTGGGTTATAGAATTTAACCCAATTTTGCAGTTAATTTCAAAGCAACTATAACATAAAGTAGCTTTGAAACAAAATAATACTTAACCAATTGGGTTACCAAATAAGTGAAAATAGCAACTTGCAATTCACGTGCGATCAAGTTTTGGCAGCTTGTAAAAAGAAATCAGAGTGAATAGCTTGTAGTTTACTGAATCAGACGTTACTTTGCAGTGGTCCATATCAATGAACTAACAATTACTTTGAAGGTTAACTGAAAGAGATCCTTTTAAGAGTCATTATCATCATCGTCATCATCATGTCAGCCGAAGAAGTCCACTGCTGGACATAAGCCTCCCCCAGGCTCTAAACTCAGACCGGTCTTGTGCTTTTCGCGTCTACCACAGCTCGTCTCCCGGTCCGCGTAGCCATTCGAGAACCTTTTGACCCCGTTGGGCATCAGTCCTGCGAGGAATGTGCCTCGCCCACTGCCATTTAAGTTTCGCAATTCTTCGGGCTATGTCAGTAACCTTAGTTCTATGCGGATATCATCATTTCTGATTCTATCCCGCAGAGAAACCCCTAGCATAGCCCATAGCCCTTTGAGTGACTTTGAGCTTCCTCATGAGGCCCGTCGGTAGCGCCCACGCTCTTTAGGAGTAATACAATACAATACAATAGTTCGCTCACTTACAACATAACCTTATGATAGCTACGTCTATGCAACCAATGTATGTTCATGCAGCTCCTCCACCTCCATACTGTAACAACACATAAACACAACTATCACCACCACCACATTACACTGACGCGTTTCGAACTCAACCAGAGTACATCCTCAGAGCAACACAACCGTTCAACATGTTAGACTACGTCTAGCTGTATTATACCAATGTATTTTAATTTTATTTATGGAAAAAACCCAAAGTTAATCGCAAACCGTAACGTAACAGAATAAAGCTAAAGTAATTAAATACTACTCTAATGTATCTAAGGTACCGAACCTTTTCGCCTACTTAATCCCTCTAGTTAAATGACGGAAAACATTTTAATTAAGGCAGAGTATCTTCGGTGGAGATAAACATTTGGGAAGACCCAATATGAATGTTTACGGAGTAGGCTAACGATCGCGTTCATCAACGCAGCCTATACGTCCCACTGCTGGGCACAGGCCTCTTCTCAGAATAAGAGGGCTTGGACCGTAGTTCCCACGCGGGCCCAGTGCGGATTGCACACCATTGAATTGCTTCTCAGGTATGTAAAGCTCGTGGTAAATTTCAAATGTAATTCCGCACATGAATTTCGAAAAAGTCAGAGGTGCGAGCCGGGGTTTGAACCCACGACTCTCTGCTTGAGAGGCCATAGGTTTAACCACTCGGCCACCACGTCTTTTTAATGATCGAGTTACAAATACTAGATATAAACAACTAGTATGCCAAAAATCACGTCGATCCGTCGCTCCGTTACGGCGTGAAAGACGGACAAACACACTTTGAAAGAAAGAAAGAAAGAAAGAAAATACATTTATTCACAACACAAGACAACAATACTATTTGGTACAATACAAATAAACAACACAAAGGTATGTGTCATTGTGATTGTGAATCGGACACTGGCTCAGCATAATGCTGAAGCGTTAAGAACACCCCAGCGCTGATTTTCAGCCAGCACCGTAGGCAACCCATTCATAATATTAGTATGGATTATATTAAGTGACTCTTTGACTAGTGAAGGTTGGCAGTCAGCGCCGCATGTCTCGCTCGGTCTTTGGCGAGGTTGAAGAGCTCGGTTCCACTTGTTAAGGTGGTTTTCCACCGGCGAGGCCAGACGAGACGAGGCGTGACGAGAGTATAAATTTGTATGGCGGCGCCCGCGGCGGCTCGCGGTCTCGAATGCATACAAATTTAAATTTTCGCTTCGGCTCGCCGGTGGAAAATCACCATTACTCCACTCCATTCCACATACGTCACAGCCACGATTTCTTTTGCGCCCGACAGCTCCTCTTCCAACAACTATCTCCAAGATTATCCATTGCAGAAGTTGAAATAAAATGGTAAATTATTTACTACTAGCTTTTGCCCTCGGCTCCGCACGCGTGGTATTCGGTTATCACGCGCTGTTCCCTCGGGAACTGTGCATTTTTCTGGGATAACAAGTAGTCTATGTCACTCTCGGAACCATAAACTATCTCTATGCCAAAAATCACGTCGATCCGTCGCTCCGTTACGGCGTGAAAGCGTAACAAAGAAACAAACTCACTTTCCCCTTTATAATAGTAAGGATGATACAAAAAAAAAACAATTGGGATGATGACGCCATTAAAAAATAATTCGAAGGCACAACTCCAGTAAAAAACGCTTTATTTTAGCCCTGAAAACCAGATCAATTTTCGATTTACTGTAAAATTAGATTTTTTGTTGCTTTAAAACTAATAAATAGTTAGTTGATTGAGTTGCCGGATAGTGACGTCATACTTCGCTATTGCCATTGAAACTCTACGGGAGAATTGTGTTTTGATTGGTGGTATCATCATCCCTATTGCAACATACATTATTAATGAAAAACAACAACATAGAACCACAGAACCTAATAAAATAAAGCAACAAGCCAACAAAGTATCTAATTCAGCGTACCCACATGTTTTGGCTCAAAGCCAGTGACCACCGAATGGGTATCACACGATACAAGTTAATTCGTTTAATCAAGCCGCCATCGCTAGTTCTACTTAAACGAAATATTTAAATTTATTTGGGGTTGTTGACAGTGCAGAGTGAGACGAATACATTAAAATGTCATGTCCCTGGCGTCTAGCGTACCTTGACAATTTTCTCGTATATTTTACAAAATATTGAAAATACTGTTTGGTTTTAGAAATTGAATACAGATTTATACGAGATGCGAATAAATTACCTATACCCTGTCAATAATTTAAGAGCTTGTTACCTTACATCGATACAGTTAACATTAAATAGAAATTAAGGTAAACATTGGTATGTTTTTTTTCATATTTCGGACAAAAAATACGTTTAAAATTTTGCCCGAACGTGATCATTATGTGCATTTAACTGGAAACACTATTGTAGTGTGCACTCACACACCTCCACTCTATCCCTATACTATTATGTACTCTTAGGCTTAAGTTCTCATTAATAAACTACTCTTTAACCGAGCTACACGTTTCCTTAACCCCCAACACCACACTATGGAGTATAGTGGTCTAGAAGAACAAGCTCTGTGTACGTAAAAGTGTCCGTGAAAAGGTGTCATTTTTTACTTTGTTACAATAACTCATATATCAATCTTGTATGGGTCTTGTACGTGGTTGTAAAACGACAAAGTAAAAAAGTAAGCAGCTACTTTTGATGCTGACGTAAGTCTAAACAACGCAGACCACAAAAGCAAGGCCACTTTGCTAAATATTATCCCATGTATTTCTTTGCCAAAAATTCAACTAAGCCAGATGGCTCACTACTTAAACGTGCGAAACAGCTTAGCTCGATAATACGAAATAACCATAAGAGCAGCAATCAGGGGGATATAAACAAGGTGCAAGCCCAAATGGAAGCAGTCTAGGCATAGTGGAAATCACAAAAACAGTAGAGCAATTTCACATAATAATAGTCATTTATTTTTGTCGCCAGAGCCTTCGTCATCGCAGAAGAGTGGCTTCTCTTTCGGTATTCTACAGGCTACATTTCGGTGAATGTGCTTCGGAACTGCACGATTTTGTTCCACTTGCTCCTTTCTTTCACAGGTCGTCGGGGTCTCCACACTTCCGTTGTCAGTATTTCCAAAATCCACACAAAGCGTTTTTGCTCTTCCTTCATCAACCGCACAGCAAATTAGTGGAATTCCCTGCCTACGACTATGTTTACTGAACACTACAATTTGGCCGCTTTCAAGTCTAGGGTGAATGAGAATTTACTAGGTAAGCATGCTCCATCGTAGGCCTCATCCTTGCTTTCCATCAGACGTGATTGTGGCCAAACGCAAGCCTATACTTTATAAAAAAAAAGAATCCATAAAGCTTAACCTTGCCAACTTACAAAAGTTGAAAATCCTTCGATATAGTCATTTCAAAGTTCAATAAGGTACAAGGGATGAACCAATTTTTATCTAACACAGCTAAGCATCGCAAGCAATCTCGTTTTCACGCAAAAAACCGCATTGAAACAGGTTCATCTGTTGTGTAAGCTATTAGACCAAAGACAGACAGACATTGGCATCAACTTATAACAAGCGCGATAATGCTACCGTGTGAAAATAGAAATAGTAAATTTATGCACCCAGCATAGTAATAATAATAGGATTAAATTCATTGATTGTTAACGTCATCTAGATATTTAAAAAAAAAAACAGGGTAATAATGTCTTTTTCAATTTACCCTTGCCAGTAGAGCATTAATGAAATTCTATACAATATTACTGAAAAAGAAGAGGCCTTTACCCAGCAGTGGGCGGATGTGGGCTGATTTGATTACTGTCTAGATTTCCGAGAAGGTTCAATTCGAAGTGTATAGTATAAAGACCTCAAAGAACGTGGGTGATGTTTGCTCGAAGACGCTTATAAGCTGTGGCATTCACTGTAAACGAAAAGCAAAGGTTTACAAGATAGCCGCGTTAGTTTAATTTTTGCCACGTTCGTTAAGATTTTTGTCACACGTGACTAAACTTGTGTTCCTGAAAAAACAGTATTTGTGTTATTAAAGTTATACTAAGCAATTATTTGAACACAAAAAAAAATACATAAAGCAAAATTATATTACATTATCCGATTAAAACATTTTTACACTGTTTCTTCTATCAAATGAGTGACCTAAGTAGAATATAAACTGATATTTGGAGTGAAAATTAATGAAAATAAAACAATTTTTCAATAATAACGTAAAATTAACACGCAGCAAGCTACACAAACACACACACGCCGCAGCATACCCACGGGAATCATTAATGAGCTATGACAGAACACATGTCATAATAATATTTTTGTATCCTTTTCGCGCTGCGTGCTTTCTTACTTTTCGGTGGCCAGTTGCCAGTGTAGTTAGCTATGCAAACTTTTTAATACAGTATATTTTTATGCTAGCTTTTGCCCGCGGCTCAGCCCGCGTGGTATTCGGTTATCGCGCGCTGTTCCCTCGGGAACTGTGCATTTTTCCGGAATAAAAAGTAGCCTATGTCACTCTCGAGCCCATAAACTATTTCTATGCCAAAAATCGCGTCGATCTGTTGCTCCGTTACGGCGTGAAAGATGGACAAACACACAAACATACTAATACACAAACACACTTTCGCATTTATAATATTAGTATGGATATGGATTATGTCCTCTCAACTCCTATGTCACCTGATGGTGAGTGCAGAGAAATAGAAGATGAGCTTTTCTGCAGGGCTATTCCGAAACTCTAAATTCGAAGTTCGTGTCGTGCGGTCCCTCTGACACTTATACTATTTGATACGAGAGCGAGAGGGACCGTATGACACGAAATTCGAGTTTCGACTTTCGGGGTAGCCCTGCTGTAACAGCCTACTGTTATACGGACGGCTACAGCGGTACTGTGGCCCGACGTCTCTAATGTGCCCGATAATACAGCCTAATGCGCGGCAGCGCGTGTGTATGAGTTATGAAGCGCGATAATGCTATCTCGTGTGACTTGTGACTGCCATTTTGTAAGTCGTGAGGTGAGTTTTTGTTAGACATCTTTGTCATTTGTTTGGAGAACGAAGGGATACGAGGAAGTAGGGTTAAAAATGGTACACTGGGTAAAGTTCCGTCATCCTTCTGATTTGTGCACTCCGTTTAACAACGCATCTTTCATCGAAAATACTAACTGAAATATAGATGCACAGAAAAACCAGAAAAATACGACCAGCGGCAGCGCTGGGAATCGAACCCATGTCCTCGGCATTTCGTGCCGCGTGCTATACCGCTACACCACCGCTGGATAACGGTACAGACACGAATTTCTCGTATGCACCACATATCTCAGCTTGTTTGTTTCTTATTTAGCCACTTAAGCAGCGACACTAGCGACATCTATGCCGTAGCCCTCATCGAGAAACTTTTTGGCACACCATCGGAACTAACCGCTCACCCGGACAAGAGACAGCGTTATCATTCAAATTAAGATTGTTTTTTTGGAAACTTTTGTATTTTTTATTTCAATTCCAAATTTTTGTTACTTTTACGGTCATCCCGTAAAATCTATATCAAAAATACAAACTGAAATCATCAACATCATCATTTTTTCTGCATTTTTATCATCAACATTGGCCTGTATATAATCATTTCGAAGGCCCCCGCGAACAAAAGTATAATGACTTTTACAAGATTTTTATTTTATTTTTTAATTACTTTCTTTTAACTATAACGGACCATCTGTATTTTTTTTCAAGTACCTGAATATGACAATAAATAAAGCACCCTGTACTACGAAATGCAAAATTCGAAGTTCGTATCTTGCCGTCTCCCGCTGACGCTAATATTATTAACGAGAGTGAGAGGGACGGTACGATATAAACTTCGATTTTCGAATTTCGTAGTAGCCCCCCAGTTCACAGTTTCGCAGCAGTATCCAATTTAATTTATCTCTCGTCGGAACACGCGCGGACATCGCGATTGGATGTTATTACGAGCTTTTTAATGGTTTTTCGTGTACCTAAATGTGGAACGCGTACAAACATGTCTTTTTTTAAATATAATCTGCCATTTT
Source organism: Choristoneura rosaceana (assembly GCA_037349165.1). Classification (NCBI taxonomy): domain Eukaryota; kingdom Metazoa; phylum Arthropoda; class Insecta; order Lepidoptera; family Tortricidae; genus Choristoneura; species Choristoneura rosaceana. The sequence continues at coordinate 2,862,546 of JAZBNJ010000026.1, forward strand.
CTTTACCCTTGGTTTACGAGTGTAACGTGGATTTTAGGGTTCTGTAGCCAAAATTGCAAAAACGGTATCCTTATAGTCTTTTAAAACTATTAAGGGGGTAGCAAAACGATTTATTTTCAAAATATTCAACTTGAAAGTGCAAATTTTCATTGAAATCGAGCGTCCCCTCCCCTCCCTCTAAAATATAAGCCGGTGGGTGGAATTTTTAAAAAAAAATCAGGATGGTAGTAAGTATATGAAACTTACTAGAGAATTATTAGTAGTTTAAAAGTAAATAGCAGACTAAGGTATAAAATATATCTAAACTTGGCATATTCCGTACAAAATATGAAATCATTAGAAAAATATTACTTAATTCTTTCGCAATAGCTATGGAACTCTATTTCAGACGTGTCCAACACGCTCTTGTTTTTTTAGTAGTATCATGGGACACTTGACACCAATTGACCTACTCCCAAACTAAGCAAAGCTTGTACTATGGGTACTAGTCAGCAATTTTTGTTTGTAACATTTTCAAAATGAATCCCTGATTAAAAAATATTCATAAAAAACCTACTAGGACCTATAAGATGTATCCGAGGAATATCTCACACTACACAAAAAAAAAATCAATACTTTATTTTACTACTTATAATTGGTTAACATAATGCAAACAACTAGCACTCGCAGTTTCTAAATTAAACCACGGATGACAATTAGAAATTATTCCTAATTAGTTCCTTGTAGTGTAGGAACCCTAAATACCAACACCGCTACACAAATCGCTGCTTTAATTTGATGGTGACAAAACTGACAATTTTAAATCAAAGTTCAATTTGATGGCCTTTTTATTTTGGATCGTAACACTACCAAACTAAAGCAGCGAAATGTTAAAAGAACTGTTAGAAACTGATTGCGAACTACTCCAAACGGAACCGTTCCCTAATTGAAGAGGGCTGGGAATTCCGGCATCCGGGAAAAACAGCCGGGACAAGATTCCAAGGCCGGGATTTAATCAATTAAGAAATAAACAAGCTAAGTTCGATTATACTGATAAAAAGTTGGTTTGTAAGTTACTACGTTTTGTATTTTTTTTTGTTTTATGTTTTCGTTGTTGAAAATAAGTCGTATTTGTGGTTTAACTTCTGGTTTCTCAAGCAAAGAGTCGTGCGTTCGAGACTCGGCTTGTGACTGAGTTTTCTTTCTGAGCACATCACGGGACAATCTGCGAAGAGAGAAAATGGTGTGTGAAGTTCCCAATTCGCACTGGGCTCGCGTAGAAACTACGGCTCAAATCCTCTTATTCCGAGTGGATATTATATGCCGTGTAGTGAGATGTATATAGGCCAAGTTGATGATAATGTTGTTCACACTTATTCTAAATATAAGACTAAGTCTGCGGCCAAAAACGGGATCGAGACCAATTTCTTCTTCTTCTTCTTCTTCTTAAGATGCCCCTCTGACAAGTGAAGTTTGGCAGTCATTTCTGAATATTTCTCCCTGACTATAGCGAGACAAAATAGATGGGCAGCACTCGCGATGCCGGTCCACTCCAGAAGATTCCTCAGCCAAGACTTATTTCGTCAGCCAACGTGTGTTTTGCCAGCGACTTTTCCCATCATAATGAGCTGCAGAAGACAGTATCTATCATGTCGCAACACATGCCCCAGATACGCCACTTTTCTTTGATGGATGATATTCCAAAGACATCGTTTCGCGGTGACACGTAGTAAGATCTCTTCATTAGTCACCCTCTGTGTCCAGCTTATCTTTAGAATGCGTCTGTAAAACCACATCTCAAAAGCCTCTATCCGTTTCTTGAGTTCCTGCTTGATAGTCCAGAACTCGCATCCGTATAAGAGGGTTGGCCAAATGTAGCATTTAAGAATGCAAGTACGCAGACTAATTTTGAGACTCCGACTGGTCAGTACCTTTTTTATGGCATGGCTTTTTCCATGATGCTTTTGATAAACGACAATGTGTTCAAGTTAATAACTGCGGTGAAGCTGCGATGTCTTCTTGACAAATACACAAGTATTTATAACTCTTTTATTTTATACACGCAGAGTCGCCAGCATTTACAACTTTTCAAGTGGAGTCCTCTCGAAGGGCAAACCTATAGCGGCCACATAAATAAGCCAGGACGGCAAAAACAAAGGGAGATAACCCTCGATATCGGACATTTAAACCTTCCAAATTAAATTCCGCTCGGATTCCGGGATATTTAGACTGTACTCCTATTCGGCAAATATTCAGATTAGAAGAGCTGTTTTAAGAGTTTATTACAATAAGGTTTCGAGGCTAATGTAGCTTTCGGTTGCTGTTTTCGGAGCCTTAAAGGATCTAGAAATGTTTGAAATGGTAATGAAATTGAGACTTGGGTGTGTTCTTAATTGGAAAGTCCAGGTCATAAGATCTTTGCTGGTTTTATAAATGGTTGAGAGGTTTCGTACAAAAACAAAGTGTTCGTTCGTAACTGGTTTCGTATAAGAACAAAATAGTTTTCGCTCGCAATCGGTTTCGAACTAGATCCAAAAAAAATCCTTTCGCAACTGGTTACGAAACTACGGTTACGTACGCGGCCGAAAGGATAAATATTATGTATGTTTTACCGTCGTGTTATATACAATTATTATTTAATTCCTTGAATATTAAATCGAACCTTTCCTCCAGCAAGAAAGAGGAGGATTTTTGTATTACTCTGTCGCAGTCGTGGATGGGGTAAATTAAAGTAGCATTCAATTTATTTATCGGTCGTGTTGTGTTATGTTGTGATGCTCTTTGTCTCTCTCTTTCTTTCTCTCTTTAGCTTTGATGCGACACAGTACAAATCGTTACAACACACTGCATCATAATGTGAACGAAACCATATAAAATGTACTAGCTTTTTCGATATTCGGTTATCGCGCGCTGTTCCCTCGGGAACTGTGCATTTTCCGGGATAAAAAGTAGCCTATGTCACTCTCGGGCCCATAAACTATCTTTATGCCAAAATTCACGTCGATCCGTTGCTCCGTTACGGCGTGAAAGACGGACAAACACACAAACATACAAACACACTTTCGCATTTATAATATTAGTATGGAGTATGGATAAAACCGATACCGTTCTTATGCGTCACGACACAACACGACAGATAAAGCGGATACACACTGAAAGCGTCGTCAATGCAAGTGAATTACTATGACAAAGTAGTAAATATCTCCGGAGTTTGAATTAAATTGCCAGAGTCATGCGAGCAAAAATTAGACTTTATTTTAAAATAAACTGAAACAAAACAAACATCTTTTTGACCAAACCTATTCAATTTGAAACACTATCTCCGGGCCGAAATGCGGGTAGTTGCATAAAGGGAGGCTCGACCGCAAAGTCGCCAACTAATTTTGTGGCGGCATGAGACGGGTTGACCCTAGTTTTTAAGGGCTTTGTACCTCATTAACATGCTAAGTAACTGATTTAAATTATAAACTTTTATGTGTTAACATATAATTGAAGAAGGTAATAATAGTAATAATAAATAATTTATTTCGGGCACCATGGCCCGTCCATCCATATCCATCCATACTAATATTATAAATGGAAAAGTGTGTGTGTTTATTTGTCCCACTTTCACGTCGAAACGGAGCGACAGGTCGACGTGATTTTTGGCTTAGACATAGTTTATGCGCCAGAGAGTGACATAGGCTACTTTTTATTCCGGAAAAATGCACAGTTCCTGAGAGAACAGCGCGCGATAACCGAATTCCTAGCGGGCGGAGCAGCGGGCTAAAGCTAGTAATATTATAAATGCGAAAGTGCGTGTGTTTGTTTGTTCGTCTTTCACGTCAAAACGGATCGACGTGATTTTTGACATAGATATAGTTTATAGGTCAGAGAGTAACATAGGCTACTTTTTATCCCAAAAAAATGCACAGTTGCCGAGGGAATAGTGCGCGATAACTGAATACCACGCAGGCGGAGCCGCACGCAAAAGGTAGTAAAATATATATTTTATAGACTAACATACAAATCATTAATAAAAAAAGCAAAATACTAAAAACTAGTTCCATCGCAGCCTATATACGTCCCACTGTTGGTCACAGGCTTCCTTTCAGAACAAGAGGGCTTGGGCCGTAGTTCCCATGCGGGCCCAGTGCGGAAAACTCAGAGATGCGAGCCGGGGTTTGAACCCACGACCCTCTGCTTGAGAGGCGATAGGTCAAACCACTAGGCAACCACGGCTAGCTAGTAAAACTAGTTAATTAAGTGCAAACGGCCTGACCCCATTACGTAACGTATTTATGTACGAGTACTTACACGTGATATATGTATTAATAAAAACTCTACTGTACCTCGATTAAAACAAATGAAAAACGGCAGTACGTTGCGATTTACATTTTTTTATATTCAAATTTGTTTCATGCCCAATCGTATGCAATTACGTGTGATTTTTAAAATTTTCCGAGAATGAAGAGCTTTTATTGCCGATTTCATTGGATGGATCATTATTGCCAATACGTAGTTTTCTACAAATAAAAAAGCTAGCCAAGTGCGAGTGGGGAACACGTTTGTTGTATAGGAGTCCCCTTAAATATTATTATTATTATTATTTTTTAAGTGTACCTATATAAAACTGTGTTGTAAATGTTCTGTGATTATTTCAAGAGTCTACTTGTTTCCATTATTATTATCAAGTAAAAAGCGGCAAAAATCACGTTAATTGTATGGGAGCCCCCCTTAAATATTTATTTTATTCTGCTTTTAATATTTGTTCTTATAGCGGTAACAGAAATAGATCATCTGTGAAAATTTCATCTGTCTAGCTATCATGGTTCACGAGATACAGCCTGGTGACAAACAGACAGACAGACGGACAGTGAAGTCTTAGTGGGGTCCCGTTTTTACCCATTGGGTACGGAACCCTAAAGAGCAAGCAAGTAATATATATTGTTATTTTTTATAAGTTTATTCCATCGTGCCGCCCAATTTACAGTGCATTGGTACAAAGTGACACTTAGCATAACCGCTTAGACTTAAGTCATAAAATTATGAGTTAAACCCCCAGTATATAGTATACTATATATATATCCAGAGCAGTTTGGGCATAAAAATGTTTTGGCTTATATATTGCACCTGGGCATTTATAGCTCTCGTTTTTTTTCTTGGGCAGCTATGTAAAATAAAGTATTTTTGATTCAGCAGTTTTGAAAATGAAAATGAAAAAAAAAATTCGGGACAAAATAAATAAACAAAAAATAATTGAAAATACACATTTGCTTACGCCCGAAATGGACTTCTTACTTCATTTGTTATTTCACATTATTATATATTTTTAAGCGCTTCGTTTTTCTTCAGTCTCCGAATCTCTTGCGAATGTTTATCTGAACCTTCTTGCTTCACTGACTTTTTACAAGGTACAAGCATAGGGCACAGCCCTTTCACTGCCTGTGAAAACGCTACTGTTTATTTTTACCACAGCTTTTATTTTTTCTGCAATGTTCGTATAGATAGGAGTACAAATTATATTTTGTCTTTGTATCCAGGAATTTTACAAACTAAGCGAAGCTTGTACTATTACTAGCTATTGAAATCTAGCTGAATTTAACTGAAATTTTACCATCTTTCTACTGGTGATCGATTAGACATAATAAATCTGGTACAGTGAACGTCATAAATAAATGATCACGTTTTGCATCTTGTCGCTTTCAGTCGTTAGGTAATTTGGTATGGCTTTTCAAACATGACGTTAAAGTGACAAGGTACAAAAGTGATTGCTTATTTATGACGTTAACTGTACACACTGTTAGTTTTGATAACAATACATTTAGATGAAGGAATATCATCACATCCAAAATTGGGATGTCCCAATTTTTGACAATCGAAAACCGTTTGGAGAAATAGGCTTTGTAAATCGCTTACAGAAATCAGATTCCAAAAATATGATAAACTGAATTCAAGAAATAAAATTTTAATGACCTTCATTTGACCTCTGCAGTATCCCGTTACAAAGGGAGCAGGTACCTACTAAAGCAGACCTACACTCTAAAGCAAATTGACAGTTTGAAATATTGCTGTCCTGTTTATAATACAAAAGAGTGACAAAGACAGAACTTTCATCATACCCGGCTTTAAAATCTTATTCTACCCAAAAATAAAATAAAAAGTATAGGTTTTTTTTTGTGCATCCCAATTACCTATGTAGGTACTTTTGCGATTCAGTCTAACGACGTAATCAGAACACAGAATCAGAAGTATTCAGATAAATTGTCATTAAATCAACTGAAGCAGTGAAAATATGAAATAAAAAGGCTCTCCCTCTTTACTTCCATGTAAGTTACCTTCCATTCGCAAACTTAATAGTTCAGTTTATGAGGGCGCTACTGCTACACATCGAGCGCAATTTACTATCACAAGACATCAGTACCAAATTTAGCCACTGGTAAGTTTAACGTGGTATTTTATCTTCCTATAGTTTTGTTTGCTTTATGTTACACCGCTGACGCATGACACGAAGAAGGTTTAACTGAACTCAGTCGACTGTGGAATGCTGTCATTCGTAGATTTCATCGTTCATTCACTTTATCACGAAGAATTTTGTTGGTATTGTTATCGTTTTATTGATTCGTGGTTTGGTTTATTTCGATTCGACATTGATAGTGGTACGCCGCATTGATTTCGTGTGAAAATACTATTGATGATGGTTTTAATTAATTATGATCAGGTAAACAGGTATGTTAATTGAAATCAGTTCACCTACTTAATAAAATTTAATTATGCCCGTGCATTTCATCACACAAAACACTGCAACTTATAGATAGTTTCAATGCACGTTAGAGATCTTAAAAAGACGAGCCGATAAATATCTCAAATGGCCGGCAAAGCACCTGTGATACCCTGTGTAAAGCACATGTAAGACAGGTGTCCATGGGCGGTGGTGATTGCTTCCCATCATGTGACCCGAATGCTCGTTTTCCCCCTCTTATATAAAAAATGCAATGTTTATTGTAATGTTCTATTGCGTTCCTTTTACGATCTGAAAATTTTAAATTGAAGCAAAGAAATCAACATAATCGGGAAGAAAAATATTATACCGTAATTTCAGAAAAATTAGGACTTCGATCCCATATACCCTTTTTTTTGTTTTTAAGAAAATAGTATGGTGGTTTTCATTTGCTATCGAATTCACAGTGAATAAATAGCAAGTACCGCCGCTGCCTGCTCTCAGATTAATAGTTTCTTATTCGCAGTTTACGATACAGATTGAAAGAGATAGAAATATGAATATCATCGTTCTTATTCTCCCCATATCACTTTTCCGGCTATGTATGCTTTCAGCCCATTTTTTGATAAAAATTAAATCAATTAGCACTTTATTAAAGATGAAGCCCATAAAGAAAAAGGCATCACGTAGTTATTATAACTCGTGCACAGAATATTTTGCTTCACCTGTCTACTGCTGTTTTCTTTTGACTTTTGATCATGATTGCCATCAGCCTACGTCAGTCCACAAGACAAGTGAATATTTTGCTCTTTTCCAATTTCTGTCGCTATTTAATTCAATAAAAAATCCACTTACGCCTTTCTTATTCGCAAGCGTCTAATAACGACTTTTTTTGTAGCCTCCTAAAACAAAAAGCCTTCATCGTCTGTCCGCGTTTAGGGCCATTGTCCATTAAACCAAAGCTGTCGCTGGCCTATTTAACGGGTAAATAAAATTAATTAGGCCCAAAGCACATTTTTCGGGTGATATATGCTGAGCCGTTCGACGGAATTTACGATGGGTTTTTATTTTACCCAAATTTAGACGTAAAAAGTGCGTTAAATTCTTTGATTACTTTTTGTTTATTATCGACTCGGTTTGCCGAGCTCTAGGGGTTTCAAATAAGACTATTTTATTTTATTTTACGGTTGGCTTTCAATTTGAAAGAAACAAATAAATTACGTCAGACACACGAGTGATCCTATTAGGGTTCCGTTTATTAATATTGAGATTCAATCAAACTATCCCCACCACTTTCTGATATATTCCGAATAATATACATTATAACTAAAATAAAATACATCCTTAGCATAATAAAATTAATGAAAGCCGTCCTCCTCAAAATAAAATGGAAATTCTATCCAATCAAACGAAGAGCTATGTTTTCAAGCAAAATGAATATTCATTCGTTATTTGTGTTCAATGAATTTATCCTTACACCGGTTATTCCATTACAGAATGGCGTCTAAAAGCGCGTTAAACAATAATTCCCCCGGCCAAACTCCAATTTTCCACTGTTTTGACACTAGCGATTTGACACTGCAATTTCTATTCATGAGCTTAGGTGACGAGCCAACTAACCAAATTAACTTTACTAAACCAAAAACCTTAATGCAACCACATAGAGTCGAAATAGTACAATTTTCACTTTCTTTATCTTGGTGTTTTCGCGTGGCCGCCTGTTGATGTCCTAGTTTTTTTTTTGACAGTGTGATGGGGATTTCCCCCCGGTTTTTGGGGGAATTGCTTTATCATATTCCATGACTGTGGAATTGCAATGTGTGCGATAAATCATCGAGGACAACTCTGAGTGTTACTACTCTCCTGCGTATAGTCGGAATAAATGCGTTGATGCTTAAAACACTTAACATTTGCTAAATTAAACATTTGCAAAAAATATTCTGCTCAAACGACAGAGAACCTATTTAAATAAACCATTTAGTATTTGTAATAGTTTTATTTTGATTAGTTATGAGAGCCTTACCAAGGAAGGAATGTAGGAGTATCGAAACTATTACAAAATACCGTTTTAGCATAAAAGTATCAACCCCACGTTTAATAGCATTAGTGCTCACTGTCCTATCACTATCACGATTCAAAGTCCAAGGGTCCAATATTTCATGCACGCTGAGCTATGACGCCATAATTCATAAAGGATGCTAAGTGCGGACTCCTTCATTAGAACCCATTGAATTAGTTATAGCGGCCTGCGACAGCCTATTTTACAGTGGCGAGGGACGCGGTGGACGCAGTGCCGTATGAATATGACAGAGATAGAGAGAGAAACATTTATTTACACATATTCAATACACTAAAAAATACATGAGGAGCAAAGGGCAATAGTTCTCAATGAAGGAATGAGGGTTTTCACAGAGGCTAAATCGCTACCCCGAACGAATAAAGCGGTAATATCAAAAAGTCAAGTTTCCAGAAAAAAATAAAAACTAAAAAATAGGTTTTGTGGCTAAGTTACTGAGTCGATAACCAAAATATTGGTATCAAAACATGCCCGTAAAAATAACTCGTAATTCAGTGTATTATATATAATAATAATTTACACGTGTAATTAAATAAAGTTAAAAAACTAGTTATTTTTATATTCGTTTATAACTTGTTCACTCGTTTAAGTTGTAAGAATTGTTTACATCTTTATTCCGCGGAAAACAAAAATCATTCTGCGACGTAAATGCACAGTATGCAGTTTCACCCCGCATTTTTGACACTGTGTATCTTTACGCAGTCTGTTAATACCGCTTTATTCGCCGAAGTTGGAAAGTTTTACTGTAACTTAATAGATTAAGGCGCATTTTTTGGACTTGAGATATTTAAGTAACTTAACTATACGTTTTGAAGTTGTGCACTGAATAATGCTTCGTAAATATGTAAATCAGCCTCTATTTATAGTAAATAATCAACATGAGACCCAACAAAAACAATAGAAATCTTCTTTGACATTATTATAACAATAATCAAATTAAAAAAATTGCCCTTGCAATGCCACTTTCCTATGAAAAAATAAAATAAACACCCATCAAAAGAAAAACAAAAATGAAGCCTACTCAGTTAATTCCCTTGAATCTGTAACATCCTTATACGGAAATTAATTACATATAGTTAACATTAATGACAATAATGACATTAAAAATGCCAAAACACTTTTTTGGACGATTATATAGATATATATTTATAGTAATAATAAAGTCACTCTAACTGTTCAGGTTTCCTCATTTTCATCGCTATTATTGTAATCGCCTTGCATTTGCTGAGTATTTTGGGCAATTAAACTCTTATAAAAATCTCATTCATGACACAGCTGAAAAGGGAGGATGGCAGTGTAGCGTCGATAAAAGCGGAAGTGTTGAGGGAGATCGAGGAGTTCTATGGACGGCTCTACGAGTCCGTCACTAACCCTGTTTCTAGTGCGTCGACTCTAGACCCAAGAGCCAAACTGACCCGACACTATAGCGAGGATATCCCGGACATCAGCCTGTACGAGATAAGGATGGCCCTGAAACAGCTTATTGAAGAACTACAGGCCCATCTCGCTGTTGAGCCATGTTTATAAGCTGTTTTTCAGGGTCATTGTAAATCGTCTCGAACGCAGGCTAGATGACTTCCAGCCATCCGAACAAGCCGGGTTCCGAAAAGGCTATAGTACCATGGACCATATATATACGACACGGCAGGTCATACAGAAAACCGAAGAGTATAACTTGCCGCTGTGTCTAGCGTTTGTGGACTACGAGAAAGCCTTTGATTCGGTCGAAACTTGGGCGATGCTGGAGTCTCTCCAACGATGCCGTATTGACTATCGATATATAGAAGTGTTGAAGTGTTTGTACAAAAGCGCCACTATGTCGGTCCGAGTACTGGAAGAGAGTTCGAAGGCGATTCCCTTGAAAAGAGACGTAAGACAGGGAGATATCATATCTCCGAAACTGTTTACTGCCGCTTTGGAAGACGCTTTCAAGCTTCTGGAATGGAAAGGACTAGGCATCAATATCAACGGCGTATACATCACTCACCTTCGGTTTGCCGACGATATCGTGGTCATGGCAAATTCGATGGAGGAACTCAGCACGATGCTCGAAGACCTCATTCGACTTTCCCAACGGGTAGGCCTCAAAATGAACAGGGACAAGACAAAGGTCATGTCGAATATCCATGTGCTGCCTAACCTTGTTTTGGTTGACAATTCGGTTCTTGAAGTTGTTGACGCGTATGTATACCTAGGACAAACCGTCCAATTAGGTAAGTCCAACTTCGAGAAGAAGGTCAATCGTCGAATCCAACTCGGATGGGCAGCGTTTGGGAAACTCCGCAATGTCTTTTCGTCTAAAATTCCGCAGTGCCTTAAGACGAAAGCCTTTAACCAATGTGTGTTGCCAGTGATGACATATGGATCCGAGACATGGTGTTTTACTGTAGGCCTTATAAATAGGCTCAGAGTTGCTCAGTGAGCTATGGAGAGAGCTATGCTTGGGGTTTCTCTACGGAATCGAATCAGAAATGACGAGATACGTAGAAGAACAAGGGTCGTAACGATAAAAAAACCGATGAGTAATGCTAACGTTTAATTTTTTGCTTAATACAAAGATATTTGTTGTTTTACCACTGTTTTTCTCGCTGTTAATGAAATGACAAAAGCAACTTCCTACTTCGTTGGCACCTTTTGTTTTGTAGATCATTAATAGTGAAATTGTACATAGAAAATTTTCCGCTTGTAATAAAAAGAACTCACTTCAGATTAGGATATAAAGAACTTTCTCAAGATCGAAACAAGTTACTGTCTTTTGAATATTTTCTACTTCACGTTTTTCGTCATTCTTTACTTCTCTTACTTCTTTTTTTTCTTGAATATAACATTCATGTTACTATTACATCTTTTAAAATATTTAAAGTACCTACACATTGTCCTACATCGCCACCAAAATATTTTAGTTGATATAGACTTAACAATAGTTAACTTTCTAAGCGTTTAAATATTTTCGGCGAATAAGGCGGTAATAATCATGTACGATCTTTAGAATTAGATCTTGATAGTGTAATATATCGATACACCTGTGTTGCGATTCATTTTGGTTCGACAAGTTGACGTAATTATTACATTTTTTTTTAATAATTTCGCAAGGATAAGTGCTACGCTTATGAAAAAAATCAGGAATGTGCAGCTGGGCACTTTGCATCTAATAATGCAATAAAATGATAAAAGAGGTTACAGCACTTACCGCTTTATTCGTTTGGGGTAGCGAAATATCGCTAGATGGCGTTAGTATCGGGAGGTCCGTTTGACATTTGACGTTTGCTTGCGATTGGCTCATTAAGTTATTTAACTAATCACGAGCAGACGTCAAACGGACTTCTCGATATTAACGTCATCTAGCGATATTTTGCCTCCGTGAATTGATGAAAACGATTGTGATTCCAGAGGCCGTATTGCCTAATGTTTCTGACCCAAATGACATATGTCGCATACAAAAACTGTCATTTGATTGCGATCGCGAGTGTCAGAAACGTTAGGCAATAAGGCCTGTGGAGTGTTGAATTAAGGCCTCTGAACTTGGCCTATGTAAGATTTAGGAAAGTAGACATGTACAAAGTACAAAAATAAATCATTAGCTTTTATTTAGGGGTTGCAACCAAGTCAGCCGTGGTGGCCTAGTAAGCCGTGGTGGCCTAGTGGTTAAGCCGTGGTGGCCTAGTAGTTAAGCCGTGGTGGCCTAGTGGTTTGACCTATCGCCTCTCAAGCAGAGGGTCGTGGGTTCAAACCCCGGCTCGCACCTCTGAGTTTTTCGAAATTCATGTGCGCAATTTACCACGAGCTTTGCGGGGAAGGAAAACATCGTGAGGAAACCTGCACAAACCTGCGTAGCAATTCAATGGTGCGTGTGAAGTTCCCAATCCGCACTGGGCCCGCGTGGGAACTATGGCCCAAGCCCTCTTATTCCGAGAGGAAGCTTGTGCCCAGCAGTGGGACGTATATAGGCTGAGATGATGATGAACCAAGTCAGCCTGCATTCTACCACGCTACATACGAGAAAGTGAGGTAAAAAACGTATATTATACCACAAAAACATACTCTTAAGATTAAACGTTTGCAAATTCTATATTAACAGTTGATTCGTTCGAGATACGCGTCGCGCTCCACTGAGCCGTATGTAATAGGCTAATAAATAACGCGGTGTGTTTGTTTGTTGTGCATTGAGATAGGCTATAATTCAAGGTCCGAATACGGTATTTGACTAATATTTGTTTTATAAATTAAAGCTTGTCAATGCGTAGAACGGAGTAGTAGGTTGTACAAAAAGAGTGTAAAACGAGCCATTTTACCCGAGACGTTCATATAGCCGAGCCGCTACGGCGAGGGTGGATAGACACGTCGAGGGGAAAATGGGTATAATGCTCGAGCTCGATTGCGAGGAGATGAAATAACAACAGTAGAAACATTGTTCACTTACTAGGTACCTTCTATTTTTCATAAATTGCTAATATAATAATAAATTATAATTTAATTTAGTTTTATTGATTTATTTGATTGATTTTAAGTTATACATAAATTAAAAATTGTTATATATATAAAGAATTTTTTTTGTTTGTGGCTGTCAACACCTGATTACCTTGGTCGTAGACGAAGATTTTACTTTATAATCATAATGATAATAATCGTAATATATTTTTTGTGATTGTTGTATTGTTGTGTTATACACTAGAGCATAAAAAGTTATTTTATGTCGCCTAGATCTAGCATAAACACGAACTTTACGAGCACGAGAGGTAAAAATTAAATTTTATGTTAGCCCTAACTCCTAAAAAAGTTATGAAGAATTTAAATTCAAAATTAGAGATAGAAATACCACCAAAGGGTAATAAACACATACTTACTTATCTCACTCATAAAATATTAGATTTCTAAGCCAAAAACCAAGCAAGCAAAGGCAAACAAGCTCCAAATGCACCGAACGCTTCCGCACGACAACTGACATTTACATAGACGATGTGTCAACGTCCCTGGACACTTGTGGCTTGTGTCGGCGTCAAACCGCGTCAAGACACGTGACGGGTGACGCGGTGCTCAGAATATAAAACAGTGTATGAATTGATTGGAAGAAAATTGTCTGTCTTTTGTCGTTGTGATCCTACTAATATTATAAATGTGAAAGTTTGTGAGTGAGGATGTGAGTAAGTATGTTTGTTACTTCTTCACGCTAAAACGGCTGGACGGATTTGGATGAAATTTGGCAAAAAGTTAGTTTATGGCCTGGATTAAAACATAGGATACTTTTAATCCCGATATTCCCACGGGATAGGGATGAAATCTCGAAATAACAACCGCTGGGCTTACAGTCATGAAATTTGGTATGTAGGTAGCTGGACGTTTGGAATAACACAAGGGCTACTTTTTATCCCACGGGATAGGGATAAAATCTTGAACTAATAACCACTGGGCTTAGCAACATGAAATTTGGTATGTAGGTAGTTGGCCGTCTGGAATAACACATAGGCCACTTTTTGACCCAATATTCCCACGGGATACCTAGGGATAAAATCTAGAAATAACGACCGCTGTGCTTAGAGCCATGAAATTTAGTATGTCGGTAGCTGGACCTCTGGAATAATGGATAGGCTACTTTTTATCTCGATATTCCCACGGGATAGGGATAAAATCTTGAAATAATAACCGCTGGGCTTAGAGTCATAAAATTTGGAATGTAGGTAGCCGAAAGTCTGGAATAACACATAAGCGACTTTTTGACCCGATATTCCCACGGGATACCTAGGGATGAAATCTCGAAATAACAACCACTGGGCTTAGATCCATGAAATTCGGTGTGTAGGTAGCTGGACCTTTGAAATAACACATAGGCTATTTTTTATCTCGATATTCCCACGGGATAGGGATAAAATGAAATAATAACCGCTGGGCTAAGAGTCATGAAATTTGATATGAAGGTAACTCGATGTCTAAAATAACACATACGCTACTTTTTATCCAGATATTCTCACGGGATAGTTTTGTAACTAAGGGACCGCATACGTCCCTGTATTATTATTATTATTTTCTATTTTTGTCGGCATAGTTTATTCAAATTCAAATTCAAAAACATTTATTTGTAAGAATACAGTAAAACCAACCTACCTATCTATATATCCTATTTACTTACCTATATATCCGTGCAAAATTACAGCTTTCTAGCATTGATAGTCCCTGATCTGACAAACAGACATGCCGAAACTATAAGGGTTCCGTTTTTGCCATTTTGGCTCCGGAACCCTAAAAATGACGTGTAGAAGTGCCCGTTGCGGCCTATTTACTGAATAAATGATTTGAATTTGGATAGGGAAAATTTTTGAAATTTCAGCACTGGGTTTAGAGTCTTGAATTTCGTACAGCTATTCACAACACAACCTCAATGAAGGAAGACCACGATATAAATTTTGGAAATTGCAAGGGGAATATGGTAAAATCCCAAAAATTTCAAGTGCAACTACCAGACCGATTAGTTTACGCGTGCGAAGCCGCGGGTAAAAGCTAGTTATAAGATAAGCGGGAAATTGTCATAAGAGATGGAGAGAATGTAAGATTACATGACATGATTGAATTATGTTTGAGAATGAAATAACATTTTCACTTCTCATGCTCGTAAAGTTCGTGTTTATGCTGTATCTAGGCGACATAAAATTTCTTTTTATGCTCAAGTGCATAAAATAAAATCTTCGTCTAATACCAAATCAAGACCAAGGTAATCAGGTGTCAACAGCCACAAGCAAAAAAAGTTTCTATATATTTTTTAAATAATGTTTAATTTATATAAAACTAAAAATCAATCATAATAAATCAGTAAAATTAAAATAATGAAATTAAAAGGTACATAGAATGTGAATCATTGTTTCCACCTCGCCATCGAAGTGAAAAGCAGAGTGTAAAAGTCGAGCATTAAACCCATTTTCTCCTCGACGTGTCTATCCTCCCTCGCCGTACCGGCTCGGGTGGCTATATGAACGCCTCGGGTAAAATGGCTCGTTTTATGCTCTCGTTGTACAATCTACTACATATTTGTGGTGAATAATTTGAGCAGTTATGCTGCACAAGAAATGTTTTCAATGGTTCACGATTATTATAAATACTAGTGAGATATATTAAGTTAAGAAATATTTTTTAGAAAAAAAGTTAAGTAAAAAAGTTAAGTTAAAGCCCCAATTGCCTTAAAAAAAGGCTAGTAATCTAGATTTTTTTTTAAGTAACTTAAAATTCAACAGTCAAGAGGAAAATTGGGTCAAAATAGTGACTCAATTCTTTTTACAAGCTTTTATTTAGTTTCACCTGTCCCGATGTCTGTCTGTCTCTCTCTATAATAAAATCTTGCAAGTTCAATTCAACCAACTTTCTAAATAGCATGACAATACAATAATCTGGTAGTGACATCCTGGCAGTCCAGGAACTCTTCAACTTTTAATAGCAGCGACTTGGGTATGCAAATGTAGTTTGGGTGACAATATAAGTATAGTCAACAAGAAGTACATTCAGCAAAGAAAGCTTGTATTAAAATTTTAATTTTTACAAAAAACTTATTTTAATAAAAAAATTTAGTACTTTAGTTCCTGACTGTTTAATTTGAACAGTATGCTAGTCTAGATTATGAGATTATGATACTTGATTTCTTCTATATATTTTTTTAAGGCAGTGAAGTTTTATGATTTTTTGAATTGATTATAATAAAACTTCAGTTACAGTTAAGAAACATATTTTATTTTGAATAAACAAACTCACTTGTCACTCACATAAACAGTGACAGAATTTTGTTTTTATGCTCTACAAACCGTGAGTACTGAATTGAAATACTGGATAGCAATGAATTATATAGATATAAAGGATGTTCATAGGTTCATAACGAGGAGAAATCTCATTTACTGTTGTCAGAAACAGACTCTGTTATTTGCCAGTTATAAATAGAATATCGGCGATTGATGGCAAAGTCTTGGTGCTGAATGCAGTGCTGTCTTGCTCACTTCGTAGGTAAAAGACAGTGATGGACGTACAAAACAATGGTTTTGATTGAGTGGCAGTTAAGCAAACGGTTGCTGGCGTAATTATTTTGAATAATTAATTGAATCAGGCTTTACTTTGCAGGGGTCCATATCAATGAATATAAACCATCACTTTTCAATCACTGCTCGAAAAAGTGGCCATAGATAACCTAAATTCAGTACACAAAACTGCTTTTATTTGTACATTTGATTATTTGACAACTGTACTCAATTATTGCTCGTAAACACGACTGCAATGTAGCACGTTACGGTAACAGATCGTACCTAACTATACATGGGTTTCATAATATTATAAGATACAACCTTTTCGACTATATTTCAGAATATTTTTCTTAGCCTGCTGAAACGACTTTTAGACCAATCTAAACTGAGATTGAAGTGTCCATCGGGCGCAGTATTATATTGCAACGTGCATGTTTTTTTGCAAGTATAAACTAGGCTTCACATGAACACTGCAACCTGAATGTTAATTCGCTCGGTACTCGTCGGTTTTCTTCGTTTTCCTGCAGATCCAAATGAGAAAGAAAAAGAAAACTGTTCTTTTATTCCAACTTCCGAACAGCATTAGCAAACTAATTTATTGAATCAGGCGTTACTTTGCGGAGGTCCATATCAATGAACTAAAAGAATTTCTTTGCTCACCCGCGACCTTAAGATAGCTAAGGCTATGCAAATTATGCGTGTTCATGCAGTTCCTCCACCTCCACACTATAAGAACACACACAAATTACACAAACCCATCTATCACTACCACCACAACACACTGACGCGTTTCGAACTCAACCAGAGCTCATCTTCAGAGTGACACAACCGTACACCATGCTACCAGTTGTTAGACACAACAACACACAACACAACACAACAACTGTCCCTCAACTGTCTCAACTGAGGTGGAGGAACTGCATGAACACGCATGCATAGACTTAGCTATCTTAAGGTCGTGGGTGAGCAAAGAAATTATTTTAGCTCATTAGCAAACTAATAAGTGTACGTGGGCACACACATCAAACGGGCATGGTTTTAATACCACGATAACACCAAAGTTATCCTCGGGGTATACCACCATGCGTGATCATTATAATTTACGGGGAACATCATTTATTACCCGCCGGGTAAGGGCAGCAATTAACAGCCTTAAATCAAATTTAATGTCATAATTTTCGTGTATGATCATAAAAGGGAGCCTCATTTGGGGATTTTTAATTTCATTAGCGAACATTTTGGTATTAACCCGGCTTTTTGTGCCACTACGACGAATACTGTATGTTTATATGTATATCTATTTCTTTGGTCCTCTTTGTAGCCTACAATCGCAATCGTCGCCTCTGGATCTACGGTTTTAGGCTATTCAGTGATGTTATACTTTTATATTTATACACTTCGGTTAACACATAACTAAATTATTGACACTGTTCTACGTGAATTTCTATTTCAATGAAAATCAAACCTCATTCAAACCGTAATAAGGTGAAACTTCGAGTTCCCCTGGATTACATAGAACCTTTCTGTTTAGGAAGTGTAGACCACATGAGAACGAACTATTATGAATGCTAATTCATTTAGTCTGAATTTTCGTTTAGACAGGATACTGTGCTGGCTGGAATGCTTTAGGCTTAGATTTCGGATCCTGACAGCTATATGATTAGATAGACAGACAGATAGATTTATTTATTACCTTTTGAAAAAATACATTATAAATACATGTCAATTATAGGTACTGAACGGAAAAAAATCTGGACCTTGATTGATACAGAAATAGATAATTTTGTATGTAGAATGAGCCAAATTTTGTGCCGCTCAGTATATTATAATAGGGATGTTGACACCACTAAAAATAATTCGAAGGCACCACTCCAGTAAAAAAAAAAACGCTTTATCTTAGCCCTGTAAACCAGATTAATTTTCGATTTACTGTAAAATCAGATTTTTTGTTGCTTTAAGACAAATTTAAATAGTTAGTTGATTGAGTTGGCGAACAAATAGCGACTTATGACGTCATAGGTTGCCATTGAAACTCTATGGGAGAATTGTGTTTTAACAGCTCAAAAAGTACGTCAGTTGATTGGTGATATCAACATTCCTATTGTTTGCCCACTGATTATCTATTATGACTTATGACTAGGAATTCCATGATCTGGCAGATTTTATGATCGGGCGCCGATATATTTATATTATACACGTTATAAACATCTATATATATTATTATTAATGACTTGAATAAATTTTATTCATGAGTGGTGACACGAGCTCGTACAGTCTTCATTAAGCAGTTTGCTGATTTATTAATTTCCCAACCCCCTGTATAAATTATGCTCATCCAAGAAGATAAGATAGAAATTGAAACTGAAATATCGTTATATCATATCAACACATCCTGTGAAATTGACCTGTTTACGCTTGCGTACACTGAATTCTAATAGTAAACGGCCAAACTTTATAGCTTACTATCCATTACTTGCTCCACGCATTGCTGCGTTATTACTAACATAGAAACCGGTCAGTGTATATTAAACGTTTCAACCGGTCGCTTGATTCTCGGGAAATTTCTGTTGCGTAGGTTGACTTGGTACCCCAGGGTGCATTGCCATGGTAACGACTCGGTTTCTAAATGTAAAAGATGTTTTTCCTGATTATTATTTTGCGATTTCTTTTTAATGAATGTGAGTTCTAAAGAGCCATTACGGAATTATATGTGACAATACAGCCTTAGTGATATTAATATTACGTTAAAATGTTCGTAAACAAGAAATAATCGCCCTAGTGCGAGTTGGATTTGCGCGGAGGATTCCGTATGAATTTGTAGCCTTTCTTTACTTAGGCACTACCGTTTGGCACTACTAGTAGACTAAAGGGAAATTTAACTTTCCCGTGATACTACTGGTAGTGCTAAGGGTAATAGGTATGTCAACTTCTGCCAGCAGTGTTTCTGGACAACTACATCGGGGATTTCAAAAAAAGGGCTTATACATTCTTAAAGCAGTGTTTCCACCAATAATGTGCGAGGATATGTTGTCAGGGATGTATTGAAAATACATCCTTGTGCAGTACACCTGTGGTGGAAACGGCTGAGCGAACCGAGGCGAGGTAAATGAAGCGTTTCTATTGGTTTGTGAAAAACATATTCCTCGCAATACACCCTCGCACATCTTTGGCGGAAACGCTACTTAAAAGGCCGGCAATGGACCAATGAGTCTTTGAGTTATTGGTGCTCATGTGCAGTGGTGATCATTTCCCATCAGATGACCCGCTTGCTCGTTTGCCTCCCTCTCATAATATTAAGTTATGTTTTAATGTAAAATTGGTTGTCTGGAAGAGATTGCTTTTTAACGCTAAGACCGCCTATTGTCTACCTGAATTTTTTATTTTTGTAATGTCTCTGTATTGTTTTTGGTGATCAATAAAGAATATTTGTATTGTATTGTCAATACAAATATTCTTATTTTCTTCTTGTATTGTAAAATCCTGAGAAAAGCTTGGTCAGCCGGTTCCTATTGATATCCCTCAATGATAAGTACTATCCTTAATTTTCCCTCAAATCCCAACCACCTACATCCATCCCTTTATTTTTCTTCGCGGAAAATCACGACGTACCCCATTAACTCTATACCCCATCTAATCAGAGGTCATTAACCTTAAGGTGCAGCCAGCTGGCAAGATTATCCGGAAGACAATATTTTACGTGCCGACTGTACTTTACACCTGGAACCGAATATATACCTTATTAAAGGGGGTTAAGGTTATTTATGGTGAGTAAAGGTGGTTGTTATGTAGCATGGCGAGGTGGGTTGTGATAATGGGAGTACTTAAATGGCTTTGTGATTCAGATTCGCTATTTATGATTGTGAAGTCAGCGTTTTTTTTGAAGGGTAGGTTAAGAGAAGTCTCTTCGTTCCATTCTCCATACAAACGTAGTCACGGTCTCATTTGAAAACTAGGCAACAGAAGTAGATTAATTTTTGTAAGTATGGACTAGACGTAATTATTATCTATGCCTGTGGTTTTTTTAGAAAAAAAAAGATGTCAACTGTGCACGAGAATGACAGACTATTAAAACATTTTTACAAAAATTTAAAAACCATAGACATAGAAAATATAATGAAGATCTTGATTGTAAAATATCATTGATTTAGCGTTATACATTTCGTATAATTTGAGGACAACGAAACCCAAAACTCGACTGCCCAAATCTTGAAAAGCCTACAGCTATCTCGATATACATCAGCGGGAAGCGGAGAAGCGGGAGGGGATGTGCATGGAGGGGACAGCTGCGAGTGCTTATGTCACGAGCGATAAAGACAGCAATATCCCAAACGAATACCTAACGCGGCCGCGCGGTCGGCAGGGAAACTTCTCTTAAGTGGATGTCAAATGAACTATTAAACAGATGCTTTGTTCACCGAGTATGATAGTTGATGGTACCGGAAGACGAAGCGTTGGCAGGCCTTCCACCAGGTGGACTGACAACATCGTGAGAGTAACAGGAAATTGGTGGATGCAAATGGCGAGTTGTTTATTGTGGCGTTCGAAGGGGCCTTTGTTCAGCAGTGGACGTCTTCCGGCTGATGATGATGATGATGATAGCGGGATAGTTTGACATTTGTGTTGCTCTGATGATGGACTTTGATTGAGTTTGAATCGCGTCAGTGTAGAGTGGTGGTGGTGTTTGAGTTTATATGAGACGTCCAGCGTTGAGGCGGAGGAGAAGAATCGAGTCCAAGACCTATAGAGGCTAAGGCCTGTACACGTTCTACTGCAAGACACAGGCCTCCTCTCAGGATGCGAGGGCTTGGGCCGTAGTTCCCACGCGGATCTAGTGCGGATTAGAACCTTCATACACACATTCAATTTCTTCACAGGTGTGCAGTTCTACACGATATTTTTCTTCTTTTTTTTTTATTCGACTGGATGGCAAACGAGCAAGTGAGTTTCCTGGTAGTAAGAGATCACCACCACCGCCCATAGACACCTACAATACCAGGGGGATTGCAGATGCGTTGCCAACCTAGAGGCCTAAGATGGGATGCCTCAAGTGGCAGTAATTTCACCGGCTGTCTTACTTTCCATGCCGAAACACAACAGTGCAAGGATTGCTGCTTCTCGGCAGGATTAGCGAGCAAGATGGTGGTAGCAATCCGGGCGGACCTTGCACAAGGTCATCGTAGGTTCATCGTAAATGGTAAATTTTAAATCTAATTTAGCACATAAATTTCTAAGAACTCAGAGGTGCGACGCCTGGACTCGAACCCAAATAATAAAACCACTAAACTACTAGCTTTTTTGTTCAGTATAAAATAAGCCTCCACAACCTCACAACCTTCAACTAACAGATGCCATAATTTCCTACGAATCCATCAACTTCAAAGCCCCACAAATAATCCCATACGCTTTATCTAAAGAGCCTCTCGGTTATTCAGACACAGGGCATGTCTTTTGTTACCAATCACGCCCGCGGCACGCAATATAAGGAAATTGAAAATGTTCGCAACATGTCCAAGGTTCGGACAGTGGGTCTTGACGGAACAGTACGTCATGCGGTAATGGACGATACATGTATTAATTTATTTTTAATTAATTTTACTGTGTGGTGGGTGGTTTACAAATGGTGAGTTTGGCTGCGTTCCCAATAGAAACGTGCGAGTATATGTCATTCATTTGTGTCAGTTCATTGTTGATGCATACTTTTAACTCTTCTAAATGGTTCCAACGGTTGACATCATGCTGAGTTGGGACCATTTCGTGACAAAATTTATTATGATGATTTCCTTTTTTTTTCTTCGTCTTTAATTTGTAAAATGTCACGAATAAATGTTTTTCTTTCTTTCTTTTCTTTCTTTCATAAACGCTTCATTTACTCATCCAGGTATAGGTAAAAGTAAAACTTGAAACCTAAAATTGCTAAAAGTGGCTCCGAAGCGGTAACGTTTCGTGTGCTCTGCCTACTCCATTTGGGAATACAGGCGTGATGTTTGTGTGTGTTCATGTTTATGTTTGTACTTTTAGCCTGTGTATGTGTTACTGGTGCTCTAAACAAATGTTTTTCCTTGTTTTTTTTTCATTCTTTTTAGGGTTCCGTAGCCAAAATGGCAAAAACGGAACCCTTATAGTTTTGCCATGTCTGTCCGCGGCTTGCTCAGGGACCATCAATGATAAAAAGCTGTAATTTTGCACGAATATATATCTAAACCATGCCATTAAAATGGTACAATTAAAATTAAAAAAAAAATTATATACGTAAAGTGAGGGTGATTTTTTTTCTCATACAATCTTGTAGTGTGGGGTATCGTTGGATAGGTCTTTATTTGACAGGATGCCGGGAGCCAGTCGCTTGCCAAACAACGGTTCGCGGGACCCGGTCGCTTGCCATTCAAGAGGTTAAAACCATTAGGGGGTTGCTAAAACAATTTTCGATTCATTCGGTGGGAAAATTTGAAAAAATTCATGATGGTAGTAGGTAAGTATATCGAACTTACAAGGAAAACTATAACGGTTAAGTTCTCTTGAGAATTATTAGTGGTTTAAGAGTAAATAGCAGCCTAAGGTATAAACTATACCTAAACTTGGAATATTCCGTACATAATAAGAAATCCTTAGAAAACTATTACTTAATTTTTTCGTAATGACAACGGAACCCTATTTCGGGCGTGTTCGACACGTTCTTGGCCAGTTTTTTTCTTCATACTATATTATTTCATTTAACAACTGTAAAAAAAGAGTACTGTATTATCTATTCTGTGGTACTGTTCCAAATCTGTGCGCTATCCCGGGCGAGGTAACGAGGTCCGGGAATTTTTGGCCGTCCCGGATTATTGGCGTTTACGATTGTGATTGTGACCCAGTAAAGAATTAGGAGAGCAACCCGTTGAGCGGCGCGGGCGACAGAGCGAGCTACAGAGAAGTCTCTTCGTTCCATTCTCCATACAAACGTAGTCTCGGTCTCATTTGAAAACTAGGCAACAGAAGTAGATGAAATTTTGTAAGTATGGACTAGACGTATTTATCTATGCCTCTGGTTTTTCAGATTTTCATATAAATCTGTAATATCAGAATTACAGGAGCTCAAAAGTCGACAAAAAAAGATGGCAACTTTGCACGAGAATTGTAGACTTCTTTCTTCTTCTTCTTCTTCTTTATTAAAGCATTTTTACAAAAATCAGAAAAACCACAGGCATAGACAAAATGTTGACGAACTAAATTAAATGCTGTAAAATTGTATAAAATTATACATAGGTACTTAGAGGCTGTTTTACCACTCATTTATTAGTGTTAACTGATGGTTAAATACCGAATATGATGCCGTCTCTATTTGTTTTGTTCGAATAGACGGAGACGGCATCACATTTAACCATCAGTTAACACTAATCAATAGTATTCTGCGTAGTATTTTTAATGTAACTATGTACTGCCTACACTTATTTCCAATTACTTCTGAAAAAGAAGATACTTACTTTTTATAATAACAGACACTGTTATATTGATTTTTCTATGAAATGTTTACAAGGAAAACCGGGTCATAAATATGCAAATGTCTATGTCTACACAGAAACGGAATATTTATGTTAGGTAACTAAAGGAGACTAGGTGTATTTTCAAGAAACTGCCACGAGTATAATAAGTACGATCCAGTTAATTTGTGAATATAGGTTACATATACAAGCGACTGATCAGCCAAGCGAATTAGCTCGTTGAAGCAGCATTAAGCAGCCCATAAGGCATGGAGAACAAACGGTCGTTAGTGCCGAAGAGTTCATGAATTGGAGACTGCCGATCGGTAACCGCAGCGTAAGACGTCCACCAACGAGATGGGCGGATGACCTGGTTAAAGTCACGGGTTCATGGTGGATGCAGACCGCTTCTAACAGATGCAGCTGGAGGTCTATGGGGCAGGCCTGTGTCCAATAATAGCGGACATCTTACAGCTGATATGATGGTGATGATGATACATGATACACATCATAAAATTAATCATTTTATCATGAACAGGGATGTGTGAAAATCATTCCGATGTGCATTGGCGATCCTTACTTCAAATAGGGAATCTTTTAAATTAAATAATTGTGATTCAAATCATGGAGACCCTTGACGGAGGCCTATGTCCAACAGTGTACGTCTTTCAAATTGGTGTGACGCTGATACCTACAAATAAAATTCAAAAACTAGGAGACTCGTGGCCAATCGGTGACCATCTGCTTGGAAAACGGTTAACCCATTTGGCTACCTTATTCTTGCTTCTAATGGTCGAAGAATAGCTGAGTCTTTGGGTCTTCATAAAATTTTATCGATGCGATTCCCAAACCAGTATTTCAGGACGAAAACTACGGGAAAAAGGTTACATTGACAAAATCTGATCCGTTTATACCTGAGCTTTGCTTTAGTAGTAGCACTAGTTTTTTAGCCTTTATTCGTATATATTATTTAAAGTTGTCCATAATGTCCGCTCTGATGCACGACTAGAGTTTTCTTAGGTTCGACTAAATGTAGAACAAACTCATAAGTAGTGAATTAGTCGAAACGTTTATTAAGATTGAAGTGCTAATGAGGCATAAGGTGAAGCTAGGAATGTAGAAGAAGAGTTTTAGTAGAATAGAATACGTTTATTTGTGGAACCAAGGTGTACATAATCGATCTTAAAAGAATAACATTCAGGAATCTCTATGTTTTGCCAGTAGGCGTACAAATATTTCTGTTTTCCTTTAACAAGTCATTAACCTTAGTATAAATACAATTTCACAGCAGCAATAAAAACAAAATTTTAAGAAATAATCAAGTAAGCGCGTATATTATAAATTATTAATTTTAAGTATTAGCCAGGATTTTTATTTCATGAATGTCAATAATGTTAGCAATGTAGACTAGAGTGAAAGTTTAATTTCTACGACGATTACTGAGGAAGAAAGATAGAGAAATATTTCTTTACACACCATATTCGATACACAATGAAGTTGGTTAAAATAACAATAACATTTCTCTCTGTTTGAGCCTAAAGTCAAGCATAATACCAAAGTTGGACAAACACTACCCACATAATTATACTTTCGACATCAATTTAGTAAATATTCCAGTATCACTTATCATAATAAACCACACGACCTTAATTTTTTTTTTGAAAGAATCTTTTACACCATAACAGTTGAACACTAAGGCACTGCGCAAAACAAACATAGACTAGAGAGAAAGACATTACCTATTTGAAAAAAAAATTAAGTACTAAATGGTTTTGTTCCATGTAGCACAAAAAAACGACAACTAATCACGGAAAAATATATTTTATCGACAAAACACTGATGAATTTTGGATTAGAATAGCATTTACTATTACCATACATCCATTACCATATTAGTTTATTCCTTGATATTCCGCCCTTGCGCAGTTCGCTTCGCCGCCGAAATGAACAAAAAGCAGTTTGCATATTGCATACAAATAAATCGCTTAATTGTATTGCATTGAAACTGTTGTACGTTTCAATTGGAATGCTTCGAACTGAAATAAGCGAATAATGAAAACACGGTGAGAATGTTACTTAATTTATGTATGCTTACAGATTTATTAAAACTAAGTATTATAGTAGCTTGGTTTGGTTTAAATAAATAAAAAAAATGGACAGCTGCCACAAATAAAACTGATCTAGCCCCAAACTAATCAAATATTTTATTTTGTAAACACATACTTGCACAGATATGAAGTAGTGGTTAAAAAACTATAAAAAAAAACTAGACTAGTGCTAGTAGCTAATATGTACCCAATATCTTTTTGAATATTTTCATGCAAAATCACAAAAATTACAGAATTTAGGAGACAAGAAGTGGTGCTTACCTCTCGCAGCGAATTTCTCTGACTGTACTGAGAGGTAATGCCGCCTGCGCCTGTGTGTTGGGGTCTATGCCGCAGGCGGGCCTCTTAGATGGTGTTTCCTTTTTATAGTTAGGTATATTGATGTATTTTTTTTATTCGACTGGAAGGCAAACGAGCAAGTGGGTCTCCTGGTGGTAAGAGATCACCACCGCCCATAAACATCCGCAACACCAGGGGTATTGCAGATGCGTTGCTAACCTAGAGGCCTAAGTTGGAATACCTCAAGTGTCAGTAATTTCACCGACTGTCTTACTCTCCACGCCGAAACACGACAGTGCAAGCACTGCTGCTTCACGGCAGGATTAGCGAGCAAGATGGTGGTAGCAATCCGGGCGGACCTTGCGCAAGGTCCTACCACCTGCACAATCTAGTTTTTATTTATTTTGTTTTCTATCATATTGTTGTATCATGTGTTGCGAATAAAAACAATAAGTAACCCAATTATCTTACTTTAAATACTAAGGTAATAATCAAAAACAATCAGGTATTTTTTTCAGCAGAAACAGAAATTTTAGCGGCTGTAGACCACAAAATGTCCCGCTGCATGCAGCTGGCCATATAAATGATTGCGTTTTAAGCATCAGTGCACTTTTGTGGATGGCCCCACACGAAATCGCGGTCTGCGGGTAAAGTAAATGGCAATTTAACTTCATAATTCGCTGGGACAATTACTAAAAAGTTACGCTTTCTCTCTGTTAACTGTTAACCGGATTCCGTCTATAGAATTAGCACAATTTCATTTCAGCGTACATGTGGCGAAAACTGTAGGTATTTAATTCACATTTTGTTATTTAAAAAAAAATATGTATATATCATGGAATACTTGACACCAATAAACCTAGTGTCAAACTAAGCAAAGTTTGTACTATGGACACTAGCAACGGATAAACATACTTATATAGATAAATACGTACTTTAATACATACTTATTAAACATCCAAGACCCGAGAACAAACATTCGTAATATTCATACAAATATATGCACCGGCCGGGTTCGAACCCGGGACCTCAAGTTTCGTATTCAGGTCCTCAAACCACTTGGCCATATTATTTATAATTCTTTATTCTTTATTCAGAAAAAATACAAAGATTGTGTTTGAAATACAATAAATTAAATATAACTACATCACATAGGTATTTAGATTGCACATATTAATGATTGTGGGTTTAAATTTAATCGCCCACATTCTCGTACTCTACTGTCTAATAGTTCTTCCCTTCATATTATTGACAAGATTTTTTAACACCTGTAAATTACTACAGGAATCGAAAAAGTTTTGCCTCCTGAGTATCGGAAAATATTTAGTATAATTTTCTACATATTTTTTTTAAATATGTCTGAATTTGCCAACACTACTACAGAATAGAATGTTTCCTTTGCTTTTTTCACCAGAAAAAGGAGCTGTCATAATTTTGACAACGTCTACGTTAGATTTACGTGATCTTTTTTTTAATTAGAGACTAGACAAAAGTAACAGATCTATAGTGTGGTAATTTTGGAGTTATGTCCTTTTAGAATAAGCACATCTTTAAAAAAATCATCATCATCATCATCATCCCAGCCTATATAACGTCCCACTACTGGGCACAGGCCTCCTCTCAGAACTAGAGGGCTTGGGCCATAGTTCCCACGCAGGCCCAATGCGGATTGGGAACTTCACACGCACCATTGAATTGCTTCGCAGGTTTGTGCAGGTTTCCTCACGATGTTTTCCTTCACCGCAAAGCTCGTGGTAAATTTCAAATGTAATTCCGCACATGAATTTCGAAAAACTCAGAGGTGCAAGCCGGGGTTTGAACCCACGACCCTCTGCTTGAGAGGCGATAGGTCAGACCACTAGGCCACCACGGCTTTTTTTTGTAATAAAAAAAATTGTAGGTAATTAATAAATTAATAATTGTAACGAAATTTTAAAAATATCAGTGTATTTTTCTTTCCAAACAGAATACAGAGAACGAATCAAGTTCTTAGAAATATGAAATCTTATCAATTTATGCAACGTGCATAATAAAAGACGATTGAAATACGTAGCACAGCGGACAATGTACGGGTAATATCGAACGTTCTCCAAGTTTCCAGAACATTCTAGAACTTTCCAGAACTTCCAACAGTTTGCTCGTACAATCACATGCCGCGTTTGAACGAAAACATAAACACGCGAATTTTACGTTAGTTCAGTATGAGTTTGCTTGAGATCGCGCTTATTTGTTGATGCTCATGCGAGCAATGTATTGCAATTAGAAAGTTGGGTGATTGCGTTTCTTCATAACCGTAAATTTATTTGGATTTGATATTAAACTAGCTTTTGCCCGCGGCTCCG
The DNA here is from genome assembly GCA_037349165.1 of Choristoneura rosaceana. Lineage (NCBI taxonomy): Eukaryota > Metazoa > Arthropoda > Insecta > Lepidoptera > Tortricidae > Choristoneura > Choristoneura rosaceana. The sequence goes on from JAZBNJ010000026.1 coordinate 2,891,481, forward strand.
CCCGCGTGGTATTCGGTTATCGCGCGCTGTTCCCTCGGAGACTACCTATGCATTTTTCCGGGATAAAAAGTAGCCTATTTCACTCTCGGGCCCATAAACTACCTCTATGCCAAAAATTACGTCAATCCGTCGATCCGTTACGGCGTGAAAGACGGACAAATACACAAACATACAAACACACAAACACACTTTCGCATTCATAATTATTAGTATAGTATGAATTTAGTGGTTTACTAATACTACAAGCATTTTCAGAATCGAAACTAAAAAAATATGTCGTGATTAAAGACAAAACGAAAACTCCAACTTATAATATATTGTTTAATGACCTGTGATGTTGTTTCAATCCACAAACCCCGTACATCATTAGACTAAAGACGCGGCAGATGCTCCAAGTACCTAACTTCAACGAGCGTACAAAAAAGGCTCATAACGCAAGATGACCGTTTACCCATCAAAGGTTTATCCGGCACCAATCGCACCATCCTTTGACGCAAGGACTCTCGACAACCCCTTTTCCTCCGACTTGCTTGAAAAATCACTCGAGGAAAAAGAATAAAAGGTAAGAGGACTGTTTGAATTGGTTTTTGTGATAGTGCTCCTTAAACAAATCAGATTAATGTTGGAATTTTACGAGTTATTCTAAAAGAAGACTTTACCCGCCGCTTTGCATACATGAGCTATTAACTGGCTGTTGAATAAATATTTCAGGATTTTACTAAAGACCAAAACAAAATATTTCTTGAACTAGTTTTTGTGAATTTTCACTAAAACATGTACCTAACGGCATAGTTAAGGAAAAGTTAAATAATTTCAATTTATTTCAAAGTTTAAGTCCATAATAATTGTAGGGGAAAATCGTCACAAAATTGACAACTTTTAACTTTACGCCGTTGCTAGGTACATGTTTTAATAAAAATGCCCTTTTATTACTTGCATAGAAATAAAGAAAAATCTAAAAATCGTAAGGTTTAGACTAGATTAACCGATGAAGACCGTTAATGCCTTTGTCCATGTTCAAAGCCATGGTTTATTCCAATATCTTCCACCAACGTAGTTAATGTCAAACATGAATGTTAATGCCATCCAAGCTGAGTCACCTCTCAGCCATCCCACTGTTTAGAGACTTCAAAAATACACATAATCTCATCTTATTTACCCTCCTGAGCCCTCGCGTACTTTATAAAGGATCAATTAACACTAAAAATAACGCCTGAATGTACTTTATAAAGCACAAATAGTTCAATGAATAAAGAATCTGAAGAATTTTGAAATAAAATCCAAAATAACAAAGCTGATATACTACGTCCAGGTCTTAAGTAGGTAGCATATCTGTTTAAAAAAGTACGGGCTCGGGAGGGTATGACATCTTCGACGTGACTGCTGAGCACCTCTTACAATAAGAGGGCTAATGCTTGGGCCTTAGTTCCAAAGCGGGCCCAGTGCACAAATTCCACTAAATTGCTTCGGAAGCGATTACAAATTACCTCATGTTCAAATTCACCGTGCAGTTCATGATCGACGAGGGTCACCAACGGTGCTGGCTGAAAATCAGCGCTGGGGTGTTTATTATTAACGCTTCAGCATTATGCTGAGCCAGTGTCCGATTCACAACCGCAATGACGCATACTTAAGCATACGTGTTGTCTATTTTGTACTTAATACTATTGTTGTGTCTTGTGTTGTGAATAAATGTATTTTCTTTATTTCTTTCTTTCTTTCTATGATAAATTTCAAATGTTTCGTACTTTAATTACGAAGAACGACCCTCTGCTACAGAGACTAAGGTCACATTAACTCCTGTATACACATGTAGGTAGATACTCATACATAGTGATATGACTTTGTGTTTGACCACCACCATTAAAGAGTTTTCAAGCTATTGTCAAACCTTATTAAGGACAACGATTAAATGGAAAGCGACAACGTTCTCTTAAGCCCAAAGTTTTGATTAGAAATTTATTGGAAAATCATAATTGCTCTCGACTTATAAAATCCCTTCTATCGAATTTGATCAAAATTTGTTTCCAAAGACTTAAAAGCGTTGCTTTAGTGTTGATTAATTTGACACAGTTTTATTTAAGTTACTGGAACTTTTTAATTTGTTAGAGCAGTTAAGTATGATTTAATTGTGTAGAAAAATTGTTACTGTGCTGCTGTTCTGCAACCAAGTTTGGAATTTTGTTCGCGGTGGTGGAAATGTATAAATGTTTTTGTTTATTGACGTTTTGTTTTTTTTTTACCTACGAACTTCGGGATCGCAGTCAACATCCCGTAAAAAATATAGAGGTCTTACTGTAGTAGTAGTCCCCCGCCGAGAAGTCAATCCTGACACCTGTCACTGTCATCTTGATTAAATACGTCAACGTTTTTTCACGTATTCAGTATGGGAGTGATACATGTCAGGATCGACTTCTTAACGGCGGACAACTATAGCGTTTACCCATGATTTCGTCTGCATAGACCAAAATTTCGATAAAAAATCGTATGTTTTATGAAAAATTACATCTTGGATTTTATTAAGTGGCCGAAAAGAAAGCCGTGGTAAACTAGTGGTGGTGGCCTTTCAAGCAGAGGGTCGTGGGTTCACGCCCTGGCTCGTACCTCTGAGTTTTTCGAAATTCATGTGCGGAATTACATTTGAAATTTACCACGAGCTTTGCAGTGAAGAAAAACATCGTGAGGAAACCTGCACAAACCTGCGAAGCAATTCAATGGGTCGTGTGAAGTTCCTAATCCTCACTGGGCCCGCGTGAGAACTATGGCCCAAGCCCTCTTGTTCTGAGAGGAAGGCTGTGCCTAGCAGTGGGACGTATATTGACTGGGATGGATGTATTTAAAACATCCGCGCTAATTTTTTAAACTTTTTATACATTTTGAAACGAAACAGCTGTCTACTTTCAATCAAATCGGATTTTACTATACTTGGATCCTAACCATAAAAATTGCTATTTCAGTACTCGTTATTTTTTGCACAACGCCCTAGTTGGTTTTGTCACAGAAAAAAAATGATATTTATTAGCCTCAACTTTAAAAATTCGTGGAATACTCGTACCAACTCAACATTAATTTGAACTGTAGACAAATTTCACAAACAAAGCGTCGCATTCCACTGTCAGATCATCAAACCCAACGTTTTCTAAACGAGCAATTAATATTTAAATGACGACACCGTATAGATTTAATTGCGAAGTGCCGTGTATTTCAAACGCTCGAGTGCCAACAATCTTCATCCTCCTACGTAACTGGCTACTTTAGGTGTCACCGGCGTTTTGACGATTATGAGCAAACAAATGTGACAAAATTGGTAGGGAATGAAGCGTCGAGTGAAATGCAAATTTGGTATAAACTCGTTTGTTGACTTATACGAACGGGAAAAGGAATGTTTTGCTTCAATACATTGAGATATCACGCAAATATCAAGTCACGATTAGCAGGGAGTTGGCCGTTTGGGTGACAATTTTGGCAGAGAGTTGGCCGTTTGGGTGACAATTTTGGCAGGGAGTTGGCAGTTTGGGTAACAATTTTGGCAGAGTGTTGGCCGTTTGGGTGACAATTTTATTCACACAAACACACTTTTGCATTTATTATCTTAGTATGGATGGATTATACTGCCCAAAATAATTGGTTTTATTATATAATCAATGTTATCGTAAGTAATAAAGTAACTCTAATAAGAGCTTTCGTGTAAGATGTTCTAGGAATGTTATAATGCCTACTTTGATACAGTTTCTTTAAAACCAAGGTGTTGAGCCTGTATTGATCAAAGCCCATCATACAAAGGCAGGCAAAGCGATCATTTTTTCCTTCGAACATTCGTCGATTCAAAGTTCCAAATCGGAAGCATCAAAAGCCGCAGGCGGTGGTTCTAATAGAATAAAAATCCTCTTAATATGCTATAAATCGGAGAATCCATTGATAGGGACGAGGCTCAATTGCTAATAAATCCCTAGAAATGGTTATTGGGTGAAAAATGTTCGGAACGAATGAGAGGCGGTTAATTTTGGCAAATGGTAGTCGTTGGTACTCGTATGTTAATTCTATTGATGGATCGGAGTTGGAGCATTGGTGCGAGCGCTGTGGTAGGTATGTAAATAAGGTCAGGTTTACTTTGGAACGTTAGTCGAATTGTTGTTAAAATACACAAAGTAACAGTCTTAAAGTTTAGCGGTTAATTATATGTAATTGGTAACAGCATTTATGGGCCCGAGGATGACATAGGCTACTTTATATCCCTAAAAAATGCACAGTTCCCGAGGGAACAGCGCGCAATAACCGAATACCACGCGGGCGAAGCTGCGGGCAAAAGCTTGTATGTATATACATTTTAGTTAAGGTTTCTTAGTTAGTTCTCTTTGTCTTTTTATTAACTGCTTCATTTGTTTTATTTCAAAATAAATTATGAATATTTTTATGTAATTTATATTTGATTTAATTCTTAGTCTAATTGCGGTTCAATGCATAGCCATTATTCGGTCCTTCCAAGAGTAATTCGACATCTGCAACAATAACAATAGCAATTGAAATTCCTGAAACTTCGCGTCCGTATATTCGGGATCGCTTCTTGTCAGTGATTTAATTTACATACAATTGACTCGATTCATTTGGTTATTTGAAACATTGAAAAAACATTTGTTTACCATAAGGGCGAGGCTATCGCAATCAAATGAAGCGTTCATCTAAATGTTCATACAGCTGTAATTCATAATACAATATACAGTGACTTGATTGATACCACGCTAGGGATTGGACACTCCGCCGTTTAGGTACGTTCGGCTGGCGCGCCTAATCATTAGGCGTGGCAGTGGTTTGCCGCTCGGCTCGCACGCTTTACCTTTCTTCATCGGCGAATGGGAACACTTGTGCTCTTGCCGCCGAACCGGTTTTGAGTCAACGGTGCCCAATTATAAACTAAATAAATAAATATCATGGGACACTTGACACCAATTGACCTAGTCCCAAACTAAGCAAAGCTTGTACTATGGATACTAGGCAACGGATAAACATCCTTATATAGATAAATACATACTTAAATACATATTAAACATCCAAGACCCGAGAGAAAACATTCATATTCGGATTCGAACCCGAGACCTCAAGCTTCGTAGTCAGGTTCTCTAACCACTCGGCCATCAGGTCGTCAAACTAACTAGCTTTTTTCCAAATTTCATTTAAATACGTCCAGCCGTTTCAGCGTGAAGAAGTAAAAAACATACTCACTCACTCACAAACTTTCACATTTATAATACGAGTATTAATAGGATAGAGTTGGCTTTCGTAATTGAAAACAACAAAGATGGGGTAAGATGAAGCAATGAGATTAAAAGTTTATTGAGTCTGTATTGTGTGCAGCGCAATCCGATTTCTGATAAATGTATTTTAGTGGTTTCCTTTGTCGGACCACAAAGACTGGCGACTTCAATAATTAATCTCTAATAAGTCGTAGCTCGATTGAGAACCGGGTGTATTGGATTCCATTTTGAGCGTGGGAAAACATAGGAGCGTATTGGAAGTGCTCTGCACTCGTGCAGTCGTCATTGTTACCTAATTTTTGATCATGAAACTACTGTGAGACTCACTCATATTAAATGAACCAAAATAATTTCTTTGCTCACCCGCGACCTCACAAGGTGTGGAGGTCGCGGGTGAGCAAAGAAATTATTTTAGTTCATTGATATGGACCTCCGCAAAGTAACGCCTGATTCAATAAATCATATTAAATGATATTGTAATGGATAACTCACGTCTTTAATCGTCTTAGTCTTAGTTTCGTCTGACAGTCGCGCGAGCAGAGCGGTGGCGCGTAGTGCGCGTGTTGCGGCAGCCGCCGAGTCGCGTGCTCTTTAGAAGAAGGGCTACAAAATAGCCCGAAACATGTCGAGCTAAACTCGATTTAAGAAACGAGTTATCAGTTACAATATCATTTAATATGAGTGAGTCTCACGGTAGTTTCATGATCATATATTGACCCGGATAGCTCACGTCTTAAATCGAGTTTAGCTCGAAATGTTTCGGGCTAATCCTTAGCCCTTCCTCCTCGGAACAACGCGGCAACGCGAGTTACCCAGGTCAATATATTTAATATTCATTTCGCTTTCAAATCGTCAGTGATAAAGCTGAAAGGAACTAAATATATCGAATAATCTTCTCGCACGCACCGAATAAGATTGCGCCCTATCTTCACACCCACTAGCTCCTGTGCAATCAATCAAGAATGTCACTCAACTTAAGTCCCGCAGTCCTATCTCTATCAGGACCCCTTTCATGTACAATGAATGTGAAGGTACATAACGTATGTATATTGTTCCTGGTTAATAATGGGAATAGTTATGAACACTTTACTGCACTAAGCCGAAAGGCGCTAAGTATCGGACAAGGACAAGAGTGTGTCGGACACGCCCAAAATAGGGTTCCATAGCCATTACGAAAAAAATGAAGTAATATTATGTGCGTTATAACACAATTAAAACACTTACGTCTTAAAATCTATTACCAGAAAAAGAGCGTATCTTCACGGCACTTACGTCCTTTTGTTGAGAAGCGCAGTTTTTCGGCAATAACTCAAAGACGGTATAGCCGTAAAATATTACTTAATTTTTTTGTAATGGCTACGGAACCCTATTTTGGGCGTGACCGACACGCTCTTGGCTGATTTTATTACCCTTTGGGGACGGACCCTTAAAAATCGTCTCTATTGGTTCACGTAGTACATTCCTCGCACATCTTTGGTGGAAACCTAAACGCCTAAAATATACCGGAATCATTATCTGATATGTATTTTACTGAAATCTTACGTACATTCGAATCGGGACATTTAAAAAGCATTCAGAAGCGTTATATCTGCAAATCGCTTTCGAATTACCTGACGACTCTACACAGACATTCACAATGCCTCACTTACCACTAAGCGCGTCCTTTTCTATCTTGCTACGTGCGAGAAAGATGCAGACAGTGACAAATGAGCATCGGCATATCGTGGTCTGGTAAATGTGTATGAAAATAACGGAACTCATTCAATACAAGTAGCTTTTAGTGCTACGAAAAATGTAGCAGTGCTACGAAAAAATGTAGCGGTGCTACGAGTTTGTTTGCTATACGGGGTACTTGTAGAACTCAATACTACTGTTACTTACCAAAGGTATAATAAAGATACACCCCACTGCTGGGCACAGGCTACCTCTCAGAATGAGATGGCGCTCTTTGTGAGTGGACTGCTATAGGCTGATGATGAGAGTCGTAGAAAAAGTATTGCACAGCGTTGTATAAATAAATCAAAAAAAGGTCGTGGCGTCTCTTTCTTACGATGTTCGGTGCGCTCACATCCTAACTCACACGACTCACCTATTTTGACCCCTATTATACAACCTGTTGCATAAAATACTATAAACAAACACTTATACAAGGTGACCCTAGCCTCTGGACAAATAATGAAACCATGGATAAGATTGATACTTAGCAATATCTTAAAATAGTTATTTGCTAAATTTAACAAGAAAAAAAAACTATGAAATCAGATCATCCAAATACACAGGCTACTCCAAAGTGATACATTGGAAACCGTTAGTTTTTCGGTAAATATTGGACTAAATGATAAGATACTTTGCAGTTTGGTTTTAAATATCTTGCTAAGTCAGTAGTATTCCTACTTATCCAGAGGCAGGTCACCCAGTATTAATTAATCTTTGTTACTAAAAAGCGTTCTCTGTAACATTTGGTACTCTATCAAAATGATGTTTGCCTAAAGCCAGGAGTATTGCTGCAAAGTCAGCTTGCGGTAAACACTGGCACACAATAAATGGAAAATGTAAGAATTTACTCTGTTACTTAGCACAGAGGAGACGTAAACCTGAGCATAGGCAAAGATTAAGCAGACAATAGAGGGTCAATATGAATTTTACCTACTGGTATCGAGCTCGGGTTACGAAGATGAGAACTGTTGAACACTTAATTTTCCACGGAATGTGACAGTGACGTGTTCGTGTTGAAAGGCATGATAATTATTAAAAGACTTTAAAGACTTGTTCCCGTTTTATTTTCATATTTAATAATATTCTCTATATTATAATTACTTGACTTAATGCCAGTAGTTTCGAAGCTGTTTGAGAGTAGTAAAGTCTTAGGGGCTGTTTCATCATTCATTGATTAGTGTTAATTGACGTTTAAATGTAATGCCGTCTCCGTCTATTCGAACAAAGTATACATAGACGGCTTCACATTTGACATGGATAGTAAAACAGCCTCTTAGTAACTTAAATTGACTGTAATGTTAAACAACAACAACATCAAACATCACGCCTGTATTCCCAAATGGGGTAGGCAGAGCACACGAAACGTTACCGCTTCGGAGCCACTTTTAGCAATTTTAGGTTTAAAGTTTGATAAAAACGGTACAATAGTGACCGGTTGCTAGCCTGTCGCCTACGGTTTACCTTAACCTATATCCTCAGTCGCCTCTTACGACATCCACGGAAGAAATGGAGAGGTGTAATTCTAACCCGACACCACACGGGGTAAATACAATTAAATGTAATGTTAAAGACGATTAAATTCACCCCTAATCTTTTTCCGTCTGCCCAAGCCTTGCAGCGGATTTCCCATTCTGTTGAAATACATACTCTTTGCGCATGCGGAGCCAGCATTAGTAGGATAACGGACCATAACACGCTGTCCGGGATACTTCGCTAAGTAAGATGAATAATGATGAATAGAGAGTAGAGATTTATGCTAACCGTAACTCGGGCACTTGTTGCAGTTGTGGTCGCGTCTTGTGTTTTGCAAAGTAGAAATAGAAACAAAGACTAATAATAAGAGATATAATATTTCACACGAAAACACAAGCCGAAACATGAATGCACAGAAAAACCAGAAAAATAGACCAGCGCTGGGAATCGAACCCAGGTCCTCAGCATTCCGTGCTGCGTGCTATTCCCCTACACCACCACTGGACAGGAGACTAGACACGAATTTTTCCTATGCACCCATATTTCGACTTGGATTCTTTTCATTTGTCACTTTAGCAGCGACACTAACGCCATCTATGGATCTACGTTCTCAACGAGAAACATTTTTTCCACTCCCGTCGAAGCTATCCGCTCACCAGGGACAAGAGATGTCGCTAATAATAATAATAATAACAATAATAATAACGACATAATAAGCGACATAATAATAAATAATTAATAATAATTAATAATAATTAATAGCGACATCTCTTGTCCCTGGTGAGCGGATAGCTTCGACGGGAGTGGAAAAAATGTTTCTCGTTGAGAACGTAGATCCATAGATGGCGTTAGTGTCGCTGCTAAAGTGACAAATGAAAAGAATCCAAGTCGAAATATGGGTGCATAGGAAAAATTCGTGTCTAGTCTCCTGTCCAGTGGTGGTGTAGGGGAATAGCACGCAGCACGGAATGCTGAGGACCTGGGTTCGATTCCCAGCGCTGGTCTATTTTTCTGGTTTTTCTGTGCATTCATGTTTCGGCTTGTGTTTTCGTGTGAAATATTAAACTTTCACGGGATAACCGTAAAAAGAAACAAAAAAATTTGGAGTTGAAATAAAAAATACAAAAAGACTCCAAATCGTAATCTTAATAAGAGATATAGATATGCCACGTGAGCTAACGAGGCGCCTGTAGAATAAAAAGCCATGCCTAACACTACGTGTTCTTTTTGACATCCGTTAACTGCCGGCAAAACGCTAGTGTGCACAAGCTCTTAGAAAACATTTGACGGGTCACTATGAAATTGATTTCTATACTTACATTATACAAATGAAAAATCCACCACCTCAATTGACCACTTTGAATTCGGATCAAAATTACTACTCTCCAAAGCGGATTTTGTCGAATTGTAATTGACAACATTTCATATTTCTAAGACTGTAATTTGATTCGTTCTCTGTATTCCGCTTGGAAATAGAAAGACGCTGATATTTTTAGAATTTCGCTACGATTATTAATTAATTTATTAAAAATATTTTAAAATGTGCTTATTCTAAAAAGGCATAATATAACTCCAAAACTACGATACAATAGATCCATTACTTTTGTCTAGTCTCTATTAAAAAAAATATCTTCTTCTCTTTCACGTAAATCATGCGTAAATCTGACGTAGACGTTGTCAAAATTATGACAGCTCCTTTTTCTGGTGAAGAAGACAAAGGAAACATATCTATTCTGTCGTAGTATTGGCAAATACAGATACATTTTTTTATTTTTTTGAATATGGAGAAATAAATTATAATAAATATTTTTCCATGTTCAGGAGGCAAAACTCTTTCCATTCCTGTAGTAATTTGCAGGTGTTGAAAAAATGAAATCTTGTCAATTGTGTTAAAAATATAAAAAATCTCTTTTCCTAGTAAATCAAATTTAGTTCAAATGGCATTATGTCTATTATAAATTAATAGCTAATTAAAATACGCAATTAGTAAATGTTGTAGCCTGAATCAAAACCAAAACTTAATATTTACTCGTAGGTGCAAAACGAATGATTTCAGGTGAAACGTATTTTCAAAATAGTAAGTACATTTTCTGAACTACGTACTCGTAAATACAAGGTCATCAATTCTTACGGCCTTTTTCAAATTTGTCAATTTTACCATGAGACAGTTTTCCTTGCTACTGTAGGTATTTTAAATTGTCATTTTTCTGCTTGAGCGTATATTTATATATTTTTTCGATTTTTGACAAAGTTGCGTTCGGTGCTCGAGGTCTCAAACATGGAATATTCATCAGGCCAACATCATAAACAAGTCTGCAAAAAATCAGAACTACCGGATTTGACGCATACTGCCCCCATACTTTCAGGCGACAAAGTTACTGGATTAATAATTCCGCGTTGTCCATTTACCATTTGTAATCAATGACAGTAAGTCGCTGCGACAAATCCTTACAATAAGTTGGGTCAGATTCACCCTAACTCAAATATCACTGTGATGTTTCGTATAATTCCGTTCTGAATTAAAATTCGCAGTGCCTCTAACTAGAGGGTATCATTCCAAGCACGTGCGGAGTTCGCAAAAGTTCCTGAGTCAATAAATGTTCTCGAGGTGTGGATTCGGACCGGGCTTTATTGGAGGCGGATCTGTTGACAAATTTCAATGGAATCATATTTGAAGTTCAAAGGGATGAGTTTTGGTTTGGCTCGTTTGGTGTTTTTGGGTCGGACACAATGTTCAACGTTGTGCATCGCCTTGAGGCTTGACAAGACAGTTCGTATGATAGGCTGATAACTATACTTGGTTTGGATAGATATTTAACTAAATGGTGTCTTTAATATAGAAATTCCCCCATTAAACTGTAAAAACAGTTACATTTCTGTATTGAAATAAGTATACTGGTCTAGTTTGTATTACAATGATAGATAAGTGAATTGTTTAAAATCCTTTAATCTTTAATGTTTTAAAACCAAATCTGCCAGCTGAAGTTTGTTTGCATTTTGTTAAATATCAAGTATAAATAAGTTCTTTTTCTTGTTATCCAAACTTCCCTAATATTATTCTATGAAAGCAATTCTACGGTGGGTGGGTATGAAATTCCTAATTCACACTGGATTCGTGTGGGAATTCCAGACACACACAGACACACACAGGACAGAAAGAAGTCCTTTACCTAGCAGTGGGATATAATAAAAATGTAGAGAAAAGATAATGATGATGACATTACCTGACATTCATTATTCAAAAAAGTTAAACAAATCATCATTCCATAAACTAACACTTGAACAAATAAAAAGCTTAAATCCTATTCGAAACTATTCAAAACAAAACTCCCTTAGCTCCCAACAAACCCAATAACACTCGCGTTATTGAAAAGCAAAAGAAACGGAATACATAATGTCGTCGATAAACAAAATTTAGTGTTGCAAGTTATCAATATCCGCGACAAAGTGCCTGAACGCGTAACGACGTTACTCTCCAGTGCGTGCTTCGAGCCCCGTTTATCCGGAGTACCCACGAGAGACTATGAAAACTTTCAAACTATGAACACTAGCTTTCGCCCGCGACTCTGTCTGTGTCATCCTTACTAATATTATAAATGCGAAAGTGTGTTTGTCCGTCTTTCACGCCGTAACGGAGCGACGGATCGACGTGATTTTTGGCACAGAGATAGTTTATAGGCCCGAGAGTGACATAGGCTACTTTTTATCCCAGAAAAATGCACAGTTCCCGAGGGAACAGCGCGCGATAACCGAATACCACGCGGGCGGAGCCGCGGGCAAAAGCTAGTTCATTTATAATTTCTGCGAGAACTGTACAGTTTTCCAGGGAAAAAACTAACCTGTGAGAAATTAGCAGATACTTAATGACTGGTTTGCTTTGTTTAGTGATTAGAGAATCTGACAAAGAACTTAGGTCTCGGTTTTAATTCCCAGTGGGGGCTTTTGTATGAAAAATACGAGCGATCGTGCTCGAGTCTTGGATATTGAGTGTATTTACTTATGTAAGTATGTTTATCTGTTGCTTAGTACCCATATTAACTCGAGCTTTGCTTACTTTGGAACTAGGTCAATTGGTGTCAAGTATCCCGTGATATATATGAAAATAACATCTGCTACATGAAGTCATTTAATAGGTGCAAAGTAACGACGCATGAATTTTTATGAACAAATAAGTGTGATTTTGGTAAATATACCTACTCACAGAATGTATCCAATTTCTTTCAAAATATTTCAGGAGTGTACAGAGTAATTTTGATTGCACGTAAGGACTTTGATCCAAAGTGTAGTCATGCGTTTTATACGGTACACTTTTTTTTAAGTGGCTTCTGCTCGGTCTGCCCTTCTGCGGCGGTACGAGTACACTTGAACATCGACCAATAGAAAGCATTTATTAACCACTGGTGAAAAAATCGCGAAACTGAATTGGAATATTTAGGAATAATTTATAGACATCTTTCGATTGATACTTATCTCATTTTTTGATGTCAATAAAAAACAAATTTTAATAAATTACACATTTTATGTAGCTAGCTGGCAACTCTAAAACTGACAAGATGGTGAGGGAACTTGACAGCAACTCTGAACATGGCACTAATAACATTTAAAATATCTTAATAAAACATTCAAAAATTCAAGATATAGTAAATTCACATCCAAAGGTCAAATAGGTTCTTTGAACAAACCCTAAGAAATTTTGCATTGCCGAATAGAAGTTGGCACATAAACATGATATATCACGAGTGTGGTACGCATATTGAATGTTGCCATTTCGTGCGGGTAAAAAAGTAGAAAAAGTTGGAAATGCCTTCGGCTTATTGATATCGTAGATAAACGGGATCGAGCCAAGTGTGGCCTGAAAATTACGATTTATATTTACTTTGGAATTGCCACATTCATTCAATTTGAACCAAGTTTGTCCATATTCTGATGCTATTAAATTGTCAGTTGATTGACGCGGGCACAGCCGATGACGAAAATTTAATTATCGAAAATACAAACTAAAACATAGATGCACAGAAAAACCAGAAAAGACCATCGCTGGGAATCGAACCCAGGTCCTCGGCATTCCGTGCCGCGTGCACCACACCACCACTGGACAGGAGTACAGACACGAATTTCTCCTATCCACCACATATCTCGGCTTGTTTGTTTCTTATTTAGTCACTTAAGCAGCGACACTATCAAATCCATCCAGCCGTTTTAGTATTGACATATACCTTACGGCACCCCTATCACGGATGTCAACAAACTAGTAAAGGTCCACAAATCCGCTCTGGGAACAAATTTTGTGCGCTGTTTTGATGTAAGAAACATCCATCTATAGTCAAAATACCATCACGGAACTTATCACGCTATTTTACACAAGTAGTATTTACCTCGACGTTTCGGCAACAGTACATTCGCTCTTAAGCGATAAGGCCGCCTATTGCTTATCTTGTAATTTTATCTGTGTACCTGTTTTTTCTGTATCGCTTATTATTTCTGGTGTACAATAAAGAGTATTTGTATTGTACCTATTGTATTGTATTGTATTGTATAGTTGCCGTGGTCACGAGTAGACTGAAGTGTGGGGTGTCAAGTCCGCCTAGCAGCGTGATAAGTCTCGTTATGGTATTTTGACTGTGAGTGAGAATCACGAAAGTTTAAAACGTTATAACGTCCATCTATGCTTAGATGTCGATGCGTTTTAGCCTAAAGAAGTAACAATGACGTCTGTCATTGTCGAGCTCGCACCAGGCAATATTAGCAACCTCTGCAAAGTTTTCAAAATTTCTCTTATTACGATTCTAAATACACTACAGGCACTACAGGCTGAACAATGGCACCTTAAATAATAATGCCTTCTTATGGGAAAAGGTGGTATCTTAAAAATATCACTTTTGAGTCATTTAGAAATCACATCAATGATGTAAATTTACATCACACACTGCTGCTCAAAATACGCAAACGGTGCCAAATCGCAGTGACGTGTCGTTTACGTTACGCAGGCCATGCAATAAAAACCGTGCGCATGATGCGTTACTGTGATTCCGTACCGTCACCGTTTTTAAGCAGCGGTGTGGTCGCGGCGGTGATATAAATATCATTTGATGCAGAATTAGGCCGCGACCACACCGCTGCTTAAAAACGGTGACGGTACGGAATCACAGTAACGCATCATACGCACGGTTATTATTGCATGGCCTGCGTAACGTAAACGACTCTTCACTGCGATTTGGCACCGTTTGCGTATTTTGAGCAGAAGTGTTGAGGGCATGCGATAAAAACGGTGCGCATACGTACCGTCACCGTTTATTAACCGGCGGTGTGGCCGCAGCCTTAAGCTACACAATGTTATAAATAACTAAAAAGTGTTTTTATTTGAGATGCTGTCTTTTGCCTTAAAAGGGCAGGATAAGTAAGAAACCTTAAAAACTTGTTAAAATTCATGACAGAATTATACTTCTCTGTAGTTCGGCACTTAAAACGATTTTTACTGCTAAGTTTTTGAGGAAACCCGCTCGTGTTTCCAGCCAGTACTTCATACATTTTTCATGAACTCCTATTTCCTCTTCGGATTGAGTTTCGGTCGTTCAATTATTGCAAATAAAAATGTTGGGCAATAATAACAATATTATATCTTGTTTCGTTTGCTTCCTTTTCAGAAAACCTCATTCCGTGGAATTAAAAAAAAAACGATCAAGTGAGAGTCGTATACATTTGTGTCTATGATTAGATTATTCAATATTATCAGAGCCTCACTCCTAAACAAAATGAATGCAGTGGGGTCATTTTAGATGGTCACTGACATAGACGGGTCTATATCGACTGGTAGAAAATTGTTAGTCATAATGTATTTTTTGACATAATGTAATGTTTGACATAACTCTTTTTTCTCTGAAACCATTTATTTCTCGGAATTGTTATAAAACAAACCGAACCTAACGTATAGAGTTCTACAGGATAACCATTAAAAAATTATGAAAAATGTATGGTTTCGGCGGGAAAAAAAAATATGACTAACAATAATTATGACAAACATTACATTATGTCTTATAAGATTATGGCAGTCGAAATGATCCCGACATAGAGTCACAGAGATAAAAAATAAGGTTTTCTTATCGTATTGGTTGTATCGGAGCTATCGTATTGGAGTTGCCTTCATATCAAATTTCAAATTTAAAAGAGAACCGGAAGTACCCTAAAGGTTTTACTGTCACGATAATTAGTATGGATTTTTTTTTTTTTGTTTTAGGTAAGAGTTTTATTATTATTAATTTGAAATTAATATAGTAGCCACCGTTAGCAATTTAAAAGATACTGCTATGTAACAGACGAATGGACACACGGCCGATGAGCTAGACAAGCCTTACTAGTAGGGTCTTTTAGGGTACGGAATCTTAAAAGCCTACTGAAAGCTATTTCAATTTCTCAAGTATGTTGATTGACTGATTGAATTCATTCAATTTAACTATAATTTACTTAAAGTTTATTTCAATCTCATCTCATGTATTCATAATTTAATCTTAATTTAATTTTATATTATTTGACCTCTAAGTACTTAATTGTTATTGTTTTTATGGACTTACGTCTGGAATAAATATATCATTTCATTTTCATTTCATTTTTTCAAGTACGTAAACCCAGGCTAGACCAACTATATCTCAGAAACGAACACTACTCCAAAGAAACTTTATACCACCTGCGTTCTGATTGGGTATATCCATCACTTTCTCAAAGAGCGGGGTAGAGCAGGATAACAATCTTTTCCAGTGCCGGACTGAGGCGACGTCCCAGTCGTATTAAATGGTATTAGTCAGAGTTGAGGACGAGACACCTGAGGCTAAAATGAGAACTAGGACGTCTAGTCTAGATTTATATTGCTACATTTACAGTGACGGTTGAAGCAACTTCGCGAAAGCCCCTGTGTGCCTGGAAAAATGACTCTTCTCATCCTGATAGATAGGTTTTTGTTAAAAAACTATCCCATCAAAACATAGCAGGTAGTAGGACTTTGCGCAAGGTCCGCCCAGATTGCTACTACCATCTTATTCGCTAATCCTGCCGTGAAGCAGCAGTGCTTGCACTGTTGTGTTTCGCAGTGGAGAGTAAGATAGCTGGTGAAATTACTGGCACTTGAGGTATCCCATCTTAGGCCTCTAGGTTGGCAACGCATCTGCTATCCCCCTGGTGTTGCAGGTGTCTATAGGCGGTCTCTTACCATCAGGAAACTCACTTGCTCGTTTCATGACACACAAACACATAGCGGTCAAACTTATAACACGCCTCTTTTTGCGACAGGGGTTAAAAAAGTGATACTTTTCAGATACCGCCTTTTACCTTACGAGGGCAGTATTCTGTCTCATACGAGTGTTTGAAATACGTTACATGTAATAAAGTTTTAGGGAAGCGTTTATTCGGTGTGGCCGCGCCGAGCACTCCGCCAGCAGGCTGCCGAAATACCTATTTTAGACTCAATTTCCGGAAACCACAGCATACATGGAGCCAGAGCTCTTATATCCCTACTAATATTATAAATGCGAAAGTAACTCTGTCTAGTCTGTCTGTCTGTTACGCTTTCACGTCGAAACCACTGGACCGATTTTAATGAAATTTGGTATAGAGATAGTTTAAACTTCAAGGATCAACACAGGATACTTTTCATTCCGATAGAGGGCGCCACCGCGCGATAACCTAGATCCGCGCAGACGAAGTCGCGGGCATAAGCCAGTTTTACTATAAATGTCCGCACATCGTCGATATCGTACGTCCGTTAAATAGAGTCACGCGCCAAATAATAAAACATGTGACAAGAAAAAACAAAATCGAATCGGTAACTCGAATTTTTTTTCTCTAGGCGGCCAGTTGCACGCCAAAGAGGTAATTCCATAATTACAAATACAGCGTGTATTTGTAATACGAGGGCGACACTGAAAGTTTTTAGAACTGGCCACTTGTAAACAATATAATAAAAAAGTAAGTTTAAATTTTGAAAATGGAACTCTTTGCCAATATTATTGAGTATATATTTCATTCATTTGTCATTAGTTTTACGATTTGGCGGCAAATTGAAAATTGTCTGTGTCACGTCAACATGAATTTAACTCGCGAAAATTTTCGTGCAATGATTTTTTATGACTTTCGATGTCATTTAAGTCAACAAGAAAGCTATGATAGACTTCGATTGGCCTTTCATGATGAAGCTCCATCTCGTGCGACCGTTTACAACTGGTTTAATGAGTTTAAACGTGGTCGCACTAATCTCACCGACGATCTGCGTGAGGGACGGCCTTCTACGGCGACGACTGAAAATAACATCAGTGTTGTGCAGCGTATGATAGAGACTGACAAAAGAGTGACGTATCAGCAGATTCGGACAAGCTTAGGCATCGGTATGAGTCAAGTGCATAAAATCCTCCATGAACATTTAGCGGTCAGGAAGCTTTGTGCGAGGTGGATACCTCACAATTTGACCGAGGCCCAAAAACTCCGTCGGGTTGATTGGTGCCGTGAAATGATTGAAAGATTTAACGGAGGTGACTCAAATGCTGTTTTCGACATACTTACGGGTGACGAAAGCTGGGTTTACTGTTATGATCCAGAAACCAAGAGACAGTCTGCTCAATGGGTGTTTCCTTTCGAGGAGTTGCCAACTAAAGTGAAGAGAGGTCGAAGCGTGGGAAAAAAGATGGTGGCCTCGTTCTTCGGAAGGACAGGTCACTATGCGACAATTGCTTTAGAGGATCAAAAAACAGTTACTGCAGAGTGGTACACTAACAATTGTTTGCCACTTGTATTGGAAAAAGTTCGGGAGAAGCGACCTCGAAGTAGGATCCTTCTTCACCACGACAACGCCTCGTCGCACACCGCCAGGCGAACGATCGACTATTTAGTGACGTCAAACGTGGAATTACTGGGTCACCCGCCGTATAGCCCCGACCTCGCACCTTGCGATTTTTATTTATTCCCGAAAATAAAAGAAAAACTTCGAGGAAAACTTTTTATGAACACCGAGGAAGCAGTGGGTGCGTTTCAAAAGGCCGTCGAAGAGACCCCTAAGGACGACTGGGCTAAGTGCTTTTCTCAGTGGTTCCATCGGATGCAGCGGTGTATTGATGTGAATGGACACTATTTTGAAAAGATATAATAAAACTAATAAGTTGCTAGTTTGCTCAGTTTTTGATTTTCTAAGAACTTTCAGTTTGACCCTCGTACTACCTCAAACTTTAAGGGCAGTTAGTGAAGGCCCTAATAATCACATTTTACTATGTTTTAGTAAAAAATGTAGACTTATTATTTTCCTTACAAAATTAATTAGCACGCAATGTATCGTTACGCGATACTACTTTGTTTTTATTCAAAACGTCGCACTTGTTGACGTGACAGCTGTCACAGACCGCTTCTCTCTTCTTGTACGCATTACATTGCTGCTCGAAAATATTTCAAAAATTTAATTACGCTCTGTTAGTTAATTCTAAATTAACAATTTGTTTTGATATCGGTTCACATCACTTAAATTTTCTGGTTATAGTTTGAGGTAGTATTAAAAATACACGCTGTATAGTATACAGCCAGTATGAATAAACACGTCAGCACTCCACTACAAACATGTTTTAATTCGTGCGTTGAAAAAGCGAGACAACACGCGTTCCCTCAACAGCATCATAAATCAACACTCAACGCAATGAAGCACCTGCCCCAACCACACTGCACTCTAAACTCTTACAACAGATTTAAGGGCCCTTAAGACCGTACTAAGGATTGTCTGAGGGCTCAGTCACCCTCAAACTTTACCACTTTGTCGCATCAACTTATTGGATACGTTTGCTTACTGGCACATACATTTCTTTAGAGCGACAAAGTGCTTTGGCGGTCTCAATCTGTATTTAAGTTGGGGATTTACTGTTGTTTTGAAAATGGAATACTGAGGCCTAAAGTAAATAATGTCAATATGTTTTTTTTTAATCTTATCAAAAATACAATTGAATGGCTTTATTAGCTTAATAAATGCTAGAAATTATCTTTTTGCTATCTAGATTTCAATTTAAATACCATTAAATACCAATACTGAGTGTTTTTTTTTTGTAAACAAATGTATTTCCGAATGAATGTAAGAAAATGTAAGGAATAAAAGTTCCATAATTTAATTCAATAATGCCCTTTTAAGTCCAGCATAGTGAGACAGATTTGCATTGAATGGTTGTTTTAAAGAGAATTTGTTACAAATAAAATCGTTTTTTTTTTTTTGGATGTATGTATTTACTTGAATGCGAACCACACCAAGTCTCAAATAGATGCTATTAACCGTTGATAAGTTCTCTACGTAGACGATCCTGATACTGGCAGGTCGCCCAAAATTACGAGTAACTCGCAGTCGCGGCGCGTTCGCGTCGCTCGCTCGGCTCGCGCGTTGTGGTCGCTATTATGCCGAACATTTTTCCTTACTTCATTCGTCATCACAATACAATACAAGGATTCTTTATTGTACACCAGAAATAGAAAGCGATACAGAAAATAGATACAAAGAGAAAAAAAATACAAAGTAGGCAATACTATCAACATCACCTAATTTTTCGGAATTTAAATTATCAGTAAAAGAGACCTATTACATTACTGTAATCTTTTTGAAGTAAGAAATATTTGGCATCTCCCAATGCTGCTTATAGGTGACATTTGTAAACAAAATATTTTATTTCGGTAATAAATAAAAGGATGGAACTACCGTAGCCAATAGACTGTAGTAGAGCACTACCGTCGATTGAAGAGTATTTTTACTGACAATATATTGCACTGAAAGCATTGCAGCTAACCTTCTTATGCACGGATATGCATTTGCACATCAATTGGTCCTGACAAAATATGGAGGTTGGAGTAACAATGATCTCATCTATAATTATAATATGTACATATAATGGTAAGCCTTACTTAACTAGGTACCATGTACCTATTAAATATCTATGCAAAATTACGAGACCAACGTATGTACCACCAGCCAATCATGTGGTCTACCACCCTAAGACTGATAATCGTTTGCATATCATAAAACAATAATGCCAATAGACGTGTCTGTCAACTTGAAAGATCGACTTTAGCGACATATTCATTTGATAGGAAGTTGTTTAAAAATTGGTGGACTACCTTTTTGGCTGATGGTACATTTTATGTTATTCAGCTTTTTGAAAAACATACATGTATCAGCTTATGTAAGATTCAAATAATTCTCAACAGATTCAAATAAAAACGCGACAACACTCAATTCAACACTCTATTTTTCCAGATTAATTTTACAAAGATCTACGTCTTCTTATAACCAAACCAATATGGAACCTTATTTCGAATAGTACTGAGTTTCATTTTGGACCATTAAAAATGGAGCCTAGAACTTAGTCAGCAATTTATTGTCCAAATCACTTGGTAAAGGGTAAAGAAAATTGTTATTTTGGGCGCCATCCAAAAACTTTGTTTGTGCTCAGATATCCAATGATTTATGACCGGCAATTAGTTTAACAGGGAAGTAATGTGATAGGTATGTTTCGATATGGTATTTAACTATTTTTCATATGTTTTAACGTTTACTTGGGTACAAACGGTACACTAATAGCTAATAGGGATGACGACTGGGTTAAAAATTATATCATTCTATTTAGTCCTACAGTTAGATTATGGAAAAATATGGGACATGTATTTTTTGGTTTATCTATTTATTAAAAATCGACAAAGGTATCGATCATCAAACTTTCGAAGTGGGGGCTTGTAACGTCACTATAAGGAAAATATCATACCACATAGTGTCGTCATTCGAAACTTCTAAGCACTGTATCCTCGTCATTTTTTGTTTGTCAAACAAAAGAAAAAATATGTGCACGATATTTTTAAATTATCCACCTGACGGAATAAACAGTTTTTTTAGTCGTCTAGCCTATTACGGGTACCAAGGTTTTCGTTACTTTTACAGCACTATTCTCAAATTTCTATCAACATTATTTTAGTTTTACTTCGCATGTTGTCTGCTGATGTCATAGTTGTTATAATATATGTCAATGTCAATAATTCTTATCTTTTTCATTACATGGACTGTTGCCATGATAATGTGGGCTATACAGCCAACTAATAATTTAGTCTCGTAGCTATTTTTGTATTTGTTTTGTGGGACTTTTCTTTGGCCCGGTGGTGCTGGTTTTCAGCCAGCGATATGCTGAGTCGGGACCTTTTTAGAGCGGCAACACTTCTTATTGTTACTTTTCCTAACCTGTGTAATGTGTCACTGCTGTTATAAATAAATTATTTTCTATCTTTCTTTCTTTAATTACGAAATCTTAGATTATACACCAACCAGTAAAGTTACTACAGGTCATTATTACATAAGTAAACTAGCGTTTCTATTGGTTCACGAAAAACACATTCCTCTCAACAGATCATCGCAGCAGGAAGCGGAGCCTATTGCTTGAGAAATCGCTGCAGCAATAGTAAATACCTGCGTGTGTTTTTTTTGTGTTTTTATTCCCTTTTAAATCTACCCTTCCCTTCCCTTTTATACCTTTTAAACAGCAACTTTTAGGCCATTAGTGTCATTGTCCTTTTGTATGTTCGTTTAAAAAACGAAAATAACACGGTGTTTGTGTGAATAAAAAAACTCGAAATAAACTATCAAAACCTACATAAGTAATACAACATACTTACATTATGTTACTCGTAGTCTTTCTTGTGCACCTCAAGCCCCAGCGGGATAATTGGAGTAAGTCCTAACAATATATCGCTACAGAAGCTGCCGTCCCCGAGCTCTAATATGAGCCTTGAATTTTCCCTTTCTACAAACGGTAACAAAGTGCCCATGTGTCCAAACCATCATGGTAATGTGGCTCGGTAAGGAGCCAAGGGCGCTGGAGCGGATAATAAACACTGCAGTGCCAGTGGCGCCAAGATTAAGTGTCGACAGACCTTGACAAATACTTGTTACATACGACAGAAAACTTGAATCATTAGTCTGCGGAGCGGGGGTTGGCGGAGGCGGCATTTGTTGCTATACTTGGTTTGAATAGGCATGTAACTAAATGTAAACAAACTTCAGCTGCCGTATTTGGTACATTCAAGGATTTTAAACATTTTATACTCCAATTCAATAGAATCCGACAATCCTGTAGACACTTCCAGCCTACTAATATGAACACCGGGTTGCCTAAGGCTTTGTGATGTGACTATTATTCTTTTTTGATTCCTTTTAGATGATAATTGCAACAACAGGGACATATATAATCAAGCGTGACCACGTTAGGGTGTGTTAAATGTATAGAAAATTGTCAGATTCTATTGAATTGTACTTTACTTATCTATCATTGTAATACTAGACTAGTGTATTTCAGTAAAGAAATGTAAATGTTTAGGTAGTTTAATGGGGGAATTTCAATATTTAAGATGCTATTTGACGTTGTTTTGTTTACATTTAGATAAATATCTGTTCAAACCAAGTATAGTAACTAGGCTAAGGGTTGATGTGATAATTTGGCAGGATTTTAGTTTGAGGTGGAATTCCGAGTGAACGGCTACAAAGCAAAGCAAAGCCGCGGACGTACAGACAGACAGACATGGCGAAACTATAAGGGTTCCGTTTTCGTAATTTTGGCTACGGAACCCTAAAAAACAGTTCAGAGTGTTTCACTAAGAGCAAATGTTTCTTCATGAATAAAAATTCCATGAATACCGCCTTTGCTTTTCCAAACTCGAATTCACCGTCTCTTGTTTCATTGCGAGCGCTATCCTTGCATATTGCGCCACCTGTTACTACTCTACATACATATGTATTTGTCTACGTTTGCCTGTTTGTCTACAGTAGAAAGTTGCTGAGTGCAAATCATAATGTTAGTGAATTCATTCTGAAACTTCCATGTTTATTTTTAAATACATTTTTAATATTGTTTTGTACATATAATGATGTTTTTTAACTTATTTTTAATCTATAATTTAATTTTAAAATGGACATATAATATTATAATAATAACTAGCTTTTGCCCGTGGCTCCGCCCGCGCGGTATTCGGTTATCGCGCGCTGTTCCCTCGGGAACTGTGCATTTTTCCGGGATAAATAGTAGAATGTCACTTTCTGACACATAAACTATCTCTATGCCAAAAATCATGTCGATCCGTCCTTCTGTTTCAACGTGAAAGACGGACAAATATACATACAAACACACAAACACACACACTTTCGCATTTATAATATTAGTACGGATTAGGTATCGTTAGCTTGTTTTGTCCCTTTGTTGAGCAAAGGCCTCCCTTCGATACTTTCACTGCTAGTAACTATATTATTTTAATAACTACTTTAAAATGTCTACCAGCTCTTGGACTATTACGTTTTCTAATGTAACAATCAGCGCGCTGTGCACGTGCTATATCATGCCCGTTTTAGTATTCCAGTAAACTTACTTGCCACTCCATTATGTGTATGTTCCTGAGATTTACTAGTACTGTTAGTTTAGTTTTCGCAAGAGCTCTGCCGCTAACAAATCGGCTTTCAAACGTCTGTTTTTAACAAACAGCGTTGACTTTGTACAAGTTATAGTCGAAGATGCACTCTACTTTTAATTAAAACTAACAGTGCAGTGACGTGGAACTAATATTTTCGTTTGGCAACGCGTAGTAACAGAGGCGTGAGTTCGGTACAGTCAGCAGCAGACGTGGATGAGCGGTTACGGTACCTATTCAGAATAATTTGCATATGACTACTAAGGTGTAGTGAGCGATTAGAAAATTTTAAGTTAACTTTCATACTAAAATTATTTAATTATCAAATATTTAAACTAAAATAAGTCGACCACCCCAAGCTTCCGCGCCGGAGTAGGCATTTAAGTCTCTTAAAGGGTCGGAGTGGACCTACTTGTCCTCTTTTACTATGCTATCGTTGCCAAGAAAAATGCGCCGAAAGAAACTTGACTGAAAGTCATTTTTCCATCTGATAGGTAATAATCATATTATTAATCCGCGATTAGGAACTGGCCACATATTGAACAGATCATCATTCTAAGATTTGGCTACGATGTATACACAATAAGCTAATATTTCCCAGTAAGTTAGTTAGGTTCGTAGTCTCATAGGCTTACGCTCTATTAATCTAATGCTTCTCATATAGCTAGTGACACGTTGTAATTACGGCAACCACGCTACGCCAGTGTAAACAAGCTGTGAGGACATTTACACTATGCGAAATCACAAAATATAATACAGGATGAAATCTAGGACGTGATACAAAATTAGTGTTTCGTGGTCAGTTAATGCTGGTTAATATAATGCATTAACTCTTTTGTGTTGAAATAAGTCCGTTGAAATTTGCACTCTCCATACATTGTTCATGATTTCTTATTTCAATAATGTATAGAAATCACATTTTTTTTCAGACTTATTTCAAAAAAAGTGTTAATGCATTATATTACTCAGCATTAACTGAGCACGAAGCACTAATTTTGTATCACGTCCTAGATTTCACCCTGTATACTTAGCAGCGGGCAAAAGAAACACGTTTCTAAAATTACACCCCTGACCTGAAGATGGTGTTCAAAGCTTGTACGAATTATGATTATCTAGGTTGATCCTTAAATTCGAAAATTTACAAGTATAATCCTCCGAAAAATTAATTAAAAATCGTGGAAAGTAAATCTGTGTTTCCCTTAATTTAACGCGAGCGAAGTCGCGGACAAAAGCTAGTAATAATATACTTAGCAGCTGGAAAATATATTCTGTTGAAGTTGAAATAATTTCATTACGAACAAACAATGTTCTTCGACGTCCAAATAATATAGATCAGAGGCCATATTGCCAAACATTTCTGACGCTCGCGATCGCAATCAAATGACAGATTTCGTATACAAAAACTGTCATTAATCAAATCGCAAGCATCAAAAACGTTAGGCAGTATGGCCTCTTTATTTCGAAGGGTTTTCATACAAAAAAAACTTTAAAAATAGTGATTTTATGGGGGACGAATAAGATCTTTTTAAAAGGGTTTATACCCCCATTTCAGTTCTTTTTTATACCAGCTTTTTTGTACCTCACAAAGTTTTTTTGTATGTAAGTTATCTTTAAGTCTAGCGATTCGTACGTAATTTAAGACTGAATTGATTTAGTGCGGATATAGGTGCGTAGAATGACATTGCAACTCATTGTCATCATAACAGCCACAAGAAGTCCACTGCTGGACAAAAATCTCCCCAAAAAGATTTTTACATTGCAGCGCTCGATTGACCATTAGAAATTCGTTGGCTTTACGGCCTCACAATAATGAAACTTGCACGATTTTTCTTCCAAATCTAAACTCGACTTTACTGTCTTCGAATTCACGGTCGTTACTCTTAAAAGTTTACTACTCTATCAGCCTACAGATCTAGGAGGATGTGTCCTACCTACTGCCGTAGCATCGAATTTGACCAAAAAGTCGTCGTACATAAAACACCCGCATTTAAGGCAGCGCAGTAACCTTACGAAATTTTGAGATTTAGCATTAATTTGTTCCTAATGCCAGAAATGACGTATAAGAGATGTTGATGAAACTTGACATAAATAATTATTCAGGTAAATACGAGTAAACGCAGAATTACGAATTAATAAGTAACTATAGGCCAAACATTAGGATTGTGAGTCATAGCTTTTTATGCAAATGACGATGATGGTGTTGAGATGGCTGGATGTACGCGCAAATGTGTCAGCGCAGGTTGTTTAGAACCAACCAAAAGTTTGTGTGAGAACCAACAGCAAAAACACAATACATGAAGTACTCGTAGTACGTATATAATACGAGCAAAAAATTAAAACACAGAGCGTCCTCATCAAACTTTACAACATTAGTTCAACGACTATTAAAAAACAAACAACCTCTCACCCTAAACGCATATACCGTCTCCGTTCCGTCGTGGATAAAAATAATAATATAACATTGCGCCGACATATATGTATTCCATATTTTCTTCTAGATTTCTGATACCTAAAATGCAAAAGCTAGTTTTGTATGTTGTACGATTAAACATTGTCATAACTGTATCCCTAACCATAAAAAGTCAGTTGCTATAGTTGTATACGCTACGAGTATAGTGATATATTGCGCTATCGGACCGCAAAAGCACTTAATGTCGCAAAAACACTTTTTTAAACCAGTGGTTGGAAACATTTTCTGAGCCCACAAAAAGATTAATGTAGCTCAGTAAATTAATCGGGAATTTTAAACCACGGCCAGTGGTTGGGAAACATTGGCCCATTTATTATCAATTTCAATGAATTTTTTAGTGAATGAAAAATACTGGGACTTAGGAAACGTATTATCGCGGTCAGGTTGGAGAGCCAGCAGTGAGGTGGTTCCTTGCAGAGGCGATTGTGTTTTGTTTGTTTTTATTTCACCGCTGTTTTGTTTTTACTAGGTGATTGGCGATTGTTCTACCGTTCTACGTTTGTGGTACCCAACTATAGTAGATTGTACAACAAAAGCATAAAACGAGCCATTTTACCTGAGACGTTCATATAACCACCCGAGCCGGTACGGCGAGAGTGGATAGACACGTCGAGGGGAAAATGAGTTTAATGCTCGAGTTTTACACTCTGCTTTTCACTTCGATGGCGAGGAAATGAAATAGTAACAGTGGAAACAATGATTCACTTTCTATGTACCTTTTATTTTTTAGACATTATTACAATAATTCCATTTTTTTAATTTACTGATTTATTATGATTAACATGATTGATTTTTAGTTTTATATCAATCACCTGATTACCTTGGTCTTAAGTTGGTCTTACTTAAACGAAGATTTTATTTTATGCACTAGAGCATAAAAAGTAATTTCATGTCGCCTAGATAAGTACAGCATAAAAACAAACTTTACGAGCATGAGAAGTGAAAAAATAATTTAATGGAAAACTCTTCAGTTTCTACTAGTGAATATTGAAGTAACTTAACAATCTGTTTAGTGACTTAACAGATTGTTAAGTTACTTCAACATTCACTAGTAGAAACTGAAGAGTTTTCCAATAAAATTTTTTTTTTGAAGTGAAGTCTTAATAAATGGGTGAGATTGATATTTTCTGCTGAAATGCGGATTATTGTGTTTTTCTTGATTCTTTTCATACGCAATATTTATAAATTCACAGTAATTCATTATGGTGAAACATTACTAAGTGAACACTTTAGTTACGAACTAAAAAAGCGTCGTTGATTAATAATTTTGTACACTGTTTAAACAGCACATAATTAACTATCCTAATAAAAATATCCTTAAAAGACGAGTTAGGCCACTTACATATCTTGGTGAAATTAACTTCATCAACCCTGTTAAATTTTCCCTTAAAGTTAACGGAAGTCGAAAATAATACGGGCTATTTAGAGTAAACTCGCGATAATTTTCCTTTTGTCGTTAAACGTGCACAAGAAATACGAATCTTGACTGACAGCATAGTGTAACGTAATGCACATGTAATGTAAATTACCAGTCACGCCACAAGTTTCTTTTAAAGTCGTAACCTAGCTTAATATACAATTTACATAATAATGATGATAATAATGGGTTTATAATGAAATCTACATAAAAAGGGATCCCAATTTACCTTGGTCACGCGATAACTTGAGGATGACATTACCGATTTCATTCATTTTGTTTTTAGGGTTCCGGAGCCAAAATGGCAAAAACGGAACCCTTATAGTTTCGCCATGTCTGTCTGTCTGTCCGTCTGTCTGTCTGTCTGTCCGTCCGCGGCTTTGCTCAGAGACTATCAATGCTAGAAAGCTATAATTTTGCACGGATATATAGGTAAACTATGCCGACAAAACAGTATAATTAAAAATTCAAAAACAATTTTTTTTAGGGTACCTCCCATAGACGTAAAGTGGTGGTGATTTTTTTTTTCTCATACAACCCTATAGTGTGGGGTATCGTTGGATAGGTATTTTAAAACCATTAGGGGTTTGCTAAAACGATTTATCGATTTAGTCATTTGTTTGCGAAATATTCAACTTTAAAGTGCAAATTTTCATTAAAATCGAGCGTCCCCCCCCCTCTAAAATCTAAACCGGTGGATGAAAAAATTTGAAAAAATTCAGGATGGTGGTCAGTATATCAAACTTCCAAGGAAAACTATAACGGCTAAGTTTTCTTGAGAATTATTAGTAGTTTATGAGTAAATAGCAGCGTAAGGTATAAAATATACCTAAACTTGGAAGATTCCGTATAAAATACGAAATACTTAGAAAAATATTACTTAATTTTTTCGTAATGGCTACGGAACCCTATTCTGGGCGTGTCCGACACGCTCTTGGCCGGTTTTTTTTTAAGTTATCTAATATTTCTTGCGGAAAAAAAAATAAGAAAATTACGTGAGAAATCAGAATTTTTTTGAAATTTAGCGACTATAATATTATAAACCTTTCTTAATGTAGTCTTTTCGCGTTAAATTACAATCGTTAGGAATAGAGTCGTGAAATCGGCGCGAGTTTTTCAAATGAGTTTTCTCACTCAACATATGTAAATGAAATTATCAATACATTACCACGGAATTTTTGAAACATAGCGAGGTTACTGCAAGGCTACTTTTTATCTCAAATTACGCACGTGATCGTGACAAAATCCACGAGTCCAGAGACATGGCGCCAATTATTTTTCGCAACAAATTCCATTAATATCATAAGCACGAAAATTTGTATGAATAAATGGATGTTTGTTACTCTTTTATGTACAAACTTTTGTACGGATTTGCATGAAATTTGGCAAACAGATAATATATGCCCTGGATTGATAGATAGGTTACTTTTTATCGTTTAAGTCTTGGGCAAATTTATTAAACGATATTGAAATTATCGGAATTTAAATTCAACTGCTAGTCCTAATCGCTTACGCGTGCAAAGCAGCGGGTAAAAGCATGTAAATAAATCATTATCTACTTATGTAAAGATATTTCCACCGTGCGGATTTTGTAAATTTTCACGGTACCCTGCAAGAGATAAAAACGATGGTCTGTCGTTGACACGCGCTAAGCTCGCAATGATTGATTGGAGGCTTCATGTTTTTAGAATTTAACAAAAACCGTCGGTTTAACGGATTTTTAGCGTTTTATTTTGTTAGCGCTGATGCGGCGATCAGCTCGGATTTGAATAAACACAAATACTACCCTCTATACCCTACTACCCTACATCCAGCGGACCTTTGCGCCACCAATGTCAATGTGATATCCCTATGAAATCACGGCGAAATTGATTATGAAAATACGAGATTCAGTTTTCTCGGCTGTACTTATTTTGTAACACACACACAAACACACACTTACACATCCATACCTGTACCCACAAACTCTTGAATTTATGTAACACTAGCTTTTGGCCGCGGCTTCGCCCGCGTGGAATTGGGTTATGGCGCGCTGTTTCCTCGGGAAGTGTGCATTTTTCCGGGATAAAAAATAGCCTGTCATCCTCTGGCCCATAAACTATCTATATGCCGAAAATCACGTCGATCCATCGCTCCGTTTCGACGTAAAAGATGGACAAACATACATGAAAACACACATTTTCGCATTTATTATATTAGTATGGATTCATCAGTTAACAGCGCAGTCAGTCATCGCAGTGCAATTAACACCATATACCTGAGATCTACATGGGGTACACATATGTATAAACACACTCACACACAGTTACATACCCCCCCTCTCTAATTTGCCTTTGTTGCCCACCTAAAGTGTTTCCGTAAATGGCGAGTTGGCACTTGACGTTTTCCAGGAACACCTCTCCTTAGATGTTCACATACGAACTTATCCAACAAAATACGATGGTAAAACATTATTCAAAAGATCTTGTATTTAGACTGTCGAACAGTAAAACGTATAAAACACACATTAGGTACTGATCATCATCACGTTGGAATACTGGACATACTCGTAGGCCTCCCCCAAGGCTTTTCACTCAGACCGGTCTTGTCCTTTCTGCATTCACCGCGATCCCGCAATCTTAACCCGACACCGCGGGCAATCAAATGACTGTTTTTGTGTGCGAAATCTGTCATTTGATTGCGATCGCGAGCGTCAGAAACGTTAGGCAATACGGCCTCGGGTCGCTCCATCTTGTACATATATCAGTTCTAATGATGACGTCGTCTCCAAGTCAAACAGCGACATTTCCGTTCACATTTAGTATTCCTCGGCTTGATTCATCAAATTACCTATTCCATTCGAGGTTCGATCCGCAGAACAAAGGCCCTAGTTAATATTTCGACGGCAGCCTCTTGGGTCTTGTTATTGTTAGTCTGCTGTTCATTATCGAGACAGGCTAATGAAAGCAATCGTCATTTTGCTTTATAAAAGCGATTCTTGCCAATTTTGGAACGGTCGTGCTGACCTTTTGTAGAAATTTTAATTAGCTTATTATATTTGGAATGCGATTTTAGATGTCACAATTTTTGTTGTGATTATAAAACTACTAAATACCACTAACATTAAAAAAAAAATCCGACATCCTTAAAAAAAACTAAAAAAATAAGCATAATAATAATAATAATAATCGTTTAATTCAGATCACAAATAATCCATAATTTTGTTAGCATACAATGTCATCCTATAACTATAGCATAGCTCTAATGGTCTAGACTAGGTTCAAGAACCTGTTAGGTACAGTCAAGGGCAAAAATATGTATACACTTTAGTACCTTGTCTATTTTCGTCATATTTGAACTGCCACATAATGAACTGTCACAATTACAAGGTAAGTAAGTAAATACATATTTTTGTCCTTGACTGTCCTTAAAGTTGAACAATCGGTACCCATTCAAATCGTGACCAGCTCTTAATTCTGGGTAATAGCCCCCGACTGTTGAAATTGAAATTGAAATTGTTTATTCAAAATACAATATTTGTTTACAAATAAAAAGGTTAGTAAGCATTGAAATTACGTCTAGGTTTTAGTAAACAATAAACCGATATACTAGGTACACTTTTGACTCAATATAATACAAATGTTTAGTGTTTTGTCTAACTAAATAGAACACTGAGTACCTAAACATAATACAATATCATGCTAATTCATAAATAACTTAAATGCCTAAACTAGGATACTGAAGTAGCCTGTATCTTAGGCAAATAAAAATATGGGCTTAAAACATAACATAAATGATAGTAACAATTTATATCCTGCAGTTGCTTCGTGTATAGTCAGGTAGCAGGTAACCCAGGACTGGAAGGTAAGACTGGCCAGCTCGAAGAAGTCCAGTGGCCCTGTACCTGATTTCTGCTAAGTCTACACAGCGCTAAGCAGGGTGAGTGTCCTTCTGAGTCACACAAGGCTATTTCTTTCGTTTATAGAGATACAGGCCGCGATTAAAAAACCTCTCACAAAAAACTTAAGCTAAGAGATCAAAACACCTCAGATCTACTACATTTTTACTTTAAGTTAAGTACTTAGCAAATTCTAGACTATTAAACTATTTTTCTAGACCACTAGCAGTCTCTTATTTCATCATTTTTAATATTCCTATGAAAAAAGTAGCTTAAAAGTATTATAACATAATTATTTATTTAGAATGAGCTAGTTGTTAGTTTCTATTTGATCCGCTGATCTTTTGATCACATCTGATTTGATCACATGTTACAATACAATATATCCTCATGGGACCTGACATTTTTAACAGACTTTTTTAATTACGCCCTAGACGTGGTTCACCAGCTTTGTTATTTTGATTATTATTTCAAAATTCTTAAGATTCTTTTTTCAATGAACCATTTGTACTTTATGAAGTACGTTCGGCCGTTATTCTCAGTGTTAATTATAATTGGTCCTTTGTAAAGTACACGAGGACCCACAAGAATATATTCATGTTATGACGAAAGACGACGAATCTATGATACCCCGTAATTTAAAATACGTCGACCTGTTTAGACTGCAGAGAGGAACAAATGAATAGACATACACACTCACGCACATACATACATACGTTCGAAAAACATAACCCTCCTTCTGCTACCCGCGCAAAAAATAATAGAGAAACAGCTCTCAATCGGCTTACGAGCAAATACACTTCCAAATACGAACGGCCAACAATCTCATAAGCGGTCATATTTCAAGCTGGCCATTACAAATTCATGGAGCAATAAGAGGCAGTAATAATGCAGTAAATGCCACCGAACTTGTTGCTGCTGGAAGCTTGCCAGCGATACATCTGTTGGTGGGATCTCCATCGGGTTTAGAGCCCGTCCGCGGGGACTTGCGAGCCGTCACCTGCTGCAAATCGAGTGAAGCGATCGTTTTATTCTGCTGGATAATTGTGGTAAAGTAAAACGTTTGGGTCAAAGGTCTCATCTACTACACCTGTGTCTGCCATGACTGTTAGTATCATTAACGGAATGTCAAGCGCATACATGACATGTGACATGCGGCGACGATGGTTGGTTATAATAGTAGATTGTACAACAAAAGCATAAAACGAGCCATTTTACCCGAGACGTTCATAGCCACCCGAGCCGGTACGAAATTGGTGTAATGCTCGAGTTTTACACTGCTTTTCACTTCGATTGCACGAGAGGAAATTCAATAGCACCAGTGGAAACAATTAATCATTCACTTACTAGGTACCTTTTATTTTTTATGCATTGTTATATAATTGTTAATTTTTAGGCTTATTGATTTAATTTGACTGACTTTATTGATTTTTAGGTTTATATAAAATAAAAATTTATAAAAAAAAAAAATAGTTTTTTTTGTTTCTGGCTGTTGACACCAGATTACCTGGTCTTAGTTTTGGGTGTTATTAATATTGTTCACTCTTAGATTAATCCTCATCTGGACCTTCCTAGCTATACATAGACATAGAGATAACTGAATGCGTGCATGCCCCACTGGATCAAAAGCCGCACAACTTTACCAAACTGCAAAAAGCGTCGACTCAATTATTTAAATATTTCCCATCTGACCATTACTATTAAATAAATGCGGGACTGAGGGCCGTTGATTGACCAGGTCGATTGCCTGTCAACAACCGCTAACGATGTTTAAACTTACTTTATTGGCAGAAGCAGTTATTTGTATTTTCCTGCCACGTAATATTTTCCGGGAGAGTGCTTGCTGCCCCTAGCTGCAAGGGATAATTATGTTCTTGATTGGATAGTCAATTATGATTTAACACGATAGCTTTAACCTGTACTAGTAACTAATAACGCAATTCAATACATACATGGAATCTACGTATTTTATTTTTATAGTCGTCTTCTTTGTACGGCGATCACTGTAGATTTGTACCAATATTTGTAGAAGTATAAAAAAAAAAAAAGTTTCTTTAAAGCAATATTATGTCAGTGAGTACATTTGCCCGTGGGCGTTGTAAGAGGTGACTCATTGTGAGAGAAGACAGCAGTGGCTCGCTATTGCCAACTATGGACTCTGGACTCCAGCAACTCACCATTTTCCTAAGAAAGTTGTCATGAAGCTTAGGTTAAGATTGGTTGGTTTTGAAGTTTTTGGGCTTTTTTTTTGTATTTGTCCGGGTGAGCGGTTAGTTCCGATGGGGTGCTGAAAGTTTCTCGATGAGGGTTAAAGCATAGACGCTAGGTCGCTAGTGTCGCTGCTTAAGTGACTAAATAAGAAACAAACAAGCTGAGATATGTGGTGCATAGGAGAGGTGAGATATGTGTCTGTACTCCTGTCCAGTAGTCACCACCACGGAACACGGAATGCTGCGATTCCCAGCGCTGGTCTCTTTTTCTGGTTTTTCTGTGCATCTATGTATATTATAACCATCGACCGGTTACTAAACATGACTACGACCACCCTTTTAATAGTTTAGCGACTTTGAAAAAGAGGATTTGGGTATCAAAAATATTGAAAAACACTTATAGAATCACAATTTTATTGAAATTATTGACCGAACGAGTGCAAAGCACCAGCACGAACGAAACTACTCCGTTTCAGCATGAGCAAAAATATTTTCGTCGGTTCGACTGTTTGTTCTCTCCACCCCACAGTACCCTTAGTGTAAGTTTTTGGTTACAAAATACGTCTCGATCGCGTTCGCGTTAAAATCTCAATTTGTTTGGAAACACGAACATCGCAAATGTTCCGCTAGAAGCGCTGTTCGTGTTTCCATACAAATTGATATTTTAAAGCAAACGCGATCGAGACGTATTTTGTAACCGAATTCTTACACTACAGGTCGCATTTCTCGACGGATGCTCGCGAAATTTTGTGAACCAATTCGATAGGTAGTTATATTAAAAATAACAGATCCCTAGGTGTTCAAATTAAGACGGAATGCGAGTTCTACAGTGTACAGAGCCACTAGTTTTAATTGTTTGTAAAAAGTAACACCTCAGGGATAATTTGACAAAGTTTCGAGTGTTATTAATATTGTTCACTCTTAGATTAATCTGTTAGCCCACAACAAAGCTTGGCCGTAAACCAACATTAGAACTACCGCTGCAAAGTGCTTTTTGAGCTCGCTTTTTACTACTTCGTTGATTTATGAGCGGAACTTTGCGCTTTTATGTAAAATTGAAAGTGTCATGTGCTGCCGTTGTAAAAGTTGATGATATTGTATAGACAGACTTCAGCTCTCTACTGAAGTAGCCATGTGCTCAAATTAGGTATACTTGACGATGACAGTACAATAACCTGAGGCCGTTTGCCTAACGTTTCTGACACTCGCCATCGCAATAAAATGACAGCTTTTGTATGCGAAATATGTCATTTGATTGCGATCACGAGTGTCAAAAACATTAGGCAATACGGTCTCTGAGGCCGTATTAGACATATAGCAATAAGGCCGTATCGTCTAAAGTCTTAAAAACAGTTAAAATACATTCAACAAAAAAGCCTCAATTTTTAACAAAAACTTTACTTTTTAATGTTTAAAACTAATAATACCCTCTTTAGCCCGAAAAAATTGCAAAACAAGCCTCAAAGGTCGTCAAAAATTTGCAGTCCACTGTACCGGATATTCTTTTTCTAAACGGAAAAAGATCAAAGAACTTCTGGTAACAAGCCGACCTGTAGGAAAAACACCCACCCCACCGTCGAATTTCAATTTTCCTTGTAAAGATACCATAAGGACCTCATTAGGGAGTCTTCTATCTTTCTAATTGTAAATAAATAACTAGCTTACCTCCATGAAAGCGGTGTTGGTTGAAATTGCTGTTTTCTGTCAGATTCTGTTTTACAAAATCCTTGTTCCATCACTGATTGATAAATTTAATGTGACGGAAGAATAATTTCATCCGTGCTGTTCGAATAAACAGGGACAAATACAAATATTTTATTTTGCCAATAAAAGTGCTTATTCTATTTACCATTCTTTCTTGCTTATAAAAAATTAAAGCGTTCATACTTAGTATGCGTTTAGGAAAAAAATACCTCATCTAAGTCTTTTTTTTGTGTTAAATTTAATTACGAAAGTAAAATTTAATATAAAATCTTCAACATAACGGAACACGTTAAATAAAAGCTCGTAAAGAACAATACACGGTAGACTGCAAACCTAAAACAAAAATGAGAAGAAAAGGAAACTCCCTTACTTTTTCTCGGCAAAATAATTACACCTTGTAGCCAGTCCGCCGGCTATTTCCTCGGAGATATCGAAAAAATGCCCTTTTGTGAAGTGGAACCGGCTTTGGAAACTCATTAAAGTACCGATAAATACTGCTGTCGGTGAGTTGTGGCCACACGTTCCTTAGATTTTATCTAAAATCAAACAAGGCAGGTAATAATATTTTATGCAACGTTGTATAAGCGGGATCAAAAAAGGCGAGTGGCGTGGGTTACGATGTGAGTGTCTCTTTTTCTGGTTTTTCTGGGCATCTTTGTTTCAGTTTGTATTTTCGATATGGGTTAACAGAAAGCCGTAAATAAAGTAACGTGATCGTGGGATCATCATCGCTCTATAGCGATGTTGACTTTTATTTTAAAATATTCTGTGAATATTAATCAATAAGTGTATCGTGGAACATCAAGGCATAAATGCAATTATGAGTACCACCGTATCGGATTCCATCACTCGTTGGATATTATTACCCATAAATTAAGTTCTCTGCCAGTTTGCTGCGCAAATGGGTATCAATTTAAATTTCGTATACCGTTAATGCTTCTTACGTGATGAATGGAATTTTACAGAATCAAATTAAAGTTGTAATTTCATTTTACAACACTCTGTAGATGTATAACGGAATAGATGCGGCGGTTTTATTATGTACCTAAACGTTAATCACGTTTTCTTGCGAATTATTAATAGTTTAAAAGTAAATAGCAGCCTAAGGTATAAAATATTTAAACCTAAACTTGGAATATTCCGTACAAAATAAGAAGTCCTTAGAAAAATATTACTTATTTTTTTTATTCAATGCAAGCTTGAATGACAATGCAAGCACAGTTAACATAAAATAAAATTTAACATAAACTTATTTAGATTAAAGTAATATTCTACTAGATTTTGCCCCCGGCTCCGCCCGCGTGGTATTCGGTTATCGCGCGCCTCCCTCGGAAACAGTGCATTTTTTCGGGATAAAAAGCAGCCTATGTCATTCTCGGGACGATAAACTATCTCTATGCCAAAAATCACAACGACCCGTCGCTACGTTACGGCGTGAAAGCGTAACAAACAAACAAAGTCACTTTCCCCTTTATAATAGTAAGGATGATACCAAAAAGTAAGTAGTAATGATAAGGATAAGTAAAGGCTGTAATGGCCACTTGCTGAAAACACATAAATCTCGAGTTAGCGTTAAGCTTAGTTTAGTAGTGTCAAAATGTATGGAACTGTCACGCTTAAGCCAGGCTTAACAACTAAATCTATCTGTATCAGTTTCTTTAGTAATATTTTTGGAATTTTATTATAAAAACGTATGCAACTTCCCAAAAACGACTTTTTGGTTTTAGCCAGTCTGTAAGATGGAACTTTAAGCTTCCCTGTGTTTCTAGTAGCCTTTGGCTTATCGACGTTAGTGGGAAAATCACATATGTTCTTCCTAACGTACAAAAACATAAAGCGACGGCAGGGTTAGGATACTAGTTTCCTTAAAAAAAAAAGATCTTAAAGATTTATATTATAGTTTGACCGTTCTCTACCCGAAAAATCACTTAGTTATATTTCGAAAACACTAAAGTTGGAATTAATAAAAGTGCCAGTATAGTCGGCAGATGGTGCCGGGGGCGCTGGAGGAATTATTACAAAATTTATACAATGCCGACCGTCTGGCCGGGCCGTTGTCAGATCCAATCCTGACAAAGGTCGCGATTCGTTCTGAGATGTTAGAAGGGCTGTATATTGACGAAAAGGCATTCGGAATGTTTGCGTTTTGTTGTGGAACTATAGATTTGGGACATCTGACATCTGCGATGGGCAGTTGTTTCTGCTGAAGTTTGGACTAGGTTTTTTTCTGAACTGCATAATAATCCCTACTAATTAATTATGTCTAGGTATCTAATAAATTTATTTTTATGCTTTTAAAGTCGCAAAATAAATTAGTTTTCTGGTTTACAAATTATCTATTTATTTATGTCGTCTTATGTAGTTAATGGTTTGTATTACCTATGGTGTGTCTTTATAACGCTCAGAGGGTTGCCTACGGTGCTGGCTGAAAATCAGCGCTGGGGTGTTTTTAACGCTTCAGCATTATGGCATTATGCTGAGCCAGTGTCCGCGATTCACATACCTTTGTGTTGTTTATTTGTACCAAATAGTACTGTTGTCTTGTGTTGTGAATATATGTATTTTCTTTCTTTCTTTCTTTCTTTCTATAAATGCGAAAGTAACTCTGTCTATCTGTCTGTCGGTCTGTCTGTTACGCTTTCACGTCGAATCCACTGAACCGGTTTTGATGAAATTTGATATATAGGTAGTTTGAACCCTAAGGATCAACATAGGATACCTTTTATTCCGGTAAAGGGTGCCATCGCGCGATAACCTATGTATAGAAGACTTAGGAAATGTAAGCAGGACCGATAAAGATGGGGGAACTTTGTCCAATAGTGGACGTCCTACGGCTTAGATGATGATGATGAAGCAAGACCATCCCTGCCGGATTCCGTTAGTTTTAGGCTACTTATCGAATCAACTAAATTTAAACAACGACACCCTACTCGTTGGGTATAGGTCAAAGTTTCCCGTGCCCCAGTCTAGTTGAGGGAGCCTCTTAAAACATTTAAAAAATCGTCAATTTTATAGCTTCAAACAGGATGCTTACAACTGAAATTTTTAAGACTGTATATTCAACCGTTTGTATTTAAAACCTACGTAACAGATGGACACGTGGACACGTGAAAAGGGCTCCATTTAAACCCTTAGGATACGAAAGTCTAAACACCAATTCGATGCAAGCAAAGTATCAAACAGAGAAGCAAGCTTCGTTATAACTCTCTGATAAAAGCTAAAAATATTCTAGCTCGATCTCTATAAATTTTGATGAGTTCGTTCGTAGATCAACAGTTTATGAAGCAGAAAATTGTGATAATATAGATATTTGCTTCGAGATGAGTCTTATCTGATGCAAAATTGAGCGCAGTTTGGAATTTCACTAGGTTCCAATGCAAAAAATATATATTATTCTACTAGCTTTTGCCCGCGGCTCCGCCCACGTGGTATTCGGTTATCGCGCGCTGTTCCCTCGGGAACTATGCATTTTTCCGGGACAAAAAGTAGCCTGTCACTCTCGAGCCCATAAACTATCTCTATGCCAAAAATCACGTCGATCCGTCGCTCCGTTACGGCGTGAAAGACGAACAAACATACACACAAACCTGTGGATGTAACCTGTCTAATATTATCGGAAAATATAATCAGCGGCAGCGGCGGCTGGAAACATAAGCCGTCGTGGCTGAGTGGTTTGACCTATGTCCTCTCAAGCAGAGGATCGTGGGTTCAATTCAAACCCCGGCTCGCACCTCTGAGTTTTTCGATTTTTTTTCTATTCGACTGGAAGGCAAACGAGCAAGTGAGTCTCTGGTGGTAAGAAATCACCACCGCCCATACACATCTGCAACACCAGGGGTATTGCAGATGCGTTGCCAACCTAGAGGCAAGATGGTGGTACCCATCCGGGCGGACCTTGCACAAGGTCCTACCACCTGCAAAATTACCTCAATACCTCAACCTGAAAAAATCACCTGCAGAATTCATGTGCGAAATTACATTTGAAATTTACCACAAGCTTTACGGAGAAGGAAAACATTATGAGAAAACCTGCACAAACCTGCGAAGCAATTCAATGGTGTGAAGTTCATCCACACTGGGCCCGCGTGGGAAACTTTAATTGGATATATCTTCATTGTTGAACTTTGAGATGAAAATGTTGTGAATTTTTCTAATTTGATTACATTTTGTCGTGCTTAACGATGGGTTAGCTAACACAACGATGGTCTAGCTAACACTTAACTCGGACTTATTTTATTGTTACCTAACGGGCCACCGTTCAAGTACCCTTTATTTGGATAACATAAGTATGTCCCAATGTTCAGAACCGTATTATTTTTGAATATGTTTTCACCACGTAAGTGTACCTCTACGGCCCCACTAGAACCTTAAGAATAAGTGGGATAGATGTAAATTAGGAGGAAACGCGAAGTTCCGAGGAGTAAGAAGGTAACCGAATTCCACACCCCCGAAGAAGTTCTTAAGGGATGATGTTTTTAGCGCAAGTTTCAAGTGCCTGCATGTAGGTACTCGTATTTGTACAGTCACGAATCGAAATGTTTTTATGAAAACTTTTATTTACTTTCTTGGATGCGGTTAGAACCGAATCTTGCTTTTAAAGCCCGTGTTAGAGGCATGTATAATGCCGAAATTCATGGAAACTGTTTCGTCTAACTTTTTTTTGTATTTTTTTCTTTAGTTGTATACTATAGTTTTTAAGTATTATAATTATTTGTAATTATTTCATTATGACAAAAAGGATTTTCTGCCAAGTTTCTTGCGGCGCATTCTTTTTGACAATGATGGTCTTTCTGAAAGCGCTGCTAGTTTAATAAAAGGCTTGTAAAAGTGTCCATGGCGGCCTATTTACTGAATAAATGATTTGAATTTGAATTTGACTGAAACCAGACACTAACATAAGCTTTATTCTTTTACGTAAACAAAGCCACGGGAAAGAGCTAGTTATTGTGTGCTCGGTGCAAATATAAATTCATGACACAATTAACAGAGTTTGCGTGACCTAAGCCTTAGGTACTACATACGTCCGCTGTAACGCAAAGGGCTCTATTTGGTAGTTGATATAATTAATTTGTGATTGAACTTATTATAAGCGACGGTTTTAAAAGCGGTTTTCATGTTTACAACCGGATAAACTGGAAAGCAAAAAATAAAAAACCTTTTTCTCTCTAGGTACCAGTTTGAAGCCGGTGCCTCAGCATGAGCCAGCAGGAGTGGACCTAAAGTCGTCTAACTGGTGGGCTTCTATCAGTCCTCCTGGCTCGTGCTGAGGCACCCAGAACAAACTATAGTATCTAGATAAAGGTTAAAATAATTATTATAGTTTATTATTTTTTGATTTTCAGTTTTTTCGGCAGTTTAATTTTTTGTGAAACAGTTTTGAGAAATGAAGCTGAAAATGTGAATCGCCTTTGATTAAAGATTTTTTTTATTGTACTCGAGTAAAACTGTTTTTCGCTGATAAAAGTATCTACTTAAATGTAATAATAATAATAATAATAATAGTAATGTTTATTTATGTTTGTTTGTTTATGTTTGTTTGTATGAAAATGTATTATGACAGTTTTCTTAGTAGTTTAGTTTGAGAGATGTTCATAAAATTTTATTAGAACCTGCGCTGTTTTCCGCAACTGTACTTACCCACTTTAATGTATGTTCGGATTGTATGGAACAAATTGGATAGGCATTTGTTTTGTTGTATTAACAAGTTCGGGGTCTCTGTTTGTTGGATTGAGTGGAAGCGGCAACTAAAAGTTTTTACATGTTTTTCGTTGGGAAACTGAGATGTACTGGTAATGACGACCAGATGGCCTGGTGGTTAGAGAACCTGACTACAAAGCTTGAGGTTCCGGGTTTGATTCCCGTGTCGGGGAAGAAATTTTTATGAAAAATACGAATGCTTGTTCTCGGGTCTTGGGTGTTTAATATGTATTTAAGTATGTAGGTATCTTTGTAGGTACAACTCTTTATTCCCATGAGAAAGAACCCCGCATATTCTCTGTTTCTCTGAACGAGGAGATGCATAAAGGATATTTTGCACTCTATAAAAAGTTATGTACCTACTAACTTTCATCACCATGACTAAGTTAATATGTGTGTGTATTTTTTCTAACGGCACCACTTCTTGTTGTTGTTTTTTCCAACCTGAGTCATCACTGCTGTTATAAATAATTTTCTTTCTTTCTTACTTTATAATGAAATGACTTGACCAATATTCTTTTTTGTGTAATAGCGGACAGTTCAACTAATGTTAATAGTCAAAATATTTTTATTTAATTTAGGCTATAACAAGCACTTATGAATGTCAAAAAAAAATCTGCCTCCGGTTCAGAAAAACCTCTGTTGAGAATAAGAATCCGGCAATAAAATCAACAAGGTAATTTTTTTTAAACAGT
This sequence comes from Choristoneura rosaceana, assembly GCA_037349165.1. NCBI lineage: Eukaryota > Metazoa > Arthropoda > Insecta > Lepidoptera > Tortricidae > Choristoneura > Choristoneura rosaceana. The sequence goes on from JAZBNJ010000026.1 coordinate 2,933,433, forward strand.
TTTACAATATTAAATGATATTTATACATCACAATTATTCAACACAACTTTATTTTTAACACAGTAGGTTCGCTACTTTGATTATGTATATAGTCAAAGGTTCGCTATTTGAAGGGATCGCTAACGCGGATCGGAATTATTTCCAAATATCCCTGTCCATGATATAATCATTAAATTACTTAAATGATTACCATCGCCCATAGACATCAGCAGCAGTATCAGGACGGCGACTAGGTTGCCGACCTTGTAAATGTCAAGAAACTCAGTTTTTCAAGGTATTCGTAGTAAGTTGGAAAAACCTCGGCCGCCAAACTATTCCAAAGATTACATTGTCATATGCGACGTAAAAAAATATTACTATGAAAAAATAAAAAATGACATTTCTTTCTATCAGTATCTGTTCTATACCATTTACCTACCTCTTAGTCAAAGTAAGTAAACGTGGATTAATTCGTAATTCACTGAACTCTTATAATCTCAACACGTTCATTTCAAATTACAACGTATGCTTTACTACAAAAGGCTTAAATTACTTCACGCTGTTGCGGAAGATACGAGTGTGTGAGTGTTACTAGTGGTAATCTGTTCTTAAATGCTGTTTGAAAGCTTTTACCTAAGCTCATGGAGCAATTAACTAGGGTCATTAACCCCCTGATTACCTTTTGCTATAGTAAAGCTGTAGTAGTGAGCGTTGCTCGCAGAATATTTACATTACACTAGCATTTACCCGCGGCTTTGCACTTATACGTTAGATACAGCAGTTGAATAGAAATTTCGAGATTTTACGAAATTCCCGCGGGATTCCCCAAAAAATATGTTTTATATAAGTGTTAATTCAATCAATTTTGTGATAATATGGCCCCATCGATCCATGCGATGATTCCGCCAATGTCGTGGTTAGATAAGACACGGCCAAAAGACTTTAGTCTTGCTGTTCGGTGATACTGCCAGTTTCGGTGGGGTATTAGCCAGAACCCATCTACAACAAACACAAACAAAATGCCTTCACCACAACTGTATACAAACCACCATTACCACTACAGTCACAAAATGTAATTGCTACCGTCCACTTGCTATGAGATCTACGAGGGGGCAATAAGGGTAAAGGGGAATAAGGATTTACACTCTTTTCTACTTTTATAGTTTTATGTTATTTTTGGTCAGGAATTTATCCAATATTTTAGAGAATGAGGAATACACTAAAGTTAGTAAAAAATTAATATTAATTGGGCGGCTAAAATTACGGGGAAGGACATCATATAGGGGAACAGATATCTTTGGACAGTCAAAGAACAAATGTTCCAAAGTACCCTCAGCCAAACCACACTCACAGACAGAATTGTCTCTTATCCTGAGCTTCGCCAGGTACACAGGAGAGCAAAAATGGCCCAATCTTAGTCTAATTATAGTGGAAGTATTCAATTTGGAGAATTGTCTATTTTTGAAAAACCATGGTTTTGTTGGAATAAATGGCTGTAGGTATCCATAGTGCTTTCCTTTGATTAGACGAGATGTTTGCCATAGGTCGTTCCATTCTTTCACCAGAAGTGGCTTCACAAGAGCTCTCAGGTCGCGGCTATAGCATTCGTTATAGGTAGTGGATCCTTGATGGATGGCTTGTCTAGCACATAAATCTGCCGTCTCATTACCTATAATGCCGCTGTGGCTCGGGATCCAAGCAATTACAACTTCGAGATTAGATAGGTGACAATCTCGAAGAATGTCTTTGATTTTTAAGGTTAAATGGAAATTATCATTGGAGTGAAACGGAAACTTCACCAAATCCTGCAAACAGCTCAGAGAGTCAGATAAAATTATTGATTTGTTTAAGTTATGGGACTTGATATAAGATAATGCCTCATAGAGAGCCACCGCTTCTCCAGAGAAGATGGAGTAATTAGAAGGGCATTTAAAATTTAGGATAACTTTATACTTAGGGATCCATACAGCTGAACCCACGGAATCATTATCAGATATTTTTGAAGCATCAGTATACATTTTTAACCAGTCTTTAAATTTACTGTCCATAATTTCATTGAACTCTGAGTTAGCATTAGGTGCATTTTTACGGATACCCAAACCGAAAATTACTGGGGGTTGAAAAATTAAAGTGTCGTAGTCAAAGTTAAAAATGGGATTCTTATTGATTTGGCATATAGGAATAGGAGCAAATTTTCTAAAAGACTTGACAAGAGGGGGGAGGTTCTTGTTCACCCAGTATCTGGAGACGGATGAGAGTTCTGACAGGGTTTTGCATTTAGGCATTAGGGGATGAGTGGGGAATTGGGAAACGTTTAAAAAGAACCTGTCTGCTAAATATTGTCGACGGAGCGCTAATGGAAATTCCACGCACTCCACCTGCAACGCGTTTGTAGGAGATGACTTCATAGCACCCGTGATTATCCGTAGGCATCTAGCCTGTATCCTATCTAGTTTTCCTAGTGCCGTCTTACTGCAAGGTTCCATTACAAAGCAAGCGTAGTCAAAATGGCTTCGTACTATTGCATTATATAAAATTTTCTGAGTATACGGATGCGCTCCCCATCGCACACCAGACAATGAGCGCATGACATTAATACTTTTCTCGCATTTATTAATAATATATCTTAGATGGTCAGTCCCTGATAATTTTGCGTCAAGATAGACACCAAGGAATTTAACCTTGTCAAGAACGGTAATCTGCTGGCCATCTATTGTCAGGTTTACGATGGGGACATTTCTTTTCCTAGAAAAAACTACTGCGTTGCACTTAGGAACTGAAAGAGCGAGGCCATGGAGATCAAGCCAATCTTTTAAATAATATAGAGCTGAATTCAATCTATTGGAACAGTCTGTGAGTGAGGAACCATTGCAGTACAATACAATATCGTCAGCATATTGTAGGATGTTGCAAAAACAGGAAACCGTAGGCTCCAGGTCAGCTGTATATAGGCTGTACAGTATCGGGCTTAGGACTGAGCCTTGAGGTAAGCCTTTCCATACCGATCTAGGGGATGATAATACTCCATTTACTCGTACGCGAATAGAGCGGGACATAAATAGGCTACAGATGATATTAGTCAATCTCGTCGGTATGCTCAGCTGTTGCATCTTCTGCCTGAGTATAGAGAGGTTGACACTGTCATATGCAGCGGAAATGTCTAAAAATACACCAATAACATTTTCATTGTTACTGAAAGCAATTCGAATATCGGAGGTTAAAATACTAAGGCTATCTGAGGTACCCATTCCTTTACGGAACCCAAATTGTGATCTGGCTAGGATATTTCTGTTTTCCAAGATCCATTCAAGTCTGTTTTTAACCAGATGTTCCATTATTTTCGCTAAGACTGAAGACAATGCAATTGGGCGATGAGCTGAAGGGTCGTTAGGATCCTTTCCTGGTTTTAGAAATGGAATTACGATTTGGGTTTTCCAAGAAGTTGGAATGTTTCCAGTAACAAATATATGGTTAATCATTTTTAAGAAATAAGTTTTCGTATTTTCAGATGAGTTGATAATGAAAGAATAGGGGATCCCATCAATGCCGGGAGAAGAGTCTTTTAATTTATCCAGAGCACATAACAGCTCTGGGTAAGAAAATATGTCGTTCATTCTATCCATAGAAAACTGAGAAGAGGGTGCTGACGAGAAATGGTCCTCTGACGGTACAAAAGGAGGAGAAAGTTTATCCAAAAATTCTGGCAACCATGGATCCGGATCATTGGACATGGCGTCAGTATTATTTAGGCTTCGACGAAATGATTTAAGTTTTCTCCAGACTAGAGATGAAGGGGTGCGGGGCGATAGTGATTTACAGAAATTTAACCAGCCCTCTTTCTTCTTTTTTGATAATAGTCTCCTCGATTTTGCAGATGTTTTTTTAAATGATAAGTAATTTTCCATGGTAAGATCAGCCGAGTATTTATTTTCGGCAAATTTGCGCTCACGGATAATGCTGGAGCATTCTGAATCCCACCAGGGGGGAGAGGGAATTTTGTTGCAAGCAGTGTTTTTTAAAGGAATAGTTGAATCAGCAGCCGAAATAAGACATTCAATAAATTTTGAATATATTTCCAAGACATTATCATTATTAATTTCTGGCAATGATTTAATACCCTGCTCTAGGAGAGAAGAGTATTCACCCCAATTTGCTTGTTTAACTTTATATTTTAATAAAGGAGGGAATATAGATGGAGGAGGAAAAGATGTTAGAATAGTAGATACAATGGGAAAGTGGTCGCTACCAAATGTTTGGTTCAAGACTTTCCAAGAAAAAGATGGGGCCAGACGCGCAGAGACCAAAGTAAGATCAACTGCGCTGACGTTTTGAAGAGGGGACACTCTTCTAGTAGCAGATCCATCATTTAACAGGCATAAATTTAAATCATCCAAGATGTCTAAGAGGATAAAGGAGTTAGCATCGCATGAAGCAGAGCCCCATAGGGTATTTTTACAATTAAAGTCACCCAAAATAATATAAGGGCTGGCAATGTTAGATAATATATCTTTAAATTCAAATAATAGATTAGGGTTAGGGTGAGGGATATATATTGATATAAATGTTATGTTGAGTACTTTAGCAGCAACTATGTTAATACCTGGGCTGTGATTAGGAAGAGGGAGTATAGAGTAAGTGAAAGATCTGTTGATGAGGAGAGCACAGCCAGCATATCCATCGTCCCTGTCATCCCGGAAACATGAATAGCCTGGAACCCTAAAGTGTCGTCCGGGCTTTAACCACGTCTATGAGAGGGCAGAAACCACAGATTTATATGTATTCAACAAGTAAATAAGTTCTGATTTTTTATTCGTTATACTCTGTAGGTTCCATTGTAGGATCTTCTGATTCATTATTAGATATGAGGGGAACTATAGTTTGTAGTTGGGTAATGACATTGTACGGTAGGGAGTCACTGAATTTATGGATCAGGTTAACTAGTAGTCCTGTAAGATGGTCTAAAAAGTTATCGTTTGGTGTATTGGGGAGATTGTTAGTCAATGCGCATCCATTAGGAAGGGAACTAGGAGGGTCCTTAACTATTTCCCTATGAGCATGCACATCATACATTTTAGTGTTGGTAGTAGGACGATGTGGTTTTTGCCTTTGGGCATAAATAGTCTTCTTGTATGTCTTTTGGTTGTTGGGACCGGTTTCTTGGATGTAGTTTGGGATTGGGGAGGATGTGATTGGTCTCTGAGGTGAAGGAGGTACTTTTTGCATGACATCAGAATAGCTCTTACGAGCCGGGCGGAAGCGTTGAGAAGCCTCCATGTACCCTATGTTTTCCTGAGACATTAGCATTTTTATAGACTTTTGTCGGCTATGTTCGGGGCATATTTGGTTTGTAGCCTTGTGTCGTCCAAGACATAGGACACAACTAACCCTGTCTTCAGAAATAGAGCATGATTCACCAGGGTGTGGTTGAGCACAATTATAGCAAACTGGTTTTGATCTGCACTTGGCAGCAATGTGTCCAAACTTGCAGCATTTTCTGCATTGAATTGAGGGGAGTTCATACATATTAACTGGGATAGCTGTGTTATAAATGTAGATTTTTTCAGGTAAAATCTGGGAGTGGAAAGTTAATACCACCGTATTGGAGGGGATCCATTCAGGTGGCTGGCCTTCTCTACGTATTTTACGGGACAAGCGGCGGGCTTTAATGACATTACAGTGATTTTGAGAGCCTAATCCAGATTGGAATTGTAGACCTTCGACCAGTTCCTGCAAAGTCCAATCAGTAGGGATATTTTTTACAACCCCCATTCGGGAAACATGGTATTTAGGTATTGAGGCAATCAGCTTGTTTTCAGATAAGAATTTCATTTTGTAGAAGTTATTAGCAACCTGAGCACTTTTAAACCCAACTAATATTTTGTTACGGCCAATTGATTTGATAGACCCTTCTACTATATCTTGTACATTATTTTTATGTAGTAATTGGGCCACTTTTAACACCTGCAAGGACAGGCCTGAAGTTAATTCCGGTTCTACCCTACTTATATGGACTAAGAAAGGGCCTTTATCTGTGTCAGTGTAATTCAACTGAGGGTCATCAGCACTATATCCTGGGCTTACATATATATTTTGATATGATGCCCCTGGGGTATTCTTAGTTTTGTTTATAATCATGCTCGTCTCTTCCGCCATTCGTTTTCTATTTATTGCATCATGATCCATTTGCGATGGAGTAAAAGGAGACATATTGATGGCGTCGGAGGCAGACTCAGGACTACCCTCATTTATAGCCAACAATGGCCTCCCACGATCGGGAGGCTCCTTGTCGGACATTTTAAAATTAAGCCACTTACCTGAGTGTGGATTCACCTATGAATTATGATTAGTAACCTCCACCAAACAAACCAATGGTTAGGATTTCTAAGGTATACACTACCGAACACTTTTTTTTTGAGAAAGATTAACCCGGGCACGTGTGTTTACCAACGCAGCAACGAGCAGAATCCAAGTGTTAATTATGTAATGAAAATGATGATGAAAACGCGGGTAGTTGTGTCCAGGTGTCAGTTTCGTCGGGTAGTCGCGTGAGCAGAGCGGTAGCGCGCAGTGCGCGTGTTGCAGCAGCGGCCCAGTCGCGTTGCTCCGAGGAGGAAGGGCTACGAATTAGCCCAAAACATGTTGAGATAAACTCGATTGAAGACGTGAGTTATCAGGGTCGATGATGATATAGTGAGTGATGATATGAGTGAGTCTCACGGTAGTTTTATATTCAAATATGTACAATAAAGAGTTTACCCTTTATGTCTTACGTGTCTACGTGTGTGAAGCCGCGTGTTGAGGCTATAGTTTATAATAATTTGTTGCTTTAATTTGATAGTGACACAATCCATACTTACTAATATTATAAATGCGAAAGTGTGTTTGTGTGTTTGTATGTTTGTCCCTCTTTCACGGCGTAACGGAGCGACAGAACGACGTGATTTTTGGCATAGAGATAGTTTATGGGCCCGAGAATGACATATGCTACTTTTTATCCCGGAAAAATGCACAGTTCCTGAGGGAACAGCGCGCGATAACCGAATACCGCGCGGGCGGAGCCGCGGGAAAAAGCTAGTAGTTAATAATAATTTGTTGCTTTAATTTGATAGTGACACAATAAAGAGAGCGTTAAAATTAAACTTTGATTGAATAGTGACATACCTATTTCAAAATGCACTGCCCTAGAATTTTAAATGTATCACTATCATGTTAAGGCAGCGAATTATAATATTGGTTAGTACAGGAAGTACACTTTAATTCTTAAAGGGTTGAGAACGCCCATTCACATCGCCCTATCAGTCATCGGCTTTCAGCTTTACAGGTCTTTGTACGCGCCTTGTACAAGTCATTGCTAAAAAGTATGGCCACTATACTTCGAGCACTATCAATCAAGGCGATTTAATATCGGGAAGATTGACGTGAGCGAGTAAACGATAGTTACAGGTCACGACACCGACACGATTATTGTTTAAAAGTTTAAACTCACTTATCTTCTTCTCTCTTCTTTTTCTTTTGCATGTACATCTGCATGTCTCACTTGTTTTTCTTCTGCATGTAATTTTCCACTATACAAAGTAGATACCTGTTTACAGAGTAACGGTGTCTCTTAGCACAGGTATTTTTTTACTTTAAAAGAGGCACCCTCATGAAATTGAAAAAAAAATGTATTATAATTTTTTTTTATTATTTTATTTTTTATTTTTACTTATCCCACTAATATTCTTGTGTTTGTCTAACTTGGTTTAGTTTTAAGTTACTGTAGACCCACTGAAAATCAGTGTCGTGGCACCGCGTGCCGTGACACACATGCTGAGGGGTGTCCTTGTTTTAAACCAACTGCGTGTACCTATGTGTATATGTTAATGTTGTATTGTATTGTATTGTATTGTAAAACTCTTTATTGTGCCTAAAAACACATGAAAATAACAGAACACAGGATAATAAGATGTACAAAGGCGAACTTATCCCTTAAAGGGATTTCTCCAGTTAACCTTTGAATGATTGACAGGATATCAGACTCAAGAGTAGACACTACAAGTACAATGAAAAGGTCAAAGAACTTAAATTTAAATTAACTCAAAAATTCAATATAAATACACATACATATATACCTAGGTACACACTAATACATAATAATAAAGTCAATAAACTAATACATATCAAGACAAATAAACTACATGCAAAGTACATATCGACGCTTGACTAATTAAGCGAAAATTAACTAAGCGACACTTTTCTGAGATAGAATGTTATTAGGGTTGCGTACCTCGAAAGGAAAAAACGGAACCCTTATAGGATCTCTTTGTTGTCCGTCCCTCAACATTAAAAAGTTACAGTTATTAAACAACGTGATTCCATACAAATGCCTTGCACTGAAAACCTATAGGGTAACTCCAGTTGTCTTAGAAACTTGAAATTTGGTTTATATTACAAACAAATAGAAAAGTATGAAATCTTGATATTTATGTGTCTGTAAATATCATGACCAATATAATGTGGCCGCACACTGCGTACGTTTTGCTTAAGAGCAAGAGTCTGTTTACACTGGATGTTTTAAATCACTCGGAAAAAGCGGTAAATATATTATTCAACAGACGATTCCCGTTTACATGCCTATATATGTGTATGGAACCCTCGGTGCGTGAGTCCGACTCGCACTTGACCGATTTCTAGCTGTATATTACTCGTAGTTGTTCAAAAATAAATATTTTCTATTCTATTCTATGTATTCTATTATTATGATTGCGAAATCTGCTGAACCGAGATGAAATTCGGTAATCAGATAGTCTGAGTCCAGGGGAAGGACATAGTATAGTTTTTATCCCGGAAAATTGTATAGTTCCTGAGGGATTTTACGCTGACGGAGTCGCGGGAAGCACGCTGGTAGAGAATAAGTAAGACCGACTCGCAATTGGGTTCTTGGGTTCTTTGGGCTCAGTGGGGTTCTCTAATTTTTCACCGAAAATATATTTCATGTACGATTCTTTCCTCAACTGTTTCAAACGGACGAAGGATTTTTTATTTACAAGCTTTTATTCAGTTTCACAGTGGAACTAAGGTTACTGACATAGCCCAAAGAATTGCGAAACTGAAGTGGCAGTGGGTGGGGCACATTGCTCGCAGGACTGATGGCCGATGAGGTCAAAAGGTTCTCGAATGGCGTCCGCGGACTGGGAGACGAGCTGTCGGTAGGCCTCCAACAAGATGGAGCGACGACCTGATTAAGATCGCGGGATCGCGATGGATGCGAAAAGCACAAGACCGGTCTGAGTGGAGAGCCTTGGGGGAGGCCTTAGGTCCAGCATTGGACGTCTTTCGGGTGACATGATGATGATGATTTAGTTTCACCATTTTTTTCAACAGTTGACATTGTACTCGTATTGCAAAATGACAGTGAGTCGATTCAGTATTGCAAAACAGCGTCATACTAGCAGTGTTAGGGATCGTGTCGCAGTCGTATCGTGATCGTAAAGTATCGTCGATGACAAAGCAGCATCGATCAGGCTCCAAGGCTATAACAATATTGTCCTACAATTAGGTAATTCGTTCGATCTTGTCGAACGCACCAACTGCTTTTTGCATTAATATCGAACGCGGAATAAAGGTTCAAAGTTTTTTTTTATCGACACGTTTGGCCCCGACAACGATCCTCTACGCTCTTAAGCTATGCCTACGCATATCCCACAGCACTCACTACTACGAGTATGCCAGTGCCACGTATACGTGTCACAGACGTAATACATTCTGGTACCAGTGACACAACGTCTGTGTCTTTTTAGTTCTTACTTCTATGCCAATGACACGCATATTGTATCAAAATAATTCGTACCTCTTAAAAGCTAGCGGAACGTTACCGGAACCGAATGCGGTCCACTAAGCTTTTACGCTAGGCATAGCGCATATCCCACAGCATGCAGTCACAAATACGTGTCACTGGCATAGGAGTAAGAAGTAAACATTCACAGACATTGTGTCACAGGGGCCGAACCTGTTAAACTCCTGACGCAGACACACTTCTGAGTGTTATAAGTTTGACATGTCTGTCTGCCTTTCTGTGGCATCATAGCTCCCAAACAGATGGACCGATTTTAATGCAGCAAAGAAACGTATAGAAGTAGACCGTAATTCAATGAAGAGTGAGGAAGAGGTTTTTTACGTCTTCTGAGAATGGCCTGCGTACCTTTTCGGGTCGATTTGCCTAAAATAACAATTTTCCAACGGAAAATATGATGGATGGAAATACCTCAAAGTTACAAATTAGTATAAATATTACTCCCACGTTGTTTACCTTTACGAATTTATTCAAGCAACATTTCGGAAAAGGCGCGTCTTTCTAATGTAAATCAGCTTTGAATTTGGAATTGCAAGACTCCATTTTGATGTTGGCTTTTTAATTATTTACTCGGTTTTGTTACATACAACTTAAAGTGTACTCTGTCAGTACCTAGCTGGAGAAATAATAGATTGTACGACAAGAGCATAAAATGAGCCATTTTACCCAAGACGTACATATAACCACCCGAGCCGATATGGCGAGGGTGGATAGACACGTCGAGGAGAAAATGGGTTTAATGCTCGAGTTTTACACTCTGCTTTTCAGTACGATGGCGAGGAATCCAAATAGCAACAGTCTCGGGTAAAATAGCTCGTTTTATGCTTTCGTTGTACAATCTACTATTTTTGCGTAGCTGCCAGCCATTTTCTTGAGTTTTTTAGAATCTCAAATATTCAACAGCTCTTTTTGTGAATTTGTAAATACATATGAATAAAAAATTCCGAAAATTACTGGTGATACGAGTACCAACAAATAATTTGAATCTAACTTTTATGGTGATAGTAAAGAACATTCAGTTCCATCCATCGTCTTGTGGGTCTATTCTAGGCTTCTTTTATTCAAGTTATTCAAGTAAAACAAGAACACCACATTTAACTGTTTATATTGTATAAACTCAAACGTACAATACACTAGCGCTTAGAAAAGCAAGAAAGGGAAATAACTTGAATATAAATGCAAGCGCGTAGCGCGTAAGAAATGGTTAAGCAGATGCGGTAAGCGAGTGGCACAGGTCCGGCGCGAAGGCCGATCGGGAACGCTCTGCTGCTCTGCCCGGCCGACTGGGGGCAGGTCCGTGCCGCGCGTCCCGCGCGCGCGCGCACCCGCCGCTGTCGCCTGGGCAGGTTTTCGTCTAGTGATGTGCGCAGCGTGTAGTGATGCACCACACCACCCCCTTCGGAGAATCAAAGTCCATCTGCAGAAAAACAATTAGGAAACTTGACTTGACGTCCGGAACGTGTGACTCTTACGAGGGCCGGTTGCTTTGGCATCTCAGCTGCCGGTTTACCCGCAGCGGTTGGTTGATCGACTGTCATGAAAGCTGGCTTTACTCGATCTATTGAGATTTTTACTGGGCCCCTGTTAAATTCTACTGTTATGGTCTTGTCAGTTCTTGATATGACCTTGTGAGGGCCGGTGTATGGCCTCTCTAGTGACCGGCGCAAGGCGTCCTTGCGCACAAAAACATACTTTGCTGTCTTTAGGTCATTGTGTATGAAAACGGTTTTAGCAGAGTGATTGGATGCTGGCTGCGGTTTTAAGCGAGTCATGTGCTCTCTAAGCCGTGATATAAAATCATTAGGCTGCAACATGTTCGTGTGAGTAAGTGTGTTTGATCGGAAAAACTCACCCGGGATCCGTAGTTGCTCACCGTACACCATTTCCGCAGCCGAGCAGCGTAAGTCTGCTTTCCAGGCGGTCCGCAGGCCCAGGAGTACGAGGGGAAGGACGTCAGTCCAGCTTTTCTCGTCGTGAGCCATGATGGCGGCTTTCAGTGTGCGGTGCAGGCGCTCAATCATCCCATTGGCTGCGGGGTGATACGCTGTGGTATGGCGCAGCTGCACGCCGCAGAGGCGCGTCAGCGCCTGGAACAGCTGCGAGTTAAACTGCCGGCCCTGGTCTGTAGTGACTATCTGCGGACAACCAAATCGTGTTACCCAACATTCACAAAATGCCTTAGCAACTGTCTCGGCAGTAATGTCGTGTATCGGCAGTACCTCCGGCCAACGAGTGAATCTGTCAATTGCTGTAAAGCAGTACTTGAAATCGTGTGACGGCGGTAGAGGGCCAATCAAGTCTATGTGCACGTGACTGAACCTCTCTTCTGGCAATTGAAACTGTTCCGGTGGTGAAGAAGTGTGACGGTGTACCTTCGATGTCTGACAGGCGTTGCATGCTTGGGTCCAGGCACGGCAATCGTTGCGCACGTTGGGCCAAACGTACCTATCAGTGACTTGTTTGGTAGTCGCCTTTACACCGGGATGACTCAAAGAGTGTATTGCGTTAAAAATCTGCCGACGCAGCTCCCTCGGTATGAAAGGACGAGGCCTCGGCTTAGATACGTCGCAATATAAAGTTACCCTACTACCAGGTACTAGTACTTGCTGCAAATTCAATGATGTGCTCTGGGTATTTAACAGGTCCTGCATTTCTTGGTCTACTTCCTGCGCATGGGCCATTGTGTCCAAGTCAGGTGGTTGAGTGATGGCTTCCACGCGAGAAAGAGTGTCAGCAGTGATGTTGTCCTTACCAGCAATATGTCGAATGTCGGTGGTGAATTGAGAAATGTAATCAAGCTGATTAAATTGACGAGGCGAACAGTGACGGTCTCTCTGCTGGAACGCATACGTGATGGGCTTGTGATCTGTGTAGATAACGAAATGCCTACCTTCCACCATGAATCGGAAGTGTTTGATACTCTCGTAGACTGCAAGTAGTTCTCTATCGTAGGCGCTATACAACCGTTGTGATTTGTTCATCTTCTTAGAGAAAAACGCGAGGGGCTGCCATTCGTTATCTACCAACTGCTGTAGAACGGCGCCCAAGGCCGAATTTGAGGCATCAGTCACGAGGGCGAGGGGTGCGTTCATCACTGGGTGCGATAGCAGCGTGCATCTGATGATACTAGCTTTGCAGCTATTAAATACCTTCAATAAGTCGGGTGTCCAGCTGAGAGGTTGAGAGCCTTTAACCTTCGGTCCAGAGAGCATGTCGTGGAGGAGTGCCTGGTCTTCTGCGGCGTGTGGAATGAAACGCCTGTAGAAGTTTAACATCCCCAGGAACCTACGAAGTCCATTTACGGTCTTTGGTGGTGGGAAATCCTGAATGGATTTTATCTTGGTATCCAGAGGGCGCGTGCCTTCACCAGATATTGTAAATCCTAGGAAGGTTACCTGGCTTTGTCCGAATGCGCATTTCCCTTCGTTGATCAACAGGCCATACTCCGTCAAACGCTCGAAAACTTGCTCCAGGTGTTGCAGATGTTCGCTGTGGTTTCTGGAATATACCAAGATATCATCAATGTATGAATAGCAGAAGTCTAGATCTCGTAGTACTCCGTCCAGAAAGCGTTGGAACGTTTGAGCTGCGTTTCTCAATCCAAACGACATAAAAGGAAATTCAAATAGCCCGAACGGTGTCGTAATAGCGGTCTTTGCTATGTCTTCAGTAGACACCGGGATCTGGTTATATGCTTTGACTAGATCGATCTTAGAAAATACATGACAGCCTGCTAACCTGTGAGCGTAGTCTTCGATGTGCCTTACTGGGTATCTGTCCGGGATTGTGCGTGCGTTTAGTGCTCGATAGTCTCCGCAGGGCCTCCACCCATCGCTCTTCGGTGCGAGGTGTAGTGGCGAAGCCCATGGTGAGTCAGATCGGCGAGCAGTGCCGTCTCTGACCATCTCTTCAAACTGCTCCTTGGCCACCTTCAGTCTATCTGGAGCGAGGCGACGGGGTCTGGAAAATACTGGAGGTCCTGGTGTAGTGCGAATAAAATGAACAGTATTATGTTTCACAACACGCGTTACGCCCGATGGTTTGGTAAGCTGCGAGTATTTTAATAGTAATTTGTGATACCCGCTGTCACCTGTTATAGTTTTGATACTGGGCACATCACATTTCATTAAAGATGCCGCTGAAGAGAGTGCGGTTAGACTGTCCAACAACCGGTTATTCTTACAGTCCACGAGCAACCCATAGTGGGCAATAAAATCGGCTCCGATAATAGGTTTGGCCACATTAGCCACTACGAAGTTCCAGATGAAATCTCGGCGCAATCCCAGGTCTAGGTTTAGCTTTACAGTACCGTATGTGTGTATGGGAGTACCATTAGCAGCAGTGAGGTGGTAATCAGTCGGGTTGCTGGTTGGGACCATCCCGCGTGGCAACACGCACAGGTCGGAGCCGGTGTCTATCAAAAACTTTAATTGAGACCTCTTGTCGGTGATAAAAAGGCGGCTAGTGGCTTGGCAATCAGCTGCCGCATCTACTGACTGCCTCTGGCTTTTACCGGAGAGTAGCTGCACGGCCTTGTGCATTTTGTTGCTTTTTCACCAAAAAGGGAATGATACCAGCACATACCTGGAGTTTTACTTCGGCTCCGACCCCTGCTCTTCGATCTCGTATTACCCCGGCTCGGACTGCGACGAAGAAATGAACGCCCCCTGCCCTGTTTCAATGTTATTTGGGCAACTTGGTGGCTCAATTCAATTTGCATACGTGTCAGGTCGTCAATTCGCTTTACCAAATTGTCATAACCGGAAGTCGAGGCGCTCGCGGCTGCTACTTGAAATGGCGGCGCCGGCGACGTGGCCTCACATATTTTGTCGGCGAGTTCTCCCAGTTCTTCTAAAGTTGCAGAGGTCTGTGAAATTAATATTGGTTGAATATGTGCAGGTAATCTTTTCATCCATATGGATCGCAAAAACTCGTCGCTGACGCCACCGTCTGCCGTGGCTGTTAAGTGCCGTAGGAATTGCGAGGGCTTCCGATCTCCGAGTTTTTCGTTAGAAAGCACTTGGGTGATTTGCTGGTGGCGGGAAATAGACAGGCATTTAATGAGCTCTGATTTTAGCTTTTGATACTTGTCAGTGAGCGGAGGATTTTTGATTAAGCTTTTAATTTCCTTGGCATACCTGTGATCCAGCTGTGCGATAACGCAATAAAATTTAGTAGCGTCGTCCTTAATGCCAGACACGATAAACTGTGCTTCTGCTTGTCCAAACCATACGTCGGGATCGTCCGCCCAAAACGGTGGCAACCGAATTGCCACGCGGTCGACGGAAACGAGCGCGGCGCCATCTTGAGCGTCCGTAAACGTCGGGGAGTCTTGTGCGGGCGGCGCGTTTCTATCCGTCATGGTTAAAGCGCGCGATTTTATTCTAACGTCGGGGTCACCAATTTGTGGGTCTATTCTAGGCTTCTTTTATTCAAGTTATTCAAGTAAAACAAGAACACCACATTTAACTGTTTATATTGTATAAACTCAAACGTACAATACACTAGCGCTTAGAAAAGCAAGAAAGGGAAATAACTTGAATATAAATGCAAGCGCGTAGCGCGTAAGAAATGGTTAAGCAGATGCGGTAAGCGAGTGGCACAGGTCCGGCGCGAAGGCCGATCGGGAACGCTCTGCTGCTCTGCCCGGCCGACTGGGGGCAGGTCCGTGCCGCGCGTCCCGCGCGCGCGCGCACCCGCCGCTGTCGCCTGGGCAGGTTTTCGTCTAGTGATGTGCGCAGCGTGTAGTGATGCACCACAGTCTAAACAAACCGACAAAAAAAAATCTGCACACGAGAAACAACATTCCTATTGTCGACACGAAAGGTGCGAGGTGCCCAGCGACTTATCAGTCTTTTTTTTTTATTTGACTGGAAGGCAAACGAGCAAGTGGGTCTCCTGGTGGTAAGAAATCTTCACCGCCCATAAACATCTGCAACACCTACTACTACCCCTGGTATTGCAGATGCGTTGCCAACCTAGAAGGCTTCTAGGCTTGGAATACTTCAAGTGCCAGTAATTTCACCGGCTGTCTTACTCTCCGCGCCGAAACACAACAGTGCAAGCACTGCTGCCTCACGGCAGGATTAGCGAGCGAGATGGTGGTAGCAATCCGGGCGGACCTTGCACAAAGTCCTACCACCTGCAAGTCTGAGGTGCAGTACGTCGGCTTTTCGAGGCAGCTTCCGATACGCCGCCACGAAGTGTTGGAATAACTTGCAACCGCCTATTAGAAACTGTTGATCCTAATCATCCTTCAAAATCAAAATTAAAAAGTACTTAATCGGCCTTCAAATTTCCAATACATAAGCCGACGTGGGAACCCACTGAGTTTTAAGCTCTCATTCACTTTATTCATACCTACAAATCTTGCACTTTGTATGACGTTGCGTGACGTTGGAACCGTTTTTTTAACACCAAATAAATCAATTCTATTCGGGTTGTAAGCATTCGAACATGGCGGATGAAGTCAATATCTAATTTTGCTATTTCTGTTTCTTTGGCTAGTTGAAGTATAATTTTGATAGTGTTTTATGCGGCGATTAACCTTAACAGTGAACAGTGATCACAAAATTCTATATTGCTCTCGTGTCTGTCATTTTTTAATGCGCAAGTTGTTTCCACGTGGTTTCTGGAATTTTACTATCAAGTTGCAAAAACTACAATCACCGTACAACGTTGCCTCTCGAAAGAGAATACTTTGACACTGGCGAAATTGTCCTATTAATGAGGACAGAAAGCCATATTTTAAAAGAGAAGAAGAAGAAGAATTCTATATTCTATTTCACTGAGTATAAAATGGAAACAAAATGATAAACCCCGCCCATAACGTAAAAAAACGTAATTTCCTTATCAAACCCCTAGCGGTTTCAAGTCGACAACTAAATACATATCAATCTCATTGCCGTAGATAAGTATATTCAAAGAATGATCAATCTTCAGTTTTTCACAGAGCAGATAAAAGGCTTTGTTACCTTTTGTTCGCAATGCAAGTCAGTTACCAAGCGAATTTGCATACTGTCGGACTAAGAAGTTGTTTGTTACCCATTTCGTTTAATTAACTACTGGTTCAATGCGCTTTCAACGCGTCGAAGATACTTTCAATTAGTTAAATGTCGGTAGTGACGTTCAGTTGTTATTACCCTAAGCTACACAGAGGTTTCGCTTCGGAATTCTACTATCCTACTATACTTCATTTAATTTAGAATTGGAGGCCACAGCAACATTGTATTGCGGCTCGTGAACTGTAGTCTCTTTCTAATTTGTACTAGAATAACAATTGACGACACGCAAATAAAGTGGCATTAAAACAATTTTATTTTGCGGCTCCCAGACTATTGTACTGGACTATTTGCTAGGTAAGAAATAGTTGACCAGACGCAATACAATGTTGCCTCCAATTCTAAATTAAATGAAGTATAATAATTATAAATGCGAAAGTTTGTGTGTTGTGTTATGTGTGTGTATTTTTTTTACTCCTTCACGCTAAAATGGCTGGACGGATTTTGATGAAATATGGTATGTAGAAAGCTGGATGTCTGGAATAACATAAAAGGTACTTTTTATCCCAATATTCCCACGGAATACTCCAACTAATATTATAAATGCGAAAGTTCATGTGTATGTTTGTTGCTCCTTCACGCTGAAACGGCTGGACGGATTTTGATGAAATTTGGTATGTAGAAAGCTGGACATCTGGAATAACACATAAGCTACTTTTTGTCCCAACGGGATAGGGATAAAATCTTGATAGTTCAACCGCTGGGTTTAGGGTTGACGTTTTGAACAGTTTTTCTTAACACAACCTCAATGAATATCACGATATAAATTTTGGGAATTCCCAGGGGAATTTCATAAAATTCCGGAATTTGAATTGCACCAGATCGAATAGCTTACCCATGCGAAGCCGCGGGTAAGCTTAGGACGCCAACTGGTCACGGACAAAAAATTTATAAAATTAAGTTTAGTTTTTCATTTAATATTTTAGTAGGATACTTCAATTATAGTACTCTATTATAAACAAACATTCAAACGTCTACATTACACTAATACTTCTTATATATCAATTAGGTTATTAAGATAAAGAACAAGAAGCGAAGAAAACTACTTGCACGAGTAATTAGTCATTCATTCAAATTATATATTTAAGTAGATAAGATATGTGTTCATAAGAAACTGATATCCATATCTATCAATATCTTTATCATTACTAACAGGTAAACTTTGTGTGTTTGTTTAATGTAACCACTGCACCTTTTTGCTGCTGCAAACCACTGCATCTGATTTCAGACTAATAAAAAATTACACAATATCATCCATACTAATATTTCAAATGCGAAAGTGTGTGTGTTTGTGTGTATGTTTGTCCGTCTTTCACGTCGAAACGGAGCAACGGATCAACGTAATGTTTGGCGTAGAGATAGTTTATGGGCCAGAGAGTGAAATAGGCTACTTTTTATCCCGGAAAAATGCACAGTTCCCGAGGGAACAGCGCGCGATAACCGAATACCTTGCGGGCGGAGCCGCGGGTAAAAGCTAGTACAAAATATTTCTTTTCGAGGATCTAATGATACGTCGTATGTTAAAATTTGCCCAGCCCAAAGGCTGCAGAAAATACCAAAGAAAAAGACATACATACACATATATAGCCTCCAAAAATATTACCTTTCTTTTGGCAGTCGGGTAAGAAAACGGCCAATAAACTTTACGTTTAGGTACTGTGATGCCCGACCTGCGTGTCTATAGGGACTATAGATGGGAAGCCGGTTTTTAACGTTTTTAACCGTCGGGTTTTTAACGGATTTTTTGGTTAAAAACGGTTAATAACCATTTTGAGCGGGTTACTTTGGCACATTATGGAAATTTTTGTACTGTGTTTATACTTAATTAAAATAAACTAAGTAATTATTTAATTTTATTGATAAAAAATATTAAATTTATTAGGTGATTGCGGTGATTGTTAGTATTGCATAGTGGCGTTTATGACTTTGTTTGAATGACGTTTATGAAATGCGCGTGATTATGCGCGGCGGTGGCGGTGATGGCTTTATAATAATAGATAGGTTTACTACCTACTTCGTTCAATAAAATAGGTAGGTAATAGAAAAAAGATTATAATGTCAACCAAAGCAGGTAGGTATTGATTGATCAAAGATTTTTTGCGAAATTTTTTGTCATGTAAATAACGATTTATGGATTATGTACCTAAACAATCTAAAATAAATGTCAAACACTAACAAAAAAACAGAAAAAGCTATCCACTTACCACCAAGCTTCAATACGACCTGCGGTTAAATAACCATAGTTAACCGGTTAAGTATTGGTAGCTAACGACAAATTTTGTTAAATAACCGTAGTCTACCGTTAGTTTCCATCTATAATAGGGACTGACGATTAGCAGCACCATTAAGTAGTGATATTTCAATCTATTCAAGTTTGTTTGCTTGCAAATAAAACTTCCTGCAAAGAAACTCACTCACCGAGTGGTTACACAGAAAACTCGTGAACAGTAGTGAAAGAGTGTGCTGTCACGATATCAGTGGAAGCCCTTTACTCATCATTATCATCATCAGCCTACAGCAGTCCACTGCTGGCCGTAGGCCTCTTCCATGGCGCGCCACAACACTCTGTCTTCAGCCCCTCGCATCCATCCGCTGCCAGCGACCCTCTTATGGTCGTCCGTCCACCGTGCCTCAGGACGCCCTACACTAAGCGTACCCGTCCGCGGCCTCCATTCGAGGACACGTCTACTCCACCGTTCATCGGTCTACAACCAATGTATCCTGCCAGTTTTAACCTACGGAGTCGAAACGTGGACCTTGACTGCGGGGCTAACCCACAAATTCAAGGTCGCTCAGCGTGCTATGGAGAGAGCAATGCTAGGGGTTTCTTTGTAGAATAAAATCCGAAATCACATTATCAGACAAAGAACGAAAGTCACCGACGTTGCTCAGAGAATCAGTTCGCTGAAGTGGCATTGGGCTGGCCACGTCTCTCGCAGGACCGATGAATGGTGGAGCCCTTTACTACGAAGTGCTAATTTCGAACTTCGTGTCTTACCGTTCCGCTTACACTAATATTATTTAGTACGAGAGCGAAAGGGACGGTACGAAACGAACTTCGATTTTCGGATTTCGTAGTAGTCCTGAAGGGCCGGATAACCATTATTAGGCAGAGAAGACAACTGCCTAGGGGCCCCGCGCGAGCACAAAAGACATCGTATATGACTCTACCTTCCTGCGACCCCGTCTCAATTTTTTTAACAGGTAACAATTTCAATCTCGAAAAGTTGACATTTGTTCTGATATTATGTTCAAAATTTGTACACTGGGAGGCTACAGTGAAAAATAAATTGGCAGCTTTGTATTCTCAGTGACAATCTATTATTACTTTTTTCGACCCATTCTGTCAGTTGATTTGATTGAACTTGAAAAGAGCTGATCATTAAAAGGCTAAAAGATCCGAAAACTGCATTACCTTGGGGCCCCGACATGGATAATGGGGCGGTCTGGATGCGTATGCAAGGGATGGGCCTGACATTGCGCCAGACAGGAAGGTGTGGAGGTCAAGAGGAAAAGCCTTTGCCAGGCAGAGGAACTCTATACCCGAGTCGTTAAAAAAACCTGGGTGTCAAACTTATTCCATACCAAATTTCAATGTCCAGGAAAAAGACGCTATTGGTTGGCAGTTACGCTATTCTAGATTAAACTTTTGTTTACCCTTGTTTACTGACTTATCTGTGAATCTTATCTTATGATTCATAGAAAAGTGGCCAGTCTGTACTTACCATCCCTTTGTCTGTAAAGTTTACTGTGACATTAAAATTTGTTGTTACCATAAATCTAGTTTTCTTTTTTATAATTGCTTCGTAACTTTTTATGAATATGGGGAATAGAACCACTTTTATAGTCCAATTTTCATCATGAGAGGAAGGCAGATCAGTATGCGAGTCATCTGATGGAAGACGATTACTACGCCTATGAGTAGGTACCGACAATTCAAGGTAAGACCTAAGTATGCACATGGTAGGACCTTGTGCAAAGTTCGCCCGAAATGCTATCATCATCTTGCCCGTTAATCCTACCGTGAAGCAGCAGTGCTAGCACTGTTGTGTTTCGGCGTGGAGAGTAAGACAACCGGTGCAATTACTGCCACTTGAGGTATCCCATCTTAGGCCTCTAGGTTGGCAACGCATCTGCAATCTCACTGTCTGGTGTTGCAAGTGTCTATGGGAGGTGGTGATCTCTTACCATCAGGAGACCCACTTGCTGGTTTGCGAAGAAGTCGAATAAAAAAACAGACGGTTTTCTTTACCTACTGAATCAAATTACTATTCTGCTGTTGGATGTTATTTTAGGGCAAGCGACTCGTTCGGGAAGATTTATCGTGGCCGAACGCCTCGTCTTTGTTTCTCGCTAAATTACTTTATTCAGACGTAAGCCCTTATTTTGCCGTTAGGTTTTTAGTGATTATGTCATGAGATCCCCCTTTTCAGCTTCTCTCTTCCAGTTTTTTGTGTCGTGTTTTCGGCGATAAGCTAGACTGGACGATTTTTAAGCTTGGGTAAAAACGTGGGAACGTCCTATGAGGCACTTAATGGAAGAATCATTTGAAATCGCAGATTTTTTTACAACCTTTTCTTTAACATGCAACTTTTCTCTTTGTTATTTAGAGTTTCAAAATTGGCAAAGCTTTTTTCGACCGCTTCCTGGTATCCGATTATCCTGAAATTTGGCATACTTTTATGTAATTCTGGTGACAATACAATTATCTGGTAGCATCTAAAATTCCTTTGGTTTAGCACTCAACAGGATGCAACTTTTCAAAGATTAATGATTGTAGGCATGTTACGGATATGCATTTTGAATGGCGGTGCATACTCAACAAAAAATACAAACAACGATAAACAAACAGAGCTGTACTATCATGTTGTTTTTACAAAGTTTCATATAACAGAGGAAGACTTAAAATCCCCTTTAAAATCTAGTCTAACACTTGATATTTCTTTATTTGTCCATTTTACTTCAATAAAATGTTAATAAAATAAAATTATTATAATAAATTATTATTTATTTTATTTATTTTCTCAATTCTACAAAATCTAGTTTGTTTGCAATGCAATACTTCCAATGAAATTGGCATCGCGGCGTCATCCGACGCAATATCCGCCATGATGAAATGCATTTCAAGATCGGGAAATAGTTATAAGATCTGTGTTTTATCCCGTGATTCTACTGTTTGTATTATTAAATATCAGAATATTCAATTTTATTATTGTTGGCCGCCTATTGCTTACCTTGGAAAATCGCCATATACCTAGGTACCTGTGTTTTCTATACTGCACACTTTGTGTTATGGAGGTCAATAAAGAGCTTGTATTGTATTGTTATTAACTTTCGCCATATCAATGCAGCCTTATTAGAGCTATGGCCTTTCAAACATTCAGGTTCGAACTTAGGCTTGCACTTCTTACTTTTCGATATTTATGTGCGAAATTACGTTTGATATTTACCATGAGATTTTTGGTGAAGGAACACTTCCAAAGAAAACTACATACAACAACCTGCGAAGTAGTTCAGTATGTATGAAGTTACTAATCCGCACTAATCCCGCGTAGAAACTACGTTTATACGCTATCATGAAACTTTCGCGTACCTACTTCACCAATGTCGGGCGAACGAGTAGACCACCGCTGAAATGTATAGTCGAAAAAGCAATATAATCGTCGTGATTAAGCCCTAGATGTCTTAGTCTAAGCTGTAAATTAGCAGAAGTTTCTTATTTCCAACACTCCTCGATAAACCCATCACGAATCAAAGCTCTTCCGAATACTAACTAACAGAAAAGAAAATACTGCTGAGCCATCGATGGAGCTCAATTAAATAAATTTGAAAAAGTTTGAATGAAGCGGCCGGCCAATTTAACTTTTTCTCGGGTAATGGACTTGATTCCAATTTAGAGGAAACTGTCCAATTTATCCACCAATAAACGTACTTTTTGCGCATACAACATTGGTGATAGATGAAGTTAATAATACGAGTAGATTACTGACATCTACTCTACCTCAGCACATGATTGTAAG
The DNA here is from genome assembly GCA_037349165.1 of Choristoneura rosaceana. Lineage (NCBI taxonomy): Eukaryota > Metazoa > Arthropoda > Insecta > Lepidoptera > Tortricidae > Choristoneura > Choristoneura rosaceana. Next base: position 2,956,325 of record JAZBNJ010000026.1, read on the forward strand.
GTCAGGGTGACCGCCTGGTTGAAAACGAAAACTTACGACGACATAGAAAACATTATACTAATACTTATAAGCACATATAAATGCAGAACACACACATAAACACACACACACACACACACACACACACACACACACACACACACACACACACACACACACACACGTTTCCCTCTATTTTTTAACCCCCGACGCAAAAAAAAGGGGTGTTATAAGTTTGACCGCTTTGTGTGTCTGTCTGTGTGTCTGTCTGTGTGTCTGTCTGTGTGTCTGTCTGTGGCACCGTAGCTCTTAAACGGGTGGACCGATTTGAATGCGGTTTTTTTTATTTGAAAGCTGGTTTTCTAGCGATGGTTCTTAGACATGTTTTATCAAAATCGGTTCAGCCGTTTCAAGATCATCAGCTCTTTTGTTCGCTGCGGTAGGAATCTTAGAGGCATTTATGGATATTTACTTTACTTTCAAACATATTTGGGACCTAAAATTTGAAACACCCATGTATGCTGTATGACTATGCAAGATTATGTAATTTTCGGCCTGATGCTGCAGCCAGGATGTCCAGAACACTAGTCGGTACAATCTTGATAAAACCATAGCAGATATATCGTGTTTGGATTCGTTTCGATCAGTATTTGATTCTACATACAATGCAATGGTGGCAAAAGGATGAGCTGATGCTGCAGCCAGGATATCCAACACACTATAGTACACTATAAAAAATGATAGCACATATGTCGTGTTTGGATTCGTTTTGATCTGTAATTGATTCTACATACAATGCAGTGGTGGCAACACGACGAGTTGATGCGGCAGCCAGGATATCCTGCATACCAGTATACTCTTGAAAAAGTACCTAATAGCAGACATTTCGTGGTTGATTCCTTTTGATCAGTATTTTAATACATATTATTTAAATTGCTTTTTTGTTTTTTCTGATTTGTTTTTGTAATAAAACTAAACTACCACGGTTGTACTACTCGACACCTGTATATGGAAGAGCGGTGCCCCTTAGCACAGGTATTTCATTTACTTAAAAAGGGGACACCAGCACATTGTAAAATTAGTACTAAGTGAAGGAATAAATCATTTTTCATTTTTTTCATTTTCAGATTGTACAACAAGAGCATAAAACGAGCCATTTTACCCGAGCCACCTAGAGGCTAGAGTTTCACACTCTGCTTTTCACTTCGATTGCGAGGAGATGAAAATAACAACAGTGGAAACATTGTTCACTTACTATGTTAGGTACCTTTTCTTTTTTATGCATTGCTAACTAATTATAAATATTTAGTTTTCTTCATTTATTTCGATTAATTTGGTTGATGTTTTTAGTTTTACAGATAAAAAATTATTAAAAAAATATATATAGAAACTTTTTGTTTGTGGCTGTTTGCTGTTAGCTGTGGCCTAAATTGCCTAATTTACCTAGAGCATAAAAAGTAATTTTATGTCCCCTAGATACAGCATAAACACGAACTTTACGATCATGAGAAGTGAAAAACACGACATGTGGCCGAGCGGCATAAATAAATATTTCAACGACTTTGAAGCCGTATCATCAATTAGATTAAGAATGGATTAAACGAGCGTTTTCTGCTTTATTTATACACTACTTACCAATTATTTTTAAGTAAATTATAATTTATCATAGAGTAATGAAACCAACCCAAAGGAAAGAGTAATTCCTTTGTGTTGTTTATTTGTACCTAATAATATTGTTGTGAATATTTATGAATTGTATTTTCTTTTTCTTTTCCTTATTTAAGTTACACTTAAAGTTGGTGGCTCTCGCATGTAGTTAACATAATTATAATGTCAACGAGACTAAATTTCCGCACGATAGCAGGCTAAATGTATTGGATTTTAGCGACGATCAACTTTGCATAATTAGAAATTTTGCGGTCGTTTAACAGATACTTGGCTCCAGTAAAAACTATGTTAGGGTTCAGATTGTTTTAAACTTTTGCAATAATCATACGCGTTTGAATGAGAAAAAGCGGGTTCGGTTGTTATAAATGTGGGACAAGTGTAATTGATAATTTTACTTTGATAGCAAGTATATTTTATACGAGTTATCCTTCATCTGGCTTCTGGCATAATCTTGATTTCCCGAACCGGTGTGAAGTTAGCGGCCAAAAGTTAGCGGCCGATCTATGTCCAACATTGGCCGCCAACATTTGGCCGCTAACTTCACACTTTTGTGAAGTTAGCGGCCAAAAGTTAGCGGCCGATTATAACCCAACCAAATTAAGAAGATCATTCGGATTTGTGAGTTCCTTAGACTATCAAAAACACAATAACTAGCTTATATTAAAGGACAAGTAGTCAACCTGAACGTCTGGTGAAGCAAGAAAATTATTGCCAGCTGTGTAGCTGTGTTTTTTTTTGTAATAAATTGAGAATAACAACATGTTGGAAATGCGAACCCCTCCAGTTTTTTCTGACATATTCGTATACTTCGTTTAGTTTAGAAGTTCTGGGGTTGAAAGTAAAAAAAACGGCTTCGAGAATAAAACCTTCATTTTTTCAGATACTTCTAAATCGAAAAACAAAAAACGACTATATGAATTTGATTGTATATCTATTGCGTTTTCAAGATCAGCTGTTGCTATAACATTACCTCGTTTAGTTTAGAAGTTATGTGGTTGAAGGTGAAAAAACAATCAGCTTCGGAAAAATCTTGCTTTTCTTCAGTTACTTCTAGATCGAAGAACAGAAAACGACTATATGCATTTAATTGCATATCTATTACGCTTTCAAGATCAGCTATTGTTATAACATTACCTCGTTTAGTTTGAAAGTTCTGGGGTTGAAAGTAAAAAAAAATCAGATTCGAGAGTAAATTCTTCATTTTTTCAGATACTTCTAGATCGAAGAACAGAAAACGACTATATGCGTTCGATTGCATATCTATTACGCTTTCAAGATCAGCTGTTGCTATAACATTACCTCGTTTAGTATAGAAGTTATGTGGTTTAAGGTGAAAAATAAATCGGCTACGGAAAAATCTTGCCTTTTTTTCAGCTACTTTTAGATCGAAAAACAGAAAACGACTATATGCGTTCGATTGCATATCTATTACGCTTTCAAGATCAGCTGTTGCTATAACATTACCTCGTTTAGTTTAGAAGTTCTGGGGCTGAAAGTAAAAAAAGAAATCATATTCGAGAATAAAATCTTCATTTTTTCAGATACTTCTAGATCGAAGAACAGAAAACGACTATATGCGTTCGATTGCATATCTATTACGCTTTCAAGATCAGCTGTTGCTATAACATTACCTCGTTTAGTATAGAAGTTATGTGGTTTAAGGTGAAAAAAAAATCGTCTACGGAAAAATCTTGCCTTTTTTTCAGCTACTTCTAGATCGAAGAACAGAAAACGACTATATGCGTTCGATTGCATATCTATTACGCTTTTAAGATCAGCTGTTGCTATAACTTTACCTCGTTTAGTTTAGAAGTTCTGGGGTTGAAAGTAAAAAAGAAATCAGATTCGAGAGTAAATTCTTCATTTTTTCAGATACTTCTAGATCGAAGAACAGAAAACGACTATATGCGTTCGATTGCATATCTATTACGCTTTCAAGATCAGCTGTTGCTATAACATTACCTCGTTTAGTATAGAAGTTATGTGGTTTAAGGTGAAAAATAAATCGGCTACGGAAAAATCTTGCCTTTTTTTCAGCTACTTCTAGATCGAAGAACAGAAAACGACTATATGCGTTCGATTGCATATCTATTACGCTTTCAAGATCAGCTGTTGCTATAACATTACCTCGTTTAGTTTAGAAGTTCTGGGGCTGAAAGTAAAAAAAGAAATCATATTCGAGAATAAAATCTTCATTTTTTCAGATACTTCTAGATCGAAGAACAGAAAACGACTATATGCGTTCGATTGCATATCTATTACGCTTTCAAGATCAGCTGTTGCTATAACATTACCTCGTTTAGTATAGAAGTTATGTGGTTTAAGGTGAAAAAAAAATCGTCTACGGAAAAATCTTGCCTTTTTTTCAGCTACTTCTAGATCGAAGAACAGAAAACGACTATATGCGTTCGATTGCATATCTATTACGATTTCAAGATCAGCTGTTGCTATAACTTTACCTCGTTTAGTTTAGAAGTTCTGGGGTTGAAAGTAAAAAAGAAATCAGATTCGAGTGTAAATTCTTCATTTTTTCAGATACTTCTAGATCGAAGAACAGAAAACGACTATATGCGTTCGATTGCATATCTATTACGCTTTCAAGATCAGCTGTTGCTATAACTTTACCTTGTTTAGTTTAGAAGTTCTGGGGTTGAAAGTAAAAAAGAAATCAGATTCGAGGGTAAAATCTTCATTTTTTCGGATACTTCTAGATCGAAGAACAGAAAACGACTATATGCGTTCGATTGCATATTTATTATGCTTTCAAGATCAGCTGTTGCTATAACATTACCTCGTTTAGTATAGAAGTTATGTGGTTTAAGGTGAAAAAAAAATCGGCTACGGAAAAATCTTGCCTTTTTTTCAGCTACTTCTAGATCGAAGAACAGAAAACGACTATATGCGTTCGATTGCATATCTATTACGCTTTCAAGATCAGCTGTTGCTATAACTTTACCTCGTTTAGTTTAGAAGTTCTGGGGTTGAAAGTAAAAAAGAAATCAGATTCGAGAGTAAATTCTTCATTTTTTCAGATACTTCTAGATCGAAGAACAGAAAACGACTATATGCGTTCGATTGCATATCTATTACGCTTTCAAGATCAGCTGTTGCTATAACATTACCTCGTTTAGTTTAGAAGTTCTGGGGCTGAAAGTAAAAAAAGAAATCATATTCGAGAATAAAATCTTCATTTTTTCAGATACTTCTAGATCGAAGAACAGGAAACGACTATATGCGTTTGATTGCATATCTATTACGCTTTCAAGATCAGCTGTTGCTATAACATTACCTCATTTAGTTTAGAAGTTCTGGGGTTGAAAGTAAAAAAGAAATCATATTCGAGAATAAAATCTTCATTTTTTCAGATACTTCTAGATCGAAGAACAGAAAACGACTATATGCGTTCGATTGCATATCTATTACGCTTTCAAGATCAGCTGTTGCTATAACATTACCTCGTTTAGTATAGAAGTTATGTGGTTTAAGGTGAAAAATAAATCGGCTACGGAAAAATCTTGCCTTTTTTTCAGCTACTTCTAGATCGAAGAACAGAAAACGACTATATGCGTTCGATTGCATATCTATTACGCTTTTAAGATCAGCTGTTGCTATAACTTTACCTCGTTTAGTTTAGAAGTTCTGGGGTTGAAAGTAAAAAAGAAATCAGATTCGAGAGTAAATTCTTCATTTTTTCAGATACTTCTAGATCGAAGAACAGAAAACGACTATATGCGTTCGATTGCATATCTATTACGCTTTCAAGATCAGCTGTTGCTATAACTTTACCTCGTTTAGTTTAGAAGTTCTGGGGTTGAAAGTAAAAAAGAAATCAGATTCGAGAGTAAATTCTTCATTTTTTCAGATACTTCTAGATCGAAGAACAGAAAACGACTATATGCGTTCGATTGCATATCTATTACGCTTTCAAGATCAGCTGTTGCTATAACTTTACCTCGTTTAGTTTAGAAGTTCTGGGGTTGAAAGTAAAAAAGAAATCAGATTCGAGAGAAAATTCTTCATTTTTTCAGATACTTCTAGATCGAAGAACAGAAAACGACTATATGCGTTCGATTGCATATCTATTACGCTTTCAAGATCAGCTGTTGCTATAACATTACCTCGTTTAGTATAGAAGTTATGTGGTTTAAGGTGAAAAATAAATCGGCTACGGAAAAATCTTGCCTTTTTTTCAGCTACTTCTAGATCGAAGAACAGAAAACGACTATATGCGTTCGATTGCATATCTATCACGCTTTCAAGATCAGCTGTTGCTATAAAATTACCTCGTTTAGTTTAGAAGTTCTGGGGTTGAAAGTAAAAAAGAAATCAGATTCGAGAGTAAATTCTTCATTTTTTCAGATACTTCTAGATCGAAGAACAGAAAACGACTATATGCGTTCGATTGCATATCTATTACGCTTTCAAGATCAGCTGTTGCTATAACATTACCTCGTTTAGTATAGAAGTTATGTGGTTTAAGGTGAAAAATAAATCGGCTACGGAAAAATCTTGCCTTTTTTTCAGCTACTTCTAGATCGAAGAACAGAAAACGACTATATGCGTTCGATTGCATATCTATTACGCTTTTAAGATCAGCTGTTGCTATAACTTTACCTCGTTTAGTTTAGAAGTTCTGGGGTTGAAAGTAAAAAAGAAATCAGATTCGAGAGTAAATTCTTCATTTTTTCAGATACTTCTAGATCGAAGAACAGAAAACGACTATATGCGTTCGATTGCATATCTATTACGCTTTCAAGATCAGCTGTTGCTATAACATTACCTCGTTTAGTATAGAAGTTATGTGGTTTAAGGTGAAAAATAAATCGGCTACGGAAAAATCTTGCCTTTTTTTCAGCTACTTCTAGATCGAAGAACAGAAAACGACTATATGCGTTCGATTGCATATCTATTACGCTTTCAAGATCAGCTGTTGCTATAACATTACCTCGTTTAGTTTAGAAGTTCTGGGGTTGAAAGTAAAAAAGAAATCAGATTCGAGAGTAAATTCTTCATTTTTTCAGATACTTCTAGATCGAAGAACAGAAAACGACTATATGCGTTCGATTGCATATCTATTACGCTTTCAAGATCAGCTGTTGCTATAACTTTACCTCGTTTAGTTTAGAAGTTCTGGGGTTGAAAGTAAAAAAGAAAGCAGATTCGAGAGTAAAATCTTCATTTTTTCAGATACTTGTAGATCGAAGAACAGAAAACGACTATATGCGTTCGATTGCATATCTATTACGCTTTCAAGATCAGCTGTTGCTATAACATTACCTCGTTTAGTATAGAAGTTATGTGGTTTAAGATAAAAAAAAAATCGGCTACGGAAAAATCTTGCCTTTTTTTCAGCTACTTCTAGATCGAAGAACAGAAAACGACTATATGCGTTCGATTGCATATCTATTACGCTTTCAAGATCAGCTGTTGCTATAACTTTACCTCGTTTAGTTTAGAAGTTCTGGGGTTGAAAGTAAAAAAGAAATCAGATTCGAGAGAAAATTCTTCATTTTTTCAGATACTTCTAGATCGAAGAACAGAAAACGACTATATGCGTTCGATTGCATATCTATTACGCTTTCAAGATCAGCTGTTGCTATAACATTACCTCGTTTAGTATAGAAGTTATGTGGTTTAAGGTGAAAAATAAATCGGCTACGGAAAAATCTTGCCTTTTTTTCAGCTACTTCTAGATCGAAGAACAGAAAACGACTATATGCGTTCGATTGCATAAATCTATTACGCTTTCAAGATCAGCTGTTGCTATAACTTTACCTCGTTTAGTTTAGAAGTTCTGGGGTTGAAAGTAAAAAAGAAATCAGATTCGAGAGTAAATTCTTCATTTTTTCAGATACTTCTAGATCGAAGAACAGAAAACGACTATATGCGTTCGATTGCATATCTATTACGCTTTCAAGATCAGCTGTTGCTATAACATTACCTCGTTTAGTATAGAAGTTATGTTGTTTAAGGTGAAAAAAAATCGGCTACGGAAAAATCTTGCCTCTTTTTCAGCTACTTCTAGATCGAAGAACAGAAAACGACTATATGCGTTCGATTGCATATCTATTACGCTTTCAAGATCAGCTGTTGCTATAACATTACCTCGTTTAGTTTAGAAGTTCTGGGGCTGAAAGTAAAAAAAGAAATCATATTCGAGAATAAAATCTTAATTTTTTCAGATACTTCTAGATCGAAGAACAGAAAACGACTATATGCGTTCGATTGCATATCTATTACGCTTTCAAGATCAGCTGTTGCTATTACATTACCTCGTTTAGTATAGAAGTTATGTGGTTTAAGGTGAAAAAAAAATCGTCTACGGAATAATCTTGCCTTTTTTTCAGCTACTTCTAGATCGAAGAACAGAAAACGACTATATGCGTTCGATTGCATATCTATTACGCTTTCAAGATCAGCTGTTGCTATAACTTTACCTCGTTTAGTTTAGAAGTTCTGGGGTTGAAAGTAAAAAAGAAATCAGATTCGAGAGTAAATTCTTCATTTTTTCAGATACTTCTAGATCGAAGAACAGAAAACGACTATATGCGTTCGATTGCATATCTATTACGCTTTCAAGATCAGCTGTTGCTATAACTTTACCTCGTTTAGTTTAGAAGTTCTGGGGTTGAAAGTAAAAAAGAAAGCAGATTCGAGAGTAAAATCTTCATTTTTTCAGATACTTCTAGATCGAAGAACAGAAAACGACTATATGCGTTCGACTGCATATCTATTACGCTTTCAAGATCAGCTGTTGCTATAACTTTACCTCGTTTAGTTTAGAAGTTCTGGGGTTGAAAGTAAAAAAGAAAGCAGATTCGAGAGTAAAATCTTCATTTTTTCAGATACTTCTAGATCGAAGAACAGAAAACGACTATATGCGTTCGATTGCATATCTATTACGCTTTCAAGATCAGCTGTTGCTATAACATTACCTCGTTTAGTATAGAAGTTATGTGGTTTAAGGTGAAAAAAAAATCGGCTACGGAAAAATCTTGCCTTTTTTTCAGCTACTTCTAGATCGAAAAACAGAAAACGACTATATGCGTTCGATTGCATATCTATTACGCTTTCAAGATCAGCTGTTGCTATAACTTTACCTCGTTTAGTTTAGAAGTTCTGGGGTTGAAAGTAAAAAAGAAAGCAGATTCGAGAGTAAAATCTTCACTTTTTCAGATACTTCTAGATCGAAGAACAGAAAACGACTATATGCGTTCGATTGCATATCTATTACGCTTTCAAGATCAGCTGTTGCTATAACATTACCTCGTTTAGTATAGAAGTTATGTGGTTTAAGGTGAAAAAAAAATCGGCTACGGAAAAATCTTGCCTTTATTTCAGCTACTTCTAGATCGAAGAACAGAAAACGACTATATGCGTTCGATTGCATATCTATTACGCTTTCAAGATCAGCTATTGCTATAACTTTACCTAGTTTAGTTTAGAAGTTCTGGGGTTGAAAGTAAAAAAGAAATCAGATTCGAGAGTAAATTCTTCATTTTTTCAGATACTTCTAGATCGAAGAACAGAAAACGACTATATGCGTTCGATTGCATATCTATTACGCTTTCAAGATCAGCTGTTGCTATAACATTACCTCGTTTAGTATAGAAGTTATGTGGTTTAAGGTGAAAAATAAATCGGCTACGGAAAAATCTTGCCTTTTTTTCAGCTACTTCTAGATCGAAGAACAGAAAACGACTATATGCGTTTGATTGCATATCTATTACGCTTTCAAGATCAGCTGTTGCTATAACATTACCTCGTTTAGTTTAGAAGTTCTGGGGTCGAAAGTAAAAAAGAAATCATATTCGAGAATAAAATCTTCATTTTTTCAGATACTTCTAGATCGAAGAACAGAAAACGACTATATGCGTTCGATTGCATATCTATTACGCTTTCAAGATCAGCTGTTGCTATAACATTACCTCGTTTAGTATAGAAGTTATGTGGTTTAAGGTGAAAAAAAAATCGGCTACGAAAAAATCTTGCCTTTTTTTCAGCTACTTCTAGATCGAAGAACAGAAAACGACTATATGCGTTCGATTGCATATCTATTACGCTTTTAAGATCAGCTGTTGCTATAACTTTACTTCGTTTAGTTTAGAAGTTCTGGGGTTGAAAGTAAAAAAGAAATCAGATTCGAGAGTAAATTCTTCATTTTTTCAGATACTTCTAGATCAAAGAACAGAAAACGACTATATGCGTTCGATTGCATATCTATTACGCTTTCAAGATCAGCTGTTGCTATAACATTACCTCGTTTAGTATAGAAGTTATGTAGTTAAAGGTGAAAAAAAATCGGCTACGGAAAAATCTTGCCTCTTTTTCAGCTACTTCTAGATCGAAGAACAGAAAACGACTATATGCGTTCGATTGCATATCTATTACGCTTTCAAGATCAGCTGTTGCTATAACATTACCTCGTTTAGTTTAGAAGTTCTGGGGCTGAAAGTAAAAAAAGAAATCAGATTCGAGAGTAAATTCTTCATTTTTTCAGATACTTCTAGATCGAAGAACAGAAAACGACTATATGCGTTCGATTGCATATCTATTACGCTTTCAAGATCAGCTGTTGCTATAACATTACCTCGTTTAGTTTAGAAGTTCTGGGGCTGAAAGTAAAAAAAGAAATCATATTCGAGAATAAAATCTTCACTTTTTCAGATACTTCTAGATCGAAGAACAGAAAACGACTATATGCGTTCGATTGCATATCTATTACGCTTTCAAGATCAGCTGTTGCTATAACATTACCTCGTTTAGTATAGAAGTTATGTGGTTTAAGGTGAAAAAAAAATCGTCTACGGAAAAATCTTGCCTTTTTTTCAGCTACTTCTAGATCGAAGAACAGAAAACGACTATATGCGTTCGATTGCATATCTATTACGATTTCAAGATCAGCTGTTGCTATAACTTTACCTCGTTCAGTTTAGAAGTTCTGGGGTTGAAAGTAAAAAAGAAATCAGATTCGAGAGTAAATTCTTCATTTTTTCAGATACTTCTAGATCGAAGAACAGAAAACGACTATATGCGTTCGATTGCATATCTATTACGCTTTCAAGATCAGCTGTTGCTATAACTTTACCTTGTTTAGTTTAGAAGTTTTGGGGTTGAAAGTAAAAAAGAAATCAGATTCGAGAGTAAAATCTTCATTTTTTCAGATACTTCTAGATCGAAGAACAGAAAACGACTATATGCGTTCGATTGCATATTTATTACGCTTTCAAGATCAGCTGTTGCTATAACATTACCTCGTTTAGTATAGAAGTTATGTGGTTTAAGGTGAAAAAAAAATCGGCTACGGAAAAATCTTGCCTTTTTTTCAGCTACTTCTAGATCGAAGAACAGAAAACGACTATATGCGTTCGATTGCATATCTATTACGCTTTCAAGATCAGCTGTTGCTCTAACTTTACCTTGTTTAGTTTAGAAGTTCTGGGGTTGAAAGTAAAAAAGAAATCAGATTCGAGAGTAAAATCTTCATTTTTTCAGATACTTCTAGATCGAAGAACAGAAAACAACTATATGCGTTCGATTGCATATTTATTACGCTTTCAAGATCAGCTGTTGCTATAACATTACCTCGTTTAGTATAGAAGTTATATGGTTTAAGGTGAAAAAAAAATCGGCTACGGAAAAATCTTGCCTTTTTTTCAGCTACTTCTAGATCGAAGAACAGAAAACGACTATATGCGTTTGATTGCATATCTATTACGCTTTCAAGATCAGCTGTTGCTATAACATTACCTCGTTTAGTTTAGAAGTTCTGGGGTTGAAAGTAAAAAAGAAATCATATTCGAGAATAAAATCTTCATTTTTTCAGATACTTCTAGATCGAAGAACAGAAAACGACTATATGCGTTCGATTGCATATCTATTACGCTTTCAAGATCAGCTGTTGCTATAACATTACCTCGTTTAGTATAGAAGTTATGTGGTTTAAGGTGAAAAAAAAATCGGCTACGGAAAAATCTTGCCTTTTTTTCAGCTACTTCTAGATCGAAAAACAGAAAACGACTATATGCGTTCGATTGCATATCTATTACGCTTTCAAGATCAGCTGTTGCTATAACTTTACCTCGTTTAGTTTAGAAGTTCTGGGGTTGAAAGTAAAAAAGAAAGCAGATTCGAGAGTAAAATCTTCACTTTTTCAGATACTTCTAGATCGAAGAACAGAAAACGACTATATGCGTTCGATTGCATATCTATTACGCTTTCAAGATCAGCTGTTGCTATAACATTACCTCGTTTAGTATAGAAGTTATGTGGTTTAAGGTGAAAAAAAAATCGGCTACGGAAAAATCTTGCCTTTATTTCAGCTACTTCTAGATCGAAGAACAGAAAACGACTATATGCGTTCGATTGCATATCTATTACGCTTTCAAGATCAGCTATTGCTATAACTTTACCTAGTTTAGTTTAGAAGTTCTGGGGTTGAAAGTAAAAAAGAAATCAGATTCGAGAGTAAATTCTTCATTTTTTCAGATACTTCTAGATCGAAGAACAGAAAACGACTATATGCGTTCGATTGCATATCTATTACGCTTTCAAGATCAGCTGTTGCTATAACATTACCTCGTTTAGTATAGAAGTTATGTGGTTTAAGGTGAAAAATAAATCGGCTACGGAAAAATCTTGCCTTTTTTTCAGCTACTTCTAGATCGAAGAACAGAAAACGACTATATGCGTTTGATTGCATATCTATTACGCTTTCAAGATCAGCTGTTGCTATAACATTACCTCGTTTAGTTTAGAAGTTCTGGGGTCGAAAGTAAAAAAGAAATCATATTCGAGAATAAAATCTTCATTTTTTCAGATACTTCTAGATCGAAGAACAGAAAACGACTATATGCGTTCGATTGCATATCTATTACGCTTTCAAGATCAGCTGTTGCTATAACATTACCTCGTTTAGTATAGAAGTTATGTGGTTTAAGGTGAAAAAAAAATCGGCTACGGAAAAATCTTGCCTTTTTTTCAGCTACTTCTAGATCGAAGAACAGAAAACGACTATATGCGTTCGATTGCATATCTATTACGCTTTTAAGATCAGCTGTTGCTATAACTTTACCTCGTTTAGTTTAGAAGTTCTGGGGTTGAAAGTAAAAAAGAAATCAGATTCGAGAGTAAATTCTTCATTTTTTCAGATACTTCTAGATCGAAGAACAGAAAACGACTATATGCGTTCGATTGCATATCTATTACGCTTTCAAGATCAGCTGTTGCTATAACATTACCTCGTTTAGTATTGAAGTTATGTAGTTAAAGGTGAAAAAAAATCGGCTACGGAAAAATCTTGCCTTTTTTTCAGCTACTTCTAGATCGAAGAACAGAAAACGACTATATGCGTTCGATTGCATATCTATTACGCTTTCAAGATCAGCTGTTGCTCTAACTTTACCTTGTTTAGTTTAGAAGTTCTGGGGTTGAAAGTAAAAAAGAAATCAGATTCTAGAGTAAAATCTTCATTTTTTCAGATACTTCTAGATCGAAGAACAGAAAACAACTATATGCGTTCGATTGCATATTTATTACGCTTTCAAGATCAGCTGTTGCTATAACATTACCTCGTTTAGTATAGAAGTTATATGGTTTAAGGTGAAAAAAAAATCGGCTACGGAAAAATCTTGCCTTTTTTTCAGCTACTTCTAGATCGAAGAACAGAAAACGACTATATGCGTTTGATTGCATATCTATTACGCTTTCAAGATCAGCTGTTGCTATAACATTACCTCGTTTAGTTTAGAAGTTCTGGGGTTGAAAGTAAAAAAGAAATCATATTCGAGAATAAAATCTTCATTTTTTCAGATACTTCTAGATCGAAGAACAGAAAACGACTATATGCGTTCGATTGCATATCTATTACGCTTTCAAGATCAGCTGTTGCTATAACATTACCTCGTTTAGTATAGAAGTTATGTGGTTTAAGGTGAAAAATAAATCGGCTACGGAAAAATCTTGCCTTTTTTTCAGCTAGTTCTAGATCGAAAAACAGAAAACGACTATATGCGTTCGATTGCATATCTATTACGCTTTTAAGATCAGCTGTTGCTATAACTTTACCTCGTTTAGTTTAGAAGTTCTGGGGTTGAAAGTAAAAAAGAAATCAGATTCGAGAGTAAATTCTTCATTTTTTCAGATACTTCTAGATCGAAGAACAGAAAACGACTATATGCGTTCGATTGCATATCTATTACGCTTTCAAGATCAGCTGTTGCTATAACATTACCTCGTTTAGTATAGAAGTTATGTGGTTTAAGGTGAAAAATAAATCGGCTACGGAAAAATCTTGCCTTTTTTTCAGCTAGTTCTAGATCGAAGAACAGAAAACGACTATATGCGTTCGATTGCATATCTATTACGCTTTTAAGATCAGCTGTTGCTATAACTTTACCTCGTTTAGTTTAGAAGTTCTGGGGTTGAAAGTAAAAAAGAAATCAGATTCGAGAGTAAATTCTTCATTTTTTCAGATACTTCTAGATCGAAGAACAGAAAACGACTATATGCGTTCGATTGCATATCTATTACGCTTTCAAGATCAGCTGTTGCTATAACATTACCTCGTTTAGTTTAGAAGTTCTGGGGTTGAAAGTAAAAAAGAAATCAGATTCGAGAGTAAATTCTTCATTTTTTCAGATACTTCTAGATCGAAGAACAGAAAACGACTATATGCGTTCGATTGCATATCTATTACGCTTTCAAGATCAGCTGTTGCTATAACATTACCTCGTTTGGTATTAAAGTTATGTGGTTTAAGGTGAAAAATAAATCGGCTACGGAATAATCTTGCCTTTTTTTCAGCTACTTCTAGATCGAAGAACAGAAAACGACTATATGCGTTCGATTGCATATCTATTACGCTTTCAAGATCAGCTGTTGCTATAACATTACCTTGTTTAGTTTAGAAGTTCTGGGGTTGAAAGTAAAAAAGAAATCAGATTCGAGAATAAAATCTTTCATTTTTTTAGATACTTCTAGATCGAAGAACAGAAAATGACTACATGAATTTGATTGCATATCTATTACGCTTTCAAGATCAGCTGTTGCTATAACATTACCTCGTTTAGTTTAGAAGTTCTGGGGTTGAAAGTAAAAAAGAAATCAGATTCGAGAGCGAAATCTTCATTTTTTCAGATACTTCTAGATCGAAGAACAGAAAACGACTATACGCATTTGATTGAATATCTAATACGCTTTCAAGATCAGCTTTTGCTATAACATTACCTCGTTTAGTATAGAAGTTATGTGGTTGAAGGTGAAAAAAAAATCAGCTTCGGAAAAATCTTGCCTCTTTTTCAGCTACTTCTAGATCGAAGAACAGAAAACGACTATATGCGTTCGATTGCATATCTATTACGCTTTCAAGATCAGCTGTTGCTATAACATTACCTCGTTTGGTATTAAAGTTATGTGGTTTAAGGTGAAAAATAAATCGGCTACGGAATAATCTTGCCTTTTTTTCAGCTACTTCTAGATCGAAGAACAGAAAACGACTATATGCGTTCGATTGCATATCTATTACGCTTTCAAGATCAGCTGTTGCTATAACATTACCTTGTTTAGTTTAGAAGTTCTGGGGTTGAAAGTAAAAAAGAAATCAGATTCGAGAATAAAATCTTTCATTTTTTTAGATACTTCTAGATCGAAGAACAGAAAATGACTACATGAATTTGATTGCATATCTATTACGCTTTCAAGATCAGCTGTTGCTATAACATTACCTCGTTTAGTTTAGAAGTTCTGGGGTTGAAAGTAAAAAAGAAAGCAGATTCGAGAGTAAAATCTTCATTTTTTCAGATACTTCTAGATCGAAGAACAGAAAACGACTATATGCGTTCAATTGCATATCTGTTACGCTTTCAAGATCAGCTGTTGCTATAACATTACCTCGTTTAGTTTAGAAGTTCTGGGGTTGAAAGTAAAAAAGAAATCAGATTCGAGAATAAAATCTTTAATTTTTAGGGTTCCGTACCCAAAGGGTGCCAAACGGGACCCTATTACTGAGACTCCGCTGTCTGTCTGTCTGTCTGTCTGTCTGTCCGTCTGTCACAGGGCTCTATCTCTTAAGCCGTAATAGCTAGGCACTTGAAATTTTCACAGATTATGTATTACAGTGGCCGCTACAACAACAAATACTAAAAATAAAATAAAGTTAAAAATTAAGGGGTGTCTTCATACCAGAAACGTGTTTCATTCAGCGGTTTTTGGTTGCTAGGCTGCTAAGATTCGGCCGTCAGTTGCTAGGGGTAACGCGAGTGACCCTATGTTGTTTTTAATGTTTAACTACTCATTAATTTGTGATTTTATTAGCGCTATTTTATAAAACCTTCGATAGTATAATAATTATCTCTAAGGCCGTGGTTTATTTTTGTGTGCAGCATTAAGACTAAATAACAATTTATGATCCACAAACCTCCGACACACACTACACACACTTCACAAAATCCGACTTCAATAAAGCACTCACAGCCGCTATGTTTTTAATGTTTTTTACACTAAAAAATGTCCGTTGTAATTTATACTAAGTAACAATATTTATTTACAAGGTCAAAATTTAAAATCAGGTTAATTAATTCACTAATAATAATAAGTACGCGCCGTGCGTCGGCCGAAATTACCGCGCTATAAATTTTTTTTTAATTGTAATTTTTTTTCTGGCGCGAGCATGCCATAAGTCTGAAGCGCTATTCAGCCTACTACAGGGCGACAGCCAAAGAGGATGAGAATTTAAAATTATTATTTATTCAAAATACTTGCAAAATACCTAGTCCTAGTGCTTACATTTTGGTGACATGTTTTTATTAACTAGTAATGTAACTAGTTATTTGTTGGGGTGGAATTAATATTTCAACTTAAATTTGAAGTGGCTATCTTCAACCGATTTAGCTGAAATTTTTGCGTGCATGTTTTTTTTTTATTCGACTGGAAGGCAAACGAGCAAGTGGGTCTCCTGGTGGTAAGAGATCACCACCGCCCATAAACATCTGCAACATCAGGGGTACTGCAGATGCGTTGCCAACCTAGAGGCCTAAGTTGGAATACCTCAAGTGCCAGTAATTTCACCGGCTGTCTTACTCTCCGCGCCGAAACACAACAGTGCAAGCACTGCTGCTTCACGGCAGGATTAGCGAGCAAGATGGTGGTAGCAATCCGGGCGGACCTTGCACAAGGTCCTACCACCTGCAGGATGACATGTGTATAAATCCGATGGCAATGCAATATTATTATGACGTAGAGCTGATCTGATGATGAAATTAGATGTTGGCCATAGGAACTCTGTAATAAAACGACACGACCGCATCGTACGGAACCCTACATGCGCGAGTCGTTCGCACTCGCACTTGACCGATTTTTTTAGATACTTCTAGATCGAAGAACTGAAAATGACTACATGAATTTGATTGCATATCTATTACGCTTTCAAGATCAGCTGTTGCTATAACATTACCTCGTTTAGTTTAGAAGTTCTGGGGTTGAAAGTAAAAAATAAATCAGATTCGAGAGCGAAATCTTCATTTTTTCAGATACTTCTAGATCGAAGAACAGAAAACGACTATACGCATTTGATTGAATATCTAATACGCTTTCAAGATCAGCTGTTGCTATAACATTACCTCGTTTAGTATAGAAGTTATGTGGTTTAAGGTGAAAAAAAAATCGGCTACGGCAAAATCTTGCCTTTTTTTCGGCTACTTCTAGATCGAAGAACAGAAATCGACTATATTCGTTCGATTGCATATCTATTACGCTTTCAAGATCAGCTGTTGCTATAACATTACCTCGTTTAGTTTAGAAGTTCTGGGGTTGAAAGTAAAAAAGAAATCAGATTCGAGAATAAAATCTTCATTTTTTCAGATACTTCTAGATCGAAGAACAGAAAACGACTATATGCGTTCGATTGCATAACTATTACGCTTTCAAGATCACCTGTTGCTATAACATTACCTCGTTTAGTATAGAAGTTATATGTGGTTTAAGGTGAAAAAAAAATCGGCTACGGAAAAATCTTGCCTTTTTTCAGCTACTTCTGGATCGAAGAACAGAAAACGACTATATGCGTTCGATTGCATATCTATTACGCTTTCAAGATCAGCTGTTGCTTCAACATTACCTCGTTTAGTTTAGAAGTTCTGGGGTTGAAAGTAAAAAAGAAATCAGATTCGAGAATAAAATCTTATTTTTTTCAGATACTTCAGGTTGGGTGCTACCTTTACCCCGAACATAAGGCGGTTGACTCTGTAGGTACCTTTGTGCGTGCTCAGTGTCTGCATCATGGCGCTTTGTTCGTCCATAAGCCTGGCTGATGTCTAACGTACAGAAAACTTCGCCGCCGTTCATCTCCGCTAGAATGTCTTCGATGATGGGTATCGTATACTGTTCATCTTTAATGTACTTGTTTAAAGTTACCTTGTAGTCGGCGCATAGTCTGATGCTGCCGTTCGGTTTAACAATAGGTACCACTGGCGTACCCCACTCAGAGTTATCTACTTTTGTAATGACTCCTTGTTGACAGAACCGTTCAATTTCCTCGTCTACTTTTTCTTTTAGTTCGTAGGGTATTCGCCTCGGCTTGACAAAGATAGGTGTCGTATTATCCTTTAAGGCGATGTGGCCTCTGTAGTCAGGAATACAGCCTAACGTGCCGTCAAATACGCACGCGTATTCTTCCAAAAGATCGTCTAGTTGAGGAAGCATGTTCTCTCTGACTATGTTTATTTCTGCCATTTTTAGCTTTATTGAACGTATCCATGCTCGACCGAAGATAGGGTCTACGTTTTGTTTGATTATGTACAGTTTACCGTTAAATGTTTGGTTCTTATATTTACAGGTAACATAAGCAACACCAAGAGGTTTAATAATTTCTCCCGTGTAAGTTCGCATTGTGACATCGGTTTTGAATATTTTCTGTCTCGACTGAATTTTCTTGAAGTCTTCGATTGACATTGATGACAGCGCAGCCCCTGTGTCCACCTCCATTTGCGAACTTTTACCGTCAATGTAAATGTTTATCATATACTTATCCGTGTTGTTGGATCGGATAATGTTGGTGTCCCAGGGTGTGTCATCATCAATAGCACAGAATAGATAATAGTACAAGTACAGAAGTCTCTCTGTTTTGATTTTCACAAATGCCGCCTTTTTATGTGCCTACATAATTATTATTAACAAACGGACCGCACGCGAGCAGCCGACATTGAGCTCTCTGGCGTCGCGTGAAGGTCGACATTATTCCACACCTTGTCAGATATTCCGAAAATAGGGTTGTCAATACTTTAATAGAATACCTATTATACTATCAGATTTATGCTGTTTATAATATTTACTTAGCGTTTGCACTTTTATTTATTCTATGGCGCAGGGTCGAATATTATGTAAGAATAAGCTAGGTACCAGTCTAGTCCAGCGCAACTATGCTTAGTGACTCTCGTTGCGAGACGTACCCGTCACTTTCTCACAGTAGTGCACAGAAAGAGACAGGTAATATGTACATCTCATGCGAGAAATAGTCACATGTTACAGTTGCTTCAGAATGGCTGGTAAGTGTTATAAGTATAAATACCACGCAAGGTACACATGCAGAAACTGTTATACCTACCTATTAGGTAAATGAATACCGAACATATAAATCAGTTTACACAGGTATACACGACACGTGATTTTCTTTTGATGTAGGTATGGATTATATGTATATGTAGCTACCTACCACCTATTTTAAATAAGTATATGATATAAAACATTTGCGTGTATATTTATTAATTATTGTTATAGATTAAGGTACCATGACAGTAGATATAAATGAATAAATGAATACCGTACATTTCGCTATCTTTCTCACTTGCCGGAACCGAGAAAAACTGACAACTACTACTTTTTTCATTGTTCCGACAATCGGCTGCAATGCAGTATTTTTTGGATACATATTGCCAATTAAAATTATGACACGCGTTAGCGACGTAAAGTGAGTCACGACGTAAAGAGGCGCGCGTGTGCGCCACGGGTCAGTGCGCGGCAACCACTGAATCGCCTCAACGTTGGGGAGGCCCGGTACGCACTTTTAGCTCGGCGGCGGAATGGCGTAGTGACACCCCCCTGTCAATAGTGTCTTGTGTGTATGCTTCTTGGAATGTTGGTGAATTTTCTGTTTCAAGTTGGTGGTTAGACTTCGCTCGTTGCAAACAAACTCGCGCCACGTGTCCCTTACGTTGACATTTGTTGCAGACGTCGTTTATACATTTGCAGTCGTGTGCGCGGTGATCGGCGCTTCCGCAGCGAAAGCATTTGCCTCGTAAGTCTCGTATAGATAGAGGTGCCTTATTGTGTGTTATTCGATTCTTAGGCCGGGTATTTACTTGATAGCTGATTTTAGATGGTTGTGTTATGAACTCGCTATCCGATTTTGCTAGTTCTATTGCAGTTGCGGTACGAACTAGGTCGGCGAAATTTGTTACGGTTTGTTTCTCTAAAATCTTTGTTTTTATGTCACTGTCGCGTGTCGCGTAGTCCCCGGATAAACTGTATTGTCAAAAAGTTGTTAGAAATAGATTTCTTGCAGTTGTCGCATGTAAATTCACAATCTTGTGCTAAGCGCTTCAGTTCTGATGTGTATGTTATTACAGATTCATTAACTTCTTGTATTCGTGATATAAATTTATGCTGGCACGCCCAAATACTCGGTTTAGGGTCTAAATACTCTGTTAAAGTTATGACAAGTTCCTCGTACTCTTGATCACGTGGGTCTGAAGGTGAACAGAGGTCGTACGCCTTCTGGTGTAGTTCAGGTGGAAGAGAGGATAACAGCATCAGAGTTTTTGTACGTAGGTCGTTGTAGTTATGTAGTTGCAGGTACATTTCTAATCGATTTACAAAATTTTTAAACGTCTCTTTTTCTTGGAAAGGTTGAAAGTTAATTTTGGGTGAGCTTGAGGTCGCGGCGACCGCGTAGGGCGCACCCACGCTGCGCGGGGTGGCGAATAGCGTCGACGGCGCCGCGGCGGGCGGCGTCGGGCGTAGTGCTTGTAGTTTCAGTTTCAGTTGTAAATTTTGTTCTTGTGTTTCATACCTTTGTTCGATTTCGGTTTCGGATTCCGTTTCGTTTTGACATTCGATGTCTGACTGTACCTGATCGAATTTCTTTTCATAATTTTCTAAGTTTGCGAGTCTTATGTTGGCTTCGTATTCGGTAAAATTTCCGTCAATTTGCGATAGTTGGTTTTCTAGTTTCATCAGCTGGCCGCGTATCGATGCACGTGTTCTGTGTAGTCGTGTGAGTTCGTCCATCGTCGCCAATTTGTAATATATTCATGAAAACATTACTTGGATAGGAAGCAAATCATGTATTTCAAATGGAATGAATATCAAAATTACATGTCAACGTCAGACTTGTCAGTCATACCCAAAGAGGTATATAACAGCATGTGTTCAAATTACTTTGTGTCATCGAAATTAGATATTGGGGAGCACATAAAATAGTCGTTTATTTTTAATGAAGCACCATGAAAAAGAGACCACCAACGCCATCTAGGTCATCGCGAGTAACGGCGGGATCTGTTCGTTTCTCTTTTATTGCCTGACGGCACAGCGCCACATGTAGGATTTTATTAAAACCGAAAATTTCTTATTATCTGGTAAAATTGCGCAGTTTATTCAGTCAGACAATTGTATTTATTTCCCTTTATAATTTAAGTTCAGAAATAAGTTATTTCAATGCAAAAAATAAAATCTTTAACGATAAACATACATATTATGACCAAAAATAGAAAATGATGTCCGGTCTGGAATTCGAATGCAGAGCCTAAGTAAGAATACTGTAAGTTGAAATAATGCAAAAATATTTGAGATTAGACTAATCTCTAGATGATCGAATGAAGAACGAATCGTATAAAAAAGATGAAACGATCGGGTAAAGTAAACAAGAGTCGAAGGATTTCAACTAAACTGGACTTGAAAATCTGACCTCTCGTCACAGTTATTATCCATAGGTACACGGTCTTTCATAATTACAAGGACATTCCTAAGTTGGGTTATCGCTTGCCCGTCGTCTGCGTATGCTTGCATTGGGTTTGTACGAGTTGTAAATAAGAATAACTTGATGACGCAACTGGCGAAACTAACTACCTACTAAATTTCATCCGAATTTGTCCCTTGCTCTTTGATCACTTTATTTACTGATGAGAACCGCATTAAAAGCTATTTCGGAATTTAGAAGACCACTCACAAAATTATTTATGCAATATAATAACAACAGAAAGGAACAGGCCCCAACGTTACTCGTTATGACCTAGATGGCAGTGGCGATCTCTTTTTCATGGTTTTTCGTTAAAAATAAACACTGTTTTTTTTTTCCAAGAATTAGTAGTCCGTGAGCCCAGCCCCTAGGTACCTACGTAACATGACATCACCATAAGATGCCTGGCAACCGGTGGGGAAAGTTGTGCTGAGCTAGAATCAAAAAACTAACGCACTTAAAATTAGCCGGAAGTTTGAGAAAATCCTTCACTTCCGGTCAAAATTTTAAGGTCAATTTACGTCACGTGACATCATTACGAAACACGTGGCATCATGAAGCCCTTTATCCGTAGAGAGGGGCAACATAAGTCTGTCAGTTCTGAAATAGCCGGAAGTGCCTGACAGACTGCGACAAAGGTGACCCCCAAAAACGATTTCCTACGTCATATGACATCGTGACCAAAATTATTACAAAAGTTTCGTAATATTAGTGTCTTTAATAATATATAAGTCTGCCAAGCGTTTTTTAGCCGGAAGTCCTTTAAAAGTGTAATTTTAACTACAAGGAAAATGTAACCGTATCATGTTAAATGAGAATAATTTAACGAATTATGATCGATTAACAAGGATTATCGACTAATTCGTCGTGGTCGGTATATTTAGTATGTAAGAAAATAAAAAAAATACAATCTTTTATGTTATTTCACCTGTCCCGTTGTCTGTAATCAAATCTCGCAAGTATAGTTATTTGGATCTAAGTACTGTCAGTGGTTGGATTGAGTTGAAATTTGGCATTGTAATATAAAATTGGTGGCAAAGAATCTTTAATTTTAATCTTTAATTTTTATTGTACTATTTTGTTGGCATAGTTTACATATATATTCATGCAAATTTACAGCTTTCTAGCATTGATAGTGTCTGAGCAAAGCCGCGAACGGACGGACAGACAGACAGATAGATACTTTTAAAGGACTTCCAGCTAAAAAACGCTCGGCAGTCTTATTTAATATTAAAGACACTTATATTACGAATCTTTTGTAATAATTTTGGTCGCGTGGTCATATGACGTAAAAAATCGTTTTTGGGGGTCATCTTTGCCAATCTGTCAGGCACTTCCGGCTATTTCAGAGCTGACAGACTTATGTTGCCCCTCTCTACGGATAAAGGGCTTCATGATGCCACGTGTTTCGTAATGTTGTCACGTGACGTAAATTGACCTTAAAATATTTAGTAGAAGTTTTATTGCAGACTAAATTATTTATATTTAGGTATTATTTTGCCACCGTCTATCAGGCACTTCCAGCAATTTCGGAACTGACACTACTGAAACTCACTGAAACTATTAGTTCCCGTAAAAAAATAATTTAGTAGAAGTTTTTTTGCTGACTGTACCTACTTGTATTGCTATCGGAAATCCATTCGTGTAATTTTAAGTCTATACCATCCACCGTTAAACAGTTCTCTCCTGTGGAGACAATTCTGACCTGGTGATGATCACCGGAATTTCACGACCAGATTCTTTGCCACCAATTTTATATTACAATGCCAAATTTCAACTCAATCCAACCACTGACAGTACTTAGATCCAAATAACTATACTTGCGAGATTTGATTACAGACAACGGGACAGGTGAAATAACATAAAAGATTGTATTTTTTTTATTTTCTTACATACTAAATATACCGACCACGACGAATTAGTCGATAATCCTTGTTAATCGATCATAATTCGTTAAATTATTCTCATTTAACATGATACGGTTACATTTTCCTTGTAGTTAAAATTACACTTTTAAAGGACTTCCGGCTAAAAAACGCTTGGCAGACTTATATATTATTAAAGACACTAATATTACGAAACTTTTGTAATAATTTTGGTCACGATGTCATATGACGTAGGAAATCGTTTTTGGGGGTCACCTTTGTCGCAGTCTGTCAGGCACTTCCGGCTATTTCAGAACTGACAGACTTATGTTGCCCCTCTCTACGGATAAAGGGCTTCATGATGCCACGTGTTTCGTAATGATGTCACATGACGTAAATTGACCTTAAAATTTTGACCGGAAGTGAAGGATTTTCTCAAACTTCCGGCTAATTTTAAGTGCGTTAGTTTTTTGATTCTAGCTCAGCACAACTTTCCCCACCTGTTGCCAGGCATCTTATGGTGATGTCATGTTACGTAGGTACCTAGGGGCTGGGCTCACGGACTATAGTAGGAAGCTTAACAAATTCAAAGTTGATTTTGGCGATTCATGTATGTGTTCAAATTACTTTGTATCATCGAAATAAGACATCGGGGAGCACATAAAATAGTCGTTTATTTTTAACGAAGAACTATGAAAAAGAGACCGCCAACGCCATCTAGGTCATAGCGAGTATTTTTCACGTCTGAAAATACAGACTTCACACAAGAAGCTAATTAAGTCTAGTTTCAATGAAACAATTTAATTTTTTTCTCTGATAATTCGTAGGAAGCTTAACAAATTCAAAGTTGATTTTGGCGATTTATGTATGTGTTCAAATTACAGCATAAGGTAAGCTTTCTCTCATCGAAATTAGACATCGGGTATCTATCACATAAAAGCGCACATTGTGCTGTCGTATTCCTAAGTTGGGTTATCGCTTGCCCGTCGTCTGCGTCTGCGTGTGCTTGCATTGGGTTTGTACGAGTTGTAAAAACAATAACTTGATGACCCACTGGCGAAACTAACTACCTACTAAATTTCTCCTGAATTCGTCCCTTTCTCTTGGATCACTTCATTTACTGATGACAACTGCATTAAAATGTATTCCGGAATTCAGAAGACCTAAGTCACAAAATTATTTGTGCAATATAATTACAACAGAAAAGAACAGGCCCCAAAGTTACTCGCTATGACCTAGATGGCGTTAGCGGTCTCTTTTTCATGGATCTTTTTTAAAAATAAACAACGCTTTAATGTGATTCCCGATGTATAATTTCGATGAGAGAAAGCTTACCTTATGCTATCGCATATTTATTATCCATAGGTATTTTAGCGATTTATGCATGTGTTCAAATTACTTTGTGTCATTGAAATTAGACATCGGGGAGTACATAAAATAGTCGTTTATATTTAATGAAGCACCATGGAAAAGAGACCGCTAACGCCATCTAGGTCATCGCGAGTAACGGCGGGATCTGTTCCTTTCTCTTGTATTGCCTGACGTCACAGCGCCACATGTAGGATTTTATTAAAACCGAAAAAAATGCATATAGTCATTTGTTGTTCTTCGATCTAGAAGTATCTGAAAAAATGAAGATTTTATTTTCGAATCTGATTTTTTTTTTAACTTTCAACCCCAGAACTTCCAAACAAAACGAGGTAATGTTATAGCAACAGCTGACATTGAAAGCGTAATAGATATACAGTCAAATGCATATAGTCGTTTTCTGTTCTTCGATCTAGAAGTAACTGAGAAAATCAAGATTTTTTCCGAAGCCGATTTTTTTTTTCACCTTCAACCAGATAACTTCTAAACTAAACGAGGTAATGTTAAAGCAACAGCTGATCTTGAAAGCGTTATAGATAAACATTCAAATACATATAGTCGTTTTCTGTTCTTCGATCTAGAAGTAACTGAAAAAATGAAGATTTTAGTCTCTACTCCGATTTTTTTTACATTCAACCCCAGAACTTCCAAACTAAATGAGGTAATGTTATAGCAACAGCTGATCTTGACAGCGTAATAGATATACATTCAAATGCATGTAGTCGTTTTCTGTTCTTCGATCTAGAAGTAACCGAAAAAAAGCAAGATTTTTCCAAAGCCGATTTTTTTTTTCACCTCCAACCACATAACTTCTATACTAAACGAGGTAATGTTATAGAAACAGCTGATCGTGAAAGCGAAATAGATATACAATCAAATGGATGTAATCATTTTCTGTTCTTCGATCTAGAAGTAACTGAAAAAATTAAGATTTTATTCTCGAAGCCAATTTTTTTTTTCACCTTCAACCACATAACTTCTAAACTAAACGAGGTAATGTTTAGCAACAACTGATCTTTAAAGCGTAATAGATAAACAATCAAAAACATGCAGTCGTTTTCTGTTCTTCGATCTAGAAGTAACTGAAAAAAGGCAAGATTTTTCCGAAGCCGATTTATTTTTCACCTTAAACCACATAACTTCTATACTAAACGAGGTAAAGTTATAGCAACAGCTGATCTTGAAAGCGTAATAGATATGCAATCGAACGCATATAGTCGTTTTCTGTTCTTCGATCTAGAAGTATCTGAAAAAATGAAGATTTTATTCTCGAATATGATTTCTTTTTTACTTTCAACCCCAGAACTTCTATACTAAACGAGGTAATGTTATAGCAACAGCTGATCTTGAAAGCGTAATAGATATGCAATCGAACGCATATAGTCGTTTTCTGTTCTTCGATCTAGAAGTATCTGAAAAAATGAAGATTTTATTCTCGAATATGATTTATTTTTTACTTTCAACCCCAGAACTTCTAAACTAAACGAGGTAATGTTAAAGCAACAGCTGATCTTGAAAGCGTAATAGATATGCAATGGAACGCATATAGTCGTTTTCTGTTCTTCGATCTAGAAGTAGCTGAAAAAAAGGCAAGATTTTTCCGTAGCCGATTTATTTTTCACCTTAAACCACATAACTTCTATACTAAACGAGGTAATGTTATAGCAACAGCTGATCTTAAAAGCGTAATAGATATGCAATCGAACGCATATAGTCGTTTTCTGTTCTTCGATCTAGAAGTATCTGAAAAAATGAAGATTTTACTCTCGAATCTGCTTTCTTTTTTACTTTCAACCCCAGAACTTCTAAACTAAACGAGGTAAAGTTATAGCAACAGCTGATCTTGAAAGCGTAATAGATATGCAATCGAACGCATATAGTCGTTTTCTGTTCTTCGATCTAGAAGTAGCTGAAAAAAAGGCAAGATTTTTCCGTAGCCGATTTATTTTTCACCTTAAACCACATAACTTCTATACTAAACGAGGTAATGTTATAGCAACAGCTGATCTTGAAAGCGTAATAGATATGCAATCGAACGCATATAGTCGTTTTCTGTTCTTCGATCTAGAAGTATCTGAAAAAATGAAGATTTTACTCTCGAATCTGCTTTCTTTTTTACTTTCAACCCCAGAACTTCTAAACTAAACGAGGTAAAGTTATAGCAACAGCTGATCTTGAAAGCGTAATAGATATGCAATCGAACGCATATAGTCGTTTTCTGTTCTTCGATCTAGACGTAGCTGAAAAAAAGGCAAGATTTTTCCGTAGCCGATTTTTTTTTCACCTTAAACCACATAACTTCTATACTAAACGAGGTAATGTTATAGCAACAGCTGATCTTGAAAGCGTAATAGATATGTAATCGAACGCATATAGTCGTTTTCTGTTCTTCGATCTAGAAGTATCTGAAAAAATGAAAAATTTACTCTCGAATCCGATTTCTTTTTTACTTTCAACCCCAGAACTTCTAAACTAAACGAGGTAAAGTTATAGCAACAGCTGATCTTGAAAGCGTAATAGATATGCAATCGAACGCATATAGTCGTTTTCTGTTCTTCGATCTAGACGTAGCTGAAAAAAAGGCAAGATTTTTCCGTAGCCGATTTTTTTTTCACCTTAAACCACATAACTTCTATACTAAACGAGGTAATGTTATAGCAACAGCTGATCTTGAAAGCGTAATAGATATGTAATCGAACGCATATAGTCGTTTTCTGTTCTTCGATCTAGAAGTATCTGAAAAAATGAAAAATTTACTCTCGAATCCGATTTCTTTTTTACTTTCAACCCCAGAACTTCTAAACTAAACGAGGTAAAGTTATAGCAACAGCTGATCTTGAAAGCGTAATAGATATGCAATCGAACGCATATAGTTGTTTTCTGTTCTTCGATCTAGAAGTAGCTGAAAAAAAGGCAAGATTTTTCCGTAGCCGATTTATTTTTCACCTTAAACCACATAACTTCTATACTAAACGAGGTAATGTTATAGCAACAGCTGATCTTGAAAGCGTAATAGATATGCAATCGAACGCATATAGTCGTTTTCTGTTCTTCGATCTAGAAGTATCTGAAAAAATGAAGATTTTACTCTCGAATCTGCTTTCTTTTTTACTTTCAACCCCAGAACTTCTAAACTAAACGAGGTAAAGTTATAGCAACAGCTGATCTTGAAAGCGTAATAGATATGCAATGGAACGCATATAAACGTTTTCTGTTCTTCGATCTAGAAGTATCTGAAAAAATGAAGAATTTACTCTCGAATCTGATTTCTTTTTTACTTTCAACCCCAGAACTTCTAAACTAAACGAGGTAAAGTTATAGCAACAGCTGATCTTGAAAGCGTAATAGATATGCAATCGAACGCATATAGTCGTTTTCTGTTCTTCGATCTAGAAGTAGCTGAAAAAAAGGCAAGATTTTTCCGTAGCCGATTTTTTTTTTCACCTTAAACCACATAACGTCTATACTAAACGAGGTAATGTTATAGCAACAGCTGATCGTGAAAGCGTAATAGATATGCAATCGAACGCATATAGTCGTTTTCTGTTCTTCGATCTAGAAGTATCTGAAAAAATGAAAAATTTACTCTCGAATCTGATTTCTTTTTTACTTTCAACCCCAGAACTTCTAAACTAAACGAGGAAAAGTTATAGCAACAGCTGATCTTGAAAGCGTAATAGATATGCAATCGAACGCATATTGTCGTTTTCTGTTCTTCGATCTAGAAGTAGCTGAAAAAAAGGCAAGATTTTTCCGTAGCCGATTTTTTTTTCACCTTAAACTACATAACTTCTATACTAAACGAGGTAATGTTATAGCAACAGCTGATCTTGAAAGCGTAATAGATATGCAATCGAACGCATATAGTCGTTTTCTGTTCTTCGATCTAGAAGTATCTGAAATAATGAAGATTTTACTCTCGAATCTGCTTTCTTTTTTACTTTCAACCCCAGAACTTCTAAACTAAACGAGGTAAATTTATAGCAACAGCTGAACTTGAAAGCGTAATAGATATGCAATCGAACGCATATAGTCGTTTTCTGTTCTTCGATCTAGAAGTAGCTGAAAAAAAGGCAAGATTTTTCCGTAGCCGATTTTTTTTTTCACCTTAAACCACATAACTTCTATACTAAACGAGGTAATGTTATAGCAACAGCTGATCTTGAAAGCGTAATAGATATGCAATCGAACGCATATAGTTGTTTTCTGTTCTTCGATCTAGAAGTATCTGAAAAAATGAAGATTTTATTCTCGAATATGATTTCTTTTTTACTTTCAACCCCAGAACTTCTAAACTAAACGAGGTAATGTTATAGCAACAGCTGATCTGGAAAGCGTAATAGATATGCAATCAAACGCATATAGTCGTTTTCTGTTCTTCGATCTAGAAGTAGCTGAAAAAAAGGCAAGATTTTTCCGTAGCCGATTTTTTTTTCACCTTAAACCACATAACTTCTATACTAAACGAGGTAATGTTATAGCAACAGCTGATCGTGAAAGCGTAATAGATATGCAATCGAACGCATATAGTCGTTTTCTGTTCTTCGATCTAGAAGTATCTGAGAAAATGAAGATTTTACTCTCGAATCTGCTTTCTTTTTTACTTTCAACCCCAGAACTTCTAAACTAAACGAGGTAAAGTTATAGCAACAGCTGATCTTGAAAGCGTAATAGATATGCAATCGAACGCATATTGTCGTTTTCTGTTCTTCGATCTAGAAGTAGCTGAAAAAAAGGCAAGATTTTTCCGTAGCCGATTTTTTTTTCACCTTAAACTACATAACTTCTATACTAAACGAGGTAATGTTATAGCAACAGCTGATCTTGAAAGCGTAATAGATATGCAATCGAACGCATATAGTCGTTTTCTGTTCTTCGATCTAGAAGTAGCTGAAAAAAAGGCAAGATTTTTCCGTAACCGATTTTTTTTTCACCTTAAACCACATAACTTCTATACTAAACGAGGTAATGTTATAGCAACAGCTGATCTTGAAAGCGTAATAGATATGCAATCGAACGCATATAGTCGTTTTCTGTTCTTCGATCTAGAAGTAGCTGAAAAAAAGGCAAGATTTTTCCGTAGCCGATTTTTTTTTTCACCTTAAACCACATAACGTCTATACTAAACGAGGTAATGTTATAGCAACAGCTGATCTTGAAAGCGTAATAGATATGCAATCGAACGCATATAGTCGTTTTCTGTTCTTCGATCTAGAAGTATCTGAAAAAATGAAGATTTTATTCTCGAATATGATTTCTTTTTTACTTTCAACCCCAGAACTTCTAAACTAAACGAGGTAATGTTATAGCAACAGCTGATCTTGAAAGCGTAATAGATATGCAATCGAACGCATATAGTCGTTTTCTGTTCTTCGATCTAGAAGTATCTGAAAAAATGAAGATTTTACTCTCGAATCTGCTTTCTTTTTTACTTTCAACCCCAGAACTTCTAAACTAAACGAGGTAAAGTTATAGCAACAGCTGAACTTGAAAGCGTAATAGATATGCAATCGAACGCATATTGTCGTTTTCTGTTCTTCGATCTAGAAGTAGCTGAAAAAAAGGCAAGATTTTTCCGTAGCCGATTTTTTTTTCACCTTAAACCACATAACTTCTATACTAAACGAGGTAATGTTATAGCAACAGCTGATCTTGAAAGCGTAACAGATATGCAATCGAACGCATATAGTCGTTTTCTGTTCTTCGATCTAGAAGTATCTGAAAAAATGAAGATTTTACTCTCGAATCTGCTTTCTTTCTTACTTTCAACCCCAGAACTTCTAAACTAAACGAGGTAAAGTTATAGCAACAGCTGAACTTGAAAGCGTAATAGATATGCAATCGAACGCATATAGTCGTTTTCTGTTCTTCGATCTAGAAGTAGCTGAAAAAAAGGCAAGATTTTTCCGTAGCCGATTTTTTTTTCACCTTAAACCACATAACTTCTATACTAAACGAGGTAATGTTATAGCAACAGCTGATCTTGAAAGCGTAATAGATATGCAATCGAACGCATATAGTCGTTTTCTGTTCTTCGATCTAGAAGTATCTGAAAAAATGAAGATTTTACTCTCGAATCTGCTTTCTTTTTTACTTTCAACCCCAGAACTTCTATACTAAACGAGGTAATGTTATAGCAACAGCTGATCTTGAAAGCGTAATAGATATGCAATCGAACACATATAGTCGTTTTCTGTTCTTCGATCTAGGAGTATCTGAAAAAATGAAGATTTTACTCTCGAATCTGCTTTCTTTTTTACTTTCAACCCCAGAACTTCTAAACTAAACGAGGTAAAGTTATAGCAACAGCTGAACTTGAAAGCGTAATAGATATGCAATCGAACGCATATAGTCGTTTTCTGTTCTTCTATCTAGAAGTAGCTGAAAAAAAGGCAAGATTTTTCCGTAGCCGATTTTTTTTTCACCTTAAACCACATAACTTCTATACTAAACGAGGTAATGTTATAGCAACAGCTGATCTTGAAAGCGTAATAGATATGCAATCGAACGCATATAGTCGTTTTCTGTTCTTCGATCTAGGAGTATCTGAAAAAATGAAGATTTTACTCTCGAATCTGCTTTCTTTTTTACTTTCAACCCCAGAACTTCTAAACTAAACGAGGTAAAGTTATAGCAACAGCTGAACTTGAAAGCGTAATAGATATGCAATCGAACGCATATAGTCGTTTTCTGTTCTTCGATCTAGAAGTAGCTGAAAAAAAGGCAAGATTTTTCCGTAGCCGATTTTTTTTTCACCTTAAACCACATAACTTCTATACTAAACGAGGTAATGTTATAGCAACAGCTGATCTTGAAAGCGTAATAGATATGCAATCGAACGCATATAGTCGTTTTCTGTTCTTCGATCTAGAAGTATCTGAAAAAATGAAGATTTTACTCTCGAATCTGCTTTCTTTTTTACTTTCAACCCCAGAACTTCTATACTAAACGAGGTAATGTTATAGCAACAGCTGATCTTGAAAGCGTAATAGATATGCAATCGAACACATATAGTCGTTTTCTGTTCTTCGATCTAGGAGTATCTGAAAAAATGAAGATTTTACTCTCGAATCTGCTTTCTTTTTTACTTTCAACCCCAGAACTTCTAAACTAAACGAGGTAAAGTTATAGCAACAGCTGAACTTGAAAGCGTAATAGATATGCAATCGAACGCATATAGTCGTTTTCTGTTCTTCTATCTAGAAGTAGCTGAAAAAATGAAGAATTTACTCTCGAATCTGATTTCTTTTTTACTTTCAACCCCAGAACTTCTAAACTAAACGAGGTAAAGTTATAGCAACAGCTGATCTTGAAAGCGTAATAGATATGCAATCGAACGCATATAGTCGTTTTCTGTTCTTCGATCTAGAAGTAGCTGAAAAAGAGGCAAGATTTTTCCATAGCCGATTTTTTTCACCTTAAACTACATAACTTCTATACTAAACGAGGTAATGTTATAGCAACAGCTGATCTTGAAAGCGTAATAGATATGCAATCGAACGCATATAGTCGTTTTCTGTTCTTCGATCTAGAAGTATCTAAAAAAATGAATATTTTATTCTCGAATATGATTTATTTTTTACTTTTAACCCCAGAACTTCTAAACTAAACGAGGTAATGTTATAGCAACAGCTGATCTTGAAAGCGTAATAGATATGCAATCAAACGCATATAGTCGTTTTCTGTTCTTCGATCTAGAAGTAGCTGAAAAAAAGGCAAGATTTTTCCGTAGCCGATTTTTTTTTCACCTTAAACCACATAACTTCTATACTAAACGAGGTAATGTTATAGCAACAGCTGATCTTGAAAGCGGAATAGATATGCAATCGAACGCATATAAACGTTTTCTGTTCTTCGATCTAGAAGTATCTGAAAAAATGAAGATATTACTCTCGAATCTGCTTTCTTTTTTACTTTCAACCCCAGAACTTCTAAACTAAACGAGGTAAAGTTATAGCAACAGCTGATCTTGAAAGCGTAATAGATATGCAATCGAATGCATATAGTCGTTTTCTGTTCTTCGATCTAGAAGTAGCTGAAAAAAAGGCAAGATTTTTCCGTAGCCGATTTTTTTTTCACCTTAAACCACATAACTTCTATACTAAACGAGGTAATGTTATAGCAACAGCTGATCTTGAAAGCGTAATAGATATGCAATCGAACGCATATAGTCGTTTTCTGTTCTTCGATCTAGAAGTATCTGAAAAAATGAAGATTTTATTCTCGAATATGATTTCTTTTTTACTTTCAACCCCAGAACTTCTAAACTAAACGAGGTAATGTTATAGCAACAGCTGATCTTGAAAGCGTAATAGATATGCAATCGAACTTATATAGTCGTTTTCTGTTCTTCGATCTAGAAGTAGCTGAAAAAAGGTAAGATTTTTCCGTAGCCGATTTTATTTTCACCTTAAAACACATAACTTCTATACTAAACGAGGTAATGTTATAGCAACAGCTGATCTTGAAAGGGTAATAGATATGCAATCGAACGAATATAGTCGTTTTCTGTTCTTCGATCTAGAAGTATCTGAAAAAATTAAGATTTTATTCTCGAATCTGATTTCTTTTTTACTTTCAACCCCAGAACTTCTAAACTAAACGAGGTAATGTTGAAGCAACAGCTGATCTTGAAAGCGTAATAGATATGCAATCGAACGCATATAGTCGTTTTCTGTTCTTCGATCCAGAAGTAGCTGAAAAAAAGGCAAGATTTTTCCGTAGCCGATTTTTTTTTCACCTTAAACTACATAACTTCTATACTAAACGAGGTAATGTTATAGCAACAGCTGATCTTGAAAGCGTAATAGATATGCAATCAAACGCATATAGTCGTTTTCTGTTCTTCGATCTAGAAGTAGCTGAAAAAAAGGCAAGATTTTTCCGTAGCCGATTTATTTTTCACCTTAAACCACATAACTTCTATACTAAACGAGGTAATGTTATAGCAACAGCTGATCGTGAAAGCGTAATAGATATGCAATCGAACGCATATAGTCGTTTTCTGTTCTTCGATCTAGAAGTATCTGAAAAAATTAAGATTTTATTCTCGAACCTGATTTCTTTTTTACTTTCAACCCCAGAACTTCTAAACTAAACGAGGTAATGTTGAAGCAACAGCTGATCTTGAAAGCGTAATAGATATGCAATCGAACGCATATAGTCGTTTTCTGTTCTTCGATCCAGAAGTAGCTGAAAAAAAGGCAAGATTTTTCCGTAGCCGATTTTTTTTTCACCTTAAACCACATAACTTCTATACTAAACGAGGTAATGTTATAGCAACAGGTGATCTTGAAAGCGTAATAGATATGCAATCGAACGCATATAGTCGTTTTCTGTTCTTCGATCTAGAAGTAGCTGAAAAAAGGTAAGATTTTTCCGTAGCCGATTTTATTTTCACCTTAAAACACATAACTTCTATACTAAACGAGGTAATGTTATAGCAACAGCTGATCTTGAAAGCGTAATAGATATGCAATCGAACGCATATAGTCGTTTTCTGTTCTTCGATCTAGAAGTATCTGAAAAAATTAAGATTTTATTCTCGAACCTGATTTCTTTTTTACTTTCAACCCCAGAACTTCTAAACTAAACGAGGTAATGTTGAAGCAACAGCTGATCTTGAAAGCGTAATAGATATGCAATCGAACGCATATAGTCGTTTTCTGTTCTTCGATCCAGAAGTAGCTGAAAAAAAGGCAATATTTTTCCGTAGCCGATTTTTTTTTCACCTTAAACCACATAACTTCTATACTAAACGAGGTAATGTTATAGCAACAGGTGATCTTGAAAGCGTAATAGATATGCAATCGAACGCATATAGTCGTTTTCTGTTCTTCGATCTAGAAGTATCTGAAAAAATGAAGATTTTATTCTCGAATCTGATTTCTTTTTTACTTTCAACCCCAGAACTTCTAAACTAAACGAGGTAATGTTATAGCAACAGCTGATCTTGAAAGCGTAATAGATATGCAATCAAACGCATATAGTCGTTTTCTGTTCTTCGATCTAGAAGTAACTGAAGAAAAGCAAGATTTTTCCGAAGCTGATTTTTTTTTCACCTTCAACCATATAACTTCTAAACTAAACGAGGTAATGTTATAGCAACAGCTGATCTTGAAAACGCAATAGATATACAATCAAATTCATATAGTCGTTTTTTGTTTTTCGATTTAGAAGTATCTGAAAAAATGAAGGTTTTATTCTCGAAGCCGATTTTTTTTACTTTCAACCCCAGAATTTCTAAACTAAACGAAGTAATTGTTATAGCGTGAGTAATGATATGCCAGAAAAAACTGGAGGGGTTCGCATTTCCAACATGTTGTTATTCTCAATTTATTACAAAAAAAAAACAGCTACACAGCTGGCAATAATTTTCTTGCTTCACCAGATGTTCAGGTTGACTACTTGTCCTTTAATATAAGCTAGTTATTGTGTTTTTGTTAGTCTAAGGAACTCACAAATTCGAATGATCTTCTTAATTTGGTTGGGTTATAATCGGCCGCTAACTTTTGGCCGCTAACTTCACAAAAGTGTGAAGTTAGCGGCCAAATGTTGGCGGCCAATGTTGGACATAGATCGGCCGCTAACTTTTGGCCGCTAACTTCACACCGGTATTTCCCGAAACACTTTTTTATGTTTTATTTTATTTAAAAAAAAGTAAATTACTCGAGCATTAAACCCATTTTATTTTACCCTCGATGTGTCTATCCATAGGTACGTGGCTATATGAAAGTCTGGGGTAAAATGGCTCATTTTATGATCTTGTTGTACAATCTACTATTCTTTCTTTCTAATATTTCAACAACGGCTAAACAGATTAAATAATGAATTAAACATACTAGGCTAAGAACAACCCCGATGGGTCCATCTGGTCCATTTGTTCGAGAGCTACGATGTCACAGACTGACAGACTTTATTAGCGACTAACTTATCGAGAAAAGTATGGTACGGCCGTGCCTTTGTTTTTTTTTTGCTCGACTTGGCGGGGGCACTGCCGTGCCCCCAGATAACGCCCCTCTTTTTG
Organism: Choristoneura rosaceana; assembly: GCA_037349165.1. NCBI lineage: Eukaryota > Metazoa > Arthropoda > Insecta > Lepidoptera > Tortricidae > Choristoneura > Choristoneura rosaceana. Next base: position 2,992,239 of record JAZBNJ010000026.1, read on the forward strand.
CACCGGGGGTTATAAATACTTCTTCAAATGCAGGTGGTAAGACCTAGTGCAAAATCCGCCCGGATTGCTACCACCATCTTGCTCGCTAATCCTGCCGTGAAGCAGCAGTGCCTGCACTGTTGTGCTTCGGCGTGGAGAGTAAGATAGCCGGTGAAATCTTAGGCCTCTAGGTTGGCAACGTATCTGCAATCCCCCTGGTGTTGCAGGTGTTTATGGGCGGTGGTGATCTCTCGCCACCAGGAGACCCACTTGCTCGTTTGCAATCCAGTCGAATAAAAAAAAAATATCCAAAAGCACGTTACGTTCACGGATACTATATTTTACTCTGACCGACTTTTACCTAAAGCATAATCCAAATCTGAACTCTTGCCACGTCTGATCCCGGGGGTCTATTACCTGACCTTTCATACAGCACACAATGCCGGCTCCGATAAAAAGATACAAGAATAACCCCCCGAGAGCGAGCTGCCAAGCGATCATGCGGTCGAGTGTTATCGAATGTGTGGTAAAATTTCTATCAATTTCGTAGAAAGGCTTTAGCTAGAAACTCCGCTTATGCGGAGCCGTGAACGTGGTTTAGAGATAGTATGAAATACGGGGTTTTAGTGCCGTAAGGGAGCGCTTAAATGAAAGCGGGGCTGGAGCGGATAAGTTTAATTTCAACCGATTAAATTACTCTAAATTTACTTAGAATCATTGTTTGAAAATTTAACAACTTTATGGCTAGCATCTGGCAACATGGTGAACGGTTGTTTTGCTCTGAAGATGAGCTCTGATTGAGTCCGAAACGCGTCGGCGTAGTGTAGTGGTGGTTACAGATGGGTTTGTTTGATCGAGTGTTCTTACAGTGTGGAAGTGGAGGAACTGCATGAACAAACATTTCTTGCATAAATGTAGCTATCAAGGTCGCGGGTGACCAAAGTAGGTACAAGGGCAAAAATATCTATACACTTTAGTACTTTGTCACTTTATTCACTTAAATAGGGAAGATTTTTTTTTATAGTCATAAAATTATATCAATAAAAATAAAAATCAATCAAATCATTAGGTACTCAATACTAGCTCAGCTCATACTTACTAATATTATAAATGCGAAAGTGTGTGTTTGTATGTTTGTGTGTATGTTTGTCCCTCTTTCACGTCGAAACGGAGCAACGGATCGACTTGATTTTTGGCATAGAGATAGTTTATGGGCCCGAAAGTGACATAGGCTACTTTTATCCCAAAAAATGCACAGTCCGCGAGGGAACAGCGCACGATAACCGAATTCCATGCAGGCGAAGCCGCGGGCAAAAGCTAGTACCTTTTAATAACACACACAGTTTCATATTTATAGTAAAAGAGTATAGTTAGTAAATTCAACCAATAAATACCGACCATTAATTTTGTATGTCAACATAACAGGACAAAATCCTCCACTTATTTCAGCAATTGCCTTCAAACCCTAGTTCTCAGAAGATCACAGTTGTAATTGTGGCTTATGGCTCCTTATACCAACCCTAAATCACACAATAACTTCAACAAACTCTCATCATAATAAAACACCATCACAAAAACAACCTTATGACGCATTAGATACAGTTAAAAATCGCAATAGAACCAAAACGCTAAGTGAGCTTGCGTAAGTAAACCGTTGAAATATTGTATTGTGGAGATTTATGTCTTCAATTCCATAGCTGTTCTCACTTGTTTATACTCTAAGACAAGCAGGTTGTCTTTGTCTTCGTTATAGTGTTAGAAAAGGTCAGCATGCTGCTTCAGGAGTGTGACAGGGCGTCGAACAGTTCGTGTTGCGAATTTCATTTTGATGCACTGTATGAGACCCGTAGGCTTTTAGTATTGAGTGATTTATTTGGCACTCGTTTGTTTGCCTTCAGTAACATCGGTTATATAAAGAAAACGAAATAAGTATGTAACCGGCTAGCCGGTCGGAGAAATAAAAGGCGTATGGTTACAAAAAATATATATATATATAATTATTAATTCATATCGAAAATACAAACTGAAATATAGATGCACAGAAAAACCAGAAAAATAAAATAAGATCAGCGCTGGGAATCGAGTCCAGGTCCTCGGCATTCCGTGCCGCGTGCTATACCGCTACACCACCGCTGGACAACGGTATAGACACGAATTTCTCCTATGCACCTCATATCTCAGCTTGTTTGTTTCTAATTTAGTCACTTAAGCACATGGGCTACCAACTCATACAAGATATATTTAGTACTAAAAAACCGCAATAGATGGCACTACCATTAACATCTGTAAATTATAAAATGTAAATAAGCCGAATTAAGGAGAAATATTGATATTAAAATAAAGAATAGCATATTTTATAAACACAACTTCACATCAACTTTATTTCAACTCCTTAATTTGAAGATAAGAAACATCATAAATAATAAATTGAGAATACGAAAGTATAGGCTACATGTGACTACGTTTCAGCTATGAGGTTTTCGTAGTAGTTTGCAAAGGTAACGCTAGATGGCATAAAACCGGTATGCTCTTGCAGCGGGCTACTATGAAATTCGAAACACGAAGTTCGTGTCGTGCGGTCTCTTTCGCTCTCGTAATAAATAGTATAAGTATCAGAGGGACCGCACGACACGAACTTCGAGTTTCGATTTTCGAAGTAGCCTGCCTGCTGTGCTGGCTGTGACTTGACTTGACTTGACATTTATGTATGACGCAATGGATTTGATACGTGGACTTTTGAGGTTATAAACAAATATCTTAACATAATCCATAATGTTGGATTCTTGAAGACATATTATCTACTTTGTAATGAAGACTGCACGCCGCACGTCGTTCTGCTCGTCTCGCGCTCTCTTCACGTTCGCGTAGTCGTAGTCGTTTTATTTTTGTGTTAGGTAAATAAATAAATATCGTCACTACTTTAAAAAACACTCGTAGCTCGAAATAGATAATTTTTCTGAGTGAATTTTATAGACAGTAATCAAGGTTCAATTTTGTTGACATATTGATTTTAGGTATTTTAGGTACGAGATTTTTTTCAAAGTAGTGACGATCATCATCATCATCATCATGTCAGCCGAAAGATGTCCGCTGCTGGACATAGGCCATAGCATTGGTTGGGCATAGTAGTGACGATATGTAGTTTTAATTTTTTTTTTATTCGACTGGAAGGCAAACGAGCAAGTGGGTCTCCTGGTGGTAAGAGATCACCGACGCCCGTAAACATCTGCAACATCAGGGGTATTGCAGATGCGTTGCCAACCAGGCCTAAGTTGGAATACCTCAAGTGCCAGTAATTTCACCGGCTGTCTTACTCTCCGCGCCGAAACACAACAGTGCAAGCACTGCTGCTTCACGGCAGGATTAGCGAGCAAGATGGTGGTAGCAATCCGGGCGGACCTTGCGCAAGGTCCTACCACCTGCTATTATTCGATTATGCAATTATAGTATATAAGTGTTGTGTAGTGTATATACTTGGTTTGGTGTTTTTCAAAATCCTCTAATATCTCAGAAACGGTGCGTCCTAGCTCAAAAATAGCCAAATTTTCAACCCCCCTCCCAAGCACACCCCCCTACGGGACTACCCCGGACCCAACCCCAAAATTTCAACCCCCCCCCCCCACTTTTAGCACATTGACCAGCCTAACCAGACCCCTGATCCAAGGGTAGCAAAAACTTCCAGGGGTAGCAAAATATACTATAATTGCATAATAGCAGGTGATAGGACCTTGTGCAAGGTCCGCCCGGATTGCTACCACCATCTTGCTCGCTAATCCTGCCGTGAAGCAGCAGTGCTTGCACTGTTGTGTTTCGGCGCGGAGAGTAAGACAGCCGGTGAAATTACTGGCACTTGAGGTATTCCAACTTAGGCCTGGTTGGCAACGCATCTGCAATACCCCTGATGTTGCAGATTTTTACGGGCGTCGATGATCTCTTACCACCAGGAGACCCACTTGCTCGTTTGCCTTCCAGTCTAATAAAAAAAAAAACAAACTACATATCGTCATTACTATGCCCAACCAATGCTATGGCCTATGTCCAGCAGCGGACATCTTTCGGCTGACATGATGATGATGATGATGATGATCGTCACTACTTTGAAAAAAATCTCGTACCTAAAATACCTAAAATCAATATGTCAACAAAATGGAGTGCGCGTACTTTATACACTTTTACTATGGTATAGCCCTAAGCTGTAGATAATCTATAAACTAATATGGCTGACAGCGTTTTCAGCAGATTACGAAAAGGTTTGGATCTACGAAACCTCGATTGCTTACGCACTGACCAGCGGCCGTGAGTAGGTTATATAACGTAGCGCCATCTACCAAACCTGTCATGTCCTAGTTAAGCTATATATTGGGCTAACAAGCGACACCCGTATCATTAGTGTCTCGCTAGATGGCATATAGGTATCGTGTTATTTGTGTTCTCAGTGGTGCCTTCTATTGTAAAATAAAGAAAAGAAAAATAGCCAGTTGTATAGCCAGTATTAGGGTGATACCGTTTGCTTGTACTAGGTGGTGTCTCTGTATATTATGTTCTCTGTGCTTAAGCAGCAACACTGGCGACATCTATGCTGTAGCCCTCATCGAGAAACTTTCAGCGCTCAATCGGAATTAACCGCTCACCCGGACAAGAGATGTCGCTATTAAGCAATAAAATTATAAGATTGATATTTGGAATCTTTTTGCATTTTTTATTTCAACTCCGAATATGTATTTGTATTTTCGATATGGGTTTTACAGGATGACCGTGAAAGTAACAAAATATGGAGTTGAAATAAAAAATACAAAAAGATTCCAAATATCAATCACAATTATTTCAGTCAGCACTGCTCTTGTGGATAAATAAAAAAAAAACACTCAAATTCAAATTCAAAATCATTTATTTCACAGGATTTCAGGTACAATAAGACCTTAAAAATAGCATAAGAATCACTAAAATCTACCACAAATGGCATGTGAAATTAGGGAATACATTCATTTGTAGTCTAAAAACTCGGCCTGAGACTTCTAGGATAGGTAGCGAAACAGCTTAGGGCAAGGTGTTAAGGTAGCCTCGGAGCGTCCAGTTGCGCCGGCGATCTGCGGCAGCGGGAGGTGGAGTGGTTTTTTTGTTTTCTTCAAACAAACTGTCATGCAGTTTGGTAGATAATTTGTCAAAAAATGTATTCTGTTTATTTGAGAAAATAAAGAAAAAAAAGTGGAGATAGGAAGACCAGCAGGAAAAAGGAAGGGCTAGAATAAAACACCCTGCTTTACTGCTTGCTTGCAGCACCCATCCAAGTCTCGTTTTAACGTCGGGCCAGAGAAAGAAAAGAAAGGTTCTTATATAGTTTTTCCAACTCAGAATCAAGAGCACAATCGATTCCGATAGTTTAAAAAAATATCCCAGAAAAAATTACAGTTTTGTGACGTTTTTTTATACATAGTGGCGTCACAAAACTGACACTTATGTACGATTGAAATTAAATAAATGAAAAAGTTAAGGACGTAGATTTATTTAATTGTACAATTAACACATTAAAACGTGCTTTTCGATAAGCACTAATGTATATTTTTTGTTTATTTAAAGGTAGATTTGTACATTTGAGCGAGATTTGTGCCTTCGATTGTTTTTCGACGCGTATGTAATAGGTCATAGTTTCATTCTTGTACATTCACAATATGTTACTAAGTAAGTAGTATTATAACTTTATAAGTGTGTAAGTATTCCAAATTAACTCAACCTAAACGTAAAAAAAAAAAAAAAAATGTTATCTCAGAGCATGTAGCTTTGTTAGATATACACTGCAATTTTAAATGTAAAGGAAACTCTAGGTCTAAACTATATGTCATATTTTATAAAACGAATGTTTGTAAATGACTGTTTGTTTCTGAATTAAATAAATAAATACATTTTGGAAGAAAAGGATACACTTTCTTTTCGAAAGGGCCCCTAAAATTCCGTACATGATTAAACCTGTACCTCTGATTCCAGTATTTCCTGGGAACATTATTGTTGGAGTCGACGGTACTGGCAATTACAGGACGGCTTCGCATGCTGGCTGCCATACAACTACGATAAATAGATAGATGATTATAAATGAAATTTACTCGGTACATTTCAGATATGTCAAAAACATTAAATACATACCAGTCGAATTAAACTTCCTTTTATGAAGTCGGTGGCTGAACCCAACATCATCGACGTAACAAAATCACACAGACTTCGCTGGTTCGGCCACCTACTACGAATGGGAGATGATCGGGCTGCCAAGAGAGCGTACGTGGGACGACCGGCTGGTCGCCGCCCGGTTAGGCGACCCAGGTACCGCTGGGAGGACAATGTCCAGACGGATCTGCGACGTCTTCAAGTCGACGACTGGCAAGAGGCTGCGCACGATCGGGACAGACGGGATGCTCTCGTTTCGGAGGCCAAGACCCTCTTTGGGTCGCTGAGCCAAATTACGAGTAGTTAGTTAGTTTTAGTCTTATAAAGTCGGTTCAAAATGCAATGCAATCTATGTATGCAAGTTCTTGAGTGGTCTAAATGGGCCTTTGGAGTGGTTTCCGAGATCCCCGAAATAAATAAATAAACATTTAAAGATTATATAGTTCGCCATACTGACCTATTCAAAGATTTCGACCAAGAAAAAGGCAATCCACACTATTACCACAGAATATATAATAGTACTAACGTATTGTTACTTCCTTCAAAACAAATCATGCTAATACTTCCTTAATAAATGTCCTAACCTGGCCTAATAAAGTACAAACTAATAATATTAGTGAATTTCGAGACAAAATCGCTAATACTATTAGCTTGTATTTTATTATGCAATCGGGCCCTGAAAAGCTACTATGAAATTCGAAAATTGAAGTTCGTACCATCCCTCTCACTCCTGTATTAAACAGTATAAGCGTCAGCGGGACGGCAAGATACTAATTTAGAATTTTGCACTTCGTAGGACCTGCTGGTACGTTTGTGTGTCCCCCGGAAACGAACAGACCCCGTTTAATTGGATCAGACGCGACCCGAGCATTTATTCTGTTAAATTCTAATTGACGAGGATATCAGCCGAATAAAATCTGATTGGGGCCATTTATTAGTGGATCTTATTAAAAATGTAGCGCTGATTGCTCGGGGAGGCCGGATGCCATTTATTATTTAGTCCGCTGACTGGTAAACGCTCATATTTGCAACACTTGAAGGAAACTTTAGGTCTATGGTTGTCCAACACCAATAGATCGGAAAGTTTTTGCGGTACTTTCTTTGGAAATTTCTTCAAAAGAACTAATGCTGTTTGTATTAGTTCCTTCATAAGAGAAGAAGGAAGTAGGTTATTTTTAGCTTTTGAAATTGGGTCCAATTTACGAAAAAAAATAGACCTCAGATGAATTTAATTCGGAATTTGTTTCGCGTACCCTGATTTTTTCACTCGATATTTCGGCACAGTTGCATGCGCCATGATCACGACACAAAAATAAAAAATAAAAACAATAGTAATGACCTAAATGTCTAAATTATTGTGTTGTAACACAAGTGAATCTCGTGACACTAGCGACATCTATGTTTTAGCCCTCATCGAGAAACTTTCAACACTCCATCGGAACTAACCGCTCAGCCGGACAAGAGATGTCGCTATTAAGCAATCAAATAAAAATTCGATATGAATTTTACGGAATGACCGTAAAAGTAACAAAATTCCGAGTTGAAATAAAAAATACAAAAAGACTCCAAAAACCAGTTTTAAGTGGCATATGACGTGATAGTCTACAAGTACCTATGTAGTATCTCACTTCTATTCGACAATTTAAATTCCCATATCTTCCTATTTTTCTTAAGATAGGTATCTAAAATATTCTTCCACAAATTGGTTTGTCTAACAATAAATATATACCTACACCTATTTTAATAAATAAGTAATAGCTTTAATATAACATATATTCTAATTCATAAAAATACAATTCTAAATCCTTTTTTAAGTATCATTTATTGTGATGGCAAGAAAGTTAAACCATAACCTCGCTATCCCATGGTGTGTCGGTATCGACTAAGAAAGGTGTAGGGGTAATTACGGACGTTGACCCGTCGGCCATGCTTCAACTTAGCGTGAACTTATTAACTGGAAGCTCAGCTTTTACAGAGCAATTTAATTCACTGCCTGTTTATAATAGTTTCAGAGTTTTTGCAATCGCGACGGTATAATTATATTTTAGTGCAGGAAATGTCATTTTTGTGCAGCAATGCCAAAACTGCTGGAGTTTTAAAAACAGTCACATGTTTTTTTTAGGATTTTCGGGTTTCCTTCTTTACCTGCCTTCCAGAAGAGTAGAAGGAAGACGCGGTAGAGCAGGGTTTCCCAGCCTTTATTTTAACGAGCCTCTCCGAACCAAAAATGATATTTGCATGCCTTAACGTTCTTAAGTTAAGTTCGGAAGAGTTATTTTACCTACTACTTATCCACTACCTACTAGATACGCTACCTAGATTTTTTTTTTGGAAATGAAAATGTACCTTATTACACCCCCGTGGCATTTCTCTACGCCCCCCTATAGTGCAGTAAATAAAGGTAGTGGACCCAGCAGTAATTCCTCAGCCCGAAAAAACTTGACAGTATGATAAAGTATCAATAAATAAAGAGTATTGTATAAATATCCAAAATAAAAAATAAAAATAAAAAAAAATGCTCCGTTCAAACTTTCTTCAACATAGACATACTCATGTAACGTATTGGAATAATATATGAAATATAAAAAAAAAAAACCCAGCAGAAATTTAATTAAATTACTAATAAAAACAGATTTGTGTTTCGTCACTACTTTGAAAAAATCTCGTATCTCAAATCAATACGTGAACGAAATTGAACCTTGACGTAATGGCCATAAAGTGCACTCGGAAAAATAATCCATTTCAAGATACGAGTTTTTTAAAAGTAGTGACGATTTTTAGCTTATAAATGCCTACGTGGCCTCGGTGTTGAGATACGGCATTCTGTTATGGGGTAACTCGATAGACGTCGATCGAGCATTTAAAGCACAAAAAAAATGCATTCGTGTGATATGTGGAGCAGGGTATCGAGACTCATGTAAACCATTGTTTAAAGAGCTACGTATCCTACCGTTGCCATGCTTGTACATAAGAGAAGCCTGTATATTTGTAAAAAGACACCCTGAGTTCTTCCAAACAAGAGCCCAGGCTTACAATTCCAGAGGTCGGGGAAGAGATGAGCTGGCGCTACCAAAACCAAACATTGGTATATTTAAAAAAAATGCATACTATATGTCTATGAGGCTTTATAATTCATTGCCAGATCATGTCAGATTGGAAGAAGACAAATCGTTTGTATTAAACATTGACAAGTATCTCCTACAACATTGCTTTTACTCAGTAAATGAATTTCTTAATTATGATAAATAATGATAATGATTGTATTCATATTGACATCCATATTAATTGTATTTCTACTGACATTGCCTTTTTTTTTTTTTTCTTCTGTAGTATAACCAGTTTGACACTGAATCAATAAATATTTGTATTTGTATGTTGCATGTGCAGCAGAATATGCCGGACATTAAACTGTATACCTTTGACATCCATATTATGTAACCATATTCTATGCAAATAAATAAATTATTATTATTATTATTATTATTTAAAAAAATATACCTAACTTAGGTGGTTTTTTTTTGGATTTTTTATATTTTAGTTACGGCTCATACTATACAATAACCAAACAAAATTTCATCGACTGAGGAATTAATGCTTGGGTCTCCATACAACAACTTCCTTCATTTACTGCACCACTAGGGGGGCGTGCCCCCTTGTTTGAGAAGTCCTGCGGTAGAGGAAGACTAATATTGTACTATTTTAACCCGGTCAAGGAAAGAGTGAGTGTCGTGTCGTATCAGGAAGTCAAACAGCTGGCCAAAGACCGTGCGGAGTGGCGATTTCTCCACCGACAAAAGCATAGCTCTTAAATTTAAGAAAAGAAGACAATATTTCCACTACATAGCAGTAAAAGTAAATAAAAAAAAAAAACAATTATAAAAAGAAGGAGATTAAAACTAGGTAAGTACAATAATATAAATTGTAATTGCAATTTTTGCTTGTTTTTAATTTAAGGATTAGAACTTTTAATATAGAAACACGACTTTAAAACTTTTCTGTACAATGCTTCTCGACACCCGTTTTTCTATCACAGAAAAGTATACCAGCAACCATTTTTAAGCTGCCCCAACTGGCAACTTGTCTAAGCAACACCTGATCTTAAAATAGCACTAAATCCAGTGCGGTGCCGAAAATTTATCTCTGTTTATTTGTTTGGCTGACGCGAGGTAAAGTTGGAGAAATCGCACCGGAACAGGAGTTACGTGTGATTTAGAGATGTAGAAATAAAGTCACGATGAAAAAATAGCAGTGATTCGGACTCTAAAAGTACCGTGACAAGCGGAGGAGAAATACGTTAAAAAATCACGTAGGTCGTTCCTTCTTTTTTTGTGTCTCGGTCACTCATGCAACGATAACGTTTAGGTGTCTACTAAATAACCGTTAGTGCTTATAAAAATTGTATCTCAAAATTAAACTTTGTAAATTGTAATAAGGTGTACGAAGTAACTAATTGATTCATAAAGTATGTTTATCCGTTGCTTAGTACCCATAACACAAGCTTTGCTAAGCTTACTTTGGGGCTAGGTCAATTGGTGTGAATTGTCCCGTGATATTTATTTTATTTTAAGTAGTGACGGTCCCACTAATAATATTATGCATGATTGGCCGTAATTCAATGAATCTGAATCGCGTACCAAGCGGAAACCTTTGTACTTACGTCATGTTAACATCCCATACATTTCACAAAAAAATCATAGTGAAATTGATAGTGAAAAGGTATCACCCTGGCATGTTTCCTCGTCTGTCTGAATTCATTCGCAAATGTGACTTTTTTCACAGACTTCAAAAAAAGGAGGTTCTCAGTTTGACCTCGACGGGTATGTATGTAAGTATGTATGTATGTTTGTCAGCGATTACCTCGTGTTTGGCTGAACCGATTTAGATTATAGATAGATTTCAGTGTCAAGAACACGCTTAGTCCAGTAACTTTATACATCGGCAGTATGCGTCAAATCCGGTAGTTCTGAATTTTTGCACACTTGTTTATGATGTTGTCCTAATGAATAATCCAAGTTTGTGACCTCGAGCGCCGAACGCAACTTTGTCAAAAATCGAAAAAACCGCGAAAAAATCGATATTTTTTTCAAATTTTGGCGATTATAACACTAAAGAACTAGTGTTTGAAAAAACTTTCTTAAAACGTTTTAAAGAAGACTAAATTTGCTACAATATGATACAAGAATTGTCTCTGTGGACCCAATAGTTTCCAAGATTAAGCCTTTCAAAGTTTATCCTTTTTACGAACTTCGCAATTTTTTGCGATTCTGTCGTTCTGAATGAATTTTGACCCTGATTATACTATCGAAGCCCTCTACTTTTATGATAGGATGTTAAAAAAGATAATGAGGAGTGTGAACGATGATGTGTGAGCTAAGCTACGAATAATGAAGTAAATAAAAAAGAAAAGTACAACAGAAGTTAAAAAGTTTATTTGTTAGGAAATTGAGTAATATTCAAAATCAAAAAATCAAATTAATTTGGCCCTTTTGGAAGGTCCCGGTTGAGGTTCGTCCGTATCTGGATCGACGTACTGGGATGGCATATCCCCATCAGGGGATGGTAATGAATCGTCGACGTTTTGTGCCGTCAAGTCATCCTCCATTTCGACATCGGACACATCGTCGCCTTCTAGGATTTTACTACTGCAACATCAGGTATATTGTCACAAGAGGCCTCGCTGCAGTGCCTACAGACTGATAAGTATTTTAATCCTGTCTTCCTGCAGCTGCACGCGATCCCACAACCCTTCGTGCAGCCGCAAGTAATCATCTGCAAGAGGTGTTGTGGGGCTGCATCTCTGGTCATCGTTTTGGGGTTGAGGCTTTGTGGTGTGTCTATAGCCACCCCCAGGGTTAAGTGTGACTCCCAACCACGCCTATACCTGTAAGAAGATTGTACATGAGAATAGAAAATGATGAATGATATGTTATGTGAATTACTGATGCAAGGACAAATTTTTACCTGATGGTATGTCCGCAAGGAGTGAAATCGAGCAGAGTCTCTTGTGGGAGGTAACCTGGCTAGATTGAAGCTGGTTTTCGTTGCAGCCCTAGCGAATAGTCGGTACCGTAGCTCGTCAAGGTTATAGGTGTTGTGGTTGCCTAAATTGCGAAGTTCGAAAAAATGATAAACTTTGAAAGGCTTCATCTTAGAAACTATTGGGTCCACAGAGACAATTCTAGTATCATATTGTAGCAAATTTAGTCTTCTTTAAAACGTTCTAAAAAAGCTTTTTCAAACACTAGTCCTTTATGGTTATAATCGCCAAAATTTGAAAAAAATATCGATTTTTTCGCGGTTTTTTCGATTTTTGACAAAGTTGCGTTCGGCGCTCGAGGTCACAAACTTGGATTATTCATTAGGCCAACATCATAAACAAGTCTGCAAAATTTCAGAACTACCGGATTTGACGCATACTGCCCCCATACTTTCAGGCGACAAAGTTACTGGATTAGCTAGGTGCGTTCTCTGTTCGTAGGCAGTTTTTGCTGCAAAGCAGAAAAATGCTGCTACGCGTTACGAGCGCAGCCGCGTAGCGATTGCGGCAGCGAATGTGTTAATACGGATTTTAGTTCCTAGAGTCATGGGCTACCAACTCATACAAGATATATTTAGTACTAAAAAACGGCAATAGATGGCACTACCATTAACATCTGTAAAGTATAAAATGTAAATAAGCCGAATTAAGTAGAAATATTGATATTAAAATAAAGAATAGCATATTTTATAAACACAACTTCACATCAACTTTATTTCAACTCCTTAATTTGAAGATAAGAAACATCATAAATAATAAATTGAGAATACGAAAGTATAGGCTACATGTGACTACGTTTCAGCTATGAGGTTTTCGTAGTAGTTTGCAAAAGTAACGCTAGATGGCGTAAAACCGGTATGCGCATGCAGCGGGCTACTATGTAATTCGAAACACGAAGTTCGTGTCGTGCGGTCTCTTTCGCTCTCGTAATAAATAGTATAAGTGTCAGAGGGACCGCACGACACGAACTTCGAGTTTCGATTTTCAGAGTAGCCTGCCTATGTGCTGAAGGGCTACTCCGAAACACGACGTTCGAAGTTCGTATCGTGCGATCTCTCTCACACTTATACTATTTAATACGTGAGCGAGAGGGATCGCACGACACGAACTTCAAGTTTCGTAGTAGAGTAGTGACGATATGTAGTTTTTTTTTTTTTTTTATTCGACTGGAAGGCAAACGAGCAAGTGGGTCTCCTGGTGGTAAGAGATCACCGACGCCCGTAAACATCTGCAACATCAGGGGTATTGCAGATGCGTTGCCAACCTAGAGGCCTAAGTTGGAATACCTCAAGTGCCAGTAATTTCACCGGCTGTCTTACTCTCCGCGCCGAAACACAACAGTGCAAGCACTGCTGCTTCCCGGCAGAATTAGCAAGCAAGATGGTGGTAGCAATCCGGGCGGACCTTGCACAAGGTCCTACCACCTGCTATTATGCGATTATGCAATTATAGTATAGAAATATAAGTGTTGTGTAGTGTATATACTTGGTTTGGTGTTTTTCAAAATCCTCTAATATCTCAGAAACGGTGCGTCCTAGCTCAAAAATAGCCAAATTTTCAACCCCCTCCCAAGCCCACCCCCTACGGGACTACCCCGGACCCAACCCCAAAATTTCATCCCCCCCCCCCCCACTTTTAGCACATTGACCAGCCTAACCAGACCCCTGATCCAAGGGTAGCAAAAACTTCCAGGGCCTATAGCTCCGGAACGGGGCTACTCCGAAACACGACGTTCGAAGTTCGTATCGTGCGATCTCTCTCACACTTATACTCGCATCGCACGACACGAACTTCGAACGTTGTGTTTCGGAGTAGCCCCGTTCCGGAGCTATAGGCCCTGGAAGTTTTTGCTACCCTTGGATCAGGGGTCTGGTTAGGCTGGTCAATGTGCTAAAAGTGGGGGGGGGGGATGAAATTTTGGGGTTGGGTCCGGGGTAGTCCCGTAGGGGGTGGGCTTGGGAGGGGGTTGAAAATTTGGCTATTTTTGAGCTAGGACGCACCGTTTCTGAGATATTAGAGGATTTTGAAAAACACCAAACCAAGTATATACACTACACAACACTTATATTTATATACTATAATTGCATAATCGCATAATAGCAGGTGGTAGGACCTTGTGCAAGGTCCGCCCGGATTGCTACCACCATCTTGCTCGCTAATCCTGCCGGGAAGCAGCAGTGCTTGCACTGTTGTGTTTCGGCGCGGAGAGTAAGACAGCCGGTGAAATTACTGGCACTTGAGGTATTCCAACTTAGGCCTCTAGGTTGGCAACGCATCTGCAATACCCCTGATGTTGCAGATGTTTACGGGCGTCGGTGATCTCTTACCACCAGGAGACCCACTTGCTCGTTTGCCTTCCAGTCGAATAAAAAAAAAATTAAAACTACATATCGTCACTACTCTACTACGAAACTTGAAGTTCGTGTCGTGCGGTCCCTCTGACACTTAAACTATTTAATACGAGAGCGAGAGGGACGGTACGATACGAACTTTGAGTTTCGTAGTATAGCCCTAAGCTGTAGATAATCTATAAACTAAAATGGCTGACAGCGTTTTCAGCAGATTACGAATAGGTTTGGATCTACGAAACCTCGATTGCTTACGCACTGACCAGCGGCCGTGAGTAGGTTATATAACGTAGCGCCATCTACCAACCCTGTCATGTCCTAGTCAAGCTATATATTGAGCTAACAAGCGACACCCGTATCATTAGTGTCTCGCTAGATGGCATATAGGTATCGTGTTATTTGTGTTCTCAGTGGTGCCTTCTATTGTAAAATAAAGAAAAGAAAAATAGCCAGTTGTATAGCCAGTATTAGGGTGATACCGTTTGCTTGTACTAGGTGGTGTCTCTGTATATTATGTTCTCTGTGCTAGAGTCTACCAACACGTATATCGTTACTTATGTGAGCGACTACCGTGACGAACCTGACGATACGAGTATCACGATTATTTGTCACTGTGATTTTTGTCACTGTTACGACGGTCACGGCGACAGGGAAGTAACGCTTTCGCCCATCGCTAGTGTGATTTAGAGGTGGGCGACGGGCTCAGTTAAATTCGTTGGCCTTTATTCACGTTAATGATGAGGTTAGAGTTGTCTTTAGTTGTAATTTATTTGCCAGCAATTCTGTGAGGCTAAAGAGAATAGAAATGGCCTAGTTCCAAACGAGGACGCGAAGAATCCTACCTGCAGCAGTGCACTGAAAAAAAAACTGTATTTTTATAATTAAGTGGTCTCTTTAACCCCCCATCCAAAAAGAGGGGTGTTCTAAGTTTGACCGCTTTGTTTGTCTGTCTATGGCACCGTAGCTCTTAATTGGTGGACTGATTTGAATGTGGTTTGTTTTTATTTGACATCAAATTTTCTAGCGATGGTTCTTAGACATGCTTCATCAAAATAGGTTAAGCCATTTTTGTGATATTGAACTTTGAAGTGACAAAGTCGGGGGCTTTCCTACTTTTTGTTGGTTAGGTTAGTCACTAAATATAAATTAAAAAGTGAGTTTCCTGTCAATCGTTCAAAGGTTAACTGGAAGAGATCCCTTTAAAGGATAAGTTTCTCATCGTACGTTCTTTTTCTCTTGTAAACAGTTATTTTAACATGTTTTACGTACAATAAAGCGCCATACAATAAAATACTTTGTGTGAAAATTGTAGAGTTTTAAAATATATTTAAAGGTAACCCTACGTTTACCGTCCACGACAAGAAACATTTGTCAAGCTGACGATTAATCAATGTTTCTTTGATTGATGACTTTGAAAACTGCGATAAATCAGCCGAGGTCCTAGTTTATTAAAATATGAGCCAATAAATTCCAAAGTTGGCGCTAGCAGCGAATCCCGGACACGGATAATGGGACGTCCGGAACTACGGGCCTTACTAGGACAGATGGCACAGGTGAAGTAAAAAAAACTTTCCGTTTCTAAAACCAGTAGGCGGTGCAATTACCACGCAAATATCGGGATAAAAAAGTAGGCTATGTGATATTTTAGGCGTCCAGCGACATACCGAATTTCATCCGAATCCGTCCACCCGTTTAAACACGAAGCTCACACACACGCACACACCTTTTTCTATTCTTGTACTTTTATTTGACAAATCAAAAAATTCATAATTCAAATTCATTCAAAGGTCCACGAACACGAATACAATGATATATAAACACATACAAGGCTCACTTAGGCGCTTTTAAATTGCTTTGAAATTCATAATAATACGGTTCAATGACCTTCCTTTGACAGTTAACTTTTTTTAGGATTCTTAACCTCTATTTTGAATAAATACAGCATGTACAACATTCCATTGAAATTATTTCACAACACTTTTACTCAGTTATTCAACAATAATCGTTCAAAAATAAAATTCAGTATTCATATTTTGTAAACAATAGTATATTTTTCTCGAGCGACTAAAATAAGCCAATATATACCCGAGGTGGTTAGCCACCCAAACTATAGAGAGGGTGTCTATTGACTTTTAGTCTCGAGGTGAAAACCCTATTTTTCACTTTGACTGCGAGAAAAAGGCGAAAGGCGAGGTAAATGAAGCGTTTCTATTGGTTGATGAAAAACATATTCCTCGCAACACATCCTCGCACCTCTCTGGTGGAAAATCTGCTTTAATCTCCACATCAATTTCAAAGTTTTCACGGCAAGTATTTTTTTTTACCCAGATACAGATAGGTATAACAAAATCGCATCGGTGAAATGGTCCATACACAAACTGGAATAAATATAATGGCGCCACCTTCTATGCGGAAAAAGAACAGAACGAAGACCACATAGACCAAGAAGGTAACATTTTCGTTTATTATGAAAATGATCCACACACAATCTTATTTTATGCCACAAACTAAGCAAGTAAGTACTGGCTGTTTGAATTTACTCAAGTCGCTCGAAGTAAATAAAAAAAGAACTTTTACTCCCTATATAGGGACTAAAATACTCACATTACTCCCGCCTCGCCTACTTTTAGAGGATGAGAAGTGAAAAATACTATAGTAGGCTTAGAATGATTATATTCTTATGAAATCGTCTAATAATGGGTTCACATCCGTCCCGGGCGCCGGTCATAATTCCTCAAACCGCTCTATCACAGTGATCGCTTATTTCTCATTCCGGGAAGCATCCATCATACACGAGTCGTTGGTCGTGTCCGCACACGGGCAACGACCTTAGGTAACTAGCTGCCCATTATACTGGTCAACTACAGACTTTGCTATACCATGCGCCATATAAATCTGCCTAAAAGTTCATTACTTAATACTCAGTTTTGACGCATTTTTGAGATACATTTTTTTGCGACGTCTTTACGATACTCCCGGATTGTGTTCGAATCGCTTAAGATAGTGCCTATTAAATTACTGGAATTATACCTTTATAGTTTTTGTGGTACTAGTCTTGGCAATGAACTTTTAGGCAAAGTTAGGCGGCTGAAGGTATACGACTATAATTTAAAAAGAAAGAACATTTTATTCATGACATTGACAAAGTAAAAGTCAGAAACAGAAACAAGTTGTCACTAAACGATCCCACCCTGTGATCATCCCCATCTCAGCCGTAGGACGGCCACTGTTGAACATAGGCCTCTCCCATAGACCTCCAGTTGCTTCGGTTGGCAGCGGCTTACATCCACTGTGAACCCGCGACTTTAAACAGGTCATCCGTCCATCTGGTTGGTGGACGTCCTACGCTGCGCTTTCCGATCCGCGGTCTCCACTCGAGAACTTTTCGGCCCCAACAGCCATCTGTTCTTCGTGCTATATGGCCTGCCCATTTCCACTTCAA
Source organism: Choristoneura rosaceana (assembly GCA_037349165.1). Taxonomy (NCBI): domain Eukaryota; kingdom Metazoa; phylum Arthropoda; class Insecta; order Lepidoptera; family Tortricidae; genus Choristoneura; species Choristoneura rosaceana. Next base: position 3,010,201 of record JAZBNJ010000026.1, read on the forward strand.
CGAGATAATTCTCTTAGCTATGTCGGTGACCCTCGTTCTTGTAAGTACGTATCTCCCTATTTCTGATTCGATCCCGTAGAGAAACCCAAAGCATACACCCTGTGATGGGACCAAAAGATACTTGCTGCTGCATAGAGAAAAGCGTTTGTGGAAGAGATAGGTCTATAGATTTTTCAAAAAAAACATAATAAAAAACAGAATTTTAAACAGATTTAAGTTTTCTCTTCGCTAAACACTGTCTGTATTTCTATATTTTCATAATAATTTATTTATAAGTCATGGCAAGTTTAGGACTTGTCAAATACCATATTAGTTCACATGGGAAAACAATAGGATACTGAATCGCACGCAGCAAAGCCTGTGCCATGATTTGAAATAGAAAATCAAAGCTTTAAGCTAGCTTTAAAATCAGCAGCCTTTCATGTATTTCTATTGTTAAAAAAACTGCAATAGCTGTACAATCCGTCGGTTGTTTTTCTAAACACAAGAGAATTCTAACAATCGAGGGACTAAATGAATGGAAAACGCTTTGGGGGTCGACTTGGCCCATTTGGACGCTTTAAATCCATCTTTTTAGTTCTTTGTATCGCTCAGCTTGCACATTCTTACCCAAAGCTTCAAGGGGGTGGTTTTTCGAACGTATGTCGAATTTATTTATGCAGAAATGTAGGCGTGTATGGCTATTTTTCAGACGATCTCTGCAGAGGCGGATCTTGAATTTGTGGGGCCCTGGGCTACCCTACCTAATTACTCAAACCCCTTGATCGGATTTTTTTTAATTCTGGATAATTTTTATTATTGACAATATCGTCTATTATTTTCAGTTCAGGTTGGGGGCCCTCTGTATCCACGGGGCCGCAGCCCAAAAAGCCTTTAAGTAGATCCGCCCCCGACTCTCTGCAGCCTAAACGTCTTGACTGATTTTAACTTAATAATAATTGTTTATTGAATAATATGCTGTCGACAATTTCAGCTCATTTAGACTCCAAGCGTCTGTCAAGCAGCAGTAGATATTTGTGCGTTGCGAATTCAGGCCGAAGAGCGTGGTGTTCCCTCGTTTTAGGGTAGCGACGAAGACGACATTCAAAAATCCCTAATTAAATTTATGTTTTTTGTATAACTTGAATCAGCCTACAGAAGTCCACTGCTGGACTGGACATAGGCCTCTTCCATGGCGCGCCACAACACTCTCGTCTTCAGCCCCTCGCATCTATCCGCCGCCAGCGAATACATATATACGCTCGAAAAACAGATCATTTCTTAAATTCCGGCAGTTGGGTACCTAAATATGTCCTATAAAGATGAATTTAACGTGAACTGTGCGGTCTAGACATGTCAGGACGTGCCTAATCGAGGAGAGCGCTAGCTAGCAAACATGGCGACACCTCAATTTGGTTTGAGTGATGGCGCGACAAGAAATAATCGGTAGAAATATGATTGATTGCCACATCACAACATGGCAATATATTTGAAACGATCAGAAATTATGTTCCAAGGTTTTGTAACTCAATAAGATGAGCACGGTATTTTCATGGGCTGTTCGATTGTTTGGAATTTAACGAATAATAAATGAACCGCGGGACGATTGAGAAAAGCAAAAATAGTCCTATAGGCACTAAGCAATGGATAACAATACTTTATCTAACAGTGCGTGGGGTACTTAAATACGTATTACTAGATTAAAACTTAAACAATAGCACAGGTGTATAAGACGATCGTGTGTGCATACTGACGGGTGTGTGTGAGTGTGTATTATAACATATTAGGTATGTTGGACCTACCTAGGTATAAGTAATTCACATAATTATTTAACGAAATCCTGCAAGCTCACAAAAAAATGTTCTGAAGCAAGTCTTGCAACTAAAATTTGCTAGCAATTTGCACAAAAACAGCTCTGAATGTAAATGAAAATAAAGCTGCCGGTCTGTAAATTAAAATTCAAACTGTTCGAGTTTCTTGAAAGTGTTTCTAATTTGCACAAATTGAACTCATTCGTGTAATTGGAAACGAGTCTAACAAAATAGTACTTTCTGCAACTAAGGACTTGAAATCGATACTGAAACGCGCGCTTTTTATAAATACGCGTTTCAAGAAAACTGGCAATCCAACATTTTATTTTTATCTTTTAACGAGTAATCCTTGTATATTTATTTATATACTAATTTATATTAGGGATCTCGGAAAACGGCTTTAATGATTTCGAAGAAACTTGCTCCGTAGGGGCTATTTTGGGGCGATCAATCGATCTAGCTAAGAGTTTCTTAAACTTTTTGCACCACAATTTTTAAAAATTACAGTACTTATTTTTTTTTTTGCAAATTTCCTAGTAAATATGTTTACAGACTGATCCGTATAGACACACTCATCTATGGACTGGCCTATTGCGGACCACTGATACACAATACATGCTACGGACCGTTGTGATCTGGGCACACCTGAGTTTTTGAAGTGTAATGGTTTTTTTTTTGCAGTAAAAATATCAACTGTTATTAGCGTCGAGGTTCAGTGGTAGTATAAATTGTAATTGTAAATTTGAGATATAGAGTTCAAATAAGGTCGGATACGACTTAGTTTTATACTTTTTTTTATTTAGTTTAAGTTTTTTTAAGTTGCCAAACCCGCCAAATTCAGTTAGAATTAATTATACTAGTATTAGTGAGATTACGTTTTTTTTAATGTAGTATTAGCACTTGAAACGCTAGTAGCGTTACCCATTTCTATGCCACTCACTAATTACTCTTGTGGCTTTTTCTACGACCTCTCTGTTTCATAGAAATAATTTGCTTATCCTTTTTTACTCGTCTCGTAGAAGATCTCTAGCGATCCTAACCCAGTATGTCGAGGAACCGTAAATAGCGTACCCGCTGGGAAATTAGCTGCTCCATCAACCAATGAATTGAAAATTAGTGTAATCCAAGCAGACCTTAGAGATTTTTCAAATAATAAAGGGTTTAAAATGTTATTGAAAAACAGGTAGGCTTAGCGGCCATTATGTTTTTATCCGGCTTCTGCAAGGAGAGTTGAGTTTTTTGAGCGTAATGTAATTATGAACTTACTAGTTGTTGCCCGTGGCTCTGCCCGCGTGGTATTCGGTTATCGCGCGCTGTTCCCTCGGGAACTGTGCATTTTTCCGGGATAAAAAGTAGCCTATGTCACGCTCGGGCCCATAAACTATCTCTATGCCAAAAATCACGTCGATCCGTCGCTCCTTTACAGCGTGAAAGACGGACAAACACACAAACATACAAACACACTTTCGCATTTATAATATTAGTATGGATTTTTGTTATTTGGCGCCCTCTGTAGTCATTCTCTAACTGAATCCAATCAACTTAAATAATCTATGTTTCAGTATGATTCGGCTTTCAAACTAAATTGTTTTCTAAGACATAATTTTTGATATATTTTACTTTTCAACGAAGCTCAAGATTATTATTTGAGCGTTCTTCATAACTCGGTAAAGTTCATGTATTATTTAGAAGTTAATTTTCAAAAGTTTCTTTAGCAGTTTTTAGCAGCAGCTTTAGGTAAATAAAATGGAATTTTGAAGAAAAGAAAGAAAAACATTAAATTTATTTATTCGTGCCACTTACAAATGTTTATAAGTAAGTCAGCCGTCGCACACCGATGGTTCCATTCAGTTTTGTAGTTAGAAATGTCAAAACGGCAGTATCCTTAAAAATCTAGTGTTGTAGAGCGATTTTTTATAATTATGTTTTGAACAAGAAATTACTGTGAGACTTACTCATATTAAATGACATCGTACCGGATAACTCACGTCTTAAATCGAGTTTAGCTCGATATGTTTCGGGCTTATTCGTAGCCCTTCTTCCTAGGAACATCGCGACACTGCGTGCCACCGCTTTGCTCGCTCGAATATCCGACAAAACTAACACCGGCGCACAGCTATTCACGTTTTCATCGTAATTTTTATTGTAGCTGTCAAATGTTGGGTAGGAAACAACACTAACAACATCACTCTGTAAAGGCAGGTTCACACCAACCGCTGAAGTAGCACGAGTATTTAACACTGTTTTCCAACTCCCCGGAAAAAAATGTCCATTCCATCTTACAGACTGGTTAAAACTAAAAAGTCGTGTTTGGGAAGTTGCATACGTTTTTACAATAAAATTTCAAAAAATATTACTAAAGAAACAGATACAAAATTCAAATCTATTGTCAAGAAGATGTTAATATCTAAGTTTATTATAAAGTCAATGATTATATCATGGACAGGGATATTTAGAAATAATTCCGATCCGCAATAGCGATCCCTTCAAATAGCGAACTTACTGTGTTAAAAATAAAGTTGTGTTAAATACTTGTGATGTTATAGTACTTATATAGATATATTATCATTTATAGATATTGTGAACCTGTTTAAAAAAAACTCGTTGAGTCTCTTGCCGGATTCTTTCCGGATTCTTCTCAAGAGAGGTTTTTCCGAACCGGTGGTAGATTTTTTTTGACGTTCATAAGTGCTTGTTGTTGTTATTGTGGCCTAAATTGAATAAAGAGATTTTGACGTTGAGTTTGAAATGAACCTCTTTTTTTAATGAAATCGTTTTTTCCTATGGCAATATTTTTTTTTATATTGAGCCACGCTACAGTCGCCAACACATCTTTAACTACGTACGCGTGAGACAGCAAAGAGCATTTCAAGTTACATAAAAGCTTGTTAAAAGCACTTGCCGTGAAGTGAAGTATCTTAAGTCAAACACAAAAACTGTCCAAAAGCTCCATGTAATTCCATTTAGGAGATACTTAAGGCCGTTCCCGTACCCAAACGAATTCTAAAATCGAGCCCCTCCCCCGCGCCAGCCGTCCCGCCCCTCGATACAATGCCGATTATTGCCGATACAACAGCGCCACGTAAGAAGTGGCGACTCAACTGAACTAACAGGACACTGATTTGTAAAACGTATTACTAGACCGAAAAAAGCATGCTGGATCGCATAGATGGCGTTAAAGTCAAATTGAAGTAATAAAATAGAGCATAGTGTAAATTAAATATTCATTTTAATGAAGTCAACTCTTATTTCAAAAAAACAATATTGTTTTTACACCGAAACATAAATTTTGATGTTAGCCCATGTTTTAGGTACTTCTCCAACGAACTGCATCTTTTGAATACCGCATTCTAAGGGTCCATGATTGCAAATAGATCGTAATTTTGTAAAAAAAAATACTAATAACTGCGACAATTCTTCGATCAACTGTTTTGTCAGGAACCTCTTCTTCCACATCGAACGATATTTGTAACTGAAAATATATTAAATGTGTTAGCATTTACAATTTGTCATGGACATATTGTATAAAGCACCGGTGGCAAAAAACTAACGAGAGAAACAGAAGTAAGCCCTGCACGATAGATTATAAGAACTTTGTGATAAATCAATTTACGACGCAAATAGAGAATGAAAAACCAGTGAAAACCAAAAATCGGTTAATAACCGTATTGAGGGATTCGAAACTGGTTAACCGGTTTTTAGCAGTTTTTCTGCAAACTATTTCAAAACGATAATTTTACTATTCTTGGTTGCTATTGGTGTTAACGGCGTATTTTGTGAGATTTAAATAAGTATTTAAATATACTCTGTATTAATAGGGGAAGGTGGGTTACAATGGATCATGGGTAACAGTGGATCTTTTGGTATAATTTTATGTGTATTACACGAATGCCCGTGAGTGCATTCGTGTAATACAAAGTTGTTGCTCTTACGCCCCCGCTTGCCAAACTAGTCATCGTCTCAGTATCGAAACGAGAGGTAATGTTGCGGTGTATAGGGCACGGGTACACTACATAAATACCGAAAGAAATTCAGAAAAAGAAGAATTAAGAAATTCCGAAAGTCGGAATCACGAACTTCAAAATACCGATTTTTATAATTCCGAATGTTTTAAAAGTCCTACTATGACTATTCCGATTTTTTATAAATCCGAAACTTAAACATCGTCATTTTTTTAATTACGATTTTCAAAATTTCGAATTTTAATACATCGAATAATAAGAAGTTCGACTCAATAATAATCCGAAATGTCAAAAATACGAATTCCGATTACTAAAATACCGATTTTCAAAATTCCGAGTAACATTACACCGATCAATAATAAATCCCGACTTCTAAACGTAAGCTATGGATAGGTTAGGTAGGTTAGATTGGTCTAAAAAAGTAATAACTGTTATTCATTTTCAGCAATGTGTTACACCGAGCTCCTATTCCGCGCAGTTAAGGCGCTTCGCGCTTTGACGCAATTCTATCCTAACCTATCCTATGCAGTTCAATTTACCTAAATTAATTGATATTTATTCAAGATTCGAAATTCAAGTTTCTGATTATTAAAACCACGAAGTTAATTTTGCCGAATATCATATTTCCGAATTGGCGATGTCATTTCGGAAATTTGCTAATCAGAATACTGTACTTCAGGCCAATAACATTTCGTGTTTTAATTTTTCGGTGTTTTAAAAACTGGATATAAAAAAATCGATATTTTGAAATTCGGAAAAATGAAATTCGTGTTTTTAAGTAATCGGAATTATATGTCTTAGGAATTGTGAAAATCGGAATTAGCGAATTCGGAATTTAATATTTTGGGAGTATTTGTGTGTTCCCATCGGGCACCTAGTAAGTAAAAAAGTACATATTTAAGTTCTAAATAAATGAAATTTTCTGTGATTCCGGTTGAATGAAGTTTTAACTAATTTATTTATAAAATTATTTAATAGTCTCTTATTACAAGTAAAACAAACCTAACCCACTAATAAAACATCACAAAAAAATATCAGTTAAAATTCGTTTTTTGGACGGAAAAGCGTGAAGTTGCAAAATGTTATGATAGAGTTTCATATCCATTATGCCATTGACTCTCACGAAATCACCAACCTTATCACCCGCAAAACATCTCCAGACTATAACTGATCAGTTATCCAGACCTCCACTGTTGGCATCACGCATAGTGTTGCCTTTCGTTGGCCTTCTTGTCGTCGAATATATTTGATGATGTCTCCCCCGAAAAATTGCAATTTCGATTCGTTGTAAAATAAAACTTTAGACCACTGCTCAGGCGTTCAATCTCTGTATTTTCGAGCCCATTACAATCTGTTACCCATATTCTGTTTACGTAACATACTTCCACCACCATCAAAACGGATACAGACTGATGGTGGCGTTGAGTTCTTCGCGAATTTCTTTAGCAGTTCGAGTTTGTTGGCGTTTGCTCTGGGCGTAAATAAAATTGTCTTCGCTTTTTGACGTGACTTGGCGTACCTAAATGAAATCGACTGGAATTAAGATCACGTTTTCGTTTCAAAGCACTTATAACAGCAGTTTGGGAAACCTTCATTTTTCAGCAATTTTTCGTGTCGTGAACTCGTGAAGCCTTCATTGGACCGACCTACATTAAGAGCACGAGTTTCGACACTCAGATCAACTTTGAGGACCCATTTTAAATAATTGCGGAATTCATAAAATTTCATAGGAAATACAGAAAATATTATATTTACAATAGAACAATTCCTCGAATAAGTATTTATTTTCTTACTGGGTAGTCATGGGCCCAATGAAACGTATAAATTAAAAGTATATGCTATATTTCAATATCAATATAATTTAATGTGAAAACCTAATGTCACAGAATGAAGTTAAACTTTTGACCGGTATTGTAGTTTCAGCAATGTAATTTTTCCTTCTGGCTCGTATGTTTTATCAGCACATTGATGACGAAATTTAATTAAAAAGATGAACTAACTTCTTGTTGTCCACTACACGAAGAAATACGAGTGTGTATTCTTGTTTAAAAAAAAAAGTTCCCACGCTATATTCGTCGTTTTCTAGTCTGAAGATTATTCTGGGGTATATATTTTAGGCAATTTACACATATTTAAGGACTATTTCCAATTTGGTTAATAACTGCCGAAAGTTATAAATAACCGGTTTTTAACCGGTTTGTTACCCGGTTTGCATTCCCTAGACGCAAATCTGGTACGCGAAGTTAAAACAATGTTATTCTAGCTATGTATTTAATACAAAGGATAATATTATTCTCTGAATAATAAGACAAAGATACAAAAATACAAAGATTGGACGCCTGAGCAGTGGTCAAAAGTTTTATTTTACGACGAATCGAAATTGCATTTTTGGGGGGAGATATCGTCAAATATATTCGACGATAAGAAGGCGAACGAAAGGCATAGCTACGCGTGTGCCAACAGTGGAGGACTGTTAAAAAACAAAAATAAAGTTGGTGATCTCGTGAGAGTCAATGGCATATTGGATATGAAACTCTATCATATAATTTTACGATTTCACTGATTACACTTGATTACACTGAATTTTAACTGATTTTTTTTTACATCGTGATTTTATATTAGTGGGTTAGCTTTGTTTTTACTTGTGATAAAAGACTATTAAACAATTTAATAAATAAATGAGTTAAAACTTCATTCAACTGGACCACTGTTACCCATGATCCACTGTAACCCACCTTCCCTTATTAGTAGAGTATATTTAAATCTCACAAAATACGCCGTTAACATCAATAACAACCAATAATAGTAAAATTATCGTCTAATACTTCAATTTTAAGCAGTTTGCAAAAAACCGGTTAACCGGTTTTGTATCCGTCGATGTGGTTATTAACCAGTTTTTAATTTTCACCGGTTTTTTAACTCACTATATCTAACTTGCAGGTGGTAGGACCTTGTGCAAGGTCCACCCCGATTGCTACCACCATCTTGATCGCTAATCCTGCCGTGAAGCAGCAGTGCTTGCACTGTTGTGTTTCGGCGCGGAGACTAAGATAGCCGGTGCAATTACTGGCACTTGAGGTATTCCAACTTAGGCCTCTAGGTTGGCAACGCATCTGCAATACCCCTGATGTTGCAGATGTTTATGGGCGGTGGTGATCTCTTACCACCAAGAGACCCTCTTGCTCGTTTGCCTTCCAGTCGAATAAAAAAAAACGAAGGTTTACGCGACCATTCTTTTCGTAGGTACGCGCCGCTGTGGGTAGTAAGGTATTTCTCGCAACGCACGAATTTACGTGCGACCTAGGTAGGTAGGTATTTTTAAATTTATAAGGATAAATAAAGTCTATTGGAGATTAGAACTTACTCGCTACAGGTGCCAGCGGTTGATAAAATCGGAGATTCCGTTACCATTTTTTTTTATTCGACTGGAAGGCAAACGAGCAAGTGGGTCTCCTGGTGGTAAGAGATCACCACCGCCCATAAACATCTGCAACACCAGGGGTATTGCAGATGCGTTGCCAACCTAGAGGCCTAAGTTGGAATATCTCAAGTGCCAGTAATTTCACCGGCTGTCTTACTCTCCGCGCCGAAACACAACAGTGCAAGCACTGCTGCTTCACGGCAGGATTAGCGATCAAGATGGTGGTAGCAATCCGGGCGGACCTTGCACAAGGTCCTACCACCTGCAAAAATTTGCACCATTTGCAGTCTGTAAATAAATATACCTAAATTGTTTTGTATTGTGTTACGTAGCTAGGGATAAAACAGCATAAGTCAAGTAATTTAATTATACTCACTCGATGGAGTCCGAAGATTTTGTATTTTGTTCAGCTGTAAAAATATCAAATTTTCTCTTTTACCTAAAAATAAAAAAGCAAAAAGCTTAGTTACGAGTTGTGATTCGAACTCTCGGCACATTTGACTGATTATGGTCACCTACTTCCTTTATATCCTATCGGTGAAACCACTACGCCACCAATGCTTTCCTGTTGCGCGTGAAATTCTGAACTATATGCATATTCATGATTGTAATGTTTGTTCTGGTTTGTTCAGAGAAAATTAAATTTGCAAATCAGTAATTTTATAACGATATAAATACTATTTTCACTGTTTATTAAATATATTTTTTTACTTACGTTAGTTCCATCGTTTTTTAGTATCTTATGAGTTGTCTTTCGAGATTTTTCCTTCTTGTTCAATTGTTTGTTACCCATAATACACACGCACACGGTGGTAGATCATTACGACACACAACACAGTTTTTACAAGTAACACTACAATAATATATTTGCAAGGTAAATTAAATAAAATCCTGTATTTTTTTGGGGAAACTTAGTACATGTCCGTCTGGCACGAGCGCTCAGCGGTCACTGTCACATTTCGAAAGAATGACGGAGATAGACATTGCAGGCCGTAAGTCAATATCTTTTTACGATAGAATTTGTCGATTTTTATTTATTTTAAAAATATTGCCTCAAATTATTGAAATTCGGCAGCTGTCAAAGGACTATTTAAGTTATGATTGATTTTTCTCTATTTTTTGTTTCATAGTGTCACCTAGTAAAAAAACAAGTAAAGTTGGAATAAAAATTCGCATTGGAGGTTACTTTGGGAATTAATTGTATCGAGCGAAGTGTGATGAATCGTGTATCGAAAGCTGTCGTTGACAAGATAATATAATCAATAATCATATATATTTTTCCCACGTCTACAAATATCAACGTTTCGTAGAAAAGTAGGATCATTCTTGGGCTACTTTTGCGTATTTGGCTCAGGGAACGGCCTTAACACGTTGCCAGCAAAAAGCTACCGTTAAAGCGTTTTCGAGACGTACTTCGGCTAACTTCGTTATGTTGGCTAACATTTTTATCGAAAGCGTTTTAGGCTTCACGTCCAGATATTACAGAGTTCGAACAATGATTTTCGAACAATAAAAATGGTCAAACTTTATTGAGAATTTTAGTGTCAGTTACTAATCAAAACTTTACTTTATTGAGTTTTTAATATTTTTTAGTAAAAATAACACAATTTTTTTTTCTCCGGCCAAAGTGAGTTATGCCATATTAAGCCAAGTATGTTATTGCCATAAGTAAAAGCAAACATACATAAACTGGCTTTGATTTTAGAACGATTATTACCAGAAGGGCTACTCCGAAACACAACGTTCGAAGTTCGTGTCGTGCGGTCCCTCTCACACTTAAACTATTTAATACGAGAGCGAGAGGGATCGCACAATACGAACTTCGAACGTTGTGTTTCGGAGTAGCCCTTCAGCATGCTTTTTTCTAGTTATGTAATCAATATTTTGCCTTTGCCATTGCAGCAAATTTTAACGAAGCCTGTTTGAAAAATAAAATAAAATAAAGGTTTTTCGTTCTTTCAATTATCATTGATATCATATTGTTATATAAAAATAATCATTTTACAATAAAAAGACGGAATTTTTTTCAAATCCCGGTGGCGAGTTGGTTAAGCACGCGTCACGGAATATTACAATTTGGGATCGATTTCTAGCTCCAGATTTATTTGTGTAGTGTTGTTTTCTGATAAGTAAAATCAAAATGATCTCGATCATTTCTGTTTCAATGGCCATACGCCAATACATTGCAGGGCTCTAGAGACTTTGGATTCAACCTTCTCGACCGAAAGCGGTTTTCGGTCCATCAAGTGGAATCCGTCCAGCCTACTGTCCAGAGACCATCCTATCTATTGACAGGACGCTTTGGGAAAAGCCCCAGAAGTAAGCAAACGCAGATACTGCCCGGTGTGATCTTGGGAGTCAGTGTTTTTAGTAAATAAAAAGATTCTCATTTGAAGACCATGATCACGACCAACGACCAACGTCTGATACAGACTCCTAAAACTCTGTATTACTCTGTTAGTTTTAATTCATAAATTAAGCTTTCTTATTCTTTAAGCCTGTTCATAGCTCTTATTCGTATCGTTTTGATTTGGATTTCTATCAAAATTGTTTTTAATTTACGTATTTCGCGTGTTGTCTGTTAATGTCATGATTGTAATTGTCATGTGTCAATGTCAATTACTCTTATTATCTTTTTCATAACCTATACTGTTGCCATGATAATGTGGGCTATACAGCCAACTCATATTTTAGCCTCGTAGCTATTTTTGTATTTAATTTGTTTGTTTTGTGTGACTTTCCGTAATTTTACTCTTGTGTGGCCCGGCGGAAGACCAGTGCTGGTTTTCAACCAGCGATATGCTGAGCCGGGACATTTTTATAGCGGCAACACTTCTTTTTGTTTATTTTTCCTAACCTGCTGTATGTACATCGCTGTTATAAATAAATTATTTTCTTTCTTTCTTTCTTCTTTCTTAAGAATGCAACACTGAGAGCACGTCTAGTGAAATCAAGAAGTCGTATTGGTTGTTTTTTTTAAAACGGATACTCTCTATTCACATGGTTCAATTTTGCGGGTTCACGGTGAATGCAAGCCACTGCCAACCGAAGCAACTGAAGGTGTAAGGGGGAGGCTTAGGTCCAACAGTAACCAACCTACGGCTGAGATGATGATGATGACGGTACTCTCAATTGACGGTAAACCTCTACAAATATCTGTGTTGCATTCATGTCGCGTTGCCCTCTGACATTTCCTGCGTTTCCTTCATTTTTCCTTCCCTTAATTAGTGCGAAGTAAATTAAACGAACTGTCAGCAATCCAAACGTCTTACCAAAGCAATTGAATATGCCTCGAGTCAACTCAAATAAACAAGACTCTTTTTCAAGGATAATTAAATGAGTTTAAGAGTTGGTTTTGGGGATGATTTATTGCAGAGCTAAGCTCAGATTAAATGAGTAATTAATTATTTTGTAGTGTCTGCTTTTTGACAGATTTTTTGGGGTAGCTATTCGTAAATAACCGGTGTTGCTAGGAGTTGATTTGGTGCTACGCGTTATTTTAAGGAGCCTAGTGAGTCAAGCCACGTAGTTATTATTAAGAGCATAAAACATATAAAACGCTGTGTTATTTTCAAAGTCCGTCTATTTAGAAATATACAAAGACTTGATTGTTGAAAGTCATATTTACCTAATTTATGTCAATTGTTTTTCTTAACTCTTTTTCTCTGAATCCAATGGGCCATTATTGTCATAAAAAAATCTAACCTAACTTATAAGTTCCAGAGAATGATCATTTACAAATTTCTGAAAACTTTACAATTACTGCGCGGAAAAAATATACCTAACATAAAAGATGACATTTTCGCGTACTATCGCAATATAATATTAAGTACATATATAGTAAGACCCACTTGCAGGTAAAAATAAATCTAGATTTAGTTGTTAAGCCTGGCTTAAGCTTGACAGTTCCATACATTTTGACACTACTAAACTAAGCTTAACGCTAACTCGAGATTTATGTGTTTCCTGCAAGTGGCCATAAGTGTGACATGCCCTCTTAAACTAGTTTCCTAATGTTGTTCGGAACTCGAAACAAAAGATCGATTTTCTCATTCTCTCATAACCGACGAGTCGCGAGCGATTCCAAGTAGTCATACTGTACCTAATTTGACATTATAATTAATGAACATTATCATTGATGTTTTTACTGCTTCGTCGTTTATTTACTCACTTATGTCGTGAATATACTTTGTGCGTATTTTAAGAGATATTTCCTACCGATTACAATAACTCCCTAATACAATTTACGAATGGTAGACTACCTGCCTGATTTCCCAAGGGACCACGGTTCGATTACCATGTTAGATGGATATTGTCCATGCTTCCGAGGAAACGACGCAGAAAACGATTGCGTGTTTTGAATAAATCGCTTTTTGAGCTTTTATTGGGTAAAAAGGCGCTTGGACGTATCTAGACCTTTGACAAATAATGTTACACTTAAATAGGATAAACATACTTATATAGATAAATACATACTTAAATACATATTAAACATCCAAGACCCGAGAACAAACATTCGTATTCATCATACAAATATTTGCCCCGGCCGGGATGCGAACCCGGGACCTCAAGCTTCGTAGTCAGGTTCTCTAACCACTTGGCCATCCGGTCGCCAAATTCTTATAGTATTACTTTGTCGCAGGGAGCCTTTGCTGCCTTCATCTTTTTTTTATAAGTGCTTCAAATGATGACTGCAACACGGCTTTACCGAAGATAAAGTTACGTGTCATCATCATCATCATCGTATCAGCCGAAAGACGTCCATTGCAGGACATAGGCCTCCCCCAAGGCTCTCCACTCAGACCGGTCTTGTGCTTTCCGCATCCACCGCGATCCCGCGATCTTATTCAGGTCGTCATCTTGTTGGAGGCCTACCGAAAGCTCGTTTCCCGGTCCGCGGACGCCATTTGAGAACCTTTTGACCCCATCGGCCATCAGTCCTGCGAGCAATGTGCCCCGCCCACTGCCACTTCAGTTTCGCAATTCTCCGGGCTATGTCGGTAAACTTAATTCTACTGCGGATATTATAATTTCTGATAAGGTACAAGTTATGTGAGTTAGTTACTTTCAACTTACGTGTCCTTATTGATAGTTTAATAATCGAAAATTACTGCCATATCGACGATGAAAGTACCAATATCTCTTAACTGATAGGTCTTGGAAATGCATATTAAATGATATGGTAACGGATAACTCACGTCTTAAATCGAGTTTAGCTCGTGAGTTATCCGTTACCATATCATTTAATAGGAGTGAGTCTCACGGTAGTTTCATGTTTAAAACTTGGAAATGCAATTGAGGTACTTAGCACCCCCTTGCCAAACCTTCTTCTTTGGACAGTCGGGTAAAAAGTACTATCAAAAATATCTGTCGTTCTATCAATTCAAAACAATTATAGGGCTTAAGAGCTACTTTTCAACCGGTATATAAAAACCACTTGTGTGTAACCACGGTTAAAAGTTTAAAGTTCAGTTTAAACTTGTTTTGTGAAGTTTTATTCCATATTGAGCGAAACTTTAGCTCTCCAGATCTCGAGAATCATTTCCCAGCTCATAATAAAACTTTGCTATTCATTCCTGCACTTTAAGGTTCCGTATCCAAAACAAACCGAGCCTCTTGCCTTTTATAACAGAACAGTAACTTTTAACCTTTTAAGAGGGGGAAATCGAGCATGCGGGTCACCTGATGGGAAGCAATCAGCGCCGCCCATAGATACCTGCAACCTGCAATACAAGATGACACGTTACCGGCCTTTTGAGAAACTGATAGGCTCTTTTTCAACCGTAATAAGCTTCAGTTAAAAATTTAATTTTTAGTACAATTTTTTTTTGCTGACTGTCTTTTTTACCCGACTGCAAGGAGAGGTATTGTTTTTTACATAAGTAAAATGTTTAAAATCCTTGAATGTACATTCAAATCTGGTGGCCGAAGTTTGCTTAAATTTACCTATCCAAGCCAAGTATAATTATACCTGAAATGATGAAAACCGACCAGCTGTTTAAGCTACTAGATAGTAGGTACCAAAGAAATAGACGTACAAATATTAATATACATACATACATACCAGCTTAAACTAAAAGCTTAACCCCTTTTCAGCCAGTCGAGTAAAAAGATATTACATTTCATTAATGTGTATCGTATTTTAACTAAAACCTATGAAAATATTAAAAAAATGTATACCTACTCTCTGACACCGATAGAGGCTAAATCGACATCGATATTGGAAGAAATACATACGATGACAATTCTATTCCTCTATTAGCTCTGTGGTCCACCCACTGGAGCAATCACCCGTCAAAATTCGCTGGGGGCTAAAAAATTGAATTCGCTCAAACATAAAATTGACGAAATTACTTCTTTATAATGGCTTTTTGGTCATTTCCAATGACTTTAGCGAATACAGAGCTAACTATGCGAAGAATGGAATTGTTACTGCATGCATTTACTTCCAAAATCAATGCTGCTTCTTTGTCTGTTCTGCTTTTGTGTTTTCATGCTTCAGCCAGTAAAACGTAAGTAGCTAATTCTTTTTGAATTACAATTTTTGCAAAAATCCTTTTTTTTAAGCTCTTATTTAACTTGTAATGAATATCTGTATGTCTATTAACGCATAGTTTGTTTACATCAGATCTTGAACAATTAACAGAACTTTGTTATTGATTAAGCTAAGAATATAAAAATATATGGTTCTGTTGCCACACAGACGGCTCGCCCTTAAAACACATTGTCATGTCTACGGATCTCTGACTTAACCTCGTATATAAAATTTTACGAATTTTGTGTGACACCCGTATGTCCGTCAAGGAATTTAATTCATGGGCCGCCATGGAACCTTTTCAAAGGAAAAGTCGTTACGACTTTCCTTATTAATTAGTACGATGTCACTATGACGTTTACTGTGAAATGGTTCCGTGGTAGCCAATGAATTAAACTCCTTGACCGTACATTACCGTGTGAATCTAAAAAAAATATTCGTTTTTTTTTTTAAATTTCATATTGTTATATTCATAAAATGAGGCTGAGTCAAGACCCGTCGATATGACATTTCTATACTCTTTAATAGCTCTGTTACAGCCAACCATTCCTCCCGGTTACAAGCGAACGATAAGGAAACGCTCCAAAGGAAGGTTTTCGTATATTTTTCAAAAGGAAAAGAAACAAAAGACTCCGGCTGTATCTCATTTAAATATCTCGTGCGCTCGGAAAAGCCTAGCTTTGAAATAGGGGTTGTTAAGAATTTAATTTTACTTTTGCGTTTTAGCGGGGTCATTGAGCTTCACGAGAGTCAGCGCTACTTCGCACGGTGAATAATGCTAAAGTACGCCTACGGATGGTGTTGCTGTACTGTACCACTACCATGAGTTGACAGTGACCGTACTCGATAGCGACACTGTAAATTATTTGTATGGAGAATTGTACAGCGCCTCTAGAAATAATTTACGCCGTCGCTATCGAGTACGGTCACTGTAAACTCATGGTAGTGGTACTGGTGCTGCTGTTACGTATACTGTATTTTTAATATTGCACCTATGCATCTAAAGGAAGAAATTGAAATGAACAATTTTGATATGAAATTAAATAAATTGAAAAAAGTTTATTCCACACACAATATATATACCTACATCGTGTATTTTTGATACTACCTCAAACTTTAAGGGCAGTTAGTGAAGGCACTAATAATCACATTTTATTATACTTAATTAAAAAATATAAACTTATTATTTTCCATAAAAAAATTAATTACCACGCAATGTATCACTACGCGAAATTACTTTGTTTTTACCTGACTGCGAAGAAGGCAGGTTAATTATTCAAAACGTTGCACTTGTTGACGTGACTGCTGTCACAAAACGCTTCTCTCTCGTATCAAATATTTGCTGCTCGAAAATATTTCAAAAATAATTACGCTTTGGTAGTTAATTCTAAATTAACAATTTGCTTTGATATCGGTTCACAGCACTTAAATCTTCATTTGGTTACAGTTTGAGGTAGTATCAAAAATACACGGTGTATAAAATTTGTAAGTATGTACGAGTAGGTACCTATGTCATACTGTCATCACCATTACCATTATTGTATTAGCCGCAGAACGTCAGCTGTTGGACATAGGCCTCTGCGAAAAAATTAAGTTCATTTGGAGTACAAATACGACATAAATAATCTCATAAAGTCAAGTTTTAAGGTGCGTTTCTATTAGCGATCAGCGGAGCGGGGACATGCAGAATTGATCAGTCGCATTATAAAAAATTGCACTGGGGACTGATCGACCATGACATGGTTAACATTATTATGGATAACATTGTTATGTCAAAAGGATGCAACTTCGGTTACAGCGTTTTGTGATAACAGCGCCTAGAATATTCTGCTTCATGCAAGCTTGGTACCAGTTCGATTCACAGTCCAGCACTATAGTTCCATTGATGAGATATTTGACATGACATTATACTGTAAGCGCCCGTTTTGAACGAACGAACTTTCAAATGCCATTTACTCAAATCGACGAATTCAAGTTTGTTTGTGGCATTCGAACATGGCGGATGTAGACCATGTCTAATTTTGGTATTTCTGCTTCTTTGGCTAGTTGAAGTATAATTTTGATAGTGTTTTATGCGGCGATTAACCTTAACAGTGAACAGTGATTACAAAATTCGATATTGCTCTCGTGTCTGACATTTTTTAATGCGCAAGTTGTCTCCGGGTGGTTTTTGGAATTTTGCTATCAAGTTGCAATAACTACAATCACCGTACTACGCGAAGAAGAATATATTTATCTTTATTTAACTGACATTGGCCCAAGCCTTAAAGGCCGCCATTGAGGAGAAAAATAAATAAAGTTTGCCGCGTTTTGTCATAACAGGGCGGGTCGCGATGTTTGTCATCACAATATTAGAATTTGTCTGTGCCGAATGATAAAAATCTATACTTGAAAACTAAGCTATTTTGAAATGAAAAAAATGAAAATATACGGAACGTTGTCTTAGCTTGTCTTTAAAGGAATATTCGACTCACCGTTTGTCAAAATTCAAAGGTAAACATAATTTGTTTTGCAAAAATTACTTAAAAAGAAATAAGTACGTAAAAGATCCCTTTGCGGCTTATTTAGAGAACGTTTTTCATTTTGATAACGTAATTAATTGCTGGAGTCTCACTGTTCCACTCCGCTCCGTGTCAATAGAAGCGCAGGCTAAAAGTCCCTTTCGATTTAAGTGTTTTATCGCAGTCGAGCCTACGTCGTAAATAAGAATTGGGTACGAATGCAAAGTTCTGGGAAGTCGCAATAAAAGCGGCTACCCGCAGTTTTCATGCAAATTATAGTTTCGAGTCTTAAGGCTGTTTAATTTATTGCTCTGAATATAAAACAGGGTACGCACTGGAGTGAGAACGACGCGATTTGTTTCGCGTTTTTTTGGGTTGTCATTCATGAATCCGGGGGAAGTTTTCATTGTACAATAATATGCTAGCAACGTTACATTATTAATGAAAGTATTTCATTCTGAGCTAGTATTTGATGTTCAATAATACAAGAGTTACTCAGCTGCGGCATTCGTGACGGAGACAGCATAATACAAAAATTGTTACTTAAAAGGTGAGGTTTTAATTAGGTGAAGGAAAGGGTGGGTATCGTGTCGAATCAGGAAGTTAAACAGCTGGCCGAAGACCGTGCGGAGTGGCGATTACTCCGCCACCAAGAGCATAGCTCTTAAATTTAAGAAGAGAAGAGAGAAAAGGTGACTTAAACATTATCTCGCCATAGCAAACATAATAAATAATATAATTAATTATGTATTTTATTAATTTATTTAATTTATCCATAATTTGCATAGACTTAGCTATCTTAAGGTCGCGGGTGAGCAAAGAAATTATTTTAGTTCATTGATATGGACCTCCGCAAAGTAACGCCTGATTCAATAAATTATTCAAATAACACATTTTTTATTATAATAATCAGCTGAATAGAAGATTGCACATCGGCCACGTATAAAACTTTCAAGCTGAAAAAGAAGCAATCATGAAAATATTTCAAATCATATATGAAACAATTATAAATATATAAAATAAATATTCTTTTAGAATTAAAAAAAAAGTCAGTCTGATTAAATACTTGTTATAATTTTCAATTACTTAAAATAGCTTTTTCCATCTAACATTCTTTTGAATCAATAATATAAGCGAGCGTTTAAAAAAACGACAGCAAAAAACGCAGCGCGCACCACAACGCGTGGCGTAAGGTTTTTACGCGACTAAGTCCTCAATTAACATACATAATTTGAGTTTGCGCTAGACAAATTGCAGCATTAGCTGGACCTTGCATTTCACGACTGTATTTTTAAACAAAACAAATGCATGGCAATTAAAGAAATCCCACCAATCAGGAATGAATAATCTTAGGAAATGGGGGTCTTCCTTCATCATCATCATCATCATCATCATCACACTACAAGTTCACTGCTGGACATAGGCCGCTCCACAACACTCTATCTTCAGCTCCTCGCATCCATCCGCTGCCAGCGACTCTCAAGGAGCCGCGGTACCGAAATGTGGAAGTTGATTGCGGGGCTAATCCACAAATTCAGGGTCGCTCAGCGAGCTATGGAGAGAGCAATGCTAAGAGTTTCTTTGAAGGATAAAATCCGAAATCATATTATCCGACAATGAACGTAAGTCACCGATGTTGAGCCTTACTACTATAAAGGGGAAAGTGAGTTTGTTTGTTTGTTACGCTTTCACGCCGTAACGGAGTGACGGATCGTCGTGATTTTCGGCATAGAGATAGTTTATGGTCCCGAGAGTGACATAGGCTACTTTTTATCCCGGAAAAATACACAGTGCCCGAGGGAACAGCGCGCGATAACCGAAATACCACGCGGGCGGAGCCGCAGTCAAAATCTAGTAATAAGTATAAATTTTATTATAATACTAGCTTTTACCCGCAGCTTCGCTCGCGTGAACCAAAAACAGTGGGAATTCCTGAAAATTATCATGATTTTCATTGACGTTACATTAAAAACAACCATCCCAAATTTCATCACTCTAAGCTCAGCGGTTCTTATTTCGAGATTTTATCCCTATCCCGTGGGAATATCGGGATAAAAAGTAGCCTATGTTTTATTCCAGATGTCCAACTATGTACATACCAATTTTAATCCAAATCCGTCCAGCAGTTTTAGCGTGAAGGAGTAACAAACATACTTACTCACTCACTCACTCACAAACTTTCACATTTATAATATTAGTAGGATATAGGGTTGAATAATATTTTCAACTATAATTAATATTCTTTGTATACCTCCTAGTGGAGAAACGGCTGTACCTTCTTGTGTTATTATAATATAACAAAATGTCATCTGTTGGACATATGAAGGCCTCCCCCATAGACCTCCAGTCGCTACGGTCGGCAGCGGCCTGCATCCACCGTGAACCCGTGGCTTTAACCAGGTCATCCGTCCATCTCGTTGGTGGACGTCCTACGCTGCGCTTGCCGATCCGCGGTAGCAAAATGTATTTGCGTGCATTTTTGTTTAAAAGCAAATAAAATATTTGAATTTGAATAGGTCGCGCGACGCCGTCGCCGTCGTACTTGTATGTCGTGGTCATTGGTTGCGGACGCCAATACCGAAATGCCCATAAAGATACTGCAACACGACGCATATGTCGCCGAAAAAGATTTATTTAGTGATAATAACAAGGCAAAGTTAAACATGTATTTAATAGACGCTACAAGAGTTGTATCGGGTGGTTGATAGTTGCGGCACGTAGGCGCGGCTTCCTAGAATTTTAATGGTTAGCGATCTGAGCAGTGAGCGAGCGAAGCTACACTCGCAATAGTATAACACATATAGCAACTTGACAGCATCTATGAATACCTACCTACCTACATTACCTACTACTATACATTACCTACCTACATTTTTTCAGATTTTCATTTCTTGATGTCATATTTATGAGCTCTCTTATACCCGACTGCCCGAAAGACGGTTGTTTTATTAAAAAGAGGGTTTTTTTTTTATTCAACCGGATGGCAAACTAGCAAGTGTGCCTCCTAATGGCAAGAGATCACCACCGCCCGTAGACACTTGCAACACCAGGCAGGGGGATAGCAGATGCGTTGCCAACCTAGAGGCCTATAGTTTCATTGGTTGTCTTACTCTCCCCGCCGAAACACAACAGTGCAAGCACTGCTGCTTCACGGCAGGATTAACGAGCAAGATGGAGGTAGCAATCCGGACGGACCTTGCACAAGGTCCTGAAAGATCAAGATCGCAAAGTGTGGCGTAATCTGGTGTTGGAGGCCAAGACCCAATTTGGGTCACTGCGCCCTGATAGTAAGTAGGTAAGTAATAAATTATATGATAAAAATTGTATGATAACAGTTACCTAAGTCATCCACATAACAATCCATAGTAGTTTCAATACAATACAATACAAATATTCTTTATTGCATACCATAAAGCAGTACAAAACTTATAATACAAACACTTAGATTCAGTCGGTCTTATCGCTTAAAAGCGATCTCTTCCAGACAACCATTTGGGTACAAGAAATTATGTGTAACAAAAAAAGGTGGCGGAAAGAGAAACAGAAAATAAAAACAAACAAAAAATCAATAATATTAAAATAAATACAAATGATATAACTATATAAATACATACATGCAACACTTATACAATATATAAACTACTAACATAAAATAGCAATATACATAAATTGACAATAAGGCCGTAATGGGAGAAAAAGGATAAGAAATTAGGAAAGGTAGTTAATTAGTAGTTCCTATCCTAGCACAACTTCTCGCACCGAGCACTATCAAAATTACATGAAATAAATTGCCGCCCTCAGAATCCGCCATAACTTTTCCCTCGTTAATTTCAAGTAGACGTCGTATATTTTAGCGTTTTTTTACGTGGCTTTTCCTTTATTTTTATAGATTTTAGGTCAATGCTTTTCATCTGGAGGGTAATGATTAGGATTCTAAAAACTGAGAAGTAACAAGTTGTTCGTTATGGAAAAATATTAATTATATATTATGAATACTAAAATATTTATTCTTTTATTCACAAGAATAACTGCAATCATACATTTAAAAAAAATTACTTAATTCTCAAAAAATTAAAGTTACACAGAGCACAATAAAATTGTACCAAATTTCAAGACTAAATGAAAAGAAAGGCAGTGGAATTTCTAGATTTTTTATCCCGATCCCTAGGGTATATCGGAATTAAAAGTAGCTTCTTTGTTACTCCAGTTCTCCAGCTAAATAAATACCTACAGACCGCATTGTATCCAAATTCGTCCGCACATTTTAGCTTGAATCACACACACACACTTTCCCATTTAAAATAATATTACGAGAAGCAAGATTACCTACTAAATATAATTGTATTAAAGACAATTTTTGGCAGCATCCCTTTTCAAATATAAAAAGGTTGGCTACCACTGTTTTAGGAAAAGAAAAGGTTCACGATGGATGACCAGAAGGCGGGTGTTCGGGACATGTCTATTGACGCGTGCAAACAATAGGGTCCAGGAAAAATCGGGGTTCTCAGTTGTATACTTATTATGTTTTTTTCTTGGCTACCGGTCTGACATGAATATTTTATAACACAGCTTTAGAAGGTTTTTTTATATAAACCAAGCATTATTACAACTTTTTACTAAATTATAATTATTTATTTATGACAAATTAATGTTTGTACTGACTTACTGTCGGTACTTTGAGAAAATACGAGAAACAAAAATTAGTGTTGTTACTTGCAAAACAATGACAAAAAGTTTTTGATTTTTATTATGCAGAATGTCTGAGTTTTTCCTAGTAGGTCTGCAGTAGTGTCTGCAAGTGGTAGGACCTTGTGCAAGATCCGCCCGGATTGCTACCACCATCTTGCTCGCTAATCCTGCCGTGAAGGAGTACAGCTTGCACTGTTGTGTTTCGGCATGGAGAGTAAGACAGCCGGTGAAATTACTGGCACTTAAGGTATGCCATCTTAGGCCTCTAGATTGGCAACGCATCTGCAATCTGCCATCTCTACGTCTTACCATCAGGAGACCCACTTGCTCGTTTGTCATCCAGTCGAATAAAAAAAAATTACCTACCTACCATTTTATTGGTAGCATGCTCAACACGAATGTTCAAAAGCGAGTTCAAACCCCATCAGCCGCACCCGAAAAACTTTATCGCTTTCAAAAAACCCCAAAGAACGTCCAAACTCGCGTGTAATAAACAAGCATAATTAATATCATTATTAATTTTAAAATATCATCTACGTCCAACGGGTAGCAGCTGGCGGACATTTGTTGTTCCGAGTAATCTTGCTTTAGCGAAAACTGTCACTGTGAAATATTGAGGTAGCCGATCATAGAGCGGGAGCTGATTAATGAAATAGCTGTTCAAATTTTACCAAATATTATAAATGCAGAGCTTTGTAAGGTTAGAGGTACGTAATTATAATTACAGTGTAACTGAAAAACAAAACAAACGTGGAGGGGACGTTTTGGGGTGTTAGGATGAAAAATAATACGAATGCTAAATAAATAAAACATTTCTAGTCTCTAAAGGTCCACGCAATACTAAATCTACGATCTGTACAGATCTAAAAAGTGTGATCAGTCTGCATTTTAGATTTTGTCTATCTTAAATTTTTGTACTGCTTTGCGAGGTGCAATAAAGAATATTTGTATTACAGTATTGAAATCAATTGAAAACATATATATTCGATATCGAATCAAATGTCAGTCTTTGATAAAAATGTAATAATCCTTACGGCCTCAAATGTGATAACCAATTAACTCCTCCCATGCGGTTTTTAGGGTTCCGGAGCCAAAATGGCAAAAACGGAACTCTTATAGTTTCACCATGTCTGTCTGTCTGTCTGTCTGTCCGTCGCGGCTTTGCTCAGGAACTATTAATGCTAGAAAGCTGTAATTTTGCACGGATATATAAGTAAACTATGCCGATAAAATAGTACAATTAAAAATGCAAAAACAATTTTTTTAGGGTACCTCCCATAGACATAAAGAGGCGGTGTTTTTTTTTTTCTCATCTAACCCTATAGTGTGGGGTATTGTTGGATAGGTATTTTAAAACCATTAGGGGTTTGCTAAAACGATTTTTCGATTCAGTAATGTGTTTGCGAAATATTCAACTTTAAAGTGCAACTTTTCATTAAAATTGAGCGTCCCCCCCCTCTAAAATCTAAACCGGTGGGTGGAAAAGTTTGAAAAAATTCAGGATGGTAGTCAGTATATCAAACTTTCAAGGGAAACTATAGCGGCTAAGTTTGCTTGAGAATTATTAGTAGTTTATGAATAAAATACGAAATCCTTAGAAAAATATTACTTAATTTTTTCGCAATGGCTACGGAACCCTATTTTGGGCGTGTCCGACACGCTCTTGGCCGGTTTTATGTGTAAAAATGTTTCGCTATTATATAATGCGTTTTAAGTGAAATTGAAAAATGAACTCATGATTACTTCGTTGCTGCTTTGATTTACTTTAGCAGAACATTGCTTTCATAAAGTTGCGGGTTAAAACTAGACAAAAATTAAACCTAACTTGCTTATCTATTTATTTATTTAATTCAAGATAACAGCCGTAAATATAATACAAGGGACACACAACATGGTTACATCATAAAAATCAAAATTTTATAAGATTACCTATCCCAAATTATTGCCACTTAAGACTTTAGCTTCGTACAATGACTTAAGTTAAAGTTACCGGTAGCGGCTCCCGGTCCAAACTAGCTTCTGACTGAGATAAAATGCAACAGGTTGTTTAATTAGGGTCCCAGCTTAAGACCCCGGAGTTAACCTATCATGCATTACTTACTTATCGAGGTCCTTTGGTCTCTTGAAATGATAATAAACAGCTTTTTTCATACAACAAAAGTGGGTTTTTGCGGTTTGAGAAGCCTTAAGTCAAATCACTATTATAAAAATATGCAGCCAAATAAAATATAATTTGTTTTTCTCCCTAATAATGTAAAAAAAGTGAATCTGTGAAATGAATCTTATCTTAAAGTTAGGGGTCCTTGCGGATACGCTTCGACCCGTATAGATCTTTTGTGTAATTACCCCTCCTTCGCACTTAATCCACTGCTTTTATCACCTCTTCCATAAATTGGATGATTTGACGTAGCGGTAGTGCCTTAAAGTCTCCTGGCGCGGTGTATCCGACGCCAAGGAGTCTCATTCTTAATCTGGCGAGGGCGCCGCGGTTTACTTACCGTCCAGTGACCGGGCCCGGTTTGCAATCTAGTGCCCAGGGCCCCGCGATGCATTGGGGCCCCCTAGTACTGCATTACCAAACGATAACCGATAGCTTTCACTTTTACCTGAAAATCAGGCTTACCAAATGCATGTTGTGCCCAGGGCTTCTAGTGAAAGACGGCCCTGCGTCAGTTTGATCATTATGAGGAAGAAATTTTGATAAAACATCGCACGTGAGTCTGTCTGAATCTTGTTAGAGGCGTCTGACACCCCATTACTGCCCAAATTTATCGCTAGGCTTCAATGATAAGATATTAGAGGAGCATTTATTTATCATGTATCATGGAACCGCTCGTATCATCATTATAAATGCTATTTCGTCGATGATACTGCAATACCTCAACGGCACCCACAGTATAATCGACGATTTACGAGTACATATCGCACCTTCGGTGACACAAGGGCACAATTGTCGAAAAACCCAAAAACGAGTTAAGTATACAGAAAGTTCTAAAAACTATGTCTTTACATGGAGGAACAAAGACATCCATTAAATTCCGCGTTAAATCGCCAGAGGGCGACAGTGACTTTGTCGCATTGGTGCGTTTTTTGATGTATGTTGGCACGACAAAGTCTTATTGGCCAATTGGCCGACAGCCCGCGAGTGAAGAGAATGTTTGCTGGAGCAACGAGGGCGTAAAGGTAAATATGCCTTTTGCTATTTAAATTTTTGGAAGAACAAAGTCACATTTGATGTACTTTTGCCTATAAAATGGTCACGCATTTGGAGATACAAAGTCGCTCAAAGCAATTTTGACTTTGTACCTCCAATACCCTTAAAACTTTATAGTCTTAAATTCAAATGCGGCCTTGTCATTCCATTCTATTAAAAAAAAAAACAACTCTGTAAACAATTATGACCTTATTATTCAAATATTTGCTTGCAATAAAATAAATAATGACTATTAATGACATTTTAGTTCCAATTATATTTTTATTTGAGCAGTCATAATCCCTACTTCCCTACTAATATTATAATAATATAAATGCGAAAGTAACTCTTACTAAGTATCTCATTCCAACATACAGCTATGTTTCTATCAGGTGGATGGCAGATCAGATGTTTATCATCGTCAATGTACTAAATAATTGGATGCCGTCCATTTGGATAAATCCATTGTAATGGTATCCGTTTGGAAGGTTCGTCAGTGGCCTGCTTAACACACACAACTGATTCAACAACCAGTTTACACCACAGCGAGAGAATTTGTACAGCACTGAGATTTTCATTCATTTTATTGCCATTTCAGCTGTTTTTCTATATGTGTATAATCTCCGTGTTATACGGAGATTCAATCAGGTGGGTATCTTAGGAACTCTGAATGTCCTTTATCAATGCTCGGAGTAGCCATCATCAGACCACAGTCAAAGCACCACCTAGTGAAGAACCAAGACATCAAAGTGACCTCTTTTGTATGAAAGGACTGTGGGCCATATTTTTTGCCGGCGAGTGTATTAAGATTTTTTTCTATAAAAATGACAGAAAAACTTTATAACAGTAATTGTTTGTGAAAAATATATATTTTTTGTTTTTAATTAAAATATATTATTTGTTTTTAAATAACTTTATTGTAATAAAAAATGTAAAATCTACTAAGCAGCGTTGCTTTATTATAGTAGACAAGATGTTGAGTTGATTCCAAAGACTATTTCTATTGATCCCTTGAGTAAAGTAAACACAAAGTTCCTAGACTTAATGTAAGTAATAAAAAATAAATATTTTATGAAAATAAACGAGTTTTTTTAACGAATAATTAGTCGTAGTTTTAGTTTGAACTCAGTCATGATTACAAATTGAATTAAATTTTGGTGGAACAAAGGCATATATGTACACCTTCGCCTAAAAAAAAAATAATAACAAATGAATGAAGGGTTCCTGATTCCTATAAGCAATATTTCGCGATCCATAAAACTATAAGGCTTGTTCCATGCGAAGATAAATTACTTCAAAGCTATACGAGCAAAACAATACAACATTGAACACAAAAAAATCTTTAAAATGGCTCTCCTGTAAAATCGTAAAAAGTGTAGTAATGCCCTTGTGTCACCGAAGGTGCGATATTTACTTAGGTTACGATAAGCCCCACGATTTCATGAGTGTATTATGTCCATCTGGAACGTGAAAAGCAGTGTTATCCAAAAATCCATTCTTCTAAGTCCAAATTTAGGTCCATCTAAATAGTTACGTATCTGAATATCGAATGTTAAAATACCGAATGTATTAAAATATCGAATGGGTTATAATATCGAAAAGGTATTTTTGTTAAGACTGTATTTTTTTAGTTTGTTATAAAACTAACCTAACCAAACTTAAAGGGTTCTGTACGATGTCGTTTTAATTAATCCTGAAAAGTTTTCGGTTTCAGAAAATAAACCTTTCGATATTATGATCCATTCGATATTTTAATATATTCGATATTTTAAACATTCGATATTCAGATGCGTACCCAGTTAAATATTTGGTCAGTTTTTCTTTTATCACAATGTTTTAAAACTCTATTATTTACGTGGGTGTATTTTTGTTGTTTTAATTTTCTGGTCTACTTTTGATGCACCACCTATTGAAATCTAGTCCTTCTTTCCGTAAAAAGGTTGCCTGGAAGAGATCGCTCTTAAGCGATAAGGCCGCCTATTGCTTACCCTGTAATTTTTTTCTGTGTATTTGTTTTCTGTATCGCTTACTATTTCTGGTGTACAATAAAGAGTCTTTGTATTGTATTGTATTGTATTGTGGGTATTATATACGCCACAGCTTTACACTTGTGCCACTTGTCTCCAGTAGTTTAGAACACGGGGCGTAATAGAATAAACTATAAGACACACGACATGATTCATAGCGGGAATGATTTTGATCTCCCAGGTTTAATATAATTCATTTAGATTAGCGACTGGCTTTGTTTACTGTGTGATTTATTACGAAGGAACATTCAAATTAGAGCAAGGTGTTGTAGCCTTTATTTTTAAACTATCGTATGTTTATAATACTATTATTATCTACGGTTGTTCTCTTTATTGTGAACAAGTATCGTAAACCACGTAATTTGTTTGTATTTGACATGTTTCACATTCAGTGACTTTATATTTTTCTTTCATTATTTTAATCATTGTAATTGTCATTTTAACATTTATATTTTACCATTAATTATTATTATTATTTTTAAGTTTAATTCTGATTTGGCATTGTTATTCTATTTTGAACAGGAATTTTATTGTAATTTGCTATATATATTTTTTATATTTTGTACACAATTTGACGATCCTTTCGTGAATTTCTTATAAAGAATTATGATTGGTTATTTGGAGTTTTTTTTCTTTTTTTTTTTATTTCAACTCAAAATTTGTTACTTTTACGGTCATCCCGTAAAACCATATCGAAAATTCAAACTGAGACATGGATGCAGCGCTGGTCTTTTTTTCTATTTTTTTCTATTTTTTTTGTATTTATGTCTCAGCTTGTATTTTTGACTCCTAAGAACATACTTTTTTTGTATTTGAACAAAAATACACGCTTTAGATTGCAATGCACTAACAGAATAATAACGTTAATATCTCATTTTGCCACCGCTCGTTACATAATTTACTTATAAACTAAAATAACCAAAAAGAAATACCATGGTTACGAGTATTTTTGTATTTTGCAATTCTTTGTAATAATTGTCATAATATTTCAAATTTCAATACAATTTCGGAAGGACCCGCGCCTTATCTGAAAGAGTAAGCAAATGAAGAGGTTTTTATCATCTTTTATTAGGTACCCTCATCTCGACCGCTTTGAAGAATTTTATTCGCCCAATAATACATAGAAACAAAAAGGTTAATGTAAACAGATCGGAGATAATTAGAGACCCTTTTATTCCGGCAGGAGGTCGTTCGATAATGCTGTTTTATGAAATGAAATTTATGAAATACTTGAGTATAAAAATATTTGATTTGAAATTATAGATGAAATTAGCCTTGCTACGCACACGTATACAGACATAGTTCATAATAAATATATAAATATCGTGGGACACCTGACACCAATTGACCTAGACCCAAACTAAGCAAATCTTGAACTTTGGATACTAGGCAACGGATAAATATAATACTTTTGTAGATAAATACATATTAAGCATTGGGGATGTTGTTTTGAAAGTTTGTGTAAGAATATATTATTCAAACAAATATCTGACCTGGCTGGGAATCGAATTCGAGACCTCAAGCTTCGTACTCAGGTTCTCTAACCACTTGGCCATGGATCGATATTCCTAGCTCTATACCGGACACATCGTGATATGCCAAAAAAATAAAAATCTAAGTAGGTACGACGAGCGAAGCGAGCGTGCCGCGACAGCGGCCTGCGAAGTGCCAGAGCCGATATGGAGGTGTTTCATGATATGCCTAGGAATTCCATGATGTTCCTAAACTAGCGAAATCATGAAATGGCGGCGTTTTTTCGATAAGATATGGCGGATGTCCCTTAGCCAATTCATGAAATGGTGCCATTTTACGATAGGCACAC
Organism: Choristoneura rosaceana; assembly: GCA_037349165.1. Taxonomy (NCBI): domain Eukaryota; kingdom Metazoa; phylum Arthropoda; class Insecta; order Lepidoptera; family Tortricidae; genus Choristoneura; species Choristoneura rosaceana. Next base: position 3,040,141 of record JAZBNJ010000026.1, read on the forward strand.
CTAGGAATTTCGTGATCAGGTGGATCTTACAATCAGCCTCAGACCGGGGTTGAAAATTTAATCGGTACATAAGTATATAAACACAAAGACATTTAATTTTATAATTCTTCTGTAAAACTTGGTTTCTGGTAAAATACACGGAATTAGCCAATGTTGGTTACGCGAAATTGCAGTATCATAGACGAAATGGGCAGTTACATCATACATAAAAATTACAAGTCTAAATTCAAAGGGGGTAAAATCACTTTGTCTATCCTGGCACTGATTTTCAATTACATGACACCGTTTCAATGAAATTCAGCACAGTTATTTAAAAAATGTTACACCAATACGCCATTGAAGCATCTACAAAGGCTATCTGCAAAGTAAATTTGTTGTAAAATGTACGGGATTGGATTTAGCGGGAATCGAACCCGGACCTCATTCAACGCGAATAATAGAGTGCCTGTTGAGTTATTCCATTCCGATCGTGACCCGGGAGCTTGTTGCGGAAAAGTTAAAAACTTTTCTTCCTCTCGTGCTGGTGACTTCACAAAATTATCGAGTGGATAAAGTAAAATCTTCGTCTACTTAATAACAAGGCAGTCAGGAGTTAACAAGAGTTAGGTAGCCCGTGTTATGCAATAATAATTGTTGTACAATATACTGTCACTCGTTTTATTTTAAACAGAGAGCGAAAGAAATAGAAACATTTTTTTTCTTAGGTTTAGTGTAGGTAAGTATTTTCTTTCTTTTTCAACTGTTTTTTTTTTTGTGGCAATAAGAGATTTCTTTCATTTCTTTCTTTCTTTCTTTATTTATTTACAAATATTAAATGTAATGAAGAAATACGAGTAAAAAAATTACAATTTTATAAATATTGTATTACTAACTATCTGCTCTAAGATATGTTTATTTCTTAGCGTAAATGAAGAGACCCAGACAAATAACGACAATCATTTGAACAGGATAAGAAATGTGAATTCAACTCCACTTTTATCGTAAGTAGGCATTTGAAATTATTCTTAAGGAGCTCCTGGTCTACCGTTAAGAGTACCTACCTCAAGAGGCACCTCAGAGCAGGCAGGAATATTGACCTATCTGCATAGAGGATGCGGCCTTTTAACATTCCGTTGGAAAAGTAGGTACGTTTTAGAATACGAATTATGTAGCACATTTACGATATAAGCATAGTTTGCAACTGCAACTTCGTTCGCTGAAATTCTGTAGACTGACATAGGCTACTTTTTATCCCGGAAAAATGCATAGTTCCCAAGGGAACAGCGCGCGATAACCGAATACCAAGCGGGCGGAGCAGCGGAAAAAAGCTAGTTTTACTCATAAATATGAAATTCTTTTAATGAAGCCCTTAGCATTCAATTTTAAGAAAATATGAACTTTTCCCGAATGTCACTCCAAAAGCCTATGATTATCGGTTTAAATTAAACATGGTGGAAGAGAATGTTCCTCAGGCGCAAATGCTCTGGCCAGCATTCCAAGGTGCATACCACTGGCTGACCACATCGTCACGTACGATATATAACTATGACGGCGTCAGGACACAGTTTCAAAGGGACAGTACTGCAAATAATCAAAAAACTTTTAAGTACCAGCTGGACCGAATTTGATACAGTTAAGAAAACTAATCACCAGGCCAGGACCAGACCAAAGTGGAACCTTTTCATGGTTAATTTTGCTACGATTTCTTTGGCAGATTTATGGAATGTCAATAGGACATCTGTTAGCACAAAGTTTCCGGCCTGGTAAGCGATTCATTTTTTTTGTAGGTACGTACCTACGAGAAATTCATTTTTATGTCTTCAGTATGGACGAGTCAAGTAAGTATAGTGAATTTTGAATTTTAGCAGTCATTATTTGAGGGCGAAATAATAATAGAATGTAACAAAAAATTGGAACTGTAATAACTTATAAGTGACATATGTCAATATTAATAATCTTGCTGTGGCCATCGGATAAACATTTTATTGCATACTTTTAGATCTTATTTTTATTTGCAAATTTTTAGTGCTTGTTTAGTTTTTAACGTTTATTTATACATTACTAGCTTTTGCCCGCGGCTCCGCCCGCGCGGTATTCGGTTATCGCGCGCTGTTCTCTCGGGAACTGTGCATTTTTCCGGGATAAAAAGTAGCCTATGTCACTCTCGGGCCCATAAACTATCTCTATGCCAAAAATCACGTCGATCCGTCACTCCGTTACGGCGTGAAAGAGGGACAAACATACAAACATACAAACATACAAACACACAAACACACAAACACACTTTCGCATTTATAATATTAGTATGGATAGGTTATTTAGTATTACTTACTATAGAGGTAAAATACCCAAGTGCTGATTTTCAGCCAGCACCATCAGTGACTATTACAGAGATATTGTTTCTGATGAGATAACTAGGTACCTATTATAGTTTATCTTTAAAATTTATGTATATAATTATTATTTAAAAGCTATGGAAATGTAAATATAACATAAACTTAAATTGAACAACGATTGTAAGCAATGAATCAAAAAAAGTGAGTGAATGAATGAAAAAAAAAAACAAATACTATTATTTTTGTACGCCTATTATGGATTGTATTTTTAGACAAATTCATATTAAGACGTTAAAAAGTAAAAGTAAAACCTTCACAAATATTTATTTTGAGTTAACTCGGTCCGCGTTTAACGCCTTCTGGGCCTTTCCGGTCTCTTTCATTCACTGTCAAATTTCACATTAGTAAAATAGGAGCCAGCTGTCATACTGTTTAAACTTTTCTGTAGAATAGTGGTGGTTAATCCAAGGCGCGGCGAAGCGGGTTGACCGCGAGATGTCGGCGTTGGACGTTACAAGCCCGATTACTGGACCTGCCTGACATTTACGACTATGTACCTACAGTCGAGTGCGACCATATGAACCAGAGACTCAAAGATTATGTATTTCAACGGCCGTGGTAACATATTTTTGAGTGTTACGAATAGATGTATATTTTTGCACTTGTAGCTACATGCGTTTGGGCATATGGAAAAGACATTAACTATCATCATTAGACGACCAGATGGCCTAGTGGTTAGAGACCCTGACTACGAAGCTTGAGGTCCCGGGTTGGATTCCCGTGTCGGGGCAGATATTTGTATGAAAAATACGAATGTTTGTTCTCGGGTCTTGGGTGTTTAATATGTATTTAAGTATGTATCTATCTATATAATTATGTTTATCTGTTGCTTGGTACCCATAACACAAGCTTCGCTAAGCTTACTTTGGGACTAGGTCAATTGGTGTGAATTGTCCCGTGATATTTATTTATTTATTTTATTTATCATCACAATCACTGTCATTGTTCTAGCCTATATACGTCTCACAGCTGGGCACAGGCTTCTTCTCAGAAGCAGGCTTGGGCCGTAGCTCCCACGCAGGCCCAGTGCGGACTAGGAACTACACACATACCATTGAATTCCTTCGCGGGTTTGAGCACGTTCAGATTCACTCGATGGTTCCCTCCACCGTAAAACTCGTGGTCTCGTGGTAAATTTCAAATGTTAGTAGAGAAAGTTATGATTTTTATTGTCAAAAAAAAAACTTTCAAATGGGGAGTATAAACTTCAAAAAATGTCGCTTAAAGGGTTTCTCCTTTCCACCGTCGAAATAATAATCTTTATTTATCTTTCATAAAAAATACTTAAACATCAAACTTTATGTTATTTATGATAGAGTTTGATTAAAATTACAATAAGTCCTTTATAAAGGACTCTGGGCTTTAGGAGGATATGCTACACTTTTTAAAAGAGGCAAATAACACACGTTACAGAACAACAAGCACATTTCAAATTTATACAATTTTATAGATACATCTTCCTGTAAAAGACTCAATGGCCTCATAATCTAGGAATATCAGGGATAAAAACAAAAGCTACACGGGACAAATTGGATAGTTCCCCCGAGCGTAATAAAATGCAAAATTTTATTGATAGGCTCTTTTATTGTTGTAAAATGAATCAATCGACCATTTTTGTGTTGTAAATTTACCTTTCCGGTTGTTTAATACTTCCATTTGCATTTTATTTCCTGCGTCGAACTCGGGTCGTTGAACCTTATTCTAGTAAACTGACGCTTATAGGTTTACTTTCCTGGAACGAAACGCTTAGTTCTTGTCACAATGAGCTACTGAAATAAAACAGATAGGATGTTTTTATGTTGACAGAACTGTACTGGGTGGAATGTAACCGGTATAAGCAGCATTTCCACCAATAATGTGCGAGGATATGTTGGCGAGGGATGTGTTTTTCACCAACCAATAGAAACGCTTTATTTACACATCCTTGTACAGCACATCTCTAGTGGAAACGCTGCTTTATATTGTCCACTTAGCTTTTGAGAACTATCCCACAAACACTATTCTTACCTACTAATATTCTAAATATAAGCTTTTGTGCGTATGTGCATATGTTTGTTACTAATTCTTGGCCAAAATTCTTGAAATTTGAGCATCAGGAATAAAACATCACATGTAATTAGGATAAAATCTCTAAATCACATCCGCTTGGTAAAGATTCATGTAATACTGTTAGGAAGGTATCCTAAGGTCACGGGTGAGCAAAGTAATTATTTATAATTAAAATAGCAAAAGTAGACCAAGTAGAGTTTCCCACACCCAGTTGCAGCTTGCAGCTGGTGAGTGCAAAGGCCTGATTATTCCCTACAATTGCAGCGGACTCGCCGGCCCTCTGCAGTTCAGGTGTGGTGCAAGTGAAATGAAGATGAATTTCTAGCTTACATCCTATTCTCAGACCTATCGAATATACTCAAAAAATTTCATAAAAATCGGTTCGGAGGAGTTTAGTGACAAACATTGTGACTCGAGAATTTTATAAATTAAAGTAACTGTTGCCCGCGACTCCGTCTGCGGAGAATTATGAAAAATGGTTTACGGCCTGTTCTCAGACCTTCCGAATATACACAAAAAACATAGAGAATTTTATATATTGGATTTATCAATATCACTAGCTTTATGGTTTAAAATATTGTGAAAAGACCTGCTTACAATTCAAAAGTGTAAAGTTCCCAATACGGACTGTGAGGAGCAAGCGCAGCGTCGGACGTCCACCAACGAAATGGACGAATGACCTGACTAAAGCTGAAGAAGCTAAGTCTATGCGAGGTACCCTAAATTTTTTTTATATATTTTTTTTATTTTACCGCTTTGTCGACGTAATCAATATGTTTATTCATGCCAAATTACAGCTATCTAGTACTAACAGACTCTGAGTTAAGCCGCGGACTGACAGATGGACAGACATGGCGAAACTATATGGGTTCCTAGTTAACTACGGAACCGTAAAAAGGAGCATTTTATATGAAAAGAAAAGAGCTAAAAGATCTACTGCGAGTAATTCGACGCACCCCCGACACGCCCTTGGTCGTTTTATTCTATACTAGCTTTTGCCCGCGGCTTCGCCCGCGTAGAATTCGGTTATCGCGCGCTATTCCCTCGGAAACTGTGCATTTATTCGAGATAAAAAGTAGCTTATGTCACTCTCTCCCGTAAACTATCTCTATGCCAAAAATCACGTCGATCCGTCTCTCCGTTTTGACGTGAAAGACGGCCAAACATACATACAAACACACAAACACATTAGCATATATAATATTAGTATAGGTTAATTCCTTTTAATACATTTTTTTTCATGATTGCACCAAACGTGTTGAAGAATTGGCGGAGCGTGGGTTTCATCAGTATCCTGTGTAATCACAAAACAAGCAATATGGACTGCCACAGACACGGGGCTTTGTGAGGTCATACACATTCGAATGTACTTTTAGGCACCGGACCAATATTTTAAATCACACAATGGAAATCCATTTGAAAATGAAAATTGCATAACTCATCAACCAGAAAACTCTGAAATGAAATAATAAATGTCGAAAATACAAACTGAAATATAGATTCAAAGAAAAACCAGAAAAATAAGACCAGCGCTCGGAATCGACTCAGGGCCTCGGCATTCCAAGCCGTGTACTATACCGCTACACCACCGGTAAAAACCGGTAACCGTTACCGGTAAAGTAACAAAATTTGGAGTTGAAATAAAAAATACCAAAAGATTCCAAAAAACAATCTTAAATAATAAATGCTAAGTTTTTTTTGTAGCTGTTCCTCTTTATTTTACTGTCTTGCAATTACGAGTAACTCTCTTCTAAGCTTCATATATCCGCATCGATAGAATCGTTCTAAGTTGAACCTTCGAAGAGTTTCGTCCTTAACTATATAACCGTGGGTACCTAGAGTAAATATCCTCGGTAGCTCCACAAAACTATGGCAAAGTTGAGCACGTGATTAACGTCATAAAATGCCTAAGGCTTAGGTAGATTATGGTTTCCGAGTATAATACGATGAATCATGAAAGCATTTATATTTTATCTGATAAAAAATTCTTACTGAAAACTATGTTACATCATTATGTAAAGGTAATGTTGGTGACTTTAATGAGTTATCAAATAATGGCTAATTAGCCACTTGATGGCTCATTAAACTTAAGTTCTAATTGGACTCTAATTGTACTCTAATTGTACTTTAATAATTAACTAACTGATGTTATTTAAGACCACCATCATTCCTTACCTACCTTTTATTTTTTTCTCTGTTGCTTATGTGGTGTTCAGTGGAAAGTTAGGTATTGTATTTTATAGGGTGGCGCACTAATCGTGGACATGTTAAGCACAGCAGTGCCCGGTAATGGACAGCGCGGCTCAATAGCTTAGAGATGACTATTCATGAACTTTACTATCAGTTATAATGATCCCAATTATAATATTAATTAAACAACAATAGTGTAAAATTCTGAAAAATTTGGTTAACGGAAAAATTCCATTATTACCTAGTTCTTGTCTACGGCTGGTGCTATCAACAACAATAACACAACAATTGGTGAATAAATATTAAAAAATTACTGATAAACAGCCTTTCCGACTAACTTTGTAGGTACAGTCAACGTCTAAAATACTTAAGTGATCATTTCTGTACCTTGTAGGTTTCAGTCGTTACACAATTTCATATGGCTTTTCAAACAATGACGTTAAAGTGACACAAGGTACAAAAGTGATCACTTATTTATGACGTTAACTGTACTATGATTTTTAATTAGATTTAATATAGACACGGAAGATTTTTTTTGTTATTAATCAAATAAAGATATTAAATTAAATTACGTCGTAAACTATCTGATCACAAATGCCATGTTTTAAGTTAGATATTTTTCTAATTAAACAAAAGAGTACGAAAGAAGTGCTTTATTCACATACGCATCACTTATACAGTTTATAGACACTGTTCTAAGGTAAATAAGCTATTAACACTTCGCGTCAAACAACAACACTGATTCGCTTAGTTGAGGATGTCGGGGAGGACGACGACGGGCGCGGGGTTGACGGCGGGCAGCTCGGGGGCGGGCAGCTCGATGGGGGTGGGCGCGATCACGATGGGGGCGGGCACGATGGCGACGTCCTCAATCGGGTTCTCGACAACTTCGATGGGCTCGGCGGCGTCATCAACAACAATGACGGGCATGGTGTCGTGGACGGGCTCGTCAACAACGATCACGGGGGTCGGGTTGATGGGCGCCTCAGGCACGACGGGAGCGGGCACGAGAGCGGGGGTCTCAGAAGCAGCCTGGTTGATGTTCAGGATGATCTGGACCAGGGGAGCGCTGGCGGGAGCAGCCTCGACGGGAGCGGGCACGGGCGCGGGGACCACGGGAGCGGGCACGGGAGCGGGGTTGACGGGGGTGTCGACAACGATGGGGTGCTCGACGAAAGCGGGTCCAACGGAGATGGGGTTCTCGACGAAAGCGGGTCCGACGGAGATGGGGGATTCACCTTCGATGAAGGCGGGTCCGACGGAGATGGGGGATTCACCTTCAACAAGGGCGGGTCCCACAGAGATGGGGCTCTCGACGAAGACGGGTCCAGCAGAGACGGGGCTCTCGATAAAAGCGGGTCCAACGGCGATGGGGCTCTCAATGAAGGCGGGTCCGACAGCGATGGGGCTCTCGGGCTCGATGATGATGGGTGCGGGTCCGGCCACACCAGGGGTGACCAGGGCGCGGGTCGGGCCGGCGACGGCCACGGCGACAACGGAAGCGACGATCAGCAGGAATTTCATGGTTGCTGCGAATAAAATAATTTTAAAGACCTGATTCACTGTCTTTGTAAAATCTTGTTATTTTATGTCGGCGATACCTGTAATGCCGTCTCTGTTAAGTTGCACAAATGGAACAAAGACGGCATCATAGATATTCGTCACAAAAAGAAAACAAAAACTTAATCTAGAGTGCTGAAGCATATATCTATCTTGAATCAGCTCTGATGAATTAAAAGAAGTCACCCACCATACATAGGTACAGAGTAGTTTTTGTAACTAGATTTTGTTTTTAAATAATTTTGAAACACAAAACTTTAATAATTTTCCGTTTTTTTTTCGATTATAAATTTTCCTTTCCGAGAATTTTTTATACCTACACAATATCAAATGGGTATCATTGTTCTATAGGAACTTACCTGTCTGGTTTGATGTTTCAAACTATGCTTTCTCCGGCAAATCCTCTAGTTTTTATACAAAAATGTTATCTCTATGCGTCTGTAAGTAAGTAATTGATAATCTTTAATCATTTTTGATCCGAGTCGTAAATATGCTTCATGTTTAGCGTGAAGATAAAGTAATGGAGGATTAGAGATTATCTGTTGTATGATTATCCTTTCCTGAAAGATAATCAATTATTGAATAACTGACAGATTCAGTCACAATATTTGTATTTCTTGATGAAAGGTGAAGAATTTTGTGACAGTGTATGTATTTTATTGCATGAATAGGAACAAACATTATCGACTAAATTTTATGATACATATAGACACAGGGTGGCCACGCCGTACAAAATACGCGTTCTTGAATCTACACAGGCACGACGACGTCTGTACACGCGTCAATGTGTGCGTGAGATACACAGGGCTGACTATCGCAAAATCCTACAGTACTATAAGTGCTGCCAATGTCATATTAAAGGTGCTTTTATGTAGGCATGGCTTAGATATGTGCAAATAAATGTAATCGATAACCTTACTTATTTATTTAAACCTACTTAAAATGTGTCTGTCTGTGTATATAAACATTATTATTTTCAACTAGCTTTTGCCCGCGGCTTCGCCCCCCGTTGTATTTTTTCTATATTTTCTGCCATAAAAACTTTCTCCTGACAGTAACGAACACAACAATAAAGAATTAGCGAAATCGGACCAGTCGTTCCCGAGTTTTGCGCTTAGCAACACATTTTACGATTCATTTTTATTTATATAGATACATTACAATATAGACATACGACTACAAACTTAAACGAATTATTCAGTAGGTAGTTATTTCATGTGTTAATCGCGATAATTTCAGAAATTATTATTTATTTAGAAAAAGGAAGTAGGTAGGGTACCGTTACCATTTCGCAAAATTATAGCTTCCGAATTTAGTGCCGTGCGGCCGACATAGACATCGCGTTGCGCACCCGACTGCTTTCCTGCGGTTTTCCTGCAATCTGCGCTTGAGGGGTGGGGTAACTCGAATCGGTGCGGGGCTGAGCGTGGTCATTCTGTACGTTAGTACTATTATATATTCTATGATATAGATATAAAGGATGCAATGAAATTTATTTTGATTGATGTAATAAATACTTAGTATGCAATAAATGAACTATACTGTTGTATCGAAAAGCAAAGTAAGTCAGGTGTAGTTCACTGATTATCCACCGATATCTGACAAAACAAACCGTGCAAAAATATCTATTTGATACGACTCTATTTCAAAAGCAGGTAGGACATATCAGATATTTTTGTACGCTCCTCTATGGCATATATTAATGTAGGTGACTGTACTAGATAGCTTTGTTGTCTTGTAGTCACGTAAAAACCGTAACAGACGACCGAACGATCCTGTGGACCGAGAGGGACACAATTACCTGTTAGTGTAAGATGGTGGTATAGATATCCCATTCTAACAGATGGCTGCGTCCCTCTCGGTCCGCCGGACCGTTCGATCGTCTGTTACGGCTATAATAGGAACGCATCAAGCACGGTATATCAACGAAGTGTTATGCCCAAATGAAACGTATCGGCACCTTTTTTGACGCTCCGTGCATGCCACGCGACGGCGACGGTTGGTTAAGAGAACTCTCTTCGTTCCATTCTCCATACAAACGTAGTCCCGGTTTCATTTGAAAACTAGGCAACAGAAGTAGATGAAATTTTGTAAGTATGGACTAGACGTAATTATCTATGCCTGTGGTTGTTCAGTTTTTCATATAAATGTGTAATATCAGAATGACAGGAGCTCAAAAGTTGACAAAAAAAAGATGTCAACTTTGCACGAGAATTACAGACTATTAAAGCATTTTTACAAAAAAGACGAAACTTCTTTCAAGAAACGTGGGTATAGTTTCATACTTTTCAATATAAAGAAATTTCTGCCTGACACGTTCCTATAACGGACATGGTATGATACGATACAGTGGGTAGAGATTTTTAAACAAAGGCCACAGGAAAACAGGGTTACAAATAAAATACTGAAAATTACCTCAGAATTTGCGTTGACTCGTTTATTAGTGTCATAAAGAAATTAGTTGCGATAAAAGCAATAAAATGATTACCGGCTTTGTGAATACATACGGCTACTGCATATGTCGTAAAACGTGATCGATAAATAACTCGTAGTATGACGTTGCTATGGAAGTATTTTGAATAATAAATCATGAGATGATCCATAGAAGAACTAAGATTACTGTTGTTCATGTTCACGAGATGGACGGATGACCTGGTTAAAGCCGCGGGTTCACGGTGGATACAGGCCGCTGCCAGCCGAAGCAACTAGAGGTCTATGGGGGAGGCCTATGTCCAGCAGTGGACGTCCTACGGCTGAGATGATGAAGATGATGATGTTCAAGTAGCCAAATGCGGTTGCAGCCGTGCAATCGAGAAAACTGCATTACTTACCAGGATGGACCTTTGTTCTACTAATGTTTGTGTACATCCCATGCATTTGCCAAAGAAATCACAGCGAGATTCAGTATAAAAAGGTTTTATCCTGTACTTACCATATTTTGAATCGAACCCGAAGCCTCAAGCTTTGTGGTCAGGTTCTCTAACCACTTGACCATCCGGTCGTCAATAGTGCGCATATAAAGACACCCGTGTCTCAATGTATCTAATCCTAGTGGTTGAGGTTTAAAGATTGTATCCCGATCCCGCGGGATTAACAGGATAAAAAGTAACCTATGTACAGTCGAGTTCATAAACTTGTGAGCAAAAATTTGATCAAAAATATCGGAACACGACTCTATTGTTAACGGCGTAGAAGTGTGTTCAGATATTTTTGATCAAATTTTTGCTCACAAGTTTATGGATTCGACTATACTAGACTATAATTATGTATCCAGCGTCCAGCTATCTACACACCAAATATCATCCAAATCCGTCCAGCCGTTTTTTCGTGAATAAGTTACAAAAACACACAGGTACTCACAAACTTTCGCAATTATAATATTAGAAGAATTCGGTCCTAAATCTCTGCGTATATTTTGAGTGTACTAAATATTTCCAAGGGAATAAAGCGAATTTGAAACGAGTATGTAAAAGGCTGCAGGATAATCCGCGGCAATAAGTTAGTTTAATGAAATATGGTGCCGCGGCCACGCTTCACGGTAATTACTTCACAGATTAATAGAGTGAGTGCAAATAGACGCGGAAAAAGGTAGAATATCAATGGCCATCGACATCTATGCAAAGACTGCATGTTTCTTACATCAAAACGGTGCACAAAATTTGTTCACAGCACGGATTTGTGAACCTTTCAATACAGTTTGTTGACGTTTGTGACATGGGTTATGTCAAAGCAATATTGATGATTGATTCGCCGCGAGTTTTGTTCCAAACAGCCAGTCTAGTGCCGTAGGGTATAGATGTCAATGGTGGTGACATAATCGCAATCCGGGAATGCTAAGTAGTGATATGACAGATGCGTAAAGTGAAGAGATGTAAAAAGGATGCATGTATGTATGTAAATACTTTATTGTACATAAAACACAAAGTAATACAAAAAGAAAACAACAAATCAAAAGAGTACAAATAATGACTAATGTTAAGCAGAAACAAAAACGGATGCAGAAGCGGTAACGTAAATGCTACAAAAACTTTTTTTTAGTAAAAATAATGTCTAATTAAATCAAAACCTTCAAATTCAGAAAAAATAAAGATAGAGTTAAAAAATTAAAATATTTACTTGTTAAAACACGAGTTACATAAAATACAGCTGTTCGGTTTCTTTTCCTGTTCTTGCATGTTTTGCCTTGCGGCGTACAAATATTTAAGTCAGTATATAATAATAAAATAACATCATGACTGTGTAATTTCAGGATAATCATTTCCAATTTTAATTATTAAAGCCATTTGATTCAATAGATTGTTATTACATTAAAATTAAATAAAACAATGTCAAACTAAATAAAATACCAATACTAGTTGTCATTTGCTCTCATTAGCTCTTTTACCTGCATTTTAATACTACAAAATATATAATTCTAATTTGATGTGAAAATGCCAAGAAAATACTGACAATGCAATGGAGCGAGAAGAAAGTAATTTAATGCAAAGGTTTGCAATTGCTCATTTCTAAAAGAAACTAGGCTACAGGTCCGAGCAGCCATTTGCATTTTAAACACAATGCGCATCTAAATACCTTAGTTGCAAGCAAATATTTTAGTTAGACATCTTTTATTTTAAAATAAGAGTGCAATCAAGAAATTTCCAGGGAACTTCTTAGATATCTTGATAACTCATCGACATTTTGTATAAATTCATTCGGTTAATAAAATTTATCAATAGGTACTATAATAAATAGGTATTAAAAAATATACAATGAATCCCTCAACGTCTCACAAATCAAAAAATATATAAACCTACTGACTGATAAGAAGAATAAATCGAAAAAACTTGTCTGATTCCGGCAGCGCTATGCGACAACGACAATGCACACATATTTCTACGCTTTGATTGCTTACAACAAGTGTTATCTCCGCGCCCTACACGCAGAAAACTGGAAGGAAATCGCTTTGGTGTCAAACCATATCGGAGACCAAGATCCAGTTCATGTCGCTGAACCAGCGGAGTAAGTAAGGTAGGTGCTGCTGTAGCCTGCACCCTCTATCAATTATCTTTATTCCAGCGGTGTTGTAAGTAAGTTATAATGGTGCTGTAGCTTTTACCTTCGTCTGGTCATTTATTCACCCCTTTTTTTGCGTGGGGTTTAAAAACGCTGCTCTAAACTGATCGAGTGTTGCCATACGTGCTTCCGGATTGAAAGTTTCTTTGCGAATTCTTTCCGCCGGCGTTCGTGTCGTCATAGTGTGTTGTATGTTTTTATATATTTTAGTTTTTAAATGGGTCCCACTGAAAAACAGCGTTTTGGCTTGCCGTAGCATTATGCTGAGTGGGGCCCACTTCTATTGCATGTATTTTTAGTGTATCGAATATGTCTAAATAAATGTTCCTCTCTCTCTTTCTCTCTCTCTCTCTTTCTCTCTCTTAACATATTTTTTTTCTAAAATACAAGCTTAATGATGCTGTAGCTTGCACCCTCTGGCCATATCTTTATTCTTTGGTCGTTGCGGTAAGTCGACTGCAAATCGCGTGCTAGTGAACGCGCGGGTGCTTTAGACTAATTCCGGCAGGGCTATGCGACAACGCACACATATTGCGACGCTTTGGTAGCATCCAGTCGAAAAAATTTGTTCCAACTGAATAGGCAGAGTGAAAAAAGACAGTGCCATTTCTATTTCTATGAAAAGCAAAGTTATTTTACTTTCAACAAAAGCAAAGAACTCCTCACAGAATGGGAGGGCTTTGGCTGTGATTCCCAAGCGGACCCAGTGCGCATTCGGAACGTCACGTCACGTCACGTTTAAAGCTCGTAGTAAATTTCAAATGAAATTTTCATGATGTGGTGATCGTAAGTGATCATAATACCTACAAAAAAAGCATTACTCAGCTAAATTTTGAAACTTTGTCTAGAGGTATAGTTTCTACTTAAATAATCTTGGTTTTGTCTCAGAGCATAAGGCTGCTTGCCCACTGTAGCGGAGCAATGGGTAATGTGGAGCGGAGTAACGGTCTGCAGGACTACTACGAAACTCGAAACTCGAAGTTAGTATCGTACCGTCCCTCTCGCTCTCGTATTAAACAGTATAAGTGTCAGAGGGACCGCACCACACGAACTTCGAGTTTCGTGTTTCGTAGTAGCCCTACTGTCCATAGCCACGGAGCTAAAAGGCCGTTTTCCAACTTTTTGTTGGTTATGTTATTAAGCTAACATATTCCCCGCTAACTAAAAAGAAGCGGACATTTTATGCAATTCTGGGTAAGGCCGTATATTTTGCCACTTTTTGAAAAAAAAAATGTCCTTAGTTTTCACTGAATTATAAAAAAAAATATTCTAAGTAGATTTTAATTTAAGTAAGACTATTGTATTATGCAATTACTTAACTATTTGGAAGTGTTTTTTAACTAAATGTAAGTTGTATAGTTTAAAAAATACAATCAATTTAATTTAACATATCCCTCAAAATTAGCCAAAAACACACTGTCTTTACGGTTCGGCTCAACACTTAACACCACAAAACTTTTTTTTTCTAAGGGAAGTCTGTTTACTAAACACTTTTTCAAATATTTAAAAGTTCAGCAACTGCATCGTTATTTCAAATGTTTTCAAATAAGCGTTTTTCAATGATTTATCTCAATTTAAACATTTGTCCTTAGATTTTTGCTTATACGTAACTATTTATATACGTTACCAGAATTTCGGTTGTTAGTATTTAAAACAGCGTTGGTAGTCATTTGTACATGGCGTTGGCAACATTAAGGTATCCACGCAAGGTAAAGAAAAAAAAAAGAAGCCATCTTGTTGTCTGTGGATCGTATCAAAGGTGCACGCGTCTGTTTCGTAGGGAAGATTTTCAATTAAAAATTTAAAATTTAAAAGACAAATAACGGTTTTTATTACATACATTTTATGTAGTACTTTGCGTAAGTGAGTAATAAGAGCCTGGGAATATGGTTTTATTTGAAATTCGACCCGATTGTAATTTTTTTGTGTACTTATAACCTTGTCTACGTAACTTCTACGTAACTTCTGCGTTATTGGTAACGTAGAATTGTATGTTACGTAACGTTGAAACATTGTAAAGGTTCGTATATAATGGTAAATTTGTACTTTTCTATTTGCATTGCAAAATTAAAGTTTAAAATAAATTAGATGTACCTAAGCAAGAAAGTACTTAAGATATTCTCAAGGTTTAATTTTATAATAGATAGGTATGTACTATAAGTAAGCACTTGGTCAAGATTGGTGAGTTATTAGCTATTGCAGTGAGTGGGGTATTACATTTAAAACGGATCAGTTCATTTATAAGCCGAGTATAGACACGACTTGTTTCGGACTAATTCGTAGTCCTTTCTCTGGAAGCGCACGACTCGGCGACTGTCGCACGTATACTCCGTACGTGCGTGTGACAATTGTCGAGTCGTCCGTTTAAAATATAATAGTATTTTTTCAGTCTCACGGTAGTTTTTGTGAAGATTGAATTGGATTTAGATTGATGTTACTTGAGTCACCATGAATTTGTGATCCAAACCAAACATGGTTACTTACACAATTTCAGCTCAATCGGTTGACGATAACTGATACTCTAACATTAGGTTGTAAGGTTTATACCACACATAGGTACACACGGACTAACAGGGTGAGTTAAAAATAAAAGCTTAGTAAAAAGAGTGGTATATGAAATCAGCCTTACAAAAAATATCTGTTACTTTCGCGTTACTTCTACGTTACCGTAACATAGAAGTGTCTACGTTACTCTACGTTACAAAGTGGCAAAATATACGGCCTTACCCTTCTATTGGTGGCTTTTCCATCTCGCTCACCACTCCGCTGGCGCAAATTCAAATTCAAATCATTTATTCAGTAAATAGGACGCAATGGGCACTTTTACACGTCATTTTTTCAAAATAAAATAATTACAAATAAAATATTTAAAAACTACAGCAAACTACATTCAAGAAAAAATTACAAAAAGAAAATGGTAATAATACTAAAAGTATGGGGTCCCTAGTTACAAAACTAAACACCCGATATAGTTAGCTATAGCTACGTTAAGTGGAAGTGTAGAATGCTTCCACCGTCATAAATTAAATAAAAAAAAACTCTCTTGAGTGGACAGGAAGCCTAAGAAGTGAAACGCTTTAGCTGGGCTATAACTCTGTATCTACTTGTATAATGCCCTCTCCAGTATCGTGCACCGAGTTGGCTGCAGTACGCTGAAACTTTTGAACAGAATGCATCAATCATAAGAAACTTTCTTTAGAAATGTGTTGAAGTGCTATATCTTCCATTTTTAAACGAGCAATTCTTACATTATACTCATATTTATTTATTCGCGCGCTGTTCCCTGGGGAACTGTGCATTTTCCGGGATAAAAAGTAGCCTTTGTCACTGTCGGGCCCATAAACTATCTCCATGCTCAAATTCACGTCGATCCGTCGCTTCGTTACGGCGTGAAAGACGGACAAACATACACACAAACACACACACTTTCGCATTTATAATATTACTGGCTTTTGCCTGCGGATCCGCCCGCGTGGTATTCGGTTGTCGCACGCTGTTCCCTCGGGAGCTGTGCATTTTTCCGGGATAAAAAGTAGCCTATGTCACTCTCGGGCCCATAAGCTATCTCTATGCTAAAAATCACGTCGATTCGTCGCTCCGTTACGGCGTGAAAGACGGTCAAACATACACACAAACATACAATGACACACACTTTCGAATTTTAATATTAGTATGGATAGTATAGTATAGTATGGTCCATACTCAGTATATCTATACTGTATGGATACTGAGCGGCAAAAAATCTGGCCCTCAAATGTAAGCAGTAACTAATAAACTTGTACCGATGAGTATATACCTATATTTACTTATTTCGGCTTTAACAAAATTTCTCTACTAATCGATCTTGTATAGTCTATCTTTACTAGGTAGCCTAAACGGAGCATTATTATTTTTCACAGTCAAATTACAAGGATCGGGGAAAAGATATGAATTTTCACTATTTACCGATTCTATAAGCGTCCGCTCCACCTCGATAGAATTGCGCCTGTACCTTGTACCTGTATTTTTGCCAACGTTATTCCGAAACTGACATTCTATGCTATTTGAGCTCGGTCATTCCACTACTTTTTTTTCGAATCCATTTTGTAGCGCACGCCACGCATATTTCGTGCGATGCGAAAAAAACCCATCTATTTAAAAGGTTCTTTCACTTGCATCGAAATTTCTACTAACCTGCTTATACAGCGTGTGTTTTATACAAACGCGAGTAGAAACAAAAAACACAGACGCTGGTTTAAGTGGTGAAGCGATATTGGAATAAGTTGTAAGTTTAGCGTTAATTACCTCTCTCGCTCTCTCTTTGGGGTATATAATAATAATGTAAAATAATATAGAAAATCTTAGATTAGTTTTAAAACACGTATACCTGAAAAAGTAGCTCATTCATTTTGTTTGAGAAAGGAAAAAATAGTTTGAATGACGTTAACATATATTATGATGCGTGTTATGTTGACGATTTATTTGAAAGTGGAAAACCGCGAGTTTCTGCATGAAATCTTAGCTGTATAACCAGAGCCTTATTGTCTGACACACCGCAAAATCGCAATCATTTTCACTACTTCTTTTTGTCACACGGTATAAGACGAGGGTAAAAAGAGATGGTGAATGCGGTCACGACTGTCAGAGCGTTAGACAATACGGCAATACAGTCCTATTACAAGTATTCTATGAGCCAAGACGATAGTCCCATAAAGCAGGGACAACACAAGTTTTAAAGTAAAAGTGGCAATGTAGCAATGCGAACACATGTGCTACAGCAATATCGTCAGAACTACTAAGTGGTAAGAGCCCAAGTTTGCCAACTAGCCTATCCTGTGTAGTGTGAGATCCGACTGTGATAAAATGCAGCTGATGCGAAACAGCAAAATACGCTGTTATTTGTTATAAACATGACAATAGTTTCGACTGCGATGTCGATTGGGACGAGTCGCAAGACTATAATCAGAAAAAATCTGATTATGGTCTTGTGACTGATGACAGATAATAACGTATAAATAATGCAATTTATTTGAGCAACGGATGATGATGATGAATGGTTTTTTTCGCCACCCACGGAAAGTCGATTCTGCAGATCGTTTTGTTTTATTTCTTCTATTTGAGGTCTTTTATTAAATTTAATTTTTATTTTGTTAAAAATAGATAATTTAAAAAACAACATCTATAACCGGAAACATGCATTTTTCTTCTTTACTATATTACAATAACTGATTGAGGACACCACTTCTTACTTAAATATTACTTCTTTGACATAAGACAAAAAACAAGTTAGACACAGAAAATATTAGTATGGAGAAATAGATGTAAATATTAAAGTAGCTGTTGGTCGCAACCCCTCTTTATCTCGTAAAAACTGGCCTCATTCTCGGTATAAAGGATTTCCTGTGCTACTCGCTTATAATGTAGCTTAAAAGCGTTTTTTTTTTAAATAGTTACAGTAACTATCAAGCTTATCCATCACAAACGGAAAAACACAAAATTAAATCATTAATCTTTCTAATATACGCTTAAATAACAATAATAAAATAATAAATAAAATACTTTATTTCAGACCAAACAAAAGACCTTGTTTTTTGTTCGTAGAATTGGTCTTACAAAACTAGTGTTAGTCGATTTATTATTATTATTATTAAATTATTATGAATATTAAAACGACGGCTTCGATATCGCAACGCGCTTCTCACCTAGACACGTAAGTCCAAGAATGGCGGCTAATTTCGCGAAGCACAGTTTTCGACTTCGGCTGAAATCTTATGAGCCGGAGATTTTGCGAGAGAATCGCAGTCTTCCAGAATATCCTAGGACTTAATATAGATACTAGTGGCTAGTGTATCTCAGGGCCAGTGTTAGGTTTTACCCCCATTGTATATACTTCTTTCTACTTATCCTATCCATAAACTTGCGAGCATTTTATCACAAATATCTGAACACGACTTTACTCTATTATTAACGACGTAGAAGCGTGTACCTATATTACATTTTTGACAACATTTTTAACTCGACTGCAAATGAAAACATTTTCGATTTTTCGAAGTTAATAAAAAAAAATGTTTCGGTATTTCCCGATTCGATTTTTCTCCGCTAATTTTGCAAACACTAAAGATAAAATCCTTATTGGAAATGGCCCAGATAAATCCAAGGAGCGTATCAAACTAGCAATTTGAAACAAGTTCAACAGAATAATTGAGATCCAATCCAACGGGCGAATTATTGAACACCCTGTACGTTTGCACGGCTAACGGAGAGAATAGTTTCGTTAAGGGGAAGCTTGCTCTATTAAGAAACCAGGTCATGGCGTTAATGCTTTTCAGGTTGGCTGATGTGGCAAGAAACTAGTTTTTATGAAATGTAAGATGTAATTTTTTTTCTCTGTTTAATTAATGTTTTGCCCTATGGGCTAAAGTGACAATTTTGTACGGTGCCCGTTTAAAAATAAAACAAAAAAAAAAAAAAAAAAGAAACCAGGTATTTTCTATTGGGTCAATATCAGCTCGCATACTTATTAAAAGTCCGAATGTATTTTTTGTCAGAATGATAGTTTGTCATAACTCTTTATTCTCTGAATCCAATGATTGGTTAGAATTCTTATAAAATAAACTTAACCTAACCTATAGTTTTCTATAGGAAGACCATTTAAATTTTTTAGAAAAGTATAAGGTTTCAGTGCGAAAAGAATTCGGACAAACGGTGATTCGGACAAAAATTACGGTATGACTAGCGGAGAGTATGCGAACTTTGGCGCTCCCCTTTCTATTATATGAATAGAACTGGCAAAATCGTTATAACTTTTAAGTACTTATTTCTTACAAATCCTACAAATTTTAAGGAAAAGTTTATGGGTGTGTGTGCGTGTTTTTATTATCTTTAGGGTTCGAATATCTATCTGACCTATATGAACCACCTGAGACTATGAAGTAACATAGCCCAAGACCTATCATTTCAAATGCTAGCTTATTGCCCAGCAATGGATTGTAGTTACATAGTTTTTGAACATGAAGCTACCGTGAGACTCACTCATATTAAATGATATTGCAACGGATAACTCACGTCTTAAATCGAGTTTAGCTCGACTGTTTCGTGCTATTTCAAAGCCCTTCTTCAACGGAGCACGCGACTCGGCGACTGCTCTGCTCACGCGACTCCTTTGAAGAAGGACAACGAAATAACATGTCGAGCTAAACTCAATTTAAGACATGAGTTATCCGTTACAATATCATTTAATACGTAGTTATATAGGTAGGTTGGAGACGATGATGAATAACCTGCTTACACCATTTAGTGGTGAAAATAATATCAATAAACACATTTTAAGGTAATAGGCAAGAGTAGGTACTTAAATATTTATTACTCGTACGTACGCTTTCTCTACTTGTGTTCAGCTGTTACGGAACAAAATTAAGTAACATATGACAGCAACGCGCGAAATTTAATGAATTTCTTAACTTTTGTTAAATTAAACGATGTGGGTGTTTTAATTTTACGTTAATTTATGTTTTGTTGGATACAACACTAAGTTAACTTTTGCCGTTTAAATACAATGTAGGTGCTCTTGTAATTATATACCTGTGTAATATACAAAAAAAAATACGAGAAAAATATTACTTTTATTTTTTGAGTGTATTTATAGCATGTATAGATAAAGTATAGTAGTCCTAAGTATATACAATCAATAATATATCAAGTGTTCATAAATTTTTGATAAAAAGGTACATAACTAGAGTTATGAGACAGACAGGCAGAGGGTCAGTGAATCCTTAGTCATACTCGTACGGTTTTGTTGACACCCTTTGTGTACAGGGCCCAAAACAAACACAAATTGGTGTGAGCTCCAAAGACAAGCAAATTCAAGTAAAGTTACACTTTAAATGAAAATTTAAAAAAATACTGTAAAATTACGCGCTTTTCCGATCCTCCTCTTAGGTTTCTATGGTTTTACGTATTTTAGCCATAAGTTACTCTGACAATACACAGTCTTGTTAACAAAACGAGTTATCCGTCACATAAATCTTTGTAACGATAAATCGTCGCGCCCTTAACAAAATGGCCGCCAATTGATTTCTAAATTCAAATATTTGCTCGCACAATG
This sequence comes from Choristoneura rosaceana, assembly GCA_037349165.1. Classification (NCBI taxonomy): domain Eukaryota; kingdom Metazoa; phylum Arthropoda; class Insecta; order Lepidoptera; family Tortricidae; genus Choristoneura; species Choristoneura rosaceana. The sequence goes on from JAZBNJ010000026.1 coordinate 3,061,453, forward strand.
CGGAGCGAAGTTGTCCGTAGACTGTCTATAAATCAGAGGCAGCACTGCACCTGGACTAGGGGTCGTTGCCTCTGATCATGTGATAATCTGAACTTTAATGCGGAAAAATGGCGTTAATTCACGGGTACTGTCCGCGGAAAAATGTGGATTTATCTATAGAATTATTCTGAAAGGCCATAACTCCAAAGCTACCACATAATAGATCCGTTACTTTTGTCTAGTCTAGGTAGATGTCAAAATTATGACAACTCCTTTTTCTGATGAAAAAGGCAAAGGAAACAGAACTATTCTGAGGTAGTTTTGGCGGATTCAGACATATTTTTTCAGTTTTTGTGTTTTATTAAATATCGAGAAATAATTTATTCTAAATATTTTCCCATGTTCAGGAGGCAAAACTCTTTCGATTCCTGTAGCAATTTACATGCGTAAAAAATTAAATCTTCTCAAGCTAGCTGTAAATAAATATGTATAATTAACTCGTTAAATTTTGTATAATAGGTATTTAATGAGTACACAACACTTTATTATTAACGCCTAAATAAGTACATATGTAGCAAAAATGCTTGCCGTATTGCCCCACCGATCCAATGCCTACTGACGAGGTTGCTCATAATTCTTGTCTTTGGTTTTTTGTTTTGTCAAGAATAATAAATGTAGCCTGTGTCATTCTCGGGACCATAAACTATCTCTATGCCAAAAATCACGACGATCCGTCGCTTCATTACGGCGTGAAAGCGTAACAAACAAAGAAACAAACTCACTTTCCCCTTTATAATAGTAAGGATTACCTACATAGAAACTTGAAACTTAGTTGTATTTTTGTTTTGGGCGTTAATAAACACGACACAGACACGGAGTTCCCGCGAAAAATGTTTCAAACTTACTCTTTACTTCGTAAACGATCAAAAACCGGGTATTTGTGCGAGCAGTCCAGCGCATGGTGTGTTTGTCACGGACTGCAAACAGGGGATTGTAGAGCCTGGAGCAGCGTTCAGTCCTTTGGGTTTGTATTTTTGTAGATTTGACCTAGTATTAAGTAGGTAGTAATCATAATTACGGTACGCTAAATATCAAAAACTTAGAGCTCTAGTTCGATTTAGTACTGTGAAGAGCTGGTGAAGAACTTAAGATGAAGCTCTCGAAAATATTTCAACGCTAGCTTCGCCTATACAACGTGGGTTTCTTGACAGACAAAAGATCGCTAGATGGCGTTGTGTCGAGAATCCTGTTTCCAGTATTGCTAGCGATTGGCTCATGTAGTTATATAACTAATCACATACGTGACACAATAAATGTAAAGTTACCAAATGGAACTCCGCATTCGCCCAATTACAGTAGTTCATGTAACTGTTACGTAAGGCCTAATTACCTACAGTTGCATACATTACTTTATCTACATCCATATATTAAATACTCTATCATGTGTTTAAGAAAGGTCGGGTCAGGAGTTCTCTAAACCGATGTGCGTGCATGAAATGATTGATGAATGTAGAGAAAGCGAGAGTTGTATGCCAGAATCGTAGCAAGTGGAAGGATGTAGTCTCTGCCTATCCCGCTGGGAAAAAGGCGTGATTGTATGTATGTATCATGTGTTTAATAACCATTGAGAATGAAAAAAAAACCGTTTTTATTTATGTACGTTACATTGGGCAGATATAATTAGTAATATGTGCATTAAAACCTCCTGCACATATCAAAAACATACTGGCTGAATGAACATTCCGCTTTCTCCCGCACGGCGGCGCCACCAGTCAGTTGCGCAAAATTTGACAGCTCGAAATGAATGCCGGCCGGCGCGCGCTCTTTTAAATTATTCATAAAAAACTCTGAAAGTGCTGTGATTGTGTCTTAAATGTGTCCCTGGGACTGAGGAATAGAGCCAGAACAAACTGTAAGTGAAACCTATATCTTGCCCAATTCGGTTTTGCTAATTATTTTCAATATTCAAATGTCGTAGTTCAAACATTTTGGTCAATCGAACCGCATCCTCAGTTTGCAAACTAAATACACATTCATACACATAAAACACACATTTCACGCAGTTTTAAGGTAACAGGCTTATTTCTAATCTAAGTTATTTACCTAGAATAATACGTATAAAATAAACGTTTTCAATTTTCGTTCTTTGCAACGCGTCGCGCGCGTCTTTTGTTTTTTAATTCGAAATGGACGAAAAAGAATTCGATGTCGAACAACTTATCAACAAAAAAGAACTGCTTTTTATACGATGTCAAACGTTATTTGAACTATCCAAATCAACTCCACCAGAGCGTTTAACCGAATTTAATTTGCGACTTAAAGAACTTCATTCGACTCGGGAATGTTTCGAACAATGCATATTCGAGTTAAATTCTTATAATAAGAAACAAAACCCGAAATTTAAACCAAATTATCAAGAAATTCAAACCTTTGACGACATGTATTTCCGTATTCTGAGTGTAGCGGAGGCTAATAGCGACACTTGGCAATCGTGTGACGGCAGCGGTAGCGGACCTTCGTCGCGCTCCGCGGGCCGCGGCCCGGGCGCTGCCGGGCCAGACTCGCGGTCGGCTAAGCCGCGGCTGCCTAAACTAGAATTGTTCCATTTCGATAGCAAATTAGAAAACTGGCAAACATTCTATGACACGTTTACGAGTTTAATTCATAACAACAATGATATTACGAACATTGAGAAGTTTTATTACCTGCTCTCCGCAGTCAGCGGTTCGGCATTGACTGTGGTCAAAGGGATGCCAGTGACGGCCGATAATTATCCGATAGTATGGGCTTTGCTAGTCAAAAAATTTGAGAACACTCGTGCCTTAGCTACGAGCTATTTAGATCGGCTGTTTCAATTTAAGCCTTTGTCAACTGAGTCGGCTACTGGTCTAAACACATTTTTACAAACGTATCAAGAGTGTGTTAAAGCATTGAAACTTTTGAAAATCAGTAACCTATCGAGTTTCATACTGTTTTATATGGGATTGCGAAATTTAGACCCCGTCACTAGGCGCGAATTCGAACAATCTGTAGATCAAACCGATATACCTACTTACGAACAGCTGATTAATTTCGTGGAGAAACAGGCGCGTGTTTTGGAAATGTCTGAGGTTAAAATTAGTACATCAAAAATTCAGTTTACGCCTAAGAGTGTTCCTAACACCTCTGCAAAGCCGAATTTTGTTCGAACAAATAATAATAATGCTGCTAATTACAGTAGTGCACCGAAGCAGTTCCAAAAGCCGTGCTTGTCAGCTGTGAGTAAGAATAATAGCGAACGATCAAATAGATGTCTATTTTGCGACAAACCGCATTCAACTTATCGATGTTTCGAGTTTTTTGATTTAACACCGGTGCAGCGTCTTGACAAAGTGAAACAGCTTCAATTATGCGAAAATTGCTTTCGTCAGCATTCGTTGTCCGAGTGTACGTCAAAAGTGCGTTGTGTGCTGTGTAAACAACCGCACCATCACAGTATTCACTTAGATACAGTTCCAACTGTTCAAAATTCATCAATTAATCAAAACGGTTCAAATAGTCAAAACATTTCAAGTATTCAAAACGTTTCAAATGGTCAAAATCAAAGTCAAAGGTCAATGCCAAACGTCGGCTTGACTTGTTCGTCAAATTCAACCGTGCTGTTAGGCACTGCCATGGTGCACGTCGCAGATCGATGGGGAACTTACCACGCCGTACGTGCAGTCATTGACAGCGGTGCCATGTCCGGTTATATGACAAAAGAGTGTGCCCAGCGCCTGGGTTTGTCTCGACGCAAGTGTCAGTTTGAACCCATGGGTCTGGGAGGTGCGCCAGTGCAAGATTTCGGTCTGGTTACATGTTCAATTAAACCACGAAACTCATTTGGTCCGGTGCTTAGCACTGATACTGTTGTCGTAAGTAATATAACTAGCAACTTACCTACAGTAACCTTATCAAACAAAGTTATCAATAATTTCAAAAATCTAGAGTTAGCTGACCCGAACTACTTTTCGGCGGCTCCAGTTGACTTGTTGATCGCAGGTGACTTATTTCCCTACATTTATGACGGTCAAAATATACTACCACGTGACCCGGGTTTGCCCGTCGCGATGCATTCCATATTCGGATATGTCATTACTGGTCAGACAGTACTGAGTGACGATTGTGAGTCAAATACAGCCTCGCTCAACTTGTTCTCTGCTAATAAAACTAGTAGTATCGATAAAATCATGAACTCTTTCTGGGAGACTGAAAACGTGCCGTATGACGTCACTAAAAAACCAGAAGATTTGTATGTCGAACAATTGTTCCAAAACGAACACAGTCGCGATACTACGGGACGTTATACAGTGAAGTACCCGTTCAAACCCAGTTTTGATCTCGGCGATTCGACTCCACAAGCGTTACGTCGTTTCAACAATTTAGAAACAAAGCTGAATCGTCTTCCGGAACTTAAGGAAGAATATAATAAATTCATGTCCGAATATGAAAGCCTTGGTCACATGACTTGCGTAGGTGATTTTGGTACTGTGGATTCTAAGTACATAATTCCTCACTTTTGTATTCTCCGACCGTCAAGTACCACGACAAAACTCCGAGTAGTTTTTGACGCCTCATGCAAAACGACAAATAATAATTCTTTAAATTCAGTCGTTTACGCCGGTCCTAAGCTTCAAGCAGATATTAATGAGATTTTAATAAATTTTCGTATACATGAAATTTGCTTGTCAAGTGACATTTGTAAAATGTTTCGAATGACCTTGATCGAAAAATCTCAACGCAATTACCAACACATCTTGTGGAGGTTTCAACCTGATCAACCTTTAAAGGTGTATGAGTTAAACACGATCACATACGGCGTTGCTAGCAGTCCGTACCTAGCGATCCGAGTCCTGCATCAACTGGCTGACGACGACTGCGAGAAGTATCCTTTAGCGAGCAAGGTTCTAAAAAAGGGTTTCTTCGTCGATGACCTTCTGTGGTCAGTGAGCAGCTATGATGAAGCAGCTAGGCTACAGGATGAACTGTTAGAGTTGCTGAGTGGAGGAGGATTTCTGCTTCGTAAGTGGGCCAGCAACTGTCCCCAGGTACTGGCTCGGGTTCCAGCTGATCACCGCGAAACGCCCATTGCATTCGAGGATGACAAGGACCTATCCATAAAAGTTTTAGGTCTGCAGTGGCGACCCGCCGAAGATGTGTTTTCCTTCGTATTCCATCCACTTCCAGCTTCACAGGCGATCACCAAGCGTAGTGTCTTGTCACAGATAGGTCGTCAGTATGATCCCTTAGGTTTCGTGGCTCCTTGCATATTCTACGCGAAATGCTTCATGCAGAAACTCTGGCTCCAACAGCTGGGTTGGGATGAGCGGCTGCCTCCGGAACTAGAAAAGGAGTGGCTCACCTACATGTCAGAGCTCCCGCTATTGTCGAATTTTAGCCACGAGCGCCAGGTTACTGTCAAACAGCACAGCTACTACCAGATACTAGGATTCTGCGATGCTTCAGTTCAAGGAATAGCTGCGGTCATCTATTTGCGTAGTTTTAACAATCAAGGTGATTCGAAGGTCAGTCTGGTCATTGCAAATCCAAGGTTGCACCCTTGAAGACAGTGACCATTCCACGTCTCGAGCTAATGGCTGCGCATTTGTTAGTCAAGTTAGTCAAATATACGAAGTCAATATTGTCTGAACGAATTCCTGTTCATGAAATACTCTTGTTTACCGATTCCTCTGTGGTGCTGAGTTGGTTGAATACACCCAGTTACAACCTCAAAACCTTTGTGGCTTCGCGTGTCTCCAAAATCTTAGAGACCGTGCAAAGCGATTGTTGGTTTCACGTGAGCGGCGCGTCCAACCCCGCTGACGTGTGCTCGCGCGGAGCGCTACCTTCCGTGCTGTTATCGACAGCGGAGTGGCTCGGAGGACCGAGCTGGCTAGACGCACCAAGAGAGAATTGGCCAGTAAAATCAATTGATCAATTTAAATCGGCAAATGTGCCAGAACTCAAAATTCCATGCGCGACTTTGGCTCAAACTAGCGTGCAAAACACAACACGTGACTCAAATCTTGTTTATAATTTAACTGAAAAATATTCGAGTTTTAGCAAACTTCAAAATGTCTTAGCTCGTTGTTTTCAATTTATTAACAATTGTAGATCGACGAAGTCTAATAGGAACACAGGTCCTTCGTCTCTATCAGATTTAAAGAACGCACACGATGTGCTCATTAAATCCGTTCAGCGAGAGCATTTTGCAGCTGATATCCAAGCAATTTCCAATGGTTACAGCTGTAGTTCTTCACTTAAAAGGTTAGCACCTTATGTCGACCCCCTCGGTTTTCTCAGGGTGGGGGGTAGGTTGTCTTTCGCCGAACTACCGTATCAAAAGAAGTATCCATTATTGCTTCCTAAAAAGTGCAACTTTACAAAAATTCTTATCGACTATTTTCATAAAATTTATTTACATATCGGTCCGCGTACATTGCAATTAAACTATTATTTGCACACGCTGCAGCAGCGACAAAAATGGCATAGGAATTGTCGTAATATTCAAGTTGATGAACTCGTTCTTATGCATGCTGACGCTCCTCCGCTTCAATGGCATCTCGGTCATGTGACGGAACTTTATCCAGGAGCTGATGGAGTTGTACGGGTGGTAAAAGTAAAAATCCAGAATGGCGAATACACGCGACCCGTTGTAAAGCTTAGACCACTTCCAATGGAATTAGATTCAGCATAATTTTTATTTTCCTTTGTTTCTTTGCATGAATTTGACGCAAGAAGGTGTCAAGTTTATGACAATTTTAGGTTCGAAATAAGTCATTTATTTTACTCAATTTACAGCTACACGTGTTTAGTTCACTAAGTCAACAAATACTTACACTATACAGTCCACTTACCTTATTCAATACCATCCCTGGTTTTGTTTGTAAACTGGGGAATCTGGGGTAGATTCCCGGTGGGGGGTTTATGTACGTTACATTGGGCAGATATAATTAGTAATATGTGCATTAAAACCTCCTGCACATATCAAAAACATACTGGCTGAATGAACATTCCGCTTTCTCCCGCACGGCGGCGCCACCAGTCAGTTGCGCAAAATTTGACAGCTCGAAATGAATGCCGGCCGGCGCGCGCTCTTTTAAATTATTCATAAAAAACTCTGAAAGTGCTGTGATTGTGTCTTAAATGTGTCCCTGGGACTGAGGAATAGAGCCAGAACAAACTGTAAGTGAAACCTATATCTTGCCCAATTCGGTTTTGCTAATTATTTTCAATATTCAAATGTCGTAGTTCAAACATTTTGTTTGATATGTGCAGGAGGTTTTAATGCACATATTACTAATTATATCTGCCCAATGTAACGTACATAAACCCCCCACCGGGAATCTACCCCAGATTCCCCAGTTTACAAACCAAACCAGGGATGGTATTGAATAAGGTAAGTGGACTGTATAGTGTAAGTATTTGTTGACTTAGTGAACTAAACACGTGTAGCTGTTAATTGAGTAAAATAAATGACTTATTTCGAACCTAAAATTGTCATAAATTTGACACCTTCTTGCGTCAAATTCATGCAAAGAAACAAAGAAAAATAAAAATTATGCTGAATCCAATTCCATGGGAAGTGGACTAAGCTTTACAACGGGTCGCGTGTATTCGCCATTCTGGGTTTTTACTTTTACCACCCGTACAACTCCATCAGCTCCTGGATAAAGTTCCGTCACGCGACCGAGAGGCCATTGAAGCGGAGGAGCGTCAGCATGAATAAGAACGAGTTCGCCAACTTGAATATTACGACTATTCCTATGCCATTTTTGTCGCTGCTGCAGCGTGTGCAGATAATCATTTCGCCACAATTTCCAAAATTGTTGGGAACTTTGTTGTACTAGCTGCCAGCGAGTTAGTCCGTAAGTTGGTTCGTCTAAGAGATCATACTCTGGAACGGCTAATAGAGAACGACCGACTAAGAAATGGCCGGGCGTGAGCGCCTCGAACTCGGACGGGTCGCTCGACGCACTTGTTAAGGGGCGAGAGTTCAGCACTGCTTCGACACGAGCAAAGAGAGTGCTTAACTCTTCGAACGACAGCGATCGCGTACCCACGACGCGCTTTAGAAGGAGCTTGGCCCCTTTTATGGCACTTTCATACATCCCACCGAAATGGCTTCCAGTAGGCGGATTGTAAGTCCATTTAACACTACGATTATTGAAACCGGTTAAAACATCTTCAGTACTTTGGTTAAAAAAGTTAGTGATTTCCGCGAGTTGCCTACCAGCGGACACGAAGTTTTTTCCGTTGTCGGATACAACGGTTTGACATAAACCACGTCTAGCAGTGAAACGATCGAAAGCTGCGAAAAAACATTCAGTTGAAAGTGCACTGAGAACCTCAGTGTGCACCGCGCGAGTTGAAAAGCAGACGAAAATTAAAAGATAGGACTTTGATATTTTCGCATTACGTCTGTTACTCTCTTTCGTATAGAAGGGACCGCCTATGTCAACACCGACAGTGTGAAAAGCATGGATACCTTCAATGCGGAATTTCGGTAAGTTGCCCATGATAGGCTGTATGTGTGAAGGATTGACTTTAAAACACCTAATACATTTCCTAAAACGAGATCTTACAACGCATTTTCCGGAAATAATCCAGTATTTCTGACTGATTACACTGTGCAATGTACGCGGACCGATATGTAAATAAATTTTATGAAAATAGTCGATAAGAATATTTGTAAAGTTGCACTTTTTGGGAAGCAATAATGGATACTTCTTTTGATACGGTAGTTCGGCGAGAGACAACCTACCCCCCACCCTGAGAAAACCGAGGGGGTCGACATAAGGTGCTAACCTTTTGAGTGATGAACTACAGCTGTAACCGTTTGAAATTGCTTCGAGATCAGCTGCAAAATGCTCTCGCTGAACTGATTTGATGAGCACATCGTGTGCGTTCTTTAAATCTGATAGAGACGAAGGACCCGTGTTCCTATTAGACTTCGTCGATCTACAATTGTTGATAAACTGAAAACAACGAGCTAAGACCTTTTGAAGTTTGCTAAAACTCGAATATTTTTCAGTTAAATCATAAACAAGATTTGAGTCACGTGTTGTGTTTTGCACGCTAGTTTGAGCCAAAGTCGCGCATGGAATTTTGAGTTCTGGCACATTTGCCGATTTAAATTGATCAATTGATTTTACTGGCCAATTCTCTCTTGGTGCGTCTAGCCAGCTCGGTCCTCCGAGCCACTCCGCTGTCGATAACAGCACGGAAGGTAGCGCTCCGCGCGAGCACACGTCAGCGGGGTTGGACGCGCCGCTCACGTGAAACCAACAATCGCTTTGCACGGTCTCCAAAATTTTGGAAACACGCGAAGCCACAAAGGTTTTGAGATTATAACTGGGTGTATTCAACCAACTCAGCACCACAGAGGAATCGGTAAACAAGAGTATTTCATGAACAGGAATTCGTTCAGACAATATTGACTTCGTATATTTGACTAACTTGACTAACAAATGCGCAGCCATTAGCTCGAGACGTGGAATGGTCACTGTCTTCAAGGGTGCAACCTTGGATTTTGCAATGACTAGACTGACCTTCGAATTACCTTGATTGTTAAAACTACGCAAATAGATGACCGCAGCTATTCCTTGAACTGAAGCATCGCAGAATCCTAGTATCTGGTAGTAGCTGTGCTGTTTGACAGTAACCTGGCGCTCGTGGCTAAAATTCGACAACAGCGGGAGCTCTGACATGTAGGTGAGCCACTCCTTTTCCAGTTCCGGAGGCAGCCGCTCATCCCAACCCAGCTGTTGGAGCCAGAGTTTCTGCATGAAGCATTTCGCGTAGAATATGCAAGGAGCCACGAAACCTAAGGGATCATACTGACGACCAATCTGTGACAAAACACTACGCTTGGTGATCGCCTGTGAAGCTGGAAGTGGGTGGAATACGAAGGAAAACACATCTTCGGCGGGTCGCCACTGCAGACCTAAAACTTTTATGGACAGGTCCTTGTCATCCTCGAATGCAATGGGCGTTTCGCGGTGATCAGCTGGAACCCGAGCCAGTACCTGGGGACAGTTGCTAGCCCACTTACGAAGCAGAAATCCTCCTCCACTCAGCAACTCTAACAGTTCATCCTGTAGCTTAGCTGCTTCATCATAGCTGCTCACTGACCACAGAAGGTCATCGACGAAGAAACCTTTTTTTAGAACCTTGCTCGCTAAAGGATACTTCTCGCAGTCGTCGTCAGCCAGCTGATGCAGGACACGGATCGCTAGGTACGGACTGCTAGCAACACCATATGTGATCGTGTTTAACTCATACACTTTTAAAGGTTGATCAGGTTGAAACCTCCACAAGATGTGTTGGTAATTGCGTTGAGATTTTTCGATCAAGGTCATTCGAAACATTTTACAAATATCACTTGACAAGCAAATTTCATGTATACGAAAATTTATTAAAATCTCGTCAATATCTGCTTGAAGCTTAGGACCGGCGTAAACGACTGAATTCAAAGAATTATTATTTGTCGTTTTGCATGAGGCGTCAAAAACTACTCGGAGTTTTGTCGTGGTACTTGACGGTCGGAGAATACAGAAGTGAGGAATTATGTACTTAGAATCCACAGTACCAAAATCACCTACGCAAGTCATGTGACCAAGGCTTTCATATTCGGACATGAATTTATTATATTCTTCCTTAAGTTCCGGAAGACGATTCAGCTTTGTTTCTAAATTGTTGAAACGACGTAACGCTTGTGGAGTCGAATCGCCGAGATCAAAACTGGGTTTGAACGGGTACTTCACTGTATAACGTCCCGTAGTATCGCGACTGTGTTCGTTTTGGAACAATTGTTCGACATACAAATCTTCTGGTTTTTTAGTGACGTCATACGGCACGTTTTCAGTCTCCCAGAAAGAGTTCATGATTTTATCGATACTACTAGTTTTATTAGCAGAGAACAAGTTGAGCGAGGCTGTATTTGACTCACAATCGTCACTCAGTACTGTCTGACCAGTAATGACATATCCGAATATGGAATGCATCGCGACGGGCAAACCCGGGTCACGTGGTAGTATATTTTGACCGTCATAAATGTAGGGAAATAAGTCACCTGCGATCAACAAGTCAACTGGAGCCGCCGAAAAGTAGTTCGGGTCAGCTAACTCTAGATTTTTGAAATTATTGATAACTTTGTTTGATAAGGTTACTGTAGGTAAGTTGCTAGTTATATTACTTACGACAACAGTATCAGTGCTAAGCACCGGACCAAATGAGTTTCGTGGTTTAATTGAACATGTAACCAGACCGAAATCTTGCACTGGCGCACCTCCCAGACCCATGGGTTCAAACTGACACTTGCGTCGAGACAAACCCAGGCGCTGGGCACACTCTTTTGTCATATAACCGGACATGGCACCGCTGTCAATGACTGCACGTACGGCGTGGTAAGTTCCCCATCGATCTGCGACGTGCACCATGGCAGTGCCTAACAGCACGGTTGAATTTGACGAACAAGTCAAGCCGACGTTTGGCATTGACCTTTGACTTTGATTTTGACCATTTGAAACGTTTTGAATACTTGAAATGTTTTGACTATTTGAACCGTTTTGATTAATTGATGAATTTTGAACAGTTGGAACTGTATCTAAGTGAATACTGTGATGGTGCGGTTGTTTACACAGCACACAACGCACTTTTGACGTACACTCGGACAACGAATGCTGACGAAAGCAATTTTCGCATAATTGAAGCTGTTTCACTTTGTCAAGACGCTGCACCGGTGTTAAATCAAAAAACTCGAAACATCGATAAGTTGAATGCGGTTTGTCGCAAAATAGACATCTATTTGAGCGTTCGCTATTATTCTTACTCACAGCTGATAAGCACGGCTTTTGGAACTGCTTCGGTGCACTACTGTAATTAGCAGCATTATTATTATTTTTTCGAACAAAATTCGGCTTTGCAGAGGTGTTAGGAACACTCTTAGGCGTAAACTGAATTTTTGATGTACTAATTTTAACCTCAGACATTTCCAAAACACGCGCCTGTTTCTCCACGAAATTAATCAGCTGTTCGTAAGTAGGTATATCGGTTTGATCTACTGATTGTTCGAATTCGCGCCTAGTGACGGGGTCTAAATTTCGCAATCCCATATAAAACAGTATGAAACTCGATAGGTTAGTGATTTTCAAAAGTTTCAATGCTTTAACACACTCTTGATACGTTTGTAAAAATGTATTTAGACCAGTAGCCGACTCAGTTGACAAAGGCTTAAATTGAAACAGCCGATCTAAATAGCTCGTAGCTAAGGCACGAGTGTTCTCAAATTTTTTGACTAGCAAAGCCCAAACTATCGGATAATTATCGGCCGTCACTGGCATCCCTTTGACCACAGTCAATGCCGAACCGCTGACTACGGAGAGCAGGTAATAAAACTTCTCAATGTTCGTAATATCATTGTTGTTATGAATTAAACTCGTAAACGTGTCATAGAATGTTTGCCAGTTTTCTAATTTGCTATCGAAATGGAACAATTCTAGTTTAGGCAGCCGCGGCTTAGCCGACCGCGAGTCTGGCCCGGCAGCGCCCGGGCCGCGGCCCGCGGAGCGCGACGAAGGTCCGCTACCGCTGCCGTCACACGATTGCCAAGTGTCGCTATTAGCCTCCGCTACACTCAGAATACGGAAATACATGTCGTCAAAGGTTTGAATTTCCTGATAATTTGGTTTAAATTTCGGGTTTTGTTTCTTATTATAAGAATTTAACTCGAATATGCATTGTTCGAAACATTCCCGAGTCGAATGAAGTTCTTTGAGTCGCAAATTAAATTCGGGCAAACGCTCTGGTGGAGTTGATTTGGATAGTTCAAATAACGTTTGACATCGTATAAAAAGCAGTTCTTTTTTGTTAATAAGTTGTTCGACATCAAATTCTTTCTCGTCCATTTCGAATTCAAAACAAAAGACGCGCGCGACGCGTTGCAAAGAACGAAAATTGAAAACGTTTGTTTTATACGTATTATTCTAGGTAAATAACTTAGATTAGAAATAAGCCTGTTACCTTAAAACTGCGTGAAATGTGTGTTTTATGTGTATGAATGTGTATTTAGTTTGCAAACTGAGGATGCGGTTCGATTGACCAAAATGTTTGAACTACGACATTTGAATATTGAAAATAATTAGCAAAACCGAATTGGGCAAGATATAGGTTTCACTTACAGTTTGTTCTGGCTCTATTCCTCAGTCCCAGGGACACATTTAAGACACAATCACAGCACTTTCAGAGTTTTTTATGAATAATTTAAAAGAGCGCGCGCCGGCCGGCATTCATTTCGAGCTGTCAAATTTGCGCAACTGACTGGTGGCGCCGCCGTGCGGGAGAAAGCGGAAAGTTCATTCAGCCAGTATGTTTTTGATATGTGCAGGAGGTTTTAATGCACATATTACTAATTATATCTGCCCAATGTAACGTACATAAACCCCCCACCGGGAATCTACCCCAGATTCCCCAGTTTACAAACAAAACCAGGGATGGTATTGAATAAGGTAAGTGGACTGTATAGTGTAAGTATTTGTTGACTTAGTGAACTAAACACGTGTAGCTGTAAATTGAGTAAAATAAATGACTTATTTCGAACCTAAAATTGTCATAAACTTGACACCTTCTTGCGTCAAATTCATGCAAAGAAACAAAGGAAAATAAAAATTATGCTGAATCTAATTCCATTGGAAGTGGTCTAAGCTTTACAACGGGTCGCGTGTATTCGCCATTCTGGATTTTTACTTTTACCACCCGTACAACTCCATCAGCTCCTGGATAAAGTTCCGTCACATGACCGAGATGCCATTGAAGCGGAGGAGCGTCAGCATGCATAAGAACGAGTTCATCAACTTGAATATTACGACAATTCCTATGCCATTTTTGTCGCTGCTGCAGCGTGTGCAAATAATCGTTTAATTGCAATGTACGCGGACCGATATGTAAATAAATTTTATGAAAATAGTCGATAAGAATTTTTGTAAAGTTGCACTTTTTAGGAAGCAATAATGGATACTTCTTTTGATACGGTAGTTCGGCGAAAGACAACCTACCCCCCACCCTGAGAAAACCGAGGGGGTCGACATAAGGTGCTAACCTTTTAAGTGAAGAACTACAGCTGTAACCATTGGAAATTGCTTGGATATCAGCTGCAAAATGCTCTCGCTGAACGGATTTAATGAGCACATCGTGTGCGTTCTTTAAATCTGATAGAGACGAAGGACCTGTGTTCCTATTAGACTTCGTCGATCTACAATTGTTAATAAATTGAAAACAACGAGCTAAGACATTTTGAAGTTTGCTAAAACTCGAATATTTTTCAGTTAAATTATAAACAAGATTTGAGTCACGTGTTGTGTTTTGCACGCTAGTTTGAGCCAAAGTCGCGCATGGAATTTTGAGTTCTGGCACATTTGCCGATTTAAATTGATCAATTGATTTTACTGGCCAATTCTCTCTTGGTGCGTCTAGCCAGCTCGGTCCTCCGAGCCACTCCGCTGTCGATAACAGCACGGAAGGTAGCGCTCCGCGCGAGCACACGTCAGCGGGGTTGGACGCGCCGCTCACGTGAAACCAACAATCGCTTTGCACGGTCTCTAAGATTTTGGAGACACGCGAAGCCACAAAGGTTTTGAGGTTGTAACTGGGTGTATTCAACCAACTCAGCACCACAGAGGAATCGGTAAACAAGAGTATTTCATGAACAGGAATTCGTTCAGACAATATTGACTTCGTATATTTGACTAACTTGACTAACAAATGCGCAGCCATTAGCTCGAGACGTGGAATGGTCACTGTCTTCAAGGGTGCAACCTTGGATTTGCAATGACCAGACTGACCTTCGAATCACCTTGATTGTTAAAACTACGCAAATAGATGACCGCAGCTATTCCTTGAACTGAAGCATCGCAGAATCCTAGTATCTGGTAGTAGCTGTGCTGTTTGACAGTAACCTGGCGCTCGTGGCTAAAATTCGACAATAGCGGGAGCTCTGACATGTAGGTGAGCCACTCCTTTTCTAGTTCCGGAGGCAGCCGCTCATCCCAACCCAGCTGTTGGAGCCAGAGTTTCTGCATGAAGCATTTCGCGTAGAATATGCAAGGAGCCACGAAACCTAAGGGATCATACTGACGACCTATCTGTGACAAGACACTACGCTTGGTGATCGCCTGTGAAGCTGGAAGTGGATGGAATACGAAGGAAAACACATCTTCGGCGGGTCGCCACTGCAGACCTAAAACTTTTATGGATAGGTCCTTGTCATCCTCGAATGCAATGGGCGTTTCGCGGTGATCAGCTGGAACCCGAGCCAGTACCTGGGGACAGTTGCTGGCCCACTTACGAAGCAGAAATCCTCCTCCACTCAGCAACTCTAACAGTTCATCCTGTAGCCTAGCTGCTTCATCATAGCTGCTCACTGACCACAGAAGGTCATCGACGAAGAAACCCTTTTTTAGAACCTTGCTCGCTAAAGGATACTTCTCGCAGTCGTCGTCAGCCAGTTGATGCAGGACTCGGATCGCTAGGTACGGACTGCTAGCAACGCCGTATGTGATCGTGTTTAACTCATACACCTTTAAAGGTTGATCAGGTTGAAACCTCCACAAGATGTGTTGGTAATTGCGTTGAGATTTTTCGATCAAGGTCATTCGAAACATTTTACAAATGTCACTTGACAAGCAAATTTCATGTATACGAAAATTTATTAAAATCTCATTAATATCTGCTTGAAGCTTAGGACCGGCGTAAACGACTGAATTTAAAGAATTATTATTTGTCGTTTTGCATGAGGCGTCAAAAACTACTCGGAGTTTTGTCGTGGTACTTGACGGTCGGAGAATACAAAAGTGAGGAATTATGTACTTAGAATCCACAGTACCAAAATCACCTACGCAAGTCATGTGACCAAGGCTTTCATATTCGGACATGAATTTATTATATTCTTCCTTAAGTTCCGGAAGACGATTCAGCTTTGTTTCTAAATTGTTGAAACGACGTAACGCTTGTGGAGTCGAATCGCCGAGATCAAAACTGGGTTTGAACGGGTACTTCACTGTATAACGTCCCGTAGTATCGCGACTGTGTTCGTTTTGGAACAATTGTTCGACATACAAATCTTCTGGTTTTTTAGTGACGTCATACGGCACGTTTTCAGTCTCCCAGAAAGAGTTCATGATTTTATCGATACTACTAGTTTTATTAGCAGAGAACAAGTTGAGCGAGGCTGTATTTGACTCACAATCGTCACTCAGTACTGTCTGACCAGTAATGACATATCCGAATATGGAATGCATCGCGACGGGCAAACCCGGGTCACGTGGTAGTATATTTTGACCGTCATAAATGTAGGGAAATAAGTCACCTGCGATCAACAAGTCAACTGGAGCCGCCGAAAAGTAGTTCGGGTCAGCTAACTCTAGATTTTTGAAATTATTGATAACTTTGTTTGATAAGGTTACTGTAGGTAAGTTGCTAGTTATATTACTTACGACAACAGTATCAGTGCTAAGCACCGGACCAAATGAGTTTCGTGGTTTAATTGAACATGTAACCAGACCGAAATCTTGCACTGGCGCACCTCCCAGACCCATGGGTTCAAACTGACACTTGCGTCGAGACAAACCCAGGCGCTGGGCACACTCTTTTGTCATATAACCGGACATGGCACCGCTGTCAATGACTGCACGTACGGCGTGGTAAGTTCCCCATCGATCTGCGACGTGCACCATGGCAGTGCCTAACAGCACGGTTGAATTTGACGAACAAGTCAAGCCGACGTTTGGCATTGACCTTTGACTTTGATTTTGACCATTTGAAACGTTTTGAATACTTGAAATGTTTTGACTATTTGAACCGTTTTGATTAATTGATGAATTTTGAACAGTTGGAACTGTATCTAAGTGAATACTGTGATGGTGCGGTTGTTTACACAGCACACAACGCACTTTTGACGTACACTCGGACAACGAATGCTGACGAAAGCAATTTTCGCATAATTGAAGCTGTTTCACTTTGTCAAGACGCTGCACCGGTGTTAAATCAAAAAACTCGAAACATCGATAAGTTGAATGCGGTTTGTCGCAAAATAGACATCTATTTGAGCGTTCGCTATTATTCTTACTCACAGCTGATAAGCACGGCTTTTGGAACTGCTTCGGTGCACTACTGTAATTAGCAGCATTATTATTATTTTTTCGAACAAAATTCGGCTTTGCAGAGGTGTTAGGAACACTCTTAGGCGTAAACTGAATTTTTGATGTACTAATTTTAACCTCAGACATTTCCAAAACACGCGCCTGTTTCTCCACGAAATTAATCAGCTGTTCGTAAGTAGGTATATCGGTTTGATCTACTGATTGTTCGAATTCGCGCCTAGTGACGGGGTCTAAATTTCGCAATCCCATATAAAACAGTATGAAACTCGATAGGTTATTGATTTTCAAAAGTTTCAATGCTTTAACACACTCTTGATACGTTTGTAAAAATGTATTTAGACCAGTAGCCGACTCAGTTGACAAAGGCTTAAATTGAAACAGCCGATCTAAATAGCTCGTAGCTAAGGCACGAGTGTTCTCAAATTTTTTGACTAGCAAAGCCCAAACTATCGGATAATTATCGGCCGTCACTGGCATCCCTTTGACCACAGTCAATGCCGAACCGCTGACTACGGAGAGCAGGTAATAAAACTTCTCAATGTTCGTAATATCATTGTTGTTATGAATTAAACTCGTAAACGTGTCATAGAATGTTTGCCAGTTTTCTAATTTGCTATCGAAATGGAACAATTCTAGTTTAGGCAGCCGCGGCTTAGCCGACCGCGAGTCTGGCCCGGCAGCGCCCGGGCCGCGGCCCGCGGAGCGCGACGAAGGTCCGCTACCGCTGCCGTCACACGATTGCCAAGTGTCGCTATTAGCCTCCGCTACACTCAGAATACGGAAATACATGTCGTCAAAGGTTTGAATTTCCTGATAATTTGGTTTAAATTTCGGGTTTTGTTTCTTATTATAAGAATTTAACTCGAATATGCATTGTTCGAAACATTCCCGAGTCGAATGAAGTTCTTTAAGTCGCAAATTAAATTCGGTTAAACGCTCTGGTGGAGTTGATTTGGATAGTTCAAATAACGTTTGACATCGTATAAAAAGCAGAATTAGTAATATGTGCATTAAAACCTCCTGCACATATCAAAAACATACTGGCTGAATGAACATTCCGCTTTCTCCCGCACGGCGGCGCCACCAGTCAGTTGCGCAAATTTGACAGCTCGAAATGAATGCCGGCCGGCGCGCGCTCTTTTAAATTATTCATAAAAACTCTGAAAGTGCTGTGATTGTGTCTTAAATGTGTCCCAAGGACTGAGGAAAAGAGCCAGAACAAACTGTAAGTGAAACCTATATCTTGCCTAATTCGGTTTTGCTAATTATTTTCAATATTCAAATGTCGTAGTTCAAACATTTTGGTCAATCGAACCGCATCCTCAGTTTGCAAACTAAATACACATTCATACACATAAAACACACATTTCACGCAGTTTTAAGGTAACAGGCTTATTTCTAATCTAAGTTATTTACCTAGAATAATACGTATAAAATAAACGTTTTCAATTTTCGTTCTTTGCAACGCGTCGCGCGCGTCTTTTGTTTTTTAATTCGAAATGGACGAAAAAGAATTCGATGTCGAACAACTTATTAACAAAAAAGAACTGCTTTTTATACGATGTCAAACGTTATTTGAACTATCCAAATCAACTCCACCAGAGCGTTTAACCGAATTTAATTTGCGACTCAAAGAACTTCATTCGACTCGGGAATGTTTCGAACAATGCATATTCGAGTTAAATTCTTACAATAAGAAACAAAACCCGAAATTTAAACCAAATTATCAGGAAATTCAAACCTTTGACGACATGTATTTCCGTATTCTGAGTGTAGCGGAGGCTAATAGCGACACTTGGCAATCGTGTGACGGCAGCGGTAGCGGACCTTCGTCGCGCTCCGCGGGCCGCGGCCCGGGCGCTGCCGGGCCAGACTCGCGGTCGGCTAAGCCGCGGCTGCCTAAACTAGAATTGTTCCATTTCGATAGCAAATTAGAAAACTGGCAAACATTCTATGACACGTTTACGAGTTTAATTCATAACAACAATGATATTACGAACATTGAGAAGTTTTATTACCTGCTCTCCGCAGTCAGCGGTTCGGCATTGACTGTGGTCAAAGGGATGCCAGTGACGGCCGATAATTATCCGATAGTATGGGCTTTGCTAGTCAAAAAATTTGAGAACACTCGTGCCTTAGCTACGAGCTATTTAGATCGGCTGTTTCAATTTAAGCCTTTGTCAACTGAGTCGGCTACTGGTCTAAACACATTTTTACAAACGTATCAAGAGTGTGTTAAAGCATTGAAACTTTTGAAAATCAGTAACCTATCGAGTTTCATACTGTTTTATATGGGATTGCGAAATTTAGACCCCGTCACTAGGCGCGAATTCGAACAATCAGTAGATCAAACCGATATACCTACTTACGAACAGCTGATTAATTTCGTAGAGAAACAGGCGCGTGTTTTGGAAATGTCGGAGGTTAAAATTAGTACATCAAAAATTCAGTTTACGCCTAAGAGTGTCCCTAACACCTCTGCAAAGCCGAATTGTGTTCGAAAAAATAATAATAATGCTGCTAATTACAGTAGTGCACCAAAGCAGTTCCAAAAGCCGTGCTTGTCAGCTGTGAGTAAGAATAATAGCGAACAATTAAATAGATGTCTATTTTGCGACAAGCCGCATTCAACGTATCGATGTTTCGAGTTTTTTGATTTAACACCGGTGCAGCGTCTTGACAAAGTGAAACAGCTTCAATTATGCGAAAATTGCTTTCGTCAGCATTCGTTGTCCGAGTGTACGTCAAAAGTGCGTTGTGTGCTGTGTAAACAACCGCATCATCACAGTATTCACTTAGATACAGTTCCAACTGTTCAAAATTCGTCAATGAATCAAAACGATTCAAGTAGTCAAAACATTTCAAGTGGTCAAAACATTTCAAGTATTCAAAACGTTTCAAATAGTCAAAATCAAAGTCAAAGGTCAATGCCAAACGTCGGCTTGACTTGTTCGTCAAATTCAACCGTGCTGTTAGGCACTGCCATGGTGCACGTCGCAGATCGATGGGGAACTTACCACGCCGTACGTGCAGTCATTGACAGCGGTGCCATGTCCGGTTATATGACAAAAGAGTGTGCCCAGCGCCTGGGTTTGTCTCGACGCAAGTGTCAGTTTGAACCCATGGGTCTGGGAGGTGCGCCAGTGCAAGATTTCGGTCTGGTTACATGTTCAATTAAACCACGAAACTCATCTGGTCCGGTGCTTAGCACTGATACTGTTGTCGTAAGTAATATAACTAGCAACTTACCTACAGTAACCTTGTCAAACAAAGTTATCAATAATTTCAAAAATCTCGAGTTAGCTGACCCGAACTACTTTTCGGCGGCTCCAGTTGACTTGTTGATCGCAGGTGACTTATTTCCCTACATTTATGACGGTCAAAATATACTACCACGTGACCCGGGTTTGCCCGTCGCGATGCATTCCATATTCGGATATGTCATTACTGGTCAGACAGTACTGAGTGACGATTGTGAGTCAAATACAGCCTCGCTCAACTTGTTCTCTGCTAATAAAACTAGTAGTATCGATAAAATCATGAACTCTTTCTGGGAGACTGAAAACGTGCCGTATGACGTCACTAAAAAACCAGAAGATTTGTATGTCGAACAATTGTTCCAAAACGAACACAGTCGCGATACTACGGGACGTTATACAGTGAAGTACCCGTTCAAACCCAGTTTTGATCTCGGCGATTCGACTCCACAAGCGTTACGTCGTTTCAACAATTTAGAAACAAAGCTGAATCGTCTTCCGGAACTTAAGGAAGAATATAATAAATTCATGTCCGAATATGAAAGCCTTGGTCACATGACTTGCGTAGGTGATTTTGGTACTGTGGATTCTAAGTACATAATTCCTCACTTTTGTATTCTCCGACCGTCAAGTACCACGACAAAACTCCGAGTAGTTTTTGACGCCTCATGCAAAACGACAAATAATAATTCTTTAAATTCAGTCGTTTACGCCGGTCCTAAGCTTCAAGCAGATATTAATGAGATTTTAATAAATTTTCGTATACATGAAATTTGCTTGTCAAGTGACATTTGTAAAATGTTTCGAATGACCTTGATCGAAAAATCTCAACGCAATTACCAACACATCTTGTGGAGGTTTCAACCTGATCAACCTTTAAAGGTGTATGAGTTAAACACGATCACATACGGCGTTGCTAGCAGTCCGTACCTAGCGATCCGAGTCCTGCATCAACTGGCTGACGACGACTGCGAGAAGTATCCTTTAGCGAGCAAGGTTCTAAAAAAGGGTTTCTTCGTCGATGACCTTCTGTGGTCAGTGAGCAGCTATGATGAAGCAGCTAGGCTACAGGATGAACTGTTAGAGTTGCTGAGTGGAGGAGGATTTCTGCTTCGTAAGTGGGCCAGCAACTGTCCCCAGGTACTGGCTCGGGTTCCAGCTGATCACCGCGAAACGCCCATTGCATTCGAGGATGACAAGGACCTATCCATAAAAGTTTTAGGTCTGCAGTGGCGACCCGCCGAAGATGTGTTTTCCTTCGTATTCCATCCACTTCCAGCTTCACAGGCGATCACCAAGCGTAGTGTCTTGTCACAGATAGGTCGTCAGTATGATCCCTTAGGTTTCGTGGCTCCTTGCATATTCTACGCGAAATGCTTCATGCAGAAACTCTGGCTCCAACAGCTGGGTTGGGATGAGCGGCTGCCTCCGGAACTAGAAAAGGAGTGGCTCACCTACATGTCAGAGCTCCCGCTATTGTCGAATTTTAGCCACGAGCGCCAGGTTACTGTCAAACAGCACAGCTACTACCAGATACTAGGATTCTGCGATGCTTCAGTTCAAGGAATAGCTGCGGTCATCTATTTGCGTAGTTTTAACAATCAAGGTGATTCGAAGGTCAGTCTGGTCATTGCAAATCCAAGGTTGCACCCTTGAAGGCAGTGACCATTCCACGTCTCGAGCTAATGGCTGCGCATTTGTTAGTCAAGTTAGTCAAATATACGAAGTCAATATTGTCTGAACGAATTCCTGTTCATGAAATACTCTTGTTTACCGATTCCTCTGTGGTGCTGAGTTGGTTGAATACACCCAGTTACAACCTCAAAACCTTTGTGGCTTCGCGTGTCTCCAAAATCTTAGAGACCGTGCAAAGCGATTGTTGGTTTCACGTGAGCGGCGCGTCCAACCCCGCTGACGTGTGCTCGCGCGGAGCGCTACCTTCCGTGCTGTTATCGACAGCGGAGTGGCTCGGAGGACCGAGCTGGCTAGACGCACCAAGAGAGAATTGGCCAGTAAAATCAATTGATCAATTTAAATCGGCAAATGTGCCAGAACTCAAAATTCCATGCGCGACTTTGGCTCAAACTAGCGTGCAAAACACAACACGTGACTCAAATCTTGTTTATAATTTAACTGAAAAATATTCGAGTTTTAGCAAACTTCAAAATGTCTTAGCTCGTTGTTTTCAATTTATTAACAATTGTAGATCGACGAAGTCTAATAGGAACACAGGTCCTTCGTCTCTATCAGATTTAAAGAACGCACACGATGTGCTCATTAAATCCGTTCAGCGAGAGCATTTTGCAGCTGATATCCAAGCAATTTCCAATGGTTACAGCTGTAGTTCTTCACTTAAAAGGTTAGCACCTTATGTCGACCCCCTCGGTTTTCTCAGGGTGGGGGGTAGGTTGTCTTTCGCCGAACTACCGTATCAAAAGAAGTATCCATTATTGCTTCCTAAAAAGTGCAACTTTACAAAAATTCTTATCGACTATTTTCATAAAATTTATTTACATATCGGTCCGCGTACATTGCAATTAAACGATTATTTGCACACGCTGCAGCAGCGACAAAATGGCATAGGAATTGTCGTAATATTCAAGTTGATGAACTCGTTCTTATGCATGCTGACGCTCCTCCGCTTCAATGGCATCTCGGTCATGTGACGGAACTTTATCCAGGAGCTGATGGAGTTGTACGGGTGGTAAAAGTAAAAATCCAGAATGGCGAATACACGCGACCCGTTGTAAAGCTTAGACCACTTCCAATGGAATTAGATTCAGCATAATTTTTATTTTCCTTTGTTTCTTTGCATGAATTTGACGCAAGAAGGTGTCAAGTTTATGACAATTTTAGGTTCGAAATAAGTCATTTATTTTACTCAATTTACAGCTACACGTGTTTAGTTCACTAAGTCAACAAATACTTACACTATACAGTCCACTTACCTTATTCAATACCATCCCTGGTTTTGTTTGTAAACTGGGGAATCTGGGGTAGATTCCCGGTGGGGGGTTTATGTACGTTACATTGGGCAGATATAATTAGTAATATGTGCATTAAAACCTCCTGCACATATCAAAAACATACTGGCTGAATGAACATTCCGCTTTCTCCCGCACGGCGGCGCCACCAGTCAGTTGCGCAAATTTGACAGCTCGAAATGAATGCCGGCCGGCGCGCGCTCTTTTAAATTATTCATAAAAACTCTGAAAGTGCTGTGATTGTGTCTTAAATGTGTCCCAAGGACTGAGGAAAAGAGCCAGAACAAACTGTAAGTGAAACCTATATCTTGCCCAATTCGGTTTTGCTAATTATTTTCAATATTCAAATGTCGTAGTTCAAACAGTAGAGAAAGCGAGAGTTGTATGCCAGAATCGTAGCAAGTGGAAGGATGTAGTCTCTGCCTATCCCGCTGGGAAAAAGGCGTGATTGTATGTATGTATCATGTGTTTAATAACCATTGAGAATGACCTGCATTGCATCCAGAACTATATCTGCCCCACGAGCTTCTGCGCCCGAAAATGAAGCAACGCCGCCGGTGCGATAATGTTCATTACGATATCGATTGAAAATTACGATATCGATTTCGGTGTCGTAATGAACATTACGATACTGCCGTGTTCATAATGGAATCCAATGTCGTAATGCAGGGATCTATGGTTTTTGAACGCATAATATAATACAGAATATACCATCGATCGGCAATAACGTTATTATACTTGTATGAAATATGAGCCAAGTTTGCCCGCGTTTGTTGACTTTATTTACCACGTTGCGTTGATTTCCCTTGAGCGGCTTTCTCTGCAATGCCTTGACATTTAAGTCTTCCTGTTTAAGTTTACGCGGGAATATTTGCGAAGTTGCATAGTTAGCTGTGTATGCCTTGGTTTCCATGGTAACACAAAATGGATTTTGAATAATTCAGTAGTTGAGTTAGACTGAATGAACAACCTTTCGAAGGTTTTTCAAAACTTTTCATTCACGACGAAGTCTTGTCTTGATTTAGAATTAGTGGCTGTATTGTCTAATGCTCTGGTAATCGCGATTGCATTCGCCATCTCGTGTGACAGAAAGAGAAAGTTAAAACGATCTTGATTCCGAATTCGTTAGACATTAAGGCCTCCGTTTTAGGGTTCCGTACCTAATGGGTAGAAACGGAAACCTTATTACTAAATCTTCGCTGTAAGGTTTTGAGCGAGTTATCTACATAAAACATGTCTAGCAAAATAAGATGCCAGTATTTATTATTCCTGAAATGAACTCCATAAATGAACTAAATCAATAACTGCTCACCCGCGACCTTATAATAGCTAAGTTTATGCAAGATATGCAGTTCCTCCACCTCCACACTGTAAGAACACACACAAATCACACAAACCCATCTATCACCATCACCATACTGCACTGACACTTTTCGAACTCAACCAGAGCTCATCTTCAGAGCAACAACCGTACCACATGCTACCAGATGAGCTGAATTCTTCCGGAGATAACGTTGGTGTAAAAATCGCCAGTAATATTCTATACACTTGTGTAATTTATTGTCAAAGGCATTAACAAAGGATTTAGGTGGTTCTGTGCATTATCGCCACATCCGCTTCGGAGCTACCGCGCACCATTTTATCGTTTTATTTGTATTTCTTTATGTACTTACAATATTCAATATTGGTCGTTGATATGCAAAGTTTATTTAGGATTGCCAATAGTACTTACGAAAGCTAGTGTTGCCATGCTTGGAGCGCTTGACAGATCTGGACGCGGGAAAACGATTGTCAATTGTCAGTTTATAAAAGAAGTCCGTGACGCTGGCAAAATTGTCCCATCGGACAGACGCCATTATTATAAAAAAAAAAAAAAAGAAGTCCGGCCCTGTCAACAGTCTCAGGAACTGTTAGGCGTTTCTTTATCATTAACTAGGCTTTTCTTTAAGTTACTGTAAATCGTTGTGATAATGGCATTACCTACTGACATTTCAATGCTAAGCTTTACTTTTTTGATTTGGTTTGGTTTGGTTGAACACAATGGTAGCTTTTTGTTAGGTCCATTCACTGCCCGAATTCCACTTGTTTGTCCACATTAATCAATTCCTAGTTGGATTCCGATTCTCTAAATCTTCATCATGTCAGCCGAAAGTCGTCCACTGCTTGCTAGACATAGGCCTCCCCCAAGGCTCTCCACTTAGACCAGTTTTGTGCTCTTCGCATCCACCGCGATCCCGCGATCTTAACCAGGTCGTCGCTCCATCTTGTTGGAGGCCTACCGACAGCTCGTCTCTCGGTCCGCGGACGCTTTTTGACTCCATCTGCCATCAGTCCTGCGAGCAGTGTGCCCCGCCAACTGCCACTTCAGTTGCGTAATTTTTCAGGCTATGTTAGTAACCTTAGTTCTACTGCGGATATCATCATTTCTCTAAATCTTATCTTTCTACATTTGATGCTCATACTAGGTATGAGTTCCATACTGGGTCACAATTGAGAATGGCTTACTATGTGATATATAATTTTTTCAGAGTTCTTTAAGAAAAATAACGAAAGATTTAAATTAAATCTTATTTAATGTAGTACCGAAAATAATAACAAAACATGATGTGCTCTGTCTTTAATAAAGTTTTTTTCTCTCTTCGCCTTTTTTAACAGATAAAATCCCTAGAAGAGAGTCACCAGTTTCGATATTTTAGTTATTATTTCTAATTTATATTCTTTAATCAATAAACAAATTATGCTATAAAATGGGAGGGCTCCCAAGAATAAAAGAGGAAAAAAACGACCGTGTTATAATTTTTATTACAATTTCCTACGCGACATCCGTATTCAAATGATTATTTACGATGACAAAATGACCTTAATAAAATAGCTTCAAAATAAGAGATATATCTCAATGGTTTTTCGTATTCAAAACTCCACAGCTATTATTATAAAATAGGGCAACACGAGAGAAAGAAACAGAGAATCAAATTGACTTCCTGTTTTTCATTACGGCTCTTAAATGACGTCATTTCCTTTTAAACGATGATCGGAATAATTGAATCGCCCTCATTTAGAATAATAAAACAAGCAGGGCTTCACTTGATGTGACTCTCGTAGTGTTTAGCGATGTCTTAAAAGTAGATCCAGTTAGTATAAAGTTGAATCTGAAACCGAACTAGTTTGACAAATAGAAATGTTGCCAGACCAAAAAATATTATTATGTATGTTTGTTTGATTACTCCTTATTGTACAAAAAAGGGAAGAACAAAAAGTTTACAGTTTAAAAATCCGTACTAATATTATAAATGCGAAAGTGTGTGTGTTTGTATATTTGCCCGTCTCGTCAAATGAACAACATTAGTTAATATTGTTCATTTTGACGAGTATGATCTATGTTTTAATTATTTGCTCATTATATCAGGCCACACCCGGTATAATGATGGAGATTTTACTTACTTACCAGCAGCTAGAGGCTGTATTAACAGGCGAATGAATACTCACGATCGTATTTAGGCGTTTTCAAAAAAAGTTGTTGAAATGACTTTTTTTTAGATCTAGAATCAGAATCAGGAGCACTTTCGATTGCAATAGGAAAAAAAAGTGTCCCAGGTTTTTCATATAATTTTGTGTTATCCATTACACTACCGCCACAGACTCGCGTATGAAAACGGTAACGTAATGGAATAAAAAATATTGAGACACTTTTTTCTCCTATTACTTATAATCGAAAGTGCTCCTGATTCTGAGTAGGAATACCAAATTTCATCCACATCTAAAAAAAAGTCATTTCAACAACTTTTTTTGAAAACACCCATTTACCTACTATCTCTTTCTACCTTCATCGTATACCATTTGCGGGAAAGAAGTTTAGTAGTGATACTGTGATTACCAGTGCGTCTAATAAAATGGCCTCCAGACGTACAAAACTATATTTCAAAATCATTCCTCAGTGATAACCATGGCTTGG
Source organism: Choristoneura rosaceana (assembly GCA_037349165.1). Classification (NCBI taxonomy): domain Eukaryota; kingdom Metazoa; phylum Arthropoda; class Insecta; order Lepidoptera; family Tortricidae; genus Choristoneura; species Choristoneura rosaceana. Next base: position 3,088,799 of record JAZBNJ010000026.1, read on the forward strand.
TACCGCGCAGCCAAATTCAATTTATTTACTTATAAACAAACGGGGAACACGTTTCAACTTTTGACAGTTGTTAAACGCTACACTGCTCAAAGTGAAATAGGAATCGTATTGTACCGGTCTCTGATACGGACCGTCCCGCTACATTCATACCTAAGTACCTATATCCTTAAAATAGACAAAATTGAAAACGTTGTCGATTGTCGTTGTCGTTGTCCGGTAAAATGTAGGTAAGAAAATACTCAAAAAATATTACCTTGAGTATCATAATTTTCAATGCAATAATAAAACCTGGAACAAGTTAATTTCGATGTGTAAAGTTACCCTTTAGGGCTAAAGTTAACCTTACTGCACTTTTTTTATTATTCGACTGGATTTGCAAGCAATTGAGCAAGTGGGTCTCCTGATGCTAAGAGATCACCACCATCCATAGGCACCAACACCAGGGAGATTGCAGATGCGTTGCCAACCTATACTCCATTTATTTTACATTTGAAACTTAACGGTAAAATTTGCACACGTTTTCAAATGAAACAATGAAACTATTTAAAATTGTGTTAACTTCTATACTAAAAATATAATAAATACCGCTAATTTGTGTTCGAAATACCGAGAAACGCGTGTTACAATTTGACCGTTAATTCAAATGTTAAATTAAATGGAATTTAGTGGCCTAAGACGGGATACCTAAAGTCCCAGTAGTTTTTAGCGTTTATACACTTTATAAGAGCCCGTATGTTTCCGTAGCAAGAAAAATAAGCTGCCGGCTATGAAATAGCCCGCGAGGAACATTTTATGAATTCATACCGTCTAAATGACATTTTTATTTTGTCTCTTAAGAAGGAAACTTGAGTTCATTACTTTCGGCTTTAACGGAGATTGTGCCGCGGCATTTGTAAAAATAACTTCGTTGTAAAATTTTAATGTGTTTGGAGTTCTGTTTAGATCTTTGATTCAATTTTGTTTTTATAATTACCTTTACATGTGTCTTTGTCTACGTGAAGCATTAGATCTGGCTGTTTTTTTTTTAATTTTTAATTCTAGCTAGCGACTAACTTGCAAAAAGACGATCTTGAAATTTGTTGGTTATCAAGACAACATAATATTGACCGTGAATGAACCTAACTACGAAGAAAGAAGATTTTTTATTTATTTTGTCAGTGGAAGCATTCTACACTTCCGCTGAACGTAGATATAGTTAGTGTTAATTTTGTAATGAAGGGACTCCATACATCCCTGTATTATTATTATTTTGTAATTTTTATCTTTAATTGTATACTGTAGTTTTGAAGTATTTTATTTGTAATTATTTTATTAGGTATGAAAAAATTACTTTCTGCCAAGTTTCTTGCAGCGCATTCTTCTTGGCAATGATCGTCTTTCCGAAAGCGCTGGTAGTTTAAAAACCGGCCAAGAGCGTGTCGGACACGCCCAAAATAGGGTTCCGTAGCCATTACGCAATATTAATAGTAATATTTTTCTAAGGATTTCGTATTTTATACGGAATCTTCCAAGTTTAGGTATATTTTATACCTTACGCTGCAATTTACTCATAAACTACTAAGAATTCTCAAGCAAACTTAGCCGTTATAGTTTTCCTTGGAAGTTTGATATAAGTATTGACTATCATCCTGAATTTTTTCAAATTTTTCCACCCACCTGTTTGGATTTTAGAGGAGGGGGACGCTCGATTTTTATGAAAATTTGAATATTTCGCAAACAAATTACTGAATCGAAAAATCGTTTGATCAAACCCCTAATGGTTTTAAAATACCGATCCAACGATACCCCACACTGTAGGGTTGGATGAGAAAAAAAAAATCACCGCCACTATACGCCTATGGGAGGTACCCTAAAAAAAATTGTTTTGAATTTTTAATTGTATTATTTTGTCGGCATAGTTTACCTATATATCCGTGCAAAATTACAGCTTTCTAGCATTGATAGTCCCTGAGCAAAGCAGCAGACGGACAGACAGACAGACAGACAGACATGGCGAAACTATAAGGGTTCCGTTTTTGCCATTTTGGCTCCGGAACCCAAAAAATGGATATTAGTTAATATTGTGTAGAGTTTTGAGCCAGTTGATTTACTTGTTAGCTGAGTTACTGAACTTGGTCGTAAAATAACCCTATACTAATATTATAAATGTTAAAGTTACTCAAAATTTTACGATGTTTGAAAGAAAAAAAATACATTTATACAGATTGAGGTGTTTCTGTTATCTAGTGTACCTAATCTATATCTGTGAACAGCATTAAAAGTAAGGGTAGACAACACGAAGGATAGTATGTATCATTGCGGAGTAGTGAGGGATACGACGGTTCCAGATCTCAATTTTTTTGGTCGAAAATGGCGATTTTGGGGCGGGTCCAATCCTAAAAAAAAAAAAAAAAAAAAAAAAAAAAAAAAAAAAAAAAAAAGGAAATACCCCCACTTGGAGCGATTGGACGAGGTCTGAGAACGCTCCGCCCACTCCTTCCTGTACATATGTACTTCACTTCTGGGACAATGGCAACTCCGAAGCACCTAATCATAAAAGGTTCGACCCGCGAACAATACAAGCCGCGCGAACAATAGGCGCACATTGTCCCTTTACCTGCTCTCCTCTGGCGCTAGCTCTATTGTTCCACTCACCTGACTAGCGTACCTTTTTAATCATAAAAGGTTCGACCCGCGAACAATACAAGCCGCGCGAACAATAGGCGCACATTGTCCCTTTACCTGCTCTCGGCTCTGGCGCTAGCTCTATTGTTCCACTCACCTGACTAGCGTACCTTTTTTTCATTCACTTCTTTCCTTTTAAACTTGTACTATGCCATCAGCGTCTTTATAATTCACGTTGAAACTTGTAAAATTCTCATGTAAGCCATCTCCAAATGCAGGTTTGAACTTGAAGGATCTAAGTGCATATAAAAGCAAGCCTAGACAAAGTCACTTCATATCGTCTCACATAATTCATCAACAAATTGTTATTTTTCAAGCACATACAATACATATTCCATGCTTTGAGTTACACAGTGAATGATTAATGATTGATTTCCCTTTTACCAAACCACCCACCGTGCACCGTCTTCTATTGTTAAAATTTTATTACTTCGTTTCTTTTGACCATGCACCGCCGTTCTCAAAAAAATGCTGGTTTAAACTTGTACACTATCTGTGTTGTTTCTCCTTTGTTCACCGGCATCCCTTTGTGTGTACCTGACTCGGAAATATGCCATGCACAAGTCTAAACTTGCAGGATTTCATTGCGTATAAAAGGAAGTTAAGACCATTCCGCCTCATATCGTCTCAAAGAATTCATAAGACAAGACCCCCGTCCAAGCGAGCCGTCGCAAAGTGTAAAAAGTTCAGTGTTTGGTTGATATACCTAGCAGTGTTTTCGTTGCTGATATGGATGTAAGTAAGCTCTTTTTTAAACTGTTTTTGGACCTGTTTGTTTTAATTTGTGTTTGACTGATATTTTTTACTATGTATCTCTGTGTTTCCTTAGGTGCCATCTAACTCAACTTTGAAGCATTGTTTAAAATATTGTTTTTTGCATTGTTATAGCTGACTGAAGAAAACACATTTAAGCACTATTATTATCCAGAGAATCACGAAGAACCTAGTGATGACGACGAAGGAACATTAGCTTTCAAAGTAAAGAGAGCAATCGCCAACAACAAGAGACCAAATAACAGTATTCACGGATTCTTTGAAAAACGCAAGAAATGAAATGAAATGAAATGAAATGAAATGAAATGAAATGAAATGAAATAATTTATTGCCAAACATGTGTTAAGTATTATCAGGTCTTACGAAATAAATTGGTGCATCATGTTCTGCCGTTTCCGGCTTGCAAAAATATAGTCACTTACTTACTAAACGTATACTAAAAACTATCATCACTCAAAAATTCACTTATTGAATAAAAACATTTTTTTAATAACCATTGGTGGATCATTTTCTTAAATTTATTTATGCTCATGTCACGAAAATGTCTGGGCAATTTATTAAACAGTCTAACAGCCATGCAATACACATTCTTCCTAAATATACACAGTCTTGTCGTTGGTTGACATAAATAGGGATCCTTCCTTGTATTTCGTTTATTCCTCGTTCCATACAGTTGGAACAAGTGCTCATGCTCCCTAACAAACACGCACGTCTCTCTGATGTACATACATGGGAGTGGCAGGATGTCTAACTCCTTAAAAATTGGTTTACAGGATTGGTTATATTTGCCTCCTACTATGGCTCTTAAGCACTTCTTTTGAGCTCTAAAAGCTCTTTGGATTTCCACTGAGTTGCCCCAAACGATCAGACCGTATCTAAGTATAGATGCCACATAACCATGATAAGCTATGAGAGCTGCCTCTTTGGATGCAAGTTGTCTTAAATTTCTCAGTGCAAATACAAACCTATCAAGTCTACCTACTACATACTCTACATGCTCTTTCCAGTTGCAATTCTTATCTATTATTATACCAAGAAATTTATTGTTTTCCACTTGTTCAACAGTAATTCCCTGATAGGCAACTTTGACATTGGGTGGGATTGAATTATAACTGTGGAATTGAATTAATTTAGTTTTTGTTACATTAATTTTCAAATCATTGTCATTTAACCATGTTATAAATTTATGCAATGTCATATTTATTTCATTCTCTAAAGTTGATTGATTTTTTGATGTAATTATAATTGTAATGTCGTCAGCAAATAATATAGTTTTATGATTAGTAATATTCGGAATGTCATTAATATATAATAAAAATAATAATGGGCCCAGTACACTTCCCTGGGGCACTCCACACCTATTATATCTACAGGTAGATCGAAATTTTAATTTATGGTTGTTCTTTAATCCAGTAATTTCTACGTACTGAGTGCGATCTGCTAGGTAACTCTTGATCCACTCTAGACCCTTACCTCTAATTCCGTAACACTCTAGTTTACGTAACAAACCCGAATGATCAACTGTGTCAAACGCCTTACTCAGATCCAAAAACAGCACCGCTACAAATTGTTTATCATTCAATGATTCCGTTACATGACTTATAAGCGAGAAACAGGCTAATGTTGTAGATTTATCTTTTCGGAACCCATATTGATTCGGCGTCAGAATGTCGCATTTATTAACGAACCCAGTCACTCGCCTAAGCATTACTCTTTCCATAATTTTGGACAGAATAGGAACGAGTGTCACAGGACGATAATTGCTCATCTCTTCTTTACTTCCCTTTTTGTGTAAAGGCTTAACAATTGATATTTTTAACTCTTTTGGGAACACACCTGATTCAAAAGACAAGTTTATTAAGTAACTTAAAGGGTGACACAGTTTTTTAGCACAATACTTTAGTAGCCTAGTATTCATTTCATCGTAACCTGCCGAATTCGTGTTTTTTAGTTGCATAATTTCTCTGAATATCTCGTTATGATCCGTCGGGGATAGAAATAGAGTTTTTGCATTGTTAACTATAGTGTTTACCGGTTTCATATTTATCTTGTTATCAGATTTTAGTATGAAGTAATCACTTAAGAGCTCGCTTATTTGATTTGGATCTGATATTCGACTATTGTTTTGAATCAGACCATCTATATCACCAATGCTAACTTGAGGATTTATATTGTCTTTTATTATTGCCCAGGCTGCGCGACATTTATTGTCGGCATCTTTTAATCTATTTTCATTTCGAATTCTCCGACTCATATAGATACACTTTCTGAGCAATCGTGAATAATTTACATATGCAGTCTTCTTTTGTCGCTTTTTTGTTCGCGCATGTTGGTATTCATAGTACAATTTTCTCTTAGTTTTACTACATTTTTTTATACCCGGCGTTAACCACGAGTTTTTTTTAAACTTCACGGTCCTTCTAGTCACAATAATGGGAAAACACAAATCGTAAAATAATTTCAAAGTACCATGGAATGACTCAAATGCCTCCTGAAAGTCAATGATTTCATAGATCTCAGAAAACGTTAACGAAAACATACACTCACAAAACTTTTCAATGTTTTCCCGGCACATATCTCGTTTAGTTTCGTACCACCAGTTTTGTTTTAGCTTCCCATTGATTGTGACATAAAGCGATTGAGCGGTGTCATGATCCGATAGAGCCAAATCATGCGTTTTCCCTATAGCCGTACGATCATTGCTAACTATGAGATCAATGCAGGTTTTTTTCCTTGTTGGTCTATTTATGTGACTGGTGAGATTGTAATTACTAAGAAGGCCATTCAGCTCGCAAGAATATTTATTGTTTTTTAAAATATCAATATTCCAGTCACCACATAGAATTATTTTATTTTTCCTCGCACGACCTCTATAATTTTCGAGTAAAGTGTTTAGGCTATTGAAGAAAAAATTTAGGTCGCCTTGAGGTATTCGGTAAATGCAAAAAATTAGAATATTAAGATCTGGTACCTCTATGCCACAACATTCAAAATTATATACATCAAGTAATTGCTCTGGAATAACAATATGTTTAAAATAAATATCCTGCCTTACCAAAATACACGTTCCACCTCGACAATGCTTCTTACGCGAGCAATGAGCTGCCAACCTGTAGTTTAGTATTTTTAAGTTACGCTCGCACCCCGCTTTTATAAAAGTTTCACTCAGGCAAATAACATCTACTGGATCGTCATCTTGCTGAAAAGTTTCTAACACTATTTCCAAGCTGGAAGCCTTACCTAACGCACCAGCAATGTTTTGGTGAAGAACGTGAAATTTTTTTGAATGAGGCTCGTCACTCACGAAAAAACGGTTTGCCGTCAGAACCGCCATCACATTTCGAGTTTGGTATCGAGTTAACATTTATTGTTGGTGATGGTGGTTGTTCAATCACTTCTTCCAATTGCGACTGGTGGCTAGATGTTTGAGTATTATTATCACGAGGTAACGGTTTTTTAGCCTTATTATTCACTTGTTTATAAAAAAAGTAAGGAATTGTTCCACGAACAAGGGCTGGTTTCGACATTGGAACTTGTTTCTCTTTTTTTTTTTGAACATGGATTGATAAATAACTCTTATCGTAGTCATTACAATTAATACAGAAATTTACCTTTTTACAGAATTCTCTTAATATAATATGCCTTTTCATGATCAAATATTTTTCATCAAGTTCAACAAATGTACAATTTGAGTAACACTTAGCAACAAGCTTAAGTTCTTTATTAAGTTTATTTACATTCAAAAATCTATTTTGCGTCACCTGTAACAAGTAAACATGCTGTTTTTCGAGTGATCTAATAGTACATGCGACCTCAGATATTATGCGATAAGGGTTTGCGTCATTTGCCCCCACTGCCAATACTACAATGTCTTTTGATGATGTGGTAAGTGAGCGACAGCATTGTAGAACTTCAGCACATCCTGCATCTGTTTTTATAAAAGAGGTAACCCTATATCTATCGTTCCATTTGTTATATCTATTTTTTATCAATGCACGCGTCAACCCCAGCGCCTGTTGATCTCCATATAGCAATATTGATGCTGTAGTATTCTCGTTGCCGCTGAGATGGGCCCGCTGCGGAGAGCTGCGCGGATTTTTCATTTCATCTAATTGTTCACAGGTTGGATTTGGAGTTTTATATTTTTGCTTCATACAACCGGCTGGGTTGCTTGTTTCAGACGATTGTTGCTGGTCAATGCTGAATTTCTTGTTGACTTTTTCTTGAGTGGACGTGTTTGGATATTCTTGTGAAGGATCGTTTTGCTGCTCTTCGTGTGTTAAGTCTGACTCATTTTCAGTACCATTACGGGGGATTGGAGAATATTGTTCCTGATCATTGTGTCCAAGTATTATATCATTTTGTCCGTTGGTTGAAGTTTTTTTTTTCGGAGTTAATTTACGTTTTGGAACAGTCTCGGTTAATAATTTTTTATACAAGTCCACTTTGTGTTGATATTCCTCCATTTTCCCTCTAAATTCGTTATTTTCTATGTTTAAACGTTCTATTTCTTCGTGCGCGCTCGCAAGTTTGGTATTCAGGTTAATTATTTCATCATTCAATTCATCAATATTTTCCGATAGTGACAAGTTTGGTAGACTGCAAACAGTATCATTCAATGTTGTGTTTGGTTGAGAATCATGTTGAGCTTCTACACCAACGTCAGATAATTCTTCTATAGAAAAATGTCTTGCCATTTGTTTTGCCTTTCTGCGAGTTACTACTGAAGTTGAAGTACTCGTACTCGTAGTAGCTTCAGGATTCTGGATAACAATATTAGATCCTTCTTCGATTCCCGCTGTATCTCTATTTTGATTTTGTATCGGTGATTCTCTGCATTTTAAACATTTCCACTCAGTTTTGGTGTTTTTGCTCATTATTAAAAACCTCTTAAAAGTAACATTTGTACAATCTATGTCATAAGTTTTAGTACACTTGGAGCACTTTAGAAATTCATTATTACAAATTTCTTTTTTGCATGAGTCACATTGTCGTTTACTTTTTTTAGATGCCATTGTATGTACATACACGCGACAACACTGTGTGTGCGTTGAGAGTTAGTTTGTAATGGCTTTACGATTGATGCAAAAAACCTCGCTGTATTTTTCCCAATTTATCTATCACGCCTCAAGTGTAAGTAAAAAAAAAAAAAAAAAATCTGTATACGGCCTTATAGTGTAATTCAGTACACATTTGTTCTTATTGGTGCTTTGGTATAACATTAAATAAACAATAAGAAAAGCAAAAATCAATTTATCAAAATCGATGTTCAGCTGGATTCGAACGCCCGTCAAGAGCGCTCTTAACTTCAATTCAGCACCTCCGACCCCTGTGCCAAACGAGACTTAACGGCTGGAGTGAAATTATCATATGTATTTTTATAAAGGAATTTCGTTTTTATTTTGAAGTATAATTTAAGTTCACCGTCAATTATATTAAATAACTAATGAACTGATAAAGTGTTTTGTATCAGTAGAGTTTCACTTTTTTTGAATGAGTATTGAAAAGTTAAGCTATAAAGCTGTTAGTAAAAAGTTTTCACTGATTTTTTTGTCCCATCCTCACTATCACTCATTCACTTTAATTATTCCAGTTTTAACACCTTACTTTTTGTAATGTTTTTTAGGAGTTTTACGTTCCATAAACACCTGAAAGTTATGCTTTTAAAGCCGTTAGTAAAAAGTTTTCACTGATTTTTTGTCCAATTTACACTATCACTTAGTCACTTTTATCATTCCAGTTTTAACACTTTTTATAATGTTTTAGGACATTTTAAGTTCCACAACCACCTCTATGTGTGAATCCACCCTTGATCATTAAACTTTATCGCTGATCTCTACTAAACATGCAGTTTTTGTATTTTTTTTATAATAAATAATACGGAGCTTAATGTAAACACGATGACAGCTGTCAGATGACGAGTCATCATTTCAAGAAAAAGAAGATTCCCAAAAACTCTTCAACTGTTAGCCAAGCCACTGCAGATGGTGTTGCTTTTATCAAAGCAAACAAAGACGAATCAGCTTACGCATCACACCTCATTAAAATCGAGGTGTATGATATAGACAAGATTAAGAACATTCCCCCGGCAGAACAATGGAAACAAGCAGAAGTGCGTGTTAAATATTACGCCCACTCCGAAGAAGATGAACACGTTCAAAAGACCAGAGACGTGATCTACAACATAACTAAGCAGTTAGCATCAAAAAGTGATTGTGTTAATTTCGTTTTAGACAATAACAAATAAATTCTACTTAATTTCTTTTGGTTACCTGCTTAACTTCAGACTATCCTATTCTTGTGAAATACTCATTGTTTCGTTTGTGGAGGCAAAGTAATAATGTAAAATTGTTGGTTTGAATAAATTTTTAAAAACATTTTTTTGTATTATTTAATCTGTATCTGTGTACCACAACATTTTCCCTTGAAAATCCATCTTTTAAATTTTAGGATTGAAGTAAAACAAAAAATAGATTGATAAAAAATTTATTACATAAAAAATGAATTAAACATATTTCTTATAATAAGATCATTACATAAAGAATTTTCAGAAAATAGACTTTGAAAATCATACATAGTTTTTCCTTTATTCTTAAAATACAGATAAACTAAACAATATTCACCGCAAACTGAGGTAAAAGGATTTTGAAATGATTTGTGGTTATAAAACCACCTCTTGGCATTTCTCTTTAAAAACCTCTTATGATAACCTTCTGGTTGTCGACCAAATGAATCAAAGTATTCTCCAACACCGTTAATATCAATGTAAATGGCAATCCAATGAGAACCAGGCTTGTAATCTGGATCCAAATTGCTGATAAGATAAATAGGTAATTGAACAAACATAGGCATTTTGTTAGCGGCAAAAACATTTGATTTTATGTTCAAATTAATTTTACTCATAAAATATTCTATTTCCGATGTATCCATTATAGACTACGGTATAGATGTGATAGATTTAGTATACAGCTGTCTTATTTAACTATTGTAATCAACAGTTATATCTCGGTTTTTATTAATTTCTACAACATTATCAAACTCTGCATAAACAACACAATTAAGAGTTGTTGTTAAAGCTGTCTCAAAACGGACCTCTAATCTAACACTACCATGTCTAACTAAATTCCAATGTGAACTTGAACTGGCTGAAAGATCTGGAGTTAAGTCAAAAGCTAATAAACAATATCCTCCTCCATATCCTTCTCTTGCTATTTCATTACCTTCATTCAAAAAATGGATACCAGTACCAGAAAACAATGTATGATAAGTGGATACGATCAGCCCATCTTTGAACGAGGGTTGTAATGTTTTTGAAGGAACCTGTTGTCCATCAACGTATAAACTAAATGAATTTATCCCATGATTATCAAAGTTGAATGGATTTTGCGTCAAGTTACCATTAAATGCAGAATTTTTTACAAAACCTATAATACATCTTTTAGGGACCTGTCCTAGGAATATATTATCTAGAGTCTTAGCCTGAACTCCCGAAGATATTGTCAAAACTTTAACTTCAGCCCTGGTGATAGGATATTTAGCTGTAGTCGTCGCCAGCACTTTTTGATGAGCAATTAATACTGAAGGATTTATTCGAGCCTTACGGATAATGAGACTGGCATCAGTAATTTTAACTTTTATTTTTGTGTCCGCGTTGTCACACATGAGATTGAATGCTTCTTTACTACGAACTAATTTAACACGTATTTCCACACCATTAATCAAAAATTTCTCCTGATTAAATATATCACCATGTAAATGACCAATCATATCAACCTCTTTGTTCACTTTAACCAACTCCACTCTCTTAGAAAATCCTATATTGGTTTCATCTGTAGCATCCATTTTATGAGGAGTATCAGCATACCATAAGCCACAGGTCAGATGAGAGCCTTTTGCTGCTGGACCATAGTTTAGTAGGGTCTCTAAATATGCTCGATATGCATATGTATTATTTGGAGGTGACACAAGTTTTTGGTTTAAATATACATCTAGTTGACTAAAAAGTGAATGAAGCCAATTATTAACCGGTGCAACATGAATAGTTTTAGAAATGTCATTTGAATCAGCACTTGCTATCTTAGCTTTAATATATAGCATAGTGTGGGACAGATCAACATAATCATCTCCAGTACCTGGTACTTGAAATTCTATAGGTCCATCATCACTTAATGATGAAATTGGTTTATAATGAATCCACTGACCGCTTTCGACGCTTGTTTGTGTTGATGGTAGAGCAAATAAGTCTAACTCTGACTTAGCACATTCACATGAATGATTATGTAAAAACGACATAGTTTAGATGGAAAAAATATCTTCAAATTTAGATTTTTTTGATGATTTAGATGATCGTCCTTGTAGTGTTTTACGCTTAATGATGGGCTTTCTCGACTTTCTTATACTTTTATACCCTGAACCACTCATTAATGATTCGATTTTTTCATCAGCTTTCCTTTTCAAATTAGCACTAGCATTTTTAAAACGCGACTTTACAGACTCTTCCATAGGGTGTGAATTCATCATATCTGATAGTAATCCAACACCGGCGTTTAAAGCTTCTTTCCCAACGGTTCGAAATCCACTTGACAACAAAGGCAAAACGGATCTAAATAACCCCCCTAAGAAACTTCCAATTCCATGACCACGTTGATGAGAAACACCTTTATACACTATACCAACCCCAGATCCAGCCTGATTTGTATAATAATGTTGGTACGGGCAAAGACCGTTAACGATTCTTCGACTCATTTTATACGTCTAAAATGCAGTTTAACACACGATGTGCCGAACTGGAATGGTACTTTACCGCCGACGCTTGTTCTTATATCTGTTTCAATCGTATCAAACTCTCTGCGCATAACAGGTAAGTAGTGCGCCGGTGAAAATGCATGCATTTTGTATGCTCCATAAATGTACTTCGTTGGATCTAGAGGTATGATTCGTATTAGTGATGTCATTACATCACCTACTATCTGCGGTTGGATAATATCTGAATAAATGAAAAGCTGCGATGGCAGTCCCAAGTACAAGTTAATGGGATATTTTCCATTTGGTTTTGTGACTAAATTAGTATTTGGTTCAAAACCTAACTGGAGACTTAATTGCGGTGATGCGATTAGAGATATTACGTCAGTATCCTGACGAGTTGATATTACAAGTTTGGTTATTTCATCGTATCTCAATTTAAAATGATTTCGTAACAATGGGTGGTCATTAAAAGCACTTAAAAAATGATTAACACTATCGTACGTAGTCGCAGGAATATGCGCCTTATATTCTACAATTATATTCGAATCTGTTTTGTTTTTTGAACCAGCACTTTCGTTTAAACGTGTTTTCTTCTTTACGTATAGAATGTTTTCATGTTCTTGTACATTAAACATTGTACATGGATAATGAAACTCAACCAAACCAACGACCCATTCCCCTTCTAACTTAACAGTTTTAGGTAACTTAGTTATGAAGTTGGCTGTTGTGTTTCCAGGAAAATAAGAAATGGAGCTATTGCTCAACAGCGTCAGGTAAAAACTATCTTCACTCATATTTGCTCTAAATCCGATGCCGGGATCCAACTATTAAATTTGTCAGGATAACCTTTCCACTTGACTAGCACTTCCTTTCTACCTCGAACGCGACGCGATTGTATTATTTTATCTATTTTGTACTTAGTGGAGGGGTCATATAATACTTTCTGTAGCTCTTTTGAATAAAATGTACCTGTAATTGGTTCACCCTCCAAATCTTTTAAAGTATATACAATCCAAGGAGTTCTCCTAATAATTGAATCAATCACAAATATTTCATCACTCCAATTAGTTTCATAACCTTTTTGAAATACATGTTTATATTTAGTTATTCTAACATGATCACCTATTTGAAGTGAGGGACATTCATTTATATATGTTTTATTTTCCTTTTCTCCATACAAATTTTGCCAAACAGTCATGATATTATCGTAGTTTACTTCGCTTGGTCTCATTTTTATGCTTGAATGGAAACTATGATTATATGAATATATTAAATCTTGTAAGACGTCAACGTATTTGTATGTATTTTTAAACGTAAAGTAACGCCACATTTTCATTTTAAGAGTTCTCTGAAACCTTTCCACTATGCTAGCTTTAATATCAGGATTATTAGTAGTATAATAATTAATATTTCTACTTTTAAAGTACTGTTGTACAGCTTTTGAAACAAACTCAGTACCTTTATCAGATTGAATATGGCGAGGAGTGGCATTAGCTTCTGTAAAAATGCTATCAAAACAGGATTTAACAACTTCAGGTTTTTTACTCTTCATTGCTCGCGCAAAAGCATATTTACTAAACACGTCAATAACACAAAGAATATATTTGTATCCATCATTATATTGAGCATAAGTACGCATATCACTTAGATCAGCTTGCCAGAGTTCATTATAATTAGATAATATGTACCTGTTTCTAGTAAACCTTCTGTGAACAGGTTTATGTAATGTGTACGTTTCCTGAGACTGCAGCCATCTTTTTACTTCCTTTTTACTCATTTTACCTTTCATCTCTTTCGCCAACTTATTGATGCTACTGTATCCGGCAGGATTGGACACATCGTAGTAAATCCTGTGAATATCTAATAGGGGGTCCATCTTTCCCAATTTAATTTCTTTTTTTTCGAATCACGTGTTCTACTAGAAATAGGTGTAGATGCGTTTTCCGCTAATGATGAATTTCTTGCAATTGTAGACGAAAATGGTGTGTCGAGCTCCTTTAATTCCCTCTCTCCAAGAGATTTTTTAAAAAATTCTGCGTTAGTGGGGTTACCTATACAAGATGCAGGCACTCTTATTTCTTTTAAAATTAAGGTGAATTCTTCCCATCCCTTTGGTTTTGTACGTTTAAGAGGTCTAATCACATCGTTTACTAGATCATCAATATTAGTATTTGGGATGGTGTGGTTGTTTAATACAACTTCCCCTCCAGGCTTCCACCAAATTTTATTTTTATGAAGCATAATGTTATCCAGTAAAGTTTTGGTTTTCTGTTTGTAAGATTTCGGTACTCTCTCTATGATATGAGATGGAGTAAATTCCAAAGGATAATGTTGAGTCGGTGTGTCAGGTGGTGGGGTGGTATCAAGTTCTGGTAAGATCGGATTTAAAGCTGTAACATTATTAACATTTTCCTCCTTTTTTAGCTCTGGGACTAAATCTTTGTGGTCGTTGTTGCGGTGGTCAAATCCATCCGTAACTATAGGTATTTTAAAAGGTTTTCGATCTGCTTCAGCAAAATGCAAAAATCGTTGTAGTGCTTGGGAATACAATGCCCATTTTTCTCGATCATCCATTTTACCTTTAAGTATTTTTTGCATCTCCCTATCTAGACGAGATGATGAGTTTTCAGTTAGATTTTCATTGTGTTTAAGTCTTTCAACGAAATCTTGCTCCACTAATAGCATTTTTTTCATATTCTCCATTTTGATTATGTTATAGAGTTAAATAAAGCACTTAAAACGGCGCCTAATATAAGAGGTAGAAAAGCACCGCCCTTTTGAATGATAATGGTTTTTCTAAGTTTTTGTTTTCCCTTTGAAACTAATTTTCGCAATATATTTTTATGTTTATTTAATTTTAATTTTTCTTCTTTTTCCAATGGAATTTTCCCTTTTAAAACATTGTAAATACACTCACATATAATGTTTATTTCATCATCATCACAAGCTTTAAGCAATGCTGTGCGATATTTTGGTTTGAGTACTTGCAGCGCTTCTAGTAAATGTTTATATGTGCTCACACTCTCGGACATCATTTAGAACTGACCAAAACCAGTTGGCTCTTACCATATTTAAATCCTTTTTTAGGAATATAAACTGTGCAATATTTATCGGATGGAAATATTTTAGTTTTGAAACGACATAAGTCATCAGTATTTTGTTTCAGATCAATCATTAGGTAACCATGAGCATCTTTGGTGGCATCTTTGTAGGCTTCATCTACGAACTTTGAGTTTTCAGGGCAAACTTGTCGTGACAAGTAACGTATTTGAGTTTTGTCTCTAGGATTTTTAAAATATATAATGTAACTTGTGTTCAGCGAGATGTCGCGCTGACCTTTTCCCTGGTGAAATAAATTTTGTGTAATATAAAACACGCTTAAGTTTCTATGATGACTACCTTTTGTGAAAATGTCAACGATCCGTCCATCTGCCTCTCTCATCAAATCATCGATTATAAGAAGTTTAGGTTGCTTCCCGTCGAACATGTTGATATCAGGTATACCCTGACTATAATTTACATTTTCCAGGTTGTACAAAGGTTGCATTTCATCATAACACCAAATTACTTCCGAAAAATCTACGTCACACATTATTTTACAATCTTTTAAAAAATTCGTGACAAAGTTTGATTTTCCACAACCACTTGGACCAGCCACTATGGCCGTGAAAGGATGACAAAAGTGAATCATTATTTATTATGTTATGCAAGGAAACACGTGCCGATTTCAAAAGGTCTTCGTCACAAATGATAGAAGTTAAAATTCAGATATGGTTATATAGTTATAGGTAACAAAAGCAAAGAAACAAACAATATTTTTTATCTTTTATTGAAACTACCAGCGCTTCGGAAAGGCCATCATTGCCAAGAAGAATGCGCCGCAAGAAACTTGGCAGAAAGTCAATAAAAAAAAACTAATACAATGAAACCTATTTTTATCGTCTTATCGTTAGTGCATGCACAAATATTACAAAACTTTTTTTTTTTTTTTTTTGTAAATATATACACAATGAAACCTTTTTGTATTTTCTTATCGCTTGTGCATGCACGTTTGTTATAAATATAAATGTACAATTTACCGTCTTATCGCTAGTGCATGCGCAAATATAACAAAAAAACCTTATAAGTATATATATATGTACAATAATAAAATTAATTAGGAATGTATATCATCACATATTGTACAGAAAGTAATATTAAAATTGAATGTTCTTTAATCTATAGTGTCCCCAAGCAAGTGTGTCAGTTGAATTTGGCAACAAATATCGTTTCGTGTCGCAGTGTGACAATGATATTTTATTTATTTTTTGAGTAAATATTACATGTTTGATTGATCTGAACCGCATCATTTCACACAATAGTTTTCTTTTATTGAATAAACAGTCTTTATAGTCTTCCATACCTAATTTTTTAGTAACACATTTATTGACACCTTTTGATTTTGCTATTATAGTGCTTTGTACATCCATTGCGTACATTTTTGATCGAAGACCAACAAACTCTTTAAAAATTTTGCCATTATTTTCGTCTTTAAAGAATCCTAATTGTTTTTTATTCAGTAATGGAAAACCGTATACATTGTCCGGAGGATAGTCAGAGGTATCAAAGTGCGATACCAAATCTGATTTTATATCGGCGTACAAGTTTTCTGTAAATATCTGATAAACCAGACTGTCCGTGTCTGTATAGAGTAATTTAAGATTTTTTTGGAATTTTGTTTTCATGAAATCATAATGAAAGCTATACATTAACGTTTTTGACAAATCGAGTACGCAAAATCCTAGGTAAATAGGCTTGTTGTACAATACTTTTGTTTTTTTCAATTGAACTGCAACCAAATTTTCGGAAAATATAGATAAACTGTGAAATTCTGGTTTTGCAATTAAAGATTCAACGCCTTCAGTTTTTCCGCGATTTGTCCAGTGGTTCCGTAATTTTACATTAACTCTTTTATTTACATTTTCCATCGTTTTACCAAACACTGAATTGTTCATTAACTTAAAGAAATCCTTTTCAAAATCTGATTTGGCCATAGAACGCATTCGTGTGTTCAAATCTATGTATGGTTTCAGCCACGGTTTCTGCTCAAACTTTAAAACTCTATGAATTTTAACTAAACTTAATCCCGATTCTAAACATTGTTTAAGATTTCTATAGTGAATGACATAATTTGTTTTGTTATGCAAGTTAGGAATCAGCTTTTTGTCTTTAGAACCGCCTAAACACACATTTTCCGGACAGAATGGTAAATCAGAATGTAAATCATGTAATTTATTAGGATATTCCAAATCAACTTCTAAAATGTACCCATGTTCAGCGTCATCGGGTACATTAAAATTTGTGTTCACATCCACCCATTCAAACTTGCCAGTGGGAAGACATTGCGACATTGCCCAACCGTACAGATTATTTGCATCGAGATACATCAAAAATGATGATGGCAAAGTACGATCATATTCAGACATAAATATATTATTTGCTTTTGCATGTCTGTTACTACATTGGGAAATGCCACCTCTTATATTATTTGCTATAAAAGTAACTTTGTCAATATCAGTTAGAAGTTCTAATTTGATTTTGGTGTACATTAACATGGCGTCCCAACTTAGACCCGGCGCTGTATAATAATGAGCAGGATCCAATCCATATGTTTCCATACAAACATTTCTAAAATTTTCAAATACATCCGCTAATAACAAAACGTCTGTTTTTAAATAAATGTTTGAATAGTCTCCCATATTTTGACAATTAAAGTGATTCCATACATCACAGGCATGTTGGTAATCATTTTTTGAGATATTGACATCATTTAATGAGCTGTAAAAATCTTTATATTCGGGAAGGCTAGTTGATTTTAATGATTCTAAAGATGTCATATGTTCATATGGGTATACCCCTTTTCTTAATAAACGTTTAAAGTCTTGTTCGCATGGAAAATTTAACCGAAGTTCTTGAAACTGTTCGGGTAGTAAATTTTTGGTTAATTTATCGAGACTACTACTCATAAATTTAAAAGAATCAAGAAATTTTAATTTCATAGTACGATTATTAATATTTAATTGCTTTGAGAAAGAAATATATTTCTCTTTGTTTTGCGGAATAATTTCTATGTTACCCTCTTCAAATCCCAGTCCATGTACTAGAAAATGGGCGTCATAGTTACTTAAATTGTGTAAAAACACAGGTACAAAATTAGGGGATCGATATTTCTGACAACAAGACGGGTGAGCTACTCCTTCAAAAGCACCAGTATGATGGCTGTAAGAAATGAATATTTCACCATTTAAATTATTTTGACAGATGTAGCACGTTTTACTTTGGGCGATGGTTACTTTATCTTGTACCGTTAAAGGCAAAGGACTTTTTACAAAAGTGTTCTTCTTGCAAATGTTCTCTAAATCACGTTTAATAAATTTCATGAATGTTTCTGCACAATTTTCACCTGTATATGTCCTATATACAGACAAAGTATTATCATATGAACATTTTATATAATATCCGAAACT
The DNA here is from genome assembly GCA_037349165.1 of Choristoneura rosaceana. Taxonomy (NCBI): domain Eukaryota; kingdom Metazoa; phylum Arthropoda; class Insecta; order Lepidoptera; family Tortricidae; genus Choristoneura; species Choristoneura rosaceana. Next base: position 3,107,488 of record JAZBNJ010000026.1, read on the forward strand.
ATACACCTTATGTTCCTGTATATTAGTAGTCGAAGATTTACTTGGATCGTTTATACAAGTATTAATAGGATTTAAAAACGCTTCGAAATCTGCGTATACTACAAATGGGAGCCTCAATTTACGATCGTAATTATTAAATGATATTTCGCTAGAAGGAACTAATTCATTAAACCAGTTTCTCTTGGCTTCGTTTTCAGAGGGCAAGTTTGTACAGACATGGAAACAATCATGATCTTGATGTTTCTGCAAATTTTCGCGTGACTTGAAATAAATTAAACATCCATCACAAATATAGATCGCATGCTCCGATGATGTCATTTGTTTTGATACTAATCTTGAAAGACTTTTTATATAGCAATAATGTCCGTTAGTACCTTGATTTATGTACAGCAAGTTTAAATGGGTGGCTTTCCTACTTTTTGTTAAGTGTAATGGACCAACTACCTTATTTTTTTTGCTTTCTGAGTCGTACTCCAAACCAAAGACATTAATGCTGAGATTGTTCAACATTTCAAATTTATGGATATCGTTTATTTTAATTGGGAAAGACAGATTATCAAATTTTAATTTATTCCTGTGAGATTTATATGACGCAACCCTGTTCACATTGTTATTAGGTGTATATAACCCTGATAATACAGCCCAACGAAAACACTCATGATCTTTGTTTTGGACGTTTATAATTGCATTTTTGTTTTTTATATCTTTTGGTAAATCTATGTAAGATGAACCGCGTAATGGATTGAATTTATTCACATTCATGTCTAAATAGTTTATTTTTGTTAGACTCCACCCGCTGTCTTTTTTTTCGAAATTGGTTACTTTATTTATAATTTCGTTTGTAAGTAATGAAAAAATGTAGTCTTTAGAATCTCCTTTGCAAACAACATAATTAAACGTTTGAAAATCGAATGTATTATTTAATTGCTTAGTTTGTTGTGTAAAGTCGGCATGAAGTATAAAATTTACTTTTACTACAAAGTGCTCTACTATGGATTGATCAAATAATGTAAATATTTTGTCTTTAATGTTTTCTAAAAATAATCCCGGTGTTTCTAACGGTTGGTTAGTGATTGAATCTGATACAATTCTGTACGTAACTATCCTATTTCCAAACGCGCTTTCAATTATCTGAATATTTTTAAATTCTCTGCTGACACTTAATACATTATTTTTGTGAGTATTACTTTTTAAATGATTTGTATAATATTTTCGCGAAACTGACACATGACACATAGAACATTCAATATAATCATTAATTTCTGTACTCACGTTTTGATTTGAAGACGATGCGGTTGACGTAGATGCGAAACTGATTGGTGGGTTAGGACGTTTTTTCTTTGTCTTAACTGGAGTCTCTTCGGCCGATTCAGATGATCTTCTTTTTGCACCGCCTCCTTCTTGTTCAGGTTGCAAAAATCTGTAAAAAATAAATTAATTATTAACATAACAAATTATATATATTTAATTAACTATAAAACACATCCAAGTGAAATACTAACTCTTTAATGTTTACACAGTAAACAGTATGCTTGCATTGGAAATACGCCATCAATTACATCAGATATTTCAGATTTTTCCATGTTATAGTTGTGTCCAGTACATGGTGTAAAATATGGAATAATATCCGAATCCTCTATCCATGTCACTGGTAAAACTTTGTTTAAAAACCACATTCGAATGTAACGATGGAATTTACTCAAAATTAGAGATTTATCTAAACTTGCCACTTCGTTTAGAGATAAGTTCAAATTGAAATACATTTTAAATGAAATTCGTAAAACGCAAACTCGAGCACGGTCACAATGGTTGAAGTGACAAGGGGACTCCGCTTTTATACTCAAGGGTACCCCTTCCTATTATGACTAGCATCAAACAAGTTTCAACGTGATGTTCATCTTGTCAATGCGGGCAGCAAACAAACATAAAAATAGTACAATTATCACCAAAATAGTAACTTACGTTTTCAAATATTCTTGCTCGACTTTCTCGCAAAGCTCGTACAAGTCCTGATCTTCAACTAGTTGATCCAGTTGCTGATTGAAGAAACTGCAGCTCTGCGTGTCCATGATGGTGTTTTGGAAATGTGGTATTTTAAGTGAGACCGACTTCTATTTATACCAGCCAAGCTCAGTCTTAAATATTACACACTATTTTGCTATTGTATAGCAAACAAAAATATTTAGATATGAAACAATACAATGAAATATCGGTGGACTGAGTTGAAAGGTTTTACGTTTGTACTTTGCCTCCACAAACGAAACAATGAGTATTTCACAAGAATAGGATAGTCTGAAGTTAAGCAGGTAACCAAAAGAAATTAAGTAGAATTTATTTGTTATTGTCTAAAACGAAATTAACACAATCACTTTTTGATGCTAACTGCTTAGTTATGTTGTAGATCACGTCTCTGGTCTTTTGAACGTGTTCATCTTCTTCGGAGTGGGCGTAATATTTAACACGCACTTCTGCTTGTTTCCATTGTTCTGCCGGGGGAATGTTCTTAATCTTGTCTATATCATACACCTCGATTTTAATGAGGTGTGATGCGTAAGCTGATTCGTCTTTGTTTGCTTTGATAAAAGCAACACCATCTGCAGTGGCTTGGCTAACAGTTGAAGAGTTTTTGGGAATCTTCTTTTTCTTGCGTTTTTCAAAGAATCCGTGAATACTGTTATTTGGTCTCTTGTTGTTGGCGATTGCTCTCTTTACTTTGAAAGCTAATGTTCCTTCGTCGTCATCACTAGGTTCTTCGTGATTCTCTGGATAATAATAGTGCTTAAATGTGTTTTCTTCAGTCAGCTATAACAATGCAAAAAACAATATTTTAAACAATGCTTCAAAGTTGAGTTAGATGGCACCTAAGGAAACACAGAGATACATAGTAAAAAATATCAGTCAAACACAAATTAAAACAAACAGGTCCAAAAACAGTTTAAAAAAGAGCTTACTTACATCCATATCAGCAACGAAAACACTGCTAGGTATATCAACCAAACACTGAACTTTTTACACTTTGCGACGGCTCGCTTGGACGGGGGTCTTGTCTTATGAATTCTTTGAGACGATATGAGGCGGAATGGTCTTAACTTCCTTTTATACGCAATGAAATCCTGCAAGTTTAGACTTGTGCATGGCATATTTCCGAGTCAGGTACACACAAAGGGATGCCGGTGAACAAAGGAGAAACAACACAGATAGTGTACAAGTTTAAACCAGCATTTTTTTGAGAACGGCGGTGCATGGTCAAAAGAAACGAAGTAATAAAATTTTAACAATAGAAGACGGTGCACGGTGGGTGGTTTGGTAAAAGGGAAATCATTAATCATTCACTGTGTAACTCAAAGCATGGAATATGTATTGTATGTGCTTGAAAAATAACAATTTGTTGATGAATTATGTGAGACGATATGAAGTGACTTTGTCTAGGCTTGCTTTTATATGCACTTAGATCCTTCAAGTTCAAACCTGCATTTGGAGATGGCTTACATGAGAATTTTACAAGTTTCAACGTGAATTATAAAGACGCTGATGGCATAGTACAAGTTTAAAAGGAAAGAAGTGAATGAAAAAAAGGTACGCTAGTCAGGTGAGTGGAACAATAGAGCTAGCGCCAGAGCCGAGAGCAGGTAAAGGGACAATGTGCGCCTATTGTTCGCGCGGCTTGTATTGTTCGCGGGTCGAACCTTTTATGATTAAAAAGGTACGCTAGTCAGGTGAGTGGAACAATAGAGCTAGCGCCAGAGGAGAGCAGGTAAAGGGACAATGTGCGCCTATTGTTCGCGCGGCTTGTATTGTTCGCGGGTCGAACCTTTTATGATTAGGTGCTTCGGAGTTGCCATTGTCCCAGAAGTGAAGTACATATGTACAGGAAGGAGTGGGCGGAGCGTTCTCAGACCTCGTCCAATCGCTCCAAGTGGGGGTATTTCCTTTTTTTTTTTTTTTTTTTTTTTTTTTTTTTTTTTTTTTTTTTTTTTTTAGGATTGGACCCGCCCCAAAATCGCCATTTTCGACCAAAAAAATTGAGATCTGGAACCGTCGTATCCCTCACTACTTTGCGGTTGTGAATTGGACGCTGCGCTGGCTCAGAATAATGCTGTAGCATTAATAAACACCCCTGCGTTAATTTTCAGCCACTTACACTTACTTAGTAAATAAATATACTTAGTTAGTTACTTATCACGCAAAACAGCTCGACGAGCTTAGAAGAAATTTGAAGACAAACGCGTAAAGATGCTTTTATCCCGGAAAATTGCATTGTTCCCGCGCGATAAACTTTCATTCTAGTATTTTCCTAGACGAAGTCGCGGTCAAGAGCACGTTTAAAATAACCCATTTCTACTGCTAAATAAAACGTACACACGCCTAAATCCGCCCGCACGTATTTACATGCAAAAAAGAAACATTCGTCTTGGGATTCAATGTCCGAGAGTTGGTCCCTTAGCCCTGATGTATCGGACCGAGGGCAAGGCTTTGGACGGGAACAAAGGTTTCCAATACTGCGGCAAAACTTATTGGCTTTCGTGAACTAGGTTTACAGATTTGGAAAATAGTCACTGGCTCATGAGGTATTGCACGACAGAGTGGTGCACAGTTAAGCATAGAATCGCAAATAGAATAGAATAATTTTTATTTAGCAATAAAGTTACATAGTGCACAAAAAAATACAGAAATACACATTTGAATATACAACACGATACTCATTACGATATGGCTACCTTCAAAAAGCGAGTGTACCATTTTTTGCAAGGCCGGCAACGCATCTGCAGTCCTGATGGTGCTGCGGATGACTATGGGTGACGGTAATCACTTAACATCAGGTGAACCGTCTGCTCATTTGTCTGCTATTACATTAAAAAAAAATAACATCAAATAACAAAAGAAGTCTGTATCGCGAGTGCCAAATGAAATCTTAAAAATAGAAAATCTCTAAAAGTAATAACTAAAAGTAAATATACTGAACGGCACAAATTTTGGCCCACTCTACACACAAAATTACTTAGGTCTGTACCCCTCGAAGCAGTGAAATTAGGGAGCAGGGGAATTAGTCATAGGAAACTAAACTGGATCCATAACTCCAAAAACACCGAACAAAAATAAGCCCTAATTTCACTGTATAATTTTCATTAAATTTTTATGGAATAATCGAGAAAAACTGACAAAGATGCAACGTTGCCAGCTCAACAGGGTATAAACGCTCTTAATTGCTTGTTACTCCATCACGTCAAAACTACTAAATCAATTTGTATGAAATTCGTTACACAGATAGTTTGAGCCCCGGGAAAAGGCAGAGGATAGTTTTTATCCCATGAAATTGCAGTTCCCGCGGGATAGCGGTAAACGAACTCTACGCGGACGGAGTCGCAGGTAACAGGCTATTTACCTATATCGCGAAGCTCAATTACCATGGTCGATATATACTAAAATACACATAGAATGATTCTGTTACGCGTATGACATCATAAACCGGGTCGGCTCGCTGGCGCGGACATAATCGGGATATATGGCGGTAGCCGTCGGATTTATTAGAGGCGTATCTATTGAATCATGCCGCTGTCAATGTAATGCGAGTTTATTTTTTGGTTAAAATCAAAATTAGAATGCAATATTCTCAAACGACCACGAACGGGAAGCCGGTTGTAGTTATTGTACGAGCAGAGGCCTTATTGCCTAACGTTTCTGACACTCGCGATCGCAATAAAATGACAGCTTTGGTATGCGAAATATGTCATTTGATTGCAATCACGAGTGTCAGAAACGTTAGGCAATAAGGCCTCTGGTCAATGTGCGACCGATTCTGTACGACCTGATAATTCAATCACATGTCACTTGGAATACGGGTCGAGCTTTATCACTTTGTGTCTTCAACTTATCAGGTTTCAAAGAAATATTGCAATCAAATAACAAAATCTTAATCCTTCAAAATACACTTTTCGCATATTTTGTTTTCTCTGAAACTAAGCAATCGGACTTTATGTTCTCGCACCAAAGCTAAAGCTAGCAAATCTCTATGACGACCTTATATCACCGTTATTTATTGCTCTGTTTACCTGTGAGAGGTAAAATCCTGGCTATGTAGATCAATCGTGCAAACTACGAACTGCCTCGCCTGCAGAACAAGGCTATAGTCAGAAGAAAACCAGCCACGAACGAGTCAAAATCGCTTACGGAGCTTTTCAAAACACCTTACTAGCATTTGACCATAATCATGAAAATATGCCTTTGAACACACTTAAAAAGAGGAAAAAAAGAAATCTGGACTTCGTAAAGTACGCATTATCAATTTAGCATTTATTATACCTACGCATATTCAATATATCAATTAAAAAAATTTACTCTATATACCGTACACACACCACATACGTAGAATTTTAGTTCGAGGCAATCCTCATAACACGGCCAAATTCCTTTCCTGCCAGTGTTTTCCCGGTCCAAACTATGCCGGAAAAACTCTGACAGGCTAAGCGTTTATTACCTGCCACGCATTTGCCTGGCGATCGTTCAAATGCCGGATTAGAATGTTCTGGAGCGTGCCTGTTTTGCTTCAGTTGGACCGTGATTCCTTAATTGAGGCCGATGACCTACTGTGGTCGGGTTTGCGCTGTTTTCGAGCTAGCGGGCAATAAAACGTTGATTTTCACGTTCTGTTTATTAACAAATCTTTAAAAAAACACGATTTTGTCAAATTCAAGTTACTTACCTTTCAACGTATCGTTGTAAATAAATACCTTTTTTAATTTTATGATTGTTTTATTAAAATTATTGGCAAACAAATTATGACCGGAAAAACCAATCATAGTTTGATTGCTTAGTAGCGACATCTTTTGTCTAGATGAGCGGTTAGTTCCGAAAGAATGTTGACGTCTCTCGATGAGAGCTAAACATAGATGTCGCTAGAGCAACTGCAGCGTAGTATGAATAAAGCAACCTGAGATATGTGTTCATAAGAGAAATTTGTGTCTAGACTCCTGTCCAGCGGTGGTGTAGGGGTTATAGCATGCAGCACGGAATGCTGAGGACCTAGGTTCGATTCCCAGCGCTGGTCTCTTTTTCTGTTTTTTCTGTGCATCCATGTCTTAGTTTGTATTTTCAATATTTTATTTTAGAACATAATACGCGAGCTTAACTACTATATTTATATTACGATGATACTTTAGTTGAATTTTAATGTATTTATTTAATATAAAATCAATATTCTTTAATATTTTAGTTTATCCATTGTCTTTAAAAAAAGATGAAGTAGATACGTTTTAGTTTGTACTTTCATTATTTTAGTTAGTATTTGCCTAATAGAATCAGTTCAAAATCTATATCAACCCGCAAAAATCCATTAAAAACATAGCCAATAAATGAATATTGAGCCCAGCATCTCTATCAATACCAACATATACAAATAAATAAGTGTTAGAGAGATAATTTTTAGATAATATTAATAAGTGTTAGAGAGATATTTTTTTCTGCCAACAAACTGTCATGCAGTTTGGCAGATAATTTGTTTTAAAAAATGTATTCTGTTTATTTGTGGAAATAAAGAAAAAAAAAAAAAAAAAAAAAAAAAAAAAAATCAAACAGAACACCCGAAAAAACCTTGTAAATATTTAACACCTCCGCTACACTCAAAAACGTTTTAATTAAAGGATTAAAAAGACAGTTTAACAGTAAATTTCTCATTTCGCCAGTGGATACTGAAACACAGAACAAACAGAGATTTCAATCCTACTCTGTTTAATCTATCCGCCTATTTCCTCTTTTCACTTTGCCGGACGATACTATGCATTTTTAAATACGGCTGCAATCCCGAACCAACTTTAACACAACTACACAAAGTTTAATATCCATTGACTGTTTTTAGAGACCTTATTCTATACCGGTTAAACGTAAATACATCAAAGCAGTCGATTATGCTTGTCCCGTTTCCACGCATCACTTGTAACACATAAGAGTGAGACACAGAGCTTGTTTTTAGTAAAACGTGGACGGCGTAGAAAATAAGCACTGTGCAAACAAGTTTTCAGTTAATTACCAAAAGTAACTTTGTGGGTGCTGAATAGAATTTGAATTCTTTTGGCAAGTGTTACTGGAAGCGACTCTGTTAATTTTGCATTTTACTTGTGTGCAGTTAAATGTAAATAGAGGCTGCGGTGGAAAGGCACCTCGCTACAGGTATAGGTACTCGTAATGACTATATATGTTTAGTTAAGCTAGAGACTAAAGATACTTTTGATCATAACATCACTTTTGATCACAAATAATTTATTGAATCAGGCGATACTTTGTGTAGGTTCATGTCAATGAACTTTTCATCACTTAAGTCTGAAAGTAGGTTACATTTAACTTAAAATCCGTGTTCTAAATTCGATTTACATTTTTAGGGATGTAAGCAAATTTAAAAATCGAATGGTGTTCCTTTGTATTTACGCACTGGTAAACAAGGAGATTGTAATGCGTAATACTTACGTCCAAACCTTCATGCTGGCATAATGATACTGGCCAGTGCTGGCTGAATGTGCCAAAACCAAAGAAGAAGAGGCCATTAAAAAATACTCTTTTCTTTTCCACTTTGTTACTAATTGCGTACCTATATATTTAAACGATTTTTCTTTATATCCTTGCAATTGTAATGAAAAGTAGAGTGTTCAACTCGAGTGTAAATGATTAATTACACCCGTGAACTATAAGCACCCTCACTTCGCTTTGCTCGCTTGTACGCCTAAATATTTTGGGCTAATCACTTACAACCCTTGTTTATCAATCTACTTAAAAACAATTAGGTACTCCGTTCACCTGTGATCTTACGGTATGGTCACAATGTAACACACAGAAATCACACCAACCCGACTAAATATCACCACCACCGCACTGCACTGATGCATTTTAAACTCGACCAGTGTTCGTCCTCAAAGCACGGCTTCTCACGACTTACCTAACCACAAGGTCTAGCAGTTGAGTTTAAATTCCAGGATTGCGTAAAAATACCAGAAGAAATTCTGAAAAATGTTATCGTCAATGTAACAAACATACAATCAAGCGAAAACTTGTAAAATTGAGACGAATGAGCGAGTGGGTAAGGGGTGGGTCATTAGAAGCTCAATTTAGACGTCCATTAATGCACTTTGAGATATGTAATTGTGTAACACCTGTAATTACCATCAGGAGACCCACTTGCTCGTTTGCCATCCAGTCACATAAAAAAAAAATTGTTGTTTGTGATGTGAGTGGAAGAAATCAGAACATAGATGATCATCCCTAAAAAGAAATCTATTCCATCTTAAATGGTACGAGTAAGTGTAAAACTTACAATAGTATCGTTAAAAAATTAAGTTTTTGATACAAAAAAGATTAATAAGTAACGCATAGATAGATATCACGTTTATCAAACAGATAAAACTGTATTCGTTTATGATGGGTTTAAAGATATTGATATCTTTCAGGAAGTAGATAACGTATTAACAACATTGTCTGGTTAGGTTGTTGTGAACAAGTCGTGTTGTTTGCAAATTACTAATTGCAATGTATTTCTAACTATCTTTCCTGTTTCGGCGGTTGTAGATAATAGGAATATTAAAAAAGAAACAGTGGCGTGGCGCTCTAAAAAGTCTATTTCCACCAGGTCACCAATCATGTGGCGTCATCATCATCATCATCATCTCAGCCGTAGGACGTCCACTGTTGGACATAGGCCTCCCCCATAGACCTCCAGTTGCTTCGGTTGGCAGCGGCCTGCATCCACCGTGAACCCATGAATCCATGTGGCGTCAGTGGTGATAAAAATGACAAAGCTGATACAAAACTGGTACAACAGCACAAGTCGATGATCAGTTGTGGTGTTCATTATGATTAAACCTTGACAGTAGAGTCGTGTGTAGACAATTTTGAGCACCTTAAACGCTCACCCACTTCTACTGCTGACATACAGTAACTGCGAGATGTTGCATCCAAAGACACCTAAATCACGCTTCTTTAAGTTTCTGGATTTTCTGATAAAAATGTTTACACTCTACTGTACAGTGCTTTGAAATTTCTTTAGGTAGTAAATTTTTATAAGTAGTACGTGTATTAGGTATTTTAAGTGCGAAATTTCTAGTTTCAAGAAACTGGTTACAAAATATATACCACAATTAGAAACCCACAATTAAGAAGAATTTCTTTACTGACGCTCTGTACAAAAATTCCAATTTGTATCCTTAACTTTACCTCGTGCCCACATTCTTCCTTTGAAGGACATAAGAAATAATTATAATTGGACACTGATGTCCTTTGTAAAGTACATAGTGAAAAACTAGTAGGAAAAGCCGGAGATTTTCCTCTATTTTTCCGGAACACCTTAAGTTCTAAGTAATATAATTGGAAAGCTTCAAAAAATTATTCCAAAAAAGTACTTTTGGTAGGCAGGATGTTAAAATTTTTATTCTTCTGAACAAGTGAGTCAAGTAAATAGTACATATATTTCACTGTCCCAGTTGACAAGCCTAATTTTAATTAATTACTGTTTGCTCTAACCAACTGCCAGCAAATTCCTAACTTAATGTGTGATGACAGTGCGGCATTAACAGATATCATTATTATTGATTACGTTGCACATTTGTACAACTGGGAAGCTATGTTATAATTAGTATTTTTGGCTATTAATTTTTTCTTTCGTTCTAATTTCAAAATTAGGTTCAGTTAGGTTATTAGCAATTTTGTGTCATGGGAGTCTTTGACATGGGGCTTTAAATCCAGGGTTCGAGACTAGTCGCACAACTGAGCTACTTTTCTTTTGCTACTTTTTAAAAATATGACCGTTGTTAATTTCATTTTTTTTATACAAATGAAATGTTATTTTCAATGTATGCGATACAATACTATATTGACGGCACATTGACAAATGTCTATCTTAGAGATGTCAAATACTTACATGTCAAAAATTATTTCAAGTGACAACGAAAACACCGCCATGTCCGATACACTATTTTAACAATTAAACTTTGAAGATAACTAAATAATCTAAATTTAAGTTTTTTGAAAATGTTACAAAACAAAAGTAACTTAGTTTTGTGAGTAGAATTGAACCTTGGATTTAAAACCCCATGATCAGAGACAGCCTGTAGTTAAAATAATTATTTATCAAATAAAAACATATCTGACAACCACTGCTTCAACTGTTCAACATGGTTCTGTCATTTCACTCTGTATCACGAACTTTTTTCATATATTTTCATAGATGCCAAAATAATTCTCGCATTGTAGTTGCTTCACTTTTCTTCAAAGTCACACCTATAAATACTCCCTAGACTAACACCATCGAAAGATACAATAGAACAATACATTAACCAGCAGTAGTTCACCCATTCATTCGTTATCAGACAATGTAAATCAGCGTTGGCATCGTGGCGCTACCATAAATATGTCTTCCTTGATATTATCGGTGAACTAGGTCAAATGCAAAGCTGTTTCGAAGTGAAAACTGCACTAGCGCCTCGGAATGAGGTGTGAAATTTATTTGCTACGGTAATAGAGGTAATTTAGTGGGCGCAGTAGGTATGTAGGTATTTGTTTATAGTTGTCACTAGGTGCCGTTGACAGTATAATGGTCTAGATTTAAAGAGAATCCACGTTAAATTATCTGTGGCAGTAAGCACGGTTCAAATCCAAGCTTTTTACTTATTTTCGCTTAAAAAATATATGTAGTTTAGCAGTTTGGTTTACTTATTGCTTTAGAGGAAACACTATCATGATGTCAAACAGGGCCGGATTTAGGGGAGGGCAAAGGGGGCAACTGCCTGGGGCCTCCACAAAATAGGGGCCCCCACAACATCCATCTGAAAAAAAAAACCTTAAAATTCCGACGTGTAAATACTAGGAAACAACAATTTGTATATTTCTTCACTTCAATAAGGCAATCAGTAAAATATCAAAAGGCCCTCATTGGTCTCCACTCGTTTGTTGCCCCAAGGCCTCCACACCTCTAAATGCGGCCCTGATGTCAAACATACCTACATACATACATACATAAAATCACGCCTCTTTCCCAACGGGGTAGGCAGAGACTTCATCCTTCCACTTGCTATGATTCTGGCATACAACTCTCGCTTCCTCTACATTCATCAATCTTTTTATGCATGCACGTTGGTTTAGAGTAAAGTAGAATTCAATGGAATTAAGCAATCGTGTAAACAAAGCAATGTTTCACGATTACTCCGTAGCTACTTACATTTGAACGCCAATCCTGATCATATTCGCATCTCAATGAACCCACCACTGTTTTTAACAATCATTGTATCATTAAATAATTGTGTAAATATGTTTATTTTATAGAATTATTTGGAAGACGAAAATTCGTTATTTTGTCAAATTGACATGATAATTTTTTCCTCACCGAAGTCTGTCTTGTCTCTGGAAATTTAGTGCTGTACCTACAAAATTAATTATTTGATTGAACCAACCTTACCTACCGATAATTATGGCTGGCTCTGCAAATTGGGTAACGTTACTGGCAGTTAATAATAAAGAGGTTGCAATGTGTATAATCTCTTTTGCGACTAAATTATCTTGTATAGGGACACCATATTATCCTTTATTTTTCCATTTTCTAGTATGAAGTACCAACTGGATTATTTTGAAAAAAAAAAAAATATTGTTGGCCTTTATATAAGCAATTACCTAAAAAAAAACTGTTGGTGTCGCTCTTCTAGAAAGCAAGAAAAAAAATACTGAAGTTTTATTTCCTACATTTGTCCAAGTTTTTTTTTTGGAAAAATAAAATATTATTTAATTAATATGTGAGTCTCTTATACATAAATTACTGTACTAAAACATTACGTAGCTCGCATTATCCAATGAAGAAAAAAAAACATTCTTATGAAAAGTTAAAAAAAAATCATATCTCAGAAAATAACAAAGATAATATTTATAATCTATAGGAAATAATATTTGTCATGAGGGCTCTTATTAAAAAAATTACAGTGAACATTTGGTGAAAGGGCCGCTTTTCCATGCAAACACGGCTACGCTCCTTGACCATGATTGATTTAATTTTCAGGAATTCCATCGGAATTTTTTTTTTAATCCCGGAACTTCAATTCAGCTGCTGGACCTAATAATTTACGTGTCCGAAGCCGCGGGTAAACACTAGCTGGACGATAAAATGGTATTATAGTACAAATTATGTAGATTTCTATTTTTCATACATTTTTTTTTCTATTTACTAATATCATATTTACTGTGGAGTTCATTTTTGGACCAAAAAATAGTTTTAACTACTTCACTGTGTCTACTCTCATTTCCCTGTCTTATGTAAATTTAAAAATGCCTCTTCTAAATTAATAAATATTTTGACTGACCCTTTCAATTATAGAATACTCCATCATAAACTGGGGGAAAATATTCGCCAAAAAATGTAAGTGAATTATTAATTAGCCATTCTAAATATATATGGGATATAGTACTTTTAATCTATTATTTTCACAGAAATATAAAGGGTCGAAGTGTATCCGCAAGGACGCCTAACTTTAAGATAAGATAAGATAACCCGGGGCTGCTGTAGCCGGGGGGATATTGTATCTGAGCCGCCTAATGGTGTCCATATGACGCCAAGCTCGCCATGTTCATATGTGTTGTGTGAAGACAGTCTTCTGGCGAACACAACGTAGAATGGCCGAGAAGAACATGGTGTCGTAAGGACGCCATCAGATGGCTCAGATACAATATCCTGCTCAATAGCGTGCCACACCCCGCCATTCTGACTCTTTGCCCCATTGGACAGAAGCTATTCATTAAAAAAAAAATAAGGCGGTTATAATAAATAAACTTGTATTTTTATTTAGCTACTATTTTATCATAACTATAAACATGCAAATAATAAATTCAAAATAATTATTTACTGCTGATTGAAGTATCTTAAAGAGCATTCACATCACTAGAGCCAACGTCAATCAGTCAGTCAGCCAGTCGTCAGTCAAGTGACAATGTCACTCACCACATTTGTTTACCAGATTGCTTGATTCCATTGAATTCTACTATACTCCTGACCCGACCTAAAAAATACAAAAAAATGAAAAATAATGAAATAAAAATAAAATGAGACTAATGTGTCTAGACATAGGACTTATGTATTATTACAACAAACTATGGATCATTTTCTGCAATAAAGCATTTTTGATTTGATTTGAAAAATCATGCTTCAGATTAAACTTCATGTCTCATCACTTTTATCATCATTATCTCGTCCTTTACATGTTTCGTTGAGCACTCTTTGGCTTAGGCTGTGGATTCCACGCGGGCCTAATGTGGATTGGGAGCTTAACACATACCATTGAATTTCCTGGCAACAGTATGCGTTTCATTATTTCGCGCATAAAATCCGGAAAACCGGACTTGAACTTACGACCCTCTACTTGAAGGGCTTGAGGCTTTGCCTGTTTGTTTACTGAGTAACTAGAGTAACTAATATCGAACCAACTGAATCGTAGAACCATTTCACAGACAAATGGGAAATAATATCGCATTGTTTGATAAGGGGATTAATAACGAAACTTACTATGAGAACTTTCTATGGTGAGTCAGAAATCCAGTTAGTATATAAGATATTACTAAGAGGTAATTCTCTTTAAACCCAATTTTGATCACTAAAAAAACTAAAACAGAATACTTTTTGAAAGTTTAACATCATTTATTAAACTGATAATGAGGCCAGCGTGTCGGAATTGCTAAATCAACTAATCCATACTAATATTATAAATGCGAAAGTGTGTTTGTGTGTTTGTGTATTTGTATGTTTGTATGTTTGTCCCTCTTTCACGCCGTAACGGAACGACGGATCGATTTGGCATAGAGATAGTTTATGGGCCCGAGAGTGAGATAGGCTACTTTTTATCCCGGAAAAATGCACAGTTCCCGAGGGAACAGCGCGATATAACCGAATACCACGCGGGCGAAGCCGCGGGCAAAAGCTAGTCAAGCATAAATTTATACACACAGTGGAAATTATTTAGCTTGATGCGACCACCAGAAACCCATTTGTTGGTTTCGTTCCAAAATATACTACTTTTTAACTTTTCCTGCATGAAGCTAAATCAAATAAACTTCTCTTCGAGTTACATTTCCAGCTTTAACCTGAACGTCTTAGCCAAATAAACCTTGTGGTATTCATGCTTTGCAGTAGCATGTTTCCTTGGGAAAATATCTTAACCGGCGAGGTTTCGTTCTGAGTTGAATAAGCTGATTTTCTGCCGTCACAGAGAAGTTCAAATGTTGGAATAAAAATCTAAAATTGAAGTAATGTTTCTCGTGATTTTTAGAAACTTTTGAAAGATTGCAAAACTCTTTGAGTGACATTGTTCTCTTTGCTTTCTCCGGTAAAGTTAGATTTAAAAAGGAGTCTATTGTTAATTTACGTTCTTGAGGGCTGCAACTCGAAAGAAAAGATCGGTTTTCTTTTTCTTTCTCAGGAAAACGAAGAAAACCGATGAGTCCTGAGCTACATTAACATTCTGATTGTACTAATACTTGTCTGCACGTCAAGTTACTGTGATAGATAATAACTCATGGGACACTTGACACCAATTGACATAGTCCCAAACTAAGCAAAGCTTGTACTATGGACACTAGGCAACGGATAAACACACCTATAAATACATACTTAAATACATTATTAAACATTAAAGATCCGGGAACAAACATTCGTATATTCATACATATATCTGCCGCGGCCGGGGATCGAAACCGGGACCTCAAGCTTCGAGTCAGGTTCTTTAACCACTTAACCATACAGTCATCATAAGAGTAGTGCGACATTTTTACAGTAATACAAATTAATAACTTACTATGGGGTCAAAAGATTCTCGAATGGCGTCCGCGGACCGGGAGACGAGCTGTCGGTAGGCCTCCAACAAGATGGAGCGACGACCTGGTTAAGCTGACATGACGATGATGAAATATTTTCAAATATTTCTTTGTGATATTCACAACGTAATTTAATAAAAAAAATCTAAATTGCTGCTTTGTTGACAGGCCGATAGCCGTTGGCGTATAAAGATTGGTACCTTCATAGTTATAACGAATAATGTATTCTATATGAAGATAATAATATGTATTTTATGTTGAACCAGCATGACTCGATTCACAGAACCACCAATATTAAGGTCCTAAAGTGTCAGAAAACCAGACAAAAATATGATTCGAAATAATTTTTAATTCCTCCTCCATCAATTTCAATCTAAGGGGTGTGCGGCAAAAGTGTGTAATTTGGTTATTCTATCGAGTGACGCGACTAATTGGCGCGGACGAGCGGAGCAAGGATATAGAGCTAGTGGAAGACACTGGAAGATATACGTTATGCCTATCCAATTTATTAAAAGTGGAAACAAACCGATTTTATCAAAAATCTTGTATAAAGAAGTCCAGCAAATCTGCAGAATAGGTATTCTTCATGAATATCTTGTACGACAGACGAGAGTAAGACCAAATGTTTGTTAGAGAAATTTTATCCTGACTAATAATCCTATAGATTGGTAAAATAAAACAGCGAGTTTTTTTTTATTTTAGTTCGTTCGAGTCCCGGGCGAGGCAAGCGAGTTTTAGAAAATCTATGAATGCAGTTTTGTTTCTTTTTAAAAATAAAAGAATGTCTCCTTTAAGTAAAATGAGCCAACTTCACGCTCTTGCAAACAAAAAGTTGGCCATTTAGTGATTTTGAGGTTTTTCAAACGCCTTAGTAATATCTAAATGCTTACGTTTTTTCAGGAAAAACTAATGTAACGTGTGGATAAACTCTTACTCTGATGCATAGCTGTAATTCCAATTAGTTTCCATTAGCGATTTTTTTTAATGTAGGGTTTAGGGTAGTTTCCTTCTAGGGCCCGACTTATTTTTCCACCCTGTGGACCAAATTTTGTGCCAAAAGTTGGATGTGCTACAATTTTACAAAATTGTAACATTTTGTATTTATGTATGTAAACTCTTTATTGCACATAAAAATAAAAATATATAAACACAGAGAGGAGAACAAAGGCGAGCTTATCCCTAAGAAGTGATCTCTTCCAGCTAACCTAAACATTTTATTAAGAGAAACTTAAATTTTTTTTTTTTCAAATTGTAGCTCTTGATAATCCAATAACCTAGAGAGGCCTATCACGGAAGCTTGGCGGTAAGGCGGTAAGGTAAGTATAGCTTCATCAGAGCTTGGCACACAATCGTTGGCGCTTCCAGCAGGCTCCAGGAGTTCCGGCCGTCACTAATGGAGCTGGAATGGCCGACGACAGCATCCGGTTCAATTATTGACGTTCAGACTAGCCTGCCTCGGACACATTTGTCGACCCCGCTTTACCTGCCAACCTAGACCTTGGTATACAAACTAAAATGTGTATTTTGCTAAGTCAGTAATTCTACTTTATTTCTAACTCTACACTCGTAATCTTTCTAGTATTATAAATTTGAAAATTTGTTAGTGCGTGTGTGTGTGTGTGTGTATGATGTTCAGACTAACCTGCCTCCGACACATTTGTCGACCCCGCTTTACCTGCTAACCTAGACCTTGGTATACAAACTAAAATGTATACTTTGCTAAGTCAGTAATTCTACTTTATTTCTAACTCTACACTCGTAATCTTTCTAATATTATAAATTTTACAATTTGTTAGTGTGTGTGTGTGTATGACGTTCAGACTAGCCTGCCTCGGACACATTTGTCGACCTCGCTTTACCTGCTATAACCTAGACATTGGTATACAAACTAAAACGTACATATATTTTGCTAAGCCAGTAATTCTACTTTATTTCTAACTCTACACTCGTTATCTTTCTAATATTTTAAATTCGAAAATTTGCTATTGTATTGTATACATGTGTGTGTGTGTGTGTGTTTTAAGAGTTTGTTTTAAGAGGAGGCAAACGAGCATGGGCGCAGGTCATCTGAAGGAAAGCAATTACCGCTGCACATGTAAACCCGCCACACGAGGGGTATCATAGGTGCATCGTCGACCCTTTGAGAGACTGATGGGCTCGTTTTTTGAAAATACCTAAGTTGTATCGCTCTGGGAATCTACATTCACGGACCGGTACAACTTATAAGATCTTAGAGCTTGTCCAGATGAGGCGATTTACGCGCGAGTGGACTCGCGCGTTTCATTTTATATTGCGTCCAGATGACGCGTTTTACGCGCGTTCCTACACTGGGAGGGATTGCCAGTTATAAAGACGGACTCGCCATGGAGTCGCGCGTGGTATTGGACGCAGCAATGGCGCCTGGGTATCTCAACTCGCGCGGCGCTCGCGCGTAGTACGTGCGAGTTGAGAGTCGCGCTCATTGCACGCGATTTACGCGCGAGTTGCGAAACGCGCAGCATCATCTGGACGGGATATATGTAGCCCCAGTACCTCGGGAACGCGCGAGTGGACTCGCGCGAGTCCACTCGCGGGTAAATCGCCTCATCTGGACAAGCTCTTAGAAAACTAACTAGAAGACAATCAGCTTGCTGAGCCACTTTGGTGCATAACTACTGTTGTATTTAGATTAAGATTTCATGTTCAAGCTTTTTATTACATCAAATTTTATTCTATTCTTGACGACCAAATGGCCTAGTGGTTAGAGAACCTGACTACGAAGCTTGAGGTCCCGGGTTTGAATTCCAGCCGGGGCAGATAAATATTTGTATGAATAATATGAATGTTTGTTCTCGGCTCTTGGATGTTTAATATATATTTAAGTATAGCTTTTGCCCGCGACTTCGTCCGCGTGTACTTTAGTTATCAGGCCATATGCTTTATTTAATTAACGTCCATATTGTATGAAAAACCCCTCCCTTATTGAAGTCGTCAACACCATTCGGATCATTTTAAATGGTGACCAGCCATATTTTAAGTGTAGAAATAAGAAAGTCTCATAAAAACTCCCCCCTAATAAGTCAAAAGCTACTTCTTCTTTCTTTATCTTTGCCTACGGAGATAATTTTTATTTGTTATCAGGACCCTTAATACCAATAGGTATATGTATACTTACCTAATAGCAATTTTCATACTGCTAAGTCCAGAAATCAGAACATTTCAATACAAACTTCACCCCCCATTTTACCCTTTTAGGGGTAATTTTATCCATTTCACCTACACAGATAATTTTTAATTGTAATCGAGAACTTAAACACCTATTTTCATAGTTCTAAGTCCAGAAATGGCAAAATTTCCATACACACTTTACCCCCCCATTTTACCCCATTAAGGGGGAATTTTATCCATTTCATATACTCAGGTAATTTTTGATTGTAATAGAGAACCTATATACCTATTTTCATAGATCTAATTCCAGAAATGAGAAAATTTCCATACAAACTTTACCCCCCCATTTTACACTTTTAGGGGGGAATTTTATCCATTTCGCTTACACAGATAATTTTTGATTGTAATCGAGAACCTATATACTTATTTGCATGGATCTAATTCCAGAAATGAGAAAATTTCCATACAATCTTTACCCTCCATTTTATCCCTTTAGGGGGGGGGGGGGAATTTTATCCATTTCATCTGGACAGATAATTTTTAATTGTAATCGAGAACTTAAACACCTATTTTCATAGTTCTAAGTCCAGAAATGGGAAAATTTCCATACAAACTTTACCCCCCCATTTTACCCCATTAAGGGGGAATTTTATCCATTTCATATACTCAGATAATTTTTGATTGTAATAGAGAACCTATATTCCTATTTTCATAGAACTAAGCCCAGAAATGGGAAAATTTCCGTACAAACTTTACCCCCCCCCCCCATTTTACCCCATTAGGGGGAAATTTTATCCATTTCATATACTCAGATAATTTTTGATTTTAGTCGAGAACCTATATACTTATTTTCATAGATCTAATTCCAGAAATGAGAAAATTTCCATACAAACTTTACCCCCCCATTTTACACTTTTAGGGGGGAATTTTATCAATTTCGCTTACACAGATAATTTTTAATTGTAATCGAGAACTTATATACCTATTTTCATACTTCTAAGTCCAGAAATGAGAAAATTTCGATACAAACTTTACCCCCCCATTTTATCCCTTTAGGGGGGTATTTTATCCATTTCACGTAGACAGATCATTTTTAATTGTAATCAAGAACTTATACACCTATTTTTATACTTCTAAGTCCAAAAATGACAAAATTGCATATAAGCTTCACCCCCCCATTTCACCCCCTTAGGGGATGAAATTCTAAAAATCCTTTCTTAGTGCTCACTTACATCATAAAAGGAACCTCTATACCAAATTTCAAGTTTCTAGGCCCAGTGGTTTGGGCTGTGCGTTGATATATAACCCAGTGAGTCAGGTTTGCCTTTTATATATATAGATTTATTTATCTATATAAGTATGTTTATCCGTTGCCTAGTATTAGCTTTGCTTAGTTCGGGACTAGGTCAATTGGTGTCAACTTTCCCATGATATTTATTATTTATTTTATTTTATTATCATTTTTTTTTCTATTATATTCTTAAGGATCTTCTATGAAGCTGGTTCCATATTTTTCATTGATAAGGAGTTTATTTTACAAAATTTACCACTAAACGTGTAAATAGCTGGAATCGGAACTATAAAGCAACAACTACATTTTTGTTACCTTCGATTCACATAAACACAAAACCAATCAAAGCTAAATCACACCTTCGCAATACAATCCTGGGCGAACGAGTGCTACGCTGCTACGAGTGCTACGGGCTACGGCGTAGCACTGACCCTCGTAAATTCGTAGCAAATAACGTAGCGCCATTGGCTAGTTTCGTAAAACGCTTCCAGGAGTGCCAGTTTTACATGAGCTTAGGTACTTTTTAACCCCTAGGTTGCAGGTGGTAGGACCTTGTGCAAGGTCAGGCAATATTGTTCCAAATATAGAGACAGGTTTAAGAAGAGTTATTTTTTGAGTTTTCGCTGCTCATAGGTGGTAGTCGTAGTTGGTAGGACCTTGTGCAAGGTCCGCCCGGATTGCTACCACCATCTTGCTCGCTAATCCTGCCGTGAAGCAGCAGTGCTTGCACTGTTGTGTTTCGGCGTGGAGAGTAAGACAGTGGGTGAAATTATTGGCACTTGAGGTATTCCATCTTAGACCTCTAGGTTAGCAACGCATCTGCAATTCCCCTGGTGTTGCAGATGTTTATGGGCGGTGGTGATCTCTTACTCGTTTGCTCGTTTTCCTTCCAGTTGAATAAAAAAACCCCAGACGCAAAAAGAGGGGTGTTATAAATTTGACTACTATATGTGTCTGCCTGTGGCATCGTAGCTCTTAAACAGATGGACCAATTTGAATGTGGTTTTTTTATTTCAAAGTAGGTTTTTTAACAACGGTTCTTAGACATGTTTCATCAAAATCGACTTTGCCATTTTTGAGATATTGACATCGAAGCTAATTTCATGGTTGGACAGTTTTCAACATTATTATGATGTGTAATAATATTTCAAAATAGATTTTCCAAAAAAAATATGTGGAGGAGAGATTATAAAACATTTATTTTCAATTGTATCACTATCAAATAAAAGATCAATTAGACCATACACAAAGTAATCCTAGAGGCCTAATATGGGATACCACAAGTGCCAGTAATTTCACCGGCTGTCTTACTCTCCACGCCGAAATACAACTGTGCAAGCACTGCTGCTTCACGGCAGGATTAGCGAGCAAGATGGTGGTAGCAATCCGGGCGGACCTTGCACAAGGTCCTACCACCTACGATTACCACCTATGAGCAGCGAAAACTCAAAAAATAACCCTTCTCAAACCTGTCTCTATATTTGGAACATTAAAATACCACGTAAGGCATCTCCATTATTCAAAGGTTTTTCAAGGGAAGTGTTTCCCCTTCTCGCAAGTGGAATGGACTTTTTGAAGGGAATTAGAGGGGCTGCATAAATTATGAGTTGGTACCGAAGCCGGATGACAGCTGGCTTTAGATATTGTACGATAAAACCCCTTTCAATGCGATACATTGCGGAATACCAAACAGGGATGGTGTGAGGGTCCATTATAACCCCGCATTGTAATGCTATTTGGGTAGCGTTACACGTGAGATGATAATTTAGAATACACTCGGGATGGATGTCGGTAGTTGTAAAATTTATAAAGTTCTGCTATTTTGAAGATTTGGAAATTAGGTTATGGGGTTAATGGGGTTTTTTGTGGAAAATTTAAATGGAATATATTTTAATGTGTATGGAGTGTTAAAATAAGTGTAACGATTGCCTGGACTTAACCAATGTTTATGTGTAGTATATATAAATCGTATAAATTGTTTAAATCGTTTAATAATAATAAATCGTTTATTTCGATAGCAAAATAGTTTTTAAAAACAGTGGTTGAGACCTCCTGGTCGGTAAAAAAAAAGTGTGTTCACACACGGCTTTTTACTCGACTACGGCAAAGCCAAAGGAAGAGTAATGATTTTAGCAGTCGATGTATATTTGTTTTATATATAAATATATTTACAAACGTATTAAAACTATTTGAAATACACTCAGCGACACAAAATTTGGCCCGCTCTACATACAAAATTACCTACAGTATATATTTGAGGGCGAGATTTTTTACCCCTCAGTATTATAAACGAATATTTGCGTAAGGCAGTAATTCTACTTGATTTCTAACTCTCGTAATCCTACTTCCTACTACCTAGTACTATGAATGAGAAAGTTTGTATGTGTATGTTTTTTACTCCTTCACGATAAAAAGGCTGGACAGATTTGGACGAAAATTAGTATGTAGATACATTTTATTCCGATGTTCCCGTGGGATCAGGATAAAATCTCAAAATTTCAACCGCTGAAATTAGAAACAATAAATTTAGCGTGAGTTCATGTAATTCTCGATATAATTTTTGGATATTCCCATGACATGGGAAATTTTAAAATCCCGGAATTTCAATTTAACTGCGGGATCTAATGATTTACGCGAGCGAAGCCACGAGTAAAGTCTAGTTTGTGATAAAGCTGACTCATAAATTATAAACCGGATAAGTTACCCGAAAGATTCCCAATCACCATCATTTCCCTCCTAATTTAATACAATAGTCGGGTTTTTCAATCCTTCACAATGGCACAAGAAAAGATTAACTAATTTTTTATTCCAGTGAAATACAATGCCGAAATTTATGTCCGGATTCCTTTCAATTGTTCCATTTAAACAATCGGGCTAACAATCCTTCCTTGGGGTTCTCTACTGGTGTTTGTTTTCTCTTTTGTTCGCTACGAACAGGTGGATTAAGTATGCTGTGTATCGTTCAAACTTTGAGTTTAGGAAAACACTTTATTCAGGTCATCTAGTGAACACTGTTGATTTTTGATAGGAAGACCTCCACATTTCGATATTTGGGCAAGTATTAGGCCAATATATTATGGTCTATTCTAAGAAAAAAAAACTAGAGCTGTCACTACTTCACAACCAATCAAAAATGTGTATTTTTTATTTGGTCTTTTTTTCTTTTTTTATATGATAACTAGTATTAGTTTTTTGGGTGGCGATGCAAATCTATATAAAGAACATCATTTTAAAAATTGAAGCAAATCGCTTGAATACATCTCCAAATGAAATAGATTAAAAGAAGTCTTGAAAAAAAAAACATAAGACAAAAACTGTCTCAAGTAGGATGTTCATACTCAGGATAAATATTCTTCACTATAAGAGGTACTCGCAAAAAAAAACTCCCATTTGAATAAGGGCCGACTTACTCGTACTATGGAAACCCGACAATCGCCTTTTTTACTGAACACTTCAGTCGACTCGGGACCAAAGCTGCTGTAATATGGTCGAAACATTGAGTTACTTAATTGAGGCATTGGGGTATTGTTTCCTAATTTTTTTGTACCTATGTCTTAATTAGTGTGGATTAAATGTCTTACTTCTCTCTTAGTTTTAGCAAAAAATAGTACCTAGTTGTGATGGTGAGTCGAGATATATTATTTATTAGTTATTTATGTACGAGTGAAAAATCGAGATAGTTGCATTATTATATTGTATCCCGTTCCCATGCAATTTTCGGAGACAACATCTAATCCTACGTCCTTCGTCGGCACTCAAGCTACCTGTATACCGCGTTTCATCTAAATCGGTTCAGTGGTTTAGGCGTCAAGTTGTAACAAACAAACCAACTCACAAACTTTCGCATTTATATTAGTGAGATGCAGTTAAAATATGTTTGGGAGACATCCTGTGACAATTAACAAAGGAAACGCACGTTGTAGCTATCGTTTTCCGCCCATTGTTGGGAATATAGGACTACTCAAGACCCTCTTGACCTAATTTTTCGGAGCACACCCGAGCTCATAAACATAACAGGGGCTACTACGAAATTCCAAAATCGAAGTTCGTATCATACCGTCCCTCTCACTCTCGTATTAAATAATATAAGCGTGAGCGGGACGTCAAGATACGAAGTTCGGATTTGCACTTCGTAGTACAGGGCCGGGCACCTGTGACCCTGATAATTCGGTATAAATTGCGTAGCCATTATAAAACCTGTTTTTACTTGTCACGTTCACATTTTATAAAATAAGTAGCTTATACTTATACTTCGTCTACGCGTATCTAGGTTATCGCGCGGTGCGCCCTCTACCGGAATAAAAGGTATCCTATGTTAATCCTTGGGGCTCAAGCTACCTATATACCATATTTCATTAAAATCGGTTCAGTGGTTTCGACGTGAAAGCGTAACAGACAGACAGTCAGAGCTACTTTCGCATTTTTAGTATATTATAAATAGGCTTATGCCAGTGATTTCTCTACCAGGATTTATGAAATTTTCCGGGATAAAAATTATTCTATGTCCTTCTTCAGGTCTCAAACTATTTCCATACCAAATTTCACCTAGCTAAATTGAAGCATCGGTTTGAGCGTGAACAGGCAACAAATAGACAGATAGATCAAGTTATTTTCGCATTTATACTATTAGCAAGGATGACCTAACTGCAACAATTCTGCACCGTTTGACTAATTCCTTACTCGTTTCCTGTTCATCAATTTCCCAATTTATCTAATTCTATGATTTAAAAAAAAATAGGCTTACATGTTGAATTTTCCCAGTTTGTGCATCTTCCAGTTCGTCTTTATTCCAGTTTGTAACTGTTTTTATGTAAGAGGGTGCAAACGCGCATACAATATGCATGTCATCTGATGATAGGCTTAGGCATCCTCGCACATCTCTGGTGTAAACGCAGCCTTATTACAATGTCTTTGTTTACCTGATTTACAAACATTATTACTTTGTAATTTTCCTGGAAAGTAATTAAAGGATTAGGCTCCCACAGAACCCGGTGCGAGCGAGCGACCTAACTTTTTTTTCTAATTTCCGTTTTTTGCCCGTAATCCTATCTTTAAGCAAGTTTCGTCCTGCCCAGTTAATTAAGGGATTCCTTTTGTCCCGAGAGCCTATTATTCCGAAGATTTTTGCGAAATCAAATATCTTCGGAGATGATTCAATGAGATCGTGCTGTAACTTTAAAAAGGCTAGTTCACTGTAGTCCAAGATACGGTATTAGAAATGTAACCTCCATCTGTTAGTTGTTTATAATTATGACAAAATTTATTTCATAAGTGGAACAATATGTTTATTTACACCTAAATTGCAATCAAGTTGTCTAGGCTAAATCCAGTGCATTAAGATCTTGGCAACGTGGATGACATACTTTATAGTGTAGGATCTGGGAGTAAAATATATTTTCGGATAAAAAACAATTAAATACCTAATGAAGACATTCTTAATTATTACATTCAAAAATTTTGAAGGTAGACTCGAGCTGGAAAAACATATGTCCGTCTTGTTACGACAATTATTAAGAAAAATTCGTAACAAAACGGACACATCCATACAATAATTTGGGGACACATCTGGAGACTCTGTTTTTCCAGCTCGCAATCATGGACTGAGTCTGACTTTCAAATTTTATTGTAATCGGAAAGATAAACAAACGATAGATAGAATCGGAAAGATAAACAACGGTAGATAGAAATGCCCTATTATATTATCCATAATAATAAATATACACACACACGCACACGCACACACACACACATACGCACGCACGAACGCACGCACGCATATTTGTATTAAGTAGGAGTAAGATTTTTGCATCTAAATGTATAATAATCTAAATGTATAATAGCATGACGAGACGTCCAAATTATTCTTCTAGACTAAACATTCAATTCTGAACCTAAGTGCTACCATTGAAGCCTGACCGCGGCGGGTATCCGCCAGGGGTTGTAGACGGCATTTAGAGGACAATACTCTTTAAATGTTTCGTTGGCGGACAGGGCGGAATTCGCACTCAATTTATTCTAAAATTTGTTTGGGGTTTTCCTACTAATTTTGTAAATGTGGACGTTTGTGAGACACGTAAATGCTTAGTACTATTTTACGTTATAATGGTAATAATAAAATTTTATAACGTAAACACGTCCACTGCTGGACGTAGGCCTCCGTCAGCGATCTGCTTAGTCACCCGAATGACGCGCAATAATTTTAAAATACAGAATGAAATGGCGCCATTTCACAATATGCCTTGGAATTTCGTGATCCGCCGGATTTTAAAGCGCATAGAGATGAGCTAGCACCAATAGCATCCTGAGCGTGTTTTTGAACAGACATCTTGTATGTCGGCTACGTGCAGTTAATTCTAAATTAACAATTTGTTTTGGTATCGGTTCACAGTCACAGCACAGCACTTAAATCTTCGTCTGGTTACAGTTTGAGCTAGTATCAAAAATACACGCTGTATATCCTTTAGAAAGTAATAATGTGTTAAGCACATGTTTAACGACTGTCTAAGATTCGGTTGAGACTGGGAACCAGTTTCTCTAACACCCTAGTCATCAAGTGTCACTGTACTAGAAAAATCTTTACTATTGCCTACTTGGGCATTCTACTGACATTTTTGGCTCACAGATTACATATTCTCCGGGTTTCCCGGATTATCTTCGCCACAAACTATAAAGGGATTCAGCTCATCCCGGGTTCAACCCTTACGTGCCACAGGTAGCTTAAATGGCAGATGGTGCAATTACTTTCAAAGCGGTAATGAAACAAATGTCATGTAGTTTGGCTTAAAATATAAATTATTTAAAAAAACCGTTATTTAAGAACATAAATGACTCAGATATAGATTACATTAGATAACGCAAACACCTCAATCTGTATGAAAACCAACCGTGTCACTTTTTTAAATCTACTGTGACGTCTCAAGAGCGAATTAGCGATATGGATTCACCGATGTCCGCGCAAAATCTATTCCAACGCGCCGCCCGCCCGCGCCGTGGGGCTCTAGTCAGTCACTAGTCATGAGTTAGCGGTCAGTCTTTGTATGGGGCCAACCCCGACGTTTGGTCGGGGTTTGGACACGCGAAGTAGATGCATTTGCGTAATCTAGTGTAATCTTTATCTGTGGTTTCAGGATTGATTATTTAACGGCGGCGGTTGGAGAGGCGCTTGAAGAAGAAAGATCTAAAGCCGAGTTTAGACTTGCAAAAAAAATCGTGCAATTACATTACATTGCGGCGCTCGATTAACCACTACAAACTCATTGGCTTTACGGCCTCGCAATGTACCTTATGTTAGGTACTTGCACGACTTTTCTTGCAAGTCTAAACTGGGCTTAACGATAGCGTTGTCATGAAAATTTAAGTTATAGGTTGTAAGAACATAATGCAAGTATCTAAGCTGTGGCATCTTCGGTTTCCGAACGACATCGCCGAACCTTGTTAAAGCATTGGGCTTGTCTGCATCGAATGGAGATTAGCCGGGGCTTGGGAAGATTGAATATATTTGACGCTGAAACTCTTGTAAATAGTTTAACTTCCACTTGATAGTCGATACCAATGCTATTGTTTTATGAATAGTATTTGAATAAGTGAACATTAATTGGCCCTTTTGCACTGCAGCGCACACAAGCAATATGAAATGTTTAGTCTGGACGGATGTATCTAATCTTGATTGTGTGTGTTTGCAGTACCAAATAAACGTTTTTATCTATCTATCTTTCTAATTTGAGAAGTATTTCGTATTTATTTTAAACCTTATATTGTACCTAATTAGAAAATTAGGGACGCAAAAGTTCGTCCGTCGATGAAAAACCCGGACGGTTAGAGGCATATTGGTCGCGCGCTCCGGACTGTCAAGTGGTTAGCTTATAGTTAAACCACGGTTTTAGATGTAATAAAAGGCTTTTTGTAGTGTTTCATGCCCAACTGATCTATTTTGGCTCTCGTTATGCATCCATCAATAAGTTTTTCTGTTACATTCATGATTTCCAGCCTATCCACGTCCCATTGTTTGGCACAAGCTTCCACCCAGATTGTGAGGACTTTGTAGTTTACAAGCGGACCCTGAATTGGCGAAGTTTTTCTTTACCCAAAAAGACATGAAACTTTTTCTATAAAAAAAAAAACATATTTCCTCGTGTAACTATGGGCATCCCATCATCTCTTTAACGATCTGCCTTTTTTATCATATTTCATTACCTTTATAGCTCAATATCTAGTTAAATAGCGCTGACGTAAAAGTTAAGCCATAAAGACAACTAAGTCGCTTATTTCCCTATAAGAGACCGCTGTAATCCTTCAAAGGGTCACCATCGTATCCTTGTTGATGTACACACGGCTGAATAAACGTACAATAACGCTGGAATTCTAATAGCGTTCTTCATCAGCCGGTATAAAAAGTATCACGAATTGAATTAGCAATACTTTGTCTACAATAATGCAATGATTTTTTATTGCAAACTATACAATATAATAATTACTCCGGCAGTCATTCAAAATATTGTCAAAAAATATTGGACACTTATTTTTTATTTTGGCAATTATAAAAAAAAATATAATGAAAATAACCCGTTAAAAAGTTCCATGTGGCGGGTATTATAATGTTTTTATGTAAAAGGAAGTCAAGGCCCCACTCCTGAAATTTGACGCGCTTTTTATTTCTAATTTGTGTCGTATTTAAATTGATTTAAATAACCTAAGCAACAAAAAGTTGGAAAGCCCCCGACTTTGTCACTTCAAAGTTTAATATCTAAACTATCGCTAGAAAACCTCCTTTCAATTAAAAAAACGCATTCAAATCGGTCCACCCGTTTAAGAGCTACGATGCCACAGACAGACAGACACACATAGACACACATAACGGTCAAATTTATAACACTCTTTTTGCGTCGGGGGTTAATAAAAATAAATGCGAAACATAGGCTTAGCTCCTATAGAACAGCAAAGTGGCGCCTGATTAAACTAACTATTTGCTAGTCAAATACTATTCTCCAACGATAAAACCACGTGACAGTCCATAACATACGCCCGTATATTTCAAAATGTTAGTACTAAAAGTGATGTATATGAATATAAATTCCTATGGAGTTCAGTTGACGAGAGGCTTGTTGAGAGGAGATTGGACATTTACAAGCTGTCTTACGAAGCAGAGATGTTACATATACCTACTATTGAACGGGCGATTCTACCTACTGTATACCTATAACTAATCCATACACTAATATTATAAATGAGAAAGTGTGTTTGTATGTTTGTCCGTCTTTCACGCCGTAACAGAGCGGCGGATCGACGCAATTTTTGGCATAGAGATAGTTTATGGGCCCGAGAGTGACATAGGCTACTTTTTATCCCGGAAAAATGCACAGTTGCCGAGGGAACAGCGCGCGATAACCGAATACCACGCGGGCGGAGCCGCGGGCAAAAGCTGTATAAGTTTTCGTTCAAAAATAGTTACGTTGTCTTTATTGTGTGTGTTCTTGTATGTTGATTTTAAACCGCCGATGCAAAAAAAGGTGCTATGAATATAAGTTTTACGCCAATGCCAATGTATGTCTATCTTTGGCAAAACATCTCAAACACAAGGACCAATTTCGATGTGGTTTTTTTTACGTGAAAGTGAATTTTCGTGTGGTGGCGCCAGTGTTCGAATGACTCTTCGCAAGTCCGATTTCTTGTCCGAATCATCGTTTGTCGTAATTTGTTTTCCACTGAAACCTTAAATTTTTATTTATTATTTATTTATTTAATTCTGTAGACTTATTGGATTCAGAGAAAAAAGAGTTGACAATCGATCATTCTGACAAACGTTAAATTCGGACTTTCAATAAGTATGCGAGCCGCTATGGACCCAGCTTTAACTATTGTCCTCAACTTTTCTTACGTGATCAAAGAAAAAGAGAAAGAGAGAAATACAACTACTTTGTGTGTCCCCGCAAAAGCTAAACGGTCGCTGACTATAACTCATTTATTGTGATGTTCCACGGGATCAGCAACCAAATGACAGTTTTTGTATGCGAAATCGCGAGCGTCAAAAACGTTAGGCAAAACGGCCTCCAGATCTAACTGGTCCTTATCTTCCTAATTGTCTCTAACTATACATGAAACCTGAAATCACTTACGTTCCGTCCCCAGCCTTAAGCCTTCACGCCCTCACGATAACTTGCTCAAACAGTAACTTGACAGATTAGCCAAGAGCCCTTCCAACTTTCAAGATTTCCGTCTACATACGAGAGGTTACCAAGGGTCTACGATTTCAAATCAAAATCTCACTGTCACTTCGAAAAATACTCGCTTACGAAAATTGATAAATACACGTGGACTTAAGTCATTAATAGTAATATCCTGTTATATTTTAGAGTTGCTAGTTCCTTGAAACTAAATACAATTATTTTTTTCCCGAATAAAATTCTCAGATTCTCCTCCAAGATTGAGAGAGCTGTGGTTTCCACGTATCATCGAATTGTAAATGATACTGAGAAACTCATACCTAGTAAATTTCAGGTACAAGGATGGAACCTTTTAATAATCAATTTCATATTGATTGCCTTGTCAAAAGTACGGGATATGAACATGACATTAGTAGCAGAGGTTCCACCCTGTGATCCAGGTTGCTCGACTGCAACTTCATGAATCCAGGTTCGAAAGCATGACCTGATTGAGAAAATAACAGGTCGAACCCGTACCAGCTCTATATCTCCTATTCCGCTATTGCTTCCTCGAAATTTAGGAGGAATTTAAGAGGAGGACCGGATTTGATGGAATTTTTTGTGTGTGTTCAAGGGGGTTCGAGAATGGTTTAGATTCACAATTTGGTCCACTGGAAAATGTTCTGTAATTGATTTTTGTGTGTGTACGTACAGGACGTCTGTCGGGTCCGCTAGTGCTTAAATATTTCATATCATCCTCTTCCTCATCCGCATCCTCTAAATTTGTGCTTGACACTTCTTCTTCCTCATAATTACTTCCTCAACAACCCTAGTTTTCAGGGCAACCAATATAATTATTGTTTTTATGTTTGGTGGTATTACTGTTGGGGCCGTTAATAAATCATTTTTCTTTCTTCCTTTTCTTTTTCTACGTGTAGATCGAACGCGTAACGCGTAGGGCCGTGTTGCACGACACGACACGGTGACCGTCTAAAATGGTCTCACTGGAAGACCAGCGCTGACTCCACCATAGGAGTCCGCATTTTATGCTGAGGCGGGACCGTTTCGGGCGCAACCATAGGTGTATTTTCAATTCTTTTTTTTGGTATTTATATTCTATCCTTTTTTCATTTTAATTTTATTTACAACACGCAATATCCACAGCGCAACATCCAATCCTTGGCTGTTTCTCTTCCCGTTTTTTCTTTGGCTTTGTCAGTCTTTCTCATGACTATTTTATAGCTGGCAGGCTGGGGTTTGCATTGAAGATAAGTAGCGCTAGTTTTGCCTATCCTGATGTGGTGAGACGGTGCGCTGCTGCAGGAGCAAACTACCAGCTGTCTACCCTGGAATTTACACACTGCGCAGGCACATCCTCATTGGCATGAGGATGAAGACAAATGAGCAAATGCCTTTAGGTACGTTTTTTTCATAACAACGAGTAACTTACTCATTCCATTGTTAACTATTTGCCAAATTATCTCGCTCGAACGATAAAGGGATTCAAGATAATCGTTAATTACTTATTAATCCGCCAATATTTCATTTACATTAACATCAAACATATTTATGGCTGGGATTAACGGTTATTATATTTATCGATTAATTCTGCTAACAGAAAGATACGGATCGGTATAAAAACTCTGGGTTTTTCCAGACAAAAGTATAGTTTGAATCTACAAACCAAACAGGTAAGTGAGTAAAAACAGTTATCTTTCCATTCACAAATCATATTCTTGATTTCCTTAATTTATTTCAGTTTTTCCCATTTCATTAATATCTACAAGCTCTTTATGATATCCCATAATCAGTTTATACAACTAGATTAATTAATTAAGATTCCATTTAAAAGACAAAACTATCTTCAATGACCTTCCTAAATTGCAAGATGTTACATTGTTTTTAGTTATAAAGTGAATTCATTAATTTCCTTGTTAGTGCCATCTAGTGTATAAAGAAGAACTAACATAAATAGATTTCGCTTAAATTTTTTTCTAACACATACATGTAAGTAGTATCATTTTTCTCCGGCTTCCAAGCATACATAACGGTTGCCATTTACTTTTCTGCACGAGCCTTTACTTTTCGGCAGGAGTTTTTGTAAGGGGGCCAAATTGCACTGAAGTTATTACAATAACTAATATCGATTTTCCTTCGCAGCAATCATGAAATTCCTGCTGATCGTCGCTTCAGTCGTCGCCGTGGCCGTCGCCGGCCCGACCCGCGCCCTGGTCACCCCTGGAGGCGCTGGCCCCGCTCCCATCATCGTCGACCCCGAAAGCCCCATTTCCGTGGGACCCGCTCTCATTGAGAGCCCCATTGCTGTTGGCCCCGTTTTCGTCGAGAGCCCTATCTCTGTCGGACCCGCCCTTGTTGAAGGTGAAACACCCATCTCCGTCGGACCCGCCTTCATCGAAGGTGAATCCCCCATCTCTGTTGGACCCGTCTTCGTTGAGAGCCCCATTTCTGTCGGACCCGCCCTTGTTGAAGGTGAAGCACCCATCTCCGTCGGACCCGCCTTCATCGATGGTGAATCCCCCATCTCTGTTGGACCCGTCTTCGTTGAGAGCCCCATCTCCGTCGGACCCGCTTTAGTCGATGGACCCATCTCCGTTGGCCCCGCTTTCGTCGAGCACCCCATCGTTGTCGACACCCCCGTCAACCCCTCCCCCGTGCCGGCTCCCGTGGTCCCCGCGCCCGTGCCTGCTCCCGCCAGCGCCTCTCCCCTGGTCCAGATCATCCTGAACATCAACCAGGCTGTCGCTGAGACCCCCGCCCTCGTGCCCGCCCCCGTGCTCCCTGAAGTTATTGTTGAGGAGCCCGTGCACGACACCATGCCCGTTATCGTTGAAGACAATGTTGCTGAGAACCCCATCGATGGCGTCGCTATCGTGCCTGCTCCCATCGTGATCGAGCCCACCCCCATTGAGCTGCCTACCCCCGTGCTGCCCGCCCCCGCGCCCGCCCCCGTGGAGCTGCCCGCCCCTGAGCTGCCCGCCGTCAACCCTGCGCCCGTTGTGGTCCTCCCCGACATCCTCAACTAATTTAATCTCTAGCTTAGTATTGTATACATCGGTTTAAACCTTAGAACAGCGGCTATAAACTGTGATAAGTGGTTCAAATGTAAATAAAGACTTTTTTCTCAACACCAATTTGCGTACTTAACTTACGAGTATTCTTAGCATAATCCCCATCGTCATCATTATTTATACGTACCATAGCAGGGTACTGTGAAGTTCCCAACACGAATTGGAAATTTTACTTATATCACTGAATTCCTTCACAAGGTTTCCACAATGTTTTCCTTTATCGTAAAGCTTTGTGCTCTGGTTTAAACGATCTTCTACCGAAGACGTATATATCACGGCTGTATTGGATCCTATACCAATAATAGTCTAAAAACGAAATCCATCCCTCGTTGTTCCACCAGCTTGATCAAACATTACGCCACATCATTATGACTTGCAAAAATTATGAGAGTAAAGTTTAGTTTAAGAGTTACAGAAAAAAACCCTTCATGCTGAGTTGTAGTACATTGCGCGGTTGCAAAGAAAGGGAGTTTAAACTGATCAATCAACCGCAGCAATTTAATACAATTGCAAATATTTGCTGCCTTTGCTGGTCTAAACTGGGCTAAGGGCTTAAAGCTTGTGCGTCTAATCTTTAAACAACAGCGAGTCACTGTTTAAATGAGTTTGCAGTGAGTTTCCCTAGAACAATAGTACCACCGTAATGACATAACTTGTGTAGGGGTTGTTCGGTTGCAAGGAATTCTGTATAATACTCAACTCAGTCATTAGTAAGAACTTGTCTAAGCCCTGTATTTAAATACGAATACAGATAGTCAAGGAAAGGAATCACTTAATGGTCTAATTGTGTACATTATTTGTATTGTCCCTAGTACAACTTTGTTTAGGTTTCATAATTAAATTCTACCTGGAATTATACCACGGCATGAAAAGTTCTAACTTTGTATCTTGCTGTCCCGCGCACGCTTAGTGTTAAATTACGAGAGTGAGAGGGACGGTACGATACGAACTTCGCTTTTTGAATTTCATTGTAGCCCCACTGGATTTTTTTTTCCTTTTGTTTTCATTACTAAAGTTGAAAGTAACTGGCAAATTAAAATACATAAAACGAAGCAACATTTTGTAGCATTTTATATAACTCGAATAATAATTCGGTTGTGATTGACATAATTTCGGTACAGACTTTTATTTTGTTTATGAACCGTTCATAAACATTAATTTGTTTTTAAAGAATATAAAAGTCTATCACGAAGAATTATTGAAGCAGACACATTAACTTATATATTAGTGGGATATTCTGTTGAATCCACTGAAACGTAGTAGTTACGAAATAAGAACAGAAACACAATTATTTCAACCCAAAGTACTTCAGACTAACTTAAATCTTCTAAAGAGATAACCCTAAAGATACTGATCATATCATTAACCCACTGATATTTGCCCACGTATAAATAAACTATCCGCCCACAAAGCTATTTTTAACCTCAAAAAGCAATTTCAATTCGATAAACTACGCTGCCATTTTTGGGATGCTTTACTTAGGATAATAACCATATCTTCAATAAAACAAAATCGTATACAGGGCGTCCCACGGCTATGCCACATGGCAGGAAAGTACCTTAAATATTATACATGGAGCATCTAACTGAAAGAAGACACTATTTTAATTTAAAAAACAATTTAAACTGCATTCGTAGATTTTTAAATAATTACATACTTGGTTCGGATAGATACTAATTTAACTAAATGTATATAAACAAAACGACGTCAATCGCTGTGTTTAATATTGAAATTCCCCTATTACTTTTTGCATTTCTGAATTGAAATACACTAGTTTGTATTAAGTACAATGATAGATAAATTAAGTAAAATGTTTAAAATCCTTGACTACACCAAATCTGGCAGCTGAAGTTTGTTTAGGTACATCTAGTTTATTACCTAAACGTTTCAAGTATAGTTACTCGCGTTTTAACCATAGTGACGAAATACTTTTTCAAGCAAGTAGCTGGATTATTTAAAAGTTCCTACCTAAATAGGTTAGGTAAAAAGCCGGGGCTGATCGCTTCCTTAAAAGTTCATTCAGGTACTATGATATGTCTAAGATCTTATTCACGCTTCAAACGCTATGCTTGTAGGTTTCCCTTCGAACTTGGGCTGTTTTGGTTTTAGTTCCTGGATGATTGGATCACGAGCTGTGTAAGAGCTTAATTCCATATCGTAAACAAATCGAAGCGAACTGGAGTTTGCGAATCTGTGCGGGCACATTATTCATTGCTACATCGAGTTTAGAAAAAGATGAGGTTTTCAATACAACTTCACATACTAGGTAGGTACCTATAATCATTTTAAATCCATACAATTTGTCCGTCTTTCACGTCGAAACGGAGCGACGAATATGGACGAATCGACATGAATTTTGGCATAGAGATAATTTATGAGCAAGAGAGTGACATAGGCTACTTTTTATCCCGGAAAATGCTCAGTTATCGAGGGAACAGCGCGCAATAACCGAATACCACGTGGGCGAAGCCGCGGGCAAAAGCTAGTGATTATTATAACGGGCAACTCATGTCTGAAATCGAGTTTAGCTTGACATGTTTCGGGCTGATCCGTAACTCTTCATCTGGGAGACTCGCACGCCTTAAGGTACAATGATACCTAGACTTGTTAGACTAACAACTGGTAGCATAGTGTACGGTTGTGTTACTCTGGAGATGAGCTCTGGTTGAGTTCGAAACGCGTCAGTGTGATGTGGTTGTGGTGATAGATGGGTTTGTGTAATTTGTGTGTGTTCTTACAGTGTGGAGGTGGAGGAACTGCATGAACACGCATAATTTGCTTAAGCTTAGCTATCGTAAGGTCTCGGGTGAGCAAGGAAATTCTTTTAGTTCATTGTTATTTTGTTTACATTTAGTTAAGTACCTATACACACCAAGTACAGAAGAAGGGAAGTTTATCTGCTCCTTTTTTACCCAATTATTAGGATTACTTTTACCACCTCCAAACCCTCCTAGCTCACTGTGCCGCTAGATTTACCTAGTTCTAGACAATGCCGGCCCCATCTGTCGCAGGCATGCCTGTAAACAGACGTTCCGATCACCGTTGACATTCCGATTGCATTGCATCTTGCCTGAGTCTGAAAGGTTGTGAAATGGGAGGTGGGCTGTTTTGAACGGTTTACCTATGACGGGGTAATTCGAGCCTTTGGATTAAAATATAAATATAAATAAATAAATATAAATATCATGGGACACTTGACACCAATTGACCTAGTCCCAAACTAAGCAAAGCTTGTACTATGGGTACTAGGCCGATTGGTCGGTTAAATGTCAGTACCATTCCACGTTTATTAACTCAAAGGAAAAGGAAGGATAAATCACTTGCTCGTTTGCCACTCAGTCAAATAAAAAAAAAATCGGAAGAATTTTTATCGCGCTGGATTTAGCATCGGTATTGTGTTTAGTTGAAGGGTCCACGGAAGGAACATGTCTAGTCACCTAAGCAACTTTTTGAGTTATAGCGGTATGAAAGTTAGTCATCACGAACAATTACTATGGTTACCATTTGTCTTTAAAAGTCAAAAAAATACAATTTATAATGTTTTCAGATTATTTAATTCAAAGGTAAGTCATAGTACATACTTTACGAGCTCTACATTTTAAGATTAAAATCTCGATTAAAAAAAAAAGTGACTAAACATGTTCTTTCCGTGGACCCTTCAGTTTGCATTAAAAAAATCAGCAAAACTTTGGAATTAACTATCGCCTGCGGTATTCCCAGACAGATACTACCTTCAAGCTTTAAAGAAAAGAGCGTACTCCTACCTTAAAGGCCGGCAACGCACTGACTCTTCTGGTGTTGCAGGTGTCCATGGGCGACGGTAATCGCTCACCATCAGGCGATCCGTCTGCTCTTTTTCCCTCTACCATAAAAAAATACCCCGAGCATCATCTCTTTTAATAATAGGTACCTACTTTCCGAACGAAGCGGTACGTAGGTATTAGGTGCTTCAAAATAAGCAATGCAGCCTTTATCGCTGCGGCCTGTTATTAGTACGTAGTTTATTAAAGTATTATTTCTCATTTAATACCGCTACCAAACCACCAAATTAATAGCTACTATTCCATGTACAAAGCTAGGTTTTAAATGAACTGCCATAACGTGGCCATAACCGTAGGTCATGACCCGTCTCCTATCGCTAGTCGCGGTCCGCCTCATAGCGTAGTTTCCTGTGGCGGTCAATTAGTGGTGGGGCGTAGTCGGTGGTTGTTTAGGAATAAATAATAATCGGCAGAATTAGCTGTTCGCGGTTTAATTTGCCTTTTTTTAGCATTTTATACAGTGAGCTTCTAAATTACGATAGTAACATATAATATCATTGACTTTATAGATCGAGGGTTGTCTCACGGGGTTTGCTTTTAAATTTGCCACAGACACATAAAGGTAAGGAAACCTTTGATGAAATTGAAGGAAACTTAAAAGTAAAAAACACGGAACAGGTAAAATGAGAGTTTCTCTGACAGAATTGGCGCTAAAATATTGTGTGGTCCGCCTGACACGTTTGAAATTTTTGTGTCACGTTTGTTGTGATTAGTTAAATAACAAAACAAACAAAATGAGCCGATCACAACCAAGACTGATTGTTTTTTTTTTAATCTTTTTGTATTTTTTATTTCAATTCTAATTTTTTGTTACTTTTACGGTCATCCCGTAAAAACTATATTGAAAATACAAACTGAAATATAGATGCACAGAAAAACGGAAAAATAAGACAAGCGCTGGGAATCTATATTTTCTGTAACTTATTGCTTGTTTCACCACTCGTCGACTAACTTTAAGTGTCAAATAAAAGTAATGCCGTCTTTGTTTATTCAGACAAAACCAACAGAGATGGCATTACTGATATCCGTCACTTAAAATTAGTCGACAAGTCGTGAAACAGCCCCATAATGTTTTGGATTGTAATGTGCGAAGGTAATTCGTTCCAACGATTCCAGCTAAGTAATACCTCTAAGTATATATAGTATACAGTATACAGTATCTATATAAGCTAAAGCAGTATGGAAGCTACGAACAAATCGATCGAAACGAACACACTCACACAAACGCGCGCTCTTCACGGCCTCTGAGGGAACTCGCGATACCTACTGCGAGACTCGCGAGACCCCCTTAAGAGGCCGTGTAAAGCGCGCGTCTGTGTGAGTGTGTTCGTTTCGATTGTAGCTTCGTAGCTTCCATACATCATGTCAGCCGAAAGAGGTCCACTGCTGGACATAGGCCTCCCCCAAGGCTCTCCACTCAGACCGGTCTTGTGCATTTCGCATCCACCGCGATCCCGCGATCTTAGCCAGGTCGTCGCTCCATCTTGTTGGAGGCCTACCGACAGCTCGTCTCCCGGTCCGCGGACGCCATTCGAGAACCTTCTGACCCCATCGGCCATCAGTCCTGCGTGTTTTATATTAATAATTAAACACTTTAGACTTATATTCATTTATTTATCATTTTATTTAAAATCACAAGACCAACTCGTACAACGAGGTGAGAGCAGAGAGAGAGAGGCATAGACAGCCACTCTATACCATAAACTATACAAGTCCTTAAGGGACTAACACATTATAGAACACCTTCCCCTTAAGACTACTACCCATATAGATAGGTACTTACATAACAACAATATTCATTTACTTTAAATAATTTATAAATCAAGAACATCTCTAGGTTTAACAGTCCTACCAGAGCGCGTCTGATAATGACTTGAACTAAAATTATCAGTTATGGGAACATGAGTTACATTTCTCCTTGGACTCTGATTTGGGCTTTCATTGTCATACACATTACTTAAACTATGTGAACTTTCAGACACCTTATCATCATACAATATATTATCATTAGCAGTACAATCAATCAACTTTTTTTTGTAGAGATCTTGAGGTTGAGAGAATGATTTTCTCATGTGATGTGTGTTGCGCCTTAATGGTCTAGCATTTAGGCCTGTCTTAACTAGATAAGACCTGGGTTCTTTACATATTCCAGTTACAATACCCTTTTGCCAATGTCTATCATTCCCAGTCCTGCAAACTATCTCCTCACCTATTGTAAACTCAACTTCCTTTCTCCTTGCCTTCTTATCATGAAATTCTTTGGTTTGTAATTTCTTTAATTTTAATAATTGATGGACATTTCTCTCTATCTTGGGTTCTAGAGCCACTAAAGCAGTAGGTATATTAGTTCTTAGCCGTCTACTATGCAAAATCTGGGCTGGAGAGACCTGCATACTCGACAATGGAGTATTATTATAATGTAACAAGGAATCACGATAGTCAATTTTCTCCTCCAGAGATTTTTTTATCAAATTCTTACTTATGTTGACAGCTTTTTCTGCTAAACCGTTACTTCTATGGTAATGAGGACTACTAGTTACAATTTGTATATCCTTAGACTTGTAATATTCTCTACATTGTATTGATAGAAAGGGATTATTGTCAGCAACAATTTCTACTGGATATCCGAACCTGGTAAATATTTCTTGCATAGCATTGATAACAGATTCAGAAGTTTTAGATACCAATGGTATTATTTCAAGCCAGTGAGAAAAGTAGTCTACCACGACTAGGTAAGATTTGCCTGCAAAATCAAATATATCTGTACCTACTTTATAATATCTATGTTTTGGAATATTATGAGGTAGCAATGGTTCATGAAAATTATGAGGCCTATATTTTTCACATACTCTACACTGCATGACAAATTGGTAAATATCTTGAGACATTTTCTCCCAATAAAATAACTGTCGAGCCTTGTTTACACATTTTGAAATTCCTGGGTGTCCCTGGTGTACTAACTTTAATACATAAGATTTTAATTTACTAGGCACTACTATTTTATTTTCATGAAATACCAGACCCGACTCAACATAAATAGAATCTTTTAATTTATAGTATGGTTTACACTCAGTGCTGACTTTTTGTTCTTCTGGCCAACCCAGAAAATAATATTTTGATATTTCCGATAATAAACTATCCCTGCTAGTCTCAAGACGAAATTCTGACTTTCTTTCCATGCTCATTGGTAGATGTGTGGATACAGTATGAACCATTTCCAACATTTCATAATCTTTCTCAGTCTCACTACGACTATTACGTGACAACATATCAGCAAAATGAATTAATTTTCCTGGTATATATATAAGATTTAGCTGATAATTTAGTAATTTGATTCTTAACCTCCTAAGTCTAGGCGACCCCACTTTGCTGATAGGCTTTTTCATGATTGAAAGGAGAGGCTTGTGATCAGTTTGCACAGTTACTGCATTTGCCCCATAAACATACTTGTGAAACTTTTGAGTACCATAATGGATGGCTAACAGCTCCTTTTCTGTTTGACTGTAATTAACCTCTGCACTGTTCATGGATCTTGACACACAAGCAACTAATTTTAATACATCATTTGAGTCTTTTTGAAATAAACAACAACCAATTCCATTTTGTGAGCTGTCACATTGTAATATGATTTTCTCCTTTGGGTTGAATGGGGTTAAGGCTGGAGCTTCTGATATTTTGCTTTTTATTACTTGAAACATTTGTTCATGAAATGGCAGCCACTGAAACTCAATATCTTTCCGTAACAGTTTACAAAGTGGAGACAACAATTCTGCCATCTCTGGCACATAACGTCTTACATAGTTAAATGATCCTATAATTCTTTGCAACTCCTCTTTATTTTTTGGTGATTTTAACAATAGCAATGACTCTACTCTAGCCTTATCCACTTTCATCCCTTCACCATTAAAAATTTGACCGACATATTTGACCTCACTTTGTTTATATTGTAACTTATCCTTGTTAAATACAGCTTTGATCTCTTTAGCTTTCTTTACTACCTTCTCAAGAGCGTCATCATGTTCCTTTTCTGTATTTCCCATTATTAATATGTCATCAAACCAGCAAATTACATTTGGAATATTACCGAAATAGGTTTGAATTTGTTCCTGAAACACATCTGGTGAATTTGAAAGACCATATGGTAAAACTAGATATTTGTAGACACCAAACGGTGTAGCGA
This sequence comes from Choristoneura rosaceana, assembly GCA_037349165.1. Lineage (NCBI taxonomy): Eukaryota > Metazoa > Arthropoda > Insecta > Lepidoptera > Tortricidae > Choristoneura > Choristoneura rosaceana. The sequence continues at coordinate 3,148,977 of JAZBNJ010000026.1, forward strand.
AACAGCACTTCCAGGAAGCCTCAGATGTTAAAGGAACATGATGAAAGCCTTCCGAAAGATCTAACACAGAAAAGTATTTCTTGTCTTTTAACTTGGCAGCTATCTCATCAACAGTAAGTAATACACTTGGCTTTCTTATAATATACTGATTTAAGTCTGTGGGATCCAAACACAGTCTTATTTTATTATTTTGCTTTTCAACTATTACAATTTTATTTATACAAGCTTCAGAAGCAATCTCATCAACTTTCTCTATAGCACCTCTTGCAACTAATCTGTTTAATTCAATTTTTAAGGGATCCTCCAGACTTAAAGGCACTCTTGATGCCGGATGACAAATAGGTTTATGCATTGATGTTGGAATATTACATGGTTTAGGAAACTTACCATGCCCTCTGAAGATCTCCATATTCTCATTTATGAATTTTAGCTTTTGTTCATTATTCACATCATTACTTGATATTTTGTGTACTCTCCGGACTAACTTAAGCTTCAAACATCCTGGAAGACCTAGCAACATACAATCATTTTCAATTATCATAAAATTTTCATAACATTCTGCATCACCAAACTTACAATTCAAATTTACCATACCTAATGGCTTGATTTTACTGCCCTCAAAAGATTCTAATTCTAATTTTACATTATTTAATTTTAATTTACATTTCAAACTTTTAAATTGTTTCAATGACATTACACTTACGTCAGCCCCTGTATCCAGCCTGCATTTGATATTCTTGCCTTCAATGGATATTTCCTCTGTCCAGTCTGCCTTGCTGACATTTTTCACTCTTCCGCAGTATAATAATGACTCCGATGAACTTGAATCGTTAATCTCTTGCTTTTCTTCCAGCTCTATTTGTTGGATTCGTCGGCGCACCCTGCAAGCCACGGCAAAGTGGTTTAGTAGTCCACATCTCTTACACTTTTCGCCATATGCCTTGCATTGTCGAGGCCCATGTATTTCTTGGCAGCGCCTGCATAAAAAGGTGTCGATTTGCTCCTTGCTTACACTACTATTTCTCTTCTTAAAGTCGTTTCTCTTGACCTGCCTTTTAACCACACGGTCCACCTCTACCTCAGGATTCATTTCCTTTACTTGAATTTTGCTTTGTTCACTCGTGCGGATATAATTTGCAGCTTTTTGTAAAGACAGATTTTCGATTCTTAGTAAGTTTTCTTGTACAGACTTGTCATATATGCCATGAACAATTTTGTCCCTCAATAATTGGTCTTCTATGTTTTCCATTTTGTTTTTATAATTACATTTCTGTATTAGACTTTTACAGTCCGTAAAAAAATTTTCGAATTTCTCCCCCGCTTGCTGCTTCCTTTCGTTGAATTTGTACCGCTCGAACACTTCATTGACTCGAGGGTTTACATACTGTTTTATAGCTTCAATAACCTTATCATATTCTTTCGCTTCCTCTGATAATGGCAATGTAGCCAAGACTCTTGCGGACTCTGTGCCCATCATATTTCGAAGGAGAGACAATTTTATTTTGTCGCTTGATGAGTCCTGGCCAGATGCAACTAAATAATCTTCGAAGCACTGCAGCCACATCTCCCATTCGGCTGAAGCATTCATTGCACGTAGGTCAAAATTTGGTGGCAATTTGACTAAGCCCTCCGCCATTTTGGTCAGTTTCAATTTTCAATATTTTACAGTTTACACTTTAATCTTCACAGAAACTTCCATTAAATTTACTTCTTCGACGACTGCGCCATGTTTTATATTAATAATTAAACACTTTAGACTTATATTCATTTATTTATCATTTTATTTAAAATCACAAGACCAACTCGTACAACGAGGTGAGAGCAGAGAGAGAGAGGCATAGACAGCCACTCTATACCATAAACTATACAAGTCCTTAAGGGACTAACACATTATAGAACACTGCGTGCTATGTGCCCCGCCCACTGCCATTTCAGTTTCGCAATTCTTCGGGCTATGTCAGTAACCTTAGTTCTACTGCGGATATCATCATTTCTGATTCTATCCCGCAGAGAAAGCTTCCATACTGCTTTACCTTATATATTATACTGTGTCTAAGTGCTGACACTCCAAGAAACAGAAACTTAGAGAACCTAATTTGTAGGCGTCTTTGTCAGGTAAGTGCCTACTTACCGCCTCATCCGGCACTAACTTCCGACAATGTCGCGCGTAAGCAGAATGAAGTCGCAACTGTATCATCTTGCGTAACGCGTTCTTGCATAATACGCGTAAAAATATTCATTCGAGACCGGGAGCTGAGCCACGATTTTCAATGACATTAATAATAATAATAATTCATTTATTAATCAGACGACATAGATCCATTTATTTATTAGTATTACACATTTACAAACTATGTTAGTTCTGTTCAAATTTAAAATCAATTCAAATTAAGTAAAATTAAATGTCAACTAAATAAAAAGAATTAAAATTGATGTTAAAGTGAGATACAATTCTAAAAGTTTGACACCAGGCATTTTTGATGACATGTGCTTTGGTCCAGTGATGCAATATCAGTCAAGATACATCCTCCGATATTGTACGTAGAAGGCTGTTACTGCTGCCCCTCATCCTATCCATGGCTGATGATATTCGTTACTTGGCCTATGTGATCTAGATCAGCGGTTCTTAACCTTTTAGTTAGGAGGGACCATTTGACAAAAATTCGGTCTTGCCATGGACCACTAACTGTTTTGAAGGTAATATACGGTAAAAGTAAAATTGTAAATGAATGAACAGTTGCGCCGCTACTTGACTGGCGCGTCGTTTTGCCAATTCGTTGTTGATGGCTTCGCGGACCACTTCGAGTTCTTCCAGGGACCACCAGTGATCCGTGGATCACCTGTTAAGAACCACTGCTCTAGATGGAGCGTGGCTATGGCTACACCGCTTTCGCGTCTCCCATAAGGCGCCATCATAATTCTGTACCACTACCATGAGTTTACAGTGACCGTACTCGATAGAGACGGCGTAAAGCGCTTGTATAGCGCCTCTACAAATAAATTTACGCCGTCGCTATCGAGTACGGTCACTATAAACTCATGGTAGTGGTACTGGAGCCCTAGTGAAAAGGGGGTTAAGTGTAAATAGGTGGTTTTAAGTTATATTTTTAATTTGCACTGGAAACTAGCAAAGTTTTTAATAATCACAAGAGTGTTGCGTAGTATTTACAACAGGCGCTAATTATTTATAGTCATATTTGCTAATATAATAAAATTGTCGGTCGTCTATTTAAGCCGCTTACCTTTACTTGCCCGGATTTCATTTGCCCGAATTTTACTTGCCTTACCAACGTTTGGTATTCCAAAGTGCTCAATATCCAAATGTTATAGTTGAGAATCGGTCTTCCATTATGGGCGTACACAAGGGGAGGGGTAAGGGGGGCAGCTGCCCCCCCCCCCCCCCTGAATTTTGTTTACCTCCCTACTAAATATCTATTGTTGTCGATAATCATATTTATTTATTTGACTAGGTGCTTACTAAATTTGATTTGCACCCCCCGCTAGCCCAGAAGCTGGGTAAGCCCATGGGTAACATATTAAAAAAAAAACCTACAGCTTATACGAATAACGAAAACCTGGCTGCCGCGGGCTCTGGCTCTAAATAAGTATAAATTCTAAACAAATATATTCTAAGAACATTTTTTTAAGTACCTATTCGGAAGTAATAATTTGATGTTGTTTTTGCTTTCAGCTCCCGGTCTATGTACCTATTCCTTTTTATTTCCTTCATCTTGAGAATAAAGGGATCCGTGTTTAGTTAATACGAAAAGCGAACCGAGATAATTTGAGAAAAAATATTTTCCACGTCTTTAAAATATTTCGCGGAATGAAGAAATGGACTGTGTCTATCTATGTCTATATGTGTTTATGTACAATTTATTTCACAGGTCCAATAGTTCGCCCACTTTTTGTCCTTTTCCTGTGTTATATAGTACATTACTGCAGCTAGGCCATGAAGTAAGGGATTATGGACGAGTTCGTGGTAGACGGCCGAGTCGTAGACGAGGTCGGAACGAGTCCAGCAATCCTTGTTCTGGCCGAGTTTTGTAAAGTACTTTTCTCAAACAATGTGAGGAAATATTTCATCCATCCATCCATCCATACATCCATCCATCCGTCCGCCCGTCCGTCCGTCCGTCCGTCCGTCCGTCCGTCCGTCCGTCCGTCCTTCCGTCCTTCCGTCCGTTCATCCATCCATCCATCCGTCCATCCATCCATCCATTCATCTATCCATACAACAAAAAAAAAACATTTATTTACCATACCACTGAGCGATACAATACAATACAATACAATAATTATTTATTGCACAACAACACAGTAAGCAGTACAGACAATACAGGTAATAATTACAGGACTTTTGACAAAATTCAAAAAATTTTCGATTCAAACCTCGTTGTTACCTTGTAGTTAGTCCAAAAAATTCTACATTAAAAAAATACAAAAGCTAGTCGTGAATCGTTTTCATTGTGATGATAGATTGCTAGTTTTGTTTTCGTTTATCGAAATAAATAACCAATATTTTTTATCTAATATTTTAACGAGGCTTAAGTACACCAAGAGCTGTTTCACCATCCATTGATTAGTGTTGAGGGTTAAATGTGATGCCGTCTCTATTTGTTTTGTTCGAATAGATGGAGACGGCATCACATTTAACCGTCCTTTAACACTAGTCAATGGATGGTGAAACAGCCCCTTAATCTACCATTTTCGCAGAACTATTAAAAAAGTGTACCTACCCGATTGCCTTAAAAAATACCAAAAAGAAGAAAACGAGTCTAGTGGGCTAGAACTTTGTTAAGTAGCTTTATTTTTGTTCGACTGGATGGCAAACGAGCAAGTGGGTCTCCTGATGGTGAGAGATCACCACCGCCCATAGACACCTGCAACACCAGGGAGATAGCAGATGCGTTGCCAACCTAGAGGCCTAAGATGAGTTACCTGAAGTGCCAGTAATTTCACCGGCTGTCTTACTCTCCACGCCGAAACACACCAGTGCAAGCACTGCTGCTTCACGGCAGGATTAGCGAGCAAGATGGTGATAGCAATCCGGGCGGACCTTGCACAAGGTCCTACCACCTGCACTGAATTGAAGTTCAACATCGGGACCCATTTAAATCGTTAAATTAAAACTTTCATTCAGCTACTTAACAAAGTTCTAGCCCACTAGACTTTTTTTCTTCTTTTTGGTATTTTTTAAGGCAGTCGAGTTTTTCTATTTAAGCCTCTATTTAAGGCTTAAACTGACATTTAGGTATTGTATGAATCAGACAGGACTTGAGTCCATAAAACTAGATTAAAAAGCCTGTAAGTGGACGTGAGACACACTTACTAGCAGACAGTCAACCTACTCAAATTCCATTGTTTCTCAAGTCGAGCTATCCATAATCTAAAACGTCTGGTTTTAATTGCAGGGGAGTGATTAAGAGATTGAGCGCCGGCTGCATGGAACATTCCTTTGCCATTTGCAATGGGCGAGTTGTACGCGGGAAAACTGACTTTCGAACAAAAACGATTAGGTAGTTACCTACTTGAATTTTAAAGGGTTTTATCCCTTCCTGTTAGCCGAAATATTATAGTTATGTATCGTAATTTTATTGTTGCCCTGCAGGGCTACTATGAAACTCAAAACTCGAAGTTCGTGTCGTGCGATCTCTCTGACACTTATACTATTTAATACGAGAGCGAGAGGGACCGCACGACACGAACTTCGAGTTTCGTAGTAGCCCTACTGATTTGAAACGAACGAAAAGACTTATATAGTCTAAGTTTAGTTCATTGCACACCTACAGAGGCCGCTTTAACTGTACGGTGTGTGCAATTCACGCCCTAGTTATTCGTGTCCTCCGTTTGATTCTTATACATTTCGTGGTCGTAAATTATCAGGGTGTGCATTATTGGTCCGCACAATGTAGGTCTTCCGCAGGGCTACTACAAAATTTGAAACTTGAAGTTCGTGTCGTGCGATTCCTCTGACACTTATGCTATTTAACACGAGAGCGAGAGGGAGGGGCTACCTGCTGGTTATGAGAATATTCGAGCTCGCCTGGCCGGATATCACATTGTCTATGGTTGCTTGTTGCTTCTCTGTATTAGTAACCATAACCAACAAAAGTTTACAATTGAAGTGAAGGAAGTGGATCCGTTTTGGATATAAACAAAAATTAAGCTGTGATTGTAGTGGGCGTTGTCACAATTTCTGTTTATCTGATAATTCGTTGATTACACCAGATAAGGCCCTAAACTACGGCGACATTGTACTAGATTAAAATTAGGGCTTACTGATAACAATAAAACAGCTCCTTTGCTTCTGCGACACCAAAATAATGTTTTGTTCTTGTACACTTTTTAAATCTAATTATTTTTATAATTTTAATACAATACGTGTGTGAATTAAGTGTTTATTTACAACTTACCTTATTGTAAACAAAGTGTAATTCAGAAAATTGTTGTATTTCTTAGTAATGTGAGTCAAACAATAACTTTTGTCGAGTATGTGATTCATTCAAGCATTTCGTCCAATTGGAGTGTGAAGTGCCTGTGATGCGAAGAAAATGTTCAGGAACACTATAATAGCCATTTTACTGGCCAACGTGCGATGTCAGTCCAACAAGGATCTTTACAATGGACAGTTTAGAGAAGACTATTATAAAACGCATAGACAGGATGGTTCCCGTGAATCATACCGCATCCCTAGTCCAGGCGATAGTGACTACAGGACTTATGTGTATAATAACAGGAGATACGGGACAGATCCGACACGATATAACCCTTTTAACCCCAATATAAACCAGCCTGGTGGATTCCCATACAACCCACTGAATCCAAACCCTCTGGATGATTCATACAAATTTAACACTGTAAGTACTTACTGTAATAAAGTTGCTTAGATACAATGATGGAGTTGAGAAAGTTTAGTAAAAATTGAGTTAGATTAGCAATGAATTACTCAACAGTGAAGTGATTGTAGGTTGTTTTTCTGTGTAGTGATTGTTTGATCCAAGATTTTGAGCTCATATTTTCTATCTCAATTTAGATCTGAATGAAAACAAGTCCTTTCAGAAAATTTTCAAATTTGCTTCATAACATATTAATTCCAACTTATTATACTATGTGCTGTACAGTGCTTCACACTGGACAGCAAGACCCAGTTGTGTGATTTTGGATTTTATAGCAAAATAACTTGATCTTCTCATTGAACAATTTGTGCATACTGTAATTACTTATATCCTGTACCACTATGGTGTAAATTATTTGTATGGAGAATTGTACAGCACCTTTACAAATAATTTACGCCGTCGCTATCGAGTACAGTCACTGTTAACTCGTGGTAGTGGTACTGATGATCTCTCGCATACTTTATAAAGGATTAACACTAAGAATAATGGCCGAATGTACTTTGTAAAGTACAAATTGTTCATTGAATAAAGAAATTTTGAAATAACATCCAAAATAACAAATCTGGCGAACCACATCTAGATCTTAAGTATTACATCTGTAGAAAAATGTTAGAATTCAGGACAATATACTAATATTTTTGACTAATTCTGAATTATGATAACCTTCACAGAACCGAGATCCGAATAACCCAGATGCCTTGTTCCCCGGAGTGCTCGGTGGCTGGCGGGAGGATTTGCAGGGCAGACAGAGAAGGGACTCCCTGCAATTGAAGAGAGACATCTTTGTAACCACCAATTTTGGACAAGTGCAGGGTTTTAAGGTAAAAAAATTTGCGTATTTTGTCCCTGAAGTTGTTAATTGGTGAAAAATTGCTAAGCCATTTGCCGCTGTCCACAATTTGACTGATTAAAACTAACTTCTTTATTTATAGTAACTGTTATTTCACAAAATGCGAAAGTTTATAAATCTTAGTCAAAATATCACAACGGGACTTATTTTACACAAGTAATATTTACCTCGTGATAAGTCCCGTTGTGTTATTTTGACTATGAGTGAGAATCACGAAAGTTTAAAACGTTAGTTTATAAATCTGTTTGTTTGTTACCTATTCACATCTAAACCACTGAACCAATTTAGATGAAATGTAGTATACAGATAGGTTGAGTCCCAGGGAAGGACATAGGTTAGTTTTTATTGGAAAATTGTATAGTTTCCGCAGGGTGCCAATAAAAAAATTCTATGCAGAGGAAGACGTGGGTAACAATCAATGAATCTCGATGACTGGCCGATTGAGAATTGCTTGTTTGAAAAGATTAGCATTATGCAGCCAATTTACAAACTGGCAAGTGACTCTATAATGACTACTATGGAAGTAATGATGAACAAAACAAATTGCATTACACATTATCCAGTTTGTGGTTATGTTTTGTGTTTTGGGCCTTTTGGGTTTATGTTAGAAAGTTTGTGGTTAGAAATCTGCTGTATTCATATGTTGTATTGCTTTAAAATGTGAGGCATAAGAATATGTCAAAAAATATCACGCTTTTGACTAAGATATTTAAGGTTGAAAGTACCTAATCTATCATGCCTTGGAAGTTCCTACATCCTTAATCCAGAGGTATTGTATATTTCAATAATAAAGATTTTATTGTTTTTAGACCCTTTGCACACTTCGTTTTTTAAATGCACCATCGACTCGCACTGACTGCGCATTTTTCTTTTCATAGAGCAGCCATATAAAGATAACTCGTATTTATAACTCTTGTTTATTTCTATAGAAATGCGCGTCCACGGCGCCTTTAAAAAGCGCGGTTTGTAAAGGCCAAAGTCTTTAATCCAAAACACATAACTAAGTAATACTTTTTCAGAGAACGCGATTTTTTTGTCTATTGTCTTTAAGCAAAGTATTATTTTTATCAGTGATGAATCATCACATACTCTATTACAGGTACACATATATGACAACCCGGATCCCGATGTAGGGTACCGACCCTGGCTGACACCTGTGGAGAGGATACAGGGGGAAGCATCAGTATTTTTGGGCATACCCTATGCCAGACCTCCAGTGTTGGACGGAAGATTTAAGGTAAGGACAGATGTACTTACGTACTTATATTATGTACTACCATCCAAGTTACACAGTTAAACAATAAAAATATTCTGATTCTGATTCTGATGCTGATGATAAAAAATACTTAAATATTAAAGGACTCAACAGATCATTGTTAGAGACCATTGACAAATGATTGTGATTTAATCATAAAAAGAATATAGAGGTGCCAATTAATTTTCATAAAACCAAAGATTTTATGATACAGAAAATCTTGTTTACATTCTGACTAAATAATTATATATAATAAATAATAATCTGACTAAAATATATCTAGAGTGGAAAATTCCAAGAATCTTAGAAACAACTAAATGCCCTTCTGTTAAACGGTAAGCTATAGGAGCATTGTCCTGGGCAGTTAATTAATTTTTTTACTGTTTTTGTTGAGGCCTTGAACCTAGAGGTGATCATGTCAGCCTCATGAATGGTCGCTCATTTCCCTTACGCAAGGGACATATTAAAAACTGGCCAAGAGCGTGTCGGACACGCCCAAAATAGGGTTCAAAAAAATAAGTAATGTTTTTCCAAGGATTTCGTGTTTTGTACGGAATATTAGCTATTTACTCTTGAACTACTAATAATTGTCAAGAAAACTTATCCGTTATAGTTTTCCTTGTAAGCTTGATATACTTACTACCATCCTGAATTTTTTTAAATTTTCCGCCAACTGGTTTAGATTTTAGAGGGGGGGGACACTGGATTTTAATGAAAATTTGCACTTTAAAGTTACTATTATACTCCAATTCAATAGAATCTAACAATCCTGTAGACACTTCCAGCCTTCTAATATGAACACCGGGCTGCCTAAGGCTTTGTAATGTGACTTTATTCTTTTCTCATTCCTTTTAGATGATAATTGCAACAACAGGGACATACATAATCAAGCGTGCCCACGGTAGGGTGTGTTAAATGTGTAGAAAATTGTTAGATTCTATTGAATTGTACTTTAGCAACACATTGTATTGTTCTGTGCAGCCTCCGCGACAGCACCCAGGCTGGCAGCTGCTGCAGGCTGTAGACTGGGGCCCAGCGTGCCCGCAGCCTGTCAGGTTCACCGGAGCCACCAAGGGCATCCGAGACATGGATGAGGACTGTCTCTACCTCAACATATTCTCTCCCAACGTGAGTATTGACTATACAACTGTGATTAGTCTACTAGGTGAAAAACAGAAATACACTTTTAGCACCATAATTGATATATGCCGTGATGGCCTAGTGGTTAATACTTAAAAAAATACAACATATGTACTTTAGTTTCCTGTTAACATTAGAGGTCTCCCGACACCGACGACGCTTAGATAAAAAAATAATTACTAGGTACTTATACTAAATTAACTTAAGCTAATTTTGCGGGAAATCAGCATAGGTGAAAAGTATCGCATTACATAAATTGCATTGCCGTTGGTCCCACACTACTTTTTAGTTGTCATTTTTTGGCGGCTTTTTTTTAAATTAATTTAAGCTAAAGAAAATAAAGGTTTTATATAGCTAAAATGGCCGCCAACTAGCTTTAGTTACGAAGATATTGGACAAGCATATCTTTTTATAAAGAAGCAAAGCAGGATCCTTTTGTTTGCAGATTATCTACAGAATAGATCCATACTAATATTATAAATGCGAAAGTGTGTTTGTGTTTGTATGTTTGTCCCTCTTTCACGCCGTAACGGAGCGACCGATCGACGTGATTTTTGGCATTGAGATAGTTTATGGGCCCGAGAGTGACATAGGCTACTTTTTATCCCGGAAAAATGCACAGTTCCCGAGGGAAACAGCGCGCGATAACCGAATACCGCGCGGGCGGAGCCGCGGGCAAAAGCTAGTATCACTAATTTCATAACGTAATCTGCTACATTATAATGCTAGTTGAATGCCTATTATGCAAAATGTCCTTCGCTATTTAGTTCCATGTGCGAACCAAATGCATAATTACGTTGTATTGTTACAAACTAGCACATGTCCCTAGTGAACAAATCCAGTCCATCTGATAAACGGCGGAATAATAGTGACCGCAATGTCTAGAATGCACTGATTAATTTGATAATTAGATAAGTTGCCGTGAATACTAACTTTTTTCTTAAAATAGAACCATTGTTTAATTTCAAATGTGACTTAAATTACTCTAGCCTTACCCCCTTATTCATAAACGACAATCAAACCTATTTTAGTTAAAATGCCGCTAAAATTCGTTTGTCCTTATCTGTCACTTCGACATTTGTATTTGTTAGAAAGGGACAAAGCATTTTGTTAGTTAACATAGGCTTGTTAAGTTTTATGAATAAGGGGGTTTGTCTTTGTAAATTCTAACCCCCGACGCAAAAAGAGTGTGGCACCGTAACTCTTAAATGGGTGGACCAATTTGAATGCGGTTATTTTTATTTTATAGCAGGTTTTATAGCGATGGTTCTTAGACATGTTTCATCAAAATCGGTTCAGCCGTTTTTGAGATATTGAACTTTTAAGTGACAAAGTCAGGGGTTTAAAACATAACAATGCATGTAACAAAAGCATAATGTGACCTTTTGTCGCGAATACCTAATTCAAATCACGAGTAACTAAAGTCACACACTAAAAAGGTTCCAAATATCTTTCGCATTCATATTCAGCATTTCATAATATAATCAAAGGTCATCAACCTGATAATTACTCTTATTAAGGTGGTTTGTCACGGTCAGCTAGGCACTACAGCGCCAGTAGATGACGTTAGTGTGCAAATTCCACGTATTTTATTTTTTTTTGGAATGAAAATGTGGATATTTTTATAAAATAATGTACCTAGCGCCCGTAGAGTGAAATTTGTAATATATTCTACCAAGTTTCAGATGTATTTTAATTCAGAAAATACTTTTATTTGGGAACGCTGCAGTTTCGACTGATATTTTCGCACACATGCTTGCAATTTGATGTAAACAAAAGTCTTTGTTAATTTCGCTGGCATGATCAAAGAGCAGAATGGCTTAGTTGTTTAAGGCTCGAGTTAACCCTAAGAATAGCTTAGGAAGTTCGGGTTCAAACCCGTTGAACAATAAAGCTTTTTTGTTTTTTTTTTTATACTTCTCTATTAATGACGTTAATGTTTATTGAAATGTGTAGCAAAAAATTTATAAGACCTAATTTAGGCACTTTTTTTAAAATTTTAAGCGAATCTATCAATGAATATGCACAACTACAATACCTACTATGAGACTTATTCCTCACAGTTGCTTGGTAGAGATCCCTTCGAGGGATAAGTTCCTCTTTACAAAGTCAAGGAAACCGAATCACGTACCAGTGTGGAACCTTTTCATATTCAATAACGCTGTGATTTCTTTGGCAGATGAATGGGATGTCAACAATACATTAGTAGCACATAGGTTGCACCCTGGTATGTGACTCATTGTCAGTTTCCATGCCCGTAACTCAACGTTTTTTTATATATTTTTTACAATACAGTTTACATACTATGGGAAAATTAGTCATAATCATTATCATTATTCCTATACATACATACAGGCCTCCTCTCACAATGAGGGCTTGGGCTGGGCGTTGTTTTCAACGCAGGCCCAGTGCGAATTGAAATATAGCACACACCATTAATTATTTTGCAGGGGGTTGCACGTTTCTTCACGATATTTTCCTTCTACGAAAAACGTGACCATATGAAATTAGACTTGTTTATTTTTATTTCAAATTTAATTGGTTGGGTTGTAATCGAAGGCTCTATTGAACAACAAATTAAAAAAATCCATCACTAAGTCAGTTTTTATTTGTTTATTTACATCAATCAATCAAATTAGCCCACATACAACCACTGCTGAGTGCCTCTTGCATTTTCACGCCACTTTTCCAGTCTTGTGCCAGTCTCATACACAGCTTACCAGTCGACAATGTATGTTTGAAAAGTGTTTTTCACTCTGTAATTAAATATTTTTTTATGAAAACAAAACATATTTTGAAGAAGCATATTTTGTTAAATGAACTTTTCTCTGAACTCCAAAATTATTATTATTATTATATATATATAGCTCAAAATTTAATCCGCTACCAAGGGGCTGGGGTTCCGGAACTGTTTTTCCGGAATAAAAAATAGCTAATGTCAATCTCTGACCAATAAACTATCTCTATGCCAAAAATCACGCCGACCCGTTGCTCCGTTTCGACGTGAAAAACGGACAAACATATAAACAAACACATACACTTTCACATTTATAATATTAGTATGGAAGTACGGATATGGTTTTCAACATTATCATCACCGTCATCATCTTCATATTAGCCTCAGGACGTTCACCGGTGGACTTTAGGCCTCTTCCATACATATTTTCCCGAGTTGCCAATACTTAGGTACTCGCCACGCTTGATAAGCGGGTTGGCGAGCGCAGTATATGTATGTTGTACTCAGTCTCTACAGTACTTACTTTTCAATTTCCTTATAATGCCTCTTTTCCGAGACTAGAGTATTGATGCTTTATATGTATTTTATTCGCAAAATTCGTGGCTTCATAGTTTCCAATGTGAATTATAATTCAGGTCAATACTTGAAAATATAACTTCAATCACATTATAGATTATAGATAATTATAATTCCGCCAATTTCGAGGACAAATTACGATAATTTAATTTAGGAAAAAATTACTCTAGTTTTTACAATGTCATGACAACAAACGAACAAAAAATTGTGACTTGACATTTGACAATTGACATGTTTTTTTTATTTTTATTTTTTGGAAAAAGCTAAAGCCACAAGCCATGCAGCTTTTGTCTGATTTTATCACTACTAATTTATAATCCGTTAATGCAATTTTTCGTACTTATTTATTAATTCGTTCATGTTATGTCATTTTCTTCCTAATTTCTGTCGAAAATCCAAAGAATTGGCAATGCATTTGTTCGTTGCGCTTCAGTCTTTCGACTGACGGACTTTGTACCTATGGCCAGCAAAAATATTAAAAAAAATAGGGAAACGCGCTTCAAAATGGTAATTATGTAATTTTGATCAGACAAATCGAACGAAATCTGGCAACGTCGCTTATCATCGAATTGTCGGCGAGTTGACAACGTGGCTGAAACGCACACTACTAACCAAGCTGTTGGTGTACGATACTGTCGGCTGTTCACTCACATATTGACAAAAATGAACCAAAATAATCATTTAGATTAAGCTATTAATCAAAAGCTTTCTTAAGGTAAATAAATAATGACGCAACTAGATAACGAAATAAACGTCAAGAGATGTGGTTTTAGTTTCAAATAATCTTTCAAGCGCAAATGGTTGGGAAAATTAATTAGTATGGAAGTCGTTCCACCTTAAGTTGGCCAATGACTAGTTTAATTACACCAATTGATGCTCGCGCAGTGCATCGTCAACAAGCAAGCTGGAATAGACCTTATTGCTGGGACGAAAGCTTGAAAATTCACTAACGGAAGCTCTACCAGTTTTAATTTGTCATGTCGCTTGGGGTGCGGTGCGTTTTGCTAATATGTAGTTTAGTGGCTTGTTCAAATTCTATGTCCAGCAGTAGCGTGGAGAGAATATTTTCGTTAGACAATAAGAGAGTGAAGCTTGAGTTACAATTGAATAATCCTTTCCCTTAGTATGTTCTCGGTAGCGTTTTTATTTGTCATGCTGCTTCAGTCAGCCTTTTACTACCTACGAGTATCAAGCCAGTGTTGGGGAAGGCATCGAGAGATTAATAATCGATATAGAGTGGGTAAAACCTAAGTTAAGATTATAATTAGATCGTGGGGGTTATAACACCTCGGTATGATCATGTATGACTCGAACCTTTAAAATTAAAATGAAATAATTCTAAATTTTCTTATTTTTAAATTTTATTTAAAGTTAATGTTAAAAGATATATTCAACGCTAATTTGGTCAAAATGGTTCAAAAATGTATGCGTCTGGACTGGGCGTAAATGGGCACTGACAAAGGTCAAAATTTACCAAGGTACTACTACAACTTTCGTTGGCCAGAGTCTATCAAATCCAATCATTCAAAGGGCCGGCAACGCACCACTCTTTATACATCATCATCATCATCATCATCATCATCATCATCATGTCAGCCGAAAGGCGTCCACTGCTGAACATAGGCCTCCCTCAACCACCGCGATCCCGCTATCTTAGCCAGGTCCTCGCTCCATCTTGTTGGAGGCCTACCGACAGCTCGTCTCCCGGTCCGCGGACGCCATTCGAGAACCTTCTGACCCCATCGGCCATCAGTCCTGTGTGCTCTTTATACATATTGTATCATGTTCTCACCCAGACGGAGGCGGGCTCCACGGCGCAGAAATACCCAGTAATGGTGTACATCCACGGCGGGCAGTTCTCCTCGGGGGCCTCCAATTTGTTCCCGGGTCACGTGCTGGCGGCCTTCTATAAGGTCGTCGTAGTCTCTATCAACTACAGGCTTGGCGCTCTTGGTGAGTGATATTCTATACCTATAGTAGTTTAAGGAATACTCCAGTTTTTTGGACATGTGACGCGACGTGGGGGGGACTCGGTGGAGCGACTGGTGGTGCAGGGCCGGGTGAATGGCAGCAGATCACGTGGACGTTCACCATTGCGATGGACGGACCAAATCAAGTCGTTGACAGACAAATCCCTCAACGAATGCGCAAGACAAGCCTCAGCAAGGGATAAATGGCGCACGGTAGTGAAGCGCTACCGAGCGTCTCGCGTGACCACGACTGCTCTGCCAAGAGCAAGCGACTGAGAAGAGAAGTAGTTTAAGGAAATTGATGATGATGTTCTCTATGTTGCGTCCGAAAGGCGTACCTTTAGTCCTTTAAGCTTCTAAGTACCTATTCGGGTACATAATTAATTGGCATAGAATAGATGCCAAAAAAATCATACCCATTTATTTACCTACTCTTTTTTTATTTGACTGGATGGCAAACGAGCAAGTGGGTCTCCTGATGGTAAGAGATCACCACCGCCCATAGCAGGTGTCTATGGGCAGTAAAATTACTGGCACTTGAGGTATCCCATCTTAGGCCTCTAGGTTGGCAACGCATCTGCAATTCCCCTGGTGTTGAGACCTGCAACACCAGGGGGATTGCAGATGCGTTGCCAACCTCTCCACGCCGAAACACTACAGTGCAAGCACTGCTGCTTCACGGCAGGATTAGCGGGCAAGATGTTGATAGCATTGCGGGCGGACCTTACACAAGGTCCTACCACCTGTACTCTTAAAATGTATCGCATCGATCGGTCAATGGCATCGATTTGAAATTTGGCATGCAAATGTAGTTTGGGTAACAGTACAAGTACAGTCAGCAAAAAAAGGTTATATTAAAAATGTTTTTGTTTTTACCAAAAACTTATTAACTAGCATTTCATAGGTTTCCTTTCAACCGCCGACGACAACTCCCCCGGCAACTACGGCATCCTGGACCAGGCGATGGCGCTCCGCTGGGTCCGGGACAACATCGAGCCCTTCAACGGGGACCGGGGCTCCGTCACGCTGTTCGGGCCGGGCGCCGGCGCCGCCTCCGCGGGGCTGCTCGCCGTCGCGCCGCAGACCAGGGACATCGTCACTGGGATCATAGCACAGGTAGCATAAAGCTTCATATAAACCATATTGTCCTTTTACGGGGACTGCCGGTTTATTAATACCATAATTCGTAAAAGCGTCGATAGCATTCGGAAGTTCACGATTGGAACGGATTATTCACTACATTTGTAAATACATATTAAAATATAAATTTCACACGAAAGCACAAGCCGAAACATGAATGCACAGAAAAACCAGAAAAAATAGACCAGCGCTGGGAATCGAACCCACCAATTCCCCTACACCACCACTGGACAAAAGTCCAGTGGTGGTGTAGGGGAATAGCACGCAGCACGGAATGCTGAGGACCTGGGCTCGATTCCCAGCGCTGGTCTATTTTTTCTGGTTTTTCTGTGCATTCATGTTTCGTCTTGTGTTTTCGTGTGAAATTTATATAAAAACTTTCACGGGATGACCGTAAAAGAAACAAAAATTTGGAGTTGAAATAAAAAATACAAAAAGACTCCAAATCGTAATCTTGACATATTAAAATGTCTAAGTTAGTGTGCATCCCCTCCCCTGCTTGATCTTTTTGATTTATTTATTTCTGACAAGCTTATTTTGAAAATACAAACTAAGACATGGATGCACATAAAAACCAGAAAAAGAGACCAGCGCTAGCAATGGAACCGAGGTTCTCAGCATTTCGTGCTGCGTGCCCTACACTACCACTGGACAGGAGTACAGACACGAATATCTCCTATGTACACATATCTCAGGTTGCTTTCTTCTAAAACTACCTTGAGGCTCACTCATATTAAATGATATTGTAACGGATAACTCACGTCACAATAACGCGCGACCAGAGCGGTGGCGCGTAGTGCGCGTGTTGCGGCAGCCGCCGAGTCGCGTGCTTCTTAGAAGAAGGGTTTCGTAATAGCCCGAAAACTCGATTTAAGACGTGAGTTATCCGTTACAATATCATTTAATATTCTTTCTTCTACTACGCTACTTAAGCATCAGCATTTGATTCACAGAGTGGCTCAGCATTAGCCGACTGGGCGTTCATAGAAGACAAATTCCGAGTGCAGAACACTTCGCTGGTCTTCGGGCGGCTGCTCGGGTGCCCGATCGACTCTTCGTGGAAGCTCGTCAACTGTCTGAGGCAGGGGCGGAGTTTCTACGAGCTGGGGAATGCCGAGTTTGAGGTACTGTGCGAGAATTGAGCCTCAAACAGAATGGTCTCATACTGCCCGGTTTCAAATGTTTTCTTCCATCCTTAAAACGTTGAGTTTTTCCAGATGGGTGTAGGGGTCTTTAAAAGGGGTATCAAAGGCGACGGTTATTTCTTACCATAAACAAACTGCTTATACTTTATACTTATATCAAAGACTAGTCTAGATACCGTTTGAAAAGCATGATCAGACTTGCTGATAGATCTGTACATAGATACATTTATAATTTTTTTTTTCAGTCACTACAATGGGTACTTGATTCCATATAAAACAATGATTCCAAGGCGGGACTCTAGTAAAAAAAACTTTATTTCAGACGTACCTAAAATCTGATTAATTTTCAATTAAATATAAAACAAAATTTTTGTTGCTTTAAAAAAATAAGGTCAATGTGGGTAAGCCCGGCATACTTTATTTAAATTTAAGTTTGATTCGATTTAACAAGGTTATAATTAAATCTAGGTTGTCCGGCCTAGACCTACAGGATGACGAATTTAACATTTTACAATGTTGCTGAAACAAATTAGCAAAATAAGCTAAGGCTTTGTCAAACATAGAGGTTTTTTAAAACTCGGCAAGTAGACGGTCTTCCCGTGCTTTATAAGGTAAGACCGTCTAGTAGTCTTTGCGACGCTATTTATAAGCCAATAGTCCCGTAAATGGCCTTGTTAATATGTTTTTTTATGCCAATGTAATGTGTGTTTTAAATTCAGGGGAAAAACGTTGCAATTTCAATATAGCGTCATTTTTCTGTTTTCAGGGCAAGATCGGCATATGCGTGGGAAAAGAGGTCGTAAACCTTTTTTTAACGAACTTAAAAAAAATTGACAAATTATTTTCCAATGAGGGCTATCGTTTTTTATTTCACTAGATGGCGCCACTGTTGCGTGAGGTTTTTAAAAGTCTGTTATAACGGGCGTGAAAACAAAGTTTCGATTAAAATCATATTTAATACATCTTAAAACAGTACCATAAAAATATCGAGCAAACACAGTACTGCGTAATCCTGTTTTGTTCGGAAAAAAGGGAGGACAAAAGTTTTCGAAAGACAAAACTGTCTCAAATTACAGACGTTCCTTGCCCCTTATCGCATAATTGCCATAATTAATTTCAAGTAATGCAAAATATTCACAAAATTATTCTAATTATAAATAAACCAGCTTAGCTCACCCAACAACTATGAGATTTGACATTTCATTGACCTCACGCTACAATAGCGCCTCTAGCGGCGAATTCATACACGATAGCCCTCATTATTTATGTTTTGTGCAAATATGTTTACAGATTACTCAGACTATTGTACAGATTAAAAAAAAAATTGTTTTCAGCAGGTCCCATTGACAGAGCAGGCCATTTTAGTGTTATAAAGTAATACGTGCATATTTAAACTGATTCCTGAAGTCATATTTTTTCTGTTAAAGATAATGAAACAACATAATAATATTCAAAGTTTAATAAAAATTTCAATTACTTGAAATTTTTGAAAAGCCTGAAAGAAACATGTTATTTGTAAAAATAGTTACTTATAATTTAATTTAATTTACAATGCACTCCTGAAGAAACCATAAAGTGTGACAATAGACTCAAAAGGTTGGCGATATCTGGTTTAAGGTAAGACCGGCATATGACGGTCTTCCCTTGAATGTTTTAGACGGACTTTCCAACTAAACAAAATTTTAAGGTTAGACATTTCGAAACCAAAAACTACAAAACTCACCTCATTTGGTTGGAATAAAAGCGTTAGGCAAGAAAACGGGTTATTAAATTACTATGTTACTTGTTTCAACAACAAATATTCCAACTGTTTCTATTTTTTCTTATTTTTTTACGAAAACACGTTGCACTCACCATTCAAGTTCAAAACGCGAATAAAGTTCACAGTCGTGTTGCGACCTGAGTTTTCGACACAGCGACATCTAGTTTAGAGTAAAGGAACTAGGACGAAGCACTGCTTTACCGACTGAGTTCTAAGTAGCGTACGTATTCAAACAGAAGAGTTATGGCGGGTAGACGGACTTGCCTGATAGACGGTCTTGCCCACATTGACTAATCGTTTGAATTGGCAAAGTAGTGATGCCGTAACTACTTTCGTTTTTTGACAACTAATAAAAAGTACGTCAAATTATTGGTGGGATCACCTACCCTATTAACTTGCTTCTCATGGTTAACATTAACTATTTTTTTTATTAGAGCTGCCTTTTTATCATCCGTATTAGCCACTACCAAAATCTAATTGAGTTTCTTTCCGGATTCTTCTCAACAGATGTTTTTCCGAACCGGTGGTAGATTTTTTTGACATTCATAAGTCTTTTATAGCCTAAATTAAATAAGGATATTTTGACTTTTAGTCAAAATACCACAACGGGACTTGTCACGCTATTTTACACAAGTAATATTTATCTCATCATCATCATCATCATCAGCCGGAAGACGTCCACTGCTGGACAAAGGCCTCCCCCTTAGAACGCCATAATGAACGACAACTCGCCACTTGCATCCACCGGTTTCCCGCAACTCTCACGATATCGTCAGTCCACCTGGTGGGAGGCCTGCCAACGCTTCGTCTTCCGGTTCGTGGTCGCCACTCGAGAACTTTTCTCCCCCAACGGTTATCTGTTCTTCGAGCGATGTGGCCCGCCCATTGCCACTTCAATCTGCATATTTTAATATTTATCTATGATGGTTTATTTATTTATCTATGAGTGAGAATCACGAAAGTTCAAAACGTTATATATTTTGACTTTGACTTTAATCCCTTCAGCCTCACGTCGGCTTCATCCCCTGGGGTCCAGTGTACGAGAACAACTTCACCTACCCCGGCGACGGTTGGTACGATGGTTGGCGCGAGCGCGACTGGCACTTCCTGGACGCCATGCCTGAAGACCTGTTCAGGCGGCGGCAGTTCAACCCGGCGCTGCGGTACATGACCGGTGTCACTACACAGGAGGCTGCTTACGTGCTATGTGAGTACTGGCTTTTGGCCGCGGCTCCGCCCGCGTGGTATTCGGTTATCGCGCTGTTCCCTCGGGGACTGCATTTTTCCGGGATAAAAAGTAGCCTATGTCACTCTCGGGCCCATAAACTATACTCCGTTTATTTTAACATTTGAAACTTACATACATACATAAAATCACGCCTCTTTCCCAACGGGATAGGCAGAGACTACATCCTTCCACTTGCTACGATTCTGGCAAACAACTCTCGCTTCCTCTACGTTCATCAATCTTTTCATGCATGCACGTCGGTTTAGAGTACTCCTGATCCGACCTTTCTTCAGAATGTCCCCGATTTGATCGTGGTACGTTCGTCTAGGCCATTATTTGAAACTTAATGGTAAAATATGCACACGTTTTTAAATAAAACAATGAATGAAACTATTTAAAATCGTTTTAACTTCTACAGTAAAAATATAATAAATACTACTAATAAATGTACATGCAGGTATTTTGAGTCAATTTGTGTTCGAAATACCGAGAAACGTGTGCTATAGTTTTGACCGTTAATTCAAATCTTAAATTAAATGCGAATATATCTCTATACCAAAAATCACGTCGATGCGTCGCTCCGTTACGGCGTGAAAGACGGACAAACACACAAACATACAAACACACTTTCGCATTTATAATGTTAGTATTGATACAGAATTGGCTTCCAAGTCAAAGCACGTAAAAAGAGCTCTGGGTGGCTAGTGGAGGGGATACGTTTGCGCATCTGTTATCTTATCTTATCTTATCTTAGTTTTAGGGGTCCTTGCGGATACACTTCGACCCGTAGGGATCTTTTGTGTAATTACCCCTCCTTCGCACTTACTCCATTGCTTTTATCACCTCATCCATGAATTGGATGATTTGACGTAGCGGTAGTGCCTTAAAGTCTCCTGGCGCGGGGTATCCGACGCCAAAGAGTCTCATTCTTAATCTGGCGAGAGCGTCACATTCACACATAATGTGTTCCATTGTTTCGTCTTCCTCACCACATATTCTACAATCTTCATTATCCTGTAGTCCCATCTTTACTAGTATGTGTTTAGTATCGAAGTGACCTGTGAATGCCCCGACGATTTGTCGGAGCTGTTTCCTACTGAGTGTCCAGAGTTTTTTAGTCCAGCTAGTGCTGACGTTTTCGATAAATCGTTTTGAGTGCTTTAGACCTTCCAGTGTTTTCCACTCTTGTTGGTGTTTAAATCTGGTGTGGTCGTTTATAGCATTCTTTATGGTACCCTGTGAGAGTCCCACATACGGTTCGGGCCCTATGTTTTTGTTCATTGACCCTTCCCTTGCTAGCTCATCTGCTTTTTCATTGCCGATGAAGCCTCTGTGTCCTGGGATCCAAACCAGTCTCACTTTGTTGCGTCTGCCAAGCTTGTTTAATGCTTGTACTCCATTATAGATCAGTCTTGAGTCAACCTTTGGCGATGTGAGTGCCTTTAGAGCTGCTTGACTGTCACTGAGTATATAGATGGTTTGTTCTTTTACCTTCCTATCTATATTCTCCTGTGCACAGGAGATAATTGCATACGTCTCTGCTTGAAAGACGGTTGCATAATTTCCCATGCTTGCACTACTATTGAAGTCCTTGGCGTGAATGCCGGCTCCTGTACCGGATTTCATTTTAGATCCATCCGTGTACCATGAATTTTCACTGCCTTCGGGCAGTGTCAATCCTTCCGTCCATTCTGCCCTTGTAGGAACATGTACCTTGAAGTTCCTTCGGAATATGTACTTTGGTTGCATTTTGTCGCAACCCATCGCCGTTATACTATCAAGGTATTTGTTCTGTTCCATTTTGGTGTGCTTTGTCCTCGGAGCGGAATCGTTCCACAGGCCGTATATTTTCATTCTGTGCAACGACTTACGCGCTTCAGATTCTATAGCAATATGCAGTGGTGGTAGGTCCAGTAGGACTTCCATTGCTGCTGTCGGCGTTGTTTTGAACGCCCCTGTGATAGCCATGCAGGCCGTTCTCTGGATCTTGGCCAGTAGATTCCTACATGTGCTTAGTTGTGTCCTAGGCCACCAGGCGAGGCACACATACAGTATGATAGGTCTCACCATTATGGTGTAGATCCATTTCAGTACTTTCGGGTTGAGTCCCCATGTTTTTCCATATGCGGATCTACACATGCCAAATACTCTCGTTGCTTTGGTCATAATGTATTCCACCTGTTTTTTTCCAGTTAAGTCCTTTATCAAGGATTATTCCAAGATATTTCACCTCATTGGAAAGTCTTAGTTCCCTGTCATACATTTTTAAAGTCTGTATGTCTTTTAGGTCCCTTTTTCTGGTAAATGGTATTACCACCGTTTTGCTCGGATTTATGGAGAGGTGATATTCATTGCACCATTTCTCCACTTTTTTGAGAGCTGCATTCATGATTCCGGATACTGTGTTTGGGAATTTCCCATTGACAAGTATTACCAGGTCATCTGCATAACCCACTGTTTGTACTGGGCCTGTGTTGAGATCCTCTAGTAGCGAGTTTATCACCAAGCTCCATAGCGTAGGCGACAGAACTCCTCCTTGAGGGCATCCTTTTGTGGCTGTGGCTGATAATTCTTCTCCTAATAAGGTTGAAGTTATCAGTCTGCTGTTGAGCATTTTATCCATCCATCTGCAGATAGTGGGTTCGATTCCATGTCTGTCCGCAGCAGTTTTGATGGCATGATACGTTGTACGATCAAATGCACCTTCCACGTCCAGAAACGCAGCCAGGCAGAGTTCTTTACTCTCTAATGCCTGTTCCGCTCTGTTCACTACCAGGTGTATCGCTGATTCTGTCGACTTACCCGGTTGGTAGGCGCATTGCATTTTATGCAGTGGGTGCCGTTTAAGTGGTCCATCCCTTATGTATCTGTCAACCAATTTTTCCAATGTTTTCAGGAAGAATGATGACAGGCTTATTGGCCTATATGATTTGGCATCGTTATAATCTGCCTTACCAGGTTTTGGAAGGTAGATTACCTTAACTTGTCTCCACACACTCGGTACGTGTCCGAAGGCTAGGCATGCTCTGTACAATCTACTAAGGTGTGGTATGAGTACATTAGCGCCTTCTTGTAGTAGAATTGGATAAACGCCGTCTGGCCCTGGTGTTTTATAAGGGCGAAAGGTGGATAAAGCCCACTTTATCTTATCGTGATCTACTACCTTTTTGGCAGTATCCCAATTGTGCCTTGTGGTAGTACCCACTTGTTCGGCAATACTGATTGAGTTACTTTCTGTTGTGCTCTGATGTATAATAGAGCCTGGGAAATGCGTCTCATACATTATCTTTAGTGTCTCTATGCCTGTCTCAGTCATGTTCCCGTCTTTACCCTTTATGGTAGTTAATGGGACTGATCTGGTTGTGGCTAGAGCCTTCGTGAGTCTCATACCTTCTGGTATTGAACCTATTTGGTCGCAGTGGTCTTTCCATGCTTTCCTTTTTGCTTTTCTCACAGCTTTATTGTATTCTGTGAGCTTCTTTGCGTAGGTCTCAAAGTTTTTTGAAGCCTTTGCATCATTGAAGGTCGCCCTGGTTTCTTTCCTGAGTCTCGCAATATCAGGGTTCCACCATGGGACTTTCTTTGGTCCAGTCTTTTTCTCCGGGCAGTTTTTGGTCCAAGCGTTATTGATGGCTCGGACTATGTTGTCCGCTTCAAACTCGATATCTATTATAGAATTGAGCTTACCTTTAGGGTCGCCTAGTTCCACTTTTAGATCTGTCTTAAAAGACAACCAGTCCGTGTTCCTAGGATTCCTTTTAAGCACAGTTTTTACTGGTTCGTTAGTTCTGTACCTAAAGCATATATACCTGTGGTCTGATAAAGTTGTTTCATTGGATACATGCCATTTCGTGATATTCCTACATATATTGTTAGTAGCTAACGTCACATCAATAACCTCACCTCTTTTTGCGTTAACAAATGTTGGGTCATTGCCTTTATTCATAATTTGTAAAGAAGAGCTCACCAGAAAATCCAGTAACTTCTCTCCCCTTTTGTTGACGTCCGAGCTCCCCCAGATGACATGGTGAGCATTGGCGTCACAGCCAATGATTAGGCCGGTGTTCGCCTTGCTGTTGTTCTCGACGAGACTCCGGAGTAGTGGTGTGATTGGGTCCGTCGCTTCATAGGGAAGGTAGGCAGATGAGAATATAAGGGCCTTACCCTCCCCCCTCCCCAGGATCTTGATGGTCGTAAGATCCCTGGAACAGAAAGCATTCAAGGGCATGGCATTGATGCCATTTCTGACAAATATGCACGTCCTCATTTCGTTATTTTCGGAACAGGAGTGAAATAATATGCCTCCCGTTCCGCCTAAGCCTCTAATTTCTCCTTTATAAACATAAGGTTCTTGTATCAAGGCGATATCGAATTTCTCGCTTTTTAACTGTTTTGCTAAAATTGCAGTAGCAGCTTTATTGTGCTGTAAATTAATTTGTACGCACCTTAGACCGTCCATTTTGGGCTCTTAGTTTTTGGGCATGCTGCGGTCAGCAGCCCCTTCCTGCGGCTCCTCCTGGGATGCAGGGGATGTGGGGCCGTCCAGATATAGCTCCGATAGGGCGCGCAAGTCAGCCAGGGAAATCTCAGAAGACCCCCCGACCCCACGCACCCCATCAGCCCCACTGTCCGACCCCACATCCTCTACCTCCATCACCACCGCCGTCCCCGTCTCAGCTTCGCCCGGCACCGCCTGGGCGCCACCCGCATGGGTCTCGGCTACACCCGAACTAGCCTCGGTGTCACCGGGAGCCACTTTGGCATCACCGGGAGCTTCCTTGGCGTGCACAGGTTTCACCTCAACACCACCGGCAGCAGCCCCAGCTATACCAGGGTTAGCTTTGGCGTTGCCGCGAGCAGGACCCTGATCGTCGCCACCCCCTCCAAGCGTCTTCTCCGCGTCCTCAAGAAGCTTGAAGGAGCTGACGTCGATGCAGGTGGTAGGACCTTGTGCAAGGTCCGCCCGGATTGCTACCACCATCTTGCTCGCTAATCCTGCCGTGAAGCAGCAGTGCTTGCACTGTTGTGTTTCGGCGCGGAGAGTAAGACAGCCGGTGAAATTACTGGCACTTGAGGTATTCCAACTTAGGCCTCTAGGTTGGCAACGCATCTGCAATACCACTGGTGTTACAGATATTTATGGGCGGTGGTGATCTCTTACCACCAGGAGACCCACATGCTCGTTTGCCTTCCAGTCGCATAAAAAAAAAAAAAAAAAAAAAAAAGGGATGCCAGAGTGTAGAGAGTAGCCGGCGTCCTTAATGACTTCAGCCGACTCCCGATCCATCAATATGATGCGCCGGGCGCTGGCCTCCGCCACTATGGTGTCAACCACTTTCCACTGCTCCGTATGCAGCCTCGGGTTGAAGCGCTGCAGCAGCCGCAGCAGCGTCCTGCTGTCCTGTACTCCAACGATCTTCGTCTTCCATGCCATTTTGACCGGCTTCGGAAGATCCCTGGCGTACACGACTTTCAGGCTCATCCCAGCAATTTCTCCCTCCCCAATTGCTGAGCTGAGCCATGCGAAGGACTCTGCATTACTGCAGCCAACATGCAGTGCTCCTCCCACGATGTTGCCGAAAGTGAACTGTGGAAGCGGGTCGGGGGCATCCAGCAGGCGTGTGATCACAGCCTCCTGTATGGCCCCGACATGCCCCATCAGGACTCGTTCGGCAGGAAAGTCCACCGGCACAATGGCAGCCCTCTCACCCGCCAAAATCTCCGCATACGACTCCGCCACCTTCGTCCTTTTGGAGTCTCTGGCAGATTGAGAAGGTCCGTCAGTTGTCACCAGTGGTCTTTTTTGCGGTGCAGGATTTCCCGAGGTCGCTACCGGGGTTCCGCCTTCAGACGAGCTGTCTTCCAGGGGTCCCAACGCTCTCAGGATTTCCTTCGCCCTCCTCTTCCTCCTCCTGCTCATCTTCGTCCAACCCTCGTATGAAGGCGCGCTCGTACCCGTAGGTGTTTGCGCACCCCCCTCCGGGGCCGGATTCTGACGAACCGGATTTGGTTGTGGTGGGACCACCGCCTTTCGGCTACTAGGCGCAGCTACACTTTTCCCCTTACCGGCATTGACACAGGTCGACCCCTTTGCAGGGGGAACTGTGCGCCCTCTCTTCGACCCTTGGGGAAGAGGTCGGGCTGTACCTTTCGGGGGAGCAGCGCCACCGCACTTTTCGCCCTTCGTTCGATGCGCCTTGACACCAGTGCCACGCGCTTTAGAGAACCCAACGGGTCCTTTTTTGGAACTGGGTCCGGCTCCCGCGTCTCTGTCAGTGACAGGGACACGTCGCACCTTCCCACAGTCCTTTTTTGCCTCATCCCCTACGGGTCCGGCCTCCCTACTCGTCGTACAACAACTTTTGGAGTCCATGGATCCTCAGTTGTTTTTCGTCCTGCTGGCTCCCCACCCTCCACGGAGCCCTCAACTGGGGATGGTTTGACCCACCAGGGCTACCAGCAGGATATAGGGTTCCAAAGTAGGCTGCCGATGAGTCCGCACGTTGCCTCCCCCGCTGCAGGTTGTTGTGGACTGCATTGGGTTTGTGCCCCGCCGACTACCGACCTCCACACCCCAAAACCCTCGCCCGTAACCAGCCTATTGGATACGACAGCCGATTGATCGTGACTGGCTAGGTCCCGACCGCCCGTGTGAGATGAATCCCGAGCCAAAGTGGCGTGTTGCTTTCTGAGGGCGACACGACCCCCGTCCAGCTCAACCTACCAGGATCTCGTTCTCCATCCGTACGGGTCCCCGCGCACGGCACAAACACGCGGGTGGCATTCTACCGCTTCATATCCTATTATTTTGGATATGAAGCCCGCGGCGACATGCCACGTCATCGCCTGCAGCTGATTGTACGGGATGAGTAGGATGGGAAGGTAACTGATGTTCCAGGATACGACTGTTTGTTTCGGTTCTACCTGCTTCCTACGGCAGAATCAGGCAGTTAACGGGCGGCAACCACGGGAAGGAGTCCAAACAGTCTTGCCCGGGATGTCATTGCAACTGTGAGCTCCACCCCAGACCATTCGCCAAGTTAACTGCCGGACAGGCAATTAATATAGGGACAGACCCAATCCAGTTGGCGACCGGTCGCAAACTAACACTGGACAAACCTGACCCCGCCCTGCGCATCTGTTAAGTAACAAGCCAATGGCGTGACGGCCGCGCGCGATCTCCTACGGTCCCTGCCGCGTCTCCCACTGCTCCGACGCCAATTTGATCCGTATTTCGCTCACTGTGCAGGCGCCAGGAGCTCTTTTTATGTGCGTTGATTTGTATTCACCTTGTACTTACTTAGCGTGATCGTAAATGTCACTAATATCGATACTAAAAAAACCTATATCGATGTTAGAAAAAAACTCAATACGAAATGACTCTTTGCAAAATTTCGAAAAAAAAATAAACATTGGAAAGGACGCCATCCGCCATTTTGTTTTTTTTTTACATTTCGTATATGTCATTCGACTTAACTGCCATCGGCTTGCTTGGAACTATTTCCGTTTTTATGAAATTTACGTTACTTTATTATTTGTTGTTTTCCTTTTTGTCCTTTTCATCAGGCCCCTCTTCTCCACTGGGCACACTGGGCACGTGCCCAGGGCCCCGCGATGGATTGGGGGCCCCCTAGCCCCTACTCCCATTACTAAAACATAACCGATAGCTAAATAATGCTTTATTATGGACACAGGGGCCCTATTACCCTAATGTGCCCAGGGCCTCTAATAGATAAAAAACCGGCCAAGAGCGTGTCGGACACGCTCAAAATAGGGTTCCGGAGCCATTACGAAAAAATTAAGTATTATTTTTCTAAGGATTTCGTACTTTATACGGAATCTTCGAAGTATAGGTATATTTTATACCTTACGCTGCTATTTACTCATAAACTACTAATAATTCTCAAGCAAACTTAACCGCTATAGTTTTCCTTGGAAGTTTAATATACTAACTACCATCCTGAATTTTTTCAAATTTTTCCACCCACCGGTTTAGATTTTAGAGGGGGGGGGACGCTCGATTTTAATGAAAATTTGCACTTTAAAGTTGAATATTTCGCAAACAAATGACTGAATCGAAAAATCGTTTTAGCAAACCCCTAATGGTTTTAAAATACCTATCCAACGATACCCCACACTATAGGGTTGGATGAGAAAAAAAAAATCACCGCCACTTTACGTCTATGGGAGGTACCCTAAAAAAAATTGTTTTTGAATTTTTAATTGTACTGTTTGGTCGGCATAGTTTACTTATATATTCGGGCAAAATTACAGCTTTCTAACATTGATAGTCTCTGAGCAAAGCCGCGGACGGACAGACAGACAGACAGACAGACAGACAGACAGACAGACAGACAGACAGACGGACAGACAGACAGACAGACAGACAGACATGGCGAAACTATAAGGGTTCCGTTTTTGCCATTTTGGCTCCGGAACCCTAAAAACGGCCCTGCTTTTCATTACGCATCTACACAAAAAAACTAAGTTTGTAAATTAATATGGATTTCCTACTCAATTCCACAGACAACAACGCCTCTCTAGCACCCAACTACGAAATATCCGAGCAGTGGTTCAACCAGAAAGTCAACGAGCTGGTCATGCGTTACAACTACACTCTGAACCCTCGCGGCGTGTATGAGGCCATACGATACATGTACACGTACCATCCGGAGCCGCATAACGTCAGCGCCATAAGAGACCAGTATGTGCATGTGAGTATACTTCAAATATTTCTGCAATAGGTCTTAAAAAACAGGCAAAGAGAGTGTCGGACACGACCAAAATAGGGTTCTGTAGCCATTAGTTTAGTTTAGCTTAGTTTATTTATTCATTCAATAGATCATTACATTATAATTTACATAAATGTCAGTCATAAGAATTTTTATTGAATTCCTTGTTAGAAAGAAAGAAAGAAAATACATTTATTCACAACACAAGACAATATTATTTGGTACAAATAAACAACACAAAGGTATGTGTCATTGTGGTTGTGAATCGGACACTGGCTCAGCATAATGATGAAGCGTTAAAACACCCCAGCGCTGATTTTCAGCCAGCACCGTCGGCAATCCTCTGAGCGTTATAAAGACACACTATAATACACACCATTAACTACATAAATAAATAGATAATTTGTAAACAAGAAAACTAATTTATTGCGACTTTAAAAACATAAAAATAAATTTATTTTATTAGGTACGTAGACATAGTTAATTTTACAACTATAGTTATTATTATGCGCTTACTTGCCATTACGAAAAAATTAAGTAATATTTTTCTAAGGATGTCGTATTTTGTATGGAATATTCCAAGTTTAGGTATATTTTATACCTTAGGCTGTTATTTACTCTTAAACTACTAATAATTCTCAAGAAAACTTGTAAGTTTGATATACTTACTGTAATCCTGATTTTTTTTTATTTTTCCACCCACCGGTTTAGATTTTAGAGGAGGGGGAACGCTCGATTTTAATGAAAATTTGCACTTTTAATTTGAATATTTTGCAAACGAATCACTGAATCGAAAAATCGTTTTAGCAAACCCCTAATGGTTTTGAAAAATCTATCCAACGATACCACGCACTACAAGGTTGGATGAGAAAAAAAACCACACCCAATTGCAGATGCGTTGTCAACTTAGACGCCTAAGACGGGATACCTCAAATTCAAATTGTTTATTACATAAATACAGTGTTGCTTAAGATTATGTTGTTACAATCAACAAAAACCAACCACCGCTTGACATTATTAAAAATAGGTAAAAAATTATCTGTGTCCCCTGCACTAGGCTAGGCCTGTGTCGAAGGCTAGGATTTCGCGGCTACCTGCTACCTGCAAAATATAACATCATCATGTCAGCCGAAAGACGTCCACTGCTGGACATAGGCCTCCCCCAAGGCTCTCCACTCAGACCGGTCTTGTGCTTTCCGCATCCACCGCGATCCCGCGATCTTAGCCAGCTCTTAGCTCCATCTTGTTGGAGGCCTACCGACAGCTCGTCTCCCGGTCCGCGGACGCCATAAAAACATAATATTAACTAAACCACCACTCTTTCCACAGCTCCTTTCAGACTTCCTCTACCGCGCGCCAACCGACAAGCTAGTAAAGCTCCTACTCGAACAAAAGGTCCCCGTCTACATGTACGTCCTAAACACCACAGTGGAGTCGTTCAACTGGCCCCAGTGGCGTCAGTACTCGCACGACACGGAGCACCTGTTCCTCGCCGGGGCTCCCTTCATGGACCAGGAGTTCTTCCCGGTGAAACAGCGGCTCGACCGGCAGGCGTGGACCCCCAACGACAGGAACATGAGCCATTTCTTTATGAAGGCTTATTCGGATTTTGCTAGATTCGGGTTAGTTTTTTAGGATCTAGTTTATAATTAATTTTTAAATTTTGCAGGTGGTAGGACCTTGTGCAAGGTTCGCCCGGATTGCTACCACCATCTTGCTCGCTAATCCTGCCGTGAAGCAGCAGTGCTTGCACTGTTGTGTTTCGGCGCGGAGAGCAAGATAGCCGGTGAAATTACTGGCACTTGAGGTATTCCAACTTAGGCCACTAGGTTGGCAACGCATCTGCAATACCCTTGGTGTTGCAGATGTTTATGGGCGGTGGAGATTTCTTACCACCAGGAGACCCACTTGCTCGTTTGCCTTCCAGTCAAATAAAAAAAAAAAATAAAAAAAAAAAAATTAGTCGACCGGATGGCTAAGTGGTAAGAGAACCTGACTACGAAGCTTGAGGTCCCGGGTTCGAATCCCGGCCGGGGCAGATATTTGTATGAATAATACGAATGTTTGTTCTCGAGTCTTGGATGTTTAATGTGTATTTAAGTATTTATTTATCTATATTTAAGTATATTTATCCGTTGCCTAGTGTCCATATAACAAGCTTTGCTTAGTTTGGGACTAGATCAATTGGTGTCTAGTGTCCCATGATATTTATTTATCTTAATTATTAATGAATTAATTATTTATCTGCTTTCCTCCTCGTAGGAAATTAACAAATAGGCCAGTGTCCTATAGGCACATACAGGTGAGAATTGCACATTGATGTAGGCAGGGGGTGGAAGAATATCGCTAATCAAATCTAATCTTGAAAATCAGCGCTGAGGTGTTTATTATTAACGCTTCAGCATTATGCTGAGCCAGTGTCCGATTCACAACCGCAATGACGCATAATTTCCTATGTGTTGTCTATTTGTACTTAATGCTATTGTTGTGTCTTGTGTTGTGAATAAATGTATTTTCTTTCTTTCTTTCTTTCTTTCTTTCTAATCTATCTAAAACCTTTAAATTAGCTTTTGCCCGTGGCTTCGTACGCGTGGAATTCGGTTATCGCGCACTGTTCCCGCGGGAACTGTGCTTTTTTCCGTGATAAAAAGTAGCCTATGTCACTCTCAGATCCATAAACTATCTCTATGCCAAAAATAACGTCGATCTGCCGCTCCATTTCGACGAAGGACGGACAAACACACACTTTCGTATTTATAATATCAGTATGGATATATATATTTCGGGGATTTCGGAAAAAGCTTCAACGATTTCGACGAAATTTGGTATGTAGAGGTTTCCGGGGATAAAAAATCGATCTAGCTTGGTTTTATCTTTAAGAAAACGCTCGTTACCGAGTTTCAGTCTGAGCAAAGCTCGGTCGCCCAGGTACTGCTAATTATGAGAATAATGCTAATAATTAGATAGCCCTTTCGAAATTAACTGATAAAGTGTCTCACTGCTTTAAAAAAAATTAAATCCATCTGCCTGGCTAAAGCAAAGCCAACGAAACGAGATTAATTAAAGCATTATTATTATTAGCATTAATTTAAGCATTATTGTACACACTAACCAAAATACTGATATAGATGATTGTAAAAATTATCCGAAATAAATTATTATTATTATTAATAATAATTATATATCATGGGACAGAAAAGGAGCGAGATATTAATAATGAATGACTTATCAGAAAAAAATGAAGTATGTTATTATTTGCTTTAGTACACATGAATATCGGGTGGGAGTATCGCAATTCAGCTATCTTCTTACCAAATTTCATCGAAATCCGTCTAGCCGTTTTTGAGTAACGAAGTAACACACGCGCACACATGTGCTCACAAACTTTTGCATTTATATTATTTGTAGGATTTAACCCAATGGTTCCCAACCAGTGGTCTGTGGACCAAAAACCAAAA
The DNA here is from genome assembly GCA_037349165.1 of Choristoneura rosaceana. NCBI lineage: Eukaryota > Metazoa > Arthropoda > Insecta > Lepidoptera > Tortricidae > Choristoneura > Choristoneura rosaceana. Next base: position 3,181,869 of record JAZBNJ010000026.1, read on the forward strand.
TATGGTCCGCAAAAGCTTTCCAATTTCGCGGCCCATTGATTAAAGTTTATTTTCGGATTAATTCACTTTATTTTTCTTGTAAGTAGTGGTCCCTGCCAACAACAAAGAAATCCAAGTGGTCCCTGGTCAAGAGAAGTTTGGGAACCACTGATTTAACCTGATCCATGTTCTTCTAGTAACCCTACCCGCTCTCGTATTCTCGGCGTCCATTTCGAGCTGGCGACTGAAGGGCAGCTGCGTTACCTCAATCTCAACACGACGTTCAACTCGACCATACAGCTCAACTATCGGCAAACGGAGCTCGCCTTCTGGACTGTGTACCTGCCCACAGTCATTGGACGGCTTGTACCCACCTACCCACCTATCACTGAGGTTAGTAGAGATAAATTAAGATTTACTAGTGTTATACATTAAGAAAGAAAAAAAAACCCTAACCCCACTATGAAAATTTCATTTTTAATACAAGCTTTTTTTGTTGACGGATGGACGGACGGATGGACGGATGGATGGATGAAATATTTCCTCACATTGTTTGAGAAAAGCGCCATACAAACCTCGGCCAGAACAGGAATTGCTTGACTCGTTTTATCCGGCCTCGTCTACGACTCGGCCGTCTACCCCGAACTCGTCCATAAATCCCTTACTTCATGGCCTCTGCAGTAATCTACTATTAGTTGCGGTGTAAAAAAACTCTTGCTGCATATAATAAATTATCATAATCGTGATTAACTTTTAAACTGTAGAGTGAGGCTTGACTTACGAGGTGTTTTGGAGAAGATAATTTCATTGAACTGTACAATGTATTTTTGAAGTCGTTCGGAAGAGGTCGATGATCGCTATCGGTCTCGACACGTTTTTAATGTCACAAACTAATAATGAAATATTTTGCCTAAATTTCAGTATTGGTGGGAACCGAAGCAACCACTACAAATAGCCTTCTGGACTGTGTCCACAGCCTGTCTATTACTAATAGTGCTACTGGTTGTGTGCTGTATGCTGTGGCGGAACGCTAAAAGGTATGTACCATCCATAGTATTAATTGCAAAGGGGAATGGATGAAAGATTTAGAAACACTTGAAACTTTTCATATCAATAGGAATAACCTTTCTAACCTAACTAACCTTCCAGAAAAAAAAAAAAACAGATATTTAAGTAGCATTATTTTAATTAAAAAAAATGTTAGTTTTCTTTACCGTCAAATTATGAGTCCGGTCGGTCCATAGTCCAGAATAAAAAACATTAAAAAATAATTTACGTGTCTTTGACTCGATCGCTTTGACAGGTGACACTCTTTACCGGACCGAATAATACTGACATGGAAAAACAGGGTACCAGATGTTAGAAAATCGAACAAACGTTTTAACTTGTCACAATTTGTAACAAAACAAAACTACCCACACAATATTAATACATTTTAATCGTCATATTATTATAACTACCTTGATTTTTTATTTATTTACTGTTAGGGGCTGTTTCACCATCCATTGATTAGTGTTAACTGACGGTTGAATGTGATGCCGTCTCCGTCTATTCGAACAAAACAAACAAAGACGGCATCACATTTATCCGTCAGATAAATTTAATCAATTGATGGCGGATGGTGAAACTGGGGGTTAAACTAAAAGGTTTGGTATTGGAAACTAGCCTTAACATAATTTTGTTTTTATTTCATGCAGGGCTATACCTCCTAAATGGAAATTGTTACCGGCAATGTAGGTGAAAATAATTAAAAATACAGTAGATTTTTTTATTAGCTTTGATCATATTCATTTGCTATCATTATGTCGAATAGTGTGTGTGAGTTTAAATTTTCTTTTATTTTTTAATTTTTTGTCTCGTGTAAAATGGCTGTTTAGAATAAAGGGCTGTTTCACCATCCATCGATTCGTGTTAACGGACGGTTAAATGTGATGCCGTCTCCGTCTATTCGAACAAAACAAATAGAGACGGTATCACATTTAACCGTAAGTTAACACTAATCAATGGATGGTGAAACAGCCCCTTAGTTTTCTAAAAATCTTGTGGTCCGCTCGTTATTTCCCTCAAAGAGAATACATAGGGTTGATGACGCCATTAAAAAATAATTCGAAGGCACAACTCCAGTAGAAAAACGCTTTATTTTAGTCCTGAAAACCAGATTAATTTTCGATTTACTGTAAAATTTGATTTTTTGTAGCTTTAAAACAAATAAATAGTTAATTGATTGAGTTGCCGGATAATGACGTCATAAGTCGCTATTCCCATTGAAACTATGGGAGAATTGTGTTTTGACAGCTCATAAAAAGTATGACAGTTGATTGGTGGTGTCAACATCTCTATTGAGTTTTCGTCTCATAGAATGAGTTAATGATGAACTAAAAGAATTTCCTCGCTCATCCGCGACCTAAGGTCTAAGGTTTAGGTCGCGGGTGAGCAAGGAAATTCTTTTAGTTCATTGATATGGACCTCTGCAAAGTAACGCCTGATTCAATAAATGAGTTAATGATGTCATGTTCACGTTACTCCCTGGAGGCTTATTAAATGAGTTTTCGCAGAGAAACGGACCGTTTCTACGACGGCGACATATTCATGGTGCCCGAGGTGGAAGATTCTGGCATCGACAACAACACACGGTCGCGCGACAACATATACGAGTATCGCGACGTGCCCGTCAAGAAACCTCATACGCCGCCGCCGCTCAGCAGAGCTGTGAGTTAATCTTTATTCTTCTCGTTACCGAGCTGTAATAGTCCGTGAACCTAGCCCCAAGTTACCTCGTAACATGACATCACGATAGGATGCATGGCACACGGTGGAAAAAGTTGTGCTGAGCTGAATCAAAAAACTATCGCACCTAAAATTAGCCGGAAGTTTGAGAATATGCCATCTGGCGACATTTCGCCTGTCAATTAAACCCTCCCCCCCCCCCCCCATTGAGGGAAATAAAAATCCATTATAATCCTTACTATTATAAAGGGGAAAGTGAGTTTGTTTGTTATGCTTTCATGCCGTAACGGAGCGACAGATCGTCGTGATTTTTGGCATAGAGAGAGATAGTTTATGGTCCCGAGAGTGACATAGGCTACTTTTTGTCCCGGAAAACTGCACAGTTCCCGATCCCGAGGGAACAGAGCGCGATAACCGAATACACGCGGGCGGAGCCGCGGGCAAAAGCTAGTATAATATAACATGCATAATATTAGTGAAATCTCATTTTGAAAATATTTTTATCCGTAATAATTGACTGTATACACGTTTCTTCGAAGCGCCGCAAGGGAAGTCGCAGGCCTATTTTAGTAAGTTTATTATGGACATTAACGCTGTCATCACATAGGCACTACATTCTCATGTTGCACGGCCAAGCAGAGCAAGAAATCAACATTTTATTCTCTCGCACGCCGCTCTGCTTGTCGCACAGCTCTAGTGTAATACATCATGCTTATACTTCATTTAATTTAGAATTAGAAACCACAGCAACATTATATTGCGACTCGTGAACTGTAATCTCTTTACAATTTGTACTAGAATAACAATTCACGACACGTAAATAAAGTGGCATTAAAACAATTTTATTTTGCGGCTCCCAGACTATTGTACTGGACTATTTGCTAGGTAAGAAATAGTTGACCAGACGCAATATAATGTTATTGTGGTTTCTAATTCAAAATTAAATGAAGTATAGTTGTCATGGAAAGAGAAAATCGGGCAAGCAAAGCTACATACGTGTGCTCAATCGAATAAATACTTATAACGTTGTAATCGTATTAGTGTTTTGGGGTCCCCATATTCTATAAACGCCGTAAAACATATCTTACTGTTTTTTTTTTGCATGGCATTTCTTTTTTTTTCCTCAATTTCGCGGTTGGAACTCATGACCCTTTCGAACAGTTCTATGCATTTCCCGTCATTACCTTTTCCTAAATAATCCGCTACCCGATTATAAGTGTTTCCCAAAATATGCTTTGCCCAAACGATAGCTACGTTTGGCTTGATATTCGTTAAAATAAATGGAATATCTGTCTTGCTCCTCCGCCAAGTAGTGAGGTCAAGTCGTGCGAAACAGCTACGTCCGAGTTGGAAAAAATGTTTTTTCATGCAATTTAACCCGCCCTCCGCATAAAAAACTTAAATAACCAACGCAAACGTAACTGAACCCACCACCAAGAGAACCACCACCACCACAACCATAAACCAGATCCCGGACACGTGTTTCGCTTCTGTCCGAAGCGTCATCAGCGGTTTTTCAACCGCTTTCAAGACGTAATCCCGAAATAACCGTACTTTCAATTATTGTTTCCTAAATAGTCCATTCTTATGCTACTATACTTCATTGAATTTAGAATTCGAGGCCACAGCAACATTGTATTGCGGCTCGTGAACTGTAACCTCTTTAGAATTTGTACTAGAATAACAATTGACGACACGCAAATAAAGTGGCATTAAAACAATTTTATTTTGCGGCTCCCAGACTATTGTACTGGACTATTTGCTAGGTAAGAAATAGTTGACCAGACGCAATACAATGTTGCTGTGTCCTCCAATTCTAAATTAAATGAAGTATTGTATACGCAAAACACAAAATATTATCAAATCTTCTTGCACCGGTCTTCTTCATGCAACATTTTGTATTCCATCCATTAATGAGCCCACGTTATATTTTTAGGGAATTCACGCGCGAATTTAAATTCTCTTCACGAAACCGTGGGTAGATGCAAGTATATAATATACAATTACTAGCTTTTGCCCGCGGCTTCGCCCGCGTTAAATTTGGGGTAACACAGATTTACTTTCTACGATATTTATTTTCGTGTTTTAATTGATTTTTCGGAGGATTATATTTGCAAATTTTCGAATTTAAAAATCGACTTTGAAGCCTTGTTTCACATCTTCAGGTCAGAGGTGTAATTTTAGAAAACCTACTTGTTTCTTTTGCCCGCGACTTCGTACCTGTGCGACATAGGATTCCCGTGGGATAAAAATAAGTGAGTTCAATAGAAAACCACACTCTCCGCGATTGAATTGAAACAGGCTTCTATTATTTAGGGTATCGATTTTTAAAAAGCTGTTGTTTCAGAGATTACCCCCAATAAACAAAGAAACAGACAAAGTTTAAAAAGTTTTTCTTCTTTCTTTCTTTCTAATCAGTTGATTGGTTTGGCGTAGGTACTAATGTATCCTAACCGTTAAGGAGTTATACCTTCCAACATCAGCTCACCTGAGTAACCAGAATGAAAACAACAAATTGTCTATACCTGCATATTAGGTATAATATTTAAAAAAAAACCTCAACTCCTAACCGTTATGGAGTTTTACGTTCCATCATCAGCTCATCAACATGAGATGATGTCTATCAGACGCAAATACTGAGAAAATATATGAAAAACGTAATGCGTCCCTACACAATTTGAAGTTTACCCTCGATTTCCCCAAGATCCCGTCATCAGATCCTAATTTGGTGACAGTGGACCACCTTGGGAGTATACTCTTTCGAATAAAAAAATATTTTTTAAAATAAATAAGAAAGAAAAAGAAAAGTCCCAATTTTCCCGTTCCCGTTAATAATTTTCGGAAAATTCTCTCTCAACGCTCCCCTACACTCCCCAAGGAACCCACTTGCCAAATTTCAGCTTTCTACGACCAGTAAAACGAAAAATCCCGTTTTTTCCCGTTCCTGTGGAAATTTCGAAAACTCCATTCTCAATGCTCCTCTACACTCCTCAAGCAATCTACATGCCATTTTCAGCTTTCTGCATCCATTAAGCGAAAAATCCCGTTTTTTTCCCTTTCCCGTAGGAATTTCTACACTCCTCAAGCAACCTACATGCCAAATTTCAGCTTTCTACGACCATAAAAACGAAAAATCCCGTTTTTTCCCGTTCCCGTCAGAATTTCGGGAAATCCTTTTGTAATAGACCCCTAGACCCCCCAAGGAACCTAAATAGGTACTAAATTTCAGTTAAAACGATAAAACCATCCCGTTGAACTGAATATAAATCCCGTTTTCTCTTTATCCCGTGAGAATTTCCAAAAATCCTTAAAGTCGTTTTTTACTATTATAATTACCTACTTCTATGCCAAATTTGAAGAGTCTAGTAATTATTGTTCATGGGATTCCGTTGAACTGAATATATAAATCCCGTTTTTTCCTTATCCCGTGGGAATTTCCAAAAATCCTGAAATTGATGTTTTTATTAATGTAATACCTACTTGTGTAACAAATTTGAAGAGTCTAGTTATTATTGTTACTGAGATAGGGTCACTCAGAATCGAATATATAAATCTTTATTTTTTTCCGTTCCCGTGGGAATTTTCCAAAATCCTTCCTTAGTGGATGCCTACATTGTATAAGGTATCTATGTGCAAAATTTCAAGTCTCTAGGTCCAGTGGTTTGGGCTGTGCGTTGATATATCAGTCAGTCAGTCAGTCAGTCAGGACTTTGAATTTTATATATATAGATTATTCTGTTTACAGACGAGTCAGCCGGCAACGCTGCAGTCGCGGCCGCCGTCAGAAGCGTCGACGGGATCCGCGATCTCTCTCCGCGGCGTGTCCAGCTCGCCGGCGCCCGCGCCGCTGCCGCGCGCGCGCACGCACGTGGTGGGGGGCGTGCCGCAGACCACCGTGTGAGGGGGGGGGACTGATAATCGACCGCTTATGTTCCATAGGGGTCATACATAAATTACGTCACACAATTAAGGGCTTGTTAAATCAATTTACCAGAATCGTTATTTCCTTGTAGTAAAATTTTCAGTCGCATTTTTTCCCCGATTGCTTTTTTCCCAGAATGGTTTTTACTGCAATTTTATTTTCCTCAATTTTAATAGACTCTGAAATATGGGTAGGTTTAAGTTGTGTTATGTTCGTATCGGCCCGAAAGGCCATAACTACACAAAGGTAGGAGCTCCGCTTAGCGGAGCTTGTCGACACACTGTATCAAAATGAAAAAAAACGCTAGTGTGAAAATAAGCTTCAGTAAAAAACCATAATAAGAAAAAAGCACTTGGGGAACAAAAGCGAATGGAAATTTTGCCGCTGGGAAATAACGATTGTGGTAAATTGATCTAACAAGCTCAAGGGAAACAAGGGTTTATGACAGATACTATTTTGAATTTCCCGCAACACAAAAAGTAGCGCGAACAGCAGCGTCGATGGCTGCTTACAGCAACGATCTTGGTCTTGGAAGCTGATTTCTTAAGCTCCTTTAGTGGCAATCGGGGCAGTGGTACAAATAAAAGTTTTTTTTATCCATTGTTCTCGTTTGCCACGAATAAATCTTTCTTTCTTTCTAATTTGGAGTGGATGAAAACAAAAACAACAGTGTTTTTTTTTTCGAATTTGAAGAGGTTTTTTTGTCGAGGGGCTGCATGTGGCTTTTGGTGTGACATACTTTATGGATGGCCCTATAGCCATGTAACTCGGCAATGTATTTTACTTTTAGCTTATTATTTTCATGCTTTAAACCTTTAAAGTTTCGACAACCTTTACTACTTTAAATAACCACCGTTATTAGGGATAAGATTTTAATAGCTCTGGAACTGTGCGTGTCTACTCGTTACTTTTTGAAAGTGCGGTACGAAAACGTCACCGTGGTGATACGAAATGCGAACTTAAATTATACGCACTTAGATCGCTTTTGCATTGCATGTTGCATGCAAAAGCGTTATATAGTTTGTTCGGCTAGACATATAGGATGTGGCATATCTGAAAGTAGTCAAATATCGTATTGAGCGTTATTGGCGTTAAAAGGGTAAAAGCATTCCATTTTGTTGCAGCTATTATGTTGCTACTACCATTTTTCAAGTGGACTGATTTAGTAAATATTAGTGTTTATCGAGCAACTTAAGTAAGCCATTAAATTTAATAAAATATAATAAAACAAATTAAAGATTGAACAACTGCCTAAATTCTAAATTTAATAGGTACAGTCAAGTGTAAAAATAGGAACTTACTAGCTGTTGCACGCGGCTTCGCCCCCGTTGTATTTTTTCTACATTTTCTTCCATAAAAACCTGACAGTAACAAACACAATAAAAAAAGAATTAGCGAAATCGGACCAGTCGTTCCCGAGTTTTGCGCTTAGCAACACATTTTACGATTCATTTTTATTTATATAGATTTTTAGATTATAAGTTTCAAAAATAACCACCACAGTGTCTTATTCCGACGCAATAAGGCCGTAGTAACATATCGTCATTACTTAAAAAAAACTCTTATCTCAAAATGTATGCTTTTTCCGAGTGCATTTTATGACCATTACGTCAAGGTTCAATTTCGTTGGCGTATTGATTTAAGATACGAGATTTTTTAAAGTAGTGACGATATTTTCGAGTGGTTCGAATAGATACTTGTTTTTGCACTTGACTCTACTATACGAATATAAAGTCATGACGTATTTTGGCTCGCTTTTGTACAATTTCGCTTATAGAGATGTAATATAGCGTAAGTTTAATTCTCCGTATTTGGTATCCAAGTTCATTTAAAGGCATATCTTGATCCATAGCGCAGTATTATATGCTAAAGCAGTATGGAAGCTACGAACGAAAGGAACACACTCACACAGACGCGCGCTCTACACGGCCTGCACCGCGAGACCCCCTTAGACGCCGTGTAGAGCGCACGTCTGTGTGTGTGTTCGCTTCGATCGATTTGTTCGTAGCTTCCATACTGCTTTAGCTTACCTATATATATATAGTGTCAGATACATCAACCTCGTGGTTGTGATACAAAGGTATTTTTTTTAAGATATATTTGTCGTCTTGGGAACGTACATATATTTATGACCTTTACTATATGTATTAGTAATGTAAATGTCAAAATGCGAATTAGATATAAACTAAAGACTTATATAGTTATGAGTTTAGGATTACTATATGAATATGACACATACCTACTTACTAACATAATAATGAACTATAAGATAAAATGATAAAATAAAATCCTTTGTTTACTTTTTGTATCGGTATATTTTTTGAGTTACCTTAAAGGTTTGATTATTAAAAGTATTTTACGATGAAATGTGTAAAATACAACCTGAATTTTGTATCTAGTATTATTTTTTGTGAATTAGTTAAGTATAAATGTTTGTGATCGTCTGTCCGTCCATCTATTGTGCAATTGAGTGAGTTTAATGTGCCTTTAAAGGTGTTTAGTTATTTATTGTGAAATGAAACGAAAACTGCCTTGTGTAATTTATACGAAAAATAAAGACATTATGATTAATAGTGGTTTTATTTTGTAACATACATAGTACGATTCTAAAGGTCTTAAACTCTCGTATGCGGGAATAAAAAAGTACTACATTCTAGCCTGATCTGCTACAACACCATTTTTGCCGAGTTAACACATTCGCTACGCGCTACGCTTGTAGCGCGTAGCAGCGTTTTTCCGCTTTGCAGCAAAAACTGTCTCGGTTTCGAAAAATCGGGCCTAGTTTCTCGGCCACGACCAAGAATTCGCGGTGACACTCTTAAATATTGGTTGGTGTTCGCGGTGGCTCGAGCTTTCTTTGGGATTTTGATTGGTCGCCCCGAACCGGCTCGCGCGTGTGGTACTTAAGTCAATGACAGTGACACCCGCTAACAAGAATAACAAGTGACAACTCGTTAATTTCTTTTCGATAACGATAATTAAGTTTGTTTCTTAGGCACGATGGAACGTTTAATTGAACCATAAAAAACTTTTTTTTTTCATTCATACCGCGTGTTTTTTTAGGTAAAAAAACTCTGGAAACTCTGGAAGAGATCGCTCTTAAGCGATAAGGCCGCCTATTGCTTACCGTGTAATTTTTTTTTCTCTGTGTATTTGTTTTCTGTATCACTTACTATTTTTGGTGTACAATAAAGAGTCTTTGTATTGTAAAAATTTATAATGTAGAAAAAAATCATTTTTTGTGTCTCGGGCCTCGGCCTAGAATATTTTTTTCTCAATCTCGTTCTCGGCCGAGATTACAAAAGCAGTCTCGGTTTCTCAGGACACCCTCTTAATAATAACAGTGGGATGATCCATTTATAGTGGCGTAGTTAATTAGGGGCCTGGAAAAGGGCTAAGTAGACGGCTGGCACTTGCAGACCTCAGGCAAGGTCCTCGCCGTGTACCGCGGCACGCAAGTGGGCCCGCATATGAGACGCGCCTCGTGGCTGCCGCGCGGCAGCAGCCGCCCCGGCCGCAGCATCAGATCCACCACGTAGTTGCGACGGAGCAGGCCGGCGGGGTAGTTGTCTTCTATGTCTTTCTCGTCCTAGGGTTGAGAGGGTTGTATGAATCAGGGTGCCCACTTTCTAGAAAGTAAGGGAAGTCAGGGAACCTCAAGGTGGTCAGGGAAATTAGCTCGAAATCTAAAGAGTCAGGGACAAAACTCGTGATTTCCCAAACTTAGCTCAATACTTTGACGCCAGTCGTTCCAGTTCTGGGCGACTTATTAAAGAGTGGTATTCATAAAAGCAGTCAACAAAAAAGTAAGCACGTTCGATGTACAGTGAACTGATCTTTCTGCTTTCTGAAGATTATTCACGCAGCTACATGAAGAACTGATTGCATGAAAGGAGAATGAATGAGTGAATGGCAAAATGCTGCTGTCACTAGGTATAAAGTACAATTAAATAGAATCTAACAATTTTCTACACATTTAACACACCCCAACGTGGGCACGCTTGATTATATATGTCCCTGTTGTTGCAATTATCATCTATAAGGAATCAAAAAAACATAATAGTCACATCACAAAGCCTTAGGTAGCCCGGTGTTCATATTATTAGGCTGGAAGTGTCTACAGGATTGTTAGATTCTATTGAATTGGAGTATATGTTCTTATGTGATCTCTGGTGGCACTACCTATAGTTAATATTCTTTTATAGACTTGGACTACCTCGTACGAGTGAGTATGTGTATTCTAAAGGCATGTGCCTAACAAACACGACCTGTCATTTTGTCGCTAGTTCATTTTGAATGGGCGCCAAAGGCATGGCTCGCCGGGGTGCCTAGATGTGTTTGTTATTCTCTCTGTTTGTTTTTTACTCACCGGGTCCTGTTCGGGCACGGCGACCTCGCACCAGGCGTGCGCGGCGGCCCGGCGGCGCAGCGCGCACGGCAGCCCGACCCGGTCGGCGAGCACCTTGTAGAGCAACGCGCGCTCCACGGCGCCGCCCGCGCGCACCCAGCCCAGACCGATCACGCGGGAGTTCAGCTCGTTCTGGAATACAATACAATAACCAACGACATTTAAACCAGGACGCACATTGCCGAAAAAAATCCCCTTCAAAGAATGTCAGAACTATTGATTTGTTTGCGTGACAAATAAAATCATCTCACACAAAATAATTAAAATAATACGAGACGAAATTTGAACCTAGTCTTTACTCTATTACGGGCGAATTTCGCTAGCGGCAAAACTCCACAACGCTTGACACTTGACAACAACGTACTGAGAAAAAAGAAGGCCACTTTTACCAAAGTGGCAGGCGAGCATTCTACCAACCTATCTACATACTATCGACCTACCGATCGCCCTATCGACCAACCTATCGACCTAACCTATCCCGGTGATCTGAACCAGTGATTTTAGGCCAGTGATTCAAAGTGGCGCTCATTTGGCTCGGACATATTTGGGCGCGCGATTATGAATCTACAGGTATAATTCATCAAAGACAATAACTCTTCATTGCACACCAAGCACCAACACATAGCAAGCAATTACAGAAAACACGTACGAGTATACGATAGAACTAGTATGATCCGCCTCTGGGTGCCCTTCGGAAGGCCTAAATTTTTTTTCCTAAAATCTTTTGGTCGAAATTGTTTGGTATATATTGTATGGCGTACTTCTTTTTTGCATAATTCTTTTTGTATAAGTAGCACTTTTGGTCTATAATTCTTTAGTCTACAATTTTTATTACCTACTATAATGCTAAATACATAATATTGTTAGATCTCATTATTATTTAGTCTAATATTCAATGTCCCAAAACAATAAAGAAAACCCCGGTAACGTGATTGCTCAACTATAAGGTAAGGTTAGGTTAGTATGTGTCAAGGTGCGAAGCGCCTCAACTAGGCGGAATTGGAGCTCCGCGAAGCGAAGCTCCGTCGACTTTGCCTCAGAGTAGTTAAATGCTATTGTATTGTAAAGAAACTCGATCAAAAATCTTAACTTAGGTATTAACCGCTCTATACCAATTACCTATTAATTTCTCGAGGCGACCTTCCCCTACGCTGCCTCTTGGTAGATACTGAAGCTGACTTAATCAGCACGATCGTTTCCGAGAAAATACGATGGGAAAGGATTTTCACTTCATCTGTACTCCACTAACCATCAAATCAGCCAAATGCAGGTTGACGGTAGGCATGGAACAATCCCGCTCCTGGTCCACGCCGCTCATCTGTTCACACACGAACTCCGCGAGCAGCTGTGCCCGCTGCTTCAGCGTTGCCGACACCTCTTCGCACTTATCGCGGTATCTGCCCATAACGTTTGAAGTGCAAGTTTAAAAAATGCTTGGGAGGATTGACCTCAGTCCTGGATTTGTCAATAGGCCGTACAGGCCGCGACCTAGGGGCGGCATATTTCAGAGGAATTCATTCGTTTATTTACCTAACTTTAGTGCCTTCCTTACTACAAATGGAAAATTATTATTTTAGAAAGGTATGTACAAAATAAAGGCAAAGGCGGAAATAAAGTGGCAATCAAGGGCAAAGATATAGACACGGCCGAAGTTGCAAAAATATGTATACACGGCCTTAATGTTAAAAATAATTATGAAGCTTTTTGATTAGGTAATCAAGGGAAACAAAAGAGCTTTAGTACCTGAACAATAGGGGTCAAGCTACCCAACATATCGAATAATTTTCTCTATCCATTGCACGGTTAAGAGGTTAAGATACTATCTCCCCACAGCGGTTTAATGACAAATCACGCAATGTATCAAAAATCGTTCACCGTGTCACCCATCCCCGATGGTCCTGACCGGACCTGAAGACCACTAGGCAAGAGCCAACTGTACAGTAGCAACTTTGAAAGGACCATTCTTTTGCTTTTCCTAAATATCGCCAGGGCCGGATTAGAGATCTAGAGGCCTTGGGGCAACAAAAGGAATGGAAGCCCATAAAACTATATTCCAAATAAAGTGAGGGAGTGTTTACTTGTCGGAATTTAACAATAAAAAATCCGAAGTCTCTCTTGTGGGCTGGCCCTCTTTTGTGGATGTCCTCCCCTAAATCCGACCCTGGTAATCGCACAGGTCACCTGCTATTGCATGGTACGCGTTAAAACAACAGTTCTTGGAAATAATTCAGTAAATTTTGTTCGTACCTTACTTCGTAATGAGCATTTTCCACCTCGAAATAATGCAACGACTTGGACCTAGAAAATAGAATAAAATTTATGAACTGAAACAATTACTTTGCGCACTCGCGACCTTATGATACTCGTAGCAACTAGCTACGTTTATGCAAGAAATGTGTGTTCATGCAGTTCCTACACCTCCACACTGTAAGAACACACACACAAATCACACAAACCCATCTATCACCACCACCATTACACTACACTGACGCGTTTCGAACTCAACCAGAGCTCATCATCAAAGCAACACATCCGTTCACCATGATATGTTAGTGTGTTAAATTAGAATAGAGCAAAACGGCCATGGCTCAGTCACAGTATATGTATATATAAGCTAAAGCAGTACGGAAGCTAAGAACAAATCCGCAGGTACTGCAGTACCGCGAGACCCCCTTAGAGGCCGTGCAGAGCGCACGTCTGTGTGGGTGTATTCGTTTCGATCGATTTGTTCGTAGCTTCCATACTGCTTTAGCTTATATTAGTCCGTGAGCCCAGCCCCTAGGTACCTACGTAACATGACATCACCATAAGATGCCTGGCAACAGGTGGGGAAAGTTGTGCTGAGCTAGAATCAAAAAACTAACGCACTTAAAATTAGCCGGAAGTTTGAGAAAATCCTTCACTTCCGGTCAAAATTTTAAGGTCAATTTACGTCACGTGACATCATTACGAAACACGTGGCATCATGAAGCCCTTTATCCGTAGAGAGGGGCAACATAAGTCTGTCAGTTCTGAAATAGCCGGAAGTGCCTGACAGACTGCGACAAAGGTGACCCCCAAAAACGATTTCCTACGTCATATGACATCGTGACCAAAATTATTACAAAAGTTTCGTAATATTAGTGTCTTTAATAATATATAAGTCTGCCAAGCGTTTTTTAGCCGGAACTCCTTTAAAAGTGTAATTTTAACTACAAGGAAAATGTAACCGTATCATGTTAAATGAGAATAATTTAACGAATTATGATCGATTAACAAGGATTATCGACTAATTCGTCGTGGTCGGTATATTTAGTATGTAAGAAAATAAAAAAAATACAATCTTTTATGTTATTTCACCTGTCCCGTTGTCTGTAATCAAATCTCGCAAGTATAGTTATTTGGATCTAAGTACTGTCAGTGGTTGGATTGAGTTGAAATTTGGCATTGTAATATAAAATTGGTGGCAAAGAATCTGGTCGTGAAATTCCGGTGATCATCACCAGGTCAGAATTGTCTCCACAGGAGAGAACTGTTTAACGGTGAATGGTATAGACTTAAAATTACACGAATGGATTTCCGATAGCAATACAAGTAGGTACAGTCAGCAAAAAAACTTCTACTAAATTATTTTTCTACGGGAACTAATAGTTTCAGTGAGTTTCAGTAGTGTCAGTTCCGAAATTGCTGGTAGTGCCTGATAGACGGTGGCAAAATAATAAATATAAATAATTTAGTCTGCAATAAAACTTCTACTAAATATTTTAAGGTCAATTTACGTCACGTGACAATATTACGAAACACGTGGCATCATGAAGCCCTTTATCCGTAGAGAGGGGCAACATAAGTCTGTCAGCTCTGAAATAGCCGGAAGTGCCTGACAGACTGAGGCAAAGATGACACCCAAAAACGATTTTCCAAAAAAGTTTCGTAATATAAGTGTCTTTAATATTAAATAAGACTGCCGAGCGTTTTTTAGCTGGAAGTCCTTTAAAAGTATCTATCTGTCTGTCTGTCCGTCCGTTCGCGGCTTTGCTCTGACACTACCAATGCTAGAAAGCTGTAAATTTGCATGAATATATATGTAAACTATGCTAACAAAACAGTACAATAAAAATTAAACAAAAAATTTTTTAGACTACCTACCAAAAAAAATTTTTTTTAAATTTTTATTCTACTGTTTTGGTGGCATAGTTTATTATGAAATTATACCAAAAGTAGAGCTTTCTAGCATTGATAGTCTCTGACCAAAGGCGCGGACGGACGGACAGACAGACAGACATGCCGAAATGAGTCGATAATCCTTGTTAATCGATCATAATTTGTTAAATTATTCACATTTAACATGATACGATTACGCTTTCCTTGCAGTTCAAATAACACTTTTAAAGGACTTCCGGCAAAATAACGCTTGGCAGACTTATTTATTGTCAAAGACACTAATATTATGAAAATTTTGTAATAATTTTGGTCGCGTGGTCATATGACGTAAAAAATCGTTTTTGGGGGTCATATTTGCCAGTCTGTCAGGCACTTCCGGCTATTTCAGAGCTGACAGACTTATGTTGCCCCTCTCTACGGATAAAGGGCTTCATGATGCCACGTGTTTCGTAATGTTGTCACGTGACGTAAATTGACCTTAAAATATTTAGTAGAAGTTTTATTGCAGACTAAATTATTTATATTTATTATTTTGCCACCGTCTATCAGGCACTTCCAGCAATTTCGGAACTGACACTACTGAAACTCACTGAAACTATTAGTTCCCGTAAAAAAATAATTTAGTAGAAGTTTTTTTGCTGACTGTACCTACTTGTATTGCTATCGGAAATCCATTCGTGTAATTTTAAGTCTATACCATTCACCGTTAAACAGTTCTCTCCTGTGGAGACAATTCTGACCTGGTGATGATCACCAGAATTTCACGACCAGATTCTTTGCCACCAATTTTATATTACAATGCCAAATTTCAACTCAATCCAACCACTGACAGTACTTAGATCCAAATAACTATACTTGCGAGATTTGATTACAGACAACGGGACAGGTGAAATAACATAAAAGATTGTATTTTTTTTATTTTCTTACATACTAAATATACCGACCACGACGAATTAGTCGATAATCCTTGTTAATCGATCATAATTCGTTAAATTATTCTCATTTAACATGATACGGTTACATTTTCCTTGTAGTTAAAATTACACTTTTAAAGGAGTTCCGGCTAAAAAACGCTTGGCAGACTTATATATTATTAAAGACACTAATATTACGAAACTTTTGTAATAGTTTTGGTCACGATGTCATATGACGTAGGAAATCGTTTTTGGGGGTCACCTTTGTCGCAGTCTGTCAGGCACTTCCGGCTATTTCAGAACTGACAGACTTATGTTTCCCCTCTCTACGGATAAAGGGCTTCATGATGCCACGTGTTTCGTAATGATGTCACGTGACGTAAATTGACCTTAAAATTTTGACCGGAAGTGAAGGATTTTCTCAAACTTCCGGCTAATTTTAAGTGCGTTAGTTTTTTGATTCTAGCTCAGCACAACTTTCCCCACCTGTTGCCAGGCATCTTATGGTGATGTCATGTTACGTAGGTACCTAGGGGCTGGGCTCACGGACTATATATATATACTGTGGCTCAGTGGCCAATATTGCTCCTAGGAGAAAAATACCGATACTACGTTACAACAAAGATGACCAGAAAAGAGGGACAGAGACGGAAGATTAGCAATACTAACGGCTCTCCGAACCAGATGCGCAGCTTGAGCAGGTACGCGCGCAAGTTGACATCTTCCGGTAGAGGGAGCCGCAGCCGCGAGAGCGACGTGGAGCCCGCCCTCGAGTCTGATTTGCGATCTGTGACATTTTGTATAACTTCAAAAACGGTTAAAATGTAATAACTGCTTCTTCTTCTATTTTAAAATATGGCTTTCTGTCCTTATTAGGACAATTTCGCCAGTGTCAAAGTACTCTTTTTGAGAGGGACGTTGTTCGGTAGTTGTAGTTTTTGCAACTGATAGAAAAATTCCAGAAACCATGTGGAGACAACTTGCGCATTAAAAAATGTCAGACACGAGAGCAATATAGAATTTTGTAACCACTGTTCACTGTTAAGGTTAATCGCCGCATAAAACACTATCAAAATTATACTTCAACTAGCCAAAAAAACAGAAATAGCAAAATTAGACATTATCTACATCCGCCATGTTCGAATGCTACAGAGCGGTGCCGCGTAGTGCGCGTGTTGCGGCAGCCGCCGAGTCGCGTGCTCCTTATAAAAAGGGCTACGAAATAGCCCGAAACATGTCGAGCTAAACTCGATTTAAGACGTGAGTTATCCGTTACAATATCGTTTAATATGAGCGAGTCTCACGGTAGTTTCATGATCATACGAAACGAGGTCACACCAAAACAGAAACTGAAACATAGATGCACAGAAAAACCAGTAGAATAGACAAGCGCTGACGAGTGGTGGTTGTAGGGCGTCGTAGGGCGAACCTGGGTTCGATTCCCAGCGCCGGTCTATTTTTCTGGTTTTTCTGTGCATCCATGTTCAGCTTGTGTTTTCGTGTGAAATATATACCCTAGTTTGTTTGTATTACACTGATAGATAAGTAAAATGTTTAAAATCCTTGGATATACCAAACCTGTCAGCTGAAGTTTGTTTACATTCAGTTAACTACATCCTGAGCAAGTACAGTGTAAGTAAAGAGCTGGCAGAGCGAGGCGTAAAAGAAGCGTTTCTATTGCTTCATGAAAAACAAATTCCTTGTAATACATCCTCGCTCATCTCAGATGTAAAGGCAGTCTTACACGGCGTCCTGATATCCAGGGTAGAAGTGGCATCGTACGGCGACTGATGGAACTGGCAGATGAACACCGGGTCGTGGTGCGGCGGCAAGCTCGACATCAGCTCCTGGATGGTGGGGAACGACTCGCCCATCCGCTTCTGGACGTAGAAACCTTCCTGCCGATACAGCGAAGTAAAATAGCATAAATAAAAAAATATGTCATGGAACACCTGACACCAATAAAATAGGGATTTTGACGCCATTAAAAAATAATTCGAAGGCAGTCGTGCCCAGTAAAAAAAGTGGTTAGTGATTTCTGACCACAATGCACGAGCCGAGCGAGCCAAGCGAGCGTGCCGCGGCTGCGGCCGGCGCGGAGTGCCAGAACCGATATGGCGGAGTTTCATGATATGCCTAGGATTATCATGATCTGCCTAAACTAACTAGGTAGGTAAGTAAATCATGAAATGGCGGCGTTTCATAATATGCCTAGGAATCTCATGTTTTGCCTAAACGTCAGTAGGAAAACCGTTAAACGGTGAGTTTTGAACGATATGGCTGATATCCCATAGCCAATTCATGAAATGGCACCATTTCACGATATTCCCAGGAATTTCCTGATCTGGCGGATTTTACCATCGGCCGCCGGCACATACAAGTTCTTATAGGTACCCGGGTGAAGTCGTTGATGTCCAGCCCGCCGGTGTACGCGAACTTGGCAGACGGGTGGTGCCGGAATATAGCTTCCAGCGCCGGTTCCCACGCCCCCACCACGTACCTTGCCAGGCGGTTTCCCACCATACTGGGAAACAAATTTATAACATGGTTAAAAGCGGGAAGTATAAAAGAGCCATCCACGCTGTGTTTCCATCAGATATTGCGAGGGTGCGTTGCGATGAAAAAGTCTGTCATGTCATGAAACCATAGAAACACTTCATTTACCTATCATTGCTCAGCGCAGTTCTAATGGAAACAGCTCAGCCGAGAAAGGTTTCTTTTATATACAAAGCAGGCTTGTATTCGAGGGAGGTTATTGCGAACTACTTAGTCACTGTAGCACGCAAGCTTTTGCCCGCGTCCCCGCCCGCGTGGTATTCGGTTATCGCGCACTGTTCCCTCGGGAACTGTGCATTTTTCCGGGATAAAAAGTAGCCTTTGTCACTCTCGGGCCCACAAATTATGTCTATGCCAAAAATCACGTTGAACCCTCGCTCCGTTACGGCGTGAAAGACGGACAAATACAAAAACACACTTTCGCATTTATAAGTATGGAGTCTTCGGATGTCTAAAGGAAATTTAGGGGAACAGGACTTTACTCTACTGACTCCTAACTGAACTGAAGTAATACTGAACTCTTATTACAAACTTATATATCTAATCTTAACCCATTGCCTACGCTACTAATCTATGGAAACCTATCTGAATCAATGCGCGTGAGATCAATAGCGCACTCCTATCGGCACGATTCAGATAAGTCATTTGCCAGGCCAGCCATGGCACAGGAAATATTGAATTTGATTTACTAGTGAATAGTGCCGAGTTCCAGATAAACGTCTGCGCCTTCGTCGGTGACGCTGGCTGCGATGACCGTGCACAGCGCCGTCCGCAGCCCGATGTGCTCGATCCTCAGGTTCGACGAGATCACCTGCGATATTGCAAGAAACCTGTTTAATAGTCAGTACCCTTAGTGTAAGTTTTCGGTCACAAAATACGTCTCGATCACGTTTGCGTTAAAATTTCAATTTAAATGGATACAAGAACAGTGCCTCTAGCGGAACGTTTGCGATGTTCGTGTTTCAATACAAATTGAGATTTGAACGCGAACCGAAAACTTACACTAAGGGCACTGTGCAAAGGAGAAACAAAAATAGAGTTTTTTTTTTATTCGATTGGATAGCAAACGAGCAAGTGGGTCTCCTGATGGTGAGAGATCACCACCGCCCATAGACACCTGCAACACCACGGGGATTGCAGATGCGTTGCCGACCTAGTGGCCAAAGATGGGATACCTCAGGTGCCAGTAATTTCACCTGCTGTCTTACTCTCCACGCCGAAACACAACAGTGTAAGCACTGCTGTTTCACGGCAGGATTAGCGAGCAAGATGGTGGTAGCAATCCGGGTCGACCTTGCACAAGGTCCTACCACCTGCAAACTGTTCACGCACAGCTTTTCACGGCCGGGTGCCACCCCTAACTGGGTGACAGCCGGGGCGGGCCGCCCCCGCCGCCCCCCTCCAGCTACGCCAGTGTTCGCTACCTAGGGACCGTTGTCCTTCAAGGCATCTGTTCGTATATTAATGTACTTTATAATAACCTCTTCGCCCTTGCGTGACGTAAACAGATCTTTGGCACCGTCTTCTGTCATCAGCCCCGTGAGGACAGTGGACGTCATGATCTTCAAATTGATGTCGATGCGCTGAAAATATGCTGAACAGTAAATTTAAAGCTGTGGATAATTGCTAACTGAAGCAGAAATTGCACAACTGATGCAAGGGCTTGGCAATGCCAGAAGTTAAGTTAGGTTATGAACTAGAACCGTGCCGTTTTCAGGATTTTTCTTAAATGTCATAATATAAAATGCAGTAGGTTAGGTTAGGTTAGGTTAGAAACTATAGAGAACCACCCCTTGCCATCTGGCGCCCAGAGCAACCACATCTTTTGCTCTACCCCACCACCGACGCTGCTGCAGTGGTTTAGAATGAGCGTTATCTGTCAGCTAGCTGTTGGCAGTTTAAAAGTCACGTTATTTTTTTAATGTGTGTGAGATATTGCGAAAGGTTGAAACTTTACCGTCATAATGTTCAGCAATTCCTGCATAAAGTCAGCGTTGAGCATAGCTTTAGTGCTCACGTGGTAATTCTGTAAGTTGATGTAGCACTGTACGGCAAGACGCTGGGCTTCGATGGGGTTGTCCTTGACTGAAAATAAGTACATTGTCTATTTTTTAGTTTCATTTAAAAAGTAAATAGGTTCGTCAGATTTTTTTTAGATTTAAGCGCAAGTGTACCGATCTATCTGAAGACGATTTGATCTCTGAATACCACTGATATCTTACAAAATAAAAACGGAACAAATTAAGCGTATCCGTTAAGATTTTTTTTATGGCAGGCTTAACTCACGTCTTAAATCGAGTTTAGCTCGACATGTTTCGGGCTATTCTGTACCCCTTCTTGAAAGGAGCACGCGACTCGGCGTCTGCCGCAACACGCGCACTACTCGCCACGCCACCGCTCTGTTCACGCGACGTGAAGAAGGGCTACGAAATATCCCGAAACATATTGAGCTAAACTCGATTTATAGTACGTGAGTTATCCGTTACAATATCATTTATAAAGAGAAAACCGTCCATAGGCACAACACTTTCCTCCAATCTACACAGCGGGCTAGTAATAAGAATTTTAGCCCCAATTTGGGCGCCACTCTAGTTTTTCGGCATTATTATTTCAATTTCTTTAAATTTTAGTCTAATATTAGTCCTACGATTTTCACATATAAGAAAACGCAATTTGCTTATATTTTGTTCATATATGATAACTTACATTTCTTGTTTATGTTTCTAAGTGCAGCGAAAGTCTTGGGCTCAACGAGGCTGAAGGCTGCCTTCGGGATGATTCGGCAAAGCTCGGCCAGAGCTCGGATCGAGTTCATTCGAATGTAGAACCAAATTGCTGCGTCATCGTTTAGAATGGCTGTGGGGAAAGAAGTAAATGGTTTATGTACTTTAATTTAGGTACTGACAAACCCAGTCAAACATGAATAGACTGCAAACTTTTTTGGTCAAGCCATCAACCTGATGCCACAATGTCTAAAGCCCAGTTTAGACTAGCAAGAAAAATCGTGCAAGCTGGATTATTATGAGTACATTACGATTTCATAACGACGAGGAAGAAGTAAATTCTCCTATCTCATTCAGTAGGCCTGTGTGAGATAGGAGAATTTACTTCTTCCCCGTCGATAAGCGAACAAATTTGAAGCGGTCAATCGAGCGCTGCAATGTCATGCAACTAGCACAGTTTTTCTTGCATGTTTAAAATATGGGCTTAAGAATCACAATCAGCATTTTTTTCTGTCAAATGGTATAAGGGTGGAAAAATTTGGTTAGCACTAAGCAATAAGGGCGATACGATTTGATGATCTACATGTAGGCCACTACGGCTTGATAAATTTTCGAACACGTATCGGCCACGTATATTTCCACGGGTCAATGAAACAAAAAACTATAGACTAGTAGTCGGTTGAAGTTCCGTGTGACGTCACACATTCATACACTTTTTATTATACTAAAGAGTGACGTCAGTGGCCGCCACTCCAGAATATCAATCGTCCGTCCACTTCACTTCAGAGCCCGCTTCAAAGGTCACAGCTCATTACAGCAACCCGGCACCCGACCAGCACCACCCCGCCTCAAGCGGTTAGTATTCTTCATATGGATTTGTATGGGTATGTGCTCACTACATCAACTTCGTAGCGTCACCGGATCGCACCACTCGGTGACAGCCCGCTGCTCGCCGCCATAGGGACTACTAGGGAATTCGTGGACCACGCAGGTCCACTCGTTGTCAACGCGGCGTCCACCCGTGGACCACCTGTCGATAACGAGTGGACGCCGAAAGTCGAGGCGGTGCTGGTCAGGTGCCGGGTGGCTCTAATGAGCTGTGACCTTTAAAACATAATCCTTTTCCCTCAGCCCCATGCAATTTAGGACCAGTAAAAGAAGTGTTTATCATACCACAAAGGGCTTCGATGATGTTAGTGTCGGACATTCGCACAGCGGCCGGGAGCAGTTTGGTCATGTTGGCGACACCCATCGCGGCATCTGCCAGGAGTTCCACGTTTGAGCTGAGCAGCTGGTGGCAGAAGACCAGGTCTGTTCCCGTCTCGAACAGCGCCTGAGGGTAGAAATGATAATTAAATCATAGCTTTTATTATTTCGGAAAGATTCGGACGTACGTCATTTTAAAATCCAACCCTTTTCACATCGAGATGCTACAAGATACATCAATGACATCGGTAGATTGTGTACGAACTTTAAACTCATGAATGAATTCTGAATGGACGACGACGAGCCGTGTAGGTATTCAAAAATTAAATTACGGGCGTTTTAATAATTCTTGGACATGACTGGATCTATTGTATTCTGTGAGTACAATGAGGGTCGCTATTGACTGATCACATGTTTGTCAGGCCCAATGCAACAAGCGAAACAAAGGCCATGACTATAAAAAAGCTAAATATAAACTTACAGTTTAAACGCAGCCTTATAAAGATTATTTCTACTGAACATCTCACGTCTCTCCCGTTGGCTGTGAAGGACATCTTCGTGAGCACGGCCAGGCAGTGCGGCTTCATCGCTGGCAGTGCCATCTCCAGATACGCCAGGAGTCGGAGAATGCAACCAGACTGGTACAGGTGAGCAGCGTTCTCCTCTGTCTCCACGTAGTTACGGAGAACCCCAAGGACCATGGTGTGGACATCGCGGAATTCATAGGACTGGAGAAGCATGACAATAAAATAAATAAGACAAGTATAACTTTATGCTTACCGAAAAAATCACTACTTGGACAAAAAACGCTTCTTTCGACCTTCTTCTTAGGCTTTTAGAATTATAAGTACGAAAATAGTTTTTCTTAAATTTTTAAACCATATCATACGTTTCGTTGGTGGACGTCCTATTACCGCACTTGTGGGTCTGCGGTTTCACGTTGCATGCAGGCCACTTTATATTTGTATAGTGGACCTCCTACTACGACTGATATCATAATCAACTTTTTGAAACTTACAACGTAAAATATCAAGTATTAGTGGAATACGATTTATTTTAACTTAACCAGTTTCATCAGCTTCAAAAGCATGAGAACGATAGATAGCCCGTAGGCTTAAAAATGAACTACGGCAGACTAAGTAATGTTTTTAGCAAATAAATATGAAGTTTTTACCTCCAAAATATCACAAAGATCCAGCACGCCAGTCGAAGCCCTAAAGGTTTTTTGCACAACTTCATCTTTGTACCGACATATGAGCTGATCGACGGTCCTCAACGCCGCATGTTGGATAGCCAGGAACTTGCTCTGCATGAGAGCCAGGAGCGAGGGCCAGCTGAACTGCTGGTTCTTCGTCACTTCTGACGCGCACACTGGATCGTCCAAGAGGTTACTGAGGGTCTTGAAGAGATAGCAGGAAGAATCCATAAGTATTTGATTCGGTATACCCATAAAAGCTAGCCTTAAAAGCTGCGTATCTACCAGAGACGTGCCAGGATGGTGTTGCGTGGCATCTGATTTTCTTAAACCAATAGAAACCCTTTATTTATTTAGCAGCTGTTTCCCCTAGAGCTGTGCTGTGCGGGGATAGCTAAATAGAGCGTTTCTATTGGTTCATGAAAAATACATGCCTCGCAACACATCTTCGCACATCTATGAAAACGCATCCTAAAAGTGTTTAAATATCTTGAATATGAATTACGATTGCTAAAATGATATTGTAACGGATAACTCACGTCTTATACCGAGCTTAGCTCGAGCTTGACTGTTTCGTATCCCTTATTCACAGGAGCGAGCAGCGGTGGCGCGTAGTGGGCATAGCCGCCGAGTCGGGTGCTCCTGTGACGAAAGGCTACGAAATTGCACGAAACATATCGAGCTAAACTCGATATAGACGTGAGTCCGTTACAATATCATTTAATATGAGTGAGTTTCACGATAGTTTCATGTTCAAAATTACGATTGCTAAAGCTAAGATTTTCGATTGAAGGAAACCTCAGCATAACTTTTACCTGCAGACAGTTCTTCTGTACATCAGGATCCAAGCTATTTTTCATCCTCGAGAAGAGACTACTTAGTATGTTAGCTGAGACTAACTGCTCGCAGCCGAGAGGCTCTCTCGTCAACTCCGACAGTACCAGAGACGCAAATTCTAGAACGAAGACATCTTCAATCTGAAGATGTAACACGAGATCTGTTAAAGGTGCATTTCCGAAGAGAATCTCATGCAATCCATTAGGTATAGAGTCTAACCTTAACCAGCATAAACGCGATTGTCCTCAAGTTCTGCGGATTGGCAAGAACTTGTTCAGGGCCTCGAGGTAGCTGACATAGCTGAGCTAGAGCTTTTAACGCAAACCTCCTGATGTTCAGCTCTGAATGTTCCACGTGGGGTAAGATGAATCTGTGAATTTCAATTCACATGAGACATGGAGAGTAAAGAGACTAAAAAAATCCGGCAAGTGCGAGGGTTCCGTACACATTCAGAAAGAAAGAAAGAAAAAAACATTTACTTATTCGTGACAAAATAAAATAAATTAAAAACAAAATATAGTTATGCATGTCACGAAATGGTCCCAAATCAGCAATCTGCCGGTCTTGCGAACGGCGCTGTTCTTCCTTTGGGACCATATCTAGGTATGTAAGTAAACGGAAATCGTGTCTTGAAGATATTTCTCGCTTTTTCCGAGTGATTTAATACATCCAGTGTATGCAGAGCCCTATAGTAGGTAAGGCTGCAAAATGTACTATAGGCCGCAAAAGTGGATGGACTATGGCAAAACATAATCGTCTGACGCCTGAAACGGCGCCATCTATGTGTTCGATGTGTATTAGCGGAATTCACTTATTTACTAACTTGTTAGTTTACCAAAATCCCGCTAGATGGCGCTAGTTTGTTGATTTTTTAAGGGTTCAAAAAATATTTATTTTATCTTCATGTTAGAAAGACAAATTTCAACATCCTACTGCCCATTACACATGTTGTAATTATGTGTATAATCATTCACTTCAACTCTCGTGGCCAGCTAAACATGTGTCCCTGCCAGCTGCCAGGGTGGGACACCGTGGGATGCTACCTTCGTGTAACGACATTTCTGTCTCTTTCGTATTGTGCGAAAGTGTGTGAGAGGGAGAATTTTATTGTTTTCTTTACGGAGACCCATAATATGTTGCTTGTTTTTATCATCGAAACATCAACTTTACTAATCTCCAAGCAGTAAATTTACAAAAACACAAACTCAATATCGTCGCCTAATAGGATTTGAACTCGCGACATACGATTCTGTCGGAGCACTCTCAAACCACTCAGCCACTGATCTGTTATTTGAAGTCATGAAAATTGGATATATAACTCTGGTCGCCTTAAAATTAATCGGTAAGTCATATTTTACGAAACTTAAAGAGGGTAGACTGAAGATCTTCAAACTACCAGGCTGTTTTTATTACTTTGTTTTAAACTTTGCTACCTACTTGTTCAGCTGTTCCTACTTCTCGTTCCATTGTCTCTTTCAAGTTGAATCTGCTTACTATCGTAGTTATTCTTTAAAATGATTAGTTTTCATCGCAATGTTGAAACGATTAAAAGGTGTGATAAAATTAATTTATATAAAGAAGTAAAAAATATTTTAGAAATTTCTAGAGAAACTGGAGTTGATGTGAGTTTTTTTTTTACGTTTATCCTATCATTTTTTTTTACAACAATTATATTTACATTACATTATTTCATGTTTATTTATATTGTTACAGAAAAAAACAGTTATATTATGGATACAACGATATCGAGACGAATACCTTTTCTGCGGTTTTTGCTGCATCGTCAAAGATCGGTTCGACCACGACTCCTAGATACTATTCTAAACAATACCTACGCGAAACGACGGTGATCTCGTAGTGCCCAACATGGAATCTGGTCGTATAACCGTCAACCATGGGGATGGACGAGTGCTGCTGACCCGGGAGAACTTGTTAGAATACCCAGTCGAGCGAACGGTGGTGATTATGCCAGTTTGCTTCAGGAGACCATGTTGCCCACTGTTAGAATTGTTTATCCAGAAGAACAAGTGCCGTGCATAACGTTCGTGCAAGATAACTGCTCAATACACCGGTCGCGTATTATGCAAGACTGGTTTGATCAACACAAAAATAGTATTAAAGTAGTTTCTTGTCCTGCCAGATAACCGGATTTTAATCTCATTGAAAATATATGAGGTCTTATTGTCCAACGTTGAGATAACTAAAATGAGCGAACTCCGGAAACGTTAGAAGCTCACTGTGTAAAAATATGGGACAGTATTCGCGGGTCTAATCTGTGTGAAAATCTAGTTGCATCTAAGTGTTCCCGTCTGCAAGCAGTTATCGACAATCATGGTGGTTAAACTAGTTATTAAAATAAAATTGATAGTTTACGTGTAGACCGGGTTATATACTCAAACAATCATGTTATATATAAGTATTATAGAAACCAAAATAATTATCTTTATTTATGATCCTGTAGTATCACTTTGTTACGAAAAGTAATTATTTTATTATTATGAACAAAACATTTAATTACCAATGCCTTAATAGTTTTTTTTCGTGAGATAAGTGTGAAAGTTCAATATAATACGACTGTAATCTTATTATAACTGTTAGTAACACACTACAGTGGATCTACGCCATCAATTATTGTTATGTTTAAAACTGGAAACTTCACTGTTTATATATAATTTATAATAAAGCCTACGAGTCTTATGATAACCCGGTCTCACATAATATATACTTTCAAATACATTTTTTTTATTGTGGTCGCTTCAATCCTCTTTCCAGAAACGGAAATGAATACTTAAGCGAATACCTCAATAAAATCTTAAAATACAAATTTTGGTCAAGTGCTAATTAAATAACTAAAAACCTCACACGACACCCCGAAAATATTTTTGTATTTTTTTTAAGTTAGTTGTTTGCGTTTATTTT
This sequence comes from Choristoneura rosaceana, assembly GCA_037349165.1. Lineage (NCBI taxonomy): Eukaryota > Metazoa > Arthropoda > Insecta > Lepidoptera > Tortricidae > Choristoneura > Choristoneura rosaceana. Next base: position 3,209,395 of record JAZBNJ010000026.1, read on the forward strand.
TGATAACCTTCATTATTTCTTAAAATATGTATCAGTAGTTCTACTTCATTTCTAACTTTACAGTTGTAATTTGTAATACCAGATTTAGAAGAAAGTCAAAGTGACAGCCAAACGGCCAGTATTAAATTATCTAAGGGGTATGAAACATTCGTAAAACATTTTTAATTGGCGTATGCATTCGTAATATTTAGACTGGGCACAAACACAACCTGATTTAAAACACCGTGTAATCGATTCTACTCTGGATTCTGAGTAAACTACTTTCTGGTTTTCAGTTATTTAATTAATAATAATATTTAGTATAACATTAATAACAGCACTGCCATATTTAATGAATAGAAATATTGTTTTAGGAATAAATTTTTTTATGTTTTAAACTTCAAAACTTGTATTATTTTTGTTGCAACCTTATCCTTTTTCAGATTGTTTTTTTGTTTCCATGTTAGTCATCTACAAAATTAAAATATAAAGTAATAAACAAAAAAAAAAACAAAAACATAATTCTGAACTGTAGGATACGAACTCGGGTTCATTAAAGAATTTTTCCAAGCAGCCGATCAACTGAGCTATCGGCACATACCAATATGAGGACAAAATATCAATCATATTCATACCGTGCATTAAGCACGCCATCTAGTGCATTTGTGGTGAACAACTAACAAAATCGCCGCCTCTCGTGTGCAAGCGATTATAGAACGTAAGGTGTCCATCCACTTATGCAGGGCCGTGTACGTGTGGGGTGAGATTATATTGGTCATTGATATTTACAGACAGACATAAAAAAAATCAAGATTATCAGACTTTTCTAATTGGTTGTGTTATAATAGCTACCTCCATACCAAATTTCAAGATCCTGAGTTCACGGGAAGTCTGTAGGTTTTGATTCCCTTGAGAGTATCGAAAATTTGCGGAAATTTGCGACTTAAATGGCTGTATCTTTTGATTGCGTTGGCTTAGAAGTTTGATTTTTTCACAGGTCCAAGGGACAGTAGACCTGAGTATTTGATAAAAATTTCAGCTTGATACCTCTACGCGTTCCTGAGAAAAAGGGTCTTGACAGACGGACAACAAAGTGTTCCTATAAGGTTTCCGTTTTTTCCTTTCGAGGTACGGAACCCTAAAAATTTGTGTAATTATTTACACATTTCCTTATTGTAATAATGCATTGTGTAGGTGTGTACCAATAAAATATGCCGATAAGGTTGCACCGGAGATGTGCGAGGACGCGTTGCGAGGAATGTGTTTGTCATGAACCAATAGAAAACGCTTCATTTATCTATCCTCGCTCGGCACAGCTCTAGTCGAAACAGCTCAACGGAGCGAGGATAGTATAGCTCGTAATAAACCACATTCCTCGCAATGCATTCTCGCACATCTCTGGTGGTAACCCAGCCTAATGACCGAAACATTTACTTTACAACTTAGTTCATTAATGTCCTTCGTATACTTTAGGCTATAGAATAGAAATACTTGATCGCGTCCAGGTTGAAGAGGACGACGCGGTTTTGCATGTCTTGAGCTGAGAACTTTGTTATGGCTCGCAACGTCTGGAATCAGCAAAACGATTTCAATGGACGTCTACAAGCGACCTAAGGCACCACTACCACCAGGAATATCTTACTTGACATAGTATCTCCGGTTCAGCGGACTCTAAGAGCAGTATCGAAGTGTGGGCACTTTCAGGTGTTATCGTATAAGGGTGGAACGTCAGGTCTTTTTTCTCCGCTGACCGGTTATCCCTCTCCTTTTGCAAAGGTTTTGCCATGGTTGCTTTTTAACTAAAAAACTCCGAAAAATTGCTAACTTGTGCACAAATCTTTGACTAACTTGTCACAATGACAAAAACTTCACGCACATGTCAAAATGTAAAGATATAGAGATATAAGTAGGTACATTTTCAAATTCGGAGTCACGAAGGAGGATTCGTTGCAAAAATAATGGCCAGTATTAAATTCATTCCATATTCGAGAAAATCGGATTTGACATTCAAACCGTCACGTTCGATATGTCCGTTGTATTTTTAATTTAGATTTACTATATCTTTATGGGAAGAAAGAACTTGTTGATTCGCTGCGTGAGCAGCGCTGCTAGAAGGTTCAGGGCTTTGCAGGAGGTCTGGATCCTCCCCTGGTGGGGCAGTGGGGGGCTGGCCGCTGCCCCCCTTTGGGCGTTGGATGCGTTGGTACTAGTTGTTAAGTTGTGGTCGACTTGCGCTGTGGCCGTGTTTCGAGTGCTCGTACCTCCTGTTATGAAGAGTCTGCATGGAGAAACTATCCTAGTGAGTCCATAATACCTATTGATATTGGGGATATTGATCTGGATATTGTGGCTATTGAAGGTCGTTTTTCTTTGCGTTTCCACAAATGCTGACAAGAAATAAATCTGGCATTCTACGAATCTGGCGTTATACGAATCTGGCGTTCTACGAATTTGGTACTATGCGAATCTGGCATTCTGCGAATCTGATATACTGCGAATCTGAAAATCTAGCGTTTTGCGAATCTGGCATTTATGTGAATCTGGCGTTCTTCGAATCTGATACAAAGTGTTAAAACAATTTGTGGCGCGAACCTTATTTTAGTTTCTGAACGCAACCTGTGCCTTCTCGCTCGCTCGGTATCTCTCGCTCTCTCGGCTAGCAACTCCGAACGGTCGCACGCGCGCGCATATCGCGAGCCGTAATTTTGTGTATAATTATTCTTGTGAACCTAAAACTACTTTAAATATACATGTGAAGATAAGAAGACGTTTTCCTTTTGTCCTCCATCGACATTGGCGCCCAACGTGGGGCCAAGAAAATTTTACACGAAAATCGGCGCGACGCCATCTTCCTCGAGCGAGTTCTCGGAATATTCGGTGACAAATACCTATCCGCCTAATTGCATCGCTATGAAGACCAGGAAGCAATGCCACGAAGCCGGTCAACATCAGCGCGAGGGCGAAGATTCTGAGGATTTTCTTTCCGGAGAAGAAGAGGGGGCTTCGCGCGCCGACGGCGCGCCCCCTTCCCCAAACTCGCGCGCTTTTACAAGAAACGAGACCGCAAAGGAATCTAATACGATTGCAATTACCGAAGAGCAACTATCGACTTTACTGTCTAGCGTAATGCGCAACGCGATGCAACACGCTGCCGCCATCAACCCAGTTCCCGCGCCCACATTCAGCCGCGAAGCGACGCCTTCGGCGCCCTCGCCATCCATCGCTGTTGCTACGGGAAATATGGCAAAATGTACAGCGCGTTTCGACGGCCGCGGCAGCGCCAACGCAGACAGGATCGAATCCTTCATCGACGCAGTTGAAATGTTCGTCGAATGCATGAACATCAGTGAAGACCACGCCCTGAGGGGGCTCACAATGCTCTTCACCGACGACGCCGCTACGTGGTGGCGCGGCGTAAAAAGCAACGTGAAGACGTGGGCGGAGGCTACGACCCGCATGCGAGCGATGTACGGAGCCCCGCGCCCAGCATACAAGCTACTCCGGGACATCTTCGCTTCAGAACAAAACGACGAGCGCGCAGAAACCTTTATATCCCGCATACGTGCCACATTCGCAAAGTTCCCTTACGAAATAGACATTAGATTACAATTAGATATAGTGTATGGATTGTTAAATCGTAAAGTGCGTAAAAGTGTGCCGCGTGAATCTGTAAACGACGTCGAATCATTATTAATGAAAGCGAGAGATGCCGAGGAAGCGAGGATCGAGGTAGGATCTGCTAGTGTTAAAATTCCTAGTATCAGTGATAACAGTCAATTTCAAATTCCCGCGCCACCGCCGCGCGGCGCATCTGTCAAACCGCACGAACGCGACGTTGCCGCTGTTATCACTGCCAGTCCGCCGATAATCGCCCCTTCTAGCGCGAGCGAGCTTAAATTTAAAACTTCTCGTCCGCGTTGTAATTATTGTAAAAGTTTCGGTCATAGTGTAACCGAGTGTCGGAAAATTCAGGCTAAAGAAACGAGTAAAATGGTTAATAGTGACAGTAGCGATACTAGGTCCGCTATCAAATGTTACGGTTGTAATCAACCAGGGGTAGTGAGATCGAGGTGTGATACTTGCAATACTAAAAGGCCTACTACGTCGTCAACAGCTGATTTTCAGTCATTAAACACTTTAGAAAGCGTCGACAGCTCACGCCCGCTAGTGGACGTCACTATCGCGGGGCGCAAGGGCGTCGCTATTTTAGACACTGGTGCTTCTCAGAGCGTGGCCAGTCCGGCTCTTCACAAGATTCTGGTGAATTCTGGTGTCGAGTTCACGCCGACGCGGAGGACAGTAGGTCTGGCTGATGGATCTAACAAGGTACGTGATATTCTTACTGCTCAAGTGTCAGTCACTATTGGAGATCGCGAGGCGTTAGTGGATTTTCTTGTTTTTCCTGACAGTCAGTGTAGAACCTTACTGGGCCGTGACTTCATTTTAAATGCAGGAATAATTGTAAACATCCCTCAGTGCTGTTTTACATTTCAAGATGCCCCAAACCAATTGTTTACATTTGTTGAATCTTTCCAGTTGACATCTTATTATTCTGATTTAATGCAAACTGATACCAACCCATTAGTGTTGAGAGGTGATGAAGGTCACACTTTGTCATCTGTTGAAAGATCAGAACTTAATAGATTAATCTGTAACAGTGAGGAGCGGTTTGCAACGGAGGGTCCGGCCACTGACTTTGCTACTCATCAAATCAAAGTCAGCGAGGACCAGCAACCTATTGCTTGCCAGCCCTTCAGGATGTCCCAGAACAGGAGAGCCGCCCTGAAGGATGAACTGGATAAGCTACTCACTGCCGGTGTGATCGAAGAGTGCGAGTCACCATGGGCTGCAAATGTAGTCACGGTACCGAAGAAGGATGGAGGTATGCGTCTTTGTATTGATTATAGAAAGCTCAATGAGGTGACCGAACCTGACAGGTACCCATTACCAAGAATCGAAGACATACTACATGCAGCTAAAACCAGCAACTACATGACCACCCTCGACCTTCGGTCTGGCTACTTTCAAGTCAATGTAGACCCTGCCGACCGCGACAAAACATGTTTCATCACACCGATGGGCACTTATAGGTTTATTCGAATGCCAATGGGTCTTCGAAACTCGGGAGCCACCTTCCAGAGACTCATTGATAGGTTTAAGGCTAATCTAGATCTAGCGAGTACAGTGCTAGCATATCTGGATGATATTATTGTTTTATCACCAGACTTTCAGACGCATCTAAAGGATTTAAAAATTGTTTTCACCCGACTGGCTAGGTTCAACCTGCGAGTGAACCGTAACAAAAGCTGCTTTGCATGCCAGTCAGTCAAATTCTTGGGACATGTTATCGTCCCTGGTGGTATTCACATGAATCCAGACAAGACCTCAGCTATCACCGCCATGCCTCTGCCACAGAATGCCAAACATCTGATATGTTTCTTGCAAACTTCCAGCTGGTTCCGGAGATTTATTCCCGGCTACGCCGACGTCGCCCGGCCGCTCACCAACCTTCTGAAAAAGGACAGCGTGTGGTGCTGGGGCGAGCAACAGCAGCGGGCCTTCGACGCTATCAAGACGCTGCTGACGACGGCGCCGATCCTGAGGCAGGCTGACGAGGCGCAACCCTTTGTGCTGCGCACGGATAGCAGCGGGTACTGTCTTGGAGCTGTTCTAATGCAGGGGGAGGGGCATGACGAGCGCCCCATCGAGTACGCGAGCCGACAGCTCAACGCCGCCGAGCGCAATTACACGACCACCGAGCGCGAGGCGCTCGCCGTCGTGTGGGCCGTCAACAAGTTCAGAGGGTACATCGAAGGCGCTCAAGTCATCGTCAAGACCGACCACCAACCCCTCAGATGGCTGATGAATACCAAGTCGCCCAGCGGCAGACTGGCGCGGTGGGCCCTCACTCTCCAAGAGTTCGATCTGCGCATCGACTACACTCCAGGTAAAATGAATGTGATCGCAGATACACTCTCGCGCCCGCCGTGTTCGCAGGAAACGCAGAGCGACTGTGAACTGTGCTCTGCCGTAGTTGATTTCCCGGCGCGTACACCCAGCGACATACGCGACAATCAACTGAAAGATCCGGAGGTACGCAAAATAATCGATGACTTGGAATCCGACGACTCTCCGTTTAGGGGGAGACAGTGGGCGGACCGAGGCTACGTACTCTCCGACGGTATCCTATACCGCTACGCACCGAGCGACGACAGCGACGATGACGACGCTTGCCTCGTTGTCCCGGAGCACGAACGCGCGCAGGTGATGGCCGAATACCACGACGCGGCCACCGCCGGCCACCTCGGGGCCGAGCGCACCCTGCGGCGCATCGCCGGCAAGTTCTACTGGCCCGGCATGCGGGCGTTCGTCACCGACTACGTCAAGCGCTGCGTCGCTTGCCAACGCTACAAGGCAGACAACAGGAAGCCGGCGGGGCTTCTGCAGACGCCAGCCCCCGCCAGGAGATTCGAGGTCGTATCTGTGGATTTATTTGGACCCTTACCCGAGACCGGCGATGGACATAAGTGGATACTTATCGTAGAGGACGTGTGCACGCGTTGGGTAGAACTTTTCGCCCTACGCCAAGCGACTAGCCTGGAATGCGCTAAGACGCTCACATCGGAGGTGTTCCTACGCTACGGAGTCGCACGCCGCTTGGTCAGTGACAATGGTGTTCAGTTCGTCAGCGACATCATGCAGCAAGTCTGCCACGTCATGGGTATCGAGCAATCCCTGACCTCGTTCTACCACCCTTCCGCCAATCCTATCGAGCGCAAGAATCGCGACCTCAAACCGCAACTGGCGATCCTCGTCGGCCGAGAACACGACACGTGGGACACTCACCTACCGGCCATTCGGTTCGCCATGAACTCTGCGGTCACCGCCAGCACGGGTCATTCACCTGCTTTCCTAACTTTCGGCAGAGAGCTCCGCGCGCCACACGACGCCGCGAGCGACATGCGAGCGATCGTGGAGAGCGACACGGCCGTATGCAGCGTGACGCCGTACCTGCGGCGGCTGGCCGGCGCGCTGCTGGACGCACGCGACGTGCACGAGCGCGCGCAGGCGCGGCACAAGGCGCACGCCGACGGGCAGCGCCGCCCGGCGCCGGACTACGATCCGGGTACTCTGGTCTTGCTCAAGACGCAAGGCCCCAACGATACAGGTACAGGGCAGACGGCTAAGTTTATCCCTCGGAGGGACGGCCCCTACCGGGTGCGTGAAGCTGTCGGTCCTACTACTTATTTACTCGAACGTGTTAGTGACGGGGTGCTTTTGGGGAAGTATCACACCTCGCATCTCACTCCTTTCGTCGGCGACGTCCAACCCGCCGTACGAGAAAAACGCAGACGCGGTAGACCTAAGCGTTACTTAGACTAGTTTTTATCCGCGCTCTAGTTTTATGCTACCACGAATACGTGGGCGTTCATTCGTGCTAGAGGGGGAGTATGTGGCGCGAACCTTATTTTAGTTTCTGAACGCAACCTGTGCCTTCTCGCTCGCTCGGTATCTCTCGCTCTCTCGGCTAGCAACTCCGAACGGTCGCACGCGCGCGCATATCGCGAGCCGTAATTTTGTGTATAATTATTCTTGTGAACCTAAAACTACTTTAAATATACATGTGAAGATAAGAAGACGTTTTCCTTTTGTCCTCCATCGACAAATTTTGTTTATTTCATCATGACCTATCTATCGCCTCTCAAGCAGAGGGTCGTGGGTTCAAATCCCGGCTCGCACCTCTGAGTTTTTCGAAATTCATGTGCTTTGCGGTGAAGGAAAACATCGTGAGGAAACCTGCACAAACCTGCGAAGTAATTCAATGGTGCGTGTGAAGTTCCCAATCCGCACTGGGCCCGCGTAGGAACTATGGCCCAAACCCCTTTCATTCCGAGAGGAGGCCTGTGCTCAGCAGTGGGACGTATATAGGCTGAGATGATAATGATGATGATCATGATTATCATCATCAGCCGGAAGACATCCACTGCTGAACAAAGGCCTCCCCCTTAGAACGCTACAATTAACGACAATTCGCCACTTGCATCCACCGGTTTCCCGTAACTCTCACGAACCTTTTATTTATTTACTTACACAGTTTCCTATTTTAGATCACGGGAGCAGGCAACGGCCTTGGGCGCGAGTTGGCCATCCAGTTCGCAGAACTGGGAGCCACCGTGGTCTGCTGGGACAAGGACGCCAGAAGAAACGATGCTGTCGTCAAGGAGATTCGGAGCAAGGATGGAGAAGTGAGTCTGAATATCATAACATAATAAACTTACATTTTGGCTCCAGAGCCTGAATGTTTGAAGTTTGAAGAGCCTTTGTTTTTGCAGCGAGTTCTGCGCCTCATGTGTAGGGCGGAAAAGCCTTTAAACATTTTTAACCAGAGTTAAATTCTGCATGACCAAAGGCCTTATTGTCTAACACATCTCACAATCCATTTCTTTCTATGACGCGGTATAAGAAGAAGGTAGAAAGTGATGGTCTGATGCGATCGGCCTAAGACTATACAGTCCGTGAGATCTTAAAAAAACCTTCGGATTTTAGAAGCATGCTTCGGGTATAGACGATGACACGCGATTGTGATATGCGGTTCTGTTCTGTTATCAACTTGCAAAACTTTTCAAAGTTACCATAAAAAGTTATGTAAAGAATAACCATCAGCACAAAATAAACCTTACTGTAATAATATTACGCTTCTTTATCTTTTTCTAATTTTAATACAATATGACTTTTTGTCATGATACAAATAAAACAAAATCAGCGTTTTCGAATACTTCCATCGTCAATTTAAATTGAGAACACCCCGCCTCAACACACTACTTTTGTTTGGAAATATATAGAGCTGTTGTTATACTGTATCTACTTCTCTTGGGTATGTCAAATGAATTATTATGGTCTACTTTCCTTTTATATATTTTTTAATGTACTTTTAGAAATCCCCGTTGCTTCTATAACTCGATCTTGTACCTTATTAAAATATTTACGACCAACTTTTTTCTTAAAAATTTCAACTTATATACAAAATATTTATAAATGCATTGTAAACAATTTCCAGTGATTGGCTATTTACAGAAATACCCTGCTTAAGTTGACTCGCCATGGAAATCAATTTCCGAAAAATAACAAACTACCTAAATAAATATATGTAAGTGGTGGTTTTAACTGCTCTATATAAATCAATGAAAACAAAACGAGTGCACTCTACGCGTGATGGATTGCTACTGAGTCAAAAAGACAATTGTCATTATTTACTAACGAATCCTTCCGATTTCCCCCGAAACCCGAAGGGTTTTCTAAAAGCTCACGGATTGTACCTACTAACGGCAGTGGCGTCGCTCCTTTGACCTGCAATCTTCACCCGGCACGGGGCGCTCAAAAGCAAGTTTAACTACCTACTATTCTTTAAGAACACTCTTCCTTCCCCTAGTGTTTCGGCTACACGGTGGACGTGACAGCTCGCGAACAGGTGCTGGCGCTAGCGGCGCTGATGCGACGTCAACTGACCGACGTCTCCATGGTGGTCAGTAACGCTGGCGCGCTCACCACCGCACCACTCGTCTGTCTGCGGCCCGAGGCTGTGGCTAGGATCGTTGAGGTCAACTTGCTAGCGCACTTTTGGGTAAGACTTTGTTTAAAACTGATCAGCGATTGACTTCTAACTCATCTGATGGTAAGTGCAGATCAATGTAGTTCACTGGTCGGTAAGAGCTTGTTCTGGCCTAGAATAGCCCTTGTAGTTATCCAGAAAAACTGCCGACGAGAGTGAGTTCCATTCTTTAGAAGTCTTAGGACTTTTAATGGTTTGCTCTATCTCCGGCGCTGATTGACTTTTATCAAGAGCTTATAATATGTGGCGTCAACGACTGCCGTTTCCATGGTAGTCAGCAATCCTGGTTAACTTACCACCGCTTCACTCGTCTGTCTGCGACGCGAGGAATGCCTTCTTCAGAACTGACGTCTGAAAATAAGTACAGGTGAGGTTCAGGATATAGTTCAATGATCGTACCATCTGTTCGTGATTTGCACTTCACGTTGATAGGCACTTCTACTCTAGTTGGAAATTAAACGAAAGACTCCTTTGAAACCCGTTTGCTTTAGCCCAGGGCAGGAGTATTTCCTTTGTCTTCAAAGCCACTCACTTAACTACGGAAGTATGGTCTTTTCAGATATTTCAAGCGTTCCTGCCGAGCATGATAGAGAGACGCCAAGGGCATATTGTGGCGATAAACTCGAGTGCTGGACTAGCGCCGTGCGCTGATATGGTGCCCTACTGCGCAGCTAAGTTCGGCTTGAGAGGTAAATGTCACGCATCTGTAATACCCGTGTTGCAGATGGTGTTGCAGATGTTTAATGGGCGGTGGTGATCTCTTACCACCAGGAGACCCAGTTGCTCGTTTGCCTTCCAGTCGAATAAAAAAAATTTATCAAAAGCGTGGGTTGAATGTTTAGGCTTCGCTCACATTGGCTTATCTAGAGTTATTTTTCAGGGGGTCTTGGCCTATATTCTTGTGTGAAGACATCAGTATTGTAGAATTTCGAATCAGTAGCCCAACATCCTGGGGTGGGCAATAGACCATACTGGACCATACTCGGCCCACCCGGCCCCCCCTCTATATACGACTATGCTCGCCCCGCTGAGCTGTTTCCACTAGTGATGTGCTGTGTGATGATAGGTAAATGAAGAGTTCCTATTGGTTCATGAAAAACACATTCCTCGCAACACATCCTCGCTCATATCTGGTTGAAACACAACCAGTAGTTGCACGGGCACGCACCTGCCAGCACCATCAGGGTAGGCACGTGCAGCGCTAGTGTTGCTAGTTATTAGTGTTAGGGTCCATTCGAAATAAAACCTTCTCTATCAACACAGGTCTAATGGAGTCGATATCTGAAGAGCTTCGGCTCGATACTTGGACAAAGAACATCCAGACGACTTCTGTCTACGTGGCGACCATGGCCACCGGGCTCTACCCGGCGCCCGCACATCGCTTCACGTCGTGCTACTGCGAGATACACCCCAAAGAGGCTGCCAAGATCATCATCGAAGGTAAGGGCATGAGAATAAACTCATACCACCAATACTGCTCAAAACAAAACACGGCGTAACAAAATCACACAGACTTCGCTGCTTCGGCCACCTACTACGAATGGGAGATCATCGGGCTGCCAAGAGACCGTACGTGGGACGACCAACTAGTCGCCACCCTGTTGGGCGACCCAGGTACCGCTGGGAGGACAGTGTCCAGGCGGATCTGCGCGTCTTCACTGGCAAGAGGCTGCGCACGATCGGGACAGATGGCATGCTCTCGTTTCGGAGGCCAAGACCCTCTTTGGGTCGCTGAGCCAAATTAGTTAGTTAGTTACCAATACTGCTCAGCGAAATTCGTAGTAGAGTTACGAAATCGAAGTATGAGATTCGATGCGCGAAGTTGATCGAGACACCTAAGTATATCTCCCACCTAAGTCTAAAATAGATTTTACAAGCTTTTATGTAGTTTCACCTGTCCCATTGCCTGTCTGAAAGCCTGTCTGTTATGAAATCTTGCAAGTTCAATTTGACCAACTTCCAGTAGTCAGATTGACTTGAAATTTGGAATACTTATGTAAATTGCGTGACAATACAATAATCTAGTAGTGACATCCTGGTAGTCCGGCCAGGATCGTCTCCGCAGGATGGAACTCTTCAACGGTTAATAGCATCGACTTGAAATTTGGTATGCAAATTGAATGACATAACCTAACCAACAAAAAGTTGGAAACCACCGACTTCAAAGTTCAATATCTCAAAAATGGCTGAAACGATTTTGATAAAACATGTCTAAGAACCATTGCACCGCTAGAAAACCGGCTTTCAAATAATAAAACCTCATTCAAATCGGTCCACCTGTTTAAGAGCTACGGTACCGCAGACAGACACACAGACACAATAGCGGTCAAACTTATAAAACCCCTCTTTTTGGGTCGGGGGATAAAAAAATTGTCATAAAATAACCCCCTTATTCATAATACTTAACAAGCCTATGTTAACTAACAAATGCTTTGTCCCTTTCTAACAAATACAAATAACGAAGTGACAGATAAGGACAAACGAATTTTAGCGGCATTTTAACTAAAATAGGTTTGATTGTCGTTTATGAATAAGGGGGTAAGCGTAAGCTTATATTGAAAGTGTTTCTAGAAAAACTTAGGTAGGTACTTATTTTACTTATTGCATTTTTCTTCCAGGAATTCGACAAAACCACCGAGATATCAGCATACCTTCCTTCATGAAGGCGTTAATCAACCTGAACAACCTTATGCCTTACAGGATAAGGATCATTTTCACAGACTTCTTCAACTTTGGCCACAGGGGATGGTTCTGTTTTTGTTAAGCCCATCCATGTCTAGCGCAAAGTAAAAGCAACCTAAATACGCTGACATAGATTCGCAAATTGCTTGCATTGCCTAATTATAACTAGTGAAGCTCTCATATAATTGTAATTTGATATAATTTTACGGCTCTTATAAGTTTTCTAATAGCATTTAAGTTTTCAAGTTTAGATAATGCCTATGCGATAAAAATATGAATGAAATTCAAAGTGCAATTTCAATTTTGATAAGGCAATTGTTAAAAACATGTATTGTAGTTAATTTTAATGAGTTTTTATAACTAAATGTTTAAATGGTTAACTTAATTAAAATGAAATATACTTTGATTTCGATTTTTTATTTAAACAAGAATAGATTTTCTAAATTATAAATACTGTTACATATAATCACGATCTTTAATTTGTGATTGATTAGATCTGCATAGAAAATCGTGCAAGTTGCATTAATATCGGCCTAAATATGTCCCACAGGCCTTCTCTCAGAATGAGAGGGCTTGGGTGGTAATTTCCACGCGGGCTCATTAAAATCAGAGGTTCGAGCCTGAGCTCAACCCATGATGACCCTCTGCTTGAGAGGAAATAGGTCAAACCACTGGGTCACTACAGTTTGTTGGATTAGCTTGTTGCAATTGACTGCACTACATTGCACTGCATTGATTGACTTTGAACTATTATAGTTGGCTTTAAAACTTGTCAATGTAATGCAACTCGCACAATACTTACTTCCTGTAGGTCTAAACTGGGCTTTGATTGTCTAACGCACTAGAGATCGCAATCGTTTTCACCTTCTCTTTCTCTCACACAACATGAGATGAGGTTAGAAAGAGATAGCGGATGCGGTCACGAACGTCAGCACATTAGACAATACAGCCTCTTGGCTAAGAACTAACTAACAAACATGCCTTTGCAACTCACAACACAAGACTTCACTCCCACACTTCTCACACATTGCCTTCTCCGAGTGCATCAACACATGCTCATCTCGTACACTTGCACAAGCAAACAATCTGTCACACAGTGTACAACTGTAGTGGTCAGTCTTGTGTTGTACAGCATGGCGGGTCAAGGATGTGTGCGTGGCGAAGCTCTGGCCACAGGACTCGCAGAGGTGGCGGGAAGGTTTGAGCTTTGCGGTGTGCTTTAGTATGTGCACATAGATTTCTTGACGGTTGGATGAGGTCAAGCCGCAGACTTTGCATCTGGAAAAAAATTAAATGGTAAGTATAGTCACAGTGGCATAGCTTGGACTAATGTAGACGTGGGCAAAGTCGTATCAGCGAGGCCACTTTTCTATGGTCACATTGTATATAAAGAGGCCTCGTGTCGTGAGGCTCATTAAAGCTGCATTAGTAGGTTGTTATAATTTCCATTAAATTTTCGTGTCACAATGGAAAAAGTTAATGGAAATTAAATCTACGTGCTAACACAGCTTTAACTCTGTGCAATTTTTTGGTCTTCACCCATATTACTTGCCACGGAGGCATTTTTATATTCATATTCATATTTATTTATTCAAATTCATGTTCATTACATTATTAGATGGTAGTTTTACAAGATGGTAGGTACATGACACCCTGTAAGGGTATAAGAATGTCTATCTATTCAAATATTTACTTATAATTATTTATGATTATTTATGATGATTATTTAATTTAGTATTATGTTTTTAAGAAGGAGGGTATTTAGTATTTATTTTGTTAATTTTTATTCATGGTTATTTTTTCTTCTCCATATGTGTATGCTTAAGTAGTTTCGATGAAATAAATCTATATAATCAGAATATGATAGTGTCTGAGTAAAATCCTACCTGTAAGCTACATCTCCTGTATCATGTTCTTTTAGCTTATGCTTAGACAGTGCTTCGTCACCTATAAAGGTATGTCCACAGATATCACAGTTACGCTCCTGTGACTTCAACAAATGGTTCCGTGCGTGTCGGTACAACAGAAACCTTTCTGTAAAGGTCTCCCCACATTGCTTGCATTGGTAACTGCACCCAAGCATAGCCATATAGTCTATATGACATACCCTGAAGTGTTTGGTCAACAGGTCTTCACTTTCAAACTGTTTGCCGCAGTTACAAGTTAACGGTAACAAAGGATTGTGAGTGATTCGGTGTTGCAACATTTGTTTTCTTGAATCAAATAAAACGGTGCATTCAACACAAGTACGCATAGCATAGTCACAAATACTTATATGGTGTGACAACTCTTGAACTGTATTAAATTTTGTATCACATGCGAAACAAGTATTTTTTTCTATATATTTGGTTTGTGGTTTTACTTGCGCTTTTTTCATCAACAACTCTTGTACTATTTCTGTGCCAGAATCCAACTCATCCACTTCCATTTTCAAATCAGTTTTAGGTTTCTCTTTCTTTTTGGGACTAGGGTTTTTTATTGTTTTCATGCTGGCAGTTGAATCATTATTTGAGTCCAACATGTTGACTATAGAAGGTATGTCTTCTTTTCCCAAGTTGTTTAAATACTCCTCTATGTTGGCAGTATTGTTTAGAAACTCTAAAAGCGAATCAGAATTGTATTCCGAATCAGGCAAAGGTTGAATAGGTGTTTTAGTTTCTGTTGATTGTTTCGACTTTTCCTCCAAAGAGGACTCTAACCAGTCTTGAGAGCAGCGGGCATTAAGTTGGAAATTATAGAATTCGCTCAGCTGTGAGACACAGCATACACAAATGTCCGTTGGAAGACCATCATTTGCCGAAATGGTCATGGACAGGCAAGATTTCACGTGAAGGTGAATTAAACGGTCCTCTAGTATGGACACGTGTTCCGATTCCACGTCTAGACATATCCGACAGCAATTTTGGACGTTTTCACTCATTATTTTGTTTATTTACACTTATATCCACAGTGTAACAACTGAAACAAGTATGATAAGAACGAACAGATGTATGATAGACCAAGACAAGACCATTTGAAAACAATGAAACTTCAATGTGACAGTGACAGTTTTTTAATGTTACCAACACATCAATATCAAAAATAAGTTAAAATCTAAAACCCATGAATGGAAGAAATTGCGGTCCCAAGAATATAAAACAATGAAATATTCTTATCTGAAATTTTTACTCTTTAAAAGCAAGAATGCCATGATTACTTTAAGCTAAGTCATTAAATTAATTCATTTTCGGACACGAATAATTATCTTGTTTCATGCTTTTCGGACCGCGAATTCTTCCGTTGTTGAACTTCAATTCATTTATTGACAAAAACCTCCACATTATGGCCTTAATCACGTCGTTAACTAATTAAATTAATGAAAAAGTTAAGCTTAACAGGGGGAGTACAGCCCACCTCAGCTAATAATCTGATTGTTGTACTAATATTTATTTAATATTTAGTAGCGAGACATCTCTAGAAAAAATGGTTTTAATCTCACATCTTTCATCCCGTAAATGCTATACACGATTATAATATGAAGGCTTTTTTTATGAATAAATTTTTCAACTTTTGCATTTTGTCATCATCAGTTTACGACACGAAAATATTTTATTTACAGGTTTTTTGCTAGGCTGGCTACCCGCAGGTAACTTTTTTTCTCCATCTAGATTTGTACCGACAAAGATTGTTAAATCATACTGCCACGTTTATCAAAATGGATAAATTTAATTTCATGAAATTAACTTAAGAAATCCCATACAATTCTCCTAAATCACTTTATTTTTGAATTCCATTACAATATTGTTTGCATCGTTCACAATTTCAGATCATTTGAAATTACCTTGGTACAGGAATCATTTTACGAAATTTTCATAAAAAAATTTAAAAATGTCAACAGAACAGTGAACACAGGACAACTGTCAAATAAAATCCTAGTACGGGACGTCCATGAGAACGGGCGACCGAGGACTGCGAAGTTGTCGTTTTACTGAAGTATAAATAAATACGCAAGGACCTCAAACCCAGCGTGGCGTTAATAATTAATTTAAAGCGACAGGAGTCACTCAACAGACTGGAATCGATGGCAACCGCCGTTTGTTGTAAATAAACGCGTATTTACGTACTCGCCATGGCTAACTCGGAGAATAGTGACCCAAAACAGGAGGTAGAGGATTCCCTGTTGTATTCAGCCAGACATGGAGAACTTAAAATTGTGAAAGCACTGCTCGAGGCGCATAAGGAAGGCAAATTAACCTTGGACATCAACTGCAAAGGTGATAAATACTTCTATCCTTTTTCCTCAATTTGTTGTAGAAAATAATAATATAATAAAAGTTTTATCCTAAAAAATAATGTTTACTGGAATTAAAATCGTAATTTTTATACTATACTTCTTATCTGTATACTACCTTCACTTTTTTCTCATTTGACTACTTATATTAATAAAAATTACGTGATGTTTTTGCATTGACTAGAATCACATCCACCAGCAAATGCTGCTACATAAAATAAAAATAAAAGATATAAAGGAATTACATGTCTAATGTTCAGATTAACAATCGCAAATTTGTAATAGTCTAAGCTATGCTACAAATATGTTAGTGGTAGGTTGTACTTCATTTTTGTAGGCATGATTTGGTGACTCATTATTTTGCTTCATGCGTGAATGGTCAATAACCATGTGACCTACTCTCAGCATAATAATACTCTAGAACATTTATTTATGCTATAAGACTACTATCTGAAGTAGTAAAATAAAAAAATGTAGAAAATTTTATCCAAACCATTTTTTTTGGGGGATGACCTAATAATGTCCATCCGTTTCTATATTATGAACAAAGTTTAATCTCAAAATTCCGTATTACTAAGTTGCTTGGTGAAATATTAAAAATACATTGTTTCCTTAACATCATAGCTATTTTATCAGTCAAACACCTTTGACCTGACAGTTTTATAATTAAGATTGTAGAATGTATAATATAAGTAGGTTAGGTGACTCGGGGCTATTGTAGGTGGGGGGGATATTGTATCTGAGCTGTCTGATGGCGTCCTTACGACACCATTTTCGCCATGAACGTAAAATGGCCGAGAAGAACATGGCGTCGTAAGGATGCCATCAGACGGCTCAGATAAAATGTCTCCCCAGCTATAATAGCCCCTGGTCACCTTAGTTATATAATTAATTATTTTTTATTAGGGTTCCGTACCCAAAGGGTGCCAAACGGGACCCTATTACTGAGACTCCGCTGTCTGTCTGTCTGTCTGTCTGTCTGTCTGTCTGTCTGTCTGTCTGTCCGTCTGTCACAGGGCTCTATCTCTTAAGCCGTAATAGCTAGGCACTTGAAATTTTCACAGATTATGTATTACAGTGGCCGCTACAACAACAAATACTAAAAATAAAATAAAGTTAAAAATTAAGGGGGTCTTCATACAAGAAACGTGTTTCATTCAGCGGTTTTTGGTTGCTAGGCTGCTAAGATTCGGCCGTCAGTTGCTAGGGGTAACGCGAGTGACCCTATGTTGTTTTTAATGTTCAACTACTTATTAATTTGTGATTTTATTAGCGCTATTTTATAAAACCTTCGATAGTATAATAATTATCTCTAAGGCCGTGGTTTATTTTTGTGTGCAGCATTAAGACTAAATAACAATTTATGATCCACAAACCTCCGACACACACTACACACACTTCACAAAATCCGACTTCAATAAAGCACTCACAGCCGCTATGTTTAATGTTTTTTACACAAAAAAAAATGTCCGTTGTAATTTATACTAAGTAACAATATTTATTTACAAGGTCAAAATTTAAAATCAGGTTATGATTAATTCACTAATAATAATAAGTACGCGCCGTGCGTCGGCCGAAATTACCGCGCTAATTATTTTTTTTAAATTGTAAATATTTTTCTGGCGCGAGCATGGCATAAGTCTGAAGCGCTATTCAGCCTACTACAGGGCGACAGCCAAAGAGGATGAGAATTTAAAATTATTATTTATTCCAAAATACTTGCACCTAGTCCTAGTGCTTACATTTTGGTGACATGTTTTTATTAACTAGTAATATAACTAGTTGTTTGTTGGGGTGGAATTAATATTTCAACTTAAGTGGCTATCTTCAACCGATTTAGCTGAAATTTTTGCGTGCATGTTTTTTTTTTATTCGACTGGAAGGCAAACGCAGCAAGTGGGTCTCCTGGTGGTAAGAGATCACCACCGCCCATAAACATCTGCAACATCAGGGGTATTGCAGATGCGTTGCCAACCTAGAGGCCTAAGTTGGAATACCTCAAGTTCCAGTAATTTCACCGGCTGTCTTACTCTGCCGAAACACAACAGTGCAAGCACTGCTGCTTTACGGCAGGATTAGCGAGCAAGATGGTGGTACCAATCCGGGCGGACCTTGCACAAGGTTCTACCACCTGCAGGATGACATGTGTATGAACCCGATGGCAATGCAATATTATTATGACGTAGAGCTGATCTGATGATGAAATTAGACGTTGGCCATAGGAACTCTGTAATAAAACGATACGACCGCATCGTACGGAACCCTACATGCGCGAGTCGTTCGCACTCGCACTTGACCGATTTTTTTAGACTCATGTGGGGTAAATATATGCAGTGGGTAGTGTACTCTTAACCACTTACTTCTTATATTTACGTCTTATTTAGCTTTAATTTTGTGTTAAATGCTGCCATCTTATGTTCTAAACCAGGTATGGGGAAACTTATTCCTTCGCATGCCAATAAATACTAACGAAATATATGGCAGGCCAAGTTGTTGCATTTTTGGCTATGTTATTTACTGAAATAAAAATATTGATATGTATTTTCGGAAACATTAATTTGGCCATTGCCAATGGGAATGAAATTTTGTAACAATACGAACTCTTCTCTTGATTTTTGTTTGATAGTCGCGGGCCGCGGGCCGCAGTTTCCCCATCCCTGTTCTAAACTTAATGGACCTTAAGTCTTTTTCTATAAAATTTCATACTTTCATAGTTTAAGCAATTCTTCCAGGCAAGACTAAAAGCAACCTAGGATGGACTCCACTCATACTGGCCACATATTTTGGCCATGTGGAAGTGGTGGGGGCTCTGTTGGAAGCCGGTGCAGATGTAGACGATGTCAACGAAGCCGGAGACACGGCACTGCACAAGGCATCTTTCATTGGCAATGAGGTATTCTTTGTGTTCCTCTATTATAATCCTACTAATATTACAAAAGCAAAAGTTTGTTAGTATGTGTGTGTGATACTTCATACTAAATAACTGTACAGATATGGATGAAATTTGTTATGCAGATACCTGGACATCTGGAATAACACAAAAGATACTTTTAACAATAGCACCACAGAATCAAAATAAAATCCCAAAATTTGAGTTGCAGGGATTATTAAAACAGTTTGTAAATCGTAATACTTACAGGAACTAGTAATCCTCCTTCTAAAGTACAAAGCTGATGTCAACGTAATGAATGGCGAGGGTCGAACGGCCTGTGACGTGTGCAAGACCAGAGACGTCCAGAGACTTCTGGAGGCGGCACAGAGGTCGGAGAGGCATGAGAGGGAGCGGAAACTGCTGAATAACGCTAAGGCGGGAAACGTCCAGGAGATCCAGGAGTTGGTAAGTGGAACATCGTCACTACTTTTTACTTTAGACGACCAGATGGCCTAGTGGGTAGAGACCCTGACTACGAAGCTTGAGGTCCCGGGTTCGATTCCCGTGTCGGGGCAGATATTTGTATGAAAAATATGAATGTTTGTTCTCGGGTCTTGGGTGCTTAATATGTATTTAAGTATGTATCTATCTATATAATTATGTTTATCCGTTGCTTAGTACCCATAACACAAGCTTTGCTAAGCTTACTTTGAGACTAGGTCAATCGGTGTAAATTGTCCCATGATATTTACTTTAACAAAAACTCGTATCTCAAAATGGATCATTTTTCCGAGTGCACTATATGACTATTACGTCAAGGTTCAATTTTGTTGACGTATTGATTTGAGATACGTGTTTTTTTCAAAGTAGTGACGATATCTCTATTAGCATACTGGTTGGAACTATGGCCTTTCAATGAAATGGCGGGCTGAATCGTTGGTGAAATGAAATAAAATAAAAAAAGTTGCTATTTCATTTCTTCGCCATCGAAGGGAAAAGCAGAGTGTAAAACTCGAGCACGAAACCCATTTTCCCCTCGACGTGTCTATCCACCCTCGCCGTACCGGCTCGGATGGCTATATGAACGCCTCGGGTAAAAAGGCTCGTTTTATGCTACTGTTGTACAATCTACTATTGACTTTGACTTTGAAAATCATTCTGTTGACGTTTGATTACAGTTAAGCAGCCCAAACCCTCCGAACATAAACTGCGTGGACGCACAAGGCAACACGAGCCTCCACTGCGCGGCGTACCGCGGGCACGCGCGCCTCGCCGTGCTGCTGCTGCAAAATGGAGTCGACACCACGCTCAAAAACTATAGTGGTACGCATTGACATCTACGTACAATCTTAATTTGATTGCTTAAGGTGGTTTGTCACGGTCAGCTAGGCACTACAGCGCCAGTAGATGACGTTAGTGTGCAAATTCCACGTATTTTTTTTTTTTTAGGAATGAAAATGTGGATATTTTTATAAAATAATGTACCTAGCGCCCGTAGAGTGAAATTTGTAATATATTCTACCAAGTTTCAGATGTATTTTAATTCAGAAAATACTTTCATTTGGGAATGCTGCAGTTTCGACTGATATTTTCGCACACATGCTTGCAATTTGATATAAACAAAAGTCTTTGTTAATTTCGCTGGCATGATCAAAGAGCAGAATGGCCTAGTTGTATAAGGCTCGAGTTTACCCTAAGAATAGCTTAGGAAGTTCGGGTTCAAACCCGTTGAACAATTAAGCTTTTTTTGTTTTTTTTTTATAGTTCTCTGTTAACGACGTTAATGTTTATTGAAATGTGTAGCAAAAAATTAATAAGACCTAATTTAGGCACATTTTTTTTTAAATTTTAAGCGAATCTATCTATGAATATGCACAACTACAATACCTACTATGAGACTTATTCCTCACATCTACTCAAGGGTTGCTTGGTAGAGATCCCTTCGAGGGATAAGTTCCTCTTTACAAAGTCAAGGAAACCGAATCACGTACCAGGGTGGAACCTTTTCATATTCAATTACGCTGTGATTTCTTTGGCAGATGTATGGGATGTCAACAATACATTAGTAGCACATGGGTTGCATATGGGTTATATATTTTTTACAATACAGTTTACATACTATGGGAAAATTAGTCATAACCATTATCATTATCCCTATACATACATACAGGCCTCCTCTCACAATGAGGGCTTGGTTTGGGCGTTGTTTTCAACGCAGGCCCAGTGTGAATTGAAATATAGCACACACCATTAATTATTTTACAGGGGGTTGCACGTTTCTTCACGATATTTTCCTTCTACGAAAAACGTGACCATATTAAATTAGACTTGTTTATTTTTATTTCAAATTTAATTGGTTGGGTAGTAATCGAAGGCCCTATTGAACAACAAATTAAAAAAGTCCATCACTAAGTCAGTTTTTATTTGTTTATTTACATCAATCAATCAAATTAGCCCACATAAAACCACTGCTGAGTGCCTCTTGCATTTTCACGCCACTTTTCCAGTCTTGTGCCAGTCTCATACACATCTGTAATTAAATATTTTTTTATGAAAACCAAACATATTTTGAAGAAGCATAATTTGTCAAATGAACTTTTCTCTGAACTCCAAAATTACCGAGATATTAAGCTCAAAATTTAAATCCGCTACCAAGGGTAAGGGTTCTGGAACTGTGCATTTTTCCAGGGTAAAAAATAGCTAATATCAATCTCTGACCAATAAACTATCTCTATGCCAAAAATCACGCCGACCCGTCGCTCCGTTTCGACGTGAAAAACGGACAAACATATAAACAAACACATACACTTTCGCATTTATAATATTAGTATGGAAGTAGGGATATGGTTTTCAACATTATCATCACCGTCATCATCTTCATATTAGCCTCAGGACGTTCACCGGTGGACTTTAGGCCTCTTCCATACATATTTTCCCGAGTTGCCAATACTTAGGTAAGTACTCGCCACGCTTGATAAGCGGGTTGGTGAGCGCAGTATATGTATGTTGTACTCAGTCTCTACAGTACTTACTTTTCAATTTCCTTATAATGCGTCTTTTCCGAGACTAGAGTATCGAGTATTGATGCTTTATATGTATTTTATTCGCAAAATTCGTGGGTTCATAGTTTCCAATGTGAATTATAATTCAGGTCAATACTTGAAAATATAACTTCATTCACATTATAGATTATATATAATTATAATTCCGCCAATTTCGAGGACAAATTACGATAATTTAATTTAGGAAAAAGTTACTCTAGTTTTTACAATGTTATGACAACTAACGAACAAAAAATTATGACTTGACATTTGACAATTGAGATGCTTTTTTTATTTTTATTTTTTGGAAAAAGCTAAAGCCACAAGCCATGCAGCTTTTGTCTGATTTTATCACTACTAATTTATAATCCGTTAATGCAATTTTCCGTACTTATTTATTAATTCGTTCATGTTATGTCATTTTCTTCCTAATTTCTGTCGAAAATCCAAAGAATTGGCAATGCATTTATTCGTTGCGCTTCAGTCTTTCGACTGACGGACTTTGTACCTATGGCCAGCAAAAATATTAAAAAAAATAGGGAAACGAGCTTCAAAATGGTAATTATGTAATTTTGATCAGACAAATCGAACGAAATCTGGCAACGTCGCTTATCATCGAATTGTCGGCGAGTTGACAACGTGGCTGAAACGCACACTACTAACCAAGCCGTTGGTGTACGATACTGTCGGCTGTTCACTCGCATATTGACAAAAATGAACCAAAATAATCATTTAGATTAAGCTATTAATCAAAAGCTTTCTTAAGGTAAATAAAAAATGACGCAACTAGATAACGAAATAAACGTCAAGAGATGTGGTTTTAGTTTCAAATAATCTTTCAAGCGCAAATGGTTGGGAAAATTAGTTAGTATGGAAGTCGTGCCACCTTAATAACGATCCCCCTTATTCATAAACGACAATCAAACCTATTTTAGTTAAAATGCCGCTAAAAATCGTTTGTCCTTATCTGTCACTTCGACATTTGTTAGAAAGGGACAAAGCATCTGTTAGTTAACATAGGCTTGTTAAGTTTTATGAATAAGGGGGAATATTTCTTGTCCGGGTGAGCGGTTAGTTCCGATGGTGTGCCGAAAGTTTCTCGATGAGGACTACGGCATAGATGTCGCTAGTGTCGCTGCTTAAGTGGCTAAATAAGAAACAAACAAGCTGAGATATGTACAGTCCGTGAGATCTTAAAAAAACCTTCGGATTTTAGAAGTATGCTTCGGGTATTGACGATGACACGCGATCGTGATACGCGGTTCTGTTCTGTTATCAACTTGCAAAACTTTTCAAAGTTACCGTAAAAAGTTATGTAAAGAATAACCATCAGTACAAAATGAACCTTACTATAATAATATTACGCTTCTTTATCGTTTTCTAATTTTAATACAATATGACTTTTTGTCATGATACAAATAAAACAAAATCAGCATTTTCGAATTCTTCCATCGTCAATTTAAATTGAGAACACCCCGCCTCTACATAGTACTTTTGTTTGGAATTATATAGAGCTGTTGTTATACTGTATCTACTTCTCTTGGGTACGTCCATAGCTGGGCACCGTTAATCAAAAGGTTAACTTCGTTAATCGCTAATCCGCTACTAAGAAAGTTAACTTCGTTAAACGTTAAAGCGTTAAATTTCGGAAGATTTAACGCAAGTTAACGTTAATCGTTAATCCGTTAACATTTGATAATAAAAAACGAATCCCAGTATCAGTTTTCATTAAAGATACTCAAAAGTGTATGATGTGATCTACCAATTACATACTTATTGAAATCTTAAATGAAACAGCATAGTTCAGTACACTCCGTGAGATCTTAAAAAAACCTTCGGATTTTAGAAGCATGCTTCGGGTATAGACGATGACACGCGATCGTGATATGCGGCTCTATTCTGTTATCAACTTACAAAACTTTTCAAAGTTACCGTAAAAAGTTATGTAAAGAATAACCATCAGCACAAAATAAACCTTACTGTAATAATATTACACTTCTTTATCTTTTTCTAATTTTTTTACAATATGACTTTTTGTCATGATACAAATAAAACAAAATCAGCATTTTCGAATTCTTCCATCGTCAATTTAAATTGAGAACACCCCGCCTCAACACACTACTTTTGTTTGGAAGTATATAGAAAATGAAAATGAAAAAAGTTTATTGGTTTAAATAAACAAGTGTTACAAAAACAAGGTTGGGGCCACCTTTTAAGCAAAAACAATGCTTGTGTCAGGGGACCAGGACAGGGGAAGTATATAGAGCTGTTGTTATACTCTATCTACTTCTCTTGGGTATGTCAAATGAATTTTTTTGGTCTGCTTTCCTTTTATATTTTTTTAATGTAGGTACTTTTGAAATCCCCGTTGCTTCTATAACTCGATCTTATACCTTATTAAAATATTGACGACCAACTTTTTTTCTTAAAAATTTCAACTTATATACAAAATATTTATAAATACATTGTAAACAATTTCCAGTGATTGGCTATTTAGAGAAATATCCTGCTTAAGTTGACTCGCCATAGAAATCAATTTCCGAAAAGTAACAAACTACCTAAATAAATAAATATATGTAAGTGGTGGTTTTAACTGCTCTATATAAATTAATGAAAACAAAACGAGTGCACTCTACGCGTGATGGATTGCTACTGAGTCAAAAAGACAATTGTCATTTTCTACTAACGAATCCTTCCGATTTCCCCCGAAACCCGAAGGGTTTTCTAAAAGCTCGCGGATTGTATTTATATTTTTTGCGTTGCCAAAATAGACTGGACTATAGTCGCGATCGACCGGTTGGCCATCCCTGCTCTAAAAAAATTTAAAACCTGAATCACATTTATTTACAAACCGTATTTTTTATCAAAAATTCTAGGGTTTAATGAATGATTTGAATGTACGAACGATTGAATACTCGACATTCTCATCGATATGGCCCAAGCCCTAACTGATTTTACTTTATTATCTACGTACAAATATCATGTCCAGAGAAGAAGTTTTTTACTGTGATAATGAAAATTACTGCTGTGTTTAGAAATCGGGTCGGTTTGTATGCGTGTGTACGAACATTTTGCATTTTTCATTATCTTGTAGATTGCATGGTGTGGGAGTGCATAGCCCCTCCCCCCGCGAGTTTAGACAAAAAAAATGGTTAGCAATCCGTGAGCGATACCATCTTCTTTTAGTTGAATACTCGAAGGGCGCGGCGCGTGCGTGCGATATCTCTTTGATAAATAGTAGGCACCAAATTAACGATTAACGGTTTTAAGGACATTTAACGGAAGTTAACGAGTCCGTTAACATTTTTTGAAGTTAACTTAAAAGTTAATCCGTTAGTCAAAATGTTAACTTCGTTAATTAACGATTAACGGTTTAACGAGTTAATGCCCAGCTATGGGTACGTCAAATGAATTTTTTTGGTCTGCTTTCGTTTTTTTTTTTTTAATGCACTTTTCGAAATCCCCGTTGCTTCTATAACATGGTCTAGTACCTTATTAAAATATTTATGACCACTTTTTTCTTAAAAAATTCAACTTATATACAAAATATTTATAAATATATTGTAATCAATTTCCAGTGATTGGCTATTTACAGACATACCCTGCTTAAGTTGACTCGCCATGGAAATCAATTTCCGAAAAATAACAAACTACCTAAATAAATATATGCAATTGGTGGTTTTAACTGCTCTATATACATCAATGAAAACACAACGAGTGCACTCTACGCGTGATGGATTGCTACTGAGTCAAAAAGACAATTGTCATTTTTTTACTAACGAATTCTTCCGATTTCCCCCGAAACCCGAAGGGTTTTCTAAAAGCTCACGGATTGTATATGTGGTGCATAGGGGAAATTCGTGTCTGTACCGTTGTCCAGCGGTGGTTTAGCGGTATAGCACGCGGCACGGAATGCCGAGGACCTGGGTTCGATTCCCAGCGCTGGTCTTATTTTTCTGATTTTTCTGTGCATATATATTTCAGTTTGTATTTTCAATCTATGTACAGTCAAGGGCAAAAATATGTATAAACTTTAGTACCTTGTCACTTTAACCACTGTGACAGTTCATATATGGCAGTTCAAATATGACTAAAATAATCAGGGTACTAAAGTGAATACATATTTTTTCCCTTGACTGTACCTTACGGCACTAGACTGGATGTTTGGAACAAAACGCGCGGCGCATCAATCATCAATATTGCTTTGACACAACCCCTGTTACGGACGTCAACAAACTATAGTGAAACCGTCGGGAGGCAAAAGTTACTAATTACCACTTAAAGTTCATCATATCAGCCGAAAGACGTCCACTGCTGGACATAGGCCTCCCCCAAGGCTCTCCACTCAGACCGGTCTTGTGCATTTCGCATCCACCGCAATCCCGCGATCTTAGCCAGGTCGTCGCTCCACCACCACTTAAAGTTAAGCGGGATAATTAAACTTATGCATAGCACCGTAGCTCTCCAATGAAACCATTAAATTAATGGAACTTCGGAACGAGATGAGGCTGCAATCTTCAACTGAAATTTCGGAATATGGCAGACTTAATAGACGAATATCAAAATCCATGCGACACGATGTGCGTGCCTTTAATACTGCACGTATTAAGGAAGCAATTGAGCGGAATCAGGGCTCTAAAGTGTTTGCGAAGAATTCGTCTATTGGGAAAAGCCAAATGACTAAGTTGAAGATCGACGATGGCAGTATCATCTCATCGAAACCGGAGTTGTTGAGAGACCTCGAAAGGTTTTACAAACAGTTATATGCCTCGACACAGAAGCCCGTTGTGGATGCAGCTCAAGAACCCAGAGCTAAACTAACCCGTCATTACACTGAAGACATCCCAGACATCAGCCTGTATGAGATTAGAGTGGCTCTCAAACAACTTAAAAATAACAAGGCTCCGGGGGATGACGGAATCACGACAGAACTTCTGAGAGCGGGTGGTAAACCGGTACTTTTAGTCCTTCAGAGGTTATTGAATTCCGTCTTACTCGAGGGTACTACGCCGGAAGCATGGCACAGGAGTGTGGTGGTGCTCTTCTTCAAAAAAGGCGACAATACCTTATTGAAGAACTATAGACCCATCTCACTCCTAAGTCATGTATACAAGTTGTTTTCGAGGGTCATTACGAATCGTCTCGAGCGACGGTTTGATGATTTCCAGCCTCCCGAACAAGCTGGATTCCGTAAAGGCTTTAGCACCATAGACCACATTCACACGCTCCGCCAAATTATACAGAAGACCGAGGAGTATAATCGGCCACTATGTTTAGCGTTTGTGGACTATGAAAAAGCTTTCGATTCAATCGAGACCTGGGCTGTATTGCAGTCCCTTCAGCGATGCCATATTGACTATAGATACATCGAGGTGTTGAAGAGTTTGTACAGCAGCGCCACCATGTCGATCCGGTTGCAGGACGAGAGTACCTACACAACCAATCCAGCTGCAGCGAGGTGTGAGACAGGGAGACGTTATTTCTCCGAAACTGTTCACAAATGCGTTGGCGGTTGGTCAACGGCGAGTACATTACCCATCTTCGTTTTGCCGATGATATAGTTATAATGGCAGAGTCGCTGGATGAGCTCAATACTATGCTCAGTGACCTCAGTATCGTCTCCCAACAGGTGGGTCTTAAGATGAACATGGACAAGACTAAAATCATGTCAAATGTCCATGTCACACCCGTGCCGGGTTATCGTTGGGAACGATGCACTCGAAGTTGCTGACCACTATGTTTACCTTGGACAAGTCGTCCAATTGGGTAGGTCCAACTTCGAAAAAGAGGTCGCCCGAAGAATCCAACTCGGATGGGCGGCGTTCGGGAAGCTTCGTGATGTCTTCTCGTCCAATATTCCGCAGTGCCTGAAGACTAGAGTCTTCGACCAGTGTGTTGCCAGTGATGACTTATGGCGCTGAGAAGTGGTCCTTGACTGTTGGCCTCTTAGAGAAGCACAGAGTCACGCAACGAGCTATGGAGAGAGCTATGCTTGGAGTTTCTTTGCGCGATAGAATCCGGAGTACGGAAATTCGTCGAAGAACTAAAGTCACTGAAATAGCTGGAAAAATATGTAGATTGAAGTGGCAATGGGCGGGCCACATCGCTCGAAGAACAGATGACCGTTGGGGGAGAAAAGTTCTCGAGTGGCGACCACGAACCGGAAGACGAAGCGTTGGCAGGCCTCCCACCAGGTGGACTGACGATATCGTGAGAGTTGCGGGAAACTGGTGGATGCAAGTGGCGAGTTGTCGTTCATTATGGCGTTCTAAGGGGGAGGCCTTTGTCCAGCAGTGGACGTCTTCCGGCTGATGATGATGATGATGATAGCACCGTAAGGTTAATATTCCACTAATCTTCTTTTTGCAGTTAGTGACTTTTGCTTGAGAGGAGGCCTGTGCCCAGCAGAGGGACGTATATAGGCTGGAATGATGATGATGACGATGAATCCAAAACTGTTTTTTTTTCCGCAAAGTAACGCCTAATTCAATAAATTACTGGTTATTACTCTCCAGGTCAGCTAGCAATAGACATGGCGAAAGACCAGGAGATGCGGGACGTCCTCAGCGTGAGACCGGTCCAGCGGCTGCAGAGAACCGCTGCCAGATTCGAGGGGCCCCTCCTGAAGAGGTCCCGCTTCCTTGGCTGGCGACCAGTCTGGGTGAGATGCTTTGCGGAACGCTATTTACTCGATTTACATTATAAAAAGTAGAAAAAAAGAGGAAGTAGAGGGCTAAAGCATAGATAAGAAACAAACAAGCTGAGATATGTGGTGCACAGGAGAAATTTGTGTCTATACTCCTGTCCAGTGGTGGTGTAGCAGCACGCAGCACGGAATGTTGAGGACCTGGGTTCGATTCCCAGCGCTGGTCTCTTTCTGGTTTTTCTGTGCATCTATGTTTCATTTTGTATTTTCGATGTGGATTTTATGGGATGACAGTAAAAGTAACAAAATTTGGATTTAAAATAAAAAATACAAAAACACTCCATAAAAACTAATCTTAATTATAAAAAGTTCCAATAATGTCAGCAATTATTTGAACCAAGGAAAAACTGGAGGACAATAAGCTAGATCCTCTAAATAGATCCCGCCTCTGGTTAGATGTACGTCACTGCACACAGCACTGTTTATAAGATTGCATTTTATTATATCTAAGGCTAATAAAATAATATAATTTTACTAAACAACTAGCTTTTGCCCGCGGCTCCGCCCGCGTGGTATTCGGTTATCGCGCGCTGTTCCCTCGGAAACTGCATTTTTCTGGGATAAAAGTAGCCTATGTCACTCCCGGGCCCATAAACTATCTCTGTGCCAAAAATCACTTAGATCCGTCGCTCCGTTACGGCGTGAAAGACGGACAAACATACAAACACACAAACACACTTTCGCATTTATAATATTAGTATGGATATCTCGTTGATCCTCCCAGGCGGTGCTGCAGCGCGGGGTCCTCCTGTACTACGGGTCCCGCGCGGAAGCCGCCCGCGAGGGGGGCCGCTGGCGCGCCAGGAAGTACCTGGACGGGGCCACGCTCACCGCGCCCGACGCTGAGCCGGCGCTCCTGGTGGCTGCCTTCAGCGACGGCGAGCAGCACCGGCTGTGTCTGCCGCGACAGCCTGAGAGGGACACTGCTGCTGCCAGGCAGGTTTGTGACAGTGCCAGTCAGTGCTGATTTTAGCTCTTCCAGTGCCATTGGTCCCCAAAAGATACCGTCTTAGAAATGAATTGGATTTGCGACCCCTAATGACCGACAAGAGGGAGAGGGAGCGAAAGAGAGAAAGGAGAGTGAGAGGGAAGGGGGACAGAGAGTGGTAGGGTGCCACATTGACCGCCCCTGATGCCTATTGCGATGGAGACCAGCACTGGCTGTGCCTGCCGCGACAGCCTGAGAGGGACACTGCTGCTGCCAGGCAGGTTTGTGACAGTGGCAGTGCCGGTTTTAGCACTTCCAGCGCCCTGGGTGAGATTTCCTCGGCGCTCCCTTGGGAATTTTCTAGATGGTATAGGCTTCAGGCGGCCCTTTGAGTCCAGCGCCCTGGGCGGTGGCTCCACCGTGCCCTACCCTAAGGGTCCCCAAAAGATACCGTCGAAGTGTGTCTATAGGGAGTCTTAGGAATGAGTTAGGATTAGCGATCCTTGATTACCGACAAGAGGGAGAGGGAGAAGAGAGAAACAAAGGAGAGTAAGAAAGAGGGATGACAGAGTGGTAGGGCGCTACACTGACCGTCCCCGATGTCTACAGCGATGGAGAACAGCTCCGGCTGTGCCTGCCGCGACAGCCTGAGAGGGACACTGCTGCTGCCAGGCAGGTTTGTGACAGTGGCAGTGAAGGTTTTAGCACTTCCAGCGCCCTGGGCGCGATTTCCTCGGTGCCCCCAAATTAAGTATGAGAATTTTCTAGAAAGTATAAGCTTCAGGCGGCCCTTTAAGACCAGTGCCCCACCGTGCTCTACCCTAAAGCCGCTACTGGTGCGAGGGGTCCTCAAAAGATACCGTCGAAGTGTGTCTATAGGGAGTCTTAGGAATGAGTTAGGATTTGCAACCCTTAATGACCGACAAGAGGGAGAGGGAGAAGAGAGAAACAAAGGAGAGTGAGAGGGATACACTGAGCACCCCCGATGCGTATTGCGATGGAGACCAGCACTGACTGTTCTGCCGCGACAACCTGAGAGGGATACTGCCGCCAGGCAGGTCTGAGCCTTTGGCAGGGGTAAACAAAATATACCATCGAAGTGTAGGGAGTTTCAGGAATGAGTTTGAGAGTTTGAGAATGGGAAGGGAGAAGGCGGAGGAAAGAGAAAGGGAGACGAAAAGGGAGATGGTGAAGGAGAGGGAAAGGGTGACGAGAGAATAGAAAGTAATAGGTATTCTAATTAGTTTATTATGTGTATGTTCAGTTATCGTACTTTTTCCAGCATTTTTGGTGCAGTTCTAGGGTTGTCAGTAGTGCCCGATATTAAATTGTTTGAACCAAGAATCAAATAAAATGAAAAATAAAAATAAAATAGCGTATTAAACAAATCGGAAATACAGAAAATATTATCAGAACATGTTAACCCAATATGCATAATGAAATGAAGGGTTAATTTACTACGAGTATATGAGAAAATGTAACATATACCATTCGAATAATTTGAGGAATTTTGGGTATCAGTAATAAATGTTATACACAATTATAATAATTAAGTAAAAAAAAAAAGTTTCATTTTCAATGTCAACATAGTATTACATCATTTTAAACTTCAATCATATTATACACGTCGACAACCCTAGAACGCTGTCGTGTGTCATTTCACGTCATTGCACCAAGAATGCTGAAAAAGGAACATCACTGGTGATGTTTAATAAAGAGTCATTGTTGCAGTCATGGATAACAGCGTTCAACGAGCACATCGCGTACTCGGGCCATTACTTATGGGCCGGCGCCTCCCCGGACACCGCCAAGGAGGCCACTGAAGACATGGAGGACGAATGCAAGCCGCTAGGTACGTTGATCAATAGCTGTCTTCATCTTAAAAACTTTCTCAGCAGGGCTCGGAAAGGGTGAGCTATTTTTATTAGGGTTCCGTAGCCAAATGGCAAAGAACGGAACCCTTATGAATTCGTCATGTCTGTCTGTCCGTTCGTATGTCATGTCACTTTTTTCCGAAACTATAAGAACTATACTGTTGAAACTTGGTAAGTAGATATATTCTGTAAACCGCATTAAGATTTTCACACAGAACTAGAAAAAAAAACAGTACATTTTGGGGGTTCTCCGTACTTAGAACTGACACATAATTTTTTTTATCATTCCCATACGGGATGCAATGCCGCTGAACGACGGTACAGACTCGAATTTCCCCTATGCACCACATATCTCAGCTTGTTTGTTTCTTGTATAGCCACTTAAGCAGTGACGCTAGCGACATCTATTCGTGGGGGGAAATTCGTGTCTGTATCGTTGTCCAGCATTGGTGTAGCGGTATAGCACGCGGCACGGAATGCCGAGGACCTGGGTTCGATTCCCAGTGCTGGTCTTAATTTTCTGGTTTTTCTGTGCATTTATATTTCAGTTTGTATTTTCAATTTAGGTTTTACAGGATGACCGTAAAAGCAAAATTTTGGAATTTAAATGAAAAATACAAAAAAAATAATCCAAAAAAACAATAAACTTATTCCAAAGTTTCTATTTCTATGGATGATGATGGTGGCGTCTTTCGCAGGCTCCATGCAAGACGCGCTAACCTCAGCCACGAACAGTCTCGCGCTTTTGGACACGCAACTCCGCGAGTGCGGCGCCATAGTCGCCGCTCTCGACAAGTCTGTCAACGTCGGTAACTCGCTCCACCACTCGGCTTACATGGTAACTACTGTTACTATCATTAACTGCGTCGTTAACTGTACAGTCAAGGGCAAAGATATCAACACGGCCAAAGTTGCAAAAATATGTATTTATTTATCGTATGGAATACGTGTCACTGCAAAACTGTGCAAGAAATATAAATGAAAACTAAACATTAAAACTTAAATCTAGATTTCTTAAAATATTCCACGGCTTTCTCTGACAGCTTCTTGAGGTCATCTACGTGTCCATCAAACTTAGTGATCGGGCATTCCAGTAGCATGTGATGGGCCGTCTGTTTCGGGTGGCCACACTCGCAAGCCGCCGACTCGCACCAGCCCCATTTACTCCTACGTACGCGGAGTTCTCAACATTGGTTCGGAAGCGGTTGGCCAGGCACCACACTCGGCGCTGCGTTTCGAAGCCCTCGGGTCTTTCGCGGGGGTTCAACTCAAATAAGTCAGGTGGCTCTCCCTTCGTATGCCATTCGCTGAGCCAAGCGTTCCGCATTTCCCAGGCAGGGTCTCTGGAGTGTATTTTGGATACTGGTGGGTGGCGAGATTTTAACCTTTGGGTTGCAAAAATATGTAGACACGGCCTTAATGTTATGTGCATAAAGTCGTGTATACATATTTTTGTAACTTTGGCCGTGTCGATATCTTTGCCCTTGACTGTAAAGAACAAACCGAATCATGTGACAAGGTGGAACCTTTTAGTGTATTGTATTCCAATCCAATTTATGGCAAGCGTAAACAAAGACGCCATTAACTCGACCATAGACATTTGGGGGCTGTTTGACCATCCATTGTCCGTCTATTCAAACAAACCGTGAGTTAACACTAATCAGTGGATGGTGAAACAGCCCCTTAGTGATGTAAAAACCTAGAACCTATTGTATAATAATTAATCTGTTCAGTAAATCGATTATATATTAATTGAATAGATCAACGTATTTTTGTCTATTTTATTATTTGCAATACTTGATTTATACCTGATGCATCCTTACTTGTCTTATCATGTAAACAAACACTTCTCGAAGACACAGACACACCTTTCCCTTGGATTACATAATAACCATCACTTAAAATGTTCCTGTATACTTAAAGAAACTCACAAAGTATTGAAATCAACCGATTAACCACTGAAAAATATCATTTCTAATAAGATTGCCTTCAATAATTGAAGGAACGATTGAATAACTTCAAAAATGTCTGACATTGCAGTGTCAAGATTGTCTTTGGAACGGATTGAAAAGTATTGATGGGAAACGACAACTTATCGATGTGGACAAATGTGGCAACTAATATTTAATATCCTCCTAAGTCCTTGCGTACTTTATAAAGAACTAATCTATATACATAAAATTCTAAACTGACTGACTGTTGATATATCAATGCACAGCCCAAACCACTGGACTGAGAGACTTGAAATTTTTTCACATATGTAGATACCTTATACAATGTAGGCACCCACTAATGAAGGATTTTTGGAAATTCCCACGGGATAAGGAAAAAACGGGTTTTATATTCAGTTCAACGGGATGGATTTTTCGTTTTATTGGTCGTAGAAAACTGAAATTTGGCATGCAGGTTGCTTGAGAAGTATAGGGAAGTATTAAAGAGATAATTTACCGAAATTCCCACGGGAAAGGGAAAAAACGGGATTTTTCGTTTTACTGGTCGTAGAAAGCTGAAATTTGGCATGCAGGTTGCTTGAGAAGTATAGGGAAGTATTAAAGAGATAATTTACCGAAATTCCCACGGGAAAGGGAAAAACGGGATTTTTCGTTTTACTGGACGTAAAAAGCTGAAAATCGGCATGTAGGTTGCTTAAAGGGGTGTAGAGGAGCATTGAGAGTGGAGTTTTCAAAATTCCCACGGGAACGGGGAAAAACGGGAATTTTCGTTTGACTGGTCGTAGATATCTAAAATTCGGCAAGTGGGTTTCTTGGGGAGTGTAGGTGAGCTTTAAGAGACCATTTCCCAAAAATTATTACGGGAACGGGAAAAGACGGGATTTTTCTTTTTCTCTTTCTCATTTATTTAAAAAAATCTTTTTTATTCGAAAGTGTATACTTCCGAGGTGGCCAGAAATCGAGGGCAACCCTCAAATTTTGTAGGCTCGCATTACGTTTTTCATATATTTTCAAAAGCTATTTAAGTATTTGCGTCTGATAGATCTCATGTTGATGAGCTGATGATGGAAGGTAAAACTCGCCATACTCGATACTGTCGCCATTTACTCACATATTGACAAAAAATTACTAAAATGCCTCAAATAAAGAACAAAATAAACGTCAACAGATGTGATTTTAGTTTCAAATTATTCTTTCAAGCGCACATGATTGTGTAAATAAATTAGTATGGAAGTCGTGCCACCTTACGTGTTTAATTATAACAAAATCAATCAATTTACTATCATAATGTGTCTTTGTAACATGAAATAAAGACTTGAATTTGAATATATTTTATCGACATTTCCCATCACTAGTCATTGTCTATTATCTATGTCTACCATCTATGACGTCTCGTTTGTTTACATGATAAGACAAGTAAGGATGCATCAGGTATAATTTCAGAGACTGTTTATTCAATTTATAAAAGCAGTAACTATTTTCTATTTTTAAGGAAAGTAAATAAAAATGAAGCTGTGGTGGCCTAGTGGTTTGACCTTTCGCCTCTCAAGCTGAGGGTCGTGGGTTCAAATCCCGCCTCGCACCTCTGAGTTTTTCGAAATTCATATGCGCAATTTACCACGAGCTTTGCGGTGAAGGAAAACATCGTGAGGAAACCTGCACAAACCTGCGAAGCAATTCAATGGTGCGTGTGAAGTTCCCAATCCGCACTGGGCCCGCGTGGGAACTATGGCCCAAGCCCTCTCATTCCGAGAGGAGGCCTGTGCCCAGCAGTGGGACGTATATAGGCTGAGATGATGATGATGAAATAAAAATCGCTTATTCATCCGCGCATTAATCGATTTTTTATTTTTTAGCGTTTCCAACACGCGTGCGGCACGGGCGCGGAGGCGCTTAACTCCCTCCGGCACTGCGCCGCGCTCGTCGCGCAGGCGCGGGACGCGGACAGCGCCAGGCTCAACAGAGAGGTGCGTGAGGGGCTGTAATTCTCGACCCTGTACTGCTCGGCCATCACTGTACGACCTGATAATACGAACTCATTTTAGTTTAGAATTATCAAGTCGTACAATATCAGGTCGTGCATTATTAGAGTGTCAAAATTTTTGTTCGGCCTGTTAATGCTTGACCTGTTATTGTACGTCGTTATAATGTGTTAGGTCCAAGTTCCCAATCCGCTCTGGGCCCGCGTGGGAACTATGGCCCAAGCCCTCTCATTCTGAGAGGAGGCCTGTGCCCAGCAGTGGGACGTATATAGGCTGAGATGATGATAATGATGAGGTCCAATTGTGACCACAATGCGCGAGCCGAGCTAGCGTATCGAGCGTGCCACAAGTACATTCAGCAAAAAGTACCTACAGTCAGCAAAAAAAAGCTTTTATTAAAAATATTTTTTTTACCAAAAACTTATTTGACGTTACCGAGGGAGCGGATTACTGACGGTACTCTTGCACTAACCTTATTTGTGTTCATCCTATAGTTAGAACGCAACAGAGTGTTAGAAGAGGCTTTGGCTGCCCTGGCCCGTACGCACCACGCTCTGGAAATGTCCGTCGCGGAAGAACTCACGAAGGTAAATTGTTAACCACTCTTCAATGTTAACATACAATCTTAACACCTGGTAATTCAAGAGATACGGCAGATATTGTGTTCATTTCTTCAGAAAGTAGATAAAATTCGATCTAGATAACTGAAAAAATCCCTGAAGGTTTCCCCGCACCAAACGAAGCGGAATATCGGCTTTAGCTGATCAAAAAACCCTTTATATGGGTGGATAAACCATTCCTTACTGTTATTCTGTCCCCTCAGCCCAGGGGACAAAAGTAGTATAGTTTAATAAAAGAAATGTTGTGTCACATTATACTAACATGCTTATTAGATGACCAGTAATTGAAGGGGCTTAAAACGACCACAAAAATGCATGTCTGGTACATTTTAGTCCTATAAAATTACGGTGTAAACAGTGACTCAGGAGACAGTAACTATAACACGAGTGGCAAGAAAAAGTTTATCGACCCATATTCAAGAACACCTAAGTGCGAAAAAGAAATTTTCCCGTTGGGAGTTGGGAGTCAAGGGCAAAGATATCGACGACTTTATACGAGCATACTTAACATTAAGGCCGTGTATACATATTTTTGCAACTTTGGCCGTGTCGATATCTTTGCCGTTGACTGTATACGTTGTTTCGCGTCTTCCGAGCGGATTGACTTTTATTGCGTGAATTTAAAGCGTTGTTTTCATCGGTTAATGCCGATTCCGCAACAATAGGGACGTTGACACCACCAATCAACTGACGTACTTTTTATGAGCTGTCAAAACACAATTCTCCCATAGAGTTTCAATGGCGATAACGAATTATGACGTCATAACTCGCTATTTGTTCGCCAACTCAGTCAACTATTTATTTGTTTTAAAGCAACAAAAAATCAAATTTTACAGTAAATCGAAAATTAATCTGATTTTCAGGGCTAAAATAAAGCGCTTTTTTACTGGAGTCATGCCCTCGAATTATTTTTTAATGGCGTCAACATCCCTATTGGTGTGGGAGACCCTGAGGGGTAGTAAACTATTTTTTTTTTTCATATGAAAAATATTAAAATACCTAACCTTGTGGTGATGTAGGTATAACGCGATTTAAGTCAAATTTTGATCCAATAAAAGGTAAATATCAAAAATTAACGGCATGTGGTAATAATTTAATTGATTTTATACAGAGCAAAAGGAAGAAGAAGTCGTCGCAGAATGATTCTAAAGAAAACTTCTTTGATGTTTACGAAGGTAAGCATAAGTGTAGATATTTTTTGCGATGTTCCTGTGTGAATGAAAACTTATTTTAATTTAATAGAATAACAGAGCACAATCGAGATCTATATATATCGAGATAGATAGTGGTTAATGTTTTGCTGTCTCGTGACCCAGGAGACAAAAATAAAAATGTTTGCAATGTATAAGTACTATTACTAGTTATTAGCATAGCTTAGGAGATGAGCCGTGAAGGAATTGTCTTCAAACTGTTAATGTAAATGTTAAAGTAATGTTGTGATAAAAAAGTGACCCAGGAGACGTTACCATGGTAACAGGCTAAACAAATAAGTGGATTGATCTAGCCCGTTGTTGACTGGCGATAATTTTGTCGTCAGACACGGACGATGACGACGACACGCTGGTGACGGCGGGGCTGTCGAGCCCGCTGGGCGCGCTCAGCCCGTGGGGCAGCAGCCCCGACCTGCTGCGGCGGACGCCCATCGGCAGCCTGGACGGTATGTCGTAGACATAGGAATCCAGGGGGCGGCATTTTGTGACAGGTAGGGAGTTGCTTTATCGATAAACTCGATTATCAATGCTTTTTCCGTTGTAGTGATTTAATAATTAATAATCATTTCATATCTCATTTCATCCATACTAATATTATAAATGCGAAAGTGTGTTTGTATGTTTGTCCGTCTTTCACGCCGTAACGAAGCGACGGATCGACGTGATTTTTGGCATAGAGATAGTTTATGGGCCCGAGAGTGACATAAACTACTTTTTATCCCGGAAAAATGCACAGTTCCCGAGGGAACAGTGCGCGATAACCGAATACCATGCGGGTGGAGCCGCGGGCAAAAGCTTGTAATTTTATATTCAACTAGCTTTTGCTCGCGGCTTCGCCCGCGTGGAATTCGATTATCGCGTGTTATTCCCTCGGGACTGTGTATTTTTTCGGGATAAAAAGTAGCGTATACCTTTACATTCCCGAATTTCATTTGCCCGAATTTCACTTGCCATACCAACGTTTGCCATAAAATATATAGAACCGTGCTTTTTTCAGGATTTTTTTAAATGTCATCATATAGAATGCAGTAGGTTAGGTTAGGTTAGTTTAATATCAACTCTGAAGAAATTACTATTTCAGAAATAAATTACTTTATGGCAAATGAAAATTCTAGGCAAATGATACATTCGGGCATATGAAGTTCGGGCAAACGATAGAGAACCAAAAAGTAGCTATATGTCACTCAAAAAGCACGTCGAGCTGTCGCTCCGTTTCGACGTGAAATACGGACAAACATTTTCACATTTATAATATTAGTACCTATGGATTCATTTTAAGAATAAAAATTTGCGAATTTGCTAAACTTACGGTTTTCGCAGGCGACCTTACCCCCACGAACGAGCAGAACGGCTGTTCGCCGGCGTCCGGCTCGCCGCAGTCGCTCCACACGGCGATCAGTCCGGCGAGCTCGCGCGGCACGCTCGTGTCGCAAGGCGGACACGTCTACCGGAACGCGCGGCCGCATCGCCGGAACAACAACCCCAGGTCAGTCAACAACTTACAGATCTTGAAAAAGCCTATCGTTTATAGGCTATCAATCTCTCAAAGGGCGGTGTTAATCAACTTTTTAGTGTTGTTATTCTGTCCCGTAACTCAGGAGAAATCAGTGATACACTTTTGATACACTTTGTTAGAAAAATGTTTGCAATTTAAATGCTTAAAGATAGGCATGAAGAAACCTTAGAACTGTTACAATTTTTGTTAGATTATTGTTTTTGGTTAGGGCTTATAATGTCCCACTCCCAAAATGTCCCTTTGTCCCTTTCGCCAAAGGTCCCTTTTCTAAATGCCCTCTCTGCAAAATGTCCCGTTCTCAAAATGTCCCATCACATAAATTACGTCCCGTTCGCAAAACGTCCCTTTCGCAAAATGTCCCGTTCGCAAAATGTCCCGTATGAACTAGGTTTTACTAAAAAATCGTAGTAAAATCTTATTTAACTCTTTAGTCTACGTTTACTTCTGCTGTTTATTCCTAGTTGTGGCGGTTAAAGTTTTGTGAACGGGATTTTGCTAATGTGACATTTTGCAGACGGGACGTTTTGCGAGAGAGGCTTTTTCAGAAGGGCCATTTTGCGAAAACAATGGGACGTTTTGAGAAAGGGACGTAATGGGAATGGGGTATTTTGCATAAGGGACCAATTGCGAAAGGGACGTAATTTTGGTGGTGGGACATTTTGCGAGTGGGACATTATGAGCCCTAAATCCTAACTTTTAATGGATTTGCCGCCACCTACACTCGGAACTCCGTTTCGGAATATCGATTCAGAATTCCGATTCGGGATTCCGTAAATACACTACACATACGTTTATTTCAATTGGGATGTCCCAATTTTTTACAAAGTATAATAAATCGAAAACCATTTGGAGAAATAGGCTTTGTGAAGCGTTTTCAGAAATCAGATTCCAAAAATATGATAATCTGAATTAAATAAATAAAATTTAAGTAATGACCTTCATTTGACCCCTGCAGTGTTACGTCACAAATGCAGGTCTAAAGGAAAGTCTACACTTTAAAGCAAATTGACAGTTTGAAATGTTGCTGTCCTGCTTATAATAGCAAAGAGTGACAAAGATGGAAATTTAATCACATGATGCGATGGCTTTAAACAGTTGTCATTTTATCGTAAAGTCCGAAATGTATACTAGTATTACCAATGTATTTTCACAAATAAAAGTATTAAATAACTACGTTAAAAGTGAATATAAAAGAATTTAAATATCATATAAAAAATATGTATTTACTATCACACCGTTAAACAAACCTACGAATAATCGAAGCTAAAAGAAGAGAAATAAATGAAACTATTTGTCATGGTTCATTTAGGACCGTGCCGTGCTTGTATGATTGTTGACTGTCACTTGACTTTCAATAATGCCACAGATTATGTTATGTACAAACTGAATTTTTCTAGGCAATGGAACGTGGCTGTCTCACTGTGACGTCATCCAGCTTATTTCGTAAAAAAAATAAAAAAAATTAAATACTCATCCAAATTCAAAATCGATGAAAAAGGTATCTTAAAATATCCTATTCTTTCCAAAAATAAGATAAAAACTATAGGTTATTTTTTTTGGGACATCCCAATTCTGAACGCACAGGCCACCATGTAGAATTCCGAGTCAGAGAAAAGTTCGAACGGAAAGGTATTGTTCGTATGTAGGTCCATAGATTTATATGGATTTACTGGGTTCGAAATCCCGAATCAGAATCCCGAGTGTATGTGGCGGCTCTATTTAGTATCTCAGTAGATGTTACCACAGCAATAAGCTACATTAAAAAGGTGATTGACCCTGTAGGTAGGTACTGCTACCACGTCGCAGTCGATATCGATATCGATCACTCTCGTCAGACGCCACGTCACTTCACTGTTTACCGAGCGCTCTAATCGCTGGTGTCAACAGCAGCTCGGTGTCGCTCCCGCTAAGCGGGTCGCTGATCGCTGACGTCCAGTTACCAGCCTACAACACTGACCGGTCCATATTAAAACAACATCTATAGGGTTAGAAGTCAAAACAATACCAGGTTACTGGCTAGAACAACCGCAGGTGCAGGTGGTAGGACCTTGTGCAAGGTCCGCCCGGATTGCTACCACCATCTTGCTCGCTAATCCTGCCGTGAAGCAGCAGTGCTTGCACTGTTGTGTTTCGGCGTGGAGAGTAAGACAGCCGGTGAAATTACTGGCACTTGAGGTATTCCAACTTAGGCCTCTAGGTTGGCAACGCATCTGCAATACCCGGGTGTTGCAGATGTTTATGGGCGGTGGTGATCTCTTACCACCAGGAGACCCACTTGCTCGTTTGCCATCCAGTGGAATAAAAAAAAAAAAGGTCCACATGGAACAATCGCAAGGGCTATTTTAAAATAGTTGTATTTACATCAGGTGAGATAGGGGTCAATCACGGTCAGTAAAGTAGGTATGTAAAAAAAGCAGTTGCTTAGTAACATACCGTGCATCGTACATATCATACATCGTGATTTGTCTGTGACGAGCCTATGTAGCAAGGCAACTCATATTATAATTTTATAATCATTCATACTGTAAATATTTTTTGCATGTGTCAGAATTTTCTATGGTTCTTTTTGAACTCCTTACTCCTGCTTCCTTTGTTTTCAATTACAATAATTTCTTTTTTTTTTGTTTCAGTTCTCAATGGTCCCTTTAGGTAAATGGGTACATATCTAGACAAGGCAATGCTAGCACAAAGTATACTATATGTGCACTGTAGTCCAATGCACAAGTATATTTATTTAAGACCAATCAAATAGAAAGAGAGTTTCTATTTATTTATAAATACATATTTTTTAAGTTGACGCGCAGATTATTCTACTAAATATTATTGCTTTTATTTTCATTACTTTAATCTACTTTCTACTTAAGAATGACTTTGTTTCTAAATCAATTTTAATGTATATCGTTGTACAAAACTTTTTACTCTTGAATACTCAAGCAAGCTCGTGGGATAGATCTGTTTGAAAAACAAAAAGAATGTTAAAATTATTCGCACAAAGTGAAAATTTACTCTCAGTGACCCATGTCACATTACTTTTTTTATCTGAAAGCATTATTCTGTTTCTGTATCGTACCTTCTGTGTTTGTTGAACGTCAGAATTGACACATTTATTTTAATGTACCAACTTAAAAAAGGAGGGTCTCACTTCGTTGGAACCTTTTTGAGTGGCCAGACTTTGTAATAAGGCGATATAGTACTATTAAAGATGAAACGTAAATTTTTTAATACAATATTTTCTTACGTTTTAAATTTTTCGCGCCAAATCGAAACATCAAACTGACATCCTACGTTCTAGGGATGTACATCACTTTTATTGCTGTACCATTGTACCGATTTCATAACAATACACGCGTACACGCCAAAAAAAACCTGGATGCCGAGTGCAAACATTATAATTATACTATATTTAATAACCTCCTAAGTACTCACATACTTTATAAAAGACCAATTAACACTAAGAATAACGGCCGAATGTACTTGATAAAGTACAAATTGTTCGTTGAATAAAGAATTCTAAGCATTTGAAAATAATATCCAAAATAACAAAGCAGGTCAATCACGTCTAGGTCTTAAACGCTAAGTTTGTTAAAAAATGTCAGGACTCAGGAGGATATACTCAGCGGCACAAAAGCTCACACTTAGCCTAGTCTCCATACAAAATTACCTATTATTGCATACATTTCAGGGCCAAATTGTTTGCCGCTCAGTATATTTTGATGAAACTAGTTACAGATTTATTTCTGCTCTAGTACGTGTTGACACTTTTCACTTAGCCGCGTCTAATTATATCCACCAACTTTATAAAACATTCAATTCCTTCGAGCGCGCCTATTAAAGAAATATAAGATAAAATAAAAATCATTTCTTCGCTGTTCGAAAGAAAAAGAAACAAACAAGGAAAGAAAAGAAAGAGTTTACAAAGAGTTTTCTTTTTTACCGCATCACACATGTAAGTTTGTAGGTGTAATTAAAAGTGTCGACAAAACAATTAGTAGCCCAAACATGTTCATGAAAGTTATCTGAAGGCAACGGACGTGTTTGAAGCTAGCTCAAGCCGGTAACCGAGGCTTAAGCGTCAAGGGAAGCAAACCACAAAATGTTAAGCAGATTTTCCAAGCTTTTGTAACAATTTTCAACCGTATTGTGGCCAGCTCTAGGGGTTTCCAAGAAGTGAAGAATTTTCCCCTTGAGAAAAACTTCAAAGTTGGTAACATTGACATTTTCATTTGTAATGGGGGAAAGCTAATTAAAAGAATAAACAAAATGTTACGGTTTTGTTGTAAAATAAACGAAGATTGGTTCTAAGGCATTTTAACATTTAATTATGTTCAGTTTAGTTATTTTAAGTTATTTCGCATTTTTATCTCATTTTATTGTGATTTCAGTATTTTATCTGTACAATTCCAATGATAGCATTTAATTTGGTATTGTTTTTTTTTCACTAAGTTTTTTTTTCATTTATCCTTATGACTTATGGGGAATATTAAAAATAGATATTTTTATTTAAAATTAATGTGTTAAATATTGGTTGTCAA
The DNA here is from genome assembly GCA_037349165.1 of Choristoneura rosaceana. Classification (NCBI taxonomy): domain Eukaryota; kingdom Metazoa; phylum Arthropoda; class Insecta; order Lepidoptera; family Tortricidae; genus Choristoneura; species Choristoneura rosaceana. The sequence continues at coordinate 3,253,170 of JAZBNJ010000026.1, forward strand.
CTATTAGATTAGATTAAGAACTGAATAAAATTGATGCCATAATAAATAAATTAATTGTGATATTATGAAAGTTAAAAAATAAATAGGTAGTACAAAAGGTATTTACGAATACATATCATTTTAAATGTACCAAAACTGAATTGGCCCGTGCCCAAGAAAAATGTGATAGATATGTTATTTTAATAATTTACTATTCTTATTGTAAGTAAAATTTTATTGACACGTATTTAATGAAATATTAAATGTTTTACTTTATTAATATACCTTTTTATTTTCCTTTACACTTTTTCCTTAAACTTTTTACGTTCTGTTCATCATACTCATTACCTGTAAGGTCAAAGTTCAAAATTTCCTGTTGATATTTTGTTCAATCCGTGTTTCTTAACGTGTATTAAGCTAATCTAAGGAAACTATTCTAATAAAATGCCATGTCTGGCATTAATGGCTACTAATAGACGAAAAAATCCAATGGAATTCTTCGCGATAAGAACGTCAACTTCACTGTACAACACCATTCACCGCACTAGATTAGCAACCTAGTCTTGCATAGAGATCGATGTATTCGCAAACTCAGTGATGTAGAAACGAGAGCATCGCTGCTTTGTTATACAACGACGTCCGCGCGTCAATTTGTCTTAACCGCTCTACGCGAACATCGATGTACTAGAAAATTCACAAATCACCGCATTGTAGGTGGTCCCACATTGGGCGCCAGTTTAGCTCGATGCGGCGAAGGGAGGGGGCGTCGCCCGAAGCGACTAATACAAAACTCAGGACTCGTTTGTTCCTTTTACTCAACGCTGGTTAGAAAGAGACGTAGTTGCTGTTATTAGTCATGGTAGGACTGGCTAGCCGTGCTGTCTAGCGCTTAGCCAGTTGCGTCGTAGCCTCCATAGAGAGTGCACGCGTTTTTACTGGACATTACATATGACATAAAACGGTTGATTGTGAGTGTAGCAGTTACATAATTTGTTTTTACACTTTATTTGTCGTGTCTACGACTGATTTTCATTGAATTTCTATCACAGTACGATATTACTATTTTTAGTATTCAGTCAGTGATCCAATGAATGAATCTGTTACTTTAGAATGTATGGATGTAGGTAAGTAGGTGCTTAGAATAGGTAATGCTTAATTTATACTTACTAAGGTTGCTAATAATATTATCTAAGCTAATTATGGTAACTAAGTTAATTACGACACTTCATTATTTAAGAATTTAGCTAAAGAAAACGTTTATATTAGATTTTCTTTATATTAAAAAGCCGTGGTGGCCTAGTGGTTTGACCTATCGCCTCTCAAGCAGAGGGTCGTGGGTTCAAATCCCGGCTCGCACCTCTGAGTTTTTCGAAATTCATGTGCGCAATTTACCACGAGCTTTGCGGTGAAGGAAAACATCGTGAGGAAACCTGCACAAACTTGCGAAGCAATTCAATGGTGCGTGTGAAGTTCCCAATCCGCACTGGGCCCGCGTGGGAACTATGGCCCAAGCCCTCTCATTCCGAGAGGAAGCCTGTGCCCAGCAGTGGGACGTATATAGGCTGAGATGATGAGATTTTCTTTGAATTAAAAACAGTTTTAAAGAGTAAATGTTAAGAATAAACTCTCTTCAGATTTATTATATTTTAAAGACTTCGCAAGTAACATATCTTGTTAAATATTTAATGCAAACTCAGAATTAAGATGGTCGCTTGAGGATCTTTTGTAAATCATACAATACATGTCTGAGAGTTTCTTAGGTACTTGATTGCTCATGACGTGCTTTCGATAAGTTTAATTTTAGAGTCGAAATAAGACCTTTTAAAGAATTAACCTATTAAATTGAATTACTTGTTTGGATGGAAAACGAGCAAGTGGGTCTCCTGATGGTGAGAGATCACCGCCGCCCATAGATACCTGCAAAACCAGGGGAATTGCAGATGCGTTGCCAACCTAGAGGCCTAAGATGGGATACCTCAAGTGTGTGTAAAAGCCTTCGGAGTTTTACTTCTAGCTATAATTTTTCTTTTTTTTTTTGTTCATACCTACCTATTTCAGACCATCTGTTACCAGGTTAGAAATCCCTGAGGTGTAAAAATAACCAATAAAAGGCGTTTCGAGGAATAAACCTTTAGTCAGTTCCCTTTCATTCGGCCATAAAGTTTTACGACTTACCTGTAGCGATCTTAACCTTCAGAGTTGGATCTTAATGGTAACGATGGGTGTAAGAAGTAATGACAGTTTGTCGTTATGAGGACGATCTGATCTAACAGATCCAGGCTCTAGCCAGGGACGTTAATTCCTGAAACTCCTGATATACTAGTCCGTATATTCCTAGGTAGGTATCTATTATACGTATGCATGTAGAAAACATTGCTTTGCCATGTGTATTAATTTTTTTAACAAACTACCGAAATTCATTCAGGAGCTAGGAACCCCTAAATGTAGATATATAGGTATATATTTAAAAAAAGTTATTGCAAATGAAAAAAATATATTGCCACAGCACCGCAGCAGGTCGGACATGACGAAGATGGAGTTTTTATTTTTTAATTATGGGATTGGTACTGGCCATTAAGAATGGGCTCGTTTAAAAAAATATAATTATGTCACAAAAGAGAAATTAAAATCGGCGAGAGTACCGCCAGTTATTGTTTGTTTTTGAGTTATAAATGTTTTTTAATATTCTTGTTGAGTGGTGAAAAGCACAATGTTTAGTCTCGGTCAAAAGTGCACTAGATGAACTCGTACTATCGAATCAAACTAACTCGTTCATCTATTGCTTACTTTCCAGCCTCTACAACAATGTACTATATCTCATACTATTTAAAGCTAAATAGACAGACGGAAAAAAAATACTTACACAAATATAAAATTTTCGTTTTCCTAGATGTATCTTGACCACAGAAAGCTTGCGGAACACTGAAATAGACTATTATTTTTTGGCCAGGACTACTTCAATATGGATGATGAAGTACGAGCTTTTTTTTAAAGTATTGGCTATTAATTTATTGTCACCTTCGGAGAAGCACGAAGTTAAGTGTCGATTTATGTAAGACAGAGTGGCTTTCAAATCCTTAAGCGTGTGAGTATAATCAAAAGGCAGGCACTTAGGTTTCAAGTAAATTCTACGTAGGTATTCCAACATTCCTAACGACTTTGCCCTAAACGTGGGCGTTGTTATGACTCATGTTCTAGAATTACCTTTACCTTTCAGAGGTAAAGGTAAATTATTCATTGTCTCACGGTAAAGTGAACTATCAAATTCCCATTACCAGACCGATCCATTTTCTTCTTTACGAAAATTGAGTGTAACAATATCTTGCTTTTACACTTTATCTATTGATTTAGTTTCACGCTAGAAAGGTTTATTGAGCTGGTTATGCTTGGGTTTTCATAGCTAGTGAAACTAAATACCAAATCATTATCATCTAATGATGATTATCGGCTGTAGGACGTCCATTGTCGGGTATAAGGCACCCCTCATAGACCTCCAGTTGCTTCGGGTGGAAGCGACTATACTTATTAAACTTCCAAAACCCAGAACAAACATTTGTATTATTCATACAAATAAATCTGCCCTGACTGGGGATCGAACCCGAGGCTTCAAGCTATTTCTCTAATTATACTCGACTCCGGTTTTCAAACTGACTTAAATTGAAAACTAAAATTGAAGACATCGGGGAAATAGAATACTTATACATATACTTTTTTTTTTCTTTCCATTGAATGTATTTTTAAGTGTATCGAATATTTCTAAATAAACGTTTCTCTCTCTCTCTCATACTAACTACAGTATATTTTATCTACACCCGTACCATATAGTAATGCATTCAAAAATCATAGATAATGACCAGCATTACGACATTGGATTCTATTATGAACGCAGTATCGTAATGTTCATTACGACGCCGAAATCGATATCGTAATGCACATTGCGATACCGTAATCGATAGGTATCGTATATTATGAACATTACCGCACAGAGCGGTGGCGCAGCTTCATCTTCAGGCGCAGTAGCTCGTGGGGCAGACAGTTCTGGTTGCAATACATGTTATTATCAATGGTTCTTGAACGCATGATAGAGGATTTAATATGATTACGTACAGTTGCACAACTGTACGTAATTAGGCTTTAAAACACTCGTGTGATCCTTTTATGAAACGAGGCGTACTCGTGTTTTATGGACACTTATTACGTAAAAGTTACATAAATTACTAGGTATTCCAATTTGGGTTCCAGGTTGAGTCAGAGATCCGTAGTTGGCTATTTGAAACTGAAAACAAAAGATCGGTTTTCTTTTTCTTTCTTATAGGAAGGAATCCTCAGGAAAACGAAGAAAATCGACGAGTCCCGGGTGACATTAACATTCTAGTTGTAGGTACTGCGGCTTTTTCAATTCAAATTCTCAATTATGTAAGCATTCTGAGTCATATTTCCTGTTATATTTGTTCCTCGTTCGTAGGCTGATTACACTCAACCTCTCATTCCTCGAGGGTATAATATGAAATCTCCCCTCTCATTACACCACAGAACTCGAAATGTAACGTTTCATTGAAGTACGATATTTGCCTCGTAAATATTTATTCTTGGCAGTTGGATCGCTATAGTAACATTTCGTCGTTAGGTCTAATGGAGTCTTAGGTTGCAAAGGGGGATAGATAGATAGATAGATAATTTATTCAATAATTTGCAGTACTAAATAACAATAAATGCAATGTGTGAGAGTTTAAGTCTTTATTTGGTCTTTTATTGAGGTGATAAACAAAACAACTAGGTACTAACTTTGAGCACAGGATGAAGCGGCCCAGATGCCTTATTACATAACACACTTGCATAATAAATAGGTACGGAATCCTACAGTGCCTAGTCCAACCACGCACCTTTTTAAGTTTTTTTACAATCTTAGTCAAAATATGTTCCGAAAAAAAAAACACTGCAAATTCGAGAAGTACTTTATACTTAAAAAATAACATTGGCTAAATTACCAGCATTTAAACCGTCCACTCATCAGTGCCGCGAATCGATGAAATGGGTTGTGTATTCTTAATTAACTTCTCAAGCTTAATTGTTCAGACAATCTGTTAACCATAAAACTTCGTAGAAAGCTCCAGCTGCATTTTAACTTGGCTATCAGAAGTACATCTTTGAACTTGATCGAACTTTCTGTGTGAAGTTGATTCGTTTGTGTTCTCTAAAATTTATTTAAAAAAAAATTACTGAGCCTCTTTTGTTTTCACCTCTAAGACGGTGCTAGTATTTTTAATCTGTACTACCTCTACGTACCTATTATTTTTATGAATTGTAATAGTTTTTTACTTTTTAAATTAAATACTGTACAAACTTAAGTAAGTTTTCTAAGAAATATTGAAGTAAATAGAGTCTTCAAATGGATGAATCACGGATGAATTAGTGTTATAACATTGAGTTAGATTGTTGCTTAGGGCTTGTTGAGAATTAACCATTTCTTTTGGAAATCAAGGGGCCAGTGAAAAAGTTAGCTACTGTGAGGTTTTGCTTTGTTATGAAATTCTAGCACAAAAGTTTTACTGTGATTTATGATATTGAAGCTCCATCATTAGAGCTAATATATCGGAAAGGATGACATATTGACACGTGAGAAGTCTTATTAACAGGATTTGATCTTTTCCTACTAAGGTACGAAACCCAATGCAGGAACTCTAGTGAAAAAGAAAGAAAGAAAGAAAATACATTTTATTCGCAAAAGTAACTTAAACGATACATAAATGACACAAACAAGGAAAGCAGTTAACATTCACTAAACGGACCCACCGCAGCATAATGCATAGTGGGGCGAGTTGTTACAGCGCCACGCTACTGAAGGCTAATAGTGTCGATTTTAAACCGTCTATAAAGCGGCCACATTCCGATCCTATGCAAATTGGCTCGGCAACAAGCGATCGATGCTGGCACGCCGCCAAGTGGTCACTGAGGGTAAGGGTACCGCGGAGGTTCTAATAAAGTCTCTGAAAGCAAATACTTCACTTTAAGTTTAAACTATAAACTGTTTGGGAATAACAGTAAGGTTAAGCGGGGCTAATGCGCCACAATACTTTAGACAGCATATTTTACTCCGACCAACGAGGCTTTTGCAACCCGAACAATTCTCCCGCCTTTGAAACTTGGCACGTGATGAAAATAGGTAATAAAGATTATAGATCTATATACAATAATCCAATAACTTTTCTTACGAGAAGTTAGGTATTTTTACCTAAACATGAAAATCGTTTACAGCTCTCTGTGAAAAAAATCCTCAGGCTGAAATTCTTTCTGTACTACCTATGTACTACTTAAAATGTGTATGTAAAAGATTATTAGTTTCGTTATACAAAGCCAATCTTGCTTACTATCCTACCATGAAAAACAAGCCTCATACATTCCGGGAATTTTTTTAGAGTCATCTCTCATAACCCAAAGTACCTAATCACTATTATTTATCGTTCAGTGTTACAAAAACACCCGGAATAATTTTTTCTCCGCTTATTCTATTTTAGTCTAGATATTATGTTGAATGTTGGCCTGGATACAAACGAGACGGGTTCCGTGAAGTGACGTCTGATATCCGCTCGGCACACAATATTCTGCTCACGTCTACATCTACATAGCTCTATGGATTATGTTCAACGTTGGACGTGAGAGAGTTTTTTGTAATTTGTTTTTAGGTGATGATAGCTTTTGCCTGCGAGTATATTCGCGCAAAATACATGAAATTTGATCCCTTGTTTTAATTGTAATAATGAAATCGCTTATTTCAGACCACATTAATTCCTAATTACAAAATAGTAAAACAACGCACAGATTAAGTTAAAACTAAATACAAATTATAATTAAATAAGTATTCCAATTAATACAACGGATTTTTTTTAAACAAAATGAAGATCAGAGTTGAAAATTAAACCAAAAATATTTATACATCAAAATAATGTGAATTTTGATTATAATAAATAGCACCTGAACTATTTTAGTAATTTTTTTCATGTCAGAGTTTAAGCTTAGGTTCAGGGGTGTCAACTATTCCATACAGTACTTCTATTATTTCACCCCATTACGTGTTGAATTATGAAACAAATAAGCACTGTAAAAATATTTTTCACTTCTCATGCTCTTAAAATTTTACTTTTAATAGTCTCTGCACATCCGGACCAAAGCTACTTATTAATCTCTAGGGACTCTCTCAAACTATAGCCAATCTCGCTCTGCTTGGATGGCTCGGATGAATCTCGTATTATTATGGCTTGCTTTAGTCCCTTGTTGAACAATCTACTATGAGATGTCAATTCCAGTAGTTAGAGCGCTTTAATTTCAAAGAGTGTGCTTTAGTGTCATACCTACTTATTTAGTCAGTTTCGTACAAGTTCTTTTAGTGAGTGCTTCCTAAGTAGGTATGTACTTGCTGACCAGTGAACCAAATATTTTAAATCCATTTTGTATAACGTTGAAGACGTCAAATCTCTCTTAATTTATGGCCAAAAGTTTTGAGCTTTCGCTAATTAATTGAATTGATGAAAGTTTCGAGGTGCGATCTGAATTCTGATATTTAAAGTAGGTATCATTAGCAAGGTTATTAATAGATTAGTTAGAATTTTAAATGACATCCGAACAGCAAATACTCAAAAAAAAGTTTTGACGGGAAAATTGACAAGTGTCAATGTCTTTTTTTTTATTGACTGGACTTGGGATTTAGCCATTTTGTAAATAAGTGCCGCCGCCATCAAGGGGAATAATAATAATAAATAAGTGCCACTGTCATTTCAAAAGTTTCGTTTGAAACGTGATCTGTGATTTTTTTATTTTAGCAGTCCAAATGAAACACCAGTTACAAATGAAACTTTGATTTCTAGGAGTTTTTATTTATTTTAGTGCATGTTTGAGAAAATCACTAGGCAAGCCTCGGCGTGAAAGAATATGCGTCTATACATACTCGGCCTGCAAGCTTTTCTTTCCCGGCCTCTGCAGTAATGTACTATTAAAATCTAATTTTAGAATCACATAATATGAAAATATTATCATTATACATAATAAAGTCAATCTAACCTGCCAGGGGTATACAACCTAGTCCCAACAGTACACAGTAAAAATATTTCTGTCCACGACTTGGGAACTGCCCTTTGTATACACACTTTGTATGATAATTCGATTTGCTTCATCAGTATGAAATGTTTTAGAAGCATTCGTAGCGGGTACTACGACGTAGATGCACGTAGCTCGTAGCACTTGCACTTACAAAGTTATAGCCACCAGTACCACTACCATGAGTTTACAGTGACCGTACTCGATAGCGACGGCGTAAATTATTTGTAGAGGCGCTGTACAATTCTCCATACAAATAATTCACGCCGTCGCTATCGAGTACGGTCACTGTAAACTCATGGTAGTGGTGACAGTTTCAATCGATTTGAACTTTCATAAAGTTCAACAATACGGTGCACAGACAGACTTGATGCTGGGCTTGTTGCTACAATTAAGGACTAAGAATAGCTTATACGTATAACCTCATAACACTTACAGAAACGGAAAGAAATTTTAGGTTTTAAGTTTGACAAAAACGGTACAATAGTGACAGGTTGCTAGCCTGTCGCCTACGGTATACCTTAACCTATATCCTCAGTCGCCTCTTACTCCTGAATACATATTTAAATTGTACATGCTTTAGTTAATTTTGGCCCCTATTTTGTCCCCACAGATAGAGCGATAGCTCCCTGACTACTCATCTACCTTCCATACATTTTTTATTTCATTTATAATTACGTAAAACTCAACAAAAGGTTTCCTTTCACCGTCTAAAACAGGCATTCCTTTGTCAAGATTTGGCGCTAAAATGGATGTAAAATAACACTGTAATTAAATACTACACTGACAATCAAACACCGTTCGGGTTGTTTCGTGCAAGTTCGTGAGTGCTCGGTCGTGTCTGCGAGACAGCGAGACTACAGGACGGGCGCGGAGGAGTAAGATGGAAGATAATGCTGACGGGCTCTACAAATACAGGTGAGATTTAGAGAATTTATTATTTTGTAGGTACTTTGCACCGGTTGATCCTATTTAATTTACCCAGTGTAAAGGTACATAAATGTGAAATTTTGTAGGGGCTGTGTTTGGCTAAAATTTGGAAAACTACCAAATATTTTTAATAGCTCCATTTATTGGAGCAGTTTAACTTTGAGTAATCAAATGCTGCCAACAATACTACCTCGCCCGTAACCATTCCATCAGATAAAACATTAGTAATCGATGGCGTACTTACAACAAAAGTGAGTTTCAATGAGTAAACGTTATACTCAAATAAGTCATATTTGGAGAAATAACACGTCAGCAAAGTCGCGTGCTAGAGCTAGTCTAGAATGTGTTCTATTATTTTCATGTGTTTTATGTACAATAAAGAGTTTTACAATACCATACAATACAATCGTTCAATAGACATATAAATAAATAAAAAAGTAAAAAAGCCAAAGTAAGTAAGCCAGTAACATCAAAGTATTGGCATAACATATAATATTTCAATTCCTAAAAATTAATTTACATGCATTAAATTTTTCAATGTAATGTCAAAGAAATATCAGTCAATAAAATAAAAATAAAGAAAATTACGCTCCTGCTAGAACCCCTCCTGTGCAGGTAAAGGCCTCCTCCAGTAACGACCAGTAATCTCTATCTTTAGTCTTTCATCCAATGTTTGCCAATAGACATATACATAGACAAAACCAACTTAATTATTTGCCTACAGCAAATGCTTCGACTTTCTCTTTCTTCCTTTCACGTGCTCACGTTATTTTTAGACGTTTCGAGAAAGAGAAAAGAGAAAATCATAAAGCTTGTACGTTCCATCCCAAGTTTGATAAATTTGTTGAATTTAAATAATTAAGTCTTTTATTTCAATAAGGGACGAGGAATTTTATGCTAAGGGCAAATATTTTGATTAATTGTAGGATGGTTAATCTTAGACTATATACAACACTAGACCGAGCCTCAGTAAGAAACAATGCGATTGAAAACGTCCACTCTTTTTCTTGTTTGTGTGCGTGGCGACCACGTGACAGCTTCGTCTTTACACTCGAGTTACGTCAATCCGGTTGTCACTGTGTGCGTGCTAAATGATACCACGTAATGTCAAATCCCCCAAAATTTGGGGGAAAATTATTACGACACGACGAAAATTAGACGCTAGTAAAAGTAATGGCGAATGTAATCAAATAAAACCGGCCAAGAGCGTGTCGGACACGCCCAAAATAGGGTTCCGGAGCCATTACGAAAAAAATAAGTCATATTTTTCTAAGGATTTCGTACTTTATACGGAATCTTCGAAGTATAGGTATATTTTATACCTTACGCTGCTATTTACTCATAAACTACTAATAATTCTCAAGAAAACTTAGCCGTTATAGTTTTCCTTGGAAGTTTAATATACTGACTACCATCCTGAATTTTTAAAAAAATTTCCACTCACCGGTTTAGATTTTAGAGGGGGGGGGGACGCTCGATTTTAATGAAAATTTGCACTTTAAAGTTGAATATTTCGCAAACAAATAACTGAATCTAAAAATCGTTTTAGCAAACCCCTGATGGTTTTAAAATACCTATCCAACGATACCCACCACTATAGGGTTGGATGAGAAAAAAAAAATCAGCGCCACTTTACGTCTATGGGAGGTACCCTAAAAAAAATTGTTTTTGAATTTTTAATTGTACTGTTTTGTCGGCATAGTTTATTTATATATTCGTGCAAAATTACAGCTTTCTAACATTGATAGTCTCTGAGCAAAGCTGCGGACGGACAGACAGACAGACAGACAGACAGACGGACAGACAGACAGACAGACATGGCGAAACTATAAGGGTTCCGTTTTTGCCATTTTGGCTCCGGAACCCTAAAAAAATGAATTAATAAAACTAAAACAGACAGACATGGCGAAACTATAAACTGTTTATCCCTCTGTGTACAAAATTACCTATTTAGGCATACATTTGAGAGCCGAATTTTTTACCACTCAGACAGTATTATGCTTTATTCGTGAATATTAAACTCAATAATATTACATGAATTCTTAGTACTAAAGATTATTTTCCAAACAATCGATTTGAATAAGTAGCACCTAGCGCCACGACAGTTAAATGTTAATCTTTAATTTAACATAGTAAATAAGTTATCGACTTTCTATAAATTATTAATTCAATCGTCATCATCATCATCCCAGCCTATATACGTCCCAATGCTGGGCACAGGCCTCTCAGAATTAGAGGGCTTGGGCCATAGTTTCCACGCGGGCCCATTGCGGATTGGGAACTTCACACGCACCATTGAATTGCTTCGCAGGTTTGTGCAGGTTTCCTCACGATGTTTTCCTTCACCGCAAAGCTCGTGGTAAATTGCGCACATGAATTTCGAAAAACTCAGAGGTGCGAGCCGGGATTTGAACCCACGACCCTCTGCTTGAGAGGCGATAGGTCAAACCACTAATCCACCACGGCTTCAATAATTTATACAATAGTTCAATTAAAATATATATTTTTTTATATATCAAACACTGCTGTAGCGTTTTTAGAAATAGATTTCAGAATTATCTGCAGAACTTGGCTATTATTTTTCACGTTTATATTTTTGGTGGGATCTAGACACGCGGTAGTATGTAACGATAAGTCCAAGCTAACAAAACTGACGATGACTTATCGTATCTGCTTAATGTGTGATGGGCTTTAAGAAATAAATAAATAAATAAATATCATGGGACACTTGACACCAATTGACCTAGTCCCAAACTAAGCAAAGCTTGTACTATGGACACTAGGCAACGGATAAACATACTTAAATATAGATAAATAAATACTTAAATACATATTAACCATCCAAGACCCGAGAACAAACATTCGTATTATTCATACAAATATCTGCCCCGGCCGGGATTCGAACCCGGGACCTCAAGCTTCGTAGTCAGGTTCTCTAACCACTTAGCCATCCGGTCGTCCGAAATTATCACAACTTATGTAAATGTTCGGAAATTAAAGGCTATTATTATTATTATATCAATCTCAAATAAATACAGAATAAAAGAAAGCTCAATAAGATGGTGCAAATATTCATTAAAATATCAAAGAACATTAATTAGATTCGTCATTTTCTCAAATAGATTAAAAATAAAAACTGTTCAGGTTCAGGTGAAATCGATATATTTCGACTTTGTGCCCAATACAAACTTTTCAGTACGATTTTGACTGAATTGTGGGGAATTTTGCACTAGAAACTGGTATCACCTATAAAAAATGTCACACAATTCTAACCTAAATAATTTAATCTTTTCTTACGGAATTTTATGGATTCTGGAGTACTTACCGATGGAAAGTCACGTTATTAGGATTTTTAATCCTGCCTTTATAATTGCGGCACACTTTTATAGCACATTTGGTCATATTTCGGCACTTTTGTATTGCGCGCTCCGCATACGTCACCTACGGTGTCACAATGCAGACTGAGGGGGGGAAAATGACTTATAAGCCAACAGTTGGCTTATATTTTTTGGAGACGTTTTCATGCCGCCGACGGTCCATCTAGTATAATCTAAGGGTTTAATATTAAATTAAAAAAGTTGTTTCTTGTAAAAATGTTGTTAGATGTTGTACTAAGAATGTTTTTCGATTCGGTACCTCGGTACTTCTATGGCCTGTACAAATAAACTTTTTTTTTCTCGGCAATCATGTTTACGAAGTTAGGTTTCAATTCAAGCATAATAGTCGTAAATCGTCCTTTTCATTCTAAGAGGAGGTTTGGGCCCTGGAGCGGGACGTATGTAGGCTGGCATGACATGATGAATCGTAAAAACCTACTCAATATACTTGGTCTAAAATTTGTTTGGAAAAGAAGGTTTTAATAGATTTTAATACAATGCTATTACTAAGTACCTCGTGGCTACTTTTTATTTTTATTTAGAAAATATTCTTTTGTCGGGTAGTCCATCAAAACAACGACCAAATGCTTATCGGCCGTAACGCGACTATTATTGAATCTCAAGTTATAGTCAGCCATTATTCTTTGACTTCAGAAGCAGCATACTTAGCTGTGAAAATTTTATTTTAAAATTCGTTTCTATATAGTACTGTCGTGAATTTGCCGCGGACAGACAGACAGACACGTCGAAACTGTTAAGGGTTCTGTTGATTCTCATTTGCCCGAATTTCATATGCCCGAATGTACCTATCGTTTTCTAGAATTTTCATTTGCCATAAAGTAATTTATTTCTGAAATAGTAATTTCTTCAGAGTTGATACTAAAATAAAAATAATAAAAAATAAAAATCATTTATTATCAGGCGTTTAACGCCCATAGATGTCAAAAGATGATTACAAACTTTGTTAGTAACAAAAATTCTTATAAACTATATTAGCAATGATTTTGGAAACTGATTCGGTGAATGTCTACACAACCACTGAAACAATGAATATCAATTGAAAAATTAAAAATGTCAAAGTAACTTATTAAAATAAAATAAAATTAAAATTAAAATTAAAATTAGAATTTTGAATTTTGAATTGAAGATTAATATTATTAAACTAACCTAACCTATTGCATTCTATATATATGATGACATTTAAAGAAGTCCTGAAAACGGCACGGTTCTATAATAATATATTTTATGACAAACGTTGGTATGACAAGTGAAATTGAATGAAATCAAATGAAATTCGGGCAAGTAAAGGCACGGGTTCTGTTATTGACTGCAACATGGGCCTCCTCCAAGGTTCTCCACTCAGACCGGTCTTGTGCTTTCCGCATTGTGAATCCCGCGATCTTAACCAGGTCGTCGCTCCATCTTGTTGGAGGCCTACTGACAGCTCGTCTCCCGGTCCACGGACGCCATTCGAGAACCTTCTGACACCATCGGCCATCAGTCCTGCGAGCAAGTGCCCACCCACTGCCACTTCAGTTTCGCAATTCTTCGAGCTATGTCGGTAACCTTAGCTCTACTGCGGATATCATCATTTCTGATTCTATTCTTCTCAAACATAGGATAAATAATTTCTGATACCTAATGCGTTTCATAGTAAGCTTCACGACTGGCCTCATCCAATTATATTAGGGCTACCGGTGAACATAAGGAAGGATTAGTATATTAAATATTCAATCCGTAATTACTCGCACGTTCTCCTGAGACCTTACCCAGCTGTTGTACCTTTGTCTTACCTTTGTCTTAGATGATTAATTGACACGGTGACCTTTAGAGGTGTTAGCTTGGTTTAAAATTTACCTTTTACCTTAGAAGCTGAAAAGTCCCGCGTCAGAGCAACGCCGGTGATTCTCACACATAATGCAGCCCCCTGTACGGTCGCACAGCCTTTTAACATTCAATAGGAATGTTGACGCTATTAAAAAATAATTCGAAGGCAGACTCCAGTAAAAAACGCTTTATTTCAGCCCTGTAAACCAGATTAATTTTCGATTTACTGTAAAATTAGTTTTTTTGCTGCTTTAAAACAAATAAATAGTTGATTGAGTTGGCGAACAAATAGCGACTTATGACGTCATAAGTTGCTATTGCCATTGAAACTCTATGGGAGAGTGGTGTTTTGACAGCTCATAAAAATTAGGTACGTCAGTTGATTGGTGGTGTCAACATCCCTATTTCAGTATGATTTCTTTGGCAGAAGTACCCGTATGAGATGTCAACATGACATTGGTAGTAAAAGGTTCCACACTGATACATGAAGCAGTTTGTCCGACTGTACCACAAACGCTACAAGTGTTACAATTCCGCACAATTGACACCTTGTGTAGCAGAAAGTTCGCAGTAACTTTTGTAGTTCGGAGGCCTGGTTTATTTTAAAGTCAAAGTGAAAATATCTTTATTCGATTAAGACTATGACAAGCATTTATGAATGTTGAAGAATCTACCACAGGTAGGTATTAATTTTTTTGTTAGAACAGATCTACATAAAGAAGTACTAATGAAAAGCTCAGAACAAAATGAATCGATTCCTGGAACTATTTATATGTACCTACAAATTTAAAATTTAACCTTTTTTTTTCTAATTCAATGTACGCTATCCTAGAACCCAAATGACTTTCGCCTGTCACACTGCAAATATCAAATATTTTGCTACCGGTGTGAAGTTAGCTGCCTAAAGTTAGCTGCCTGAGATAATCCGACCAAATTAAGAAGTTTCTTTTTTGAAGGTGTTAAAATACAAAAAAACGTCATGAAATAGGTCGCAAAGTACGCAAAATAAACACAACATAAGACAAAGGCTTTGATTAAGTGCAAATGAAGGGACAACCGGCGAAAAAACAAATTTTGGGTAAAATTGCCAGGAATTGCCTTTTATATCATAAAAATAAAGTCTAATAAGTAAAGCCAGGAGTGGTGGCTGTATTAAACACAAAACCATGTGACTACGGATCTTAAAACTGAAGAGTCTAAATTTATACCTCACTTGGTTTAGCAGATAAGCGCCGATCAAAGTTAGCTGCCTAAATCCAACGAATAAATCAAGTCGAATTTCTGCCAAATACGATGCCAGCCAGGACTGACTTTTATATGTGTTTTATAGCCAAGATATATATCTTTCAAAATTACCAAAGAATTGTATGATACCTCAACCTAATAAAAAACAATAGAGGAAAATTCTCAAAATATTAAATTTTTGTCCTCGCTGCCTAGAACGTTATCGTTTTTTGCAAAATAGAAGTGAAGCCAGGAGCAGTGACTATATAGGTCGTTCAGCTACATAACTATGGATATAGAAACAGGTACGTCCTGAGTGATACACAGTTTGGTTATGGAAAAACAGGACAATCAAGCGAAATTTTCGAATAAAGCTGCAAAAATTTGAGGTTATGTCACATTTCCGCGAGATAGAAGTGAAGCCAGGAGCAGTGGCTATATTTATCATACAGCCACACCACCAGGCATCTTAAAACGGAAAAGTCTAGGTTGATACACAGTTTGGTTTAGAAGATAGGCGCCGATCAAAGTTAGCTGCCTAAATCCAACGAACAAATCAAGTCGAATTTCTGACAAATACGATGCCAGCTGGGACTGACTATTATATGTGTTTTATAGCCAAGATATATATCTTTCAAAATTACCAAAGTATTATATGATACCTCACTCTGATAAAAAAAAATTAGAGGGAAATTCCCAAAATATAAAACTTTTGTCCTCGCTGCCTAGAATGTTATCGTTTTTTGCAAAATAGAAATGAAGCCAGGAGCAGTGACTATATAGGTCGTTTAGCTACATAACTATGGATATAGAAACAGGTACGTCCTGAGTGATACACAGTTTAGTTATGGAAAAACAGGACAAACAAGCGAAATTTTCGAATAAAGCTGCAAAAATTTGAGGTTATGTTACATTTCCGCGAGATAGAAGTGAAGCCAGGAGCAGTGGCTATATTTATCATACAGCCACACCACCAGGCATCTTAAAACGGAAAAGTCTAGGTTGATACACAGTTTGGTTTAGAAGATAGGCGCCGATCAAAGTTAGCTGCCTAAATCCAACGAACAAATCAAGTCGAATTTCTGACAAATACGATGCCAGCCAGGACTGACTTTTATATGTGTTTTATAGCCAAGATATATATCTTTCAAAATTACCAAAGAATTATATGATACCTCACTCTGATAAAAAAAAATTAGAGGGAAATTCCCAAAATATAAAACTTTTGTCCTCGCTGCCTAGAATGTTATCGTTTTTTGGAAAATAGAAATGAAGCCAGGAGCAGTGACTATATAGGTCGTTTAGCTACATAACTATGGATATAGAAACAGGTACGTCCTAAGTGATACACAGTTTGGTTATGGAAAAACAGGACAATCAAGCGAAATTTTCGAATAAAGCTGCAAAAATTTGAGGTTATGTTACATTTCCGCGAGATAGAAGTGAAGCCAGGAGCAGTGGCTATATTTATCATACAGCCACACCACCAGACATCATAAAACTGAAAAGTCTAGGTTGATACACAGTTTGGTTTAGGAGATAAATGCCGATAAAAGTTAGCTGCCTAAATCCAACGAACAAATCAAGTCGAATTTCTGCCAAATACGATGCCAGCTGGGACTGACTATTATATGTGTTTTATAGCCAAGATATATATCTTTCAAAATTACCAAAGTATTATATGATACCTCACTCTGATAAAAAAAAATTAGAGGGAAATTCCCAAAATATAAAACTTTTGTCCTCGCTGCCTAGAATGTTATCGTTTTTTGCAAAATAGAAATGAAGCCAGGAGCAGTGACTATATAGGTCGTTTAGCTACATAACTATGGATATAGAAACAGGTACGTCCTGAGTGATACACAGTTTGGTTATGGAAAAACAGGACAATCAAGCGAAATTTTCGAATAAAGCTGCAAAAATTTGAGGTTATGTCACATTTCCGCGAGATAGAAGTGAAGCCAGGAGCAGTGGCTATATTTATCATACAGCCACACCACCAGACATCATAAAACTGAAAAGTCTAGGTTGATACACAGTTTGGTTTAGGAGATAAGTGCCGATAAAAGTTAGCTGCCTAAATCCAACGAACAAATCAAGTCGAATTTCTGCCAAATACGATGCCAGCGAGGACTGACTTTTTATATGTGTTTTATAGCCAAGATATATATCTTTCACAATTACCAAAGAATAGTATGATACCGCAACCTAATAAAAAAACATTAGAGGGAAATTCTCAAAATCTACAATTTTTGTCCTCGCTGCCTAGAATGTTATCGTTTTTTGCAAAATAGAAGCGAAGCCAGGAGCAGTGACTATATAGGTCGTTTAGCTACATAACTATGGATATAGAAACAGGTACGTCCTGAGTGATACACAGTTTGGTTATGGAAAAACAGGACAATCAAGCGAAATTTTCGAATAAAGCTGCAAAAATTTGAGGTTATGTCAGATTTCCGCGAGATAGAAGTGAAGCCAGGAGCAGTGGCTATATTTATCATACAGCCACACCACCAGGCATTATAAAACTGAAAAGTCTAGGTTGATACACAGTTTGGTTTAGGAGATAAGCGCCGATAAAAGTTAGCTGCCTAAATCCAACGAACAAATCAAGTCGAATTTCTGCCAAATACGATGCCAGCCAGGACTGACTTTTATATGTGTTTTATAGCCAAGATATATATCTTTCAAAATTACCAAAGAATTATATGATACCTCATTCTGATAAAAAAAAATTAGAGGAAAATTCCCAAAATATAAAACTTTTGTCCTCGCTGCCTAGAATGTTATCGTTTTTTGGAAAATAGAAGTGAAGCCAGGAGCAGTGACTATATAGGTCGTTTAGCTACATAACTATGGATATAGAAACAGGTACGTCCTGAGTGATACACAGTTTGGTTATGGAAAAACAGGACAATCAAGCGAAATTTTCGAATAAAGCTGCAAAAATTTGAGGTTATGTCAGATTTCCGCGAGATAGAAGTGAAGCCAGGAGCAGTGGCTATATTTATCATACAGCCACACGACCAGGCATTATAAAACTGAAAAGTCTAGGTTGATACACAGTTTGGTTTAGAAGATAAGCGCCGATAAAAGTTAGCTGCCTAAATCCAACGAACAAATCAAGTCGAATTTCTGCCAAATACGATGCCAGCCAGGACTGACTTTTATATGTGTTTTATAGCCAAGATATATATCTTTCAAAATTACCAAAGAATTATATGATACCTCTGATAAAAAAAAATTAGAGGGAAATTCCCAAAATATAAAACTTTTGTCGTCGCTGCCTAGAATGTTATCGTTTTTTGGAAAATAGAAATGAAGCCAGGAGCAGTGACTATATAGGTCGTTTAGCTACATTACTATGGATATAGAAACAGGTACGTCCTGAGTGATACACAGTTTGGTTATGGAAAAACAGGACAATCAAGCGAAATTTTCGAATAAAGCTGCAAAAATTTGAGGTTATGTCACATTTCCGCGAGATAGAAGCGAAGCCAGGAGCAATGGCTATATTTATCATACAGCCACACCACCAGGCATCTTAAAACGGAAAAGTCTAGGTTGATACACAGTTTGGTTTAGAAGATAGGCGCCGATCAAAGTTAGCTGCCTAAATCCAACGAACAAATCAAGTCGAATTTCTGCCAAATACGATGCCAGCTAGGACTGACTTTTATATGTGTTTTATAGCCAAGATAAATATCTTTCAAAATTACTAAATAATTATATGATACCTCACTCTGATAAAAAAAATTAGAGGGAAATTCTCAAAATATAAATTTTTTGTCCTCGCTGCCTAGAATGTTATCGTTTTTTGCAAAATAGAAGTGAAGCCAGGAGCAGTGACTATATAGGTCGTTCAGCTACATAACTATGGATATAGAAACAGGTACTTCCTGAGTGATACACAGTTTGGTTATGGAAAAACAGGACAATCAAGCGAAATTTTCGAATATAGCTGCAAAAATTTGAGGTTATGTCACATTTCCGCGAGATAGAAGTGAAGCCAGGAGCAGTGGCTATATTTATCATACAGCCACACCACCAGGCATCTTAAAACGGAAAAGTCTAGGTTGATACACAGTTTGGTTTAGAAGATAGGCGCCGATCAAAGTTAGCTGCCTAAATCCAACGAACAAATCAAGTCGAATTTCTGCCAAATATGATGCCAGCTAGGACTGACTTTTATATGTGTTTTATAGCCAAGATATATATCTTTCAAAATTACCAAAGAATTATATGATACCTCACTCTGATAAAAAAAAATTAGAGGGAAATTCCCAAAATATAAAACTTTTGTCCTCGCTGCCTAGAATGTTATCGTTTTTTGGAAAATAGAAGTGAAGCCAGGAGCAGTGACTATATAGGTCGTTTAGCTACATTACTATGGATATAGAAACAGGTACGTCCTGAGTGATACACAGTTTGGTTATGGAAAAACAGGACAATCAAGCGAAATTTTCGAATAAAGCTGCAAAAATTTGAGGTTATGTCACATTTCCGCGAGATAGAAGCGAAGCCAGGAGCAATGGCTATATTTATCATACAGCCACACCACCAGGCATCATAAAACGGAAAAGTCTAGGTTGATACACAGTTTGGTTTAGAAGATAGGCGCCGATCAAAGTTAGCTGCCTAAATCCAACGAACAAATCAAGTCGAATTTCTGCCAAATACGATGCTAGCTAGGACTGACTTTTATATGTGTTTTATAGCCAAGATATATATCTTTCAAAATTACCAAATAATTATATGATACCTCACTCTGATAAAAAAAATTAGAGGGAAATTCTCAAAATATAAATTTTTTGTCCTCGCTGCCTAGAATGTTATCGTTTTTTGCAAAATAGAAGTGAAGCCAGGAGCAGTGACTATATAGGTCGTTTAGCTACATAACTATGGATATAGAAACAGGTACGTCCTGAGTGATACACAGTTTGGTTATGGAAAAACAGGACAATCAAGCGAAATTTTCGAATAAAGCTGCAAAAATTTGAGGTTATGTCACATTTCCGCGAGATAGAAGCGAAGCCAGGAGCAGTGGCTATATTTATCATACAGCCACACCACCAGGCATCATAAAACGGAAAAGTCTAGGTTGATACACAGTTTGGTTTAGAAGATAGGCGCCGATCAAAGTTAGCTGCCTAAATCCAACGAACAAATCAAGTCGAATTTCTGCCAAATACGATGCCAGCTAGGACTGACTTTTATATGTGTTTTATAGCCAAGATATATATCTTTCAAAATTACCAAAGAATTATATGATACCTCACTCTGATAAAAAAAAATTAGAGGGAAATTCTCAAAATATATAATTTTTGTCCTCGCTGCCTAGAATGTTATCGTTTTTGGCAAAATAGAAGTGAAGCCAGGAGCAGTGACTATATAGGTCGTTTAGCTACATAACTATGGATATAGAAACAGGTACGTCCTGAGTGATACACAGTTTGGTTATGGAAAAACAGGACAATCAAGCGAAATTTTCGAATAAAGCTGCAAAAATTTGAGGTTATGTCACATTTCCGCGAGATAGAAGTGAAGCCAGGAGCAGTGGCTATATTTATCATACAGCCACACCACCAGGCATCTTAAAACGGAAAAGTCTAGGTTGATACACAGTTTGGTTTAGAAGATAGGCGCCGATCAAAGTTAGCTGCCTAAATCCAACGAACAAATCAAGTCGAATTTCTGCCAAATACGATGCCAGCGAGGACTGACTTTTATATGTGTTTTATAGCCAAGATATATATCTTTCAAAATTACCAAAGAATTATATGATACCTCACTCTGATAAAAAAAAATTAGAGGGAAATTCCCAAAATATAAAACTTTTGTCCTCGCCGCCTAGAATGTTATCGTTTTTTGGGAAATAGAAGTGAAGCCAGGAGCAGTGACTATATAGGTCGTTTAGCTACATAACTATGGATATAGAAACAGGTACGTCCTGAGTGATACACAGTTTGGTTATGGAAAAACAGGACAATCAAGCGAAATTTTCGAATAAAGCTGCAAAAATTTGAGGTTATGTCAGATTTCCGCGAGATAGAAGTGAAGCCAGGAGCAGTGGCTATATTTATTATACAGCCACACCACCAGGCATTTTAAAACTGAAAAGTCTAGGTTGATACACAGTTTGGTTTAGGAGATAAGCGCCGATAAAAGTTAGCTGCCTAAATCCAACGAACAAATCAAGTCGAATTTCTGCCAAATACGATGCCAGCCAGGACTGACTTTTATATGTGTTTTATAGCCAAGATATATATCTTTCACAATTACCAAAGAATGGTATGATACCGCAACCTAATAAAAAAACATTAGAGGGAAATTCTCAAAATCTACAATTTTTGTCCTCGCTTCCTAGAATGTTATCGTTTTTTGCAAAATAGAAGTGAAGCCAGGAGCAGCGACTATATAGGTCGTTTAGCTACATAACTATGGATATAGAAACAGGTACTTCCTGAGTGATACACAGTTTGGTTATGGAAAAACAGGACAATCAAGCGAAATTTTCGAATAAAGCTACAAAAATTTTAGGTTATGTCACATTTCCGCGAGATAGAAGTGAAGCCAGGAGCAGTGGCTATATTTATCATACAGCCACACCACCAGGCATCTTAAAACGGAAAAGTCTAGGTTGATACACAGTTTGGTTTAGAAGATAGGCGCCGATCAAAGTTAGCTGCCTAAATCCAACGAACAAATCAAGTCGAATTTCTGCCAAATACGATGCCAGCGAGGACTGACTTTTATATGTGTTTTATAGCCAAGATATATATCTTTCAAAATTACCAAAGAATTATATGATACCTCTGATAAAAAAAAATTAGAGGGAAATTCCCAAAATATAAAACTTTTGTCCTCGCTGCCTAGAATGTTATCGTTTTTTGGAAAATAGAAATGAAGCCAGGAGCAGTGACTATATAGGTCGTTTAGCTACATTACTATGGATATAGAAACAGGTACGTCCTGAGTGATACACAGTTTGGTTATGGAAAAACAGGACAATCAAGCGAAATTTTCGAATAAAGCTGCAAAAATTTGAGGTTATGTCACATTTCCGCGAGATAGAAGTGAAGCCAGGAGCAGTGGCTATATTTATCATACAGCCACACCACCAAGCATTATAAAACTGAAATGTCTAGGTTGATACACAGTTTGGTTTAGGAGATAAGCGCCGATAAAAGTTAGCTGCCTAAATCCAACGAACAAATCAAGTCGAATTTCTGCCAAATACGATGCCAGCCAGGACTGACTTTTATATGTGTTTTATAGCCAAGATATATATCTTTCAAAATTACCAAAGAATTATATGATACCTCATTCTGATAAAAAAAAATTAGAGGGAAATTCCCAAAATATAAAACTTTTGTCCTCGCTGCCTAGAATGTTATCGTTTTTTGGAAAATAGAAATGAAGCCAGGAGCAGTGACTATATAGGTCGTTTAGCTACATAACTATGGATATAGAAACAGGTACTTCCTGAGTGATACACAGTTTGGTTATGGAAAAACAGGACAATCAAGCGAAATTTTCGAATAAAGCTGTAAAAATTTGAGGTTATGTCACATTTCAGCGAGATAGAAGTGAAGCCAGGAGCAGTGGCTATATTTATCATACAGCCACACTACCAGGCATCATAAAACTGAAAAGTCTAGGTTGATACACAGTTTGGTTTAGAAGATAAGCGCCGATCAAAGTTAGCTGCCTAAATCCAACGAATCATTTACGTATAGTTAACTTTTCACTACTAAAACACTGCACAAAATTTGATGAAATTTGGAGTTGAAAAAAACTTGAGCTTCAGCTATGAGTAGAATATTAATTTTTAAACAGGGAATAAGACCGGAAGAGTCCACGAAATACAGTTATTAAATTATGTATAAATATGAAACGAATTAATATTGAATATGGCAAATTACGTAAGTAAATGACATATTAATTAATCTACTTACAAAGTAAATAAAATTACGACTTCATCTTCTTTTACACATCATCATTACCATCATTATTACGACTTCACAAAAAAATTTTTGCAAAAAAGTAAAACCGACTCAAAAACAAAAATAGAACCGACTACAAAATCCTTGAAAATATTTTTCTAGGTAGGTACGTACTAGCTCGAAGTCGGTGACTCAGCACGACCCAGCAGGAGTGAAGCAATAAGCGTCTATTTCACTTACATACAATAGGTTTTAATCCCTCCTGCTGGGTCGTGCTGAGTCACCGTCTTCGAGCTAGTAGGTACCTAGAAAAATATTTTCAAGGGTTTTGTAGTCGGTTCCATTTTTTGTTATTTTTTTATTTTTTTCGATTTGGTTTTACTTTTTGTTATTTTTTTTTATATTCACTTTTTAGTGATTCGTAGCCAAAGTTAATCTCATAACGATTCCATTAAGCCCAAACACGACTAAGTTACGTTGTTTTATAACAGAGTTCCGTTGCCTACCTTCTGGCTTCAGCATCAGATCAGTTCGAAAGAATCATTAACTTAAAACTTCTTCTTACTCGCTTATCTAGGTATGTTAATCATGATAGTTTATAGACGAGCGAGCATTACTTAGCTTTGATGAGTTCCATTGGTCACCTATTGTCTTCTTCATCAGGTCCAGGTTACCAAATGATACTTTCTGAATGTAAATGCTCATCTTTATGCTGAAAATGCCAAAATCGCCATAGGTGTGCCTATTAAATTTGAGGTTAGCCCTCGATTTCCCTAGGATCCCATCATCAGATACTGACTTGGTGACAATGGGACCACTTCAGAAGAATACCCTTTCGATTAAAAAATGAATTTTGAAAATCGGTTCACAATTGACTGAGTAATCGGTTAACAGACATAAAAAAAATACAAACATTGGAACATAGAATCTCCTCCTTTTTTTGAAGTCGGTTAAAAATCTTTAGAATCCCTTCTTCTGTGTCTGTGACCTTCTAGAATCCAATGTTATCCTGAATGGACTATAAGTGTTTTAATTGTGTTATAACGCACATAATATTACTTGATTTTTTTCGTAATAATAAAGCTGCCATGAGCTGAGCCCCTGTTGGTTCAAGATTGGAACTAGAAACTACTTAAATCCATACTATATATTTATACTATATATACTATATACTATTATACAATACTATATACTTATCTATACTATATGTACTTATACTATATACTTACTTCTTGGGTACAATGCCCCGCGCTGCGCTGCCTTTGGAAGAGGAAGCCCGTTTTAGTTAATTTATGTTGTGTTTTTATTTTTATTTATGAATTGTTATGTGAAATTTTTGTTCAAATAAATATATACTTACTATATTTATTATTTATATATATTAATATTATAAATGCGAAAGTAACTCTGTCAGTCTGTTACGCTTTCACGCCAAAACCGCTGAACCGATTTAGATGAAATTTGGTACAGAGATAGACTACACCTTGGGAAAGAACATAGGCTACTTTTTATTTCGAAAAAAAGGCTTGAAGGGGTTGAAATAGGGGATGAAATTTTATATGGAAGTTCGTGATTTATAAAGATAAAACCACGAAACTTGGCATTTAGGCAGTTAATAAGAAATAAGTAGATATTTGTTCGAGCGTTTTTGTAAATTCAACCTGTGAGGGGGTGAAATAGGGGATGAAAGTTTATATAGAAGTTCGTCATTTTTAAACATAAAACCATGAAACTTGATATTTAGGCAGTTAATAAGAAATACGTAGATATCTCTTCGAGCGTTTTTGGAAATTCGAACTGTGACGGGATGAAATAGGGGATGAAAGTTTATATGTATGGTCGTCATTATCGAAGATAAAGTGAAGAATCTTTATAAAACTTGGCATCTGAGCATTTAATAAGAAGTAATTAGATATTAGTTCGGGCATTTTTGAAAATTCGGCCTGTGAATGGATCAAATAGGGGATAAAATTTTATATCAGGACGTATCTGTTTCTATATCCATAGTTATGTAGCTAAACGACCTATATAGTCACTGCTCCTGGCTTCACTTCTATTTGGCATAAAACGGCTACGTTTAGGCAGCGAGGACAAAAATTTTGTATTGAGAGAATTTCTCTCTAATGTTTTTTATTAGGTTGAGGTATCATACAATTCTTTGGTAATTTTGAAAGATATGTATCTTGGCTATAAAACACATATAAAAGTCAGTCCTGTCTGGCATCGTATTTGGCAGAAATTTGACTTGATTTCTTCGATGGATTTAGGCAGCTAACTTTTATCGGCGCTTATCTCCTAAACCAAACTGTGTATCAACCTAGACTTTTCAGTTTTCAGATGCCTGGTAGTGTGGCTGTACGGTATATATAGTCACTACTCCTGGCTTCACTTCTATCTCGCGGAAATGTGACATAACCTCAAATTTTTGCGGCTTTATTCGAAAATTTTGCTTGATTGTCCTGTTTTTCCATAACCAAATTGTGTATCACTCAGGACGTACCTGTTTCTATATCCATAGTTATGTAGCTACACGACCTGTATAGTCACTGCTCCTGGCTTCACTTCTATTTTGCATAAAGCGGCAACGTTCTGGGCAGCGAGGACAAAAATTTTATATTTTGAGAATTTCCCTCTAATGTTTTTTTCTTAGGTTGAGGTATCGTACAATTCTTTGGTAATTTAGAAAGATATATATCTTGGCTATAAAACATATATAAAAGTCAGTCCTGTCTGGCATCGTATTTGGCAGAAATTCGACTTGATTTCTTCGATGGATTTAGGCAGCTAACTTTCATCGGCGCCTATCTCCTAAACCAAACTGTGTATCAACCTAGACTTTTCAGTTTTATGATGTCTGGTGGTGTGGCTATATGATAAATATAGCCACTGCTCCTGGCTTCACTTCTATCTCGCGGAAATGTAACATAACCTCAAATTTTTGCAGCTTTATTCGAAAATTTCGCTTGATTGTCCTGTTTTTCCATAACCAAACTGTGTATCACTCAGGACGTACCTGTTTCTATATCCATAGTTATGTAGCTAAACGACCTATATAGTCACTGCTCCTGGCTTCACTTCTATTTTGCAAAAAACGATAACATTCTAGGCAGCGAGGACAAAAATTTTATATTTTGAGAATTTCCCTCTAATTTTTTTTTATCAGAGTGAGGTATCATATAATTATTTGGTAATTTTGAAAGATATATATCTTGGCTATAAAACACATATAAAAGTCAGTCCTAGCTGGCATCGTATTTGGCAGAAATTCGACTTGATTTGTTCGTTGGATTTAGGCAGCTAACTTTGATCGGCGCCTATCTTCTAAACCAAACTGTGTATCAACCTAGACTTTTCCGTTTTATGATGCCTGGTGGTGTGGCTGTATGATAAATATAGCCACTGCTCCTGGCTTCGCTTCTGTCTCGCGGAAATGTGACATAACCTCAAATTTTTGCAGCTTTATTTGAAAATTTCGCTTGATTGTCCTGTTCTTCCATAACCAAACTGTGTATCACTCAGGACGTACCTGTTTCTATATTCATAGTAATGTAGCTAAACGACCTATATAGTCACTGCTCCTGGCTTCATTTCTATTTTCCAAAAAACGATAACATTCTAGGCAGCGAGGACAAAAGTTTTATATTTTGGGAATTTCCCTCTAATGTTTTTTTATTCGGTTAAGGTATCATACCATTCTTTGGTAATTGTGAAAGATATATATCTTGGCTATAAAACACATATAAAAGTCAGTCCTCGCTGGCATCGTATTTGGCAGAAATTCGACTTGATTTGTTCGTTGGATTAAGGCAGCTAACTTTGATCGGCGCCTATCTTCTAAACCAAACTGTGTATCAACCTAGACTTTTCCGTTTTAAGATGCCTGGTGGTGTGGCTGTATGATAAATATAGCCACTGCTCCTGGCTTCACTTCTATCTCGCGGAAATGTGACATAACCTCAAATTTTTGCAGCTTTATTCGAAAATTTCGCTTGATTGTCCTGTTTTTCCATAACCAAACTGTGTATCACTCAGGACGTACCTGTTTCTATATCCAAAGTTATGTCGCTAAACGACCTTTATAGTCACTGCTCCTGGCTTCACTTCTATTTTGCAAGAAACGATAACATTCTAGGCAGCGAGGACAAAAATTGTAGATTTTGAGAATTTCCCTCTAATGTTTTTTTATTAGGTTGAGGTATCATACCATTGTTTGGTAATTGTGAAAGATATATATCTTGGCTATAAAACACATATAAAAGTCAGTCCTCGCTGGCATCGTATTTGGCAGAAATTGGACTTGATTTGTTCGTTGGATTTAGGCAGCTAACTTTTATCGGCGCTTATCTCCTAAACCGAACTGTGTATCAACCTAGACTTTTCCGTTTTATGATGCCTGGTGGTGTGGCTGTATGATAAATATAGCCACTGCTCCTGGCTTCGCTTCTATCTCGCGGAAATGTGACATAACCTCAAATTTTTGCAGCTTTATTCGAAAATTTCGCTTGATTGTCCTGTTCTTCCATAACCAAACTGTGTATCACTCAGGACGTACCTGTTTCTATATCCATAGTAATGTAGCTAAACGACCTATATAGTCACTGCTCCTGGCTTCATTTCTATTTTCCAAAAAACGATAACATTCTAGGCAGCGAGGACAAAAGTTTTATATTTTGGGAATTTCCCTCTAATTTTTTTTTATCAGAGTGAGGTATCATATAATTATTTGGTAATTTTGAAAGATATATATCTTGGCTATAAAACACATATAAAAGTCAGTCCTAGCTGGCATCGTATTTGGCAGAAATTTGACTTGATTTGTTCGTTGGATTTAGGCAGCTAACTTTGATCGGCGCCTATCTTCTAAACCAAACTGTGTATCAACCTAGACTTTTCCGTTTTATGATGCCTGGTGGTGTGGCTGTATGATTAATATAGCCACTGCTCCTGGCTTCACTTCTATCTCGCGGAAATGTGACATAACCTCAAATTTTTGCAGCTTTATTCGAAAATTTCGCTTGATTGTCCTGTTCTTCCATAACCAAACTGTGTATCACTCAGGACGTACCTGTTTCTATATTCATAGTAATGTAGCTAAACGACCTATATAGTCACTGCTCCTGACTTCATTTCTATTTTCCAAAAAACGATAACATTCTAGGCAGCGAGGACAAAAGTTTTATATTTTGGGAATTTCCCTCTAATTTTTTTTTTACCAGAATGAGGTATCATATAATTCTTTGGTAATTTTGAAAGATATATATCTTGGCTATAAAACACATATAAAAGTTAGTCCTGGCTGGCATCGTATTTGGCAGAAATTCGACTTGATTTGTTCGTTGGATTTAGGCAGCTAACTTTTATCGGCGCTTATCTCCTAAACCATACTGTGTATCAACCTAGACTTTTCCGTTTTAAGATGCCTGGTGGTGTGGCTGTATGATAAATATAGCCACTGCTCCTGGCTTCACTTCTATCTCGCGGAAATGTGACATAACCTCAAATTTTTGCAGCTTTATTCGAAAATTTCGCTTGATTGTCCTGTTTTTCCATAACCAAACTGTGTATCACTCAGGACGTACCTGTTTCTATATCCATAGTAATGTAGCTAAACGACCTATATAGTCACTGCTCCTGGCTTCACTTCTATTTTGCAAAAAACGATAACATTCTAGGCAGCGAGGACAAAAAATTTATATTTTGAGAATTTCCCTCTAATTTTTTTTTATCAGAGTGAGGTATCATATAATTCTTTGGTAATTTTGAAAGATATATATCTTGGCTATAAAACACATATAATAGTCAGTCCCAGCTGGCATCGTATTTGGCAGAAATTCGACTTGATTTGTTCGTTGGATTTAGGCAGCTAACTTTGATCGGCGCCTATCTTCTAAACCAAACTGTGTATCAACCTAGACTTTTCAGTTTTATGATGCCTGGTAGTGTGGCTGTATGATAAATATAGCCACTGCTCCTGGCTTCACTTCTATCTCGCTGAAATGTGACATAACCTCAAATTTTTACAGCTTTATTCGAAAATTTCGCTTGATTGTCCTGTTTTTCCATAACCAAACTGTGTATCACTCAGGACGTACCTGTTTCTATATCCATAGTTATGTAACTAAACGACCTATATAGTCACTGGTCCTGGCTTCATTTCTATTTTCCAAAAAACGATAACATTCTAGGCAGCGAGGACAAAAGTTTTATATTTTGGGAATTTCCCTCTAATTTTTTTTTTATCAGAATGAGGTATCATATAATTCTTTGGTAATTTTGAAAGATATATATCTTGGCTATAAAACACATATAAAAGTCAGTCCTGGCTGGCATCGTATTTAGCAGAAATTCGACTTGATTTGTTCGTTGGATTTAGGCAGCTAACTTTTATCGGCGCTTATCTCCTAAACCAAACTGTGTATCAACCTAGACATTTCAGTTTTATAATGCTTGGTGGTGTGGCTGTATGATAAATATAGCCACTGCTCCTGGCTTCACTTCTATCTCGCGGAAATGTGACATAACCTCAAATTTTTGCAGCTTTATTCGAAAATTTCGCTTGATTGTCCTGTTTTTCCATAACCAAACTGTGTATCACTCAGGAAGTACCTGTTTCTATATCCATAGTTATGTAGCTAAACGACCTATATAGTCACTGCTCCTGGCTTCACTTCTATTTTGCAAAAAACGATAACATTCTAGGCAGCGAGGACAAAAAAATTATATTTTGAGAATTTCCCTCTAATTTTTTTTATCAGAGTGAGGTATCATATAATTATTTGGTAATTTTGAAAGATATATATCTTGGCTATAAAACAAATATAAAAGTCAGTCCTAGCTGGCATCGTATTTGTCAGAAATTCGACTTGATTTGTTCGTTGGATTTAGGCAGCTAACTTTGATCGGCGCCTATCTTCTAAACCAAACTGTGTATCAACCTAGACTTTTCAGTTTTATGATGCCTGGTGGTGTGGCTGTATGATAAATATAGCCGCTGCTCCTGGCTTCACTTCTATCTCGCGGAAATGTGACATAACCTCAAATTTTTGCAGCTTTATTCGAAAATTTCGATTGATTGTCCTGTTTTTCCATAACCAAACTGTGTATCACTCAGGACGTACCTGTTTCTATATCCATAGTTATGTAGCTGAACGACCTATATAGTCACTGCTCCTGGCTTCACTTCTATTTTGCAAAAAACGATAACGTTCTAGGCAGCGAGGACAAAAATTTAATATTTTGAGAATTTCCCTCTATTGTTTTTTATTAGGTTGAGGTATCATACAATTCTTTGGTAATTTTGAAAGATATATATCTTGGCTATAAAACACATATAAAAGTCAGTCCTGGCTGGCATCGTATTTGGCAGAAATTCGACTTGATTTATTCGTTGGATTTAGGCAGCTAACTTTGATCGGCGCTTATCTACTAAAGCAAGTGAGGTATAAATTTAGACTCTTCAGTTTTAAGATCCGTAGTCACATGGTTTTGTGTTTAATACAGCCACCACTCCTGGCTTTACTTATTAGACTTTATTGTTATGATATAAAAGGCAATTCCTGGCAATTTTACCCAAAATTTGTTTTTTCGCCGGTTGTCCCTTCATTTGCACTTAATCAAAGCCTTTGTCTTATGTTGTGTTTATTTTGCGTACTTTGCGACCTATTTCATGACGTTTTTTTGTATTTTAACACCTTCAAAAAAGAAACTTCTTAATTTGGTCGGATTATCTCAGGCAGCTAACTTTAGGCAGCTAACTTCACACCGGTTATTTTGCTTTACATTGCTCCTTTGAATAAACTTTAAAGTGTAATAAAAATAAAAAACGAATTATTTTTAAAAGTCAGTGTTGTTCAGATTGACAAATACGATCTATGTTTTAATTATTTGCCAATGTTCCAGGCCACACATTGTATAGTTTAATTTCAAGTGTAGTAAAAGTAATTGTTTTATCATTAACATGGAGTAAAGCCTGATCACAGAATAACTAATAAGTGATTCAATAAATTATTAAATTTCAACTCATGCCTTCCCGAGATAAATGGTCTCGATAGACAGACAGACAGACAGCAAGGTAATCCTGTAAGACTTCCGTTTTTTCCTTTTATAGTACGTAACACTAATAATAATAATAATAATATGTCATGTAGGTA
This sequence comes from Choristoneura rosaceana, assembly GCA_037349165.1. Taxonomy (NCBI): domain Eukaryota; kingdom Metazoa; phylum Arthropoda; class Insecta; order Lepidoptera; family Tortricidae; genus Choristoneura; species Choristoneura rosaceana. The sequence goes on from JAZBNJ010000026.1 coordinate 3,284,694, forward strand.
GGCTAAAATAGGTTTCATTATCAAAACACTTCGTAAAAACTTAGTAGAAAATTTATCTGCCAATTCAAGTACCCACCTACTCGTAATAATGTTTGAGGGTTGTTTTGCTCAGACATGAAGCGTGGGTGACTGATTGATGAGAACAAACCTTCCCAAAGATAAAAACACAGCCTCTTTGTGTCTTTTCTTTCAGAAAAAACTGTCTTTAATTATTTCCTGGCCTTTAGAAGAAAAAAGTAGGTAATTTAATGGAAGCTTTTGTTAACTTTGCAACACAATGCCTTTGTCTTGAAGTTTGTTGAAACACTGAAAACTGAAAAGTACGATGGAGCCCTTTAAGATCAGGTACACTGAATCTACAAACTGAAAACTAAGAATTAGAAAAAAAAAAATATCATGGGACACTTGACACCAATTTACCTAGTCTCAAACTAAGCAAAGCTGTACTATGGACACTAGGCAACGGATAAACATACTTATATAGATAAATACATATTAAACATCGAAGACCCGAGAACAAACATTAGTATTATTCATACAAATATCTGCCCCGGCCGGTATTAGAACCGAACATTGTACAGTTGAGTTTATAAGCTTGTAAGCGAAATTTCAATCAAAAATATCTGAACACGCTTCTGCGCCGTTAACAACAAAGCGTGTTCATACGGCGTGGCCTGTAATATCAGCAAAAAATTAAAACAGAGAAACTCGTCAAACTGAACAACATTAGTTCAGCGACTTTTAAAAATAACGGAGTCTTGGAATTTTCCTTCTTAGGGGATGTCTGTCTGTCCGTCCGTCCGCGGCTTTGCTCAGGTACTCTCAATGCTAGAAAGCTGTTATTTTGCACGAATGCATATGAAAACAATGCCGACAAAATGGTGCAATAAAAAATCCAAAATCAATTTTATTTAGAGTACCTCCCATAGAAGTAAAGTGGGGGTGATTTTTTTTTCTCATCCAACCTTATAGTGTGGGGTATCGTTGGATAGGTCTTTTAAAACCATTACGGGGTAGCTAAAACGATTTTTCGATTTAGTGATGTATTTGCGAAATATTCAATTTAAAGTGCGAAGTTTCATTAAAATCGAGCGTCCCTAAAACTATAACGGCTAAGTTTGCTTGAGAATTATTAGTAGTTTAAGAGTAAATAGCAGCCTAAGGTATAAAATATACCTAAACTTGGAAGATTCCGTATAAAATATGAAATCCTTAGAAAAATATCACTTAATTTTTTCGTAATAGCTACCCTATTTTGGGCGTGTCCGACACGCTCTAGGCTGGTTTTTTATATTCAGTCCGTCAGTATCCGTGAAGGTTATAACTACAATTCTCTCGTCATTCTGTTTAATATGTATTTAAGTATTTTATTTATTTATATAAGTATGTTTATCCGTTGCCCAGTACCCATAGTACAAGCTTTGCTTAGTTTGGGACTAGGTCAATTGGTGTCAAGTGTCCCGTGATATTTATTTATTTATTTATTTATTATACTTGCCAGAATGATGGACTGAACTGACACCAAAAATTAGCATGTACGTAACCGATTTTCACAAACATTTGTGGGCATACAAAAAAGTGCGACGGCTGGTCAGTGTTATCGATGAATGCTGTCTTTGAGAGTTATTGATGGCGGCGTTACTAAACTTCTTTATCTCACTGGCGCCGCTCCAAGCTTAACTCTACATAGCTTCCCTGAACTTTGAACTTTGACTCGGAAACGCCAACGGTTGTTTTCACCGTATTCTCTTCAAAATTCAGATCTTCATTGTATTACAAATATCATTATGGGTTATTTTTTTAAACAAGCACCTACGCTATCTACCAAACAAGACACATAGAAAGAAAAACCTTATTCACTGACTAATTGACTCATCATCATCATCATCAGCCTTTGGCCCTAGATGGCTAAAATTTGGTCTTCATAAAGCTCGTCGTTACGAAGTAGACAAGAAATAAGAGGAAATTTCTAGAAATTACTACGAGATGCAGTAAACGGGATCTATAAGTACTTACCTATTTCTATTCTATTCAGAATTACCCTATCTCTGAGAATATGTTTACTAGAATTTTTAAGATTTTTCTGATGACCTTTAATAGAAGGAAATAATTAAAACATGTCCTACTCGTCAAACTAAACTAATGTTACGATTATCTTTAGATTATTTGCTGCGATCTATGTTTTAATTAAGAATAAGAATAAATAAATAAATAAATTTATAAATAAATGTATGTATTATAAATAAATTAATTCTTATTCTTATTCTTAATTATTTTCTCCTGTTAAAGCGCCCACCTGGTATAACTTTATTTTAATTTAATACTGGCTTTTGTCCGCGGCTTTGCACCGTGGTATCGTGGTTTCCCTCGGGAACTATGCATTTTTCCGAAGCAAAAAGTACCTTAGGTCACTCTCTGGTCCATAAACTACCTCTATGCCAAAAATCACGTCGATCCGTCGCTCGTCTCGATGTGAAAGACAGAAAAACATACTAACACACACTTTCGCATTTATAATATTAATATGGATTTTTCCTGTATCAAAAGGTGTAGAAAATTTAACATTAGAAAATATTATTATATCAAAATTTATCCTCCTTTCCTTTCATAAAACAAAACCAAGGGACGGTTTCCTTAAATGTTAAACAAATTTCATTCTCAGAACGTAAAGAGATGTGGGCATATTGTTATCGTTTGTATAATAATCCTCTTACCAGACTCAAATGGCTCAAGGGTGACACGGTTGGATGAAATGCTTCACGTATTTTGTGGGAATGTGGCCGCAACAAAACCCTGTTCTGTGGGAAAGCCACCCACTCGAAACATTTAAGATACCTAAGGCAGGTTTTACTGTCACGCATACCGTCAGTACGGATCGCTCCGCACAGGCTGATCTATATGAGCTTCCTGGGAGCGTTTATAATACGGAGGGGTCCGTACGGACGACCGTCCGCTCGGATAGGAAGCTCATATAGATCAGCCTGTGCGGAGCGATCCGTACTGACGGTACGCGTGACACTAAAACCCGCCTAAACGTACGAGTGTCTCACTGTCTCAATCTTATGTAATGAGCAATAGAAATGACAGCAGAGTTTCGTTTATTGGGCGTTATAGGGTGTCCTTATATCGAGAGACGAAAAGAGCGCTTCAAACTGTATGAAAAACATCCTAGATCCGAGAGCAAACAATTTCGTATTCATACAAATATCTGCCCTGGCGGCTAAGATTCGAACCCGAGACCCCAAACTTCGTAGTCAGGTTCTCTAACCGAAAAAAAACCGGATCGAAATCGATTAACTCTTTGAGAGTTACGATGCAGACAGACAACACTGATATCGTGTTAAACCCTCTATCTGCATCGGGGCTTAGAAAAGCGAAGACTGTTCAGTGTAATATAACCATAATGGAGTTAAATTTGGATATAGAAATTGTAATTTTTTGTTTTTGTAACTTTGACATTGTATTTATTGTGATAGTGAGCACGCTGCATGCTATACCTAATGCACGCTATTTGTATGCCGTCAGGCAAAGTGATAGAGGCATAGTGAAACAAATTAATGTAAACCTAAAACCTGCATAAACCTATGTTTTGACAAATAAATATCGTAAGCGACAAAACAGTTTTTCTCGTTTCAACTACAAATTACAATGAATAAAAAAAATATCCAACGATCATGTTGAAGTATGGGTTAAAACTAATTTAATGTGAAAATTTGGAATCTTAGTTTGATCTAGGTTGCCTGTAACAAGCAAATCCCTGTCATAAAAGAGGTATCTTTGATATTTTTTTCTATGCTATAAAGTTTTACTAATCGTGTTTCGGCAACCATCAAAATGAAGTCATTGAAATGAAGAATCAGGTTTTCAAATATCACTTTGATATGTTTTGTAATTGCTGAGAAAACTCTAGTTCCCTGGGACCAAAATACCCAATTCGTCGTCTTAAGAAAACAAAACCCAATTTGCGAGACGTGTCCCAAAATACACAAATAGAAATCCAAACAATCCCTTATTAGATTCGTAAATGTATCATCCCTACAAATTGCAAACATGAATATTCCTCGAAACCTTTTTGTACATGTAGGTGGTAACATTTATAGAATTAATGATTCACGTCAACTTTGAGCAAAAGACACTTGTATTGTAACTGTATTGCGTTAAGTTTTATAGACTTAGCTTTTGCCCGCGCCTCCGCCCGCGCGGTATTCGGTTATCGCGCGCTGTTCCCTCGGGAACTGTGCATTTTTCCGGGATAATAAGTAGCCTATGTCACTCTCGGGCCCATGAACTATCTCTATGCCAAAAATCACCTCGATCCGTCGCTCCGTTACGGCGTGAAAGAGGGACAAACATAGAAACATACAAACATACCAACACACAAACACACTTTCGCATTTATAATATTATAGTATGGATTATTTTATGTTTTCTCTAAGTATAACCTAATCAAAAAATAGTTGGAAAACCCTCGACTCTGTCACTTCAAACTTCAATATCTCAAAAACGGCTGTACCGATTTTGATGAAACATTTCTAAGAAATATCGCTAGAAAACCTGCTTTCAAATAAAAAACCGCATCCAAATCGATCCACCCGCTTAACAGCTACGGTGCCACAGACACACAAAAAGACACACATAGCGGTCAAACTTATAACACCACTCTTTTAGCGTCGGGGGTTTAAACCCGCTTGTCCGACTTGACTGGCTGACATTTCCTGTTAACAATATAGCTGGCTCGCTCTAATCATCCCAGCCTATATAGGTACGTCCCACTGCTGGGCACAGGCCTCTCAGAATGAGAGGGCTTGGGCCATAGTTCCCACGCGGGCCCAGTGCGGATTGGTAACTTCACACGCACCATTGAATTGCTTCGCATGTTTGTGCAGGTTTCCTCACGATGTTTTCCTTCACCGCAAAGCTCGTAGTAAATTTCAAATGTCAAATTCAAATGTCCGCACATGAATTTCGAAAAACTCAGAGGTGCGAGCCGGGGTTTGAACCCACGAACCTCTGCTTGAGAGGCGATAGGTCAAACCACTATAGGCCACCACGGCTGGCTCGCTCTAATGGACGACGAGAATTAGGTAACCCTTGTAATAAATGGAGGTTACTTTTCGGCGAAACGCCTGGTCAGCCACATAAATCCGCCGGAATTAATTCGCTAGAAAGGTTCTTTTATCCCCACGCTGCTCGGATTAGATTATAGTCAGCTGTAATTTGCAATGCCTTATTTAGTCTGAGAGCTAATCTGTCTTATTCCATTAAGCTTACAACGACGTAAGGTAAAGCGAGAGGCCTCAATAGTGAGATCTCTTTCCAGGGAGATAAGCAGATATTTCTTTAGGCCCTACGCTAGCTGATGAGATTTGCACGGAGCGGGTGAATGCCTATTGAAAAATAGTATGAGCAGCGCCAGTAGCGTAGCTAGAGGGGGGCGGCGGGGGCGGCCCGCCCCGGGAGGGTGACACCCGACCGTAAACATCAGTAAGTCCACCTATAAAAAATCCTAAAACTGTGGCAGACCACTAAATAATATATGTAACAATAATAAGTAAGTGTTACCTATTTTATAAGTGCCTACTTGTATAGTACCTAAGTTTTTTGTCATTCGAGTTTTGGGATGACACCTAAACAATATCCGCCCCGGGTGCCACCCATGCTAGCTACGCCACTGAGCAGCGCTAACTACAGCCACAAAACACAGTTCAGAATTTAATCTCCTTTACAAGGGCGCTCGAGCAACGCACACATACTCGTAGACACTGCTCACGGACACGATATATCGGCCCTGTTGGGACCAGTGCGAGCGCGAGTGCCATCCGCTTGAGACACGCATCTGTGAACTTTTTTGTGACGGCTTTTACTTGCACCAGCCCTAGCTAACATAGGTAAGCGTAGCCCCTGCCCTTAGGGACAGAGGTGTAATTCTGTATCAACCTCGTCATCAAATAAATTAATGCACTTGGCAGACAATCATAAAATGACCCGTTTGATCGCGGTAATTGTACAGTTAGCTATAGAATAGAAAAAAAAGAGAAAATGTCATAAGTATCAGAAATCCTCACATGACTATTCATATACAGTTTTTTTATTCGACTGAATGGCAAACGAGCAAGTTTCCTGATGGTGAGAGATCACCACCGCCCATAGACACCTGCAACACCAGGGGGATTAATAATAATAAAAAAGCGTTTATTTACTCCACCACATTTGAGATAATGCGCAACCATGATAATACACGGCATGATAATGATTGCAGATGCGTTGCCAACCTAGAGGCCTAAGATGGGATACCTCAAGTGCCAGTAATTTCACCGGCTGTCTTACTCTCCACGCTGAAACACAACAGTGCAAGCACAGTTACAAATGAACAGTTAGAAATACTGTATAAACTACGCACGCGGGGCTCCTAGGCCGTTGCCTACTTTGCCTAATGGTTAATACGCCCCTGTGTGAATTGTTTGTTAAATAAAAGCTATAGACCAATTAGGGTGAACAGAAATTCGGAAAGAACTTAGCGATACCTATAGTAAAAAGTTATGAAATTATATGATTTGATGACATTGCGTGTTACAACAAGGTTACAACAGAAAATTACAATGAATCAAATAAAATGCGACAGTTGTATGTGACCTAAATACCAGGGACCAATGCTTATCTATTAAAAACAAGTCCAAATAAAATCTCATTACTTTCAGTTCTAGTTCAAATGAGCTACAAGTACAAAACAAACAGGTCAACAAAATGTACAAACACACAAAATGAATCGTATAAGTAAGTAATGTTTGCCACGCGACGGAATTTTTTTGAATGTGCGTAGGCACCAACAATCGTTCGAAGAAATATAATTTATTTTGCAAATATCCTGCGTAAATCTGATAGAAACGTTGGTTGTACATGCTTAACGGGATTCGTGACCTTTTTATTACCAGAACGATAAATTAAGTGAAGCGCAGTGTTTTTGCAACTCTAATGGTCTCGTCCCGGTTGAAAAGAATGCGAATAACAAAATGCTAATAACTAATATAAGTAAATTTTCCTCCATCCATAAAATATTACTTCACCATCTGTAACTTTTCCCTTCTTGTTGACATCTTACTCGCTTATTTGAGCTCTTTTGTGAATCAGTGGCGCCACCAAATGGGCTCAGCTCGGTATTATCATAATCATAATGCTAACCGTTTGGCTTATTTTATTGCCGCCATTTTGTGTTAAGGCCATTGTTCTCGACTCTGCTCGTAAGTGGTTAGTTATTCTTTTGTTTATTGCCAGTTTGGACGAAAGTGATTTTTTTATTTGTGCGTCGAGTAGGTTTGTTAGTTGCCAGTATGAATACTTTAAGTTATTGCGTATAGTCTATGCTTACTTAAGTTTAGTTTGTGCAAAATCGATACAATAATTAGAAGACAGAAGTAAGAGGTAAAAATCGATTAACGGTCACTGAAAACTCATGGTAGTGGTACTGTTTCAACGGCAGACGAAAAAAATAAAAAATAAATGAACATTGAAGAAGTATAGTATTAATTTTGCCCGATGCACTTTTTTATCGTTTGCTCTGTGTACAAATTTTCAAAGTACGAGCTGTTAGTGGACAGATATATCATGTTTTAGAATGACATTGAAAGATACATGTGAAAGATTGCCCATAGTACATTTTTTCGCCTGCCGTTGAAACAGTACCACTACCATGAGTTTTCAGTGACCGTACTCGATAGCGACGACGTAAATTATTTGTATAGAGAATTGTACAGCGCCTCTATAAATAATTTACGCTATCGAGTATCGTCACTGTAAACTCATGGTAGTGGTACAGAGTATGAAAGTTTGTAATAGTTAAGGACCATTGTAAAAAAACTTACTTGCGTGAAAAAAAAAACAAAATCGGTTCATGCGTCTATGATGCCACAGATAAAAAGAGATTTGTATCAAATTTATAACACCCCACTTTTTGCGTGGGTTTTAGCCAAGCCATAGCAGTGCTCCTGAACACATCTCCTTGATCTAAAGTAAATCTTATAAGGAATTACTTCTCACGTACCTGTCTCTTTCCGTGATTTTTAACGTAGCTTTTGCAATACGAAAAAATGACACGTCCCATTTAGCGAGTGAGTTGTTCACTAAAACCTATTTATAGCACAAAGGCAATCGAGTTGAGAAGCTTTTAGTGTTTTTCCTCTTGACGTCTTTTGTCGCGCTGCGTAGTGTTACCATTACCACAGACTTTTTAATAATGGCACTCTTGTTATCGTGGTTGGCAGATGAGGTTCAACTTCATGACTACATTCTTAAAAAACCGGCCAAGTGTGAGTCGGACTCGCGCACGAAGGGTTCCCTACCGTAATTTATACAAAATTGGACATTAGCAAAAAAAAACGGCAAAAAATCAGGTGTGTTGTAGGAGCTCCCCTAAAATATTTATTGAAATTTAATCATTTATTTTTAAAGTGATTATTCTACTAAATATTTTGTGCATATTTCAAGCGTCCACCAGTATTCCAGTCCAGTTCAGTAGATGATTACTAAATATTTTTGCGAGAGTTGAAACTTCCAGAGGTAAATACGTTTAAATCTACATTTTAACCTTATTATTAAAAGTTATTTTTAAAGTTGATTTACATAGGTCATCGTTCTTCGGCAACATTGGTGAGAGATTAATGCCTCTTCCTTCGGGTACCTACTCAAGAATTTTGGTCTCTCGCCAAAGCATTGGGCATGAATGAGGGTTCCCTGACCTAAAAAAAAAAGCATTAATTTTTCTTTTTTAATTTTGATCATTAACTCATTAATTTTCGATCGATAAGGCCATCACTGTTGTTATTATTTATGACATTAGTCGGGCTCTAGTTTGTAGGATTGCTCTCGTAGCCCCCCTACGGGCAATGCATGAGCTACGCCGTAGCAGGTGAAACAAGGTGCATCTTATTATCTAACTTCTTATACTTGTAAAGTAGTACTTAAACGTCTCATACTGCAACCAACATCATCCCAGTCACATCTGTCATTACCATTTAATGCATTATGCAATACTCGGGAATGCGTTGAAGATCTCTGACTAGAATTATTCATAAGAACTTATACTAGAGCGTTCTTTTGTTCAGTTTCTTAATTGTAACTTCTAACATGAAACTACCATGAGACTCACTTAGGTATATTTAAATCCTGTTTTTTGTAAATTACAAACCGGTTAAGAAAACTGTATGTATTGTCCTTGTCTAACAAATTTTAATGTCTAAGTGACAGATAAAACAGGAATATTACGTTAGCCTAAGATTAACAGTGTTTATTAATACGCCCTCGCAGGGTTATTTTTTTAAATAAGTTCCAGATCAATTTTCTCAGAAAAATTATGGAGGTAAGTATACTTGGGAGCAAAGAAATCGAGCCACCCTTGCAATTTTTACGTTGATTTTTATGTTGTTTAGGTCGTAAGTATCATGGAAACGTAAAAAATTGCAAGAGTGGCTCGATTTCTTTGTACCCAAGTGTATGTTAGTGTAGAACCTAAAAGATAGAGTCGTCAACACAGTTTGACGACTCTATCTTTTACCAGTAATGGCCTAGTAGTGAGTAGTGGTGACGTGGTCCTAGACTTTTAGCGTCTTGAAGAGGTTCACGTCACGTACGGGCTATGGGGAGAACTCCGCAAAACGGAAATGCACCAAAGTATTAACTCATCAACATAGACGACTCATCAATATCCAGCTCGAACCCTTGGACCAAAAACGTTGAAATTCTGCAGTTTTCTGTGAGATATTAACTAGATCAAGCCACAAGTAAGCTAGTGCATCCTAATACCTTTAACAGTAACTCAGTAATATTCCCATTTCCTGTCACGTAACTACCTCGGCGATAGAGCGCGAGAGCGGCAAATCCCATTGGGGCGAGTCTATGTTTACTCCGTGGTGCCTACTATTTTTATTTATATCGGGGAACACGGAAACGACTCTAACGATTTTGACGTGCTATGTGGGGCTTTCGGAAGCGAACAATTATTCTCTTTTGGTCCTATCTCTGAGAAAATGCATGTTTTCTAATTATAAAGATGTTTTGACAATTTTCGTGCAATGTGATCGTTAATTTTGATTACTATGTCGTCAGCGTGGTGGCTCAAAGGTATAGGCATAAGGTAAGGTAAGGTATAGGTAGGTGGCGTTGGATTCGTTAACTGAAGGTTTAGAATTCTAATTATTTTTCTTATAGGTCTTTTACCTACCTGTGGTATCTTTTAATTGCATGAACAATGGCAACGAATCGCAGACCTGGATATTTGACGTAGGTACCTACTCTATACAGACCTCCATGCGTTCCTGGGAAAAAGTGTCTAGACAAGCAGACAGATCCGACTAATGTTATAAATGCGAAAGTTAGTAAGTCTGTTTGTTTGTTACCTCAACACATCTAAACCGCTGAACCGATTTCGATGAAATTCGGTATAAGTACAGATTTTTTTTTATTCGACTGGATGGTAAACGAGCAAGTGGGTCTCCTGATGGTAAGAGATCACCACCGCCCATAAACATTTGCAACACCAGGGGTATTGCAGATGCGTTGTCAACCTAGAGGCCTGTGATGGTATACCTCAAGTGCCAGATATTTAGTTTCGAGTCCCCGGGAAGGATAAAGGATAGTTTTATCCCGGAAAATTGCATAGTTCCCGCGTATTTAAACCTTCGATCACAGCGATAAACGAATTCTACGCGGACGGAGTCGCGGGTAACAACTAGTGGACAGTAAATTTGATCCGAAGTCGTCTGCGGCACTTGCAAAGTACTGACGGACCCCTAAAACATAAATACCTACATTTTCCTTAACATAAATTTAAATTACGACCCGCTATTAGAAATACCAATATTTTCAACAGCTTATTCGCAGCTGATTCGGTCGACCGGCCATGAGCACTGAATAAATTTAATTTCCTTCCCCCCTATTTGCCCGGAGGTAGTGTTGCCATATGAACAAAATTAAAAATCCTGACAGCACCCTAAAAGACCTGTCACTTTTTCTAACAGAGATTATGCAGTACTGCACTAGTTGCTCGTTATATCATACTAGCTTTAGCCCGCGGCTCCGCCCTTGTGGTATTCGGTTATCGCACGCTGTTCCCTCGGGAACTGTGCATTTTTCCGGGATAAAAAGTAGCCTATGTCATTTGCGGGCCCATAAACTATCTCTATGCCAAAAATCACGTCGATTTGTCGCTCCGTTACGGCGTGAAAGACGGACAAACACACAAACACACTTCCGCATTATAATATTAGTATGGATTTATTGAGTTCTCTAGCTATAATTTACCCTATGGTAAATTGCTTTGAAAGAAGTATTATTAATTTTTATGATTAGTGACGACTTAATTTATCATTTCACTCATAAACGGTGTAATAAATGTATCACGAAAAATTTATGAATTTTTCTTTCAATGCGGTCGCTTCTAAAAACCCGGATACTTAGCTAGTCCGGCCGCAATCCTGATAAAGGGTCAAAAATCCGGATATCTCCAGACTGCTGACGTATGGCAACCCCACCCGGAGGGAGTGGGAGGCTCAACAGATGACTAGATTACTCGCTTCCGTATACCTGGTAACACCCCGTAAATATGTTATGTAATGTTTCAGACAACTCGGCTTTATATAGTTAGGTATACAGTGCTGTCTTGGGTGGGAGAGGTCTAGGAATTATCGACATACTGTCGGCACCAAATGTTACGCAAGTATATTATTATGTTTATTGGGATGATAGTCAATTATAGTCGTATATAGGTATGCCTAGCGTTTCAGATCCTTTTGACTGCTCTGTTTGAGGAGATTATTAGTTATTTAGATTATCTTTCTGCGCAGTTATTAGAGTATCAGTCATCTTCATCATGCCAGCCTATATACGTCCCACTTCTGGGCACAGGCCTCCTCTCAGAATGAGAGGGCTTGGGCCGTAGTTCCCACGCGGGCCCAGTGCGGATTGGGAACTTCACACGCACCATTGAATTGCTTCGCAGGATTGTGCAGGTTTCCTCATGATGTTTTCCTTCACCGCAAAGCTCGTGGTAAATTTCAAATGCAATTCCGCACATGAATTTTGAAAAACTCTGAGGTGCGAGCCGGCGTTTGAACCCACGACCCTCTGCTTGAGAGGGGATAGGTCAAACCACTAGGCCACCACGGCTTTAGAGTATATGTAGTTAATTTCAAATTACGTAAGGACACTTTTATTATCTGGACCGTATTTTCAGGAAATCCAAGCGGACGTAGTGGATCTTAAGTAAATTCTGATCCTCTTCCAATGTTCGGTTTAACGCAAAATTTAGTTTACAACTACGCAATGTAACCTTCATAGGTAGGATGATAATTTAGGCTACGTACGCACTATTATATAACTAATCGTGCGGTTTGAGCGCGCCGTCTCTTTCTTAAGCGTTACTTTGAAGAGGGATGGCACGTTAAAACCGCATAGTGCGTACGTAATTCAAATTCAAATCATTTATTCAGTAAGTTCCCACGGGCTATTTTACACGCAATTTTTTAAACTAGAGCCTTAGCAAACCCGCAAAAATTCTTTAGATATTTCTTAGTTATGCAGGCAAATAGCGTCAAAACAAAACGAACCCCAAATGTAACTAAAAATACCAGGATTTGCAACAACCCAATATTTTACGGTGTGACGTTCACAAATTCAGCCCCCCGATAGGCACTCTGGGGATAAAAATTTTCGCATCTAAGTTTCAAGGTTGAGCCTGGGCAGGGTTGGCAACGGATATCCGAGACGTTTGAGGTGGCCGGTAGCCGGACGTTGGAAATGTTTCTGTTTTGACGTATAGTCAAGGAAGACATTCTTTCTTTGATCTGTATTTCTCTAGTATTTCTGAGTGTCTAACAACTCTGTGTAGATATGTAATGAAATACGATGTGTGATATAAATCTATACCAACCTTACCTACCTACCTACATATAAAAAAACCGGCTAAAAGCATGTTGGACACGCCCAAAATAGGGTTCCGTAGCCATTACGGTTGCGGTTGTGTATTGGATACTGGCTCAGCATAATGCTGAAACGTTAATAATAAACACCCCAACGCTGATTTTCAGCTAACACCGTAAATACCGCAAATCTCTTCATAACCTACTGGAAACAAATAAAAGATGAAGAAAATAAATATACTTACCTACAATACGAGTATATTTCGAATTTACAATATTACAAGTGTATCGATAGACTCATTAACTTTGAACGAATTCCCAAGGGTAATTTGCAAAAAAAAACTCTTGCCGTAACTCTCATCGAGTGTGGCGATGATTTTCCGAAAATCGAATTTTACTGCTAGCTATTTTTCCATTCGCATAATTTCCCAATCTAATCTTTTCCTGATAGACTTTTTTTCCGAAAGTAGATTTCTTCGGAAGCTATTTTTCCATTCGCAAAATTTCCCAATCTAATTATTTTCCTGATAGTATTTTTTTTCCGAAAGTAGATTTTTTCAGAAGGTATTTTTCGATTCGCAAAATTTCCCAGTCTCGAGTTTTCCCTTGCGTTTAACTCTTTTTTCGATACCTAGGTAAAGTCTAAAGGTCAGAGCTCATTAGAGCCACCCGGCACTCGACCAGCACCGCCTCGACTTTCGGCGTGTCCACTCGTTGTCTGTAGGTGGTCCACGGGTGGACGGTGCGTTGAAAACGAGTAGACCTCACGTAGTCAACGAGTGAACATCGCTTGGTCCACGAATTACCAAGTAGTCTATTATGAAATGAGGATAGGGAGCACTACACAGTGCTAACAGCTATGGGCTCCTACAGAAGCCTGCAATGTTATGCGATGCGATGTCGCATTGCAGGAACTAACGATGCGAATGAGGGCTATCGTTTTTTCTCTCACTAGATGGCGCCACTGTTGCATGAGGTTTTTAAAAGTCTGTTATAACGGCCGTGAAAACAAAGTTTAGATTAAAATCATATTTAATACATCGTAAAACAGTACCATAAACATATTGAGCAACCACAGTATTGCGTAATCCCGTTTTGTTCGGAAAAAAGGGAGGGTAAAAGTTTTCGAAAGACAAAACTGTCTCAAATTACAGACGTTTATTGCCCCTTATCACATAATTGCCATAATTAATTTCAGGTAATGCGAAATATTCACAAAATTATTCTAATTTTAAATAAACCCGCATAGCTCACCCAAAAACTATGAGATTTGACATTTCGTTGACCTCACGCTACACTAGCGCCTCTAGCGGAAAATTCATTCGCGATAGCCCCCATTGCTGCGATACGATTTAGTGCGGCAAAGCGTTAGTGCAGGTCACCATACCTGATATATATGATTAGGAGTATCGCAGGAATTCGCAGGATTGCACGACGCGAATCAGATCGGGAGTTTTTGCGATGCGTCCTGCGAGCTCGCAGATTTTTGCAATGTGATGCGAATTCGCAGTTTTGTGTGGGAGCCCTATCACCGAGTGTTCTACTCACCGTCCATGCGTGGACACCTCGCGAGCAAGGCGATCCGGTAATGCTATGGAGTTGATGTAATGAGCTCATGTCCATACAAATCCAAGGAATACTAACTGCGGTGGTGATCGGCCGTGCCGGGTGGACCTAGTGAGCTTTGACCTTTATTGGCTTTGCATGAAACTTTCATGGGTCGAATTTTCTCTATTTGTATAATAGTGAGGACCTACCACCATATGGTTAAATGTTTCTGTTGTACAGATCAGTTCACTCACGAAGGCACGCCCCTCCACAGCTAATTAGAATTAATTATTATCAATGTGCACGAGTATTTACATGTTGTCTTAGTCTTAGTGTGCGTGACTGACTATAGACTTGCGACTGAGGACACGTTCGAGCTACGCACACATAGACTTTCACAGATTTTCACAAATTTACTCTTCGGGTAAATACCAACAGAAAAAAAAATCGGGAATGGAAAAATCGCTTGCAGCAAAATTTGATTTTCGGAAAATCAGCCCTCCGGGAAAAAAACTAACAGAAAAATAACACTTGGGAAAATTTGCGAATGGAAAAATTGCTTGCAGTAAAATTCGATTTCCAGAAAATAAACCCTCCGGGAAAAAAACTAACAGAAAAATAAAAATTGGGAAATTTTGCGAAAGGAAAAATCACTTGTAGTAAAATTCGATTTTCGGAAAATCATCGCCACACTCCTCTCATCTGTGTGTACAATATTAAGATGTTTGTATATAGACAAAAACACAAAAGCTAACGGCCAACATTCAGGATTGAAGAGGCACTGAAAGAAGCAGACTATCACCTCAAGATGAAGTTGGGTCTAGCATCTAAACTATTACAAAATACATAAATCCATAATAATATAAGATTTCGCAATATTTTTCTAAATGAACTAAAATAATTTCTTTGCTCACCCGCGACCTTACGATAGCTGAGCTTATGCAAAATATGCGTGTTCATGCAGTTCCTCCACCTCCACACTGTAAGAACACTCACGAACTACACAAACCCATCTATCACCACCACCACAACACACTGACGCGTTTCGACTCAACCAGAGCTCATCTTCAGAGTGACACAACCGTACACCATGCTACCAGTTGTTAGTAACGCCTGATTCAATAAATTATTCAATATTTTTCTATCAATCTGACAACCCTGAGCCCGGGTCAGTTCGGCCCCGACGACCTTGACCCAGCACTCCATCTTCACGCCAAGGGCATTCCAGGGGAATGGATCAAAAAATCCATAATCTCATTCCCTTTTGTTAAGTTTTCGTGTGACGGAGGTAAAATGTGGGAAATAATTTTTCGTTCACATTTCATTCTTTATTTTTTCTACTCGTGAACTTCACAGACGAAATCACAAAGGCGCTCTTTTTAGTTCTGAATCAAAAGTCTATTATCTATGGAACTTCATCTGTATCCTGTAGAAACTTCGTTCTTTCCTGGGATGAAAAAAAAAATACCAAGAATTATAGCTTTGTATAGCTTTGTATTAGAGAAATAAATTTGAAAATAGCTTCGGAATAAGCTTTTACCAGCTTTTAACACATATTTTTTGCTCACGTCAACCAAATTTTAAGTCTTCGTTTAGGATTTAGAGATATTATCTCAGCCCTGTGGGAATTTTGTACAGACATACTGTACTGTATATCTGTTTTACAAATGTTATCTAAATCCATCCAGCTGTTATAGTATGAAAGAGCAACAACTACAGACGCGCACTCCTTCTCACACGATCGCATTTGTAATATTAGTATGCTATGTATACGAGACCGTTGCCAGCTGTGGTAGGCTCGCAGCTGTTGAATCCCTTTCCTTTTGTACCTAGCTAGGTATGGTGTTGGTCCCGGATGGGTGCCTACATCGATCCTTTCCTGGGAGACCTTGACACAGCACTTTGCGAACCAAAGCCCGGGATGGAGTAGATTGAAAAATGTTAATTTCATTTTCCTCCATTGATTTAGGCGCGATAGATTGCTTTAGAAGATGAGGTAAAGCAATTAGTATTTCTTTGCATAGAAAGATAAGATTACGTTGAAAAAAAAAAGATGTTGATATGCCGAATTTTAGTTCAAGCGAACTACTGGAAATCAATAAAGCACGACTATACTTCATTTAATTTAGAATTAGAAACCACAATATCATTATATCTGTCTGGTCAACTATTTCTTACCTAGCAAATACAACACCAGTACAATAGTCTGGGAGCCGCAAAATAAAATTGTTTTAAACCCACTTTATTTGCGTGTCGTCAATTGTTGTTGTAGTACAAATTGTAAAGAGATTACAGTTTACGAGTCGCAATATAATGTTGCTGTGGTTTCTAATTCTAAATTAAATGAAGCATAAATATATTTTTGTTTGATTGATACACTGCCATGTAATTTTATGGGAGGCTAATGAAAGAGTTAAAACCGACTAAGTGTGAGTCGACCTCGCGCGCGAAGAGTTCCGTGCCGTACCATCTATACAACATTAATTAGACATTAGCTAAAATGGCAAAGAAATCACGTTTGTTGTATGGCCCACTTAAATATTTATTTTATTCTGATTATTCGTAGATTTGACGACCGGATGGCCAAGTGGTTAGAGAACCTGACTACGAAGCCTGAGGTCCCGGGTTCGAATCCCGGCCGGGGCAAATATTTGTATGATGAATACGAATGTTTGTTCTCGGGTCTTGGATGTTTAATATGTATTTAAGTATGTATTTATCTATATAAGTATGTTTATCCGTTGCTTAGTACCCATAACACAAGCTTTGCTAAGCTTACTTTGGGGCTAGGTAAATTGGTGTGAATTGTCCCGTGATATTTATTTATTTATTTATTATTTATTTGTTGTTATAGCTGCCACTGTGAAATATAACATAATCTGTGAGGATTTCAACTGTCTAACTATATACAGCTCATGAGATACAGCCTGGTGACATACGGATGTACGGACGGTGAAGTTTTAGCAATAGGGTTTCCGTTTTTACCCTTTGGGAACGGAACCCTAAAAACTAGTAAGAAAGCTAATATTCCGTATTTTAACTGTGTCTAAAATTATACTGAAATAAAACGTATAACTCACGTCTTTAATCTAGTTTAGCTGGATATGTTTGTCTTAGTCTCTAGACTCGTAGTCTTCTACACCGACCTGGGATTGAACCTGGGACCTAACGCTTCGTAGTTAAGTTATTTACCCACTGGGCTATTTGTCTGTATCATGCCCCCATTTTAATGAATTCAACAAACAAATACGTAGCGTTATATTACCAGAACAAGTAATCCGAATAAACAAATGGTAAACACTGTGAGGAAACGTATATCGTGACCTACATCCTTATTCCCTGAGGGAACGGGACTCTCATTGAGAATCCTCTTTAGTGGCCTTGGAGAGCACACGAGTTATGTAGGAAGAGCTTGTTTATAGTATGTATGTATGTATGTAAACTCTTTATTGCACATAAAAATTAAAATATGTAAACACAGAGAGGAGAACAAAGGCGAGCTTATCCCTAAGAAGGGATCTCTTCCAGCTAACCTAATTACGAGAAGACAATGTATTATAATAGAGAATAGACATAGAATTACTGTTTGAACTACGACATTTGAATATTGAAAATAATTAGCAAAACCGAATTGGGCAAGATATAGGTTTCACTTACAGTTTGTTCTGGCTCTATTCCTCAGTCCCAGGGACACATTTAAGACACAATCACAGCACTTTCAGAGTTTTTTATGAATAATTTAAAAGAGCGCGCGCCGGCCGGCATTCATTTCGAGCTGTCAAATTTGCGCAACTGGTTGGTGGCGCCGCCGTGCGGGAGAAAGCGGAATGTTCATTCAGCCAGTATGTTTTTGATATGTGCAGGAGGTTTTAATGCACATATTACTAATTATATCTGCCCAATGTAACGTACATAAACCCCCCACCGGGAATCTACCCCAGATTCCCCAGTTTACAAACAAAACCAGGGATGGTATTGAATAAGGTAAGTGGACTGTATAGTGTAAGTATTTGTTGACTTAGTGAACTAAACACGTGTAGCTGTAAATTGAGTAAAATAAATGACTTATTTCGAACCTAAAATTGTCATAAACTTGACACCTTCTTGCGTCAAATTCATGCAAAGAAACAAAGGAAAATAAAAATTATGCTGAATCTAATTCCATTGGAAGTGGTCTAAGCTTTACAACGGGTCGCGTGTATTCGCCATTCTGGATTTTTACTTTTACCACCCGTACAACTCCATCAGCTCCTGGATAAAGTTCCGTCACATGACCGAGATGCCATTGAAGCGGAGGAGCGTCAGCATGCATAAGAACGAGTTCATCAACTTGAATATTACGACAATTCCTATGCCATTTTTGTCGCTGCTGCAGCGTGTGCAAATAATCGTTTAATTGCAATGTACGCGGACCGATATGTAAATAAATTTTATGAAAATAGTCGATAAGAATTTTTGTAAAGTTGCACTTTTTAGGAAGCAATAATGGATACTTCTTTTGATACGGTAGTTCGGCGAAAGACAACCTACCCCCCACCCTGAGAAAACCGAGGGGGTCGACATAAGGTGCTAACCTTTTAAGTGAAGAACTACAGCTGTAACCATTGGAAATTGCTTGGATATCAGCTGCAAAATGCTCTCGCTGAACGGATTTAATGAGCACATCGTGTGCGTTCTTTAAATCTGATAGAGACGAAGGACCTGTGTTCCTATTAGACTTCGTCGATCTACAATTGTTAATAAATTGAAAACAACGAGCTAAGACATTTTGAAGTTTGCTAAAACTCGAATATTTTTCAGTTAAATTATAAACAAGATTTGAGTCACGTGTTGTGTTTTGCACGCTAGTTTGAGCCAAAGTCGCGCATGGAATTTTGAGTTCTGGCACATTTGCCGATTTAAATTGATCAATTGATTTTACTGGCCAATTCTCTCTTGGTGCGTCTAGCCAGCTCGGTCCTCCGAGCCACTCCGCTGTCGATAACAGCACGGAAGGTAGCGCTCCGCGCGAGCACACGTCAGCGGGGTTGGACGCGCCGCTCACGTGAAACCAACAATCGCTTTGCACGGTCTCTAAGATTTTGGAGACACGCGAAGCCACAAAGGTTTTGAGGTTGTAACTGGGTGTATTCAACCAACTCAGCACCACAGAGGAATCGGTAAACAAGAGTATTTCATGAACAGGAATTCGTTCAGACAATATTGACTTCGTATATTTGACTAACTTGACTAACAAATGCGCAGCCATTAGCTCGAGACGTGGAATGGTCACTGTCTTCAAGGGTGCAACCTTGGATTTGCAATGACCAGACTGACCTTCGAATCACCTTGATTGTTAAAACTACGCAAATAGATGACCGCAGCTATTCCTTGAACTGAAGCATCGCAGAATCCTAGTATCTGGTAGTAGCTGTGCTGTTTGACAGTAACCTGGCGCTCGTGGCTAAAATTCGACAATAGCGGGAGCTCTGACATGTAGGTGAGCCACTCCTTTTCTAGTTCCGGAGGCAGCCGCTCATCCCAACCCAGCTGTTGGAGCCAGAGTTTCTGCATGAAGCATTTCGCGTAGAATATGCAAGGAGCCACGAAACCTAAGGGATCATACTGACGACCTATCTGTGACAAGACACTACGCTTGGTGATCGCCTGTGAAGCTGGAAGTGGATGGAATACGAAGGAAAACACATCTTCGGCGGGTCGCCACTGCAGACCTAAAACTTTTATGGATAGGTCCTTGTCATCCTCGAATGCAATGGGCGTTTCGCGGTGATCAGCTGGAACCCGAGCCAGTACCTGGGGACAGTTGCTGGCCCACTTACGAAGCAGAAATCCTCCTCCACTCAGCAACTCTAACAGTTCATCCTGTAGCCTAGCTGCTTCATCATAGCTGCTCACTGACCACAGAAGGTCATCGACGAAGAAACCCTTTTTTAGAACCTTGCTCGCTAAAGGATACTTCTCGCAGTCGTCGTCAGCCAGTTGATGCAGGACTCGGATCGCTAGGTACGGACTGCTAGCAACGCCGTATGTGATCGTGTTTAACTCATACACCTTTAAAGGTTGATCAGGTTGAAACCTCCACAAGATGTGTTGGTAATTGCGTTGAGATTTTTCGATCAAGGTCATTCGAAACATTTTACAAATGTCACTTGACAAGCAAATTTCATGTATACGAAAATTTATTAAAATCTCATTAATATCTGCTTGAAGCTTAGGACCGGCGTAAACGACTGAATTTAAAGAATTATTATTTGTCGTTTTGCATGAGGCGTCAAAAACTACTCGGAGTTTTGTCGTGGTACTTGACGGTCGGAGAATACAAAAGTGAGGAATTATGTACTTAGAATCCACAGTACCAAAATCACCTACGCAAGTCATGTGACCAAGGCTTTCATATTCGGACATGAATTTATTATATTCTTCCTTAAGTTCCGGAAGACGATTCAGCTTTGTTTCTAAATTGTTGAAACGACGTAACGCTTGTGGAGTCGAATCGCCGAGATCAAAACTGGGTTTGAACGGGTACTTCACTGTATAACGTCCCGTAGTATCGCGACTGTGTTCGTTTTGGAACAATTGTTCGACATACAAATCTTCTGGTTTTTTAGTGACGTCATACGGCACGTTTTCAGTCTCCCAGAAAGAGTTCATGATTTTATCGATACTACTAGTTTTATTAGCAGAGAACAAGTTGAGCGAGGCTGTATTTGACTCACAATCGTCACTCAGTACTGTCTGACCAGTAATGACATATCCGAATATGGAATGCATCGCGACGGGCAAACCCGGGTCACGTGGTAGTATATTTTGACCGTCATAAATGTAGGGAAATAAGTCACCTGCGATCAACAAGTCAACTGGAGCCGCCGAAAAGTAGTTCGGGTCAGCTAACTCTAGATTTTTGAAATTATTGATAACTTTGTTTGATAAGGTTACTGTAGGTAAGTTGCTAGTTATATTACTTACGACAACAGTATCAGTGCTAAGCACCGGACCAAATGAGTTTCGTGGTTTAATTGAACATGTAACCAGACCGAAATCTTGCACTGGCGCACCTCCCAGACCCATGGGTTCAAACTGACACTTGCGTCGAGACAAACCCAGGCGCTGGGCACACTCTTTTGTCATATAACCGGACATGGCACCGCTGTCAATGACTGCACGTACGGCGTGGTAAGTTCCCCATCGATCTGCGACGTGCACCATGGCAGTGCCTAACAGCACGGTTGAATTTGACGAACAAGTCAAGCCGACGTTTGGCATTGACCTTTGACTTTGATTTTGACCATTTGAAACGTTTTGAATACTTGAAATGTTTTGACTATTTGAACCGTTTTGATTAATTGATGAATTTTGAACAGTTGGAACTGTATCTAAGTGAATACTGTGATGGTGCGGTTGTTTACACAGCACACAACGCACTTTTGACGTACACTCGGACAACGAATGCTGACGAAAGCAATTTTCGCATAATTGAAGCTGTTTCACTTTGTCAAGACGCTGCACCGGTGTTAAATCAAAAAACTCGAAACATCGATAAGTTGAATGCGGTTTGTCGCAAAATAGACATCTATTTGATCGTTCGCTATTATTCTTACTCACAGCTGACAAGCACGGCTTTTGGAACTGCTTTGGTGCACTACTGTAATTAGCAGCATTATTATTATTTGTTCGAACAAAATTCGGCTTTGCAGAGGTGTTAGGAACACTCTTAGGCGTAAACTGAATTTTTGATGTACTAATTTTAACCTCAGACATTTCCAAAACACGCGCCTGTTTCTCCACGAAATTAATCAGCTGTTCGTAAGTAGGTATATCGGTTTGATCTACAGATTGTTCGAATTCGCGCCTAGTGACGGGGTCTAAATTTCGCAATCCCATATAAAACAGTATGAAACTCGATAGGTTACTGATTTTCAAAAGTTTCAATGCTTTAACACACTCTTGATACGTTTGTAAAAATGTGTTTAGACCAGTAGCCGACTCAGTTGACAAAGGCTTAAATTGAAACAGCCGATCTAAATAGCTCGTAGCTAAGGCACGAGTGTTCTCAAATTTTTTGACTAGCAAAGCCCATACTATCGGATAATTATCGGCCGTCACTGGCATCCCTTTGACCACAGTCAATGCCGAACCGCTGACTGCGGAGAGCAGGTAATAAAACTTCTCAATGTTCGTAATATCATTGTTGTTATGAATTAAACTCGTAAACGTGTCATAGAATGTTTGCCAGTTTTCTAATTTGCTATCGAAATGGAACAATTCTAGTTTAGGCAGCCGCGGCTTAGCCGACCGCGAGTCTGGCCCGGCAGCGCCCGGGCCGCGGCCCGCGGAGCGCGACGAAGGTCCGCTACCGCTGCCGTCACACGATTGCCAAGTGTCGCTATTAGCCTCCGCTACACTCAGAATACGGAAATACATGTCGTCAAAGGTTTGAATTTCCTGATAATTTGGTTTAAATTTCGGGTTTTGTTTCTTATTGTAAGAATTTAACTCGAATATGCATTGTTCGAAACATTCCCGAGTCGAATGAAGTTCTTTGAGTCGCAAATTAAATTCGGTTAAACGCTCTGGTGGAGTTGATTTGGATAGTTCAAATAACGTTTGACATCGTATAAAAAGCAGTTCTTTTTTGTTAATAAGTTGTTCGACATCGAATTCTTTTTCGTCCATTTCGAATTAAAAAACAAAAGACGCGCGCGACGCGTTGCAAAGAACGAAAATTGAAAACGTTTATTTTATACGTATTATTCTAGGTAAATAACTTAGATTAGAAATAAGCCTGTTACCTTAAAACTGCGTGAAATGTGTGTTTTATGTGTATGAATGTGTATTTAGTTTGCAAACTGAGGATGCGGTTCGATTGACCAAAATGTTTGAACTACGACATTTGAATATTGAAAATAATTAGCAAAACCGAATTGGGCAAGATATAGGTTTCACTTACAGTTTGTTCTGGCTCTATTCCTCAGTCCCAGGGACACATTTAAGACACAATCACAGCACTTTCAGAGTTTTTTATGAATAATTTAAAAGAGCGCGCGCCGGCCGGCATTCATTTCGAGCTGTCAAATTTGCGCAACTGGTTGGTGGCGCCGCCGTGCGGGAGAAAGCGGAATGTTCATTCAGCCAGTATGTTTTTGATATGTGCAGGAGGTTTTAATGCACATATTACTAATTATATCTGCCCAATGTAACGTACAATTACAATTACGTGCTGTAGAGATAAGAAAAAAGAAAAACAGAAATACTCAAAATACAAAGAAAATACATACTAAATTATTTACATTAAAACAACATTAATACACATTACAAAAGCGGACACAGAACAATCAACATTACTTACTTACATATAGTAAGTAAGACAAGTTAATTTTCGAGGCATAACTTAGATTATCTCAGACATACTAGTGTTTTTGGCTATAACTAGATTTTACCTGCGGTTTCACTTGTTTTAACCATGACATCATATATTTAAGTTGTAGTTGGAATAACGAATGACATAATGAAAAACATCGATATCTATGGAAGAGTAAGGAAGATTGATATAAGATCGACTTTATATTATAATTATTTAGTATAAATAAATACTGATGTGCTAATAATGGTACTTTCGAATTGTAGGAGTATTCTCGTCTTGGTTTTATAATTATAAATTAAAATACCTCGTTGAGTTTCTTGCCGGATTGTTCTCATCTCAATAGAGGTTTTTCCGAACCGGTGGTAGATTTTTTTGACGTTCATAAGTGCTTGTTATAGCCTAAATTCACACCTACTCGTTGTTACATACAGGTGAATTTTAGAAGTGTATTATAAACAATTGTCACTATTGTACCATTTTTGTCAAACATAAAACCTGAAATTGGTAAAAGTGGATCCGAAGCGGTAATGTTTCGTGTGCTCTGCCTACCCCATTTGGGAATATAGGCGTGATGTTTGTGTGTGTGAGTGTGTATTGAAAACAACAAAAAAACTTATATATTTCCTATCATTCCCTATATTATAAAGAGTCTTTGTAATGTATTGTCGTATATACGTATCCTTACACGACATTAGCGGCTGCGTCGAAAACATGCGGAATTTCATTGTAAGAGGAATTTGATCTTGTTGCCCTTGACTTAGTAAGGAATGTGACCTTGATCGCCATTATACGCTTCCAGCATGTACTCCTGTACCATGACAGTGAAATTATTTCAATATTCTCACTAGAAAATTTGCTTCGGAATTGCACGACCTTATTCCACCTGCTCCTTTCTTCCACAGGTCGAGCAGAAGTAGGCGGGGTCTCCAGCCTTACGTTGTCAGTATTCCAAAAATCCGCACAAAGCGTTTTCGCTCTTCCTTCATCAACCGCACAGCAAAAGAGTGGAATTCCCTGCCTGCGACTGTGTTTCCTGAACACTACAATTTGGCCGCTTTCAAGTCCAGGATGAATGAGCATTTACTAGGCAAGCGTGCTCCATCGTAGGCCTCATCCTCGCTTTCCGTCAGGTGTGATTGTGTTGTGGCCAAACGCAAGCCTATACTGTGTAAAAAAAAAGAAAAAAAGATTCTCACTAATTGACTGACGAATGCGAGGTGCAAGCATAAGTCTCAGTTTTAGTTGGGGCAAAATCATTGTCAATCCATACTAATATTATAAATGCGAAAATGTGTGTGTTTGTATGTTTGTCCGTCTTTCACGTCGAAACGGAGCGACGGATCAACATGATTTTAGCATAGAGATAATTTATGGGCCATAGAGTGACAGGCTACCCTTAATTCTGGGAAAATGCACAGTTCCCGAAGAAACAGCGCGCGATAACCGAAATCCACGCGGGCGAAGCGAATTAGCTCGTTGCAGTGGCAACGGACAGGTCACAAAGCACGAAGAACAGATGGCCGTTGGGGCCGAAAAGTTCATCAATGGATGTCCACCGACAAGATGGACGGATGACGTCAATGAAGCCGTGGGTTAACGGTAGATGCAGGCTGCTTACATTCAGCTGAAGCTGCTTTAATGAGGTAGCTATATAAAGGAGGCCTACGTCTGACAGTGAACGTCGTACGTCTGATATGTGATAATGATGATGATTTGATCAACATCCAGTATACAGACTTGATGTTTGAGACCAAAAACGTCTCGGCTGTAACCGAAAGTGTTAAATGGAAATGAAGCGCGAATTAATCTGCTTTCGGCGTCTGTTAAGGGTCTTAGCAAACAAAGGAACTAATTTATCCACGCCCTGCGCGCCCTTTATTGAGTGTTTATTCCAAGCGTCAAGACAGAGGCCTTATTGTCTAACATACTTGTGATCACAATCGTTTTCACCAGTTCTTTCTGTTACACTATATAAGATAAGGGTAGAAAGAGATAATGAATATAATTTAGCTACTGAGTTGGAGGCGAGCGGAGCGGAGAGGACAAGGGCGGATTCACCGTTGTGGGCACCATGGGCATGCCCACAACCCTAATAGACTGGTGATGACACCTTTCACAGTCTATTGAGACCGATAGACTACTTGTACTATTATCTATTTTGTGCCAATGTCTACATGCGTAGATAGGTCTATCTATAGCTGTGGTAGGTACAGAATAACAATAAGAAACAAGTAGTTGATCCACCCAAATAATGGTTCTTTTTTGTCTAACGCACGAAACCATCAAAATGAGAAAAGCACCAACGACCAAGAAAGTAAAATCTGACGGATCACAACTAGGTCGACATTAAAAAAATATGTTTTTTTTTTCTAATTTCTTTATCTTTGGACGTTGTACTCAGATCTCGTTAGAAACTTTTGAATATCTTACCTACCGACCTCTATCTTTAAGCGACTTGAAGTACCCTACCAACAGTCAATGTTGACTTTCCCAAGTTTGGTCTCGTCATAATCATAACTTTTCTATACTTGGAGTTAAGTTAACAAACTTTTAATAAGTAAGGCGAGACTTCTTTCAGCACAAGTCTAAAACTAGGACAAAATAATAATGGGTGCTTATCTGAGGCTGTCCAATTTTCTCACGCTATACCAAATCGTCGTGCCATCTACAACCAGAGGCCGTATTGCCTAATATTTTTGACACTCGTGATCGCAATCAAATTACATATTTCGCATACAAAAGCTGTCATTTTATTGCGATCGCGAGTGTCAGAAACGTTAAGCAATAAGGCCTCTGGTTGTATACAATACATATTAAAAGTATAAAATATGCTGTAAAATATTACTTAAGCTATTCTGTGACGCTTTACTTAAGAAAGCTTAAATAAATAAATTGGACACGAACAGCGGAAGACCGACAAAAATGGGATTCTTTGAAGGAGGCTTTTACCCGGAGGGGTCCACATGATACATATTTAAACTAAGGATATTTAAAGGATGGAATAAAGAAAGCTATATTATCTCAGGCTACAATTTCAAATCACCCAGCCACATTAAAGTAATCTTTCCATCAAATGTATTTTTATGTGTATCGAATATGTATAAATAAATATTTCTCTCTCTCTCTCTCTCTCTCTCTCTCTCTCTCTCTCTCTAAAATAATGAAAATTGCAATAAATACCATTGTTTAATTAAAACTGCAATAATTTATACAAAAATAACTAAATACTTTGGTCCCGACGACTTTTGAGCTTTAAGTTATTTATTTATTTTCGGAGAACCAACAGCTATAATTTACAGAATTAACTTATTTTATGGTATCAATAAAGCTAATTATAGGATCTCACAAGTAGACACAAATTTTAAACAAGTAAAACTTACATACGCGCATAATCGCAAACATGCACCACGCAAACATGGAGAAATACATGATATCAAAAACTCATTCAGCAAACAACAAAGACTAAATTAATTAAGTAGTAATAGCTACATATTACGGTACCTATTACCTATGCTCCATCAAACCACCTCTCCGCCAATCGCCGCCTCACCGTATTGAGATTGCAATTGAAATATAATATAATTATATAATATAATATAACACAGTTTTAGACTACTTACTGGACTTTTTTGTTTGTTTATTTGCATATGGTTTTTATTGCACAAAAAGGTTAAGTAAACAAAAAAGTCCTGTTATTGTATTGTTTGTGTTTGCGCTTGTGTTTATTGTTGTTGTGTCTATTTCGTTTTTAACCCTTTTTTTGGATCATCATTTTAGATCATCTTTTTGTATTTATTTTCTTAGTTATTTTTGAGAATCCAAAGAGACTTTAATTCAGTACAATTGTTTCAACTTGCCATGAAAAGGGTAACGCAGTCGGGTTTTTAATTTTTAATAGCATTATATTCCCAACATTAGACAATACCCGCCACATAGTGCTATCAATTTCCCAGCATAGTCGCTGTGACAATAAATTCCCGTTTGCCGCGACTACCCGGGACTGTATTGATCGCTCCCGGCGACCTTGAACGTTTGGTCACCCTGCACGTGCGAGGGTTACCAGCAACAAGTTCTGCTTCAAGTTTCTCAACTGGATGTGGTTTTGTGATTGAACGGTGGAAGCGGTTAACACCTGCGTTGAAAAAATGGTTAATAAGTATCACGTTCAAAAGAGAATACATATCTCGTAAGATGTTTTGATTAAGGACTTACTCGTAGCTAAGATGGCTCACAAACAGTACGCATCCTTGTAAAAATTTGACGACAGTGTGAGATATGTTTTCATATTCATGTAATTTTTATCTTTCGTATAATTGTTTATTTCTAATATTCATAGCTTTTGCCCGCGACTTCGTCTGCATAGAATTCGATATTTACACAATACTCCATAGTACCTAATGAGATTTTCTCAGGTAAGGCTTGAAAAGCTCACTTTCTCGAAATGTAAGCTTTCTTCAAAAATGCACTTCTTTAGAAGGATCAGTCTCTCGGAAGGTACACTTTCTCAAAAAGTGCATTTTCTCAGAAAGAGCACATTTTCATCCCTACTAATATTAGAAATGCGAAAGTAACTGTCTGTCTGTCTGTTACGCTTTCAAGTCCAAATCAAAATAAATATTTTATGATGTCAGTCCGTGGCATAGTTCCCAGGAGACAGGCAGGTATATTTGCCAGCTTTGTGGTTGGCACTCACTTTTACCAAACGCGAAGAAATCTCTCATTTATTTTTAATTTACATTGTCCTGCTTCTATATTAGGTAAACGAATTAAAATGTACTTTTGTCTTTAAAAAAATGACTCACTGCTATCTTGTGGCGCATTCTTCTAGGCACTGAAGGTTTTTCCTAAAACGCTGGTAGTATAAAAAGGTTTGTAAAAAAATCCCTTCGCAGCCTATATACAGAACAAGCGTTTTGATTGATGTTTTTTATAAAGCTGCCAAAGAAATGTGTATGTAAAGTACATGCTCGGGTTGCGTTAATGGATCATTAATCTTCGTCTTACCAACCGCGTAAAGAAAATGACTAGTGACTTACTATATCACTACACCTATCAGGTGCGGTCGTAGCCTGAAATTTTGGAGGGGGTAACTGCTAGGGGCAAAAGATTGCTTTTATTTATTTTGTAATTTTGTAAAAGATTTTTCAATTTGGCGTGCACGATTTTGGGGGCGTCATGTCCCCTGTGCCGTGTGTCCTTCGGACCGCGTTTGATACCTATAGTAAAAACCAACCAAGAGCGTGTCGGACACGCCCGAAGTAGGGTTCCGTGGCATTACGAAAAAATTAAGTAATATTTTTCTAAAGATATTATTTTGTAGGGAATATTCCAAATTTATTTTATACCTTAGGCTGCTATTAACTCTTAAATTACTAATAGTTCTCAAGAAAACTTAACCGCTATAGTTTTCCTTTCAAGTTTGACATAAGTACCATCTTACTACTACCATCCTGAATTTTTTAACATTTTTCCACCCACCGGTTTAGATTTTAGAGGGGAGAAACTGTAACGGTTCGGATTTTGCCATTTTGGCTACGGAACCGTAAAAAGTAACGATTTTGACTGAACACGCACAGCTCTTATAATTCAAGCTCTTATAGTCTTTGAGAATCAAAGTGCACTAAGAAGGGATTTTTCGGAGTAGGTACTCACGGAATTTCTACGAGCAATGTCACGCGATAAGACTTGTTATTGATAGTAACATCCACCATATTATGAATTAGGAAAAGGAATTTCATGTTCAGGTAGATTTCGTGGTTGGGCGACGACATAATGCCTTTGTTGTATTCTCTTATTATTTCTGATTTTTAAGGTATCTTATTGTCGGTCTCTATATGAGTGCTCCTTTCATCCACTCGTATGTACTGCTGCAGATTCCTTAAAGGGATACGTTTACCTTTGTAGTGTACCTCAGCAGGAGTGATTGAAGCCCAACATTATAGTGCGTAGGTGAGGTAGATGACTTTAGGTCCACTCTTGCTGGCTTGTGCTGAGGCATCGACCGACTTCAGACTGGTAGAAAAACATTTTCATGATTTTTTCTAGTCAGTTCTATTTTTTGGTATATATTTTTTTATAATTTAATTTAGTAGGTATTAAGTTTTTAAGTTAGGTAAGTACTTAGTTAGTTTATAGTTAAGTTTTATAATGGTTATTTTTTCTTAAATTCTTGTATTAAAAATATTATCAATAAACTATTGTAACCATAAATTGTAACCAAACTCCTCCGAAACGGCTTGACCGATTTTTATGAATTTTTTTTGTGTACGATTATATTTGCTAGGTCTGAGAGTAGGACGTAAACTATTTCATACCTTCTTCTACGCAGACGGAGTAGCGGGCAACATCTAGTATTTGTATATGTATGTATACCTGGACCAATCAGAGATAAAGCGTTTATTCCTTTTTCACTGCGCGAGAAAAATCCAATTTCAATAGATGACGAATGTTAGCACGAACACGCGAATCGAGCATCAATGGATCGCAGCTTGAATGGAAATGGACTCATTTTGATATCGAAGGTAGTTAGATAACAGGTCTTACCTATAGCTCTGTTATCTCACTACCTTCGATATCAAAATATTGTTTATTTATAATATTACTAGCTTTTTCCCGTGACTTCCGTACTAGTTTTTTCCGTCTCTCGGAAGGTACACTTTCTCAAAAAGTGCATTTTCTCAGATAGAGCACATTTTCATCCCTACTAATATTAGAAATGCGAAAGTAACTGTCTGTCTGTCTGTTACGCTTTCACGTCCAAATCAAAATAAATATTTTATGATGTCAGTCCGTGTCATAGTTCCCAGGAGACGGGCGGGTATATTTGCCAGCTTTGTGGTTGGCACTCGCTTTTACCAAACGCGAAGAAATCTCTCATTTATTTTTAATTTACATTGTCCTGCTTCTATACTAGGTAAACGAATTAAAATGTACTTTTGTCTTAAAAAAAATGACTAGAATGCGCTATAGGTAGAATAGATAATAGACTAGCTTTTGCCCGCGGCTCCGCCCGCGCGGTATTCGGAATTTTCTTTGCTATAAACCTCACGGAGCCCGAGACCTTTCCAACGAATGCAAAACCTTTGAAATCTTTTCTTGTAGATAATAGATAAGTGTTGGGGACTGGCTGGAACAAAGCCTACTTTCTTGTGTACTGTATTTGAATCCGGTACAATTCGTCTGACAGAGCTTACAAAGTCAGTTGCTCTAGATGGGTTGTGCCGTCATCGTTTCCTTTGGGCTTCCTTATTACAGTTTTTAAGCAATTCGTGTATTTCTTTTAGTTCGTCAACAATAAGTATATATGTATACTGAGCGGCAATAATCTGACACTCAAGTGTATGCAAAATCGGTAATTTTGTATGAAGGGTGTATAAAATGTTTCGATTCGTGATTAAACATATTGCTAATTACCAATTAACAAACCTAACCAACAAAAAGTCGGAAAACCCCCGACGTTGTCACTTTAAAGTTCTCAAAAACAGCTGAACCGATTTTGATAAAACATGTCTAAGAACCATCGCTAGAAAACCTGCTTTCAAATAAAAAACACCCCATTCAAATAGATTCACTCGTTTAAGAGCTACGGTGCCACACACAAACACACAGATAGATAGGCAGACAGACACATATGTATAACGGTAAAATTTATAACACCTCTCTTTTTGTGTCGGTGGTTATTTTTAATTTAATTTCCATTAATTTGTTGTTGTATTTTTCAGCCGTTTATCTACTGCGATTCTTGAGTCATGTGACAGACTGATAAACAGACATACGGGTAACGTAGCGGCATAAATAGAGTCCCCTTTGTTACCCTTTGGGTACGGAACCCTATAAATGGTGCCAATCTTTTTCCACTTAATGTTTAATATAGAACTAGCAACGTATAATGGAAAAGTTTTGTGAATAGTGAAGGCTTACTCGCGTACGTACTTTGAAACAACTCCAACAAAGTCAGCTATGCGGGTGTGAAATGGATATTAAATAGGCGTATTACGTAGTATCCTATTATTATAAAAGTAATGTTATACTTACGGCCAAGCGAACAAATGCGTCTATCCTCTCACAGCTCAAGATAAAAACTCGTCTGTCCACGATATGTCCAACGGATCCTTTCATATTTTGGCCACATAGTGAGAAGGGGTGATGAGAGCCTAGAGAAGCTGATCGTACTTGGGAATACGAATGGTAAACGAGCCCGGTGCAGATCTCCTACCAGATGGACCGATCAAATTAGGGACTCCAAGGCCCCGAGGTTTAGCTCCGTCGTCAGAGCTGCCATGGACAGAAGCCGATGAAAACAAATAATCCTATCCAAATGTAGACCGCCCGTTGATGACCACGATCCTTAGTCATGAGGGAACGACTGGAATGGATGGAATGTTATACTTAGGTGAAGTGTAGCTTGCTACGGCTATGCCTACTGGGTTACTCATGAAAAGTGTGATTTTAGGGGGTAATAACTATCAAATCTTAGAGGCTGTGACAGATATAATTTCGATTCAATCCGACCGCTAGAATTGGGTCAAAATTAACTTACAATAACAACAACAAACAGGGTAGATAGGTAAGTTACAAAGCTTGAGTAAGAATGGCCATGTTTGAGACTTGCGAACGAATAACACAGTTTCATAAAAAACTGTTTCATGTATGGCATTAGAATATGGGCAACCGACTTTTGAATACGGACCCTAAAATAAACAAAAAGCAATTTAATTAAACCTTACATTACATTGGTACAAACAAAGCTGTTCAAATATGAATCATGCTATAAAATGTCGATAGCAATTAAAAGTTGGAGCGATTTCGAGATTGGAGGCCATGATTAAGGAATGTCGACGCTAGAGTTAAAATAATTGTCTATTAATGTCCATGGTTATTGGAAAAGGGGTTTGTTTATGCTTCGATTTTATTGCTTTGTAGGATTCCGTAGTCACAGATGTCAATGAAACCCTGTGGAGGGTTACGTTTTTCGAGCTTACTTACTACGAAAACCTATGTATATGTCGCAGGGATATGATAAAACAAGGATTTGATCAAATGCTAATATGAATAAAATTAATAAATTAAAAATTATGAAATCCATCGGCCATTGCCATAATTCTATCATTCCCCTAAAACGACTCGGATACTTGATCAAATTACTGAATTACGCAAGGGAAATGATACAACGAGTTGTTGATCATATCAATCATGATCAATTTACGTCAAAATCATGTCCAACAATATACGTAATATGAATATGACTACAATTGTTTAAAAAAGGGAACAAAGTTGAAAAGTTGCAAGTTTGCAAGTGGTGGGACTTTGTACAAGGACCGCCCGGATTGCTACCACCATCTTGCTCACTAATCCTGCCGTGAAGCAGTTTCGGCGTGGAGAGTAAAACAGCTGGTGATATTACTGGCACTTGAGGTATCCCATCTTAGGCCTCTAAGTTGGCAACGCATCTGCAATACCCCTGGTGTTGCAGAATGCAGATGTTCATGAGCGGTGGTGATCTCTTACCATCAGGAGACCCATTTGCCCATTTGACATCTAGTTGAATAAAAAAAAAGTTCTTATGACACAGCGTTAAGCGCATCTTTCTTAAACAAAGTCGCGGGTTGTGTATGTAAAGTACCGTAAAATTAAGGCACTAGAATTTGGCAAACACCGTATAATGCTACGCCAGTAGGCGTATGATCTATACAGAGAGATAGAACAGCGATCCATCTTTCCTTAAATATTAAAAATGCCATAAAATTACTCTTCGCTAATAATTGCTACGAAGCATACCGTCGAGGAGGCCTTAGCCTAAGTCCTTGACCCAGTTGAAGTCCCGGACGTTAATCCCGCGTTTAATAATCCCAATCTAATCCGGCGGCCGTGAAATATCACGCAACACCGGGATTTAGAGGCGTTCAAGAACGTGAAACAATGAATCTTGTTTCAATACGAAGTTCGAATTCCATTTTGGAATTAGAATTGGATTTTTAAAATTTAAATTTAGAACAAGCCGTGGTGGCCTCTGGTTTGACCTATCGCCACTCAAGCAAAGGGTCGTGGGTTCAAACCCCGGCTCGCACCTCGTGAGTTTTCGAAATTTACCACGAGCTTTACGGTGAATTTGCGGTTACCCTTCACGTTATCTATTCGGTTGTATTTTTTTTACTTATCCCATCTTTTATTTGCCATAAAGCGTGATTGTGATCCAGCTCTAGCGGGTGCCTTCTACGCACAGAAAAAACGATAAAAAATAGTATTAATCAATTTATGTACCTACTATATGTATATCTTGGGTACACGTCATATTGGGTAGGTATTTCCTATGGTACTTCTCATTTTTGTGGACTCATTCGTTTCCATGGATATAATTAGAATATTTTAAGAAAGTGCTAGGTAATGTTATGATGGATTTAGAAATTATGTGACTACCGTTTTTATGAAATATTAGAAAGATATCCATGAAAGTCAGTGTTTGCACAAAAATGAGAAACATCCATTTTTAAACATATATTCTTCCCACTGTAGCACATAAAATTCATGGTCGCTAGAGCAAAAAAGTCCCCTTGAAGTTCTCACCCACATAACTACGAGTATACCAACATGAGTATGTAATAAGGGTAGTCCATAATGTACAGTTGCCCGAGTCGCGTGGGTGCACTTGGCCTAAATGCCGAGCTCGGCCGTCGGGCTTCGTATTATGTACCAAGCTTTATCCACGTATTGTACGATATAGCCCTTTGAGTTGGGTACGTTTCATAAGTAGCATTATCAAAAGCTTCACTTTTGTGTCCAATAAATTCGAGTTGAGTTTTGGTTAAGAGTTCTTGGTAGGTATATTCAGGCTTCCTATAAAGAGTGTCAATCTAACGGGACCACCACCCATCTTAGCCTTTGCATCTACCGAGATGATGATGTGATCTTTTGAACTACAAAATGGATTTTATTTCTTGTCTTATCAATAGATAAAATGATTCAAGGCAGGAGAAAAGTTTCTGTATAATTACTGTATTATTTTTTGGATCGTTTGGAATGGTAAAGGTCCTAGTGAGATAGTCTACAACAGAAATCTTAAACCATCTCCTCTTCTTCTTAAATTTAAGAGCTATGCTCTTATCGGTGGAGTAACCGCCACCTATTTGTTTGGCCAGCTGTTTGACTTCCTGATACGACACGACACTCACCCTTTCCTTCACCTGGTTACAATAAGTCAATCTTGGTCTTCCTCTACCTCGTTTTCCTTCTATTTTGCCTTCCAGCAGGTTAGAAAAGAAATTGTCGTAAACCATCTTAACCAACTCAAATATCTATCCCTTTGTCCCCAGGACTACACTCCCTGTGGCCCAGTTCAGCCGCGGCGACTTTTCCCTCTGGTCTGTCCTGAAGAACTGCGTTGGCAAGGAGCTCTCCAAGATCACGATGCCTGTGGTGTTCAACGAGCCGCTGTCCTTCCTCCAACGGATGCTGGAGTATCTGGAGTATGCTCATCTGCTCCGCATGGCCTCGGAACAGACGGACCCAGTGGCTCGCATGGAGTACATAGCAGGTGGGAAGTGATTAAGTTTGTGGCTAATGGGTTTGATAGCAGGTGGGAAGTGAGTATGATATGGCTAGCTGAGGCCGTATTGGCTAACGTTTCTGATGCTCGCGATCGCAATCAAATGACGGGTTTCGCATACAAAAACTGTTATTTGATTGCGATCGCGCGCGTCAGAAACGTTAGGCAATACGGCCTCTGGTCTTATAAATAGCAGATGGGAAGTGATTCCGTTTATGGCTTTACTAGCATAAACAAATAAAAACAAATAAATAAATAAACAGGGCAAGCCAAAGAAAATCTTGTAACAACTACCAAAACCTTTTTCCGGATAAATTTTGCCCTTGAAATTAGACTCTTTACGTAAGGAATATGTAGGATGCCTAAATCGAGAAACATTTTTCTAAAAGAGTCCGTTATTTGCAGCTTTCGCAGTGAGCGCTCTGGCTTCAAACTGGGAGCGTCTGGGGAAACCCTTCAACCCACTCCTCGGAGAAACTTACGAATTAGAACGTCCTGAATTCAGAGCAGTTTGCGAGCAGGTTTGTTGTTCAAATCCTTAGTTATTGCTTTTAGTCGAAAAACTGTTTTTTGAAGCTAAAGCTACAATGTGGTACTAACTAAGGGGTACACTGTGATCAAATGTGATCAACTTTAATGAATAACATGTGTCTATTTTGAATACTTAAAAACTGTTATGACACAACTTACGAATACAAAAACTGTCATTTGATTGTGCTCGCGGGTGTCAGAAACGAGTAATACGGCTTTTGACTATGAAGTTTGAGCTCCAGGGTTCGATTCCCGGTCGGGCCATATTTGTGTGAATGATATGAGTGTTTGTTCTCGGCCTTTGGATGTTTAATACGTATTAAAGTTTGTATGTATTTATCTGGCCCTCAAATGTTTGCAGTAATTTTGTATGTAGAGTGGGCCAAATTTTGTGCCAGTGAGTATATATACGAGTACGTATGTTTATCCGTTGCCTAGTATCTATAGTACAAGTTTTGCTTAGTTTGGGACTAGCTAAGTCAATTGGTATTAAGCGTCCCATGATATTTATTATATTCATAACTGTCCCCCCATTAGGTATCCCACCACCCCCCAGTGTCTGCTTTCCACGCTGACAGCCCTCACTTCGTGTTCCACGGCTCTGTGCATCCCAAGCTCAAGTTCTGTGGCAAGAGTGTCGAGATCCAGCCCAAGGGTCACGTCACCGTGGAGTTACCCAGGCAAGTTGTACTTACCCACCCTTTATGAACCCCGGAGTCGCAAACCACACTGACAACAGCCTGATCTTAGTACGAAATTGACCCTTAAGCTCTGTTTCCATCAAAATAGCGAGGATGTGTTGCGAGGAATGTGTTTTTCACCAATAAAAACGCTTCATTTACCCATCCTCGCACAGCACATCTTTGTTAGAAACAGCTGAGTGGAGTGAGGCAAGATAAATGTTGATGAAAAATACTCGATAGTCAAGTAATGAGCATTGCCCCAGTAATTGCCATGTTTAATTTTATCGCATTAAAAACAGAGATGACAGCAGAATGTTATCTGTTGGGTATTACGTGCTAAACACTAGTACATTTACTTTACCGCCAAAACCAATTTTCAAGGCATCTGGTAATCAATGTCCTCAAATTTTCCTCATAATTAAGAGAATACAACACTAATACAACTACAAATACTACGGCCCTGAATACAACTTTTTTCCATTCTCGGTTAAGCCTTAGGTCTGCGGGGGCCCAGCGCAAAAAAATGTTTCAGAAAATTATCCAAACGTCTTTCGCATACCACAGGGGACCGAAGAGCTGGCAGCTTCCTCGCACAACGTATCAGCACTGCTGTAGGTGCAGCGAGGAAATGCCAACATCTTTGTGTCCATGACGCGGGGGATAATTTTTTTAATTTTTTCTAGTTATTATTATTGCTAGCCTATTTTGTCCCACTGCTGAGCAAAGGCCTCCCCCCCATTACTGCCACTGCTCTCTGTCCCCTGCATACAATGGCCAGTCCTTCAAGAAGAAGTCTAGTTCATCCCGCCATCGCCGTTTAGGTCTGCCAGGTCCCCTTTTCGAGTTGGTGGGCATCCACTTTAGTTTAGTTATTAGTTTGTTTTATTTTTATTCATAGAGAGAAAATTAAGAATTAAAATACTATTTAGGTGGGGTGAAGCATACACCTGGACCAACGTGAACTGCTGCGTCCACAACGTGATCGTGGGGAAGCTGTGGATCGAGCAGTATGGAGCCATGGAGGTGACCTGCCACGGCGGCGCCGGTCTGAAGGCCAACCTGGCTTTCAAGCCAGCTGGTTTCAACAACCGGGACTTGCACCGCGTCGATGGATTCATTACTGACCAGAAGTAAGTCGGGTTCAAGGGCGTACCCAGCTTCTGGCATTTGACAAGTCAGATTTTTTTAGATTTTTTTCAGATCGCCCGCGCTTGTTTTGTCATACACACTACACAAAGACACCTACATGAAACACAAGGTATACGTAGTGTGTAGATCACAAAGGACCTAATTAATTTGGGAAATGATTTAGCTCCTACCAGCTCTAATTATTGTAAGGTGGTTATGTAGGTAGTTAGATATCAAAGCATCATTATTAATATAATAATAATAATAATAATATTAAGGATTATCCACCAGCAACTTGCTCTTCGATACGACCTTGTAGACTCTGAGGTGCCGTATTATAGGTATGTCCCTGCGCCAGTTCTCGAAAATGGTCGTGCCACGCTCTATTGGGATCGATCTGTCATCACGGACAGGACTATTGTAGCCAATAAGCCTGATATTGTGCTGACAGATCGATCAAACCGCCAGACAATGCTCATCGACATCACCATCCCGCATGACGAGAACCTCGTGAAGGCCGAAAAGGACAAACTCAGCAAGTACCTTGACTTGGCTCACGAGGTGACTGCTATGTGGGATGTTGACTCGACGATCATTGTCCCGATAGTCGTTTCGGCAAACGGTCTAATAGCGAAGAGCCTCGACCAACATCTCAAGAGACTCTCGCTAGATGGCTGGATCAAGGGCCAGATACAGAAGGCGGTACTTCTGGACACGGCACGCATCGTCCGGAGGTTCCTCACTCTGCAGCCCTAACCACCGATAACTTGGGCCCTGCTCCGTTACCGGTGGCAAACTAGGTTAGGTTTTTATAATTTTTTTATTTTGTATGTACTTTTCTGTATTTTACTTTTTATAACTATTATAAAAACCTAATCCTAAGAATAAAAAGAAATAAAGATAATAATAATAAAATCATTTATTGCCACATAAAATAAGAGTACACAGCATCATATTAACTCATAAGTACTATAACTATTGTAACCACCGGCCATTTCTTCCAGCAAAAAGAAGCTCCGTTTCCTCTACGGCAAATGGACGGAGTTCATAAAGGTGTGCAGTGCGCAGGCGCACGAGCAGTGGGCGCGCGAGCGCGGCGAGGACACCGCAACGCCGGCGCACACGCCCAAGAAAGTGCTGGCCAAGCTGAATAGCTTCAAAGTGGGCGCGCTGCGATCCATGTCCATACAGGATGTGAGTTTGTTTGTATAGGTAGAATTCGTTTTTACTACTTGCTGAGCGGCCAGTCTGGTAGCCCGTTTTCTCTCCGGTAAGCTGTAATAGTACATTGTCTCTTAAGCTCGGTAAGTGAGGAATTCCGCACAAGATTCTATAAGAAGCCCGAAGTAGAAGACTGAGTCAATGTTCGTAATTGAGTTTTTCGAAATTCATGTGTGAAATTACATTTGAAATTGACCACGAGCTTTGTGGTAAAGGAAAACATCGCGAGGAAACCTGCACAAACCTGCGAAGCAATTTAATGGGCGTGTGAAGTTCCCAATCCGCACTGGGCCCGCGTGGGAACTATGGCCTAAGCCCTCTTGTTCTGAGAGGAGGCCTGTGCCCAGCAGTGGGACGTATATAGGCTGGGATGACGATGATGATGATTTATATTGATTACTTTTGTGGTGTTCACTAAAGAGTTATTGTAGTGTATTTTATAAAGACTGAATATTCAATGTTCCAGCCTGAGGAGACGGAATCTGATGAGGTCCCAAAGCCGGATGACACGTACAA
Organism: Choristoneura rosaceana; assembly: GCA_037349165.1. NCBI lineage: Eukaryota > Metazoa > Arthropoda > Insecta > Lepidoptera > Tortricidae > Choristoneura > Choristoneura rosaceana. The sequence goes on from JAZBNJ010000026.1 coordinate 3,324,132, forward strand.
TATCGACATACCGGGGTCGACGACTCTATGGGAAGCACGGTCTAGGCCCACCAACAGTGCTCAGGTACGTACACTTTTTACGACCTGCAGGGCTACTACGAAACTCGAAGTTCGTATCGTACCGTCTCTCTCGCTCTTGTATTTAATAGTATAAGTGTTAGAGCAGGACTTCCCAACCAGGGGGGCACGCCACCCTAGGGAGGCGTAGAGAAATGTTAGGGGGGCGTCGTACGTTATATGAAAGATTACATTTCCAAAAAAAAAAAATAACGAGTAGGTAAATAAGGAATATGCATGTGATTCAAATATGAGTGACTTACCCAAGGGGGGCATGAAAATATTATTTTTGGCTCGGAGAGGCTCGGCGAAATAAAGGTTGGAAAAGCCTGTGTTAGAGGGACCGTATAACACGAGTTTCGAGTTTCGTAGTAGCCCAGCTGTCATAGATTCGAGAGATACACAGCAAGCTTAAGCGTAAAGCCAAGTACTTGCAAGAAAAATCGTGCAAGTTGCATTACATTGCGAGGCCGTAAAGCCAAAGAGTTTGTAGCGGTCAATCGAGCGACACAATGTAATGCACGATTTTTCTTGCAAGTTTAAATTCGGCTTAAGGGCTACACGAACAGTTATCAGCACAGCACCAATATCTGACACAACACGCGTGCATAAATATCTGATACGACTCTATTTCTAGGGCCGGTGGACATATCAGATATTTTTGCACGTTCTGCTGTGGTAGACATTTTCGATTCGGCAATATTTGTTGATCAACAAAGCATACCCGAAGCAAGCACTGCACTTTTTCGGCCTATTGTATGTCTGTAGCAAAGTCGAACGGCTACCTAGAATCAGAGGAAAAAGGATTCCTAGTCACTGAACTGATTTTTAGGACCACAGACAAGATAAGTTGTTACCCATCATGGAATTAGGTTTCTTCTTGAAGGGTCAATTATTCCTGTAAAACAGCAGTAGGTAGTAGAAATGAAAATCTGTAGCCAAAATGGCAAAATTATTCTTAGCAGTAGGACACAATTGGTTCAGAATAAAAAGAGTTACCAAATTAATTCCTCCTTCCTTTTCCAGTATTACCAGTTCACCGAATTCGCAATGTCCCTGAACGAGCTAGAGCGTGATATGAAGGGCCAACTGTGCCCCACGGACAGTCGGCTGCGGCCTGATGTCAGGCTGTTAGAGCAGGGAGACATCGACGCTGCTGCTGCCGAGAAGACTAGACTGGAAGATAAGCAGAGGACGGCCAGGAAGGCGCTCAAGAAGTCGCCAGACGGGTGGCAGCCCAGGTCAGTCTTCCACATATTACTTACATGTTACTTACACATTTGCAGGTGGTAGGACCTTGTGCAAGGTCCGCCCGGATTGCTGCCACCATCTTGCACGCTAATCCTGCCGTGAAGCAGCAGTGCTTGCACTGTTGTGTTTCAGCGCGGAGAGTAAGACAGCCGGTGAAATTACTGGCATTTGAGGTATTCCAACTTAGGCCTCTAGGTTGGCAACGCATCTGCAATACCCCTGGTGTTGCAGATGTTTATGGGCGGTGGTGATCTCTTACCACCAGGAGACCCATTTGCTCGTTTGCCTTCCAGTCGAATAAAAAAATATTGAAACCGTTCGTCCTTTAATTTTACGTGATGCCAAATTTTTATATTGCTTTGAGTTTCAAAAGTTGTCCGCAAATGTGAGATACTTATTCAAAATGCATTTACGTTGAAAGACCGTGTTTGAGTCACAGGAATACACTATGTACCAATTTAATTAATCCTCTGTATTCAACACAGATTGGCTGCGATATACTGACAAATATACACGAAACGGGCCGACACCAACAAAATATACTTATAGTTCGACGGACAATCTCTGCGTGGTCGATTGTATCGCAATACCATGGTAATGCATCAATATTATAACATAAAATAACTCTAAATATATATTTTTTCAGGTGGTTCAGTCAAGGCACAAATCCGTACACGAAGGCGGAAGATTGGCTGTACAACGGAGGCTACTGGGACCGCAACTATCAACATTTGAAGGACATCGACATATTTTAAAGAATATACGAATGAATGAAATGTTTAATAAATGTTGTTGCTTCAGTAGCTAAAAGCGCCTGCTCCTTGTAAAGATATTATTAATAACTAATAGCACACCCAGACAGACATGGATAGGTAATCTCGACGTCAGCTCCGATATCGACTCCGACTCCTTTATTGGATCCGGTTTTGTTGAGCGATCATTAATTTGTGTGTTGTCTAGCGAAGTTTAAACGATTTCGTTCCAATCCGATGCAATCCGGATTGGTTTAGTACCTACTGAGCCATTATAAGACTATCGCCTGCCACCCGATTCAATCGGTTGGTCAGAGTTAGTAATTCCTCGGAGTCGATAAGATTTGAAAGCAGTCGGTAAGAGATTCGGATCCGCTTGGGGATCTGACTTTTTTAAATCGTCAGATCAGGATTTATACATTTCATATGTGTGTGTGCCATTAATTACGAGTGACGTCGTGAAAGCTTAAAACATTATACAATATATTTTCTGAACTTCCAAAATAGATATGGTGTGGTGAAAGGATGACTAGTTGGAACTCGAATCTTGTAATTTGCTCCATCAGAAATTTTATGATACAAAAACTACGATGGCGTTACAAGCAAGATGTTTAATGGTAAAATGAGAAGTACCTAGCTTATACATTTTAACAAATGAGCTACAATAATACTATTTAATAATAAGTAGTAAAACTCTACTAAAAATACTTTGCTTTGAAAGCGGTGATGGGTATTTCTCAATTTTGTGCTCACAGTTACTTCTATAGGTACATTTCACTACCACTGATGTTTCTAATACAAAAAAAAAGTTAGCTTATGATGAGTTCACGTATCATTAAAATTTTATAATCCAACTTAACATATAAGTAGGTAATAAGAACATTCTCGAAATATTAGAAAGGGTATCTAGTTACTTCCATTATAGTGATATCCATGGAAGTGATTGTGTGCACAGAAATGAGAAATACTTAAACATACTGCTAAGAATACTGTTTAGAATAATAAAAACTTAAATTTTCATCATGCTGTGTAGAATAATATCAATAAGTTAAATCAGTAGAACTCATAAACAAAGTGAAGTCAATTATTAAATAATTGTTAGAATAACTTCGGGATTTGAAAGGCATTTTAAATATTACGCAAATTGATTGATATTTCGTTTATAACGTATTGTACTTGCAGTACACAGATTTGAGAATATGGTACGTTGTCTTGTCTATACATGTCACATTTATACCTAGTTTGTAATTTTCCATCCTAACGCCTGTAATGTAACATGCAATAAATAATTTTAATTTTTAAATTTGAATTTATAAGGACACGTTAGGTACGTACTACTAATATAGTCTAACAAACTGAGTCATGTACTTACTAGGGTGGACCTTCTAACACTTAATCAATAGGGATGTTGACGCCATTAAAAAATAATTCGAAGGCTCCATTAAAAAAAACGCTTTATTTTAGCCCTGAAAACCAGATTAATTTTGGATTTACTGTAAAATTAGATTTTTTGTTGCTTTAAAAAAATAAATAATTAGTTGATTGAGTTGGCGAACAAATAGCGACTTATGACGTCATAAGTCGCTATTGCCATTGAAACTATGGGGGAATTGTGTTTTGACAGCTCATAAAAAGTACGTCAGTTGATTGGTGGTGTCAACATCCCTATTTCCCTGATTTCCTTGACAGAAGTATGGGATGTTGACATGACATTAGTTACACAAAGGTTCCATTCTGGTAGGTATATGATTTAGTTTGGTTGACTGTAAAAAAATGGTCACCTATAGTAAAATTAAATGGTTCAGAATTATTCAGTTAATAGTGGAATGGTTTAGGTAACTAAAATAAATTCTAGTGTGACAATTATGTAGTGTGAGCATTCTTTGAAGTGAAAGTTTATTTGCTATTGAAGCATTTTAGTGTAAGTAGTGACCAATTTTACACTTTGTTTTAAACAGGGTGTTAACATTTACATTTGTACAAGCACACGCATTGTAAAATGCATAATCTAGTGTCATAAAAATATATAATCTTACTAATCGTCTGTACGTTCCTTGTGTAGTAGGTATAAATAATAAGATCTAATAATAAGCAGTTAAAAACTTACTCAACATGTATTTTATTATCATTAAATTTAATAAGCATTCAATGCTTTTCTTAAGCTAAATGTAAACTTAGCTTTAAAATACATTAAAAATAGGTAGTGTATAAAAAATAGTGAAATTTTGTTGTTATTAAAGCTTCCTTTTTCCTCTTCATTCTAACGCCCAGAGTCTTATAAAGGACTTATTGTAATTTGAACTTCAAACTCTATCATAAATGACATAAAGTTTGATATTCATATAATGAAAGATTTGACTTGGAAGATAGGAGGTTATGGTTATTTTTATCCAACCAATATGTTTTACTTTAAGATTAGGTATATCAATTTAAACAGCTTTATCGTTTATTTTTTAAACGAATTTTAGTTGGTTAGGTAAATAACAGTATGAAAAAATCCGGCTCGAAGGACCCATCAAAGTTTATTTGGTTAAAAAGTATTTTATATATTTCATTATTATTTATTTACAAATATTAAGTAGCTAAAATACCCCAGACAGGATTTATCACGCGAAACACACGAGTGCCTACTCGTAATATGTGGCACGACGTTTCGACCACATTACAGTGGCCATGGTCATGGCCATGGTATTTTAGCTATGAGTGAAAATCACTACCGTTTAAAAAATTATATAAATATTAAGTAGGTACGTATATAATCAGTTGTTAAATAAAATACTTAAACAGCTAAGTTAACGAATAAGTAACTACGTTTATTTTTAAACTGTTTTGCGACGATCGCTTATCTTCTAAGACCTAGTCAAAGTCAGCTCATCAAATATTAAATTGTACAAAGTATGACATGAGATATAAGTCACTTGAAAAAATAAGTCAGTGTAATTAAGACAAAATTACTGAATAAGACTCAAATTTGATGGTATCTATTCGTATTTGTTAAAGTGATATAGAAGTGAGGTGCAAGCTAGTTTATATAGGTACCTGAGTCTTAAATCCTCTAACGTGTACCTAAAATTGAAAAACATCTGATTAACCGATTTCTATATTACTTAGACGGATAGATTGATCTAAGTAAGTAATGTTTAAAAAATCAATGTCTTCTTCCTATATCTACCAGCACTTTATTTCTCGCACTGTGTTTTTGAGTATTCTTTCATGTGTTGGTGGTTCTTCCTTGAATCTTTACTTGAAACAAAAGAAAGAGCATAGGTTACTGTAGGAGCCGCTACCGAGGTTCCGTAGGGCTCCTTGTTGAGGTTGTTGGAGATTAAGGTAACAAGCTAAAGTACAATTCAATAGAATCTGACAATTTTCTACACATTTAGTATTTAGTATTTATTTATTTGGCAAAAAACATAAAAATACATAAGGCCTTAATCTAATAAGTCTTACAATAATTATGCACCCTGGAAGGGTATAGCCACATTTATAATTATGATATCTAATACAATTAGACAACTAAAAAGTAAGAATATATCCTACGTACATGCATTAAAGCTTAAAAACTCCGGTTACATTATGCTAGAAATTAAAATAGACTAAGTTATAAATCTTATAAACTATTATGGCACAATAATAATATTTTATTAACAAATGCATATAATAAGTACCTACTTTTATCTATTTATTTAAATTTACAATATTTTTATTCATCCATAAACTCCTTAATAGAATAATAACATTTTTCTAATAGTTCTGTTTTTAATTTAGTTATAAATAATGTATTACTATTTATATTCTTAATATTTAAAGGTAATTTGTTGTATATGTTGATTGTTCTATAATACGGGCTGTTTTTATAGATTTCTAGAATGGGTTCTGGAAGGACAAGTTTATGGGTTCGACGGGCACTTTTTGAGAATTGGTATAAGTGTAGGTTTTTTCTAACAAATATTGCTGTTTCCAGGATATATAGCGATGGAAGGGTCAATATATTCAAATTTTTAAAATGTGGTTTGCAACTGTTCGGTTGGTGAATATTGGCTAAGATCCTCAGACACTTCTTCTGCATAATAAAGAGCTGGTGCGCATCGGAGCTGTGTCCCCACAGCAGCAGCCCGTAGCGCAGCCAGGCGGCCGCGTGCGCATGGTACGCTGCCAGCGCACAAGCCGTGCTGGTATTGGCCTTGAGAATGCTCAGCGCATATATAAATTGAGATAGTTTAATTTTACAATTTTCAATATGTTTTTTCCAGTTTAAATGATTATCAATAGTAACCCCTAGCAATGTGCATTCACCAACTTCTTCTATATTAATAATCTTTAAAATTGAATTTAAATTAATTGGTTGTTTTTGTCTTGGTCTGAATTGGATGATTTTTGTTTTGCTATTGTTAATTATAAGGTTATGGTCTTGGAGCCAATGTGTTATGGTATAGTAAGTATTAGGAATTAAAGTATTGCTTTCTTGTTCATTGTTGCATTTAAATAAGATTGATATGTCATCGGCAAACAGGACACATTTGTGTTCAGTGATCTGTGGTAGGTCATTTATATAGATAAGGAAAAGCACACATCCCAAAACGCTGCCCTGTGGAATTGAACTGTCAACTGTGTGCATATCAGACGTAAATGTTTTAATATATCCAGTTGTTTCGGTTACATGTTCAATTTCTACGCACTGTTTACGTTGACAAAGGTATGATTTCATCCAGCCTAGTGCTTTACCTCGAATACCTATTGAGTTTAGTTTGTTGAGTAAGATGTTATGTGAAACTCTGTCATACGCTTTCGACATATCGACATATTTAAGACACCCTAACGTGGGCACACTTGATTATTATGTCCCTGTTGTTGTGATTATCATCTAAAAGGAATCAAAAAATAATAAAAGTCACTTCACAAAATTAGTAAGGCTGAAAGTGTCTACAGGATTGTCAGATTCTATTGAATTGGAGTTTAGTATAGTGAGACCGTGTATCTTTTACGTTTGTTTTAAGAGTGTGAGAGTAAGCGTTAATATTAGTTTATATTAGTGCGGTCTTAGGTAAAAGTGCTGTTGTCGGCGCTGCGACTAACTAAAGTACCTAGGGCGCGATTCTAATCTAAAAAGTGCTGTGCGGTATTGAACCGTACGATTTTAAAAGCCATCCATTTGTATTGGAAACTGTATCGCCGCTGGACGAAATTTACGACAGCAATGCACTTAAATATTACGCACATTAACTCACTGAATAGGGGCATATTTCTTCTCTTTTAAATTCTTTCTGTCCTAATTAATAGGACAATTTTGCCAGTGTCAAAGTACTCTCTTTGAGAGGGACGTTGTACGGTGATTGTAGTTTTTGCAACTTGATAGTAAAATTCCAGAAACCACGTGGAAACAACTTGCGCATTAAAAAATGTCAGACACGAGAGCAATACAGAATTTTGTGATCACTGTTCACTGTTAAGGTTAATCGCCGCATAAAACACTATCAAAATTATACTTCAACTAGCCAAAGAAACAGAAATAGCAAAATTAGATATTGTCTACATCCGCCATGTTCGAATGCTACAAATCGAATCCGGGGCATATTTAGCAAAGCTCTGCGCAGGAGGTGACATTAGCACAAACCTCCATGACAACGTCAGCTCTCTCTAGGCCGCAGCCAAATGAAAGAAAAACAAATGAACTACCTATTAGGAAAACTTCAAATAAAAGCAACTGTGTAGCGATATATTTACGAGTACTGTCCCAAGTCAGGCAATAAGTACTAAGTAACTTAAAGTAGTGATATGTAATGGTTTAATTATTTATCGTAGAAAATGAATTTCTGGAGAAATAAAGTTTTGTAATCTCATTGGCGACATGTCTTACATTTAAAAAAAATACCAATTAATGTGACCCGGTCTATTGTAGCTGGGGGTATTTTGTATCTGAGCCGTCTGATGGCGTCCTTACGACACCATGTTCGCCATGATCATGTGTGTTGTGTGAAGACAATCTTCTGGCGAACACAACGGAAAATGGCCGAGAAGAACATGGCGTCGTAAGGACGCCATCAGACGGTTCAGATACAATATCCCCCCAGCTACAATAGCCTCTGGGTCACCTTACCTACTCATAAATTTCAATTATTTTTTTGAAATTCCACATGTGAATTTTTTCCTACTTTCACTTGCTGCCGATGTAAGTGATTCATTTTCTTCGAATTTAGATATTTTAAATATAACTCAGGGATACCTACTTGAAAAAGTATGGGTCACTTGGGTCACTTATGTATTTGTAGCCAAAGTCGGCCCGACATGTTTTGGTCAAATCCGTGGTCCTTTATAAAGGTGTGCTTGAACGGAACACGCGCCGAACAAAACATGCCGAGTTTACTTTTATAATCGACCTGGGCCCAATTGCATAACAAATTACAAGCAAATAGGGTTAGTGAATTTCGATACAAAATTTGCTAAAATAGTACTTATTAGCTTCTAATTTCTTATACAATTGGGCTCTGTTTTCTTTTCAAAGCGACTGAATTTCGTCTAATTTTATAGCCAATTATGAAGCCAGCAGGGCTACTACGAAACTCAAAGTTCGTGTCGTACCGTCCCTCTCGCTCTCGTATTAAATAGTGTAAGTTTCAGAGGGACCGCACGATACGAACTTCGAGTTTCGAGTTTCGTAGTATTAGCCCTGCAGATTCATTTAAATCGGAATTTCTCAAGTTATATAACTCAATGAGTTCACTGTTACGTTATAAAATAAAAGTCAGTAGGGCTACTAGGAAATTCTAAAAGAGGTACGATACGAACTTCGATTTCCAAATTTCGTAGAAGGTAGCCATGTTCAGAGCCCTACAGGTCACGATGTATCTGTCCTGGGACACACACCTGGGAGACACATAAATAAACACAGAAACGCGTCAAAAATAAATGACTAAATAAGTCAAAAAGATCTAGAGAACTATATAATTAGATAATTGTATAGGCAAACCGCCTAACTGAGTCCTCGCCTGCGCGGTATAGGGACGCGGGGGTAGGACGACAAAGGGGACTGAAGGAGGTGCGGGCGGCTACCAGAATGAGCTGTGCTAAGAAGCGCCTGCCGCCCGCACCTCCTTCAGTCCCCTTTGTCGTCCTACCCCCGCGCCCCTGTACCGCGCAGGCGAGGACTCAGTTACGCGGTTTGCCTATAATTACTATTGCGAGTTTGTGTCATGTCAGTTAATTCAGTTAATCTATAATAAATAAAATTTCGAGTGAAAAATATACATTATATACATACATATATGTGGTAGCTGTAGATTAAAAATATATATGTATATATGGTATATGGAGGGGCAGAAAAAGTAACTATATTACTATAATAGGGTAAAGGTTTCTAAGACCAATATAATGACGGGTTTTAAGACCAACTGTTGACGGTTGTAAATGTAGCCAAAATAGGCTTTAAATAATAGGTCGTCTGTAAATGTTCTAGGTCAGTCATAGTTACGGAAAACATTAAAAAGTGTATACCTTTAAATAAATATGATTATTATTGTACTTTTTGTTTTATTTGATACAAAATGTGAATGTGAGCGCTGCCCTTAATAAGTAGGGGAGACCGAGGAGAGTTTTGAGATCGTCGATTTTTTGGAACTTATTTACTGCTAGTAAGCTCGCAATAGTGCGTGTTTGATAGTTCGAGGCTTGGACTAAGAAACGTGCGCTATTGCGAGATCGCTAGCAGTTAATATTTAAGTTCTAAAAAATCGACGTTGTCACTACTCTGTGTCACTCACTACTCTCCATGGTCTCCCCTACTCTGCGGAAAAAAACGCTTTTAAGGGATATCGCACACCGCGTTTTTTAAACTCGCTGTCGATACGCACGCAATTCCCAAAAGCTACCTAATAGAAAAGGTTTTTCAATGAAGTAAAGAACGATTTGTATTATATTAATTTATTTAAAATCCCTTTCAAAAACATAATATTTATCAATGTTCACACTTATTCACTAATCTTACAAAAATATCGACAAACACTGATCACAATAAAATACACCAGAAAATATATTCCTAAACGTATCTAAGCTTTCACGTATAGTTTAAATGAGTTTTTTGTAAGTTTACAATAATTCAAGTACAGTTTCCAATTTTGTAAACTGAACAAAAGGGCCACAAATAAAAAAAAAACATTTTTATTTTTATTGTAATAGTTGCACGTTAAATACTTGTAGCATTTAAAATGCAATTATTGAGATTGTCATTTTTTATTTTTATTTGTGGCCCTTTTGTGTTTAAGCACAAATAAACATTATGACTCAGTTCGCACGTTTGTAATAGCCGTAGTATAACAATGATACATCAAAGCGCATCCGAGCTATATTTTAATGAAAATTCCCTCCCTACCCCACTCCTACTAAACTTATTCCTTTTAGGGATAAGTTCGCCTTTGTAGGTACATTTTATTATCTTGTTATTTGTTAATTTCATGGGTTTTTTTTATGTAACAATTAAAGAGTTTATAAAGAAACTATTTATTATATCTATTAGAAAAACAGTACTATATTAATGGCACTTGGTATATTATTGTGGTAACCGAAGATATACACAGTCAAGAGCATAAATATCCATACAGTCATAGCATCAGCCATACATCCTTACGGTTACTGGCATATAAAGGTGTGTATATATATTTTTGGCATCTCGGTAACTTTACATTATATTTATGACCTGGACTCTACAAGGCATTTTAAAGTTAACCCAGAATTGGTTAACTGTTTAGTCTATGGTTTAGCCCGGACTAACAAATACAGCAACTATTGCATCGACAAAACTAGTATGCAATAGGTAGCTCTTAGAATTACTGAATATTTCCTGTTCAGTTCTTTTCTTCGCAGTTATTTAAAATAAGACTGGAATCAAAAAATGGTAGTTGTATGGATGAAATCGTAATTAATTAATTCATAGTATCATGATGCAACTTTCTGAACTCCGCCCCTTATATACTTATTAATTAGGTAATTGCTATTGCCCTTATCACTATTCTCTCTAAACTTCGTATTATCCATTTTAAATATAAGCGTGGGTACTTATTAGTAGTGCCTAGCCTACGCTAGATGGCGCGGGTGCGCGGAGCGAGCGCACTCTTGCGGGCGCGCATGCAGGTAAAATGAGACGCGTCCGGTTAGTGGCGCTGCTCATTAACCAACTTCAAAAAAGGAGGAGGTTCTATGTTCCAATGTTTGTATTTTTTTTCAATAGACGTCCACACGCTCCGTGCAAACCGCGTCAGCTTGCGTAAACCCTTATCATTTCAAAAACATGTCTAATTATTTATTTAAATAAAATACGGGTGTGGCCTGTAATATAAGCAAAAAATTAAAACATAGATCACACTCCTCAAACTGAACAACTTTAGTTCAGCGAATTTTAAAAATAATTATTTTTTTATTTTTTATTACACTTTTAAGTTTAATCGCAGAAGCAATGTAAAGCAAAATGCTTGATGTTTGTAGCGTGATAGGCGACGTCAGTTGTGTTCTGGGATGGCGTACATTGATGGCAGTATTTAATTTGTATGAAAATTATTTTTAAATGTCGCTCAACTAATGTTGTTCAGTTTAACGAGGACGATCTATGTTTTAATTTTTTTCTCGTATTATGGGCTACACCCGGTATGAAGGCACTTCGAAATATTAGAATAAATTTGCGTTTGAGTTTTGTGTGAAAACTTAATTGGATTCTTTTTTCTTTCTTCACGATTTTTTTTTACAACAGATATTATTTCAGTCATCTAATTGTGTTAGTCGTGTACGATAATTTCCTGTCAAATAGACGACAAGGAAGTAGGTATCTGTGCAAATTTACAGAGACAATTATAGACATTAATAGTCAAATCACATTTTAACTTAAAACAATATTTGTCTAAAATTATTTGTTAAGTATAAAAACTTTTTGGGCGCTATGCTTGTTACGAGTACTCGATTTTAGTTTAATTTATTTTAACTAATTTAGTATAGTGTTAACTTTAAACCACAATAGATTCATCTCAGATTCTTAGAAGTTAAATGATTGACCACAACAACCTACATTTCGGGTTTTGGCATGATATTTGAGGCTATACTCATTCATTTATTCGCCTTTGTTCCTAGATTCGGAATAGACATACATATAAACTTTAGGACTTGTCCAAGTTACCATTCGCCCGACCACCATTGCGTGAGACCAGCGACGAGTCCTGATTTTTCATTGCGGTTGTTGATAGCTAACCACCGTAATGTAAGCATTTCAGCCACGCATTGAACAGAGTCTTAGTCGTAGTGATCGTTAGATAGATCACCATTGGCGTGCATCGCAGTAGCAGTTACATATTAATCAACACTTAATTAATTATTAATTATTGCGCTTCAAGACCCGAATCCAGGAAATCCTTCAGATGAAGAGGAACACGCCGGGGCAGTGGTCGTAGGAACTGTAAAACAGAAGAGATAAAGGTTAGATGGAAATATTAAAACATCTTGATAGTTAAGTATATAAAAAGAAAAGTCTTGATTGGCTAACTGATTCAGAAAACAGAACATTCACACGAAGGTTGCTTTTATGAACTATTTACTGAGGATTTGAGGAATAAAGACCAACTGTCAAAGGGACAGGATGTACAGGAACGGGAGCGAAGCCGTAAGCGCAAGGTAAGGCATAATTCAAATCTTAACTCAGAACTCCCTTCCGACTCTCTTTTATAAAAGAACGTGTGGGGTGTTGAACCAATTAGGGGTCAGTCATGTAAGCAAAGGAAACAATGACCGTCGGGAGAAAAGGTTCTCAAGTGACGACCATAAACCGAAAGAGGTTGCTTTCAAAGACCTCCCACTCCCACTTCTAGTGGCTACAGATGGCAAGTTGTCGTTTATTGTGCTGTTCTAAGAAGAGGGCTTTTTTTCAACAATGGATGTTTACAGGATGATCATGATGATGGCAATGTTGCACGAACTTACCAAGTTAACGTAGTATAATGAACTAGGGATAGTGATCTCCAAGTAGTTTCTCCTAACAGCGTCGACAATATTGTCAGCAGCTTCCTGAGGTGTCACGATTTTCATCAGCGATGGGAACCGGATCTTTGGGTTCTTGCACAGCCCTGTGTCTACGATGTACGGGCAGATGACTGTAGTCTTAACCTGAGGAGGGGAAATATAAATTCAGATTAGCCTACCGTCCAAATATTTGCATACTCACTAACGCAAAAAAAACTCATGGTAAATCATCGCGTTAATATTTTCATCTACTTACTCCACTGTAGTCCTTAGCATCTTCCCTCATCTCCTCATGCAGGGCTTCCATCATGCCTCGCACCGCAAACTTGGACGCACAGTAGGGCACCAGGTTGCGAAGGCCGAGGATGCCAGCCATCGACGACATGGCCACTATGTGGCCGTGGTTACGCTCCATCATGGACGGCAGAAAGGCTTGGAGCATCTGCAAGTAAAGAGAGGAAGCATTTACAGCAGATTTTGATATAGATCAGCGGTTTAAGCAGCTGTGTAACTCAAAAGCATTCAATGATAAGAAATTAAATAAACCTGCTTTTAGCAAATTGGGCTCTGCAAAAAATCAGCGTTGCTACAACCATTATTCCATATATGCCCAGAACTATTTATATCGTATCGTTTTCTTCTGTTTGTCTAACTATTTTTCTTTCATTCGTCCAAATTGTTATGTATGTTTAGTCAGCAAAAGGTAAAAAACTAGCATCACAGTCCTATGTCCAACAGTATGGGGGATCCTAAGGCTGATATGATGATAATGATGATTGAATATACAAACTGAAATATATAGATGCACAGAAAAACCAGAAAAATAAGACCAGCGCTGGGAATTGAACTCAGGTCCTCGGCATTCCGTGCCGCGTGCTATACCGCTACATCGCCGCTGGACAGCGGACCTGGGTTCGATTCACAGCGCTGGTCTTATTTTTCTGGTTTTTCTGTGCATCTATATTTCAGTTTGTATTTTCAATTTAGGTTTTACTGAATGACCGTTAAAGTAATAAAAATTTGGAATTGAAATAAAAAATACAAAAAGATTCCAAAAAAAACAATCTTGATAATGATGATGATGAATAGAGACCGGATTATATGCAACATAAAAAGCTTGAAATATGCATGCAAATATGCATGAAAAATGCTTGAAATATGCACGAAAACTGACAGAATATGCAACATTAAATGACTAATTTTTTTTTGTTTTGTAAATATTATTCCTTTATTATTTTATTCCTGTTTTAAGTTTTACTTTATTAAGTATGTATCTTTATAATTTATTGTTTTTTAATAATATAAAATAAAATTAAGATTTAGATTTTTTTATCACAAAATCAGCATACATTTAGTAAACTATCCATTGATAGACGATAATCGATAAAGTAATATGTTACATTATTTAATATTTTTGTAAATATTAACAGTCAAGTATTGTTCTAAATGTTCAGTGGTAAGATTAGGTCTTCGATCATTCAAAAATCATTTAAAATACTGTAAATTATAACGATAATATGCATCATCACTAGATCTTAGGAAAAATATGCTATTAGCGCTGAAAATGGCTTAAATATGCAAATGCATATGGAAATATGCAAATGCATATTATCCGGTCTCTAATGATGAATGTCAAAGTGAATATATCGTCAAAGTGAATATATCGCCTTAGCCCACGCATAGCCCACGTCGTAGACGTAGATCAACATACTGATGTCATCAATCAAAGTAAAGTCTTACCCAGAAATGAGCCAGGACGTTGACCTCGAACATGGTTCGGATCTCCTTCTCGGCGTGCTGCGCGAGCGGCTTGCAGGGCATGATGCCGGCGTTGTTGATCAACATCGTGACGTCGCCAACTTCGCGCTGCACGCGCTCCGCCAGGGCAGCTACTGCTGCGCTGTCTGTGACGTCACATCTGGAATCGTGGACGTGAAAAGTAAGACAAGAGATCCCTTCTGGCAGTGATCCCTTGAGGAATAAGTCCGCCTTTGTACTTAGCACTTTCTTTTGTGTGTTATTTTTGTATTTCCTTTTTGTACAATAAGGCGTATAAACAAACAAACAAAAGTACTTAATAATGATTACTTTTTGGAGTGTTTTTGTATTTTTTATTTCAACTCCAAATTTTTGTTACTTTTACAGGTCCTCAGCAATCCAACGGTGGCGTGTCCAGCGGGAGCACGCACCACGGATTGCTGAGGACCTAGGTTCGATTCCCAGCGCTGGTCTATTTTTCTAATTTTTCTGTGCATCCATGTTTCAGCTTGTGTTTTCGTGTGAAATAATTATAAGAGTATCGCTTTTTTAACCTTGCCTTTTCGTGTCTCGTGGTTTGTCTTGTAAAATAGTATCTACATTATCTGCATAATTGTTTGTTTCTTTACAATAAACTTAATTTTTGCGCTGGAGTACTTCAACATTAAACATTAATTTATTATGAACGCACTTGCTTTTTAATGGTCACATTTTAATCATGAAATATGCTAGTACATGACAACAATATCGTTGACCGCAGTGTAATATTGGCAAACACTTTATATAGACTATGAGTAAATGGGAAGTAATGCTAGAGTTTGTTTCCAGGAACGGACAATGACACAAACTATACTACATTGCCGTCCAAACAAAATACGTATATCCGTATACTTTTTTTTCGTGGTATGAGGCAGGATGAGTGACGCTCTTAGAGATAGCAAACCTGTTTCAGCATGTTTAGAATTACCTACTATAGATTTATTTATTTCATACATTTCAAGTAATACAGTGAATAATCTAGGAACCTCACCAAAAAAGGTTGGTGATCAGATCACTCCGGTAGACCCAAAGGTCATTGTCTCTTTTTCTATTTCTGGCCTGCCTCAGGAACACAGTATAAATTAGTCAAAAGTGTTCTTCGCATTTAATGTGGGTTTTCACATAGGCGTAGTATCGCTAGATGGCGTTACTGTCGTGAAGTCCGTTTGACGTTTGCTCGTGACTGGTTAAATAAATAAATGAGCCAATCGCAAACAAACGTCAAATGTCAAACGGACCTCGCGATACTAACGACATCTAGCGATATTTCGGATTCGATTTGTGGCATTCGAAAGTGGCGGATGTAGTCAATATATAATTTTATTATTTCTGTTTTTTTGGCTGGTTGAAGTATAATTTTGATAGTGTTTTATGCGGCGATTAAGCTTAACAGTGAACAGTGATCATAAAATTCTATATTGCTCTCGTGTCTGACATTTTTTAATGTGCAAGTTGTCTCCACGTGGTTTCTGGAATTTTACTATCAAGTTGCAAAAACTACGGCTACCGAACAACGTCCCTCTCAAAGAGAGTACTTTGACACTGGCGAAATTGTCCTAATAAGGACAGAAAGCTATTTTTTAAAAGAGAAGAAGAAGCGATATTTCGCCTCTGTGAATACCCTCATTGGAATCTATAAAAACAAATAGTCTCCATGACAACTAGATAGTTTAAAGACATAGACGGAATAAAATTTGTCTGTCATAAGTACATATACCTAAAACTTCTCTGAACATTTACTTTTTTATTATTCACGTTTTTGACGAATCGGAATTTTGTGAAGAATTTATTACTTATAGGTATTTGAATTCTTAATTAAAAAGCTTATGTAAGAATATTATTTAAGTGATATTACGTCATCGCAGTTGACTGGTTGTTATTTTTTGTTTAGTTTAAAAATTCGGGTCTTTGGTAATAAAATTAAGTTTCCATGTTTTTATAGTACCTACAGTGTAGAATATTTTTAACATGGTAATGTTGTTTTATTGTTTATTGCTTTGTTTTTGCTTATCTTAATTGGCACAAGACTAAGATCAAATTGAGGAAACTAGAAAAAATATCAGAAGGTCACTGGAAGCTATTTTCGCCTTTATAATACATTTTGTTTACCGACAGTATGTAAGGTCGAGGAAATTGAATCACGTACCTACCCGGGTCGAATCTTGTGCTGATAGGTCTCATGTTGACATCCCATACATCTACCAAAGAAGTCATAGCGAAATTGACTATGAAAAGGTTCCGTGGTACCTACCTGATTGCTTGCTCGCTGATTGCTGATTTACTTGCTCGTTTGACATCCAGTCAAATAAATAAATAAACAAAAAAAAAACAGTTTCCTCAACTGTATACATGTGCTAATGAAGTTTTTAACAATCACTTTATCATTTTTTTTATCTCGCATTTATCATACATCCCGATGAACTAATAATAATACCTTTGCATGACAACAGATTTTAAATGACTGTAGCCGCAAAATCAACAATTTTGTTGGATCGTACGTTCAAAACCGGGCTCATACGTCTGAGATTTTTGGAATTTGTGTGTGAAACAACAGTTGAAATTTATCATAAGCTTTACGGTGTAGGAAATATGTGAGGATATTTACTGCGAAGAAATAATTCAGTTGTGTGTGAGGTTTCCAATCCGTATTGGACCCGCATGGGAACTACAGTCTAAATCTCATTCTGAGAGAAAGCCTGTGTCCCGCAAGGGACGTACCTATATTTAGGTTGTAGTGACGTTAAGGTGGCACGACTTCCATACTAATTAATTTTCCCAACCATTTGCGCTTGAAAGATTATTTGAAACTAAAACCACATCTATTGACGTTTATTTCGTTATCTAGTTGCGTCATTTTTTATTTACCTTAAGAAAGCTTTTGATTAATAGCTTAATCAGAATGATTATTTTGGTTCATTTTTGTCAATATGTGAGTGAACAGCCGACAGTATCGTACACCAACGGCTTGGTTAGTAGTGTGCGTTTCAGCCACGTTGTCAACTCGCCGACAATTCGATGATAAGCGACGTTGCCAGATTTCGTTCGATTTGTCTGATCAAAATTACATAATTACCATTTTGAAGCTCGTTTCCCTATTTTTTTTTAATATTTTTGCTGGCCATAGGTACAAAGTCCGTCAGTCGAAAGACTGAAGCGCAACGAACAAATGCATTGCCAATTCTTTAGATTTTCGGCAGAAATTAGGAAGAAAATGACATAACATGAACGAATTAATAAATAAGTACGGAAAATTGCATTAACGTATTATAAATTAGTAGTGACAAAATCAGACAAAAGCTGCATGGCTTATGGCTTTAGCTTTTTCCAAAAAATAAAAATAAAAAAAACATCTCAATTGTCAAATGTCAAGTCACAATTTTTTGTTCGTTTGTTGTCATGACATTGTAAAAACTAGAGTAATTTTTTCCTAAATTAAATTATCGTAATTTGTCCTCTAAATTGGCGGAATTATAATTATCTATAATCTATAATGTGAATGAAGTTATATTTTCAAGTATTGACCTGAATTATAATTCACATTGGAAACTATGAAGCCACGAATTTTGCGAATAAAATACATATAAAGCATCAATACTCTAGTCTCGGAAAAGACGCATTATAAGGAAATTGAAAAGTAAGTACTGTAGAGACTGAGTACAACATACATATACTGCGCTCGCCAACCCGCTTATCAAGCGTGGCGAGTAGCTAAGTATTGGCAACTCGGGAAAATATGTATGGAAGAGGCCTAAAGTCCACCGGTGAACGTCCTGAGGCTAATATGAAGATGATGACGGTGATGATAATGTTGAAAACCATATCCGTACTTCCATACTAATATTATAAATGCGAAAGTGTATGTGTTTGTT
The DNA here is from genome assembly GCA_037349165.1 of Choristoneura rosaceana. Lineage (NCBI taxonomy): Eukaryota > Metazoa > Arthropoda > Insecta > Lepidoptera > Tortricidae > Choristoneura > Choristoneura rosaceana. The sequence goes on from JAZBNJ010000026.1 coordinate 3,342,850, forward strand.
TATATGTTTGTCCGTTTTTCACGTCGAAACGGAGCGACGGGTCGGCATGATTTTTGGCATAGAGATAGTTTATTGGTCAGAGATTGACATTAGCTATTTTTTATTCCGGAAAAATGCACAGTTCCGGAACCCCAGCCCCTTGGTAGCGGATTAAATTTTGAGCTTCATATCTCGGTAATTTTGGAGTTCAGAGAAAAGTTCATTTGACAAAATATGCTTCTTCAAAATATGTTTTGTTTTCATAAAAAAAAAATTTAATTACAGAGTGAAAAACACTGTTAAAACATACATTGTCGACTGGTAAGCTGTGTATGAGACTGGCACAAGACTGGAAAAGTGGCGTGAAAATGCAAGAGGCACTCAGCAGTGGTTGTATGTGGGCTAATTTGATTGATTGATGTAAATAAACAAATAAAAACTGACTTAGTGATGGATTTTTTTAATTTGTTGTTCAATAGAGCCTTCGATTATTACCCAACCAATTAAATTTGAAATAAAAATAAACAAGTCTAATTTCATATGGTCACGTTTTTCGTAGAAGGAAAATATCGTGAAGAAACGTGCAACCCCCTGCAAAATAATTAATGGTGTGTGCTATATTTCAGTTCACACTGGGCCTGCGTTGAAAACAACGCCCAGCCCAAGCCCTCATTGTGAGAGGAGGCCTGTATGTATGTATAGGGATAATGATAATGATTATGACTAATTTTCCCATAGTATGTAAACTGTATTGTAAAAAATATATAAAAAAACGTTGAGTTACGGTCTTGGAAACTGAGTCACATACCAGGGTGCAACCTATGTGCTACTAATGTATTGTTGACATCCCATACATCTGCCAAAGAAATCACAGCATAATTGAATATGAAAGGTTCCACCCTGGTACGTGATTCGGTTTCCTTGACTTTGTAAAGAGGAACTTATCCCTCGAAGGGATCTCTACCAAGCAACCCTTGAGTAGATGTGAGGAATAAGTCTCATAGTAGTTGTGCATATTCATACATAGATTCGCTTCAAATTTAAAAAAAAAGTGCCTAAATTAGGTCTTATAAATTTTTTGCTACACATTTCAATAAACATTAACGTCATTAACAGAGAACTATAAAAAAAAAAACAAAAAAGCTGAATTATTCAACGGGTTTGAACCCGAACTTCCTAAGTTATTCTTAGGGTAAACTCGAGCCTTATACAACTAGGCCATTCTGCTCTTTGATCATGCTAGCGAAATTAACAAAGACTTTTGTTTACATCAAACTGCAAGCATGTGTGCGAAAATATCAGTCGAAACTGCAGCGTTCCCAAATAAAAGTATTTTCTGAATTAAAATACATCTAAAACTTGGTAGAATATATTACAAATTTCACTCTACGGGCGCTAGGTACATTATTTTATAAAAATATCCACATTTACATTCCTAAAAAAAATAAAACACGTGGAATTTGCACACTAATGTCATCTACTGGCGCTGTAGTGCCTAGCTGACCGTGACAAACCACCTTAAGATGATGCTTTAAGTAATTGCGTTTGTCACATACAGTAATTTACCAATGTATATACCAATAGAGCACGCCTGCCCAATATTTGTCGAGATAAAGCTTCCTTGTTAGTGATTGAAGTGTTTACGATCATAATCGATGTTTGCCGTACGATTATCAAGAAATATGGTGATGAACATGATAATAGAAACGAAATATTTAACATGATAATCGAGAGGCCATCAACACGTGTATGATCCAAAATATCGGTATTTAATTAATTAAACCGACTTAAGACCGACGACTTAAGTCGATAAAATTTAACGTCACTAGTTTTTGGCTGTAAAAATTCCAAAGTCTGCTTATTAACAGCTATGTGTGTCTGTGTGTCTGTTTGTGGCACCGTAGCTCTTAAACGAGTGGAACGATTTGAATGCAGTTTTTTTTATATGCTGCTATAGGTTTTGAGTAAAGGTTTGATGGAATTCGAACTAGCCTGAGCTAAATTTTATTTTTATGGTAAAAACAAGTTAACCGATCGAAAAACCATACTTGATTGTCAAAGGTGATACCAAGGTTAGCAATGTACCAAAGGCTCCCCCCGCGGCATTGATTCAAAGATTCTGACAGCATTTTCTCGCTTTATTTATGTCAGTCTTGTTGCAGTTTTTTGAACGTTTATGTACCTACCTACGGGTTAACATTCCAAACGAGTTATGAATACGGACACGTTATTACTAATACTACCTACTACGTGTGTGCTTATACACACGTAGATGCAAGCGCTTTTTTAAAGTTTTTTACTTATGTCTAAGGTAAAATCAGGTGTCAACAGCCACAAACAAAAAAGTTTCTACATATTTTTTTTATAGTTTTAAATTTATATAAAACTAAAAATCAATGAAATTAATCGAAATAAATCAATTAAATAAAATAAAAAACCGAATTATATAATAATGCTTAAAAAATAAAATGTACATAGAAAGTGAATAATTGTTTCCACTGTAGCTATTTCATTACTTCGCAATCTAACTGAAAGCGGAGTGTAAAACTTGAGCATTAAGCCCATTTGCCCCTCGACGCGTCTATCTACCTTCGCAGTTTTTTTTTATGTGACTGGATGGCAAACGAGCCAGTGGGTCTCCTGATGGTAAGAGATCACCACCGCCCATAAACATCTGCAACACCAGGGGTATTGCAAATGCGTTGCCAACCTAGAGGCCTAAGATAGGATACCTCAGGTGCCAGTAATTTCACCGGCTGTCTTAATCTCCACGCGGAAACAACAGTGCAAGCACTGCTGCTTCACGGGAGGATTAGCGAGCAAGATGGTGGTAACAATCCGGGCGTACCTTGCACCAGGTCCTAACCACCTGCAAAAAATTGTCTTGGGTAAAATGAATACCATAATTTGGAGGATTCAAAGTAAACGTTCTTACTCAAATCGGTGGGCTTTCCCCTTGTTGGACTTGATCATGTCTACTGTCTCCTGGTTGCCGGCAGCGTTGATGTCTACGCTCACAATGGTGGCTCCCAGGTTGGCGAACCGCAGCGCCACCTCGCGGCCCATGCCGTGACCGGCGCCTGTGATCTGAGAACAACATATTGAACAATCACAAGTCTCGTTTAGAATGGAATCTGACGGTCCTGCGGAATTTTGTGAGTTTACATAGCTGTCATTTTTTCAAACCACGAACTGTTGATGTTAACCTAAAAAGTACTCGTCGAGTATAAGGCAAGCAGCCGGACGACTCGTTCATCAAGAATTTAGCAGTGAGGACAAATTAATAGTTAGGTACAATTTTCAAGTATGTTGTATTTAGGTCCCGACTGGTGAAGTTACTATATTATTATTTCGCATTAGGATTTATTACTTGGTATATTAAGTAATATATCGATCGTGAAAATATTTGAACATAGTTATGCAAAAATGTTACAAACCTCAAATTTTTTTTTAATTTTGGAACTATTTTCAGTAATCAAAATCACTAAAGAATAAAGTGACAATGCTTTGGAACATTTTTGCAAAACTACGCCCTTTGAATGTTTTAATTACTTAGTCATTTAGTTATTTATTGCAACCATAGTATTGTACAAATCTTAATAACTAAGTAAGTACATTTAGTTTCATATGGACCCTGGCATGGCAGTGTCGCATAAATGATCTAATTCAAAGTATCTTCATGGATGAGATTTTAAAAATCTGTCTCCTCTATAGCAGCAGACAGTTACACATAGCCAATGAGGATTCCAACTACCATAATTATCTTCTTTCTTCTTAATATAAATGCAAAAGTTTGTAAGTATGTTTGTTTTATTTATTTGTTGGTTTCTTTATTACTTCATCACGTCCAAACCGCTGAAACGAGATGACATTCGGTATACAGATAGTTTGAGTCCTGGACAAGGATATAGGTTAGTTTTTATCCCGTAAAATTGCATAGTTCCCGCGGGATAGCGATAAACGAATTCTGTCGCGGGTAACGGCTAGTCAAATATAATCTAAATTGATTCAACGGTTTAAGCATGAAGAGATAACAGACAGACAGACATAGGTTAGGATTAAGCAGGCAAAATAATCACAGCCTAAACTATGCCAGGCGCATCAAACAGAATTTGGACTGTCGCCAAGTTCGAGGTCAATAAACAATGTCAATATTGCATACATTTAAATGATGATTACCTACATAATTACTGACAATGTTGTCTGGTAATACGTCATTTTGCGTCAATAATACAAAGCCGTTGTACATGTGTAGTGGATTATGTTTTGCCATCGTGTTTCGTCGGAAAATTCGTACCTATTTATCTTGTTTTCTCAACTAGCTTACTGAAGTTGGTTGAGAAAGCAAGATAAATACGACCTTACCTTTACCTGCTGCTTTTATCGTAGTTAGCTAGATGACAGACATCTTTAATTATGAAAATTTGCAGAACTATATTCAGCTTAGTTTGATTGAGCAACCCTGTAAAAGTTTTTCCTTGGATTTTTTTATTCAAATGTAGTCATACCTTTGACTATACAGCGTGTATTTTTGATATTACCTCAAACTTTAAGGGTAGTTAGAGAAGGCCCTAAAAATCACGTTTTACCATGTTTTAGTTAAAAAAAAAGACTTATTTTTTCCTTACAAAATTAATTAGCACGTAATTTATGCCGCACTTGTTGACGTGACAGCGTCACAGAACGCTTCTCTCTAGTATCCTTCTCGTATCAAATTATTGTACGCATTAAATTCCTGCTCGAAAGTATTTCAAAAATTAATTACTCTCTGGTAGTTAAGTCTAAATTAACAATTTGTTTTGATATTGGTTCACAGCTCTTAAATCTTCATCTGTTTACAGTTTTCAGGTAGTATCAAAAATACAATGTTTGACCACGCGTAAGTTACTTTAAAAATCTTTCGCAATAACTTGTATATTCCACTGTCAAAATTATCACTCGTTACTAAGAATAGTTATAATTATGCGTATAAAAATATTCAACAAGCTGTCTTACAGAATAAAAGACCTAACTTTCGTAAAATTTTAATGAGGTCTGAAAAGGTCCAAAAGTGCTTCTATATAGTTTATTTAAGTGAACCGGTGCGATGTTACATTTTTCGACATTCATAAGTGCTTATTATAAGTCCCAATTGTATTTTATAACTTTATATTATAAGCCTATTTTAAATATATGTCAGACGATTAAATAAAGAAATGTCTAAATTGAATAAAAATATTTTAACTTCAACTTTGATCACTCTTTGGTGATAAAGATTGGTGGTGGTAAGTGCTATTACCTACTTACCAGTATAATCTCCCCTTCCACACTCTTTGGCTCCGGCGGCACCGCGAGCTGATACATTGAGTAGAAGAACGATATCGTCATCTTAATCAACAGCAATATCACTTCCAACGTTGTCACTACACCTTCGTATATCTTCACCGCAATGCCACGTTCGTCCGTCCTGGAAAGTAAAGTTTAGGTTAGAGATTGTCTTGCTAGATCCAGCATATTTTTTGGGCTTTGGAATCAACGTTGGATCTAGTGCAATACCAAGTTCAAAGGCCACATTATTATCTAACGCTGACGTTCATAATTGCATTCATTTTTTCTTCAACTCTCGTCTTAGTCGTCGTTTACTCACCTATATTGTACCATATTCTCAGAAATAAAGAAATTATTATTATTATTATTTTCTTATTGTTAAGAATATCTCTCATAAGAGGTATATTATTATTATTATTATTATTATTATTATTAGGCTGCGTTTACACCACAGATGTGCGAAGATGTGTTGCGAGAAATGTGTTTTTCATGATCTACCTAATAGAAACAGACATTTTCAGGAAAAAGTGTACCCTGTACTTTTTTGTAAATTTAATACATTTTGGGTTATTTCTACTCAGAATCACGAGCTCTATCGATTAAAGCAATAAAAAAGTGTCCCACTTTTAACTGTCACTTTTGTGGCGCAGTCAACCATACATTTTTAATGGACCATCACACAACTGACTAATAAATTTTGTACGGAAAATTAAGGATAATTAAAAGAAAGAAAGAAAGATAATTAAGACAAAACGGGTAATTTTTTTCTGAAAACCCCCTGATAGACGTACTACGTTACACTTGCATTTGGAGAACTTTGCGCCCCCAACAGTCATCCGCTCTCCGTGCAAAAGAAAAAAAAAAGTCTATTTGTCAGAAAAAAATAATAATCTCCAATAATATTTCCAAGGAGCATTCGTTTGGTGCGTGTTGATGTGGCTTATTCTACTCTTGACCTTTAGCTCTGGACCAAACAATGTACCAGGAAGCGCGTGGGCTTTTACGTACAGCCGCAGAAACATCAACAAGTAGTAGTTATCTAACTAATCCACACGCATATGCACACACACGAAATTTTCGAATTGTTTTTCGAGCGTACCTATTATAGGTAGAGTCATTCACGATGACGCGTGCACAAAATCATACGTCTTCGTGGATGACTCTAGGTATATGTAGAGGTACATATATTTCTTTGTGTGGTAAGACAGTTTTCAACATATTATGGGGTACCTATCGTTTGAATGACAATTCAATAATTGAACTGAATAATTAGATTCATCAAAACTAACAGAATAAATAATAATAAAAAATATGCAAGGGTATTCTTATTGTGACAAAATGGGTATCAAAAATATCAAATAGAAGATTCGCTCATTCAAAACAAAAACTAAAAAGAAAAACAAGTCTTAAATATCAGTCCGGCACTCTAAGTAACATAAATTTCAACATTTGGGACCCATTACTGGGATTTTTTGAGCCGATCATGGTTTTCAATATGTACTTAGGTCTCGACTGTTGAAGTTAAAGTTAGTTAAGTTTACGTTTTTTTTTTAATTTTCTTTTATTTGAATGTTTTGTGATGAGTGTAAACGAATAATGGACGAAATATATAATAGTCATTACATATACTACATTTTTTTATGAAACTATTGATTAAAAGAACTTTTTTTAAATCGTGTAATTTACAGATTGGTTTAGGTTAGGTTAGGTTTATTTTATGAAAATCTTGTAAAATTGAGAATTACCAAGAAAATTGCATTATACCAAATGACCATTATGTATTTTGGTCCATTATTATTTTTAAACTTTATATATTTTGATACGTACCCGGTTGATGGGCATCTGCTAAATCGGAATCGGAAAAGGAAAAAGTAGTATCAAAATTATACCGTAATTCAAGGCAGGTATATCCACGAGCTCCTTCCTGGTACCAGCTTTACGAGCACCTAAGTATATATTCATGTGGTGTCAGCCACACTTAAAATATCGCTAGTTTCGTTTACAAAGTCTATTTAATCTAAGTCGCGAATTTGCCATGTAAACGTTTGTGGGCAAATATTTCAAAACCAAGGCTAGCCAAAGGTATTTAAATCAAAGCGCCATCTGGTCAACTAAAAACTAAAAGAGCGTATTCAATTTGGAGAAAAATTACAACTAAGTATGTATAACAAATATTAGCTTTTCATCGATGAGAACTACTTAACAGAGAAACTGAGGAACCACACAAGCACTCTCATTTTGAGAGGAAGCTTCTACCCAGCAGTGGGCGTATAATAAGCCAAGATGAGAGACGACATCTCCTTTCGTTTCTTAACGTCATCTCTACCAGACAGGAGATAATGTAAAACTGTTAGGTATAGTACATTGTGCATTAGGGGGCGTAAGAAGGGGATTACAAACGAGATGACGATACGAACGATACACGTATAACGATATACCTATATTTATTATTTATTTTCACTTTACCTATTTTATGTTAATTTATTTTATATCCGCCAATTAACGCCTAAATCATATTTTTTTTTAGAAATATTAATTTATGTAAAATCAAAGTCAGTTTTGAGTTGACGGAAACATCTAGAATGTGTTATTTATTCACGGACCGGAACGTGATTCAGCATAGTTACTACCAGTTATACAGTCTATAACTATAAATGGTACATATTTATAGTACTCGGCCGTCATAACTCGGCAATTATGGTACAATTACTGTGATCTCTGAGCTTGTTTGAAACTTATCAGGTGTGTTATTGTTTAGGTATACTAGCTTTTTCCTCGTGATTCTGTTGGCGAAAAATTCGTTTATCTCACAGATAATAAATAAAATAAATAATAATAAAAAAATAAGAAAATAGTGAGTAATTTGACTTATTTAAAATATGAATGGGAAATCTGTTGACAAAGCATATAAGTAAAGTCGAAAGCAAATAAAATGGCACAGAATATTGAAACATGGATTGAATGTAAAATTGAACTCGAAGTGCAAGGTTCTTGGTGGCTTGGGATGGACTAGAGGTATAAGGGGAGTTGGGAGGTCCTCCGAAGGAACCTGAGGGTTTCGTTGCTGAAAGGAATGTGAGTAATTTAAAAGTATACGTACCTAGTTGAAAGTAAGATGCTTTGTTTACTGATATAATTATAATCTAGATTATTCTAGACTAAATACTTTGTCGCTATAGATTTTACTATGAACCTAGGATTACTCCGCGACAGAAGTGTTTATATTGGTTCATGACAAACCCATTTCTCGCGACTCTTCCTCCTTCTCGCATAACTCTAGTGAAAACGCAGCCTAAGGTGGCCTAAGCGTGAAGAGGTAGGTAACTAATATTACTCTTTTTCTTTGCTAAATTTTGTATTTTTCTACCTAATGCATTTTTGTTCTTCACATTTGTTTCCGTTTCGGTTGTCTTTTTCTAGGAAAGAGACATGCGTAATGTCACTTCATATTCTGTCTCAGTTTTTGCGACTTGCTAAGTGTTTGGACTTTACTCAGTGTCAATATCGGATTTTCCATTAGATTCGCAGATCAAAAGTCAAAAATGCAAAGCAATTAACAGCTGTAAAAAGAATTGTGATTTGATATCTCAGTTTATGTCTTAGTCCTTATATGTTTAACTCTATAAAAATCATATATTTCACACGAAAACACAAGCCGAAACATGAATGCACAGAAAAACCAGAAAAATAGACCAGCGCTGGGAATCGAACCCAGGTCCTCAGCATTCCGTGCTGCGTGCTATTCCCCTAAACCACCGCTGGACAGGAGACTAAACACGAATTTTTCCTATGCACCAATATTTCAACTTGAATTCTTTTCATAGTCACTTTAGCAGCGACACTAACGCCATCTATGATCAACGTTCTTCACTCGAAACATTTTTCACTCCCTTCTCTTCTTTTTTTCTTTTCTTTTTTTTTCTTTTTCTTCTCTTCTTTTTTCTTTTCTATAAAAATCAATCAAATGAACCCAAACATGAAGAGGTTACTTTTAACTGTTGCAGAGTTATATTATCCACCTGTCTCCTGACTCCATTATCAGCCCCTAGTTAAATTATCACTGTACCTACCTACATCGTATTGTTACAGGAACTGAACGTATGCAAGGTTTTGTATGAATCGGTTGAGAAGTAGTTGAAAAAGCTATTGCAAGATTTGAAACAAACAATGCGGGGTCAAGTTTAACAAAACCGTCTAAAACAAAAATTTGAATATTTCAGTTTCACAACGTTGCTGTTTAAACGAATTGTGTACGTTAACCTCTGGTATGCGAAGACGCAGATCCGTGTCAAATTTAAGGCTATATAATAAATTTTTCTTAAAATTAGCAGAAATTGTGCTTATTAAAACAGATGAGACTAGAATGCAGACCTTTTTTTTTTTTTTAGTTCCCATTTACGAGGTTTAACTTAACCAAGTTGTGTAAGTTTGAATCCAATCAATGTACTCGTAGGTACGAGTATATATTTTTTTATAGCAATAAAATACGTTTTCTTAAGGGTATCTAAGTTTTGTAAAAAAGAAAAAAATGTTCAGATCCGACGCCATTCGCACCCGAATCTATTGTGCTATGTACGCCAGAGGTGTTCTGTGCCAACTAGACCACCGGGGAATACGGGTTCTCTATCGTTTGCCCGAATTTTACATGCCCGAATGTATCGTTTTCTAGTAGTTTTATTTGCCATAAAGTAATTTATTTCTGCAATAATTAGTTATTTCTTCAGATTTGATATTAAACTAACCTTAACCTAACTACATTCTATATGATGACATTTAAAAAAATCCTGCAAACAGCACTTCTATATATTTTATGGCAAAGGTATGGCATGTGAAATTCGGGCAAATGAAATTCGGACAAGTAAAGGTAAACGGGGAATCCGACCAACGAAAAATCTTAATCGCTTGTTTGCTATAGTGGTGTCGCTAGTGTCGCTACTTAAGTGACTAAATAAGACACAAACAAGCTGAGATATGTGGTGCATATAATAGGAGAAATTCGTATCTGTACTCCTGTCCAGTGGTAGAGTAGGGGTATGGCACGCAGCAGGGAAAGCTGAGGACTAGGGTTCGATTCCCAGCGCTGGTCTCTTTTTCTGGTTTTTCTGTGTATGTATGTTTCAGTTTGTTTGTGTCAATAGTTTCGCAAAGGGGTAAAAAATTACGTACTTCTTCTGTTCCTCTAATTTTATTTGGTTTTTACTAGAAATATTTTACACTGTATAGTTTCGCATAATAAATATACGGTAATGAACATTTTGTTCCCGGCTCAACGCAACTAGATGTCGTTGTATTTAATACGTTTTCCTATGTGTAGGTACTTCATTAATATTTATATTATGTTCGAGTGTCGCTTCTATTGCTAATGTTATAAAATCCTACTAATATTATAAATGAGAAAGTTAGTTAGTGAGTGAGTATGTTTGTTACTCCTTCACGCTGAAACGGCTGGACGGATTTGAATAAAATTTAGTGTGGAGATAGCTGGACATCTGGAATAAAACAGGCCACCTTTTATTCCGATATTTCCACAGGATAAGGGTAAAATCTCGAAACAACAACCACTGGTCTTAGAGTCATGAAATTCGACATGATTGTTTTTAATGTAACGTCAATGAAAACCACGATTTAATTTTCGGGAATTCCCACGGGAATAAAAAAAAAATCCGCTGCTGATATGACATGACAGCGTGATCGCTTAGAATTCTACCTTGAAAATGCCAAAATATTCACTGTTTGAAAAACCGCAATGACATGTTTAATAGCTTTAGATTATTTCAATTGTATGTTATTGTAGCACCAAGGTTACGAGTATTACATACACATATTATTTCACATAATCATCTATTCTAATAACAATGATACTATCTAACATATTTTGTGATATAAATATAACTGACTGATAGAAATAAAATCTGATCACTAATATTGTAAAAAAATATCACATAAAAATCCTCTTTGAAAACTATTTATTACATCATGTTATTATTATGCCCGTACATATTATTCCAGTTTGAACAAGACAATTCATTGTTAGTAAAATTAGCGCAAATTTTTTTAATTGCTATACTGTTGTGACTTAATATTGGACCATACTGGGCGTGGACACGTTAGGAAAAAAACTGAATTTGCCGTCTTTAGATTGAACACTTTCTTTATTTTTACCCGACTGTAGGAAGACTTCGAGTGTATGTATGTAAATATTGGTGGGTATTTATGTTCATTAATTGGTAATAAGTCTCCCGACTGTTGAACTTTAAATTAGCTACTTGACCACAGAATAAGTAATAGTACAAGTTGACTTGACCGAGTTCTAGACCACTAGACTTATTTCCTTTCTTTTAGTTTTTAAGGGAGTCGGGTTTTTGATTTGTTCTTCTTCTTCCCATTCCTCTCCTATCAGAGGTCGGAGAACATCATGGCGATTCTAATTCTGGAGGCCGCTGCTGTTCGATTTTTTACATTTCTTATTTTTTTTATTCGACTGGATGGCAAACGAGCAAGTGGTCTCCTGATGGTAAGAGATCACCACCGCCCATAGGCACCTGCAACACCAGGGGGATTGCACATTTCTTAATTTCTTTTCATGCTAAGCCGAGTTGACAGGAAGATATAAACAAAATACTGTCCGGAACAGTTGCAGTAAGAGGGGTCAATGTCACTAGAGTTGTTCTCGAACACGTTGCAGTAGGATAAAACCTGTTTGGTTTTGGCAATCACTGACGCAACGATTGCTCGATCTTAGCATTGACATAGTTGTCTGTTGCATTATTGTTATTATATTTAACTAGCTGCTAAAGACGTTGTTTTGGTGAGTAAAATATGTAAATAAACCAGCAAACTCCGACGTCTGGAGGGTTTTTCTAGCGTTTTTCCGATACCGTATGCAATAGGCAATGCAACAAGTTAATACACTTCGATTTAAACAGCAAAACAATTAAGCAGGAAATTGTATAATACTTACAGCAAATGGTTCTCTATCGTTTGCCCGATTTTCATATGCCCGAATGTATCATTTTCTAGAATGTTCATTTGCCATAAAGTAATTTATAGTTGAAATAGTAATTCCTTCAGAGTTGATATAAACTAACCTAACCTAACCTGCTGCATTTTATATGATGACATTATAAAAAATCCTGAAAACAGCACGGTTCTATATATTTTATGGCAAACGTTAGTATGGCAAGTGAATTTCGGGCAAATGAAATTCGGGAAAGTAAAGGTAAATGACAGCAAATCGTATCAGGCCAGATTACCAAATCACATAAATCAATTGGCAACAAAACTAAAAGGCACAGGGAGCGTGCACTACCAGAAGGGCTACTCCGAAACACAACGTTCGAAGTTCGTGTCGTGCGGTCCCTCTCACACTTATACTATTTAATACGAGAGCGAGAGGGATCGCACGACACGAACTTCGAACGTTGTGTTTCGGAGTAGCCCTAATGCACTACTACAGACTGAAGAAGCAGTGTCCCTGCTCTACCAAGCAGGTTCAATGACAGCAATTGAAGAGATGCTCAGTGGAGTATTTCTCAGTTGATGACACAGACAAGAAAAGACAGGGGAGTAGCTTATTGTGTTGATTTCACAGATCGCCACATTGCAGATAAAAAACCGTATGCAATACAGACATGTACGAAACGTTTTCCATAATTTTTATCTAATAAATACAAAGTATATAAATATTATTTCGTATATAAATAACCCAAATAACTAGGTACCTACTTTTTATTGTTGTGGTATTTTGACAGTGAATGAAGACCAGGAAAGTTTAAAACGTTATACTTTTTATAAGATTATGACACTAAAGAAATCTTAAAAACGGCACAATTTCATTTATTTACTTAATAAATCTCTAACAAATAGTGAAAACCGTATTATTGATAAAGGACGTAGTAAAAGAAGGTTTCAAAGTTTATTTCGTAATTGGTTCCGTGTATACTTTCCATCTAAGAAAACGGTTTCTACATCTGTTATTTACTATGCTTGAGATTAAGGTTTAATAAAGCCGATAAAAAGGACATAAAAGGTGTATGTGGTTCGGCCCAATTTTTACGTGAAATACTTATATAGGAAAGTAACGAATTGTATACAATACAATACAATACAAATACTCTTTATTGTACATCAGAAATAATAAGCGATACAGAAAAACAGGTACACAGATAAAAAATAATAGGTACATAGAAAATTTCTTACTCAAACAACAAATCACCCTGCACTCTTCTCGTGTAAACAAATGAGCGATTAAACCACATTATCACGGAAATAGAATCAATATTTATTCATTAGTAAAACGGTTCGAACACAACACTTTAAAACTTCATTATTTTTGATCATTGAGATACCGCGAAAATGAGTACCTAAGGTGAAGACGAGTGTATTTTTTTATGCTCTGAGTCGAGTAATTTTGGGTTTCATACAATATGTACAAGTCATTTTGAGTCTTCGCGTGGTACAAACTGAACTTTTGTATAAAATCGAATGCAGCAGAAATTACATGACCGAAATTACGCCACTCGCACTTCGTTTAACTTCACGTGAAATAACTAGAATCTTAATTTTAAATATCGAATTAATTAAATAAAACTCTTCCGCACTATTTCACTGAGGTAGAAAATTAGCACAAAATTGCAACTAACACAGCTAGCACAACTAGCATTGCACTAAGCCCTTCGGTAAACAGTGTAGCGCAAGCGCTGCACCGGGAGACTTTCACTAATGCGTTTCGCTGCGCCGGTGCATTGCGTAATTAGCGGAAACGTTTCAACAATCTGCACATCGTCTAACCATTTAATACTGTTTGAAGGCAACGCGAATATTGAATAAAAATACGGGATTCTCAAGTCCCTTTCCACTTTTCATAATTTACATTAGAATTGATTCGATTTGTGGCATTCGAACATGGCTGATGTAGACAATAATGTTTAATTTTGCTATTTCTGTTTCTTTGGCTAGTTGAAGTATAATTTTGATAGTGTTTTATGCGGCGATTAACCTTAACAGTGAACAGTGATCACAAAATTCTATATTGCTCTTGTCTCTGACATTTTTTAATGCGCAAGTTGTCTCCACGTGGTTTCTGGAATTTTACTATCAAGTTACAAAAACTAGATAATGATAATGATAATTTATTTATTTACAGAGAACATGGTACAAGATAAAAGGTTCTTAAAGATATAGAAGGCTCTCACATTCTGCCGCGATTGCGACGTGTAAATTAAAATTAACAAATTAATTAATTAAATGGCAATAAAAAATAAAAACAGTGTTAAATCATAAAACAATAAAATCAAAACAATAATAATGGGGAAAGAAAAAAAAAAAATGTCAACATTACATTACAATATTCCTAATACAATTATGATAATACCTATTATTACTTCTCATGGGATGTCAAAAATTCTCTAACTGAATAAAAACAATGCTTCAGTAAATAAATGTCCAGTTTCCTTTTAAATTCGTGCATATTACTCTGCTTAAGGCTTTCGGGTAACTTATTGTAGATTTTAATGCACGAAAAGCATGCATTCCTCTTGTAAACAGAGAGGCGAGCTTTAGGAACGTAGAGGTTTTTCGACCCTCTAGTACGCGAGTTAATAACATCAGCATTGGTACGAAAGATGTTATTGTGCTGTTTTACAAATAAGCAAGCCTCTTTGATATACAGACATGGAAGAGGTAAAATGAGGAGTTCTCTAAAAAGTGGTTTACACGACACCATGTATCCCACGCCCTTCAGGATCCTAATGCATTTTTTTTGTGCCTTAAAAACCCGATCTACATCTACGGAGTTACCCCATAATAGAAGCCCATATCGGAGAACTGAGGACACATATGCATGGTACGTAGACAGTGCAGCCTCTTGAGAGGCTACACGTTTTATTCTTGCCAACGCATATACGAACCTATCAATTTTGCTACAAACAAGATCTACATGATTTTTCCAATTACAGCATTGATCCAATATAAAGCCCAGAAACCTAGTCGCCTGAACTTGGTTAATTTTTTGATTTTTGTAACAAATATCACTAAATGGATCCAGTTTTGCTCGACACGTTTGGAACTGAATTATACTTGTTTTATTAACATTAACTTTTAAGTTGTTATGTTCCAGCCATTCTATAACAGAATTTAATGCTTTATTTATGTCTTTTTCGAAATTTAATTTATCGTGACCTTGAATTGCAATAGTTGTATCGTCCGCAAACAGTATACAAGGGTGAGGGATGCAGTCAGGAAGGTCATTTATATATGTCAGGAATAGAAGCGGTCCTAAAATACTGCCTTGGGGGACACCGAAATTATTGTACTTGAACTCTGACCTAAATGCCTTCCTTTCATGGTTTTGCATTGAGCAAATCTCTGTACATTGCTTCCTATTGCTCAGATAACTCTTGATCCAGCTAAGAGCGGTTCCTCTTATGCCATAGTGTTCAAGTTTCACTAGTAGAGTTTTATGACAAACAAAATCAAACGCTTTACTCATGTCTAAGAACATGACAGCAATTGGAATTTTTCTATTTAGACTTTCCGTAATCAGTTTTATTAAGGTAAAACAAGCAAGGGAAGTAGATCTGCCTTTACGAAACCCGAATTGGTTTTCATTCAAAATGTGGTATTTATTAAAGAAATCTGTGACTTTATCGTGCATTACTCTCTCAAATATTTTTGAAATTACTGGAATCATTGTCACAGGGCGATAATTATCCATGCTTTGCTCATTTCCCTTCTTGAATAAAGGTTTAACTACTGACCTTTTTAACTTCTCTGGAAATGTACCACTTTCCAGTGAAAGATTTATTATATACGTAAGTGGTGGTGTGATGGCATCTACCAGCATCTTTAAAATATCGGTATTTATTTCATATAGAATCACGGTACAACGTTGCCTCTCGAAAGAGAATACTTAGACACGGGCGAAATTGTCCTTTTAATTAGGACAGAAGCCATATTTTAAAAGAGAAGAAGAAGAAGAACTGGATGCCGACATCGCGTTGTCAGGGGATTATGTTGCTAGTTTAGAAATTTTGTAATTGGGCCAATCAACTATTTTACCGACGCTTTGGGCGTCTCCTGCGTTATCAAAATTGTCTCCGGCGTCACCAAAAAATCGTACTTCCAACAAGATATTTCACGGTTTAATATATACGTTGAACTTACGTAGGATGGCAAGTATTCATGTACACCATCTAATAAATTACAGAAAAAACATGTTTACTTACAAAAATCTGCGATTGTTTGAAAAATGTCGCGGACAGATTAGTGTCGGTAAAAAAGTTGATTGCCCCAATTTCGCCTTTCTAGGGTTCCGCAACAAAATGGCAAAACGTCCGTCCGTCCGCGACTTAGCTTAAAGACTATAAGTGCTAAACAGCTGTAATTTTGTATGGATATAAATAATGTAGCAATTATGTCGACCAAGTGGTACAATAAAACAAGCGTGGGGTATCGTTTATTTAATTTATTATTTTTATTTCAACTTCAAAGGACTCTTTTTTTTGAGGGAAGATTGTGCGTAATGTTATGAATGTGCAATAAAATTGTATATTTTCAGGATATCTAGGCGTCCCTATTTTTATAAACACACAGCAAAGATATTAGAAAAAAAAAATGTTAACTTGTCGTTGATTTGACGTTAGAAATTCATAAAAATGTATACATATAAAAATATGACGCAACTAAGTGTGACCTTTAAAATAAACTTGTTTCCAAAGCAGCAGTAAAAGATACAAAATATTTAAATTTAATCCAAAATGACGTAAATGTACGTACGTATTATGAATGACCCCTTGAATTTTTTCGGTTGTACCCAAACGCCCAGTCCTAGAAATACCTAGAAATATGTTCGACTAACATTCTTTTTTAGATATCAGTCTATAAGAAATAGGTTAGCCAATAGATAAATAGATTCCTGTGTGTATGTACACATTATATACAAATGAGTGACGACACCGGCCCCCATTTCTAAATTCATCACTGTCATTTTTTGTTTAATTGACAAAAGAACAAACAATAATGCAATTAATTACCTATTATAATAATTGATTATCTTGTTTGTTATTATTATTATTTTCAACTTCTGTTTTTTTATATTATTTGACTTATAAGTACTTAATTGTTATTGTTTTTATGGACTTACGTCTGGAATAAATATATCATTTCATTTTTTTCATTTTCATTTTTATTTGATTAATTTAAAGGGTTAATTTCAAGGGTCATCTGAAAACCATCGTGCTTTTAAATATTTCTTTTACGTTTTTTTCAATCCGAGCCCTTGAAACTCGACGCCCTTGGACCCTAATTCAATGTCATCGTGTTGTCCGCTCGTCACGTATAAAGGTTAACGCGGTATGCGTGTGCGCAGGTTACGGTGCGGTGCCTGCAAATTGTCTAATAATAGGCCTTTCATTTGTTCTAGAAGGACTAAGGCTGGCTGCATCTAAATGATTGGCTAACTCACTGCTCTCGAAGTCAATAGGGTAGGGTCTAAAAGGGGTCCATATCGGCTCGCATACTTATTGAAAGTCCGAATGTAATTTTTGTCAGAATGATCGTTTGTCATAACTCTTTTTTCTCTGAATCCAATGATTGTTTAGAATTCTTATAAAATAAACCTAACCTAACCTATAGTTTTCTATAGGATGACCATTTAAAATTTTTAGAAAAATATAATGTTTCAGTGCGAAAAAAATTCGGAGAAACGATGATTCGGACAAAAAATACGGTATGACTAGAAAAGAGTATGCGAACTTTGGCGCTCCCGTCTAAAAGAAATCCAACTAATCCAAAGGCCAATCTGTAGGATTTTAGCAGAGTGAATGAAATACGAAAGCCACTTTATTGTTTAATCAGCAACAAGGACGATTAAGTTTTTGGATCACAAAATAAGGTATGCGGTGAAGCCGCGAGCGAAAAAAGCAGAGGGGCGCCACTGAGCGTGCGGCTAGGAAAAGAATTAAAATTTCGTTCCATTTCTAACACAATCAACTTTTTTACCCACACTAATCTGGCCGCGAAATTTTTCAAACAATTGCTGATTTTTGTGAGTAAACATGTTTTTTTTTCTGTAATTTAGTAGATGGTGTACTTAATATATGCCATCCTACGTACGTTCAACCTATTAAAACCGTGAAATATCTTGCTGGAAGTACGATTTTATGGTAACACTAGAGACAATTTTGGTAAAGCAGGAGATGCCCAAAGTATCTGTTAGGTTATGGGAAAATGCTGGAGTCGTTTTTTTTCTATTGCCAATTAAGGGCCTGTTGCACCACTTGTCGACTAACTTTAAGTGTCAGATAAAAGTAATGCCGTCTTTGTTTAATTGAACAAAACAAACAGAGACGGGATCACTGATATCCGTCACTTAAAGTTAGTCGACAAGAGGTGAAACAGGCACTAAATACAAAAAGTGAAGATAGAGACAATTAAGCCGGGTTTAGACTTGCAAGAAAAATCGAGCAAGTTGCAATACATTGCGATGCCATAAATCCAACGAGTTTGCAGTGGTCAATCGAAGGCCGCAATGTAATGCAACATGCACGATTTGTCTTACTAGTCTAAACCCGACTTTAAAGTTTCACCTGAATACACTATGGTGCACTTTTTAACTAGGGGTGGGCCGAATATTCGTTTTATATTCGGTATTCGGCATATACGGCCGAATATTTGGCTAAGTAACCGAATGTTCGGCAAAGTGATACTCAAACATTTAACTGTTTGAGCCATGTATGAGTTGAGTGTTAGTGTGTTATTTTTATGAGGTATAGAGAGGATTTATGTTTTTGTTGACACTGTAGTTTTATTTCCAATAACAGCAGATAAAAAATCTGGTTATTAAAACAAAATATAAGTATGTTTGTCTGTTTTGAGATTAAGCTACAGTGATCTTTGGAATAAATTAACATGTTAATATAATCAATCAAGTCCTTATTGTGAGAACTTTTTGTTTTAATCAAGAGTGATTAAATTAAGTACAACATTTCAACAAAAAAAAAGTAATTATATTTCTAGTTTCTACTTAGGAATCAATTATATATCGAAATAGCTTTTACCCGCGGCCTTGCCCGCGTGGAATTTGGTTATCGCGCTCGGGAACTGTGCATTTTTCCGAGTTAAAAAGTAGCCTATGTCACTCTCTGACCCATAAACTATCTCTATGACAAAAATCACGTCGATCCGTCGCTCCGCCTCGATATGAAAGACGTACCGTACAAACATAAAAACACACAAACATACAAACACACGTACCTTCGCATTTATAATAATAGTATGAAAGTATGGATTGTCATCTAAAATCGGATATAGATATTCGTGTACCTTGTAGAGTATGACTGCCAATGACGTTCTTTTAGAATTTTTGAATTGAATGACAATTGAACAATCGTTTTGACATCAAGTTATACCTATGGAAACAATCATAAAGCGACTATAATGCAATGCAAATTTATGAAAAGTTTTATGCAAGACACGAGAATAAATTAATTATTTCGATTTTCGTGTGCTTCCAGCGAGAACCAAATTTTTCTTTAGAATCCGAAGTACCTATGTATATATTCGAAATTGCACTGTACATAATATTTTGCTAATAGTAGGTAAAAGATAAATAAGAAAGGATAGTCACAATATTATTACTTACTGCATACTTATTAGGAAATTTATTTCATACGTAATTTTAAACATCAATGTAATTTCCACATTTTAGTTGTAAATTTTATATTATTTTTTATTTTTTATTATATATTTTTTTTAGGTCAATTGGTGTGAATTTGTCCCGTGATATTTATTTATTTATTTATTTACATGAAAAATCCTCTGCCCCATTGAAGTCGACAACACCATACGGATCATTAGGGGATTTTATCCATTTCACCTACACAGATAATTTTCAATTGTAATCGAGAACTCCCTTAGGGGATGAATTTCTAAAAATCCTTTCTTAGTGATCAGTTACATCATGAAAGGAACCCCTGTACCAAATTTCAAGTTTCTAGCCCTAGCAGCTTGAGCTTTACGTTGATATAAAACCCAGTCATTCGGGTTTGCCTTTTATATACTTAATTATATAGATATACGGTTCGGTAAAAGTTTTAGCGAACATTCGGCCGAACATTCGTATTCGATAAAACCCATGTTCGGCCCATCTCTATTTTTAACACGGAGTCACAGGCTCCCAAACTTTGACGCGTTTCATCTTTGTATTTTTTTCTTTGATTGACAAAAGAAAAACTAAGTATCTTATATTATTTGATAATAAACTGCCTTGCAAAAAACGGGCACCTATAGTTTTTGTATTTTATGTGCATGAAAGCTTACTTTCTAAGCTTCAATGCCTAAAAATCTGAAAAACCATAGGTGCCCGTTTTTTTTTGCAAGGGGGTATAGAAACAAAGTGAAGTAATTTTGTTTTGCCCAGGAACTAGGTAGGTACATCTTTTTCTTTTTCCGGTGCCCTCTCCTATCGCATGTCGGCGTAAAGGTATTCATGTACACAACATGGTTCCAACGGAAGACCAGCTTCGGCCGCAAGGTTGACATCATGCTGAGTTGGGACCATTTCGTGACAAAATTTGTTGATGTTTGTTGTTTTTGTTTGAATTTGTAAAACGTCACGAATAAATGTTTTTCTTTCTTTCTTTCTTTCTTTCTTTAAAGTGGGGGTGATTTTTTATTTCTCATCCAACCTTATCGTGTGGGGTATCGTTGGATAGGTCTTTTAAAATCATTAGGGGGTTGCTAAAACAATTTTTGCTTGCTTGAGAATTATTAGTAGTTTAAGAATAAATAGCAGCCTAAGGTATAAAATATATCTAAACTTGGAAGATTCAGTACCTACGAGTACACATTACAAACTCCTTAGAAAAATATTATTTGATATTGTCGTATTGGCTACGGAACCCTATCCTGGGCGTGGACAAGCTCTGTTTGCCTGTTTTCTGTACACTGCTTACCATATTGTGAAGTTCAAAAAAAAGTCATTGCATTCTATTGCATATTAAATGTTTTTTTTTTAATAACCTTCAAGGCAGCTAAGTCCAAGTTTAGTCAAAATAGCTTAAGCAATGGCAATGAGCACGAGCATAGGTACGTATTACAATTGAATTTCATCTCTGAATAAACAAATCTTCCGTTTTGAACATGAAACTACTGTGAGACTCACTTATATTAAATGCGTAGTCCCTAGGAAGAAAGGCCACGAATTAGCACGAAACATGTCGAGCTAAACTCGATTTTAGACGTGAGTTATTTATTTATTTATTATTTTAGTTATCCGTTACAATATCATTTAAACCTTCTATTTTTTCCCAATAAGCTTTAAACATCATTGAATCTAAATATGCAGGGTGTTTGCAAGGTAGAAGGAAAGGTTAGAAGGAAAGTAGTAAATAGTAGTATAATCGTTGAAGATATTAATATACCGAATGGAAACATTTTATTAATTTTAATAACAAACAAAACTGCGTTAGAAGATTTTTGAAAATACAATTGCCATATTCGAGGCCAAATACCAGCCACAACAAGTTTTCATGTGTTTATCATAAAGATCAAATGATAAAACAATGACAGGTCAAATGTAAATTTTCTTTTATTTAATTTTTTAACTAAAAATAAAGGAGAGGAGGAGTGGAGGTCTATGGGGGAGGCCTATGTCCAACAGTGGAGGTCCTATGGCTGATATAATGATAATGATGATGAAATATATATTAGGCTATATTATATAGACAAAGAAATATTTTTCCAGAAAACTGTTAATAAAATTTTCTTTCTTTTTAAATAGACAGGAACGTTTCGTGTTTGTTTGATTTATTTTTTATTTTTAACCCCCAACGCAAAAGGACCCTTCCTTATAAGTTTGACTGTCTGTGGCACCGTAGCTCTTAAACAATTGGACTGATTTGAAATGAGTTTTTTTTTATTTGAAAGCAGGTTTTCTAGGGATGGTTCTTAGATATGTTTCATCAAAATTGGTTCATGCTTTTTGCTGGTTAGGTTATCTATTTCTATCTTCAACATTCAGATGAACTTTCTCCCAGGTGGTGACGCTAAAAATTTCCACCTTGTTACCTATAAATACGTCCTATTTTTACCCGACTTCAAAAAAAGGAGGAGGTTATCTATTCGGTTCTGCTGTCTCGTGCTGAGGCACCGACTTCAGTACCCCTAGTGTATTTTTTCGGTTACAAAATACGTCTCGATCGCGTTCGCGTTAAAATCTCAATTTGTATGGAAACACGAACAGCGCCTCCTAGCGGAACGTTTGCGATGTTCGTGTTTCCATACAAATTGAGATATTAACGCGAACGCGATCGAGACGTATTTTGTAACCGAAAACTTACACTAAGGGCACAGTTTCGTCCCAGCCTACATACGTCCCACTGCTACGCACAGGCCTCCACTCAGAATGAGAGGGCTTGGGCCATAGGTTCCACTTCAGACTGGTAGAAAATTATTTTCATGGTTTTTTTGTAGTCGGTTAAATTTTTTGTTATCATTTTTTGTTTTTGTTTTGAATGAGCTAATTATATTTGATCACGCTCTACATTTGTGACCAAGTCAGAAATATATTTAATTTAGGTACAGGGCAAGCAAGGTTATCCGTAGAAGTTGATAACTGGGTTGATGTTTACAAAATCGACCGCTCCAATACAGAGTAACAACATCGTCCAAACAAAATTGTATTTTTCAATGAAAATAAAAACAATCACCTTCCTCGCCCACGACCTTACCATTATTTTCTTTATTCGACTAGAAGGCAAACGAGCAAGTGGGTTTCCTGGTGGTAAGAGATCACCACCGCCCATAAACATCTGCAACACCAGGGGTATTGCAGATGCATTGCCAACCTAGAGGCCTAAGTTGGAATACCTCAAGTGCCAGTTATTTCACCGGCTGTCTTACTCTCCGCGCCGAAACACAACAGAGCAAGCACTGCTGCTTCACGGCAGGATTAGCGAGCAAGATGGTGGTAGCAATCCGGGCGAACCTTGCACAAGGTCCTACCATCTCTAAGGCCTTACTACCTGCAACTTACGCCTGTGCAACAAATGTTTGCTCATGGAGCTCCTATTTCCATCCATCCACCCCGATCCCGTTGGGTCATCGGGATAAAACTAGTCTATGTTTTATTCGAAACATCCAACTTTTTGAATACCAAATTTCATCCAAATATGTTCAGCCATTTTGGCGCGAGCGAATAACAAATATTATACAAACGCACAGGTTCACACACACATAAATATACCTAGTCATGAACTTTCGCATTAATAATATTAATAGCTTTTGCCCGCGCGGAATTTGGTTATCGCGCGCTATTCCCTTAGGAACTGTGCGTTTTTTTTTCTCAGGATAAAAAGTAGCCTATGTCACTTTCGGGTCCATAAACTATCTCTATGCCAAAAATGACATCGACCCGCCGCTCCGTTTCGACGTAACATACACACAAACATACAAACACACCCACTTGCGCATTTATAATATTAGTTTGGATGGATGAATGATATGGTTGTAGGATTGTAGTTGTATGATATTCTTATCTACTATTACGGGGTCATTCATAGTGGTCCATTGTAATCCAGATAACAATGGGTTATTCTCAGTAAAGGACATTTTACTAGACGTATGTAACGATATTGTTATATTTCTAAGGTAGTTTTTATATAATTCATACATATAAGTGGACTTCAATCATCATCCCAACTTATGTCCCACTGCAGCGCACAGGCCTCCTCTCAGAATGAGAGGGCTTGGGCCGTTCCCACGAGGGCCCAGTGCGGATTGTGAACTTCACACGTATTGAATTACTTCGCAGATTTGTGCACGAAAATATCGTGGGGAAATTCACGATATTTTCCTTCAGCGTAGGACTCGAAAACTTCACCTCAAATTTCAAATATAATTTCGCTCATGGATTTCGAAAAACTCGCTCAAAAGCCACAACTTAAAACTAAATAACAGATTAGGTTTTACATAATTCTTATTGCATATTCATTTAACTAATGGTGTACATATTCTTGTCAATCAATTTAGCATTTTGTAGGTACCTAAAGAAAAAAATTTCAAAAAATGAAATAAATATTCTACAATAACCTTGACAACAAACATAATATTTTTTTAAATGTCAAGTTTCTGATGTGGTATCACATTGTGTATCCCGGAACACACTAACTTTTATTGACACGCATACATTATCGATTTTTCTAATGTACTTTGATCGAATGATAGATCGACATAACTAAAATAATAATTACCTACTAAACATATATTTTCAGTTTTCACTGCAGAAAAATTATGCGAAACAATTACTCGAGCAAACGATTCTTTGAACAAGATTTACAATATCATGTGACATAAAAGTTGGTTGTTTGTAATGTTAATTATGTTATCTTTCGTGCCATACGTATGTTGTACTTGTTACTATTTCATGAATTTTACAGTGGCTTGGCAGTTGGCTTGTCTGTAATGCTGTATAGGTAATTATTTCAAATAGTCGTATAAGTAAAATGAGTAAGTATGTAAATAAATAAATTGCTGTTTCAAATCGTCCGAATATAATTACTCGTATTTCCAGTGAACGGATTATCTATAAATTCGATATAGTTCATAAAGTTGAGATTAAAATAGTACTATCATCAAAAAGTAAAAGACAACTAAGAAATATTACTAAAACATTGGCTTACCATGGCGCCCGCGCAGCCAGATTCTGCACCGGCCCATTTTTGCTAGTCGCGCCCGACATGATGATATCTGAAAAATAATGATACGTTTGTGAGAAAGGAGTAAATACAGTAAATAACTATACAACAACAATAACTATACTAAAGAATATTCATTTATATTACTTAGAACTAGCTTAGGCTCGTGGCTTAAGATGTCGACCAACGAGATGGAAGAAAGGCCTGGTTGAAGCAATAAGTTCACGGTGGAAGCAGCAGGGCTACTACGAAACTCGAAACTCGAAGTTCATGTCGTGCGGTCCCTCTGACACTTATACTATTTAATACGAGAGCGAGAGGAACGGTACGATACGAACTTCGAATTTCGTAGTAGCTCTGCTGGTCGCTTCCACCCGAAGACCGAAACTGGTCTATGGGGAGGCCTAAATATCCAACAGTATAGACATTTTCGGCTGATTTGATGATGATGAAGCCCGTAGCTTCGTCCATATTAGAAATATCTTGACGAAAACATTTATAATATTAGAGTCGTAAAATTGCATATTTTGACATAACTAAGCTAAACTTGAAACACCTACATAAAAAAAGACAAATAATAATAATAATGAAAACGGAAACAACTGATTTAAATTTAAATCCCTATTTGAATTGCTAGGCTAATTCTTTGTCTGAGGAAGCTACCAGCTCTTCGGTTCCCAGTGACATCTACCAACCTCTTCGATATTTCTTTGTAAAGTTTCAAAGCGCTAGGACTTCACGGACCAAGGGCACAGTATATAAATACACTAAGGGTCTCAAAAACGAACGGTAGAAAATCGTATTTGGCGCCTAGACCCCTATGGGTATTTGGTCGATTTTGCTTTTTCAGCCGCTTCAAATGCTGCACCAGGTCTGCAGGGCTACTCCGAAACTCGAAACTCGAAGTTAGTGTCGTGCGGTCCCTCTCGCTCTCGTATTAAATAGTATAAGTGTCAGGGACCGCATGACACGAAATTCGAGTTTCGAGTTACGGAGTAGCACTGCTGTTAAAGGTTCCACGGAGATTCTACTTCTTTATATTTTCATACTCTTCTTTCCTGGTGGCCAATCCTGCTTCGTTTACTTTTGTATCTAATCTATGATGACCAGCAGATGGTGCGAAAGAAACATCAGTGCCAATATAGTTCGCTGATTTTGGACCAATTCGTGACGTTAGTTTGGGACTAGTTCAATTGGTGTCAAGTGTCCCTTGATATTTATTTATTTATCTTTAAATCTCTCTTAATACTTACCTATTCTTATTCTTTTTTTAAAATATGGCTTCTGTCCTAATTAATAAGACAATTTCGCCAATGTCAAAGTATTCTCTTTCGAGAGGCAACGCTGTACGGTGATTGTAGTTTTTGCAACTTGATAGCAAAATTCCAGAAACCACGTGGAGACAACTTGCGCATTAAAAAATGTCAGACACGAGAGCAATATTGAATATTGTGATCACTGTTCACTGTTAAGGTTAATCGCCGCATAAAACACTATCAAAATTATACTTAAACTAGCCAAAGAAACAGAAATAGCAAAATTAAACATTGTCTACGTCCTCCATGTTCGAATGCCATAAATCAAATCCTCTTAATACTTTACCTGCTTTAAATTTGTGACAGTTAGCAGAGTAGGCAACCCTATCGCGCGTTTGTTTACCGAGCTGAGCCGGCATAGGTACCTAATTATATCAAGGACGTTGCCGAGATGGAACTTTTTTATACTGTAGCGTGGTGGTGATCCTAACGAGTTACACGAGATCAATTGGAACACCGCGCGGTGTCATTCTACTGGAAAGATTTTACTGGAATAATGTAAACAGGGCCTTAGATCCTAAAGAAACAACAGCAGCACATCTCGAAAACGTTCGCTCTTCGCCTGTCCGCAGCTTTCGAATCCATGCTCCAGAGCCATAGAGAAATATGTAGGAGACTATGCACTTGGGGCGATTCAACATCGTCATCATCTCAGCCTAAATACATCCCACTGCAAGGCATTGGGGAGCGCCAAAGTTCGCATACTCTTCGCTAGTCATACCGTAATTTTTGTCCGAGTCATCGTTTGTCCGAATTTTTTTCGCACTGAAACCTTATATTTTTCAATTTTTAAATGGTCATCCTATAGAAAACTATAGGTTAGGTTAGGTTTATTTTATAAGAATTCTAAACAGTCATTAAATTCAGAGAAAAAAGAGTTACGACAAACGATCATTCTGACAAAAATTACATTAGGACTTTCAGTAAGTTTGTGAGCCAATATGGACCCAAGGCATAGGCCTCTTCTCAAAATGAGAGGGCTTGGGATTACTTTTGGATTTTTTTAGCCCGATATTATTTAAAAAAGTAAGTAACTGTTGTGATCGTAATCAATCATTAGAGACAAATTAATATGACTGAAATCATTAAATTACTTAGTTAGCACATTACCTTATAAATAGGTAATTCAAAAACAATGTTAGACTCGATCAATAACAACAACCAAAGGACTGTCTTAAAAGTAACCTTACACTCTCGCTGGCAGAGCTTCATTTGTTTTCCAAACAACGTAACGTATGACTGCGGCATATTTGTTATTTTTTCCACACAAATAAATGTTTTGAGTTTGAATTCAATATACTAAGTAATGAAAATGATTACACCCAATAACGGACTTCTTGGGTACTTGTTCAAACTTTTATAGCACTGTGGGTAGATAAGAAAATTTGTCGCGACTTGTGACATTTATAAAAAAATTGTAAATAAGGATATTTTATTCTATTTTTATTTAAGTATTCAATAATTTTAAAAAATAGCTTAAGGTCATGCTTGTTGACAATTGGTATAAAATATGTATATTAAATAGTTATTGTAAATGCTGAAAATATTGAAATTGGACTGTTGCGATAAATTTCAAATTAAAAGTTTTTAACACTGGTAACATTCTTGAAGAAAGAAATTTTAAAAAATTGGCGCCAATTTTGCTAACTTCAAAAGTACCTAAGTCAACCAGCCGATTATTGTTTAACCATATACCTACTCTTGATAATACTTTTATCTCCAATGGTATGAACGAATTAATTAAATTGTAATTTACTACATACGTTAATAAAGAATCCATAAAGACCAATGCACACAAACTATCCGGCCAGTAAGAAATAACCAAATACTTACAAATAAAACACAAACGCTTTCAATTTGAAAATAGAACACAAACTTTTTAATTTCCCCACGCGCGTGTATTTTTAATCGCGAACGCGGCCGCTGCTCCTCGGGCGGTGAGAATGACTGAGCGCGAGTTTAGTCGCGATGCAGCGAATTAGGTCGAACTACATATGTCTACTACAAGCTTATCATCAATTGAGGCAAATACCTGTTTATCATACTTATGGTTTAATTAACGAGAGCATGCGAACAATATTTGTGAAGGAAAACTGTTTATTTGAAGTCTAATGGTCTAAGAGTCTGAAGTCTGAAGTCTCCTCATTCATTCAATCAACGCTCGCGTTGTTTTTTTTTTAGCAAATGGCTTGTATCACAGAATATATAATAGTACTCTTGTATTTTTGCTAGCTTAAATAGTAGATTGTACAACGAGAGCATAAAACGAGCCATTTTACCCGAGGCGTTCATATAGCCACCCGAGCCGGTACGGCGAGGGTGGATAGATACGTCGAGGGTAAAATGGGTTTAATGCTCGAGTTTTACACTCTGCTTTTCACTTCGATGGCGAGGAAATGAAATAGCAACAGTGGAAACAATGAGTCACTTTCTATGCACCTTTTATTTTTTATGCATTATTATAATAATTCCATTATTTTAATTTTACTGATTTATTATGATTGATTTGATTGATTTTTAGTTTTATATAAATTAAAAAATATTTAAAAAATATATAGAAACTTTTTTGTTTGTGGCTGTTGTCACCTGATTACCTTGGTCTTGAGTTGGTATTAGACGAAGATTTTATTTTATGCACTAGTGCATAAAAAGTCATTTTTTGTCGTCTAGATACAGCATAAACACGAACTTTACGAGCATGAGAAGTGAAAAACATTTTTTTTAATTGGAACGGCTTGGATTTTTATTGTTGTCCTTAGCCATAAAATCAAATCAACTTTTGTGAATAGGACCTCTTTTAATTTTGTTTTAAGATGGTCATCCTTAGTTGTATTTTTGTTTTTTCAATTTTGAAAACAAAACAATTTTGACATTAGAGTAGGTGTGATTGATTCCATATCAATGGACTCGATTTTGATGATAAGTATTTGTTTTATAAATTCATTCATTCATTCCGCTCACTTCGTTAATTTTTTTTAAATTTTACATTAACTCATTGATTGTAGGCACACGAGTACAAAAACTGAAAATTTGCTTCATTTTGTTCATTTAGCTGATTTTATTTCATACAAATGCTACTCGTAAGTCGGTCATTACATTACCATCCTGATATGGACCTTACAGCAGGCCGAGGTATTTGTTACTGCACTCAGAGACCTCGACTTTTAATTTAATCATTCATTTACGGCTATTTTCCATAGACAAGTTTTATAATAGGCCTATTTTAGTGTTATGTTTATTATCGTATAAAAGGAGGTATAATAAAATTAAACCGATATTTTTAGGACGCAGTAATGTTCAAGGTGAACCACTCCAGCACTATACTAAATAATCTGAATGTTCAAAACATAAAACATACACAGCATCAAAATTTCCCAGGATGTTTAATATTAAAAATAAACAAAAAGACCTTAACATTTTATTTGCTAAATCCAAAATATGTCCAAAAGAAAGAGAGATCCAAAAGATGTCCGAGTACTTAGACAGAACTTTTCCGAAAAAATGGTTTTAAGAGACATTTTTTTCTAATAATAATAACCGTTAAGGTTTGTTTTCGATATGCATAAATTATTTTTCGTTATTATTTTATAAACTTAAAGAGAAACTCATAAAACAGTTGATTTAGGAACTTGTTTTCGATTTTTTTTCATAGGTTAATCTAGAATACTTTTTTTCCCGATCAAAAAGGAAATTCGAACTCATTATTTGAAGAAAAAACCGTCTTTATAGTACTTACCTTACATAAGGATGGTATTTTCTAATCTTTATAATAGAATTTATAACGGATAACTCACGTCTTAAATCGAGTTTAGCTCGACATGTTTCATGTTAGTCGCGCAAGCAGAGCGGTGGCGCGTAGTGCGCGTGTTGCGGCAGCCGCCGAGTCGCGTGCTCCAATGATGAAGGGTTTCGAAATAACCCGAAACATATCGAGCTAAACTCGATTTAAGACGTAGTTACAAAATCATTTAATATGTGTGAGTCTCACGGTAGTTTTAAGATTAAAAAGTTACGTAGTCTACTAGGAACCCTTATACTTAGATTTGCCATGTCTGTCCGTCCGTTCGTCTGTCTGTCTGTCTGTCCGCGGCGAAGCTCAGAGACCATTGGCATAAATATACCAGTCACGTCGATAAAGTGGTAAAATAAAAAATTTGGGGTACCTCCCATAGACGTAAAGCGGGGGTGATTTTTTTTCGACTAACTATACCTATAATGTAGGGTATCGTTGGATAGGTCTTTTGAAACCATTGCGGAGTTTCTGAGACGATTTTTCGATTTTAAAGTTTTATTCAGCTTTTATTCAACTTTAATGTGCAAATTTTCAAGATCGAGTGTCCCCCCCCCCTCCCCCTCTAAAATCTAAACTGTTGGGTGGAAAAATTTTGAAATATTCAGAATTATAGTAAGTAAGTATCATATTACAAGGAAAATTATAGTGGCTAAGATTGCTTAAGAAATATTATTTTTATTAGTACCTAGTTTAAGAGTAAACAGCACCTTAAGGTACATAATATACCTAAAATTTCGTATTGTGTAAATCTTCCATTACACAATACGAAATCTTTACAACAATATTAGGTACTTGATTTTTTCCTAATGGCTAATCTATTAAAAAATTGTTTGTTTCAGATAATCCAAGCTTAATGTCATCATCATCATCTCAGCCTATATACGTCCCACTGCTAGGCACAGGCCTCCTCTCGGAATGAGCGGGCTTGGGCCATAGTTCCCACGCGGGCCCAGTGCGGATTGGGAACTTCACACGCACCATTGAATTGCTTTGCAGGTTTGTGCAGGTTTCTTCACGATGTTTTCCTTCACCGCAAAGCTCGTGGTAAATTGCGCACATGAATTACGAAAAACTCAGAGGTGCGAGCCGGGATTTGAACCCACGACCCTCTGCTTGAGAGGCGATAGGTCAAACCATTAGGCCACCACGGCTTAGATAGAATAGAATAGATAGAAGCTTAATGTATTTGATCGTAAAATAAACACACGAGTCTCGTCGTACTTAAATAATTAGGCGCCACCCATTAAGCAATATTAAACTTAATATAAGTGTGAACCCCTCGTTTGGCAAGACATTGTAAATCAATATTTCACTTACTCTTTCTAAAGGTCAATCAAGATAAAGTGGACATCTGGATTTAGCAATTAAAATGTTAAGCCTTCTTGTTTTTAATATTAAACACCCTGGCCACTTTTGATACTATGTTTTATGTTTTTTTTTAAACTCAAACAAATAAACTCACAACATTTATTGCCAACAAAAACACACTACATGAGAACAAAAACAGTATAATGTGCTGTAGTGTGATGCCAAAAGGACTCAGCTCAGCATGTGCCACCTAATCCCTATTTTAATCCCTACTTCCCTACTAATGTTATAAATGTGAAAGAAACTCTGTCTGTCTGTCTGTTACGCTTTCACGTTGAAACCGCTGAACCGATTTTGATGAAATTTGGTATAGAGATAGTTTAAGTCCCAAGGATCAACATAGGATACTTTTTATTCCGGCACCATGGCGCGATAACCTAGGTCCGCGCAGACGAAGTCGCGGGCATAAGCTATATTTTATATTCTTTTTATGTCTGCTGTCGTACACACTTTCATTCTTGGCTAACTTATCGGTGAACATTAAACTTTGTTTTAATCCTGCAACTGCTGGTTCATGAGGTATCGGTCATTTTACAAAAAAAAATCAGTTTTTTAAAAATATACTATTTTACTCACAAATTTGAAAAAAACATTGTGTGTCGCATGGGCCGTACTAGAATTACGAACATCGACTCATTAAAGCCCCAGTCTTCGACTTCGAGCTTCTAGTAGACTCTCGTTCGTAATTCCTTATTTACCGCCCTTAGGACACAATGTACTATTTGATCTCAGTGCATAACAAAGTTAGTATAACTACCTACAAATAATTGGAGCCATAAATTCCCAGAAATAAGACCAAGCTACATCGATTGTTCATCCTCTGAAACAGTACAAACCAATTTTCATCGAAATCGTTACAGCCGTTTCTGAGCTCCCCGAAATAAAATAAAAATAGAATTGGTCAAGAAATCCGTCAGTTATGTTATGAAGATTATCAGAAAATATGAGACATGTTTTTTTTACATAAAATTGACCCTAATTGACCCTTATCTCACCTGATCTTAAGTAGAGATGAGGCCTAAGGTGTATCTCACTGGTTAAGTAACAGCCCATTCACTCTAACCTTGAAGAGCCCCAGAGCTTGTTTTTCTTTTGACAAACAAAAAATATGTCGATATTAATCTGTTGTTCAAGTTCCGCGTAACGTAACGGGCCCCATTCCCGAACTTTAACTTTTGTTTCATTAACAATAGTAGATTATTGTCGTGGCATGGAAGTTGGCAATTGCTGGCTGAGTATGAGTATGAAATGGACGAACCAGTAACATATAATATCATTGGTTTAACTAATGGGTGAATATTCCAGGCTCGATGTTGACGCGGCGGATAGGATAATGCCACTGATAACTTGTTTTTAAGCATTGTTATATTTTTTATACTATAGTTTATATAATTCTCCATTTGTAGCACCTAATAATTTATTGATAT
Organism: Choristoneura rosaceana; assembly: GCA_037349165.1. Classification (NCBI taxonomy): domain Eukaryota; kingdom Metazoa; phylum Arthropoda; class Insecta; order Lepidoptera; family Tortricidae; genus Choristoneura; species Choristoneura rosaceana. The sequence goes on from JAZBNJ010000026.1 coordinate 3,375,734, forward strand.
TCCTCTTCCTCTGGCAGAAGCAAAATTTTAAAACTCATTTTCCAATACTTGGTGGGCTGTCAGGAATCCGTTTTTACTTTGAAATCCTCAAATTGTAAAAAAACCATTTGGTAACTCTGGTTAATTTTAGTCAAGGCATGTTCTTAATTAGTTAATGCGTGCAAAAACCAAATATCATCGTTGTAAGTACAATTATTGTGCCCCGAATCATCCCATAAACAAACGTCCGAGCGCGCAACCAAACTTTGGTGGTCAAAGTTTAGTTCGATCTTACTCGTTTCTAAACGATACCTAAAGTATCAGATAGCGCCTCCGCGTACCTGCTGGTTACGCTGCTGCAGCCAATGGTAACGTTGGTGTCATTCCTCGTTTCGTTTCCCGCCAATCACGTAAATACCCAATTTTGGTGCAAAGGGCGTCAAAAAAAATCTAATAATGGTGGCTTTTCAAAAAATAGTAAGGAGTATGATTATAACATGTATTTTAAAAGCATTTTGAGTGTTTTGAGTTTCTTTTTAACTGAATTGATCGTATTTGGTTATAAATGTAACCGAATTTTTTTTAGGATTTATTTTCTTCCTGGTTTCAGTTTTGGTGGTCAAATTTTGGTGTTTTTGGTGGTTGTGTTTGGCATTTTGCAGCCCTTTTCTCGCTCATTTATGGATCGCTTTTAACGGAATTTTGTGTGAAGACATATATTTGTTACCCGCATACAAAAATGTAGTAAAATAATAAAAAATATTTTTTTTGCAACCCCTCCCATACCAGGAAATATAAAGATTTTATTTTTGCCATATTCTATTGAATGAGGTATCATTTGATAGAGCTATTAAAATGCAGCAAAAAATGTCATATAAACTATATACCTTCAGAGCTATATAACTGTCAAAGTCATTTTTGAAGAGCCCAGTGCCCATCCCCTTAACTTTTAAACTATCACTGTTAAAAATTCGAAACAGATCTACAATATACCTGTTAACGAATACTTTTAATAAAAAATATAACGGCCCCTGTAGGTCAATTAATTTTGAATTGTTTTAACGGTTACAAAACCCTACCGTTTGGTTATGTCTGGCACACACAAGGATGTTTTTTTTTCGTTAGTTTGAATTTCCAACGCTTGACAAATATTATTATAAACAGTCCTCGTTTTTTATCTAGCGAACAAAGTAAAATAATGTCTCAAAAAGAAAGTCTAGAAAAAAAGAACAGATAGCTGAAAGGGAAAGAAAAAATAAAATTAAAACAATCTAATTTAAGGCGAAGAATTGAAAAAGCCGAAGGATAAGTAAAAACCTCTCAATAAGCAAAAAAAAAACATATACATATGTTATGATAAACCAAAAAGATGATGAAATTGTATTGAAGGGCTAATTCCTTCATTGTGATCTTTCATTTTAATACCAGGTATTGAAGTACGTACCTACTATTTAATTGGCGCTTTTATTTGAATAAGATTTTTGTAATAATCATTTTTATACATATTTTTACCCTTATCTTGTCATTTTCAATTTAAAATGCCATTAGTGACACTGTTTCTTAATTATGGTGGCCAGTACCTAATTTCGGTGACGCTTTTTCAAATTATGGTGGACATTTGCAAATTTTGGTGTAATGTAAAAATTTTAAATTTAAATTTCTCCTAAATTACTTGGTGTAATACTGGACCATTTAGTAAACTTGTTTAATATACCTATTAGTTTCATTTGAGAACTTAACTTTATTCAAAAGTCTTAATTTCAAAATTACCACCAAAATTGGCAAAAAAGTAAGCTTGTTGCGATTCACCCTAATACGACGAATCTGATAATGTCACTAGCAGACTAAATAGAATAATACTTTTTCACCCAGAAGAAGATGACTACATAGGTAATCGTACAACAAAAGTCAAGTTTTTTACTTATACCCGAATCCATAGGTGTAAATAGGCTAGACGACTAAAAAAAACTGTTTAGTCCGTCAGGTGGATAATTTAAAAATATTGTGCACATATTTTTTCAATTGTTTGACAAACAAAAAACGACGAGGATACAGTGCTTAAAAGTTTCGAGTGACGTCACTATATGGTAGGATTTTTACCTTATAGTGACGTCACAAGCCCCCACTCCGGAAGTTTGATGATCTATACCTTTGTCGATTTTTAATAAATAGATAAACCAAAAAATACGAGTCCCCATATTTTTCCCTAATCTATACGTAACTGTCGGACTAAATACAATACAATACAATACAAATACTCTTTATTGTACACCAGAAATAATAAGTGATACAGAAAAACAGGTACACAGATAAAATAAATAGAATGATATAACTATTTTTAACCCAGTCGTCATCCCTATTGTCCCGTGATATTTATTTATATAATTGTAATACTATCACATGTGAAACTTGTGATGTTATCTTTACTATACAACGATCGACCTTTAAGAGAGTTGTCAAAAATTGCACAGCGTTATTTCTCCATCGTGTTGTAAGGCTGCGCAGGCGGCTATCACCGGGTATCGTCATTGCGTACATTCTACTTCCACGGCTCATTACTTACTACTTATTTATCCGAGCACAGTGATCAGCAGGGCTACTATAAAACTCTAAACTCGAAGTTCGTGTCGTGCGGTCTCTCTGACACTTATACTATTAAATACGAGAGCGAGAGGGACCGCGCGACACGAACTTCGAGTTTCGAGTTTCGTAGTAGCGCTGCTGAAGTGGATCCAGGCTACCAATACTAGAATACACCATGCTTTAGGCTACGTTTCCACCAGAAATGTGCGAGGATATGTTGCGTTTCGAGGAATGTGTTTTTCATGAATCAAAAGAAACGCTGCATTTACTCGTATCTATCTTTGCACAGCACCGTGGCACCGCTCTGGTTGAAATAGATGAGTGGAGCGAGGCGACGTAAATGAAGCGTTCCTATTGGTTAATGAAAAACAAATTCCTCGCCGCACACCTGTGGTTGAAACGTTGCCTTATAGGTAGTGCCACGAGAGTTGAAGTGAATAATTACACACACACCTAGATACATAAAGAACGAATGCATAAAAGGAGAATGAATAAACTGTATGAGTAAATCTCAAAATCCTGCTAAGATATGCTGTGTGCTTGACGTCAACTCTGGTGGCACTCCCTGTACGATTTTGGGCCAGCTCTTGCTAACCTTTGACCCTGAAATCCAAAAGGCTTCTCTGGTCTGGACCTCATCCCTCCATTCTTTTCTATTTAACATTCGATATTCAGATGCGTACCCATAGAGAGACCAACCAAAACTAACGAATGATATGTACTGTGGGGACTGTAGCTGGTAGAGCTATGGTATAGGGGATCTACGCGCGTGATTCTAAACTCATTTCAAATAAAAGGATGTTTCTTCAGTACTCGCTTCTTGTATTTATATAGAACTTATAGATATACTTTTACAAACATAGGTCAAGCCTCTCAGGCTGTCGGGAGCAATCTGTGCTCCGGCATGTATACCGCTGTCAATCCTGTTTTTAAATCGAACTCCAGAATTATAAAATACAAAAATACTATAATTATACAAAATACATTCAGTCTAGCCTGCCAGGCGGTCATTTTTACCACCTGCCAGCGGTATACAGCCTAATCCCTACAGTACCTATTTCTATTGGAAAAAAATAGGGATCCTTACTAAAACTTCAATAATGTAGCCCAAGGTCTAAATAATTGATAAATTAAAAGGCGAAAGTAACCATACTAGAAAATTTAAGGTACCCAATTGTCCCATGATGAACATGAGATGATGAGATGAACCCTAGCGTGCCAGAGCTTGTAACAAGCAACAAACAGCCGGCCGCGTTGTACACAAACGGCGACCTTGGTCTAGAAAGCGCAATCGCACGTCGTTTGGGTGAATGTACGCGCAGCGAAGGTCGTGCGCAGATGAAAATTATCGATTGCCTGCAAACCGTAGAGGCGGAGCGTGTGCGTATGCAGGTATGTTTGCTTTTGTAACACCTTTTTTTTAAGAGGACCAAAATGACAAGAACTAAATTGGTAGCTGCGATTTCGCATCAGTTGTCATCTCTAATTTTATGTCATCCTAGTACTAATATTATAATACTTAAATAAATATCATGGAACACTTGACACCAAATGAGAAGGTAAAAAAAGACAAGACAAGAGGTAGGTAGAAGATAAAAAAAAATAGATGACACCCGCTGTCACATCTATTGCTAACTAGAGCTTACCCAAGGCTTCGCACGCGTAAACTATTCGATCTAGTAGTTACAATTGAAATTCCGAGATTTTACAAAATTACCTACCCTGGGAATTCCCAAAATTTATATCGTGGTCTTCATTGAGGCTGTATAGCAACTTTAGTGTAACAAAATTTCATGATTCCAAACCCAGCGGTTGTTATTTCGAAATTTTATCCCTGTTCCGTGGGAATATCGGCAATACCCCTGATATTATTCTGCAATACCCCTGATGTTGAAGATGTTTATGGGCGGTGGTGATCTCTTACCATCAGGAGACCTACTTGCTCGTTTGCCATCCAGTAGAATAAAAAAAAGTAAATTTTCGAAATCACACACAAATACACACAAACATCACGCCTATATTCCCAAATGGGGTAGGCAGAGCACACGAAACGTTATCGATTCGGCGCCACTTTTAGCAATTTTAGGTTTTAAGTTTGACAAAAACGGTACAATAGTGACAGGTTGCTATAGCCTGTCGCCTACGGTATACCTCAGTCCCCTCTTACGACATCCACGGAAGAAATGGAGATGCGTAATTCTAACCCGACACCACACGGGTAACACAGAAGAACGGGTAAGAACAGATAACCGTTAGGGAAGAAAAGTTCTCGTGTGGTGACCACGAACCGGAAGACGAAGCGTTGGCAGGCCTCCCACCAGGTGGACTGACGACATCGTGAGAGTTGCGGGAAACCGGTGGATGCAAGTGGCGAGTTGTCGTTCATTATGGCGTTCTAAGGGGGAGGCCTTTGTCCAGCAGTGGACGCCTTCCGGCTGATGATGATGATGATGACCACACGGGTAAAGGTTAGTATTTCTATAAAAGAAACCAATTTATAATGGTTTTTTCATCAAACTGAGGTTTTATTTATTTAAAAGCATTCGATTGATTGTCTGTCTGTCTGACAATAATAGATAGACAGGTTATTGAAAACGTGTTTAATATTCGTTAATAGAAAAGTTTCTTTGATACTGGTTTGTGTTGTTCTTTTAACGTGAAAAACACTGATTTAATGAGAACTTAAACTCGATAACAGGTTAACAATAATTTCAATGCTTCAATAGTTGCCGAGGGAACTATGAATTTACGGATAGTTTTTCTTCCCAAGGGACTTTAAGTTACGACTTTTGTCTCACATTGATTATATGTATATACTTTTATCTATATTTACATTTTTACTCTTTTGAGTTACTTATACATAGTTTACATGAAATTAATAATTATTAATAGCTTTAGAGTTGTTATTGTTTTTATACATTTATTTATTTTTATATTTATTTTATTTTCGTTTGTTGAACAACGTGCATTATATCTGTTAGACGAGGATACCTTCACGATAACACGGACAATGCATTTGTTCCCAGTGATATGAACACCGGGCTGCCTAAGGTTTTGTGATGTGACTATTATTATTTTTTGATTCCTTATAGATGATAATTGCAACAACAGGGACATATATAATCAAGCGTGCCCACGTTGCGGTGTGTTAAATGTGTAGAAAATTGTTAGATTCTATTGAATTGTACTTTAGATGGGACAGTTTTGAATATTCCCAAACAGTCACACCAGCAACTGTCATACTGTGAATAGTTGGGAACATTTTTACTAAAAAAAAAAATCCCAACTAGTCACACTGTTAGTAGAGGACACTTTTTAATATTTGTTCTCAATGAGTTACACCCGCAACTGTTACACTGTGACTTATTGGAAATACTTTTTGCTACAAAAGATAAGACTAGTCACTCTGTTACCTACCTGGTGGGGTGAATATAAGTATGCAAGCAAAAAAAAGCAAATTTTCTGGGCTTACGCTTCGCTCCCGCCTTAGCTTTCTTAATCTAACCTAACCGAGTCGTTTCTGCTCTGACGTACCCTGCTATAGTTATAGAAATAAGCAAATACATGAAAAGAAAAGCGTAACATTTTTAGGATTAGCTTTGGACAAGCATTTAGACTGGCAGATGCAAATAGAAAAAAATTGTTGTAAATTGAACAGATTTGTTTATGTATTGCGAAAACTGAGACGTACTTCAGGCTTGCAAGTCTCTTTGGCTGCCTACCATGGCTATGTTAGCTCGACCTTAAGATACGGTCTTATTCTATGGGGAAATTGTACAAATTTTAGCAAGGCATTCATTGCACAGAAAAATTGTATACGTGCTGTCTGTGGTTCAGCCCCATATGAATCATGCAAACCACTTTTCAAAAAGCTTGGTATTCTGCCTTTGCCCTGCCTTTATATTCTGGAGATATGCATGTTTGTAAGAAGGCACATGTATCTCTTCACAACAGCAAAAGAAAATTCGTCTAGAGTCCAGCGGAATCCAGGACGACTCGTTCATGTTTGTGTGCCTCGGACAGCGCTTTACAGAAAACATAGCTTTGCAATGTGCATGAAAATTTTTAACAATCTGCCGCAGTGCGTACAAGTGCTTCCTCTAAATAAATTTAAAAATAAGTTAGTACAGATACTGTTAGAAAAAACATATTATAGTGTAAAGGAGTTTCTCACTTACCCTTAAACTTAACATTAAAAAAAAAAAATATTTGCATGCTATAATTAGTAATAGCGGTATAAGCTGCCTATTGTCTCAACACCACCTAATGATATTTTATGTAACTACTTATTCTTTGCAAATAAATATATTCTATTCTATTCTATTCTATAATTGCCATATTTAGTACCTACTTATAATAATCATAAATATACGTATTCCCAATGAGTAACAGTTGCGGGTGTGACTCGTTGGCAACAAATATTAAAAACTGTTCCATCTAGTAACAGTATGACTGGTTGGGATTTTTTTAGCAAAAATATTCCCGACGAGTCACAGTGTGACAGTTAGGTAAGCGTGTGCCTCAGCGGGAACAAACCAGACCACGTAACGCACTGATGCTTTAGGAATTCCTCTTCCCTTTTAAAGTACAGAACCCTTAATATTTGTTACTTTCACCTCATGTTTCATTACTTGCCCTTATTCCAATTCCAAAACTTGATTCCTCAGACTTTGCCCAGTGATACAGATAGCAAGACCGGCGAACCTGTGTGACGGGTCACCACCAGGCGGTTCACCTTGCCTACCGCCATTTTGTTTTACGACAGTGATGGGGCAAGGACACCAACACCAAGACACCAACACTAACACCAAGTCACTTTATTGGTCTAAAATTGGAACAGTCTGAGTCTCAATCATAAACAAGATGCTAAAAAATCAAACTGAATGACGTGATTGAACGATTCCGCTCTTTAGACACTTTTTCCACCGCCAATTCGCGCTGATTGAGAAGCGATAGAGTTAAAAACTAGATACGAGTTGGCTAGCAGCGAAAAGCGAGTGTTTTGCGATAATTTTGGGCTATAAGCGGTGCTATAAGTACAAAGGGTGATTACATGCATTGTGGAGGAAAATGACCGCAATATCAATATTTTTTTGAATGTCATTAACAATATTCGACAGATTTTTTCACGCGATGGTTTGGAAAACTTAAAGGAAAACCAATAGCAGCAGTTCATGATTTAAGAGTTCTATGATTTTTTGTGAAAAACTGATAAAGTTTAATGTATCGCGCCTTGGACCGATAAATAATCAATAACATTTATCAAACCACAATATTATTATACATATCCGATCAAACGGAAGATTTTAATATATAACGTAGAGCCAAAAACTTGTCTATTTCTAACCTGACTGCGCAAACTTTGTCATAAGAACTTAACTTCAGAGCCTCCTCATATCCTTGGCAGAGCTCGCGACAAGCTGAAAAAATTCAATACCAACCAAATCGGTATCTTAGCAACGACGCAAATGGTACCGCTTTTACAGTACAGTGGATCAACGCCTTGTGAAACATAAATCATAGGCCACCATTATTGACGTGTGTGTATTGTGCTAGGGTGACTTGCGTGCATAAATCAAAAGTAAGTATATCGTTCCTTTCTGATTGGTTTAGATTTAAAGTTGCGTATCAAACGGGGATGTGTGAGTGAACTTTTCTGTCCGTATCTACCTTTGAAATCGATGTTTCGTGCAGTGGAAAACGCCTTGAAGATTATGCTGCCTTAGTACTTTTTGGTTCTAAGATTCAATTTACCTGGTTTGAGGTTAGGTTTTTGTGTTGTACCACTAATATTATAAATGCGATCGTTTGCAAGTCTGTTTGTATGATCGTTTCTTTATCACGTCTAAACTGCTGAAACGATTTAGATGGAATACGGTATACAGACAGTTTGAGTCCCGGTGAAGGACATAAGAGGGCATTTCTATATACCGTTGTACCCTGAGTTTATCTCTCAGATTTCAACAAAATTTGGAAGGTAGACTCAAACCATGATTTCGAGCTGCAAAAACGGGGTCTCCAGATGTGTCCCCAAAATATTGTATGGATGTCCGTTTTGTTACGAAAATTATAAGAAAAATTCGTAACAAAACGGATTCTCTTTTTGCAGCTCGGAATCATGGACTAACTCTACCTTCCAAATTTTATTGAAATCGAAGAGAAAAATCGGGGTACAACTGTAGATGGAAATACCCATAGTTTCATCCCGGAAAATTGCATAGTTCCAGCGGGAAAGTTATAAATAAATTCTGCGCGGACGAAATCGCGAGCAACAGCTAGTTGATATTTAAATTACAGCTACAACTGCTTTTTTATGTACTCATACAAAGATTGGTTAAGCTTAAGGGGATCCCATGCCCCAATGACCTTCGATCTGAAATTTTCTAATGTTTTTTGTAGCTTATTTATTAACAATACCTAACGGCTTTAAGCAATACAGTAACACATATTTACTTCAAAGTCTTCGAGATATTTGGCATCAAAGTTGAACAATTTTAGGCCAAAAAACTGGTTTTCTGGCCATAACTTTTGTGTTAATTAGTTTCAAATGAAAACCGTTGACACGTTTTTAGAGACATCAAAGACGAATCCAAATATGTAGATTTTGTATATGTTAGATCTTTCACGACAATAGAGATACGAAATAAGTGTTTTTTCAGACAATGTTTAAAAAAATACTAATATACTAATATTAAATATATTAAATCGTCCTGACATACCTGTAGCATAATATTCACTAATAACTACTGACATACGAGTATTGCATGACTACAATTATTAATGTTACTGTTGTTGTTTTTTAACTATTCTTTTCTATTTTGATTTTGTATTAAATATTGCCACAACTTTAATTAATTCTAAGATACCAATTTATTGTTTTGGAAACTCTCTCTCTCTTAAAAATGCTGCGCCCTTCCGGGTTTCATAATGTTAATGTTAGTGCTATATTGTACTTTTGACATGTGAATTGCATTTAATAAATAAATAAATAAACTAAGGGAAATCATACAAAATTAAGTATTCATTTTTTTCAAAATCCGGTACACGAAAATGGAGATAAAAGATTGCTGTTTGAGATAGCTGTTTGACTTATAATTCTATATGTAGTGCTAAAGTAGGAGATACGATTCAAAACTTATCAAAAATCGATGAAAACCACGGGTAGCCCCTTAAGCATCTGTATGTGGGGCTATAACTTACGTTGATCGTTTGATAAGTGTTTTGTATGTATGATGTTAAGCTGAAAACACAGTGAACTAAATAGAACAGTGTGCTGTTGCTGTTCCATTTTCCTCATATTACAAGCAGTTGTAAATAGTAATAATATTTTAAGCTTATCTACTACGGCGACAATTTTTTTTTATTCGAGTTTATGTGCCATAAGCAATCGGTTCTAAGGTATAGCCAACACAAAAGAATAACGTTCTAAATTTCCATTCATCCATCACAGCCTATATACGTCCCACTGCTGAGCACAGGCCTCCTCTCAGAACAAGAGAGCTTGGGCCATAATTCCCACGCGGGCCCAGTGCGGATTGGGAACTTCACACGCACCATTGAATTGCTTCAAAGCAATTCAATTGAATTTTCTTTTAATTGTTTCCTCACGATGTTTTCTTTCACCGCAAACGTGCGAGCCGGGGTTTGAACCCACGACCTTGCTTGAGAGGCGATAGGTCAAACCACTAGGCCACCACGGCATGTGTTTTAATTACAATTGCCGTACTGTAAATTTAGCTCCACTGTGGGTAAACTTAAAGCATATGAAATCGCGTGCAATTGAGGCCCCATTCACATTCCGATGCAAAACCCAACATGCAGGGCGATACAATCTTACCATCCAACTTCTAAATCGTAGGCCACATATGGGGTACCTTAACTTCGATGTACAAAGCAAAATAGAACGTATTACGTTGATGATATGGTTGATAAGAAAGACTAAAGCTCGTTGAAGTAGACTTTTATCATTATTACATGCCAGTAATAAAGTTAAAATCTTATCGATGGAATAAAATATAGTCCATATATTTGTAAACTAGCTTTTGCCCGCGGCTTAGCCCGCGTGGAATTCGGAACTCGCGCGTTATTCCCTCGGGAAGTGTAATTTTTTCCGGGATAAAAAGTAGCCTATGTCACTCTCTGGCCCATAAAATATCTCTTTGCCAAAATAACGTTGATCCGTCGCTCCGTTTTGACGTGAAAGATGGTTGAACATACATACACACACACTTTCGCGGATATACTTACACGGACATTATTAATTTACTAGCCAAGTGAGCTTCTTATTAGCTTTACCTGTGTTGTAATGCACGCCTATCTCACTGATATTGTAAATGCAAAAGTTTGTAAGTATATATGTATGTTTGTTACTCCGTCACGCTAAAACGGGTAGACGAATTTGGATGGAATTCCGTTCGTAGATAGCTGGATGTCTGGAATAACACAGGCTACTTTTTATCGTAATATTCCCACGGGATCGGGATAAAATGTTGAAATTTCAACCATCGTCTACTTATTGCCGTTATTAATACCAAACAAAAAACGGCAAAACAATCACGTTTGCTGTATGGGAGCCCCCTTAAATATTTATTTTATTCTATTTTTAGTATTTGTTGCTGTAGCCCACATTTACATAATCTGTGAAAAAATTTGAAGTGTCTAACTATTACGACTCAAGAGATAGAGCCTTGTGACAGACGGACGGATGGACAGAGAGACAAATAAACAAACAGCGGAGTCTCAGGAATAGGGTTTCGTTAGCACCCTTTCAAAGTCAAAGTCAAAGTCAAAATCTCTTTATTCAATTTAGGCTATGACAAGCACTTATGAAAAATCTACCACCGGTTCGGAAAAAACCTCTGTTGAGAAGAATCCGGCAAGAAACTCAACGAGATATTTTTTTTTAAAACAGATTCACAATATTTATAGATGATATCTATTAACTGTAAATTACAAGTATTTAACACAATTTTATTTTTAACACAGTAGGTTCGCTATTTGAAGGGACGCTAATGCGGATCGGAAAATCGCTAATGTGGACCTTTGGGGAAAAAAAAAACAAACTGACTTGTGTTAGCAATAGTAACGCCTGTTAAAAATACACGGCAAAGTGTTCCATGTCTCGTGTAGGTAGAATGAAATATTGCAAGGGATCAATAAACTCTCATATTATTATTTATGCAGTGTAGAGGAAACCACCATCTCTGTCTATACCACGCGCCATGTAAATCTGCCTAAAAGTTCATTACTTAATTACTCAGTTTTGACGCAATTTTGAGATACATTTTTATGCGACATCTTTACGTTATTCCCTGATTGTGTTCGAATCGCTTAAGTAATTAGTGCCTATTCAGTTTTTGTGGTACTAGTCGTGGCAATGAACTTTTAGGCAAAGTTAGGCGGCGGAAGGTAGGTAGATATATACATAACCAACCGTCAAAAGGTCGATAAATAAGGCAAATAACCGACGCTACAGTAGAAACTTTTTTCAGACACTCGTTACTCTAGCGCCACGCTGGAGGCATTTGGAATTGCTATGACACGTTTGCAACTTCTCCCTCGTAAGAGATTATCAAGCGATTTATCTTTCCCGCTACAATCTATTCTCATATTCATATTGCATGCACTGTCATCTCATTAGGTAGTCCTAATATTATCAAAATGAACCTCATCATGAAGACCATTTGCCTACGATATGTTTTATTTATGACGACAAATTGCCGTCGTTCGTTACACAAACCTATTTCCCATTTAAATTGCTTTGCATTAAGACAATTTCAAGGAACTTTTGTTATACTCGTAGTTTAATACGATTTGTTTGTTCTGCCTCAATCTTACAATATAAGTTATCTTGCCGTATTTAGCTCTCGGAACTTTATAAATTATTTCTATTATCAACAGTCAGTCACTCAGGCGAGTCAGGCGATCTGACCTAAAAAAATCTGACTGCCTCCCCCCCCCTAGGCCAGAAGCTAGGTACGCCCCTGTCACTGAGTCAAGCACTGTAGTAGGGAGCCCAAACGATATGAACCCTTAACATAGGGACGTCCGCTGAGGATAGCCGATCAGATTGGTAAAAGAAAATCAACTCTTAGAAAAACTCGAGCGCGTCATATGAAGACAAGGTAGGTTAATTCCATGGAGAAAAAGTCGCTGTCTTGGGAGAGTAGAATTATTGACATTACTTTCATTGGTTAATTGAATTTAAATCGATCTATTTAATCAACAAGTTCCTAAACAAAAGCAAAACTTCGTTTCGGAGCTTCTTAAAGCGACATCAAAATATAAACACTATTTTTAACCCTTTACGTCAATTGATTCTAGGCACGTTCCTTACTTATTCTGTGGTACTGCACTTACTTGTATCTACTATTACTTATTTTGTGGTAGGCACTGTGCTGATTCACCACTATATCTATGACTTCCATTAGTTAGCAGGCCGTGCCTCGCACCGCTCTATCATGCGCGATTACTTGCTCCCTTAATTACCAAGTTGCCGACTAATCTATTACTTTGTCTTCATTATACGAAGTTTTGCATTTCCAACCGATTTCCAGGTATTCACGCTATGTGGTACGGGTTAAGCTGACCCAGTTTAGATGTTGGCGCTATTTTAGTTTCAGAAAGTTAAGTACAATCTCATTTTGTCTATACTATCTTGCTCGTTAATCCTGCTGTGAAATAGCCGTGCTTGCACTGTTGTTTCGGCATGGAGAGTAAGACAGCCGGTGAAATTACTGGCACTTGAGGTGTCCCAACTTAGGCCTGTAGGTTGGCAACGCATCTGCCATCCCCCTGGTGTTGCAGTCGAATAAAAAAATACAGTATCCTCTTGACCTCCACACACAACTCCTAATCAATGCCAAAATGTCAGGCCATACAAGTTCAAATCGTCGCATCACTTCTTTCTTGGTTATCCACCTAGAGAGTAATTGATGATCACCACTCGAAAACTTTTCTCTCCTATGAACAAGCGGTTTTGCGAGCGCTGTGAACCCATCGTCACTGTAAAACCATCTGATATATTCTCCAAATTATATGTCAGTCTAGTTCTTCGGCGAAATTCCGGTTTCTGACGCGCAAAGAAACTCCGAGCTTAGCTCTCTATATTTAGTTTTATCCAGAGCCTCTCCAGAAGACCAACAGTCAAAGACCATTGCAATCTCAGCTTACAGATTTTAATTTTCCAGACAATGGCGGACAACAAAGGCCTAAGTATGGCAGCGAGCTGCATAGCTCTCCGTGGAGTTCGTATCTTCCTGAACGCCAGTAAAGCAGCAGCTGCCCGCAGGGTCTCGCCTCCCGTGCAGCGACGGAGGCCCAAGCCGGTGGTACCAGGTGCCAAGCCACCGCAGAAAGTCTTTGATGCGTTAGTTAAGACCACCAAGTTGAACAAGTAAGTGGCGTTGAAGTTAAAGTATATTCTGAACGTGCTCCGAAGATGAGGCATTCAAGGTGGAAGGAAATTGATGGTACGTCCATCACATCACTATTATTTTTTTCTGCTAGATACTGATATTTCGACACAAATTAGAAAAAAATTTCAGGTGGTAGGACCTTGTTCAAGGACCGCCCAGTTTGCTACCACCATCTTGCTCGCTAATCCTGCTGTGAATCAGCAGTGCTTGCACTATTGTGTTTCGGCGTGGAGAGTAAGACAGCCGGTGAAATTACTGGCCCTTGAGGTATCCCATCTTAAGCCTCTAGGTTGGCAACGCATCTGCAATAACCCTTGTGTTGCAGATGTTTATGGGCGGTGGTGATCTCTTACCATCAGGAGACCCACTTGCTCGTCTGCCATACAGTCAAAAGAAAAACATATTACTAGGTATAATACCGATAGTATCAGCTTAAATCAATCTCTACTCATCACTACTAGACACACGCGTTTATCCATTGCAAACAACCACAGTCAAAACTCTTTATAAAACGATAGTACGATCGTATATTAAATAGTTTAGATATCACTTCTTATTATTATAATTTGCATGCTTATACATAAGCTGTACGGCCAAAAACTGTAACCAATTTTATTTAAATATCATCTTCAAGCAAATAAATATCTTTCTTTCTGTTTTATACACTTATTGAGAAGAACTAAGACGAATCATTCTTGTTTACCTATTTACCTTCATCTCTTCCTTGTTTTGGTACCAGCAACTGCGAGTGTTCATGATTACAAGTAATAGCCACAACAACGTTTTACGACTCGCGTTTTACACAACCGTTTCTGTATAAAGTTTTCGGTTAACTATTAATCCCGTAGCTCCGTACACTTGTAGCTTCCCTACGCTAAGTCGGCCCGCGCGCGCCCCGGCGGCCGGTCGCGCCATGCCACACAGAAAACTAAAGGACCGCTCCCTCGAAACACTGCTCAAATGCACTAATTTTAACAAGTGAGTTTTGTTGAAGTACTGGCCGGTAAATGAAACGCGGTGTAAGCAGATTTAAAAAAAATGCTGTTTTCTTTTTAATTTATTTGAAATTGGATTGTTTTTGGTGGTCTGGTCTTCGAAATAACAGTTGTTTGAATTTGGAATACTTATTTATTTATTTTAAACTGGAAATATTATAAGCTCCCATAGCTTCGATATAAAATAAGTAGGTAAATAGTTAAATACCATAATACAGAGTATAAGTACTTGAAAGTTTACTTGAAGTTAACTAACAAGCAATTTTATTGTTAAACTAAAATAGCTGTGCAAAACTCCAAAGTAATATATATAAATAGATAGATACCTACAGATTATCTATTCGAATGATAAATATGCTCTTATTTATTATAGCAATTGCTTATATGTTTTCCTAAATCTATGGTCTTCCGCAAAATAACGTATTATTTTTCAACGGTACGACTACAAAAAAATAGTGATTTCCCACCGTCTGTACGCTTAGATATTCTAAACTGCATGCATTATTTATAGCATTACTACTATTACTGTTTTACCATCAGCTAAATATTTTTTCACGGAAGATGTATCATATAGTAACGATGCGCTCCGGCTTCGCGCGGTTGTTATTTTTTGACAAATAGAGCTAAAAAATGTAAAATGCTTTTTGTTAAAAAAAATTGCAGCAGCAAATTCAAATCATTTATTCAGTAAATAGGCCGCAATGGGCACTTTTACACGCCATTTTTTTTAAACTACCAGCGCTTTCGGAAAGACCATCATTGCCAAGAAGAATGCGCCGCAAGAAACTTGGCAGAAAGTCATTTTTTCAAAATAAAATAATTACAAATAAAATACTTAAAAACTACAGTAAACAATTAAACAAAAAATCACAAAAAAAATAATTAAATAATAATACAGGGATGTATGGGGTCCCTTAGTTACAAAATTAAACACTAACTATATCTACGTTAAGCGGAAGTGTAGAATGCTTCCACCGTCATAAATGAAAAAAATAAAATAATAATAAAAAAACTGAAATATGCATTTCAGGTCAAGTAACCATTAAGCTTTTGGATTCCGAAGGCAAACTCACGTCTGCCGCCCCCAAAGTTAGCTCACACGCACTCATGTCATGCTCTGAAAGCAGAGCGGTACCGAGGGCATGGTATTGCTTCCGTTCCCATAAGCTCTATGGGATCGTCTTGGGAACTTCGACGTAGCGAGCCTGTGACTAGAATTATTAAACTAAAAATATACAAGCTTAAAATCCATAAGCTTAACAATATACAATATAAATATAGCAAGGGGATGTATAAAGTCCCTGAGTTAATAATATAAAATTTATTAATTTAAAAAAATGACGTTAAAATCAGTCATGACGTGTTTCTATTGTCCCCGGTCTACCCTAGTGGCCAAGATTGGGTGGAAAAACGGTGGACCTGACAGGTTGGATGACATCTAACAAATGGCTGGTAAACTGTGGATGAGACTAGCATAGGACCGGGCAAAGTAGGCAAAGTAACCGGGTAAAGTAGTACAAAATTAAAGAGCCCTTTACTCAGCAGTGGGTGTGGGCTGATTTGGTTAACGATTGATGACTGATGACGTCTTTCCCCGGTAGGTACGAGTTGGAGGCTCTCTTCACGATGTACCGGACTCTGGTCATGGCTGCTCAGTCCGCGGTCCCGACCACCGGCATCGGACAGACGGCTCCCAAAACTGACGTAAGTTGCCCAAAGCTCATAGTACTTTCCTAATGTGAAAAAGTGAAGTATTTCAAACTGATATACATACCAGCTTTTTCCCGCAGCTCCGCCCGCGTAGTATTCGGTTATCGCGCGCTGTTCCCTCGGGAACTGTGCATTTTTCTGAGATAAAAAGTAGCCTATGTCACTCTCGGGCCCAAAAATCACGTCGATTCGTTGCTCCATTATGGCGTGAAAGACGGACAAACATATAAACATACAAACACACACACTTTCGCATTTATAACATTAGTATGGAGTCTTTTTCTATTTTTTATTTCAACTCCAAATTTTGTTACTTTTACGGTCATCCCGTAAAACCCATATCGAAAATACAAACTGAAATTTAATACAGATGCACAGAAAAATAAGACCAGCGCTGAGAATTCAACCTAGGCTCTCAGCATTTCGTGCCGCGTGCTATTCCGCTGTACCACCATTGGACAGGAGTACAGACTGGTCCCCAAGATACAAGTTAGCCTAGTTTGGGGTTCCGCTAGACAGTACATTGTTTTGTTTTCAATTTCATGTTTCACTAAATATCTCAAGCATGCTGATGTTTTAAATCCCAAAAATGAAACTGTAAACGATTTATAACCTTTATTTTTAATAAACCTTTTTTACTTTTTTTTTAGACAAGAATTTCTCCTATGCACCACATATCTCAGCTTGTTTGTTTCTTTTAACTTTTAACCTAATTTTTAATGAAAATTTGCACTTTAAAGTTGAATATTTCGTAAACAGATCACTGAACTGAAAAATGGTTTTAAAAGACCTAAGTTATCCCACACTACAGGGTTAGTCAAAATTTTATTTTATCTGAAATTACATCTTTCTAGTACTAACGGTCTCTGAACTTAGCCGCGGACAGACAGACAGACAGACATGGCGAAACTATAAGGGTTCCTAGTTGACTACGGAACCCTAAAAAAACCTGTTCTGGATAATTTTGTAAAAATAGTACCTATTTAAGTCACACGGGTGATACTGGAATACAAACATCGACTCATTGAAGCCTCCGATTTCAGGCTTCTAATAGTATCTCGTGCGTAATTCCTTATTTACAGCCCTTAAGACACTACTACGAGTAATGTAGAACAATTTGAATATGACAGGGTTATTTTGTAATATGAATAATACGGTCGTAGACAGTCTTCGTATGATCTAATGGTACTATAATAGCAGCTTGATAGGTGACCTCGATGCTGGCACGCAACCTAGGTCGCGGTTTAGGTCTCATAAGAATTCTAGGGTAGAGGTCTTGAAATCTAAGGAAAGAAAGGAAGATTTATTCGGGTTCAGCAATAAAATAATAGGCACAATACAAATGTGTGAGAAAAATGTAAAACCAAATAAACATAAAACTCAAGTACTAATTTCACGTGTATTTAGAAACCAACTTGAATAAAAAATAGTTATTTCATATATTTTAACGAATGGGATATACCTACGTTTTATTTACATGGACAATAAAAGAGTAAATAACAATTAAAATAATACTAACCTAAACCTAAAAAAACCTAATAAAACAAAAAAAAAAGAACTACCTAAAGCTAAAAAATGTTTGCAGGTGGCCTACCACCTGGGGTCCACCTAAGGTCCTAACCTTGTGCAAAGTCCGCCCGGATTGCTACCACCATCTTGCTCGCTAATCCTGTCGTGAAGCAGCAGTGCTTGCACTGTTGGGTTACGGCGCGGAGAGTAAGACCGCCGGTGAAATTACTGGCACTTGATGTATTCCAGCTTAGGCCTCTAGGTTGGCAACGCATCTGCAATACCCCTGGTGTTGCAGATGTTTATGGGCTTTAGAGATTTCTTACCACCAAGAGACCCAGTTGCTCGTTTGCCTTCCAGTCAAATAAAAAAAAAAATCCCTTAGACAAGGTTTCCAAGATGGATGCTGGCAGCCAAGCTAATTCTTTGTCTGTGGTAGCTGCCAGCTCTTCGGTCCCCCGTGACGTCTTCGATATCTTTTTTGTAAAGGAAAGTAAATTTTTAAAACTTCTCGGCGTTGTTAATAATGTACCTACCTACTCATTCAGAATTACAGATTTTTAGCACTAGCAGTTTCTAAGCCAGCCGCGGGCGTACTAACGGACATGGAGAAACTAGTAAACTTAAGGGTTCCTTGTGAAACTATGAAACTGTAAAAGTTAACTCTGAATATAATTTCCCCATTCAACAACATTTGCTAAAAGGACAATGACAAAAAAAAACTCATCAAAACAATGAATAATTCGCACTCTTAGACCAAGATTCGAATATATCAACTCAATTTCTGGATGGTCTAAATTGAAATAGTGCATGATTTTGAGCTGATCAATATAACTCTAAATCTAGGAGTGCGAAGTAAAGTTTCCAAAATTCAAGTCACTGCTTGATTGACATCAGCTTACTTAAACTTTTATCACCTACTTTGATCACTGTTTTAAAGATTAAGGATAAAGCTAGCTATCGTAGCTAAACGAAAACACCGAAACACCCGATGACTCGACATAATGGAGTTGTTCCTAGTTTCTTTACAAAAACTTCGTGACATTCGCGCGTGTTGCTGATTGTTCTATTACGGTTTTGCGTTTGTCACTGCGAATAAGATTTTCTGAACGAACTTAAGTTTATGGCGTTCGTAACGTGGTGTAATAGAAGTGCTGAAACTACAAACGAGAAAGGTTTCTGAGACGACGACTTAGGTACCTACCTACAATGTAATGCTAAACTACCTGCTGATATTATGTATTTTTTACTTCTCTCTATTGTAAAGTTTGCCTATAAGAGAAAACTCTATCGCCTATGTAGGTTATGCAATCTGTAATATGGAAATGAAAAAATGAAAAAGAATGTCCTATTCCAACTCCGCGTGAATAATTCTAATAAAACCTAGTTTAAGGGGCATACTCGCTACGACAAAAGTAATGGTAACATGCACCAATAAAATTCGTTTGGAGCAATAACTGTCATCAGAAAGCAAGCAATTTTTCGAGCAATTTCTTGGCAATTGCGTGAGTCCGCGATACGGACTTCCGTGGTTTATGTGCGGATGCTTGTATCCGCCGCATATAAAATATCGGGCTTATGCTCGGGGAATGCTTGAGTACAGTCACCAGCACATCTGACACAGCGCGTGCATAAATGTCTGATACGACACTATTTCTAGGGGCGGTAGGAGTCCTAGTAGACGTGTCAGATTTGTTTGGACGCTCCGTTGAGGCAGGTATTAAAGCAGGGACTGTGCAGCCAGAAACGAATGACGTGGATTACGTGTATTTTTTTAAATTTTGAATGATTTGCTGAAAAGAGTGCACAATGGAATGCAACTGACTATTTGTTGATACACTCTTTTAATTTTGCGATAAACGATCTTTTTCTTTTGCTGCTCGAAATTGAAGTAAATGTGTATTAAAAAAACTTTTTCAAACCCGATACTCGACCCTAAGCCAACCCTAAAAGGGTTAGTGTTGTAAGTATCTAAAGCATTTAGTGACCGTCTGTCTCTCTTATTTCCATCATTACGTCTTATTATGTCTTGAAATAAAGCTTTATCATCCTGCTTAGAAATGCATTATGTACCTAATCCAAATTTGCTACCGTTTCGAATGGTGTTCGTAATAGATTTGTACGCCATATTTGATTTCTGTATTTTTCGTATAGACGTAGTCGTCTTTCAAGTATGGTATAGATTAGCGGATAGTAATAAAAACAATATTATTCAATAAACAAGATTTAAATATAAAATAAATCAGAAATTACATGATACTGGTCGGAAAAATTTCACGTTGTCTGTACCTATACAATTTTTATGATAGCATCATTGTCTATACGATGATATGCTGCCATAAAGCAAATTGGATTCTAACACGCTTAATGAAAATTCTAGGTAAACAGAATGTGTAAAAAACTTATATTTGAATAGAAAAAGGTACAATACAAAGACTCTTTATTGTACACCAGAAATAGTAAGCGATACAGAACAGAAAATAAATACACAGAGAGAAAATTACAAGGTAAGCAAAGGCGGCCTACGAAGGGAAGGTATTCGGTAAACTGTAGGTATGGATACAGAATGCGTATATATTAATTAATTAACTCGGAAAAGTAATTACGTTTACTACGAAAAATCGGTGTTTCCCACTAGTTCCATTGGCAGTACTGGAATAGAGTTCTAAAATAGTACTGTCAACACACCAAAAAATCGCACCTTTTGTGAATTCAAACTACGTAATTTAATTTTCCGCAGGGCATAGACCAAAGCACCTTCCGTGATGTAATGCACAACACCTTCGACCTGGTCACCGAGGAAGCCATCCTAGAGAGGATATGGGTGACTTGGGAGCGCGGAGCTGCCGGGGGGGAGGGGGCCATCAAGTTCGAGGCTTGGGCCAGAGGGCTCAGCAGAATGCTGCGGGGCACTGATGAAGAACGGCGTACGCACTGCTTCGCTGTCTACGACTTGAATGGGGATGGCTGGATCACCAAGGACGAGATGTTTTCGCTGTTGAAGTAAGTATCGTTGCCCAAATGCGTTGAAATTGATCAAAATGGCACTTGAGGTATCCCATCTTAGGCCTCTAGGTTGGCAACGCTTCTGCAATACCCCTGGTTTGCAGATGTTTATGGGCGGTGGTGATCTTTTACCATCAGGAGACCCACATGCTCGTTTGCCATCCAGTCGAATAAAAAAAATGGTTCAATAATAAACAGCTCCTCTATTTAGGTCATAAAATATGTCTTAATATCTAGGCTAAGACCTTCGTATTACTAATAGACGACGATAAAATCATCGAACCTGTAAATAAATATGTTATAGGTACTTTTGCACTTACCTGTAAACACTCAATGACGAATAGTAGGAAAGGGCAAGAGCTTTTGTTTTCCTTTTACAGAAATACTAAGGGGCTGTTTCACCATCCATTGATTAGTGTTAACTGACAGTTAAATGTGATGCCGTCTCTATTTGTTTTGTTCCAATAGACGGAGACGGCATCACATTTAACCTTCAGTTCTTTAATACTAATTAATGGATGTTGAAACAGGCCCTAACTGTAATAAAACTAAACTTTGGTTCTTGGCAGAAATTCATTGCTGAAGCAACCAGGTGACGAAGATCCTGATGAGGGAGTACGAGACTTGGTGGAGTTGGTGCTTAAGAAAATGGATATCGACAGGGATGGTCGAGTGTCATTTGAAGATTACAGGTAAATGATCAATACATATATGCACATACTTATACGTTTTCCCGCGGCTTCGCTTCGCATGCTTAAACTATTCGATCTGATATACGTAGTTACAATTGAAATTCCGGATCTTACAAAATTCCCCTGGGAATACCCAAAATTTATATCGTGGTCTTCATTGAAGTTGTATCTTGTGTTAAGAATAACTGTCCAAAATTTCATCACTCTAAACCCAGCGGTTGAAATTTGAAAATGTTATCCCTATCCCGTGGGAATATTGGGATAAAAAGTAGCTTCTGTGTTACGTGTGTTGTGTGGAGGGGTAGAGTTCCGCTCAGCTCCGTTTGTGGCAGAAGTAGCAAGGTCGTAGGTCAATAATATGGGACCTCCAGTAACATCTGAATCAACTATTATTTCTAGTTAATGAAGCCTTATATTCCTTTTAAGTGCCAACATAACTATACAGAAAACCTCAAATGAAGGGTCCACGGAAAGAACATGTCTAGTCACCTAAGCAACTTTTTGAGTTATAGCGGTTTGAAAGTTAGTCATCACGAACAATTACTATGGTTACCATTTCTTTAAAAGTTAAAAAAAATACATTTTATAATGTTTTCACATTATTTAATTCAATGGTAAGCCATAGTACTTTGTAAGCTCTACATTTGGAGATTAAAATCTCAATTTAAAAAAAAAGTGACTAGACATGTTCTTTCCGTGGACCCTTCAAATTCCGAGAGGTGCCTTTAGCTGTCGACGGTATATCGTCGACTTCTGGGACACCTAGTATATTACTTACTATCTTACTCTAGTTTATATGAAAAAATAAGGATGGCTTCACAAAAACTATGTAAGTTATGTAAGTTACCGAATTTTTTTTTTCAGTCAAGCCGTGGAACAAGAGCCCTTGCTGTTAGAAGCCTTCGGTCAATGCCTGCCTTCTAAGCGGCACGCGGCTGCCTTTCTAAGAACACTAGTTGCTAAGTGAAGTTAGTACACTAAGGACCTGTTTCACCATCCATTGATTAGTGTTAACTGACGGTTAAATGTGATGCCGTCTCTATTTGTTTTGTTCGAATAGACGGAGACGGCATCACGTTTAGCCGTCAGTCAACACTAATCAATGGATGGTTAAACAATCTCTAAGTGAAGATAAGACTAGGTACTTACATACATATTTGTAAGAGTATTTTATAATTTATTAATTTATTTTTGAAACCAGCTTCGTACTTTGTCACATTACAATGTATAACAACACTAACTAAAAAATCGGTCAAGTGCGAGTGCGAACGACTCGCGCATGTAGGGTTCCGTACGATGCGGTCGTGTCGTTTTATTACAGAGTTCCTATGGCCAACGTCTAATTTCGTCATCAGATCAGCTCTACGTCATAATAATATTGCATTGCCATCGGGTTCATACACATGTCATCCTGCAGGTGGTAGAACCTTGTGCAAGGTCCGCCCGGATTGGTACCACCATCTTGCTCGCTAATCCTGCCGTGAAGCAGCAGTGCTTGCACTGTTGTGTTTCGACAGAGTAAGACAGCCGGTGAAATTACTGGAACTTGAGGTATTCCAACTTAGGCCTCTAGGTTGGCAACGCATCTGCAATACCCCTGATGTTGCAGATGTTTATGGGCGGTGGTGATCTCTTACCACCAGGAGACCCACTTGCTCGCTTGCCTTCCAGTCGAATAAAAAAAAACATGCACGCAAAAATTTCAGCTAAATCGGTTGAAGATAGCCACTTCAAATTTAAGTTGAAATATTAATTCCACCCCAACAAACAACTAGTTACATTACTAGTTAATAAAAACATGTCACCAAAATGTAAGCACTAGGACTAGGTGCAAGTATTTTGAATAAATAATAATTTTAAATTCTCATCCTCTTTGGCTGTCGCCCTGTAGTAGGCTGAATAGCGCTTCAGACTTATGCCATGCTCGCGCCAGAAAAAAATTTACAATTAAAAAAAAAAAATTAGCGCGGTAATTTCGGCCGACGCACGGCGCGTACTTATTATTATTAGTGAATTAATCATAACCTGATTTTAAATTTTGACCTTGTAAATAAATATTGTTACTTAGTATAAATTACAACGGACATTTTTTAGTGTAAAAAACATTAAACATAGTGGCTGTGAGTGCTTTATTGAAGTCGGATTTTGTGAAGTGCGTGTAGTGTGTGTCGGAGGTTTGTGGATCATAAATTTTATTTAGTCTTAATGCTGCACGCAAAAATAAACCACGGCCTTAGAGATAATTATTATACTATCGAAGGTTTTATAAAATAGCGCTAATAAAATCACAAATTAATAAGTAGTTGAACATTAAAAACAACATAGGGTCACTCGTAGGGCTGCCACCTTTCAAAAACAGTAGACCCGGAGATTTTAGAAATGTCGTTTTTTTTTATTAAAATAAAACATTTTTTTAAAGATTTAAGTATTTAATGAAATAAGTACAAAGTAATGGTAAATTAATATAGGTATGTAACGTTTTTTGTTTAATATAAATTACCTAGCTAGTGCTAGGCTGACTTGAACTAGCTTGACACTTAAAATTATATTTTTTATTCTGCAGGGATTGTTTCAGCATTTCTTCTTGCTCAGGTTTCTTCAAAAATTTTAAAAATTCTTGGCAATTCATATTGTAATTAATCTTTACAATTAACTCAGCCTTCACCATGTCCACTGATAAGCAGTTTCGCTCGTCTGTCCACAAATTTCCCATTAAAGAAAAGACGCGTTCTACGAAAGCATTGCTTATAGGGATTGAAAAGATTTTACCAATTATTTTTGGCAGTTCGGTGAAAGTTGAGGTGACTTTGAAAAGCTGAACCCATCGTAAATCAACAGATAATGTTGAATTAATAGATTGTTCGAACTGAGGAAATACTTGGTTTAATTTTCGGGTCTCGTCATACAGTTTATCTTCGTCCACATTTTTCAGACCAAGTGATTCGCAAGCTTCCACAGCATCTTCGTAACTTACTGCACTTGTTAGATCGAATTTGGAAAAAAATTTGAACACAGAATGCTCAAAATCATAATATTTCTGTACGTATTCAAGAGTTCTTCTGTAAACCTCATTGGCTTCTTTTTTGAATTGATCCTGTTCGGAAGGCCTCAAAAACTTCATGTTTCTCATTACTTTGGCGCCATAAAACTCGTCATGCAGTCGGCTTTCAACCTTGTCTTTTATATTTTTCATAATTGGGTGCAACTCAGTAGCTGTTACTGTGTTTTTTTCCAGTAATAGTATGGCTTCTGTCAGCATATTCATATAATGATGAATGAAATATAAATAACATTCCTGTAGTGTGATTTTTGCAGATAAACTTCCAGCATCATCACCACACTGTTTTACGAATTCCCATATTATCTTATGGCATGCTGCTTCACCAAGACTTTTGAAATACGCGGATACAGCAGGCCATGACAATATCAATCTGTCAACAGCTCTTCCCAAACTTAACCATCTAGTTGGCCCATGTCTCAAAACTTTTCTGTATTCAATTTCAAACTCCTCAAAAAATGCCTGCAATTCTCTCGTGCGTTTTGCGCTGTTCGAAAATTCCGCATAAACTTTCATAATCAAGTTTTCCACATCATATGTTAAAGCTTTCATAGCGTTTCTGGCGGCGTTATGAAGAACGTGACAGTTACAATTTGCTTTAACGACTTTGGTATCGGAATATTTATCTTTAATTTTTTGGTACACGGAATTGTGAGCACCGTAATTAACCGGTGCATTATCTGCAGAGAAAGCAGACAGCAAAGTTGTGTCTAAGTCATGCTGAAGCATAAAATTGTCAATATTCTCAAAAATTTTTTGAGATGTTTCGTTCGAATCCTCATAAAAATCCATTAATTTATTCTGAACACCTTTTTCTTGGTCAAAGTATCTGATGACAATTGGATACATTTTCTGGGATCCTTTATTTGAGGCGTCGATAGCAATCGAAAAGTGAACCCCGCCTCCAGATTGAGTCCTTTTTAGGTCTTGTATTGTTGACTGGATTGAATTCGGTGCTAGGACATTCAAAACAATGGCTTCAGCTTTTGTTCTGCCGCAGTGAACTTTATGTGATAGTGGTGAATCGGAATAAAGAGTAGCATTTAATTTAATACCACAATCGGTGCTCAAGTAACTATGGTGGTGGCTAATTGCATGATAAATCGACGCAATTTCGATTGTCGCTACTTTTAGCTCTTCAGAAGAATTTTTCTTGGGCAGAAAAGCGGTTATCAAAGAGTTTGAGTCAATGTTTCTCACCTTTTTCTTGTGCGTTTCACTGTTAAGATGAGTCGATAACGCCTTTTCACCATCCCATTTCACTGTAAATTTCACGTTACAAAATACACATTTCGCGTTTTTTTCATCGACTTTTCTCACCCACATTTTATACTTCTCATTTTCTAGCCACACTTGTTGAAAATTACATTCG
Organism: Choristoneura rosaceana; assembly: GCA_037349165.1. NCBI lineage: Eukaryota > Metazoa > Arthropoda > Insecta > Lepidoptera > Tortricidae > Choristoneura > Choristoneura rosaceana. The sequence goes on from JAZBNJ010000026.1 coordinate 3,402,055, forward strand.
TACTTCTTTTTTTTCTTCGACTGTGATTCTTCTTGTTCCATTATGACCACACGCTACAACACTAGGTACTTTTAATAAGAGAAAGTACCGAAAACAATCTGTGATAGAAATATTAATGAACAAAACATAAAATACTCTTGTTTGTGTGCAATTATTACGAAGCGCTAACAGAAATTAGCTATTGTTTTGAATCTAATGATCGTTCTGCGTACGCATGTACTGTTGTACCCCGCCCGCGCTCCCTGCCTGCTACTCCCACTTTCCCGCTCACTCGGCCGCCCGCGCCCGCGCCCGCGCCCGTACGTTGTACGTCTCACTCAGACTATCAGTCACGCACGCACGCACTCCGCGCCGTGCGCCCGGTGCGTGATGACGTGTTGTCGCTTCCCGTTCCATCGGACCCGGAGATATCGATGTTAAACCCGTAGCCCGGACATGAACCATGCAAACCCGTAAACTCCGGGTCAAACCCGGAGAGGTGGCAGCTCTAGTCACTCGCGTTACCCCTAGCAACTGACGGCCGAATCTTAGCAGCCTAGCAACCAAAAACCGCTGAATGAAACACGTTTCTTGTATGAAGACCCCCCTTAATTTTTAACTTTATTTTATTTTTAGTATTTGTTGTTGTAGCGGCCACTGTAATACATAATCTGTGAAAATTTCAAGTGCCTAGCTATTACGGCTTAAGAGATAGAGCCCTGTGACAGACGGACAGACAGACAGACAGACAGACAGACAGACAGCGGAGTCTCAGTAATAGGGTCCCGTTTGGCACCCTTTGGGTACGGAACCCTAAAAACATGGTCACAATATTTAAGATTTGTTTTTGGAATCTTTTTGTATTTTTTATTTCGACTCCAAATTTTGTTACTTACTCATGCCGTAAAATGCTCATCGAAAATACAATCTGAAACATAGATGCACAGAAAAACCAGAAAAAGAGACCAGCGCTGAGAATCAAACATAGATCCTCAGCATTCCGTGCTGCGTGCTATACCGCTACATCACCACTGGACAGGAGTATAGACACAAATTTCTTCTATGCACCACATATCTCAGCTTATTTTGTTTATTATTTAGTCACTTAAGCAGCGACACTAGTGACATCTATGCTTTTAGCCCTCATCGAGAAACTTTCAGCACCCCATCGGAACTAACCGCTCACCTGGACAAGAGATGTCGCTATTAAGCAATCAAATTAAGAGATATACGTGGTGCATAGGAGAAATTTGTGTCTATACTCCTGTCCAGTCGTGATGTAGCGGTATAGCACGCAGCACGGAATGCTGAGGACCTAGGTTTGATTCCCAGCGTTGGTCTCTTTTTTTAGTTTTTCTGTGCATCTATGTTTCACTTTGTATTTTCGATGTCGCAATATTTTGTTATACCTAATCCTTGTCACAGCACCACAATAGACAACCTGAGGCCGTATTGTTTATCGCAATGACGTTTGCGATCGCATTCACCATCCCTTTCTACTCACGTATTATTCCGTGTGACAGAAAGAAGTAGTAGAAATGATTGTGATTGTGTGGGACATTAAGGCCTCTGTACAGCACCATGTTTGAAGCTGGCTAGTGAGCGCTAGCACTTGACTTTAATAATTGTGTTCATCTGATTAACACTACTGCTGTATTTACTTTTATATATCTTATAAGGCAAAAGAAAGAGCGGGTCATATAAATGAATGAAAATACGAAAACTTAATAAAGAAACTTTATTTAACAATAATTTGTTAACCTACAATAAAATACCTAATATAAATTAGTCGGTATTCACTCGTGGGCTTCAACGCTGGCTCCAACGAAGGTGTTCATGATTCTACTGGCACTGCGCGATAGAAAAGCGGTGAGGAACTGGAAAAGATTGATTTAAGGTATTACTCTATCTTTAACCTGCGACGCAAAAAGAGGGGTGATATAAGTTTGACCGCTGTGTGTGTCTGTCTGTCTGTCAGTGGCACCGTATGACCGTAGCTCTTAAACGGGTGGACCGATTTGAATGCGGTTTTTTTTATTTGAAATATTGAACTTTGGAGTGACAAAGTTTTCCTATTTTTTATTGGTTAGGTTAATGGCCTTGGAGGACAAGTATCCTATAACCGCCATTGTGGACAAGGTAAATCCTTATGATCTTATCATTTTCATAAAAATTTACTTTATCAAAATAACATTTATTGATCTGTGTCGACGCTGAGTATTTTTTGTCATGTTTGACTAGCTTGATTCCTGATTAAGGCAAGCAAAATTTTTAAATTACAATTTTTTTTGAAAAATTACTTAATAGTTTCTATTTGGTGAAATGTAGCTTCCCATATAGCAAAGTTGACTGTTAAGCTTTAGGAGTTCAACCGCGGTAAATTTATAAATCTTTTGTAGTTTCTCTTCGTTAAATTCTGTTATTGCTACCGCTACTTTCTGCTATTATTCATCAATAAGCTTAATTCATCTAACACTGATAGATATATATATATTTTTTTAAATAGCCTACTTAGGGTCTCACTGCTGAGCAAAGGCTTCCCCTTTATCCTTCCACTCGTCTCTGGCTTCGGCAAACTGTTGCCAGTCCGGCTGGAATCGCTCCAAATCGTCTCGTCACCTTCTTTTAGGCCTACCTCTGCTCCGGTGCCCGTCGCTTGGAACCCAAGTGGTGATAAATCATTTACTGAACCAAATTTCACAATAATCTCCCAAGCCAAGGTTTATTTTCATATACTCACCCTGTTTACATAATGCATGCTGCCAGGAATGCTGATCTCCTGTATGTCCCTCCTCATGGCATCGATAATTATATCAGCCGCGTCTCCTGGCTCCACCATCTTCATACGATCCTGGAAGCGGATGCGAGGGTTCTTGCAGAGTCCCGTGTTCACCATGTACGGGCAGACTGTTGTGAACTTTATCTGGTGGAAAAACACAATGTTATATTTCATCAGTGACAAAATAAAGGCCCAGCTTTAGCTGGTTGATACCACAATACCACAGTAACAATACGATCTAATCTACCATGTACAGATTTTTAACCTCCGACGCAAAAAGAGGGGTGTTATAAGGTGACCGCTGTGTGTCTATCTGTCTGTCTATGGCACCGTAGCTCTTAAACGGGTGGACCGATTTGAATGCGATTTTTTTTTATTTGAAAGCAGGTTTTCTAACAATGGTTCTGAGATATGTTTTATCAAAATCGATTCAGCCGTTTTTGAGATATTGAACTTTGAAGTGACAAAGTCGGGGGTTTTCCAACTTTTTGTTGGTCAGGTTATAAATGTCTTTGAAGTATGTGCCATTATAGGTAGTATTTTCTTTGGCTAATAACGCGAGAATTAACAGAGAAATATAATAGGTATAAAAAATAACGAACATGTTAGAGGTTAGTCCTTTTTGGTCAGACGATTTGCTTTTCCAACATCCAACAAACTGGATTTCACCAAGCTAAACCAACGCAATTTTATAGTTTTTATTACCCGTTATAGTCTGTGTAAATACACAGATTTCATAGTTAAAATAAAACGGCAGTTTTTGCTGTGAATCACCTCTTGATATCTACGTGCGCTTAACTTGAAAACAAATATTATTAGTCAAAATTCACCTTGCTGTTGCCTTCAGTCTCATCAAACAACTCATTCTCGAGTGCCTCCATGACGCCTCGCACAGCAAACTTGGTGCCGCAGTACGGGACCAGGTTCTTAAAGCCAATAAGACCAGCCATTGACGACATGGCCACTATGTGCCCGTGGTTGCGCTCCTTCATCGACGGCAGGAAAGCTTGGATCATCTAAAACAAGTCGTAATATAAAATAGTCAATTATAGGTGCAAACCATCAATTTTACATGACACAGGATAAGATTCTCGAATGGATACTGTGGATTGGAAGCGTAGTGTAGGACGTCCACCAACGAGATGGAAGGATGACCTGGTTAAAGCTGCGAGTTCGCGGTGGATGCAAGATGCTTCCAACCGAAGCTACTAGAGGTCTACGGAGAAAGGCCTATGCCCAACAACAGTGGACGTCCTACGACTGATATGATGATGATGATAGGATAATGCCAATCAAGCAAAGTGAGGGCTTCAAAGGATAATCGTAAAAATATAAACAGTCTCTCAAAGAATGTAACATCAGTCTTACCCAAAGATTGGCAGTAAGGTTGACATCGATTGTAGATCTAATATTCTTTTCAGTCCAAAGCAGAAGCGGCTGCGAAGGCATGATGCCAGCGTTATTGACTAGAATTGACACATCACCAACTTCTTTCTTGACCTTATCTGCTAAGTTAAAGACTGCTGCGCGATCGGTTACGTCACATCTGAAAGGGTTTTAATTTCAGTTAGGTTTGGGGACGCTAAAAAACATGACCATATATACCACTTTGTGGTCCGTCTGTCTGTTTATCCATCAACCAAGGCTCTTTTTCTCAGGAGCACGTAGAGGAATCTATCTCTATCCATCCAGCTGGAATTAAGGGACATCTTTGAAGATTGTTTGTATTACTTCAATAATTTATATTGAGCTCACTCGTATCTATGCGCCCTTCCACGTTTGTCCTTGATCATTTTGACAGTTTCTTCATTCCCTTTGGCGTTGATATCGACGCAAACCACGACAGCGCCAAGCTTGCCGAAACGCAGTGCCATCTCACGACCCATGCCATGACCAGCGCCGGTGATCTGCAAAAACAATGCTGAATTATCACGTCGAACTCCTAGTTTAAGAAGAAGAAGAAGAAGAAGATTGATTTATTTGCCAACATGAACACATAGGCACACAGAATACAAATAAACAATAAACTAATATGTGTTTGCCAGTCCCTTGCACTGTATGACAAAAGGAACAGGCTCAGCTAGGCAGGTTTATCTACCTAATTGATAAAGTACAAGTCAATAATGCTGAAGCGGCCGTTTCGCTTTAGTGGGAGACACACTTCCAGAATCGTGTTTTACTATTGTAAATTGCAAGAGGATCGATAGCAAAATGTTAGTAACTATTTTAGCCAGTCATCTGAAAGTATATTATTTGTCATTTGCTAGATACGACGTGGATTCGACCTGTATGAAGTCGACGAACATTAGTTAAGTCTGCTGATTGTTTCTGTGAGATAAGTTAAAAAGAAATCTTAGAATTTTAAATGCTTACTAAAGCGATCTCCCCGCGGATGTCCTTAGGTTCGTTGGGCACGATCGCCTTGTAGACGCAGCGAATGTTCTCGACATGCACCTTTATGAGCGTCCATATCAGCTCGAGAACTAGTGTTATGATTTCCACTGCGTCTGCCCTGAAACATTTTTATAAATACCATTAAACCTCGATTCGGAACTGTATCATACTACAATTTGACCACATAGGATTAGGTGCGGTTAATACATAGGTATTATGAAACTAAGAAATAAAAATCATGGGATAACTAACACCAATTGACTTAGTCCCAAACTAAGCAAGACTTGTGTACCTTGTTAATTAGGTACTTTCCTTATTTGTACTGAACTCTCGATGCGCGAATCCGATTGGATGTTTTTTCTGGTGGTTGGATGTCTATACTTGGTATGTTTAAGTAATATACTTATTAAAGAAAAAACTCAACAAAGAAGCTCTTTGTGTCAAAGACAAACTTGAAGCTGATATGACGTGGGTTATAGGAGCTAGTCCCGAATTGGGTAAGGGATAAGCATACCCAATAAATATTCAGTTGTTCGCTAAGCCGAAATAACACTTAAGTAACATTCACTTATAAATTCTTATCCCTTGTGTGTTCTTAGGATAACGCAGGCATTAAGATTATACACAACTTATCGGACCGATAAATAAAATGTATTTTATAAGTTTATTTAAAAGTTATGCAATTTTTGATAAAACTATAACCAATAAAGAAAGATGCAAGTTTGACCATAGAGCTGCCACTTTTTGTCTCTATAGTAACAATAACTATTGGTGGATTCAACATCATCATCCACTGCTGACAAAGACGTCCACTGCTGGACATACGCCTCCTCCAAGGCTCTCCACTCAGACCGGTCTTGTGCTTTTCGCTTCCACCGCGATCCCGCGATCTTAGCCAGGTCGTCGCTCCATCTTGTTGGAGGCCTATGGACAGCTCGTCTCCCGGTCCGCGGACGCCATTCGAGAACCTTCTGACCCCATTGGCCATCAGTCCTGCTTGCAATGTGCCCCGCCCACTGCCACTTCAGTTTCGCAATTCTTCGGGCTATGTCAGTAACCTTAGTTCCACTGCGGATATCATCATTTCTGATTCTATCCCGCAGAGAAATCCCGAGCATAGCCCTGTCCATAGCCCTTTGAGTGACTTTGAGCTTCCTTACGAGGCCCATCGTTAGCGCCCACGTCTCAGATCCGTATGTCATCACTGGCAACACACACTGGTCAAAGACTTTTGACTTCAAACACTGCGGTAATTTGGATGAAAAGACACTGCGAAGCTTCCCGAACGCTGCCCAGCCGAGTTGGATTCGACGAGTGATCTCTTTCTCGAAGTTGGACCTACCTAACTGGACCGTCTGTCCTGTCTGTCTATTGGTGGATTGGTGGATTATTTTCGTTGTTTTATAATTACGGATCAGCAGGGCTACTAAACCTGAAACTCGAAGTTCGTGTCATGCGGTCCCTCTGACGCTTATACTATTTAATACAAAAGCAAGAGGGACGGTACGACACAAGCTTCGAGTTTCGAGTTTAGTACGAATACTAGCCCTGCTGGTCAGAAAGAAAACGTCTCTTCATGCTCCCATAACGCCCAGACAAAGTGGAAATTCTTGTGGTCGTTAGTGGGTATAAACAGGATGTAACATTTAGATCGATCGGTATGGGAAAGTCTAAAACTATAAGACATACATAGATCTGTTCTTAGGAACCATGCAATACAATACAATTACTCTTTATTGTACACCAGAAATAGTAAGCGATACAGAAAACAGGTACACAGAGAAAATTACAAGGTAAGCAATAGGCGGCCTTATCGCTTAAGAGCGATCTCTTCTAGGCAACCTTTTTACAGAAAGAAGGATAGAGGCGCTGTACAATTCTCCATACAAATAATTCACGCCGTCGCTATCGAGTACGGTCACTGTAAACTCATGGTAGTGGTACAGGACCTCAAGCTTCGTAGTTTAACTAACCACTGAATACTAAGAGAAATGAAATTAATAAAATATATACTTACATTTTTACCGCTTCTTAGGTTCAATACCTAAGTACGCCACTTCCTTCAGAGAGCTTAAATAATAAAATGAGCAATTCTTATCTATACACACCTATTTTATACATGTGGTACATACAAGTAAATATAATCAAAATGTCTGTTTGAGCTAGACATGTTTCGGGCTAATCCGCAACCCTTCTTCTGGGAGCACCGCGACTCGGCGGCTGCGCGCTACCGCCCTGCAGGGCTACTGCAAAACTCGAAACTCGAAGTTCGTATCGTACCGTCCCTCTCGCTCTCGTATTAAATAGCATAAGTGTCAGAGGGACCACACGACACGAACTTGGAGTTTTGACTGTGGACCGCGGATCGATGAGCAAAGCGTATCTACAACGTTCACCAACACGGTAGACCGATGACCTGGTTAAAGCCTCAGGTTCACAATGGACGCAAGAAGCTTTCAACCAAAGCAACTGGAGATCTATTGGGGGACCTTTATCCAACAGTGGCCGTCCCACGGCTTCTACGATGATGATGAGGATGATATGACATAGGGAGTCTCGAATGATCATCATATCTAATTCGACAGATTCGAAATCTATAGCTAAAGCTACTCGATCAGATGTTATTACTCGTATAGCCTGCCCAGGGAGATCTGGCAATAGCATCAGTCCATCAAGCAGCAATGTAAGATCGTTTTTACATTATCCGATCCGATATCGGTATCGGACGATCATAGACTACATCCGATAGCCGATGTGCTACTTTCACATATTTCCGATACGGCCAGCTCAAAATGGCCGCCACAGTCACATCGGGCTCTGCGCACACAGAGTCATTTAGATACTCGTATAGCACACATACAAACTTTATCGTCCGACAGCTCACTGGCGTCCGATGGTGCCGTGAATATCAGTGTCGGCTCTGATATCCGATATCGGGCTGGACAATGTGAAATACAAGTATTCGTGATCAATATTGGAAATAGAGGAAAAGTTATTACTTTACGTGATTAATCATTTGTAGACCTGAATTTCTTTAGCTGACTCAATGATTTTAACTCTGTGTCAAATTTAATTAATTCATTAAGATCAATGTTAAAAACATAAAATCCATACTTTATTGTTATTTATTTTCTTAATTTTTAACTCATTTCATTAATATGTATACCCACGTTTGCCCTTTGTTCTATAGGTAGCAGATGTTTTTTTTATGTGTGAAGTTTGTTGCAATCCCATTTTTTTTAATTTACTGTATTTCATGTTGCAACATTTCAGTGGTTCTATTGTGAACATCCGGCTTAAATTAATATAACCATTTGCAGTGTTTTGCTTTGTTACTGTGTTTGGATATAGGTATACCTACTTAGTGGTATATCATTGTTATCGTATCAGTATGTTATGTGAACCTAGATAGTAGTTTTATCTTGCTTACCTAATTTGAAATTATTTCTTAGATATTGATAATGATAACAAAAACTGGCTACTACTTGGACACAATATGCATGGATTAGCTGCATATGGTTATATTCATAGATAGGGTTATATTTTATATTGTCAATGCGGTCTTAATGATTTATTAATGTGGCTTTCAAAGTTATTAAATTTCACAATTAAGATATTTTTCAACTTATACACTGTTTGAACTTATTATTAAATTAAAATTTCTTCTTTCGTCGTTGAATCTAGTTTTTTTTTCGACAAAATCTGCTTAGGTACCGGGAGTACAATGTAATGCCAGAGACAGATCCTTGCGGAACTCCAACTAGTTGTAATAAAATAGCAGGGTTAAACTGTTTAGAAAAGCTTCAAACTTAAAATACTTTATTTGATATCACAATTTTAGGAACCCACATACAATAAAATAAAATATCAGTCTATCGCTCAGTCATGAGCATCAACACCAGCATCGAAGTATGTGATGATAAGTCTCTCAGCAGATCGCGATATTAAACGGCCGAAAAACTGAAAAATAAATTATTGTAAAATTAATATTTGAAGGTAGAAACAATAGCAAGTTCACCGTTTCTTTCCAAAGTTTCCAAAGAGAGGATTAGTAATAAATGTATTATCTTATGAGAATCATTAGTTATATTTTAAGAGTGTCTGATTATGAATCATCTTCATCTTTAATAAGATTGTCAATTTCCTTGCCGACGTCAACCACTTCTAACTTCCTAATATCCTTAGCTAACAACTGTCATGCAATGGTCGCGATTACATCTCATCAATGTTTTAACCTCTTCACTGCCAGAGTCATCCAGTCATGACAGCCAATGGAATGTCTTATACACCACGGTCATCTATATACATGATCAACATTCAACTCAAAATTAATCTTCCGCAATGGGATTAAAAATCAAGTTGATTTGTCGCTGGTTTTTCTGTGATATTCATTTGTTTTGTGGTGGTTAGGTTAAAATGATTTTCGAAGAATTTAATTGTTACAATTTATTACGTAAGATGATTCAATATCGAAATGTGAGTTCAACAAACTAATCTACTCACCCTGTTCGTATAATGCATGTTGCCAGGAATACTGATCTCCAGAACGTCTCTCCTCACAGCGTCAACTATTTGGTCAGCCGCATCACCAGGCTCCACCATTTTCATCTTGTCCTGGAAGCGGATGCGAGGTTTCTTGCAGAGTCCCGTGTTCACCATGTACGGGCAGATCGTAGTGAATTTAATCTAAAAAAAATAAACAATATGAATCCGTTTATTAATGCAAATTAGAATTGTGCTATAAGCACCAGTTGGAATTTCATTGAAGTAGACGAAAAATAGGAACTGCAGCTGTGAGATAGATAGAACCACTTAATAAAGTATTAATAAAGCACTAAGTAAAGCAATAATTTTAAAAATACACGAACTTGACTGTTGCCGTTTGACTCTTGATACAATTCGGTTTGCAGGGACTCCATGACGCCTCGGATTGCGAACTTGGTCCCGCAGTATGGGACCAGATTCCTAAGACCAACGTGACCAGTCATTGACGATATGGCTACTAAGTGTCCGTAGTTGCGCACCTTCATTGATGGCAGGAACGCTTGGATCATCTAAAGAAGATAAGCAGATATAAATTAAATCGAAAGCGTAATCACTATTAGTTACTGTTTCCTAAATAACCTTGTGACTTACCCAAATGTGTCCAATGAAGTTGATTTCGACTGTCGATCTGACTTTCTCTTCGGTCCATAGCAGGATTGGCTGCGAAGGCATGATTCCAGCATTGTTCACCAGAATAGAAACCTCTCCGACTTCGTTTTTTATCTTTTCTTCAAGGTTAAACACTGCTGTTCGGTCAGTTACATCACATCTGAAATTATTCTTTATATCTTAATTTTTGCCATCAATACAAGGAAAATTACCTATTGGTATGTAATTTATAATCATTTTTTTTATAATCATGAAAAAAATACCAAAATACATAATAACCCTCATATTAGCCAAGTACATAGTTTTGATTTGCTTCTATCACGAATGACCTCATTTTGGTCTTACTCGCATATGTATTTCTTAAATAAGTATTGTAAGTACTTAGGTAACACCTTAAATTTCAACTTGTAATTTTCAGGTCCGTCTCTAAATGAAAACACTTTATTATAGTCATGGAAACTTCACTGCAAAATTAAGATTTTTAGAAAGAAAGAAATTATTTAGTACCTAATTACCTAGTACCCTCCTTCTTCGCAGTCGGGTAAAAAGAACATCAGATTGGATGTCATCGATTATCATCCCTTTTCTACCTTAAATGTAGGTACTTACTCGTAGCTATACGCTATGCCACCATTATCCTTGATAATTTTGACAGTTTCTTCATTGCCCTCACGGTTTATGTCGACGCTTACTACTACAGCACCGAGCTTGCCGAAGCGAAGAGCCATCTCACGGCCCAATCCATGACCGGCACCGGTTATCTATAAGTGTAAGAGCACCAGTAAATATAAAAAAAAATACTATTTTATTCTGAGTAAATAAATAGTTGTGATTTGACACCTATTCAGCAGCGTTTCTACCAGAGGATGCGTTGCGAGTTTTCATCAACCGATAGAAATGCTTCATTTACTTCCGCCAGAGATGTGTAAATGTACGAGGATGCGTAAATGAAGCGTTTCTATTGGCTAATGAAAAAGGCATCCCTTGCAACACATTCTTGCACGATATTGTGGAAATGCTGCTTTAGCACACTACGAAAGTGTAAGGGCGAGTAGATAGTTTTTCGAAAACTTGTCTGCTATGAGATGCTAATGGATCTCTAGCCTATATTAGCTATGTCATAATGAATGAATTCAACCCCTCCTAGCACTACCAAAAAATTGCTATTTTAGTTTAGCCGAACTACATTACCTACCTTTCTAGTCTTCTAAGCCGCCTAGCAGCTAATTTATAATTTCTACCATGTTAAACTAATTAAGTAACACTAGGTACAATATACAAGGCACTTAGAATTCGTTTCAGCTTGTAGTTAGTTTAGTGCATAGAATCATTTTTAGGGCTTTTTTCACCCAGGAAACTACTCAGTTTTGAGACACCTTGCGTATTTAACAGTGGTATATCTTACGAGAACAATCTCCCCGCGGATGTCCTTGGGCTCGTTGGGCACGAACACTTTGTAGATGCAACGAATGTTCTCCACTTGCACCTTTATGGCCAGCCATATCAAGTCCAGAATCAATGTAATGATTTCCACTATGTCCGCCCTGAAAGTGTCACATTATCTAATGTTTATAAGTACATAATAATCTATCAATATTGAACCCTGGGAGGCCGATTCAGGCATTCGGCCGATTCATAAATTACAAGGTAAGCAATAGGCGGCCTTATCGCTTAAGAGCGATCTCTTCTAGGCAACCTTTTTACAGAAAGAAGGATAGAGGCGCTGTACAATTCTCCATACAAATAATTCACGCCGTCGCTATCGAGTACGGTCACTGTAAACTCATGGTAGTGGTACAGGACCTCAAGCTTCGTAGTTTAACTAACCACTGAATACTAAGAGAAATGAAATTAATAAAATATATACTTACATTTTTACCGCTTCTTAGGTTCAATACCTAAGTACGCCACTTCCTTCAGAGAGCTTTTGCTGTTATGGTGTGAGACATCAAAAAGTTTAAAACACGTGTTTATCAGAGTTGTAAAGATAAAGATAGATCTGGGTTTACAACCTTTTAGAGTTCCGTACTTCGAAAAGAAAAAAGAATCATGACATCGCTTCATTATATTTACTTTAAATTGGATATCTTTATGCGTTCTAAGCGATCTATTGACGTGTCTTTTTATTAAAAAACACTTTTGAAAAATAAGTCACAGCAAATCGTAACAATTAGCAAGAAAATGTGATCATTTACATGCTTTTGGTATCATATGTAATAGTTACTGTTTTTAGGGTTCCGGAGCCAAAATGGCAAAAACGGAACCCTTATAGTTTCGCCATGTCTGTCTGTCTGTCCGTCTGTCTGTCTGTCTGTCTGTCCGTCCGCGGCTTTGCTCAGGGGCTATCAATGCTAGAAAGCTGTAATTTTGCACGGATATATAGGTAAACTATGCCGACAAAATAGTACAATTAAAAATTCAAAAACAATTTTTTTTAGGGTACTTCCCATAGACGTAAAGTGGCGGTGATTTTTTTTTTCTCATCCAACCCTATAGTGTGGGGTATCGTTGGATAGGTATTTTAAAACCATTATGGGTTTGCTAAAACGATTTTTCGATTCAGTAAAGCGTTTGCGAAATATTCAACTTTAAAGTGCAAATCTTCATTAAAATCGAGCGTCCCCCCCCCTCTAAAATCTAAACCGGTGGGTGGAAAAATTTGAAAAAATTCAGGATGGTAGTCAGTATATCAAACTTTCAAGGAAAACTATAACGGCTATGTTTGCTTGAGAATTATTAGTAGTTTATGAGTAAATAGCAGCGTAAGGTATAAAATATACCTAAACTTGGAAGATTCCATATAAAATACGAAATCCTTAGAAAAATATTACTTAATTTTTTCGTAACGGCTACGGAACCCTATTTTGGGCGTGTCCGACACGCTCTTGGCCGGTTTTTTTTAAAAACGTTTTTCAATATAAACACTCGTGAAGTTCGTTTACCCTTTTTCTAATGCAAAAAAAACGAAGTATAGATTTGCACGGAACACTAAGTGCGCAAATCCGACTCGCAATTAGCCCGGTAATTTTAAACAACGAGTAGAGTCCCTTTTGGCCTTTTTAACCCCCGACGCAAAAGGAGGGTTTATAAGTTTGACTGCCATGTGTGTCTGTCTGTGTATATGTCTGTGGCACCGTAGCTCTTAAAAGGGTCGACCAATTTTTTTATTTTTTATTTCACTGGATGACGAACGAGCAAGTGGGTCTCCTGATGGTAAGAGATCACCACCGCCTGTAAACATCTGCAACACCATGGGTATTTCAGATGCGTTTAGAGCTGCTGCACTGCTAGCACTGCTGCTTCACGACAGGATTAGCGAGCAAGATGGTGGTAGCAATCCGGGCGGACCTTGCACAAGGTTCTACCACCTGCAAAACTTTTATTATTTATTTTTTCTAATAGAAATTTATTTTTTCTAACCTTCTAATAGTTTGATGTTTCATCAAACTTGGTTCAGCCATTTTTGAATTATTGAACTTTGAATGACAAAGTCAGGAGTTTTCCAACTTTTTATTGATTAGGTTATTCAACAGGCGTCCAGCCGCTCCCTGCAAACCGTGTCTGCTAGCGTAGGGCCTTAGGGCATACCTACTTAGTAAAAGTGTATACACATACACTAGATCTCTGCCGTATCGGTCGTGTTCAGATATTTTTGATCAAATTTTTGCTCACAAGCTAATGAACTCGACTGTACATGTACCTATATGCGGTTTACATTCCGTTTCTGGCACGTTCATATTATGATCATAGCTGGCACAGTGCAGTGGGTCCGACCTTTAGTCTGAAATAATACTCAGTGAACCACCTGGTTGAAAAACAATGGTACCTACTGTTCATGTTAAGCTAAGTATAGCTCACCACAATCTACCCTATCTTAAATTATTAATCCTATGCTATAAAATGAGCAATTCTTATCTATACACATCTATTTTATACATGTGGTACATACAAGTAAATATAATCAAAATGTCTGTTCGAGCTAGACATGTTTCGGGCTAATCCGCAACCCTTCTTCTGGGAGCACCGCGACTCGGCGGCTGCGCGCTACCGCCCTGCAGGGCTACTGCGAAACTCGAAACTCAAAGTTCGTATCGTACCGTCCCTCTCGCTCTCGTATTAAATAGCATAAGTGTCAGAGGGACCACACGACACGAACTTGGAGTTTCGACTGTGGACCGCGGATCGATGAGCAAAGCGTATCTACAACGTTCACCAACAAGGTGGACCGATGACTTGGTTAAAGCCTCAGGTTCACAATGAACTCAAGAAGCTTTCCACCAAAGCAACTGGAGATCTATTGGGGGACCTTTGTCCAATTGTGGCCGTCCCACGGCTTCTACGGTGATGATGAGGATGATATAACATAGGGAGCCTCGTATAATTATCATATATCTAGTTCGACAGATTCGAAATCTCTATCCTTACTAATGTTATAAATGCGAAAGTAACTCTGTCTGTCTGTCTGTCTGTTACCCTTTCACGTCGGAACCACTGAACCGATTTTGATGAAATTTGGTATATAGGTAGTTTGAATCCCAAGGATCAACATAGGATACATTTTATTCAGGTAGAGGGCGCCACCGTGCGATAATCTAGATCCGCGCTGACGAAGTCGCGGGCATAAGCTATTAGATTTATATATAGCTACTGGATCAGATGGTATTACTCGTATAACCTGCCCAGGTAGTTCTGGCAGTAGCATTAGTCCAGCAAGTAGCAATGTAAGAGCGTTTTTACATTATCCGTTCCGATATCTGTATCGGACGATGAAAGACGACATCCGATAGCCGATGTGCTACTTTCACATATTTCCGATAAAATCGTTCCGATACGGCCAGCTCAAAATCGGGCTCTGCGCACACAGAATCATTTAGATACTCGTATAGCACACATACAAACTTTATCGTCCGACAGCCCTCTGGCGTCCGATGGTGCCGTGAGCATATCAGTGTCGGCTCTGATATCCAATATCGGGCTGGACAATGTTTAAGACAGGTATTAGTGATCAATATTGGAAATAGAGAAAAAGTAATAGTGATTAATCATTTGTAGACCTCGAATTTCTTGAGCTGACTCAATGATTTTAACACTGTGTCAAATAATTGTGACTTAATTAAGATCAATGTTATAAACATAAAATCCATACTTACTTTATTTTTATTTATTTCCCTCAGTTACGTATCTATAGCAGATGTTTTTTTTATGTGTGAAGTTTGTTGCAATTCCATTTTTTTTAAATTTACTGTATTTCATGTCGCCACATTTCAGTGGTTCTATTGTGAACATCCGGCTTAAATTATTATAACCATTTGCAGTGTTTTGCTTTGTTACTGAGTTTGGATATAGGTATACCTACTTCGTGGTATATCATTGTTATCGTATCAGTATGTTATGTGAACCTAGATAATAGTTTTATCTTGCTTACCTAATTTGAAATTATTTCTTAGATATTGATAATGATAACAAAAACTGGCTACTACTTGGACACAATATGGATGGATTAGCTGCATATGGTTATATTCATAAATAGGGTTATATTTTATATTGTCAATGCGGTCTTAGTGATTTATTAATGTGGCTTTCAAAGTTATTAAATTTCACAATTAAGATATATTTCAACTTATACACTGTTTGAACTTATTATTAAATTAAAATTTCTTCTTTCGTCGTTGAATCTAGTTTTTTTTTTCGACAAAATCTGCTTAGGTACCGGGAGTACAATGTAATGCTAGGGACAGATCCTTGCGGAACTCCAACTAGTTGTAATAAAATAGCAGGGTAAAACTGTTTAGAAAAGCTTCAAACTTAAAATACTTTATTTGATATCACAATTTTAGGAACCTACATACAATAAAATAAAATATCAGTCTATCGCTCAGTCATGAGCATCAACACCAGCATCGAAGTATGTGATGATAAGTCTCTCAGCAGATCGCGATATTAAACGGCCGAAAAACTGAAAAATAAATTATTGTAAAATTAATATTTGAAGGTAGAAACAATAGCAAGTTCACCGTTTCTTTCCAAAGTTTCCAAAGAGAGGATTAGTAATAAATTTATTATCTTATGAGAATCATTAGTTATATTTTAAGAGTGTCTGATTATGAATCATCTTCATCTTTAATAAGATTGTCAATTTCCTTGCCGACGTCAACCACTTCTAACTTCCTAATATCCTTAGCTAACAACTGTCATGCAATGGTCGCGATTACATCTCATCAATGTTTTAACCTCTTCACAGCCAGAGTCATCCAGTCATGACAGCCAATGGAATGTCTTACACACCACGGTCATCTATATACATGACCAACATTCAACTCAAAATTAATCTTCTGCAATGGAATTAAAGATGAAGTTGATTTGTTGCTAGTTTTTCTGTGGCGGTGAAGAGGTTAAAAAGATTTTCGAAGAATTGAATTGTTATAATTTATTACGTAAGATGATTCAATATCGAAATGTGAGTTCAACAAACTAATTTACTCACCCTGTTCGTATAATGCATGTTGCCAGGAATACTGATCTCCAGAATGTCTCTCCTCACAGCGTCAACTATTTGGTCAGCCGCATCACCAGGCTCCACCATTTTCATCTTGTCCTGGAAGCGGATGCGAGGTTTCTTGCAGAGTCCCGTGTTCACCATGTACGGGCAGATCGTAGTGAATTTAATCTAAAAAAAATAAACAATATGGATCCGTTTATTAATGCAAATTAGAATTGTGCTATAAGCACCAGTTGGAATTTCATTGAAGTAGACGAAAAATAGGAACTGCAGCTGTGAGATAGATAGAACCACTTAATAAAGTATTAATAAAGCACTAAGTAAAGCAATAATTTTAAAAATACACGAACTTGACTGTTGCCGTTTGACTCTTGATACAATTCAGTTTGCAGCGACTCCATGACGCCTCGGATTGCGAACTTGGTGCCGCAGTATGGGACCAGATTCCTAAGACCAACGTGACCAGTCATGGACGATATGGCTACTAAGTGTCCGTGGTTGCGCGCCTTCATTGATGGCAGGAACGCTTGGATCATCTAAAGAAGATAATTAGGTATAAATGAAGTCAAAGGCGTAATCACTATTAGTTACTGCTACCTAAATAACCTTGTGTCTTACCCAAATGTGTCCAATGAAGTTGATTTCGACAGTTGATCTGACTTTCTGTTCGGTCCATAGCAGGATCGGCTGCGAAGGCATGATTCCAGCATTGTTCACCAGAATAGAAACCTCTCCGACTTCTTTTTTTACCTTTTCTTCAAGGTTAAACACTGCTGTTCGGTCAGTTACATCACATCTGAAATTATTCTTTATATCTTAATTTTTGCCATCAATACAAGGAAAATTACCTATTGGTATGTAATTTATAATATTTTTTTTTATAATCATGAAAAAAATACCAAAATACATAATAACCCTCATATTAGCCAAGTACATAGTTTTGATTTGCTTCTATCACGAATGACCTCATTTTGGTCTTACTCGCATATGTATTTCTTAAATAAGTATTGTAAGTACTTAAATTTCAACTTGTAATTTTCAGGTCCGTCTCTAAATGAAAACACTTTATTATAGTCATGGAAACTTCACTGCAAAATTAAGATTTTTAGAAAGAAAGAAATTATTTAGTACCTAATAACATTAAGAAATTCATTGACGGTCCTGCGCACGGCACTGTTCTTTCTTTGGTTGAGTTAGCAAATAAGTGATGTGATACCTAGCTACTGCCATTAAAAATCTGTGAAAGAATCGTGTTTCAATAGTTCAAAAAACAACGTCAGATTGGATGTCATTAATTCAGTATCCCTTTTCTACCTTAAATGTAGGTACTTACTCGTAGCTATACGCTATGCCACCATTATCCTTGATAATTTTGACAGTTTCTTCATTGCCCTCACGGTTTATGTCGACGCTTACTACTACAGCGCCGAGCTTGCCGAAGCGAAGAGCCATCTCACGGCCCAATCCATGACCGGCACCGGTTATCTATAAGTGTAAGAGCACCAGTAAATATAAAAAAAATACTATTTTATTCTGAGTAAAAAAATAGTTGTGATTTGACACCTATTCAGCAGCGTTTCTACCAGAGGATGCGTTGCGAGTTTTCATCAACCGATAGAAATGCTTCATTTACTTCCGCCAGAGATGTGTAAATGTACGAGGATGCGTAAATGAAGCGTTTCTATTGGCTAATGAAAAAGGCATCCTTCGCAACACATCCTTGCATGTTATTGTGGAAATGCTGCTTTAGCACACTACGAAAGTGTAAGGGCGAGTATGTAGTTTTTCAAAAACTTGTCTGCTATGAGATGCTAATGGATCTCTAGCCTATATTAGCTATGTCATAATGAATGAATTCAACCCCTCCTAGCACTACCAAAAAATTGCTATTTTAGTTTAGCCGAACTACATTACCTACCTTTCTAGTCTTCTAAGCCGCCTAGCAGCTAATTTATAATTTATACCATGTTAAACTAATTAAGTAACACTAGGTACAATATACAAGGCACTTAGAATTGGTTTCAGCATGTAGTTAGTTTAGTGCATAGAATCATTTTTAGGGCTTTTTTCCCCCAGGAAACTACTCAGTTTTGAGACCTTGCGTATTTAACAGTGGTATATCTTACGAGAACAATCTCCCCGCGGATGTCCTTGGGCTCGTTGGGCACGAACACTTTGTAGATGCAACGAATGTTCTCCACTTGCACCTTTATGGCCAGCCATATCAAGTCCAGAATTAATGTAATGATTTCCACTATGTCCGCCCTGAAAGTGTCACATTATCTAATGTTTATAAGTACATAATAATCTATCAATATTGAACCCTGGGAGGCCGATTCAGGCATTCGGCCGATTCATAAATTACAAGGTAAGCAATAGGCGGCCTTATCGCTTAAGAGCGATCTCTTCTAGGCAACCTTTTTACAGAAAGAAGGATAGAGGCGCTGTACAATTCTCCATACAAATAATTCACGCCGTCGCTATCGAGTACGGTCACTGTAAACTCATGGTAGTGGTACAGGACCTCAAGCTTAGTAGTTTAACTAACCACTGAATACTAAGAGAAATGAAATTAATAAAATATATACTTACATTTTTACCGCTTCTTAGGTTCAATACCTAAGTACGCCACTTCCTTCAGAGAGCTTTTGCTGTTATGGTGTGAGACATCAAAAAGTGTAAGACACGTGTTTATCACAGTTGTAAAGATAAAGATAGATCTGGGTTTACATCCTTTTAGAGTTCCGTACTTCGAAAAGAAAAAAGAATCATGACATCGCTTCATTATATTTACTTTAAATTGGATATCTTTATGCGTTCTAAGCGATCTATTGACGTGTCTTTTTATTGAAAAACACTTTTGAAAAATAAGTCACAGCAAATCGTAACAATTAGCAAGAAAATGTGATCATTTACATGCTTTTGGTATCATATGTAATAGTTACTGTTTTTTTAAAAACGTTTTTCAATAAAAACACTCAAGTTTGTTTACCCTTTTTCTAATGCAAAAAAAAAACGAAGTATAGATTTGCACGGAACACTAAGTGCGCAAATCCGACTCGCAATTAGCCCGGTAATTTTAAGCGACGAGTAGAGTCCCTTTTGGCCTTTTTAACCCCCGACGCAAAAGGAGGGTTTATAAGTTTGACTGCCATGTGTGTCTGTCTGTGTAATGTCTGTGGCACCGTAGCTCTTAAAAGGGTCGACCAATTTGAATGCGGTTTTTATTTTTTATTTCACTGGATGGCGAACGAGCAAGTGGGTCTCCTGATGGTAAGAGATCACCGCCGCCTGTAAACATCTGCAACACCAGGGGTATTTCAGATGCGTTGCCAACCTAGAGCTGCTGCACTGCTAGCACTGCTGCTTCACGACAGGATTAGCGAGCAAGATGGTGGTAGCAATCCGGACGGACCTTGCATAAGGTTCTACCACCTGCAAAACTTTTATTATTTATTTTTTCTAATAGAAATTTATTTTTTCTAACCTTCTAATAGTTTGATGTTTCATCAAACTTGGTTCAGCCATTTTTGAATTATTGAACTTTGAATGACAAAGTCAGGAGTTTTCCAACTTTTTATTGATTAGGTTATTCAACAGGCGTCCAGCCGCTCCCTGCAAACCGTGTCTGCTAGCGTAGGGCCTTAGGGCATACCTACTTAGTAAAAGTGTATACACATACACTTTTACTATGCTTAAGATCTCTGCCGTATCGGTCGTGTTCAGATATTTTTGACCAAATTTTTGCTCACAAGCTAATGAACTCGACTGTACATGTACCTATATGCGGTTTACATTCCGTTTCTGGCACGTTCATATTATGATCATAGCTGGCACAGTGCAGTGGGTCCGACCTTTAGTCTGAAATAATACTCAGTGAACCACCTGGTTGAAAAACACTGGTACCTACTGTTCATGTTAAGCTAAGTATAGCTCACCACAATCTACCCTATCTTAAATTATTAATCCTATGCTATAAAATGAGCAATTCTTATCTATACACAACTATTTTATACATGTGGTACATACAAGTAAATAAAATCAAAATGTCTGTTTGAGCTAGACATGTTCCGGGCTAATCCGTAACCCTTCTTCTGGGAGCACCGCGACTCGGCGGCTGCGCGCTACCGCCCTGCAGGGCTACTACGAAACTCGAAACTCGAAGTTCGTATCGTACCGTCCCTCTCGCTCTCGTATTAAACAGCATAAGTGTCAGAGGGACCACACGACACGAACTTCGAGTTTCGACTGTGGACCGCGGATCGATGAGCAAAGCGTATCTACAACGTTCACCAACAAGGTGGACCGATGATCTGGTTAAAGCCTCAGGTTCACAATGGACGCAAGAAGCTTTCCACCAAAGCAACTGGAGATCTATTGGGGGATCTTTGTCCAATAGTGGCCGTCCCACGGCTTTTACGATGATGATGAGGATGAGATGACATAGGGAGCCTCGAATGATCATCATATCTAATTCGACAGATTCGAAATCTATAGCTATAGCTACTCGACCAGATGGTATTACTCGTATAGCCTGCCCAGGTAGTTCTGGCAGTAGCATCAATCCAGCAAGCAGCAATAAAAGACGCAAGAGGCGTTTTTACATTATCCGATCCGATATCGGTATCGGACGATCCGATAGCCGATGTGCTACTTTCACATATTTCCGATAAAATCGTTCCGATACGGCCAGCTCAAAATGGCCGCCACAGTCACATCCGGCTCTGCGTACACAGAGTCATTTAGATACTCGTATAGCACACATACAAACTTTATCGTCCGACAGGTCTCTGGCGTCCGATAGTGCCGTGAGCGTATCGGTGTCGGCTCTGATATCCGATTCGGGCTAGACAATGTGAAAGACAGATATTCCTGATCAATATTGAAAATAGAGGAAAAGTGATACCTAGTGCTTAATCATTTGTAGACCTCGAATTTCTTGAGCTGACTCAATGATTTTAACACTGTGTCAAATAATTCGGAATTAATTAAGATCAATATTATAAACATAAAATCCATACTCACTTTATTTTTATTTATTTCCCTCTGTTACGTATCTATAGCAGATGTTTTTTTATGTGTGAAGTTTGTTGCAATCCCATTTTTTTTAATTTACTGTATTTCATGTCGCAACATTTCAGTGGTTCTATTGTGAACATCCGGCTTAAATTAATATAACAATTTGCAGTGTTTTGCTTTGTTACTGAGTTTGGATATAGGTATACCTACTTCGTGGTATATCATTGTTATCGTATCAGTATGTTATGTGAACCTAGATAATAGTTTTATCTTGCTTACCTAATTTGAAATTATTTCTTAGATATTGATAATGATAACAAAAACTGGCTACTACTTGGACACACAATATAGATGGATTAGCTGCAATGGTTATATTCATAAATAGGGTTATATTTTATATTGTCAATGCGGTCTTAATGATTTATTAATTTATTAATTTTCAAAGTTATTAAATTTCACAATTAAGATATTTTTCAACTTATACACTGTTTGAACTTATTATTAAATTAAAATTTCTTCTTTCGTCGTTGAATCTAATTTTTTTTTTCGACAAAATCTGCTTAGGTACTGGGAGTACAATGTAATGCCAGGGACAGATCCTTGCGGAACTCCAATTAGTTTTAATAAAATAGCAGGGTTAAACTGTTTAGAAAAGCTTCAAACTTAAAATACTTTATTTGATATCACAATTTTAGGAACCTACATACAATAAAATAAAATATCAGTCTATTGCTCAGTCGTGAGCATCCACACCGGCATCGAAGTACGTGATGATAAGTCTCTCGGCCGATCGCGATATTAGACGGCCGAAAAACTGAAAAATAAATTATAAAAAAATTAATATTTGAAGGTAGAAACAATAGCAAGTTCACTGCTTCTTTCCAAAGTTTCCAAAGAGAGGATTGGTAATAAAATTATTATCTCTTATGGGAATGATTAGTTATATTTTAAGAATGCCTGATTATGAATCATCTTCATCTTTAATAAGATTGTCAATTTCCTTGCCGACGTCAACCACTTCTAATTTCCTAATATCTTTAGCTAACAACTGTCATGCAATGGTCAGCGAATACATCTCATCAATGTTTTAACCTCTTTACTGCCAGAGTCATCTAGTCGTAACAGCCACGGTCTATACATGACCAAAATTCAACTCAAAATTAATATTCTGCAATGGATTTAAAGATCAACTTGATTTGTCGCTGGTTTTTCTGTGGCATTCATTTGTTTTGTGGCGGTTAGGTTAAAAAGATTTTCGAAGAATTGAATGGTAATAATTTATTACGAAAGATGATTCAATATCGAAATGTGAGTTCAACAAACTAATCTACTCACCCTGTTCGTATAATGCATGTTGCCAGGAATACTGATCTCCAGAACGTCTCTCCTCACAGCATCAACTATTTGGTCAGCCGCATCACCAGGTTCCACCATTTTCATCTTGTCCTGGAAGCGGATGCGAGGTTTCTTGCAGAGTCCCGTGTTCACCATGTACGGGCAGATCGTAGTGAATTTAATCTAAAAAATAAACAATATGGATCCGTTTATTAATGCAAATTAGAATTCTGCTATAAGCACCAGTTGGAATTTCATTGAAGTAGACAAAAAATAGGAACTGCAGCTGTGAGATAGATAGAACCACTTAATAAAGTATTAATAAAGCACTACGTAAAGCAATAATTTTAAAAATACACGAACTTGACTATTGCCGTTTGACTCTTGATACAATTCAGTTTGCAGGGACTCCATGACGCCTCGGATTGCGAACTTGGTCCCGCAGTATGGGACCAGATTCCTAAGACCAACGTGACCAGTCATGGACGATATGGCTACTAAGTGTCCGTGGTTGCGCGCCTTCATTGATGGCAGGAACGCTTGGATCATCTAAAGAAGATAATTAGGTATAAATGGAGTCAAAAGCGTAATCACTATTAGTTACTGCTTCCTAAATAACCTTGTGACTTACCCAAATGTGTCCAATGAAGTTAATTTCGACGGTAGATCTGACTTTCTGTTCGGTCCATAGCAGGATCGGTTGCGAAGGCATAATCCCAGCATTGTTCACCAGAATAGAAACCTCTCCGACTTCGTTTTTTATCTTTTCTTCAAGGTTAAACACTGCTGTTCGGTCAGTTACATCACATCTGAAATTATTCTTTATTTCTTCATATTGCCATCAATATAAGGAAAAGTACCTATTTGGTAGGTATGTAATTTATATATTTTTTTTATAACTATGAATAAAATACCTAGTAGCTAAGTTTTGATTTGCTTCTATCACGAATGATTTCATTTTGGTCTTATATATGTATTTCTCTAATAAATAGTGTCCTTTCAAATTTTCAAGTCCGACTCTAAATTAAAACGCTTTATTATAGTCATGGAAACTTCACTGCAAAATCATTTAATCGTGACAAACAAAAAGAAATTCAAATTTAAAAAGTTGTATGTCACGAAATGGTCTTGCGAACGGCGCTGTTCTTCCTTTGGGACCATCTGTTTTCAATTGATTGATTGAGTCAGCAAATAAGCGATGTGATACTTAGCTACTGCCATTCAAAATCTGTGAGAGAATCGTGTTTTAATATTTCAAAAAAGAACGTAGGATTGGATGTCATTAATTCAGTATCCCTTTTCTACCTTAAATGTAGATACTTACTCGTAGCTATACGCTATGCCACCATTATCCTTGATAATTTTGACAGTTTCTTCATTGCCCTCACGGTTTATGTCGACGCTTACTACTACAGCACCGAGCTTGCCGAAGCGAAGAGCCATCTCACGGCCCAATCCATGACCGGCACCGGTTATCTATAAGTGTAAGAGCACCAGTAAAAATAAAAAAAAAATACTATTTTATTCTGAGTAAATAAATAGTTGTGATTTGACACCTATTCAGCAGCGTTTCTACCAGAGGATGCGTTGCGAGTTTTCATCAACCAATAGAAATGCTTCATTTACTTCCGCCAGAGATGGGTAAATGTACGAGGATGTGTAAATGAAGCGTTTCTATTGGCTAATGAAAAAGGCATCCTTCGCAACACATCCTTGCATGTTATTGGTGGAAATGCTGCTTTACACTAGCACACTACGAAAGTGTAAGGGCGAGTAGGTAGTTTTTCGAAAACTGGTCTGCTATGAGATGCTAATGGATCTCTAGCCTATATTAGCTATGTCATAATGAATGAATTCAACCCCTCCTAGCACTACCAAAAAATTGCTATTTTAGTTTAGCCGAACTACATTACCTACCTTTCTAGTCTTCTAAGCCGCCTAGCAGCTAATTTATAATTTCTACCATGTTAAACTAATTAACACGTTGACTGCGGGACTGATTTACGTGTTTGTGATTTTGGTGCGGTAATAGGTCCAAAGAGCCCCTACCCTACTTAAATTTCAGTGCGGCACTAGGTCCATTGTGCCCCACCACGCAAGAAAAAGAAAATCGAATATTTTACCCTGGAGGTTTATCATACTGTATATAGATTTATACCTAGGGCATCTACATCTATTCAGCAATATGGTTCTGGCTTCGCCCCGGTCTCGGACTTTTAGAACTATTTTAAAAAAATATTCAAAGTTAAGGGGTCTTTTAGACCTTTTGCCGCACTGAATTGACCGACTGAAGCTCTATTAGGGATGGGACACGCTTACGAAATTATAATCATTATCGACTAAGAATTTAATGATTGAATGAATAGTTGTTGAAATAAATAGTTTTAATTAATATGCCCCCCCCCCCCCCGAGAAAAACCTCCTTCTGGGTTCCGTTGTTCAGTGGACTTCAAAGTTTGTAATCTAAGTGATAGCTGTCGACTAGTGGATGGACTTACGTGAATATGGGACCTATTTACGTTTTTAACCGAACTAAATAAATTACGATATGGTGTTTGCAGAGGACGAATTGAAGCATTCTTTAGCATCCAGCTTCCTTCTGGTCCTCTTTGCACTCATTTTCCTTCATAAACTCTTGAAATTCACACAATCAATATGTACGTAAATGAGGACAAGAAAACACACTATCGCGGTTCATGTGCGGCTCATCACTACCTGTTGACATTGGTAAACAATAAGTGCTGAAGGGGTGCGCGAGGGGTCGAAGGTCTATTGGACCCCGTCCAGCACAGAAAAGAAAAACAAGTCATTCAGTGCTGGTGAGGTCCAATGTGCCCCTCACGTAAACTAAGTATGCTATATTGTTAAAAATTTGAAGTTATACACAAAACAATATTTGTCTCTGTCCTACTCCAATGATTGCCCAAGATACCCTTCCCGCACCGTACGAAAGTACACCATTTTCGCTGCCGCACCGAGTTTCGGCCACGCATGGGGCTCTTTGTGCCTCTTCCCGCAGTGAACGTGTTAAGTAACACTAGGTACAATATACAAGGCACTTAGAATTCGTTTCAGCATGTATGTGGGAACCAGCTCGTGAATGAAAACGTCACAGTACTTTTCAGTTGCCTTTATTGGCTAGCGAAGATTAAAAAAACATACAAATCGTAAGAATTTAGAAAAAAACCACAATAAACACACACCCGTTCGCTTTCGTCGTACGTCGTCAACTGCCATAACATCTCATTTGTTCTTCACTCAAACTCAGTATTCATTCTCCGTTCAAATTCAAACGTACCTACATCATCTCATCACGCTTCAATACACGCATACCACACTCCACATGTAGTTAGTTTAGTGCATAGAATCATTTTTAGGGCTTTTTTCACCCAGGAAACTACTCAGTTTTGAGACACCTTGCGTATTTAACAGTGGTATATCTTACGAGAACAATCTCCCCGCGGATGTCCTTGGGCTCGTTGGGCACGAACACTTTGTAGATGCAACGAATGTTCTCCACTTGCACCTTTATGGCCAGCCATATCAAGTCCAGAATCAATGTAATGATTTCCACTATGTCCGCCCTGAAAGTGTCACATTATCTAATGTTTATAAGTACATAATAATCTTTCAATATTGAACCCTGGGAGGCCGATTCAGGCATTCGGGAGTTTTACTCACATTTTTCAATGGCTCTCGCTCCTGCTTTTATAACACACTATCATTTTCAAGTGTAACTTTACGCATTTATGTATAAGAAGGAGTAAATCATGAGTTGGATTTGCGTATCGAGGGTTCCTTTCATTTGACCGATAAAATTTAATGTAAGCGTACCTAAGTTCAAAAGTGGATACGCCACATACATTATAAATAATAATAAATAAATAAATATCATCATTATGTTACTTTAATTTTAATTAATAGGTATAGACCGCAAAGTAATAATACTTACTAAGTTTTTTTGCTGACTGTACACCGAACCACGACCACTGAAAGTAGGTTAAATTCGATGTCCAAAATTTAACCCAATATAACACAGCAAGTAAAAAAAGACTTCAAAAGTAAATAAGAAGAGGAGAGGACTGTTACCTTAACAAAAATAATCAAAATAATGGTTATTATTTCGTAAACTTATCCCAGAAACAATGAATGGGCAAACACATATATACCATAATGATTTATTGAATCAGACGTTACTTTGCGGAATACCATATCAATGAACTGAAACAATCAGGTTGCTCACAAAAAGCAAATTAATTCAAATCCTATGTCTAGCAAATAAAATACTTTGAATTTGACTTTAACGTTTCGGACGCTCGCAATCGCAATAAAATGAAAGATTTTCCATACAAAAACTGTTATTTGATTGCGATCGCGAGCGACAGAAACATTAGGCAATACTCGTACGGCCTCGCGGCCAGCGGTTCTTATCGGATGAGTAAATTAATTGTTAGAATTGGTTGCTTCCTATAGTTGACTAAGGAATCCTAAGTTACAATCGGGGCTATCCTAGACAAAAATTTTACATCTGATCGATAGCATTATTAAACTTGCGAATATAGCAACTGCTGATAACGCCGAAAAGTAAATTAAAAAAATTTATAACAAAAAATAGAACCGACTACAAAAAACCATGAAAATAATTTTCTACCAGCCTGAAGTCGGTGCCTCAGCACGAGCCAGCAGGAGTGGACCTATAATCGTTTACCTCACCTACAACTATACGAGTAAATGGCTTCAATCACTCCTGCTGGCTCGTGCTGAGGCACCGACTTCAGGCTGGTAGAAAATTATTTTCATGGTTTTTTGTAGTCGGTTCTATTTTTTGTTATAAATTTTTTTTTTCACGCTTTTTAGTGTAAAACATCTAAGATACAGTACTTTAATGTCAACTGCTCGTCACCTTTTACGAAAAATTGCATTTTCCGATGCAGAGACGTTCATTATTGAGGAGTCCTGGTGCTTCACCACCCATTCCATTTCACCATATCCGTTCCGAGGAGCATAAATTGCTTAGCAACTGTGTTAAAGCAATTGAAATTCAACCCATGAAATACTTGTTATTGAGTAGTAACTCCGGTGGTCAACTGTGGTCTTCATCATCAGTTTCACTTCACCAAATGATGATTTTCAAGAGCAAATGCTCGAGTTACTACTATATATATCAAAATTACCATAGGTGTCCCTACAACATTTGAAGAGTTCCCTCGATTTCCTTAAGATCCAATCATCAGATCCTGATTTGGTGCTTATGGGACCTAATTGAAAGCATTCCTAGACGAACGCAAAAAAAAAATTCAAATCGGTTCATAAATGACGGAGTTCTGAGGTAACAAACATTAAAAAAAAAAAAAAAAAAAAAAAATACAACCGAATTGATAACCTCCTCCTTTTTTTGAAGTCGGTTAAAAATCTAACTGTAATTCGGCAGTTGAAGCCGTCGCACGCCGAATACAGCCAACTAAAGAAAAAAAAAGAAAGAAAAGAGCGTACTCCTTCTGGTGTTTCAGGTGTAGGTACATGGGTAACGGTAATTAGGGAATCCAAAACCGGTTTTTGATGTATGGAGAAAAACCGAATACGGGATTTTCTCCATACAATAATAACCGGGTTTGTGACCCTTAACAGTAATCGCTCACCATCAGACGATCCGTCTGCTCGTTTTCCCCCTATATCATTAAAAAAAAACTACTTAAGTAGCTTTTCTTCTTTGCGCTGTGCGGTCACCGCATATCCTACTTAAATATCTGAATTGAACATCATTTCGTGTGTATTCTTCGTTTAAATTTGAGAATGAACTAATAATAGTTTAAAGTGGATCTGTGTGCCGTAGGTATATCATGCATGTGTGGTAGCAGAAGAGCAAGGTGGAAAGGTCACTACCTACAAAGAGGCTCTAGAATATTGAAAGAAAAAGAAAGAAAAATGATTTATTGACGGTCCCAACAGTACCACCACCAAACCCAAAAACAATAATATATATTACTATAACTAACTAACTAAATTGGCACAGCGACCCAAAAAGGGTCTTGGCCTCCGAAACGAGAGCATGCCATCTGCCCCGATCGTGCGCAGCCTCTTTCCAGTCGTCGACTTCAAGGCGTCGCAGATCCGCTTGGACACTGTCCTCCCAGCGGTACCTGGGTCGCCCAACCGGGTGGCGACCAGTCGGTCGTCCCACGTACGCTCTCTTGGCAGCCCGGTCCTCTCCCATTCGTAGTAGGTGGCCGAACCAGCGAAGTCTGTGCGATTTTGTTACGCCGATGATGTTGGGTTCAGCCACCAGCTCCTGGATCTCTATGTTCTTACGGATCCTCCACGTGCCGTCGTCTCTCTTGACAGGTCCCAGGATCTTACGCAAGACCTTCCTTTCCGCTACAAGGAGAGAGGAGGAGATAAACATACGCATCCAAAACACCCTGCGGTGCAGCGCAGCCCTCCACAAGGTGTTAGTGTCCAGGCTTCTCAGCAGGAATACAAAGTTAAGGATCTACAAAACTGTCATAAGACCTATCCTTATGTATGGTTGTGAGGCCTGGACACTAACACAAAAAGAGGAATATCAACTCCTTGTAGCGGATATATTACTATACAAGCATAATTTACAATAAATTGTATGGTGGCGACACCAATTGTCACCGAAAAAGGGTCTCCACTCAGCATGTGTTACTACACAGAGGGTGCAGCAACGCTGATTTTCTGCAGAGCCCAAATTTGAGCTAATATTGGGTATATTTCATTCGTATTTTGTTTTTAATGAACATTGCTGAAGTGCTACTAATACGAAATTCACACGATGAAAAAACATGATAGATAGAGAGATAAGTACCTAGATATTAAACACTAATCTCACTAATTACAGATTGTTACGAAACGTTGGCCTAAACTACTTAAATTTAGTTGATTAGGTTTGGTGTTGATCACGACTCCAGAAACCCTTTATAATTTGTTCTACTTACTTAATTGTTTTTAATGTTCTTGTATTCGAAAGTACACGCGTCGTAAAGAATGTCCAGCCAATTGATAAGATTAGACTAGAAGATTAACAGGATAAAAAAGTTGTTAATTATTTAGGTACACTAATAGACAAAAGCCAGCAAGAATGATAGAATCAATGTTACCATAGTATTAATGATTTCTTTAATGATGAAAGTTGACATTTTTTTAAGTTATTGTAGTTGTGTTAGCTGTGATAACTTGAAACCTCGACGTGTGATTGCATAAATTGTAATGTTTTTTAAATCCATAATCCATACTAATATTATAAATGCGAAAATGTGTTTGTATGTTTGTGTGTTTGTTCGACTTTCACGCCGTAACGGAGCGACGGATCGACATGATTTTTAGCATAGAGATAGTTTATGAGCCAGAGAGTTCTTACTTTATATCCCGGAAAATGTACAGTTCCCCGGGGAACAGCGCGCGATAACCGAATAACACGCGGGCGGAGCCGCGGGCAAAAAAGCCAGTAAAGTTATAAACTTTGCTTGTTTCTACTTATTGTAGAGGGAACTAACTAGCGGACCCATTCAACTGATTTGAATAATACAGCGCGTTACGGGCAGCCAGGCTTTTTTGAGGGAGGTTAAAGTAAGGTATATCGGGTGTGGCCTGTAATATGAGCAAATAATCAAAACAGATCATACTCCTGAAACTGAACAACATTCGTTCAGCGACTTTCAAAAATATATTTTTTTTTAATTTTTATTACAATTTTAAGTTTATTCGAAGAAGCAATGTAAAGCAAAATGCTTGATGTTTATAGGGTGATAGGCGACGTCAGTTCGGTTCTACGATGGCGTACATTGATAGCAGTATTTAATTTGTATGAAAAAAAAAAACAAAACGTCCATTGTTTTTAAAAGTCGCTGAACTAATGTTGTTCAGTTTGACGAGGACGATCTATATTTTCCGCACCCGGTATACGTTACTTTAATCTCCCTTAAAAAAGCCAGGCTGCCGGTGACACGCTGTATTATTCAAATCAGTTGAATGGGTCCACTAGTTCCACTGGTGGCAAGTTCTATTGGGTCCCTCAACATAAAGTAGAAACAAGCAAAGTTTATAACTTTATTTTATTACGAGCTTTTGCCCGCGGCTCCGCCCGCGTGGTATTCGGTTATCGTGCGCTGTTCCCTCAGGAACTGTCCATATTTCCGGGATAAAAAGTATATAGCCTATGTCTCTCTCGGGCCCATAAACTATCTCTATAAAGTCACGTCGATCCGTCGCTCCGTTACGGCGTGAAAGACGGACAAACACACAAACATACAAACACACTTTCACATTTATAATATTAGTATGGATGTACTTACATCCATTTCAGTTGGAGTGAAACCGCGGACTGAAGCTATAGAGCTTTCCGTAAATTAGTGGCAGGGTGAAATAAATATAGAGAAGATTTTTAATAAAATTAGTTTATTTAATATAATAATTTAAAACTTACAATAAAACAAAATAAAAACACCCAAGTGCATATTATAGGGGTTCATAGCTGTAAGATATTTTTTCAAAAAGATCATAAATCCTGCTAACATTTAGGAACCAAATTTATACTTAAATATCCTACAGAACTAAAGATTTACAGAAGCCACTGGCAATATTTATTAATGTTTCCTAGTTTTCGAGTATATGCCTGTGTCATACGAATAGAGAGATGGACGACAGGATAAAAATATAATATGTTTTTTTGGCTGCAGAATCCTAAAAATCAGTCCATATCTCAGTCATGGGCCTCCACACCAGCGTCAACGAACGAGTTCATTAGCCTGGCCGCACTCGGCGCTATCAGATAACCGAAGAACTGAAAAGAAAATTATTGTTGACATGAAATTTTGTATTTTAAAAAATTTATTGAATCAGGCGTTACTTTGCGGAGGTGGAGTGGTACAGTGTGGAGGTGGAGGAACTGCATGAACACGCATATTTTGCATAAGCTTAGCTTAAAAAAAAATGTAATCAACTTAGACTGTAGATCATATATTTTTTTCATTTCCGTTAACTTCGATAGATGCCTCAGTTCGTTGATAGAGACAACCTGGCCCCAGTCCAGAACCATAAAGGTTACAAGTGAATTTGACATAATTCTAGCATTTTACCAAGATCTTCTTATTTAATTCTAAATTTACTAAGAGAAACTTAACAATTTTGTCGAATAACACTTGTAACTTTTGTTAATGGCCAATTAAAAAAAACTTAAATACATTAATTATTGTTTAATTTTAATCAAGTTAGTGTGGATATTAAAAATATCGTTATTATCTTCTTTGAGAGTAATAATATTATTACTGGCTTCAATCAAAGTTTCCGTGTTTATTTTATATTCCAAAGGCCGCAATAAGGGAAGGCAGAGTGGATAATTAATTAATTAAACTATTACTGTCCTAAAGATAATTATAATTTATAATTGTGCAACTTGACCAATTTATTCGAGTAATTGTGTTATTCTCTTCTGGAAATACATGTTACACAATGATTTTTTGATAGCATCGCAGTAGGTAAATGATGGATGAATGATGACAGCGCCATAACGAAGTTCGTATCGTACCGTCCTGCTGGCGCTTATATTATTATTATTTAATAAGAGAGTGAGAAGGACGGTACGATACGAAACTTCGACTTTCGAGTTTCGTAGTAGCCCTGCAGACCTAACGCGAATGTCAAATAGAACTCGATACTAAAGCCATCTAGCGATGTTCCAATTATCACAAATCTCATAATAGGGATATTGACGCCATTCAAAAATTATTCGAAGGCACGACTCCAGTAAAAAAATGCTTTATTTCAGCCCTGAAAACCAGATTAATTTTCGATTTAATGTAAAATTAGATTTTATGTTGCTTTAAAACAAATAAATAGTTAGTTGATTGAGTTGGCGAACAAATAGCGAATTATGACGCCATAACTCGCTATTTCCATTGAAATACTATGTGAGAATTGTGTTTTGACAGCTCATAAAAAGTACGTCAGTTGATTGGTTGTGTCAACATCCCTATTCAAAATTAAAATGTGGCTCAACATGTTGCTCCACTTTTCAACGATGTTTACTTACCCTAGTCGAATAATGCAAGTTGCTAGGGACGGTAATTTCATTAATATCCCTCCTCATAGCATCAATAATTTGATCAGCTGCGTCTCCTGGCTCCACCATCTTCATTTGGTCCTTGAAGCGGATGCGAGGGTTCTTGCAGAGTCCCGTGTTCACCATGTAAGGGCAGATCGTGGTGAATTTAATCTTTGAAAAAAAAATCTCATTTCAACATGTTTTGAATTTATTCTAATTACAGTTAGGATCATTTTCAAATCACACATTTTCAATTCTTATTTTATTTTATGTCAACATCTTTATATACTTAGCGGTTTTTGTGAAAAAACGGAAAAAAGTTAAAATTGGACTTGCTTATGCTCTGGTAATCTATAATGATTGGATGGCATTCTTGAATAAGGAAAATCGTGAAGGGAAATGAACAAGGGGTCAACTTTACACAACGACGGCTAAGACAACACACACGACGCAAGTTTTTAACCACCATAAACCAGGGTTACGTTAGGAAATTTTAGGGCTACTTTGATAGATTTAAAATGGTTATAAAACGCCAATATTTATAGCTCGATTGAGCAAATGAAGTAGAAAGTTAGGTAATTTTCGAAGGTTAGTATTTCAGTGCCAAAGATGGTCTAAAAAAATAAGGATATGGCGTAAAAACTGTTTTCCAAAGTAGCCCCCGCATTTTAAAGTAACCCCGTTTTACTGCACCGTATATACATGAAACACACACGAAAAGACCAACAAATTCCGCCTGACATGTAATATCTTCCTATTAAATATTTCAGCAGAAGATATTATTAGTTCGACTGAAAAACCCAATAAATATATCTACCGAGATTTTCAAATTCTGGTCGCCAATAGTTTCCAGTGATCGAGTTCAAAATCTACCGCGGCAGAGTCGAAAATTCCAATGCTTTACAGAGTGTTCACTCAACCCAATAACATGTTGAAATATTCGGAAATAATTTATAGAAATCATCTGTATAATAGTATCCAGAATATTTTAGAGATTGTGATTATACTAACTTTACTTTTGCCATTGGACTCTTCGTACAATTCGTTTTCCAGTGCCTGCATGACGCCTCGGACTGCAAACTTGGTGCCGCAGTACGGGACCAGGTTCTTGAAGCCGATGAGGCCAGCCATGGACGACATGGCCACTATGTGCCCGTGGTTGCGCTCCTTCATCGACGGCAGGAACGCTTGGATCATCTGAAGAAAAAAAAAACAGAAAAACATTAGGAAGATCAGCTCACCTTGCCAAATATACCTAAGATAATATTTAGCTTCTCGAATAAGAGAGCTTGATTAGTTCCCACCATTGAATTGCTTCACAGCTGTGTGCCGGATTCCTCGCGATGTTTTCTTTTATTGTGAAACGGCATCATATTAAGTATGGGTGTGGTCTATGCCCAACAGTGGACGTCCTATGGCTGGTATGATGTTGATGTTTATATTAAGTCGATCAAGATAATCGGCTAAACTTTGTCGACCGACAGCTGCAACCACCCTAATATGGCCACCGCATCAGGCGGACAGGCTAATGTGTAGACGATATTCGTTGGTCGAAGTACTTTGAAACAAGTTCGGCGAACGCATAAGAGCTTTCCAGATAGCATGATTTATTTATACTCGCGCGTTTCGTATCGTGCAATCATGAGATACCCAGGGGCTAGTAAATTTTGTTTCGTCCACATTCACCTACACTAGTGCTCGTGTTTTGCCCACGAGTACACGTGGGCAGAATGTAAGCCTTTAGTACGTCACGAGCGCATGACTTGAAACGCGCAACTGTACTCGTGCTTGAATCGTGCTGTCTGAACAAGCCTTTAGATGCGTTCACCTAAAGCGTTAGTTAAAATATTGTTAGAAAGTATTATAACTGTCACATCATGAATTCTGAAGAATTTAATGGTGCAAGGTGGCTTGAACCAGCGATCTTTTGTTTGAGAGGATACAGATCAAATGGCTGTCTACTTAAACAACTACTACGATTCCAGAAACATATAATAAGCAGTTTGAGCTTTTCGTATCCCATGACTTACCCATAGGTTAGCGGTGAGGTTGACATCGATGGTAGACTTGATCTTCTGTTCCGTCCACTGCAAGATGGGCTGGGAAGGCATGATACCGGCATTGTTGATCAGAATAGACACCTCTCCGACCTCTTTTTTCACCTTTTCAGCAAGGTTAAATACTGCAGCGCGGTCAGTCACGTCACATCTGAAAATTTTAATTACTTAATTAAATTAATTTGTAGGATTTCGTATTTCATAAACGAACATTTAGAATCTGTACTGTCCATCTGGCGGATTTCCAGCCTATCAAGACCTATCGTAGGATAGTAGAGAGTTATCAAATGGAAAACAACGTCTAATACTCAAGTCTTCCATCCCTTAGAGCTGCAAAAAAGTTTATTTTAAAAATCAGGGTATCATCTATTGGTCATTAGCGTGTTGAGCACTCGGACATTTACATCAGAGTAGTTATCTAAATCTAGAGGGTTCTTCCTGATGTCAGTTTCTTAATATCAAGTTTCTGTAGCAAATGCCATTTTAATTTTTTATATACGAACATACCTATATACAATCTGTCTTACTCAATAAATTGCTTATCTATGAAAAAGTAATTATTGCATAATAATAGCATTGATATCGATAATTATTATTATTGACCTGTGCCCACAGGCCGAGTGATGAATTCTCTGTAGAAACTTACTCGTATCTGTGCGCCTTCCCGCCATTATCCTTGATCATTTTGACAGTTTCTTCATTGCCTTTGGGGTTAATGTCGACGCAGACAACAACAGCACCCAGCTTGCCGAAGCGAAGAGCCATCTCACGACCCATGCCATGACCAGCACCAGTGATCTAGAAATGGAGACAGAACACTTATAGTGTACCTATTTTATCAACACCCATATAGTAATATCCTCCATTATGCGTTCGAAAACCATAGATAATGACCAGCATTACATTACGTAGTGAAATTTGCAGATCAAGATTAAGTTCAAATCTTTCAAATTTAGTGACCCAGCACATCTCAGAACTAAATAATAAACAAAAAAACAGGGCAGGCTAAAGAAAGGCTTGTAAAAATTGCATTTTGTTTTTTTTTTTCAAATAGCAAAATCTGCTTGTTTAAGGTGTTGAGTGGAGACCAAAAATTGTCTTCCGTAGAGTCAGCCCGCCAGGTCAGTAAAGTAAGTATATGAAGACCGGATGGCCCAGTAGTTAGAAAATCTGACTACGGGGCATTTCTTCGAGAAAGAGGATTTTTGCCTCATTCATCTGCCATTTTTCAAACTTGATAATAGAAACGGTACAACAGGTGAAACGTTAATAAAATGCCATACTTAAAAACATTTGTCGAAGGCCGCGCATGGCCACCTATTTTATGTCAGATATTTCGCTCAGACTAATGAGTGTATCAGATGAATGAGAACTACGCCAGAATAATTAGATTATACATATCAGTTTAAGTTTTAATAACATATTTAATACAATAGGAGTGAAAATACATAGTATAAATATAAGTAAAAATCATATTAAACTAATTAAAAATTGTAATTGGCGCAATATTTTTATTTCCGTGGCCAAAAACAAAACAGTCTTCAACTTAGTCTGATTGTTAATGTCTTTTTTTTCTTATGACTTTAGAGTGAATAATAATAGTTTTAACTCATGGATATTTTCAAACAAGAGTTATTTGTTTTTGAATGTCATCAAAATGATAACATTTTACTATTTGTTTTTGTTTTTGACAGCATTAATTCTCGCTGTAGTCGCAGCGAATAAACACACTCATGATTCAAATTATTTTTGAGAGTTTTAAATGTTTTTTGTGCTATATCGTGGCCACAATATATATGAAATATTCTTCATTAAGTTTTGATTCTTGATTTCCAATAAATAATTTTATTTTTACGGTCTCTATAAACCATTTTTTTTTTCATAGAATTTATATCCATTTTTTTTGAAAATCATTACGAATTAGCAACATCTTCCCAGTTATCATATTTCTGATAAGGAACTATAAATGTAGTGAGTTAAAACTTTTTGCACAAGCTAAGTAATCAATATCATAAAGTCTTTCACATGAAAAACTTTTTTCGCTTTAACTGCATTTTAATTATGATTATCTACTTTTTCTTGCATCTTTTTTCATATATGTCTTTTTTCTTTTCAAACATTGAATATCCTTTTTTCTCATCAAACCTCGTTTTTCAGAGTCGTTCTTCCCGTCTTTGTTTCTGTCCTATATTGCAAATTACGATATCTAAAATACATTTCAACACCACTTAATCATTCATCAGCACTTAACTAATTCGTCTGTCTAAACGAGCCAGAAAACACATTTTTAAGGGCAAAATCTCAAGGAAAATTCGGAAAAGATTTATTAAGACCTACATCTGGAGTATAGCCTTATATGGGAGCGAGACTTGGACATTGACTGAGCGGGACCGAGACAGATTGAGTGCGTTTGAGATGTGGTGCTGGCGGAGAATGGAGGGGATTAGCTGGACTGAAAGGAGAACAAATGAGGAGGTTTTAGAGTTCGTGGAAGAGGAAAGGCGGCTGTTGAGGACGATTGAAAATAGGAGAGGGAATATGCTGGGGCATCTGATACGACATGACAGTTACATAAAAACTATTTTGGAAGGGAGAATAGAAGGCAGGCGAGGCAGGGGAAGGCCGAGACGATCATTTATAGATCAAGCCAAGAAAAAAGTCAATGTCGTGTCGTATCAGGAGCTGAAAACGGTGGCGGAGAACCGAAAAGAGTGGCGATTACTCCACCGACAAGAGCTAAGCTCTTAAATTTATGATGATGATGAAACGAGCCAGATGAAATCAGACAAATTAGGACCAGACTAATGTGAATTTTGCGTTAAAATGGTCTCAATTTTTTTAAATATAATTTTTGTCATTAGAATAAAATTTTGTCAAAAAGAGTTACACTTGACACGTAATTATAAATAAAAGACAGATTTTATATCCTAGAAATAGTTGCATATAGCATGACAGATGAATCCTATCATTAGCTTGACAAAGTCCAGATTACACTCTTTGGTAATTATTTGCGTCGCCTAGAGAACACTCACACACATGACACCGTTACTCAAAGGCTCGTCGCCGCTCGGCCCGTACGAACGCTTGCTAGGTATTCAACTATTCGCACTGTATAACACGCTACACCAATTAATACATACGTCCAGATGAATTATACTTTTTGGTGTGGACATTTTTTACATGCGATTATCTCAGAAATCTATGTTATTTCCATTATGTGTCATATTAAAATAGACACACCTTTTATTAAGGTATTGATTTAAGTAAAGGAATTAATTAAAATACTGTTGAAAATGGAACTTATCATAAAGAAAGTATCAAAATCTGGAATTAGGACGCGCCAGGCTAATTAGTTTTAGCTATTATCTGTCTGAATAAAATAGGTTTTTAATATTAAACCCCTATGTATTAAATTCATGCCTCGATTGGTATTCTAATTTTACATATAACCTAGTCGCGAGAGCAATTTTTAACCACTATAGCTACCATTCTTCAGTAGAAAACTGCCAAAAATCGAGTTTCGGAGAAATGCCCTACGAAGCTTGAGGTCACGGGTTCGAATCCCGACCTGGGCAGATATTTATTTTTTAAGAATAACACGAATGTTTGTACTCGGGTCTTGGATGTTTAATATGTAGTTAAGTTTGTATTTATCTATATAATTATGTTTTTCCGTTGCCTAGTGTCTATAATACATAGCTTTGCTTAGTTTGAGAATAGGTCAATTGGTGTCAAGTGTCCCATGATATTTATTTATTTATTTACATATTTTTATTTATCCGTTTATTTCATGTTTCCTTGACACAAATGTTGTTAGTGTGACTTAATCTAAGTGTTAGTTATACATAAGTATATTAAATTAATGCTATAAATTTTTTGATGAATAAGTATATCTTACAATAGTAATCTCCCCGCGGATGTCCTTAGGCTCGTTGGGCACGAACACCCTGTAGATACAGCGAATGTTCTCGATGTGCACCTTTATAAGCGTCCATATCAGCTCCAGAACTAGAGATATGATTTCGATAGCGTCCGCCCTAAAACACACATTGACAATTTGTTTATGAGTTACTGTAGCTTTATTCACCTTAGAAATTTAAGGTGTCCCAAATTTAATCTAGAATATTTCGGCAGGTAGTTGGGTTTGACTGCATAAAGGAATTCTTAATTCAAAAAGTACTTAGTCACAGCTTTGACGCTGTAGACTTTGAAGATCTATGTAAACATGTGTCAATATTTACAGGGGTGATGAAAAATATTGAGAGTCAAGTAAACACATCTGCTAAAATATTATGAGTTAAATTTTAAACATCTTATTTATTATTATCCTTCAGACTGCCATAATGTAATGTTTGTCATAATTATTTTCAGTCATTAACCGCTCACCCGAACAATTGTCTGCTTTACAACGACATCTCATGTCCGGGTGAGCGGTTAGTTCCCATGGAAGTGCTGAAAATTTCTCGATGTTGAGCTACAGCATAGATGTCGCTAGTGTCGCTGCTTAAGTGACTAAATAAGAAACAAACAAACTGAGATAAAAAATCGTGTCTGTACTCGTCCTGCCCAGTGGTGGTGTAATGGTATATCACGCGGCACGGAATGCTGAGGACCTGGGTTCGATTTGCAGCGCTGGTCTTATTTTTCTGGTTTTAATGTGCTTCTATATTTCAGCTTGTATTTTCGATATAGCAAAGTAAATTGACAAGTAAGTGTAAATGACAACCGACAGATACAATACAATACAATACAATACAATGCAATACAAATACTCTTTATTGTACACCAGAAATAGTAAGGATACAGAAAACAGGTACCTACACAGAGAAAATTACAAGGTAAGCAATAGGCGGCCTTATCGCTTAAGACTCTTAAGAGCGATCTTTTCCCGGCAACCTTTTTACAGAAAGAAGAAAGGACTAGTTTACAGCAGGTGGTGCATTAACAGTAGATCAGAAAATTAAAAAGCAACAAAAACACATTAACACAATATATATTGTACATAAATTATAATACACATCTAAAATAAATATAGGCAATGAGATAAACAGTCACATATAAATAAACGAATAAATAAATAAACTAGGATAAAGCTAATTATTACACGATGACAGATAGTGCTCCTTAAGCACTAAGATACTTTGATTATTACTTGTCAATTTACTTTGCTGTTCATTGCTAGACAATTATTATTATGATGCCATTAGGTATTTGGAATGGTTGTTGAAATTAGTCAGATATAAATATTTTATTTATGGTTTCCACGCAATGCATAAATTAAATCATGAATTTGATGGATAGAAACCACACATTTTAACAAACTAGTTTCAACAAATAAGTTAATGCATTATAATATAATCAGTTGATGCATTATATTATAATATAATGCATTAACTCATTTGTTGAAACTGGTTTGATAAAATTATTGTCCAGAATTACCTAACTAAGCTAGAAACACTAAATCTGGATCTTTTTCAAATGTTCACCCAGTAGAATGATAGGTCTCAGGTTCGAATGTCAGTAGGTATATACTAAGCTTGGTATGATATATCATCATCATATTGTGATGGAGGTTCTAAGTCTAAGTATTTATATTTCTAAGCACTTTTTTAAAGTAAGTTTTTGTAAGTAAGTCCTTAAGACAGTGAATTAGTGTAATTTGTACTTATTCATTCTTTTTATATTTTAATATGAACGTTATACTACAAAGGAATTTGTCCTATACCTAATATTTATTTATCACACCTCTTCTGAATGCAAATTTTCATCGTGTCGAGAAGAATGCGAAAACTTTCTTTTATAATCGATTCTGGACCTTTCTCTGTTATTAAGTAATTTCCGGAAAAAAAGTTATATTTTAGAAGTGCATTATATTTTAAAGCGTTTATAGATTTTATCAAAACAAAAAATCAGGATGGCCGAGTTAGATATTTAAGAGTACTATTTTACTTACATTTTTCAATGGTTCCCCGTCGCGATGCTAAAAGACACTGCCGTTTGTGGTTGCACTACCTAATACTTTATATATTACGAATTAAAAACAAGATACTGACGCTATCTCGGTTCATCGTTTACTAACTGATAATGGGGTACTTCGAGCTTGCTAGTGTTGCGATTTAATGATAAGAGTAAAATAAACCACAGTGTTTCTAT
This sequence comes from Choristoneura rosaceana, assembly GCA_037349165.1. NCBI lineage: Eukaryota > Metazoa > Arthropoda > Insecta > Lepidoptera > Tortricidae > Choristoneura > Choristoneura rosaceana. Next base: position 3,443,487 of record JAZBNJ010000026.1, read on the forward strand.
CAGTATTGACTAAACATAAAGGTAATATTTTTAGTGCCTGGGCGATCAAGCTTCGCTCGAAGTTTTTTTTTTAAACGGACTTCAAAAAAGAAAAGTTTATCAATTCACTTGTTTTTTGTGAATACTCGGAAACGTTTCCAAAATTTCGCCAGTAATAATATGCATGTATAAACTTACCACTACTTTTTTTTTACGTGACCTTGTTGTTTTTTCTTTATGTTCAATAAAGAAAGAAACAAACAAACATAATGCTGTTGAAGGAGGACTTAGGTCCATCAGTGGACGTCGAACGACTGATGATAGTGATGATACGTAGATATGCTGCTTGCTAAAAATAGATGATCCAATAGTGTCTTAGATTTTTCTCGTTCTTTGCACATAATTATTTAGAATTATTATTCTTTCTTTTTATTCGACTGGATGGCAAACGAGGAAATAGGTCTCCTGATGGTAAGAGATTACCACCGCCCATAAACATCTGTAACAGTAGGGGTATGAGTTTAGTTTATTTATTCATTCAATACATCATTACATTATAATTTACATAAATGTCTGTCTTACTCTCCACGCCGAAACACAACAGTGAAGCACTGCTGCTTCACGGCAGGATTAGCGAGCAAGATGATTGTAGCTATCCGGGCGGACCTTGCACAAGGTCCTACCACCTGCAAAGTACCTACTATGCTTATTACTTCATTTGTGAAAACATTGCGTTTGATCTAGAGCGGACTTTTGGCCAAAGTAGCTTATAAATAGCAAAGTACAAATATAAATACCAGTACCGTTGATAGGAGCTAGCAAAGTCCAATTTCTATATCACCAAATTTTCTGATGTGTCACCAGAATGTGTGAAAGTACCTAGGTGCAAGAGGACTAATGTAGTGATAACAACCGTTATAATGTAATTAGAGTGAGTTATGTAATGTTCAAAGGTAGATGTGAAGGGCTCGCGTGGGAACTAAGGCCCAAGCCTGGCGTTCTGAGAAGCCTGCGCCCAGCAGTGGGACGAAGGTATGTAGGCCGAGATGACATGGTTGACAGAATACTTAACAATTATTTGTGATCACTATAGGGGATCCCCTTCAATCGCATTTTTTTACTATTACTGTTTCGCATAATTGATTTGGCATAATTTTTATTGGCATAATAGTTGGTACTGTCACTTAGTAATACTTTTGGCCTACTACTTTTTTGGTATATTAAGCTATTAGAATAATTTCAGTTGGCCTAATTTGTACTAGACTAATACACATTATGCATGTTATTGTTTGGCCTATTGATTATTCCTAAATGAAGATGATGCTTTCTGTATTCATGCTTTTTAATTTTATGCGTAAAAAAATATGCGTATCGCTAATTCAGCTAAAAGCAATTATGCGTAACAATAATATTACAAATAATTTTATGCCATCCAATAGAGAACCTCACTATAGTCGTTTATAAACTATAATCAAAACTATCAGATGTACCTAACGATACATAAATATTTTTTATAAAGTTTTGTCGCAATGGTATATTTCATTTTATAATCATAGAGGGCGTCATCCATTGGGCACAGAGTGTCAAGTACTTGGAAGTTCACCTTGGAATTCCAATCCAAAAATCATCAAAATCCACACAAAACTGGCCAGTAGATTTTAGTTGGGCAAAGTTCTTTAAGTCTGGGTCGACGCCAGACCACTAGGTATTTTTAGAGGTTGACAACTAAAATTATACATAAATATGTAAACCATACTTGATTTGTTTATAATATACTAAATTGTATGAGTGGGCAAAATCAAATGCCTTTTTGTGGTCCGCTGATTTGAGTTTGGCCGATTTTGCCCGCAGACAGTTTATACAGGGTGAAATCTAATACGTGATACATAACAAAAAAGTAAAACCGACTCCAAAAAAATGAAAAAAATTACAAACAATGGAACCGACTACAAAACCCTTGAAAATATTTTTATAGGTACCTGCTAACTCGAAGTCGGTGCCTCAGCACGACCCAGCAGGAGTGGAGCAATAGGCGTCTATTTCACCTACATACAATGGGTTTCAATCACTCCTGCTGGGTCGTGCTGAATCACCGACTTCGAGTTAGCAGGTTTCATTTTTTTGGAGTCGGTTTTACTTTTTTATTAAAAAAATTTTATTTCACACTTTTTAGTGATTCGTAGCCAAAGTACGTCTCACAACGATTCCATTAAGCCCAAACACGACTAACTTACGTTGTTTTATAACAGAGTTCCGTTGCCTACCTTCTGGCTTCAGCATCAGATCACTTCGAAAGAATCATTAACTTAAAGCTTCTTCTTACTCGCTTATCTAGGTATGTTAATCATGATCGTTTATAGACGAGCGAGTATTACTTAGCTTCGACGAGTTCCATTGGTCACCTATGGTATTTTTCATCAGGTCCAGGTTACCAAATGATACTTTCTGAATGTAAATGCTTATCTTAACACTAAAAATGCCAAAATCGCCATAGGTGTGCCTATAAAATTTGAGGTTTGCCCTCGATTTCCCTAGGATCCCATCATCAGATCTTAATTTGGTGACAATGGGACCACCTCAGAAGAATACCCTTTCGAATAAAAAAAGAATTTTGAAAATCGGTCCACAATTGCCGGAGTAATAGGTGAACATACATAAAAAAAAAAAAAAAATACAAACATTGGAACATAGAACCTCCTCCTTTTTTTGAAGTCGGTTAAAAATTAGTGTTTCGTGCTCAGTTAATGCTGGGTAATATAATGCATTAACTCTTTTCTTGAAATAAGTCCGTCGAAATTTGCAGTTTCCATAGGTACATTGTTCATGATTTCTTATTTCAATAATGTATACTTATTTCAATAATGTATAGAAACCACAATTTTTTTCAGACTTATTTCAAGAACACTAATTTTGTATCACGTATTAGATTTCACCCTGTAGAATGTTTGTTAAAAATCATGGCACAAACCACATTGTTTCTCAAACCAACGAGCCTATTCAGATTCATCAACTTTTTTAATACACCTAACGTTATCTCAAATAGTACTTTGCCCATGTGGTCAAGTCTCACCGATTATTATATTTCGCATCATCTCCTGTGTTATTTTACGCATGTAATAAACGTCTAGTAGATAAGATAAGACTTTCGTTTATTATTTTGACCGTAGATATAGCACACGTTTTTAGTTGCTGAGCAATCGGCGTGAAGGCAGTTTTTATATATAAAAGAGGGAAAAAGAAGCATGCGGGTCACCTGATGGGAAGCAATCACCGACGCCCATGGACACCTGTCAACACGAGGGGTATCACAGGTGCGTTGCCGCACTAGAATAACAAACATATACGTTTTTTTTAATCAAAATAATATTTACTTTCAGTAAAAATAAAAATTTAAGATACCTTCTCTCTGTGTGGTATGGCACAGCTGTGGAACATCCTGATATCATTGTCCCCTCGAATTTTTTTCATCCATTTTCTTTGTTCATAATAAAGTTAGATCTTTGATGTGTAACACTTTAAGTACCTATACATATTTAATGATATTATAACGGATAACTCACGTCTTAAATCGAGTAGTGCGCGTGTTGCGGCAGCCGCCGAGTCGCGCGTTCCAGTGATGAAGGGTTTCGAATTAACCCGAAACATGTCGAGCTAAACTCGATTTAACACAACAACAAGTGAGTTATCCGTTATAATATCATTAAATATGAGTGAATCTCACGGTAGTTTCATGATTAAGATTACCTATACATATTGGCTAAAAGTACAAGAGCATTTGTCAATCATCATCATCATCATTTCAGCCTATATACGTCCCACTGCTGGGCACAGGCCTCCTCTCGGAATGAGAGGGCTTGGGCCATAGTTCCCACGCGGGCCCAGTGCGGATTGGGAACTTCACACGCACCATTGAATTGCTTCGCAGGTTTGTGCAGGTTTCCTCACGATGTTTTCCTTCACCGCAAAGCTCGTGGTAAATTGCGCACATGAATTTCGAAAAACTCAGAGGTGCGAGCCGGGATTTGAACCCACGACCCTCTGCTTGAGAGGCGATAGGTCAAACCACTAGGCCACCACGGCTTCTGGCATTTGTCAATCTCAACAAATAATTATTGAAAAACTTTAACAAGGATTAAAGAAAATTACCCTACCACTGTTGGCTGAAATATTCTAGTTTCCAAGATCTTGTCTATCCCAGGGTCATATACCTACCAAATTTCAACTTATTTGGTTTACTGGTGTAAGTAAGAATAATTTAATTTTTGTAGCAATTATAATATGACCTTAGCTTTTGTTATTTTTTTAACGCTCTTAAGCTATAAGGCACAGATCTTGATAAGATCTTGTCTATCCCAGGGTCATATAACTACCAAATTTCAACTTATTTGGTTTACTGGTGTAAGTAAGAATAATTTAATTTTTGTAGCAATTATAATATGATTTTTGTTATTTTTTTAACGCTCTTAAGCTATAAGGCACAGATCTTGATAAGATCTTGTCTATCCCAGGGTCATATAACTACCAAATTTCAACTTATTTGGTTTACTGGTGTAAGTAAGGATAATTAAATTTTTGTAGCAATTATAATATGACCTTAGCTTTTGTTATTTTTTTAACGCTCTTAAGCTATAAGGCACAGATCTTGATAAGATCTTGTCTATCCCAGGGTCATATACCTACCAAATTTCAACTTATTTGGTTTACTGGTGTAAGTAAGAATAATTTAATTTTTGTAGCAATTATAATATGACCTTAGCTTTTGTTATTTTTTTAACGCTCTTAAGCTATAAGGCACAGATCTTGATAAGATCTTGTCTATCCCAGGGTCATATAACTACCAAATTTCAACTTATTTGGTTTACTGGTGTAAGTAAAAATAATTTAATTTTTGTAGCAATTATAATATGACCTTAGCTTTTGTTATTTTTTTAACGCTCTTAAGCTATAAGGCACAGATCTTGATAAGATCTTGTCTATCCCAGGGTCATATAACTACCAAATTTCAACTTATTTGGTTTACTGGTGTAAGTAAGGATAATTAAATTTTTGTAGCAATTATAATATGACCTTAGCTTTTGTTATTTTTTTAACGCTCTTAAGCTATAAGGCACAGATCTTGATAAGATCTTGTCTATCCCAGGGTCATATAACTACCAAATTTCAACTTATTTGGTTTACTGGTGTAAGTAAGAATAATTTAATTTTTGTAGCAATTATAATATGATTTTTGTTATTTTTTTAACGCTCTTAAGCTATAAGGCACAGATCTTGATAAGATCTTGTCTATCCCAGGGTCATATAACTACCAAATTTCAACTTATTTGGTTTACTGGTGTAAGTAAGGATAATTAAATTTTTGTAGCAATTATAATATGACCTTAGCTTTTGTTATTTTTTTAACGCTCAAGCTATAAGGCACAGATCTTGATAAGATCTTGTCTATCCCAGGGTCATATACCTACCAAATTTCAACTTATTTGGTTTACTGGTGTAAGTAAGAATAATTTAATTTTTGTAGCAATTATAATATGACCTTAGCTTTTGTTATTTTTTTAACGCTCTTAAGCTATAAGGCACAGATCTTGATAAGATCTTGTCTATCCCAGGGTCATATAACTACCAAATTTCAACTTATTTGGTTTACTGGTGTAAGTAAGAATAATTTAATTTTTGTAGCAATTATAATATGATTTTTGTTATTTTTTTAACGCTCTTAAGCTATAAGGCACAGATCTTGATAAGATCTTGTCTATCCCAGGGTCATATAACTACCAAATTTCAACTTATTTGGTTTACTGGTGTAAGTAAGGATAATTAAATTTTTGTAGCAATTATAATATGACCTTAGCTTTTGTTATTTTTTTAACGCTCTTAAGCTATAAGGCACAGATCTTGATAAGATCTTGTCTATCCCAGGGTCATATACCTACCAAATTTCAACTTATTTGGTTTACTGGTGTAAGTAAGAATAATTTAATTTTTGTAGCAATTATAATATGACCTTAGCTTTTGTTATTTTTTTAACGCTCTTAAGCTATAAGGCACAGATCTTGATAAGATCTTGTCTATCCCAGGGTCATATAACTACCAAATTTCAACTTATTTGGTTTACTGGTGTAAGTAAAAATAATTTAATTTTTGTAGCAATTATAATATGACCTTAGCTTTTGTTATTTTTTTAACGCTCTTAAGCTATAAGGCACAGATCTTGATAAGATCTTGTCTATCCCAGGGTCATATAACTACCAAATTTCAACTTATTTGGTTTACTGGTGTAAGTAAAAATAATTTAATTTTTGTAGCAATTATAATATGACCTTAGCTTTTGTTATTTTTTTAACGCTCTTAAGCTATAAGGCACAGATCTTGATAAGATCTTGTCTATCCCAGGGTCATATAACTACCAAATTTCAACTTATTTGGTTTACTGGTGTAAGTAAGGATAATTAAATTTTTGTAGCAATTATAATATGACCTTAGCTTTTGTTATTTTTTTAACGCTCTTAAGCTATAAGGCACAGATCTTGATAAGATCTTGTCTATCCCAGGGTCATATAACTACCAAATTTCAACTTATTTGGTTTACTGGTGTAAGTAAGAATAATTTAATTTTTGTAGCAATTATAATATGATTTTTGTTATTTTTTTAACGCTCTTAAGCTATAAGGCACAGATCTTGATAAGATCTTGTCTATCCCAGGGTCATATAACTACCAAATTTCAACTTATTTGGTTTACTGGTGTAAGTAAGGATAATTAAATTTTTGTAGCAATTATAATTATGACCTTAGCTTTTGTTATTTTTTAACACTCTTAAGCTATAAGGCACCTTGCTGACCATGTAGTTTTCTTTCTGTGTACCTGTTTTCTTTATCGCTTACTATTTTTGGTGTACAGTAAAGAGTCAATTGTATTGTATTGTTCCTATTGTATGTCCCTGCTAGTTAGCCGAGTTATACATAGGTACTGGAAGTAAATGTTGTCATTAATGATGGCCTATTTTAAGGGCCCCATAAACGGTGCGATTCGTCTGTACAATCGATCTGACGAAAATCGTGACGATTGATCGTAAAGAGCCATACACTGTCGATTCATCGTTACGATATTCATGATTGCATGGGATTCTGTTGCGATCTCCGACATCGTCTTCGATGAAGTAAATCATTAACGATCTTGACATACACTATCGATTCCACGTTTCGATCGGTCTGTAGCGACGGATCGTACAGACGAATTGTGCCGTGTATGGGGCCCTGTAAACCAGTGAACAACATCACACAGCCAAATTACGAAAGTGACTCAACAATCCCTGTTCGTGACTGTACTTTCGAAGAAAAGAAAACACTGAAATATAAACTATTTAATCAAATTGTTTTATCTTACACATTTGTATACTGTATGTACGCACAATAAGAGCTCGTCTCATACGTCCACATTAATATAAGCAAAGCCCTTATTGTATATTACATTTGAAGTCGCAATCGTTTTCTCCATTTCTTTCTGTCACATCGTGTGAGATGAGGGTAGAAAGAGATGGTGCATGCGATCACGAACATCAAAGCGATAGACAATGCGGCTACTGATTCAATAGATAGGGCCTGCTTCATTGCAGTTTGTTAAGTTCCTGTAACATATTATAATGAATTTCCATCTCTGTTTATTTTACAGGAATGAACAGAGATAGTATCATAGATATCCGAAAGATTTGAAACAGGCCTTTAGAATTCTAAAACGGCTAAGGAAATCGTACCCTAAATATTGTTTCGAGAACGCATTACCACGCGTACTTCATCAATAACGTTACGTTACGCTGCTTGTACTGCTTGTAAAGTCATCTAAAATTTTAGGTGTAAGTAAACCCTCAACTTTGCCATTTCAGAATCTCTACCTATATTTCATAACACAAATATCAGTCGTGGGGATCGACGCCAGCGCCGAGGAACTCGTTCACGATGCTTGTGACCGGGAAAGGCAGGGTCCACAGCAGATACTGAAAATTTATCATAGGCACCAATTAATGAACTGAAATAGGATAGGTCGCTAAACAAATGGCGCTATTTATCGAGGAAACGCTATCAGATTTTTGGGCAAATGCTATGAGTGAGAATCACAAACGTTATGCCACGGGTTTACTCCGCCAGCTTTAATTTCGTGGCGAAATTTCCCAACGTACTCTCAAGACAGTTATTACTATTCTTATAAGTGACAAATTACCGTCGCTAAGCGCCATTTAGTATGAATCGCTTCTTTGAACGAAGCTACATACATCTAAAGAGCATATACTTCTCACCCAGACGAAGAGACGGCGTTGTTTTCAAGAGATAGATCACTGTCGAATTTTAACAAAGAGTATCCGACTAAAGACGGAAAAAGAGAGTCTTGAACTGCTTTAGTATATAACGTACCCTGATGAGATAGTGCAGGTCTCCCGGTATGGAGATCTCTCGGTACTCCCGGCGTACAGCGTCCACGATAGTGTCAGCAGCCACGTCAGTCTCTACCACCTTCATCAGGGACTTGAAACGCGTCTTCGGCTTGTGGCACAAGCCTGTGTTCACTATGTAGGGGCAGATTGTTGTAAATTTTAGCTGGAAAAATATTTTAACTTTTAATACCATATAAGCTACTAGCATGGGCTACCAACTCATACAAGATATATTTAGTACTAAAAAACGGCAATAGATGGCACTACCATTAACATCTGTAAATTATAAAATGTAAATAAGCCGAATTAAGTAGAAATATTGATATTAAAATAAAGAATAGCATATTTTATAAACACAACTTCACATCAACTTTATTTCAACTTCTTAATTTGAAGATAAGAAACATCATAAATAATAAATTGAGAATACGAAAGTATAGGCTACATGTGACTACGTTTCAGCTATGAGGTTTTCGTAGTAGTTTGCAAAAGTAACGCTAGATGGCGTAAAACCGGTATGCGTTTGCAGCGGGCTACTATGTAATTCGAAACACGAAGTTCGTGTCGTGCGGTCTCTTTCGCTCTCATAATAAATAGTATAAGTGTCAGAGGGACCGCACGACACGAACTTCGAGTTTCGATTTTCGGAGTAGCCTGCCTACTGTGCTGAAGGGCTACTCCGAAAAACGACGTTCGAAGTTCGTATCGTGCGATCTCTCTCACACTTATACTATTTAATACGTGAGCGAGAGGGATCGCACGACACGAACTTCGAACGTTGTGTTTCGGAGTAGCCCTTCTGGCTGTGACTTGACTTGACTTGACATTTATGTATGACGCAATGGATTTAGGCTGGTTAATGTGCTAAAAGTGGGGGGGGGATGAAATTTTGGGGTTGGGTCCGGGGTAGTCCCGTAGGGGGGAGGGTTTGGGAGGGGGGTTGAAAATTTGGCTATTTTTGAGCTAGGACGCACCGTTTCTGAGATATTAGAGGATTTTGAAAAACACCAAACCAAGTATATACACTACACAACACTTTATACTATAATTGCATAATCGCATAATAGCAGGTGGTAGGACCTTGTGCAAGGTCCGCCCGGATTGCTACCACCATTTTGCTCGCTAATCCTGCCGTGAAGCAGCAGTGCTTGCACTGTTGTGTTTCGGCGCGGAGAGTAAGACAGCCGGTGAAATTACTGGCACTTGAAGTATTCCAACTTAGGCCTCTAGGTTGGCAACGCATCTGCAATACCCCTGATGTTGCAGATGTTTACGGGCGTCGGTGATCTCTTACCACCAGGAGACCCACTTATTCGTTTGCCTTACAGTCGAATAAAAAAAAAATTAAAACTACATATCGTCACTACTCTACTACGAAACTTGAAGTTCGTGTCGTGCGGTCCCTCTGACACTTAAACTATTTAATACGAGAGCGAGAGGGACGGTACGATACGAACTTCGAGTTTCGTAGTATAGCCCTAAGCTGTAGATAATCTATAAACTAATATGGCTGACAGCGTTTTCAGCAGATTACGAATAGGTTTGGATCTACGAAACCTCGATTGCTTACGCACTGACCAGCGGCCGTGAGTAGGTTATATAATGTAGCGCCATCTACCAACCCTGTCATGTCCTAGTCAAGCTATAGATTGGGCTAACAAGCGACACCCGTATCATTAGTGTCTCGCTAGATGGCATATAGGTATCGTGTTATTTGTGTTCTCAGTGGTGCCTTCTATTGTAAAATAAAGAAAAGAAAAATAGCCAGTTGTATAGCCAGTATTAGGGTGATACCGTTTGCTTGTACTAGGTGGTGTCTCTGTATATTATGTTCTCTGTGCTACTAGCAACTCTCTCTGAGAAGAATTTTTATCGCTGTGCTGCGGAAACTATGCAATTTTCTGGGATAAAAACTTCCTAGATTCTTAAACTACTCATATTTTTAAATTATGGTGTACAGTCAGGTTTCGAAATGGGAAAGACCTGATGTTAGAGAAGACAGTGTGCTCTCTTTTGCCGCACCAGAATTTGTAACTCTAGTACTGCAGTATGGAAGGCAAAGGGAAACTATCATGCCTACCGGATACTGTCTTTTCGCAACGTAACGTTTGGCACCTTTATAATAATCCTGAAATATTTACAGTTTCAGAAATATCAAACTGTTGGGAAATGAAAAGTTGCGAAATGAAACAGGTTGCCAATAGTTATTCGCCGAAACATTAGTAAAACCATGCCTACTATGTATTTTTCTGAGAAAGCCGTCATTAGACTATCCTCAATCAACAACAAGCACGACCAATCTATCAAGACTGTAGAGACTTCAAAGTAAGGAAAGATCTTTAGCAGGAACCATCGAGAATCTTCCAAAGACTTACCCCACTAGCGTCTCTTCTTTCACTCTGCAGCTCGAGAGCTAGTGTGTCCATGATTCCTCTTACAGCATACTTAGAGCCACAGTATGGCACCAAGTTAGGCACTGGCATCAGTCCGGCCACGGAAGACATGGCGACGATGTGTCCGTAATTGCGCTCCAGCATGCTTGGCAGGAAAGCTTGGAGCATCTGGAATGTCCGAAACAATATTTATATCTAGCATTGTAGACGAAATAATATTACCTACCTACTTGAAATCTCGTGAGACAAAAATTGTGATGGTAACATTCAGTGAGCTTCTAAATAGTAACATATCCATACTAATATTATAAATGTGAAAGTGTGTTTGTATGTTTGTGTGTTTGTATGGTTGTATGTTTGTCCCTCTTTCACGCCGTAACGGAGCGACGGATCGACGTGATTTGGATAGAGATGGGGCCGAGAGTGACATAAGCTACTTTTTATCCCGGAAAAATGCATAGTTCCCGAGGGAACAGCGCGCGATAACCGAATTCCACGCGGGCGGAGCCGCGGGCAAAAGCTAGTACCATACATAATATACTTAATATCATTGGTGCCATTTAAAAATGACCAAGTGCGGGTAGTTCGAGATACGAGTGCCGGTACTATTTTTGATCAAGTGCGGGTTGTAGGAAGGACTCGCGCTGGTAAGCAGACATGACACCCTACGCTTCAGTCTACTCGTGAACACGGCCACTTTAATGTTATGATTATTACTCTTGTATCGTAATTTGAACCGTTTAATTTAATAATTGTGGGTCAAGTTAAAGGTTTAGGTAACATATCGTCATTACTTCTAAAAAAACTCGTATCTCAAAATAGTCAATTTTTCGTAGTAAACTTTATGTACATTTTATCAGGTTCAATTTTGCTGACATATTCATTTTAGATACGAGATTTTTTCAAAGTAGTGTCGATATTCGACTCATTAGCAAGGAGCCCCTTTAAACATGATGACCTTTAGAAGAACGTCTTTGAGGATTGTTGTCCTTATGACATCTTTGTCGTGAGTCTCGACTTGAGTCATATTTATCTTGCAGACGGTTCGAGCCTCTCTGATTAGGTAAGAATAACAGGATCCGGATATATCGTTTTGTGCAAAGTCCGTAGGTAGATAATGTTATCATTGCAACTATTAATGATGCAATGTTTAGTCTAAATAGAAAATAGTTTACTGAATTAGGAACTAAAAGAATTACTTTGCTCACCCGAATTTCTGGCGAAGAAAATCTACGATCCAATAATGTGTTAGATTTTTTTTGACATTCATAAGTGCTTTTATAGCCTAAATTGAATAAAGATATTTTGACTTTAACTTTGACTTTCATTTCTTAGCATCCTGAGCTCCACAGAAAACCAGCGTTAGCACATAATGTGCGGCAACACATGCTGAGTGGAGACCCTTTTTGGTATCCAGTCGTGTCACCAAGTAATATAGTTTTAGTGCTAGTTTTAGTCTTATGGCCACTTGCTGGAAACACATAAATATCGAGTTAGCGAGTTTAGTAGTGTCAAAATGTATGGAACTGTCAAGCTTAAGCCAGGCTTAACAACTAAATCTAGATTTATTTTTACCTGCAAGTGGGTCTTAAGTCTTAGGTGGTACTTATGGAGCCAAAATAAATCTTTCTTTCTTTCTTTCCTTCTTCCTGTCTTTTTTTCTTACCCAAAGGTTGGCATTGACGTTGACGTCCATGGTAGACCGGATCTCCTTCTCGGACCACCGCAGCAGCGGCTTGCAGGGCATGATGCCGGCGTTGTTCATGAGGATGGTAACGTCCCCGACCTCCATAGTGACGCGCTCTGCTAGCCTGAAAACTGCTGCCCGATCTGTCACATCCGCTCTGAAAACAGAAAAGATACTGGCTTGAAAACTTGTTCCTAATTTAAAAACGTAAATAGACAAAAGTTTTTTTTGGGATGAAAATTTTGTTAGGTACCTACTTGCATACAAAAAATTTAACCGACTACAAAAAACGATGAAAATAATTTTCTACCAGTCTGAAGTCGGTTCCTCAGCACGAGCCAGCAGGAGTGGGCCTATAGTCGTCTACTTCACCTACATACCTATACTTATATATTAGACTTCAATCACTCCTGCTAGTCCTGCTGTCTCGTGCTGAGGCACCGACTTCAGACTACTCGTACGTAACTCGAACCGGTGCGGGGCGGAGCGTGGCCATTCTGTACGTTAGTACTATTATCTGTGCCGGTGGCAATTTTCCTCGCCACATATTGACATGTATGACACACTTACTCGTAACTATGTGCTACTCCTTTGGCCTTCTTGATCATGTCCACAGTCTCCTGGTTGCCGACAGGGTTGATGTCCACGCAAATGATGGTGGCTCCCAGTTTGGCGAACCGCTGCGCCACCTCGCGGCCTAAGCCATGACCGGCGCCTGTGATCTGTAGAGATTAACGTTTAACATACTCGTAATGCATAACAATAACCAGCGCTAAATCTAGTCCTTATCAAAGTAGACTGAGTTTATTTTTTAACATATGAGGGAGAAAACATGACTGCGGGTCACCTGATGGGAAGCAGTAACTGACACCCGAAACACAGGGGTGTTGCCGGCTCTTTAGAGTGATAGGCTCTCAGACCATAGAATGATCTGAAGATAGAGCTCGCTTTTTTAAAGATAAGTTGGATCGCTCCGGGATTGTTTACACCACTTTATGCGCCTCTCCAAAGGCACCATCAACATTTTATTTGCCGCGAAAACTGGAGGGTAGCGTCCCTTGCCATCTGGCTCCAAGAGCGACCTTCCCTCTTGCTCTACTCCACTCACTCCGGCGCTGCTTATAGCTTTTTCACGTGACCTCTGTCAAGAACTCGTTTATCGCTACCCCGCGGGAACTATGCAATTTTCCGGGATAAAAACTATCCTACCTCGTTTCCGCAGTCTTTTTGTCTCCATGCCAAATTTCGACTTAGACCCCGTCCAGATGGAGCGTTTCGCGCGCGAGGGCATTCGCGCGTAGGTAGATACTCGCGCGTTCCCAAGGTACTATATAGAGCTACATACATACACCCCGTCCAGTACCCTTAGTGTAAGTTTTCTGTTACAAAATACGTCTCGATGGCGTTCGTTAAATCTCAATTTATATGGAAACACCAACAGCGCCTCTAGCGGAACGTTTGCGATGTTCGTGTTTCCATACAAATTGAGATTTTAACGCGAACGTGATCGAGACGTATTTTGAAACCGAAAACTTACACTAAGGGTACTGAGGGTCTACTCCGCCGCGAAGTTCGTACAGTACCGTCCCTCTCGCTCTCGTATTAAATAGTAAAAGTGTTAGAGGGACAGAACGACAGGAACTTCAATTTTCGTATTCCGTAGTAGCCCTGCTGATGCTTTCTGAACTTGTCTTGCCCTCGCGCGCAAATCGCTACGTCTGAGGGCCTACTCCGAAACACAACGTTCGAAGTTCGTGTCGTGCGGTCTCTCTCACACTTATACAATTTAATACGAGAGCGACAGGGATCGCACGACACGAACTTCAAACGTTGTGTTTCGGAGTAGCCCTTCTCGACGGAGTCTTAATAGGTTCAGTGGTTTAAAAGCCTGACACCTTTCGATTATAACTTAACTAACAAAAAGTTGGAAAATCCCGACTTTGTAACCCCGGCTTTGAAAGCTCAATGTCTCAAAAACGGCTGAACCGATTTTGATGAAACATGTCTAAGAACCATCGCTGGAAAACCAGATTTCAAATAAAAAAACCGCATTCAAATCGGTCCACCCGTTTAAGAACTACGGTGCCACAGACAGACACACAGACATACAGACACATAGCGGTCAAACTTATAACACCCCTCTTTTTGCTTCGGGGGTTAAAAACGGGACTCATCTACTATTAAGCCTTCAGCGTCTGTCTGCATACTTTTAACAGCCTTTATCTTTTGAATTATAAAATAGGCGACTATTTTATTAATTACCACCATAATTATGTGTTATTATGAACTAATTATAACTATTAGCTATCATTTACGGCGATAATCTCTGACAGTTTGACACAGATTATGTATTTGCTTGATAGTGTATCGGCTATTGTGATAAAATCTCTGTCGTATTAGAAAACGGAATTAAAAGGCGGAAAACATACAACTAAGTTCTACGTATTTGGAATACTATACTATAATACTATATACTTTGCCCGCGGCTTCGCTCGCGTAGGTAAACCATTAGTTCTAGGCAGCTACTGCGAAATTCGTAAATTCGTAAAGTTCATATTGTACCATCCCTCTCACTCTCACAAATTCCTGGAATTTACAAAATTCCCATTGGAATTCTGAAAAAATATAATCGTAGATTTCAATTACGTTGCACATAAAATAACTGTGCCAAACATGACACTACTCGTATGTTATTGAAGCAAAAAATAATTCTTATGATGAAGCCTTTCGATCGGTATGATAAAGCTACAGGGTATTTTTTTTTCTCGTATAGCGGGTTCGATTCCCGGTTCAACCATGTAATTATTTAAAATCTATGAATGCAGTTTAAATTGTTTTTTAAATTAAAATAATATCTTCCTTCAGTAAAATGTTCTATGTACAATATTAAAGGTACTTTCCCTCCATGTGGCATAGCCGTGGGTCGCCCTGTAGGTATATGTGGGTACATGCCCATTTCTTTGGTCCTCGCAGCAGCCTAAACGGCTAGACGGATTTTAACGTATTAGGTATCATTTGATTCGTCATAACTGTCGTAGTTACATATAATATATAATATTTGAATATGGCGTCTGCAAAAAAAATATGGCGGGAAACAAAAAAAAATTTTTTTGTATTGTAACAATATGGGTAAGTATCAAATGAAAGCTAATAATTAGCCCATTCTAACATTCTAAACATATATATGAGTTATAATACTATAAATTTACCATTTTCACACAAAAAATAAAAGTATGATATCAAACATTACTTAAATAAAAAAAAACCGACTGCCTTAAAAACTAAAAGGAAGAAAATAAGTCTAGTGCTCTACAAATTCTTTAAGTAGTTAATTTAAAGTTCAACAGTCGGGACCCATTACTAAGAATTTTTGAGCTGGTCACGATTTAAATTAAATTCGCTAATTAACAGAGTTCGAGACCACTAGACTTATTTTCTTGCTTTTATTTTTTAAGACAGTCGGGTTTTTTGATTTTTTGTAGTGGTACCCTAGTTATATAAAGGATGCAGCTCCCAATGATCATTTCATAGACGGATAAAAAAATCCTTTGTAAATTGTTTCATTCAGGGATATTTGGAAATAATTCCGATACTACGCATTAGCGATCCCTTCAAATAGCGAATCTACTGTGTTAAAAACTTGTGATTTATGTAGATATCATTTATTAATATTGTAAATCTGTTTTAAAAAAATATTTATAGTTACCTCGTTGAGTTTCTTGCCGGATTCTTCTCAACAGAGGTTTTTCCGAACCGGTGGTTGATTTTTTTGACATTCATAAGTGCTGTTATAGCCTAAATTGAATAAAGATACTTTGACTTTGACATTTGATGATTAATTGCTGTCCTAAAGTGCCCAAGACCTCATAAACTTACGGTCTGCCTTCGGTCTGCGTCTGCGCTTATCTACTTACCTACTACAGTTTTATTCCGTCGTTCTTTCCAGAAATTTTATGATTCCTTGATGTCACTCGTGTATGGTAGTGTACGGTCAAGGGCAGAGATATGGACACTGCCAAAGTTAAGTACTTAAATATATATAAGTGTATGTAATATCATGGGAAATAATAATAATAAAAAAATCAGGTTTTCTAGCGATGATGTTTACCAAAATCGGTTTAGCCTTTTTGAGATATTGAACTTTGACAGTCAATTATTTTGACTTATCGAGTTTGACATCTGTAAACACCACGCAACCTTCGCGCGTCATCTGCTTGTTTAAGTTTATGGCCCTATCAAAACAACTCTTAAGACTTGCAATTAACAACAATAGGCGTTGAGACAAGCTACTGTGAAATTATTCACAATCGCTTTGAACTTGACCTTTGCAAAAGCATGAGTGATTGTGGTATCGAGCAAAATAGCCAATTATTTTGAAGTATTACGCACTATGAGATAGGTACAGTATATTATGTACTCTGTGGTACAGTCAAGGGCAAAGATATCGACACGGCCAAAGTAGAACTACGAATTAGACCGAAACATGTCGAGCTAAGCTCGATTAAATATGTGAGTTAAATACATTTTTTATTATACTATGAATAAATGTCACGGTAATTTAATGCTCATTTGCTTTTCTAGAACTTCGTACCCGAAATTATTTTGATTTCGGCGATTTTTCGATTTCACCTTATAGGTACTTAGTGTTTGAACTACGACATTTGAATATTGAAATAATTAGCAAAACCGAATTGGGCAAGATATAGGTTTCCCTTACAATTTGTTCTGGCTCTATTCCTTAGTCCAGGGACACATTAAAGACACAATCACAGCACTTTCAGAGTTTTTTTTTATGAATAATTTAAAAGAGCGCACGCCGCCGGCATCATTTTGAGCTGTCAATTTCTGGCCGACTGACACGTGGCGCCGCCGCGCGGGAAAAAGCGGAAAGTTCATTCAACCAGTATGTTTTTAAAATGTGCAGGAGGTTAATGCACATATTACTGATCAGATTATCTGCCCAATGTACTTAACGTACACTTACTCGCGTTACCTTCTATTACCTGCGTCTTGACTCACAAGCACTAAGTCAACATGAATCCTCTGGGATTGTGATTGCGAGTGCACTAACATTTATTAAAAAAACTTCAAAAAACATACCAGTATAATTTCTCCCGTAACATCTTTTGGTTCAGGTGCTACAATCCAAGTGTAAACAGCCCGTATTATTTCGAAAATCAGCCGCACAAGAGTCGAAATAACGTCGTAAACTACTCGGCATGCTATGATTATTTGCGGCTCTTCAGCCCTGGAAATACAAGAAAAATATTATTAAGGATGGGCCGAAATTAGATCAGGTTTAACCGAATTTCGGTAGCTTCAGCTGAACTTCGGCATTCGGCCGAAAATCATTCAAGAAAAAGAACCTACTTAACTTGTACTATATTGACTGAATGTTCGGCTGAAGTTCGTTATGTACGGTTCAAACTAGAGCTGGCCCACGTGCCTATCTCAAATTATTATTATTGTCTTTTGGCTTATCCCATCTCACTACGGGGTAAAGACCTCCCTCCGATACTTCTACTTCTAGGTACAGTCATCTGCAATAATATCTGCCACATCGGAGCGTGCAGAAATATCTGACACGTCCTACATCATCCCTAGAAATACCGGGTGTGGCTTGTAATACGAGCAAAAATTAATTAATAATTAATTTCTTATTCAAACAAATTAAAAAAAAACGTAGATCGTCCTCTTCAAACTGAAATACATTAAGTACATCAGCGACTTTTAAAAATAAACGGTCTTTAAGTTTTCCTGTTTTCATACAAATTAAATACCGCTATCAATGTACGCCATTTCATAACACAAACTGACGTCACCTGTCACGCTACAAACATCAAAAATTTTGCTAAGTATACGTTACTTCTTCGAATAAACTTATAAGTGTAATAAAAATTTTAAAAACTAAAAGTTGTTTTTCTTTTTAAAAGTTGTTGAACTAATGTTGTTCAGCTTGACGAGTATGATCTATGTTTTAATTATTTTCCCATATTACCACCAGCCACACTCGGTAGAATCATAACAGTTATTTGTGCACGCTTTGTTTGTCACGTATTGGTGCTGGTGACTGTACAGGGACAAGTCCTTCAAGAAGAATTCCAGTCACAAAAACAAACTTATCTGAAAACTAATGAAGGCAATGACACAAAATGACGATTAAGGATAGAAAGCAACAATAAATGCTGGCAGAGTTGCTGTCTTATGTCAAGCCAGGTCAAGGCGAAATAATTTTGCAAAATCTCGTATATATACTTACTTATTAAAAATCAGTAATAATTTAACAAGCTTCTATTTAGTTTTACCTGTCCAGTTGTCTGTCTGTCTGTAATCAAATCTTGCAAGTCTTTGACCAACTTTCAGTAGTCAGATTGACTTGATATTTGAAATAGTTATTTAAATCACGTGACAATCCAATAATCTTGTAGTGACATCCTGGTAGTCCAGCCAGGATCGTCTCCGCAGGACGGAACACTTCAACGGTTAATAGCATCGACTTGATATTTGGTACACAAATGTAGTTTGGGTGACAGACAACGCAAGTACAATCAACAAAAAGTAAAGTCAGCAAAAAAAGCTTGTATTTATTAAAACTGAAAACTTGTAGGGTTAGATTATTAACTATACGTCCTCGTAGATACAATTATCATTTGTCATAAATCGCACCTTCGGTAGTACAAGGGCATAATTGTCTAAAAATTTAAAAATGATTGAATGAGTGACAACTTGTCAAATAAATTATTTATCCGTAAAGTAGGTATACCTAAGTAAAGTATTCACGTGGGACAATAAGTATTTAAAGAAAAAAAACAACACTAAAAATCATAAAAAATGTAGTTATGTAATAACCTAAATATTTTTTAGGTATCTCATAAAATATCCGACACATTTTTTTTTACTTTTTTTTAGTGTTATAAGTGTAAATAAGAACTTACATTGTACTTAGGTCCTTCTATAGGTCCTTCCAAGGCAACGTCGACTAACAGAATAAAATAAAGACTTAACTCGCCAATCAATCGGTTAATTAATGATAAAGTTAATACAAATATGTACCTATCGTGTAAGTACTGATTTGGTCTTATCATTTAATTACTGTTTTGACTATCAAGGACTCGTTTAAAAACTTTGCGAATGCGACGTGCTAAAATAAGTATTATTAATAAGTTCTAATATTTATTTGATAGGTAATACTTTTCCTCGATATTCTGGTTTGTTTTTATTTAGTTTCTACATAATACGCCTGCTTAAAAATATTAGCAAAAACCTTTATTTATGCGAACGTTCTTTAAACAGTTTAGACTAGCTGAATATTATGTAAATAATCATGGCCAGGTAAATAAGCATTCTACGGTGTAATTTGGAAACAACACTAGGTACAAAATGTTATCTTTATCAAAATTTTGTTGACAATGATTGGTGAAATATTAACAATTTCAATTCAGTGAGGGTTTTCACAGATACGAAATATCGCTAGATGGCGTTAGTATATGGTTTCACGTTTGACGTTTCTCGTGATTGGTTCGCAAGAAAACGTCAAACGTCAAAACGTCTAGCGACATTTCGTCTCTGTGAAAGAAAACCCTCATTCAATCTGCACTACGTGGCTCATTTACCAAAATTAAAGAAAGCGCCATCTATGATTGTTTTTAAACATCTGCATCCTATCCGCCGAGACATACGTAGTATCTCTTAGTAGTCTGTGGCGGAGACACTGATTAAGACGAGCAAAAAAATATATAACAACTGCGTCCCGTCAGCATTTTTTTCAATATGCTGAACAACTCTGTTAATTTTATTTGTGTAATGAAAATACACCTCTATTAAGTCACTGTCACTGTCAAAATGACAGTCAAGTCTATCGAATCAACTGCACTGGGCTGTTTCTATTGTGATCGTTCATATAAATTCGTTTAATTTGTCGACTTACGTATTGTGAATGAAAAGATTAATGCCAAGTTAAGATAACTCAGTGTTGTAACGTGATTTTTCTGCGAAAAACTTTTTCTTGTGTGTTTAGGAAGTGACTGTCGCTTTGTTGTGGAGTGCACTGCTTGGTGAGTACTTACAAGTTCATTTGATTTCATTTCTATTTAACAACAAGGATACAAAATGTCTATTTAAATATTTAAGGGATAGTTTTTCAAATAACTTATCAATGCTATGTTCTGGAAAGTCGATTAATAATCATTTTTTATAGTCTGCTAAATATTTTGATTTGAATCCATAGTAACAAAATAACTGTAAACAAAAGGTGGAAATTCCAGGTACATCGGCTATCGACTATCGACCATTATTTGAACTGTATTGTGTAACTAATAAAGTTTTAATTTACATGATAATTAATAAGGACACAAGTAAAAATATCAATAAATTTAAGAAAAAAGTTGTAAGCTTAGTTAGCTAAAGTTAGCTTCAGGCAGTATATCCTTGACATTTAATATCTGTAAATAAAACTTAAATTAATAAGATTGAGAAATTCATTTTCTATCTATCTCTGATCTATGCAAAAACTGTCAAATTCTCCAATGTCCATACAGTATCTGTTTCTCTGATTCTCAATGATCTCTGATCAATGCTTGTTCGTGTTTTATATCTTTGGCCACATTATCTGGATATTAGTTCTACATATTTAAAATTCTTTATTCTACAAGCAGTATAATTATTTTAAATTTGTTTTTCATAAAGTATGCAAGGGGCCATCCATAAAGAATGTCACACCTATTTTGAATATTTTTAGACCTCCCCCCCCATGTGGGACGAATTGCCACGAAGATAAAAAAAAAATACCTCATAAATTACCTGCAGGTAGATATGTAAATATGTATGAATGAAAACTCTTTGTTGCACATAAAAATACAAATACACAGTAAGGAGAACAAAGGCGACCTTATTCCTGAAAAGGGATCTCTTCCAGCTAACCTAGTAGATAGTTAGTAGTTTTAACCTATTTTAATGCCAGTTTAACCTTTTTCAGCCTCCTCCCATGATCCCTGCAGTTCCTGGCCAGCCATCCAAACTTTTTCACATCCCAAGAAAACCTTTAACCTGTTGCAAAACACTAATGCTTGCATACTGAGATATTAATTAATATTTAATTGTCAGTCCTGTACCTACTAAAATCTTTAATACTGTTTTAAAATAGCACTACATCGATGATACTGTAATGTAGATACCTACAGGTAGATAGTTAGTAGCTTTAACCTATTTTAATGCCAGTTTAACCTTTTTCAGCCTCCTCCCATGATCCCTGCAGTTCCTGACCAGCCGTCCAAATCTCTTCACTTCCCAAGAAAACCTTTAACCTGTTGCAAAACACTAATGCTTGCATACTGTACTGACTATACTGAGATATTAATAATATAAATACAAAGTTATTATAAAGGACGCTGGATCTAAAGTATGGAAAATGTGGTTTTATTTAAATATCCTGAGACCCTGAGATTTTTGATCTGGACTTTGAAATCTACAACATATCAAAATCTCAGGATATTTATCTAAAACCATATTTTCCATAATTTAGGTCCAGGGTCCTTTAATGGTTTCCTGAACAATAATGTCATTGTTGATTTCGCGGCAGTCTCATAGACGACTTGTAAGTTCCGTAGGTATGGTATATAGAAGTTGTAGTTTGTTTATTTTTACTCTGTATGTCCAAAAAGGACAAAAAAAAAAATGGTTACACAAAAAAGTGCAATTAGTGCAATGTACGAACTTATCCCTGACGGAATCGTTTCCCATCAGATGACCCTCTTGCTTCTTTGCCTCCCTCTTGTAATAAAAAAAAACCCCGGGTACTTTATTTTTTAAGTTAAGTATGGCGGATCTAAATTAAGCTCAACAGTAATGTTTTCCCCAGTTGCTCTAGAGTGTTGCCACCTCAGATATTTTATTTACCCTAACGCTACGCAAATTTACCCTAAATTAGGCACTTTTATTTATTTTTACCCTTATTTTTTTTTCATTAAAAACAAACAAAATAAATGCGACTTATTAATAAACTAATAGCTGAACTACTGCACAGTTTCGAAAAATTCTTGGAATGCATCCATAATAGTCTTGGCTTCTATGTCATCTGCAGTAATTTTTTTCTTGATCCGTACATTTTACTCGAAAACTTTTACCCTAAAAAATACCCTAAATTTAGGGTAAAATACCCTTAGGTGGGGACACTGCTCTAGCTTGATTGCATGCAAAGCGGGCGTTACGATCGTTGCAGGAAACAGGTAATGAGCTATGTTATACTTAGGGCCGGCTGCGCGTGCGACTAGTTTGTCTGGATCGGGTCCAGAGGGCCAGCAGCGGTCCTTGACCCCTCTCAGACGGTCTAGCTATAGCTAGGGATAGCTAGTACTTATTAAGGAAAGCTATATCCTTAAATAAGTCTTTACATAGTTAGGGCCGCTTATACCAGACCATGTGGAGTCGTGGTAGGGTAGCCTAGTGCTTTGACTTGTGGCCTCTCAAGCGGTGGGTCGTGGGTTCGACCCCGGACTCGTACCTCGGAGTTTTTCCAATTTATGCGCGAAATTACATTTGAAATTTAATTTAACAGTTTTACGGTGAAGGAAAACATCAAAAACACACCTCTGCGTGCGTAGAAATTCTGTTGTGTGGGTGAAGTTCCCAATCCACACTGGGCCGGCTCTCTTGTTCTGAGAGGAGGCCTGTGCCCAGCTGTGGGATGCATATAGGCCGAGATGATAATTTCTAAGGCATCGCTATAAGGTAGGTATGAAAAGACTGTTGCAGCCAGGCGACTTACAATAAGCACCACATCGAAGCCATAAGAAAAAATGTTCTGAAAAAATACTAGGTACGAATAAACAAATTATAGTCCGAGCTGCACTGTTTCCTTTATCAAAAATTGTACAGGATCTGAGAAATGAAATAAAAAAAAAATTAAACTAAAAGCCCGGCTGTTTTCTTTATCAACAAATACTATAGTCTAGTAATGGTACTCTTGCAGTTCATAAATGGGTACCATCAAGTACCATGGAACTAAATAGGATTATGTAGGCGTTTTTTACGATCCTTGGTCAAAGGAGTAGCCAACCGGTCGATCAGGATCGATCTATCGATCGCGGATATTATGTCCCGTCACCCGTCAATAGTGACAACGCAGAGAAATACATGGTTATTTACATATATCGTAAATAGTCTAGTCAAGCGGTTTTCCAACTTTATTGGCGGTGGAACCCTATTGGAACAGTAAATTTGCAGGAGCCCTAAATTAGTCCAAACCAACTAATTTAACGGGAATGTACTCTACCACCTAACGGTACAGCAGGGCTACTACGTAACTCGAAGTTCTTATCGTACCTACCTACCATTCCTCTCGCTCTCGTATTAAATAGTATAAGTGTCAGAGGGATCGCACGACACGAACTTCGAGTTTAAAGTTTCGTAGTAGCCCTGCAGATATTAATGTATTTATTTCATTATAGTCAGTACTTTTGTGGAGTCGCAGAAGCTTGGCAAGCCCTGGAGCTTAGCGGAACTTTTAGAATGTGTTTATATTTAAATTTTCGTGATTTTCTCTTCAGTCTACTCGTTACCAAGGCCACTGTAATGTGGTCGAAACATCGAGTTACTTAATTATAACTCGTTCCGCGTGATAAATCCCGAGACTGTTATTAAATAAAGCTGGTCTCGTCAGTAATAGATCTAGAGTGTTAAAAGTTAGCTACACCTGACCTAAGTTAATATCCGCTTTATGAAGCCGAAGGTTAAATTTTACTGTTGAACGATTTGGCTCCATGTCAATTACACTTAAACTTAATTTTACTAGTCGTGCAGCTAGCCAACTCAAACTAGTTCAGATTTATGGTAGCAATAGCCATAACACACTTATAGGAAAGGCGAAAATCAAAAACCATTTGAGCTTTTTTGGCCGCGAAGCTGAAATAATTAATACTGTTATTTATCTAAAAGTCTAGATAATGATGTAGCAAACGACCGGTTATAGTCTAAGATCCCAGGGCCCCCAGACGTTACTTATTTTTGAAGTAACGAATTTTACGGTATAGACACTCTTCTATGTGTTAAAGAGTGTGTGTGTACTAACTAGTTTGACTAGGCGGCCCGTTCACAGATAGCAGCTAGAAAAGGTAGACAAAAACATAACTTACTTTTGTTAAATTCGAAGTGCTGATTTTTATATATGTGGGAATATTAGGCTGATTTTTCACCTTGTATCACTGTTCCTGTCACTAAAAATATAAATAAAATGAAGGTAGACAGTTGCGAGCGGTCAGTCACGAAAGTTATATTGTAGTAATTTGCATGTACAGTTTAATACAGTTTTAAAATATTAATTCGTTTGTTTTTCGGCTGCCATCCCCACAAAATTATGGGGGCTCGTCCGGGATGGTGAAAAACAACGAGTTCAAGACGGAAGACTACACGACGTAAGAGGATTGTTATTGTGAAGTTGAAATAATATAACCGGCGGAGTCATCGTCGACCAGCTGTCAATGTCAAGATTGCGTTTTGTTGCTGAAACATTGATGTATGAAGTGAACGTCAAAATTGCGTTTCGTTTCTGCAAGATTTATGGAGATTATTGTGCGTTTAGTTACTGCTAAATAACGAAGATGTTTTAAACAAAATATTAAAAAAAAATATTGATGGATTTAAAAAATAATCTAGAAAATAAGACGATTTTCTACGATTAATACGACGTAAAAGACTACATCCAGAGATATTTTAAGAAGACGATATGCCACCTAAGAAGCAAAAAGAGGAAGACGACTCCTCTGATGAGGAATTTACTAGTGCCGCTACACGCATTTCATTCACCGACTTAGAGAAATCCATGACGTCATTCAATGGAGATGATGCCTATGGTATCGGAACTTGGATAAAAGAGTTTGAGGACATCGCAACTCTGATGGAATGGAATAATTTGGAAAAACTAATTTACTCCAAACGACTTCTAAGTGGAACTGCTCGACTGTTTCTACGATCACTAAAGGGTGTTACGAAATGGGAAGATTTAAAAGCAGAACTTAAAGAGGAATTTGGTTCTAACATTAACAGTGCTGCTCTTCACAAAAAACTTGCGTCGCGGAAGATGAAGAATAATGAAACTTACCAACAGTATTTTCTACACATGAAGGAATTGGCATTACTGGGATCCATAGAAGACGAAGCACTGATGGAATATGTCATAGACGGCATACGCGACTCAGAATCTAATAAAGCTATTTTATATGGAGCTGCCAGCATGAAAGAGTTCAGAAAGAAACTAGAATTGTACAGTGAAATCAGAAGGAAGACGGACACAAAGATGCACAGTTCTAAGTTTAAACCACCTGCAACACCTGGTACTTCCAAAACTCAGCACCTGAAGTCGATGATACGCTGTTACAACTGCGGTGATACTGATCACGTTTCGAAGGATTGCACAAAAGGAGTAAAATGTTTCAGTTGTAACAATTTTGGGCATAAGTCGGTTGAGTGCCGCAACAAAGAGAAAAAACAATTGAAAATCCAAGAAATGGGAAGAGACCACTGCCTTACGCCCTTTAAAGACGTGCACATCAACAACGCTTCAGTCAAAGCGCTGATTGATACAGGAAGTGACGTGAACCTTATTAGGGAATCACATCTTGAAAAGATCAATTGCCAAGATTATGACCATGACTCTACGCTGTGTTTGAAGGGTATTGCCGACCACGAAATACGAACAAGAGGATCAATTACAGCTCGTATTCAAATCGATAACTGTTACTTCGACGCTACTATTCATGTCGTTCAAGATGAAGACATACCGGTTGATACCATACTCGGTAACCCTATATTAAACGACATTGAAGTTAGTTTCACAGCTGAAGGTATCACGACCAAAAAAGTTATGCATTTGACTACTATAGAAGATTTCGCCGAACATTCATTAGACATTGCTGAAAAGGAATTTACTGAAGAAATTGAGACGTTAATTCAAAACTATAAACCTGCACATCCTCAAAAAGTGTCTAATGTTGAACTGAAGATTGTCCTTAATGACGAAGCACCAATTCACCAGAATCCAAGACGACTTTCTCCACTGGAGCTTGACGTGGTAAATAAGCAAATAACTGACTGGAGCGATGCTGGTATAATAGTTCCAAGCAAATCTGATTTTTCAAGTCCTGTTGTTTTAGCGAAGAAAAAAAATGGCCTTTACCGTTTATGTATAGACTACAGAAGACTTAACAAAAAAATAGTAAAAGAACGATTCCCGCTACCTCTGATTGAAGATCAGATAGACCGCTTGAAGCATGCACAATTCTTTACGTGTCTTGATCTAGAAAATGGATTTTTGCATGTCAATGTTCATTATGATAGCCGGAAATACACGTCTTTTGTAACTCCTCAAGGCCAGTACGAGTTTCTCAAGATGCCTTTTGGGCTTTGTACCGCTCCATCGGTATTCCAACGATTTATTAACGACGTATTTCACGATTTTATTATGGATGGTACTGCGCTAGCCTATTTAGACGACTTAGTCATACCATCCAAGACTAAAGAAGAAGGCTTAGCTAAACTGAGGAAAGTATTTAAAAGAGCTGAAGAATATGGATTGAGATTCAATTGGGAAAAATGTCAATTCATGAAAAAAGAAATCACATATCTTGGGTACATAGTTTGTGAAGGGGAAATAAAACCCTCTAAGGAGAAGATTGCAGCTGTTGCCAGATTTCCGATACCACAAGATATAAAAGCCTTGCAATCATTCTTGGGACTCACAGGATATTTTAGGAAGTTCATAAGAAACTACTCCCTTATTGCCAGACCACTCACAGATCTACTAAAGAAAGGGACTGTGTATGATTTCAATTTAGACTGTGAGCGAGCATTTGAAGAATTAAAGAGTAGCCTGTGTCAGTCGCCGGTACTGAAGATTTACGATCCTAACCTCGAGACGGAACTGCATACCGATGCAAGCATCGAAGGCTATGGAGCTGTCCTCCTGCAACGAAATGTTAAAGATAATTTAATGCACCCCGTCCATTTTATGAGCAAGAAGACAACCCCTGCAGAAAGAAAATATCATAGCTACCACCTCGAGATTTTGGCAATTGTTGAAGCTATACGAAAGTTTAGAGTATACTTACTGGGAATACGTTTCAAAATCGTAACAGACTGTTCTGCCTTAACGATGACCTTGAAAAAAAAGGACTTACCTCCAAGAGTAGCTCGTTGGGCGTTGCTACTCGAAGAATATGATTACACGATCGAACACAGGCCTGGAATAAGGATGAAACACGCCGACGCTCTAAGCAGATACCCTGTAAAAAATGTTTACGTACTTACCGACACTGCTTCACGCCTAAGAAGAGCTCAGGATGATGACCTAAAAATAAAACTGATTAAGAAAGTTTTAGATAATGAACATTATGAAGATTACATAATTGAAAACGGAATTGTCTGTAAAATAAAAGATGGAAGTAAGTTGATTGTTGTGCCAAAGAAAATGCAAACAGAAATCATACGAAAGAATCATGAAAAAGGACACTTTGGGATAGTAAAAACTGAAGAACTTATACTTAGAGAATACTATATTGACCACCTGAAAGAGAAGATTAAAGCAGTAATAGATAACTGTGTAGAGTGTATTTTACTATCGCATAAAAGAGGAAAGAAAGAAGGTTACTTACAGCCTATCGACAAAGGTGATACCCCTCTGTCCACGTACCATATAGATCATCTGGGTCCACTGACGTCAACCCATAAGAACTATAAGTACCTTTTAGCCGTTGTAGACGGGTTTACGAAATTTACCTGGATTTACCCGACGAAAACTCTGTCTTCAGACGAAGTTATAGATAAGCTCAAGATACAACAACAGGTATTTGGCTCTCCAGAAAGAATTATTTCTGATCGAAATGCTTCATTCACCTCCAATATGTTTAAAGACTATTGTAACGAAGAAAACATCACACATCACGTAATAACGACTGGCGTACCAAGAGGTAACGGTCAAGTGGAGCGCATTCACCAAGTGATAATCAACGTCCTTGGCAAACTATCGGCAGATGACCCCACAAAATGGTACCGTCGAATCAATGAATTACAACGATGCCTAAATAATACCTACCAGCGAAGTGTAGGAATGACTCCATTCGAGCTGTTGACTGGAGTTAAGATGCGCGATAGAAATGATGACATCCTAAAATTAATTCAAGAGGAACATATTGAAAATTTCAATGAAGAAAGAGATGAACTCCGTAAAAAAGCAAAAGAAAGCATTCAGAAGATCCAGAATGAAAACCGCAGGAATTACAATTCAAAGCGTAAAGAAGCTATAAAATATGACATTGGAGATTTAGTCGCCATTAAACGAACTCAGTTCGTACAGGGTCATAAATTGCACCCTAAATATCTTGGACCTTATGAAGTCGTAAAAGTAAAAAGAAATGATAGATACAACTTGAGGAAAGTTGGCACCGGGGAAGGTCCCAATAATACTTCCAGCAGCGCCGACCTGATGAAACCCTGGGTTACCTCTGAAGATTCTACCCATTCATCTGAGACAGATGAATGAATAGGATGGCCGTGTGGGAATATTAGGCTGATTTTTCACCTTGTATCACTGTTCCTGTCACTAAAAATATAAATAAAATGAAGGTAGACAGTTGCGAGCGGTCAGTCACGAAAGTTATATTGTAGTAATTTGCATGTACAGTTTAATACAGTTTTAAAATATTAATTCGTTTGTTTTTCGGCTGCCATCCCCACATATATGTCACATGGAATATTATTAAAAATAAATATTTCATATTGACAGACCGTTTCTGTGGGCGGTAATTCCTCCCAGACGCTTGAAACCTCATAAAAAAATACCGATGTTTGTTATATTCGAAGTCTTCTGCTTTATATATGATGTTTGGGGGGCTATTTTAATACCTTTTGTGTACAGCCAGACCAATCCGAAGGGCCAAACATTCTACCAGACACAATTAAAAATTTTATTAAGCTCCCCGAAACAATTAATTTTTTTGCCTACAAAGGGTTTGTTTTCAACAACAAATTATTGAGTTAAATGACAATTTATTATTATTATATTAATACAAAAATATAGAAATGCAGTAAAAATATGCTCTTCTTCCATTATTATTTAATTAAGTCTTAATCTTCATAGTTAGCTTCATATGAGATTCGACTTTCATCCTCGAACCAATCCTGGATTTCAATATTCAATATAAATAATATTAATCGGAAACCTAAAAAATATATTTCTGTCATGTGGAGTAACGGCTAGGTTCTAAAATATAAAAATAGTACGCAAATCGACCTATGAGTACGCGAGTACGCCAGACCATGAAATAGTATGCCATGCGTACGCATCTGGCATCTGGCAACGCTGAACTAAACACCTCATAACTACTAGAGTAGTTCTGAAAACATAATATATTGCTCTCGCTCACGCTCAAGCGCTTGCATAATGCCCCTACAATCGCACTTACAGCGGAACTTTGATTGTGTCTGGTAGAATGTTTGGCCCCTCGGATTGGTCTGGCTGTACACAAAAGGTATTAAAATAGCCCCCCAAACATCATATATAAAGCAGAAGACATCGAATATAACAAAAGTTCGGTAATTTTTTTATGAGGTTTCAAGCGTCTGGGAGGAATTACCGCCCACAGAAACGGTCTGTCAATATGAAATATTTATTTTTAATAATATTCTATGTGACATATATAAAAATCAGGACTTCGAATTTAACAAAAGTAAGTTATGTTTTTGTCTACCTTTTCTAGCTGCTACCTGTGAACGGGCCGCCTAGTCAAACTAGTTAGTACACACACACTCTTAAACACATAGAAGAGTGTCTATACCGTAAAATTCGTTACTTCAAAAATAAGTAACGTCTGGGGGCCCTGGGATCTTACTCTATTACAGCATGATACAATGCGACAAAGATCTTAATGAACGTGGCAAAAAACAAAACTGACGCGGCTATCTTGCAAATATCCACTTTTTGCAGTTCGCGCGAGAATGTCGCTTTTTAAGAGCGTTTATACCTACCAACGTTACATTTTTGTTAGTTTTTTCTCGATTATTCATAAAAAATTAATGAAAATTAAAAATGTGGTCTGATAGAACTCTTCTTGTTAATGTGTCTATTCCAATAATTATTCGTGATAGACTTTTATGTTCTTTAAAAACGAACCAATTTTTTTTAAGTAAAGTTATGGTCACTATATGAATGTCTCGGGTGAAATGGCTCGTTTTGTGCTCTTGTTGTACAATCTACCTACTATTTTGTTCTAATTATAGGTATCTTTTGTTCCTGACTTTTAGTTTATATTTTAAGCTTAAAGCCATCTTAAAGCACTTAGGTATATTAACAAGCAAGCAATCAATAAATAACAATCTTTTCTTTTTCAAGTAGGTAGTTTTCAAGTAGTTTTCTAATCACTGTAAATTAAATTTTCAACCTGTTTTCCACTAAAGCCTTTAGTGGTATGCCGGCTGTTTCACAAATATAGCTGCTGTCAAGCGCGAACGTGTATAAAGTATAAATTTGTGACATTGGTGTAATTTTTATTGTTATGGTTATGACTATGACAACATATATGACTATATCTATTAGCTTGTGTTGGTAGTCAACTTTGCAATTCCATTGTTTTTTTTGCCATCATCTCATGCATTAATCCAAACAACTCGCCGTTACAACGTCCTACGTCCACCTTTGGTGTGATCAACAAGCAATCTTCCACAAAACTTATAAAGTTGAATATTGAATCGGAAAACATTCAAGGCCTTTGCTCATTAAGCGTGAATCCTTGGTAGAAAAAGAAGTCCAATTACTGCATCCGGAGTTACGTCTTTAGGACAATGCTCTCGCTCTGACGCGTAGGTTTTGTCTTTTTCTATTTTCTAGGTACCAGCGAAGAAGGTTAACTCACTGAAAATATACCTATTTGTCCCTAGGAAAGTATGCAAGTATACCTAATACCTTATGACAGCAAAGTTTCTGCGGTAGCTTCGCAAAAGTACTGACATAATCAAAATAAATGCTAAAGGCTGCTGTAATATTAAAGAATAAAACATGCCAATAAATGAAAGACAAATTATTAAAGTTATATCTTATATATTTGAAGGATCCACGGAAAGCGTGTCTAGTCAACTAAGCAACTTTTTGAGTTATAGTGGTTTGAAAGTTAGTCATCACGAACAATTGCTATAGATACCATTTGTTTAAGTTAAAAAATATGTATATATTGCTTTCAGATTATTTAATTCAATGGTAAGTCATACTTTGCGAGCTCTACATTTTGAGACTAAAATCTCAATAAAAAAAAAGGTGACATACTTGGTTTGGATAGGTATATTTAACTAAATGTAAACAAACTTCAAACTGCCAAATTTGCTAAATTCAAGGATTTTAAATAATCATTATAATACAAACTAGACTAGTGTATTTCAAGACAAAAATGTAAATGATATGGTATGAAATATGTACATACATGATAGTATAATGCGGGAATTTCAATATTTAAGACACCAATTGACGTTGTTTTGTTTACATTTAGATAACCTATCCAAATCAAGTACAGGCATGTTCTTTCCGTGGATCCTTCATTTATTTATTTCGGGGATCACTGAAACGGTTCTAATGATTTCGACGAAATGTGCTACGTGGGGGCTTTCGGAGGCGAACATTCGTTGGCTTTGTCTTATTTCTGGGAAAACGCTATCGAATTTTGCCGTGTTTTTCTATATAACAGTTTTTATTTTCACTCGCAGTCAAAATACCCGTGGAGTCTAATCATGACCACAGCCACGAAACGTCGAGGTAAATATTACCGGTGTGTTTAGCGTGATAAGTCATGCTTGTGGTTTTTTGACTGTGTTTTTCTATACCCTACACTAGGTACAGTCAGCAACAAAGATATATGATGGGATGCCTCAAGTGCCTGTAATTTCACCGGCTGTCTTACTCTCCATGCCGAAACACAACAGTGCTTGATAGCTGCTTCACTGCAGGATTAGCGAGCAAGATAGTGGTATAAATCCGGGCGGACCTTGCACGAGGTCCTACTACCTGGTTATAAATCTGTGACTTTATTTTTTTCTGAGTTTATTTTGTTTGTGTTCTTCTCTGAGTTATAAGTTAATCTATCGATCTACCACGTAACAGAGAAAAACCCTGTTTTATGATTATCATCGTGATTAAGGAAATGATTGAATAATGCTTACATGCAGACAGGCACCTGTTTTCCCACTATTCAGATTGATTGCATGTTAAAAAAATCGTAGCCATAAATGCGTTTAAAGTTTCACCGAATGTTCGGTGAAATTAAATTGGCTTTTTAGAAAACTAGGCTGAGTATGTATTAGCATCGTCAAAGGCTGTTATTATAGGAGAGTTAAATACTCATGACAGCAGCTGTCCCGTCAAAACGAGTGCAGCCGGTCGGCCGGAAAGCGTGCATGAAAAAACGGTGGCTAATTAAAAATACGAGTACCATACCGGATGCCGAGTACTGGCGGCCTCCCACTAGGTGGACTGACGACATCGCATGCAGGCAACAGTGTCTGCAAGTGGCCAGTTCAAATGGCGTTCTAAGGGGGAGTCCTTTGTTCAGTAGTAGACGTCTTCAATCAGTTACAAGATGGACGGATGACCTGTTTAAAGCCGTGGATTCACCGTGGATGCAGGCCTCTTCCAACAGAAGCAACTGCAGATGGAGGAGGGGAGGCCTAAATCCAACAGTGGACGTCCAATGGCTGAAAATATAATGATAACGATGAAACTTCTTCCGTCTGATGAAGATGATAATGTTATAAAAAAAAAGAAAGAATAAATTTATTTACCTAGCTAAATTCGGCACAACAAAAACAAATAAAATTACAGCTAAAAACAGACAATATTATACAATAATTACCTACTGGCACTTGAGGTATTCCATCTTAGGCCTCTAGGTTGGCAAGGCATCTGCAATACCGCTGGTCTTGCAGATGTTTATGAGCGGTGGTGATCTCTTACCATCAGGAGATCCACTTGCTCGTTTGCCCAGTCGAATAAAAAAAATGTAATTATATCTTATTTTTCTATCTTTGCAATCAAAATGCTATATATTTCAATTTCTGAGATGTAATATTATGCTAGTCACATTACGTCTACAAACTGTTTTATGTATCTACTCTACCTACTGTCGTCACGTCATCTTACGATCGAGTATCTTCCTTCCTTATGTTTCTCATTGTTCCGTCACCCAGTGCGGTTCAACATGGTAGGGTCACCGATTACGACGAGTATTGTCCACGTAACGCCAGACAATGGCTCATTACCGCTGGGTTACGAAAAACGCCGTAATTTGGAAAAAAACTAAGGCAGTGTACGTGGATGACATGGTTACATGGTTTGAATTGGTCGTAGGTATTTCGTAATTGTACTAATCTTGTTTTGATCATTTGAATCCAATTACGGTTTTAAGTAACTTATTTATAGAAACAAAAGGTTATAAAAAAAATAATGATAATAACGAATTGCAAGGTTTCATGTTCGGGATCTGGGCGACCGAGCTTTGCTGTGTTTTTGTCAGTTTATTTCGTAACTTAACGAACTGTGCCTAGTTAGTACCAATTTTTCTCTATTGTTAAAATACATAATACATAATTAATTTCCATGTTCCTGCCTCCTGCGACTTCATAAGTTATTCATATCTACGAAACTCTTCACTTAGCTGGCATTTCAAAGTTCTATGCCCTGGGGTTGTTATAACGTCTAATATTTACTGAACGATAAAATAATTTATCTTGCAGATAAAAGCTTGGGTTCCAACCTAACGAAGACTAACAACTAGAGAGGTTTTAATTATGGTTTAATGATTCTCATGAGAACAGCGGATTTGTTAGATCAATTTCCCAGAATCTTTATTTCCTAGTAGCAAAATTTCCGTTCGCATTATTCCCGAATGTTTTTTTTTTTTCAATCAGATTCGACACAGACACTGTGTCGACGGAGCTCCTATTTTTCGTAGTTTTGGCTCTTCGGGCCGATGCAAACATAACATAACCTAAACCTACTGAAGTTTCTGTGTCGATTCTGTTTGGGAAAAAATGCGATTGTGAAAATAAGCTTTAGTAAAAAAGCATACTGGGGAATAAATATTTGGAGAAAAATGCGAACGGAAATTTTTCTTATTTGTTAAATTGATCTAGCAAATTAAACCAAACATACGCACACACTCACAAGCTTACACATTTATGTATAGAGGATTATTATTTATAGTATTAGTAGTAAAATGGATGGACTGTAAGGGGGTTTGTTATTTGATTCATGCATGAGTATTGAATTTAGCTTTTAAAAAAAAGTCAGAGTCAAAGTCAAAATCTCTTTATTCAATTTAGGCACAGACAAGCACTTATGAACGTTAAAAAAATTGCGTTTTGTCTTTAGCACCAATATAGGTAATTTATAAATACTAAAGTTATATTAATATTTAAGCGTATGGCTCGGGGTCAATTTATTAGATACAGAGGTCATTCCCAACTCTGCTATTCATATAAGGTGATATAACACACAGTTGATAAGTATTATGCTCGAGCTCTGTCGTGGGAAGATGCCGTGATAAACTCCCTGTCTCAAGGCATTATGTGCAAACAAATTGTTGAAAATGGTGTCAGAATAAGTCAGACGTGTATTGTATTGTTCACTTTGTTTTTCCGTTAATTGGGGTATTAACCTTATTTTAAAAGATAAACTGAAGGCATTGCGAATTTGAAATAATGACAATAAAAAATTAACATCGCAATAACAAATTTTTCTCTGACTCCGTCCGCGTTGAACTCGTTTATCGCTACCTATCCCACTAAATAGCTATATTTTCGGGATAAAAACTATCTTATGTCCTTCCCCGGAATACAAACTACGTGTATACCGAATTTCATCCAAATCGGTTAAGAGGTTTGGACGTGAAGAGGTAACAAACGAATAAACATACTTACAATCTTTCGCATATAATGTTAGTGGGGTTTACAAAACATTTTTTCATAAATGATTGCCTTCTAAATTTGTTGGTTGGCAATTAAATCGAGAGAACAGATTCTTTCTAAGTAGAAACTTAGCCATTCATTTCTGTATGAATCTATGTTAATATTCGCCCTGGGGATTTAAAGTTCGACATTTTGCGTTTCGTTATATTTGACATTTAGGAAATCCCTAGGGGAATAGGGGAATATAATATAGATAACCTTCGACGTGCCCCGGCTTAGTGCGAATGTAGTTCTGGGGAAAGAAAGGTAAAATGTGAAGTTCTTTTAATTATAGACATTTATTTCTTCCTATCTATTGATGACAACAGTATTATCAGCCGTTGCGTGGTTAAAAAGATCTAAGCGTACTATACAATATAGGTAGAGGGGCAGACGGCGACAAGCGTATTTGTTTTATAAGTTACGATGTAAAGATTTGTTTTGTATTATGTAAATAATCGTTGGTAGGTATATATATAAATGCGTTATTGACATTATAGGACTTCGTGGGTGTTCTGCGTGGGACTTTATTGCAGGCTGTTTAGACAATGTTTGGAGAAGGGATATCCTTATTATATTCGAAAGTAACTTGATCTATTACCTATTCTTGTTTACGCTATACCGGTTTATATAAAATTTTGCATGGAGATAGTTTCGAAGTACTTACTGGGAAGGACATAGGATAGTTTTTAACCCCCGACGCAAGAAGAGGGGGGTTATAAGTTTGACAGCTATGTGTGTTTGTGGTGGACCGTTGGTGGGGTGGATCGATTCGAATGCAGTTTTTTTTTTATTTGAAACCAGGTTTACTAGCATGTTTCATCAAAATCTGTTTAGATGTTTTAGAGATATTGAACTTTGAAGTGACAAAGTCGTGGTTTTTCCGACTTTTTTTGGTTAGGTTATTGACCTAGGGAACTAAGTTCAATTCGCGAGACATATTCCTAGAAGATCATAGAGGTATACCTATTAAGAAGTTTTTCGATACGAGTATTTCCATTTGAGAGAGCGAACCTTTTAGCAATAACCTAACCAACAAAAAGATGGAAAACCCCCGACTTTGTCACTGCAAAGTTCAATATCTCAAAAACGGCTGAACCGATGAAGAAGAAGGTTGATCCCATATTGATGAAGCTCAGTCCCATATAATTCTAGAAAGTTATTTTTTTATGTAAACTTGATATATATATTATTCATATTAAATTTGATAATTTTAGTCTTATCCTGTTATACCTAATAATTTAGTTGCTCTGTATATTATAAAATTGCTGTGCCCTTGCAGGGTTCATGTTCCTGGTCTTATAAAATAATGTATAATCTTATGTACAACATGAAACGCAATAAATAAATGAATTATGAATTATGAATATTCGATAACCGACCGATTGCCCTGATTTCTTTCCCTTTGATTTGAGAAAGCAAGATAAATACTTATACGACAATATACGATGGAATACATTTCTATATCCATAGTACCTATGGAGTTATGAATGGAGAATTTCTACAGATCTCATTTTCCCCAACAAAGGCGACATTACGTTTATTATAGTTCATCACACGTCGCATTCATTCGAGGCGATGTAATGAACTGACTTGATGTGCAGGGAGTACAGCTTCGTTAGTCTGTATTTCTAACGACTGTTCAAATTGTTGCTAAAATTAAGTGATTTGCATAGAATTGACAATTGACAATCATATTGTAATTATGACTACTAATCTTATCTTTTTTATTTTATTTTTTTGTATGTATTTTTATGGAGTTTTATACAAAGTTTTCCGAAATAAATGCTTATTATTATCACAAAATTCCAAAGACTATTACCGATCAAATAGATAAAAAAAATTAATTCTATTGCCAAGAAATTATTAATAGACATAAGACATACATATACCTATTATAAAATTGATGATTATAATATCATGAACACGGAAGTTTTGGAAGTAATTTTTCGTAACGTTTTCTTGACGTCAAGATATTTTGAATGTTTTTTTTTTTATTTATTTATGCAGTTTGTTTTATGATCTCATCCTTAGTGTTAATAATTTCTTACCAAAAATGTTTTTTTGTTAATTTCATACTTGCAAAGTATTTTTTTTTTACTTTTATATTTTTATAATCTATGTTTATGTATATTTTCTATTGTTGCTGTTAGCAAATAAATATTTTCTTTCATTCTTTCTTCTTCAATCGGTAGCGCTCATATTTAAATCGTTAATTTTATCAAATCTTTTACAATGACATTACTCGAGCTAAGTGCTTCTTTTATAGTGGTACCAACTTGGTAAACTATCAGATACTCTATTTGCGGACTAGAGCCGCGGAACTTTTTCATTTTCTGCAAAGTTGACGGCAACTTGTAGAGAGCTTTCGTTTTATGAGTCTTGCACCGATTTGAAAGCTTTATCTTCTATAAGCCATGTTACTGTAGCTACTCGTTTTCTTAGCATTCATGATTTAAGTAACGCGAAAAGTTTCTAAGTATTGTCATAACCCCAAGTTTTTTTAAGTGGTAGATATTCAGGGTCAAAAAGATACCGTTGGGTTACAAATAACCCTCTATTGTATGTATGTAGTAA
The DNA here is from genome assembly GCA_037349165.1 of Choristoneura rosaceana. Lineage (NCBI taxonomy): Eukaryota > Metazoa > Arthropoda > Insecta > Lepidoptera > Tortricidae > Choristoneura > Choristoneura rosaceana. The sequence continues at coordinate 3,481,519 of JAZBNJ010000026.1, forward strand.
AAAATCATTTACCTTTACCCGAATTTCATTTACCCTAATTTCACTGGCCATACCAACGTTCGTCGTAAAATATAGAGAACCGTGCTGTTTTCAGGATTGTTTTAAATGTCATCATATAGAATGCTAGTTAGGTTAGTTTAATATCAACTCTGAAGAAATTACTATTTCAGAAATAAATTACTTTATGGCAAATGAAACTTCTAGAAAACTACATTCGGGCATATGAAATTCGGGCAAACGATAGAGAACCGTAAAAAATACCTATTGCAAATTTTTAAGCACTCTTCTTTACCAGGTTGTCACAAACACAATGAATTATAAGTTTTAATTTTTATTAATCACATATTCCTTGCCAAAATTTGTGCCAAAATGAAAGGTCGCCCGCCCGACTCGCGTTTGAAACTCAGTGCGCTCGGTGCTAAGCGACACCCGTAATAAAGTTTTGCGATAATTAAGCGAGTGTCGCCATTTCGAAACGTTATCAACTTCTTGCGCGAACAGGGGTTAGGTCAAAATAAGTATTTGACTAGGTTGTCTATTGTTTGACCGAAATTTATATGCCATAATTTCATTATCCCGAACTCCACATGCCCGAAACTTCATTTGCTCGAATGTTTCGTTTACCAGAAAATTTATTTGATATATTCTTATTTTCCCGAAACTTTGATGCCATAACGATACGAATGCAATAAGTATTGTTTTCCATATTATTAAGTGCAATAATATCATTTAATAGAATATTTAAACGCCATACCAAATATTGTTTCTTTCTGAATTCATCGTGGCTACGTACGTGCGCGGAGCTCCTATTCCGCGTAGTTCAGATGTTGGTTTCTATTACTAATCTATCTATTATCTTTATTATCCGGGCTGTTATAAAAAAAAAAACCTAACATCGAAGGCTAAGGCGGGAGCTACGCTGTGCTTCGCTCCCGCCTTAGCCTTCTGAACTATCCGAGTCGCTTCTGCTCCGAACCGTCTAGCTCGCTCGCTTCGCTCGCTCGCACAAATCAAATGTCGCAATTCTAACCTAACCTAATCTATGTGCTTAAAATTTACCTGATTCAAAGGCTTGTTTGACGTATGGGATTTATCAGTATATCCTCTTGACGTCCTAATGATATTATGGCATGTGATACTTATGGATTACAATGATTATGAAAAATGAAATTATTGAAAGTAACTTTATAGGAAACAAAGATTCTGCCATTTGATTAATATGGTAAAAATGAGTAGTGATAATGAATTTATAGGAAACAAAATTATGACGTTTGTATATTAAGGCACATGAAATTCGTGCAAATGAAGTTCGGTCAAGTAAAGGGATACCATTTGACTAGTTGACAAGGTTAATTAGAGTAATTCTACTCCTATTTGAAAATTTGCTCAAATTATTCAAACGGTGTATTTAAGTGATGTTAGTAAAATTAAATCTATCCCCAGATTTTTCAAAAGGATTCGCATTCATGCCAACTTAAGATTAAGAAAGAAAACTAAGATGTGATGCCGTTTCTGTTTGTTTTGTTCGAATAGACGGAAACAGCATCACATTTATCCGTTAAAATTAATCAATGAATGGTGAAACAGCCCCTCAATTTTATTTTTCACAAAGTCCAAATTAAGAATCGTATCGAGCATAGGTCTCTTCGAAAGTCTTTCTTCACACATATTCAGGCAATTTCCTTAGTATTATGCGTGTTTAGGTAAGAATTTCTCACCGTGCATAATTGGTTGTCGTGTCTCTAACAACCCTATTAAATACGAGTATTCATATACGCAATACGTTGTTAATAACAATTAATTGGAGTGCAAGTGAAACCTAGTTTGCATAGTGAGCCATATCTTAAAATCACTTGGATTAGGCCCGTTTTTTTTTATCCGACTGAAAGGCAAACAAGCAAGTGCCCGTGTAATATTTTACCTTCTATGAGATGTGTATTGTAAACAACAAGGAAAAATTGTGAAACAAAGACTTCGTGTGATTGATTAACCCCCGACGCAAAAAGGGGGGTGTTATAAGTTTTTTTTTTCAAGTTTTTGAAGAACCCTATTATTAAATAAAACCGGCCAAGAGCGTGTCGGACACGCCCAAAATAGGGTTCCGTAGCCATTATGAAAAAATTAAGTAATATATGGTAATATTTTTCTAAGGATTTCGTATTTTATACGGAATCTTCCAAGTTTAGGTATATTTTATACCCTACGCTGCTATTTACTCATAAACTACTAATAGTTCTCAAGCAAACTTAGCCGTTATAGTTTTCCTTGGAAGTTTGATATACTGACTACCATTCTGAATTTTTTCAAATTTTTTGACCCACCGGTTTAGATTTTAGAGGGGGGGACGCTCGATTTTTATGAAAATTTGAACTTTAAAGTTGAATATTTCGCAAACAAATGACTTAATCGAAAAATCGTTTTAGAAAACCCCTAATGGTTTTACAATACCTATCCAACGATACCCCACACCATAGGGTTGAATAAGAAAAAAAAAATTACTCCCACTTTACGTCTATGGGAGGTACCCTAAAAAAAATTGTTTTTGAATTTTTAATTGTACTATTTTGTCGGCATAATTTACTTATATATCCGTGCAAAATTACAGCTTTCTAGCATTGATAGTCTCTGAGCAAAGCCGCGGACGGACGGACAGACAGACAGACAGACAGACAGACGGACAGACAGACAGACAGACAGACAGACAGACAGACATGGCGAAACTATAAGGGTTCCGTTTTTGCCATTTTGGCTCCGGAACCCTAATAGACATTGCCTAGTATCCATAGTACAAGCTTTGCTTAGTTTGGGACTACGTCATTAGTGTCAACTGTCCCATGATAATATTTATTTATTTTCAGAGAATTACAGTCCATAGTTGTATAGTATATGTCAGTGGCGAAGCGTCAGATATATTTCCATGGTACAGCCGAAGCAAAATCGCTTACATCTTCTTTCACAAATCTTGAACGTCCTGTTGATCTATTTTGTAAACATTCGGCAAGCCGGTGGGAATCGGATTCTATAGACGCTTCGCCACTGGTATATGTAGATAGATAATTAATAATGAATTATACGTCTGGGAGTTTTAACTTTTGTTTCAACGAAATGTGGTAAGCCATGTCGAATGGTATAATTGATTGGCCGAGATTTCTTCCGCTGCGATTGAGTCAAGGTCGAACAACGAACGCGGACGCTTGGCTCCGGTGAATGTGGCCATGCAGAGGGTAAACCTTAGTCACCAAGAGGGTCTTCGAACCCATCCGCGGGCTATAGGGTCGTTTACAAAGATCTGAGCTGTTATCCAGGCTATATTAATTCCTTTTTTTGAAATTTTGTAAAAAGTATATTTTTTCCTACTCAGAATCAAGAGCTCAATCGAGTCCGATCGTTTAAAAAAATGTCCCCATTTTTTCATACAAAAATTGTATGAGTCTAAGTGTATGAAAAAAACGTCGCAAAACTGTAATTTTTTTTGGGGACATTTTTTCAAATTATCGGGATCGATTGTGCTCTTGAGTAGGAAAAACCATATTTTTTCCAAAATTTCAAAAATAAAGAAAAGGGTACACCTTTTTATGTCTTGTATTTGTTCCATGTTTTTTTTTCTTTTTTATGGCGTTAAATAAATGTATTTTCTTACTTTCTTTCTTTTTTTTGAAAACGCCCCAATGTGAAAGAACGAACAATTAATAGTTTCTTTCATGTTGTTTCAAATGGAATTAGGTAAATAAATACGCTGCTAATATTAGATAGACGTTTCTCCCTCACTGAGCACAGCCAGTGAAGTACGACAAATAGTCCAGTTTTCCGCCAACACAGTGCCAATTTCTTCCGGAAATTGTCCAAAAAAGCAATAAGTAATTACAGTGATTAAGACAGTTTCTTGTCTCAACTGACGCAACGACGCTGATGTGTCTCCAAACTGTCTAAGCTTCGTCTCTGCAAGGCTACCACGAAATTCGGGAATCGAAGTTCGTATCGTACCGTTCCGCCTACGCTTATGTTATTTAATACGATAGTGAGAGGGACGGTACGATACGAACATCGAATTTCGTGTTTCGGAGTAGCCCTTCTGTTTTTGCCATATCCAGCTTTTGTTTCGTCTTGAAATTTAAGCTCTATATTTCAAGAAGCATAGTCCTTTTTAAAACTCCTCCATCGAGAGTGATACGAGATTGTGAAAATAAGGTTTTCGGTAATAAATCTGTGCCACGTCTTGGTTAGAATAATGGATGCACATTATCTGGAGCGCGCGTTTATTTTTGATTATTTGTGATGTAAAATGTTTTTTGTTTTTAACTGCGGCAACTTTTTGAGTGACATTGTGACGTGCCCATGACTAAAGATATAATCATAATCATCAGCCATAAGACGTCCACTGTTGGACGTAGAACTCATATAGACCTCTAGTTGCTTCGGTTGGAAGTACTTGGAAGCGGCTTGCATTCACCGTGAACCCGCGAATTTAACCAGGTCATCCATCCATCTCGTTGGTGGACGTCCTACGCTACGCTTGCCGATCCGCGGCCCCCATTCGAATACTTTAGAAGAATAAGAAATGCTCTTGTTTTCTACTCCTATCGCTACAGAATTCTTTGTTTAGTATAACTAACTATTTTCACGGACTAAACTTATTTACCAGTCTAATAAATTATCTTACTTGATTCTCAAAACAGAGTTAGCTCCCACATGCGATCCAATTATGGTGACCCACAAAACTAATTATATCTGCCCAATACCCGGAAAAGCTTGATAGAGCCACTGCGTAGTATGTAATATATATATATATCTATATGATGTTTTCCTATAAATATTGGCATGGAAAACATTTTCGGCACGAGTAACTCCGAGCAATTATTTTTTAATAATTGAGTTTTGTCTTCAGTTAATTACATGTTGAGTTTTTGTTTGATTACATATTGTTACTGGGATGAAATGGAAAATATTCGTGAAGTGCTACCTCCATCTTGCTCGCTAATCCTGCCGTGAAGCAGCAGTGCTTGCACTGTTCTGTTTCAACCTGGAGAGTAAGGCAGCCGGTCAAATTACACGAACCCACCTAATAAAATCATAACCGTACCTTTTGGGCTTTGCCATTGTCAGCTAAAAAGGCAATAGCGGGTTGATTTGGAAGCGTTTTGACCACAAAACTACCTAGACATTATTATGAATAATATTTTTCAAGGGCCTACGTGGGTATTTTTTAGGTGTGAATGCGTGCTACGGAATTCTCAAAAAGCTAGTGAAATTACTGAATCTTGTTCGTAATGCGTTAACTAAATACGCGTCTCTGTGGTTAAAAAATACGTCGTGTACATAGACCCTTAAATAAGCTTTTTTTTTAAACGCTACTGGCTAGCAACAATACACACGTAATCCATAATTCTTCCGAAAAAAATAATCAAAGAGGTTATTTTACATTAGAATAACGTCGAAACAACTTGCATATTTTATGCTTAAATGGCAAACAATGAAACATCATTTGACCCCTGTTTAAGACCCATTCAGTGTTAGGTATGAAAGGCGAAAAAAATTAGACAACGCGTCATTTGTTTATTACAGAATCATCCTAAAAAGAGAAGAGCTGTGGAAACCTTGTCGTTTGACCAATGACCTCTGAAGCAGAGGTTGAAACCTGGCCGTACCTATTGTTTATCTCTTTCTACACGCGTCCTATACCGTTTAATAGAAAATTGATATACAGCTACGTTGCGGTTTGAATGCATTTCTTATGCCTCCTCTACATATCGACGGATGCGTCGGCAGATTGTATCTGCGGATGCGTCCGCCGAGGTGTAGAGGGTGGTTTTGCTTGTCTGTGGTAGGTATTTAACGTCGGCCGATGCATCTGCCACTCATCCGTTTGGTGTCGGTTTTTCGACACGGATCAAAGGGTGACAGCGCGAAAGCAACGCGCCTGTCCACATGTCTGCCGATGTGTGGACGGATCGCAATTTATCCGAAGATATGGTTGCGGATCCGTCTGCCGACGCATCCGTCGATATGTAGAGGAGGCATTACTCAGGCTTATCCATCCATCCATCCATACTAATATTATAAATGCGAAAGTGTGTGTTTGTGTGTGTTTGTCCATCTTTCACGTCGAAACGGAGCGACGAATCGACGTGATTTTTGGCATAGAGATAGGTTATGGGTTCGAGTGACATAGGCTACTTTTTATCCCGGAAAAATGCACACAGTTCCCGAGGGAACAGAGGGCAAAGCCGCAGGAAAAAGCTAGTATCTTAATAATTTAAAAAGCCGTAGTAGCATGGTGTGAACTTATGGACTCCCAAGCAGAAGATCATGGATTCAAATCCCGGGTTCGCCTCTGCGTTTTTAACATATCTGCGAAAAAATTCTATAGTTTGAGTGAAGTTCCCACTCCGCACGGAAAAACCCAAGTCCTCTCAATCTGAAAACAGGCCTGTGCCCAACAGTGGGAAGTAAATAGGATGAAAATAATACCACCGCAATAATTACGCGTTCAGTTACGAGAGTGCACACTCACCGGGGTTCAGCTGAAAACCAGCACTGCAGCTCTGGTTACGGGGCTATGGCACATGCTGAGCTGAGACCTTTTGGCATCACACTACAGCACAAAATCTCTAATTGTTCTCTCTTCTCCTATTTATGTTTATACTGTGTTTTTGTTGTGATGTAGTGTGTTTTTGTTGTCAATAAATGTTGTGAGTTTGAGATACATAATGATTCGTTAATTTAATAGGGATGATGACGCCTTTAAAAAATAATTCGAAGGGACAACTCCATTAAAAAAAACGCTTTATAGCCCTGAAAACCAGATTAATTTTAGATTTACTGCAAAATTAGATTTTTTGTTGCTTTAAAACAAATAATAGTTAGTTGATTGAGTTGCCGGATAGTGACGTCATAACTCTATGTGAGAATTGTGTTTTGACAGCTCATAAAGAGTACGTCAGTTGATTGGCGGTGTCAACATCCCTATTCACAGACTCGAATGGAACACACTCTGAGTCATTTCATTTCACATTGTAAGTAGGTAGATACGTTTGTACTACAATGTACAGCAAAGTAAAAAACGTTATTATAGTGGTTGGGCAATCTCTACCTGGTTAATTATCAACGCTACGCCGAGCACAAATTCGTTTTCAATAATGCAATTATCGGACTAACTAAAATTGGCATGATTTTATTACTGCCTGTGTAACTCTTACGAACGTGGAAAAATTTACGAATTGCGAAATCGCCGCCGCGCCGATCAATTAAATGAGAAATTTTGGAATTTGGAATCGGCAATTTTATTGTTAAAGCTTCAAAGACACTCCCCACGAAAATAATTGATTTTAGACAACCCGCAATGAGGGCTACCCTTTTCGCGCTCACCAGTTGGCGCCACTGTAGCCAAAGATCCTGCCTGAAGTATAGTACATAGTTAGTTTACTGGCGTAAAAGAAAATTTACATTTAAATCATATTTAATACCTTAACACCGTTCCAAAAAATATCGAGTATGCCACAGTGTCGAGTAGTCCAGTTTTGTTCGGAAAAAAAGGGAGGACAAAGGTTTCCGAAAGACAAAACTGTTTCAAAACACAGACATTCATTGCCCCATAACGCATATTTGCCATAATTAATTTAAGGTAGTGCAAAATATTAACTAAATTATTCTAATTATACATAAACCCGCGTGGCTCACCCAAAAACAGTGACAGTTGACATTTCGGAAACCTCTCGTCGCTACACTAGCGGCTCTAGCGGCGAATCCATACGAGTTAGCCCTTTCGCCTTGGTTTTAGGATGTTGTTGAAATCTCTACGAAATTCAAAAAATGATTTGCAAAAACGCCTGTTTGAGACAACTAGAGACCAAAGGGCCGGCAGCTATTTCTCTCAAAGAATTGATTATTTTATTTGTAAATACGACGCAGTTTTAAGTGTGTCGCTGACAACCGCCTTTTTTCCGAGCCAAAGCACGCGGCAAAGGCCTCGCGCCAATCAGCCACCGACAGCCAAAGAGGATAATAGTAAAAAAAACAAAACTCCATCCAAAATACTTGTACATACCTAGAATATAACCTAAACATTGTATAACCATTTAGTAATCACGCATTAGAACCGTTGAAAATGAAAGCGCATGTGAATAAAGTCAAGGTGTCACACGCTACTTACACAGTATTGAGTATTGGCGTAAATTGGAGCGTATTTTGCAATATTATATAGCTTTACCGAAGTCGTTAGTACGAATATGTCAGCCATAAAGATGTAGAGGTAATTGGCGATGAATTGAATTACCCGGGATATTATATTACATCACTGAATATTTAAGTGATAATTTGGTCTTATGTAAATTATATTATTTTAATGTTATCGGACGCAATCGAAAAGCTATCTTGCTATACTTTGGCGTTCTTGTAATTTTTTGTTGTTTCAGTCAGTATTATAGTCGTCATTGTACTTGGCGTATTTAACTGGCACCAATGAGGGCTATCGTTTATTCTCTCACTAGATGGCGCCACTGTTGCGTGAGGTTTTTAAAAGTCTGTTGTAACGGCCGTGAAGACAAAGTTTAGATTAAAATCATATTTAATACATTGTAAAACAGTGCCATAAACATCGAGCAACCACAGTATTGCATAATCCCGTTTTGTTCGGAAAAAAGGGAGGACAAAAGTTTTCGAAAGACAAAACTGTCTCAAATTACAGACGTTCATTGCCCCTTATCGCATAATTGCCATAATTAATTTCAGATAATGCAAAATATTCACAAAATTATTCTAATTATAAATAAACCTGCGTAGCTCACCCAAAAACTATGAGATTTGACATTTCGTTGACCTCACGCTACACTAGCGCCTCTAGCGGAAAATTCATTCGCGATAGCCCCCATTGCAGCGACATTATTTTAACCCGACTGTCCGAAAGAGGATTGATAATGTTTTCGGGCGTGTTAGGTTACCTACTGAGAATTTTTGAGCAGTCCATGATTTTAAATGGATCCCGACTGTTGAGGTTGAAGTTCAAGTTTATTTATTTACTTATTTATTATAACAAGATCCACTAAACTTGTTTTTCTTCTTAGTTTCTTTATGGGATTACCTAAACGCGAACACGTAAATATATTGACTGACAGCTACTAAAATCGTAGTCGAGTAAAAAACAAACTGTATACCCATTCATCAAACGGGTATCGTTTCAGTCTGTTGACTGATATACAATAATTTTCAATCTATTTAATACCTGTATTTTATGTGCTGTGTAAGGAAGCATGTTTCAAGAGTTATTGTTGGTTTCTTTCAGGTTGACTTGGCGTGACGGCAGCGGTATTTCCAACATCGGTCAAGAGGACATGATTATGCAGTTCACTAGCCACTGAGGCTTTAAATTCAGGTATTCACTATTTGTTTTACTAATCTAGCCCCATATATTTGTTTGATCAATTGAACTGATTGTCCCTCAATAGTCTACCATGTAACACAGATCGCTTGCAACATGCATAGTCTAATTGAGGCTTAAGAGTAGACAACTGTGAAAAACATTTCGTGCGACGGCACTCATATTCAAGTCGACCGTCATATTCAAGTAGTATGCCCGGCCCTCTGCCACCTAACTTTAACAATTCTTCGGGCCGTGTCACTTACTTTGGATCTCGTCTCTGATCCAATCTCGCAGAGAAACTCCTAGCTAATAGTAGATAATACAGATTTGGAGTAGATAACCCTTAAGGGAGAAACGTCCTTGAGGCAACCACTAACCGGAAGAATGAAACGTTAGCGGGTTTTCCACTAGGTAGACTGAGAGAGATGACATCGCGAGAGTTAAGGACAACCGGCATATTACGACGTTCTAAGGGAGAGGGGGAGGCCTTTGTTCAACAGTGAAGGTTTTCGGTTGATGATGATGATGATGACATTTGGAATACCTTCAATATATAACTAGTATTGCGTTAGCTTGTCTCGATTTACAACAGCGTCGAATGTTTAGTGCTTTATTTAGAGGTGGTGTTTAGTGCTCTATTGTTCTCTGATCCATTGGATGTTGTAAACGTAACGATAGATATAGGTACGATACGAGCTTTTCCTGTTTAGGTAAAGTTTTTGTATTATGTTTAGACAACTGCTTTTCAACACGAGGACGACGGTTTCGACAGCCGAATGGTTACTTTAATAATTTAATCATCTCTAAATAACTTGAAATGTGTAGTCCATTAAAATCATCATCATCATCGTTCTGGGCACAGGCCTCTGCTTAGAATGAGAGGGCTTAGTTAGTTCACCGACTAATATCCATTCACTTCTTTTTCATCTTATTTTATGAATGTCTGACTGTTGCAAGTATAAAAGTAAAACTGTTTTTCACTTCTCATGCTCTAAAAGTAGGTCAATATAACCTTACAAGGCGGGAGTAAAGTGAGTACTTTAGTCCCTAGGGAGTAAAAGTAATTCATTTTTTAATTTACTTCGAGTGGCTTAGATAAACTCAAACAGCCAGTTACTTGCAAAAAATAAGATTGTGTGTGGACCATTTTCATGACGCAAATGTTACGTTCTAGTCTACGTGGTCTTATTTCTATGCATTTTCTGCATAGAAGGTGGCGCCATCCTATTTTTTCGTTTGTGTATGGACCATTTCGCCGATGCTATTTTGTTGTATCTGTGTCTGGTTGGAAAAGAATACTTACCGTGAAAACTTTGAAATTGTTGTAGAACGTAAATCGTTAACGATTAAAATAAATTGATTATTCTCACAGTCATCAAGTGATAGTGAAAATTTAAAATTACTTTATTATTTATTTTGCACTTGCGGTCCAAAGGGGTAATGCGGCCAGCATCATGGGAACCCTGCCACAGGCAGATCTTTTGGACGGGGCGGGGTGTTCATTTTACTCGACTATGGCAAAGCCAAAGGATGAGTAATGATTTTATTATATTTCTTATTATTGTTATAGTGAAAATTATGATGTCGAGCAAAGAGCAAAAGACATAATTGGTAATCTTGTGCCGCCGAAATCTAGAAAGTTTTTTATTTATTTATTATTAAATCTTTTTGTACTAAACTGACTATTTTTTCTAGCAATCGAAGTGAAAAATAGAGTTTTCACCGCGAGACTAAAAGTCAATATAAACCCTCGGATAAATAGACACCCTCGCTAAAGCTCGGGTGTCTAACCACCTCGGGTATATATTGGCTTATTTTAGTCCCTCGATAAAAAATATACTATATTTTGCTTTCGAGACGTTTGAGTTAAAAATAGTCGAAATTATATCTGGAAAACGTAGACAGCGAAGTATTTTTAAAGCTTAATTTAATTTTGCCATACCAAATATTTACTTACTAATATATCTTTGCCTTCTAAAGTCATTGACGTAACTTTAAGAGAATCCCTAATAGACTGGTGCAAACACATACCCGCTCTCGAAATAGCTTGAAATCGGATTACTTAAATAGAAATTTGATCTAAAGCTTCACGAGGGCATTGCCTTGACATTGTACGAAGCATAACCAGACTATCATGACCTTTTGGCACTAACATTCCTTCCCAAACCTCTTCTACTTTACCAAACGAATGGGGTCTTTGTTAAATGGTGTAAAGGTCGTGTCGAATTACAGAGTAATATCCGATCTGTCCGTCACCCAAAGGTTTCCCAGTTGTTTGCATGTCGTGACGTTATGTGAAAAGTTTGTGAATGTATTTGTCCCTTTTGGGCTAAATTATGAAGGTCTAGGTGACGAATATTTAATAAGTTACCTAAGAGCATAGCTGAGTTACCCAGGAGTAAATTCAGATTTAAATATATCAGTAGATTATGCTGAGCTGGAAACGTTGCATTTTTGTTAGTTTTTCTCGATTATACCATAAAAATTGAATGAAAATTAATAATGTTGTCTGATAGAACACTTCTTAATGTATAAGTTAATTTGTCTACTCCAATAATTATTCGTTATAGACTTGTATTTTCTTTAAAAACCGGTCATAAAAATTAATTCATTAATTCGTAATTTCGCCCAAATCTTAAAAAGCCTACAGCTATCTCAATATACATTAGCGGGAAGCGGCGAAACGGGAGGAGATGTGCATGGGGGGGGACGGCTGCGAGCGCTTATGTCACGAGCGATAAAGACAGCAATATCCCAAACGAATACCTAACGATTCCGCGCGGCCGGCAAGGAAACTTCTCTTAAGAAACGTGCTAGTGGGCACAGGCTCATACTTCTCAATACAAATAATATATTTTTGCCTGACACGTTGCTATTACGGTCATGGTATCATATAGTGGGTAGGGACCTTAAGGAAAAGGACACACGCTGCCAACGACACCATTCATCATGTTTAAGGACAACGTCCTAATCTCCCTGAACTACCCGTGAAAGGGTGAGCTTGCTTCTGTGAGCGGGTAATTATTAAAGTTGAACTTCAATGATACTTCTTTGTACGTTCGTACATATTTGGTTTGTACTACTATTTTATTTATTTCTCATCTGCAGTTAAGTACAATCACCTAAGTACATTAATAAATCTAATAAGAAATGAATGAATATCTCCCACAGCGGAGCGTGAAAAAATATCTGAAACATCCTACCGTCCCAAGAGTCGTATCTGCAGGGCTACTACGAAACTCGAAATTCGTATCGTACCATCCCTCTCGCTCTCGTGTTAAACAGTATAAGTGTCAGAGGGACCACACGACACGAACTTCGAGTTTCAAAGTAGCCCTGCAGATATTTACACACACTTTGTTCTGGAAATATTGGTGCTCGTGACGTGACTATGCTCATTTTAAAAGCGTTTAATTCGACTTGCATCGTTCGTATTAAGTTCGTGAAATTTTTCAAACCACTGTTCAACCCTTTTCTGGTGGAAAAGTGGTTTGGACGACAATGCAATGGATTCATCATCATCATCTCAGCCGCAGGACGTCCACTCAGTCCACTGTTGGACATAAGCCTCCCCCATAGACCTCCAATTGCTTCGGTTGGCAGCGGCCTGCATCCACCGTGAACCCGCGGCTTTAACCAGGCCATCCGTCCATCTCATTGGTGGACATCCTACGCTGCGCCTGCCGATCCGCGGCCTCCACTCGAGAACTTTTCGGCCCCAATGGCCATCGCTCTCCGTGCTACTTATATGACCCCGCCCATTGCCACGCAATGCAATGGATTATGTTTTTTTTTAAGTCTTATTATTTAGATAACCATATAGATTATTAATCCACTTATCAATTCAAGTTCAATGACATTAATTTCACAACATAACGTCCAAATTATTATTTATTATAATATTAGTATGGATTACTTTTTATTAGCCCGTGTTTCACGATTTGCAAATTTTGCGCGATTAAGTTTTTGTAGGTACCTATATCTAGATCTTATATTCAATTGCGTTTTTATTGGATTATTTGCACTGTCCAAGGTTGTAAGCGATTGTCAGAGGTATTAATTTCCGCGTGGGGTGCATTATATCACACCAACAAGAAATTAAATGACTATAGGAACCAGAAATACAACTTAACTTTTCATATCCATGAACTACTACTTACCTACTTACCTTACTTATCTTACTGTATTATTATCTTGCTTTGCTTTAGGAAAGCGCAGGTAGTGTTGCCTGGCGTCCGGATAAAGCCGGAAATAGTTAGGCATTTCAATGCTTGTCCGGCCAAATTAAATGGTGTCAGGTCTGTCTGGCTTTTGTTAGGCTTTCTGCCAGTCGTATAATGCAACGGAAGACCTTTACTTTCCGTTGCATTATACAACTAGCTGTTGCTCCTAGCTTCGTCTGCAACCCTTGTGAATTTTGCATATTCCTAGGATTTATAATCTGGAATAATACAAAAGTAGAAAAATGTATTCGGATCCTGTAACAAAGAGACTCCTAGCACAAAGTCCTGAGAAGCTTCTTGTAAGCACTTCTACTTATAATTTTTTTCACTTTTATCCATAACTCTATCAATCCAAATCACGAAGATTCTGCAATGGAACAGTATTCCCAGTTTTATTGTAAGCTATCGACAATTACGTTTTGTAATAACGCAATTGCTGGAACCTGGCGCTCACGCCTTCACGTTTCTCTGATCGTGATGCTCACTTACGAATTTATTATTTGGAAATGGTTGCGTAAGAGAAATATCTGCTATGATGCTAATTTATTACTCGAAAGCATCTCAACAGGCACGAACGGTCATGAAACGAACGCATCTGGCGTTTCACTTCAAAGGCTCGTAAAGATTGCAGTTGAAAGATTGATTGAAGAAAAATTTGTGTTCCTTCGTTAAATTGATTGTATGAAGAGATAAGCCGTTATGGGCGTCTATTTCTGCTCGTCTGAGAAAATAGTTTATTTATAAGCTTAGTTTAGATCGACAAGGAAATACTTGCAAGTTATTTATTACATGGCGGAGCTCGATCTAGCGCTTTAAATTGGTTAGTAATGTACGATTTTTCTTGAAAGTCTAAACTGGCCTTTAAATTACATGCAATATGCTAAGTATCATTTTTAAGCTCCATCTGAAGTCAAAAAATAAGATAACCGCTGGGCTTGAATGTCAATGGAAAAGAAAGCATCGTGGAAGCCTGGATAGTGCTGGCCTTCATCAAAAGGTAGCATCGAGTTCTTAAAAAAAAGTATTTTCTCTCTTTTCTGTTTATATAATATGGTTTTTTAGGTTAAGGCAGGTCTTTTAGCCAGGACAAGTTAACACCACTGAATGTATCTAAACGACCTAGTTTTATTTGAATAACATCGGGAACATGAGAGTCTCAGACGAGCCGCTCAAATTAAAGAGTGTCAAGAGGCGTGAACGCGGGTCGAGGTAAATTAAATTAAAGACTTTGCTGGATTACATTTAAAATGTTCTGGAAAACCGACCTTTAAAAGGGTTCCCGGAGTGCTGACATTCCTTGTTAAACAAATGACAGCGCTGTCATAATATTTGAAAATAATTTGATCATCTTAAAGCAAGAAATAGTAATTCGTTTAATTATTATACATTAAGGCTTATCAGTCGAGTAACATAATTCGGCTTTATCGCTATGATAATACTCCTACACATAAGTTTTTATACAAGTAAAAACACTGAACAATATCTGAAAAACCTACAACAAACGTTTTGCTATAGACAGCCTAGACAGAAACTTAAACTTATAGTTTGTTTGAACAGACAAGTTAAAATTTCCTGAAAATTAGCGTTCAAGTTTTCGAAAATTAGGTATTTAATTTATAAAATATAATAGACATAATGTCTCGAATAAGTTTTCTGTGATTAACCAATTATTGAATAATTTTAATGAATCACTAGGCAACTCACCGGCAGGCATAGGTAAACTAATTTCAACCAATCAGAAAATAGCTGAGTTGTGTCCCGTCATATTTGACAATAAGTTTAATTTTACTGAATTTGATTATTATTATAATGTTTTAGTACAAAAATGTTGTGAAACTTGTGAATTTTCGACTAAGTCGAAATTAAAACGTAGTGAAACCAATAATTAAAAAGCCATTAATGCACGAACGAATCTAGCCACTTACAAACTATGTTGAACTCTTTGGTGTAATCAAGGTGTAATTTAACAATGATGTGACGTCACACAAGCATCACACCTTCAAAGGTTTAGAGACAAAACAGCTGTTTTAAGAGAATAATTAAAAAAAAGTTTTGATTTAATTTATTTCACTTATTATCAATTCAAACACGAAGCACTTGTAAACTTAAAGTTTTTTTTTGTTAATACTTACATGAAATAAATCTTTTAATACAGTTTCGTTTAATTTGAAAAATCTAAGAATGTTTCCTTTAAATATAATAAGCTAACTAAAGAATTTAATTCGGTTTCGCACCGTCTCCCATCACTTTTCCCACTCTGTTTATGTTTGAACTACGACATTTGAATATTGAAAATAATTAGCAAAACCGAATTGGGCAAGATATAGGTTTCACTTACAGTTTGTTCTGGCTCTATTCCTCAGTCCCAGGGACACATTTAAGACACAATCACAGCACTTTCAGAGTTTTTTATGAATAATTTAAAAGAGCGCGCGCCGGCCGGCATTCATTTCGAGCTGTCAATTTTGCGCAACTGACTGGTGGCGCCGCCGTGCGGGAGAAAGCGGAATGTTCATTCAGCCAGTATGTTTTTGATATGTGCAGGAGGTTTTAATGCACATATTACTAATTATATCTGCCCAATGTAACGTACATAAACCCCCCACCGGGAATCTACCCCAGATTCCCCAGTTTACAAACAAAACCAGGGATGGTATTGAATAAGGTAAGTGGACTGTATAGTGTAAGTATTTGTTGACTTAGTGAACTAAACACGTGTAGCTGTAAATTGAGTAAAATAAATGACTTATTTCGAACCTAAAATTGTCATAAACTTGACACCTTCTTGCGTCAAATTCATGCAAAGAAACAAAGGAAAATAAAAATTATGCTGAATCTAATTCCATTGGAAGTGGTCTAAGCTTTACAACGGGTCGCGTGTATTCGCCATTCTGGATTTTTACTTTTACCACCCGTACAACTCCATCAGCTCCTGGATAAAGTTCCGTCACATGACCGAGATGCCATTGAAGCGGAGGAGCGTCAGCATGCATAAGAACGAGTTCATCAACTTGAATATTACGACAATTCCTATGCCATTTTGTCGCTGCTGCAGCGTGTGCAAATAATCGTTTAATTGCAATGTACGCGGACCGATATGTAAATAAATTTTATGAAAATAGTCGATAAGAATTTTTGTAAAGTTGCACTTTTTAGGAAGCAATAATGGATACTTCTTTTGATACGGTAGTTCGGCGAAAGACAACCTACCCCCCACCCTGAGAAAACCGAGGGGGTCGACATAAGGTGCTAACCTTTTAAGTGAAGAACTACAGCTGTAACCATTGGAAATTGCTTGGATATCAGCTGCAAAATGCTCTCGCTGAACGGATTTAATGAGCACATCGTGTGCGTTCTTTAAATCTGATAGAGACGAAGGACCTGTGTTCCTATTAGACTTCGTCGATCTACAATTGTTAATAAATTGAAAACAACGAGCTAAGACATTTTGAAGTTTGCTAAAACTCGAATATTTTTCAGTTAAATTATAAACAAGATTTGAGTCACGTGTTGTGTTTTGCACGCTAGTTTGAGCCAAAGTCGCGCATGGAATTTTGAGTTCTGGCACATTTGCCGATTTAAATTGATCAATTGATTTTACTGGCCAATTCTCTCTTGGTGCGTCTAGCCAGCTCGGTCCTCCGAGCCACTCCGCTGTCGATAACAGCACGGAAGGTAGCGCTCCGCGCGAGCACACGTCAGCGGGGTTGGACGCGCCGCTCACGTGAAACCAACAATCGCTTTGCACGGTCTCTAAGATTTTGGAGACACGCGAAGCCACAAAGGTTTTGAGGTTGTAACTGGGTGTATTCAACCAACTCAGCACCACAGAGGAATCGGTAAACAAGAGTATTTCATGAACAGGAATTCGTTCAGACAATATTGACTTCGTATATTTGACTAACTTGACTAACAAATGCGCAGCCATTAGCTCGAGACGTGGAATGGTCACTGTCTTCAAGGGTGCAACCTTGGATTTGCAATGACCAGACTGACCTTCGAATCACCTTGATTGTTAAAACTACGCAAATAGATGACCGCAGCTATTCCTTGAACTGAAGCATCGCAGAATCCTAGTATCTGGTAGTAGCTGTGCTGTTTGACAGTAACCTGGCGCTCGTGGCTAAAATTCGACAATAGCGGGAGCTCTGACATGTAGGTGAGCCACTCCTTTTCTAGTTCCGGAGGCAGCCGCTCATCCCAACCCAGCTGTTGGAGCCAGAGTTTCTGCATGAAGCATTTCGCGTAGAATATGCAAGGAGCCACGAAACCTAAGGGATCATACTGACGACCTATCTGTGACAAGACACTACGCTTGGTGATCGCCTGTGAAGCTGGAAGTGGATGGAATACGAAGGAAAACACATCTTCGGCGGGTCGCCACTGCAGACCTAAAACTTTTATGGATAGGTCCTTGTCATCCTCGAATGCAATGGGCGTTTCGCGGTGATCAGCTGGAACCCGAGCCAGTACCTGGGGACAGTTGCTGGCCCACTTACGAAGCAGAAATCCTCCTCCACTCAGCAACTCTAACAGTTCATCCTGTAGCCTAGCTGCTTCATCATAGCTGCTCACTGACCACAGAAGGTCATCGACGAAGAAACCCTTTTTTAGAACCTTGCTCGCTAAAGGATACTTCTCGCAGTCGTCGTCAGCCAGTTGATGCAGGACTCGGATCGCTAGGTACGGACTGCTAGCAACGCCGTATGTGATCGTGTTTAACTCATACACCTTTAAAGGTTGATCAGGTTGAAACCTCCACAAGATGTGTTGGTAATTGCGTTGAGATTTTTCGATCAAGGTCATTCGAAACATTTTACAAATGTCACTTGACAAGCAAATTTCATGTATACGAAAATTTATTAAAATCTCATTAATATCTGCTTGAAGCTTAGGACCGGCGTAAACGACTGAATTTAAAGAATTATTATTTGTCGTTTTGCATGAGGCGTCAAAAACTACTCGGAGTTTTGTCGTGGTACTTGACGGTCGGAGAATACAAAAGTGAGGAATTATGTACTTAGAATCCACAGTACCAAAATCACCTACGCAAGTCATGTGACCAAGGCTTTCATATTCGGACATGAATTTATTATATTCTTCCTTAAGTTCCGGAAGACGATTCAGCTTTGTTTCTAAATTGTTGAAACGACGTAACGCTTGTGGAGTCGAATCGCCGAGATCAAAACTGGGTTTGAACGGGTACTTCACTGTATAACGTCCCGTAGTATCGCGACTGTGTTCGTTTTGGAACAATTGTTCGACATACAAATCTTCTGGTTTTTTAGTGACGTCATACGGCACGTTTTCAGTCTCCCAGAAAGAGTTCATGATTTTATCGATACTACTAGTTTTATTAGCAGAGAACAAGTTGAGCGAAGCTGTATTTGACTCACAATCGTCACTCAGTACTGTCTGACCAGTAATGACATATCCGAATATGGAATGCATCGCGACGGGCAAACCCGGGTCACGTGGTAGTATATTTTGACCGTCATAAATGTAGGGAAATAAGTCACCTGCGATCAACAAGTCAACTGGAGCCGCCGAAAAGTAGTTCGGGTCAGCTAACTCTAGATTTTTGAAATTATTGATAACTTTGTTTGATAAGGTTACTGTAGGTAAGTTGCTAGTTATATTACTTACGACAACAGTATCAGTGCTAAGCACCGGACCAAATGAGTTTCGTGGTTTAATTGAACATGTAACCAGACCGAAATCTTGCACTGGCGCACCTCCCAGACCCATGGGTTCAAACTGACACTTGCGTCGAGACAAACCCAGGCGCTGGGCACACTCTTTTGTCATATAACCGGACATGGCACCGCTGTCAATGACTGCACGTACGGCGTGGTAAGTTCCCCATCGATCTGCGACGTGCACCATGGCAGTGCCTAACAGCACGGTTGAATTTGACGAACAAGTCAAGCCGACGTTTGGCATTGACCTTTGACTTTGATTTTGACCATTTGAAACGTTTTGAATACTTGAAATGTTTTGACTATTTGAACCGTTTTGATTAATTGATGAATTTTGAACAGTTGGAACTGTATCTAAGTGAATACTGTGATGGTGCGGTTGTTTACACAGCACACAACGCACTTTTGACGTACACTCGGACAACGAATGCTGACGAAAGCAATTTTCGCATAATTGAAGCTGTTTCACTTTGTCAAGACGCTGCACCGGTGTTAAATCAAAAAACTCGAAACATCGATAAGTTGAATGCGGTTTGTCGCAAAATAGACATCTATTTGATCGTTCGCTATTATTCTTACTCACAGCTGACAAGCACGGCTTTTGGAACTGCTTTGGTGCACTACTGTAATTAGCAGCATTATTATTATTTTTTCGAACACAATTCGGCTTTGCAGAGGTGTTAGGGACACTCTTAGGCGTAAACTGAATTTTTGATGTACTAATTTTAACCTCCGACATTTCCAAAACACGCGCCTGTTTCTCTACGAAATTAATCAGCTGTTCGTAAGTAGGTATATCGGTTTGATCTACTGATTGTTCGAATTCGCGCCTAGTGACGGGGTCTAAATTTCGCAATCCCATATAAAACAGTATGAAACTCGATAGGTTACTGATTTTCAAAAGTTTCAATGCTTTAACACACTCTTGATACGTTTGTAAAAATGTGTTTAGACCAGTAGCCGACTCAGTTGACAAAGGCTTAAATTGAAACAGCCGATCTAAATAGCTCGTAGCTAAGGCACGAGTGTTCTCAAATTTTTTGACTAGCAAAGCCCATACTATCGGATAATTATCGGCCGTCACTGGCATCCCTTTGACCACAGTCAATGCCGAACCGCTGACTGCGGAGAGCAGGTAATAAAACTTCTCAATGTTCGTAATATCATTGTTGTTATGAATTAAACTCGTAAACGTGTCATAGAATGTTTGCCAGTTTTCTAATTTGCTATCGAAATGGAACAATTCTAGTTTAGGCAGCCGCGGCTTAGCCGACCGCGAGTCTGGCCCGGCAGCGCCCGGGCCGCGGCCCGCGGAGCGCGACGAAGGTCCGCTACCGCTGCCGTCACACGATTGCCAAGTGTCGCTATTAGCCTCCGCTACACTCAGAATACGGAAATACATGTCGTCAAAGGTTTGAATTTCCTGATAATTTGGTTTAAATTTCGGGTTTTGTTTCTTATTGTAAGAATTTAACTCGAATATGCATTGTTCGAAACATTCCCGAGTCGAATGAAGTTCTTTGAGTCGCAAATTAAATTCGGTTAAACGCTCTGGTGGAGTTGATTTGGATAGTTCAAATAACGTTTGACATCGTATAAAAAGCAGTTCTTTTTTGTTAATAAGTTGTTCGACATCGAATTCTTTTTCGTCCATTTCGAATTAAAAAACAAAAGACGCGCGCGACGCGTTGCAAAGAACGAAAATTGAAAACGTTTATTTTATACGTATTATTCTAGGTAAATAACTTAGATTAGAAATAAGCCTGTTACCTTAAAACTGCGTGAAATGTGTGTTTTATGTGTATGAATGTGTATTTAGTTTGCAAACTGAGGATGCGGTTCGATTGACCAAAATGTTTGAACTACGACATTTGAATATTGAAAATAATTAGCAAAACCGAATTGGGCAAGATATAGGTTTCACTTACAGTTTGTTCTGGCTCTATTCCTCAGTCCCAGGGACACATTTAAGACACAATCACAGCACTTTCAGAGTTTTTTATGAATAATTTAAAAGAGCGCGCGCCGGCCGGCATTCATTTCGAGCTGTCAATTTTGCGCAACTGACTGGTGGCGCCGCCGTGCGGGAGAAAGCGGAATGTTCATTCAGCCAGTATGTTTTTGATATGTGCAGGAGGTTTTAATGCACATATTACTAATTATATCTGCCCAATGTAACGTACAGTTTAAGTAATGTAAGTAAACATGAATCAGAAATTCTTATTTTTGCACATCAGTGTATTTTGACAATAAAAAATCCATAAACGCTGTTACAATTTCATGATCTGTTAAACAAGAACACTTTCCTTGACTATGCATTAGTTCATATAATTAAACATGCAGAGAGGAGAAATGTATGTTATCTTCCGATCTCCCGCAACGATGGAAAGTCGGATAATGTTTTGGTAATGGCGATTAACTTTTACTTTAGGACGCATAGACCCGTAAATATACTTACTACACATTCCTAATTACTGTGTACACGAGATGCGAGCCACAAGGGATCTTACAAGCTTTCATTTAGTGTTCCTGTGTCTGTCTGACGGCAATCAAATCTTGTAACTTACGTTTGACCATTCGTAGGATCGACTTGAAATTTGGTACACTAATCAATAAAAAGTAGTGAAAAATGTGCTGGATTTGACTTACATGTCGACTACGTATATAGTACAAAATCGGCCACATTATGAAAAAATTAAATTCAAATTATTATTTTTTTCTTTTGAAAAAATTATATGCGGCCATATTATGAAAAATTAAAAAGTGTCTATTCCAACATTTTTGACAGACGAATTACAACGAGGGTCCTGTGCTAGGATGAGCTGTGTTTCAGGATCCTTCCTTAGTGATACACTGTTAATTGCTACAAATTGTACAGAGAAGAATTATTAACAGCACGCGTACAACACGAGTAAATTCCTAGGAATTCTATGAAGTTACACCCCCTTTTCATGACAAAGGCAAAGGGAGCACCCAAATATCGTTCAAAGCTCAGCGTTGTGAAATTAGTTTACTGTAGCTAAATCAATTAAGTAGGGTAAGTACATAGGTAATGAAAGCCTATAAACCCAAGGATAAATCAAATGTAGGAAATTTGATCGAACAACCAATAGCGGGGATTACGAGTGATAAACTAATGCGGTGCTTGCGCATCTCTGGCTTCCGTGGCGATATCGTTTCGCTCGCTCGGTTCATGCGTTGTGTTCCTAATTATACTTACCACTCCTCTTCGCTTCGCTTATTGTATCTAATTTTTTTTAACAGAATGTACAGAAAAAACGCAGGAGTCCAATTCGCGGCCAAACAGAACTCTAAATTAGTCTCAGAGTTGTAACAATCTTCATAGGAATGTAGGATGACCCAGATACTGATGTCGCATAATATTATAGAAGTGTTAGCGCGTGTTAATAAACAACTAGGAACATCTACATACGTTTATAAACATTATGAACACAATGATAAACATTATGAAATATTTTGTTACCTATTTGCATAATAGACTGTAACAGTTGAAGAATGTTCTTACAGACCAACAATAATAAACAACTGAACTAGTTCTCTATATCTGCAAAGCCTACCCATTAGATCCTCAAGGATTATGTCTACCAAATGCCAAGTTTCTAGCTCCAGTAGTAATATATTTGTACTGCGGCAAATGAAGACAACTATGAAAAAAAATTACCACTAAGTAGTTCGCAATGCGAACAAATGAGTATCGTAATCTACTAAAAAGTCTCTCCTTTCTGCTCTCAGAAGGATGGTACCTACTATATTTCGAGACAGGAATCGAATAAAATTGCTCCGAACTATATCTAAACTATTCTTTAAATGTACTAAGTTTGAGTGAGACTGACCACAGTGTCTTGCTCTTGGAATGGTTTTTTTAATGGACTAATGTGAACCGGGCATAGACTAGCTAGTGTATACCTACTAAGTGAAATAAAAAACCGAACTAGTAGGTAGGTACTCTTGCAAATATTAAAGACTAGTGTTCTTGTAGCTATGCCGTTTACGCTTCTCCGACATTTTTTTTTAATTTTACAAATACGACCGCTACCTGACTGGTGAGCACGAGGTCTTACACAACTCCAAAAAGTTAAATTTTTGGACCCAATTTGTTTTTAGAAAGCCACAACCACAAGCGATGGGTCCTAGATTCTAGTAAATTGGGCAATAGGCT
Source organism: Choristoneura rosaceana (assembly GCA_037349165.1). Lineage (NCBI taxonomy): Eukaryota > Metazoa > Arthropoda > Insecta > Lepidoptera > Tortricidae > Choristoneura > Choristoneura rosaceana. The sequence continues at coordinate 3,504,976 of JAZBNJ010000026.1, forward strand.
ATCGGCAGTAGCCAGAGTGTGGCGCTGCAAATGTTATGTAAAATAATCAGGAAACGGATACCGCTGCACCAAATAAAAAGACTGGCCACACTCGCTCTTATGTAAGCATATTAATAGTTTTAACAAATGCTAGTAATTAGATAAAATGTTTTGTAGCTCAAGAAGAAAAAAGGGTCACTCAAGTTGACGTTGCGGCCATTCTCAAAATCTCGATCCTAAAGCCGAATCATAGAAGTTGTAATACATTGCGGCCCTCGATTGACCACTACAAGCTCGTTGACTTTGCAGCCTCGCAATGTAATGCAAATTACGCAATTTGTCCTGCAGGTCTAAATTGTGCTTAATTAAATGCAGAAGATACAATCGCCGTATTATTGGAGAAGCGAAAGTAAAGAACAATATGTGAAATTAAAACCCTTTTGTAACTAGCATAAGAAAACCAAACCGTCCATCAAATTTGCATCCTTCAGCCATTTCTCATTACTTTTTATCAAAGTAAATTAATTATCAAATGCTGAATTTAAATCTTCCAGTGCTCTTATAATGCACTCTCTTATGGGTTACGATGCGTAGCTGTTCTAGGTGTTATAAGAGGTCTAACCCTGATAACAAATTGTTAGCTAGATTTTTTGTGCTCATATTGTTTGTGTTCACCAATACTGGGTGTTGCAATAATATTTATATCTTTAGTTTTTTTAGCAGTGGTGAATTGCATGCCAATTAATCCATGTAATATCAGCATCGAAGCACCTTCCGTAACCTAACTGCTGCCGACTGTATTCCTTTTTCACAACATCGTGTTTAGATAATTATTTGAATGTTTATTACCGGCACCTATTAATTATGTAGTTGTGAGACATTTATTATTCTTATTGTATTTGTATAAATAACTCTTTATTGCACATAAAACACATAAAAATAATAGTTTAACACTAAGAGATCGATGTACAAAGGCGAACCTATCTCATCCCACAAGGGATCCCTTCCCTCCTTCTTTTCTTTCTTCTTATTAACACCATGGAGACACCAACTCGATTTTTGACTTGTTGGGTAGAACAATCAAACTCCAAATGTAACCAGACTGCACTAAAAGTAACTTAATTTAACAAGTAATTTCACAACATTCTTTATTTTAAGTGGTGAGCTTTTTGGAGTGGAATTTAATACCGTTCATGAGTGCTCAGGTTGCCGCGCAGGCGCCACTCGCGTTTACGATCTCGACTCGTTATTAAACATAATTACTTCATCATCATTGCAAAGTTCGATTCTTAAAGCCTAGAGTTATGTTATTTTTAGTTTGTTCTAGAGGAGAAACAGCAAAAAAAGCCATTACAGAAAACCGCATCTAAATCAGTCAAACCGTTCTGGAGATAAATGGAAACATTCGTTTGCGCACAAACAAACAAACAACCTAAATGCATATACCTTCTCCGTTCCGTCGTGGGTAAAAAATAAATACAAAATCAAGAAGGAAGAAATTCCAAAGTTTGATAGTGTTTAGGTTTGAGTCGTCTCTATGTCGCTATGTTGAACTTTTCTCATTTTTTCCAAGCAGTTCCCACATAACAAAACAGCGTAATTAACACGTGATGTTTGTTAATTGGTTGTTGTGATCGACGCTTGCGCGTGGCACGGTAATCGAATGATAAGTAACGTTTCATACCTGTTAATGGCAGATTTGCACGCTTCACACTTGCCGAGACTTGCAAAATGCTGGACTTTTCCATTTAGAAACAATCGGTGCGCATCTACTATCATAATTTTCGCAAGTCGTAAGTAATAATATATTTGTCATAATTTGTACATCATTTTTTTACCGTTGAGAGAATTTTTTTATATTAAATGGTTATCTTGGAGAACTCTATGGTTAGGTTAGTAAATAACACGTAGGCTACTTTTTATCCCATTCCCACGGGATACGAATAAAATCTTGAAATTTCAACCGTTGCGTTTAGAGTTGAAATTTTGGACAGTTGTTCAGGTTGGATCTAATGGTGTACCATACCAATGCGAAGCCATTAGCAAAGTCAAGTATCTACCTAATACATAAACGAAGTAGAGCTTCCTTTTTTGTGATGTCCCACATACATTGAATAAAATTACTATTATTATATTGTTATATATATTTCAGAGTAGTTATACTTACTAATTATCCATTTGTAAGGCAACAATAAACTATAGCAGGAAACATTCGATACGATACTTAAACTGTAATCGAAGTCCATTATGGCGCGCGACGCACAATAGTTCATTTTGTATAACAACAAACCTCTTGTAACTGTGTTGTGTTGGTAGAGCTAACTCTAAACATTGTATGTATTTACATACAACCTTATACAAGCAAACACTAAAGTGAACACTGAAAAAGAAAACGAAGTTTGAAAAAAGAACACGAATATTTCGATACCTGTGTAACATTTTGAGTAGTAGAGTCATTTACCACAGATACTGCAAACAAAATAATATGTTGTTTTTAAAAAAAGAATACAGTAAACAAAAGCACTCGGTCCATAATTGGCGGTGCTTGAAAAAAATAGGTTAAAGCGGATGGAATGGAACGTGTGGAGTGAACCGGGTTAGGTCAGGGACGTAGGCTGCCTCCAAAAAGTTACCAATAAATCGATATATGAACTAACAAGTGTTTGATTTTTTTTTTTTTTTTTTTTTATACGACTGGAAGGCAAACGAGCAAGTGGTTCTCCTGGTGGTGATTTAGTATTTGATGCGCTTTAGCACCGATATAAGTTAGATTTTTTTTTACCGAAGGTTTTCATGTAAATGTACATAACTAGTGACGCGCCCTGGCTTCTCGCAAGTGTAGTTTCGGGGAAAGGTCTGTGAAGAATGTGAAGTTATTATAATCAAGAAGAAAAGTCAAAGTCTTTTTTTTTTTAGTTTGTCCATCTATGTCCCTAAGGAATCTTAAATAGAAGTCGTAAATTGTGCTTAGCAGCAGAATTCTGCCAACAGTAGATATTCATCTATCTAGATACCTCTCCAAATTTTTACAAAATCCTCGAGATGCGAGGCCGACTCGCACTTGGCTTGTTTTTCATTATCAATTAAAAAAATACAATCCTCTTTTCATGCTGGGGTCGTATTACAAAAACTCCCCGGCTATTATAATTTAGACCCGTAATCGGATTATATCGCGATTTAGGTAATAGAGTATTAGAGTCTTGCGGTTTCACGTAACACCAGTTATTTAAGAACACTAATTGCCTTTGAATCATAGGGTAGGATTAATTAATTTAATTATTTATCTTTCAAGTGTTGTAATTGCATATTGCCAAATTATCTAATTAAAAGGACGCGCGGAGAAACAAAAGGTGTTTATTAAATACCTGAAAACCTCGAACACCTCAACAGCCTTTTTTACTTATTTTAAATTAGTTTCTTTTCATTTACTTTCAAATAGGTCAAAAAAAATTAATATATTTTGCGTCAGGAACGATTCGAGGCGGTCTTTTTTAATTATATAAAAATGTTATTTAAGTTAGTTAGTAGTATTTAGTTCATTTATTAATTATTTTGTATTGTGTGTTATTTAATAAAGTATCTACATATATTTTGCTAAGTCAGTAATTCTTCTTAATTTCTTACTCTACAATCGTAATTTACTCGTATGCTCGTACCTACTTACTTTAAAGTTGCGCTTCACCGTTTTTAGAAGAAAATCAAACTAACAAGAAAACGGCTGGTATTAAATAATCCAAGTAGTGTTCAACCTTATTAAGTAATTTAATTGATTACTAATATTTTGCATTGCATTCGTAACTTTTAGACTGGACACAGTGAAAAAAGGGATTTAAAAAAATACAACCTGCTTTAATTACAGTATAGTCTACTCTCCAGAAAAAATACAACCTGCCTTATAGTATACTTAGTGTATACATATTATTATAATGTGTAATGGAGTCTACTCTCGATTCTAAACAAACTACATTCAGATTTTTTGTTATTTAATTAACACCTTTTATATAACCTTATAAAATGCAACATTCCCGTGTTGCAGTTCATATTGACCGGCGGCGTCATTATTTGAGTACCGATCGACTCCTAATTAAAATTTAAGTTCGCTTTCCGTTGTCCGCAAAACCGTTACGGTCTTAATCCTACCAAGTAAACATCGCGCGTTTCTTTCAAAGCCTTAAAAAATGGTGGCTACCGAAGCAGTAATGAATGAGTGAGTGTTTGTTTTTGATCGTTCACTGTGTTTATTGGTGGAGGTGCTTACCGGGCAAACCTGCTTGACGTATCACTGAGCTCGCGAGCTCAGTCGCGATTTGGCGCGCAAACGAGCCACACGTGTTTCACATTTGTCTCGTAAGACTCGTCTATCATCGTGACCCGTATTGTGATTGTGATTTCTTTTGACAGTTTTGTGAACAATTCCTGGATTATCTGGCTGTACTTGTGCAGTGTTAAGTTTAGTTACTTGGCTGTGATATCTACCTGTTGGTTTTCCGCAGACCCCGCGCATACAAGGTTTGATGCTTTGTTATTTAACTTTGACGTTTTTCAAGTTTGTAATGCGTATTTGTTTTGGTAACTTGGCGTGTCAGTTAGTACCATTGTACCTATTTAGTAAAGTTATGATATTCACTAATGCTTAAAGTTCGGGCATAAATAAACTTCGAAAATGTTGTTCGTCGCTCCAAAATTAGAAACAATTTGATAGCTACTCTATTATACTTATATTTATACTATAATTATAGTTTGTGGCTCCGACTGATATTTATTAACTTTAACTTGATTATAAATTGAGAACTCCGTATTAAAAAAAACATCTTTTTTAATGTGTCAGCCATGTTGGGAAAACGTCTACAATTTTCCGGGACATGTTTTGAACATTGAAAATCATAGAGTCATCACATCTTGACCTTGACTCAACAACAAAAAACAGTAATAAGCAAACAGTTGTTTAACTATAATCAAGAAGGCTAATAAAACTTATTTTCTAATCAAAGTTAAATTAAAATAAATTGATTACGCAATTAAGTACACAAGTACCTATGTAATTACAAAATATCAAACGGCAGGATTCGTCAAAAAAATTGCTAACTAAAATATATCAGCTACAGGCCTCGACAAGTTAACTTAATCTAACTTTGGACTTACCTATCCTCATATGTAGCAAATAAGCTGATAATATCGGCTTAATAACTTGTTTGAGATTACAATTTGTAGCTGTTATGTGGTGGCTACTGTTAGATGTTTCTAATATTGTTGATATCAATGAGACTTTAATTCGTAGCTCGATTACGTTAGAAAACAAATATTAAACCCTGACAGGACTTAGAGGAAAATCCACAGAGTCTAGTTAGATTTTACATTTGTTTCGTTTTAAGTACGTATTGTAAGGTCCCATTGACTATCATTTAAGATTTCAAGTAGAATGGATAATACCATCTTATTACCCCCCCCCCCCCCCCCTTGAAAGCCGCGTGATCTTGTTAATTTCAGTCTTCAAACTATTCAAAAGAGTTTCAACAGTCCCACGATCCAACGGTTCAGTTGAAAGGTTTGACATAACACTGTAAGGACAATAAGATTTCCTTTCATGTATTTCCAAAGAGGTTCGTTACTTTTTTAATTCAATAGGGTCCAACGTTTTCGCACCGTCTTTCATAAAGTCGTTTGTTAGATATTTGACAATCGTCTCCCGCAAAGTGTTTTCTTTGATGTCTGATTTAGGAAAAGGCTTTTATGGTTCGCTCGTGCGGAACACAATGAGTTCAAGGTTGGAGTTTTGGCAGTCAGCCTTTAGATTTTGACTGCGATATGGACTATCACCAAACTTTTAACTTGGTTTTACGATTTAATGATAAAAGTATTAGTAGCTTCAGGTTATTTGATATTGAAGTTGTTTTTGCCGATTTCCATAAACTCGACAAGTTCCTAATTACCTATACATATATTTTTACAACTTTAATATTGAACAGATCTGAGGAATCTGTTTGAGGTTTTATAACAAACATATCAAAATAAATAAAATATTTAAAGAGTAATGGACGAATACCACTGTACTGGTAGACCTGTTATTGTAGAGTAGACTAAAATCTCTTTAGCCAATTTCACTCGAGTTAATTCAGTAGACAGATAACTTTCACAATCAAGTCTTGTTACTCCATTCTGTATTAATTATTCATGTCATCGATCCTGAACTTAACAATTAACGAAGGTAAAATTGAAGCATCAGCAGAATTCAATAGAACTCGTCTACGCTACGCAAATTATCTTCTTCGTTAATTTATACAAACGAAATTTCTTGAATGATATTTCAGGCGAATTAGTATAAAAGTCATTTTCATTATGCTCAATTTTCAATACTTTATTTTACTAAAACTCTTCGGTCCAACTGCCTCGGATGTCCGCTTTTGAACATGTCCCTTCGCAAAAGATCTTATGCCTCATCCAAAGATATTCGGCGACCTTAACGAACGAAGCCCGACATGTTAATAATGAATACGGGTGACACGATTAGAATAAATTTGGTTAAGGCTGTGTGTTTAGGTCCGATTCAATTTGCCGAAATACTGAAGCGCCAGATGCTTCGCCTCTAGGCCGGTTACATCCATAGAGTAGACACAATGTATGTACTTACAAGTGTATAAATCCACTTCGTTATAAAAACGTTGTTCTTATTTAGGCGTTCCAAACCCCTTAAGTAGACGTTGTTTGTGGATTATTTAAAGTACTTAAAGTACTTGCGTTAATACAACCCGCTTGTATCTACGACTTTGTTTTGTTTGAGATAAAAGCAGAGCTGACTATAAATGAGAAAAAAAAGAAGTGTTAGATTTAGCTCAAACTCAAAATAGACCGAACCGAAGACATTCTCGCTCATGTTGAATCTTTGTTCGGTCTCTACGAGTATAACAAGAAAGTCTATTTGACACATAGCACATGTTTATAGGCTACAATACGGATCGAATTGATGACCTACGTTTTTTGAACTCTATCATAATTCTGGTAATTTTCACATGCTATGCTACTCGTGTGTGTTAGCATGAAAGTCCCGTTGGTGGTATTTTGACTATGAGTGAAAATCACGAAAGTTTAAAACGTTATATGCTATTCTAGTCAGTTTTCACACGTTATCTTCAAATAACGATAAGTCAAATGTCGAAAAGATGCTGTCTGTATTTGATTTACCTACAAGTAACAAACGAATAAATGAGACGATAAAGTCTAATAATAATCATATGAAAACCGATTAGAAGCAATATTGGCACTGCCATCGTGAGTGTCAAGGTCGGGATAATTGCCTATAAAATTTCGTCCGCCCGTCCGAGCTATGTTTAGAGGTGTAATGGTATTTCGTATCCAAAGACTGCATGTTGCTTATTGCCAAAGGGTTTTCATATAGCACTCGAAGTTTGATATTTATGGTGAGGAACGTTTATTACAACAGAAACCTTATAACATGCACATACAGCTACATCATTATCATTATATCAGCCGTACACCACTGGACATAGATTTCCTCCATAGACTTTTTTTCTATTTTTTTTCGAGACTTAAGTACACCTGGCTTAATAAGTGGCCACATTCATCAAACACTTCTATTGCGATGTCCAGATTATCTGGCTGCAAAGAAGTGCTTGATGGATCTGTACCTAAATTCGTACTGCATCTTCTGATACCGGACAACACAAAATAAGTCCAGATGCTTCGGTTGGAAGTGGTCCGCATTTCGCATTAGGTAAAAGCAGGAGACGAAACAGGCCATTATCGTCGAAGAAAAATAAGTACAAACTATTATTACTACTACGTATTACGTACTCGTACTATGTATTGTATAGTATTGTACAAACTACATATCGTCACTACTTTTAAAAGAGCTCGTTTCTCGAAATCGAAAAGAAATCTGAGAGAACTTTACGAACATTATTTCTGGGGTCAATTTTGTTGACGAATTGCTTTGAGATGCGAGATTTTTATAAAAGTAGTGACGATATGTCATTTCTGTTTTTAGAGTTAAATAAATAAATATCATGGGACACTTGACACCAATTGACCTAGTCCCAAACTAAGCAAAGCTTGTACTATGGGCACTAGCCAACGGATAAACATACTTATATAGATAAATACATACTTAAATACATATTAAACATCCAAGACCCGAGAACAAACATTCGTATTATTCATACAAATATCTGCCCCGGCCGGGATTCGAACCCGGGACCTCAAGCATCGTAGTCAGGTTCTCTAACCACTCGGCCATATCCGGTCGTCCAAGTTGGTCTGTCTGTGATATCAGTTTTTAATGATTCACGGTTAATTACACCCGTGATCATGATTGGTGCATGTAACTGAATTAAAATATCGGAAACTTAATTATAAGTTATGGGTATACAAACATAATCAACATTTATAGTGTTGTTACATGTAGTGAATTGTATGTCAATATCAATACCTGTCTACTATTAAGAAGATCTTAACACTCATTAGGTATAAACAATTATTTAAAAACATTCCCACTTTTAAAGGAAAGAATGTGTAAAAACAGGAAACTCTTACATAAACGGAACGAATTATAGGCAGTTGTGAACGTGAAAAGATTTTCTCTGTGCCGTAAAGCTTAATTTCATGCGTGGTCACTGCCCTGGTTTATTTGCATTACACAATTTCATAAAATATGCACTAGTTATTTGCGTATTTTGCACATGGCCGCAGCGACACAGTTCTAAGATGAATAAAACATATACACATACACATACAGCGCTACATCATTATCATTATATCAGCTGTACACCACTGGACATAGACATCCTCCATAGACTTTTTTTTGTCTTTTTTTTTTCTAAGCTTAAGTGCACCTGTGTGACTTGCCAGCCTCATTGAAAGACTCGTTGGCCATATTCATTAAACACTTCTATTGCGATGTCCAGATTATTACACAATACAGGATCACTGGCATGTATCGCTGACTCTAGTACTTTGAAAACAGTTGAAATATTTTTCGGTGTAAAAGAAATCCTGTACTTTTAATAATAAGACAGTCTTGTAATGTCTCTAAGTGTGGTGGAGTTCTTAAATCTAGTTTAGAAATAGAATCCAAGCTTTTTAATAGTTTCTTAATCATTTCTTCCGTCTCAAAATATGTCTCGACATCAATTCACTTAAACCCAACTTCGTACTAGACACTGGCCGTTAAAAATCAAAGCTCTGTTCAATTGTTTTTCGATGGGTCACCTTGTTTTTTGGTTCAATTGTTTCCAATCAATTGATCTTTTGTTCGTAAACAATTTATCATGGATACGCAGTAGAAAGTGGTACAGTGTCATGGAGCCAGTATTGATGAGCCAAGCGACCTTGTGTAGGTGAAATTGGAGCGCTTTAGAGACCTTCACTTGTACTAATTCGGTTAATTTCGAGTATTTAAACAGTGTTGATAGACATTTGCCTCTCACTCACTCTATTTCCAGTGATTATGAAAGGCCTGTTACAGCGTTAGATGAAAATGAATTACGGATATTTGTAAGAAAGTTTAACAAACGAATGAGATATAAATAGGCATTTCCGCTGTTTTATTGTGATAATAACGTCACTAAACTACTTTAAACAAAAACGTCGGATTAAAAAATAGTTCACGAATAATTCTTTTGTACTTCAAATGAACTAATCCATACCGAGTTCCATGTAAACAGATATTGACACCGGAAAACTATAACAGATACAACGACATCAACTCCTTAATCCAATCGATCGCTAGCAGATCCTAATTGATTTCATTATCATACGATACTACACAAAAAAATATTTATTGTTGACTACAACTCAATACAGTATTTAGTATCATAGAATTAAAAAGGCAAGGTAGACAATAGTCGGTGAATCGCCTAAAAGCACAACATATGTATATATTGCTTCCAAATCAAACCGTAATATTTCAAAGTTTCCCAACCGTACTTAATAGTCCACAGTCTAAGGTCTCATATGTCACGTGTCTCGTCAAGTGTTTTCTCGCTCGAAGAAGGAAAAGAAACGCTAATTGCCTTTCTTAGATTCTATGTAGAGTGTGTCATTGGGGGCAACAAAGCCTCGGTCTGCGCAAGGGAATTCGGCCTTCGCTATTGTTCTGCCATTCTTTCTACTTACGTATACAAATGTAATGTTACTAGCTTTCTATTTCTCGCTGAATTTCAGAATTTTACGCAAGTTTTAGTAGGTACTTTAGGGATTAGGCTGTATACCGCTGGCAGGTGGTAAAAATGACCGCCTGGCAGGCTAGTTTGAATGTATTTTGAATAATTATAGTATTTTTGTATTTTATAATTCTAGAATTCGATTTAAAATAGGATTGACAGCGGTATACATGCCGGAGCACAGATTGCTCCCGACAGCCCGAGAGGCGTAACCTATGTTTGTAAAAGTATATCTTTAAGTTCTATATCTGTGAATACATGAAGCGAGTACTGAAGAAACAACCTTTTATTTGAATTGAGTTTAGCATCACGCGCGTAGATCCCCTATACCATAGCTCTACCAAGCTACAGTCCCCACAGTACCCTGTTTATATACAGTGCATTTTCACTGTCACACGTCCAATGTTTACTAATAAACAAAGCTGTACGATTTTGAGCACATTCGAATCATAAACATATCAGACCAGACCAGGCCCTGCGAAGTGCAAAATTTGAACTCTAAATCTTGCCGTCCCACTGACGCTAATATTAATTAATACGAGAGTGAGAGGGACGGTGCTATACGAACTTCGATTTGAAGCCTAATTGTCTAACGCACTCGGAATCACAATTATTTTCATCACTTCTTTCTATAACACGATATAAGATAACAGTAGAAAGATATGATGAATGTGTTTGCTACCGCCCGTGTGTTAAAGATTTGTCCTGTATAGTACAGGCAACTTGTGCACTTTGAAGGTGATTGATATATGTAGATCTTAACACACCCGCATGGTATTGTTGTAGAGGAACAGTAAATTGAATAATACGTAATTGTAATCTACTTGAAGTAAAATTTTAATGACTGAAATGACGCTTATACAATCTGTCCTGTCGCTTATACTGAAGAAATGAGTAGGTAGAGTAAAAGAATTTTAGAAAACGATATGGTGCGCATACGGTAAATTACAATCTCAGTCTCCGTTTCTTCAATATATGCGACAAGAAACTTATAGCTGTTAAAAGCTCGTAGCACTACCCATCTAAGGATCGAAAATTGTAAAAGAATCAACATTCAACCTTCATCAGTAAATTCGACAGGCTACACTTGCCAGTGCAAGGTGAGTCGTTGCTACACAAGATGATTCTGATACGGATCAAATTACAGCCAACAAATGGTATTGAAGGTGTTGAAAAACCTAGTGTGTTAAGCAATTGTAAAATTATGTCAGTTTAATACAGAATTATTTAAGTATAATGAGTTAAAGTTGAAGCAGTATGTCAAAAAGTATAGTCAGGTCGCTTCAATCTTACCTCAATCTAGCTCTAGTGTGTTTATGTACTGACATAAGCAAATGCGCTGTTTTCACGTAAATACTGATTTACTAAGCGGAAAAATAATATACATCGGAGAAAAGTATCGAAAATAGTTCATCCAATTTTACTCAAAATAGACTAGTATTTTTTTGAATGATTAACATTTTATAGCCTGTATGTCTGATCTATTGTGACAAAAAAAAAGTTGCTTATAGATAGGTATAGGATGATTCGGGAGACGTCAGCAGGACTTACCCTGCCGTATTCAGTTAACTAAGGCTATCATATCGTACCAGTATTAGTGAGATTAACGTCTTTTTTTTTTCAAGTTTTGCAAAGAATAACTCTTAAATATTTACAAAGTGCTTGGTCACTTTGCAGTTAAAAGCGTGTGGATTTTACTTAAAAATGATTATGTCTGATCCTTTAGCGGTTACTTAGGGTGTAGGATTGGTCCTGCTCACCTCTTCCAAATCATCCTGTAGTGTCAGTGCTAACTGCTAAGGCTAAGTCCCCTACCATACAAGTATCATGACAAAGTTGGTATGTGAATGTTTTAGCTCGTGTCTTACTTAACCCAGTTTTAGACATGCTCTTTCTTAACACTGTTCTTATCGTTTATGTGCTAATCTACTCGCTGCCATTCTGCATATATCATTTGTCTCATGATTTTATCTTTGCGATCTAAGCATTGATCACTTTGACAACTTATACTACAATTTAGTAACCAATTATGTTATTTCGCATGACTGAAACTAGTCTTATATTACTTAAGTACCTATGTCCAACAATGTCTTATTAAGTTATTTTTCTTTTCTTTCATTGAACGTACTTAAGTTTATTATTTTAACATTGCGAAACGTTTCTTGTTCAAAGTCTGTTGACACTATCGCACTTACATCTTATCTTTCAGATTCATATTCCATTACTCAATTGCCTTCCAATTGTTATTAATGTGTTGTTTTTACATTAGCTATGCCATGGAACTCATGTTTAATTAGATGGGCAAGCAAAGGACTAACATTGAATGTTAATTTTGTTCTTGTCCCATCGGGAAATTAATTGAAATTATCTCAATCACGTTCGGTGTTAACTATAGTGACAGTTAGTTACTTGTTTTAAGACTAGAAGTAACATTCTTTTTAAAATGTTAAATTGATGCAATTTTTAACAGAATGTTACGAATCTGTCAGTCAACACTTAATAAGTTCGCAACGTTATGAATATGAATAAATGAATATCACAGGACACTTGACAACAATTGACCTAGTCCCCAACTAAGCAAAGCTTGTACTATGGATACTAAACAACGGATAAACATACTTATATAAATAAATACATTCTTAAATACATACATATTAAACGTCCAAGATCCGAGAACAAATAATTATTCATACAAATATCTGCTCCGGCCGGGGATCGAACCCGGGACCTCAAGCTTCATAGTCAGGTTCTCTAACCACTTGGCCATCCGGTAGTCACAAGCAATATTATTATACTAGCTTTTGCCCGCGACTTCGTCCGCGTTACTTTAGTTATCAGGGCATAGGGGATGAATTTCCAAAAATCCTTTCTTAGTGCTCACTTACATCATAAAAGGAACCCCTGTACCAAATTTCAAGTTTCTAGGCCCAGCGGTTTGGGCTGTGTGTTGATATATAACCCAGTGAGTCAGGTTTGCCTTATATATATATAGATTTGGCTATTAAACCAAGGAACAACATTGTAATTTGTATTATAAAAAGCTTAGATCTAGAAGCTATTTTGTTTATGCCTACTCAGCCATTAGTAGCTGTTATTAAGAAGACAACATTGAAATGTCATTGACTCTAAATATGAAAATGTCGACCGCTAATAAAATGTTCGCGACTGTACTTAGTTGCTAACGGAGTTAAATTAATTCGTTATGCACTGGATGCTCCAACGACGGTCACCTAATCTACTGCCATAATTACAAGGTCTTATTAAACAAAAGGCAAGAATAAGGTCTCTTAATTTTCAAAACTATTTATCAAAAATGCGTCAATGGCTTATTTGTGATAAGTTTAAGAGCGTCTTTCATTATGATATCGGCCTATCGGTCTACTGATGACTAATTCCTAGAACATGCTTCTTACTACACACAAGTTTACGCATAAATTTCATCATAATACCATATCATATCTTTAGTACACATTGTGTACAAGCATCCCCTCAGAAGAAGTCAAGTGTTTAGTTTCAATGTAAAAGCCAGTAAAAGTAGTATTAGTATTTTTTTTATACTCTGCAAATAATTCTTCATTAGCCAGAACTATTTATCGTTTTTATTGTTCAGTGGTCTCCTCTATATAAACACCATTTGCAGCTAGAATCAAGATCTTACTGGGAAAAGCCTTCATAAATTGATTGGTGATTTTTGACGTCCCTTTTAATTCACGCTCAAGCTTATCTATGCGGTGACCAATCTTCACCTAAATTATTTAATCATCATTGTGCACCATTATGAAATGATCTCTTGTTTCCAAATCGCTTCTATCGCCACAATGCTTGGGTCATAAACCACTTTTTGGGTCGTCTCCGCATAGTGATCTAATGTCATTGACACCGCGAAACGTGAATGGCGGGCATGACGCGTCGAACCAACCATGCCAGAAGCGTAGGCGCAGTTGAAATCATTTTCACAACATTTTGAAGATGTTGTAATGAGGATTTATTTGATTTCTGCGATAGACACGTGTTGGGTTAGATACTTCATATCTCTTGTGCTATGCTGCCCAGGCGTCTTTAAACTACTGGATACATTGTGGACGCTTTTGGATACTGGAATCGCAGGGGTTGTGACTGATAAATGGATTGCTTCAATTTATTCAACGGTACTTTTGTCACTAGCTTTTGGCGGTTCCAGGATTGTCGTTTGGGATCACTCACAATCCTTTCGAGGGGAGTTAAGATTCGTTACTAAAAAGCGCCATCGTCTGACCTTCGCCTTGCATAAAGGTAGATTACCTGAAGCGCCCAGCAGTGGCGAAGCGTCAGATATATTTCCATGGTAAAGCCGAAGCAAAATCGCTTTCATAGACTCTGGTGCACTTATGCTTTTTAATGTTTGAAATCCAGAATTGCATAATATTTACAGTCTAACAAAATTTCTAACCGAACATTTATGACGTCCACTAATATTTACAAACATTATCACTCATTTAATTCATTTGTGCCAGCTCTTAATGAATGAACTAATGATATACCTACTAGCACCGCACATTTTAACTATTGTATTGTAGGTACCAAAGAGTTGTGAGCTTGTGAGTCACACCGATGAAATATGATCATGGTTGTAAGTACATAATTGTTTAGCGACATTCTGTTTAAGTTTACTACAAGTTAGTTATCAACACATAATAACATGACATGACATTAGAACCAACCACTATCTAAAGACTTGCTAATTTCTTCATTACCCACTCCGGGTATGATGAAGTTTGTAACATTATCTAATTCTCTACCGGCGACGTCAAACTCTCTCATTCAATTAAACTATAATCCTGGATCAATTTAATCAAGGACGGTACACTACACATACGAGTAGGTAGTTCTTAAGCAAATTAAGTCAGGCTAATGTAGCTAAATGGGCCATTCTACAAAAATTCTCTGAAGCTATTAAATTTAGAATTGTTAAAAAGAGTGAGCGAAGTATTTAATTACCAAGAACTAGAAAACAAACACGGAAAAAAGAAAAAAACAACTGTAAAGATGCAAATTGTTGTCTCCTTTTCAGTTTTTTAACGGAAACCCTGTCACTTTATCTTGATCTCTAATGTTCAACCGGAACAATACTTACTATCTTTAAACGCATTCGAATTAACATATTGCGTGCCCAATTTAGTAAATATTCAGGAGCTTTATCACCATCATTACATATTCGTGCCGTAAATAGGCACTTTATTTTAAGACTATTCTATTTTTGTGTTTTTTAATGCTAAATGCATAGCTCATTTAAATTTTCCGTAATCTAGGAGACCTTGAAAAAATTGTAATGCATGTTAAAGAAGCATTTGACACGTCATATTACTTTTTTTAAATACAACATTTGTACACACCAACATACATTTGTTTGTGTTAAAAAAACTACAATAACTACACATTCTAAAATGTTTTCATATAAAAAAAAACTTGTGTGTTTTCATCTGTGGTAAGGCAAAAGATGAATTGATTTAAGGCTTAAGCCTTAAATTTCATTAAAGATCGATGTTTAAATTGAACAACGACCTATTGTTTATATTGTTTCTATTCGATCCCAATTTAGTGAAATGTAACGCTAAATACAATTTCCTTCGACATTCCTTTACAATGCTGTATCGCCTTCCCTTGGTCAATGTCAGCCTTTGTCTCGTTTAGGCAAAAGTCGACGCAGCCTTGTACTCGTTTACTTAAAAAAATCGGGTATGACTAAACGCAAAATTTTGTTGCTTCAACTTTTTCATCCAACTTGAGTGGTTACAATTTTCTTTCATTTTTATAGACCGTCGAAAAACTTTTTATTTTGGCTAAACTTTGTAATGGCAGATTCTTCAAATATTAGACCTGAATGTAACGCAATAATAACTTCATTTCGTTTGAAACGTAACCAGTTTCATCTCGCATTTAGCTTTCCTTTTAGTATCGCAGTAAACTTCGTTTCTGGATTCAGTTCTAAACTGGATTAAGTAAACATTTCTATTTCGAATGGACCCACGCAATCTGTTTCTCAAAATCAAAATTCAGCTAACTTCCTTATTTCCTACAGAGTGCCTTATGAATTTTTAAAAAGTTCGTTTTGAGCAGAGTTTTCTACTTCTCTAATGCTGCCGATTATTAATGTCATGTACAGGCATAGTCATCAGATTTAGGCACTACGTGCTGGATAAATACCTATGCAACCACTCTTATCGTGTTTTAGTAATGGCTGATGTCAATAATTACTAGTCATTAGTCTAAAACTGCACATTCCTCCAGAATATATCAGCAGAAGGTTGAGTTAGTGCGATTTATCAACCTTACAAATGTTTTTTTAGATTTGTGGTTAGCAAATGTTTTTATACATTAGTCGATGCTCAAGTATATCCGTCAATGGTGTGACTAGAATTTGAATAAAAAATTCCGAAACAGAACCTTAACGGGGGCCATCAATCAAACTAAGCCAATAAGCTTCTAAGAAAGAATTCGAAGGCATCCAAGCATTATTTAGCAACAAAACTATTTTTGACCTCAAACATTCGATTCTAACCCAAACTATGTTGCTGGCTGCATTTGCGAATGGCTGTTAGTTGCAGTAAACCACAGGACAAAAAAAACAGTGCACACTTGTGTATGCTTTTAAATTATGAAATTCATGTGACGTCATTTAATTACGGCATGGATCATTATAACCGCTTTATACTAGACACCTCATATTAAGGGAATTAGGCTCGAATTGCCACCCCGCTATTCAAAATTCGTCGCGCGTAAATTCATAAAGCAAGTCTTAGCCTGCGGGTGATTACTACGCAATGGGACTCCCGAGCGGAATCCTAAACGCTCGGGGACTCTATCAAATTATGAGATCTTAAGTTTGTAGAAACAGTAACCTATAATTAATTTTCTCTTTGATATTAAATAGCCGTTTTGTTGAATTAACCTAGCGACGAAGCGTCGCATGTAACAGTGTCAGTTTCAAAGTACCATTTTATAAGTACTACAGACACGAATTCGAAAAACGCCTCTAGCTTCACTGTCTGCTTCTTCTTTTACAAAATTTTTGGCTTCAACTCATAATTTGCTTGCACGGACGATTTTTCCAATAATTTCCTTACAAACACTCATTGTCGTTCTAACGTCTGTTGAAATTTGCATTGCAAATCAGCTCGTTATGGCGACCATTATCGTTAATAACGTTCACTTGCCATTTTAAAGCCGTTGCTCTTTGACTGTTCATTTCAACGAATTTGCATGCGCTTAAAGTTCTTATAACCACAATGGTTAGAGCCATAATATTGGCTTCCATTGTAGCTCTTGTGTTAAATTCGTCACATTACATTGCGTAAGCTAGCAAAGACTGCCATCGTTCTAATTTTGGGTTATGTGCAGATAAATCCAAATCCTTTATACTATCATGGGACTGTTAGAGCATTGTAATTTGATTGCCCAACATACAAGTTGTATAGCGAAGTATCCAGGCCGTGACTCAGTGCACAGTGTGCTGAACATACTAATACGATTCCGCTCCAAACTCGTAAAATTAAGACTCGTTTGTTCTCACTGTTACACATTAGACTGTTTCAGTGAACGTGTGTGCATCGTGACACAATTGAAGAGAAGTCCACGTTTTTGGCGAAATAAAGTACGAAGGTTGTTCAAAAGTGAGTTTTAATGACCATTGGCCTTCTCTTGGCTATTTAGTTGCAAGTACAGTTACATTGCTATCCTAATGAGATAAAAACTCATATTTGCGAAAGAGTAGTGCAAGTTAATAAAAAAATAATTGCTCTTTATAATTAGCTGTAGGTAATGGTTTATTTTGTAATTTACTGGCGGTGAAGCGTATATTAATTAGAGATGCTATTTTGATTAAAACTGCATCGTTTTTTAGTTTAAACCCAGCGACTACGTATAATGAAGCATAGGGAATATTAGAAGCCGTAACGCGAACAGTACCTAAAATTTATTTAATTTAACCAGTCACGCGTTTACGAGTACTTTATTAATTGTTAAAAAAAACTATGTAATATTTTTAGATTATCATTTTTTAACATTGTTAACCTGAAAAGCCACATGAATCAAAACGGATGGGTTTAAACAGACTGAAGAGGTACCATAAGATAGATTAAAAAGATATAGTAGACTCAAAGGCTCCGATGTGACGATCTAGATTCTAGATGTATAGCTAAATGACCAACCGGACCTCACTCGAATCGCAAAGAATGGAGGAAATAGGCGAGGGCTCAGTAGTAAAAATAATATCAATAATCATTATGTACTATATCGATTTGAAGCCCAATGTTACGTCTCTAAACTAGTTGCGTGCGCGCAGCTACGAGATGAATCATTGGGCACGGAACCGGACAATTTGAGCTGACTCACAGATTATCGCTGAGGCTGACGATCGGAAACTGATTGCATCCGTTGATATTAACGAACATTATCAACTTAATAATGTTTGTATCAGTGTTATCAACACATGTTGGGAAAATTTGCTGCAAATAGAGTCAAGCAAGATTATAAAGGCCCGACTCGAATATGATCAGAGGCGTTAGTAAATAAATAAAACTTTAAAGCCTAGTAGGAGGTTTATGAATAAATGAATGTGAATACAAATAAATAAATGAAAATTTTAATGAAGTCTTAAGTATAATTATCTGAATCCTGAACAACTGTTATGCAAACAAAGAATTCAATAATATATACAACAATAAATACAATTCTACATCAGAACTGTTCCTCCTTTGTTTTCTTTTGTTTATTGTATCTCTTGATTCCCTCACTTTTGAATCCGATTGAGCCATTGAGCACATGCGGGAACGTGCTTAGAACATCAAAGACACCGGAGACGCCAACGACGGGCATGCGGTCTATAAAAATGTAAGACCAGCGTCCATACCCTTTATTTGTGTGCGTGAAGTTTAAATTAATGTTAAACAACTTAATTGCCTACGAGCATCGCAACATGTCCGAGAAATGCATTAGCAACATCATTTTGCATGCATGCCTCGTCCTGTTGAAAGTTGTAAGTTTTATCATGGGATTTCTTTGCATGATTCCTCCGGTTGGTTTAATGCTCTAAGGGAACGTGAGCTAAAGCATACCTGTCAAGTGTCTTAACACACGAGAACAATACGCGATCTCGTCACGACGCGAGTGGTCTAGTAATGGAGTCACGCACCGTGCACTGAAGAGCAAGACGACGTGACCTTAAGTAGCAGAATCCGTACAAAGGAACTTAGACCCACTTGCAGGTAAAAATAAATCTAGATTTAGTTGTTAAGCCTGGCTTAAGCTTGACAGTTCCATACATTTTGACACTACTAAACTAAGCTTAACGCTAACTCGAGATTTATGTGTTTCCAGCAAGTGGCCATAAAAGATGCATTTATAAGATTTATTTTGTATGAATTATGTAGGATACTAGAAGTGCTGCAGAAGTGTCCCCACCATATTGCGTAGTTTTTATGGTTCTGGACCTCAGTCGGCAAAAACGGAGCCCTTATAGGACTTTGTTGTCCATCCGCCCGTCGGTCAAGATTATTTTTCTTAGGAACACGGGGATTTTAAGCTGAAATTAGTATCAACTAGGTTTGCTACCGCTTGGAACCGTAAAAAAAATCAAAGTTCTAAGTTAAACAATAATAAAAATACAGTTATTAGGTATTATGCAAGGAACATTATGATTAGGAACATAGGTGTCTCTATGCAAAGTTCTGAATAGAAACGTATAGGGTACCTAACCTACGTCCAATTGTCCTAGAAACTTTAAATGATGAATTTGTGTTGATTCTGGTGAGACAAAGTGGCATTTTTTTCGTTAGGCAACCCAGAGACAGACAGTGTGCACGTTTTGTGTCATGTATGTCGTCCGATACAGTAGTTAGTGTAAACTTGGTTTGCCATGCTTGTTATCATGATGATGTCGTCAATAAAAATGTAGTCTACCCGGCAAAGATTGAACCACTGGAGAGTTGCGACTTTGACTGTAAGAGTCGTAGGACAACTCACGCTGTGGCGATTGTGAATTCTGCATGGTGTATGTAGATAAGATACGGACTTATACTGTGAAACTAGGCAATAGTACAACCAACAATTACCTATAATTACATTGTTGTGTTCTTTCGGGCGAAGGGCAGTTTCTATCGTGACATGGTTGGGCCGAAAGGTTTCAACGGCGTTCCGGTCATGGTCAAGCCGTTTTTACATCCGATTAGAACCATTAAATGCGATTGTTAATGGTGTTTTTGTCTTACGTTTAAGTAAATACAACACAGGTAGGCCGTAAATAGATACAATTGTAAAAAGTAACTCAATCGATACAACTGCATTTATGAAGTATTTGATTATGATTACGTTCTGTTACTCCCCAATTACAACGCTTCCACCTATCCTCTGGGTCAACTTTATTATAATCACCAAACAAAACCGATTTCACCAGCATTTTTCTTGATCAGACATCAACTTCGACTTCGGCAAAGTTCGGGTTTCGTGTTGCTTCGCACTTCGCTGCCTCAACACTTTTGACGAAATGTTATATTTCTACGCACGCGATAGCAGATGTTCTGACAAGACACTGTTCACGGTAGGGCGAAAATGTTAACGTATGATTAAATATTGAACGCATTGGAACACTCAAGGCATTCGTGTCTGCTCGCAACTACACGTACCAGAGTTGCTTTCATCAAAATTTCCGACTAGGGAACCAAAGTTTATAAGACACAGTTCACCGGGAATAGAAAGTACGAATAGTGTCTGTAAATAATTTTAATTTGCCAAACACTGTATTTTGAACCGAACTACAAATAATCAATTGAAAAATTCATATTATTGTACAAAAAGCGTGGGGTGCTTGTCATAATAACTACGGATAATATAAACTATATATAAAATATTTGCAACAATCAAAATCAAGCCCCCCACGCTTTTTGTACAATAATATGAATTTTTCAATTGATTATTACAGTTTTATTTTTGACTTTTTAGTTCAATTACTTTTAAAAGCGTGTTTTTTTAGTTTTTTAAACTATAATTTATTTTAAACTTTTTAGTTTGAATGGGAAACTGTTATGAAATTATTGCATTGTCATCGGTCCTTGATACGTATGCAAAGTTTCAAATTAATCAGACTTCTGGAAACTGGTGAAAACTAAGTTCAAAGATTCCGTTACATACATACATACATAGTTAGTTACAACCCAAGCTAATAAAAGCGTGTTAAAAAGGAGGAGGTTCTATGTTCATCATCATCATCTCAGCCTATATACGTCCCACTGCTGGGCACAGGCCTCCTTTCGGAATGAGAGGGCTTGGGCCATAGTTCCCACGCGGGCCCAGTGCGGATTGGGAACTTAGTGCGGTGCTTAGGTTCTATGTTCCAATGTTTATATTTTTTATCCTATCTTTACCGATTACTCAGTCAATTGTCAACCGATTTTCAAAATTCTTTTTTTATTCGATTCGAGCCAGCAGGAGTGGACCTATAGTCATCTATCTCAACTACGCACTTTATATTGGGCTTCAATCACTCCTGCTGGCTTGTGCTGAGGCACCGACCGACTTCAGACTGGTAGAAAAATATTTTCATGGTTTTTTGTAGTCGGTTCAATTTTTTGTTATATATATTTTTTTATTTCAATGTATTTCTGACCAGAAACGATCCATATTCAAGCAATGATTCGCTGCACCTAGCGATTGTGCTTGTGCTGTCATGCGTGCATCGAGTGCATTGAACGAAATTTAACTGCCCTGATATATGTCCAAAACGGTGAACAATGCTCTTTGTCTTTGAATAGATGGAAACTGTGGAATATTTTCATATGCAACTGCAAAAGGATTCTTGGTTGATTTAACAATGCTATCTCCTCGCTCGACGTGTACGAGTATGTTTAGGTGCATGTCGATTGAGAATTAGAGATCTTCTAACTATATTCTTTACTTCTATTATGTTGTCTGTGATTTACTCAATCACTAACACTGATATAAGAACATTGATGAGAAGATTCTAGAAAAGTCTACAGTCTATTCTGCACAACAGCACTTGTATCGTATACGCTGCAACCACTTAACTACTTGACATATTGTTTTTATATTTATTTCCATCAGACCCTTTTTACACACATATCTGAATTTGAACAGCTTTATAATGAAATTGTTTTATTCGTCCTTGTTGATTTTCAATTACATTTACATCAAACGTTTATGAAACAATTATATCCCTATGCATCCATCAAATACGAAAGAGCCCTTTCCCATCTCCGCCTGTTAACCTAAATTTAATGTGTACATTTCCATCGCCAATTTGGCTTCTTAATCTGTCAGTAGAAATAAATTCACGCTTCTCGATGTTTATTACTTTATTACGAAAATCTAAACATTAGTTTCAGCAGTTTAGATAGAAGCAGATCGAATCGCGGACCGGTGATGGCCGACTTTGCAATCGATTTAACTCAAGGACAATACTAACAAAGCTTTTGGAAACTAGGCAGTTAACGTACGAGTAAGCATTATAAATGATTGATTCATGACACTTGGTTTAAATGATGATTTATCTGGCACACCGTTTAATTAGAACAATTGGGGTGGTAGAAGGTGAAGCTCTGATCATAATTAGCTCGCCTTTTCTTCTCTAAAAAACCCCAAATTCAGATAAGTGGTCGAACAAAAGGCCCTTCTCAAGAGATCTCTTGATATGTCCATTGTGGCTGGGCCATTAGAAAACTCCGGAAAACCATTAGAAGCTAGGGGGGCTACTACGAAACTCTAAAATGGAAGTTCGTATAATACCGTCCCTCTCACTCTCGGATTGAATAATGTAAGCGTTAGCGAGACGGCAAGATTGAAGTTCGAATTTTGCACGTCGTAGTACGAGTATAGGGCTAGCTTTGTAAGAATTTCGGCCCAACGCGTTCAGTGATTCGGAAACATGGCGCAAAAGTGATAAAAATAAGTCTCACGGATGAAAATTAGTCGTTGCGTTAGTGTACTCCGTCGGAAATCAAGATTTTTTGTTGAGCCTTTTAGTACAAATAATCTCGTGAACCTCTTCTTATATAAGTAAATCGTACTAACCTACGATGTAACACAATGCTGGTGAATATCTCTAAAATCGTTGCCTTGACATTCTTGGCGTTTCTTGTAATCACTTAAGTAAATTCTTTTGCTTTGAGATTTAATAAGCCAGTAAAATGTTTTCGTTGTTATAAGTTTACATACCTTTACTCAATGATATTATATGTTACTATCGTATTTAGAAGCTCACTGCCTATACTTAAGTACTACCAGTGAGCTTCTAAATACGATAGTTACATGTAATAACATTACTACTTATACTTATTACTACTTACTACTCGTAATGAAATTGTAGGTACTGTGTTTCATTCCAGGCAACAATTCAAAATCAAACCATGATTCTAATATGTAGTAATACGGTATTTTGTCAACTTCTAAATTTGCCATGTCTTATAAAAAATACATACCTATAACAGAAAATGTTTACCGACGAGAAAATAATAATTTGGTTGAAAATTAAATTACCTATACCTAGTGATTTTTTGGAAAAACTGTATACTTAAGTATCTGTCTTTTTCTAAAACGCTTTTGTCTATGCACCAGGAATGCTGTTACGTCACAAGCTAATATTACTGTCTCTGTCCGATCTTGAATTTGAAACCTTTGTAACTCTGCGTAGAAATCAAAATCCGTAGAAATTTAGCGCAAACTGGAAGATTATTGAACTTTTTACAAATTTTATTAAGGAACATGTGTTCGCCGTGCGAATCTTAGAAACAAGAGAATGTTGCCAGCTTAAAATTAATAAAGCTATCTACACACTATATGTTAGGAATTATACACTCTGTTTTATGAAAAGGAAGATAAAAAAATATTTTTCCGTTCTATAACACCCAATAAGCTTTAATTTGTAAAATAAATAAAAAATAGTCAAATACCATATTAATATAACACTGTAGGTAACAAAGACTCTTTTTAGCCATAACCAAATTCAACAAACATTTTGGGTGCTAGTATTTGCCTAAATCACAGACAGTTCTTTATTTACATACATTAGTTACGCTGAGATGTTCATCTCGTTCTCCATTCGCTGACACATCAATCACTCACTAAGCCTCAAAGTCATTCACTGGAATGGAACAGATCTCATTCCACTCACTCGCGTCACCTTGGTAGATAGGACACCCTAGCGGCCTAGTTCTCAGGCTCGAACCAATCAGCATAATACTGCTTGATATGTAACACCACAGAATATATAATGTGACACTACATTCGACAAATACAAGGTGATATGGAAACAAAATTTGCAGCATACATGGCAAATCTTTTTCTTCTTTCACTTTAATGTGGCCGAAACGTCGAGATAAATATTACTCGTGTATTTAGCGTGATAAGTCCTGTTTGTGGTATTTTGACTATAAGTGAAAATCACAAAAGCTTAAAACTATAAGGTATTATTTATTCTGGTCTTCTAAGATCTAACATTTTATAGTAAGTAATCTTTTCAGTGATAAAGGCGGAATAAACAAACTCACTTTCGCATTAAACATTGTAAACACTTGTTGAGTTGACGTTTGAGCTCGTTCCTATAGTTAACGGAATTCTTACAAATTC
Organism: Choristoneura rosaceana; assembly: GCA_037349165.1. NCBI lineage: Eukaryota > Metazoa > Arthropoda > Insecta > Lepidoptera > Tortricidae > Choristoneura > Choristoneura rosaceana. The sequence goes on from JAZBNJ010000026.1 coordinate 3,529,743, forward strand.
CGATCTAACGCTATAAGATTCACGAAGCGTACTGGCAGCTGTTTATAACAACATTAAAATTAAAATTATTTAAATAAAAATGCGTGTTAACTTTCTTATGACAGAAAAGCAGCGTTTAATTTTCTTCTACGAACATTATTATTGATGGCCAGCAACAAATTATGTTCAACCAAATAAGAAAAAAGTTTTTATGTTACTAACAGCAGCATCGATTACTTTAAAACTATAACATTTGAATTTAGAATAAGAAGTGGCCAGTTAATTTTCAATCAACCAAAAGCCGAATAATGTGAAGGCATTTACTGTACTCAGCTCTTATTCCTTCTTGGTGAGTGTGAGGGAGAGGTGAACGTAATGCGTAATAATGGCACCGAATGACGTGACCGTGGCTCAACCGCTTTATTGATTTTGATGGTCGTAAAGTTGCAATATTGCTAGTTGACCTGTCATAAAGACATCTTGAAATATCGGATTTTAAATCCCCTGATACCCACCGTCGAACGCATTTTGCCGTTTCTTCATGCTTCATTCTCTTTTCTATGCTTATTGTAGAGTATTTATTCTGAAACAAAACTTAACGAAAAATGTTAATAAATAAACTGACATTCTTCTGTTAAGAGTAATTAAAAGTACAGTCAAGAAAACTGAGCGTAATATTGTTTAACGCACTATCATTCGATCGCTTTTACCGTCTCTTTCTAACCTCATGTTAAACCGTGTGACAGAAGGAAGTGATGAAAATGATTGCGATTCCAAGTGTGTTAGACAATAAGGGCTCTGAATCGTGTACTAACCTTGTCATCATCAATTTCTAGGAATGACAATGTTGCAGCAAAAAGGTTCCACATATTGATACGAGTTTCAGTTACTTCGATTAAACATAACAGTAAATTGTTGTTGGCCGACTACCCCTGACCTACTTGCGGGGATTGTTAATAAAACTGGACCCTCAATAGACCCGGATCGGCAATCAGAGAATTTGATCGTCAAGCTCAAGTTTCTACAAACAACGTAACAAGATTTTAATTATTGGTTTTTCTGTAGAATTATCCTCAATTCCGTTGCGTTCAATGTAAAGAAACAATTTCTATTTATTTTCCTATAATTATTTTGCTTTACAAACTTACCAGCCCTTATACGTAACGTACGTATATTATACTACTAGCTTTTGCCCGCGACTTCGTCCGCGTGTACTTTAATTATCTGGCTATATGTTTTATTTAATTAACCTCCATATTGTATGAAAAACCCCCTCCCCTATTGAAGTCGTCAACACCATACGGATCATTTTAAATGGTGACCAGCCATATTTTTAGTGTAGAAATAAGGAAGTCTCATAAAAACTCCCCCCTAATAAGTCGATAGCTACTTCTTCTTTCTTTATCTTTGCCTATGGAGATAATTTTTATTTGTTATCGGGACCCTTAATACCAATAGGTATACTTACCTAATAGCAATTTTCATACTGCTAAGTCCAGAAATCAGAAAATTTCAATACAAACTTCACCCCGCATTTTACCCTTTTAGGGGTAATTTTATCCATTTCACCTACATAGATAGTTTTTAATTGTAATCGAAAACTTGTACACCTATATTTTTCATATATCTAAATCCAGAAATGAGACAATTTCCATATAATCTTTACCCCCATTATACACCTTTAGAGGATAATTTTATCTATTTCACCTACACAGATAATTTTAAATTGTAATCGAGAACTTGTATACCTATTTTCATACTTCTAAGTCCAGAAATGAGAAAATTTCCATATAATCTTTACCCTCCATTTTATCCCTTTAGAGGGGGAATTTTATCCATTTCTCTGGACAGATAATTTTTAATTGTAATCGAGAACTTATATACCTATTTTCATAGTTCTAAGTCCAGAAATGGGAAAACTTCCATACAAACTTTACCCCCCCATTTTACCCCATTAGGGGAGAATTTTATCCATTTCATATAATTAGATAATTTTTGATTGTAATCGAGAACCTATATACCTATTTTCGTAGTTCTAAGTCCAGAAATGGGAAAATTTCCATACAAACTTTACCCCCCCATTTTACCCCATTAGGGGAGAATTTTATCCATTTCATATACTCAGATAATTTTTGACTGTAATCGAGAACTTGTATACCTATTTTCATACTTCTAATTCCAGAAATGAGAAAATTTCCATACAAACTTTACCCCCCCATTTTACACTTTTAGGGGGGAATTTTATCCATTTCGCTTACACAAATAATTTTTAATTGTAATCAAGAACTTATATACTTATTTTCATACTTCTAAGTCCAAAAATGACAAAATTGCATATAAGCTTCACCCCCCCATTTCACCCCCTTAGGGGATGAATTTCTAAAAATCCTTTCTTAGTGCTCACTTACATCATAAAAGGAACCTCTGTACCAAATTTCAAGTTTCTAGGCCCAGCGGTTTGGGCTGTGCGTTGATATATAACCCAGTGAGTCAGGTTTGCCTTTTATATATATAGATACGTAAGGAAAATAAAGAAAGGAAAAAATTAAATATTTATTTGCCAACAGTAATCATACAAGAATACGATACAGATTATACAAATACTGAAAAATTCATCCCCAATTAATTTTTTTTTTCACGGTAGCCATTTATTTTGAAATGTTATACCGGGTGTGGCCTGTATGTAATACGTTAAGCACTATTAATTCTGTGGTTGAGCATAAAATTAACGTTACTCTGACAGTTTTGAGTATGACGAATCAAATGATACCACATCTTGAGAACCGTCCAACCGTTTAGGTTACAGAGCAACTCAAAGAAATAAATAGACGTATTTATACGCTCGAAAACATAACCCTCTTTCGCGCAGTCGGGTAAAAAGTCGGTGCTCTCGGCCTCGTCTTTTATGATGAGCTCATCTTTTATTATTTATTCCAAGAGATAAGAACTTTGTGGTCGATTGACTCATCATTTTAAGTGTTCGAAACTTTTCGCCTAGAGATTTATACAAAACAACATTGCTCACTGAATACTTTGCTTTCCATCATTTGGTGTACTTAGGTAGATATAATTTGTTTGTTCAAATGTTCGGGAAGGTGCTTGCCTTAAACAAACTGTAGAAGTTTGTGTCAATAGAATATATATATTATAATAAAGAAGTACTGTACAATTTCTTGGTTTAAGAATTAATTATACGAGGGCGAATCAAAAAGTTCTTAGAACTAGCTGTTTACATAAACTTTTTAAATTAACTTTTTTTTTTATTCTGAGCTATCATTTTCATGTAATATTTGACTGTTACTTTTATTCGAATCGTTCCCGCTATTACGTAGTAAATTGATATTTTGTGAAACAAGTCGACTAAAACATCTGGTTATGGAAAAAAATGAGTTTCGTGCCGTGATAAAGTACTTATGTATGAAAAATATGACTACCAAGGAAATTTTTTTGGACATTCAGCAAACTGTAGGCATTGATGCTTTACCCTATTCCACTGTTGCTTACTGGGTTGCTTAGTTTAAAAGAGGCAGATCTAGCTGTGAAGACGACCCCGGCTCCGGCCGTCCATTTACCTCAGTTAACGCACAAACCACTGAAAAATTTGAGAAAATGGTTTTGGAAGACAGACAACTAACAATCAAGTATCTAGCAGAGACCCTAAAGATTTCATTTGGTAGTGTAAGTTCAATATTAATGGATGTTTTGGGTTTTAGAAAAGTGTCAGCAACATGGGTTGCGCGAATGTTAACTCAGGCAAACAAAAAGTTGCGTGTGGGGGTTTCAGAGCGTAATCTTGAAATAATCAAGCGTGACCTGGAAACTTTTGACCGCCGTTTCGTAACTATGGATGAAACATGGGTTCACCATTTTGATCCTGAAACGAAGAAGCAAAGCATGTCCTGGAAACGTCCATCTTCCCCTCCAATAAAGAAATTCCGAGTATTTCCAACGGCGGGTAAAGTAATGGGCTCAGTTTTCTGGGATACAGAAGGAATCTTGTTTATTGATTATCTACCAAAAAGTAAAACCATTATTGGTGCCTATTACACCGAATTGATCCCAAAAGTCCAGCAAGCAATTAAAGAAAAACGTCGAGAAAAATTGCGTGCTGGAGTGCTTTTCCATCATGATAACGCTCCAGCTCATTGGTCACAGATGGCCCTCATTACAATCTGCTAAGCTGGTTTTGGGCTCTATGATCATCCGCCCTACTCGCCAGACTTAGCTCCGAATGATTTTCACTTATTTCCGAAACTAAAAGAGCACATTCGCGGAATTAAATTTGACGATGACAATGGGTCATGGGTGCTGCAGAGGAGTTTTTCGAGACTCAAAAAAAATCATTTTTTTATGATGAAATTAAAAAAAAATTAAAAACGTTAAATAAATGTGTAAAACAAGAAGGAAATTATGTAGAAAAATAAAATAAAAAAATATTGATTTTCATTTGTTTTTGATCCGATTCTAAGAACTTTTTGATTCGCCCTCGTATTTTCCCGGATAACTCACGTCTTAAATCGAGTTTAGAGCTACTCGGCGGCTGCTGCAACACGGGCACTGCGCGCCGCCGCTCTGCAGTGCGCGTGTTGCAGCAGCCGCCGAGTCGCGTTACTTCGAGGAAGAAGGGCTACGGATTAGCCCGAAACATGTCGAGCTAAACTCGATTTAAGACGTGAGTTATCCGGGAAAATGTATTTAATATGAGTGAGTCTCACGGTAGTGTTATGTTCAAAATTGCAAATCTTTTTTTTTTTTACGGAGAGATTGGATTAAGAATTAGTAACAAGAGAAGTAAAAATAATTTACTGGTACGATTTAAGTGACTCAATCGGGCTATAATGAACTTGCCACTTAAATTTTACTAAGTTATACTATACTATGACTAACAGATAATTTAAATCCAGTTCAATATTAGTACCAGGGCTTTGGTAGGTACCCTTTGTATTTGTATTGTAAAACTCTTCATTGTTAATAAACTATAAGAATATCTTTGGTCACCCGCGACCTTATGATAGTTAAGTTTATGCAAAATATGCGTGTTCATGTATTTCCTCCATCTCCATACTCTAAGAACACACACAAATCACACAAACCCATCTATCACCATCACCACCACCTCAGTCACACTGACTGTAGTGACACTGACATGTTTCGAACTCAACCAGAGTTCATCTTCATAACAACATGAAAATAACGGAAAACAGGATAATAATATGTACAAAGACAAACTTATCTATCTCTGTGTGCGGAACTAAAAAAAAACGCGAATGTGTTGGTTCATTTTATATTTACCCCTTGGAGTCCCCATTAATTTTTAATTTTATTTTATTTTCAGGTAATAACTGTACTTTTGGCTACAATAGAAATTCACATTAGGTATGTATAAACTTTTCATCAGCATCATCATTATCATCATCTCGGCTTATATACGTCCCACAGCAGGGCACAGGCCTCCTCCCACGCGAGCCCAGTGCGGATTGGGAACTTCACACACACCATTAAATTTCTGCACCGATGCGTTCAGGTGTCCTCGCGATATTTTCCATCACCAAAGCTCGCGTAATAAATTGTTGTTATCACAACAAAAACATGAATAGAAGAAAAGAGAAAAATTAGAAACGTTGAGACGTAGAGCTACCCTGCCCCTATGACAAACAGACTGACAGTGTAGCGATGTAGGGTTCCGTTATCACCTTCGGTACGGAACCTTAACAAAAGCATCATGTATGAATTTCCATTTTTTCTGCATATGCTTAGTCACGTATATTCTGAACGTGGTTTCATCACGTCGCGGAACGTATTGATGTCATCGCGTCTATTTTACACGGTGATGGATGGAAATAATAACGTTTTAGTAGCAATTTCACGTCGTCGTTCATGAAATAACATGTGTTACATTGATTAATTTGTGTCATTTCATTTGCCATCCTTCCAATATTATAAATTATTTATTTATAATTTCACAAAACTTAATCTTTCATTACTGGTAAATATGCCCAATGCGATAGACAAGTCAGATAACACAATTTGTCAATATTTTCATAATAAATAATTTAACTCAATAAATGTCATTAAAAATAATAATTTAACAGTAATAAAGTTAAAAATTCATTAAACAAAACGCATTAAAACATTAATTAAACTATCACAATTACAATAAGCTATTGACAATAGTAAATAATAAATTGGTAAAATAGTAAGTAATAATGTTTCACAATGACTAATTTTGACAAAATCACGCGTTTTCGTGGATGGCACTAGGTATACGTTAATGAAATCCACGATGTAATTTTTGAGAATTTACACGGAACTTTCATAATAAATATAGCAAAAAAACGTTGCGAAATATTACAAAACCTTTACTGTCACCATTAATAACGTTAGTCACATTAAACGCAATAATTAAAGCCAGTGCGAGCGCGGCACGCACTTTAATCTAATAATCTTCTATAGTAGGTAGTTATCACTAATTACTGTCCAAGCCGTAAATGACTCATCTTTGCTTTTTTAGGATTGCGTATATATCGAGTTCATGTCATGCCAAGTTTTAGAATACAACGGACCCGTCTCTTCCGTGGGTGTAAAAGCGCCCTTAGTTGCCAATAGGTACGGTGAAGAACTAAGTCATCGACACGCCAAAGTTACGAAAATATGTATGCATACACGATTTTATGCACTCAACATTAAGGTCGTGTGTATATATTTTTGCAACTTTGGCCGTGTCGATATTTTTGCTCTTGACTGTATTTCAAAGGAGGGTGAGAGGAACATTTTTTTTTTCGAATTTCTTAGTAGATGCCTAGAGCTGAATTCTGTTAACATAATGAGTAAGGTAGGCATTTAGTCCTCTTTTAGTCCTCCCTATTTAGTCCTCTTACATGATTTATTTTTATTTTTGCTGAATCTTAAACGGAACCATTTGTGAACGAGTCCGACTCATACTTGGACAGTTTTTCATACGATGTGCGTGACCGCAATTATTAATCACGATTATATTTATACCTGTTCACTTTAATGTTGTATTAAAACTTGTTGGTTTTGACACGTTTGGAATTTATTATTAGACGAGCGAATGTAATTATGATCAAATAGATAAACATAGACGACAAAAGTTAATCAATATTGATGAATTAAATGAAGACTTAAAACTACTAGTCATTTAATTTACAAACGGTAGCACTCAGAGTCGCCAATTTATATCTTACTAGCTTTTGCCCGCGGCTCCGCCCGCGTGGTATTCGGTTATCTATCGCGCGCTGTTCCCTCTGGAATTGTGCATTTTTCCGGGATAAAAAGTAGCCTATGTCATTCGGGCCCATAAACTATCTCTATGCCAAAAATCACGTCGATCCGTCGCTCCATTACGGCGTGAAAGACGGACAAACATACAAACACACTTTCGCATTTATAATATTAGTACGGATGGATGGATTATTGAAAAAAAAACTGTTAGTAAGGAACTCATTTGGCCATTGAGGGCTGAAACAATCTCGAATGGAGACCGCGAATCGGCAAGCGCAGCATAGGACGTCCAACGAGATGGACGGATGGCCTGGATTACCTGGTTGGGTTCACGGTGGATGCAAGCCGCTTCCAACCAAGGCAGGGATGGGGAAACTGCGGCCCACGAGCCATCTCCGGCCCGCGAAGGCTTGAAATCCGGCCTGCGACCATCAAACAAAAATAAAGAGAAGATTTCGTATTGTTACAAAATTTCATTCTCATTGGCAATGGCCAAATTAGTGTTTCAGAAAATACATATCAATATTTTTATTTCAGTAAATAACATAGCTAAAAATGCAACAACTTGAATCGTCATATATTTCGTTAGTAAATATTGTCACGCGAAGGAAAAAGTTTCCCCATCCCTGAACCAAGGCAACTGAAAGTCCAACAGTTGATATGATAATGATGATGAAATCAAATTTTTCACAGAATGATCAAATACAGCGTGTATTTTTGATACTACGTCAAACTTTAAGGGCAGTTAGTGAAAGCCTTAATAATCACATTTTACTATGTTTTAGTAAAAAAATTAGACTAAAAATAATATTCCTTACAAAATAATATTTCTTACAAAATACTACATTGTTTTTATTCAAAACGATGCACGTGTTGACGTGACAGCTGTCATGTCACAGAACGCTTTTCTCTCGTGTCAAATTATTGTACGCATTACGTTGCTGCTCGAAAATATTTAAAAAATTAATTACGCTCTGGTAGTTGATTCTAAATTAACAATTTGATTTGATATCGGTTCACAGCACTTAAATCTTCGTCTGGTTACAGTTTGAGGTACCTAGTATCAAAAATACGCGCTGTAGATAAATGCCAATTTTAGTATAAAACAATTTTAAACACCTCAGTATCTACGCCACGTTTTTAGCTTTGTTCATTTGCCGAACATCATGCGCGGAAAGGAAACATGTCTCTAGCAGTGAGACGTTTATCAACCGAAGATGATAATGTTGATGATGATGACAGAACTAATTGAAGATTACACGAACATTAACGCGTGACCTTCCGCCTCGCCGCAAGCGCCACAGCATGACCTCAGGGTATAGTACTCGCCCTTCTAGATGTTACACAAACCAACGCATCAACTAGCGAAGAAACGTCGTAAAGTTGCAATACTGCAAAATTAATAAAACAGTTCTTTTTTCTCTGTCTCTTCCCATAATTTGGCGTCGGCCCTCCTCATTCTCATGCGGTAGGTTTTTTTTATACATCTGGAAGGCAAACGAGCAAGTGGGTCTCCTGGTGATAAGAGATCACCACCGCCCATAAACATCTGCAACACCAGGGGTATTGCAAATGCGTTGTCAACCTAGAGGCCTAAGTTGGAATACCTCAAGCGCCAGTAATCACCGGCTGTCTTACTCTCCGCGCCGAAACACAACAGTGCAAGCACTGCTGCTTCACGGCAGGATTAGCGAGCAAGATGGTGATAGCAATCTGGGCGGACCTTGCAAAAGGTCCTACCACTTGCAAAACCTGCACTGCACCTGCAGGTCGGTGTGAACCTGTTTAAAATCCTTTGATATAGTTAGTGGACCACCACACCATGTAGCAAGGGGGCGGATAGCAGACACAAATTGAGAATCCTTTATTTACACATAGTCGAAACACCCAAAAATTCATTGGAAGAAAAGAATAAATACGCACAAATGAACACCGGTTAGTGTAAAATGCGCCCTCAGCATAATGTTATGCGGCAAGCCAGCAAGTTAAGTTTTTCAGTGTGACCCATTTAAAACTAAACACTTAACAACCTAACCAACAAAAAGTTGAGAAAACCCTCGACTTTGTCACATCAAAGACTTCAAAGTTCAATATCTCAAAAACGGCTAAATTGACTTTGATGATATATCTAAGAACCATTGCTAAAAAACCTGACTTTGAATAAAAAAAACCGCATTTAAATTGGTCCACCCGTTTAAGAGCTACGGTGCCACAGACAGACACACGATACTAACGCCACCTATATTTCGCCTGTCGGAAAACCCTCACTACGTTCAGTAGCAGTTTTGCAGGTGGTAGGACCTTGTGCAAGGTCCGCCCGGATTGCTACCACCATCTTGCTCGCTAATCCTGCCGTGAAGCAGCAGTGCTTGCACTGTTGTGTTTCGGCGCGGAGAGTAAGACAGCCGGTGAAATTACTGGCACTTGAGGTATTCGAACTTAGGCCTCTAGGTTGGCAACGCATCTGCAATACCCCTGGTGTTGCAAATGTTTATGGGCGGTGGTGATCTCTTACCACCAGGAGACGCACTTGCTCGTTTGCCTTCCAGTAGTATAAAAAAAAAAAAAAAAAGTACCTACAGTATTTTAGGCTCACGAGTACCAAGACTACTCAACATTGCGAATCGTTAAACTTTTATGTTCTACATGAACTCAAGTCAAATACATTGAACTAACACTAAACTGAATTCATCACGTCGTAAACATGCAAACCTCTGCCTCCTCAAACCAATAAATATTGACACAGCGATGCTATTAACCTTCATTTGAAGGCATCGGCTTATTTGCATCTTGGTGTTGACCCAAAGACGGCCGCCATCTTAAGGATTAAGTACACGCGACTGTTAAAGTTTTTCTTTTGTGTTTTTAAAGGACCTACTTAAGTCTTTGAACATGAAACTACCGTGAGACTCACTTATATTAAATGATATTATAACGAATAATTCACGTCTTAAATCGAATTTAGCTCGAAATTTTCGACCTATTTCGTAGCCCTTCTATCTCAGGAACACGCGCACTGGGCGCCACCGCTCTGCTCGTTTGCGACTGCCCGACGAAAGATGTCGAGCTAAATTCGATTTAAGATATGAGTTATCCGTTAAAATATAATTTAATACCTATTTAAGTCGCCTGAAAATAATAGACGACGATTTTTAATCGGTGATTGGTACCAATTTTTCTAATTCAGTAATTGATAGCGATCACAATCAATCACACTTGCATGGGACCACAGACTTTTTTTCTATGATATTTTTATTTCAAAAATAACTTTTATCATAAATTCTTTATCATCCTACTAATATTTTTGTTTATGAGCTTACAAACTCTTTCAAAAGCTTTGTACTTTAAGAGTAACAAATTGCCATTGCCAAAGTCGTGAATATTGACGTAAAATCTACTATTTTAAGGAGAATTCCTCGAAGAGGCCGTAGATATCTACTTCACTTCAATAATTAATGTAGGACGACCATGTATCCGGTAGTTAATGGTTTTAATACGATAATTAATTATAACTAATTGAACAATGAGCTAAATTCTTAAGACCTCGCCTGTTGAATTCAGTTTTCGCAGATTATTACTATTTTCAACTCCTGGCCGATCACTGATGTAAAATCATCGTGTTTAAATCAGCTTAATTTTGCAGACTCGTCTCTTGAATGAATTCCGCCACACACATTTCGAAATATCCTTTAACCCTGCATCATCATCTCAACCTATTTACATCTCTCTGCTGGGCACAGGCCTTCTCTCAGATTGCAAAAGCTTGAACCATAGTTCCCCGCGAGCCCATGTAGGGATAGGAATTCCACACACCATAGAACTGCTTCATGGCTTCCTTTACCGTGAAGCTATTGGTGTGGTCGTTTAACTTAACTTGCAACTTTAGTCAGTTTGTTTTATTCAAATCTTGCAAATCGGATTTCAACTACTGTTATTGTAATCGGACTGATGGACTTATAACTAATATTTTGTCGAGACTTTCAGTTTTAGCATCTCAGAACGCTAGTTTGATTCAGGAACTTTTTATTGCTAAAATCAATAAAGTAAGCAATGAGATTCAGCAATAATAAATGCCTCAACACTTTTATGGTCTCGTTATTAAACATTTAATCTCAAGAACAACAAGGGCCTCTTAAAATGTTTCCCAATTAACTTCGAAAATTTCAAAGGTGGGCGAAACGTTCAAACTTACTTATGCCAATACCCAATTTATTTAATAACGCTTCTGAGACCTCGTTGAACTTCCGAAGCAGCGTTATGTTTTTATCATAATTACCTGTACAATTTTACTAATTAACGATAGCTATGTAAATTATTCAGAAAGTTTCCTTTTGCTCGTTAAGGGTTTGAAACAGAAACAAGCGTGTTTCGGGCATGAAGTGAAAAGAAAGTTGAAATAAGTAGAGTAGATGTTACATTTCAATTAGAATAGCTGGATTGAGCTGGAACAATCAAATACGATTTGATTTTTAAAATATTGCTCCTACGATACTTTCACTAGGACAGACTCATCTCTTCTCGTGAGTTTAAGCGTTCCTTTTTGCCTCGCAAATGTCATTTATGGAACGCGAATGAATGTTCAAAAAGCGGGTGTACCATTTCTTGCAAGGCCGGCACCGCATCTGCGGTCCTGATGGTACTGCTCATGTCTACGGGCGACGGTTATCACTTCACATCAGGTGAACTGTCTGCTCGTTTGTCTGCTATTACATAAAAAGCCAACTACCAACTCCGGAGTCCAGGCAAGGGAAAACCACTATTTTCCCAAGTAAATCATCGTGAAGGTTCACTGCTGATCCTCAATCGACAACATACAGAATAGACACTTCGTTTATACACTCTACCTAATAAAGTGTCGTAGTATAAACTCCAAATAATAACCACAAACACTAATAACCACAGCCTGGATACCCCAAAACGCACTTCGGTGGCGTGACTGGCCTAGGCGTCGATGGCGGGATGATCTGGATGCCTTTCTTCGCAGCTGGTCAGAGATCGCCCAAGGCGGTCGACTGGAGGACATGGGGGGAGGCCTTTGCCCAGCAGTGGGACACCTCTATAGGCTTTTAAATACTAACAATAATAGTATGAACTCAGCTTGAATCTAACGGGACATAATTCTTGCTGGTTTTTACCGAAATGTCGAAATGTGACCCCTCTAGTTCGAAGGGCATATCCGCCAGCGCCTGACCCTATACTACGAAGTGCAAAATCGTCGTGTCTTGCCATCCCGCTGACGCATATATTATTTAATGCGAGAGTAAGAGGGACGGTATGATACCAACTTGGAATTTCGTAGAGACCCCTGACCCTAAAAACGTTACGTGCCATATGTTGTAGATGGAATAAACAATGCGTAACACATTTGGCGACATGCTTTCTACGTTCGTTTGAGTAGTTGTTATACTACCTATTGAGTCGTTTTTGAGATATTGAAGTTTGGAATAACAATTTCAGGGGGTTTTCAACTCTTCTATGTTGATTGGGTTATGATTATGACGTACGTTATTACAGAACTGATAAGGAAGTTAACTACTTATAATGAAGTTAAGGATAAAAAATTCGGTCTAATCATTAATAAGTCGTAAGCAATAGAGGTAACAGAAAAATGTCATCTATTGGGCATCAGGGTTGAAGAGGATTCCCTAGGGCAGGTTCCAAAGTAATGCACGGAGATAGGTAAACACTTCTTTTATTAATAAATTACAAATAATGAGGAGCGACTTTGAGAGCGACGTTCACGGCTCGGATGCCATGAGAGAGAGAAAGAAATAGATTGCCGTCTTCCGTTCTTATTCGGAACATTTTCCCGGGCTTTTTTAGTAGAAACTTAATATCTAAAGTAAAGTAATACAGACTTAGGAATAGATTTCCAAACTTTTCTGTATCATTTCATTAAACTGTACACACTGCATTAAAGTATACATTTTTCAAGTGTATTTAACAAAAGTCAGTCTTTATTAGCACAGATCTTACTAAACCATCCTGAGAATTTACATTTAGAACCAATACTAAGTATTAAGTAATGTTATGATTTCAGAAAAGGATTCTTAAACATTTTATTGAGATCTGCCAATTAATTTACAGCGTCGTTAAACTTAGAAGCATTATCTGAATACAAGTCCTCTTCTAGCAATAAGCTAGCAAAAAGCTTCTGAACTTAATTTACTAGCAAGTTCAAAATGCAAAAGTTAGTAGCTAGACACACAAACAGACATATGTAGGCCTTTTGATACCTACAGTTGCGAGACATCTAGCTCCATAAGTAACCTGTGATGAATATAAAGCTTTTTTATTTGAAATATAGCTACCAGATACCAGCCATCCAAAGCTAGTTTCAATCAACTGAGGCATATTATTTCCTAACCTAATATGGCCTGACTGTAGAATATCATAGAATACTTCTGCTCCTAAAAGCAAATCTATGTCGCTAGGTATGAAGAAGGTAGGATCTGCCAGTTTAAGAGCTTGGGCAGACGGAATGTTCCATTGATGGGTGTTGATAAACGTATGAGGCAAAGGAACAGTTATATTGTCCATGACCACAAAATTAAGGCGACGATTATAATAATTTGTCCTAGAGGATATATCGGCTGTTGCACTTACTTGTGTATGTTTATGTGTATTACGGATACCCTGTATATGGCATGCACTGTAATAAAGTTTGTGCTGTAACAATGTAGCGATCCGATGTGACATAATATTAACTTCACTCCCGGAGTCGAGGAGTGCGCGCGCCTTGTGCCAGTGGCCGGCCGCGTCTCTGATGTTTATAATAGCTGTTGAGAGCAAAATCTGTGGTGCATTACTATTTGCTAACATAACAGTAGATGTTGAAGCACTTTTTATATCAATGTTAGGCATAAGCGGTTGGTTTTGCGATTGGGCATGCGTGTGAATGCTGTGTGCTTGTTGATAAGCTTGGTTTGTATGTGCTGATTGTTGTTTGTATGCAGGTGTGTTTGTTGGTATGTCTGTTGACTGTTGGCTGTATGACTGTATGCTTGGTAAGTTTGTTTGTTGATTGTAGGTAGGAATATTCTGAGTCTGTTGACTATAATTAGGTATATTTTGCGTCTGTTGACTGTAAGTTGTATTATTATGTACATTATTGCTATGTATATTCTGGGGATACACATGCTCTTGCTGATAGCTGTTGTCTGCAACTGCGGCATAATTTACCTTCCGTGGAGGGCTGTCCAGATGAATGCTTGTGTGGTGCTTGCCACGACAAGTAAAGCAACTAGTTTTAGTGCAATTATGTTTAGGTTGATACACCTGTAAACAGTTATAGCATAAAGATTTAGATTTTATAAATTCAATCCTTTTAGGTATGGGTAGCTCTAGATAGTTAGGACATTTATGTAGCCTATGCGAACCATTACACATTGAACATATAGCATCAGTATTCGAAACTGATGTGAAGTGTGACATTCTCATTTGTGAAGAGCTGGGCTTGTCAGTTTGTTTATCAGTTAACATTTCAAAGGCTGTAACTCTTAGATTCAGAAATTCTAGTAGGTCTTTGAATTTGGGAATGGATGTTTCCTTACGGCTCATTTCCCAGGCAGCTCGCAATGAGTTATCAAGCTTTTGTGTGATTAAAAACACTAATAACACATCCCAAGAGTCTACAGGTAAATCCAGGGATCGCAAGGAGTCCAAGCTTTGCTGTAATGCTACTAGAAATTCTTTCAGGTTATATCTAGTTATAGTTGGATAATTTACAAATGTTTTCAAATGATGATTTACAATTATTGTTTTGTTTTCATACCTCTTAACAAGTATATCCCAGGCCTTAAGGTAATTGGCTTCTGAAATAATAAGAGAGCTCACAAGTCCCGCGGCTTCACCCTTGAGCGATGATTTCAAGTACTGAAACTTATGCAACACCGGTATGTTACAACTGTCAACTGCAGACTTGAAATTATTCTTGAACACCGGCCATTCCTTTATAGCACCGTCGAAAGTGGGAAGCTGGAGCTGCGGCAGTTTGACTTGCGACTGTATGAGTTGGGAATGTTGAGACTCGATCATCGAACTGTTATGCGCTGTGGGATTCAGAATGCGCTCCATGGCTGCTTTTGTTTGGTAGTACTTCTGTTCGTTTGCATCCCGTTCAAGTTCATGTATTGTGCATCTTTCAACGTCGTTGTCAAGAGCTTCTATCTGATCTTGAAGATTCTCAATTTTGTCGAACACCGAAATTAAATCATCGTAACGTACTTTCAAATCGGTTGTGTCGTCCGTTAGGGTATTAAATGTTTGAACGTAGTTGTTAATTCGTGTTAGTTTACCTTTTAGGTTTCCTCTTTGTTTCACTAAACTTTGTAAATCCATTGTGTTGACCGAACTTGAAGATGTTGTCTTTTTTCATATGTTTTTGAATGTTATTATAATATAGGCTGAAATAAACAATGTAGCACGTAGTTCTTGCTTATTCTGCGATATAAACGTGTTATTTCTTGTAGGATTGCGTATTGCAAATGTATGATTATTATTTTTTTGATTGAATTGAGATGTTATTGTCAGTTTTATACGTCTATGACAAATGTAGAATAGCGAACTTGACGATTCTGTGTAAAGGCGGCTATGCACGATCCAACCGAGCCTGCTCTCTCTCTGTCCGATATATTATTATGTTGGCACCGATTAATTAGTGGTATGAATATGGCTTTGCGATATGATGTCCGCTGTTGCGGGAGCTCGATGCTGTCTGTGGAAAATCCGTTTACGTACTCACGAACTGTCAACTCGATGTATGAAAAATGGCTTTCTTGAAATTCTTGAAAATGAATTGCACGAAGTGTTTCTTCTCGCCACCGACGATCGAAGGACCAAAATGAAGAGGATTCCCTAGGGCAGGTTCCAAAGTAATGCACGGAGATAGGTAAACACTTCTTTTATTAATAAATTACAAAATAATAAGGAGCGACTTTGAGAGCGACGTTCACGGCTCGGACGCCATGAGAGAGAGAGAGAGAGATTGCCGTCTTCCGTCCTTATTCGGAACAAGGGTGTCGAGCACTTGGCTATGTAGGTACATACTTTTATGTAAACCTAAAACAAAACTCCGCTACAACTCCGCAAAAATCTGCGGAGGTTAGGCGGAGGTATGATTTCTTGCGTAGGTTAATCCGTGGGTACGGAGACGGAAGTTAAATTCTGTTATAATCCTGCTACGAAAGGTTATAAAACAATTCGGCTTTTAGTTAAAAATTACATCACACCTGTTACTCCCAAGCGCAATAATTTAATTAACCTTACTGACCTGACCCATTGACGCCCACTGTAATAGCAATTGAAAACAAACGACCGCAAGACCAGAAACAAATGGAAAGGGATGAAAAGGGAATGGAAAGGGACACACGCAGTTTTGTCACTTCTCTCAGTGTGTCCTTTTCTGATTTACCGAGTTGGAAGAGGAGATAACGAACAAGTGAAATGGTAGAGGTACAGTGTTTTGCGTGGGTGTCCATCAGGCTCGTAACTGACGCACGCAGCGTGGGAGAGATTGAAATAGGACGTTGTATAACTTTTCTAAAGTTGTGAAGTACGGCTATCTTCGCAGTTTCCGACCCACGGACGCTTTTATAACACTTTTGTATAAAAATAACCTTTGTACGGGAGTGTTTTGTAACGCAATCAAAACATTCCAGGCATGAGTGCTCCCACTTACATAATTTGTTGCCCGCTTTGTCTGCGTCCCACGCAAACTTTGCACTTTCCCGAAGTTAAAAGTAGCCCATACTTCGTTTACCCACTTCGTTTTTTTTTCGCATTAGAAAGAAGGTAAGCGGTTTTGACGTGTCTTTTTATTGAAAAACACTTGAAAAAAAGTCACAGCAAAAAAAAATAAGTACTAACAATCAGCAAGGACATAATAATATGATCATTTACATTCTTTTAGTATCACAAAAGAAAGAATAAATTTGTTTACCCAAATTCGGCACAACAAAAATAAATAAAACATAAGTAACAGTTACTTAAGTCTGTTTTTTTTTTCAAGAAAAAGCTGTTTCTAATGCTAAAGAAAACGCTGTAATAGGGGCTCTGTGAAGTTTTTACCTACCTATCAAAAGAAATGGTAGAAATGTTATATTTTTACGTTTTCAGCTCTTAAGCACAGAGGAACGTGGATTCGAATCCCAGGCGGACCTCAGATTTTCAAAATTCATGTATGAAATTTTATTTGTACCACGAGCTTTACGGTGAAGGACAACATCGTGAGGAAACCCGCACACGTCTGTGAAGTTCTAAATCCGCACTGGGCTCGTATAGGACTTACAACCCAAGCCCTCTTTTCTTATTCTCCTGAAAGGAGGCCTGTGCCTAACAGTCATCATCATCATCTCAGTCTATATACGTCCCACTGCTGGGCCGAGGCCTCCTCTCAGAATCAGAGGGCTTGAGCCGTAGTTCACACGCGGGCACAGTGCGGACACCATTTAATTTCTTCGCAGGTTTGTGCAGGTTTCTTCACGCTTTCCTTCACCGTAAAGCTTGTGGGAAACTTTTAAATGTAATTACGTAATTTCGCACATGAATTTCGAAAAACTTTAGAGGCGCGTGGGCTGGGGTTTGAACCCACGATCATCTGCTTGAGAGGCCATAAGGTCAAACCACTCTTCCACCACGGCTTCCCGGCACAGATTCCCAGCAGTGGGATATACTGAGCGCCAAAAAATCTGGCCCTCAAATATATGCAAAAATAGGTTATTTTGTATGGAGAGTGGGCCAAATTTTGTGCCGCTGGGTATATAGGTATATTTGCCGAGACGATGACGACGACTAGTGTAGATACATTTTAAATACTGTCCTAATTATTTTTGAAATCGCTCTCACATTCAAGGTCTTCAGAGCAATCTGGTGAATCGAATCAAGTTTCTCCCGTTTACAAAAGCGCGTCAAATCGCTCGATTGACAAACAAGAGTATCGCTGGACACTTATTGACTCTTTGGAATTGATTAAGAGGGTTCTGTTTTAATACTTTGTACACAACCTATTTTATATCTTTAAATGGGCAATTTTTGAATATTTTTTTATACCGGGGATGTCGGAAACGGCTGTAATAATTGCGACAAAATTTGATATGTTGAGGCTCTCGGGGGTAAACAGCCGATCTAGCTTGGTTTTATCTCAGGGAAAACACGTATTTTCAAGTTATAATGGAAATTGCACGGGCAATACACGAAAGATCGCTAAATTTGCAACGTGGAGGTTCAGCTAGTGTTGCACTTGTGAACTAGAAGCTAAGAGTTAATTTCTAGGTCGAATACGCCTTTTTTTCGTCGGTACACATATTTATTCTAGAATAATTCTAATATGATCATGCCAAAAAAGATAGAACCACTTGCTAAATTCCTTGAAGATCACAGACGTGTAGAAAGATGTGCGTTTTCAAAAAAAAAGAGTACTCTTTTTTTTAAATTTTGGAAAAAATATGGTTTTTCCTACTCAGAATAAAGAGCACCATCGATTGCGGTAGTTTAACAAAATTTCCCTAAAAAAAATTACAGTTTTGCGACGTTTTTTTCATACACTCATTATGGGCGGCGTGACAAAACTGACTCATAGAACTTTTTATAAAAAATTGGGTACATTTTTTTAAACGATTGGAATCGATTGTGCTCTTGACTCTGAGTAGGGAAAACCATATTTTTTCCAAAATATAAAAAAACGGAAACGGTACACTTTTTTTTGAAAACGTCCTCTTCCGAAATCCTCACGGGAAACTGCGGAACAAAGCTAGTCTTTTATCTGAGAATCCAACCCATCGACGTCCTCTTAATGTTGACTCTTTGAAATTGATTAATCGCAACCTTGACGCTTCGCGCACGGACTTCGCTGAATGGCTTTCTTTGCAAAGAGTCTGCCAAGTCGTGCGGGCACGTAGCCTTAAATGAAGAGGAAACTTTGGTACACTGACCACAAGTGATAGTAGAAAGTTGGGTTTGTATTGGTACTGAAATAGTTTATTGGTTTAATGATCAACATGGTGCATGAATGAAGGTTTTCTGACTATGCAATATCGCTAGACGGCGGTTAGTGTCGCGAAACCCGTCCGTTATATATTCGTGCAAAATTCGACTTTAGCATTGATAGTCCCTGAGCAAAGCCGCGGACGGACAGACAGACTTCTTCTTCTTCTTAAAATGCCTCTCCGACTAGCGAAGGTTGGCAGTCAGTTCTGAATATTTCTCCCTGTCTCTAGCGAGGCGAAATAGATGAGAAGCACTCGCGATGCCGGTCCGCTCCCGAAGATTCCACAGCCAAGACTTCTTTCGTCGGCCTACGTGTCTTTTGCCAGCGACTTCGCCCATCATAATGACCAACAGAAGACAGTATCTATCATGTCCCAACACATGCCCCAGATACGGCACTTTTCTTTGCCGGATGATATTCCAAAGACATCGTTTCTCGGTGACACGTAGTAGGACCTCTTCATTAGTCACCCATCTTTAGAATCCGTCTATAACACCACACCATTTTTTTCTTTAATCGTATACTGTAGTTTTTAAGTATTTTATTTGTAATTATTTTATTATGAAAAAAATGACTTTCTGCCAAGTTTCTTGCGGCACATTCTTCTTGGCAGTGATAGTCTTTCCGAAAGCGCTGGTAGTTTAAATAAAATCGGTCAAGTGCGAGTGCGAACGACTCGCGCATTTAGGGTTCCGAACCTCCGTACGATGCGGTTGTGTCGTTTTATTACAGAGTTCCTATGGCCAACATCTAAATTTTCATCATCAGATCAGCTCTACGGCATAATAATATTGCATTGTCATCGGATTTATACATGCGTGTAAAATTCAGCTCAATCGGTTGAAAATTTGAGTTGAAAGATTCCACCCGAGCAAACATACCTAGTTACATCACACTGCAAATAAATATTATAATGCTTGTAATAAGTTTTTGTTAAAATTTCATTTTTAATACAAGCTTTTTTGCCGAATGTACTTTTTGTTGACTGTACTTGCATTTTCATCTAAACTAGATATTTGTACCAAATTTCAAGTCGGTACTATTAACTAGTGAGGAGTTCCCTCCTGCAGAGGCGATCCCGGCAAGACCACCAAGATGTCACTACCAGATTATTATATTGTCTCCAAATTTACATAAGTATGCCATTTCAAGTCAATCAGACCATTGGAAGTGGATGAAATTTAGCTTCCAAAATCTGACCCAAAAAAACGATAAATAAATAAATAAATAAACAAACAGGGCAAGTTAAAGAAAAGCTTCTCTTTCTTTTTTACCACATAATATCGCCGTAATGTAAGCACTTGTGCAAGTATTTCGAGTAAAAAACAATTTGAATTGTCAACCTCTTTGGATCTGGCTGTTTGCTTCTGAAATCTTCGCCCGCGCAAGGCAGCGCACGGCTTTAAAAAATAAAATTAAAAAAAATCATTCGCGGGAAATTCGGTGACATCGTATGTTGTGTAATTAAATAATAAGAAGCTCGACTAGAGTGAATAAATTTTAAAACGTATTATAAACCTTGTAAATAGTGTTAAATACTTAGTGTGATTTTTTTTAGTGTAAAAAAACAATAGGTAAACAGTGAATTAGCACAGTGCGGATTTGACGAATGCTTTATCAAACTTGGCTTCATTGAGGTTTGTGGTTTATAAATTGCTTGATTAATTTTGCACAAAACGAATAAACCAGACATTCACCAATTATATAATCGAAACTTTTATAAAACATCATTAAAATTGCAAACCTAAAGATAAATATTCGACTCGGCCGCCTTAGCAACGGATAATAACACCTAGCAACCAAAAAACGCTAAAAAAAAACACGTTTATTGTATGATGACCCCGTTCAATTTGTAACTTTATTTTATTTTTAGTATTTGTTGTTATAGCGGCCACAGCAATACATAATCTGTGAAAATTTCAAATGTCTAACTTTTACGGCTTAAGAGATAGAGCCCTGTGACAGACGGACGGACGGACAGACAGACAGACAGACAGACAGACAGACAGACAGCGGAGTCTCAGTAATAGGGTCCCGTTGGCACCCTTTGGGTACGGAACCCTAAAAATGATGTGTAAAAGTGCCCATTGCGGCCTATTTACTGAATAAATCATTTGAATTTGCACATTATGCGCAGTAACGCTGGTTTTCTGTGGAGCCCAACCGAAAAGTGTATTAAAGAAATGCGTGCAGCTTTACATACAATGCCGCGACCTGAACTTACCGTGTAAAGCCCTTGGGAGAGCACACACAGTTTGGGAAACCCTGAGCAATGATTCGGTACGGTACATAAATCGAGGCAGAACAATGCAGCACCTTTACGTTTTAATCCTGAAAATGAAGGGATGTGTCGGCGCCAGACTACGAGTTTTTCACATTTTCGTTTAAGTAAGGTAACGGCGCCTATTACCGTGGTAGTTAAGGAAGTTTTCAGATGAGTCCCAAAAATTAAGGGTATCAAAGCTCCTTAACAAACGAGAATATTTTTTTTATTTAAGAGCATTTATTGAACTTTCAGTGTCGTAACTTTTTGGGCTCGTTTTAGTTATTAGTATTTGATAAAATAATTATTGAAATCAAAATACCGAAATCTTCTATTACCGTGGTAATGGACAGGCTGTGATGCTATTACCGCGAATTGAGCTTTTATTACCGAGGGTATAAAAAAACAGCAATTTTCTACCATCGGTAAAAGAAACCCGACTCATGATTTGGAACTTAATACCGAGGAATTAAAAAAAAAGTAATAGCTTTGGTTCTGTATATTATATTGCACACCAAGTTGTTTTTGGAGAAAACTAAATAAAAAACTAAAATATGATTCGAATAGTGTTTCCACCCCACTGTATTTTTTAAGCTTATGCCACAATAAATAGTGATATATGTATGCTCAGTAAAAGTCACAACATTATTAAAAAAATCTGCGCTTACGGTACCCTAAATGTGAATTATTTTAACGGAAAAATAAAATGTCACTCGGTAATAGATACTTCTTTAAGAACCTATCACCGACCCAAATACAATGGAATGGGTCGATAATAGATTCTCAGACATTCTATTACCGAGGGTTATGCGATCATACCATCGTTAATTGGCTTAATTTGGAGTATTGTAAAATCTAATTCCGACCCATAAAAACAATAGGATAGAGTTGTGTTTGCATTACACATCAAAAATACTTATTACAACCTTGGCATATAACCAAAATTACGTAACTGGTAAGTAAACATAAAATTGTATCGCAATATTTAAACAACTTGGCAAAATAACGGTTTCTATAGAAAGTACAAGTTCGGTATTGAAGTTTTTGTTAAAAATTAAGAGTTTGTTAATACTTTTCATACCACGGAAATAGTTCTTTAAAAGCGTGAATAGATCAAGATTGGAATAACCGTAACAAATAATAATAAACGGTCATTTATACCAAGAATAAAGCACGAAGAACCAAAATCACCACTTTAACTAATACCGTGGTGTACCACGGCATTACAATCAACAATTAAAAATGGCGCCTATCGCCGCTGTATTTTATTTTCCATTTTAATCGTATTTCCAGGTCAAAAAATATACAAAAAATATTCAGAGCTCGTACAAAAAACTATAAAAATCCATTTAAAAACCATAACATTAGTTCAATTGCCATAACTATTATGTAAAACACTAAATAAGATCAGAGTCTGCTTGTATGTGGTGTCACGCGTTAGCATGGCAAATCTTCTTCCTTCGGTGCAGTTTCGGAAAATCACGAATTGCGAGATCTTTGATTCATTCACATGCACTAGCGTTCATAGATCCGTGAGTTGACTAAATAAGTTTTTATCGTGAAATTTATTTTTTCTAAGAAATCGATCGGTTTGAATATAAAATGCGTATTTAAAATTGCCGCGGTGATGGCCGCCGATTTTGATACCCCCGGTAAAAGGCGCCTTTACCTTATTTTTTAATTCAGCATTTTTCTGAAAGGTAGACATTTAGCTTTATAGAATAACCTTTTGCCTTGTACTGGACCTTGGAATAGACGTACAAAAGGGCAATGTCAATGCGACACACATATGTATTTTCATCATAAGTTAGTAGCTCATTGATTCTCCACAAAGTGACGTCTGATTCAATCAATAAGTCAATACAATATGCGGATCTCTATTTTTTTTTTTACTAAGCCTGTTGCAGATGTTGATATCGATGTGTTTAGATATGACGAAGCTAATTGTGAATAGGTGTCTCTAATGTTCACTTGACGAAACCTGCTCTCTGTGATGTGGTTTAGTGACCTAACTAATAAATACTGCATTACTTTATAGTTATAATGATTTGACTTGTTTATAAATTATGAATTCAACCTTACACAAAAGATCCCTACGGGTCGAAGTGTATCCGCAAGGACCCCTAAATTTAAGATTTCAACCGGAAAAAGCTTAAAATGAATAAGTGTTATAACAAAAAAAAGCAATAAATGAATGACTAAAAAATACTGATTTGTACTAAAAAGGTTTCTTAATAAGCGAAAAACAGGGCGTTAAGAAAGCTACTGCTCAAAAATCGCTCTTTTACTTCCCTGATCTGTTATAAATACACAGCATCCGTCCAATTTATAGCCTGATTTATT
This sequence comes from Choristoneura rosaceana, assembly GCA_037349165.1. Lineage (NCBI taxonomy): Eukaryota > Metazoa > Arthropoda > Insecta > Lepidoptera > Tortricidae > Choristoneura > Choristoneura rosaceana. Next base: position 3,553,556 of record JAZBNJ010000026.1, read on the forward strand.
TTTAAAACATCTCATCTCATTATCAACGGCTTATATTATTTTTGAAAGGAGAAACTTAATCCGTGAAATAAGAAACAGTGTTTACTGAAATTGGCTCTTATTTTCAAGAAATAAAAGTAAATAAAATACTTATTCAAATTGGAGAAATCTGAGGCTTCAATGTTCCTAAAAGCGTCTTTGCTAAACTTGCTAACCGATTTCTAATTTTAAGTAAGAACAACTGCTTTTTAATAATATAAATACCTAATAATAAATAAATATCATGGGACAATCGACACCTCTATTGATCTAGTCCCATACTAAGCAAAGCTTGTACTAGACAACCGTAGAACATACTTCTATAGATAAATACTTATTAAACCTCTAAGATTCGAGAACAGCCATTCTTTATTGATACTTACAAATGTCTGGCCAGGGATGGATCTCTAACCATAATATATTTTGTTTGGAAAATATCACTTTCTGTCAATTTTCTTGCGACGCATTCTTCTTGGCAATGATGATCTTTCCGAAAACGCTCATAGGTAGTATAAAAAAGTGAAAAAGAGCCTTTTGCGACCTATTTACAGAATAAGCATTTCGATTTTTACTTCGCTATCCGGTAATCATTATTATTATAATAGTACATTAGGTGTTGTAGAGGCAGGGAAGTATGGGGTTGCCGGCCAAGCAGATATAGATAGGATAGGAAGGGATGCGAGGCCAGCAACCCCGCGTTTCGGCCGAGGCTTGTCTATACAAGCCTTGCTTGCTTGCTTTTCTCAAACGTGACATGAAATAAATAATAATAAAAAATCGGTCAAGTGCGAGTGCGAGCGACTCGCGCATGAAGGGTTCCGAACCTCCGTACAATGTTTCAAAAACAAATAGTTCAGTTATATTTTTTTCTAAAAAAATGTAATACAAGCTTATTTGCTGGTGGTACGAGCGAGCGTTTTTTTTTTTATTCGACTGGAAGGCAAACGAGCAAGTGGGTCTCCTGGTGGTAAGAGATACCACCGCCCATAAACATCTGCAACACCAAGGATATTGCAGATGCGTTGCCAACCAGAGGCCTAAGATGGAATACCTCAAGTGCCAGTAATTTCACTGGCTGTCTTACTCTCCAGGCTGAAATACAACAGTGCAAGCACTGCTACTTCATTGCAGGATTAGCGGGCAAGATGGTGGTAGCAATCCGGGCGGACTTTGCGCAAGGTCTGTATGACATCTCTTTGCAGGCCGCTAGAGTGCGCCTGCAACGCGATACTTCCCGACCTATTATTTGTAACACAACGTCAATATTTCATGTCTCTATAGGATCTTCCTCTTGCTATTCAGTTGCTTGAATGATTGTTTTAATCTTGTTTTAATAGACCTTCTTTTGTTTTCCAGGTACGTCTCAGAAACCCAATGATTGAGCGGCGCTCTCCGCTTCGTTAATTTCTGTAAGTGTACTGTATTTTGATACAAATAGGATTATTTGTTCGGTTCGGTATGCAAATTAGATTAGATATCTTTATCTGGTAACGCAATATCTGGTCTGTTTCAGTGTTCAAGTTTATCGGCCGATTGTTCTGAATTTGAATTATTTGTAGCTAGCGTAGCCAGGGTTTAAGTTAACAGTTTAGCCGGATGTTTGGATGACAAGGTAAAAAAGGGGCAGTGTTAATGATACAAAGGCGGACGAAGCAAAAGCTAACTCAAGAGGAATGTCGAATTTAAAATTTAGGGCCTATATTGGCATCGCGGTGGATGCGAAAAGCACAAGACCGGTCTGAGTGGAGAGCCTTGGGGGAGGCCTATGTCCAGCAGTGGACGTCTTTCGGCTGACATGATGATGATGATTGGAATCCATACTTATGAATAGTCATAATGCAGGTAATGTTTGCCATGATAATCATTTGCTATAAGTATTTTTTCTTGAAAACTATAAATAAGGTAATCTCGAACGAGACTTATAAATTTAAAAACCTTAATGAAAGCTAAACGTAAAAGTCTACTATGTCCGGCTTTATCCAGACGCCTAGAAACCCTATTCGTAGGTATTTCGTCTTGTAGAAAGCCCAAAATGGTGAATTGGGGAACTGCTGTCGTAATGATAAAAAACATTTATTTAATGACGAGGAATCACCAATAGCCTCATCCAACGTAACTATACGGAAGAAACGCACTTTTGACAAGTTTCTAAAAAATTCCTTCAACATTTCATCATACGATAGTGACCTGGACTCGTCTCCGTCTTCAGTGTCATCACAAAATGTTGCATTAAATAGAAGCTGTCCTGAAATTGGCGAAAATTTGAATGATAAAATAGATTTAATGAATAAGAAGTTATGTACATTAGAAGAAAAACTAAAATGTTCTGAACAGGAAATCGAAAACCTTTTATCTGAGAACTACGATCTCAAAACTCAAATTGCTTGTTATGCCTCAAAGATTGACACATTGACTAACATATGCAAGTCTGATGCAAATAAAACCTTGTCAAAAAGTCAGAAGAAAATTAAGATGAGGCAGACCCTCTCGTCCACACGTAAGGATAGCAGCTATAGAGACATCGTTGTTGAAAGCTCATGTCATTCTGGTGATAAGGATAATAAGCATGAAGAGTCCGTGTGGCTGCCGCTTGATGTCTCTCCACGGAGTGTCAACATTGATGATAATGTTACTGCAGATGATCAACATTCCCAAAAGCGTAACAGACAGCATCATAACATTGAACAGAACTCCACTTCATCGCCGAACCATAGTGGCGATACTGGAAAGCAAGATGATAAAGAAAACTCCGCTGCAGGCAATCATGGTCGTGATCGTGGTGCAGCCAATATCGATGACTCTATTTCGGTGCCGAACAATTGTAGTCATACTGGAAGGTCAGATAAAAGAAATAAACTATGCATGTTAAGCGCAAATGGACATAATAATATGTTGGGTATCTCTTATCGTTTTTTCAGTGACAGTTATGAAATCTGTCACTACCTTTCTCCCAATGCAGGGGCAAGGGATCTCTTGCGCAACATAGAAAATAAGTTGGTTGATTTCACGATGAATGACTATTGTTTAATATTTATTGGAGAGCAGGACTTTAAGCAAACCCAAAATTATGCTAAATTAGTATCATTTATAAATACAAGATTGTTTAATGTAAGACATACAAATGTTATAATATGTGCTCCAACCTTTAGCTGTGCTAATCATGCTAACCTGTTTAATCGAAGGATTGAGTCTTTTAATGAGTTGTTGTATTCCGATGTGGTCAATAATGATTATGCGTATTTGATTGACAGCAACAGGAACCTTTTTTACGATTGGCGAATGTTTTGTAAGTTTTCTGGACGAATAAAAAACCGTGGCATGATAGAAATTTTTCAGGATGTGTCTAGATGTATGGTACCTGTAACTGAAACTAAAAACAAAAATCATAAATGTTTCTCGCCTAAAATAAAGCCTAGTTTTGTCACTGGTCGCCGATCTTCTGCAAGGCAGTTTTTTCGTAACGAACTCAGTCAATAATCGTAATGGTAAAGATAAGTTTACTATAATGCATCAGAATATGGGAGGTTTACTAGGCAAACTTGACGCATTGCAAATCGCGTTAAATGAACTAGATAGCAAAAATCGTAGCATTGATGTACTTTGTGTTACTGAGACATTTGTTAAGCGTGGATCAGAAAGTAATATTAAGTTATGTAATTTTAAATTAGCGTCGTCATTTTGTAGAGAGAATAGTAGAGGTGGCACTGCCATACTCGTAAGAAAGACACTCGATGCCAAACCATTAATATTGCCCCCTAAATTGGCGGCAAATTTTTACTTCGAATGTTGTGGTACGGAGATTGTTGGCATTGATCTGGTCATTGTAGGAGTTTATAGAATACCAGTACAAACCAAAGCTCATACTGGTGTGTTCTTGCACAAGCTTGACGAATTGCTTTTCTACTTAACAACTAAATATAAAAACAAAAAAGTTGTGATGTGTGGTGATTGGAATATCGACACCTTAAAGAATAATTCCACAACAAAAGATCTCACAAGTATATTTGCTAATTATAATTTTAGAATGCACATTCAGTCCCCTACTAGAGGTAACTCATGTATTGATCAGATCGCCACTAATATAAAACATGTAGAATCTCATACTCATGATCTGTGCCTTTCTGATCATGATAAGGCACAGACAGTCACGCTACACATTGGAAAGGTTAAAGCTTGTGTATCCTGGTTTGAAAATAAAAGGGATTATAGCCCTGATAATATGCGTAAGTTCAGTCAATGCCTGTCGGCTCTCTCTTTTTCTGATGTTTACGGTTCAAATAATCTTAAAGATGCCTTTGGCAATTTCTATGATGTTTTGAGATTGTTTTATGACTTGTGTTTTCCCATTACTAGGACTAGAATTAGAAATGCACAAAGGAAAACTAAGTGGTTGTCCAAGGGAATACGTAAATCTTGTCAAGTAAAACGTAATCTATATTTAAAAACTAGAAGTCGTGTGGGAAATCTGATTGTGCAGAGGACAAGGCTTAAGCGATACAGCAGTATACTTAAAAAATGCATTAATAAATCTCAGCAAATAAGTAATAATATGTACATAAATAATAATCATAACAAATGCAAAGCGACTTGGAACATAATATCATCTAATACAAAGTCTACAATACAAAAGAATGACATTAAATTTTTAAAATTCAATAATATGACCTATAGTGACCCTCGAGACATCTGTGAATTTCTTAATGAATATTTTATTAATCTTAGTAATACACAAAATACAAAAGGATGCTCCTACAAGAACAAACTACATGGCATCTCATCGTCAATTTTCTTAATGCCAGTTGATGACAAAGAAGTGTATAAAATAATCATGTCATTGAAAAACAGTAACACCAGTGGCCACGATGATATAACGACTAAAATCCTTAAAGTTAATGCAGAATGCTTGAGCAAGCCTCTTGCCTATATAATAAACCTTTCCTTCGAACAGGGAGCTTTCCCTGACCAATTGAAGATGTCTCTCGTCAAGCCCATATTTAAAAAAGGCAGCAGAGAGGATCCCAATGACTACCGGCCCATAACAATTGTGCCTACCTTGGCAAAGATTATGGAGATTGCTATGTTCAGGAGGTTAGAAAACTTTTTAACAAATCATGACATTTTGCAACCAGAGCAGTATGGTTTTCGCAGGGGCTATTCAACTGAGTTAGCTTGTTTTGATTTTGTTAAATTTGTAACTGAGGTAAATAATAGTAAGTTACCGGTTATGTCAATCTTTTTTGACATGACTAAAGCTTTTGATCTAGTTGATCATTCTATTCTTTTGTCTAAGTTGAGTATGTATGGAATTAGGGGTCGAGCTCATGACTGGTTAGAGAGTTACTTAACTGACAGGAAGCAAAGTACAGAGATCACGAGAATGTTAGAAGTAAAAAATAGTTTCAATAAGGTAGTTTATAGATCAGAATCCCATAGCGTTAAGGCAGGTGTACCACAGGGAAGTAATTTAGGACCACTGCTGTTTTTAATATACATAAATGATCTTCCTCGTGCCACTAAATCAAAATGTATACTTTATGCTGATGACACAACAATTCTAATTAAGGGTGATGGTGATAACTATGAGTCAAGCATAAATGATGCCGTTGATGAATTATACGCATGGTCCATCCAAAATAGACTGAAGATAAATATGAATAAGACAAAATTTATGCAATTTCATTCCTATCAAACAAAGCCGGTGAAATTGAATGTATCATGCGATAATGTCCCCTTGGCGGAGACAGAATGCTTTAAGTTCCTTGGAATCTCTATTGATAAGCACTTAAACTGGAAGGACCATGTAGAGTCAGTATGTTCCAGGTTAGATAGATTCGTTTTCGCCCTAAGAAAACTTAGAAGAACAGTCTCTGTTGGTGCAGCGCTGACAGCCTAAAATGGTTATGTGTCATCAGTACTGAACTACGGACTCATTCTATGGGGGAATTCTGTAGCAGTGGACAGGGTTTTTAAACTTCAAAAAAAATGTATGCGTGCAATTAAAAATGCCTGGTTCAGGGATAGTTGCAAGCCTATGTTCAAAGAGTTTAAAATCTTACCCCTCACTTGCATGTACGTGCGCAACGTCTGTATTTTTGTAAAAACTTATCCAGACTATTTTAAAGTACGTCAAGGTGCTGGTAGAAACGAGACAAGATCGCAGTACAAAAATCTTTTGCTTCAACCACGCTGCAGAACGGACATTTATAAAAGAAATGCCTATAACATGTGCATAAAAGTGTACAATGCCCTGCCTGAAAATATAAAAGTACTACAGGGCACCCAATTCAAGTCCACTCTGAATACATGGCTCCTAAATAATTGTTTTTACACGATCAATGAATATTTTAATCATGTCTAATGCTGTTTCTAGTTATATTTAATGACATTTAGCTTTAATTTAAATTTGCGATTCCTATGGTTAAGTTTAATATTTTATTTTATGTGACATCTTGATATTATTGGTAATTTATTGATATTATAATTATTTTAATTCCTGACATTGTAATTTAATATGAAATAAAAATAATAGCTGAATTGTAGTAAATAATATATCTGAATATTGTACACCATGAATATGGTAGATTACGGTCATGTACTTAATTAATTATTTTATAATTACCTTCCACCTCTCTGTACCCGTTTTCATGCAATAAATGAATTATGAATTATGAATTATGAATTATGTTTTTTGTGACAGCCATATCAGCTTGATAATTATAGCTGTCCGAACCAGCCTACTTCTTGTGACGGATTTCCTTAAGCCATAGGACCTCAATGTGGACAATAGCGCCTTACGGTTTTTTAAGGCTTTCAGGGGGCCGTGATTCCATTGCGCTCCCATAACGACAGAGTCGACAAATCGAAAATACAAACTGAGACTTGTATGCACGGAAAACCAGAAAGAGAGACCAGCGCGGGAATCGAACCCAGGTCCTCAGCAATCCGTGCTACGTGCTATAATCCTGACATCACCGCAAGACACCCATACCCGATACCAGTAAAAGTAACAAATTTGGAGTTGAAATAAAAAATACAAAAAGACTCCAAAAAAACGAATCATAGAGTCAACAAACGCTGATGTGTTTTTAGTGGGTATGCTCCTTAAAGAGAGAGAGCCCCACATGACCCCACATGAGTAAAGCATTTATACATCGCAATAAGAAGGCTTTCAAAGGACAGTGCTGCAGTGGCAGTAGAATGCTAGAAGAAATAGGGATGATTAATAATAATAATAAGATATTTATTACTCCACTAACCAATTTTATTGACGTTCTTTTTATATGTCAAAACACGATTACCCCAGTGATTTTTATGGCAATAGTGACATCACTGGTTTGCCAACTTGATCGATTAACTATTTGTTTCTTTTTAAGCAACTTTAAATGTAATTTTGCAGTTAATTTAAAACTTACCTTTAATTTTTGGGGGGGAACTAGACGGATTCGTTGCCGGCCCTTTGGGCTCATTTTTTATTTCTCTCGCTCTCTCTTCCGCTCGAATTCTTCGCAGACGAAGTCGCAGGCAATAACTAGTCAAGAATAAATGCCCAAACAATGTCATACATTTCGTTTTCACTTGGTGCTGCGCCGGTCGAGCCGTGCCGTTGTACAGTCTGCGTCAAAATAAGCGATTCACTTATTTACTTTGTCTCACTAACGTTTGTTAATTGTACCTCATTAAAAACATAAATGTAATAATAATAAGCGAACTTCTCCTGCTACCTACTTCAACCTTCTTTGGGTATATGAAAAAGTGCTATGTGAAGTGAACCCTTAAACCAATCTTGAAAATGTTTTGGCCGTTTTGCTGTCGTACTGAAATAATTCTCATTCGGTTATATATAGCCGTTACTCGCAACTCCGCCCGCGCAGAATTCATTAATCGCTATCCCGTGGGAACTATGCATTTTTCCGAGATAAAAACTATCCTATGTCGTTAAACTATCCGTATACCAAATTTCATCTAAATAGTTCAGTGGTTTCGACGTGATGCAGTAACAAACAAACAGACTTAAGGTGGGTCCACACTTGTGACTTGACGACGGACCGGACCACGTGGCATTGCAACAGAACATGTTACGCTAAATGTGGACGCTCGAGATTATGCTGACACGGTTACAAACCGTGTACGATGAAATGTCCACAAGTGTAGACGCATGGTGTCGAACCAGACTGCGTGGCATGACATCGGTACAAGAGTCGGTCGGTGGTTGTCATTTACCGACTACCTAGCAGCTCAGCGGGCGGGGGACGTACCGCCGGACAGGTCTCGACGTGATCCATTCCTACCTCGTGCCTGTGTCTGTGTCATCTGGCGTACTTGTACGCGTGTCATAAATGCAAGTGTGGACGTGTCGTGGTCACGTCACAGGTCGGGGAAAATAGCGAACATGCTTTGAAAAAGACCGACTTTCGGCGGATCGGCTCGTAACACGTGACTTTGATGCGTGACAGTACACAGACCTGCGTCCACTAGGCCCGCGGTTAGTAGATCGTAACTCCATATGTCTTGCCGTTTGGTTCTGTACACAGACAGTTCCATCAGTGTTCGGAATGGATTGTGCCGTACTGCAGCTTGTAACAAATTGTTCGCGTAACAAAATACGTCCACATTAACGGTACTGACACGTGTTTCTGATACCGTCACGGGATAATGTTCGGCAAATTGTCACAAGTGTGGACCCACCTTTACAAACTTAGCCCATTTATAATATTAGTGGGGTAATTATTTTCCCGTTAGTTTTGAAGCTGCAGTGTGGCGCTCAATTTTTGTCTGACATTCATCTGACACTGTCGCTATCTTGGTTCGACAGTTTCAATTTTCGTGGCCATATTTTTTATGAAGGGGCTGTGGAATTTGATGACATGTTCGATTATTTTTTAGACGTCCTGTACTTCTACCAGATAACCTGGAAACTATAATAATAACCTGTAAAAATAACAGATAACCTGGAATTTTCTACCATATCATAATTGTGCCCACGAAAACCAAATACGAGTAAAATAAACGCTCGAATTGAATGACCCCGCCTTATATTCGTAGATAATAACAAAGTACAAAAGTGAGCTACTTTTGACGCTGACTGTACATAATATAAAGCCACCCATTGTATCCAACCAACGTATCATGAAACCATAGATTAAACCTCCCCTAAGCTTTCTGGTTCACGAGATATCCGGTATCGTTAAACCAAAAACAGAGACTTAACGCAAAGCAATAAGAACGACTGTCGAAGGAATGAAACACATTCGGATGTCCTCATTACAGGTGGAATCCAGTGGTAGCCGGTTTGAGCCGGTTCAAAGGTTAATCCCGGATACCCTCTAATGATCCGCTAGGCATACAACTTACGAGTGATCCAGGGTTGATTTGGCGATTTGTGTTTTCCGTCGAGAGTATTAAGAACACATTCGAATATGTCTTGAAAAGAAAAAACTGTTATTGAAATGGAAATTTTGTGTCTTCGTATTAGATTCCCTCGCTTTTGACACAAAAGAAAATTATATCGATGATATTATAGTACTGTAACCTCCTAATTGATAGATTTTTGACATAATTTGAGGACTCTAAAGTTTAAGAGTTTAAAAAAACCTCCGGAGTTGTATGTTAAAGATTTATCAGTTTGGTGATATTGATTCTTCATCGTCTATATTCTTCATCTGTCTTTCTAACAAGATTTATCTTTCAGGAATACAAAGAAGTCGATATTACGAATTCTTCAGTCACACTAATTAGTCGAACCTTTAACTTGACGGACACTGTCTTATCGATAGTTACCTTTTTCTTTGTTATGCAAAAGTTCTTATGTGGCAGACTGTACTGTACAGTCAGCTGCAGAGAAAGGGTACCCCCCTGTAATGGTGGTAAGTATGGATACCGCTGTTACAGGGGGGTACCTTTTCTCTGCAGCTGACTGTACATACGTCCCCCACATTTCCTTTGTAAGCTCATCTTACAGACAGTCAGATCTCAAACTTTACGTCCATATCTCAAAGGCGAGACGGAGCGCCCTTGTTTACCGTCGGAAGTCTCAAAGGAGGTTTATTTCGCTCTCTTTTAGCACACACCAAGTTTTAATGACACACACACATGACATATATTTTTGGATCCTTTATTTTTATATCGTAATATTCGTAATATTCAAGTTCAACACGCAGAAAACATTGATAAAATTCTGCTTTGAAAAATTAACCACTCAGACAAATGAGCTCTGCAGATTTCTCATTTGAGATATTTAGAGATACACTCTTGTCGGTGGAGTTCTCCCTGTCTCCCGCCAGTATTTTATCTTTTTGATATGCCCCAGCGTTGATACCATCAAATTGATGGTCTTCATCATTTTATTGTAATAATTCGAACTCTGTCTTTCTCTGCTTCTTTCCTTCCTCAATTTTCCTGTTTTATTACAAAAGTTTTCATCTTTAAAGTCTCTTCAATAATTATCCTTTCCTTCCTTAGTTGGATAACTTATCTTCTTTGTTCTCTTCTAGCGCCACATACAGGTGGCCAAAAGAAAGTACATAATCCAAAGTAGTAAAAATAATGTTAATGTTACTGAACCCGTGAGATGAGATACACCTTTAGCTTCATTTCTACTTTTTAATGGTAAGATAAGGGTCATTTACGGGTCTATTTTATGTAAAAACAAATTTTTGGTTCAGTGTAATTAATCGAGCAAAAAACATAACAGCCAACGACACTTCGGTAAAAATAATGTTAACGTGTATCATCTTGTAATTTCTTCGAATTATGTGCCACTTACGTACCGTCGATGTAAATATTTATATTCTTTAATCGCTTATATCTCTTTGATCAACTTGATGATAATTAAACGTGGGCCGATGTTTGTATACAAAATATCAAAGCCAGTTTATAAAATATTTCCGAAAAACAATCATCATTTCGTAGTTACAAAAACTAACACAGAAACGAAGCTCGATCATTATTACCACAATTACTTTAGGTATTCCGTCTTACCATAAACATAACGAAGTAAATTTTTTGAGAAATAAATAAAAACAAATAAATATAATGGGACACTTGACACCAATTGACCTAGTCCCAAACTAAGCAAAGCTTATACTATGGACACTAGGCAACGGATAAACATACTTAAATAAAGATAAATAAATACTTAAATACATATTAAACATCACATTAAATAAGTGATACATTCCGGTGCTACACACGGAGTTCCATATCAAAGAACTAACCACCGCTACCAAGTTGATTTTAGTTCATTTAGCAGGAAAACCAAATCGGCAGACGAAACAAAAAATTATAAATACATATTTTTACACCCACTGCATTACTGGCTGGAGAAAACTGAAAACAACAGTGTTGCAGGCTTCATAAGTACATGTGCTCCCAAGAATAACGTCAACATCGTCAACTCAGTATATCTACCTGTAAGGAAAGTCAAGCTGGCCATCATGCACAAATTTAGTATATCCTGAAGGCAGCGCTCAAGGGCACCCCAACCTTTTCGAACAAAAGCCTATTGTGTCAAGTGCCTGCGCCTTTTCGGACATAATAAAAATTGTACACGAACTCTATTCCCATTTGAGACCACTTTTTACTGAAACTGGCCACCCGATAAAATTCGACGTTGCTCGCAACGAAAAAAGAAATGCGGGCTTTGGCACGCCTAAATAAAATCGGATGGGCTTTCTGACTTGCGAGTTGTTTCATACGATGTTTTTCTCGGTGTAGGATAAAGGGATGAGCCTCGATAAATATTAAACTTGGATTTATTTGCTGAAACAAGTAATACTAACAAGCAAGAAGTAGAACACATCCATCATATAACTTTTGATAGAAATAGTGGGCTAATATGTCGATATCTGTGTTGAACATCATCATATTGATACAAGCCCGGCCGAACGGACATTCAAAACGTTTACTTACAATTATGAAAACACGGATCCATTTGAAAACAAGCAATTTCCATTAAAGGAAAACCGAAACGTTAATAACATGGTAGTTTCCATTACAACGTTTGCTGTCGCTTAACGAATTTAATCACAATTTCCTCTTCAGTTCACTTGACGCGTTTTAATTCATTCGCCCTCGGAACGTGTCAGGGTTGTCAGCTTCAAGGTTATGCCCCAAGATTTTAAAGGAAAAAGCACGTAATAGTATTTTCACCATCATTCATCTTTAAATGTGAAATGTGGCTAACAGATCGCTGTCTAATAGTTATAGAAGAATTTATTATTAACTGTTAATACTTTCCACATCTGGCAACTAGGCATGTCATTTATGTTCCAGAATAACTTATGCCGTTGAATATACAGCCAGCCAAAATAGTAGATTGTATAACAAGAGCATAAAACGAGCCATTTTACCCAAGACGTTCATAATAGCCACCCGAGCCAAAAATGGGTTTAATGCTCGTGTTTTACACTCTGCTTTTCACTTAAGATTACGAGGAAATTACTTAAATAGCAACATTGGAAACAATTAAATATTCACTTTCACATTCCTTTTTTTTTAATTTTGTTGATATATTTGATTGATTTCTAGTTTTATAAATTAAAAATTATAAAAAAAAATGTAGAAACTTTTTTGTAGACTTAGACGAAGATTTTATTTTATGCATTTGAGCATAAAATCATTTTATGTCGCCTAGATAAACACGAACTTTACGAGCATGAGAAGTGAAAAAAAAAATTGCATAAAATACGGCCATCGGCAAAAACTAAGAATAAAAAGTAATTGTAAAATGCTGATTTTACGCGATTAAAATTTTTGAAAGCTATTTTGCAAGGAAAGCAACATCATTCAGAATTCGTATATAAATTTGATTTCACGATACTGTGAAAGCATTTCTTTGTTTCTGTTTTTGATATGCCATTTGCGCTCTAATAATATGCAGACTTGAATATGTATGTATAATATAAATGGAACGAAATCTCCTTTGATGGACTGGTTTTAGGCATAAACAAGAAAAACCACTTTGTTTTAGCCATAACTGTACGTGAAGTGTGAAGTCAAATGTGATGGAGCCATTTTCATGAGAGGCAGTGGGTGGCTTTATTTCTACTGGCAATGTTTAATTTGTAATGGATGAAATAAACTGTAGCTTCGTGAATTACATAGATAAAATTCATACAAATATTTATAAATAAATAATACAAAACTAACTAAAACCGGCTGAACTTGTTAGAAACGACTAGATTTATTTTCTAAGTCGCTACACTGGTTGTAGTCTGGGTTGAGTATTGGTAGGTACTGCAGCAAAACTAAAAGCCATGAGCACATAAAGGTGCCCGTAGTCCTTAGTCAGGCCGGCATAAATTAAACAACGTAGAATTTAGTTTCACAAATATTGTTTATTAAACTTTATACCGCATATAAGAGGAAAAAATAAACACTAACCTAACCTAACCTTTAAACACACTAACACTTAACTGTACTTAACTACTTTAACTCTTTATACTATTCGATGTTATTTTTTTAATCTTACTATCTAATGTATTTTTAACCCCCGACGCAAAAAGAGGGGTGTTATAATTTAGAATCTAAAAGAGACATCGACAATCTTATCTCATCGACAAGCTTAGGCGTCCGCGCCGAAGTAGGCAGTTAAGTCTCCTAAAGTGTCGGAATGTGGATATTTGTTCTCTTTTACTATGATAATGCCGAACTACCAGCAGGGCTACTACGAAAATCGAAGTTCGTATCGTACCGTCCCTCTCGCTCTCGTATTAAATAGTATAAGTGTCAGAGGGACCGCACGACACGAACTTCGAGTTTCGTGGTAGCCCTGCAGAAGTAAGTATACAAATGTGCCAGTGACAGGGCAGCGTTGTTCATTGCATGACAATGCCAGCCCATTGGTAATTTGGTACGCAGTTAGAGGTCATTAGTTTCAACTAACTGTTTTATTATCTCCACACTTTTTAGGGTTCTGTATACCCAAAAAAAACAGTGTAACCCTTAAGCAGTGGAAAAATCAAACTTCTAAGTCAAAGGTGTTTCCATACAATATGCCGTAATCATAAAACCTACTTTCAGTTGTCTTAGTAACTTTTTTAACTTTTTTTTTTCTAACTTCAAGTTCGGTTCAGTAGTACAGCCAAAATCAAATAAAGGTGCAAACTACGACAATGAGGGCTATCGTTTTTTCTCTCACTAGATGGCGCCACTGTTGCGTGAGGTTTTTAAAAGTCTGTTATAACGGCCGTGAAAACAAAGTTTAGATTAAAATCATATTTAAGATATCGTAAAACAGTACCATAAACATATTGAGCAACCACAGTATTGCATAATCCCGTTTTGTTCGGAAAAAAGGGAGGGCAAAAGTTTTCGAAAGACAAAACTGTCTCAAATTACAGACGTTCATTGCCCCTTATCGCATAATTGCCATAATTAATTTCAGGTAATGCAAAATATTCACAAAATTCTTCTAATTATAAATAAACCCGCGTAGCTCACCCAAAAACTATGAGATTTGACATTTCGTTGACCTCACGCTACACTAGCGCCTCTAGCGGAAAATTCATTCGCGATAGCCCTCATTTCCAGCTTTCTGCGTTTGCTATTGGCTTATAAAAGCATTTACATTCTCCCTACATATTACTAGTTCATGTCAAAAACCCTAATTATTAGGAAGTGTCCCCAGAAACCAGCACTATACAATTTTACAGGACGTTTGCATGCAATAAGGCGTGGATATCAATACATTAATATGCATTGCATACTCTACACTATGCATATTCATATTTCGGGTACCTTACATCCTGGTCGGAAGTATAAAATTCGCTTCAAGTGAAGTGGAAATTGTTGGGTCGTTAAAATCACTTCCAGTCGAGCCATAACAGCAAGAGTTGGTTGAACTATTCTTTTTTTTTTCATTCGACTGGAAGGCAAACGAGCAAGTGGGTCTCCTGGTGGTAAGAAATCTCCATCGCCCAGAAACATCTGCAATACCAGGGGTATTGCAGTTGCGTTGCCAACCTAGAGGCCTAAGTTGGAATACCTCAAATGCCGGTAATTTCACCGGCTGTCTTACTCTCCATGCCGAAACACAACAGTGCAAGCACTGTTGCTTCACGGCAGGATTAGCGAGCAAGATGGTGGTAGCAATCCGGGCGGACCTTGCACAAGGTCCTACCACCTGCAAAATATAGTTCCCGATATAATAACGCTTAACTAACAATATACCGTACCGTGTATGGTCGTGGCTTAGTGGTTTGACTTAAAGCCTCTCAAGCAGAGGATCGTGGGCTCAGACCCGGCTCACACTTCTGAGTTATTCAAAACTCATGTGCGAAATTACATTTGAAATTTACCACGAGCAGAACATCGTGACGAACCTGCATAACCCATAAAAAATTAATGGTGTGTGTAAAGCCCAATCCGCACTGGATCCGCATGGGAACTACGGTCCAAGCCCTCTCTTTCCAGCCAGCAGTGGAACGTATATAGGCTTGGATGATGATGATGATGACGTCAAGCTGTGCCTGATTTTAGAACAACACCGACACATCCGTGGTGACATAAAAGGCACAAAGACAATATCTGAAAACGGACAGCGCCGCTCTTTGCAGCTAAATACAAACTCCAGACTTCATAAATTCATTGTGCAAGACAAAAGAAAACCACCGTAGCTGCTATTTTTAGTATCGACTTATAAGAAGAATAATTGGCATTTTGGAATTGGTTCTAAATCACCTGCCTGGCTTTTTCCCAATGCCTGGAGCCTTCCTAATCATTGTCGCCTGGCCGTTTGGTCCTGGGGTATTTTGGTAGCAATTTGCATTGCATTCTCCATCCATATCTTTTCTCACTACTGCCATGCAGCAGCAGTACCAGCATTAACATCAGCAATATCCAGGAAAACAATCATAAAACACAAATTGAAAGTGGTGTTTGCTATGGATTTCATTGATATGACTCTGACGATTGTCTACCACTGATGCCTTACCTACGAGTAGTTATCTACTGAGATTGATACTATCAATCAATGTTGTAACATGTAACCACTGACGATGAACAGCATGTTCACGTTTGATCATATCAAAGGCCAAAAGATAAGAAACTTTATCTACTGTATGCAAAATTTCAACTACCTAAGTCTCTCTCTTCTTCTTCTCAGCATATATTCGTCCACTGCTAGACATATGCCTCTTCCATGGATTTCCATGTTGACCTAGTTGCACCAAATGTATTTCGTAAAAATAAAGTACTTTTCTTCTTATCCTCTTCTTAGGTCTCCTTCAACCTCTTCCATTCCGATCTATTTTAGGCAGTTAGAGTCCCGTTGCTGCCGGCCAACTTTTTTATATCGTCCATCTCATTTGCGATCGTACTCAGTAGTCACATCGAACTAAAGTTTTTAGTTAGTGAAGTTTTGGACATTTAATCAAACTCTGCATTCTTAATGTAACTTCGTGAAAACGAATAAGTTGGTTTAACTAAAACTTTCGTTTCGTAATTTCGTAACTGCTTGGAACATAAGTTCCAACTAGTTCTATCTATTGAAAGAAATGAAGAAAGAAGAATGTTTTTATTTTCGGTCCTAAAACTACAATATAAAATAATTTAAAAGTGATTGTGTCATGATACAATACAATACATACAAATACTCTTTATTATACACCAGAAATAATAAGCGATACAGAAAACAGGTACACAGAGAAAACGATAATAAATGATACCAGATAAGCCACCAAAGGCGCAGGCAACGCTAGATGATATTGAATTGATAATAATGCAGAGAAAGACTAATTAATTATTTATTTATTTATTGTCAAGTCATGTTCATTACAATAAGATGTCACATTGGTAATTAAGACTAAATAAACTGATAATGGTGGCTAAGCATGTGGTTTTACAAACTAAGACGAAGTACGGCTTGACGGCTTGCCATGGCACTAAGCTGGGTACCTATTTAGCGTCATGTATGTCTTGTATTTGTTCTTTGTTTGTGTTTATGGCCGCAAATAAATGTATTTTCTTTCTTTCTTCTTCTTTCTTTCAGGTTACTAATCCAACGTCACTTATTAGTGACGTTCGTTGGAGTCTATTTATTAATAGATTACATTTTATTGTTATTGTTTAGAACGTTACAGCGAAATTAATAATTTTACGCGCTAGTCTGAGTAGTTTCAACTCCCTCCGCCTGAATTGCCTTCTTAGTTTGATTAAATAC
Source organism: Choristoneura rosaceana (assembly GCA_037349165.1). Classification (NCBI taxonomy): domain Eukaryota; kingdom Metazoa; phylum Arthropoda; class Insecta; order Lepidoptera; family Tortricidae; genus Choristoneura; species Choristoneura rosaceana. Next base: position 3,570,732 of record JAZBNJ010000026.1, read on the forward strand.
GCGAATTAATCTCGAAACTGTGTACATTTGGTAATCTAAAGTCGTGAACATTGCCTCCGGTTATGTGATTTCATAGTAAACAATGGAACAGTCTATACTGCGACGGCTTCTTTACTCAATGAACACCGAAGTTACGCGAACTGTTTTGTGCGGAACGTGGAACTTTCCGCTGGTTTGGCTCTACAGTAAGTTATAGACTACAAAACACCGACTTCTACATGTGGTTCCTCAAAATTTTCCACCTGTGAGTCGTATTTGAGCTCACGAAAATTTCAAAAAATCCTTAGTGCACACCTCATTGAGTCTCAAGTAATACGTCTATATTGTCTTCCAAATTCGAATTCGAATTCGATTTTTCAGACTTTGCTCCCACTTTATCTTTCAAAACCGAAACCTATAGGTAATTGTAACGTAATTTTATCTACTACTTACTTATTAACTGAGTAAGGGGTGAATTTTAGAGTCTTTTCTGGTTCAGTGATTTGAGTTGTATTGTATTGATAGATCAGTCAGTTAAAAACAGTTGCCTTTTATGCACACAGAAGATAATCTTTACAGTGATGTACAGTCAAATTCGCCTGATAATCTGCTGACATATTCCGCATTAATTTAATACATCTTGTGTTCAACATTGACTCTGAAGCATCGATGAATATCTCTCGTTATGATACAAGTGAACGCAAACGTCTTCAATAATTTTCGAATCTATCTACAGTTTCTCAATAGCCTAAAGTTACGAAAGATTTTAGACTATTCTTGGTAAAGCGAGTCGATCGGCAGTCACTTTGGATTCATATTCAGAACACGTAGATACAGTGGGGCGCTATCGACTTGACAAGCACTGTTACAATACCTTTGAGTAACCGTTACTGCAATATCTCATTTTGATAGCTTTTGTTGACGATGGCATTTTTTTTATAACAACACCAATAGAAGGGATGTGGGTAGGATGGAGGGAAATCGTAACATAACATTCGTACATTTAGAACGAAACAAACACAATTTCAAAATGTTCTCATTTTAAACTCAATCATGTTTTGTTATATACAAAGTTTATTTTAGTAATCACACCTTTAAAATTAAACTGTAATAATTTTATAAAATGAATAACTATCGAATTAACTATTTCAGTTTAATTTTAAAAGTGCGTAATGTGAATATTTCGAATTGTGTCGGTTTCGTTCTAAAGGTGCGAATATTACGTCCTTGCATGGTAGGTAACTTTATTTTGTCAGTTAGGAAAGTGGATTCAAAAGTCCAAATACCTATATTCGGCCCATTATAAAGGGTCGCCTCTTTTAGTGGTTTAGTTTTTTTTGCATGGTTTCAAATCTATATTATGTATGTTTTGAGTTAAAGATTAACCATATTCATTAAAATTAATGAGACCTCTTCCAACGACATTTTTATGAAAAATCTGCGAGCTTAAAACCCATTTTCTGTGAGAATAATAAAATAACCTTACCCGAACAAAATATGAGCGTGGAGCGTAGAAAATGAATGTCGACAATCAACCCTTTGACAACCGTGGCCTCGGTAAAGCCAATTGTTGTCAAAAGGGCCTTGGTCATATTGAAACTATGACATAAGTAAGCAAAAGACGTAGAAGTTTCAATACGTAGGCGAGCCAAGTATTTCGCTAGTAAAACAAAAGAAGCTAAAAATAAAAAGCTAAAGCAAATATAAAAGGGAGAGCTGCAGCATTTATAATTAATAGAAGAAAGAGTGAGGCTGCCAATAAGTGTCATTAGGAACCAGCGCTCGTTCCTTGGGCCGCGATCTCGCTAATGAGGACGCCTTTGCAAAACTCAACGAATTGTTAATACCTTTTGTTATTGCTGTCATATTTTACTGGGGTTTCAGCCCCGTGGGCATCGCTCTGAGGTTTATTTTTGTGTCGAATTGTGAATATTACCCGCGTACGGGCTCTGCTAGGAATTTATATTGGTCTCGAGTTTTATATGATTCCACGAATACCCCATTTTTATTAGACGCGCAGACAGTACGTTCTAGGCCTATTGATCCAATTTAATGTTTCATTGTTCATTTCAAGGACGTCAGTACTGTTATTATCAGTTGTTATTAACCAACTAATATGAACACTAACTAAGACACTAAAATCAATCAATCCATTATAAACCGTTTAACAAATCTCTACTATCTGTTACATTTCCAAGATTTCCCACTTTATTTTGTTAATTGAGTTTACCTCAAGGCTTTATTCTAGAGCCTGTTCTCTTCATTACATATTTAAATGAACTTCCGTAAATTTTATTTCTTAATTGTGATACTTTTATCTTCAGATCGTGAGTGAAGGCCCTCGCTACGCTTCCATCATGACGCTGCACTGGTGGATGCACTGGTTTTGGGTGACGACGCTGCTCACTATACTATGTAAGTCGACTTGAAAATTCTACTATCGTATTATGAAATATGTGTGCAAACACATACACATCACATATAATGTACAAGCATCTCAGAGTTCTGCCAATTGTGTTTTTATTTCTTTCCTTCTGTACAATAAAGAGTTTACATACATAGGTACTTACATACATTCATCAAAGTGCTGGAGACATTTATTTTAAGTAGGCCCGTCTACAACGTCTTTCGCGTTCAGCATAACTCTAAGATCAACTGTGTTCCAAATCGTTACGAAAATATTTTGCAGTGTCAAAATATGAGTATAATAAATTTAACATGTAAAGTCGTCGTTTGTGTCACCAGCAGAGGCGAACTTAGCATTTTTGATGAGACTGCATGCACTTCACAAATTTAGCTCAGCATATTTTATGCCATATGGCCTGAGTACATCAAGTATTCCGCTCGCAGAGATCCTCTCAAAGTTAATCAGGAGTCGAGAACGAGGCGGCGAGGTTTTAAAATATTATGGATTCTTCCCAGGCGTCCATTAAGCAGAATTACATTTCGAGGCATTATATTTTGACAAAAACTTCCTAGAACCTAAAACAACGCTCAGCTTCTATTCTCGTGATTTTAGACCGCTAAGCGGGAAATCAATCAATTCCCTTACCAAGATAAACAGAAGGCAATAAATCTCAATAAGAAGATCGCGTTTGACGCCAAAAATGTGCGGGAAAAATAACAAGGGAAAATTACTGTTTTTTTTACGGGACAAGCTACATAAAATCGCCCTAATTCCTGATTCAGATTAGTTGTTATTTTTCTTTGTTGTGCGCACGCAACGTGGAAACATTTCCGTTTCAAATATATAAATCAAGATTTCTTGAGTTATAGCTGAAATAGTAACAAATAACCGGAATGGTGTAGAATTGAGCGTAAGAAAAGTAATTTTACCTAATTTATTGAAGCAGGCGTTACTTTACGGAGGTCCATATCGAAGAACTAAAAAAGTCTCCTTGCTCACCCCCGACCTTATGATAGTTAAGTTTGCGTAAGCTTAACTATACCTAGTTTGTATTTTCGATATGGATTTTATGGAATAGTAAAAAAGTAAAGTAACAAAATTTGAAGTTGAAATAAAAAATACGAAAAAAGATTCCAAAAAAACCAATCTGCATTCTCAACCAACTTCCTGGCGTTAATTGAGAAAGCAAGAGAAATACGAATTTGACCTGTTCCTTTCTTTTGTCAGACGCTCGTTCTGTTTTAACTGTGTGCTTAAATCGTAAACTGACTTTAGAAAGTCTTAATTAGTTCTGTTTAACGGAGAAGTAAATCGGCCTGTTCAAAGCTTGGCTTTAGCTTAACACCGAGTTTTACTTAATTTACTTGTTCTAATTTGCTATCTCGGAATAAATATGTTTAGTGATAAAAGGCTTCGCGCTTGTGACTAATTAAGTACTGCACCTCCGTGAGGATTTTTTTTACATTGAGTCATATAGTCAAGCGGAAAACTTTGGGTAGTTCTGCGAGCGTTTTAACCGCTATCAGTTTTCTGTCGCATATACTGAAGAAATTAGTCAGGTACAATGGAAGGATTTTATAAAACGATATGCTGTGCATACGGTACAATTATATTATATCTAAGGCGTATTATAAAGTTAATGATTATATCATGGACAGGCATATTTAGAAATAATTCCGATCCACATTAGCGATTCCTTCAAATAGCGAACCTACTGTGTTAAAAATAAAGTTGTGTTGTATTAAATACTTGTGTTGTATAGATATAATTTAATAATTTAGTAAATCTGTTTAAAAAAATATACCTTGTTGAGTTTCTTGCCGGATTCTTCTCAATAGAGGTTTTTCCGAACCGGTGGTAGATTTTTTTTTGACATTCATAAGTGCTTGTTATTTAAATTTTAAATTTAAAATGAATAAAGATATTTTGACTTTGACTTTGAATTACAATTCATTAAAATTTCTTGCTTTCGGCCTCGCATTTTTTCTATATATGAAAGAAAGAAAGAAAAGAAATTTATTGACCATAAATAAAAATACATAGTCGTGAGAAGGTACATACATGCTTCTGGATGTATATGCGACAGGAGACTGATAGCGGTTGAAACGCTCTCGTAGAACTGCCCAATAAGGAGTTAACCACAGGGGCGTGGTATTACCTAAAAGAGGTGATTTGATGAGTGTGGAATTTGGTGAGCTGTGTTTCATGCAACAAATAAAAAAAAATATGTTAAATTCCTTCGTACTGGTTTTCTATTTTTTTTATTATGTGATGTTCAGGAAATCGTCATTGTATTATGATTTAAAGTTATGTAAACTCTTTATTGTACAAAATAAGTAACAAACACAATTGATAAACATCTAAAACTTTCTGATTCCGAGGTTTCTGAGTCTTAAAGTTTTTTTTAATTCGACTGTATGGTAAACGAGCAAGTGGGTCTCCTGATGGTAAGAGATCACCTCCGCCCATAAACATCTGCAACACCAGGGGTATTGCAGATGCGTTGCCAACCTAGAGGCCTAAGATGGGATACCTCAAGTGCTAGTAATTTCACCGGCTGTCTTACTCTCCACGCCGAAACACAACAATGCAAGCACTGCTGCTGCACGGCAGGATTAGCGAGCAAGATGGTGGTAGCAATCCGGGCGGACCTTGCACAAGGTCCTACCACCTGCAACAAGATGGTGGTAGCAATCTGGGCGGACCTTGCACAAGGTTTAAAGTGTCTGATTTATGCCAATAAAGGAGGCAGCAGACATCAAAGTGATCCTATAAGGGTTCGGTTTTTCCGTTTGAGACACGGAATCCTAATAAATAGACGGTCCGTGCCAGCAAGACCTAATGAAATGAATATTCAATAGCGCCTTCTGTACCTCATGAACTTGACCGTAAACTACTGTTGTGTAACCTCATGTTTTATTAGTTTGCCTTATCTTGCCTAGTATTTTATGAGCTAACATAACACAATAACTACGGCCATTATTCCTAATTTAACTTCCTTTCTCTTTAAATAAATTTAACAGTCGGTTCGAATTACAATTCCAACGCCCTCGTTTGCATATACATACATAATATGTATTATTAGTTTCACTTCCTTACCGTAACGTCAGGCTACTTTGTCCCAATGGAGGGTAACTTTGCCCATATGTAAACCTCAAATAGACTCGTCTATTAAACACCTAGCTACAACCAACCATATGGCAATGCGATGTGCCATAATTTTAATGGAATAATCCTGGATCCCGCTGGCCAAAGTTACCTTCCAGGGCCAAAGTAACCCGCCTTTACGGTAACTAAAAATCCACTTCCAATGATACGATTGACTTGGAATTAAATTCAATCAAATACCGTGAACTATTTTATTGAATTATCAAACTAGAAATAAGTTTTAGTAAAAAAAAAATCATTTTTAATACAAGTTTTTTTTTGAGTAACTGTATTTTTTGCCCACTTTACTTGCATTGTCAACCATTGGCATATTGTAGACCCTCGTACAGTAATAATAGGGCGTCTTTGGCGCTATACGCAGCTAACTCGCTGCGGGTCATCGCTGCGCGCTCGCCCTCACTTTCAACTCGCTCGCAAATCGCTAGTGTGATAAGGCCTAAGACAAGAACATCGCAATTTTCATTCGTCACTTAATTTTCCAAAGCTGCTCGGAAAAGGTCAATTTTACAAACGTAATTAAGTCTTCCGCGCTCTTGGTTTGTATAAATAAGACCTTTGTAGTGTACTTTTAATTTTCTCGTGCTTCAATTGTAATTTAATTCTTAAATAATAATAATATAGCCGGCGTTCTATTTGACAAAAACATAACAAGGGCCACTCTTAAAGAGAGTTTTCGTATTTACCGTACCGGAATCATGTTTCGTATAATGTCGTTCTTGCGTAAACAAACAATGCAAACATATTCATCGTAATACTTTCAAGAAAATTGAACGAAAATAGAGAGAAGTAACCCTTGTTCGGGAATAAATGAAGTGTAAATAGAAACAGCGGGTTAGCGGGAACCAATTACTGTAACAATTGTGATTCCTGCTTTCCTGGAGTGGATAAAGTCAGAACTTTAAATGTGTTAAAAATTGAGATCTTAATTTAATTAGTACTCGGAATGACGACGGATGGCCAAGTAGTTAGAGAACGTGACTACGAAGCTTGAGGTCCCGGGTTCGATAATAATACGAATGTTATTGTTTAATATGTTTTTAAGTAGGTATGTATTTATCTATATAAGTATCCGTTTCCTAGTATACATAGTACAAACTTTGCTTAGTTTGGAACTAGGTCAATTGGTAGCCATAGTGTCCTAGTGATTTGACCTATAACCTCTTAAGCAGATGGACGCGGGTTCCAACCCGAGCTCGTGATCGTGAGTGTTTCGGAACTACACTGAACCTCTCATCAATATGTTCTCGTCAAATTTCTTGTGCTCAGAGAGATAACATACACACTCAAACTCTTCCATGAATATTTTATTCCATAAACTAGGATAATACTTTCGTTCCATCCCTGTAGATATCTGGGTTACCATCCAAATGCGCATAAGTTATTTCTAGCTAAGTATAAAAGCTAGATGTTAAATATTAAATAGCGAGGACGCAGTGCGTCGTCCCTTACACCTGACTACAGTCTGTCTAAACAAATTTGACAGTGTCGTTTTCAAAGAAATCACTGCCCTATGGCAGTCGCTTATGTATCTGTCTGTTTGTCGATCCGTCGTCTGTCACACAGGTTTTATAGTCAAACAGTTTGAGCTACAATCTTCAAATTTTCATTTGATCTTAAGCCATACAAATTTTCTAAAACCAAAGACTATTTCCTAACGTTTATAGCGTTCGCGAACGCAATCAAATAATTGTTTTCGCATACAAAAACTGTCATTTCATTGCGATCGCGAGCGTCTGAAACGTTAGGCAATACGGCCTCAGATTGTAGTGAGGACATTGTAAAGAAAAAAATATAAATGAAAACAAAAAAATTCTACTAACAATACTGAAATAAAAAACTTAACTAAAACAAACAGTAACGGTTAGCGGCGGGTCGAAGTAAAAAAAATAGCACTTAGCATGTCACGACTTCATGCCAGCATAATAATCGCAATGCACCTTGTCGCATCGCTTAGCGCCAGTTAGCGCATTGCTGTGCATCTGTTGATTAAAGTTTTTAGTACACTCGTGTTTAGTTAACTAGCAATGGTAAACTAGGTTAGGGTGTGTGGGAATAGAATGGTTTGTTTAATCCTAAACAATATTTTTAATAGGAATGTGAGTATGTTTGTTTCATACACTTTCACAATTAAAGTATCCAAACGATGACGTAATTTGATATGAACAGTTTGAGACCCTGCGGATAGGATAAAAGAATTTTTCGCAGACGAGGTCGTAGGCAATAGATAGCTACTTTATAATTGCTGCAATAATATAAATTGATTATTATTTAATTGTAGCAAAAGGGTGACCAGCCGATCGATTGCAAATATTGCAATCAACGTCGATGGCAGCTAAGGGTCCAGTCGATCGATCGAAGGCTTGAAAGTGCATGTTTATAAACACCAGCTTTATCCCGCGCCTTGATTCCCGTGCTCTATGATTTTACTTTGATTGTTTGTTATTACGACTACCACAGCACATACACATTCTGTAAAATTTCCAGGTGTTGACCTCTTACGTTGCTCTTACAAACCCTAGCAAGACATTATTTTAATATATTTTTGTACGTTGATTCTAGTTCTTAGTTTAAAGTACATCGTTAATTTTAATACTCTATACTTGGGTATTAAAACTTTCAATATTGTTATAAAGTGAGGTTTAGATTGGGGTAAAGGTTTCAAACTGTAAGGGATTGGGGTTTAATTTGGGACCACAACATCCTACGTGACGATAAAAGGATTCCCAACTTGCTAAACGTCGCATTTCATCTCAGTTTGGAGTAACTTTATTGTTTAATAAAGGCAGGGAATTTATATAGCAAATGCCATATTTAACGGCGTATTCGCGTATATTATGTTTTATGACATAGGGTGGAAAACAAATACTCGTAGAGGGATGCAGATGCGTGGCTGGTCTAGAGGGTTAAAGTATACTACCTGATGTGATATGTCAGTACCTAATTTCGCCGGGTGTAACTTCCCATACTGGGACACAGCAGTACAGATTCCCTTCGTTGCGTAATGCAACGAAGGGAATCTTTTACTTCCTTTATTTTTTTTATACTAGGAAAGGAACTATTGCGAGGGTTAGGTTCATCTTACTGACTGCACAATGTACCTAAAGTTAGCATGGGAGCGACCATTGAAACCAGCAGTCGATCGTCGACTGGTTTATATTTTCGGATGCATCCCTTTTATCTACCCTACATTTCTAATTATCCACATGCGCATGTGTATTATAATAGTATTGCTAATTTGTTCTTAAGGTGGTGGTCCAGACATCGGACATTTGATCATAAACCCCCACTCATCGGCCACATTAGCTTAAGTTTACTATCAGATTCCTAACAATAAGTATAAGAACAATTTTAACAATTATTTTAGCAGCATTCGTTAAGCCGACATGGAGTCTTAACTCCTCGAAAATCTCAACCATCCACACACTCAAATCAAGATCTGCAATGCAAATGTGAGCAAATTTGCATTTGTATCCCCTAATTGCTCGCTACTCTAGCACAGTAAATATATAGCTTATAGCTTTCTAGTCCGCTCACTCGGATGGTAATACTTGCATGCCTATCGAGGAAACTCCGTAAAGACCATGTGTCAGTGCTCAAGCTAAAACTGGATTAGGTGAAAAGAACTGTAGTTCTAACTTATTTAATCTTTTTTAAATATTCAAACTGCAAAGAAGATCTCCAAATCCGTTGATTTTTCCTCTCTTCTTGCTGTTGTTGTATACTTTTCTTAGTACGACAAAACCAACCTACTGCCAAATCACTTTTATTTCAAAACATAGACCAGTGTGACATCTGTCAGAAATTTTACATAGTTCTGACCGAAATTTAAGGTGAAACCGAATCAAGATTTCTTATTGAAAGTGGCTGAACTTGAAACCTAACAGGTTGGAAAATTGATTTAATCGTGTTCCTACTATAAATGTTCAGGACTAAGCTCCTGAAATTTTGAAAATTTCAATCACATTTACATGAATGTGATCAAAACTTAGAAAAATCTCTTAACTCATAAACTTTAATGCTTGAGACATATTATTTTCTCTCGGATAGGAATACTATAGCTCTTATCATTAAGCAAGCATCATTCTAATATTCTCGTGAAATGGCACTACTATATCCTTCACGACAAAGGGCAGTTGCCTCACAGAGTTCAGAGTCGTGACAACTGAAATGCACAGTTAAATGAGGATAGAATCTTAACTGGATATTGTGTGAACATCTTATGGCGACCAACTTTAAGTCCCGATTTATAACTGATATTTAATTAAATTCAATTGAATTTCTAAATTAAGATGCCGTTTTAGGGGACAGCTATTCTCTTTAAAATCATATCAATCTTAATTCATAATCAATAGTTACTAATTTAAATTTTCGAGTCGTTGACAAAATTAATTAAATGTTCTACTAATGTAATGTCGGCTCGGGTTACTTTGACCCAGTGGAAGGAAGGTAACTTTGCCCCATATGAAAACAACATATCTAATAAAATAAAATACAATAAATTGTGAGCGGTCAGCAGAAACCAACCATATGGCAATGTGCCATGACCTAAATGCAAGAATAAAACCAGGTGCCAATTTGTCTAACACACTTGGTATCAAATATCAATAGTTTTCTTCACTTCTTTCTGTCACACGCTAAATGATGATGGTAAAAAGAGATGGTGAATGCGATCGCGAATGTCAGCGCGTACAATACGGCCTCTGAACATATGTCAACATATGCCTCTGAACCAAGTTAATCAAAATGGGCAAAGTTACCAGGGCCAAAATCTACTTGTAAAAGTAGCTGCACTTTTGTACACACGTACGTACACGTACGCCATACAAGATTGACAAATGTGTAAATGCGACAGAGTAAAAAAGTGATTCGTTACTATTGATGCTGACTATTACTTACAGTTTTACTTGTAGACTTTCGTAGACTTTCGAATAAATTTGTTGTAAAAACCTCGGTCTTTGAACCACTAAAAATATCAGTTCATTGTAGCTTTCGATTCAGATTGATAGCTTTTGTGTATTTTGCCCGACTTAAAGAGATGGTTGAAAATGATGAGTCTATTTGAAAGTCGGAGCTATTGTTAAGCTATTCACACTTTTAATACTTTATAACTGGCATTTTAATAAAAGATCGTTAATTTTAAGTTTTTTTTGATATAAAAATCTTTTTGTAAAAGTTAACGTCTGTGAAAAAGTTAAAGCTAATTAACGCTTTTCATCTTTTGAATTTATCTCAAATAATTATAGCAAAAGCTTCAAGACGAACGCTAAGTACTAATGAAACTTGAATAAAAATATTGTTTTGAAAGCTTAGAAATGTAAATCCATACTAATATTATAAATGCGAAAGTGTGTGTCTGTGTTTATCTGTCTTTCACGTCGAAACGGAGCGACGGATCGACGTGATTTTTGGCATAGAGGTAGTTTATGGGCCAGAGAGTAACATAGGCTACTTTTTATTCCGGAAAAATGCACAGTTCCCGAGGGAACAGCGCGCGATAACCAAATTCCACGCGGCGCATTCGCAGGCAAAAGCTAGTAAGTACCTTATATATCTTTTGCTCTTCGTTTATACTGAACTAACTCAAACCCGCGGCTTTGCTTCTATTTTGTTTGATAATCTACTTAATACTGGCCGCCTTTCTGTCAGCTTTATTTTCTTTTAAAACGGTGAAGTGCAAATTATGAGTAGACTTAGATTAGAAATCAAGTAAAATTACTGAGTGAGCAAAATATGGTTATTTTTTAATAATTAAGGTGTTTGAAAATAAATGCAGTAAGTACCTAAACTAACGTAAAATAATAAAAGACTGTTGGGGTGTTCTGAGGTTATTGGTACATTCTTGAACATCTTGTATAATTGATTGATTTAGACTTTGTGGAGATTGATATCAATGAACTCCTCTGCTGCCAACCGTATACCGCACCAACGTCTGTGCGACGCATATTATTTTAACAGCAATACCAGTCCTCCTCCTCTACTATATAAAACGATGTATATGTCACACAGGCCCAACTATCCCTCATAAAAATGCTAATGCGTTTCGACTTGCACGAGTTTGTCCTCAAAGCTCTAAACTTTACTTTGCACGGTGCACGGCTGGCAACGAAGAAGCAAATCAAAAACTTATTAGGTCATGAAATTCCATGCAAATTAGGGATGTTATGGAGCTCCGTATCCGTAACCGAAACTATCGGATATCCGAAATAAAAAAATATCCGTAACCGTAACCGAATCCGATATAAAAGTTTCAGATAGTTTCGGATGGAGGCGGAGTTTAAACGTGACAAGTTGTGACAGGTGTATTTTTTTTTGGCCAGCTGAGCCGATTGCTCCACTCGACACATTAGCTGCGCGCGTCCTCTCTATTGTTTATATTTTTTATTGCTTAGTCGTAAAAATTAAAACTTGTTGGTCATTGTAGGATTATAGTACAATTCAACATTTACGCGGGTACTTGATAAAATGTGTTAAGTATTGTATAGTATAATTTAGATATTTTTTGATGAAGTTGAAAGATTCCGCTTCTGCGAAATGTAAACAGTGTGGTAAAAACTTTTTACGCAAAGGAGGTAGAACTAGTTCGCTGAAACTTCATCTTAAATGTGATAAGAACACAGGGATAAGGATTAAGTATTTTACTTTAACACTTCCTTATAAAGCTAATATCCGTATCCGTAACCATAACCGAAACCGGTAGGTATTATGTTTAACATATATCCGTATCCATATCCAGATCCGAAATTGTATATCCATAACATCCCTGATGCAAATGGAAATGGGACTCCAAACAAAGTGCAATATTCAGTTTATATAACAAACTATTAACCTTGACTCATATTATATACCTAGAACAGCACTTTTATCGTATTCCTTTTGACTCACCGGTTTAACCGAGTTAAGTAACGAAGGGTTTCGCTTACGACAGCTCAGTAAAGGCTTCACTGTTTGTATTGGGGTTATTATCTATTTAGCCCCACACTTGCGTAATAGGATATTGTTTTACTTAAAGGCAAGTGCAATTAAAATGCTTACGTGTAGGAGGCACAGTGAAAAAAACTCAATCGCGTACAAGGCTTGAATCTTTGTGCCACTTACGTCGTGCTAAAATCCCATACATATGCCAAAGAAATCATTGTGAAATTGATTTAGCAAAGGTTCTACCCTGGCACGCGAATGTTTTCTCGACTATACCCTTAAAAAGTTTACACTTTTCACTTTATCGACGTGCTTAAAGTATTATATTACTCACGCAAAATTACAGCTTTGCACTAAAAATCTAAGCTAAGCTGCGGACGGACGGATGGACGGAAACTATAAGGGCTCCTTATAGCACTACAGAGCCCTAAAAAATCTTGTGAATTTAGTTTATGAATTCGAATACTTGCGAAAAAATCTCATGACTTTTAAATTTTCCAATGTATACCTATTAATTTGATTCCTTTGTTCAAGTTAAATGAATAACTTAGTAAAGTTCAATCTCCTGAATTAATATAAAAATAACTTGTTTTCTTTAATAAAAAATATTTGTAAAACACAAATATGAATTGAGAATTTGGAGAAGTTTGAAAGTACGTAAAGTGATATTTTGAAACGAGTTAATAGTACATTACAGGTGAGCTCAAGGTAGCGTAATCTGCAAGAAGTGCGTTAGTTGATTACTTTTATTGATCGAAACTCAAGGCTGTTGTTCATTTTATTTTCCTTTTAAGTGATTGGTTCTAAGATTAAAGGTGTTTCAGTGTATTTTGTCTTAAAATAAAGAGTACTTTCACAATTCTTTACTTACCTGAAAAGGAAAAATATTTTGTGTCATCTCTTCATTGTTCGACTGTCTGTTCGTCATCTATTTATCAAACCAAAACACTTTTTGTCAGTAACGCAAAGAGGACAGCTATCTACACACCAAACTTCATCAAAACCCGTCCAGCCATTTTAGTGTAAAGGAGTAACAAACCCTACACTCATGCCACCACTCACCAACTTTCGCAATTATTATTATACTAACCGTTACCCGCGACTTCGTCTGCGTAAATTTCGATTTTCACTATCCCGTGGGAACTATGCTATTTTTTGGGATAGATAATAAAAAATATCCTATGTTCTTCCCGGGACTCAAACTATCTGTATATCGAATTTCAAATAAACCGGCTTAGCGGCTTAGATATGATAAAGTAACAAACAAATTAATAAACTTTTGCATTTATTATATTAAGTAGTGGGATATATTAATAGGACGTAGGATTAAAATCTATTTGTACAGTCAGGGCAGAAATATGTATACATACACTTTAGTACCTTGTCTATTTTCCTCAAATTTGAACTGCCTTATATGAACTGTCACAGCTGTTAAAGTGACAAGGTACTAAAGTGTATTCATATTTTTGCCGTTGACTGTACCAATGTTTCGATACTCAACCTGGGTACTTACCCGCTATTATGTATCATCAAATATTAATGATTTAGTGCTTAGAATACGATAGAACCAATATTCTTTTGTATTAGAACAATAAAATTGTACCGACAATGTAACGAAACGTTCTATTGTATTACTTTATTTATAATGTTTGCCTCGTCAATTATCTTCAATTCGGTGCACAGGTATAATGTGCTGAACGATCTGGAGAATAACCAAAGTTATACGGCATAATTATTACGATAATTAGGGACAAATATCAATTATAATAACGGCCATCCATACTTGCGAGTAATATTATACGTAAAGTCTTTAGCATACATGCTAGAGCGGGTAATACATACAGTGCATACTATTTCGGTGTCACGTCGATTGTGTTATCCGAACATGAGAAATTATGTTACCTACTTGGGATATTATTGGTAGTAACCGGATAATTATATTGTATTGTATTGTATTGTAAAACTCTTTATTGTACATAAAAACACATGATAATAACAGAACACAGGATAATAAGATGTACAAAGGCGAACTTATCCCTTAAAGGGATCTCTTCCAGTTAACCTAATTACCTAATTATTCCGATATTTATTAGATAATAATTAATGATCATAGTTATCTTGATAATTTTCAACCCTGAGAAACAGACATGTTCAAAAATATTGTATTCATTCGAACCACGTCGGCATAAGAGTCGATGGTACCTATATATTTTTGAAAGGTCAGATAAGTCCATATCTTTGCGCTCGACTGTACATTAGGCCAGTATTCTTTATTCCAACATTCAGGTGCAGTCCGCTTGACTTAATATTTGGTATACGCATGTGTAATTCAATAAGAAGGCAAGTAAAAGTACGTAGCAAAAAGAAGTACAGATGGCAAAAAAAGCTAAATAATTTTAACAGTGTAAGTACCTAATTTATATAGGTAACTATCTTAATTAATCTTCAGTATCTTGATGATTATTTTTAACGACCAGATAGTCTAGTGATTAGAGAACCTGACTACGAAGCTTTTTGTCCCGGGTTCGATTTCCGTGTCGGGGCAGATATTTGCATGAAAAATACGAATGTTTGTTCTCGGGTCTTGGGTGTTTAATATGTATTTAAGTATGCATCTATGTATATCATTATGTTTATCCGTTGCTTAGTGCCTATAACACAAGCTTTGCTAAGCTTACTTTGGGACTAGGTCAATTGGTGTGAATTGTCCCGTGATATTTATTTATTTAAGTATTTATTTATTTGATGATGATAGTGAATTAGTGATGAACACATAAGTACCTACTCCATTGATAATACCAATGGCCGTGCGCTCTACTTTAATCCAACACTTCAATTTGAAATCCAATTCGACTGTGCAAAGCAGGCAATTACGACTCCCATCTTACAATTAGGTAGGTACCAATCTTCTTTCAGACTCTGGAACTTTTCGCCGTTAAATCTTCAAACTACGAAGAACTTTAAGCGATCGAAAATTGAATAAGTATAAAAGTAAGACGACTAAAAGGGGATTTTTGAATTCACGAGAGACAGTTTTGAAGGATCGTAGCAACGAGTAGTTATAGACAATATTGCAAAGAAATTGAAGTGAACGTGTAAAGTTTCGAATCCACACTGGCCCCGCATGGAAACTACGGCCCAACCGCTCTCATTCTTAGAGGAGGCCTGTGCCCTACAGAATTAATTTAGGCCGAAACGTCGCAAGTCCGCCTGGAACTTAACCGGTTTTTCCTTGAAGTAAGAAAGACCGCTGCAAATTACTGTTGTTTCCCACAGACGCAAATTAGAGTTTCAGTTTCTTTATTTGCTTTCAACAGATACAAGTACGAGTATCACGCAAAATTGTGTAGAATTAAAATAAACTTAGCCTAAATCATGCAAAAATTCAAAATGAAATTTAGAATAACTAAAATAAATAAATATTCTATGAAGATGTCACATTTTAAGATAAATATAAAACAACTATTTTTAACAATACTGAGTCCCAATTCAAATTCAAATCATTTATTCAGCAAATAGGCCGCAATGGAAAAAAACCTCTGTTGAGAAGAATCCGGCAAGAAACTCAACGAGGTATTTTTTTTTTAAAACAGATTCACAATATTTATAAATGATATCTATGTACTATACATTACAAGTATTTAACACAATTTTATTTTTAACACAGTAGGTTCACTATTTGAAGGGATCGCTAGTGCGGATCGGAATTATTTCCAAATATCCCTGTCCATGATATAATCGTTAACTTTATAATAAGCCTTAGATATTAATGTCTTTTTGACAGTAAATTTAAATTTTGTATCAGTTTCTTCAGTAATAATTAATAGTTTTTCTATTGTAACTTTAGCGTTGCGTACCCGAAGATCGACAAACGGAACTATATTAGTGTCGCTACACTGTCCGCCCGTCTGTCTGCTTGTCACGCAGCTGTTCAACAACCGTAATGATGCTACACAAATAATAAAAGGTGAATTAAATTATAATTAAGTGCGTGTCCGGCTTACGCATGGCCGTTTTTAGTGTTCCGTAGCCAAAATGGCAAAAACGGAACCCTTACAGTTTCGCCATGTCTGTCTGTCGGTCTGTCCGCGGCTTTTCAAACAATTTTTCAATTCTGTGATTCGTTTGCAAAATATTCAACTTTAAAGCGCAAATTTTCATTAAAACCGAGCGTCCCCCCCCCCCCTCTAAAATCTAAACCAGTGGGAGGAAAAATTAAAAAAAATTCAGGCTGGTAGTAAGTATATCAAACTTACAAGGAAAACTATAACGGTTAAGTTTTCTTGAGAATTATTAGTAGTTTAAGAGTAAATAGCAGTCTAAGGTATAAAATATACCTAAACTTGGAATATTCCGTACAAAATACAAAATCCTTAGAAAAATATGACTTAATTTTTTCGTAATGGCTACGGAACCCTATTTCGGGCGTGTCCGACACGCTCTTGGCCGATTTTATTTACCTGACTAATGACACATTTAATCAACCACTTACTAAACATCTAGCGTACCTTAACATGACGTCAAACAGTGCCTCATACGAGTATCATAACGCTAGGTACTTACACGTAATGTGACAGAACAGAAGGGCTACTCCGAAACACCAAATTCGAAGTTCGTATCGTACCGTCCCTCTCACTCTCGTATTAAATAACATAAGCGTAGGCGGGACGGTACGATACGAACTTCGATTTTCGAATTTCGTGGTAGCCTTGCTGATGAGTAACTCCCGGGTAAATTCAAGTAGGTAACTCCGCTGTACGTTGTTTCTAAGAAATATCGCCGAAGTTCGCCTCGTTTTCTTTGTTAATGGGAGAAAATTATACAGATCTTAACTGTGAATTGACGTTCGTGTGTGTGCGGGTAGTTTCTTGAGTAAATAAATATATATTTTATATGTAGTCAGTCAGTTGATAATCGGGATATGTATTGCACACGATTTTTTTCTTTATCAAGCAAATATTAAGAGCGTGTCGGACACGCCCAAAACAGGGTTCCGTATCCATTACGAATAAATTAAGTAATATTTTATACGGAATCTTCCAAGTTTAGGTATATTTTATACCTTAGGCTGCTATTTAGGTACTCTTAAACTACTAATAATTCTCAAACAAACTTGGTCATTATAGTTTTCCTTCAAAGTTTCCACCCACCGGTTTAGATTTTAGAAGAGGGACGCTCAATTTTGATAAAATTTTGCACTTTAAAGTTCAATATTTCTCAAACAAATCACTAAATCGAAAAATTATTCTGCAACCCCGTAATGGTTTTAAAAGACCTATCCAACGATACCCCACACTACAAGGTTGGATGAGAAAAAATAATCACCCCCACTTTACGACTATGGGAGGTACTCAAAAAAAATTGTTTTTTTTTTATTTTTTGTTGCAAGTACTGTTTTCTCGGCATAGTTTACATATTATATTCGTGCAAAAGTACAGCTTTCTAGCATTGATAGTCTCTGAGCAAAGCCGCGGACGGACAGACAGACAAATTAACATTGCTTCTTGGAAATAACTCCAAAATTTAATAGAAATGAAAAAAAAAAAAAAAGTCACTGAACTAATATCGTTCATTGACGAGTACGATCTATGTTTAATTAGTTGCTCATGTTAACCCGGTACGTCACACTGGTCCAGCTGCTACAAACATCTGACACCACCTCATATTTTTTTCAGTATCAGAGTTCGAGGGTTGTGTGGTAAAACCCAATAACTCGATCTAATAATTCGGAAAAACTTCGAATTTCAACTTCTACAATAGACTGTTCCTCTTTCAACAGTCAATTATTTTAACTTATCGGGTTTGAACACGCAACACTTCTGCCGTAAAAAGAACATTGTATTTTCTCGTCTTTTTACATGGTTCTATTCTAATACTCTTTACACGTCCAGCTAAGTAAATAAGTTACACACACAGACACGTTAAATAATTACGTACCGCACAATAAGCCCAAGGTCCCTGGCGCATGGTTGACCGCGGAGGTAATTAAGTTTGGCCCTAATATTAGCCGGCGGAAACCCTACGAGAATATCGAGAGTTAAAAGACTTTTGGTTAAATCTCAAATATCCTTTCTCTCTATAAATATAGCCCTCTCATTCTGAGAGGAGACCTGTACCCAGTAACGAGATGTTTACAGGCTTCAGATGATGATGAAGAGGCAATGCCCGCGTGGATCCTGGAGATAGTTTCTTTGTGTTTGCAATATTTTAAAGATTTTTAGTGTCAAATATTTACTTAGGTCCTTTTTCAGCACACTTACCTTCACTTCCTTTTGTACCTACTTTTGCGTTTAATTGAAAAGCATGCAATTAGGCGTTTTAAAAAAAAGGGAGCTCTTTCCGTTTTTTTTTTTTATTTTGGAAGAAATATGGTTTTTCCTACTCAGAATCAAGAGCACAATCGATTCCGATCGTTTAAAAAAATATCCCCAGTTTTTTATACAAAAATTTATGAGTCAGTTTTGTAGCGCCCATACCTACTGAGTGTAAAAAACGTGGCAAAACTGTAATTTTTTTGCGTAACTGTTGAACTTAAATTAGCACCTACCTGACAAAGTTCTAGACCACTTCACTCATTTTCTTCCTTGTATTTTTTAAGGCAATGGTTTTTTTTTTTTATTTAATATTGTATCTCATACTTTTTTGATATTTCTGTGAAAATGGTAGATTAAAATTTTTATAAACCATATAATATTTAGAACAGGCTAATTATTAGCTTTCATTTGATACTTACCCTATTGTTACAATACAAAATATTTTATTTTATTCCTCCGCCGTATTTTTTCGCACGCGCCATATTGAAATATTATATACCCTATGTTACTCCGCTAGTGATGACGAATTCAATGATACCTCATATGTTAAAATCTATCCAGCTGTTTAGGCTGCAGCGAGGACAAAGAAATGCACATACATACCCACATACGCTCGAAAAACATAACCCTCCTTCAGGCAGTCGAGAAAAAGGCCAAACATACCAGACATCTGTTCTAATTTATTAAGCCCAGTTTGTCGCCCTTTAGTAATAAGTAAACACGCCCCGTCAAAGTTTCTATCAACCACAGAATACGTGACATTTTAGTTTGACCCCAGATCCTTTCCTTTTCCAACTTTAAATACAGCTATAACAATGAATAGCACATATATAGCACGTACACTCGAAATATGAGAAGCTGAGATATGTACCAAGTTCCTTTCAATCCCTAGCACACTTTGCCGAAGGATAAATAAAGCATTGCCGAGTGAGATTCTTTTCAAACGTTTCAAGCAAAAAGGACCGCTACGTTTGCGCAAAACAACTGAATAATTCTGACAAGTAACGTACCTAAAATGGGTAACGAAAAGATATTAATTCGTGTACATTTACATACCCTTTTAGGCGTCAGAACGAATTAATGTGTAGGTATATATTTGGTTCAGAAAACATCAGATGTAGATTACTTTCGGTTCCTATTTGTAAAATGTATTTAATTTAAATGTTTCTTGTTTCTGAAGCTGTATCTCGTTCTGCAATAAAAAACGAAGCATATTTTTAGAAATTCAATTAACGTTTAAAAACTTTTCCAAGAAGTTATTTCTTCGCAATTATCAAATTGCTGTTTGCCTTTGGCCTTTTCAAAGGACGTTTTTTGTTATTGTTTTTGAAAGTATTTGGCGAGCCTTTTCCACTGAAGTAAGATAAGTCACGTTTGTATGATAAATATTTATTCTAATTAAATTTGAAGTACCAAGAAAAAACATGTTAGCGTGGAAAGCACAAAAAAATCATTACGTAAATATTTTACTCAGTTTACTCCAGGTTGTTGGTTATTGAATTATAAAATCACAACAACAAATCACTTTTATCCTCCTATCGCCCAAGTCAAATTTTTGATATATTATGTACTAACATCAAACTTTATGTTTCCTGTAGTCCTTTATAAAGGACTGGACCAAAAAGTTGTTAGTAAAAGATAGGTACTCGCATGATGATGATCGATGATATCCATAGAATCTATTTATATTTAAAAAAAGTTTTAACACACGCATAAGATAAATAAGAACCAGCTCAAGCATGATATCCATTGCTTATATCCATTCGATTAGAATAAAACATTCAAATATTACAAAAACCTATGAAGCTGGCAAAAAACTAGCAGTCATTGGAACGTGAAACCCGTTACCTGCGTTTTGCTACATAACTTTTTTGAACTAATGGATTAGAAATCAAATAATGGTTATTGATACAAAATACGATCATTATTTTTTATTCTACATTCTCATCCGAGTAACGCACACCGAAGCTAATGAAGAACGGATCATTGGTGTCTTCTTCAACGTCTTTATTGGCGGAATCAGCGATATTTAGTATCGATGGAGCTGTATTTGAAAACATTGAACTGGATCGAGGATTATTTTACAATGAAAGTGGTGAAGCTGCTCTAAGCCTTGGTAGTCTATTAGTTTCCTTGGTAGCCTCTTAGTGATCCCGCAGACACACAATTTAAAGTTGGCCAACTAAATTGTACTGTATACCAATAGAGCAGTAACTTAAGGGGCTATCCGAAGTTTTCATCTATTTTTGACAAGTTTTGAATCGTAACTCCTACTTTTGCACTACAGATAGAATTATAAGTCCAACGGCTATCGGTTTTTCAATCTTTAATCTCCATTCTTGTCTACCGGATTTTGAAAAAAAATGAATCATTAATTTTGTATGACTTTTTAAACATTGGAAAAACACTTATTTCGTATCTCTATTGACGTGAAAGATCTAACATATACGAATTATACATATTTGGGATCGTCTTTGACGTCTCTAAAAACGTGTTGAGGGTTTTCATTTGAACCTAATTAACACAAAAGTTATGGGCAGAAAACCAGTTTTTTGGCCTAAAATTGTACAACTTTGATGCCAAATATCTCGAAGACAATGAACTTTGAAGTAAACATGGGATACTATATTGCTTAAAGCCGTTGTTATTCATATAATAAGCTACAAAAAACATTAGAAAACTAAGGAATTCAGACGGAAGGTCAAAAAATTGACGTACAAAGTCGAGTGAACATTCTCAATTTGCCTTATCTGTGATAATAGCTCCCGGTAATCTACTTTGGACGGCCGACCTTCCTATCACCCCTTTTAGTGAAAAACATCCCCCAAATGGATATAAAATAGTTTCCTCGAGATGTACGACTATTTATTGATTATTTTATAGACAAACGAATAAATAGAAAAATGTATTGGTCAATAAAATTAACTGGTCTTATATGTTATATAAAGAGAAAGTGTGTGTGTGTGTGTGTGTGTGTGTGTGTGTGTGTGTGTGTGTGTGCGTGCGTGCGTGCGTGCGTGCGTGCGTGCGTGCGTGCGTGCGTGCGTGCGTGCGTGCGCGCGTGCGTGCGTGCGTGCGTGTGTCTGTCCGCGTGCGTGCGTGCGTGTGTCTGGCCGCGTGCGTGCGTGCGTGCGTGTGTGCATGTGTGTGTTATCCTACGAGTTAATACCCCCAAAATCTCATCAATTATATAAGTCTAGGACTATTCATCACTTTTAGCGTTTTCAATATTTCCAATATTATTTAAGATTTAACGCCCAACGACTAACAATTTTCCTCAACAAACTTCGTGAACATTGGATGGGCACAAGTCCCTAATAACTTTACAGAATGTAAGCTCCTTCCTTTGTTTTACAAGATTTAATGCAAAGATCTTTTAAAGAATAGGGATAATACCCGCTTTCTTTCAAAGACTTTGTATCGAGAACCCTTTGTTTTTGAAACAATGGTTTTGTCGGGGATCAAACATTTATCCTGTTTTTTACTGTTAATCTGTTCAGTATAAAACCCTTCTTAATGAACTTGGAAAATGATAAACATTTTTCTGCACAATTTTTGTCGTTTGAATTTTCCAACATTGAAAGTTTTACCTCTAAATTTTAGATCCCCGATTTCCCTGATACATCAGTCTAACCTAGGTCTAACCTAACGCAAAGGCGCTCAAGATCACATTCGTTTTCTCTTTCTAATGTCATTCTATACCGGTAGATGGAAAACGCTCGATTTTAATGAAAATTTGCACATTAAAGTTAAATATTTTGCAAAAATATCACTGAATCGAAAAATCGTTTTAGCAACCCCCAAAATGGTTTTAAAAGACCTATCCAACGATACCCCACACTACAACGTTGGATGAGAAAAAAAATCACCCCCACTTTAAGTCCATAGAAGGTAGGTACTCTAAGATTTTTTTTTAATTTTTTATTGTACCATTTTGTCGGCATAGTTTACATATATATTCGTGCCAAATTACAGCCTTCTAGCATTGATAGTCCTTGAGCACGGACGGAGCCGCGGACGGACACACAGTTAGACAGACAGACATGGTGAAACTATAAGGGTTCCGTTTTTGCCATTTTTGCTACAGAACCCTAAAAATGGTAAATGTGATGCTCATTCCGAGTGCGTTAGACAATACTGGCTACAGTAAAGTTGAATAAACTCCGCTCTATTATGTTTTGCTACTGTTTATTTTGCAGACCCGTCTGTAACTGGACGAAATGCACGCGAGCTCATGAATGTATAATGTTTTTATTATTCAGTGCGAACGAACTGTCGGAGTTTATTGAAAGAGATCTCACTTACTTCAGCCATCCATGTTCGTTCCATTCACGAAACAACCGACAATTGCTAAAATTTTTCAAAAGACTTATTTACAAACATCAGTCTACCTAATTAGGTAATAACATCAACTAACACGCACGTTGAAAGCCGTTACATATCCAACAACGGTCAGTTGCATCTGTTACAGAGAAACGAACGGTCCATTCCGTGATCTGAACTGCATTATATTGATTCTTAAGCTCACGTGATCTCATTGCTTTTTCCAGGGAGCAGCAGTTCAGCTGCGCCACAGTCCGAGGAACTACAACACATCACCACCGACGTGGAAGAGGAGCCTCACCGCAACCCAGACCAGACCCGGCAGGGCCGGGCTATGTACTTCACCAAAACATCACCAATATCCACTACTAAAGCGCCTCCATTGGTCAATTCTACTAAGAACCAAACAGAAGAGCTTATCGAACATCTAAATCTAAATGTAACAGAAAACGCCAATGATACCGAAGAAGTCTCTTTCCCATCTCTCCCTATTCTGAAAAACTTTAACGCTACCGAAGCGAAAAATATTTCCAAAACAGTATTACCCGTAAACGATACGCAAGTAAACGCTACAGCAACTCCTCTGCTATTCAGTAATTTAACAGAAGCTCAGAACTCCACGTTTGCATCAAAGAAACGGAATCTTACGAGGCCAGATTTTATAAAGAGTGATACTGTAGAGAGGACTTCTGAGAGCCGGATAGTGACGGATAAGCCGCTATCGCTAGAAACGCAGAACTTTCTGCAGACTCGGATCCCACCGAACATAGAATCTTCTAGAAGGGTGATAGACCAGGGCGACGGCGGGATGGACACGGGGGCGATAGCCGGGATATCGTTCGCAGCGCTGGTGCTGAGTGCCCTCGCAGGGAGTACCGCGTTCGTCCTCTACAGACGGAGGTACCTGAACAAGCCCCAAACGTTGAACGACAAGTGCTCCAATCCTGACTCCAGTGGATATCTTGACGATAGCACTATTCGGGTATGTATATTGTTAATTTTCTTCATGAGTTAATTTTTTTTTTATTCGACTGGAAGGCAAACGAGCAAGTGGGTCTCCTGGTGGTAAAAGATATTATCACCGCCCATAAACATCTGCAACACCAGGGGTATTGCAGATGCGTTGCCAACCTAGAGGCCTAAGTTGGAATACCTCAAGTGCCAGTAATTTCACCGGTTTTCTTACTCTCCGCGCCGAAACACAACAGTGCAAGCACTGCGGCTTCACGGCAGGATTAGCGAGCAAGATGGTGGTAGCAATCCGGGCGGACCTTGCACAAAGTCCTACCACCTGCAAATGAATGACACCTACCACGTGTTAATGATTTCTTTTTATTATACTTTAGCATCATTAGACGGAAGTGTCTCTTTGAGACAGTTAAATGCAGTTGTAGATATAGAGCATTCAAAGAAACAGCCTAAAGGTAGGAAAAGCGGTTAAAATAACGATCTCGGACTGACTTATAATAATGATATCCAGATAGGGAGAGCATCTTCACGTGTTAGCAAACCATTGACGGCCTGAAGCGGTTAGCTTCATCTTTCCTAATGTAGAATATTTCCGAATAGATAATAATCTAGGGCTCTTCAAGGCTAGACTGAATCACTGAGTTACACTTTTGACTTTATCTGCATTTTCTGTCTAGTGAGATCAGGTCGATCGCTGGGCAGTTTATTGTCAAAAAAGGCGTGCTTATTTTTGACATTCATTCAACTACATAGTTGTCCTTTTCTACTACATTACTCGTCAACTCAACAATCAGCATTAACATTAAGATCAGCTTTTTACAAGCTTTCATTTAATTTCACCTGTCCCGTTGTCTGTCAGTAATCAAATCTTGCAAGTTAAATTAGACCAACTTCCAGTGTTTGGATTGACTTGAAATTTGGTATAAGTACTAATGTAAATTCCGTGACAGCACAATAATATTGTAGTGACATCCTGGTAGTCCGGCCAGGAACATCTCCACAGGACGGAACTCTTCAACGGTTAATGGCATCAACTTGAAATTTGGTGTGCTAATAGTACAGAACTTAGTAGAAACTTTTTATTACGTACTTAAATAACAGTTTCTTTCTCTTTTTCCAGGACAATTCCGAGGAGATGTACAGCCTCGACAACGATTCGTTCCTGAACTCTCTCGAAGCCATGACGATTCAGAACTATTGGACTGACACGGTGAAACACACTAAGTTGTAATCCCTAAGTAGACGTGAACCTGTCTAGTATTAGCGATGTGAAATTAACTATTCGGTTAAGAACTCTTCCAAAGTGAGAACGTGAACTTTAACTCCTTACCTAAGTAGTATAGTTAAGTTTCTATTAAGATAGTAATGAACCACCCGCCTCGATTTCGCAGCCAATTTAGGAGATGATATTAACAATTCAATTGTTAATCAGTAAGACCGCAAGAAAAAAATGAGATAGCAATCTTTAGTATTTCTATCACATTTTGTGTTCAGCCACTGTTTTGATCACAGTAAGCAGATTCTAAATAAACTGCTAAGTTTATGTCGCTACATGTGTATATGTAACACTAAACTTACAAAGGAAACAATTCTTAACTGTGATAAAAACTTCAATCCCCTATGTCACCGTTTTTGAACGTTATAAACATATGTCTCTTTCTCATCAGTATATTGGAAAGAGACTGATGTTTGTAGCTTTCAGTTTAAGCAGCTGCCACTTCGGCTTACTGGACAGTTTGCCAGATTCACATTTTGTGTCATTAATTTCGTAGGAACTTTGTACTCGCCAATCACCAAGCAAAAACACTTATCTACGATGCTACGCTGCTTAGCAAGAATATAGGTACACTGACTGGTATGTAATACGCAATACTTGTGACTCAAGTTCTTGAGTATTCATTCATATGCCAGTAATAACAACATAACACCGCGAATTCGCGTTGCATCGTAGTTATGTGAAAATTATGTTGTTAAAATTATGAAATGAGGAAGGCAGTAAATGCACGCCCGAGTATTGTCAGCCCAGAATATGTACTTTATAGAAAAATCTTTAACGTTTCGGGTCAACAAATAACGAGCGTATATTAACCGCAGCTGAAATGATTATGAATGTGGAGACACTGATTCGTTAAACGAATCACTGTTAATCAAACCCCAAACTTACTGACAAATGCTTGATCTAATTAAAATTATGTGAGTTTTCATATTCTTAATCGATGTGAACTATTTGACTTAGATATAATAATTAATTTATAGTCGTTGTCGTTTTATCAACACTTCTGTAAATAGTACATATTGTGATAATTATTTTTAAAGTTTATGTTGTAATGATGTATCCTAGATTATCTTTATAATTATGATATCGTTTCTTACCGCTTTTACACTATATTTAATTTAATTTCTATCGATCATTTATTTAGATCCACTGTAACATTGACAATTGGGAATTTTATTTAATAATTTATACAATTTATTGTTTAGTTTTAGCTTTAGCCTTAAAAGTATGTTTGCCCAGTGTTTCAATTACTTAATTAGCTTAAGTATGTGTTAATGATCTCAATTATATCATTGTACTGTTAAGAGGCGAGGTATTCGTAAGCTTTAAGAGTAACCCCCTTCTTCCAAAGTACTTACAAACGGCACTGCTGACTTCACCCTAACGTTACTAATTTTATCTAAACATGCACTTGATAAATTTATTTCGATTGAATAACCACTGAGTGAATTAAGGCAGATGCTCTTAATTTTAAACACCTCTGCACTTTGAATTTTTATCTCGTTATGATCAACAGTTTCGAATAATTTATTGAATCAGGCGTTACTTTGCGGAGGTCCATATCAATGAACTAAAAGAATTTCTTTAGACTCTAACAACTGGTAGCATGGTGTACGGTTGTGTCACTCTGAAGATGAGCTCTGGTTGAGTTCGAAACGCGTCAGTGTGTTGTGGTGGTGGTGATAGATGGGTTTGTGTAATTTGTGTGTGTTCTTACAGTGTGGAGGTGGAGGAACTGCATGAACACGCATAATTTGCATAGACTTAGCTATCTTAAGGTCGCGGGTGAGCAAAGAGATTCTTTTAGTTCATCAACAGTTTCGACCTATTTTGCCTAAGTAAACGCATAATTACATAAATCAATGAATTTTGACATACTACAAAGTTTTGTCTTGATCCTTTCGATGATATCATTTACTTCGTGTATTTGATTTTTGTCACTGTTATAAGCTATGTGTTTAAAAGGATATTTTTATTAAATGGGATTGACGAGATTATCCTACAGGATTATAACATCATCAGTGGGTCGACATTATACATAATGCCTAGGTACTTACATACCTACGCTACCTATATGTAATGAAAAACGAAATGTCTTTAATCACAATAAATTACTTAACAATTTGGTTATAGAAAGTAATAGACAAAGAATACTATTAGGTATTATAAACCCAATTTTACTATCCGCCACCTATTGTGTTAGCTGACCAAAAAACTATTGAACTACATATTTTAAAGTTGTATAGACTTTGTTATAGAATCAAAATATCCTGAAGTAACAGAAATAATTCGCCATGTAATATTTAATTTTTGTTATACGAAGCATAATAATGTTGAATTTATTGTATTGTATTTTTAACTCGTTTTTTTGTATTATTGATGTGATTGACACCATCCGTCCATTGTTCTTTTGTTTCCAAATTTATTGCATTTTTGTTAGTTTTTTTCTAATGTATTCTGGTTTCAAGGTTAAATTTAAAAAAATGATTTTCCAGCCAGTTGTATTATAATGTCGGATCAAGTAACTTAAGTTATATAACTCAAGTAATAAGATACGGAGTAGCTAAAGTGCTCAAAAATAACATGATACTCTACCATCTTTACAATACCTGAATTATCCATAACTTTTTGATCACTTTACGCCGCTAACGTCCTTATTTAATGCCATAGGTGTGACAAAACAGTTATATAAGCGTAAACACATACAGCGACGCCGACGTTAGTTAATAATTTCATAATTTCAGTTCAAATTGTCAAAAGTCGTGAATCACGAAAGCCCGCCCGTTGTATTCGATGGCTTGATCCATGGGACATAACTACTTAATTTCTAGTGACTACAAATAGTCATATCAACCTTAGAATAAGACTTTCAAATTAGATTTGAACTAACATATGAAATTTCGTAAATCGTCTGTATTATTTAAAAGTAAGCTGAGAGAATATTGTAATTTTGCACTATCACGAAATAATTAATTGTTATCTTCAATTATTTCCTATTGTAAACCATTTTTACCGTACACGGGTATATGAAATTATCTATTACTTCCCATTTTAAAAAAAATGCCGCAATGCATTGTTTTGATCATTTTCACTTTAGTAGAGCCACAACTGCAAAATATTGATCTTAATATACCTAAAAATCTGACCATTTACCACAGGATTTTTAATCAGTCGTCAAATATTCTTTCACATTAAAATACTACAGAGTTATTTAATAAAGTAATGAATTCCTTGCTCTTGTTGAACTCACTGATTGTACGGTCGGTAAGTTGCGCTTCGCCGTTTTAAGAAAAAACAAAACTGACATAAAAACGGCCAGTTATAAAATGTCTCAATAATATGCAACCTTGTTGTGACATTACACCAGCATGTTGCATTTGTAAACTTTTATACTGGGCATGGTAAAAGAGGAATTTAAAAAAAAACGCAACCTGCTTTTTAACCACCACTATACTTTAAAAATTAAAATGGTTGTAATTAAATTAATAAATAAATGAATAAAATAAATAAAAGTATAGTGTAAATGTTGTCTTGATTCAGAACAAACTACTTTCAGATTTTCAATGAAGTATAAATTAGCACCTTGTATTTAATTTTGTACAGTTGTTTCTGCAGATGTGGCACTTCTAACTACCTAACCTTTATTATTTGATGTGTCGCATAGTGAAAGTGGCCATATTTATTTTCTATAGTCAGTATAGTGTACAGAGCACCGTTTAAAAACAGATCCAAATTATCACGGTGCTAGGATAATTATATTTTTATTGAAGTAGACAGAGAATAACCCCAATCAATGATACATTCTAGTTTGTTTATCAAACACATTCAACTGTAATATTAGTAATAATGGGATTAAATCTATTTTTACTGGAATGGCATTGTTTCTTTATTCGTCATCATCATCAGCCGGAAGACGGCCATTGCTGAACAAAGATCCCCGTTAGAACGCCACAATGAACGACAAATCGCCACTTGTAGCCCTCTAATATGCGCAACTCTAACTTCTCTATTCTCAACTCTCTATTTAGATTGTAGGAACTGTGGGGACGACTGTAACTTGGTAAGAGCTTAGGTAAAGGGGATCTACGCGCGTGACTTTAATCTCAGTTCAAATTAAAAGGATATTTCTTCAGTATTTAGATTTACTGTAGAGCTTAAAAATACTTTACAGAGATAGGTCCAGCCGCTTATAATATTTTTCACCTATTGACGAGTTCTGACGTTTCGAGTTTGATAGTTTTAAAGATGAACCATTTATCGAGTGAACTGACGATTTTTCTAAGAGTTATTAGTGCCGATTTTTGGAGAAGCGGCATTATATTAAAAAAATAATTTTTCCACTTTTCCGCCTACTGTGCCACCGTTTTCGTTCGAAATAATCCCTCAAACGAATTACAAACTCCCGACTCCGGGAGAATAACAAAATACAATGCAAAGAAGATGCAACGGAACGGAAGCAGAGATTTATGCACGCTTGTCGTCAGATATCGGTGCTGGTGACTGTACATACGGATCGATGTCGTTTATTCAAGATTATTTATCTGACAATGTTTGTCATGTAACTTATATCAGAGACAGAATAAATATCTTATCATCAAATAACAACGTCAAAAGTCAAGCTTAGTCGATCATTTCTCCTCGTGATTGTAGCGTGCTTATTTTGAAATAGCTTCATTTATAAAGTGGCACAAAATGGTTAAAGCTTGGTACATGGATAATAAAATGAACGACCCTCGGTTGGAATACCACAGGTATCCGCCCAAGTTCATCTCTCAGAAGGAGTTGTACGAGAAAACCGGTGTTGAATATTTTAAAGTAAGTGCTTACGTATTCTGTTATTTATTACGTTGTTGACATAGAGAGCACGAAGCGCAACATTTTATCTTTGTATTTATTGCTATTATTTATTTATTTATAATAATCATTATGACTATAGCTTTGTACAAAAATGCTTTCGTTAGTCTGTCCGGCTGTTCTCTCATCTCGGCCTGTATACTTTCAACTGCGGGTCACAGGTCTCCTCTCAGAACAGGAGGGCTTGGACAGTAATTCCCACGCCCGGTTGAACCCGCCTTTTGCTTGAGAAATCAGCAGTGTACCTAAGTACATTTATTTTGCCCTTACTTATAATGTAGAATATTGCAGTATAAGATATCTAGGTTTAGTTAGATTAGCAACAATTCTGAAAACTTTTGTTCTATAAATAATACACTTTATGACTAAAAAGTTATTTCACCTCACATTGTAAGAGCACACACAAATCACAGGTAAACACGACAGTGCTGCAGTGTAATGTGGTGGTGGCGATCTAGTGGTAATGGGTTTGTGTGATTTGTGTGTGTTCTTACAGTGTTGAGGTGGACGAACTACATGAACGCCCATTTATGACAGCAACGACCTTACGGACGTGGGTGAGCAAAGAACCTAGGTTGTTAGTTATTGTTTGTTATAAATTTTAACGTTTGACCAGCTGAACATAGACACCTTGGAAACCGATGGTGTTCTAGACAAGATAAAGAAGGAAAGGGACTACAAGTATGAAGACGAGCTGGTGATTCTGAAGGAATGCTTGCCCGACTATGAGGAGAGGCTGAAGGCCTTCTACACAGAGCATCTTCACCCTGATGAGGAGATCAGGTATGGTAATTGTCACGTGAGTATAGAACGGGGGGCTACTACGATATTTGAAAATCGAAGTTCGTGTCGTACCGTCCCTCTCACTCTCGTATTAAATAATATAAGCAGTGAGACGGCAAGATACTAAGTTCGAATTTGGCACTTCGTAGTTTGGTCAGAGCGAAAGCTACATTCGCTACCACAAATACTGCACAGATGGCTTCTACAGATAATGTAGATCGCACTTCAGCATGGACATGGGGGTGCAATGGAGTGCACGTAAAAGAAAACACATAGATAATCTATAGGTAAAGATACCTACGTTACATGAACAAAGAAAACACTAGTATGTGCCCTTAGTGCCCTAGCCCGCTAGAATCCAATTTTCAGTCTAACTCAGCATACCCAAGGGATAAATCAGCCTGGAGATGGAGAAAGATCTCTCTTCACTCAAGTGACTCAAATGTGGCCTTCTATCACGAAATAAATTAAAAAAAACTTAGTTTATAAAAAAAATGTGCTCTTTTTCCTCTTCCAGATTGGTGCTCGAAGGTTCAGGATACTTCGATGTGCGCGACAAAAACGATCAATGGATACGCATTGAATTCCGCACAGGAGACATGATCATCCTACCAGGTGGCATCTACCACCGTTTCACTCTAGATTTCACTGTAAGTAGGACTTCTATGGGTTACATATCCCCAACCTTCTAGTCTACACCCTGTAAATACATATAACACATGTTCCGCACTTTATACACTCTTCGAGCTAGCCTTAAACCGAGCCCAGAGCAAACTCTCTGAGCCCCATTCTTGTACATAAATAAAAAAAAAACATTTGATATGCACACATTTGCTAACTATGCAATTACCAGGGATAAAATCTGCACTATCTCCATACCAAGGCAAAATGAGCTCAGTACTTTGTGGCTCTGCAAGATGCAGGCATACAGAAAGACAGAGTTACTTTCGCATTTCTAATATTAGTATGGATTACTACTTATCTAGGCAAACTTATCTTATGAAGTGATAGATAAATACAACTGGTATGGCCGCCGTGTAGTGTAGCAGTGACGGAGTGGGCCCTCGCCCACGGCCTCGCACTTCAAAGGGCCTCACGAGGCCTCCTTAAATGTGATGCGACCATAGAAAAGGGGCCTCTACGACTTCGCCCACGTCTAAATTAGTCCACGCTACGCCACTGCCGTGTAGTATGTAGTGGTTATTTAAGGGACGATCTATAGTCACAGTCAAAATACCACCAACGGGACTTATCACTCCCGCTGCTAAGAACTCGCGCTGCTAGGCAGACTTGACACCCCACACTTCAGTCTACTCGTGACCACGGCCACTGCAATGTTGCCGAAACGTCGAGGTAAATATTATTTGTGTGTGTTTGCGTGATAAGTCCCGTTGGTGGTATTTTGACTATGAGTGAGAATCACGAAAGCTTAAAAGGATCTATTCACGTTAATACTAAGTATAATTGTAGTCCCTATAATTGTATAATATACTTAGGTATAAAAATACCTATGTGTTATCTGGATACACATAGCATACATTAGGTATACATTTAATCATCTGTCCTTTGAATATTCCAGAATTACATCAAGTTGAAGCGTATTTTCTCTGAAGAGCCGCAGTGGGTGTCATACAACCGGCCTGCTGATGACATGACGTGCCGCAAGGAATACGTCGACAAGCTGGCCAAAGGATTCATCGCCGTAGCTTCCCAGTGATTTGAACTTATGTACTCCTGTAGTTATCGTTTCGCATTAGTTACTGTAGCTTTCATTGTATACTCCAATTCAATAGAATCTGACAATCCTGTAGACACTTCCAGCCTACTAATATGAACACCGGGCTGCCTAAGGCTTTGTGATGTGACTATTATTCTTTTTTGATTCCTTTTAGATGATAATTGCAACAACAAGGACATATATAAGCAGGCGTGCCCACGTTAGGGTGTGTTAAATGTATAGAAAATTGACAGATTCTATCGACACGTGTAAAACATGTTTGGTGCATTTGAAGGGTCCACGGAAAGAACATAACTATATGCCCAGTCACCTTTTTTAAAATTGAGATTTTAAAACCATTGAATAAAATAATCTCAGAACAATATAAAATATATTTTTTTAACTTTTAAATAAATGGTAACCATAGTAATCGTTCGAGATGACTAACTTTCAAACCGCTGTAACTCAAAAAGTCGCTTAGGTG
Organism: Choristoneura rosaceana; assembly: GCA_037349165.1. Classification (NCBI taxonomy): domain Eukaryota; kingdom Metazoa; phylum Arthropoda; class Insecta; order Lepidoptera; family Tortricidae; genus Choristoneura; species Choristoneura rosaceana. The sequence continues at coordinate 3,603,921 of JAZBNJ010000026.1, forward strand.
ACTATAGACACGTTAGTTCTTTCCGTGGACCCATCATTTGCAACTAAAAAAATAAGTTTTGGTAAATAAATCATTTTGAATACAATATTTTTCTGCTGACTGTACTTTTTATTGACTGTACTTACGTACACCTAAACTACATTTGTATACTTACCAAATTTCAAGTCGATGACATTAACCGTTGAAGAGTTCCGTGCTGCGGAGACGATCCTGATCGGACTACCTGCATTTCACTACCAGATTATTGTATTCTCACGCAATTTACATAAGTATAACAAATTTCAAGTCAATCCTAGTCAATACAACTACTGGAAGTTGGTCGAATTTAGCTTGCAAGGTTTGATTACAGACAGACAAAGGGACAGGTGAAACTAAATAAAAGTTGGTAATACAGAGCTTTGTTGTGCTTTTTTTGAGGTACCACTTCAACAAATCGAAAAAAAAAGCGCCACTAAACATCATGTATATTAAAATAATACTAATCTAAGAATGAAAGTTACCTAAATCTAATATAAGTACTTTCCATGATCTTAGACTTTTATTAACGACTTCACTAAAGCCAAACGTATTATTAAGACATTTATTCACAAAAAAAAAATATAACTAAGTGGTACAGAATAGTATGTACTTAATGTAATTTAGTGTAAGATGACTAGATAAATAAAATTAAACCATACATAGCAGTTGCGCAAAATTTATATTATTTACTTATATTTTATGTACATAAACCATAATATCTAACATTATTTAGCTATTTAGTAAATAAGTTTATTTTACAGTCTGTACGCAATTTTTCCCAATTTCCCAAGACGATTCCACATGGAGGGAAAGTAAAGTTACTTTTTGTTGTTAAAAACCATTTTAACTGCATTCAAAAAGTTTTGAATGATCGCCGGTCTGACTGAACTAGGAATCGAACCCGCTAAATGGTAAAAAAAACACTGGTAACTATACGACACCATTCCCATTTTGATATTTTTTTTCAGGTTTTATCACAGATTTCATGAGAAACTTATACTTATCCACTAACAGGAAATTTTGTAACTATAATATTATAGCAAAAAGATCTTTAACTTAATTAAAAAAAAAACTTTAGGCCCTGTTTACATTATTCCGGTAAAATCGTTCCAGTATCAATCGTTCGTAATCGAATCGTTTCGTGTCGTGTAAATCATTAGCATAGCGACCCCACAATGTAAGGGTACTGGAACGATTTTAACTGGATTAATGTAAACAGGGCTTAATTTAGACACATCATTTGTCATGTCAATGTCAAAACTCAAAGTCTGTCAGAACAGTGCCATAGATAGTGCGTAAATAAATACATTATTTGGTAAAATTGAAGTTATTTGATTACATTCGCTAAGAAAATGGTTAAAGCATGGTATATGGATCAAGAGAAGACTGATCAGCGTTTAGAACACCACCGTACTCCACCAGAATTCATCTCTTTGGATGATTTGTACATGAAAACTGGTGTCGAGTATTTCACGGTAAGTTTTATCATTTTCTTATTTTAAACCGTATCTTGAACTTGCAATGACCTTGATACGCTCTGAACTCTACTCTAAAGTTATCAATCAACCATGTATCTACATGAAAATATTGAATGAAACCAAATAATAAGATGAGATAATTATGTACTGGTTGGTTTTAAGTTACGAGTTTGATTCAGGTTGTATTCTGTTATTATTATCAAAACGAAAGTGGTGCTCGACTGTAAACTCTTCAGTGGTCTGCACTATGCAATGAGTATGCACTTACCACTCAATTAAAATTTGATATGTTGTATCCAAGTTGTCCAGAATATTTTACAGTTTTCTTTTTAATTTTATGGCTTGTTAAACAAGACCTTAAAGTCAATTTTACTATGTAAATACTTGTTTTTTTTTTAATTGTACATACAATCTTAACACGTTGAGTGCTATACGTATCAAAAATAAGCGATCGCGTAGTTTGCGTCGGTGCGGCAGCCGATAACCTCTACCTGTCCCAACTTGCGGGAGCCATAAAAACCACAAATCTTACAACTTGAAAGAGACAAATATACGTTTGGGCATGATTTATCAAGTACTACTCGAGAATACTATGTTGAAAGTACGAATTATTTTTAATACTAACGCACTGTATCGTAATAATTTCACTTCAGTGCTGAACGTATCATCTTTTATGGTCTTACTTCAGTGCTATACGTATTATTTATAACACGTACCGCCATTTGAGAAAATAGTGAAGTACCTTGCACCTTGAGATAATTAGTTGTGATTAGAGATGTGCCGACTAGTCGCCGACTAGTCGGTAAAGCCGACTAATCGGCCACTATCGTAGTCGGCGACTAGTCGGCGAATAGTCGGCAAAAAGCGCCGACTATCCGGCCTCTTACTTTGTATGTATTTTTCAATAAAATATACATTTTCATGTATATGCAGAGCCTTGATTATTTATTAATATTTGAATTTTATAATCATTCTTATTAGTTTTTAAATGTAAAGCAAAGCAACTTTCACGTGACCTTTGTACATCTTTTTTTTTTCATTGTATATTCAATATTTTTGGCATTTGATTTTATGGGAATCATTGTTTAACTATTTTTTGTTTAACTTTCTATTTGAAATTAAAAAAAAAAACATTAAAGTTACTTTAATAAATAATAGGAGTAGGTAAAATATTTTTAAACAAAAACACCGCTTTGATAAGTAACTTGGTTGCGCGCGAATCAACTGGTTAAGGAAGCGTCAGAAATCCTGGAAACTGTGATCGGCTTGGCCGACTAATCGGCCGATTAGTCGGCTTCCTTACAACCGACTAATCGGCTAGTCGGCTAGTCGGCCAAAGTCATGATCGGCACATCTCTAGTTGTGATATATTGAGAGCTACTTTCTTCCGCCATCAATATAAAATGGTCATGTAGGATATTATAGACCGAGTTTTGCAAGAAAACCAAAATACAGTTTCAACTTGAACATAATTTTTTGAAAATTTAAAAGTGATAATCTTGGAAAATAAGGTAATGAACGCCGTCAGTGTCCCTGTCCATATTCCCGGTACTTCGAAAAATCAACCGAACCCACAAATTGTCTTAATAAATTAACAAAGTTATAATAAATTTCACCAAAACGCTTGCCATCGACAGTCGATATATATCTGGTTCATTTCACTTCCCTATTCGTTTATCGACTAAATTTAAATAGGTGCGGTACGAATCAATTTTAACTCGTAGAATTAGCAAATTTAGATACTCCTGTGCTATACGAATCAAATTCAATACATAACTTTGATACCTAATAATTCAGAAACCATGCTTAAGACCCTTGTGCTATGAGAGTAGGGTGTAGTTTGGTTCAATACCATTCGATTTTGGCTATAAATACTTATTTAATTACGTTTTCCAAAAAAATACCGACCGGTGAAGGTAGGTCTAGTTACGTATTGAAAGTGATTCGTAACGTAGGAAATGCAAGTCAGCAATGAGTCAAATTTGATACGTACCGCATTTGTGGATAGTTTTTAATATTTAGAGCCGCATTCAACGTGTTAAAGTATCATTTTTAAATTAAAAGGCCTATAATGTAAATCTGCTTTCAGATAAATGTAGACACATACAAAACAGATGGCGTTTTGGACAAGTTGAAGAAAGAGCGAGGTTACACTTATGAGGATGAAATTGTGTGCTCCAAGGAATGCCTTCCAAACTACGAGGAGAAACTGGCATCTTTCTATGCAGAACACTTGCATACTGATGAAGAGATTAGGTATGTTTTTTTTTTAATTTTGCAAATAGGCTGCAAAGAGCTCTTTATCCATACCACACTGTATACACACACTTACCACATAACACACTTACCACATTGCTCCTTTGAACTGAGTTGGACAACCTTTGCACCAGAAACTGAAGTTAAATCACTGCTTCGCGATACAAAAAATAACCACTAGTTGTATCCCATAACTGATAACAAATATTATGTAACTGCATTTATGTTTGCGTAGCAGTAATTAATAAAAGATTTTTCATAATTTCAGGTTTGTGCTAGATGGTTCAGGATACTTCGATGTGCGGGACGGCAGTGATCAGTGGATCCGCATCCAAGTAACAGCTGGTGACATGATTATTATCCCCAGCGGAATCTATCATCGCTTCACTCTTGATGTCAATGTGAGTCTAATTTGAAAAGATTCCATGTCCAGTCAAAGTCAAACATATATTTTTATATGTTAGTTCTTGATTTGTGGTGGTTGTTAATTAACACTGTCGATCTATTTAAAAATATTCTTTCATTGAGTTTCTTGCCAGGTCCTTCCGAACCGGTTTTCAAGTAAGTTTGTATGTATGTAAAAACTTTAAAAGTACATAAAACACAAAAATAATACAACAAAATAAAAAGAGTACAAAGGCGAACTTATCCCTAAAAAGGATCTTTTCGAGCTAACCTAAAGATTTTTTTTAAATCTTATATTTTAAAGAGGCTTTAGTATACCAAATGTGACTATGTCAGCCTGAGATAAATGTTACATTCTCCCAACCTAAAGCTTTAAAAAGGAAACTTAAAAAGATAGGCAACAGCAGAGATAAGGGGCAGTGCCTGGGAGCCGGAGATTTCTTTGACAGTCATAAATGCTTGTTATAGATTATTTTTTTTATAAACAAGCTTCTTAAATTTTTCACACTAGCCCATAGAAACAAATATGACACAATGGACTGAAAAAAAAAATGCTAAGTAACTTGAAATAATTAAACTCCTGGTTCACACGAGCGAGCGTGCATGCATGAAGTAGAAAATAGACTCTAGTACTTGCATGCACGCTCATGTTCACTGCCACCTGACTTCCACAGGTACCACCGACGCACATGTGCGTTCAAGATGTATGAATAATTTCACACGAAAACACAAGCCGAAACATGAATGCACAGAAAAACCAGAAAAATAGACCAGCGCTGGGAATCGAACCCAGGTCCTCAGCATTCCGTGCTGCGTGCTATTCCCCTACACCACCACTGGACAGGAGACTAGACACGAATTTTTCCTATGCACCCATATTTCAACTTTTTGGATTCTTTTTCATTTGTCACTTTAGCAGCGACACTAACGCCATCTATGGATCTACGTTCTCAACGAGAAACATTTTTTCCACTCCCGTCGAAGCTATCCGCTCACCAGGGACAAGAGATGTCGCTATTAAGCAATCAAATCAAGATTACGATTTGGAGTCTTTTTGTATTTTTTATTTCAACTCCAAATTTTTTGTTTCTTTTACGGTTATCCCGTGAAAGTTTAATATTTCACACGAAAACACAAGCCGAAACATGAATGCACAGAAAAACCAGAAAAATAGACCAGCGCTGGGAATCGAACCCAGGTCCTCAGCATTCCGTGCTGCGTGCTATTCCCCTACACCACCACTGGACAGGAGACTAGACACGAATTTTTCCTATGCACCCATATTTCAACTTTTTGGATTCTTTTTCATTTGTCACTTTAGCAGCGACACTAACGCCATCTATGGATCTACGTTCTCAACGAGAAACATTTTTTCCACTCCCGTCGAAGCTATCCGCTCACCAGGGACAAGAGATGTCGCTATTAAGCAATCAAATCAAGATTACGATTTGGAGTCTTTTTGTATTTTTTATTTCAACTCCAAATTTTTTGTTTCTTTTACGGTTATCCCGTGAAAGTTTAATATTTCACACGAAAACACAAGCCGAAACATGAATGCACAGAAAAACCAGAAAAATAGACCAGCGCTGGGAATCGAACCCAGGTCCTCAGCATTCCGTGCTGCGTGCTATTCCCCTACACCACCACTGGACAGGAGACTAGACACGAATTTTTCCTATGCACCCATATTTCAACTTTTTGGATTCTTTTTCATTTGTCACTTTAGCAGCGACACTAACGCCATCTATGGATCTACGTTCTCAACGAGAAACATTTTTTCCACTCCCGTCGAAGCTATCCGCTCACCAGGGACAAGAGATGTCGCTATTAAGCAATCAAATCAAGATTACGATTTGGAGTCTTTTTGTATTTTTTATTTCAACTCCAAATTTTTTGTTTCTTTTACGGTTATCCCGTGAAAGTTTAATATTTCACACGAAAACACAAGCCGAAACATGAATGCACAGAAAAACCAGAAAAATAGACCAGCGCTGGGAATCGAACCCAGGTCCTCAGCATTCCGTGCTGCGTGCTATTCCCCTACACCACCACTGGACAGGAGACTAGACACGAATTTTTCCTATGCACCCATATTTCAACTTTTTGGATTCTTTTTCATTTGTCACTTTAGCAGCGACACTAACGCCATCTATGGATCTACGTTCTCAACGAGAAACATTTTTTCCACTCCCGTCGAAGCTATCCGCTCACCAGGGACAAGAGATGTCGCTATTAAGCAATCAAATCAAGATTACGATTTGGAGTCTTTTTGTATTTTTTATTTCAACTCCAAATTTTTTTGTTTCTTTTACGGTTATCCCGTGAAAGTTTAATATTTCACACGAAAACACAAGCCGAAACATGAATGCACAGAAAAACCAGAAAAATAGACCAGCGCTGGGAATCGAACCCAGGTCCTCAGCATTCCGTGCTGCGTGCTATTCCCCTACACCACCACTGGACAGGAGACTAGACACGAATTTTTCCTATGCACCCATATTTCAACTTTTTGGATTCTTTTTCATTTGTCACTTTAGCAGCGACACTAACGCCATCTATGGATCTACGTTCTCAACGAGAAACATTTTTTCCACTCCCGTCGAAGCTATCCGCTCACCAGGGACAAGAGATGTCGCTATTAAGCAATCAAATCAAGATTACGATTTGGAGTCTTTTTGTATTTTTTATTTCAACTCCAAATTTTTTTGTTTCTTTTACGGTTATCCCGTGAAAGTTTAATATTTCACACGAAAACACAAGCCGAAACATGAATGCACAGAAAAACCAGAAAAATAGACCAGCGCTGGGAATCGAACCCAGGTCCTCAGCATTCCGTGCTGCGTGCTATTCCCCTACACCACCACTGGACAGGAGACTAGACACGAATTTTTCCTATGCACCCATATTTCAACTTTTTGGATTCTTTTTCATTTGTCACTTTAGCAGCGACACTAACGCCATCTATGGATCTACGTTCTCAACGAGAAACATTTTTTCCACTCCCGTCGAAGCTATCCGCTCACCAGGGACAAGAGATGTCGCTATTAAGCAATCAAATCAAGATTACGATTTGGAGTCTTTTTGTATTTTTTATCTCTTGTCCCTGGTGAGCGGATAGCTTCGACGGGAGTGGAAAAAATGTTTCTCGTTGAGAACGTAGATCCATAGATGGCGTTAGTGTCGCTGCTAAAGTGACAAATGAAAAAGAATCCAAAAAGTTGAAATATGGGTGCATAGGAAAAATTCGTGTCTAGTCTCCTGTCCAGTGGTGGTGTAGGGGAATAGCACGCAGCACGGAATGCTGAGGACCTGGGTTCGATTCCCAGCGCTGGTCTATTTTTCTGGTTTTTCTGTGCATTCATGTTTCGGCTTGTGTTTTCGTGTGAAATATTAAACTTTCACGGGATAACCGTAAAAGAAACAAAAAATTTGGAGTTGAAATAAAAAATACAAAAAGACTCCAAATCGTAATCTTGATTTGATTGCTTAATAGCGACATCTCTTGTCCCTGGTGAGCGGATAGCTTCGACGGGAGTGGAAAAAATGTTTCTCGTTGAGAACGTAGATCCATAGATGGCGTTAGTGTCGCTGCTAAAGTGACAAATGAAAAAGAATCCAAAAAGTTGAAATATGGGTGCATAGGAAAAATTCGTGTCTAGTCTCCTGTCCAGTGGTGGTGTAGGGGAATAGCACGCAGCACGGAATGCTGAGGACCTGGGTTCGATTCCCAGCGCTGGTCTATTTTTCTGGTTTTTCTGTGCATTCATGTTTCGGCTTGTGTTTTCGTGTGAAATATTAAACTTTCACGGGATAACCGTAAAAGAAACAAAAAATTTGGAGTTGAAATAAAAAATACAAAAAGACTCCAAATCGTAATCTTGATTTGATTGCTTAATAGCGACATCTCTTGTCCCTGGTGAGCGGATAGCTTCGACGGGAGTGGAAAAAATGTTTCTCGTTGAGAACGTAGATCCATAGATGGCGTTAGTGTCGCTGCTAAAGTGACAAATGAAAAAGAATCCAAAAAGTTGAAATATGGGTGCATAGGAAAAATTCGTGTCTAGTCTCCTGTCCAGTGGTGGTGTAGGGGAATAGCACGCAGCACGGAATGCTGAGGACCTGGGTTCGATTCCCAGCGCTGGTCTATTTTTCTGGTTTTTCTGTGCATTCATGTTTCGGCTTGTGTTTTCGTGTGAAATATTAAACTTTCACGGGATAACCGTAAAAGAAACAAAAAATTTGGAGTTGAAATAAAAAATACAAAAAGACTCCAAATCGTAATCTTGGTATGAATAATTACCTATGACAGCGGCACAGTGTGAAGTTCCAAAAACGCATATACATGATGGTGGCAGTGAATACGTTAATCGTCTATTTAATTATAAAAAAGTATGTTTGAAATTTTCTGTGTTCATTCCAGAACTACATAAAAGCGAAGCGGTTCTTCATTGGCGAGCCGGTGTGGCTGCCGTACAATCGTCCGGCGGACGACATGCCGTGCCGTAAAGAGTACATGGACAAACTCAGCAAGGGATTCGTTGCTGCGGCTTGCTGAAACACAAATAGCCTATAGACTGAGTGAATCGCTGCATAAAACAACTGTTTTGAAGCTGTAATTGTAGCTAATAACTAATGAAGCTGCATATCGATTTCGTCAGTTTTGCAAGCCAATGTTCGATGGTTTGCCTTCCGAATTGGATATGCACTTTAATATCAACAAAAAAAAACCAACTTCAAATAACTTTGTAATGGAAAGAGAATAGGGATGATGACGCCATTAAAAAATATTTCGAAGGTACAACTCCAGTAAAAAAATGCTTTATTTTAGCCCTGAAAACTAGATTAATTTTCGATTGTAAAATTAGATTTTTGTTCATCATCGTCATCCCAGCCTATATGCGTCCCACTGCTGGGCACAGGCCTCCTCTCAGAATGAGAGGGCTTGGGCATTTTTGTTGCTTTAATTTAAAACAAATAAATAGTTAGTTGAATGATTTGCCGGATAGTGACGTCATTATTCGCTATTGCCATTGAAACTCTATGGGAGAATAGTGTTTTGACAGCTCATAAAAAGTACGTCAGTTGATTGGTGGTGTCAACATCCCTATTGCTGCATAAAACAGCTGTTATCGCCATTTTAAATGCTTTATTTAACTGTAATGAAGCTGCGTATCGTCTTCGCCAGTTTTGCAAGCCAATGTTCGATGGTTTGCCTTCCCAATTCGATTTGCACTTTAATATCAACAAAAGAAAACCAACTTCAAATAACTTTGTAATGGAAAGAGAATTTTGTACGTAGCCTAAACGTAACAAAAAACTGATTCCAGTTTTGACCATTATAGATGATTATAGCCCCTTTAGCACTCCTAATGCTATGAACATCGCATTAATTTTGTTCAAAGGGCCAATCAACTATTTTACCGACACTTTGGGTGTATCCTGTGTTACCAAAATTGTCTCTGGCGTTACCAAAAAATCGTACTTCCAACAAGATATTTCACGATTTAATCGGTTGAACTTACGTAGGACGGCATGTATTCATGTACACCCATCTATTAAATTACAGAAAAAACATGTTAACTCACAAAAAATCTGCAATTGTTTGAAAAATGTCGCGGACAGATTAGTGTTGGTAAAAAAGTTGACTGGCCCACGTAACCTAAACGCAAAAAAAAAAAAAAATACAGGCCACCCTTAAATATGGTCACACCAGTTTTGACCATTCTAGTCCCTTTATCACACTTAATGCTATGAACATCGCAATCAGTTTTGTTCCTGTGACACAAAATGGGGGAGGCCTATATCCAACAGTGCAGTGAATCCTCCTCATTTTTTGAACTTTGTTAAAAATATGCGAATAGCTTCTCCTTGCAATTGATGCCAAGTAATGCTATTTTAATTTAAAAATTATGTGATAATTTTTTCCGATCCATAAAACATTTTCTTCCACATTTATGAATGCATAATTAAGATAATTGAAGTGTAAATGATAATTGAAGTGTAAGTCATAAATTTGCAATTAGTACCTAATGTAAATAATAAGGGATGCATTATTTTTAATTAACCTAGATCTGCGCGGATCTAGGTTATCGCGCTGTGGCGCCCTCTACCGAAATAAAAGGTATCCTATGTTGATCCTTGGCGTTCAAACTACCTGTATGTATACCAAATTTCATCAAAATCGGTTCAGTGGTTTCGACGTGAAAGACAGACAGAGTTACTTTCGCATTTATAATATTAGCACGGATTGTACACAATCATTTGAAAATATGTATTTATGTGGATAATTAATAAAGAATACCGCAGTTAATAAAATTAATAAGAAATGAAGAGAACACACTTGATGAAACAGAGTTTGCTCAACATCTGGAATGTCGAAAGAAACTAAATCCTTAAAAATATTATTTTATATCATGTTAGATAATTATAAGAAATATTCTATTTTAATAAATGTATAATTCATGTTAATCTGATTTAGGTTATTTTATTGCTTATCCCAGTTTGTTTATAGATCTTCGTCATTCAAAAAAGAAATCATTTATTCAGTAAATAGGCCGCAATGGGCACTTTTACACGTCATTTTTTAAACTACCAGCGCTTTCGGAAAGACCATGATTGCCAAGAAGAATGCGCCGCAAGAAAATTGACAGAAAGTCATTTATTCAAAATAAAATGATTACAAATAAAATACTTAAAATCTGCAGTATACAATTAAAGAAAAAATTACAAATAATAATACTAATAATACAGGGATACATGGGGTCCCTTAGTAACAAAACTAAACACTAGCTATATCTACGTTCAGTTCAGCTTCCACTGTCACAATAAAAAAATTCTGAAATATACATTTCAGGTCAAACATTGCTCTGTTGAGCTTGCTACAAGATTTTGCTAGGTATCCCTTGGGCGTTGTATGACCCATATGTTTACTAGAACACCTATCATAAGTTGTCCTACCCGAAAAAACACTTGCCATCCATGGCCGAGTAGAAAGCTCATTTTCGGTCGTCGCAGTTTTGAAGCAATCAAATTGAGTTACAGTGTTAATTCCTTTTAGTAAATAACAATTAATAAACTAGGTGAGTTTTTACAGTTATATGCTTAACTTATTGCATGTTTTCTTCGTTTGTTGCGAATTTGAAACCAAGTCAACGCAGAAACTAATTTGTTCTAGTTAGCCGGAAGTGTTGTGGAGCTTTCGGATTAAGGCTGTTTTTTTCTCAAAACCAAGAAGAATATCCAGCAGACGCACGTAAAATGGTAGGAAGCAGCTATTTATCTGTAACAGTTGTATAGTTTTGGTATTCTTTTTAATAAGTATGTGATAATTTGAATATCGGTTTTAAGCATAAAGTGCGAGTGAAACAATCCCTGTACATACCTAGCTATAGCTTGTATATGATAGATTATTCAAAGCCTACGAATTTATTCGTTATCAACGTATATACACCCAGCCTACCAAAGGTACTTTTTTGGAATATCTTTTTGAAACTTTCAAATTATTGCTTAGAACTTATGATGTTCAGGGAAAAGAGAATTTTCCTACTAATTTTTCACTCTGTACTTTGCAAAGCACATCAGTATCCAATTATAATTATTTCTTGTCCTTCCCAAAGAAAGGATGTAGGCACGAGGATACAGCCAGGGCCGGATTTAGGGGTGGGCAAAGGGGGCAACTGCCCGGGGCCCTCCACAAAATAGGGCCCCCCACAATAGAGACATCTGAAAAAAAACCTTCAAATTCCGACGTGTAAATACTAGGAAACAACAATTTGTATATTTCTTCACTTCAATAAGGCAATCAGTAAAATATCAAAAGGCCCTCATTGGTCTCCACTCGTTTGTTGCCCCAAGGCCTCCACACCTCTAAATGCGGCCCTGGATACAGCCCCGCTTTAGGCTGTGTTTCCACTACAGATGTGCGAGGATTGTGTTTTACACGAACCAATAGAAATGCTTCTTTTACCTATCCTCGCACAGCACAGCTCTAATGGAAACAGCTGAGTGGAGCGAGGATAGGTAAATAATAATAATAATAAATATCATGGGACACTAGACACCAATTGACCTAATCCCAAACTAAGCAAAGCTTGTACTATGGGTACTAGGCAACGGATAAACATACTTATATAGATAAATACATACTTAAATACATATTAAACATCCAAGCGTTTCTATTGGTTCATGAAAAACACGTTCCTCGCCACACATCCCTCGCACATCTCTGGTGGAAACGCAGCCTAACATATGTCGTCTATCCATAGACTATTACAAGTTTAAGGTAGAGGTTCCGTCAAATAATCCAATTATTATAAAAAACAATGCGCAGTTGTCTTTCATTAGTGTCAATAAGTCCATGGTCCAAGCCTGTCAGAACCCTGATCATGTTTCCGTAGCAATCATAAATAACCTACACAAGAACCATACAAAATGCGCAGGCACTCACCACCCAGAAAAGCGCGGCCCAAGTAACTCGAAGGTTAATAAATAGGTAAGTTAACTACTCTCACATTAAGAGCATTCGGGTTTAGGACAAATAAAAAGTAGACAGAATTCTGCGAACAACAAAGCAAGGCCTGTGTGCTTCGCCACGTTCATGTAGCTCAACTACTTGGTTTAGGTAATTTATTGAATCAGGCGTTACTTTGCGGAGGTACATATCAATTTAGGTAGGTAGGTTTAGGTAGGTACCGACACAATAATATATATATATTGAGGTATCCCATCTTAGGCCTCTAGGTTGTCAACGCATCTGCAATACCCCTGGTGTTGCGGATGTTTATGGGCGGTGGTGATCTCTTACCATCAGGAGACCCACTTGCTCGTTTGCCATACAGTTAAATAAAAAAAAATGACTAGGTATTCCGCCTTTTTCAATAGATGTCCTTTGCTTCCAGAATATGCCAGAAACTTCAGGGATAATAGTATTCCTGCTATGGTACATCGCTATCGCGATCAGCTATCACCAGTAAGTATTAAACGCAATATTTCAGGTCTTTCTACGTATTAGAGAAGATACATTTTGAAAGTAATAGACCGTGTTATTTCTGATTTCCATTACTTTAAGGGAATATTCAATAAACCATGAAGTTAATTTCTCCATGGCACCACTACAAAAGATCAAGAATTATATTGGTTTTGTGCGGTAAAACAGTGTAAAAGGTTCTTGTTTGAGACGCTTTTATGAAGTATTTTCACAATTTGTAGGGAAACGTTAGTGTCTTGCCCTTGGATGTAGTCATAGTCAGAATACGATTGTTCAGCCACGCTACGTATTAAATAGTATAAGTGTCAGAGGGACCGCACAACACAAACGAGTTTCGGAGTAGCCCTGCTGATCCACGCACTGACGCTGCTCGACACAAAAAATCTTATTATAACTGCCTCTTCAATTTAAACGAGGAGAGTTTTTTAATGCCCTAGTTACCTTGATAACAAGCAACAAGGCGTTTCAGGGCACGTGGCCAAACCGTGAACTCCATTAATTATCTATTTCCATCACAATGGTCAAAAACATTGAAAAAAACAGTTGGAGATGCTATTTTTAGGTATTCGCTCGTTGGAAGTACCTAAACACGGTGGTATAAATATTGACGTATAAAAACATAATCCTCCTTCGGTACCTGCTTACGGAAGGTTGTGTTGTTTTCATTTTATTGGATAACAACTTTCAATCGGATAAACTAGCTGCCTATTTGCATTAAAAGATATTAGCTACACATGAGAGAGATATACATGTACCTACCTATATCTGGCTAGATTTAGACTTTATCTCTATGTAGGTACAGTCGACTTTTATATTTCTAAGCAAAAATTCAACCAAAAATATCTTAACACGTTTTTACGCTGTTAACAATAGAGTAGTTTTTACATATTTTAGATAATAATTTTGCTCAAAAGTATAAAAACTCGACCGTAGGTACACATCATGAAACAGTAGAAAACAAACGAAAATGACTAAAAATAACTACTTATTTACTCACAGATACCTTGTTTTTAAAAGAAACTAGCGTCTTTATTCCCTGCAGCCCGTGTACAGTCACCAGAGTTAATATCTGCCACATCGGAACTTGCAAAAATATCTGACACGTCCTTCCGGCCCTATAAATAGAGTCGTATCAGATATTTATGCACGCTTGTTGGGTCAGATATTGGTGCTGGTGACGGTACCTATTCACAGGCATGCTAAAGGAGGGAAATAGCTACCTTCTATTGTGCATTATAATTTTGGACAATCAAAAGGGGTACGTTAATTGGTGAGGCCCTGACGGCTTCCGACTCAGTCTGTCAAACGATTACCCCCTTACCGCATCCGGCCTCGACGAATTAACTACACACTAAAAAGCAATGTTTTTCTGTTATTTTGTACGGAATCTTCCGCTAATCTCTCGCGTATTATGATATGCTCTCTGATTCTGCCTCTAATCTCTCTTGCTCGCTAATCCTGCCGTAAAGCAGCAGTGCTTGCACTGTTGTGTTTCGGTGCGGAGAGTAACACTGCCGGTGAAATTACTGGAACTTGATCCTCCCATCCCATCTTAAGCCTCTAGGTTGGCAACCAGAGCCGGATTAAGCCAGCGCGGGGCCTGTAGCAAATTTTATCATGGGGCCCTTGATTTGCTTAAGTAAAATATTATATTTAAGTCGATCATATTGATACCATCTCTTTCTTTGGCGGTGTTTTGTGTTGGTTTTTGTAGGGTATAACGCATGATATATCACGTGATGTGAGGGTAGATTTTAGTTAACACAATAAAGCTAGTTAGCAACCGACTGCGGAGTTTCATTGACGTTGCATTGGCGACGACTCGGGAAATTAACGATTGTGCGCGCAATATTAAGTCAATATGCCTATCGGAAAAATAGAATCTTTCGATTTACATTCCAAACAGTGGTCGTGTTACATACGTCGCGTTAAACAATTTATACTGTTAAATGAGATAAAATCGGAGTTACAAGTAGCAACGTTAATTACGGTAGTTGGTGAACCCACGTATAATTTAATGTGTGATCTATGTGCGCCGACTAACCCCGAAGATAAAACATTTGACGAATTGGTGAACATAGTGCAGGCTCACCTCGAGCCGAAGCGCTCAGTGATCGCTGAAAGACATGTTTTTAGACTTCGCAGACAAAAAATGGGAGAGTCATTATCCGATTACCTGCAAAATCTGAAACACTTAGCAGCGACCTGCGACTTTAAGAATCAACTGGAAGAGAATCTTCGCGACCAGTTTGTGTCCGGTTTAGCCAGTGACGACATGAGATCACGAGTATTTGCCGTAACAGATATAAGTTACAAAAAGGCAGTGGAGCTAGCTCTGGCTTTAGAAGCAGCAGAAAAGCACTCGGAGACGAGCGCTAGTGGCGTGCGCGGGAGCACGAGCCCGAGCGCGTCCGGCACGAGCGGCATCAGCGGCGGCAGCGACGGCGCGGCGGGCGAAGGCCTGCACGTCGTGCGGGGAGCGCGGGCGGGCGCGCCCGCAGCGGCGGCGTCGGCGCCGGCCGCGCTGGCGGCTGCGGCAGCGGCGGCGGCTTGTTGGCGTTGTGGTAAACACCACCGACCAGATAAGTGCCGTTTTAAACAATATAATTGCGATAAATGTCAGCGTAAAGGACATTTAAAAATAATGTGTAAAAATTCGGATAATCGGGGACAAAACAAAAGACATTTCTTTATGGAAGACGACTTAGAGAGCGATTTTTATAATATCCAAGCAGTAGCGACGGGAGATAATCCCTATTTCGTAGATGTTAAAATTAATAACACAATTCTTAAGTGTGAAATAGACACAGGAAGTAAAATCTCGGCGATTAATGACACCGATTATTTGCGTTTATTTTCTGAGTACCCACTGTCTAACGATAACATTCAACTTTGCTCATATTCGGGCTCGTTGATCGAACCGAGAGGTTTCATTGTAGTAGATGCTTCAATAAATAATGTTACAGTGAAGGATTTACAATTGTACGTTATTAAAAACGGTAGTCGTCCATTGTTAGGTCGCTCTTGGATTCGACGTTTTAATATTGATACTTTGTCGGTACACAACTTGGAGATAAATGAAGACGATTTTGTTCGCAAACAATTTATTAACGAGTTAAAAAGTGAATTCCCGCAAGTGTTTACCGACAAATTGGGGAAATGTAAAAAGTCTATTCGGTTACAACTCGCAGATAAAGAACCGGTTTTCGTTCGCGCGCGGCCCGTGCCGCTTGCCTTACGATCTGCGGTAGAAAAAGAGATCGCACGTATGGAGCAGGAGGGGTCGATCTACCCGGTAGATCAGTCGGATTATGGGACAGCTATAGTACCAGTAATAAAAAAATCGGGAGAAATTAGAATCTGCGGGGACTATAAAACAACCATAAATCCTAAGTTAAAAAGAGATTATTACCCCCTCCCGCGGATCGAGGAACTGTTCGCGGCGTTAAGCGGAGGTCAAGAATACTCAAAAATAGATCTCACTAGGGCGTATATGCAGGTTCCGCTGGAGGCGGATTCGCAGGCGGTCACGGCGATCTCGACGCACGTAGGAACGTATGTTTTCAAACGTACTCCGTACGGGCTAAACTGTGTACCAGAAAAATTCCAGAAAATAATGGAGGAGACGCTTAGAGGTCTTCCTAATACCGTCGTATTTTTGGACGACATTTGTGTGACAGGGAAGGATAGGGACACTCACAAAAAAAATCTGCGAGCGGTAATCGAAAGGCTGGCCAACATGGGTCTAACGGTAAAAATAGAGAAATGTAAATTTTTACAAAAATGTGTGCGTTATTTGGGTTTTGTAATCGATAGAAATGGGTTACATCCAGATCAATCGAAGGTAGTGGCCATATCCGGTGCCCCGGAACCAGGTAATGTGACTCAGTTAAAAGCATTCTTGGGGTTGGTAAATTATTATGGCAAGTTTTTGCCAAATTTAAGCACTTTATTACACCCCCTGTACGCTTTATTAAGAAAGGACGTAGCGTGGGACTGGGATACACAGTGTGATAGGTCGTTTAAGGAGATAAAACGTCTGTTAAGTAGTGACCGAGTTTTAACTCACTATGACCCTACGCTACCTTTAATTCTTTCAGTGGACAGTAGTGCTTACGGTATCGGGGCAGTGCTATCACATAAATATTCAGATGGAGCAGAATTGCCAATCAGTTGTGCTTCGAGAACATTAACCGGCGCAGAAAAAAATTATAGCCAATTGGACAAAGAAGCCTTGGCAATATTTTATGGTATACAAAAACATCATCAATTTTTGTTCGGACGGCAATTTATACTAAAAACAGATCACAAACCACTTACATACATTTTTGGACCGAAAGGTGGAATTCCCCAAACCGCAGCGAGTAGACTGCAAAGATGGGCCGCGAAGTTGGCGGCGTATGACTTCTTAATAGAATACATTAGCTCAAAGAATAATGTGAGCGCGGACGCTTTGTCGCGCTTACCTTTAGAATGCGGGACGGGGGAAGCAGGACACCCCGAAGCGCATCACTGTTTGTTGTTTACTGAGGAAGCATTGCCCGTGAGTTATAAAGAGATAGCTATAGAAACGAAAAGAGATGCCCTGTTGAGTAAAGTATACGGGTACATTATGTTTGGATGGCCCGAAGTTTGTGAAGATGACGCGATTAAAGCTTTTTACTTTAGGCGAGCGGAATTAAATTTAGAACATGGGTGCATTGTATATAAGTATCGTATCGTAATTCCTTCCAAGTTGCAGTACCAGGTCCTTACGGAAATTCACGAAGGACATTTAGGGGTCGTGAAAATGAAATCAATCGCACGTAACTATGTGTACTGGCCATCGATCGACAAGGACATCGAAACTATAGGAAGAGAGTGCGACGCATGTCGTAGCGTGCGCGACGCGCCGCCGCGCGCCAGCCTACATCCTTGGGAGTTTCCCGCGACACCCTGGCAACGTTTGCACGCTGACTTTGCGCAATTCAATGGCAAATATTACATCGTTTTAATAGACGCACATACCAAGTGGTTAGAGGCGGAAGAAATCCGTAGCACATCGGCCAGGGATACGATACGTTTTTTTGGATCCGTTTTTGCTAAATTCGGCCTGCCAATGCAATTGGTAACGGACAACGGTCCGCCATTTCAGAGTGCAGAATTTAAAAAATATTGTTTGCAAAATGGGATCAAACACACCACTTCGGCTCCTTACAGACCCCAGGGTAACGGCGCGGCTGAAAATTCAGTCAAAAATGTGAAATGCTTCTATCTCAATTGATGTTTTTTACGATCAGAAAGCATTGGTTAGCGGGGCCCCTAGATGCGCGGGGCCCGTAGCATTTGCTACTCTTGCTATATGCCTAATCCGCCACTGTTGGCAACGCATTTGCTATACCCTGGTGTTGCAGATGTTTATGGGCGTTGGTGATCTTTACCATCAGGAGACTCACTTGCTCGTTTGCCATCCAGTCAAATAAAATTAATCTTATATATAAAATTCTCGTGTCACAATGTTCGTTCCCGTACTCCTCCGAAACGGCTTGACCGATTCTCATGAAATTTTGTGAGCATATTAAGTAGGTCTGAGAATCGGTCAACATCTATTTTTCATACTACTACGCGGACGGAGTCGCGGGCAACAGCTAGTTTTAATATAAAAAAGGCTTTTCCTAAGATTAGAATCAGTGCTTCAATACCTTACTCGTATCTACTCTACACAGTCTGATCGTAGGATTTGTCGTAGTGTTTGTGGGCCCTATAACAGAATGGCCAACCCTATGACGCCGGTGATTGTTCTCGGACCGGCGCGTGCGCCGTCCGGTGCGGGTCATCGCGTCGACCTCTGCCTTGTAATTAATGATGTGTCACTTAACTTATAGATAACCGGGTCAACCCAGTGATAACAATTAATTAATTTTAATAACTTAGTGAAATACAACACACTAGCAATGCCCGCAGCTCCGCCCGCGTGGTGTTCGGTTATCGCGCGCTGTTCCCTCGGGAACTGCATTTTGCCGGGATAAAAAGTAGCCAATGTCATTCTCGAGACCATTACGGCGTGAAAACTTAACAAACAAACAAACTCATTTTCCCCTTTATAAGTACGGAGAAGGATTTCATTCATGAGTGAAATCACATTAATAATTTACCACGGTCTTTATGTGTAGGAAAACATCCTGAGGAAACTCTGGAGAAGGATTGCTTGAGTTAGGATGATGATGAAATGATTTGATTAGTGATTTAATTAGCTGCTGCCCGCGACGTTGTCTGCAAAGAATTCGTTCATCGCTATCCTGCGGAAACTACGAGTATGCAATTTTTTGGGATAAATAGAAACTTCCCCCTGGATTCTCCACTGGCTCTAAAAAAAGTAAACACGAAGCTGAGCTATATCGTGAAAGTAAGCATTAAATCCACCGTCAAACCCCTTGGCAAAATCTCAACGAAATTACATGCATTTTAGCTCCAGTCTGTTTGAATACATCCGGCACTGCGCAGGAGTGGCCTCGCGACTGCTATTACCATAATTCTCGCGTCTAGGGTTGCCGTTCGTCAGGATTTGTCTCTATCTCTCTTTGTCAGGACTTTTAGGGAGATCTCAGAATTTTTATCAGTACACTTCATTTTTAACCCCCAAAGCAAAAACACACCTCGTGTTATAAGTTTGACCGCTAATACCGCTATGTGTGTCTGTCTGTCTGTCTGTGGCACCGTAGCCGATTTGAATGCGGTTTTTTATTTGAAAACAGCTTAGGGTTTCTAGTGATGGTTCTTAGACTGGTTTTATCAAAATCGGTTTTTGAGATATTGAACTTTTAAGCGACTATGTCGGGGGTTTTCCAACTTTTTCATTTCATTTTCAACCCTCGCGCCGGTCCACGGTGGATTAAAGATTAGTCGCAGTAACCGGCGGTGCGCCGGCGCCGGTGAACATTGTGACAGAGAGCTTGTTGTCATGAAAATATACCAGGAGTAGCATAATAATGTAGATAATTCTAGAAGAAAATGGCGGAAAATGCCCATGAAAATTTGTATAGCTGCAACAGAACAGTCTAACTATCACGGTTCATGAGATACAGCCCGGTGACAGACGGACGGATAGCGGAACCTTAGTAATGGGTTTCCTTTTTATCCTTTGAGTAGAGAACCTTTATGTCGGAAACTAGATCAATATAGCTTAGGTTAGGTTAGAGTTACGTCAAGGTGTGAAACACCTCAGCCACGCGGAATAGGAGCACCGCGAAGCGTAGGTATTAGGTCATCATCATCATCATCTCAGCCGTTGGACGTGCACTGTTGGATATGGCTCCCCCATAGACCTCCAGTCGCTTCGAATGGCAGCGCGGCCTGCATCCACCGTGAACTCGCGACTTTAACCAGGTCATCCGTCCATCTCGTTGGTGGACTCCTACGCAGTAGCAATCCATCACGCGGAGAGTGCACTCGTCGTATTTTCATTGATTTATATTGAGCAGTTAAAACCACCACTTATTTATTTAGTTTATTTTTCGAAAATTGATTTCTATGGGGACTTAGGTACGCTGCGCTTGCCAATCCGCGGTCTCCACTCGAGAACTTTCCGGTCCCAACGGCCATCTGTTCTCCGTGCTATATGGCCTGCCCATTGCCACTTCAATGAGCTAATTCGCTTGGCTATGTCGGTGACCCTTGTTCTTCTACGTATCTCCTCATTTCTAATTCGATCCCGTAGAGAAACCCCAAGCATAGCTCTCACCAACTCTGAGCCTTAGATAAGGTCTATAGTGAAGCACCACGTCTTGGATCCCATGTCATCACTGCCAACACACATTGGTTAAAGACTTTAGTCTTAAGGCGCTCAGGAATTTTGGATGAGAAGACATATTAGGTACTAGCTTTTGCCTGCGACTCCGCCCGACGACCGACGAACAAAAGCCTATGTTACTCTCGGGCCCATAAATTATCTCTATGCCAAAAATCACGTCGATCCGTCGCTCCGTTACGGCGTGAAAGACGGACAAACATACAAACACACTTTCGCATTTACAATATTAGTATGGATTAGGTAATCACCGATGATTACTGCATTAGCAAGTTACAAATTGAATTAGTAATAGTAATACCTATAAATCGGAGTCGAGTGTGTAGCTGGGCTAGGCGAGGCCGGGGATAAATCTCTGTTTAGTTGTAGATGCCGTCCAAAATGCCAGCGCTGTAAACATCATAATCTCGTGTGTCCACGGTCACGGACGACACGAGCAACGAGATTTAACTTTGAAGGTAAATAAAATAAATAAATAAATATCATGGGACACTTGACACCAATTGATCTAGTCTCAAACTAAGCAAACCTTCTACTATGGACACTAGCAGAGATGTGCAAAATACTTTTAAAAAAGTATTTAAATACAAAATGCAAATACTTTTCTAATTTTGGTATTTGAAATGCAAAATACAAAATATTTTTGCTTTAAGTATTTTAAATACAAAATACAAAATAGGTATTTTCAAAATACTTTATTCAAATAAAATACTTTTATATGAAACAAGATTTTGCGCGCGACTTAGCACGCGTAAACTATTCGATCTGGTAGTTAGTGTTGAAATTGAAATTCCGGGATTTTACAAAATTTCTCTGGGAATAGGGCATATAAGGCAAAGCTCTGCGACAGACAAAAGAGTATTAATACCTATAGAAATTATTACATAGGTACTTAGGTGAAAACCAAAAAGTTGCACACCGTTAAAGCTGCGTTAGCAGGTAGTTTAAATTTCCATTAACTTTTTCAAATGCATGATTAATTTTCGTGTCACAATGGAAAAAAAATTGTAATTATAAATACCTGCTGACGCAGCTTTAACGGCGTGCAATTCTTTGGTCTTCATCCATTTATTAGTAGCAAAATAACATGAAATTTACATCGTTTGTCACGATAGAGCTATATGTCCAAAAATTTAATTGAAATAATTATGATATTATGGCTTATAGCATCCTTTGTACAAAATACTCGAAAAACTGTTTACGGTTTTGTGCTAGTGCTGCACTCTGACGGCAGAAAATTGCAGTAATATTCCCTATTCCCAAAATTTTTATCATGATCTTCATTGACGTTGTAACAAGAAAAACCTGTCCAAAATTTAATGACTGATCTTTGGGTTTACCCAGCGGATGAAATTATTAGATTTTATCCTTATCCCGTGAGAATATCGGAGTAAAAAGTAGCCAATGTGTTATTCCAGACATCCAGCTACTTACATACCAAATTTCATCCAACTCCGTCTAGTCATTCTGGCGTGAAGAAGTATAAAACAAAATTTTCCGTGGGAATTTCCGAAAATTACATCGTGTTTTTCATAGACGTTGCATTTAAAAACAACCGTACCAAATTTCATAATAGCATATATAATATTAGTAGGGTAAGTTCTTTATTGATTATTTACTAGCTTTCCGTCCGCGACTTCGTCGGCGTTGAACTATTTGTTTGCGCGAAACACAATCTTCTACCTAATACTTATATGAAATTCTCGTGACACAGTGTTTGTGACCAAACTCGTCCAAGACGGCTTGTTTTTAGAGTTCCGGAGCCAAAATGGCAAAAACAGAACCCTTATAGTTTCGCCATGTCTATCTGTCTGTCTGTCCGTCTGTCTGTCCGTCCGCGGCTTTGCTCAGGGACTATAAATGCTAGAAAGCTGCAATTTTGCCCGGATATATAAGTTAACTATCAAAACAGTATAATTAAAAATTAAAAAAAAAAAACTAAAAAAACTACTAAAAACTACTAAGTGACATCTTATTGTAATGAACATGACTTGACAATAAATAAATAAATAAATTTTTTTAGGGTACCTCCCATAGACGTAAAGTGGCGGTGATTTCTTTTTTCTCATCCAACCCTATAGTGTGGGGTATCGTTGGATAGGTATTTTAAAACCATTAGGGGTTTGCTAAAACGATTTTTCGATTCAGTAATTTGTTTGCGAAATATTCAACTTTAAAGTGCAAATTTTCGTTAAAATCGAGCGTCCCCCCCCCCCTCTAAAATCTAAACCGGTGGGTGGAAAAATTTGAAAAAATTCAGGATGGTAGTCAGTATAACACACTTCCAAGGAAAACTATAACGGCTAAGTTTGCTTGAGAATTATTAGTAGTTTATGAGTAAATAGCAGCGTAAGGTATAAAATATACCTAAACTAGGAAGATTCCGTATAAAATACGAAATCCTTAGAAAATATTACTTAATTTTGTCGAAATGGCTACGGAACCCTATTTTGGGCGTGTCCGACACGCTCTTGGCTGGTTTTTTTTTGTGTACAGTCACCAGCACCATTATCTGATGCAACAAGCGTGCATAAATATCTGATATGACTCTTATTTGTAAGGCCGGATTGACGTGTCAGATATTTTTGCACGCTTGTTGCATCAGATATTGGTGCTGGTGACTAGTATATATATTCGGTAGGTCTGAGAATGGACGTAAGTAAACTATTTGTCATACTTCTACGCGGACTATTTTCATAATTCCAGCATAAAAGTAGCGTATGTCCTATTCACCAAAATCAGCCAAGCGAATTAGGCTGCTTCCATCAGAGATGTGCGAGGAAATTAGATAGAACACAAACACACACAATTAGTCAGGGACGATTCATTACTTATTTATTTATACAAACTATTTTTTTATTATAGTAGCCCGAAAACAAGATATAGTTCAGTGTTGCCATAGTAAGAATTAAACTTATTAAAAAGTATTTTGTATTTTGCAAATACAAAATATGTCCTTAAATGTATTTCAAATAAAATACAAAATGCTTTTCTAAAAAAAGTATTTAAATACAAAATGGAAATACGTATTTTGTATTTTGTATTTTAAATACTAGTATTTTGAAAATGTCCCATCTCTGGACACTAGGCAACGGATAAACATAATTATATAGATAAATACATACTTAAATACATATTAAACATCCAAGACCCGAGAACAAACATTCGTATTATTCATACAAATATCTGCCCCGGCCAGGATTCGAACGCGGGACCTCAAGCTTAGTCAGGTTCTCTAACCACTCGGCCATCCGAAAACTAACTAAATGAAACTAACAGTGCGACTCCTTTAATTGAATAAGCCCGGATAACTTACGTCTTAAATCGAGTTTAGCTCGACATATTTAGGGGTTGCAACCGCAGCAGCCGCCGAGTCGCCTTACTCCCAGAGGAAGGATACTAATTAGCCCAAAACATGTTTAGCTAAACTCGATTTAAGACGTGAGTTAGCCGCGGGTTTACCTCATCATCATCATCATGTCAGCCGAAAGACAAGCGTCCAGTGCTAGGCATAGACCTCCCCCAAGACTCCACGCTCAGACAGGTCTTGTGCTTTCCGCATCCACCGCGATTTCGCGACCTTTAACCAAGTCGTCGCTCCATCTTGTTGGAGGCCTACCGACAGCTCGTCTAGCGGGTCCGGGTCCGGGTTTACCTATTTCATTAAATAATGAAATTTTAACTCTCGATACTACAGTACTCGCAATTCACCAGTTCAAATGGAACTTTAAGTGTCGATTTCATAAATCCAGCAGTCCAGCAGTGGTGTAGCGGTATAGCATGCGGCACCGAGTGCCGAGGACCTGGGTTCGATTCCCAGTGTTGGTCTTTTTTTCTGGTTTTTCTGTGCATCTATATTTCAGTTTGTATTTTCAATTTAGGTTTTACGGGATGACCATAAAAGTAAAAATTTGGAATTGAAATAAAAAAATACAAAAGATTCCAAAAAAACAATCTTGATTTCATAAATGTATCCCTTTATGCCGGTTTTATTACCAATGGTAATGGAAACGCACACAGCAATAAACGGCTAGCCCATTTGGCAGCGCCGCAGTCGTCGTCACTGCTTCGCTAGACGAAAAACAAGCCAACAATCTTGTAATCGTGTAACAACACAAGCCTCTTTAATCTCTTCCACCGACTAACCGATTTCAGAGTGCAAACTGCGTTTACACGTAAAACTGTTGAGACATGATTACACAATAAAAATATTTTTATTTTAAGTTAGTTGATGGCAGAACCGTGCTACGTATTTAGTTATTTATACAGAAGGACAGCCGGGGGCAGCATTAATTATTTATTATCAACTAGCTTTTGCCCGCGGCTCCGCCAGCGTGGTATTCGGTTATTGCGCGCTGTTCCCTCGGGAACTGTGCATTTTTCCGGGATAAAAAGTAGCCTATGTCACTCTTGGGCCCATAAACTATCTCTATGCCAAAAATCACGTCGTTCCGTCGCTTCGTTACGGCGTGAAAGACGGACAAATACAAACACACACACTTTCGCATTTACAATATTAGTACGGATGGATTTAATTGTATGTTACTTTCGTGTTCAGATATTTTTCAGTACCTAACAGTTCCGATGTTTATGATTTTCTTCGAAAAACGAGAAATCTATACGACTAATGTTTGCATAGATATGATCGCTATGTTGACAGCCGGTGATCCGCTCTCAGCTGATAAGTGCAAGCGAACAAGTAATCACTGAGATAATCAAACAATGATCTGCGTCAGCGCACAGGACACCTTCACGCCACGTTGATTTAGGGTTGCCAACTATTTTGTGGGAAAAAATAATGCTTTGAGTAAAAAAAAATACTGTTACCCTCAAATTATGAAAACACGGTAGGTACTTACAAAAATGATTCTTTCTTTTTTGTCGGATATTCTTGGCAGAGCAGTCGTCGTCACATAGCACGTCGAACAATTCTACGCCAGTCCTCCCTGGCTGTCGCTTCTCTGGCGCAAGTTTGAGAGGAGTATTCGTTAG
Organism: Choristoneura rosaceana; assembly: GCA_037349165.1. Classification (NCBI taxonomy): domain Eukaryota; kingdom Metazoa; phylum Arthropoda; class Insecta; order Lepidoptera; family Tortricidae; genus Choristoneura; species Choristoneura rosaceana. Next base: position 3,629,842 of record JAZBNJ010000026.1, read on the forward strand.
GGCTTTTATCTGGTCAGTCCAGCGCATGGGAGAACGTCCTCTCAAAAAAGATTACCACCTCTAATTATTTAATTAAATCCAAAACTTCATTTGTTTTTTGCGATTTGATTGATTCTTCTTAGCGTTGAATTTCCTATTTTAAAATTATAAGTAGTACCTGAATGACAGAACTTTACTCGGGCTAAAACTCGAGAATAGCGTTTTCCCGGATATCAGAACAAGCTAGATAGTTTTGTCATCCCCGAAAACTCCTACATACAAAATTTCATCGAAATCATTGGAGCAGTTTCCGAAATTCAGATTATATATAATTGTTAGTTGTCAATGATTTGTAGGTATTCACTATTTAAAATTCATTTATTTGGCAAAAACATAAAACATAAGATTTATACTAGTAAGCACTTACAGAAATTATGCACCCTGGTAGAGTATAGCCACAATTATTATGTATGAAATTATAATCTAATTCTATTACACAACTAAAGTTAAATATCCTACATACTTGCCTAAAAACTACTTAAAAATACTAGATTTAAAAATTATATTTCTATTATTTAATTTGCACAAAGTTAAATCACAATTCACACTCACAATTGCACAAAATCTATTACTTATTTAAATTTTATTTATGATTCATCATACTTTTGTTTTCACGACTGGAAGTGGAAACCAGTGCCATATTGTTTATCCCTAAATAAAAAGCGAAATATTTGCAGCTATAAAATGTTTTCAATTCCTAAGATTTGAATTTGAATTTCGAATTGGAAGTTACGCAATCAGCCAGTGGGTCGGTGGTCGGCAAAGGTCCCCCCCTATCGATCGGGGGTTGCATTGCATAACAGGCAGTGGTAGCACTAGGTTTTGCGCATTAGACTACTAGTATCTGGGTACTAATTTGAAATTAATATTAATGATTTCATGTGACTGGCTAGTCGGCGTATCGTTAGGCTCGTTTGAGAACTTTGACATTTATGTCACGTTTCTGATTGGTTAAAATAACATAATGTGCCAATCGCAAGCAAGACTGAAGTGTCAAACAGAGATCTATTAGTATAGAGAGATCTCTATACTAACGCCATCTATGGATAAAAATCTCTAAACCGACATGACATGTCGAAACTATAAGAGTTCTTCTTAGGTATACGGAGCCCGAAAAAGGACATTCGTATTTCGACTACCTATTCGTAATAAATATTTCCGGCTGTTCTTTTTTATTCGATAGTATTATGGTCTAAAGTCATCCACATATAAATTTTATCAAAATCAGGTCCACAATTTTCCCATTCAAATTTGAAGTCGGTAATTATTTTTTTTGAAAAAGGTTAAATTTAATCAAGAATAAAAAGCTAACTTAACAATAAGAAGGTCCTTGCCTAAGGAGTTTCATTCATGTCTCAGTTTCAATGAAATCCACGAGGGTAACATAAAAACAACTCATCGTAGTACTACACTATATACTCTACTACAAGACTCAACTTCTTGCGACTGCTTTTTATTAAGATGCCTAGAACTGTACAATATATTATCCACCTTATCTTCAACTTTGTTTCTAAAGGGATTTTGTTACTGCGGTCAAATCACTTTTTATAGGTTTTAAATGTCTTTTGGTTGTTCTTGGCCCTAGCATAAACCAACAAACCAAATAAACACTCTTCACTGTCTTCTTTGGGTATTACACCCAAGTACATTGAACTATCTTTTGCCCGCGATTCCGTCTTTAAAAAAATAATTTATCGCTAGCTTTTGCTAGCTATTGAACTAGCTTTTACCCGCGGCTCCACCCGCGTGGTATTCGGTTATCGCGCGCTGTTCCCTCTGGAACTGTGCATTTTTCCGGGATAAAAAGTAGCCTATGTCTGTCACTCTCGGGCCCATAAACTATCTCTATCAATATCTCTAAGCTAAAAAAAAAAATCACGTCGATCCGTCGCTCCGTTACGGCGTGAAAGACGGACAAACACACAAACATACAAACACTCTTTCGCATTTATAATATTAGTATAGATGGCCAAGAGTTTTACTTCAAACTAGCCTGTTACCCGCGACTCCGTCCGCGTAGTATTCGTTTATCGCTATCCCGCGGGAACTAAGAAATTTTCCGAGCTAAAAACTATCCTTCCCTGGGACTCCAACTATCTGTATATCGAATTTCATCTAATTCGGTTCAGAGGGTTACACGTGATTGAGTAACAAACATCCAAACCTAAGATATTTGTATCTTCACAAACTTTTACATTTATAATATAATTAATACGTATAAGTAGAATCATGTTTTACGATACAGCATAATTATCCGCAAATATGTTTCCAAACAATCCTCCACCAAAACACGACAATTCACGGGTAAACAAGCGCGCATCAGCCCCCTCCCTCTTTAGGGGGTAGGGGCCCTTGGTTACGTAACTTGTGACCTAGATCCAGCTGAACTGGGCCAGATGACGAAAAAATCCCCCGAATTACATGGGTATTTGGGACTTTAAGGGAAATGTTTGGGGAAAATTTAATGCAACTGCTGACCATATTGTTGATCTTTGTTTTGTTGACTGTACTTGTATTATCATGCAATGTACATATCTAGACTAATACCTACAGACACCGGGAGAAGATACACTATAAATAAAAACCCACAAAATTATATTATCTATTATTGCGAAAGTAATGACGTGTCTAAAACATGTATCAAACATCGAAGACAAGATAATCTCTACATTTTTAAAAAAAGGTCTGTTGGCAGTAGTTAACCTTGGAACTTTTTCCCCAAGTTTCATTTTTACCTATTTAGTGACCTATTAAGCAATCTTATAAATGTTTTAAACTTTCTTGATTTTCATTAATTATTAACTCTACTCGTGACCATGGCCTCTGCAATGTGGTCGAAACGTCGAGATATTTATTACTCGTTCTTAGCGTGATGTCCCGTATTGTGGTACTTGCCAGTCTTTTTGAGGGGATCCCAAATAAGTCAGGGAGATTGTAAGGCATCTATCTGGCAACACTGTTTAGATTGCAGCGAGTGCCTACACTCCAGCTGTGCCAGAGAGAGCTGAAGAGACCTCGTATAGCTGCGATGTATAGACGTTAGGACGTGGAGTATGGATTTTTGTTGAATTTATTGCATAACTTCGCCGGGCTTTGGAATTTGACGTGCAATTTATTTTCACGATAAGCGTCCAGTACCCAAGTTGAGAGTGATTTTTACCCGACTTTGTCAGAAGGATCTGGGGAGTTATCTGGGTTCCTAATTCTATATTTATGATTTTAAAGGTTATGTTTCTGAGGAAAAGTATAAAGTTCCGCCATCGAAGCAACTATTTAACTAAAGGACTTGATCTAGTTGAATCCAAAGACATTTATTGTAGATATGCAGTCGCCGTAAGAGGTTGTAAAAATATCTTAACATTTACAACCACTTTGACCGATTTATCTACATATTTCTGGCCATCTACAACTTCACCACCCCCTTCTCTCTTCCTCTTTGTAATGCTGTTCACGATGCAGATTAGACATTGTTTTTTCCTAGAATGTTTATTTTCTTTCGCAAATGTTTGTGTAAATAAATTCACCGCCACACACCGCCGGGTACTTTCCTTTATCGCAGATAGGTCACAAACTACCGAAATATTAGAATATTCGAGTCCCTTTTCAATTCCGCCATATGAAATCTATGGTCTTTGAGTCTAAAGATTATCACAACTTTTCGAAATCCGTGGTTCTTCATCTACTGCTCTAGTTTTTAAAGAGAGCTTTTGTTCAAAAGGGGGAGAACTTCCTGAGAAAATCTTGAGTTTGGCAAATGATACAGTTTGGGCAACGTGAGTTGGGAAAAGGCAGAGAACTAAGTCACCCGGTGACAGTTTCCAACCATAGTAGTACTAGATAGGTCACAATGGCTGTTCATAAATCATAACCGATTTCGCTTGTCAAACTATTTAAAACAAAGCTACATCAGCTGAATGCAAACGAGCGTGACTTTACGAGCGCACACAATAACACACGAGCAGTAAACGACGGCCGAACGAAGCCATACGTTTGTCATATTTATAGCATTGATTATTTCTTTGATCCAAGTTTATGTTCTGTAGACAGACTTGTAGTGCATTTGCAAATTGACATTTGAACAGCTAGGTATTTACAGATACATAACTAGGTACCTATACCTAAATGGTTGTTAAAAAACTTGTGGGTTGAGAAGAAATATGCAATCTTTTTTGTCTTCGTGGTCGTTATCTCGTCGGTCAGTCAAAACTCATGAAGTTTTTTTTTTATTCGACTGGACTGAGATCACCGCCAAGTTTTAAAGAATCTAAAGCAAGAAAAAGTACATTTCTGTGCTGTACCTATATTTAGACGTGAAAGAAAGAAAAAAATTTCAAAGTCAAAATCAAAATATCTTTATTCAATTTAAGCTATAACAAGCACTTATGAATGTCAAAAAAATCTACCACTGGTTCGGAAAAACCTCTGTTGAGAAGAATCCGGCAAGAAACTTAACGAGGTATATATATTTTTTTAAACAGATTTACAATATTAATAAATGATATCTATTTACTATTCACCACAAGTATTTAACACAATTTTTTTTATGGTGAAAACATGGAAAAATATAAATAAAATGCACATGTCCTGAAACTGTCCCAAATCAGCAAATTGCCGGTCTTATACGGCGCTGATTCCTTTGGGACCATCAGGTCAGGCTATCACACAGGTCAGGTCATATGTCATAAAAACTCCAGATACTTTTGATGTTGTGTGAAATCGCCAAAAAACCGTCAGCGACCGATCAAATAACTGTTTCACATCTCAAACAGAAAGTACGCGAAGTTCCAACCTGTGTAGATGGAGAGGTATTTGAGGAGATTGCCTTCACTCTTGTTTTCTAATGCATCTTCTCTTTCTGTTTGGCCAGCAATTTCAAATATTACTTCGACGTATCAATTCTCAATCAATGTCTCATTAACCAAGCGTCAGCCGATTCTGGAATACCACCGATTTGGACCGCTGCCACCCGGCGCATAGTGCACCGTGAACTTGTCATATGGTCCAAATTGTAAATGGGCCAATCAACTATTTTACCGACACTTTGGACATCACCTGCGTTACCAAAATTGTCCCTAGCGCCAAAAAATCGTACTACTAACAAGATATTTCACGGTTTAATAGAATAAACTTACGTAGGATGACATGTATTCATGTACACCATCTATTAAATTATAGAAAAAAACATGTTTACTTAAGTGTCGGTAAAAAGTTGATTGGCCCAAATAGGAAGCGTTCGGCTTTAAATAAAAAGATTTAGGGGCTGTATCAACATCCATTGATTAGTGTTAACTGACGGTTGAATAAGATGCCGTCTCCGTCTGTTCGAACAGAACAAATAGAGACGGCATGATATTGAACCGTCAGTTAACACTACAATGAATGGTGAAACAGCCCCTTAGATTCAACTTTATTTGATGTAGCTGTAGATAAATTACCGAAACGATATCTACACGAAATCTCATAAATATTATCTGAAATTTCAATCTTAGATTTCCCTGTTCTTAAGTGCCCTCTCAAGTCCTTCTGGGTCTTTTCGTGCCATCGACTTTAACATTTAAAAAAAGAGCATTTTAAAATCCTTAAAATAAGACTAAATACCCTTTAAATAACCCTTTAAAATAAGACTTATGTATTATTATTACTAACAAACTGGATCCTGGTCTGTAATAAATTATTTTCAATTTAATTTAATTTTAAAAGTTTTCCAGTCTATATTTTTTCTGCAGTCAATCGCAATACAATAAATTTGCTTGTAAGCAATAAAACTGTCGAAAGCGAAGTGTTAATTTGATTCAATTGAGGCAATCACAATTCGTGCTACTGTTTTATCTTGGGGTTCAGTATCTGGTTTCTGGCGGAATACGGGCGCGGGTCGTGGTCGAGGCCGGCTGATTGGGGTTAAACGATGTTTATTGGTTTATCAGAGAGCAGAGGCAACGAAAGAGTTCAAATTCAATTAATAAATTTCATCATCTCTTGATTTTACATTTATTTAAGTGTTACAATTGGCTATCAGAATCTTTTTGTTACGATAGGGAATGGTGGAAATTCAATTTGATATGATAGCTCACTTATGTTTATGTATGACCCTCTGACCCATGACCCCCTTGATACAGTCACCTGCATTCATGTGCACAGCGGATAGTGTTATGAAAAAGCTCATTTCTAGGCTAATGACTCGAACCCTAAAGACTCGAGGCTTAACAACTCAAAGGCCGCAAAGACGGTTTCATGCATCCACACGCATCATAAAATATTCCGATTCAATTCTCAAATATAAGTACCTAGTCGAGTCTTTAAGACTCTAGAGTCTTAAGAGTTTGAGTCTTTAAGCCTCGAAATGAGTATTTTATCCACAACTCGAACAGCGGAGCGTGCAAAAATATGTGACACTCCTACCGCCCCTAGAAATAGAGTTGTATCCGATATCGGTGCTGCAATGGTACTGCTTTGAAACGTGTCTAAACTCTACCAGTATTATTTACTCTAACTGCATGCAGTATCTTTCCAAAGGTGGGCGATAACGCCTCCTTATGGACGCTTGGAGGCCTAGGTACGAATATACTTTGTTTTGATACGTATTTAACTAAATATAAACAAACCTCAACTGCCAGATTTGGTACATTCAAGGATTTTTAACATTTTACTTATTTATCATTGTCATACAAACTAGACTAAAGGTGGTAACGTGCATTTCAATACAGAAATTTAGTTGCTTAGATAGTTTACTGGGGGGGGGGGGGGGGGGCTATTTCAATATTTAAGACACCAATTGACGTTTAATATTTCACACGAAAACACAAGCCGAAACATGAATGCACAGAAAAACCAGAAAAATAGACCAGCGCTGGGAATCCAACCCAGGTCCTCAGCATTCCGTGCTGCGTGCTATTCCCCTACACCACCACTGGACAGGAGACTAGACACGAATTTTTCCTATGCACCCATATTTCAACTTTGGATTCTTTTTCATTTGTCACTTTAGCAGCGACACTAACGCCATCTATGGATCTACGTTCTCAACGAGAAACATTTTTTTCCCACTCCCGTCGAAGCTATCCGCTCACCAGGGACAAGAGATGTCGCTATTAAGCAATCAAATCAAGATTACGATTTGGAGTCTTTTTGTATTTTTTATTTCAACTCCAAATTTTTTGTTTCTTTTACGGTTATCCCGTGAAAGTTTAATATTTCACACGAAAACACAAGCCGAAACATGAATGCACAGAAAAACCAGAAAAATAGACCAGCGCTGGGAATCGAACCCAGGTCCTCAGCATTCCGTGCTGCGTGCTATTCCCCTACACCACCACTGGACAGGAGACTAGACACGAATTTTTCCTATGCACCCATATTTCAACTTTGGATTCTTTTTCATTTGTCACTTTAGCAGCGTCACTAACGCCATCTATGGATCTGCGTTCTCAACGAGAAACATTTTTTTCCACTCCCGTCGAAGCTATCCGCTCACCAGGGACAAGAGATGTCGCTATTAAGCAATCAAATCAAGATTACGATTTGGAGTCTTTTTGTATTTTTTATTTCAACTCCAAATTTTTTGTTTCTTTTACGGTTATCCCGTGAAAGTTTAATATTTCACACGAAAACACAAGCCGAAACATGAATGCACAGAAAAACCAGAAAAATAGACCAGCGCTGGGAATCGAACCCAGGTCCTCAGCATTCCGTGCTGCGTGCTATTCCCCTACACCACCACTGGACAGGAGACTAGACACGAATTTTTCCTATGCACCCATATTTCAACTTTGGATTCTTTTTCATTTGTCACTTTAGCAGCGACACTAACGCCATCTATGGATCTACGTTCTCAACGAGAAACATTTTTTTCCACTCCCGTCGAAGCTATCCGCTCACCAGGGACAAGAGATGTCGCTATTAAGCAATCAAATCAAGATTACGATTTGGAGTCTTTTTGTATTTTTTATTTCAACTCCAAATTTTTTGTTTCTTTTACGGTTATCCCGTGAAAGTTTAATATTTCACACGAAAACACAAGCCGAAACATGAATGCACAGAAAAACCAGAAAAATAGACCAGCGCTGGGAATCGAACCCAGGTCCTCAGCATTCCGTGCTGCGTGCTATTCCCCTACACCACCACTGGACAGGAGACTAGACACGAATTTTTCCTATGCACCCATATTTCAACTTTGGATTCTTTTTCATTTGTCACTTTAGCAGCGACACTAACGCCATCTATGGATCTACGTTCTCAACGAGAAACATTTTTTTCCACTCCCGTCGAAGCTATCCGCTCACCAGGGACAAGAGATGTCGCTATTAAGCAATCAAATCAAGATTACGATTTGGAGTCTTTTTGTATTTTTTATTTCAACTCCAAATTTTTTGTTTCTTTTACGGTTATCCCGTGAAAGTTTAATATTTCACACGAAAACACAAGCCGAAACATGAATGCACAGAAAAACCAGAAAAATAGACCAGCGCTGGGAATCGAACCCAGGTCCTCAGCATTCCGTGCTGCGTGCTATTCCCCTACACCACCACTGGACAGGAGACTAGACACGAATTTTTCCTATGCACCCATATTTCAACTTTGGATTCTTTTTCATTTGTCACTTTAGCAGCGACACTAACGCCATCTATGGATCTACGTTCTCAACGAGAAACATTTTTTTCCACTCCCGTCGAAGCTATCCGCTCACCACATCACACATCCATCACACATCATCATCACATCTCTTGTCCCTGGTGAGCGGATAGCTTCGACGGGAGTGGAAAAAAATGTTTCTCGTTGAGAACGTAGATCCATAGATGGCGTTAGTGTCGCTGCTAAAGTGACAAATGAAAAAGAATCCAAAGTTGAAATATGGGTGCATAGGAAAAATTCGTGTCTAGTCTCCTGTCCAGTGGTGGTGTAGGGGAATAGCACGCAGCACGGAATGCTGAGGACCTGGGTTCGATTCCCAGCGCTGGTCTATTTTTCTGGTTTTTCTGTGCATTCATGTTTCGGCTTGTGTTTTCGTGTGAAATATTAAACTTTCACGGGATAACCGTAAAAGAAACAAAAAATTTGGAGTTGAAATAAAAAATACAAAAAGACTCCAAATCGTAATCTTGACCAATTGACGTTGTTTTGTTTACATTTAGTTAAATACCTATCCAAACCAGTTATAGACGGTAAGGGGCCCAGAAATCTTCACCTTTGTGCCTTAATTAGGCGAAACTAATAATTATGTTGTTAAGGTTTTTAAGGTGAAAAAAATGGGAGGGCGCTACTAAATATCCGATTTTCAATGTGAGCGCTAGGCGAAATAAGTTTGGGAACTTCTAGTGCATACTAAGGGGTTTCAGCGACTTTTGAACCTGATTCTATACCAACACACTATGAAGCCTTTTCCACTCGGTTATTCTACTCCATATCGATCCTATGTCATCTAATCACAAACTACAAAGACATAATAGCCGCCAGTAGCAATTGTGATGGCTTGAGCCTTGAGGACGCTCCCCGGCCTTGGGGTGCGTGGGAACCCACCGCCGGCACCGTTGCTGTATTTGCGTATAGTATAAGCCTTGATGGTAAATTACGGTTGAATTAAGCCTGAGAAGCCGCCAATTTCTATATCGTGTTAGAAGACTAGTAAAATAGAAAATAATACCAAAAAACGATGGAGTAATAAGAATAAGGCCTAGCTTTTATGTCTTTGCATGCGTAAACCATTAGGTCTGGCAATCGAAATCCGGGATTTTACTTCATTCACAGGGAAATTCTTAAAATCTATAAGTACACCACGATTTTTATATGGGTACGTCTGAATATCGAATGTTAAAATACCGAATGTATTAAAATATCGAATGGGTCATAATATCGAAAAGGTAAGTATTTTTCTTAAGACTGTATTTTTTTTCAATCGTTATAAATCTAACCTAACCTAACCTAAGGGGTTCTATACGATGCTGTTTTAATGAATCCTGAGAAGTTTACGGTTTCAGAAAATAAACCTTTCTATATTTTGGCACATTCGATATTTTAATATACTTATTCGATATTTAGACGCGTTCCTTTTTGTACCTGCCTAGGCCGTACGAAGATCACTAATGCAAAGTTTCGTGTCTCTAGACAGAGATTTCGTAGTTTTACGTAAATTCCATAGAACTATCGCGATGAAAATTATTCTATGCGTTATTTTCAAAGGTCCAGCTTTACTTTATTGCGTTTTTCTACATTATGTCCTACTATGGCTTTTTCAAAACTACCTATATCCTACTAGTTATTGCCCGCGGCTTCACCCCCCTTCCAGTTTTTTTTTTCTAATTTTGTATGGCACCAACTTTGTCATCACAATAACGAACGGTACAAAAATATAATTGTTCCATTTTGATGCCGTCGCTCGAAAGTTATAGGTACCTACATAACATTTCAGACATTAATTTTTATTTATACATAAATAGATATATAATATATTTAACCAATCAGTTGTGTAATGATTGAAGCCGATTTGACGGCAAAAATATCAGCTCTATTATGCCTGTCCTTGCCGCTATTATAATTTGTTCGACCTTCTATCCGCCCCGATAATGACATCGCTGAATTACGGATAAAATTGGCATGCGATACTCCTATTCCCTTTAATATTCTCAACATACGCAGGTATTAGTTCAACTTCTTGGGAAAAGGCACGTGTGATTTATTTTTAAATTAATCAATGGCTGAAAAGACACCTATCAATTTGCATACTTCACGCGTGTAGTTCAAGGTGTTAAATCTGAATAGACCTCATTGACCAAGGACGATAATTTGTATGATTAAGGTTTAAGAGATTGTTCATCTTTTTTTGATTCAATACTGAATCTTCTACTGCAATGCAACTGACCAACCATCATTTCACCACCCATTCATCATTAGGGGGGGCGTCCATAAATTACGTGAAGTGTTTTTTTTAATTTTCTGTCCCTCCCTCCCCCCCTGGTGAGATGTCGTGAGATTTTATTCAACCCCCTCCCCCATCCCCCAATCTTACAGTCGAAGCTTACAGTCGACACTTGTGAACCTTTCTCCCCCAACGGTTGTCCTAGCGATGTGGCCCACCCATTACCACTTCAACTTGCATATTCTAAGAGCTATTATGTCGATGACTTTAGTTCTTCGGCAAATAGGTACCCGTATTCCGGATTCTATCACACAGTAAGTACAGTAATAAAATTTATTTATATGCAGTTTACGTGTCTATTCTAAAAAAGAAAGCTACTTTCATCACGCGTAATTGTTTGTTCGCATAAAAAACTGTGTCATTAGACAACTGGGGATCGATTAAGATTTTTAAGAAGCACTTGGCCGATTCCCCTGCCGACTTCTGGAGCAGAGCCAAACCCGCAAAGTGTGCACAGTCTCGTAGAAAACGTTGCTAGACAATTTTGATTATTCTGACATTTGGGCGAACTGAGGTCGCGAGAACTGGACATGTGCCGCTGCCCTTCCCGACGCGCGGTCCAATAGGAATCTCAATGTTGCTTCCACTCTGATTGAGGGTTTCTCTGAAAGGAAAGTTGGGTTTAAGATCGTGAGATCCGTTTGGATCCGTCACGTTTGGGGTTAGTTTGTAACCAAATGATCCAATGAGGATTTGGCACACTGGATGCGTTCTGCGGTCCGACCGGTCGGATCGCATATCTGTACATATATAAAGACCGACAATATTATTCATACATAATGCGGGCAGCGTTCACTTTGACCTGACCGCAGAACGCAGAACGCATCTAGTGTGCCAAATCCTTTAATATCACATCATCATCATCATCATCAGCCGGAAGACGTCCACTGCTGAACGCCTCCCCCTTAGAACAACGCCACAATGAACGACAACTCGCCACTTGCATCCAACGGTTTCCCGCAACTCTCACGACGTCGTCGTCTTCCGGTTCGTGGTCGCCACTCGAGGACTTTTCTCCCCCAACGCTTTTCTGTTTTTCGAGCGATGTGGCCTGCCCATTGCCACTTCGATTTGCATATTTTTCCAGCTATGTCAGTGACTTTAGTTCTTTGACGAATTTCCGTATTCCGGATTCTATCGCGCAAAGAAACTCCAAGCATAGCTCTCTCCATAGCTCGTTGCGTGACTCTGAGCCTCTCTAAGAGGCCAACAGTCAAGGACCACGTCTCAGCGCCCATAAGTCATCACTGGCAACAAACATTGGTCGAAGACTTTAGTTTTCAGGCACTACGGAATATCACAACCGGACCCCAATCACGACTATGTATTTTTTTTAATTAGGTACCTCATCTCGTCGTGACCTCGGCCGTTGCATTATGGCTTAAATTTTATTAATTTATATTAATCATCATCATCATTCGCTTCTAAGTTTCAAAGTTCAAGTATATAGGCAAGACCGATAGTGACCTATACCAACCGAATCCCGCTTGCACGATGGACTTTATGGCTTCAATATCGAGCCAATGTTCATATTTAGAATCATCGCCGGATTCAAAAATAGGCATCTGTATCTGGCTGAATATGACGCGGTGCTCTGCTGGAGTTCGAGTCATGATAAAAATAAATTAATCATTACTTAGAGCTCTTTCGCATAAGCACGATATGATATCGCGACGCGCTGCAACGCGGCATCGTACGATGCGACGTAGTGTTGTGAAAAATCGCGGTACAATCCTTCCTAGATTTCCAGGACCACGAACCATGCCGCGTTTGACGTGATACTGTATCGTATTTTGGTCCAAATTGGCTCGCATACTTTTTGAAAGTCCGAATGTAATTTTTGTCAGAACGATCGTTTGTCATAATTCTCTTTTTTCTCTGAATCCAATGATTGTTTAGAATTCTTATAAAATAAACCTAACCTAACCTATAGTTTTCTATATGTAGGATGACCATTTAAATATTTTTGAAAAATATAAGGTTTCAGTGGGAAAAAAAATCGGACAAACGATGATTCTGACCAAAATTATGGTATGACTAGCGAAGAGTATGCGAACTTTATTGGCGATCCCCTCGTATTTATGTGTAACAGCCCTTAAATTTGATTTAAAGTGATTAGAGAAAGAAAGCTGAGACGATGGCTCGACCAGCAAAAAGATGAACTTTTTACACATTCTTTACCTGTCTAGAAGTAATAGTGAATTGGTTTAATAATTGAGTAGTTTCGTCGGTAAAAAGAATAATTTTAAGATTTTAATAAGTAGCTATTTTTAATGAACTAAAAGAATTCCTTTACTCACCTGCGACTTTATGATGATAGAGCTACGTTTATGCAAGATATGCGTGTTCATGCAGTTCCTCCACCTCCACACTGTAAGAGCACACACAAACCCATCAATCACCACCACCACACACCACATTGACACGTTGCGGACGCAACCGAAGCTATTCTTTTAGTTCATTGATATGGACCTCCGCAAAGTAACGCCTGATTCAACAAATTGCGTATTTTTTCATTGGGCAATCAAAAAAAACAAAAATGAAGCGCGTCAAAGTTCGGAAGTCCCTCCCCGTGACGTTACTTCTTAGTAATTTTTACTATTGTAGGCATGTAGGTGATGACACACGAAACTTAAACCGGTTATTATGTACACAATTTTTGTTTAATTTGATAAGAGCAAAAATACGTGTTCTATATTTTTTAATATCTTACTCACGGACTAACTAACTATATATTATTTGGGATCTAGCCAATTCAAACAAATGCTAGTTAAGGCATACTACAGCGAGCTATCCCCTCATCTCCTGCAGACGCTATTTGCGTGCGCCGGCGCAGAGCAGGTCGTTCACCCCGCGCCTGCCCTGCATAACTGTCCAAATCTGATTCACCGTGGATTCACCACAGGATCTCATTAACGGCTTCCCGCTTTGCCGTCATTCTTCATCAAAAAGTTTGCTAAGTTGCTTTGTAGATCAAAAACTCTATTTTGGGCGTATCCGACACGCTCTTGGCTTTTTGACGTTTTCAGGCCTAAAGTTATGAAAATAAAATCCAAAACTTAGAAACATTTTCATTCCGCGTCTACACATGGTTATATCAACAAATTTATATCGACATATTCCTTCCTATGCCTATTTTTTTTGCTGTTTGGTAACATTTTTAAGTTGTCAATCTAGTTCGCCTAATTTTGGACTCGAGTATAGTTAAAGTACAGGTCTAAAAAATAATCTAAAATGTCATCAAATTATCTAGCCTACCTATTCATAAAAAAAAGGTGACCAGGAAAATTGACGCAGTTGAAACGCTCGTAGACAATCATACCAAAGGTTGTGCGTTTGCTTCATTGACAGATAAATTCGCAATAGTTGAACGTTCGCATGTATTGGGGCGTATCAGAATCAATTACGGTCTTTGATTGAATCCGACGTTGCGTCCACGCCCGTATTTAGCGATGTGTGTACGGAGCCAATTCTACGGGTGGACAGAAAGGAATACCTTGTTTTACGCGAACCATAGTAGAAAATATGCGGTTTTTACTGCCTTTACACTGTCGAAGTAATATAAAATCTGTCAAATCGACATCGATTAAACATGATTAAATAATCATTTTAACGGTTTTATTAGGGTTCCGGAGCCAAAATGGCAAAAACGGAACCCTTATAGTTTCGCCATGTCTGTCTGTCTGTCTGTCTGTCTGTCCGTCCGCGGCTTTGCTCAGAGACTATCAATGCTAGAAAGCTGTAATTTTGCATGGATATATAGGTAAATTATACCGACAAAATAGTACAATTAAAAATTCAAAAACAATTTTTTTTAGGGTACCTCCCATAGACGTAAAGTGGCGGTGATTTTTTTTTCTCATCCAACCCTATAGTGTAGGGTATCGTTGGATAGGTGTTTTAAAACCATTAGGGGTTTGCTCAAACGATTTTTCGATTCAGTCATTTGTTTGCGAAATATTCAACTTTAAAGTGCAAATTTTCATAAAAATCGAGCGTCCCCCCCCCCCTCTAAAATCTAAACCGGTGGGTCGAAAAATTTGAAAAAATTCATTCATTTGAAAACTATAACGGCTAAGTTTGCTTGAGAACTATTAGTAGTTTATGAGTAAATAGCAGCGTAGGGTATAAAATATACCTAAACTTGGAAGATTCCGTATAAAAACGAATTTTTTTTTTCGTAATGGCTACGGAACCCTATTTTGGGCGTGTCCGACACGCTCTTGTTTATTTTGTGTCAATCAATTTCGCAACATAAACTTAAACCGAAGCACTGCGAGACTAAAATAAATGTTGATTCTAGAACCTTCTATTTGTTTTTAAACCTTAAGGCGACTCTGTCCCAGAAAAAGACTTTATGCAAAAATATTACTTTTAAATGAATTTAATACAGTTACTTATTTTGACACCAAATTGAAGTCTTACCTTACGACAAATGAAAATTGAGATATGATATTGTAATGGATAACTCACGTCTTAAATCGAGTTTAGCTCGACATGTTTCGGGCTATTTCGTAGCCCTTGTTCAAGGGAGCACGCGACTCAGCGGCTGTCGCAACACGTGCACTACGCGCCACCGCTGTGCACGAGCTAAACTCGATTTAAGACGTGAGTTATCCGTTACAATATCATTTAATATGAGTGAGTCTCACGGTAGTTTCATGTTCAAAATACCTTATCATTGCTTTTACAATTATCTAGCTGGAACCCGTGACGCAATCCACGAACAATTCGTTCATTGCACTTATCGCGCGGGAACTATGCAATTTTACGGGATCAAAACTGTCTTACGTCCTTCCCAGAGACTCAAACTATCTGTAGGTATACCGAATTTTACCTAAATCGGTTCAGCAGCTTAGACGTGAAGAAGTAACAAACAAACAGACTTACATACTTTGGCATTTATAATGTTAGTGGGATGATAAGCGATTTTTGCGCAGACACAGTAGTGGTAATAGAGAATAGCTACACGACCGTAGAAATACTCGGCCGGATGCAGTTACAAATGCATTATGCATTTGCAGCGACATCCGCCGCTATTCTGCACGGGACTGGTTGGAGTTCGAGATATTGTATCCCTTGACATGTGATTATTTTATCATCTCCATTTAAATTAAATTGAAACATTTTAACTCTTCATTTGCATGATTCATAAGAAACTCTTAGAGTCGCTAGAACGCTTGCCGATGATCGCGTTTTCATACAAAAGTATTTTCGTACTAATATACAAACAACACAATGAAATAAAATGAAACTTTGCTACTATAACGGGAGCAGCTATTTTGATGCTTATAATTAGTTTTCGTTCATATTCAATGCCAGGGCCGGATTTAGGGGAGGGCAAAGGGGGCAACTGCCCGGGGCCTCCACAAAATAGGGCCCCCCACAATAGAGACATAGAAAAAAAAAACTTTCAAGTTCCGACGAGTAAATACTGGGAAACAACAATTCGTATATTTCTTCACTTCAATAAGGCAATCAGTAAAATATCAAAAGGCCCTCATTGGCCTCCACTCCTTTGTTGCCCCAAGGCCTCCACACCTCTAAATGCGGCCCTGTTCAATGCAACAAAATTAAATCACATTAATTTTAAATTTTGTATGAGAAATGGAAATTCGTTATTGTTTTTTTCCGTTTCATTTTACTTTAATCAAACCTAATTGTGAGCATCGTTCGTAATGGCTGCTCCCATTATAGTTGCAAAGTTGCGTTTTGATCTGTAGCGCTGCTTGTAAATTAGAAGGAAACTATGTTTGTATGGACTCCCCAAGTACCTACCCACATATATGTTTCCAAACAAAACAAAAACTACCCGCAAAATATTAATAAATTTTAACTGTCCTACAAAACTTGATTTTTTAATTTTTATTTATTTACTGTTAAGGCATGTTTTATTAACTACCGTTGCTAAAATTAGAGACCCGAGCCGTAGAAATTTTAGATACCAAAACATAATTAAAACCATTTTCATTGCCCTCAAACATTGCTGAATCAATCTACACCCATATGTTGTCAGTGTCTGCCATAAAATAGTGATTCATAATCGTGCTCCAAATCCCATCAAGAGGCGGAAAGAACTGGCCTTGACCGATTCTTAAAAACAAATTGAAATCTCCATCTGGAGAGCTAATCAAACCATACGCGCCAGTTGTTTTATAGAGTACGTACAATCAAATGTTTAGAGATGGGCCGGATGTGGTTTGAACCGAATACGAACTTCAGCCGAACACTCGGTAAAAATAAAAAATAAATCCGTGGAAAAAAAAACGTTTTTTTTTTTCAATGAAAGATGATCGACTGATCATGCATATACGCTTTCGTCTTGACTTGTTCTGTTCATAATAGTAGATTGTACAACGAGAGCATAAAACGAGCCATTTTACCCGAGGCGTTCATATAGCCACCCGAGCCGGTACGGCGAGGGTGGATAGACACGTACTTAGAGGGGAAAATGGGTTTAATGCTCGAGTTTACACTCTGCTTTTCATTTCGATGGCGAGGAAATGAAATAGCAACAATGGAAACAATAATTCATTTTCTCTACATATGTAAGTACACAATTATTTAAATTTTATTACAATTATTACTAATACAATTATTTTAATTTTACTGATTTATTACGATTGATTTGATTGATTTTTAGTTTTATAAAAATTAAAAATTATTCAAAAAATATATACAAACTTTTTTGTTTGTGGCTGTTGGCACCCGATTACCTTGGTCTTGAGTTGGTATTAGACGAAGATTTTATTTTATGCACTAGAGCATAATAAGTCATTTTATGTCGCCTAGATACAGCATAAACACGAACTTTACGAGCATGAGAAGTGAAAATGTTATTTATTATTTAACAATTAACAATAGGTGGCACCTTCACTTGGCGTTGTGTATTCGCGTTGCGCTATTGACATCTCCTTCGCTCACGCTAGAAATGCAATAGTACATCTCGTTCGTACAAGCAAATACTTCGGTGAATATACCAAGTGAAGTGCAAGCAAAGCAATAGAAAATCAAAAAAGACCTGAATATTTGCTCTGAAGAAATGCAGAACGTGAATGTGTACAGTGCACGTATAACAATAATATAAAATATTAATTGTACACGTTTTCGTACCTTACTTTTCTTCAGAGCTAATAAACTGAACTCGTTATTCTCTATTGCTAACTTGCTACCTCTAAGCATAATTACTCAATAATTCGTAGCCACTAAATACTTTCTAAGATGCCACATCGTTAGCATGTTACGCTAAAGGATAAGCGCCATCTATTGATCAGTGATGGAACGAATTTTTTTTTATCGCCTAAATCGCCACTTTATTTTTCTAAGGCATCAATATTATTCAGTCTTTATCCAATTCAGTATCGCAGATAATTATCGCACTGCGGATGATTATAACGGACGTCATCAGTTTACGTTACGTCAAATAAACAAATTTGGTTCAGTTTATTTTCCAAAGCCGCTTGTTCGCCGATTACGCGAAAACGTATGAGTTTATTTTATTCCGTCGATAAATTTGGAGGAAAAGCGTCAATGAAATTTGAGAACGTTTGAAATAACTCCATGCTGGATTTTGCATTAAACTGAAATGGTCTGATCAAAAACGCTGCAAAGAACTGTAATTGCTGCAGTATAATTTTCAATGTGATGATGTGGTGTGATGTGATGATTTGGTGTGAATGTGATGTGTGTGTGTTATGCTCTCTGACAATTTCAGTTGTTTACTATTTAGGCCAGCGATCTAGATATTCATTTAGCAGATTGTATTTTTAACCAACTTCAAAAAAAGCGGGTGTTTCTTTTTTCTTCTTTATGTTTGTTACCTCAGAACTCCGTCATTTATGAACAGATTTGAATTTTTTTGTTTGTTCGTCTAGAAATAACACTAATTAATAACAAGTACTTTACGGGTCAAATTTCAATTACTTTAACACAGTTGCTAAGCAATTTATGCTCCTCATAATGCTGGTAAAATGGAACGGGTAGTGAAGCACCAGAACTCCTTAATAACGAACGTGTCTGAATCGGATAATCAATCTTTTGTAAAAGGTAACGAGCAGTTGACGTTAAAGAATTGTATCTTAGACTATTTACTCTTAAAATAGTGAAAAAAAATAAAAAAAAATATACCGACTACAAAAAAAACATGAAAATAATTTCCTACCAGTCTGATGTCGGTACGAGCTAGCATGACTGCTAAATGTGCAAAAAAGTACAAATTGTTTGGTTGTTTAACGAATAAAAAACTTTAAAAGTTGAAATAATATCAGCGCCTCGTTCTCGGTACTGGTATGGATACGTCCTTTCCTTAGCGTATTTAGTTGGCTCTTTGCAGCCAGGAAAATAGCACATCCAAAATAATACATAGTAAAGTAACCACTGAAGTAATTACTCGAAGAAAAATTGCGATAGCTTTCATAACTTGAACTAGAATCGTATTTTGATAAAGCACACTAAAACCTTCGAAAAAAATCACGCACGTCGCGTAACTTGATTCTTAACTTGGCGCCTGCACTGCCGCGCTTCATTGCACCCGGATTCTTGTAGACAGATATTGCCTAGCGAGACAGAGCTAAAAGCGGCGTGGAGACAACAGAACTATATCGGGCCAGGCCATTTAAGGAGCGCCGCGGAGCATCTGCATCCCGGAATAGGCCGTCCGCGCATCCCTTAGGGCTGACAGGTGCCTAAGTTAGTTCAAAATTTTGTCCAAGTTAGTCACCATCATCGTCATCAGCTGGAAGGCATCCACTGCTAAAGGCCTGCCCCTGAGAACAGCACAATGAACTACAACTCGTCACTTACATCCATCGGTTTCCCGCAACTCTCACGATATCGTCAGTCTACTGCTGACAGGTGCCTAAGTTAGTTCAAAATTATTGCCCAAGTTAGTCACCATCATCGTCATCAGCTGGAAAACATCCACTGCTAAAGGTCTGCTCCTTAGAATGGCACAATGAGCTACAACTCGTCACTTAAATCCATCGGTTTCCCGAAACTCTTACGCTATCGTCAGTCTACTGCTGAACAAAAGCCTCCCGGCCTGCCAACGCTTTGTCTTCCGGTTCGTGATCACTCGAGGCCTTTTCTCCCCCAAAGGTTATCAAATCTGTTCTTCGAGCGGCGATTGGCACTTCAACTTGCATATTTTTTCAGCTATGTGGATGACTTTAGTTCTTCGACGAATTTCCGACAAATTTGTACCATGAGGCCAATGAAAGTCCGTGGTGGGTGGGTCATTATTCCAATGTTTATTTTTTTTTATATTCGTGGCCATATTTTTTTGACATTTGGTAAAGATTCTCTTACAACTTCCAGGTTATCTACAAGTAGAAGTAAAAGACGTTTAAAATATATATAAAATAAGTGTACATACACTTAATATCGTAATCGTGTACTTATCGAGAGAGAGAGAGAGAGAGAGAAATTTATTTATCGACTGATCCAAAGTCCAAAAAATTACATTTTCTTACACTGTGACTGATCGTATAAGCTACACGTTTTCGTCTTGAACACTAACGGGATGTTTTGTTCATAAATATTATGTATTTATTTATTTATTAGCAATGGAATATAATAAAGATCCGTATCCTTAACAGTAGAAATATATCTATAGTGAGTGTGAGTATATATATAATATATAATAATAATAATAATATTATATAATAATAAATAATTATTTTTTTAATATTATTATAATATACTCGTTCACTCACATATTTCTATCAGTATAAGAATGCAGCTCTTTATTATATTTCCTATTGCTAACTCGCGACTTTTGTACTTAATTACACTGTAATCCGTAGCAAGTAAATACTTTCTAAGACGACACATCGTTAGCATGTTACGCTAAAAGATAAGCGCCATCTATACTCATGTGGAACTAATTTTTGCATAAAACAATTAACTATATAGTCAACGTCAAGTATGAACTTTCTGAATATTAACAATATGAATCATAGACAAAAATGCTATGCTTACTTGTTGCGTGCGACAGAGTAGAGTAGTAATTATAGCAATTTTCTTTCAACGGTTTTTAATAATCAGGAACTTCATAGTTGTGCAATGTGTTAGCATAATTTACTTCTTACTTCTTAGCGGGCGGGCGGGACCTAACAACTTTAACCTGTGTAGTCTATCGTCTGGTATACCTAGACAATCTTTAAGATTTGTTTCGTTAGACTAAAAACAATAAGGCTAATTGTAACATAAACTTTGAAATGAAAACAGCCTTTGACGTTTTCAGCCAGCTAACGTTGAACCTTAAGTTAAGTAAAAGAAGTTCTTGGTTAAATAACAATAGAAAGTAAACAAAGATCTGAATATTTGCTCACAAGAAATACAGAATGTGAATGTGTACACGTATAACAGTAATATAAATTATTAATTATACACGTTTACGCTCTTATCTATCTAAATTTCTAAAGAGCAAATAATAGATCTTGTTACCCTCTATTGCTAACTTGCTACCTCCAAGCCACTAAATTCTTTCTAAGACGACACATCGTTAGCATGTTACGCTAAAGCACAGAATATATAATAGTTAAAGGATAAGCGCCATCTATTGATCAGTGGCGGAACTAATTTTTACATAATAGTATTTTATCTACTCTCGCATCGTAATATTCGAATTATTAAATTCAAAACCAGTTTATATTTACATACTTTTTAAACACAATACCGAAATATTAAAAAAAAATCACATTATCACACTTCTCTTCTAACTAAATAATGTTATAATATAATTTTTTAAACCATTACGATACAGGGCAAATCCAAAAAGTTTATATCAACAAGTTTTGATTCCAATATTCACTTGTCTGTGGCAGTGCCCGCTTTAGCGCATGCGCGCACATGCCGCACATGCGCAGTGATGTACTGGGTTTTACCGCCATTCCGTTCATAGGTTGTTATTTTTAACCCCCGTGTTGTACGAATTTTCGTGAGAAAATTTTGTTTTTGCTTAAAAATGTCTGATATCAGTGAATGCGAAGAAGATTTGACTCCGCCCGATATTTTAGATGCGGCGAAGGAAATGGCTCATAATTAGTATAAGTTCTGGTTGCAATGCAGGTAATTCTTCACCAGCAGGTAATGGTTCTTGAACACATGATAGAGGATTTAATATATGAACGTAGATAAAATATTGTATGCAACTGTACGCAATTAGGCCTTATAACACTCGTGTGACCCTTTTATGAAACTCGGCTACGCCTCGTTTCATGAAACCACACTCGTATTATATGGACCCCTATTGCGATACAGTTGCATAAATAGCTATTATGCAACTGTATCGTAATAAGGGTCCTTAAAACAAGAGTGTGGTTTTATGGAACGAGGCGTAACCGAGTTTCATAATAGGGTCACATGAGTGTTTTAAGGCCTAATTACGTACAGTTGCGTACAGTATTTTATCTACATCCATATATTAAATCCTCTATCATATTGTGTTCAAGAACCATTGAGAATGACCTACATGAATGAGAACTAGGTAATGGTAAGGTAGGTATGTCTACCCCAGCTCGCTGCGCGCCCCACATCCTGCTGCTTCTCGCCCGCCCTGCGCAGCGTGCACCGCCCCGGTGCTGTTATGATGTATGGAATCTCATAACGATACTGATATCAGTATCGTTATGAACATTACGATACTGCCGTGTTCATAATGCGTAAGAAGACGGCTTCTCTTCTCCAGCGTGTGCGCGGTAGCAATAATAGTATCCTGAGCATGATGGCGAACAGACTGGACAGCCCTTTGTGGTGGCACATGACTAAAAAAGTCATAGGGGCCATATAATTTAAAAAAAAATGTAATTTAGATTTGTTTAATTAACTAGGTATTTACTAACATAGTCGTATAATTTTTTCCTATTGTTCTTTTAAATACTTACTAACACTATTATGGATGATCTTTTTTCGTCTGAAATAAATGATTATTATTATTATTATAATGTCGTAACGCTGGTCATTATCTATGGTTTCTGAACGCATAATGGAGGATTTATTATATGGGTGTAGATAAAGTTTACTTACATGATTGTTTACTGACGAAAGATGAGTCTGGCAGATCCCCCAACAAACTGAGCCATGTTTACTCAACACATTAAAGACCGTTAATTCGATGTTCCGATATCCGATAGCGAGCACTTTATTTTAAGCGCGTGCGTTGAATCATTTGAGTGTGGCTTCTTGATGGTAAACAACTTTACGTTTTATAGGAATGTAGTACCTATACTTTAAGATTTTAGATCAATATAAATTATTTTTGTGTTTACCTATTTAAAGATGTAAAGAATATAACCAAAAATTCTTGAAAAAAAATGTGAATACTTACTCACTTTGCTGCACTTTTAATGGGGTGCGGGGCCTTCTGTTGAATACCTACTAGGAGGTCTGTAACCGTATTAGTTGTAGGTACAAAATAGTAATGTTAATAAATACATTTTTAATTTATTTTTTCGGGATCCCTTTGTTTCCCATACATTTTTTGTTCCGAATTTCGATGGTCAGAAATTGATATCCATATAATTTATAAACATAAACATCACTAGTAATAATTTTTGTTCAGTATAATGCTTATTAGCTCTAATATTAATGGCACATAATATTAAATTCTATAATCACAAAAGTAATAATTTTTTAACCATAACGTTCAAAGAAATAACAATAATAGAGAATGTTAATAGGTGTGCAAAATCACTTGAAAGCTTTGTTCCAGTAAAGCTTTTATGTATACAAATACATTAGTTTTTATTTCAGTGAAAAATACCAAGTAGTTATGATTTTATACGCATTCAAAGTTCGCATAAATATCGAGTCCCGCCAACAGCCGCGCGACAGCGTGTGACGTCATTTTCCAACGCTCCGCGCTCCGCGTAGTCAAGTCCCTAGTGATCAGCTGTACCAGTAGGTTCAATGCGCCGTGTTTTGTTTTGTTTTATCGCTTCCAGACCTTCCAGTTGTGCACATTTATTTAAAAAAACCAGTCAAGAGCATGTCGGGCCATGTTCAATGTAGGGTTCCATAGTTCCCGACCGTCAGTCCTGTCACAATAGGCGGACTTAAAATACGATTTTTTTAGTTATAGATAGGTAATAATAACTTAGTTAAGTGTAAATTTGAACATAAAAACTGTGTATTTCAAAATAAAAGTAGGTAGGTATAAAAACAGAGACTAAGTAGGTATAAAATTTAACATACCTAACTAAAACTAATTTAAAATAGCTAATTAAAAATTAAATTAGTTTAATTTACAAAAACTTAAAAACAGCTTAACTGATTAAGTTGAAAAGAATTAACGTAAAAAAAATTAAGGTTGCCATTCGTTTTTTTTTTTCATATTTTTTAGACGTGCGGTTTAAAAGGTAGAGGGGAGGGGGACACATTTTTATGAACTTCGGAGTGAATATCTCCGAAAATATTCATTTTATCAAAAAATGGTTTTCGCAAACCCATTCATTTTCAAATACCTATCCAACAATACCCCACAACATAGGGTCGAACTGAAAAAAAAAACCATCCTCTCTTTACGTGTAGGTATGGGAGGTACACCTAAAAAAATTTTTTTTATTTTTATTTCCCAATGACCGCGTAAATGATAAGTATATTGAATATACTCATGACAAAGGCCAAAGTCGGATTTCTATAATAAGACGGCCTCTACATCAAATGGGCTTGGTTTCCTTTTTAAAGTACTTCTTATAGTGTAGAATATTTATGCTGAATATGAACACCCCACTTGTAACAGGAGGATTTTTGATAGGAAGTACTGCCTGGAAAGTTTTGATATTAGGCAAGTAGTAGACCAATATATGGTCTATTCTGAGAAAAAAATTGGAGGTGTCACTACTTCACAATCACATTTTTTTTTATTTGGTCTTTTATAGTAGTATTAATTTTTTGCAAATCTATACATACCTATAAAGAACACCATTTCAAAATTTTAAGTAAATCGCTTGAATATATCCAGAAAAAAAAATACGTTTAAAGAAATCTTAAAAAAAATCTTAAGTCAAAAACTGCCAAAAGAAGGATGTCATACTCAGCACAAAAATTCTTCGGTACTCACAAAAAAACCCAAGCCCATCTGATGTAAGGGCCGATGAATTACTACGAAAACACGACTATGGCCTTTCTAGTACTAACGGTCTCTGAACTTAGCCGCAGACAGACAGACAGACAGATAGACGGACAGACATGGCGAAACTACAGGGTTTCCTAGTTGACTACGAAACCCTAATAATGGATGAAGGATTCAAAAAAGGACAATGGGATGATCTATCTAAAGTAGATAGGCTCATGGTGCTCATTATTTAGCGACAGATACCTACCTAATAGTAATTTTGACATCCATTGGATAGAGAAAAAATAACTTTTTTGGCGCACTGATACAGATATTTGTATATTTTAGCACAACACATGATTTTCTAGTATTAGAATTGAACATTTTTTTTAAAATATTCATAAATTAGTGAAACGTGAACCAACGGTATGGAAGAGCGCGACCAGGCTGAGCGCGAGCGTTGTACTATGACGTCACGCGCATCGAGCGCGGGCTGGACGTCGCGCATTAGTTTTAAAATTCAATATCTTGGAAACTAATTGACGTATCGAAATAATTCTTTCACATATATTTTTTATTTTCAACAGAGAATACCGAAGGCCAAAATTCAAAATTAGTGAACATTCTCTATTATTCAGAAATAGCTTAAGCCATATATTTCACCGTACTAATGGTTATTACTCATATCATTTTAATCCCAAAAGTGTCTAGGTCTAAGAAACCAAATCCATAATATTGATAGGCATAAAGATAAATACTCAGAAACATTTCCAGGCATACATTCCCAGCGCTGGTCTTATTTTTGCAGGTGGTAGGACCTAATAGTATAAGGTTCGCCCGGATTGCTTGCTATCACCATCTTGCTCGCTAATCCTGCCGTGAAGCAGCAGTGCTTGCACTGTTGTGTTTCGGCGTGGAGAGTAAGACAGTCGTTGAAATTACTGGCACTTGAGGTATCCCATCTTAAGCCTCAAGGATGGCAACGCATCTGCAATCGCCTGGTGGATCAGAAGACCCACTTTCTCGTTTGCCATCCAGTCGAATATAAAAAAAAATATTTGAAAGTGCTAATTCATCTACGACTTTAGATAATATGACTAATAGAAATTACGTTGAGAATAATTTGATTTGTGCGAGCGAGCGAAGCGAGCGAGCAAGACGTTTCGGAGCAGAAGCGACTCGGATAGGTTAGGTTTAGAAGGCTAAGGCGGGAGCGAAGCGGAGCGTAGCTCCCGCCTTAGCCTTCGATGTTAGGTTTTTTTTTATAGCAGCCCGGAAACGCTATGAATTAAAAAACGCAAAATAGGTTTAGTTAGCTTAGAACTACGATTCGTACACAAGAAAAGTGATACGAATAATTCAATACCTTCTTATATCAATCATTATGACTCGTGAAAATAGACCTTATAACAATTATACTAAAATAGTTTATTGTCTTTAAAATTATTACGTTAAAAATGTTATGTCTAACTTATCATAAGGCTATAAATCATTATGACCTGTAAAAATAGACCTTATAACAATTATACTAAAATAGTTTATTGCCTTTAAAATTATGGAATGGCATACTATATGGACATCAAATATTTTGACTAACCAATTTTATGACTAACAATAATTATGACCTGTGAAAATCGAAACTCCACTTTATACTGTTTAAAATTATGACTTAAGATAATATGACTTGCAAAAATTATGACGAATAACGTTATGGATTGTTAAAATCGGAGTTTAAGTTTTATGGGATACAATAGAGACCCTTTTCGGGATCCCTTTGTTTCCCATACATTTTTTGTTCCGAATTTCGATGGTCAGAAATTGATATCCATATAATTTATAAACATAAACATCACTAGTAATAATTTTTGTTCAG
The DNA here is from genome assembly GCA_037349165.1 of Choristoneura rosaceana. NCBI lineage: Eukaryota > Metazoa > Arthropoda > Insecta > Lepidoptera > Tortricidae > Choristoneura > Choristoneura rosaceana. The sequence continues at coordinate 3,656,719 of JAZBNJ010000026.1, forward strand.
TATAATGCTTATTAGCTCTAATATTAATGGCACATAATATTAAATTCTATAATCACAAAAGTAATAATTTTTTAACCATAACGTTCAAAGAAATAACAATAATTATTCAGAAATAGCTTAAGCCATATATTTCACCGTACTAATGGTTATTACTCATATCATTTTAATCCCAAAAGTGTCTAGGTCTAAGAAACCAAATCCATAATATTGATAGGCATAAAGATAAATACTCAGAAACATTTCCAGGCATACATTCCCAGCGCTGGTCTTATTTTTGCAGGTGGTAGGACCTAATAGTATAAGGTTCGCCCGGATTGCTTGCTATCACCATCTTGCTCGCTAATCCTGCCGTGAAGCAGCAGTGCTTGCACTGTTGTGTTTCGGCGTGGAGAGTAAGACAGTCGTTGAAATTACTGGCACTTGAGGTATCCCATCTTAAGCCTCAAGGATGGCAACGCATCTGCAATCGCCTGGTGGATCAGAAGACCCACTTTCTCGTTTGCCATCCAGTCGAATATAAAAAAAAATATTTGAAAGTGCTAATTCATCTACGACTTTAGATAATATGACTAATAGAAATTACGTTGAGAATAATTTGATTTGTGCGAGCGAGCGAAGCGAGCGAGCAAGACGTTTCGGAGCAGAAGCGACTCGGATAGGTTAGGTTTAGAAGGCTAAGGCGGGAGCGAAGCGGAGCGTAGCTCCCGCCTTAGCCTTCGATGTTAGGTTTTTTTTTATAGCAGCCCGGAAACGCTATGAATTAAAAAACGCAAAATAGGTTTAGTTAGCTTAGAACTACGATTCGTACACAAGAAAAGTGATACGAATAATTCAATACCTTCTTATATCAATCATTATGACTCGTGAAAATAGACCTTATAACAATTATACTAAAATAGTTTATTGTCTTTAAAATTATTACGTTAAAAATGTTATGTCTAACTTATCATAAGGCTATAAATCATTATGACCTGTAAAAATAGACCTTATAACAATTATACTAAAATAGTTTATTGCCTTTAAAATTATGGAATGGCATACTATATGGACATCAAATATTTTGACTAACCAATTTTATGACTAACAATAATTATGACCTGTGAAAATCGAAACTCCACTTTATACTGTTTAAAATTATGACTTAAGATAATATGACTTGCAAAAATTATGACGAATAACGTTATGGATTGTTAAAATCGGAGTTTAAGTTTTATGGGATACAATAGAGACCCTATTTTTTCATTTTCATTATATCACTGTGATGTACAGTCAACCCAAAAAGTGTTATCAGCTTATAAAAGATTTTAGAGTTTGACAACACTAGATATTCATAGATAGGTAGTGCACAACAATCAGTGCGCGACTATATAGCACTTCGGCATTTTTTTCAAGATTATTATGTACGCCACATGTCCACGGTGCGGCGTCGCCACCCGTTTTCGTTACGATACGCGGATGAAATAATTTACGTAGCAAACCTACACTCACAAAAGTTGTTGCGCAAACTTTCCGCTAGAGGCGCTGTCCGTGTTTCCATACAAATTGAGATTTTAACGCGACGCTATCGAGACGTATTTTGAGAACGGGAAAATACACTAAGCATACAGGTAATGTCTATTATGGAATAAACGCTTGAGTAATGATCCAGTTACGAATGTTCCCAATTTGTTTGTCGACGATACATAATCAGTGGAACGAATGGCAGCGTGGGCTCACCCGCGGGGTATGGCCAATGCCGGGACCGAACCCGCATACCAGCCCACGCCGAGCGGAAACAAGCAATACGGGTTATGTCTAGACCCAGCCTAGTGTTTCTATAGCTGAAACTCCGTAGGTCTAGATTATTTCAAAACTGCTTTTGATTTTAGTTTTTAACAAATAAAATCCATATCATACTCCATACTAGGTATATAATATTATAAATGCGAAAGTGTGTGTGTTTGTATGTTTGTCCGTCTTTTACGTCGAAATGGAGCGACAGTTAGAAAGATAGTTTATGGGCCAGAGAGTGACATAGGCTACTTTTTATCCCGAAAAAATGCACAGTTCGCGAGGGTAAGCGCGCGATATCCGAATTCCACGCGTGCGAAGTTCATCAGTTTGTTTATGGTTTTGAAATTATTCTATTCATATAGCGGATTAGCGGATGATCGCTTAGTTTGACTCCCTTGTAAAGATTTCGTATCGAAATTATTGACAAAAAATTTAAATTACTTTTTGGAGTCTTTTTGTAATTTTTTTTCAACTCCAAATTTTTATTGCTTTTACAGTCATCCCGTGAAAGTCTGTTCCCAGCGCTGGTCTATTTTACTGGTTTTTCTGTGCATCAATGTTTCTGCATGTGTTTTCATGTGAAATATATGAAAAATTTAATCTCTAAAGCCGTAAATTTTGAACATTTGTTTATTTATAATACCTACACACGCTCAAGTCGATCGATGTATGGAATGGAAATATTTGTCAAAAACTTTATAAAAATCATGAATAACATTTAGGAAGGTTAATCACGCATTCTAGGGTACACTTGTATGGAATCAACTAACTAGAATAACTCGCACGAGGAAGCTCAGCCAAATCAAGGATGAAAATTAACAAACGAGATCGCTTTAGTTTCCCGTCAGTCTAGGGTTGCCTTATGAAAAAATGAAAACTTTTGACAAAATATATATTTGTAAATTAGGTATACTACTTACTACTTTAAATATGTAAGGTGTTTGCTACTCTATCGTATTGGGTTACTGTAATGATAGATGTAATGTTATTAGAAATAAATAAATAAATCTGAACACTACCATAAACGTCCTGACATGTCTTGTAACAGAGATTTGACGTAGGTTGAAGGACGTGCCGTAGCAATTTTGAAACATTTTGCACCTCTCAAACAACATAGTAATGTTATAAATTTTGTTCATTGGTTACTACTTTATTTATCATTTCACTCATAACAAACATTGTGATAAATGTATCATGAAAAAAAAGATTTTTTTTTCAATGAGGTCAGTTTTAAAAATCCGGATACTTTCGAAGTCCGGCCGCAATCCTGACAAAGGTTCAGAAATTCGGACAAATTCTGACGTATGGCAACCCTACGTCGGTCACACTCCGACAATCTCATTAGCAGTTTTTCAGCCTGCTTGACTTAATTAACACTGGAAAAGTGCACAAAAATTAAATGCAAGGAAAACAATTAGTTGATGGGTGTACCTTTATGCCGATTTATAAATCAAAACGCGCCTTAACGAAGTTGACCTGCTAAAAAATCTGCTAAAACATGTGTGCTGTAATTTTTGATTAGTCGAATTATTTCCAACTGTTTTTTAGTTGAATTTAGTTAAAATTCCAAATAAAGTAATGATATCAGAAAAATATTTAAGTTTTTCACCAAAGAATGTTTTAAACTTTCGCGATTCTCAATCTCAAAGTACAAAATCCTAATAAGTCTGTCAGTTAGATTGTCATAAAATATAAAACCTTTATTTTTTCCTTTATCAATTAAATAAAAAGCCTAATTTAACCAACAAAAAGTTCGAAAACCCCGACCGTGACACTTCAAAGTTCAATATGTCAAAAACGGCTGAACCGATTTTGATGAAACATGTCTGAGAACCATCGCTCGAAAATCTGATTTCAAATAAAAAAAACTTTTTTCGTTTAGGAGCTACGGAGCCACAGACAGACACACAGATAAGATTTAGATTTTCTTAATTTTTTTGTAATTTTTATTTCAATTCCAATTTTTTACTTTTGTGGTCATTCCGTAAAACCTAAATTGAAAATACAAAGTGAAATATAGATGCAGAGAAAAATCAGAAAAATACGACCAGCGCTGGGAATCGAACCCATAGGTCCTCGGCAGACACACAGATACACAGACGCGCTCACGATAAGACGGAGTCACGGGTAACGGCTAGTCTAGTAGGTAACCAAATATGTATCTTGTTTATTGTAATCTCTCTTGTTTTATTTTTCAATATTTAAAGATGACTATGACATTGGAATAAATAAAATTAAGACTTCATTCTTCTTTATCGAATTTATCATAGAGAGTTATCGCGATATTTGCTTTAAACTTAAATGGTGGTGGTCAAATGATTAGATCAGTTGGATTGGACTCACAATTAGTCACTGAATTACTGAGATCATTCTTTGCATTTGTTCATTGTATGTAACACATACAATGAACAATGGATTGTATGTCTATAGTTACGCCCTTAAACATCTGCGCTGTGAACATTATTTGTTGGGAAATTTCCATTTCAATAAATTTTTGAATACTCATAGTTACTCCTTTATTGATACCTACATGTAATTTTGTTAAATTATTCTGAACATATTCTTAAGCTAAAACTAATTAAATCTGTCATTTCTAGAAAAAGTTTGACGACTACCTATTTATGCAAAGTATTTTATTATTAAGCTGAAGATATCATCAAAATTAGTTATTATTGTAAAGCAAGTTTAAAAAAATATTGGAATTCGAAAAGATGGATTAAAAATATTTAGTATGGATTTCTTCTCTTAATCCTACCGATGTTCCAATTTCTTGAACTCCACCCAAATAAGAAAGAAATAAAGAAAATTTTTATTCGGCATATAAACAAAGTAACATACATAATAAATGTCTGCAGGTTCGCCTAAGAACAGATTACACGCTCCTAGGCATTGTATAATACTGTTTTACATACAATCAAGAGCATAAACCGTTCGAGGATGTTGTTCTCATATTCAAAACCCAATCTTAAACTCTTTGGATTGCTTCCAATTATTACAGACTACGAAATCAGCTGATAGTGAATACCTAGTTGCTAGCCCGGGCTCTACGTGGATTATTGTATTATTTCTATTGCCAATGCCGATGCCACTTGGCATCACATAAAACCCCTTTTTCACGCAGTAAACAAGATATATTTATCGCCCTGTTGCTGTGAAAACACATCGACATTGAAATTTTATTTCTAAGCGTGATACCATCAACAATTGCAGTGGTATGTTTATTTTGTTTTTCTTTTGCTTTTCTTTTCTTTATTCATTTGTATTTATTTTCGGCCTCTGTTAAATAGATATCTTATTTTCTTCTCACTTTTACTTTATGTACCTAAATATAGCCAAGTTATTTTTTTTACTTTTCATTTACATTTTCATTTTCATTTGTTAAAGCCACAGCTTGTTTATTAGTGTTAGCATTACTGAAAATATTTAATATTTATATTTCCTCTTTCAGGAAGCAATACTCTAATGATTCAGAAGCCTCCATAGGAGCTACCAACACACATGATAATGTCTTGTTTGGTGATTCAATGGATCCCCAAGTAGCTGAATATATACGTGCGACAGAGTTAGCATATGAAGTTGTTCCTGAAGTTGTGCCCGAAGTTGTGCCCGAAGTTGCGCATGAAACTGTGCCCGAAGTTGTGCATGAAGTTGCGCGTGAAATCGTGCCCGAAATCGTGCATGAAGACAAAGAGAACTGGGATGAGCCTGCCGAGGGATCGCTTCCTTTTGAAGTACCCGATGTCCCAGAAACTGAAGAAGAAGATTAGCTGCTTCTTATTTATGTTTATAACACTTTTTATACAAACGTAATTATTTTGAGTGTTTATTATTTAATATTTGTATTGGACTTAACTAAGGGGTCTTTTGTTGATTTTACTTCAACATTTTCGTGTATGTCTTTGGCTTTATTACTATATGAGTAGTTATTAAGTTTCATCATCCTAAAGATTCGCCTAAAAACCAAATGCAGTAGCGCAAGACGACTTGTATCGGATTTCATACAAATCAATGAATATTTGTGTATGTTCTTGAAATAAATTCGATTGTAAACCAACATGGCTTTAATCAATTCCAATAATAAAAATACCTATGTAAGAAACTTCGAAACTACATGGCAAATTAAGAATTTAATACGATTCAGCTAAATAAAAATCTTTTTAGGGTTCCGTAGTCAAATGGCAAAAAACGGAACCCTTATGGATTCTGTATGTCTGTCTGTCCGTGTCACATATGTCACAGCCACTTTTTTCCGAAACTATAAGAACTACTGTTGAAAATATACTTCTACAAACATAATTCTTTTTCGTTAATCGTCGCCTGATTTTTGTTCATCTTTTTTAATTAAATATAACTAAGTTTGAGTTTGCATGTCGTACGTGCTTTCCAAGAGCTCAGGCCTTTTGCCTTTCCTGTTACGTCGTCAAGCAATGAACAAACAGTCGCCAATCTGAATGAGAGGAAACTCGGCGTGCTGTTGCTATGACTCTGAAAACACAAAACTTATCTCCTTTATCACACAGTTTAAAACCAACTCTAATCACGTACAGGAAAGATGCATTCGCAAAGGCGGAATCGCATCGCATGATTGAAAACAACTGAATGCAGCGCAAAATGCAAAAATCTCGTTGCAAGAGAAAATGCACTGTCCTAGAGTGTCATAGGGTGGTCAGTTTGTTGCTTTCGCTTTTCAGTCAATATGCATTACAGATGTTTTCGTCAGTGCTTATTAGCACATGTCTGACTGCATCCGTATCTTTACCCAAGCTCGTATTTCGTACGGTTCCGTTGTTATAAATACAGCCATGTAACTTAGAGGATAGAGTTCGGTTTCTAGTAAGTGTGAAGGTGAGATAGGAGCTTCGGTAGGTAAATAGTTTTGCGAAGGTCTGCCGGAGGTGATAATTCACTTACATCTGTTACGTGATGCGGCACGGCCTCGGTAATTTGCCACTGGCATTGTGGGAAGGCAAGTTCAATGTCAAATTTTGATGTTACGTTAAACAGTAGCTGTTGTTTTGCAGTTTGAAATAAACACCAGAGATGCAAAGATGAAATTATAGTTGTAATAGCCACTAGCGTTTCAACCAATAGGATTCAGTATCCTGTTGCTGTTATATTAAAGAGATGAGCCGATTGTAAGGTTTTTACAAAACGATACGGTGTGCTTGCAAGTCTTGCAACGTCAATTTATAAAAATTTAATGCTTGTTGAGGCTTATTTATTCAATATACATATGTGACATGATGCTGATAGAAATTAAAATGCTCAATAACACTGAATCTAAATAGATTTCTTATTTAGTTTCCCCTGTCCCGATATTTGTCATCAAATCTTGCAAATTAAATTTGATCCACTTTACTGGTTACCAAGCTGATATTTTGCATACTTGTGTCAATTGCGTGACAATCAATACAATAATCTGATAGTGACATCCTGGTAGTCCAGCCAGGATTGTCTCCGCAGGACGGAACTTCTCAACGGTTAAATAGTACAATCAGTTTGTGTTAAAAAGGAAATTTTTATGGTTGGATTATTTTTATAATAATGCATTAAAGAAAGATAAGACAGGAGAAAGCGACTGCTTGTTTTTATTGCAGGGGAATATTTAGAAATAGTACGGATAATAATAGATAGGTAATTTTTCTATCTAAGACAAAAATCATAAAATTGACAAGCATAATAAGTCAATATACTTACCACCTGGACAAATTTATATAATCCTTTAATCTAATCTACAGAAAGTTTTAGATTGAATACAATCATTACAATCCTGTAACGATGCCAATTTTTGAGAAAATTGTAGCAATACAAAATGCTAACGGTATTAATCCATTGTGATGTTCAACATTATGTAATTAGACACTTGATGCAAACGCGCTAAAATATTTATCCAATTGTCGAAATAACAATGATCCAGCCTGACGCTGCGCACGTCCTGTCAAGTATACTTGATCCATCCATACCTAGCTGTACATACATTCTTCCCACATTACATCGTGTGCAATGGACCTATGCATTCTCATACAGTTGTGGTCCAATTTGGGCGTGACTTGGTACGGAACGAGGGGTCTTCTTGATTGCTGAGCTTTCCGGTCTACATCGCTCGTTTTAGTCTGAGAGTCGATGCTCGTTTTGTAGCCGAATCACATCCTTATTCAGCTACGTACCTATAGTTTGTGCAAGGGGCATGTACTCCGTTTTTAGCTATAACCAAGAAAAAGTCGGAAAATACTTATAAATCTCAAAAACGGCTTAACCGATTTTGATGAAACATGTCTAAGAACCATCGCTATAAATCTGCTTTCAAATGAAAAAACTGCATTCGAATCGGTCCACCCGTTTAAGAGCTACGGTGCCACAAACAGACACACAGACGGACAGACAGACAGACGCATAGCGGTCAAAGTTATAACACCCCTCTTTTTTCGTGGGGGGTTAAAAATGATAAACGTGTAGGTACAAGTAATAGGTAGTTTGACTAAAACATCACAAAAAAATAAAAATATCACAAAAATAAATAATAATCCTTTCAGGAGCGGAGAAATGGTGATTTTTGGCATTATAGATAGTTCATAGGCTAGAGAGTGACACAGGCTACTTTTTAACCCGGAAAAAATGTAGCTCCTGAGGGAACAGCAGCGCGATAACCGAATTCCACGCGAGCGAAGCCGCAAGCAAAAACTAGTATCAGAATAAAAGTAGCCTACATACGAGTACCTAGTCCTAATCCGTTCATCGACACTAGAGTATAAGGATTCTAGATAAACAGCTACCAATTTAAGAACCGACTAGACCAACACATTAACAATACAAAGAAAACTTAACCAAGGAACAGCTAGATACAGGCACCTATCAGTTGCTTGCAACTGCCTGCCTGAAATTTATATAATCCATATTCATACCTACTTAATATTATTAATGCCAAAGTGTGTTTGTGTGTTTGTCCGTCTTTCACGCCGTAACGGAGCGACGGATCGACGTGATTTTTGGCATAGAGATAGTTTATGGGCCCGAGAGTGACATATAGTCTACTTTTATCCCGGAAAAATGCACAGTTCCCGAAGGAATAGCGCGCGATAACCGAATACCACGCGAGCGAAGCCACAAGCAAAAGATAGTATCAGCAAGGACGATTAATCGTCCTTGGTATCAGAATAAAAGTAGCCTACATACGAGTACCTAATCCAAATCCGTTCGTCAACACGTAGTATGGATTCTGGATAAACAGTTCTGAGGATCAACAAGTACAAGTACCACGTTACTAAAAAACACACTTATTTGTGTTAGTAATCTGTAACAAAAAGCAGCAGACGCAACGTCACCCGCAAGGCCGGTGTCGGTTGACGGGCAGCGGTTTCCATTCCATGAATCATCGGTAACCGTTCAAGCAAGCACGTACGACCATTCGAATGACTTTTAGCTAAAGTAGCTAAACTTATAGTGTCGGAGATAGTGCAAAAACGCTTATCTATCGTACCTACGTGAATACCGCGAATCTGCACTATGTGTAGCATTACAGGACAGCTTTAACTTAATGTAAGTATCTTAAATTTAGAAATACTTACATATTATAAGGGGATTCGATTTGTAGCATTCGAACATGGCGGATGTAGACAATATCTAATTTTGCTATTTAATTTCTGTTTTTTTGGCTAGTTGAAGTATAATTTTGATAGTGTTTTATGCGGCGATTAACCTTAACAGTGAACAGTGATCACAAAATTCTATATTGCTCTCGTGCCTGACATTTTTTAATGCGCGAGTTGTCTCCACATGGTTTCTGGAATTTTACTATCAAGTTGTAAAAACTAGAATCACCGTACAACGTCCCTCTCAAAGAGAGTTTTAAAAGAAAAGAAGAAGAAATATGTTATAAGAAAAACATGAACTCTTATTTTTTTGTAAATATTAATTTGTATATTGTTACCGAACGTAAGTAGCAACCATCAGGGCGTCACAAATACGTCATAGCTCATCTCAAATTTAGCGACTGATCCCCATTCTGAGCTCAAAAGCCTCTCACGTCCAAAACAACTATTTACATACATAGTGGAACGACAGTGAAACCATACGATGTAGTAAATCCACACTATTAGCCTCGCATGTCAATGCTCTATTTAATTTTGAAGAATAACATTTTGTTAGGATTTCAGTCTCGCTGCTTGATAGAAGCACGCTGTTTACTAAAGGTAATGAAGGCGAGCTGGACGCATACCTTGGCCACGCATTTTGTGTTTAATCGTGAATAGTTGAACGACACTTTTAACTGATTGAGACCAAGTTGTATGCCAATGGCCGACATTTGCAAAAATCATTAAAGTCAGCATTCGTTCGGGAGGATAACTTTTCAACTGGAGACTATGGACTGGAAAACGGCCCGTTGAAAGTTCCATTCATAAGATGGCCCGCGTATGCGATAACGAATCTCGTGTGATTGAATGTGAAAAGTGCCTCAACCAGTGGCGATCCAGGAGGGGAAGTCACCTATGACAAACCTAGTAAAACTAGATAATGTAGACAATATACAGAAACTTCTGACTGACTCCTGCTGCTCCTTACAAAATAACTGCGACTACCCGGCCCGAATCTTGAACAGCGACTACGCCCTACATGATGATTTCTAATTGAGGGGATGACTTAGACATATTTAGAAGAAAACTGATAGAACAATGATAGGACACTTGACATGACACGACAATTTCATTGTAATCCTGCTGAAAGGAAAAATAGAAGGAGACGAGGCCGATGAAGACCAAGATTTATCTATTTGGACAGATGAAGGAGAAAGTGGGTGTCGTGTCGTATAAGGAAGTTAAACAGCTGGCCGAAGACTGTGTTGAGCGGCGATTACTCCACCGACAAGAGCAAGAGAGAAATTTATAAAGAAGTAGAAGAAAAAAACAGGTAGCAGACTGGATAGTAGCTCATGCTCTTCATAGAGAGATTTAAATTACGGATAAGACACACGAGCTTTGTTGTCAGTAGCCTGAAAGTTTACCGACGTCGCGCACCGCAGGTAAAGTACTCCAACAAAGTTGGATAACTAGTAGTAATTTACGTCACCTGCGTCACATTCATCAAATTAACAGCTTCCGGCCCTCGCTCGCACAAGCATTATAACGAGCTACAGCCACGTAATAATGAACCCGGTGCTGACGAGAGCCAATAAAGTTTCCAGTATGCAGAGAGCTCCTGTTCCTATACAAATGTGGAAGAAGATACAGTTTTAGAAATGTCGAAAAAGATCCGCGTATAGTGAAACTTGGTTAAAAGGTCCTGTCTGGAGATAAGTGACAGCGGCACATATGAGATCCCAATCCCAATACTTTGTAACTTGTTCTTTTAGGGCTGAAAATTTTAATACGACACCTTACATAAGATTTCACTGTATTCCAATCAGACGAAATTTAGATTATTTATATTGAAAAAAAAAATCCATTTCTTCAAGTTTTGCTGTCTGTGTAAAAAGCGAACGAACCCGCTTGTGCAGTCAATTAGTAGCAGACTAGCAGAGTCCTAAGGTTAAGGTTACTAGGTTCTGATCGAAAATACAGTATTATCAGGAAAAAGTTGTTTTTTTTCTACCAAGATGTAATTTTTCATCATTTGTCTAGTTAGGCTAATTCGCGCTAAGGACTTACTGCTATATCGTACTGTTCCGTAAATAAAGACGTCCAAAAGCCCATCACTGTCAAGCTTTGTTTCTGCGTGTTGACTATAAAGAAGGAAACAATAGTTATTTGTGAAGTAGGTACTTTTTACTGACGCAAGCTGGCTGGATCGCGACCAAGAGGCACGCCGCTCTAGAGCGTAAACATTGCTATGATGTACACCGAATATTCTCCTAAAAATAACCTGATCGTTTCGGGCTATGAGATAACTCTTAGATAATGCACTGGGCTAGTGGAATTTGTTTTGAATGCCTCGCCTGTCAAACATACCTGTACACCTACGGGTATGGATCTATGATGTTTACTTCGACCGCTTCTCTAGATACTGAACCAGCGAACCAATGATCTTCGGCTTCTTCTGCACTATCCATCAAGCGAGGGAGGGGTTCGTAGCTGGTCAATTTATCCTGCAAAGCCCCATTATCTATGTCCGTCCGTCTCGCCCCTTTTAGGTTCCAATGATTATATTATAATCGAGTCTCAAAGGGCTTAATTTCAGCTCATTAACCCCCTTATTCATAAACGACAATCAAACCTATTTTAGTTAAAATGCCGCTAAAATTCGTTTGTCCTTATCTGTCACTTCGACATTTGTTTTTGTTAGAAAGGGACAAAGCATTTGTTAGTTAACATAGGCTTGTTAAGTTTTATGAATAAGGGGGTTAGACTCCAAGTGCTTGGCAAGCACCAGCAGATGTTCCTGCGCTCCGAATTCTGGCCGGGGCGGTGTGGTGTTCCGTCGTTTTAGGGTAGCGACGAAGACGACTTTAAAAAATCCCTATAAGTAATAAGTTTTTTATCTATTTTTTTTTACTAAGTATCTAAAAGATATATTTGACCTCAACTGTACAAGCCTCGTTAAAATATAACATTAAACAATAGCACATTATTACCTAGGCCTGACTGTCCTGGAAGCAGGCAATTGCTAGCTGAGTATGGGTTGAAACTTTAAACGGACGAGCTTCCGTTTAATAACCAGCCAGCAATTGCTGTTCAGACCGAGACGAATATAATAATAATGCTTTTGTCAAAAATCTACAAATGAAACATCAAACAAAAATCAATGAAAGAAGGAAAGAAAATAATTTATTTATAACAGCAGTGACGCATTATACAGGTAATGAAAATGTTATTGACGTTAAAGGCACCTACTAACTAAACAATCCGGAGTTTTTTTTTCATCTAGTGTATCTATAAATCTATATTATGCATTTTTGTATTTAGCCAAAACGCCGAAAGCTTTGTCTACCTACAGCAAAAACTTTGTCGTACCTACTCGTAATAGGTACTTTACTTCTTTTTATTTGGCGTATAAAATCATATTATTTTATACACCAAATACTTCAGTTGTTAGCAGACGAAAATGAAATTTCTAACATTGCTGGACAGCTCAGCGCTCTAGCATATTTTTTAATTTTAGGTTGACCTACTACTTCACTACTCTTCGCCTTGTGATTGTTAACAAATGAAAGTATTTTGAAATTGGAAATTTCTGCAAAATGAAAGAATGCAGCCAAAAATTGTACAATTTCATGTCAATGGAGCATTTTATTTGTAATTGATGCATTCGATTATTTAAAATTTAATTCACTATCTCGAGTGGGTACAATCGGCGCGAAAATATATATGTCGATATAACAAATAATACCTTCCAAAATGGCTTAAATTTAAGCATTATAAATGTATTACAGCAAGCAAATTACAGATAATGTAAGGCTAGGCAAGTGTCCCAGTGAATCAACGCTTTAGGAAATAATTTTCGACGTTGAAAATTTTATTTAGCCTCATAGGAACAGCTTACTTAAAATATTACTTTTCTTGTAAATAAAACCAGCATGACTTTAAGGTTAAAGACTATAAAAAAAAGGAAAAAGAATAACAATGGGGGCCCGTGATGTCCCGCCATAGGTACTAAAAAGTGTCGCATGGCACAGGTAACGTCACGCGGAACTTAAACCGGCTATAAGCTAATATCCTCAACATTTTTTGTTAAATTGGCAAAAGAAATAATATTGTATTGTTTATTGTACATAAAACACACATGAAAATAACAGAACACAGGATAATAAGAAGTACAAAGGCGACCTTATCTCTTAAAGGGATCTCTTCCAGTTAAGCTATGAACGTTTGACAGGATATCAGACACAAGATTAGACACTATAAGTACAATGAAAAGGTCAAAGAACTCAAATTTAAATTACCTAACTCAAAAATTAATAATATGTGCCCAATATTTTCTGATAATGTAAATAACTGACAGATCAATTAGATTTAAGTACGCTAGCTTATTCCACCACTTTCTCTTTACCCACTCTTCCGTTCCGATATTTGTGAGGCCGACTGTACCTTTTGTTGACCGGAACCGATTGCCCGCTGCTACTACAAATAAACCAGGGCCCAAAGAAAGGCTTAATAGACGCCTTTGTCGAAAGCTACGTTTCTTGTGAATGCTTGATAGAAATTCCTAGAAAAGTCGTCGCGGTGCAGCAGTATGTACTGGCTTAGTTGGACGCTTTCTCTGAAGTGAATGCGTTAAATGCGGTTTTGTTAGGGTTAAAGAACTAAAAGGGTACCTACTGGGTACATTACGTTAAGTCCTAACTAAATAAACTTTGCCTGAATTGCCAGGCCATTACTTCATACAGATATTTCCCATGTTTCACAGATAGAAACATAGATTGCAGAAAAGTATCATAAAATATTGGTACTTGGGTCCATCAACATTTTACCGACACTTTGGGCGTCTCCTGCGTTACCAAAATTGTCTCTGGCGTTACCAAAAAATCGTACCTACTTCCAACAAGATATTGAACTTACGTAGGATGGCATGTATTCATGTACACCACTATTAAATTACAAAAAAACATGTTTACTTACAAAAAATCTGAAATTGTTTGAAGAATGTCGCGGACAGATTAGTGTCGGTAAAAAAGTTGATTGGCCCACTTATGGCTTTATGCTATCTATAATTCGACTATTATTGTTTCAACGACTATAAATATATTTACCTATTTGAATGAAATATACTTAATTGACAGAAACACAATTCAATTAATTTTATAATCTCTTTTACTTTTAAATTCAAACTTTTTACTTGGCAAGAAACTTATCAAAGTCATATTTCCATTTAAGCCCACTTTTCTATATCATCATTTGGTACGTGTCTGAATATCGAAAGTTAAAATATCGAATTTACCTTTTCGATATTATGACCCATTCGATATTTTAACATTCGATATTCAGATGCGTTCCCCATAATTCATCACTAATCTGAAAAAAATCTATCTCAAATCAATACGTCGACAAAATTGACCCTTGAAGTATTCATAAAATTCACTCTAAAAAATTAACAATTTTGAGGTAGGTTTTTACCCGACTGCGAAGAAGGAGGGTTATTTAAATTAGTTACGACTAGCTTTTGCCCGCGGCTCCGCCCGCGTGGTATTCGATTATCGCGCGCTACACCCTCGGGAACTATGCATTTTTCCGGGATAAAAAGTAGCCTATGTCACTCTCGGGACCATAAACTATCTCTATACCAAAAATCACGACGATCCGTCGCTCCGTTACGGCGTGAAAGCATAACAAAGAAACAAACAAACTCACCTTCTCCTTTATAATAGTAAGGATATTTAAATACTAGTGTTTACCCGCGGCTTCGCACACGTAAATCATTAGATCCAGCAGCTGAATTGAAATTTTGGGATTTTCAAAAAATTCCCGTGGGAATTCCCAAAAATTAAATCGTGATTTTAATTGACGGTACATTAAAAACAATCATGTCAAATTTCATGACTCTAAGCCCAGTGGTTGTTGTTTCGAGATTTTATCCCTATCCCGTGGGAATATCGGAATAAAAAGTAACCTATGCTTTATTCTAGATTTCCAGCTATCTACGTACCAAATTTCATCTTAATCCGTCTAGCCGTTTTAGCGTGAAGGAGTAACAAACATACTCACTCACTCACTCACATACTTTCACATTTATAATACGAGTATTAGTAGGATGGGCTTAGCAACAGAGGTAGCCCTTGCAGTTGCGAGTGCAGTCTGAGCGGAGTCTGCGCCGGGGTCGGTGACCGCGCGTGCGCATGACTCACGCCGCCCAATGCTGTTTTAGTCAAGCCATACCGGCTAACTTATTAAATAACTACCTACTGCATTGCTGAGACTTCGGAGAACATGGTGACATTGCATTCTTAGACTAGAGCTAGAGCTCAATTGATTTGATGATGATGTCTAGCATGTTTCATCAAAATTGGAGATATTGAACATTGAAGTGACAAAGTCGGAGGTATTCCAACTTTTTGTATTGGTGTTATCGTGTTATTGTTAAACGTTCAATGAACTTACTGTCTTAAAAACTCGTCTACTTACCTACCATAAAACATTAAGTAAAAACTGAAAAGGAAAAATTAGTTTTGGACCTACGTGATCATGATCTGCTCAAACATTCTCAATAACGGGTACCGACTATTGAAGTTGACTTACGAGTATACTTCAACAGCTGGGACCTTAGAGTTCTAGCCTGCTGGACTTGATTTTTCCTTTTTTGTTTTTATTAAAAAAAAGTACAGTCTGGTTTTTTAATTATTGTTTTATTTCACATTTTTTCATTCTCCTGTGGATTATGGATGCCCAAAGTTCAGCTATCTTTGAGTTTGATTGTCCCAAGTAGGCTGGAGTAGGGTTCGACGATGGATTTGCAACCAACTTATAATTTTAATATTATTTTGTCACAGTGGCTGGCTTCCCTCTGAAGAATACAAAAAGGCTGTCGAGGAACAAATAGCAGCAGAAGCAGCTAAGAAGAAAGATGACAAGGGAGACAAGGGTGAAAAGAGTGACAAGAAGAAATAAATGAACATCTAGTTCGAAGTAAGTTAAACTGAGAACGGAGAAGTACTTTGAGGCTTCACCTCTACGAATAAGAATTATTATTCGTAGCTTCACCTACCTACTAAAAACAAGACGGTGCCAATTATATAACCAAAATCCCAAGAGTGAAGCCAGACGATGATTTTTGAGTCGTGAGCCGCGTATTTTCGATCGCGTAATTTATGCTGCATTCGGATTTATACAAAGTCTAGTTTGTGCCACACGGCCACAGTATATATATAGATAAACTAAAGCGGTATGGAAGCTACGAACAGTCGAACAAATAGCTATCGTAGCTTCGTAGCTTCCATACTGCTTTGGCTTATATATATACTGTGACACGGTGGCTGAAAATGAGTCGACTCATTTTGAGTCGAGCACAAAAAAAAGTAAAAGTAGCTTGCTTACAATACCGAGTAGAATCGATATACGAGTCGTATCTCTATAGGAACTCTAACACTAAAGCAAGTTGTGTTTTTAAGTGGTTTTTTTGTATATTGTGGCGTTCAAAGGGGGAGGCCTTTTTCAGCAGTGGACGTCTACCGACTGACGTGAAGACGTGTACAAACTGTTGCCAGTTTGTACACGTCTTCGACTATGGAAAGAAAGGAAATACATATGATAACATTTCTGTTCCTTTTATCTTTGGCGAAGTATTTACATCTTTACTTATTCTGTAGCGAAGTGTGGTTGCATGTGTCCAAGTGCATCTGCAGCACACGGCGGGAAAGATTTTGTCATTCGCAGAACTCGGGTTTTATTTTTTATTTGATCCATGTTCCGAAGTTAGCGATTTAGTTTTATCTCGAGTGTGTAATAGCAGTCTGGATCAAAGAGCTCATCTCGAGCGTTTTATCTTTCCGCGTATAAGCTTATCAGGTATATCTTAATATGTTTGGAAATTGCTTTATCCGTCCTTGTTTTGAACAAAACCAATGATTTAGTGGAAAACGGAAAACAAGAAACGTCAGTAGTGTAGTCACGCAGCTATTGCTAGCAATAGGTACAATTTGTAAGGCCTTATTGTCTAGCACACTTGGAATCACAACCGTTTTCACCACTTCTTTCTATAACACGGTATAAGAGGAGGGTGTGCGATCGCGAGCTTCTCTGCGTTAGTTAGACATACAGCCACAACGCAGACTTTGCAAGGAATAAGGAATAACCCAACCATAAAAGAAACATTTTTAACATTTTAAGCTTTTTTTGCTGACTGTACTTTTTGTTGACTGTACTTGCATTGTCAACCAAACTACATTTTGCATACCAAATTTCAAGTCGATGCTATTAATATTAACCGTTGAAGAGGTCCGTCCTGCGGAGACGATCCTGGCTGGACTACCAGGATTTCACTACTAGATTATTGTATTGTCACGTGATTTACATAAGTAATCCAAATTTCAAGTCAATCTGACTACTGGAAGTTGATCAACTTTGACTTGCAAGATTTGACTACAGACTGACAGACAGACAAACGACAACGGGACAGGTGAAACTAAATAAAAGCTTGTAAAAAATCAATTTGGATTACCTTAAGAGGCTGTAAAGATCAATCGATAGCTGTAAAGTACCTATGCTATAGTCGGTAATACTATTACTTATTCTGTGCTATAGTTGCGTTGCTGTTTCCACTACAGCTGTGCTGTGCGAGGATAGCTAAACGAAGCATTTCTATTGGTTCATGTCATGACAAAACACATTCCTCGCAACACAACCTTGCACAACTCTGGTGGAAATGCAGCCTAAAAGGTTAGGGCTGTAAAAGTAACGAAAACTTTAGTACCCGTATGTATTCGTTACTTTACTAACCAGTACTCGTTACTATCGTATCGTTACTCGTATCGTTACTTTTGATGCGACCATGAAGCAGAAACACCGCATCTCGTCACCGTACGGTTTGAACGAACATACTATAGACAAAGCAAAACCGAACTGTATCGTTATCGTATCGTCTTTCTCGATGTGACGCACCGTAACTGTTTTTTTAATGCAGTTAATAATGTTCTGTTGTATATTTTTAAGTGATTATTGTAATAAATCTTAACTTATAACAGTATTATAAAGCTGAAGAGTTATTTTATTTGGTTGAAAGCGCTACTCTTAGTAAAATAATTATAGAATGACAGTTGAAACAGAACCGAGTACGACCGATACGGATTATACGGGTAACGAGACGTATTCGTGAGTAACGATTCGGTACTTCAAATCAAATGAAGTACTCGTTACTTAGTAACGAATACATACGGTTTGCCACAGGCCTATAAAAGGTGTCATTTTCATTTCAGATATCTTCGAGGACGACACTCAATCCCTACGTCGGCATGTCATGCTGTTATATGCTGCACGTGTATTGAAACCGGACATTCATTAAAAGGCATTTCAAGCAAGAGGAAGTCTTTTATTATTAAATATCCAAGTACCTAACATACCTATAAAGTTGCACCAATTTTAATTACTTATTGATTGATTCACGCATTTCTTTGCAGAGATTCATATCAATGAAGTTTATATTGTTTTTGATGACCAGGTGGCCTAGTGGCTATAGAACGTCGGGGCCTTGACGGGGCAGATATTTGTATGAAAAATACGGATGTTTGCTCTCGGGTCTTGTGTGTTTAATATGTATTTAAGTATGTATCTATCTATATTATAATCATATTTATTCGTTGCTTAGTTTAGTACCCATAACACGAGCTTTGCTAAGCTTACTTGGGACTAGGTCTATTGGTGTGAATTGTCCCGTGATATTTATATTCATATTTTCCAGTGTACGAGTATCTACCTGTGTCTCCCAAATAAATAAATAATTATTACGCGTGGGTGCAATGGATGTGACCTGTGGTGTGGACCGATCTGATTAATTAAATGATTGATTGATTATTATTATTGTAACTTTGCTATAGGCACTTTACTAGTTACTAATACTTAGAACAATTGCATGATATCGCTGTAGAATATTTTACTTAGTTATTTATTAGAAGTATTTGCAGTGTTCTTTTTTTGACTCATGCAGTTTGCGTGTTCGCGACAGAAGTGTAAAAATATGGAATGCAATGTTCTTAAGTAATAAAAAAATAACAAAAAAGTAATTATGTTAAGTGCAGGGTACGGCATTGAAAGTACATGCGGGCTTCATTCTTTAAGTACCTAGGTACCCACATTTACAAGAACTATGTTCTGTAGGACACGCGTCATAAATTAATATTGAGTGAGATGTAATAAAATGAAATTTGAAGGTAATATTTTCAATATAATATAAAAGCTACTTATCTAATAAATCCCAAAAAGGCTCGGGATAGTTTCATGCATTTTCCACTTTAGTAAAATAAGTTGTCTAAAACTGTTTTCTATGGGAGCCTGTTGTTTTACCAAATTTATTTTGGTCAAATTTCATTTCCCAAACAATTTTTAGCAACTTTTTGTTTGGCAATGCAAACTTTGGCACAATTTTAATACGAATATTTTCATTACGTCAAATTTTCACTCGACAAAATATTATTACGCAAAATTACATTATGGCATTTGGTCATTTAGCAAATGCTTTAATAACGCAATAAAACATTAGACAATAAAATAAAATTTGTGCGAGCGAGCGAAGCGAGCGAGCAAGACGGTTCGGAGCAGAAGCGACTCGGATAGGTTAGGTTTAGAAGGCTAAGGCGGGAGCGAAGCGAAGCGTAGCTCCCGCCTTAGCCTTCGATGTTAGGTTTTTTTTTATAGCAGCCACGATAACATATTTGACTAAATGAAATTTGGTCAAAGTAATATTTGGCAAACCAGATATTGCTTAAACATGAACATGCCAAACATTAGGTTCGCGTAATAATTATTTGTCAAGTGTCAATTTGGCAAACGATTATTTGGCAAATGAAATTCTACGAAAAATTTTTTGGGAAGTGATAATTTGTCAAACATTTTTTGGTAAAACATAGGTAACCCGTTTTCTATATTTGGATAATTTTGTATTTGCACATCTAGTCAACACAGCCCCGCACGGCGGTGCTCCTATTTTTTGAAAGAAAGAAAGAAAAGAAAGACATCATTTATTCGTGACAAAGTAGCATAGCATAACCAAAAAAAAGATATTAAAAATATAATATTAGATATTATTATTTGGTGAGTTGCCTTTCATGAATTGCTATTTAAAATTGAGTAAGAGTGCTGGTCCTGGGTAAATAGCTATTGTAATAGTTATTCCGTCAGTACACGATACAAGACCACTCACACGCAACAGTAACGAGCTAAGTATATATTCAGATTGTATTTGTTTAATTTTGACAAAAGAACGGATGGACGGACTGACAGACTAATTAGTCATAGCAAGCTAGGAAATTTTACGAAAGTGCCCTGATCTCCAAAAAATTAACAACACGGGAAGATTAAGAACGTGTGTATAGTGTATACCGTTGTTAAAACGCCCAGATAAAAGTCAGTTCCTGATAATGATTTCACCGACATTCCACGTCTGACATGACCATTTTCGGAGAACTGGACGAAAATAAGTAAGACTTCTTGGTAAACAACGAAAAGCTTCCATTTATTGACAACCCTCATTAGATAAGAATCGTCAAACACTGTATTTTCAAATGTTTTTATTAATTGACAGACGATATCGGCTTGTTGTCATTTAATTACCTTTCCAAATTGTATTTTTATGTACTGCCGTTTCTGTTAAGATACCCGCAATTAATTAAAGAATAGTGTGAGTTTCAAATAGCATTCTAAATTGATGCAGGTAGGAACTTTTTACTTTTTGCAGAATTACCTGTGTACCAAAAAGAGAAAAGATGTAACTTACGGAAAAACTAAATTGGAACTCGAAATGACTATGATGTTAAAAATGTCTTTCACTATTAAATATCGAGCAAAGAAATCAATTCATTGATAAAAAAGAAAAGTAGACCGTTGTAAGTCCACGCCCGTCACTCGTTGTGATATCATCGAGTTATCAGCGATCTGCTGATACCATATCGGACAGTTGTCAGTGGGACATTTCGTGAAATTTCCACTATGATACTCTATCTTCTTAGAGTGTGTCTACGTAAGTGGATACGATTGTACTTGGTGTTGTTGCTGTTTATGATAACTCTGCTGTTAATTAGAGTTAGCGACCTCAGGTAAGTGATTATCGAAAACAAAATGAGGGTATCATTACAGGCTATAGATATATCACTAGATGGCGTTAGTATCGTGCAGTCTTTTTGACGTGTTGCGATTGGCTCTTAATTATTTAACCTTTTCGCCACCATGTCCAATACAAAAGACATCACCCATACGCCAGGCTTCTTTAAAATGTCTAAAATTAAACCTTAACACAGTTGAACGAAGGTTGCTTTTGCAATGAAGTACTGGACGTATAGGTCGTTGGCGTGGAACCTGCGGGGCGTATATATAAGTCGTTGGCGTCGAAAAGGTTAATTAACCTGGTTAACCAAAGACATGACACAACTGTCAAAGCAGTCAAACGGACCTCACGATACTAATGCCATCTACTGTCACACAAACGCAATTGCTTGACAAACACAGTTTTTATAAACAAAATTTAAGCACTGAATGTTGTCCTATAAGCCGAATACAATCGAATCGTTTCTGCGCTGGCGCGCCTGTCCGACGCCACGGCTTTATACAGCAAGATAGGCTGTTGTCAAGCATATCAGATAATTCTATTGTTTTGTAAAATTGCATCATTAACGATCGAATTTTATCACACTTCTTTTCGTGACAGAAGGATAGACATTTAGAATTTAATTGCGGTAAATATACGGAATAACATCCTTCTGTAATCAAAATTTAAATCACTGATATCTCAAGGTTCTGCGCGATTGCTTGGCATTGGTTTTATTCGTTGATAAAACTTAATTGCTGCACTATAGCCCGATAATGATTCAACCCTTAGACCTGCAAAAAAAATCGTGCAAGTTGCATTACATTGCGGCTCTCGATTGACCAATACAGATTTGTTGGCTTTACGACCTCGTAAATGTAATGCAATGCAACTTGCATGAGTTATCTTGCAAGTCTAAACTCGGTTTAACGCGGAGATGTTCGCGATCGGATTCACCATCTCTTTCTAGCCTTATCTACCGTGTGAGATAAAGAAGTGGTGAAAACGATTGAGATTCCGGGTTATTCCCACCTGTTACCACCAATTTGATATCAGTGGGATTTTGGAACTAATGGAAATAAAATTTCCCATCTCTTACCGGGCGTTAACACCGGGTGGTACCAACAATTTCTTTAGTGAGTGGGTATGAGATGGGAAAAAAATCCAATTAGTTATCACCACATTCATTTTAATTTTCAGCAGTTTATTTGTCACCATATTAAAAAAGGTTCTATTCTATTCAATATTTACGGAGTTATTTTATCTTATCGCGAATATTTTCTCCGTCTAAACTGGGCTTTATAGTAAACAAGTGCTTTACCTTTTAAGGCTCCTCTACACAATCGGCCATGATGGGCGATTACAGGCGATCACGATTGTGTGGAGGGCTTAATTGTCAACAGTTGGCCATGATCGGCGACGATCGCGCGTAATCGCCATTCTGTCGGTTTTTTGGGCAAACATCAAAGGAAATTGCGACAATGATTGTGCGCGTGCCCACACGATCGTCCATCATTCAGTTCGAATTACCTTGTTCTGTTTCGATGTATGGTAAGCATCCACCATCTTCTCCGCCTCCACTTCTTTTTCACGATCCGTTTATTAACGATATTTATACGCTAATTACTTAAATATAGCCGAAGCTGCTACTGTTTCGGCATCCATCTCGGGCGGCTGACAATTAACAAATGTGCCACGCACGATTGTGTGGGCAGTTGCGCAGGGATAGTGACAATCGTCGCCCATTGTATGATCGCCCATCATGGTCGATTGTGTAGAGGAGCCATTAAATATTCACCTACCACCATTTTTACCCGACTGCGAAGAAGGAGGGTTATTGACTAAATCCCATTATAAATCATCGTAAATCTCCAGAATCGAATGTAAATAAATATAGTCTCTCCGAAATAAATCTTCAAGGCTTCCTGACATTGACATTGGCCGCTCGCTCGCAAAAATAAATAGGGCAAGGCTAACGCGATCACGCTGAATATTCGAAGGCTTAGATAACTTATGCAAATATCGTTAAACGCTCGGTATCTATCCATTCGTATCTTCAGTAAATTATCATTATCTAACCAGCAGGGTTACTACGAAATTCGAAGTTCGTGTCGTGCGGTCCCTATCGCTCTCGTATTAAATGGTATAAGTGTCAGAAGAACCGCACGACACGAACTTCGAGTTTCGAGTTTCGGAGTAGCCCTGCTGGCCCTATACATGCCCTATATGTATTACGAAGCGCAAAAACTCGAACTTCGTATCTCCCGCTGACGCTTATATTATTTAATACGAGAGTGAGAGGGACGGTACGATACGAACTTCGATTTGTGAAATTCATAATAGCCGCCCCGAGGCGAAATTGATGGAAATATCATTCGATTCAAGTCTTATCTTTATCTACTTATTTCGTGTTCCGTTTAACAATAACACCGGGCCACCACGAAACTCTCGATTTTAGGCCCATGTTTTACATTGCCTAACAGTGTTTTCTGGTACAGTCACAGAATTAAAAGATACAGAACAGTCGAAGAAGCGGAATCGCGTCCTTACGATATACCTTTGGTGTAACGTATCCTTTTTCTGCTTATGTCATGTTGACATTTCATTCAACTGTCATAAATATTTTTTTTGTTGCTTCGCGCTCTTGGCGCATTTAGCCTGTCATCAATTAAATCATCGTTAAATTGATTATGAAAGGCACCCTACTTGGGATCAATAATAACATTTAAAAAAAAATTAAAATGATCGGTGAACATACTAAAAAAATGCATACAGTCAAACATAGAAACTTATCTCCTTCTTGAAGTCTAGTAAAAATAGTGAATACTTAGCTACTACCCTTGAGAATTTTGTAAAATCCTGGAACATCAATTTGACAGCCAGCAATAGTTTGGTTTGGTGTACCTACCTACTACATACCTACAGGATGATTCGGGAAACGTAAGCAGGACCAACTCTAGCAAAATCGTTAGGGTATTAGCGAGATGAACGTTATTTTTTTAAAAGCTTTTATTTCTTATGTTGCGATCAAAAAGTTTTTTTTTTGTTTCTCATAAATAAATTAACACAATTAAATGTCTTAGCAAAGTCCACATACAGAATTATTTATGAGATACCTACATGTCCACTCTGCAATCAAAAGAGTGGGGGTTTTACTTAAGTACCTACATGATTATGAACGATCCATTATCAATTCCTAAGGGTGTAAGCTTGGTCTTGCTCACGTCTCCCGAATCACCCTACGTTCAAAATATTACTCGTTGCTACTGACCCGGTATATAAGCGGTTTAAAACGAGACATTGCAAAACTTGTCCCCAAGTACCGTTACCAAGGCTGATCACTGTCACTGCCAAGGTCCGAAGACTTCCCACGTCGGTTTTTTGCGGCAAGCCCGCTGCCAGCGCCGTAAATACTTCGACAGCATTGTTATGAATGGGTTCAGGTGCGGGTGCTAATTAGTTTTGATAATGCCTGAGGTTTCGTGACGTAGGTATTTGGTTTATATTTTTTACATCTATATAACACTTTACACACCACATTTTTGGCCTCTTCTGCAGTTTTCATGAGGTGAGATAGAGATTTTATAATTATAACATTAGACATTAGCAAAAAAAACAAGTTTGTTGTACCATGGTTGTACCCATGAGAGCGGGAATCCCCCTTAAATATTTATTTTATTTGAATTTAATTATTCATTTTTAAAGTTGCCTGGAAGAGATCGCTCTTAAGCGATAAGGGCGCCTATTGTTGGCCTTGTAATTTTCTCTCTACTCTGTACCGGTTTTCTGTAAAGCTTACTATTTCTGGTGTAGAATAAAGAGTCATTGTATTGTGTTGTGATTATACAACTAAAGATTCTGTGAATATTTCAAGCGTCTACCGTTATTAATCTTAATATCAAGCAAAAACCGGCAAAACAATCACGTTTGTTGTATAGGAGCCTTTCTTAAATATTTATTTTGTTCTGTTTTTAGTATTTGTTGCTATAGCGGTAACAGTATACCTAGCATAATCTGTGAAAATTTCAATTGTCTCACTATTACGACTGTGACAGACAGACAGCGGAGTCTCAGTAATAGGGTTCCATTGGCACCCTTTGAGTACGGAACCCTAAAAAACCGGCAAGTGCGAGGAGCTCTGGTTGAGTTGGTGTAGTTTGGTGGTGGTGATATTATTATGGGGTTGTGTGATTTGTGTGTGTTCTTGCACTATGGATGCGGTGGAACTGCATGAATACCAACTTACACATTTCTTGCATAAATGTGCTATCATGAGGTCGCGGATGGTCTATATAATGGGCACACAGTAGGACGAAATAAGAGTCCCTTCTTATCTTAGGTACAATAGGACAAATCAGTAGGACCAAGAAAAAACCGGCCAAGAGCGTGTCGGACACGCCCAAAATAGGGTTCCGTAGCCATTACGAAAAAATTAAGTAATATTTTTCTAAGGATTTCGTATTTTATACGGAATCTTCCAAGTTTAGGTATATTTTATACCGTACGCTGCTATTTACTCATAAACTACTAATAATTCTCAAGCAAACTTAGCCGTTATAGTTTTCCTTTGAAGTTTGATATACTGACTACCATCCTGAATTTTTTCAAATTTTTCCACCCACCGGTTTAGATTTTAGAGGGGGGGACGCTCGATTTTTATGAAAATTTGCACTTTAAAGTTGAATATTTCGCAAACATATAACTGAATCGAAAAATTGTTTGAGCAAACCCCTAATGGTTTTAAAATACCTATCCAACGATACCCCACACTATAGGGTTGGATGAGAAAAAAAAAATCACCGCCACTTTACGTCTATGGGAGGTACCCTAAAAAAAATTGTTTTTGAATTTTTAATTGTACTATTTTGTTGGCATAGTTTACCTATATATCCGTGCAAAATAACAGCTTTCTAGTATTGATAGTCCCTGAGCAAAGCCGCGGACGGACAGACAGACAGACAGACAGACAGACGGACAGACAGACAGACAGACAGACATGGCGAAACTATAAGGGTTCCGTTTTTGCCATTTTGGCTCCGGAACCCTAAAAACGGGGTTTATCTACACATTTAAACCTTTTCTAAACATTTTCAAGCACATGATATGCTTAGGTAGGTAAGGTATACTTAGTCATAATGTAACCGACTAAATTTCGCAATACAATCTGCCGATAATAAATGCAATCTATGATTTTCGTTGTTAAGAGAAGAATTTCATCAGACAAGTTCCTAAAACTTGATGATTCATTAGATACTTGTAGATACAGCGTGCAAATCCTTTGCCTACTTTTAAAACCACCCACCCAATAAATTAACAGTTGAATAATTATTATTTATTAAGAACATATAGTACTTATTTATTCTTCATTCTCTAGGAAAATTAAATTCCCTTTATATCGCCGTTACCTATTTGTTTATTGTTAAAACAAATCTGATGAGTCATTCGTTCCATCCAACGCGATAAAATGATTGGTTTATGCATATTTAACTGATGTATGAAAATCTCAATGTGTTACAAAATCAAAACCGAAAACAAAATTTAATAATTATTAATGTTGACTAGAATACCTAATCACATTTTTCCTTCCTCTTAAACAATTTGAAATGAACTATTCAAGGGAAATACCAACTAATGCGTCAAAGATTTGTTTTCATTGCATTATGACTGACTCAGCTCTAATAAATTTACACTTACCTCGACTCATTCATAATATTTTTGTATTAAATAAGCCCATGGCTCTCATCAATCGTCGTGATGTCGATTTTCGTCAATCTACGAGTATTACGACGTTCTTATAAAAATATATTATAAATAGGTCAGTTACATTAGGTCAGGTCAGGTTCATTTCATATTTTTTCTCAGAAACAAGTACTTATTATGTTACTTATTAACTTAAGTACGTTGTTTTAGCAAATAAGTAAAATTCTTAACCAAGTGTTAAATTACATCGATCCATACATTTGCAACAATGTTTAGTTTTATTTCAGCATTAGGTAGGTACATTATTTTAACTTTTTTTTTATTCGACTGGATATGGCAAACGAGCAAGTGGGTCCTCCGCCCATAAACATCCGCAACACTATAGTAGTATTGCAGATGCGTTGCCAACATAGAGGCCTAAAATGGGATACCTCAAGTGCCCGCAATTTCACCGGCTGTCTTACGCTCCATGCCGAAACCCAACAGTGCAAGCACTACTGCTTCACGGCAGGATTAGCGACAAGATGGTGGTAGCAATCCGGGCGGACCTTGCACAAGATACCACCTGCAACTTGCTTAGACTTACTCTATTTTGAAGAAGAAGAAGAAGAAAGTCATTTATTCACATTCACAAAGACACACAAATACAACAAAAATAATTTTGGACAAATTCTGATACGATTGTCCAAGGAAGACTGCTGAGTCATTGAATCAAGATAGAATCTCTGTCGGACGTCCACCAACGAGATGGATGGATGACCTGCATGTAGATGCAGGCCGCTAACAATAGAAGCAACTAGCATTGGCGTAGAATGGACTAATGTAGACGTGGGCGAAGTCGTAGAGGCCCCTTTTCTATGGTCGCATCGCATTGAAAGAGGCCTCGTGAGGCCCTTTTAAGTGCGAGGCCGTGGGCGAGAGCCCACTCCGCCAACGCCTAGCTACGCCACTGGCAACTGGGGATGAGAAGGAGCAACTAGATACACATATGGAGGCCAATGTCCAAGAGTGGATATCCTACAGCTGAAATGAGGATGATGAGGATCTCTATCAACCAAATTAACCCGAATAGTTAAAATAACAAAATATCAACTGAAAAACTATTGCCAAGTTTTCTTTCCCGAGGCAAGTAAACAAATGTGCGTGAACAAAACCGTAACAACTCGCTGAATTTCCATCCAGTAACAGTCAAAGTGAATAAGGCTTCTGTAGCCTTCAAATTTACGATCACGGAAATCAATAAAAGCTAATAAAATTTGGGTATTGGCATGATTTGGTACCATGAAAAGTGGAGCGCACGAGACCGTAAGAAAAGGTAAACACGAACGCTCGAAAACTACGAAAGTAGTCTATTTGGGTTGGAGAATATCAATAGAAGCTATAAGTAGACGGAGTGGTGCTCCAAAAGGCTCAAACTAAAATCAAAATCTACCATTTTTCCTCTTTTTTTTAAACAGTATAGGCTTGCGTTTGGCCAAATCACGCCTGATGGAAAGCGAGGATGACCGAGGATGCCTACGATGGAGCACGCTTGCCTAGTAAATGCTCATTCACCCTGGACTTGAAAGCGGCCAAATTGTAGTGTTCAGGAAACACAATCGCAGGCAGAGAATTCCACTCTTCTTCAACAAGTCCCATTGCCATTACTGTATATTGGCCTGCTCTGGAAATTACTCCCTGTCTTGAGCCAATCCGGAACAGTTGCTCTGCACTGTTGATCCCGATCCAATTCCCTAATAATTTGCAGCTAAGATTTCATCCGCCTTTCAAGGCGCCGTTTTCCCTCTATAAATAAATAAATAAATATCACGAGACAATTCAAACCAATTGACCTAGTCCCAAAGTAAACTTGGCAAAACTTGTAGTATGGTTACTAGATAACGACTAAGATAGCGAAACTGGAGATGGAATGGAAGAGAGAGCTAGAGATAATGCAGGATGAGTGAGAGTTGCGTGTCACTAGTTTTTTAGTTAGTATCCATCCATTTCTTCCGTGGATGTCGTAAGAGGTGACAAAGGATATACTTAGGTTAAGGTATACCGTAGGCGACAGGCTAGTAACCTGTCACTATCGTACCGTTTTGTCAAACTTAAATGTTAAATAAAACCTAAAATTGCTAAAAGTGGCTCCGAAGCGGTAACGTTTCGTGTGCTCTGCCTACCCGTACCCCATTTGGGAATACAGGCGTGATGTTTGTGTGTGTGTATAATTAATTTTAAGTATCTAATGTACCATACTGTTGCATGTAAACAGATATATAAATAAGTTTCTTTTTGCTCTCATTCAGTACGGTTTTGCAGAAAGAAGTGGTGAAAGCCATAGAGTAGGTACTTTGTAAACATAGAATGTGAAAGTGATTGTGATCCTAAGGGGCTGCTTCACCATCCATTGGTTAGTGTTAACGTTAAATGTGATGCCGTCTCTATTTGTTTTCTTCGAATAGACGGAGACGGCATCACATATAACCGTCAGTTAACACTAATCAATGGATGGTGAAACAGCCTAAGTGCATTAGACAACATAATAATATTATGGCCTTTAGGTATGGCTATTACGGCTTTTTTCAGGATTTTTAGGCAAAGTTTACTTAATACATAAATAACTCGCATGAACAATTTGTATTTATTGGGTTAACGTCCCCAGAAGAAACAAATTATCCTGTTTACAAGAACATGACTTGTATTATCTTTTTAATTGTCCTTCCTTACGCTCCAGTTATAAAAAATACTTACACACATTTAATATTATGTCCTTACTTATCCATACTAATATTATAAATGCGAAAGTGTGTTGGTGTGTTTGTATGTTTGTGTGTTTGTGTGTTTGTGTGTTTGTATGTTTGTATGTTTGTCCCTCTTTCACGCCGTAACGGAGCGACGGATCGACGTGATTTTTGGCATAGAGATAGATTATGGGTCCGAGAGTGCCATAGGCTACTTTTTATCCCGGAAAAATGCACAGTTCCCGAGGGAACAGCGCGCGATAACCGAATACCACGCGGGCGGAGCCGCGGGCAAAAGCTAGTACTATTATATATTCCGTGATGTCGTGTCTATTTAACTTAAGTTATGTTTGATACCAAATGGTGTGTTTCCTTTCGGATTCAATGGGTCGAGTCACAGATGTCGATGCACAGAAAAACCAGAAAAAGAGACCAGTGCTGGGAATCGAAAACGGGTCTTCAGCAATCCGTGCTGCGTGCTATAACCCCTACACCACTGCTGTACATACACATGTCTGAGGTTGCTTTTTCTACTACGCTACTTACAACAACAAACAAACAAATTTGACGTTGAAATAAAAAATATAAAAACACTCCAAAAAACCAATCAATGGGTCAAGCTCTGATTCAATCAACTGGTACAACAAGAGCTATTAAAATAATATAGGTAATTACATATACAAACCTTCCAATCTTCCACTAGATTGGCACTCCTAAAGATGGTATCGGTAATAACTTCCTCGCTTCCCAACACGCTTTCCTTGAGCGGAAACCCAAAACCGAAGTGTAATAAGCAGTAAGAAGCTCTTATGTAGTTAACAGCACTTAATAAAAGCCCTATAAATACGCGGTTGACGTAGGGCTTCGGTGCCTATATAGGTCGGCACCCCTCCTCGAGGTCACGGGGAGGCGGTCACGGCCGCTTGAAGGCCTGTTACGTAAAGCCGAAGGCTTAAATAGATTGAAAATTGAATGAAGTTTAAAAGATTCTCTTTAGCGCTTCTATCCAAGTACTTTGGAGTTTATTTTTTGTTTTTAATAGTGACGTTCGCTCGACGAAATTTTAACTTTTTTTTATGAAATGTTTTTCAGTTGCACTAGCCAGGATTTGAGCTACATCAGCACGCCAATATTGGCCTATGCAATCCATCGAATGGGTTTGTTGGAGACCCTAATGGTTATCACGGTACATTTTTGAATGAAGGCACGGCAGCGTTAGCCGGAAGGCTAGAAAACCAGAAAAAAAATCTTACTTCGGCTTTGATTAATTTTTGGATTACTAAGATAAAACTGGTGCACTGTACTGGTGATAGGTATGAAGATTGTATTACTGTTTTTTTGATGCAATAAAAATAACTACTTAACAGACAGTTCAAGTGGAGGCCTTCGTTACGCAGTTATCAATGTGATAGTTTACTATGAATAACTACTATAATAATAATTTGATGCCTCCTGTCTACGTAAGTAGGCGCTGTTGAAACTAGAGACGCATGAATTTTTAAAAACCCTAGGCTCTGTCCGCACTGCGAATTTACACCACGCGGTTTTTTCTTGCACTTTAACACACACTTGCACTGTAACACGTTGAGTTTCATACGAGTATCCGCACTGGCGGTAAAAAATTAGTGCGGAAAAAATCGGTGATCTGATGCAAATTTAATGCGATGCGGTACGGATTTAAAAAAATAGACATAGGTAGGTATAGGTACGCATATAAAATTCGGGCGAATTAATATCGCGCATTGAAAAATTCGAAGTGCGAACAGGTCTTACTCTACTTCTTACGACGCAACTAATGCTTATACCCTTGACTAAAAATAAAAATAAAGTCGAAAAAATATTCACATAGAGTAGAAAGCGAGTAGATCAGATAAGTACTTAATAGAACACAATTTGATGAGCAAAAGCAAATAAAAGAGAGTGGCGGCAAATGCACACGACCACGACAGTATAATACAAGATTTTAACGAAATGACTAAAATTTGAGACTAGTTTGTTCGTAGAGAATTTAAACCCAGGTCGTGTTTTTTTTTTTTAATCTTATTTTACAGAGACGAGTCAAAAAAAATACAAAGGCAACATACGACTATTGAATTGTTTTGCAAGGTTGTAAATTAGGTGTTTTATTTAGCTAATTTAAAACTCGCCATTTATTTTCTGTCAGTTTTGATTTTCTTAAAAGAACAGCGAAATGCCACTGAAAAATTACGAGTGTAGAATTAAAAATCAAGTAAAATTACAGATTTAGCGAAACATTCAATCTTTTTTTGCGTACCTAACGTAGTTTTAAGTAATGCGTGGTCAAAATCAATAGACAGTGTTAATGTTCCTGCGTATTTCTGAGTAAAAAGAACCTGAAAGAACTGTTACCTAATTATCAAAAAAAAACAAAGCGTTATTAAAGGTAAAATGCCCAACTATCAAATAAATAAATTAAGTAATTAAAATAAAAAAATACCTATATATAACTAAAGCAATCAACGTAGAGTTATGCAATGAAAGTGAAAAATAACAAACTTGACATTGGCATCGTCGCGATAGAACGTTGGACCCGGTCCAGCAACAAAAAACAACCAGCAACATTCTAATTTTAAATTTCCCTCCCAACTTTGACGATGCGGCTACCGGATGGGTAGTGTTTGCCACAAAGGGTTTTTCAATCGATCGATTAAGTATGTTTTCTATAATCCTGATTTTAATACCCAACATCGATTATGCGATATGGCCACAGTTTGAATTGAAGTTTGAAAGTAAATAATATGTAATTTGATAGTTTGTATTGTTGTTAACATTTACTACTTAGTTACCTACATAGTTGATTTACTGAGAATAAAAAACTTTATAACTTGGACACACACTTCGTTAACTTGAAAAAAAAATCTTTTAATTCTTTAACACTATAAACACTTGCAATGAATATTGAAATATTAGTGCCATTGTATTGGAAAAATTGGTTAGAGTATTATTTTAATTATTAAATCTATTTTTTACAATGTAATTGCCTTGCTCGATGCAATCTTTATTGCCGAGTAATGATTAGTTATTATTTTGTTCCCACTCATTGATTTAATGATGGTCAAAGCGACAATTTGGATGGATTTGGATGATGTTGAATTAGCGGTCTAGCTACATGGCTGCGGGCGGCCAAGCCAGGGCACCACGGCAAGGCCAAGGTTGGGAGGAAGGGCTGCGGTGCGGGCGCGGGGCGTCGCGAGCTTAACGCTCCGCGCGCTCCCGCACCGACCATTCTGCACCTCGCAGTCGACTCTGACGGTTGTACAAGCGCAAGGTAAGCGGTGACTTCTCTCAACTTTCAATCCATCGTCGCATCGCAACCGCACTTCACTGATACCGGCACCTTTCAAACAGTAAACACTTTCAAGTTTATACTGAGTGACAACTTGATCTAAGACAAGATGTGCAAAGATAACGTTCAAGTGTGCAATTCTAACGATAAAACAATAGCGCGCCGTCAGAACTCGGGAGTTGCATTTAAATTTCGCCCGCGAAAGCAATCGTGAGCTCTCGCGGACCCGGACGATTTCCCTCCGAAAAGTTTTGAAGCGATTCCCGAAGGGCGGGAAGCGTACGGTCTGCGTGCTGCGTGTCGCGCATCGATCCGGGCTCCCCTCGGCTCGCCCTCGGCACTCCCGGCTCCCGGCTCCGATACATTCATTTAGAGAAAATACCATTCCATCATTGTATTTAGATTTTGCCATTCCTTTTATTTATTAGCAGTAGTTTGTAGTGATTTAGTGGATGTTTTATCAGCTAGTTTTATAATTGGCATTAGTGAAAATGGGTGGTTGTGCAACTAAAGAAAACAAGGAAAATAAACCGGCGGATGAAGCCGACGGGTGCGTATTCTAGCCGGCGTTCATCTCCTGCTCACCGGTGCCAAGATTCTATGTTCTATTCATATTTTACTATTTCTCCCTAGAGCGTAACCGTAACTAATACTACTTTTGCTCACATGACTAAAATTATAATATAATGGTTCGGACGTCTAATCTGTTATTGAATCTCTCACGTCGGCCATTAAACAAATTTGGAAGATTGCTTGCCGTTTTCGGATCACAATGTATAAATTTATGATATCAAATTTGTTTCGGAGCTGTTTAAAAGTATTTTCAAGTAGGTATGTGTTCATATCTTGTTCTAATTAATAATTTAAATGATCAAATAATTAACTAGGTAAATAAGCTTCGTTTTTACATTTATTAGTCCTATTCGAAGCACTTATTCCGGGGGTAAACTACAATAATGCCACTTTAGGCTGTAGATCCCCTTTTCATTTGCTACGTGTCATGTGCATTACATTCCTTAGCATGTATATTAACTCGCGGGATGCATTTGCCGGTGTTCATTTATTATCAATTGTGAGGTGACTGTAATCCGATGACTTAATCGTCGATTAGTTGATACCGTAATCTAATAACGGCTAATTATTATTGGTGTACCTTCTGGAATGAAAGCAAGTAGGTAACAAGAAACCGCGATAACATGCTCGTTGGGTTGGCTGGTCGCGAGTGGGAGGCACGGCTGCGCGCGGCGACGAAGCAGCGCCGGTGCGCAGTGAGCTGACACATCCGTTCGACTTGCGCGTGCCGGTCAAGGCGACCTCTAGCTAAATTACGTAATTCCATCACAAAATCGAGTAGTCTAGGGTGTGTTCCACAAACAACTCAAACAAAATCCAACAATCCGCGTAACAACTCCTTTACCCGTAGTAAACCTTTTCTTCATTTATAAAGTGGCTTGATTACAATTCGTCGCTATGAATTATAAGTTTAAAGTCACGATCCCAATTGTGGTTTGTGGTGGCGCTGTTCTTGCGTATTACCTCATCAGGCGGTTCGTACTTCGTACTTTTTTAATGCACTTGCATTTACTTGAATTTCCGATGCGCTGTATCTTGCCTTACGTTTGAACATTAATGCTAACACCTTTTTCGTTTTATCTTTTAAAGTTGGGTGCGTGCGTGCGTCTATTAAAAAAAGTGGTTAAAAAGTTTAAAAATGTCGACTGTGTTTTACGTTTCACATCACTATTTTTTTAAATTTAAAAAGAAAAAATCTAGGCGTCGTTTCGGATTCTATGTTTTGTCAAACTTAATGTCATTCGAACTGAAACGGCGCGACGCTGGATTTTAATCTTTTCGAACTTAATTAAACCGCATTAAAATGTGTACAAGAGCGACGTGCGCGGCTTTAAAAGCGTTAGAACCTTAACTGTTTATAGTTTAAAAAATCGTGATATATTCGCTAGCACTATGCTTACGTGGTTGCGTTTTTACAGAAAAGCCGCAGCAATGGTGGACGCTGGAACAATCGAAAAGTTGGAGGCTGGATTCAGCAAGCTCCAGGGCTCCGACTCCAAGTCGCTGCTGAAGAAGTACCTCACCAGGGAGGTCTTCGATGCTCTTAAGAACAAGAAGACCTCTTTTGGCTCCACCCTCTTGGACTGCATCCAGTCGGGTAAGTTAGCGTCATGTATTAAGAAAATAAAGTCCCTAGACTAGGATGAATTTTCATAGAGCTTCTGAACCTTCTAAAAGTACCTATGGCCTAAAGAATACTTAAATAAAGTTTTTCTGTAAACACTTGCTGGAATTATAAACTCGTTAATTTAAAATCGTAGTTATGCAGTTTTTATGCTTTTGCGATGACGCCAAATCGCTCTGAACTGTCCTACAAATAACAATATAAATTCTAATCAGATAAGATTACAAAATTGACTTACAACTTCATATTAGTAGGTAGTTACCACTATCAGAGTATCAGGCATCCAGTACCACCAGTATAATGTACCAGTAACAGTTGAATTATCTAGAAAGTTCTTCTTGTTAATGTAATGAATGAATCCATATTAATATCATAAATGTGAAAGTGTGTGTTTGTCTGTCTTTCATGTCGCAATGGAGCGACAGATTGATGTGATTTTTGGCACAGAGATAGTTTATGGGCAAGAGTGACATAGGCTACTTTTTACCCTGGAAAAATGCACAGTTCCCGAGCAAATTCCATGCGGGCAACACCGCAGGCAAAAGCTAGTAATTTAAATAATCCTGATGAGAAATTGGAATCAATTGATATGATTGAATTATTTTGGACTTTTTATGACTTTCTATGTCTTTGACAACATTTAATTTCTATTCATTAGGTAAATAAAATTATCATCTTGGGCACAACACACAGTTTTCTTAAACATAATTCATTGAAATTACAGAACAAAATAAATGCCAACTGTGATTTCAGTTTCAAATTATCCTCTAATTAAAAGTTGTGTGTTTTTGTTGACGCTTTGAACACTTAGGTGATCATATGGAAACTCGCTCATATTATTTGAACCACTATAATGGAACCTTTTTGCTAACTGTACTTTCATTGCCATCCAAACTCCATACCAAATTTGGCATCAATACATTGACTGGGAGTGGGTTCAACTTGCAAGATATTGTCTTTTGCTAACATGCTTGCAAGCTTGTAAAAATTAACCACTCTGGTCAGACTGATTCATATTACTCTAGTCACAGCATTAACTAATAGTACTACCGCTCTAGTTGTAAAAATGCTACATATTAGAAAGTTACTGATTTTTTACCAATTTCATTGCAGGTGTTGAGAACTTGGACTCTGGTGTTGGAATCTACGCGCCTGATGCTGAGTCATACACAGTGTTTGCTGACCTGTTCGACCCCATCATCGAGGACTACCACAATGGATTCAAGAAAACCGACAAGCACCCTGCCAAGAACTGGGGTGATGTTGAGACTCTCGGCAACTTGGACCCTGCTGGCGAGTTCGTCGTCTCCACCCGCGTGCGTTGCGGCCGCTCCATGGAGGGCTACCCCTTCAACCCCTGCCTGACTGAGGCCCAGTACAAGGAGATGGAAGACAAAGTCTC
The DNA here is from genome assembly GCA_037349165.1 of Choristoneura rosaceana. Lineage (NCBI taxonomy): Eukaryota > Metazoa > Arthropoda > Insecta > Lepidoptera > Tortricidae > Choristoneura > Choristoneura rosaceana. The sequence continues at coordinate 3,693,474 of JAZBNJ010000026.1, forward strand.
CTCCACCCTGTCTGGACTCGAGGGAGAGCTCAAGGGAACCTTCTACCCCCTCACTGGCATGTCCAAGGAGACCCAGCAGCAGCTGATTGATGACCACTTCCTGTTCAAGGAGGGTGACCGCTTCCTCCAGGCCGCCAACGCCTGCCGCTTCTGGCCCACCGGCCGTGGCATCTACCACAACGAGAACAAGACCTTCCTGGTGTGGTGCAACGAGGAGGACCACCTCCGTCTCATCTCCATGCAGATGGGCGGTGACTTGAAGCAGGTCTACAAGAGGCTGGTGAATGCCGTCAACGACATTGAAAAGAGGATCCCCTTCTCGCACAACGACCGTCTCGGTTTCCTGACCTTCTGCCCAACCAACCTGGGCACGACCGTCCGCGCGTCGGTGCACATCAAGCTGCCCAAGCTGGCCGCTGACAAGGCCAAGTTGGAGGAGGTCGCCTCCAAGTACCACTTGCAGGTGCGCGGCACCCGCGGCGAGCACACGGAGGCCGAGGGCGGCGTCTACGACATCTCCAACAAGCGCCGCATGGGGCTCACCGAGTACGACGCCGTCAAGGAAATGTACGACGGCATTGCCGAACTCATCAACATCGAGAAGTCCCTGTAAACCGATCTCGCTATCAGTATTCTTTTGTATTATTTTATCGTTTTCATTGGACGTTGGACGGGTTGGCGCGACACTAGTCAGCGGAGCCCCGCGCGGGCGCCCGGGCGCGCGGCCAGACCCCTATACTGTTTGTAAAAGTATTTTCTATAAGGAAATGGAAAATAAAGACAGCTAGCGTTAAGGCCAAATCTTTTGTGTGTTATTTACCTTGTTCTAACATCTATTACAAATAGACCACGAACTGCAAGGCTACCACGAAACTCGAAATTCGTGTCATGCGGTCCCTCTGACACTACTATTGTTTAATACGAGAGCGAAAGGGACCGCACGACACGAGCTTCGAGTTTCGTGGTAGCCCTGCTGGTCGCCAACGGGCAGCAAAGCGCCGAACTGTATTCTCTCTGTTTTCTCTGTTCATTGCGTGGCCGAGACTCGCCGCGATGCGCCCGTTGACGTCCAGTTTGTAGCTGAAAAATGCTGAATTATTTGAAAGAAGGGAATTAAACGTCGATCGTAGACGTATTGCTTGCTGTGATGAATTAAATAAGAACTCTGTAAAAATACGTCGTGCTAAACCAACTCGCATCGTAGTGCGTGCATAAAGTGCAAGCTATTCTAGCTACATGGTTCGCCTCTGAAAACTCCCAGATGCAGTGCCGGTTTTAGCACTTCCAGCGCCCTGAGCGAGATTTACGCCCTCCCCCCCTCCCTTCGCTTAGTGAGTGGGAGGATAAAAGGGGCGCGTGGCGCCCTGGAAGGTTGCCCCACCGCGACCTACCCTAAAGCCGCTACTGCCCACATGGCAAGTTTAATCGAAATCATAAGAACCGTTTCCGATATCCCTGAAATAAAAAATATGAAATAAATAAAGGAATTGCGAATTCAAACGTTTTATATACTTATATAAATAAAAATGAATTGCCGAACGATGGCACCGACAAGTAATTATTTTTTTGTGTTGTCTTCGTTATTGATGGTTATTGTCCGAGAAAGGTTTGTGCGTAACAAATATAAAAAAAATAAAGAAAAATGGAACCGACTACAAAACCCTTGAAAATATTTTTTCTAGGTACCTACGAGCTCGAAGTCGGTGACTCAGCACGACCCAGCAGGAGTGATTGAAACCTATTATATGTAGGTGAAATAGACGCCTATATTGCTCCACTCCTGCTGGGTCGTGCTGAGTCACCGACTTCGAGCTCGTAGGTACCTAGAAAAAATATTTTCAAGGGTTTTGTAGTCGGTTCCATTTTTCTTTATTTTTTTATTTTTTTGGAGTCGGTTTTACTTTTTTGTTAAAAAATTTTTATTTCTCACTTTTTAGTTATTCGTTGCCAAAGTGCATCTCACAACGATTCCATTAAGCCCAAACACGACTAAGTTACGTTATTTTATAACTGAATTCCGTTGCCTACCTTCTGGTTTCAGCATCAGATCAATTCGAAAGAATCATTAACTTAAAGCCTTTTCTTACTCGCTTATCTAGGTATGTTAATCATGATCGTTTATAGACGTGCGAGCATTACTTAGCTTCGATGAGTTCCATTGGTCACCTATGGTCTTCTTCATCAGGTCCAGGTTACCAAATGATACTTTCTGAATGTAAATGCTCATCTTAACACTAAAAATGCCAAAATCGCCATAGGTGTGCCTATAAAATTTGTGGTTTGCCCTCGATTTCCCTAGGATTCCATCATCAGATCTTGACTTGGTGACAATGGGACCCTTAGATTATATACAACACTAGATGGACCGTCGGCGGCACGAAAACGTCCACCAAAAATATAAGCCAACTGTTGGCTTATAAGTGATTTTCCCCTCCTCAGTCTGCATTGTGACACCGTAGGTGACGTATGCGGAGCGCGCAATACAAAAGTGCCGAAATATGACCAAATGTGCTATAAAAGTGTGCCGCAATTATAAAGGCAGGCTTAAAAATCCTAATGACGTGACTTTCCATCGGTAAGTACTCCAGAATCCATAAAATTTCGTAACAAAAGATTAAATTATTTAGGTTAGAATTGTGTGACATTTTTTATAGGTGATACCAGTTTCCAGTGCAAAATTCCCCACAATTCAGTCAAAATCGTACTGAAAAGTTTGTATTGGGCACAAAGTCGAAATATATCGATTTCACCTGAACCTGAACAGTTTTTCGCCATGTCTGTCTGTTTTAGTTTTATTAATTCATTTTTTATTTGATTACATTCGCCATTACTTTTACTAGCGTCTAATTTTCGTCGTGTCGTAATAATTTTCCCCCGAATTTTGGGGGATTTGACATTACGTGGTATCATTTAGCACGCACACAGTGACAACCGGATTGACGTAACTCGAGTGTAAAGACGAAGCTGTCACGTGGTCGCCACGCACACAAACAAGAAAAAGAGTGGACGTTTTCAATCGCATTGTTTGTTACTGAGGCTCGGTCTAGTGTTGTATATAGTCTAAGATGGGACCATCTCAGAAGAATACCCTATCGAATAAAAAAAGAATTTTGAAAATCGGTCCACAATTGACGGAGTAATCGGTGAACATACATAAAAAAAAAAAAAAAAAAAAATACAAACATTGGAACATAGAACCTCCTCCTTTTTTTTGAAGTCGGTTAAAAAAGACTGGAACGGGGGCGAAGCCGCGGGCAACAACTAGTTGTATATATGTATTATTATACACCTAAGTTACATATTATAGGTATTATTGGAAAACAAATAATAGGTACCTAAGTATGAAGAGATAACGGTGGTGATTCATTGTTAGTCATCTAAGCGCTTCCGTCGTCTTGATCATTATAAATCAGTACTAATGTATAGGTACAAGGACATGTTATTCTTCTGATGGCGGGATCATAAAGACCATAGTTTCATGTAAACCATATTAAACTCACGCTGTTGTTGTTTTATAATCATTTTTATCAACTAGGTACCTATGATCTGTTATAATGGAAATCTTCATCCACCAGCCGCTTAAAACTTTTGGCACCGGAACCCAATTGGAAAACTAAACATTTGCCGGAAGCCTAATTTATGTACCAACTAGGTATCTCTATTTTAAACTGCAGTCTTTGGTATCAACCTACCACTCCCTGCCTGCACCCAGGCACAGGTAGCTGTGGTGGTGGAGAGTTTCTATATTTTACACTAGATGGCGCTAGGAGTCGCTAAACTAAAAATAGTGTGGGAGGTTGAACCTTAGATAATATAGACGGGATGCGCCTTTGACGTACCTTTACCTGCAACTTTTTCTGCCAAATCGTCCGGGGGGCGAGGAAACACGTATAGCACACTTCTAAGCATTGCCGCACACTCATGTCAAAAAAAATTGCGTTCCTACACACGCCTACCAAAACAAAATCGTAACACAAATGTAAAAATCGAACACACATTGACATTTTGTCGTAATCACACTGTTGTTTTAGACAAACACTTACATTCGAACTAGTGATGTGGCATGTGTAAAGACCGATTTAATTGAATGGGTAGCAAAGAAAGAATGAATGACCGAAATTAAATTAATATATTTCAAATGAAACATATCATCGTGAGGAAACCTGCACAAACCTGCGAAGCAATTCAATGGTGCGTGTGAAGTTCCCAATCCGCACTGGGCCCGCGTGGGAACTATGGCCCAAGCCCTCTCATTCCGAGAGGAGGCCTGTGCCCAGCAGTGGGACGTATATAGGCTGAGATGATGATGATGATGATTTCAAATGAAAGTGGTTATCATGTAATGAAATTTTCATGAATTTTATTAGTTTTTTACTGCGGATTCACCTACTAGTAATTTTAATTCAGAGAATTTAAGAAATCTGATTAATTACATGAATAAAGCTAAATAAGAGGGTTGCTGAATGTAGTGGAGACAGTGTTAGTACCATTTTATTCAAAATCTGGCTATAAGTGAGTCTAACTGCGCTACCAATAGGAAATTCTTGCGCAGTATCAAAAAGTGTTTTAGGTGCTAGCGGTCATAAGGTAATCTTTCAAATGTCGTACAACTTCCGATGAAATAAACTTTGTTAAGACGAACCTTAAATTTTGCAGATTAGAGTAATGCTGCATTACTAATGCACCGCTTTTTTGTTTCGGAGAAAGTTGAAGTCCGAAGAATATCAAGTTGTCTAGGTGGTTAAAAATAATATATTAACACGCACTTTCGCGTTACATACAATAGAGTCATGTTCAGATGATTAAGTACACTTAGACTTGTTTGTTCCTGCCCTCTCGATCTTGGAAGAGGCCTGTGCTCCTACAGTGCGACGTATATAGGTCGAGACGATGGTTGTGAGACTGCTTCGATGTATTGTTAGTGATGGTGACTGTACCTACACCAGCAGTAGATTAAAACAAAAATACTAAAAAACTAATTAGAAACATTGTTTTCATGAACACGTTTATTTAATAATTTACAATACAATACAAATATCACAAAATGTATAAAGACTTCTAGATACGTGACATGTTTCCAGCCGAGTTAAAAGAAAATGGACCTTGCGATACTGTGTGAACTACATAGCTTAATAAGAATAGGTACAACTAGTTACAAGTAGAGAGCCTACTGGCACGCTCCTCATTTCGGATTCGATCCCGTAGAGAAACCTCAAGCATAGTTCTCTCCATAGCTCACTGAGCAACTCTGAGCCTAATTATTAGGCCTATAGTGAAGCACCACGTCTTGGATTCATATGTGATCCCTGGCAACACACATTGGTTAAAGACTTTCGCTTAAGGCACTGAGGAATTTTGAATGAAGAGACACTGCGGGTTTCCCAAACGCTGCCCATGCGAGTTGGATTCACGATTGACCTTCTCGTTTTTGGACCTATCTAATTGGATGGTTTGTCCAAGATATTTATACATACCAATTACTTTATAGAAAAAGCCGTAGTGACTAAGCTGTACGCTGAATGAAGGAAAATCCGATCTGAATCTGATCTGTCTCTAATCATCGGTTCTTTCGGAAAACTGTAAATATGAAGTAATACAATTTAACAGTTTGAGGTATTAAAAAAAAATCGGCAACAGAAAAACATCACAAAAAAAGTGTAGTTTTAAATAAAATTAAAATAAACCACAGGATAAATTTCATTCGTTCATCGGTTCAGTTCGTCTATGTCCCATCACTACCCTCGTGCCTAGTGATAGTTTGTTATTATTCTGTCATTTATATTACAAAATTTAATCTGATATATTAACGTTCTGGTAGTGTAAATTGGTGATTAGATTACTTAAGCGTGAAAAGAAACGCAGTCTTTCGTAACGCTAGACTTTGCTGACCTGCTTCTGCACGAAATCACAGTACAAGACACCATTTTCCACGAGCTTTGCACACCGGGACGGACAATGAAAAATGACAACCTGTCCCTGTCAACTTTAGTTTTCATAAACGATAACGACCAAATGGTCATGTAGCATGGCAGAGGGGAAAAAGGTATAAAGGCGCATCCCGTCTATATTATCTAAGGGTTGAACTCTGCAGTCATAGAATTTTGTGAAGTCCCCGCAGAAGTTTATAAACTATATTATCGTCACAAATTAATTAAATGATTGCAGATTAAGTAACAATATTGTCTTTTTTTTTGCTAATAAAAAAATCATAAATAAAAACCTTGAAATTGAAATACACTTTGGAACTGCAACTGTCAGATTGACAATTGGATTGGGTTACCTTGACATTGACACCAGGACAGGGCTACCATATTTCATAATTTGTTTTGAGATTTCAGGATTTTGAGACTCTTCTCAGGATACCGGCCGGATTTTTTAAATCTCGGGATTTTTGAATTTTCAATAAAATAGAGGATTTTTTTAGTTCTTTATATCAAACAGTAACAAAATCAAAAAATAATCTAGAAAAACCTACTTTGGTTAAATTGTGACGCGCATGAAGTCAACATGACCGCAGATATCACAATCATATTAATAACTATAATAATAATTAACTTTTTTTTAAATTGCAAATTAAGTTTAAAAAAAAAACTGAAATTACGACAAATTCTCGGGATTTTTTTAAGGAAATCACTCAGGCTTTTTCTTCGGACTTTTCAAATTTTCATTTGGTAACCCTATGAAAGAGAAGCGCGCTTCTATAAGCAAGGCCAGCAAGGGTTGGATTTTACTGAATATTACTGCATATCGTTGACAAATTTAACATAATGTCGACACCAAAAGCAGAAAAAGACTTACACTTACCTCTGTCGCGGGTGAAAACGATTATGAAGAGCTCGCCCGATGTTGAGGCTGTCGGACCTGAGCCTCTTTATTTAGTTACTAAAGTCACGGTAAGACCATTGTTTTGCCGGTATTTTACTTTGAGAATAAATATTTTCTTCATATTAAATGCATTTTTGCCACAATATTATCTCTTAAGCGATAAGGCCGCCTATTGCTTACCTTGTAATTTTCTCTGTGTACCTGTTCTCTGTATCGCTTATTATTTCTGGTTTACAATAAAGAGTATTTGTATTGTATATTTCCAGGAACTCTTCGTCACAGATTTAGCAAAGCGAGCTTACAAGAACAGCGGCACCAACGTGCTAGAGTACAAACACATCGCGGACGTCGTACAGGAGGACGATAATTTAGATTTCCTCAGGGAAATAATGCCGCGGAAGATAACTGTGCGGCAATTTAAGGAGCTGATGGCGAAGAAAGCTGCTCGAGGCGAGCGCTCTGATGAATCCAGTGAGGAATCCAGCGAGGAAAGTGAAGAAAGCTCCAGTGATAACCAGGACTGACGAAAAACACGTAAAACAGTGAAACATTGACTTTAGTGGCACTAAAATAACCTTGTACAGTTAACTACAAAGATATTGATACATGTTAACCACTTGACAGTCTGGAGCGCGCAACCAATATGCCTCAAACTGTCTGGGTTTTTTATCGACGGACGAAATGTGCTGTGTGTCCACAACTTTTTTTACTACAAGGTTTTGAATAAAGAAGAAACATAAATTATTGTTTACCCATTCAAATACTATTTATAAAACAATAGCTTGTAATTTATGATTTATTCACAAAATTAAGGTTAAAGTTTACGACACTAATACTGATACCATGATATTGTCGGACTGTCAAGTAGTTAAAGCAATAAAGTTACGTATACATATTTTTGAAACTTTGGCCTTGTCAATCTATTTGTAGTTGACTATACAGTCGACTTCTTATACTTTTGAGCACAAATTTTGTAAAGAGTGAACACAACTATTGTTAATAGTATAGAAACATATTGTGTTGATAACATTTTTGCTGAGAAGTATATAAACGCCATTGCAGGTTCTTGACATACTAAAAATACTAAGAACTACCAAATGCTATCCTATGTGTAGTACAAATTTTGCCATGAAAAAACAACTTAAAGCATATTGCAAAAATCGCACAACTGAGAATTGTCTAAGAACAATGTCTGTTATGCAAAGTCAGGTCTCTGAGCATACCTGATATTTCAAAAGGCAACCTTGTTTTCAAAGTTCCTTATTTTATGGTATAGCCCAATCGGTAGAGAACAAACTTCAAATCATCCTTCTAATACATATTTTTATAGCTTTGGCCATGTCAATATCTTTGCACTTGAATGTGTACAGTCAAGGGCAAAAATATATGTACACTTTAGTACCTTGTCTATTTTTTTATATTTGAACTGTCACAGTGGTTAAAGTGACAAGGTACTGAAGGTGAATACATATTTTTGCCCTTGACTATACTTACATCAACTTATAAGACTTCTCATTTGACTTTGCTGCCTGACCCTAGAGCAGGCCAGTATCCAGTATTATCCAGTAGTCCAGTACCAGGCTACACCTATTGTAAAATTATGTGCATTTGGTATTAAATTAAGAAAATTTGATAAGCTGATTGTGTAACTGAAACTTCCCAGACAATGAGCTTTTAATTTATCTAGTTTTTAGAATACCACCTTTGTATCTGCCACGATTCCACTATGTCTCCTGGCTTACCAAAAATTATAAGAAATGATTTTTTTTATGAAATAGTATGAAGATACGTAACTAGAATCACTTTTACATGAATAGTGAAATAAGATCTGGAAATTCTGGAATGCCTTTTAAATAAATGGACTTTTTTACAAGCTTTTATTTAACTTACCCTCTTCCAGTGGTTGGACTGGAAATTTGGTATATATACGTTAGTAGTGGCTACTGACTAACTGTTTTTATAGTGTTAAAGAATATATGAACCATAAAGTGTGTAGTCGAGTTTATTGACATATTTTTTTTTATTTTTTTTTTAATTCACATTGTTAAATTCAAAAGCTTTATTTGTTTTATTAGTTTTATTAATTTGGTTATTTTAATTCAATGATGACATGGATGTATTTATACTCATTTAATATGATTTATTGAAGCATGATTGTTTTTTTAAAAAAAATTTGCATGTCGAGCTGTCGGCTGAATACTGTGACTATAATTTAATTACTTAAGATCTTGTAAACGTATTCTAGCAAATAAAGATTTACTTACTTACTTACTAGTTGGATGACAATGTAAGTACAGTCAGCTAAAAAGTTTGTGATAAAAAAAATATTTGTTAACTTATTTTTAGCGGCTTTTGCTTTTAGCAATACAAAAGCGCCATCTAGATCTTCGAGTCGAAACTACGTCAACTTTAGTGTAGTTGAAGTTCAACGCGTGCAACGTCTCATTATTATGTTCACGAGAGATTCATGTTTAGATTAATGTTAGAAATTTTCTAACATTGGAATGAGCAAATATTCTATACCTAACTACATTTTCCTGTGTATTTTAGGCGTAAAATCAATTATGTTGAGAACATAAATCGTGTAAAAAGCGACATCTGGAAATCTTTTACGGAAATACGAACAACCTAACGTTCATCTGATCGACTAAAGATGGCGTTATTATCTGCTATTTATTTGAAAGTGCGCTATTATACACTTGCACGCACAACCATTTTCAGAAACTGAAAACCGTTACTGAAATCTTACTAATATTAGAAGTTTGTCAAAATGAACAGATTTGGATGAAAAGTGGCACACTATTTTTTTACCCCGGAAAATTGCATAACATTGCAGAATAAGCAAGTCTGTTCGTCCTTTATGAAACAGTTCGGAAATTAATTATTTTCGAAAACATATTTTTGGCAAAACATTAGATAACACTGTAATTACAGATGAACTAGCGGTTGCCCGCAATTCTTTGCGAAACATTCTTATATCGTTGTCCCTCGGGACTACAACCATACTTAAATCAGTTCAGCGGTCTTCTAAAGAGGTTTTTAATGTTATTAGGTATCTAATAGATCGATGGATTATATTTTACTACTAGCTGTTGCACGCGACTCCGTTTCGTTTATCGCGGGTCCCGCGGGAACTATGCCCCCAGGACTTAAGCCGTCTTGCAGGAAATAATAAATCTAGATTTAGTAGTTAATCCAGGCTTAAGCTTGACAGTTCCATACAGTTTGACACTACTAAAATGAGCTTAACGCTAACTCGAGATTTCTGTGTTTACTGCAAGTGGGCCCTAGACTATGTCTTAACTATCTGTGTACCGAATTTCATCTGAATCGGTCCAGCGGTTTAGACGTGAAGAGGTAGGGTAATAAACAAACATTGTAGTTACTGATAGACTTTCTGTTGTCGAGTGGAATGGAACGGAGAGAGGCACAGGCGTGTAAATAAGGCACTATGATTCTTGCATCACATTATATTGTAGGTATTTCAAACAGTCAGTTGTAAAGAGACTATCAAAACACAATGCAGTGGGCGCAGCGCTCTTTTTTGCCAACTCCGAACAATGGACTCCAGCAAGGCTACCACGAAATTCGAAAACCGAAGTTCGTATCGTACCGTCTCGCGTACGCTTATGTTATTTAATATGAGAGTGAGAGGGACGGCACGATACGAACTTCGAATTTCGTGTTTCGGAGTAGCCTTCCAGCTCCGCGGTTCCCCAAGAAAGTCGTCGTGAAGGTTCACTGCCGATTCTCACCAACGACCAACAGTGTCAAAGTGTAGCGACTTAGAGAGTACTTCCCGAACTTACTAATTTTACACAAGCCTTTAAAGTTTGTCAAAGGAATCTTTACCCGAATAAGGTTATTTGAACACGATAGCCATTTGTTGGAGTGACAACATTCGAAGATTGGCGGGAAGTGACTGTTTACTTCTCAGATAAAAACAAAAACTCCAAGTTACTTAAGGATAATTTATTATCTTAAACATGCCATAGATTCTCAAACTAAGTATTTGCGGGAGCCCTAAAAAGTCCTTATAACATAGTAAAGTTTTACTATGTGAGGTTACACTTTGCGACCTTACTCGTACCTACCTTACATATCTTTTCTTATCCCTCATCTTTTAGGTGTACCCAATGATATTATATGTTACTATCGTATGTAGAAGCTCACTGGGTGTACCGATGTGCAATATTGCGTGACAAAAAAAACCGTGAAGCATCGAAGTCAAGGCGAATTACGCATGCCATGCAAACATTTAGCAATTTATGTACGTACTTATACCTACATGGTGGTCCTTTGAATGGAAGTTTCAGTTTTTCAATGTCTTCCGAGAAAATTTCATTTGGTCATGCAGTTATAATCTGTTAACTAGTTTGCAAGTAGTAATAATTATGAAATATTCTGTAAATTTTTTTTATTCTTCTGGTTGGCAAACGAACAAGTATGTCTCCTGATGGTAAGAGATCACCACCGCCCATAGATACCTGCAACACCAGGAGGATTGCAGATGCGTTGTCAACCTAGAGGACTAAAATGGGATACCTCAAGTGCCAGTAATTTCACCGGTTGTCTTACTCTCCATGCCGAAACACAACAGTGCCCCTAGTGTAAGTTTTTGGCTACAAAATAAGTCGATTGCGTTCGCGTTAAAATCTCAATTTGTATGGAAACACGAACATCGCAAAGGTTCCGCTAGAGGCGCTGTTCGTGTTTCCATACAAATTAAGATTTGAACGCAAACGCGAACGCGATCGAGACGTATTTTGTAACCGAAAACTTACACTAAGGGAAATTACAGAGGACTGCTGCTTCACGGCAGGATTAGCGAGCAAGATGGTGGATGGATTTATTATAATGTTTATAATTACCAATAATTATAAAAACAACCAATCGGATTTTACTTTTTTATGTCAATTAGGCTCTCTTGTTATTCAACTTTTTCAATACTTTTTGAATAGGTAGATACAAAAATAGAACCGACTACAAAAAAACCATGAAAATAACTTTCTACCAGCCTGAAGTCGGTGCCTCAGCACGAGCCAGCAGGAGTGGACCTATAATCGTCTACCTCACCTACAACTATACGAGTAAATGACTTCAATCACTCCTGCTGGCTCGTGCTGAGGCACCGACTTCAGGCTGGTAGAAAGTTATTTTCATGGTTTTTTTGTAGTCGGTTCTATTTTTTGTTATAAATTTTTTTTTTTACGCTTTTTAGTGTAAAACATCTAAGATACAATAGTTTAATGTCAACTGCTCGTCACCTTTTACGAAAAATTGCTTTGTCCGATGCAGAGACGTTCATTATTGAGGAGTCCTGGTGCTTCACCACCCATTCCATTTCCCCATATCCGTTCTGAGGAGCATAAATTGCTTAGCAACTGTGTTAAAGCTATTGAAATTCAACCCATGAAATACCTACTTGTTATTGAGTAGTAACTCCGATGGTCAACTGTGGTCTTCATCATCAGTTCCACTTCACCAAATGATGATTTTCAAGAGCAGATGCTCGAGTTACTACTAAATATATCAAAATTATCATAGGTGTCCCTACAACATTTGAAGAGTTCCCTCGATTTCCTTAAGATCCAATCACCAGATCCTGATTTGGTGCTTATGGGACCTAATTGAAAGCATTCCTAGGCGAACGCAAAAAAAAATTTTCAAATCGGTTCATAAATGACGGAGTTCTGAGGTAACAAACATAAAAAAAAAAAAAAAAAAAAAAATACAACCGAATTGATAACCTCCTCCTTTTTTTGAAGTCGGTTAAAAACTAAGCCAAACCAGATTAGCATACGAACGGGTATGAAATAAGTGCAATTTATACTACTCTATCTTCACCTAGACCTAGGTGAAGATGGAGTAGGTATAAATTGCACTTATTTCCGTCGGTGAGCTAAGTGTGCAACATTAATGCCCGCCGTTTCGTAATGTTGCACTGTCATCATCGGACTGCGTCCGTTTTTAGGGTTCCGTAGCCACAATGACAAAACGGAACCCTTATAATTTCGCCATGTCTGTCTGTCTATCTGTCCGTCCGCGGCTTTGCTCAGGGACTATCAATGCTAGAAAGCTGTAATTTTGTACGAATATATATGTAAACTATTCTGACAAAATGGTACAATATAAAATTCAATAAAAAAATTTAGAGTACTTCCCATAGACGTAAAGTTGAGGCCTGCCAACGCTTCGTCTTCCGGTTCGTGCCTCGTGGTCGCCACTCTAGAGCTAAATATGATCCCAATCCAATAATTCCTTGAACCTTTACAGAACTTCGACCAGGTTCTAAGCTGTTCCTGATTAGAAGACGGTTTAAAAAAAATGCCCTTTTGTTTCTAAGAACAGATGTCGCTATCTCTCAAACATATTTTCTAAATTCCTCATACCAGGGGCGGAACTTGAGTTTGTGGGGCCCTGGGCTAATACGGCTCAGGGGCCCTACCTAATTACTCAAACCTCATGATCGGATTTTTTTAATTCTAGATACTTAATTTTTATTATTGAATATATCGTCTATTGTTTTCAGTTCAGGTTGGGGGCCCTCTGTATCCACGGGGCCCTGGGCTGCTGCCCAAAAGGCCTTTAAGTAGATCCGCCTCTGCCTCTGACCCATTCGGGTGTAATGCATTACCGGCCCGGCTAACACCGACATGTAAATACCGACCCTGTTTTTTGTGTACACGCCCATACAAACTGACAGGAGCTGACAGGAGCTTCTATGGGCGAGTACACGAAAAACAGGGCCGGTATTTACATGTCGGTGTTAGCCGGGCCGGTAATGCATTACACCCACCCATTCGGATTGATCACCTTGTATTGCTTTTTGTTGTCTGACAAAATTGAAATTAGTTCATCACACCAAATAATCTCAGCTTAACTCCTTAGTGGACTTTCTCAAGTCGGCGTTACGTAAATATCGTAATAGCCGGTCCTATTTAACGTAACACCAACCTGTCCGAGCGGTATTTGTTACAGCTATATTCTGTAACCGGAGACCAATCCTTGAGAACTAAAAGCGAAGTGTATTTAGACTTGATCTGTGGTTCAATTGACCTTGTCACACATTGGAAACGAACTGGGGTCACAGTGTAAAACAAGGGGTGTCGATTGTTCTAAAGTCTATGTCCAAAAGTCTTAATACCAATCTTCTCTTTTAAAATATGGCTTTCTGTCCTTATTAGGACAATTTCGCCAGTGTCAAGGTACTCTCTTTGAGAGGGACGTTGTTCGGTAGTTGTAGTTTTTGCAACTTGATAGTCAAATTCCAGAAACCACGTGGAAACAACTTGCGCATTAAAAAATGTCAGACACGAGAGCAATATAGAATTTTGTGATCACTATTCACTGTTAAGGTTAATCGCCGCATAAAACACTATCAAAATTATACTTCAACTAGCCAAAGAAACAGAAATAGCAAAATTATACATTGACTACATCCGCCATGTTCTAATGCCACAAATCGAATCTCTTAATACCAATCAATTCAAAAAGAAATTTAATTGACATGTTTACTAATTGAAAAATGTTATTGTAGGTACTATTAATATTGATGAATATCTTAATGACAGGAATTTATAATTTTATGCTTCTTAAATGACATTGTTTTTAGTTTTATTATGTATTGTGCTAGACAGACATTCATTCATTCATTTGACATTCATTATTGACATTCATTTGACATTCGCTAAAATAGTTATTTAAAATTAATAACTTACCTATATTATACGCGCTCACTTAGGTTATTTTTTTAAATTTTGTTTTTATTGCTGCTATGAATACTAATTGTATTTATTAGACTCCGAGTCGTTCTTGATGCAAAGGTTATGTTCTCTGTGGCAAAGGCTATCTATCGCCGTTCAACGCGGCGCAACGCGGCAAGCGTATTGGGCACCTTTGCGTCAGGAACGATTCGAGGCGGTCTTTTTAGGGTTCCGGAGCCAACATGGCTAAAACGGAACCCTTATAGTTTCACCATGTCTGTCTGTCTGTCTGTCTGTCTGTCTGTCTGTCCGTCTGTCTGTCTGTCTGTCTGTCTGTCCGTCCGCGGCTTTGCTCAGAGACTATCAATGCTAGAAAGCTGTAATTTGGCACGGATATATAGGTAAACTATGCCGACAAAATAGTACAATTAAAAATTCAAAAACAATTTTTTTTAGGGTACCTCCCATAGACGTAAAGTGGGGGTGATTTTTTTTTTCTCATCCAACCCTATAGTGTGGGGTATCGTTGGATAGGTATTTTAAAACCATTATGGGTTTGCTAAAACGATTTTTCGATTTAGTCATCTGTTTGCGAAATATTCAACTTTAAAGTGCAAATTTTCATTAAAATCGAGCGTCCCCCCCCCTCTAAAATCTAACCCGGTGGGTGGAAAAATTTGAAAAAATTCAGGATAGGTAGTCATTATATCAAACTTTCAAGGAAAACTATAACGGCTAAGTTTGCTTGAGAACTATAGTAGTTTATGAGTAAATAGCAGCGTAAGGTATAAAATATACCTAAACTTGGAAGATTCCGTGTAAAATACGAAATCCTTAGAAAAATATTACTTAATTTTTTCGTAATGGCTACGGAACCCTATTTTGGGCGTGTCCGACACGCTCTTGGCCGGTTTTTTAATAATATAAAAATGTTATTTAAGTTAGTTAGTAGTATTAGTTATTTAATAAAGTATATTTTTAATTGTATTTAGACTAAGGTTAATGACTTGTTAAAGAAAAACAAAATTATTTGTACGCCTACTGGCAAAACATAGAGATTCCTGAATGTTATTATTTTGAGATCGATTATGTACACCTATGTTCCACAAATAAACGTATTCTATTCTATTATATTATATTCAAACAAATTTCTGTTAAAAAAATCATTTTTAATAAAACCTTTTTTTGCTGACTGTATTTTTTATTGACAGTACTTGCATTTACATTGTCATTTATCTAACCTATATAATATGGACCTTTGTCACAATACACTCAACTGGTCCACTCGTGCTTGCTCGTACTAAAGGCACCTTAGGCACCGACTTCAGACTGGTAGAAAATTATTTTCTCAGTTTTTTGCAGTCGGTTAAATTTTTGGAATGGTAAAATTGATCCCTAATTTCGAACCAAAGGGCCAGCAGCTACGACTTATAAATCTTTCTCATACAATTTGCTTTAGCTATTTCAACGAGAAAACGCTGCCAGTCAGATGCCAGCCCTTCGAGTACAATGCTACGCGGGCCTTTTCTAGACTCAATGTAAGTATTTTGTTTTACATAGTCTAATAGTTAAAGCATTATTACTATTAAGTACTAGCTTTTGCCCGCGGCTCTGCCGCGTGGTATTCGGTTATCGCGCGCTGTTCCCTCGGGAACTTTGCATTTTTCCGGGATAAAAAGTAGCCAATATCACTCTCGGGCCCATAAACTATATCTATGCCAAAAATCACGTCGATCCCTCGCTCCGTTACGGTGTGTAAGACGGACAAACATACAAACACTCTTTCGCATTTATAATATTAGTATGGATTGTATGTTCTAATTTATAAAGTTTTGGAGATCATTTTGCCAAACTTTGAGAACGATATTACCTAATAACAATTTAACGGATACGGATAGGTCTCATATTGTTTCATTCAATTTAGATGCTCCATTTCTTAGTCTTAGATGAATAAGTTACAATAAGACGACAGCCCTAAAAGCAAAATATTTATTTCGGTTCAAATTATTCACTGGTTCCAGTGAAGGGTCAACTACTAATTTACCTCTTTGTTAACAAACCCACTTGACCACAACATTAAGTATATTACGTCAAGTACAGTTAGTCCTAAAAATACTCGTAACTTAGTGGTCTACCGAAATGGTATTGCGTGTTTGGTTAGGAAACACTTACTTAAGAAGATAAATAGCACTTGAAAGGTGAAAATTTCGTCAACTGTCTTCTAGCGCCTTTCTGATGGATTCAGTCAGTGTATATAGTACAGTTACCTATCTAAGTAACTCACTAATGATCATACATGGCACATCCTATTATGCCTTTAGGTGGCAGTAAGATGGGTCAAAAGATACTGGCCACTCTGGCCAGATAGAAAAGAGTGTCAGAGGGTGGAAGGCCACAAAGTGTAGGCTTTTTAGAACACAGAAAGAGAAGTTTGTATGTGATAAGGTACAAACATTATCAATTATTGTTGACGCTGACTGTGCATCATTTTTTTCTCTTTACAATTTCACGCTTTAGATGCTTTAGGTAGATGCTTGAATTAAGCATTGCAAATAAACGTGTCAAATCAATTAAATGCCTTAGCTTTTAATTACCTCATTTTAGCTTTTATTCTTCTCATTGAAATGCAGTGCTAAAAATTATACCTACTGAGTGCTTACTTCGAATTAAAATCAAGGTTTTACGTAAACCGCGCGGCCACAACAAAACAGCGCGTGCATTTGATCACGGACAGCGATTCCGAACGCACCGAGCGCGGCAAAACTGTTTCAAAAATCGAATTTCTTCGGCGCCGAATTTGAAGTCTGTTTTTGTTGTGATAAGTTGGTGTTGTGGAGTTTTTAAATTGTTTTCTGTTACGAAAATGACGATCTACAGCAAAATAGTACAAATTATTCTGGTCTGTGTGTGATCTGGATTGCATGATACAAATTAAGGTGCGTATACTGAATTAAAAAATTTACATAGGTAGATAACAATCGATGCATGCTATACGTACCTAATTATTTTTTTATTTAAGTAGCTAACTCTGTATAAAATAAAAAAATGTATACCTATATCCAAAAAAAATCTACTAACTATTTGTTATCTATGTCGCACAATAGTAATAATTTTCTTAGATCTTGTCTTATCACACATTTTTGGAATAATGTACCTACGTTGATCTTTGTTGAAAATAATTGAGAACGGAGAGGGAAGATGTTAGGACATCTCTTACGGGAATTACAGTAAGACTATAATAGAAGGAAAGATAGAGGGGAAAAGGAAAAGGGGAAGACCAAGAAGGACATAAACCCCCCCTGCAAAAAATAGGGCACCTATGGTTTTTCAGATTTTTAGGCATTGAAGCTTAGAAAGTAAGCTATCATGCACATAAAATACAAAAACCATAGGTGCCCTTTTTTTGCAAGCGGGTTTATATGGAGAAAATAAAAGAAAAAATGTTTCATTATATAAAGAAGTGAAGGAAAGAGCGCATTGTAGAATAAGCTGGAAATTACAAAACCGACAAGAGCCTACATAGCTCTTAAATATAACATGATGATGAATTATGATGATGTACGTTGACAAAAATTAAGCAAGGAAAAACTTTACTAAAATGATTTTTGCGAACAAAAACCAAAATAAGTAATTAATCAACAAACAATATGATGACGCTCTGAGTTAAACCATGATTATGCATAACAATAATAAGTGACCTCTGTCTGTAGTCGTAAATAAACTTAAGGTAAGTACAGTCATCAGCACCAATATCTGATACGAAAAAGCGTGCATAAATATATCTGATACGACTCTACATCTAGGGCGCGGGTAGGACGAGGACGTGTCAGATGTGAATTGTTATTAAAATTTTGGGATAGGTATAATTTATCAATAACATATTAGTATTGAGATGCTATTTTGTAGGTACACTCTATTTGTAGAACAGTGCAGTTTCAAGTAGCTCTTATTTTGACTTGCACTGTCGTTTGTCGTTTGTAAGTAAAAAAATATATTATTATAAATTCTTTGTAACTTGATGTTTCTGTAAATCATGTATGATGTAAGTAATATTATATTGAATCAATAAATAGACTAAATTAAGTTTTTATGTTAAATTGTCCATCTGTGCACTGAATTTGGCAGATACATTTTTTATAATTATTATTTTTGTAGTTGACTGTCCCATCCTCACATCTGCACTGACTACATGACTGTACCTATACTCAGACAACAACACAACACTAACCGGTCTTGATCTTTGACACAGTTACGTCAGAAAAATAAAAAATAACCATGGAAAAATCTTCAATTCTTCTTGTCGGTATGACTGTATGAGATGTTAAATTAATCTAGAATATTTCAGCACGTGGTGGGGTCAGTTTGACTGCATACCCTCCCTGTAAGCAACCTATTTTTTTTGTCTTGATTTTTGATTGCTCTTCAAAGAGCACTCCGTCAAAGGTGTGACTACGTTTTTAAGCCTGTGTGTTATACTATAAACATACTTTTAAATAGACAGATATATATATATATTTAAATAACCCAACCTACATTTGTATAATGTTTTCAGATTATGTAATTCAATGGTAAATAGGTAGTACTCTGTGAGCTCTACATTTCGAGATTAAAATCTCTATTTAAAAAACAAGTGACTAGACATGACTTTCCGTGGACCCTTCATTTGCAAGATTTGATGACAAACAGCGGGACAGGTGAAACTACATAAAAGCTTGTAAAAATTAAGGTAAACTCTCAACTTGTACTTCATTATCTCAATATTCTCACTTGCTGCAGATCACCCATAATGGTAATGACTATATGATTACGATCAAGTACCTATATACCTATTTACTGAATGATGTGCCAGTAGAATTGACTACTGATTACTTGACTTTATTATCATCAATCATCGCACAAGATACGCAATTATCCTACTATTATTCATAATGTACCTTTCGACCACATGCTAACTTTTTGCCAGCATTTTCGACTCCGTAGAATAGGCTAGACGACTAAAAAAAACTGTTTAGTCCGTCAGGTGGATAATTTAAAAATATTGTAAAGATATTTTTTCTTTTTGTTTGTCAAACAAAAAATGACGATTATTGAGTGATGTTACTATATGGTAGGATTTTTACCTTATACTCGTAGTGACGTCACAAGCCCCCACTCCGGAAGTTTGATGACCTTTGTTGATTTTTAGGGTTCTGGAGCCAAAATGGCAAAAACGGAACCCTTATAGTTTCGCCATGTCTGTCTGTTTGTCTGTCCGTCCGCGGCTTTGCTCAGGGACTATCTATGCTAGAAAGCTGTAATTTTGCACGGATATATAAATAAACTATGCCGACAAAATAGTACAATTAAAAATTCAAAAATATTTTTTTTTAGGGTACCTCCCTTAGACGTAAAGTGGCGGTGATTTTTTTTTTCTCGTCCAACCCTATAGTGTGGGGTATCGTTGGATAGGTATTTTAAAACCATTAGGGGTTTGCTCAAACGATTTTTCGATTTTTGCGAAATATTCAACTTTAAAATGCAAATTTTCATTAAAATCGAGAGTCCCCCCCCCCCTATAATATACCTAAACTTGGAAGATTCCGTATAAAATACAAAAATCCTTAGAAAATATTACTTAATTTTTTCGTAATGGCTACGGAACCCTATTTTGGGCGTGTCCGACACGCTCTTGGCCGCTTTTTTTTTAATTTAATATTTATAAATAGATAAACCAAAAAATATGTGTCCCATATTTTTCCATAATCTAACTGTCGGACTAAATAGAATGATATATTTTTAACCCAGTCGTCGTCTCTATTCGGTTGTCACTGGTGCCCGCGGGACGGGAACTATACAATTTTCTTAAAAATTCTGGGATTTTACGTAATATCCGCGGACCGGGAGACGAGCTGTCGGTAGGCCTAAGACAAGATGGAGCGAGCGACAACCTGGTTAAGATCGCGGGATCGCGGTGAATGCGGAAAGCACAAGACCGGTCTGAGTGGAGAGCCTTGGGGGAGGCTTATGTCCAGCAGTGGACGTCTTTCGGCTGACATGATGATGATGACGTAATATATCGAACATTTCTAATACGGTTTACATCAAGGTTTTTATTAATCCGCAAAACTGAACGTCATGCAGAATTTCATGTCTCTGGATTAAAATTAGATTAAGCCGTAGAGAATCCAGATTATTATTATAAATACGAATATTTGTGACTTTGTTTCTTTGCTTGTTATCTCATCACGCCTAAACTGCTGAATCGATTGAGATGACGTTCGGTATAAATGTGCATTTCTGAAAAAATTGTTCAAATAGACCTTGGAGAGTAGGTTAACACTCACAATAGTGATAAGGATAGGTTTTTAAAATAAAGCAATTTTGTGTGTTTGTCACGTTTTCTTATATGACCCATTAAGGGAACTATAGGTCTGTTTATATTTCTTTGTCTTCAATTTCATGTTTATATATGACTGTTTGTTTCTCAATAAATAAATAAAAAAAAAAAAAAAAAAAAAAAAAAAAATAAAGACGATTTGGGTCCCGGGGAAAAACATAGGATAGTTTTTATCCCGGAAAATGCATAGTTCTCACGGAATAAACTAATTCTTCGCGGACGGAGTTGCGGGCAACAGCTAGTCTATCCATACCAATATTATAAATGCTAAATTATGTGTGTGTTTGTATTTTTCAGTGTTTGCATGTTTGTATGTTTTTCCGTCTTTCACATCGAAACGGAGCGACGGATCGACGTGATTTTTGGCATAGAGATAGTTTAGGTATGAGCCAGAGAGTGACATAAGTAGGCTACACGGAAAAATGCAGAGTTCCCGAGGGAACAGCGCGCGATATCCGGATTCCACGCGGGCGAAGCCGCGGGCAAAAGCTAGTTATAATTTTAGTAGGGTTTTTTATTTCAACTCCAAATTTTTGTTACTTTTACGGCCATCCCGTAAGTAATACCCATATTGAAAATACCTAAAACAAACAAGCTGAGTTATGTGGTGCATAGTAGAAATTCGTATCTGTACCGTTATCCAGCGGTGGTGTAGCGGTATAGCACGTGGCACGGAATGCCGAGGACCTGGGTTCGATTCACAGCGCTGGTCTTATTTTTCTGGTTTTTCTGTGCATCTATATTTCAGTTTGTATTTTCGATATGTTACTAGGATCTATTATTTTAACCTATTTAAGTAACTCTACCATGGCATCAGTATCGCACAGCATAACAAATCATACTTGCAATATGTTCCAGTCTGATTGTAAAGTGCATTGTGTTTGTTGCATCCGCCTTTCTGCGCACGCGCACCAACTAATTGGGTAGTTCCCCGGCTAAAAAAAATGTACTCGGTCCATCAGTTAGATCAGTCTTCCCCAAAGTGGGCGATAATGCCCAGTATGTACCACTACAATGAGTTTACAGTGACCTTACTCTTTTAAAAATTGCTACGCCCCAACAGGGCATCATTTTTTTATAATTTTTGTAAAAGGTGTTGCAATAAATTTATAAATACTGAATACTGAATAGCGACGGTGTAAATTATTTTTATGGAGAATTGTACAGCGCCTCTACAAATAATTTACGCCCTCGCTATCGAGTACGGTCACTGGACCCGATTCTACAGCGGCCGCTAAAATTCCTAATTTTATTTAGACGTCGCGAAATCACTTTGCTATTCTATGAGCACCTGTCATAATCAAATGACAACGCTAATTTAATCTGACGTTTCTTATTTTAGCCGATCTATCTAGCCGGTCAGCGTGACTTTCTGGAATAGCACTTGTTAAATCAGCCATCTAAATGTCAATTAAAATTTAGAAAATTTAGATTTAGACAATTTAGCCGACGTGCGCGTAGAATCGCATCCACTGTCAACTCATGGTAGCTAAGTAGTGCCAAAATAGTGGTAATATTGCAAAACTGATTCTGTAGTGCCAAAGTAGTGCCAAAATAGTGGTAATATTGCAAAACTGATTCTGTAAGACATCACCTAACTTTTAGCTACAGTAGATCTTAGTTTTGTAGTCACTCAAGCTATATACAAGCAACATTTTTTTATGTTACTGTTAGCAAATCTTTTTTTTTTAAGACTTCATCTGGCAGAATTTTTTTTATGGACTTTACAAAAAATAGCCACCTAAATGTCTATATTTTCTGATTACCTGAATGAGAGGTTAATTAAAGAGTCTACCAGGAATTCAGGATTACTACAGGAGGACCAGCTTATTGTTGTGAATATCTACAAAAGTCTTTGATTACGCTTATTCGTTCTACGAAAAATCTTAAGTTACTTAGTACGAGTCGTTGACCTTACCTGTGACCTTCCTAAACTGGTAGCATTCGACAGTTACTTACCAAGGCTGCTCATCTGGCAATTAACATGTAGACATCTATTAAATGAATTCTGACCCACTTAAAGGTTTACATTAGCGCGGTATAATTCAGTAAGTTATCAAGGAACATCGTCAATTTTGTACACGCAGTCCGTATACACGTAATAAGGTTCCGACCGCGAAAACCCACACACATCACTGTTGCATCACTGTCATATCACTGTTGCCCGCCCGTCTGTCTGTCTGTTAAGACCCCGTTTTCTCAGGAGCGCTTGGGAATGGGATTATGTATGTAGTATCAAATACTCAGGTCTGCTACCACCTTGAAACAATTAATAAATCAGACTAACTTAGAAGTTAAATTTAAATAAGTTTATTATAATACTAGCTTTTGCCCGCGGCTCCGCCCGCGTGGTATTCGGTTATCGCGCGCTGCTCCCTCGGGAACTGTGCATTTTTCCGGGATAAAAAGTAGCCTATGTCACTCTCGGGCCCATAAACTATCTCTATGCCAAAAATTTATAATATTAGTATGAATATGGATTACATGTTCAAGACGTGTAAATAAAGACGTGAAAGATGTTCAGGCGCGTCTCATTTTGGCGCTTTGTCCGTAGATTACTTACTGGTACTGATACAGGTAGGTACTAAGTATAGGTACTGGTGTTTTGTTTACCATAAACATTAGCGAATAAATAGAAGATCCATTCGGTGTTTAAGGACCTAAAGGTCGAACGAGTAAGCAAACCTGTACCATATTTGGGTCTCCACTTAACGTGGTTATTTTACTGATTTGTGGTGTGCAATCCTACTAATATTATGAATGCGAAAGTTTGTGTGTGTTTATTACTTCTTCACGCTAAAACTAAAACGGCTGGACGGATTTGGATAAAATTTGGTACGGTTAACCATACAGTAATTGGACACGTTACAGTAATTGCCCACTTGATTTTTTTATGAAAAAACGATAATACAAATCATTTAATGATAAAAGAGACTAGATTATTATAATTAGCACGATATTTGTTATGATTTATCACCACTTTACTTTGTAATTTTTTGATTTAATTCAAGTGGGCAATTACTGTACCGTGGCCAATTGCTGTATGGTTTACCCTACGTAGATAGCTGGACATCTGGAATAACACATAGGATAGGCTACTTTAATCCCGATATTCCCACGGTATAGGGATAAAATCTCGAAATAATGACAGCGGTTTAGAGACAAAGGTTTGAAAGAAAGAAAGCTCTGCAGAGTGGAACGTTATCGCTTCAAAAACCAAACATATGTTCAAATCCAATAGGTAAATCAGCAAAAAACATCGCGAATTTGGCTGTAAAAAGGTTTTGACGCGTTCAAGTTACCTAGTAACACATAAATACCTTGATTCTGAACCTGGGTACTACTGCGTTACGTTGCAATTACCCGAGTACTTGTGGCAGCATTTATTTCATCTCATATCCTGCGTTGAAGGCCGGCAGATTGCATGTGTGACTCTGACCTTTAAATACGTAAAAAAACCGGCCAAGAACGTGTCAGACACGCCCAGGACAGGGTTTCGTAGCCGTTACGAAAAAATCAAGTTTTTTTTTAAAGTAATTACATTGTTATTAGGAATTTTGTCTTGTATGTATGAAATTTTTCAAGTAGGTAGGTGTAGGTATTTTGTAGGTTAGGCTGCTATTTTACTCTTAAACTACTAATAATTCTCAAGCAAACTTAGCCGTAATAGTTTTACTTGTAAATTTGATATATTTACGAACGTCATTAATTTTTTTTCAAACCATACACAATTTTAATCAAAAATTTGCACTTTAAAGTTAAATATTTCCCAAGAAACATTACTAATGAATCATTAGTAATGATCACTGAAAATCGTCTTCTAAACCTCCCGATTTTAACAGACCTAAGTATAAAGAAATCATCCCCACTTCGTCCTTCCTAACGTCCTTTTTCTATACTTAAATAGATTTCATAAATTAGATCTGAACTTGCTAGGTAGTATTAAGAAAGACATCAACGCGTAAGTAAGTTCTCCTCAGATCAATGTTTTAAAAACTTTGGATTTAAGTTGGAGATTAGAGACCTTGGTGGCCCCACAAACACTGCAACTAAGTAGGTATGAATTATTATTGTTACCCGGTATTTATTTATTTGTTATATAGGAAATTATGTAGAGACCCAGACACCGATACGACGCCTGCCCGGGATGGGACGCTAAGGTAGGTACTACAGGGCGCCGAGTGCTGCCACACGTATCCATTGGACCCTATTGGACCCTTTGGACCCTATTGGACCCTTGAGAAGTTTCCCTGCCGGCCGCGCGGCCGCGTTAGGTATTCGTTTGGAATATTGCTGTCTTTATCGCTCGTGACCAATCTCGTGACATAAGCGCTCGCAGCCGTCCCCCCCATGCACATCCCCTCACGCATCTCCGCATCCCGCTAATGTATATCGAGATAGCTGTAGGCTTTTCAAGATTTGGGCGGTTGAATTTTGGGCTTCGTTGTCCTCATATTACACGAAAAGTATAGCACAGATATCAATGATGTTTAACAATCAAGATCTTCTTTATATTTTCTATGTCTGTGGTTTTTTTTTTCGATTTTTGTAAAAATGCTTTAATAGTCTGTAATTCTCAGCAAAGAAAGCTTTGTTTCTATGCAAAGTTGACATCTTTTTTTTTGTGACTTTTGAGCTCTTGTAATTCTGATATTACACATTTATATGAAAATCTGAAAAACCACAGTCATGAAATGAAAAAAATGAAATGAAAAAGTTTTATTGATGCAGAAACAGTATAATATAAAATACAGTGTCAGTGTCATAGGTAGATAATTACGTCTAGTCCATGCTTACAAAATTTCATCTACTTCTGTTGCCTAGTTTTCAAATGAGACCGGGACTACGTTTGTATGGAGAATGGAACGAAGAGACTTCTCTTCACTATACTTAGTTCATGCGACTGTTACAAAGCATTTTAATAAAATAACCTACATTGTTTACATATTAAGTAACAAACAAAATTGTTTTACCTTACTACTCAATGCGATTAGAGTATTATCCATAAACATAATGGCGTCTCGAGTCTCGACGTAACCTTCACCACGAGAGGTTGCTTTCACTCATTCGGACCTTGGGGCAGCCCTGCCCTGCCCACGACCGGCTTCCAAATGCCACTTAGACCAGTTTTCATATTTTTTTCATTGTGCATTTGACCTTTAGGCCACAAAACAAGTAAAATAATCAAAAATAGTGCAATAAATATCCGAAAACCATTTTCTGATTCAGGGATCCGTTGGCGGAATTATTTTAAAAAGTGTCACTTTCTCAGCTATCCTAACTAAATAAATAAAACATCACAAGATAATTAATCTATATTCCATTTATTTTAACATTTGAAACATAACGGTAAAATTTGCACACGTTTTTAAATGAAACAACGAAATTATTTAAAATTGTGTTAACTTCTATAATAAAAATTTGACCGTTATCTAATTCAAACCTTAGGTAAATTAAACGGATTATAGTCCCAAAGTACTAAGTAAAGCGTTGCCGGCCTTGCAATAGGAACTTAAAATAATTTTTCATCTCTCCTGTTCGGAAAGTTTAATTTTCATGGGTAGATAGACGGGTGGAAAATTGCGTTTTCTCCTCTAGGGTGGAAAGTAATTTTTTTTTAATTTTTCGGCTAGCCACGACATCGAAGATAATTGAGTTACGTCATATTATTAAAATAAAAGCTTTTCAGTAATCTAAATTCAGCTATACATTAAACGGCATGTTTATTACGATCTTAATAGGTTCACATTAAAAACATTCTACAATTGGTCTATTTTTTTCGAAATTACAAAATATCAACATTTAAAATTTTTCCTCTATTCTGCTGCCCGCCATAATGCCTTAGGCTTTTTTTTCACGTTTCGGCATGGCCATCTAGATGTAAGTCGTGACCAAGAACATTATATACAACACTGGAGGTTGAACGCCGAATATCCGTAATAAAAGTCAAACTTCTTGGTTCGGCGTGCAACCTCCAGTTTCTTGTTTAATTATAAGCTCTTTGGTCATGTCGTGGCCAACTCGATTACAGTCTAGTCGGCCGCGGCAAGTGGCCAGTATGCAAAGAGTAAAGTAATGTATGAAAAGGTTGGAGGTTGGATATAAATAAATTTAATTTATTTATATCTTATTAATTTATATCGTAATTATAACTTTTATAATTTTGTACATTTATTTATACTAGCCACGACATAGAAGATATTGAGTTACGTCAATGAGTTTTTTTTTTCACGTTTCGGCATGGCCATCTAGATGCACGTCGTGACCAACTCGATTTTTTTTTATAGTCGCCCATGGCAAGTGGCCAGTCGAAAAGGTACCGCTGGAGGTTGGATAGGTTTAAGCAAATTCAATTTATTATTATTCTCGTTTTTTTGTAGTATTTTAGTTTCCTCACAGTCGAAATGAAAAGTAGAGTGTCTAACGCGGGTGAAATAACCCATTTCCCCTCGAACTATTGGCGCTCTCACTTCGTTCGAGCGCCAGAAATATCTCGGTGGAATGGGTCACTTTCCACCCTTGGTTATCAATCTACTATTAAAGCTGCGCTGCGCTGTTTTACTTTTTTAATAGTGACTAAGTATAATAAAAACATGTTGGAGATGTTTATACGTAAGTAGGTATTTCATAATGTTTCAAGTTCTGTTTTATTAGTTTGCGGTAGGTTTGCGACACCTACCATGCGGCCATCTATACCTAAATCATAAAATTATGTCAGTAAAGGCTGATTTTGTTACCATAATAGCGTTGGGTTATGTACAGTCGAGTTCGTAAACTTTTGAGAAACAAATTGATCAAAAATATCTGAACACGCTTCTAAGCCGTTAACAATAGTCGTGTTTAGATATTTTTTTAAAATGGTTATTTCAGAAGTTTTTGAACTTCACTGTAATAATCCCACTGTCATTGTTGCATGTTGCAAATCACCAGGAATTTAATGAAAATGAGGAGAGGATAAAAAAAACGGCAAAATACTTTATTATTTACAAAAAAATAAAAAAATACTTGTAAATATTTATTTAATTTCAAATAATAACTTAAAATTAGATGAGTTATTTATTATGACCAACATAAACTTACAGTGGAGTTCAAAAAGTAGTGAGCAAAATTTTTATCAAAAAAATTTTATAACAAAAAATAGAACCGACTACAAAAAAACCATGTAAACAATTTTCTACCAGTCTGAAGTCGGTGCCCCAGCACGAACCAGAAGGAGTGGACCTATAATCGTCTACCTCACCTACAATTATACGAGTAAATGGCTTCAATCACTTCTGCTGGCTCGTGCTGAGGCACCGACTTCAGACTGGTAGAAAATTATTTTCATGGTTTTTTGTAGTCGGTTCTATTTTTCATTATACTTTTTTTTTTCACGCTTTTTAGTGTAAAACATCTAAGATACAATAGTTTAAAGTCAACTGCTCGTCACCTTTTACGAAAAGTTGCTTTTTCCGATG
The DNA here is from genome assembly GCA_037349165.1 of Choristoneura rosaceana. Classification (NCBI taxonomy): domain Eukaryota; kingdom Metazoa; phylum Arthropoda; class Insecta; order Lepidoptera; family Tortricidae; genus Choristoneura; species Choristoneura rosaceana. The sequence goes on from JAZBNJ010000026.1 coordinate 3,721,838, forward strand.
CAGAGACGTTCATTATTGAGAAGTTCTGGTACTTCACCACCCATTCCAATTGATCATATGCGTTCCGAGGAGCATAAATTGCTTAGCAACTATGTTAAAGCAATTGAAATTCAACCCATGAAATACTTGTTATTGAGTAGAACTCCGATGGTCAACTGTGGTCTTTATCATCAGTTCCACTTCACCAAATGATGATTTTCAAGAGCAAATGCACGAGTTTCTACTAAATACATCAAAATTATCATAGGTGTCCTTGCAACATTATTGAAGAGTTCCCTCGATTTCCTTAGGATCCAATCATCAGATCCTGATTTGGTGCTTATAAATGGGACCTAATTGAAAGCATTCCTAGACGAACGCAAAAAAATAATCAAATCGGTTCATAAACGACGGAGTTCTGAGGTGACAAACATTAAAAAAAAACATAACCGAATTGATAACCTCCTCCTTTTTTTGAAGTCGGTTAAAAATATTAGTCACGACTATTGTTAACGGCGTCGGCGTAGACGCGTGTTCAGATATTTTTTTGATCAAATTTTTGCTTACAAGTTTATGAAGGTACCTACTAAGAGCGAGGTTTAGATCATTTTGAGCACCACAACTGCGCTCAACTCTGCTTCCGACTATACTTAATGTACTGTTAAACAGATATACAGTATTTCCCATAGTAGGTACCTACTCGTACTTCTTGTTGAATAGTCCCTTGCTCTGTTTCCCATGCTGCAGGGGTATTTGCATAGTGTGTTAATTGATCGGTTTGTTTGTCTTGCAGTAATTTTCTCTTTTGTACAAAACCAGTATAAAAGGTAATTTCCTGGAGTAACACTACATGAAATACTTTTTTTTATTATTCGACTGGATGGTAAACGAGCAAGTGGGTCTCCTGATGGTAAGACTGCCCATAAACATCTGCAACATCAGGGGGTATAGGTACCAGATGCGTTACCAACCTAGGGGCCTAAGATGGGATACCACAAGTGCCGGCTGTCTTACTCTCCACGCCGAAACACAACAGTGCAAGCACTGCTGCTTCACGGCAGGATTAGCGAGCAAGATGGTGGTAGCAATCCGGGCGGACCTTGCACAAGGTCCTACCACCATAAGTGTCAGAGGGACCAGTGGCGTAACTATACCATCTGGGGCCCGAGGCAAATTCTTTTGATGGGGCCCTATAAGTAAAAATCGTCACATTGTACTTAGTTTAATTTTTAGTACCTTAGGTAAAATAAAATACTTGGGTACAATGCTAAAAAAATATTTCTGAGCTCGCGGCCTATTGGGCCGGGGCCCTCTCGGGTCGGGGGCCCGTGGCATTTTGCCAGCCCTGCGACCCTATTGTTACGCCACTGAGAGGGACCGCACGACACAAACCTCTAGTTTCGAGTTTCGTAGTAACTCTGCTGGATGGACTACTCCTCTTGTTCTACCTACTAAGTACATAACGTTACCTGCAATATCAATTAAAATCTATTTATTATTAAAAAAATAGTAATCACTTAACAAATCTTCGCCTTTAACATACAGCACCTAAATAATTCTTGGTAGTTCGTTGCGACATCCAATACAAACTTTTTTTATGAATGCCGCAATAAGTCCGTTGTTCCAAGGTCCGCTTTGCTCCGTGCTTACGAAACGGCGTGCGATGGAAAATCCGACACGGCGACACTTTTGTTATCATTAATATCAATTTACCTTAAACTGTTTTATTTAGTATTTTTTTATTCACTTTCACCTATGCCCTCAGTGGAAGGTTTCGGTTACAAAATATGTCTTGATCGCGTTCGCGTTAAAATCTCAATTTGTATGGATACACGAACAGCGCCTCTAGCGGAACGTTTGCGATGTTCGTGCTTCCTTATAAATTGAGATTTTAACGCGAACGCGATCAAGACGTATTTTGTAACCGAAAACTTACACTGAGGGCACTGTACATTAAAACGCTCGGTTATTTTATGCGACAAACGCTGCGTTAAATGCAATGCGTTTGGCGCACATCAATTTGCATCAGCAGGGCTACTCCGAAAGTCGAAATTCGAAGTTCGTGTCATGCGGTCCCTCTCGCTCTTGTATCTAATAGTATAAGTGTAAGAAGGACGGAACGACACGAACTTCGATTTTCGAATTTCGTAGTAGCCCTGCAAATAATCTAAATTATTCGGAATCTACACACGACTCTACCACAGTATATAAATACAAGACTCTACTGCAAAGATAATAAGGGAGTGCTTAGATCATTTTGAGTATTAACTGCTCATCCACTTCTGCTACTAACTGTACAAAGTATATCCCAATTCCTCATTATGTCAACGAAAGTACACCTCTTGCAAAATTACGATTAAGGAAATACAAAGTAAAATGTTAGCATTGCAAACTTGCGGTCGAGACGCCAGAGCTGTTCAATAAAATTTCTCTAAAATTACTCAACTGAGAGACTGACCCTGAAAATCAAACAAACGCACATTATGTTGATGCAACTTCAATAGGCACTGACTGGGGACATAAAGATTGCACGACCAAAACATATACGAGTATGAAATTATTGTCTGTCGCTAAATTTATTTCCTTAAATGGTATGTAGGTATCATCGACCTCCATGCATCCATATGCATTGTCGCCGGGTTTAGTAAATCCCTACCCCTACTTCCCTACTATAATATTATAAGTGCGAAAGCAACTCTGTCTGTCTGTTACGCTTTCACGTCGAAACCACAGAACCGATTTTGATGAAATTTGGTATATAGGTAGTTTGAACCCCAAGGATCAACATAGGATACCTTTTAAAAGGGCGCGACCGCGTGATAACCTAGATCCGCGCAGACGAAGTCGCGAGCATAAAGCTAGTTACTGATAAATTAGACGCGGGTTTGAGAGTTTATTTAAAATATTTGGCAGGACATAGTGAAACAACCATTTGTAGACCTTCATCGCCTATTGCATTCAGGAATATTGCGATTAGTTTTGACTCTGGTACTTTTTCTATGTCATTTGCTTCGAAATTAGGCATTTTTGTTTCCACAGCTTCCATTTTTTAGAATTAGCATAGTCCTTTCCTCCATTATCCTTAGTTAGGCATAGAGGTTTTAGATTAGGTATTAGCTTAAATTACCATTATGTACCTTTTCTTCCATTTTGACTGTATTTTTTCTTGACTTCTTCAATTTTACTTCAGACTTATAATAATTTCTTCAGACTCTTTACACTATTTTTCCACACTCTGACTCTGACACCAAGTATTAGACGAGAGTTTGGGAGTTTATTTAAAATATTTGGGAGGACACAGTGAAACAACCATTTGTAGACCTTCATCGCCTATTGCATTCAGGAATATTGTGATTTGTTTTGACTCTTTCCTTGATCTACCGTCCACTAGAAATGGTGTTTCACTGTGTCCTCCCATATACATATTTAAATTGAAGTAAAATAAACTCCCAAACCCACGTCTAATACAACTGAGAGTTTTAGTTTTAATTTCGGGTTTAGCAGAGAACGGTCCGTTGCTTAAAATGTTTCGCAAAAGCCATTTTATTTTATCAAGATAGGTTTTAGGTAAGTCCTCTTGGCTGCACGTTTATTGTGAAGCAATAGATTGTTCGGATCTGATACCGAAAATTGCTCGCGATCGGTTGTGCTAGTATTATATAGGTATATCTAAATTAAATACTTATAACCTTTAATAGACTCACTAGGGAACTGGTAGGGAACTAGGGAACATTTAATTTTATTGGCATGGACAGATTGTAGACTGAAACAAGCAGTTAACCTTTTAAAGTTCAAAGACAAAAGTTGAAGAATATATTTGTTGCAAGAAATCAAGAGCCTTTAGTCGTGTTTATTTTTCATTAATAGTGTGGCGACTCCTAGCGCCATCTAATTTGTAAATATAGAAACTCCAACATCCTGCAGCATAGAGCGCCATTTCTATCACTCATTCTCAGCTGCACAAAATGTGGCCCACTCTACATACAAAATTAAATTACCCATTACTGCATAGGTACATTGAGGGCCAGATTTTTTGCCGCTCAGTATATAATGACATGGTTAATCCCTACTAATATTATAAATGCGAAAGTAACTCTGTCTGTCTGTTACGCTTTCACGTCGACACCGCTGAACCGATTTTGATGAAATTTTGGTATATAGGTAGTTTGAACCCCAAAGATCAACATAGGATACCTTTTATTCCGATAGAGGGCGCCACCGCGCGATAACCTAGGTCCGCGCAGATGAAGTCACGGGCATATTTATTATAAAGGAAACACAAGAAACTGTAAATTCGCCTTTTGTTTCTAGGATCAAAATATGCAACCACGCACTCGTATACGGTCTAGAAATATTTGTGGTTACTATTCCAGATGACGGAATCAGCAGAAGGCGGTTCGTCGTTGGCGTGGCGTCTGCTGGCAACGCTGGAGGGCGGCTCGCTGATACTGTGTGCTTCGGCGCTGTTGGCGTACCGCGCGCGACACAGCCCACGCGAGGAGCGGCCAGCGGCCCGCACTGTGCTGGTGAGTGCCTCCGGAGAGCGCGTTACAGGCTACTACGAAAATCGAAGTTCACATGGGTGCTGCTAGTATAAAGCAGCGTTTCCATCAGAGATGTGCGAGGATGTGTTGTGAGGAATATGTTTTTCATTAACCAATAGAAACGCTTCATTTACCTCGTCTCGCTCCACTCAGTTGTTTCCACCAGAGATGTGCGTGCGAGGATGTGTAAATGAAGCATTTCTATTGGTTAATGAAAAACACATCCTCGCACATTAGTGGTAGAAACGCTGCTTAACAAGCTCCTCAAACTAACAGACATATTTACAACCTGTGTAGATACTTACATTTTATCCTGGACTCATTCATCATCATTATACCTATCATCCCAGCTTATTTACGTACATTTCACTGTTAGGCACACACAAGCCTCTTAGAATACGGATGGGGCCGTCGCTCCCACGCGGGACCAGTGCGGATTGTTTACTTTACTTTTGCTTCACTTGTGAAGGTTTCCTCACGATTTTTTCCTTCTCCGCAGTGGCGGATTTGCCCTAAGGCCCAGTAGGCCCGGGCCGGGTAGGCTAGGGCTGTTAGGGGCGGCGAATTGAGACATAAAAAGTCATTATGATGATCAAAGCTGGCGGCTGACACTTAATACATAGCCTTGGCCTGGGGCCTAGGGCAGCCAACACTGCAAATCGCCACTGCTTCTCCGTAAAGCTTCATTTCAAAGCACATAAAATTTCATTTCATTAGACTCATCGAAAATGTATAAGACGTCGGGTTCCTAAATATTTTAAAAGCATCTAGCCTTTAAAAATTGCTTTCAATTCCAGGTATCAGACACAAACAGCGCGTTAGGAAGAGAAATTAAATCACATTTGGAATCACGCGGGTGCATCGTGAGTGTTCCCGGTACCACAGGCAGAGCGGGAGCGGAAGCGGAGTCGGACAAAGTGGACGCGTTAGTGGTGGTTGGGGAGGACGCCAACGAAAACAGCCTGGACGGGATGGCAAATCTGGTCTCGCGAGACGTGTATAGCAATATGAAAGTAAGTAAATAGGTAACCTCAATATATCTATATCTATGAAAGAGTAACGTAATTGATTGACTGAGTGCATTACTTAACATTTTTTTTATTAGACTGGATGGTAAACGAGCATGTGGGTCTCCTGATGGTAAGAGGATCACCACCATCCATAAACATCGGTGTATTTCAGATTCGTTGCCAACCTAGAGATGGGCAACCTCTAGTGCCAGTAATTTCACCGGCTGTCTTACTCTCCACGCCGAAACACAACAGTGCAAGCACTGCTGCTTCACGGCAGGACTACCGAGCAAGATGGTGGTAGCAAAAACTTTGCTTCATTTTCATTACCTACTTATTGTTCTATATCTGTATGACTAACTGTTGCCCGCGACAAAATTTGCAAAGAATTCGTTTATCGTTATCCCAGGAAAACCATGCAATTTTCCAGGATAAATACTATCCTTTGTCCTTTCAGAGTCTCAAACAATCTCCACAACCTATGGTTTTAGTGGAAGAAGTGGTGGCGGGATGAACTAGCCTTCTTCTTGAAGGACTGGCCCTTATATGCAGGGGACAGAGAACAGTGGAAGTATTGGGGGAGGCCTTTGCTCAGCAGTGGGACAAAATAGGCTAACATTAATAATAATAATAATAAGTGGGGGTAGTAGTTAATGGTGCAGTAAATTTTAATGAATTAGCAGTCATTCCTTTATTACATGAATCACAGGTGCTAGAGGAGTTATCATCGCGCGTACGACAAGGTGGCTACATGGCATGGGCTTGCGCGGGAACGACCAGCGGGTGTTTCCACGGCGCCGGCGCAGCCTTCGACACCGTGCTACAGGCTAGCTTACAACAGGTGGCCTCTAGGTAGGTTGAACTATGGAATACTTACTTATTTCCAAGTCCAAGGGCATACGTTGGCGTAGCTAAAGTTTTTGTCTTTTTTCAGTCTAATAGAACATCATCAATATTGTCTAGATTGTTCTAGGGTGTGCTAAAAATTTAATTAAATATTGAATTATATTGCATACTATGACAGTTTCATTAGATTTGTCACTCTCGTAATTACAACCGTCTGATACCCGTTCATGATCAAAGTCGTAGGAAGGCCGTCCTGTTTTAAAAAGCCTCTTTTTTACAAGCTTTTATTTTAAGTTGCCCTGTTCGTTTGTTTATTTATTTGAGTCTAATCTTGCAATTTCAGTAGTCCGATCGACTGGAAATTTGGTAAACTTATGTAAATCTGGTGACATACAATAATCTGATAGTGACATCTTGGTAGTCCGGCTAGGAGTCTCCACAGGACGGTACTCTTCAACGATTAATGGCATTGATTTGAAATTTGGTATTCAAATATATTTTGGGTGACAATACAAGTACAGTCAGCAAAAAAAGCGTGTATTAAATTTTTTTTACCAAAAACTTATTTTGTTGACAAGAATTATTCGTGTTCTTTTTTAATTTTGTTTTTGTAATACCAGGCTAGAATGCACACCGGTGTGGGTAGGGAGGCACCCGACGACGGTGGCTGCGGAGCGAATAGCATCTGCGCTCGTGCCTTGTACCACACGCCAATCCTCTTTCTCCGTCAGGTTGGTAGTAAACAGTAGAATGCTCAAGAGCATAAAACGGTACGGCGGTATTTAAGACGCGAGTTTTCCGTTACAATATCCATACTGACTTACTTACCAATATTATAAATGCGAAAGTGTGTTCCTATGTTTGTCCGTCTTTCACGCCGTAAAGGAGCGACGGATCGACGTGGTTTTTGGCATAGTTTATGGGCTCAAGAGTGACATACGCTACTTTTTATCCCGAAAAAATGTACAGTTCCCGAGGGAACAGCGCGCGATAACCAAATACCACGCGGGCGGAGCCGCGGGCAAAAGCTAGTCATTTAATAAAAACAGTGACACCACTAGTCAGTTGTGGCATCCTAGCTTTAAATCGGAGGACCTTTGATTATTATACCTACAACTTATCTTATATCTAAAAACTAATGCTTTTCATTATTAGAGAAGTAATTAATATATGTTTTATCGTTTGTTTCAGAAGCGTTACCTACAAATTAAGCGAGTATCTAGACAGGATGCTGAAAAGCGTTTCTTCTGAATAACATATTATAATTTTATAATTTATAGTTGTACCGTCTACAAGTTACTTTATTCTGTACATTTTACACGAAAGAGTTATGGCTAACCGGAAAAGGACGTAAAAAGATATAAAAAGGAATGCCAAACTTGAATAAAACTTGTCCACATAAATATAAGTGTCAGAATTATCTATCGTGAGATTCACTCATATTAAATATTATAACGGATAACTCACGTCTTAAATCGAATTTAGCTCGACACGTTTGCTGACGCAACACGCGCACTACGCGCCACCGCACTACTCGCGCGACACATGCCGGGGCTAAATTCGATTTAAGACGTGAGTTATCCGTTATAATATCATTTAATATGTCATAATTATCATCATATAATCAGCCGTCAAAGACTTTTGACTTCAAACACTGCGGTAATTTAGCTGAAAAAACACTGCGAAGCTTCCCGAACGCTGCCCAGCCGAGTCGGATTCGACGAGTGATCTCTTTCTCGAAGTTGGACCTACCTAACTGGACCGTCTGTCCTAGGTATACATAGTCGTCAACAACTTCGAGCGCAGAGCCTCCGACTATTACGGGAGTTGGCATTACATGAACATTAGACATGACTTTCGTCTTGTCCATGTTCATTCTCAGGCCAACTCGGTCGGAAACTCTGCTGAGGTCAGCGAGCATAGCACTGAGGTCCTCCATGGTCTCAGCCATGACTACAATATCGTCGGCAAATCGAAGGTGAGTGAGGTACTCGCCATTAATGTTGATGCCTCGTCCTTTCCAGTCCAAAACCTTAAAAGCATCCTCCAATGCAGCGGTGAACAGCTTCGGAGAGATGACATCTCCTTGTCTGACTCCCCGCTGCAAAGGAATAGGCTTCGTGCTCTGGTCCTGTAGTCGGACGGACATAGTGGCGTTTTCGTACAAACACTTTAACACTTCGATATACCGGTAGTCAACTTGGCACCGCTGGAGAGCCTGTAGCACAGCCCAAGTCTCGATCGAATCGAAGGCTTTCTCGTAGTCCACAAATGCAAGGCAAAGGGGGAGGTTATACTCTTCGGTCTTCTGTATAACCTGCCGCAACGCATGTATGTGGTCTACGGTACTATAGCCTTTTCGGAAGCCGGCTTGTTCGGGAGGCTGGAACTCGTCAAGCCTGCGTGCGAGACGATTCGTGATGACCCTGGAAAACAGCTTGTAAACATGGCTCAGAAGTGAGATGGGTCTATAGTTCTTCAACAAGGTTTTGTCACCTTTCTTGAAGAAGAGCACCACCACACTTCTGTTCCATGCTTTCGGCGTTCTCCCTTGGTGGAGGACGGAACTAAACAGCGTCTGAAGGCCCTTAAGAACTGGTTTACCACCCGCCTTCAGGAGTTCGGCTGTAATTCCGTCGTCACCCGGGGCTTTGCCATTCTTGAGCTGTTTGAGGGCCATACTAATCTCGTACAGGCTGACGTCCGGGATGTCTTCGGTATAGTGTCGGGTTAATCTAGCTCTCGGGTCTTTAGCTAGATTTTCGACGGGTGTTCGGGTTGTCGTGTATAGCTGCCCATAAAACTTCTCAACTTCCCCCAACAGCTCAGGTTTGGATGAAATCACTCTGCCGTCCTCGGTCTTTAGCTTCATCAACTGGCTTTGACCAACAGACAGGTCCCTGGTAAACACCTTTGAGCCCCTGTTACGCTCAATAGCTTCTTCAATACTATTAGTATTAAATCGGCGTACATCGCGCTTCAGAGACTTTGAGATCTGCCTGTTGAGCCGCCGATAGCGACAAGCGTCACCAGAGGACTGCAGAGTCATCTCACGCCTCACCTCCATGAGCCTAATGGTGGAGTCCGAAAGCTTTTTGGTTCTAGTACGGCGGGTCTTGAAGAACTTAGACCCGACCGTATGGACAGCTTCCACAAACCCGTCGTTGTAATCGTCCACGTCGCTACCTAGGCATTCGAAACGGTTTTGAAGCTCGAGCTGAAAGCTCTCGGGGTTTTGGAGCTGAGCAGGCTCCGGACGGAGCGTAGATTTCATCAGTCGAGACCTTTCAAGCTTGAACTGGATATTCAATGAGCCTCGTACCATACGGTGATCACTCCTGGTTTTAACCGCATTGATCACGGAGACATCATTGAATATGTGCTTTTTCGTCGACATGATAAAATCTATCTCATTCCTCGTAACGCCATCAGGGCTCATCCAGGTCCACTTCCTATGCTCACGTTTCCTGAAGAAGGAGTTCATCATATAGAGTCCTTCCTTCTCCATGAAACCGGCCAGTAGGTGGCCCCGGTGATTCCTACGCCCCACTCCAAATTTCCCCACTCTCAACTCTTCACCGTCTCGTTTGCCCAGCTTTGCGTTAAAGGGCTATGGAGAGGGCTATGCTCGGGGTTTCTCTGCGGGATAGAATCAGAAATGATGATATCCGCAGTAGAACTAAGGTTACTGACATAGCCCGAAGAATTGCGAAACTGAAGTGGCAGTGGGCGGGGCACATTGCACGCAGGACTGATGGCCGATGGGGTCAGAAGGTTCTCGAATGGCGTCCGCGGACCGGGAGACGAGCTGTCGGTAGGCCTCCAACAAGATGGAGCGACGACCTGGCTAAGATCGCGGGATTGCGGTGGATGCGAAAAGCACAAGACCGGTCTGAGTGGAGAGCCTTGGGGGAGGCCTATGTCCAGCAGTGGACGTCTTTCGGCTGACATGATGAATCAGCCGTAGCGTGGGACATCCAGTGTTGGATATATAGCCCCCCCCCCCCCTTTAAACCTCCAGTTGCTTCGGTTGGAAGCGACCTGCATCCGCCGTGAACCAGCGGCTTTAACCATTCGTCCATCTCGAACAAAATTGAATAAACCTAAACGAAAATTGCTTGTATTGAAGCATGTAAACAAACAACCAAACAGCAGTTAACCTTTTAAAGTTTAAAGACAAAAGTTGACGAAAATATATCTTGCAAGAAATCAAGTCTTGTTTATTTCATGAATAGTGTAGCGACTCCCAGCGCCATCTAGTGAGCAAATATAGAAACTCCAACATCTTGCTGCATCTTACTTCAAAAATGTGACGGAGAAAGTGGCGCCCTCGTTCGTTTCATTTCTACGCTTTTATTGTGGATGATAAAACGCCGTTGTCGTGAGTGAGAGTTCTCAAACTTTTTTTTACCTGATTAAAAATATTATTTTATAAATATCTACCTGTTAAACATAATTAATAATTATAAAATCAAGAATGTAAGTTTTGTTTTACTAATTAGAGTTTCGCCGTATGAAATGTAAGAACTATGAAAGTTTTTGCAAAAATAAAGAGAAAGGTTCGCCGGATAAGTAACTAAATTAGTATTTAGCTATTATATTCTTTTCCTGATTTCATAATTAAATTAGTTTAAAACACATAATGTACTTTTATTTCCATCTAAACCCCTAAACACAAACATCACGCCTGTATTTCCAAATGGGGTAGGCAGAGCACACGAACGAAACGTTATCGCTTCGGAGCCACTTTTAGCAATTTTAGGTTTTAAGTTTGATAAAAACGGTACAATCAATAGTGACCGGTTGCTAGCCTGTCGCCTATGGTATACCTTAATACCTTCATCATCATCATCATCCCAGCCTATATATACGTCCCACTGCTGGGCACAGGCCTCCTCTCGGAATGAGAGGGCTTGAGGCCATAGTTCCCACGCGGGCCCAGTGCGGATTGGGAACTTCACACGCACCACTGAATTGCTTCGCAGGTTTGTGCAGGTTTCCTCAGGATGTTTTCCTTCGCCGCAAAGCTCGTGGTAAATTTCAAATGTAATTCCGCACATGAATTTGGAAAATCTCAGAGGTGCGAGCCGGGGTTTGAACCCACGACCCTCTGCTTGAGAGGCGATAGGTCAAACCACTAGGCCACCACGGTTTCTTAACCTACCTTCTACCTTCTTACTTATACCTTAATACCTTAATTAACCTATATCCTTAGTCGCCTCTTACGGCATCCACGGAAGAAATGAAACCCCATATCCTTTATTAATATTCGGATTATCACGTTGCGCGTTATTTTTTCATTATTTTATTTTTGAGAACTGTTTGAGCAAACGTTTAAAACTCGTCATGGCACGCAAAGTAATAATGAACTACTATGGCAACCCTATTTTTAATGTCATTATTCATTCGCAATCCATCCATAGACAGTAGACTATTTAGTTGTCACGAAATGGAGTGCGATTAGGACGTGTCGTGCGTGTAATAATAATCACACATCCTTTTTATTTACTTGTAATGCTCTCAGCACTTCAATAATTATTCCAACCACTGCTTACGATTATGTTTATTTCGTACCAAGTTCGGTTCGACCAAAATTCGCGGAACTATGGAAGAGGTGAGTTCGTAGGTTACCATATTTTTATTGTGTCACAATCACAACACAACATTACGGCATTGCGTGGTGATTTTGCAATTGTGTTTCAGGAACTTAACGATGATTTGGAGGAGCGGCTGTATGCGTTAATACATCATGTAGACGAGTCGCAAGGGAACGCCGAGCAGATTCATGACGCGAGTCCGCATGTGGTGGAAGCACCGCGGAGTACCGTGCGGCGTTATTGGCGTACCAACTACAACCCTTACCAAAAGACCAATACGCCAAAAGAACCCACTCCGACCACCAAAAATACGCCTACAGCCGCTAACAAGACAACCCCCGCGCCCCAAACAAACGAGACCAGACCGAAAGAGGAAATCGGCGCACCCAAATCACCGCCGTCTGAACTCATATCGATACTAAAGAACACAGTACCTCATAGTTACGAGAAAACAGTAGAAATACTGGACATCGATGTTCAACCAAATGTTGTTGAGCTGGAATCAAGTGATGAAGATGAAGTCATTGAGGTTGAGCTCCCGCCTAAGCCCACTATTACCATTGAAAGCTCCGATGATGACGAACCAATCTGTAAAGCTGTGAAGCCAGTGAACGACAACTCGAAAAACACGTCCAAAGAAAACAAAGCCCCAAATAAAACTAATAGAGATGTATCTGCCAGTCCGGTCCCATCAGTCATGTCATCCATGTCTGATGAGTTCATCCGTGGAGACTGCATAGCCCTCAACATATCCTCGGCTCAACCTGACAATGAAAGCTTTGATTTCAGCCTCCACGGTTCTGATCTTCTTGGAGATGGCACCCCCTCCAAGAAAAAGAAAAAGAAGAGGTCAAAAGACCGTTTGACATCAACACCGATTGCTGCTGATGTCCCCTTGGCACCAAAACAGCTGGATAACATCTTTGCCACTCCAAAAAGTAAAGCAAAGAATAAGAAACAAAAGGAAAAGTCCTATGTGGTTTCTGAAAAAAGCATTCCAAATGCAGATGTGTATGATTCAGACAGCAATCAGTCTGTTATAGATGTAAATAAACATCCTGATGATGTTATTGAGAAAAGCTTTGCTAATTCTGATGTCTACGAATCAGACTCGAGTGTGGCCGAAAATGGGAAAAGAGACTCTGTGGTATCAACCCAACCTAGCAAAAGAATTGACATTGACAGTTCCGACAGCAACACATCTTTGGAAATTACTCCAAATAAGAACCTGGAGTCTATAACAACTCTAAATCAAATTCATAACACCTATGTTGACTTGACCGAAGATACGCTAGTGCAAAGTAATATTGAAGAGAATATTGTCATCGGTAATGTCTCTGGTTTCCAAGAATCTGAAGATTACGGAGATGAAAATAACTCTATACCATCTCATATTGATTCTCAGGAGTTGGGCAAGTTTTGTTCAACAAAAGTACCGCAGATATTGAATGAAGACCTTGATTTTGATAATCTCAAGGGTAAAGATAAAGTTTGTAGACGCAGGCGATATTCATTGACCACTTTACGGGCTGAGATGGAAAAGTTTTACAATGAAAGCTGGGGAGGAGAGAATTTCAACCATCAAGAAATTCTAAAGCACATGCCACGTAAGCACAGAACCTATTTAACTGATAATGACAATAGGGATGTTGACGCATTTAAAAATAATTCGAAGGCTCCAGTAAATAAACGTTTTAATGTTAGCCCTAAAAACCAGATACATTTTCGATTTACTGTAAAAATATTTTTTTTGTTGCTTTAAAACAAATAAATAGTTAGTTGGTCGAGTTGGAGAACAAATAGCGATTTAAGACGTCATAATTGGTGTCAACATCCCTATTAGTCTTGTAACCATCACATAGTTTACTGGCACAGATTACAAACTGCTCTACCTATTTACTAATGGCACAATGCTATTACTTTACAATTAGTTATGATGGCTCTAATTAGTTTCCTTATTCAAAAACAATTTAGTAGCAAAATACTTACACACACTCATTATATTTACATTACGTAGACATTAACAACCATGTTTTTTTAGATGTAAGTATTCAGTATTCGGTATTTATTTATTGCAACACCTTTTACAACTGTTGAGGTGTGGTAATTTTTAAATTAAATACATTAATTAACTAATACATAACATATTAGTAGTTACAAGAAATACTTGTCACTACGTACTTTGAAAAAATCTTGTATTTCAAATCAATATACATATTAACAAAATTGAATCTTGAAATTTTGTTAACATATTGATAGAAATTCATAAAGTTTGATTAGTATTATTATGGAATATGAGGTACAAGCTTTTTTTTAACAAGTTTTAACCATGTAAAACCAACTTCTGTGCAAAGATTTGTAGTAAATACTAAATATCAATACCAATACATCAATTCATCAAATTCTAAACATGGTGTACAGGCTAGTTGAGAAACTCTTCCTTTATAAATGACAAACTATTGTTAACATTCTAGTTGCTACAGACATAATAATATATTTTTAAATATTATCCATACTAATATTATAACTGCGAAAGTATGTGTGGTTTGTGTATGTTTGCCGTCTTTCATGTCGAAACAGAGCGACGAATCGACGTGATTTTTGGCATAGAGATATTTTATGGGCGAGAGAGTGACATAGGCTACTTTTTATCCTGGAAAAATGCAGTTTCCGAGGGAACGGCGCGCGATAACCGAATTCCACGCGAAGCCGTGGGCAAAAGCTAGTAGTGTTAATAATTTTAAAATATTTTTTATTTTGCATTATGTTGTCAGATGCAATATTGAATCATCCTGAGTAGTTATGTTTACTAAAAATCTGAAGCAGAAAAACAGGAATGCTTTTTCCGCTTGTTGCATTTACGACAGTCATATTTTTGTTTTCAGGCGACAAAAGTTTGTGGGTCATTGATCCCAAAGATCGGATGCCAAATCCACCAAAGAGGAGAGTAACGTAAGTATTTTGCGCAAAATCATGATTTTATTTTGAATTTTATGTAGGCGTAATGGAATGACACCAGGCAAGCTCACATGCATAATACATTTATTTACTAGCAGCAAAAATAAATTTATTTTCTAAGAGGAAGCTTCTTCTAGATTTCTTTTTTTGTTATGTATTGTTTAACGAGGACGGGATAAAGTTGTGGGACTGCTACTTTCAGCGCTATCCTAATATTTGATATTTATTACGTACAAATACTACTTGTGCCTTGCTTACACTCAGGTTTGCTAATATGGAAAATTTGATCAAATCTTTTCTGCAAGCATCTTCTGTATGATATCACTCACTTTTTATATGGAGATTTTCAACCCATTTTTTTTTTACTTTACTATAAATTTTCAAACGTTTTTCATAAAACCCGTATCCTGATGAAAGACACAACAGGCAAAGACTAACCCAGTACAGAAGTGTTGTGTTTGTTCCACATTTTCCTGATTTTTATTTACGTAGATTTTGCATTCAATTCAACAGTATAGGTAGGTAGTGCTAGCAGCGGGTACTGCCTTTTTGCAACATAACGTTTAGCAACCTGTTTCATTTCGCAAACTCTAAAACTTTTTAGAATGTCCTTTGCGTAAGGAAAATGAGCAAGCACCCATGAGGCTGACATGATCACCTGGAGTGTTCAAAGCCTCTACAAAAAGAAGAAAACAAAAAAACGGAAACTGTATATATCAGGATTTGTTTCAGAACCTACTTGTAGAGCCCGTTAGGTTAGGTTAATTTTATAAAAATCCTGAAATATTTACAGTTTCAAAAATATCAAACAGTTGGGAAATGAAAGTTGTGAAACTAAACAGGTTGCCAAACGTTATCCATTGTAATCAATCATCACATCACATTGCATCACATTTAACTGTCAGTTAAGACATTAGTCTTAACTGACAGTTAAATGTGATGCTGTCTCCATCTATTCGAACAAAACAAATAAAGACGTTAGTTAAGACTAATCAAGGGATGGTGAAACAGCCCCTTACTCATTCTCCTTTTGTGCAAAGAGTTCTTTTTGTAGCAGTGTGTGTTCACTTTAACTCTTGTGGCACTATCTTTACCAATGTGTTATTTGCAGCTGTAACGTGTGCAACCGTGTTGGACACAGGGACGACACTTGCCGACTCAAGCCACCGGTGTGCTACATGTGCGGCAACACAGGCCACTACGAGCCGCGCTGCCCAAGAAAGATCTGCGTCAATGTGAGTATTTTAATTGAATTAATTGAGTCCACTGCTCAGTCCACCATTCATGTCACTGAGGATATTCACAGAGGTAAAATATATTTGTTGAATCAAGTCAACTACTATGTTAGTTACATTGAGTCCACCACAGATGTTAACTGACTTAAGTCAACCACTTGTGTATGTCGGGTTTAGTCCACCACTTTGAGTTGAGTTCCCCACTCAAGTTAGTTGAGTCCCTCAGTCTCCCACTCATGTTTCAGTTGTGTCCACCACCCATATTCGTTGAGTCAAGCTGAGTTGACTCAGGTTAGTTTAGTCCACCACTTATGTTAGTGAGTTGAGTCCCTCAGTCCCCCACTCATGTTTGATTGACTTCAGTTGTGTCCACCACCCATATTCGTTGAGTCAAGCCCGTGTTGACTCGGGTTAGTTGAGTCGACACTCGTGTTAGTTTAGTCAAATATTCATGTTCGTTAGTCGAGCCAACTGACACAGTATATATATAAGCTAAAGCAGTATGGAAGCTACGATCGAAACGAACACACTCACACAGACGCGCGCTCTACACGGCCTCTAAGGGGACTCGCGGTACTACCGTCGATCGATTTGTTCGTAGCTTCCATATTGCTTTAGCTTATACATATAATGTATATACTGTGCAACCGATAAAGTCAATTCAGCTGAGAGTAATACAAAATCAGAACAAATACGTAACAAGTTTTTAATTGTATTTCCAGTGCGGTTCACCTAACTTCGTGTACTCGACAATGTGTCGCAACTGCGCGTCGTGGGGCCGCCAGAGCTGCGGCGAGTGCAGCCAGCCCGGGCACCCCGCCAGCCACTGCCCCGACGTATGGCGCCGCTATCACAACACGGTACAGTCTAACCTACCCTATAATAATAATAATAATCCCAGCTCGTCCTATAAATGCTTAAACATAAAGATGCAAACATACTTTGAGCAATTTTCACTAAGCAATTCAGGAGCGTCGAACCGTCGAACAAAGCATCGAACCTCTCCCATAGTATGGGCTAGAAGTTTTGACACAGGCTCTGTCTTTGGCAAGTTACGCAATGTTGCTATTGCATAAGAAACCGACCACGACCAAGTTTAAATTTAATGTCAATCAAGAAAGAAAGACATTGTCAGTGTGCGCTGAACTTTATGAGGCTATATCGGTGTTAATCAAAGATATTTTGTTACAGATCGACGAAAACATGCCTTTGGAGAAGAGCCCAATGCCCAAGCCTCAGAACCAACTGTTCTGCAGCGGCTGCGCGCGGCGCGGACACCTCGTGCACACGTGCCGCGCCTTCGTGCCCTTCTGCTCGCTCCCCATCCCCTCCCCCGGTGTCGCCCGCTATTGGAGGCTTTACGCCCCTACCAACCCCACCCAGAAACAAAAGCCTCAAGACGACACGGTCTCCTCCGTAAGTCCGCGTTCAAACACAATGAAACGGGTGTCCAAGTCGCCCATTGCTCACGAAACGCATGTCAACAAGAAGAGGATGACATCCGAAGGAGACAGCAACAATAGTCAACCGACTACAAGAAAAATCTCTCTGAGCAAAGAACCTGATCTTGCTCCCAAGCAAACAGACATTAGCACGAACGCTATAGAAGAGACATTAACTAAGGAGGTGGAAAAGGCCCTGGACTACATTCCTATTTCATCGAATAACCATGACAAAATGGGACAGATTATACAGGACAACGAGGTGTCTGATACGAGTGAAGTGTTGACTTCGGCGAGAATTTACGTTACCCACGACGTTGTCGAACGATTGCAAACTGTGGAAGGCCAGGACTGGTTAAAGCTCAGCATGGATAAACACCAAGTGGATGTGCAGCACTCCTTAGCCCAATCGTTTTTGACCATAAAAGGCACGGTTGGAGGCCAGGAAGCTTTCCAATTGGAGCTCAGGGAATGGACCAAAGGCGGCAATAACGGAGAACCTGCAATGACTGCCAATCCTGCCGACTCCCAAAACGAAACCGGCGATGAACAACTTGCCATCCTCATGCCCAAGAAGAAAAATGACGTTCTCCGCAAGCTGGGCAACGCATTTGATTCGCTCAAACATAACATCGGCAATCCTAAAAAGATGTACAAAGAATTGATGTACCTCCAGAACAATCATCGGACCCTTGTCCATCAAAAAGTGGTGAGTCCAGGCAAACTGAAGCACAACAGACAAAATATTAATGTCATGACGAAGAAACTGAACATGATTCTGCTAGGGCAGGCGGGTCTGGCAGAGGGAGCCAAACACATGAGTGAACTGTATTCTCTGCAAGAAAAAGTGATTAATTTTAGACAACAGAAAGTTCCGTTGCCTCTTAGGGAGGCGATCAGTAGTCACTACCGGCACATATTCACGGATACGCCGCGAGACGATTACGTTGAGCTGCTCAGGTTGTTCCAAAGCGCTAAGCAACAAGCCACATTCAATAATAATAAAAAAAACAACTCCCTTAAACTGAAAACAAAGAACAGAAAGAAAAACTTTAAAAACAATCCACCGCAAGAGAAAACCTTCCCTAGCAGTGAGAAACCTATATCCGTGGAATTCACAGAGAACAACGCTGTTCTTGCCATGCAGGTTCCGTCGAAAAAAGCTTTGTCGCATAGAGCTTTGATGAATAAGATGATGTTCTACCAAAATAGGCTTCAGAACGCGAGCGCTAAAGATAAAGCGCGCAACTCTCAACGGTTGCAACTCTTGAGCAGATTACGCAACCACATCGCGCGCTTGAATACAAGTGACGGCGTGAAAATGAAAGCCAGAAAGAAAATGAAGAAAACTCAAGAGCAGGCTCATGTGTTCTTGACCGAAATATAAATAAGGAAATGAGAGCACAAGGGTCCGGCGTGTGCTTGAGAACGCGAGTTTGGGTAAGGAAAGAAGAGGGTGCGTTACAACGGTTGATCCGTGGCGTCCCTGGTATGCGCCGGTCCTGTGCTCTGCCACTTTTATCGTGTATGTGAATGAATAAACAAACTTAGTGTAAAGCGTAAAATGTCTGCCTTTTACTGAACAATTTCCCTGGTTTAAAAAATTCGACACCTGGGGTGGCAAAAGTTGGAAGCTGTCTTTTTCTCCATGCCCATAAACTAGCTACGTTTTCCCATTGTAGAGCAATCTAAATATCGAGGGAACCTGAAAATCCAGAACCTGTAAATCAGACCAGCTTTCTTTTTTTTTTTCAATTTAAAAATACTTTCATCTCTCCTGTTCGGACAGTTTAATTTTCATGGGTAGATAGCCGGGTGGAAAATTGCGTTTTCTCCTCTAGGGTGGAAAGTATTTTTTTTCTTAATTTTTCGGCTAGCCACGACATCGAAGATAATGGGGGCTATCGCGAATGAATTTTCCGCTAGAGGCGCTAGTGTAGCGTGAGGTCAACGAAATGTCAAATCTCATAGTTTTTGGGTGAGCTACGCGGGTTTATTTATAATTAGAATAATTTTGTAAGTATTTTGCATTATCTGAAATTAATTATGGCAATTATGCGATAAGGGGCAATGAACGTCTGTAATTTGAGACAGTTTTGTCTTTCGAAAACTTTTGTCCTCCCTTTTTTCCGAACAAAACGGGATTATGCAATACTGTGGTTGCTCGATATGTTTATGGTACTGTTTTACGATGTATTAAATATGATTTTAATCTAAACTTTGTTTTCACGGCCGTTATAACAGACTTTTAAAAACCTCACGCAACAGTGGCGCCATCTAGTGAGAGAAAAAACGATAGCCCTCATTGAGTTACGACAATGACATTTTTTTTCACGTTTCGGCATGGCCATCTAGATGCATCTCGTGACCAACTCGATTTTTTTTATAGTCGGCCATGGCAAGTGCCAGTCGAAAAGGTACCGTTGGAGGTTGGATAGGTAGAAGTAAATTAATTTTATTATTATTCTCGTTTTTTGTAGTATTTTAGTTTCCTCACAGTCGAAATGAAAAGTAGAGTGTCTAACTCGGGTGAAATAACCCATTTCCCCTCGAACTATTGGCGCTCTCACTTCGTTCGAGCGCCAGAAATATCTCGGGTGAAATGGGTCACTTTCCACCCTTGGTTATCAATCTACTATTTCACACCTCTTCTTCAGAAAAGTTACTTTTCCTCCCTGACGAGAGGGAGCAAAGTGCAACTTTTCTGTTCAAGGCTTTTCTATATAAGTGTTTTATTGCAAATGCCATTTTTTGAAGTGGATAGCTGTAAAGCCAAGCCATTTTCTACGCTGCTTGTTCTTTAATAACATTTAGATTTTTTTTACAAGTTTCTTAATGCTCGGTGTGAAATGTTGTATGAGCCACTCGGGATCGCGGGAACTAAATATTTTTCGTCTTGGGTGTTAACATTTGAATCCCTCATTACGCTCAGGATTCAATGTACGCCCTCGCCGTGAATACACCATTTTGCTCTCTTGTGACCAACCATTAAGTCCAGTCCATTAAGTCTCAGGATTTGATCGTATTTTTTTTTATAATTATATAAAATCACGCAAAGGTTTTTTTTTAGTATTTACTCTTACTCTATTTCATCCATGCTCTTACTTAATTAAACCATAAACAATGGCACCCTTTTGGTTTGGGACCCCCTTTGGCATTACCTTAGGACATCACTAAAAGTAGACGTCATTTAACATTTGCTTTATCTATGGTTCGTGATAAAAATTGATAAGCGTTGAGTACTTGTTGATTAAAAAACTGAATCAATAGCAAAACAAACGAACGTGTCGATACACGGATTTAAATTCCGTTCTAATAAATATGAAATTTTATAATAAATACATTCCGTGCAGTGCATTCCAAGTGTTTGTCGTGTTGTTCTGTAATATTCATGCCATTCTCGGTCGAAGGGTAAGTTTCATTGAAACGTTATTTGATGACTTGAATATATTGAGTTTTTAAACGTTTTATCGCCAATTTGACATTAATTAATTTGGGTAACAAGGCTCCAGCCAATTATTGTTTGATATGGTTAAAGGGTTATGTTTAGTTGGAGAATGTTAACTTAGATTTAATTGGAAGAAATATAAAACAATTAAAACTATGATTAAATATTAATATTGACTATGATTAAAATACATGACTATATTTTATATTTTTAATCTAACACCAAAAATATGATCTGTTATTAATTTCTACTTATCATTTATTCACTGCTGATTGCCACATTCAGAAACATCAATAAACATTCTTTAGTCTTTTGATAAAATAAACCCTAAGAGCAAATATTTATGGATTGATTTCGTGACAATCAATTTCTGTTTCGGATTTTCTCTTTAAAAAAATCTCACCTTCCATATGCTTTGGCCCGGAGCTGTCCTAAAATCAAAGGCTATATTTCTTTCTGTTTTTATCTTAATCCGCATATTGATATTATTTGAAACGAAAGACAATATAGTGCAGGTTTTTTTACATTCCATAGTTTAACAGTTTTTGGCAATATATGTTTTAGTGTTAACAGTTTAGTTTCACAAATAAATGATTTTCTTTCTTTTTTCTTTCGAAGATCGGGTTGCACAGGTCTGGGCTAACTTTATAAACCAGTTTTAACAGCTAACCTAGAGTTAAGTAGTGCTAAAATGTATGGAACTGTTATCCGTAACTTCAGTGAATTTAAAAGATTTTTTACACCTAGATCATGGAAGCTGCCCTCAAAGGCGTTTTTTAAGGGCACTCTTGCCTGTCTAATACTTCTCATTTATTTACTTTTTAGTTTCCTGATGAAGGTTACTACCCTGGAGCGTATTACAGTGAGCAGCAGGCACAACTGGCTAGTAATATTAAACTAGCTTTAGAAAAATTAAGTGATGGTAAGTAACCTTTGAATATATCAAAATTTGCCAACAATTGATTGCAAATGATAGAATTATAATGGTGGACTAAGGGGCTGTTTCATCATCCATTGTTTAGTGTTAACTGACGGTTAAATGTGATGCCGTCTCCGTCTATTCGAACAAAACAAATAGACACGGTATCACATTTAACCATCAGTTAACACTAATCAATGGATGGTGAAACAGGTATTGGTTAGTAGACAGATTATGATATTATTATTATTATTATTTGAAGCCTGTAGAGGTGTCCCACTGCTGGGCAAAGGCCTCCCCCCATGTCCTCCACTCGACCCGGTCTTGGGCAATCTCGATTATGATATAAATATGATAAATATTTTACCATGTGAACACATTCGTAAACATTTACAAGTGAAGCAACATCCATCACACAAGAACTTTTTTTTTTGTGCTTGCCAATGCCAAACCGGGGCCCCTCTTAGGTGTGGGCCCGGGCGGACCGCCGCTGCAGCCCACCCCTTACTCCACCACTGCGCAACTTACAACCCTCTTTATTTACAACAGCTCCCAAATACGTCAGCAACTGGCCGGATCCTAACATCAAAATGGGCCAAGTGTCCGGCGTGGCCATCGACAATGCGGGCCTGGTGCTGGTGTTCCACCGGGCCTCAAACACCTGGGATGCTGGCACATTCAATAACAGGAACGTGTACCAGGCCATAGGCGATCCTCCTATACCGCACCCCACTGTGCTCGTTTTTAACGATACTGGGGAGCTGGTGGATATGTGGGGAAAGAATCTGTGAGTTTTTATCTTGTTTTTAGTAGATGACATTTAATGATCTTGTTGTTGCCGTTTTTTTAGAAAAATATAAATAAATAAAGATCATGGGACACTTGACACCAATAGGGATGATGACACCATCAATCAACTGACATACTTTTTATGAGCTGTCAAAACACAATCTCCCATAGAATTTCAATGGGAATAGCTAATTATGACGTCACTATCCGGCAACTCAATCAACTATTTATTTGTTTTAAAGCAACAAAAAATCTAATTTTACAGTAAATCGAAAATTAATCTGATTTTCAGGGCTAAAATAAAGCGTTTTTTACTGGAGTTGTGCCTTCGAATTATTTTTTAATGGCGTCATCATCCCTATTGACCTACTCCCAAACTAAGTAAAGCTTGTACTATGGACACAAGGCAATGGATAAACATACTAAAAAAATTGTTCTAGCAACCCCCCAAAGCTAGTCATTTTTATTTTTATGTCACTGGTCAGTTGTAAAAAAAAGGCTAACAAAAGCCGGACAGGCTAAACACCGGTTAATACCGGATAAGCGTTGAAAAAGCCTATGTCCGGCGTTATCCGGACGCCTGGCAACCCTAGTGTTGGCACTGCGTAAATCCGCTGTAAGTCGGTATACAAACAAATTGGGGAGTAATGCGAATCCGTGGCCAATTTCGACGGATTATTCTACCTGTAGCTGTCTGTTCTATTCTTGGAAAGTTTTGCAATGGCAAATATCGTTGCTTTAGAAAAGAAATGTCGATGAGGGATATACATAATAATTACTAGCTTTTGCCCGCGGCTCCGCCGTGGTATTCAGTTAACGCGCGCTGTTCCCTCGGGAACTGTGCATTTTTCCGTGATAAAAAGTACCCTGTGTCACTCTCGAGCCCATAAATTCTATGCCAAAAATTACGACGATCCGTCGCTCCGTTACGGCGTGAAAGACGGACAAACATACAAACACACTTTCGCATTTATAATATTAGTATGGATATCTTTAAATGAGCAATTCTTGTAAATTTATCATATTCAGTCGTAACAGTTGCTCGGTGCCTCCGGGGATTATGCTAAAATAAAAAAGTTGTTTCAAAAATGAGTTTTCGTTTCAGTAGAAATAAAAACTAAAAAAAATGACGAATTTCCGATAAATAAAAAATAAAATGAATAAATATTTTACTTCATTAATTTATTTATTTATTAGTCAGAGATTCAGATTCGTTAATACAGTCCTCAAAAATTATTGACACGGCCAAAGTTACAAAAATATGAGTATATACGACTTTATGCTATTAACATTAAGGTCGTGTTTACATGTTTTTATAACTTTGGCAGTGTCGATATCTTTGCACTGGATGTATCATTAAAATGATTATTAACTATGTTAGTACCATATATAAAACATAAAATAACAAGCAATTTACCGCCTAGTGGTCATATAGCCCGTATATCATGTGATAATTAACGCCCTTGACTTAGTTCCAGAGTAAACAAAGCTTGTGTTATGGGCATTATTAAGCAACATATAAACTACTTAAATGGTTAAATAAATACATATTAAACACCCAAGAATCGAGAACCAACAATCGTATTTTTCATATATCTGCCCCGACCGGGAATCGAACCAGGCCCTATACCACTAAGTGCAAAACTCGAACTTCGTATGTTGCCGTCCCGCTGACGCTTATGTCATTTAATACGAGAGTGAAAGAGACGGTGCGATACGAACTTCGATTTGCGAGTTTCGTAGAACCTCAGGACCTCAAGCTTTGACTCGGGTTCTCTTTAGTACTTGGATTTAATGATATCCTTTATCCTTTTTCGCATTTGTATTTATTTTTTATTTTTCTTTCTCTTTTTCATCTTGGAATGAACATGTTTGTACCTATTTCCTACTTATGCGAAATAAAGTTTTCTTATTCTTATATAAACCGGCAATTACACTGAGTCGTTCGCCGCATGTTGAAGTGGCAGTGGGCAGGGCACATTGCTCGCAGGATTGATGACCGATGGGGTCAAAAGGTTCTCGAATGGCGTCCGCGGACCGGGAGACGAGCTGTCGGTAGATCTCCAACAAGATGGAGCGACGACCTGGCTAAGATCGCGGGATCGCGGTGGATGCGAAAAGCACAAGACCGGTCTGAGTGGAGAGCCTTGGGTGAGGCTTATGTCCAGCAGTGGACGTCTTTCGGCTGACATGATGATGATTAGACGGACAGACTAATGTAAAGGCGACGGTCTTTCGCCGAAATAGTTTGAAACAAGTTCGGCGACCGCCGGTGAACGACGCAGTGTAATAGCCCCTTAAGGTCGTCTAAGCCGATGTATTGACAATGTTTTCTGATACTTATTTTCGTAAACAGTTTCTACATGCCACACGGGATCACCGTGGACCGGGAAGCGAACGTGTGGGTGACGGATGTGGCTTTGCACCAGGTGTTCAAGTTTGCCCCCGGACAGCGCGAGCAGCCAGCGCTAGTGCTGGGCGAGAAGTGAGTAATTGAGTATGGCCATTCGCCAGGGGCGTACTGTAACGAACAGACGTTCCACTATTCTTATTAAGCCCTATTTAAAATTAAAAGCACTCGTTTATGGAACCTCAATTATAATATCAAATCAACTCGCTTTGTTGGCGGCTCGTATACAAGTCTATCTAAATCCATTGCGCCCGTTCGTTGTAATAATATTCAAAAATAGAAATAGGTTGCCAGTTCTAAATGAGCGAGCACCAAGGAGTTTTACATATTTAGTACAGTACCCAGCTCGTGACCTAGAGGGAGGGGGGGAGTCAGATTTTTTAGGTCAGATCGCCGGCGCTTGTTTTGTCATACACACTACACAAAGACACCTACATGAAACACAGGGTATGTGTAGCGTGTAGGGCAAACACCCGCAAGGGATCCTGCTTCATAGGTAAACGGGGCATAATATGTTGTAGAACGTACAATTTACAGGGGGGGAGCTGCTCTCCCCTGCCCCCCCTGCGTACGCTCATGAGTCAAAGTCAAAGCCAAAATCTCTTTATTCAATTTAGGCAATAACAAGCACTTATGAACGTCAAAAAAATCTACCACCGGTTCGGAAAAACCTCTGTTGAGAAGAATCCAGCAAGAAAGTCAACGAGGTATTTTTTTCTTTTAAGAACAGATTCACAATATTTATAAAAGATATCTATATCTATATGAGTATGGGAGAAGGACATTATGATGGGTCAGGTAGTGGGTAAAAGGGGACTCATATGTGGCTACATTAAATAATAAATAAATAAATATCATGGGACACTTGACACCAATTGACCTAGTCCCAAACTAAGCAAAGCTTGTACTATGGATACTAGGCAACGGATAAACATACTTATATAGCCATTGCGGCCGGATTGTCTAATGATCTGGCGTTCGTGATCGTGTCGTGTTCACAATACAATAAAAATACTCTTTATACACCAGTAATAGTAAGCGATACAAAAAACAGATACACAGAGAAAAAATTACAAGGTAAGCAATAGGCGGTTTTATCGCTTAAGAGCGATCTCTTCCACCACCATTCACCATTTCTTTTGTGATAACGTGTGTGTTATGTACGGCACGGCGTGCGTCATCGTGAATGACTCTACCTATAAGGGACTGTTTCACCATCCATTGATTAGTGTTAACTGACGGTTAAATGTGATACAGTCTCTATTTATTTTATTCGAATAGACCAGGGTTTCTCAAAGTGGGGTACGCGAACCCATAGGGGTTCGCCATTCGACGGTAAGGGGTTCGCGACAAGATTTACGTAATGGTGGCTGCAAAACTGGTAAGCCACTTCTTACCTGTATTTGATGCCTTTTATTGAAATAAATATTATATTATGATGATGATGATTGAAATAAAAAAAAATTAAGGGTTCGCTGTCATCTAGAAACTTTAAAAGGGGTAGGTACGTGGAACCATAAGTTTGAGAATTGTTCAATAGACCGAGACGGCATCACATTTAATCGTCAGTTAACGCTAATCAGTGGATGGTGAAGCAGCCCCCTAATTTTGACCAGGTTCGTCCCAGGCAACGACGACCTGCACTTCTGCAAGCCGTCCGCGGTGGCGGTGCTGCCGTCGGGCGAGTTCTTCGTGGCGGACGGCTACTGCAACACGAGGATCATGAAGTTCGCGCCGGACGGGTCGCTCATGCTGCAGTGGGGCGGCGGCCGTGAGTCCAAACTTACTAATTTACTACAAACTATTGAACAAATCTCTGAAATGATTACATTACACTCACAGCTACAATAGGGATGTTGACGCCATTAAAAAAATAATTTGAAGGCACGACTATAGTAAGAAAACGCTTTAATTTAGCCCTGAAAAGCAGATTAATTTTCGATTTATTGTAAAATTGCATTTTTTGTTGCTTTGAAACAAATAACTAGTTAGTTGATTGAGTTGGCGAACAAATAGCGACTTATGACGTCATAAGTCGCTATTGCCATTGAAACTCTAAGGGAAAATTGTGTTTTGACAGCTCATAAAAAGTACGTCAGTTGATTGGTGGCGAGTATTATTCGGCCCGGTAAGGAGTGTCATCTGTCAAAACGATCGAGTCAAACACACAAATTCTTTTTTAATGTTTTTTATTCTGGACTATGAAACAACCCGTAACCGACCGGACTGTTGTAATTTGGCGGTAAAGAATTCTTTATTTTTTTTTCAAATTAATTGATGGTACTTAAAAATCGGTCATTATTTTCTGTTAATTAGAAAGGTTATTCCTATTGGTATAAAAAGTTTCAAGCGTTTCTAAATTTTTTATCCATTCCCCATTGTCACGTTATTTTTTAAATTTGACTTTTGTTGCTACGGAAAGTAGTTAGATCCAAAATTAAAAAACTAATTGTCGAGGGTCGGATCCTTTTCGCTATTACATCCAATTGAACAACAAAATACCCATGGATATTTTGTAAAGTTATCTTTTTTTCGCCGCTATAGACTTCGACGGCTCTCCCTTCGCGTTCAACGTGCCGCACGCACTCACACTGGCAGAGGATCGCGGGTTAGTCTGCGTGGCGGACAGAGAGCGCGGGCGCGCGGCGTGCTTCCGCGCCGACAACGGCACTTACGTCACTGGCTTCAAGAACTGGCTGATCGGCGGACGGCTTTTCAGCGTCGCATACTCCCCTGTCAAAGGTAAGACAGTTTTCTGCTTAAGCTACCCGAGGTTTCCATCGATCTTTGACAAATTTTGAATCGTAACTCCCACTTTTTCACCACAGATAGAATTATAAGTCAAACGGCTATCGGTTCTTCAATCTTTTATCTACATTTTTGTCTAGCGAATTTTGGAAAAAATTAATACTTAATTTTGTATGATTTTTTTAAACATAGTCTGAAAAAATACTTATTTCGTTTCTCTATTGACGTGAAAGATCTAACATATAAGAAATCTACATATTTGGGTTCGTCTTTGAAGTCTCTTAAAAAGTGTCGAGGGTTTTCATTTGAAACTAATTAACGCAAAAGTTATGGCCAGAAAATCAGTTTTTTGGCCTAAAATTGTTCAACTTTGCTGCCAAATATCTCCAAGACAATGAACTTTGAAGTAAATATGGGATACTATATTGCTTATAGCCTTTGTTGTTAATATAATAAGCTACAAAAAACATTAGAAAACTAAGGAATTCAGATCGAAGGTCATTGGGGCATGGGATCCCTTTAAAGGTTTTTCTTGCCAGACTTCGAAGGTTACCTCTTTGCATTCAACGTGCCGCACACTACTGTCAGAGGACCATGGCTTATTGTTCCAAGCCGACAACGGCTCATACGTCACTGGCTTCAAGAACTGTCATGTCATGAAATTAGGTTACACTCTTTACCGGCCCGGATAATACCGACATGGAATTACAGACCCCGTTTTTCGTATTCACGTCCATAGAAACTCACTGACGCGCGGTCATGTAAACAACAGCATTGATTTGTTACAATCTTAAGGGCAAATATTCGAGCGTTTTGACGGCGCGGTCAAACGTCATTAGCGTCCCACGTTTATATAGCACAACGGAAAGACAAGTCACAAGAATTTTGAATCACGCTAAAGTCAGTATCGGTGTTGTCTTCAATTTTCATAAAAAAGCAACACTGGGCATCATCCCTTTTACTAACGCCTGCGAAGACACAAATGACAAAACAAACGCTGCAAAAACGCTGAATATTCGCCCTTAAACCGCGCGCCGAGCCAACCGCGCATCACCGCGCGTTCCTGAGAACCATAGACAACAGAACTTAGCTTTAGGTTGAGTTATATGCTCTGTAGGCGGTCGTCTGTACGTGGTGAACGGGCCAAGCGTGGGCGCGCGCGTGCGCGGCTACGTGATAGACTTCACGACGCAACGCATGGTCGCGAGCTTTGCGCCCGGCGGCGACTTCAGCAACCCGCACGACGTCGTCGCCAGCCCCGACGGCTCTAAGGTCTACGTCGCAGAGCTTAACCCTTACAGGTGAGTGACTTAAGTGCCCTATCGACCGCTTACTTTCTCAACATTGTATCTACTAGAATAGGGATGTTTGATAGGATGACGATAGGTCTCGAGTCGTCAAGCAGTGGAAAATAGTGGAAATTAATATCAAATTGGAAACATGCTAACGGAGCGAGAGGCACGGCTGTGCTCTATTGATAGGCTTCACATCGGAGCAGAATAAACATTTATTCAGTCTTTACAACACAAGTAACTCACATTTTATATATAATGTATGTCCGTACGTGCAGGCGGCAGCAGAGGAAGAGACCGGAGCAAAAAGCTCTTACAAAACCATAGATACATAGAAGTTTTCGTCAATGCCAATATAGAGTATTAAAGGCATACACACACTATCCAACACTTCCCCTTATGCCTTATAATAATACAAAACAACATAAGTTTAGTTGAATGTATAAGGTCCAACTTACAATTACATTTAACCTCTATTGTAAATATAGAGAAATATCAAAAAAAATTGCCTATTGCACAATAATGCAAGTCATTATATAATGTAAAAATAGTCTCTACCATATAAGAGTCAGAATATAAATCAATAATAAAAAATAATACTGTTCTCTACCAAATAGAGTCAATACATTATAGGTAAACAATACTATTATCAATATGAAATGAATTGCAAGTCATAATAAAAATAAATTACATTTATGCAGAGCTGTCACGTCATACAAATACTCATAGATTTAATGAAGTCACAATGCTTTCTCATACACAGAGGTTTGGTCAGGACATCTGCTATCATCTTGTCTGTACTTAAATAATTTACAGAAATAGAGTCATTTTTGATGAGATCTTTCACATAGTGGTATCTAATGTCTATATGTTTAGTTCTCTTATGGCAAAATTCTTTACATTCCAAAAGTTTTTGAGCACTTTGGTTGTCATTATATACAGTACAAAGAATTTTCTTGTCCAAAATTTCAAAAAGTAAACTTTTTATAAAGGAAATATCTTTACATACATCACCTAACGCTAAATACTCTGCTTCTGTACTGGAAAGTGCTACACATCTCTGCTTACGAGACTCCCAGTTTATGGTATTATTCCCTAGCTTAATGACAAAACCAGTATAAGATCTGCGGTCATTAAGGTCATTACCATAGTCTGCGTCAGTATATGCTTCTAAGGTCCAATTAACACTCTTTATGTAACATAAAGAATACTCAATTGTACCAGCTAAATACCTTAAAATGCGCTTTGCTGCTATCCAATGTGACCTGTCAAAGCTGTTGTTAAATTGACTCAGCTGACTACATGCAAAAGTTATATCTGGTCTTGTACATATGGATAAATACATAAGACTACCAATAAGCTGTCTATAATTATAGGTCTCGTCTTGTATTAAAGCACTATCATTTTTAGGTACAGTCAATTTACAGTTTAAAGCCATAGGTGTAGAGACTGGTTTACAATTTTGCATGTTAAAGCGTAATAATAGCTTTTTAATGTACTCAGTCTGGTCTAAACATAAGGTACCTTTTGACCTATCTCTTGTAACTCTCATGCCTAAACAATTCTTCAATGGACCTAGGTTTTTAATAGTAAATTCTTTCTCTAGAACATTAAACAATTGTTTTCTAAATGTACTATTTTTAGAATAAAAGACATAGAAATCATCGACGTACAGAGCTACAATAATATAGTCATTGTCTGACTTTTTAGTGTATATACATGGTTCACACTGAGATTGTTTAAAACCATTGCTTACAAGTACATTGTTTACTTTTAAATTCCACATTTTGCTAGCTTGTTTTAAACCATATATACTTTTTAATAGTAAACAAACTTTGTTATCGTTTTTATCACAAAAACCTACAGGTGGTTCCATGTATATAACCTCATTTAAATTTCCATTCAAAAATGCTGTTTCAACATCAAGATGATCAATCTCTAAGTCCATCTCATTAGCTAATGCAAACAAAATTCTCATAGAAGAATGGCGTACCACTGGTGAGAAAGTCTCATTATAATCTACACCCTGCTTTTGAGTAAAACCTCTAGCAACGAGTCTCGCCTTATATCTATCGAACTTCCCATCTGCATCATGCTTTAGTTTATATACCCACTTGCATTTAACAACATTCTTGTTAGTAGGACGCTCAACTAGTCGCCATACCCGATTTGAAACCAGGGAATCATACTCAGTCTGCATTGCGGCAATCCAATCGTCACGATATGGTGACGCAATAGCTTCCTCATATGACTGTGGTTCCTCAAATAAGGTATGCTGAGCCAACATAGAACAATCATAATCACCATACCTCTGTGGAGGGCGTCTTACACGTCTAGGACGACCGGACGCATCTATAGCAGCTTCATCATCAACTAAGTCTTCCCCTTGAACTGACGCCTGACCAGATGATGTAAGACACTCAGTATGCCCATCACCAACAGACTCGTCTCTGGAGTCCGACTCACTCAGCGACTGATATTCTTCCTCGGCAGCATCACCATCTAAGGACACAATTGAGGAATTATTATCATTGCTATTCAAATTCTCCACATTATTGTCATGGCTGACTTGGTGTTGTTCAATATTATTAAAATTATTATTCATTAAAATGTCATTTGGCATTAAATAATAATTATCATTAAAATTAATATCAGGTCTATTATTTACATCAAAAAATTTATTTTCTATAAAAACTACACTACGAGACAATATCACAGTACTGGGACTAGATGGTTCGCTTAAGCGATAACCTTTAGTTGTCTCACTGTAGCCTACAAAAATAGCCATTTTGCCCTTAGGATCTAATTTCTGGCGTTTTTGTGAAGGGTTCAGGTAATATGCAAGGCAGCCAAATACCCGAAGGTGACTAAGGTCAGGTTTAGACCCAGTCCATACCTCCTCAGGGACAAGTCCTGCTAAAGCGACAGTAGGGGAACGATTTTTCAAATAAATGGCTGTCATAGCAGCCTCGCCCCAATAGCGCAAGCAAAGACCGGCCTCCATAAGCATACATCTTGTTTTATCCATCAAAACTCTGTTTAAACGTTCACTTACCCCGTTCTGCTGTGGACAGTAAGGAACAGTAGTTTGATGTACAATGCCCTCCCTTTTTAAGTAGTCAGAAAAACTTTTATTGATGTATTCACCACCATTATCAGACCTTAAATTTTTTATTGATAAGCCCTTTTGTTTTTCAACATGTGCTTTAAAAGTAATAAAATGAGTCATTACCTCAGACTTTTGCTTCATGAGGAATCCAAACGTTTTTCTTGTGTAGTCATCGGTGAATGTCAGAAGAAAACGACTCCCTCCCCAGCTTGGCTCCTGCATGGGTCCAGTGACATCGCTGTGTATCAGGTGCAGTGGCTGCTCGGCACGCGTTGCGCCCCCACGAGGATAAGATGCGGCCGACATCTTCCCCTCCAGGCAAGCAGTGCAAGTCTTCAAGTCTTCATCCTGAAAACATATGCCACATGCACCATCCCGCAAATTTTTCATACCTTTGAAGTTCAAATGACCCAGGCGCCTATGCCACAATTCTGCTGGTAAAGTAGCCCTCGGTGATTCCTGGCTAGCTTCCAGGAACAAAGAGTGATCCACAGTGGGAGAGTTTTTGACATTTACACAAACGTTAAGTTTGAACAGACCATTACAACACATAACACATGCAATCGGGCGATCAATACTAGTGGTTTTACTTTTCTTGTAAACAATGCAACCTCTTTTGTCAAAATTTACTGTGCAGCCTTGCTCAATTAATTTAGAAATAGAAATTAAATTGCAAGATAAATCTGGCACATACATGACATTTGCTAAAATCAATGGACTCACCTGGTCTTTCATCTGTATACAGACGGAACCTTGACCTTTACATGATATTGTGCTATTATTTGCCACAGTAACTGTACTTGAACGTGAAGCAAAGCTGGTGAATAAAGCCCTGTCCTTGACCATATGGTTACTGGCACCGCTGTCCATATAAAAGTCATGCGACGGCATATGGGTTAAAAAAGGCAGATACCAAATTGGTTTTTACATCGGCAGGTTGGCTATTCTTCCGCTTCAGCTTAAAACACCTTGCTCTGGAATGGCCTTTCTTCTTGCAGAAATCGCAGATGAGATTGGTTTTCCTCTTGATAACATAGGCAGTAGTGTTATCAGCAGATGTCTTCCGACTGTATTCCTGTAGCAATCGAGTTTTAACAAGCTCACTGGTGACATTAGCACTTGCTGCTGACGTGGCGCTCGCTGTGGATAAGTTCGAAACGAGGGGATCGTATTCGGATGGTAAGCCGCTCAGCATGATCTCCGCTACTTCGGCATCATCTATCTCCCGTCCAATGTCATGCAGTTGTTGCACCAACGTGGCAATATTTTCGATATAGTCGCTCATGGAATTGTAATTGGAAAACTCGATGCGATGTAATTTTCGAAGCAATAGAACGCGCCGATAAAGGCCTTTGTCTTCGAATACGTCGCCTAGGCTTTTCCACGCAGCCTGGGCGGTTTCAGAGTTACGTACATATTGGTACAACTCCTTCTGTATTGATAGACAGATGCGCGCCAGCGCACGCTTTATGCGCCCGGCGTCGGTGTCAGTGCCCTCGACGGCATCCCATAGACCCTCCAACACAAGCAAATTTTTAGTAGCAAATTTCCACGTATGGTAGTTCGAGTGACCAATTAATCTTTCATAACAAGGCAAATTCATGGTAGATTGACTCGTTGACATGGCCGACGTGGCAGACGTGACAGCAAGTTCCCTCGCCGACATGGCGGCGGAATTGTGAGTATGTGAAGCGTAAATATAAAAATAAAATTCGACAAACCGGCACTCAGCTCAACGTAGCAATGTTTTTATGTGGTAATCGTAAAAAAAAACACACACATTTTCTTCTGGTTCCCATAACCTGATAGGATGACGATAGGTCTCGAGTCGTCAAGCAGTGGAAAATAGTGGAAATTAATATCAAATTGGAAACATGCTAACGGAGCGAGAGGCACGGCTGTGCTCTATTGATAGGCTTCACATCGGAGCAGAATAAACATTTATTCAGTCTTTACAACACAAGTAACTCACATTTTATATATAATGTATGTCCGTACGTGCAGGCGGCAGCAGAGGAAGAGACCGGAGCAAAAAGCTCTTACAAAACCATAGATACATAGAAGTTTTCGTCAATGCCAATATAGAGTATTAAAGGCATACACACACTATCCAACAATGTTGACACCACCAATCAACTGACGTACTTTTTATGAGTTGTCAAAATACTATTCTCCCATAGTTTCAACGGTAATAGCGACTTATGACGTCATAACTCGCTATTTGTTCGCCAACTCAATCAACTAACTATTTATTTGTTTTAAAGCAACAAAAAACAAATTTTACAGTAAATCGAAAATTAATCTTGTTTACAGGGCTAACATAGAGTTTTTTTACTGGAGTCGTGCCTTCGAATTAATTTTTTGATGGCGTCAATATCCCTATTGTATGCAACAAATCAACACTATAATACGGATGTAATTTAGCAAAAGCGTTCCAAAGCATTGTCATGTTATTTGTTTTTACCAGTCGCGTAGCTAGGCGTGGGCGGAGTGGGCCCTCGCCCACGATCTCGCACTTAAAAGGGCCTCACGATAAAATCGATACTAATATTATAAATGCGAAAATGGGTTTGTGTGTTTGTATGTTTGTCCGTCTTTCACGCCGTAACGGAGCGTTGGATCGACGTGATTTTTGGCATAGAGAAAGTTTATGGGCCCGAGAGTGACATAGGCTACTTTTTATCCCGGAAAAATGCACAGTTCCCGAGGGTACAGCGCGCGATAACCGAATACCACGCGGGCGGAGCCGCGGGAAAAAGCTAGTAAATAAATAAAATAAAAATAGCCTTTATTCGCTGATAATAAAATACAAATTATAGTTTGTTGACACCACCCACATTCGTATCAGGTTGTCTCCAGGACATAGGCCTCCTCCAGCCGCTGCCATTCTCCTCTATCCCTCGCTTCTCTTCTTATCTTTTTAGGCAGGTCATCCTCCCACTTCTTGTGCCCTTCCTCTACTTCTTTTGCCATCCCTAGGGTACCAAAAGGGGAGGGCACATAAAAGGGCCTCACGGGGCATCTTTAAATGCGATGAGAACATAGAAAAGGGGCTTCGCTGCCTTCGCCCACGTCTACATTAATCCACGCTACGCCACTGGTTTTCACTTTTGATGTAACTGAAATAAGTTCCAAAATCAAAAAAATTACTGTTGAGGATTGGATCGTTGTTAAAATAACTTAACATAAAGATGATTCTAAAGGCCAGTGCAGAAGGACTGTATTCCAACTGCAATTTTTATATGCCTATACAGTTTTTATTGCAGTTCGATTGCAGTCGGCACAACTGGACTTTGACTGCAATTGAAATGTTTGGGCAGTCGGCAGTTTGCAGTTATGTTGCAGTTAGAATGCAGACCGTCTGTACTGGCCCTAAGCAAGTTAATGCCTGGAAAAAGGTTAATTTGTTTTTATTTTTTTCTGATTTCTAGAGTATACAAATTTGAAGACGACACATTGAGGAACGAGAGCAAAGTTGGCAGGAGCACGACTGTCCCTGTCAAGCCGACGACGACTGTGGGTAAGTAGGTTTGTATTGTTTGTGTGGTCTTACACTAAAAAAATAATAAAGATGTATTACCAGTTATCAAGTTCAAGTCTAGTGTCGCAAACGCACAACGCCTTTCAATGCCTGCAAAGCTGTGATAATGGCATGATTAATATCACGAAAACGTATCTGTACATCCTGTATATAGTATATGCGTTGACGACACAGAGTGACTGTGTTAAATATACAGGGTGACTTCTAAGTCGTGAACGTAATTTAGCATTTCATGCTTGGTTGATGCCGGACAATAAAATGCATTGACCCATTTGTTGGAAATAATATGAAAAAAAAATTGCGGTTTCCATACATGGTTCAAATAAAATCACGAAGTCAATGTATCGAAACCGCAAATTTGATCCCACAAATTTCAATAAATGGGTCAATGCATTATATTGTCCGCCATTAACTGAGCATAAAACACAACTGTATGTTCACGACTTAGAACTCATCCGGTATATGTGCATACAAGCTGTAATATTTAGATAGGTCAGTACGTGGGCCATACTGAAAGTTTCTGGATTCTAATAAATAAGACTACGAATTATCGTTATGACACATTTATTGTTTTTTTAAGTATCTGCCCTTCCTATTTACATATTTTTGCATTCGCTGGAACCATTGTGCAAAGCAGTGGGTCCAGTCTTCCTTAGGGACCTCTTCGATGGCCTCGTGGAAAGCTTTCACTACCATTTTCGAGCTTGTATACCGTAAACCTCTGAGTTTATCTTTAACCTTCAGGAACAAAAAGAAATCGCACGGTGCCAGATCAGGGCTGTATGGCGGAGGAGTCATTAATTCTACATTGAGGCCTCCAAATACGCATTCGTAGCTTTAGCGGAATGTGCCGACGCGTTGTCGTGATGAAGGACTATTTTGCTACGGGGACGCTTTTCGCGAATTTTGTCAAACACTTTGGGCAAGCACGTGTTCACATACCAATCTGCAGTTACTGTCCTTTAGTTTTCAAGTGATACAGTGGTGTTATGTCCCGATTTGTCGAAAAACGAAGCAACCATTTTCTTACCTGTGCTTCGACTTTTTTTTACTTTCGTCGGTAGATTTTCAAAAGGAAAGACCTATTCAGCCGATTGACTTTTTCTTTCCGGTTCAAAGCAGTATACCCAGATTTCGTCACCTGTCACGATGTTATATACAGCCATTGATTGTCCTCCGTCAATTTTTTTTATCATTTTGCGGCACCACTCTACATGCAGTCGTTTCTGGTCTTCCGATAAATCATGCGGTATCTATCGAGTGCAAAGTTTCTGAACCTTCAGATGCAAATGCAATATCTTTTGCACCTGGCTCATTCTAATGCCTAAGGTAGTACGAATTTTCTGACATGTATTTTTTTTGTCAGTTTCAATTAGTTGTCGTACAGTATCAATATTAACATCGGTAACCGCAGTCGCTGGCCGGCCTTCACGTTCATCGTCATGGAGATGGTCACGTCCTCGTCTAAACTCACTAAACCACGAATAGACAGAGCTACGACATGGGGCTTCATCGCCAAATGCAAATAGAAGTCTTTGACAACTCTCTTGCTGACTTAAGCCACATCGCAAATCGTAAAAAATCATGGATCGAAAATTTTCACGACTTAAATTCATTGCAACAGCGACACCCAAATTTCAATCCCACGCCATGATGAAAAAACAAATGACAGTCTCGCAAATTAAAAAGTAAAATACTGCCCGAGACTTATTTTTTCAAATCCTATTACTGGTTTTCAATTTTCTTTTTATAAGTGGCCAGTTCCAGAAACTTTCAGTATGCCCTAAGTATGGGAAAGTCCGAAACTAAAAGACATACGTAGATCTTTTCATAGGAACCATGTCAGCGATTTCAGTAACAAGAAAAACTGTATTCATATATTAAATAAAAAACTGTTGGTCAATGCGGAAATCGAACCAGACTGTTTTGAAAAATAAAACTTAAATAATTTCTATATAGATACGACAGTGTAGGTCATACATAAGCAATAAATTTTATTATGAAACACTATATTTAGAATTAATAAAATGCACATATTTCATATTCGTTAGTAATGTAAGTTTTATTTCTCAAAACGTCCGGGTTCGATTCCCGAATAAATAATACATTTACATATGATTTAAATAATAAGAACTTAATAATAATAATTAAAAACTAATATAAATCTAAAAAAGGCCCCTGGACTTCTAAATATCCCGAAACATTTCGAGATAAACTCGATTTAAGACGTGAGTTATCCGTTACAATATCATTTAATATGATAAAAGGTCAGAAATAATTTTCCAATTCATTCAAAAACCATTTGATATATAATTAAATTAGAACAAAAATATTTGACCGCCCGTTATATCTCAATAAACAGCCTACATACTAGATGAGACGTCGATCTAAAAAATCTTGGAATATTTGAGAACTAGTCTATTAATATTGTATCAAGGTATCAATTGTACCTAATAGTTTATTTTAATTAGGTGTTGCCATTTACGCGTATTATATTTTTTTAACACAACGTGAAATTAAAATTTTCCATTTGGTTTATTTTCAGTAATTACATGCATCAATGTATAGCAGTCCTCTTTTGTTTCCTGGGATATACCCAGCCTCATTACTATTCCATCACCATCCAAGGGAACGTCGGAAGCCCACTCTCCTCCCCCCACAATTCGTGTGGAAATAATACACAAATAAAATGAAAACGGATAGAATAATTTACTTGCGAGTCCATGACAATATAGTTTTAACTATTTATAAAGTAATGATTATATGCACCTTTTAAGTGTTTGTGTTTGTTTTGCCGCACCTCGTAACAAAATCATTTAAGAATTTTTACATTTTATATATTTTCTGAAAAATATCCGTAAAAGTTATCATTATTCTTTACATATCAGAAGGCATTTACATATCATAGTTTATGGTTCAAAAAGATTGCTGGCGCGCTAGCTCGACAGTAATGTCGCTACTAATTCCATTATAGTCGAGTCGCAAACTTTTTAAAAAGTTTGAACGACCATGGAAATGTTGGCACAAGTCAATACAGCCCACTGTATCAGTTATTTTGTTGGGAGCTCCAGTCTTTTTTATTGGGTCTGAATTTCTGAAACAGCTTGTGGTATTTTTGGTGGAAAAATACAACTGCAATTGTTATAAAATCTTAGCACCTTTGCTTTGCAATTGTGTTAAGATTTTGAACGCTGATAAAATTCTTTCTTATTTTCGTCTATGTAATCAATTACGTGTGCACGTTTAAGCGAAATGCACATAATGCTGTTTGTTAATCCATCAGCGACAAATTAAGGCAAAGTATGCTTGTTTTAAGGATCCGTACCTCAAAAGGAAAAAGGAACCCTCGCCTTACTCTCATTTTTTCTCAAGAACACGTTAATATTTGGATCAAGTTCATATGAGTATATTCTCACTCAACCTGGCGGTATCGAAAACTACTCTTATAAGATATTTTTTGTCACGTAAAATGGTACTTCCTGATGATATAGAATTATGAAACCTCGAACATACTTTTAACATTTTATTTTTATTTTGGTTTGTGCAATAAACGCTGCATTAAACGCAATGCATGCGCTCACCGCCGAAGACAATGTTTGGTAATTAGTCTGATGCAAAATTGATGTGCGTCTAACGCACTGCGTTTAACAGCGCTTTAATTTTCACTCCACTCTATAAAATATATCCATCCTCCCTCAGTCATAATATAAATCCTCATAAAAAGTATGGCAATTATATTAATGGTGGCATCAAAATAGCCTTATGGAAATTCTTTTTAGCCGACTTCAGTAAGGGAGGTGGTTCTCAATTAGTTAGATTCCTAAAAAAAAGAAAATAAGTCCGCAAAAAATTATATTCTGAGTAGTCCGAAAGTTACATTTAAAAACAAATTAAGGACACGTTTTTTTTTTCTTTTCTTAATTCTTTTCTTTTTATTAACAATCAATCAATCATTTATTTATTTGATAAAAGTAGGTAGGTTTTTAATTATACATCATTACATTACATATTTAACACGAGATCACTCTAAATTCCTTTAAGTAAGTTCATGTCTGCTAAAAAGGTTGCTCAACACCACATGTCAACCCTGTATCCATAGACAAGACATCGATAGCGCCGTCGCCGTGGGAGGCGTGGCGCGGCGCGGCGGGCGGCGCGGCTGGGGCCGCCGGCGCAGCGCTCTTAGCCGTGGCGGCCATCGCGCTGCTCAAAGCACGCAACCGCGGTAAGGAAGTCGAGGCCGAGCCGCTTGTAGCTTAGTTTCCACTAGACGAATTTGACATTACTAAAAGGCATCGACATCTATGTAAAGTACAATTAAATAGAATCTGACAATTTTCTACACATTTAACACACGCGTGGCACACTTGATTATATATGTCCCTGTTGTTGCAATTATCATCTAAAAGGAATCAAAAAAGAATAATAGTCACGTCACAAAGCCCTGGGTAGCCCGGCGTTCATATTAGTAGGCTAGAAGTGTCTACAGGATTGTCAGATTCTATTGAATTGAAGTATACAGTGCCGGTTTTAGCACTTCCAGTGCTCTGGGCGAGATTCCCTCGGCGCTCCAAACTTTTGGGAATTTTCTAGAAGGTTCTAGAAGGCTTCAGGCGCCCTGGGCGGTCGCTCCACCGCGCCCTACCCTAAAGCCGCTACTGTCTATGTATAGACTTCATGTTTATATCAAAACGGCGCACAAAATTAGTTCACAGCGCGGTTTTGTGAACCTCGGATAACAAACAAAAGTCACTAACTGCCAAAAAATGATTAGTGGAATATTAACCTTACGATGCTATGCATAAGTTTGATTATCCCTCTTGACTTTGAGTGCTGATTGGTGACTTTTGCTTGTCACCCGACGGTTTCACTATAGTTTGTTGACGTCCGTAACAGGGGTTGTGTCAAAGTAGGTAATACTGATTGATGCGCCGCGCGTTTTGTTACAAACAGACAGTCTAGTGCTGTAAGGTACATAGATGTCAATGACTAAAGGTAATTTAGATGTTTGTAAGTGAAATACATAGGTAGTTAATGACACACTTATAGGGCGATTATTCGAGCGTTTCAACCGCCTCATTATTCTGGTCACGTTTTTTACGAATTAGCTTGTAGATTTTATGTAGATAATTAAAAAAACTGTATCAGAATATCGTCACTACTTTGGAAAAAGCCCGTATCTTAAAATCGATAATTTTACTGAGTGAACTTTATTAACATTATTTTAAGAGTCAATTTTGTTGACGTATTGATTTGAGATACGAGATTTTTTCAAAGTAGTGACGATATTTGGCCATTTTTACAGAACAGTTTCCAGAAAAATGAGACTGACAGTTGAAACAGAGACTGTTGAAAAGCTGGAATAGTCGTCCAATCATATGCGTTGCAATTAGATGTTTGAAAGTGTAATTACGTCACACTAATAAGGCATGGAACACAAATTTTCTCTTAAATAAACTTAACGAATGACATAAAACTCGTTGAAAAATGAGGCAAATTTCAAGTTTGTATTCCATTTATTTCTAGAGAAATAAAATCTAAGGGGCTGTTTCACCATTCATTGATTAGTGTTAACTGACGGTTAAATGTGACGCCGTCTCCGTCTATTCGAACAAAACAAATAGAGACGGCATCACATTTAACCGTCAGTTTACCCTAATCAATGGACGGTGAAACAGTCCCTAAATTTCACAGAAAGTCCCTCCATACTAATTTGGACTTTATATGGTCAGAAATTTCGGATCTCTTTGTCTATATGACAATTTACAACATTCCATTTTTTCATACTTTTAAAATGCTTGCTTATTTATTTATTTATTTATTTATTTATCAAATAAGGAGATTTTATATTTTGATAAGTTTTACATCTCCTCCCCTCTTGAACATTTATGAAAATATCAATTATTTTGATAATGTGTTACAAATTAATAGACATATACGATACGCTCCACCCACCCCCCTTACTGCCTTAATATGTCACGTGTTTATACACAAATTTGATGTTCTAAGAGGGAATTTAATTTATATAAGGTAGGTAATTTCGTAATTAAATAATCGACGAACTTCATGGAAGTGTTACTTTATTCTAAAACTTGCGCGTTTTGGAACATTTTTTTTAAAATGTATACATTATTTCGCAAGTAAAATGTATCAGTCGGTGGAAACACAGCTTAAGGCGACTTGCTTGGTTTTTTTAATCTCATTACATTTTTTTTAATTATTTGATTTTTCATAATATTTTACTTTCGTGAAGAAAATATTATTGTGCATGAAAAATAGTATATAGTATTTTGTATTAATATGAACAAAAATTGTTGCATTTATTTTTACCTTTATATTTAAATTTTAATATTCCTGTCATTAAATGTTTTATTTGTTTAATTGCCAAGAACCGATAACGTAAAGACGAGATTCAATCAATATGAGAATTATACTATGTGGCTTTAAGCTAAATCAGTAGGATTATTGTCTAACGTGCGCGGATGGTAAAAATAGCAATCACCATTTCTAAGTGTCAAACGATATACTGCCAGCTTTCTCGAAAACTGGAGAATTTATTGTTATTATTTTATTTATTTGACTGGATGGCAAACGAGCAATTGGGTCTCCTGATGGTAAGATCACTACCGCCTATAAACATCAGCAACACCAGGGGTATTACAGATGCGTTGCCAACCTAGAGGTGAGGTGAAACAGTCCCGCCGTATTGTACGAATTTAGTGAAGCCACTTAAATTAAGTAGGTACTATAAAATGATAAAAAAAATAGAGTAAATAATCATACAATACCTACAACGATGGCAAGAAGTTTTTCTTTGCGTGTTCTTTTCTTAAGAACTAAGCTTTTGAATTTTGTTCCTAGAAGTAAATAAAAATTTCTTACTTAATAAAGTTTAGTTTTAAAGAAGAAATCCAACTTGAGATTATTATATATTTTAATACGAACTTATATTAGCCTTTATGTATAAATAGGGATGACGAATGGGTTAAAAACATATCATTCTATTTAGTCCGACAGTTAGATTATGGAAAAATATGGGACACGTATTTTTTGATTTATCTATTTATCATCAAACTTCCGGAGTGGGGTCTTGTGACGTCACTATAAGGTAAAAATCGTACCATATACTGACGTCACTCGAAACTTCTAAGCACTGTATCCTTGTGATTTTTTGTTTGTCAAACAAAAGAAAAAATATGTGCACAATATTTTTAAATTATCCACCTGACGGACGAAACAGTTTTTTTTAGTCGTCTAGCCTATTGAAACTATCACACAAATTAGATTATAACCTGATCTCTATTACTTTTCCAAATCGGCAATTATTTTTTAATAAAATTACTCTAATAATATTAAAAAAATCAAAGAAACATCACGTGTTTTAGCCCGCCCCCTGTAAACAAATACCCTATGAATAATATAATATAATAAATAACATAGCAACGATCAATATATATAACGATGGTGCCACCGTTTAGACATACTTAGTAATAAAATTCTTGCCGTCGATAAAATTG
Source organism: Choristoneura rosaceana (assembly GCA_037349165.1). Taxonomy (NCBI): domain Eukaryota; kingdom Metazoa; phylum Arthropoda; class Insecta; order Lepidoptera; family Tortricidae; genus Choristoneura; species Choristoneura rosaceana. The sequence continues at coordinate 3,765,222 of JAZBNJ010000026.1, forward strand.
TAATAGAGGTTAGTATTTAGTTCCTAGATTTAAGTAGTTGTTAGTTTTTTTTTAATGTCGCTTATCTGACTGACGACATTGATAGTTTTTCGAATATTCTCAATCTCAAAGCACTTACGTCAAATAGTATTGCGCGCTTTGCCTTGTACAAAAATATGAACGTAAAATATTACGTCAGTGTGTTGCCACACGAAAAATGAAAAGAACAAAAATTTAATGCAAAGATAAATTGAAGGCCGGTACTATTTGACGGTTATTTTGATCTCTTGTTTTGTTGGTCTGATATAATTATTGGTTATTATATATTTTTATTAATTCTACAACAGTCTAAGAAACTGTTGCGTACCAAGGTGGACTTTTGTGCTAATTGTCATGTTGACTTATGTATATTTTTCAAACAAATCGTACAGTCACCAACATTAATATCTGCCACAGCGGAGCGTGTGAAAATATTTGACACGTCCTTCCGGCCCCAGAAATAGAGTCGTATCAGATATTTATGCACGCTTGTTGTGTTCCATATTGGTGCTGGTGACTGTACCTAGCTAAATTTATTATGAAAAGGTTCCACTATGGTACGGGATTTCTTTCCTCGACTGTTCACACTATTTACGCTTGTTTTCCATTCCTGTTACAATGTTTTACCGTCTGATTTTATTTATTTGTAAATCTTGCAATTATTTTGTAGTACTCAAAGTACCAAGATTATAGTTTTTATTTCTGCTTACGCTTAAGTATTTAGTCGTGTGATGTAAGAATATTTAATTGAAATATATTTATTGGAAGCAGCTTTTTGTATTTTTATTTTTGAGCACAGCACCTCGCATGCCACGTTTATGCATTGCTGCTAAGTATTGCACTGAATAATATGTATAGTATCGCTAAAAAGTTCTTTTCTGAAGTTACCCATGCGTGCAACCTTGTAGTACAGTCAGCATCAAATAGCGATTGATGACTAAAGATCAAAGAGAAGCGAAATGACTGGTTAACACATTGAGAAATTCAGGCATAAGCCAACGCTTGGGTTGGTGTATATTGTCTATCACAAAATCATGAGAAACTGGGTTCGATTCCTAGCCCCAGCTATATTTTTCTTGTTAACTGTTTCAATGTGTTATAATGGCACATGTCTGGTGAAAACGTAGTCTTAAAGGGCCAAACGTAGTCTTACCCGCAAGCCACACAGCAGGGCTACTACGAAACCCGAAACTTGAAGTTCGTATCGTACCTTCCCCCTCACTCTCATATTAAACAATATAAGCATCAGTGGGACGGCAGGATACGAAGTTCGAATTTGCACTTCGTAGAAGAGCCTGTGTGGCTTGCGCCTCAAAGGGCCACGCTCCAATTGTCTCCCAATAGGTCGTAAGGGCGTGACGCGGCGGCGCTGGGAGTACGGGCACGGAGAATTCAAGCTTCGGCGGCTGCTGGAGCGGAGGCGCTTCACGCGCGTACACTCCGACGACTCTGACGACGAACCCGCGCCCATGCTGCCGCCTCAGCCGCCCGCGCACGCGTGATCGAACGGCCGTCTACGGTAGGCCAATAAAGAATAGACACAGAATAAAGCTCAATTTACACCGCGAGCGGAACGGACTCAAAAAGGCCTACTCCGAAGTTCTAAAATCGAAGTTCGTATTGTATCGTCCCTCTCTCTCGTATTAAATAGTATAAGTGTCACAGGGATCGAACGACACAAACTTCGAATTTCGTGTTTGCCCCCCAGTTTAAAGTACAACGATCTGAAGGGCTACTCCGAAACACGAAATTCGAAGTTCGTATCGTACCATCCCTCTCACTCTCGTATTAAATAACATAAGCGTAGGCGGGACGTAACGATACGAACTTCGATTTTCGAATTTCGTGGTAGCCTTGCAGGGGCGGATCTTGAATTTGTGGGGCCCTGGGCTAATACTGCTTAGGGGCTCTACCTAATTACTCAAAGCTCATGATCGCATTTTTTTTAATTCTAGATATTTTTTATTATTGACAATTCGTCTTTTTGCAGTTCAGGTTGGGGGCCCTCTGTATCCACGGGGCCCTGGGCTGCAGCACGAAAAGCCTTTAAGTAGATCCGCCCCTGAAAACGATCAGCTACATGAAAGTTACGTACACCGAACCTTTGTAAATTCATCGATTGAACTGAAGGGCTACTCCGAAACACAAAGTTCGAAGTTCGTGTCGTGCGATCCCTCTCGCTCTCGTATTAAATAGTATAAGTGTGAGAGGGACCGCACGACACGAACTTCGAACGTTGTGTTTCGGAGTAGCCCTTCTGAGAAGGAACCGAGTGATTAATACGTCCGCCCCGTTCGCGGTGGGAACCGTGCTTAAGAGGCATAGAAATGCCATTGTTTTTATTTCGTTCAAGAACCAATGTTTTTGTTAATGGCCAATATTTTTGTTTTCATACAATTTACTTCAGCGATTCAGGATGTTGGTTTTAGCAAAGTAAACTAGAAAAGCACACGATATCGCAGAACTTGGACGCCTTTGGGGAGGAAGGGGCTTGCTAACAAACTAAGCCGGGAAAATAATCGTCACTACTTTTAAAAAAAGTCGTATCTCAAAATAGATAATTTTTCTGGGTGAACTTTATGAACATTGTGTCAAAGTTCAATTTTGTTGACATATTGATTTGAGATACGAGATTTTTTCAAAGTAGTGACGAAATGTTTGTTTTTTTAGGCCATACAGACGCTTAGAGGTTTTAGCTGATGTGACATTTTTATTCCTCTTATTCATTCTGTGATCAGACAGATGTGGCGGTGAGGAGGGCATTGTACAGTTGAGTAGATTTTAGTTTAACTTTTTCAATGCCAGTGGTCACTTTCTGTAAAGTTAGGGAGATCCTATGATAGAATTTTTTTTGGCTTGACAAAATGTAAAAGCGGAACTCAAAAACAATTGGAACACGGTATTGGCATTATAAAAGCGATCAGAGCCCGGTCGCATAATAAAATACAAGCTGATACCTAGTATTAGCGATTTTGTATTGAAATTCACTAATATTATTAGATTGTACATACTTTATTATGCAACTGGGCCCAGTTTGAGTGCTGATCGGAGATGATATGGTGTAGCTCTAAGTAACTGCATTTATAGCACGCTCGGCCCTGTAAGATGTACAGAAATCCGTGCTAACGTACCTCCACACCTACACGAAAACTATTTTAAATTTAAAAAACTTCGTAAATACAAAAAAAAAAACGAAAAATACGAAACGTGAAATGAAACAATGAAATTTTCCACTAAAAAGGTCTAATTTTCTACTACTTTACTAGTAAGTACATCTACAAATTTAAAATTCAGCACTTTTGAATGGTGCTTTCGAGTGATATGGTTTGAATCGGTCCCCTTGGGTCACCTCAAATATTCTCCCCAGTCCCCACCGTCACACTGGCCTTTAGAAACCCTAACAAAACTTGATAGAAGCGATACGAGTGATGCGTTGACACCAATATTAGATATGTAAGTGTGGAAAAACATAACGAGATGTATAAATAAGTGGTCACGATGGACGAATTTATATAACTGAGTAAGGGCTAGCACAGTAGCAATAGGGTAATTGACGCAACTCGAATCAATTTAGCCCCAAAAACCAGATTGATTCTCGATTTACTGTTAATAAGTGACGCAGCTCGCTATTCTCACACAAATTCTATGGGGGAGGGAATCGCGTTTTGACAGCTCATAAAAGTACCTACGTCAATTAATTGTTGATGTCAAATACCCTGTTATCGCAGACATGAAGCACCTATCCTTTTCGCACAAACCTACTTGTTAAAAAGGGATAGCAATAAGTCTAATGTCCGCAACACAACCAAGCGTGCAACGCCGACTGGGCTACATTACATCTGTCTTGTTTTATATTTCAATTCGATCGGACCATAATTATGCTCTAAGGGTAATTCAAAAGTAGAAAATATATACAGGTGCTGAGCTACAACTCATATTAATGTTATTTCACGAGTGCGACGGCTGTCACAATAATCTGAAACGTCGATGTAGAAGTACCTACTAATCTAATTTAACCGGTAGCAGCATTACTAATAATTTCGGGACTTGACTAAATTATTTAATGTTTCGACCAAATTGCAGCGGCCGTGGTGATTTTCAACCGGCTCCGCCATGCAAATTTCAATTCTCGTCTCACCTCGCCGGCACAGAATAGATAATAGTACAAGTACAGAAGTCTCTCTGTTTTGATTTTCACAAATGCCGCCTTTTTATGTGCCTACATAATTATTATTAACAAACGGACCGCACGCGAGCAGCCGACATTGAGCTCTCTGGCGCCGCGTGAAGGTCGACATTATTCCACACCTTGTCAGATATTCCGAAAATAGGGTTGTCAATACTTTAATAGAATACCTATTATACTATCAGATTTATGATGTTTATAATATTTACTTAGCGGTTGCACTTTTATTTATTCTATGGCGCAGGGTCGAATATTATGTAAAAATAAGCTAGGTACCAGTCTAGTCCAGCGCAACTATGCTTAGTGACTCTCGTTGCGAGACGTAAGTACCCGTCACTTTCTCACAGTAGTGCACAGAAAGAGACAGGTAATATGTACATCTCATGCGAGAAATAGTCACATGTTACAGTTGCTTCAGAATGGCTGGTAAGTGTTATAAGTATAAATACCACGCAAGGTACACATGCAGAAACTGTTATACCTACCTACCTATTAGGTAAATGAATACCGAACATATAAATCAGTTTACACAGGTATACACGACACGTGATTTTCTTTTGATGTAGGTATGGATTATATGTATATGTAGCTACCTACCACCTATTTTAAATAAGTATATGATATGAAACATTTGTGTGTATATTTATTAATTATTGTTATAGATTTAGGTACCATGACAGTAGATATAAATGAGTAATGAATACCGTACCTTTCGCTATCTTTCTCACTTGCCGGAACCGAGAAAAACTGACAATTACAATTTTTTTCATTGTTCCGACAATCGGCTGCAATGCAGTATTTTTTTGGATACATATTGCCAATTAAAATTATGACACGCGTTTGCGACGTAAATTGAGTCGTACTGCGTAAGAGGCGCGCGCGTGCGCCACGGGTCAGTGCGCGGCAACCACTGAATCGCCTCAACGTTGGGGAGGCCCGGTACGCACTTTTTGCTCGGCGGCGGAATGGCGTAGTGACACCCCCCTGTCGCCGGTGGAAAATCACCTTAAGAGTCGACTAAATTCGTTCAGCAGGGCTATGACGAAACTCGAAGTTCGTGTCGTATCGTCCCTCTCGCTCTCGTATTAAATAGTAAAAGTGTCAGAGGGACCGCACGAGTCGTATTCACAAAGCACTTACTTATTCAGTGAACTGCATATTTTTTATTTAAATTTAAATAAATTCGATATTGTCAACCAAAATCATCGATATTATCAACTATCGATAATTTCATTTCCTCGATATAATTATCGATATTACAACAAACTTGCATCCCTACGCACGGCACGAACTTCGAGTTTCATAGTTCCCTGCAGGCGCGCGAGTTTTTCAAACTACTCGCACTGTATTTTCTTGTATCGGGACAATTACTTCGACAAAAGAGCCACAGCAAGCAATGCTACTGTTTAAATTGTGTTAAAAACTTTTGTTATTTACTTATGTAAATGTGTATGTATTGCCTTAGGTACTTAACTCAGTCATAAATTCATATCATGCACCAAAGATGACCATAAGAATTCTGATTTGACTCAAAAGTATCTCCCTAGTTAACGGCCTATGAAACAGTATTTATTTCAGTATTAATTCTTATGTTTAAGTCTAATCTCAAAAATGTATCTATTGCAGTACAAAAGGTACAGGTAAGGTAAAGGTAGGTATAACACGTCAAAATAACTTAAAATTAATACCAATTCAGTACAATTAGTTAACCGATTCTACGTAATACTTGAAAACTATGAGTCCACGGTTGTAATCTATGCATGTAAATAGAAATCCCAATATGAAAACGAAAATGTAGATAGTGTAATTAATAATGCCAGGTGAATATCTGTATATCGGGCATAGGAATCTCCTAGGAATTAGAACGATGCAATGTAATAGTTGTCGACAGCGCTATATTCGTACTACAAACTATAGGTACTATCTTTTCAATTTGACTGCAGTGCAAAAATCTCAATAGTTGAAGAGTCCACGGAAAGAACATCTATCGTCTAGTCACCTAAGCAACTTTTTGAGTTATAGCGGTTTGATAGTTAGCCATCGTCATCACGAACAATTACTATGGTAACCATTTCTTTAAAAGTTAGAAAAATACATTTTATAATGTTTTCACGGTCATCGCATGGATCGATGGGGCCATATTATCCCAAAAATTTAATTGAATTGATAATGTTTTCAGATTATTTAATTCAATGGTAAGTCATAGTACTTTGTGAGCTCTACATTTCGAGATTAAAATCTCAATTTAAAAAAAGTGACTAGATATGTTCTTCAGTTGATGTTAGTATATTGATTGATTGGATCTCCGACATGGCTTAGTCCAATTCCTTAATATTCCTAGGAATTTCCCCATGCACCTACTAATTGAAAATAGTAATTTAAACCCATAGTTATACTTACGGTAGCTACTACAAGAAACCATCATATATAACAATGTTATATGTATACAAAACAGAGTGAGATTTAGTATACAAGTGAAACTAGAAGGTAAAACATGCAATAGGTATTTTATTTTCGGTTAAAACAATGTAAAAGTTTAACACTGAGTATGCCATTTCACAATCTCTTTCCCACTATAATGTGATTTCGAGGCGAGAGTTTTGGATCAAACACTGGATGAATTTCGCACGACAAACCTGAAAAAAGGAAAAAATATTTTTCTTAAATTCTTTGTAAAAAAAAACCAGTGTATTTTGGAGACTGTTTCAATTTACTACAGCTCATTGAAAATTGTTTACCTACTGTCAAAATGATCTAATCCTTTCTTAAAATTGTGAAAGTTATACTCAAATCTTACCTACCTGAAAGTGCCAAATATTTTCTTCTAGCCAAATTTAGTCATAATTTATAAGATACGGCCAAATATCGCTTCAGCGTCGACTGTACTATCTGTACATATAATTGTGTAAATGTAAAAATGTACTTTATGTAATAGATGTGTTTATTTTTCTCCTTTAATAGGTATTAAAAGATATTGAACATGAACATTTGTATTATTTAACATAATATAAATTTAACTAGATGTACAATTCCGATATTGGAAATGAGACGAAAAATCAATGGATAATAAATAATACGTCAGTTAAATTTCTAAGGTACATCCTAGTTTAAGTCGTGCGCAAGGAAAAAAATCCACTTAACCCTTTTCCAGGCTTAGTGCATATAGCGACCACATAAATTTACACAAATATTATACTTATTTAGTACACAATATGGTACAAAACAATTTGAATACGTTAAAATATTCTTTGTAGGTAAACAACATGAGACTGGTTTATTTTGTGGTAACTCATCTAAATTCGCGGGGCCTGGAAAAGGAAAGGAAAGTTGCGCTGAATAATGCTAGAAGAATTAAGTAGGTAATCGTACTTCTAGGATTAATGGTTGGGTAATTCTTCATTCTAATGTTTTAAGACATTACAGGGTCCAGTTTTAGGTACCTAGAAATGCCTATACAATGCGTCGCCAATGCTTCTCGAGCGAAGCGAGCGGAGAGCGGGATGTTCAGGCGAGAGAGTGCTCGAGTAAATAACATACCATGTTAGAGAATATGTATATAGCATCCTGTCCAACGTTATTACTGTCGCGACAACCACTGCAGCGATAAACGCAACATTTACAGCATTACGACTCGTCATTGTCGTAGAATTGCTTCTCCCTTTCTCCCCACGCTAAGCAAGCGGGGAGCGGGACGTTCAGGCGAGTGAATACTTGTAATTAATAAACATACCATGTTCGAGGATATATAGTACTCTGTCCAGCAATATAACCGTCTCGACTAGCGGCGCAAGCGCTAATCGCAGCGTGTACAGCGTCACGACTCGTCGCCACTGTCGCAGGTCGGCTTCTCCCCGCGCGAAGCAAGCGGGGAGTGGGATGTTCAGGCGAGACAGTGCTTGCGTGCTATATCTGGAAGGAAATTATGTACCTTTACAAATTGTGGATCTTTTGTATGCAGGGGTGGATCTACTTAAAGGCTTTTTGGGCTGCAGCCCAGGACCCCGTGGATACAGACCCCCAACCTTTTAACTTAGAACAATAGACTATATTGTCAATAATAAAAATTATCTAGAATTGAAAAAATCCGTTCATGAGGTTTGAGTACCTAATTAGGTATTAGCCCAGGGCCCCACAAATTCAAGATCCGCCCCTGTTTGCATGCATTCTAAGAGTACTATGTAATAACTGACGTTTTATAAATACGACAGTGCGTACATAATTACGTAGAATAGAGACCTGCAAGAAGGTATGGTCAAGTCATTGTATTTTACTTACTGTTGAAATGTCATGGTGTCTGAGTGCTTGATATTTCTAACTGGCGCGTGTTTTAATTTTGGATCATAGTCCACTAGAATCCTTTCAAGTGCTGCTCGGTATGCATGTACCTAAAATAGTTTAATTTTAATTATTTTTCATGACTGCTATGCTAACTAGCATTGACATAAACCATTACTTTTTAGGCATGAGTTGCATCAGCAAATTAAGTACCAATGTTAGATCTCCGATTAAGTAAAATTTTGGTTACAGTATTTAACTTAACCACAGATTTATCATTTGTTGTTGCTACTGCAATACCATGTAACTAGCTTTTTCCATAAGGTATAATTTTGACTTTGACAATGAAAATTGTACCTTATGGAAAAAAGCTAGTTACGCGGTATTATGTGTTTTTTTTGGTTAATTTTTATTTTCTAATAAAATTACCTTCAAATCGTCATAATTATCCTTTCTCAGCCTCTCCAAATATATATCAATAGCATGGCAAGAAATCTCTCTGCTAACATATGATAATTCATTATTCAACCCTTTTACAAACTCGCTCAAAGGGTATCCGCAGTCTTTGCCTTCACATGTTAATTTCATAAAACAACATCCCACCACACAAATGTATTTTACTTTATCACAGTTCACAAAATGTTTTATCAATAGAGGGCCTAAGTCCCCACAGGGATGGAGTCCTACCAAACCATATGATTTCATTGTGTCTGGTAGATTCACTTCATTCAATTGGCTGTTGGATGTGAGAGTCATGTTCAAGTGAATTGGTCTACGAAGGTTAGACATGTTTTTTTCTGATAGATGCTTGCTGGCTGTATATTCCAACTGGAGATCAAGTCTCCTGCAAATAAAAACAAATACATCAGGTGACACTGTTTACTAGCCGATGACAACATGAGTTTCTATGGCTGAGTACATGAATCAGGTTGATATTATCTGGGCCGGTAAATAGTGTCACCCAAAACATCAAATAATAATAATTTAATAATTAATAATTTATATATTTATTTATTTATTTATTTTATTTATTTATTAATTTATATATTTATTTATTTTTTATTTTTATTTAATTTATTTTTTATTTTATTTTTTTATTTATAATTTGTCAATAAAATGTCAAAAGATTTATAAACTTAAATTGGAATGGCTCTATGTTTTCAAATAAAAACTACAATACATACCAACTGTACAGACCTAGCTTCTTCTGTCAATTGCGATTGACATTCTATTCCAGCAGCATAGAGATTATTTTTGTAAGCCAAAACTCGGACCAAATGGCCCAAGCCAGATCCAAAATCCAATACAGCATCACATTTACTTTCAACTGCTACACCACTCACAACCTTAGACATCAAACAAATTTCGTGGCGCTTTTTTAACTTAACATGTTTTAAAAATAGATTCTTAAGTTTTGGATGTCCATTACATATATCTTCAGACGAAAGCAATCCAAGTTTGTTTTTATTAATTATTTTATCTCGAGGAAGACTTAAAGTTTTCACTGCTTTTATTAAAGAAATAAAGGATAGTGGTAAAACGTGTTTCGTCGGTACTTCAGACAGAATATTTCCCAAGTCTTGTGGTGTTATGTTTTGGAAGCATTCCTGCCACGACAAAGGTAATTTTGTCCAGTGGTTATCGACAAAGAAGTCCTGCGAATAATATAGTCAGGTTTTAACATCAAAAATAAAATTAGATCCACGTAACAAAAAAGCCATCGTTATGTTCTACGTACCAATACGTAAAGATTCAGAAGCCAGTCATACAGGCGTATTACTTTTAATGATTTGTCGATTGTAGACCTCAGTGTTTCTTCCTGCGAGTACATAGTAATCGGCTAGTTAAATACTCAAAGGTAATCGGTAATCTATATTTTTTATATTCCAGCTGGAAGCACAAATGAAATGAACTTTCAAAATAAATTCCCAAAAGCACCACTTGTTCGATTGAATGTCAAACATGACGTTGACGTAACTGACAGGCAGTTTTTTTTTCCTCTGAAGGAAAAAGCAAAGTCACCATACAACCACCAAACTGATAGTGATGTGACAGTGACAGCCTAAGGCATTTTTTTTTTGTATCCCAAATCTTCTTAAATCTGAGATCCCAAAATACCTCATACACCTAGTGACTCCTGCCGTACGTATCAACAACTTTAACTTTATAGAACTTTTTCTTCGGTTGCCCCCCGGCTTCATCAATACTATTATCGGAATCTCGCGGTAACTAACTACTTATGCAATTTTTTGGGGTAAAAACTATCCTAATTTTCCCAGTGGTTCAAACTTTCTTCATATCATACCAAATTTCATTTTAAGTCACTGCATCGGCTTAAGAATGAAGAGGACAGACAGACAGACAGGTACTTTCGCATTTTTTTATGCTTAAGGTGAAACAGAGTTTATAAACTACTCGTAAACATTGCGAACCCTTTTTCGCAAAGATTGCCAAATTGTAAAAAGTAGGTAACTTTTTAAACAAGAAAACAAGACAAGTGTAATTTTTTGAACAAGCTTTTATTCTGAAACAAATTCAGTATGCATCATTTCTTATTCACAAGTTAAATCAGATGAAGTCTATGTTGACTCCAAACTTCACATCTTATACACAATAATATAAAGTTTATTGCACTGTCGAAGTAACTGAATCGTGTACCCAGCTATGAAACATAAAAATCATGTTGGTATCCACCATAGGTAAGGTACACCTATCAAAGGCATTACAAAGAAATCATCGTGATACTCTTAAAATAAAATTGTGCAATGGTTCCCCTAATATGCGATTCAGTTTTCATTATTGTATAGAGTGAATTCATACAACCATATTTTCTTACCATAAACTTAAAGGTACTCCATTTATTTTAACATTTAAAACTTAACGGCAAAATTTGCACGCGTTTTTAAATGAAACAATGAAAGTATTTAAAATCGTGTTAACTTCTTTAATAAAAACATAATAATAACCGCTAATAAATGTACAAGTAGGTATTTTTAGTCCATTTGTGTTCGAAATACCTACTGAGAAACGTGTGTTAAAATTTGATCGTTAATTCAAACCTTAAATTAAATGGAGTATAGAAAAAATTAAATTTAACCAGGTACGCTTCTATTTAAGTTATTGGGAAGTACCTACCTAATCTGGAAGCGAAAAGCAAGAGTGTGGGTACCTATTAGAATAATGTCTTATTCATATAAAAAATATCCACTGAGCTCCACGGAAAACCAGCGTTGCTGCACATAATGTGCGGCAATACATGCTGAGTGGAGACCCCTTTTGGTATCCTGTCGTGTCACCAAGTACTTAATATAGCTTTAGTGCTATTCTACTTTTAGTCTTAGTCTTAGGTGGTACTTATGGAGCCAAAATAAATCTTTCTTTCTTTCTTTCTTTCTTCGTGGATACAAATTAAATAGTCTGCCAAATTTTTAAAACATTTTTTTTATACAAACATTTTTTTTATGCATCATAGCATATTCAAGAGAGTCAAGTTTTATATTTTAACATGAAAATTAACAAAATAAGTCTTAAAATACAACTCATTTGAGATATTATATTCAGTGCATTGAGGGCTATCTATCCTGTATTAATTCGCCGCTAGAGGCGCTAGTGTAGCGAAAGGTCTCCGAAATGTCAAATATCACTGTTTTTGGATGAGCTACGCGGGTTTATTCATATAATTAATTAGAATAATTTTGCGAATATTTTGCAATATCTGAAATTGATTATGGCAAAATATGCGTTACGGGACAATGAAGGTCTGTGTTTTGAGAGAGTTTTATTGTCTTTCGGAAACCTTTGTCCTCCCATTTTTCCTAACAAAATGGGACTACGCAATACTTACTGCGGCATGCTCGATATTTTTTATGGTACGATTTTAAGGTGTTAAATATGATTTAAAAGTAAATTTTGATTTCACACCCCTCATAAATAACAAGCTAACCACTATACTTCAGGCAGGACCTTTGTCTACAGTGGCGCCAACTGGTGACCATGAAAACTGTAGCCCTCAATGAGGGCATTTAAAAAAACACGTACCTATTACTAATCTTTTTAAGAAAATAAATTTCTATTCGTTTGAATCAGATAATAATTAATTAAAAATCTAAAGCTAAATTTTGGTACACAGGTTTAATGTATGATATAAACTTTTGCTAAGAAAGCAAGTTATTGGGGTGTAGGCACAGATCTCATAAAAATTACTACCTACGTAACGTAAAGCAGGGTCTAAAACGGCAGGAAAAATAATGTATTCATGGTAGCGGCGGGCGGGAGGTACCTACCTAATTGAATTGTAGGTATGGAGTGGCGAAGCACAAGGCGGAGTATTGTATGAAACTTCTGTGATACATAAATGCTCTGAAAATAATGCATAAATGCTAAGATTTGAAGCTACCATTTTTTGACTAGTTAGATACAGATCTCGAGAAGGTAGGTACATATGTACAGCATCGATAAATACGAAATTACTTTTAATAAGCTGCCATAGATACTAATAAGATGCTCTTATACTACCTATACTATGAAGTTCTAAATTTCAAACTTCGTATCGTGTCATCCCACTCACGCTAATGAGTGAGAGGAGCGGCATGATACGAATTTCGGGGTAGCCCTCCTGGGTATTAGGCAGACTGGTCTAAAAGAAAACACGGGATAAACACACACTTATCACTCGCAAACTTTGTATTTAGGTATGCTGAAGCTAAGCTTACCTAATAGTATTTTAAAAAACTCGGGTAAAATGACGCGTTTTATGCCCTCGCTGTACAATGTACTATTATAACTTTTTTAATTACTTAATCATCTGCCAAACACCCTTTAACACTAACAATTTCAAGGGACCAATTAAATTAAATTTAAGTAGTTTGGTGTATAATAAACAAGATACAGAGGGCACGAGCCTTGACGGTCTCGTGTATAACAATAGCCTTAATACTAAAAATATACGTATAATTAGGTACGGTACGATAGACGAGATAATTAAGTGATGTATGATATAATGTAGTGTTATTTAGGCTTACTAGCTACCGTCCGTGACTCAGTGAATCAGTAATTCGCTAAAGTTTTTTTCAGTAGGAATGCATAGTTTCTATCCCAATGTATCCCAGAATTAGTTACAATTAATTAAAATCGACGTACGCTAGATCTGATGTGGAAACGAGAGTGGCAATGGACAATGTTAACATCAAGGCAAATTTCCCTTCTCTGTAAAATAACTGCTTTTATCATGGCATAGGTAGAGTCAAGTGCAAAGATATTGCCAAAGTTACAAAAATATGTATTAGGTATAAACATCCTTAATATTAAGTGCATAAAGTCCTGTGTGTCCTTGCACTTGAGTGTTGCATGTTGTTCAATCTGTTACGCCGATTTATAGCTAGACTACAAAATATAAAATTAAAAATGGACAGATCATTTATATCTATAACTTAACCACGCCTAGTAAGGAGTGTCTATTTGTCATATTTAGTAACAGGTCTCACTCTGTAAATTTTGAGACAAAACCTTTTAAAATAGCATGAGATTCGTTGGAACATGTTCAGATCTACAACTTGAGATTCATTCGCTTTGAGATTGCTCTCAACACAATATTGGTCACGGTGGCCGGGGAACCTAGGAACCGCCTCCGTACAAAAATGAGGATAGTACCGAAAGTCCTCAATTAACTTAAAATAATAATATTTACTAGCTGCCTCCTCTAACTCTGCTTCTAAAGAGCATGGCGTGGCGACATAAAACCTATACTGCTTCTTATATTCGTGCAGAAGCATCTCAGCATTTGTGAGGACATCATCCACTTTACTGAATAATTCATCCATTGGCATGGAGCCATATTTGTAAAGAAACGTCGTAGGCGTTAATCTGTACCTGTTACCCGATTTTCTGTCCTTATATACTTTAGTTGTGCTCTCAAGTTGGAGTAAATAAGAAGGGATGCTGTAGCTATGCGTGCTTATGACGTATGTATGAATGCCGTATGTAGCTTTGATTTCGCGATGGAGCGTGTTAGCGAAAGAATATATGCCGCCTTGGTGGATGAAACCATAGAACACAGTCAAACTAGCGTTGACGATAAACCAAGTGTACAGAAGGATCTTTTTAAGCTTTCTGTGAGAGGGTCCATCACTCTCGTTTGGATGTAATCGGTTACCATAGAGGTAGACTAGTGGTACAAGGGCTGGGATGATGAAGCGGGCCTCTTGGTGCGGGAACAGAGACAACAGCGCCACCGGGATGACCAGGGAGAACAGCATGAGGCCTGTGATGCTTTGGATTCTGGGAAGCTTGCCGTAGTGTCCACGGAGGAATCTGTAAAGAACAATTTCGAGTAGATGAAAAACTGAAAAATGGTAGGTCAATAATAGTCAAAACCTGGATAGTGAAAAAGGTAAAGCTATCATTTTATTAGCCCTTTTCATACTAAAAGTGAAAAAAACGTATTATATATTGATGCTCGTGTTTTCTTTCAAACTATTTTTTAAATAAATAATTATAGTTTAATAAAAAAAAAGGGTTTTGTTAAATTTAATCTACTACACTCATAAGACCTTTTAATGCAAAATGTAAAGTGCACGGACAAAGCGAACACAAACAGTCTTACATAATTTTCTATGTGAACACTGGGAAACAATCACACGCATGAAAAGAAAAATTCTCTCACAGTCAATAATAGTTGAACATTTTTTGTTTCACGTTTACTCACAGACAGATTCTATGTCATAATGAGTCAAAATTTGTAGAGGAATATGCAATCTTAATTGATGGATTAAAAACATATCTTACAGACCTTCTACAACCTAACCTGTGTAAGACAATTCATTTGAATGAGAGCACTAACCTCTACCAATAATAAAAAAAAGATTCATGAACTCTATAAAATTATTTAAATACAGTTACATAACAAAAACTTACCTATAGGTGTTTGACCACAAAGTTACAAAGGCCATTCCTGCAAGTACACTGAACAGCAGCGGCACATTGACCAACACATGCAGCCACCGAGGATGAAGTCCATGCTTCGTCAGGTTCTTCATGTCAGAGTTGTAACGAAGGAAATTCAGCGGAGTTACTACCCAATTATCCCAGGACCACTGCCTTGATTCTATATCTGCCATTGTCAAATATCCATAATAACCCGAGTCAACTAATATAAGCAGAAAAGCTATTGGCACTCCGCATAGTATGAAGGTGAAAATACGAACATGAAAGTCTTTGAACCCTACTACTTTTGAACCCAAGCCACGGTGCAGCCAAAAGAAAATTGGTGGGAACGCAAACCCCACAAAAGTTGGACGGTTGAAAATACCTATTACTACAACAGTGGCCAGTATCACCACACGGTTCAGGGAATGTTCCGGCAAATGCATCTTTAACTTAAACAGCTTTACTTTCTCAACTGCGGTTGATGCCTCTTCATATTTTTCTTTTAAAAACTCATCATGGTATATTATTTTATCAGATTTAAACATGCATTCAGCCACAAAAAGTAGCAGAATGGAAAAAAATATCATTTCAAATGTATTTGAAAAGCTTCTACAGCAGTACACAATAACGATATATGAACTAGCGAATATAACTAATCTATTCTTGAAATTCTGCCCGTATAAGACACATATTTTATATAAACTGTAATCATTGATAAATGACAGTAAGCAGACGAAAAGTCGTGGAATCACAAGCAGGTAGTATGGAGTTTTAAGATCTATACCAAGGTAATATTTGGTATAAGGGTTGGCTATACGAATGAAGTGTAGTGGAGGCCCAAGAACCATTTTCGGTACGAAAATATTTCTTATTGGAAATTTGGGATTAAACTCCCAGGTTTTCGCGACGTCGATTGTAAATATATCGCCTGCAATAAAATAAAAGTTATGTAGGCAAAATTACAACTTTATGTGTTTTGTGTGTAGTATTTTTTTTTTAATCTTACCTGCGATGACTTCAACATTTTGGAAGAATTCGTCTGGGTGTAAATAACCCAACTGCGGCCAGAATGTGAGTCCAAATCGAATTAAAACGAGAACCCAGTACGCTAGAGGCAATCTTACCGGGTTTCTAAATGTTATAGCTTTCAATAATTCAGATCTTAGAAACATGTTTCTCCACGCACTTTTATTATTAACGTATTTAAATTCAAACTATTTAGCTAATTATGAGATTCAATTTAATTTTGGAAAATATAGCTCCATCGATACTATGGGTTAAAGATAGTTAACCGATTTACTTTAACAGTAGCTTCGGTAGGAATCCGGTACTCGGATAATAACCTAACAAATACACAACAAAAACATATTTTTTGTTTTACATTTAAACATTTAAATGCAGGTTTACTAGCGCGAACAATGTTGACATTTATGTTTGAGTTGGTTTGAGTTTGACGACTTTGACGTTCCATTCCATTCCAACTTTTTTTTTTCGCCTCCTTGATAATGTTATTCGAGACACAATATACGCAACAAGTTATTTGTATTGTGTTCCAGACACGGGATGAACGATATCGTATCGTATTCGTTATTTAGGGAACTACAATTTTCACTTCTCATGCTCGTAAAGTTTGTGTTTCCGCTGGATCTAGGCGACATAAAATGACTTTTTATGCACTAGTGCATAAAATAAAATCTTCGTCTAAGACCAAGGTAATCAGGTGTCAACAGCCACAAACAAAGAAGTATATATATGAGTGTCTAGTTGTATCTTAATTTGATACACTGCTATTGCTACCTACATTAGACATAACATTTATTTTTATTCCATTTATCGCAATACAATGAAAACTTTTTGCTGTTTAAACTCAACTTTTAATAAAAACTTATTCGAAGTTAAAATTGATAGCGGTTGTACTTGTGTGTGTGTGATTACGTCATATTATAAAGGCGTGTTACCCTTGAGATTTTTCAACTTGTGAATTACTTAAATTATTGAATATCTCGAAAATTAGGCTTTACCGAGCCATATTTGTATTACTTTTTTTTGTCCAAATAGGCAGTAGAATCATTGGTTTCAATCTGTCGGTTTACTCTTTCCCACCCTGTATATATATATATATATATTCCTTTTTTCATAATTTTTAATTTATATCAAATTAAAAATCAATCAAAATAAATCAATAAACCTAAAAAATATAATTATTATACAGTAATGCATGAAAAATAAAATGAACATAGTAAGTGAACAATTGTTTCCACTGTTGCTATTTCGTTTCCTCGCCATCGAAGTGAAAAGCAGAGTGTAAAACTCAAGCATTAAACCCATTTTCCCCTCGACGTGTCTATCCACCCTCCCCGTACCGGCTCGGGTGGCTATATGAACGTCTTGGGTAGAATGGCTCGTTTTATACTCTTGTTGTACAATCTACTATTTGTATTCTAGTGCATAAGGTAAAATCTTCGTCTAAGACCAAGGCAATCAGGTTTAAACAGCCGCAAACAAAAGTGTTTCCACATACCTTTTTAATAATTCTTAATTTATATAAAACTGTATCTATTTGCAACTGAAACCATATTTCTGTTTGCCATTTAGTAGGTACCTAACTATAGACCGAAGGCTGTTTTAATTTTAATGTTATTTTTCATAAACTTGCATTCATGTTTTGCAAGGTCCGTTCGGATTGTTGCTAACACCATCTTGCTCGCTAATCCTGACGTGAAGCAGCTTCTAGGTTGGCAACGCATCTGCAATATCCCTGGTGTTGCAGATTTTTATGGGCGGTGGTAATCTCTTACTCTTAAATTCAGTTAAAATCAATTATCATTCTAAGAGGACCCTTGTGCCCAGCAGTGGAACGTACCTATTCGTATCACTCCGGAAATGTGAAGAGATCAGATGATAATCAATTCGAGCTGCGGGCCTGCTCCGAAATTCGAAGTTCTTATCGTCCCGTCCCTCTTACTCTCATATAGAATAGAATAAGTGTCAGAGGGACGGAACGACACGAACTTCGAATTTCGGTCGGAGTAGCCCCGCTGAATATTTTTTCTATGAACATTTTCATTTTCGACTCATACTCTTAGAACTTTGTATGAACTAACATATACATATATGAAACCAAAAGACCAGAAAAAAAGTATGCTCATTAATCAATCATTTATTTACGAGAACATGGTACAATATTGGTTAGTAGTGTTACTTTTAGTTCAGTACATTCTACCAGCATCGGCGTAGATAGCATATAAATCAAAAAAACATAATTCTGCTCATCTATTAAAAACACATTTTGCCTAAACTAATTATTATTTACAAATTCAATAACAAAGCTGCAAACTAGATACACTTCCAAACAACCATTTTAAAACTTTATTTTCGAATTACTTAACGCGTTTGTAGGTATTGTTTTGTTATCCTCAGGGATCCTATTATGCAATAGGTACAGCTTTATAGCCATGCAATATGGAGAGAGTTGTCAATCGTAACCGTGTACTGTGTCTGCGCTAAATAAAAACTCAGTTAAATAAATTGCGTACTCGTTGTGTTACGGAACAGTGATTAAGTGATAAATAAACATTTCATCGTATTCATTAATTAAAGATCGGCTAAATTATAGTGTATTTATCGAGTAAACCACTAAAATAGTTACATCTTCCTGGCTCAGTGTTTGATAACTACCCAATTTTTTACAACAAAATCATCGACATTCACCAGCTGTCAACTCAGTCGGACAGGAGGCCAGCGCCTACGCAATTGTCAGTGCAAAGTTGTAAATTACAAGTCTTGCTATTCTCTGTTAGATCGTTGTAATATGAAGTGTAAATCATGTCAGAAGGCCCTAAAGGTTGCAGAAGCGAAAGTGTGCCAAGTTTGCACGGCCAGCTACCATTATATGTGTTTGGGAATGACATCTGACAATTTCGGCAAGGAATCGAAACAAATGAAAACGACCTGGCGATGTCCGGAGTGTAAACCAGCACTTAGGCGTGGTGACAACTCAGAGACTCCGGGCAACGCTCAGTCCCAGGGCCGGCGGGAGCCGCAGAGCCCACCATCGGCTTCGAGCTCTGATGTCTTACTGCAAGGTTCCAACGATTCCGCCGAACTGGTCTCCGAGCTGCGTTTGTTCCGTGAGGAAATTAAAATGATGCGAGTTGAAATCCAGGAGTTCCGCACCGCTGTCTCCAGTCTGACCGCCACCGTTACCAAGTGCAATGACCGAATAGATGATCTGTCTGCACGGATGGATGCCCTAGAACGCCAGCAGGGTGAGGGCCTTGGTGGGGGCATCGCCAATTCGGATTTAGATCGCAAAATCGCCGAGCTCAAATTAGATCTCAATGACCGCGATCAGGAGCTCCTCGACAATGACTTGGAAATTGCAGGTATTCCCGAGGATAAGAATGAACAATGTATTCATCTGGCACTCACCGTAGCTAACAAGTTGGGTGTCGCGATTGAGGAACGCGACATTGTCAGTGCGGAGCGGATGGGTCCCGTGCGTCGGCCGGGGGAGGGCGCCGTGGCGGGCGGGCGGCCTCGGCCGCTCGTGGTGCGGATGACGCGCCGCGCGCCGCGCGACCGGCTGCTAGCCGCCGCGCGCGTGCGCCGTGGCGTCACCACGGCCGGCATGGAGCTGAGCGGGCCCGAGTGCCGCTTCTACGTCAACGAGCGGTTGACTCGCCATAATCGCCAGCTGTTGCACAAGGCGCGGGCGGAGGCCTTGCGCGTTCAGTGGACTTACGTGTGGTCGCGAGACGGCAAAATTTATGCACGCAAGGAGCAAGGAGCGTCTCGGTTCCGCCTGCGCGTGGAATCCGACTTGCTTAAAGTTTTTGGCTGTTAGTATTGTTGGGTCATCTTATTGCATCGCGCTGTGTTGCTCGTATTATTGATACTATTCATAAGATTTACTATTACGAGTATCATTGTGCGTTAAAATTTCGTTTATATAATTTTTTAACTTTCATATATTTTATTGAATGTTCTTTAAACATTGGGTTTTTGTTTAATCGGAGAGAGTATGCACATCAAGATTATCATCAGTGTATTGACATATTGTTTTGCTGTACCTTGTTACGTCCGCACCTTGTATATGAACATTATGAACTCGTTTGTAGCTCAGACATCGCTCGTAGTTTAATATGTAAAACACATTTCCTATATACATACACGCAAACTAATCGTTTACATCTTCAACAATTGGATAATTTCAGTACTATGACGGATCGACGTCACGCGACAAGGTTGCGACATTTTTTACTACATTGTAAATACATTCATAATATACATTGCTTTGTAATTAAATTCAAACCGAAGTATCTTTCATTCGGCTTATTGAACCCCGGATCTCTGGGAACCAGACATGATGAGTTTATCGCGGCAATATCTCGTCACGATGTGGACATCTTGGCCATAAATGAGACCTGGTTGCGGGCGGGCGAGGAGGGGCGAGCGCCCGCGCCGGCCGGTTACCGGCTACGGCACGTGCCGCGCGACCGCGGGGGCGCCCGCGCCCGCGGCGGTGGCGTTGGTTTTTATCTCAAGCAGGGCATCGCTGCGCGACTTATTTCGCATCCGCAGGCACCACTCGTGGAGCAGATGTGGCTCAGTTTGACTGTGAATGGTACTCGGATAGCGGTCGGCACGGCATATCGGCCACCGTGGTTTGGTGTACTCTTTTATAGACGCCCTTAGTGAATCGATTTCGTCTCTCGCCAGATTTGATGTTATTATTCTAGTAGGGGATTTTAATATTAATTTGTTAAATGAACAAGATAGTAATACGGCAAAACTACTTGATTTTTTAAAGTGTATGAATCTCGTTCAATATATTGATCAAGCGACTCACTTTACCGATCACAGCGAAACCCTAATTGATCTGGTCTGCTCGAATTCATGTGTCACAAATTTACGCGTCAACCATATTCCGGAACTTAGCAGTCACGCATTGATCACATTTCAGGTTTCTGTTAGGAAAGACAAGATACCTCCTCAATGGATAACATATAGACCTATCAAAGACATTGACGTTAAAAAATTCAACGAGCGCGTCGCATCTATCGAGTGGGACAGTCTAGTTTCAAATGACGTTAATCACATGGTAAGTATGTTCAATTCGTCCATGTTACAGTTGTTTGACGAATTCGCTCCGGTCAAATCTGTTCGAATCAATAATAAATCTTATCCATGGATAACATTTACTGTTAAAAAAATGATGAAACTTCGTGACGAGGCCCACGCTCGTAGTAAATTAACGAAGAAAGAGTCGCACATAAAATATTATAAAGATTTAAAACATGTTGTCAATGCAGCAATCTACAGCGAAAAAACTGCGTACTTCAATCACCACATAAATAACAATTTAAAAAATCCGCGAGTTCTCTGGAAAAACATAAAAAATAACGTCGCCAACTTCAAGCGGAAGGATCTTGAATTACCAGTACATTTAAACAACCCTTCAAAATTGAATGAGCATTTTCTTGATCTTCCTGGAAATGGCAACGTTGATATTTCTCTTTTAACTCGATACGAGTTCAGCAGATTTGGTGATTCGGTTTTCTCTCTCGGCCCTGTTACGGAGATGAATGTGTCCAATATAATAAAATCGATTACTACAAATGCACAGGGTACCGATGGTATCACTTTGAACATGGTTTTGATGACGCTACCTCATACGCTCTCATTAATTACCAGCATTATTAACAAATCTATTGAGACAGGCGTCTTTCCCGAGGCGTGGAAGTCTGCTACAGTTAAACCTATCCCTAAAGTGCCTAACCCAATGAGTTTCAGAGATCTTCGTCCGATAAGTATTCTGACTTTCTTATCAAAAATTCTCGAAAGAGCTGTGTGCCTGCAAGTAACAAAGTATTTAGAGGCGAACAACATCCTGCCTGAGAAACAATCTGGGTTCAGGAAATCTCGTAGTACAACGACAGCCTTGCTAGATGTATTCGATGATATCTTAGCTGCCCGAAACAGTGGCGAAGGTACGCTTCTAGTGTTGTTGGATTTTTCACGAGCCTTTGACACTATCAATACCACACTTTTGCTATCCAAGCTGGCTTTCTATGGATTCGACACCCGTTCTCTGATCTGGTTTGCGAGTTACCTTAAGGGACGTACCCAGTCTGTTGAAGTACGTGATGAAAAAGGTGTGGTATCCATCTCTGATCCCCTGGTTGCTGAGCGGGGTGTGCCGCAGGGCTCTATTTTAGGACCTATTTTGTTTATTTTGTACAGTGCAGATATAATAAGTGATATAAATCACTGTAACTATCATTTGTATGCCGATGATATGCAACTCTACATATCGTTTAAGCCTCATGAAATTGGTTCAGCAGTTGATAAATTAAATTCAGATTTGAGACATATAGTTCAGTGGTGTGAGTCGAACAATCTTGTTTTGAACTCAAGCAAATCAAAACTTATGTTATTTGGTTCTAATAAGCTGCTGCGTGATCTTGATTCCTTTGTGCCGCAAGTTTTTATTATGGGTGATCTGCTGGAGCGTGTTTACTTGGCTCGAAACTTGGGCCTTACCATGGATGGCAAGTTGCGTTTTGAGGAGCATGTCTTGGAAGTAGTGCGAAACTGTTTTTACAGACTCAAAGTATTATACAATTTCCGTGAGTTTATTAACGTCGACCTACGTATAGATCTCTGTGACACACTTATTCTGTCGAAGTTGAGCTATGCCGATGCTGTCTTTGGTGGTTGCCTGCTGGCGCGGACCCGCGTACTGATGCAACGTATTCAAAATGCGTGCGCACGTTATTGTTTTAATGTGCCTCGTCGTTCTCACATCACTCCGTTTTTGAATAAAAACAAATTACTGAATATGGCCGCCAGGCGTGCCTCGCATTTTTCTTCACTGATTTTTGGAATCATTAATACCAAGCAACCCTCGTATTTATATAATAAATTAAAATTCTCGACACGAAAGGTGCGAGGTGCCCAGCGACTTATCAGTCTGAGGTGCAGCACGTCGGCTTTTCGAGGCAGCTTCCGATACGCCGCCACGAAGTGTTGGAATAACTTGCCACCGCCTATTAGAAACTGTTCATCCTTATCATCCTTCAAAATCAAAATTAAAAAGTATTTAATCGGCCTTCAAATTTCCAATACATAAGCCGACGTGAGCACCCACCGAGTCTTAGGCACTCATTCACTTTATTTATACAAATCTTAGACTCTGTATGACGTTGCGTGACGTTAGAACCATAATTGATCTGTATAATTAGCCTAGTTGTTCTATTTTGTTGTACTTTTAATTTGCCTGTGACATCTCTCTCCACATGTTTAGTAAGTCTAGCTTTATAATATTATCCTGTTGTATTCTTGGTTGCCCTGAAAACCAGCGCCATGACTGAAGAAATTCAGACATCGGCATTTGCTGAGTGGCATCCATTTTGGTGCTTTGTTAACTACTATTTCATTTAGATTAAGATTTCATGTACAAACTTTTTAACACCAAATAAATCTATTCTATTCTATTCTATTCTATTCAATACTTTAATGTCAACTTATTACAATTTGACCGGCCATTTACTCGGTCTGTTGATTTTATTAATTATCTGATTACGAAGCTTGTTACGGATTATGAGTTGTATTTATTGATGTTTGAAAATAAAGTAGGTGCCTACTTAAGTAACATGACATGACAATAAAAATCTAAAGAAATAAATGTATGTTTAAGGACTTTTGGCATATCGTTGATGTACCTATGCCAAAAATAAAAGGGTGCCTAAGACCTTGTGGTTGTACGCCACAAATATTAGTTTTTCATGAAGATTTAATCTGAACTTAGCCTAAACGGTGTTTGTCCCAATCAATATTATAACTATTTTTGTTACTTCTATACATTGTTTAGTTGAAAACCAATGTATCTAATAAAGTAGTTTGAAACTTTGTAATCGACTCATTTACATTTGCAAGAATATGTGAAATGAATGTAACAAGTAAAAGATGGCGCCACATTCGTCGTAACTGTCACACTAGGACTCAAATACGGTGTAAAAGTAGGTAGGAGCTCGAACGTAGCAAAAATCTTGAAGACGTAAGTAATCATTGATCATAAAGTAGGTAGGTAGGTACTACAAATTTGTCAGTAAACAATAAACCAGGATGGACAACTAAAGAGTCAATGGGACGAAATTATGTAATATTTTTAGCAATTGGTGGTTATATAGTAGGCTGATGAATTTATAATCCAAAAACGTGTAACTTATTATTACGTCCATTACAATTGTTTAATTTGCATTTGTTACAGACAGCAAACGGTAATAATTCAAAATGGAATCATGGAATTCGAACGTGATTGTTTAGGGAGGCTTGTTATCAATAACAAGCTTTAAAATTGACCCCAGACTAGGTAGCCAGTTCCAACCGACAATAGGACAGCCGAAGAGACTGAGCGAGTGCGGCCACTTGAATAACCGCGAAATATTTCTAAATTCAGTGCAAATATGCATGCAGCTAGGTGTGCACTGGACTCTATGAAGAAGCGGTTGGATAGGATCGAGACCCCGAATCAATAATTTGATATTGGAGGCGGGGTTATGCGAGGGGAGTAACGAGAAGCCGGAGCCTCGGCCCCAGCGCTTTAGCCTAAGGACATATATACCCCCAAGTATTTATATAATAAATACAATAGGAAGTGCTGGAGAAACTAAACTCCAAAGCGCTTTCGGTCGTATTTGTTAAATAAATAGGATCGCTAGCTTTTGCGCTCGACTCCGTCTGCGATATTCTTCTATCGCTATCCCGCGGGAACTACGCAATTTTTCGGGATAAAACGATTCTAACTACGTCCTTCCTAGGGTCTCAAACTATCTTTACAGCAAATTTCATTTAAATCAGTTTAGTGGTTATGTGAAATGTCGGCTATGACATGTTTATTTTTAACTTTTTTTTGGCTGTTCGCTTTAAGTCTCCTATCGTCTCTTTCGTTTCCCGTCCCTTCTTTTTTGTTCAAGTTTGTTTTACTGTTAGATTACGTAGGTATGTCAGAATTATAGTCATTATAGTTATTTGTAGATAGATAACTAATCATTTGTTAATTTCAATGTTCATTTGTGTATAATTTGTTGTGCAATAGTTATAAGAAAAACTTAATCATTTAGGTTGCTTGTGAATATCTTGAAGATTTTTAATTTTTTAATAAATAAAAATATACCCAGAATCAAATTCATTATTTTGTTTAATTTCCATCATCGATATTATTAGGTACCTACCTATACCTATTGGAAAAAATCTTGAAAATAATAATGGGAAAGTGAACCAAACAAAACACATAAGTACCTAGCGAAGTTTACAAAGCGATATTCATAAATTTGTATGTACTGTTTCAAATGATAGTTCCTTGTTATTTAAAATATTCATTGGTTGTATTGGTGACTAATACAAAGTTGAATGTACTGGAAGTATTATTTGTGCAGCCACTGCCACCGTTGACACTGCTTCCACATGCGCTGTACGCAACCTCCTCTGCACTTTATCAGGTTATGGGCCCGATATAAGGAGGTACGTAGTTTGCTATAATACAAGATTTCGCTTTATGAGAAAATTGAGCACTGAATGCGCATTTTGGCAAGCTGATATCGTGGCAGCTAATTTTAACACCCTCATACTGATAATCGGTTTTTAGTTTCTAAAAAAATATGAATATGTTGAAGATTGTTTTTTTTTTAAATATTACGACAGTGAAATTCATTATATTGTTTAATTTTCGGACTGACTTATCAACATTAAGATAAAGGCCTACCGGGAATATTTTAAAATGGAACCTTAGAATTCGAACGTTATTATTGAGGGAGGATTGTTATCAATAACAAGCTTTATAATTGACCCTAGCAGACTAGGTAGTGCCGACGTTTCAGTCGACAATAGGACAGCCAAAGAGACTGAGCGTTACAGACAGCAAAGGGCCTACCAGGAATAATTCAAAATGGAGCCTTGGAATTCGAACGTTATTATTATTCAGGGAGGCTTGTTATCAATAACAAGCTTTAAAATTGACCCCAGCACACTAGGTAGTGCCGACGTTCCAGTCGACAATAGGACAGCCAAAGAGACTGAGCGTTATAGACAGCAAAGGGCCTACCAGGAATAATTCAAAATGGAACCTTGGAATTCGAACGTTATTATTATTGAGGGAGGATTGTTATCAATAACAAGCTTTATAATTGACCCTAGCAGACTAGGTAGTGCTGACGTTCCAGTCGACAATAGGACAGCCAAAGAGACTGAGCGTTACAGACAGCAAAGGGCCTACCAGGAATAATTCAAAATGGAATCTTGGAATTCGAACGATATTATTTAGGGAGGCTTGTTATCAATAACAAGCTTTAAAATTGACCCCAGCACACTAGGTAGTGCCGACGTTCCAGTCGACAATAGGACAGCCAAAGAGACTGAGCGTTACAGACAGCAAAGGACCTACCAGGAATAATTCAAAATGGAATCTTGGAATTCGAACGATATTATTCAGGGAGGCTTGTTATCTATAACAAGCTTTAAAATTGACCCCAGCACACTAGGTAGTGCCGACGTTCCAGTCGACAATAGGACAGCCAAAGAGACTGAGCGTTACAGACAGCAAAGGACCTACCAGGAATAATTCAAAATGGAATCTTGGAATTCGAACGTTACTATTCAGGGAGGCTTATTATCAATAACAAGTTTTAAAATTGACCCCAGCACACAAGGTAGTCCCGACGTTCCAGTCGACAATAGGACAGCCAAAGAGACTGAGCGTTACAGACAGCAAAGAGCCTACCAGGAATAATTCAAAATGGAATCTTGGAATTCGAACGTTATTATTCAGGGAGGCTTATTATCAATAACAAGTTTTAAAATTGACCCCAGCACACAAGGTACGAGGGGTGTTCAATAAATTCTCGGTATAGTAATGAAAACAAAAGAAAGTGAAAGTAAGTTTATTTTTTATTTTTCAATATGTTCCTCCCCCACGTTTATACACTTATTAGATCGGTCGATTATTTTTTTAAACCCTCATAAAAATATTTTTCGTCTTAGCTGTCAAAATGCTCCTGAACTGCTGCCTTCAGCGCTTCATCGTCAGAAAATCGGTTTCCTCGAAGATCTTTTTTGAGATTGGGAAACAAAAAGAAGTCGCTAGGGGTTAAATCTGGACTATACGGTGGATGAGTAATACTTTCGAACCCAGATTCAAGAGCAGCGGCCTTGGAAATACGAGCACTATGCACCGGGGCGTTGTGATGCAGCAGCAGAACTCCGTTGCTTAACTTTTCTCTCCTCTTTTCTTCGATTGCCTTCCCTAATTGGCGTAGAATGTTAGCGTAGTACTCCCTGGTAATATCTACAGCCTTTGATTTAAAATCGATCAGCAATATTCCCTCACAATCTCAGAATATGGTGGCCATGACCTTAACAGCTGAAGGCATGGCCTTAAACTTCTTGGGATGAGGTGTTCCTTTAATTTGCTACTGCATGGATTCTTGCTTGCTCTCAGGATCATAATGATGAACCCAGGTTTCATCTCCGGTAACAATTCTTTGAAGTATCTCATCAGGATTTTCACCGCACATCTCCATAAAGTCGGAACAACAAGCTACACGCGTATCTTTCTGAAGCGGTGACAGCATTCGCGGCACCCATTTTGTACTTACTTTTGACATATTGAGGTGGTCATGTATAATATCATGCATAGTATCAATAGAAAGATTGGTCCTTTGTGCTATAGATTTCACCTTCACTCGACCATCTTCTTGAGGAATCCTTGGACTACTGGGAACAGGCAGGAGCTCGTAACACAAAAACCACAGTTGTACATATCGAGTTTATTGCAAGACTGACTTGACATGCGAAACAGTGTTGCCAGATGCTTACTACCAACATTACACCTCCCTTTCTAATCAGAAGTACTTAGAACTAATTATCATTAACTATGCTAAAATACAGTAAGTATACTTATATTATACCTATATGTACGCAAGCACTCTTTATTGACTAACATAATAATATAACTAAAGAAACACATACATATAGACAGCGCTAATATTTGAACATGAGTTAGGTGGTATCAGGGGCTAGTCATCCCACCCGTATCTTATTGGTGGTTTGCGAAGTCTCCCAGGTCGGCTCCCGGGCGGTCGCGGCTCACTCGCCGGTGAAGGCGGTTGGTAACTGTGCCTTTGTTCCCCCGCGTCTAGGGGCACTGGTGGGTCATCCTCCACTTCCTCTCCCGTCTCTGATCCCCTAGCGCCCTCTGCCCCTATCTTTTCCGGTGATGGTTGCCCGACCACATCCTCACTGTCCGGCGCCTCAGTCGGCACATCTGGGTCAGCTAAAATCGACCGTCGCGATATCCTCCGGATTTGGTCTACGTGCCTGGTAAGATGTCGACCGTCATCGCTGCTAACTATGTACCTACGCGAGCCTTCCTTATTTACAATGGTGCCCTTAACCCACTTATCCCCCGTCCCATAGTTCCTAGTCCAGACCTCGTCCCCGTGGCCGTGAGCCGCCGGGGCGGTGCCCGAGTGCTCCATCTGGCGCTGCTGCGCCCGCTCGACCTGGTCCAGCCGCGCGCGGTCGCTCCGCAGCAAGTCCCAGCGCGAGCGCAAAGGTCTACGCTGCAACAGCATCGCCGGACTTTCCCCGGTAGTACTATGGGGGCTATTTCTATAGGCTAACAAGTAGGCTTGCAAGGCGGTATGTACGTCTAAGTTATCCCTCATAGCTTTTTTTATGGCTCGTTTACACTGGTTAACCGCATTTTCTGCGGCACCGTTAGATGCGGGATGATAAACGGGAGAGAAAGATTGTTTAATTCCATTTGAGGTAAAAAAAAGTTTTAACTCCGCACTTGTGAATGGCGGACCTTGATCCGAGACGACCTCAATTGGCAGACCGAATCGCGCGAACATGGACTTCAATACCTTGATAACAGCTGTTGCTTTCGTCTGATTCATTTCAGCTATCTCAATCCATTTCGAACTGGAATCTACTACTACCAAGAACATTTTACCGTTCAATGGGCCTAGAAAATCCATATGAAGTCTACTCCACGGCTGCGCTAGGTAAGGCCACGCCTGTGGTGCAGCGCGCGGCGGCGCGGGTGCTTCCAGCGCGCAGGTGACGCACTGCTGGCAGGTCGCCTCGATGTCTGCATCAATGTTAGGCCACCACACAAAACTTCGTGCTAGGGACTTGGTCTTTACTATGCCCATGTGGCTACTGTGTAACTGTTTTAGAATAGTACTGCGCAATGTTGGTGGTATAATGATTCTGTAGCCCCACATTAAACACCCACGTTCAGTGTACAGCTCATATCTCCTAACGAAATACGGTTTTAGCACCTCATCCGCGCAATGCGGTGGCCAACCCGATTGTACGTAAGTCATTAGTTTACTCAATACCGGGTCCCGGGCTGTAGCTTCCCGGATATCACTATTCTTGACCGGTAAAAAATTTTCTACAAAATTTAAGTACGTAACCTCGTCTACTTTTACGTTCCTATCCGTCGGTTGTGGCAGTCGTGATAACGCATCTGCGCTATTTTTCGCGGACGCTACATACTCAATATCATACGTATAGCCTGACAGTAAAATGGCCCACCTCTGTAATCTCGATGCGGCCATAACGGGAATGCCTACTTTGTTTCCGAAAATATAAGTTAACGGTTTATGATCGGTTCTTAATAAAAATTTTCTCCCGTACAAATACTGATGGAACTTTCTTATTCCGTAAATAATAGCTAACGCTTCCCTGTCGATCTGCGCATACGCTCGCTCCGCGGCGGTGAGCGTCCGCGAGGCGTAGGCCACGGGGCGCTCGCCGGCCGGTGTGAGGTGCGAGATGACGGCGCCGATGCCGGCCGCGCTGGCGTCCGCCGTCAGCACTAGCGGCAGCGCCGGTGAGTAGTGCACCAGCACCTCACTGCTGGCCAGCGCTCGCTTCACCCGCTCGAACGCCTCCTGACACTCCTCGCTCCAGACGTACTTCACTCCGGCTCGTAACAATCTATACAAGGGCGTTAGCACGGAACTGACATTTTTGATAAATTTTCCGTAATACATCACCATACCGATGAAAGCTCTCAATTCTGATACATTTTTCGGTGCTGGAGTTCTTGCTATCGCTTGAACTTTGTCTGGGCAGGTGTGCACTCCCTCCTTACTTATAGTGTGACCTAAATAATTTAAAGATTCAGCGAAGAAAGAACACTTTTCTTTCTTTACTCTGAGTCCACTCGACTCGAGTCGTTCGAAAACTTTATATAAGTTAGTCAAGTGCTGCTCCGTCCCGGAACCCGTTATTATTATGTCATCAAGAAAAACTCCGACCTGCGGCAGGTCTGCGAATAACTGCTCGAGACGGCGCTGAAAAATACCCGGACTTGACGATAAGCCGTACACTAAACGTTTGTACATAAAGAGGCCCCTGTGCGTGTTTATTACCGTATATTTCCTAGTTTCGTCTAGTTCTAGCTGAGCATAAGCTTGCGACAAGTCGATCTTACTAAATCTCTCTCCCCCATGTAAACGAGCCAATAAATCCTCTACTTTGGGCAGCGGATAACGGTCGACCTCGATTACCTTATTTAGCGTCAGTTTAAAATCCGCACAAATCCGGATGGAACCGTCCTTCTTGACCACCGGCACTATCGGCGTGGCCCAGTCGGAGCGGTCGACGGGTGTGAGGATGTCGTCGCGCACCAGCTGTTCCAGCGCGCGCTCCACCGGCTCGCGCAGCGCGTACGCCAGCGGGCGCGCGCGCAGGAACACGGGCCGGGCGCCCTCGCGCACGTGGATGCTCACGTGCCCGCCCGTGAACCGGCCGAGCCCATCCGCAAACACCTTACAAAATCTGGAACTAAATTCCCGCTCGTTAAATTCCACTTCGCTTGCTTTCGATTTACTGTCGCTAAGCCTATTTTTTTGAGTGTTATATTGTAATACTGACACCGATATATTCATTTCTGCTAACCATTGACGACCCAGTAACGCCGTCTTGCCATTTTCAATAACATACAGATCTAATAACTTCTCCGTGTCTTTATACTTAACCTTAGGCTTAATTATTCCTACCGGTCGCACTACCTCCCCCGTATAATAGCGCAAAACTAACCTACACGGTAGCATGGGAAGGTTTGCAAACATTTTTCTATACATATCGTAACTAATACAAGATATAGCACTTCCCGTGTCACATTCCATATCTATGTTATGGTCGTTAACATTTAGTGAAATCATAATAGGTTGGCACTGTCCAATTGTTAAGCGATTAATGTCTATAAATACCTCATCACTGTCACTATCCTCCTGCTTGCTCTTGGCTACACCTGGTTCTTGCTCCTCCATGTTATGCATCGAATTGTTCTTCCAGACTTTGGGACACATCTTCTTTAAATGTCCGTCTTTGTTGCATATTCGGCAGACGTATATTTTGAATTTACACGTCTCCGAGCTGTGTTTGCCACCGCAAACTTTACACTCCAAATATCCCGTTTGGGGGGCTCGCTCAACCGCACCATAATTCGAAGAGCGATACTGCTCGCTGCCCGCTCCGCTTGTGACGCTTGGGCCGCCGCCGCCGCGCCGGGCCGCGTCCCGGCCGGCGCGCCTCGCCGCGCCGCGGCCGCCGCTCGCCGCCCGTTGCCCGCCGGGCCCGCCAGCGTATCCCATTCGGTGTACCGTTGCGGTGGCCGTGGTTACTGTATCGTTGCCGTCCTTGCCTCTAGTACAGTCTTCCACCAGTGCCGCGTTCGCCTCTGCCGCTTCCATCGATACCGCTAGCTTGTAGGCCTTTTCAAAGGTGATGCTGTCGTCCTCAGTAAACAATTTCTGCCTAATATTGTCGTTTACCAGGCCGCACACGAATTGGTCTCGCAAATTCTCTTTCAAGCTGTCAGCCGAAAATCCACAATCTTTACTTAATCGTTTGAGTTCCGATACGTATACCGCGATACTTTCGCCTTGTTTTTGCACCCGCTGCCTGTATTTAAACCTTTCTGCGAGCAAACTAGGTTTAGGGTTTAAATGTCCTTTCATAAGATCCACCAGCTCTGTGTAGGTTTTAGCCGACGGTTTATCCGGTGTACATAGGTTCACCATTAGTTCATACGCGTCACTACCAATGATCGTAATTAATGTCGCCACCTTTACTTCACTTTTTAACGCATTTGCTATAAAGTATTGGTCTAAGCGATCCACATAATTGTTCCAATCGTCCCTGGTAAGGTCAAACGGCCCCATCTTGCCGACCGCCATCGCGACCCGCCTATGACGCGCACTACCCGGCACCAAACGTTGTTATTTTGTCGTCACCGCACAACGCGCTCGCTCGACGTCGCGTACGCGTGGTAATCGAAGTACTCGTCGCCACTGAGGAATCCTTGGACTACTGGGAACAGGCAGGAGCTCGTAACACAAAAACCACAGTTGTACATATCGAGTTTATTGCAAGACTGACTTGACATGCGAAACAGTGTTGCCAGATGCTTACTACCAACATTACACTTCTAATATTATTTTTTCCACTTTATTGTCATTTTTTGGTGAAATAGCCCCGTTTGGCCGACCAGCTCTAGGGTCGTCTTTGATGCTCGCCCTCCCACGCTTAAATTCACTAGACCACTTGTGGATCATAGATAAAGAAAGAGCAGACTCGCGGTAAACAGAATCCATTTCTTCTTTTATGGTCTTTTGATTTTTCCCCTGTTTTGTCAAGAATTTTATCACGGCTCGGTGCTCTAATTTATTCAACATTGCAAAATCGTTCATAGTGATCACCTTTATTCCGCTGTTGCAAAGAAACAAAAGAAGTTACCAGTTTGAATTTTACTTTTTTATACTGTCAATGAAAGATACTTAACGACAAGTATGAAAAAAATAACGGAAGAGGTGTAAAATATATCAATACCGAGAATTTATTGAACGCCCCTCGTAGTCCCGACGTTCCAGTCAACAATAGGACAGCCAAAGAGACTGAGCGTTACAGACAGCAAAGGACCTACCACGAATAATTCAAAATGGAATCTTGGAATTCGAACGTTATTATTCAGGGAGGCTTGTTATCAATAACAAGCTTTAAAATTGACCCCAGCACACTAGGTAGTGCCGACATTCCAGTCGTTCCAGTTCCAAGCGACAATAGGACAGCCGCAAGAGACTGAGTGAGTGCGGCCACTTGAAGAACCGCGAAAAATTTCTAAATTCAGTGCAAAAATATGCATGCAGCTAGGTGTGCACCACACTCTATGAAGAAACGGTAGGATAGAATTTGGCTGTTTGCTTTAAGTCTCCTATCGTCTCTTTCGTTTCCCGTCCCTTCTTTTTTGTTCAAGTTTGTTTTACTGTTAGATTACGTAGGTATGTCAGAATTATAGTCATTATAATTATTTGTAGACAGATAACTAATCATTTGTTAATTTCAATGTTCATTTGTGTATAATTTGTTGTGCAATAGTTATAAGAAAAACTTAATCATTTAGGTTGCTTGTGAATATATTGAAGATTTTTAATTTTTTATATACCCAGAATCAAATTCATTATTTTGTTTAATTTCCATCATCGATATTATTAGGTACCTACCTATATCTATTGGAAAAAATCTTGACAATAATAATGGGAAAGTGAACCAAGCAAAACACATAAGTACCTAGCGAAGTGTACAAAGCGATATTCATAAATTTGTATGTACTGTTTCAAATGATAGTTCCTTGTTATTTAAAATATTCATTGGTTGTATTGGTGACTAATACACAGTTGAATGTACTGGAAGTATTATTTGGGCAGCCACTGCCTCCGTTGATACTGCTTCCACATGCGCTGTACGCAACCTCCTCTGCACTTTATCAGGTTATGGGCCCGACATAAGGACATAGTAAAAGCATAACACTTTTACTATGATAAAGAGGTACGTAGTTTGCTATCATACAAGATTTCGCCTTAATCGGTTGAGAAGATTGAGCACTGAATGGGCAATTTGGCAAGCTGATATCGTGGCAACTAATTTTAACACCCTCATACTGATAATCGGTTTTTAGTTTCTAAAAAAATATGACATGAGCGATTAGAAAATAAAAACTACGTTATTATTTTTCGTCATATTTTTGGCCCAAAATGTTTGAAATTGGTAACAATCTTGTACGAAAAATCTTTCATATTGTTTTTTCAATGGTACTTACTGAATTAAACAAGGAAAGAGACATTGGCGATGACTTCTAGCTTTTGTTCACGTTGGAAATAGAAACTGGGAAACAAACAGATTGGTAATTAATTAATTACTTCTTAGAAACTTTGAATATGATTTGGTCATTACTATGACTCAAGTTCAGTAAAGTTAATGTGATATTAATTAGGCAGGGGGGGGGGGGGGGGTATTTTTGATTACCCTGTCCAAAAGCCGGCATAGTATAAAACCTTCTTGCCTTTTGCCCACCTATCAGTTGGTGCTTGGCAGTTTTGGAGTGATTATATTCCAGTGGGTAAATTGTTTATCAAGTACCTACCCGCGAAAACATTCGTGTCATAGTGGTGAGAACTGAGTACTGAGAGAATACTGAGAACTTAGGTGAGTCCTTTCACAGATATATTTTTTTTTGATTTTATTTAAATTATTTGATTTTAATTTCATATTTTTTAATTTATGATTTTCTTTATACTACTTTTATAAATAATGCTTTTTTCTTAAGGTTTGTGAAAAAAAAAACTTTATTTTTTTACAAGCTTTTATTTAACTTGTATGTATGTACATACAATAATACATACATGTATATACAGTCCGTGAGATCTTAAAAAAACCTTCGGATTTTAGAAGCATGCTTCGGGTATAGACGATGACACGCGATCGTTATATGCGGTTCTGTTCTGTTATCAACTTGCAAAACTTTTCAAAGTTACCATAAAAAGTTATGTAAAGAATAACCATCAGCACAAAATAAACCTTACTGTAATAATATTACGCTTCTTTATCTTTTTATAATTTTAATACAATATGACTTTTTGTCATGATACAAATAAAACAAAATCAGCGTTTTCGAATTCTTCCATCGTCAATTTAAATTGAGAACACCCCGCCTCAACACACTACTTTTGTTTGGAAATATATATAGAGCTGTTGTTATACTGTATCTACTTCTCTTGGGTATGTCAAATGAATTTTTATGGTCTACTTTCCTTTTATATATATTTTTAATGTACTTTTCGAAATCTCCGTTGCTTCTATAACTCGATCTTGTACCTTATTAAAATATTTACGACCAACTTTTTTCTTAAAAATTTCAACTTATATACAAAATATTTATAAATGCATTGTAAACAATTTCCAGTGATTGGCTATTTACAGAAATACCCTGCTTAAGTTGACTTGCCATGGAAATCAATTTCCGAAAAATAACAAACTACCTAAATAAATATATGTAAGTGGTGGTTTTAACTGCTCTATATAAATCAATGAAAACAAAACGAGTGCACTCTACGCGTGATGGATTGCTACTGAGTCAAAAAGACAATTGTCATTTTTTACTAACGAATCCTTCCGATTTCCCCCGAAACCCGAAGGGTTTTCTAAAAGCTCACGGATTGTAACTTGGTATTTATGTAAAGTGCGAGTCAAATCTTGCAACCGAATGTATATCACTTCCAATGGTCAGATTGACTTAAAATTTTGTATAGTATGTAAATATGCAAGTTCGGTGACAATGCAAGCACAGTCAACAAAATGTACAGTCAGCAAAAAGTCTTGCATTTTTCTAACAATAACTTATTTTCTTTTCATTTTTCACAGACAGCTGAGTCCAGATCTAAATCTTCGAATATTGTTTTTGAAAATGGAAGGTCCAATTGCATACGGTATGGCACTCCGTGCGCGCCTTGACGACCCCAGAAGGCAGAGAACGATGCTCACTACGAATATTAATTATGCAATGCGTTCTCTGCACTTGATGAAAAGAAGACTGGATAAGATTCAGACAAAATTAAACAATTTAATTTTGGAATCGAGCTTGTGGAAGATGCGATACGAGAAGCCGGAGCCTCCTCGTACGCAGCGCCGACACCAGAAGGCGTATAAACCGCCCAATATAACCAAGTACAATAGGATACACTGAAAAGTATCGACGTGGTTATATCCTTTCACAGGCTGTCAAACTGTCTCTGTTCCAAATTTCATCCAAATCGGTTTCTCATCGTCATCTAACCTCCTGCCTACTAAATGAACTTTTTTGTTTTTTTTTTCAAACTTTCAAATCATATTGCTTAGAGCTTAAGATGTTCAAGGAAAATAGAGGATAAAATCTCCAGCTTTTCCTACTAGTTTTTCACGATGTTCTTTAAAAAATACATCAGTGTTCAATTTTAATTATTTCTTATGTCCTTCCCAAAGGAAGGATATAGGCACGAGGCTAAAGCAGTTTTAGCGCTCAATTAGTTTGGATAAGTATCGTTAGATTATAAGTAGTTGTCCACAATGAATGTCTACTAATAAATGACATAAGTAACTGTCAAATTATTCTTATATATTAGAGTTTAGTTTTGTAAGTAAGGGACCCCATACATCCCTGTATTATTATTATTTTGTATTTTTTTTCTTTAATTGTATACTGTAGTTTTTAAGTAGGTATTTTATTTGTAATTATTTTATTATGAAAAAATGACTTTCTGTCAAGTTTCTTGCGGCGCATTCTTTTTGGCAATGATGGTCTTCCCGAAAGCGCCGGTAGTTTAAAAAAAAAGTGACATGTAAAAGTGCCCATTGCGGCCTATTTACTGAATAAATGATTTAGATTCTTCTTTTTAACTTTTCTGTTTGCTTTCTTCTCCTTATCTCTTTTGTTCCAGTTCATTTTGTTTTGTTCAAGTTTATTTTACGCTAAGGATTGTGAGAAAGTAATTATAATGATTTGTACAAATCATTTCTTAATTCCAACTTTCAATTGTGTAATAATAGTTATATATAAGAAAAAACATAATAGTTTGGTTGTTTGTGAATATTTATACTTTGTTTAATATACCTGTGATCTAATTATTATTTTGTTTTGTTGAATATTGGTTTAAGCATGTCTTCTTCTCTTTTAAAAAATGGCTTTCTGTCCTTATTAGGACAATTTCGCCAGTGTCAGGGTACTCTCTTTGAGAGGGACGTTGTTCGGTAGCCGTAGTTTTTGCAACTTGATAGTAAAATTCCAGAAACCACGTGGAGACAACTTGCACATTAAAAAATGTCAGACACGAGAGCAATATAGAATTTTATGATCACTGTTCACTGTTAAGCTTAATCGCCGCATAAAACACTATCAAAATTATACTTCAACCAGCCAAAAAAACAGAAATAGCAAAATTATATATTGATTACATCCGCCATTTTCGAATGCCACAAATCGAATCACGGTTTAAGCATGTAACATAACGCAATGACCTGACAGTGACATTTGTCAGTTTGTCCGTATCCGTTTCCTATTTTTGTTATCGATACTCTGTGCTTTCTCTCGGTGTCAACCTCCGTACAAGAACTTTGTTTTGAGAGTGCTAATATTTAATCCATAAGTTTTAATCCTATTTTGACAACTGTAAATAGTGGATTTATGGTGGAATAAATGCCGCTATGTTATAGACTACATCCTGAAGTTTATTTTCAAAATTCTTCAACTCCGTTGTGCCTAACAGCAGGGAACACGCTATCGATTCCACTGGCCTCTCAACATGTTTAATTTCCGGACAGACTCATTACAGTGAACGAAACAAAAACTTATCTGTATGTATAGCGAAGTGTACAAAGCAATATTCATAAACTTTTCCAATGCAATATCTTTTGTACTTAGATCATGAAACTACCGTGAGACTTACTCATATTAAACGATATTGTAACGGATAACTCACATCTTAAATCAAGTTTAGCTCGACTGTTTCGGGCTATTTCGAAACCCTTCTTCTATGGAGCACGCGACTCGGCGGCTGCTGCAAAACGCGCTCAAAACGGGTTCAAAGATAAATTTGGAAGTCTAAAAATATTACTTACAAACTTGTGTTGTTTTGTGGATATTGTAAAGGTATTATTAAAAGCTAAAATGGCGGAAAGAAATCCAGTAGAGAGACATGAAGTTGACAGGAAAATATCAGAGAGACGCTTAGCTGAAGAACGCGTCGCCGAATGCTGGGATGAAATGGGAATACCCAAGGAGCCAACAACCTGTGACCACGAACACGATGGAATCAGTCCATCTAGTGAGAGTCCTGCCGACGCTTCGTATTTCCCACCGTGGTTGACAGTCAAGAAACTTTCTGTTCAAATAAATTTTGACTATTTCCGTAAACATCGTTTTTCGGATGATCTGGATTCCGACGACACTGAAGATTCCGACAACACTGATTCCGAAGCCGTCACAGGGGACATGACCCCTCTCGCCAAAATCGTAAACGTCAATGTTTTAACACATATTCATCAATCAGCGTGCAGCGGTCAGGAACCCCTTCCACTAATATTATAAATGCGGAAATTTACAAGTTTGTTTGTTTGTTACTACAGCACGTCTAAACCGCCGAACCGATTTAGATGCAATTCGGTATACCTACAGATAGTTTGAGTTCCAGAAAAAGGACATAACATAGTTTTTATTCCGGAAACTTGCATATTTTCCGCGGGATAGCTATAACTGAATTTGACACGGATGCGGATTTGCTGAAAATAATTAAATTCCTTATACTTATCTAACGAAATTATAGATAAAATAATTAATTGAATAGCTATTAAAGATATCCCTTAAAAGTCAGATTTGACTGTAGCAATGCCACATTTTCCTGCCACTTGTCACAGTGCCATCATGAAGTTTCTTTGGGTTCAAAGAGAAATTTGGAAGTCTAAAAATAGTACTTACAAAGTTGTGTTGTTTTGTGGATATTGTAAAGGTACTATTAAAAGCTAAAATGGCGGAAAGAAATCCAGTAGAGAGACATGAAGTTGACAGGAAAATATCCGAGAGACGCTTAGCTGAAGAACGCGTCGCCGAATGCTGGGATAAAATGGGAATACCCAAGGAGCCAATAACCTGTGCCCACGAACACGATGGAATCAGTCCATCTAGTGAGTCCTGCCAACGCTTTGTATATCCCACCGTGGTTGATAGTCAAGAAACTTTCTGTTCAAATAAATTTTGACTATTTCCGTAAACATCGTTTTTCGGATGATCTGGATTCCGACGATACTGAAGATTCCGACAACACCGATTCCGAAGCCGTCACAGGGGACATGACCCCTCCCGCCAAAATCGTAAACGTCAACGTTTTAACACATATTCATCCATCAGCGTGCAGCGGTCAGGAACCCCTTCCACTAATATTATAAATGCGGAAATTTGCAAGTTTGTTTGTTTGTTACCTACTACAGCACGTCTAAACCGCCGAACCGGTTTAGATGCAATTCGGTATACCTACAGATAGTTTGAGTCCCAGAAAAAGGACATAACATAGTTTTTATTCCGGAAACTTGCATATTTTCCGCGGGATAGCTATAACTGAATTTGACGCGGATGCGGATTTGCTGAAAATAATTAAATTCCTTATACTTATCTAACGAAATTATAGATAAATAATTAATTGAATAGCTGTTAACGATAGCCCTTAAAAGTCAGATTTGACTGTAACAATGCCACATTTTCCTGCCAGTTGTCACAGTGCGATGAAGTTTCTTTGGGTTCAAAGAGAAATTTGGAAGTCTAAAAATAGTACTTACAAACTTGTGTTGTTTTGTGGATATTGTAAAGGTACTATTAAAAGCTAAAATGGCGGAAAGAAATCCAGTCGAGAGACATGAAGTTGACAGGAAAATATCCGAGAGACGCTTAGCTGAAGAACGCGTCGCCGAATGCTGGGATGGAAAGGGAATACCCACGGAGCCAACAACCTGTGACCACGAACACGATGAAATCAGTCCATCTAGTGAGTCCTGCCGACGCTTCGTATTTCCCACCGTGGTTGATAGTCAAGAAACTTTCTGTTCAAATAAATTTTGACTATTTCCGTGACCATCGTTTTTTGGATGATCTGGATTCCGACGACACCGAAGATTCCGACGACACCGAAGATTCCGACGACACCGAAGATTCCGACGATACCGAAGATTCCGACAACACCGAAGATTCCGACAACACCGAAGATTCCGACGACACCGAAGATTCCGACGACACCGAAGATTCCGACAACACCGAAGATTCCGAAGACACCGAAGATTCCGACGACACCGAAGATTCCGAAGACACCGAAGATTCCGACGACACCGAAGATTCCGATGACACCGAAGATTCCGACGACACCGAAGATTCCGACAACACCGAATATTCCGACAACACCGAAGATTCCGACGACTCCGAAGATTCCGACAACACCGAAGATTCCGACGACACCGAAGATTCCGACAACACCGAAGATTCCGACGATACCGAAGATTCCGACGACACCGAAGATTCCGACAACACCGAATATTCCGACAACACCGAAGATTCCGACGACACCGAAGATTCCGACAACACCGAATATTCCGACAACACCGAAGATTCCGACAACACCGAATATTCCGACGACACCGAAGATTCCGACAACACCGAAGATTCCGATGACACCGATTCCGAAGCCGTTCCCAAAATCGTAAACGTCAAATACCGACCGACCGACCGTTTCGCGATTTCGCAAATACTGTCATTAATATTTACTTAATACTTGTTTATTTTGTGTATTAATGTAATTTGTGAAATGCGAAAAAACGTTTTCTATTTCTATTTAAATACAAAATCTTCTGAAAATTTGCATATTGAAAACAGCTATTTTGGCCCCTAGCCGCGATGACTTATTATTAGTGACCCCCTCTATAATTTCAGCCTGCGATCACGCCTGCACACCACTGAAAGCAAATTTCAAGTAGATGCCTCGATCCCATCAAACGTTGAGAAGATCCGCCCTGCGGAGACGATCATGGCTGAACCATCAGGGCTTGCTAGATTTGACCCGTACGTACATAGGTACATAAACATTGCAGGATAAAAAAAAAGCTTGTAAAAGCAATACCCTGTCTAAAAGGAGTCATGTGCCCGACTGTGGGACGTATACAACATTTTATCACATTTGAAAATGTTTAACACTTAATTAATACCCACGTTATAATTAATAAATTCCTAAAATTGCTAAAAGTGACTCCGAAGCGGTAACGTTTCGTGGTTTCGTGTGCTCTGCCTACTCCATTTGGGAATACAGGCGTGATGTTTCTGTGTATGTGTGTGTGGGTGTGTGTGTGTGTGTAATTAATAACACATCAAACAATAATAAAAGACCGGAAATCGAAACAAGAGAATGAATCATGCCTAATTAATTAGTAAGCTTTATAATACTCGGTAATCGATTAATTTAGAATCAATTATTGCAAGTACTGGTACTGATTGAAATGATGTGATAATGTACCGGTACAAGAAAATCAAGTGTGGGTAGTTCGAAAAACTTACGCGACAAAACGAACTTGATACCCTATTAACCGGTTCGCAAATTCCAACTAAAAAAAAAAGACGAGACTAGAAAATAAAAGCTAGTTACGTTCATCGTCACTGTCACATTTTTGACCTAAAATGCTTGAAAATGGCAACAATCTTGTACAAGAAATCGTAGTAGGTACTACCACATCGTTTTCTATTATGGCACCGTAACTAAACTAAGAAAAAAATATTGCAATAAGAATTGAGAAAAGAGAATTGCAATGCGACAAGCGAGAGTCCAACATTGTTTTACGACTTTTAGTTTTGTTCACGTATCTATAAAACTTCTAGAAATTAGGAAACGAACTGATTGGTAAGTAATTAGGCGTCTTAAAACCTTTGAAATGTGGTCATTACGATGATTCAAGCTCAGTTAATTTATTATTAATTAGGTAGGGGTAGGTACTTTTATAATCGATGTTTTTCTTCTCTCACATCTCGGTTTAAAAATAAAATTGTGCCAACTTTAGTGGTCACTAAATTTCTTTTCATTTTATAGACTACTAAGATCATTAGAGAACAGTTGAAAATGAAGGATGATCCAGTACCTCACATTGTTCCAGAACAGTTTGATGTATATTTCATGCTTTGTGTTTGATGACCGCAGCAGCCCCGAATGGAAAACAAATCGAAGACATGGCTCGAAAAAGAACCACGAACATCACTCCGCGATAATATATATAATTGCTGCAAGGCGTTCTCTGGACGCAATGAAGAACAGAATAGACGAGATTGAAACAAAATTAAATAATTTTAAGTTTGGAATAGAGTTTGTGGAAGAGAAGATACGAGAAGCTGGAGCCTCGTACACAGCGCCGACACCAGAAGGCGTGTAAACCACCAAGTAACGAAGAGCAATAGCAGGCACTACCAGTGACTTTTTTTTATGACTTCACTCCATTGTACCAGTGACTTCGACCTTGTTATGTCCTTCCTATATTCGGTTTCATTATCTGAAACAGTTTTAGCGTTAAGAGGTAACCACTTACTATTTTATTCAATTTTTGTTGCGTCATTTTAAAGAAAAAAAC
Source organism: Choristoneura rosaceana (assembly GCA_037349165.1). Classification (NCBI taxonomy): domain Eukaryota; kingdom Metazoa; phylum Arthropoda; class Insecta; order Lepidoptera; family Tortricidae; genus Choristoneura; species Choristoneura rosaceana. Next base: position 3,808,162 of record JAZBNJ010000026.1, read on the forward strand.
TCAGTTTCGTTTGTATAACGCGAACAAAGCGGTATAGCCACAAGATTTGTATGTTTTTGTTACGCCATTTTACAGAAAAAAAGTCATATTTTTTATGTATGTATAACGCGAAAAAAGCAGTATAGCCACAAACTACCAAGAATATTATAAAGATTTTATAGAATTGATTTGCAAAATTGTACACTGTATTTGCACATACAGAAAAAAATCAACATTATGATTTAGGTTTGGAATAAATTATATAAAATCTTCTGTCTCACTCAATCAATCATTCACTTCATGTATGGAGATTTTTAAATCCCATTGTTTTATTCTTGTGTACCTACAAGTTTTCACAGAAACCTGACAATTATTGTCAGAACACAATAAAAAAAATTTTAGGGTTCCATACCCAAAGGGTAAAAGCGGGACCCTATTACTAAGACTCCACTGTCCAACCGACCGTCTGCCACCAGAATTTGAATTTTTCACATATTTTGTATTTCTGTTGCCGCTATAACAACAAATACTAAAAACAATAAAATAAATTTAAGAGGCGCTCCCATACAACAAACGTGTTTTTTTTGCTAATGTCCAATGTTGTGTAGATGATGGTACGGAACCTTTCGTGCGCGATTCCGACTCGCACTTGGCGGCTTTTCATTTTTGTTTTACTATTTTCAGTTTTGTATTATTTTGTTGTATTTGTTTGTCTTTGAGAGAGTGAAGTCTCCTTTCTTTCCTTCAGTAGGACCAGTATGGATTCCATTAAAATCGTTGGATTCCATTTTGAATTGTGTGACAGATACTTTAATTAAGTAATGCAATGGCAATGACCGTCGCAAACAAAAGCGTTAAATACTCGTAATTTTAAATAAATACTTTATTCGTTCCATTTTTCGGTACAAAATCGTCACTAGTACCTTAGGAACTAAGGCTTAAATTTAATGTTTAATATTCCAGTTGTTAATCATCATAATACAATATAATGTACCTGTAAGTCATAGTTATAGTCAGAGTTCACGTTTAATTTACTAGACAACTATGTTAAATTTTTACGGGATTATAAATTATTATTACTTACTACTTGCACGTTAGCGTAACTTAAATACATTGTTATAGCGACACAATTTAAAATGACGCTTTAAGGGGAAAACAAAATTACAATGTCCCAAATTAAAAAAATCACTTACTCCCAGAGATTTCCTATTACAAATTTCGTAATTGTTTTTTTTTTCTTTTTGGGAGCTGGGATATATAAATTCTTAACATTGATATGTATTCAGAGTGATTTTAAACATAAAAAACAGACCACCTTTTTACCAAAATAGGAGCATTTTTAAATTAAATTACTCAAAAATATAATTCGAAAGTGGTAATATTTGCACATTAATAGCTACAAAATTACATACAGCACCAGTTTTAACTAGTTGACCAGAGGCCTTATTGCCTAACATTTCTGACACTCGCGATCGCAATAAAATGACAGCTTTTGTATGCGAAATATGTCATTTGATTGCGATCACGAGGATCAAAAACATTAGGCAATACGGCCTCAGGTCAATTAGAGCTGTAGTTTTTTGTAGATTTTCAAATTTAACTATTTCACCATTTACGAATCACCAGTTCCCTGGACCCCTATTTTAAATTATGAACACGACAGGCGTAAGACGATGAGAACTTTGTCTAAATTTTGAAACAAATGAATCCCGTTATAACACGGAACTTAACTCGACATTTTTAACACATTTTTGAAATAGGAAGCAATTTCGCAAATATTATATTCGTACATTATTAGGTTAAAGGTTTAAATACCTTTTTGGGCTACGCTCAGTATGTTGAATATTGTTAATAAATATAATTAGTAGTTATATGTAAAAGTTTTAAATAAGTTAGGTTATTAATAAATACAAATGTCATTACATTAATTAAAAATACGGTAATTTTAATATAACATTTTTACATCGCTGTCTAAAGAAAAAGTGTAATATTTTCAGGCTCCTTGTATGTATGTATATCAGATTTTTCCACTAATAACTAAAATTTTTTAAACCATTACATTGGAAAATTTTACTTAAAATTTTATTGCCTGTTCTTAATGATTGTTGAATTCCGAAATATACAATCACCTTCAATTATTATGTTTAATTTTCGGATAGATCACTATTATAACTAGTTTGAAATAAACACTTGAATCCAAAACATAACCAAACTAGTAAATTATAGAAATCAAATATATTTCTTTTCAGATTAGAGGTATTTTCAAAGTAGTGACGATATCCACTGTACATCAAATATCATAAAATTAATAAAAGACTGTTATTTCTAGATTTGTACCTGTTTTTGAAAAACGAAACATTACATTGATCGACTTTATAACCCAATACTGAACCGCCCAATCACGCACAGTACGAGTACACTCAATTCCTTCACATAAAATACTCAAAAACCCTGCACATGTTTCCAATCAGTCTATCTCACCTACTCCATGTGTAAAGTGTCGCTCCTATAGCAATAAGGCATATGTTCGTTAAACTTGCACACATGCGCATTGTCCTTGGCCGCGTACAGACGCGCATTGTCGACGTATGCGTCGCACACATAGCACCACACTGACAGATCCGAGAGGGACAGCACTAGCGGGTGTGAGGTGGACGCGTGATGCGCTTCCATGTGTGCGTTTATGCTGCGGCCGCATGCTCTCTGTGGAAAACCGTTCGGTTGTTATAAAACAAATGATACAAAAGTCGTAAACGCAAAGGTTTAATATCATATTTTTTGGAATATTAAAATAATTTTTAATATTTACAACATAATAAACAAAGAAAACATTACGTCACAAAATAAAAAACATTACAAAAATCACGCATCAATAAAAACAATACTTTTTTGTGCATTTCTAGTGCCGTACTTTTTAATTAAAAAAAAATATCGTGACAGTAAATGTGGTAAAAGCAACATATTTACCTAGGCAAAAATATCGAAAACAAAGTGTATAAAATAAATAATAAATAATTAAACAAAGCATGGCAACACAGCATAACACTTAACATGATGAAATAATAAGTAAAATATTTTTTCTCAGGCAAATGTCCATTTTTCAGTGCGTCAAATGCTTTGGTGTTGGTATATCAATGCAGGAGACGTACTTATCACTTGTTGTAAAGCAACATGTAGCTTATAATTATAGGAACCTAAAAGGAATCTCTTTTTGCATAGATAAATTATCTTCCTATTGTATCGCAGAGCGTGAGCACTCAAAATTTCTTTCCTACTTACAAACCTATACCAAAACAAAACAGCGACACAACCACGAACAAGTAAACTTGGCATGCATGCATTGTTAAACAGAGTTAATAATAAGGGTTCTCTTAATAAGGTAGAAGCGATTTAGTGACCACATGCATTGACTTCGAAATTGAATCTTAATGTTTTAGTAATAAGTTACCATTGTAATTATTTAATATATTACTAGCTTTAAAAATAGTCTTTGTCAGGTATGTCAATAGCTGTTTTTGATTCTGTGGTAGTATGCTCCAATAAATAGGGCCTTATTAAGGGTTAATATCTGTCACCGCGGTGCGTGTCAAAATATCTGACTGGTCCTACCGCCACCGGCCGTCTTATACTGAGCGGCAAAAAATCTGCCCCCGAAATATTATACAGTAAAAGGCACAATATTTTTTGATTGTTTACTTGCCTTCTCGTGAGCATAACGCGTAACTGTGTCGAAATATCGAGCTGGTCTAAAATCAAAGTACGCTGAACAAAACTCGAATTTAATTAATAAAATCGGTAAAAGGTAATTTTGTATGTAGAGTGAGCCAAATTTTATGCCGCTGAGTATAAGTATATACATACTGGTGTGTTAGATCGTTTACCTTTACTTGCCCGAATTTCACTTGCCATACCAACGTTTGCCATAAAATATATAGAACCGTGCTGTTTTCAGTATTTTTTTTAAATAGAATGCATTAGGTTAGGTTAGTTTAATATCAACTCTGAAGAAATAACTATTTCAGAAATAAATTACTTTATGGCAAATTAAAATTCTAGAAAATGATACATTCGGGCATATGAAATTCGGGCAAACGATAGAGAACCGTGTTAGATATTGGTGCTGGCGACCGATAAAGTAAGGTATGTCAACTTTACTAAGAATGATTTTAAATGTCAGAAATAAACCTCAAAGCCAATCAATATCCCCATTCATATAGTAATGCAACACAAATACAAGTATACTCACAACGTAACAATGCAGGCACACCCAGACCTCGTTCGTTTCCTCGCAGTCACAACACTTGACACCCTGCTCGAACTTAACGTCCGGGGGTATCTCACACAACACGTCCAAGTGAGGGCACCAAGGCAACGGTATCACCGCGAACATCTCACCGTCCACTATCGCTTGCATGTTCTCTGCTAAATAATCCACTAGAGTCACGTTTTGAGTCACTTTACTGGAGCTCGCTTTGGGTTCGATCTCCTTGGACGAACCGGGTTCGTTGGCGTCTTTTGAAGACTGTGGCTTTTCTTCCTCGTCATCAGTCCCGCAATGTATACCGTCGGAGCATTTCGGTTGCAAACTCAGCGAAGACAGACCAACTTCTATGGAATCGTCTTTGTCACTGCACGGGGATTTGAATGATTCGAAAGATTCTTCTGACTTTACATCGCTGGTATCATGATCGAAGACTGTTAGACCTCGGCTCGGTAAGGGGTCTTCTAAGACGTTCTCTGATGGCAGTGCTAGTTGGAATTTTAGGCTTTTCCAATATTTTTTGTGGGTGGTTATGACGTCGTTGATGGTTTCGATGGCGTATGGGTGGGCCGTAGTTTTGGGGTCGTAGTGGTGGGTTAGGGGATCGCCGAGTAAGGCTTTTGTGCACTGTGTCATGGCGTGGGATATGCTGGTGATGTTGTAACCTCCTTCGAGGCAGAGGACTATGCGGCCGCCGGCCAAGCCCCGCAAAAGCTGCGTCATACGTCCGTAGCACTCTGGGGACACCTTGCAGCCTGTAATGTTTTAAGTACAGATGACAAACAAAAATCAGTGCATGGGCGACCGAGCTTTGCCCAGGGAAAAACTCGAGGGCACACGTTTTTGCAGAGATACGACAAAGCTAGATAGATTGTTCGTCCCCGAAAGCCTCCACATAGCAAATTTCTTCGAAATCGTTAGAGCCCTTTTCAATATCCCCGAAAAAATAAATATACAAGAATTGCTCGTTTAAAGATATTAAATAAAAAATAAAATAATATTCATCTATCCTTATTATAGATATTTTAATCAACTAATATTTTACGATATTTCGCGGTTACTGTCTACTAAAATAAATAACTACACTCGAGAGCAAAAGTTTCGGGTCACTAACATTTACTTCAATATCTTGAAAACGAATAAAGCTGTCGTATTGAAATAAATTGAACCTTATAGACAATTTAATAATCCTTCATTACACGTGTAAAAACTTATTGGTCGACGTTAAGTAATGCCATCAAAAAAGTTATAAACAAAATGATCGCTTTTTTTCTCAAATTAGAACTTCTAATTTTCGCAACTGTCTTTACTTATGTTTTTGTTCTGTTATAAAATATGTTTATAAAAAGTCTCCCAAGTATCCAATAGTCATTATCAAAGTAGTAATTATGTCACTCACACCCGAGGAATGTACGAGAATCCGCACGCTGCTGGAAATTGGGACAAGTCAGCGAGAAACAGCAAGAATAGTCGGTTTATCGTTGTCTACTGTCCAGCGTGATCGCCAGCGGTTTCTAGAAACTGGTTTGAACCTACGCAGACCAATAACAGGCAGACCCAGGTGTACAACGGAACGGGAAGATCGATATCTAGTCAACACTATGCTGCGAAATCCATTTCTTACGGGAACAGCACTGACTCAACATTTTTTAGGGCTTGGTGAAAGTAACCCTTGTGCTTGGACTGTAAGACGGCGATTTGCTGAAGGTAATGTGAAACCATTTAGACCCGCAAATGGACTGAAACTCGAGCGGCACCATCGTATAGCAAGACAAATTTATACACGCGAACACTCAGATTGGATAATTGAAAATTGGTCAAATGTCAATGTTCTCGGACGAATCAAAATTTATGCTGTATAAAAACGACGGAAGGGCAAAGGTATACAAAAGACCAGGAGAAAGAATTAAGCAAGCCTTTATTGAAGAAAAGGTGGCATACGGTGGTGGTTCGGTACTCGTGTGGGCTGGAATTTCTGCGGAAAGCCGAACAGAGCTAGTAATGATCGAAAACGGTACTCTTAATGGCGTAAGATACGTGGATGAAGTCCTTAACGAGCACGTTGGTCCATTTATGGCAAGACTCGGTGAGAATGCTATCTTTATGCACGATAACACCCATCCCCACACTGCTCGTGTAGTGCAAACCTACCTTGATGAGGTGAATATTCGTCCCATGGTGTGGCCAGCACGTAGCCCCGACCTTAACCCGATCGAGCACGCCTGGGACGAGCTCGGACGACGTGTGAGACAGCGAGATCCTCCTTCAATTACGCTTCGTGACTTGAAACATGCTTTGCTTGAGGAATGGGAGAACATTCCCCAACAGTGTTTCAGAAACTTGGTGTACAGCATGCCGAATCGCATTGCAGCAGTGCAGACAGCACGTGGGGGTAATACCAAGTACTAAACTGCGTTAAAACTACTTGTAAATATAAAATCTTAAATATTTTCAGTTTTGGTTTTGCAAGCAAATTGACGCCATTTTTAATTTGTCGTTTTGAACATAATAAAATAAATGATCAGTAATAAAAATGTTATGCATTTTATTTTAGTAACATTAAATTGTCTATAAGGTTCAATTTATTTCAATACGATAGCTTTATTCGTTTTCAAGATATTGAAGTAAATGTTTGTGACCCGATACTTTTGCTCTCGAGTGTACTTCAAGATAAAAACACATACCAGTCTCGTATTGCCAATTGTGACATCGCATATTTGCTAACTCAATCAACTATTTATTAATCCCAAATTAGATTTTTAAATTTTACATTTGATCGAGAATTCATCTGGTTTTCAAGGCTAAAACAGAGTATTTTTTTTTATGCGAGTCTTGGAATAGGAAATATGCATAGAAATCAGATCTTGTAAATAATTTAACGTAATATCAATATCTGTTAAAAATAAGGAGGAGCGAATGAAACTGTAGAACGTCGTTGTGACATAATAATATGTCTCTGTCGAAAAATCCAAATAAAAATATAAAACATAAAAAATCCATTTTTACAAGTTTTTATTTAACTTACAAGGTTTTTAACCGTGTTGTAATACTTTAACAACTCAGTTTGTCTAACGTTGAAGATATATTATATTTGAACAAAAATTTTACCCGCATATTATGGGTGAAGGGCCGTAGGACGCCCACTGTTGGACATAAGCCTCCATACGATATTTGTTTTTAAGACTGACCTCCGAGCTGGTCGCCGACGCAAGCGTCGAATCCAGCGGACACCAGCACCAGCTGCGGATTGTACTCGTAAGCGATCGGCAGCACCACTTGCGTGAACGCCGCCATGTACTCCACGTCACCCATGCCGCGCTATAGACAATACAAATAACGTTAATATTACAAAAAAAAAAAAAGTTTGCCAAGGTTTTTCGTACTGGCTGGCAAGGGGCACTGTGGTGAATTTTATTGATTTATTTTGATTGATTTTTAGTTTTATTTAAATTAAAAATAATTAAAAAATTACAAGTTGAAACTTTTTTGTTTATTACTATTACCTTCGTCTTAGACGAAGTTTTTATTTTATGCACCAGAGCATAGAAAGTCATTTCATGTCGCCTACACAAAGCATAAATAAGAACTTCACGAGCATAAGAAGTGAAAACCAATTCTTTTGCGCAGTCTAAACGACTGTTTGCCATATGCTATCATAAGGTCGTGGCTGAGCAAAGAACCCCATTAAGGACATGCAAGTTGCATTACCTCGCAGACTATAGGTACAATGAATTAAGTTGACCAAACAAATACCGCAATGTAGTGAAACTTGCGTACAAGTTCTCGCATTGTCCAAGTAGGACTTTAACTGTTTATAGTTCATTGAGTGCTTACCTTATTCCAGGGTATGTTAACGTTGAATCCCTCCCCGCGCCCCGCACCTACTGCGGTGTGGTCCGCGTCCTTAGAGTGCGGGAAGAACGTACCGTAGTCGTAGCGGTGGATCGAAATGAACAGTATCTGTGAACACGGATAGAACAGGATAGGAACATAACTTATCATAACGTATACAGTATACATCCCTCTTTGTTTATGGATTTGCCTGGAGCTTTTGCCTGCGGCTTCACTCGCGTAGAATTCGGCTATCGCGCGCTGTGCCCTCGGGAACTGCATTTTTTCGGGATAAAAAGTAGCCTATGTCACTCTCTGGCCCATAAACTATCTCTATGCCAAAAATCACGTCAATCCGTCGCTCCGTTTAGATGTGAAAGATGGACAAAAAGACAAACACACACACTTTCGCATTTATAATATTAGTATGGATGACATTGGATATCTAATGCACAAGTTAAGGATCAAACAGACCTACACAAAGAGCACTTACAGAATTAAATAAATACAGTTGATATTTCAGCGGGCAATGTTGCACTGCCGAATCGGATTGATCTCTTTTTGGAGATTGGGTTTCAATGACAAACTACAATTCAGTAAGTTAAAGATAAAAAAAAAACAAGAATAAATTTATTTGGTGCAAGAAAAATAAGATTTGGACGCGTAAGCAAGGGATTAGCCTGACATTGCGCTGGACCGGGAGATGTGGAGATCAAGAGACACTATTCCAAGTTAGTTAAAAAAAAGTAGAGCACCAAAATGATTGCTGTACTAGTTCATACTCATGGGCGTAGCCACGGTGGGGCAGGGTGGGGCTCCTGCCTCACCCTGGCTCTGACCTATAAGGTACCTATACAAACCTAAAAAATTAAATTATCTAGGTACTAACTACTAGCTTGCTAGTTAAATATTATTTTAGACTGCTGCCCCACCCTGAGCCCATGGCTGGCTACGCCCATGTATCATACTAAGTCTACAAGACAAGTTACCTTATTGCCTTCATAAGGGATCCACTATGTACCATTCCCGTGATGCACATCCCAGTCCACGATCAACACTCGTGTCATCCCGTGGCTATCCACGGCGTGTCTCGCAACCGCATCGACGTTATTAGAACCAACTAGCGTCAACTGTATCAGTTCGTACTAAGTCGTCATAAGACAAGTTACCTTGTCTTCATAAGCGATTTGTTGTGTACCATTTCCGTACACACACATATCCAAAGCGACGATATTACAACCAACGAACATCGTTTACGATACTAATCCCCTGTTTTACCATCCATTGATTAAATTTGTCAGTGAAATAAAATTACTCAATGGGTGGAGAAACAGAACCTAAGTCGACACAAGCAAAGTGCGCTCGAGCAACTCACGCATGTTCACGGACACGACATCTCGGACGCGAGTGCCATTCACTTGAGACACGCGTCTGTGAACTTTTTTTGTTCAATAATGGCGAATGCGAATTTTTTACACTTTAAAATATAATAATCGTGCATTTCGCTAATGTCGAAATCGTCGCAAGATATTTTCCGTGACAAATTTGTATTATAAATGACATTAACAATATTTATATTTCCATTCTTCCCGTTTAATTCTCAACAATAAAACCAACAACTAGATACGAGTGCCACTACCACAATAGTTTTTTGTGCATAATCATAATTGACAACCCTAGAGCGACCGCCGAGTGTAGGTACGAAAATAAGTTCCATACCTATGTTTTGTGACATGTTACCTTATTGTCCTCATAAGTGATCCGCTGTGTACCATTCCCGTGATGCACATCCCAGTCCACGATCAACACCCGCGCCAGCCCGTGGTTGTCCACGGCGTGCCACGCGGCCGCACCGACGTTGTTCAGTAAGCAGAAGCCGCTCGGTATCTCCTCGTCGGTTTTGCGACATAAGTTACCTTATTGTCCTCATAAGTGATCCGCTGTGTACCATTCCCGTGATGCACATCCCAGTCCACGATCAACACCCGCGCCAGCCCGTGGTTGTCCACGGCGTGCCACGCGGCCGCACCGACGTTGTTCAGTAAGCAGAAGCCGCTCGGTATCTCCTCGTCGGTTTTGCGACATAAGTTACCTTATTGTCCTCATAAGTGATCCGCTGTGTACCATTCCCGTGATGCACATCCCAGTCCACGATCAACACCCGCGCCAGCCCGTGGTTGTCCACGGCGTGCCACGCGGCCGCACCGACGTTGTTCAGTAAGCAGAAGCCGCTCGGTATCTCCTCGTCGGTTTTGCGACATAAGTTACCTTATTGTCCTCATAAGTGATCCGCTGTGTACCATTCCCGTGATGCACATCCCAGTCCACGATCAACACCCGCGCCAGCCCGTGGTTGTCCACGGCGTGCCGCGCGGCCGCAGCGACGTTGTTCAGTAAACAGAAGCCGCTCGGTATCTCCTCGTCGGCGTGGTGGCCCGGCGGGCGGACCACGCACACCCCTGAACCGCCAGTGTTAGAGAGGATTGTGTCTACCATCTACAATACAATACAAAGACTCTTTATTGTACACCAGAAATAGTAAGTGAATACAGAAAACAAATACAGAGAAAAAAAATTACACGGTAAGCAATAGGCGGCTTTATCGCTTAAGAGCGATCTCTTCCAGGCAACCTTTTTACCTATTTTTATGTATTGGGGTTGAAACGGTTTTAAATGCTTCGATATGTTCACAGCCCGGAATTTTCACGGCATTTTTGATCTGTCATAGTGAGTTCTCACTTGTCGATTCTACCTAAATGATATCGATAGTAATATTATCGTAAAATAAATAATCGTAACATCTTTATAAAGACACTAAAGCACTACAACAGACTGTGATTCAGAAATTGAATTATTGAATTAGAAATTGTTTGTTCATTCTTTTCATTGCATAATATTTATGTCTATTTCACATTTCCGACTGCTCAAAAGTATTTTTTTTTATTCGACCGGATGGCAAACGAGCAAGTGGGTTTCCTGACAGTAAGATCACCACCGTCTATAGACACCTGCAACATCACGGGGATTGCAAATGCGTTGCCGACCTAGACGCCTAAGATGGGATACCTCAAGTGCCAGTAATTTCACCGGCTGTCTTACTCTCCACGCCAAAACACAACAGTGCAAGCACTGCTGCTTCACGGCAGGATTAGCGAGCAAGATAGTGGTAGCAATCCGGGCGGACTTTGCACGAGGTCCTACCATCTACAAAACTAATTTAACTATCTATTCATTCTTTTCAGTGGATAATGTATATTTATGTCTATTTCACATTTCAGACTGCTCAAAAGTTAATTAGACGAGATCGCTCTTTAACGATAAGACCCTCTATTGTTGACCTGTACTTTTAATCGTTTTTTAGATGTTGCGTATCGATATACATATAGATATTGCGTATATCGATAGTCGATAAGTGAGAAGTCACTATGACAGATCAAAAATACCGCGAAAATTCCGGACTCTGATATGTCATTTTTGTAGAACGTCTACTTAATCAGGCTTTTTAGAAGTATCAACTTTTTTTGTGTTGCGTCAAATAATACTAATAAATAAACATGTAATTATTTTTGTGTGTATTATTTCTTGCAGTTTACCTGTAAAACGCATCCTGTAGCCACGGCAGCGCTCTCTAGGGAATCCGGGTGGAAGTATACAGAATCAAATTCATCTTTTTGACTGTTCAAATCCCTCAATTTTGTTGTTGCCAGTTCTTTTAACCTAAAATAAGCAATATTTAAAGACACGTTAATTCAGGTCTGCCTAGTCCAATGACCTATACTTATCGAGCCTGTAATATAATGCCTACGACTAGAATAGGGAATGCGTAGGAAATGTTTTTAATAGTTCAAATATAACTTATTGTTTGACAAACCGAACTGTGAAAGATTATTTATAATTTTTATTTAACAAGAAGATATCAAAAATCTTCAATTAGACAAGGACTTTGACGTCATATTGCACTCCAGGTCCTCAAGATACAGGCTCAGCCTAGTTTGAGGACCGCCAGATATTTCTTTGTTGTATAATCTGTCTAACGTTTTAAGCGACTAAATGATATTATTAGGCCGCCTTTACACCTGTAAGTTTTACTTACGGAAGTCACTTACGTAAGCGACTTACGATAATTTTTCAAGTGTAAATAGTTTTTGTAAGTGACTTATTGTAATTTCGCACAGCTTACGTAAGTTGGAAAATTACAGGTCTAAACACGTTCGAGTTTGTTTACGGAAGCGACTCACAGCTTATCGAACTAAATTGATAAGTTGAGAAATTACGCTACAATGTGACCATAATGTGTGTGTAAGTGTGACCATAAGTTTCTCAGCTGGTGAAATAGCCGGTCGAAAATGTGTATCATTTTTTTTTATGATTGGTGCGACTTTTTCCAAAAGATATTCAAAAGTCGTAGAATCCATTCTTATAAAGTTAAAAAATTGGTCTCGGTCTTCCATTCTTAACTCCGTTACAAGATTTTCAAATGCACCTTTTGCCATTCTTCTTTCTAGCCATGGTTTTATCCAGCATTTACTTTTCTTTTGCTTTCGACTATTTGATAAAATTATGTATGCAGCAGCTGCTTGAACGTGACGACTGTGAGAAGGCATTTTTATTACTGATTTGGGAAGCTAATGTAAATGGGCGTGTAATAATTTCTGCAAGTTTAAACTTACACAACTTACGTAAGCATTATTTACGTAAGTATTTATTGCAAGTGTAAATGCAACTGTAAGTAAATTATGTAAATATTACGCAAGTAACTTACAGGTATAAAGGCGGCCTTATTATATACGTCTATGAGAGGTACTCTAAAATATTTTTTTTTATTGTTTTACTGTACCACTTTGTCGGCATAGTTCACATATAATATTCGTGCAAAATTACAGCTTTCTAGCATTGACAGTCTCTGAGCAAAACGGACGGACGGACGGAGAGGAGGAGACGGAGGGTTCCGTTTTGCCATTTTGGCTCCGGAACCCTAAAAAAACGAAGCATAACTAGATGGCAAATGCTTGGTGCTACATCTCTGCAAGAATGAGTCATCTCTAAAGCTAGGTAGTAATCAGAATAATAACTAGTCACCTGTTTAAGTATTAAATGATATTGTAACGGATAACTCACGTCTTAAATCGAGTTTAGCTCTACATGTTTCGGGCTATTTCGAAACCCTTCTTCTATGGAGCACGCGACTCGGCGGCTGCCGCAACACGCGCACTACGCGCCACCGCTCTGCTCGCGCGACGTGACGTGAGTTATCCCATACAATATCATGAGTGAGTCTCACGGTAGTTTCATGATCACCTGTTTAAGTGTTTGTCGGTGTGTACGGCGAGTATTTCGTCGTCGGCGGCGCGCCGCGCCTCTAGCTGGTGCACTCGCTCCAGCAGACCGAAGTCGCGGTGCCTCTCGTGTATACGCAGTATCCGCTCGGGACATTCCACGTGATCGCTGTTAAACATTTATAAGTCACTAAAACACAGCATATATACCTGATGCATCCTTACTTGTCTTATCATGTAAACAAACACTTCTCGAAGACACAGACACACCTTTCTCTTGGATTACATAATAACCATCACTTAAAATGTTCCTGTATACTTAAAGAAACTCACAAAGTATTGAAATCAACCGATTAACCACTGAAAAATATAATTTCTAATAAGATTGCCTTCAATAATTGAAGGAACGATTGAATAACTTCAAAAATTTCTGACATTGCAGTGTCAAGATTGTCTTTGGAACGGATTGAAAAGTATTGATGGGAAACGACAACTTATCGATGTGGACAAATGTGGCAATTAATACTTAATATCCTCCTAAGTCCTTGCATACTTTATAAAGAACTAATCTATATACATAAAATTCTAAACTAACTGACTATTGATATATCAATGCACAGCCCAAACCACTGGACTGAGAGACTTGAAATTTTTTCACATATGTAGATACCTTATACAATGTAGGCACCCACTAATGAAGGATTTTTGGAAATTCCCACGGGATAAGGAAAAAACGGGTTTTATATTCAGTTCAACGGGATGGATTTTTCGTTTTATTGGTCGTAGAAAACTGAAATTTATTATTTAGATTCCTTGGGGGGTGTAAGGGAGCACTACAAAAGTATTTCCCGAAATTCTGGCGGGAACGGGAAAAAACGGGATTTTTCGTTTTACTGGTCGTAGAAAGCTGAAATTTGGCATGCAGGTTGCTTGAGAAGTATAGGGAAGTATTAAAGAGATAATTTACCGAAATTCCCACGGGAAAGGGAAAAACGGGATTTTTCGTTTTACTGGACGTAGAAAGCTGAAAATCGGCATGTAGGTTGAATTTGAATATATTTTATCGACATTTCCCGACCGACATTTCATTGTCTATTATCTATGTCTACCATCTATGACGTCACGTTTGTTTACATGATAAGACAAGTAAGGATGCATCAGGTATACATATACTAGCTTTTGCCTGCGGCTTCGCCCGCGTGGAATTCAGTTATCGCGCGCTGTTCCATATAAGCTTCAACCCCCTATTTCATCCCCTTAGGGGATGAATTTCGAAGAATTCTTTCTTAGTGCTCACTTACATCATAAAAAGAACCCCTGTACCAAATTTCAAGTTTCTAGGCCCAGCGGTTGAGGCTGTGCGTTGATATATAACCCAGTGAGTCAGGTTTGCCTTTTATAATATAGATAAGCTAAAGCAGTAGGGAAGCTAGGAACAATCGATCAAAACAAAGTAAACTTAACTGCTCCCCTTGAGTAGTTGTTAGGTACTTATAGGCGGTGGTGATCATTACCCATCCTGACTCATCTGCCCCCCCCCCCCCCCCCTTAAACAAATGAAGTCCTCATCCCAGCCTATATACGTCCCACTGCAGGGCACAGGGCTCCTCTCAGAACAAGAGGGCTTGGGCCATAGTTCCTTAGTTCCCACGCGGGCCCAGTGCGAATTGGGAACTTCACACGTACCATTGAATTGCTTCGCAGGTTTGTGCAGGTTTCCTCACGATGTTTTTCTTCACCGCAAAGCTCGTGGTAAATTTCAAATGTGTCACATGAATTTCGAAAAACTCAGAGGTGCAAGCCGAGGTTTGAACTCACGACCCTCTGCATGAGAAGCGATAGGTCAAACCACTAGGCCACCACGGTTTTGTAATAAAAAAATAAGTAATAATAATAAATAAAATAATAATATTAAAAATGAGTATTTTACCAGAGCCTTAAAAGATTTAACTACATTGTATATTATGTAACAAGTTATAAGTACGTACGGTTCGCAAATGTTCTTGTGTTTTAACATCGCTTGGTCGAAGATGTAACACACTGCATGCTGCGGTATCGTTAGATCCGTAACTAGAAAAAAAAATAACGTTTCATTAGTAATTTTACCGCCTGCGGGAAGACACCGCACGCTATGTATCGTCACTACTTTGAAAAAATCTCGTATCTAAAATCAATGGTGCCAACAAAATTGAACCTTTAGATAATGATCATAAAGTTCACTCAGAAAAATTACCGATTTTGAGGTAAGCGTTTTTAGGGTTCTGTACCCAAAGGGTGCCAACGAGACCCTATTACTGAGACTCCGCTGTCTGTCTGTCTGTCTGTCTGTCTGTCTGTCCGTCCGTCTGTCACAGGGCTCTATCTCTTATTATGTATTACTGTGGCCGCTATAACAACAAATACTAAAAATAAAATAAAGTTACAAATGAAAGGGGGTCGTCATACAAAAAAGGTGTTTTTTTCAGGGTTTTTTGGTTGCTAGGTGTTATTATCCGTTGCTAAGGCGATCGAGTCGCTAGCTAGCTATGTCGTTTGAATTTTTGAATTGAATATTTACCTTTCGATTATATAATCAGTGATTGTCTGGTGTATCCGTTTTTGTGCAAAATTGATGAAGCAATTTATAAACCACAAACCTCAATGAAGCCAAGTTTGTTAAATCGCTCGTCAAATCCGCACTGCACTTAATCACTGTTTACCTATTGTTTTTTTTACACTAAAAAAATCATACTAAGTATTTAACACTATTTACAAGGTTTATAATACGTTTTAAAATTTATTCACTCTAGTCGAGCTTCTTATTATTTATTTACACAACATACGAAATCCGCCGAATTTCCCGCGAATGAACTGCGTTGACATACATTTTTTTTTCAAGCCCCGTGCTGCGCTGCGCGGGCAAAGATTTCAGAAGCAAACAGCCAGAACCAAAGAGGTTGAGAATTAAAATTGTTTTTTATTCGAAATACTTGCACAAGCGCTTATATTTCGGCGATATTTTTAAATCATAAATCATTTATTTGCATAAAAACATGGTACATATTTTGTGGTAAGAAAGAAAGAGAAGCTTTTCTTTAGCTTGCCCTGTTTGTTTATTTATTTAGTATCGTTTTTTGGGTCAGATCTTGGAAGCTAAATTTCATCCACTTCCAGTGGTACGATTGACTTTAAATTTGGAGACAATATAATAATCTGGTAGTGATATTTTGGTGGTCCTGCCAGGATCGCCTCTGCAGGAGGGAATAGTTCCGCTCCTCAATAGTTAATAGTACCGACTTGAAATTTGGTACAAATATGTAGTTTAGTTAACAAAAACTTATTACGAGCATTACATTTATTTGCAGTGTGATGTAACTAGGTATGTTTGCTCGGGTGGAATCTTTCAACTCAAATTTGAAGTGGATATCTTCAACCGATTGAGCTGAAATTTTAAACGCATGTATAAATCTGATGCCAATGCAATATTATTATGACATAGAGTTGATCTGATGATAAGGCTAGCGGGTGACCATAGGAACTCTGTGATAAACGACACGACCGAGTTTGGACTCGTTTGATTCGTCTTGACGGTAACCAGGACAAAAAGTACCGTCAGCAAAAAACCTTGTATTAGATTTTTTTTAGAAAAAAATATTACTGAACTATTTGTTTTTAAAACATTGTACTGAGGTGCGGAACCATTAATGCTCGAGTCGCTCGCACTCGCACTTGACCGATTTTTTAAAAGTAGAGACGATATATGGGTGCAGTTAGAGTAAGTAGCGGCGTGCGTAAGTTTTGAGTTGTGAGTCGCGTATTTTCGGTCGCGTATTTTCCGTTTCATACAATGTGTACAACTCATTTTGTAAAAAAACCGAATGCAGTAGAAATTACTAGAGTTGGGCCGAATATGAGTTTCACCGAATATTCGGCCGAATCGATTCCTTTAGGTACTTAAAAAATCACACAACTTCTTTACGCGAAGCGCGCGCGCGCGGATAAAAGCCGTATCCTTCCGTAAATTATTATTAAATATCATGGGACACTTGACACCAAAATGTTTCTTTTATATTTATTCTTGTTTTCAATTTTTGTTTTTGGGGTTAAATAAATGTATTTTCATTCTTTCTTCTTTCTAATTCATAACCACTTTTTGTATCTGCTGTTATTGGAAATAAAGCTACAGTGACAACAAATCATAAAGCTTCACTGTAACTCTGTGAACTCATAAAAATAATACATTTAATAGGTACAATTACAATACATGGCTCAATACAGTAAAAAGTTCGAGTGCTACTTAGCGGTGATTTAGTCGAATTTTCGGTAAAATACGCGACTTGAGACTCAAAAAAACCGACCCTACATTGACCGAGTATCAACCAAAGACACAGAGCCTTGAGAATATGAAGAGTTTCGAGTGTCCTCGTTCTATTACCTAGTCTTGAACAAACTTACCCAATCGCAAATGATTGAGCCTCTCCAAAATCTTCCTCTTTGTCTCATTATCCTGCACAGGATAGCAGTCCCTCGTTAGGAACCTGTCGGGCCTCGTCTCGTCTCCCTCCCACCTCACGGCTACCGTGTGTTTCTGTTTCGCTCCGTCACACACGTTGGGTATGCCGTCTGTGCTGTACGTGTGTTGGTAGTTATAACAGCGCCAGTGTAGCTTGTGTGTGTAGATACAGTTTAGTATTGTGTCGCGAATACTGTAAGGAAAAAAATATATAGCAGCCATGTTTTAATAGAGATGGTGACACCACCAATCAACTGACGTACTTTTTATGAGCTGTCAAAACACAAATCTCGAATAGAGTTACAATGGCAATGCGACTTATGACGTCATTATCCGCCAACTCAATCAACTATTTATTTGTTTTAAAGAAACAAAAAATCTAATTTTACAGTAAATCGAAAATTAATTTGCTTTTCAGGACTAAAATAAAGCGTTTTTTTACTGGAGTTATGCCTTCGAATTATTTTTTAATGGCGTCAACATCCTTATTCACTTCAAATTTGTTTTGCATGCAGAGACCATCGCACTCTTGCATTTAATATCAAACCAAGATTAGAATACAATTCGTAAGTACAGTCACGTCATAAATAAGTGATCATTTCTGTATCTTGTCGCTTTTATTCGTTCCACAATAGGGATGACGACTGGGTTAAAAATATATCATTCTATTTAGTCCGACAGTTAGATTATGGAAAAATATGGGACACGTATTTTTTGGCTCATCTATTTATTAAAAATCAACAAAGGTATAGATCATCAAACTTCCGGAGTGGGGGCAAGTGACGACACTATAAGGTATAAATCCTACCATATAGTGACGTCACTCGAAACTTCTAAGCACTATATCCTCGTCATTTTATGTTTGTCAAACAAAAGAAAAAATATCTGCATAATATTTTTAAATATCCATCTGATGGACTAAACAGTTTTTTTAGTCGTCTAGCCTATTTCGTATGGCTTTGTTAAAGTGACAAGATACAAAAGTGATCACTTATTTATGACATTGGCTGTACACCGGCGGACTGACCGACGCCAGCATACTGTCACTGCACGTCACCCTGCAGGGCTACTCCGAAACTCGAAGTTCGTGTCGTGCAGTCCCTCTGACACTTATACTATTTAATACGAGAGCGAGAGGGACCGCACGACACGAACTTCGAGTTTCGTAGTAGCCCTGCTGTTACTAACACTACTTACGAGTCGCTAGGCTCTCCTGTAGTCTCCAACGCTGGGGGCGGGTGTCCGAGCAAAGTCCTCAGCGTCAGAGCCGCGCCCTCCGCCAGGGAGGGCAGGCAGTAGCCGCCCTCCAGCACCACACACACCGACGGAGTGACTGACATCAGCATACTGAGCAGATGTGCGTAGCACGCCGGGGTTACTTCCATTTCACCCTGTTGTTGGAATATGTTTGTGAGTAAAAGAAAATGCATTAGCGTAAGATTGACAATATTATTGTTCAACTAGCTTATGCCCTTCGATTCTCACGAGCGGTTCCCTCGGGAACTGTGCATTTTTCCGGGATAAAAAGTAGCCATGTCACTTTTTAGCCCATAAACTAACTCTGTGCAAAAACTCGCTCCGTTTCGATGTGAAAGACGGACAAACATACAAACACACACACTTTCGCACTTATAATATTAGTATGGATAGCAAAAAGAAAATGGTTGCTCACAATTTCAGATTCTGAGAGCGAAAACCTTGTTTGAAATCTTTTAAAACAACCTCTTTACAACTCAAACCCCACACACACACGTACACGCACGCACACAAACAAACACACTGCAATCGCAAATTTGATTGCTTCTATTTGGTATGTACCTAACAATAACTTCTGTCTCACTTTAGTTAATCTTGTTAATCACACTCGCAGGCTACCAAGATACAGGCTCAGCCTAGATTTGAGTCTGATAGATGTAACGCATGAATTTAACAAACATGCTAAATATTTTTTTTTACATAATGGGAACTACGGCACAAGCCCTCTCATTCTGAGAGGAGGCCTGTGCCCAGCAGTGGGATGTATATAGGCTGGGACGATGATGTGAACTGTACTGTTATGAAACTTATGAAATTTCAGTATGCTATTTTTAAGCAACAAGCTGCCCGCCCTGGCTCATGATGTAACGATGAAGATAATTCTAAATCTTCTGTTTCACTCACTAATCCTTTTTTTAGATGGAGATTTTTCAACCCATATTCGTTTCTCCATACATATTTTCAAAAATGTACACACAAACCCTGTCCGGACAGTTACAAGAAACAACGAACAAAATTGCCAAATACAATTTATTGTACAGTCGGAGTAAAAAAAGATTCGTCACCCTAAGATTAATTTTCCTTTGCTCAGTATGAGCGCTAATCTGCTTTACCGATTGAGTAGGACATACTGCGTCAACCTGTCAACCTGCTAAACATAATCAGGTGACCATAGCAATCCTACAACTACACCTTGGCACTGACAAACATTGACAATTAAAAAAGAACATTATTTGATTGAAACTTTTATGAAGTTGTTTATTAAAAAGGTTTTGTATTGATATGAAACTAGATATATGTTAGAGGTGTATACTATTTTGACCCTTGTTATCATGTCAAGTAAGTATAATTTGATATGCACTTGTCTACTTAGTAATTTGGTTTCAAAACGTTTCTATGAAGTTATAAAGGAATCAATTTAATAACTGACGAAGGTTTTCCTACCCCCACTGTACAGTGTCAATTAATTTAATCCACCCACATAACATCTGCATTGTATTATAAAGGCTATTAATGCTATATGATCTGTGTAGCAAAGCTAAACATTCACTGACACACCAAAAACCTAACTCCCTCCCAGTCTAACCTTTTCGTCGCCCAAGGCGGCGTCGTACCCAGCCGAGACGATAACGAGCTGTGGTGCGAACTGAAAGAGACAGAGATACAAGTGTAGCATGAGAAGGAAAGAGATACCTCTGGGCAGCCGACCGCTGCGTCGTAACCCGCTGATATTATGATCAGCTCTGGTTGGTACTGGGGGAGAGAAAATTGTCACCGTTTAATTATGATTGCAAAGAAAATATAGTATACCGGGTGTGGCCTGTAATACGAGCAAAAAATTAAAACATAGATCGTCCTCGTTAATCTGAACAACATTAGTTGAGCGACTTTTAAATAATGGAGTCTTTGAATTTTCCTTCTTTCATACAAATTAAATACTGCCATCAATGTACGCCATCCTAAAACACAACTGACGTCGCCTTAACTTACAATTGTAATAAAAAATAAAAAAGTAATTATTTTTAAAATTCGCTGAACTAATGTTGTTCAGTTTGAGGAGTATGATGTATGTTTTAATTTTTTGCTTGTATTACAGGCCACACCCGGTATGTATAGGTGATTTACAGATGTTAGTGAAGAATACAAACACATCTATATCTAGAGAGAGGGTTTGAAATAGTACGACGAAAAAATGTCATATGGTGCCCTGTCCGAAAATTCTTAGTTTCCGAGATATTGGCGATTTTTAAATTTATCACAAAACTGCCGCATCAGGTGAAGAAAAAATTTGTAAAAAATTAAATTTTCAATGTTTTATTATTCTTTTCTTACTTTGCGATGCCTGAAATGTCAACAATTGTATTTAATGGTAAATAACTAAATAAAAGAGCAATACGTATTCACTTCCTTACAAGGAATTAATAGTTTTAGAATTAATAATTTTAGGAGAGAAGTAAGGTAAATTAGTGTAGTTCACTATTAAAATGTTTTTTTTTTTTTTTAAGTAAGGTATTTCTATGACTGCACAGCGCTACGCAACACTCCTAAATACCTCCAGCGCCATAGGCAACAGCAATTGCGTCCATATCGCGATGTAATCGGCGTCCCCCATCCCGGTGCGATTGAGGGGCACGTTGAAAGTGTGCCCCCTGCCGTGGCCGCAGCCTGTATAGTGGAAGTCCGACTGCCGGAGGTTGGGCCAGAACGCGCCGTGCTCGTAGCGATGGATCGAGAAGTATACCACCCTGTGGTAATAAGTTTTTAGATTAATATAACCAACTTACCAAAGTTGAAAACTCTCGACATTGTCATTTCAATATTCAATATTTTAGAAACGGGATCAGAATATTGCGTAGAATAGTAGATTGTACAACAAGAGCGTAAAACGAGCCATTTTACCCGAGGAGTTCATATAGCCTCCCGAGCCGGTATGGCGAGGGTGGATAGACACGTCGAGGGGAAAATGGGTATAATGCTCGAGTTTTACACTGCTTTTCACTTCGATGGCGAGGAAATGAAATCGCAACAGTGGAAACAATGATTCACTTTCTATGTACCTTTATTTTTTATGCGTTATTATAATAGTTCCATTATTTTAATTTTTACTGTTTTATTATGATTGATTTGATTGATTTTCAGTTTTATATAAATTAAAAATTATTTAAAAAATATATAGAAACTTTTTTGTTTGTGGCTGTTGAGTTGACACCTGATTACCTTGGTCTTGAGTTGGTATTAGACGAAGATTTTATTTTATGCACTAGAGCATATTATAAAGTATTATAAAGTAATTTTAGGTCGTCTAGATAAAGCATAAACATGAACTTTACGAGCATGAGTAGTGAAAAATTATTGATAAACTAATTAACGACTACAATAAAGATTATTACAATAAAAATAAAATATCTTTTGCAAATGATTTTCATTAATTACGTCACACATTTAGGTAAGGGTCAGGCGGTTTGACACGGGAGCAAAATTGCAATTTTCACAGCAATAAGTGTGACAAAAGAAGACATGCTTTGCCATTAACACAAAGAACAACACCCAAAAATCCCTAATTACCGTTTTAGTTTTGTACGTCTTTTGTGTGTGTGTGTTTTTTTTTTGTATAATTTCAATTTTACAGCACATTCATTTTTACCCGACAGCGAAGAAGGAGGGTTATGTGTTTGACGCGAATGTATGTATGTCTATTCCTATGTCCTCTCGTAACTACTCAACGCCTGAACCGATTTTGATAAATGATGATACGTCATTGGATTTGGATTGATGACGCGGGTGAAACTTGTCATGAAATTCTTGAAAAATGTAAGTAGCGGATTTTTGGTGCCAAATTGCAAGTTTTCAAAATATGCTTCTTATTTAAATCAATCGAGTGGGGTATCAAACGAAAGTTAATAATTAGCCCATTCTAAATATTATAGTTTCAATCTGCCATTTTCATAAAAATATCTAAAAAGTGTAAAATAAAACAATAAAAAAACCCGACTGTTTTAAAAAATACTAAAAAGAAGAAAACAATTCTAGTGGGCTAGAACTCGGTTTAGTAGCTAACTTAAAGTTCAACAGTCAGGACCCATTCAAATCTTGACCTACTAAACAGTTCTAGCCTCTTTGTTCTGGTTTTCTTCTTATTAGTATTTTTAAGGTAGTCGGGTTTTTTTATTTCTTAGTACTGTAATGCTGTAAATTTAAGTGAAAAATAATAAATAAATCATAGTAAAAAGTAAAATTTCTGAATCACATACACGGCGTATTTATTTTGAAGACTTTTAAATAATAGAAAGCGTTTAAATTACTCACCTAGGGTCATCGTAAAACATTTGCTGAGTGGCCTGTCCATGGTGCACGTCCCAGTCCACAATCAATATCCTAAAAAATAAAACAGTTTCATTAATAACCTCTTAATTATTAGCCTCTACCCGCGGCGTCGCTCCTGTAAACGATTAGATTATAAACTTCTATGTGAATTTCCAAAAATTACATTTCGGTCTTCATTAATATTCATGCAGATTACATGTTTCTAGACTTGAGAAGTTTTGGGATTTTACATATTAAATAACACACAATACAAAATAATTAATAAATGAACTAAATACTACTAACTAAGTTAAACAACATTTTTATATTATTAAAAAAGACCGCCTCGAATCGTTCCTGACGCAAAGGTGCCCAACACGCTTGCCGCGTTGCCGCGTTGAACGGCGATAGATAGCCTTTGCATCAAGAACGACTCGGAGCGAGAGTCTAATCCCCGGTCCCGCAGCCGGCGTCCTACCTCTTTTTTTAAATATATCCCATGGGAACATCAGGATAAAAAGAGGCCCATGAGATGTTCAGTTATCTACTGGTCCGGTCTGGTCTTCAATGATGAACTCACCTGTTCAATCCCCGCTTCTCTATAGCATGCTTAGCTGCCAGCGCGACGTTGTTATAGAAGCAGTAGCCGCAGGGCTCCTCCCGCATGGCGTGGTGCCCCGGCGGCCGGACGAAGGCAGCGCCATTTTGGATCTCCCCCGACACTATGCGGTCCACCATGTCGATGGTAGAACCGGCAGAGAGGAGCGCGAGCTCGTGGGTGCTCTGAAAAACCGGATAGGATATTCTAAAATTTTATTACTCGTAGTTCGTCAGTTAGATTATCTATCAGAAAATATTGGTCACACATTTTTCCTTTTGTCATTTACAAAACAAATTTCACCACAAAAAATAAGTAACATTGTTTTTAAATATATAAAAAACCTTGTGGTAAAAGTGTTAAAAAGTCAGATTTTCCATTTTTTTGAAATATCGGAAAAAAATGGTTTTTCCTACTCATTTCTTTAAACTATCGGAATCGATTGTGCTCTTGATTCTGAGTAGGAAAAACTATATTTTTTCCAAATTTTCAAAAACCATACACACACACACTATTACACGTACACTTTTTTTTGAAACCGCCCTCTTGACAAAACTGATTTCTTGTCAATTTCGTGATGGGACAACTTTTTGAGAAATACTCGCCCAATAGCTTCTGACAATCAAACTGACGGACTATAGAATATTTTTTTTTTTACCCAATAAACTACCTAATTCAAACCCTATTATACATTGCAATACTAGAACTGTTGGAATTTTTAGGCATGAGTATGGTTCCCCTCTCTGTCTCCTCTATATTTATAACCGTTGTCTATGGTTAATAACTAAAAAAAAAATTCTACTTACAGGGTGTATATAAACCGCGTCGTACCGCGACGAAACCTCCTCCAAGTATTCGACGTCGGTGTTGAGGTGGGTAGTTTGCATCAGCTCGAACACGGAGGGAGCGTGGAGTGTGTTCAGCTCGTCTCTCGTAGCCGCCCGCGGCGGGTATTGCTTGCATTGCTCGATTAGATTCAGTTCCTGGCATCTGGAATCAAATTGAAAATATATTGATATTATTTAATTGTTGTCATTACAATTGGCTGGACTTTCCAGCCGGAATCGCAACAGTTTGCCGAAGACAGAGTCGAGTAGAAGGAGCTTTCTCCTACTACCTACGGAGGCCTCTGCCCAGCAGTAGGAATACGTATAGGCTATTAAAAAAATAAAATTGATTTCTGGCAAAATTGTCCCATTGGACAGAAGCGATTTATTAAAAAAAAACATATCATATTTTTATTGTAATTATATTTTTTTATGATGTTTCAGTGAATTCCTTCTATTCTTGACATGTCTGCTATGTAATATTACGAAACCGAAATGAGAATATATAGGTGAAAAACTTAAGTAAATGACCTGTTGTATTTAGTGTCTGTGTGAATAAAGCTTGAACTTTATAGCAGAAGCTAAGAGTAGATTTTACTTTATGCACTAGTGCATAAAAAGTCATTTTATGTCGCCTAGATCCAGCATAAACATGATATTTACGAGCATGAGAAGTGAAAATAAAGTTTGTTTACCTGTTAATGACGCTCGTTAGCCTTTCAGGGCACTCTGGGTAAGAGTCGTCCCAGAGGCACCGATGCTCCGCCATGCGGGGCTCCGTGACGAACCCGGTCGGACCTTTCACTTTGGTTTTGGACTCCATCGCCTGTGCGCGATAAAAAAAAGGATCTCTAATGTCATGGTTATTATTCGAACTTAAATAGAACAAGTATTTGCGGTATTTGACAACTCTTGAATTTGCCATATCCTATATATTACAGTAAAATATCATCATAAATTCATAATTAAATAATGATCTGTAAAGAACTTATTTAAATTGTAAAATGGCATATGTATCAGCCACTTTTTAAGCACGGCTTTGAGTTTTGTCCCTTTAAGCATTAGCTTGAATAGAGCCCTTTTAGTGATAAGTTCGCCTTTGTGCTCTTTTTGTTTTGTGTTTTATGTAGTACAATAAAGTGTTTACATACATACGTAAAATGTATATAAATAAAAATTTACCGCAAAATGCGTTCCTAAGCGTAAAACTCTGGAATGACTGATTCGATTTCGTAATTCTTTTTTGTTGTATTCGTTATTGTCAGAAAGTTTTTATGGAAGGAAATACAGAAAAAATACTTTTCGACCATATTTTAGCAGCCATGGCCACGAATAAACCGAAATGTAGGGTAGGTAAGTATCGTTTGTTTAGCGGTGTAAGATTTTCGTAGTAGGTACTCGCATTGTTTTTTATTTATTTTTTTACCAGCACTTTAACACTTCACTTTTATATTTTGTGGTCACGAGTATAAACAAGTTACGAGGTGAAACGGTATATTTAGTTCGTTTACCCGCCCATGTTTTTCGAACTACCCGCATTTGATTGTTTTTGCACCACCTTATAATTTAACTTTTTTACACTCTCGTGAATGTTCCGAGTGTGATATGATAATTATGAGTGAAAATCGCAAATGTTTATAACGATATGTTTCAAATTCCAAAAAAAAATATAAAATATGAGATTTTTTATTCTAAACAGGTGTAGGTAGGCAAATCAACTTTTTTAACGACACTTTTTTGCCTACTGCGTTACCAAAATTATCTCTGGCGTTACCAAAAAATCGTACTTCCAACAAGATATTTCACGGTTGAACTTACGTACTCGTCGCCGCGAGCCGAGCCATATTTTGTCAGTTTTTTGGCGTGCACAAAGGATCCTCAGTCCGAGCCGTGCATTTGATGGAGACGTTTTAAACTGGCTCGCACGTTGCGGATCAGGCGGAGGCCTGTTGCCTCAGCTTGATCCGCAACGTGCCTCAAGCCCATTCCTCAGAGCGAATTTAAATGTAAGTAAGTCCATCCAAGCCAATCGGCAAAAGCAGTATTTTTTTCAATTTTTTGACAGTTTTTTTTCTAGTCGAGAATCCAGGTTCTGTTAAATCAAAATTATACAAATCCACACTCAGTTTTGCCAAAGATAGATAAATTGCAATCGATTATGAAAAAAGTAACTAAATCACGCGAAAATGACGGGGAGTGCCGAAAGACCTCACTTAACGGATCCTAGCATGCCGTGGGGCAGGATCTTAAGAGACTCCCCACAATAGCGTCTTTCGAGTCGACGTGAGCGTTGACCGACTGCTAAACGCCGGTCTTACGCATGGCTTACGTTTTGTTCCGAACATGCCAGCGTCGACGCTCGAAAGACGCTAGTGTGGAGCCTCTAAAACAAGTCAAGGGGCAAGTTTTTAGATTCGGACTTTAAACTCTTACCTCTGGTGCCGAATTTAGCCTTTAGATCAACGAAGGGCACGCAGTCTTATACGCAGTAGCAACACATAACTCACTTTGATTTAAAATTAACGTTAGAGAAAAGCTATAAAGTTCACCATAGCGTCGGGCAGCGTAACGGCTGCTTTTAAATCTAAACTGTGGTATTACAAGAAAAGCTCTCCCAACTGACGAATCAGCTGGTTTTATTTAAAAAAAGTGGAGGGTAGCGGACATATGGATGTCGGTAGTACGAAAATACACTATGACCTCTTTAAATTAAAATAATCGAGAATTTACAAACACAAGTGAAGTGAGTGAGTGAAGACTAAAAACACAAGTGCAGTGATAAACACGCATCAGCTCTGAGAGCTGCTAGTGTATTATTTCAATCATAATAATAATAGTAAATCCGACTAAATAGAAACTCCGACGCATATGACAATACTGAGCTGAATAGACACGTGTAGTGCAGCCAACAAAAAAAGCTTGTATTAAAAATGAAATTTAGAAAAAAAAATCCGTAGGTACCTAAGTAAGCTGTAAAGGGCTTGTGTCCATGTCCCTTTTTTATATTATCAGCACTTTCGGAAAGATCCTTGCCAAAAGAAATTTGGGAGTCATTTTTTCAAAACAAAAATGATATTACAATTCGCTTAACCATTTTTAATGTCAAAATAAAGTAGAAATATCTATATAAAAGATAAAAATTTAATCACAATAAAATATCTAGTTGTTTTTGTGTTCATTATTGTAAGACAAGTTTGTGTTAAGCCACAAAGTAGGGTCACATTTCTCACGCAGCTGATTATACATACTTTATTTACTCCAAATAAATTTATTCTATTTTTCTGCTATAGGATTATTCACTTACAATTTGGTAATGGTCCCGCAGCACAGTGTCTACCGTTTGCTTTTTCTTCTGCTGAGCTCTCCGCTTCACCGAGGCGACTGAGACTGAAGGCTGCAGATAATAATGCAAACATCATTAACAGCATTATTATGTGTGAGTGAGAGATTACTAGATTACGCAACCTAACTTAAAAGTACCATAAACAAGATAAACTGTAATTATACTGTCATAAGATACCTTTATTTGCAAAGGTTGCAGATGCTTAACCTTTTCGTTCCCGATGACGAGTTAACTCGTCTTGTGCGATGAGCTCTCAGATCCGGTAGACGAGTAAACTCGTCTTAAAAAAATTGTCATTACATATATGAATATGGAAAACTGGGTAGATTTTGTGTATGGCTATGCCGGAATGAAAGGGTTAACAGTTAACACTGGTTTCTGATTGACAGTATCCCATGCAGTAGCCATAGGCTAAAGGGGATTTACTCAAGCATTATGGGGACCTATTAGTGTTAAAAATAAAATTGTGTTAAATACTTGTAATGTGTATATAGATATAATTTATAAATATTGTGAATCTGTTTAAAAAAAAAACCTCGTTGAGTTTCTTGCCGGATTCTTCTCAACAGAGGTTTTTTCTGAACCGGTTGTAGATTTTTTGACATTCATAAGTGCTTGTTATAGCCTAAATTGAATAAAGAGATTTTGACTGACTTTGACTTTGAAGATTAGATGATATAAATAAAAATTGGTTGAGTAATTCTAATGTGTTACCCATTCATGGGTGGAGGGGGCATCTACAGAATATTAAAAATGTAAAAAAAACTATCACATGAAGATATTCCAAGGAGGCAGTTATTGGTGTATGTACATGCAAATTTTAATGTTAATCTATAGATTTCTCAATTTATCTAAAAACAAAAACTATTCTAATTAGGAAAGAACATAAATATATGAGATGGTTAGTAATAATACTAAATGGGACACATTCTATTGGCCATTATGATACATTTACATTAAAAAGTCCTTCAACTTACCTTAGAGATTTACTGTAATTTTAATTAACACACAATTAACAGAGTTTAGATCTAAATTAGTGACGAGTTCATACTGTATTAGACAACAAAATGATAAGATTTTTTATCAAAGGTTATTATTATTACAGTTGCTTTCAATCGTAATGTTTACGCCAGTATATATTGTGTATTCACAGTGAACACACCTAAGTACATACAGATGTAGTGGATAACATTTGGCATTATTATTTTGTCAGAAAAGTCTGTTATTGTCTTTCTTTCTCAACTATATAGCTTACTGAAGCTATTTGAGAAAACAAGATAATTACGAACTTTTCTGAAGACTTTTCCGACAAAATAAGATTGAAAACATTATTCAATAGATCTGTACCAACTGAACTAACTAACCAGGAAGTCAAACCAAACACAAACTGTGACAAATTATACAGTAATTTACTTTATCTATATGGCTAGTGTACTGTCAGTGGCTATTGTGTAAGTGAGTAGGCTATTTATTTTAATAGGCGTACTTTTGCTCCCGACGACATAGCTCGAGTTTGAATTTTCGCTTTACGGGCACCATTTCTAGTGACAATATTCGAAGTCGGTGGGGTAGCCTTTTTGGTGTCGCCGACGGAGCTCCGTGCTTGAGGCTGCTGCGGCGGAGGGGTAGACTGGAAAGATAATTTTAAAAGCAAAATATTTACCCACGTTGTTAGAAGGCGCCAACTATAAATTCAGGCACAAGTATGCACAGAAACGCTAACTCACCATTTTCACAGAAACACGTGTCTTGATAGTTTTCAGTCACTAGAATTTTTAGAAGGTGGTTAATAGTCTCAACCTACATATCAATTATTATCAAAGAATGCACAAAACGACCAATTTCCTAATGACAATGAATGAAGCATTGTTGGATTTGTTGACATGTATTTGATGGATTCTCCGAATGTCATGTCGTGATGATTATTAGGCGACCGAATAAAAAAGGGATGTGAGAGTGCAGTCTACATCTGTCCGAAGCGTGCCATATCACTGGCCATCAGTCTTGTAGTAAAAAAATTACAATCATTATTATTTCAATATTGGTCAAAATATTGATTAATTAACAAAAAAAAAATATCAGTTTTTCACTTTTTCTTAAAATTTGTGTTAATTTTGGAATTTAAATGTATTTATTTTGTAACTTTCCGATAGAAACTAAACACTTTCCTACATTTAGGACCCTACAATGACCTAAAAATACCTTTATAATTTAGCCGAGTTATACGAAACAGTTGTCAGAGTTGTCAGTCAATTTGTCAAACTCATGCATATTTCTAATACTCTTACTTTATTACAAAATTTGTTAGAACTAATCTTTTATTTAGAACTAGCGGTGTAAATTTTACTCAATTTATCTAAGCACTTGAAGTATTTGAATCTTAATCGTATGCATTTGTACCGTTTGGTAAGTTGCCTCTTTCGTCCTACGCAAGTTCATTGAATCATTGCAAAACCTATCGTTTCCCTTTTAAGAAAACGACTGAGCAAATAAGGCGTTGGAGGCGGTCGTGACCTCGACCATATGCAAATATTCTTACATCTGGATGATATCATTGAACAAATAACCAAGTTACCTAAGATATAACCTAACAAGTTGGGAATAAAATTCATGAATAAAAGCTTGCCACTATTATAGATTTCATATTATTTTAATCAAAATATACACATTGTTGGATTCACAGACGAAGAGTTCAGTACGACAGTACAATTTCCAACAAGTTCATGTTAGAGCACTGCAGATAACATACAAAATTAGATTAAGATTTTATAGCAATCGATGCTCAGATAAGGATGAAAATTGTATGGTTACAGTGTCTTGGGTATATATTGATTTTGCCTGAAGAGAGCTTCTATATTTAGGATAATGAGAGTAATGGGGCCAAAGTTCAGATGCTACTTTTTACTCTCAAGAGGGAGCTCATAGTTTGACTGTTCCCAAGACATATACCCAGTGTGCCCATGGCAAAGAGGGACCTGTACCTGTTCTTTCATACTTTGTCCAGTTTTTGTAATAGACAGCCTCATAGCTTCATGCTAGTAGAGGTACTGTGCATGATATTAGTGTAATATAATGTTAACAACAATAATAATAGTAGATTGTACAACAAGAGCATAAAACAAGCCATTTTACCCGAGCCAGTATGGCGAGGGTGGATAGACACGTCAAGGGGAAAATGGGTTTAATGCTCGAGTTTTACAATCTGTTTTTCACTTCAATGGCGAGGAAATGAAATAGCAACAGTGGAAACAATTGTTCACTTTCTATGTGCCTTTTATTTTTCCTTTTATTATATAATCATATTTTTTAGTTTTATTGATTTATTTTGATTAACTTTTAGTTTTAAATAATTTATAAATTATTTTAAAAAGTATGCAGAAACTTTTTAGTTTGTGGCTGTTGACACCTGATTACCTTGGTCTTAGACGAAGATTTTATAAATAAAATAAATAAATATCATGGGACACTTGACACCAATTGACCTAGTCCCAAACTAAGCAAAGCTTGTACTATGGGTACTAGGCAACGGATAAACATACTTTACCTTATGCACTAGTGCATAAAATGTCATTTTATGTCGCCTAAATACAGCATAACACACTTTACGAGCATGAGAAGTGAAAAATATATTTTCATGCAGATGCATCCACAATGAAGCTGCTGAAGCCAATCTGGGTGCTCCGGCAGGGCCGGCAGCGGCGCGGCGTCACCACCTGGTCGCCGCTGGCCACCGCCTTCAACACCAGGCCCAACTCCAGACCCATCTTTGATTCCTTGAGGGAGAGAACTGTAAGTGGAATGATGTCTATAGTTAATGGACAAATTTAAACTATTTTTAGTTTTCCACAGGCATGTCTCTCTTCCCCAGGGCCTTGCGACGCAACGTCTTGTGCCCAGGGCCTCTAATAAGTGAAATACAGTTTGGTTACAGTGTGTATGTTTGTTTGTTTATACTCTTTATTTTACAAAAAGGTTACAAAAAAAAGTTTTTAGTACAAAGCCGGACTTATACCTGAAGGGATCGCTGCCAGTCAAGCAGTGTGTATTTTGAACATGAAACCACTGTGAGACTCACTCATATTAAATGATATTGTATCAGGTAACTCACGTCTTAAATCAAGTTTAGCTCGACTTTTTCTAGCTATTACGCAGCCTTTTTTCAAAGGAGCACGCGACTCAGCGGCTGCCGCAACACGCGCACTACGCGCCACCGCTCTGCTCGCGCGATTCCAGAGTCCGCGTGTTGCTGCCGTGTCACGTGCTCCTTTGAAGAAAAGCTACGACATAGCCCGAAACGGTCGAGCTAAACTCGATTTAAGACGTGAGTTACCCGTTACAATGTCATTCAAACCAGTGTGTATGTTTTTATGTTTTTAAATGAGTACCACTTAAATCATTATGCTGAGTGAGGCTCAACGCTCCCTCACCCCCTAAGGGTCAAGATAATTCAATTCAAAACTGTTATTCAATAGTGCCTCTCATGTTTCAGGGTCTATTTAACAAGCCTGAGCTCACAAGCTTCGAGGGCTTCAACATTCTAAAAGAGCAGGCGATATCGGCCACCGACAGACTGATAGATGAAGCAACGTCTGGACCTTCCCGTCCGATGGTGGAGATATTTGATGAGCTGTCGGACACCCTGTGTAAGGTCGCTGACCTGGCCGAGTTTGTGAGGATAGCGCATCCCCAGTCCCACTTCGCGAGTGCAGCGGAGGACGCATGTATCAGCGTCAGTGGGGTTGTAGAGAAGTGAGTGGTTTCTTTTTTTTTCAATTTCGTTTAAGAAATTAAGAGTAAACAAGGTAAGGGTACAGAATCGTGCTCTCTCAAATTGTTTAAAATTTTATGTACTTTTTTGTTAATTAATAAAAAAATATTACAAAATAATAAGTATGAGGTTGGGCCTCCAGACGGAGGTATGGGATGCATAGATATAGATATGCAATAAACTTTAAAATATTGAACATTTATTCATGTGATACTCAGTAATGGTCTTAACCTTTTCTTGGAATTTCCCACTGAAAATTTAGTCACGAAGTTTAATACCCCAAATGACTTTTCTGTACCAAGTTTTATGATTAACCATGTGTGATGGTGGCAGGTTATTTTTTTTTCTCATTAATTCATTACATTACTATTACCAAAATTTTATCATTAATAAAAAAATTATTAATTACTAAAAAGAACAACAAAATTGCTTTGCCAGATTAAACACACACAAAGGCCTGTACGAAGCGCTCCGGGACTCAGTGAAGCGCGGCACCTCCGGAGACCAGCATTTAGCGGAACTGTTCCTCTTCGACTTCGAACAGAGCGGCATCCAGCTCGAGGACAAGCGACGGAGGAAGGTCGTGGGGCTCAATAACCTGATACTGCAGACCGGGCAGCGGTTTATGGCGGGCGCGGCGCGGCCCCGCCGCGTGCCCAGAGACGCTGTGCCGCAGAATGTTAGACAGTTGTAAGTAATCATTAGAGACCGGATAATATGCATTTGCATACTTGCATATGCATTTGCATATTTAAGCCATTTTCAGCCTTAATAGCATATTTTTCCTAAAATCTAGTGATGATGCATATTATAGCTATAATTTACAGTATTTTTCGAGCGCAGCGTGCTCAGCAACAGCGCGTCTTTTGTTTTGGTACGATAATAAAATGAAAGATTGATGTCAGGTGTCCCATGAAAAACAAAAAGAGACAAATGATCGTCGCGCTCACCTACCGCACTTATCCTTCCTCCCACCTATTATGCATGTTATTTTAATTGTTGACGCGCGTGCTCATTGATCTGCAGTTATAATTTTTAAGTAGGTAATAAAGTAAAACTTAAAACAAGTAGGTATTTACTAACAATAAACTTAAATCTAAAGGAATAATATTTACAAAACAAAAAAAAACTGTCACTGTCAGTTTTCGTGCATATTTCAAGCATTTTTCATGCATATTTGCATGCATATTTTAAGCTTTTTATGTTGCATATAATCTGGTCTCTAGTAATCATCTTGCTCGCTAATCCTGCCGCGAAGCATCAGTCCTTGCACTGTTGTCTTTCGGCGCGGAGAGTAAGACAGCCGGTGAATTGGTGATTACTGGCATTTGAGGTATTACTTAGGCCTCTAGGTTGGCAACGCATCTGCAATACTCCTGGTATTGCAGATGTTTATGGGCGGTGGTCATCTCTTACCACCAGGAGACCCATTTGCTCGTTTGCCCTCAAGAAAAAAAAAGAGAATTATGTGGCCAATCAACTTTTTTACCGAAACTAATCTGTCCGCGACATTTTTCAAAAAAATTGCAGATTTTTGTAAGTAAACATGTTTTTTCTGTAATTTAATAGATGGTGTACATGAATACATGCCATCCTTCGTAAGTTTAATACATTAAACCGTGAAATATCTTGTTGGAAGTACAATTTTTTGGTACTACCAGAGACAATTTTGGTAACGCAGGAGACGCCAAAAGTGTCGGTAAAATAGTTGATTTACCCATTATCGAAAGTCCGAAAAATTTTCTCATAGCATTTTACATCATAATGATCACTCATCATATTTTTTTAAAAATACTAACTATCGAAAAATAATCATCGGAATTCATAATATACTGTTCATACATTTTGTTCATACTAATATTGGTTTTCATATATTTTATTATACTAACGATCGAAACTGCTAATCATTCTAATTCATAACACCAATATTCATAATTTTCTTAATAAACCCCCTTGCAAAAAAAACGGGCACCTATGGTTTTTCAGATTTTTAGTCATTGAAGCTTAGAAAGTAAGCTTTCATGCATATAAAATACGAAAACTATAGGTGCCCGTTTTTTTGCAAGGGGGTTTAGTTAGTAGTATTTGTTTTCATATATTTCTTAATCATAAGTGTTATTTATCCGCATTATTGAAATTCATAATGTCAATAATCATACATCTGCTTTATACATATATTTATTGTCATTTATCATCTTAAAAATGTCGCGGACAGATTAGTGTCGGTAAAAAAGTTGATCGGCCCTAATAGGACTTAAAAAGTTATGTTGTAAAATGCGCCCCCATTTCAGCTTCAGCACAGAAGGGGACGACATCATCGTGAGCGGCGTGTACGCGGAGTGCGGGGACGCGGCGGCGCGCGAGGCCGCGTACCGATTGTACTTGGCGCCCGACGGGCAGCAGGACCAACTCCTCACCACCACCCTGGAAGCGCGGCACGAGCTCGCCTCCGTCTGCGGGTTCGGCTGCTACGCGGACAGGTCGGTTGTAATGTGGGGCATTGGGAGACGAGTTAAACTACGGAGCTCTGAGTAAATACTGTCTAATAAATCAGAACCTAAACCCCCTTATTCGTAAACGACAATTAAACCTATTTTAGTTAAAATGCCGCTAAAATTCGTTTGTACTTATCTGTCACTTCGACATTTGTATTTGTTAGAAAGGGACAAAGCATTTGTTAGTTAACATAGGCTTGTTAAGTTTTATGAATAAGGGGGTAAGTCTATATATAGTTACATATTGGAAGAGTGTGTGTGTGTGTGTGATGTGCAACTCACACTACACTGTCACGGAGATTCATTCATTCATATACTGGGTGACCTTAGCCACTGGGCAAATATGAATACAAGCTTAGCAAGATATTTAAAACCAAACTGCAAAGTATCATAACAATCAGTCCAATATTTACCGAAAAACTAACGGTTTTCAATGTATCACTTTGGAGCAGCCTGTGTATTTGGATGATCTGATTTCATAGATTTTTTTTCTTGTCTAATTAAGCAAATAACTATTGTAAGGTATTGCTAAGTACCAGTCTAATCCATGGTTTCATTATTTGTTCAGAGGTTAAGGTATAAGGTATATTGTATTTAAGAGTTAGGCTCTTGTCGGTGGAGTAATTTCCAGCTTATTCTACATCCCACACTTTCCTTTACTTCTTTATATAGTTAAACATTTATTTTTTCTTTTATTTGCTCCATATATGTCCTTCTTGGTCTTCCCCTTTTCCTTTTCCCTTCTATCTTTCCTTCTATTATAGTCTTAATGTATTTGCCGTAAGAGATGGCCTGACATCTTCCCTCTCCTGTTCTCAATTATGTTCAACAAAATTTTTCGTTAACTATATTTAAAACTTCATCATTTTTTTTCTTTTCTATCCAGTTGATCTTTTCTATCCTCCTCCAACACCACATTTCGAACGCTAGGGAGATATACACTGTATTATTCTTGAGTTCTGTTAACTTCGACCGACTGCTAAATTTATTGATAGAAAGTACCTAGTGATAGGTCAAGTTTCCATGGGTAAGTATAATTTTTGTTACTGTACGGGCTGCTATTGCTCATACACCAAGTAGAACTGTTAATTGCTTCACTGTAGAGTCACTTTGTAATAAGAACTCACTGATGATCCCGAATAATAACTTTTATTGATAGTAATCGAGCACACATTACATGCATGAATGTTAAACGTGAACTGCCGTGTAATGAACTAATTTACGCAATCAAAGTAAAATGTGCTGAGCGCGCAACACGTCAATGTAGACCGTACAGTTACCTACTCTTTGAAAAATGTGTCTCCCAATTGACAAGATTTCATATTTCTAAGACTATAATTTGATTTGTTCTCTGTATTCTGCTTGGAAATAGAAAGACGCTGATATTTTTAAAATTTCGCTACGATTATTAATTAATTTATTACATTTTTTTTAAGATGTGCTTATTCTAAAAGGGCATAACTTCAAAACTACGATACAATATATCCATTACTTTTGTCTAGCTATATTAAAAAAAAGAACATTTAAATCCGTAGACAGAGAATCCCTAGACGAATTGATAGCTTCCGTCGCATTCGCACAAGAAAAAGAGTAACTTACGCCAAATGTGTGTAAAGAAATGAGATGCAATGATTCGATTTTTTGTTTCGCCACGCGTGCCGGTTTTTTCAAGGTCAGGTTTGTTTAGCAAAGTAGTTTGCTAAACAAACTTGACAGATGCTCAGCTGATTTTGTTCGCGCTCTTAGAAAAAAGCTAGGAAAATACTCATAAACGTGATAAAATATTCACAATATTGCTTTAAAAAGTTTGTGGTTCAATATTCTAAACAATATTGAAGAAAAATATGGTGCGGTGTAGTATTTTAGGGTGTAAAAGTGATA
The DNA here is from genome assembly GCA_037349165.1 of Choristoneura rosaceana. Taxonomy (NCBI): domain Eukaryota; kingdom Metazoa; phylum Arthropoda; class Insecta; order Lepidoptera; family Tortricidae; genus Choristoneura; species Choristoneura rosaceana. The sequence continues at coordinate 3,845,472 of JAZBNJ010000026.1, forward strand.
GTGAAATGAAACTGCCCGACATATCTTTTCATTCGTAAGTATAAACGTTTTTAACAGTTATTAGGCCTTTTTATTATGTGCTAGATAGTATTCTAAAGAATGTCAAGTAAAATAAAGTAAATTAAGTACATAATACGATCAATAAAGTAATCAAAACCAAAATAATCGTAATCATAACCTACAAATAAATTTTGTCCGGTGTTGCCAAATTTTCAATATTTGTTTTCCCACAATTTATGGGTATTATTTTCTGTTGTGCATCTAATAAATATCATTAAATATTTTTAAGTATTAAGTAACATTTTAATTCCATTACAGTTTCCCGGAAAATCCTAATTTACACCAAAAGTGGATTGCAGCCAGGGGACAGGGGGTGTTTGAACATAAGAGCCACTACGTCACTCCGACTTTAACGATAACAGTATCCGTTGGATGCGGGGGACGCAGGACCGACCACAGTGGCGCTTTTTTATGTAATAAAAATATGTTATGGTATATATGCATGTTTTATTTTTATCGTTTACTAGCCTTTGCCCGTGTGTGCCAAGAATTCATTTATCGGTATCCGTTATAGAATTCAGTCTGTGAAATATCGATTTACGAATGAATCGTTACTAAATTAATCGTTACGTTTCTTTGATAGGCAAAAGTACCGGCTTTGGCCACCTTAAGCCCGTTTTTGGCCAGTTGACATTTGGAGTCATAAAAATAATATTTTTAGTGAGTTTTTAAAAGTTAATTCTGAAACGAATTAAGTTTGTAGTGATTTATAACTATACATTTATTTCAAACGTATATTTAAACAATAAATGGCCATAAACGGTGCAGTAAAAGGCGAAAGATTTATTCGTTTTGAAGGGAAACCAGAGTTAATAGTTGACACCTAACAAATCAAAAGCTGTGGTGGCCTAGTGGTTTGACCTATCGCCTCTCAAGCTGTGGGTCGTGGGTTCAAATCCCAGCTCGCACCTTTGAGTTTTTCGAAATTCATGTGCGCAATTTACCACGAGCTTTGCGGTGAAGGAAAACATCGTGAGGAAACCTGCGAAGCAATTCAATGGTTAGTGTGAAGTTCCCAATCCGCACTGGGCCCGCGTGGGAACTATGGCCCAAGCCCTCTCATTCCGAGAGGAGGCCTGTGCCCAGCAATGGGACGTATATAGGCTGAGATGAAACGGTACAGTGGCCAAAAACGGTACTTCTTCTTAAATGTACATATTAAATCATGAAATGCCTATTATTTCATCATTTTCTTTTTACCTACTTAGTTAACTTTAGCTTGAATTATAAATATGTACCTTCCTGTATTAGTTGTCTATAAAAATTGAAAACTTAGAAAAAGATCGCATGTGACATGGGGTAAATTACTTTTGAGAGGGTAACCCTAATAATGCATGTACTCTTGTCTCCTGTCCCTTTCAGCGGCACGCTGAGCCGCCGTCTATAGTGTATTATAAGTCTATGTTTAAATCATACGTAAATCCGACGTAGACGTCAAAATTATGACAGCTCCTTTTTCTGGTCAAAAAGACAAAGGAAACATATCTATTCTGTTGTAGTATTGGCAAATGCAGATATTTTTTTACATTTTTGTATTTTTTTAAATATGGAGAAATAAATTATAATGAATATTTTTCCCATGTTCAGGAGGCAAAATTCTTTCGATTCCCGTAGTAATTTACAGGTGTTGAAAAAATGTTTTTTTCTTTGTGGCTTTCACCCTTGCAAATGAAATCTTGTCAATTGTTGCAGAGCAATAAAAGCCAGCACCATGGAAACAGCCGCTAACGTCAGACAGTTCCTCGACGTGCTGTCAGACAATCTGTACGACCGCGCCAAGATAGACTTCGACGCCATGCTCAAGATGAAGAAAAAGGAAACCCCGTACCAACAGGAGCTAGCTTGCTGGGACACCCCGTACTTCACACATAAAGCTAAAACGCAGCTTCTGAATGTAGCCAACTCTGACTTCAGCCCGTATTTCTCGCTCGGCGGCTGCATGGAGGGACTTAATATGCTGTGTCAAGAGTTATATGGTATTAGTTTGAAGTCTGAAGAAATGTTGCCAGGTAAGTGTGTCAAACAGTTATCTAACTAAGTGGATTTAAAAAGAAAGATTTATACGGATATCCGGCCTATTTGGCCGAATACCGGATAGTTGCGTACTATCCGGTAGGATACCGGATGGTAAAAAACTTATAGTTATGATTAAAAACTGGTATTTATTTATGAATTTACCAATTATTGACATCAGTTTATTATTCTAACGGCATGTTTAGAATTTCGATTAATTTAAACTGACGGATAAATGTGATACCGTCTCGCGTCGATTCAAACAAAACAAACAGAAACGACATCATATTTATCGGCGTCAGTTAAAATTAATTAATGGATGGTGAAACAGCCCCTAAGTTAATCAATTATACTCTACAAGTTGCAACCTGCACGGAGTGTCATGCGCATGTTCGAATTAGTTTAATTTAATAGTACGTAAAACTAGGCCGAATATCCGGCAGCCGGATACCCGGCTATCCGGCCAAACGGTTCCACCGAATATCCAGTATCCGGTATCCGGCCAAACCACTATCCGTTTCATCTCTAGTTTTTAGTTCATAAATCTAACCCGAACTGTACGTAGGTGAGTCGTGGGCGCCGGACGTGTACAAACTAGCCGTGGTACAAGAACAGGAGGGTTTACTGGGACACATCTACTGCGACCTGTACGAGCGGCCCGGCAAGCCGCACCAGGACTGCCACTTCACCATCCAGGGCGGGAAGCTGCTGCCCGATGGGTCTTACCAGGTCAGTTCAAACTAGCTGTGTTACAAGAACAGGAGGGTTTACTGGGACACATCTACTGCGACCTGTACGAGCGGCCCGGCAAGCCGCACCAGGACTGCCACTTCACCATCCAGGGCGGGAAGCTGCTGCCCGATGGGTCTTACCAGGTTAGTTGGTGTGGCCAATAACGTGGCGGTAGAACGCTCAAGTCAAACTGAACGCTGGAAGTTGGTCAGAATAGGCGAGACGACTAAAAAATAACTATTTAGTTCGTCAGGTGGATAATTTAAAATATTGTGCACATATTTTTTCTTTTGTTTGACAAACAAAAAATGACGAGGATACAGTGCTTAGAAGTTTCGAGTGACGTCACTATAGGGTACGATTTTTACCTTATAGTGACCTCACAAGCCCCCACTCTGGAAGTTTGATGATCTATACCTTTGTCGATTAGTACCGCAAGACCCCCTTAGAGGCCGTGTAGAGCGCACGTCTGTGTGTGTTCTTTTCGATTGTAGCTTCGTAGCTTCCATACTGCTTTAGCTTATATATCGTCACTATTAAAAAAAAAACTCGTAGCTCAAAATAGATAATTTTTCTGAGTGAACTTTATAGACATTACATCAAGGTTCAATTTTGTTGACATATTGATTTTAGATACGAGATTTTTTTCAAAATAGTGACGATATATACTGTGAATGAAGCCACCTCAGGTCCGTGCCGTGTTCTTTACTGTATTTATTTTTTGTCTATAGAACCCGATAGTGGTAGTGATGCTGTCCCTGAGCGGCGGGCACCGGTCGGGGCCGGCGCTGCTGGCGCCGGGCGCCGTCGACAACCTGTTCCACGAGCTGGGGCACGCGCTGCACTCCATGCTGGCACGTGCCCGCTACCAGCACGTGTCGGGCACGCGCTGCCCCACCGACCTGGCCGAGCTGCCCAGCGTGCTCATGGAGTACTTCGCCAGCAGTCCGCAGGTGAGCCCAGACTGTTCCACGAGCTAGGGCACGCGCTTCACTCCATGCTGGCACGTGCCCGCTACCAGCACGTGTCGGGCACGCGCTGCCCCACCGACCTGGCCGAGCTACCTAGCGTGCTTATGGAGTACTTCGCCAGCAGTCCGCAGGTGAGCCCAGACCTGTTCCACGAGCTAGGGCACGCGCTGCACTCCATGCTGGCACGTGCCCGCTACCAGCACGTGTCGGGCACGCGCTGCCCCACCGACCTGGCCGAACTACCTAGCGTGCTTATGGAGTACTTCGCCAGCAGTCCGCAGGTGAGCCCGGGTTGGTGACCTACTCAGACCATGAGGGGTGACACTCTTTCCCGGCCCGGATAATACCGACATGTAAATACCGACCCAGTTTTTCGTGTACACGCCCATAGAAGCTCCTGTCAGTTTCTATGGGCGTGTACACAAAAAACAGGGCCGGTATTTCCATGTCGGTGTTATCCGGGCCGGGGTTTTAAAGCAACAAAAAATCTAATTTTACAGTAAATCGAAAATTAATCTGGTTTTCAGGGCTAAAATAAAGCTTTTTTTTACTGGAGTTGTCCCTTCGAATTATCTTTTAATGGCGTCATCTCTATTTGCCAGGTGGTGCGTCGGTTCGCGCGGCACTTCCAGACACGGGAGGCCATGCCTGAACATATGCTGCAGAGGCTTTGCGCTTCCAAATATTTGTTCGGAGCTAGCGAAATGCAACTACAGGTAAGCCCTTGAATGCTACAAAATCATCATCATACCAGCAATAGACGTTCTTTGTTGGACAGGCCTCTTCCATAGACATCCAGTTGTTTCTGGTGGAAGTGGCCTGAATCCACCGTGAATCCGTTTTTTAACCAGGTCATTTATCGATCTTTTTGAGGGGTTGTCCTACGATGCGTGACATAGCCAAGCGAATTAACTCGTTGAAGTGGCAATGTGCAGGCAGATAGCACTGAGAATGGATGACCGTTAGGCACAGTATATATATAAGCTAAAGCAGTATGGAAGTCGCGAAGCCCCCTTAGAAGCCGTGTAGAGCGCGCGTCTGTGTGAGTGTGTTTGTTTCGATCGATTTGTTCGTAGCTTCCATGCTGCTTTAGCTTATATATACTGTGCGTTAGGGCTGAAAAGTTCTCGAATGGAGATCGCCGATCGGCAAGCACAGCGCGGGGCCACAAAATAATTCCACAATATCGCATCCAGTGATTATGTTAGTTCAAATAACGGAATATGAATAAGAGAGCATGGCATGGCAACGAGATAGTTGCGTTAAATTGAAATTTGATAATTCGAACAGCATCAGGTAGTTCTGTCGGCATTTCAGCCATGTTGAATCCAACTTCTTTTTAGGGTTCCGTAGCCAAAATGGTAAAAACGGAACCCTTGTAGTTTCACCATGTCTGTCCGTCTGTCCGTAATTTTGCACGAATGTGTACGTAAACTATGCTAACAAAAAGGTATAATAAAAAATTAAAAAACATTTTTTTAGAGTAGACGTAAAGTGCGGGTGTTTTTTTCTTATCCAACCTTGTAGTGTGGGGTATCGTTGGATAGGTCTTTTAAAACCATTAGGGGGTTGCTAAAATGGTCGATTCAGTGATTTGTTTGAAAAATATTCAACTTTAAAGTGCAAATTTTCATTAAAATAGAGTCTCCACCCCTCTAAAATCTAAACCGGTGGATGGAAAAATTCGAAAAAATTCAGGATCGTACAAAGTATATCAAACTTACAAGGAAAACTATGATCTATCTTAAATAGCAGCCTATGGTATAAAATATACCTAAACTTGAAACATTCCGTACAAAATACGAAAATAGCTACAGAATCCTATTTCGAGCGTGTCCGACACGCTCTTGGCCGGGTTTTTATAAAGTTTATTTATTTATTTGTATTTCATATTTTTATACATATGAATATCTTTTTAACTATTGTTTGTCCAGGTGTTCTACTCGGCGTTAGATCAGCGATACCACGGCGCGGACGCGTCCTTCGGCGGGAAAACCACCGACGTGTTGCGCGACGTGCAGAAACAATACTACGGGCTACCTTATGTTCAGAACACGGTATGGTACACTTATTCATTATTTTATAACATGTTAAAGACCTCCATGGCTTTTTCAGAAACGTTTACGTTGTTTATAGTTGTTATAGTGGATACATTCAAAAAAATCAAAATCATTTATTCAGTAAATAGGCCGCAATTGTCACTTTTACAAGTCATTGCCATGAAGAATGCGCCGCAAAATACTTGGCAGAAAGTCAGAAAATATAATAATTACAAATAAAATACTTAAAAACTACAGTATACAATCAAAGAAAAAATTACATAAAAATGTAAATAAAATACAGCCAGTGAAATTACTGGCACTTGAGGTATTCCAACTTAGGCCTCTAGGTTGGCAATGCAGTTGCAGATGTTTATGGGTGGTGGTGATCTCTTACCACCAGGACCCACTTGCTCGTTTGCCTTCCAGTCGAATAAAAAATTAATAATAATAATAATACAGGGATGTATGGGGTCCCTTCGTAAGAAAACTAAACACTAACTATATCTACGTCCAGTGGAAGTGTAGAATGCTTCTACTGTCAAAATTAAAAATAATAATAATAATAATAATTAAATTCTTAAATATACATTCCACTCAACGTCTGCAACGCCCACGACTACGACCGCTGAAATTGCCGATCCACTAACTAAGGTCGCAACGCAAATCTTGAGCGCTGTATTGATTGGGGTAAAATTTAATTCCCGTGATTCTTTTGCGCTTATGACAAAACGAATGAGAGATAATGACTCTGAAAGTTCATCAAGTTCTGATGACATCTCGTTCATGTTCAAGTCATCTGTCATGTTGAAAGCCCACTCTGACCCACCAATATCTCTGGGCTCAGGTGTATGGCTCTTTATGATGAATCATCACTATTTTCATCAGATCGATCGTACAGATGAATCGTACCGTGTATGGGACCCTTTAGGTGGGCTAATCAACTTCTTTACCGACAATCTGTTCGCGACATTTTTCAAACAATTGCAGATTTTTGCAAGTAAACATGTTTTTTTCTGTAATTTAACAGACGGTGTACATGAATACATGCCATCCTACGTAAGTTCAACCTATTAAACAATGAAATATCTTGTTGGAAGTACGATTTTTTTGTAACGCCAGAGACAATTTTGGTAACGCAGGAGACGCCCGAAATGTCGGTAAAATAGTTGATTGGCCCAAGTGAAACAATATAGAGGGCGTTACAATCGTGCGGACGTTTAGTGGACCGCACCCCTGTACCGAGCCAAACCAAAGAGAGAACCAAAGTTATCGACATAACCCACTGCATTAGCACGCATAAGTGGCAATGGGCGGTCATATAACCCGAAGAACCGATAACCGTTGGGGTAGACGAGTTCTTGAGTGGAGACCACGGATCGGCAAACGTGGCGTAGGACGCCCAGACTCGGTGGTGTGATGATCTTCGCAGGGTGGCTGGCAAAAGCTGGATGAGAGTGGTTGAGGATCGTGCTCAGTGGCGTGCCATGGGAGAGGCCTATGTCCAGCAGTGGACGAACATAGGCTGATGATGATGATGACCCCTGTGAACTTTTTTTTATCGTCAGGCGTGGCAGCACCGCTTCAGCCACCTGATAGGCTACGGCGCGAAGTACTACTCGTACCTGATCTCGCGCGCGCTCGCGTGGAGCGTGTGGAAGCGTAGCTTCGAACGGCAGCCGCTCTCGCGGGGCGCCGGCGACGCGCTGCGCCACGGCGTGCTCTGCCACGGCGGCGCCCGCCCGCCCCAGGTAACTCATCTAAACTTATATCTCTTAACAGGATTACTAATGTATGGCCAAAAAACTTTTCCCAAAGTATCACATCCCAAAAAATTTTACCCAAATTATTGGCAAAAAAACTTATCGCAAATTTACAGTTAATAAATTATTATTTGGCAAATTATTGTTTCGCAAATAATTACTTAGTCAAGTTTCATATTGCCAAGTAATATTTGGTAAAATGTATCGTTTGGCATAATGTACTCTTCCCAAAATATCGCATAACATAATAACCTAGTTTTCTGGGAACAGTTTGTTTTTGTGGAGGAGCGCAGTTCTAACGTAACCTAACCTACTTTTTTGATTGCAGTTCGTTTTTGCGGGGGACGCAGTTTTAACCCATAATCTAACCTACTTTTCTGGTAGCAGTCCTTTTTCTGTGGGGGACGCAGTCTAACCTCATCTATTTTTCTGATAGCAGTCCGTTTCTGTGGAAGACACAGTTCTAACATAAGCTACTTTTCTGGTAGCAGTTGGTTTGTGCGAAATGTCATTTTGACCAAACCTTTTTTTGGAATACAATATTTGCCAATATAAAACGTTTGCTTAATAAACGTTTGTCGTAATAAAATTTGACAAACTAAAATTATGCCAAATGATAATTTGACCAAATGAATAAAATGCGAAATGTAAATATGCCAAAGATTCGTTTGGGAAATGAAACTATTGCGAAAAGTTTTTTGGGAAGTGAAATTTGGCGAAAAATATTTTGGCGAAACGGCAGTACACCCTCTTAACAAGCAAATCTTGTATATATTAAATATATTGACCCGGAAAACTCACGACTTAAATCGCTCTGCTCGCGCGACTACCCGACGAAACTGACACCGGCACACAACTACCCCCCTTTTCATCATCATTTTCATTATAACTGTCAAATGTAGGGTAGCACACAACACTAACAACATCGCTCTGTAAAGGTACGTTCACACAAACCGATGACGCAGCACGAGTATTTAACACCGTCCAACCACTATCCCGGTTAAAATTCCGATGACGACTAATCTCGATGGCTTCACGCACTTTCCGCGGAATGAAAAATTTTTCTCTCGCAAATACCCTACCCTATCAAATCAAATATAGTGCGTATTTAAGACGTGAGTTATCCGGGTCAATATATCCATACTAATATTATAAATGCGAAAGTGTGTTTGTGTGTTTGTCCCTCTTTCACGCCGTAACAGAGCGACGGATCGACATGATTTTTGGCATAGGGATAGTTTATGAGCCCGAGAGTGACATAGGCTACTTTTTATCCCGGAAAAATGCACAGTTCCCGAGGAAACAGCGCGCGATAACCGAATACCACGCGGGCGGAGTCGCGGGCAAAAGCTAGTTTAATATAAGTGAGTCTGACGGTATTTTTATGTTCAAAATATGACGTTATTTCTTGATTGAAACATGTGTATAATCTGTAGTAGCATAGACTAGCGTATAGATGGTGAAAAATTTTACATTTTAAAAATCGATTAATGCGCGGATAAGCGATTTTTATTTACTTTCCTTAAAATTGAATATACAGTCTTTGGAATTAAATCAAGTATTGTAAATAATAAAATAGACAAAAATACGTTGATCTATTCAATTAATAAATAATCGATTTGTTGAACAGATTAATTATTTTGCAATAGGTTTTAGGTTTTCACGTCACTAAATGTCTATGGTCGGGTTAATGGCGTCTTTGTTTACGCTTGTCATAAATTAATAATAAATAAATAAATATCACGGGACAATTCACACCAATTGACCTAGTCCCAAAGTAAGCTTAGCAAAGCTTGTGTTATGGACACTAGGCAACGGATGAACATACTTATATAGATAAATACATACTTAAATACATATTAAACATCCAAGACCCGAGAACAAACATTCGTATTATTCATACAAATATCTACCCCGGCCGGGATTAGAACCCGGGACCTCAATCTTCGTAGTCAGGTACTCTAACCACTAGGCCATCTGGTCGGAAATTGGATTGGAATACAATATACCACTTGCTTGGGACGTTACCTGGCTTTGAGTCCAACATTATCATTGAACTGTGAAGCTCAATAAACTGGTAGTCACAGAGCTGGTAGTCTTCTTCATTCTCTTTAGTCGACAAATTTAAAACTTTTCTACTGTTACAGGTCCTTCTCCGAGAATATCTAGGTACAGAGGTGACTCCAAACACGCTGGCGATGGCTTTGATTGAAGAACTGGATTACCACAAGGATCACCTGGACTCAGTCTTTAAAATCGCGGAAAAATGATAGGGAAAAGACAAAAATGTGGTCTGAGTTATATATCATTTAGGTGCTGAGATTGATTAAGTATTAAAAATAGAGAAATATGTAAATAGAGATCGATATATCAATTGATGTCGTTGTGTGCTTGTTTTTATTGATGATATTTATTTATGTAAATGTGCGTGTTTATGTTTATACATTGTGGTTGTATAAATATATAGAAAGAGAAAGAAGAATCACCTTGAAATGGTGGATTTGCTAACTTGACTTCAATCTCAAACTTCTTCAAAAGTTCCTTGAGAAAAAAATAATTCCCGTCGTAGTTGGTTTTTAAAAGCTTTTAACTTAGATAAGGTAAATGTCCCAGTGCTCGACACGCTAATGCCCAATAGACGGCACCCTGCTGTCATCTATATTGCTCATGACATAAGATCAAAGATGCCAACTACTGGGACAGTGACGAGCACTCGTACGTTTACCGTACTCTGTTGATTCAAATCTTTCAAGTTAATTTTGACTCACCTCCAGTGGTCGGATGGACTTGAAATTTGATATACATAATGTAAGTTGGATGACCATGCAAGTAGTCAACAAAAAGTACAGTCAGCAAAAAAGCTTGTATTTTTTACTTTTTTTTTCATCAACCAGTGTTTACGAACTCGCCAGTGAATAAAAAGGACAAATAAAACAATGGTAGAAAATTATAAATAGACTTTTAATTAGCGAACCCTCCTGCAACTGACAATTCAACACAAATTACAAACACAGTTCGGAAATCACATTATCTATAGGCTTGTGGTCAGACTTAAATAATCTATACTTTGTTTTTTAGTATTAGAAAAAGGGTAAACAATCTTGAAGTCTTTTTATTGAAAAATGTTTTTAAAACTCTTACTTGCATGTAAAAGCATGTAAATGATCATATGTCCTTGCTAATTGTTACATATGTTCTAATTGTTATATTTTTCAATAAAAATACATGTCAAGATCGCTTACCTTCTTTCTAAGGTTAAAAAAAGCGAAGTATATTAAGAATAATAAATCTAAAATAATAAGAAAAATACTTCGTATTTAACTTCTGCTTCTATCAATGTATCAAATAAATTGATAGCTTTTATTAGCGAATTTCCGAACCGAACAATGACTGCCTTTGATTTCATTGCATAGCCCCTCAAAGCACTCTAAAACACACAACCTAGGTTTTTTAAATCGGCAAAAATCCGAGCTTGTTCCAGAGGGCCACCGATTGTCTAATATCACACATTTCTAGTGTATTATTATTAGGTTTATTTATATTTAATTATTTATAACTATAGCTGGGAGCGGGAAATATTCCAATCTTTCTACCTTACAATAAAGATAGAAAAGAGGGAATACAAAGGCCAAATCTTCTATTTGAATTCATATTGCATTTAATTAACTGATCGCCGCTAATGTTTGAGCAAGGGAAGTATTAGGTACAGATCTATTCAGAAAACTTACCCATACGATTATTTTTGGTCTATTTTATTTGCAATTGTTTCCGAACAATAAAAAATTAACGAGTTTGAAATTCTCACCAACGTCTATGATTTATTTATTTGATTGGGCAAACAAAAAAATAAATAGGTAAACAAGTAAATAACCATGGGTAATCCTCTTTCGATCATTCAGGTATAAGTCACTTTAACAATGTTATTATCACATACAAGTTCAACGGACATAGGCATTTAATTTTCACTCCACGATATAATAGCAAGTTTTTCCTCTAAACACCATCAAAAAGATAAAGTAGTAATAGTTAAAAATCGTAGATTTTATGTATTGTAAGATAATCCTTTCATTTGAAATGTTTGAGCGGGTAATTTATGTCAAAACTGTGATTTTTTTAATTTATAAATATTATTTTGTAACAGCTGTAAGTATGTTAATTGATGGTAAATTAAGACCAACTATGACGAACGAACTTCGAATGTGGTGTCACTCCCTTTACTGTAATTTTCAAAATAATTAATTTCTTTATAAAATATAACTGGACATTTTGAGGAATCTGATTTTATTTCTAATAATGTTTATGGTACCCATTTTTACGCTTTTAACAATGAACAGCGATGAGGAAAATCGAATCCGAATTCCATTTAACATGTTTTGGCCAATAAAAATAATTGCTGACCTTAGCAGTGTCAAACAAATCAGAAAGGACCCGTGATCTGCATATAGGACACCAGTTATAACGACATATTGGATGTAATAACCAAATGTTGTTGTCCCGTCAATGTCATGTCGTTATAAACGGTTTCGAGTCAAAGCCGTTTACATCAGAAATACAGTTAAAAACTTGTGACTGTACTTTCGATGCGAGCGTCAATAAGCTGCTTCAATACGGCACAAAGTGACAATTGCAGTAGGGCGAATATTCGAGCGTTTTGACCGCGCTGTCAAACGTCATTAGCGTCCCACGTTTGTTATAGCACAACGGAAAGTTACAAGAATTTTAATCACGCTAAATTCAGCATCGGCATTGTCTTAAATTTTCATGAGCTAATAGCTCTTTTAATAAACATGTGAAGACACTAATGACAAAAAACAAACGCTGCAAAAACGCTGAATATTCGTCCAGTACTATACTACTACTTGGCATAATGTACAGAGTAAAATAAAAAGAACAAAAAATAAGGCACACAGGTATAGAGAAGTTTTTATTAAGATAAACTATTTTATACTCATTCTACAAGCTCTCAAGATAAAAATGGTGTCACGGTTTTCAGTAAAACGACTAAGTTTTTGAAATCACAACATAGGTAATAGAAAAATAACATTTAAATTGCCACGTATTTGTATCATTACATCGTCCAATTAATATGTAGACGACTTTCCATACCGATTTGTCTGTAAAAGCCAGGACTGCTAAGGTCACGTTTTTCCAAGCTTTATTACGAATTGTCCACAGTGTAAACCAGTAAACAATCTAACAACGCAACAACACACCCAGTGCCTACAAAACCTACTCGGCCTCACCCTTGCGAGTCCAGCTCTGGCTCGTCGTAGTTACGTTACTGCTTTTACACTGTAGAATTTTGCCATTGATCAGGTAGTCCATTGTGTCACGTAAATAAATATAAATAAATATCGCGTGGTTGTTTACGCCACGTAGTTGTACTGATTGGGGTTGTCTTTATCTCGCTCCATGTAGTCGCGGTCGATGAGGGATTCTATGCGTTTCTTGAGGTCAGCCGGCTGTGAAAAAATATAATTTAAATCAGTAAGCGATGTGGCTTAAGCGCTCTTCAATGGAGAGCCCGGCCCTATACTACGAATTGGGTGGATCAACTATTCCTTGCTGTTATTCTGTCCCGTCAGACAGGGGACAAAAGTAGTACAGTTTAATAGAAGAAATGTTGTGTCACATTATACTAACATGCTTATTAGATGACCAGTAATAGAAGGGGCTTAAAACGACCACAAAAATGCATGTTTGGTAAATTTAAATCCTATAAACTTACGGTTTAAAGTGACGCAGAAGACCGTAACTATAGCAACGAGTGGCAAGAAAAAAATGATCGATCCATTTGCATTTCGTATCTTGTCGCCCCTTTGACGCTTATATTATTTACGAGAGTGAGAGGGACGGTACGATTCGAACGTCGATTTTCGAATTTCGTAGTAGCCACCCAGGACCAAATTACAGCAGATTATTATTCTGATTTTATTTAGCTCTTTAAAATAATGAAGAGTCATTTCTACATTATTGCAAACAAACCGTCCGATCGCAGGCCATAAATGAACATGGATGCCGTTCGGGTGAATCCCACTAATATTATAAACGCGAAAGTTTGTATGGATGGATGTTTGTTTGGATGTATGTTCGTTACTCATTCACGCAAAAACTAATGAACGGATTTTCATGAAATTTGGCATACAGGTAATATATACCCTGGATTAACATATAGGCTACTTTTTATCCCGGTATTCCCACGGCATAGGGATAAAATTTTGAAATAACAATCGCTGGGATTAGTCATGAAATTTGGTATGTACCTAGTAGCTGGACGTCTGGAATAACACATAGGCTACTTTTTATCCCGGTATTCACATGGGATAGGGATAAAATCTCGAAATAACCGCTGGGTTTAGAGTTAAAATTTTGGACAGTTGTTCTTAACACAACCTCAATGAAGGAATTTTGTAAAATCCCGGAATTTCAATATTAACTGCCAGATCGAACAGTTTACGCGTGCGAAGCCGCCGGTAAACAGTAGTATTAAAAAAAATAAAAATTGTTTATTAAAGGTAACCTTATTAACATTCAATGAATATCCAGCGGCCCCACAATAGGCTATGCCTGTCACGTGGCGGCCTGATTCGGTTTTTAAAAAAAAACAATAGGAAAAATTACTTAGTATTAGCCCATTACATAAAGTGAAATATAAGGATATATTGAGTATCTTATCCTACCTTGACGGGGAACTTGAGCTGGTTGTACAGTTCTGAGATGAGCAGGTTGTGCGAGAGCGCTTTACGCATCTTCATGACGCGCACGATCGCCGCGTCGATCTGATACTGCCGGTCTTGGAACACGCGCTCTTCCGTCGCCTTTTGCTCTTCGCTCTGAAATACACATACACATTAGGGCATTTTTTACCGACACTAATCTGTCAGCGACCTTTTTCAAACAATCGCAGATTTTTGTTGGATTTTTGTAAGTAAACATGTTTTTCTGTAATTTAATAGATGGTGTACATGAATACATAACGTCATACGTAAGTTCAACCTATTTAACCGGGATATATCTTGTTGGAACTACGATTTTTTGGTAACGCCAGAGACAATTTTGGTAACGCAGGAGACGCCCAGTGTCGGTAAAATAGTTGATTGGCCCATTAATGCAGGAATCAGCAAATATGAGACGCGGCACCCTTGATACGTATTGTCAAAATATCGTCACTATTTTGAAAGAATCTCGTATCTTAAATCAATACGTCAACAAAATCGACCCTTCAAAAATGCTCCTTCATCAATTTTATGTTACGAGCTTTTGAAAAATAGTGTCGACATATGAAAATAACAGTTAACAAGAGAGAGAGATGACGAAGGTTAACAACTTATGCAGTTACAGACTTAGGTGTAACTTAGGCATGGTGCATATAGCGAGCACATAAATATGTGCACAAATATTGACTTACTGAATTCGCAATATGGTACAAAATCATAAGGGTATGCAAGTTGAAGTGGCAATGGGCCCTCCCATTGCCACTTCAACTTGCATATTTTTATAGCTATATCAGTGATTTCCTGCACACGAGCACAGTATATATATATATATATATATATATAAGCTAAAGTAGTATGGAAGCTACGAACAAATCGATCGAAACGAACACACTCACACAGACGCGCGCTCTACACGGCCTCTGAGGGGGTCTCGCGGTACTGCAGTTCGTTTCGATCGATTTGTTCATAGCTTCCATACTACTTTAGCTTATATCGTCACTCTGTGTTGGGCAAAATTTAGTTTGACTAATGATTTGTTAGTTTAGTCATAGTGTGGTGATTGATGATTGATTAGTTTCAATCTTAGTCAAGCAATCATGATTGATCGTTTATGATTACCGTTATTGAATATCGTCAAAATTTCGTACGTCACTGGGTGAGTATGGACAAAAAAAAACAGGGGTCAATGTGCGCCCGCCCATCTCATAAACGATGTGTCGGTGCACCCACTATTTTAAGGTGAGGTAGTACTGCAGTAGATATACAGTGTTTAAAATAAAATGTTAAATAAGTAATTTATTTTATAATATAATAATAATAATAATATTCATTTCTTTCAAGTAACATGACTCATAGAAAATACAAAATAAAATAAATAATACACATCATCTTTTGGGTGTGACTTTTCATCTATGCCATAGATTCTATGGAATAGGTTTTTTTCGCGCTTTCAGAGTTGGCCCCATAAAAGTTCTTAAATACTATTGGCCCTTAAAATATTGTCCAAACACATAGTACAAAGGTGAGTTTTGTAAGAAAGAAAAATAAAATACTGGTTTACATGTAAAAATCAGTTTTTATTTTTATTGTTTTGATTTACAGGTAGTTCTAGTGAATTTTAATTATTAAAAAAGAAGCAATATTTAGACTAATCATTTTTCAAATAATTTAAATTGTTTTTCATAACAACTCTATACTCAAACATGTCATAAGATAAATTGTTCGATTTTGGCAGATTGATCATTGTCGCAAAAGAGAACATTCTTTCGACAGGTCCACAAGACGGCATAGGAGTATTGTACTTTAAAAATATGTTTTTTATTAGTGGATAGCTATTCAATATATTTACATTTCGACTCCCTTCAGCGAAAAAATTTGTCATCAGAACATCAGCTTTTCTTCTCGGAGAGATTAACTCAGTTTCACTACCGGAATCTGAATTGAAATCAAAGAACTGGTCGTCTTTTTGTTGGGTATCTGTTTTGTTTTGAAGATCGGCTTGTATATCGACGATGTTTTGATTGATTTCTAAGCAAATGGCAGTTTTAAACAACTGATAGCACTTCTTCTGTTCGGTGGGATTTATACATGAAAACCATTTGTTTTTGAATCTAGGGTGGCTTAAAGCCGCTATTATAGGAATTTCAGCCTTTTCATTTGAAATGTCCAAAATATTTTTTAATCGCTCTTTAATACTTTCAGCGTATTTTTTTACAAGGGGCTTGCAAAATTTCAGCTCTTTTTGGGAGAGTTTTTGCAACTTCTTGCGTATTGCCAATAGGCAGGGCAGGACAATACCATAAAAAGTGTCATCACCTTGTAGTATATCTAGTGCAGTCGCCATAGGATCCGCACATTCTGTATATTCTTCTAAATAATCGAATTGGTCCTCATTGATTGGATCCTTGATTCCAAGAGCTAGGCTCAGTTGCAAATTTTTGTTTTTTATTTTTAAAATTTGTTTCAGTGAGTCATAAAGACTGTTCCATCGCGTTACTCCTGGTCTAGATAACGTATGCCCGAGTACATTTTTAATTATTTCAGCTGATTTTGGTCTCCCTGCGAAATTCCACAACTCATTACATTTTTTCATCACCTCTTTGTGTATACGTCCCAATCTTGTAGTCTCATCTCGCAATAAACGTTGCACATCAGAACTTGCACACAAATTTAACGTGTGAGCGCAACATCTAAAATGATCCGGTAA
Source organism: Choristoneura rosaceana (assembly GCA_037349165.1). Classification (NCBI taxonomy): domain Eukaryota; kingdom Metazoa; phylum Arthropoda; class Insecta; order Lepidoptera; family Tortricidae; genus Choristoneura; species Choristoneura rosaceana. The sequence goes on from JAZBNJ010000026.1 coordinate 3,862,473, forward strand.
TAACCTTTGTTCCGTGTTATCGTTTAGATTCAATAGATTGACATCGTCATTACTCCATAGATTTTCCTGATCAGGCTCATTTTCATCTTCACTCTCGCTATCACTGCTTTCACTAATACTTACAGTTTCATCGTCATTTGTTGAAACCATTATTGACTTTGAATGAACTCCAAACATTTTAAAAGCTTTTAGAAAGTTTGAGCCATATTCTGTAACTGTGGCCTCAACTTTTGTTGTATCGAATTCAAAGTCACAGTAAATGTCCAATAACATGTCTTTAATGCGACCAAAAGTATGAGCGCCTTTGAATCGCCGACAAGCTAATGCAGCTGATTTCCTTTGTAAGGTTTCATCAATCCAGTGAATAGTTACTATCAGAAAACTTCTTTTCTTTTCTGACCAGATATCTGCAGTTGTACATACATGTTTAACTTGGGCCAGCTTTTTTTTTATTTCGCATTTCTGATCGAAGTACTTGTGCGCTATTTTCTTTCTAAAAGATCGCCGACTTGGAAGTTTTATGTTGCTGTTTGTGTTCAAATTATTAATCATACGAATGAAGTATGGATTTTCTATAGCTCGTATAGGTATCATAGGGTCAATAAAATATTTGACCAAGTCATGATCGAATTCTTCCTGAGAAACAGGACGTGCGGCTTCAATATATTGTTCGGAAGAGTTTCCTAATTTCCTCTTCTTAATTTTTTTTGAAACTTTCCTGAGTTGTTGGTGTTTTCTATATTCTTCAACTGCTTCAGGTCCATGAACGCGTTTCAAGTGACTTATAAAGTTTGAGCTACTGTTTCGGTGACCTTTGATTTCAATAGTCTTTTGCGGTAAGCACTTAACACAAATTCCTACCCTTTTAGTAGCTGATGATTTTTCAGGAACATATTTGAAAAATGTACCATCTAATAAAGTACTTTCAGTTTCCGAATCACTTTCCACTGTTTTTAAATTTTCTTCATTAGCACTTGTCCCAGATGTTCCAGGAACAGAGTCTGTTTGTATCAATGAGATATTACTACTGTATTCTTCATCGATATCCATATTGACTTACAAAGTTCCAAATGTTAGAAAATTGTAAGCAAATAACAACGCGTGTTAGCGCGCGCACGGATGGACGTCTAACAGCGAAGACGCTTGAACTCTGGCTGGCAACAAAACAAAATGGTCGCCTGCGCCGGTAAGTGCAGTTGAAAGTGCGGTGCGGGGGGAAAGGGGTCGTGTGCCAATCCAACCGCCAATTACTACTCGTCATCTGAACGATGATTGATATTATTTAAACCTCATAATATTTATTATTTGCCATTGTTTCTTTTCATTTTGATGAATTTGGATCGGTACACAATTAGATTAATTTACCCTAAAGTAACATAAGGACAGTACAAAACTACCAGAAAAGCGAAACTCGAACACAAGTATGACGAAACAAACAAACATTCACATTCCGTTAGAAGCACAATCACATGGTCGTAATTAAAACTAACGATTGAATGACTAATGATTTGTGGCGTTAGTTATGATTAGTTCAATAATGATTAAATCAATAATGATTACATTAGTCATGATTAAATTAGTCATGATTGAGCAGTTGATTGACGAAATTAGTTGATTTGCCCCACACTGTGTTACTACTTTGAAAAAAGCTGGTATCTCAAAATCGGTGATCTTTCTGAGTAAACTTAATGAACATTAAGATTGGTTTTTTGGAATCTTTTTGTTATTTTTTATTTCAATTCCATATTTTTACATGCACCATGCATTTGTGCATCTATGTTTCGCTTTGTATTTTCAATTCAATGAACATTGTTTTAAGGGTCAAATTTGTTGACGTATTGATTTGAGATACGAGATTTTTTCAAAGTAATAACGATATATAGGGTGGCCCATTTATATCGGTCAGTATGGGAAAGTCTGACGAAAATTTCTTCTTAGGAACCATAACGTCGATTTTACCAGCAAAGAGGTACAAACAACCATAGAGACAATTTTACTTGCCAGAATTTGTTGAACATTGTAACGGTGGACACTTCGAACACCTACTAAAATAAATTAAAGTATGTGAAAACAATGCATTTTATTCATTTTAGACATGTTTCATGGAGACATTTACTGCTTACGACGTACAAAATCGATATCTAAATAGAAATAGTGTAAGTTCTTTTTTTTTCAAAACAACCGGGGAAGCAAGTACACGTTTTTTTTTAAATGCATGAATGCAGTTTTTCTTGTTATTAAAATCGATGTCATGGTTCCTAAGAAGAAATTTTCGTATGTCGTATAGTTTCAAACTTTTCCATACTGACCGATATAAATGGGCCACTCTGTATACTGTGACACGAGGTTAAAACATTCACACTCACAGTCTCCTTCATCTGTATCTGGTTGATCTTGATGCGGAACAGCTTGTTGGTGAAGTCCGCGTTGAAGCAGAAGTGGTCCGTGTTGGCGACCTCGCGGCCGCGCGGCGCCTTCGTCAGCACGCGCGCCTTGCCGCACGCGAGCGACTGCAGGGTGCGCCGCAGCTCGCCCTCCTGACCACACCACCAATTAATACCACATAAAATAATAATAATTATTATTATTTAGAAGCCTGTAGAGGTGTCCCACTGCTGGGCAAAGGCCTCCCCCCATGTCCTCCACTCGACCCGGTCTTGGGCAATCTCTGGGACTGGGCAGGTCACGTCAGCCGTATGGAACCCAATAGGTGGGCTAAAATAGCCACAGACTGGATATCACAAAACGGACTTCGGCGGCGTGGCAGACCCAGGCGTCGATGGCCAGATGACCTGGACGCCTTTCTTCGCAGCTGGCCAGAGATTGCCCAAGACCAGGTCGAATGGAGGACATAAAAAAAATAAAAAATAAACATGGAACACCTAACACCAATTGACCTAGTCCCAAACTAAGCAAAGCTTGTACAGTCACCAGCATTAATATCTGCCACAGCGGAGCGTGCAAAAATATCTGACACGTCCTTCCGGCCATAGAAATAGAGTCGTATCAGATACTTATGCATTCGTAGTTTGATTTTCTAACCACTTGAAGCAAAGAAAGAAAATATTTCATTGCCAACAGTACAAACGATACAAGACAACAGTATAAACAACTAACTTTTGCCTGCGACTCCGCCCGTGTTGTATTCGGTTATCGCGCGCTGTTCTCTCGGGAACTGTGCATTTTTCCGGGATAAAAAGTAGCCTATGTCAGTCTCGGGCCCATAAACTATCTCTATGCCAAAAATCACATCGATTCGTAGCTCCGTTACGGCGTGAAAGACGGACAAACATACAAACACACTTTCGCATTTATAATATTAGTATGGATACAAGATAAAATAGTATAATACAGCACAGATTACATAGAGTATCAAAAATAATAGGCATATAACTTTGCAAGTAGGTAGTCTGTCCTGCGGCAAAAGGAGCAGACTCAGCTAATGCTGCGCTTACGCGGAAGCTGCCAGCACTGGTTTTCAGTTTGCCCCTGTTGACACACTTGTCCATCTGGTCGTCGACATTGTGCAATGTGTTTTGCATGAACGATAGAAAATTCGCACGGAGTCCTCAAGCATCAAGGACCAAGTCCTCTCATTTTGAGAGGAGTATTGTACCCAGCAGTGGGATGTTGATGCTGGCAAGATGAAGAGATTCTTACCTCAATATTAGAAGCTACTTTGATCTCCTCGAAGGACAAGTTGTCTCCGTCGTTGAACAACAGAAGCACCAGCGCTTGGAACAGCGATACTTGCAGCTCTTTGTTACCCTGCAACATATAGTACATGTTTGTGTGACGAAGGTTGATTGATCTTTATTTAAACCTACATAAAATGTGTCTGTCAATAGATATACGACAACAAACTTAAACGAATTATTCGGTAGGTAGTTATTTCATATATTAATCGCGATAATTTCAGAAATCATTATTTATTTACAAAAGGAAGTAGGCAGGGTACCGTTACCATTTCGCAAAATTATTGCTCCTAAACTTAGTGCCGTGCGTGACATACATCGCGTTTCCTGCGGTTTTCCTGCAATCTGCACTTGAGGGGTGGGGTAACTCGAACCGGTGTGGGGCGGAGCGCGGCCATTCTGTACGTTAGTACTATAAATACTATGATATATTCTGTGCCCTCCCCCCTTTGGGCCAGAAGCTACGCCCTCGCCTGTCCCCATACCTGTGCGAAGTGCGCTCGGAGCACGCAGTGCCCCAGCGTGGGCTGCCACGTGAGCTTCCGCCCCGAGTGCTTCCCCAGGTAGAACTTGGTGAAGTGGTCCTGCTGCCGCGTCAGCGCCGCCGGCAGCCGCGCCTCCGCCGCGCCGTACGTCGGCCAGAAGCCCATCGTCAGGATGTACACGGACAGCTCTATGCCGGAGTTGTCTTGCGTGCCCGCTAGGTGCTGGAAACAATGCGATCCCACTGATATTATAAATGCGAAAGTTTGTGATCCTGTTTGTTCTTTACTTTATGTTTAAGCCATTTGAGTCCCGGGATAGGACATTGATAGTCCATTATCTATACAATATTAGGCATTAGCAAAAAAGGGCAAAAAAAACAAGTTTTTTTGTATGGGAGCCCCTGCAATTTTTTATTTTATTCTGTTTTAGTTTTTGTTGCAATAAATTTCAACTAACTATCACGGTCCATGAGATACAGCCTAGTGACAAATGGATGGTCGGACAGCGAAGTCTTAGTAATAGGGTCCCGTTTTTACCCTTTCAAAGTCAAAATCTCTTTATTCAATTTAGGCTATAACAAGCACTTATGGACGTCAAAAAATCTACCACCGGTTCGAAAAAAACCTCTGTTGAGAAGAATCCGGCAAGAAATTCAACGAGGTATTTTTTTGGGTACAGAACCCTAAAAATAGTGAAATACTGTACTATTCTATTGGAGCACAGCGCAGGCCCTCTGATTCAAAGGAGTAATTCAAAGTACAAATAGGATGTATGACAACCAGTGAAATAAAATTAACCTGAGCTCACCTGTTTATAAGTAATATTAATATCCTTGGACAGCTCCATATCCTTGAACATGCCCTCTAATTTACAAGTGAAGCCGCCCCCACACTCCTGCTTCAGCTTACTAAGCATAGACTTCTCAGCGTCCACGGACGCCGACTTGCCCACCAGCAGTCGTTTCGCCAAGTCCTTCTTGTAGAAAGCCTCAAAGACGTCCTTGCCGTGTATAAATCTGAACAACACCATTATTTTGTCGAGCAACCGCTCCAATTCTTCTTCCGTCGCTTCTTTGTTGCCCGCTCGGAGTTTTACGTCTACGAATTTGGCTGGAATAAAAAAGGATTGTTTGTTTTACTTTTAAGTTTGAATATGTGCCTTTGTTTATAATAAAACTTGTCCCAAAAGAAAAACAGACATGATAGACGATCAAGATTACTATTTGGAGTCTGTTTTGTATTTATTATTTCAACTCCAAATTTTTTGTTCTTTTACGGTCATCCCGTGAAAGTCTACATAAACCCCCTTGCAAAAAAAAAACGGGCACCTATGGTTTTTGTATTTTATGTGCATGAAAGCTTACTTTCTAAGCTTCAATGCCTAAAAATCTGAAAAACCATAGGTGCCCGTTTTTTTCGCAAGGGGGTTTATTTCACACGAAAACCAGAAAATACCTGCGCTGGGAATCGAACCCAGGTCCTCAGCATTCCGTGCTGCGTGCTATTCCCCTACACCACCGCTGGACAGGAGACTAGACACGAATTTTTTCTATGCACCAATATTTCAACTTGCATTCTTTTCATAGTCACTTTAGCAGCGACACTAACGGCATCTATGTTCTAAGTTCTCAACGAGAAACATTTTACACACCCTTCGGAACTATCCGCTCACCAGGGACAAGAGATGTCGCTATTAAGCAATCAAATCAAGATTACTATCTGGAATCTTTGGGGTTCGATTCCCAGCGCTGGTCAATTTTTCCGGTTTTCTGTGCATCCATGTTTCGGCTTGTGTTTTCGTGTGAAATATATGATAGACGATATTATTAAACTCACCAATGAGTTCCGCAGGTTTATTCTGCCGCTGATTGATGAAGTGTTCGAAGGCCTCTCTCATGGAGTAAAGGAAGCGGTCGTTGCGCATGAAACACACAGCCACAATATGGTCCAATTGTTCCTTGAATTCTAGGAGCTCCGCGACCATCGTCTTGTCGCGCTCTGGCTCGATCACTATCGTCCGACCTTTTTTCTGAAATAATTATTATGGTTCATGATCAAAATAAGAAGCTTAGTGTGATTTAAAGTACAGTACCCGGCAGTGTGGGGCAAATCAACCAATTTCGTCAATCAACTGATCAATCTTGACTAATTTAATCATGACTAATATAATCATGATTGAACTAATCATGACTAACGCCACAAATCATTATTCATTCAATCGTTAGTTTTAATCACAAACATGAATGTGATGTGTTTGATGCTTCTAACGGAATGTGAATGTTTGTTTGTTTCGTCGTACTTCTGTTCGAGGTATGGCTTTTCTGGTAGTTTTGTACTGTCCATATGTTATCTTAAGGTAAATTAATGTAATTGTGTACAGTCAGCAAAAAAAACTTATATTAGAAGAATTTTAAGAAAAACTTTTACTGAACTGCTTATGGAGCCCTTCGTGTACGAGTCCGACTCGCACTTGACCAATTTTGTTTTGTCCATACTCCCTTAGTGACTGACGACATTTTGACGATATTCAATAACGGTAATCATAAACGATCCATCATGATTGACTAAGATTGAAACTAATCAGTTATCTATCAATCACCATATCATGACTAAACTAACAAATCATTAGTCATCAATCATGATTGACGTATCCAATCATTAGTCAAACTAAATTTTGCCCCAACACTGGTACCCGGCCATAAAGATTGCACATCAGTCTTAAGTTCACTGACCTTGATATAGGCATTGAAGTGACTACACAGCTCTGTGAGGCCGTCCTTGACGCGGCTGAACAGACTATACAGGGTGGTCAGGTCTGCGAGCCGGGGGCCGTCCATCAACGCTTCCAGCCCTTTGCTAAGGATCCCCGTTAGGTGTTCGCTGAGCAACATGCGCTCTATCGTGTGGATTAACTGCCATCTGGAAGTGATTTGAAGGGTAAATGTGAATTGAGCAACACGTTATTGCGTGTTTAATGATATTATAACGGATAACTCATGTCTTAAATCGAGTTTATGTTTCGGGTTATTTCGAAACCCTTCATCACTGGAGCCCGCGACTCGGCGGCTGGTAGTGCGCGTGTTGCGCCAACTGCCGAGTCACGTGCTACAGTGATGAAGGGTTTCGAAATAACCCGAAACAGTTTAGCTAAACTCGATTTAAGACGTGAGTTATCCGTTATAATATCATTAAATATGAGTGAGTCTCACGGTAGTTTCATGATGTTATTGCGTGTTTAACCTCCTGGGGTTCAAAGTGATAATACTAGTACATATTGTTAGCAATGGAATTTATATTTCAAAAAAGGAATAATGTGTCATTTTCTCTGTATCAGTCAAATTAACAAAATTAATTTTGTTTTCACGCCCGTACTAACTAATCACTATACTTCAGGCAGGACTTTTGTCTACAGTGGCGCCAACTGGTGAGCGCGAAAACTGTAGCTTTCATTGCGTGGGAATTACTGTCCAGGCTCTCCCATTATGAGAGGAGACCTGAGCCCAGCAGTGGGACGTATAAAGGCTGCGATGATGATGGTACTCACTTGGTGGACGGGTCTAGGTAGTGCAGCAGCCGTTCATTTTCCTCCCTTAGCCGTTTCTCCACGTGGGCCAAATAGGCCGGTACTGCGAGCTCGCGCATCAGTCTTTGGCCTTCCGCCGCATACAGACGCTCCGTTGCTTGGAGGAACCTGGAGAAAACATAATTTGCAGCAGACACATTAACTTATATACTTATTAAGAAGAGCACATTTTTAATTTTTATTCAATTTTTATGGAACAATCGACAAAAACTAACAAAAATGCAACGTAGCCAGCTCAGCAGATATAAACGCTCTTAAGCAACAAGATGTGTCCATATTGTTATGGTGCTTGACCAGATTCAAGCCCATGGTCATACTTGTGTTCGAAGCATCCTGGTAGATCTACAGATCTAGGTTGCCAGAGCAGTGAAATGTGCCTATACTGTTGAGGTGCTGGAACAGCAAGGCTCGGAACCGGTTTATAAAATAGCGGTAAATACCGGTTAATTTCGGTTTAACTCCGAACTTTCATAAGAACGCGAATGTTTTTAAGAACTTAACTATAACCTAAATAAACCGGTTTATTCGACGAGTGATAGCTGGCCGGCCGGTGACGTTTATCCTGCGCCGGAATAAATTATTGTTCTAAACCGGTTAGTCGGACAAGAACTTTATGGAAATGTTCTCTTAAAAACCGGTTTAATATTAACGGTTTCGCGAACGAAACCAAAATGAAAAGGTTTTGCGCCAAGTACATGATAACGGTTTGGAAATTTAACCGGTATCTGAGCTTTGTGGAACAGATCCAAGTTCATGATCTTACTTGTGTTCGAAGGCGTCCTGATAGATCTGCAGATCGGACAGCATCCGCAGCAGACTCTTGAGCAGCGAGATGTCGACGGCGTCGCCGCCGCGCTCGCGCTCGATCAGCAGCAGCAGCCCGTCCACGGCGCGCGTCTGTACCAGCGTGTTCATCGCGATGTGGTGCCGGAACAGGTCTAGACCCATGTCCCTGTCACAACAAACACTCTATAAAACAGTGGTCTTAACCTTTTAGAGGAGGGACCATTTGTCAAAATTTCTGTCTTGCCATGGACCACCAACTGTTTGAAGGTAATATATACATGTACAACTTTCTCCAAGGAAAAACGATTTTTTTTTCGCCTTTCCATAGTAAGTTGGTCAGCTAACCAATACATTTTGTATGGGAGTCTGAATTATTTTTTCTTTTTTCGACCTATGTTTAAATTTAAATTATGTGTTACGAGCTTTTGACCGCAGCTCCGCCCGCGTGGTATTCGGTTATCGGGCGCTGTTCCCTCGGGAACTGCATTTTCCGGGATAAAAAGTAGCCTATGTCACTCTCGGGCCCATAAACTGTCTCTATGCCAAAAACCACGTCGATCCGTCGCTCCGTTACGGCGTGAAAGACGGACAAACACACAAATGCACACTTTCGCATTTATCATATTAGTATGGATTTCTGTGACTCATCTATACTTCATTTTTTTTTTAGCATTAGAAAGAAGGTAAGCTATATCGACGTATCTTTTTATTGAAAAACTCTTGAAAAATAAGTCACAGCAAATATGTAACAATTAGCAAGGATATGTGATCATTTACATCCTTTTTGTAATGCAAAGAAAAAATTAAGTATATCTGTTTACCAAATTAGAGTTAAAACATACATTCACAAACTTTGGAATTTATAACATGTAGTAACAAAAGGCAAACAATGTTGAAAGTACATGTACAGGTTCATTAGACAGGCCTTTGCATCCAGAGACATGGCTTCAGTGCAAGGGAGAGCGTAAAATTTTTAGTGTGGTGTATATAGCTGAGGCTCCCCATGAGGCTGACATAGTCACATTCGGTGTATTAAAGCCTTGTTAAAATACTATATATAAAAAAGTACGAGTACAAATATAAAAATGTAAATGAAATACATCTAAAATCTTACCAAATTGAATGTATACTAGGATTCTGCAGTACATAAGTACGGTCCAGATAAAGGAAGATACTCCGTATCATGATCATCTGGCGGCAGTGGGCTCGCCAGCAGTCGTCCATGCGTTTGAGGAAGACCTGGCGGTCCATGCTCTCCGAGAGGAACTGTTCGATGTTGGCTTTCACGTGAGCCTCCACCAGGTTTGTCAGGTTCACGTACAGCTGAGATGCCATCTGCGGATAAAACAAATTGAGTTAATCTTTTTCAGTATATAAAACCAAAGTGATAAGGATGGTAGTTGTGTTGACTGTTGGAGGTCTGTGTCCAGAAGCATATCTATCTATCTATATTAGAGACACTTTATAAATACTATACACTTTCATATTATTAGTATTATTACTATAAATACAATAGCAACTTTGTCTATCTGTTACCTTGATTTGATTTAGACGAAATTCATTATGGAGATAGATTGAGACCCTAGGACTGGGAATGACCAGATAGTTTGTGACCTAGAAAATCATGGTTCTCGTAGTTACAGATAAGAGTATTTCTCAGAAAGTTGTCCCATCATTAAATTGACAAGAAATCAGTTTTGTCAAGAAATTATTAACCAAGGACGAGATCATAAAACATAAAACACCCAAAACATCCAAAATTTCTTGGCGTCAGAATAACGTCACGAAATCTTGTGAGGAAAAAATGGTAATTTTGTAACTATATCAAAACTGTCTTTTTTTTTATACCACTGCAAGGCAAACTAGCAAGTGGGTCTCCTGGTGGTAAGAGATCACCACCGCCCATAAACATCTGCAACACCAGGGGTATTGCAGAAGCATTGCGTTGAGTGAGGCCTAAGTTGGAATACCTCAAGTGCTAGTAATTTCACCGGCTGTCTTACTCTCCACGCCGAAACACAACAGTGCAAGCACTTTTGTGTTCACTATTAATTTTGAGTCTTATGGAATGATGGTTGCTCATTTGACCAATTTTGGCTCTTGCCCTATAATGGGATAAAAAAGAACCAATGTAATTTATTAAACCAGCAAACCTTGTGACTGCACATGTTCTCGACAGCCTGGTACAGCTCCTCCAGTGAGTAGGCGATGGCCGTGGAGGTCTGGATGGCCACCACAGCCTCCCGCAGTTTGCTCCATGTTGTCTCCTGATAGTTGTCTGGAAGCTTTGGCTTACCTGTAATATTGCATTATTAGAGAATTAAAAAGTGCTATGTTTTAAAATTTTTATGATTTTCACTCATAACTATTACCATATTAGTTTTTAGTCATGTCATTATAATTACATTTTATTCTGGAAGAGCGGGATCTCCTGTCACAGGTATTTTCACATACCTACTAGGTCTCTAACCTTCTTGCATGTCTGCTCTGGCTATTGGAATAATCATACTCAGGACCTTATCGCACTACAAATGAGTAAAAATTGCTTGGATATTTCAGCCACATTACAGAGGCCGTGGTCATGAGTATTTAATCAGTGAAAAGAATACTCAATCCGCACTGGGGTCCATCGGGTACTACAGCCTAAGGCCCTTTTAATTTTAGAGGTCAGAGATGGTTAGCACACATTTATCCACAAAAAAGACAAAGCCCGATTAGACACCCTTAATCTAAGCAGTGTTTTTCAACCTATGGGTTGTGACTATAAAATACTCTCACCGTTATTGTTTGATTACTCAATGTTTGTATTATCAACATAAAATAATACACTAACTGTAAGCAGGGGGTCGCCGAATATTTTTCAAACCCCGTGGGATCATGATATGAATAGTTTGAAAAACACTGAACTAATGCATACCAATTTTGATTAAATAAAATCATTAGAGTCCTTTCTGAGACTGTCAAATCAATTTTCTGAATAAATTTATGTAAGATACTTAATTGTTACTTCCAACACACAAGATAAGTAAAATAAATATTAGAACTAAAAATGATATTAGCATCAGTAACAATATTTGTTAAACTTGAAAGATTTAATTTGGAATGGAGACAGTTTGAGACCCTGAGAAAAACATAATTAGGATGTTTTTTTTGTATCCGCAAACAGTCAAAAGACTTTAATTGGATTGGATGAGGGTGGTTCATGAGTTGCATGGGAATAAGGCCATAGCCATATTGTCCTTTTATAACACTTGGCGTCTTTTCAGCGTCACAATGTTGCTATCAATGTCCAGCAGCTGCGCTGCCAAAGGATTAGGGTGCAAGGCTAGCCAAGCAGCATGAGATTGTCTGTATCATTCAATTTCTTCCGCAATTGTTGGCATGCCTAGGTACTCATGGATCTCCTCGTTTCTCGTGAACCATGACACTTTTTCTATTTACTAGGATGGTTTTACACCAAAAACTTTTATTGTTAGTTAAATATTTTTAGTCTTAATTATGTTTTTCCATCTCTTATTTAATAACTTGTTAGTTATTTTATGTACATTTTGTCTGTAAATATAAATCCACTCCTTATCCACACAATGTGCAACGAAACAGCTGGCATGTTACACAGACACTTTACACACACAAATGTAGCTGAATATTATAGGTTAAATTAAAATGAACCAAATCCTTAATAATTTTACTCTAACAGGATCAAGGTTTTACTTCAACTAATAAAATTTGTTTCTTTGAATATTATCGGCGGACATGTCAGAAAAAAATAAATGGGTTACATTAACATGTGACTGGTTTTAGTGTAAAAACTACATTGTGACTTTACCAGCAATATTTTTGGATTTTTCTGTTGAAATCAAAATGTTAGTTTCCTGAGCTGCAAAATATAATTAATTTGAAAGTAGAGTTTAATAATAATATGAATATTTTAATTAATTAATACTTTAACCGTATTTAGGGTCTAATTTTGATCTCTTAATATTTGTAACATAAGTTTGTAATAGCAGACGACAATAGGTTATAATTAATGACGACTTCTAAGAGTAAACACATACTTTTGAAATTCTTGATAACAAGTTTCTTCGCTGTCGCACCGTGCTTCGATGATAATGACGTCAAGGAGCTCTTCGCAGCTCCATTGGAGTTAGGGGTTAACAAAGAAAAATTAGATTTCTTTTCACTGGTACTCATTTCGTCCGTTTTAGCTCTTTTACTGCACTGCTCGTTGTTGTGTAGCGTACGTTTTCTACCCTGATTACCACCTTCTTCCGCTAAAACTGTAGTTTTAGCTGATCCCGACATAAAGCATGATATGGCCGCAGCCGCAACACTAACGATACTACGCTTAATGATAATTAACTACAAAATTCTAATAAAAATAGAAGCATTCGCTCAATCATTTACTACAATCACCACCATTAGTATGAGTTTAGTATAAAAAAAAAACGAGAGAGGTCGCGTTCACGACTTATCTAGAAAGCAACTTCTACATTTCTACGTTTGGTTTTACGCTCTGCACTTAATGTATCGTTTAGTTTTATTGATTATAGGCATTCTTCTCAGAATAAGAGGGCTTGGATCATAGTTACTTTCCATCGCCGGCCCAACGCGTATCACAAACTTCACGCACATTATTAAATTGCTTCGCTTGTTGTGCAGTTTTAAATAGCCATCATACTGAATGGAAATAATAAATGCCTGTTCACCTAACACAAATCAGCAGTAACGAAACGCAAACGTGCAAATAGCTACTGTCAAACCCAAAGTTTATTCGGATTCTTATCAATTAGGTGTTGTTTTTAGAAATTTTTTTTTATTATTTTTCCCTTCAGATTACAAAAAATAATAATTATTAAGTTCTAGCTTATGCCCGCGACTTCGTCTGCGCGGACCTAGGATATCGCGGACCTTTATCGCGCGGTGGCGCCCTCTACCAGAATAAAAAGTAAGCTTTTAAGCTTTAAGTTATTAAAGTTTTTATCAAGAAATACAAGCTAAAATTCACTAACAAAAGAAAGATATAAGCGACATTCATGGCGAAAGATAAAAAATAAGTTAAAGATATTTGCGTTAGTCCATTTTTTGCCGCATTTATTATCACTTTGTCGCACTGGAAATAATAGAACAACCCAAGTACCGTACAACCCTGTCTCGGCAAACGTAGTATTGGTGGGGCAACGATCTGCGAAAGGCTGCTGATAGAAGCTAAATGTGGATAAGCACTATATAGTTTCCCGCGCGGGCTTAGCATGCCGTCCCTCTTCAAAGTATCAAATTCAAATTCAAATCATTTATTCCGCAAATAGGCCGCAATGGGCACTTTTACACGTCATTCGTCAATATCGCTTGAGAAAGAGATGGCGGGCTCAAGCCGCACGGTTAGCCGCATAGTTGTTTATTTATTTGACTAGGTGCTTATAAAATTAGATTTGCCCCCCCTGGCCCAGAACCTGGGTACGCCCATGTGCGTACGATACGTAGTCTAACCCTATGTTCACTGTCGTAAAATGTCCATAACTTCATATCTGAGGGGCTACTATGAAACTCGCTAATCGAACTTCGTAGCGCACCGTCCCTTTCACTCGCGTATTAAATGACATAAGCGTCAGCGGGACGCCAACATACGAAGTTTTGTACTTCGTGGTATAGGGCCTGTGCTAGTCTCATAGGTACGATTATCCTTCGGGAAATCAGCCGCCGGGCGACTGCTGTAAATGGTTCGGCTAATGGACCATTAACATAATGGCAATGCCTATTAAAGATAGGCGGTGACGCTATTCAGATTTTAGCGGTCTAATTAGAGCTGGGTTTAATGAATTTCATTACATTTTGCAAGAATTTTGCATATCGATAACCTAACATTATATTCTCTGTGACCTAACCAACAAAAAGTTGGAAAACCCCCGACTTTGTCACTTTAAAGTTCACTATCTCAAAAATGATTGAAACGATTTTGATGAAACATGTTTAAGAACCATCGCTAGAAAATCTGCTATCAAATAAGAAAAACCGCATTCAAATCGGTCCACCCGTTTAAGAGCTACGGTGCCACAGACAGACACACATAGCGGTCAAATTCATAACACCCCTCTTTTTGCGTTGGGGCACAAAGTATAGTCGAGGTATAATATAGTCGAAAGCTAAAACTACAAACTGAGACATAGGTGCACAGAAAAAGAGACCAGCGCAGGGAATCGAACCCAAGGTCCTCAGCGTTCCGTGCTGCGTGCTATATACCTAATCCCTACTCAACCGCTGGACAGGAGAACAGACATGAATTTCTCCTATGCACACATATCTCTGGTTGCTTCTTAGGGTTCTGTAGCCAAAATGGCAAAAACGGAACCCTTATAGTTTTGCCATGTCTGTCTGTCTGTCTGTCTGTCCGTCTGCGGCTTTGCTCAGAGACTATCAATGCTAGAAAGCTGTAATTTTGCACGAGTATATATGTTAACTATGCCGAAAAAACAGGAAGTACATTGAAAATTAAAAAAAAAATTTTTTTAGAGTAGTATTCCCATGGACGTAGGTAAAGTGGGCGTGATTTTTTTTCTCATCCAACCTTGTAGTGTGGGTATCGTTGGATTGGATATGTCGGCGGCCGACAGTAAAATTCGCCAGATCACGAAATTCCTCGGCGTATTCTGAAATGGCGCCATTTCATGAATTGGCTAAGGGACATCCGCCTTATCGTTCAAAACTTACCGTTTAACGATTTGCCTAGTGACGTTTAGGCAGATCATGAAATTCCTAGGCATATCATGAAACACCGCCATATCGGTCTTGGTACTTCGGCGGCCGCTGCCGCGGCACCATAGTTTTACCAAGAACGATTAATCGTCCTTGGTTTTACTATGGCGGCACGCTCGCTTCGCTGGCTCGGCTCGTGCCATAATTGTGACGTAAATTCATACTAACAAGTCCTCACTTTGCTCGTCGTACTTACCTAATTTTTTTTTTCGGCATATCACGATGTGCCTGATATAGAGCTAGGAATATCGACGAATGCGTTGCTCTAATCAATCTGCCAACTTTTAGCCATTTCACGATATGCCGAATTTCGTGATCTGGCGGATTTTACGATGAGCCGCCGACAGATACAGGCTGTTTTCAACGAAACAAATTGAGGTCCATGGGAGGAGGCCTATGTCCAACAGTGGACGTCCTATGGCTGATATAATAATGATGATGATTTCTGAACTAAGATAATTCTTAACAATCACGTTCAAGCCTAGTGCAGCATATGAAAAACTCATATACATAGACGACATGTGTCAATTGTTTTTTTTATGGACACTTCGACCAACTTTGTCATATGCAAATTCAAATTAACCCACTACGCCATCCGAAAAACGCATGAGTGATAATGTTTATCCAATTAACTGGCTATTGTGATGAGGCACGGAGTTGGCGATTTGATTACACCCTCGCAGGTCGGGGTGTAACAAGTGGCGGGGCCCCCGCCTCCATTCAGCGCATCCATTC
This sequence comes from Choristoneura rosaceana, assembly GCA_037349165.1. NCBI lineage: Eukaryota > Metazoa > Arthropoda > Insecta > Lepidoptera > Tortricidae > Choristoneura > Choristoneura rosaceana. The sequence continues at coordinate 3,878,507 of JAZBNJ010000026.1, forward strand.
ACCGGACTGTCTCACTCCGAAACCGGTCGCCGCTTCGCGCGCGCGTCCCGTACACCCCTAGCTCTACTACGATCGCGCGAGATTCAAACGACAAATGAAGTTTCAAGTGTTTTGTGAATTATAACGCTCGATTTGCGTGAAAATGGGTGAGCAAGCGTTAAACATGCCGGATGAGAGCATAGAACAGCATATCGTTACGTTGTTTGAGAAGTTGGAGTGTTTGCGTAAGGATGGAAACGATGGGCTTGCTGGTAGGGTGCCGGCGCGCTTGGAGTTGCGGACTCTGTCGTTGTGGAAGGCTGTGGTGGCGGAGTGTGCGGCGTCGTTCTTGTACGTGTTCATAGTGTGCGGGGCGGCTGGCGGCGCCGGCGTCGGGGCCTCCGCCTCCGCCGTGCTGCTGTCCACAGCACTGGCCTCTGGATGTGCCATTGCCACGCTGACCCTGTGCTTCGCTAATATTTCCGGTAAGATTTCAAAAACCCTTGAAGTTGTTGAATTGCCTTCAATTACCTAGTTTCAATTCCAACGAAACTCTGCTCTAATTTGATTAGTTTCCAAATTCTACAAACTTTTCGCACATAGCTATTCCAACCACGTTTTGTCAATATTAGCGGAAGTCTAAATTACCTACTGCTTTTATTATTTTCAAACGGATATGAATGACTAAATTTATTGTACTTATTTCCGATTTCACATGCAATATATCGATCCCTTTATAGCAAACCATCGAATCCGCTGCTTTACCTGAATATATCGTACCTTTTCGTAATAATGGGTACAAAAAACGAACATCACGTATTCATTGCAAAGGTCGCAGGTGCATATCGTATTGTATTTGCTTATTCAATATTGTCACTGTGTAAGTTAAGGAAACTTTATAGCGAACTTTTTCTACTTATTATTTACTATTTCGATCGTATTATATACCTAGTTAATTTTATATCTATCATCACATCATTGGTGTAACGTTTTATCAAGGGGAAGATTTCTATTTTACAAGCTTTAATTTGCTCTGTATGTTGGGTCAAATCTTGTAAGTATCTTGTTGTTTTGACCCACTTCTAGTGGGTCGGCTTGACTTGAAATTTGGCACACTTAATACTTACAATATAAATTATAAGACAAACCCCCTGTTTCACCATCTATTGATAAATTTTATTTGACGGATAAATATGATGCCATCTCCGTCTATTTGAACAAAACAAACAGAGACGGCATCACATTTATCCGTCAAATAAATTTATCAATAGATGGTGAAACAGGGAGTAAGTATTATGTAAATGGGATGAGAATCAAGTTGTATAGTCAACTATACGCAAAAAAACTTGTACTAACTAAAAATTTAATTTAAAGCAGTAACTTTTTACCATGTAAAATAGAGGTCAACCACGGGTCAGTTTCATATAAAAAAGAACTATCTTATATGCAAGCTGCATGTCCCAAAGATCAAGGAGATGATCAAAATCGTAAATTCTTATAAAAGGTAAGCGAAACTGCATAGGTAATAAAGTTTAGAGCGTGCGACTGTCACAGGCTCATTATAACTTTGGTCCACGGTTATTATAAAAATAGACCCGTTTGTCTGGTCGCCTCGCCTTGCACAAATTGTGAGAAAGGCACGCAAAAAAAAGTCCAACCACGTGTATCTACCTGCTTTTTTTTAACGCAAGGTGCGCATTCGGCCAAGTGGTTTGTGATCTAGGGTTGTCTAGAGGCCAATTAAGTACCGTCATTTTGTTTACGTGGACGATATTCTATGTTTATTATTAGTTTGAATTAGAACCTTGCACCAAAAACGGAGGGTTGGTTTTTGATCGACTTAAAAAGCAGTTGATAGCGGTCGACGGATGAGTTAACGCTCAACTCGTAACGTGCAGATGTTCACAATTATCCGGAATTTTAGGGTTCCGTCTTTCGAAAGGGAAAACGGGATGCAAGGCTTATCGTCATTTAGTTTGCACTTTGCTAGTTTCTATATTTCATAGAAAAACGCATCCTTTCAGAACGCAAGATCGAATTCATCTTTTGACCACTATATTTGCTACTAAGCACATGTTAACTTTTTGAAGGCAGTTGTCAAACTAATTATTTATCCTACCTAACCTTTAAAAAAAGCTAAGCCAATAGGATTTTAGATTAAAGAAGAAGTCGCACCTTTAAAATTAAACTGAATTTTATATACCTACTCACATTTCCAAAATAAACTTTAAATAAACACAATGTGGTGGAACAAAAAAAAAAACGAAAAAAAATTATCTAATTATTTCAGTTTAATTTCAAAGGTGCGAAGTATTATTTATAAAATGGAGATTTGATTGCCAAATAAAAAACATTTATTTTAGACATCGTTATGGGGTCCCTAGAAGTGTAGTGAAATGTGTGTAACAAGTCTGTATATCAGCAATATACATTTGTCGAATGTTTGTTATTCAAATTAGATCCCACTTTGTTGTCCTGACATGATGACCTTAAATCTTAGACAAAGTTCAAAGTCCATTAAAACTTTAATAGAGGGTAATGTTAAGGCATTACCAAAACTAAATTTGACATGGGAACCTATCAAAAGTTTTTCTAGATGAAACCTGTCCCCTGTCTAAGTTTATGTCACGACCACGGGTCACGACCTTATTCTCAGAAGCGGCTAAAGGAATCAAGTTATACTAATAATAACAATGGAAACTTGAGGTTTGTCTTATCTGAAACATAATTGTTAGAGAGTGTATGTTCTTGATAAACTTGAATTAAACTTAGGGAGTAAGTAGAATTTGTTATAATGCCTATTTTATGTTACTACCATGGTTCAATACAATCTACTTAAGTTGTAGTTGCTTTTCGATTTTTTTTCAAACAAACAGTACTTTCCAAGGTCCATAATAGTTTGTATGTAGGTAGTAGGTACAGCTATCCACTATACTTAATTAAAATTTATAACAAGGAATATTTTACCGCTAATTACTTACATGAAATCAAATGTTATGGTAGTACGGGCAAATAAAATTTTATAAGCACCTAGTCAAATAAATAAATATAATTATCGACAACAATATATATTTAGTAGGGTGGTAAACAAAATCCAGGGGGGAGGGCTCCTTGCCATCCCCCCCCCGGGTACGCTCATGTGTATTTATTAATAACACTAGCTGTTGCCCGCGGCTTCGCCCCCGTTGTATTTTTTATGTATTTTCTTCCATAAAAACACAACAAAAAAAGAATTAGTGAAATCGGACCAGTCGTTCCCGAGTTATGCGCTTACCAACACATTTTGCGATTCATTTTTTTATTGTAGAAGATTAGGTAGTTTTAATTAAACACAATACAATATACATCACACACATACACATACACATACCATGCCACAAGCAGACGTTTTAGACGGGGTATTCTTTTTATAATAATTTTCATTTTCATAGTTAGTTTAGATATCTTAGGTTAGCTCTTTTTTAAGAAGATTAGTGTTTAACAAATGGAAATAATTATTTGATCAACAAAATCAGGAACAGTTTTATTTGAGAAAGAAATTTTTAGACGGAACCTCCGGCCCGGCAGCTAAGTCCCGTTTCGCCGGTTTTTTGCCGACGCGGCGGAACGACGGCTGGTGAAAGTATGTTTTTTTTCATCATCCCCGAATAACCTAAACGCGTTGAAACTTCTATGCTTCGAGGATCACGCTCGGGACTCAAGTTCGTAATTTTAATGCGATATATAACAAACTTCGGAGTTGTCTGTAACGAATTAACATTCCGCTCAGAGCTGAGCAAAATTTGTGTAATCTCAAATTAGGATTACGATGAGTTCCGGTCGCAAATTTAAATGAATCCCGCTTTCGTTTGTTTAATATTAAGCAGGTAGGTATTACGTACATTGTCCGGAATTATGGCGAAAACAAATTTTTGTTAAGCTTGTTGGCGCAGTGATTTACAATTCTATAATTTTATTCCGACTCTATTAAGACACAAAAGAGCACGTTTTGTGGCTTTGTTGCTCGTTTTGCGAGCCAACGAGTTGCCTTTTTAGGCGTTTGGTAACGTGGTTGTTTTACGTTATAAATTTTAATAACACGAATACCTTAAAAAACATAGATAATCATAACCTACCCTACAAACATATTTTGTAAGTACCTATTCTTAGGGGCATTTCGAGCATTGTTCTAGTGTTAAATCACTCATATTCTTAATAAAAGTCCAAGAATTTTAGTAAGTACATTATAATTATAAAAGTTGTCATATTAGTGATTATGTATTGTGAAAGGAGCCATAAAGTATTAAAAAACTCGACAAACTCAATTAATTTTGAGAGATCGTAGAGTCCTTAAATCAAGTAGTTTTCTTTAACGGAGAGACGATGAATAGATTTTTCCTGTTTCAAATTAGCTAAGTTTTCTACAAGTTATTTATACTTCAACTTTAATGGAACTTCATCCTTCTTTCCTTGAAAGTGCGCTAAAACCAAATAAAAACTAATTCCTTTTTAAAAGCCAGTAAGACCAAGATTTCTACATGCCCTAATTGAAAAGGAAAGACGGGATGGAAAAAAGAAAGACATTTATTTAAATTAAATCAGTAGTAGGTCAATGTTTTCCATATTTTACGATCCTAGCTGCATTAAGGATGTAATCCTCATCTTTAATGATGAACCAATAAATAACAATGAGACTCAACGAACTATATCATACATCGCATAAACAACACCCCTCAAGTTTTCCGCGTTTCCCCTCAAACCATAAAATAACTCTTTACACAGAGTTATTATATCAGGGCAAACACGTGTTGCTCTTGCGCCCTTACCCTTTAGTCCCCTTTTAAGTTTATAATGGTGATCACTTGATGCGCGGACAATGACATTTTAAATTATATCATATTACAATGACACGGAGATGCGCCCACAATATCGCGCTAATTCTCGCTCGGACTGGATAATGTTAGCAACTTAGCCGTGATGAATTTATAGAACGCCCTGACGCCCTAATTTTGGCTAATGGGAATGGACATCCCTATTTTAAGGCCGGGTTCAACTCGAATCGATGCATAATATTATGGCCCGGCGCGCGACCATTAAAGAAAGAAAGAAAGAATAAATTTATTTATCTACATTCGGCACAACAAAAATAAATAAAATTAAGCCTAAAAAACAGACAATCTTATATATTTGGCACCAAGAGAGAAAATAAGTAAACATTGTGCCGAAAGAAGTAAAAAGGGCCATACTCAGCGTATTGCTACAGCAAGCCGCTGCGCTAGTTTTCAGTAAGTATGACCCTTTAACTTAAAACTAAACTTAAACTAATAGCACAGAATAGATAATAGTACCTACAAGTGCCGCAACGCCACGAACGTTAGAAAACGGCACTGATCACTAAACTAATAAAAAAAATGCAAGAGGAAAAAAACGCAATAACAAAAACAACAACAAATAAAACAATTGCATTACCCAAAATTAAAAGTTGAATCAGTAATCACCAATGTCATTAAAATTACGGATTCTCGTTTCATTAGCGAGTGAAATAAAATCTCGCACAAATTTATTTGAATCCCGCCGCATTCAGCTGATAGCGTCGCGTCGGTCTAGTTCTTTGTGATGCATTTTAATCAAGCCCTTTCAATGAGTTTTAGTGCCTTACTTTTTGTCCGTTTACTTTTTTTTTTTTGAAAGGGTATTTTCGAATGTCAGCGCAGGAAGTTGTGGCGGGACCTGCCCACTATTTAAGATGCTGTTGTTGTCTTTGTGAGCATTCTCATTTGTCATGGCTCTTCCTTGATATCAAAAGGTTATTCAAGCCGGTGGAAAAGCTTAAGGATAAACAAGTTAGGGTTTACTTCTATTTTTATAAAATACTTAAATTGTGGATAGAAATGCCGACGTCTTTTATTTTAAAGTAGACTATTCGCGGCTTTACACGCGTAACCATAGATTCGGTTTTTGAACTGAAACTCCAGGATTTTATTAAGTTTCCAAGGGAATTCCCAAAAATAACGTTGTGGATCATTAACATTTATTTACTCGTGTTAAATTACGTACTTAGTAGTATGTAACCCTAACGGTTGAAATTTCGAGATTTTATGTCCCGTATTTTTTGTGGCGAACCCGCAGGAATGTCGGGATAAAAAAGTATAGCTCAGGTATGCGTTATACTTAGCTATATTATATATACTATACTTAGCTATATCTTCATATTCGATTTCCTCCTGTCCTAGGTATATACCGGCTGTGGCCTGTAACATGAGCAAATAATTAAAACATAGATCATACTTCTCAAACTGAACAATATTAGTTCAGCGACTTTTTTTTTACACAATTAACTTTATCCGAGGAAGCAATGTAAAGCGAAGGCAATGTCAGTTGTGTTCAGGATGGCGCACATAGATAGCAGTATTTAATTTGTAATGAAAAAAGGAAAATTCAAAGATTCCATTATTTTTAAAAGTCGCTGACCTAATATTGTTCATTTTGACGAGGACGATCTATGTTTAAATTTTTTGCTCTTATTACAGGCCACACCCGGTATAAAGGAATAAAAAACATATAGGTACACACAAACTCGCAAACTTCTGTTTATATGCTAACGTCTTTTATTTTCAATTTCACGTGTTAAGTTGAATGTGTCGAACTATTCCGGGCACGGTGGTCTGATTACGTGCGAATACTAAAATCGTCCGTTGTCCCATTTGTGATTCAGATCGCACCCCCGCTATTATAGTTACCTTTTACCTGACTACATTATAAAAACGCCGACGACACAAAATGTTCCAAACAGAGTTACTATACTAAATGTTTTCGATGGAAAGGTTTGGTCGCTTCTAGTAAGGTTTTGTCGATACACTTTTGGATTTGAATGAAACAATTTTCACGAATCGCCATCGCTATTCAACGAGGGAATGCCGCCAGCCTCTTGGGCACCATGCCACGGGGGCCTTTTTAGATTTAATTTAGTAGGTTATTAAGTTTTTAAGTTAGGTAGTTAGTTTATAGTTAAGTTTTATGTGGTTATTTTATTTTAAATTCGTGTATGTTTGACAAATAAATTATAGATCATTTTCACACTTATTACCTTAATTTTTTGATTCCATAGTCCTACAAGAAGCCTTTATAGTTTAATCATACCCGTCCGTCTGCAGCTTAGCTTAAGACTGCTGGTGTTCGAAAGCTGTAAGTTTGCATGAGTTTTGGGGTTAAACCCCGCCGAAAAAGCGGTAAAATAAAATTGATGTTTTAAGTGTGCAATTGTTGTATAGCTCATTCAAAACACAACCTAGCTAACAATTGGCTGGGAAAAATAGTTTTAATAATTCGTATATGTAGACGATTTCAAAAGGAAAACTATCTCAGGTAGAGTCTTTATTAAGTTCTCATTAACTTAAAAAGGTTTAGTTGAACAATCGTCGATCAAAATTTGGCACATTATTGCCACATCTTAGTACGGAACCCTACACTGCACTTGGCCCTACTCGCACTTTACCGATTTTTTTAAAAATGCTCCTTACGTAAGATCCGTGAATCTTATCTTATTAGGAAAACGTTCCATCACTCGGTTTTACAATAAAATGCCTTTGACACTGTGGATTGACAGCTCAACAGATTGAGTTGGAGATGGATTGCATAAATATACGCGCCGCTGGGCCGTCTTTAATACTCCGTGATTTAAAAAAAGTCTTTTCGCTAGTTTATATGCTTACTTGCTTGCTTTCAGTGGTGGAACTTAGATCCAAACTGGGAGCTACTACGAAATTAAAAAATTAAGGTTCATATCAGCGGCTGGTCCCTATTTACAAAGCGTTGGCAGGCCTCCCACCAGGTGGACTGACGACATCGTGAGTTGCGGGAAACCGGTGGATGCAAGTAGCAAGTTGTCGTTCATTGTGGCGTTCGTTTTTTTTTTATACGACTGGAAGGCTAACGAGCAAGTGGGTCTTCTGATGGTAAGAGATCGCCACTGCCCATAAACATTTGCAACAACTGGTGTACGTTACATTGGGCAGATATAATTAGTAATATGTGCATTAAAACCTCCTGCACATATCAAAAACATACTGGCTGAATGAACATTCCGCTTTCTCCCGCACGGCGGCGCCACCAGTCAGTTGCGCAAAATTGACAGCTCGAAATGAATGCCGGCCGGCGCGCGCTCTTTTAAATTATTCATAAAAAACTCTGAAAGTGCTGTGATTGTGTCTTAAATGTGTCCCTGGGACTGAGGAATAGAGCCAGAACAAACTGTAAGTGAAACCTATATCTTGCCCAATTCGGTTTTGCTAATTATTTTCAATATTCAAATGTCGTAGTTCAAACATTTTGGTCAATCGAACCGCATCCTCAGTTTGCAAACTAAATACACATTCATACACATAAAACACACATTTCACGCAGTTTTAAGGTAACAGGCTTATTTCTAATCTAAGTTATTTACCTAGAATAATACGTATAAAATAAACGTTTTCAATTTTCGTTCTTTGCAACGCGTCGCGCGCGTCTTTTGTTTTTTAATTCGAAATGGACGAAAAAGAATTCGATGTCGAACAACTTATTAACAAAAAAGAACTGCTTTTTATACGATGTCAAACGTTATTTGAACTATCCAAATTAACTCCACCAGAGCGTTTAACCGAATTTAATTTGCGACTCAAAGAACTTCATTCGACTCGGGAATGTTTCGAACAATGCATATTCGAGTTAAATTCTTACAATAAGAAACAAAACCCGAAATTTAAACCAAATTATCAGGAAATTCAAACCTTTGACGACATGTATTTCCGTATTCTGAGTGTAGCAGAGGCTAATAGCGACACTTGGCAATCGTGTGACGGCAGCGGTAGCGGACCTTCGTCGCGCTCCGCGGGCCGCGGCCCGGGCGCTGCCGGGCCAGACTCGCGGTCGGCTAAGCCGCGGCTGCCTAAACTAGAATTGTTCCATTAGATAGCAAATTAGAAAACTGGCAAACATTCTATGACACGTTTACGAGTTTAATTCATAACAACAATGATATTACGAACATTGAGAAGTTTTATTACCTGCTCTCCGCAGTCAGCGGTTCGGCATTGACTGTGGTCAAAGGGATGCCAGTGACGGCCGATAATTATCCGATAGTATGGGCTTTGCTAGTCAAAAAATTTGAGAACACTCGTGCCTTAGCTACGAGCTATTTAGATCGGCTGTTTCAATTTAAGCCTTTGTCAACTGAGTCGGCTACTGGTCTAAACACATTTTTACAAACGTATCAAGAGTGTGTTAAAGCATTGAAACTTTTGAAAATCAGTAACCTATCGAGTTTCATACTGTTTTATATGGGATTGCGAAATTTAGACCCCGTCACTAGGCGCGAATTCGAACAATCTGTAGATCAAACCGATATACCTACTTACGAACAGCTGATTAATTTCGTGGAGAAACAGGCGCGTGTTTTGGAAATGTCTGAGGTTAAAATTAGTACATCAAAAATTCAGTTTACGCCTAAGAGTGTTCCTAACACCTCTGCAAAGCCGAATTTTGTTCGAACAAATAATAATAATGCTGCTAATTACAGTAGTGCACCGAAGCAGTTCCAAAAGCCGTGCTTGTCAGCTGTGAGTAAGAATAATAGCGAACGATCAAATAGATGTCTATTTTGCGACAAACCGCATTCAACTTATCGATGTTTCGAGTTTTTTGATTTAACACCGGTGCAGCGTCTTGACAAAGTGAAACAGCTTCAATTATGCGAAAATTGCTTTCGTCAGCATTCGTTGTCCGAGTGTACGTCAAAAGTGCGTTGTGTGCTGTGTAAACAACCGCACCATCACAGTATTCACTTAGATACAGTTCCAACTGTTCAAAATTCATCAATTAATCAAAACGGTTCAAATAGTCAAAACATTTCAAGTATTCAAAACGTTTCAAATGGTCAAAATCAAAGTCAAAGGTCAATGCCAAACGTCGGCTTGACTTGTTCGTCAAATTCAACCGTGCTGTTAGGCACTGCCATGGTGCACGTCGCAGATCGATGGGGAACTTACCACGCCGTACGTGCAGTCATTGACAGCGGTGCCATGTCCGGTTATATGACAAAAGAGTGTGCCCAGCGCCTGGGTTTGTCTCGACGCAAGTGTCAGTTTGAACCCATGGGTCTGGGAGGTGCGCCAGTGCAAGATTTCGGTCTGGTTACATGTTCAATTAAACCACGAAACTCATTTGGTCCGGTGCTTAGCACTGATACTGTTGTCGTAAGTAATATAACTAGCAACTTACCTACAGTAACCTTATCAAACAAAGTTATCAATAATTTCAAAAATCTAGAGTTAGCTGACCCGAACTACTTTTCGGCGGCTCCAGTTGACTTGTTGATCGCAGGTGACTTATTTCCCTACATTTATGACGGTCAAAATATACTACCACGTGACCCGGGTTTGCCCGTCGCGATGCATTCCATATTCGGATATGTCATTACTGGTCAGACAGTACTGAGTGACGATTGTGAGTCAAATACAGCCTCGCTCAACTTGTTCTCTGCTAATAAAACTAGTAGTATCGATAAAATCATGAACTCTTTCTGGGAGACTGAAAACGTGCCGTATGACGTCACTAAAAAACCAGAAGATTTGTATGTCGAACAATTGTTCCAAAACGAACACAGTCGCGATACTACGGGACGTTATACAGTGAAGTACCCGTTCAAACCCAGTTTTGATCTCGGCGATTCGACTCCACAAGCGTTACGTCGTTTCAACAATTTAGAAACAAAGCTGAATCGTCTTCCGGAACTTAAGGAAGAATATAATAAATTCATGTCCGAATATGAAAGCCTTGGTCACATGACTTGCGTAGGTGATTTTGGTACTGTGGATTCTAAGTACATAATTCCTCACTTTTGTATTCTCCGACCGTCAAGTACCACGACAAAACTCCGAGTAGTTTTTGACGCCTCATGCAAAACGACAAATAATAATTCTTTAAATTCAGTCGTTTACGCCGGTCCTAAGCTTCAAGCAGATATTAATGAGATTTTAATAAATTTTCGTATACATGAAATTTGCTTGTCAAGTGACATTTGTAAAATGTTTCGAATGACCTTGATCGAAAAATCTCAACGCAATTACCAACACATCTTGTGGAGGTTTCAACCTGATCAACCTTTAAAGGTGTATGAGTTAAACACGATCACATACGGCGTTGCTAGCAGTCCGTACCTAGCGATCCGAGTCCTGCATCAACTGGCTGACGACGACTGCGAGAAGTATCCTTTAGCGAGCAAGGTTCTAAAAAAGGGTTTCTTCGTCGATGACCTTCTGTGGTCAGTGAGCAGCTATGATGAAGCAGCTAGGCTACAGGATGAACTGTTAGAGTTGCTGAGTGGAGGAGGATTTCTGCTTCGTAAGTGGGCCAGCAACTGTCCCCAGGTACTGGCTCGGGTTCCAGCTGATCACCGCGAAACGCCCATTGCATTCGAGGATGACAAGGACCTATCCATAAAAGTTTTAGGTCTGCAGTGGCGACCCGCCGAAGATGTGTTTTCCTTCGTATTCCATCCACTTCCAGCTTCACAGGCGATCACCAAGCGTAGTGTCTTGTCACAGATAGGTCGTCAGTATGATCCCTTAGGTTTCGTGGCTCCTTGCATATTCTACGCGAAATGCTTCATGCAGAAACTCTGGCTCCAACAGCTGGGTTGGGATGAGCGGCTGCCTCCGGAACTAGAAAAGGAGTGGCTCACCTACATGTCAGAGCTCCCGCTATTGTCGAATTTTAGCCACGAGCGCCAGGTTACTGTCAAACAGCACAGCTACTACCAGATACTAGGATTCTGCGATGCTTCAGTTCAAGGAATAGCTGCGGTCATCTATTTGCGTAGTTTTAACAATCAAGGTGATTCGAAGGTCAGTCTGGTCATTGCAAATCCAAGGTTGCACCCTTGAAGACAGTGACCATTCCACGTCTCGAGCTAATGGCTGCGCATTTGTTAGTCAAGTTAGTCAAATATACGAAGTCAATATTGTCTGAACGAATTCCTGTTCATGAAATACTCTTGTTTACCGATTCCTCTGTGGTGCTGAGTTGGTTGAATACACCCAGTTATAATCTCAAAACCTTTGTGGCTTCGCGTGTTTCCAAAATTTTGGAGACCGTGCAAAGCGATTGTTGGTTTCACGTGAGCGGCGCGTCCAACCCCGCTGACGTGTGCTCGCGCGGAGCGCTACCTTCCGTGCTGTTATCGACAGCGGAGTGGCTCGGAGGACCGAGCTGGCTAGACGCACCAAGAGAGAATTGGCCAGTAAAATCAATTGATCAATTTAAATCGGCAAATGTGCCAGAACTCAAAATTCCATGCGCGACTTTGGCTCAAACTAGCGTGCAAAACACAACACGTGACTCAAATCTTGTTTATGATTTAACTGAAAAATATTCGAGTTTTAGCAAACTTCAAAAGGTCTTAGCTCGTTGTTTTCAGTTTATCAACAATTGTAGATCGACGAAGTCTAATAGGAACACGGGTCCTTCGTCTCTATCAGATTTAAAGAACGCACACGATGTGCTCATCAAATCAGTTCAGCGAGAGCATTTTGCAGCTGATCTCGAAGCAATTTCAAACGGTTACAGCTGTAGTTCATCACTTAAAAGGTTAGCACCTTATGTCGACCCCCTCGGTTTTCTCAGGGTGGGGGGTAGGTTGTCTTTCGCCGAACTACCGTATCAAAAGAAGTATCCATTATTGCTTCCTAAAAAGTGCAACTTTACAAAAATTCTTATCGACTATTTCCATAAAATTTATTTACATATCGGTCCGCGTACATTGCAATTAAACGATTATTTGCACACGCTGCAGCAGCGACAAAAATGGCATAGGAATTGTCGTAATATTCAAGTTGATGAACTCGTTCTTATGCATGCTGACGCTCCTCCGCTTCAATGGCCTCTCGGTCGTGTGACGGAACTTTATCCAGGAGCTGATGGAGTTGTACGGGTGGTAAAAGTAAAAATCCAGAATGGCGAATACACGCGACCCGTTGTAAAGCTTAGTCCACTTCCAATGGAATTGGATTCAGCATAATTTTTATTTTCCTTTGTTTCTTTGCATGAATTTGACGCAAGAAGGTGTCAAATTTATGACAATTTTAGGTTCGAAATAAGTCATTTATTTTACTCAATTTACAGCTACACGTGTTTAGTTCACTAAGTCAACAAATACTTACACTATACAGTCCACTTACCTTATTCAATACCATCCCTGGTTTTGTTTGTAAACTGGGGAATCTGGGGTAGATTCCCGGTGGGGGGTTTATGTACGTTACATTGGGCAGATATAATTAGTAATATGTGCATTAAAACCTCCTGCACATATCAAAAACATACTGGCTGAATGAACATTCCGCTTTCTCCCGCACGGCGGCGCCACCAGTCAGTTGCGCAAAATTGACAGCTCGAAATGAATGCCGGCCGGCGCGCGCTCTTTTAAATTATTCATAAAAAACTCTGAAAGTGCTGTGATTGTGTCTTAAATGTGTCCCTGGGACTGAGGAATAGAGCCAGAACAAACTGTAAGTGAAACCTATATCTTGCCCAATTCGGTTTTGCTAATTATTTTCAATATTCAAATGTCGTAGTTCAAACAACTGGTATTGCAGATGCGTTGGCAATCTAGAGGCCTAAGTTGGAATACCTCAAGTGTCAGTCATTTCGCCGGCAGTCTTACTCTCCGCGCCGAAACACAACAGTGCAAGCACTGCTGCTTCACGGGAGGATTAGCGAGCAGGATGGTGGTAGCAATCCGGGCGGACCTTGCACAAGGTCCTACCACCTGCAAACCAGCACCTTTGTCCAGCACTGGACGTCTTCCGGCTGATGAAAGAAAGAAAGAAAGAAAAAATTATTTTGGCTCCATAAGTACCACCTAAGACTAAGACTAAAACTAGCACTATAACTATAAATAATAAAGCAAGAATAATTAATCAGAGAAATTGGCCCGCGTTTTGTCAAAGTTTAGTTTTATATTGTTTCAAATATGACCCAAACTCAAAACCGCTATGCGATGCGAGGTGATGATGATGATGATGAATTGTGTGTGTCCGCAGGCGCGCACATCAACCCGGCGGTGTCGGCGGCGCTGTGCGTGCGCCGGCGCGTGTCGCCTCTTCGCGCGCTGCTCTACATCGCGGCGCAGTGCGGCGGCGCCATCGCCGGCGCGGCCGCTGTCTTTGGGTAAGTCCTCTCGCTAAAATTATAAACTACCCGCCTTTACTTTTTTCGCTCGTGATCAACTGTAATTATGGGAATTTAGTGAATTCCCAAAAAAAAAACAAAATCACGACATACCTAATAGTCTTTCCGTTTGTAAAAGTTGGTATCGTCTTAGGGACTAGCCCTCTTTTCTAAAGCTATAAAAAAGTTTGTGAATCCTTCATTTTTTAAAGTACCAACCTATACATCGAGTAAGTATTTCGTTCTTACCACAAACTTTAAGAATATTTTTTAAAGTAATATTCATATAACTTATGTTTTATTAAAAAATTACGGCTCTTTTTTCGTTGTAAAATAAATTAGCACGAACTGTATCACTATAATATGTATAACCTACATGATCACTATACATATATACTCGATTTATTTTAACATTTAAAACTTAACGGTAAAATTTGCTATTTAAAATTGTGTTGACTTCTATACTAAAAATATAATAAATCCCTTCAGCCAAGTACGTAACCGGAGTTTCGTAACCAGTTGCGGAAGAAAACTTTCAGCTTGTTCGAAACCGGTTTCGAACGAAAACTATTTTGTTCTTATACGAAACCAGTTACGAACGAACACTTTTTGTTCTTGCACGAAACTAGGATCAGTGATCGACATTCTGGTTTTTTTGCTGAAGCTTATTTTCACAGTAGCGTTTACTTCCAATCAGAATCGACACAGACACAGTGTTGACGCCTAACGCGAAGCTCCTACTTTTGTGTAGCTTTGGCCCTTCGGACTTTCTATGTCGATTAAAATTGGGAAAAAACGCGATTGGGAAAATAAGATGTATACTTACATATTGAAATATGTGAATGAGTTTCAAAAGAAGATTCTATATTCTGTATGGGATAACAGTTTCAAAAACAGAATTATTATTCATCGGTCGAAAGCAGGTTTCCGAAAAAGAAAAATAATTCTGTTTTTTAAACTGGTTTCGAAACTTCGGTTTCCAAAGTGGCCGAAGGGTAATAAATACCGCTAATAAACGAGCATGTAGCTATTTTTTAGTCCATTATAGTGTTCGAAATACCGAGACACGTGTGTTACAATTTGACTGTTAATTCAAACCTTAAATTAAATGGAGTTTACCTTGTTTTTATTCGAAACATCGCCACTTGCTGGACGCGCCATAACTATCACAAATCTGATTTTCTCTCGTGTTAAATTATATAACCTAATGCAAAACTCGAAAAAATATCAAAAAATATGATCGGATCTTAAAATTCATTACAATATCGCTTTAAAGCACTAAAATCGACTGCGTCTGGCTTTAATTTGCATTTGTATAAGAAATATACCACATAGTACCTACTATAGGTACTAAATATACTCAGCTCACGACCTAGTCCTAGTGTGGTTCTAGTGTGAGAAAACTGAATCCCACCAAAAACATTACATGTAAAAAGCTGCAAGTCTCGCAACGCAATGCAGTTCTTGTAATGCTAAAAAGGTTTGAGATGCAATGTTATACCAAGTCGGTTATTTTTGTCAGTACCGGGGGGTTTCCATAGAACTCGATTTTCACCAACTTGCTTATTTTAAAACCATAGAAAAATACAATTTATAGTTCTCAAATAAAGAGTAAACCAAATTATTTTTAAACACATAAATGACTTGGCCATCGCAAGGCTACATAATGACATAAGAATTATAATCATCAACGTCAGCTATTTCAAGTAATTATAATTAAAGATAGCGCTAGCCCCAGCCTTGCAGTTTGAGTGATACACATAATACGAGAATGACTAAAGTTTGAGTGCGATGGCCAAGTCATTATGTGTTTAAAAAATAATTTGGTTTACTCTTTATTTGAGAACTATAAACTGTATTTTTCTATGGTTTTAAAATAAGCAAGTTGGTGAAAATCGAGTTCTATGGAAACCCCCCGGTACTGACAAAAATAACCGACTTGGTATAACATTGCATCTCAAACCTTTTTAGCATTACAAGAACTGCATTGCGTTGCGAGACTTGCAGCTTTTTACATGTAATGTTTTTGGTGGGATCTCATCACTTTTTGTAGGCAGTTCTTTTTTTTTCGGGTACTACTTCTTGTAATAACGCACTACTATCTTCATTTTTTTATCCTTCCTTGTCCATCGTCCATCGTCCATCCTCGTCTATCGTCTATCGTCCATTCTCGTTCATCATTCATCGTCCATCGTCCACTATCATCCATCGTTCATCCTTGTCCATCGTGTGCCATCCATCGTCTATCCTCGTCCACTATCCATCATCCATTCTCGTCTATCGTCCACCGTCCATCGTCTATCCTCGGTTATCGTCCATCGTCCATCCTCGTTCATCGTCTACAGTCCATCGTCCGTACCGACTGTCGTCGTCGTCGTCGTCGTCGTCGTCGTCGATCGTCGGTCGTCATCCGTCGTCCATCGTCGCCCATCGTTGAACTTCCGTCGTCCGTCTACCGTCTGTCGTCCATCGTACATCGTCCATCGTCCACCCTCCATCATCCGTCGTCGATCGTCGGTCATCGTCCGTCATCCGTCGTCCGTTGTCTTGTCCGTCGTCGGTCGTTGTCTTTTGTCCGTCGTCGCCATCGTCTATCGTTCGTTCTCCGTCGTCTGTCGGCGTTCGTCTACTGTCGTCGTCCGTCGTCTGTCATCGTCCGTTGTCCGTCATCGTCCGTCGTCGAACTTCCCTCGTCAGTCATCGTCTGTCATCCGTCGTCGAACTTCCGTCGTCATCCATCGTCTTTCGTCGGTCGTTCGTCTTTCGCCCGTCTAACTTCCGTCATCCGTCGTCGTCCGTCGTTTTCTGTCGTCCGTCGTCGTCCGTCGTTCATCCTCCACCATCCATCGTCCGAACTGGGCTCGCGTGGGAACTAAGGCCCGAGCCCTCTTATTCTGAGAGGAGGCTTGTGCCCAGCAGTGGGACGCATATAGGCTGGGATGATGATGATGATGATGATGATCCATCGTCCGTCGCCCATCGTCCATCGTCCACACTCCATCGTCCAACGTCCATTTTCTACCCATCGTCCATCGACCATTATCCATTGTCCATCATCCATATTCCAATTTCCATCGTCCATCCTCGCGTCCACTTGCATCGCACACACATTCACAAACAAACGAACTTTGGTACTTATTACATTAGTAAGATAAACAATTTCATTTTAACCCTTAATACTCAGGTATTAAGACTCAACATTAATACGTATACAATACGACTACGTTCAATAAAGTCATTGCTGTGTAACTTTGTAATCGCTAGTATTTATATGGGATTACAAACTTTCTTGTGCAGTTTATATAACTTTGAAATGTGACTGAAATTGCAACATTTTGGATTTTTCTGTGACCATGTAGGCTAAAAACTAATTATGTTTAAAATTTGGAGCTTGTGGGTCTGCTAGAAGTACCTTAGAATTATGATGATCAAAAGTCAGTGTATAGGTATGTCAGTGACAAAACTGAGGAACTTTAACATGTGATAGTTCTTAATCTACGTGTTCGAACTGAATGTAATTGATAATATATCTAAGTCCCATTAGGCCCTATAGGTAACTGAAAATTCAGGGTTCTAGCTTTAGCCATAACAAAAATACAGGGTGTTGAAAATAGCCTGAATGGCTTCGAGAAAAGTATGGTACGGCCGTGCCTTTGTTTTTTTTTTGCTCGACTTGGCGGGGGCACTGCCGTGCCCCCAGATTGTATAAATACTAGGGTGACCGTTTTATAATCAATTTAGCTATGATTTAATTGGCAAATGTATAATTCACAATTCATAATTCTTTATTGTTTGAAAATAATGTTACAAAAGGTCTTAATATAACAGTTAATAGTTCATTATAATTTCACCAAAGTGGCATGCAATCAATTACATATATATTTTTCAATTATCCTAATTTAATTACACCTCTATCACAATGTCATTATAAAAGGTCAAGACAAAAATAATAAAATCATTAATACCAATATAAAAATATGGGATATCAACATGTCATTAGTAACACAAAGGTTCAACCCTGGCACGTGATTCAGTTTCCTAGACTACGCAAAGGAAACTTATCCATGCGCAAATAAACCTATAAAATAGGAGGAACAACTTGCAAAAGTACAAGAACGTATTCTCAGACACTCTAAGGATTAATATTCTCCATTAGCACGTGCGCTCCAATTCCTCTGAATCTCCTCTAAGCTCCGTGGTGTTGCCATAATAGGTCCGATTGTAGCAATACAACTTCAATTGCCGGCTCTGCCGTCTCTGAAATTGCCTCGCATCGCACCTGGCAACAATGTTTCCTTGAAGCTTTTAGTTTACACAAGTTACACAACATAGTTTACTGAGGAAAACGTTTAATGGCCAATTAAAGATCTAACAAAGTATCTGTATGGGGTTTTTGTTAGCGAGCAAGTGTTTCGATTAATGATGTAATATCGTAGGGCTCTACTATTTTTATATTATGCTGTACCTAAGTCTAAATATTGAAATTTGATTGCAAAACGTAGCTAGAGTAAGTAATTATAAGTTTTGACATCCATACTTATAAATAAATTCGGAAATGTTTGTTTGTTACTTTGTATGTTTGTTCGTCTTTCACGTCGAAAGGGAGCGACGGATCGACGTGATTTTTGGCATAGAGATAGTTTATGGGCACGAGGCATAGGCTACTTTTTGTCCCGAAAAATGCACAGTTCCCGAGGGAACAGCGCGATAACCGAATTCCACGCGGATGAAGCCGCGGACAGAAGCTAGTAAGTAATTAATTACTAAAATTGTGGTAAATCCAGTTTTCAGTTTATCTGTAGTTGTAGTCTTTTACGGATTTAGTATTGTTTGTGTCCGTCTTGTATCGGCACATAATCACTTCAACATACAACACTCACAATGTCCCTCGATTTATCCAAAGATATCTACATGTCGACGCTCACATTCAGGTTTCCATTTGGAAGAGTGATCAACCCGGTTAAAATTTCTGTACATATTTCAACAACAAAATACCTGAACTAACTTTTGTTTTTATTTTTGAAAATTGTGTAAGTACACTCTTGAACGTAGGGTACATATCCATGCTTTGTTATCGTTCAATATATCGTTCGCCAACCCCATGACAGATTTCCCAGCGAGAAGCACAGGCAATTATAGCGAAAAATCATACCGAAATGGAATTTACAATCTCGATTTTATGCTTTTATAGCAATAAACGTGACAGTGGGTGAGATACGATCGCGGGCCCCAATTTATAGCGCTACTGTCAACTTACACCCAGATTAGTGTTTTATACAAACAGGAACAATTGCTGCGAAAATTAGTATAAATCGTTTGTTAAATTTCATTGGAATACTCAGGTACTTCGATTAATCTTTTCAATATGTCAAAACCGTTTATAGCAACACCAGTTATAACGACATATCGGATATAACGATCAAAAATATAATCTCAACACTATCTTATATACCAAAGTAACACCGGTTATAACGTCCAACTGTGTATAGGTACCTAATGACCAAATATTGGTGTCCCTTCAATGTCATTATAAACGGTTTTGACATCGACTAAAGGAATATTCATATACTAAAACGTTAATATCACGCAGCAGCATAAGTTTTAAAGTAGTTTTATTCAGATATCATGAATTATGAAGTAAAAAAAAAAATGCGGATATGCGACGGGGTTTGAACCCGCGCTTTCTACATGCAATTGTTCGGAAGCGTCGCTCCATCTTGTTGGAGGTCTACCGACAACTTCGTCTCCCGGTCCGCGGACGCCACTCGAGAACCTTTTGACCCCATCGGCCATCAGTCCTGCGTGCAATGTGCCCCGCCCACTGCCACTTCAGTTTCGCAATTCTTCGGGCTATGTCGGTAACCTTAGTTCTACTGCGGATATCATAATTTCTGATTCTATCCCGCAGAGAAACCCCGAGCAGCCCTCTCCGTGGCCCTATACCAATAAAGAATACATCATTATTTGTACTGTATTGTATTGTTATTTTCCAGATATATAGGTACTTTCTCGGGTGTATACCTACTTTGACCCCAAACATTATAATATACCCAATGTTTCATTTTGATCTGGATGAGCGGAAGCACTATACTGAAGTAAGATAACCTCGGAAGTGCCTTGACGGATAGCTGTGCTCAGACCCATATATATTAGTATCAAAGTCAAAGGCAGTGCCTCAATACCTCTATATCTCGGTTGAGTAAACATGTCAGGATGTGTGCTTACTGGAGCCTCCTGGCAATGATATCTTAAACATTTATGCGGTGGATATTGACGTTCAGTTCAAATACTGTTAGGTATACGAGTATCTATGTAGATAAATGCTTATCATAGAGGGATGTGACTATTTAGAGAAGACATTAAATTAAAAATAAATAAATACTTCTCATGGGACAATTTGATACCAATTGACCAAGTCCCAAACCTAAGTACTAATACTCTTTGTCCCAAACTAAAGTACTATGGGTGCTAGGCAACGGACAAACATACTTAAAGACATATTAAACGTCCAAGACTAATACGACTTTATGTCATAAATGGGTTGTTCTTCGACACTTGTATAGTTGCATGCTTAGGTATATTTAGATCAATATCTAGATTGAGGAGTCGGAATGTAGGATTATTTAATAGCTATTTTATGCAACTGTATCGCAATAGGGGTCCTTTTAATACGAGTGTGGTTTCATGAAACGAGGCGTAGCCGAGTTTCATAAAAGGATCACACGAGTGTTATAAGGCCTAATTGCGTATAGTTGCATACAATATTTTATCTACGTTCATATATTAAATCCTCTATCATGTGTTCAAGAAACATTGAGAATTAATTACCTGCATTGCAACCAGAACTTATACTAGGACCTTCACTTTGCTGGTAAATTATGAGTCATTCCTTCGCCGAATCTAAAATATCGGGCGGAGTCAAATCTTCTTCGCATTCACTGATATCAGACATTTTTAAGCCAAAACAAAATTTTCTCACGAAAATTCGTACAACAGAATGACAACCTATGAACGGAATGGCGGTAAAACCAGTACATCACTGCGCATGTGCGGGATGTGCGCGCATGCGCTAAAGCAGGCACTGCCACAGACAAGTGAATATTGGAATCAAAACTTTTTGATATAAACTTTTTGGATTTGCCCTGTATCGTAATGGTTTAAAAAATTATATTATAACATTATTTTGTTAGAAGAGAAGTGTTATAAAGTATTTTTTTTTTAATATTTCGGTATTGTGTTTAAAAAGTATGTAAATATAAACTCGTTTTGAATTTTATAATTCGAATATTACGATGCGAGAGTAGATAAATGTCTTTTTTCATATGACTTTTTAACATCTACCTGGAATATCTTCTACTTGATATTTATCTTTTTGCATGATGTATTCTATATATCTATCTGTTAATGATTCTTAATGTTTAATGTTTATTTGGGCACAAACGGTACAATTTTACTTACATGTAATGTGTTTACATCTAACATTAACCAATAAAAATGCCACCATTAGTTAATACATAATTAAAAATTGGGTAAATTGGTGTTAATAAATACTTTATAATAAATAAACTCAGTTTCCACCAGGGATGTGCGAGGATGTGCTGCGAAGAATATGTTTTTCATGAACCAATAGAAACGCTCCATTTTCTACGCCTCGCTGCGCTCAGCAGGGCTACTACGAAACTCAAACTTCGTGTCGTGCGATCCCTCTTGCTCTCGTATTAAATAGTATAAGTGTCAGAGGGACCGCACGATTCAAACTTCGAGTTACGAGTTTCGTAGTAGCCCTGCTGCTGTTTCCACCAGAGATGTTACTGTGCGAGGTATACTTAGTTTTGGCGCTTTATTTTTCGAGAGTCAATCAGGTTCATTAGTTATATAATCAATTAGTTTATCGGACCGAATAATCTCGACCCCAATTATCCAGAACGAAACACGTTCATTACGCTCGCAGGATTATTATCTGCACATTTTTAGGGTTCCGTACCTCATAAGGAAAAAGGAACCATTATTGAATCGCTTTGGTGTCCGTCGTTCGTCTGTCATGCAGGCTGTCTATCATGACCCTTTTTCTCAGGAACGTGTGGAGTTATCAAGCTGAAATATACCTATATATCAAGCACTCAGGTTTGTTACCCCTTGAAGCAAGTGAAATTATTAAACTTTCTAGTCAAGGCAATATAAAGTTTTTTTTAAGGAGCCTGTATAGTGTCCCACTGCTGAGCAAAGGCCTCACCTCTTGACCTCCACAACTCTCGTTCTGACGCAATGTCAGGCCAGTCCTTTGCGTACGTGTCCAGATCGTCCCGCCATTTCCTTCTCGGTCTGCCTCGATGTCGCTGGCCGTTCTCCGGCACCCACCAAGTAACTGTGCGAGCCCACCTTTGTGGTTGCATGCGGCAGACGTGTCCAGCCCACACAATTATTAAAAACATACAGTTTTTCCGTACAATTGCCGTAACCGTAAAACTTATATAGAGTACCTACTAAATTTCGTTTGTCCTAGAAACTTGAAATTTGACATGAAGCTCTTTTGACAACCAATAACAAAAATCTGAAAATAATCATGAACATTATCTGCCTATATACCTACATACCAAGCCAGTCATAACCATTTAAAATAACCCCATATTGCGTACATTTTTCTTAGGAGAGGGGCTCTGTTACACTGGATATAATTTATACGGAATCCTCGTAGCGCAAGTCCAACTCATACTTGGTCGGTTTTTTATTCATACCCAACTAGCAAATTAAACCGTATAAGCTGCTCTCTTACAACCTTAAGTCGAAAGACACTCGTGTGAAAGATCTGTCATTATCAAAAAGCCGTTTAAAAGCAACTCTCTGGATTGTTTAGCATCGAATGCTTTTTTGCTGCATAAACATGTCTAGTAAACGTGCTCTCGACAAACTCATATCGCATTTACTCGACAGCTGTATAAAGATATCTCTCGATCACCTTCTTGTGACCGTATGTCTTATGACGGTTGTATAAATGTAACCAAATTGCTAATTTGTTGTCAAACTAACTTTTATAGCACCATATTTCGACATTCAATTATTACAGCACAATTGCTGAGTAAAAGTGGTTTATTCGACAAAATAGCATTTCAGTTACTTTTATAGCACTTAATGTCATATAATAGCTGTCTGCAAGATTTTCTTTCGACGTGAATATTGAAGTTGAGAAAACGCTTTAAATTAATCTATTACAGGGCCCAAGGTCGTGTAAATATTATTTAACAGCTATCACACAGCGTAATAATGGGATAAACGTTATTTGAAATCTTTTACAGCACGTAACAATAAAAACCGCTTTGCTTTACTTTAATTTAAAATGTATTATAACAAATGGAAAAAATAAATAAAAGAAGTGGTGGTTTCCGACGGAAAATTAATAAATTGTACACTCGCAGGATTCATCGTACAATTGCTACATCGGGTTCAGCTACGGGTGAAGTGCCATCAAATAATTTTAACGAGGGTTCAGTATTAGAAAATATTCACGATTTTACTGAACATGACATTTTTGAAGCATCTCTTTCCAAGGCCATTTCGATTCCATAAGCTGCTTTAAATCAATTTATTTAAGAATTTGTCCACATCCAAGTAAACTACCATTTTACTATCACCTATAAAAGATAAAATGATAATGGTTTAACATTCACCACTAAATACCCCTAAACTAATACAAAATGCCGCTGCTAAAGTCGTAAAAAGGAATTCTCAATTCTATTTTTCCACTAAAAAGCCGAGTGAATGCTTTAGGATGACGAGTGAGATGATATAATGGCGAATTAATTTTAACTTTTACATTAATATGATTTCTCACTAATTTTCTACTGAAAAATCTTGCGGCCCATGAAAATATTAACGAAAATTTAAGAAATGTACACGAAAAATTTTATTCCGCACATGAAAGTAAGACCTACGATCTAGTGTCAAGAGTTACCTAAAAATCATTATGGGTGGTATAAAATATAACATCAATGAGCAAAATACTTTTACTTATATTTTCTGTTGCTCCAATAAATTAATTTGCCGTTTGCTTGCGCTCTCACGATCAAAAAGTTGAGTGATTGCAACCGCGCTGCTATTTTACGATAAATAAGTCGAATGAAAGAGATAATACCGGCTTGTATAAGGCTTATGTGTGGAATAATGGCAAACTGATGTCTATCATAGAACTATATAGCATTCGAGTTGTGATTACTCTATATTCTTTCAATTATTTGGCTATTCATACGATACTCTTACGATATTTACAGCACTTAAAGCTGAAAGAAGTGTGCCCAAATCGCGTTGAGAGAACGTTTACAGACCTTTCTTTCGACATTTTACAGATCTATCTTACGACCAATAGCTGAAATAGAAACGTAATGTTGACTTTTTTTACGACATGATTTGCTAGTTGGGTAACTTCGGCTTAACGATTTTAACTGACGACGTTCCGACGCTCTATATTGTTGAGAATTTTAAATGAAATGTTGAATTTTTATGATGGTTTAAGCTAAAAAGTTTTTTAACCCCCGACGCAAAAAGAGGGGTTTTATAAGTTTGACCGCTATGTGTGTCTGTCTGTGGCACCGTAGCTCTTAAACGGGTGGACCGATTTGATTGCGGTTTTTTTTATTTAATAGCAGGTTTCCTAGCGATAGCTCTTACATATGTTTCATCAAAATCGGTTGAGTCATTTTTGAGATATTGAACTTTAAAGTGACAAAGTCGGGAGTTTTCCAACTTTTTGTTATACCGGTAAAATAATGTAGGTAAGGTAATTTAAAGTTACATTTTGAAATGTCAGGAGTTTTTTTTTTAAGTTCATTAGGTATATAAAAAAAATTGAAAAACTCCCGACATTTCAAAATTTAATAATTCAATAACAGTCGGATAAAAGGGCTCCATTAGATTCAAAATAGATTTCGATTTAAAAAAAATACCGTTAGGTCTGTAGTTGATTTAATAACTAAATGAGCCAATCACAAGCCAGACTGTAACGTTAAATGGACCTCTCGATACTAACGCCATCTAGCTATATTTATAAGATAAAAAACCCTCATTGAAAGTGAAGTATTTCACGATCATAAAAGAGCTGAAAAAAAAATAGTTCGTCCATATTCCGTTTCCAAGTGCATCCGTTACATGCGCCTTTTCCCACATTACGAATCAAAGGCCATTTCAGCGTCGATTATTATGTGCTAACTTCATGTTCAGTGAAACGTGATATGGAGCTAATGTATTCAAGATGGTAGCGCAGGAGTTATGGCCACGGCCAGAATTTGCATTTACGTGGTTCTGCTGCAAATGAGATGTTTCAGAGCCTCTATGATTTAATTGAAACGATTAAAAAAACCGAGATTGTTTTAAATTTTACTGGAACTACATAACAACGAAAAACATAACCCTCCTTGGGGCAGTCGGGTAAAAAGCCAGAAAAGTATCCTAAACTGTATCTGAGAATCGGAAAATGTGTTTTCGTACATAAATTATCGTACGTAACGGCTCTACGACTGCTCATTTAGCAGAAAAGCTGTAAAAAAAACCTAAGTAAAGTAAAATTTCCGTGTTGGATACGTACTGATGATATGAAGTTGAGCCTACTTGTAACAGAATTGCGATAAGTACCTACTCTCGAGCGTAAGAGGAAGGACAAAGACTTGTCAGCTCATAACATCCTCCTCTTGTATCGGAAGTTGATCGTAAACAATCCACAGATCTCAGATAACGTCGTATCTGAGCTGAGTAAGGACAATGAGTATTACTTATTGTGAAACGGACGCACAGTTTCGTCTGACTTACCTATAGAACTTAGAAATGACATGATTTCCTTATACCGTGAGGTATCGGCTATTAAAAAAAAGAACTAGAAGTTCATCACACCACTCAGCACAACTGAAAGGATAATAAAAAGTCATGTAATTAAACCGAAATTATATCCTTTGCCCTCGACACACTCTAACAAAAAATATGAGCTGCGGTAAACCGACTTTTCAACATGGTCATTGAAAACTTTTCTTTAATTGACACCTAAATATTCGCATGTTGTCTCTACCACATACGTTTGGCTCACACACTTTTTAGGTCTCGCAGAACGTCTCAACCACCGCGTTGTTGAAGAAATTAACATAAGCATTTTTTTTATTTCGCCAGAAGTGGGTCAAATGTACTTGTAAGATTTGACCCAACAAAAACAACGAGAGACAAAAAAAAATTAGATGTGATTTACAATGTGCTGTATTTAATCACCCCCACCGCCACCTTACGTCTATGGCAGGTACTCTAAAAAAAAATTACCACTTTGTCGGCATAGTTTACATATAATTATATTCGTGCAAAATTACAGCTTTCTAGCATTGATAGTGCTTGAGCAAGTCGCGGACGGACAGACAGACAGACATGGCGAAATTATAAGGGTTCCATTTTTGTCATTTTGGCTAGGGAACTCTAAAAATACTGCCGTGACGGTACTTTTTCTAGTAAGTATCATCAAAACCTGCAGGGCTACTACGAAACTCGAAGCTCGAAGTTCGTGTCGTGCGATCGCTCTGACACTTCTACTATTTAATAAGAGAGCGAGAGGGGCGGTACGATAAGAACTTCGAGTTTCAAGTTTCGTAGTAGCCCTGCTGTACGGGTAGAGAAGGTAGGTACGTGTAAATGTTTCTGACTGTAGCATAATTTTGGGTCCGTACTTTCGGAAATAAGGGTCGGAATGATTGACTCGGACAGACAGATCGACGAGTCATCTTATAAGGGTTTTTTGCTACGTAGACCATTGTCTGTTTGCTTTTATTTAGTGTACTTAGCCCTTTTCTTTCAGTACTAGGAGATTTTTGTTGCAAAAAGAAATATTATAGAATTCACTGGTAATGTTTTTAGGTAGCTTTTTCATATTTAAGCACTTTTTAATTTTGTAAATCGTTAGTTATTACAACACGCTAGATTTTTATAAAGATATAAAATCAATCAATCAGATCAAATCAGCCCACATCCACCCACTGCTGGGTAAAGGCCTCTTCATTTTCACGCCACATTGCCCAGAAAGATATACATGCGGAGAATATTATTATTATACTTAACCTACACCATACGATTATATAATTAATTCATTAAAGTACGGAAGCACTGTTAATAGTTGACTATATACTTATGCAGTATAGGGGCCACTCACTGGGAAAATTGTATCTAGATTTCGTTATTAAATCTATCATAATGGCAGTTCTTTAGTTCGTACGTTTTGACAGAAAAACAGAGCAAATTAGTAATCGAGATTTATTTTTTACGTACTATTTACCTTATCACCGCCTATTCTAAAGCGGTGACCTTAGTTTTAAACTTTGTGTACCTTCCCACGCACCTCAAAATTGACCCCTCAGGATCCGAGAAACGGGCCACTTTGGGAATGTTTGATTCAAAGCGTGAGAATTACGTAATCCCGTAGTCTAGTCACAGCAGTTGCCAAGCTGATACCTGCGCTACTCGTATTGTCGTGGAATTCTTTTCATTCGTTACCGTGTTGCGATACCTTTATTTATGACGCACATTATGTACTTACAAAGGGAATGCCATACAATACGTCGGATTGTTACACCCCCTCACATATAAAGGTTTCTGGAGAAAGAAAACAATTTATACCTGAGTCCAATTCGGTGCACTCCAATGATTTTGTGTCGTAAAGAATTTGGGCGGCAATTATTTTGTTGTATAATGAGGTCGCTACTGCTCCTAATGGCATTAATTTATAAGACAATATTGCTCAAATGACGGCATGTTTTCAACGAATTCAGATTCATATTAATTGTGATGTTTTCGAGAGTTTGTTTCATTCTGGCTTTTACCTAAGACAATGTATCAAGCGAAATCGCAATCGGCAGCAGCATAGATATTTCCTCGATGTTGGAACGTAGTCGTTTAAATTCTAGACAATGTTTCCATTTCACCGAACAATTTATCTTCGTTTAACGCTGGAAAAGATTTATATCAGCGAACTCCATTAAATCATACGCATACGTTTTAAATACGCCTCGAATTTCCGTATCCATTTAGGATAGCCAGAAATTACAATTCAGTTTCAACTTCGACGCATATGGTTTCGTCCCTAAAATAATAGAGTAAGAAAAACATGGTCTATCGGTATGGGTTAAAAATTAAAAGTATAAATTTTCAAAGGCCTCGCTTCAGTGCAGTGAACTTTGGCAGATGGCGAGCGCATGCACGTGCAAGCAGCACGTGTAGACACATCTTTAAAAAACAAAGAGATCGAGGCATGACGCTTGAGACCCAGTGCCTCGGGAAAAAGAGCCATAAGATAGGATCGTATAGAATTAATTAAGGATGCTCAGTTGATTGCGATGATGGGAGAGGATGTTGCATCGTGTGCACGCCCGAAGTGCTTAATTCAAATTTCATATCTTGCCGTCCTGCTGACGTTGCATTATTTAATACGAGGGTGAGAGAGACGGTACGATACAAACTTTGATTTTCGAATTTCGAAGTTGCCCCCCAATTATTTAGACATTTACGTGTACCACCTGTTCGTTTAGATACGGTTTCGTAGCGTATGTATTCTTCGTTAATTTCGTTATCTTGAAAAATATATGTACTAACCAGTTAGAGATAAGCTATGTCATATCATTTTCTACGATTCCTTTCATTGGTGGTACGGTACCATCAGCTAAAGCGATCCACCACTTTTAAGTTGACGATATTTTGCGTGTCATAAAACAATAATGACAATAGACGTGTCTGCCAACTTGAAAGTTCTACTTTAGCGATATACTAATTTATTTGATAGGAACTTGTTTATAAAATTATAGACCACTTATTTGGCTGATGGTACTAGGTACTTGTAGTACCCAATCTAAGTAACCAATGTAGGTTAGGTACTTGTGTACTATATTCTATTTTAT
Source organism: Choristoneura rosaceana (assembly GCA_037349165.1). Taxonomy (NCBI): domain Eukaryota; kingdom Metazoa; phylum Arthropoda; class Insecta; order Lepidoptera; family Tortricidae; genus Choristoneura; species Choristoneura rosaceana. The sequence continues at coordinate 3,907,573 of JAZBNJ010000026.1, forward strand.
TTTGCCTAAAAACTTACTATTGTTTTACGCAACATTGTGTCAATACTATATTTTGCATTACATTGCGGGCTCAATTATTTTGCATGGATTAATTTTTCGTTTGAATTTTAGATAAAAGTTATTTAAATATACTTACTAGGTTCTGTACTAACCACCATTTAAATTTGCTCATATTGGATACCCACGCTGTATAGTTAAAGTGAGAAAAGTTTTTCCATGTCAAAGTCTTTATGACATTGACATAAGATTGATTTGTACTCGGTCTGAGTAAAAACATTTTTCACCATGTCTATACATACCTTTAAAACATTCATATTCAACTTCAAACACCCATTCATAAAAGTTAAAAGTTTATCGTTCACTTTGCTTGGGGAGACAACTTATTAAAGGATTCTTGCGTTTACTTTTACGATTGTAAATCAAATAAAATGACACCTTGGAAGTTCATTAAGATTATTAACTGCCATCCATTGCCAGGTTAGCAGGTACAGTCAATTTAATAAAGTTGTGATCCAACGCACAAAGTTTTCACCATAAATGATTGTCGATTTATCAAGCATGGCGGGCACAGCATACGTGCATATACATTATTGGATTTACAGGAAATTTTGTTTCGCTCAGGGGACCGATTCTTAAAATCAATAGTTAGGTCGAAAATTGTGCTGAATCATCATCATCATCAGCCGGAAGACGTCCACTGCTGGACAAAGCCCCTATCCCCCTTTGAACGCCACAATGAACGACAACTCGAACACAGATATGAACAAGGTCCGTGAACTCGAATCGCCACTTGCATCCACCGGTTTCCCGCGGTGAGCTACATATTAAAAGAAAATTTACGGGTGCATCTGAATATCGAAAGTTAAAATATCGAATATATTAAAATATCGAATGGGTCATAATATCGAAAGGTTTATTTTCTGAAACCGAAAACTTTTCAGGATTGATTAAAGCGGTATCGAATAGAACCCCTTAGATTAGGTTAGGTTAGATTTATAACAATCTAAAAAAATACAGTCTTAACAGAAATACCTTTTCGATATTATGACCCATTCGATATTTTAATACATTCGGTATTTTGACATTCGATATACGAAACCAAATTTACAGTGATAGAAATTTACACCCATAAAAGCATTTGATCACCGTTACTTCTTTTATTTACACAATAGCAACAACTGATACAAATTAACTTTGATCAAAATACCTTTAGTTGTATGTAGCGGGTGTTATACATACTCTAATAGGTAGCTTTGTCGAACATTTATATTCTAGACTTTTAGCGGTTTCACGTGTTTTTTCGAGTGACGTGCTTCCAAATTTCTGTACTAGATGGCGTCACTATAGTAGACCTTATAGCTTCGCTTATCGCTTGCAGTATGACAGGGCTTTCGCTGCCGGAATTGCGCTCCATTCAAATCAGTCGATGAGGTGACGGAGACGGATCGAGTGGGCGGACTAAGCAATGTTTATTTGCCAGGAAAATGCCTTTCCACTGTTCTTCGGAAATGATTGACATTTATTTATTAATTCATTATATTCTAGTATTTTTTCGTAATTAAAACCCAAAGATGACCTAATTTTCCACGGTTATACATTTTGTTCTCATGAAAGAAAAAAAGTATAAAAAAGTACCGACAGGCTTTTGCTGGGTATTGTATTATCGAAAGAAAGAAATGAAGAAAAAAAAAATGGCAAGTAAATAGGTAATAAAAAAAGTAAACAATCGTTGTATTGACTTTGGGTCCTCATCGCAAAATTTTAAGAATTATTAAACCACAGAAAATATATCTAGGCGTTTACATTAAGCTGTGTAGTATGACTCCTGTAGACAAAACACAAAACAAAAACAGAATACAATGAGAACCAAATGTTGAAAGGCGAAATTATCCCATAAAGATAAAGAATTGAGAGATAATTTTAAAATATTGGTGTATATCTACGTCTATATCATCCAGCCTTGCACATCTATGTAAGATATGTATAAAGGTACCCCGAGGTTAAGCCTTCCACCGGCTTGCCCAAATAGGACTTCAGGACAGGACATACATCATTTATGAAGATGTATGCATCCTGGCTTCGGCTTTACCACGGAAATATCTGACGCTGTTGTTTAGTAACCGGCCAAGAGCGTGTCGGACACGCCCGAAATAATGGTTTTAAAAGACCTATCCAACGATACCCCACATTACAAGATTGGATGAGAAAAAAAATCACCCCCACGTTACGTCTATGGGAGGTACTCTTAAAAAAATTTTTTTTATTGTATAAGTTTATCACCATAGTTTACATATATATTCATTCAAAATTACAGCTTTCTAGCATTGATAGTCCCTGAGCAAAGCCGCAAACGGACGGACAGACAGACATGGCAAAACTACAAGGGTTCCGTTTTTGCCATTTTGGCTACGGAGCCCTAAAAACTGGTATCTATCTTTCGTCTAGGGTCAATATCCTACATTTATAGTTAAATAATTTATTTACCAGTAATATGATGGGATTTTTTCGGGTTCACACGGCAACTGCACACAACTAGATAGCGCAGACGGAAATTGTGTAATTTACACCCTTATTTGTTTGTATTTGTTTTGATGTCTAGTCATGGAGGCAAACATGGCCGAGTTTTGTTTGACCTACCGTTTTTATGTAGCCTGCGTGATGACTCACTGGTCGGGATTCGATTTGTGGCATTCGAACATGGCGGATGTACACAATATAATTTTGCTATTTCTGTTTCTTTGGCTAGTTGAAGTATAATTTTGATAGTGTTTTATGCGGCGATTAACCTTAACAGTGAACAGTAATCACAAAATTCTATATTGCTCTCGTGTCCGACATTTTTTAATGCCCAAGTTGTCTCCACGTGGTTTCTGGAATTTTACTATCAAGTTACAAAAACTAAAATCACCGTACAACGTTGCTTCTCAAAGAGAATACTTAGACACTGGCGAAATTGTCCTATTAATTAGGTCAGAAAAGCCATATTTTAAAAAAGAAGATGAAGAAGACTCACTGGTCAAACTGTCCTCTGCTACCTGCCAGTCATCTCTGAGAACGCTACGCTAACATGGATTTAAGAAATCCAAGAATACCTTAGGTAGGTATTTGTGCGTGAAGCTTCATCATCATCATGTCAGCCGAAAGACGTCCACTGCTGGACATGGCCTCCCCCAAGGCTCTCCACTCAGACCGGTCTTGTGCTTTTCGCATCCACCGCGATCCCGCGATCTTAACCAGGTCGTCGAGTGAAGCTTATTTGAAAAAATATTTTATAAAACTAAAAAGAATAATACAAGTCTAGTAGACCAGACCATATTTCAACAGTTTTTAGTGCATAGTTTTGTGTACTTAGAGTTAATATGGAATAGAACGAAAATTGACCGCCCCTTCCACTTCCCTATTAAACTAAAACTGCTTACTTATGTATTTAAAGATGAAAATGTTAAAGAAAACTTAGGTACATGACTTGTGTAGTTTATAAACGGGGCACATATAAAATAGTATATTTTTTATCGAGGAATTAAAATAAGCCAATATGTACCAGAGGTGGTAAGGTTTTCGCGCTCTTAGCGCATTTAGCCAAGGTAAGAAGCTTTAGATTTTAGAAAATGCTGTAGCTGCTCCGGGAATTATTAATTTACTTGGTGCAGCTATATTTACTGCCACCAGTTAGTAAACTGGAGTTTAATCCAATTAGGGTCATCGTTTTTTCTCTCACTAGATGGCGCCACTGTTGCGTGAGGTTTTTAAAAGTCTGTTATAACGGCCGTGAAAACAAAGTTTAGATTAAAATCATATTTAATAAGTACATCGTAAAACAGTATCATAAACATATTGAGCAACCACAGTATTGCATAATCCCGTTTTGTTCGGAAAAAAGGGAGGCCAAAGTTTTCGAATGACAAAACTGTCTCAAATTACAGACGTTCATTGCCCCGTATCGCATAATTGCCATAATTAATTTTCGGGTAATGCAAAATATTCACAAAATTATTCTAATTATAAAAAAACCCGCGTAGCTCACCCAAAAACTATGAGATTTGACATTTCGTTGACCTCACGCTACACTAGCGCCTCTAGCGGAAAATTCATTCGCGATAGCCCCCATTATACACGCTAAAATTAGTGCCCGGGAAACAGCTGTGGTTTGGTTAGGTTATTCTGCTGCGTAAAGCAGGGAGTCTGAGGGGCTACTACGAAATTCAAAAATCGAATTTTGTGTCGTACTGTCCCTCTCACTCTCGTATTAAATACTACAAGCATAAGCGGGACGGCAAGATACGAAGTTTGAGTTTAGACTTCCTAGTCGCTCTGGACACCTTATACCTACTACGAAGTGCAAAATTCGAAGTTCGTATCTCTGCCAGTCAACCTTTGAATGGATGAAAGGAGCATTAAGAAAAAAAAATGTCTAGAAAAAGGAAAAAGAATAAGAATATTTTTTATCGTGTTTCTTGCAGATACAAATACAAATATTTTCATTAACAGGAACATATTTGATACAATACAGAACATACTTATCTATCAGACTCCAAACTAGGCTGAGCCTAAACTTTAGGATTTAGCGATACTTTACAACTAACTAGCTAAACGTGGTCGATCAACGACCTAAATGCAATTATAATTTCACAATACACTTAGCCCGTTTCTGTTATTTCATTAGAGTATATAATGTGTAGGTACAGGTGTCGCGGAATTTAGTTCGCCGCACAGGGGATTGTCTCAGACTCGGTATGCGACTATGAGGTAGGTACCATCCTTGGTTAAACAAGTTTATTAGATCGTACATTGTAATTCTAAGCGTTCGTGGTATTAGTTATAAGAGATGTAAATTACAATTATATTTTAGTTTTAAGTAATTACTATTGTTATAGTTACTTTAGGATCGAGACTGATTGAATAATCTGCTATATTTTAATTTAAGCAATTAGACAATTGCTCCATCACTTAATTTACAAGTAGATGGTAAGATTGATTTTTGGAATCTTTTTGTAGTTCTTATTTCAACTCCAAAATTGTTACTTTTACGGTCATCCCGTAAAACCTATATCGAAAATACAAACAGAAATAAAGACGCACAGAAAAACCAGAAAAATAAGACCAGCGCTGGGAATCGAACCCAGTTCCCTGGCATTACTACGCTACCTACGCTACATTCCTACGCTACACCACCGCTGGACAACGGTACAAACACGAATTTCTCCTATGCACCCCATATCTCAGCTTGTTTTGTTTCAGTAGGAATGCAGTCCGTCAGTACTGGCCCTTAAAACGTGTTCATTTTTATCCCGACACTAAAAGGACAGCAAAATATGCCGCTACTTATTTATTTGGTAAAATTCCGAATACTTTTTCTGTCCAAAACTTTCTCTAACAGTTTTGATTTTGCCCATTTTAGGGCGTTACTTGCGCTGGGGAATATGGGAATATTTTTATTCTCCACTTAGGCAGAAGGGTTAAGTCCCTTCGGGTCAAGGTCGAAACCGGCGTGATATATTAGGAATTTGGGAAAACCTTGGGAAAACTGGAACATAAATCACATATGAGCTGACCGATGTCAGAACTTGAGGATAGTTCAAGATTATACGTCAAAGTTTAGACGTCGTTATCGGCCCAGTAAATTAAAAAACTACTTTAGCTTAACCTTTATTTCGATGATAGGACATAAAAATGAAAGAGTTGCTGTTCCTCGTTGTGTATAATCAGAACCGTGCTGTTTTCAGAATTTTTATTAATGTCATCATATAGAATGCCGTAGGTTAGGTAAGGTTAGTTTAATATCAACTGTGAAGAAATTACTATTTCAGAAATAATAAAATAAATGACTTTACGGCAAATGAAATTTCTAGAAAACGATACATTCGGGCATATGAAATTCGGACAAACGATAGAGAACCGTTACTGACACAATTTCTAGTTGTCAGTTGTCCGGGTTGCTTTACCCGACTGCCATTTGCAGCTGTCGTGAATCTTTGATAGCGCCTGTTACTACACTCACAGTGCACTGCACATATAAGTAGGTAATACATAATCTCTCTTCACTTATACGAGTATCTGGCGCTGCTTAATGCATTTTTGGTATCCTCACCGGACCTGGAAATACTAGCTGGGAGACTGTCGGCAATTTGCAGTGAATGCTTTAGGTTTTGTGAAGCGATGGATAAAAGGAAATGAATGAATGAATGAATGAAAAAGTTTATTCGGCAATATAAGTACATTAACTTTTGTACGTAACATACGAGTACATCAGGGACATAGCATAACTCGAAATCGAGCGTTATGTGAGTTATGTCCTGTTAGTTTACTTGTAAAATGCTAATTTTAATTTAGATTTGTTCATTTTACACAGAATACTTATTTATTTATTTAACTTGAAATACAAGAATTTTAGAAAAAAATAACCATATACCTAAAACTTAACTATAAACTAACTACCTAACTTAACTACCTCATTTTTAGTTTTATGGTGAATTGGATGTATATCTGTAATGCCGTGTAAATGTTATGATAAATAAATAAATATAAAACAAAATAAAGTCGCTTCGTTCCATAATGTCCCTGTCATCGCTCAGCATGAACGCTAAGATCTTTTTAACTACGTTTCTGATTTTGATGCAATTTTAAATAAATAAATATCATGGAACAACTGACACCGATTAAGTACCTAACTTAGTCCCAATTTCCCAAACCAAGAAAAGCTTATACTATGGGTAGAAGGCCGCGATAATCGTACTTAAATATGGGTAAATACATACCTAAATACATACGAGTATTAGGTCCAAGACTCAAGAACAAATACGTACTCGTATTATTCAAACAATACAACATCAAGGTCAAAATACCTTTATTCTCTTTAGGCTATAAACAAGCACTTATGAATGTCAAAAAAAGTCTACCGTCGGTTCGGAAAAACCTCTGTTGAGAAGTATCCGGCAAGAAACTCAACGCGGTTGTCTCTACCGAGGATTGAATCCGGGACCTCAAGCTTCGTAGTCAGGTTCTCTAAACACAATATATCCAATCCAATCGTCAACGTCATTTTCACCAACAGACAGGAAGGTTTTTACTTGTTACGCATATAAAATAATCTCATCTTGTCATCTTAGCCTTGCTTTTAAATTGGTACGGAACCTTTGGTGTGCCAGTCAGACTCGCATTTGGCCGGTTTTTTCGCTAGAATTATTCGGAACCGATATCATTTTTAGCACAGACGAGTTCCGCGATTCGCGTCCGCTGATATATCTGGGTAGTTCAACGAGCGTTTCAACCGCTACCAGTTTCCTGATTGAGATGAATTTAACCTTTTCGTCGCTACGTCAAATATAAAAGACATAAACCATACGCCAGGCTTCTATATTGCAACGCCTAAAATTAAACCTTAAGTCAATTGACCGAAGGTTGGTTTTGCATTGAAGCAATGGACGTATATATAGGTCGTTGGCGTGGAACCTGCGGTGCGTAGGTATATGAGTTGTGCGCGTCGAAAAGGTTAAATTGTACCACATGCACACCATATCTTTTTAATATAATATAATTCTTCAGTAAGTGTGTTTATCACCTAACTCCTCCTAAACGGCTGGACTGGACCGATTTGGTGATTTTGTGTGGATACTTTCATAGGCTCCTGATGGTTTGAAAACGCAATTGGACCTGGTATATATAGAGCTGTTTTTTCGAGCAGGACAACGTCTGCCGGGTCCGTATTTTTATATAAGGGTCTATAATCAACGAGTCCTAAATTGTTAGTCATACAAATACAAATACACAAATACAAATATTCTTTATTGATCACCAAAAACAGTACAGAGACATCTCAAAAAATAAAAAATCAGGTAGACCTTAGGCGGTCTTATCGCTAAAAAGCATGATAATAATGTAGGTACCTAATGTTATTTTTAAAAATTGTTATAAAACAAACAACCTATTAAGTTTTACAGGATGACCGCTTCAAAATGTCTGAAAAATTTATGGTTTCAGCTGGAAAAAAAATTATGACTAACAATAATTATGACAAACATAATGTATGACTTATAAAATTATGGCAGTCGAAAGGATCCCTTTATAAAAATCCTTCCATTCGACCTGACTCATTTCTTCAGTACTGATAGGAAACTGGTAGCGGTTGAAACGCTCGTAGAACAACCCTTTTGTATTGATCGCGTCGCCGCCCACCTGCACTATTTATGCCATACTGCGCTCGTGGACCTCCATTTTGCTTTACTAGATTGCTCTCATTCATCACCAGATACTGAATATTAACTGCTTTATGAATTATATGAAGCCGATGGGATTGAATCGGAATTTATAACTAACATACTTTGGGAGTTCATTACAACTAGGTAAGGCAGAAGGACCGGTTTTGGCCACCTTAAGTCAGTTTTTGGCCAGTTGACATTTGCAGTCATGTATCAAGAGTTATAGTACTAAAATAATATGTTTAGTGAGTTTTCAAAAGTTTATACAGAAAAGAATGAAGTTTATAATGATTTATTACTATAAATTTATTTCGAACGTATATTTTAACAATAAATGGCCATAAATGGCAATTCTGCCCTAGCGCAGTGTAAGAAAATGTAAGTTCTTAGACTTTGGCCCTAGTATGAATTGCTTGGCCGTGGTCACGCAAGAGTCGACTCAATAGAAAGTTGGAAAAATAATTTTCGAAGTCTCTAATACACACTTGACAGAGTGGTTCTTGGTTTATAAATAGCGGGAAATCTGTAATACACAAGTTTATTTAATAAATAACACACAAAATATACAATACTTAATTAAGAAACAGAAATAAAAATAGAACTAAAACTAACCAACTATAATCCTTAAAATATTTATAAAAAAATATTTCTAATCCTTTATTTATAAACAAACAAACAATACAGTACAATGATTAACAGAAATAAATAAAAAAAGAACTAAAACTAACTTACTCTAAACCTAAAAATCTATATTTACAAATATCACCTTTACGTTACATTAAATTATTATTATTATTACCTACACAACTTAAATTCACTGTACCTAATACCTAATAGGTACATAAGGTATCTTTATTCCCAGGGGATTGGTATAAAATGTATTTTTTTGGAAATTAACATGAGGTTTTGATAAAATCTCGGAATTTCAATTTAACTGCTGTATCTAATTGTTTACGTGTGCAAAGCGAAACCGCTGGCAAACACTATATTGTATATTTGCCGCTATTACGGCACCCTAATCTGCGCGTGGCGCGACATGCTCTTGGCCAATTTTTGGAGATTGTGTTCTGTTTAATTACATATTGTATTAGAACACACTGCTTCCAGCGTCTAACGTTATTAATTACGTCGTGTTAAGCCCATTGTGATGCTTTGGGACTAGGGTATCCAACTGCTCGACTATTATAGAAAACTTTCGGATAAATACAACCTAGGGGCTCATCAAGGCTAGAGTGAGGTTGTCATTGAACTAGATACAAGGATCCATATCGGCTCGCATACTTCTTGAAAGTCCGAATGTAATGTTTGTCAGAATGATCGTTTGTCATAACTCTTTTTTTCTCTGAATTCAATAATTGTTTAGAATTGTTATAAAACAAACCTAACCTAACCTATAGTTTTCTATAGGATGATCATTTAAATTTTTCAGAAAAATTGAATGTTTTGAGTGGAAAAAAAATTATGGGAAACAATGATTCGGACAAAAATTACGGTATGACTAGCGAAGAGTATGCGAACTGTGAGGTAGAGGCTTAGAGTATACATAAGGTAGAGGTCAATCACGGGACAGTTTCATATAAAAAATGCTATTACTGAAAATAACTAACTGATTTATTTAGACGTAAACGTAACCATATTTTGAAGAATGAAAGAAAGAAAATATTTATTTGTTACGTTACTAGAACATAGAGAAAGAAAAAAAAGCGTACCATGGTCACAAAATGGTCTCAAATCAGCATAAGCCCCCTTTACGTACGGCGCGGGTTTTCCTTTCGGCCCATAAAGACAAAATACATAAATTTAACTAATTCTTATAATGTTTTTATTCTTATTAGGTACCTATTAGTATCAATTCTATCCCACTCTTACTTACTATAGCTTAGCGATTATGTCAGAATAATCATTATTATTAATAGTCCCTATTGTTTGTCAAAGCATTGCTTGCGCAATGTGCCAAATACAAATTTTTAATTCGTCCTCAGTCACAAGCAAACGTACGGTCCGCTTGATGGTAATAAGGTAACATAAAAATTCCAGTCTCTGATGCGCATTGCGACCCTTTAAAACCCGTACATATCTTGAAGAGCCCCATTATATATGTCCCTTGGGAAAATCTCTGCTCTCATACAGCCGGAGCGCTCCCGGGAACCGTTTTATGATTTAGAAGAAGACGTGTTAATGTAATTTATTGAATCAAGCGTTACTTTTGGGAGGTCCATATTAAACTACAAACAATTACATTGATCACGCGAGACCTTTATGATAGCTATATGAATGCACAATTCTTGTATGTGTGTTCATGCGGCACCTCTACTTCCACACTGTAAGACAGAAATCCCACAACCCCAACTTTACCACCATCACACTAAACTGACACCTTTCGAATTCAACCGTTCACCATGTTAGACTAATGAATGAACTAAAACAAACATTTTAAATTCATCAATGTAAATTCCCCAAGTAGGTACCTATGTAGTTTTTTTTACTTAATTACTCGTACCCTATACTTCGTTTCTTTTAGCATCAGAACCAAGGTAAGCGATCTTGACGTGTCTTTTTATTGAAAAATAAGTCATAGCAAATAGTAACAATTAGCAAGAACATTATGATCATTTACATGCTTTTGGTATCATAAGTAAGTAATACTTATTTTTTTTTAAATGGTTTTTCAATAAAAAGACTCGTCAAGATTGTTTACCCTTTTTCTAATGCTAAAAAAAACGAAGTAAAGCTATCATAAGGTCGGGGGTGAGCGAAGTGATTGTATGTAGTTCGTAGACTGTTTTACGCTGCCATGACTTTCTAAAGCTCTTGTCACATTGGCTAATTCTTTCATGTGGTCACCCTACTCGGGCGCCCCGATCGCTGGGCCTAGTTGGGAACTTCCCTCCGGGTCAAACTGCAAAGTTACTTACCACCATTAGTTTCTGTTGACACGACGCACTCCGATAAGCTATCAAGCGTATTATAATTTACTTCGCGGTCATATTTAGTCAGCGGTTTTGTTGGCAAGCTGTTTAACTTTCGGGTTCTATTTTCGATTTTTATTTTTGTTTAGAAAATTAATTTCATTCAATTTGAACGGTTTGATGACTGAGTTGAATTTTTGATTTTGTCATTATTATTATTGTTTTAATTTTAATTCTCGATACTGTCTGTGGTAAATGCAAAGTTTGCACAAGGTCCTACCACCTGCACAAGGCTAATGCCGATTCCTCGTCGATTGGTCTGGGCAGACAAGAAACAGACAAAAAAAACTGCAATGACGCTTGTTCCTCGCTTATTCGCTATTAAAAACTTTCCAAGGAATACCACTGCTCTACCAAGACGTGCAACTTGAACGCAACAACTTCACTGCAAGTGGAATTAATTCAAGACTGCCAACCTAAATGAATAGCTGTAACGAGCTAGGGTTGCCAACTGACCCGAATTTCTTGGCCCTTTGAAAGCGTCCCGCGAGTGTCGCCATGAGCGACGAAACCCGCCCGCGACACATTAAAAAGTTCAACTCCCAAGGAGCAATAAGGCCGTGTGAGACGTAGAGTAATGCTTTGTTTGTGATAATATTGTTCCAAGAAAAACGTGCAAGATGTCTTGATTTATTTGTAACATTTGTAAGGGTGAGTGTTGTTAAGCAATAGCTGTCTTTTTCTGGTATTTGCTTATTGTAATTACCTACAAAAAAAAATGGTTCTATCGTTAAATTTAATATGCAGCTCCAATTTTTTAAGGACCGTAGTTTAGTGTTTTAACTCTTTTTTATTACCAAATGGAATCAAAAACGATCAAGTGGTTTCACTTGACGGTGAATGCGTGCATGCGTACCTGATGTGCCTCTAGTGTGGCGTTTTCACAAAACATCTGCAATACCCTTGGTGTTGGAGATGTTTATGGGCGGTGGTGATCTCTTACCACCAGGAGACCCACTTGCTCGTCTGCCATCCAGTCGTATAAAAAAAAAAAAACATTAGTTTACTATTCGTAGACGTAAATCGGAATTTAAATTTTAACTACCAAATCGGATAGTTTACGCGTGCGAAGCCGCGGGTAAACACTAGTATAGTACATAATTTTCTAAATAAACGACTTAGGTATTTTATTTTTATTTCACAGAAACAACCCTAGTAAAGCATCCACTCTAGTTAGCATAATTACTTCCAAACTTACGAAGCGTGGCCGTTAAAAATATACTGAAAAGAGAATTTTATTTCAATCTGTAACTCACGTTAACGGAATTGAGTTCGAACTAGTAGAAGCTGAAATAACAAGCGTTATTTACTCAACAAGTCTATTCACTCGGAACTCATTATTTGGAATCATTATTGGTATAAAGCACGAAACAGTATAACAGGTGCAAACTCTACAACAAATATCTAAAGAAGTCTAAATGATGAAAACTTTATGCGTCCCTACTTAGACTAAATTAATTTGGCTAGAGTGAATAGGCTGTTACAAAACCAGTGAGATACACCTTTGGCCTCATCTGCACTTAATATCAGGTGAGACAGGGGTCAATCACGGTCAGTATTTAATAAAAAAAACATCTATTCACTTATTTATAAACCAATGAAAATTTACAGCATTATAGGTACAGTTCAAACCAATGCGTTGTAAATTTAAAAACATGGTAACATGTCTAAATACAAGTATCTTTTTCTTTCCGCAATAAAAAATATTTATAGAGTTATAAATGTGGAGAAAAATGTAATAAGAATAAGTAATACACTAATTAATTTAACGAAGCTTGTTGCGGGTATCTATACCTATTGTTCACCTGAGCAAACCGGCGCTGTGGACTAGGTTTTTGAAAACTGTGTCCATCTGTCAGTGTCACCTTTTGACGCTTAAGTTTGGTGCAGATTATAGAGAAATTAGATATAGAGATATTTTGAGTTTCAGGGAAGGACATAGCATAGACATCCCGGAAAATTGCACAGTTTTCGTGGAATAGTGATAAAAGAAGTCGCGGGCAACAGCTACTTAGTATTAAATAATTTCTATTCAGTTCTAAATTACTTTACACCTAAGGTTCTTTTCCACTTCCACTTCATTCCGCTCCAGAAATCTAGCTTTAAAATTAGGATTACGTGTACTTATAGAACGAAAATCCGACTTTCGATGACGCCTCCAACGTTTCAAATATGATTTACGAAAACTGGGACGCCTTCATATTTTATATTGCTATGTCATGCTTCGTAGTCGCATACCCTCTAACTGAATCTCGGAAAAATTCGCTATTACAGATTTGAAAGGATATTTGGATGTATTCATGTTTGTGTGTCAATTTCTCGTAAATCGTGACAGTAAGAGTAAGTGCCCCGGTTTTTAAATCTTATGATTTTTCGTGATCGAGGGCAAGGTCTGTAGCATTTACGAATACGTGAGGTCCTTCAAGTTAAGTAGGTATAATGTAGACTGGACTGCTTTGAAAGATCCTATATTGCCCTGAAATTTCGTAGGAACTTTTGACAATTTTAACGATAGATGTTCCGGGTTCTGTCCCCGGTTGGGGCACATATTTGTGAAAATAATTTATGAATGTTTGTCCTCAAGTCTTGAATGTTTTCACATATACCTATTGAAGTATATATTTATCATTATAACTCCTTCCGCGTAGAAGTACGAAAATTAGTTTACATCCTATTCTACAAAAACAACAATAAGTACACAAAAATTCAAAAAAAATCGGACAAGCTTTTTTTTTTATTAGACTGGAAGGCAAACGAGCAAGTGGGTCTCCTGGTGGTAAGAGATCACCACCGCCCATAAACATCTGCAACACCAGGGGTATTGCAGATGCGTTGCCAACCTAGAGGCCTAAGTTGGAATACCTCAAGCTAGCTAGCTAGCTATCTGTTTCGAATTTTTTATATTGGATTAGTATTATTAGATTATTGATTATGTTTATCCGTTGCCTACCTAATAACTAGGTACCCATAGTAAAAGATTTGCTTAATTTGGGATTAGGTCAACTGGATTAATTTTCCCGTGATATTTATTTAACGTGATACGTATGTCTGCTGTGTTAATTATGCTCACACAAAAATAACTCATGTTTTTGTGAATGAAGCAAAACTATGTATGTAAACAACCAAAATCCGCGACCGTGTCGTACGCTCTTCTCCACAGTGCGTGTAAGCCGACACTTTCCTCGTAAACCAGTTCGGAAGAACTTTCGGCCCACGTTGGATTAGCGTCTATTTCCATTATCTCACAGTTCCCACGCGTGGGAAGGCGGCTCTAAACAAATACCGAACTCTGCTATCACGAGGACTGAGGTCGAAGCGACCCGACCTGTCCTTCGAACTAGCATTAGTTCGTGTTATAGGAAGTTATTGTAGTGGGTTCGATATTTGACTGAAATGGTAAATAGATAGGTGGTACACGTAAAGTGAGGATGATTTTTTTTTCTCGTCTAGCCCGACGTGGGATAGGTCTTTTAAAATCCTTGTCAGGGTTGTGAAGACGATTTTTCGATTCAAAGAAAGAAAGAAAATACATTTATTTAACAGCATTAACACGATTAACATTACAATAGAACAAACACATGACATACTGACGCTAAATACGTCCCCACTCATCATAATGCCACATGATGATTCAGTGATCTGTTTGCGAAATGTTCAACTTTAATAAAGTGCAAATTTTCATTAAAGTCGAATGTCCCTCACTGAAAGCTACTATTGGTTTGAAAATTATGAAACAATTCATGATGGTAATAAGTATTTTAAACTTACAAGGAAAACTATGATAGTACATAAGAGTGCTTGAGAATTATTAGTAGTTTAAGCGTAAATAGCATCCTAAGTTACAAAATTTTTAGAAAAATATCACTTGATTTTTTTCGGAACGGCTACGTAACCCTGTCTTGTTCTTTCGTGGTACGGAACCCTTAAAGGTAGTGTTTACTGGTTTTCTCTAATGCTCGTATTGACAACAGTTTCGCTTTTCTTCAGACAAGGATGAATGTGCGTGTTGTGGATTATGTATTCATCTCGAGTTTTTGTCATTTGTTTTGTTTGTTGATAAGAGCATTCATTTGTAAGACTCTACGGCCCAAACTGTACCAATAGTGTACTGAATGCCATACAAATATCAACGTAGCCGCTCAGGTTTTAAACAGACGTTAAAGTCTTAGGAAGAGCGATCAAAAGGACCAGTCATTAAGCGGGTATTTATTAGAAATGATCTTAAAAATGCTTCAGAGGATTTTAAAATAATGAAGCAAAAGCCAACGAATCCTGAAAATGACTCGAGCTGAATTAAAACAAAATGGGAGCTGACGCGAGCGCGCGGAGGCCCGCGGCCATCTTTTTGTTCAGAGGCTTTAATTAAAAGCCTTTCTACCATTAAATTAACCCACACTTAATTTAGAAACCCTCAGACACCTAATGAAATCAACATTATTGATTTTAACGATTAAACTTATGGCTTCCTTTCCTTAGGCATTTTCGCTGACAAATTTCCTCCACTTTATTGCAGGGGATATTTGGAAACAACGCGTGGGGTGTTTCTAATGGCGTAATGGCACCGACCTAAACTTTCGCAGTATTTTATAAGAACTTTGTTTTAAACTGTGTTTTCAGTTGGCAGTGGTAGAGATTCCAGCCACTTTAACAAATTGGAAAGAGTTGCGAACGTACGGTACTATTCTTACTTACATATTAATGCAACCCTCGTTCTCGCTGCTAAGTTACTAGCGGTTCTCACTGCTTCTCATTAGATGCCATTAGTAGCAGCGTTGTTTGTTTATAGTTAACAACTCGTAGTTCGCTCTGTTTTGACATGACCGTGGGAAGGGAGACTGGTCGCCCACATGTTGGAAGGTAAGCAGTTCAAATAAGAAACAACCTAGTTGGATGTACAAACAAACTTGGGAACTAAGCGCACGTAAATTTGGAGAATTTCAGCAGAGCGTTCAGTTATTAAACTCAGTTCGTTACTCAGCTTGCAAATTTCTCGGTTTTGCGAATTGTATATTGAGAGCGAAAATTAAGTTTGTCTCCTCGAATGATACTAGGTATTGAACTGAAATTAACCAGTTTCGTTACTCCCTCAAGTAACTTGTACAATTTACAAGCGTGATAACAAGATGAAAACGTTTACGTAATCTACGATTCATTTGATAATTTCATATTGCAAAATCTATTTCACTGGTTATTGTGATCAAGTTCTCGTGACAATTAATATTGTACAAATAGAGGATTAACAATTCAAATAGGTTTGGGGCTGATGTTTTGGAGCAGAGCTCCAATCAGATCGAATTATGATAATGGCAACTGTTTAATACACTCCGACGGGATTGACAATGCTACGGTTGGTACGTTTGTTTTGTTAAAACCACAGAATAGATAATTGTACAAGTACTTTTAGCTAGTCGGAGCCTGGCAGCATTTTAGCAATCACTTATTTCGTTATCTGAATATCAAAACAATCACAAATTTAATAAAAAGACTGTCAACATCCCTAGCCAGTTTGATACATGCGGTGGATGTAATAATTATACCTATCAAGGATTGACCGATAATTTTTACTCCCTCTACGTTTTTTTATATATAAGAGGGGAAGAACGAGCATGCGGGTCACCTGATGGGAAGCAATTACCGCCGCCCGGACACCTGTCAACGCGAAGGGTATCACAGGTGCGTTGCCGGCCCTTTGAGAGACTGATATATAGGCTCGTTTTTTAAAGATCCCTATCCCTAAGTTGTACCGCTCCGGAAACACTGAGGCTATATTTAGAACAATAATACGTGAGGCTATATTTAGAACTTTTGAACATTATAAATATTATATATGCCAAAAAACTATTTTAGCAGGAATACTTAAGCCGTATATTGCATCCATAAATTCAATACTAACTGCCGATAATAAAGTGGACGAAATATTCCTTTGTCACGTCACGAGTACCTATTTCGACTTAAGAGTCCTAATCAAGTCCAGATATAATGTGTTTCAAAGGCGAACAAGCAGAATCCATTACCAAATGGATTGCTTCGGCTAAATTGCTGGTTGATAATGGATGAGACCAATTCATAAATAGGTATTTTGTACTCCAATAGCGCCACGAGGCAATATTGCTATTTCAAAGTTAATAACCGCTAAGGTCTTTAGTTTAAGGAACAAACAAGAGATGATTACTTTTTATTATCTTCAACGAAGTTTCATCCGCTTTGCCCAGAACATAATACGAAGAAAATCTAAAGTTAAGGAACTTTCGTGAATTTAATAAAATATGCGTAAACATATTCTCAGAAGATAGAAGTTTCGGGAATACGAATATAATATTCGTCATAGTATGTACATGTCTGAAGTATGTTGTAAATTGAAATACTCATCAACGTCAAGCTGAAAGTCTTGGATCTAAATAATAAATTGCGATTTTGAAAATGTGTGGAAATTTCTGCGTAGATAAATAAATCAGTAAAATGTAAATGAAACCCAAATTAATTAATCTATTAATAAGATACATTTGTTTAATATAAACATTTTAGATTTTTTAGCGAAGGTATAGAATAGACAGGGGTCTACAAATTAATATACTCCTTAAAGGCGACTTACTCAGTCCGGCCGGGATTAAAAAATCGGGAGTTACATTTTTGATATTACCCTGTGTTAGAACTTAAACTTGAGGTTAATTAGTCAAAATTGAAAATACAAACTGAACTGGGGACCTAGTGAAAAAGGGGTTAAGTCTGCAGCAATTACACAGCTATTTTCTATTTTATGTGTATAGGGGTTTAAGTCGAAATCAGCTGTTCAACTTCTGCAGAATTAACCCCTTTTTCACTAGGTCCCCAATTATAGATGCACAGAAAAACCAGAAAAATAAGACCAAAGTAAAAAGTATCTCGATGAGGGCTAGGTACGGTATAGATATCGCTAGCGTCACTGCTTAAGTGGCTATACCTATAAGAAACAAACAAGCTGAGATATGTGGTGCATAGGGGAAATTCGTGTCTGTACCGTTGTCCAGCAGTGGTGTAGCGGTAGGTATAGCACACGATACGGAATGCCGAGGACCTGGGTTCGATTCCCATTGCTGGTCTTATTTTTCTGGTTTTTCTGTGCATGTATAAGTCAGTTTGTATTTTCAATTTAGGTTTTACGGGATGACCGTAAAAGTAAAAATTATGAATAGAAATAAAAAATACAAAAAGATTCCAAAACCAATCTTAAGTTAATTAGTCAACTCAGGTCTGTTCAATCCCGTCTAAGTCCCGTGTATTTGACAGCTGTAAGCTCCCTCAATTACAGAGCTTTTCAGCAATAAAGCCTTGGTATTCAATGGACATTAGCATCGTACAGTGGTCGCATTTTGTTACTCCATAAACCGCCGTCTCCTGGAATAACTCTCGATAGATAGAGGAATTTGAGCGTTACGGCCAATAAAAGGGAACAGCGTTTATAGCGTTTATAGCTTGTCATACCTCCGGCTCCCGCCGGCTGAATGTTTCATACGGTCATAGCCGACCCGTCACTCACCCGTTACGAATATTTCTTCTGCGGCTCAGCGGGGATACTACGAAATTCAAAATTCGAAGTTCGTATTGTACCGTCCCTCTCACTCTTGTATTAAATAATATTAGCGTTAGCGAGAGGACAAAGTACGAAGTTCCGATTTTGTAGTTCGTAGTATAAGGCCGGTTAATATAATAACTTATTCAACGTAAACAGCCTCTGATGCCGACGACAGCTTATACATGCAGTACCTAAATGTAAACATGAATTACAGCGTTTGCTGGAGCCACGCCGAGATCTGCAGGGCTACTCCGAAACTCGAAAATTGAAGTTCGTGTCGTGCGGTCCCTCTGACACTTATGCTATTTGATAGAAGAGCGAGAGGGAGGGACCACACGACACGAACTTCGAGTTTCGGAGTAGCCCTGCTGGGGGGGGGGGGGGGGGGGCACGGCAGTCAAGCGCAAGGCAAACTGCCGCAACATCCTTTTCTGGCATTTCGGCATATTTTCACGGCACAATTTTAAGACATGTGGAATATCTCAACATACAATTACATTAGGTATAATAATCTCATGTTTTGTTGTTTGAAATGTGGGTGTTACCGGCACATGTTGCGCATTAGCTGGACGAAACCGTGCTTCAGCGCGTTTATATGTCTCGGGAACTGATGCCATCTATCAAAAGACGCAAGATAGAGTATCTTGGGCACGTCCTCAGAAACGACAGGTACATCGTGTTGCAGTTGATAATGATGGGCAAAATGGACGGAAGGAGACGCACTGGGCGAAGGAAAAAGTCATGGCTGCGGAACATCCGAGAGTGGACCGGCGTCGCTTCCGTTGAACAGCTGTTCCGGCTGGCTGCTGATAGAGACGAGTGCAAAAAGCTAACAGCCAATCTTCAGGATTGAAGAGGCACTGAAAGAAGAAGAAGAAACTCATGTTTTAAACTTCCACGATTCACAGTGGCGATACTAATTGTAAATGAGTTTTTGGTAAATACAATTCTTTTTTAATACAAGCTTTTTTTGCTGACTGTGCGTTTGTGTATTGTCACCACATTTGCATAGCAAATTTCAAGTCGATGCCATTAACCGTTGAAGAGTCGTCCTGTGCGACATTAACTTCGAGTTTCGTGTTTCGTAATAGCCGACCAGGTGAAACTAAATAGAAGCTTGTAATAGGTACAGGGTAGAACCCGCTAGTGCTGGCGCGCAAACGTGATACCCTAAGGATACTCTACACTTCAGTCTACTCGTGACCACAGCCACTAAACTTATTCAAGTGGATAAAAGGCGAATATTTATTACTCGTTTTGTTAAGCGTGACAAATCCCGGGTGCTGTGCTAAAATTTACGTTTTCTTATATGTAACTTGACTGTTTAGACTTCACTACTTTTTATGTGCTTAAATCTCGCCAATGGAGACCTGACACGTTTTTTACAGCATGGTTTTGTTGGATTTGATATAATCGTAGCGCTAATAAGCTAGAAATCTCCGAAACAAACTCGCTAAGTCTTGGAGAACAGCGGATCAAATTAACTAAGCGGTGCTTGCTCCCGGCTTAGTTTTTAGAAGTTTGTTTCGTTTAGCCTTCGGCAGTTGTCAAGGGTTGTAACTTGTAACTTGATAACGGGCTAAGTCGATGCGCGTTATTTCGGCTCAGAGCGACGCCTCCGATAATTAACAGAAATATAATTAAACTAAACATCCCGTCAATTGTGGAATTGAGTCAAGGTAGGAGCAAAGTTTTCATTTATGCAAAACAAACAAATACCTTAGAACAGTTTTTTCGTCATTTTTGAAAGAAAGAAAGAATAGGTAAATTTATTTGCTAAAATTCGGCAGAACAAGAAGAATAAATTACTTACAACTAAAAAAACAAGAACATCTTGTATAATAAGTAGATCTAAAATGTACCATTGCAGTGGTCGTCATCATCATCAGCCGGAAGACGTAAGCTGTTAAACCACCCTTCAACCCTTAGAAAGTCACAATGAACACAATACCCCCGATGTCGTCAGTACATCATCGGTTGGTGGTCACCACTCGAGGACCTTCCTTCTCCAACGGACTGTTCTTAGAGCGATGTGACCCACCGATTTCCACTTCAACTTCAACGGTGCTTCTAACAACCATATATCTTTAAGCTTCAAACGGTCAAAAAGCTTGTTTGGATATTTCATAAATGTTAATATAAAAGTTAGGGCGCCACTCTGTCGGAACGTCATATAACGTACCAACGTGATTATTTTTTCAAGGCACAAACGGTACATGTGGCTCATAAGCCGCTAACGCCATATGAAAGCCGCAGACGGCCTGAACTTGATAAATGATTTACATTCAACAATGCCGGCAAAAGACTTTACGGAGTTTAAAGTTAATAAATTATTATTGCGCCGAGCTCAAACGCCGCGTAACTGTTAAAGAGTATACTTGAACCTACAAGGGTTGCAGGTGGTAGGACCTTGTGCAAGGTCCGCCCGGATTGCTACCACCATCTTGCTCGCTAATCCTGCCGTGAAGCAGCAGTGCTTGCACTGTTGTGTTTCGGCGCGGAGAGTAAGACAGCCGGTGAAATTACTGGCACTTGAGGTATTCCAACTTAGGCATCTAGGTTGGCAACGCATCTGCAATACCCCTGGTGTTGCAGATGTTTATGGGCGGTGGTGATCTCTTACCATCAGGAGACCCACTTGCTCGTTTGCCTTCAAGTTGTATAAAAAAAAAGTAGATTTTTTGGTGAAAACCGGCGTTCTTCAGGAATCCAAAAGATGTTTCCGGAAGTTTCGTTACCATTTCTAAATTGCACAGTTCTTGGCTAACAAAATTAAAACGACGTTATCTAACTTCGGGTATACAAGTTCGAAGATTTAAATTGGAGACTCAGGTTCAGGGATTCGTCGTAATCGCTTTAGAAGGGATAAAAGTTTGTTCGGGTCTCATTTGCATTTTTATTTCGCTTTCTATTGAGTCTTGGGCTGGATTTCCAATATTACAAAGCGTGCTTTTAGTGGAAAGAATTAATCACCCAGCGTGTCGGGGACAGGATGAAGACATTCGAGTAAACAAGGTGGATTTTGAATACTCCGATCTGCCGGGAACCCGGATGATTGAAGACAATGAATACCTTGTCCTTTTAAGTGCTGGACGTTTGCCAAAGCGGTTTTGTCTCTTCATGGAAAA
This sequence comes from Choristoneura rosaceana, assembly GCA_037349165.1. NCBI lineage: Eukaryota > Metazoa > Arthropoda > Insecta > Lepidoptera > Tortricidae > Choristoneura > Choristoneura rosaceana. The sequence goes on from JAZBNJ010000026.1 coordinate 3,929,417, forward strand.
ATGGTCTTCTCTCAAATTCCTATATCCTAGGAGAGTATTTTGTCATAGAGAATCTTGGTAATTTTTAACAAAATTTATTTAAATTCATGATTTTACAGAAGTAAGGGCCGCATGAGTGGTCTACGTTTGAGAGATGGAATCGTATGAGGATCCATGCTCCAATGAGATTCGATTTGAATTCCTTGGTTTGCTTATTTTTTTGTAGCTTATTATATTAACAACAACGGCTTTAAGCAATATAGTATCCCATATTTACTTCAAAGTTCAGTGTCTTCGAGATATTTGGCATCAAAGTTGAACAATTTTAGGCCAAAGAACTGATTTTCTGCACATAACTTTTGTGTTAATTAGTTTCAAATGAAAACTCTCGACACGGTTTTAGAGACGTCAAAAATGAACTCAAATATGTAGATTTTGTATATGTTAGGTTAGATCTTTCAAGTCAATAGAGATACGTGCCACAAACAGACACACAGAGCGGTCAAACTTATAACACGCCTCTTTTTGCGTCGGGGGTTAAAAATAAAATATGAAAACGCAAAAACATACTGAATAATGAACAACAACCGTTACACAAAATGTACGCAAACAACCCACAGTTTCGCAACTTATCAAGCTCAGCTTTAATAAGCCCGTGAAAGGAATGTTCTGGAAAAGGTAGGTAAAATAAACTTCACTACGCTCGGCGTTGCCTTTATTATTTCATCACAGAATATTTTCGAAATAGTTGTCGTCGTGGAACTATTTATTTGTGCAGATAAGTATGTAATTTTATCAACAGTAATCACCCACATCAGCCTTGCATTCTGTTAACTTCCAAATAACACAGCCCTACCGAAGACAGCTAAGATATATGTTATGATCAAAACTTTGCTCATTTGCTCGAAAGATAAGTAAGGACAAGCCAAAATTCACTGGTAAACCGCATGGAAATCGGCTGTACAATGTTCCATTGCCGATGAGTTTACTCAATTCTTAGGCATTTACTGTCCAGGGTGGGTATCAGCCGTCCGGGGTGGAAGAAAATTTTGCCGCCCTTATTTAAGATACTCACTTTAATCGTTCCGATTCGTAGGTGCGACATTTTTTTTTGTTATGGAATTATCATCATCATCCCAGCCTATACACGTCCCACTGCTAGGCACAGTCCTCCTTGCACAGTCAGAGAGCATTTGGGCCGTAGTTCCCACGCCGGCCCAGTGCGGATTGGGCACTTCACACATACCATAAGATTTTAAATGTATTTTGCCGCCCTAAGTAACGCTTTTATAAATAAGCCGTCCTGTATGGCAGCGGCAGCCAAATCAAGCGCAAATTTAGCTGGCATAAAAATATAAACCCTCCTCAAATGGGTTTGCAAAATTCAACCTGATTGGCACAGATGGATCACGTCCAAAATAATTTTAGCCCAAATGAAAGTTATAATATTATGAGTTCAAATAGTAGACTCTCCTCTAACCATTCCTACCAAAAAGGTCTTAACCTGAAGCAAACTTATGCAGTTCCCAAAGAAACCTCATTAGACCAAGCCAAATAAATCTTCTTAGGATATTATTATGGAAATTCACACTCAAGATGAGCGTCACACCTGTGAAATGTACACTCGCGGTCAAAGAAAACGGGTCGGTACGAAAAACTAGAATATCTCCTAAAATAATAGAGCTAGGAGCATGAATTAAACTGTATATTGTAGATAATTCTATAATTAATAAAACGACATGATAGGTTTGAAAGTTATTCATTTGTTTATTCTAATTACGTACAAAACAAAATATTTACAAATTTTACGTAGAAAAATTAACACTTGGTACCTCACATTACAACAGAAAAAACAAACTTTAAGCCAAATTAATTCTTCGTATTGCCTTCACGGGCCCTTTTTAAAGCTTCCAGATGATTGGGCATGCTCTTCATTAGGTTTCTTATGCGATTTTGCGGGATATTGATTCATCTTTCCACTAACGCAAGTTTCAGGTCTCTAAGTGTAGCTAGAGCGGAGTTTCGATTTCTTACATGCCTTCCAAGCTCGTCCCATACATGCTCGATCGGATTTAAGTCCGGACTTCTCGAGGATCAGTTCATAAAAATGATACCAACGTCGTCAAAGTAATCATTTACAATCTGAGCTGTGTATGGCCTGGCGTTTTCATGCATGAACATGGGATTTTCACCAATATTAATTAAGTATGGACCGTCATGTTCATTAAGAATCTCTTCTACATATCTTGCACTAGTTAGCGTACCATTTTTTATGAAGACTTACTCCATGTGAGTCTTCGAAGAGATTCCAACTCAGGCCACAATAGACCCACCGTCAAACGACACTTTTCCTCAAAATAAGCTCGAGTAAAACGTTCACCTAGCCGTTTGTAAGCTCTTCGCCGCCCATCATGTGCATATAGCATAAATCTGGATTCATCAGAAAACATATTTCTTGCCAATTCTTCGTCTGCCCACCATCTGTGTTCGCGGGCGTAAATCAATCTTGCTGTTCGCTGCCCCTTTTCAAGTTTTGGGCCATTTGCCGGTCTACGTGGGGTCAAATTAGCTTCTTGTAGCCGCCGCCTTACAGTCCACTCGCTTATGTCATCTTTTCGAGTCTCTCGAAGTTGATTTTGGACTTCAACAGCCGTGAGGTGCCGATTTCGGAGCATGGTTGTAACAATAAATTGATCTTCTCGAGCTGCAGTACATCTCGGTCTGCTGGTTCCTGGTCTTCTTATGTTCTGCCCAGTTTCACGGAAACGTTGGACGACTCTCTGCACGGTAGAAAGTGACATGCCAACAGTTCTCGCTGTTCTTCTCTGAATTCCGCCTTCTTCTAACATAGTGACGATACGTGTACATTCTTCTGGTGTCAGCCACATGATAGTAAATCAAGAATGATCAAGAAAGACAACAATGAGTGCCTCTTATCATTATGCTTTGACAGATTGAAAATAAAAGTGAGAAAACAGGCAAAAGTAAAACAAGTGCAATTTTAATTTAGACCTTAATTAGAGTTTTTTTTAATTTTAACTTTTTCCAGCAACCATGTAAAACAATTGAAGGTTGTATTTAATACGATATTAAATTCTCTTTAATATAGAGTCAGTTTCGTATAAGTAAACCTTTTCATTTTCAAAATTTTAAGGTTTTCGTCACTGACCCGTATTATTTGACCGCGAGTGTAGAATTAAGTTTTGGTTCCCTTTTCTTTGATTTGAATCCAGCTGGTCGGTTTATCATCTGGAGATATTTTTTACCCTGGGTCATATGTTTATCGCAAGGCTGTGAAATAAGCGACATGATCCATCATGAAACTTGTTCTTAGTTACGAGTGGTTCACTGCAGAGACACTACGTACGCTGATGCTAAACTTTTGTTCATTTTTTTTGAGTTTTTGCGAGGATTCTAATGCGGCTATAGATTCGCTCGCGATTTCTTTCTAGCACTTTGAGAAAGACAGAAAGACAGGCGAGAGAGAAAATTATGGGATTCAACCTTTCAACCAGTCTTTGCGAACAGAAAAGTTCCTTAAAATCATATATTACAAACAAAGTTAATATCCCGCATTTTCGCTACCCAACACGTTTCAGGCGAATAACTAAAACAAAATCAAGTTAAGTTTTTCCATATTTTGGTAGGACAGTAAAACTTTGTGACGTTATTCCCTGAAATTTATTGCGTTTTTAGAGAGCAGAAAAGATAGCAATAAAAAATGAATCAAGTTTCTTAGGGCATTAATGCCGTCGTAAACTCTTGATTTCCCCGATAAGACTTATTGTTCAGTTAAATGTGTACGTTTGTACTTTAAGAGTAAAAACCTATACACCTACCTATATACATACAGAGTGGGAAAGGCTGTTGCAAAGTTAAGTAAGCTTATTAACAGGGATCTTGTATCTTGTCGACAAGTGTTTGCTGTTTAAAACCGCCTTGCATATCTTTCATGCTTGTCTAATTTAGTCCATTGCGAATTATCATAGATTTTGTACTAAGTACTTGTAGTTCGGGCACCAGTTGCCACCGCACAAGTTTTGTACCTACCTATTCATAAGACTAAAGAAAGAAAGAAAGAAAGAAAGAAAATACATCTAAAATAGATTCATTCATTATTATTGTTAGTGTATAAACTTTCATATTTTATACTGTGGTGTATGTGGTGTTTTAATTATTATAATTGATTGGAGTTTATTAGTAGAATTGTTGGATTTAATGTGAAAAAAATCTGAAGTCGTTTAATTTCTAATGTTATAACTGTTACGGTTGAGGTTCACGACTATTAATGAATACCTTATAAATAATTTATAAAACAGAAATTATGCTAAAATCAAGCTCAAGTTTATAAACGACGTCAAAGTACTTTTAAAAAATAATATTACGTGCTTCTAACAAACACTCCTGAACCTGCACAAAACGTTATCGTCTAAGATAGTAATCTTTGTTGAGTACCTGTTTGGAATGCGAAATCTTCCAGAAACTATTACTACAGTAAGGTTAAATGTAGAGACAGCAAATGCTAAAAGGCTGTCCGCTATTTTCATGAAGCTAAGACAATGTGGTGAAGACACAAAGCGCGAAACTTTCCATTTATTACGCGTCTATAAATCTACCTAATTTTAAAGCATAATAAAACGTTAAATTGCCAGTAAAACGGTTATTGTTCTGTTAAAAAGTTAAATAAAAAAGTTTATCTAATTATTAGATGCAAGAATGACTAGGTAACAAAAAACGTCTAATGAAAAAGACGGTTATTAAAATAACAAGTTGGAGGCTTTTTATTATTTTTAATAATCTTGTGGATTGAATTCTGAAATACTTTTTCACTACGAGGTTTTTTAAATCTTGTTTAATTAAATTCAAGGTTTGTCTGATACAATACAACAGATGAACGTTAGATAGTACGGTTGAGATAATTAAATTGGCAATTTTGTGGCTAGATAGAAATAGATGAATTTTGAATCTTTGTTGACAGAACAATCCAATTGAATTGAGTGGATTAATTTGCATAGATTAAGGTGATACGGCCTAGCTGGTAAAATTAAATTTCCATGAGAGCACGTTTAGATCCTTTTGACCGCTGCTTTCAATAAACCACCGTAAGGGGGTGACAATGGAGAACAACTTTTGCTTAACCATGAGAAAACGGTTGAACACTTTTTGCTAGTAATTTACTAAATATTTACACACGCCGCATAGATATTGCTATATACCGTTAAAAGGTTTTGTACAAACAATTTAGATATGTTAAACATGTGATTACGACGCGCACCTGGGGAAGGAGATAATGGCTCATATATTCTGGTATCTGCACATTCCCTTGTTAAGGAGATTCATAATATCAACCCCTTTCTTTGCTTTTGCTTTCTACATAATTATAATTGTATAACCAGTTTAAAGTATATTTCGTTAAAAGGTCGTAAGAAAACGGATGGTAGAGTTTATCAACCAAACATTATATATGTCTCTTGAACATTTGTACGAAAAATTCAAAGATACATTACTTTCGTCTTATTTCAATGAAATAGAATAAAAAATTGTAGACATAAAACATATACAAGTGTCATAGGAAGAGAACATAGGAAGAACTAAATTTTCTAATCCTCTTATTCCATTATGAGATTTGCAAGTTTTGTAACCGAAGTACCTAAAGGGATTCCATTCCATTCTATTGGTACATTGAGTGTGAAACACGAGCTTAGCATATAATGTACCTAGCATAGCTATTCCATTAAACAGCTATGTGTTTTACGCCAAACTCACAACATTACCGTTTGTTTTAGTTTTCACACTCTCCATGCGTCCTAATATTTACTTTCAGAGGTGTTTGAGAGGAACTTTGCACGGCTTGAATTTTAACATGTTCTCTTCTGCAGGCAAAGCACGATGTGCGGTAACATACTGTTTTGCCAAAATGAGTATAAAGTGTATTTATTGATTTTTCTGACCTCTTTCGGGTAGCAACTTACTAAAATATAATATTCAATATGGTTTAAAAAAGCTTAGATCAATGTACCTATTTTGTTTGTCGTATTGCCTTCCAAATAGTCCAAGAAATAACCCATCGGTTTAATTTTCTTCTTCTTCTTTATGAGACAGTAACGTTCCACTTCTGGGCAAAGGTCTCTCCCCTGAATTTTCAACTCGTCCTGTCGGCACTTATGTCTAGCCAGTCGCTGGAAAACGCGTCTAGGTCATCCCGCCATCTCCGCCTTGGCCTGTCGCGGTGCCGATAGCCATCGTGGGGCATCCACTTTGTGGTGACCTGCAGTGCTACTACGAAACTCGAACTTGAACTCGTGTCGTATCGTCCCTTTCGCTCTCGTATTAAATAGTGAAAGTGTCAGAGGGACCGCACGACACGAACTCGAGTTTCGTAGTAGCCCTGCTATGCCCAACTTTCCGGGTGCATGCGGCAGACGTAGCCTGCCCAGTCCCATTTGAGTCTCGTAGTGGCCGTACCTAAGTCCATAATTTTATAATCGTAATATTAGTCTCATAAGTAATACTATTTTATTATGTTTTTCCAATAAAAGACTTGTCAAAGTCAACACAGCAGAACTTATGAATGTAAAAAAAATACCAACAGATTGTTTACCCTTCTTCTATTTTATGCTAAATAAATAAACAAAGTATACCAAAGAAACATATTTAAGAGCTCTTTACTACACGAGGACCAAGTGGTTGTAGAGTTCGTCCTTCTATACTTCACTGATCTCCAGTAAAAAATATTTACCGCAGATTATGAAATCGTCATCAAAACAGTTTTAGTCATACAGGAAAAACAGTGTCACCAGAATAACGAAGTGAGACGCAGACGAATTGCTTTCCTAACGAACTCAGCCAGACATGAGATGAAGCAATTGAGTTAAACTACGACGCTAACACCGCCATGCTTTGATGTATTTGTGACAGTACGACCTAGTTAATACAGGTTGTTTTATCACACTTAAGAGCGTTTATATCTGCTGATCTGGCAACGTTGCATTTTTGTTAGTTTTCTCGATTATTCCATAAAAACTGAATGAAAATTAAAAATGTGGTCTGATAGAGCTCTTCTCAATATATGTAAGATAATGTGCATGCTTAAAGTGATTGACGACAAATCGATTATATTTAATCTGTGCACCCGCATGGCATTACATGGGCATTACCAAGATACCTACTCTAACTCTCTAATGCTACTTGTGGCAGGGAGTGACATTAAATTCAGGCAAAGGCATAGCGTAACTCTCTCGTGTCGACTTTTTCTTACTTGGGTAGTCAGAAAGGGACGAAGCTGTTTGCGATGACATGACACGTACCAGCCAGCTCTACAGATTTAACTAATAGATTTTTCGTGACTTGCAGTTTCCTCATTTAAATGCACACTTAAACCCTGCTGTTAAATGAAGATTAGGCAAGGATAAAAACAGATTCAGTTCAAAATTAGTTTTCTATATTTTATCTACGTTCTGCAATCTTACTGAACTGACTACGCATTCGTAGAACCAATTAAAATACATATGTACGTATTTTAATTTTAATGGCTAATTTCATCTGAATAATACTTTGTAGGTATTGGTTATCAAAAAACGAATTATGTAAGTAAGTATAAAAACAAGAAATTAAGTCTTGGTAAAAACACCAACATATTTTAGTAAGTCAGTGCTAGATTTAAGCCATATTTTGGACATATATGTAAGTATCTAATATTACCTTATATCCTAAAAATTTTTGTGGTCAGCTTAAAATGTTGGTAGCTAGCCCGCCCGGATTATTTCGGATGCCAGGGATTTTGCCCATTAAAAGGTTTTCTCAATGTTAACTTTGTCTGTGCCTTTATTCTATTTACCTAACTGATGTATTCTTCTTTAATCTCTCCCTTAGGCTTAATTCCGTTTCTAAACAACGAGATTTGGTCGGAACTGGGAAGGCACGATTTTCCGGAATTTTTATTTCTGCAAATATTAAGTTGGATAGGTAGTTGTTACTTGTTCGGTATTTGTATCGTTTTTAGCCAAAATTGAAAAAGGGGAGGTGGAGTAGACGCTAAATCACTGTGAACTGTGAACTTTCAACTTCAACTTTTTGTTTTTGGCAACCGTTGAATTTCAAAGTGATAATTTGGTTATTCTTTTTTTTAACATAGGTAACAGTCTCCAGTCCAAAGAAAAATAAGTATGTTATGTCGAACAAAACATATCGTTCATTTGATAGATTAATTACTTAATCTCACTTTACTAGATTTTAAGAATATTACGCACCCTTGTATTACCGAAGGTACGATATTAACTCATTCTTCGATTTTTAGATATTGATAAATAGAGAGTACAAATAATATCACAATTTATTTTAATCTTTTCAAATCTTAGCTGCAATGTATTCTATGTATATTAACGTTGCATCACAAAATTAACGTCACGAAATAAACCTCCGTCACATATTATGACATTAGTAGGCAGAAAGAACGACCCAATTATGCTCGAAAATACTTATGCTGGTCCTACCAGAACAAAAGGAATATTACACACGTTACAAGCGAGAAAATGCTTGCTGTATATTTATTATTAACAGTTTTCGTTGTATAATTGCGTTATCTTTAACAAACACAGCCTAGATGCTATTCGTCTACTCTAAGTTGGATATAAATTTGCTTTGCTTTGTGTGAATATACATTTAAACCTACTAATGGCTTCTTTTACTAGACACAACTCGTCTAGAGTAGAAAATTGCAAGTGATATGTTGAGACTATAGTTAGGTTATTATTAAGATAATTTTTACTTCATAACTTATAACAGTACGAATAATAATTTCATTGACATTTTAGCTGTGGCTACCACAAATCAATAAATCAATTCAATCATTCAATTACCTTCAAAATAAGGCGTAATTACTTAAACATTTTATTGGACTCTTGTTGAGAACTTATGGTTACAAAAATGTAACAGTTACGTTAATTCTGTACTTTGAGGTCAAAGACACATGAGGACATGTTTTATTGTTTTCAAACTAAATGAACTAAAGAGCAAAAACGGAAGCGTTTGTCTCATCTTGTAAGTACATATCAAAACTAAATTTGCTCTTAATTTGGCGTCTAAATCTCACATTGTATTTGAGGGTGTCCAAATCACAGTCGAGAAAACGCATTTTCCCTTTAGCACGTTGACCCCTGTTCACCTACCAATATCCGCTCTAACCTTCTAAAGGTGCGGCCTCATGCAGTCGCCCATCGCTCGTTTGCAGCGATAAATCTGGTCACGTGACCTTATTTTTAATGAGATTTTGAATTTCCAAGTCACCACGTCGAGTAGCAGCGTCAAGATGCTTGTAGGAATGATCTTGGTCTTGGAAGTTGATTTCTTAATCTCATTTAGTAGCAGTCGTGGCCGTGGTACAAATAAAAGAAATTGGAATGAATGAAAAAAAAATAACAGCGTTTTTGCCGAAATTGAAGAGGTTTTTTTTCCAGCGATAAAGCTCAAGATTTTCAGTTTTATCACTATACGTGGCCACATTTAACGCTGGAAACGAGCGTTGAGCAAGTTGTATGTAGCCGCATCTTAAAATGCCATACATAAGTTAAGTGAAACGTCATGGAACGTTCACGAACGTTAGGATTGGATAAGGATTCAATCGAGATCAACATGGCGATAGCCGGCCGGCTGTTACTTGCACAGCTAACGCGAAAATCGCGAAATGCTACGAGTATTTGTCGTTTTTGGATGTGGAAAAAAATGTTGCTTGTAACATTTATCTGCCGTGCTCGAACTAAAAGACGGCTAAGTGACATTTTGGCCAGAATTGACTTTTTGATACAGATCGAAAGAGAAAAAAAAGCCGCATCGATGAGTCTAAGCCATCTCAATTTTGGCCAAATGTCACTTAGCCGTCTTTTAGTTCGAGCACGGCAGTTACTTGAGTGACTACAAAACTAAGGCCTAGTAGATAAAAGTTACGCGATGTCTTACAAAATTGTATGTATGTAAACTCATATTGCACATAAAAATAAAAATACAAAAACACAGAAAGGAGAACAAAGGCGAGCTTATCCCTAAAAGGAATCTCTTCCAGCTAACCTATTGTTATTGTTATTTATTGTTTGGCTATTGTTTTGTAATATTAGCATAATTTTACTTCCTAATTAGTTAATTTTGGCTAAACGTAAACAAACGTCAAGTAGCCAAACTAGTTCAGCTATCCTTTTTTTTCAGTGTACCTACACGGTGTGTAGTGTATATTATGTCATAGGAAAATGATAATCTAAAATCCCTAAAACACGTCAGTGAGTTGACGAAACGAACTCACAAAGTCAACTCGTTTTACCATTTCACTAGAGACGTTCAGTGATCATCTTGATATCATAGTCGCTATTGTAACGTTATATAGGACAGGTGATTTAAGAGCGTTTATTCCTGCTGAGCTGGCTACGTTGTATTTTTGTCAGTTTTTCCTGATTATTCCATAAAAATTTACTGAAAACTAAAAATGTGGTCTGATAGAACTCTTCTTAATAATATCAGTTAATGTGTCTACTCTAATAATTATTTGTGATAGACTTTTATATTCTTTAAAAATGAATGGGTAAATGTTACTTAACGGTTTTTAAAGAAAATAAAAGTCTAGTGCGCATAATTATTGGAGTAGACAATTTAACTTATATTTTAAGAAGAGTTCTCTCTCGCTTCGTATTTTCTATTAGCTTTTAAATTCGTACAGGCTCAGAGCGCGAGTGCGACTCCCGCTTGGCCGTTTTTGCTCGGCGATAAGGCGCGTCGAGTCCACCCGTGCAGCAGGGCTACTACGAAACTCGAAGTTCGTATCGTACCGTCCCTCTCGGTCTCATATTAAATAGTATAAGTGTCAGAGGGACGGCACGACATGAACTTCGAGTTTCTAATTTCGTAGTAACCCTGCAGGGCGCCATTAGTCATGCAGATTTTATTAAGCTCCTCGCTCGCATATCCTTCAAAGCCTTGTGCTTCAATATTTTATCACTGGAATGGAATGTAATTAGTCATAAAGTCTTTTTAATTTTATAAAATGTGCCGTAAGAATTTATACTTAATTTTTGTTGCAGGTAAGGCTTATTTTACTTCGGGAAGATTAAGGTGTAAATGCAGATGTGAGTATGAATGTGTCGCTTTAAAACCTTAATAAAACCGGTATTTATGAAAGATATTTCGTAAGTATCTACTTACTACTTGTTTACACAATAAAACAAGTTTGAGCTTTAATACATAGCAAAACTTATTTATTATACTCGTATGTAGGTAAGTTATTTTTATATTAAGTAGATCTACTTACATATAATACGTAAGTTTTTGTTAAAAAAATCTTTGTATTACTTACAAGCTTTTTTGCTGATTGTACTTTTGTATTGTCTTACAAACAGTTGCGTACCAAATTTTAAGTCAACGCCGTTACTGTTGAGGAGTTCTGACCTTCGGAAACGATCCTGATCGGTCGTCCAGAATTTCAGTACCGAATTAGTTAGTATATTGTCGTGGAATTCACATGAGTTATGCCAAATTTCAAATCAATCTGAACACGGAAAGCGGTTCATAATGAACTTGTTATGTTTGACCCACCAAACGAGACAAGTTAAATAAAAGCTTTTAAAAAAGAAAAAAGAATAAAAACAAAACTTTTTATTTTCCCGCCACACACTTGTGGCGTTCTATGCGGCCAGCACTAACTTTCCTCATAAGATGTAGCTTCAGGGCCTTTGCGCCTAGCGTCCCTAAGCGATTGTTCTGCTGAGTTGTTAAAGCTAGCTGGAGTAAACCCCGCTGATTTGTACTCGGCAGCGTCGAGCGCTATAAGTAAGCGCTGTCTCCCGGGACCGCGGTATAATATTGTTGTGAGCGACTTTTACTATTCCCAGCTGAATGCGCTTGCCGGCAATGTAACCTATATGTAAATCTAGGCCAAGCCAGTGTATGGAAGTTATTTAAATAGGTCGATTTAACGATGTTACAGCGTCATCTCTGAAAATATTCCGCAATTTAAAGAAACAATGTAAATTTTCGAGCAAAGTGGTTTAGAATAAATCAAATAAAATTTATTTCAGACCACATATAGGACAGGGATCCTTATTGCCCATAACTTTGTTTATTGTGTTAAATGCTACACAAAATCAGATGAACAGGATCGATGACATCTCACCAGGGGTGGAGGGCAGGACAGGCGGTAGGAAAAATGCCAAACTCCTTGACATGGGTGCCGTATTATACCAAAGTAAACCACAGGTTGGTTAACCCATAGCAGGTGTATTTGAATTCGCAGTAAACGTATAAGTATTTTTTTAGTGAATGTTGCAAATCAGGGTTTGCAAAAGCATGGCCCGCGGCTGACATAATTTGTGCGACCCGCTTAGTAGGTAATTTTATCCAAAGTCAAAGTCAAAATATATTTATTCAATTTAGGGTATAACAAGCACTTATGAATGTCAAAATCCAACTGCCTGAAGGAGGATTATGTTTTTCGAGCGTATATATGTTTATTTCTACTACCTACCGCCCATCATTTTTCACAGGAGCATCCAAAAAAGACAAAAAAAAAGGTTTTAAAAACAAAAATCCAACTTTTTTCCAAGCAAAATTTTTTACAAACGGAATGCAAGTAATGTTGACAACGACTGAAAGCCTCTAGATTCAATCCTCGTAACACTTGCGATGCCATCGGAATTTAGTCCTCCATCTTCCACCCGGCCAAGACCCGAATGCCATCCTTGTCATACGGCCTAATTCAGAAAGGGACACCAGCATAGCCAGTACTAAAATCACGTGTCGGTGGCCAGGTGCAACACAGCTGCTACGTGAACAGGTGGTCTGGTGCAAGTAACCATACTTTGCCGGTATAGTAGGTAATTTTTTTTTGTTAGAGTAGTGTAAAGCGAAATCAAAATAAAATTTTGGTAACAATTCAATTTTAAGCTAACAATTATGAACATATGTTGCTATATAGCCAGTTAAGCGGCCGGTTGTGTACGCTAAACACTGCGTTAAACGCAATGCGTTTGACGCACGTCAATTTTCATCAGATAGTATGTAAGTTGCAAAAATTGTTTTACGCGGTGAGCGCAGAGTAAAATGCATGTTCGGTAATTAGATTGCGTAGATTGTGATTGGTTGGATTAGAAATGCGTCAAACGCATTGCGTTTAACGCAGTGATTGTCGCATAAAACACCGAGTGCTTTGAAGTTCCGCGTGACGTCATGGGTGCCACACAAGCCACTCATTTTTATATATTTTTTAAAGTGTGTAGAATGAATCAATCACATCCATATCCATACTAATATTATAAATGCGAAAGTGTGTTTGATGTTTGTGTGTTTGTATGTTTGTCCGTCTTTCACGCCGTAATAGAGCGACGGATCGACGTGATTTTTGGCATAGAGATAGTTTATGGGCCCGAGAATGACATAGGCTACTTTTTATCCCGGAAATATGCACAGTTCCCGAGGGAACAGCGCGCGATAACCGAACACCACGCGGGCGGAGCCGCGGGCAAAACCTAGTTAATACATATATCTTTAATAATTCTAACGAAATAGAAAGTTTACCTACAACTTCATTATGAATTTTGACTGCGATTGATCAATTTTAAAGTCTCTGCGTCAACAGAAGTGCACTCTAACCGTTAGGTGCCGTATAACATTAATAGCAATCCCTGTACTGAGGTTGAAATTAATTAATTTTGCCAGTTTAATATTATTGTTGCGTGTACACTCACGCCTCACCAACTATTTCATCACACTAACCACATAATTATCAGCACATATGCCTGAACAGCGATATATTATAGCGGGTTAAAGTAGATAGGGATGCCACTTTCAACCAAATTATACTTCGTTTTTTTAGCATTAGAAAAAGGGTAAACAATCTTGTCGAGTTTTTTTATTGAAAATGTTTTAAAAAAACAGTAACTTTTACGTGTGATACCAAAATCAATGATCATAATGCCCTCGCTAAAGTCAGCAAATACCTATTTGTTGACTTTTTTTTTTAATAAAAAGACACGTCAAGATTGAAGACCGGATGGCTGAGTGGATAGAGAACCTGACTACGAAGCTTGAGGTCCCGGGTTCGAATCCCGGCCGGGGCAGATATTTGTATGAATAATACGAATGTTTGTTCTCGGGTCTTGGATGTTTAATATGTATTTCAGTATTTATTTATCTATATTTAAGTATGTTTATCCGTTGCCTAGTGTCCACAGTACAAGCTTTGCTTAGTTTGGGACTAGGTCGATTGGTGTCAAGTGTCCCATGATATTTATTAGTATTTATCTAAAAAAACGAAGGAGGATTGACGAAAATGATTTTTTTTTATAAGATGGCTTGTTGACACTTCCATTCTAGAATTCTAGCTATCTTTGAGGAAGAATTAACATTAAAGTCAGAAAACGGAATTACAAAGAAGTAGCGTCCACCGCCACATTTGTAAGCAACAAGCAATGGCCATATGTACAATTTGTACTCAAATTAATTTTATAAATTTGAGCCTTGATGAAACACATCCACTGCAAGATTACTTATTCCAACGTATTTTTATACAAATGCAGTGAATATTTATCAAGCGATTGAAAAGAAAGAATGCCTCTATTATTCTCAATGATCCAATTAGTGACATCCTTTATGCCAGACACAATTAAATTTAGTAACGGATTTTCTATTTAATGACACCGAACCCGAACAGGTAGCTTTTTGGCGTGCGCTCAACTTTAGCTGATATAAGGGAATTCTCCCTTTGAGCTATCCAAATACCATAATAATAACAATCACCAATTTTCAAGACTACTACTAAAGTTTTCAGAAATAAGATACAGATCTGTCTATGAAATATCGTCAGTTAATAAACAGTTTTCGAGGAATACTCAGGTACGAGTAAAACGAATACAAAATGAAATTACTTTCCTTTTACTTTGTCTTTTATGAAATTAATGTAAGAAATTCTTTGGAAATGGCTGTGTCGTTAACTTATTACTTATAACAAGTCCAGTGAATATATATTTAAAGTAACAACGCGCTTGTTATAATAACATGTAAGTATATTGTTTGTCCTACGTACCTAATGTTAATGCCATAATATTGTTTTCACCTCACTAGCTCGAAAACGCTTTCTTTATCCTTCGAAATCTGCGTGGAAAGTAGCTTTTTATCCTCTAGGCTGGAAAGAGTTTTTGAAATTCGAACGTTATCGGGAACGGCTGCCCCCTTGAAAATACATCGACCGCTTACTTTCACAACCTCGTATCTGGCCACAAAATTGCTATAGAATCATTATCTTTATGTTAAGTACGATAGAGTGTTTATTTGTTGTATATAATTCGGTTATATACGAGGTTGAGGAAGAAAGCGTTGAATATTGACGTGTTAACAAAGAAAGTTCCATTTGCCATTTTCTCGCTGTAGTGAGGTGAAAAATTGTGTGTTTCGCTCGGCTGTAAAGTTGTTTAGCGTCTCGTGCCTTTGAAACCCTCGACTGCGCTCAGGATTCTTCATTTGAACCACTCGCTTCGCTCGTGGTTCAATCCTAGAATCCTTCGCTTGCTCAGGTTTCAATATATGCACTCGCGCCAAACAGTCACTTTCCAGCCTTGCATAACAAATAACTATTATCCTAATATTGAATATTTATAATGCTTACTAGCTTTTGCCCGCGCCGGCTCCGCCCGCGTGGTATTCGGTTATCGCGCGCTGTTCCCCATTTTCCGGGATAAAAAGTAGCTTATGTCACACTCGGGCTCATAAACATCTCTATGCCAAAAATCACGTCGATCCGTCGCTCCTTTACGGCGTGAAAGACGGACAAACACACAAACATACAAACACACTTTCGCATTTACAATATTAGTATGGATTTGTAATATTTGCTATAAATGTGTGTTTTTTTTCTTACTCCTTCACGTTAAAATGATATGTCAAAATAGTGATTGATTTGATTTTAGGATAAACGATATTATGGATTACGAAGCTAAGGAGACCCATCGAAGTCTTGTGTAGCCTTGTCGGGTCTAACAGCATGACGGGTCTCCGTCCTTTCATATTCCCAACAGCCGCTTCAGCCCCGGGCCTTCCCTACACGTCTAATTTACTGAATACGTGTCGTGTTTCTCTAAATTGGTGTCTGTTGTGTTCCGTGAATAGTAAAATACGGCCGTTTTCGGCTACTCCAGCTAAATCATAAAAGGGAGGGTTGTCAGCCGCGGTGAATTCTACATGAACGCGAATTTCAACTTACATTCTTATTGCGACGAATGACGACGAGTTTTCTACGAAATAAATATGTATCTAGTTTTATTTAAAGTAAACGTATATGTGCTTGGTATGTCATTAGCTATAGATGACTTTAGACGACCGGATAGCTAAGTTAGCGGCTGCGGGTTCGAACCTAGTGAAGGGCAAATATTTGTGTGATGAATATAAATGTTTGTACTTAAGTCTTAGATATTTGTGTTTAAGTATATCCATATTATATGTACTCGTATGTCTGTGTTGTCTAGCATCATGGTTAGCTTTGCTTAGTTTGGGGCTAGCTCAATTGATGTAATTTGTCCATATTGGGCATTAGCATGTCAATACTCGGACATTGCCTTAAGTGTTATAAGTTACAAGTAAGTACAGGAGAACTATCGAGTACAGGATGACTGTTTTGAAAAATGTAAGGTTTCAGCGGGGAAAAAATATGATTAACAAGAATTATGACAAACGTTACATTATGACTTATAAAATTATGGCAGTCGAAAGGATCGCGAAGTTTGTATGGCTGTTACATCACGTCTAAACCGCTGAACCGATTTAGATGAAATTCGGTATACAGATAGTTTGAATCCCGGGGAAGGACATAAGATAATTTTTATCCCAGAAAATTACATAGTTCCCGCGGGAAAGGTATAAACGAATTCTGTGCTGACGGAGTCGCGGGTTACGACTAGTTGTCTAATAAAAAATCTTATTATCATGACTAGTGTTTATTATGGTTTACACATTTTTTGTTATGATAAGGCTCCCATCCACGATATTACGGACCCTCGTCGCTCGCAGGCGATACGATGCCCTGTAGCCTTTATAACATTTTTATTAATATTGTTTAGGCCATAATTTATCGTTTAACCTAAACCCTTATTTATATTTACGTTTAAGGTTCCGCCGAATTTATAACCAATACTTTACTCGCGAGAAAATTGGGTTATTTAAGCAAATAAATCGTGGATCGACGTTCTCTTCAGTTACGCGTTTAATATTTAAATCCTATGGATTCAGGATTCAGAAGCAAAAAAGGGTAAACTGGGTCCTTGGATAGGAAAGGCTTGAGTGGAAAAAAGTTTTAGCTTTTCCTTTAGGAGCGATTTAAACGCAAGCGAGATAATGCTGCAGCTCGTGGCCCAAGGGCTTCCTTTCTGAGTGCCAGTTTTTTTAGAAATGAGATTTCCACTTACGAAATAAAAAGTAAAAAGCGTACGACAATCATTGAACTGCTTTTAAATGAAACTGGCTAACATTTGAATTTTAAAGTTTTATCGCCAGTTTTTAATGATTTTCTTTGATTAAACTCTAAAACACGCGTTTTTTCAGAGATGACCAAGCTAGATCGACCCCCCACATAGTAAGTAGGTAAATTTCCTCGAAATCATTAAGTAGAG
The DNA here is from genome assembly GCA_037349165.1 of Choristoneura rosaceana. Classification (NCBI taxonomy): domain Eukaryota; kingdom Metazoa; phylum Arthropoda; class Insecta; order Lepidoptera; family Tortricidae; genus Choristoneura; species Choristoneura rosaceana. The sequence continues at coordinate 3,947,029 of JAZBNJ010000026.1, forward strand.
CCATTTCCGAAATCCCCGGAATAAATAAATATTTAAGGATGACTCCTTTAAAGGTATAAGATTAGATAATTAATGATTATTATAGGTTATTCGGTTTCGCAGTAATGTCCTGCTAATGGCCATTTTCTTGTTTTCGAACGGACGTTGCTGTTAGCCTCAGATGGTCTTACAGCTTACTGGAAAGAGGGCGAGCTGTCAGACGGGCCACTCAGCAACTATACAAACTATACAGTCCGTCATAGATTTTATTAAGTAGGTACTCTTCTCGCGCGTCGCACCACCGTCATCGTAAAGTTTCATGAAACTTTTTTTACTACTTAATTTTTGTGTAATAAGATGTGGCAATTAATGTGCAAATTTTGATCGACGATTGTTTTTTTTTATTCGACTGGAAGGTAAACGAGCAAGTAAGTCTCCTGATGGTAAGAGATCACCACCGCCCACAAACATCTGCAACACCAAGGGTATTGTAGATGCGTTGCCAACCTAGAGGCCTAAGATGATCCCATCTCACCACCTCAAGTGCCAGTAATTTCACCGGCTGTCTTAGGTACTCTCCACGCCGAAACACAACAGTGCAAGTACAGCTGCTTCACGGCAGGATTAGCGAGCAAGATGGTGGTAGCAATCCGGGCGGACCTTGTACAAGGTCCACCTGCAAAACTGCTATTTTTAATGAATTCAAACAGTGCTTGAGTTACCGTGTCTTTTGCGTTATAACGCAAACGCATGGCTATGGATTTATAAGTGGTCGATCATTGACAAAAATGTGTATCGCAACCCGCACGATATTTCTCACACAGGCCCTAACCTCGAAGGGCAAAACTCGAACTTCGGCCGTCCCGCTGATGCTTATGTCATTTAATACGCGAATGAAAGGGACGATGCGATACGAACTTCGATTTGCGAGTTTCGTAGTAGCCCCTCTGGAGGGCTAGGCGCCTACTCTGAAATTCAAAATTCGAAGTTTAAATTTTACCGTTCCTCTCACTCTGCTGTTAAATACTATTTGCAAGACAGGGACAGCGTACGAAGTTAATATAAGACCAGGATCTAAATAAGGCTTAATAATGACGACATTTTTTGTGGGCACAGCTGCGCGATCGTATTGCGTAAGGAAATGAATGATTCATCCTTTCTCTAAGGATTATCTCCTCGTAAGAACTACTCGCGTAATGAGCGGTTTGCTCGTTATCAGGTCACAGCTGAGCTTGGCTTTGAGCAGGATTTCGGGGTCTCAATTTACTGTAAACTTTTGTTGCACACAGTTTACAGATAAAGATCGGTCGCGGAGTTTCACGCAATGACCTATCCTTTATTCCTACTTGTATCTGTCACTTGCGCGTGAATATTTGACGTCGCATTTCATTTGTACAAATTCATGTGTGCGAGCGCAATGGCAAATATTTATTCGCGCGTGACAGAGTCACATACTGAAAGGTCATTGTACGAAATTCTTCGTGCTCCGCGACCGGACTATAGTTGTGTTTTCAAGAGAGTGTATAGATAGCTGGACATGTGGAATAACACATGAGCTTCTTATTATCCCGATATTCAAACGGGATCGGGATAAAATCTCGGAATCTCAAGGAAGGAAGGGTTAGGATTAGAGACATGTAATTTGACGTAGTTAATAAAATCCCGGAATTAAATTCGTCTGCCGGATCTAATCGATACGTGCGAAGCCGCGGGTCAAGTCTAGTGTACCCATACTTACATCATTCAAATTACATAAGTTATTATAATTACATACTTAAATTATTTTTCTGTGTTGAAAGTTGGGCGACAATGGCGTCACGACATTTCGAATCAAAATTTCGGATGGAAAAACCTTTGTTTAATTAAGGCTATCATCTACCCAACCATCTGCTGAAATATTCCAGTTTATTTTTAAAACACCTTAAATATCAGATTTTAGGCTACATTTTATTATTAACTAGCTTTTGCCCGCGACTTCGTCTGCGTAGATTTCGATATTTACAAAATACTTCATAGTATTCATAGGGGATCCTTTGAACACACACTACACAACTGAAAATATTTCAGGATTTATTTCAGGGCCATCGTGTAGATTAGTTTTATAAAAATCATGAAATATTTACAGTTTCAGAAATTCAGAAATATGAAACAGTTGGGAAATGAAAAGTGGTGAAACGAACCAGGTTGCCAAACGTTTTTCGCCGAAACGTTAGTAAAAAACAAAATTGTGTAGTTTCTGGTGTACAATAAAGAGCATTTGTATTGTATTGTATTGTAAACCTTTGAGTCCGGACGCACCGTCGAATTTTATCAGAGTCATAATAAATTCCATTGTAAAGCAATGCGATGTCACTATGACTTTTTCTACGAAAATGCTTCACAGTGAGTTACGATACAGTTGGTTCGAGAGTACCTAATCAGATTTTCTCACAAACTTCATTGTCCCACATTTTCCGATTCATAAGGATTTTCGAAAACTTCTTTCAAACTGCGGATAAATATCAACTGAAAAACCTGTTTACTAAGATTCACATTCACATCTGGAGACTCTGTTTTACAGCTCAGAATCATGAACTGAGTCTACGTCCCAAAATTTGTTGAAATCGGAGAGATAAACTCAGGGTATAGCGGTAGATTGGGTATACGTACTGCCTTTTCGGCGAAATATGTTTCGCCAAATTTCACTTAGCAACCAATCTTTCGCCGAAGCTTCATTTGACAAACCAATCGTTGGCATAACTTTACTTCGCATTTTTCTTATTTCGCAACATTTTTATATTGCAAAATTTTACTTCGTCACACTTTTATGTGGCAAATAATTAAGTAGCAAATGATTCGCTTAGACAAATAAAAAATTGTTTGGCCAATTTTTATGTTAAGTACAAAGTATTATTTCAAAGTGTTTTTTTTAGCAGTCAGTATAACCTGTCAGTGGGAAAGTAGCTTTAATGACATTCAACATGTTGCTAAGTTAAGGTACCTATGCCAATCAATATTTGATTGAATTAATATGTATCATATACTAAAGGAATAAAATTTTACATAATTAAAGGCGAGCCCCAAATCGTTTGACATTTACTCCGCAAACGACAAAGAATTTTTTTTTTCAAAGTACCCACCCTCCAGAGCCATTATTAGGTGCTTAAAATATACGATAATATAATTACGATTACGTATAATTCATGACATACTGAATTCATAATTTTATAATAATCCATACTAATATTATAAATGCGAAAGTGTGTTTGTGTGTTTGTATGTTTGTGTGTTTGTGTGTTTGTATGTTTGTCCCTCTTTCACGCCGTAACGGAGCGACGGACCGACGTGATTTTTGGCATAGAGATAGTTTATGGGCCCGAGAGTGCCATAGGCTACTTTTTATCCCGGAAAAATGCACAGTTCCCGAGGGAACAGCGCGCGATAACCGAATACCACGCGGGCGGAGCCGCGGGCAAAAGCTATATTAAATAAGTACGCAGTTATATGTGTGTTGATATACATTACGTAACTATGTAAACTCATTCATTCTTCATTACTGAATGTTTACTCAGTTCTCCAAAAGATGGCGCTGCAATGTGTGGCAATTAATTTAACTACTCATCGCTTGATTTGGTTCATCATCATTTAAAATATTCAATTGAAATGTGTTGTGTTGATATCCGTACCCCCTCTTCTAAATTTCTTAATTTAGCAAAATCCTTACTCAGCGGCTTAACCATGTCACAACGTTATTAATTTCAGCGCCATCTGTTAGTATAGCGGGGTACTCGATAGTCATAGCACGTATTATTTGAAAACGTGAAGGTGCGAATTCAATCGAGTGTAGTAGCTACCTCCCCTTTTAAGGGTTGAATTTTTATAGCCTAAGGGTTGAATTTTATAGCCTATAATTTGGCCGGGAATTTTCTCGACAGCTTAGTATAGTTTGCATCAAAATCCGTTCAGCCGTTCCGACGTGATGCCCGGTGAAATAAACGACAAACAGATAAACAGATAAACAGACAAACAGATAAACAGACAAAAATTCTAAAAACTGTTGGAACGTGTTCTGTTATCGATTCTAAGTATCCCCAGCCAACTTTTTTTCGAATATCTTCCATGTACAGACTTTCGACCCTCTTCAGCTTTATTATATGTATAGATTAAACCTACGTATATTCTAAATTTAGAGTATTCTGAAATAGAAAAAAAAGGTCAGCCCTTAGCTGCGAAAGGTGTTGAAAAAAGATTTGACAGGAGAGGCCGCTCGAGTCTAATTAGGGATGATTGGGACGGTGGGTGTCCATCTCAAAAGCGTAATTTCATTAATTTATATTATAAAGCTTTAACTGGATTAGTTTTTACTAATGCATACCTATTAAAGACGCTAAATAGAGAGGCGTTATTCCGGGAAATCGTGCGCGATTTAAAAACGGTCGCGTTGTTTATGCTGTAATCATCGTTTGTTGTAAATCTATATAAAAACTAGACTGTTTCATTAACGCTCAGCCTTAATATTTGCATAATAGCACCAATCTTCATCTTTCTTAAAACTAATAATTGCTCTAACGAGTCAACCTAGTTCAACCTAGTAAGATAAATCTTACCATTAGGTTAGGTTAGGTTAGTTAGGTTAGGTTAAAATCATTCACTTTATCATCGTCCTACTTCAATTAGTCTAAGCCCAAAGAATTTAGCTCTAAGGTCAGTGATGCCGAGGATGCAACCTTTGGTGCTAATATGCGATCTTTACGAGCCCTTTGCGACCCTGGAAAGGATGCCATCCAGTTTATCTAGGGTAGTCATTTAACCCCCTACTTTATCCCTGGATATGTTATCTCTTGAATTATGAATATGTCGCACACATTTTCATTTTAAAATTACGAGAGTGCTACGAATTTTCATAGCAGTAATTTTAATGAAAATGTGGTACAAAGTATTTCATTAATTTTAACTCACGCGTTTCTACGAAAAATAAGGATAGAAGGACGGAGGATAAAATGATCTAATTATTGTTCCACTGCATCAAAGTATCCCAAGTTCCCAACATTACGGAATGTAGCAATATAAACTTATGCTTAAGTTTGCATTGGGTTTGCTTCAGCCGATTGCACTCAAGATTGGGCAAACTTTGACTTTGAATACAAAAGCCTACTTCGCGAGAGCTTGAACTTAACTAAGAAACTAAAGAAATCGCCGTCGCACAAACAAATTAATTAATAGCAAAAAAGTTGCGACTTCGAAGTCGAAGAATTCAATAATCATTATTATAATCGGAAGACGTTCACTTTGAACAAAGGCTCTCCTGTTTTTTAGAACGCCACAATGAACGACAACTCACGACTTGCGTCCTACCGGTTGAGCGCAACTCTGGCGATGTCGTCAATCCACCTAGTGAGGCCTGCCATCGCTCTGAGTTCCATTTCCCGGTCATCACACGAGGACCTTACTCCTTTGGCGGTTACCTGTTCCTCGATCGTCGTGGCCCGCTCATTGCTGAAGTGGCACACCTGCATATTCTGCGAGCTATGTCGATGATTTTATATCTCTTCATACTTCTTGCAAATACAAAGCAATGAATCTTTATTGAGCACCACATATAGTAAGCAGTACAGAAAACCGAGGTGCAAAGAGTGTTTTTTCCAAATTTTCAAGATAAATTGATGAGTACGCGGTGAAATATCTTTGTTATGTTCATTCATATGCGCCGTTGGATCATGAAAGAGGGATCATGGGGTTATATTATCCATGAGAGCGAAGCCTGCGTAAGGCTAAAATAAATGAAATTGGACTGAAGAGTAATAAACAGATCATGAAATAAAAGTTCGTTGTCTTTGTAACCAAAAGCCAAGAAGTAACTTTGCGGTCATTAAATTTATGTTTTTCTCTAAATTGTCTGAAACTTAGGAGACACTGTGGTAGACATAGTTTATGTGCAGGATATTATATTCCACAATTAATCTAAACATGTCTACAAATGCGATAAAATATCACAACTCTCTCGAAAACGTACATATATTTGTATAAGTACTTTAACAAAAAAAGTGCATCCTTATTGTGACAGTCAGTACTAGGTCTGCAATGGAAGTTTGGGGCTTCTCTCCAACTGGGTACGTTAGGTACCTACTGCAATGTCTAAGACCACCACTGCCCGCGCCATTAGATTTATCCGTGGCCAAAAATCGTCTCGCATGATATTTTGATATTTCTCAAGCTGTCTAAACATATTTAATCTAAACCGAATCAAAACAAAAGTCATCTAAGTAATTTTCAGTTCAAATAACAGTTCAACCGGAGTTAAACAAAGCTTCAAACTGTAAATTAGTTAACTCTTACGTAGCGCATGCACTCGGCTGACAGGTAACTTGATTATCGTGCGGAACGGAGACTAAATCGGTTATCTGCTTATGCAGAGTTAGTTAGAGTAAAATTTGTTTGCTCTACTTTATATCGCAATGAAATAGTGCAAATACTATATTTGGATGTTTATCTATCTCTACGTAAAGCCGTAATTTTATGTTTTATTTTGATAATTTAGATTTAGATGACTATGCCCAATAAACAAAAAATCCTAAATTATTTATTAGTAGGTATGTATATAGACAGATTGTCAAAGTGAGTCTATTTTTCGTTCGCCAAGAAACTATAGTATGACATATATTATGAAAATAAGGCCATGTTTGGACACTCAGTGTGAGCGATCATGCTAAAAAATAAACATAGCGTGAGGTTTAGGCACTGAAACAACAGGCGGGTATGGCAAATATTGTTATATTCCTCAATAACTACATGTCTTTTTAATAACTGCAGCTCTTTCGATCTGTATCTAAACAACTACAGAATCTGTCCAGCGTTCTATCAGGTTAATAAAATGATTGTTCATACGCATTAGAAAATGTCTTGCCCCGGTGCTTTAGAATTATACCTCGTCCTCTGTTCTTAACCCTACATATATAATCTTAATTTTACTTTAACTTTCCTTAATTACTGGTAATTAAGTTCAAGCCAGCAAGTTGCGAGATTAAAGCAATATTCATCAGTACTGCTAATGAGAGCGCTAGCAAATCGTTGACGCTCACTTTTTAATCCATATCTTTAAAGATAGAGCCATTGTAATAAAATGCATTAGTTAAATAATGAAATATTACGCACAGTTATCGTAGTTTTACATTCTATCCACACCATTTTGCCTTGCGTCCAGCGCTTCTCTCACTGCTATTTCTAAATATCTCTGCATTGACGATGTTTTTGTTTCTTTTATTAATTAAAGAAGTGAATGAATACTTTAACACAGTGCTTTCTTTTCTTCCTGCTGAGATGTTATCATAACCTTCTTAGTTCGTAATATCTAATTAGGTTAGCTGTACTCATACTTTAAGCACATTTTGTTCAAGTTCTGTTCTATTCGTGGAATAGACGTCGAACCTTAAACCTTTTTTTGTTGTTTTGTAATTGTCATTAAAATCGGCGCGATAGCTCTGGATTTACTTATTGACTCCCTCTCCCCCCTCTAGCCCTGAAAGTTATGGAAGTGAATGATAACATTCATTATTTTTCTGACACAAAGCCAACAAACAAAAAAAAATTCATCGTTATCGAATTCATAGAAAATAAGCGGTGATGGAACGACGACGTAACAAAAGGTTATAACGCTGAGATTCCAAAGTATTGACTTAGACGGATCGGCCGCCGGGGCCCGCTTTGTTCCCATATTTAATCACAACTGATAAGGGAGTCTGAGACTGAATCAACAGAAGCCCTAATGAGAAAATAGATTGTCTTGTAAGTACGAGATGAGAATTTTTCGCCTTCAAATTTTGACGTTCTTTTATTTTCATAGCAAATGCAAAAGACTTAGAAGGAGAGTGGAAAAAGGTACAATTAAGTGAGCCCTTTGGTCATGTTTCTAACGCTCTAGCGTTCACGCATTCACCTTCTCTTTCTACACTTATCCTCTATCGTTTGACAGAAAGAAGTGGATATCTAATTCGTATTTTTAGGTTTATTGGTTTAAACTTCATTTATTTTTAGTTATTGGCTTAGTTTAGCTTCCAGTTTAGGAGCATACAACATTTATTAGTTTTAAGTTAAATACCACTGTTATTTTGTGCATGCGGTGTCCTTCTATACCACTTTATAAAAAAGTGATAAATGCCAATTGCTATAATACTTAACTGACGTACAAATAAAAGTGGTAAAACATTAAGAGCTAGTGAATGGATATCCAACCCCTAAAATGATGCAATAATTGTAGACCATTCTTAAGGGAGGCAGTGTTGTATGCTCTTTTTTGTGTATATGTGGTGTATATGTATATATGTACTTTGCATGTAGTTCATTTGTCTTGATATATATTAGTTTATTGACTTTATTATTATGTATTAGTGTGTACCTATATATGTATGTATATTTATAATGAATTTTTGAGTTAATTTAAATTTGTGTTCTTTGACCTTTTCATTGTACTTGTAGTGTCTACTCTTGTGTCTGATATCCTGTCAAACGTTCAAAGGTTAACTGGAAGAGATCCCTTTAAGGGATAAGTTCGCCTTTGTACATCTTATTATCCTTTGTTCTGTTATTATCATGTGTTTTTATGTACAATAAAGAGTTTTACAATACAATACAATACCATTATGCAAACCACGGCAGGCTAATAAAATCAAGTGGTCTTTTTTTGAATTCCCAATTTATCTGGTTAATACAGTAAACCGGAAAGTACGTTTTCCCTAAATCCCAATTTGATATAATGATGATACCCACATCAGTCCGGCTGTATACGGTTCCGGTTGTTCAGCCGGGGGCCAGAATCCTCGGAAAATCTGTCTCTCGCGTCATTTGTTTACATATCCCTCCCTCCCCCATTTTTGCCCTTTTTAGGGTTCCGTAGCCAAAATGGCAAAAACGGAACCCTTATAATTTCGCCATGTCTGTCTGTTTGTCTGTCTGTCCGTCCGTGGCTTTGCTCAGGGACATCAATGCTAGAAAGCTGTAATTTTGCACGAATATATATATGTAAACTATGCCGACAAAACGGTACAATAAAAATTAAAAATAATTTTTTTTAGAGTACCTCCCATAGACGTAAAGTGAGGGCGATTTTTTTTTCTCTTCAAATATTCAACTTTAAAGCGCAAATCTTCATTAAAATCGAGCGTCCCCCCCCTCTAAAATCTAAACCTGTGGGTGAAATTTTTTTACAAAATTCAGGATGGTAGTAAGTATGTCAAACTTATAAGGAAAACCATAACGGTTAAGTTTTCTTGAGAATTATTAGAAGTTTAAGAGTAAATAGCAGCCTAAGGTAGAAAATATACCTAGACTTGAAATATTCCGTACAAAATACGAAATCCTTAGAAAAATATTACTTAATTCTTTCGTAATGGCTACGGAACCCTATTTCGGGCGTGTTCGACATGTTCTTGGCCGGTTTTGGTATAGAGGAACCATTATCGTATACGTTTATTTTCTGTTGATGGAAGCCTCCGAGTAATATCCGGGTGAACATGTAAACCTCATGAGAAAATTTTAAAATTCATTGTTTTCCCAATCTAGAGGAAATTTCACGTTACGAGTAAAATCATCAGAGTGTCATTGTGGGTTTTGAATAATCCATCACACATACCTATTTCAGCAGCCCCGTAAATCCCATAATCTATGGATACTCTGATGATACCTATGCCACTTGTTCCCCGTACGTATAGCTATTTTACATAGCGCACTAGGTAGTAGGGGCCTACTTTGCTTCTAATTTAATTAGGTACCACTACCATGAGTTTACAGTGACCGTACTCGATAGCGACGGCGTAAATTATTTGTAGAGGCACTGTACAATTCTCCATACAAATAATTTCGCTATCGAGTACGGTCACTGTAAACTCATGGCAGTGATACTGGTGCTTCGCCGGCCATTGCCGCGGCGCGCTCGCTTCGATCGCTCGTATCGCGCGTTATGTTCGCAATCGGACCTATTTGATAGCATCAAAATTTCCCGAACATAATTGAGTTTAAAACATAGTGAGCTTGACAAGTAAACGAGTAAATTTGATCAAAACTGAATACTGAATATTTACTACATACCTCCGTTTTACGTAGAAGAACAAGGGTCACCGACATAGCCAAGCGGATTAGCTCGTTGAAGTGGCAATGGGCGGGCCATATAGCACGGAGAGCAGATGGCCGTTGGGGCCGAAAAGTTCTCGAGTGGAGGCCACGGATCGGCAAGCGCAGCGTAGGACGTCCACCAACGAGATGGACGGATGACCTGGTTAAAGCCGCGGGTTCACGATGGATGCAGGCCGCTGCCAACCGAAGCAACTGGAGGTCTATGGGGGAGGCCTATGTCCAGCAGTGGACGTCATGCGGCTGAGATGATGATGATGATGATGACCTCCGTTTGAGAACGAAACCATAGGGTTTCGTGCGTGGCCTTTTTTAACGTATTCAAACCTCGTTGCGCAGACTGAGAAAAAGGTCGCAACTCCCTCCAAATATTTCCAAAGAATTATACAATATATTTTTCTTCCATTGCATCTCAAAGAGCTGTTCAAAACGGTCCGACTTCACTTAGCGTCATGTTTTATTCCAACAGCAACTCGGGCCGCAGAGAATGTTTTTCTTGAGATATTCATGACTGACTGAAACACCGCTGCGGTTGCTCTGAATTCATGGTATATATATATATATATATATATATAACTAAGGGTCATTTAGGCAATTTACACTGTGGAATATTAAACGCGAGAAGTAGCCATCTAGTTAAAGAAAACGTAAGAGATTTGTTGGTCAGATGTAGCTCTTAAATCGGTATTCTTTGATGATTTATAACGATGCTTTATATTTTATCATTTAAGTAAGTTATTAATCAAAGTTACATAAGGAGGTTCATAAGATAACATGTTATTTTTCAATGGACCCAAATGGCTTCACTGATTCTTTCCCGTTATAGGAACCTCTGATTGATAATGGCTATTTCGTTACTTTTGGACTGTGCAAAAAGAAATCTTCACTAATCCATACCTAATCTCCCAATATCCATATTCATAATTAAAACGCGAAAGTGTATTTGTCGGTCTGTCTCCTCTTCACGCTTTAACCGCTGAATCGATTTAGATAAAATTTGTTAGGTATACCTAGAGATAGTTTGAGTCCCGGGGAAGACATTAGGATAGTTTCTAGCCCGGACAGTTAATTGTTGTCGCGGGATAGCTATAAAAGGATTTTCGCAGGCGGAGTTGCGGGAAAAAGCCAGTAAAAATGTCAAAATAAAAAATGACCGTAAAATTATGAACGAAAAAGTATTAATCCGGAATTAAGTATATTTTCTCCATTACAGTAAATCTGTGGGCAATGAATAAGAAATGAGGTTTATTCGGCAAGTTGAGCTAGTTTCAGAGTCATAGCGGTAAATAGGACAGCCAGCTGAGGCTACTTTATTCTATTCGATTTCAAGAGGAACAACGGACATTTATATATTTCACACGAAAACACAAGCCGAAACATGGATACACAGAAAAACCAGAAAAATAGACCAGCGCTGGGAATCGAACCCAGGTCCTCAGCATTCTGTGCTGCGTGCTATTCCCCTACACCACCGCTGGACAGGAGACTAGACACGAATTTTTCCTATGCACCAATATTTCAATATTCATTCTTTTCATAGTCAATTTAGCAGCGACACTAATGCCATCTATGTACTAAATTCTCAACGAGAAACATTTTACATACCCGTCGGAACTATCCGCTCACCAGGGACAAGAGATGTCGCTATTAAGTAATCAAAACTAAGACTTTTTTTTTATACGACTGGAAGGCAAACGAGCAAGTGGGTCTCCTGGTGGTAAGAGATCACCACCGCCCAAAAACATCTGCAACACCAGGGGTATTGCAGATGCTTTGCCAACCTAGAGGCCTAAGTTGAAATACCTCAACTGCCAGTAATTTCACCGGCTGTCTTACTCTCCGCGCCGAAACACAACAGTGCAAGCACTGCTGCTTCACGGCAGGATTAGCGAGCAAGATGGTGGTAGCAATCCGGGCGGACCTTGCACAAGGTCCTACCACCTCTTTTTGTACACTGTACACTTTCTGACACTAATACTATTTAATACGAGAGCGAGAGGGCCGCACGACACGAACTTCGAGTTTCGTAGTAGCCCTGCTGATGCGTCAGGACACAACACGACAGGTAAATGCGAATGCGGCTTGTGTTATCTTTCGTTTCGTGTTATAATTACGACGTTTCAGCCTTCCTTTTACGACAGAGACGCAAAAATAAGTTTCTCGCTGGTCGTTCAGTATGTCCCTTTTCGACTAACCCAATAGAAAAGGGACATACTGAGCAGAAGTTAGGCGTGCTTGCTGTCTTGGAAGTATACGGAACAAGATCTCGGAGATACGTAACATTACGTTTATCCTCAGGAAAATTTAATTTCCCAAGAGAAAAACAAATTGCGTTCGGCGTGTTCTAATTATGTACACTATAGATACCTACTTACGTACCTACTGTTATATGTATTAGGCTTTTATGTTAGTAGCTCTAGGTTATTTTAGGTAAGTTAGTATACAGGTTGAGATTTTAAAAGTGTTAAAGTCAGTGTTTTAAGCTCAGTTAATGCTGGACAATGTAGGATAATAATATTATATATGTACATTAACGTTTTAAACTTCCGTGATTCTCACTCATAGTCAAAATGCCACAAACGGGACTTATCACGCTATTTTTACACAAGTAATATTTACCTCGACGTTACAGTCGAATAAAAAAAAATAATCAAATTCATCATGATCATTGGTCATTTCATTTTGGTCTGAAATACGTCACACTGAGTGCAGATTTGGAGCTTCACACTCACTATTAAATTTCTTCGCCAGTGTGTGCAGATTTGCTCGCGATGTTTTACTTCACCTTAAAGCTCGTGGTAAATTTCATACAGTAAAATTATCACCATGAAAAAATAGTAATTTTTTTCTGTTCAATTAAAAAATTGTATCAGTTCTTTGAGACAAGGGACTCTCGACCCAATTTTTTTTTTATTCGACTGGTTGGCAAACGAGCAAGTGGGTTTCCTGAGTGTAAGAGATCACCACCGCCCATAAACATCTGCAACACCAGGGGTATTGCACATGCATTACCAAAATACCAGACATTCAGTCTACACCGCCACTGTAAGTAGTCAGTGATCTACAACCCACATAGTTTCCTAGGTCCCATTTCCGGGCACCAGGCACTTAGCGAACCGGAGATGACAAGCGATGCTGGTCTTATCTCGAGGCTTGACCCTGATAACAAGTTGAACATGGGTTCCTTCCAGTAGGCTGCTCTCGCACAAGGGTACTACGCTACATAGATAAAGAGGTGTATGATATCCATCCATAGAGTATTTTCAGCTTTATTAATTAATAGCTGTTGCCCACGACATCATCCGCGTACCTAGAAGTATGAAAAATAGCTAACATCCTATTTTCAGACACCGAATATACCTACACAAAAAGCTCTTAAAAATTGGTCAAACCCACAGACAACATCAGGGGTATTGCAGATGCGTTGCCAACCTAGAGGCCTGCGACGGAATACCTCAAGTGCCAGTAATTTCACCGGCGGTCTTACTCTCCACGCCGAAACACAACAGTGCAAGCACTGCCGCTTCTCGGTAGGATTAGCGAGCAAGATGGTGGTAGCAATCCAGGCGGACCTTGCCCAAGGTCCTACCACCTGCAACCTAAAACTCGAGAACAAACAACCTCTCTACCCACTCGACTAACTGGTCGCCTAACTTGAATTCCTAATAATGTAAATATACTTATGCTACCTGTACGACCTTTTCCCCTGTTCTTCGCTTCACAAATGACGATCATATCGAGTGGAAAAGTATACAAAGAAACCGGCCAAGTTCGAGTCGGACTGGCGCACTTCGGGTTCCGTACAAAATTAATATCCAGTTTTAACAGAGCCACACAAAATGTTCGCAGTGTGTGGCATTTAATTTGGTTTATTGATATAGACATGAAAAATTAAGATTTTGCAGGTGGTAGGACCTTGTGCAAGGTCCGCCCGGATTGCTACCACCATCTTGCTCGCTAATCCTGCCGTGAAGCAGCAGTGCTTGCACTGTTGTGTTTCGGCGCGGAGAGTAAGACAGCCGGTGAAATTGCTAGCACTTGAGGCATTCCAACTTAGGCCTCTAGGTTGGCAACGCATCTGCAATACCCCTGGTGTTGCAGATGTTTATGGGCGGTGGTAATCTCTTACCACCAGGAGACCCACTTGCTCGTTTGCCTTCCAGTCGTATAAAAAAAAAAAAAAGATTTTTTTCTTATCGATTGCGCTATAAGAGCTATTCACACAAAATTTTCTAATAGGTATAGCTGGAAGTAGGTACTCTATAAATTTTTCAGCTAAGATAATTTGTATGGAAACACCATTTTTAATGTAACTTGACTATTTTTTTTTCAACTCGATACCTTTACGCGTTCCCAAGATAAAGGGTCTTGACAGACAGACAGGCGGACGGACGGATGGACAACAAAGTGATCATATAAAGATTCTGTTTTTCCTTTTGAGATACGGATCCCTAAATTAAAAAAGCACTCGGTAAAAATTGAGTTACATTTTTTTTCACGTCGATGATTTGTGTGGATTCACTGAACGACCATTTTCGATAAAATAATTGCGTACAATTTAAGACACGACAAAAGAGTATATTTGAAGAGAACTTACAGTATTTTGGTTACATAAAAAAAATCATAAAAAATCATAAATCATTTATTTGCATAAAAACATATATATACAGGTGAATAATGTTTTTCCATCGTATTTTGTCGGAGTTGTGCTTTCTCACTTAGCTTCAGTAAACTTAAAACATATACATATACTACTATTTCACACGAAAACACAAGCCGAAACATGAATGCACAGAAAAACCAGAAAAATAGACCAGCGCTGGGAATCGAACCCAGGTCCTCAGCATTCCGTGCTGCGTGCTATTCCCCTACACCACTTTTGTCCAGTGGTGGTGTAGGGGAATAGCACGCAGCACGGAATGCTGAGGACCTGGGTTCGATTCCCAGCGCTGGTCTATTTTTCTGGTTTTTCTGTGCATTCATGTTTCGGCTTGTGTTTTCGTGTGAAATATTAAACTTTCACGGGATAACCGTAAAAGAAACAAAAAAAAAAATTTGGAGTTGAAATAAAAAATACAAAAAGACTCCAAATCGTAATCTTGGTTTACATATACTACAGAAATTGCTTTTATACATATTTAGTAGGCCCCTTACTCAAGGAACCGGTAAAAATAAATACCGATCTGATAAAAAATTATGAAATGCTTTACTTGTTAGTTATTTTACGTGTATTTATTTAAGAGCATTGTAGGTAAATGAGATTTTTGTTTTGGCACAATGTTACCTTGCTAAGTTGACAATCAAATGACTGTCTTTTTGAAAGTTCTTGTGTCGTAGTAGTTGATACAAAAAAATCAGTCATTCTTAGGACTTAGAGTACAGAGTAAATATTTAGATTTTTGAGTTACCTATTTTACTTTTTTCAAAGTTTACCAAAATTTTACCAAAATTAAAAAAAATAGTTTTGCACACGATTGAATTAATATAAAAAGAAATAATTTATTATTATTAATTAAATTACCTAAGTAAATTAAGAAAAATCAACCAAAACCAACCTAAGTAAATCAAACAGCGGAGAGTAAGACAGCCGGTGAAATTACTGGCACTTGAGGTATTCGAACTTAGGCCTCTAGGTTGGCAACGCATCTGCAATACTCCTGGTGTTGCAAATGTTTATGGGCGGTGGTGATCTCTTACCACCAGGAGACCCACTTGCTCGTTTGCCTTCCAGTAGTATAAAAAAAAAATATATATGTAGAAAGCTACTAACATTAGTCAATAAGTGATTATGTATTAATAACAAAAAAATTATAACAAAAAATTGAACCGACTACAAAAAACTATACATAATTATACATAATTAAAACTATATATAATTTACGACCAGTCTGAAGTGGGAAACATGGCCCAAACCCTCTCATTCTCAGTAGATGCCTGTGCCCAGCAGTGTATATATAGGCTGAGACGAAACTGAAGTCGGTGTCACAGCACGAGCCAGCAGGAGTGGACCTATAGTCGTCTTCTTCACCTACATACCTACTTTATATATTAGACTTCAATCACTCCTCCTTTTTAGAAGTCGGTTAAAAATGGATTGAAAAGTCTGAATAAATATTATTATTATTATTATTAATCTTAAGAGAATTAGCATTATGAATAAACCATTATGATAAATAAATCGACTTCCTTACCCACAAGTGGTTGAGTTTAACCATGGATGTTAACTTTGCTTTATGTTAACTATGTGCGCTCTGCAATTGGCCAAATTTGGCTCAATTAGGCCCAATACCCGTTAGGGATTTACTTAATTGGTACATATATAACTTGTGGGTACCTAATCTACTTTTAGCTATTCTGTGCTTCTACCGCACCAATACTGCAACCACTAACCGCCAGTAGAACAAACCTTCGTTTATCGGTGATACTTTGTAATTCGATGGTACTGCGTCAGAATCTTACGGTGAGCTCACAATGGTGAAATGCAAGCAAACAAGTCGCTGTCAACTTGATTGTAACCATCAAATCTGACAGTGTCTATCGATTTTATAGCTTGCATTTCCTCAGTGAAATCTGTAAAAGATAATAAAGTAAGTAGTATTACCGAATTACCAAGTATCACCGACAAACCAAGGTTTGCCCTACCGCAGGTATGTTTTCAATTCGTATTTTCGTTACGAAACGTGATTCAACTACGCTCGATTAATAAATTAACCAATAATACACATCCGTGGTCTCACTGGGCGCACGCCCAAGATAACCAATTTATAAAACATTAAGCAATCGTATACGCTAAATTAGTATTAATTCAGATGGTCGAAGCTCAGGATATTTCAATTATACTCCTTCCTAAGTATGCGGGCAGACGATAAAAATAGTGAGGAAACGTGCTTGTTCCAATCCTTATTAATCATCATCATCATCATTCCAGCCTATTTACATCCCACTGCTGGACTCAGGCCTCCTCTCAGGATGAGAGGGCTCGGGCCGTCGGTCCCACGCGGGCCCAGTGCGGATTGGGAACACACATTGAATTACTTCGCAAGTGTGATCCTTATTAATGCCTGATTCAAATAAATTAGTTATAGAAATAGGAATAGAAATAATTTATACTTATGCAAGAATAGGTTAGTTACCGGTCTTAAGATGCTGACAAGACCAAATTTTGTTGAAATTGATGTTATTTAAGCAGTTTTTTAAGAAAAACTATTTGTTCCAGCGCATCAAAAAAAAATGTCAATATTCATCATATTTCAAAGATCCAGGACGGACTCGATACATAATTCGACAAAATCGGCTCGATAAAAAAAATTTGCAAAGATTGGTCTTAAACTCATCTTTAAACGGTTCTATGATTTTATTTTTTAGACGTATGAGTCTGCAATTAAAAACATGAAGTGAACATATTCATACCTAAAGTTCTAACGAGTCACATTTCACAAAACCTCGAGGGCATTTTGGTGTTGACAGCTTCTTAAATGACTGTGTTAGGGCTTGCGTACTCAACCTTTAAGCTAGTGTGCAAATAATAGCAGAAATTCTTCCGTAAACTATGCATAATTCAATATTACATTCCGTTATTGTGAAAAATACTAAGTACCTACCTATTACTGTAAAACAACGTACATAAAGTCTAGTTTTTAAATCCATCCATGCTAATATTATAAATGCGAAAGTGTCTGTGTTTGTATGTTTGTCTGTCTTTCACGTCGAAATGGAGCGAAGGATCGACGTGATTTTTGCCATAGAGATAGTTTATGCCAGAGAATGACATAGGCTACTTTTGATCCCGAAAAAATACACAATTCTCGAGGGAACAGCGCGCGATAACCGAATTCCACACGGGCGAAGCCGCGGGCAAAAGCTTGTGTTTATTTTGATTAAATTTCATGTGGCAAGTTATTAATACTATAGGGTCGAAAGAGAGTTTTGTTTGTTCTGCTTTCACACCTTAACTACTGAACTGAATACCAGACGTTTTGAATGCATATATGTTAGAAAAAAGAAATATTTATTATATTGGTTCCACCTCCTTACAGTAGGTAATAGACTGAAACACTAAAAATAATAATAAAACTTAGTTACGTACGTTACATAGAAGGCCAGAATAAATAATTTACTATACCTAGCAACAACCTACATTTAGAGCAAACTTTAACGGTCATATTGTTACCGATTATTAATCACACCGATGTACGTAAAAGTTTAATTAATTGCGAAAGTTCAAGGCATAATAGTTCACATACCCTTTCAAAATTCGCACAGGGAAACAAAAGATGCAACGCAATATCTCAAATGATGATAGATTATGAGTGTTTTTGCTGGATAACGGCGGCCATTCGTTACGATCCAGAAGGGTTGATCCCGCCGTGCGTGAGTGCTCTCTAATCGATGTGTGTAACATTTGGTTTAGTTAGCGTGAAGAATGGATTCCAGGATTCACATATATATTTTGACGTTTCATTACCTAAATCGTCACTTTATCTCTATTTTACTAACATGTAAAACACTTATTCCAAAACAAGATCCCCGCAAAAACCTTAGCTTCTTGGCTATCCGTTACGAGAGGGTTTACGGCAAAGATCGGACCGGCGTCCGCTCGTTCCGGCTCATTACGGCGCGTCTCGGTTTTTCCACGGACACACTGATTATCAGACTCACTTCGCTAATTAACAAGGACTGTTTCGCAAAAAGGTTTCAAATCTACAAATTATTCTAGTTGATCTCTCTAAGGTTCTGGCAGAATACCAGCGCTGCGGTTACCCGCAGTTTTATGCTGAGTCCAGCGCCTTTTTTCCCGTAGCACATGGTATCCATTTTTGTTTTTTTTTTCTGTTTTTAGTTTTATAAATACATAATAGGGTTACTAATGCTACGGACAATAACCAGCATTTTTTTAGAAAACAAAAATCAAATAGACTTACCTGCCTCGTGTTCTCTTTTCAAACGAAGATGATGACATCGGTATAAAATATTGGATTAATCCCCATTGAAAACAAATGACGATAGTTTTACTATTTCAACTCTTTGTTTAAATTATACGGATGCGTTTACGCTGTATTTCTAAGTTAATCCATTCAAAATTATCTAGTGTAAATGGTTCATGTTTCACTATATCACCCTAAATCTGAATAAGCCGACGAATTATCCTGCAGCACATACGATAAGATCCCATATTATCGAATCCCCCACATCCACCTCAAAAGTGGTCTAGCACACCAGCGTCTGTCGTGAACATAAAGCATTCATCCCTTTCCAATTCGCTCAATTAGAAAGGGATACACGCATTATGTCGGCGACAAGAACCAGCGTCTTAGGCCTCTGCGGTAGGAAGTGTGTTTTATGGGCCTGTTTTGTTTGTTATGGGGCGAGCAAACATATTTGTCTGGTTCTGAACGTATTTATTATGAAGGAAATTTGATGTTTTTTGTCGTGTCAACTGTTGACGTGTCACTAATGTTTGTATTATAAGTTTTTTTGTACTGCTTTATGGTGTGCAATAAAGAATATTTGTATTTGTATTTGTAATGTTCCTGTATCCAATTGTAACTTATGTACTTAGTACAGGATAAGTACGTACCCTTTGCTTGGTTAGTTGAAACAAGTGAACTGAATTCTCGCCTCGTGTAGAGATACGATACCAAGAAAAGGGTTTAGAATGACTCACTCATTCGTTTAATGGATATAAGGATAAGTAAATTTAGAATGAAATAGAATAGGTAGGTATATTGCGTGCGAGTGGGTTGACTAAAAAATGCGCTGGCCAAAGTATGAAAACAAAAAACATGTATACAAACCACCACTCAAATTACAACCCGATTTTTCGCAGAAAGCTCCCTTTGGCGATACGCTTGCGAACCTCTATGAATTTGTACTGCAGTAGTCAACTAAGAAACGCTTAAAATGTTGATGCGAAAGAAACCAAATAGGTAAATGAACTTCGTAACCATACAGAGGGCCTAAAAATTTTGATGCGAACGAAACCAAATGAACTTCTCGCTGTGTTCAAAGGCAGGAATTCGGCCTTCTTATTGCCACCGCACGACATCAATTGAATCCCCCGCCGACCGCTAATCTTCTCGAACGTCGTACTCGCTAAGCTCGAAGCATACCCGAAGCTCTTAAGTCGCCATTAAGCTATCGACCCGCTATTGTTTTTAACGACTTCCGAAACTTTGTCGGGTAATTTAAAAAAGTTAGTGTTCCTAATGTGATCTTGCGGATAAAGCATTGATTGAGTGTTAAACTTACGCGTTTCGCCACCGTGGAATCGAGTTTCGGAAGTATTGGAACTGCGGATATTTAGGTGCGGTGTCAAGATTGTAATTGAATCGGTAATGGTTCCGGCTAGGGGTCCTGGTTTCATTTGGATTTATGTTATGTGTGATGGCTTATTCCTGCGAGGTAGGATTGTGCTGAATACGTTCTGTGTTGGAAAATAGTCGGTTGTACTCGTATAACAAGTGCATAAAACGCGTCATTTTACCCGGGTTGTTTATGTTCATCCGAATCTTGGGCGAGGGTTGATAGATAAGTCTACGGTAAAATGAGTTATACTCTCTGCTTTCACTTCGATTGCATAAAAAACTGAAATAGCAACATTCTAATGCTCGTGGCTGTTAGCACCTAAATTACCTTGCTATTAATAAAATTAGACTAAGATTTTACCTTATATGTGCTAGAGCATAACATTTATTATGTGCTGCACACATGGGTAGAAACTTTACGAGCTTGAGAAACGAAAACAGAATTTACAGACGATGCACTATTTAAACAACGAGTGGCTGAACCTCTGTGTTTGAAAATACGAGAGCAAAATATTAGCAAACAAAATTTAAATTACTTTGCTTGCATAAAAGAAAAACAGAGCTGAGATTAAATAGTCAGTAGACCGAATATTTTGCACTTACTGTAACTTCTCTAGAACTAACAGTTGGTACGCAAAAGGACACCTCATAATCAAACTGGAGAATCGCTAAATGGACTGTGTTGTGAGGTCCCCGTGTGCCGATATACTTAGAAAATGTATCGCGCAGTAAGATACGTTCTTCTATATGATTCCAAATGCTGGCCAACACCCAGGGCGGACGAGCGGAAAATGCATGTCACCGAAATAACGCTGCTTCGTCGGTCTGTAGGAGCCAGGTGATTAGTTACAGTAAGGAATGAATACATCCGCGGAACCTTCAGGATTGTATTTGTTATTGAAAAGATGAGAGAAATCCATCTATGAATGGTACTCATACCTACTCCTTTACCTATTTATAATATCACTAGCTTTTGCCCGCGGCTCCGCCCGCGTGGTATTCGGTTATCGCGCGCTGTTCCCTCGGGAACTGTGCATTTTTTCGGGATAAAAAGTAGCCTATGTCACTCTCGGGTCCATAAACTATCTCTATGCCAAAAATCACGACGATCCATCCCTCCGAGCTCCGTTGTGAAAGCGTAACAAACAAACAAACTCACTTTCCCCTTTCTAATACTAAGGATTACGGTGACGGTAATCTAAGGTGATTAATTAAATAATTTTCAGTAAATAGCAGTCTTTGACTGGAACTTAAGGAACTTGTCAAAAGTGTAGAATGTACTCGAGAAGCCAACTTTTGAGTGATTTTTGGGTATGGCCTTAATAATTTGCGCCCTAACTTCATAAAGGTTGAAGGTTCTTCTTTAAAAAGTGGCTTTATGAGTGCGTTCTCTACAGCTACGTCGTGAGATGCGAGGATGGCCATATGACTAGAGTCAACCTACAATAACTCTGCAATGAAGTGACAACAGTAGAAATCTAAAGTTTGTTTGTGGCAATACTGATTTATAGTCAAACAACAAGTTTTGAACTTCTGATTAGATTTTAAACAGGTCATCGTTCATCCGCCAATACTATTACTTCTTATATTTCGTTTTCTATTTTTTTTTACCGTTCACGGCAAAACTTACTAAAGCCCACGTACATACCAAATCAAATAATATTTGTCATCAAATAAATAGTAATTGTTAGTTACGCTGTATTGAAATATCAATCACGCTATGGAAGTATGCATTGCATATTAGATTTCGCATAAGTATGATTTATTATACCTACTTACTTATCAGTTCTGTTCCTGAAAGAGTTGCTGCTTGTACTTAAAAGGGCACATTGACGGCCAACTTAATATTAAATTCGTCAATATATAGATGTGATCTAGTAATTAAAACTATTTTTATTTAACGCTTTTCCAGGCATAGTGCATATAGCGACAGCGACCATATAAATTTACACAAATATTCGACCTTGCTACATTTACAATATGGTAAAAAACCAATTGAAGTTGTTAAAAGTACCTACTATTCGTCTTAAAATTAATCCCCCATAGGTAAACAATATAAAACTATGATTCGTTTTGCAATAGCGCATCTAAATTAGCGGGACCTGGAAAAGGGTTAAATCAACGAAATTGTATCAAATTACAGGTGCTCAATACTTTTGGTCAAGGCTGTGTTATATAAATTCAGGTAAATACAAAACAAAGCAATAAAACGTTAAATAGTTTCTGACATATTTATTATTCACTAAATGACACATCAGAGTCTAAAAATTCCACTCCCTCATACACTTCTTCCTGTACCTGAATTCCTTCGGACTCTTCTTCTCTTTCAACCTCTGCTTCCCTACTCTCCCCACTGTCAGTGTCATCATCACTTTGCACATTTATAACAAATGGTATCAGATCATCCAATAACCCATCTTGTTGCCTGTGTTCAGATTCTAATTTTTTTACATGTTCGGCACACTTATGCCAATCATCCGGACTAACAGATGCAAATGCTTGCTCTACTTTTGCCTCCATATCTCGAGCTGAACCTTTTACATTTACGCTGCCTACTTTTCGCTTTGCCATACTCCATATTAGTTCAATAGTATTCAAGTGGCAATGGTATGGGGGTAACCGCAATACTTCATGCCCATTTGCTTTTAACAGCTCATCAATATAATATATTGGGTCGGGTTTGTTGCGTTTTACCAAAGTTAAAAGTTCAGCCCTGGTGAATGTTTCTTCCCAAGGAAAGTTATTTGAGGTAAGCCAATCACGGATTGCTTGTTTCCTTGAACTGGTATTTGGTGCCTTATTAATCTGAATTGTGTGGTAACTTGCGTTGTCCATAACTATAATGCTTGGTGTATCCAAATTAGGCAGCAGCTTATCTTGAACCCACTTTGAGAAATTGGCAGCATTCATGTCATCATGATAATCGGCTGACTTTGATTTGCTGCTAAATATTAAAAGGGCATTATTTACAAATCCTGATTCAGTGCCTGCATGTACAATTATGAACCGTTTGCCTTTTGATATATTAGTGACCATTTTAGAAGTTGACGGACCCTGCCAACTTTTTTTTGGTTTGTAGTTAACATGAATATAGGTCTCATCTAAATATACAATCGGTTTTCTTTCCTCTGAAGGCATATTTCTATATTCTGTAATTTTTCTAATGTATTTGTGTCTTGCTGCAGCAATATCATTTTTTTCCATTAATATGGTTCTCTCTTCAACATTTTTCTTGAAACAAAATCCCATGTCATGTAGAATTTTGCGTAGTGTTTCATGACCACCATCAAACTGAATAGATTGTCGCAACGCACTAAGCAGTTTTGCGATTGTGGGGACCTCATTTCTTACTAAGTAAAATTCATTTATCAGGTTACGTATGGCAACCTTATCGAAGTCATCAATATTTCTTTTCGTGGCACGGCACTTGCGTTTCTTGCCAGGAGTTACCCATATGCCTGAATTTGTATTACCTTCGTGCTTGATTTGGCGAATTGTTCTTAAGCTAATACCTACAAATAATAAGTTAATATGTTAAGTCTAGAAAATATTACTAATTTAGACCTTTAAAACAAGTTCAAACAACATCTTACCAGTCATTGAACTAATTTTTTGAATATATGTCGCCTCTGCGCTGACGTCCAATTTGTCCATTTGTTTGAGTTTGTCAACAGAATTTTTTATTGTTGTCTGAACAGCTTCAGATAATTCCCCTTGAAAAAACGAATATACAAGTTAAATATATATCTTTACTTTATCATATTATTTCATGAAAATAATATAAAAAAAGCAGAAAATAGCTATAAAATATCAAGAATTTATTAGGGACTTACTCGTAGAGGTTAGAATTTTATGTAAGCATTGCTCTTTTTGCTCACAAACGGACTCCATTTCTTCTTTTACATTTTGGAAATGAGTAATCATCTTGAATATAAGTTCTCGAACTCCACTTTTAATTGTTTTAACCATTTCGAAAGAAGGATTCGCAAAAACCTCGAAAAAAATACTCACGATCAATTAAAGAAATGTCTGAGTGACAACATGAAAAAAGTATTACCACAGCGTGATTTTTCTGGGTTGCCAATTAATATCTTATGCAGAGTTATCGTGGGACGATTCTAAACGAGTGCTTTCCAAGGAGGAAGTGAAACGACACCTGAGGCGCTGCTATGAAATTTGAAAATCGAAGTTCGTATCGTACCGTCCTTTTCACTCTAGTATTAAATAATATAAGGGTCAGCGGGACGGCAAGATACGAAGTTCGAATTTTTCACTTCGTAGGGGCTGAAACCGTACCTATTGTCTAACGCCCATGCACGCGCGATTACATTCACCATCTTTTTCTACCTTTATCTTTTACCGTATGATAGAAAGAAAAGGTAAAAGCGATAGTAATTCCGAGTGCGTTAGACAATATGGCGACTGGATTAACAAAAATCAGGTAGCAACCGTTTCAGTGAAGTAAACTAGGAGGAGTTAGCAAATAAAATGGAATAATAAAAGCCAGGGTACAGAATAATAAAGGGTTTATATAAAATAAACAGAAAACCAAGTTACCAGACCGAATAAAAGACTAAAACATTTAGCTAAAACTAAGGACAAAAACCTTGCAGCAAACACTCCACCTAATTAACAAATGCAAGCTTAAATAAAAGTATGTAATATCTATAGAGCTGAAGACAATAATCTAACGGTCGATGCTTGGTAAGCAAAAATGCAACCACAGAATGAAATTTGTTCAACTGAGTCGCTAAAAACAAAAAGTTACAGCACAAGTCCGTGTCCCTATCAGTATGTGTGTGACCGAGCTTTCTTCGAGGTAGAATTTGAAAACATGCGTTTTCCCAGAGATAAGATCAAGCTAGATTGATTGTTAGCCCTCGAATATGCTCACTGAGAAAATTTATAGAAGTCGTTAGAGCCGTTTTCGCGATTCCAGAAATAAATAATAGAAGATTGCTGAATACGGGAGCAATACTATTTATTAGATAGTTTAAATGAAACAACCAATACTATAAGCTGAGACCGAAAGCCAATATAAGGCTATTCCGACTCGAACGCGATATAAAATACTATATATTTTATAACGTCAGCACAAAATGGCGCCTCGGCGTCATAAACTCGAAATTTTTATTTTCATAAAAGGAACGGAAAATTTAGGAACATTGGCGCCAAAAATCCGCCATTATGATTTTTTAACAATTTCATGTACCCAGTGTCTCTCGCGTCATTAAGACGAATCCAATGACGTATCATTTATCAAAATCGGTTCAGTGGTTGAGTAGTTACGAGAGGACATAGGAATAGACATATATACATACCTACATACGCGTCAAACACATAACCCTCATTTTTCGCAGTCGGGTATAAAAAGAACGTAAGCAGATGCAGAAAAGCGAAAAAGACAACGCTTAACATTTACATTCATCTCATCTTTACATACACCAACGGCATCATCATCGTTTTCTAATTCTGTGAAGAGGCCTGTGCCCTGCAGTGGGACGTATAATGTTCAGGTGGGGTCCATATCGACTCGCATACTTGTTGAAAGTCCGAATGTAATCCTAATTTTTGTCAGAATGATCGTTTGTCATAACTCTTTTTTTCTCTGAATCTAATGATTGTTTAGAATTCTTATAAAATAAACCTAACCTAACCTATAGTTTCCCATAGGATGACCATTTAATTTTTTTAGAAAAATATAAGGTTTAAGTGCGAAAAAAATTCGGACAAACGATGATTCGGACAAAAATTACGGTATGACTAGCGAAGAGTATGCGAACTTTGGCGCTCCCGTACAGGTGTGAAGATGCCAAAAACACCATGTGATAAAACTACACATTAATATAGTAGACTGCAGGCATCGTTTGGCATTTATCAAATTTTTAACGAGATGACACCATCCCAGCCCACAAAATAAAACGCAAATAACGCCATATGGCGGGACATCATCGCGCAACAATCCGACTAATGCGCGCGCAGACATTCGCAATAAAAACTGCAATCGAGACAATGCACAGAGAAATACACTCGAACTGCATGCACTATTCACGCCTAAGCAAACAAATAGACAGACCGACGTTTAATAACCGTTAGGGTGCTTCTGCGGTTGAAAAAAGGCGCAAAATCGAGTACCTGCTTATGCTAGTTTTAGATTTTTCTCACCGCGGTGACATGTGTCGGAAAGGGTTAACGACGGGTTAAAAACATCGTTGTTTTCTTTATGGTGCGGCGACAAAGGGCAGAGGTTACCCACCCGCTGCGCTCATTGGGCTTTTTGTGGCCAAAAAGGATTATTGTCGGGAAAATATTTGACGTCTATATTTCGAGCGCCATTGTTGCTTTTGCACAAATGGCTGGAATATTTTTTATGCGAAATGACTGTCTCATCTCGCGAGCTTAATGACTTTAATGTCCACTTGCGCGAATATTTTCTCTCGCGACCCACAATAGCACGGAAGTTATTTAAAAAAAGAAATTACTACCTATTCAACTGTAAAAAAAAAAGAGAAATAAATTATAACGCCCGCACTTGCCACATTAGCTGCTCCATTGCATTGATTAGACTTACCCTAACTCTTACATCAACTGCATAAGGGTTGATTTTGTTAATCCCAAATCGTTTTCAAATAGGATTACAAGTGCCACTTCGGGACAATTGAATTTTAGAAATGTTCGCGATACCCTCTTGAATAAAGTTTCAACAAATGTCGCGGTACATTACGAGACAAAGAGCTACAATTTTTTATTGCGCGACTGTACCTTCTACATTGGACTCTAAAGTGAACGCTATAAGAGTTTTGGCAGGTACAGTCGGGCATAAAAGAACAGAGGTTTAATGGTGCGGGGAGAGCAGGCCACAACGGGCCACTTTAAAAATGCATCCGTAAATTAAATGTAATTGTTCGCTCGTTAACCGAGGGGGACGGATACGGTTTTTTTATGTTTTTGGTTTATGTCTGATTCTATTAGAAAGCTGCATATGGTTGGAATTACTTTTGATATTGAATGTCTTCCTGCTTTGATTGTGCAGTGGTTTGTTTATGGCTACTTAAATAAACAATTGTTGCGCTTTTTAAATATTATTTAGTTATTTTAGAAAATGTTGTATTTAAAATTTAATTCGCAGATTTTTTCAGTGTGTACCAAAACAACGATAATTGACTTAAATAAAAAAAACTAATAATTTAAATAGTGGCCCCGGGCGTATGGTGGGTAAACCTAGAGCAAACTAACACAGAAAATAATGTAGCATACGAAACAATACACTACAAAAAATATTATTACTATAATAAGTTAACATACAAAGACAAAATGCAGGGATAGACAATGAATATGATTAAAAAAATTATTATTTAATAATCTTTTTGGATTGAAATTAAAATACCTAATATACAACTCGAAAAAGTTCCTTTGATTATGGTATAAAACAAATCATTACAAGAAAATGAATTCAGATGTGATAGCACATACCACATAATAACAAGTAAATTAAACAACAAACAAACAAACCAACAAACTGTCTCACAGTTTGGCGAACATTTAATATAGGTAAGGTACAATTTATTTTCATTTCTTATTTAAATAAATTGTACGTTACATTGGGCAGATATAATTAGTAATATGTGCATTAAAACCTCCTGCACATATCAAAAACATACTGGCTGAATGAACATTCCGCTTTCTCCCGCACGGCGGCGCCACCAGTCAGTTGCGCAAAATTGACAGCTCGAAATGAATGCCGGCCGGCGCGCGCTCTTTTAAATTATTCATAAAAAACTCTGAAAGTGCTGTGATTGTGTCTTAAATGTGTCCCTGGGACTGAGGAATAGAGCCAGAACAAACTGTAAGTGAAACCTATATCTTGCCCAATTCGGTTTTGCTAATTATTTTCAATATTCAAATGTCGTAGTTCAAACATTTTGGTCAATCGAACCGCATCCTCAGTTTGCAAACTAAATACACATTCATACACATAAAACACACATTTCACGCAGTTTTAAGGTAACAGGCTTATTTCTAATCTAAGTTATTTACCTAGAATAATACGTATAAAATAAACGTTTTCAATTTTCGTTCTTTGCAACGCGTCGCGCGCGTCTTTTGTTTTTTAATTCGAAATGGACGAAAAAGAATTCGATGTCGAACAACTTATTAACAAAAAAGAACTGCTTTTTATACGATGTCAAACGTTATTTGAACTATCCAAATCAACTCCACCAGAGCGTTTAACCGAATTTAATTTGCGACTCAAAGAACTTCATTCGACTCGGGAATGTTTCGAACAATGCATATTCGAGTTAAATTCTTACAATAAGAAACAAAACCCGAAATTTAAACCAAATTATCAAGAAATTCAAACCTTTGACGACATGTATTTCCGTATTCTGAGTGTAGCGGAGGCTAATAGCGACACTTGGCAATCGTGTGACGGCAGCGGTAGCGGACCTTCGTCGCGCTCCGCGGGCCGCGGCCCGGGCGCTGCCGGGCCAGACTCGCGGTCGGCTAAGCCGCGGCTGCCTAAACTAGAATTGTTCCATTTCGATAGCAAATTAGAAAACTGGCAAACATTCTATGACACGTTTACGAGTTTAATTCATAACAACAATGATATTACGAACATTGAGAAGTTTTATTACCTGCTCTCCGCAGTCAGCGGTTCGGCATTGACTGTGGTCAAAGGGATGCCAGTGACGGCCGATAATTATCCGATAGTATGGGCTTTGCTAGTCAAAAAATTTGAGAACACTCGTGCCTTAGCTACGAGCTATTTAGATCGGCTGTTTCAATTTAAGCCTTTGTCAACTGAGTCGGCTACTGGTCTAAACACATTTTTACAAACGTATCAAGAGTGTGTTAAAGCATTGAAACTTTTGAAAATCAGTAACCTATCGAGTTTCATACTGTTTTATATGGGATTGCGAAATTTAGACCCCGTCACTAGGCGCGAATTCGAACAATCTGTAGATCAAACCGATATACCTACTTACGAACAGCTGATTAATTTCGTGGAGAAACAGGCGCGTGTTTTGGAAATGTCTGAGGTTAAAATTAGTACATCAAAAATTCAGTTTACGCCTAAGAGTGTTCCTAACACCTCTGCAAAGCCGAATTTTGTTCGAACAAATAATAATAATGCTGCTAATTACAGTAGTGCACCGAAGCAGTTCCAAAAGCCGTGCTTGTCAGCTGTGAGTAAGAATAATAGCGAACGATCAAATAGATGTCTATTTTGCGACAAACCGCATTCAACTTATCGATGTTTCGAGTTTTTTGATTTAACACCGGTGCAGCGTCTTGACAAAGTGAAACAGCTTCAATTATGCGAAAATTGCTTTCGTCAGCATTCGTTGTCCGAGTGTACGTCAAAAGTGCGTTGTGTGCTGTGTAAACAACCGCACCATCACAGTATTCACTTAGATACAGTTCCAACTGTTCAAAATTCATCAATTAATCAAAACGGTTCAAATAGTCAAAACATTTCAAGTATTCAAAACGTTTCAAATGGTCAAAATCAAAGTCAAAGGTCAATGCCAAACGTCGGCTTGACTTGTTCGTCAAATTCAACCGTGCTGTTAGGCACTGCCATGGTGCACGTCGCAGATCGATGGGGAACTTACCACGCCGTACGTGCAGTCATTGACAGCGGTGCCATGTCCGGTTATATGACAAAAGAGTGTGCCCAGCGCCTGGGTTTGTCTCGACGCAAGTGTCAGTTTGAACCCATGGGTCTGGGAGGTGCGCCAGTGCAAGATTTCGGTCTGGTTACATGTTCAATTAAACCACGAAACTCATTTGGTCCGGTGCTTAGCACTGATACTGTTGTCGTAAGTAATATAACTAGCAACTTACCTACAGTAACCTTATCAAACAAAGTTATCAATAATTTCAAAAATCTAGAGTTAGCTGACCCGAACTACTTTTCGGCGGCTCCAGTTGACTTGTTGATCGCAGGTGACTTATTTCCCTACATTTATGACGGTCAAAATATACTACCACGTGACCCGGGTTTGCCCGTCGCGATGCATTCCATATTCGGATATGTCATTACTGGTCAGACAGTACTGAGTGACGATTGTGAGTCAAATACAGCTTCGCTCAACTTGTTCTCTGCTAATAAAACTAGTAGTATCGATAAAATCATGAACTCTTTCTGGGAGACTGAAAACGTGCCGTATGACGTCACTAAAAAACCAGAAGATTTGTATGTCGAACAATTGTTCCAAAACGAACACAGTCGCGATACTACGGGACGTTATACAGTGAAGTACCCGTTCAAACCCAGTTTTGATCTCGGCGATTCGACTCCACAAGCGTTACGTCGTTTCAACAATTTAGAAACAAAGCTGAATCGTCTTCCGGAACTTAAGGAAGAATATAATAAATTCATGTCCGAATATGAAAGCCTTGGTCACATGACTTGCGTAGGTGATTTTGGTACTGTGGATTCTAAGTACATAATTCCTCACTTTTGTATTCTCCGACCGTCAAGTACCACGACAAAACTCCGAGTAGTTTTTGACGCCTCATGCAAAACGACAAATAATAATTCTTTAAATTCAGTCGTTTACGCCGGTCCTAAGCTTCAAGCAGATATTAATGAGATTTTAATAAATTTTCGTATACATGAAATTTGCTTGTCAAGTGACATTTGTAAAATGTTTCGAATGACCTTGATCGAAAAATCTCAACGCAATTACCAACACATCTTGTGGAGGTTTCAACCTGATCAACCTTTAAAGGTGTATGAGTTAAACACGATCACATACGGCGTTGCTAGCAGTCCGTACCTAGCGATCCGAGTCCTGCATCAACTGGCTGACGACGACTGCGAGAAGTATCCTTTAGCGAGCAAGGTTCTAAAAAAGGGTTTCTTCGTCGATGACCTTCTGTGGTCAGTGAGCAGCTATGATGAAGCAGCTAGGCTACAGGATGAACTGTTAGAGTTGCTGAGTGGAGGAGGATTTCTGCTTCGTAAGTGGGCCAGCAACTGTCCCCAGGTACTGGCTCGGGTTCCAGCTGATCACCGCGAAACGCCCATTGCATTCGAGGATGACAAGGACCTATCCATAAAAGTTTTAGGTCTGCAGTGGCGACCCGCCGAAGATGTGTTTTCCTTCGTATTCCATCCACTTCCAGCTTCACAGGCGATCACCAAGCGTAGTGTTTTGTCACAGATTGGTCGTCAGTATGATCCCTTAGGTTTCGTGGCTCCTTGCATATTCTACGCGAAATGCTTCATGCAGAAACTCTGGCTCCAACAGCTGGGTTGGGATGAGCGGCTGCCTCCGGAACTGGAAAAGGAGTGGCTCACCTACATGTCAGAGCTCCCGCTGTTGTCGAATTTTAGCCACGAGCGCCAGGTTACTGTCAAACAGCACAGCTACTACCAGATACTAGGATTCTGCGATGCTTCAGTTCAAGGAATAGCTGCGGTCATCTATTTGCGTAGTTTTAACAATCAAGGTAATTCGAAGGTCAGTCTAGTCATTGCAAAATCCAAGGTTGCACCCTTGAAGACAGTGACCATTCCACGTCTCGAGCTAATGGCTGCGCATTTGTTAGTCAAGTTAGTCAAATATACGAAGTCAATATTGTCTGAACGAATTCCTGTTCATGAAATACTCTTGTTTACCGATTCCTCTGTGGTGCTGAGTTGGTTGAATACACCCAGTTATAATCTCAAAACCTTTGTGGCTTCGCGTGTTTCCAAAATTTTGGAGACCGTGCAAAGCGATTGTTGGTTTCACGTGAGCGGCGCGTCCAACCCCGCTGACGTGTGCTCGCGCGGAGCGCTACCTTCCGTGCTGTTATCGACAGCGGAGTGGCTCGGAGGACCGAGCTGGCTAGACGCACCAAGAGAGAATTGGCCAGTAAAATCAATTGATCAATTTAAATCGGCAAATGTGCCAGAACTCAAAATTCCATGCGCGACTTTGGCTCAAACTAGCGTGCAAAACACAACACGTGACTCAAATCTTGTTTATGATTTAACTGAAAAATATTCGAGTTTTAGCAAACTTCAAAAGGTCTTAGCTCGTTGTTTTCAGTTTATCAACAATTGTAGATCGACGAAGTCTAATAGGAACACGGGTCCTTCGTCTCTATCAGATTTAAAGAACGCACACGATGTGCTCATCAAATCAGTTCAGCGAGAGCATTTTGCAGCTGATCTCGAAGCAATTTCCAATGGTTACAGCTGTAGTTCTTCACTTAAAAGGTTAGCACCCTATGTCGACCCCCTCGGTTTTCTCAGGGTAGGGGGTAGGTTGTCTTTCGCCGAACTACCGTATCAAAAGAAGTATCCATTATTGCTTCCTAAAAAGTGCAACTTTACAAAAATTCTTATCGACTATTTTCATAAAATTTATTTACATATCGGTCCGCGTACATTGCAATTAAACGATTATTTGCACACGCTGCAGCAGCGACAAAAATGGCATAGGAATTGTCGTAATATTCAAGTTGATGAACTCGTTCTTATGCATGCTGACGCTCCTCCGCTTCAATGGCATCTCGGTCGTGTGACGGAACTTTATCCAGGAGCTGATGGAGTTGTACGGGTGGTAAAAGTAAAAATCCAGAATGGCGAATACACGCGACCCGTTGTAAAGCTTAGTCCACTTCCAATGGAATTAGATTCAGCATAATTTTTATTTTCCTTTGTTTCTTTGCATGAATTTGACGCAAGAAGGTGTCAAGTTTACGACAATTTTAGGTTCGATATAAGTCATTTATTTTACTCAATTTACAGCTACACGTGTTTAGTTCACTAAGTCAACAAATACTTACACTATACAGTCCACTTACCTTATTCAATACCATCCCTGGTTTTGTTTGTAAACTGGGGAATCTGGGGTAGATTCCCGGTGGGGGGTTTATGTACGTTACATTGGGCAGATATAATTAGTAATATGTGCATTAAAACCTCCTGCACATATCAAAAACATACTGGCTGAATGAACTTTCCGCTTTCTCCCGCACGGCGGCGCCACCAGTCAGTTGCGCAAAATTGACAGCTCGAAATGAATGCCGGCCGGCGCGCGCTCTTTTAAATTATTCATAAAAAACTCTGAAAGTGCTGTGATTGTGTCTTAAATGTGTCCCTGGGACTGAGGAATAGAGCCAGAACAAACTGTAAGTGAAACCTATATCTTGCCCAATTCGGTTTTGCTAATTATTTTCAATATTCAAATGTCGTAGTTCAAACATAAATAAAAAAAAAAACTGTTTAGGTAAAACCATTGCTTAACTAAAACTAAAAGAAATTACTTAATGTAACCCCTTAGGCAAAGTGTCAAAGATGCTTTGCCCGAGGAAACTGTCAGCTCTTCGCTCCCTTGTGATGTCTACTAACCTTTTGGATATTTTTTTAAAAAGCTTTAAGGGTTACAACGTTGTAGTTACTGTTGTACTGCCAAATTTATTTTAGGGATCTATAAAAAGGTAAGTGAAACGGAGATGGGTCGATCAACTTTTTCTTGTAACCTCGTTGCCATGGTTACGTCCCCTGGACAACTCTTTGAAACCACGAGTTTCTATATGTTTTCTGTGGTTAAAACTCATCGAGTATAAATTTTTGTCATATTTAGGTACAAGCTCATTATTTTATAAGAAAGAAAGAAAGAAAACATTTATTCGTGACATTTTACAAATTAAAGAGGAAGACAAGAAAAAGGAAATCATTATAACAATAAAGAGTTACAATAAAATATAATACAAATTTTTTCACGAAATGGTCCCAACTCAGCATGATATCAACCTTGCGGCCGACGCTGGTCTTCCGTTGATATAGACTATCTCCTAAGCATATTAGTCGCATATATCAAAGCGGTTTTTTTAAGAAACTCTGTGACTGTTGTCTTTTGGATAACTGGACAGAATAACAAACAAGAAAATTCTTTGAAAATTATATCGCCTTGGGAGAAAATATGTATTTGAAATTATGAAAACAGACGACATAAACGACGACACAATAACGGAATGAAACCCAAAGCATACGATTGGTCAGATTAATAAAACAATCGCCAATCACTCCGTAAAAAACGCCTAATGCGCTTATTGTCATTCGTGATAAAGCAAATACAGCAGATATTGGACAATGACCAAAAAACCGCGGTCACGATGACATAAGGTGCGAATGGCATCAATTTGCTGGCCATTGAATGACACGTTTGTTCCCAGCGTTGCGTCCCATTTGTGCCCACTTGACCCCAACTCCTGCGCATAAATTACGCTGATAATCCGAATTTGGGGCTCGAGCGTCGAATATGGATGAGGACACTTTTTTGTATAGATATATAATATAATATATTACTGTGATTGCCTACTTATGTTTAATTAAGACTATATATCGACGGTAAAAAGCAATCCTGCTGTAAACCACACCCTTCACAAAAATTTTTTATTTCATATTTAGAATCAGAAAAAAATTCTGCGTCGAATGGTCCTATTCTCGTGGCTCTACGACCTCTAGAAGTTTCTGTACAGCATTTCAGTTTACCCTATTTTTTCAAAAAGACAACTGAATACTTGCTGTAAATAGCACGAAAAACAGCATTTTTTTATCATTTGGAATTTAAACCTATTTCACTTTTGCAAATAATATGATCTTTGTAGTTACTACGCAACTCGCTACTCAACACATGTTGAGTAGTGCGGGTTACAGCATAATTGCATATAACATTTAAGTAACGTACCGTGTTTACTACATTTATTAGGTACTAAACTTTTGATCATCGTAGTTTACTACATTCTAAACAAATATGGTATTATATACAATGACTAGTTACGCCAAATTGAAAACACTAAGTTTTACGAAATTTGCTATTTATGCCCTTTTCAATACAGTAGTCGTCTATTGATCATGCGCATTTACTGCATTTGAAACACGCGCTCGTGCTGATTTGACCGCGGCTTACCGCATGTCGTTCAGTTACTCCGCGACGAATTTGAAAGTAAACAATAAAGCAAAGGATGTTTTAGCGGGTTCAGACGAAGAAGACGTAGATAAAATAGAAAATGATGAATAATTTATTGAATCAGGTGCTACTTTGCGGAGGTCCATTTTAATGAACACACATGAATCAATGTTCATTATGAAAGAGGATGAGGGCTTGGGTTTTTGCATGAAAATATAATAAGTAAGTAATTTATGTGTCGCACATGCTTAGCTGTCTTGCACGTGTTTTCGCGGGGTAGCAAGGTAATTAAATTAAGTTCAGAAAATGATGATGCAATTGAATAAATCTTAAAAATAATTAAGACACTAAAAATACCGATAGGTACTTATTATTATTTAAACGAATGCTGTTATTCTTTCACTAGATTTTATGTACAACTAAATAGCAATAGAGTATTTCCTGCGATTCAGCGTCTATTTTTACCTAACTAGGTGTCAGAAATGTTATAATTTTTGATCTCATTTAGTAATTTAGAATTGTTTTATGTTCTGAAACATTTTAAAATGACGTTAAATAAATGTCACTCCATACTTACATCGTTTTAATTTTACTATCCTTTCTTATCTTCTTACATTTAAAACAATTAAGTGCACCTAGTTACATAGATTTTTTTCATTTACGTCAAAATTTACACAAATGAATAATTGTGATAAGTAATAACAGCAGTTTTGCTTTAAAGTAAAATACTTGTTTTGGAGCCGCCCATACAGTTATCTCCTTCATTTACAGCATATTTGCGTTATAGAAAAAAAAGTGTTAATGCTGTAACCCACACAAACATAGACTAAAACTAACTTCTAGTTAGTTTTTGGTATTCGACTTGATAAACAATCAAAAAAGGCATTCTTATTCTAAAAATGACATTTATAGGATTAATAGTTTAGGAGATATGATTTTTTTTCCAAAATCTCAAAAGTTTTTGGGCTCTGGTGAACACTTTGGATTTTGCGGGTTACAGCAGGATTGCTTTTTACCGTCGATATCGACTTAAAGTCGGTTAAAAATACGTTTTTAATACATTATTTTTTCTTGATTGCACTTTTTATCCAAATTTCAAGCCAAGCCGGCTACTGGCATTCGATGCCAATTGATTTGCGAGATTCAGGCTAACTAAATGAACTCAAATTATATGAAAAGATAAAAATGTAAAGCTTGTAAAACACACTTCTACCAACCCCTTTTTGTGTCGGAGGTTAAATACTTAAAACAAAAATCTAAAATTCAATATCTCCTTTGAAAGAAATAAAAATAAATTTTAATACGTAGTTACGAAATGATTTCAATTTATATTTTCACATAAATAGTCTATTTTTGGACGAGGATTAACTTAAGCCTTAATTTACAGGGCAATAAGCAGGCACTCTGACCCGATTAATTAGTCAATAAACCAACGTACAAATTGAAACAATTATAATGTAGTTTTTTTTTACCCACGTGATGGTTCTGGATTGATTTAAATATAATAATATTTAAATAACATCTTGATGATGATCATCACTTGAAAACGAGTCGACCACATACTATACTTATACATAGTATTTATAATAAAAATATTATACAATTTAGTAAGCAGTATAAAACACAATGGCATACATACGAGTATAGGGAAAATTTCCAAGGAAAGCAAATAATAGGCAACCCATTGCATTTTTTAAATAATGAAGTTTTGTGCTGTCTTCACGAGATATTCTAGCAAGGTATAGGAATATTACACTGATAAACAAAGCTCGGAATTCTTAATAATATATCGATACACAACATATTAAAAAAGGTTAAAAGTAGAGATCAACAATAGATGGTTTTATCGTTAAAGAGCTATCTCTTCTAACTAACTTTTGAGAAGTCGAAAATGACGTGAAGTAGACATAAATATGTATTATGTAATGAAAACAATGAATAGTTAACAATTTCTATTTTAATAATTCAAATTCAAATTCAAAGTCCCTAGTCCCTGTGTACTACCTATTTAGTGGCGTTATAAAAGATGCTACGATTATTATTTTACGATAATAATTATTATCGATATCATTTAGGTAGAGTCGATAAGTGAGAAGTCACTAGGACAGATCAAAAATGCCGCGAAAATTCCGGGATCTGCTGATAAAATATATTACCGAATGTTAACAGTAACCAATTATATATACCCAAATAATGTGCCTATTACCCTATTAGTATACAAATAACGCAATTTGAATCTCAGGATTAAAAAAAAAAACATTTTAATTACCTAACCAAAAAAATACGCCACATTTGTTCCCTTATCGCAACGATCGGATTTACCCCAAAATGATGAATAATCCTTAAAAAAACTCCGGCACATACAATTGACATGTTTAGAAAATCCACGTGCTAAGGGCGTTAGATCTAACGCAGGGATTCTCAAAGTTTGAGTACCTGGCGTACGTTAGATACCTACAGATTTACTACTTCGTGTTGTTGCATTGGTCTACTGGTAAGGTACAAGATCCGTAGGGATCGCTACTTACTTTCAATGCACCACTACTGTCTTGTTGTAGGGGGAAAACATTGCCACTTGTAGGCATTCCATCTTATCCTTATAGGTCGTGTGCAATCCTTCTATGGCTATGAGTGTCTGTGGACGGGCGGGATCACCTATCTGATGACGTAATTTTAAGTACCTAAAATTAAAGCTTGTGAAAAGACGAAAAGAACACTGTAAGAACTAATAACACTACTGTGGCCTCATACACTGCGGAAATTTGAGAACCTTTGATCTAACGTTACACGTGTATTTGTTCTGCGATTACGTCTAACACAGGTGCAACACATTTGCATGCGTTTTTGCGCGCCCCTGTGCATTTCTAAACTAATGCTCTAATCTAATATTATTTAGACCGTTGTCTAAATTAAGTCCGGTGTTGTGTTAGGCTGAGTCCGAATTACGGCTAAGCCGCGGTTTTTAACCGCGAGTTTTTTTTATACAAGTAAACTTAAAATCGGCACTGCGGCCGCTTGCATTAATTTACTTGATTCACAAAGTCATGCGGTTAAAAACCGCGGCGGTTGGCGGTAAAAGCGCAAGTAAAATCTCTCCTCGAATCTGGCTCAGACCCGATGAATTTGCGGACGCTAGGTGGCGCTGATGTCGTGAACAGAGCCAATGCTGTATTGTCAACAAATTTGCATAAGTATGTAGTAGTTTTATGTCAAATTTCAAGTCAATACGACCACTCGAAGTGTGTCAAATTTAACCTGCACGACTTGACCTGTAACACACACACACAGTTAAATACAAGCTTGTATTTTTTTTCATTCACGTGGATCTCTGGAAAGTGACGCCTATGCGCCTGTATCAATCGCTTCAAGTTTCGCTTTAAAATAGCCTGTGAACACATTTCAATGAGCTCGTTTCGCAACAAATTAAATTTAAACGCGAAGTTTCTGGTTTCCACTTAATTGAAAAACAAAAGAATAAATGAAACAAGTCCGTATTCGAAAGGAAAACTGCAGAAGCGGTACAGGCTCTGTACTACGAAGTGTAAAATTCGAACTTCGTATCGTGCCGTCCTGCTGACGCTTGTATTATTTAGTACGCGAGTGAGAGGGACGATGCGATACGAACTTCGATTTTTGAATTTCGTAGTAGCTCCCCTAAGGCTTTTTTGCCGGACTCAATTAAAAGCACGCCAATCAAACGGTGCGGGCTTAATTTGTGATTCGATTTGTTTCTATTTGCCTTCGTTTGAATGTTATTATTTAAAAAAGTTCCTTTAAATTCTTAAGACCAGTCTGGCTTCGAGACAATTTTCCTTACGACATTGCTATCAATAACTGGTATTATGATAAAATATCGGAATAGCGACTGTCACTAATCTATCGCAAACTGTATGACACACATCGCTTGTCCCCGCGCAAACTAAGTTTCATGGTACCAGGCATTAAGTTCTTGTCAAACGCGCAGCCAGACGAGCGAGCTAACGCGCGGTGGCAACATTTCCATTTCGTTCTGGAACACAAGTGTTAATTTTTTTTTGAATAACGAAAATATAATCGTAGAATGTACGAATATGTTCTCAGCCACTCCTTAAAATACTCTCTGTGGTACAGTCGCCAATAAATATTTGGGAGCGGCCAAGGTTATCAAAAATATCGAAACATGAACTCTAATGTTTAATACCGCTGCTCCGAAATATCTGATGGCAATTGTACCCCTCGTGCTGCGGATGTCTATGGGCGGCGGTGATTACTTTCCATCAGCACGCCCCCTCTTATGTTATTTCTCTAGGCAAGTGTGGTAAATTACTTAATTTAATCGGATATATTTGGAAGTCGAATGAACATTATATTCATTGGTGAAACATTAGATCTAACATAGGAATTATTTTCGAGTGTTTCGTCTTAAAATTATTTACTTAACAATTCCATAGGAATGACAACAAAACGTAGATTAGAATGTGGGTTTTCACAGAGGCGAAATATTGCTAGATGGTGTCAGTATCGTAAGGTCCGTTTGACGTTTGACGTTTGCTCATGATTGGTTAAATAACTAAATGAGCATGCTTATTATTATATTATTTTTGGTTTCCTTTTCAACTCTTCCTTTTATACTAGCATGCTTAACACTCTTACAATACCATGATAATAAAAAAAATGTGATCATCTTTGTAGTCTTTGTGCCGTCCATAACATATGTTATTTGTTTGAGGTCTCCCGTCTGTTCCTTCCCCAAGGTCAAAATTTCATAAACCGAACATTCTCCTCACGTGTGTAATGTCTCTACGCCGACATTGGCAAAATACGTCTTGCTTCCACGGCAAGAGTGAAAGCTATTAAAAAAAAACAAATGAGCCAATCGCAAGAAAACGTCAAACGTCAAACGTCAAACGAACCTCACGATACTAACGCCATCTAGCGATATTTCGCCTCTGTGAAAACCCTCATTGGTGGACGTGAGAAACGCGGTCTACGGCGCGTAGTAGCTACATAGATCGCTACGAACGTAGCACGTAGGTACTCGTAGCGTTCGTAGTCTAACTAACATGATTCAAATGACAGATGCCAAACTGACGGAACTAGAGTCCCCCCTATTGTTACGCAAACTATCGATACTTTTGCGGATTCGATTCGAACATGGCGGATGTGGACAATGTCTAATTTTGCTATTTCTGTTTCTTTGGCTAGTTGTTATTTTGATAGTGTTTTATGCGGCGATTTGCCTTAACAGTTAAAAGTGATCACAAATTTCTATATTGTTCTCGTGTCTGACATTTTTTAATGCGCAAGTTGTCTCCACGTGGTTTCTGGAATTTTACTATCAAGTTGCAAAAACTACACTTACCTACCGTACAACGTCCCTCTCAGAGAGAGTACTTTGACACTGGTTAAATTGTCCTATTAATTAGGACAGAAAAGCCATATTTTAAAAGAGAAGAAGAAGATACTTTTGCATGTACGTAGTGCTAAAAGTGGCAACGTCATTGTTTCTTGGTTTAAACATTACGCTATCGAACTGAAAGTCTTATTTGAATATTAAAATATAATTTATTCAACACTTGGCGTGTCACTTTCCGACTCTGACGAGCAATCTTGCAAATTAATAATAAGTTCGTTTATTTTACCGCTTTTATTTTTACCGATAACCCT
Source organism: Choristoneura rosaceana (assembly GCA_037349165.1). NCBI lineage: Eukaryota > Metazoa > Arthropoda > Insecta > Lepidoptera > Tortricidae > Choristoneura > Choristoneura rosaceana. The sequence continues at coordinate 3,987,980 of JAZBNJ010000026.1, forward strand.
CACCTCTAGCAATTGCGGCCTATTGAAATAATATTGTAAGGGCGTTCATTAAAGACAGTAAGTTAATATAACACAGTGCCTACGCAGTAACTTATTAGCAACAATTTGTTAGCAAATTGAGTTCAAATATTCGAAAAACCAGCAGTTTTAATGTTATTTAATTTTTTCAAGCATTCTATTGTATCTCTATTGGAAAAAGTAAAAAAAAAAATACTGCCTCACAAAGTTACATACCTAATTATCATGTGTCATTTGAATCATCTTCTTAGAACAAACAGAATATTAGATGGACGAGACATCGAAAACTAAAGTAAGTGGTAAGAAAAACAGCGTTATGGCTTACAGCCCTTACAGCACATTAAATTTCATAGGAGTTGTGTAATGAGGCTAATTTTAAATTAATTCTATAAAGTTGCTTGCTGTGTTTTAAATTTTCTTTGAATGTTCTGTGGTACTGTCAGGAGCTCAAAGGTTAACTAATCGAAGAAAATTTTGCAAACATTTTCGTCATATCACTTGTTATTACTCTTAGCATTTACACCCGTATTTATAAACGACTCATTACTTGTTGCTAAATAAATGCTTATGTAAAGAAAATGGTGACTATTACTTGGCTAAGAAATCTAACATTTGAACGTTCAATTTTCAAGCAAAAGCTCAACTATAGAATAAAAATCGTTACTTGAGTAATTACTTTCACTCAAGTAATGGCCTTTACTTCTCTATAAATACGGATGTTAGTGTAGTACTATGGTACCTATATTTGTATGTATAGGTACATTAACATATCATAAACATTCCTCTTATATTCCTCTGCATCGCTTTCGTCGGAAAATCGCTATTCATTCTGCATTACTTGACTTTAATACTACATAAGTCCTTTAAAGTTACAATTGAAGAACCAACTCTAGCACGTTAGCAGAGAGACAGCTTTCAATGGTCCAGTGCGGTGGAGTTACGCAAGTTCCTGCAGCTAAGTGTAAAGTCTCGGTAAATAAGTTTCGTAACCAGCAACTTCGGCGTTGTTAGCATACCTTTTGTTTCTCTGGGTGATTGAAGCGTTACGTTTAACAATATGCTGGCGTTTCCAGGAGACTGTTGCCTTTCGTTTATTTAATGATGGTGCCATGATGGCGTGCAGAATCACGTTTTTTACTTTACTTATTACGTCAGTAAATACCAAAGTACTTAAATGTATCTGAATATATTTATATTTTGGTTTGGAAGACCAGCGCTGGTTCCACTATAGGTCCGCATTTTATGCTGAGGCGGGACCATTTCGGGCGCAAGCAAATAAGTATTTTTAATTATTTACATTTTTTGTTGTATTTTGTATTCTCACCTTATTTTATTTCACTTTATTATTTTATTTTGCTGAATCTATTTTTTATATTTGTACTAGCTTTTGCCCGCGGCTCCGCCCGCGTAGTATTCGGTTATCGCGCGCTGTTCCCTCGGGAACTGTGCATTTTTCCGGGATAAAAAGTAGCCTATGTCACTCACGGACCCATAAACTATCTCTATGCCAAAAATCACGTCGATTCGTCGCTCCGTTACGCCGTGAAAGATGGACAAACACACTTTCGCATTTATAATATTAGTATGGATACATGTAAGAAAGCGAGATACTCTTGAAATACTTGGTTTAGTGACAAACCACACCAATACACGAAAAATAAATGTGATTTTGTGCCATCTGTATATTTCGTTTAAAGCTTAACACCATTTTTATGAATTCATAAATATTTAATCAAAAATCTACAATACCTATACGGGTGTATGGGCGCTCGCTTGCCCGTACATTTAACGGTGAATACATTTTTTAATTAAAGCTCTAAAATTGCTGGCGTGGTTCTTTCAGTACTCGCGCAAGGCAAAAAAGTCGTAAGCGTCGTTAAACTGTAATGTTCATAAGCCTTTTGCTCTCGGGCTTTATTTTTGATGGAAATAACTTTAACAAGTATTTTGACAGCTCCTGATGAGTGACAATATCACCATGGTTTGTTTTCTTGAAGTGAAGTTTAAGATTAGGTATAAAATATAAAAAAAAACTTTAGGTACCTACACTTGACGCGTGGTGATACCAAATATTATATACTTGTATTTGTTTCTTGCGAACTTTACAAAACACCAGAAAACTTTTAGGTCAAATTTGAAGCAAAAAGAGACTCGTGTATGTATGTAAAACTCTTTATTGTAGAAAGAAAAGAAACAAAACGCCATTAACAAATGAGATACCTACCTGTAAAGTACAAAGGCGGACTTATGCCTTTAAGGGATCTCTACCAGTCAACCTTTGAACAGGTGAGAGGAGTAATCAGTTAGGGTCTGACAAAGAGTGAGTTTAAGAGTCAAAAAGACGGATCGACGTGATTTTTGGCATAGAGATAGTTTATGGGCCCGAGAGTGACATAGGCTACTTTTATCCCGGAAAAAAGCACAGTTCCCGAGGGAAAAGCGCACGATAACCCAATACCACGCGGGCGGAGCCGCGGGCAAAAGCTTATATTTTATAATACATAAAGTACAATATATTTTAAATAAGTCAATAAACTACTATGTAATATGTCTAGTAATTGTGAACCCGAAATTTATACGACACGAGAAATTTATCACCGGATCTAAAACCTTCATAATGTCGAAAGACCTTATCTATTCACCCATAAACCCGGCAATGTTTTCAGCGCCATAATTTTTTATGCACTACCCAAAAGCGCCGGCTACTGAACCGGCAAATTAAACAGACCGGAACAATTCATTATACCCACCAACAAATACTTAAAGCATTTGCACGATTTTCTTTTCTATCTATCTTCTATATATATAAAAGGCAAACCTGACTCACTGGGTTATATATCAACGCACAGCCCAAACCGCTGGGCCTAGATACTTGAAATTCGGTACAGGGGTTCCTTTTATGATGTAAGTGAGCACTAAGAAAGGATTTTTGGAAATTCATCCCCTAAGGGGGTGAAAGGGGGGGGTGAAGCTTATATGCAATTTTGTCATTTTTAGACTTGGAAGTATCGAAATAGGTGTATAAGTTTTTGATTACAATTCAAAATGATTTGTCTAGGTGAAATGGATAAAATTCCCCCCTAAAGGGGTAAAATGGGGGGGTAAAGTTTGTATGGAAATTTTCTCATTTCTGGACTTAGAAGTATGAAAATAGGTATATAAGTTCTCGATTACAATTAAAAATTATCTGTGTAAGCGAAATGGATAAAATTCCCCCCTAAAAGTGTAAAATGGGGGGGTAAATTTGTATGGAAATTTTCTCATTACTGGAATTAGATCTATGAAAATAGGTATATAGGTTCTCGATTACAATCAAAAATTATCTGAGTATATGAAATGGATAAAATTCCCCCCTAATGGGGTAAAATGGGGGGGTAAAGTTTGTATAGAAATTTTCCCATTTCTGGACTTAGAACTATGGAAATAGGTGTATTAACGAAATGGATAAATTTTCCCCCTAAAAGTGTAAAATGGGGGGGGGGGGGTAAAGTTTGTATGGAAATTTTCTCATTTCTGGAATTAGATCTATGAAAATGGGTATATAGGTATTCGATTACAATCAAAAATTATCTGTCCAGATGAAATGGATAAAATTCCCCCCCTAAAGCGATAAAATGGAGGGTAAAGATTATATGAAAAATTTCTCATTTCTGGACTTAGAAGTATGAAAATAGGTATACAAGTTCTCGATTACAATTTAAAATTATCTGTGTAGGTGAAATAGATAAAATTATCCCCTAAAGGTGTAAAATGGGGAGTAAAGATTATATGGAAATTGTCTCATTTCTGGATTTAGATATATAAAAAATATAGGTATACAAGTTTTCGATTACAATTAAAAACTATCTATGTAGGTGAAATGGAAAAAATTACCCCTAAAAGGTTAATGAAATAAAACATATAGCCTGATAACTAAAGTACACGCGGACGAAGTCGCGGGCAAAAGCTAGTATTATATATAGCTGATGGCCGATGGGGTCAAAGGGTTCTCGAATGGCGTCCGCGGACCGGGAGACGAGCTGTCGATAGGCCTCCAACAAGATGGAGCGACGACCGTTATTGCCTAACGTTTCTGACACTCGCGATCGCAATTAAATGACAGTTTTTGTATGCGAAATATGTCATTTTTGCAATCGCGAGTGTCAGAAACATTAGGCAATACGCGAAAAGCACAAGACAGGTCTGAGTGGAGAACCTTGGGGGAGGCCTAAGCCCAGCAGTGGACGTCTTTCGGCTGACATGATGATGATGATGATATGTAGCTCTCCTGGTCGATTTCGACTACAGCGACAGCTAAAAACTATCTGGTTGGTTTGGATGGAAGTTGGTTAAAATGACAAACAGACTGCTGAGCTTGAATTCACAACACAGCTACATTATTGTCGCTTCAATATCTACTAACTGATCAATGCATCAAATATTCCATCAAATCAAACATTTGTATGGATAATTTTCGTGTTATAATGGAAAACGTTAATGGTAATTATAAATACCTGCTAACGCAGCATTAATGGTGTACAAGTTTTTGGTCTTCACCCAGGAAGCATTTGTTAAATTTATAACGCCACAACGATTACCCTTTACATAATATATAATGCTCTTTTCAAATAAGTAAAAACTAAAACCGCAAAATGGCGGAGAAAATTATAAAATTAACTTATTTATCCCGGTCTAAATTAACCTAAGCGAAAAATTTCGTCAAACATTTTTAAATGAACAAAACTGTCTGAAATTCCTAACAAACTTCAAACTCAAGCAAACTTACAATATTTATTGACAACAAACACACACTAGAGTACATCACAGCAAAAACGGTTAAAACATAAATAGGAGAAGAGAGAACAATTAGAGACGTTGTGCTGTAGTGTGAACTTCAAGGTGATAGTCGTCATAATTTGTTAGCAGCTGAGCATCGTATGGTTCGCGAAAGTCATTGTCAATGGCACATCCGAGCAGATATAGTTGACCTCACTTGACACCGAGTTTGAGCCGAATGCTGCTTGGTCACCACCATTTAGTCTTAGGCTTTTGTCACAGTGACTGAATCTTACGTCGTAGGTATAGTCAGTTACAAAGATATCGATAGGCCAAAGTTGCGAAAATCCATATCCATACTAATATTATACATGTGAAAGTGTGTTTGTTTGTGTAAATGTTTGTCAGTCTTTCACGCCGTAACGGAGCGACGGATCGACGTAATTTTCGGCTTAGAGATATAATACTAGAGTGACCCGTTCTTTCTATTATAATATGACTGAACATGTGCTTAACAAACTGTCATATTAACTAGACCTGTATCATAATCGCTGAAAGAAATTCTGACAATTTCATTTGACCCATTTCAAGATGGTCGATTGTGACAAGCGGGCGTCGTGCGAGATACAATACCGAAGAGCACAATATGAGAGCAAACTCAGCGTAAAAGGTTTATCTACCTGTCTTTGTCACTCAAGCTCGACGTATTTTAATTATAAAACATAAAGATAAAACTCAGGAAATGTTCAATGATATAGTATATTCTACATGACTCTGCTTTGAATCCATCCATATCCAACTAATACTATAAATGCGAAAGTATGTGTGTTTGTAACTTTGTCCGTCTTTCCCGTCAAAACGAAGCGACAGAACGACGTGATTTTTGGCAAAGTGTATGGGCCAGGGATTGTTGGCATAGTTTATGGGCCAGGGAGTGACATACGCTACTTTTTATCCCGGAAAAATGCACAGTTCCCGAGGGAACAGTAGCGCATGATAACCGAATTCCACTCAGGCGAAGCCGCGGGGAAAAGCTAGTACCATAATAAATATGCAGTCCCTTACACCTTTAAGGTACCGGTTGAAAACGTCTGCCATACACATATGTATGTATCAACTTGCTTTTGCCCGCGGCTCCGCCCGCGTGGTAAGTATTCGGTTATCGCGCGCTGTTCCCTCGGGAACTGTGAATTTTTCCGGGATAAAAAGTAGCCTATGTCACTCTCGGGCCCATAAACTATCTCTATGCCAAAAATCACGTCGATCCGTCGCTCCGTTACGGCGTGAAAGACGGACAAGACAAACACATAAACACACATTTATAATATTAAGAATGGATATGGATGTTATGGGTATAATACAGTACTGTCAGTACTTATAGTAGGTATGAAGAGTTATTAGTTTTCTTCGTGAAGAAGCTTAGTCATCGAATTCTGGTCGAGAAGTCGGGCGAGTCATTTCGTAACTCTGAAACGAGTTTGAATAATTTTAAATGGCAATCTGCCAGGTATTATCTACCTTAAACTTAATAAATACGACTCTTCTAATTCGTAATACACTCTGGAATTTATCACGCCTTTTATATTGGTACAATAACTTCAATGTTGGCGACATTGCACCGTCCGTGGTCACGAAAGTTGGAGGTACCTAACTGAGTTAAGTGAACATCGCGAAAGTTTAAAACACTACACGACTTTTCTATCCAATGTTCTCTAAAAATAAGGTAGTTTCATTCAAAGCAATATAATCTCAACAACGACTTATTCTGAAATTGAAATAACAACAAGACACTAAGTTTGTCGTTTGTCGCGATCCGATGCGACACATTTCTTTGAGGCAATCTCGAAAATAACTTTTGAAATTTACCACAACTTTAACGTGAAAAACAACATCGTAAGGAAACCTTGTTATTCGATAGAATTACGAATAAATGCACTTGTTGAAAATTGACATTGTCTCCAGTTCAAACTTACTTACCTCCTTGGACTAAATGTAATGGTTATGGATAGACCACAATTTGTATTTCAAGTGTTTTTTTTTATCAACAAGTAAAGGTACTATTCATTTTTATGAAGGGAAAAAATTACCTGTTTTTAAATCATTTTTGTGACAACTTTTCATAAATTTTAATAGCTCATCAGAAAACGAGCACATAAAAAATGTACAGAAAATTTAGGAATTTCTTCATTTGAAATACTCAAAGAAAAAACTAAGTTGCCAAGCTCAAACAAAAAACTCACAACTTTAGATAGGTACAAAACAAAAGCGCAGAATAAATATTTACACAGCAAAGAATTCAACATCTTGAATTCGTTTCTGTGTAAATATTTATTTACTCAAGAGCAAGTGACAACTTAGAGCTACAGCAGCAACTTTGCTAAACCACCATTATTGGAGATTTACTTGAATAACTTTTCTTCACAAACCCCTTTCTTCAGGTTATTGCCTTCCGTTAATCAGATACTAAATTACTTTCTGTGCGAGTAAAATAAACATGCTCACGAAATGTGTTCAGGAAAACGTCCTATAAGCTGTCTCTAGGAAAGAAACATTTGAGCCGTTAACTAACGTGGGAGGTAATGATCTCATTAGCTACAGTCAGAGAACGACCCTTTACTGTCTCTCAAGATGACATTCGCTTTTATCCCCAACTTCATCCCATTACAACTATTATAGGTATAACTTATTCTTATCTTAACCTTATTAATCATAAAGTACGTACGACTATGTTATTTAGGTCTAGGTTTAGAGATCGTTTGTTCATACGAAGCTAATTTCTCCAAGACTACTAGTAGCTTAACTATTGAGTACTTTTAAAAGATATTCTCCAAAAAACATAACTAATTTAACAAAAAAAAACTCTTCGTCCTAAGTTCTGACACCATCGATTTAACCAACGACGTGTTTATTTATTTTTAAATTTTATTTTTAAATATTTTGTGGTGAAACTTCTAGTTGCGCTAGTCTTTACATTTGGCATACGAGTAAAATATGTTTTGTTATGCTCCCTAGAAGCCATAAGGCCCCTTTTATAGGACTGACTCATTTATACCCTCAGTTATACCCTCCAGGGTCCATGCAAGCTTCCTGCGCCAACCACTGCGCCATTTGAACTAAGTGGTAATCTGTATGCTAAAAGGTGATTTTAATTTGCATAACTTGAACTCTAGCCCCGGGCTGTTTTGTCCGGGTACCATTTGTAGCTTTAAACAAAATAGAAAAACAAGTTAACCAAGTGTTAATGAGTTTTCATTGGTATGGAGCGAACGTCCGTGATAAAATTATGGAAATTATGCCAGCGAAGGAAAACAGGTCTTGGTTAACTTAATTTATTTTATGAAACAAAGTGACAGATTTTTTATAATTTTAACTAGCTGTTGCCCGCGACTCCTATGAAAAATAGATTCCCAGGTCTACCGTACCGAATGTATGTACACAAGAAATTTCATAAAAATCGGTCAAGCAGTTTCCAAGGAGTTTGGTCACAAAAATTTTTGGCCCGAGAATTTTAATATATTATATGAAATTTATTTACAACAATAAGCAATAAAACACAATAAATTGAATATTTAAAAATATGACTGTACAAAACAATATACAAGCTAGCCTAACCTATAAATAAAAAATCCCTCCTAGGTCACCATCTCTGTTCATTGTGCCCAGAAGGCTGGCAGCATTCCCGCGTTGTACTTATCGCAAAGCTATGAAATTGAATATACTTATAAAATATCAAATATTTACTTGAATTTTCTCAAATGACATTTCTCTGTATTTGTATTTGCTTTATATTGCTTGCTATATTTATTTAACAACTATACCAAATATAGCATAAAACACATGAAATTAACAATTAAAAATAAGATAATAAGAGTTAACCTAACATACCTACATACCTACTACTAAATATACCTACATGTTAATAGGTATGATAGGGTATCAAAATCAAAATTATAAAAAGAACAGCTCGTTCAAAAGATCTGTCCATGGCAGGTCCCAAGTGCGATCCGCTGAGATAAATACGCGCCAGCTCTTGGGGGCCCAGAAGCGTCGACTAACCGGGACGCCCTGCCGTCCTTTAGGTATGAAAGACTTCATGTCGGCTGACCTGACCAAGACCCTAAAGTCTCAACAGCAAGCGTCGCAAACTCGTAATCCTTAATTGCTTGCGGCGCTTAAGGAGTTGGGCCATTGAGCCGTTGGGCCTGATTTATACCTACATCATTGTAATCATAATTGTAATTTACCTTTTGCTACAGAAGGTGCCTCTTAGCACAGGTATTTTATACTTAAAAAGAGGAACCAACCATTGTAAAACATTGTACTTTTAGCAACCTTAATAAATAATTTTGAATTTTTTGAATTTTGAATTTTGAATCATCTGTGGCCTATTTACATCCCATTGCTGGGCACACGTTTTCTGTCAGAATAGGGAGGATTCAGACTGTAGTTCCCGCGCGAGCCTATTGGGAACTTTTTGTCTTCTCGGGTGTACGCAGGTTTGGTTTGAGCACATGGTACATGAAGTACTGGTGGCATTAAAGGAGACTAAATGAAATGAAATGAAATCTCGCTGCCATTACACGACATGTTCTTGTCTGCGTAAACTCGACTCTAGTGGCACTATACCTATATATGTATTCAAGTGTTAATCTACCTAAGGTACTTACAGAGTACGAAAAAAAAAATCTGTTCACCACTTCGGAGTTACCCTGTAGGTTCTGAATAAGTATACAATTATGTACCCTTCGAGTGTTTAATGCAATAGTGGAGGGATCCAGGGTCGCCCAGCCAAGTAAGTCCTTCTCATTGGTATGCACGCTACGGGATGCTCGTAAGATTTACGTATTCCCGCTTTTTATTTACTACCCTTTTTAGTTTAGCTACCAATCCCCAACTACCGCCATAACTATCGCAGTAGAGCCTTATTGTTTTCTTTAGCGGAATCAAAAAAGTTTTTTCATTTTGTTTAAAGGATCTATGCATTTTAACGATTAAATTGGGTTTCGTTGACTGCTAATAAAATAACCAATAGTGTGATCAGTGGCGTAGCTAGGTACCTAACCAAAGGCCCTGGTGCCAAAAATAACCTAGGGCCTCAAATACTATTTAAAATCGTTTGTTCCGTATCCGTCGTTTTTTCTTTATTGGACTGAATGGAAAACGAGCAAGTGGGTCTCCTGATGGTAAGAGATCACGACCGCCCAAAACATCTGTAACACCAGGGGTATTTCAGATGCGTTGCCAATCTAGAGGCCTAAGATGGGATAACTCAAGGGCCAGTAATTTCACCGACTGTCTTACTCTCCACGCCGAAACACAACAGTGCAAGCACTGCTGCTTCACGGCAGAATTAGAGAGCAAGATGGTGGTAGCAATCCGGGGCGGACCTTGCACAAGGTCCTATTACCACCTGCATGTTTTGTCGTGTTCCGAATTCGACGTTCTTCAAATTTGTCATTTATAATTTGTAAGTTAGAGTCCAAGGGCCCCCCTGAGCTTGGGGGTCCTGGGGCACTGCCCCTTCAAGCCCTCCGGTAGCTACGCAACTGAATGTGATCTATGAAACTATAGTTTTTATATTGCGTGCCTACCCTTTTAAGAAACGGCTAGCTTTTAGCCAAATTAACTGCCTTATCTTAACAGCAAATAACGGGTGTTATTGTACCAATAAAAATGGCAACGAATGAAAGGCCCCGGCCGACAAAGTGATATTTCAGGCGCGGTCAAGTGCCGCTGCTGTTATTATTAGGGCAGGAGGGCTACTACGAAGTTCGAAAATCGAAGTTCGTATCGCACCGTCCCTCTCACTCTCGTATTAAATAATATAAGCGTCAGCGGGACGGCAAGATACGAGGTTCGAACTTTGAACTTCGTAGGTACCTAGTACAGGGCCGGGGCGCGCTCGGACGGAGGTCGAAAATAGACAAGTGAGCCAAACTGCCTGCCTACAGGTCGAGTCAAGTGCATAATGTGTCCATTTATTTTCCCTCCCAATTCCTATTTACCTAACAGTTTCCTTTTGTACAGATTCCCAATTGTTGCTCTCTGTAAAATCAACAGTGATAGTTTTCCTTTCAAATCCACTATTTGCACCTGATTTTTAGTTTCTCCAGATTCTCAATTTTTACAAAAAAAAAATACTGGCGCTTGGCTGGCGCAGTGACCGGCCTCTATTGAGTTAGGAATAGGAATCGCTTGAACTAGGAATTAGTTGAGATAAGAACCTGTTCAGTTGGGGTAGAAATGAAAGTCCGTAAGAAATATCTATAGAACTGAGCCCAAATTGGGAAAAAACACCTTCAGAAATAGGGATGTTGACACCACCAATCAACTGACGTACCTACTTTTTATGAGCTGTCAAAACAATTCTCCCATAGAGTTTCAATGGCATAGCGACTTATGACGTCATAAGTCAACTCTATCAACTAAATAACTAACCATTTATTTGTTTTAGACCCACTTGCAGGTAAAAATAAATCTAGATTTAGTTGTTAAGCCTGGCTTAAGCTTGACAGTTCCATACATTTTGACACTACTAAACTTAGCTTAACGCTAACTCAAAATTTATGTGTTTCCAGCAAGTGGCCATTAAAGTAACAAAAAATCTAATTTTACAGTAAATCGAAAATTAATCTGGTTTTCAGGGCTAAAATAAAGCGTCTTTTTACTGGAGTACCTTCGAATTATTTTTAATGGCGTCAGCATCCCTATTAGTCGTGGTGCTCGTTGTGAAATGTTGACGCCTGGAAGCACTATGGGCTGGTACGCTGTTCTTCCTTAGAATTGACCCACTGGCGATGGGTGAGCAAGGGTGAGCTTTAAGGCATTGAATCCTTATTATCCATCACCGTTTATAGGAATGCCACGAGAGTTGAAGTGGATGATTACACACACAGCTACAAAAAGAACTGATTGCACAAAAGGAGAATGAATGAAATAATGAGTAAGGGGCTGTTTCACTATCCATTGATTAGTGTTAACTGACGGTTAAATGGTTACATACATACATACATAAAATCACGCCTCCTTACCAACGGGGTAGGCAGAGACTACAACCTTCCACTTGCTACGATTCTGGCATACAACTCTCGCTTCCTCTACATTCATCAATCTTTTCATGCATGCACGTCGGTTTAGAGTACTCCTGACCCGACCTTTCTTCAGAATGTCCCGATTTGATCGTGGTACGTTCGTCTAGGCCTTCCTCTCCCAACGTTCCCATTCACGCTCGTCTTAATTTGTTGTCTTTTATTCCAGTGTGAGCGTACCGGGCTACGCTGGCAGCCTGGCGTCGGCGCTGCCGGGCGCGGGCGGCGCGTGGGAGCGACTCGGCGCCGAGTTGGTGCTGTCTGGGCTAGTGGCCGCGGCCTACTTCGCGGCCATGGAGCGCCGCTGGGCCGGCGCGGCGCCCGCACTGCTGGGCGCTGCCTACTGCGCGGCTACTTTTGTCTCGGTTAGTATCAGGGCGCTCGGCTGTACTTGCCTTATGTTTACGGTGTGCGCCTGCTTTAAAAACGGCACCATCAGCGAGTGGTTTTTGTTCTCATGTGTCAGGCCTATCAAGCGCCGCTTCGCTAAATTGTTATAATTCGGATCTAGAGAAAAAGGTAGGTACTTTTAATATCTAAAGGCTGTATATCATTTCCCTAAACCCAGTAAAGAAGTCTTCAGTAAGTATCTTTTATTACAACCAGTGCACCATATCCTACAGGGCTACTACCTACGAAATTCGAAAATAGAAGTTCGTATCGTACCGTCCCTCTCACTTGCGTATTAAACAATATATAAGCGTCAGCGAGATGGCCAGATACGAAGTTCTAATTTTGCACTTCGTAATACAGGGCCAGTGTAGAATCTACACTGTAGATCGATCAGTGATAACAATGTGCATCCGAAAAATAGTGCTTCACTACCGTAATATAATTTTTGATTTTAAAACACAATCTAATTTGGACAATTCCGATCCGCATTGGCGATCCCTTGCCTACTTCAAAGAAAGAATCTTCTGTGTTATAATTTAGTTATGTTCAATACTTATGATGTAACATTAATGATATGTTGATGATAAAAAATAAAAATCTATTAGGTACAAAAAATACACATCGTTGAGTTTCTTGTCGGATTCTTCTCAACAGAGGTTTTTCCAAACACCTCAAAACGCCAAATCGCCAAACGTCAAACGCCTCAAATCGAATAAAGATATTTGACTTTGACTTCGAAATTATTTTTTCTGATGCTTGACTAGTTTCGCCAGGCAATGTAAAGTGACCTCACAAGTAGAGGATCACGCGGGATCTAACTTGGACTGAGTTTTTCTAAATTCATGTGTGAAATATAATTTGAAATTTACCACGTGCTTTACGGTGAAGGAAGATATTGTGAGGAAATTTACACATACTCCTACCTACGATGCAATTCAATGGTATGTGTGAAGTTCCCAACTACGGCCCGAGTCTTCTCATTCTGAGAGGAGGCCTGTGCCCAGCTGTTGACATGCACAATATAGGCTGTGATAAATAAAAAAAAATACAAAATACTTTATTTAATTATCCAATCATCATCATCTCAGCCGTAGGACGTCCACTGTTGGACATAGGCCTCCCCCATAGACCTCCAGTTGCTTCGGTTTGCAGCGGCCTGCATCCACCGTGAACCCGCGGCTTTAACCAGGTCATCCGTCCATCTTGTTGGTGGACGTCCCACGCTGCGCACATATCCAATACAGGAGAAATATCCATCATATAGATGATTACATTCTATTCCGGGCCATTGAGTTTCCGAGTAAACCTCGTAATCACGAACGGCCTAGTAGCAATCACTGACATCGTCGAACTCCTGTAACATCTTTACAATTCGAGCTCGATACACATTTAGTTCAATTGTGCAAAATGACAGACGGGCCGAGATAAATCTAGCCGTGAACGTGTGCCTTCCTCAATAGCGGTGGGAGATCCTTTGTGCTCTTTCCGCCCGCTCCTGGCTACAATATAGTACCTATACCTACCTGCTTTGTGTGGGTTCTTAACGGACAGCTGCCCGTCTTTTTGTACATCTGCCTCTCAACAATACGCGTAGAAAAACCTCCTATTGATCCTGCGATTCTCGCTGTCAATATCGATAAAAGAAATATTTTTTGCAATAACTTAACCTTAACCTTGTAAGGGCAGGATGTCGGCAAATCACTTAGGTAATTGGTGTTTCTTAGCTAGGGAGGACTTTAGGATGAGAGGTAAAGATACTCGACCTGCATGAACAGGGTTAGGTTTTGTATCTAACCGAATTAATTGTTTCTAGCCTAGTTTATGTGTAAGTATTACATCGTACAGCGGTGTTTTTAGCCCATTTTTTTTTTATTTGACTGGAAGGCAAACGAGCAAGTGGGTCTCCTGGTGTTAAGAGATCCCCACCGCCCATAAACATCTGCAACACCAGGGGTATTGCAGATGCGTTGCCAACCTAGAGGCCTAAGTTGGAATGCGTCACGGCAGGATTAGCGAGCAAGATGGTGGTAGCAATCCGGGCGGACCTTGCACAAGGTCCTACCACCTGAAAAATTAATTGTTTCTAGCCTAGTTTATGTGTAAGTATTACATCGTACAGCGGTGTTTTTAGCCCATGTATCGCCCGTGTGCAAATTATTACTTTAGCGCCATCTAGGAAACGCGCGGTTAAAAATAGGTACAGTCGAGTTCATAAACTTGTGAGCAAAAATTTGATCAAAAATATCTGAACACGCCTCTACGCCTTTAACAATAGAGTCGTGTTCAGATATTTTTGATAAAATTCAACTCGACTGTACAAAGTGCTGCGGCCGGCGCCCCTAACACCGCTGCGCCCGTGTGCAACGCACACCCTGCAAGGCTACCACGAAATTCGAAAATCGAAGTTCGTATCGTACCGTCCCGCCAACGCTTATGTTATTTAATACGAGAGTGAGAGGGATGGTACGATACGAACTTTGAATTTTGTGTTTCGGAGCCCTTTTGCACTATAGGTAAGACGCATCTTACATCGTATGGCTCAGATATAAACAAAGTTTTCATATGACGCGTAGGTACGACATGACAGTATGATTCGAGTAAGTTTGTTTGTTTGTTTATACTCTTTATTGTACAAAAAGGAAATACAAAAATAACACACAAAAGAAAGTGCTAAGTACAAAGGCAGACTTACCCTGAAGGGATCTCTGCCAGTCAACCTTTGAGTGGTAGAGAAAAGCGATCGATAAAAATAAGGATCGACAAATAGAGCAAAACATTTGAATAAATATAAATGCATACCCTAAGTACCTACATACCTAGTATACATTATTATACATAAGTAAGTATATCATAAATTTGCACGGCGTGGCCACCCTGTGCTCATAGTTCTGTTATTAGCCGTAATGAAAATCGGGGCATCTATCTCATTGAGGCATCTTCATTTGGAATTACCCTACATATTGGCCCCTAAATAATGAAACTAACAAATAGAGGGTTAATATTTGTCGTTTTACGGCGTTTTTAACTGACTTCAAAAAAAGTTGGAGGTTATGTATGTATGTATGTAAATACTTTATTGTACTTACATAAAACACAAAATAATTCAAAAGGAAAATAACAAAACCAAAAGAGTACAAAGGCGAACTCATCTCTAAAAGGGATCTTTTCAAGCTAACCTAAACTAAAAAGGAAAACTCAAAGATAGGCGAACAGTAATTTATGCTCAGTGAGAATTTATCAATTTGGTCGTATTTTTTTTCCTCTTTAATCACCGTTTCACGCAAATCCCTACTAATATTATAAATGCGAAAGTAACTCTGTCTGTCTGTCTGTCTGTCTATCTGTCTGTCTGTCTGTCTGTCTGTCTGTCTGTCTGTCTGTCTGTCTGTCTGTTACGCTTTCACGTCGAAACCACTGAAACGATTTTGATGAAATTTGGTATATAGGTAGTTTGAACCCCAAGGATCAACATAGGATAACTTTTATTTCGGTAGAGGGTACCACCGCGCGATAACCTAGATCCGCGCAGACGAAGTCGCGGGCATAAGCTAGTATATATATAGTTACATTTTTATTAGACCCACACAGACGTAACGATGCTTAGTTTGATCAAAGTCCTTGCGTTTATTTTTCCGTCTTGAATGTTCACGCTGAGCCTGTTAATTTCCAGATGCCGTCATTGAACCCGGCGCGGTCGCTGGGCCCAGCGTTTGTCCTGTCCCGTTGGGAGAGCCACTGGGTGAGCTGGGTGGGCGGCCTCGGCGGCGGGGCGGCGTGCGCGCTGCTCCACGAATGGGGCTCCAAGCGCCCGAGGGGCTCCTCCCGGGCTTCTTCTCCTAGGGACCTGGACGACGTGGATAAGCCAGCGTTCTCCACGCACTACCGACACGCGCCGACGTACTGCGCCGCGTCGGCCCCGCGCCCCGACAACGCGGAGCCATTGTACTCGGGCACCAAGTCGCTGTACTGCCGCTCGCCGCCGCCCGCAAGGCACCCGCTTCACAGGTCAGCAGGACCGCACGCCTACATGTAATTATTGTTGTGTGGACACGCGGTCGGATAATCGGAAATATAGTACCTATGCTGGACACTCTCATACGGTACGGTACGGCCTGTGAGCCTGGACAGAAAGCCAAAATTATTTAGCCAAATCTCTCGTGCATAGGATCAAATCTACAGATATAGGTTACACTAGATTACGCAAATGCATGTACTTCGCGTGTCCGAACCCCGACCAAACGTCGGGGTTGGCCTCATACAAAGACTGACCGCTAACTGACTAATCATGACTGAGCGACTGACTCGAGCCCCACGGCGCGGGTGGGCGGTGCATTTGAATCGATTTTGCGCGGGCATTGGGGAATTCATATCGCCAATTTGCTCTTGAGACGTCACAGTAGATATACGGTGCTGGCTGACAATCAGCGCTGGGGTGTTTTTTAACTCTTCAGCATTATGCTGAGCCAGTGTCCGATTCACAATCGCAATGACACATACCTACCTTTGTGTTGTTTATTTGTACCAAATAGTATTGTTGTCTTGTGTTGTGAATAAATGTATTTTCTTTCTTTCTTTCTTTCTTTCTTTATAAAAAAGTGACACGGTTGGTTTTCATACAGATTGAGGTGTTTGCGTTATCTAGTGTAGTCTATATCTGTGATCAAATGTCTAGTGTAGAGTCTAGACCGAAAGTCAGGTAAACTCGTTGACGAGAGCAGGCTGCAAACTTCAAACTAAAATGAAACCTCCACCTGATGACATTAGGAGCTTACAGTAATTGCTGTGATATACTTTGCTGGACGTATTGACGTTGTGCCAAATAGACAAAAGAATGTTCTGATTATTATAATACGTTATGTCATATTATAAATCGCATCATTTGGAACTCACTTCAACGTGTTAAATATGTTACACACGAAAGATTTAGGTGGACAATTTTGGAATTCAGGCCAATTCTGCAATGTATATTATGTACTTATCCGATTATCCGATTGCATTTGATTATAGTAGTTAGCTTTAAACTCTTGAATGAGGATGGGTGTTGATAATATGATGACGATTACAGCTTCTGTTTAACTATACTTGGTTTGGATAGGTATTTAAATAAATGTAAACAAAACAACATCAATTGGTGTTCTAAATATTGAAATTCCCATCTTATAATATCTAAATATTTACATTTCTGTCTTGAAATACACAAGTCTAGTTGGTATTACAATGATAAAAAAGTAATATGTTTAAAATCCTCGAATATACCAAATCTGGCAGCTGAAGTTGGTTTACTTGCATTTAGTTAAATACCTATCCAAACCAAGTATAGTTCCAATGTGTTAATTTTACTTTTCTTTTCATGTTATGAGTGAGCATGGTGTTATTATTTTTTACACACGCTTTATACGGTATTTAAATTAAAGATAAAAACAAATATTTTGGTGTAAATGGAAATGAACATGTACTCGTAGTTACTACTCTTTAAATATTTTTTTCTTTCTTTGGAAGTTATTGTCATTTTGTTTGAGCTCTACTAAACTGTCTTAGTATTAATTACACTAAACCATCTTCGCATTTGTACATATCGACGCTTGAAAAGAGAAATTGACTAAGCGACATTTTTTTAAGGTAGTGAGTTATATACATGTCCGGAATCAGTAAATTTTACTGATTCAAAATATGTATTATAGCGTGTGACACTGACGTTACGAAGCTCCCGCCAAGAGCTAATCGAGGAAGACCCCCGGCTCGCTTCCTAACCGACTGAGCCGCGGGTCTACATCCGCTGGTCGCCTGCATGCGCGCCGTTTTTATAGTTTTGACAGATGACAGGAGAGTCATGACAGTTAGTAGGGCTTTTGGCGCGGGCAGGCGAACCATCAATTTTATCCGCCCTGTGTACGTTTCAATGTTCTGTATCAAGAAGTATTGTGAATAAAGCTAATTTGTGAATAACAGTAGCTATATAGTTGGCCGCCCAACGTTTATGGGGTTTAGGTGTTTAGATTTTTGAGTTTCGCTCGCCGTACATTGGCACAATGCCTAGAACGCGTCGCGCCTCGATGGGGTCTCAGCATAGTTCTGATGGAAACCTCACTGTGAGTAGTGAGGCCCTAACAGCGATGCTGACCACGCTACAGCAGACGCAGAACGAGTTCTGCCAACAGCTGCTGCGCGAGGTTAGGTCCTCGACGCCGTCTCAAGCTGACTCCACTGCCGCCGCCGTCGCCGCTGCTGCCACGTTCGCCTCTATTAATGGTAACTTCGCGCAGTGCACGGCTCGCTACAGCGGCAGCAAAGAAGAGCACCTGGAAAGTTTTATAGACAGTGTAGAAAGTTATAAGTGTTGCCTTCACATTTCTGAGGAAAACGCCGTCCGCGGCTTGTCGCTGCTGCTTACGCGCGACGCCGGCGTCTGGTGGCAGGGCGTGAAGATACAAGTAAAGACCTGGGAAGAGGCGCTCGACAGGCTGCGAAGTGCCTTCGGCGAACGCCGCCCCCCTTTCGTCATCTACACAGAGCTCTTTTCCATGGTGCAGGGGGAGGAAACGACAGAGCTGTTTGTGTCCAGAGCTAGGGCTTTGTTGTCTAAGTTACCAGAGGGGGACCTGTGCGAGAGGGTCCAACTGGACATGGTTTTTGGGCTGTTAAACAGAAGAATAAGAAAAAGGATAAAAAGGGAGTCAGTAGATAGTTTCTCTGGCCTGTTGAAGCAGTGTCAAAGCGTTGAGGACTCCAGAAGGGAGAACCACGTGCCTATCTCGGTAGTGGCGCGCGAACGCGACGATCCCAGGTCATCGACCTCTTCTAGGAGTCGCGCGGTCCGGGGGCACGTGGCGGGTGACGCCTCTACTGCACGAACTTCGACTTCGCCCATCAAAACTCAAGCAGAAAAACGTCGTAAGTTTTGCGTTTACTGCAAACACAGTGATCACAACAAAGACACTTGTGAAAAGTTAAAATTAGTCAACTCGAAAGTGAATAGTGACTCTAATGTTAAATTGGAAGAAAATGGGGCAAAAGTGAACTGTTATGGTTGCGGCGCCCCGAATGTTATTCGCTCTAAGTGCACGAACTGTAGTCCGGGGCAGTCGTTTTACTCTGTCGACATAAGTTCGTGTCACGCCGTCCCGGCCGCCGCCGCCCTGGCCGCCGCCCCGGCCGCCGCCGCCGCCGCCGCCGCCGCCGCCGCCGCCCCGGCTGCCGCCGCCCCGACCGCCGCCACCGCCCCGGCCGCCGCCGCCGCCCTGGCCGCCGCCCCGGCCGCCGCCGCCGCCGCCGCCGCCGCCCCGGCTGCCGCCGCCCCGACCGCCGCCGCCGCCCCGGCCGCCGCCGCCGCCCCGGCCGCCGCCGCCGCCGCCGCCCCGACCGCTGCCGCCGCCGCCGCCGCTGCCCTGGCCGCCGGCCCCGCCGCCGCCGCCGCCGCCGCTGCCCCGGCTGTCGTCCCCGCCCTGGTTGCCGCCCCGGCCGCCGCCGCCGCCGCCGCTGCCCTGGCCGCCGGCCCCGCCGCCGCCGCCGCCGCCGCTGCCCCGGCTGTCGTCCCCGCCCTGGTTGCCGCCCCGGCCGCCGCCGCCGCCGCCGCTGCCCTGGCCGCCGCCCCGGCCGCCGCCCCGGCCGCCGCCCCGGCTGCCGCCGCCGCCGCCGCTGCCCTGGCCGCCGCCCCGGCCGCCGCCCCGGCTGCCGCCGCCGCCCCGGCTGCCGCCGCCGCTGCCCTGGCCGCCGCCCCGGCCGCCGCCCCGGCCGCCGCCCCGGCTGCCGCCGTCGCCGCCGCCGCTGCCCTGGCCGCCGCCCCGGCCGCCGCCCCGGCTGCCGCCGCCGCCCCGGCTGCCGCCGCCGCCGCCGCTGCCCTGGCCGCCGCCCCGGCCGCCGCCCCGGCCGCCGCCGCCGCCCCGGCCGCCGCCGCCGCCCCGGCCGCCGCCACCGCCGCCGCTGCCCTGGCCGCCGGCCCGGCCGCCGCCGCCGCCGCCGCCCCGGCCGCCGCCCCCGCCGCCGCCCCGGCCGCCGCCGCCGCCGCCGCTGCCCTGGCCGCCGGCCCGGCCGCCGCCGCCGCCGCCGCCGCTGCCCCGGCTGTCGTCGCCGCCCTGGCCGCCGCCGCCGCCCCGGCCGCCGCCGCCCCGGCCGCCGCCGCCCTGGCAGCCGCCGCCGAGCAGCGCGCGCACATATGTGGGGGCTCCGCGCGCCGTGTTAATGTTAACAATCCCACGCGCCATGTTAATAATCACACGCGCCGTCTCGGAGCGCCCCCTGCGCGCTCTTCATGCCGCCCTATTTTGAAAATTTCTATTCTTGGCGCAAATGGTTCCGCGCTCGTAGATTCAGCGGCTAAAACTTGCATCGCTGGTCACACGTTATATTCTCTCCTCGAGCAGAAAGGACACCCGTTAGTGTCGTCAACGCAGATTGTTAGGTTGGCAGACGGTGTAAGTAAGGAAATGCTTGTACTCACCACGGAAGTGGAGGTGACACTCAAACATAAAACAAAGAAAGTCAGTTTTGTGATTTTTCCCGACTCTCATGATAACGAGTCTCTGTTAGGTATAGACTTTTTGAGGGATTTCAATCTTAACTTCGAGTTTGGTAAAAACACCTGGTACTTCGGTGAAAATAGTAATCAGAAGTACGAGTTACATTTTGAAAACGTGTCACCTCTCACTTCTTGTGTAGCAGCTTTAGATGCGCTTAGGGAGGATGAAGCCACGTTACTTAGCGCACAGCGACGTGAGGTGCTTGCGCAGGTCCTCACTGAGAATCGGGACTTGTTTGAACCAGGGGGAGGACCGACCCCTTTTGCCGAGCATAGGATCGACACGGGCGATCATCCGCCCATTGCCGTTCCGCCTTATCGCGTCACCCCTGCCAAGAAGGAGCTTATGCGGGCGGAAATAGAGAAAATGCTAGCGGATGGCATAATAGAGGAGTGCGAGTCTCCGTGGGGTGCTCCCGCTCTCCTGGTACCCAAAGCCAATGGTAAGGTTCGTTTTTGTGTGGATTATCGCAGGCTCAATTCTGTCACGAAAACTAATGTTTACCCTATGCCCTTGATCGACGAGCTCGTTCAGTCAACTAAGCGGAACTGCTTCATGAGCACACTCGACATGCGGAGTGGGTTTTGGCAAGTGTCCGTTAGGCCGGAAGATCGAGACAAGACAGCGTTCGTCTCTCCTTTTGGTACGTACCGATTTAAGCGCATGCCGTTTGGGCTTAAAAATGCCCCGTCCACGTTCCAGCGGCTTATCGACAGGCTCCGCTCGGGTACTACTCTGCAGAACGTGACCTTGCTTGCATATCAAGATGACTTGCTGGTAATATCTGAAGGGTTCGAGCAGCACGTTGCTGATCTACAGGTGGTGTTTGAAAGGTTGCGCCAGTTTGGTTTGCGCGCTAATCGCGAGAAGTGTGTCTTCGCACGTGATAAGGTAAAGTATTTAGGTCACGTGATCTCTCAGGACGGTATCTCACCAGACGATGAGAAAGTCCGTGCTGTCCTGGACATGAAGACACCGTCTACGTTGCGCCACTTGAGGACTTTCTTGCAAACCTGTTCGTGGTTTCGAAAGTTTATTCCCAGTTTCTCTGCTGTAGCTGAGCCGTTGACCCGTCTGTTAAAGAAAAATCAGGTGTGGGTGTGGGGTCTGGAGCAGAAGGAAGCATTCGGGGAACTGAAAAGGAGGTTAACTTCCGCTCCAATCCTTATCCAAGCAGATTACCATAAACCGTTTATCCTGAGGACTGACGCCAGCAACTACGCGCTTGGTGCCGTCTTGCTGCAGGGTGAAGGTACAGATGAACGTCCCATTGAGTATGCCAGCCGCTTGCTCACGCAGGCCGAGAGAAATTATAGCACGACCGAGCGTGAAGCTCTTGCGGTCGTCTGGGCTGTGGAGCGTTTCAGAGGCTACGTAGACGGGCACTCAATTATTATAGGGAGCGATCATCAGCCGTTGAGGTGGCTTCTTACGTTGAAGTCGCCGACGGGAAGGTTAGTTCGTTGGGCTTTAAAGTTGCAAGCCTTCAACATCCAGTTTCAGTACACTCCGGGTAAAGCGAATGTAGTCGCCGACACGCTTAGCCGTCCTGCCTGTGAAGAGGTAAATAAAGATCAGTGTGGTGTATGCTCAGTAGTTGTAGACTTACCTACTCGCAGTCCAGCTGATCTCCGACGCGCTCAGCTCGACGACCCGGACCTGGAAAAGATAATATGTGAGTTAGAAAGTATGTCAGATGCTGCGGCCGTTGGTGCGAAGCGTTGGTCTGAAAGGGGATACTTCATGCAGCAAGGTGTCTTGTACAGGTACAATCCCGATGTCGATAGCGAAGAACCGCAGCTGGTGGTTCCGCTTACGCTTCATCTCGATATCTTGAAGGAGTGCCACGATTCTCCACTATCGGGGCACCAAGGGGTTGAAAGGACCTTTTACAAGATCTCGCAACGCTTCTTCTTCCCAGGTATGCGCCGTATAATTGCTGAATACGTTAAGACGTGCGTGCTCTGCCAGCGATACAAGGCATCTAATGAGAAGCCTTCTGGTCTTCTCCAGACTCCTGTTCTAAGTCAGCGCAACGAGGTACTGGCGATTGACTTGTTTGGTCCGTTGCCAGAAGGTGAGAACGGAGAGCGTTGGATCCTGCTAGTGGAAGACACAGCTACGCGCTGGGTGGAGCTCTTCGCTTTACGGGAAGCTACTTCTGAAGCATGTGCCCGTACGCTCTTAGAAGAGTATTTCTTAAGGTACGGTTTCCCACGCAGGGTTGTATCTGACAACGGCGTTCAATTTGTCGGAGCGGTTATGCAGCAGTGTCTCTTTGTTCTTGGAGTTGAGCAGAATCTCTTGCCGCTGTATCATCCTGAAGCAAACCCGGCAGAGCGCAAGAACAGGGATCTCAAGGTTCAGCTTGCTCAGTTGGTTGATGTGAGGCATAACACATGGCCGCTGCATTTGCCTTCAGTTAGGTTCTCTATGAACTCTGCTCGTTGTCAGACAACCGGTGTAACCCCTGCGTACCTGACCTTCGCACGAGAGCTCCGCTCTCCGTTACAGGTTAGTCACGACATCCGTGCGGTGCTGCGGAAAGAAAACTTTGTACCTCAAGCAACGCCCTACTTGAGGTCCTTCCTAGATTCTTTAATATCAATCAGAGATCGAGTAGAGGAACAGCAAGATCGGCGAAAGGAGTACGCCGACCGATCTCGCAAGCCTGGAGAAAGTTTCAGCGTCGGTGACCAAGTCTTCGTCACGTCACGGGTTCTCAGTAACGCAGGTAAAGGAGTTACCGCAAAGTTTGTCCCCAAAAGGGATGGGCCCTATGTTGTAAGTAAAATAACAAGCCCTACAACTTACCTGGTCGCAAGTCTCGATTCACCCGAGGAGGTGTTGGGTAAGTTTCACGCCTCTCAGCTCGCCCGTTTTAATAGTAGGGACGATGTGGCTCATTCTCCTGTAGTGCCTAGAAGGAAAAGAGGCCGTCCACGTCGTCGAGATCAGAGTGTTGTGCGAGTCCATGAACGTGGGCGTCCTCATGAACTCGAGGGGGAGTCTATAGCGTGTGACACTGACGTTACGAAGCTCCCGCCAAGAGCTAATCGAGGAAGACCCCCGGCTCGCTTCCTAACCGACTGAGCCGCGGGTCTACATCCGCTGGTCGCCTGCATGCGCGCCGTTTTTATAGTTTTGACAGATGACAGGAGAGTCATGACAGTTAGTAGGGCTTTTGGCGCGGGCAGGCGAACCATCAATTTTATCCGCCCTGTGTACGTTTCAATGTTCTGTATCAAGAAGTATTGTGAATAAAGCTAATTTGTGAATAACAGTAGCTATAGTATATAACTCACTATCTTAAAAAAATGTCGCTTAGTCAATTTCTCCTTTCAAGCGTCGATATTTAAGTAAGTATTTCAACTTTTGTCATTTGCTTGTTTCTTTCATTTTTGTGCAATACGAACTTAACGCGCAAAAACCAGTACTAGAGTTATAGTATAAAAGCTGAAAACAGTTTAAAAAAAAATAAGTCAGGAAGAGTAACTCAGAACAAAATCCACACAAAAAGTAGCCATACATTAAACCACAACGACATATGATTCAAATACCTACGAATAATTTTGGAAGTTGCAAATAGACGTGCTTGTTGATTGCTTATGACTAAGAAACAAAGCAGGTATTGGTTTGCGCGCGCGATGCAATGCCCCGCCTACTAGGACACGCAAAGCCACTTTACAACAATGCCTGACTTATTAAGTAGGTAGATATGAATCGCGATCAAACTAAACGAACGTCAAACTTAACGTAACTTAACTTCTTTTTCTTCTCTTTTAAAATATGGCTTTTCTGTCCTAATTAATAGGACAATTTCGCCAGTGTCCAAGTATTCTTATTGAGAGGCAACGTTGTACGGTGATTGTAGTTTTTGTAACTTGATAGTAAAATTCCAAAAACCACGTGGAGACAATTTGCGCATTATAAAATTTCAGACACGAGAGCAATATAGAATTTTGTGATCACTGTTCACTGTTAAGATTAATCGCATAAAACACTATCAAAGTTATACTTCAACTAGCCAAAGAAACAGAAATAGCAAAATTAGATATTGTCTACATCCGCCATGTTCGAACGCCACAAATCGAATCTGTATCTGTACCTAAAGCTCGTGGCCCGCGGCGCTTACCAACCGCGCTGGCGAAAGCGTCACTGTAAAACCTCTCTTCATGATTGCAGGTCGCAGTCGGTATACAGCAAGAGCAGCGCGGCGGCGAGTGCGGCGCCGCTGGCGTCGGCGCAGTCGCTGCTGCTGCGGCCGCACGCCGCACTCGCGCACGCGCCGCACGCGCCGCACGCGCACGCGCATGCGCTCACGCACAACCAGAACGCGCATAACGCGCAGCGCGAGCCCGCCTACGGGGCTGCCAACGGCGTCAGGCCCGGCCCTGCAGGTAAGCCACCTACAGAACTGATATCCCACTGCAGCGATTCAATTCCCTCTCAAGTTAAGCGTCATGGTACGAAAACCACTTGAAGTGAGTGAATGAAAGTGTATGTATCGCTATCGCTGACCCGCACTTGAACTGAATCGCAAAAGTAACGTCGTGGTACGAAATAGCGATGCAGTTCTTTTTAGAGCATAAACTGAATCGTATTAAGAGAGCGTGGTAGGCCTGCAGATAGTTCAACTCAGTTGTGCGCGCGGCCCTATGTGTGCGTGCGTTTGTAAATATACAACTTTCATTTGTGTGGCAGTGATACGGCCGTCGTCTATTCGCTCGCGTCACTGCCACACAAATTTAAGATGTATAATGGCTAACTATCGCAAATGCGAAAGTTTGTGGTTGTACTACTTGGGGATGGGTGCTCTGCTTTACTTCAGCTGACGATGACGAAAGATGGAATAAACTACCATTTACCAGAATCATCATCATCCCAGCCTATATACGTCCCACTGCTAGGCACAGGCCTCCTCTCAGAATGAGAGGGCTTGGGCCATAGTTCCCATGCGGGCCCAGTGCGGATTGGGAACTTCACACGCACCATTGAATTGCTTCGCGGGTTTGTGCAGGTTTCCTCACGATGTTTCCCTTCAACGCAAAGCTCGTGGTAAATTTCAAATGTAATTCCGTACATGAATTTCGAAAAACTCAGAGGTGCGAGCCGGGGTTTGAACCCACGTCCCTCTGCTTGAGAGGCAACAGGTCAAACCACTAGGTTACCACGGATTTTACCAGAATATTTATGCTTATTAGATACTAGAGTCAGTGGCGGACTAAGCCCGTCAGAGGCCCGGGGCGGGGCGGCAAAGCTGAATGAGGACCCAAGTTTTTAAAAAAATGTAGTCCGCCACTGACTAGAGTTACTAGAAAAAGAAGGTTCTATGTTCGTCTGTATTTTTTTTTCTTATAAGCAATTGAACACTTCCTCAGGTGCGGCAGTGCAGGAGCGCCGAGACTCCCTGTACAGCGGTAGCCGCCGCGGCCCGCTTTCCTCCGAAGACAGCGCGTACGGCACTTACTCGCGCTCCAACTACCGTCCCCCAGAGCACTACTAGCGACGCGCTTCGCAGCACAACATAGCGCTGCTGTTCGACGTCTGAACTCACTATGACACTCGAGTGATACTCTAGCCATCAGCGCTGAATTTAGGAGTGATATTCTAGCCATGATTGCTGAACTTAAACACGGTTGAAGTGATACTATAGCCATGAACGTTGAACTAAAACACGGTTAAAGTGATACTCTAGCCATTAACGCTGAACTAAAATACGGTTAAAGTGATACTTTACGCATGTACGCTGAACTTGACTAAATTGATACTCTAGCCAATTTAGCCATGGAATTTTCATAAATACACTGTAATAAGTACCTATGTGATACTTACTCAAGCTGTACAATATGCTTGGACGTGGACACATTTGAATATTAACTGAATGACTGTAAATTATAAAGTGATACACCAAGCCGTTGAAGAATCGAAGTGATGGTCAAAACATGTTTTGTGAACACAATGTAACCACTGAAATTTAGTAGCTGTACTTCAAATAGCTTCGTAATTAAATATTAAACGCAACACTGTTTTAAATTATAATTAGATCTATCCATTCATAAAGTTTGACAACTCTGCAGTGAAATAAGCAACAATTAACTACTATTACTATGTCCCTATTTCTACGTGACGTCATAATTCAGGAAATATTGCTAGCTGGAAGAGTTTGTAGTACCGCGTCATACTTTCTCATTCTTACTGGCTAGGAAATCAGTGCCTCGACACTCAATACCATATAGTAGGTATACAAACCTTCTTAATCACCAATGTCGTTGACATATTTTTTTTTTATTCGACTGGAAGGCAAACGAGCAAGTGGGTCTCCTGGTGGGTGATATGTTGTGATTCTAATCACTTTGACAATTGTTATTCGAAAATTTACCTTTTGGTATCACTGTTGGCGGTGAGCAAGGTGATACTCGTGGGTGAATGTCCTCGTAAGTCCTAGCGTTCCTATTTTATTTATAAAGAACAAATCAATTGTAAGAATAACTGCCGAATGTTTTTCTAAAGCACAAATTAAACATCGTAGACCTAAAATGTGTACTGTACTCGTAGATACCTACTGGCACGGTTTTAATCTCATGTTACAAGAGTTAGCGACAAAGAAAGCTACAAATATATCGACTAGGAAAAATAATTCTTGTGTAATTTTTTGTTTTTGTCATTAAATTCATTATTAAATAATTGTCACTCGCCGTTGTCATGCGATGCTATTATTATATCACTGACAATTGAGGAATTGGTTGTCAGTCACGATTGTAGAATCTTTAGTAAATTAATGTACCTAATCTGCAACGTAGTTAAATTGTCATTGTCACCAGTCGCTGTCACGTTGTTGAAATAGGGCCCATAGTAATACCTCCAGGGTTGTCAAAACCAAGAGTTGCTCAACTAAAAATATATGTAGGTACATCACTGGTACCATTAGCCAAATATGTGGTCTACCACCGTAAAGTTGATAATCGTTTGTATGTCATAAAACAATAATGCCAATAGACGTGTCTGTCAACTTGAAAATTCGACTAGCGACATATTCATTTGATAGGAACTTGTTTAAAAATTCATAGACCAATTACTTGGCTGATGGCACATCACTGTTTAAAATGAATGTTTATCATACAGCTAATTTGAAACCAGTGTATAAAAACTGTCTATTGTTATCATATACATTAAATAATTATTAAAATAAGTATAATTATGTAAGTACGTACTACGGTATCTATTGTAAATAATAAGTTGCTCTTAACACAGACCTCAAGGAAGCTAAAAGTATCATAAATATAATAGTTTGACATACAATTTTACTTTGGGAGTGCGATGGCGAAACATTTATTTTATTATCTTTTTGTTTGTAAACTATATATGAAGCTCAGATCAAATAAAAAGTAAAGATAGAGCGCTGCGAACAACGAAGTGAGGCCGGTCAAACTAAACCAATCCGTGTGCTTACACAGTGGCACGCACACACTTGCAACCAAACTACACCAAAACCTTGTTACTTAGAAACACATTCTCGTAGAGCACACTCATGCGTTGCTAAGTAACAAGGTTTTGGTGTAGTTTGGTTTTAAGTGTGTGCGTGCCACTGTGTAAGCACACGGATTGGTGTAGTTTGACCGGCCTCACTTCGTTGTTCGTAGCGCTCTATCTTTACTTTTTATTTGATCTGAGATATGAAGTGCAAAATTCGAACTTCGTACCTTGAAGTCCTGCTGATGCTATAGGGTTTGCCGCTAAGGTAAGAGTCAATCCTGCCTCACAATGCACAACTATGAAGTTCCTAATGGATTCGATTTGTGGCATTCAAAAATGGCGGATGTAGACAATATCTAATTTTGCTATTTCTGTTTCTTTGGTTAGTTGAAGTCAAGTTGAAGTATAATTTTATTAATTTTGATAGTGTTTTATGCGGCGATTAACCTTAACAGTGAACAGTGATCACAAAATTCTATATTGCTCTCGTGTCTGACATTTTTTAATGCGCAAGTTGTCTCCACGTGGTTTCTGGAATTTTACTATCAAGTTACAAAAACTACAATCACCGTACAACGTTGCCTCTCGAAAGAGAATACTTAGAGACTGGCGAAATTGTCCTATTCATTAGGACAGAAGCCATATTATAAAGAGAAGAAGAAGTTCCTAATTATTGTTAATGTCAACCATTAAAAAAAAAAGTTGTACTTACTATTCTATCGCACGCAACAAGTAAACATTGCATTTTTATCTACGTCTATATATATGATTATATTATGATTATATCATTATATATGATTTATATTGTTTATATTCAGAAACTTCATAGTTTTGCAATGTGTCAGGATTGACTTAAAAACGGCCGTTAACTATAATATTAGTGAGAGGGACGGTGCGATACGAACTTCGATTTTCGAATGTCGTAGTAGCTCTCCTGTATGGTCAAAGACTTTATTCATGAGCCACTATAGAACCTTTTCAAAGGAAAAGTCATTATGATTTTCCTAGTTAATTAATGCGATGCCATTACCTCTCGTATATCGTTTTCTAGAATTTTTTTCACCGTATAACGGCAAACCTACTAGACACTGGCAGAATTGTCCTCCGGCGGACAACGCCATATTTAAAAAAAATGCGATGTCACTATGACGTTTATTGTGAAACGGTTTCATGTTAAGATTGATTTTTGGAATCTTTTTGTATTTTTTATTTCAATTCCAAATTTTTGTTACTTTTTCGGTCATCCCGTAAAACCAATATCGAAAATACAAATATAAAAATAGATGCACAGAAAAACCAGAAAAATAAGACCAGCGCTGGGAATCGACCCAGGTCCTCGGCATTCCTTGCCGCGTGCTATACCGCTACACCACCGCTGGACAACGGTACAGACAAGAATTTTTCCTATGCACCACATATCTCAGCTTGTTTGTTTCTTATTTAGCCACTTAAGCAGCGACACTAGCGACATCTATTCCGTAGCCCTCATCGAGAAACTTTTTTCGGTACTCCATCGGAAGTAACCACTCACCCGGACAAGAGATATCGTTATTAAGCAATCAAATCATATCATATGTGATATGGTTTCATGTTTGCTCATGAATTAAGGTCATTGACCGTACCTACGATTAGCATAGACAGTAATCAGTAATGAACGTCTGTATGCTGACGATGATATCTGTTTATTAAATTTAAATACTTGTTATCATATGATTGCAACGAATTAGGAACTTGTAAGTGTAAATTGTAATTAACTAAGTGTTACAAGATTAATATTAACTTCTAACAAAACTATGTGGGTATAGGCTTTATGATCTAAGAGAGCGAATAGTATCCGAGCTGGCTGAAATGTCTTGGATTTCTCTTAAAATTAATTGCGTTAAAAAATAATAAATTTATTGGGTAAAACAAATAAAAAGCTAAAAAAGGTTCTAAATATAGTTAATTCCATAAGATCATAGACGAGAGTCAACGCACCAAAAATGACGTAGGTATTTCAGAGATAAATAACTGAACGAATTAGAAGTACCTAAACAAGTAAATGCAATAAATAAAAATAACGAATAATAAATAATGGAATATACATTTGTGACGACGATTTATTTTTATTTTACTGACTATAGTTACCACATCAGGCTTTAATATATTTTTGTGTTTTAGCATTTTTTGTATGAAATTAATTTTAGTCGCTACACTGTCCGGCTCGAAGGACCAACTAGGCTCTAGTAGAGTAAATACATACCTACATATGTTTACATGTATTTATATAAATAATGTATGAAGTAAGCATTTTCTCTTTAAAATTTACGACTTACTTTTTCAAAATGAGGGAATTTTTGGTTTTTCTTATAATTACTCGCAAGTAATAGGAAGAACCGTATCGCGGGGGGACCTCTAAGAAAGATATGTGTATATATACTGTAGTCTTTGGATATGTGGTTCACCTGATGTTAGTGATCGCCGCCGCCCATGGACACCCATAACACCAGTACGAAAATCGGTAGGTACTCGCCGCCTTTTAAAGGCACATGTCGTAGCATTCTTTTTGTAATGAAACTACTTAATGTAACTAACTTTCCGTATAATTATTATTTGTCGGTTTCGTGAAGAGACATTTATACTGTATTAAAAAAATATTAAACCGAATAAAAAAATAATATTCATAAAATTACCAAAATAAAATTACTTATTTTTAATAAAAAAAAGGAATATTTCCTCATTTTGCAAAAAGTAATGATACCTACATTTTAAAGTGAAATATTTGCACGAATAGGTAAAATAATAATCTAGATTAAGAAATGATTTTGGCAATGAGGACCAAATATAATCCTGAAAATGTATGTAATTGTTACTGTTATTAACTAAATAGTTTTTCTATTATAGAAATACCTAAAAACTAATGTTGACTGTGCCATAATGTTACTTCCACGTTTTGATTCCTTGACTTTATTTTAACTCTGTGCCAACATAATTTAAAGACTTACTAGAAATAAGTAGGGTAGAGAAATTTTATTATTTAAGTACCTACTGTTATTAATTGTTCACAATATCTGGGTGACCGCGCTCCGCTCGGGCTAAAACTCAGCACCAAGCATTTTCCCAGAGATAAGACCAAGCTAGATCGATTTTTCATCCCCGAAAACCCCTACATATCAAATTTAATCGAAATCGTTGGAGCCGTTTCGGAGATCCCCGAAATATATATACACTAGCTTTTGCCCGCGGCTCCGCCCGCGCGGTATTCGGTTATCGCACGCTGTTCCCTCGGGAACTGTGCATTTTTCCGGGATAAAAAGTAACCTATGTCACTCTCGGGCCCATAAACTATCTCTATGCCAAAAATCACGTCGATCCGTCGCTCCGTTATGCTGTGAAAGAGGGACAAACATACAAACACACAAACACACTTTCGCATTTATAATATTAAGTATGGATATATTTATACAATAATTGCTCGTTTAAAGGTATTACATAGATTAAGACCTGTTTCACCACTGTCTTATAAGTTGGGGGCCATCCTTATAGTACCTACGTCACACTAATCTGACCATTTTAGCCCCGCCGGTATTGCTTTGAAAATTGCAATTATTTTGTTCTGCGTCAAAAACCATGTGGTTAAACCAGGGTGCTAAGTCCCCTAAATAGGTGACGTAATTTTTAGATGACCCTGGTGATAAATCATCTATGAATTATCGTGTGTGTAAGTATGTATGTGCCTTTGTTACTCCTCCACGTTAAAACGTCTGGATGAATTGATATCAGATTTGGTACGTATTATAGATAGCTGAACTTCTACGATAGTTCATGAGTTACTTTTAATCCCGATATTCCCATAGGACCCATGTGAAATTCCGAAATGTTTATCGCTAACTCTATGTAGAGATATGTAATTTTGCAAGCTTCATACAACGTTATTAAAATCACGATATTATTTTTGAGAAATACCACGGGTTTTTCCGTAATCCGAAATTTCATTTCAGCTAAACCTTAATGGTAAAGGCTATTGTCAAATATAAGTATCTGTGACACCATATCTATTTTTAGTTTAATTAATTGTAAATATAAGGATAGACAGGCACTGCATCAAAGATAAGTAACAATGTAAAAAGTTAAATATCAGGAACTTAAGGGAAATTGTGAAACAGGCCACACACCCGATAAAATTAACTATCCTATGTAGACTCGGTTTAACCCCAGATTTTATCATTTATGGTTAAGAACTGAGAAATAACTCATAGTCATATCATTGTGAAAAGTGTTAAATAAAGATGTAGTTTATAATGTATTTCCATCGAAAAAAGCAGGAACTCAAGCGAAAAACGCTAGCACCCGAACAAGGCTCGGATACCGGTTAAATTTCCAAACCGTTATCAATTATCATATACTTGGCGCAAAACCTTTTCATTTTGGTTTCGTTCGCGAAACCGCTATTTTTAAACCGGTTTTTAAGGGAACATTTCCATAAAGTTCTTGTCAGATTAACCGGTTTAGAAGAATAAAAACTGGTGTATTCCGGCGCAGGATAAACGTCGCCGCCCGCCGCCGGCCGGCCAGTTGTCACTCGTCGAATAAACCGGTTTATTTAGGTTATAGTTAAGTTCATAAAAACTTTAGAGTTAAACCGAAATAAACCGGTATTTACCGCTATTAATAACTAAATGAGCCAATTGCAAGCAAGAACGTAACGTCAAAAAACCACACGTTACTAGCCCCATCTAGCGATATTGCACCTGTCTTTTAGCCCTCATTGGGAGAGCATGAGAACTCTTCCGATAAAGTGAGATGGAAATTATGTTCTACATTTGCAGTCTGATTTGATCTAAGACCTCTTAAGCAGTGAATCCTTCGGCTAAGCCAATCAGAGGGGCTACTACAAAATTCGAAAATCGAAGTTCGTGTCGTACCGTCCCTCTCACTCTCGTGTTAAATAATATAAGCGTCAGCGGGACGGCAAGAGACGAAGTTTGAATTTTGCACTTCGTAGTATAGGCTCAGCATATACCTCCGAAACAGTAAAGAAGGAAAGGAAGAAATCATTTATTGCCACAAAAAAAAACAGTTGAAAAATAAAACACACACTTGGATCACCATCCATTGATTAAATGTATCCGTCAAATAAAATTAATCAATGGGTGGTGAAACAGCCCCTAAACACTGTGTGCATCGCTGCAAACAAGGCCCACATGGGAACTATAGCCTAATCCCTTCCATTCTGAGAGGACGCCTGTATGACACTGTATGTGCTCGGTGGCGTACTATATAACAACTATAGTGTGAGCGACGAAACGCCTTCATTGTTTGAGTACTAGTCTATAATTAATATTCTAATTTTGTCAGCCAAATGAGATGCAAAATCTTTATATACTTAGCTACAGTTACGTTATCACAAGACAAAATTGAAAAAAAAATACGAGTACAAGTGCAAACACAGTACTAGTAATTTGATGAAATATTAAAATAAATAAAAGTAATTGTTGCCATTTCAATGCATTTCATTGTTTTATTTTAATACTTTATTTAAGTACGAGTATACGATGAAAGTGAGTTGAATGTGTTGCCTCACTTAACTTTCCTCTTTATTGTTAAAATTTAATCCAATCCACAGTTAAAAATGAAATCCACAACTAACCTAAGTAAATTTGTAAAATGGATAAGATTTTAAACCAAATTGCTACCTACCTAAGATTAAAATATTTGGGACTGTAAATAAATACTGGAAATTAAATGCTTTATTTTTTATTTCTGAATAATCCCCTATTAACACGTTCGCTACGGGTATGGGGCATAATGGCCCCTTTGCCGCTGGCACGGGGCGGCTAGACGGGTGTTTTCATTCTAAGGCAAGGGGTGGTTTACACTTTTAGAGTTCTTTGGAGAGTCAATGGGAGATAAGTCCAAACACTGAATACGACCAATTAATATTTATTCTAGAAAGGACAAGTACACGGTCCTATGGGCTAGAGGCAACTGGCGCCACCGGGTCCGTCTATCTTAGGTATCACGTGACACCGTATACCTATAGGTAGATACCTATGTCGCTACACACTGACCAACAAGGCATACGACAGAGACAAATGGGTCAATCAACTAGAGGTACTCTAGTTTATGTTAGTCTGGCCCGTAAATTAGCTTAGGAGAATAATAGAAGGATGTTTTCAATGTATATACTAATACCAGTATTACCTACGTACTAAGTATTAGCATACTTAGGACACCTTAGGAGATGCGGAAGTGTGTGTGTGTGTGTGTGTGTGTATGTGTTCACAAAGAACAAGGTGGTGGAATGCGACGTCGGGGACGGTGACTCAACGGGGTCACGCCATTTTGTCACCAAATTAGATTTAAATACTATTGATTATAAATATACTTATATGTTATTAGTCTGTAAGGTATTTATTGTATGGGCCTAAGTTGCCCGAAATAAATGAATTTGTTATTAAATTATTATTATTATTTATTATAAGGCTGAAAACAATCGAACCTGAAGAGCGGTTCGCAAGATCGTCGTGGTATAACAAACATAACTAGTGACACAATTAAATCATGACAGTCAAATAAAATTGATAAATCGGGGAATTCCCATTTCAATCAAATTACCCGAGTCTTTGTATGTATTATACAGTGGCAACACTGCGCGCATTCTATCAAGGACTTCCCTTGTTCGCAATGCAAACTTACCGAAGTAAGTGGCCAAATTTGGAACTAATACAATCTTGTAGTGATTAAGCGACAGTGGCGACGCAAGTCATGCTATTTATAAATTGGTACAGATAAGATATCGGTAGTTTTTTAATACTAAGCGGTGATGCCGTCTGTTAAAAATTTCTATACTTTTGCATCTAATTTATGGTTTACTTGCGAAGAAATTTCAGGATACTTTTTTTTCAGTTTAATTTTATATATTAAAAATTATTAAATAATTTGTTAGTTATTCAAACTTTAAAATCACACAATCTAGAGAACAGAAAATAGTTTAAAGTTGATTTATTTACTATCATTTAACCCAAATAAAAATTTATTTTTAAGATTATAAAAATAACGAAAATAAGAAGTAATTTACTAATGATTTTAAGGTGCTGGCAGCACTGATGTATAAATTCGACGGTCTTTGTTTCACTTTTCCACTTAACAATTTTACTCAGCGTTGCCAGATCGGAAATTTTGTTCCGATTTTCTAACTTTTGAATCTTCAGCGGAACTTTCACAAAACTTTTTTTTCATATGAACTTTTGTTCCTTCTAGAAATTTATGACGTATTGGTAATCGTTACTATTGTTAAAATCTTTTTGGTAAATATGATGAGTACTAAACACATATGCTTTTTAAAACAGACGTTAGTGATAGTGATGATGACAGGATAGTGACCAAAGAGTATTATAATATAATAGTGACAGACGATGTTCTTGGAGTTAATTGACGTACGATATTGACGTACGATAAGTATAAATTTCGAGATAAATATTTAAATATACAGGGTAATCAATCCAAATGGGTCAGTAGGGAGAAATCAAAAAATATGAGAAAGCGAAATATGTTCTTAAGAACCATGGCTTCGATTTTAGATTTAAGACAAATGGCATTCAATTTTTTTTATAGGTATCTCTCATATATAACCGGAAATAGAACCTGGTCAAACTCTCTGTGAACTATGTTACAGATTGCGAATTTTTTTTCGTTCTTATTGAAATAACTTTTGCAAGCTTTTATTTAACTTCCAATGTGTGTACATAACATACTACTACATTATGTATGTGTGTATGGATTACGGGTCCAATTTTGCAAGTTTTTGGCACACTTCCACTAAGTAATCGGACTGACTTGAAATTTCGCATACTTATACTTATTTAAATTTAATGGCAATTCCATAATCTGGTAGTACATCCTGTGGTCCGGCCAGGATGGTCTCCGCATGACGGAACTCTTTAACGGTTAATGGAATCGACTTGAAGTTTATTATGTATGGAAATGTAATTTAGTTGACAATGCAAGTAGAGACTACATAAAGTACCTACAATTAGTAGTTAATCAATTACACAAAACGACCGATTGGAAAAAGTTCCGCTGTGACACGAAAATAACTGTATAGTTATTTTTCGTATCACAACGGAAAAAGCAGTAGTTTTTTTTGTCACGTATCGAAACTATTCGGAACTTTTGCGGACGAATTTCGGACCAAAACAAAATCTGCTTCTGGCAACACTGGTCTTACCATAAAAAGTACTCTGTGTCTGTGTGTGGGTCTTACTTTTCTTTAATTTTACGCCGTGGCTGGTCGCGTTGCTGGTTTTATAAATTTCTTATTTTACTTTTATGGTTTTAGTGAAGAAGTTGATATACTGAGCTTACTTCAACGCTAATATTACCTAATCAACTACAGTTTAAATAATATAGTGGAAAGCTAACGCATTGCCATAAATATAGGTAAGTACCTAGAAGAAATCAACGTGGCTGAACATTCCCTCTTTGACAACGCCTAGGTATAGAACGTAAGTTCTTTTTTTAACGACGTCTTCTCACTCTTTTACTCGTAACATTATTAGTTTGACTCGTATTTACAAGTATGTATGTTATGGAATCATTTACTTTATTTTCAATTACTTGCATCATGCATACTTAGTTCTGATTTATGACAATACAATAATATGTTAGGTAAGTACCTACCACCATCTTGTTAATCCGACGATGGAGCCGGAAGTTAGCCGTGTACGTGTTGGGCTTATAAGGTGTTAATTGACTAAGAATATCCAGTCTATTTATACTTTACTAGCTTTTGCCCGCGGCTTCGCCCGCGCGCGCGTGGAATTCCGTTATTGTGCACCCTGGAGCTGTGAATTTTTCCTGGATAAAAAAGTAACATGTATGTCACCTAAGTCACCTTCTGACCCATATACTATCTATGCCAAAATCACGTCGATCCGTCGCTCCATTTCGACGTGAAAGACAGACAAACAGATAAACACACCAACATACACACTTTCGCATTTATATTTTTTTTTATTCGACTGGAAGGCAAACGAGCATGTGGGTCTCCTGGTGGTAAGAGATCACCACCGCCCATAAACATCTGCAACATCAGGGGTATTGCAGATGCGTTGCCAACCTAGAGGCCTATAATAATAAATATGGATTAAAACAAAACTTATACTTAATAAGGCGTTAATGTGTGTACTAATACAATTTTTAATTGTAGGGATTGTCCTACCTCTACATTTCAAACTAATTCTGCGCCTCCAGAGAAGACTAATACAACTTAACTTAAATGTATTTGTTTTTTTACACCATTCGATCCAGACAAAATATGCAATTTTTTTAAATCGTGTTTATAGCTTTTAAAAAAAGGAAAAAAATATGCCAGACAATACATCACTCTTCAATAATAATTATATTCACATTAAATTATTTAATTACTAGCTTATGCCCGCGACTTCGTTTGCGCGGATCTAGGTTATCGAGCGGTGGAGCCTTCTACCGGAATAAAGGGTATCCTATGTTGATCCTTGGGGTTCAAACTACCTATATACCAAAATTCATCAAAATCGGTTCGGTGGTTTCGACGACGAGACAGACAGACAGAGTTATTTTCGCATTTATAATATTAGTAAGGATTAAACTATAGGATAGGTTATACATGTTACGTAATTAAGTATCACTTGACTAATTAAAACTAGTAGTGTTTGTGTTCTTTCTCTTGACGAATAACTCTAAAGAAAATTAATTTGCACGTTAATCAATACATTTGTTTAATGATATGAATTATACTGTGTGCTCAGACAAACATTAGCCACGTAGCTATGTGTCTTTGTGTAGTAATATTTGCAATAGGTACTACGACTTAACGTGATTCATCAGACATTTTTGAGCCGGTATCTCTGTTTGTGACATTAATTTGCTTAAAGTATATATCTGACCGATATCCTTATCATATCCCGCTGTATATGTCGTTCGTTGGCCGATCGTAAAATCCGCCAGATTACCAAATTCCTAGGCATATCATGAAATAGCGCCATTTCATGATATGCCTAAACGTTGGCCAGGCATATCACGATGTGCCTGAGAAACAATACGGCAGATCGATTAGAGGCAATGCATTTGTCGATATTCCTAGCTCTATACCGGACACATTGTGATATGCCAAAAAAAAGAAAAATTTAGTACGATAAGCGAAGCGAGGGACCACAACGCACGAGCCGAGCAAGCAAAGCGAGCGTGCCGCGGCAGCGGCCGGCGATGTGAAAGAACCGATATGGCGGCGTTTCATAATATGCCTACATGATCTGCCGCCAAATCATGAAACAGCGGCGTTTCATGATTATGCCTAGGAATTTTATGATCTGCCTAAACGTCACTTAGCGATTGCTACACGTTGAGTTTTGAACGATATATGGCGTATGTCCCTTATCCAATTCTTGAAATGGCGCCATTTCACGATATGCCTAGGAATTTCGTGACCTGACGGATTTTACGATCGGCCGCCGACATATACTTACATTACATAGCGTAGGTTGCACCGTAAAACCCGATACGTCAAAATAATTATCTGTTGAAATTATAAAAAGTAAAACCGACTCCAAAAAAATAATTAAAAACCCTACAATGGAACCGACTACAAAACCCTTGAAAATATTTTTCTCGGTACCTACTAACATTACTTAGCTTTGAAGAGTTCTATTAGTTATCTATGGTGTTCTTCATCAGGTCCAGTTTACCAAATGATACTTTATGAATGTAAATGCTTATCTTAATACTAAAAAATGCTAAAATCGCCATAGTGCCTATAAAATTTGAGGTTTGCCCTCGATTTCCCTAGGATCCCATCATCAGATCTCGACTTCGTGACAATGGAACCACCTCAGAAGAATACTCTTTCGAATAAAAAAAGAATTTTGAAAATCGGTCCAGAATTGACAGAGGTGAACATACTTAAAAAAAATACAAACATTGGAACATAGAACCTCCTCCTTTTTTGAAGTCGGTTAAAAATAACACTGAAGAAGTTTAAATTCGTTTTTTTTTAATATTAGATCGAGTTATTGGGTTTGACCAGGGAATACTCGATATACCTACGTCATTATGATGGCATAGTCTAGCCTTTTCACAGATAATATCACATATCGCATGTTATTACTTGACAAAGGAATCACCAAAAACATTTTCATGTAAAAAGTTGCCAAGACGACACCAATATGAGTCACACTATCAAAAAGTTACTTATACTTATCAGATCTCATGTAGAGCAAAGCTTCTAACTCTCTACACCTTAGACAAAATATGTGGCTCCTTGCTTTATCTCAAGTAGAGACCTACATGCCCTAACTCTACAAGGCTCTTCACGAACTCTACACCTTAATCAAAATATGTGGCTTTATTATGCACTTCAATTTTAGATTTAAAGATGGCAACAAGTGAACACTGGGCTAAATCGCCGCAGTCAGAGCAAGTCGCGGACAATGCGTTTGGTGCGGACGACCCTGGATCACTCGAAAGCCTGAAGGAGTCCGGATTCCTTAGCGACTGTGAATCTGAAGATTATAGTAAGAACCTCTATTTATTGTTACTCTTTCTACATGATATTTATTTATTTTATTTATTTATTTATTCATTCAACAACATTGATACAGCTAATTTTTCACTTATTAAGACTTATTATGATACTGATCCAGATAATGGTTTAGAGACAAGTGTGCAGTAACAGCCCAAAAAGACCAAGGCCTGTGTTATAATAGGTCTAGTTACATAGAAGCGTCATCATTCTGAGAGAGCAATCGATCGCCGCTTTTGCGCTGTTGAGAACAAAAAAATATATATACTACATTATGTATTTATATCTCTTCGTAAATAAATAAGTACATAAATTATAAACTATTTGTAAATTTAAATTATGTGTTAGTTGTTACCAAATTTAGAGGGAAGCCAAATACAGTCAGGGTCAGGGAAATAAATTCTGGTAGAAAAAGTTAAATTCCGAAAAAGAAAGCCCAAAATAAACTTCTTAATTTTAGTGATTAAACTACATATTTATGCTTAAGTGCAAAGGACTATAGTCACATGAGAAGTGCTTTCGTGATGCTTTACTATTTCTGAATGGCATTTTGTATCTACTTCGTGTATTCCTCGGATATTCGGGATTCCTTCTCAATTCCACGTCGTTAATGTGTCTCCCGAAGAATATTATCAGTTGCCAGATATAAAGTTGTCGTGGAGTCATTACCTGAGTCAACCTATGATTGGTTTTTTGGAATCTTTTTGTATTTTTTATTTCAATTCCAAATTTTTTACTTTTACGGTCATCCCGTGAAACCTAAATTGAAAACACAAACCGAAACATAGATGCACAGAAAAACCAGAAAAATAAGACCAACACTGGGAATCGAACCCAGGTCGTTGGCATTCCGTGCCGCGTGCTATACCGCTACACCACTGCTGGTCAACGGCACAGACACGAATTTTCCCTATGCATCACATATCTCAGCTAGTTACTTTGTCACTTAAGCAGTGATCTAGCGCCATCTATTATTATTGAACTATTTTCTATTATACACATGGTTAGCATATGATCAGTTATTGGTACATCATAGATCTCAAATTCATGCTTAAGGTAATATAATAAAGACATTTGTAACAAGCTTCCTTAGCGTGGTCGGTCGATGTTTTTCTAGGTAAAGTAATAAGTTTTATATTAACTAAATAATATGAGAATAATGAATAATATTTGATCTGAGGCCGTATTGCCTAATGTTTCTGACACTCGCGATCGCAATCAAATGACATATTTCGCATACAAAAACTGCCTGTTTCATTCAAGTAAATAGTCATTGAAACAAAAATATTATTCAAAGTAAAAATACAAGTAGCATAATATACTACATGAAACATTTTCTGCGAAACCAAATTCTATGAAATTTCTGTCTGCGAAACAAGGGAACATCATAAGTACCTCTATTATTTTACTAGAGTCAAGTTGTTTAGTAGGTAATCTTTTATATTGGACTTAAACAAAAATATTGAAAAAGTACCGCATTACTTTAAAACCAATAATGCCTAGGGCCAAGGGTATAAGCTTTCATAATTTAAAATTACTGTTCCTAGAATTGTGTTTGGAGTCTGGATGCGGGGTCCCCATAGTGTGGTCGTGCGGAAGCTCGGAGGCGGGGCAGCAGTTCCGGGTGGACGCGCCGGCGCTGGCGCGGCTGGTGGCGCGCGCCGGCGCCGCGCGGCCCGTCGTGCTCGTCAGCGTCGCCGGCGCCTTCCGCGGCGGCAAGTCCTTTCTGCTCGACTTCATGCTGCGCTATCTCTACGCACTCGCCGAGGTACCCGCGCTTTCGTTACCGTTCCGCTGCCCGCCCCGCTGTCGTCCAGTCAACAGCCTTACAGTGTCATCAGCGTGACAAACGGCGTGAGGACGATACGTGTCAGATAGTTTTTTTACGCTCCGCTGTGGTAAATAGGACTGTATTCTATGGTGTATTTACAGACTGGTGAGGAGCCCTCGGGAGACGACTGGCTGGGCGCGGAGGAGGAGCCACTGCGCGGGTTCAGCTGGCGCGGTGGCAGCGCGCGCGAGACCACGGGCATCGTGCTGTGGTCGCAGCCCTTCCCCGTCACGCTGCCCACCGGAGAGAAGGTTCCCGAACTTCACCTATAACCAGCCTCCAGTGCTGCGGGGGCCAGCGCTGCGGGGCTGAGCCGGCACTGACCTCTGTGTCGTCCGCAGGTGGCGCTGCTGCTGATGGACACGCAGGGCTCCTTCGACGACCAGAGCTCGCTGCGCGACTGTTCGCTGATCTTCGCGCTGTCCACGCTGCTCGCCTCCACGCAGGTCTACAACATCTCGCAGAAGATCAGGGAGGACGACTTGCAGCATCTGCAGGTGTGTGGCGGGGCAGCCGCCCGTTGCCATATAACACAGTGCGTGCTACGCTATGGGCTAAGGCGAGTTTATAAGTTTGACATGTTTGCGTGCAGCTGTTCACGGAGTACGCGGCGGCGGGCGGCGGCGGGCTGGCGGCGCTGCGGCTGCTGCTGCGCGACTGGAGCGCGCCCTACGAGTGCGCGTACGGGGCGGCCGGCGGCGCGCGCTACCTGCGCGGCAAGCTGCAGGTCGGCGCCGCACTACCAGCGACCTGACATTTATGAACTCCTGGCGCTCGGTGCTCATGATCGTGTACTTGGTACCTGCAGGTGAAGGAGGACCAGCCTCGGGAGCTGCGCGACATGCGTCAGCGGCTGGCGGCCAGCTTCGAGGACATGAGCTGTTTCCTG
The DNA here is from genome assembly GCA_037349165.1 of Choristoneura rosaceana. Lineage (NCBI taxonomy): Eukaryota > Metazoa > Arthropoda > Insecta > Lepidoptera > Tortricidae > Choristoneura > Choristoneura rosaceana. Next base: position 4,030,485 of record JAZBNJ010000026.1, read on the forward strand.
ATGCCGCACCCGGGGCTACGCGCTGCCAACGATCCGAGCTTCCAGGGAAAGCTCTCCGGTACTACGCTCAGAGTGTCGCATTTGCTGACGTCGTTGCCGTAGCGAGCGCAACTCGACGGCCGGAGTGACCGCGTTGCTAAATCGGGCGACTGTTCCCAGAGCTGGAGACCGAGTTCAAGCAGTCGCTGCGGGAGCTGGTGCCGCTGCTGCTGGCGCCGGCGCGCCTGCGCGTGAAGCACGTGGCCGGGCGGCCGCTGGCGGCGCGCGAGCTGCCCGTGCTGCTGCAGGCCTACCTCCACGAGTTCAACACGAGCGTGCCCACGCCGCTTTCCCTGCTGAGCGTACGTACCCCGCGGCTCGCTGCGTCCCCGGCGCTCCCGCGAGTGTGTGACGCCCGCTTGTCCTTGCAGGCGACGGCCCGCGCCGCGTGGCTGTGCGGGCGCGAGGCGGCGCGCGCGCGCGTGGTCGCGGCGGCGCCGGCGCGCGCGCTGCCCCGCGGCTCGCTGCGCGCGCGCCTCTCCGCCGCCGCGAGGGACGCGCTGCTGCCGCTGCTGCCGCTGGCCGACCGAGCGGACGACCTACCGGGACTCGCAGCGTTCGAGAAGGTTCCGTATACAACTGCTACTATCTACTACTTTCGCAAATTAATCGCTCGCTCTGTTTAGTCACAACTCGTAACTTTACCTATGTACCTACCTTGTTTCCATCATCTCATAACTGCTGATTATTCGGTAAATTTTTTACAGCCGTTGACTATCTCCCACCATATTTTTTGACGTTGACGTTGACGTTGGATCTTTAATTTTTGCGATGCCGATACCAAATTTTATTTGTCTGTGTCTTTTACTACATACTTTTACTAACAAATTTCTTTTCATAAAACTGCGTTGCAAATTCAACAATATTTTGCAGGAATTGGATGCGTTGGTGGACCAATACGCTGAAATAAATGATCGCAGGTTGGATTTGGCTCTCGCAGCCGCTAAGGAGTCTTTTGAGAGTGTAGTGCGAGAGCTCGACCAGGAGGGGCTGTGCTTGCATCCTCTTGACCTGTCAGCGACGATAGCTGACGCACGAAGAACCGCTATGACCTACTTCGAATTCGATGAGGATGATGAGACGGCTGCTGCGGACCCGGATCTCGCTCAGTTAGCAAATGTAAGAACATTTGCCTACCTATCGATTTAACTAGATAGGGTGCCCTCTATTTCGCATACTTTTTAATGTCCGAAACTGATTACGAATAACAGGTTTCGCATAATTGATTTACGCCGAATCTTAAACTTGCCGAAACTTAGTTCGCCATAATTCTGTATAAGCCGAACAGTGGTTTAGCCGAATTTATTTAAGCATAGGTAATATTAAAATGGCCGAATTTTATTATGTATAATCTTGTTTAGCATATATGTAATTTAACTGAATATCGATAAGCCGAAATCCTGTCCAAATCTATGTCCTAAAATAAGTTAACTGATTATTATTTATGACGAGAAAAATAGGCTATTAAGTAGGTTAGGTTACAATTATATTTGTAACAGAACGAACAGCCACCAGTAAAAGAGGCATAGGCATAAAGCGGGGGGACAGGGGGACGGGCGTAACATGATTGCTCAACTATAGATTAGGTTAGGTTAGTATTATGTCAAGGCGCGAAGTGGCTTAACTAGGCGGAATAGGAGGTCCGTCGACTTCGTTTCAGAGTCGTTAAATTCATATGAATATATGCTTTTTAGACATAAAATTGGTGTTACATTAAGTATGCGAAAGTAACTTTCTGCGTAACTAATTTATGCGTAAGTAATTTTCTGCCTAAACAAATTCGGAATTCACAAATTATGCGTAAAGCTCATTTGCTTGCATTGGTTATGCGTAAAATAATTCTGCGTTAACTCTTATGCGAAAACAGTTTCGGTTAAGTACTCTTATTCGGAAACAGATTATGCAAAATAGAATTATGACATAAAAAAATATGCGAAAACAAGGGGAACCACCTAGATACCTTGGAAATGTTCCTCTATGTCCCTTTGCTTTCAATAAATAGTGCATGGTTTAAAAACTTGTCTGTCGCGTCATCAGTCCCTACATAAAAGTGTAGATGTTCATTATAATTACTTTTATTTTGTGTTCTGTACGTACAGTTAGTATCAAAAGTAGCTGGTTACTTTTGTACTTTGTCGTTTTACAGCCACGTACTACCTAAGTTAACGTCAGAGTTTCCACGCGGCAATTCCATGCGGACGAAGCTACTTTTGATGCTGACCGTACTCGTATCTACTGACCGTACTACTATTTGTAAACTATATGTAAGTTGTTGGTTCTCCTGAACAAATAAATAACAGTATCTGGAGGAGCGGAGCGAGGCTGTCCTAAGGAGGTTGTCTGCAGTGAACGCAGCGAACAACAGCGCGGCGGTGGAGGCGGCGCGAGCGGAGGCGAGCGCGGCGCTGGCGCGGGCGCTGCCGCGGGCGTGCGCCGGCGCCGCCGCCCTCGCCGCCGCGCACGACGATGCGCGTCGCCGCGCCGCGCACGCGTTCCACCAACACAGGAACAAACCTACTGCGCATGAATACGACGACTACGTCACCCAACTGGAACAAGTGAGTTCATTATAAGGCCTGGCGTAGCGGTTCCTTAACTTTTTTGGCTGACAACCACATAAAGTATAAATACAATAATAATTGACCTAAAATACCTACCTAAAAATACTGTTAAATAAAATAAACGTTAGAATACATAAAATGATGTTAAAAAATGGTTACAACAAATATTGCAAAAAATAGGTAACATTAAAAACAATTAATCCTCCCGGATGGCTACACCAACCCCTCCTATGAAACTAAGGCGGGGACTCGGCGGAGATTGTGTAAGCTACCCAGTATCCTGGGCTGCGTCAATATTTTCTTTTAACAGCTTTTCAGTGCCTTTTAAGTTCTATTTATAGAATCCAGGAAACTAACTCAGCTCAACTACGACTTCTTTGTCTGTACAGATCGTACAATGCGATCTTAGCGCACACACGGAGCAAAACGCCACCAACAACAGAAATGCTATGAATGAAGCATTTGAAACTTATGAAACTTCCGTTAATGTCAACAATGGTTTCTGGCGGCCGGATCTCCTGGCTGCTAAGCATGAGGAAGTAAAGGAGCTCGTCATCAATTCCTTCTATGGCCGTCGGGACGGAAGTGAGAGCCGCGAGCGAGATGAATTCGTCTGTGAAATGGAATCGGTATGTTTCTTCCTAAGGAGGAAGGAGTCAATTGGAATCCTAGACCACCAGAAACACTAATCATAGGAATATCATTGCAAAAAAATATTTGTATACGACAACGTCCATTGAGAAACATCTATAAAACGTATATGTTAGGAGATATGTAAAAAAAAATAGATGAAAATGTGAAAAATACATACATTTTTCTATTGTTACTCAGTTAGCACAAATCTTTCGAAACTGCAAACGTGAGTATACACTAGGTAGCAGTGGTTCTAATGGCAAATTAGGCGTTAATACGCGATTTTATCGATGTCTAGTGTTATATAACATTTCCCATAGAAAGGTTCTATTGTGGCCTAGGGATCAAATTGGGTAACTGTAGATTGTAGATACAGTAAGCCGCAGAAAAAATAATCTGCTTGTAACATGGGGTTACGATTCACTGCGATGTACGGTATGGGTATTAGACAGGACCTACCATGCGGATTTCTCGACAGACAAAATATCTTTTTCAATAGGTACATTTGCTCGTAAAAATCACTTTCAAAGAATGTAGGAGTATACATGGCTTGTAAGTTCATTTTACCGCACTAGTGCGATTTTTGGTGTACTGCCTTTTCGGCGAAGTATTTTTCGCAAAATTTCACTTAGCAACCAATCTTTCGCCGAAGTTTCATTTGGCAAACCAATCGTTGGCATAACTTTACTTCGCAATTTTCTTATTTCGCAACTTTTTCATATTGCAAAATTTTACTTTGTCACACTTTTATGTGGCAAATAATTATGTAGCAAATGATTGGCTTAGACAAATAACAAATAGTCAAATAACAATTGACCAATTTTTATGCTACAAAGTTTTACTTCAAAACATGTGCGAGCGAGCGAAGCGAGCGAGCAAGACGGCTCGGAGCAGAAGCGACTTGGATTGTTTAGGTTCAGAAAGCTAAGGCGGGAGCGAAGCGGAGCGTAGCTCCCGCCTTAGCCTTCCATGTTAGGTTTTTTTTTTATAGCAGCCAGTATAACCTGCCACTAGGAAAGCAGATTGGATGCCATTCAATATTTTGCTAAGTTGAGCTATGCCAATCAATACATTTTGACCAAAACATAAATGACATCTTAAAAAAATCCCAGGTAATACTTTGCATAATAATAATTTATCAAATGATTAGTTGGAAAATGATATCAGTGCGAAATGTTGAGTTGGGAAATAACATTTCGCCTAAATAAAAATTTGGGATAAATAGTTTGGGAGCAAATAATTTGCTAAATAATTTTCGCCGAATCATTAGTAAACCGCGGTTTTTTTACAGTTTTTGTTACTTAATTCTCCATTTTAAAAGTTTACAAGCAAAGAGTTTTTCATCATACTTGCTCGTAAACGGTTCCCCAAATAAAACCCTAGCAGCGTGGCACTGTACAAAAATCCTCATTGTTGTAAGTTTAAATTTTTTATGAAAGTATTAAAATTATTTTGAATGATTTTCAGGAACTTTTACGTCGCTACAATCATCTTCGTGAACGGAATGAGGAAATGAATCAAAACGCAATAGATGAGGTCTTTAACGGATTCTGTCGTAGTATGAACGCACTCTGTGGCGGCCTACGATTGGAATATTTAATCTTGCGATCACTGTTGCGAAAGGCTTGCGTAGAAGGAAAATATGCATTCCTGGCTAAAAGGGTAAATGAACGACGGGAGTTAGATGATGAAGAGGACGACCTTTATTTGCAATTACTTTTAGAGGTAAGTTAGTAACCTACCCACCTTTAGAGGTACATAGGTACATTTTTGACGACCAGATGGCCTAGTGGTTAGAGACCCTGACTACGAAGCTTGAGGTCCCGGGTTCGATTCCCGTGTCGGGGCAGATATTTGTATGAAAAATACGAATGTTTGTTCTCGGGTCTTGGGTGTTTAATATGTATTTAAGTATGTATCTATCTATATAATTATGTTTATCCGTTGCTTGGTACCCATAACACAAGCTTCGCTAAGCTTACTTTGGGACTAGGTCAATTGGTGTGAATTGTCCCGTGATATTTATTTTTATTTATTATTTTTATTTACATAGGTAACCTAAGTCAGCTGTTGTCTAAAGCGGCAATTACACTGTGTCGTTCACTTAATGGCTAATGCGGTCGCCGAACTTGTTTCAATCTATTTCGGCGAACGACCGTCGCCTTTACATAAGTCTGTCCGTCTACTGCGGCGGCCATATTAAGGCGGTGACAGCTGTCGCTCGCCGAATGCGGCCGACTACCGTGCTCTTTACACTTTTGCGGTCCCCGCATGCAGCATGCGGCGAACTGATACTAGAACATCGCATGTTATTATCGCTTATTGAGGGATCAGTTGCTTGGTTGTATCGATTGGTCTTTTAAATTAAAAAAAATTGTTTGATTCTCATTCAATTATTCGTTTTATCCCTTCTCTTGTCTTAATATCAAGAAACGCCAAAAAAGATAATGCCTTAAGTTCATTGATATGGACCTCGGCAAAGTAACGATTGATTCAATTAATAAGTTTACTTACTTGCTTTGGCAAAAAGTCGTAAAAAATCTACTTATGAGATTAGTTCTGTAAGAAGTTTCAGGTGAATTAAAAAGAATCCGGTAAAGGCAAACTAAACTTAAATTCATTGAGCAGTCTTTAAGTTTTTCTCTTTACCACTACATTAAATGACATTTTCTTCCAACTATGCTTTAATTTCATCATAACCGCACTAAATACTCAGCACAAAGCGGGACTTTTCTGCTCTAATCCTTTATTGCATTGTTTTAGATAGAGATTATAGGGGAGGCCTATGCCCAACAGTGGACGTCCTACGGCTGAGGTGATGATGATGAGTTTGAAAAAAGTCTAGTATTAGGGTTGGTCAACCAACCTGACGGTCTTACGACATTTGACAGATCGCGGGTAAAAATATCTGCTACTGGCTACTAACACTACTAAAAAAAAATAAAAAAAAAACAAATTGGCAAAAAAGCAAAATTCCGTGGAAATTTTTTGAGAGTGCAAGTGTTTAAACTAAAGGCAACTGAATTAAATACAAATGTCATAATGTCATTACAATTATCGTGGATTAGACATTTTAAACGTGGGTTAAATGAACGTAGGCTAAACGTCGTTAGGATTTTCATGTACTAGCAGTTTTGTACATTAGATATTTTAAACGTGGATTAACTGAACTTCGAACACATTATATCTTTAGGAATTTTGTGCATTATAAATTTCGATTTTTGCAGTTTTGTCTTTAGGAATATCATAACTTACAAAAATGGAATCATCGAGTGCTAGAGACATTTCTTTCCTATTAATTGTTTAGCATTAGTTTTTTTTCGTCTACTATTACTGTAATAAGTAGTTGAAAGAAAAGCAGATTATGCACCTCAATTTAAGTAATTTGTATTGCCATGAGGCTTTTTAAAGCCAAATCGGCACTCGGTGCAACAATAAATAACTTTGTGCTTGGTGCAATAATCTACTATAATTCATAAAACCCGCAATTATTAATACAACATGTCTGGTTACTATCGTCATCGACAGTCGACAAGTCCAACAACGATTTGACGCGTCAATACATACAGCAACAACCAATACCACTAAGTATCATGAATCATGAGTTTACAGTGACCGTACTCGATAGCGACGGCGTAAATTACTTATTTGTATGAAGAATTGTACAGCTAATAGCGCCTCTACAAATAATTTACGCCGTCGCTATTGAGTACGGTCACTGTGAACTCATGGTAGTGGTACAGATAACTTTTTATGAGCGTGTTTTTTATGGGAACTATATTTTTTCTGTCACTTAAATTTAGATTTGTCACTAAACTGCGATACCCTAATCTACCTATTCTAGTAAGGTAGCTCTGGTTAGGTACGACGATGAGCGAAGCGAGGAGGAGTGTTAGGTAGAACATGACCATCAGTGTGCGAGCCGAGCGAGCGAAACGAACATTTTTTGCTAACACTTGTAATGTTTGCAGTAGGTACGAGTACTTGAGTCTTGGATGTTGTATGTATTTAAGTATATATGTCTACCCGTTGTTTAGCACCCATAGAACAAACTTTGCTTAGTTTGGGACTGGGTCAATTGGTGTAATTCATTGTATATCATTATCGTCAAATTTCAGTTCAATTATGTGTTTGACGATCAATATTATTTTCCAGTGATTATAATTAATTTTTAGGAAGGTATTTCTATTTTTTCTTTGTGATTCAGTTTTAGATTATTTTGGAACCTAATATAATTATTTTATTTGATGATGAATCTCATTTGTTCGTAGTGATCAATTTCATTTCCGAGTAGTTTTTAAATAATACGAGTATTTAGGTAACCGTTTTAATATTACTTGGTGTATCAATTTAGGTGACAAATCTACTATTTTACGACCAAATATTATTTATCAGGTTGCCGGAAACGCATTTGTTAGGGGATCAATAAAATCATACCCGTTTTTTACATCCTTTATGTTTTTCAGAAAATGGAGAAAAAGTTTGAATACTACCACCAGGTGAATAGTGGGCATCTGTCTGGGCTAGAGATGACGGGTTTGGTGGTGGGCTCGGTGGCGGCGACGGGCGTCGTGGTGGCGGGAGGAGTGGGTATAGTCGCGGCAGCGGTTGCGTACGGTCCGGCGGCGGCCGCGGCGGTCGCAGAAGCGGGCGCCTCTACCGCGGTTCCTGTTGTCGTTGGCGCAGCGGCTACCTTATTGAACGTAATAAGAAGACCTTTAGGTTTATAACCAGTAGTTATCGTGGTGGAAAAAGTACAGTTGCGACACAAAATTAGTAGCTGTTGCCCGCAACTCTGTATTGTCGAACAAATTGAACCATGACCCAGGGTGGAACGTTTGTGCTACTAATGTCATGTTGACATTTCATACTTTTGTGTAGGAAATCATTGAATACTAAAAGGTCCAACCTGGGTCGTGATTCAGTTTTTTCGACTGTACATAAAAACACATGAAAGTAACAGTAAACAAGAGAAAGAGATGTACAAAGACGAACTTATCCCTTAAAGGGATCTCTTCCAGTTAATCATATAAGTAACTACAGATATGGACAGATTTAACCACAGTATAGATAGGTCTTTTAACTGCCTTGTAACCTTTGTCTGCCTGTGAACAAATCGCTTATGGTTATGCCGCGGTAACTAGATATGCAATTTTCCTAGATAAAAAATATCCCATGTCCTAACCCGAGACGTAACCTCTCTCCTTACCAAATTTCATTTTAATCGGATCAGTTTTTGCATGATTGAATTGCAGACATCTTCACAAAGTTTCTTATTTATAAATTAGTAGGATCGTCTGTTGCACAACAGTTTTTTTTCCAACTTTTTGACTCTAACTAGAATAGAATAGAATAGATTTATTTGGTGTTAAAAAGTTTGTACATGAAATCTCACTCATATAAGTTACTATAGAAACCTACACAGGCAGCTTCCCTATTTTTTATTGAACTAAAATAATATATATACTTGGCAGGACTGTCCAAGCAGGGCCTTATTTTGGGTGCGCCAAAGCTCATATAAAATTGCAATTTCGATTATTGAAACTTCGAAAATGTATCTCATACAATTTTACATCCTAATGATCATTATACATTTTTATTTTAGATAATAATCATTGGAACTCCGAATTTATTATGTTCATAATATCATTCAACATAAATACATCTACTACTACAATTTATGTATATATCATTATTCAACATATCGATTTCAGGTCATAACATTTGGTATTATATATATTTTAGAACATACATTTCTTTATTCCTAATCTATCCATAAACGCAAGTAAATTCAAAGTAACTAAAAAAAAAACAGTCAGAAAAGCCAGTCAGAATCGTGACCTTTACAAAATCTAAATGCAGCCAAAAAATGGGTTAGGTTAGGTTAGAACTGCGACCCTCACTGAACCGAAATCTAGCCAGAAAAGTGGGTTAGGTTAGGTTAGAACTGCAACCCTCACAGAACCGAAATACTTCTAGAAAAGTGGGTTAGGTTAGGTTTGAATTGCGACATTCACAAAACCGAAACACTTCTAGACAAATGGGTTAGGTTAGGTTAGAACTGCGACCCTCACTGAACCGAAATCTAGCCAGAAAAGTGGGTTAGGTTAGGTTAGAACTGCAACCCTCACAGAACCGAAATACTTCTAGAAAAGTGGGTTAGGTTAGGTTTGAATTGCGACATTCACAAAACCGAAACACTTCTAGACAAATGGGTTAGGTTAGGTTAGAACTGCGACTCTCACGGAACCGAAATCTAGCCAGAAAAGTGGGTTAGGTTAGGTTAGAACTGCAACCCTCACAGAACCGAAATACTTTTAGAAAAGTGGGTTAGGTTAGGTTAGAACTGTGACCCTCACAGAACCGAAATCCTGCCAGAAATGTGGGGTAGGTTAGGTTAACTGCGATAATTATATGAAATAAGTTTATAAATAAAGAAATTCTCCCAAATAACACTATGGGTATAGATAAAATCTCAGTGTTGACATTATGAGTAATAAAAATCGAAATATGTATCATTATGGCCAATAAAGGTAGTAGTAAAAATAATTATTTTAAAAATATATAACAAACATTTTTCGGAGAAATGATGATTATGATTACAAAGCGGTATTATTAGAAATAATCGAATAAAAAATTGTATATGAGCCAATATGGACCCCCTTATTTTATCACACTGATAGGTGAAATTTTAAAATACGCGTACCTACTTATGTTAATCACCAAAAATTCCAATTGTAACGTAAACCACAAATAAATGTCGACTTCAAAAACGACATTATATAATTATCATATTAATATATTAAAATACCAGGGTTCAGCATACAATTTCGTTGCTGTCGGTTTTGAGACCCTGGGTTCTTGGGTCCCGGCGCATACAAACTAATTAAAGAAGCATTGCAAAGAATCAAAAGCGCCTGGTCGACACTACTGGAGACCAAAGGGCTGGCAGCTATCTCTCAACGAATCTCAATCGCCATTCAACGATTCAACACGCCAGCCCTTTTATGGGCACCGTGCAACGGGGGCCTTTTGTGGATTCAAGTTAGTATGTATTTAGTTTTCAAGCAAGGTATTTAGTTTTTGCTTTTTTTAAATATGTGTAACCTTAGCTTTGATTAATTAAAGACATATTCATTAGATTGTGACATTTGTCATTCGACGTACCTACCTAAATGTAAACGTGAAATAGGAGCCAGAGGGTCTTAGGCGTAACTTTTGTGACACTTGACACTCGTGATCACAATCAAATGACATGTTTCGTATACAGTTAGAAACTTTACGCAATTGGCCATCAGGTTGTAACGTACGATTATCTCCTAAAATATTATTGAGGGGTTTTGTGATGCCTAATATTTTGTATGTTAAATAGTTCTTAAGAAATAAATAAATATTTTTATACAACTTATGTCAATTAAAAACGTTCAATGAAATTCTTAAGTAAATATTTTATTATATACTAGAGCTAATTAATACGTATCTTTAAGTTCTAATTAAGTATTACGTCGGTTAGGTAGATTATTAGAAAACATTGAACACTTATTTTTTTTCTTAATTGTAAATCGCGACGAATTTGACGCGCTCCGTCGTTGTAACTTGTGTTCATCGTCCGTCCAATATTTTCTGGTAATCTAACTGATGGCTTAATAGAGTACATTTTTTACTCAGGAAACTTGAAAAAATTGTATTGTGCTAAAAGATTAAAATGTTTTTATAAGATATTTTATAAAATATTTTGTATGTCAAAATTTGTACCTAGGTCACGAGGTAGTAACCAACTAGTCATTATGGCTGGTATTTTGTATAATTATTTCAACAGTAAAGGTATAAGAAATACAAAAAAAATACAAAAGATTACAAAAAATCAATCTTATAAGAAATAGGTGTTTTTTTTTATTAAAACGAACATAGTCCTGTTGACCCTATTGATATTGTAAATGCGAAAATTCTTGAGTACCTATATGTGTGTGTATTTTATTTTTATTACTCCTTCACGTCAAAACGGCTGGACGGTTTCGGAAGAAATTTGCTAGGTGTACGTACGTAGGTACGTATGTAACAAAGTGTACTTAATCGTTAAATGTAGTCAAGCGATTATTTCGTAAATATAACAAATAGCCGTTACAATGCCGTTACCCGCGAATGCGTCCGCGTAGAATTCGTTTTTTTTTTTTTATGTGACCAATATTATATCCCGCAGTGTTTGAAGTCAAAAATCTATGACCAGTGTGTGTTGCCAGTGATGACATATACGGATCCGAGACGTGGGCGCTAACGATGGGCCTCATAAGGAAGCTCAAAGTCACTCAAAGGGCTATGGAGAGGGCTATGCTCGGGGTTTCTCTGCGGGATAGAATCAGAAATTATGATATCCGCAGTAGAACTAAGGTTACTGACATAGCCCGAAGAATTGCGAAACTGAAGTGGCAGTGGGCGGGGCACATTGCACGCAGGACTAGGCCGATGGGGTCAGAAGGTTCTCGAATGGCGTCCGCGGACCGGGAGACGAGTTGTCGGTAGGCCTCCAACAAGATGGAGCGACGACCTGGCTAAGATCGCGGGATCGCGGTGGATGTAAAAAGCACAAGACCGGTCTGAGTGGAGAGCCTTGGGGGAGGCCTATGTCCAGCAGTGGACGTCTTTCGGCTGACATGATGATGATGATGATGAATATTATATCCCACTGCCAGGCAAAGGCCTTCCCTTTCCTCCGCCACTCTTCCCTGTCCTAGACATGCACTTGCACCTGCCAATCGAGCAGAAAAGCGCTCAGGTCGTCCTTCCATCTCCTCTTGGATGCCTCTGCTCCTATGCCCCTCTCTCGGATCCAATTCGGTTACGATTCGTGCCCATCGTCCGAATTCGGTTACCGCTATTCAATCGGTTTGCCGGTTTAGACGTGATGAAGCAACAAACAAACAGACTTACAAATTTCGCATTTATAATTTTACTAACCGTTACCCGCGACTCCGTCCGCGCAGAATTCGTTTATCGCTATTCCGCGGGGACTATGCAATTTCCCAGGATAAAAACTATCCCGTGTCCTTCTCCGGGACCTAAACTATATGTATACCGAATTTCATCAGAATCGGTCCAGTGGTTTAGACGTGATGAAGTAAGAAACAAATAAACAAACCAACAAACAAACTTACAATCTTTCGCATTTATAATATTGAGAGATAGATATCGACGGTTTCCGGGCTATTTGTTTTAAGCGACATAGGAATACGTTGTCGCTTAAAACAAATAGCCCGGCAACCATCGATATGGGTCAATCAACTTTTTAATGTAGCTGGTTGCCGTGGTAACGTCTCCTGGGTCACTTTATTTTTATTCAACTGGATGGCAAACGAGCAAGTGGATCTTTCGATGGTAAGAGATCATCACCGCCCATAAACAATTGCAACATAAGGGGTATTGCAGATGCGTTGCCAACCTAGAGACCTAAGATGGGATAGCTCAAGTGCCAGTAATTTCACCGGCTTTCTTACTGTCCACGCCGAACCACAACAGTACAAGCACTGCTGCTTCACGGTAGGATTAGCAAGCAAGATGGTGGTAGCAATCCGGGTGGACCTTGCACTTAATAAAAGTATGATTTTATAGGGTACCTACAAATCCACTAAAAGTTAGGAGTTTTGACAGTTTTAAGGCAATTCCCTCGTGGCTCATCTCCTAAGCATACTATTATAATATTACTAGCGTTTACCCGCAGCTTCGCACGCGTAAATTATTAGATACCAATTGCCTAAAATTACATCGTGGTTTTAATTGACGTTAAATTAAAACACCCATGCCAAATTTCGTGACTCTAAACCCAGCGCTTGTTATTTACAGATGTTATCCCTATCCCGTGGGAATATCGGGATAAAAAGTAGCCTATGTGTTATTCCAGTTCTTAAATGATGAAACCGTAAAATAATTAAATATTATAAATATACCTAAACCTAAACACTGACAATTATGTAATTAATAATCGAATTTCTAACTTTTTTTATTTGTCATGACATGTATATTCATCATCCCAGCCTATATCGTCCCACTGCTGGGCACAGGCCTCCTATCAGAATGAAAGGGCTTGGGCCATAGTTCCCACGCGGGCCCAGTGCGGATTGGGAACTTCACACGCACCATTGAATTGCTTCGCAGGTTTGTGCAGGTTTCCTCACGATGTTTTCCTTCACCGCAAAGCTCGTGGTAAATTTTGCACATGAATTTCGAAAAACTCAGAGGTGCGAGCCGGGGTTTGAACCCACGACCCTCTGCTTGAGAGGCGATAGGTCAAACCAATGTCAATCAATCAAATAATTTTATAATGTATGAGTGTAATAATATATCGACATGATCGTGTAAGTAATTAATATAATATAGTATTTGAAATCATGTAATCTTAGATTTAAATAAGTACTTATAAACTGCTGTTGTGTGCCCTTACAGGGCGTCATGGACCACGTAACAGAAGTTTTTTCTATTCTGTGTCATGGACCGACTTATACAAATTACTAAAATGTGACATGATAATGAACATGACTTGACAATAAATAAATAAATATACCTCATCATCATCTCATCATCTCAAGCCTCTCTCAACCAATTTGGTGGCCTCCTTCAGCTTTCTCCGTGTCGTTCTATTCTGAGCCGTCTGCATCCAGTTACTGCCCGCAACTCTCCCGTTGTCATCCCTCCAACGCATCTGAGGTCTTCCAACCGGTCTCTTGCACCCCCGCGGCCTCCATTCCAGCAAAGCCTTGCACCACGAATCTGTTTTTCGGACAACGTAACGCAAAATACGCAAAACATACCTAAACATGGAATATTCCGTACAAAATTCGAAATCCTTCGAAAAGTATTACTTATTTTTTTCATAATGACTACGGAACCCTATTTCGGGTGTGTCCGACACGCTCTTGGCCGGTTTTTGAGCATTATAGTAGCCAATGGTTCGCTTCAACCCTAGAGGCAAAAGGTTCGTTTCAGGGGGCTAGTACGAAATTAGAAAATCGAAGTTTGTACCGTACCTACCGCCCCTCTCACTCTCGTATTGTAAATATCAATCTCGTAGTGCAAATTTTCATTAAAATCGAGCGTCCCCCCCTCTAAAATCTTAACTGGTTGGTGAAAAATTTGAAAAAATTTAGGATGGTAGTAAGTATATCAAACTTTCAAGGAAAACTATAACGGCTAAGTTTGCTCGAGAATTAAATAGCAGCCTAAGGTATAAAATATACCTAAACTTGGAAGATTCCCTATAAAATACGAAATCCTTAGAAAAATATTATTTAATTTTTCTTAATGGCTACGGAACCCTATTTTGGCTGTGTCCGACACGCTCTTGGCCGGTTTTAGGGTTCCGGAGCCAAAATGGCAAAAACGGAACCCTTATAGTTTCGCCATGTCTGTCCGTTCGCGGCTTTGCTCAGGGACTATCAATGCTAGAAAGCTGTAATTTTCAACGAAAGGTAAACTATGCCGACAAAATAGTACAATTTAAATTCAAAAACATTTTTTTTAGGGTAGTTACCTACCTCCCATAGACGTAAAGTGGCGGTGTTTTTTTTTTTCTCATCCAACCCTATTGTGTGGGGTATCGTTGAATAGATATTTTTTTACCATTGGGGGTTTGCTAAAACGATTTTTCGGTTCCCCCCCCCCCTCTAAAATCTAGACCGGTGGGTGGAAAAATTTGAAAAAATTCAGGATGGTAGTCAGTATATCAAACTTCCAAGGAAAACTATAACGGCTAAGTTTGCTTAAGAATTATTTGTAAGCTGTTCGGGTTCATGTTTTTGCCACCAAATCTTATGATGATTTAATTATAAAAAAATGAGGATACTTTATTAATTAGTTATTTTAATAAATTATTAACAATAAGTGTCAATCCTTGTTTATTATTAAATACCTGATTCATCGTAATTAAATAAACTAGTCAAATAAGGTGCGTTTTTTCTTTTAATTGGCAGCATACCATAGATAGTCAATAAAATAAATAAAACCCACTGAAACAAAAGACAATCTCTTTGCTGGCCTTGGCCGAAGATGTTGTTTAAAATTGCATTACTATGCTTTAATTTGAAATTAGAACGAATCTTCAATAAGTGCTATACAATGACGTAAGTTTACTTGGCGTTCTATGATCACGAAGATAATGACAAAATTTCCTTGGATGTTTGACAAAAAATGTATTTGCCCTCTTAAAGCGGAAATTTCCATACCCATTTTGCAGTAAAAAAAAAATGTCTTGTATATTTAAAAATGTTTTAGGTAAGTACTTACCTAGATTTTACATATCGACGCTTGAAAGGAGAAATTGACTAAGCGACATATTTTTAGGATGGTGAGTTATATTATTACATATTTTGAATCAGTTAAATTTACTGATTACAAACATGTATATAACTCACTACCTTAAAAAAATGTCGCTTAGTCAATTTCTCCTTTCAAGCGTCGATATTTCCATTATCATCATAATTTAAACTTTTCGATATCATTGCCGTAACCAAAAGAGCGTTTTCACATTATCCGATCCGATATTCAGTATCGGCAACGATGGACGACACCCGATAGTCGACACCATTGTGCTGAAGGACTACTCCGAAACACAAAATTCGAAGTTCGTGTCGTGCGGTCCCTTTGACACTTATACTATTTAATACGAGAGCGGGAGGGATCGCACGACACGAACTTCGAATTTTGTGTTTCAGAGTAGCCTTTCTGTTTTCACATGTTTCCGACAAAATCGTTCCGATACGGCCAGCTCAAAATGACCGTCACGCATCGGGCTCTGCCCACACTATATATATATACTAACGTACATCGGTAGATTATAAGTCAATGGCGCACACGGAGACAAATTAGATACACGCATAGCACACATACAAACATTATCGTCCAACAGCCCACGGGCGTCCGATGATGCAGCCAACATTCGGTGTCGGCTCCGATATCGGGCCGGACAATGTGAAAGTCAGGTACTTACAAAATTTTTACACGTTATAGGATAATTTACAAACTAATTAAACTACGATAGGATACAATAAATATACTGACAAAACTAAAATAATTAACAAATACTTACTTAAAACAAAGCATAGACAATTTTTTTTTTTCATTTACGCCAACACTACTGATTTCATACGGGACTTCCGCCAGTGCATGAACCAAAGAGATAGTGCCTATAGAGAACTATGAACAATATGAACTTTGCTACGATACAAACTTATCTGTGTAAGTGGACAAACGTGGAACTAACAAAATTTTGTACTTGCCACGCGACTGTAGCGCTGCTTTCACTGAAGTAAATAAATTGGCACAATAAATCGATATGAAGCTAGAATGTAACAAGTCTAATGTTCTTATGGTAACATGAACTTTAACGTTACTGATTAAGGTATATTTAAGCTTAAATAAAATGACAATATAGCCGTAAATGCAGCTGATAAAAAGTGATACCAGTTTATGCTTTTTACATGGTTTACATTTTTTTTGCGCTTTTAATGGTAGGAAATAAGGTAAGAGTAAACTGAACCTTATTATACAGTTACTTTGGATTTATATCAAGAATGTTTATCTATTTAATTGATAGTCTGGACGGTAAGAAAAAAATAATCCTAATGTGTATGTATGTATGTATGTATCAACTGTAGTTCTGTCCCTAAGTTAGTAAAAATGCAGCAAATAATCTAACCAACCATAAAAAGAGAAGACCTGACTCACTGACTCATCAACGCCCAGCCTAAACATTTGTACCTAAACAGCTGTTTTTTTAACAAGTGTTTCTTTAAAACAAAATGTGAGAAACTACATATCAATCCATAAGGGGCAAAAGAGAGAAGGTTGAAAGTTATTACGTTCAGTAAATTTATGTTACCCCAAATTTAATGAGAGTGAAGTTGTGGGCTAAAGCTAGTCCGTACTTGATAGTTGTATTAGTGCTGTGACATGCATTCCAAAGCCTTACGATCGGGCAGTCCACCCGAGTAAGGGCCCGTTGTTTGATCAGTAGTTCAAAGTTACTATAGTCAAATTTCCTTTGAAATGTCTTAACTATTGTTATTTTTGCCATACATTTTAACTATTAGTTAGTTTAACTAATGATCAAACAACGGGCCCTAAGCTAAACTAAACACCCAGAGACACTAAAACTAAACAAATTAAGATATAAAATAAGGTATGAAAAAGTGCTCATTTTCTTTTAACCTTTAAAAAAGAACAGATGCGATTTTGAACATTAAGTTGTTTTCATTTTTTAAAGGTTCTCTAAATCATCTTGGCCTAAACATAATACTTCCACTTCAGGGTACAGCCTCCTTTGAAAATGAAAAAGCTTGGGCCCTCGTAGCACCCACGCGGGCTCAATGCGGTTTGGAAACTTCAAACATACATTGTTTCCTTACGAAGCAAACACCGCCGCCCATCGGCACCCGCAACACGAGGGGTATCACAGGTGCGTTGTGGGCCCTATGAGAGACTGTAGGCTACTTTTTAAAGATCCCTAAGTTGATTGTTGTTAAGACCCAGGAAGTTGGTTCCATATTTTTGTCGTACCTGGAAAAAAGTTTCGCTCAAACCCAACGACTCAAACCAGACAGTGCTAGATTGCCAACCATCAAGGTGGTGTTTTCCTTCACCTTAGTTCTTCGAAAATTTTAAGCTTAATTTTGCAATGCAAGTGGATTGTCATTTGCCCAACATTTGCCAATGTAGTAGTACAGATAATTAAAAAGAAAAACAAGGCACCCGCAATTTATAACTTGGTATTCTGGCAACATTGCCGTTCCGTCCGATCCGATTCGTTTCCATCTCACTCACCTTGTGTCCTAACCAAGTGCCACTACATTTTGACATTTTATTTTTCGTATCGTAAAATAAATAATTATTAGTGATTTTGAACTGGGTGTAGCGAAGTGCTTAACTAAATTAGAAGTATACCTAATAGAATTTTTACATTGCTAAAATATTGTCAAAGAACCTCCTCCTTTTTTTGAAGTCGGTTGAAAAGAAAAAGAAGAGAACGACAATGCCTAGAAAATGTAAGTTCATTTGTTACATACCTACCTACATAACAAGAAGTAACGTAATGACAATTTTTTGCGTATTTTTGTGATTGTATATGACTTTTCTTATCGTTATCCATATCCATAAATCACGTCACACTTTTTAGAGAGTGGGGATCTCGTGATTTGTAACAAAAGAACAAAAAATGTTATACTCACTTAATACATGCTTAATACAATAAGTAATTGATTAGCACTTCAGGTGCGATCGTTTTTCGATTGATCTCTGACTTTTTCCGATGGAAATAGGTGCATTAGGTATACACTATATCTGGACAGACCTTTAGAAATGATTTCGTCCGAGAAAACAAATTTCATCCCTTAAAATTCTAGATGACCATTTCCAAGATGGCGGATGCATAATCTTTAAAATTTATGGAATTAAAACGGCTAATACCGATTTCGATTTGGTTTAGATATCAATCGCATTGAATTAATTAAATTAGTAATAAAAAATTATTCTATTGAAAAATTTAAAGGAAATAAAAAGAAAATTGAGAAAAAAAATGTTTGTTTTACAATTTTCTATTTCTTAAACTGTCAAAAATCAAAAATCAAATCAAAACTGTATTTTGCTAAATTCGAATATTTGTAAAAGAAGCACTCTTTTTGGATTATTAATTAATTAATTAATTCATTTATTTATTCAGACAACAAAGATCCATACATTATTAGTAATTAACTTATAACTATGTTAGTATACACTATTACTCGTACATATTGGACAAGTGATAGTGTGCTGTATTAATTAAATTTTGCATTATAAAGCACTCATCTCTTACAGCTATCATCTTCAGGAGGCTGTTGTTGCTGCCACGTATTCTTGTCAGAAGCGATGCCTTTTTTAGGGTTCCGGAGCCAAAATGGCAAAAACGGAACCCTTATAGTTTCGCCATGTCTGTCTGTCTGTCTGTCTGTCTGTCTGTCTGTCCGTCTGTCTGTCTGTCTGTCCGTCCGCGGCTTTGCTCAGAGACTATCAATGCTAGAAAGCTGTAATTTTGCACGGATATATAGATAAACTATGCCGACAAAATAGTACAATTAAAAATTCAAAAACAATTTTTTTTAGGGTACCTCCCATAGACGTAAAGTGGCGGTGATTTTTTTTTTCTCATCCAACCCTATGGTGTGGGGTATCGTTGGATAGGTATTGTAAAACCATTAGGGGTTTGCTAAAACGATTTTTCGATTCAGTCATTTGTTTGCGAAATATTCAACTTTAAAGTTCAAATTTTCATAAAAATCGAGCGTCCCCCCCCCCCCCTCTAAAATCTAAACCGGTGGGTCGAAAATTTTGAAAAAATTCAGAATGGTAGTCAGTATATCAAACTTCCAAGGAAAACTATAACGGATAAGTTTGCTTGAGAACTATTAGAAATTTATGAGTAAATAGCAGCGTAGGGTATAAAATATACCTAAACTGGTAGATTCCGTATAAAATACGAAATCCTTACAAAAATATTACTTAATTTTTCGTAATGGCTACGGAACCCTATTTTGGGCGTGTCCGACACGCTCTTGGCCGGTTTTTTTTCGTAGTACCGCATTAAAGCTATCTACTCGCGCTTCGGCAGACATAGTGGACGCACTGCAGAACCGTGGCAGCCCCAACAGCGCTCTGAAGGCGTAATTGTATCATGATATGAATCAGCGATCATTCATTAATTTAATTAGGTAGGTATGTAAGGGCCTCGTTGAGTCTGAGGGGTTATCTAAATCTAAATCTTTACATATAGGTATAGTAGTAGGTAGGTATAGTACAGGTATAGTAGTAGTAGTTGGGTAGTAGTAGCCTACTATACTCCATTTAATTTAAGATTTGAATTAACGGTCAAATTGTAACACACGTTTCTCGGTATTTCGAACACAAATTGACTAAAAATACCTACATGTACATTTATTAGCGTTATTTATTATATTTTTAATATAGAAGTTAACACAATTTTGAATAGTTTCATCGTTTCATTTAAAAACGTGTGCAAATTTCATCGTTAAGTTTCAAATGTTAAAATAAATGGAGTATACCTACCTTTTGATGGAACTATACAAGGTGTTGATTATATAACTGAAATCCTCAAACACCCCAAAAATATATTTTCATTTCAAGCTGGTTGATTGCATTCGTTTTCAAAACACCTATATTATTTAAAAAAATCGTGTTTTGCTATAAGTATCATTAATTCTACTTGATTTCTGAGCAAACGTTGTTGTTTGACTGAGAACATGAAGCACCCACAGTAAAAATTTAAACTGAAGGACGATGCTCCTGGTTAGCTCATGATGATCAATGTCTCGTTACATATGGCACTGTTATAAATATTGCCTTTTTTCTGATTTTTTAGGTAAAATCCACCAAAAACTACTTGCTGGTGTAGCAAAGCGATAAATAACCGATTTTTCGACCCCAGTCTCGGAATGAAAATTCCGCCAAAGCCGCATGCAAGTTGCTAAACTTTGAACGTCAATTACGGCTATACGGACACTAGGAGCTCATTACATAACTCTATTTTTATGGTGTTCTGCCTTTTCACAGAAATTCATTTGGCCGAATATCACTTGCCAACCAACGTTTTGCCGACGATTCACTTTAACAACTATTACCAAATTTTTGTATGACAACGTGTTATTTGGTCGAATTATTATAAAGCAGAATATCCTCAGTACCGTCTTTACCATAAGGGCACAAGGGGCCAGTGCCCAGGGCCCCCATCCTCAGGGGGCCTCGATGGGCCGACAATTTTTCTCACATTTTATCTCAAAATGCACATTACACTTTTCTTATTATTATATATATTATTAAAAAACATACAGCCGAATTGAGAACCTCCTCCTTTTTTGAAGTTGGTTAAAAAGGGCCCCAAATTCTTGTGTGCCCAAAGGCCCCAAATTCTTGCGTGCCCAAGGGCCCCACCACAGTCTAAGACGGCCCTGAATATCCTAATGGCTCAAAGCGTATGGAAAACTTATTTATCATTTGTCAAATCTTTCATTGTTCATGGGATTCCGTTGAACTAAATATATAAATCCCGTTATTTCCTTATCCCGCGGGAATTTCTAAAAATCCTGAAATATATGTTTTAATTAATGTAATACCTACTTGTGTATTAAATTTGAAGAGTCTAGTTATTATAGTTACTGAGATAGGGTAATTTGGAATCGAAGATATAAATCCCGATTTTTCCCGTTCCCGTGGGAATTTCCAAAAATCCTTTCTTAGCGGATGCCTAAGTCATAACATCTACTTGCATGCCAAATTTCAGCCCGATCCGTTCAGTGGTTTGGGCTGTGCGTTGATAGATCACTATGTCAGTCAGTCAGTCAGTCAGTCAGTCAGTCAGTCACCTTTGAGTTTTATATATTTATATAGAATATAGATATAGATATATAGAAGAAGAAGAAGATAGATTATTATCTTTAAGCCATTTTGCTACTGTGTTTAGAGTGTGTAGGTAAGTTTCAGATTACCTTCAGCGCTATTTGAGCCATTAATCAATAGTGAGACGTCAGCAAAAATTACGCATTTTGTTACTACACGAAACCAGGTTTGCAGGTGGTAGGACCTTGTGCAAGGTCCGCCCGGATTGCTACCACCATCTTGCTCGCAAATCCTGCCGTGAAGCAGCAGTACTTGCACTGTTGTTTCGGAGCGGAGAGTAAGACAGCCGGTGAAATTACTGGCACTTGAGGTATTCCAACTTAGGCCTCTAGGTTGGCAACGCATCTGCAGTACCCCTGGTGTTGCAGATGTTTATGGGCGGTGGTGATCTCTTACCACCAGGAGACGCACTTGCTCGTTAATTTGCCTTCCAGTCGAATAAAAAAAAACCCTTATTCAATAAAACATTTGTGAAACATTGTACAACGAAATTAATATTATGCCTACTATATAAAACATTACTAAACGAAGGTTGTCATTTTGAAAAGTGACTAGGTATAAAACAAACAGACCAAACGTACAGTTGGTAACCGTGAGGTTGGGAAATAAAACTAAAGGGCCCATATTGACTCTTATAAAATTCTTATTCCTATTTTTTATTTTACTACCGATTTGTGTTAATAATCACTATTCATAATTTTTTTCCTCATACTTTTTTGTTCATAAATTTTTATTACTAACATCGAAACTCATAACAGACAGTCTACATAGGTTTTTTTTTTCTCATAATGTCATCACTAAGAACACATTTCAACTCATGATGTTGTTTTTCAGAAAATTTTCCTTCATAACAGACGAATATCATAATTTTCTTTTTAATAATGGCATTAATAAGAAAACATTTGAACTCATAATGTTGGTTTTCATAACGGTAACTACCTATTCAAATTTAGATTTACTTATATCGTTAATTATTATACATTATATTAGTACTAGCTTTTGCCCGCGGCTCCGCCCGCGTGGTATTCGGTTATCGCGCGCTGTTCCCTCGGGAACTGTGCATTTTTTCGGGATAAAAAGTAGCCTATGTCACTCTCGGGCCCATAAACTATCTCTGTGCCAAAAATCACGTCGATCCGTCGCTCCGTTACGGCGTTAAAGACGGACAAACATACAAACACACTTTTTATAATATTAGTATGGATGGATATGGATTAGTTGAAAAATTTGTTCGGTCCTGGCGTTTCGCTGGCCGCTGTCGCGGCACGCTCGCTTCGCTCGCTCGGCTCGCACGCTGTAGGATCACAGTTCTACCTAACACTCCTCGCTTCGCTCGTCGTCGTACATAACGAAGTCTTTCCTTAAATACATCATTTTGCACCATCGAAAATTTTCCAAGTCCCAGCACGTCAATAATACTGTTAAATAACACTTATCATGATCAAGAAATATATGAAAACAAATATTAGAATTAACAAAATTATGAATATAGGCGTTATGAATTTCAATAATTAGAAATTTCGATCGTTAATATATGAAAACCAATATTAATATGAATGAGGTGTATGATTAGTGATATTTGAATTCTGGTGATTATGAGTTTACAATTACATCGTTAGTATTAAAAAAATTATGAAGAGTGATCGTTATGATGTAAAATGGTATGAGAAACATCTTTGTATTACGTTAATAGGACTTAAAAAGTTATGTGAAAAAATGCGCATCCAAAACTAAATCTTTTGATAAGTTGGCAAGTGATTATTCGGCATAATGAAAGTCTGCGAAAAGTTGGTTGGATACTAATAATCGGCGAAACAATTTTCTGTGAAAAATTAGAGAACCGGCCTTTACCCAGGTATAGCATGGACCTTAATTGTAGCGCAAATGTAGCTATCATGACGCCTTTTGTTTACGTACCTATTAAAATAAAATAATTACTTATTTCTTACAGCTAAATCTAAAAAAGCCTCAAAGCAGAACAAGAAGTGGGGGTCGAAGAATTCCGACCCAACGCCCGTCCCCTCTTCTTTCGCCGTGAGTTTTGCAGGACGAAGGACACAACTGTTAGAAGAAGAAGGTAATTCTTGTACCAACCAATTTTTGTTTGTCATAGAATCAGATAGGAATGTTCTTGTACTATCATTCAAGTAAGAAAGAAGAGTAGATATAAGTATCACCTTAATATTAATTATATTATTCGAACAATCGGTGGAGATCCAAAAGTTGTTTTTGGGGGATCTGGGCAAGCTCAGTGTGGCTTTGACGGCCGTTGGCTTGGAAGGTGTGAGTGTGAGTTTTTCTCGTGCGACGACATGAATGCGGACTTGGTCGATGAATTTCGTTCGCAATTGCCTGGCATCAAACAGCTGAATAAGTCGGCGGTTGGTCTGTTGGGGGCGCCAATATTTCCTGAGGGTGTCAGTTCCGACCTTGAATTGTAGAGGTTGGCGCTTGTATCGGCACGGGAACATTTAACCAATTTGTCGGCTCTCAATTTGCTGCGGAATTGCTTGGGTATGCCTCGAATGACGAACGTTTTGCGTACATATCCCACCCCGCATTGGATGACACGCTTAGATTGACGCTGGAAGTCGTACCGTACTAAATGTCAGTTTTACAACTTCGCAGTGGTGCCAGGCAGTGTTGCCAGTTAGGCATGGTGGTCTTGGGGTGCGTCGTGTTCAGGATGTTGGCTTGGCGGCTTTCTTGGCGTCTTCGTACGGCTCGGCTGATCTCGTTGCTCGTATTTTGGTTGATAATGGTGGCGTGATTTGTGTGCCGTTTAAGTCGGAGGCTCTTGCTAGGTGGTCAAGTCTATGTCCGGGTGGCGAACGCCCAATCAATGCCGGTTTGGTTGGGATGATGTTTTCTTCAAGCAAATTTATGATTCCCTTTTGGTGGACGCTTCGGGCGTTGATGCTGCTTGACTGAGAGCTGTTGCTGGACCAGAGACGGGGGCGTGGTTACATGCTTTGCCGTCTCCTCAGTTGTCTACTCTGCTCGATAATAACTCTTTGAGGGTAGCAGTAGCGCTTCGTTTAGGCGGCAAAGTGTGTGAAATGCAGCGTTGTGTATGTGGGATGATGGTGGGGGAGGATGGGCATCATGGTTTGAGCTGCCAGACGTGTGTGGGTCGTTTTCCTAGCCACCACGCTATTAACGACATAGTGCGGCGGGCAATGGTTTTGGCCATTGTTCCTTGTGTGCTTGAACCTCCGGGACTTAGTAGGGTGGACGAAAAGTCTCACATTGGTTCCTTGGCGGAAGAGGCGTTGTCTTTTGTGGGACGCAACGTGTGTAAGTACTTACGCTGCGTCTCATTTGGGACAAACTTCGCGGGTGGCTGGTTCTGCGGCTGAAAATGCTGCGAGGTTGAAGTTGAAACACGCGAAGTATTCTGTCTTGGAGCCAGTGTAGGTACGATTTTGTGCCGGTTGCGGTGGAGAGTTGCGGGGGCCTGGGGTTCGGAGGCCCTTGATTTGTTTAGAGACTTGGGTCGTCGTCTCACTCAGGGATAGGGGGTGCGATCCCCGGTCTGGATTGTGGCTGGTCGAAAATAATAATAATAATAATAATAACTATAGTCCAGTAACTTTATACATCGGCAGTATGCGTCAAATCCGGTAGTTCTGAATTTTTGCACACTTGTTTATGATGTTGTCCTAGTGAATAATCCAAGTTTGTGACCTCGAGCGCCGAACGCAACTTTGTCAAAAATCGAAAAAACCGCGAAAAAAACGTATTTTTTTCAAATTTTGGCGATTATAACACTAAAGGACTAGTGTTTGAAAAAACTTTCTTAGAAAGTTTTAAAGAAGACTAAATTTGCTACAACATGATACTAGAATTGTCTCTGTGGACCCAATAGTTTCTAAGATTAAGCCTTTCAAAGTTTATCATTTTTTCGAACTTCGCAATTTTTTGCGATGATGTCGTTCTGAATGAATTTTGACCCTGATTATACTATCGAAGCCCTGTACTTTTATGATAGGATGTTAAAAAAGATAATGAGGAGTGTGAACGATGATCTTAAACCTAAGCTACGAATAATGAAGTAAATAAAAAAGAAAAGTACAACAGAAGTTAATAAGTTTATTTGTTAGGAAATTGAGTAATATTCAAAATCAAAAAATCAAATTAATTTGGCCCTTTTGGAAGGTCCCGGTTGAGGTTCGTCCGTATCTGGATCGACGTATTGGGATGGCATATCCCCATCAGGGGATGGTAATGAATCGTCGACGTTTTGTGCCGTTAAGTCATCCTCCATTTCGACATCGGACAGATCGTCGCCTTCTAGGATTTTACTACTGCAACATCAGGTATATTGTCACAAGAGGCCTCGCTGCAGTGCCTACAGACTGATGAGTATTTTAATCCTGTCTTCCTGCAGCTGCACGCGATCCCACAACCCTTCGTGCAGCCGCAAGTAATCATGCAAGAGGTGTTGTGGGGCTGCATCTCTGGTCATCGTTTTGGGGTTGAGGCTTTGTGGTGTGTATATAGCCACCCACAGGGTTAAGTGTGACTCCCAACCACGCCTGTACCTGTAAGAAGATTGTACATGAGAATAGAAAATGATGAATGATATGTTATCTGAATTACTGATGCAAGGACAAATTTTTACCTGATGGTATGTCCGCAAGGAGTGAAATCGAGCAGAGTCTCTTGTGGGAGGTAACCTGGCTAGATTGAAGCTGGTTTTCGTCGCAGCCCTAGCGAATAGTCGGTACCGCAGCTCGTCAAGGTTATAGGTGTTGTGGTTGCCTAAATTGCGAAGTTCGAAAAAATTATAAACTTTGAAAGGCTTAATCTTAGAAACTATTGGGTCCACAGAGACAATTCTAGTATCATGTTGTAGCAAATTTAGTCTTCTTTAAAACGTTCTCAGAAAGTTTTTTCAAACACTAGTCCTTTATGGTTATAATCGCCAAAATTTGAAAAAAATATCGATTTTTTCGCGGTTTTTTCGATTTTTGACAAAGTTGCGTTCGGCGCTCGAGGTCACAAACTTGGATTATTCATTAGGCCAACATCATAAACAAGTCTGCAAAATTTCAGAACTACCGGATTTGACGCATACTGCCCCCATACTTTTAGGCGACAAAGTTACTGGATTACTACTAAACTGCTCACTTTTTGTGATTTATTGTGTGCAATTTGTTTGTTGTACCATGTCTTAGTAATAGTATATAATATAATTGCAGCATGACAATTAGCACGATACTAATATTTAAGTCTACGCACTATTATATTAAATTACAAATCCTTATAATATCCAAATTACCTCAGTAAATTGTGAACTCTTAAGAGGAAATAAATATCTTTAAACCTTTGAACCTAAACCTAACAATAAAGGTAACATTTCAAAGGTTTCCATACTTGAAACTTGTGAATATTTCTTTACTTATTTTAGATCATGAGAGTGTAGTGAGTGAACGTCATTCCTCGATCCCGGAGCCTGAGCATGATGCAAACAAAGCAGTGGATGTGGAAGATGACCTTAAACCACCTGAATCTTCTGAAGTACCAACAGAAGTGAATGTCAAGCAGTTAACAGATGACTCCGATTCTGACCACTATAGTGACTGTGAACCAGAAGAATATAGTAAATACCTTCCATTTATTTTCCCTCTTATTGAATTCCGGCAAGGAATCCTAATATTATATTTTCTAACTGTACCATCACGATCACGTCATAACATATTATCTAATAGGCAATTCGATTCTCCAGACTTCTGAAAGTATAATGTATTGTCGTTTCATTACATTTAGAGTCATTAAAAAATTGGTAAGGGTTTTTTTGGGGTGGTTTTTTTGCTATATGTTGGTGTGCAATAAAGAGTTATTGTATTGTATTGTATTGTAAGGGTTATTTTTGCGGTTAATAACATTTTTTTCCAGAATTGTGTTTGGAGTCTGGATACGGCATCCCCATAGTGTGGTCGTGCCAGTGCTCGGAGGCGGGGCAGCAGTTCCGGGTGGACGCGCCGGCGCTGGCGCGGCTGGTGGCGCGCGCCGGCGCCGCGCGGCCCGTCGTGCTCGTCAGCGTCGCCGGCGCCTTCCGCGGCGGCAAGTCCTTCCTGCTCGACTTCATGCTGCGCTATCTCTACGCACTCGCCGAGGTACCCGCGCGCGGCACGTTCTAGCTCTAGTGCGCTCCGGCCACGACGATGCCACGATGCTGCCAACTGGATGCTGGCGGGCAGCAGCGGCGCGCTGAGCGTTTTCACTGTAGCTACATTGCGTGTGCTGCCATGTAGCTACTTTACGGTGTACGCATCAGCCTCACATTGAACAGGGAACACGCTTATCGTTCTGCTGCCCTCCCCACTGTAGTCCAGTCAGCAGTCTTACAGTGTCATCAGCGTGATGACCAGCGTGAGGATGTGTCATATATTTTTGATCGCTTCGTTGTGGCAGATGTTAATACAGGTGTCTGTACTCTATGGTGTACTTACAGACGGGCGAGGAGCCCTCGGGAGACGACTGGCTGGGCGGGGAGGAGGAGCCGCTGCGCGGGTTCAGCTGGCGCGGCGGCAGCGCGCGCGAGACCACGGGCATCGTGCTGTGGTCGCAGCCCTTCCCTGTCACGCTACCCACCGGAGAGAAGGTTCCCGAACTTCACCTATAACCAGCCTCCAGTGCTGCGGGGCTGAGCCGGCACTGACCTCTGTGTCGTCCGCAGGTGGCGGTGCTGCTGATGGACACGCAGGGCTCCTTCGACGACCAGAGCTCGCTGCGCGACTGTTCGCTGATCTTCGCGCTGTCCACGCTGCTCGCCTCCACGCAGGTCTACAACATCTCGCAGAAGATCAGGGAGGACGACTTGCAGCATCTGCAGGTGTGTGGCGGCCGTTGCCATATAAAACAGTGCGTGCTACGCTATGGGCTAAGGCGAGTTTATAAGTTTGACATGTTTGCGTGCAGCTGTTCACGGAGTACGCGGCGGCGGGCGGCGGCGGGCTGGCGGCGCTGCGGCTGCTGCTGCGCGACTGGAGCGCGCCCTACGAGTGCGCGTACGGGGCGGCCGGCGGCGCGCGCTACCTGCGCGGCAAGCTGCAGGTCGGCGCCGCACTACCAGCGACCTGATATTTATGAACTCCTGGCGCTCGGTGCTCATGATCGTGTACTTGGTACCTGCAGGTGAAGGAGGAGCAGCCTCGGGAGCTGCGCGACATCCGTCAGCGGCTGGCAGCCAGCTTCGAGGACATGAGCTGCTTCCTGATGCCGCACCCGGGGCTACGCGCTGCCAACGATCCGAACTTCCAGGGAAAGCTCTCCGGTACTGCGCTCAAAGTGTCGCGTTTGCTGACGTCGTTGCCGTAGCGAGCGCAACTCGACGGCCGGAGTGACCGCGTTGCTAAATCGGGCGACTGTTCCCAGAGCTGGAGACCGACTTCAAGCAGTCGCTGCGGGAGCTGGTACCGCTGCTGTTGGCACCGGCGCGCCTGCGCGTGAAGCACGTGGCCGGGCGGCCGCTGGCGGCGCGCGAGCTGCCCGTGCTGCTGCAGGCCTACCTCGACGAGTTCAACACGAGCGTGCCCACGCCGCGCTCCGTGCTGAGCGTACGTACCCCGCGCTCGCTGCGTCCCCGGCGCTCTCGCGAGTGTGTGACGCCCGCTTGTCGTTGCAGGCGACGGCCCGCGCCGCGTGGCTGTGCGGGCGCGAGGCGGCGCGCGCGCGCGTGGTCGCGGCGGCGCCGGCGCGCGCGCTGCCCCGCGGCTTGCTGCGTCCCCGGCGCTCCCGCGAGTGTGTGACGCCCGCTTGTCGTTGCAGGCGACGGCCCGCGCCGCGTGGCTGTGCGGGCGCGAGGCGGCGCGCGCGCGCGTGGTCGCGGCGGCGCCGGCGCGCGCGCTGCCCCGCGGCTCGCTGCGTCCCCGGCGCTCCCGCGAGTGTGTGACGCCCGCTTGTCGTTGCAGGCGACGGCCCGCGCCGCGTGGCTGTGCGGGCGCGAGGCGGCGCGCGCGCGCGTGGTCGCGGCGGCGCCGGCGCGCGCGCTGCCCCGCGGCTCGCTGCGTCCCCGGCGCTCCCGCGAGTGTGTGACGCCCGCTTGTCGTTGCAGGCGACGGCCCGCGCCGCGTGGCTGTGCGGGCGCGAGGCGGCGCGCGCGCGCGTGGTCGCGGCGGCGCCGGCGCGCGCGCTGCCCCGCGGCTCGCTGCGTCCCCGGCGCTCCCGCGAGTGTGTGACGCCCGCTTGTCGTTGCAGGCGACGGCCCGCGCCGCGTGGCTGTGCGGGCGCGAGGCGGCGCGCGCGCGCTGCCCCGCGGCTCGCTGCGTCCCCGGCGCTCCCGCGAGTGTGTGACGCCCGCTTGACGTTGCAGGCGACGGCCCGCGCCGCGTGGCTGTGCGGGCGCGAGGCGGCGCGCGCGCGCGTGGTCGCGGCGGCGCCGGCGCGCGCGCTGCCCCGCGGCTCGCTGCGTCCCCGGCGCTCCCGCGAGTGTGTGACGCCCGCTTGTCGTTGCAGGCGACGGCCCGCGCCGCGTGGCTGTGCGGGCGCGAGGCGGCGCGCGCGCGCGTGGTCGCGGCGGCGCCGGCGCGCGCGCTGCCCCGCGGCTCGCTGCGTCCCCGGCGCTCCCGCGAGTGTGTGACGCCCGCTTGACGTTGCAGGCGACGGCCCGCGCCGCGTGGCTGTGCGGGCGCGAGGCGGCGCGCGCGCGCGTGGTCGCGGCGGCGCCGGCGCGCGCGCTGCCCCGCGGCTCGCTGCGTCCCCGGCGCTCCCGCGAGTGTGTGACGCCCGCTTGACGTTGCAGGCGACGGCCCGCGCCGCGTGGCTGTGCGGGCGCGAGGCGGCGCGCGCGCGCGTGGTCGCGGCGGCGCCGGCGCGCGCGCTGCCCCGCGGCTCGCTGCGTCCCCGGCGCTCCCGCGAGTGTGTGACGCCCGCTTGACGTTGCAGGCGACGGCCCGCGCCGCGTGGCTGTGCGGGCGCGAGGCGGCGCGCGCGCGCGTGGTCGCGGCGGCGCCGGCGCGCGCGCTGCCCCGCGGCTCGCTGCGCGCGCGCCTCTCCGCCGCCGCGAGGGACGCGCTGCTGCCGCTGAAGCCGCTTGCCGACCGAGCGGACGACCTGCCTGGATTCGCAGAATTCGAAAAGGTACCCTTTCATTATTTACAATCGTATAATTTTTAACCGACTTCAAAAAAAGGACGAGGTTAAGTATTCGGTTGTATTTTTTTAGCACCAAATTAGGATATGATGATCGGATCTTAAGGAAATTGAGGGAACTCTTCGAATATTGTAGGGACACCTGTCTATGGTAATTTCGATATACTTATTTAGCATTAACTCGTGCATTTGCTCTTGAAAATCATAATTTGGTGAAGTGGAACTGATGAATGATGAAGACCACATTTGACCAACAGAGCTACTACTCAATTACAAGTAGGTAAGTACTTCACGGGTTGAATTTCAATTACTTTAACACAGTTGCTAAGCAATTTATGCTCGTCGTAATGCATATGGTAAAAAAAAATTATAACAATAAATAGAACCAACTACAAAAAACCATGAATAGTAGATTGTACAACAAGAGCATAAAACGAGCCATTTTACCCGAGGCGTTCATATAGCCACCCGAGCCGGTACGGCGAGGGTGGATAGACACGCCGAGGGGAAAATAGGATTAATGCTCAAGTTTTACACTCTGCTTTTCACTTCGATGGCGAGGAAATGAAATAGCAACAGTGGAAACAATGATTCAATTTCAATGTACTTACCTTTTATTTTATAACGATTATTATAATAATTTTCATTTTACTGATTGATCATGATTGATTTGATTGATTTTTAGTTTTATATAAATTAGAAATTATTTTAAAAATATATAGAAACTTTTTTGTTCATGGCTGTTGGTACCTGATTACCTTGGTCTTGAGTAGGTATTACACGAAGATTTTATTTTATGCACTAGAGCATAAAAAGTCATTTTATGTCGCCTAGATACAGCATAAACACGAACTTTACGAGCATGAGAAGTGAAAAATAATTTTCTACCAGTCGAATCGAGTGGGGTATCAAATGAAAGCTAATAATTAGCCCATTCTAAATATATATGAGTTATAATCGTTTTAATATACCATATTCACAGAAAAGTATGAAATAAAACAATAAATTTAAAAAAATCAAAAAACCCGACTGCCTTAAAAATACTAAAAAGAAGAAAACAAGTCTAGTGGGCTAGAACTTTGTTAAGTAGCTAACTTAAAGTTCAACAGTCGGGACCCGTTTATTTCGTGACGCTTAAAAATTCTTACCTAATGGGTCCCGACTGTTGAACTTTAAGTTAGCTACTTAACAAAGTTCTAGCACACTAGACTTGTTTTCTTCTTTTTAGTATTTTTAAGGCAGTCGGGTTTTTATTTCACGCTTTTTAGTGTAACGCGTCTAAGATACAATAGTTTAATGTCAACTGCTCGTCACCTTTTACGAAAAATTGCTTATTCCGATGCAGAGATGTCCATTATTGAGGAGTCCTGGTGCTTCACCACCCATTCCATTTCACCATATGCGTTCCGAGGAGCATAAATTGCTTAGCAACTGTCTTAAAGCAATTGAAATTCAACCCATGAAATACTTGTTATGTAGTAACTCCGTTTTAAGTTTGTAAATCTGTTTGTTTGTTTGTTACTTCATCACGTCTAAACCATTGAACTGAGTGGATAGGAGAGTTTTTAACCCGGAAAATTGTATATAGTTCAGTTCAGTTCAGATAGCGAGAAACGAATTCTACGCGGACGGCATCGCGGGTAACTACTATATTTTATAAATTACACTTTCACAAAGTTATAAAGGTTTGCAAGTCAAGATTAGACAGGGAAACATATACTTGCATGTGACGTCACAAATTGATTTACTTATGCTGTTTGTCCTCAAAACAATAAGTTTGTCATTCATTATACACGTCATATTAGCTGTGTCGTTCTTCTGTCGTTCTAATGAACGATAGACCCTAGTTAGTACTATTATATATTCTGTGACCCTAGTAAATGTACGAGTAGTTAACTCTGCCCTAATTGCCATATATTTGGATGTTTGTGAATGTGTAACCAACTGCAATGCGCAATATTCCACAGGAGTTGGACGTCTTGGTGGACCGTTATATGAAAAGAAACGATGAAAAATTTAAATTGGCTATAGCGGAAGCGAAAAACATATTCGAGAGTGTTGTGCGAGATCTTGAAGATAAGAAGTTGTGCTTAAACCCTCTCGACCTCACTGCGACGATAGGTGAGGCGCGAGACGCCGCTATGCGGCGCTTCGATTGCGACATCGAAACAGATGCTGATAACCCGGATCGCATCCAATTCACAACGGTAAATACCTATAGAGAAATAATAATACCTGTAGAGAAATGTACCTTTTGAGATATTAAGAGAAGTTTCCCTGCCGGCCGAGCGGCCACTTTAGGTATTCGTTTGGGATATTGCTATCTTTATCGCTCGTGACATAAGCGCTCGCAGCCGTCCCCCCATGTACATCCCCTCCCGCTTCTCCGCTTCCCGCTAATGTATATCGAGATAGCTGTAGGCTTTTCAAGATTTGGGCGGTTGGATTTTGGGTTTCGTTGTCCTCATATTATACGAAAAGTATAGCACAGATTTTACAGTCAAGATCTTCATTGTATTTTCTATGCCTGTGGTTTTTTCGATTTTTGTGAAAATGCTTTAATAGTCTGTAATTCTTGTTCAAAGTTGACATCTTTTTTTTGTCAACTTTTGAGCTCCTGTAATACTGATATTATACGTTTATAATCTGAAAACCCACAGGCATAGATAATTACGTCTAGTCTATACTTACAAATTTCATCTACTTCTGTTGCCTAGTTTTCAAATGAGACCAGGACTACGTTTGTATGGAGAATGGAACGAAGAGATTCTCTCTTAATATCATAGTAATAATAACAGGATCTGGAGGAGCGGAGCGAGGCTGTCCTGAGGAGGTTGTCTGCAGTGAACTCAGCGAACAACAGCGCGGCGGTGGAGATGGCGAACGCGGCGCTGGCGCGTCTGCTGCCGAATTTAAACGATCTTTGCTGGCGACCGGATCTCCTAGACGATAAGCTTGAGAAAATCCGGGAAGATGTTTTAGAACTCTTCTATAGAAATCGGGAGGGACCTAGTAAACGCAAGAGAGATCTATTTGTCCTGCAAATTGAATCGGTATGTATACTTGATGTATATAGCAATAGTAAGTGTGATGGGCATTTATTGAGCGAGCGTGCTCCATCTTAGTCCACATCTTCGCTAGCCATAAGGGGGGCTACTTTGTCACGGTGCAACCGTTATTATCTCTTGTCGCTAGATGGCGCTAGTAGCGCATTCTATAAAAAACATTTTTTTATTTTCCATATTTCATTAAATGCGATTGCGCAGCTGTTTTTTAATGTACAAATTGATTTTTTATCTTTTCAATTTTATACATACAAGTTTATAAATACGTAGTTAATTCCATATTGTCTCTGGTATTTTTATCAATAAGAGAGTAAGCTAGCTAAAATTGTTGAATTTGGACGGTAGTTGTTTTCTTAACAGCTGATATTGTTATTGTGTCAAAATTTTGCTTAAATAGACGCACACAGACAGAATTTCACATTCTGCAAAAATCAGAAAACAACGAATTCGCCTTTCTAAAACTATTTATCTATATTTCTAATTTATAAATTCAGTGAAACTCTGCCCAAATTTGGGCGGCACCGTACGGTCTGGGACTGAACCCCTCACCGTTTCCACCAACACCTTCTGTACGGCTGCCTGGAACCGAAGCCCCTGTCCTTCCTCTATCGAAGGGACTGCTGCTGCTGCTTGCTGACCCTGGAGCCCCTACTGCCTCCAGCCTTGTCCAGCTCCGACGACCTGCGCTTCGGACTCTGATCCAGGGAAGCCTTACCAAGAAACGCTTTCCAAACTCAACTCTTCCGTATCCGGGACCCTCGAGTTTTTTTATTTAATTTTTCTGTCAGTAAAGCCTTAGGGGCTAAATAAACGTCTAAAACTTAAATTCGTTTTTCTCAAATTGAACCCCTAGGGTCTCACTGTTCTACCCTGATAACTTCGAAATTCAAAAATCGAAGTTCGTTCGTACCGTCCCTCTCACACTCGTATTAAACAATATAAGCGTCAGCGGGACGGCAAGAATACAAAGTTCGAATTTTGCATGTCGTAGTATAGGGCAACGCGTGATTGTGGTCAAACGTTGGCTCCTACATACATATATGTTCTTTACGCCGATTTAAAAAAACACTACCTATTGTGCATAGCATACAGTGAGGTAATTTTTTTAAGTTTCTTTAGCCAAAATAACAAAAACAGACCCTTTTTTCGTCTTTTCTGTCCGTCCTTATGCCATAGGGATTATATTCGGAAATAATAGAATAGAGACAGTGAGTAACTACCTAGTAGATGTCATTTTGGTAATTGCCACATAATTTCTGTACCTATAAAAAAACGGAGGAAAAAGAAATTTTGGACGAGGGCACTTCATGCAACCGACATGATAACGATTGTTGTAGTAACCAGTTCAAATATATAATTTCAATAGTAGAACCCTTCGTTATGTGGGGTCAGACGTTCACTTGGTCGATTTTTGCCTCATAATCCGTTACAATCGTTTGAAATTGAATTGTCATTGAACTAGATCAAAGTCGAAGTATTATTTTGTGATACTTAATTTATTGAATCAGGCGTTACTTTGCGGAGGTCCATATCAATGAAGTAAAAGAATTTCTTTGCTCTGATAAATTTTAAGCGTCATGTAAAACTATGAGCTCTGCTTGAGTTCGAAACGTGTCAGTGTAGTGTGGTGGCGGTGATATATGGGTATGTATGATTTGTGTGTGTTCTTATAGTGTAGAGGTGGAGGAACTGCATACACGCATATCTTGCATAAACTTAGCTAACATAAGGTCGCGGGTGAGCAAAGAAATTCTTTTAGTTCATTATAATTTTGTATACCTAACTATACTTCGTTTTTTTTTTGTCATTAGAAATAGGGTAAACAATCTTGACGAACCTTTCTATTGAAAAACGTTTATAAAAAAACAGTAGGTATAAGTAACTATTAATTATAATACCAAAAGCATGGAAATGATCATAATATCCTTGCTAATTTTGCTAATTGTTACATATTTGCTATACCTACCTTATTTTTCAAATAAAAAGACATGTCAAGATCGCTTACCTTCTTTCTAATGCTTAAAAAACGAGGTATAATTTTGTTAACTTGTATTTTTATTTAGCTTGTATTGTGCCCCACTGCTGGGCAAAGGACCTCCTTTTTTTCTTCCGCTCGTATCTACTTTTGGCCAACTCTTGCCAGTCTGAAAACCACCAGACTGGAAACGGTCCAAATCGTCCCGCCATCTCCTAGGTCTGCCTATGCTCCGGTGCCTGTCGCATGATCCCAATCGGTCATAACTTTGGCCAGCGATTCGGATGCATGTGGCAGTACCCTTAGTGTAAGTTTTCGGTTACAAAATACGTCTCGATCGCGTTCGCGTTAAAATCTCAATTTGTATGAAAACACGAACAGCGCCTCTAGCGAAACGTTTCCGATGTTCGTGTTTCTATACAAATTGAGATTTTAACGCGAACGCGATCGAGACTTACTTTGTAACCGAAAACTTACACTAATGGCCACTTGCGGGAAATACATAAATCTCGAGTTAGCGTTAAGCTTAGTTTAGTAGTATCAAAATGTATGCAACTGTCGAGCTTAAGCCAGGCTTAACAACTAAATCTAGATTTATTTTTACCTGCAAGTGG
Organism: Choristoneura rosaceana; assembly: GCA_037349165.1. NCBI lineage: Eukaryota > Metazoa > Arthropoda > Insecta > Lepidoptera > Tortricidae > Choristoneura > Choristoneura rosaceana. The sequence goes on from JAZBNJ010000026.1 coordinate 4,066,900, forward strand.
GTCTAAGGGTACAGGTCAGTGTCCCACCCAGTCCCATTTTAATTTATAAATTAAATAACATTTATTTTTTCAGAAACTCTCTGAATGTTGCAATGTTCACCGTAAAACCAATGAACGTAAAAACAGAACTGCTGTAGATGACGCTTATAAAAATTTCTGTGAAACTATGGACCAATTTTGTCGAGGATTTCGACTCAAGGAATCAGATCTACTAATACAGCTCAATAAAGTTTTTATGGAAGGAAAAAACGAATTCATGAAAAAGAGAGTACGCAATACTTATTATACTTTAACTCACGAAGACTTTTACTTCGATTTACTTCAACAGGTAATCATTGTTGTAACAAATTTTTCACTTCTCATGCTCTTAAAATGTTACTTTATTACTTTATTATATTATATGTTACCTTATTATTTCTTATCTACATCAATGATCTACCAGACTACATCTCTCACCCAACTGTCCTGTTTGCAGATGACTGTACAGTAATAGTAAAATGCACTGAAGTAAATTTGCTAGAAGCAGAGATAAAATCTGCCTTAACATGCGCGGCGCAATGGATGGAAAACAATAATCTAATATTAAATACTGCCAAAACTAAAATTATGCGTTTCCACCAGCCTCAGTCCAACTTGCCTAAAATAGAAATTAATTATAATAATATACCAATAGAAATAGTTGATAAATGTTTGTTTCTGGGAATAGTACTTGACCAAAATTGTAATTGGAAATGTAATGTCGAAAGAATATGCTCTAGAGTGAATAGTTTTGTATATCCTCTAAGACAATTGGTTAAGCTAGTTAATCAAGAAGCTGCTATCACTGCTTACTATGGACATGTGCATTCCATTATCGCATATAGTATAATGTTTTGGGGCAATTCATCTAAATGGCACAATGTATTCCTGATGCAAAAAAGATGCGTTCGTGCAATTACTGGAATAACCACTAGGGAAAGCTGTAAACCATATTTTAAAGAACTTGGTTTATTAACCGTTCCTTCTCTTTACATAGTTGAATGTCTGACTTTTGTAAAGAAATATAACGATCGTTTTCAGAAGCATCAACCTAACCCTGAACTTAATCTTCGACTAAGGAATAGACACATATTTCCACGAGTACACTGTGCTCTGTTCAGAAAAAGTGTATTTTGCATGGCAGTCAAACTATTTAATAAATTGCCAGAATATCTAAAGAGATTCCCATCAAACAGATTTAGAAATAGAATATGTAAAATATTGAAAGACAAGTGCTATTATGACATAAAGGAATATTTAAATGACATAGAATTGAACAATGCATGAATTATATTTTTTACTATTTTTTATTTTATTATTGTTATTATTATTATTATAATTTTTTTTTATTGTGTAATCTGAATAGTGAAATTGTAATTATGTAATCATAATGTAATTGTGTAAATGATAAATTTTAAAAATAGCGTACCTACAAGTAGATGAAAATCTTTTGTTATAAAATTTGTACGCCGTGTAAGCGGCAAAAAGTGGAGAATCTTAAAATGTTGGCATAACACCTGTTCACTATGTAATGTAACCTACTTTTTGAACAAATAAACCGTTGACTTTGACTTTGACTTTGACTTTGACTTTACTTTAGTATCTGCATATCGGGACATTCTTTTGTTCGAGAGAGTTCCTTAGTATGGTAATACTATTAATTATTCTGTGCCTCTATACATACGATGATCAAATCGCTTTTCAGAAAATGCGGGACCGCTTCGCACACTACCTCGAGAAGAACCGTGAGAAGTTTTCGGGGTCCGAGGTGGCAGAAACGGCGGTGACGGTGGGCGGCGCTGCGCTCGTGTCGCTCGTGTCGCCCCGCTTCGGCCTGCCAGCGCTGTACACGGCCGTCGCCGCCGCGTTCGCCAAGAAACCCGGCTCCGATTAGAGTCGTCCGCCGTCCAGAGTCCTATCACAGGCAAACCAAACCTCAGGCCTCAGGCAAAGCAAACCTCGTTTTGACAACCCTGAGTCAGTCCGGTTTCTTGTTCCAATATGCCTATTCAAAAATATTTTAAAACGTATTATGTACCTACCTAACAGACTTCTATTCTATTTGGAAAAACAAAATATATTAAAAGAAGGACAACACGGTTTAGAAAACACAGAAGTATATCTTGCAACTTTTAAATTAATTACACGTGTAGTGCTTAGATAAAAAAAACTATCAGTTGCTGTACCTATCGTTCATGGACATGAGCAGTGTTCGATTTTGTTTTCTACAAAAGGCTGTTGTTCAAACTGTAGGTATGACATACGCGGTCCTGCATTAAACTGGATTAAGTAACAGGAACAGGACTCTGTAGATATGTTGAAATTTCTAGATACCTATTGCTCAAAAAGGTTGAACACGCCAAAACTAGAGCACACAAAAATTCATAAGTAATAATTACAACAATAATAGTTATAACACTATGAACATTAATATTAGTTCTCTTGCTTTCTTGGAATTAATTATGGATTGTTTTTAGAAACGAACTTAGATAGCGCACGTACTCGTATTGCTCGAAAGTTAGTAAATTTATTTTTGCTTTAAGAAGATTAATGTTGAAGAAGTGTACTTACTATATTACCTGATGGTGTTAAAGACAGAGATATGATACGTGATAAAGATTTGCTTAGCTAGCTTGCTTATTTGCTTAGATAGCTTGTAAATAACAAAAATTTTAATGGTATTGAAATTAATTTATCGACTTAAATAATAATGGTAACAATAAGTATAACATATTTAAAATATTTGAGTGTAATTTCAAAATTTTCATCTTATAATTATATGTGACGTACTCTATCCTTATTTTAGATTATATTTGAGTGAAACTGACGGTTAAGCATATATTATGACTGCAATCTAAAACATTAATTCTTATAGGTATTATAGTCCGCGCGACGGTTTAAGACAGCTCGGGAAAAGTGGAAGGGGCATGCGCGTGCAGTAGTCCTTTCTTCGGTCTGCTTGGAGGGGTACAGGGGTGAAGGGCAGGTGGGCGTCGACGCGGACACGTTATTGGTTAGTCAGTCGCTCTCCGCCGGCCGCGCTTAGTGCATGCGTTTCGTGTTCCATTACGTACTGTCGCGCACAAATTGTTTAACTTTATTTTCATTTCGTCGTAGTGAAAAAAATGCCGAAAAATAAAGTTTTAACTAGGCAAGCCAGAAAATTGGTTTACGACACGAACTGCTCTTCTTATCCAATCTTTTATCTCCATTTTTCTCTACCAGATTTTGAAAAAAAATAATACTTAATTTTGTATTTTTTTTTAAACATTGTTTAAAAAACACTTATTTCATATCTCTATTGACGTGAAAGATCTACAATATACGAAATCTACATATTTTAATATAATTTTAATTTATTCAATGTAAAAAGTTCAATTAATAATATTCCGTTATTACCTATTACATTATCTTGTTAAAAATTACACTTAGGTACCTAAAATTTACTTGTGTTCTTTTTTCTGATATATTATTTTGTTAAAAGATTTTGTGCGCGATTGTACCCATGCGCCATTTACCCCCACCAGATTCCCTGAGCCGTCTTAAACCGTCGCGCGGACTATACCTATTGCTCAAAAAGGTTGAACACGCCAAAACTAGAGCACACAAAAATTCATAAGTAATAATTACAACAATAATAATTACAACTATGAACATTACTATTAGTTCTCTTTCTTTCTTTCTTGGAATTAATTATGAATTGTTTTTAGGAACGAACTTAGATAACGCACGTACTCGTATTGCTCGAAAGTTAACTTAGTAAATTTATTTTTGCTTTAAGAAGATTAATGTTGAAGAAGTGTATTTACTATGTTACCTGATGGTGTTAAAGACAGAGATATGATACGTGATAAAGATAATGATAGCTTGTAAATAACCAAAATTGTAATGGTATTGAATAATAATGTCAAAGTCAAAGTCAAATCATTTATTCAGCAAATAGGCCGCAATGGGCACTTTTACACGTCATTTTTTTAATCTACCACCGGTTCGGAAAAAAACCTCTGTTGAGAAGAATCCGGCAAGAAACTCAACGAGGTATTTTTTTTTTTAAAACAGATTCACAATATTTATAAATGACATCTATGTACTATACATTACAAGTATTTAACACAATTTTATTTTTAACACAGTAGGTTCACTATTTGAAGGGATCGCTAGTGCGGATCGGAATTATTTCCAAATATCCCTATATATGGTAACAATAAGTATAACATAAGTATTTAAAATATTTGAGTGTAATTTTAAAATTTTCATCTTATAATTAGATGTGATGTACCTACTCTATCCTTATTTTAGATTATATTTAAGTGAAACTGACGGTTAGCATATATAACTGCAATCTAAAACCTTAATTCTTATAGGTACGCAATAATTTTTTATTTCATTTCATTAAAAATACAATGGAAAATGCGATTTGAAATTTCATTTCTTTAAAAAAATAGTCTGGGTCGCAAATAATGTAACAAAACAGTTATTATGTGTGATAGGTATGTCGGCGTTTCATGATAGGTAGGTATGCCTTGGAATTTCATGATCTGCCTAAACGTCACTAGGCAAATCGTTAAACGGTGAGTTTTGAACGATATGGCGGATGTCCCGTAGCCAATTTATGAAATTCCGCCATTTCACGATATGCCTTAGGAATTTCGTGATCTGGCGGATTTTACAATCGGCCACCGACAGATACTTATAAGTTTGCCTAAAGCACATAATGAACAGGGTTAATGCCACACACACAGCGCCGGTCACATACCTATGTACTACTATGTAAGTAATTATCGAGGGTTGCGTGTTCAAACCCGATATGTCGAAATAATTGACTGTTGAAAAAACCGGCCAAGAGCGTGTCGGACACGCCCAAAATAGGGTTCAGTAGCCATTACGAAAAAATTGAGTAATATTTTTCTAAGGATTTCGTATTTTATACGGAACCTTCCAAGTTTACGTATATTTTATACCTTACGCTGCTACGTGGGTCACTCGGAAAATTTTGAGATATTCAAAATTTAAAAAAGGAACACAATGAAATACAACCTTTTTTCACGAAAAATTTATTTGAAAATCGAACGTAGAAAACTATTTGATAAAATATATAAAAATAAAAAAGTTACAATTGTTTTTTCTTTCAATTCCGCGGGCATTTTGTGTCAAATATGGATTTGAAGCGAGAACATTTCCGTGCGATGATTTTGTACGACTATAAATTTGGTTTAGATGAATGTTAGTGTAGAGAACGATTAGTTTCAGCATTTGGGTACTATGCACCATCGCGTGCAACAATTTTTAGATGGTTTGGTCAATTCAAACAGGGGATCTTCTTGAATGATGATGAAAGAAGCGGTCGCCCTTCGACTTGAGTTACAGAATAAAACGTTGTAGCTGTAAAAAAAATAATTAAGGAAGACCCAAAAGTGACTTAAAACAAATAGAAGAGGTCCTAAAAATTCCATCGCCAGCCATAAATGAGATTTTACGTAACCGACTTGGAGTGAGGAAATTGTGTTCACGATGGGTGCCACACTCACTCACTGCAGAACAAAAAGAAGCTCGCATGACGTGGTGCAAAGAAATGATGGTAAAATTTAATCAGGGCGAAGGACGGGCCATTTTTAACATAATTACTGGAGACGAGAGTTGGATCTATCAATATGATCCACCAATCAAGCGGCAATCAACAGTTTGGGTGTTTCCAGACGACGAACCTCCAATTAACCCTTGGGGTGGCGGCGCCATATTTAAATTTTTCAGTCAAGTGGCGCGGCCATTTTGAAAACATCTTCTTCGAGTGGCATGACAGCTACGAATTAATTTCGCGAATTCGCGAATTTTATAAAAAAATATCACCAAAAAAATACCAGTTTAATGTTATATATAAGCCTTACAGTGATAGTTTAGCATAAAATGCCATATCTAATTAAATAACAATGCATGACCTTCAATTTCTGTGAATTTTATTAGTCATTATCAAATATCTGACAAGCAAATTTTACTCAGTCATGTATTAAAATAACTATAATTATAAAATAAAACAATTACCTATAATAAACACTGATTTGTATCGTAAAATATTAATTTAATTACGAAACAAAGCCCTTTTATAGTCTTTCAATAGCAAATAATACTATAATACGAGGTTTTCAAAAATACCAGCGCACGGCAGCATGCACACAGTGAAACTTGAGTAAACGATAGAACGAAATTTCTTCCGTTATGTTGTCGCGGCCGTTATTAAATACCATCCTTGTCTATTTATGAACGCATTTTGCGTGAATGAGCAAGCCAGATATAGGTCTAACAGTTTATATTTATGAGTGAAATACGACACCCGCCAACGTCCGGGAGCCGGTCGCCTGCCACTCGGGGGTATTTGACAGGCTGCCGGGACCCGGTCGCTTGCCACTCAAGGGTGCGCCGGGACCCGGTCGCTTGCCACTCGAGGGGTTAAGGTAAAACGCGGGCGAAGTGTTGGGAAAAAAATGGTGGCCACATTTTTTTCTGCAAGTGGTCATGTGGCAACAATTTCTTTAGATGACCAAAAAACTGTGAATGCTCAGTGGTATACTGAAATGTGCTTACCTACTGTTTTTAATAATTTAAAACAGAAACGCCCTAAATCTGGTTTGCGGGGACTCTTTTTGCACCATGACAATGCGTCGCCGCACAAAGCCATTCTTACTAAGGAATTTTTGAAGAGCACAGAGATCGAAGAATTATGTCATTCTCCATATAGCCCCGATTTAGCCCCATGTGACTTCTTCCTCTTCCCAAAAATCAAACTTGGACTTCGAGACACGCGATTTAATAGCCCCGAGGATGCTCGGAATGCTTACTTGCAGGCTGTAGAAGACCTTCCTAATGAAGAGTACCGGGAATGTTATAAATCATAGTTTAGGCGAATGAAACGATGTATAGAAGCTAAAGGAGAGTATTTTGAGAAAATGTAATAATTTTTTTTTGAATAACTTAAATACTTTTTAGGGTTCCGGAGCCAAAATGGCAAAAACGGAACCCTTATAGTTTCGCCATGTCTGTCTGTCTGTCTGTCTGTCTGTCCGTCCGCGGCTTTGCTCAGACTATCAATGTTAGAAAGCTGTAATTTTGCACGAATATATAAGTAAACTATGCCGACAAAACAGTACAATTAAAAATTCAAAAACAATTTTTTTTAGGGTACCTCCCATAGACGTAAAGTGGCGGTGATTTTTTTTTTCTCATCCAACCCTATAGTGTGGGGTATCGTTGGATAGGTATTTTAAAACCATTAGGGGTTTGCTAAAACGATTTTTCGATTCAGTCATTTGTTTGCGAAATATTCAACTTTAAAGTGCAAATTTTCATTAAAATCGAGCGTCCCCCCCCCCCCTCTAAAATCTAAACCGGTGGGTGGAAAAATTTGAAAAAATTCAGGATGGTAGTCAGTATATTAAACTTCCAAGGAAAACTATAGCGGCTAAGTTTGCTTGAGAATTATCAGTAGTTTATGAGTAAATAGCAGCGTAAGGTATAAAATATACCTATACTTCGAAGATTCTGTATAAAGTACGAAATCCTTAGAAACATATTACTTAATTTTTTCGTAATGGCTCCGGAACCCTATTTTGGGCGTGTCTGACACGCTCTTGGCCGGTTTTTTTTGTATCTCAAAACTTTCCTAGTGACCTAACGTATTTACTCATAAACTACTAATAATTCTCAAGCAAACTTAGCCGTTATAGTTTTCCTTGGAAGTTTGATATATTGAATACCATCCTGAATTTTTTCAAATTTTTCCACCCACCGGTTTGGATTTTAGAGGGGGGGGGGACGCTCGATTTTTATGAAAATTTGTACTTTAAAGTTGAATATTTCGCAAACAAATTACTGAATCGAAAAATCGTATTAGCAAACCCCTGATGGTTTTAAAATACCTATTCAACGATAGCCCACACTATGGTTGGATGAGAAAAAAAAATCACCGCCACTTTACGTCTATCGGAGGTACCCTAAAAAAAATGTTTTTGAATTTTTAATTGTAGGGGAAACTGTTGTACCTTGGCCATAGTTTTACCTCGGACAGTCGTCGAAATTTAAATATTCCCGCATTATTTTAATATCATGTGCTGGGCAATTTGAACGGTCGGCGGGAAGTATCGAAGTAAAGTTAGTAACGAAACACAACGCTGAATGTGCTGTGTGAGAAAATCATGGAAATAAAAATCCCTGTACAAAAAATACTTTTTTTGAACTCTAAATGAAGCTTATTATTTATTTAATGTTTTAATTTTTCGTAATAAAAGCCAATAAACTATGTTGAAGTTACGTTAATAAGCTACGGAAAAATAGGATTGTTTCAGCCTAAACCTAAATCGATGTGCGTTTTGGACGCATTTTTACTTAAAAAACTGGATACGTTGTACCTAGGACACTAAAACTACGTTGTACCTTGGCCAATGAAATTTAATAGTAATGAAATATATATTTTTGTAACGGCCATAATATATCTTGATGCTGAGAGGTATTTAAGTTAAAATTAAGTAATTTAGTCGTTTAATCAATACGATTTCATCGTGTAATCAGTATCTAAACAAAAAACTAAGGTAACTTTTTGTTTGATCTATAAAATAATATGTACGAACTTGGCGGGAAAACTGCTGTGTGCCAATAACCAGTAAATAAGTCATCGATTCTATAAACAAATAAAACAAATAATCATTCAATATTTTCTTGAAAAAAATCACGTGTCCAAGGTACAACCCCGAATGTCCAAGCTACATCAGGGGTGTTGTACCTTGGACATTTTTCCCTTTTTTTTCGTAAGCCTACCGTCTCAAAATTAAGAAACGAATCACTTAATTCTTTACCGAATAACATAGCCTAATGATGTATCTTTACATATTTTCATATCTGGCGTGTATTCCATAATTAGTTATTTTTCTAAAAATCTAAAAAAGAAAAACTGTCCGAGGTAGAACAGCTTCCCCTACTATTTTGTGGGCAAATTATACCTATATATCCGTTCAAAATTACAGCTTTCTAGCATTGATAATCCCTGAGCAAAGCCGCGGACGGACAAACAGACAGACAGACAGACAGACATGGCGAAACTATAAGGGTTCCGTTTTTGCCATTTTGGCCCTGGAACCCTAAAAAGAACATTCTATGTTGTAGGTAGAAGTTCAAATTTTTTATGAATTATTACATCGAGTTATTGGGTTTGACCAAGGGGAGTGGCCATAAGGCAAGAGATGTAACGTATCTGTATGCGAAACCTGTCATTTGATTGTGATTGCGAGTGTCAAAAACATTACGCAATAGACCCTCTGGTTCCTGTTTCACTGACGTAACAATGTCAATTTGTACCGAAATTTGATGACAATATGAAAAAATAACCATAAATACAATACAATAAAATTACTCTTTATATGTCTTTATTGTACAGTCAGCTGCAGAGAAAAGGTACCCCCCTGTAACGGCGGTATCCATAGTTACCGCTATACACGGGGGTACCCTTTCTCTGCAGCTGACTGTACACCACAAATATAAGCGATAGGTACAGAAAACATGTACTTACACTGAAGGAAAATTACAAGGTACTTATACTAAAAATAGGCGATCTTATCTTTGTGTGCACCGGGACCCAAGAACCCAGGGTCTCAAAACCGACAGCAACGAAATTGTATGCTGAACCGAGACCCTGGTATTTTAATGATAATTATGTTACCTAGTTGACATTTATTTGCAGTTGTCGGTTAATCTTTACATGAGTTTAAAGGTGTGTCGGGTTTGCGTTACAATTATAGTTTTTCATGGTTAACATGGGTAAAGTACGCGTATTTTCAAATTGGCACTTGTCAGCGTGGTGAAATAAGGCCCTGACGTAAACAATACGATAGTAACATTATATAATATGTGTTTAGTTAATTAAGAAACAGTGCCTGGGTATTTATATTAGTTAAGAGTCAAAAAGTTCGAAAAAAAAAATTCGGACGACAATCTTACTAAATTTTTCTTCGTATAAATGAGAAGGTCTGTGAAGATGCTTGCTATTCAATCATGCAATAAAAAAATCTGGACCATTTAGATGAAATTTGGTAGGTACGGAAAGAGTTTGTCCCGAGTTAGGCCGTGGCATAATTTTTATCCAGGAAAATTTCCGCGGCATAACCGATTTATTCACACACAATGTTGCGGGCAACAGTAACTAATTTTTGTGTGGCAACTGTTCTTTTTCCTCTCACGTTAACTACATTATAAACGAAAAGGTCTTCTTAATACATTCATTAGGGCAGCAGCTGCACCCATGGCAATGGGACCCACGTTGCTGGCGGCCGCTTGTCCGACCGTCGCGGCCACTTCTCCGACCGCCGCGGCCGCTTCTCCAACCGCCGCGGCCGCCGGCGCACCGCATGCCACGGCTAAACCCACTCCCCCCGCCACGATACCACCCAACAACACTATCCCGCCCACTGCAATACCCGTCACCTCTAAGCCAGACAGATTCCCTCTATTCTCCTGGTGGTAGTATATGAACTTTCCTTCCATTTCCTGAAAAACAGCACGCTCATAAAAAAAACATCTGGTCGTTGCTGTAGTGACGTCGTGCGACAAGTCGTTGCTGGACTTGTCAATTGTCGATAACTGCATGAGGAATAGAAACCAGACACGTGGTATTAATAACTGCTGCTGGTTTTATAAACTAGGCAATCAAGGCAATTAGGTGTAAACAGCCACAAACAAAGAAGTTTCTATATATATTATTAAATCATTTTTAATTTATATAAAACTAAAAATCAATCAAATCAATCAAAATAGATCAATAAAACTAAAAAATTTAATTTATTTATGTGAACAATTTTGTTTCCTACATAGTAACTATGTGAACAATTGTTTCCACTGTTGCTATTTCATATCCTCGCCATTGAAGAGAAAAGCAGTGTAAAACTCGAGCATTAAACTCATTATCCCCTCGACGTGTCTATCCACCCTCGCCGTACCGGCTCGGGTGGCTATATGAACATATTGGGTAAAATAGCTCATTTTATGCTGTTGTACAATCTACTATTATTGAATCAGGCGTTATTTTGCCCAAGTGCAATAAAAATTAAACTCGCTCAAACTTTTGGTCAATCATTGTGCAATCTTCAATATTAACCCTAAACGGTCAATAATATTGCACAATTCGCGATATTGCACAATATAATTGACCGTTTAGGGGCCGCCTAAGGGTATCCATAGTTAATTAAAAAAATACTTACGTTTGGTCTCTCAACAAGGACAAATAATTGTGATCGAAGCCTACATCCGATTTTCTAGTATTAGTTTAAACTAATTAGACAACAGCTAACTCACCTTTACAAGTGATTTCAAATAAAAGTCGTCCTCTTCATCATATAACTCCCGTCGTTCATTTACCCTTTTCGCCAGGAACGCATCTTTTCCTTCGTCAGAAGCATTTCGCAGTTTTCTTTCCAGATCTAAATCCTCCCATCGCAGGCCGCCACAGAATTCGTCCATAATACTACAGAATCCATTAAAGACCTCATTTACTGCATCTTCATTCATTGTCTCATTCTGTACACGAAGACAATTGTAGCGACGTGAAAGTTCCTGAAAATCATTCAAAATAATTTTGGTGGGTAGTTACAAGATTTGATAATTGAAAATTAAAATACCTTTTTAGTAGTGTATATTCAAGTTTGCAGTTTCCAAAGATCTATGCTAATCTTGTAGAACTAGAAATTATCGTTTTTTTTTCAACACATTTCCTATCATACGTTTTATATAGGTATGACTTTTTTATGAAATTAAAATTGTTAAGTCAATGGTGGCCTAAGATTCCAGTTGACTGTACTTCGGAAGAAATACATACCGATTCGATTTGCACGACGAATTCATCTCGCTCGTGGCTCTCACTTCCGTCCCGACGGTCATAGAAGGAATTAATGACGAGATCCTTTACTTCCTCATGCTTAGCAGCTAGGAGATCCGGCCGCCAAAAACCATTGTTGAAATTAACGGCATAAGTTTCCAATGCTTCATTCATAGCATTTCTGTTGTTGGTGGCGTTTTGCTCCGTGTGTGCGCTAAGATCACATTGTACGACCTGTGCAGACAAAAAAGTCGTAGGTAGTTGAATTGGTTTAGTTTTCTGACTAACAAAATATTATTCTATTTAAGTTAAGAGCGTTTAAATCTGCAAAGCCGGCAACGTTGCATTTTTGTTAGTTTTTCTCAATTATTCCATAAAAATTGAATGAAAATTAAAAATGTAGTCTGATAGAACTCTTTACGTCTATGGGAGGTACTCTAAAAAAACGTTTTTTTTTTTTTTTAATTTTTGTTGTACCATTTTGTCGGCATAGTTTACAAATATATTTCTGCAAAATTACAGCTTTCTATCATTCATAGTCCCTGAGCAAAGTCGCGCACGGACATACAGACAGACATGGCGAAACTATGGGTTCCGTTTTTCCATTTTGGCTACGGAACCCTAAAAACGGTAAATGATAAGAAAATATAATGATGACTAGAGAAATAAGATATTAGGTTAGGTTAGAATTGGTTTCCCCTTGTTTACGCATATTTTTTATGTCGTAATTCTATTTTGCATAATCTGTTTAGGTACGCATAGTAATATTTATGCCAAAACTGTTTTCACATTTCTGTTTCGCATTTTCAGCAAGTTTAAGATTCGGCGTAAATAAATTATGCGAAACCTGTTAATGCGTAATCAGTTTTGGACATTAAATAGTACATATACCAAATAGTTGTCACCCTTAGAATTGTATTTGTAACGGAACGAACAGCCGCCAGTAAAAGAGGCACGGGCATAAATGTCCCCGCGTTGTAAAAATACTACCACCCCACTAGTTACTAGTTTCCAGAGAAGTATTTTGGGATAGATTACTAAGCTTAGGTAATAAAAAACTTAAAAAAACTTTCTGCGTAACTAATTTATGCGAAAGTCATTTTCTGCCTAAATAATATTTGGAATTCGCAAATTATGCTTAAAGCCCATTCGGCTTACGTTGGTTATGCGTAAAAGAATTCTGCGTAATATAATTATGGGAAAACATTTTCAGCACAAATACTATTATGCGTAAAGAGATTTTGCAACACAGAATTATGCGTAAAATTTGCGTTATCAAAAAATATGCGTAAACAATGGGAACCGCTTATGGTATCTCCGAAAGCCATGTACGAAACGACATACAAAAAATCAGGCAGATGCGCCTTTATTTCGTGATTCTAAATATGTATTTAACTCAGTTTCACCAAAAATTTTAGTTGTGCCCCTTTTCGTTATGACGGCAGCGCCTTAGTTTCATTGGCCGGGTTTAGCCATCCGGGGGCGATTTGTTATTTAAAATTACAAAACTTTTTTTTTCAATATTTTATGTATAATGACGTCAATTTTAGTATTTTTTTTAGGTTACAGGTTTCAATTACTATTGTATTTATACTTTATTTGGTTGTCAGCCAAAAAGGTTAAGAACCGCTACGTCAGGCCTTATAATGAACTCACTTGTTCCAGTTGGGTGACGTAGTCGTCGTATTCATGCGCAGTAGGTTTGTTCCTGTGTTGGTGGAACGCGTGCGCGGCGCGGCGACGCGCATCGTCGTGCGCGGCGGCGAGGGCGGCGGCGCCAGCGCACGCCCGCGGCAGCGCCCGCGCCAGCGCAGCGCTCGCCGCCGCTCGCGCCGCTTCCACCGCCGCGCTGTTGTTCGCTGCGTTCACTGCAGACAACCTCCTCAGGACAGCCTCGCTCCGCTCCTCCAGATACTGTTATTTATTTATTTATTTTTTCACGAGAACCAACAGCTAATACATACAGTTTAAAAATAGCAGTAGATACGAGTATGAGTACAGTAAGCCAATTACAGGTTCTCGTTCAGAGTTCAATGGGGCAGAAAAAAATAAAAATACCTAATAATAATGCTATTAAAATCTACACTTTTATTTACTTACTGATGAAGTGACAAGATTGTTTAGCTATTTATAGAAAACAGAGGGGAGAAACATTTTCAAGGCACTAGGTAAACCAATAGGCAATGTCCTTACAATTGCTAATTGAGCCAGATCCGGGTCCGCAGCAGCCGTCTCATCATCCTCATCGAATTCGAAGTAGGTCATAGCGGTTTTTCGTGCGTCAGCTATCGTCGCTGACAGGTCAAGAGGATGCAAGCACAGCCCCTCCTGGTCGAGCTCTCGCACTACACTCTCAAAAGACTCCTTAGCGGCTGCGAGAGCCAAATCCAACCTGCGATCATTTATTTCAGCGTATTGGTCCACCAACGCATCCAATTCCTGCAAAATATTGTTGAATTTGCAACGCAGTCGTTATGAAAAGAAACTTGTTAGGTATGAACAAAAAGTAGTTGATCAAGACATCTATTCGGAAAAGACAAATCTAATTTGGTATTCGGCATTGTAAAAATTAAAGATCCAACGACAAAAACTATGGTGGGGAATAGTCAACGCGCTACGACTGTACCTAAAAGATATTTATTGAACATGAGGAGTTATGTACGAGATGTTGGAAACATTAAAAGGTATAGGTATACAGTTGTGGACAAGACAACTAATTAGGGACACTTGGCAAGGAGAACAAGGTGCAAATTAAAAATTGCCATTTTTTGTATTTTCTTCAAGAAATACCATTTTTTATTTCAATATTATGTCTGTTAACTATAGCCGCCGATCGATAGTCCACTATCCACCGAACTACATGAATACAACTTTAAATTCCAGGCACTGTCACGAAATTTTTGAATAACCACAGCATAACCGGCCTTTCTATAAATTAAGAGTATGATTTTCATTACAAATACAAATTTCTAGAGCAGGATGGTGAACATCTAACTTACAAAGAGGATCAGGGGATTGACGGTGTACTGCCGTTTCGCCAAAATATTTTTCGCCAAATTTCACTTCCCAAAAAACTTATCGCAATAGTTTCATTTCCCAAACGAATCTTTGGCATATTTACATTTCGCATTTTATTCATTTGGTCAAATTATCATTTGGCATAATTTTAGTTTGTCAAATTTTATAACGACAAACGTTTATTAAGCAAACGTTTTATATTGGCAAATATTGTATTCCAAAAAAATGTTTGTTCAAATGACATTTCGCTCAAACCAACCACAAAAACCAACTGCTACCAGAAAAGTAGCTTATGTCCGAACTGCGTCTTCCACAGAAACGGACTGCTATCAGAAAAGTAGATGAGGTTAGACTGCGTCCCCCACAGAAAACGGACTGCTACCAGAAAAGTAGGTTAGATAGGTTAAAACTGCGTCCCCCGCAAAAACGAACTGCTATCAAAAAAGTAGGTTAGGTTAAGTTAGAACTGCGCCCCATCGACAGAAACAAAGATAGATAGAAAAGTTTATTTCTGTTAAAGGTTACATTTTTAATTTACATTTGTTGTGCCAAACTACAGAGCAGTTTGTCGGCACTACTGTTCCTAGAAAAGTAGGTTATTATGTCATGCGATATTTTGGGAAGAGTACATTATGCCAAACGATACATTTTACCAAATATTACTTGGCAATATGAAACATGACTAAGTAATTATTTGCGAAACAATAATTTGCCAAATAAAAATTTACTAACTGTAAATTTGCGATAAGTTTTTTGCCAAATGATTTTTTGCCAAATGATAATTTGGGTAAAATTTTTTGGGATGTGATACTTTGGGAAAAGTTTTTGGCCATGCATTAGTAATCCGGGATGTCAATACAGATGTACCCATAAAATTACTTAATACTTGACTGAAACATACCATTAAGTAACATAAAATCAAACAGAGGATGTGCTGTAGCAGAGTTACATTGCGAGGGATTCAAAACATAACCGTCGCGTGTCCATTGAACAGCACCCAGATTAAAATCACCAATAATCATCGTTATGGGTACTAAGCAACGGATAAATATAATTATATAGATATTAAACACCCAAGACTCGAGAACAAATATTCGTATTTTTCATATAAATATCTGCCCCTACACAAGAATCGAACCCGGGACCTAAAGCTTCGTGGTCAGGTTCTCTAACCACTAGCTAGGCCATCAGGTCGTCTATCTAGAAAAGGAGGAGGTTATCAGTTCGGTTGTGTTTTTTTATCATCATTATTTTGTTATGTTTGTTGTCCCTTATTAGTTGTCCACAACTGTAGATTTGGTTACAAGATGGGACTTGAGAGAACAGAGCTATTCATCTCCGATAGTAGTTATATAGTGCAGTAGTATACGGAACCTTCTCGAACGCTGCGAGTCCCGGTAGGTCGTCCGCTCGGTCGGCCAGCGGCAGCAGCGGCAGCAGCGCGTCCCTCGCGGCGGCGGAGAGGCGCGCGCGCAGCGAGCCGCGGGGCAGCGCGCGCGCCGGCGCCGCCGCGACCACGCGCGCGCGCGCCGCCTCGCGCCCGCACAGCCACGCGGCGCGGGCCGTCGCCTGCAAGGACAAGCGGGCGTCACACACTCGCGGGAGCGCCGGGGACGCAGCGAGCGCGGGGTACGTACGCTCAGCAGGGAAAGCGGCGTGGGCACGCTCGTGTTGAACTCGTGGAGGTAGGCCTGCAGCAGCACGGGCAGCTCGCGCGCCGCCAGCGGCCGCCCGGCCACGTGCTTCACGCGCAGGCGCGCCGGCGCCAGCAGCAGCGGCACCAGCTCCCGCAGCGACTGCTTGAACTCGGTCTCCAGCTCTGGGAACAGTCGCCCGATTTAGCAACGCGATCACTCCGGCCGTCGAGTTGCGCTTGCTACAACAACGACGTCAGCAAACGCGACACTCTGAGCGTAGTACCGGAGAGCTTTCCCTGGAAGTTCGGATCGTCGGCAGCGCGTAGCCCCGGGTGCGGCATCAGGAAGCAGCTCATGTCCACGGAGCTGGCCGCCAGCCGCTGACGGATGTCGCGCGACTCCCGAGGCTGCTCCTCATTCACCTGCTCCAGAAATATATTTCTGTACACGAGTATAAGCAGGTACCAAGTACACGATCATTAAGCACCGAGCACCAGGAGTTCATAAATGTCAGGTCGCTGGTAGTGCGGCGCCGACCTGCAGCTGGTCGCGCAGGTAGCGCGCGCCGCCGGCCGCCCCGTACGCGCACTCGTAGGGCGCGCTCCAGTCGCGCAGCAGCAGCCGCAGCGCCGCCAGCCCGCCGCCGCCCGCCGCCGCGTACTCCGTGAACAGCTGCACGCAAACGTCAAAGTTATAAACTCGCCTTTGCCCATAGCGTAGCACGCACTGTGTTATATGACAACGGGCGGCTGCCCCGCCACACACCTGCAGATGCTGCAAGTCGTCTTCCCTGATGATTCTTGAGATGTTGTAGACCTGCGTGGAGGCGAGCAGCGTGGACAGCGCGAAGATCAGCGAACAGTCGCGCATCGAGCTCTTATTGTCGAAAGAGCCCTGCGTGTCCATCAGCAGCAGCGCCACCTGCGGACGACACAGAGGTCAGTGCCGGCTCAGCCCCGCAGCGCTGGCCCCCGCAGCACTGGAGGCTGGTTACAGGTGAAGTTCGGGAACCTTCTCTCCGGTGGGCAGCGTGACGGGGAAGGGCTGCGACCACAGCACGATGCCCGTGGTCTCGCGCGCGCTGCCGCCGCGCCAGCTGAACCCGCGCAGCGGCTCCTCCTCCCCGCCCAGCCAGTCGTCTCCCGATGGCTCTTTGCCCGTCTGTGAATACACCATAGAGTCCAGTCACCTGCATTAACATCTGCCGCAGCGGATTGTACAAACATATCCGACACGTCCTACTGGCCCTAGAAATGTCAGTTATTGGTGCTGGTGACTCGTATATTACGCAGTGCTGTTTTTGGGGCATGTAATTTCGAGTGATGTCTACCCATCAAAATTCCCCAACTAACAAAAATAAGTCGTAGGTACAAGTGTTGTACAAACGTTTTTGATAAAACTTAATGGAATGCAATTTAAAGCATACAAACGTTTATAAAACGCGATTTAGGCGCAATTTTTAAGACTAAACAGACTTACAGTGGTCACTCAAAGGTCTTAAGCTGAATGAAAAGTATTTGTCGATAATTTTACATAGTTTTTTTGCACATAGACCTGCAAAATTTAGTTACATGGCTGTCATAAAATAGATATTAAACAACTATTTCGTCATTAAAGTATCGTAAGTTCTCGCTTTGTAAGAGCAATTGGTTGTAGAGTTGTCATAACGCAGATGTTTATATGACAAATAAGTCGGTGAGATGCAATAGCGAAGCAGTTTTAATTACAACAATACAAACATCCATCTGCTCAAAATAATTTGTGAAAAACAGTAAGTAAGTATTACACTTTAATAATATCTTTGTTTTAAGTAACAGATTCGACATTTACAAACGTGGATGTAATAAGATGGAATATACAAAATTAGACACGATTATGAAATGGGAACATTACTTTTTCGAACTATTTACAGGGTTTTTAAATGAAAACAACACGGTTCTATATATTTTATGGCAAAAGTTGGTATGGCAAGTGAAATTCGGGCAAATGATATTCGGGCAAGTACCTAAAGGACAGTAAAGGTAAACGGGTTCATGATCTAAGTACCATGGGTGCGCCAAATTTGGCATAATTTTTTAATCCCGATCATTGGAACTCCGAAAATGTTTGTCATACAATTTTCTGTCATAATGCTCACTATTCATACTTAGTCACTTTTACTACCGATCATAACTCCGAATCATTTAAATCCATAATAGCAGTTGTCATAAATATCTCTTATACTTCTTTTTTTTGTCATAAATTTTTTAAGCATATTGTTTTGTACTCATAAAATTCCATTATCATATATTTTTAAAGCAGACTTATTTTTAGCTATAAACTGCACTATCATACAGTTTATGGCCTGCGTTTTGTTTGGTGAAAAATAATGTGATAAAATAAGTATTTCGATGGGCGAAGTAGTCATCATCTTTTCACTCACCATTTAACCACAATGGATGTAACCAAGAAAAAACTCAGCAAATCAATTCCAAATGAATTTCACCCTCAATTATCTTATAAGTTTTAGTACATGTCAGAAATGTAGGTTAGGTTAAGTTAAAACTGCGCTCAGAACCATAGGTGCTGCTACCAGTAAAGTAGGTTAAGTTAGAAATGCAACCCAACAGAACATAACTACTGCCATTAATATAGGTTAGGTTAGGTTAGAACAGCGATCTCCCCAAAACCACACGGCTGCCAGAAAAGTAGGTTAGGTTAGGTTAGAACTGCGACCACTACAGAACCAAACTGCCACCATTAAAATAGGATAATCACAATTTCATTAAAAACATCATCTCGGCCTGTAGGGGCCGCTACCGAGGTTCCGTAGGGCTCCTTGTTGAGGTTGTTGGAGATAAGTTAAAGTTATGACTCTTAAGTAATTTATTGATGTTCTTACGTTTAAAGTAACAGGCTAGTATAGCGAGACCGTATATCTTTTACGTTTGTTTTAAGAGTGTGAGAGTAAGCGTTAATATTAGTTTATATTAGTGCGATCTTAGGTAAAAGTGCTGTTGTCGGCGCTGCGACGTATAACTAAAGTAGGGCGCGATTCTAATCTAAAAAGTGCTGTGCGGTATTGAACCGTACATGCTGCCAAGGGCAGAAAAGAAAGATGAAAGCTTTAGGTTGCGTGAAAGATACAGGGTCTGTACAGTTAGAATAAAAGTAATAATAAAGTTAATTCGTATCAAAATTAAATTGTCGCTGCTCTGTCCTTTCGGGGCGCTGCGCTTCCTGGTAGGTGAGGCCGCCTTGCTCCTGCCACCGACGAACTTCCTCTTGAGACCGGACATTCGGGTTTCTTTCGGGTTTTCTCGGTGGTGCTTTGGGCTCCTCGGGTGTTCTTTGTTGTTTAGCCCTTTTCTTGCAGCGTTTTACCAGGGCATAGAGTGCTGCCAAGCAGAATACTGCCACTAGACAGTACAGTACGGAATACTGGTGGACGTCGTGGGCAGTTAACTCGTTAACTGGCAGTGGCAGTTTTTCATTCTTCTTTTGAAATTGAATTTTCTCGTCAAGTTGATTATGTTCTTCTGCTTGTTTGTAAACTGCCGGTGAATTTAATATGCTGCTGAGGTTGAGTTGGAAGTCTTCGTTAAGATGTAGGTTTACATCCGGGGTATCTGGTATGCTTGATTCAAGTTCTAGAGTACTTCCAAAATGATTAAAGGCGAAGAGAGTGGTATCCCTTTTTTGAAGAATACATCCTTCGCTGATATCAATCGTACCGATATTAATTAGCTTTGTTATTGTAATATGATCGTCACAAATGACACGCGCTTGGCACGCGCCGCAACATAAATAAAGCCATCGGTTACTTTTATGTAACTTGATCCAGGCGTCAATGCACTTGACCGGAACCATATTGCAGTGTCGGGTTGTTTGCTGACTAAGTATTCCGGCTTCACACGGAGCGTTCTCGTTGCGCAGGTCATGGATCGGATAATTTGTGTTACAAATGAGATTATTGTCCTTCATTTTAACACATTGTTCAAGGTCTTTCTCTTTGACCGTGATGCACAGTTTCCAGCTGGCTTCTCATAAAATTTTCATTGTTCTTGATAATGTTGTTTTCTGTTTCGACTATGCTTGTTTGGTTTTTTAGTAGCTCTAAAAGGTAATTTTCGTTTTCCTGGATTCTCGCTATATCGTCCTGATATTTTGTAGCGAAGCTCTCATCTAGCACACCGAAAAGAGTGTGCGCCAAGTTTCCTACTCCATTGAAGTAGCCTCTCTTTCTTCTTGTCAGATGATGGCTCAGCAGCAGGCTGTTGTAATCTGTGATTTGCTGTAGTTCGTGTTGAAGTTGGGCTATTACTGGTTCACAAGATGCTTTATTTAGTCTTCCACATATGTCGCCTAAATTGTTGATATATTTTTTGACCTTTGCAGTTCCTTGCCAGTAGGTAGTGAGATTGTAATACACCAGCAGTGTCCATTCGTCGTGAATTAGTTGTAAATTGCCTATTTTGTCAAAGTAGATTGGTTTGTTGCCGGTTATTGGCGTTACAGCGACAGGTGGCGTTGGTTGCGTGCTTACGCAAGTAAACAGTGTAAGAAGTAGTGACAATATTGTTGTAGCCACTCTTCCTGTTCGTTTTGATCTGCTAGTGGGGGGTGAGGTTCTTTGTTTCTGGGGCTTTGATTCGCTGGTCGTTTTTTGGATACTTTGGTTTTCTTGCTTGCTTTCCGTAGCTTGCGAGTTTTCTTTTATAGGAAGTGGTACCAGTTTTATAATCGGACGTTTGAACGTGCCGTATTGCGTTTTGAGTGTGACTACTCGTACGTATCCGTCATCTCCTGGATGTAGGTCAAGTACGCGTCCCATAGCCCACCTCCCTGGTGGCACGTTGTCTTCTTTCACCAGGACGAGATCGCCAGTTTGGATATTCTCTTTAGGGTGAAACCACTTACTTTTCGTTTGTAGTTGGTGCAGATATTCTTTGGACCAGCGGTTCCAAATATGTTGATGCATAAGTTCAACTCGTCTCCATTTGTTGCGGAGGTCTAAGTTCTGTTGCGTGTGGTCTTCTCTGGGTAGTGACATCCTGGCACTTCCTGTTAGGAAGTGTCCTGGCGTTAAGTACTCCAGGTCTTCGACATCTTCTGTTAGAGGGCATAGGGGTCGGCTATTCATGCACGCTTCGATCTGGCTAAGGAGAGTAGTTAGCTGCTCAAATGTTAATTTCTCGTCCTTGAGCGTTCTGGCTAAATGATGTTTCATTGATTTTACTGCTGATTCCCATATTCCCGCTGCTGAGGGCCAGCGTGGACAGAGGAAGTGCCATTGTATCTTCAGATCGTTTATGCCCTTGAAGAATGCGGGGGATGTTAAAGTCCCGTATTCTTTGAATTCTTCTTCTAAAATGTTGGCGGCTCCTTTGAAGTTCGTGGCATTGTCAGAATACATATGCTGCGGTGTCCCTCTCCTGGCACACATGCGGTTAAGGGCAGCCAGAAAACTTTGTGCTGTCAGGTCCGAAACAAGTTCAATATGAACGGCCTTTGTGGCTAGGCAGATAAAAATGGCTATGTATCCTTTGCAAGTTGTAACTCCACGCCCTTTATTCAGTTTGACCTCAACGTGCCCCGTAAAATCCACTCCAGTATGGGTGAAGGGTCGAGATGGCGTTACCCAAGCGCTGGGTAAGTTGCCCATTATTTGGTTGTTGTTCGTAGCCTTGTATCGGCGGCACTGGATGCATTGTTGTATGATGCCTTTGACTGCGCGGTTTCCTCCCATAATCCAAAATCTTTGTCTCGTTTCAGCGAGCGTGAGTCTAGCCCCACCGTGCAACATGCGTTTGTGAGCGTCGTTGATTATAAGGGAAGTAAGGTGTCCTGCATGTGGTAGGATAGCAGGATGCTTCGCTTCATCAGGAAGAGTAGAGTGTCGTAGACGACCGCCGACACGCAGTACCCGTCTTTCGTCTAGGAATGGAGTTAAGTTGAGAATTTTGCTTTTTCTGTTTATTGCTCTTCCTTCTATGAGGTCATTAATTTCCATTGAAAAGTTTTCTTGCTGCTCCGCTTTGATAATGAGTTGAGTGGCCTCATTACATTCTTCGATAGTTAAATGACTCACACCCGGTGATTGTGTTTTGTTCCGTAACATTGTTTTGAAACGTAACACCCAAGCAACCACGCGAGTCGTACGTGACAATGTACTGCACCGTTCTGTTATTTGTTTAATTATGCAGTCGCCCTGTTTTTGTACAATGTTACACTCGATCAGTTTTCCGTCTATGGTTTGAAATGTTTCTTCAAGTTCAAGGTCGTGAGCCCATGTTTTCAGCCATTCAGGGCCCTCCCACCACAGTTTAAAATTCAAAAGTTGCGAAGGCAGGAGTCCCCGGGACGCGCAGTCGGCTGGATTCTCTTTGGTTTTTACATGCCGCCACTGAGTTGCCGGCACTATGTTGTTTATGAAATTGGTTCTGTTCGTTATATAAGATTCCCATTTACTGCTGCTACCCTGTAGCCAGGCGAGTACAACTTGAGAATCCGTCCAGCAGTATACGCGCAGCTCGTATTCTGTCAGGGCGGCCTTGACTTTTTCCATCAGTTCGGCTAGTAATCGTGCTCCGCAGAGCTCTAGTCGTGGCAACGTTGGTTTTTTCTTAAGAGGTGCGACTCTGGTTTTTGCCGTTAGGAGTGTAGTAACAACTTGGCCTAGTTTTGTTATTGTTCTGCTATATATGACGCACGCTATAGCTTTTTCGCTTGCGTCGCAGAATCCGTGCAGTTCGATAATATTGTTGACGCAGTTAATCCATCTAGGTATTGTAATATTTTTAATTAGTTTTAGCTGTAAGCGAAGCTTTTCCCATTCTGCAGCTATTTCAGCCGGGATTGCTTCGTCCCATCCGATGTTACTGCTCCATACTTTTTGAAACAGGATCTTCGTGTTTATAATGATCGGGGCTATCCAACCAAGGGGGTCGAATATTTTACTAATATCCGCCAGCATCTTTCGTTTAGTGTAGTTTACTTTACTGTCTTCGGGTAGGTCCCAGTTGAAACCAAATAAATCCTTCGATTTATTCCATCTTAATCCCAAAGTTTTCATGGATTCATCAGCATGAAAGTTAAATACGTCTTGTGTACTTCTATGTTTTTCGGGTATATTTGTTAAGACAGCGGGATCGTTGCTTGCCCATTTCCTCAATATGAATCCACCCTTCAGTAGTAGTTCGTAAAGTTGTTGTTGTAATTCTCGTGCGCCCTCTAATGTATGGTGACCGGTTAATACGTCATCCATATAAAATTGGTATCGTAATGCTTTTTCCGCCACAGGATAGGCTTGACCTTCATCGTCCGCTAGCTGTTGCAATGTGCGCATTGCTAAGAACGGCGCAGCTTTAGTGCCATAGGTCACGGTGCACAGCTGTCGTTCCTGTAGCCGACCGCGCGGGAATGGTCTCCAAATGATCTTCTGCAGGGGTTGTTGGTCTTCGTGTAATAAGATGGCTCGAAACATCTTCTCAATATCCGCCGTTAGCGCGTACTTGTAGCTTCTCCACGTAAGAATTAAGGTCGTAATATCTTTTTGTAGGTTAGGCCCCTTTTCCATTAAGTCATTCAAACTGTACTTCGTGTCCGATTTCATGGAGGCGTTAAATACAACCCTAAGCTTCGTTGTAATGGAGTCTTCCCGTATGACACCATGATGTGGTAAATAAGCCTCCAACGTCGTGGCTGTGGCCTCTCGGGCTAGTTTCATGTGACCTAGTTCTTCGTATTCGGCGATAAATTGTTTATAACGCTCAGCGAATCGTTGTTGTTTAGCCATTTTCCGCTCTAACTGCATAAATTGTGAAATAGCCTGTGGCTTTGTTTTTCCAAGTTTGTTCTGTATGTCAATTTTCAAAGGCATTTTCACGACATACTGTCCCGTGCTCAACCTCTCTGTAGTTTCTTTGTAATATTTTTCGCAATATTCTTCGCTGTTAGTGATTTGTTCTTCGTAGTTAACTTCTTCAGTTTCCCAGAACCTGTTAAGGTTTTCTAGTTCGTTGAGCGTAACCAAGCAGTTGAGTGTCTTGACATTGCCGCATAAAATCCATCCCAGTTTGGTCTGTTGCGCCACAGGAGAGGTTACGTCATGCCTTAGCACCCCATCGTTAATGATTATAGAATAGATGTCTGCTCCTAAGAGGATGTCTACTGGTCCCGATACGTGGAAATCGGGATCTGCCAGTTTCAAGTTCTCTAAGTACTCCCATTTATCCTTGTTTAAGGTTGAGCTTGGGAGGTTGTTAATTAGTTTTTTCATGACAAGGACGTCTGTTGTAAACGTAAAGTCAGAGTGTATGGATTTACACTCTATAGTTATGCAACCCTTACTGTTCCCTTGGGATGTTCCGATTCCTGATACTACAGCGCTCTGTTTGCGCCGAGGAAGCCTGAGTCGTTGAGCTGCATTTTCAGTTACTAGGGACACCTGTGATCCCTGGTCGAGTAGTGCCCGTAGGGCTATGTAGTTACCCTCTATGTTTTTTACCATCAGTTTGACAGTTGTCAACAGGACTTCTTGATCATCATAGTTGACATGATTTGTTGATCGATTATTTGAAGTTGAGGGTTGCTGGTGCGGGCGCGATTGACCTCTATAATTTTCCAACTCGTTGCTATGTAGAAGTGTGTGATGAGTCTTATTACACACTTTGCAATTTCTGTTTGACGTGCATTCCTTTCCGTTGTGGCTGAATAAACAATTTCGACATATTTGCAATTTAGCGACGTTCTCGTTTCTTGCCGCAGTGTCCATGCCTAGAAATGCTGCACAATGCATGAGCACGTGACCTTTTTTGCAGAGCGGGCAATTTCGGCTCGTAGTATGGTATGATTTCGTAAATTTTTCTGTCTTCTTATAGTACGATGACCCCTGATCGTTGTATTTATTATAAAAATTTAAGTTTTTCTGTGCCGATCTTTGCTGTACAAATGCCGGTTTTTTCGATACGACTTCTTGCTTGTAGCTACTTTGGTTTTGTTCTAAAGTTTCATAAGCCATAAATTTGGCTTCCAGGAAATCAGTCAATTCTCGCAAACTGGGTAGGTCTCTTGGCTTCTCTACGGTTTGAGTATATTCGTTGTATGTCGCTGCATCCAGTTTAGGTAGCAATAAGTGAACAATAATAGGGTCCCATGTCGATACATCGAGTCCCAGGTTAATTATTCCGTTAATACATTCTTTGATTGTATCGTGCATCCTTCTCACGTTAAAAGCGGACGGATGCTGCATGGTTGGTAGCTTCAGCATTGTATTAACGTAAGACGAAAATAACAACCTTTTGTTCTCGTATCTGTGTTGAATTATGTCCCAGCAGGAGTTGTAGTTTTCTGCACTTATCGTAAGATGCTGTACTAATTTTTCCGCATCCCCGACAAGCTTTGACTTTAGATGCTGCATTTTCTGGGATTTCGATAAAAGCGGGTTGGTATGCACCGTTTCTATGAATAAATCCCTAAAGGACACCCATCTGCTGTATTTTCCATCGAACTCAGGGATATCCATCTTCGGCGTAGTTTTTTGGTAATGTGCATTCGCCCATATCTTTTTACCGATGTTTTTCTTCAGAGCATCATATCTGTTCTCCCACTTGAGGTATTCATTGTCGTAGGCAGCAAGAGACCCGTTTAGAATGAAGTTCAGTTCCCAGTGATTTTTATCTATAGCATCCCATCTTGCCTTCAGTATGGCGAGACAATCTTCAAGCTCCCACTTCTCGTCCATGCTATTCACGTCAATCTTCTCAATCGCTCTCTCTAACGCGTTAAAGTTGAGAAATTGAAGACGAAGCATATCCTTCTTTTTCTTTGCCTGCGAGTCCTCATGTCCCGTATTGTTGTCAGCAGAATCAGCTGTTTGCTCCAGCACTACCTTGTCAAACGAAAGCGCTCTATCATCTCCCGGAGCCTGCTGCGGTACGTCGAGAGATAATTTTAATTGCAAAGCTTTGATATCTTGTTTTAGTTCCTCATAAATGACTTTCGTTTTGGCATAGATGTTTTCCACAAAGTACTCATTTCTCTTATCCGTCATTCGTTGGAGAATTTGGTTATTCCCGTCAAATTCTTCCCATTGAGCCTCCAAAGTTTCCAGGCGGCGGTTAAGGTATTCCACCGTCTTCCGCGAAGGGCCATCCTTCTTAAAGTTGATTTGAATGCTCTTGATGGTGTCAAAACTCCGCCTCTGATTTTGAAGAACTCTTACCCAATCCAGCTCTTCTGCCGGAGAAGGCTTAGCATTCGCATCGAAGAACATGTTTTTTAGTACAGGCAGGTAGTTTACCTTCTTCCTGTTGTAAAATATGGAAGCAGTTTGCCTCCCTTAATCGCTGGATCAGGGCCACCGAACTATATATCTGGCACTAACCTCGGGTGCAATGTACAAAAGCAGCTTGCTTCGCTCAGTTTACCAGGTAGATCGTTGATCCGACGGTATTGGTTCGCAGTACACTTAGTTCGTTGAACTAGTTACCTGGCAGTTCGCTGTAGTTGTTTAGGTGCAGGGACCGTTGATCCGCTGCCGTTGATTCACAGCACGAAGACAATCGAAGTTTCCGCCGTCTTGGCTGTCGAGCGTGTTTAGTGCAGCTGCACTCTATACACGATATATGCGCCTTCTCAATTCACTGGTGAGACCCGCTTGTGGGAAGCCAGTAAACCGATTCGCTACCGTGATAGATTTACAACCGACACTTAAAAACACAAAGGTTCGAAGGACCAAATTATGTAGGGGCCGCTACCGAGGTTCCGTAGGGCTCCTTGTTGAGGTTGTTGGAGATAAGTTAAAGTTATAACTCTTAAGTAATTTATTGATGTTCTTACGTTTAAAGTAACAGGCTAGTATAGCGAGACCGTATATCTTTTACGTTTGTTTTAAGAGTGTGAGAGTAAGCGTTAATATTAGTTTATATTAGTGCGATCTTAGGTAAAAGTGCTGTTGTCGGCGCTGCGACGTATAACTAAAGTAGGGCGCGATTCTAATCTAAAAAGTGCTGTGCGGTATTGAACCGTACACGGCCTATTTATAATTATATTCGTTTATTTCTCCTCCATATTGATAATAATATATAAAAGAATTCAGTCCAGTTCCAACATCGCATTAAAGTTAAATTGATGTAAAAAAACCTGTATCGATATTTAAATGTTATGATTAACGAGTTTATTGAAATTGATGATTATGAATGAAAGAAATATGAAAACCAGAATTAGTATGAATTACAATATTCTGACAAGTGTCTATTATGACCTCAGTTGGTAGGAGTACAAATTTATGACAAAAAAAATTATGAAGTAAAAAATTCGGAAGAGTGATGATTCTGGCTACAAATCGGTAGCAGGAAAAAAAATCAGAGGATCAATTTTATGCGAGTCAATATGGACCCAAGTACCATTATGACACGCATCTCAGGGAAAATGGCTCAGCTGATATTTACTTAGATTCGTTTAATTCGTAGGAAGCTAAGCTAGATTGAAGTAAGGTATCGATTTGTACTGACAGAATACCAGCGCTGCAGGCGTCTAACGCCTCAGCATTATGCTGAGTCAGCGGCCGTTTCACTTTTACGAGGACACACAAAATCGTATATTTTTATTTTGGTAAATACCTTTATGTTTTGTTTGTGTTTGCTGTCTATTGTTTTTTTTTTTTTTTTTTTTTTGTTGTTGTTGTATTTGTGTGTCTTTGTGAATGTGAATAAATGTCTTTCTTTCTTCTTTCTTTCTTTCTTTGTTTTTACACCTAATGTACGTAAACGATGTAGGTCACGGTGTGATTATGGTGATTGTTGCGTCACACCATATACCTATGCGGGTCGGCACGATCATGACACTGTAAGGCTGCTGACTGGGACGCCAGCGGGCAGCGGAGCGGGCAGCGAACCGACAAGCATGCTCCCTGTTCATCGTGAGGCTGATAATCTCACCGCACAGTGATTACATGGCAGCACAAGCAATGTACAGCGAAACACTCGCGCCGCCCGGATACTCGCTAGCATTAATGCTAGCATCCAGTTCGCAGCATCATTATGGCCGGAGCGCAATGAGGGCTATCGTTTTTTATCTCACTAGATGACGCCACTGTTGCGTGAGGTTTTTAAGTCTGTTATACCGGGCGTGAAAACAAAGTTTAGATTAAAATCATATTTAATACATCTTAAAACAGTACCATAAAATTATCGAGCAACCACAATATTGCGTAATCCCGTTTTGTTCGGAAAAAAGGGAGGACAAAATTTTTCGAAAGACAAAACTGTCTCAAATTACAGACGTTCATTGCCCCTTATCGCATAATTGACATAATTAATTTCAGGTAATGCAAAATATTCACAAAATTATTCTAATTATAAATAAAACCCACGTAGCTCACCCAAAAACTATGAGATTTGACATTTCGTTGACCTCACGCTACACTAGCGCCTCTAGCAGCGAATTCATACGCGATAGCCCTCATTAGGGGTAAAGCCTTCGTTAGCTCACGCGGTTTGCACGGAGTGGGTGGTCGCGCCTATTGAAAAACAGTATGAGCAGCGCCAAATGCACGCGTTGGATTGTACCTGGATGCGCACCAGCAGGCGTGCGCTCGCGCCAGCTAGCGTAGGCCCTAAAATGTGCCGCGTGTGTGGGTACCTCGGCGAGTGCGTAGAGATAGCGCAGCATGAAGTCGAGCAGGAAGGACTTGCCGCCGCGGAAGGCGCCGGCGACGCTGACGAGCACGACGGGCCGCGCGGCGCCGGCGCGCGCCACCAGCCGCGCCAGCGCCGGCGCGTCCACCCGGAACTGCTGCCCCGCTTCCGAGGGCCCGCACGACGACAATATGGGGACGCCGCATCCAGACTCCAAACACAATTCTAAGAACGCTAACTTAATTTTAGGAAAGTTTAAACCCTAGACATTTTTGGGTTTAAAGTCCAATATAACAGGTTTATTTTTGTAAATTGTGGTGTGGTGTTTATTAACCACAATTTACAAAAATGAACCTGTTATATTGGACTTTAAGCCCGAAAACGTCTAGGGCTTAAAATATATATACACACAATAACAGATAATTTAACAGCTATATAAACAAAACAATCCACCAAAACCCTCCAGCAAAATAATCTTGGACCTATACTTTGAGTTATAATCATTACTATCTTTATAACCTGATATTTCACGGAGTGCTGTTGTTGTAAAGTAAAATGTAAAGTTTAATAAATATAGCGTTTGTTGTTAACGTTCACAGAACACAGATAATTTTGTACAAAAAAATTGTCATTACCATAAGTTCTAATTAATTTAAGAAAAACAGCTCGTGATTACTTGAAGTGTTATGCCTCGCCCCTTTCGCACGTGTCAGAATTTGATCCCAGTTGACCAGTGGATAGCAAATAGAGCAGACGCTGGCAGATTTTGGAAAAAATTATGTTGACTGTCGGAATTTCACCACTGGTACGCATTTTGTTTCATTACAATTTGCGCTTTTGAGTGATAGAAAGAAAGAAAATACATTTATTCACAACACAAGACAACAATACTATTTGATACAAATAAACAACACAAAGGTATGTGTCATTGCGATTGTGAATCGGACACTGGCTCAGCATAATGCTGAAGCATTAAAAACACCCCAGCGCTGATTTTCAGCCAGCACCGTAGGCAACCCTCTGAGCGTTATAAAGACACACACACCATTAACTAAATAAGACTACATAAATAAATAGATAATTAGTAAACTAGAAGACTAATTTATTGTGCGACTTTAAAAACAATAAAATAAATTTATTAGATGTACGTAGATATAATTAATTTTACAACTATTATTATTATTATGCACTCTCTTGCCAATTATGATACATCCTTACGCGGGCTTAAACGAAAAATTAACTTAAAGAAAACAAAACAAAAAAGCAGTTTTGTGAAATAGTACTAAAAAAGAGAGAAATTAAGATTTTTAAAATGCCTTAAGATTTTTGAAATGCCATGATAAGTGTTGAAAGTGTCATTTTATTATAAATACTACAATGATTACCATTAGGATTGAATACTTTCATTGGTGCCACTAAGTACGTATTGTCTTTACTAAAAAAGTAAATCGATAAAAACCAATAAATATCATTACCATTCCTGTCATTACCATTATTTACCATTTACCACCAGGAAAATGGTAATGATAATAAAAAATGGTAATGATTAAACAATATAATACGTTTGATTATTGGGGTAAATTAAGGTTGATTTAATAACTGTGTAACTTTAAATGATTTGGTTTTGTTTAGTTAATTGTGTTTTAGAGTTGTGTTTTTTTAAGTAAAAAAAAAACCTTGATTTACCGTGGATTTTTATTTGTTTCTGACAGCAATTTTTCATTACCGACACATCGTAATGAAACATTTCATTTGTGATTTCATTACCATACTTAAACGAAATTAAATAAATCACATTTCTGCTAATTTAAGGTTAGTCAACTGGAAATTAAATTACATGTTCTTTTATCGCAAAACTTCTTACGAGCGATGTTAAATTTTGTAGAGGTTGAGAGTTTTGAGAGAGTTGATTATTTATTAAACACATCACAAAATAATAAATTTTTATTTCATTTTATTCAGGTTATTTAAAAACGACAGTTACTGGTAACTGCTTACCATGAACATAAGACCTTCTCACTTACTGACTTAAGACATTCGTCATTGTGGCCCAGACCGCTAGACCGCGTCATTGCTGTTAGTGAAAATGTCATTGTGGATACAGTTCGTCATTGTAGGTCACTCCTCTTTTTTTTCAAACTCAAATATACAAATAGCTAAATAATGTTTTACATGAAGTGCCCACATACAAAACTTTATTATCATTTAAGTGTCATAATGAAGTCCTAGAACTAAGATAACATTGGGCACAAAATTTGTTCGGGGATTTTTTTTCTGCGGAGAACTGCCCGGCCACAGAGTCACGATCCAAGCAGTACTCAGTAGAGTTGCGCCCGCTCGGTCTTTAAAGGGAGCGCTCCGATCTCGGTCAATCGGTCAAATGAACTAGTTCGGTCTTTTAGTTCCTTTAGCTCCTTTAGTTCCTTTAGTTCCTTTAGCTTCGAGCAGCGGCTCCGACCGAAACACTGATTAAGATCGGGGAGCGAGTTTTTTAGCTCCGCTCTTTATTCGTTTCCTCGTTCAATCATCTATCGTTCACTCACTCTCGCTCCCAATGCTCGCTCCCATACCGTCCGACTCCGACCGATCGAAGCTAAGGAGCGTGGATCGGGAGCGGGACCGAGACCGATTAAGATCGTTTACGAGGAACTAGTTCTTTTCGGTCCGCAATGGGAATTCATTCTATTTAGTTCTTAGTTCAGGACCCACTCAAGCCTAGTACTCAGTGATAGGTATATCATCAAACTGGATTTAAAAAATTCTGACTGTGAATAGATATTGGGCATTTGAACTACGTTACCTTCCCAAAACCTCGATCACCGACCACGCGTAAGGGCTTGTGTCAAATGTCTTTATATCATGTAGAAAGAGTACCAATAAATAAGGGCTCTTACTATAATCTTCAGATTCACAGTCGCATTCGGACTCCTTCAGGCTTCCGAGTGATCCAGGGTCGCCCGCACCAACCGCATCGTCCGCGACTTGCTCTGACTGCGGCGATTTAGCCCAGTGTTCACTTGTTACCATCTTAAATCTAAAATTGAAGTGTAAAAATGAAAAAAAAAACACATATTTTTACTAAGGCATAGAGTTTGTCAAGTTAGGCCTTGTAGAGTTAGGGAGTGTAGAGTTGGAAGATCTTATAACTTTTTGACAGTGCGAATCATAAGTCATAACGGTCTCGTATTGGCAACAATAAAAATGTTTTTAGTGGGATTCCTTTGTAAAGTAATAATCCATACTTCCATACTAATATGTATTATAAATGCGAAAGTGTGTTTGTAGGTTTTCACGCCGTAACGGAACGACGGATCGAAGTGATTTTTGGCATAGAGATAGTTTAAGGGCCCGCCCGAGAGTGACATAGGCTACTTTTTATCCCGGAAAAATGCACAGTTCCCGAGGGAACAGCGCGCGATAACCGAATACCACGCGGGCGGAGCCGCGGGCAAATGCTAGTATATTACAAAAGAAAGAAAAAAGACATTTATTCACTAATACGGAAGACACAAATAGGTACTTACAATAAAATTTAAACCGAAAAAAAAAACATGAAAACAAATGAAAATACATAGTAACATTGATACACATTGTTGTGTCCCCGCAAAAGCGAAACGGGCGCTGCCTCAGCATAACGATATTTTCTGCAAAAAGGCTCGACTATGCCTATATACATAATGAATGACATAAAGCCACACTATCCCTGAGTGATATACATATTTAACTACTTTTCTTCGGAAAAATGCAATATAGGTATCCGCGGAATAAACATAAGTGAATTAAATTTCGGGGCAGATTTTCAAAATTCTTTCAATAATAAAAAGCTACAACTACAATGTCTTTTACTTATTGACAATTAAGAATGTTAAATAAAATAGATCAAAACAGTAATTCATGTCCCGCGGGAACTATACAATTTATCGGGATAAAAGTAGATTATTATGTCAATCAAAAACTGTGTAGCTTTCTATTTGTGAAAGATTTTTATCTCGATGGAATTTTGAATTGGAGGAAAAGTAGGTAGTCAATGTTAGTCAAGAACCGTAGTTTTCTGTTAGTGAAAGTTTTTTTTAAACCGACCTAAAGAGTCATATCTATCCCGCACAGTTACCAAAAATTTAACGCGAGTGAAGCCGCGGGCAAAAGCTAGTCTATCTATATAATTATGTATATCCCTTGCCACAGAATAAGTAGTAGTACAAGTGCCGTTGCTTAGTGCCCATAACACAAGCTTTGCTAAGCTTACTTTGGGACTAGGTCAATTGTTGTGAATTGTATTTATATTTATACTAGCTTTTGCCCGCGGCTCCGCCCGCGTGGTATTCTGTTATAAATTATCTCTATGCCAAAATTCACGTCGTTCCGTCGCTCCGTTACGGCGTAAAAGACGGACAAACACAAACTTACAAACACACACACTTTCGCATTTATAATATTAGTATGGATTATATTAAACGCGACTAACTTCCGGCTCCATCGTCGGATTCACTAGATAGTGACTAGATAGTAGGTACCATATTATTGTATTGTCATTATACCTATCAGAGCTACGAATCTGAACTAAGTAAGCATAATGCAAGTGACTGAAAGTAGATAAGAGTAAAACTAATAAAAAGGTGACAAGTAAAAAAAAAATGACAAACAGTAGAACATAATTCCTAATTTTTTGAAGTCTGATAAAGAGTGAAAAAAAAAGAACTTACATTTTATACCTAGGCGTAGTCAAATAGGGGCGCTGTCGTAGATCTCGACAAATGTTCACGTTGATTTCTCCACACTATATACTTATAGTAGCAATATTTAATTACTATTAACGTTACAGTACACTCAGTATATCACTTTTTCACTAAAACAGTAAAGGTAATATAATAAGTTTATAAAACCAGCAAAGCGACCAGCCACGGCGCAAAATTAAAGAAAAGTAAGATTGTTAAGTAGCGAAGGTTTATTTATAAGCATGCGAGATAAAGACCCAGTGTTACCAACGAATTAACTAGCTCCCCGTCAGAGCCAACGCCTAACCTAAAACCACCAGAAAACACTAACAAAAAGTGCGCCAGGCCAACTTTCATAATCGCTAAATTTTCCACTACGTAACTTTATTTTTGGACATTACGAAAAAAAACAATTTGTTGAGTAGAACGAGATATATTTATTATTGAAATAAAATATACATTAAAGAGACAAAAAAAAAAAATATTTTTAAATCAAAGCGATGAAATAACAACATACTTACCTACTTAAATGATATTGATCGGATTACTCACGTCTTAAATCGAGTTTAGCTCGACATGTTTCGGGTTATTTCGAAACCCTTCATCACTGCTGCCGCAACACGCGCACTACGCGCCACCGCTCTTATATACTTACCTACATTAATTATTAAAATAAAACACACATTACATAGGTATACTACCTAGTGTAGTAGTAGTAGGTTGCTTGGAAGAGATCGCTCTGAAGCGATAAGGTCGCCTATTGCTTACCTTGCTACATCTTCAAATACCTCTGTTTTCTGTACTGCTTGCTTAGCTTGCTATGCGTTGGTGTTCAATAAAGAAAGAAGACACTTTCACTAATACAGAAGACACACATATACAGCAAAATTTATACAAATAAACCAAAAATAATAATAATAAAATTACAAAAAACACAAGAAAGAGTTACTGTGTATTACTTTGTATTGTATTATGTATTATATATGTAAAATCTTTATTGTACAAAAGAAAAAAGCAAAACATTGAGATATCTGTACAAAGGCGGACTTATCCCTTCAAGGGATCTCTACCAGTCAACCTTTGAGTAGATGAGAGGAGTAACCAGTTATAGTAGAGTCATTCACGATGACGCGTGCCGTGGTTCTTATTATAATCTCATTAATGTCTAATTTTGACAAAATCACGCGTCTTCGTGGATGGCACTAGGTCGGTCCGACAAAGAGTGAGTTAAGAGTCATAAAGTCATAAAATAGTGTAAGCTACTATACAGTCTTTTAATTTAAACAATATAATATATAAACTACAATATAAATAATTCAATAAAAATGTTAACTAAAATCCATACTCCATACTAATATTATAAATGCGAAAGTGTGTTTGTATGTTTGTGTGTTTGTGTGTTTGTATGTTTGTATGTTTGTATGTTTCTCCCTCTTTCACGCCGTAACGGAGCGACGGATCGACGTGATTTTTGGCATAGAGATATAGTTTATGGGCCCGAGAGTGCCATAGGCTAATTTTTATCCCGGAAAAATGCACAGTTTCCGAGCGGGCGGAGCCGCAGGCAAAAGCTAGTATATTATATATTATCTAAAATTACGCGACCCCCACTCAACTGAATCAGTTCATTGTGACTAATTAGACAGAAAATCTTTACAATAACTAACCGTAGTCTAACAGGAAATTAAATCCCCAGTTAAACTCCGGCGGACATTTTAGCCAGCTTAGACAAGCTCTATTTCTGACGCGATGAAGTGTTGCCTGTGCGATAAAATTATACTCCAAGACTAACGATAAGAAAATATGTTAAAAAGTGTAAGTCGACTTTATGGTCGTCGTTCCAGTAATAACAACTATATTCTAGTAAATTCCTAAATTCCACGTGACGAATCCACTAGGTAAACACTAAAATGAATTTTTGATCACTAAAACTGGAGTCCAATCCACCAGTTTTTGTGGAAAATCCATTAACTTGGCAACTCTGCAAAGACGGTTGAATTTGTACATCAGTATTGCCAGCACCACAGTATTGCCAGTCACTAATAAATGTTTATTTATTTGGGATAAACTTCCTAGTTGTTTGTCTGAAATGAAGATACCAAATTAATCTATTTTGTTTTCTAAATTGATCAAGTAGTAGGGATTACATTATGACGTGTGAGTTCACCATCCCGCTGTGTGATTTTGTAGCAGAGTAAAGTTTGTACAACAAATTAGGTATTTATCCCTAAGTTGCATATAGTATCAAACAAAAAAATCGGCCAAGAGCGTGTCGGACACGCTCAAGATAGGATTTCGTAGCCTTCCTTGCGAAGAAATCAAGTAATATTTTTCTAAGGATTTCGTAATGTGTAAGTACGGAATCGTTCAAGTTAAGGTATATGTTTTATACCTTAGGCTGCTATTTACTCTTAAACTGCAAATAATTGTCAAGCAATCTTAGCTGCTATAATTTTCCTTGTAAATTTGATATAAGTATGTATTTACTATCATTCTGATTATTTTCAAAATTCCCCACCCAAAAGTTTAGATTTTAGGGTGGGGGGGACGCTCGATTTTATGAAAATTTACACTTTAATTTACAGCTTTCTAGCACTAACGTTATCTGAGCTTAGCCGCAGACGGACAGACAGACAGACAGGGCGAAACTATAAGGGTTCCTAGTTGACAACGGAACCCTAAAAATGATGCTGTAGATTTTTTTATTTTCTCAAAAACAAATCTAATTGTTTTAGTACGTTTTAACTATTATAAGACTGGTCTTCCTTATTTTGTTTTACAAGCAGAATAAAATTTTAACTACTTACAATTTTAACTACAAAAATAAAATGAAAATTAAACTTTAACCGCTGTTTTTAACCCCCGACGCAAAAAAAGGGGTGTTATAAGTTTGACCGCTATGTGTGTCTGTCTGTGTGTCTGTCTGTGGCACCGTAGCTCTTAAGCGGGTGGACCGATTTGAATGCGGTTTTTTTTTATTTGAAAGCTGGTTTTATAGCGATGGTTCTTAGACATGTTTTATCAAAATCGGTTCAGCCGTTTCAAGATCATCAGCTTTTTTGTTCGCTGCGGTAGGAATCTTAGACGCATAATGGGTATTTACTTTACTTTCAAGCATATTTGGGATGTATAATTTGAAACACCCATGTATGCTATATGACTATGCAAGATTATGCAATTCTCGGCCTGATGCTGCAGCCAGGATATCCATAACACCAGTAGGTACACTCGTGATAAAACCATAGCAGATATATCGTGTTTGAATTCGTTTCGATCAGTTTTTGATTCTACATACAATGCAATGTTGGCAACAGGATGAGCTGATGCTGCAGCCAGGATATCCAGCACACTAGAAGACTTTAAAAAATAATAGCTCATATGTCGTGCTTGGATTCGTTTTGATCAGTAATTGATTCTACATACAATACAGTGGTGGCAAGACGACGAGCTGATGCTACAGCCAGGATATCCAGCACACCAGTAACCTACTCTTGAAAAAAAAAATAGCAGACATGTCGTGTTTGATTCCTTTTGATCAGTATTTGATTCTACATACAATGCAATGGTGGCAACACGAGCTGAGCTGCAGCCAGGACATTCAATACACTAGTACCTACACTTAAAAAAAATGTACGAAAGTTTAAAAAACATTAAATAAAAAAACTAAAATTAAAATTTTTAAAGACTTTTGACTTTAAACACTGCGGTAATTTGGATGAAAAGACACTGCGAAGCTTCCCGAACGCTGCCCAGCCGAGTCGGATTCGACGAGTGATCTCTTTCTCGAAGTTGGACCTATCTAACTGGACCGTCTGTCCTAGGTATACATAGTCGTCAACAACTTCGAGCGCAGAGCCTCCGACTATTACGGGAGTTGGCACTACATGAACATTAGACATGACTTTCGTCTTGTCCATGTTCATTCTCAGGCCAACTCGGTCGGAAACTCTGCTGAGGTCAGCGAGCATAGCACTGAGGTCCTCCATGGTCTCAGCCATGACTACAATATCGTCGGCGAATCGAAGGTGAGTGAGGTACTCGCCATTAATGTTGATTGTTGTTGGAAGGGCTATGGAGAGGGCTATGCTCGGGGTTTCTCTGCGGGATAGAATCAGAAATGATGATATCCGCAGTAGAACTAAGGTTACTGACATAGCCCGAAGAATTGCGAAACTGAAGTGACAGTGGGCGGGGCACATTGCACGCAGGACTGATGGCCGATGGGGTCAGAAGGTTCTCGAATGGCGTCCGCGGACCGGGAGACGAGCTGTCGGTAGGCCTCCAACAAGATGGAGCGACGACCTGGCTAAGATCGCGGGATCGCGGTGGATGCAAAAAGCACAAGACCGGTCTGAGTGGAGAGCCTTGGGGGAGGCCTATGTCCAGCAGTGGACGTCTTTCGGCTGACATGATGATGATGATGATGAATATTATATCCCACTGCCAGGCAAAGGCCTTCCCTTTCCTCCGCCACTCTTCCCTGTCCTAGACATGCACTTGCACCTGCCCTTAGACTATATACAACACTAGACCGAGCCTCAGTAAGAAACAACGCGATTGAAAACGTCCACTCTTTTTCTTGTCTGTGTGCGTGGCGACCACGTGACAGCTTCGTCTTTACACTCGAGTTACGTCAATCCGGTTGTCACTGTGTGCGTGCTAAATGATACCACGTAATGTCAAATCCCCCAAAATTTGGGGGAAAATTATTACGACACGACGAAAATTAGACGCTAGTAAAAGTAATGGCGAATGTAATCAAATAAAAAATGAATTAATAAAACTAAAACAGACAGACATGGCGAAACTATAAACTGTTTATCCCTCTGTGTACAAAATTACCTATTTAGGCATACATTTGAGAGCCGAATTTTTTACCGCTCAGACAGTATTATGCTTTATTCGTGAATATTAAACTCAATAATATTACATGAATGGTTCTCCTATGGAAGCCCGAAAAATTTTAATCCTATTTTCACTGCCACTAATTTCACTAGCCCTAAAATCAAAAAGCCGAATTTTTAATTTTCCTAACTATTCATTAGCCCTAATTTTGGCATTCCGAATTTACGTTGTACCTAATTTCACTAACCCTAAAATCAAAAAGCCAAAATTTTATTTTCCTTAATATTCATTAGCCCTAATTTTAGCATTCCGAATTTACTTTGTACCTAATTTCAGTAGCCCTAAAATCAAAAAGCCGAATTTTAAATTTTCCTAACTATTCTTTAGCCCTCATTTTAGCATTCCGAATTTACGTTGTACCTAATTTCACTAGCCCTAACATCAAGAACCTGAAACCATTTTTCAGCAAATGTATTGATTGGAATACTTACCTTAATTTAGCAACATATTGAATGGCATACAACCTACTTTCCTAGTGGGAGTTATCTGGGCTGCTATAAAAAAAACCTAACATCGAAGGCTAAGGCGGGAGCTACGCTCCGCTTCGCTCCTTTAGCCTTCTAAACCTAACCTATCCGAGTCGCTTCTGCTCCGAACCGTCTTGCTCGCTCGCTTCGCTCACTCGCACAAATTTCATTTTATATTTAGTTCAAGTAAACGTTAGGGTTCAGAAGTTTAGGTGTACAATCATTAGGAGTAATCATTATTCGTTTTAGTATTATTAGACCATTTAATATTTAGTACAAGTAAACATTAGGGTTCACAACTGTAGGTGTATTAATTATTAGGAATAATCTTATTA
This sequence comes from Choristoneura rosaceana, assembly GCA_037349165.1. NCBI lineage: Eukaryota > Metazoa > Arthropoda > Insecta > Lepidoptera > Tortricidae > Choristoneura > Choristoneura rosaceana. Next base: position 4,106,466 of record JAZBNJ010000026.1, read on the forward strand.
GTTTTAGTAACATTAGAGCATTTAATGTTTAGTACTAATAAACTTTAGGATGTAAAATTTTAGGTCTAGTAATCAATTCGGACATACAAGTTTAGCTGTCATGATATTAGGGCTAATGAAAATTATATCTTACGTTGATATGTCTAGTGAAATTAGCTTTTATGAAATTCGGTCTAGTGAGGGTGAACCTACATGAATTCTTAGTACTAAAGATTATTTTCCAAACAATCGATTTGAATAAGTGGCACCTAGCGCCACGACAGTTAAATGTTAATCTTTAATTTAACATAGTAAATAAGTTATCGACTTTCTATAAATTATTAATTCAATCGTCATCACAACTTATGTCAATGTTCGGAAATTAAAGGCTATTATTATTATTATATCAATCTCAAATAAATACAGAATAGAAGAAAGCTCAATAAGATGGTGCAAATATTCATTAAAATATCAAAGAACATTAATTAGATTCGTCATTTTCTCAAATAGATTAAAAATAAAAACTGTTCAGGTTGATGCGTGAAATCGATATATTTCGACTTTGTGCCCAATACAAATAGTTCAGTACAATTAGATCAAAATTTGGCAAAATTAAAGCAAGAGGTTTATCTATCAGGATATGTAGGTTATAGAGAAAAAATAAATTTTACCCACTCTCCCCCCCCCCCTCCGGGGGGAGCGTCACCCCCCCGCGCCCCCGAATATGTCCCGGATCGCGGTATTTTCCATTATAAAAGAAAACCGTACACGATACATAAAAAGTGTGTAGGAACGAAATAATCCTTAATAAATTTACTATAAACCTTTCATACATTTAAAAGCGATATCACTTATAGTTCCAGCGCAATATGATACCAAATACTAACTTTTTTTATAATTAATCTATTTTTTCGGCTAAAAGGTTAGTTTTCTCAAATACTTCACATTTTACCGCCAAGATATGTATGACAGAATTAAAGAATAGAATATTTTCTTTATAAAAAGGTATAATTAATTTCTAAAATCTTTCATTTACCATTGCTATGCTATTTTTTTAATTTAGTTCATTTGGCCATTCAGCGAAATATAAATGTTCATACTGGTTAAATGGTGTTACTTTAAATACCATTAGATTCTCATATGTTTTCCTATAAGCTATAGGTATGGACTTATTTTCTGTATTTAAAAAAAAAATTTAGGCCCTGCTGGGCTTTTAGGAGATAGGGGCGGGGAAATGGTTAATTTTCACCTATTTTCTTAAATAACTTCAAAACGGATTAATTTAAAATAATGAAAAATATATATTTCAGATTTTCATAATGTACCCTTTCATTTGATATGTCACATGATATAGTTTCTACATTTTTTTTTCTAATTTATCCCCCCCAAACCCCCAAACTGGCCCCCGTGTTTAAAATTAATTAATTTACTTTACACGTCCGTGTTTGGGTCATCAATTAACATAGGTGAACTAAATTTGAATTCAATCGGTCTAGTAGTTTCGGATCAAATTGGCTATGACAGACGGACGGTTTAGGTATATTTATACCTTAGGCTGCAATTTATTCTTAAAGTACTAATAATTCTCAAGAAAACTTAACCATTATAGTTTTCCTTGCAAGTTTGATATACTTACTATCGTCCTGATTTTTTTTTAATTTTTTCTACCCACCGGTTTAGATTTTAGAGGGGGGGACGCCCGATTTTAATGAAAATTTGCGCTTTAAAGTTTAATATTTTGCAAATGAATCACTGAATGGAAAAATTGTTGTAGCAACCCCCTAATGATTTAAAAAAACCTATCCAACGATACCCCACAAGCTTGGATGAGAAAAAAAAAAACACCCCCACTTTACGTCTATGGGAGGTACTAAAAAAAATTTATTTTTTTATTTTTTATTACACTGTTTTGTCGGCATAGTTTACATATATATTCGTGCAAAATTACAGCTTTCTAGCATTGATAGTCTCTGAGCAAAGCCGAGAACGGACAGACAGACAGACAGACAGACATGGCGCAACTATGAGGGTTCCGCTTTTGCCATTTTGGCTACGGAACCCTAAAAAATGTGTAACATTTTATTATAATCTTACTTACGGCCTAAATAGTTTTTTTTTTGGTACTTTTTCCTAAGTTAATGTCGCAGTAGCTGATTATGGTGAATTTTCAAAATAGCATAGCAGCGTCAAATGAATGAGTTTAGAAATGAATTATACCTTTTTATAAAGAAGATATCCTGTTCTTTACTTTAGTCATACATATCTTGGCGGTAAAGTGTGAAATAATTGAAAAAACTAAACAATTAACAAAAAAAACTGGATAAATTATTAAAAATGTTCGTATTTGGTTCCAGATTGCGCTGAAACTGTAAGTGGTATCGCTTTTGTATGTATGAAAGGTTTATAGTAAATTTATCTAGGATTATTTCATTCCTACACACTTTTTATGTATCGTGTACGGTTTTCTTTTATAATGGAAAATACCGCGATCCGGGACATATTCGTGGGCGCGGGGGGGTGACGCTCCCCCTGGAGGGGGGGGGAGAGTGGATAAAATTTATTTTTTCTCCATAACCTACATATCCTGATAGATAAACCTCTTGCTTTAATTTTGCCAATTTTTCCATACATTGCAATCTAATTTTCTTCAACTAAAACTTTTCAGTACGATTTTGACTGAATTGTGGGGAATTTTGCACTGGAAACTGGTATCACCTATAAAAAATGTCACACAATTCTAACCTAAATAATTTAATCTTTTCTTACGAAATTTTATGGATTCTGGAGTACTTACCGATGGAAAGTCACGTTATTAGGATTTTTAATCCTGCCTTTATAATTGCGGCACACTTTTATAGCACATTTGGTCATATTTCGGCACTTTTGTATTGCGCGCTCCGCATACGTCACCTACGGTGTCACAATGCAGACTGAGGGGGGGAAAATGACTTATAAGCCAACAGTTGGCTTATATTTTTGGGGGACGTTTTCATGCCGCCGACGGTCCATCTAGTGTTGTATATAATCTAAGCACCTGCCAATCGAGCAGAAAAGCGCTCAGGTCGTCCCTCCATCTCCTCTTGGATGCCTCTGCTCCTATGCCCCTCTCTCGGATCCAATTCGGTTACGATTCGTGCCCATCGTCCGAATTCGGTTACCGCTATTCAATCGGTTTGCCGGTTTAGACGTGATGAAGCAACAAACAAACAGACTTAGGGGGACCGCTAAGGTTAATACTTTAAAAAATACAACATATGTATGTACTTTAGTTTCCTGTTAACCTTAGCGGTCCCCCGACACCGACGACGCTTAGATAAAAAAAAATTACTAGGTACTTGTACTAAATTAACTTAGGCTAATTTTGCGGGAAATCAGCATAGTCCCCGCGGGATAGGGATAACGAATTCTTTGCAGATGAAGTCACGGGCAACAGCTAGGCAGTGCATAATTATTATTACTTTTTAGTTGTCCTTTTTTGGCGCCTTTTTTTCGTTTTTTTTTTATTTTTTTAACAATTTTCTAAAAATGTTCATATTTTCGACATTCAATCGATCGTTCGATTTTCGATATCATTTTTTAACCGACTTCAAAAAAGGAGGAGGTTCTTTGTTCCAATGTTTTAATAAGTATTTACCTATACAAAATGTAAACACAGAAAACAATCAAAAAAACCCGAAATTGCTTCGCAAGTACAAAATGATGATAAAGCCATTTACTCGTAGTCTTGGACTTGGTAAAATTCCTAAAATCCGACAGCTTCTCCACCATGCTCCATCCGGACTGTGATTGTGGTTTTTTCCGCTGCTTTTCGGTACCATACTTTGAGCTATACTCTACTCAATCAGGATTATTTTAGTAAGAGTATTTTATGCCAAACGATATACAGTTGACTAAATAAAACTTGAACATGACCAAGTAATGATAATTTTTAAACAATAACTTTGTCAAAAAACTTTTGTAAACTGCAAAATTGCGATAAATTGCTTTGCGAACTGTGTTTTTTTGGCAAATGAAATTTTGAATAAAATAGTTTTGGGATGTGATATACTTATAGTGAGGGAAGTTTTTTGACCAAACAATTAGTACCTAAATAATCCCTATGAACGAGTATTAGGTACTCGCTCCATTACGGCCCCAAAAGAGCCAAAGAGCTAGTAGCACTCGCCGACGAGACCGGACGACCAAGACCCACACTACAATCAAATTGGAAGCGGTTGTACCTACCGACTGTCGCCGAGAATGCCCTCCACCGTCCGGAAACACTAGTAAAGAAAGAAAGAAAGAAAGAAAATATTTAATTGCCAACAGATAAAACAATACCAGATAACAATATAAACAATAGGTACAAGATAAAATAGTACAATAACCCTCCTTCTTCGCAGTCGGGTAAATAGTAGTAATAGTAATAGTAGTAGTAGTAAGTCTCTGTGTGTATACCTGTTTTCTGTAATTTTTTGCTATATTTTGGTGTGCAATAAAGAGTTATTGTATTGTATTGTATTGTACAATACAGCACAGAAGTATAACTTAAAGTAAGTTTGCAAGTAGGTAGTCGGGGGTTGACGTTTGGCTGTCAAAGGCGACGGTTGCCAAATTTTTATCTTTGCAATTTAATTCAGTTAATTTTTATTTTCGGAGTATTTCGAGGAAAGTATGAGCGAAACAAGTATCGGGTCTTATGACCCAGGTGCAGGAGTCAGTAGGGTATCTTCAGAGATTGAGTGTGGGCAGCGAACCAAATCGCTATCGTTGGACAACGTTAGTATGCTGGGGATTTCGCAGATGGTTCGAAGAAATGTAGAGTGTGATGAAGATGTCATGTCGGTTGTGAGCTCGGCATCAAAGAAGAAGTTTGATGATCCCAGCGATGATAGTTGGGCGTCTGAAGCAAGTTTCATTACTGTGGGAAAGAAACCCAAGCGTCTACGGAACACCATGGCTTTTGGTACCGCACCGCATATTGAACGAATGCCCGATGAGCCTTTTGAAATATGTGTAGTATCGAAGACTGATCTGCCAAAACAAATAGGTTTAGCCAAGTTACTCCAAGCCAAAGGCTTGAAGGGTATTTTAAAAATAAAGTTCTTGGGCCCCTGTAAGGTACGCATACAATTTAGTATAAAAGAAGAAGCCGAGAAGCTTTTATCGGCAGGCGAGTTCAATAATGATGACAGACGCGCATTTTGGTCAAATCAACTCAATTGCAGTTATGGCATTGTTAAAAATGTTGAGACAGAAGTAAACGAGGAGGAGTTTATGAAGAGCATTGACAGTTCGGAAGATATTTTGTATGTAAGAAGATTGAATCGCTTGAATAACGATGGCCAATGGGTGAAATCTGAAGCTATTCGTCTGTGCTTTAAAGGTACTTATTTGCCTCCTTATGTTTATGCATATGGATGTCGATTTAAGGTAGACCCATATATTTCTCCAGTTACCCAATGCTCGAAATGCTGGAAGTTTGGACACCTAATTAGGTTTTGTCCATCAAGCAAAATTGTATGCCCGAAGTGTGGAGGGGCTCATGCCAATTGTGAGACAACTGAGTTTAAATGCCTTAATTGTAAAGGACCTCACATGGCTTTATATAAATCTTGCCCAATCTTTTTGAGAGAAAAGAAGATAAAAGGAATCATGGCATCTGAAGGTTGTGTTTATAAAAAAGCATTATGGTTATATATGCAAGAAAATAAAAAAGAGCTTATTCCGTCAACAAGATTGACCCAATCTTCACAGGATGAAATATCTATTACCTCTGCTGGAAAGACGAGAGCTGGCAAATCATATCGGGATGCGGTTCTGTCCAAGCTGGTGAATATTGATGATGAGTCTGAGTGCGTCATAAGTCCTCCTGTGGTTAAGAAGCCAAAGGGTCAAGTTAGAACAGGGGTTGAAAGCCAATACGAGATTCGAAAGAGAAAGACGCCAAAAAGAGTTCCCGTTGAGAATGAGGACGAAGATCCTGTTTCTGAGCAGCCACAAAATGTCTTCACTGAAGATCGAAGTCAGAAGAAGGGCAAGAGGAGTAGAGGCTTTGATGAATTATACCTGTAGATTCACAATCGCGCGCCCAAATATGTCCGAGCCAAATGAGCGCCACTTTGGTAATCACTGGCCTAAAATCACTGGTTCATCACCAGGATAGGTTAGGTCGATAGGTTGGTCGATAAGTCGATCGGTAGGTCGATAGTAGGTAGATAGGTTGGTAGAATGCTCGCCTGCCACTTTGGTAAAACTGGCCTTCTTTTTTCTCAGTACGTTATTGTCAAGTGTCAAGCGTTGGTGTCAAGCGAAATTCGCCCGTAATAGAGTAAAGACTAGGTTCAAATTTCGTCTCGTATTATTTAAATTATTTTGTGTGAGATGATTTTATTTGTTACGCAAAGAAATCAATAGTTCTGACATTCTTTGAAGGGGATTTTGTTCGGCAATGTGCGTCCTGGTTTAAATGTCATTGAGTAGAGGGGTAAGAGGAGAGGGTAGTTGTTTTGAGAGGTTTATTGAAAAATTAAAGGATATTTTGATGTCTAATGAGAACTGGCAGGACAAGCTTATGTGTCTATTTAAGTTTATTGTTGAAGAATTGTTGAAATTGTGTAAGAAGTTTTTTATGGAATTTGAGTTGTTTAAGGTTTTTTTTTACTAACATCAATGGCTAGGTATAATCTATTCATTTAAATCATATGGCTGTTGTGGTGTTTTTATAGTTAAGGCCTTTTGGAACTGACATGTTCATTATATTTTGATCAAAGTTCCATAATAAATAAAGATTAAAAAAAAAAAAAAAAAAAAAGTAGGTAGTCTGTCCTGCGGCAAAAGGAGCTTATTAATAGCTTATTTAGGCCTTTTCCTATAGCTATCATGCACTGCACGACTTCGCCGAACGGACGCTTCATTTCGTTTGTTGAATATCGAGTAGTTGATAATGTCATGAATCCGTGCTTTTAAATGAAACATTTTACGCAACTAGTAAATATACTACAGGTAAAGTAAGACTAAATACAATAAAGTAAGACTCGGCAGATCCTCATTTCTAGTAAGTTTTTTTTTAAACATATAACAATATTAGGTCACATTGCAACTTTGTAGCGTCAGCAGGTACTGAGAACACAACTCGCACGATAAACGTTTAGGGCGCAAATACGAATGCCATAGTTCGTCTCACTACTCTCTCACAGCAAGGCCCGAAAAACAAAACTATCACATTGCAATATTTCTAAGTAACTATTCAAAGTTCCGTAGCTCCAAGTGCTTGCTTAATGTACACACGCATGCCGCCGCCGCCGCTACATCCCTTCATCATCGTTAACACATATTTTTAATAATATAAAAAAACCGGCCTAGAGCCGGTTTTCTAAAGATTCGGTATTTTGTACGGAATATTCCAAGTTCAGGTATATTTTATACCTTAGGCTGCTATTTACTCTTAAACTACTAATAATTCTCAAGAAAACTGAACCGCTATAGTTTTCCTTGTAAGTTTGATATACTTACCTATACTACCATCCTGAATTTTTTCAAATTTTTCCACCCACCGGTTGGAGTGAATGGACCTATAATCGTCTACCTCACCTACAACTTACGAGTATATTGGGCTTCAATCACTCCTGCTGGCTCGTGCTGAGGCACCAACAGGCTGGTAGAAAAATATTTTCGTGGTTTTTTGTAGTCGGTTCTATTTTTTGTTATAAAAAATTTTAATCTTAAAAAGTCTTAATGGGTTCATTACTAACAACTCATTCTCGAGGATATACGAACAGCCACAAAACTTCTCTTCTTCTCGATTACAAAAACCGGCCAAGAGCGTGTCGGACACGCCCAAAACGGTTCCGTAGCTATTACGAAAAAAATTATTAACATTTTTCTAAGGATTTCGTATTTTATACGAAATCTTCAAAGTTTAGGTAGGTATATTTTATAGCTTAGGCTGCTATTAATTCTCAAGAAAACTTAGCCGTTATAGTTTTCCTTGAAAGTTTGATATACTTACTACCATCCTGAATTTTTTAAAAATTTTCCATCCATCGGTTTAGATTTTAGAGGGGGGGGGACGCTCGATGGTCCTCAGGTTCAATAGCTTGTAATACTGCTGGACTTCAGTGTTATTTATTGACTTATATATTAAATAAAGAACTGGGCACGGAAACGTAAGTTGATTAACTATGTACCTATTTTTATAATTGTTGATACAATGTCAAAGCATAAGGTACCTATTTAGATACTTAAGACCGCGTCTGTTTGTCCGCAGGTGCCCTTTTATAACTATCCCTACTAATATTATATTATGCGAAAGTAACTCTGTCTGTCTGTCTGTTACGCTTTCATGTCGAAACCGCTGAACCGATTTTGATGAAATTTGGTATAGAGATAGTTTAAGCTCCATGGATCAACATAGGATACTTTTTATTCCGGTAGAGGGCGCCACCGCGCGATAACCTAGGTCCGCGCAGACGAAGTCGCGGGCATAAGCTAGTAACAAAATAAGTACAAATATTGGAACATAGAACGTCCTCCTTGTTTGAAGTTGGGTAAAACAAATCAATGCTGTTGTTTACATGATGGTCACGCGCGGTGACGCGCGGTCATAAAGTAAAGTAACTTTACGAGGTCAGTAAGGCACGCATCAAATATTATGGCACAAGATAGTAAATATCGCCGCCAAGTTTAACATTTTGTCATAGGTACAAAAAACAGATTAGGAATAGATATCTGTGCTAAAACTCTTAGGGCCTGTTTCACCGGTTGTCAACAAGTCAACAACAAACATAAAAGTAATGCCGTCTTTGTTTATTCGGAAAAAACAAACAGACGGCATGACTGATATCCGTCACTTAAAGTTAGTCGACAAGTGGTGAAACAGGCCCTTAGTGTTACAATAGCATATTTTACATTTAAATAGGTATGTATTTTTTTATCTAAGGGTGCACTAACACACCTCCACTCCATACTACATACCATGTACTCTTATGTAGGCGTAAGTTTTCATTAATATACTCGCTCTTTAAACGAGCTTAACGTTTCTTTAACGCCCAACGCCTCAGATGCAGTCGAACATTAAAACCACTTTTTTTTAAGCCGGTTAAAAAACTATCTTCGTCGACTGAGACCGAGAAGTGCCGAATGACAAACTAAAGTACAATTCAATAGAATCTAACAATTTTAAACACACTTAACACACCCTAACGTGGGCACGCTTGATTATATATGTCCCTGTTGTTGCAATTATCATCTAAAAGGAATCAAAAAAGAATAATAGTCACATCACAAAGCCATAGGCAGCCCGGTGTTTATATTAGTAGGCTGGAAGTGTCTACAGAATTGTTAGATTCTATTGAATTGGAGTATAAGTACCGTGCCATAAGACGAGTAAGAAAATTTGCTAATGTTAGGTATAATTTTCTATTCAGAATATAACCATAGTAAAAGAGACCAAATAAGTCCACTGCGACCCTTTAGGAGACTTAACTGCCTACTCCAGCGCGGACGCTTAGGGTTGTCGACGTCTATTTTAGATTAATTACATACCAGCAAATAATTTTAATACGAAATTTAACTTATAATTGTCTAATGTCTGTGTCTAGAGAAAACAGACAGATTCTATGCTGTTATATTATTATTGTTATACTAAAGTTAAAAATATTATTTGCCAGAATGTTGATGGCGACTGTACACATACTACTCATGTTGACCTACCATAATACTATAACTATATTGTTTTTAGGTAGGTAGGTAGGTATCTATTATTTTTTGTGTCCTTGCACGAAACTATTACACTACACTTATATAACACTAATTTACAACTATACCTAATACAAAAAAAACCGTTAGTACGAGTACGCTAACGTAACAACTTAACAAGTGATCATCTCGCATCTCGCAAGCAAGACGAGCGAGCTAAAATCGAAACGTATGGCACCGTCGGCAGCGCAGCCTTGAATAAAAAAAAACTAATCCTCCTTAAATTATCAGCGTGTGCGTGCGCGAGTGCGAGCGTACAGGCGCCAATTGGCGCGCACACATTTAAGCCGCGCGATGTACTTTTGTTCGTAGTAAGCCTACTTGACCTCTTTTACTATGACACAACGTAGAAGAAGACTAAGGACTACGATACATGTAGTTGACTCTGGTGAATTCTCACAGATATTCAGGAAAATCCCGGACTTTCTGTTTGCCTGCTACACCGCCACCCGCACCTCTCTGTCCCCTTTGTCGTCTACCCCGCGCCCCTGTACCGCGGGCGAGGACTCATTTAACGGTCTAGCTATAAATTTAATGGTTTTCACGAGCAAAGTCGCGGGTACAGGCTATAAATAAAACACAGTATACAGCAGCACACATGATTTATTATGAAGCATATCGTCAAGTACCTCCATCGAAGTACCTCATAAATCGACACGTGCGTCAGTCTGGATGGAGCGAGGCGTCTCCCACCCAGCCCTCGGGCCTCGCTTCGGTAGGCGTAAATATTTACCCCCATATTCATAAACGACAATCAAACCTATTTTAGTTAAAATGCCGCTAAAATTCGTTTGTCCTTATCTGTCACTTCGACATTCGTATTTGTTAGAAAGGGACAAAGCATTTGTTAGTTAACATAGGCTTGTTAAGTTTTATGAATAAGGGGGTTACGCTATACAATACAGCCAATATAAACTTAACTTACTTTACTTGACTTAGCTTTTTAGGAATAAGCTCGCGTCTGCTCTCCTTTCTGTGTATTTGTATTTCTTTTTATTTTATTTCATGTGCAATAAAGAGTTTACATACATACATATAAATTTACCATGCCGCTATGCCTGCTATACTCCATTTATTTCAACATTTGAAAGTTAACGGTAAAATTTGCACACGGATTTAAAATTGTGTTAACATCTATAGTAAAAAACATAATAATTACCGCTAATAAATGCACATGCAGGTATTTTTAGTCTCTTTGTGTTCGAAATATCGAAAAACGTCTGTTACAATTTGACCGTTAATTCAAACCTTAAATTAAACGGAGTATAAGTAGAGTGTTCCCTAGAATGAACGTAATGTATAAATGTCCGTAACAATGTTTGGCTCTATGCTTGGCTCTGTTCCTTGTTCAATACAAAAAAATAAGAAAATATATAACAAAATATTGAACCGACCACAAAAAAACCATGAAAATAATTTTCTACCAGTCTGAAGTCGCGGTGCCTCAGCACGAACCAGCAGGAGTGGACCTGTAGTGTCGTCTACCTCACGTACATATTATTACTATAGGTATAGAGATAGTTTAAGCCTCAAGGATCAACATAGCATACTTTTTGTTCCGGTCCCAAGCCACGCCAAGGTCCGCGCAGACGAAGTCGCGGGCATAAGCTAGTAAAAATATATGTAACCGATTCTACTGTCGATTCTGAGCAAAGTACTTTCTGGTTTTCAGTTATTTGACTAACACCTTGTTTGTTGGGCTCAATCACTCCTGCTGGCTCGTGCTGAGTGCTGATGCACCGCACTGACTTCAGACTGGTAGAAAAATATTTTCATGGTTTTTTGTACTCGGTTGATTTTTTGCTATAACTTTTTTTTCACGCTTTTTAGTGTTATTAATCTAAGATACAATAGTTTAAAGTCAACTGCTGGTCACCTTTTACGAAAGATTGTTTTTCCCGATGCAGGACGTTCATTATTGAGGAGTCCTGGTGCTTCACCATCCGTTCCATTTCACCATATGCACGATGAGCATAACTGCACAGACAAACACACAGACACACATAGCGGTCAAACTTAAAACACCCCTCTTTTTGCGTTGGGGGTTAAAATACAACCGAATTGATAACCTCCTACTTTTCTTGAAGTCTGTTTAAAAACGGCGAATGCTCGATGTTCTGTTACAAGTTCAGGGGGGGTTACTCCGAAATTAGAAAATCGAATTTCGAACCTTGCCATCCCCCTGACGCTTATATTATTTAATACGAGAGTGCGAGGGATGGTACAGTCAGCGTCATATAGTACGTAGCAGTCAAGATCACCAAATACTTGGAAACGTCCAAAATAGTCATTACCCGTGACTCAGTCAAAGCGGTCAAATTGTTGGAGACATCCATCGTGTACAAATATACCGGAGCAAGCACATCATCACTGGTAGCGTAGCAGCCATAATAACCAAAAGTATGGCACACACTAGAAAACTGAGTTTTATTTAAAAGGTTTAAGGTTTAATCTCGAGTTGAGTGCGAAATAAATTAGCACGTCATAATATTCCAATTTTTGTTTTTGACAATCACCGAAAAGAGTACCAACTTGTCAGTGATCGTTCCGTCTCTTTCGTTTGGACCCTGACGGCTTTTTTCACATTTTTATTTACATTGTCTGAATTCCGGATTAACGGATTTCCTTTTAAATATGGCTTGAATTGGCCAGTATAATTACATTATAAAAGAGTTTTTATTTCATTAAAAAGGTAATGACATGTGTATTTTGCACCAAGAGACTGAAAATGGAACACCGTTCACATTCTATTAAAGAGGACTAGCTAACTAGATCATTGGACCTTATACGGTATGTAATAAAATCAAATTTCCTGTGGTGTTCCATACTTTTGGATAATTTGGCTGCTACAGTACTAATGTCGACTTTAATGTTATAAAGTATTTGGCGACTTGCGTGCTTCGGGTTATTTTTACACGATGGATGTCTCCAACAATTTGACCGCTTTGACTGAGTCACGGGTAATGACTATTTTGTATGTTTCCAAGTATTTGGTGATCTTGACTGCTACGTACTATATGACGCTGACTGTACGATACGAACTTCGGTTTTTGAATTTCGGAGTAGGCCCTCAGCATCTTTAAGTTTATTGAAATCTCAGAATGATAATATTTTGAAGAGTTGTTTGAGCTGAGCATGAATAAAAAACCGACCAAGAGTGTGTCGGACACGCCTGAAATAGGGTTCCGTAGCCATTACGAAAAAAATTAGTAAGTACTTAATATTTTTCTAACGATTCCGTATTTTGTACGGAATATTCCAAGTTAAGGTATATTTTATACCTTAGGCTGCTATTTACTCTTAAACTAGGTACTAATGTGTCCTTGTTTGTGAAAGTGATGTGTGTATTTCTGACGTGAGTTATTAACAAATCTTTTGGCAGATGATAATAATAATATTATAAGTTTCAGAGGAACTACCGAATAACAAGTTGACATGTGCTGTCATCGAGAACAAAACAAAACGGGTCGGAGACAGACGAGCTTTGATTGGTCGGTAAGATTGATTTATTTTGAAAAATAAATGTTGACTGGAATTCATTGGAGGTCTTTAAAAATTCGAAATAAACTACAGGAACCTGTCAACAATTTTGTAACAATGTTTGGCATTTGCGTTTCTCCTTTTAACTAAATTCTCAAAGCAATAAAAATATAAATGTGCAACGACTATAAGTAATCCCTATCCCTACTAATATTATAAATACGAAAGTAACTCTGTCTGCCTGTCTGTTACACTTTTACGTCGAAACCGCTGAACCGATTTTGATGAAATTTGGTATAGAGATAGTTTAAGCCTCAAGGATCAACATAGGATACTTTTTATTCCGGTAGACGGCGCCACCGCGCGATAACCTAGGTCCGCGCAGACAAAGTCGCGGGCATAAGCTAGTATTTATTATAATTATGTACCTACGTGGCAATGCTGTTAACGAGATGGAAATGGAACATTGGCGGTTGGTGTCGACCACGTGTCGACGTCCAGCCAAGGCTGCGAAGAGTGCTGTGTCCTTAGTGTAAGTTTTCGGTTACAAAATACGTCTCGATCGCGTTCGCGTTAAAATCTCAATTTGGTTACGTATCTTAATATCGAATGTTAAAATATCGAATGTATTAAAATATCGAAAAGGTATTTTATGACCCATTCGATATTTTAACATTCGATATTCAGATACGTACCCCTCAATTTGTATGGAAACACGAACTTCGCAAACGTTCCGCTAGAGGCGCTGATCGTGTTTCCATATAAGTAAACTAGCTGTTGCCCGCGGCTCCGCTCGCGTAGATTTCGTTTATCGATCCCGCGGGTTCTATTCAATTTTTCGGGAATAGAATTATCCTTAATCCTTCTCCGGAACTCTATCTATCTGTGTACCTACCGAATTTCATCTAAATCGATTCAGTAGATCCTGAGATTTCCCCCCACAAACTTATATTACCTCTTTATAATCAAAATGTTCTAGATAGTCCTTACCTTTTGAAATTTCGAACTCTTCGTCCCTATGCGGCCGTACATATCCTAAATTGCATAGCTTCTCTAAAGCTTAGCAACCTTCGAATCCGGTATTAATATGTATGTATAGTAAGGTGATTTTGAAGATATTCAAATTTTAAAGAGTATTGCACCAAGCCTTTATGTGTGTTCAACCTTTTTACCCGACTGCAACGAAAGGTATTGTTTGAACAAAATCGGATTTAGTTTTCAAACATGTTAAAATAAAATGTAATTTACTTAAACCAAAAAGCACTAAGAAGTATTTGATATCAACATCGAAGCAAATCAACCAAAAAAAAAACATTTTACCCCTTTTTAACTCCTTTAGGGGCTGAATAAGGCAGTGTTTTTCAAACTTTTCATGTGGCAACCCTCTGCTTACCTCGCACTTGCAGTTAGTTGTATTATCTTACGTTGATAATACAAACATTGAATAATCATACACAATAACGGTGAGAGTATTTTAAAGATACTGCGACCCCTCTAAGGCGCATCCGCGACCCCCGGGAGGTTGCGATCAACAGATTAAAATACAGTCTTAAGGTGCTGATAAACTTGAGGATTCACTCGTACCTACCTAAAGAGCATTCTAGTGAATGTTACAATACAGGTAAACGCCACAATATAAACAGTACCACTACCATGAGTTTACAGTGACCGTATTCGATACCGACGGCGTAAATTATTTGTATGGAGAATTGTATAGCGCCTCTACAAATAATTTACGCCGTCGCTATCGAGTACGGTCACTGTAAACTCATGGTAGCGACGCAGCGCCTCTACAAATATCATTTACGCCGTCACTATCAAGTACGCGTCGCTGTGAACTCATGGTACAGAAGAGATTTACCGAGCATTCAAGCGAAATGATCGGAAATTTGCTTCAAGCGTTTTGTAGAGCTAAAATTTTGACAAGCATTTACTAGAGCGTTCCCTAGAATAAATTTATAAATGTTAGTAAGGATGTTTGGCTCTACGCTTGGCTCTGTTCGCTGTTCAATTCGACAAATCGTGTCCATTCGATGTTATGTTACAAGACAAGTGAACGCTCAAGTTTATCAACATGTTTACTCTAATTTCCCAGATATCCCAGAATACAACTGGTGCCTAAGAATATGATGAATGAATGCTTTATTATAACCAAATAGGTATGCCAAAACAGAGCCGTAAAGCCAACATGCAATGTGATAAGATAGGAGCGTGTGTTCGGGTTACAATGGTCGTACTTATGCTGAAGCGCTACGTATGATCCGTGTCGTATTCTGAGCTTCGAGAACGCCTTTGATGCTATAATGTAATTAAAAATACTTAACTGATAAGACCCATGAATAAATGTTAACATTTCAGCGTACGAGGAATTGTTTATTCGGATCACCTTTACAGTAAAGGGCTTGAAGCTTTTTAGTTAGTTAAAAATATAAAAACTAGTGCACCACGATTCGTTACTGTCCAATGCTATCAATATATCTAAGGCTACTATAAAATTGCTATTACACTTCGACATGTTTGACCACTGTTATGTAATTATGAAATACTATTATAAGAATTTTAATATTTATTAAAATACAAAAATTAATTAGTTTAGTATCCCTATGTTTTCGGGTAGAACGGTATCACATGACGGTAGTTGCGACGCCGAAAAATTGGTCGCTTCAACTGCAGTCACCATCAAACTGATAAAAAGAGCATTTTCTATATCTATCCCATGTTATATTTGAGCTTATAAATAATAACATCGCAGCTGTTGTCATAAGAAATTTTCTAGTAGACAATATAGTAATTAAAATGTAGTTCTACCGTCCAGACTAAGTACATAAAGTACCTACAGTCTGCCAATTTGATTCCTAGGCCACCACACAACCTTACCTTATTAAATAATTTAGTTTGTTTACAACAACGCACTGTGACAAGCTTAGCTTCTATGGATTCCTAAGAAACAATTTAGTTGATAGTGGGTATAATAATCTCGGTGACAGCTTCGCCTAATGTTTCCTATCCACCAGACCATCACGAGCCATATTAATGTAATAACATGCCTAAACAAGGTAACTGCAGCCGTCGACGCGTTGTTGGCAGCAGCTGGGTAAATGTTCGAGGCTTCGAGCGTTTTGACCGGTGGGTTTAAACGTCATTTCATTACCATCCCACGTCTATTATGCTGGGGCCACACTAACGCGAAATGCCATTAATTATCGCGATGATGGACGTTAATCTTAAGTGTAGCCACGACTTAACGCGATAATTTGACAACGGTATTAACATTGCCGTTTGGCGTTAGGCGATAGTTCAAGTGGCGGTACATGGGCATTCACGTTGAACGTTCAAGTGTAGCCACCCACTTTAGCGCATTAAAAAATATCGCAATAATTATCACGCTAATGGGCATTGACGTAAGCCGCTAGTGTGGCCCCAGCATTAGCACAACGGAAGGAAAGTTGCAAGGTTGAAAGAATTTTGATCACGCTAGACTTAGTTGTCATATCATCATATGATATCATAAAAATGTAACCCTGAGCATCATCTTTTAATAATACTTGCCAAAACGGTAATGACGGAAAAATGCCTAAAAACGCTGAATATTTTATACCCATATGTCGACGATTGCTTGCTATTATGTTCCGTACTTTTGTTAATAAAGTGCATATAATCTAATGGGGCATGCATCGTGAAATCCATCGAAAGCTGTTTTGCAACTGACTCCTGCACAAAGACCGACGGTTATAGCCAATGATTTACATGTTGACACTATCGCTGGCGACAAGTGGCGACGGCTGCAGTTGCCTCTACCATCCATGGGCAATGTCCAACAAAAGATCGATATATCCATCTCGAGACTTATTTCAATCAAATTTTGTTTCACCAACTGTACTTAAAGTTAAAAAAGCAATTGAAATTGACAAAAAAAATTACAAATTCTTTTAATTACTATATTATTGCTGGTTGTAGGCTTGTAATGGCTCTCCCTGCGTCTAGCGACACGGAATCGGCTTAAAAAGTTATTAATTATTTCACTTTGTTTTTTTAATCCATGTTTTGTGTAAAGTACTAAATGAATAAGGCTTGGCCATTTTATTTAGGTACGTTCTTAGAAATAATGCATGAATATTAAAAGGCAGTCAGAGAACATTTATTTGTAAAGTTTCTGTTAAAACAAAGTGAGGCCAGATTATAGTAACTCATATAAAACCCATTTTACCATGGACTTTTTAGGCTACGAGGTATCTATTGTATGTGCACGTCATATTTAGGAGCGAAAAATAGGTTGACCGGCTAAATTTGTACAAACTCTGTTCTTCGTCGCCAGATGTAGGGAGACCCTCACCATTCTTAGTAACAATCTTGGTATAAAAGGCAGTAACGTAAGTGGTTTAAAAATAATAACTCTTCATCTGCACTTGATGCAATTTTAGACTAGGTAGTTCTTGTTTGACTTAGAGTGATGCTGACGAAAAGGACTGGGTAACCGCATTTTAAGCTGTCCTACTGTTCAAGCTACGTACGCACTACGTGGCTAACCGCGCGGTTTTAGCGCGCTATTTCTTTCTCCAACGATACGTACTTTGAAGAGGGACGGTGCGCTAAAACCGTGCGGCTAAACGTATGCGTATAGTGCGTTCATGCACTAAGTTACCTATCATTGCACGTCGTTTCGTATGTCACACGCGTCGTATGCCGAGTTACACAGAGGGACTTTTAGTAGCGGTAGGTAACATCGGTACTGTATCGCGCTTGTGTCGATATTGTATCGCGTTTGCATCAGTACTGTATCTCATTTGCACAGATACTGTGGTAAATTTTTTGACGTCCATAAGTGCTTATTGTAGCCTAAATTGAATAAAGAGATTTTGACTTTGACTGTACCTATCGCGTTTTCATCGATAATGTATCGCGTTTGCATCGATAGGTACTGTACCTATTGCGTTTGCATCGATATTGTATCGCGTTTGCATCGATAGGTACTGTACCTATTGCGTTTGCAACGATATTGTATCGGGTTTGCATCGATAGGTACTGTACCTATTGCGTTTGCATCGATATTGTATCGCGTTTGCATCGATAGGTACTGTACCTATTGCGTTTGCATCGATATTGTATCGCGTTTCCATCGATAGGTACTGTACGTATTGCGTTTGCATCGACACTGTATCGTGATTGAATCACTGCCATTGCCGAGGTCAGTGATTATATTCCGGATTTTATATGGCTGCTTTATACATCTTTATTTAAGTCGTGCGTGTTTAACTGGTCTATTGCCAGACTGAACACAAACTAAATATTGCCACGAATGTATCGTTATTGATGTTGTTACCTCCGTCCCTTTCGTCCGTGCCCAAAATCAACCATCAACATGTTTATTGACACTTTTTAGCTAGTACCTGTACAATAGTGTTTTCTAAGGCAATCCTTTGTAAGATAAAGCAAAAATATTTGTAACGTACGCTTATTTAATTGGTTGACAGCAACATCATACTTATTCATTTCTATCCAGGCTTCAGTTACTACAGTTAACTGTAAAATGCATTTTATCTATTAAACAGATGAGTGATGGTTGTTCTAAAAACGGATCTTAGGTATAGCTACGTACTAAATCAATATTTTTAATCGCCTAAGTCGACTTGCCGTTTGAGATGACTACAAAATTGTTTTTTGTTACTTTCGTACGTCACTGAAAAAAAATACACGTTTCGTATTTCATTCCCATGCACTTCCTAGGTCCAAATTTCGATGGTGTCTGTGGGTGTAAGGCAGGCTGACACACATTAGGCCACGGGCGACTAGTAACCGTCACAAATAGTGGGCTTATTGGTGCATTTTAAAATGTGTATTCGACCGCGTTACTCGCAAGCAAAAGGTCACTGTGAGATCTGTCACACTCCAGGTCAATAGGGATGTTGAATCAATCAACTGACGTACTTTTTATGAGCTGTTAAAACACAATTCTCCGATTGAAATTCTACCATAGTTTCAATGGCAATAGCGACTTATGACGTCATAAGTCGCTATTGCCGTTGAAACTATGGGAGAATTGACGTCACAAGTCGCTATTGGTTCGCCGACTCAATCAACTAACTATTTATTTGTTTTGAATTCGTTTTGTGTTGAAGCAACAAAAAATCTAATTTTACAGTAAGTCGAAAATTAGTCTGGTTTTCAGGGCTAAAATAAAGCGTTTTTTTACTGAAGTCGTGCCTTCGAATTATGTTTTAATGGCGTCGACATCCCTATTGTCGCGATGCTCTAATGTACGTCAGCTTTTGCTCTCACTGCCACAAGTGTGCAACAGTTTAAAGTAGTGTTACCACACCAAATGCCAATATTTTCACATTAATTCACATCAGATGGATTTCAATTACAAAATGCCATACAACAACAGATATATCAAGTGGTATAGCTATCAACAGGCCAGGCGGTGCTGTGCACCCGGTAAAAAAAAGTAACTTAATGGTGCGATTAAGTGCAAGGAAAAAAAAGATAGTAAAATTTGGGGCCCAATTTCTTTTTGCACCGGTTGGATACCAAGCCACTGGGCATATCGATGGCTGTTGACGGTGTGCAATACTATCGTAGTCCCAGAAAGTAATATCGACAGTACCTATCGATATTATTTATGATTATTGTTTTTCAGAACTTTAAAAACTATCGATACTTTTGCACTCTGTCTCGTTCCGAGCTACCGATAGCATTCAAGTAAGTACTTAACTATCAATTATTTTGATACATTGTTTTAAACCTTCGTCCTTCTCACTCTTATTATTGCACCTGGGACTTAAACGTGATAATTTATTGCTAAAAATATAAAATCACCGTGACGGACGTTTCGACCACTTTGCAGCAACAAAAACAAAACCAAACGCGGGTAGTTCGAGAAACTCGCGCGACTAAACGAACGTCACACCCTACACTTCAGACAGCCGGTGCAATGTGGTCGAACGAAGCGAGGTGGTAATGTTAGCAATAATTTGTCGCGTTTTGGTCCCGGATGTAATAAAAACTATAATATTCTTGCTTTCGAACAGCTCGACTAACGATAATCGACTACTTATCGGGAACATAAGTTTAGTCGCATTTAAACATCACAATCCCGGCATTCCATACTAGCTAGCTATAAAAAAGATCTAATGGGATACTTGGCTGCTCCGGTGGAAGCGTGCGGGGTGCGGGGATCGAGGCGGGGAGTTCAACAGACGCAGCCGCTCTCGTTGCCTTCTTGCTCCGAGCCCATCGGCGACTGAGTTTGCAAGTCCACGGCTGTTTTTGAGTTAAGTTTAGGATAACGTTCAGCAATGTTGCATTGATTTTTCTCGTACTTTTATATGTTGACGATATAATACTAATTAGGGCAGCGGTGCATCAGCAATTGCCACACGTGACTTATTCCCATTTATCAGCAAATCGCTGTTCTCACGGTTAATTACCGGTATTTTTCAGTGTGTTGTCGCACTGTGGAAAGCAATGCGCCGAACTGAAATTAGCCCATTTCTGTTAGGGTCTAGAATAATTATACTATTTATTAATTGCACCCGTTAAATGATAAAAAAGTCTTGGGTTTTTTTTTACAGAGGTAAGGTGCAATGCCATTGTGGTGCTATTTGTCCCAAACGACGTCAGAAATGTTTTGAGACGGACAGGCTTATTTAGTCTACTGTCTGCGGTTTTAAAGGCAGTCCAATAATTTTTGAGCGTATGTATACGCCAGTGGGCTTTCGCCCTAAGAAGTTGAAGAAGATGAACTAGTGTAAAGTGACATTGGTGTGTGGTGACAACAACCAATTTTTCTTAAAAACCTCTTATCTTCTCGACAATTGAATATTTTATATCCCATAAATTAGCAGTTTATTTAAGAGCTAATCTTAAAGCAACGAGTAAAATCTTTCAATGCAATTTAGGTGCAATAAAAGAAATGCATAGGGTTTAATGTTTTATTAAAAATATGTATAATCAGCGTGAATTACGGGTATTTACATCGACACCATATTCGCAATAGAAACCGCAGCTACATGAACCTTTACAAGATGTAGCACAAACTTTTAAGCTGGATTTTATTGTATCTAACTTCTATAGCGTTTGTGAGAAATTATAATTTACCAGAAAACGCAACCATAGACAAATAAAATACTTATTCATCTCTTATGCATCGAATAGGGAGTCTTATATTTTTTGAGAATTTACGTCGTAAGAGCTCGTGATCATGTCATGCAAAAATAACATCAGACTTTTTATTCAACATAAGAGTATCATATCAATCATAGTCGTCTCAATGATAAATCCACTTTAATAACCTTTTTCGAAAACGACACCATCGACCGTTAAACAATAATCGTTCGATTTACAAATAAGAATGAATAAATCTTGAGAATTACGTTTTCTGGCCACAAGACATAAGTACACCGAATTCATTATGCAAAGTATATTTTCAAAAATAAAGGATTCATTTCGGGTAAATTATATTACAAAAAACTTATTAATCTGATATAACATTGTCAAAATTACTACTAAACATAATAATAGGTATTGCTCTCAATATTAACGATTACACATTACTGTTGGACGATCAAAGCTTATTGGAATGACAGTTCATAATGTGTTATAATTATTAAAAAGTCGTTATAAAACATTAATATAAGCCCAAGAGCGGTGATAATCTCACTAATTAAAAAAACTTTAGATATAATTTATTAGAATCATAAGATTTTATTCTTAAGCACTAATTAAATAAATAATACTAATTACAAAGACCGCGGGACGACGGTACTAGTTTTATAATTAAAAAGCTTCCAGTTAAGTTACAAAGTACCAATTTTTATTATTGTAGCCATATCTACGGATACAATATTTCCGCTTGGCGATCTGTACTTATTTCCTACTGTGATTAAGTTTGCTACCAAACACTGATTTCAGAGACCAAATCAGAGAATTTTTTACACAACACAACTTTAATGTCTTGACAATTTGCATTTTACAACTGAAACCGACGTATATCTATCGTCTAATACGTGCTAGGCACATATGCTTTTAAAAAAAGTTACAATAGAAGTTAATAAGTGGGTATTTTTGGCGGTCCCGCGGTCGCGTGCTATATACAACACAGAGCAGCTCTAGCGTCTCGCTTCTCACTCACACCGGGTCTACCTGCACCGACATACAAACATGGCACCTTTAAAACCAAACAACCTAGTATTACTTTAAATTTCACTTTTTGATCGCATCACTGCCGGCAACGCAGCGTTTTCGTGACTTTAGTCCCGAGCCACTGGCACAATCTTGCAGGCATTGAAACGCCGATGTGCGCTTGCAAGAAGTCTCAATTTTGGCAGCCAGCAGCGAATGCATTAAAAGGGGTAATAATAACCTTTCAAAAGCAAAACGTAGCACGAGTCGGCTCGGTTAATAGTGATTCAGAAAAATATTTCGTATTATCGTGAATTTAAAAGATAAACTCAGTGTCATTAATTATTAATTATAAGAACACGTCCATGTTTCACTCACAAGTAGAATAGTTTTAACGAGTAGCGAAAGTCTATACTTTCGCAAGATTATCTTGATTCTCTCTATAAGGCTTAGTATTAACCCTTGCATTGCAGTGATCATATAATTATGAATATTAAGATTCACTTAAGCTTGGTTTTAAAGGTGCACTTTACAATGACAATTTATCCTAATTCACTGTGGGAACAGATTAAACATTTAAGTATCTGAACGATATTCGATTAAATCAATCGAATGACATAGTAAAATAATAATAATGCACAGACTAACTATCGAAATAAACGTAGCGAATATAGCAGACGGTATGAGCATAATAGCATGACAGTAATGTGCTTACTCAAAGGCGCAATCGCCATATTTGTTTCAAACTATATTTAAATCGTCAGAGGAATGAGAAAACATGAGTCTTTCCCGAATTTACGGCACGCAAATTCACTAACATAGCATCTCGATAATATGTCCGCAGTAGGTATAAAACAAATCGTCCAGATAAAAATCAACCTGTTCCCGTTTATAAAACTCCCGGAGGTTTCAGCGCCACTAACTTAGTACCCTTTCGTTATGAGATCCAGAATGCGTATGTAATTATCTACTCAAACACGTGTCGAAATACACAGAATTACAGTTTTGTCTCACCTTCAAAAACGAGCGAGATAGATAGATAGATAACGCTATTTTAAAAGCGTTCAATAAAAGAAACCATAATTATATCTCACTTATTCTACCTTGGGACAGTGGCGCTAAAACATCACGAACTAGCTATCATGTTAGATATAAACAAACATGTAGGATTCACAAAATCCGCACGTTCCATTTCATACAGTAGGTTACGGCCGCGCCGAAAGGGTAAATACATAAGTATTACTTCATTCACATAGTTAAGCAAACAACCGTGCTTTTGTGTATTCGAACGGATCCATCGGACAGCAAATAAATTAGGCTCACTTAAGTGTAGCAGCTATCAGCGTCGGAACTACTGAATTTACTTTTTAAAACCTAGTATCACTGTGAAGACACACAAAAGCACAATCCGGACAGGGCTCGCGCCTTGCCGACCCGAATAGACCTAGTGAATTTCACGACTGTCAGTCCAAACCGCTCCCAATTTTCAAGAGACTAGCAGGAAAATAGTTCTCAACCCTCTTGCGAGTTCGTCAAAATTCCTACAAAAATGGTAACTTTCGCAAGCTCTTATTACTCGTACGCGTAAGTTGTAATAATTGAACATGTCCGAGTAAGCTAACAAATGGCATTCCGCATTCATCTTACGTAAAATATCTGAGCCATGTGGTTAAAACGATAACAGCGCACATGAGGATTAAACCCGGTACAGTCGAACCCTCTCGCAAATGCTTATTAAGTTCATTATAACCTAACATTTTGTTAGTCTTTGTCAAACATCGTGACATCTGCTTTACAGTTTTGAAGCACACATAAGATCGGCTACTTTTTGGAGTGGCCTACTTCACTCCCGCCATTTTCTCGCTTACTTCTCAGTGTCTCTATGTATTAGAGCTTGACACATATCGCTATAATACGATTCATAGGCTGTTACGTTAAACCGCCATACCTACTCAGCATTTTCAAATCAACAAGCTACAGCATACTTTCAAGTTTGACACGTTTTATATTTACCTAGCGAAAGTTACAAATTATGGTGCTTGAATTTCCGGCTGTCTCTAGTTTGGGCTTCGTCGGGACTTACTGGGCGGCGGCGGCGACCGGGCGGCGGCACTAGCAAGCGCAGCCGCCGTCGGGCTCCTTGTGATCGCCTGGCGCTTGCCGCAGAATCACCTCTTGCACTGCATCACATCAGATTAAGGAAAATACGGAACTCAAACCAAAACATTACAGTAGTGTGCGCCAGTACAATGCCTCGCTGAAACTAATTTGCGACAGGATCTCTTGACAAACTATCTTGAACAGTCTTTTTATTAAAAAACGTCCCACTGCTGGGCACAGGCCTCCTCTCATAATGAGAGGGCTTGGACCGTGGTTCCCACACGGGCCTAGTGCGGATGCGTGTGTATATAAGATGTTTTCCTTCACTGTAAATATCAAATGTAATTTCGGAAAACTCAAGAGGTGCAGGCCGGGTTTTGACCCCACGATCTTTTGCTCAGAGGCCATAGGTCTAACAACTAGGCCACCACGGCTTTTATTTCCACAGATACCCTACTAATAGAAATTCCATACCCATTACTAAGGATGTCGTCGCAAAAATTTACTAAATGTCAATAATGTTAATAGCGAGGCTTTGTACAGACCACGTAAAGCTTGAATTGAAGGTTACACCACAAAAAGTAGAAAGTTGGCTCATCAAAGTACCAAAAATTGTGATCTTAAATAAATTGCTTAAAGTATAGAAAGCATAGCTTTGGCATAAAATAAAAATAATATTAGTACATAGGTAAATTACAGAGCAAATAAACCATAACTTTAAGAAAGCAGTCTATGCTAATTGCTAATAATAAAACTTTGTCAATATACCCCAAGTCGGTTAGAGAACGTATGGTAGAGTTTTAAAACATGAACTTATCTAACGCTTCAAAAATATATACCACTCTTATTTCGATGTAATTAGGCCGTGGTAACATATTTTTGAGAGATTCGAATAGATACACATATTTTGAACTTGACTGTGTTACGATAAATATTGGTTTTATATTTATTTATAGCAATCGCACAAGTATGTGTCACAATTCAAATAAGCAACTGAATCTAATATACTACATAAAAGATTAGTGCTACAGCCATCGAAAACCAAAAGATTGAAATTATTAGAATATCCCTTCTTCTGAAATAACCTATTTGTCAGTCAAATGTTACTCTGACCGAATAATAATGAAATTAAACACGACCCATCCTCCCTCTCTATCTCATCCCATCCCATTCCCATCCCAAACCCATTCTCTATTGAGAATACGCAGATTTATTTTAACCATCTTCAAAAAAGTAGAACGTTCTCAATTCGACTGCACGTTTTTGGGCCAATAAACTTTTTTACCGACACTAATCTGTCCGCGACATTTTTCAAACAATTGCAGACTTTTGTAAGTAAACGTGTTTTTTTCTGTAGTTTAATAGATGGTGTACATGAATAACGGCCATCCTACGTAAGTTCAACCTATTAAACCATTTAATTTTTCGTGATAGAAAATGCAAACTTCATTCGCTCGTATCTATCGAAAAAAATGTTTGAACTATTGTATAAAAGTTGTAAAATCCCCACACAAAAACTGAGCGAGTGAGTGAAACAGAAGATGCTTGCATTTAACTCTCGCGGAGCTGGGACGAGCGGCTAGTAAAGTAAACCCCCTTGCAAAAAAACGGGCACCTATGGTTTTTGTATTTTATGTGCATGAAAGCTTACTTTCTAAGCTTCAATGCCTAAAAATCTGAAAAACCCATAGGTGCCTGTTTTTTTTGCAAGGGGGTTTATATTTTTTCTGGTTCATAAGCAACTACTAGATACGAGTAACATCACTCCAATCATTTAGTTTTCGACGTATTCAATAAATCAGGCTGAAAGAATGTTCCAAGCGACATAAACATTAATATTAGTAACGTTTACTTACAACACTGTTGTTAGACGTTAACCATCACCAACACAGGCACAACACTATTTCAACGAACAATTGACATGTATGCGTGAAATTAGCTACGAATTGCGATTTGTTAACAGTTATCGCAAGTTGATTTTGGAACACCGGAACACCAAATGTGATTTTAGGTTTAAATATTAGAGGGAGCGTTAAATTAAATAATGCCATGCGTTCGATTACCCCCTGACTTATTTGTAATGAGCGTAGAAATAACTTATGTTTTGCATGCTGCTTTCAATGCGTTACGGTGGGAAGTCTGTCATGAACCCGATGCATGTGTCATGAACGAAATGCACTGTTTGCTTTCATCACTACAGTAGACGTACATATGTACATGTCTACGTGTACTTAAATAATACATAATCCATACTAATATTATAAATGCGAAAGTATGTGTATGTATGTGTTTGTCCGTCTTTCACGTCGAAATGGAGCGACGGATCGACGCGATTTTTGGCATAGAGATAGTTTATGGGGCAGAGAGTGACATAGGCTACTTTTTATCCCGGAAAATGCACAGTTCCCGAGGGAACAGCGTGCGATAACCGGATTCCACGCGGGTGAAGCCGCTGGCAAAAGCTAGTTGAGAACAAAGGTGCCACATTAATACACAGCCATTCTACTTTCCCTTGATTTGGGCATTTGTCTTTTCTAAATAAAGTTAAAATTACGCCGAAAACCGTTTACTTAATTATCGATGAAAAAAAAAAACATAAATTCAACTTGTAGCTAATTTCACACTTATAAACGATCACTTTAAAATTGACGTCACATTTTTGTTCTTGTCACTCCGCCAATCTCCGCCTGGCGCTAACTAGCCGTGTTAAAACATATAAGTTATCTAGCAACGCGCGTTAATATAATATTTAAGTAAATAATAGTGTATTAATTAACTCTGTGCATGTAACGAGCGTGTCAAATATTTGTTGGCACAGGCAACATTTTACAAGCAGTAAGACAACTAGGTTTGAATTATTGAACTCTATCAAGTAACTTGATTGTTGGAAGAAATAGGCTCAAGCATACTAAATCGCTTTCTTGATGCGTCATAAAATAACGCAGTTCAGAACAGTCGTTCGTATACAAATGCGAACGAACTATTTCTTCGTTTGCACCTCAATGCGCCCTTTTTCTTAGTTAGCCACAAAAACCAGTCCCACCGAGCGACTAAGCGAGATGTGGCTACTCGTGCTGCTGGCATGCTACAAAAGGAACTCACGTCACACTCTTGTCAATGTTTCTACGGCTGACAAAATTAGCCTAACTAGATGTTGCTTTATTGTTGTACCATCCTTACTGTTAGGTATTAAAATTACAATTTTGCCGCGAGCGCACTGCTAGTTAGCTACGAATCTTCCTCGGCGCTCTACACAGCTAAATCGCAGCGCGCTCGCGGCGAAATCGTTGAGCGCACGCTTCGCTTATAACCAGCCTGCAAATCGTGTGATAAAACGCTGTATAACTTTTACTAGGTCTGTGTATGTACGCTGTCTATTATGTCGTCTTACTGATTGTAATATATTTCCTGTGTTTCGATCTTAGCCCGGAATTAGGCGTTTTACACACCAGACCCAGGGCTCTAATTGCTTGCCAAACTGGCTTCGAACCCGACCGGAGGAGGCTATTACAAGTTACCACCATTTTAGAAACAAAGGCAACAGCCATGAACAAAAATTCGCATACAAACTGTCGGATATATCTGCGCATTTAAAAAGTAAGGCCTGTATCACGGTAAATATGAATACCACACGTGCACCTGCTTTTATGCTTCTAAGGTACCTACTATAAAGTGATTTTTTGGTATTGATCCCAATTTTAAAGAAAATGTAGTATTTGTCATTGAATAATAATAACATTTAAGAACTTGTATATTGCCATTAAAAATTTCCATTTGAAACTTTGGATCGTCCTTAGTGATACAACCAGATACCGTATTGTCTAACCTCCGAGAGCAGCTCGCAAGCACAATCCCACATTTCTTTCTACACACCTCATATACCGTGTGACAAAAGGAAGTGCTGAAAAAGATTGTGATTCCAATTGTGTTAGACAATATGGCCTTAAATTTCCTAGTTTCAATATCCATGTTTATAATTCAATGAAAAATATTAAGACAGTGTTCTTTTGTGGAAAAAAGGACCGAATCAAATTTGGATCACGACTTAAAAATTACCTTTTACACGCGAGCGCGAAGCGAGACGCGGGGCAGTATAGAGGAATCGCATTCAAACGAGCAAAGTGCACAGATAATTCCGATTATCAACTTGTTACCACTGATTTTAAAGTAGTGGTAATTGGGCATACTCCACCGGCGAGCTGATGTGGAATGGTCCAAGTGTAATGGTTCAGCGATGACGTGGTGCTCGATAATGTAACGTGTAAAAGGATACTGTCTTCGGGTGGCTTGCTTTCGGCAGAGTCCATGCCAGGCAGCGCGGCAGCAACTCGTCGGAATAACTGGAATAATTAAACGGAGAATATTAACAAATCTTAAAGTATATATCGTCCTCTAAATATCGTCACTACTTTGAAAAAATCTCGTATCTAAAATCAATATGTCAACAAAATTGAACCTTGATGTAATATGTATAAAGTTCACTCAGAAAAATTATCTATTTTGAGCTACGAGTTTTTTTTAAAGAAGTGACGATATCATAATCTAATACGACAGTGAACAGAGAGAGAAGGATGATATACTCAAGGACAACGTTACTGTTGTTTCGATTCAAGAAATAAAACATTACATAGTGTTAATGTATTATAGTATATTGTTGCTCAAAACTGGGGAAGCTACTAAGTTAAGCTTACTTGAAGGTTAACAACCCCTCTGCAATAATTATATTTGATTATAAAACTCATCCTAACTTTCTAACTCATTCACCTGTTTCACGTTGTACGTTGTTTTGACGACGTTAAACTCCTTAGCTTTGCGATTCCATTCCTACATAAAATCACGCCTCTTTCACAACAGGGTAGGCAGAGACTACGTCCTTCCACTTGCTACGATCCTGGCGTACAACTGTCGCTTCCTCTACATTCATCAACCTTTTCATGCATGCACGTCGGTTTAGAGTACTCCTGACCCGACTTTTTTTCAAAACGTCGTTGATTTGATCGTGGTACGTTCGTCTAGGTCTATGCCTTCCTCTTCCAACGTTCCCATTCACGCTCGTCTCGTCGTCGTCATTTGTTCTACAATTACATATATCTTGTTCCCTACTAGCGTAACAAGGCAAGATTACTTTCGCCGTAAGCAACCATGTCGATAAAAATAAAGCATGCCACTCACTTGTTTCACGTTTTTGTCCGGCTTTAGAGCCTTCAACTCCTTAGCTTTGCGGTCTCGGGCCTCCGTGGAAACCTGCCGTTTGTCGGACAAGTCCGTGTCGTTCCCGACTAGCGCAACAATAAAAGGAATCTTTGCCTCAAACAACCATGTCGATAAAAATAAAGCATGCCACTCACTTGTTTCACGTTGTATCCGGCCTTAGCGCTGGTTTCGATGAACATGACGTTCAACTCCTTAGCTTTGCGGTCCCCGTCCTCGGTGGAGACCTGCCGTTTGTCGGACAAGTCCGTCTTGTTCCCGACCAGCATAATGATGACGTCCGAGCCGCGCTCCGTGCGGACGTCGTCGATCCATTTAGACGTCTGATGGAATGAGTTTGCATCTGCCGGGTTAAATAAAATAAAAACTGTGAGTTAACACTAAAATGGACTTTGCTACTGCACAGCTACGGTTGTGCTATGGAAATTACATCACAGAATGAATAACACAACAAATAGAAACGAGAGGCGACTATAAGACTAAAAAGCCATAATTATTTCTCTAACTCAATCTTTAACGAAGCTAATACGGTATATGACAACTCCTGAATTTGTCATGTCTTATATGTATATTATATTAGTATGAAAATATAGGTATACAGACAGTGTTTAGCGGAGAAAAACTTAAATCGGTTGAAAATTGAATTTAGTGATTTTTTTTAAATCGATATACACCTGTCTTTTTCTCAAACGCTTTTCTCTACGCAGCAAGTATGACGCTACTTGCATGTGACGTCACAGTATGTATACGATAAACTTTACTGCTGAACACAGCATATTATATCGATACCGGAAATCTCAATTGGCGTAAAGGACATTTTAAGACTTTACAGTACAAGCAAAAAACGTTCACTTTTTTGAAAAAAAAATTATAACTCATCTGTTTATTATTGCATAAAAATAATGTTAAGGGAGATTATAGTTTTTTTTATCTCTTCTATCAGATAGCATTATAATTTTTATTGGAAAAAGCATATTTACGGAGATAATGTCTTTTACTACCCCCAATTTTAGATGTTGTGTTCTTTACGCCTGTTGATAACGTGACTTTCAAAATATAACCTTCAGTGGTACAGGTCCCTTTAGCAAAATAAAAGGGCATTATTACTGTCGTAAGAGAAGGAAAACGACAGAAAACGGGGTATAAAGAACATGAAATGTCACAAATTTAGATTGAAATAATTAAAATGGGTTGTAATTCATGGAAAAAATGCAACACTTTTATTCATTACTGTAAGATTTTTATTATTCTAAGTGCAAAACTGTTTTTTAGTTTACCAAAAATAGGCCTTATACCTGTAATCACACATCAAATTTTAGTTTTGTAGTTAATAATCAATATTTATAATAAAGTTTCTTAAGTAAAATATCTAAGCACGTAGGTCCGTGTTGCACGACACGACATTTTTTTATTTTATTTTTATTTTAAGTTTAGTTGTTTTAAGTTAGTTTCTAGATAAGGTCCTCACTGAATATCAGCGTCACGGCTTGCCGTGGCATTATGCTGAGTGGGGACCTGTTTAGCGTCATGTATGTCTTGTATTTGTTCTGTTTTTATTTATGGTGTTAAATAAATGTATTTTCTTTCTTTCTTTCTTTAACCCCTTTCAAAATGGAATAGTAACATCTATATGACACTTTGTAGGTAGTTTAACTTTAGTTTGCTTTATTTTTACAAGTACTTTAGTTCTAATTATAATTTTTCCACCATAAAAGATATAATTATTAATTTTTCTTTCCCCTTGGAAAATAGGATAAGTATTTAGTTTAATTTAACCACCTATTTACATACATTTTAAAAACAAAACTTAATATAATAAGTAATCTATTCATAATCAAATATGAAACACTGTAGCGAATCTTTACAACAACATAGTGAGTAATGAAAATAATGAAAAATTCAATAGGTAAGAAAATAATTTACAAAATTGTGTGTATGGTTTAGCAAAAACAGACCATTATACCTGCATCAAAAATATTTTTGTAGCATAATTATCAGTCAAAAATCAACATCTTATAATTTTTTCAAACAACTAAATAAACAAGACCTTTAATATTAAATAGAAACTTAAGTACAAGAGGTATCGATCTCTTAATTTTAATTTCTTCTTTTTATATCAGTAAGTATTTTAGTTATAATAATATTTTTTCCATTATCATGAAATATTTAAGTATTTTATCAATGTCTCCTTCTACTTATAAAATTGTATTTAGCACTGTTATTCGCTATTCTCTTGTTGTTTAATATACAAGTATTTTAGATGAACTAAAATTATAATCAAAGTAAACTAGGCAACATTGTAATTAATCTTTTGGATGACATACTTAAGGTGACCGTCTCAAATATAATTAATACTTAATCAAATCTTAAGAAAACTTTTAAAATCGCACATAAGTAGTTAGTAGATTTTTTTGGTTCGGCATTGTGTAGACTACTTGTCACAAAGTGAACTTAGTAACACCCACAGAATAACGTAAAAAACACAGCAAAACTGCATACAAAAAATCGCACGGAGCGGCGGCGGCGCAGTTGGACGGTATGAACCTGTTTGTTTACGTTTGTTCGCTTAGCTAGCCCTTACCCCGCCGCCACGCTCCCCGCTCGTGCCCTACGTACACCGCTACACGTCGTATGAAGTCTCTGATATTATTGCGATCTATTATTACGTTATAATTTATATATAGCGTACTCTGTCTCACACAGTATCTAATATGAACTACGAGTAAAATCATCAAAGTAGCAACAAAGCTTGGGTTGTAAAGTCATTTTAGGACATCATTTTAGTCATTTTAATTATTTATTCCCATATTAGCTTGGGTTGTAAAGTCATTTAAGGACATCATTTTAGTCATTTTAATTATTTACTCCCATATTTTTTATGAGTTGTAACAGTCTTTGAGGTCTTAATGGACACACGTAAGTAGCATATAAATTACGTCAAAAGTAAACTAGGTAGTAAAGGACATCAAAACAGAGAAATCTCTTTACACCCAGATACACTATGTAAATAAAGGTTTACGTCCAAGCAAAGTTTATAAAATGTCCTTTAAATCATTTTTTTCATAAATAATCTTGAATAAGTTGTCCAAAATGAAAGTGGTAAAGGTCAATTTTTTAATCGTAGCGTTGCTTGGAATATACCATTCGATAGAGAAAAAAAAGCTGTATACGATGGTACTTAAAACTCATTTTCGCATTTTTGTCCTTTACGCCATTTGAGATTTCCGGTATCGATATATTGATAAAAACCTATGAAAACGTAAAAAAACGTGAATGAATTAATAATAGAAGGTGAAAAGGAAGTTACACTTTTCCTACTGAATGAAAATATACACAATAACATTTCTATTCCTGTTGCTATTACTTATGTGTAACTGTTCTAACTAACCGATTCCACATAAAACAACATATACCTACATACTCTACAGCCAAGACTATTATATATGTGTAATGTAAGCTTATATTATAATTAAAGGCACACAACACGTAGAAAAAGCTCAGACTCGTTTCACAATCAACGTTGTGGCATCATCGGGACTATTCCGTACGCGAAGGAGTATTCGTCGGCGTAGTAATTAGTTTTAGTTCATTCATTGTTATGGAGTTCCATAAAGTTACGTCATTTGATGGAATATTTATAGACCGAGCGGTGTGTCCGACGCATGTTCAGCTCCAGCGGATATCCAGTTTTTCTCCACTACAGGTCGCGTCTCTCAACCATTCTCGTGAAATTTTGTGAGCAGGTTCGATATGTACTTTTTCTTTTTATTCAGTTTTCGTTTTTTTTTACACATCACACATTAGAAGATGGATTTTTACATGAGCAAAAACACGAGAAATTCCCGAGGCACGAGGCCGTAGGTAACGTAAGTAGGTGCTCCCTAAACAACATTTCAATAGAATCTGACAATTTTAATAGATATTTAAGACATATTAAATGATATTGTAACGGATAACGCACGTGTGCGCGTGTTGCCGCAGCCGCCGAGTCGCGTGCTCCTGTGAAGAAGGGCTACGATATAGCCCGAAACAAGTCGAGCTAGACTCGATTTAACGATTTTCGATTTGTGTTACGCGAGTTATCCGTTACAATATCATTTAATATCACAGTAGTTTAATATTCAAAACATTTAAGACAGCCAAACGTGGGCACACTTAATTATGAATGTCCCTGTTGATGTGATTATAATCTAAAAGGAATCAAAACAGAATAATAATCACATCACCAAGACTTAGGCAACCCAGTGTTCATATTAGTTGGGTGAAATGTCTACTCTACAGAATAGTCAGATTCTATTGAAAAAGAGTTTACGTACCCGCTACTTACCTTACCTGCGCCTAGCGCCATCTCGGATGGCTAGAGGGGGGGGGGAGTCTCGTGAGATCTACAGCTCACCGAGCCAAGTCCATATACTTTTCAATATGTATTTGAATTCGACCGTTACTAACTCCAATATATCTATTATGGAATTGAAAGAACGGATCTTGCTATTTTTCGATCAGCTCAGCGCCTTCAGAATAAAACAGAAATTACTTTACGGGAGTTTCACTTCGCTTATCTTTTTCTGCCTTTTTTCAAGGACGAGTTGGACATGGATGACTCAAACTAAATTCTTTTAACGACGTAACAACGATCATGGGCTCTTGCGTTTGATTGAGAATCTTGAATCTCGGACTCCATCGCAGTAAAAAAAATACTAAAATATTAAAATTATAATTATTGTATCCATTCATTCCAAATAATCAAGTAATATTATAAACATTGACTGCAACAATCCTATTAATTAAGGATTAGTAGTTAATTAATGAAATGTACCAGTAGTTTTTTATTGAAATAAACAGCTTTTCATTTAATTTTTTATTTTATTTGTTTTAGTCCAATATAAGTCGTACTCTTATCTGCTTAAAATAAGCTAGTGCTAGTCTGCCTAAAAAAGAAATGAAGATAACCAGTTGCGGAAGGAGTTGCGGGAAACCGGTGGATGCGAGTGGCGAGTTGTCGTTCATTGTGGCGTTCTAAGGGAGGCCTTTGTTCAGCAGTGGACGTCTTCCGGCTGATGATAACCAGTTAAGGGTGAAGACCAAAGTGTTTTTTTTTATTTCTTACTTTTTTGGCAGAGTTAGTAGCAGATATTTTTAGCCGCGATCTGTCAAATTTCGGATGGGCGCCAGGTTAGCCAAACAACCACACAAAGCTTTTTTTAAATACGGCTATTTACTATTTTTGATAGGATTCGTAGCAACAATTGTTTGTACTCAATCTGTCAAATATCATAAGACCGTCAGGTTGACCAACTCGACACTAGATTTTTTTACACTATACAGGCTAATTTTATAGCAAAAATAGTTGTGTTACCTCTTTGATGGTGCAATTAAAAAAAATCTAAAACAATGCAATAATGGATTTTCATACATTTTTTCTGCTCTGGAGCAGAAAAGTGCTGTTTTGTGCTGGGTATTTAGTGCGATTGTGATGAAATTAAAGCATAGTTGGAAGATTTTTTTTTACCAGGGAACAATGCAATTGTGATTATGTGCGCGAGCTACTGTACCTACAAGGCGATTTAATCAATACGTGTTATCTTAAAATTTTCACTACAACGAATATAGAAAAAGTCGTAAATAAGGATTCGGCAGCTTACGGGTAATTATCATTTTATCGTGATATCGGAGCCATAAAAATATTAGCCAGTGCTCCCTGTTGTTTACTACAAACTGTAGTGGCTACGCAAAATGTGTATTATGTAACAATTGTAGGTACCTAGATGACGTTTCAATCGATTATAGTTCAACTGCAATTGACAAGATTTCATTTTTTCAACACCTGTAAATTACTACCGGAATCGAAAGAGTTTTGCCTCTTGAACATGGCAAAATATTTATTATAATTTATTTCTCCATATTCAAAAAAATACACAATAATTAAAAAATGTATCTGAATTTGTTTCCTTTCCCTTTTGCACCAGAAAAAGGAGCTGTCATAATTTTGACAACGTCTACTTCAGATTTACGCATGATTTAAGTGATCTTTTTTTTAATAGAGACTAGACAAAAGTAATGAATCTATTATATCGTAGATTTGGAGTTAAGCCCTTTTCGAATAAGCGCATCTTAAAAAAATTATAACAAATTAATTAATAATCGTAGCGAAATTTTAAAAATATCAGCGTCTTTCTATTTCCAAGCAGAATACAGAGAACGAATCAAATTATAGTCTTAGAAATATGAAATGTTGTCAATTGAAAAATCGTGAAAAAATTAAAGGCTGATCAGAATTATAAAAAACCTCGCCATATTGCAGAAAACGAATAGAACTAATTTCTTGCACTGGTAACAATAAATTCAAATGTCATCTGTCTAGTGCTGTCAAAGTTTAACGTTTGCGCGTCGTATTTCAAACTGTCATTTTGTGTTTTTGTGCGTTAATATGCCGAAGATTATCCATAGCCTTGGAAGGAAAATAATTCACACACACTCAAACATCATGTATTCCTAAATGGGGTAGGCAGAGCACACGAAACGTTATACCGCTTCGGAGCCACTT
Organism: Choristoneura rosaceana; assembly: GCA_037349165.1. Lineage (NCBI taxonomy): Eukaryota > Metazoa > Arthropoda > Insecta > Lepidoptera > Tortricidae > Choristoneura > Choristoneura rosaceana. Next base: position 4,142,638 of record JAZBNJ010000026.1, read on the forward strand.
TAAGCAATCTTAGGTTTTAAGTTTGACAAAAACGGTACAATAGTGACAGGTTGCTATAGCCTGTCGCCTACGCAAAAAAAACGCGAAAGTCTTGAGTTTTTCGAAATTCATGTGCGGAATTACATTTGAAATTTACCATGAGCTTGACGGTGAAGGAAAACATCGTGAGGAAACCTGCACCAACCTGCGAAGCAATTCAATGGTACGTGTGAAGTTCCCAATCCGCACTGGGCCCGCGTGGGAACTATGGCCCAAGCCCTCTTGTTCTGAGAGGAGGCCTGAACCCAGCAGTGGGACGCATATGGGCTGGGATGGTGTAGCGGGGTGATGACACGGTGTAATGTGTACAGACCTTTAAGTTAAATTTCTTACTCGAAACTTAATTCTACTTTCTGACGTCCCAATAAACCCTTGTTACGTTATTGGCCTCGCATACGGTCCCCGAATAGAGGGAGGGAGGCTGGGTTGGAACAAATATTTGCCAATGACGGGACGCACAAGGTCGTAACAGAACCAATATTGGGTACCAACATTCAAATTACGAATTTATATTACTTAGACTTAGGCAGGTACACCTATTGGGCATAGAAAAACTGAAGTAAGTGCGTAAGTTGGTTCATAGTGTTAATTTTGCGATTTAATCAAGTTATACCTTTCTTTGAACAAATAGGTTTACTTGATGCATATTTTTATTTTATTATACTTGTACGCCTATTCTACGTCGTTTTAATTAAACCTGTTTCTAATTGACGACTTCTGCTGCTAAGTTTCTTAGAAATTACTAGAATTATTGAACTAAGCAGAGTTTGCAATATAATTCATAATGTATCTTTAGTTGGTCAAGAACGTGCGTTATCGGCTTTGACAATAATTTAATACCTAGTTTCACGAGACTGTGGCGGAGTGAACTAAATGTATGTCTATTAAAACTTCGGTTATCAATTTAAAATAGACGTAAGAAAATTATCGACCCAGTGCGTAAATCCTACATTGTATCAGCGCCGAATAAGCTGTTTGGTGTTATCATAATCTTAATTTCATACTTCGTGTGAGGCTAATTAAAACGTTATTTCCTAACCTTCGACAACCGAGGTCGGTGGCACACTTTCGGCCAGTGCAGACGATTCATGCAACCAATAGCTGTAACCGCTCCATTTCCTAGTCTCATTCTTTCAGTCGCATTTTTTAAAAAGTTGAAAAAGTCGAAAAGTGTGAAGCAACGCTTGGTCATTTTCTACGCTCGCTGCACTGCAAGCTTACGTAAATACTAATAATATGATGAATAAAATGATTTTTGAACTTTATTTTGATCCTTTTTTTCGTAGCTCGCAGTTCTGTTTGAAATTAAATTACGTAAGCCGGATTGAGAAGTTTCTCTGACAATGTCCATAAAAATTCCGGACTAATATTATGAATCCATGAATGTGAAAGTCTGTTGTATTGTTCATCTTTAGCTAACTACAAAGCGGGGCACCAAATCTTTGTTTTCTCATCAAGTAGGTAGGTAGGTAGAGGCGAGGTCGGGATGCGACTTTGAGTAAAGTAATATCTCAAGACCCAAAAACTTTTCTCGTTCGTTACCGATTTACGCAAGAACAAAAAACCCTTATTTCAAACTAGCTGTTACCCGCGACTTCGTTCGCGTACAAATTATTTCCCGCGGGAACTATGCAATTTTCAGGAATAAAACTATCCTATGTCCTTCCTCGGGATTTAAACTATCTTTACCGATACCGATTTTCATTTTAATCGGTTAAGGCGGTTTAGACGTCAAGAGGTAACAAACAGACCTACTAAATTTCGCATTTATAATCATCATCTCAGCCGTAGGACGTCTAATGTTAGACATAGGCCTCCCCCATAGACCTCCAGTTGCTTCGGTTGGCAGCGGCTTACATCCACCGTGAACCCGCGGCTTTAACCAGGTCATCCGTCCATCTCGTTGGTGGACGTCCTACGCTGCGCTTGCCGTCCGCGGCCACCACTCGAGAACTTTTCGGCCCCAACGGCCATCTGTTCTCCGTGCTATATGGCCCGCCCATTGCCATTTCAACGAGCTAATTCGCTTAGCTATGTCGGTGACCCTTGTTCTTCCACGTATCTCCTCAAGCCAAGCGCCAAGCGTACCGATACCAGCTTAGGTATAACATGAACTTTTTTTCGCTTAAATACTTAAGTAAAGTTGCGTAGAAGAAAATAATTAGAGATGTGCCGATCGTGACTTTGGCCGACTAGCCGATTAGTCGGTTGTATAGAAGCCGACTAATCAGCCGACTAGTCGGCCAAGCCGATCACGGTTTCCGGGATTTCTATGACGCTTCTTTAACCAGCTGATTAGCGCGCAAGTCACAACTGACGCTTGTAAGTTACCTATCAAAGCGGTGTTTTTGTGTAAAAATATTTTACCTTCTCTTATTATTCATTAAAGTGACTTTAATGATTTTTTTTTAATTTCAAAAAGAAAGTTAAAACAAATAACAATTGAACAATGATTCCCATAAAATCAAATGCCAAAAAAAATTTAATGTACAATGAAAAAAAAATGATGTATGTACAATGATCATGTGAAAAAAAAATTGATGTACAATGATCACATTGCTTTACATTTAAAAATGAATAATAATGATTATAAAATACAAATATTAATAAATAATCAAGGCTCTGCATATACATGAAAATGTTTATTGAAAAATACATCGAGAAAAGTATGGTACGGCCGTGCCTTTTGTTTTGTTTTGCTCGACTTGGCGGGGGCACTGCCGTGCCCCCAGATACAAAGTAAGATGCCGGATAGTCAGCGCTTTTTGCCGACTATTCGGCGACTACGATAGTGGCCAGATAGTCGGCTTTACCGACTAGTCGGCACATCTCTAGAAAATATATCTCCACACACTTGTGCGGGCGAGTTTTCGAGCCAGTCTACCCACATAATTTCATCCTGCTCTGCGAGTCCCAAGACGTTACGGACTATACTATGCATCAAATATTCAGACACGAAGCTCACTAGCCGACCTACATAGCTCCCGACGGGTAGTTCTATAACATATATCACTTTAATCAGACCGCGTTCGTTTTAACAGGCGAATAAATACTTTAAAAAGTGTATATACCTACTGTAAATATGTATGTAAACTCTTTATTGTACAAAATAAGTAAAATAAATATAACGTGTAGTATAGTAAATAAAATAATAATAATAATATATAATAGTATAATGTATAGTAAATATAATGGAATTGTTATTTAACAATATTTCAAAGTTATGCCTTCTCGTATTTTACTTCAAAAAGGGTTTTAATAGTTTCTATTTTATTTCTTTGTATATATATTCGGGACATCGATATAGTATATACCTACTTAACATATTGTTACATTAACAATACCACGTCCAGGATTGGATAACCAAAAGGCCGCCATGATTATGATGATGATGATGATGATGATGACATTAACAATATTAGGTAAATTATATAAATTTTGGTATGTACCTATATTGAACACATTATTATTACAAAAGTTTGTCTCGCAATGATATAATCCATACTAATACTAATATAGATACTATACTATCCATACTAATATTATAAATGCGAAAGTGTGTGTGTTTTGTATGTTTGTGTGTTTGTCCGTCTTTCACGCCGTAACGCAGCGACGGATCTACGTGATTTTTGGCATAGAGATAGTTTATGAGCCCAAGAGTGACATAGGCTACTTTTTATCCACGAAAAATTCATAGTTCCCGAGGGAACAGCGCGCGATAATCGAATTCCAAAGGCGCGGGCATAAGCTATTTAGTTATAAAAAACCAGCCAAGAGTATGTCGGACACGCCCGAAGTAGGGTTTCGTAGCCATTACGAAAAAAGTAAGTAATATTTTTCTAAGGATTTCGTATTTTATACGGAATCTTCCAAGTTTAGGTATATTTTATGCCTTACGCTGCTATTTACTCATAAACTACTCATAATTGTCAAGCAAACTTAGCCGTTATAGTTTTCCTTGGAAGTTTGATATACTAACTACCATCCTGAATTTTTTCAAATTTTTCCACCCACCGGTTTAGATTTTAGAGGGGGGGGTGGGACGCTCGATTTTAATGAAAATTTGCACTTTAAAGTTGAATATTTCGCAAACAAATTACTGAATCAAAAAATCGTTTGGGCAAACCCCTAATGGTTTTAAAATACCTATCCAACGATATCCCACACTATAGGGTTGGATGAGAAAAAAAAAATCACCGCCTCTTTACGTATATGGGAGGTACCCTAAAAAAATTGTTTTTGAATTTTTAATCATACTATTTTGTCGGCAGACAGACAGACAGACATGGCGAAACTATAAGGGTTCCGTTTTTGCCATTTTGGCTCCGGAACCTTAAAAACTGGCGTTGCGTGTTTAGTTTGCACTATTGGCGTCTCTGTCGCTGTCGTTATAGAACTAATTGATACTACTGCTTTATATCAGTGTATACATACAGGAATTATTTTTTATTACTCAGTTATAGGTGGCACAACTGGCAAATTCGCTTAATTGGTAACTACATGAACAAAAGTATTTTTTATTACACATTGGTTTTCTAATCACACCAAAGTTTTAAAAAACTTTATCACCATCTTATACCTGAGGCCGTATTTCCTAAAATTTCTGATGCTCGCAATCGCAATCAAATGAAATTTTTTATATGCAAAAATTGTCATTTTATTGCGATCGCGAGCGAAAGAAACATTAAGCAATACAGCCTCTGGTTTATGATGTCATAATCTATAACACTCATAGAATTACATAGACCTACAGGTACTAGAGGGCTATGTGTAATGTCTCAATGAGACTGACAATTCGAACAAGCTCAATAGGTGTAAATTTTTATATGAAAATCGTTATAAACCTTGTATTAATTTAGAAGCCATTGTCACTCACTTGTTATATCATAAACAACAACAGCGACAGTGGAGTCCCGGATGTAGGAAGGTATGAGTGAACGGAACCGCTCCTGCCCTGCAGTGTCCCAAAGCTGCAGTCGTACCGTGCGGTCCTCAAGGTACATTGTCTTCGAGAGGAAGTCTATGCCAATTGTTGCCTGCAATAGAGACCCACAGTTAATGCTTTTACTAATAAAATTGAAATGTAATATTAAAGATAGAAGACTCCTTTTCAGACTTACAGTCATGATCTTTAATTTGAGACTCATTTTATAAAGAAATCCTTTGAATTGTCATACAAAATGACAGATATTTGATCATGAGTGGGTCCCAAAATGAGAATTGTGATTGTAAATCCACACTTCAAACATATCTAAGAATCAAAGAAATTTATTTCACATAAATTTTGCACTTTCTCATCAGAAAAGTAGCCTATGTTAATCAAGAATAGCATAGCTTTTTATTAGTTAAACAAATGTCCCAAGTTTTCCCTAAACGCAAACAAACAAGATATCAAACTCACAGTTTAACCTTTTTATATATTATTGTAGACTAGAATAGATAATCTATAATCTTGCAATAATCATCAAACAGGTTATCCACTGGGGCAGCTCTATTGAAACAAAACATGCAAACAAAACTGGCAAAAAATATGGAAGCTCAGAAATGAAATCTTCAGAATGAAAGAATACCATATGACAATAAATAAATAAGAAAATAATCTTTGCATACCTACGTATTTTCAATTTTATATTTAAAAAGACTACTGTAAAACTTGAGTTTCCTATAAGTTTCTAACAACGTAAACTAAAAGCTGTAATAGAGTAGGTAAGTTCTTATTTGAATATTGACATTCAACAGAAAAATAACCATCATAGTAATTGATTTATTTCAAAAAAAAAAACATATGAATATGAAATACAATTGACACAGTTGGCACAAATAAAACCGTGACTTTGTGAAAAATCTTTGAAAGAGCTCTTGATTAATTTTGGATTCATAATGTTATTAGACTTTCAAAAAATGGTTAAGGTAATTAACCTATGATTCAAGCTAGACTTATAAAAAAACTGGTTTCTAATTAGAAAAGCACTCTAATAACAACAAAATAGGGTGACTCACCTGATAAGTGTTGTCAAAGCTATCATACATGAATCTAGTGATGAGCGACGTCTTGCCAACTGAAAAACACCAAGTTCCTATGAGAACATCCCGGGAGGCACCGGGGCCGCTCACGAGCGATCGGTGGCGGCGAGAGCCGCTAGCTCAGCCGTCAGCCGCCAGCTAGAACAATGGTTCACGCGCTGCGAGCGTAACCTACATCGCTAAAGTAATTCCGCGTACTCATCCACCACGACCCCGTAACGGCACCGATCACCCGTGAAACCAACCACCCCAACCGAATCTAGGTCAGTAATTCGATAAAGTCTAGACGAATCTATACCTTACGTGTCGTAAATTCAAAAACTAGGTATTAAAAATGTACGACCAAGACAATTTCGGGCCCGACTTACCGCTCTGTTCTCCGAGGAAAACGAGCTTGAACTTGCGTAGAGGATTACCAAATTCACCCGACGCGGACATCGTGATTGTATAAATTAGTTCGCTAAACTATTAATTTCACAGTATTTCTTATCACAGAAAACTACATGAACAATGACAGCTCGAGCCACTCCTCACACACGAGCGCAGCGCCGCCACGTTACCCGGCGGACTGACGGCGCGACGCACAAGCCAACTCAGCAAAAATCTTAATAAATTATTTTTATTTTAGTGCAAATTTAATAAATACATCTCAATGAAGGAAACTTATAATTCTCAAATTGGAATATATTCTGGCTATTAAGAATTTCAACTTTTATCGTTACATTCATGAAAATCATTACAAGGAGATTGGGTTTCTGAACGGAATTCCAAATTTTGACAACACATTAAAGTAGGTGCGGTTTGCGTCATTACAAAGATCAATCAGTCAATATGATGATATTAACAATCAATTTTACTCTTTATCGCATAATGTTACAGTTGCTTTTTGACTTTAATTTATTCATAATATTATGCTATACTTATGAAATCCATTCAAAGGGGTACCATACCATACCAATACCAAGTACACTCACGCGCGCAAGTTTGTGTTCTCTTTTTGGGTCAAGATATTTAAGCTACAGTTAACTGACATACACCTACTTACAACACTATAAAGTGATGTAATTCAATCGTTATAATGATTACGAATCCGCAAAGAATGAACATTTGGATGAGTCACCATTTCCTTATGTATACCTGGGTAGGTAGTGTTAAAGATTTGAAAGTTGTTTTTGTCCTGGTGGGGTCACACTGAAGTAGCTCAAATGAGGCGGAACACCATACGGCTCACTATCAACCAGATGATAGCTAGCTGAAAGAACATCTTACGGGACATTAACAACCATAACAACAACAGAAACAGAAGTAACATCAGTGATGACAAAGTAATGGGAGTCGTTGAGTTTTTTTTTTGTATCAGTAGATTGATAACCAAGGGTGGAAAGTGACCCATTGCACCCGAGATATTTCTGGCGCTCGAACGAAGTGAGAGCGCCAATAGTTCGAGGGGAAATGGGCTAGTCACCCGAGTTAGACACTCTACTTTTCATTTCGACTGTGAGGAAACTAAAATACTACAAAAAAACGCGAATAATAATAAATTGAACTTACTTATATGTCGTGGCTAGCCGAAAAATTAAAAAAAAAAAATACTTTTCACTCTAAAGGAGAAAACACAATTTTCCACCCGGCTATCTACCCATGAAAATTAAACTTTCCGAACAGGAGAGATGAAAAGGTAATTTGTAGGTAGTAAAGCCAGATTTTAAAGATTTCCTGTTCTTTCTCGGAATATATTTAGATGTTTTGAAAAATAACAATATAAAAAACCGGCCAAGAGCGTGTCGGACACGCCCAAAATAGGGTTCCGTAGCCATTACGAAAAAATTAAGTAATATTTTTCTAAGGATTTCGTATTTTATACGGAATCTTCCAAGTTTAGGTAGGTTTAGGTTTAGGTATATTTTATACCCTACGCTGCTATTTACTCATAAACTACTAATAGTTCTCAAGCAAACTTAGCCGTTATAGTTTTCCTTGGAAGTTTGATATACTTACTACCATCCTGAATTTTTTCAATTTTTTCGACCCACCGGTTTAGATTTTAGAGGGGGGGGGGACGCTCGATTTTTATGAAAATTTGCACTTTAAAGTTGAATATTTCGCAATCAAATGACTGAATCGAAAAATAGTTTGAGCAAACCCCTAATGGTTTTACAATACCTATCCAACGATATCCCACACTATAGGGTTGGATGAGAAAAAAAAAATCACCGCCACTTTACGTCTATGGGAGGTACCCTAAAAAAAATTGTTTTTGAATTTTTAATTATACTATTTTGTCGGCATAATTTACCTATATATCCGTGCAAAATTACAGCTTTCTAGCATTGATAGTCTCTGAGCAAAGCCGCGGACGGACAGACAGACAGACAGACAGACAGACGGACAGACAGACAGACAGACAGACATGGCGAAACTATAAGGGTTCCGTTTTTGCCATTTTGGCTCCGGAACCCTAAAAAAACGGGGTGAGCCAGACGAAAAAATCGTAAAATTTATACAGTAGTTATGTATTTACCGTAAAAACATGAAGTAAACGGTGCTTACTGAGAAGAAGGAAATTATGTAAATGAAATATCTTGTGCCGTCATCTGCAATAACAATTAATGTGTACTTTTACCTTCTTAACAAATGATAGGTACCTACCAAGCAGCGTTTTCACCAATAATATGCGAGGATGTGTTGCGAGTTGCGATGTGCTTTTCATTAACCAATAGAAACGGTTTCTTTACACATCCTCGCACAGCACATATCAGCTGGGCTACAACGAAATTCGAAACTCGAAGTTCGTGTCGTGCGGTCCCTCGACATTTATTTATACTATTAATACGAGAGCGAGAGGAACGGTACGATACGAACGAGCGGAGCGAGGGGAGGTAAATGAAGCGATTCTATTAGTTAATTAAATAATAAAAAAAAAAAAAAATATTTAAGGGGGGGTCACATACAACAAACTTGATTTTTTTGGTAATGAATGTCTATTACTGTATAGATAATGTACGGAAAACGGAACCCTTCGTGCGCAAGTCTAACTCGCACTTGCCCGGTTTTTATGTATATAAAATTATAAACCCCTTTGCAAAAAAAAACGGGCACCTATGGTTTTTGTATTTTATGTGCATGAAAGCTTACTTTCTAAGCTTCAATGCCTAAAAATCTGTCTGAATAACCATAGGTGCCCGTTTTTTTGCAAAGGGGTTTATCATGCACCCAGTCTTAGTGTCGATATTTTCATCTAAAACTCCGCGAAATAAGGGTATGGAAATAAAAATATTACTTCTTCAACAAGACTTTATATACAACTTAATACAATTCCTTTACTCTGGCATATTCTCATGGTAACCAGCAGCCTCCTTTGTAGCACTTTGTTACGTAATCTACACACATTAGTATATTACACATCTAGGGCGATAAACATAGTATCAGTTCACAGCTAAATAGTATTCGACGCACGAGTCGAAGGCGAGGGTAAATTGATGCGACAATTAGGCTGGGTTTCCACCAGAGATATACGAGGATATGTTGCGAGGAATGTGGTTTTCATGAACCAATTAGTAATGCTTTATTTACCTAACCTCGCTCTACTCAGCTATTACCACTAGACTAGAGCTGTGCTGGACGAGGACAGGCAAATAATAATGTCATTTATTTCAGATTATTATCCATACTTTGTTAGTAAATTAAGCGTTTTTATTGGTCCATTAAAAATAACTTCCTTGCAATACATCCTCGCACATTTCTGTGTTAGTGTGGCATATTATGTTCTCTGTGGTGTGGCGTTTTCACAAAACATTCGTTTACTATTCGAAGACATAAATCGAGCGTTCGATCGTCGATACGTAGCCGCCACATGTTCACGGTTCCACATGTTCACATGTCAACCGTTTTCGTTACGATACGACGAAATAGTTTACGTAGCAAAGCTACACTCCCAAAAGCTATTGCGCAAACTTTCCGCTAGAGGCGCTGTCCGTGTTTCCATACAAATTGAGATTTTAACGCGAACGCTATCGAGACGTATTTTGTAAACGGGAAAATACACTAAGCATACTTACTGGTGGAAACGCAGTCTTAACATATAAATAAATCGCGTCGAATAGTGGCAGTATGCGGTAAGTATTTCATCGTCAAGAGCGCTAATTTCTATTTATACAGGGTGACATTTTGAACGTGATACAAAGTCAGCTCAGTTACAGCTGGACAACTATAATAATCGTCACTTCTTAAAAAAAAACTCGTATCTCAAAATGTATGATTTTTCTTAGTGCACTTTATGACCATTACGTCAAGGTTCAATTTTGTTGACGTATTGATTTAAGATACGAGATTTTTTCAAAGTAGTGACTCATTTGTTCAAATTAGTTTGGCAAAATGTAGTATGTTCAAACTTTAAATCAGAGGTTTCCAAAGTCGTCCAAATGGACCTCAAGGGTCCACGGGAGAAAAGACGGAGGTCCACGTTGGCATGAAAAAAAAATGGACGTTTTGGTAATAAAGTAGAAATAACAACAGGAGGTCTACCGAAAACAGTAAAACTTTGAAAGTGGGGTAGGAAGAAAAAAAAAGGGAATTTAAAGCCACAAACTAAAAATTTAATGAAACTAAATTTGAACAAATGAGTTAATGCATTACATTGTCAAGCATTAACTGAGATGAGCTTGAAACACCAATTTTAAGTCACGTTCAGAAGTTACCATAACTTGAATGCCCATTACGGCAACTCATCCGAAACTTATAAGAGCAATTTAGCTTTAACTTTATTCGTATAAAGGAAATTATTGGCGCTTGAACAAGCTTTTGTCTCAAAAAGGGGCCGTTTTTATTCGACTTGCACAAAACAGCTTCAGAAATTGGTCACTATCAGCGCACATAGGAACTGAACTGTCCATTTATGACTAAGTAATCAAATAGTAACGAAATGTATGTAACATATGTATTATTAATTTAAATCAGCTTTCTTCTAAAAACACAATAGCCACTTCTGTGTACTTTTATAAGGTTTGGTTTGAATTTTATTACTACTTATAAGCTAATCCTTCATGAACCATCAATATACATGTAGAAAGAAAACAAAAATATAGTAAATTTCTGAAAAACTTAAAAAAAACACCTTACAAAAACAATAAAACATTACAAAAGTATCAATCTCCAATGAATCACGTCAAGACAAAAAAATAGCAAGAATTGTTAAATTTATAAGAATATGTTGCTAAAACGTCATCGTAAAAAGTTTAAATATTTATATAATTTTAACCTTTTGCCTGCTAGTGACACCATCTAGATCTAGATCTAGAATCTGAGTATCTTTAGTCAAAGCTGCAAGCTCTTACTAAATCAGCACAGTGTCAGCATGTGTCAGCACTAAGTCCAAAGAGTTAAAATTATATAGGTATGATAAAGCCTTTATTACTACCTAGAACCTATCTAGATCCTAGGGCACATTGCTATTTAGACCACCGAGACTTAAAAAATCCATGACGGAATTAGTACACTACAGATCGAACACGAGTATGCGCGAATGCCGAATGGTGCGCAGCGAGTTTCTCTATTCATTGCATTATCGTCGACATCCACACGGCACACGATAATCAGCGGGGCTATTACGAAATTCGGAATCGAAGGTCGTGTCGTTCCGTCTCTATGACACTTATACTATTTAAGACGAGAGTGAGAAGGACGGCACGATACGAACTTCGAATTTCTGTTACATTTGTGACAAGCTTGTTGGCGCTAATATCGCTAGGTCCGTTTTATAACTTTGACATTTGTGCAACGTCTGTCATTGGTTAAATAACTACATGAGCCAATCGCAACCAAGACAAGACAGTGAAAAACCAGAAAAACTAACGCCATCTAGCGGTTTTTAGCCTGTCTGACGATTTTTCTGCGAAATCCTCATCTCATTCTCATAAAAATAGTTATCGCGCGAAATCGTTAACAAGGCTTTCAGGATGTTTATCAGAATTTATGTTATTATCGTACAGTATATACGACGTCCAATAAAGCTAACATATTCACACCATGCTATAGCAACGGATCGAATACAAAATCACAAAAAATTAAACACGTTCTGAACGCCTTTTGACAGCTGACAATTCATAAACAGATAGTTGATAATAAATAAAGTATTAACTCCATAACAACCTCAATGTTTTTTAAGTAGGCGGTCAAAAGGTTTTTGGCTCCCCTATATTCGCGTTGCAAGAATCTTTTGTCAAGCGGTTAGAAAATAAGAACACAATATACAATACATTTACAGGTAGAAGACACTAACTGCTGTTTCAGTTATATGGTAGTAGTAAGATTCCGGTACTGAAGTGCCTTTTGGTAAATAAAAATAGAATATTCAAACTTCATGCCCAATGAGTCAGCGATTTTTGAATAATAACCTCATCGTTTCAGTAAAAAAAAACTGTCGACGCTTCGGTTATTTTTATGGCTTTCACTGCTCATCTAACAGTCTTTGTACCTCGAAACCATCCAATTTGGCAAAAGCCAAACCTACCATCTCACCTTTGCTACCATCTCATCTCAAGCTTAACCTTAGGGGGCGTGCCGTCTCCGTGGAAACATGTTCTCTTCGACGACGATCACGCCACACAACAAATCGTATCCTGTACGGTTATGACGGAAGACGAATAGCACTACACATAGGGGAAACAGTAAAGAGATTAGGAAGTTCTTCATCAGGGACCTTACAAGAGCCACCATGAATGTGAGCGGTCTGCCAGGGTAGAGAAGAACAGTTTCCTTGGGGCGGCCTTCGACGGGGATGACGGCGGAGGCTGTTACCACGCGGAGCCCAAGCAGCGCCTTGCCGGGAGTGGCGCCTCCCGTGCGGCCTACGCTTCCACTCAGACAGAATGCCTGGAAAAATAAATTTTATTTTCATTGCTATTTGTTTTAACCTGCAATTTGCATTGCATTTCAGGATTTTTGACAAGCAAAATATCTCACTAGATGGCGTTAGTAACGAGCGTCAAATGTGTGGTATCGATCATTTTAGATTGGATACTGAACTGACATAGACAGCCAGAAGAACCACTCTGAAAGTACCGCAGTTTTGATTCCCCAGCATCTTGTATGGAAACACTTTAGCAAATGTATCTTTTGATTGCACTGACTTAGATGTTTGATTTTTCGCTGCTTCAAAGAGTAGCTGACTTGAGTATTTGATAATTTTATTTCAGCTTAATACCTCCATGCTTTCCTAAGAAAAAGTGTCTTGACAATTGGACAACAAAGTGATAAGGGTTCCATGGTTGCCGACTGAGGTATAAAACCCTAAAAACATCAAAATCAGTGCACAAAGACTATAGTGATATTGACAATCATACATACAATAAAATAAAGACTGTAGTTGAATGGAGAACTTCCTTTTTTACGAAGATGTTATGGGTAATGTTAGATAATTTACATGAGAATCAGTGAAGTTAGAAATTTTAATTTAAGCACATCTATCTAAGATTTTAAGAGATAAAATGGCAATAAAAAATTTTCTTCATTTGTTACACCAACCTCAAATATACAAACAAGTATTCTATATATGACTTCTAGGAACAGGATTTCAGATGTCAGCTCCATTGCATATTTGTAGTCGTCATAATGTTCACTGAATTTGTAGAAGTCAAATTTATCCAAATCTCTGAAATGTTGTAAAAGAAGATGGTCAATTAAGTAGACATTGTAATATGTTATAGCAATAGAATAGTTAGGAGGATGTGGCTTTGTCTTAAGAAGAAGTACTTAGTACAAAGCAGTTAACTAACAAATCAACTTTAGCTAAATCATTTTTATATATTTTTTAACCTTTTAATCATAAGTTGCCTGGTCAGTTAATTAAGTATAAACAAGGGTCAAAAAACTATGAGTCATTACACTTGTGAATGTAACACAAAAATTTAGGTCCCACAAAGTTTTTTCATGGTAAACTATGCAAATGTCACAAGGTGTATGGCATATTGTAACATCATTAGGAACTCTCTAGTAACCTACAGGAATAGTAGGTTTTTAAAATGAAACAATATATCTGACTCTAGTAAGTAATAACAAACGGATTACTGCAACATTACCTATAATCATGAAAACTGTGTTTATAAAACCTCAATCAAATGCAAAATAAAATTCAAATTAAAATCAAATTCAAATTATTTCCTAAATTTGATGAGAGTTGCACAATCACCCTTGTGTTTAGGTTGTAATAAGACTAAAGACCTCCTTCATTTTCTTCTGGAATGTGATCAGAATAAGGACGCCAGAGGCAGGTATCTGGATGGTATTGATCTGTTTAATGGAAGTGTAAATGTGATTCTGAGTCATCCACTTTCAGAGGAAGCGATGCAGATTTACAGGTTCATCAGACGGTCTTTTGCATCCAGAGACTAGGTTTCGGCGCAAGAGAGTGTAACATGTAGCTGAGGCCCCCCATGAGGCTGGCATAGTCACATTTAGTGTACTAAAGCCTCGTTAAAATATAAGATTAAAAAAAAAAAAAAATGCAGTCTACTTACATCAATTCAAACATATCTACAGCTATGAAGGTAACAATGAGTTTGAGGATAAATAGCAACATGAAGTCTATGAACTCTGCGGCAAGCCTTTTGTACAGCGCGGGAATCACATACTCGTAGCCACCATGGCGCGAGATCACTGAAACAAATTGGATTTGATCTTAAATTGTTTGTATAATAGTCGAGGAAACTGAAACATGTACCAGGGTGGAACCTTTGTGCAACTGATGTCATGTTGACTTCCATGCATTTGCCAAAGAAATCATAGCAAAATTGATTATAATCTACCAAACAACGGATAAATTGATAGTGTATTTTCCAACCTCAACATTGGCGGGAATCATCAATAGTATTGATGGAGCTATATTTTCAAGAATTGAATTGAATATTAATTGATTATGAAAAGGTTTAACCCTGTTACAATTTGTTTTGCTCAACTGTAGGTTTTCATTATAGTTGTCTAGGGTTGCTGTGTCTGGTTTTATATGGGTAGCTGGACATGTTTAGCTGTCTAGCCAAATATGTTCTCTCCAGGCCAGTACCGCTTTTTGTATTGGCTACTGTACAAGTCGAAAGTCAAGCTCAAGTAAAGCAGCTGGCATGGTAGTTGCATGAATGATGAGTAAGTAAATAACCCATACTTAATATTATAAATGCGAAAGTGTGTGTTTATGTATTTGTCCATCTTTCACGCCATAACGGAGCGACGGATGGACGTGATTTTTGGCATAGAGATAGTTTATGGGCCCGAAAGTGACATAAGCTACTTTTTATACCGGAAAAATGCAATTCTCGAGGGAACAGCGCGCGATAACCGAACACCACGCGGGCGGAGCCGCAGGAAAAAGCTAGTTGTATTATAAACCCTTCAAAGTTCAAAATTAAAGAAAGAAATACAATTGACAACCAAACCGGTTAAAATTGACAGAGTAATGTGTTTTTTTTTATAATAAATATGAAAACAGGTAAGCTTTTTGAGAAAATAATTAAAAATAAATATTTTTACTATATATGTTCATAAAATAGCTTTTGCCCATAACTCCATCTGCTAATAATATGTTTACCAGATAATTGCAATTTTGCAGGATAAAATCTATCCAATGAAATCATCTTAATCAGTTCAGTGGTTTAACCATGAAGACCTAATTGATAGGCAGACAAAGTACTGTTCACATTTTTCATATTAGTAAGGGTTTGCTCCCTTATTACACTTCATTTTTTTAGCACTAGAAAAAGGGTAAACAATTGTGACAAGTCTTATTATTATAAACGTTTTTTAATAAAAATGGTAACTATTACTTGTTATACCAAAAGCATGATGCATGAAAATTATCATATGTCCTTGCTAATTGTTACATATTTACTGTGACTTACTTTTCAAGTGTTTTCAATAAAAAGACACATCAGGATCACTTACCTTTTTTCTAACGCTAATTCTAAGAGAATTTTTTAAAATCGAGTAAGGGCATTTTCACAATAAGTATTATGTTGCGCAAAAGTTTCACAATAAATATTATGATGTAGCACAAACCAAATCTTTTAGTTAAAATTATTGAACCCACAGTAACATTTTCTAAGATTAGTCACAGAAAAAACTTTTAGTGTTACCTTCAGCTGGAGTAAGGGTCTCCAGTTGTGGCGGATTGACGGGAGCGTTTCGTGGAGGATTTGGCACTTGAAAAGGATACTGTTGTCCTTGAAATTGGTAGTTGTTGTTTAGCAACGGAACATTCCTTTGAGTGGGATAAGGGCCTCGAAACCCCATCATATAATAGGGAAAGCATGACGACAAGTTCTGGTACGTTCTAGCCTGCTGGATCCAAACGCGTAGGGCTACAAAGTAAGCCTCGCGTTCTGATAACGGTACTTCGCTGTTCATCGTCTGAGCCTCCTCCGACGGCGCCTCTTCAGGCAATCTTGGATTCTCCGACATTCTCAGGGGATACCATCAACTTGATGATTTTAGTTTTAAATTGTTTTGAAGGTACACGTCAGTTTCGTTTGTTGACGGCAGCTGACAATAAAGTGAAAGGTGTATTTTACTATAAGAATTTACTTGACGCAGTGCAAATGAACTTAGAATAGTCCAAAATTCACATGTACGAGTTACTTTTAGTTAAAATTAAAATGGATCGATTTTTGACAGGAATTGTATTTTTTTTGTAGTTAATTGAATTGATTATTTATCTAAAATATGAAACCAGCATAAAATAAGTACGAAGTTGGTCGGCAAATGCATAGAATTTGGACATTTTCAGCAAGAATAGTTCTAAGAGAAAAATACAACTGGGATACCTCAATGTCAGTTGTCAGTTTCAATACGTTCAGAAAAACGGATGTACAGTAAAGACTAGAGAAAAGACGCGTAAAATCCAATAAAGAAAAGCAAATATGAAATGTATCATAAATTTACTGCTTAAGGCCTAAGAGCGGTATTAGCACAATTTTAACTAATTTATTTCACCTATACCCATAATGGAACAGTTCCATAGCTTCATAATTGGTTAAAAAAAAGGTATAATAATGTTGCAACTTTTTAAATTATCCCCTGTTTATGGTTAATCAAACTGACTTGTGACCTCAATCTCGGTTTTTGACTTCATACCGTACTATTCAAATGGCATTTTATGTTAATTAAAGCCGTATTATTTGTAATTATTTAAGATTTCTACAGCGTGTATATTTAATATTACCTCAAACTGTAACAATACATAGGTTTTAGTACTATGAACCGATATTGCAAGCAAATTTTAAGTTATTGTTAAGTACAGAAGCGTAATTATTTTTTTAAAATTTATCGAGCAGCAATGTATACCGTACACTCATTTTGACACATGGGAAAGCAGATCTAGTATTGTTTATTTATTATCGTGAAGTATTTTCTTCAAAAGACTATCCGGTAGCCAAAAAGCAGGCAAGTTTTCTTTTATTAGCAAAAAAAGGCAAAGAATTCTTGTTAGAAAGAATAGGTACTTAGAATTTTATTACGAATCACATTTTTTGTATCGAACAAATCACATGCATTAATCGACCACACTTTTTTGAATTCTTCTTAACTTACAAATAACTTCCTTAGGTACATAAAATTCATAACATAAAACCGATGATTTTACTATTAAATGAGTATTATTTTAATTTACTAAGCACTGCAATGAAGAAAGTAAATAATCAACAAACGATTGACAAGATAAAGTCACAGGTACTTCAACCTACCACAGAAATGGCTACTTGAATAAAAAGTTTCTTAAGGGAGTATTTAATTAATTCGAAATTAATTTAAAGTCATAATACTAACTACCAACCTAATGATAACCAATTTCAGCATTCTCAGGTAGACTACCGCTTTACTGTTCACTGGCTGGTAAGATAGGATGCCATTAGGCTAAATTACAATTTAAAATAAAAGACTTGGTACTGACGTAGATTGTGTCATCAATCGGTGTCAATTTCTGCGCAAAATGCCACGACCATCAATTTTTAGTTCGCGGGAACTAGCTGATATGATTTTAATTTATGGTGAATCTGGACAAAGTGGGCGGCGAGCCATAGCTTTATACAGGGAACGATTCTCAGATCGCAGGGCACCGCGCCGCAGGATCCACGGCTTATAATTCGTGCATCACAGTGAGTTCGTGAGGATATTCCTATCACAGGAAGAGTCATAGTACCAGAACATAATAGGCACGCCTCTATTCAGAGAGAAGAGAGAATATTATTGCGACATTTTGCCTCGAATCCCGAAACTAGCACAAGAGCAGCTGGGCGTCGTTTTGCTATGCTTCAGCTATGCTACAGCGAGTAGATATGGAGCATGTACGACGTGTTGTGTCGCCTGCCTCGAAGTTCAAGGTCGACATGTTGAAAATCGCTACCTCAGGCGTATAAATCGTATCTAATGATTAATTTTATTTTATTATCATTATGAATACAAACACATCAAATTAAATGTCGGCTTTTATTGACAGCAGATAAAAGTTACCACTTGTGACTTGATTGTGACAGTTGTGACGTCACGTCTGTGAGACAAAGTAGTGATCTCGTGATACATTACGTGCTGAATTATTTTATAAGGAAAAAAAAAGAATGGCAGTTAAGAAAAAATTCTAGCAATATCAGTTCATAGCACTAACGCCTACGTCTGGTAACAATTTGAGGTAATATTAAATATACACGCTGTATACTATCCGACTACTTTCGTTCCTAATAAATAAATATGAATCTTTCAAAACACATCAGGCTCTGTATTACGAATGTTGCCGTCCCGCTGACGCTTATTTCATTCAATAAGCAAGTGAAAGAGACAGTACGCTACGAACTTCGATTTTCGAGTTTAGTAGTAGCCCCTCAGTAGCTCAAGTAAGTTATGGGTGGGGAAGGGAAAAATAAACCAAACCTTAGCAACACCAGTAATGTCACTCAACACAAAAACCATGAATTGCCGGATGCGCAGTAATGGTGGTGAGGTGTAGTGTGGATTCGGGTGGGATTTTAGTGAACTGTGCCGTCGAAATGTATTCTTCAATGTCGTGATTTAATCTATTACCTTTTTTTTCTTTCTAATGTTGTGCTATTATTAGCTAGTGTTGTGTTGTTTTATTTTACGCCCGTAAACTGCGAGACAGTTGTGACTTGATCAATCGGTGTACCCTTACTTTTTGCTCACTGGTCAATGCATTGCGTTAATGGTGGACGGACTGTTAATAAATAAAGGACGCAGGGACAATCGTTTCATTGTGAGTATGTCTTGTATATTTTTATGTGTACCAGGAATGTATAAATCGCCGGAGAGCGTAACGGAATTTGCCGTCTAATTTTGTATAGTATTTTTTGTAAGTAAACATTTTCGTGTACGATTTGGCCTCAACTCAAATAAGTACCGTAGAGTTTTTTCGGTTCATGTTTCGTCTTTAATGGTCAGCAGTACTTCCATATGTAATGCTTATAAATAAATGAAAAGTTCTCCTAACCACATTATATTTTTAAATTATACTTAGGTATTTTATTGATTATCCTATAATATTGTAAATGCGAAAATAAATCGTGTCTGTTTGTTACCTCTTCATCCTCAAATTGCTAAATTGATTTAGATGAGTTTAGAATGGAGGTAGATTGACACCGAGAAGGATGTAGAATAAAAATAAATGGAAACATATTGAGACTTAAAGAATTACCCACTTGCTTGTTTGCCTTACAGTCGAATAAAAATAAAAAACATGTAACCCCAGAAATAATTTTATTGTACTTCTTTTAATTAAGTTTATAACATATCAAAAATCCAAAAATGCATTTGTGTTCTATTTCCTTGATATTTTTTTAATCTTTCCTCTGATCTCCTACTTTCATAAACTAGTTCATAAAACAGTAGGTATTATATATCTTAAATTATTTTCCCACATATTTTACTACACTACAGTGCCACAGACAGACAGATACACATAGCGGTCAAACTTATAACACCCCTCTTTTTGCATCAGGGGTTAAAAAAAATACAGAAAGATAGCCCCAAATTTGACACAGATATGTGTCTTAAGCATACATGGGGTTAGTGCCCCACTTAAGTGGCTTAAATTGATAAAATCTTACTGCACAGGTTCAATTACTCTGAAAAAAAATATTTTAACTTAATTGAAATATGTTTTGCCTTAGTAAAAAAAGGAAAATGTTAAATTTGTTAACATCATTAACCTAAGCGGAAAAACGATTACATATTTCCTTAAATATAGTCCAAATTTACTAGAGAAACCTTGAAATTTAGAACACATAAAATTGATATTGTGGTTAACCAATACAATCATATTAGTATTAATGTTTCAAACTTTCATGATTTTCACTCAGTCAAAATACCATGAATGGGACTTATTACGCTAACACGAGTAATATTTACCTCGATGTTTTGGGCAACATTACAGTGGCTGTGGTCAGGAGCAAACTGAAATGTGGTGTGTCACGTTTGCCTAGCAGCATGAGTCCTTCGACCTACCCACACTTGATCACAAATAGGCTTTCACTCAGAACAAAAGAGCACCCGTAGTTCCTACATGGGCCCCGTGTGGATTAGAAACTTAAAAGCAAGGTTCTTCATGTTTTGTTCACCGCAAAGGTTGTGATATACTTACATACTATACTAATATTATAAATGCGAAAGTGTGTTTGTGTGTTTGTCCGTCTTTCACGCCGTAACGGAGCGACGGATCGATGTGATTTTTGGCATAGAGATAGTTTATGAGCCCGAGAGTGACATAGGCTACTTTTTATCCCAGAAAAATGCACAGTTCCCGAGGGAACAGCGCGCAATAACCGAATACCACGCGGGCAGAGCCGCGGGCAAAAGCTAGTTAGAAATGTAATTTTGTATCGCACTTGAATTTCAATAACTCATACTCGGAGGTGCAAGCTAGCATTTAAACCCACAGTCATCTGCTTGGGTCAAATCACTAAGCTGCCATGACCTTTTTGTTTTTAAACTCCTATTTGGGGGTAATTATTAACCACCGCCAGATTTGGAACCAATATTTACTTCAATTTTTTTGTTTTTGGCAACCGGTCGCTTTACGTTAGCAACCACTACTGCCAATGAAACCAATATTTAAAACAAAAACACTATGCATCTAGCATGTCATCAACATACCTAGTTATTACTGCGCATAGTTCTTATTAGTTCTGAAGGATGTTATGTAGTATGTAGGACAGCAGGCTTATCAGTTCTCTCACATATTTCTGTAATTATCAGTTAACACCATGTTTGAACAAGCATTCTATCAGGAGAGATTTCATTGATAGGTATATAATATTAATTATCGTTCTTGTTTATACCTGAACACATTAAACAATTTTTTTTTACTCACTCTTTTTCGGAGATTTTAATGGAATATCCGATTTAGCTAGGTCTATCTCTGGGAAAACGCGTTTACTTGCGAGTTTTGCCTAACCGGAGCTCGGTCGCCCAGGTACTCAACTGTCAGTTTGCGAAGGTAGTTATGTAGTATTTTTTACGTCTTGATTTCGTACTTATATGTATTTATGACCTTGACTGTACTGTACCTACATTTAAATTGGGTATCTGTCTTTCAGAATTGTGAATCCATCTAAACCAGTGATTCTCAAACTTTTTTGGCTCTGTCACTTTGGAAAACTAAATATTTACCGGAGCCCTAAACGGTCAAAAATGGGTGAAATGTGTTTCGAGTTAAGTAACTTGAACTTGACATATTAACATTTTCGCTTTATGAGCGACTGTACTTTGCAATCTTACAGTACCACTTCGGTATTTAATTTTGATTATTTTCAGTACTTTTACCGTACGAAAAGCTTCACGGAACCCCAGGGCTTCGAGAAATACTTTGAAAATGGCTGATGTAAACTCGTTACGTTCAAGCCGGCGCAGTCGCTCGACTTGGCGCCAGCTCTGAATAATTAGTATTTACAAGCTGATAATGCATGTATAATGTACGGCATGGCTTGAGGCACCGGCAGCGAGGGACCGCCGTGCCTTGAATCATGATTTACCGCGCCTTCTGTCCCCGTCCCCACTTTAAATACTTTACTGTTGAATGTAGATATAACAGTGCGACTAGCAAAGCAAAACATACCTCGATCGAATCAAAAGCACGAATAGCAGTTATGCTTCATGTGTCATTTGCGGGATGTCATTCGTTCCTTAATTTAATGGGTGGGAATCGACGTGTGTATGATAGTTTGATGATGATATTCTAAATAAACTGCGGCTATCAATTTTCGATTGATATGTAGGTACATCAGGTATATTTGACGACTAAGCAAGATTCTCTGGAGAAGTCCCGAAACAGACTTGTAAGCAGACACTAGCCCTCTGCGAACACTTGACCCGGTTGAAAGCCGTCAGATGCTTATCTTTCTTTAATTCAAGTCGCGACAAATATAAATTCTGTGGACTTTTAGCTAATACAATATTATTCAAAGAATTTTCCTTTTCTCCAAGTCAAGTTAAAGCTGGAAACAGTCACAGAAAAACAAGCAATAAGCAGATAAATATTTTGCTCGTCAGTGTAGATAGATCAATGACCATCTACCCCATGAAGAAATCGACGTTAGTTTAGACGACGGAATTCTAGCCGGACGGGTTTCTCTAATAACCACATCGAAAAATCATCAACATAAAAGCTCATAGTAGGTACCTAATCCACTCCTACGTACTTTCCATATATGTTTTTTTTAACATCGTATTATCCTATCTTCTGCGTGGGTTTTTTGCTAGCAATAATATTGCACGGGTGAAGGCCGCAACCAAGTGGCGTCGCGTATTTTTTTGCTTGCACGAGCCGGTTTACGTGCCACGCAGGATGCACTCTGTGTTCGCTGTTCACCCATTCAAGTAACTGTCAAACAAGAAGTGAAATTTTGTTATGCACTGAATATCAACTGTTTTAATCCGTTATTACAGAAATGTACGAATCTAAGAGACCGGCTGAAATTTACTTTTTCAAGCAAATTGGTCTTCTAACTCAGGATATTGAACTGTAAATGTTTAGTACAAAGAAATTATTACTAAGTGCAGTGACATTTACTAACCGCAGATCTCTCGGGGTGAATATCTTATCCAAAATAAAACCTTTCTAAATTACTTTTTAAGCAAATTGGTCTTCTAACCCTGGGGAAAGTTCATAGAGAGTTTATTGCACGATTATTTCTGTGACGTTATTCACTTTCCGATTCTCGGTATCGAATGGATGTCTATTACTGTAAATGGAAGTTGTTGGTCATGATCGCGATATTCATCAACGTATGAGTCAAATATCCTAGAAACTGGACTAACACACCTCCGCCATTCGAGACGTGTTAGCGAGTATGATTCAGGGTTGTAAGTTTTACTGTAGAAGTTGATACCTAAATTTATGAGATTTTTCCCTAACGACAGCGCTGCCTGCTTACTGAATTGGGTGCTCACTCTCGCTAAACAAAGTCCTTGAAACTTTGTACTATAGCAATCAATTCTCGCTTTTAGTTGGCCGCCATTTAATTTGGCCGGGGTTCTATTTGCGTGAATTCTGTCATTATTTGTATCGTGAAACCGGAATAATCTACTTGAAGATAGCTCTTATAATCATAAACAGAACACTTGAGTTTCGGGATTTCCGGATAGCTTGCTGTTTGGACAAATATAACACTCGCTAATTGGCTTATAATTCTGATCTAGATACAATCAGAAGCGTCGCCTGAGGTCCGAAACCCTTAAATTAAACATTGAAAAGAAAACCGTATAAATTTGAGAACCTCATGGAGATAAGTAGGATGAATGATGAATGCGTTAGCCGTCATGTAGGTAGCTAAAGTATAAATTTCCTGTCAAACTCAATCAATTATTACTGTACTGTATCTACCTAGTTCGGCAACTTCTGATTCTGTTCTGTGTATATTTTCCAGCGATCAAACCCCAGCCAGGCGGGCTACTACGAAATTGAAAATCGAATTTCGTATCGTACCATTCCTCTCACTCTCGTATTACCTAAATAATATTAGCTTTAGCGGGACGACAAGATACGAAGTTCGAATTTTGCACTTCGTAGTAGGGCTTGTTTCTAAGCTGTTGCTACCTATTATTCTGATATGTATACATACAGTCATTGAATGCCGTGAGATATAGGTTATTCAACATAATGTAAGAAGCCTCGTGCCCCGCGGGGCGCCGAGCTGTGATTCACGTTCCAAATATTTGGACGCGGGAGACATTACATTATCAATAACTGTCCGTAAAAACAAATTGTAGCGAAACATGTTATTTGGAAGTCAGCGTTCATTCCGATTTGCGAGAGTTGTGATGCGTGCGGGGCTTTTGATTATATTTGGGCATGGTTATCGTGTGATTTCTAGGAAGTCGGGTCTGTTTTAAACACCGATTATGAACAAATGAATCACTTGTATCAGGCGCTTCTAATCGGTCAGTTATCTAATGCTCTGATACGCCGGATCTCGACAAATTGTGCCATTTGAGATTAGCGCGGGATGGTTGCGGTGAATTGTTAAATGTTTTATGGTTGAATCATTTGTCACGCACAGTTGTTGTGCCTTAATGGGTCTCTATGCTTACTTACGGATCTTCCTTAATAGTCACAAAGATCTAAATAAATAGGCAATAGAAGTGGCATACCTAGTAATGGCGCGGCCCTTTAGCCGCAACAAGTCACGCTTACTTATCCCAGTAGCTGATCAATAAAGGGCGAATTCTTTAAACGAACCTAGACTCCATATCAACCTAGACATCCTATCTTGACATGTTCGCTTGTAATCATTGTAACGGAATCAAGTATCTCCACGTTTTTTCAATGTCAACGTAGACCAAATTCAAGTGACTCGTATTAGGTCTACGAGCGAAAGGGTCATGCATGTTATGGTTGTATATTGTATACCGAGCGCAGCGCTGAGTCCTCGATAGGATGTCACATCACGACATCACAGAATTCACAGAGTATGACGTTCGTGAGTTATTTCTGTGTTAATAGTTCCTTAAAACACTTTTTTTTTAAACAGTCCATGCCCTTAGTAGAACCTCCTAGTTCGTTAATAATTTTGCGTTGCTATCAGAGAATATGTCAGATTATAACAGATAGGCTACTATGAAACCGGATGCCGTACGTATCTGCTTTCAAGTACCTACATGCAAGCAATTCGCTTGTACGCAATAAACATAGATGTTGTAACCTTTGAAGTTACACTGCTAGTTGTAGTTACACAGGATCTCCAGCCGGTTAAAATAAGCTAGATAGTCATTTCGTTAAGCGGCTGCCGCGAAGGAGTGTCTGCTGCGTCATCGCTGCGTTTGTTGGTCGGTCATTTCCCACGGGTTACATGCCGGATCGAGTCTAACTAATTTAATCCTTTACCCGATGGGCCACGGTTCAGATTGGTTTGGTGGCGCTCGCGCCGATCCCTGTACGCCACGGCTATGGCGACCACAACAATTTGTTCCGCTTTATTTGCCACCCGCCGGTGCCAGTCCCAGTCCCAACTAGTCGTGGCGTAAGCGTAATGATAGTATCCGTTGCGAATGATACGACTCGTGCTAATATTACAACGCCACGCTCTATTTCATATTTGTTTGTAATCCAACTTAGATTATACATATAAATTACCCTGAATCTAACTTTCTCTAGTGTAATGAATGAGCCAATGAACTGCATGCGCATTTTTCTGCAAATCGACCAAAATATGATAAATCTGTACCTATATTTATTACATAGGTAGATATCATTCAATTTCAATATCAATGCCAGCGTTTGATAAACAGTAATGCATCAATAGTACCTACATATAACGTAAAACGTAAAGCCACGTTTAGAGGCGCTAGTACAATTTCTCCATACAAATAATTTACACCGTCGCTATCGAGTACGGTCACTGTAAACTCATGATAGTGGTACTGTTCTCTAAAAGCTTGCTATTGTCAAACGTTATTTCCTGCGAATCAAATATGTGATCGGAATATGAATAATCAGAAGCGATTGACCTCTCTGAGTACGAGTAGACATATATTATTATGAAGACTAGTTCTCTTAGATATTATCTTTTGTTTTTATGCTAGATCGCTCAGCGAAATCTCCAACACCACCACAAGTGGAGTTGGTCATATACTCGTACTCTGTGGTGTACCTAGTTGGACTTAGCACGCTAGCCTTCCTTGAAGTTTCTCGAAGCTTCTCCTTTTTTTTTGAATAATTTATAACGACGCCCTTAGATATCGTATTATTTTTTACGATTTTCACCGTAAACTTTTTCCTACAAAATGTCCGTTGTTACTTATAAAGTTTTAATCGTAACATTTCTAGCACTGAGGCGTAAAACTTTAGCTCAGCTACCTATCGAGGCACTAATTCCTCGTTAGCACGAAGGGATGAACTAGTACTTATTTTACAAAGGATTTTCTAAACGCTTCGCTAAGAATTTTCTTTGATAAAGCTAACATCTGAGACGTGACTGGACCTGGTTGTTCGTTATCGTGACGGCTGTTCAAAAAGTTAGTGTGATATAAAATAACAATCTTGTCGGGAACGGATTCTCGTCATCCGTGAAATAATTTGTCAAAGCCGGTAAAGATTTAGTCAATTTTTTCCCGTTGATTATTTAACAGAACACCTATACTTACTTTAGATGATTTGAAGTCTTAAGCGCGGAAAGTCGTATGTAATTAATAGCCGAACAAAACCTACGTAAATTTGTCATGAAATACAGTGTCGCAACTGTCGCAATAGTTGGAAGAACCTGCTCACCTCTCTCTTGCATCTCTGAATAACTTGAGCTGCTTATTGTAAGGCTCACCTTTGAACTAAACTAACACGCTTGAGTTAGAACCGTGAATGCTGTGACGATGGAGGAAAACTTTGATTCAAGTACACATTTTTCGTTGTTGGTTGTTCATTTTTCGTTCCATTGGTGTGTTAGTTTGACGTCAGAGATTTAACCAGTCTACGCTCTGCTCTGTTATATAATAACGGTAGTAGTAGTATACTGCGTCCTTTTATCCGGGGCTTTAATGGCTGCAGTGCAAGGCGAGTGACCGAACGATGTCCACCCGGCTGGCGTAAAGTACTCCGGGCCACGATAATCCCAGATTGACCGACATTAAAATGATCAGTGTGCTCTGGATCAGAACACCCTTCACATGCTGCTAAGGGAATTAAGGAATAAAACCGCATACTCAAATAGTTTATCGAATGTGATAAAAGCCTCTTTAGCCCTGACTTTGTCCCTCAGGCAGGACGAATTCTATTCGATCAAGGTATTAATTAAGTTGGACCGTCGAATTAATCAGTCAGCTGTCGGCGTTTGTACTCACATTTGAACCGACTGAGGAACTAATCAGCACGTTTTTACCGTAGAGGCAATGTGAGAAAAAAGTATCAAAAAGGAGAAAAATGTGACAATGATTGCAGAATATTCCACGCATTATATGTATTCATCTTGATAGAATAACTACAACAAGCATGCTTGTTGTTATTTGACCTCCATCATTTACTTCTCACTGCTTCCTATCGAGAAAAAAAATCAGTTCTTTAACGCGTTTTAACGTAGCGCAATCGGCTGTTGGATACTTGGATAGCACCAACAACGTTCCCATCCCATTATACTAACAGCGTTCGATATCTATTGAACAAGTGAGTGGTTAAATGCGCTTACATTAACCCAATCGCGATGTCACTAATGCAGTGTTTGCTCCATTCAGTTACATGATAAAGCGCTCTAAATATAAAATAGAGAGCACTGAAGAATGCGCTTCCAACCGAAAACAGATAAGCTGTTGAATGGACCGAGCAGCCATGGCTGACGTCAATCCTCGGTAGGGTTAGATAGTGTTCACGATTTAACTTAACTGTTATGCCTAGTCAAAATATCTACACTGAACTATGTATAGTAGAGTTAACGTGTCAATGAGACACAGGAAGAAATGAAAACCTTGTAGGTAGTGGAACGATAGTGGACATTGTCTGAAGAGGCCTATTATAGGCTGTTATCAGAAGCGCAACTATGTCCTACCTAACGATTAACGATTTTGGTCTTGGAAGTCTGATCTAGTGTCGATATCGACTAAACCAATACATATATTTCTTATTTGTGAGTCATCTTTCCATCGCGTTTATAAACGTATTTCGATCAGCTGATCAAATTTGCAAAGTGGAGTTATGTAATGAAAACTTGCCAACTGTTCAAATAGATAGTTTAATTTTGATTGATATTTTGAGTGGGTTTATGTATTGATTATTCACGTAAATGAAACGTAGGAGCCCATGACAAGTGTAGATTCTGAACGACAAATATTAGAAATACGGCAGAAATATTGAGGTAAATGAAATATCTTTATATGTATAGGCTAAACACGTATTGTTGCCATATTGTCAAACTTTTCATGTAGTAAGGACGCCTGAAAAACTCATTTTTGGTATGCCAAATGTTTTTTATTAGGAGCTATTGGCCAATTGTAACTTCATAAAAGCCCACTTTAGGCATCACCATTTCTACGGGAAGGTTCGTTTTTCGCGTGACGGTAAAACACAGGTCGTTGGAAACCGTTTTATTATTCATCCACTCGCCCCGCTGTTCATAAGCTTACAAAGGTTAGGCAGTATTGCTTACATAAGTTTTGAGTCTTGTAAATTGCTGAAATTGAGGTATTCTTTGCGAGTGTTACCCTTGTTTGCCAAAAGTCTTTGTCTCCTCACACTTATTTATTTCAGTCTCTCTATCTCTAAGGTTTCTTTTGTATCTCAATTTTGGACGCCATTTGTTGACCAGGGGTTGTGAAAAGCGCTTGATTCATACTGTTATCATTTATCAAATTTGAAATGCTGGTTGGTATATTTTATTCTAATAAAGATTGGTCGTCACCATGTTCAACAAAGATTTGTGTTAATATTGTAAGGAGAACACATTACGTTTGAGTGACCATCGTTTCATAATGTTTGCCAGAAGTGAAAAACAAGAGTGTGTAACTTGTTTATAGAACTCATTTTAAACTGTCGCGTTTTATGCAGTTGTACAATCTACTTTAAAATTTTGGTAATTTTCTTATAGTACTTTTATTACTTGTTTTATAATGGAATTAAAAACCACGGTAGTTGAATGGTAGCATATTCTTAAATAATATTTTCGCTTCTTTTTGCTATTTGAAGCGAGGGAAAGGTATCCCGTCTAGGTTATTTTGAGAGCATGTGGAGCATAATTAATTTAATTCACATTAAAAATTGCTACGGGCATTGCACGGCACGCTAATTAAATGAGTCCCCGACGCACGAACAAGCTACTTAATAAAGCTTTCAGGCCTCTCCACTTTTAAAATGTTAATACTTTGATCAAGAATTCTTGATCACGGGTCTTTTAATTTTGAAACACGATTTTATTAGACACCGAAGAAGAAATTAGGTAATGTTTTTCTTTTCATTTTTGTATGTGATAAAATTCTAGGTTTAGTGGGAGTCCAATAATTCGCGGAATGTAGCGTAGGGAGAGGTAAATAATATATGTACCACTTTTTTGCATAATTATATAATAATATGCAGGAAAACTTTATAATACGCTTGTTGAAATACGCTTTTCGAACCAAATGATTTCGGAAAATATCTGCGATAATGGAGCAAATTCAAAACATGTTGTGATAAAGTTCTTGTGCAAGAACGGAAAACCTTCGCCAGTTGTTATTGAAAAATCGAAATCAAAGATAATTTTCTTTTTCACCACACTTGCTCGTCAATGATGATTCCACGCCTGTATCTAAAGGACAATGGCCTCAATTGTTCCCGGAGGAGTTAAGGATATTTTATTAACGTATAGTTTTTCTTCTCAAGGGAGTTAATGACTTGAGTTTAAAAAGTAAGTAGGTACTTCATTTCAGACTAAATAGGTTTCAAGTGAGACAACGTTTTATTTACATGTTTAAAACTTAGCTATAACCCAATTTTACACCATAAAATTTTTCCACGCGTCATGAAACTTCCTTATTTTTATATTTTAAATTTATATCAAATTGTTTTGCAGTAATTTTAGTAATACATGTTTTTTTTAACATGGAATAATTAGCTTAGCATTATCTATGGTAGACGACTGTAAAAAGTGTCAATCAGGTGAGCTACTACGCAATTCGAAAATGGAAGTTTGTATTGTTTTGCTGACGCATACCTATATTATTTAATACGAGAGTGAGAGATAAGAACTTCGATTTTCGAATTTTGATATAGCGGTGAAATTACTGGCACTTGGGGTATCGCATCTTAGCCCTCTAGGTTGGCAACGTATCTGCAATCCGCCTGGTGTTGCAGGTGTCTATGGGCGGTGGTGATCTTTTACCATCAGAAGACCCACTTACTCGTTTTCCATCCTGTCGAATAAAAAAAGCCCCCTGTATTGGCGGATAGCCATTATATATTATTCAGTTGTTTTCTTAGCGTATTTCTTTTGTCGAGCTTTGAAGTGTTTAAGACACAAAATAATTTCATTTTTTGCATTTTTTCCTCGTAATGTGATGTGATGAAAATCATTGTGCCTCCGGCGTTGGGCCTTTAATAGACTCTCGTTAGTATTATCCCCTACTTACGCCCCTTAATGCACAATGTAATATTGTTTAATTCACAGCTATTCCTTCCGCGTATTTTTAGACCGCCCTTGTAAATAAAAGATTTGCGCGTCGAGCATTAGAATTGAATTTGCCGTAGGAGCGATCGTACGAGTAACACACTATTGATGATTTACCAGTAATGTAAATGGCGTCCTTTTCGGACTCTTTCTGTGCGAGAGGGACCTAAGGTTATACACGATACATCAAACGATTTTACATACAAAAGCGCACACGCCTCGTAAACGTGTTTACTGTTCGGCGCCTATTCGCAGCGGGTTTTATAGTCTAATATAATTTGTTTAGACGTGTTATGTGCTCGTTTTGTGATGATATTCCCTGAAATCGCTGAAGTGACGATAAATGTGTTCATATATGTACAGCACCTTAATAAATATCATCGTTCTAATCAATTACAGCGCCACACTGAGGACTCCAATGAGAATTTAATAATACCCCACGAACGTAAATCCAAAATTGAATGCTCGAACAAGCACAACGTTGAAATCAAATAATGACAACAAAGACAACTGTCTTCTGGGTCTCAAAAAACACCAGCCTAGCTGATGAAACATCTTGTCTGCTAAGATTTCTATCTAATATATCTGAAGAAAGCTCTCAACTGTAAGCAATAATAGTAATATTTAACGGACTTCAAAAAAAGGAGGAGGTTATCAATTGAATTTTATAAACTGTAGGTACTTTATGAACTTAACCAAGTAGGTAATGAGTTAGATTTTTTGAGATTTTGTGGTGTAATAATTTGACGCATGTTTGATAATACTTTTGATATCGAATTGTGACAAACCGGCAAAAAAATCCAGAATTATATAAAATGTATTACAACTACAACAACCAATTTTCCTGTAGTTGGCTTATATGGTTGAACGATATGTACCTATCGTGACAATCTAGTGCGATGTTACATGGATTACAGTGTAGGTACCTAATCCATAACATGGGCGGCTGATCGTATATGGCGCATTATGTACCTAAGTCGGTTTGAGGACTTTGAGGTAAAACGTGAACCGCAGTTTCCGTCGTGTATTTAATGTTTCAGTTTATTACTGTCACAGAAATACCTACGCCGCATCTTGCTCGAAGAGTTGTTTAAATGTGGTAAGCGTCGCCTTGGTTAGTTGCTAAGCGTCGAGTTAAATTACCATTTCGCTGTAGAGCTGATACAAATGTGTTAATTTCGTACTGAACTCTTTTGGTTCACAAGTTACACCTGGGATACAGCAGTAGCCGCTTAACTATTACATAAAGAGATGGCAATTGATATTATTGACTCTTCAGTTGGTGATGTTGCTGAATAATATCTATGGAAATGTTTTAACATGATATTGTCAAGTGTCATCAGCACAAGTTTACTGAATGCGACTTTAACACGAAAGTACAATTCCTATTTTCTGATTCTAAAATTATAAAATACAAAAAGTCCAAACGTTTTAACGAAGTAAATCTACACTTTACAGAAAAAGCATATTCTATCTAACAAACACGAATAGTGTATTAACGAAGTACAAGTTCGCTACAAGACAATTAACACATGTTGCTTGCTGCAGCAACCTTGGCAACACGGCGCCTTGAAACGCCTGCACCCGTCGTCGCCACCTGCCGTACCTTCAAAGGAATTTATCCGCGTCACCTTTATTCGATACGTGATCAGCTTGGGAATGTAAGATCGTTTATCTTGGACGCGTGAACTGAATGGTGCAAATGGGGTGCTGAAAATTCGATGACCAAAATGTTATCAGTGGCTGACGTTGTGAAAATTGAAGAAGCGAAAGGTGTGGCAACAAAACCTTATTGCGTTTAATGATATTTTTAGTCATAAATAGATAGGAAATTAATAATAACTATTAGATTTTAAACCATGATACTGAGGAAATGCAAGTAACTTCTGCAAAGTTTATAATCATTATGTGAGTATAATTCAAGCTTTGAAGAATTAAGGTGAGCAAAGTTTCTTGTTGCTGTTTCTTAAATGAGTCATATGCTTCTTGAGTTCGCAAACAGAAATCGTAACTTTGTGTCTCATATTAATTGTTGTCTCGGCGCATGAGTTATCAAACTTAGAGGGCTGCTGAATAATAAAGTTCTTAGCTTATACCACTCAATCTAACTGACGAATAAGGGTGTGTAAACACTAAACAGACTCGGAAAACTCTAGTCATAATCCAGAACTGTAAAGTTTTAGGTACATCATATGAAACTGAAGTGGAAATATAGGTTAACTATCAAATCTAAATAATTATAAAATCTTAAAATTACTAATAATTGAAATATTACCATAAGTTGGAGTACTTTTCCAATTTCAAAACCCAGCCATTATACGCCGTTTATATCTATCCCGCCATAGTATTCAGAAACAGCTGTGAAATCATAAGCCTATCGCTTGACTTGGCAATTTGTTTAAACTGCCTACAAATAAATCTATTTTATGTAACAACTCGTGCTCTGCTCTGAATGCTGATATTGTTATCGGCCATAATCCAATCGCGCGTCACTTGTCTGCTGGTGCTAAATGCTGTATTAGTATTGTTGTCGAATAACGTGCGATTTGTCGTGACGCCAGTGATAACGTTAATAGATAGAGCCACTTAATGTACGCCAGCAATTTATGCGGCAGGGAAGCTTTCCAATATACCATTAAAACGGTTTTATCGTAAATAGAAAAGCTATTCCCTTTTAACGTTTAACGACGAAAGGCGCAATGGCGAGGCGTTGGCTTAACATCCGTATCTGTTAGCAGATTCGAGTACTTAAATAATGTACCTACTGTAACAAATTGTTTTAGGTAGGTACTTTCCAAGTGATTGCCGCTTGATCTTTTGTCTATTTGACTCTTAAACTGTAATTTGTAATTCTGTACCTATCTACTTTTTATCACTCATGGTAGCCTGACTGCATCTAGAAACTCACGCCTTTAATTTCATTTGAGTTGTTACCTGACGTCAGCCTGGTTGGAAGATATATCGCATCGATATACTTGGAACTCTTGGAAGCGCGTCACTAATGGCTAGTATTTATTAATATTTCATTTCTAATAATAATTGATTTAATAATTAACACTATAGCGCAAAAGCGCAATGTCTTTCTTATATTGGACTAACGTAGTCATACTAAAAATTATTGTCAAAATAAAAGAACTTTCACTTTGAATATTCTAGATTCAAATTGTAATTCTAATTATATTGTCATGATTTAGACAAGGTTCCGTTTCATCTGAATTGATAAGTTTCTAAACTAATTATCAGACAAATCTATTCAAATTCTCTCCGAATTTATCTCTTGATATCGTTTACTGACAATGATTAGAAATTGGAGAATTTCCCTGAAATCTTATATCTGGTGAAATCGTTAAAGTGATTTGTACAAAATCGCTCTGTAGAAATGTTTGTACCCTTCGATCAGTAGTTTTATGAGACTTAAAAACTTTCAAGTTTTTGATATTAGAAGTAGCAAATTGTAATACCTAGTTATCTACAAAATTACGTATAAAGCGAACATTCAATTAGATTTGGTAATAAACGTAATTTAGTATTATACTGCCTATTACCACATCCTTGGCTAATTCATTATTCATGTCCAATTAGAACTCTTGTCCACTATTAATATTTCCAAGGGTCGCTCAGTACCCTGGGGACGATTCGGACCCCTATCAGGGCGGTCATCGAGAAAGAGGTCCAACACGGTCCCCTAATGAAGTAAGCATTCAATTTGTTGATTAGTTTAATACTAAGTACGATTGTTATATTAAATTTAACGTTTTTTAATGCATACGAAAATGTGGCATTGAAGTACAGTAAATCAGTAAACATAGTCGAAAACGGCGAAAATGTTGTTTTTGAATCCCAAACTGTAATAATAAGCAAAGGTGTCAATCCTATTTTTTTTTTCGTAAATTACGCACGTCATTGGCACCGCAAAAGTAACTCTTGAATAAAACAGAGCCACTCGCGGTGCATATATCGATGCAAAATGGTAGCCTTCGAGACAATCTGTTTCATAATTCATCGGGAGTACAACACGTGTGGACATTACCTCCGCGCAAACTACTACCATAAATAACTTATGCCCGCGGTTATACCCCAAATATTGAAGGCGGGAGCAGGGATGTAGATTGTACAATGTTGATGAACGCTAAAGTTGCCTAATGTTTGCTAAGTACGGCCAAACATAGTGGCAGCTGACGAGACCGTTCGCTGTCTTCCATCCAAGTTGTAATCTTATCAGTTTACGGGAACTATGGAAAATTTGATTTTAAAGTACTTTTGCAAATTGTTGAGGAACATTGAAAATGCTGGAAGTCGTTGTCGATGTACTGTTTCTATTTGCGAAATTTCATCATTTTGAAAACTTGCTTGAACTAAACTAAATTTATGTTAATTTTGAACATTAATGTTATTTTCATATGTTTTATATACAATAAAGAGTCATACAATAATGTTCTATAGGAGACAATTTTCGTATTTTTTATTTTTTAAATAACTATGACATAAAGGAAACCGATCTGAAAGGCTCTTCATTAGTGTCAAGTTGAAAAAAGTAAGTCTTAGTCACGAGTGAAACCGCTATGTCAGCCTCCCGAATTGGGGTGGGTCGGACGGAAAATAAATATCATAAATATATCTTCAAATTAATTTCAAGGGATTCCTGTTTGAAACCTTACTTGTTAGCGTTGCGAAATTGTGGAGATTGTATCATAATTAAGACGCCGTGTACTA
This sequence comes from Choristoneura rosaceana, assembly GCA_037349165.1. NCBI lineage: Eukaryota > Metazoa > Arthropoda > Insecta > Lepidoptera > Tortricidae > Choristoneura > Choristoneura rosaceana. The sequence goes on from JAZBNJ010000026.1 coordinate 4,178,019, forward strand.
CCATGCCGTTGGGTGGAAACAAATGCCTAAGCTGCGAGTATTTGAGTTAAGAGTTTGTTATTAGTTTCTCGTTAAAGCAATTAGTTGTATTATGAAATGTATTGTAAAAATTAATAATTTTTACTCTGGGGCTTAAGTTTATAAAAGTTTTTATCTGTTCTTCGTGAAATCGATGGGTGAAAAATCTACTTTAAGTATATATTTTAAAAAATCTCATGATTTAGTTAACTTAGGTGATCACTGCTTGATCATAGTTAAGACAAGAATATAAGATTTTTACCCGACTGCATCAGAAGGCAGAATACGTTTTTATAGGCGTTTTGACACTGCCATGAAATTGGTTTTCATTTTCTTCATTTGGCATCAAATCCCCAGACTGTTTCTTTAATTTTTCGCCAAAAATTGTTTTGTCGATTATTAAGTTAAGTTCCCAACCAACATCTCGCATAATATCTTCCACCAAATGATCAATTGCCAACTACTTATCAAAAGATTTTGTTTTATTTCTCAACCTCACAGTTACCAACTGTACTTTTGGTAGTGAACTATCGGCGAAACGTTGGTTGGTAAGTGATATTCGCCCAAAGAAAATTTTGCGAAAAGGCAGAACACCCCACAAGGCTACTATGTGTGATATGTCAAATAGATAATGAAACTACTTACTGTGCATGATGTTTACCTTGCCATTCAACACACCAACTATTGTGTACAAGTTATTGTACACGTGCCCCATGTAGGCATATCTAATGCAGAATGCAATCTTATTATTATTAAGATGTAATGCATTTCATGTCCCATAAAAACAAACCGCATGCGGCTGTGCCTGCGTCCTTGTTCTTATATTCAAATCGCCGCGTTGTGCGTCACTCGTGATCTGTGCATTTGTTCACATTATCACACGTCATGGAATCGCTTAGAACCATCTGGTACTTGTAGTACGTACACTACACAAAACACGTCATTGTTGTAGCTTTAAATTATCTGGCGGTGCCGACGTTTTTGTGATTTTTACAAACCGACTTTGAAGTTGTCATGTTATTTTTATAATTCTTACGTTTTAATCCTAATCAGTAACACGATTTGAAATTTGGTTCGGTCTGATCTTCAAATGTTTGTCCGGTGAAAAGACATCATTCCCAATACGATGACCATGCGATAAGTAATTAAATAATTTAGTAAGTATCATCCAAACCTACCTTGCTAGAAAATCCTAGGTAGATCCGACAAAGCGTTTTAAAATATTTAAAGTTTTAGTTCAAGTTCCATTCTGCCTCTATATGTAGAAAGCTGCCTTTAAAAAAATGGAAATCGCTATTATTAAATCTTTCAAAACAACATAAAAGTACCGTCTAACAATTTTTCGACGTCGCAAACCCTACACACAACTATGTCCGAGGACACAAAGTTTTTCTTTGGTAAACAGCCAAACGTTTGACCTAGTGACGGTGACGGAGTTACATGATCAACTTAAAAAAATCAACTATGAATTTAGTAATTTTTCTACAATAATCTTATCGTATAGAAAGGAAATATGCATTTAAATTTTATTGTAATTTTAGTGGAGATACTTAGGTGGGCAAGTCGCCTATCAAAATAGAAAAATTACCTTAAAAGTCTAACATTTTCGAGAAATTTTCATTTTTCTGATTTTTTTAATATATGGTCGCATTATGATTTTGAGTTGTGTTATTAGGGATTATTGATTGCATTTATTTTTATTGCAAAATACTCTTGAAAGGTTTTAATAACGTTACAGATAATTTTAAATTTACCTACCTGCTTACAGAATTTTGAAACTTAATGTCTATTTTAACAGGTACAACGGATGTTCAGTCACCTACCCCACGTCGCCTAGCCGCCACTAGTAACGTAAGTTGTAACTACATATACTTACTAATATTGCTATTTTATATCTTGCGTAAACAAAAGTTTTGGTCATTCATTAATGTCTTAACCAACCATGCTGACGTTGACGTAGATTTGATAGGATAGGACCATTGACAATAATATTTTATTGTCTATCGCACTACAATCGCTTTTATCATTTTGATTGTCAAAGTGAAAACAATACATCTAAGCTAAGATGAGCATAGAAACCGATGGTGAATACTGAATAATATGTCATCGTGAGCGCCCACGCCGTATAAAACATTATATTAACCTCTGGTCGCAATACGAATAGGAAATCTTTTAGTAGGTACGAGTATGTATTTATTTATGTATCTACCGCTCGTCTGTTATTAAGTACATGTTGGACGTTCCGTCAATCTTACTCTATAGTTCCACTGACTGTATTAGCAAACTCGAATAAGAATTGATGTATGCAATATGCAATGCTCCAATGTGTCTACGAGGGGCGGCTGAAAAGTAGCCTTCTTATATTTTTTGTAATGGAAGTATCTGTGTTTGTATTTTAAGTTTTTTCTTGTACTGCTTTATGGTGTGCAATAAAGAATATTTGTATTGTATTGTATGCTACTGGCCACTATGGTTTCTTTTTAGATATTTATTTATTATATTTTTAAAATACTTAGGTAGATAGCGTTGTCCCTTTCTTTGGTGCATGGTTGTTTTAAGAAAGCCGTATAAACTTATCAAAATTTTAGGATCAGGCATCGCGTGATATTATAAGACAGACTTGCGTGGACCAGAATTTACAATATAATTCCAAATTATCTGCTAACCCAGGTTTAACCTAAGTGACCTAAGCTGACTTCTGTGTACACAACAAAACTTGACACTTAGTGTCAAGTTTTTGGTAATTTAAGAATGGTTGTGAGAAATGAGATAGTACGTAAGTACCACAACATTTAAACGTAGCTTTTGACGTCAATTACCTACCTGCTCTAGCTATTATTTCATATTGTCTGAAGCAGCTGAGAGTACAGTCGAGTGCAAAAATATGTAGTTATTTAACTGTTCAAAAATATGTACCACAGCCTCTTATTCCGACATAATAAAACGGTTGTCACATATTTTCGAGTGGTTTGAATTGATACATATTTTTGCACTTGACTGTACACTATGGCAGTGGACGATCCATCACCGGTGACATGTCTCTTACTTCGCTGGGTGTAACCAACAACCCGTGACCACCTTCGAGCGCACTTACATCTAAGTACTATCTACCTACCTCTCAATCTCGTGTGAGATATTGTGCGCGAGTGCCTTTTTTGTATCGTGCAAAGTTTACTTGTTTGGCGACCACTCTAGATTTTGGCGATATTATGAGAATTCGTACAATTTAGAATATTATTACCCGATACGAAGTCAACTCGTCAGTCCTATTTTATTAGTTAGATAGATGTTGGAATTAAAAAAAAGTCACTTACCTTCAGTTTGGCGCCAAGGACAGTCGGTCCGCGAAATATCTTATCTGTGTATAATATAGACTCTATATAAGGCATTATACAATACAATACAATACAAATACTCTTTATTGTACACCAGAAATAGTAAGCGATACAGAAAACAGGTACACAGAGAAAATTACAAGGTAAGCAATAGGCGGCCTTATCGCTTAAGAGCTCATTCATTCAGGAGATCATTGATCACCGATATTATTACTATTATACTGCGGGTATGCTACCTGGAAACTCGTTAATCTCTGTTTACCACACACTGAGAACAATAAGTTCCGCTCAAAGTCTTGAAGAGAAGCGATAAAATTAATCCCAAGAGTTTGGGAGTTTGTCCCCGTTTTCCACGCAGGCTTAGAATTTTGCCGATAAAATCTGAAAAGTTTGGCAAAGTTTCGGCAGTTTCCTGCTGCTTATTTCCTTTAGCGCACGACGTATACGTAGTTTCTGACTGAAGAGTGCTAGAGAAATGATCTAGAAAATTATTCTCCCTAGAATAAATCTCTATTTATTAAACTTTACACATGTTTCAATAGATACCTACTTTTTTTTGTATCAATAAACGCACGCTTGGTTTTAGCAAATGAACCTTTTCAAACACGTTACGCTAACGCTTGACTTGATTTGACATGACGTTATGTACATACCTATTGAGAGAACGAATATTGTAAGCAAGTAAAGACGAAGGCTTTTTTAATTAAAATTGTGATATCCAGAACAAAAATTTCTTGTCCACTTACAGAGCTCAAACTTTAGCAAAGGAATCCTTATTCAGATCACGTTTTCCTTTAACTTTGCCCGCCTTACTTTCCTACAAAAAGTATTCATAACGCAAGTTCATATTTTGTAAAACAATTTTGAAAATGAATTCTCGTCTTTCATTTGATGGCTTTTACCATTATAAATATCTTTACCAAAAGTGAATTTGTTCAAAGTTAATTTTGGTCAACGCTTCACTGCTTCCCAGTTCGTTTCTCAATCATATTTATTACAAGTACTAATATTTTGTAATTTTACCTCTAAGCCTAGCTGCTTCAATTATGTAGTGTATTGATTGAAAATATCAGACTTATTCTTTACAATCCACCCCTAAATACCCGTGTGCCATAACCTCCGAGATTATATTTCTTACAAATGTTAAAGAAATCTTTTTATATTAGCTTGCAACACGCTACAATGCCATTTAAGCTGATAGGTTTTCCACAAAAAGAAAATATAACACCTATTTTTATCTATGTTTAATCTATTTTGTGTTTGTCAACATACATAGGTATTAGGTATGTATTTCGTATCCACGTTGTGTCAGACGTCAACATATACATATATGTATTTTGTATCCGTTGGATACTCGTGTCGTTAGGTATGCATATAAGACAACTTTCCCGTTTCTCAGGCTGTCGTGAATTTTGTGGCGAAGCCGCGAAGTCATCTTCAGTTAAGACCGCAACCACTGAACTTTCCAGCTTATTGTTGCGAACGACCGAAAGAGTCATTACTCAAATGACGCTCCGTCCATTAAGGAATAAAATCGCCCTCCCGCTATTAACTTGTACTTAATTAAATGAGAAAAATAGCCAGCTAAACCCGCCTCCTGCTTTCTGCCTTTTAATTACTTTGTTTTTAAATTGGCTTCGTACTGCCATGAGTAAAATAGCTGGTTTACTTCAACTTGGGATTGTTGCCACCCACGTAGGAGCTGTCAGTCTTTATAGTATTAACCACCTCCAAATTCGCGGGTCAGAGACCGTACTTAAATGGACAGATGAAAGGTAACTGGAAGGTTATTCCGAGAATTTGTAGATAGATCAAATCCATCTTTGAGTTGAAGGAACCGGCCCAGATATAGCTCGCTATTATTAAATGTTTTCTCAAAAAGACAACATAGTGTCCTTTTTTTATTTATGAAACTTTTATGTTTGTTTTATTTTAGACATATTATGTAGTTTCAGACTCATATTAAGAATACGTAGATAATCAAAGTACCACATAAATTGAATATTGTTATAGAAAAGGCTAGAGTTAATCATGTTTGCAAGTTGCATAAATATTGAGATAACTCAGTAGAGAGACAAGGTGGATGAAATAGCCTGGACCAGGTCATGAACTAACAAAATTTACAAGCGATGCCTTGGGCACCGGATCAAATCAAATGTCGAGCGCCGGCCCCATCGCCGGATATTAGATAATGTTGCCATCGAATTCGCTTTCCTCCCAATCTGTTTTGAAGTGGTTATGTGCGAGCGGAAACTTGTGAGTAAGATATAACCTAAATAAACAGAGTCCTCGTAAGTTTAACGCTGTTTTCCATTAAATGGGGACAACGTTGCTGAAAATACGTTAACGTTGCCAAGAGTTCGATATTTAGACCGAAGTATATTGAAACAAAAAAAATTAACCGCCGAAAAAAACAAAAAGCAAAAAATAATTAACCTTTTTCTCCTCTTTAACCTTAATCTAGGTACTAGTTTGAAGCCAGTGCTTCAGCACTAGCCATCAGGAGTGATAGAAGCCCATCCGATAGATGACTTTAGGTCCACTCCTGATGGCTAGTACTGAGGCACCGCCTTAAAACTAGTGTACTTATATTAAGGGGCCCTGGTGCAAAGGAACTATTCAGTCAACTGGCAAAGAGACTGGTCAACGCCACCTAGGACAAGAGGTCTGGCAGCTTCCTCGCACAGCGTCTTGGCATCGCCATACAGCGAGCAAATGCTGCCAGATATCTTGGAACCATGCCACAGAGGCCTTTCTTAGATTTATACTCGTTTTTAATTATTATAACTATTTATTATTATTAAGTTTTTATTGTGTAAATTTACTTAAGTATTTCCATGAAATAAAGTTTAATAATTTCCCAAAAAAAATTAGGGTAAAAGAGGAGAGAAAGGAGAAATGTGACCACTCTCGGAGTATACGCTTTCCAATAAAAGAAGATTTATCAAAATCGGACTACTCTGTAAAAAGTTATGCGTATAAAAAACCAGTGGTGGCCTAGTGGTTTGACCTATCGCCTCTCAAGCAGAGGGTCGTGGGTTCAATCAAACCCCAGCTCGCATCTCTGAGTTTTTCGAAATTCATGTGCGGAATTACATTTGAAATTTAACACGAGCTTTGCGGAGATGGAAAACATCATATGAAAACCTGCACAAACCTGCGAAGCAATTCAATGGTGCGTGTGAAGTTCCCAATCCGCACTGGGGCCGCGTGGAAAGTGTGGCCCAAGCCCTCCTGTTCTGAGAGGAGGCCTGTGCCCACCAGTGGGACGTATATAGGATGGGATGATTATACGCGTCAACTTGAGAACCTCCTCCGATTTTTTTCGTCGGTTAAAAAACGAAATTTAATGTTTTGTTAAACACACATTGGCATTTGGCACCGCCGTTGTTAAGAAGCCATATTGATCGATATAACTTACATTTAAAGGCAATTTCTTGACAATCTTAATGCTTCGAGCGATCATTCTAGAAAAGAAAATACATTTTTAAAGAGCCTTGTCTTTTAATTTCATGATATTAAAACCCGGAGACACGGTAACATGGCAATTCAAAGAGAATTAAATGTTTAATTTACAACGAAGCTTTGATTGTTCTCTGAAGGCCTTTTAACTAGCTAAGTAATGAAAGTATTAGCTGTAGAAAGAAAAATTCTATTGACACGTGGCACTTGTAATTTCTAATTGTAAGTTAAATATCGTCCCCTTACTGCTAAAAGCGACTAACTGCATCAATAAAAACCTTAAACTTTGAACCTTAAAGTCAAACCTTTAAATGCGTTTTTCTCTAAACTCATTGATGCAGTTAGTCGCTTTTAGCAGTAAGGGGGCGATATATTACGCTTAGCATATGACTATTCGCTTCCCAAACGTCAAAGAAACCCCGATAATATACACCGTGGGCCCGAAAAACCCGAGGGATTTTAACCATCGATTTTAGAGCCTAATTGGAGTATATAAAGTAGTATAACATGTAGTCCTATAACAACCCGTTTTTGAGATAATCGTTATTTAAGAAAAATCATAAGTAGAAAAATCTCAAGTGTAATACACCCTAAGTATGTGACGTAGTATGTTTAACCACTTAATATTTTTAAACGCAGACATACTAATGGCATGCTTTCTGGCCAGTTGGCAGTATTTAAGTTTGATATCCAACTACAAGTAGGTTTCATTATCATGGTTATTTCTACCGATATTGAAGATGCGACTTAAAACTGAGTTGAGTAACAGACTGCTGCATAGCCGTGTAATTATAATATCTTTTTCTGGACTTAATCACAATTAGTACTCCTCACTTATCGCTAAAACTTAAGATTGTTTGTATCGCGATAGGAATCGCGAGTTGCGAGAGTGCAAACTATTTGTATTTACCTATGCTATAATAACTGGCCGATATCATGAAATAGATGTTACTAAATGTCAACGTTAAAAATGATTACTGATTGTCACGTCAGATCAAATCACGGTCGGTGTTAAATCCTATTTTTGCTAGAACAGTCGGTATTGCAAATAAAGTGTAATAAATAATAAATAGCTATGCCGAATTATCCTCCTGCTCACTTAGCGGACATCCATTTCATTTATGGGTTTTGTAACGGCAACTCGCAAAGAGCAGTTGCTGAATACCGGAGAAGATTTCCCACTCGTCGCGTACCGCACCATTCCACCTTCGTGGATACACATAGACGGTTATTCTACCGGTTAGGTATGGTGAAGAGAATGAAATGTATTTTTCTAGAAACACCAAAAATAAAGTTTTTTTAAATTTGTGGGTTATGAATGAACAAATTGAGATATTTTCATTTAATTCAGTTCAATACAAGCATGTTATGACATTTGTTGTCACAAACTAGTAAACAATAACATGTCACATGACATGAACCACACTGCACTCATTGACTCGGGCATCGTATGATATCGGAGCGACTCGTGAAGTGTCATGTTCGCTTACTCTGTTTCTCTACTAAAGATTGGTTCCTCTTACTCACTCTCTTAACTAAAGACTTGTTCACAAGGCCGTGCTAAGCTTAATTGAATTATTTTGTTCTAAAAAATAATTTTAATTAAAGTACATAATTGAACCTATGTTCATATAACATTTTTTACTCGTATTATCGTCAGAAATACCCTGTTAAAATCCCTCGGGTTTTTCGGGCCCACGGTGTATATTGCCGTATATTGCTGAGAGGAATATCCTTCTATCTCTTAAGATCCTTTCATTAGATCCATTATGGATTTACTGAGATTTTATTTTCCACCAAGATCTTTCTTTTTAAACCGTGGATCTATGATGATCCGAAGTGAGTCGTACATAACGGGCTAAAATATTAAATGATATTGTCCCGGATAACTTATGTCTTAAATCGAGTATTAGCTCGTCATGTTTCGTGGCAATATAATTTAATATGAGTGAGTCTCACGGTAGTTTAGTGCTCAAAATAACGAGCTCAACATACCTACTCTGCATCTTTAATTTCATCTCCAATTTCCTAAACATGATAAGTGTATTAATTGTGTGTTAAGTGTCCACGCCTGTAACTCTAGGTATTAAAATAGAATATTATACAGCAATAAACAAGTACATCATAAATTGGCCTCTGTTCCATTAAAGTAATTAAGCCATTGCTACGCCCCGTAGCGTCCGAGCTACGGCTATACGTCGTAGGAATCGTAGCAATATTTAACTACGTAAATGTAATATGCTAATACGTATGTTTGTACTCGTATTGCACTGACTTTGAGCACATTGCATGTTTTTATAACATTATAAATGCGAAAGTGTTTTTTTATGTTTGTGTGTTTGTCCGTCTTTCACGCATTAACGGAGCGACGGATCGACGTGATTTTTGGCATAGAGATAGTTTATGGGCCCGAGAGTGACATAGGTTATTTTTTATTCCGGAAAAATGCACAGTTTCCGAGGGAAAAGCGCGCGATAACCGAATACCACGCGGGCGGAGCTGTGGGCTAAAGCTAGTAAATAATAAGTAAGTAAATTCGTAGTAGGTAGAGAGCGCATCTCGCTATTCGCCAATTCGTATCTAGTTAGTTTCTACTTTCTCGTTCATCCTCCACGGTGGGACAGCTGCCTTCTTTAGTAGAAAATGTGTCCGAAATTATAATAAAGTAAGATTTAAGATCGAAAATAAAAAAAAAATTGCCGAAATTCGTTAAAAGCAGAAAAATACATTAAAACTTAACCCTTCATAAAGTAAAGGCTATTTAGCGACCACGTGCATTGATTGAATATTTATTGTAATTATTGAAAATAAATTTAAAAGCTAGCCAATCCTTTGCCAGGTATGTATTCGATAGCTGCTTTTGATTGTGGTAGTATGCTCCAATAAATGGGGCCTTATTAAGGGTTAAAACAATAAATCATCCACTAAGGAAGCTTTTGATCATATGTTTTTAAGCTAGTAAGTGCCATAACCAGGACAAACGTTAGTACCCTCTTATTTCTTATTACGGCCCTCAGATCAAATAATACTCATCAATCTTCTGGGCGGTTGCAACCTGTACCCCTCCCTTCGGTCTGTCAAATAGACTCATTTAAATATTAAACGACACTTCGCACCCAGTACTTTGCCCTGAAAATGTTTTATCGACGTGATTAAAAAGCTTCTCAATTATTTAAAGGGCATTATTTAGTTGTTACGTAGCTTTATGTTCGATTCATATAAATACTTTTAGCTACATCTGGGCTGCAAAATAATTTTAGAAAAAAAATGTATAGAACAGCAAATCCTCAACATTATTTAATCGTATGGCATATAAGAATGTCAAATTGTTTACATTATAATACTATATCTAAAGTCTTCACCCACTGGGCTGCGTTGTCTGAAAGGATGAGCAAGTCACGGACCCTCCGTTGTACCTTCTGATTGGACAGTGTTGGATAATGTGCTCCACCGTTTGGTGAGGTGCCCCACAATCACACGCCGGAGAGGCTCGGTTCTGCGAATCCACCTGGTTTTTTTGTAGGATCGTAGCTCATGGCGCTTACGCATGGTGGATCTGCTGCCCATTCTGCTTGCCATTGCTTCACAATATCGAAACCATGTTCAATCTGTGTATGAGGGGTGCGAGATTTCAGTCGCTGCGGAGGCGGATGCAAGATGTCGTGTGCCACTGGAAGATTGGGACTAGTCAATCATATTGTAGCAGGCGATGAGCTTCAATTAAAAACCAATAAAAAGAATAAAAAAAATTGACGATGTAAAAGTGTAATTGGACGTTTTAAAAAAAAGTATGAAAGGGATTTCATTATTTTTGAAAATTTGCAAAAAATATGGATTTCCTACTCAGAATCAAGAGCACAATCGATTCCGATAGTTTAAAGAAATGTCCCCAAAAAAATTTCAGTTTTGCGAAGTTTTTTTTTCATACACTGACAAAACTGACTCATAAAATTTTGTATCAAAAAATGGGGACACTTTTAAAAATGATCGGAATCGATTGTGCTTTTGATTATGAGTTGGGAAAACAAAAAATTTTCCGAAAATTAAAAAAAAAGGAAAGGGTACTTACACTTTTTAAAAAAAACGCTCAATTACTAATTACCTTTGACAGTCCATCACACATCACATACACAAAACAATGCACTCTTTACTCAACTTCTTGGTTAATTTTTTTGCATCTGATTCGGTATTCGGTATACAATATATAAAAGTAACTGTCGAAAATTCATACCTCCTTTTCCAGATAGTTCAGTAGAGGTACGAAAAATACACAATCGGACTCACCTATTGGGACGAGTATTTTCAAAGCCTTGATATTGCAAGCAAGGTTCCAAAATAAATTCTCCTTTCAAGCGACGAGAATTCTAGCGTAATTTGATCATCTCCGTTTTCTAAAAGCACCTTCATGGGATAATAAATCTTACTGTGACGCAATAAAGCGTTTAACCGCTAGCGCGGCCACCATCGTGATTACCCATAGAACTCCTAATAATTTGTCTTGTGTCAGTTTATCTGGAATTGGGTGTGACGCGGGGTTCATTGTGACTGACACATTGCTACAGTCATAGAGAGTTATTGGACTATAACAAAGTACTTCAGATGTGACAAAACTATAATAATGTATATTTTATGACTTCTACGTGAGACCACAGAATAAGTACGAGGGGTGGCTGGAAAGTAATCTACCTAACTAAGAAAGAAAAGACTAGGGAAGATGTTTTTTTTTTTATTTTTCTATGTAATCCCCTGTGAGAGAAATGCACTTATTACACTTTTCAAATAGTGACATTAACCCGTTAAAATTTTTTTTTTTTCAGTTTATCGTCAAAATACTCGTTTACCGCAGACTTCATGTCCTCATACGTCAAAAATCTGCGCCCCCTCAAATCTTTCTACAGGAATCTGAACATAAAATAGTCGCAAGGGACCAGGTCTGGGCTGTAAGGAGGGTGATTGATTTCTTCAAAGCCATTTTTGGACATGGTCAGCTTTGTTGTGCGAGCAGTGTGCACTAGGGCATTGTCGTGCAACAGCAAAATTAATTTGCTCAGTTTGCCTGTTTGTTTTTCTTTTATTGATTATCTAAGCTGATGGTCTAAATTTGTGTAATAATCAGCATTCATTGTAGTTTTTTTTGGCAGGTAATCAATTAGTAAAATCCCACCCGTGTCCAAAAAAATTGATGCCATTAGTTTACCTGCCAATGGACGAACCTTGAACTTCCTCGGTGGCTTTTCATCTTTAAATTTCCACTGCAATGACTCCTGTTTACTTTCGGGATACCATTGCCTAATCCAGGTCTTATCACAGGTTACTATTCTAGATAAAGTTTCCTCCTCCTTACCTCGACTCATTTCTATAAAGTCCTTACAACATCGAACTCTTCTCTCCATATCGAAAGAAGTCAGCATTCTAGGCACCCAGCATGCACTAACTTTGGACATATTTAAATATTCGTGAATTATTGTATTCACTTGTTACTTGCTAATCCCCACGTCTCTGGCTATCTCCCACAGCTTCACTCGCCGGGTCTTCTAATATATATTTTTTACGTGGGGAACATTTTCTTCGGTGGCTGCGAAAATTAGCCGCTCACTACAAAGATCATCTTTGAGGCCATCACTACCACACTTAAAATTGTTTTGAACAAAATTTGATGGTGAAATCAGACGGGCACAAATCACCAAATACAGATAACATACGCTGTTTTATCTGCGAGGGCGTACTTCCCTCTTTAGTGAGGAATTTATAACAGCACATTGCTCAATTTTCTTCAGTTTCAAATTTTCCTGCGACATGGTGCGAACAATCAAGTGACAAAGGAGAACGAGACACCATAAACAAATGAATGTCCTATATTTTGAAAATAGAATAACCAGTGAATACGAAATCATAGTGGCCGGATTTTTTTTCGCGTTATAAATAGGTGAGGTAGATTACTTTTCAGCCACCCCTCGTAATAGTACAAGTTAAAATAAATAAAAGCGGCATGTGACCTTCTTGGATCGTTTGTTTATTTTAGTACAATCAGTTACCGCCGCATCGTATATGTGCACAGTGCGACAAATAAGCTCGTTTGCAGCCTAAGTATTATCACCACCAAGCTTACCTGGTTTGAGTAAACTTGTTCCAGTTTAATCAAGCTTAGTGTAGCGAACTAAGAGTTAGGATGTCTATCCGATATTGGTCTTGAAGGTCTTTAATCTGACTGAAGTAGGTAACCAGCCGAAACAACTATATTATTGACATAATCTAAGAAATACTCTATGTTCTTATCACTGTTATCGTTATTATACATAACCATAACACACAATGCCCAATTTTCAGCGAAACACTTGATATTGTGATTTTAGGTAACGTACCTACTTGACATGTAATATTAACTCTTTCATCTTTACCAAATTAGGCACAAATCACTTGTTGACCGTGACGAGACAAAATAGACTACAACGGCCAAAGTACATGCTTATATTTTAATTTTAACAAAAAATAACTTACGTAGTTACCTCAAAGTAGTTATTCTGGTGTGTGGTGTATTTTTTATCCATCTACGCTCATTAGCTTAATCCTGTTTTTCCAACTGCGTAACCAGATTAACCCAATGATCGTGTTTGATTACATTATCTCGAACGGAGCAGTTCCCACGCGCTATTGTGCGCCAAATAAAACAAACATACGCGGCGAGCGGTATGGACTGCCCGGAATAAGCTTGCACGTAATATCCTTAAGTAAAACATGGCACAGACGCAGCGAACTTTGGGCTGATCTATTTGAAACAGCCATTATGTCGTTTTGTTTTGTTTTGTTAATGTGAACATTGCTTAACCGTAAAGATAACAAGTTGTTTGAGTTGTTCGCTGTACCAATTACGGACAATATTAATTGCCTAGTTGGGTGGTAGGATTACATAACCATAATATTTATTATTGTTGAATATATTCATTGAAACTGAATTAATTCATTGTTATATTCTTATTCAATTAATATAACATTATGGAGTTTTTCCTCAAGACTAGTCTCCAAGGAAAATATAGCTTAATATGAAAATTATTACTTAACTAGCCTTAAACCGCGGCTTCGCCCGCATTAGAAAATGCTTAATGCCGTCTTAACTCAAATGTAAATTATGCCCGTGCAATTCTTTGAAATATATAACGACAAACGTTTACTTACACGATTTTTGTTGTGTAGTCTTAGAATGTGACTTGAAAAAGGTGCGGTAAAAATTTTAAAGGACAACGTTCGCTCTCACAACGTCATCTATTGATTGCAAACGAAGTTAACACGTCATTTTGAGAGCCGAGGTACCGGTACGTCACCGTTCTTGGACAGTGCTGCTTCTATTCTTGTTTAAATTTAAAATATTATCCCACGGGAATGCATTACCCTGATATCAAGTACTTATCTTATGTCCCAACGCAGATCTTTGTCTATCTGTACGCAAAGTTTTATGTACTTAAATCCGTTCAGTTGCTATAGCGTGAGTAAACATCCAAACATCTTCACAAACATTCACATATAATATTAGTACCTAAATATAAATAAGTACTTCTGTTTAGTTTACGAGAACATACTTACATTTACTATTGCATAACGGCAGTTAAATAAAACATTGGCATTTAAAAACAAAACATATTTTATTCTGCAAACAGGTCACAGGGGCGCTTCCACAAAACTAACTTTCTAAAGATTACTGCAGACGTCATTTTAGTTGAAGATGCATACATAATGGAGTCAACTAATTTGTCTAGGATGCATGGGGGAACCGAACTAGACACGACGATTCACTCTTAAAAGCAAAAACATAAAAGCAAAAACAAAATGTTAACCGCACGTTTTTTTACGTACTAGGTAATTATTTATTAAGCGACATCATCATAAATTAACTAAAAGCTGAATACAATTAGGATTGGAGCTCGAATACTAACAGGTAAAAAAAAACTATAATATCCCAAGCGCTAGTGATCCATATGACCGCAACTCCTCACGCACGCCTCAGAAATCCGGAAAGCGCGGAAACGCGATTGCAAACTAAACAAATTGCTAAAAATAAAAACAGTTTGTTTAAAAATTCCAGTTTCGTACCACACAACCGAGCGTACGGTTTACAGAAAATGTGATGGTTTGTACACCTTTACTTTCACAAGGTTAAACTTGGTCTCAATACGTTTACTATGGTTTGTGTTTGTATTACTTTTGACATTCCTACTAATGTTATAGAAAGAAAGAAAGAAAGAAAGAAAGAAAGAAAATAATTTATTTATAACAACAGTGACACATCAGCAGTAAATGCGAAAGTGAGTTAATTCTTTGATTATTCTGCTTTCATACCTTAACTACTGATTCGATTATCATGAAATTTTGCATACATCATTATTGGAACATCAAAATAAATAATAATAATACCTTTTATCCAGAAAAAATATTGTTCTCGAGGCTGCGCGATAAACGAGTTCTTCACGGAAGAAATCGGGGGCAACAGTCATACGAAATTTTGAGTCGATAAACC
Source organism: Choristoneura rosaceana (assembly GCA_037349165.1). Classification (NCBI taxonomy): domain Eukaryota; kingdom Metazoa; phylum Arthropoda; class Insecta; order Lepidoptera; family Tortricidae; genus Choristoneura; species Choristoneura rosaceana. Next base: position 4,193,343 of record JAZBNJ010000026.1, read on the forward strand.
TAAAAGAAAGAGAAAAATATAAAGATTTGTTCCTTATATTACGAATGGATCATCTTGTAATTTATCTAAGGCTAGGTCTACACTACGAATCACTAATATCATATTACATATTAGTAATATGAAATTGTTATGTACAGTCAGCTGCAGAGAAAAGGTAGCCCCCTGTAACGGCGGTATCCATACTACCGCCATTACAGGGGGTACCCTTTCTCTGCAGCTGACTGTACCATTATATTGTACTAAGTATATGCATTTCTCACTCATCTCTGCATATTGTTGTAATAAAATGTTTATCTGCCTTAAGTGAGGTGAATGAGGGTTTTAAGCTACGTAACATTATCACACACTTAGCTTTGTTGTCACAATACATGAGCAAAAATAAATAATGTTGTAAAATATTAAATAATTCTAGAGGAATTATGCCGATAATGTAATATTTCTCTGTCATGTCAAAATATCAATACTAATTAATTATATTTTATAAATGAAATTTTATGATAGATATTATTTTATTGAAATATTAAATGTTACGGTGATACAAAAAATTCTGTCAGAGTTGTTGGTTCTACTCCTAATATTTTACAAATTTCAGTCTTACAATAATGTAACTCACTGACTAACAGACATGGTACTAGGTATTTATAGACATATGTTAGATGTAAAATATTTACACCGTACTTTCGTGAAAATATCACTGGTTCATTTATTATGTAAGAGTATGATTCCAGGCTAGACTTTGAAGGTAAGCTTATGATTGTGAGTGCAAATCGATTTTTACGAGTGTAATACGCGTGTTATAGAGTTATAAATAACGTAGTTTGTGATATTAAAGGCTGTATAAACTTTTTATATTTCTAGATACACAAACTATACTGTTGTGGTCATATAATTAAGAACGATTTTTTATAAAGAAGATTTTTTCAAACTGACAAGTGTAGCTGACAAAAAAAAAGGAAGCAGAAAAAATATTGCATGAAATAACGAAGAATTCAAACTAATTACCAATACTAATAATTATGCTCTGATGATATTTATGATTAAGAAGAAATTTAAAACAGTAAATAAGTGATTAATTTTGAATTAATTAGAGCAAAATAATAATATTATGTATTGTGACTTGTCAGTTGTAGCCATCATCAATCCATAATTTAAGCGCTCGGTGGTTTTACGCGATAAACGCTGCGTTAAACGCAATGCGTTTGACGTACATCTAAATCTAACCAATCACAATCCACGCAATCTAATAATTATCAAACGCTCTACGCTCTACGCTACGCTCACCGCGTAAGACAGTGTTTGGTAATTAAATTATCTGACGCAAATTGATGTGCACCAAACGCATTGCGTTTAACGCAGCGTTTATCGCGTAAAACCACCGAGCGCTTAACTGTTAGCATATTAAATAGTAATAAAAGCTATTCTTTTAATATTGAATTGTGAGTGGTACTAGTTTTTATTCTAATTTTTGCCCATCGTATTTTGTATTGTATTGTATTGTATTGTAACTCTTTATTGTACATATAAAACATATGAAATTTACAATTTACAAGAGAAAGAGATGTACAAAGGCGAACTCGGATATGTCGGATATGTTCGTACTTATATATCTTGATTATTTATAAGCAAGTTAAGAAAGCATGATAATACATAATTTTCCGAAAAACAACAATGGCAAAAGATTATTCACTAAATCCGTACAGTTGAGATTAAACCCTACGTGGTAAAAGACTTCCTTTGTAGTCACAATTGAGCTAAAACTCAATTTGGAATGATTGAAATTCAATATAGTACTAAGCGCAAACATTATATGAGGGCGTAAAAGAAAGTAATAAACTTCAAAAGTAATATAGGAATAGATTATATTCACCGACATCTGGGGGTCGTCCGAATTCCCCGTGCCATTAGGGATGCCAAGTCGCAGGTACATATTAGGTATTTTATTAATCCTTACGCCCTGTCGTATGCTAATGCTCTGAGTCCCTTTAAAAATAAACTGTCTACGGGTGCTTTTATTTTATTATGTCAGGCTTTAGTAAACGGGAGGGAAGACTAGTGAGAGGGAAGAGTAAATTATGAATGATACTGGATCTGGCTAGTAGGTATTACATAAAATAGACTGATGTTAGTTTGATAATTGAAATTGCTATTAAAGATATCTGTAAAATTGAGTAGTGCATATAAGTTTGTATGCTACTGTCTTATTCTGAATCCTTAAATCCGTCTGCCCCACTGTTATCTCTTTATGCTAAAACTGCTGAACCAATTTGGATGTAATCTGCTATGAGGATCCTGGGAAGGATAAAGGATAGTTGTTATTCCGAAAAAAATGTATAGTGTCTCGTGGAATAACGATTAACATTTTTGGCAGACGAAATCAAGGGCAAAAGTTAGTAATTGAAACTTCTACAAAGGCTTTTCAGTACTGAGCCATCGTAATGAGTTTAAATTTTCCTGGATTTTTTTTGTGGCAAGTGGCAACCCTCTGTACCTCTTTGCTCCAGATGTTATTATTACATTTGTGCCCGCGCTACGGCATAATAATATATAGGTACTCCTGAATGCAATCAATGTTGAAAGCACCAGTAATTTCCAATAAACATATCCTCCAGAACTATTTTTTTATTAGTTTGAAATTTCCGTTACTAACGTTTATCTTAGGTGGTTAATATAGGTACAATTATATTCATTGCAACCGCTGGCTGCCTAAAATGCACACGAAATAAAAGGCCATAGTCGGGTTTCCATAGTAAGTCGGCCCTTGCATCAAATGGGTTTGCGTTTTTTTTTTGTGACTAGTATAGCGAAGAATATTTATGCCGAGTATTAACATCCTATTTGCGACGATTTTTGACTTTTTTTTAAACATATCTTTTAATGTTTTACAAGAGGTACCTACTCACAAAAAAAACCAAGCCCATTTGATCTAAGGGCCGACTTTCTGTCGAAAGAAACCCGACTATGGCCGTTAGTATCTAATCTAATTACTTATTTAATTTTAAGAATCCTTACTGATATTATAAATGCGTTAGTAGATAACTCTGCCTGTCTGTTGTCTTGACGCTTAAATAGTCAGGGTATGGAGATAGTCTAAGATCCTGAAAAGGACAAAGAATATTTTTTATTAAGAAAAATAGCGTAGTTCCCGCGGGACAGCTATGAATGAATTGCTTCCAGACGAACGAAGTCACGACAACACATATATATAAGTGTTGTAATTTTTCTATTATCCTATCCACATATTTTCTTTATAGGAGTCCTCAAGTTCAATGACCTAACTAGAAGAAGGAATCTCTGTCTCAGTCCCGTCGTATTTGTAACAATGTGTAATGTTCTCCGTTGTGTGTTATATTATAACGGTTTAATTAGGTATAAACGTTTTTTTTTATCAATGGGGCAACCGGGAGTCAAACCCACGTCTTGCTTCCGTAATACAGAGATAAGCCTAGAGGCCACCCAGAGGTTGGTAAATGCTAAACATGTTGATGTATTAGCTTTTTTTTTATTTGTTTGTTTTCTATGGACAGTTTAATTTCGGCCTTTCATTTATTGTTTACCGCTGTACTTTTCAAACCCCATAAAACTAAAACTAATCTTATCTCAGTTTAATAACAGCTCCATCCAAAGTTGTAGCAAATAATGTCATATTTTTACAACCGCTCGACAATATTACAGTTTTTACGACAACATCTCGCCATAATACGGCACAAAAGACTTGTATTAAATCGAGAATGTCGGCATGTTTTTGCGGCCGGCCCCCGGCTCTATCTTATTTAATGTTGACAGGAGATAGGGCCTCACGCCTCGTCATGTTTCTAAATCCTGAAATTGTTCAAGGATTTCGCAATTTGTTTCAACTAGCAGCTCCAACATCTAAGCGGCTTACAGTCTCGATTTTATCTCTGCGCTCAGGAGAGCAAAAATTATTTTTGTTTTTTACTACTTTTTTGTAGTCAGTTGATTTTGCGCACTTAAATTTGATGGTCTGAGTGAGGTAAGTATTTCAGTAAAATGTATCTACCTAAACCTAACTGATTTTGATACATTTTTAAAATCCACCAAGAAAGTGCTTTACCAATTTTAATGACAGTTCTTACTTGAGAAATAAAACAAAGTCGATTGTCATATTGACTTGTGAGTGAAAATAGACTTTGACGTTATAAGGAATATAAATGACCTTTGGGTGGTAAACACATAATCGCTAAAAAAATTTTCGTAATTCATCGCATACCTGACTGAGATCGAGGGTTTAAAAGTCAGTTTGCTTATAAACTTCTAAACGATCAAAAAATGAAAAAAAAAAAAAACTACCATTTGCAAGTAAGTTCAGTAGTGGTGCTCAAGTCACCGTAGTGCTTGAGGTAAGTGCAAAGGTAAGTATTTCAAAAAGCGGAACAAAAACAGTTTAAATAACAATTCACTCGATATTTCATGATTATTTATTCTGCTTTTCAACTTAATGTTGCCAAAATAAAACAGAATAAAAGGCCTCCAATAATTGAATCCATTGTGTAACGTTGAAAAACTCCCTCGCTTCGAAGCCATCCCTTTGGTACACGGTGGCCTCTTCACGATGGCTACGCTTTCGTTTGTTTTCTTTTAAGACTCATCAAATAGTCCTTGTCAAGTCAAATAATGCTAATAATTTTATAGTATGTAATTAACGGCCGAAATTCTTTAATTAATTTTCTATCACGCTTTTCAGTAGCTCTCTTTGTGCTTAGGCAAAGACATTTAAATTATAGGTAATATTAATAATTCTTGTTCGAAGCGGAAGTTAATTTTGCGTCAATTCATAGTATTTTTAGCTTCCACGGTGTTCATCGATTTGTATACTTTGGATCGCTCAATGATGAATGAAAGAAAATTTCCCGCACGTTAGGTATAGATCTATGGACAGCACTTTATCTTAGTCTGCCATTGAAATATTGAGCTGTTTCGTTTGAAGGCTATTCCAGTAAATGTGCAAATAACGTGGGGAAGTTTCGGTAGGTAAATATTCTTGCATAACTAAGTATATACTTATTGTATTTTCTCTGCCACACCCGAGAAAATCATGGCCATTTCTCAAAAACTTGTCCATTTTTTAAATTTTCAATTGTTCACTTATTTAAATATATAAGTGGACAATTGAAAATTTAAAATAGGAATATATATTTCCTGACGCTATTTCACCACAAAAATTAGTAACATTGTTTTTAAATATATACAAACCTTGTGGTAAATGTGATAAAAAGTCAGATACCCTAAGTAATCTGTTTTTGGATCCTTAATTATCTAAGTTGGATCCAATAGTTTTGATGTAGTTGCAAAATGACGTCAAGAAATTTTGGATGTTTTATGTAGTTTATGTTTTATAATCGGGTTAATAATTTCTTCACAAAACTGATTTCTTTTCAATTTCATGATGGGACAACCTTTTGAGAAATACCTGCTTGAAATGAAATGTCTGCTAGTTTGTACTGTGATCACGTCAGCACTCGCAATGGAAACCGAGTGAGCGTAACTAACTAAATAGCATAAAATTTACCTGCAGTGCTCCTAATTGTGCCCTAGTTTCCGCTCCGTTCCCAATGCACGTGCTATGTCCGTTACAGCGTCAGTCTTGCAGCTCGTGACCTGCTGTCGACACCCGACAGACAGAGAGACACTTCTGCACTTGGGAGGGAATCGAGTTATCTCTGCTATTAAAGCGAAGCAAAACAAGGTGGAAATATCGTAATTGTAGTTCATTGATATGGAATTAACTTTCGCCAAAGTAACGCCAAATACGCCAATCCAATCAATCAACTTTTTAGGATAGGCTGCATATGTTTCACATGACGTAATAGAATTAGCAACAAGTCACAAATAATGCACCAATATTTATCGTGTATCTCTTTCGGCCAATTACTAATAAGAATATGAATAAAATATTCATATTTTTACATATAAATTCCCAGACAGTTTAAAAACGTCGACTTCTGTTGAATATTCATAAAACTTGGCAACAATAAAACAGGCTTGCTTTTTGCATTGTATGAAATATTGGTACAATGCTATGATGCTTAAGTGTGCAGCCCGGCCGAGCCGGTGAAGTTGCCTTAATGAGTGAGACGTCGTGATCTAGGTTGATAAAGTGCTTCGGCTAAGTGTTTTAGGATGATCACTAAACGTGTTAAGCTGGGTCTGGGCTACACGCAAGTTCAAGGTTTATTGTCACCTAGAACTACGACATTTGTTTTACAATAAGCATTATCAAGTTAACTTGTTTATTTCTGTATTGTTTACATTATTTGAACGTGCTTTGATTTTTTTGGTAACAAATGTTTTACATTTGTAAAGATATCTTTAAACTGTCCAGGGTAACGATTACGTTGTAGCTCTAAAGTTAGCACGATAAACTATGTAATACGTGGAAGATTAAAACAGTTCAGCAGATATACCTAGGTAGATTTTTTTTATCTTCCCTTGCTTATAACTGTATTTTTCTCCAACTTGCTCGGAAATGTTCTCATTAATGTTGGAAATATCGACCAGGAAGTCCATCGTTATATGCGTTGATCCGATAATAAATTAAAAAAAAAAGTGACATTACTTCCTGGACATGTCCGGGAAGTGTTTATTATCGGGCAGGTTTTTTACTTTTAATTTCATCCAAGACCGAAAATTCACCAAACAGCCAGCCAACAGTTCAATAATCACGTACAAAACCGAGATTTAAAAAAAAAATATTTTCTGCGTTTAGCTAATGCCTAAATGAATAGAATAGAATAGAATAGAATAATAATATTCTATTCTATTCTATTCTATTCTATTCTATTCCTAAATGATTGTGTCCAAATCATAATAAGGTGTATTGAGACTTAATTATCTTCTCGGACTACTAAATATTTTGCAACAAAGAGATAAGTTTTTTATGTTGTGCATTTAGGAATTGCCGCTTGAACTAAAAGTAAAAATGTATAATACGAGTATTTATATTTTCTAATCCTATAACTTTTTCTTTTAATTTATTTTGATTACTATATTTTATGTGGAACCAAACATACGATTCGGACCCAAATCTTTCATATCGAAATTGAGGCGGGAACGTGAATTTCATTCTGTCAAAGATTTTCTGCCGTGTTATTTTTACGAAAATAAAATGAGTTCTATAATTAGTGATGAAAATATCCTAATGGGCACGCAGCATCTTTTATCAGTAAGGTTTATTTTTATTACTATAAAAATGTTAATTTTGTTTAGATTGTAGGTAGATTGTTACATAAATATATTGTGCCGAATAAATATAATGTTTTCGGTTTCTTTCCTCGCATATTTGGAGAAAAGCAGTATACAGGCCTCGGCAGGAATGTCATTTCGTGGATTCGTTTCTATTGAAGGACTCGGCTACGCCTCGTCCTTCAAAACCATACTCATCCACGAAATTACTTTTCCCGCCCTCTGCAGTAATATACTATTGCTACCAGAAAACCATTAATTTCTCTGAAACTAGAAATAATATTATTTAAACTACCGGTAGGTACGTGGACTGGGAAAAACTAACGTATTTACTGCTTTTCTTGGACTCGAGCAACCGCAAATTGTTATTTACGAACATATAGTAAGTATACAAAACTAGACCTTTGTCTGATAGCATGAAAGAAGAATATGAAATAACGGCTAAGAAACATAAATAACAAAGCGAGGGTTAAATTTGCATATAGGCAAAGTTCAGTCATCGTTTTTTAGTTTTACACGACTTGCAAATGCTCTGTTGGTGAGCGCAGACACGTGATCGCGGCAACGTGCTCGTTACCGCCGGCTCGGGGCCCTCGCACCTACTTCACTGCCTCAATAGACCTGCCTTACTTGCTGGCACAACACGTGCCCTTTGCCCCTTTGCTTTCGAACTCGTAAGCCTTTTCTGACGTAAATTATGTCTCCGCTCTGTGCCACTGCCACAGTCATTAAAAGTAGTAAAAATCTCGCACCTGTAAAGCGCTAGCTTTTAAAAGCTTTACAGAAAATATTAACAAACGCAGCAACCTTTAAGATATTGAAAAGATTTCACCTTGTCTGTTGCAGCCGTAGAAACTTTTCGAGGAGGAGGAGGAGGGAGATTGAAATTTGTCTCGAGATTTCCTCCATTACTTGGCCTATAAATAACTAATTTACTGTCAAACTTGGCCTTTTCAAATATGATTACTTTTGGGTTAGGTAAGAACTTGGAACTACACTTTCCATCATTTATATTTTAGTGGGGTGTAATGTGCTTTTCGTATGCTCATAACGATACCGCAAAATATCGTTAGGCGGTTAGGCTCGCGTGTCTATTTTTATTGCCTAAATCAATCAATTGCTGGAACGTTTTTATCTCTCTGCCATGAAAGTTTATCGAGAGCATCGAGCCATCCCCACTCGTAACGATGACTTGCGAACCTCGACGAATTCAATCAAGGGATAACAACGAAAATCGAAGCCCATCGAGGTTAATATAAATGTTATTACAGAAAGTTAATATCACGTTATTGTAGGCTTCCTCCATCTTAGAATCAATATTGACATAAACTAGAGCTAGGGGGTGTTCCATCACTTCTCGCGGTATTGATATCGGGTATTGGAGTAATTACGCGCCGGTTACGGAGCCCCGGTGACGGAGAGGCTTTGTTTCGGCACGAGAGGTAGCGTTGTTTATTGTAAACACCCCAAGAGGGCTCGAGGCACCTCCTGCAAAGCCTCACACCTGTCCCCCCCCCCACTCCCGGACTGTGATGGATGGAGACACTCTTCGAAGAATAATGTCTAAGAAGGACCCATGCCGAGGTCATTGCCAATTGAGATGGATAATAATGGATATTCATGATAGATGGTATAAGTGTTTTAATATTGGCTATCAAATTTTCATTACGCTTTATTGTTTACGTGAAAACTACAATAAAGGGAAATTGCTTCTTGCGCTAATAAATTAATCACGGTTGAGCGAAATGTTGAGTGTAATTTATATTATAGAAAAATATTTTAACGTAGCAACGCCTGGAAAAAAGTAATCCAGTCCATTCAATATTAAATTAATGTTACCTATTCATTTATAAACGGATTGATTACATACAATCAACATTACGATTATGAAAACTTATTTGCTAATGGAAAATGCGTGTGAAAACAAGCGAGAAACTATTTGCGGGTGGAGCTGTCATAACTTAGCACTCGAGTAATCGGGTCGGCCTCGCCGGGTCCTCGGTTTCAGATAAATAAGTCGTACTCGTAGATCCATTTTCATTTCGTATTAAAACTTTAATATTTACAGAGTTTACAGAGTAAACATATCGAAACTTCCGAGCAAATGATTTGAATTTATTGTCATTATTCTTTACCGTCGAAGAAAGTTTCCCGTTTGCCAATTTCGACGTATTTTTACAAAAAGTATCCAAAGCACTGGCATTTATTCTTTAACTTTGCTTTTGTTGCTGCTGGAACTAGAACCAAAATCAAAATTGGATTTTTAAGTGTCGGATCGTTTTTGCTAACTACACGACCAAGTAGGTAAGAAGTGAATTTAAAAATAACATCATGTTCTTCGTTAGCTTAGGTTATTACTTATTATGCTCCAACTTCGTACAATTTGATATTCATAAAGCTCTCTTCTCTTTGAGTTTTACCAGATGATAGATGAATCAACTTCAACAAGAAAATATATATAATAGGTAAAGCGGTGTGATAGAATCAGATGAGACGGTTTTGCTCGAAAATGGTTGGTCGTGTAAATGAGAAACGTTCCAACTTCTCAAGTAATCAAGGCGTTATGATGCTATCTTTTCAATTAGAAGAAAATCAGCTTAAGAAACTTTTTAGCCATGAAAGTTTGAGCTACCTTTTTAGGAATTAAAATGAGTACTTCATTTCTAGAAGTAAATGTATATTTTTACTTATACTAAATAGCTTTATGCCCGCGACTTCGTCTGCGCGGACCTAGGTTATCGCGCGGTGGCGCCCTCTACCGGAATAAAAAGTACCCTATGTTCATCCTTGGGGCTTAAACTATCTCTATACCAAATTTCATCAAAATCGGTTCAGCGGTTTCGACGTGAAAGCGTAACACACAGACAGACAGAGTTACTTTCGCATTTATAATATTAGTAGGGATTATACTAGCGGTTCTCCAAGACTTTGTCTGCGAGGAATTCGCTTATCTATCGCTATCCCGCGAGAACTATGCAATTTTCCGGGATAAATGTATCCCATGTGTCAATTGAGATTATAAACTTCTGTGAAAGCATTAGAAATAAATTATTTTCATGTATTCATCTGTTTGCTAAATTTCATCCAATGCGTTGAGCCGTTATTGCATAAAAATAACAAACAAACATAAGTACATTACAAACGTTCTCATTTGTAATATTAGTAGAATATCTTTGTAATGTTTTGTCCAAAACAAGAACAAGGTAATTGAAGTTGTTGTTAGTACAGGAAGACAATTCATTTTGAAGCTTTGAACTCAAGATGGATGTTTGAATTTAATTTCCTAGCTCCCTGTTATCAAAGCAAACAGGTATACCTACGCGCTGTTTTTGTTTACGCTCTGTTCTATTAAATGTATGCGTTTTTTCCCGTACTTATTAATAAGTGACTGACCAATTTCCGCATATTCTCACAGAATTTTTACCAGCCACTATCATCCTCACGATAAATTACATATACTTAGGTTTTGAATAAAAGTTGCAAGGCATGAAACATGGCTTATACAATATGTTACAGCTTTCTTACCCCAGTGAACGGTGGTTTACAATATTGTTTCATTAACGCATTTTGACACTAAGCCTCCTCCTTTTACAGATAAACTTTTTTAACCAATGATACCATGACAACTAAAATACCCACAGCAAAGTATTAAAATTAATAAAATCGTCTATCCATTGGAGTTTTCTCTCAGATTTTTAAAAAGTTTTGTGTTTGAGAGTTCATGCGACGATATTAAATATGCAGGAGCAAAGTCAAGCTGACCTGTTTGCCTAATTTGCTTTTCAGTTATTTCAGTGAGGAAGCTACACGGAAAAGCAATTTAGAACGTTGTTAAATTAAATGTTCTTATATGGCTTTACATTTCTAACAACATTATTTTATCAGTATGGATTATTAACGCCAGTCACCAGAGAATTCTGACCCAACCAACTAAAGCAATCTAGGGCACGTGTCGTTTAACTACAAGCTCTAGAATTACGTTAGGTCACCTGCGATTGTGACTGGGGACCGTTAATACCTATTACTTACCTAATAATATTTAGTCCTCATATTTTCTTTTATTCAAGTCTGTGGAATAAAAGCCTGTGTCCCAATTTTTGGGAACACTTCCCTCTTGTCTTTGGTACCGTATAATTTACTTCACTATCTCATTATAATAGAAAACGTAGCATGTTCACAAAATTATTAACTTTGATGACGGATTCACATCACACACCATATCTGCATAAAATGGTTACCCGAGCACGTGAATAATATGGAATGCAACCTCCGCCGCTCCCTTAACGCAATCAGTGAAGCTCGGCGTAGCACGGCATCCGATTGGGAATATTGGGATACGAGATTATTATCGCGAACATTCCTGAGATAGGTGTCAGATCTTAATGTTTTTCGTTTGCCGATTCGTTTTGTAGACGACTTTGTTATATAGGCTTGAGAATAAGCTCGAAGAAAGGGTCATAATGACTGTTATTTAAATTCCTTGAATACTTCGCGTAATTTTTTTCTTGCTTTCATTTGAAGAAACCAATAGTCTCAAGATCATGTTTTTGATCTGTGATTGATAGTATCTTTAGAACCTGTTCTCTCAATTCCAGCTCAGTTTTCTTTGTTGTGATGTGTTAAGGCTGTTTTCCCACCAAAGATGTGCGAGGATACGTTGCGAGGAATATGTTTCTCGTGAAGCATTTCTAATGGTTCATTATAAACGCATCCTCCTTTGCACATTTCTGGTGGAAACGAAGCCTGACTAACGCACAAGTGCAGGTTTCTTGAAAATGCGTTAAATGAAATAAAACAACATGTTTTTTTTTTTCCTTGTTTCAGGGCGGCGAGGCAGCGCAGCATTAGTTTGTAGCGGTGGCGCGCACCCTGGAGCCACGCGAGGGTCCACGTAAGTTACCTACTATCCAACAAATAGGAGCCATCTATATTTAAGCTGCATTTCCACCAGAGATGTGCTGTGCGAGGATGGATAAATGAAGCGTTTCTATCCTCGCTCATTATTGGTGGAAACGCTGCTTTAGGACGCTGTGTTGTGTTGCCCAAAAACGTTTGAGTAATTTTTAAGCAAATGTAGGTAATTAATATTTGATTATTAGTGTCTATTATTATTCTCAGCATCTAAAGTAAGAATTATGTTGATGACTAGTGTTGCGGAGGGCGCGGTGGCAGAATGGACGACGCCGGCAGCAACAAACAGCGGCAGGCTACGAGGGTCTTCAAAAAAAGCTCTCCAAATGGCAAGGTAACCAACCTTTTAGTATCCCTTTTAAAGTATCCTTGTCCCTCTCCGATAATAATCTTTCGTTTAAACCAAAACAGCATGATAGTATTTAGTTAAATGGATGATTCTGTTTCCTTTTCAGATAACAGTATACTTAGGAAAGAGAGACTTCGTAGACCACATCTCACATGTAGACCCGATTGGTATGTTTCCGTATAATACAGTAGGACCCCGCGAGAGCCAACCCTTCGTTATATTATAAAAGCTGAAAGTTTATTTGTGTATATCCCCAATACAGGGAAAAACGAGTCGCGACTTTGGAAGTTTAGATTGTAATACTTTCAATGACACCACGCTGGGACGTCACTGTAATATTTATAAGTGGCTTCACGATGGGAGTGCCACGGTAAGGTTTGTGAATGGGGCACTGTAAGGCTGGAGGGTACAGAAGGGTATTACGGTACCGTCCAGTGATGTACCACCTCCTTAATGCACACGGCTACAATTGAGAGAATTACTCGATAATAGTGAGACTTCAGGGCGTTGATTCGGCGGAACCCCGGAGCAACAAAGACATCAAGAATTTATTTAAATAGGCGCCAGAGGCCTCTGTCGGCAAACGAATGATGTGCTTAAATAAAAGAACATATATTTCACAGTAAGAATGTTTATTCCGTTAAAAAAAATCAACGGTACAAAAAGTCAGTGAAAGTCACCACAAGGCAGTAACCTATATTTTATAAAATACCTCTTAAATTAAAACACCAGGTAGGTACAGAGATTCGGGCACCTCCTACTTTCACGTGTACACCTAACTATTAATATTAAAAAAGAAAAAAAATTGCCCACTGCCACTTCATCAACCAAAAAAAGGGATACAGGTGAAATGTGAGGTAGGTACCGAAACCACAATACCCGCATACAGAATTACGTAAAATCACAACTAGAATTTCCTATGAAAATTGTACAGTTACTTATAGAAGTATCAAAACAGTATAAATTTTCTTAATAGCAACTAGATAGGATATATCATATCAAATAGTAGTATGGATTCTACCACTGGTTGTGACACATTGAATTAAAAAAAAAATGGAAATATATTAAAAGAAAATTTTGATAGCGTTGAGCTCATGTACGTGTACTACAGGTATAGTTTAATTGGGTGTCCCTAGAACTCTGAGGAGAACCAAGGGGGGAGGATTCAGTCAAGGGAATTGGTGTCTACGCCTATGCTAGGGGTAAACGATGAAATCATGGTTCGGAAAATAAGCTGCCTAACGTGAAACGGTTAACTTAAGTTCCTTGCCACTACGGATTTATGATTGCGGTGTCAAGATTGTGCGTCAAGAAATAAAATAAAATAGAATTTAATAAAAAGGTAAATGGGTACTCGGTGGTTTTGTTTCCAACCGAGGGTGAGAGAACGCCAAGGGAAGGGTAGTTCCTGCCAAAACGGGGGGAACTGATAAGTCATGGGTCAAGTAAAAAGACACCTAGCGTAGGGCGGCGAACTTAGTACCTTCACCACTACAAAAGTTTAAAATACCACGTCGGTAATAATAAAAAAAAATAAGTAGCTTGGGTACCCGGTGCCTTGCGACAACCGGGGGGAATAAACGTCAAGGGAAGTGTTAGCTCCTGCCAGAACGGGGGGAGCTCTTATGTCATGGTTCAAGTAAGAAGACACCTAGCGGAGAACGGCGAACTTAATACTATTCCCACTACAGGGGGTTGAGGACACAGATGGAATGCCTCGGTGCTGAAGATAATCGGCTACTCCGTACACCGGACTGACTCACTGCAATAAGAACATCACAGCTCGCCAGCCGACCAAAAATACGGAGCGGTGGTTCGTAACCCGATTCGACCCTAGCACTATCAGGTCTACCACCTTAACGTGTAGTTTAGTTTACAAGAGTGTCCTCATCATCACGGTCACACCGGGGCACAGAATACAAGTTTGAAAGACTTACGTGGAAAGCATCTAGTTCAAACGTAAACGGATAACACAACCCAGCTCCTACGCTATAACCAGTGGACGGGATTCAGTACTCGATGCCACCAAGGAAGTGTGCCGGCGAAACCGGAACCCGGAACCGGACCAGAAGTGATGATGGAACTTTTCAGGAAGGAAATTAAAAAACCCTGGAACAATATTATTTCCAATTAAAAAAAACTAGCATTAAGAAATTTACACAGAGGGTAGACTTGTAGGTGACGCAACGGCAAGGCACACAAAAAAAATGTCCGGAGGACTTACCCGAGGGGTTTTTCTTTAAAAGAGGAAGACGAGTCGCAACGGGATCACCGCAGACCGCTTTTTGCCTTCCAGTAGACCGTCAGACATTAGCCTTCATAGATTCATTGTGTGTCGACACGGCGCTGCTGGAAAGAAACCGTCATTGTAAAAACACGGATTATCACCGCGACAGCCGGCGACGCAATACCGATAATATAACGGCCGTGTAGATCATCATACAACTCACCTCTAATATGAAACAATTACGCTCAAGATGGCGTCAGCATGCCTCGTCGCGCAAATGTACCGACTGATCCTATAACAAGAAAAATACATTTTGACAATTCATCGAACAGATCTACACAAACGAATACTAGGCTAGGAAACTTACCCATTTCCGCGCCGGGATAAAAAGAAATAAGACTTGTCCGCTCGTCGCAGACCGATTTGAGAAAATGACCGACCGGAATACATCTCCTCATCTCGCCATTAAAGAAAAGGAAAAAGAAAAAAAAACAAACCATAGAGAGATTTCCATATGTAACTACGAAGATACCGTAGATAGAATTATCAACAACTGTGATTCGTTTATACCGAACAATACCATAATTTTTACGTTACAAGGAACATAAAATGTAAAAACAAAATATGTTAACAAACACCGGCCATAGACTAAAATTCATTGAACAAACTTGACGACAAACAATTGCCCGTGTCCAGTGACCCGGTCCATTTCACGCATGCGACGGATCGAAGCTGACATGCCAGTGTATAAAATATTTCGCTAACCGGCTTCCTAATAAATGTTAAAAACAACAAACAAACAGAGGCGTGAACCTGTAACGAAAATTACTACCCAAACTCTTAACCTAAAAAGAAACAAAGCAAGTGCCTATCCCTTTGACAGTCGCGAGACCACGAGGAACGGAACGCCGCCGTCCGATCTGTCAAACTTTCCCCTGAGCCAAAATGAAAAGTCCAGACCAAAATATTGGGTTTGTTTATATAAATTCGCTGCGATGAAACCGCTGGAGATATTCCAAAGAACAGATGATTACCACCCGCGATCATGTGTGCGCCCATAGCGAAAGTGCAGTGGTTTTGTGTTGCTTAGTGATCATAAATAACACCGTGTTTGGAACAACAACTTTCGTGGATTATTTGTAAGGTAAAAACCCTTTATTCTGGGTATAAAGTGCTACAAGATCATGTTGGCCTGGGTAGATAACAGGTAGCAAATTGTATCTCAAATTCGATATATTATAGTTTAGTTTTTATATTACATTTATTTATAATAAAAAATATGATTATTACATGTCAAGTGTATATCAATAAATTAATAATAAAATAAATAAAAGAATCACTACAAGAACCTAACTAGGTTAAAAAAGTTACAAATCGCGACATTCTCATTTCAAAAGTGATTTTAATTTAATGAAATTTAGCTAAAAACCATCTCTAGGTTTCGATTAAAATTTTTCGAATAAAAATCACTATCCGTTTGGGGCTATGATGCCACAGAAAGATACACACATGGTAGTCAAACCACTCTTTTTACGTGGGGGTTAATGAAATATACAAAAAAGCTTTATAATTTACAGAATTTGAAATGCAATTCTAAACACCTTTGTTACCCGTTACCTGCTAAAGCTACAATGTTGAATTATGCGACCGAAAATACGCGAAACAACTCAACAAATTACACAGAGAAACTTACAGCTTTTACAACTCAACGAAGGTCTGGTTCTCGCGGGCTCTT
Source organism: Choristoneura rosaceana (assembly GCA_037349165.1). Taxonomy (NCBI): domain Eukaryota; kingdom Metazoa; phylum Arthropoda; class Insecta; order Lepidoptera; family Tortricidae; genus Choristoneura; species Choristoneura rosaceana. The sequence continues at coordinate 4,209,765 of JAZBNJ010000026.1, forward strand.
GGCCCGTAATACCTGTGTATATCTTAACCCTTTTCTTTTATGAGTTCATCCGATGATAAGAATTATATATTGACAACAAGGTGGATTTTGATAATAGGATAAACTCATTAATTTCAGTCCAAATTTCTAGAATGTTCAAACTATCCAGAACCTTCTGCTTCTTACTCTGCCAGCCAAGTTCATATGAAATTTTTCGACCACATTTATAATTTTATTGTATTAAATGATTAATCTATTTGAAAATAATACTCATGGTTAAATTTCATTTTCAGACGGCGTGGTCCTTATCGATCCGGAGTATGTTAAGGACAGGAAGGTGTTCGGGCATGTACTGGCAGCTTTCAGGTATGGCCGCGAGGACCTCGATGTCCTCGGGCTCACCTTCAGGAAGGACTTGTATCTTGCCGCGGAACAGGTAATTGGGAAACGTGAGCTACTCCAATTTTCAATTAGGTACTTCTTAAAAAAAAACAATTATAAGATTCTACGATTTTGCGCACGATCCAGTGTTGGGATTCACGCAAAAATAGTGTAAACTCCGTAGTAGTTATGTAAAAAAATGTCGCAAATCCTGCTATCCTTAGCGTATTTTTTTTAATAGAGATTTTTATATTTAGGAGATGAATATAGTGTTGATGCGTAGACATGTTTTGTTTTTCAGATTTACCCGGCGACAGGCACCCTGAAACGGCCGTTAACGAGGCTCCAGGAGCGCTTGGTCCGTAAGCTGGGTCCCGCTGCGCACCCATTCTACTTCGAGCTACCGCCGCACTGCCCTGCCTCTGTCACGTTACAGGTCAGGCCCTACGAAGTGCAAAATTCGAACTTCGTATTTTGCCGTCCCGCTGACGCTTATATTAATTGATACGAGAGTGAGAGGGACGGTACGATAAGAACTTCGATTTTCAAATTTCTTAGAGTAACCTATCGGGCTTCAGCTTTATTAGTGCAATAAATAAGAGTAGCACTTAAAAATCCGCACTGTGATTTCGGTTGCTTTTGTACTTAAATGTTGAAATCAATAAATTATTTATTATTTTTATCTTCAGCCGGCACCCGGCGACACCGGCAAGCCATGCGGCGTCGATTACGAGCTTAAAGCCTTCGTGGCTGACTCTCAGGATGATAAGCCGCATAAAAGGTGAGATCTTGTCGAACGGCCGAAGTACAACTAAATATTGTAATGTTTCTGTTTTAATTTCTAGAGTGTATTATTTGTCAAAAACCGGAATGTTCTTTTTGGATTAAAATAAATTCACCTTGATATAGGAAATCGAGCTTATAGGAAATGCTTTTAGCTCGTGCATAAACAATGTCCCTGTACGATCGCTTTTTTCATGCATGATTGATCAACATAGGCTGTTCGGTAAGAAGAGTAAATATGGGCTTATTTTAATACCAAAAAGAATAGAGCTTGCGTAGGTTAAATTACGCTCTGAGACAATATTTGTATGCAAACGTTTGCCCGAACGAAGGCGCGCCCTTCTTTACGGCGCTCAGATCTTCGACCTCTGTTGTTGTAACCTTGGGAATACGTTACTATTTATCCTAAACGTAGGGCGGTGCTGCTGAAATATGACGGTCCCTTTGTTATAAATTATAACGCAAGCAAGGCGTGAAACCGGTTTAGAATTTCGTCTCCATTAATGTGAGGTGGGGGTATTTAAACGTAAAGGATAAGATAGATGTTCAGGGTCTCGATTGATTTAGGCTGTCGCATGAAGCCACCCTTAAGTCAGTATCTTTAACCAAGTGGAATACTCTGGTAAAACGACTTATCGCGGGTTAATTCTATGCTACAAGTGGCTTTAAGTCGAGGTTATCGCAGAAAAGCTTGATTGGGTTTTAAAAATACCTACCCCTTCATTGGGAAGGTGGTGTATTTGGGTATTATTTATTTTGCAGGAATTCAGTACGACTAGCTATTAGGAAGATAATGTACGCACCGAGTAAGCAAGGCGAGCAGCCGTCGGTCGAAGTATCCAAAGAGTTCATGATGAGCCCAAACAAGCTTTACTTAGAAGCGTCACTCGATAAGGTAACGACTTTTGATTTGTAAAATGCATCTCGCTCTTACATTAATCATGAGTATTATATTATAAGACAGGTGTCGTAATATTTTTGCAGGAGTTGTACCATCACGGCGAAAATATAGCAGTAAACGTGCACATAGCAAACAATTCTAACCGGTCCGTGAAACGCATCAAAGTGTCGGTGCGTCAGTTCGCGGACATTTGCCTCTTCTCCACCGCTCAGTACAAGTGCACCGTTGCAGAAGCGGAGAGCGAGTGAGTGCACTTGAATGTTCTAGAATATTTTAAAACGAATGGGATTTTTATGCTCACTATACACTCTTGGCACATACTCGTATCTCTAACAAACAAAAGACACTGCTAAGAAAGATCATTTCGTCTGAATTGATAGCGCAAACAAGACGTGAATATTGGGCGTAAGACTGATAGTTATAAATTATCAAATAGAACTCGCTATCTGTTAAAAATACTATTCAAAATTGACTGAAATATGTCACGCGCCTTATTGCTTAAGGCTTTCCAACCCCGTTGGCTATAGCAGCGTTGCTTAGAGACTTCAATTTGATCTAAACTTTGTTTGGATCGCTAAAATACAAATAACATAATGTTTAATGGAACACCTTGTATTTCTGATTCAGGCAACCAAAACCGAAGGTGAAGAAAAAGTTTAAATTCCCGTTTTATGGGATGTCAGATAAGAACTTAAAAATTGAGTCCCTGTAAGTTTGAGTTTGCGTTTTACATGCATGTGCAACAGAAGGTTTTATTTTGAAACTGTAAATACATTATTGAAAACACTATTTTGATATTTTATAGTTTATTCACTAACATTTAAACTAGTGATCCAGTTTGAGAGCTTTTTTATCGTCTGATTTTGTTAACGTAAAATTACACTGTCCAAGAATGTTTCATTTTAAATCCCAAAGTAAAGGGGCTTTTAGAGGTAGCACAAATATGTATTTCCCCCTGGTTTGGTGTGAGATATCTTCCTTTATAGTGTAATAGTTATTCTTATTTCATTGATTGTCTTTTCTTAGACTGCAGATACTACAAAAGGACATTTATGGGAATCAAATACTTATACTATTTTTTTAGCAGGCAAAGTTAATAGAAAATTATAAAGCATTGTGTACCTACCCAATACAGACAAAAAACTGCTATGTTTGCATCACACCACACGGCCGAAAGAACTTCATAGTTTTCATTGTACCAACTACAAAGTAGCAGGTTGTTTTTAAACGCCCGTCAAACATATCTACATATAATTCTCTAATTAGTTACAGAGTAATAAAATATACTGAGCGGAAAAAAATCTGTCCCTCAAATGTATCCAGAATCGCTAATTTTGTATGAAGGGTAGGCCAAATGTTGTGCCGCTGAGTATACTTACATTTGTATGTATTATTTATTACTATTATTATTAGAATTGGCTTATTTATTCAAAGAGGAAACGCTGCCAGCATCTTCGGGGCCGTTGCCTAATGGGTACTGTTTAAGTTTTTTTTTTTTAGTGTTACGTTTTATTTTTATTTTATGTAAGTTTTTTAAAGTCTGGGATAGTTTTTTTTAAATTTAATTCTTATTATCTATTTTATTATTCTTAATAGTCAACAAACATTTTTTTATATTTTACTTTTTTTCACATCTTATTTTATTAAGATTTTAGAGAATATCATGAAGTTTTTCAAAATTTAACATGTATTATTTTAGAAGTAGATATTTTATTTTTAACCGACAATAATTTAAGATACCTAGGTTGGTTTTGTTTGTTTACCACCTAAGCCTATATTACAGCTAGGCGGTCTTGCGAAGCTTTTCGGTTTAAGTAAATAAATCTAGAAATTTACTAAACACGTTTACCCTAATTTTGCCAGCGAGACAAGAATTGGTGTGATCAATTTGGTTAGTTCGAAAGTGACCAATGCTTTCTATCGACAGAAAAAAGTGTGATAAGGATAAGATAGGTATTAAACATTCTAAGTGTAGGTTTTAGTAGAGACAGGTTGACTTCATCTCCACTTGGCCAAGTGTTACAAAAGTTAAATGACTGCTAATTATGAGCTATTTTTTCCAGGGAAGGCTGTCCTGTTGGTCCAGGTTTCACGCTCAGTAAGGTGTTCACGCTGACGCCTCTGTTGGCCAACAACAAAGACAAGTGGGGTTTGGCTCTGGATGGACAGCTCAAGCATGAAGACACCAATCTTGCTTCTAGCACACTGTTAGTGTAACATCAATCTGTTGACGCTCTGTTTTGTTCTCACTTATAGTTGCAGCTACAAATTTTTGTGTTTTTTTTAGAATCGCGGATCCGGCTCAGCGGGAGAATCTGGGCATCATAGTACAGTACAAGGTCAAGGTTAAATTATGCTTGGGACCTCTAGGAGGGTAAGTTTTCTTAAAATGTTGCCGGGATTTGTATGTTTAAAATAAGACTTCTCAATACAATACTTCTACAAGTCACGTCGTACAGTTTTTTTGCTTGTGTCTAGCGCCACTGGATTGATTAAGCTACGAGCGTACTAGTTGCACCTCGATAAAATGGGTTGATAAAAATGTTACGCATTCGTGAGGCATACGCGGTGACCCACGGGGTCAGGTACAATGCCGCTAAAACTAGACGACCGGATGGCCAAGTGATTAAAGAACCTGACTACGAAGCTTGAGGCCCCGGGTTCGATTCCCGGCCGGGACAGATAGTTGAATGAATAATACGAATGTTTGTTCTCGGGATTTGGATGTTAGTATGTATTAATCTATCTATATAAGTAGTTTATCCGTTGCCTAGTATCCATAGTACATACAAGCTTTGCTTAGTTTGGGACTAGGTCAATTGGTGTCAGGTGTCCCATGATATTTATTTATATTTATAAAAGAGTACTGTTGCAATTAAAACCATAGCGATAAGATTATAATTTGTAACTACTAACACTATGGATTCGAAGTCCGAAATAAACGATTTCTATTTACCTGATTGGTGTTTTTGTTGCAGCGATTTATCCGCCGAGCTGCCGTTCATCCTGATGCACCCGAAGCCGGAGGAAGAGCCGCCGCGGCTGCTGGCCGAGCCATCGCCGAACGTCGACCACGACCTTATACAGCTCGATCCGCAGCCGTGAGTACCTAAACATTTTATTATTGTTTGATCAACAAAATGCCGATTTGTTTGCTGAAATGGTCGATGAGCAAGCACTCATTTTAGGCGTGCTGGGGTTTTAAATAAACAAAGTCGATGTCACTTTTATAAAAACGTATATTGCGCTCGCACAGCATAAAGAAGAGAAGGGGAAAAAAATTAAGCCTAACCACAGAGTCGACAATCGAGATAGTGCTTTTGTGTTACCAACAGTGGCTCCGGTGAGCCAGAAGAATCGGTCTCCATTAAGGTGTATCCCCGTTAGTTATGCTATCGGTTCCATTCATGGAACTACTGTGAATGTTTTGTTCTAGGTCCTCTAGACCTTTATGACCCCAGTCCGGCGCAAAGCGCTGCTTTATTTTATATAGACATCAAAATCATCCCGCAATTTTTCATCTTGCTCTCTCTTTCTCATCGTCCCCGGCCGCTCACAGGTATTCACCGAGTGTTTGCGTGAGCCCACCTAAATTCAAATTTTAGTACCTTTCTAATAAATTATATTTTTGATTTCAGCGACGAGAACGGTCAAGAGCAAGACGACGATATTATCTTCGAGGATTTCGCGCGACTGCGACTGAAGGGCGCCGACACAGACGCTTGAACACGCATGTGCACGCGACGCCGCGCTCGCCACACGCCACACTACGCTACACCACGCTGTTGCTACGTGACCGCATACCACTGTTAACGTCCTGCTAATATTTAAGCGCATTAACACTGCAAGTTTAACACTCAATGGTCGGGACGACTTAATGGTAACACGAGACGCGGCTGTGAGGCGATCTGTCCGGACATTCTCTGTATAATGTACAGTGTATAATGTATCGAGAGGATTTGACTATTCACAATTCAACTAATGTAATGGAGAATTTTATATCGTATTCGATGTATATTGTATGTGAAAATTTATTTTAATAGTTTTTTATTGATCAAATTATGCGAGTACAAGTTTTTTTTTCCATAGCGTGATCGGCCATCGATTTATTTGAATAGTACAATATGTTGGTAATATGCATTTAATAGTTTAAAAATAGTTTTTACCTCTGTAATGTAATTTAATTTCTGTTCGTAGTGCTGTAAGTAAATATTTCCTATTGTTGATGTTGGAATAAAATAATACGAAATATACTGGGATTATTGCCCTCGCGAGCGGGGCACGCGGCTCAAACATGAATGGGAAGTGGGTTTTCTGTCTTAGATCTAAATAGCTTCATATACTTGTAAGTACAATTCGATCGTTGCGACCCGTCGTTCAGACTGTTTGAAAGTTAGACTATATTGAGACACTATTAGTTTCAATCAATCCGGACAACCAATCTAACGATAAATCGTACTATAGAGAGCGTTTAATTCAAGAACGTCGGTGGTCGCGTGCGCTCACTCGCAGGTTTGCTATAATCGCGTAGGTAGTCGGTGTTAACTGTACTAGTCTAGTCGCGAGGGTAGGCCCGGTGCGACGGGGTCTAAACAATTCTCTGCCTGTGGCCTTCGAGACAGAATTTAAATTCTTTAGATGGATTATAATGAATCATTAGAGATGTTTAATATTTGTTGACTATGATGTCCAGTTCACTTTAACTGATACACTATAGTAGTAGATACATATCTATTGTTTTTGATTTCCATGTGTCTATGTAAATCTGATTATGTTACTCAGAACTATAGTTCTATGTGATCTATTGAAATCATGATGGCTAATTTCTAACATAGTCCGCACACGTTTACATTAATATTATTAGAGATGCTTGATCTATAATTTTCACAAGGCTCTACAGTTTTTTGTGGTATTAATAATCAGTGTTTACTTGTATGATGTTTTATTCACCAACAAAAAAGGCCAGGGAAGCAGTTGAAATGCAGCCTTGAATACCATACTAAGTTTTCAGAGCTGTATTTTACAGGTAGGTATTTCAGGTAGACCTAGTCATTACTAGTGGATTGGGCTTTTGATTAAGATGTCGCTGTCAAACTACACAAAATTCGTTTAAGATGTGAAGAAGCATTGCTGATTTTAATAGATCAACTCGGGTCATAATTTCAGATTACATCACTTAGACTCATCTAAACAACTCGACAAAGATACACTACAGTCTTATAATAAATATATTTGTTGTGTCAATGTACATTTGTTTCGCTGTACAAATAGTTGTGTAAATTACGTGGCATGTTTTCTTGTTACTGAAGCTTTATAATGCACAAATTTTAATATGGCCGTACCTTTCGAGTTTTAAGTAACGAACGCAAAATACTGAAATATAATTCGGTTTTTATAGACTTAAATAACAGAAAAGACAGAGCGAGAGTAACTAGTGTAAATTAAAGCCATTTTACCAGGCATAAAGGAGCTTGATACTTTGCACTAAATTATACAAAAATCACTACAAACTAGGTTTTTTTATAAGGGGCTGGCAACAAACTGTCGGTGGGTTCTTTGGTTCGTTTTTAGGCTACTATACCCCTAGACCCCCTTTCTTTTATTCAATTAAAATAACTCCCCATGTTAAACGTAATATGATTAAATTATTTTACAGACTATCAATGCATTATTACTTACTTTGAATGGTTATTGTTTTCTGTTGCTACAAAGTTGTTTTATTTATGTATTCTAATGTAAGTATTAAAATGGTTTTGTATACGTAAAGGTATAAATAGCAAGAGTAAAGTGGATTTACAGCCAAAAGGTAAAATTATTGAGGCCTATTTGGCGATCATACTAAGTACAAGTAGCCACTTTGATGTAAGTATAATGGATATGAGAGATACTCTGATATGTTTTAATTGTTTATATTATACATATATCTTGAAAGAATAGAGTGTAGCTCCGTATTCCATATTTAGGCAAATATTCTGAAAAACACAAAAGGGCTTTCATGCTCCTATTATTGAAGTATATGTTGTCTTGAGAGTAGGTTTTGCATTCTTGTCTTACTTTTAATGTTTTTTTTATCAATCTGTAGTGGATTGGAACCAAATAAAAAGTGCAGGCACATTATGTGTGTGATGTTGTCATGCCGCAATATTGATAAATTTAAGTAGTAGCTTTTACAATTATGTGAATAATTATTTCAACTAAATGACTTCTAGTTCAATATACCACTTGGCTGTAAAATATACTCACTACCATAAATCATAGTATTATTTAACCTTTTTAAATGTGATGAATTTTATATGCTACAATATAAAAATATTAATTTGTGACAGTGAAGTATTTTACACTAAGATCGAATTCCACTCTGAATTATGAGACAGAATAAAAGACGAATTCCTTTGCAAAAAACATTACCTACTAGCAAATCGCACTACCTACACATTATTTTTTAATTTTACATCGAAAACTTTTTGATGTATACTTTTTCAATAAATATTTAACCAATAAAATGGCTGTTTTACTTATTCCCAACCAAGATGTACCTACTGTACGACAAATCGAAGTTGCATACAAAGAAGACTGATATTCATGGGGTCAGCAGTGTATGAGCGAGAATGATGCATGTAAAAATCACTAATACTTTTATCTGTTGAAAAAAGTTTTTGCTAAAAAATTTATTTTTATCACAAACGTTTTTCTTTGCTGAGCGTTGTACTTTTTGTTGAATATATTTGTATTGTCACCGAAACTACATTTGCATACCAAATTTCAAGTCAATACCATTATCTTGCAAGATTTGATTACAGACCGACAATGGGACAGGTGAAACTGAACAAAAGCTTGTAATAAAAAAACTATTATACTATAATAATAAATCCATCTATTAATAATAAAGCAACTAACATTATTTTTTCTTTATCAACCCCTCTCATTCTGAGAGTAGGCCTGTGCCCAGCAGTGGGACGTATATAGGGTGGGATGATGATGAAGTATATTCTTGCATTTTCATTTAGTACAATCGTGCATTACCTAACGATTCCTTATTTTCAAAAGACTACCACATTGCCAAGTTTTTTTTATTAATTAGGTACTATGTACTAGGTACACATGATGCTACGAATCCCGTCAATTGTTTATGGCAAAGAGACACTTAAAATTTGATTTTTCTTTACGTATAGATTATAAATAAACAGTTGGGAATTATTTATTTACTACTTATTAATATCATAGACTTTTTATTTCATTTCATCAATGGGTACGATTGATAAATTGGTATAAAAGTCATCACGACACAACAACATGCAGTATGCGATACCTAAGCCTGATTTTCAGGCGAGAGTGGAGTCGCATTGCGGTGCCCTCGGCATGTGCCCAGTGTGCCCAGTGGGGAAGAGGGCCCTGATCATGGAGCATAGAATTTATCTCTTATTAGTTTGTGGAATTTTTATTCCTCCGAAAGATGGCGAAAGCATATCCATTTCAGCTCCGGAATCAACCAATAGTCCAATATAATGTAATTAAAATTGTTTGAATTCCTTTCTGATTCTGCTCTACAGAAAAATAATGAAAAAAAAAATGTTTTTGGTTACTTACATGTTACATGTGATTTGTATCTTAAAATTGAGAATTGAGAAAGTTTCCATTCCAATCTAGAGTTTGATATGATTGTAAATTATTTTTTGTTGGAGGACAATAATTTTTCCATTTCGCGCCATTTTCCTTGTCGTTCCTTATGACGCAATATTAAAATAAAAAACCGGTAACTGCTAATATGTATATTGAATCGCATATTTTAGTACGTATTTTATTTTACCAAAACATTAAATAAAAGAGAAAATACGCAACATAAATGACTTTCGTCATAATGTGGTCAGACTGATCATAAAATGCGTAAAATGGAGTATAAGTTTGACTGGCTGACAGTGTCCCCACCTTAGGTTAATTTACCCTAAAGTCAGGGTAATTTTACGCGTTTAGGGTATTCTTCGGGGTAGAAAAATACTTAAGGTATTTTTTAGGGTAAAATTTTTGGAATAAAATATGAGATTTCAAGAAAAAAATACTGCAGCTGACATAAAAGCCAAGACTATTATGGATGCATTCCAAGAATGTTTCGAAACGGTGTTGTAGTTTAGCTATTAGTTTATTAATAAATTGCATTTATTTGCATTGTTTTTATTTCAAAAAAAAGGGTAAAAAATAAATAATAGTGCCTAATTTAGGGTAATTATGGGTAGCGTTAGGTTAGGTTAAAAAAAAATCTGAGGTGCCAACACTGCTGGTTGACGGCTGACGGAAATTGAGGTTAGGATGTTGGATGATTTGTTTTGTAGCGTATTTATTTTCAGAAACTAGAAAATTAATGTGCGTAAAGAAACAATAATCTTTACATTTCACAACCTTTTTATGTGGCTATGAAGGTAAGTTATCTGAATATAATCAAAATTTTAGTTTTTTTTGGAATTATAGAATTACGGCTACTAAAATTTCTTTGTGACTTTCTATGTAAAGAAAATACCTGAGCAAAAGCTACAAGCTTTCTCCGTTGGTTCCATGGGGGCCAGAAACCTATCAAAGAAGGAACTAGAAGAATTGAGAAAGAAGGAAGAAGAAGAAGCTGCTGCCCATGTAAGTTATTGTAGTCAAATATTTTGTAAGTAAAGCTAACATGTTTTGAATAAACTAAGTAAGTGAAGGTTCTCAAATTTACCCTCTATGGGCATAATCATGCACTATCGTGAAAATTTTATCTTAATTACGAAATGAAAAAGTGCAGTTGCAACAAATGAAGAAGTCTTTAATACTAGAACTGCCTGTGTGCAATTTTGTACTGTAGGTTGGCAAATCACAAAAGTGGCAAAGAGAATGGTAAGTGTACTTAATTACAATTTTTTGTAACAGCTTGATCAGTGCCATAAATAGAGTGGTGCGACTAGTGCCTAAGCACAGGGCGTAGACTGGGGGGCGCAAGAATGGTAGACCAGGCAGGTGCTTTATTTTATCACCCGGAATGAAATATAGTAAGCCTATACATAGCATTGCTTTAGGTTACCTATAATTACAAAAAAAAACAGGGACATACTTATAGTAGGCTATTTATGGCACTGAGTTTGATTCACTGCCAGATTTTTTTCAGGCATAGCATCGGTTTTAAACCTTATTAAATTGCAGGGATTTTTATTTAATGATAGAAAGACATACTAAAATAATGCATTATAATAGGTTATAAGTAGTCTTTAAATCTCTTGAGTCCCCCGGTCCGCACATGAGGTCATAAAAAATTATAATTAGAACTTGATTGATGTTCGATTCAAATTGTGAAAACAGAAATTTTACATCGGGTCTCAGGACGTTAAGTAGTTATATAGTTTTTAAGTCATTTTCTTTTAGTTTCAAATATAATCCCCAAATCATTTATTCTAACAACATTTAATGCAAATAATATATTTTTCTATTTCAAAGGCAGAGCTGATTCTATCCTGTGCAATAAATTTAATTTTGGGTTAAACATTGGAATGGGATATCTGGCAACTCTGCCTTGATTCAGGGACCCTTGAACATTGGAATATTTACCACAGACTAAATTAAACCCTATAATATGTTACCCAAAGTAATTAATTTCCATTAATATTGGCGACAGGTGTTCAAAGAGTTTGTGGAGACATTCCAAGAAGCACCCAGTACCACTTCAAAGGTTTGGGTGAAAGCAGGGACTTATGATGCTGGTGCCAGAAGTAAGTTTTTTTTCTTTACCTTACTCATTTTATTTCTTTCTTACAGGAATAATAAGAGTTCAGTGTTCAACAATTCAGCAGTTTTTCACTTTACTTTTTGTCTGTATTGCTATGGTAGTAATGTAGCTAAGCAAATTTTAAATCATGTTATTCTATCTTAATTGTTTTTTTATAATCAGATTATTATGTCTAAGGATCATTCTACTTAAAAATGCATATTTTCTTTTGCGGAAAAACTTTGTCGTGACCTGTATCAAATCAAAATGGTACACACAAGTTATAATATTTTGGCATAGGATGTTAACCATTTAACCAAAAGTGACAAGCAAAGTGTTTAACTTGTTAATTCCTATGAATGCAGAATCCATTCTAGACAAAACTTTCAATCCTCACCAGCAGCGTGGATATAAACAGGCCAATCAACTTTTTTACCGACACTAATCTGTCCGCGACATTTTTCAAACAATTGCAGATTTTTGTAAGTTAACATTTTTTTTCTGTAATTTAAAAGATGGTGTACATGAATACATGCCATCCTGCGTAAGCTCAACCTATTAAACCGTGAAATATCTTGTTCGAAGTACGATTTTTTGGTAACACCGGAGACAAATTTTTTAACGCAAGAGATGCCCAAAGTGTCGGTAGAATAGTTGATTGGCCCAAACGTCACAAGTTAAATTAAATATTCTTTGCGTAGAGGAAGATACCTCGGAGAGAGGCAAGCTCTACAAGCCGGTGTCCCGGTTCGACGACAAACGCGGCGCCAGCGCAGAAGAAGTGGTGCGCAGCCTCGCGCAACGCAACGACCAATCGGCGCGGCTGCGCGCCAAACAGAATAAGGACAAGAAGAAAAGCAACTTGGAACTTTTCAAAGAGGAATTGAGACAGTGAGTTTTTTTACGTAACAAAACTGTAGTATATCTTTGTAGCGGTCCGAGGGTCACCAACGGTGCTGGCTGAAAATCAGCGCTGAGGTGTTTATTATTAACGCTTCAGCATTATGCTGAGCCAGTGTCCGATTCACAACCGCAATGACGCATAATTTCCTATCTGTCTATTTGTACTTAATGCTATTGTTGTGTCTTGTGTTGTGAATAAATGTATTTTCTTTCTTTCTTTTTAAATTACGTCTTGGAATATCCATTCTATTGCAAGTAAAGCGAGTTCAGACTTACAAGAAAAACTCGTTGGCTTAACGGCCTCACTATGTAATGCAACTTGCACGATTTTTCTTGCAAGTCTTGAACTAGGCTTAATATTTGAAGAGGAATAACCTAGTATGTTGTAATTACTGACGTAACGTGGGTATCAGCCGCCCGGGGCGGAAGAAAATTTCGCCGCCCTCTTATTTAGGGTACTCATGTTCTCCTCTCAGAATGAGAATACTTGGGCCGTAGTTCCCATGTGGCCCAGTGCGGATTGGGAACTTCACGCATACCATTAAATTTGTTTTTTGCCGCCTCCTAAATGTGCCACCCGGGGCGGAGTCCCCCTCCCCACCCCAATTACGCTACGCCACTGATGTTAATTATTCAAAACCTATAGATAGTGTGAGATGTGATTTAATTTATTAGATTAGTTATGTAAACACTTATGGACTATACTTTAGCGCGCCGTCCCTCTTCAAAGTATCGCTCGAGAAAGAGACGGCGTGTTAAAACCGCGCATTTAGCCATAGCGCGTACTTAGCTGAACTCATAAACCTGCGCAGGATTCAAGAGGAGCGTTCCGAGCGGCACAAATACAAGAATGTATTGCGCGAGCGCGGCACGGCGGTCGGCGCCGAGCCGGTCATCGATATGCTGCCCGACGTCGGCTCATACGACACCGGGGACCCTAACACCACTAATTTGTACCTTGGCAACCTTAACCCTAAGGTAACACAGTCCTGAGGCCGTATTGCCTAATGTTTCTGATGCTCGTGATCGCAATCAAATTACATATTTCGCATACAAAAGCTGTCATTTGATTGCGATCGCGAGTGTCAGAAACGTTAGGCAATAAGGCCTCTGTTTGGTTTTTTGGAATATTTTCGTATTTTTTATTTCAATTCCAATTTTTTTTACTTTTAGGATCACCCGTAAAACCAAAATTGAAAATACAAACTGAAATATAGATGCACAGAAAAACCAGAAAAGAGAATGCCGCGTGCTATACCGCTACAACACCCCTTTTCTGTCGTTTTTCTGTGCATCTATATTTCAGTTTGTATTTTCAACACAATCCTGGGTATAACTGATATTTCAACGTCATCGTCATTGTCGTCATATCAGCCGTAGGACGTCCACTGTTTGATATAGTCCTCCCCTTCCCCCTCATAAAACCGGTCTGCATCCATGTGGACGTCCTACGCTGCGACTTCAACGTGATCGCTATATATTATAGAATTAGAAAACTTGGTGTCTGATCATTGATTAAAAAGCCATCGTTTATTTTATGATGTGGTTAGACCTCGAAGGAAGCCAATCGTTGTTTAACGCTTAACTACGAAGGTGACATATTTAAGGGCCTTTGGACACAACCTTTCTTAAAAAGCACCGTTGACGTGCATTTTATTTTCTCGTCCAACAACTAGACCTTATTTACCTTATTCTGTGGAGTGGTTAAAGCTTTAATTATATTCAAAAACAAAATACGCGTACACCAAATGCTTATTCTCTGATTCTTATGATTTGTATGTTGTTTAGGGTTTTTACAGGTCATCATACAGGCCGAGACGTAAGTTCTTACTACTTTATATTTTTTGTAGATAACAGAGCAGCAGTTAATGGAGATATTCGGTCGCTACGGTCCGCTTGCTAGCATCAAGATAATGTGGCCGCGGTCGGACGAGGAGAAAGCGCGCGGCCGCAACTGCGGCTTCGTCGCGTTTATGTCGCGTCGCGACGGCGAGCGCGCGCTGCGATGTATCAACGGTGAGACGTGACAGCCGCTGAAGACTCGGACCATTATATACCCAGTTTCGATGATCGATTTGCACGTTCGGATCGCTACAGCCCTTCAGGTTTTCCCCACACTTCGACCAGACCAGGCGTAGTTCAAAATCTTTCGGGTCCCATCATTGTGCTCAGAGGTTAAATTTCCAAACCGTTATCATGTACTTGGCGCAAAACCTTTTCATTTTGGTTTCGTTCGCGAAACCGTTATTTTTAAACCGGTTTTTAAAGGAACATTTCCATAAAGTTCTTGTCATATTAACCGGTTTAGAACAATAAAAACCGGTTCATTCCGGCGTAGGATAAACGTCTCGTCGTTATTTAGGTAAAATAAAAGTTCGCGTTCTTATGAAAGTTCGGAGTTAAACCGAAATAAACCGGTTTTTACCCTTATTCTATAAATCGGTCCCGAGCCTTGCTCGGGAGTGCCAGAAACAAGTGAAACACGACTCCTCCCCGAGCGCGCGACAAACGCCCACCCGCACTTTCATTGCAATGCAGCGACATCAACACTGTAAAGGCGACTATAGTGTTCACCCGATGTTTTGATTTTACTGAATTTTGGCGTCAAATTAGAGTTTCGGTTTTTGTAAAAAAAAAAACGGAAACTGGATCCGAAATAGTTATAAAAAATTAAGAGAATTTTTGTTTTTAATTATATTTTTATGAGCACAAGTAAGTCGCTTGGTTTCTACTCTATTCAAGTTACAAGCTATTATCGAGAAAATAATGTGATTATTATTGGACGTGATTAGATAGAGTTAAGTCACTCATGCCGATGTCAGCGGCTTGAATGGCACATATTCGGACTTGCAATACAATCACTGTAACGCGTTTAGAAGTAGGACCTAACCAATATAATGACAGTTCACTTCACGCAGAGTTTCGTCGCTTCACCCTGGTTACTGTAATAAGTAAGTACCCAACACTATTTGGAAGTCGCTTTACCTTGGTTAACTATAGTTTCCACGACATGATGAGTAGTCGGTGCTCACAAAATATATATCTTACTTAGTTATTCTTAAGAATAAAACGGCTAGTAAATATTTCTATCCTTTTCTTGAAAAAGCTCCCCTCATTTCGACTGCCAAAAGGCGTGGTGAATCAATGGTATTTTGGCCTCTGTCACGGGTGAAGCGCCGTTTTATTCAGGTTGGGTACTCGTTAGTAAAGCGAGTGGCTATGCTATGAAGCGCAAAATTCGAACTTCGTATCTTGCCGTCCCGCTAACGCTTATATTTATTTAATACGAGAGAGAGGGATGGTACGAATTGCTCATTTCGAATTGCGTAGTAGCCCCTCCCAGTTAGTCTGTTGTTGACGTTCCCAGGCAAAGAGATAATGAGTTATGAGATGAAGTTGGGCTGGGGCAAGGCGGTGGTGATCCCGCCGGTGCCGATCTACATCCCGCCCGCCCTGCAGACGCCCAGCCAGCCGCCGCCGCCATCCGGCCTGCCCTTCAACGCGCAGCCGCCCAGGCATAGAGCCAATAAGGTAGCTAGCTAGAGTCGCCAGTAGTGAGGGATACGACGGTTCCAGATCTCAATTTTTTTGGTCCAAAATGGCGATTTTGGGGCGGGTCCAATCCTAAAAAAAAAAAAAAAAAAAAAAAAAAAAAAAAAAAAAAAAAAAAAAAAGGGAAACACCCCCACTTGGAGCGATTGGACGAGGTCTGAGAACGCTCCGCCCACTCCTTCCTGTACATATGTACTTCACTTCTGGGACAATGGCAACTCCGAGGCACCTAATCATAAAAGGTTCGACCCCCGAACAATACAAGCCGCGCGAACAATAGGCGCGCATTGTCCCTTTACCTGCTCTCCTCTGGCGCTAGCTCTATTGTTCCACTCACCTGACTAGCGTACCTTTTTAATCATAAAAGGTTCGACCCGCGAACAATACAAGCCGCGCGAACAATAGGCGCACATTGTCCCTTTACCTGCTCTCAGCTCTGGCGCTAGCTCTATTGTTCCACTCACCTGACTAGCGTACCTTTTTTTCATTCACTTCTTTCCTTTTAAACTTGTACTATAAGCCATCAGCGTCTTTATAATTCACGTTGAAACTTGTAAAATTCTCATATAACCCATCTCCAAATGCAGGTTTGAACTTGAAGGATCTAAGTGCATATAAAAGCAAGCCTAGACAAAGTCACTTCATATCGTCTCACATAATTCATCAACAAATTGTTATTTTTCAAGCACATACAATACATATTCCATGCTTTGAGTTACACAGTGAATGATTAATGGTTTCTCTTTTACCAAACCACCCACCGTGCACCGTCTTCTATTGTTAAAATTTTATTACTTCGTTTCTTTTGACCATGCACCGCCGTTCTCAAAAAAATGCTGGTTTAAACTTGTACACTATCTGTGTTTGTAAAGGTTCGACCCTCTCCTTTGTTCACCGGCATCCCTTTGTGTGTACCTGACTCGGAAATATGCCATGCGCAAGTCTAAACTTGCAGGATTTCATTGCGTATAAAAGGAAGTTAAGACCATTCCGCCTCATTACGTCGCAAAGAATTCATAAGACAAGACCCCCGTCCAAGCGAGCCGTCGCAAAGTGTAAAAAGTTCAGTGTTTGGTTGATATACCTAGCAGTGTTTTCGTTGCTGATATGGATGTAAGTAAGCTCTTTTTTAAACTGTTTTTGGACCTGTTTGTTTTAATTTGTGTTTGACTGATATTTTTTACTATGTATCTCTGTGTTTCCTTAGGTGCCATCTAACTCAACTTTGAAGCATTGTTTAAAATATTGTTTTTTGCATTGTTATAGCTGACTGAAGAAAACACATTTAAGCACTATTATTATCCAGAGAATCACGAAGAACCTAGTGATGACGACGAAGGAACATTAGCTTTCAAAGTAAAGAGAGCAATCGCCAACAACAAAAGGCCTAATAACAGTATTCACGGATTCTTTGAAAAACGCAAGAAAAAGAAGATTCCCAAAAACTCTTCAACTGTTAGCCAAGCCACTGCAGATGGTGTTGCTTTTATCAAAGCAAACAAAGACGAATCAGCTTACGCATCACACCTCATTAAAATCGAGGTGTATGATATAGACAAGATTAAGAACATTCCCCCGGCAGAACAATGGAAACAAGCAGAAGTGCGTGTTAAATATTACGCCCACTCCGAAGAAGATGAACACGTTCAAAAGACCAGAGACGTGATTTACAACATCACTAAGCAGTTAGCATCAAAAAGTGATTGTGTTAATTTCGTTTTAGACAATAACAAATAAATTCTACTTAATTTCTTTTGGTTACCTGCTTAACTTCAGACTATCCTATTCTTGTGAAATACTCATTGTTTCGTTTGTGGAGGCAAAGTACAAACGTAAAACCTTTCAACTCAGTCCACCGATATTTCATTGTATTGTTTCATATCTAAATATTTTTGTTTGCTATACAATAGCAAAATAGTGTGTAATATTTAAGACTGAGCTTGGCTGGTATAAATAGAAGTCGGTCTCACTTAAAATACCACATTTCCAAAACACCATCATGGACACGCAGAGCTGCAGTTTCTTCAATCAGCAACTGGATCAACTAGTTGAAGATCAGGACTTGTACGAGCTTTGCGAGAAAGTCGAGCAAGAATATTTGAAAACGTAAGTTACTATTTTGGTGATAATTGTACTATTTTTATGTTTGTTTGCTGCCCGCATTGACAAGATGAACATCGCGTTGAAACTTGTTTGATGCTAGTCATAATAGGAAGGGGTACCCTTGAGTATAAAAGCGGAGTCCCCTTGTCACTTCAACCATTGTGACCGTGCTCGAGTTTGCGTTTTACGAATTTCATTTAAAATGTATTTCAATTTGAACTTATCTCTAAACGAAGTGGCAAGTTTAGATAAATCTCTAATTTTGAGTAAATTCCATCGTTACATTCGAATGTGGTTTTTAAACAAAGTTTTACCAGTGACATGGATAGAGGATCCGGATATTATTCCATATTTTACACCATGTACTGGACACAACTATAACATGGAAAAATCTGAAATATCTGATGTAATTGATGGCGTATTTCCAATGCAAGCATACTGTTTACTGTGTAAACATTAAAGAGTTAGTATTTCACTTGGATGTGTTTTATAGTTAATTAAATATATATAATTTGTTATGTTAATAATTAATTTATTTTTTACAGATTTTTGCAACCTGAACAAGAAGGAGGCGATGCAAAAAGAAGATCATCTGAATCGGCCGAAGAGACTCCAGTTAAGACAAAGAAAAAACGTCCTAACCCACCAATCAGTTTCGCATCTACGTCAACCGCATCGTCTTCAAATCAAAACGTGAGTACAGAAATTAATGATTATATTGAATGTTCTATGTGTCATGTGTCAGTTTCGCGAAAATATTATACAAATCATTTAAAAAGTAATACTCACAAAAATAATGTATTAAGTGTCAGCAGAGAATTTAAAAATATTCAGATAATTGAAAGCGCGTTTGGAAATAGGATAGTTACGTACAGAATTGTATCAGATTCAATCACTAACCAACCGTTAGAAACACCGGGATTATTTTTAGAAAACATTAAAGACAAAATATTTACATTATTTGATCAATCCATAGTAGAGCACTTTGTAGTAAAAGTAAATTTTATACTTCATGCCGACTTTACACAACAAACTAAGCAATTAAATAATACATTCGATTTTCAAACGTTTAATTATGTTGTTTGCAAAGGAGATTCTAAAGACTACATTTTTTCATTACTTACAAACGAAATTATAAATAAAGTAACCAATTTCGAAAAAAAAGACAGCGGGTGGAGTCTAACAAAAATAAACTATTTAGACATGAATGTGAATAAATTCAATCCATTACGCGGTTCATCTTACATAGATTTACCAAAAGATATAAAAAACAAAAATGCAATTATAAACGTCCAAAACAAAGATCATGAGTGTTTTCGTTGGGCTGTATTATCAGGGTTATATACACCTAATAACAATGTGAACAGGGTTGCGTCATATAAATCTCACAGGAATAAATTAAAATTTGATAATCTGTCTTTCCCAATTAAAATAAACGATATCCATAAATTTGAAATGTTGAACAATCTCAGCATTAATGTCTTTGGTTTGGAGTACGACTCAGAAAGCAAAAAAAATAAGGTAGTTGGTCCATTACACTTAACAAAAAGTAGGAAAGCCACCCATTTAAACTTGCTGTACATAAATCAAGGTACTAACGGACATTATTGCTATATAAAAAGTCTTTCAAGATTAGTATCAAAACAAATGACATCATCGGAGCATGCGATCTATATTTGTGATGGATGTTTAATTTATTTCAAGTCACGCGAAAATTTGCAGAAACATCAAGATCATGATTGTTTCCATGTCTGTACAAACTTGCCCTCTGAAAACGAAGCCAAGAGAAACTGGTTTAATGAATTAGTTCCCTCTAGCGAAATATCATTTAATAATTACGATCGTAAATTGAGGCTCCCATTTGTAGTATACGCAGATTTCGAAGCGTTTTTAAATCCTATTAATACTTGTATAAACGATCCAAGTAAATCTTCGACTACTAATATACAGGAACATAAGGTGTATAGTTTCGGATATTATATAAAATGTTCATATGATAATACTTTGTCTGTATATAGGACATATACAGGTGAAAATTGTGCAGAAACATTCATGAAATTTATTAAACGTGATTTAGAGAACATTTGCAAGAAGAACACTTTTGTAAAAAGTCCTTTGCCTTTAACGGTACAAGATAAAGTAACCATCGCCCAAAGTAAAACGTGCTACATCTGTCAAAATAATTTAAATGGTGAAATATTCATTTCTTACAGCCATCATACTGGTGCTTTTGAAGGAGTAGCTCACCCGTCTTGTTGTCAGAAATATCGAACCCCTAATTTTGTACCTGTGTTTTTACACAATTTAAGTAACTATGACGCCCATTTTCTAGTACATGGACTGGGATTTGAAGAGGGTAACATAGAAATTATTCCGCAAAACAAAGAGAAATATATTTCTTTCTCAAAGCAATTAAATATTAATAATCGTACTATGAAATTAAAATTTCTTGATTCTTTTAAATTTATGAGTAGTAGTCTCGATAAATTAACCAAAAATTTACTACCCGAACAGTTTCAAGAACTTCGGTTAAATTTTCCATGCGAACAAGACTTTAAACGTTTATTAAGAAAAGGGGTATACCCATATGAACATATGACATCTTTAGAATCATTAAAATCAACTAGCCTTCCCGAATATAAAGATTTTTACAGCTCATTAAATGATGTCAATATCTCAAAAAATGATTACCAACATGCCTGTGATGTATGGAATCACTTTAATTGTCAAAATATGGGAGACTATTCAAACCTTTATTTAAAAACAGACGTTTTGTTATTAGCGGATGTATTTGAAAATTTTAGAAATGTTTGTATGGAAACATATGGATTGGATCCTGCTCATTATTATACAGCGCCGGGTCTAAGTTGGGACGCCATGTTAATGTACACCAAAATCAAATTAGAACTTCTAACTGATATTGACAAAGTTACTTTTATAGCAAATAATATAAGAGGTGGCATTTCCCAATGTAGTAACAGACATGCAAAAGCAAATAATATATTTATGTCTGAATATGATCGTACTTTGCCATCATCATTTTTGATGTATCTCGATGCAAATAATCTGTACGGTTGGGCAATGTCGCAATGTCTTCCCACTGGCAAGTTTGAATGGGTGGATGTGAACACAAATTTTAATGTACCCGATGACGCTGAACATGGGTACATTTTAGAAGTTGATTTGGAATATCCTAATAAATTACATGATTTACATTCTGATTTACCATTCTGTCCGGAAAATGTGTGTTTAGGCGGTTCTAAAGACAAAAAGCTGATTCCTAACTTGCATAACAAAACAAATTATGTCATTCACTATAGAAATCTTAAACAATGTTTAGAATCGGGATTAAGTTTAGTTAAAATTCATAGAGTTTTAAAGTTTGAACAGAAACCGTGGCTGAAACCATACATAGATTTGAACACACGAATGCGTTCTATGGCCAAATCAGATTTTGAAAAGGATTTCTTTAAGTTAATGAACAATTCAGTGTTTGGTAAAACGATGGAAAATGTAAATAAAAGAGTTAATGTAAAATTACGGAACCACTGGACAAATCGCGGAAAAACTGAAGGCGTTGAATCTTTAATTGCAAAACCAGAATTTCACAGTTTATCTATATTTTCCGAAAATTTGGTTGCAGTTCAATTGAAAAAAACAAAAGTATTGTACAACAAACCTATTTACCTAGGATTTTGCGTACTCGATTTGTCAAAAACGTTAATGTATAGCTTTCATTATGATTTCATGAAAACAAAATTCCAAAAAAATCTTAAATTACTCTATACAGACACGGACAGTCTGGTTTATCAGATATTTACAGAAAACTTGTACGCCGATATAAAGTCAGATTTGGTATCGCACTTTGATACCTCTGACTATCCTCCGGACAATGTATACGGTTTTCCATTACTGAATAAAAAACAATTAGGATTCTTTAAAGACGAAAATAATGGCAAAATTTTTAAAGAGTTTGTTGGTCTTCGATCAAAAATGTACGCAATGGATGTACAAAGCACTATAATAGCAAAATCAAAAGGTGTCAATAAATGTGTTACTAAAAAATTAGGTATGGAAGACTATAAAGACTGTTTATTCAATAAAAGAAAACTATTGTGTGAAATGATGCGGTTCAGATCAATCAAACATGTAATATTTACTCAAAAAATAAATAAAATATCATTGTCACACTGCGACACGAAACGATATTTGTTGCCAAATTCAACTGACACACTTGCTTGGGGACACTATAGATTAAAGAACATTCAATTTTAATATTACTTTCTGTACAATATGTGATGATATACATTCCTAATTAATTTTATTATTGTACATATATATATATACTTATAAGGTTTTTTTGTTATATTTGCGCATGCACTAGCGATAAGACGGTAAATTGTACATTTATATTTATAACAAACGTGCATGCACAAGCGATAAGAAAATACAAAAAGGTTTCATTGTGTATATATTTACAAAAAAAAAAAAAAAAAAGTTTTGTAATATTTGTGCATGCACTAACGATAAGACGATAAAAATAGGTTTCATTGTATTAGTTTTTTTTTATTGACTTTCTGCCAAGTTTCTTGCGGCGCATTCTTCTTGGCAATGATGGTCTTTCCGTAGCGCTGGTAGTTTCAATAAAAGATAAAAAATATTGTTTGTTTCTTTGCTTTTGTTACCTATAACTATATAACCATATCTGAATTTTAACTTCTATCATTTGTGACGAAGACCTTTTGAAATCGGCACGTGTTTCCTTGCATAACATAATAAATAATGATTCACTTTTGTCATCCTTTCACGGCCATAGTGGCTGGTCCAAGTGGTTGTGGAAAATCAAACTTTGTCACGAATTTTTTAAAAGATTGTAAAATAATGTGTGACGTAGATTTTTCGGAAGTAATTTGGTGTTATGATGAAATGCAACCTTTGTACAACCTGGAAAATGTAAATTATAGTCAGGGTATACCTGATATCAACATGTTCGACGGGAAGCAACCTAAACTTCTTATAATCGATGATTTGATGAGAGAGGCAGATGGACGGATCGTTGACATTTTCACAAAAGGTAGTCATCATAGAAACTTAAGCGTGTTTTATATTACACAAAATTTATTTCACCAGGGAAAAGGTCAGCGCGATATCTCGCTGAACACAAGTTACATTATATATTTTAAAAATCCTAGAGACAAAACTCAAATACGTTACTTGTCACGACAAGTTTGCCCTGAAAACTCAAAGTTCGTAGATGAAGCCTACAAAGATGCCACCAAAGATGCTCATGGTTACCTAATGATTGATCTGAAACAAAATACTGATGACTTATGTCGTTTCAAAACTAAAATATTTCCATCCGATAAATATTGCACAGTTTATATTCCTAAAAAAGGATTTAAATATGGTAAGAGCCAACTGGTTTTGGTCAGTTCTAAATGATGTCCGAGAGTGTGAGCACATATAAACATTTACTAGAAGCGCTGCAAGTACTCAAACCAAAATATCGCACAGCATTGCTTAAAGCTTGTGATGATGATGAAATAAACATTATATGTGAGTGTATTTACGATGTTTTAAAAGGGAAAATTCCATTGGAAAAAGAAGAAAAATTAAAATTAAATAAACATAAAAATATATTGCGAAAATTAGTTTCAAAGGGAAAACAAAAACTTAGAAAAACCATTATCATTCAAAAGGGCGGTGCTTTTCTACCTCTTATATTAGGCGCCGTTTTAAGTGCTTTATTTAACTCTATAACATAATCAAAATGGAGAATATGAAAAAAATGCTATTAGTGGAGCAAGATTTCGTTGAAAGACTTAAACACAATGAAAATCTAACTGAAAACTCATCATCTCGTCTAGATAGGGAGATGCAAAAAATACTTAAAGGTAAAATGGATGATCGAGAAAAATGGGCATTGTATTCCCAAGCACTACAACGATTTTTGCATTTTGCTGAAGCAGATCGAAAACCTTTTAAAATACCTATAGTTACGGATGGATTTGACCACCGCAACAACGACCACAAAGATTTAGTCCCAGAGCTAAAAAAGGAGGAAAATGTTAATAATGTTACAGCTTTAAATCCGATCTTACCAGAACTTGATACCACCCCACCACCTGACACACCGACTCAACATTATCCTTTGGAATTTACTCCATCTCATATCATAGAGAGAGTACCGAAATCTTACAAACAGAAAACCAAAACTTTACTGGATAACATTATGCTTCATAAAAATAAAATTTGGTGGAAGCCTGGAGGGGAAGTTGTATTAAACAACCACACCATCCCAAATACTAATATTGTTGATCTAGTAAACGATGTGATTAGACCTCTTAAACGTACAAAACCAAAGGGATGGGAAGAATTCACCTTAATTTTAAAAGAAATAAGAGTACCTGCATCTTGTATAGGTAACCCCACTAACGCAGAATTTTTAAAAAAATCTCTTGGAGAGAGGGAATTAAAGGAGCTCGACACGCCATTTTCGTCTACAATTGCAAGAAATTCATCATTAGCGGAAAACGCATCTACACCTATTTCTAGTAGAACACGTGATTCGAAAAAAAGGAAATTAGATTGGGAAAGATGGACCCCCTATTAGATATTCACAGGATTTACTACGATGTGTCCAATCCTGCCGGATACAGTAGCATCAATAAGTTGGCGAAAGAGATGAAAGGTAAAATGAGTAAAAAGGAAGTAAAAAGATGGCTGCAGTCTCAGGAAACGTACACATTACATAAACCTGTTCACAGAAGGTTTACTAGAAACAGGTACATATTATCTAATTATAATGAACTCTGGCAAGCTGATCTAAGTGATATGCGTACTTATGCTCAATATAATGATGGATACAAATATATTCTTTGTGTTATTGACGTGTTTAGTAAATATGCTTTTGCGCGAGCAATGAAGAGTAAAAAACCTGAAGTTGTTAAATCCTGTTTTGATAGCATTTTTACAGAAGCTAATGCCACTCCTCGCCATATTCAATCTGATAAAGGTACAGAGTTTGTTTCAAAAGCTGTACAACAGTACTTTAAAAGTAGAAATATTAATTATTATACTACTAATAATCCTGATATTAAAGCTAGCATAGTGGAAAGGTTTCAGAGAACTCTTAAAATGAAAATGTGGCGTTACTTTACGTTTAAAAATACATACAAATACGTTGACGTCTTACAAGATTTAATATATTCATATAATCATAGTTTCCATTCAAGCATAAAAATGAGACCAAGCGAAGTAAACTACGATAATATCATGACTGTTTGGCAAAATTTGTATGGAGAAAAGGAAAATAAAACATATATAAATGAATATCCCTCACTTCAAATAGGTGATCATGTTAGAATAACTAAATATAAACATGTATTTCAAAAAGGTTATGAAACTAATTGGAGTGATGAAATATTTGTGATTGATTCCATTATTAGGAGAACTCCTTGGATTGTATATACTTTAAAAGATTTGGAGGGTGAACCAATTACAGGTACATTTTATTCAAAAGAGCTACAGAAAGTATTATATGACCCCTCCACTAAGTACAAAATAGATAAAATAATACAATCGCGTCGCGTTCGAGGTAGAAAGGAAGTGCTAGTCAAGTGGAAAGGTTATCCTGACAAATTTAATAGTTGGATCCCGGCATCGGATTTAGAGCAAATATGAGTGAAGACAGTTTTTACCTGACGCTGTTGAGCAATAGCTCCATTTCTTATTTTCCTGGAAACACAACAGCCAACTTCATAACTAAGTTACCTAAAACTGTTAAGTTAGAAGGGGAATGGGTCGTTGGTTTGGTTGAGTTTCATTATCCATGTACAATGTTTAATGTACAAGAACATGAAAACATTCTATACGTAAAGAAGAAAACACGTTTAAACGAAAGTGCTGGTTCAAAAAACAAAACAGATTCGAATATAATTGTAGAATATAAGGCGCATATTCCTGCGACTACGTACGATAGTGTTAATCATTTTTTAAGTGCTTTTAATGACCACCCATTGTTACGAAATCATTTTAAATTGAGATACGATGAAATAACCAAACTTGTAATATCAACTCGTCCGGATACTGACGTAATATCTCTAATCGCATCACCGCAATTAAGTCTCCAGTTAGGTTTTGAACCAAATACTAATTTAGTCACAAAACCAAATGGAAAATATCCCATTAACTTGTACTTGGGACTGCCATCGCAGCTTTTCATTTATTCAGATATTATCCAACCGCAGATAGTAGGTGATGTAATGACATCACTAATACGAATCATACCTCTAGATCCAACGAAGTACATTTATGGAGCATACAAAATGCATGCATTTTCACCGGCGCACTACTTACCTGTTATGCGCAGAGAGTTTGATACGATTGAAACAGATATAAGAACAAGCGTCGGCGGTAAAGTACCATTCCAGTTCGGCACATCGTGTGTTAAACTGCATTTTAGACGTATAAAATGAGTCGAAGAATCGTTAACGGTCTTTGCCCGTACCAACATTATTATACAAATCAGGCTGGATCTGGAGTTGGTATAGTGTATAAAGGTGTTTCTCATCAACGTGGTCATGGAATTGGAAGTTTCTTAGGGGGGTTATTTAGATCCGTTTTGCCTTTGTTGTCAAGTGGATTTCGAACCGTTGGGAAAGAAGCTTTAAACGCCGGTGTTGGATTACTATCAGATATGATGAATTCACACCCTATGGAAGAGTCTGTAAAGTCGCGTTTTAAAAATGCTAGTGCTAATTTGAAAAGGAAAGCTGATGAAAAAATCGAATCATTAATGAGTGGTTCAGGGTATAAAAGTATAAGAAAGTCGAGAAAGCCCATCATTAAGCGTAAAACACTACAAGGACGATCATCTAAATCATCAAAAAAATCTAAATTTGAAGATATTTTTTCCATCTAAACTATGTCGTTTTTACATAATCATTCATGTGAATGTGCTAAGTCAGAGTTAGACTTATTTGCTCTACCATCAACACAAACAAGCGTCGAAAGCGGTCAGTGGATTCATTATAAACCAATTTCATCATTAAGTGATGATGGACCTATAGAATTTCAAGTACCAGGTACTGGAGATGATTATATTGATCTGTCCCACACTATGCTATATATTAAAGCTAAGATAGCAAGTGCTGATTCAAATGACATTTCTAAAACTATTCATGTTGCACCGGTTAATAATTGGCTTCATTCACTTTTTAGTCAACTAGATGTATATTTAAACCAAAAACTTGTGTCACCTCCAAATAATACATATGCATATCGAGCATATTTAGAGACCCTACTAAACTATGGTCCAGCAGCAAAAGGCTCTCATCTGACCTGTGGCTTATGGTATGCTGATACTCCTCATAAAATGGATGCTACAGATGAAACCAATATAGGATTTTCTAAGAGAGTGGAGTTGGTTAAAGTGAACAAAGAGGTTGATATGATTGGTCATTTACATGGTGATATATTTAATCAGGAGAAATTTTTGATTAATGGTGTGGAAATACGTGTTAAATTAGTTCGTAGTAAAGAAGCATTCAATCTCATGTGTGACAACGCGGACACAAAAATAAAAGTTAAAATTACTGATGCCAGTCTCATTATCCGTAAGGCTCGAATAAATCCTTCAGTATTAATTGCTCATCAAAAAGTGCTGGCGACGACTACAGCTAAATATCCTATCACCAGGGCTGAAGTTAAAGTTTTGACAATATCTTCGGGAGTTCAGGCTAAGACTCTAGATAATATATTCCTAGGACAGGTCCCTAAAAGATGTATTATAGGTTTTGTAAAAAATTCTGCATTTAATGGTAACTTGACGCAAAATCCATTCAACTTTGATAATCATGGGATAAATTCATTTAGTTTATACGTTGATGGACAACAGGTTCCTTCAAAAACATTACAACCCTCGTTCAAAGATGGGCTGATCGTATCCACTTATCATACATTGTTTTCTGGTACTGGTATCCATTTTTTGAATGAAGGTAATGAAATAGCAAGAGAAGGATATGGAGGAGGATATTGTTTATTAGCTTTTGACTTAACTCCAGATCTTTCAGCCAGTTCAAGTTCACATTGGAATTTAGTTAGACATGGTAGTGTTAGATTAGAGGTCCGTTTTGAGACAGCTTTGACAACAACTCTTAATTGTGTTGTTTATGCAGAGTTTGATAATGTTGTAGAAATTAATAAAAACCGAGATATAACTGTTGATTACAATAGTTAAATAAGACAGCTGTATACTAAATCTATCACATCTATACCGTAGTCTATAATGGATACATCGGAAATAGAATATTTTATGAGTAAAATTAATTTGAACATAAAATCAAATGTTTTTGCCGCTAACAAAATGCCTATGTTTGTTCAACTACCTATTTATCTTATCAGCAATTTGGATCCAGATTACAAGCCTGGTTCTCATTGGATTGCCATTTACATTGATATTAACGGTGTTGGAGAATACTTTGATTCATTTGGTCGACAACCAGAAGGTTATCATAAGAGGTTTTTAAAGAGAAATGCCAAGAGGTGGTTTTATAACCACAAATCATTTCAAAATCCTTTTACCTCAGTTTGCGGTGAATATTGTTTAGTTTATCTGTATTTTAAGAATAAAGGAAAAACTATGTATGATTTTCAAAGTCTATTTTCTGAAAATTCTTTATGTAATGATCTTATTATAAGAAATATGTTTAATTCATTTTTTATGTAATAAATTTTTTATCAATCTATTTTTTGTTTTACTTCAATCCTAAAATTTAAAAGACGGATTTTCAAGGGAAATATGTTGTGGTACACAGATACAGATTAAATAATACAAAAAATGTTTTTAAAAATTTATTCAAACCAACAATTTTACATTATTACTTTGCCTCCACAAACGAAACAATGAGTATTTCACAAGAATAGGATAGTCTGAAGTTAAGCAGGTAACCAAAAGAAATTAAGTAGAATTTATTTGTTATTGTCTAAAACGAAATTAACACAATCACTTTTTGATGCTAACTGCTTAGTGATGTTGTAAATCACGTCTCTGGTCTTTTGAACGTGTTCATCTTCTTCGGAGTGGGCGTAATATTTAACACGCACTTCTGCTTGTTTCCATTGTTCTGCCGGGGGAATGTTCTTAATCTTGTCTATATCATACACCTCGATTTTAATGAGGTGTGATGCGTAAGCTGATTCGTCTTTGTTTGCTTTGATAAAAGCAACACCATCTGCAGTGGCTTGGCTAACAGTTGAAGAGTTTTTGGGAATCTTCTTTTTCTTGCGTTTTTCAAAGAATCCGTGAATACTGTTATTAGGCCTTTTGTTGTTGGCGATTGCTCTCTTTACTTTGAAAGCTAATGTTCCTTCGTCGTCATCACTAGGTTCTTCGTGATTCTCTGGATAATAATAGTGCTTAAATGTGTTTTCTTCAGTCAGCTATAACAATGCAAAAAACAATATTTTAAACAATGCTTCAAAGTTGAGTTAGATGGCACCTAAGGAAACACAGAGATACATAGTAAAAAATATCAGTCAAACACAAATTAAAACAAACAGGTCCAAAAACAGTTTAAAAAAGAGCTTACTTACATCCATATCAGCAACGAAAACACTGCTAGGTATATCAACCAAACACTGAACTTTTTACACTTTGCGACGGCTCGCTTGGACGGGGGTCTTGTCTTATGAATTCTTTGCGACGTAATGAGGCGGAATGGTCTTAACTTCCTTTTATACGCAATGAAATCCTGCAAGTTTAGACTTGCGCATGGCATATTTCCGAGTCAGGTACACACAAAGGGATGCCGGTGAACAAAGGAGAGGGTCGAACCTTTACAAACACAGATAGTGTACAAGTTTAAACCAGCATTTTTTTGAGAACGGCGGTGCATGGTCAAAAGAAACGAAGTAATAAAATTTTAACAATAGAAGACGGTGCACGGTGGGTGGTTTGGTAAAAGAGAAACCATTAATCATTCACTGTGTAACTCAAAGCATGGAATATGTATTGTATGTGCTTGAAAAATAACAATTTGTTGATGAATTATGTGAGACGATATGAAGTGACTTTGTCTAGGCTTGCTTTTATATGCACTTAGATCCTTCAAGTTCAAACCTGCATTTGGAGATGGGTTATATGAGAATTTTACAAGTTTCAACGTGAATTATAAAGACGCTGATGGCTTATAGTACAAGTTTAAAAGGAAAGAAGTGAATGAAAAAAAGGTACGCTAGTCAGGTGAGTGGAACAATAGAGCTAGCGCCAGAGCTGAGAGCAGGTAAAGGGACAATGTGCGCCTATTGTTCGCGCGGCTTGTATTGTTCGCGGGTCGAACCTTTTATGATTAAAAAGGTACGCTAGTCAGGTGAGTGGAACAATAGAGCTAGCGCCAGAGGAGAGCAGGTAAAGGGACAATGCGCGCCTATTGTTCGCGCGGCTTGTATTGTTCGGGGGTCGAACCTTTTATGATTAGGTGCCTCGGAGTTGCCATTGTCCCAGAAGTGAAGTACATATGTACAGGAAGGAGTGGGCGGAGCGTTCTCAGACCTCGTCCAATCGCTCCAAGTGGGGGTGTTTCCCTTTTTTTTTTTTTTTTTTTTTTTTTTTTTTTTTTTTACTTTGAAAGCTAATGTTCCTTCGTCGTCATCACTAGGTTCTTCGTGATTCTCTGGATAATAATAGTGCTTAAATGTGTTTTCTTCAGTCAGCTATAACAATGCAAAAAACAATATTTTAAACAATGCTTCAAAGTTGAGTTAGATGGCACCTAAGGAAACACAGAGATACATAGTAAAAAATATCAGTCAAACACAAATGAAAACAAACAGGTCCAAAAACAGTTTAAAAAAGAGCTTACTTACATCCATATCAGCAACGAAAACACTGCTAGGTATATCAACCAAACACTGAACTTTTTACACTTTGCGACGGCTCGCTTGGACGGGGGTCTTGTCTTATGAATTCTTTGCGACGTAATGAGGCGGAATGGTCTTAACTTCCTTTTATACGCAATGAAATCCTGCAAGTTTAGACTTGCGCATGGCATATTTCCGAGTCAGGTACACACAAAGGGATGCCGGTGAACAAAGGAGAGGGTCGAACCTTTACAAACACAGATAGTGTACAAGTTTAAACCAGCATTTTTTTGAGAACGGCGGTGCATGGTCAAAAGAAACGAAGTAATAAAATTTTAACAATAGAAGACGGTGCACGGTGGGTGGTTTGGTAAAAGAGAAACCATTAATCATTCACTGTGTAACTCAAAGCATGGAATATGTATTGTATGTGCTTGAAAAATAACAATTTGTTGATGAATTATGTGAGACGATATGAAGTGACTTTGTCTAGGCTTGCTTTTATATGCACTTAGATCCTTCAAGTTCAAACCTGCATTTGGAGATGGGTTATATGAGAATTTTACAAGTTTCAACGTGAATTATAAAGACGCTGATGGCTTATAGTACAAGTTTAAAAGGAAAGAAGTGAATGAAAAAAAGGTACGCTAGTCAGGTGAGTGGAACAATAGAGCTAGCGCCAGAGCTGAGAGCAGGTAAAGGGACAATGTGCGCCTATTGTTCGCGCGGCTTGTATTGTTCGCGGGTCGAACCTTTTATGATTAAAAAGGTACGCTAGTCAGGTGAGTGGAACAATAGAGCTAGCGCCAGAGGAGAGCAGGTAAAGGGACAATGCGCGCCTATTGTTCGCGCGGCTTGTATTGTTCGGGGGTCGAACCTTTTATGATTAGGTGCCTCGGAGTTGCCATTGTCCCAGAAGTGAAGTACATATGTACAGGAAGGAGTGGGCGGAGCGTTCTCAGACCTCGTCCAATCGCTCCAAGTGGGGGTGTTTCCCTTTTTTTTTTTTTTTTTTTTTTTTTTTTTTTTTTTTTTTTTTTTTTTTAGGATTGGACCCGCCCCAAAATCGCCATTTTGGACCAAAAAAAATTGAGATCTGGAACCGTCGTATCCCTCACTACTGTCGCCATTACGCTGATCCCATTTTCATACAAAAGTAGTTTCGTTCTAATTTACAAACAACGCACTGAAATTAAGTGAAAACTTTGCGACTGTAATGGGAGCAGCTATTTTGATGCTTATAATTAGTTTTCGCTCATATTCAATGTGACAAAATACAATCACATCAATTTCGTAATTTGTTCTAGGTTCCGCAATACTAATAAAAAACCGCACTTTTGTTTTTGTTTAAGACATTTATTATCAATATCAAATCAAAACCAATAGCCGTAAGAGGCGACTGAGGATATAGGTTAAGGTAAGCGACAGGCTAGCAATCTGTCACTATTGTACCCTTTTTGTCAAACTTAAAACCTAAAATTGCCTCCGAAGCGGTAACCTTTCGTGTGCTCTGCCTATCCCATTTGGGAATACAGGCGTGATGTTTGTGTGTGTGTGTGTATCAAATCTCATCAGCTCACATCTACCCACTGTAAAGACTTCTTCATTTTGACGCCACTTTGCCCAGTCCTGTGCCAGTCTCATCCACAGTACCTACACAGTATCTACAGTACTGCCTGGTCTACTCACCGTTCTTCGGCCCAATTTAGGCCATTACTCCGTAAACTTTTGACCACCTGTTGTCGGTGCGTCTGGCCAAGTGCCCCGCCCATTTCCTCTTCAATTGTGTGACACTCCTTCACATGTATTGTGCTTTTACAGATCCCGCGCGTGCGACCCGGCGAATACTATCCGAGTGATCCCGAAGATCGCGAAGCTTATGACGAGGTACGAACTGTTCCTTTACATACAAATAATACGGCAAAACTATTTAAATACAAATTCTTTATTTCGGACAAACATAGTATCCATTGTGTGTTAGTAAACAAACAAGCGAAACAAAAGATAAAAGAGAATAACATTTTAAACTTATTATAGTGCAGGGATGTTGTGGATATTACATTTCGGATCTGGATATGGATAAGGATGTATGTCAAATATAATACCGGTTTCGGTTACGGTTACGGTTGTTAAATTATTACGGATTATCCGATAGTTTCGGTTACGGATACGGATAAGTATTGGATTTTTAAGGAAGTGTAAAAGTAAAATACAAAATTATATAGGCATATAAATGACTTGACTTTAATTGTAATAGTTAAGAGTTGTAAATTAGGACATAGCAATAGGAATAATATATAATAGATGCCTAGACAAAAATAAAAATTTGTCACAACATGTTGTATTTAGACTCCGCCCTTATCCGAAAGTATCCGAAATTTTTATATCGGAATCGGTTACGGTTACGGATAGTTTTTTATTTCGGATATCCGATAGTTTCGGTTACAAATACGGAGTTCCATAACATCCCTATTCTAGTGTTAGTATTTTAGGTCATATATTTATTATTCTTATTATATTACCTATTCGCTTTGTTATTTGATTTCTCAAACCAAATTAATAAATCGATTTGTTTTAGATATTATCTCAATCCATCGTCAAAGTTGTTGTACCAACGGAGAGGTAAGTAACTCATCGAGTCAAATGTAAATAAAATAGCTCAATGCAAGTTTGCGTGCGTGCTTGCCGTGGTACGGTATGTCTGTTAGTTTAAAATGAAGATCGCAAATGAATATTACGATTTCTGTGCCAATTTTTTATTATTCCAAAAGTAAGATTGAAAATTATTCTTAACAAAGATTGTAGATGTGTATGTCTCATCAGTTTTCTGACAGAGCGACTTTGAAGCGATGTGACCCATATAGTTTGCTTTGAAAATGATCACTTATACATGTTCCATTTCGTCACTACTTTAGAAAATACTCGTATCTCAAAATAGATTAATCGTATCTCAAGATAGATAATTTTTTGAGTGAACTTTATGAATATCATGTTATGGTTCAATTTTGTTTGACTTATTATTTTAGATACGAGATTTTTTCAAAGTAGTGACTATTTGTTGATTGCGTGGGCGTGTTGCTAAATTGTTGATTAAAAAATAACTATTATTACTGTATTTCTACAGAAATATTCTAATGCTAATCCACCGCATGGTCGAGTTCGTGATCCGAGAAGGGCCAATGTTCGAAGCGATCATAATGAACAAGGAGATGAACAACCCCTTCTTCCGGTTCCTGTTCGAGAACCAGTCGCCGGCGCACGTCTACTACCGGTGGAAGCTGTTCTCGATGCTGCAAGGCGACTCGCCCAAGCAGTGGGCTTTGAACGACTTTAGGATGTTCAAAGGTTTGTACTTCATCCATCACACTGTTACTAACACAATGGATGAAAGTCTGATCATAATAAATTGAATAGAAAAAATAAAGCTGTCAACAACAAAAAACAGACGTCGGTCCATTGTTGGACATGTCTCATGTCTCCCCGATAGACCTCCAGAACTGGCCTGCATCCACCGTGAACCCGTCATGACTTTAACCAGGTCTTCCGACCATCTCGTTGGTGGACGTCCTTCGCTGCACTTGCCGATTCGCGAGAATCTCTCTATTCGAGAACTTTTCGGCCCCTACGTACTGTAAAAGTTTTAATCAAAACATTGTTTGTTTAGAATTTGTTTTCAGCAATGGTAAGAGGTATTATTAAATAACAGCTTTTTCAAAAAAGTTATGCGTACCCTCCAGCAGGTTATGGGCCCACCACACTATTACTGTTATAAGAAATATACAGAAAAGGGTCTGTTACACCAGTCATTGATAAATTTTACGGGACAGATACATGTGATGCTGTCTCTGTGTATTTGGGCAAAACAAACAAAGACGGCATTACGATAATCTGTAACATAAAAATTATCAATGAGTGATGAAACAGGCCATATACTGCGAAGTTCAAAATTCGAACTTCGTATCTAGCCGTCCCACTGACGCTTATATTGTTTAATACGAGAGTGAAAGGGACGGTACGATACGAACTTCGCTTTTCAGATTTTGCACTAGCCCCCGGGTTCTAAATACCTAAATATTTATTTTATTAGGTGGTTCGGTGTGGCGGCCGCCGGTCATGAATCTTTACACAGCGGGCATGCCCGACGAATTAGTCGACGAGGACGAAACCAAAGACAACATTCGAGGCACGCTCTCTATCAAGTGAGTACTCACTCTTGGCCTTTGGCAGCACCAACCCGGGAAGTGTAACTGGTAAATTCATTGATCCATCACTAACAAAAAAAAACTTTTTTATTTACTCAAACGTGGTACAAGTAGTTAAGTGATTGACATACTGTTTTTAAAGGTTCATGTTTGGTCACAAATACCTATATCATTCGAAATCACATAAAATCAAATGTACAAATTGCGTAAATATTAAGAAAAAACCGGCCAAGAGCGTGTCGGACACGCTCAAAATAGGGTTCCGTAGCCATTACGAAAAAATTAAGTAATATTTTTCTAAGGATTTCGTATTTTATACGGAATCTTCCAAGTTTAGGTATATTTATTTATTTTATACCTTATGCTGCTATTTACTCATAAACTACTAATAATTCTCAAGCAAACATTCCCGCTATAGTTTTCCTTGGAAGTTTGATATACTGACACTGACTACCATCCTGAATTTTTCAAATTTTTCCACCCACCGGTTTAGATTTAAGAGGGGGGGGGGGGCGCTCGATTTTAATGAAAATTTGCACTTTAAAGTTGAATATTTCGCAAAAAAATTACTGAATCGAAAAATCGTTTAGGCAAACCCCTAATGGTTTTAAAATACCTATCCTACGATACCCCACACTATAGGGTTGGATGAAAAAAAAAAATCACCGCCACTTTACGTCTATGGGAGGTACCCTAAAAAAAATTGTTTTTGAATTTTTAATTGTACTATTTTGTCGGCATAGTTTACCTATATATCCGTGCAAAATTACAGCTTTCTAGCATTGTTAGTCTCTGAGCAAAGCCGCGGACGGACAGACAGACAGACAGACAGACATGGCGAAACTATAAGGGTTCCGTTTTTGCCATTTTGGCTCCGGAACCCTAAAAAATGGTTATTAGCTCCGACGTACGACTGCAGTTTACTCTCTGGTGTTTGTGTGCATTTGTTAATTAAATTTTGGTACCTACATTTCCTAAAACATCATTTTGTTACACAAAGTACGTCAGTTGATTGGTGATGTCAACATCCCTATTATTCCCGCGAATCTTTCATTGCTTGCAGTCAGCGCGACCGCTTAGAGGAACTGATCCGTGGCCTGACGCCGTCGCGGACCGCCGTCGGCGAGGCCATGGCTTGGTGCCTCGAGCACGCCGAAGCTGCTGGAGAGGTGAGCTCTGGTTTCCTACGATAGTGGCGTCACACCACGGAGATAACATACTAACATAATAAAAATGTGGATCCACCCTTATATATAAGAAATAATGTCCGAGTTTCGCTTACTTTTTTTTACTAAATCTTTTTTTGGAAGAAGATACGTATTTAAATAAGCTATAAAATCTGTGACCTCAGTATTTTGCATATCTAGTAAACTTAAGGGTTAATTCCTTTTAGATTAACTTTCACGTGCGTAATGACTGAACATTATGGATCACTAATAATAATGTACAACATCTATGCGAACAAACAATTCATTCGTTCATTAAGGAAACTTTTTGTACATGGCATAGTCCAGTCAATAAAAAGAAATGTTTTTTTTTGCAGGTGGCACAGTGCTTGGCAGAATCTCTAGCAGGCGAACACACGGCGCCGCATAAGCGCGTAGCCAGGCTATACCTACTGTCAGATATACTGCACAATGCTGGAGCCAAGCTCACTAACGCCAGTGCTTTCAGGAGCGCGTAAGTTAACACTATTACGAAATTTTAGTTATTTATGCAACTGTATCGTAATAGGGGTCCTTAAAACACGAGTGTGGTTTTATGTAACGAGGCTTAGCCGAGTTTCATAATAGGGTTACATGAGTGTTTTAAGGCCTAATTACGTACAGTTGCATACAGTATTTTATCTACATCCATATGTTAAATCCTCTATCATGTGTTCCGGGAACCATTGAGAATGACCTGCATGAACTCTAACTAAGTAGGTATGTCTGCCCCAGCTCGCTGCGCGCCCGGTGCAGTAGCGCCCACGACCTGTGCCTGCGCACCGCCCCCTCGTTGTAAAGATGTATGAGATCTCTGCACGATACAGATATCAGTTTCGTAATGACCATTACGATACTGCCGTGCTCATAATAGAATCCAATGGCGTAATGCTGGTCATTATCTATGGTTTTTGAACATATAATGGAGGATTTACTATATAGGTGTAGATAAATGATTAATGTAATGGACAGGGATGTTTAAGTCTGTTTTTTAACTTCGACTTTTTTTTTTTACTTTGTCAGCATCCAATCCCGGCTGCTGGAGATAATGCGCGACTGCCACACGGCGTGGACGGCCATGCCGTCGCGGCTGCAGCAGGAGGGCTTCCGCGCGCGCGTCACGCGCATACTGCAGGCCTG
This sequence comes from Choristoneura rosaceana, assembly GCA_037349165.1. Taxonomy (NCBI): domain Eukaryota; kingdom Metazoa; phylum Arthropoda; class Insecta; order Lepidoptera; family Tortricidae; genus Choristoneura; species Choristoneura rosaceana. The sequence continues at coordinate 4,247,499 of JAZBNJ010000026.1, forward strand.
GGCCGACTGGGCCGTCTACCCCACCGACCTGCTGCGGGCCGCCAGCGACGCGCTGTGTGGCCGCGCGCCCCGCGACAAGGTCAGTGCGGCACACGAGTCACGCGCATACTGCAGGCCTGGGCCGACTGGGCCGTCTACCCCACCGACCTGCTGCGGGCCGCCAGCGACGCGCTGTGTGGCCGCGCGCCCCGCGACAAGGTCAGTGCGGCACACGAGTCACGCGCATACTGCAGGCCTGGGCCGACTGGGCCGTCTACCCCACCGACCTGCTGCGGGCCGCCAGCGACGCGCTGTGTGGCCGCGCGCCCCGCGACAAGGTCAGTGCGGCACACGAGTCACGCGCATACTGCAGGCCTGGGCCGACTGGGCCGTCTACCCCACCGACCTGCTGCGGGCCGCCAGCGACGCGCTGTGTGGCCGCGCGCCCCGCGACAAGGTCAGTGCGGCACACGAGTCACGCGCATACTGCAGGCCTGGGCCGACTGGGCCGTCTACCCCACCGACCTGCTGCGGGCCGCCAGCGACGCGCTGTGTGGCCGCGCGCCCCGCGACAAGGTCAGTGCGGCACACGAGTCACGCGCATACTGCAGGCCTGGGCCGACTGGGCCGTCTACCCCACCGACCTGCTGCGGGCCGCCAGCGACGCGCTGTGTGGCCGCGCGCCCCGCGACAAGGTCAGTGCGGCACACGAGTCACGCGCATACTGCAGGCCTGGGCCGACTGGGCCGTCTACCCCACCGACCTGCTGCGGGCCGCCAGCGACGCGCTGTGTGGCCGCGCGCCCCGCGACAAGGTCAGTGCGGCACACGAGTCACGCGCATACTGCAGGCCTGGGCCGACTGGGCCGTCTACCCCACCGACCTGCTGCGGGCCGCCAGCGACGCGCTGTGTGGCCGCGCGCCCCGCGACAAGGTCAGTGCGGCACACGAGTCACGCGCATACTGCAGGCCTGGGCCGACTGGGCCGTCTACCCCACCGACCTGCTGCGGGCCGCCAGCGACGCGCTGTGTGGCCGCGCGCCCCGCGACAAGGTCAGTGCGGCACACGAGTCACGCGCATACTGCAGGCCTGGGCCGACTGGGCCGTCTACCCCACCGACCTGCTGCGGGCCGCCAGCGACGCGCTGTGTGGCCGCGCGCCCCGCGACAAGGTCAGTGCGGCACACGAGTCACGCGCATACTGCAGGCCTGGGCCGACTGGGCCGTCTACCCCACCGACCTGCTGCGGGCCGCCAGCGACGCGCTGTGTGGCCGCGCGCCCCGCGACAAGGTCAGTGCGGCACACGAGTCACGCGCATACTGCAGGCCTGGGCCGACTGGGCCGTCTACCCCACCGACCTGCTGCGGGCCGCCAGCGACGCGCTGTGTGGCCGCGCGCCCCGCGACAAGGTCAGTGCGGCACACGAGTCACGCGCATACTGCAGGCCTGGGCCGACTGGGCCGTCTACCCCACCGACCTGCTGCGGGCCGCCAGCGACGCGCTGTGTGGCCGCGCGCCCCGCGACAAGGTCAGTGCGGCACACGAGTCACGCGCATACTGCAGGCCTGGGCCGACTGGGCCGTCTACCCCACCGACCTGCTGCGGGCCGCCAGCGACGCGCTGTGCGGCCGCGCGCCCCGCGACAAGGTCAGTGCGGCACACGAGTCACGCGCATACTGCAGGCCTGGGCCGACTGGGCCGTCTACCCCACCGACCTGCTGCGGGCCGCCAGCGACGCGCTGTGCGGCCGCGCGCCCCGCGACAAGGTCAGTGCGGCACACTGTACACCCCGCACTTTCTACGGGCCGCCAGAGACGCGCTGTGTGGCCGCGCGTTATCTAGTGTAATTTATATCTGTGTCAAGTGACGTGACACCCGCTGTGGCATTCCAGGAGGAGGAGGAGGACATCGACGGCGTGTCGGAGGCGGGGTCGGGCGCGTCGTCGCCCGCGTCCACGGGCTCGTGGGGCGGCGGCGGCGCCGGCCCGCTGGACGGCGCCGCGCTGCGCCGCCTCGCCGCCACAAGACAGCCGCCGCCCGACATCGACGGCGTGCCAGGTATTTACCTTTTCAACGCCAAGGTCGGCCACAGACGCCAAAAAAAAAATTCTGGAAATCGTTCTATAGGCGCCACAAAATGCCGATGTAGGCGGCCGATCGTATAATCCGCGAGATCACGATATTTCTAAGCATATCGTGAAATGGCGCCATTTCATGAATTGGCTAAGGGACATCCGTCATAACGTTCAAAACTCACCGTTTTACGATTTGCCTAATGACGTTTAGGTAGATCATGAAATTCCTAGGCATATCATGAAACGCCACCATATTGGTTCTGGCACTTCACCCGCGCTTTACGCTTTGCTCGCTCGGCTCATGCGTTGTGTTTTTAATAAATAAATAAATATCACGATATGCCCGGTATAGAGCTGGAAATATTGACGAATGCGTTGCTCTAATCGATCTGCCGTATTGTTTCTCAGGCATATCATGATGTGCCTGACTAATTTTTAGACATATCATGAAATGACGCCATTTCACGATATGCCTAAGAATTACGTGATCTGGCAGATTTTACGATCGACTGCCGAAACTCAACTTTCAATCTCTTAAATATACTGAGTAAAAAATCTGGCCCTCAAATTTATGCAAAATCGGTAATTTTGTATGAAGGGTCAAATTTTGTGCCGCTGAGTATATATAGCGACCGTGACAAAGAAACAAAATACTGCAATAATAGTGCAGTAAATAAAGGTAGTGGACCCAACAGTAAATTCCTCAGCCCGAAAAAACTTGACAGTATGATAAAGTATCAATAAATAAAGAGTATTGTATAAATATCCTAAAAAAAAAAATGCTTCGTTCAAACTTTCTTCAACATAGACATACTCATGTAACGTATTGGAACAATATATGAAATATAAAAAAAAAATATCCCAGCAGAAATTAAATTAAATTACTAATATAAACAGATTTGTGTTTCGTCACTACTTTGAAAAAATCTCGTATCTCAAATCAATACGTGAACAAAATTGAACCTTGACGTAATGGTAGTGACGATTTTTAGCTTATAAATACCTAACTTAGGTATTTTTTTTGGATTTTTTATATTTTTGTTGCGGCTATACAATAACCAAGCAAAATTTCATCGACTGAGGAATTAATGCTTGGGTCTCCATACAACAACTTCCTTTATTTACTGCACCATAAATTCATAAATTAACAACGTAAACCTGCGTGTGGTGTCACCAGTGGACGAGGACATCGACGGCGTCCCGCTGGAGGCGCCGCGGCCGGCGGGCGGCTTCGTGCCGTCCCGCTGGGAGCGCGTGGAGCCCGCGGCGGAGGCCTGGCAGCCCGAGCCGCCCGCGCCGCCCGACCCCGAGCCGCCGGCGCCGCCCGCGCTCAACGAGAGGTAATTGTATTGTATTGTATTGTAAAACTCTTTATTGTACATAAAAACACATGACAATAACAGAACACAGGATAATAAGACGTACAAAGGCGAACTTATCCCTTAAAGGGATCTCTTCCAGTTAACCTTTTAACGATTGACAGGATATCAGACACAAGAGTAGACCCTACAAGTACAATGAAAAGGTCAAAGAACTGAAATTTAAATTAACTCAGAAATTCATTATAAATACCCATACATATATAGGTATACACTAATACATAATAATAAAGTCAATAAACTAATACATACATATCAAGGCAAATAAACTACATGCAAAGTACATATATACATAATTCACGTCATTAAATATAAAAATATTCACTATTTTTTTAAAGAAAAGTGTTATGATGGTGCCTCTAGAATCTAGATACCCTTTAGGGATATGGTGTGCATTGTATGAAAAATTTTGCTTCATACAAATGAACATTGCATCAAAACGACCACTAACCCCAACAGCCACTATATCATCATCCAAACTATTGAAATACTAGCTTTTGCGCGCGGGTCCGCCCGCGTGGTATTCGGTTATCGAGCGCTGTTCCCTCGGGAACTGTGCATATTTCCGGGATAAGAAGTAGCCTATGTCACTCTCGGGACCATAAACTGTCTCTATGCCAAAAATCACGACGATCCGTCGCTCCGTTACAGCGTGAAAGCGTAACAAACAAACTCACTTTTCCCTTTATAATAGCATGGATGAAATAGAGTATGGATTGTTATTCTCCATACTAAAAAACGTTCACCGGAACAAAGCCAAAATCCAAGGTTAATGCTAGATGGCGCTGAGATTTTTACTACATTATATCTAGATGGCACTAAACGCAAAATAATAACGCATTTAATCCAGGGAAACGGAGCTGAGATTTTTCCGACCTTATTATCTAGATGGCACTATTCACGTAAATACTTTGGCTGTCAAAAAAACACTTATCTAAGCAGTCAACCAAAGAGGTCAACACATCAAATATATCTGAACAACATAGAAAAATAGGTCGAACATTGATAAAAAAATAGCTATGCTAATTTCAGGTAAGCGATGTGACAATCATCGAAAACAGTACAGTATTGTCATCACATACATCTGTCTCACGTTTTTCTCTTCAATAATTTGACAGATGCATCTCTAGCTGTAGCATTAATACGCTAAATAAATAATAATACGGTAAATGCCCTAATGGGCATTTCTATCTACCGTTGTACCATGAGTTTATCTCTCCGATTTCAACAAAATTTGAAAGATAGTCTCAGTCCATGAATGCGAATTGGACGGAGCAAAAACGGAACCGACTGACTATCGGAGCAGTGTTTGGTCGTGTTCAAACGTAACCCGAAAGAGTTTCTGCGTCGTTTCGTGACCGTGGACGAAACGTGGGTTCACCACTACACCCTCGAAATGAAAAAGCAGTCGAAGCAGTGGATTTTAGCGGGTGAACCTGTTCCAAAGAAAGCAAAAACCGTCCCATCGGCTGGAAAGGTCTGTTTTTTGGGATTCGCAGGGTATTATACATATTGACTACATGGAAAAGGTAAAAACGATAACAGGGCAGTACTATGCCAATTTATTGGCTGAATTTGACGCCGTGTTGAAGGACAAACGACCCCATTTAAAAAAGAAAAAATTACTGTTTCATCACGACAACGCCCCGGCTCATTCGTCCAGAGTTGTGACGGCTAAATTAGCACAGTTACGCTAAGAACTATTGCCTCACCCCCCGTATTCTCCAGATTTGGCCCTATGCGATTTCTTTTGGTTTCCCAACCTAAAAAAATGGCTCGGTGGTAAGCGATTTGGATCAAATGTCGAAGTCATTGCCGCCACAGAGGCCTATTTTAATGACTTACCAAAATCATACTTTTTAGTTGGTTTAATAAAGCTTGAGTATAGGTGGAACAAATGTATAGAGTTAAAAGGTGACTACGTAGAAAAATAAATGCATATTATATACAAAAAAATGTGTTTTCTTTCCATAACCGGGTACTTTTCAAACAGCCCTCGTAATATGTCAGATTGCGGATTCAAATAAAACTCCATAGTTTAGTTCACACGTAAATCGTGAACAATTCTGTAATTGCTGTGAAAAAAATTCAAAACTTGGCGCTCGAAGGAATATAACGCCATCTAGATGTTACCTTCTACAACATAACGAAGTTTAGTAAACTCACAGAGGTACTTTAAAGAGTTGAACATTATTGCCACCATGCTAAATAGAGCAATGTCGCCACTAAAATTATGTATTATACCGGTTCAATACATCTGGCGACATCTAGTTCGTTTGTTCGTACTAAGAAACGAGGAACTATCTTATGTATGGAGGCTGCACGTCCATACTATACTTCGTCCATGATAATAGTAAGGATTCATATTCATATTTATATATTTTGAAAACGGTAGAAATAATAAGAGCTTACCAGTATTTGTATTTAAATAAATTTTAATAACTCGCACACCTTTTAGACATAACACGAGCAAAACACACTGACATAATAAAACAAAAACTATAAAAAATAGTACAAAAACATGGTTAGAAAAGAGGTCTTGTCGCCAACATATTTATTCGTAGAACCCATTTTACCCTCGTTTTAACTACCACCCTCGCCTACAGCTCCAGCAGCAGCGCGGGCGCGTCTCTGCCGGAGGAGCTGTCGCTGAAGCGCGAGACGCTGCGCGAGATCGAGGTGCGCGTGCTGAAGTACGCGGACGAGCTGGAGGCCGGCCTGCGCGCGCGCCGCGCCGCGCTCTCCACGCAGCAGCAGCTGCAGCACTACCGGAGGAAGCTCATCAAGAAGGTACCGTAATGGACGGACGGTCCACTATGTTAGAGGTGCGCGGTCTGAAGTACGCCACGAGCTGGAGGCCGGCCTGCGCGCGCGCCGCGCCGCGCTCTCCACGCAGCAGCAGCTGCAGCACTACCGGAGGAAGCTCATCAAGAAGGTACCGTAATGGACGGACGGTCCACTATGTTAGAGGTGCGCGGTCTGAAGTACGCCACGAGCTGGAGGCCGGCCTGCGCGCGCGCCGCGCCGCGCTCTCCACGCAGCAGCAGCTGCAGCACTACCGGAGGAAGCTCATCAAGAAGGTACCGTAATGGACGGACGGTCCACTATGTTAGAGGTGCGCGGTCTGAAGTACGCCACGAGCTGGAGGCCGGCCTGCGCGCGCGCCGCGCCGCGCTCTCCACGCAGCAGCAGCTGCAGCACTACCGGAGGAAGCTCATCAAGAAGGTACTGTAATGGACGGACGGTCCACTATGTTAGAGGTGCGCGGTCTGAAGTACGCCACGAGCTGGAGGCCGGCCTGCGCGCGCGCCGCGCCGCGCTCTCCACGCAGCAGCAGCTGCAGCACTACCGGAGGAAGCTCATCAAGAAGGTACTGTAATGGACGGACGGTCCACTATGTTAGAGGTGCGCGGTCTGAAGTACGCCACGAGCTGGAGGCCGGCCTGCGCGCGCGCCGCGCCGCGCTCTCCACGCAGCAGCAGCTGCAGCACTACCGGAGGAAGCTCATCAAGAAGGTACTGTAATGGACGGACGGTCCACTATGTTAGAGGTGCGCGGTCTGAAGTACGCCACGAGCTGGAGGCCGGCCTGCGCGCGCGCCGCGCCGCGCTCTCCACGCAGCAGCAGCTGCAGCACTACCGGAGGAAGCTCATCAAGAAGGTACTGTAATGGACGGACGGTCCACTATGTTAGAGGTGCGCGGTCTGAAGTACGCCACGAGCTGGAGGCCGGCCTGCGCGCGCGCCGCGCCGCGCTCTCCACGCAGCAGCAGCTGCAGCACTACCGGAGGAAGCTCATCAAGAAGGTACTGTAATGGACGGACGGTCCACTATGTTAGAGGTGCGCGGTCTGAAGTACGCCACGAGCTGGAGGCCGGCCTGCGCGCGCGCCGCGCCGCGCTCTCCACGCAGCAGCAGCTGCAGCACTACCGGAGGAAGCTCATCAAGAAGGTACTGTAATGGACGGACGGTCCACTATGTTAGAGGTGCGCGGTCTGAAGTACGCCACGAGCTGGAGGCCGGCCTGCGCGCGCGCCGCGCCGCGCTCTCCACGCAGCAGCAGCTGCAGCACTACCGGAGGAAGCTCATCAAGAAGGTACTGTAATGGACGGACGGTCCACTATGTTAGAGGTGCGCGGTCTGAAGTACGCCACGAGCTGGAGGCCGGCCTGCGCGCGCGCCGCGCCGCGCTCTCCACGCAGCAGCAGCTGCAGCACTACCGGAGGAAGCTCATCAAGAAGGTACTGTAATGGACGGACGGTCCACTATGTTAGAGGTGCGCGGTCTGAAGTACGCCACGAGCTGGAGGCCGGCCTGCGCGCGCGCCGCGCCGCGCTCTCCACGCAGCAGCAGCTGCAGCACTACCGGAGGAAGCTCATCAAGAAGGTACTGTAATGGACGGACGGTCCACTATGTTAGAGGTGCGCGGTCTGAAGTACGCCACGAGCTGGAGGCCGGCCTGCGCGCGCGCCGCGCCGCGCTCTCCACGCAGCAGCAGCTGCAGCACTACCGGAGGAAGCTCATCAAGAAGGTACTGTAATGGACGGACGGTCCACTATGTTAGAGGTGCGCGGTCTGAAGTACGCCACGAGCTGGAGGCCGGCCTGCGCGCGCGCCGCGCCGCGCTCTCCACGCAGCAGCAGCTGCAGCACTACCGGAGGAAGCTCATCAAGAAGGTACTGTAATGGACGGACGGTCCACTATGTTAGAGGTGCGCGGTCTGAAGTACGCCACGAGCTGGAGGCCGGCCTGCGCGCGCGCCGCGCCGCGCTCTCCACGCAGCAGCAGCTGCAGCACTACCGGAGGAAGCTCATCAAGAAGGTACCATAGTAAATTTTAGAGGCAGACAAGAAATCAAACATGAGATCACTGATCACTCTTTTATTTTAACTTTTTACAATCACTCTTTTATTTTAACTTTTTACAATCTTTGACAAAAATGCGCACGTACATATTCTATTAATTTGTTAGATGCTACTTCTGTGATTGCCGTTCTCCGAGTGTGCTCATCTCTCTGCTACATGGGCCTCACCTGGCTGTCCCCTCTTGATCGGTCACGTTACTTGATCACGTGATTTGTAAAAGTAATCAATTGAACAACCGTTATACAAAATTCATAATGTTATCGTACCGAAAACAAATACAAACTTTATATTAAATATCCTTATAATTTTTAACAATACGTGCTTCCATCTAATAATATTTATAATTAAAATTGTATTAATCTTACATAAAATAGAACAAGCAGGTTCACTACGAACAAAAGTACATCGCGGGGCTTAAATGTGTGCGCGCTTAATTTAAGAGAAGTTTCCCAGCCGGCCGCGTGGCCGCGTTAGGTATTCGTTTAAGATATTGCTGTCTTTATCGCTCGTGACATAAGCGCTCGCAGCCGTCCCCCCCATGCACATCCCCTCCCGCTTCTCCGCTTCCCGCTAATGTATATCAAGATAGCTGTAGGCTTTTCAAGATTTGGGCGGTTGAATTTTTGGTTTCGTTGTCCTCATATTATACGAAAAGTAATACAGAAAAGTATAGCAGCAGCTCCAGTACTACAGGAGAAAGCTCATCAAGAAGGTACCCTCTAAACATTGGTTTACACCCTAAACTTTAGAGCCTATCCAGATGAGGGGTACTCACGCGTTCCCGATATACAGGAGCTACAAATATCCCGACCAGATGCTGCCGCGCGTTTCCTAACTTGGGTGAATCAACTATTTTACCGACACTTCGGGCGTCTCCTGCATTACCAAAATTGTCTCTGGCGTTACCAAAAAATCATACTTCCAACAAGATATTTCACTGTTTAATAGATTGAACTTAAGTAGAATGGCATGGATTCATGCATACCATAAATTAAATTACAGAATAAACATGTTTACTCACAAAAATGTGCAATAATGAAAAATGTCGCGGACAGATTTAGTGTCGGTAGAAAAGTTGATTGGCCCACTTGCGATCGCGAGTGCCAGAAATTTAACGCAATAAGGCCCTCTGAAGCCGTATTGCCTATTGCCTACGTTTCTGATGCTCGTGATCGCAATCAAATGGCATTTCGCGTACGAAATCCGGTTCTGAAAAACATCTGTTGAGAAGAACCCGGCAAGAAACTCAACGAGGATTTTTTTTAAAACAGATTTACAATATTATTACATATACATCGCGAGTTTTTAACACAGTAGGTTCGCTATTTGAAGGGATCGCTAATGCGGATCGGAATTATTTCCAAATATCCCTGTCCATGATATAATCATTAACTTTATAATACGCCTTAGATTGGATATTAATGTCTTCTTGACAATAGATTTGACATTCACAAGGCGTGACCTGCGATTCAGCATCGCCATTTCTTCAAGGATACTTATACTTAGTATAAAGACATACATTGTAAATTGTCGCAGGCGTCCCGTGAAGCGAAGGTGGCGGTCGAAGAGGCGTTGGAGTCACCATCGCCGAGGCGGAGGCCTTCACCAGATGACGATACCTACTCGTAAGTTTTCACCGTCCAAATTATATAAAAAGAGCCAGAAAAGAAAAGTAAAAGATCTTTGAAGCGTATTGAGATTTTAGCAAAATATTATTGATCACTGAAAATACAAGTAACCTTTAGTATGCTGAATGATTACATTTTACAGAAACTAGCGCTCTAACTAGTGTTGCCAGATCCGTTTTAGGGTACCCGAGCCAAAATGGCAAAAACGGAACCCTTATAGTTTCGCCATGTCTGTCTGTCCATCTGCGGCGGCTTTGCTCAGGGACTATCAAGGGAATTTTGGGCGTCCCGCTCAGAGGTCCAGCGGGACGAGCCCTGAGAGGGTTAAAAAGCGGGACATCTGGCAACACTAGTTCTAGCCTCCTTTGTTTCAAATAATAATAATAACGCCGATAAAGATATAAATACAAAAACATTGCCTTAAATTTGGCACTGACGAAGGTGGGTCAACATTCTGCTTGCCAAATGATCGATAATATTACATATCGGTAAAATGTCGGTTTATGTAACAGTACCCTATAACTAGGTCTGTATTTTTGTGTTAAATATCAGAATGTCCCATTACCAAAGTTTTTACGCTGCCTCAAATACCTACTGTAAGATGTTTAGTAGAGATCTCCCAATATATTTATTTATTTTCCAGAACTACGTCAAAGAAATCTAAGAAATCTCGCGAGCCGTCTTTGTCGCCGCCATTGAAAAGGTCGCGACACAGGTACGAATCATTGTTTCTTTTCTTTATTAACTTAAAAAATCACATATAAAAATAAATAAAATTTAGGTTATGTAAGCTTTGTTGCTGCGAATTTTCGTTACTCTGAATAAACATTTATCTCATGTGTCGACATGATTTCCGGGGCACATTGCTCGCAGGACTTATGGCCGATGGGGTCAAAGGGTTCTCGAATGGCGTCCGCGGATGCGAGAAGCACAACACCGGTCTCATTGGTGAAGCTTGGGGGAGGCCTATGTCCAGCAGTGGACGTCTTTCGGCTGACATGCAGTGGGACGTATAGGCGTAGGCAGGGATCATGATGATGACTTTCCTAAAGATACTTTTATTATTTGCATCAGTGACCGCAAATCACGATCCAGATCGCGTGAGAGAGAACGAGACAGCGAGCGTTCACGCGACAGGGACCGCGAACGGGAGCGCGAGCGCGAAAGGGACAGACGCCGCCGCTCGCCGGCCACGCCCCCCGGTCACCATCATCGCAAACACAGCAAGCACTCCAAGTATAAGTACTAGATTAGTTGACGATTGGTAACTTGCTAGTCTTTCCATTCTTGAACGGTCTTACAAACGGATCCCATCAAAAACAATGCATTATACAACCTGAATTTATATTAAATACTATGCGATTCAATTGTTATTACGAAGGGATTTACTCAAATTTCATTCGTTAAAATGTAAATTTTCCAGTTGGCAACTGTGTAAATGTCCAATTTTTGAAATATGAGATACTAGCCGTTATCGCTGTCCCACGGGAACTATGCATTTTTCAGGGATAAAAACTATCCTATGTCTTTCCCCGAGACTCAAACTATTTGTATACCGAATTTCATTTAAATCGGTTCAGCGGTTTAGAAGTGATTAAGTACAAACAAACAGACGTACAGAGGGCTGAAACGGACTGAAAACATGTTTCAGGCGCCTGAAAACGACGGCAACTTGGGTGAAATTTTGATAAACTAAGTGACAGAGCATCCTCTGAAACGGCCTGAAACAGTATTTAGCCCGCTGAAAACGACTACAAGGCACAGAAAAACACGATTAAAGTTTAGTTAAACCCACCGCCATAATAATATTAATAGGAATGATGACTCCATTAAAAAATAATTCGAAGGCACAACTCCAGTAAAAAACGCTTTATTTTAGCCCTGAAAACCAGATTAATTTTCGATTTACTGTAAAATTATATTTTTTCTTGCTTTAAAATAAATAAATAGTTGATTGAGTTGCCGGATAGTGACGTCATAATTCGCTATTGCCATTGAAACTTTATGGGAGAATTGTATAGCCAGCTCATAAAAAGTACGTCAGTTGATTGGTGGTGTCATCATCCCTATTGCATCCCAATAAGTTAGAAATAGATATCAAGGATGATATTTGAGGTATCTCTCTCGCGCTAGCCGTTCAAGTTGGAAAAGGCTGGGGCTCTAGATGCCGATACATAGGATTACGTTTTAAATTAAGTTGCTATAGTGTTATGTTGAATGAGTGTGTCTTGGGGAGGCGCCAAGAAATGATTTATTTTATTAAGATAACTGTAAATAGTTTGGTTTAAAACGTGAGAAAGATATGATGTATTCTTAGGGCTTGTACACTGGGTGACTGTCTCCGAAGAAAGATAAAACTAGTAATATAATTTGCATTCTGCAAAATTATAATGTGTAAAGGCCCGTTAGCAAGCGTAACAAATTGACTTTTATATTTGCAATAAATGGAGATAATTGAATGTGAATATTATAGTGATACTTTGTTTGTTAATTGGACCTAAGTTTACACCAGAGCTGTATAAATGTATTTTGTTTCGTTTAATCTTTTCAGCGCTGAACCTAATTCAATAGTAGTTTCAAACTTTTGCCATTGTGTGAAGATTACTTAATTGTCATTGGCATTGAAAAGTATAAAACTACTAATATAATTTTTAATCTTGTACTGTACTGTACAAGTTTCATGAACTGAATGAATTAAAAAACAAATGCATGAATGTAAAACTTTATTAAATAAACATTTTTATTCCATAATGTAATTTCATTGCAGAGATACTCAATTTACCTATAGTCGAACATATTCAATAGAACACAACACAATACAGAATTTAGAACACTAAAACCAATACACAAAATAATTCTTTATAATTAGAGAGCAAACTTATACAAACACATTGAAGATCCATAACGCTGAGCAAAAATTTAGGCATTTATATTCTAATAAAGACAGCCAGGTGCAAGTAACAGTACTGCAAGTCAAAATCAACAGAGGCTGTGATTGACAAGTTAATAAAAAAAAATCTATAGGGGATCATAATCCTTTGAACGCTTTCATATCTGAATGAAGTGATCGATCACTGATCAGTCACACGCCAAGCACTGTTGCGTTATCGAAAATGAGGAATCTCGCAGTGTTGTGCAAAATAATAATAATAATAAAAACATTTGAATCTATTATTTATTAAATATCGAAGTACAGTCAAGTGCAAAGATATCGGCCAAAGTTGCAAAATATGTATACACGATTTTATGCACTTAACATTAAGGATGTGTATACATATTTTTATAACTATTTTTGTAACTTTGGCCGTATCGATATCTTTACACTTAACTGTACGTTGAGGGCATAAATATATGTACAGCCATAGCGTCATAAAAAAGTACACATCGACCTAATAGTTAGTGGTACAAAGGTGTGTACATAAATTGACGCCTTTGTAACGTACATATTTAACGTATATATTTATGCCCTTGAATGTATACTTTAGCTCTGACCCATTATTAGGAGTCACAGGACGATCAATTTCAATATCAGGCAATAGGGATGATGACGCCATTAAAAAATAATTCGAAGGCACAACTCCAGTAAAAAAACGCTTTATTTTAGCCCTGAAAACCAGATCAATTTTCGATTTTCTGTAAAATTAGATTTTTTGTTGCTTTAAACCAAATAAATAGTTGATTGAGTTGCCGGATAGTGACGTACATCATCATACATCGCTGTTGCCATTGAAACTCTATGGGAGAATTGTGTTTTGACAGCTCATAAAAAGTGCGTCAGTTGATTGATGGTGTCATCATGCCTATTGGTAAACATACTGTTCCTTTGACTTGCAGCACTGCATTATGCACTATAGCAACGAGGCTGCTAGTTGCACGCGCTACATGACTAGTTGCTAGGCGATATATATTTAAAATAATAACATCATTATAGACATCTTTGTATTGTTAATAAAGCTCCTAGCATGGTTCATAGCCTCGCAAGCGTTAGCACTGTATATTCCGAGAGCTGGTAGACATTTTTGAATTGACATTTTAGGCTGGCACATTTTTGGTAATAAATAATGTTCTGATGAAATTTCAAGGCGTTTCAAATATATATTATTTCAATATCATTTTCAAACTGGCTAATATAATAACTAGGCTTTTTCTCTTGCAAAGAAAAATGCGATCAAATTATCGCACATAAAAAAAAATAAGGGTCAGTTACCCCACTATTTTTTTTATAGTTTTTCTACTTAGATATCACAAGAGAGAAACAAGTTTTGCGCTGCCTCATATACCTACTAAAAAGACAACCAGGTCTCGGATTAGTAGTGAAACCCCACTGCGCACGCTCCGCATACTATAAGATGGATCCATGGGAGGACATGACGGGTCAGTGACTCGGGGGATGCTCCACACAAATCCACTTTCGTCCCGATTCAAAGAGTTAATAGATCTGGCGTTAATACCAGTACCACTACCATGAGTTTACAGTGATCGTAATTAATAGCGACGGCGTAAATTATTTGTAGATGCGCTGTACGATTCTCCATACAAATAATTTACGCCGTCGCTATCGAGTACGGTCACTGTAAACTCATGGTAGTGGTACAGCACTGTTCTTCTACGGAGCGCGCGTAGTGTTACAGTAGTATTTCGCACTAAAGTATATTAAGTTTACATGGTTTAGAACACGAAATAGCTTTTGAGGGTTGGATGGCGACTGCTTTTGCAGTGCAGGCAACACATGGTCCTCACAGATAATAATTATTAGAAGTAATTTCTCACCTGTCATTATTCAATGATTTATTAGTATCAAGTGACAGGCATTTAAAGTTACTTTAACCCTTTACCAGGCCCCGAAGAACCAGCGTGTTTTAATACGTACATTATATGCTGTTGCAACCGTATTGAACGCCTTGTAAAAAATGTATTTATGAAAGTCGGAGATCTTCCTTTAAACCAGAAATAAAAATGTGGGTTACGGTTATCCCATCGCCTGTCTAAGTAATGAACTGTCATACTAGATTTTGTCTTATTATATTCTTGATCAGGCCAAGGGATATATTCCACCCACATCTTATATCGGTTATAACAGTCAAGGTTTAACTCCAAATTTCCTACGAAACATTATATCAATCGCTGAAAACATTATTTTATGATTTTCATTCATGACACGCTTTTAAATCCAATAATATATCTTTAGCAGCCGTTTAAATCCACTTGACCAGTGATGTTAGTGGTCTGTTTACAAATTCGACCACTTTTTACTGAATTTAAGAAAAACACAAGCAGTCTTTATAAGGAGATTTCATAGCTAGGTACATGCATTCGCTCTAGGTTGAACACAAAAACTGTTTTATTACTTACGTGAGTTTTTATGACATGACAAGACAATTTACCGGGCCATGGGAAAAATAGCTCCTACACAGTTAAACTCTAATAAGGCCATGGGATAATGTCAACCCACATCCTAATTCTGGTCATACACAATAATGCATGAATATTTAGCAATGTTTACGATTACATTAGCTTTTAATACTCAAAATCTACAAAATATCAAAAAATTGTTCGACCTATGTACTTCTGTTTCATAGAAATTATGGAAAGTGTGCGAATTTCTCCGTAGTTTACTGAAATTAGCGTTCAAGTGAATTTAAATGGCTGCCAAGGATATATTACGCAATTTAGAAGCGTGTTGTGAATGAAGATCATAAAATAATATTTTCAGGGATTGACAAAATATTTTGTAGGTGGTTCGGAGTTAAAACCTGACTACGGTAACCGATATAAGATGTGGGTGGAATATATCCCTAGGCCTGGTAAAGGGTTAATTAAAAATTAGTTTGCTTAATGCGTACTTCGTATACGAATTTATGTATGGATATAAAACGTCACCATCCCTCTAACGGAAATACAACTTTGCAATACTTATTTTATTTTAAATTATATGCTACTCCAATTGTGATGATTATTCGATAATAGTTATTTTACATAAAAAAGAAAAAGTAACCCACAAAAAAAAATGATTAGCCTTGTATGCAAATATGCAATAATTCATCAGAAAAGATAATCTAATTACTCTTAATAATACTGAAAACATTGGAACATAGAACCTCCTCCTTTTTTGAAGTCGGTTAAAAAGACAAACACTACCTACACAAACACACAAACAAAATAAATCCATTTCTTGTTGTAAACAACTGTAATTGATTAAAAATACTATCAGCATAAAATCATAGCCCTTAATTGTATAAAATAAAAACAGTAATTATATTTTTTAGTCTTTTCTAAGTTAATATTTGGACATTAGTACCTACATTTATTTATTTCATTATAAATATTATTATCAGTTCGATGCATGACGGTCGAAATAAGATAAGCGACAAAAATTATCAACGCACCTAAGTATTTCACTCGTTCAAAACATAAAAATTACTATTGATGAAGCAAAATGTTAATTAAAAACATTGCCTAAATGTAGCTATAGCTTTTAACTACTAAATATGTCGCTTAAACTATTTATCCTTTCTTGCATCGAGTTACAGTGACCACTACCGTTATACTCGTAAAATATGAATACCACGCTACCCGTAACACAGGAATGTATAAAAATATTTGTTCGATTAATCACAGATTATTCATAGTAATTGAAGTGATTCTACGCGGAGCTCCTATGAACCTCGGACACGATCCAGAGATTGCGCTATCAGAAAATGAATATATTTGAAAGAAACTTGATTTGTTTTTTTATGACATACGTCATTGACAGACGAAATTACATCTCTGAACGTGCTCCAAGTTTCATGCTCTATCTATGTATAACTACCTACAGTAAAGCTCTACAGAATGTGATGAGTGATGAGCTAGTCTACAGTTGACGTATGTTTTGTGCGTAACTTTTGGCATTAAGGCGTTGGCGTTCAAACATGGCCAGAACATCTGGCTAAAGGAAAACAAATTGACAACTGTTAAATGGGTTTCAATACTGATTAAAAACTGTACAGTCATAAAATACTTCCAATACAATAAACTACTTAAAAAAAAAGATTTTCTAACTCCTAGGTAAGGCCGTTTCAAGGAAAGTGTTTTTCCAATAATACTTATTATGTGTATGAAGGCCGTAGCTGCTGTAGCCGAATGAATTTAAATATTACTATTTATATATAAATAATGAGTGAGTAACTCCGTTCTAGAGGCTACACTAGCTTGAACTGACACTTGAAATATTACTCAATCTTAGATCTTACTTAGGAGACACATTCAATTTAAAATTCTTCTATGTGTTCTGAGCAAATATTAACGGTACACGTTTATCAGGTATAGTTTTTTGTTCTTAATAAAAATGATTATGTTATAATAACAATGATATTTTCACTTTGGAGCAGCCTGCGTTACGTGTTATTAAAGTTTTTAGAAAGTTAAAATGTTTACTTTTTCCGTCTAATAAAAAAAACATTACGTGTCCGATTCTGATTTCGGTTCCGTTGCGAGTGATTACTACACTACATTACTTGTTCTTAGGCTACAAATATGTTGAACCAAACCAAAATATGTTGAAATGTGTTGATGAATATGTTGAATAATAAGTTGTCGATTAAATTCCCTAAAGACTGACTGAATTCTCTAATAAAATAGTCAGTAGTAATTTCAAAAATGTTCGAGTTTCATTAATTTAATTTGATATTTACTACGTCTTTATTTGTCATTTATTACATACCTTTTAAAATTGGTTAGCTAGTTTAAAATTGTTTGTCCGCTTTGAATAGTTATCTAAACTTGTTATTTGGGACGCGTTTCTTTTCGATCGGATCGACTAATATCCTTTTGACATATTTTATTACTAGCTATCTTTCTTTTATCCTTCTACATAATTCTACACTCTTTTTTAGCACAGTAATGCGAATTATATCGCTCTTATTAAATCTAATTTAAACGAGTTTAATAAAGTTAAATTGAAAGTATACATCAAGTCGCTAAAGACAAGCCTACTGTTTAAATTCATAAATACATACATGAAATCACGCCTCTTTCCAACGTGGTAGGCAGAGACTACGACCGTCCTTCCATTTGCTACGATCCTGGCATACAACTCTCGCTTCCTCTAAATTCATCAATCTTTTCATGCATGCACGTCGGTTTAGAGTACTAAATTCATAGGTACATTTTAAATGCTTAGTAAATTTTATTCCGCTTCAATAAACATAATAATAACTTTCAAAATGTTGCGGACACACAAAGTTAATTCAATAAAATATACATGATTTTAAATATAATTTCTTTAAAAAATCCATAAAAGTTGTCGTATTGTATCCTAAGGTATAACATGAGTTTCCTAGTTTTGTGAGGCTGGTGTAAAAGTTGTCTTTTTTTGTTATAAAATCTACTTATAGTTCTCAAAATACGAGAAAAAAACGAACTAAGTCGAAGATAAGAAACTTCAAAATCGTTCTTTACAGATAAAACGCGGTCCTATAACTACGTGTCATTAATAAGATCGTCTTAAGTGTAAGGCTTAAGTGGTAAGGAGACGTCTCCTTAAGACTTAAACCGCTTCGCTGCTGCTCTGTGGTAGGTATAGTCTGTGCAGCTCTGTGGTACAGTCTATAGTCTATGGAGTGGTAGGGCGTCACCGCCAGACGCGCGGGCGCCGCGGCGGCAGCGGCGGGGTGAGCGCGCGGGGAGAGGGCACGTCCGAGGGTCACCTCATTCGGATGCGCCAGCATCGCACTCGCCCGTCACTGAACAAAATGTAACCAGTATTAGAATAGGAATGTGGAAGTGTAAGCCAGGAATCAAATTTCGTAATTAATATAAAGCCCAGGAATCAAGCAGGGCCATATATTTCTAAAATTATTTCGGCGTTCTATCCACACTGGTCTACTCGTGGTCATATTCACTAGAAGTGGCTACGGGTAGACTAAAGTGTTTCACATTAACGAGTGTGTTATTAATTAAGCTTAAAAATTACGAAAGGTAAATCAAATTTATCAAGGATTTAGTTATAATTTTACCAACAGTAATCATTATTAATAAATAAAAATGATCGAATCGTTCTGTATGAATCGAATCAATGCGTAACAAGACTAGAATTCGTCAAGTTTTTCCGTTCACTCCTCGGTACAGCTACCAAGATATCTTTGTTTCGATTTTAGTGGTATGTACTGTCGAAGCATCTGAACTAAATCGCACACCAGAGTAGATTTCACTGTGAATGTCATATCATACATGTGGCAAAGAAACTATTGTAAAATTATCTATGAGGATGCACCCACAGTGGTACGCAATTAGTTTCTTTTATTGTACATACTTAGCCATATAGGACACACAGGACACATTTGTGATTAATTGTTTACAAGAAAAAATCGAGTCTACCAACCATCTAAAATAGTGAAAAGAAATAAAAAAATAAAAACGTCACCTGATCAGGAGCGATCTAAGAAACTATAAAAAGAAGATACAATGAAGAAACACTAAAATTTACGAATTGTATGTTACAGTTAGTGAGATAAATAAACACATCGAAAGCTAAAACGACATGAGTGTTAGTGGCACAGTAGAACCACAGTATATATACATAAGCTAAAACAGTATGGAAGCTACGAAGCTACAATCGAAACGAACACACTCACACAGACGCGCGCTCTACACGGCCTCTAAGAGGGTCTCGCTGTACTGCGAGGCCGTGTAGAGCGCGCGTCTGTGTGAGTGTGTTCGTTTCGATCGATTTGTTCGTAGCTTCCTACTGCTTTAGCTTACATATATACTGTGGTAGAACTGATAGTAAATTAGGGGCAGAAAAGCGAAGTTTTGTCTGCATATGACGTGATGCGATGAAGCGGCGGCGGCAATGAGTGCTGGGGTGTTAAACAGGTCGTATTCATGATACATAATGTATTAACTTGATTCTAGTTCAAAATTATTTTCTTAGTAAGTAATAACCTACATATTTCAAGAAGTCCCAAGTAATAAGTAAACTATAGACGGAACAGACTGACAGGTATAGCGAAATGTATTATCTAAAATAACAACTCTTGCAGTTGACATTTGTAGATACAAAAATACATCTCTTTTCAGCATAGACAATCTCCCTAAGTTACGTTTGAAATAATTACTTGGGACTGTTTCTTGACTGTAGGAGCATACTTTAGCGTTGAGAATGTGCTAATAGTGTTTAACAGCATTTGAACGGGGTTAGTAGGTGACTTTTCTGTTTTAACCGGTCATCGTTGTTCTCTGATCAAGTGATGCAGTGTGATAACTGATTTTTTATTTACATAATTAATTTGCTGCGAGCATAGCAACTATTTGAGATACCTACATGAGCGTCTTTCGAGCGTCGACGCTGTGCCAACGTATAGGATAGTGAAACAATCTTTATCTGAAATGTGTACATGTACAATCTCAAAATGTACACTTTCTTTGCAGTATCAATGTCTAAAAATGACTAGGTACGCCCCATGGGAATACCTCTTAAAATTGTGCGCTTCTTTATTTTCAGTATTTTCCAAGAAAATGCACTACTCTAAATATGCCATTATAAATTTTCCTATCAATGCTTTATGACGAATTGTAGGAGTGTTTTCATTCCAAGGAGATTTCACAGTTTTCTGTGTTATTTTCATTTTATACATTCGTCATATTGTTTATCAAAAATTATATTTTTAGCCATAAGGTTGAGTGACGATATTTTAGTAAAGTGCACGATTTCAGAGAGTGTACATATCGGTAAACCATACGCAAGTGAAAGTGAACACATAAAAAAGTGTTAATTTTAGGATACTACACTTCGGCAATTGTACTTACGTTCTGGAATTTAACAAGAAGAAAGTACAACTTTGAAAAAGTACACGTTTTAGAAAAGTGTGTTTTTTATGATCCTATGCCAAATATTAAGACAGGTTAACAACAATAAGCGGCTAAAACATCGCAAAAGGCCACCAAATTAAAAACGTTGGCATCAGTAAGGACTGTAAGCACAGTTTATATATAAGCTAAAGCAGTATGGAAGCTACGAACTAATCGATAGAAATGAAACCACTCACACAGACGCGCACTCTACAGGGCCTCAGAGGGGGTCTCGCGGTACTGCAGTGTCGCGCGCGTCTGTGTGAGTGTGTTCGTTTCGATCGTAGCTTCCTAGCCTTCTAACTGCTTTATCTTATATAATAATATATACTGTGCTGTAAGTGAGTCTAGTGGTTTATCGAGCCCGCCCCTTGCCCCGGCGTGCAGCAGTGGCTCTATATACGCGCTACCTTCGTCTCAGGAGTCGAGCACGACGCGCCACACTCGCACGTCGCCGCCGCTGCAACATACTCACACGTTAGCAGAGAACACTTCTATGACATTAAATTGGTAAAATCGTTTTTTGAACAGGGTACATATTGTATATTTTTTCTGTAGTCCTTAAAATCAAGGAACGGCAGCTTTTTAATTTTGATTCCCTGTCGTTCAATGTTTTTTTTGTGATCGAGATGACATTTGCGGCAGAATTGGCTGATAAGCTATAAAGCTTAACATACATAAAGAAAAAAAAAAAATCAGCTGTCACTTGTCAATCATTTCATCAAAAACGAAGTTTTCCACTAAACTATAGTTAATGTAAATAATCAGCTGCCGTTCACGCTTTTTAACTCTCATTATTCAGTAATATGAAAACAATGCATTCTATTCATTCTACATATCGTGTTTCATAGTAACATTTATTGCTTATGACCTATTGATATCCAAATAGAAATGATGAAAGTTTTTTTTTTGAAAACAACTCAAGAGAACAAGTTTTTTCTTTTAATGTTAGAATGCTCTTTTTCTTGTTATTAAAATCGATGTCATGGTTCCTAAGAATAATTTTTTGTATGTCGTATAGTTTCAGACTTTTCCATACTGACCGATATAAATGGGCCACCCTGTATTATCTGATCTATTATATGAGCGTGGTGACTTACTTGCCAGCCGTGTAGAGCGCGCCGGGCTGGTCGGGGTGCGCGCGCAGGGCGTGCGGCGCGTCCGCGAGCGAGGCGGGCGGCGCGGCGGGCCGCAGCGCGCCGCTCCACAGCCGCAGCGCGCCGTCGCGGCCGCACGACGCCACCAGCGGCGCCCCGCCGTCCCCGGCCCCCACCACGCACACGCCCGTCACCCAGCCCTTGTGCGCGTTCATCACGCTCTACAACAACCCGACATGTTTTAATAAAACCCGAAAACGGTTCTCTGCTTTCTCACAATATGAGAGAGAGAGGGAGAGACAGAGAGAGACAGAGAGAGGGAGAGGGAGAGGGAAACGGAGACGGAGAGGGACAGGGAGAGGGAGAGAGAGACGGAGACGGAGAGGGAGAGGGACAGGGAGAGGGAGACGGAGAGGACGAGGGACAGGTAGAGAGAGACGGAGACGGAGAGGGAGAGGGACAGGGAGAGGGAGAGGGAGACGGAGAGGGAGACGGAGAGGGACAGGGAGAGGGAGACGGAGAGGGCGAGGGACAGGGAGAGGGAGACGGTGACGGAGACGGAGAGGGAGACGGAGAGGGAGACGGAGAGGGCGAGGGGCAGGGAGAGGGAGACGGAGACGGAGAGGGACAGGGACAGGGAGAGGGAGAGGGAGACGGAGGGAGAGGGACAGGGAGAGAGAGACGGAGACGGAGAGGGAGACGGAGAGGGAGAGGGAGACGGAGAGGGAGAGGGACAGGGAGAGGGATACGGAGAGGGCGAGGGAGAGGGAGGGGGAAAGGGAGAGGGATACGGAGAGCGAGAGAGTAAATAAATGATAAAATTTGTAGTTTAAATTTACTAAAAATTCCATGCAAATGCATAAATATTGTATCATGGTTTCTATTTCGATTCAGTGAGAAAATGCTCCAACGGGAATATAAGATAATAATGTCCTTACGCGTGTCAAAGTGTTTTCGGTCAGGCTCCACCGCTTGAGGCTGGAGTCTCTGGAGGCGCTGAAGAGCGAGGCTCCGGAGAGAGCCAGCGCCTGTACGCCGTCGTAGTGCGGCGGCTCGAGCAACCGCCGGTTGGACGCTTCCCAGCCCCCTGTAATAGCCGGACCGTTAAGGCGCGTACAGATTATACGCGAGCCAATATTTTATATGAATTCAGAGACCGCGGCTGCTGCGCGCGGCAAGCAATCCAAGCCGCCACGTCCCCATTTTTAGATTTGACGAATGTTATAAGTTTTAGTTGTATTTTTTTTTATAATTATAACTTCTGGAACCTCCATTGCTGCATGGACGTAGTTTAGCAAAAAGGATCCAAAGCACAGTCATGCTATTAAAAAAAATCGCTTTTATTTCTCACACACACACACACACACACACAGAGCACACGAAACGTTACCGCTTCGGAGCCACTTTTAGCAATTTTAGGTTTAAAGTTTGAAAAAAAAAACGGTACAATAGTCACAGGTTGCTACTGCTAGCCTGTCGCCTACGGTATACCTTAACCTATATCCTTAGTCGCCTCTTACGACATCCACGGCTTTTATTTCTACTGAAAGTAAATCCAAAATTAAAAAAAGAAATTGTTGAAAGTTGGATCTTTTTCACTAAACTAAATCCGTATGTGCGTAGGATATGATTTGTAGAGCTAAACTAGTGTGTCACCTGTGTCTTGCGGCGTGACGTCCACCGCCCGCACGTAGTGGTCCTTAGAGCCGGTAGCGAGCAGGTCTCCTAGCGGTGCGCGGCCCAGCGCCAGGCACATCACAGCCGCCGCGTGACCCGACCACAGCTTGCATACGCACTCCATCCTGCATACAACATATCATCATCATCAGCCGGAAGACGTCCACTGCTGGACAAAGGCCTCCCCCTTAGAACACCACAATGAGACAACTCGCCACTTGCATCCACGGGTTTCTATGGTGCTAAAGCCTTTACGGGATCCAGCTTGTTCGGGAGGCTGGAAACCATCAAACCTTCGCTCGAGACGATACGTAATGACCTCCAAAAAAACTTGTGTACAAATTATATTAATAGCAGCCTTTGCCTGCGGCTTCGCTTGCGTTAGGGGTAACATGGATTTACTTTCTACAGTTATTTTTTTAATCGACT
Source organism: Choristoneura rosaceana (assembly GCA_037349165.1). Taxonomy (NCBI): domain Eukaryota; kingdom Metazoa; phylum Arthropoda; class Insecta; order Lepidoptera; family Tortricidae; genus Choristoneura; species Choristoneura rosaceana. The sequence continues at coordinate 4,271,457 of JAZBNJ010000026.1, forward strand.
TCAAATTTGTGCATGCCGTGTCCTTGTATACCTAATTAGTAAGATATTTAGGGACTCTATGTCATCATCCATTGATTAGTGTTAACTGATGCCGTCTCCGCCTATTCGAACAAAACAAATAGAGTCGGCATCACATTTAACCGTCAGTTAACACTAATCAATGGATGGTGAGTCGCCCCTTAGTCTTAAGCTCCAATAAAAAAAAGAACCAGCTGCTATGTTGACTGTCAAAATCTCTTTATTCAATTTAGGCTATAACACGCACTTATGAATGTCAAAAAAATCTACCACCGGTTCGGGAAAAACCTCTGTTGAGAAGAATTCGGCAAGAAACTCCAGGTTTTTTTTTTTTAATCTGTTATAATATGTTTATCTGTTATAGATTTCACGACCCTTTCTAGTAATTCGCAAATAATAATTCGCTAGTAAAAGCAAATAAATGTCAGTGCTCACATGCGCAAGTCCCAGAGGCGCAGCTTGTCGCCAGCGGCTGTGTAGAGGCGGTTGGCGGCCGCCAGCGCCAGCGCCGTGACCGCCACCTCGCCCGCCGCGCCGCGCGCCGCCGGCACCGCGCCCACCGCGCCCGACGACCTGCCGACAACCACTCGTGACAACAGAGGGCCCGAGGGAAACCATATGCATAGGCCGTCCACCAACGAGACGGCAAGCGCAGGACGAGATGGACGGTATACTGAGAGGAGGTTCTCCATTCGAATGTGGGTTAATCAACTTTTTGGAGTTTGTTATTATGTCTTGTAACTCAGGAGACATCAGTCATACTCGTAGACTGTGTTCAAAAAATGTTCGCAATTAATACTTACCATGCTTATATTTACAATGCTTAGGGAATGAGCCATGAAGGAATTGCCTTAAAATTCCCACAGCTTTTAGCAAATTTCTACCCAAAAAAAAAGCTATATATCATACTTTTAATCTATGTATACCGTCCATGATTGCTGACAGATTTAACAGTCCTTACATGAACGATTGCATGACGATTCACGTAAAATCAAATGGCGTTTAAAATGCACCTGCATTCATTGTAAACCTACCAATAGTCAAAATTTAATTAATTAATTTATTTGTAACATTAATATCACTTGCTTGCTGACTTAGAATAGTATGAATTTAATTTTTGGACTTATGTTGTTTTTGAAATAAATGAATTATTATAAATTATTATTAGGAGACGTTGCCATGGCAATAAGCTACACTGAAAAGTTAATTGACCCCTGTATGTTAAGATTGTTTTTTTGGAATCTTTTTTTATTTTTATTTCGCCCACGGTCGTGTGCCATACTGTACCAGAGCGTGCCGACGGGGCTCCGGCAGCGCGTGTCGAACACGCGCACGGCGGCGCCGGCGGCGGCCAGCACGAGGCGCGCGTCGCCGGCCGCGTCGGCGCCGGCCGCCAGCGCGCCCACGCCGCCGCCGCACCAGCCGCGCCACGCCTCCGCGCCCGCGCGCAGGTCCCACCCGCGGACCGTGCGGTCTGCACACAACACGTCTAATTATAACCTGAGCGTTACTACACAAGCCTTCTGGATCCTAAACCAAAAATAAACGGCCAAGTGCGAGTCAGACTCGAGCACGAAGGGTTCCGTACCATTATCTACACAACATTAGAAATTAGCAAAATAAAACACGCTTTTTGTAAAGGAGCCCCCTTAAATATTTATTTTTCATATTTTTTGTTATGGCGGCCACAGTTATACATAGTCTGTGAAAATTTAAACTGTCTAGCTATCACGGTTTATGAGATACAGCCTGGTGATAGACAGCGAAATCTTAGCAATAAGATTCCCGTTTTTACCCTTTGGGTACGGTAGCTTAAAAATTATATGATTTCTAACTCGACACTCATAATTTTACACTGACCAGTTGCGCTTAGCTGTTTTTAAAAGAAAATTAAACAGAAATAAAAACGGCCAGTGTTATATTATCATTCTAAATTGTACACAATCTCGCCAAAACATTATTCTCAACATCTTTCTAACGATAGCATTAAAGGTGTCAATTTAATATTGACCCAAGCACTGCTATGTATAAAGCTCCAACATGAGTCTGATGTGCATGTTTATTGTATCCGTTTCTTAAGAAAACTGATAAATAAAGTGTTGAGAATAACCACGGCAGTTAAAACACCCGAATAATCCTGCATTGCATTCGTAACTTTTAGACTAAGTACAAACAGCAAAAAAAAAACAATCTGCATTTAAATTAATATCGTACGTAATCGTTCTACTCACGATTCTGAGCAAAAAAAAAAATAGTTTATTGAAAAGGTATCGCATCTTTCCAATTTTCAGTTGCTCAGCGAACACCTTGTTCAACTAGATGCGTAAGAAACTTACCGACGCCGCCGCTGTACAAGATGTCGGGAGCCACGGCCAGGGACAGCGCGGCGCCCGCGTGTCCCTCCGCCACGTGCGTGCACTGCAGCCACGCGCCCGTGCCGCCGCTCACGCGCTACACAACCGTGAGACCATGTTCACTTGACAAGCATTTAGGGTAAAGCCTGACCAGGAATATCAAGTATACTTTTTTATCAAGAGACTAGAATAACCCAATGGGGTCGTCAGGTATTACGTAAGCAGAATTTTAGTAATTTTTAACCCCCTCCTCCTCCTTGTCAGCGAAAGTCATCAAAACCCTACCCCCTCCCCCCTGTACTTCCGTAAACATTGGTATATATTTTTAAATCTATTCAGGTTTCTTTATTGTTATTTCAAAAAAAAACAAGAAATCATAAATAAATATTGCTGTCGTAAGCACCATCTGGACCCCCTCTAGCCCCCACGTCATCAAAAATAAGCAAAGCAAAGACCCTTCAACTTCCTTCCGTGCTTACGTAATACTTGAATGACCCCAATATATACTCGAGGTTAGCTTATTATAGTGACTATTTATCCAAGGGTTTATGTTGACTTTTAGTCGCGAGGTGAAAACTCTATTTTTCACTTCGATTGCGAGAAAAATCTATTTATTTTAATCGTTTATGATTTACGCTCTACAACAATTTCAAAGTTTTCGCGGTAATTCTTTTTTTCCAATAACAACAAAAAAATCGCATCGGCGAATAAATAGAATGGCGCCACCAAGTAAATTAAAAAGTTAATTACTTTTACCCCTTAGGGACTATAGTACTCCCGCCTCGTAAGGCTATATTGACCTACTTTTAGAGCATGAGAAGTGAAAATCGGTGAAGACTTTAGATATAGTATTATAATGTAAACGATTTGACATTCTTCTATGCCATACGATTAAAAAAAAAAGTGAAAATCGGGAGACCCACTTGCTCGTTTGGCATCCAGTAGAATAAAGAAATAAAATAAAAAAATAATTATGATTAAGATTTTAAATAATTAGTTTTATTGACTCAAGTTTCGACACTTTGGGTGAGACTCTTTCCCGGCCCGGATAACACCGACATGTAAATACCGACCGTCCGTGTACACGCCTATAGAAGCTCTTGTCAGCTTGTCAGTTTCTATGGGCGTGTACACAATAAACAGGGCCGGTATTTACATGTCGATGTTATCCGGGCCGGGAAAGAGTGTCACCCGACACTTTCACTTTCTAGTCTGTGATATTGACAGCTGTCACCCGCCCCATGCCAGAATGAAAATACTCTAGTAGCTATCTTAACCACCTGGGGTTCAAAGTGATAATACTAGTATTACCCATAGTTAGCAATAGAACTTATATCTTTTGAAAAAGGAATTAAGTGCCATTTTCTCTGTATCATTCAAATTTACAAAAAGCATTGAATTCAAATTTATCTATGAGACATTAAGGGGCTGTTTCATCATCCATTGATTAGTGTTAACTGATGGTTAAATGTGATGCCGTCTCAGTCCATTCGAACAAAACAAACAGAGACGGCATCACATTTAACCGTCAGTTAAATGTGATGCACATGCTGAGCTGAGTCCTTTTGGCATCACACTACAGCACAAAGTCTCTAATTGTTCTCTCTTCTCCTATTTATGTTTATACTGTGTTTTTGTTGTGACGTAGTGTGTTTTTGTTGTCAATAAATGTTGTGAGTTTGTGAGTTTGAGTTAACACAAATCTAACGTTTTAAACTTTCGTGATTCTCACTCATAGTCAAATACCTTAACAGGACTTATCACGCTATTTGATACAATTATTATTTACCTCGACGTTTCGGCAACATTTCAGTTGCCGTGGTCACGAGTAGACCACGACAGACGTGATAAGTCCTGTTAAGGTATATTTAACACTAATCAATGGATGGTGAAACAGCCCCTTAGTTTTAAATTTTGATGTCATATTTTTCTGTACAGTGGGCTGCAGGAGTATAATAATAAGAATAGCCGTACCTTAGGCGCGATTTCCTTGACGCAGCCGGGCGGCGCGTCGTTGGCGGCGGGCGCGAGCCGCAGGAACACGTCGTCGTCGCGCGCGCGCCGCGCCGCGCCCGGCGACGCGGGCGGCGTCTGCGCCGGCGCGTCTCTGCGTTAGTGCAAGCGTTACAAGCGTACGGGTATGCGGGTTAAGATGAGGATGGGGAACAAAACAATCTGTCCGAGTAACTTCAAATTTTTTTTGTCTTCCTGCCGATGTATCCAGCATTTATAAACCGATTAGCTTTTGCCCGCGTGGAATTCAGTTATCGCGCGATGTTCCTTCGGGAACTACACTTTTTCCGGTACAAAAAGTAGCCTATGTAACTCTCTGGCCCATAAACTATCTGAATGCCAAAAATCACTTTTCTCCGTCGCTCTGTTTCGACGTGAAAGACGGACAAACATATAAACACGCTAACACACTTTCGCATTTATAATATTAGTATGGAGTATGGATTACGATACATTCAAGAAAACTGGCATTAGAGAAACTTTTAAAATCTGAATTAGAATGCGGACGTTTTATAAAAAAAAAGTTTTGTTCCAATTTTAAAACAAAATGAAATAGGTATTATATGCTGGACTTGGAGGGTTGTTATTACAACTTGGTTACATGGACTATGGCGAGAATGATAACGGGACCACAAACGGATGAAAACTTATACATGGGGTAAACAACATGAATTATGGAACTTTGTTACAGTATGGCAGCAGGCAGCGCACACATCTCAATGTAGTCAACTTACCCTTTTGATATCAACCACTTATAGAAAGTTCCTAACATTCAGATATTTAAGCAACGGCAGTTTTCATATGTATAAATTAATCTAGTACAAATTTCACTGTACCTAAGTATATTTTGCGAAATTTATAAAATATGTGGTTATAATAGTAACATTATTGTTGTGTGCCATAAGTGAAAACAAATTGAACACGGCTAGAAATACGTGCAAAATACTAACACACATTTTAAAGGTAAAAAGTGCTAATTACAACAAAAAAATTCATGAACAGAAACCACATAAAGTAAACTTAAAAGACATCAGTTTTCTTATACTCTTAAGTACATTAAAGCTATAACGGAAACTACCATTATAAAAAATGTCTTTGACAATTCCCTAAAGAACAAGGTTCATCATTAAATATCTAAAAGCAGCATTAATATTAGGGCACTCATTTAACATGCATATAGGTTGCCATGCAAGGATGCAAACAAACACAGGCGTACTTCAAATTATTTATTAAAGCCTATATACATACCTAAGTACACATAGCTGCCGTCCTCGTTAAAGCTAGGGTTACATTGTGACGTTACATTCAACTAAATTCCGTTTGGAAGGAAACCTATTATATCAGAATTTTTAACAGTGTAGATCTAATTTAATGATGCAACTGAAGATGCTACTTCTTTGGGATGTTTACTAAAACAAAGATGTTTCATTCCAAACGGGAAAATCGATAACGGGTTGTCTACGTCTTTAGGTAAAAATTTAGGTTAAAGCATTGTTAAGTTTTATAATCTAATGTCAATTGTTCTTCTATCTATCTAAAGCACTGATTATCGTCTCTGTTGTTATGTATATATTTTAAAGAAGTGAGACCAAAGTTACACCCTAAGCGATTATTCTATAAAATAAAACGTACGCCAAGCGTTCCGCAAAACATTTCTCTTAATTTTTTAAGGCGTGGACAAAACGTCGGTGAACACTAAACTACATTAAGTACAACAAAGAAAATGCAATGTTTACGCTTCAAGCTATACAATTTTCCTTGGGATAGATTAGTAAGTCTTTAAATAATTCTGCATGCCACGTTGCTTTTACCTTAGTTGCTTACTTAGTTCAGTTGTAATAATAAAACAAAACAAAAACATATTGAGGTCAATTAAACCTACAAGGACATGGCCCATTTTTATACAATAGATTATCCCCATTTTATGTACTTTTTATCTCAGGTACTTATTACTTAAACGATTTGAAAGTCGGTTTTCACTTATGTATTCTTAAATGTACTATTTGAAGTTTGTAACTAACACTTGAAGATGTAACAAGTGAAGGTAGCTAGGGCGAATGAAACCGAGACTAATTAATACAGCATCCAAAAAATCTATTTGTAAGGAAATTTCCATTTTTATTTCCACGAACCAATATCCTTGGGAACAAAAAAAGGCAGTTTCTATGAAAACAATTAGGATATTTTGGGAGACTTTTAAATACGGAAAGTGCAAACTTGAGAACATCTCAAGTGTGCATAGACTATTTATAACGAGTGTAGATTTTTTAACAAAAGCAAGGACTCAGTGCCTTTGGCCGTTAAGGCCTCAATAAAAAAAACGTTGTATATTTTAAGAAAAGAAAAGCGGTAAGACAACGGAGCATGCAGAGCGTGTTAGCCACAGTATATACATTTATCTAGGGTGCGGTGCGCGGCGTCTTCCGTCAGTCCTCGACTATGTTCAGGTCAGTCAGGAGGCTGCAAGCAAGCACACGCTTGAACCAAGTAGCCCCGCAACCATCACCTATGCTAAGCTGGAGTAACGTCTACAAACTGAGCGTAAGGCTATACTTGGTTTGAATAGCTATTGAACTAAATGTAAACAAAAAAACGTCAAATGGTGTCCTAAGTATTGAAATTCCCCAATTATACTACCTAAACCTTTGCATTTCTGTATTTAAAATACACTAGTCTAGTTTGTATTACAATGATAGACAAGTAAAATGTTTAAAATCCTTAAATGTACCAAATCTGACAAGCTGAAGTTTGTTTACATTTAGTTAGTTACCTAAACGTTTCAAGAATAGAGTTGTTCAAAATAAGGTTAGGCTAGGACATTAAAGATTAACGATAAAGGTATACAGTACGGAGAAAAGTAGTCCATATTGGTTCGTATAATTGTTGAAAGTCTTAATGTAATGTTTATCATAATCATAATGTTTTGACCGTCATTTTTTTTCTCTGAATCAATTAATTATTCAGAATTGTTCTAAATATAATACTAAACTAACCTCTATAGGTTACCTGTAAGCCACCTGTAGGCCACCTGTAGAACTCTATAGTTCTACAGGTGGCCATTTCAAAATATCTGAAGAATTTACGGTATCGGCACAAAACCACGGCAAGCTGAGATTAATTGACAAGATTTCATATTTCTAAGACTATAAGTTGATTCGTTCTCTGTTTTCTGCTTGGAAATAGAAAGACATTGGTATTTTTAAAATTTCGCTACCATTATTAATTAATTTATTACAAATTTTTTAAGATGTGCTTATTCTAAAAGGGCTTAACTCCAAAACTACGACATAATAGATCCATTACTTTTGTCTAGTCTCTATTAAAAAAAAAGATCACGTAAATCATGCGTAAATCTGAAGTAGACATTGTCAAAATTATGACAGCTCCTTTTTCTAGTGAAAAAGGCAAAGGAAACCTATCTATTCTGTCGTAGTATTGGCAAATTCAGACACATTTTTAATTTTTTTTGTATTTCTTTAAATATGGAGAAATAAATTATAATAAATATTTTGCCATGTTCAGGAGGCAAAACTCTTTCGATTCCTGTAGTAATTTACAGGTTTTAAAAAAATGAAATCTTGTCAATTGTAATAAAACTTTTTTTTTATAAAAATTAGGCTCACGTTTAGCCTCAATCTCGCTTGATGGAAGGCGAAAATGAGGTCTAAGATGGTACACGTTTGCCTAGAAGGTGTCTGTTCACTTTGATCTTAGAGATGTCCAGATTATAGCGTTCTGGAAAAACTGACCTCGGCAGAGAGTTCCACTCCTTATTCGTCCGCATAATGAAAGAAGAGGCAAACCGCTTCGCAATAAATACAATAAATACGCATATTTCCGCGCTCAGTCTGTAACAAAGCTACTCCAGCGAAAGCTGACGACGAGAGTCTGTCTTTCCCCAAAAGAAAAAGGAAAGGACAAATCCTTATGTCAGCTAATGTTTCTTCCAAATACCTAGCTTAAAGCCCACTAACTATACATATTTACAGGGAAACGGAACTATTTAGATTAAAGCTACAATATTACCTTCTTAACTGAGATGTGCTGATCATAAATATTGAATTATCAAAAAGTTTAACAATAACCCAGTCATTATTTCAACTACTCTCTAGCATTACTCATACATACATAAATACATAAGACACATTTGGTCTTTGACCCGCAAAAATATTTGATATGTGTAAAATGACAGTTCTACATAAACTGACATAGTTAAACACATATTTATGTTATTCAAGGGTTGTCTACGTTTTGGTGGTAACAAGTTATAAGTATATTATGTTCCACACAAAAATAATGTATATACCAATAACTATCATCATCATCATGTCAGCCGAAAGACGTCCATTGCTGGACATAGACCTCCTCCAAGGCTCTCCACTCAGACCGGTCTTGTGCTTTTCGCATCCACCGCGATCCCGCGATCTTGACCAGGTCGTCGCTCCATCTTGTTGGAGGCCTACCGACAGCTCGTCTCCCAGTCCGCAGACGCCATACATATAGCAATCGATAGTGATATTAAGGGGAAAATGACATGTAGGTAAACATGACGATGTCTAAAAGAATGATCAACACAAAAATCTATAAATCTACAAGTAAAAGATAAGTACTCATACTATCAAAACTAAATTATAATATAGGTAACACATATCCCAAGCAGTGTGACATGCAAATAAAGAAAAGTTTATCGCGTAAGAAACGTCTCAACCACTATTAGAATTACTTTATTACGAGTATAATACTTTACTTTGTTTTCCCGCCGTTACACTACTGTATTTAAGTTTCTGTTAGTTTACGTGAGAAATAATTGTGATGGCGTCTGTGTTTATTTCATTCGACTAAAAAGAGAAGATACCATAGATATCTGTCATATAAAAAAAAAAAAAAAACAGAAAATTATCAGGAAGAGGTAAAACGTTGTAGATAGTTAAAAATATATAGGCGTCATTTTCGATTATAGCGGAAAGTAAGTTATTATTTATTTTTTACCTTTTTTAGTAAATGATAACAATATCAATAAAAAACAATATTGTATTCTTTACAGTAGCTGAGACATAAGATACGCGATGAGCTTTAAATTTCAAGGTTGAAACAGACTACCATGCATACATACTACCAAATAAGCCCACTAATTACGAGTATATCATACCAAACGCTGTTTGAAACTTATGTAGTATGTAGCCCTTACGCTTGTGTGAGTTATTATTAAGTTTCCGCAAATATCAAACCCTTTCATATAACACGACGTTTATAGTCTTATTTTAATTTGGGATGACTAAATCAAACCATGTGGACCTAACTTTTATTTCGTAGCTCAATGCAGCCTTGATACGAGAAACAACACGAGAAGAATGATACGTGATGCACCTTGTGTTGTGTCAGATATTGATCATGGTGTCTGTAGTACACACATAAGAATACCAAATGTACACTAATGTAGGAAACTTTATTTGTTTGTTTGTATCTGGAACCAACCGGGCCGATTAAAAAAATATTTGACTAACAAAAAGTTGCTCCATTTTATATTACTTTGTATCCCGGGAAAGCATACAGCTTCCGCGGAAAGCTGACGAATTTGCGGGCACACAGCTATTCAGAAATTATACCGGGCACTTTAAAAAATAATCTAAACATCATGGCAAAATTGAGCTACGTTTAAAATAAAAAAATAGCCAATAAAGAATACGTACAATGAGGCTGGCTTAGCAAGGCTGTGCTGCCTCCTGAGTGGACGCGGGCTTTCGGGGGGCGGGGCGCGGCGTGACGTCATCGGCGAAGCGAGCGCCCCGATTGGCTGCAAGCCTCTGAAAACGTGCCGTGGACATAGGACAATGTGGTGACGTCACATGGTGTGCGTGCTGGAAATTGCTCCAATTTTACAACTAAATAAATACAGCAGCAGCTAGTTCTGTGAAATCAATCATTTCTATTTGTAATTTATTTGCGTTGTAACATTTTTTGTTAGGAACGTAGAAAATTCAACACTAAAGTTAAAACACAGATATTTAGGCTTATTACTTATTACTATACTTATTTATCACTCCTTACAAAAGAGGACTTCCCCTTAAAAAGTGTAATATTATTTACACAATAAAACCTCGCGAGTTTTTTTTAAATTGTAGGTATATTGTAATGAGTTGATTGGTACGGAGTATCTTATATTTTTTTAGCATAGTTAAAAGCTTGTTATTTATTTTTTTACTTTTATTTTATTTTACAAATTATTCCGAAACTATAAGAATGCATACTACCTACCAAATTTCTAAGAATGATTGAACCCAATATTATTTTATTTATCTAACAGATTGGAATAAATCCTCAGTTTACTTTTTGATTCATTTAAGTGAGCGAAACTACCATTGGATTATTCTTGGGTTCTTCTCGCCCTAAGGTAAGAGAAAATTGGTGTTCCACTTATATGCCGTATTGTCAATGAGTTGTACTCGTGGTATAGTTTACCTCAGGCTGCCGGGCGCGCTAGGCACTCTGCTGAGGGGCACGGGGCGGGGCGAAACGGGCTCGATGAGCGACTGCGTCATGACGTCATCGTTTGTCTCGCTCCCGTACACGCCGAGGTCGCGGAGTCGCACGGAGCCGCGGCGGACGCTGCAAGGAAGGGACAAGTGAAGGCGCTAGAGAGGGTAGCATTTGTTTTTTTTTTTGAACAGAGGAAATACGAAGAAGAGGATTGGCTGTGCTGTAAGCATGCCTGGATCGTTGTGAATACAGCACGAGCTCCAGCTAGGTAGGTACCATCGAGTGCAGCGTCGCCTTTCCCCCCTTAGGTCGCAATTTGTTTGCGCTCTTAGAAAGCTCCGGTCCCCGCCTAGAATCGACAAGCACCAATAGAAATTCGACACTACTACAAAATATTTTTTTTTGCAGGTTAAAATATGTAGTATATTTTCTCTTAAATTTTGCCCAAATCCATAAAAAATGGTCCTTTCCTAATTATGAGAGCTGAATGGTTTACTTAATAAGGGGCAGGGCAAGCAAAATTTCTGGTTGCAAGGGATTTTGTCGAAAAAGGGGAAAGGCGACGCTGCACTCGATGGTACATACAATACATAGTGCCCTATACAGTCATCAATTTAAGTCCTAAACAGTATTAACCCATAGATGCCTAGAACTATTTCTAGTCTCCAATATCTTTCATTCGCTAGATGTTATAGATAAGCGTTTTCGTTTAAATATTCGCGGGTTTTTTGCACGTTTTAAAATGAATGCGATCTAGTTTTTATGTAGTTATTTAGTCTCTGTAAAAAAAAAATAGCCTAGTACTGTATTGGTTCATATACGCGGCTTTACTACACTGGCGTTGCGGGAAACAGGTTTTCGAGTGGTAACCGAGCTGTTGGGGCCGAAAAGTTCTGGCATGGAGACTGGCGCTCGGCAAGCATAGCGTAGGACGTCTAGCAACCAAGGCTCGGAACCGGTTTATAAAATATGGGTAAATACCGGTTTATTTCGGCTTAACTCCGAACTTTCATAAGAACGCAAACGTTTTTAAGAACTTAACTATAACCTAAATAAACCGGTTTATTCGAAGAGTGACAGCTGGCCGGCCGGCGTGGGCGGCGACGTTTATCCTGCGCCGAAATAAACCGCTTCTTATTGTTCTAAACCGGTTAATCTGACAAGAACTTTATGAAAATGTTCCCTTAAAACCGGTTTAAAAATAACGGTTTCGCGAACGAAACCAAAATTAAAAGGTTTTGCGCCAAGTACGTGATAACGGTTTGGAAATTTAACCGGTATCTGAGCTTTGAGCAGGTGGCAAGTAGTCGCTCATTGCGAACGTGTTCAGGGTTGCTGATGGTCACACTGGTGATGACTATACTCACGTGTTTCGTTGGAAGGGCGAGTTTCTGTTATCGTCCGGCGGCGAGGCGGGCGCCGTGACTGACTCCCGCGTTCCATTGGACGTTATCACGGGCCGGTCTAGCAGAGCACTGGAATAAATAAATTAATTAATTAATATCATGGGACACTTGACACCAATTGACCTAGTCCCAAACTAAGCAAAGCTTGTACTATGGACACTAGGCAACGGATAAACATACGTATATAGATAAATAAATACTTAAATACATATTAAACATCCAAGACCCGAGAATAAACATTCGTATCATTCATATAAATATCTGCTCCGGCCGGGATTCGAACCCGGGACCTCAAGCTTCATAGTCAGGTTCTCTAACCACTTAGCCATTCGGTCGTCGAATGATGAGTAAGTATTTCTCAAATGATTTTTACAAAAAAAAATGATTTAAGACAACTTAATCAGGCTTAGGAACGGCTGAGATCAAACGGGAACTGTACTTACATATCATAGATTATTTTTTTCCTTTATAGAGGAGTTTTCGAATTTGCACAACATTGCGGTGCCATTGGAAAGGACGTTCTAAAGATGGCGGGTGAAAACCGAACGGTTAGGTACAATTCTTTGAAAGAAATCGTCTGATAAGATATCTGATGTCTGATAATTGTTTAACACACTATAGAGAGATGTGTAGGCCAGGGCTCGAATTTTTACTCATTCATCAAATAATTCTGGTTTAAATCAATTATTTACAAGCTTTTAACGTACAACTGCGCACGATTGTACGTCACGTATGTACAGTCAAGTGTAAAAATATGAATTTATTCAAAGTTTCAAAAATAAGTACAGTCAGCTGCAGAGAAAGGGTACCCCCCTGTAATGGCGGTAGTATGGATACCGCCGTTACACGTACTAACATATTTTTAGTGGTTCAAATAGATACTTATTTTTCCACTTGACTGTACATGTTTTCATACATAAACCCTTTCTTTTATTTTCACATGATTCATCGCACGTCGCATCTGTTACTTAACATCTGAAAGATCCACGGAAAGAACATGTCTAGTCACCTAAGCAACTTTTTGAGTTATTGCGGTTTGAACGTTAGTCAACACGAACAATTACTATGGTTATCATTTCTTTAAAAGTAAAAAAAATACATTTTATAATGTTTTCAGTTTATTTAATTCAATGGTAAGTCATAGTACTTTGTGAGCTCTACATTTTGGGTGTAATGCGTTACCGGCCCGGATTACACCGACATGGAAATACCGGCCCTGTTTTTTGTATACACGCCATAGAAACTGACAGGAGCTTCTATGGACGTGTACACAAAAAACAGGGCCGGTATTTCCATGTCGGTGTTATCCGGGCCGGTAATGCATTACACCGTACATTTTGAGATGAAAATCTCAATTTTTAAAAAAAAGGTGACTAGACATGTTCTTTCCGTGGACCCTTCATATATTCTGTGGTCTGTGGTAAGGGTGCGTCCCCACTGCAGCACTGACCCGTCGACGGGCGAGACGGAGCGCGTGCTGGTGCCGCTGGAGACGCGCGCGAGCATCGCGCACAGCGCGCCCGCGCCCCACGGGTTCAGGTTGTGATCGTCGCCGCGCATCGCCGCCGCCGCGCGCTCCGCACTCTCCTCCATCTAAACAATGGACCAACTTTACAATCGTCGATCGACACTGCTTTGAAAAAATCTCGTATCTACAATCAATATGTAAGCAAAATTGAACCTTGATGAAGTGTTTATAAGGTTCACTAAGAAAAAAATATTATTTTTAAGATACGAGTTTTTTTTTAAGTAGTGACGATATGACTTCTTATATTAGACGCACAATGGGGTATCGCGATGTTCTAAATCACAACTCTATCGCTCCAAAGCGCATCTCAAGTTAAATATTGAAATTAAAGTTTTATGGCGTATTTCATGCAGTAAATGATAGTTGTATGAGTGTAGATTTGTTTTGCAGCTCGTTGGATGTATTCAAAAAATGTACCAGAGATTTATTGAAGTAGATATTTATTATATATTTATATGTGTGTGTATATGGGCTGAAGATAAATTGATGATGTTACTGTTGTACGTTTAAACGTGTTTCATAGTTTTTAACAAAAGATAACTGTACTTAATATTAGATTTGTTTATAGGGAACTATAGATCTATTTATATAAAACTAATTCATAGCTTTAGCTAAAATGCCAAACTATTGTGTAAGACTGTTTGCTTCTAAATAAATAAAAAAAAGTATAACTTTCAAAATGTATGTAAAGGTCTGCTGTGCGTAGCCCATACTTCGGCTCCAAAGAAGACGAGATGCTGACACCACGTTGTCCACTAGTGGCCATTGGGTGGACCACCTAGTTGACTACTCAAGTTGAGCGAACACGTCACCTGTGCTATTTGCGCGCGCGCGTCGGCGAGCGCCTGCGCGTGTCGCGCGCGCTCGTGCGCGGCGTGCAGCGCGTGCGCCGCCAGCCGCGCCAGCGCGTACCGGCCCGCCTCCGCGCAGTCCACCGCCTCCAACAAGCGCGGCAGCTCGTTCTCGTCGTTCTCCTCCTGATCAAATATAATCAAATTAACCCTTAATAAGGCCCATTTAGAAAGAAAGAAAGAAAGAAAACATTTATTCGTGATAAAAACAAAAATACCAAAATAAAAACAAAAACAAAATATAGTATTTATTGGATTATAGTACCGCAGAATCAAAAGCAGCCATCGAATATATACCTGACAAGGAATATTTTTAAAGCTAGTCGTATTTCCAATAATTACAATGGAAATTGTGACGTGTTGTGAAATTAATAAGCTTCAGTTTCTAACTCAATGCAAGTGGTCGCTAAATCGCCTCCACCTGATTAAGGGTTAAACAATGCATTTTTCAACATCATAGGCGGATGCTACATGCTCGATATTTATCGTGATATTTGGATCGTAGTCCAGAATCACGATGTTTATCGAGTGTGTAGTATAGGCGTATCAAGTCTCGTGATACGGATCGCTGGATTTCTAGAAATCTAAAAATCTACGATCTGTGTCAACGATCCAAATATCATGATAAATATCGAGCGTGTAGCATCCGCCATAGAGCGCCCTGTGCACACAACGGTGTGACCACAGCGTGTGAAGTAGGTTCCAAAAAATTTTAGTCGACAAAATTTTTGAGCGCTATGACCAAATAATTTTTTTGTAGCCTAGCGATTGACGGCCTAAGCGAGTGGCCGGGATAGTTTGTGTAAATTAGAAATTAGACCGACCTCCAGCTGCATGATCTGGTGGTGCGTGTCCGCGATGGCGCCCCGCAGGTACTCCATGAGCGGCGCGTCGCCGGCCGCGTGCGCGCGCTCGCGCTGCCGCAGCTGCCGCTGGAGCGCGGCCCTACTGACCTCAGGGGCACTGACCTCCAGCTGCATGATCTGGTGGTGCGTGTCCGCGATGGCGCCCCGCAGGTACTCCATGAGCGGCGCGTCGCCGGCCGCGTGCGCGCGCTCGCGCTGCCGCAGCTGCCGCTGGAGCGCGGCCCTACTGACCTCAGGGGCACTGACCTCCAGCTGCATGATCTGGTGGTGCGTGTCCGCGATGGCGCCCCGCAGGTACTCCATGAGCGGCGCGTCGCCGGCCGCGTGCGCGCGCTCGCGCTGCCGCAGCTGCCGCTGGAGCGCGGCCCTACTGACCTCAGGGGCACTGACCTCCAGCTGCATGATCTGGTGGTGCGTGTCCGCGATGGCGCCCCGCAGGTACTCCATGAGCGGCGCGTCGCCGGCCGCGTGCGCGCGCTCGCGCTGCCGCAGCTGCCGCTGGAGCGCGGCCCTACTGACCTCAGGGGCACTGACCTCCAGCTGCATGATCTGGTGGTGCGTGTCCGCGATGGCGCCCCGCAGGTACTCCATGAGCGGCGCGTCGCCGGCCGCGTGCGCGCGCTCGCGCTGCCGCAGCTGCCGCTGGAGCGCGGCCCTACTGACCTCAGGGGCACTGACCTCCAGCTGCATGATCTGGTGGTGCGTGTCCGCGATGGCGCCCCGCAGGTACTCCATGAGCGGCGCGTCGCCGGCCGCGTGCGCGCGCTCGCGCTGCCGCAGCTGCCGCTGGAGCGCGGCCCTACTGACCTCAGGGGCACTGACCTCCAGCTGCATGATCTGGTGGTGCGTGTCCGCGATGGCGCCCCGCAGGTACTCCATGAGCGGCGCGTCGCCGGCCGCGTGCGCGCGCTCGCGCTGCCGCAGCTGCCGCTGGAGCGCGGCCCTACTGACCTCAGGGGCACTGACCTCCAGCTGCATGATCTGGTGGTGCGTGTCCGCGATGGCGCCCCGCAGGTACTCCATGAGCGGCGCGTCGCCGGCCGCGTGCGCGCGCTCGCGCTGCCGCAGCTGCCGCTGGAGCGCGGCCCTACTGACCTCAGGGGCACTGACCTCCAGCTGCATGATCTGGTGGTGCGTGTCCGCGATGGCGCCCCGCAGGTACTCCATGAGCGGCGCGTCGCCGGCCGCGTGCGCGCGCTCGCGCTGCCGCAGCTGCCGCTGGAGCGCGGCCCTACTGACCTCAGGGGCACTGACCTCCAGCTGCATGATCTGGTGGTGCGTGTCCGCGATGGCGCCCCGCAGGTACTCCATGAGCGGCGCGTCGCCGGCCGCGTGCGCGCGCTCGCGCTGCCGCAGCTGCCGCTGGAGCGCGGCCCTACTGACCTCAGGGGCACTGACCTCCAGCTGCATGATCTGGTGGTGCGTGTCCGCGATGGCGCCCCGCAGGTACTCCATGAGCGGCGCGTCGCCGGCCGCGTGCGCGCGCTCGCGCTGCCGCAGCTGCCGCTGGAGCGCGGCCCTACTGACCTCAGGGGCACTGACCTCCAGCTGCATGATCTGGTGGTGCGTGTCCGCGATGGCGCCCCGCAGGTACTCCATGAGCGGCGCGTCGCCGGCCGCGTGCGCGCGCTCGCGCTGCCGCAGCTGCCGCTGGAGCGCGGCCCTACTGACCTCAGGGGCACTGACCTCCAGCTGCATGATCTGGTGGTGCGTGTCCGCGATGGCGCCCCGCAGGTACTCCATGAGCGGCGCGTCGCCGGCCGCGTGCGCGCGCTCGCGCTGCCGCAGCTGCCGCTCGAGCGCGGCCTCCAGCTCGGCCAGCGCGCCGCGCGCCGCGCTCGCGCGGGACAGCCACGCCTCCAGGCGGGACCACGTCTCGCGGTACGACGTGCGGGAACGATTGCCTGCAGTTCACGTTTGAGATCGCTCGGTTAAGGGTCTTGAAGACTAGCTTTAAGTGTCAGATAAAAGTAATGCCGTTTTTGTTTATTCGGACAAAACAAACAGAGACGGCATCACTGATATCCTTCACTTAAAGTTAGTGGTGAAACAGGCCCTAAATGTCGTTACCACCGCCCCACGATTACTATCGCGATGGTGACAAACCGCTAGAACTTTGCTCAAATTACATTTTATGTAAGAGTTAAGCCTGAACAAAAACGTTTTCTTTTCATGCTCGTATACTTCGTATTTATGTATGAAGAATAAACTAGAGTTTTAGTGAAGAATTGTTTCCACTATTGCTAATTAATTAGCTCGCAATCGAAGTAAAAAAACAAAGTGTACAAAAATTAAGCCCAATTTCCCCTCGACGCATTCGTTTTATGCTCTCATTCTACAATCTACTTACTATATTTATAAAGTGGTATTCTTACCGTGTAATCGGCCAGCGGCTCTACTGCTAAGCTTGTCGCGATGCCCTCGCCTTAATAATGATACCTCTTCTTGCTTACGTTTTAAAACCTAAAAAAAAAGATAAAGTAAAGTACACACATCACTGCCGCTGTTTTCCACCAAAAAATAATGACAACTAACCTGTTCTTTTAACCTTGTCTCAGCTTCTAGAGATCTTATTATGTTGGCATTCTTACGAGA
The DNA here is from genome assembly GCA_037349165.1 of Choristoneura rosaceana. Classification (NCBI taxonomy): domain Eukaryota; kingdom Metazoa; phylum Arthropoda; class Insecta; order Lepidoptera; family Tortricidae; genus Choristoneura; species Choristoneura rosaceana. The sequence goes on from JAZBNJ010000026.1 coordinate 4,289,565, forward strand.
TTCTTTCCGCAGTTGGGCTACCTGTGAATAACATATAAAAATTAGATTTCTAGCGACATACACAAGCAATTAAAAAAAATCTGAACTCAGTTTACCTCTTTGGCTCTGATCGCTTCAGCTTGGGCGTGACGTTTCGCTTCTGTTCGCATGCGTTGTATTAATTTCACCTGGAATGAAGGATTGCCAGTTTAAAAAACGTTTCGATCTAATAATTAATAACCTAACCAACAAAAAGTTGGAAAACCCCCGACTCTGTCACTTTAAAGTTCAATATCTCAAAAACGGGTGAATCCCATTTTGATGAAACATGTCTAAGAACCATCGCTAGAAAACCTGCTATCAAATAAAAAAAACCGCATTCAAATCGGTCCACCCGTTTAAGAGCTACGGTGCCACAGACAGATAGACACACATAGCGGTCAAACTTATAACACCCCTCTTTTTGCGTCGGGGGTTAACAAATTATCTTTTTTTCTTTATTGCCTGTTGCACAATTCTTACATGACTATAAAAAACATTGCAAAAGAGAAGCTCATGTCAATTTCTATGGGCGTATACATGAAAAACAGGGTCGGTATTTCCTTGTCAGTATTATTCGGCCCGGTAAAGAGTGTCTCCTGTCAAAATGATCTAGTCAAAGACACATAAATTATTTTTTAATGTTTTTTATTCTGGACTATGGAACAACCCGTAACCGACCGGACTGTCATAATTTGGCGGTAAAGAAAACTCTTTAATTTGTTTCAATTAATTGATGCTACTTAAAAATCTGATATTTTTTTCTGTTAGTTAGAAAGGTTCCTATTGATATAAAAAGTTTCAAACGTTTTTAAATTTTTCAGACATTCCCCGTTCCGTATAGTGGTCTGTGCGTTCGGAATTAAAATAAACGTACGTGTGTGATGTGATGTATTTGTAGAACGTCGATTCGAAATTCCGAAACGGAATAGGGATGTTGACACCACCAATCAACTGACGTATCAGCCAAATAAGTGGTCTACCAGTTCCTATCAAATGAATATGTCGCTAAAGTCGAACTTTCAAGTTGACAGACACGTCTATTGTCATTATTGTTTTATGACATGCAAACGATTATCAGCTTTAGGGTGGTAGACCACATATTCGGCTGACGGTACTTTTTATGAGCTGTCAAAACACAACTCTCCCATAGAGTTTGAACGGAAATAGCAACTTATGACGTCACTTGTTCGCTAACTCAATCAACTAACTATTTATGTGTTTTAAAGACACAAAAAATCTAATTTTGCAGTTAATCGAAAATTAATCTGGTTTTCAGGGCTAAAATAAATCGTTTTTTTTTTTTTACTGGAGTCGTGTCTTCGAGTTATTTTTAAATGTGGCAACATCCCTATTAGGAGTGTATGTGGCCGCCCTTAAAGAGTGACTCAGTAGAACGTAACTATAGCAACGAGTGACAAGAAAATGTAGATCGACCCAGCTATACTCCAATTCAGTAGAATCTGACAATCCTTGTGCAAGATTGCACACCTTTTTGCAGTAGTTTAGTTTTAATATTTTTTATTGTCTATGGATTTTGATATGTGACTTTTGATTATACTTTTGTTCCAACGGAAAACCAGTGCCTATTCATTCAGAATCAGAATCAGAAAAAATGTTTATTGTAAAACATAGGTAGGCTGTGAGATACAGAGTTGTTAAGACATTTAGTGATTTAGTGATCTTCTATGTCTTGCCAATGGACGTACAAAACATTAAATTGGTACATAGAATTACAAAATTAAACACACATAATCAAAATTAAAACGCTACAGACTTCAAATAAACTTAAAAAATTGTGTCAGTTGAAATTAATAAAAGAAATTAATAAATTACAATTGAATTAGAAATTAAGACTAAATTAATAAATTAAAATTTATAATCAAATTATTATTTTTTCCTTACCAAACTTACAAATTGAATATAAATTCAGCAAGTTATAAAATTTAATCCGAAATAATCCTGTAGACACTTCCAGCCTACTAATATGAACACCGGGCTGCCTAAGGCTTTGTGATGTGACTGTTATTCTTTTTTGATTCCTTTTAGATGATAATTGCAACAACAGGGACGTATATAATCAAGCGTGCCCACGTTAGGTTGTGTTAAATGTGTAGAAAATTGTCAGATTCTACTAATAAATAAATATCACGGGACAAATCACACCAATTGACCTAGCCCCAAAGTAAGCTTAGCAAAGCTTGTGTTATGGGTACTAAGCAACGTATAAACGTAATTATATAGATAGATACATATTAAACACCCAAGACCCGAGAACAAACATTCGTATTTTTCATACAAATATCTGCCTCGACACGGGAATCGAACCCGGGACCTCAAGCTTCGTAGTCAGGTTCTCTAACCACTAGGCCATCTGGTCGTCAAAACTGAATTGTACTTTTCTCAAAAATGTCCGTAAAAGTTGACATTATTCTTTACATATCAGAAGGTAAAGTGCATAGTTTATGGTCAGCGAAAAATTAAAAAGTTAAAATACATTGCAGGCTCGCTAGCTCGACAATAATGTCGCATACAAATTCCATTATTGTCGAGTCGCAAACTTTTTAAAAAGTTAAAATGGCCATGGTAATGAGTTGGCACAAGTCGTATACAGCCAACTTAAATGGCCGGTATCAATTATTATACTCATACTCAGCCAGCAATTGCCTACTTCCCGGCCACGACAATAATCTACTATTACGGTACCTTGTCTCGTTTCATGGCTTGCAGTTCATTCCTGAGCGTGAGTATCTGCTGCGCGGTCTGCCGCTGCGAGCGCTGCAGTCGCGTGTGCTCGCGGGCGGCGCCCTGCAGCCGCTTCAGCTCGCGCGCCATCCCGCTCAGACGACGCTCGTACTCGTCCTTCACTCGCTTCAGCTTCTCGCTCGGCGGGGACGCTTGGGACGCTGCGGACGTTTCAAGTCTTATTAGGACAGGACGAGTGACAGAATAGAATAGAATAGAAATATTTTATTCGCTCTTCGCATATTAAATAAAAAAACAGAATAAGGGTTGGTATCATAACGACTACATTGTCAAAACGACCAAATCATCATAAGCTCCAGATCTCTAAAGGACCATCTGTTTAGAAAGCCCATATCTCCGAATGACTGGGTAGCAAAACGACTAATTCTTAAGAAGACCACATCGTTAATAGTCCGCATATCACAAAGACCAGGGAGCAAAACGACTAGTTCGTGAAAAGACTATTTCGTTAATAGACAACATCTCAATAAAAAAAAGGGTAGTCACCCGGACCAATATCTCACGCAATAAAGCCAGCATAAATATCTGACTCTATTTCTAAGGCTGGTAGCGGTAGACGCTAAGCTGTGGTAGATATTGATGCAGGTACGACTGGACGGGGTGAGGTATATTGGAAGCGATTGAGTATAAAGTAATCTACGAATGGTTCCGTACCGTCAATTAGGATCGTTATTTTTTTCATAAATATCTTGAATCAAAAATTTCCAAAACGTTTTATCTTATTGGCCTTCAAAAACACTCAAGAATAAATTGTAAAAAAAAAATGATTTGACCTTTATCAAACTTTCCCGGTAGGCATTTAATAAACCATGAATATTTGTGCTAAAAAAATAATCGCTACTTGTCTTTCTTGTCACCATTTGTCATTGGATAAATATGGTTGGTCTAATCTAAGTAATGCATTACCGGCATGTAAATACCGGCCCTGTTTTTTGTGTACAGGCCCATACAAACTGACAGGAGCTTCTATGGGCGTGTACACGAAAAACAGAGCCGGTATTTACATGTCGGTATTATCCGGGCCGGGAAAGACTCATTCGTTGGTCTAAGCCACTAATTTCATCAGAAATACTCACTCAGCGTAGACAGCACTTTATCCCTCTCAGCGTGTGTCGCTTTAATTTGCGTGTGCAGCGTATCCAATCGTTGTTCGTAGTGCTGGCGCAGCGCTTGAAGCCGCGCCTGGGACAGCTCCAGCTGCTCTATGAGCCGCGCTTTCGTGTCGATGTCGTCGCTTAGAGCCGCTAGCTGCGCTGACAGCGCGTGTTGGGCTGTGAGATAAAAGACATGTAGATAAGGATTATTAAAAAAACCGACCAAGAGCATGTCGGACACGCCCAAAATATGGTTTCGTAGTCATTATGAAAAAAATAAGTAATATTTTTCTGATGATTTCGTATTTTATACGGAATCATCCAAGTTTAGGTATATTTTAAACCTTAAGCTGCTATTTACTAATAATTCTCAAGCAAACAGCCTTTATAGTTTTCCTTGAAAGTTTGATATACTTACTACCATCCTGAATTTTTGAAAATTTTTCCACCAATCGGTTTAGACTTTAGAGGGGGGGGGACACGCTCGATTTTAATGAAAATTTGCACTTTAAAGTTGAATATTTCGCAAACAAATCACTAAATCGAAAAATCGTTTGAGCAATCCCGTGGTGGTTTTAAAAGACCTATCCAACGATACTCCACACAAGATTGGATGAGAAAAAAAATCACCCCGACTACGTCTATGGGAGGTACTCCAAAAAAAATGTATTTTGAATTTTCTAATGTACTATTTTATCGGCATAGTTTACATATACATTTGTGCAAAATTACAGCTTTATAAAATTGATAGTCTCTGAGAAAAGCCGCGGACAGACAGACATGGCGAAACTATAAGGGTTCCGTTTTTGCCATTTAGATTCCGGAATCCTAAAAAACCTTGTAAGCTATATTACAGTGTGGCAAAACCCACCTTTAACCTCCTCCTGCTCCTCATCGTCCCCGTCGGACTCCGAGTCGTCCTGGTCGGAAGGCTCCGAGTCGTCCGCGCTCTCCCCCTCGACCCGCTCCCGCACGCCGATCACGAGCGCGTCGGCGTCGCCCGCGCCGCTCGTCATGCTATCGCTCATGTTTAGTTTCTATCTATCTATCTGTGGCAGAACCCACCTTTAACCTCCTCCTGCTCCTCATCGTCCCCGTCGGAGTCCGAGTCCTCCTGATCGGAAGGCTCCGAGTCGTCCGCGCTCTCCCCCTCGGCCCGTTCCCGCACGCCGATCACGAGCGCGTCGGCGTCGCCCGCGCCGCTCGTCATGCTGTCGCTCATGTTTAGTTTCTATCTATCTATCTGTGGCAGAACCCACCTTTAACCTCCTCCTGCTCCTCATCGTCCCCGTCGGACTCCGAGTCGTCCTGGTCGGAAGGCTCCGAGTCGTCCGCGCTCTCTCCCTCGGCCCGCTCCCGCACGCCGATCACGAGCGCGTCGGCGTCGCCCGCGCCGCTCGTCATGCTGTCGCTCATGTTTAGTTTACGCTGGAATTCCAATTCGCCCATGCTGCGGGCTAGGAGTTCTTTTTCCTGCAAACAACAGTAATGCCATACAAGACAATGACTTTTCACAAGCTTTTATTTAACTTGCCATGTATGTATATCGTCAGTTCTTTTAAAAAAACTCGTAGCTCAAAATAGATAATTTTTCTGAGTGAACTTTATAGACATTACATCAAGGTTCAATTTTGTTGACATATTGATTTTAGATACGAGATTTTTTCAAAGTAGTGACGATATGCAGATCAAATCTTACAAGTAAAATTCGACCAGATAATATTTCAAATAATTTGAAATTTGGCATACTTATGTAAATTACGTGATAATACAATAATCTGGTAGTGACATCCTGGTAGTTCGACCAGGATCGTCTCCGTAGGACGGAACTCTTCAACGGTTAATGGCATTAACTTGAAATTTGGTATGAAAATATATTTTGGGTGACAAAGCAAGTGCAGCCAACAACAAGTACAATCAGCAAGACAAAACTTGTAAAAAAAAATATTTTTACCAAAAACTTATTATTGAACACCAATACATAGTAAGCACCGAAAATACAAGTTTGTAGAGATTACTTTCACTTTATAGAGATCCGTAGTCAAAAAGTAAGTACCTTGTAGAGTTCCCGCTTGGCGTCGTCTATGACGGAAGCGGTGTCGTGCACGGAGTCGTGGCGCGTGCGCGCGGCCTGCGCCTCGCGCCGCCGGCTCGCCTCGTAAAGCCCATTCGCCTCCATCAGCTGCGCGCGGAGCTCTTCTATCTCGCTCACGTAACCCTGGGACGAACAGATTAACAACTAAATAAATAGCACGGATAAATTCACACCAATAGATCTGGGTACTTATTGACCTTAGCACATCTTGTACTATTGGGACATATGTATCAGGGTGGAACATTTGTGCTATTAATGCCACGTTCACATCCCATTTTGTCAAGGAAATCATTTTCGTCAGACCGTACAACGGTCAAATTGTACACACGCCTCTTAAAGGTACTTACCCTTTTATAAATGTCCCATTTTCAAAACGACATCTCTGTAAAATGTCCCGTTCCCAAAATGTTCCGTCACATAAATTACGTCCCGTTCGCAAAACGTCCCTTTCGCAAGTGGTCCCTCATGCAAAATACCCCATTCCCATTAGACGTAAACTTCTTTCTTTTTCAAAACGTCTCATTGTTTTCGCAAAATGGCCCTTCTGATAAAACCCCTTTCGCAAAACGTCTCGTCTGCAAAATGTCCCGTTCACAAAACGTTAACAGCCACAGCTAGTAATAGACAGCAGAAGTAGATAAACGTAGACTAAAGAGTTAAATAAGATTTGACCACGATTTTATCGTAAAACCTAGTTTAAATCCGGGACATTTTGCGAACAGGACATTTTGCAAAAGGGACGTTTCGCGAACGGGACATAATTTATGTGACGGGACATTTTGCAGAGAGCTCGTTTTGAAAATGGGTCATTTATAAAAGGGACCTTTTGCGAAAGGGACAAAGGGGCCATTTTGCGAGTGGGACATTATGATTTTTGCAGGTAGGACCTTGTGCAAGGTCCGCCCAGATTGCTACCACCATCTTGCTTGCTAATCCTGCCGTGAACCAGGAGTGCTTGCAATGTTGTGTGTGTGTGAAATTACTGTCACTTGAGGTATCCCATCTTAGGCCTCTAGGTTGACAACGCATCTGCAATCATCATTGTTTGTCACGAATAAATGTTTTCTTTCTTTCAATCCCCCTGGTGTTGCAGGTGTCTATGGGCGGTGGTGATCTCTCACCATCAGGAGACCCACTTGCTCGTTTTCCATCCAGTCGAATAAAAAAAAAACCAGCGTTTCCCAAATTTTGTGCTTTGTCCCGTGATATTTATTTATTTTCTCTAAAACGACCGTAAAAATTGACATTATTATTTACATATCAAAAGGAGAAGTGTATAATTTATGGTCAGCGAAAAAGTTAAAAAGGCCACTTTAACCTGGACTAACCTGCACAAGCGCCGTCAGCGAACAATCCGCCGCTTCCGGGCTGCCGTCCTTCGGCGCGAAGTTCCCCAGCGCCTTCTCGGCGACCAGCTCGCTGTTCCGCGCCGACAGCTGGTCGATGGTGCCCTGCATGGCCTTGACGCGACGCCGTAATGACTCCACCTCGCCCGTCAGGATCGCGTTCTCCTGGGCCACGTCGCTCCAGCCCTCTTCGCCGTTCTCTGATATGATCCGCTTGCCCTGTTCGGAATGATATGCGAGTCAGAATCAGAATGTTTAGGAAGATTAATTTATGAGACCAATAATAAACAGAGGCTTTTTTAATAGCGAGGTTTTTGTAGTTTATCTATAATCCTGATGGAACATGACAGCTAAATTCCAAAAAAAGTCTCCAGTTCCAGTGGTTTGGGCTGTGCGTTGTCTATCAATCAGTCACGTTACTCTTTTATTCGTATGTCAAAGTCAAAGTTAAAATATCTTTATTCAATTTAGGCTATAACAAGCATTTATGCCTTCCTACAGTGTGCTTATTAAAATCTCCTCTGATTCGTAACAAACTGTGGTTCAACTACCAGCGTGATCTCTTAGCACGAATACCCAAATCTGTAATACGATATCTGAAGACTGAAGTCTAAAATAAAAAGACCATCTTTCGACTCCCCCCGTGTGGTGTCGGGTTAGAGTTACACCTCTCCATTTCTTCCGTGGATTTCGTAAGAGGCGACTGAGGATACAGGTTAAGGTATACCGTAGGCGAATGGCTAGCAACCTGTCACTATTGTACCGTTTTTGTCAAACTTAAAACCTAAAATTGCAAAAAGTGGCTCCGAAGTGATAACGTTTCGTGTGCTCTGCCTACCCCATTATGGGAATGCAGGCGTGATGTTTGTATGTATGTAATCTTTTGACTCGTATAGTTTAGTAACCTGTTTGTACTCAGCCAGCTCTAGTTGCAGCCGCGCCACCTCCTGTCGCAGCTGGTTGATGGTCCTGGAGGTGAGGTCTTGGTTGACGACGCAGCGGTTCTTGATGTTCCGCGCGCGGTTCGCGTACTTCAGAGTGTTCAGGGTCTCCATGAAGTCGCGGTCGCTCGGCGACACGCACGCTATCATCACAGTGTTGCTGTTGCCTGCGATCAAAGATTAACCCCCTTGTTTCACAATCCATTGATTAAATTTATTTGACGGATAAATTCATGCTGTCTCTGTTTGTTTTGTTCGAATAGACGGAGACGGCATCACATTTATCAGTCAAATAAAATTACTAACCAATGGATGGTGAAACAGACCTTAAATAAAAATATACATAATTATCATGGGACGTTTGACACCAACTGACATAGTTCCAAAGTAAACAAAGCTTGTGTTATGGGTACTAAGTAGGCAACGGGTAAACATACTTAAATAGAGATATATCCTCAAATACATAGAAATAAAAAAAATATTATTAAATAGAGATATATATTTATTGGCGGTGTACCACTCCTCGACAAGGGCCTCTTTCTCCTTTCACTCGTCTCTAGCTTCGGCAAAATGTCGCAATTCCGGCTAGAATAGCTCCAAAATAGGTCAACTACTAAGCCCCCATCTTACGTACCTAAACTCCTAGGTCCCCGCGTCAAATGTCAACTTTTCTTGATTATTACGATCTAACCATTCGAGGTTTGTCAAATTTGAACTCTACATGGACATGTGGATTAAAAAAAAAAATTGCTGAGCTATCGCGATAAGAAGATGAATGAAACTTCGCGCTTCTACGCTTATGAAGTTGACATAGTCACATATGATGTACTAAAGCTTAAAAATATAGGCTTGCCCAGTACCACCAGACAGCAGTCTATATGTACAGTTAGCAACATTTACCTCCGAGTGAGTCTTGTAGGAGCCGCGTCAGCTTGGAGTCCCGGTAAGGCACGTGCATGACGCGTCGCGACCTGTCCCCGAGCGCAGATATCACGTTGCCCAGCGCCAGAAGACCGCAGTTTATGGAGATACCTTCTTTTGCTCGTTCGCCCGTTGCCCCTGAAATCAATGGTACATTCATATCGCGGTGCTACGATCGATATTTTTTTTCTAAATATCGGTAGCAGTAGCAGATACCACTGCCTGTTTGTATCTTATGCTCATTATTTCCAGAATACCACTGTGTTGCCAGCATTCAACATAAAAAAGTACTCGTAGGTTTTGAATTCTTGATGGGGACTTTTCACATAGGAACAATGCACATAGCAAATAAATCATTTTGATGTGTGTGTCGGATAACTTTCTCGTGTAATGATTCTTCTTCTCTTTTAAAGAGTTGAGAAGAGTAGTGTTTTTGTCGATGCATCCTGGGTAACAACACTTAACTTAACAAATAGTTCGGTAATAACAGGGTAAGTTATGTTCGGCTAGATACTCGTATCGAACAATGGCATCATAAAAATCTCGTCATTGGCAAAATTACCGATAGCATGAGCTATATTTTAAAAATGGAATGATACTTTTTTGCAAGAAAATATTAACGGTACCCGTTCTCTTCAATCTTTCTGAGCCAGCCAGATCGACGAAGTGGAACTTCGCTGTCAGCGTCTCATACTGTTCAGGCGCTTCAGCGTCCCCCTCCCTGTCCGCTACGTCCTGATCAGGTGCCAGTCGTCTCTGTCTCATGAGTAGTGTGAAGACCGCGTGCGAGCGAGACGACGATGAGTTCATGTTGGTGGCGGCTGTGGTGCGAGCGAGAGCGCCGGCGCGGAGGGCGCCTAGGGCTTCCTTGACGCCGCGGACGGCGCGCATTGACGCGCCCACCACTCGGACTCCGCCGCAACCGTCTTCTGTTATTCGCAGGCCGCCCTACAAACAACACGTAAAAATTGATATATTCTTCATTAAAATTCTGATATTTTTCTGAAGTGGTTTAGCCGTAGATCGTGCTGAACAAGATTATAGAGGAAAAATAACAATAACAGTAATAATTATAAATAAAATACTTTAGTTTTAGAAACTATACACATAATCATAAGACTGTTTGTTTCTAAATAAATTAAAAAAAAAAAATAATAATAATAATCACCATTTTTAGCGTTCACTCGGATAAACCACCGATTTTTAATATTTGTTTATAAGATAAAACCTAAAATGTATTTTTTTTTCTGTGTATCTGTTTTCTGTATGGCTTTCGCATTCGCGACAGGTGTTTAGTTAAATCCACACAGGACTAGTAACTTAATGTATTGAATGAGAATCCTCGATAAATAGGGATTAGACATTAGGAACACGTCGCTGTGATACGTGTGTTTGTTTTTAAAATCTTATCCAGCGTCTTAGTCTAAGCATTCAACTTTGTCTACCCAAATAATAATATTAGTTGTTTTCAAAAAGCTTCATCTCACTTAAATAAATTTATACAACAATCAGTTTATCGCAATAAATAAAACCTCATTACTATTCAATCGTCAACAGATAAAATCACCTCATTCAGCTCACACAACGAATTCATTCACCATTCACGTAATCGTATGCTAATTTTATTGCAATGAAATGACATAAAAGGAGATTCGAACAGTTTTACAAGGCAGAGTTGGTCAATCAACGTACGGACGTATCGGGAGATACCACACTCCGCTGCTTCACTATATACATGCTTTTATAAGCTAATTACGTAGGGACGATATTAAAAAGTCAACAACTGGGAAACAACTTTTCTGGCAAATCATAACAGGGGCTACTTTTGTAGTAATAGTCAAAATTGATGAGGTACAAGTGCCTGTAAGCTTATTGGCTTAGGTAAACAAGAAATTTCTAAACATAGATGCATACATATACAAACTTCTGTTCCTAAGGATTTGGTCTCCAAATATAACAGCAACCCAGAGAGCACCTCTCTATTGTGGCTTCCCTCATACACTAAAGGTCATTCAAAAACTAAGCATATGTGACTCCTAAAAGAGAAGCAAAATGCAATGTTTCTCTTAACTCCTTTTAAGATTTTTCATTACTGTAGCGAGTCAGATAGCTCATTCCAAATACTATAATGGACTATAGATCTTGCATCATGGTTCATAAAAACTAGGCGCAATGTCAAATATGTACCTACGTTTGTAAGGAAAGCCCTTCCCCATCCACTACGATACAATCGGTCGCCAGCCGTCACTATCTCATGAGTAGACCCCGTTATCAAGCGGGTAGTATGGTAGCTACCTACCTAACATTAGTGATGCTCAATGTTAATAAAAAACTTTTTTTCTGTTGAGTTTTCTGATAAATTTTGGCGTTTCCGTAAAAAGCCACAACGTCGAGACTTGAATAATTTGTATTGCAGATCACTAATGTTAGATAGCCACCAAACTGCTGGCTTGACGAGTTATACTCATGAGTATTGTAAAGTGTGTGTGAGCGAGAGACCATACCTTAGCATACGGATCCTTTGCTGGATCCAGCAGGTCAACTATATCCTCATTATACAGCTCTATGAATTGCGCCTGCACAGAGAACTCCGGCGGCAGCAGGCCTTGCTCGCGCGCGGTCTCTGCGCGAGCGTCCGCGCCCGCGAACAGGTCGCGGATGGCGCGCGGGATGATGCCTTTGCGGTCCTCGTCGCCATCTTCGCCCTCCCAGCCACTGCCCATCGTATAAGTCTTGCCCGATCCAGTCTGGAAAAGAAAAAAAGGTTAAAAAGTTGGTCCTTCGAACCGGACTCTGCATTCGTCTGTTCTTCACAAAAATATTGTTCAGGAGGAATATTTCATACGTCGTCCGTCATCATCAATTTCAGTTAATTCTTACAGCTATAATAATAAATAAATATTCGTATTAGATATTTATGCACACCTTGTTGTGTCAAATATTACTTCAGGAGATTGTACATTACTTATTTCGGCAGTAATCTTATGAATCTTTTGCCAAAACTTTGGGTTTAATTAACTTTTTTGTAAGACGTCAGCTGCGACAGTTTAACTCTTAAAATATCTGATCAGTTAACCGTTAAAGGTAGCCAGCTGGGCTCGGGCCAATGTCAATGCGAACGTACAAGCCCAAGAAAAGTTTTAAATTAGCTTCAGGCTAGCACAACAGGTGTATATCTAAAACAAAAGAGTGCACGTATTTTTGGACCGCTGCAAAGGTTAACAGCCGCACTAATAAACTTAAAAACAATTAGAGTGCATCACATTAATGAAGGGGAGTGACGTCACAGGGGTTCCTCGGTCACGGTACGCGGGATTCACTTTCCAATTGGAATGACTTAACAACAAGTTAATTATGAATTTTACAAACACATGATGCACCGTAAGGAACCTAAATTATTTATTTCTCATTCAAAGATCGGTTTATATTTATGAATACGCATGTAGGTACAGTCGAGGAAACTAAATGGCGCATGGCGTAGATACTAAGGTAGAATCTTTTATCAATTAACTAGCTTTTGCCCGCGGCTTCGCCCGCGTGGAATCCGGTTATCGCACGCTGTTACCTCGGAACTGCATTTTTCGGGATAAAAAGTAGCCTATGTCACTCTCTGGCCCATAAAATATACCAAAAATCACACAAGCCGGACAAACATACACACAAACGTACAAACACAAACACTTTCGACTTTATAGTACTTATTGAGTATGGATTTCGTGACGTATTCTTTGGCAGATATATGGAAATCAAACATGACATTTGCAACTAAAAGGTTCATGTGACACACAAGGAAGAAGGAGAAGGACGAAGGATAGTTTTTTAGCCTGTAAGACTATATACATCTCAATTGATAAGTATCATACGATACGCTACGATAACTACTGTGTTACGGGTTGCTTTACGCACTGGTGGTTTGTACGGGTGAGTGGCTAGCTTGACTAGGACAACAAAATACTATAACTGCCATCTTCCTAGAATCGTTCCACCCCCTACTAGTACCCATCATGTTCCAAGCATTGTATCGCGACAGGAGTAACTCCTAATACATCTGGCAAGATACTCCCTAAAATTGTGTAGGAGAGCAGAGCAGAATGGTCAAACAAATAAGGTGGAACTAATCTATGTATCTCTAGCAATACAGCTTTAATATGCAGCTAGTCCCGATGTCCGTATCCGCACCGATATCGATATAAAGCGGTAATTGCACTGTGTCGTTCGCCGCATGCTGCATACGGCGACCGCAAAAGTGAAAAGAACACGGTAGTCGGCCGCGTACGGCTAACGACAGCTGCCACCGCCTTGTACCGCAATGTAAAGGCGAGGGTCGTTCGCCGAAGTAGTTTGAAACAAGTCCGGCGACCGCATTAGGTGAACGACGCAGTGTAATTGTCGCTGTAATTTTCACTCATATATTGCCGAAACGTCGAGGTAAATATTACTCGTATATGTAAGCGTGATATGATAACTTCTGTTGGTGGTATTCCGATACCGATAGTAGCGAAGGTCCGTATCACTTTGACAGCAGCTTAACGTAACCTGTACCAATACCATGAGTTTACAGTGACCGTACTCGATAGCGACGGCGTAAATTATTTGCATGAAGAATTGTACAGCGCCTCTACAAATAATTTACACCGTCGCTATCGAGTACGGTCACTGTAAACTCATGGTAGTGGTACTGTGTTTAGCTTACTTTTCGGCTACCACGCCAGCTCTGCGTTGTGGAAGCGAAAAAGCAAGATAAAACTACGTTCATTGCGCTAAATTAATTCACGGTTTACTGTCCTCATAATCAAATAGCATATGGAAATATGGAACCCAGTGTCAACATAGCATTACGTACGATAAGCACCTCTAGAGTCGTGACCGCTGGAGTGCTTTCGGGATAGTCGTGCAGAGAAAGTGACTTGAGCCGAGAGCTTACTTGAGTTGCGAAACCTGCAGTGGACCCGCTAAATGTCACCGCAGCTCAAGCCTTTGTTTGTCGGTGATGCAGCATTAATGGTTTAAGCCCTATGCTAAAGGTAGAACTGCCGCAAAATTATAATACATTAGCTTTAGCCCGTGTGGAATTCGGTTATCGTTCAGTTATCTGTTCCCTCAGGAACTGTGCATTTTTTCGGAAAAAAAGTAGTCTATATCACTCTCATATCTCATAAACTATCTCTATGCCAAAAATCACGTCGATCCGTCGCTCCGTTTCGGCGTGTAAGACGGACAAACATACAAACACACACACTTACGCATTTATAATATTAATATGGATATAAAAATTGTTGTTCAAAATATAGCTTATGACCTTTATGTCATTGTCTGTCACTTTGTGAGTATTTAATTTAGGTACTTGGATATTTCTGAATGGAATTGTTGTTTAGATTGCATAAAGTCGTAAATATTTAATGCCATTTGACAGTCTGTACGTAACTGTTCGAAAAGTGGAATCAGCTGTTGGGTTTAAAAGCTTCATTCGGTCAAAAGGTGGAGTAATGTCCAATACTAAGGCCAGGGTTTACATTATCCCAATAAAATTGGTCCAGATCGATGTCTTTGTAACTCGTTAGCATCGCGATCCGCATTGTAACACTATTGCAACGATTTCACTGCATTAATGATAACTAACAAGTAAAATCATAAAACCCTTCTTTCAATAAATAGTTACACTGTGCTAGATCTGCGTTATAAAACCAAATAAGTTGCGCCTCTACCACAAACGCATTGCGGAAGGTTGCGGTTTGATCATCAAATTATCGTCTGCGCTAAACACGGCTACGTAAACAGCATGTTCAAATTGACAGGCCAAGGATTCGGCGAAATTAAACATACACTCCAATTGCTTAATCGCATCTAAGTGTTTCCTAAGTACTAAGACATACTTAACTCGCCATCTCCAAAAAGTGCTGGCACAAGGAGCGACGGGATGGACATAGTTTGACAAAAAGTTAATTGAAAGTTTATAAATTTGAAATGTACATCACGGACCTACGAGTGTATGTACTGAAACACGTAGCGTGACAGGCCCAGGCATGACAAGCACACAATAGATTTACCTTGTTATTGAGGATTATTTTAAGCATCCCTGCACACCTTTCAACCTCTTCTTCTTATTCAGTGTAAACCTATGTGTATTGTGTAAACATAGGCAGTCTAGAAAAATGGATGAGCGATTGCGGTGCTCAAAATGACCTATACATAAATGGTTCTACACTGCTAGGTTAGGGTAATAAATAAGACCAGCTAGAGATTAAGTCGTAGAGGGACGTTATTGCTAAATATCCCTCTCGATGATATAATTCTTAACCCTATAAAACGGCTATGATCCTAGAGTTCAGATTATTATGGCCACTACAACTATGAATAGTTCTGTTGCTGACTCTACGTAGACGATACAATCAACAGCTGAACGGCATACTATATTGCAATTGAACGACATTATGCGTAGTGCCATCCACGAAGACGCGCTATTTTGTCAAAATTAGACATTAATGACATTGTAATAAGAAACACGGCACGAGTCATCGTGAATGACTCTACCTATACAGTCGTCGATAACTTAATTCGAGAGGGTCAAAAGTAAACATTAAATAGGCAAATAAAACAAACAAACGACAACTGAAATAATAGGTATGTTTTAATTAATAGGTTATTTATTAGGTTTTAAGTAATAAAACTGTACCAAGGTCACGAATTAAATCAATATATTTCATGCTCACATGCTACTTAAATGCCTTCTAAGACATTGCGTAGTTACTCTACCTTTGCTTGTTTTAAAACACAAGCTAAAGCGTTTAAAGTCAATCGAAGCATGAGATAAGTATATCGACCACAGAATAAGTAATAGTACATGTTCTCGACATAAAATCAGCAAGACGCTTTATATTACAATGCGGCAAAGATCTTGATTAACGTGGCAAAAAACAAAACTAAAGCCGTAACGCGGCTAGCTTGCAAAACTTCACTTTTCACAGTTCGTCGTGAATGTTGGTGTTTGTAATCTTTTCTTTTTGGTTTTTAATTTGTATTTCGAGATTAAAGTACCATAATATAGAGCTAATGAAAAAAAAAGAAAGCACCTTGGTGCAAACGTCACCACGTCCAAGCACTGTACTTGACATAGAAGATTTCGTGACGTAAAGTTGGTTTGGGATTAAAGCAAGCACTGTTTAGGGTAAATGTTTACACATCAATGTTTACGCTTCAATAAAGAGTCAATTGTTTTATTTTTGGAATAAAAGCCATTCTTGTAACGTCTGGTTGATATCATAGCATAACACGGCGCTTCACTTGTTCAAACATTTGCCCTTGTCAAATTTGTCGTGATTCACACTTTTGGACACGAAGTGATAAGATAATCTTATCTTGTATGGTACAATGTTACCCCAGTAAGAGCAAAAGCCTCTATATTTAGTAGCATACTTAAAACATTACACTTATGTTTGAAACAGCTAAACGTCAGAATTCAAATGGACGATTGACAACAATGACTAGCATAACAGCATTGAACCAAATATATCAATGATCACTGTACCTACGTAAGCTCCATGTATCTTATTTCTGTTTAACGTATTGTGTAAAATTACCAGATAATATTAACATAGGCACAAATCAAAAAAGTTACAAAAGGGATGAACTCAGCTTTTGCTAAATTAGAGTTCTCATTTTCGATAGGATTCTCATAGTATTCTCATATTCTTCACTGACACGGTGCTGGTTTTCAGCAAGTGCCCCCTCTGCACGAACATAACCCGGTTGAAAATTAGCGAAGTTGAAAAGCGTGTGTAATTATGTATTGAGGTGTAAAAATCGCCTTTCGCTTATCAATCTCATCATAGAGTCAGCATAGAGTCGCCAGTACAGCGCACGATCATAGTGTTTGTTCTGATGCCATCTGCGCGAACCTTAGAATAGCGGGTTGCGAGACAAAATGTGTTATGTAAATTTTATTACAGTTGCGTATTACGTATTAAGCAAGCATCTAAGAAGAGATTGTCCGATAAATTTTCCGAGAATTTATTTCATCCAGATATCGAACATTTTCTGAATTGTAAGCTCTGAATTAAATTACATTATAAGTATCTAATAACAAAATGATCCGCCGTTAGCTGCTATAACATTAATAAAAAAGTAAGACGAAATTCAATTTCCAACAAACTTTCTCAGCTCGTGTGCGGAATTGCAAGTGACAATGCATTGTTTAGTATGAAGGGTGCAGCGCTGCACATTACACGTATTGTCTAGACTAATAAAAACGTGAAAAATATGGAAAATTGCACTGCGTACAGTACTTTGTTTTTCCATTGACTTAGAGATGCAGCAAGGTATGTAACTACAAATTTCTAACCCCCGACGCAAACAGAGGGGTGTTATAAATTTGATTAACCCTTGGCGAATAATTTGGCAGTGGGTTAGAGTGAGAGCCTTTGTTTGCCTTTTTGGAACTGCGAATATACGAATCGACTGAACATATTAAGGATTTGGATGTCAACTCTACCATGCAGTGCATCTCAGACCTGTCCTGAAAAATAACCTAAGATATTCCATATAACATATGTAGTTCAAAAATAATCAGATTACAATCATGTAACTTTTGAATAGATATTACGAGCGATGCGATTTCAAAAAATAAACCCCCAATACGCATTTCTTCCCGTGAAAACTAAGCGCATTACCTGATGATTATTTTCTACGTTTATCCTAGTTTTAGAACATGATTTCAGAAGAAAAACAACAATGATACCGCACAAGTAGGATCCAGTACTCGTTAGTGAGTAAAATGTATGCAGTCTGCAAATAAGGAAGACCAGGAACGAGACTCCGTTAGCTGAGCCTCGGTAAACATGTCAGTCAATTACTGCAGTGGCAAGGAGGCTGGTGGAATTAACGGTAACCAAGTCATATGCTTCAAAGGAAAGGTTTTTGTTTGATAATCCATATCCTGCTTGGGAACCGCATTATCCAAAAAAGGTATCAAGCCACGAATAATCAAATATGTGTCTTATAGCAACCCAGTCTAGGTATTTAAAAATGTGTAAAGACCTCATTTTGAAAATAACTGACAAAAGTATTTATAAATTTAAAATGTTATCATTCTAACAGTCGGTAAGTGTACATATCATTTATGTAGACACAATACAAGCATTTTGAATTTATACTCCAAAATTAGTATTCAGAGTATCCCATATCTACATAAATCGTATTGTTTTCTGGTCTACAGTTTCAGGGCATAATACATGGAAAGCTTACTTATTAACGTCATTTCTACCATTCCGTTGATGTAAAAATCCGTTGCGCACACTCAGTCCCTAATGGTACTAAGATTTTCTTTAACGCCATACATATTTTGCCCGATAAGCCATCTTCAGATAACAAATTCAAACAATATGATAGTAGATTAGCTTGAGATAAGTGACCGTGTACATATTAACATGTTATGTTATTCGACATTAACCTGATTTGGGGGTCATTCAAGGCTGTTTGAAGATAAAGGGTCCTAGATATCAGACGCGTATTTAAAGACGGCTAAGTTTATTTATTTTGGGTTTTGTTGGCGTGACGTGTGGCGGTTAAGTATTTTGGAGAGTTTTTGTTGTAAGCAGTACCACTACTATGAGTTTACAGTGATCGTACTCGATAGCGACGGCGTAAATTATTTGTAGAGGCACTGTATGTATGTACAATTCTCCACACAAGTCTAGTGTCAGATAGTCTAAGCCCAATTTAGACTTGCAAGAAAAGTCGTGCAATTTGTATTACCATTGTGAGGCTGTAAAGCGAACGAGTTGGATGTGGTCAATCGAGTGGCATGTAACATAGCAACTTGCACGGTTTTCTTGCAAGTCTAAACTGCAAGGCTACCACGAAATTCGAAAATCGAAGTTCGTATCGTACCGTCCCGCCTACGCTTATGTTATTTAATACGAGAGTGAGAGGGACGGTACGATACGAACTTCGAATTTCGAATTTCGCTGAGCTTGAGCTGGAAACGTTATCTTATAAGTAAAGTACAGTCAAGTGGAAATATATCAACACGGCCAAAGCTACAAAAATATGTATACATAACCTAAACACTAAGTGCATAATGTCGTGTATACATATTTTTGTAATTTTGGCCGTGTCGAAAGTGTCGATGTCTTTTCACTTGACTATACAGTAGAGTTCATAAATATCTGAGGAAAAATTTGACTAAAAATATCTGAACACGCTTCAACTCCATAAACAATAGAGTCGTGTTCAGATATTTTTGATCAACATTTTGCTCCCAAGTTGAACTCGTCTATACTATGAATACTCTAAATAAACACAATCTACACTTAGAACAGTAGCGTCTGATATCGATCGATAACTGTTATCAGACTATTGCGAGTAGGTGAACGAGAATATCGATCGTGGAATAATATATTATACGCAACTCATGACGCAGTAGAAATCGACGTGATGTTGTAAAGCAATACATTTATTTAATACTAATGTTTACGAATTTCAAAAGGAAACAAATATTTTGTTGCTTACTCTACCTCAATTAATGGATCATTACTAAAATTTCTCGGTAAAAAATTGTGAACTAATGATAATGATCAATAAGCTGATACTAAATGAGGCATTTAAGTTGTCAACTTAAGAAGCGAAGAGTATAGAAAGTAGCTCGCAACCACGGCTTATTGATTTCTACTATACAAAGTATTTCCATACTTTGTAAAATACGCGAATATGCAAGATTCTAGTTCCTTAAATCCAAGGGTTTCAGATCGGCAGTGATGCGTCAGTCAGCTGCGACTTATTTAATAGACTAAGAAGGTTAAGCGCTTATTTTTTATCCTTTCAGGCTTTGGTAGTCAAAGGAGTAGAGATGTCTGAATTAGACACTTCCAGCCTACTAATATGAACACCGGGCTGCCTAAGGCTTTGTGATGTGACTATTATTATTTTCTGATTCCTTTTAGATTATAATCACAACAACAGGGACATATTAATCAAGTGATACGTTAGGGTGTCTTAAATGTGTAGAAAATTGTCAGATTCTGTTGAAATGTACTTTACAGCGACGTACCGGTCTGATGTTAGTCGGTTGCCTTGTTTACCCGCCATAATATTTAACTCTAATTTACAGCCCCAGTCACCTCTAAGTAGCGATTATGTCAGCACTTGAGTTATACCGGAGTAAGGTCAACCGTCGCGAGCGCCGTCCGTATAAGGGCGGGCGGCGCGCGTCTGATCTATATCGGTTGCGGTGCGCGCGCGCTGCCCAGCTTCCTAGTACGCTTCCCGTTTACTGTCACACAGAAGATAACTATGGATAGGTACAGCGATAATACACCATGTCAAAACACGTGATGGCAGAGTGTGTATTTTCAATATTATAAAAATATACCATTTCTTTGTTTGTTTTTGTTCAGGAGGACAAAACAAAAACATATAGATTTATAACTGGGTGTATTTTTAAACATAACTGAAATTTTTAGACCGCGATCCAAAAGCATAATTGAAGCTACCATATCAATTGCAATTATTCGTTGCCTGTTGCTAACTAACTTACCTATCATGCTGATTACACAACAATACAGCAAAAAGGTTCATAAGACACAGTACCTAAGTTAAATTGAACTTTTGACGTAGTCGCCAGTAAGAAAACTATATGTTAGCAATCAAAATCCAATTCGACCGTTTGGCACTTATCTAAAAACGGAACTAGGCCCCAAATACAACTGTGTAGGTGTAACTGCATTCATGCATAATTGTGAAACTGTTTAGATGCAAATTTGATCTGTTAGCTCTGTCGTAACACAAGTTAGACGGACAATACTGGTTTTACATATTCTCGAATGATGAATGTCAAGAGGAATTTTAATTTGCTAAATAATTCGTCACCTTCGAACAAGGACGTTTTTTCGAGTTGTATTGTCATAGACACCATGGCTATTGAGACACGAAAGCGGCATCTCGTTTATCGATGAACTAACGACCCGCTACGGCTTCGCAAGGGTCCAATTTTCAAAAAGCTCTCTAAACAAAGGAACTTCACATTTTTCAGTTTCATTTGCCAAACACTATTCCCGCGCGAAGCTGAGACGCACTGCTAATTATATATATATCACTAAAAAAATCTAAATTATGGTGAACACCGCATTTAAATCCATCGCTAAGTTTATAATTATAACAGATCTAAGCGTACAAATGGCGGGAAGTGACTTTATATTATGCTATGTAAAGAAGATGCGTCTTTTTTATCCGTGTTCGCGTTACGCTGGCTACAAAGAACGCAACGTTTCGTAGATGACGTGATCTATGGGATTATACGTTGATGGAAGTATCGAAACAACACTTGCGAGTTTTTATGCATCTTACTTAACATTATCCACGTAAACATCTTCATGAGTAAATAAAACTAAGTAATTAAAAGTTATTGTTTTTCTATCTAAACTTATTACCTGCCTAAGGCGTCAACTAGGTATAGTGACAATCGCATTATTAGAAGTATTATGTACTTGTTCACAAAATATTAGGACGTCCCTCGGACAGACTAGACAACTCTCACACAGAGACAAGTGATATTACTTTCGTTCAATTGATTCGTGCCAGCTCTTATGAATCCATACTTAATATTATAAATGCGAAAGTGTGTGTGTTTGTATGTTTGTGTGTTTGTACGTCTTTCACGCCGTAAAGGTGCAGCGGATCAACGTGATTTTTGACATAGAGATAGTTTATGGGCCGGAGAGTAACATAGGCTACTTTTTATCCCGGAAAAATTCACGGTTCTCGAAGGAACAGCGCGTGATAACCGAATACCACGCGGGCGGAGCCATGGGTAAAAGCTAAATAAAATAAAATAAATAAATAAATAAATATCACGGGACAATTCCCACCAATTGACCTAGCCCCAAAGTAAGCTTAGCAAAGCTTGTGTTATGGGTACTAAGCAACGGATAAACATACTTATATAGATAAATACATACTTAAATACATATTAAACATCCAAGACCCGAGAACAAACATTCGTATTCATCATACAAATATTTGCCCCGACCGGGATTCGAACCCGGGACCTCAGGCTTCGTAGTCAGGTTCTCTAACCACTTGGCCATCCGGTCGTCAGCTAGTCGACCTATACATATGAAAGGTCGCAAGATAAATAAATCTTGTAAAACAGTTTAGACACTCACAACACATTGTACCTACAGCCATAGTCAATCAGTTAAACTAGTTTCCTTAAAAAGATTATTAATAAATACAACATAACTTTTAAGGGGAAGCGAACAAATCGCGTTTCTCGTACAAATACGTAATTAAAAACAAACGTTACCGGTTTCTATAAAAATATATTTGAATATTAATATTACTATTTGTCCGTTAAACGATTAATCAGTATGTTAATAAAAACATTGAAAATCCTCTTTGCGATTTCTGATGGCCATCCATGAGTTGTATTTACATAAGAGTTTCTGTTAGGATGGAGATTTAGTAGAAGATATAAGATCCTAAGCGATCAAAAGTATATTATCAATCTGTATTTCTAGCTGCTGGCCACAACGTCGTCTGAAAAGAATTCATTTATCGCTACCCAGTGGAGACTATGTTACTTTCT
Organism: Choristoneura rosaceana; assembly: GCA_037349165.1. Taxonomy (NCBI): domain Eukaryota; kingdom Metazoa; phylum Arthropoda; class Insecta; order Lepidoptera; family Tortricidae; genus Choristoneura; species Choristoneura rosaceana. Next base: position 4,312,325 of record JAZBNJ010000026.1, read on the forward strand.
GGAATAAAAAAGTTTGGTATAGTGTCAAATGTTATCCAAGTTCGTCAAGCTGTTATAGAGGTAGTGTAAAAGAGTATCATACAGACACACTCACAAACTGTCGTATTTAGAATATTATTATTGCTAAAAGTTTGCTTTACTAACTTGTAGTTGATAATTCAACAAAAAAGTAAATATTATTTTTCTCCTTTTCTGTGTGTACTCATCATAAAGATAACTTTTGTGGCCCAAAACCATACAGCGTACTTTCTGTTAAAAAAAAACATTGAATCTGCATTATATCTTTGAGTATTCGGCGAGTTGCCGCCCCGTTTACAATTTACAATCATAGCTAGTAGAGTAGCTCGCACTTTACATTACAGCCGCGCAAGGCCAAGGCCGTATACCTAACCAAACATGTTAACGTGTTTAGACGTTTGTATATCAATTACCATGATTTCCTTCATTCCTACATCCTCATTTGCGGCAAACGACATTTCACATCTGGACGTCGCATTCTAAAACCTTGATTATTCAAATTCAAATAAAAATTCAAATATTTAATTTTCGATCACACATTGATTAAAAAACTTGTTTAAGACTTGGGTGTGCGTATTTTAATTTTTTCCGGTTTTGCAGCTCTATGAATGACTCTCTGGAGAATGAAGAATAAAACGTGTTGATTATTAGGTTAGTATTTATTTCTAACCTATGTACAGTCAGCTGCAGAGAAAAGGTACCCCCCTATAACGGCGGTATCCATACTTACCGCCATTACAGGGGGTCCCCTTTCTCTGCAGCTGACTGTACAAAGCCTCATACTAAACTCCACGGTATTAACGGATAAATGACTGATTTACAGTTTGATACTTCGGAAAAACCTATGTGTAGACTACTACAAAAAAGTCGTACTTCAAAACCGATATTTCTTCTGACTGATCTTTATGAGCATTATTTTATGGGTCAATTTTGATGTCATATTGATTTGAGATACACGAGATTTTTTTGATGATATATTTTTTTTAAATATTATATCATCAATTCCCTTTATTTCAATATGAATACATCATATCTCCTGACAATGACTCACTGCCGCATGTACTAGCAATATCCCACTTACTTCCACAAAGGGTTGTGTTAAGTGGCTAAGTACCGGATATCCGCCGATAACTTAACTGATAACCTGTTCACGGTACTAAACTTCTATTTGCAGTTATGTTACATAAACTTCGTTTTTGAACTTTAACTGTGATCTTTATTCCTAGAATCCATAGTGAAATTAACAATCTCCACTACCCACTTGATAACATTAGATAGTAAATGCTACGAGAATTTGATAAAAAGGACCATCACGCACAGATAGTATTAATTATTCCCTTGCTCGTTTGTTTTCTTTATTTATAAAAAAAACATAAGTACCTCGAATGATGTACATATGACAACCTCAATCTATATATATAAAAGGCAAACCTGACTCACTGGGTTATATATCAACGCACAGCCCAAACCGATGGGCCTACAAACTTGAAATTTGGTACAGGGGTTCATTTTATGATGTAAGTGAGCACTAAGAAAGGATTTTCAGAAATTCATCCCCTAAGGGGGTGAAATGGGGGGTTGAAGCTTATATGGAACTTTCTCATTTCCGAACTTAGAAGTATGAAAATAGGTGTATAAGTTTTTGATCACAATTAAAAATTATCTGTCTAGGTGGAATTGAAAAAGATCCCCCCTAAACAGGTAAAATGGGGGGTAAAGTTTGTATGGAAATTTTCTCATTTCTGGACTTAGAAGTATGAAAATAGGTATATAAGTTCTCGATTACAATTAAAAATTATCTGTGTAAGTAAAATGGATAAAATTTCCCCCTAAAAGGTTAAAATGGGGGGGTAAAGTTTGTATGAAATGAAAATAGGTAAGTATATTATAAGTTCTCGATTACAATGAAAAATTATTTGTGTAGGTGTAATAGATAAAATTCCCCCCTAAAGGGGTAAAATGGGGGGGAGGGGGTTAAAGTTAGCAATTATATCAGGGGTTAATTAATACATGTGCCCTGATAACTAAAGTACACGCGGACGAAGTCGCGGGCAAAAGCTAGTATAATATATAGGTGTTTGATGTTGAACACAAGGTGTGATATTTCAGTTACTGATTGGTTATGTTTAACTTAATTCCATTAGCATCAAGGCATCACTGACATGGTTTCATCGTTATCATTGTAAAGATACACGGAACCAAACCACTACCACTCCGTATCCGGATAACCCAAACAACTATAAATATTTGTAGGTACCTATCCATAAACCTATTATTTTCAGCAAGACAAATTAAAATTGCAGTCAATGCGAGACAGAACTAAGCCTACCGTAACCGCTAATTACTTGAGAGCTACCTACCTATACTCGTAATCATAACCAAGGAATCGCGTAGGCTTTAGGAGCGAGGACCAACGCCCGCGCACTCCGACTTTTATTATCATGACGTTACATGCAAATTATCAGCTCAATGCTACAAGGTCCTTCGTAATATATTAATTAATCTACATAGAACCTCGTCTCACTGAGCTGTAGTTAAGCTCGCGGAGGTTTCATTGACGCTTTTTAGTACAGTAGCAACGTGGGTGTAGGAATTTGAGTACTGCATTTTTTGAGGTTGTTATGTATGAATGTTTTTTTGGCGTATGTCTCATTCTCATTAGTATAGTTTGATTGACTTGGCGATTGCTTGTAAAAAAGATGACATTTGTACAAGACATTTTTAATTCCACAGATATCAAAAATTGAGACAAATTGCCAGTTAAAAAGGAATCTGTACAGATTCAGGCGTTACTTTGCGGAGGTCCATGTTAAAATAAATGGAATATCTGACTTGCTCCTCCGCCAAGTAGTGAGGCGTACGAAAAAGCTACGTTTGAGTTGGAAAAATGTTTTTTCATGCAATTTAACTCGCCCTCCCTCAAATACCACAAACGTAGCTTTTTCGCACGACAAGGCCTCACTACTTGGCGGAGGAGCAAGACAGATATTCCATTTATTTTAAAATGGTATCTATTCCTTAAACGGAAAACCATAAAGTTTTCATACAATCCCAAGGTAACATGTAAATTAATCAAGGTTACGTCTCAGTATACATATGTATAGTATAGTAGCGAAATTAATAGCCACAATCTACCTGATTTACGACAAATCATTGAAGGCTGACATCATATTTGGTTTTACAATGCTGCTTGTAAAACTGCGGTGTATAATCAAATACAAAAGGCGATGCTGAAACAAAAGGATATAATGCAATGCACGTTGAGCAAAGGCAATCGATCTGTTGTTCTTAATCGTTCTAGATCCAAGGGCTCATTTAGATATATCATATATTCAGCTTCATACAATGAACGATCTATGTATGTAGATCGAAAAGCTAGCTTTGAAACTGTGCTGTTTCAAATAACTGAGGACAAAAGTAATAACGTGACAATTGGGTACTTTCCTGGACAAAAAAATATTGTACTAGCTTTTGCCCGCGGCTTCGCCCGCGTGGGATTCGGTTGTCGCGCGTTGTTCGTATTTATATTAGTACGGATTTAGCCCATTGTTAGTTATTTAGTTTCACCTATCCCATTGTCTGTCTGTTTGTCTGTAGTCAAATCTTGCAAGTTAAATTCGACCAACTTCCAGTAGTCGGTTTGGCTTGAAATTTGGCATACTTATATGAATTGCGTGACGATACAATAATCTGGTAGTGACATCCTGGTGGTCCGGCCAGGATCGTCTCCGCAGGACGGAACTCATCAACGGTTAATGTCATCGGCTTAATATTTGATATGCAAATGTAGTTTGAATTGAAAAAAAAAGTCGACAAAAGGCACAGTCAGCAAAAAAGCTCGTTTTAATTTACTTATTTTCTAAAAACTTATTTTGTCAATCAAACAAAATAAATGTTGTATTTTTTCATGTGTATTTAATTGAATAAAAGAGTTTTGTTAAGATCAAACAAAAAATGACTAAGATGAAGTGGTGCAAAGTTAGGATGTGGGACATGACGCCGTGCCAAAGAGTGTCACACGGCGTGACGTCACCCGCACTTTAACTAACTAACTTTACGACGAAAGCAAAAACAAGTGTCCAATACTATCCCATAATTTAACTGACAGACTTATTGTACTTTTTTAGGACTCTATCCTATTATTATTCCGAATTAAGAGGTTAAGACGAACTCCCATTACTAAGTTGACTCTACTCCTAATCCAACAATCAATTTATTTGCCCAACAAATGTAATGAAGGAAAGCTTCAAAGAAAACCGGTTTGTATAACGTATAACTTTGCACTGAACTCCACCAGTTATTTGTTCTTGACTAAACTACAATTAGATCCAGCACTATTCATAATTCCAACATGGAACAGCACGGACATCAATAAAGGCTCATTTACATGAGCGTCGGTTCCGAGCGGCACGTCGGAGGCGCAAATTGACCATGACCGCTAATGTGATTACGTCTTTATGCGCTAAAGTCGAATGGTGGAAATTGGCGAAACAAATTCAATTGGAGAGGTGACGATATATCGTCACTACTTTTAAAAAGCTCGTACCTCAAAATTGATACTTTTCTAATTGAACTCTAGGAACATTATTTCAAAAGTCAATTTTGTTGACGTATTGATTTGAGATACGAGACATTTTCAAAGTACTAGGTAACAATATGTCGTATACATGTAGTAATGTTCATTATTCGCTACACATCAAAGCTACGCTATTAACAGTCATATTCATATTACTATATGTTACCCGTGCCTTCATCTGTACCTATATAAAATTTCCAGGATAAAAACTAATCTAGTAACTTAAACTATGTCCATACCAAATTTTATCTAAATCGGTTCAGACGTTAGGACGTGCACCAACTTCAAACTGGTATAAGATTGTTTTCATGTTTTTTTGAGTTGGTTATTTAATTTTAATTTTTACTTATATTACCTATCTACGAGTTTGACGGTTTGTCTTGGAAATAGCGCTAGCCAAATTTGGGTCGTTGTAATTATGAAACCTAAGTATCTTATTTATTAGAAACTGCGTTAAACAGTCCTACGCGGGTTTTTGTAACTATTGCATTAACCTTGGTAATGTGATAGGATGACTAATGATCTGCTAAAAAAGTGCCGGGTCGAGTCGACGGGTAACCGCCGTTAACGGATTCATTGGATACAAAAGGTTTATATCACTAATACAAGGACTTAATTTATTCGAGAACTGTCTGGAAATATGGTGACTTAGTTCTAAGATTATATGTATAGGTACAATAACATGTTGTAAAAAATAATTTTTAATGTAAGTTTTTTGCTGACTGTAATTTTAGTTAACTGTACTTGTTCATACTAACTACTCCCGTACTAAATTTCAACTCGATTCGATCACTAGAACTAGAAGCGTGTGAATTTCGACTTGCTATATTTGACCAGAACAAATAAACTTAGCAAGTTAAATAAAACCTTGTAAAGAAAGAACAACAGTTACTGCTGTGATAAGCCAAAAAAAGGTTAACCTATATAAAATACTTTGAAAAGTGACGTTTTTTATCATAAATTTTATGTTGGTTTCCATAGAGTACAGTCAAGGGCAAAAATATGTATACACATTTAGTACCTCGTCACTTAAACCACTGTGACAGTTCATATTATGGCAGTTCAAATATGACGAAAATAGGCAAGGTACTAAAGTGTATACATATTTTTGCCCTTGACTGTACATAACACGAAGTCCGTTCTAGAACTTTGATTAGAAGTAGGTTTATAAGTTGACATTATAAGACCCGAGTAGATACAAAAAAATCTCAATTTATTTATTTTTAACTAATAGAACGTAAGCATTTTAATTTAATGACCTACACGACGGACATCAAACGGTTGAAAATATTTAATTATTATTTTGGAGAGAGTGGCTGCATCGAGTGTTGCCGTGGCGAGTAAGAGGCAGATTAGTTACGGAAATACGTCACAGAACTATACCCGGAAGCAGTGAGACATTACAAGCATTTATGTTTCCCAATTAGAGGCAATTTCCGAAAGTTTACTGCGTGCCTAGAATATTTTAATTGAAATTAATAAATCATAATAGAGAAGCAACATTAAGATTGACTAGTTGTTTTGTTTTATGAAACATAAATCTTTTAAGTCGCTACACACTCTTGACAGAGTGGTCGTCATTTGAGTTCACATCCTGTGTCGATTTTCTTGGGAAAACCGTGAAGTATGATTTTCCCTTGTTTTAAAACACCTCAGTGCTGGAGTCCGGAGTTCATACCATGTTCATACTTGGCAATGGAGAGCGCTGCTACTCATTCTCTCATTAGAACTTTTATTGGCCTTTTACGACATCTATACGGGAAGAGATGGGTCTGTCTGACGAGTATTCTTAAACCAGGCACGTCACGGTAAGAAACATAAATATAGAAATCAGAAATTACAAAACTATTGCAATTAGTCCATTTCTAAGTTTATGGAGGGCATTCCTATACGATGAGTAATTGCAGAGAAAACGTAATCTAGGTACAATTTTATATCAAATAAAACTGTAGCTATCTTATTAAAATAATAAAATCGAAGCTAGTTTCGCGAAAAGCGCATCATTCTTACAATTCAATTGTAAAATTTGCAAACAATCGGGTGCTTATTCTTGCAACACAAGTCATTGATTCGTATTGCTATCAGCTATCACCAGCTTTCCTTTGAGCACTAACAATCGATTGAGGTTATTCGCGATTGCTATCAACTCTGCAGTCGCCGTCTAACATTTTTATTGAAAGTTTTAAGTGTGCAATTAGTTAATTTGTACTACAAAATCGCCGCGGCGAGCACGCGATACTTTCTAACTGCGACATAGGTACACAAGTTTGGGTAATATAAATTTATTGAAGGACTTTGCTATTACAGTTGTGTTCACATAGGTATAATTCAGAATTGAGCCAATCAACTTTTTTACGACATTTTTCAAACAATGGCAGATTTTTGTAAGTAAACATGTTTTTTTTTTGTAATTTAATACATGGTGTACATGAATAAATGCCATCCGACGTAAGTTTAAGCTATCAAACCGTAAAATATCTTGTTGGAATTACGATTTTTTGGTAACGCCAGAGACAATTTTGGTAACGCAGGAGACGCAAAAATTGTCGGTAAAATAGTTGATTGGCCCAATTACGTTCTGCGAATAAGGTGTTACGATGAAAGAACAACGACAAACAGAATGACGTTTAGAAACGAAGAGCGGGTTGGGATATTTATAGTTACTCTGACTATTTCTAATAATGTAAGTAGGTATAGGTAAAGTACAGAAATATGTACCCTTTGAGGTAAAACTATAACTCATCATGACTGACATGATGTTATTTACATTGTAATAGTCATATATCTTTTTGAGTTATAGCCTAACATTCAATAAATTTAACCGATTACTTCGCTTCGCGAAATGTCGCATGCCCGGCGTTCTCACGACTTCATATAAATTGGCATGGGTTACATGGCAATCTACAATGTGGTCCATTCTGAATTCTGTGCCCCTTATAAGGGACAGATTTATGTGGCATATAAACAAAATCTCGAAGTTGTCGTTTCGCTGTAAGTACTGATATATTAATCATTAGAGCAAAGTCGTCGAATATTATTGACGGATTTTACGTAGTTAAACACATGAATGTCGTGTTAGACCAATTTACAACCGTGATGTAGGTAAAATTAAGTGTAACAATGCAATACCTACAGTACCTACAGGTATTCTTTTACTGAATACCACAAATTAATTCAGTGAAATAATAAAAACGAACACCTAATAAAAATTAGGTAGACAGAAGGCGGCCTTAAAATTTCAAATAAATTGCCATATTTAGTACCCATTTCTAGATTTCCAATTCTGTTAAGATGAAGTTCTAAACATATCACTTCCATTAGACATCAATATCGACTCTACATAAGGTGATTTCGCTTATTGCATTAAGGTTACACCTCAACACCTATAGCACCTGCCTCATTATGTAGCACTAATTACCTGTTTGTGCAATTAATGTCAGCTGTCACGGTCGCACAGCCTTCACGGTGGACTGTTGTAACTTTATACGCAGGCGTAGACAATGCCATCCAAGCTCATAGAGCACGCACAATTCCTATTTATTTAAGTAAGTACAATATAAAAATGATTTGTTGATCTGAAATCCTGTTCTAGTGTAATAGAATTTAAACTTGTGTATTTCATCTGCAAGAAATTTGCTAATCCCGCGGAAAATGGTTCATTTTTCCGGATGTTTAACTTCGAATAGACGCATAAAGCCAGTAACAGAAATTACGATATACGTAGACGACCACATTGTTGCGTACGACACATGTTTTTTTTTTTAAATCTGAGATATACTTTAGGACATGCTGAGATCGTGACATCTACAAATCATTTTGCGGACATAATCATAAGATCATAGCAAATGGAGAACGATCCATTAGCTATGATCTTCGGCAACATATATGGCTTCGTGGACATTTATATTTGTGCTGTCGCGAATCTGCGTCTACTTCTTGGTTGCCTGCCATGAACGTTCCCTATAATTCATTCATTGGCAGCGTATTTTACATAGAAATATCTCAAAGGAAAACCAAAATATACCTCAAAAATTCGACGCAAATTTGCATGCAGACCAGGTGTTAGTGTGGACGTGGAGTTGTTGACCTGGCTGCATAACGAACGCGACAAGCAAGCATTGTTCAGTCGCAATCTTAGCGCATTCGGGTCAGAGTTCCGGCCGTAATTTAAAGAACAATTCACACGGTATTGGCGAAAAACGGTGCACAAATTACGGTTATCCGTTGTTGATACATAAAAAGTTTTGCCTTAATATCGGATTTCGAAATAGGGCATAATAAAAAGGAATGACCAACAGGGATTTTACATTTAAGTACCAAAGTACACATGAGCTTTAAACAAAGGTTGATATTTGAATTTAATGGATCCAATGATATTGCCATGCAGGGTAAAAGAGTAGTATCATACTCATTTAGGTAGTTCGCAAACTGCAGGATAGTTCGATTTGACTAACAATTTACATTTTAAGAAATTATAGTTTAACAAACTAAAAATCCGCTTTACTGGCAATAGACTTGTTCATCATCAGACCATGGAAACTACCTTTGATGACCTCAAGCTTCGTAGTCAGGTTCTTTAACCACTTGGCTATCCGGTCGTCTAAAAATCGTCACTTCTTTGAAAAAATCTCGTATCTCAAATCAATACGTTAACAAAATTGAATCTAAACGTAATATAGTCTTAGTCTTAAAGTGCATTCAGGAAAAATATCCATTTTGAGATACGAGGTTTTTTCTACAGTAGTGACAAAATGGGGTAGCGACCGGGGAATACAGATAGATACTAGGAGATACAAGTCCCGTACGTACCTCGAGAAGCCACGGAAACCGTTATACACGTCAATAAAACATGATTCAAATTATCTTGTTAAGATTGTAATTTCATTGGCTAATAAAACTGCACGTGCCAGTGTCGTCGGCGCAACGAAATTGATACGAACTTGTGTTAGACAAGCTTGAGCCGCACCCAGCTCGTTTGCCGAATTAAAGTCATTAAAGGTCAGTGGCCAGAGGCTGCAGACCGCCTGGCTTCACGTTATCTGTGTGATCTTGATGACCCACTTGCGCTCGCTGTGGTTTCGGAAAGTTCGAGACACGGCATCGTTAATTTTTAACACTGTTTACGGGCATCGTGAGGGTTTTGCAATACTCTAGCTACTAGGTTTTTTTTTATGTTTGAGTGGCCAGACAAACGAACTAGCGAGTCACCTGATGTTAAGTGATCACCACTGTCCATAGACACCCGCAGCGCTTGTATTCGCTAGCGCTTTTGACACGAAGCATACTAACGCTTTTTTGACTAAAGCCATACGGAGTCATTATGAGATGTCATAAACCAGCCAATCACAAAACGTCTCAAAGCTAGGAGTTAAAAAAGTAGGTAACTTTTACCGACTAAATGATAGATTCCGTACTATACTGCACGGCAGCTAGAGATTTACGTATTTGGCAAGCCTATCCTTAAAGTTCGAATCAAGCCTATTTCTTAACCCCCGACGCAAAAAGAGGGGTATTATAAATTTGACTGCTCTGCGTGTCTGTGTCTGTCTGTGGCACCGTAGCTCTTAAACGGGTGGACCGAACGAATGAGTTTTTTTATTTGAAAGCAGGTTTTTTAGCGATGGTTCTTAGACATGTTTATCAAAATCAGTTCAGCCGTTTTTGAAGTATTGAACTTTGAAATGAAAAGTCGGGGATTTTCAATCAACTACGTAGGCAAAGCTGAGGGCATAAGTAAGTTAGATTTCAATATTTTAGGACATTGCTAGCTCTACGAGTAGATTTTCCTACTTCAGTTTTTTTTCTTTACGACAACAGTTAAAAAACGAGCAAGTGAGTCACCTGATGGTAACTGAGCACCACCACCTGAACACTCACAACACCTTAAGATTGCCGATGCGTTACCAACCTAAAGGGCTAAGATAGAATTCAGCTCAAGCACTGCTGCCTGGCGGTAGGTAGAGAATAAGAGAATAATCTTGCACCTGCTTGTTTTATCACGCTGCAGTTTAATCTTTGACATTCGTTTGACATGTGTCTTTACTTCCTGTAGAAGTCATCGGAGTGTCTGTCAAATCAGGTCAGCTTGACAGTAACTGATTTCCAACCAGGCAACGGACCCAGGCAGTGTACTAACCTGCCCATACGCAAGTACAGTCGCGTTGTAGCCATCCAGCGCAGACTCCACCAGCTTCCGCACGCAAGTCTCGTAGACATCCTGCTGGTCGACGCTGGGCTCGAACGCGAAGTCGAACGTGAACGCGCGCTCGGCGCCGAGCGCGACGCCGCCGTCCCCGGCCGCGCCGCCGGCGCGCGCGCAGATCGAACAGCCCTCGACCACCTCGCCTGGAGTCTGCGGCCGTATCCTGATGAATTATACATGAGTTAGCATTTAATCGTAACTTCCTGAAAAATTATCACAGGCTAAGATTATAAGAGACTAGCTTATGACCGCGACTTCGTCTGCGCGGATCTGGGCTATCGCGCGGTGGCGCCCTCTACCGGAAGTAGGGATTAAATTCAGTATTGGATGTTTACTTCGCGATATAAGCCTGTACGGTCACCTGCATTTATATCTGCCACAGCGGAGCCTACAAAAATATCTGACACGTTCTACCGGCCCTAGTAATAAGTTCTTTATGCATGCTTTGCTGTGTCACATATTGGTGCTATTGACTGTACCTATTTACGCATGTTTTGTCATTTGCCATTGTCGGAAATAGGCACATATAATATCATTGGGCTAATATACTGTTAACTGTCCCATGATATTTATATATTTGTAGTAGAAATGTGAAGATCCAGCAAAAAATTATGAAGAAGCTTAAGACTATGTTGTGTACCTAGAGCGCGGGAGCCCATATCAGTATTTATAAATCCTTTCTAAAAAAATGTCAAGTGTCTACCCCCTCGTCGCGTTTTAGTTATTAAATAACCCTCCTTCGGGCAGTCGTGTAAAAATGCTAATTTTCAATTTTCTCACTGCGTTAGCAGCCATTAATATAATAAATAATACAAAACGGCTTTTCGAGTCCTTATCTAAGCACGCAGGCACGAACTAATACATAATAACATTCGATTCAGATACTGCACTCAAAGTAGCCATCAAGTAACTCTGCTTGATTTCCATGTAAACTCGAACACAAAGCCAATTTACTTTCATCTCATTCGATACGCCCGTTTCCTTCTGGCAGCACACGTCAAGCCATTGTTACCCGTGGTAATAGTAACGCGCCGCTGCAAGTGCAACACGGACGTCAGTACCACTACCATGAGTTTAACCCTTTATAAGGCAGAGGCGATTTAGCGACCACATGCATTGATTTAGAAATTCAACCTTATTGTTTTAGTAATAAGTTACAATATTCATTGTAATTATTGAAAATACTACTAGCTTTTAAAATATCCTTTGCCGGATATGTATTCGATAGCTGCTTTTGATTCTGTGGTAGTAGGTATGCTCCAATAAATGGGGCCTTATAAAGGGTTACAGTGACCGTACTCGATAGCGACGGCGTAAATTATTTGTATGGAGAGTTGTACAGCGCCTCTACAAATAATTTACGCCGTCGCTATCGAGTACGGTCACTGTAAACTCATGGTAGTGGTGCTGATAACTTGCGTACCCAGCTAACCTGGATTCACTTGTTATCGTAAAGGTTTACATTTACACTTGATTTGCAGGAACTGCATGGTAAATTAGCTTAGGTATTGGAGAAAGCCCAGGCGCGGCCGCTCCTTTTGAACAGGCAGGCGTGTGATTGGAGGCTCAATAGCACCACGCCTATTAATAAAGCATTAAATCTTACCATGTTTAAGTTTAAAGTCGCGGAAACTGAATTGTATCCTCCTGAGTCCTGACATTTTTTAACAAACTTAGCGTTTAAGACCTAGACATGGTTGATCTGCTTTGCTATTTTGGATTTTATTTCAAACTAAACAAAGCTGGTATGTAGTACGGGTAAGTAATATAATGTCAATGTCAGTAGCACAAAGATTCCACCTTGCGTACGCGAATCAGTTTCTTCAACACCCAAAGTTTCTTTATGATATCAAGTTCACCAGCGTTAAGTACCAGTCTTCACCAGCCAGGTGGGCAGAGGACACCAAAGGCTAATTCAGCGCTTGGCACGTGCTGCCGCTCATTTTATAAAATCCATCGCTCTATATTTAACCGACTTCAAAAAAAGGAGGAGGTTCTATGTTCCAATGTTTGTATTTTTTTTTTATGTATGTTCAGCGATTACTCCGGCAATTGTGGACCGATTTTCAAAATTCTTTTTTTTTCGAAAGGGTATTCTTCTGATGTGGTCCCAATGTCACCAAATTAAGATCTGATGATGGGATCCTAGGGAAATCGAGGGCAAACCTCAAATTTTATAGGCACACCTATGGCGATTTTGGCATTTTTAGTGTTAAGATAAGCATTTACATTCAGAAAGTATAATTTGGTAACCTGGACCTGATGAAGAAGACCATAGGTGACCTGACCAATGGCACTCGTCGAAGCTAAGTAATACTCGCTCGTCTATAAACGATCATGATTAACATACCTAGACAAGCGAGTAAGAAGAAGCTTTAAGTTAATGATTCTTTCGAACTGATCTGATGCTGAAGCCAGAAGGTAGGCAACGGAACTCTGTTATAAAACAACGTAAGTTAGTCGTGTTTGGGCTTAATGGAATCGTTGTGAGACGTACTTTGGCTACGAATCACTAAAAAGTATGAAATAAAATTTTTTTAACAAAAAAGTTAAACCGACTCCAAAAAAATTAAAAAAATAACAAAAAATGGAACCGACTACTTTTATAGGTACCTACTAACTCGAAGTCGGTGACTCAGCACGACCCAGCAGGAGTGATTGAAACCCATTGTATGTAGGTGAAATAGACGCCTATTGTTCCACTCCTGCTGGGTCGTGCTGAGGCACCGACTTCGAGTTAGTAGGTACCTATAAAAATATTTTCAAGGGTTTTGTAGTCGGTTCCATTTTTTGTTATTTTTTTAATTTTTTTGGAGTCGGTTTAACTTTTTTGTTAAAAAAAATTTATTTAAAGTACATTATTGGGGCGGTCATCGCAACCCCACACCAATCCCATCCCTCATCTCTCGCGTAAGTTCGTCAAATTCCTAAAACGTCGTGCGCCCTTCGCGCCCGCATTGCAGTCCGTTGACGGGTATTGTTTTAAATACAAAGACTTATTGTCCCGCAGGAATCAAGCGTTGGTATCACGAAGCGTACACAATTCAATATAGGGACTAGAGGAAGTCCTAATTATTTACGTTCCGCCGGCCAGCGGTGTGAACTGGCCCTATACTACGAAGTGTAAAATTACTACGTATCTTACCGTCCCGCTGATGCTTATATTATTTAATACAAGAGTGAGAGGGACGGTACGAAATGAACTTCGATTTTCGAATTTCATAGTAGCCCCACTATACTGCGCTGCGGTGCAGCGAACAAAAGAGGAAGCATTCTATATATGGAATGACAGAAAAGGAAGCGTTGCTATGAGTGATTCGTACAAAAGGACCGGCCTATGTGTACGTAAGAACGCCTTGTGTGGTCTCATATTGGAGTGAAGTGCAAAGACGTACTGTCGACATCAGAAGCAAGATTTTAAACTTAAAGGAGGGAGCTTAAGGCCGCCTTACACATGCTCGTTACTAGCATGCTAGTACCTAAGTACCAGTGTGCCACTAAATAAGCATTCTTAATAGTAGCACGTGTCCTATACACACATGCTAGTGGGTAGCATTTGCTCAATAGTAGCGTAATTTCGTGCTAGTGACTAGCATATGTAACAGTAGCTTTAGCGTTATTTTTGATGATGATGAGTTATCGTTTTCTCAGTACATTGAATTAGTACCTACTAGCAAAGTAGGTGGGTCGCTCAACCTTTTCTTGTCACTCGTTGTTATAGTTACGATCTCATGAGTTACTCTTTAAACCGTAAGTTTCTAGGATTAAAATTTGCCAAACATACATTTTTGAGGTATTTTAAGCCCCTTCTATAATTGGTCATCTAATAAGCATGTTAATAAAACTTACTTCAAGGAATCACAAATAATAACAATGAAATTAAAGTGGTTCAGCCGATATGTAGATCCCAAGTAGATAGAGCTCAAGTATTTCTAAATAATAACCGAACCTGAGGCCGTATATCTAAAGCTCTAACGCTCGTAACAGTGTTCACTATTTCTTTCTTCTACTCGTACTTTTGTGCAGCACCGTCGGTGAAAGCGATTGTGAACCCGAGTGCGTTAGACAATTATTACCTCTGAACAAATTAAAGATTCTTCCAGTATTCAGAGACTCTAGAAAGCATTATCTTAATTATGTAATCTAACGTTTGTTTATTCTATATAATTAAGAAACACGACGTGTACTAAGCATTGTTTCGCAGTGAAAGACTTCAGGCGGGAACACAATGGGGCACGCGAGCCTACCTAGTATCAGGCACACCGCACGCGAGCGCCAAACAATATGAACTAGACTCCAGCAATGTAATAACAATTTCATTATATCGCCTTCTCTAAGGAAACATTATCTAAACATTTTTTAAAAAGCTCGTACCTCAAAATATACTCAGCGGCACAAAATTTGGCCCACCCTCCATACAAAAATTGGGCTCCACAGAAAACCAGCGTTACTACACATGATGTGCGGTAACACATGCTGAGTGGAAACCCTTTTTTTGTTATCCTGTCGTGTCACCAAGTAATATAGTTTTAGAGCTAGTTTTAGTCTTAGTCTTAGGTGGTACTTATGGAACCAAAATAAATCTTTCTTTCTTTCAAAAATAACCGATTCTGCATACATTTCAGGGACAGATCTTTTGCCGCTCAGTATATTATGTATAATTTTTCTGAGTGAGCTTTGTGAACATTCTTTGAAGAGACAATTTTGCTGACGTATTGATTTGAGATACCTTTCGAATCATTTAGAGATAATTGAGATACCCTAATTAGACCTGGTAGGAGTGTTATTTCTGAGGCTAAGGGGCTGTTTCACCATCCATTGATTAGTATTAACTGACGGTTAAATATGATCCCGTCTCTATTTGTTTTGTTCGAATAAACGGAGACGGCATCACATTTAACCATCAGTTAACACTAATCAATGGGTGGAGAAACAGCCCCTAAATGTAGTGAAGTTATCAATGGAAAGTTACATAAAACAGACTATTTAGCTGCCGACAGGATCGCTTGACCTTGTAAAAATAAAATTTATGATCGTAATTATATCATTGCTATATGGGGCCCTATAGAATACAGCCAACACGACACCTAATAATATAACCACCCACATCTCCTTTCGAAACAAAGGCAAGTTCAGTGGCACTCGACTCGCCAATAAGTTAGTTAACAAGTTACTCGGATGGATTTACTCGTAAGTGCAATCGTTTTGTTTGTGCACTGTAACTTGCGACTGGGCATAGTCTTTATCTGGAAACAATGTAGTCGCGAAGCAGGGAAAGCATTGTGACGACGAAGAGTCAACAACATACGAGTACAAACGGATGTTAAAAAATGTATAAGTCTCGGTTCATGGAAGTTTTCAATACTTGGCAGGAAGGTTTAATTAGTCTTACGAATACATGGAACTTTAACAGCATGCTAAATATCTGTTGATCAGAAAAATAATTCTTCTTTACAAAGAATGATGGGCAGACATGTATGGAATCTAGCCTCATCTCATCACAATCACCAAAACAGCATTTGCTATAATTGTTATTAGGGCCACTAATCAGTGTAAGCTCATATATTTGAGAGCTGGTAACTTGCTTCTCCGGGGCTTTTGAAGCTTGTCCTCATATTAGAAAATTAAGCTGTAACTAGCTTTTACGTGATATGCATGACATTTGTATTGGATATGGAAGCCGATTTGCCCATCATTCAAAATGCAAGGCTTGATTATTAAAAATATAAAATTAGTTCGTCAGTTTAATTTCCTAAATATATCTAACACGTATTTTTTCTTTCGTCGATTTAACAAAAAATATGGATATACTTACAGTCGGTTAAAGACAGTTACAGTTCTGTGTGATGTCACAAGTCCCCGCTTCCGAACTTTGTTTTTTTTTTGTTTGATTGACAAAAGAAAAGTGTCCATCATTTTCTGATAACATAACCGACGAAATAAATAGAAAAATGTTTTTTACCGAGGAATCTACTCAGTTCAGATGATTTTCGCCCTAGACATAATGTTTACTACACAACCCGGATCAAACCACAAAGTGGAACCACTATCCAAAGACTCCAGTGTCCAAAATGACTTAAAAATATCATATAACAACGGATCAAGGAAGTAAGCTAACATGAAAAGAGTGTGGTGTGAATCGCTGGGGGCGCATTGTCCCAGCTATTACGGCTATTGGTACACATCGGTACAATAGCACGTGGCCCATTGTACTGGAAGCTATCGCACTCCTATCGCGTAATCGCCGGATATTGCGGCAAATTGACTCAATCACTCATGAAAGCACAGCTTTTGTGCCGCTGTAAGTTGATAAATTGCGAACGTTTCTAGTGTATTCATAGCTGCATTTGCCATGTAAGGAAACCACATAATTACGACCTTAAAGGTAACGGCAAGCAAAGGTTTGCAAATGGTAGGACCTTGTGCAAGGTCCGCCCAGATTACTACCACCATCTTGCTCGCTAATCTTGCCGTGAACCAGCAGTGCTTGCACTGTTGTGTTTTGGCGTGAAGAGTACCTAAGACAGCCGGTGAAATTACTGGCACTTGAGGTATCCCATCTTAGGCCTCTAGGTTGGCAACGAATCTGCCATACCCCTGGTGTTGCAGATGTTTATGGGCGGTAGTGCTCTTACCATCAGGAGACTCACTTGCTCGTTTGCCATCCAGTCGAATAAAAAAAAACCTCTGCTAATACTTCTAGAATTAAAAGAAAGTCCCCTTGCGCTTCTCGGTCTATTATCTTATCTAGCAATTATATGTCCCAAGTTCCGAACCATTGGACTATTATCTTCGGAAGTTTTTTTTTTCAAGGTTCTGTAAATGAATTGAACTGTTTAATTTTAGCGCAAGTACCTAATATTAACTTCATCATTGTTAGTTATCGCTTTCACTAATCAAAAGGTATTGTATCGATATTTCCGCGGATTGTTTTGTCACACACAATTTCCCCAAGAAACTCGGGATTAAACAGCAAGTAAAACTGCTACGACGAATAACCCAGAGCGTATTGCCGAACCTTGCGCAACTCATAGGCAATCACGTGCAAAAACAGAAGAAATATTAAATCATAATGGTAACGCAATATCTGGGAACTGGTAAGGCTATGTAGAACAGGCGTGGGCGCGATCTAAGAATTTTGCCAGCTTCGCCCACGGGCCACGTGGGCAGGATAGAAATGTAGCTTGCCCTTTCGCATAGACAACCCTGACTTTTGAGCTGATTTGAATTTTATCGAATTCTCCTTACACGTATCATATCTATCGTTACCAGAAAAATATAGTCAATGAGAAAACAATCGACATTTAACTAAAACCAGGGTATAAGGTGGATAACATATTAATTAATGGAAGATACGTAAAAATACATAAAGATTTCTTAACATTTGAAGAAGGTAACTATAACAATATCGTCTTAATCTCTAGAAACAATGATCAGATTATGAATATAGATATAGCGCGTGGAGATTTAACGCAACTTGTTACCTACCACTCTTTTGTCACTAAGCAGTGAATGCGGTAACAGACTAGCTACCATTTCCTGACATCATCTAATAAATAACACATTACGTGGGCAAGCAAAGCAGTAGGCACTTGTTTTGATAATAAAGATGTATCTCTAGCTTTTATTTGCATAAATATAGATCATGTCTTACAGAGCTGTAGCTCTTAGCCCGACAAAGCCTATTGCATAAACAACAACGGAGACTTCGATCGCTTGCCATAGCGGCATCGTGTTTGACTAAACAATATGGATTCAAATGCAAACAGCTTTTGCTAACCCGCCATTCAAACGATTGTAGACAATATAACAGCACCAGTGAGTCTTCTATAACACCAACGCGATGTTGTTGACTTCATAGCGATGCAGGTTGCTCAAACAATAAATATGTCAAGTTTATTGTTAAAAGCGTGACGTGTTGAATAATAGAGTGCCACTGGCACACCTCAGTAGGTTATGAAGACGTCCAAATCCAAAGAGATGGTTGGACTGCGAAAATTCCAGTCACGTACAAAGTGGCTTCTACCGGACGTTCATGTTATGTAAGATTTTGAATATGAAAAAAAGCTAGGTGTTTCAAACACGGTAAGTTTGTTTTTGGCCCTAAACGGTCCGCAGCGCAGTCAAGACGTGACCCATTGTTCCAAGGACAGACTGAATAATTAATACGGTAATACCTCGTCGAATTGTAGACAGAAACTAGTTCAACCATTACCAATTCTAGGTTTACAGATAAAATAGGACAGCAACAGTTGATAAAGATGATTGACAGAATCGATACTCATGCCACCCACGTCGCACGTATCAAAAGTAACGAACTTGGGAATTATTAATGGAGCATTTGACATCAACGACAAACACCGAAACTAACGCGTTTCAATCAACAACTGGTTACATGAACATGTGTAGGCTGTTGACTAGAGGTTGGCCCCTCATTTATCGGCGCGACGGGTGACTAATGATGGTAAATTCAAGGAAAATCAATGACGAAAATGATACAATACTGCCTATAAAGGATTAACTTTTACACAAATTTCCAGGCTCAGACGTGTCATCATGCAGCATTTGCGTCAAGGCTCAGTATTCTAAGTACTATTAAATTAAACTATAAAATAAGCACAAGATCAACCAGTGATTGTTTCTTGCAAGTCATTGTGACAATCAGCTCTAAAGAAACCAATATTAAATAGGAACAATTCCACTCATAAAGCACTTTCTTGCCACTCTTTGCCGTCTCGCCACGAAGCAATGTCATGAAGTGATCGTGAATCATAAAATTTCTTTTCTCCTTTCTAAAATTACAAATCGTATTAGTGTGCTATTTTGGTACTCATTCACAACTGTTGCATCGATTATCATTCCGCGATAATGCCCTATTTTCTGACATTTCGATGTGAGCAAATGTGTGGACGAGAAATATCAATATTTCATGGAACTGACTTTCGTTATAGAATCGCAATATCACCATGATCACAATAGCTATTTTTAATTTAAGAGTGAATCTTTCAACAAATTTTCGGCGTTTAAAGCGAACTCGTACCGATGTAGTAATATAAGTTTATAAAAGCGCATCTTCTGGTGATTAAGCCACAGCGTCTCAAACAGAGCGGCACAATTTCATAAAACCAAAGATATTCCCGATTAACCGTCAGACGCAAAGGCACCAAGCGCAACGCGTGATAAGAATTCCAATCACTTAAAACAACGTATTTCCTTTCACAACATTGATTACATTTGAATAATCTCTGGTATGGCATTCGGAGATTTAGAGTTAATCTCAAAGTTTTAGGCAAGTTACTTGTTTTAAAAATACACTAGCTCTTAATTTTGTCCTTCCCATTCCCGTAACGTGATATAAAGGATGTTGTTTGAACTCAACTTGTTCATGAGTTGCGCGGTAATATCATATTTTGATATATATGAGCAGTTAAGCTAATGTCCGATTCTAAATTTAAGAATAATTTCATATTAAATGAGCATTGAAAGTTTTTGCCTTGATGTAAATGTGGGTGGAAACGGAAAACAAAAAAAAACCTTTGTCATAGTTATGGTCTGTCCCATAATTCGAGATAATAAAATGACGTTTCATGTGTTACCTGTTTTTTGCGTCTCATAAATAGTGATGTGCCGCAACCGGTAATCACCGAAAGATTTTGTAGGTACCTGTGTACCAATATATGTACGTCGTAAAATATTACGATATGAACGGATCCGTGATGTAATAACATGTAGGACACTTAGGATATTCTAGAAAAGGCAAAATAGGTCTAATAAAAATGCGACAATTTTGGAGATATTTCGACTTTTTATAGATGTTGATGTTTCAATTAAATTCTAAGTAAGATCATTGCCATAAGCTGCTGAAAATACACTTAATAGGTGTTCCCTTCTTTCACAGACAGAATTTTCGTAGAATTTCGTTTCGCAGAAAATATTTCATATAGGTAATATTTGCTCTTCGTATGTTTACTTGGAATATTATTGTTTTAACGACTATTAACTTGAATGGAACATATTTAATAGAAAAACTATTCAATGAATTTTATAATCTCACTTAATTTTTTATCAAACTTATCAAATTGTAGAATTATTTCCATTTCATTCATTCATATATCCATTTATTGTTATTTTTGCTATCGTAAAATATAAATTTTTATCGGTTATTTACGAAACCGGAATCACGGAGCCGCACTGTTCGTTTTATGCTGGCCACATTATTTTTACGTTTGACATTTCAGACTGTCATTTTATTATCTAGAATTATGGGACAGACCATAGGTAAAGTTCCATGAACATTTACACTAGGTACAATTAAAGTAGACCGTAAAGCCAAGGTGATAAGAAGTTGACAAATCGTTGAAATAAAGAGCAAGTTTAGCCATAGAAGGCGTGATTGATAACAATTCACACCGCCGGTGACGTAAAGCAACTCTATTTGTCGTTTCACCGTCATGTCTACCGTCTGTTTGCACCTTTTAGAAATATTCACATTTCAAGAATTAACTTCATAAATTACGAATTATTTCCGTTTAATTTTAAAGGTGCGTGTTTTAAAGATGGTGCGACGAAAGTTTAATACGGTCGCAAAATGTAAGGTAAGGAAGACGTTTTTCAAAGGGTGATCACTACACTGTCTTGCCTTTGTAGCTGAATAAACAAAGTATTATTTATTATGCAGGTACACGTGGTATGCTGATGGATGACTGCGCCGTTGGAGTACCAATATATAATAAAAGCGGAACTTGCTAATTTGCGAGACTGGCTGTAAGTGAGAAATGCTTTGAAGCCAGTCCTGCTCGAGTTGACTTGCAAACTTCAAAAGAAAATTTACATTAAACCACGGCGGCCGTTAGAACAACTAATTACAGCAAAATAGTAACTCCATTATTCATGTTGCAGCCATTTCTGGTTTGCACCCGTTTATAGATTTGGTATGAATTATCATTTGTAAGTTATAGATATAGAGTGGAGGCAACCTACCTGAGCATATTTTCATGCAATTTTGTAGAGACCTGGTAGAGACAAGGAATAAATCTTTTTGCTTATGGCCGAGCAATTCCGCTACAGGTCTTGTTTTTTCCATCTGTGTGAATTTTCGATTCGAATGTTTCGTCCCGGCATCTACCTATAGATATTCGATGAAATAGTATGTTAACTTTTTCTTCTGCTTTGATGTTCGTAATTAATTATTCAAGTGTAATAAAATGACTGCTCTAATATGAGCATTTCAACATTGATAACACAAATTTGTGCCAGTTGACGTATGCTAACTTTGCACATTCACGCGCGTTTTGACACTTTAAAACCAATCAGCAACATTTTTTAAGTAACTCAAAATATGCAATGTGCTTTGGACTGTAGATTTTACTAGTGCTAGTCACGAGGAACTATCTAGACCTTCATTTGTTCAGATAGTTAGTTCAGCCTGGCAAACTTCTGGAATGTACAGTCGCCAACATGTACATCTGGTTACATTACGAAAGGGTTCACTAATGGTTTGTTAAAGTTGGCGACTGTACGCGCTCTCGTCATTTGTTTTCGCTCGGCCGACCATCCAGAGCGCAGCATTAGCTAAGATATCGCAAAAGGAATGAACAGTATTTTATAATTAGCCGCTGTAATAGTATGTAACTAACGAGCTAAGAATATTCGACGCGGAAGCGAGAAAGTCGACTTGTTTATTAATGTTTATGATACGAGTTATAAGTGAGATGACACACTAAGAGGCATGGGTTTCTGTTTTGGGAAAGGTGATAAATTGAAGACTGGTGCAATTTGTTTGTGCTTTCTTTGAGAAATTTTGGATTAATATGCTGATTAATGATAAGCACGAATGGCTATAATTGGCCAACATTAACTAACAACCAAGACAAAACAATATACATATCGGCAAGGGGAGCCTGTTGTTTTACCAAATTTATTTTGGTCAAATTTCATTTCCCAAACAATTTTTAGCAACTTTTTGTTTGGCAATGCAAACTTAGGCACAATTTTAATACGAATATTTTCATTACGTCAAATTTTCACTCGACAAAATATTATTACGAAAAATTACATTATGGCATTTGGTCACATAGCAAATGCTTTAATAAGGCAAAAGAACATTAGACAATAAAATAAAATTTGTGCGAGCGAGCGAGCGAATAAGAATAAGAATAAGAATAAGAATAATTTTATTGTTGAACTGTGTACAAAGGTGTTAAGTTATACATATTTAGACACAACAGTTTATCCATTACGGACATACAATATTTATGAAACAAAATAAAAAATAAAAAAAAACTAAAACTAAATCTAAGTTCCGGGACGGCAAGACACGAAGTTTGAGTTTTGCACTTCGTAGTATAGGACCAGTGAATTTAATCTGCATAAAACTCATTAATGCTATAAAAGGTTTTATTGATGAGCCAACGTTTTAGGCTACCCTTAAAATTTCTATTTTCAAGTGATTTAATCTCGACAGGCAATTTATTAAAAACTCGCATAGCGGCAATGAAGGCACTTTTGAACATAATTTTATTGTGGACCTTAGGAATACGGTAATTATATTTGTACTGGGTCCGCAGATTGTGACGAAGTGATGACATTTTTGTGAAATATTCTCCATTACGTTTTACAAAGAGACATAGCTCAAGTATATAAATTCCAGTAAGCGTTAAGAACTTCTTTTCTTTAAAAACATTTCTGAGTGAGTGTCTGCAGTGCAAGTGGTACATAGTGCGTAAACATCTTTTTTGCAATCTGAATGTAGTTATGACGTCGACAGAGTCACCCCAATAAATAATGCCGTATGTGAGCAGTGAAAAAACATTACCATAATATGCGCTCTTAATGATACTTTCAGAACAGGTCTCTGAAAGTATCGATAAGGCATAACAGGCCTTCGCAATTTTTTTGTTTAAATCAGCTATGTGAGATTTCCAACTTAGATGTGAATCAATTTTAATTCCTAAGAAGTTACCGCTGTCAACTTGTTCAATATTTACCGCCCCCTCTGTTACATCAATAGTCATAGGTATAGTTCTGTAATTTCTAAACTGCATCAGTTTAGTTTTGTTCAGGTTAACATTAAGATTTAAAGTTTTCAGCCACTTAACGACAACACCCAGTGTGTTATTAATATTGTCTTGTAGCTCTTCACTTGATTGTGAACCAGAGAACAAAAGTGTAGCATCATCCGCAAAGAGGACGCATAGTTCATTTACAACTTTAGGTAGTTCGTTAATGTAAATTAGAAAAATAAGTGGGCCTAGCACACTTCCCTGCGGAACACCCACAGTAACAGCTTCAAAATCAGATCGCTTCTGCTCTATTGATTTAGTTACATTATTATAATATTCGATTACTGTCGCCTGTTTTCTATCACATAAGTAGGTCTTGAAAAGGGTGAGGGCATTACCTCGTATGCCAATATTTTCTAACTGATATAGGACAGTCTCGTGTACTACGCAGTCGAACGCCTTAGATAAATCTAATAATAGAGCAAAACACGGTCTCTTGTTGTTAATCTCATCCCAAATACGCATAAAAATCTTAAATATTGCCAATGAAGTAGATTTTCCTTGTTGGAATCCGAACTGATTTGGACTTAGTATTTTGTTAGCTTCTAAAAATCCCAGTAACCTGTTATATATAACTTTTTCAAAAATTTTTGAGAAAGTTGGAAGCAATGCTATAGGTCTATAGTTACAAGTTTGATTTCTAGCACCTTTTTTGTGCAACGGTTTAATTAATCCTTTTTTTAAATCATTAGGAAATATTCCCGTCTCAAGCATGAGGTTAATAATATATATTAGAGGATCCGAAATATTATCAATGCTGGCTTTAATTACTTGAACAGGAATAGAGTCATGGCCAAAACTTTTTTTGTTACTGAGTGACTTTACAATATTTTTAAGTTCACTTTTGTCGACGGGCCTTAGAAAAATACTTTTGCAGACCCTTTGAGATACATTTCTATATTTATCACAGGGCAAAGTGCTAGTAGTATTTTGGTGTAGGAAATAATTATTAAAGGTTTCAGCTATTGTTGATGGGTTCGAAATACTGATCCCGTTGCATGTTATCTCTTTAATAGTTGTTTTTAAAGGATTTTCGGAAGAAGTATGTTGCTTAATCAATGACCATGTTGCTTTAGATTTATTCGTACTATTACGAATAAACTTATCATTTGAAATAATTTTTGAACACCGTATAACTTTCTTATATAGTTTGCAGTACATCTTGTATTTCGATAAAAGCAATACGTTTTTATGTCTTTGAGTTAACAAGTGCATTTTGCGTTTTATTTTGCTTGCTTTTTTGATGCCTGTCGTTTTCCAGTTGGGGTTTTTCCTATACGTTTTTCTAACTGTCTCTAGCGGTATTGTTAAATTGAAGATTAGTGAATATATATCTATAAATGCCTCATATGCACTATTGGGGTCTTTTTTATCGTAAACATCAGAAAAATTAATCTGTGAAATGTACTTCATAAAAATTTCTAAATATTTATCAATTTTCCTAGTATGAACAAACCAAAACTTCTCTTTAAAGCCGAGTGATGTAGGAAAAGTAAATAACTGACCAGTGTGATCTGATATGCCTAAATTTAAAACTGTGGTTGAACCCTGTCGAATGTTTGATATTATATTATCAATACACGTTTGCGATGTATTAGTAATTCTTGTCGGTTCAGAAACTGTGGTTTTTACATTGTATTTACATAAACAAGAAATGAAAGAATGTTTAACTGAATCATTGCTCAGTAGGTTAATATTAAAGTCACCTGCCAGAATTACTTTACGCTTAAAATTACGGGAACGAAGTGTTAATTTATCTAGCAAGACTTCAAGATTTTTAAGAAAAAAAGAAATATCACCATCAGGACTTCTATAAATACAGACCACAATACAATTCAGGTCTGGTATTAGGATACCACAACTTTCAAAATGCAATTCCCCTGAGAGAGCAGAAATCCAATCTAGATTAATAAAGTTTAAGTTTTTTTTGACATAAATGCAGACTCCTCCTCTCGACATTTTTTTCCTACAAAAATATGCGCCCATTACGAAATCATCAATTTGTAGAGTGGACACCTGATCATTTTTTAAAAAAGTTTCAGAGCAGCATATAATATCTATGCCCAAAGAGTCTTTCAAAATTTCCAATTCACTAACTTTTGACTTTAGGCCTTGAACGTTTTGATGAAAAACTGAGAAAATGTTTTTATTGGGGTCGAAAAAAGGCACTTTCTTCGTGAACACTGTCTATTTTATTAGGACCGGAAGCTTCATTACATATTGACGCGCACCTAATTTTAGTATTATTAAACGTATAGTAATCATACTTATAATTTAAACTGAGTATGCGATTTAACAATGCCACACTTAGTCTCAACTTACGATTCCTATAGGAACAGAAAGGTCGGTCATATGGACTTATAAAAGAAGACCATTGCTTAAATTCGACACATAATAACTTATACATTTCGCTTATTTTAGGAACATTAACATATTTGCTTAAATAAACATCACTAAGTAAAACATTTGTGTGAGATAATCGCTGCATGTAATTATATAGCGTTGCCTGTAGTTTAATTACACTTTTATCATATTGACCACTTAAAATAATAACATAGTCATAATTACTAAAGTCTTTACAGAGAGCTAAACAGGATTCTAATAGATTATCGGTAGATGCTCCTGGTTTAACGATGGCAGTAACGAGATGAGTTTTTCCGAGATGGTTTTGCAAGTATCTTCTTAAAAAAACGCATCGATCATCTGAAAATATCATGACTTTACGTTTTACAGTTTGAATACCATCTGGCACTGTCGAAGTTTTAGGTGAACCTTC
Source organism: Choristoneura rosaceana (assembly GCA_037349165.1). Lineage (NCBI taxonomy): Eukaryota > Metazoa > Arthropoda > Insecta > Lepidoptera > Tortricidae > Choristoneura > Choristoneura rosaceana. The sequence continues at coordinate 4,338,958 of JAZBNJ010000026.1, forward strand.
ATCATTTAAGTCATTGTCATCTCGACAGTTAAATAACGATTTATTCTCTTTTTTGCTATTGTTAATAGAAATGTTGTGTATATCATCGCGCTTTGCAGAGGGGCGGTGCAAGGAGCCTAGCAGTTCTGGTTCATCATGATATACTGATTCTGGTTGTTGGAAGTCAGCCCGCTCAATGGCTAAACGGACTTGAGAGGTGCAGCTGAAGAGGGTGTCAGTCGTGAGCTGGTTAATGTTTTTTTCCTTTGACGTTCGTTTAGGTGTGGCCTTAGATAAGTTTCCACTATCGCCCAAAAGCTTTTTGTACAGTTCTATTTTATTCTGTTTCTCTTCTACACTTTTCGTGATATCAGAAACTGTACAATTCAAGCGGTCAATTTCTTCGTGAGCACTGGCGAGCTGTATAGTTAAATTAGCCACTTGAGATTTTAGTTCTACAATTTGATCATTATCAGTCGTTGAGAAGTTCGGCAGGCTGCGCATAGTATCATCGTGTTCTTGAGAATCCAAATCAGATTCGGAGTTTGAAGAAATTTCTAGGGCTGGAGATGCTACTGGCGAAGAACTCTGACGAACAGGCCTAATTTTCCGGATCGTTATATTATTATGATCAATGTTTAATATTGGGCGTACACTGCTAGTGCTAGCAGTATTTTTTAACTGTTTACTTGAAGTGATTGGACTCTTATTACGACATATGTGACATCTCCATGCGTTTCTTCTGTGTTCGGACATAATATCAAATAATTTGAGACTGACATTTACGGTGCACAGTACATGATAAGAACTCGAACACTGGTTACACTTCAAATAATCTCTGGTATGAATTTCTGTTTTGCATTTTACACAGAGCATCTGCGTTGTTTTTTTTGGAGACATTTTAAATTTCTTCACACCAGGTCTTCCAAAAAGTCACTGTCAATTCAATTATGTTTAACGGTTTTTTTTTTTTTTTTATGCTAGATAGGTAGTAATTTATACAAATAGTGTTATTTATCATTCACACAACCGAAACAATGTTCTATTAAATATAAACTGAACACTGTTTTGGTACAGAAATGCGAGTTATTTCTTCAATGTTAGTTCCACCGCACACGTTAAACAAAAGTGCTAGTTATAACACTCATGATACAATTTGAACAAAGATAACACATTAACTGTTCACGTTCATTGATATAAACATATTTCAGCTAAACTTTGCCAAAAATTATGCATTAATAACTTCTTTTAATAAATATAAACACGGAGCTCGATGTTTACGTCAATGTTGTCAACTACCCTCCAATTAAATACTTGTTTTTACTGTAGCATTATTCTAGCAAGTTACAAGAAATAGTTAATGAGAAAAGTTCTTTTTTTTTCTCTTTAGAACATAAAGGCCACCGCATTAATTCAACACTGGTTTATGAACACAATTGTTTGCTATTTACTTTGGTAACAGAACATACCATAATCCAATGAATACAAAGGGAAAGAGTTGAAGCACTTTGCCACCACAATAAAAAACTTTCAATCCTTGATCACGTTAAGACAGAGATTAGACAGCCGTTATAGCACTACAGGCTATTAAGGTAACAAACTGGTGCAATAAAGACAATCTTAGAGGACAATGCAATAAGACGAGTCTAAATTAGGTGCGTTAGCCTGGATGAGTTCACTTTTAATAAGCTAATAGGCTTTATGTTCTTAGACAATCTTATAACATTAAACAACTTTAAACGAGCATACAAGCTTGTGTATACTTATTTGTTTTCTCGGGATTTCGGAAACTGCTTTGACAATTTGGCTGGAAGTGAACGAAATTATAAAATCGAAGTTCGTATCGTACCGTCCCTCTTGCTCTCATATTAAATGTGTCAGAGAGACCGCACGACACGAACTTCGGGTTTCGAGTTTCCTAGTAGTTGTACAGACACCTTCTAGGCAAACGTGTACCATCTTAGGCCTCATCTTCGCCTTCCATCAAGCGAGTTTGAGGCCAAACGTAAGCCTATTTTTTATAAAAAAAAAATATGATGTGTTTTCAGAGAAGACTAATCGATTTAACTTGATTTCATCTCTAGGAAAATGTTTGTACATTTTCTTTAAACTAAATAAATTTCACGAGCAAGATATTAAATTTTTTAACTTTTAAAATTTAATTAAAACTTTTACGCTAATGAGAACAAATTGCCATAATAATGTAACTGCCACGAAGTGCATTCATAAATCACACGGTGCATAAAGTTTATTCACTTTCGCTGTAGACACAAAATTGAATGCGCGCACGTATTTGTTTAGACGCTTTCTATCTCAATTTTGTCAGAAGCTACAGATTAACCGCCGTAAGCTTGACCTGCAAGAACCTTGTCTCAATAAGCCATTTATAATTTGCCAACAAACTGTTTTGCAATTTGGCGAAGTATAATTGTATTTTTTTTTGTATAACATAAAATTTATTAAATGAGTAAATAAATAAAAGTGCTCATCAAGAAAGTCATTGGGGTATGTTATGAAAATGTTACATAACAAGCAAACGGAAATAAAACTTTTTGTTTGTATATCGACAAGCTCCAAAATATCGATGTAACCTTTTTCAAGCACGGTGTGTATGTCAACTACATAAATGTATCTACATATAGACTTGACCTGGCTCTATTTACAATTAATATCTCTCTCAAAAACTGATGCACCTAGCTGTTGCCCGCGGCTCCGCCCGCGTGGAATTCGGTTATCGCGTGCTGTTAACTCGGGAACTGTGCATTTTTCCGGGATAAAAAGTAGCCTATGTCACCATGCCCATAAATTATCTCTATGCCAAAAAACACGTCGATCGCTCCGTTTAGACGTGAAAGACGGACAAACATACACACTTTCGCATTTATAACATTAGTATGGATTTGGATACTTCGTGTACTTGCAACTATCTCTCTCTTGAACTTTCACACGCTCAAGCATCGTTCGCCCGAGAGCCCTCCCAAGCCGGCCGATGTCAACTGATACCACTTATAATTGGAACTCTCGTTCAGCGTAATGGCCGTGGGAAACGAGGAAAGCGAGAACATAGCGATAAGTCACGGTGATACGATTCTAATGTGATCCTGAACAAGTGATAGATATGACAAATTTAAAGCTGCTAATTTGTCCATGCCGTCGTGTGGTGTCGGTTGAGAATTACACCACCCCCTCTCTTCCCGTGGGTGTCGTAAGAGGCGACTAAGGGATAAACCGGAGGATGGGCAGCAGCGTCCTCCGCGAACGATCGGGTATTACTGCGGTCGCCAACCCGCCTGCCAAGCGTGGCGACTAAGGCATTTTCCCCCCAAGGTACTAGATATAAATTATAATGAATCCACAAATTAAGCCCAGACCCCTAGTCCCCGGCGGCCCCGCTATTCCTGGCTCCGGTAGCGGCCATGGTAACGGCGGGGCAGGGGGTGCTACAGTTAATCCCCGGCAGAGATCCGGCTACCAAAAAAGACAACCTTTGGCCCTGGCAACATATAACTGCCGAACACTGCGGACCGATAAAAAGATACTGGAACTTGAAGAAGAATTGAGCAGGTTACGATGGGGAATCATAGGGCTGTCAGAAGTCCGTAGAGAGGGGGAGGACATGATAACCCTGAAGTCCGGTAACTTGCTCTATTTCCGGGAGGGCGACCACCAGTCTCAAGGAGGTGTCGGGTTTATCGTCCATAGGTCCCTCGTGAACAACGTGGTGAAGATCGAGAGTGTGTCGACCAGGGTAGCGTGCCTTGTACTCAGAATGACCCAACGATATTCGTTGAAGGTCATACAGGTATACGCTCCGACCTCGACGCACTCCGACGATGAGGTAGAGGCTATGTATGAGGATATTTCCAGAGCCATGCATAGCTCCAGAACTCACTTCACAGTTGTTATGGGGGACTTTAACGCAAAGCTGGGCAAACGAGACGGTGAAGAGTTGAGAGTGGGGAAATTTGGAGTGGGGCGTAGGAATCACCGGGGCCACCTACTGGCCGGTTTCATGGAGAAGGAAGGACTCTATATGATGAACTCCTTCTTCAGGAAACGTGAGCATAGGAAGTGGACCTGGATGAGCCCTGATGGTGTTACGAGGAATGAGATAGATTTTATCATGTCGACGAAAAAGCACATATTCAATGATGTCTCCGTGATCAATGCGGTTAAAACCGGGAGTGATCACCGTATGGTACGAGGCTCGTTGAATATCCAGTTCAAGCTTGAAAGGTCTCGACTGATGAAATCTACGCTCCGTCCGGAACCTGCTCAGCTCCAAAACCCCGAGAGCTTTCAGCTCGAGCTTCAAAACCGTTTCGAATGCCTAGGTAGCGACGTGGACGATTACAACGACGGGTTTGTGGAAGCTGTCCATACGGTCGGGTCTAAGTTCTTCAAGACCCGCCGTACTAAAACCAAAAAGATTTCGGACTCCACCATTAGGCTCATGGAGGTGAGGCATGAGATGACTCTGCAGTCCTCTGGTGACGCTTGTCGCTATCGGCAGCTCAACAGGCAGATCTCAAAGTCTCTGAAGCGCGATGTACGCCGATTTAATACTAATAGTATTGAAGAAGCTATTGAGCGTAACAGGGGCTCAAAGGTGTTTACCAGGGATCTGTCTGTTGGTCAAAGCCAGTTGATGAAGCTGAAGACCGAGGACGGCAGAGTGATTTCATCCAAACCTGAGCTGTTGGGGGAAGTTGAGAAGTTTTACGGGCAGCTATACACGACAACCCGCACACCCGTCGAAAATCTAGCTAAAGACCCGAGAGCTAGATTAACCCGACACTATACCGAAGACATCCCGGACGTCAGCCTGTACGAGATTAGTATGGCCCTCAAACAGCTCAAGAATGGCAAAGCCCCGGGTGACGACGGAATTACAGCCGAACTCCTGAAGGCGGGTGGTAAACCAGTTCTTAAGGGCCTTCAGACGCTGTTTAGTTCCGTCCTCCACCAAGGGAGAACGCCGAAAGCATGGAACAGAAGTGTGGTGGTGCTCTTCTTCAAGAAAGGTGACAAAACCTTGTTGAAGAACTATAGACCCATCTCACTTCTGAGCCATGTTTACAAGCTGTTTTCCAGGGTCATCACGAGTCGTCTCGCACGCAGGCTTGACGAGTTCCAGCCTCCCGAACAAGCCGGCTTCCGAAAAGGTTATAGTACCGTAGACCACATACATGCGTTGCGGCAGGTTATACAGAAGACCGAAGAGTATAACCTCCCCCTTTGCCTTGCATTTGTGGACTACGAGAAAGCCTTCGATTCGATCGAGACTTGGGCTGTGCTGCAGGCTCTTCAGCGGTGCCAAGTTGACTACCGGTATATCGAAGTGTTAAAGTGTTTGTACGGAAACGCCACTATGTCCGTCCGACTACAGGACCAGAGCACGAAGCCTATTCCTTTGCAGCGGGGAGTCAGACAAGGAGATGTCATCTCTCCGAAGCTGTTCACCGCTGCATTGGAGGATGCTTTTAAGGTTTTGGACTGGAAAGGACGAGGCATCAACATTAATGGCGAGTACCTCACTCACCTTCGATTCGCCGACGATATTGTAGTCATGGCTGAGACCATGGAGGACCTCAGTGCTATGCTCGCTGACCTCAGCAGAGTTTCCGACCGAGTTGGCCTGAGAATGAACATGGACAAGACGAAAGTCATGTCTAATGTTCATGTAGTGCCAACTCCCGTAATAGTCGGAGGCTCTGCGCTCGAAGTTGTTGACGACTATGTATACCTAGGACAGACGGTCCAGTTAGGTAGGTCCAACTTCGAGAAAGAGGTCACTCGTCGAATCCGACTCGGCTGGGCAGCGTTCGGGAAGCTTCGCAGTGTTTTTTCATCCAAATTACCGCAGTGTTTGAAGTCAAAAGTCTTTGACCAGTGTGTGTTGCCAGTGATGACGTATGGATCCGAGACGTGGGCGCTAACGATGGGCCTCATAAGGAAGCTCAAAGTCACTCAAAGGGCTATGGAGAGGGCAATGCTCGGGGTTTCTCTGCGGGATAGAATCAGAAATGATGATATCCGCAGTAGAACTAAGGTTACTGACATAGCCCGAAGGATCGCGAAACTGAAGTGGCAGTGGGCGGGGCACATTTCACGCAGGACTGATGGCCGATGGGGTCAGAAGGTTCTCGAATGGCGTCCGCGGACCGGGAAACGAGCTGTCGGTAGGCCTCCAACAAGATGGAGCGACGACCTAGCTAAGATCGCGGGATCGCGGTGGATGCGAAAAGCACAAGACCGGTCTAAGTGGAGAGCCTTGGGGGAGGCCTATGTCCAGCAGTGGACGTCTTTCGGCTGATATGATGATGATGATGAATTTGTCCATTAAAAAGGGATTTCCACATGAAGATTTTTAGTGTTAGGTATCTCACAATTTACTCTTTTTAAGTCATGAGATCCCAGTCGTTTGGATCCCAAAGATTCCAGTCACAGTTATATATAAGCTAAAGCAGTATGGAAGCTACGAAGCTACTACAGTAGGTACCGCGAGACCCCCTTAGAGGCCGTGTAGAGCGCGCGTCTGTGTGAGTACGTTCATTTCGATCGATTTGTTCGTAGCTTCCGTACTGCTTTAGCTTATATATATACTGTTCCCCAGTGTCTCAAGCAGGGTCGTGGGCTCTATTCCAATTTTTACTTGAATACATGACACACATTGAAAGGTTCCGATTGAATGCGAAGCGTGCGTGCGCAATCACTAGATCTTAATAAACCACAACTGACCTTACCACACAATGCTGTCATTATTTTCTAACACCCATTCCGTTGCACTTGCGAAACGATTCCTTATAATCCGAGAAAAATCCACACCGGGCGCAGTCGGTAGTCATAAAAGGTTATGAAAATAGGAAATTTTTGAATTTATTAGCGTCCCGGCGATGATCATAAATCATCGGGCCCACCTCAGCCGCCATTGCTGCCATTTTCATTTGCGACTGCACGCGACGCCGATAGGTGGTTCGTGCAAAAAGTCGTAAAGGGTATTTTTTTGGGTGCACCGGAGGTAATTTTAAATTTCGAACGCATTACCGGCCAGTTTGAATAAAGACAGAAGTTTTAACTCCTGGCTGAAAAAAAAGTTGAATTGAAGTCCTACTAATATTAGAAATGCGAAAATTTGTAAGTCTCTTTGTTTATTTGTTACTTCATCAATCACGTCTAAACCACTGAACCGATTTAAATTAATGTTTTGAATAAATCATCATCATCGTAAGAATTGATTAAGTATGTATAAAAAGTAAATATAGCGAAAATATTTTGCGAATCAGTTAAATATCCTTGGAATCGTGACTAAAAACAATACGGGCGCGGAAGCTGAATAAATATTAGCAAGGAATTCATACACTTTCAACTCGGAAATACACAGCGGAAAGTAATAAATAAACATTAAAATCATATTTTAATCCTAGATGTTTCATTTGTTTGAAACGTTCTGAACCGATTTTAATGAAACGTGAACGTGACTAAACAGCTGAACAACTATCGGAATATTTAAAAATATATATAATTAATTTATATTTATTTATTTTATTTTTATTTTTTATTCGACTGGAAGGCAAACGAGCAAGTGGGTCTCCTGGTGGTAAGAGATCACCACCGCCCATAAATATCTGCAACATCAGGGGTATTGCAGATGCGTTGCCAACCTAGAGACCTAAGTTGGAATACCTCAAGTGTATTATTTATTAAAATATTTATAAAAATATATATGTGTAAGTATTTATTAAAATTTCGTGATACTGGTTCATGAAAAAACGTCAACTCACACCTAAATAGTTAAATCTTTAGTTTTTAAGATATTCTTTATTGTAGTCGGCCCATAAGATATAAAATAAACAGAAAAATATTTTATCACTGGTTGTTGTGGTGGCCATATTATATATAACACACAAAAGTGTGAAAATTTTAGATTTTATTCATTACAGTCCAAGGGAACCAAACACTGGGACAGACGGGCAGACATCGGAAGCTTGATTAAAGGTCGTTTCTTTACCCGCGACTCCGTCCGCGCAAAATTCGTTTATACCCCGCGGGAACTATGCCATTTTCCGGGATAAAAAGTTTCTTATCCCCCTCCCCGGGATTCAAACCATCTGTATACCAAATTTCATCAAAATCGGTTCAGTGGTTCAGACGTGATGAAGTAACAAACAAATAAGGTCCCTGCGCCTTGTAAGGCCCATTTTTTGCAAAAATTCAATAAATCAGAAATAAATAAAACTTTTTGAAATCAAACTTTATCAAAGTATTCCTTATTTATTTGAGAAGAAAACCAACATAAAAATCAACAATTGAGATCAAATTTCTTAAAGAAAATAATCTTATTTAAAAACCTTTGATGTGGGCTTTTTTAGGAATATAGGCACTTATCATAGCCCCATTTTAAGCAGGTAATTTTTTAACGATATGGAAACAAAAGTTATGTCTATACATTAAACTTAACTTTAATATGAGTTTCTTACATAATCAATCTCTTACAACATTATTTTTGGCCATAATTAGACGTTGGGCCATCTTGGGCTTAACAAAACTAAATCTATCGAAAAAACAAAAAAACTCTTACAAAAATATAAAAACAATATTTTTCCTCCGCTTGTTTCAATATTTTTTTCAACTTAAACAAATAATAATCTTGCAAATTAGAAACTTTTTTTTTCATATACTTTTAGTGGGCCTTATTAAGGGTATAGAAAATAAATCAGTGAAATCGGAACGAAAATGACTAACTATAATTACTTGTACTTAAGAATTACACGCAATTAACAAACAAATCAAAGTATTGTAGGCCTTTAGCTGCATTTTGAACATGAAAATTCTTCTACATCGTTCTTAGTTAGTCCATCCATCGGGCCGTCTAGGGAGCCCGTGTGGTGGACCTTTATAGGCACTTTTCTCTTCAGCGCGGATTATTTCTAAAATTACAATAAACAAAAATATATACAACACTTAAACCTGCATACGAATGCCATTGAAACTAAGTGACTTTTTATTTTAAAGAAATCCGAAAAAAGCTTGTTTTTTTCAAAGAAACACTAAAAAGTTTGCGATTGTGAGGTTATAAACCGTGAGTCGTTTGCAACGTACCTGACAAATTGTCCACTGCTGCCAACATGGTGTGTTCCATCATTCGATATGAACTTGCAGTTATGTCTATGGTACTAACCGAACATGGGCATGAAATTTGAATTCGGTCGAACGGTTCTAACTATGAAATTTTGAAAATGGGCTATCTTAGGAACAGGGCCATCTTTGGCGGAAGTACCTTAGACTTACAAACTTTTGCATTTATAATATTAAGTACGATTTAATTTTACATTTAGGGGACTAGCTTATTAAAGACATGGGTGGGTTAGTATTTGATGCTGAAACAGCAGGTGGAGATGAGGTGGTAGGACCTTGAGCAAAGTCCGCCCGGATTGCTATCACCATCTTGCTCGCTAATCCTGCCGTGAAGCAGCAGTGCTTGCACTATTGTGTTTCGGCGTGGAGCGTAAGACAGCCGGTGAAATTACTGGCACTTGAGGTATTCCATCTTAGGCCTAGAGGCCTAACCTAGAGGTTGGCAACGCAGATGCGTTGCAGATGCAATACCGCTGGTGTAGCAGATGTTTGGGCAGTGGTGATCTCTTAACACCAGGAGACCCACATGCTCGTTTGCCTTCCAGTCAAATAAAAAAAAACATACGCTAAAGAGACATTTTTCCCACCTTTGTGCTATGACGGAACTACTGAGTGTCAGCCACTCCTATTCTCGTTTGTATGAACAAATTAGTCATGTGTCAGTTATTGTATAAATACAACAGGGTTTATGCGTACGGCAGGTCCGCGGCATATTTACATATTTTGAGATTTACATAATAACTTACATACACATTTGTCTCTACACTTACGACGCGTCTAATTTATTGTCGTTTAAAAATAGAATATTTGCCATAAAAATGTATCTATCTTTAAATATACTGGGCCCATTTTGATTATTCCTTCTAAACATGGACAAACCGGCCAGAAAATGGCGGCTTATACGTATACATTATAATGGCAATAAAATTTGTATGTATGCAAGTTAAAAAGGTCCGATCAGTTTTTATTTTGTGAATTTTTTCTTTAGAATAAAAGATAAACAACCGCGTGAAAAACATTTTTATGAAATAAGTTGTTTTTGTCAAACTTATAACTTAAAATTGCTATAAGTGCCTCCGAAGTGGTAACGTTTCGTGTGCTCTGCCTAACCCATGGGAGTTGTTACCTACCTACTTATTTTACAGAAGCAACTGGGTTGGACTGTCTCTTTATCAGGCACTGGATTATGAATGAAATTAAATTCAAGAGCATAAATGAACTAAAATAATTTGCTTGCTCACCCGCGACCTTACGATAGCTAAGCTTATGCAAAATATACGTGTTCATGCAGATCCTCCAATTCAAAGCGTTCTAGATCGCCTGAGCGGTACCAAGAATGAGATTTTGAGACTGATGTATGACGACCTCAATGAGGGATTTAAAAGACACTGGGCCGGGAAATAGGGCCGTCACATGACAGGACGTCGATGTCAAGCAGGACCCTGTATACTCGTATATGTATGTACATTATATTTCTACAGGAATTTTATTTTTACTGTGCTCTCTTTTATCTTGCTTCTATTTTATTTTTTATTTTTAATTTTACATTTACGATGGTTTGGGTTATACCTGACTAAAGAAAATTATTATTATTATATGTACCAAACAGATTTTTTTTTTCAGTATTGCTTAATAAAGATACCTACCTACATGCAAGATTCTTTACCTTCTTTCTAAAACAGAAAAAAACGATTTACATATACATTAATTTTATTGTTCAATTCATAGGACTGACGAATGATTTTTATTTTTAAACATTTCCACAATTTACTAGAAGTATAATAAGACATTTATTTCAACAAACAAAAGAATTACATGAGTAGTTCCAGGCTGACTGTGCACTTCATTCTTTCCATTGTTACATTAGGCGGTGAAAATTGCTGTGGTAATACGTTGGAAATTCTATTTGTCATTGAATATAAGAAACTATTGTCATTAGGGTCAGGTCTTTATGTCAAGGCTTTTGTAGCATTAGTTCCCAAACAAGTAATCTGCGAATGCATATACAGGCTGTTTGGTTATTGAATTGAATACATTTCTTTTAAGAAGTAAGAGGATACAGTACAACTCATTTGTAACAGAAATGCTCTTATGCTGTCCGAAAATAATCAAATTCTTTGTATTCAAAGACAAATCAACCTGTTTAATAAGGCTGATGCTAGCAACTTGTCTGTGTTGGGACTTAGACTGGAGGATCTTTGCATTTTCCAGGGTTAACTTGTACCTATTATTTATTTATTGCATACATGTAACAAAAGCAGGGATAGTGCAGCTTTCTATAAATAAAATAATTTTTAGATTGGTTCAGTGCTTCCTAAGATTACTAATAGGAAGTGACATTATTAAATTTTGGTTAGTAAATATTATCTTAGGTGTAATTTTATAATATGAGTAAGGACAGAAAGGACAGTTTTCATACCTGACTGCGACACGCACACTGGACTCGTCACTGGACATGACTGCATTCGTTTACCTAAAAGAAAAAAACAACTAACTAAAGAATTATATTAATTAATGTAATTCTAAGGAATCTTCCTTTCTATTTTTATAGCTTATATTAGTAACTAAAGATTGAATGTCTTACTGTAGGGATCACCTCCCCTTCTTTCTCCCCCATCTCTGTCAAAAGCATTTCTGCCACTCGATTTTTATCCCCTGATCTATACTCTGTTTATTAAACTAAGATACTATAAAATGATGTTTCATGTGTTTACATGTTTTTATATCTCATAAATAGTGATGTGCCACAACCGGTCATCACCGAAAAGTTTTAGTAAGTACCTATGCTATGTTATACATATAAAATGTCAAGACATGAATGGATCTGTGACGTACTAGCATACATAGGGTGCTTAAGACATTCTAAAAAAGGTAAAATGGGTTGAACAAAAATACCACCATTTAGAACATATTTCGACTTTTTGTACATGTTAATGTTTAAGTTTCATTTTGATTCTAAGCAAGACCTGCCTAAAAGCTCAATAAATATGGAAAGTAGAATATTGAATGCTTTAATTTTATTTTTGTTTCCATAAAATATTATATTTTGTCGATTATTTGCAAGTTCATGTATTGTCAGAAAATATTTGGCAAGTATACAATATCCTTGGTTTCTACTTTAATCTGTTGAATCAGACAGGTTAGATAAGTAGGTACTTATAAATACTATAAATTTATTAATTGTGTAAGGAAATAATAATTTATTAGGGCTATCATTGTTTAATTATGGGGTTTAAAGTAAATGAAGTTTTATTACTTTTCTAAAATGTTCAAAAATACTAAAAACGGATACAAACATCATGAAACATACAATTAAGTACTTAAAGAAATAATTTTAATGATTCCAAGGAATGTTTTGATTTTTGTTAGTTTGGCAAGTTATGGACTTCCAAATCAATTCTTGTATAAGTATTTAGTATTTCAAAGGATTTAACTAATTATCTGTTAAAGGAATATGCAACTATGTATTTATAATTATAGTTGCTAAAGTCATACAAGTAACATTTTGTTATCTTTATGTAAACTGTACCAAACTGATAAATTGGATAGTTGTTAAAATTTAAAGTTTGACAAACTATACAAATAGCAGCTCAAATCAAAACTTGCTAGTAAACAGCGATGGGAGTAACATTCTTTAATAAATGAAACAAGTGACATAAACACTCAAGAAAATAGAAAGAAATGATAAACTATTGACATCAATCACTTTGTAGTCAAGAAATTGATGTCAAACACACAATCACATAATGCGAAGTACACAACAACACAGCTGCCGCGGTTCAATACTGGGGAGGACGCTGCGGAACCACGAATATTACAGATATTAGACACACTCGTCCGTTTTAGTTTATACTTACTACACGCTAATAATCCAGTATTTTCGCCACACTATTACACATCTCACGCAGCCACTGCATTAATAAGACACGACCAATCGACAACGATCGAGATTTCTGTTCATCTTTTATCTAATAAACAGAATAAGTTGTAAAATAATAACTACGCTCTGCCTCGCCTTGTTATTTGGCGATTACTGCCGCTTAACACAAACTTGCATTTTCCACGTACGCGGTAATCCAGATGTATGTTATTTTGTTTTGAACGTGTGTAATAACAATCGAATTAGACGGCGATTAGAAAGCGCAACGCCGCTCTCCATTCACCAAGGCTCGCACGAATTGACTAAAGTAACTGACAGTGACAATCGCACAACGACTGGCTGGGCAACAATCGGTGAACTGTCAAATTTGACAGCAAGGTGCTGCCAAATATAAAAATAAACGCAAATGCCTGCAGATAGTTATTAAAAAAAATCGGACTCAATCTTAAGCAAGTTGAAAAAAATCAATAATGCATTTTGAAACTTGCAAAACGCGTACGTCAACAGTAACTATAAATGATTACTTTTTTTTTCTTGTTATCCATCTGTTATCGAAGGACGTCGGCTTGTAGCTGCTTGGTAGCATCCACGTTGTAATAGTGTACTACATCAAGGATAGATGGCGTTTATAAACAACTCAACGTTGTTACGGAATACTCACAACAGATGACTCTGTTTCGAAAGTATTTATTATTATTGTTGTTATTGTTATTTTCTTAGATGAATGATTGGTCTCGCGCTCGCTCGACTAGATACCGCCGGCGTACTTGTCAAATGAAGCAACAAATAGTACGCCGAAATCGGCGTACCCGGCTCCAACCCGGCTCAGTCGCGTTGCAGACTGTGCGTAAGGTGCGCCTCCGAATGTTTTGCTAAATTTTGGTCATAAACCGAATTAAAATGCCAGTTTGCGCAGTGAAACTGTGTAAAAATAATACTTCCAAAAATAAGAAGGACACTGGGATCACATACCATCAGTAAATATCGTATAATTTCGAAATTACAAAATAAAATAACATTAACCCGAAACGCCATCCAGTGTTACCGCGTACACAAAAATCAAATCCCCGTGGTTGAGACTTTAATTAATTGAATTTTATTATTATCATCATTTAATAACTTATTTCATTTATCTAACGTAGTTATTATATATACATAACCTAGTTCTATATTATTTAATGTTTATCTTTGTAATATATATGTCGGCGGCCGATCGTAAAATCCGCCAGATCACGAAATTCCTAGGCATATCGTGAAATGGCGCCATTTCATGAATTGGCTAAGGGACATCCGCCATATCGTTCAAAACTCACCGTTTGACGATTTGCCTAGTGACGTTTAGGCAGATCATGAAATTCCTAGGTATATCATGAAACGCCGCCATTTCATGATTTGGCTAGTTTAGGCAGGTCATGAAATTCCTAGGCATATCATGAAACGCCGCCATTACGTGATTTGGCTAGTTTAGGCAGATCTCGAAATTCCTAGGCATATCGTGAAATGGCGCCATTTCATGAATTGGCTAAGGGACATCCGCCATATCGTTCAAAACTCACCGTTTGACGATTTGCCTAGTGACGTTTAGGCAGATCATGAAATTCCTAGGCATATCATGAAACGCCGCCATTTCATGATTTGGCTAAGGGACATCCGCCATATCGTTCAAAACTCACCGTTTGACGATTTGCCTAGTGACGTTTAGGCAGATCATGAAATTCCTAGGTATATCATGAAACGCCGCCATTTCATGATTTGGCTAGTTTAGGCAGGTCATGAAATTCCTAGGCATATCATGAAACGCCGCCATTTCGTGATTTGGCTAGTTTAGGCAGATCACGAAATTCCTAGGCATATCGTGAAATGGCGCCATTTCATGAATTGGCTAAAGGACATCCGCCATATCGTTCAAAACTCACCGTTTGACGATTTGCCTAGTGACGTTTAGGCAGATCATGAAATTCCTAGGCATATCATGAAACGCCGCCATTTCATGATTTGGCTAGTTTAGGCAGGTCATGAAATTCCTAGGCATATCATGAAACGCCGCCATTTCGTGATTTGGCTAGTTTAGGCAGATCACGAAATTCCTAGGCATATCGTGAAATGGCGCCATTTCATGAATTGGCTAAAGGACATCCGCCATATCGTTCAAAACTCACCGTTTGACGATTTGCCTAGTGACGTTTAGGCAGATCATGAAATTTCTAGGCATATCATGAAACGCCGCCATTTCATGATTTGGCTAGTTTAGGCAGGTCACGAAATTCCTAGGCATATCATGAAACGCCGCCATTTCGTGATTTGGCTAGTTTAGGCAGATCACGAAATTCCTAGGCATATTGTGAAATGACGCCATTTCATGAATTGGCTAAGGGACATCCGCCATATCGTTCAAAACTCACCGTTTGACGATTTGCCTAGTGACGTTAAGGCAGATCATGATATTCCTGGGCATATCATGAAACGCCGCCATTTCATGATTTGGCTAGTTTAGGCAGGTCACGAAATTCCTAGGCATATCATGAAACGCCGCCATTTCATGATTTGGCTAGTTTAGGCAGATCACGAAATTCCTAGGCATTTCGTGAAATGACGCCATTTCATGAATTGGCTAAGGGACATCCGCCATATCGTTCAAAAGCGGGATAAGTTCGCCTTTGTACATATTTGTTTTTTGTCAATTGTGTTTTGCTTGTTTTGTACAATAAAGAGTTTACATACATACATACAAAACTCACCGTTTGACGATTTGCCTAGTGACGTTTAGGCAGATCATGAATTTCCTAGGCATATCATGAAACGCCGCCATTTCGTGATTTGGCTAGTTTAGGCAGATCATGAAATTCCTAGGCATATCATGAAACGCCGCCAAATCGTTTCTGGCACTTCGCCGGCCGTTGCCGCGGCGCGCTCGCTTCGCTCGCTCGGCTCGTGCGTAGTGGTCACAATTCATACTAACCAGTCCTCGCTTCGCTCGTCGTACCTATTTTTTTCTTTTTTTCAGCATATCACGATATGCCCGGTATAAAGCAAGGAATATCGTCGAATGCGTTGGTCTAATCGATCTGCCGTATTGTTATCTCAGGCACATCGTGATATGCCTGGACAACTTTTAGGCATATAATTTAATGGCGCCATTTCATGATGTGCCTAGGAATTTCGTGATCTGGGGGATTTTACGATCGGCCGCCGACATAATACATCCTTTGAAAGTGAATTATTCGACCAAAAAATTAAATGTAGGTATTGAAAAATGTTTTTTTACCCATTTTCCTGAAATGTTAACTTTTTACCTGACTGCCCGAAGGAGGGTTATGTTTTTCGAGCGTATGTATGTATGTCATCATATCAATAACTCAATACCGACAACAAGGTACCTTTTTCCAGATAACGCCACGTATTATTATTAAAAGTGAGGCCTGATCATTGATATACCTACATACCTACCATTTTTCTAAAGAAAAAACCTACCCCAAAACGAACAACATATTAAAACATTCACTTTTAATTACTTGTTAATTTCTAAGTATTTCCCAAGATACATTTTATAACCAGTAACTTAATAGACCACAGCATAATATATTTTCCCAATAATTCGGGTAACAGTGGAGGAGCTGGCAACACAATTCCTCACGCACACTAGCATCCTTGCAAATTGTCTTACACCGTTCTTACACACCCTACAATATTGAGTTGCCTCATTCACGGAACTTTAAATTTTAGGTAGGGGGGTATCTAGTCGAGCGAGCGCGCGAGACCAATCATTCATCTAAGGTTATTTTATTGCATTTGTTTTTTTACTAAACTAATCCAGCATCTTTATTTAATATTTTACAATTATTTTTAAAATCTAGAAATGTCTTTAAATAAAATATTCAAAATTATTCTTACACTGACTGTTCTTATTAAAATCCAAATAGGTAATTTAGAAAATAAATCAGTAGCATTTAAAATGTAAATAAGTAAATACGTATAAAGAATCGTTTTCCTACCTACCAACTCTTGTTTAATTCTCAGATTTGTGTGCCAGTTCGCAGAAACCAGATTTTAAATCGTCTAGACAAACTCCACCAATTTATCTTTTAATTTCGATTGTACGACGACCCATACAAACGAAGTTCGTTGTTATTCTGGTAGCTGGTGACTCACCGCGAGCACCGACCTACTCCCAGACATCTATTAAATTATTATCCACTTATATCTCCGGACAAAAAATATTATCCAGTTTTTATGCAAAGTTTTTCAACGTTGCGTCTCAAATATTTTACCTACACGGTGATAAAATTGAGAGGTCTTTGACTCGACGGGTCTTTTATTTAATGAATGGTCAGAAGTATCCTTTGATTATAAAATGTGTATATGAGTATGAAGCATACATAGGACCATACTGTGAAAGCCTGCATACTATAGAACATGGTACCTATGCATACTTACACAGTACATAAGTAATATAGGTACCTATAAGTATAGGTGACAACGTGAAACGTTGAAAGCGTTTGGCTATCTATATTTTAGGTTAAACTATATAACTAACAAAAGCTTTAAGGGACGCGGAAACCCCTTAGAAGATTATTAACGGTTACTTGTTACAGGCTTGTTACTTAGGGGATAGGTATTGACAATATAAGACTAAACTTTCGCCTCACTAACTAGACGGTTAGTGTAAAGCTTAGAAAACGCCTCCAACCTTTCAGTGAAAGGCTGGTCCAGCAACTTAGGAGCGGTTTCATAATTTAGCGCGTATTGAAAAGCGATTCCGACCTACCAACTTAGACTGGTAGCGGATATAGACTTACGAACGACACAATTTCTCCGTCTTAGGGCTATTCAATACACGCGCGTTTTATTTATAAGTTACGAAAACATTGCTCACCATCATTAAATAATATACTTACCCGAAATATCAAAGTCAAAGCTTACTTTTGACTTTGACTTTGAAAATAAAGAAAACATTGCCTACCAAGATTTTATAATACATCTCCGAAAATATCAATTTGATACCTAAAGTGTGGTTGTTATTATTAAAAAAAATGCGAAGTTAAATGTAATATCATATCATCATCATCGCCATCCTAGCCCAGCAGAGCTACTGCGAAATTCGAAAATTGTAGTTAGTGTCGTTCGATCCCTCTCTTTGATGAACAATAACTGATCCCTCTGAAGGTTCAACTATCTAATAGGAGAGCGAGAGGGACGGTACAATACGAACTTCGATTTTCGAACTTCAGAGTAGGCCCTCAGGATTAAAGAGCTTGGGCTATATGAATTATCCGAACTCAAGTGGAGTAGGTACTTAGTAAAAATTTCAGCTCTTATTCATCTTGTCGCCTTGTACCTAGGTACACAGATTTTTCAAACAGTAATAGGTAACTTTACTATCATCATCATCATCATGTCAGCCGAAAGACGTCCATTGCTGGACATAGGCCTCCCCCAAGGCTCTCCACTCAGACCGGTCTTGTGCTTTTCGCATCCACCGCGATCCCGCGGTAACTTTACTATTGATCTAATTTCAAATTTGGTCCCTCGACTTGCGTTGCTCGGTGTTTGCAAAATCAGAAGAGCACGTTGTCCTAGAGACTTGACTATAATTATTTCTTACAATCAAAACGCTACGTAGCATATTTAATGGAAAGAAGTGGGTTTATATTTTCATATAAGATTTCTTGTTTTATAAGAAGGCTCTAGAAGGTAACAAAATACACACGTACGGCACCCATTTTCTGCCGGTACAGTCAAACTGTTAACTAAACTGTAGGTAGATAATTTTACAATGATACGTGTGACTACATATTTGCTAAAATAATATATGATCAACTTTTCGACATCGCTCTATCCAAATCAATTCACTCGCGGTTCTCTGTTAAATACGACTCTATCAGAAGTCCAAACTTATCTTTCGGAGCAAGTAAACTATATCGCTCTGAGCACAAAGTGTAGAGGTTATCACCCAACAAACAAAAACGTCGTATAAGTCTTGACTTGTACGACATAAAATTGGATAGCAGTCTTATAATGGTAATGAGATGACTACTAGGTCCTGTAGACGTCCTTAATTTAACTTATTAGTCGTGCGACGAATATGTCATAATAAACTGGTCTTAACAACGTCGGTAAGACTAAACTATACGACGTTATATTACAGTCTTAGCTAAAACGTTTGTACGACAAGGCAAAAGTCATACTAACGTTATAGTCCATTAAACGTTTTGAACTGACCTAATTAGGTATTTGAAAAACCTTTATATGACATTTATATAATGTAGCAGTTGTATAGACGTTTTCACAGTGACGTTTATAAAACGTTGTACAGCCGTCAATTAGATACTCTTAAATGACTTGGTTGTTTATTTACGACTCTAATTATGACCTTTATATTACATGATGTCAGTTTCATGTCATTCCCTGACTTTAATCAAACTTGTAGTCGCATTTAAGTGAGGTTTTGACTTTAAAACGTCTAAGCCGCCATATTTGCGGAACGTTTGATAAAAACTACGAAAAATGGAAGCAAAAAATTCGTGGAGAAGACTAAAACGTAGTGGAACTTTCAAAAGGAAAGTTAATCGAAATTTCCTTTTATTAAAAAGTACAACGCCAACCACCGTGGCATTGGTCACAAATGTTGAAGAAAAAAAGTGTACAACACATGAACAACAAAAAGGTTCAGTATCAATATTTATTTTATTACTATAAAATATCGTGTGTGATTTATTTTTATTTCTTATAATGAAATGAAATGGCCGCAGTGTATGAAAGTCAATGATACTGTGGCAACCATAGCAC
The DNA here is from genome assembly GCA_037349165.1 of Choristoneura rosaceana. Lineage (NCBI taxonomy): Eukaryota > Metazoa > Arthropoda > Insecta > Lepidoptera > Tortricidae > Choristoneura > Choristoneura rosaceana. The sequence goes on from JAZBNJ010000026.1 coordinate 4,358,741, forward strand.
TTGTTCGATAATATAAAATGAGTGTTTTCCCATGGCCAAACCAATCTATTAAGAAGTCTAAAATCTGCTCTCGTTAGAAATGTATCTATATCCAAATACTGAACCATATTTTCAGATAAAAGTTACATGAATGTTAAAATATTTTGAAATCTGCACCGCACGTTTACTATGACCGTTATTTCCTGAAATGAGTTTAAAGATAATTAATTTTGGTGAATACCTATTACAATATGAAAAGGGTTTAAATTTTTTTTTGAGTAACCCTAATAGCTAGCTGTCATGGCGTATTGCATGGTTTTGAAATAACCTTAATACAACTTTATGTTTTTACAACGTCGTAAAGAGATAAGTGTGCGACAAAAGCAACATGTCCTACATTTTTAGATATAATTTTTTTTTTTATCAATAAAAATATAATGATATTAATGATTTAAACACAAAATTACGAGGGGGCATGAAAATCTGAATAGTATTCACATAGGCATATTATCATAAAACTTCAATTCCCAGTCGAACTAAACGGCATGAGAGACAGATACCTACCTAAAGTTAGCAAAAGATATGAAAGTTAAATAACACTCACCTTTTATTTCCTTGTAATTATTTATTTTGCACTCAATCTCGAAACAAAACCACAAACACGCGTCACTAACAAGAAGAATAAATAAGAAGTCTTATATGTGTTGTTCCTTGACTTAAATAAAACGTTTTAGTCATTCAAAAACACCTGTACGACCACAATACAACAAACGAGTCGCTGTAAAGTTATGATGCGACTACTGCGCGACGAAAGTGTTAATTCCATAACATTCATATGACTTTTGAATGACGTTAACGAAGTCGGCTTGTGACTTCTGTATGACCATTATATGACAATGTAGGTCGTATAACTGGGGCCATTTTCGCGTTTAGTAAACATTATTATAACGTTAGTGTGACTTAGCTATTAAGATCAACGGTATTAAGATAACGTTTACTAAACTTTTGAACGACGTTAAATTGTTAGTTGGGCAGATAGTACTGTAGTAGAAGTAATATGTATTAATCAATCTGTTTCTTTATTCTATTTTCCAAAGTAACCTGAAAGAGATAGGTCTGTAGCGATAAAGCCGTCCATTGCTAACCGTGTAAATTTTATAAATTTATGTACCTACTAATACTCCGAACTTATCATGTGTCATGTTTATCATGTGGTGTTTAATTAATAAAGAGTTATTTTATTGTAGCCAATCGCACACTAAACACTCTTCATCATACCCCATCCCTTGAATACTGAACTCGACTGAATACTGGGTCTGTATGTACGTATTCTAAGCAAATAAAAATTATTTCTTTCTTTCCCCATAAACCTCCAGTTACTTTGATACTAGCGGCCTGCATCCATCGTAAACCAAGTTATGTGTTCCATTTGTCGATATGGTAGCTTATTGTATTAAACTTAGTTAGCTACAGTACGTATTTTGCACAAAATCGCTCGTCTGGCGACACAGAATAGCCCCAAGCGTTTCGTATTCGCTAGACACTACTTTCTTATTTATATCGATCTGCATAGGTATCTTACCGTGCGACTTATTTACATAAAATCTCACGATAATCGGGTTTCTCTGATAAATCACGGCGTTTCGGAGATAACTCCGTCTGCTACTAAGTAGGTAACTTATTAGGAAGTCTGAAGGATTTAACGGTTGTCTGAACTCCTGCCGCTCGGAATTTAAACGACAGTTAATATCACGAAATCTTGTATTGCTCATGCGCATTTGTGTTACATTGTTGCTTGAATCCCCTCAATTAAAGATCGTGAAACGAACATTCGTAATAAAACGAAATATTATCATTAAATCCGGTAATTTAATGCAAGTTTGAGTTTGAAAGTATCGTTACTTTTAGTAAATAAGTAGGTATTGTGGAGTCAAAACATGAGGAGTATTTTGGTACATAGTTTTTGGTTCTCCCCCATTGTCAGCAAAAGTAAGCCAAGTTCTAATCCCCTTCCCTGTCCTGCTGACGTAAGCAGTGGTGATGATGATGATGTGATCCTGTTATCCCTTACTACAGACATAGGACTTGTTTTCCATTTGGCTCGATCTCGCGTGGCTTCTTCTCGGCTTCCCAGCCCAGACCACCTGAGCCAGCCTCCTTCTCAATTGATCTTAAAAATGTAAGTAGTAGTACATTTTTTAGGGTTCCGTAGTCAACTAGGAACCCATGAGTTCCGTCATGTCTATCCGTCTGTCTGTCTGTCTATCTGTTTGTCCGCGGGTAAGCTCAGAGACCGTTAGTACTGGAAAGTTGTAATTTGGCATGAGTCACGCCGACAAAGCGGTAGGTACAATAAAAAAAAGTAAGCAAATTTTTTTAGGCTACCTCCCGTAGACTTAAAGAGGAGGTGATTTTTTTTCTCGACTAACCCTATAGTGTGGGAATATCGTTGGATGGGGGTTGCTAAGACTTGGTTGCTAATTTTTATATTTCAGTTTGCGAAATATTCATCTTTAAAGTGTAAATTTTCATTCAAATCGAACGGCGCCCCCCCTCCCTCTCCCCTCTAAAACTGTTGAGTGAAAAATTAAATAAAAATCAGGACGGTAAAATTATAATATTATAGCTGTTTGAGAATTATTAATAGTATAAGAACACGCGAACACACTCACACAGACGCGCGCTCTACACAGCCTCTAAGGGGGTCTCGCAGTACTGCAGTACCGTGTGTGAGTGTGTTCGTTTCGATCGATTTGTTCGTAGCTTCCATACTGCTTTAGCTTATAATATATATACTGTGCGTATAGCGTGAAAGAGTAATAAACACACACACGCACACATAGATAAACTTTCACATTTATAATATTACAAGGATAATTCGAAAAGACTGAACGTTACATGACGAGTAATTATTAAATTGAAATCTGCTTAATTTTAATTAATGCTCGTTTCCTCGATCATTATAAATTTCCGTGAAATTAAACAACGACTGATGAAGATGAATTTACGGGTCAGTAACGTTTTATTTTCATACCCAATTATTCATCATCTCAGCCTATATACGTCCCACTGCTGGGCACAGGCCTCCTCTCGGAATGAGAGGGCTTGGGCCATAGTTCCCACGCGGGCCCAGTGCGGATTGGGAACTTCACACGCACCATTGAATTGCTTCGCAGGTTTGTGCAGGTTTCCTCACGATGTTTTCCTTCACCGCAAAGCTCGTGGTAAATTTCGCACATGGATTTCGAAAAACTCAGAGGTGCGAGCCGGGATTTGAACCCACGACCCTCTGCTTGAGAGGCGATAGGTCAAACCACTAGGCCACCACGGCTTTTTTTACCCAATTATTGCCCGAATCAAAATATGCCGATTCAACGTCGCTTTATAGATATAGCGTCTGTTATATTACTTTTATCCACGACTTACCTACTGCAAAGAATTCGTATCGGTATCCCGCGGGAGCTATGCAATTTTACAGATAGAGTACTTTCTCATTTATTATACTCGTATACATAAGTAAGGATGTGTATAGGATATTATTATGTTTCGACCTTAGGTTTAGACCAAACAATATACAAGAGAGAGAGAGAGAGAGAGAGAGAGAGAGAGAGATATCGGTAATTTTCTTCATTTTAGCTACTTATACTTTTACTACGCCCGCGTGGTATTCGGTTATCGCGCGCTGTTCCCTCGGGAACTGTGCATTTTTCCGGGATAGAAAGTAACCTATGTCACTCTCGGCCCTACAAACTATCTCTGTGCCAAATATCACGTCGATCCGTCGCTCCGTTACGGCGTGAAAGACGGACAAACACACAAACACACTTTCGCATTTATAATATTAGTATGGATTGTCGGATTGTCTATATACTAAGCCCTAAAATATATGCAGTAACAGGTAATTATTGTATTTAAAGTGTGCCAAATTTTGTACCGCTGAGTACCAATATTACAGTTCGGCCATACTCTTACGAGTATACCTACTTACTGCGTGTAATTTTAGCATACAGCGCTAATGAAGTACATGCAGTTGGACTCCAGCAAAGCAAAATGTGCAAATATGTGTAAAATAATATGAGCAAGCCGTCAATAGTCAATGGGCAGTTAAAGTAAGGCCGGTTCACACGCAGCGCGGCGTCGCATGTCGGGGCGAACGCCCTCCGACAATGCCCGCGTATCATTTCACTCGGTGTGACCCGAGCCTAATAACTACGGAGCACTTGAGATCCGCTGGCACCTGGCTGGTACCTACAAATGTTAAGATTGTTTTTTAATTTGTTAATGGAGCTAAAGATGATTTGGCTGTCCGAATTCTCTAACCTTTTTTCTTGCAGTTTGCGTCTTTTAGAATGTCAATCGCATTCATAGATCAAGAGCGAATGAAATCAAAGTAATATTTGGATTTAACAATGTAGACTTCTTTGAGTTTTTGTAATATTGAAAGTAAAATGGTGGAGTATTCTGAGTTGATATATTTACTCTTGATCTATTTAGGAGTGCGCAATGTAGGTAGGTACGTACAAATCTATTGAATATGCTTTTCCATCGTATTTTGTCGAATAAGTTCGTATTTAACTTACTTTCTCAATTAGCTTCAGTGAATTTCAAACATCAACAACAACAACAACTTTTTTACTGAGAAAACAGATTATTTTAATTAAAAAACATAAGAGACATATCGAGCTGCTTTATAAGGAGGGAAGGGAAGGGCAAGCCCGTGTTGACATAATAAAAAAACATAAAAAATACTCCCATTGGGTTCCCAATAGATGGCAGCACATTATTCACTAGGTAGGTACAGGTTAGGTACATACCATTTGAACCTTTATTGTTTCTAAAATTAATAAGTTCTCGCCACTTTTTTGTGTCCAGCAGCCTGAACTATCTCTCTCTCTCTCTCTAAACCGTATTGGTCGGATGTACTTTGCAATTTTTCACTTAGTGTTTGTATGGCAGGCGGAATCGAACGCATTCTAATATAAAAGGCAGGTGCCATAAGGGCTGTTCAGCCGCGAGTGGCAGTAAAAATGTAGGTGCAGGTTTATTTTACCCGCAGGTTGGCGGTGGCGTGGCTCAGACAAACTACTTGAATAATTATACATGGTATTAATCATCAAAATTATTTATTAACTAGCTTTTGCCCGCGGCTCCGCCCGCGTGGTATTCGGTTATCGCGCGCTGTTCCCTCGGGAACTGTGCATTTTTCCGGGATAAAAAGTAGCCTATGGCACTCTCGGGCCCATAAACTATCTCTATGCCAAAAATCACGTCGATCCGTCGCTCCGTTACGGCGTGAAAGAGGGACAAACATACAAACATACAAACATACAAACATACAAACATACAAACACACAAACATACAAACACACAAACACACTTTCGCATTTATAATATTAGTATGGATTGTTCATTTTATTTCTGCGGAATAATTTTTAGTACAAAATAATCATTGAAACAATAACTAAAACTAAACTTTACTTAATTAAAAAAGCGAGGTAGGCCTCTTGGCAAAGTGTTCATCACGCAGGCAGCATTCCCGCACTGAGCTGCGATGGCGATTCTTTGCGCGAGAAAGCTGCCTGTGCGAGGGTTGCCTGTTGCCTCTCTTAATCTATTGCTGAGCTTCCTGTGTAGGTCCAGCGCAACCTTACTCCAAGGACCTTTTTCCTTGATTTTTACACTAAACACTAACCCCCTTATTCATAAACGACAATCAAACCTATTTTAGTTAAAATGCCGCTAAAATTCGTTTGTCCTTATCTGTCACTTCGACATTTGTATTTGTTAGAAAGGGACAAAGCATTTGTTAGTTAACATAGGCTTGTTAAGTTTTATGAATAAGGGGGTAATTGTATTCTAAATTTGAAGCTTCCATGTCTGCTATAGAAGTGCTTTAGAGTTTTGATGATCGGTCAGTCAGTCAGTCAGTGAGAATCAAAATTAAGAAACTTTGACTATTATAGTTACTCGTATAATTCTTAAAGTACTGGTTCAAACTGAATGAAATTTGAAATATACCGTGTTTATACAATACCTGCGTGGTTACTGAAAATTCAAGTTTCTAGTTTTATCCACAACTAGCTTTTGCCTGCGGCTTCGCCCGCGTGGAACTCGGTTATCGCGCGCTGTTCCATATAAGCTTCACCCCCCATTTCATCCCCTTAGGGGATGAATTTCGAAAAATCCTTTCTTAGTGCTCACTTACATCATAAAAAGAACCCCTGTACCGAATTTCAAGTTTCTAGGCTCAGCGGTTTAGGCTGTGCGTTGATATATAACCCAGTGAGTCAGGTTTGCCTTTTATATATATAGATGAAGTTATATAGGGGGGTCTAGGATGGTGCGGCCGAGCCACTTTTTTGCTCGACTTGGCGGCGCCACTGCTGTGTCCCCAGATTCCTCTTTGACATATAGGTACCTACATCATCGTCCTAGTGTTGCTGCCGACACAGCCCCTATGTGTTATTATGAGATAAGAATATGCACGATATATGTAATAAGTTACCGTCGTTCCAAACCCGAGCTACACCCGCGGCGGCGCGATAAAGCCTCGCGACGCGCACGAATTTTATCTAAACGCCGGATAATTGAGTGTTATGGCACTTATAGCTTCTCAGCTAACTGCCAAAACTCTCATGCTTTCACGGACTAACGAAAGTCGCGCACAATATACCCAGTAGGTAATCTACGAACTACGCGCCGTATTTATTTGTACGTACGATCGCGCACGCTCTCCTGCGCTCACGTAGTAGAAAACAATTTTTTTTGCGACTTTTGAACTAACTATCATGATATTACATCACGTCAGAAACGGTCCAACTAGCTTCGACCTTTTTGGACCTTGAAAACAAGAGTGAATACGAAATTAAAAAAGAATAGATTGAATTAGTCGTGTTGTCCCTGGTTTATAATCGTAATGTGCCGTATACTTTTATTTTTTATCAATTGTTTGTCAATTGTGTTTGTTTGCGTTTGTAATCACTTTTATCGGGGGATGTTCATAAAAATTATTTAACCTTTTTCTATTAGGAACCGTCGTGGGTTTTTTCAAAATTTTTAATTTTGCTTTTTATTATTGGTGCGTTGGTGGTTAATTTTTAAGTAAAGAAATCTTTTTTATTGATTTAACTTGTATTGTACCGTTTGTGGCCAGATAAATATGTAACATTCTAAGTATTCAAACAAATAAATACCTACAGTGAGTTAACAAAATTGAAAAAGCTAGTCAATAGGCGGTCTTATCGCTTAAAAATGATTTCTTGTACACTACTATTAAGATATGTTTTAAACGAATACGAACGTATTTTCTCTAGTATTAGGAATTGTATGTGAACACGCGCCAATTCGAGTCATAAACGTCGATTCCTTACTGGTTTATACTATAGTGCAGTGACTTGCATTTTATTCGTCGTATTCGTTGAACATTCGCATGAACAATTCTCACTTGAATGACGGATACAATAGTCGAAACGAGAATACGAAATTTGAAGTGTAGTGTCCCTGTGCCACCATAAAACTTGTACACTATCTAGTGCCTTTTACTAAGCCTCCTTTGCACAACTCTATCTCTTCTTCTATAAGTGCCCGGCCCCCGGCCGCTAAGGAGGCAATTTTTACACATTGCACCACTATGAAGTACCTGATTACGAGTATTGTTAATGTGAACCATTGAAAAAAAATGCTATATACTTACTACTCTGTCGCACGCAACAAGTAAGCATTAAATTTTTGTTACATTTACATTTTAAATTCAGAAACTTCATAGTTTTGCAATATGTCAGGACTCAGTGGCCAGGACTGTCTTAATAACGGCCGCTGACTATAAAGATGCGACCAAACCGTTGCTTAAAGAAGAGCGTGTCGGACACGCCCGAGATAGGGTTCCGTAGCCATTACGAGAAAATTAAGTCATATTTTTCTAAGTATTACGTATTTTGTGCGGAATATTTCAAGTTTAGGTATATTTTATACCTTACGTTGCTATTTACTCTTAAACTACTAATAATTCTCAAGAAAACTGAATTGTTATAGTTTTCCTTGCAAGTTCGATATACTTACTACCATCCTGATTTTTTTCAAATTTTTCCAGCCACCGGTTTAGATTATAGAGGGGGGAGACGCTCGATTTTAATGAAAATTTTCACTTTAAAGTTGAATGTTTTGCAAACAAATCGCTGAATCGACAACTCGTCTTAGCAACCCCCTAATGTTAACGATACCTCACACTACAAGGAGGTTGGATGAGAAAAAAAAACATCACTCCTACTTTACGTCTACGGGAAATATTAAAAAAAAAAAATTAAAATTTTTTATTGTACCATTTTGTCGGCATAGTTTACATATGTATATATACCTGCAAAATTGTAACAGCTTTCTAGCATTGATAGTACCTGAGCAAAGGCGCGGACAGACAGACAGACAGACAGACATGGCGAAACTGTAAGCGTTTTTGCCATGAACTAAAATAATTTCTTTGCTCACCCGCGACCTTAAGATAGCGTAATTATGCGTGTTCATGCAGTTCCTCCACCTCCACACTGTACGAACACACACAAATTACACAAACCCATCTATCACCACCACCACAACTCACTGACGCGTTTCGAACTCAACCAGAGCTCATCCTCAGAGTGACACAACCGTACACCATGCTACCAGTTGTTAGACTAACAAACCACCACCACTGTTTTAATTTGTCAAACAAAACAAAAAACTACCCGCAAAATATTAATAAATTTTAAATGTGATACAAAACTACCTTGATTTTTTAATTTTATTTATTTATTGTCAAGGCATGTTTAATAACTACCGTTGCTAAAATTAGACCCAAGCCATTTTGCCATTTTGGCTACGGAACCATAAAAACGGTGACGGCACGGAATCGCAGTTACGCACCGTTTTTAACGCATTGTCTCCACACCGCTGTACGAAATGGCAGTGACTAGTGACTATCCATTAGTGTCTATATCAACCTCGGTATCAGCGGAATCATCGACAGTATTGATGGAGCTATAATTTCGCAAAAAAAAAATCTAATCACTACTACCATATCGTCTACATACCTAAAGGTGCATATGAACGCGTACAATTTCCATTCTTCATGCTCAACATCTCAAAGAAGTGGAAAAGGCACGTAAAACACCGCAGAAAACGGTTAACATAATGAAGTAGGTAATATTTCGTGTACCCCGCTGGCGCGAGGGTTAGGCCTCATTTGCATGTAACGAAGACCCTTAACACGTAAATGAAACGATATATTTTTCAATGAAGAACCCTTGCTTCTTTCCTCGGTTATTGGATGTATAATGGCAGAGGAGAGGTATTCAGTTCAGACTTAAAAGGCTTTGCGGAAGTCGTGTAAAGTCAAGCTGAAATATTACAAATTGTGACTTGTAGCTATAATTTTCTTGTATTATTAAGTAACCCCCGATGCAAAAAGAGGGGTGTTATAAGTTTGATCGCTATGTGTGTCTGTGTGTAGTGGCACCGTAGCTCTTGAACGGGTGAACCGAATTTTGAATGCGGTTTTTTTTTATTTGAAAGCAAATTTTCTAGCTATGGTTCTGAGGGATCCCCTTGTTAACGCATATTTTTTATGTCATAATTCTATTTTGCATAATCTTTTTACGCGTAATAGTATTTTTGCCGAAACTGTTTTCGCATAATTATTACGTAGAATTCTTTTACGTATAACCAATGTAAACCGAATGTGCTTTACGCATAATTTGCAAATTCCGAATATTGTTTAGGCAGAAAATTACTTACGTATAAATTAGTTACGCAGAAAGCTACTTTCGCATAATGTAATTTTGCCGATATAATAAAATGAGTATCCTATATATACAACAGAAACGATGGTTTTCCTCAACGTTGCTCTGTTTTTTAGGGTTCCGGAGCCAAAATGGCAAAAACGGAACCCTTATAGTTTCGCCATGTCTGTCTGTCTGTCTGTCTGTCTGTCCGTCCGCGGCTTTGCTCAGGGACTATCAATGCTAGAAAGCTGTAATTTTGCACGGATATATAAGTAAACTATGCCGACAAAACAATACAAATAAAAATTCAAAAACAATTTTTTTTACGGTACCTCCCATAGACGTAAAGTGGCGGTGATTTTTTTTTTCTCATCCAACCCTATAGTGTGGGGTATCGTTGGATAGGTATTGTAAAACCATTAGGGGTTTACTAAAACGATTTTTCGATTCAGTCATTTGTTTGCGAAATATTCAACTTTAAAGTGCAAATTTTCATTAAAATCGAGCGTCCCCCCCCCCTCTAAAATCTAAACCGGTGGGTGGAAAAATTTGAAAAAATTCAGGATGGTAGGCAGTATATCAAACTTCCAAGGAAAACTATAACGGATAAGTTTGCTTGAGAAATATTAGTAGTTTATGAGTAAATAGCAGCGTAAGGTATAAAATATACCTAAACTTAGCAGATTCCTTATAACATACGAAATCCTTTGAAAAATATTACTTAAATTTTTCGTAATGGCTACGGAACCCTATTTTGGGCGTGTCCGACACGCTCTTGGCCGGTTTTTATTACCTAAGATTATTAACCTAATCCAATCTACGAGTAGTTCTCCGGAAACTAGTAACTAGTGGGTGGTATTATTTTTATAATGCAGGGACATGACTGTGACAAAGTCATCGAAATAGTAAGTACCTGGAATGAACACTCCAAAAACAGACGAGCAAAAACCGACCCAAACCCATTGACATAAGAACTAAGGGCCTCCGGTCCGGGTGAAATAGCAAGCACGGAGTCAGTGTGTCCCTCTCTAACTATTGCCAGGAAATAAATAATAAATAATTAGTAAATTTTAGTTTCGTGAGCGTTGTCTTTTAAAAACATTGAATAAAATGTATACATTTATAATAAGCAATAATTACACAAAATAATATTTTTTTAATGAAATAAGCTTTATATCTTTTTACATGAGCTAATTTTAACTTGATGGTAGGTTTTATTAATTTCTCAATGGCCACACCAAACAGTAAGATGGCGCCTTCGTTATTGAGACTAGGGTGACAATCTTTTCACTATGTATTGAAATGGCTAATATGTAATATTTATTATAATATAATATTTTATACCCATAATACGTATTGTCTAATACGAATGATACATACATGCATAAAATAATAATCCTACTGCATTATATTATATTATTATTATAAATTTTGAAAATTTCCAAGGGAATTTGGAAAAATCCTGAAAATTTCAATTAAAACTACCGGACCGATTCAGTTTACGCATGTGAAGCCGCTGGTAAAAGCTAGTAAATAATGAATAAGTATATAATTAAGTGAAAACAGTGAGTGAGTGAGTTTAATTGTTTTGATTTAATTTAGTTTTATTTAATATTAATTTTTTAATTTTTATTTAATTCTTATAATTTGTAATCATCATCATCATCATCCCAGCCTATATACGTCCCACTGCTGGACACAGGCCTCCTCTCAGAATGTGATTGTGGTTTAATTTAATAAATGATTTTTCCTGTAGTGATAACTTAGTCTTCATTCATTTATTAAACTAAATTAACTGACTTATGTATCCACTTTTTCATACTAGTTGTACCTATAGAAAAGTGAATACTTCTGTTATAGCACCGACGTACATACCTAAAATTTATTTGCTCTAGTCTCTACCAGCCGTATCATAAGGACTTGGTATACAAGTAATAAAGAATCTGGTTATTGCTACTTAGTATATTTTTCTGACAAAGAAGTACTAGGAGGAAGGAATGTCTCATTAATTGCATAAAATTATGGTCATACTAATAGAATGAGATAAAATAACCCCGTGGTAGCTATCTCTATCGCCAAGCGATCGGCTCGCTATTCCTGCACAGTGCACATTCCAGGTACTTACTATTTTGATGGACAAAGTCGACGCAGGGCTTCTATTTTTAATCTCAGGGACATAAGATAACTAACGAACCTATCCAGGGTAAAAGGGGGGTAGATTATGTTTGTTTTTTCATTGGGGGGACTCCCCTTTGTACCTCTTTCCCCGTTTGTACTTCTTTAACCTGATGGCTCTTGGTTCCGTCACTAATATAATTCTAACCTAATAATTTTTTTCTAGTCATTTTTGTTTTACAATTTATCGTTTTTATATAATTAGCATTATTTACAAAAATCAAGAATTACAGACACAAACATCACACCTGTATTCCCAAATGGGGTAGGCAGAGCACACGAAACGTTATCGCTTCGGAGTCACTTTTAGCAATTTTAGGTTTTAAGTTTGACGAAAACAGTACGATAGTGATAGGTTGCTAGCCTGTCGCCTACGGTATACCTTAACCTATATCCTCAGTCGCCACTTACGACATCCACGGAAGAAATGGAGAGGTGTAATTCTAACCCGACACCACACGGGTTAAGAAATAGTCGGAAAATAAATACTTAATTTATTTTCAGATATAGATTTGGGTGGCGACACCTATTATGCGTAATAAGTTTCGGACATTACAAATTATGCCAAATAGATGTCACCCGGTTCTTAGACATGTTTTATCAAAATCGGTTCAGCTGTTTTTGTGATTTTGAGTTTTGAAATTAAGGACTTGAGGGTTTTGGTTACGTTATTATCAAAAGTACCTAACGAGTAAAAGGCATATAAGGCGGGTTCTTAGATATTTGCTTTTGATTGTGCGAGTACCAAATTCGATTAAATTTCTAAGATAAATTTACACACGGTAAGTAACCGCCTCAAAGATTTGAATACACTTTGAATCAAAAATGTATGTGTGTAACGAACGCAATAACCTGTTAAAATAAGCCGGGAGCATTGTACGTACTTTAGTTTCAGTTATCTCTACCAGTCGACTGAGCTATACCAGATAATGATGTAAGCATTGACAGAGTTCAAGCAATATCAAAGTAGACCATCTCTTCAACTCTCGAATCAATACAGGCCTTACCTGATACGGACGTCCTTTGTCCGTCGCCTGCGGAAGTAATCACCGCGAGACCTCCTCAGATACCTTGATTACTTCCCGAGGCCATTCCCGACTGTTACCATTATTAGGCTAAAACTCGTGGTAACACCCGGACTTCCCTATTGAAAACGAGTGCGATCAAGGAATATAAATTACTAATGCTAGGACAAAAACTTAAAATATTTAAAAACTAAGTTTTGCTTAAAATAGTTTTTTTTCTTACATCATGTTATTAGATGATACTATGATGATACTAATTAATAGAATAAGGTAGATCGAAAGTTATAAATTGTAGGTGAATTTCATTGTCTTCTTTGTTTCCTCTGAAGTAAGAACTTAACGCACTTTCTGAAGAAGCAAATATAAATAATGAAAAAGTAACTTTCATATTGTTACGGCGGTGGGTTAGGTGGAAACTTTAATCGTGCTTTTCGACCCATTGTAGGCGTTTTCAGCAGGCTGGAATACTGTTTCAGGCCGTTTCAGAGGACGCTCTATCACATATTAGTTTATCAAAATTTCACCCAAGTTACCGTCGTTTTCAGGCGCCTGAAACATGTTTTCAGTCCGTTTCAGGCCACCCTCTATCCGATGACGCCATAACCTGAAAACCCGTTTTCAGGCGTTTTCAGGACCCCTTATGGGCCTTTGAACTACATTTCAGTATATGGCGAAATTTTCAATAGGAGTGAAAGAGATAGCACGATTAGAAAGAGACAGCTATACTGAGAACATTCGAGAAGGTGTGTGACAAGGATAGCCTATATGTGTGAGAGAAACAGACTGATGATCCTGTTTCCGGAACATTCTAGTAACTGTGTGAGAGAGATAGCACATGAAAGAGACAGACACTCTACTCGTTTCAGGAACATTCGAGATGTAGGTATGACGTCCTAGCTGGACTGTTCTCGAACTTTGTGGACCGATTCACCGGGGGTATATAAGCCGGGCGAGGTTGCGGCGGAGACAGGTTTTCGAATGCGATACCGAGCGATAAACATCGAAGAGAATCAAAGCGACTTGTAAGTGAGTTTTTGAGTGCGAAATTACTGTGAACTGTTTTTAAGTGTTTTGTAAAGTTAAGTAACAGTGTGAAAATAAATCCTACTCTTATTCATCGGTGTTAAAAGTGCTTTTCAATCACGAACCCACCCCACGAACGTAACATTTGGTGTCAGAAGTGGGACTGAAAATGCCGCTTACTCCGCGAGAAGAAGAGAAGGAGAGGATGCAGACCCGAAGCCGCGCCGCAGCTGGGGACCCTACAGACACCGCCGCAGCGTCAGATACAGCGGCGGCAGTATCCCCAAAGCCGGAAATAGACGTCAACGCGATTCTGGTCCTCCTGAAAGAACAAGCTAGAAGGCAGGAGGAACATGCTAGGATTCTACAGGAGGAACAAAAGAACCAGTTCGAACTCCTCCGTGAGGTACACGGCGCAACCGCAGAATGGAAAAAGGAGATGGCTGAGGTCCAGGATAAAATTGTGGCAGTTGACATTAAAGTCGAAAATCACGAACAGCGCCTCAACGGTGTCAACGAAAAGGTAGAAGGCCACGAGAATCGCCTCCAGAAGTTGGAAATTAAAGTGGCCAACGGCACCACCAGTTTATCGGGTGCACCAGCCACAGGAGGTGAAAAGTTAAAGTTACCACCATTTGATGGTACCTCTTCATGGGCCGCATACAAGCACCAATTCGAGTTGGTTGCGGAAACAAATGGCTGGAGCAAGGATTATGCAAAAACGGCACTGAGTTTGGCGCTACGGGATGAAGCTCTCAGTATCTTGGAAACGTTGGGAAAGGATAAGACATATGACCGTCTCCTTGAAGCTTTAGAAGCACGCTTCGGTGACAGTCATCTAGAGCACGTCTACAGAGCTCAACTGAAGGATAGGACCCAGGGTCGTAATGAGTCATTACAAAAGTGGGCCCTAGAAATAGAGAAACTGGTCCAAAAAGCATACCGAGATTCATCCTCTTTTACGGATGGAATGCTAGTGCAGACATTCATAGATGGGATTCGAGACTTTGAAGTGAGGGCTGCTGTACGACTGGGTCACCATGGGAGTTTGAAGGATGCGCTTGCCCATGCTCTCGAGGTGGAAGCTGTACGCCAAGACCCAACAAGATCCTTCAGGGTACGCGAAGTCACTGCCAGGGAGCCGATTGCTCCACCTCGAGAAACGGGACCTCGATGTTACAACTGCGGAGAACGAGGACACATGCAATCTGGCTGCCCGAAAAGACATTGGAGGCGACGAGACTCGGACCAAATGGACAGGCCAGCAAGCTCTGGTAATCCAGAACGGCAGCAGCAGGGAAACGAGTAAAAGCCAGGACTATGGGACGAGTGCTGGCTGGTGGTCAAAATGTCCCAGTTATGATCTCCCAGGCGAACAACGGGAACAGTCTGGCTGTCAAAGGAGAAATTGGCGGAGTGCCATGTCACCTTACTATCGACACCGGAGCTTCTCGAACTGTGATCAGTTCTCGACTGCTAAAACACCTGATCAGAGATCATCAAGTCCGACCAATGCATCTTCAGCTGCAAACGGCTACCGGCCAGAACATTTCCGTCCAAGGGGAGCAAGAAGTGTCAGTAAAGATTGGAGAAAAGAAGTACTGGCACAAAGTCATCATTGCTGACATCGTAGACGACTGTATTATTGGTCTAGATTTTATGAGGAAGTACGATTGTAAGATCGACTTAAAAGGCGGCGTGCTGAAATTTGGGGCTTATGAAGTTCCTATGGAGGGTGAAGTGAGTGGACATGTCTTCTGCGCTAGAAGGACTACACTACAACCGAGATCGCAAGCCCTAGTTCCGGTGAAGTTACCACATGGTGTGAGACAAGGATCTCATTCCTGCGTGCTAATAGAGAAAATAGATGGCAGTAAGCCGTGGATACCAGCTCGCACAGTGGTAATGACGTCATCCGCAGCATTTATAAGAGTTCTTAATTTAAGTGACACTCAACACGTCCTAAGTAAAGGAACCCTTATGGGGAGATGCGAGGCAATCTCATGGATACGGAGTTGCCATGGTCCAAACGAGGTCAAGTTGCAAGAAGAAGTTGTGGATATTGTAAAATTATTGGAAAACTGCGAGAATGATCTCACGGAGGAAGAACTTCTAAAGGCGCGTAATCTACTAAAGCGCTATAGGAGTGTCTTCTCTGCACATGACAGTGATATCGGGAGAACTGGAGTAGTGCAGCACGAGATCGACACTGGAGATGTCATGCCTATTCGACAGCGACCTCGGCGAGTTCCAGTAGCTCGAGAAAAAGAAGTCGAAGACATGATCAAGGAAATGAGGAGGGACAAAGTAATAGAACCGTCGACCAGCCCTTGGTGTTCTCCAGTAGTCTTGGTGAAAAAGAAGGATGGCACTATGAGATTTTGCGTTGACTATCGTAGACTCAACGACGTGACCAAGAAGGACAGTTATCCATTGCCGAGGATAGACGACACTTTGGACACTTTAAACGGCATGAAATGGTTTTCCACCTTGGATTTGAAAAGTGGATACTGGCAAGTGGAAATTAAGGACAAAGATAAAGAGAAAACAGCCTTCTCAACTGGTAAAGGACTTTGGCAGTTTAATGTTATGCCGTTTGGTTTGTGCAATGCACCGGCAACTTTTGAGAGGTTAATGGAGCAAATACTTGCCGGCCTCCTGGGTGATACTTGCCTAGTGTATCTGGATGACATCATAATTGTAGGTAAAAATTTCGATGACCACCTTAAGAAACTGGAGCAAGTTTTGTCCAAGTTGCGTGACGCAAATTTAAAACTAAGTCCGAAGAAATGCTCATTCTTCAAGCGTAAGGTAAACTACTTGGGACATGTAATTTCATCAGAAGGCATCCAGACAGACCCTGAGAAGATAAGTGCAGTTAAGGATTGGCCAACACCGAAAGATAAGACAGCAGTGCGTGCCTTTTTAGGACTTTGCTCGTACTATCGACGATTTGTGAAGAACTTCTCGGATATAGCAAAGCCTTTGCACCAGCTGACGGAAGAGAAACGACCATTTAATTGGGATGATCAGTGTGCAGCAGCCTTCTCAGATCTCAAACAGAGACTTTGTGAAACACCGATTTTGGAATATCCCGACCCGGATAACGAGTTTGTTGTTGACACTGATGCAAGCAATACTGGCATCGGGGGAGTCTTGTCACAAAACAAAGGAGATCAGGAAGTTGTGATAGCCTATTTCAGTAAATCGTTGTCGAAACCCGAGAGAAATTATTGCGTCACTCGGAGAGAATTGCTGGCAGTCGTTAAAACTTTGCAGCATTTCAGCAAATATTTGCTTGGACGCAAGTTCCGAATCAGGACTGACCATGCTGCTTTAAAGTGGTTGTTAGAGTTCAAAAACCCCGAAGGTCAGGTGGCACGCTGGATCGAACAACTGCAGGAATATGACTTTTCCATCGAGCATCGAAGTGGAAAGTCACATGGAAATGCAGATGCCCTCTCCCGAAGGCCTTGTCCGGATGACTGCAAACACTGTTTAAGACAAGAGGATAAGGACTGCGTGAAGATGTTGAGGACCGACACTGTTAGCGAGGAATGGAGTGACGCTGTCATGCAAGAAGCTCAACAGGAAGATCGTGACATAAAACCCATTTACGACTGGATTAACGGTGGAATGCCCAAACCAAAGTGGTGTGAAGTAGCTCCGATGAGTACAGTGACCAAGAGCTACTGGGCGCAATGGGAAAGTCTGATTATGCACAATGGCGTACTGTGTAGGAAATGGGAGTCAGCGAACGGAAAGGATGCTCACCTTCAAGTGGTCGTACCAAGGAAGAGAGTTAGCGATGTTTTAAGATCCTTTCATGATGGCATTTCCGGCGGGCATCTAGGAGTAAAAAGGACTCTGATGAAGATTCGACAACGATTTTACTGGATACACTGTCGGGAAGATGTGGAAGACTGGTGTAGGAAGTGTACTAGCTGCTCGTCGGTCAAGGGGCCACATACACGCAGTAGAGGTGCGCTTAAAGTTTATAATGTGGGGGCACCTTGGGAAAGAATTGCTTTGGACGTCGCAGGGCCGTTCCCGATCTCTGACCGCGGAAACAAGTACATCCTTGTGGTCATGGACTATTTCACCAAATGGCCTGAAGTGTTTGCCATTCCAAATCAAGAGGCAGTCACAGTAGCGGAAACGGTAGTGGCTGAAGTATTTTGTCGGTATGGAGTACCTCTTGAGATCCACAGCGATCAGGGAAGAAACTTTGAATCTCTGGTGTTTCAGGAGACTTGCCGAGTCATGGGAATTCATAAAACTCGGACTACGTCCTATCATCCACAGTCAGACGGGATGGTCGAGAGGTTCAATCAGACTCTGGAACGACATTTGGCCAAAGTAGTTGACAGCCATCAAAAAGATTGGGACAGGCATATTCCACTCTTTTTAATGTCGTATCAGACCGCAGTTCACGAAAGTACGGCCGTGACACCTGCGTGTGCTAATTTTGGAAGAGAACTGCGGTTACCTGCGGATCTACTGACAGGACGACCTCCAGATGCACCAAAGACGATTTCAGAATATGCAAGTGAACTGCGAAACCGGATTGATGGTGTTCACAATCATGTTCGTGAACACGGACTGCAGGCCAGCGAAAAGATGAAGACCAGATATGACCGGAAGTCTAACCAGACGAGATTTGAGGAAGGATCGTTGGTGTGGCTACATAACCCTATGCGAAAAAAAGGGAAGTCCCCGAAATTATCACCGAGTTGGGAAGGGCCGTACAAAGTAGTCACTAGGATCAACGATGTCACATACCGAATACAGCGTAACGCGCGTAGCCCCTGTAAGATTGTTCATGTTGATCGATTGGCCAAATACCATGGATCTAATGATGCTCGGGACGAGCATGTCTTAGGAGGGGGCAGTGTTACGGCGGTGGGTTAGGTGGAAACTTTAATCGTGCTTTTCGACCCATTGTAGGCGTTTTCAGCAGGCTGGAATACTGTTTCAGGCCGTTTCAGAGGACGCTCTATCACATATTAGTTTATCAAAATTTCACCCAAGTTACCGTCGTTTTCAGGCGCCTGAAACATGTTTTCAGTCCGTTTCAGGCCACCCTCTATCCGATGACGCCATAACCTGAAAACCCGTTTTCAGGCGTTTTCAGGACCCCTTATGGGCCTTTGAACTACATTTCAGTATATGGCGAAATTTTCAATAGGAGTGAAAGAGATAGCACGATTAGAAAGAGACAGCTATACTGAGAACATTCGAGAAGGTGTGTGACAAGGATAGCCTATATGTGTGAGAGAAACAGACTGATGATCCTGTTTCCGGAACATTCTAGTAACTGTGTGAGAGAGATAGCACATGAAAGAGACAGACACTCTACTCGTTTCAGGAACATTCGAGATGTAGGTATGACGTCCTAGCTGGACTGTTCTCGAACTTTGTGGACCGATTCACCGGGGGTATATAAGCCGGGCGAGGTTGCGGCGGAGACAGGTTTTCGAATGCGATACCGAGCGATAAACATCGAAGAGAATCAAAGCGACTTGTAAGTGAGTTTTTGAGTGCGAAATTACTGTGAACTGTTTTTAAGTGTTTTGTAAAGTTAAGTAACAGTGTGAAAATAAATCCTACTCTTATTCATCGGTGTTAAAAGTGCTTTTCAATCACGAACCCACCCCACGAACGTAACAATATGTTGTACTATGAGAAATATCAATGAAAAAAGAATTTTGAATGTGCTGAAGTCTTCAAAAATTACAAAATTTCCGATCTCTTCTCGGGCGACCCGGTGTAGTTTAAGCTCTACATTTGTTAGAAACAGTGGAACTCAGGAGTCGTAGGTGAGGAGGATATTGGACCCGATTCTACAGCGGCCGCTAAAATTCCTAATTTTATTTAGACGTCGCTAAATCACTTTGCTATTCTATGAGCACCTGTCATAATCAAATGACATCGCTAAATTGTTAAAGCATAGCACTTGTTAAATCCGCCGTCTAAATGTCAATTAAAATTTAGAAAATTTAGATTTAGACAATTTAGCCGACGTGCGCGTAGAATCGCATCCATTAATTGTTTATTTAATAGGTACATTTTAACCACTGGCATATAATGTGTGGTAACAAATAGGAAAGAAACCTTCTCAGAATGTCTGAGTGCCCCCGAGAAAAGCCGAGAATTCCCGAGAATAAAGACTTAAATTGAGAGTTCAATTCAGAAGGTTAGCCGAGGAGATGTTTTGTTTATTGCGGGATTTATAGGGTCTGTTAGATAATGGAAACCTTCACTGGCGTTTGAGGTGTTTCGATTATGTTATAACTAGCTTTTACCCACGGCTTCGCTCGCCTGAACCATAAACATTTCAAGTAATCAAACGAGCATGCAAGTGAATATGTAAGCAAGCATAATTATGCAAGAAATAATGCAAGCAAGGATGATTTCAAGGACGTATTCAAGCATGCAAGCAAGCATGCTTTTTAACACATTATTTATAAAAACCGGCCAAGAGCGTGTGGGACACGCCCAAAATAGGATTCCGCAGCCATTACAAAAAAGTTAAGTTATATTTTTCTAAGGATTTCGTATTTTGTACGGAATATTCCAAGTTTAGGTATATTTTATACCTTAGGCTGCTATTTACCTACTCTTAAACTACTTACACTACTTAAACTACTACTCACGAAAACTGAATCGTTACAGTTTTCCTTGTAACTTTGACCGCTCGCTACCTTAGACGTTGACCGTACATACATTGCATTGGTTGCTAGACGAATGACAATTAGAAAGTAATTTATTTTTGACCCTATATAAAATACCACCATCCACTATTGTACCCACCTATCTTCTAGCAAATAAAGTTTGATCATGATTATGATTATTATGATTAGGCAAAATTTCGGCAGCGTGATTCAGTACAGAATAAAATTTTCAGTACAGTGATATCTATCGGAATATAAAATCTACATCGAAACATTCTACTGCTTTGAATTAGGCTTGTGTAGTTGGTAAATGCCACACGTGATCTCTCTAGCCAGGGTATGATGTTCGCAAAACACTAAGCTTACGCAAGGACGATTAATGCTTACGCAATATTTTTGGCTAGGTTAATAATAATAATAATAGATTTATTTGTCGACCAACTTGGATCAAATTGTTAGTTTAAAGGTCCCTCTACCATCTGAATGGTAAAGTTAACTTATGTCCAATAGTAATTCAAACTTAAAAGCACTACCCCGTCAGCAATTAACTGTCATTTTAATTATCCCACAATGACCCTGAAATTATTTATTACTCACTTAGCAGCGCGTGAGTCGTCGGTCGCGGAACCAGTCTTGCATCCTTCAACGCTCACTAGCATGGTGAGAATATCGTCTCTCTATCTCCTTTATACGAAGTGTCAAGATGACTTGACAGTGTATACATACAGGCGGAGATAATGATGATATTTTTTTGCACTTTTTTTAGAAGGGAATAATTTTTAATCATGAAACTACCGTGAGAATCATTCATATTAAATGATATTGTGAGGGATAACTCACGTCTTAAATCGAGTTTAGCTCGATATGTTTCAGGTTATTTCGAAACCCTTCATCACTGGAGCACGCGACTCGGCGGCTGCTGCAACACGCGCATGACGCGCCACCGCTCTGCACCGCTCACATTCGCGCGAGCCAAAAGTAGAGACGAGTGCAAGAGAAAAGGGGAAGTTTTTACCCAGCAGTGGGACACAATACAAGCTAAATAAAAAAACCGGCCAAGAGCGTGTCGGACACGCCCAAAATAGGGTTCCGTAGCCATTGCGAAAAAATTAAGTAATATTTTTCTAAGGATTTCGTATTATAAACGGAATCTTCCAAGTTTAGGTATATTTTATACCTTACGCTGCTATTTACTCATAAACTACTAATAATTCTCAAGCAAACTTAGCCGTTATAGTTTTCCTTGGAAGTTTGATATACTGACTACCATCCCGAATTTTTTAAAATTTTCCCACCCACCGGTTAAGATTTTAGAGGGGGGGGGGGGGGGACGCTCGGATTTTAATGAAAATTTGCACTTTAAAGTTGAATATTTCGCAAACAAATGACTGAATCGAAAAATCGTTTTAGCAAACCCCTAATGGTTTTAAAATACCTATCCAACGATACCCCACACTATAGGATTGGATGAGAAAAAAAAATCACCGCCACTTTACGTTTATGGGAGGTACCCTAAAAAAAATTTTTTTTTAATTTTTAATTGTACTGTTTTGTCGGAATAGTTTACTTATATACCCGTGCAAAATTACAGCTTTCTAGCATTGATAGTCCCTGAGCAAAGCCGCGGACGGACAGACAGACAGACAGACAGACAGACAGACAGACAGACAGACAGACAGACAGACAGACAGACAGACAGACAGACAGACAGACAGACAGATAGACAGACAGACGGACAGACAAACAGACAGACATGGCGAAACTATAAGGGTTTTTGCCATTTTGGCTCCGGAACCCTAAAAATGCGCGTGAGTCAATCGTCGGTTGTGGAACTAGTCGTGCTTCCTTCACCACTTGCTAGCATGATGACGGCAGTATCATCTACTTTAATAGATATAGATAGGTTTATTTTTTTCTAAATGTAAAGTGTTAAAAATATAAAGAACTAGCTTTTGTCCCGCCCGCCCGCGTGGTATTCGGTTATAGCGCGCTGTTCCCTCAGGAATTGTGCATTTTTCCGGGATAAAAAATAGCCTATGTTATTCTCAGGCCCATCAACTATCTCTTTGCCAAAAATCACGTCGATCCGTCGCTCCGTTATGGCGTGAAAGATGGACAAACGTACAAACACACTTTCGCATTTATAATATTAGTATAAAATATATATTACAATAAAAACAAGAGCAATATAAAATAACAATAAAAATGACAATGGGTAAAATCAGCTCGCTAATGTATATTATGAACACATTATGAACGAGCCTGAAATAGGTAAGTACATATATATAATTACATATGTATTTTCATAGTCAAATCAAATTATCCGACTTAGCATAACACGCTTAGGTACCTACCTCTTTTGCAATTGTATTTCACCTTTACGAAGTTACAAATTAGCTAAGCGTGAGTCAGTGGTCGTCGCGGAACCAGTCTTTAGATTGTATCCCTTAACCAACACTCATCAGCATAACGCGAGCATCCTTCTTCTACATACTCGTATATCTGCTCCGTTTGAAGTATAAGTACAGTCCGACACGTCTTTTTCATTTCTATTTCCTCTTTACAGTTATGCGAAAAACATTCATTAGAATTATTTTTTTAATTTACTTAAGTCGTAAGCAGATAAGGTATGCTGTAGCTTTCCAAAAGATTGAAAAAACTGGCCAAGAGCGTATCGAACACGCCCAAGATAGGGTTTCGTAGCCATGACGGAAAAACAAGTACCTAATGTTTTTCTAAGGATTTCGTATTGTGTACGGAATCTTCCAAATTTAGGTATATTTTATACCTGAGGCTCCTATTTACTTAGGCTTGATTTTAATGAAAATTTGCATTTCAAGGTTGAACATTTCACAAACAGATCACTGAATCGAAAAATCGTTTAGTCGTCAGTCCCGCCCGGACCATAGTACAAAGCTCGCTTGCATGACAAGCACATCAACCGTTAAATAGCTATTCTGCTCATCGTATAAAGCGTAACCCTAAAATATCATCATGCAAGCCTTGCATTGTCCTTTTACCTTGCCTGAGCACGTGTGCTGCAGACACGTCGCGACAAGTCCTGCACGGGGTTGAAATTTCCATTTCATTGCTTTTTGCACCTTCGATTGCCAACTACATATTTCTTGGATAGATATAATATTTTCCGGACAATGATTAATTTATTAAATAACTAGCTTTTGCCCGCGACTCCGTCCGCGTTGAATAGTTATTTTGGGAAGTATTTTTCCTTCCTTCCATATAAGATTTCATCCCCTATTTCATCCCTTCACAGGCCGAATTTTCAAAAATGCTCGAACTTATATCTATTTACTTCTTATTAAATGCTCAGATGCCAAGTTTTATAAAGATTCTTCAATTTATCTTCGACAATGACGACCATCCATATAAACTTTCATCCCCTATTTCACCCTGTCACAGTTCGAATTTTCAAAAACGCTCGAACAGATATCTACTTATTTCTTATTTACTACCTAAATATCAAGTTTCATGGTTTTATGTTTAAAAATGACGAACTTCTATATAAACTTTCATCCCCTATTTCACCCCTTCACAGGTTGAATTTTCAAAAACGCTTGAAACAGATATCTACTTATTTCTTATTAACTGCCTAAATGTCAAGTTTCATGGTTTTATCTTTAAAAATGACGAACTCCCATGTAAACTTTCATCCCCTATTTCACCCCCTCACAGGTCGAATTTTCAAAAAACGCTCGAACATATATCTACTTATTTCCTATTAACTGCCTAAATGTCAAGTTTCATGGTTTTATCTTTAAAAATGACGAACTTCCATATAAACTTTCATCCTCTATTTCACCCCCTCACAGGGCGAATTTTCAAAAACGCTCGAACAAATATCTACGTATTTCTTATTAACTGCCTAAATGCCAAGTTTCATGGTTTTATCTTTAAAAATGACGAACTTCCATATAAAATTTCATCCCCTATTTCAACCCCTTCAAGCCTTTTTTCGGAATAAAAAGTAGCCTATGTCCTTTCCCAAGGTCTAGTCTATCTCTGTACCAAATTTCATCAAAATCGATTCAGCGGTTTTGGCGTGAAAGCGTAACAGACAGATAGACAGACAGACAGAGTTACTTTCGCATTTATAATATTAGTATAGATAGTATATAGTATATATCGACG
This sequence comes from Choristoneura rosaceana, assembly GCA_037349165.1. Classification (NCBI taxonomy): domain Eukaryota; kingdom Metazoa; phylum Arthropoda; class Insecta; order Lepidoptera; family Tortricidae; genus Choristoneura; species Choristoneura rosaceana. The sequence goes on from JAZBNJ010000026.1 coordinate 4,383,518, forward strand.
GGTGAAAGGCTATTTGTATTAAGCGACAACGTATTCCTATGTCGCTTAATACAAATAGCCTTTCACCCGTCGATATAGTATATAGTATGGATGACATAAAACCAAATCACACAAATTACAACAAATACTTAAGTAAAATTACAACTTATAACCCTACAACTACGAGTACACTGTTAGCCTCCACTGTAGTACACTGACGGAAAATATAGTACATATTTCGTAGATAAAACGGTGCATTTGTAAACCAAACGCCTAGAGATGTTTTGTATGTACTGAGTAATTTTGTATGTAGAATTTGTCAAATTTTGTGCCGGTGAGTATATTGAATAAAAATTAATACTGACATAGTAAAAATGGTCAATCCAAACCGAACCAAACCTTTGTAGTACAGCCACAGAATAAATAATAGTACAAGTATTACATTACAGTACAGTAGAGTCAAAATATAGTACAATATTGTACATATATGCATATAGTACGGTTGGCAATGGCAACCGTAACGTCGCCTGTCAACTGTTCCGTTTATGAAATGTTTGTATCACATTGACAGTTAGCTATCCACTGGTCATCTGGCGCTTAAAATTTGGACCGCAAGCGAACACTAACCATTTCGCAGTTAAAACCATCTCAACGATTACTTACTTAACACATACTTCTATTTGCAAATAAATATTGCAAAAGTTTATATGCTAGAGGGGTGACACTTTCCCGGCCCGGATAATACCGACATGGAAATACTGACCCTGTTTTTCGTGTACACGCCCATAGAAACTCCTATCAGTTTCTATGGGCGTGTACACAAAAAACAGGGCCGGTATTTCCATGTCGGTGTTATCCTGGCCGGGAAAGACTGTCACCCTGCAAGAGCATAATACTTATACGCAAAAAATAAATCTAATTGTATGAAGTTAGATTTATCTTTTGCGTATGCCCAACAAACTCTAGGAACCAATAAATACTAGGTTTAAAACCGGCGCACTGTCACCGCTAACAATAACATGCTATGATCTATGTTTAGAACCGTCAATACGCCGGCGCAATGCAGTCGCAAACAAAGGGTGCTCAGGCTGGCTGACCCTGGGCCCAGGGTTCCCGACGAGCCGGGATTTTAATGTCCAATAGAGTAGAGCATAGCAAGCGTTTGTAAATTCCTAAGAAAAGTTTCCCTGTCGGCCGCGCGGCCGCGTTATATATTCGTTTGGGATATTGCTGTCTTTATCGCTCGTGACATAAGCGCTCGCAGCGTCCCCCCATGCACATCCCCTCCCGCTTCTCTGCTTTCCATTAATGTTTGTCGAGATAACTGTAGGCTTTTCAAGATTTGGGCGGTTGAATTTTGGGTTTCGTTGTCCTCATATTATTTTTTAATTATATTTTCTATAATATGCCTGTGGTTTTCGATTTTTGTAAAAATGCTTTAATAGTCTGTAATTCTCGCGCAAAGTTGACATCTTTTTTTGTCGACTTTTGAGCTCCTGTATTTTTAATATTACACATTTATAACAGGCATAGATAATTACGTCTAATCCATACTGACAAAATTTCATCTACTACTGTTGCCTTGTTTTCAAATGAGACCGGAACTACGTCTGTATGTAGAATAGAACGAAGAGACTCTCTTATAAAAAGCGGCCAAATGCGAGTCGGACTCGCCCATAAAGAGTTATAATGTAATAAATAACTTAATATAAAAGTTCTTGTAGTTTGTTGCAACTTTGATCGGTGTTTATATTTGAGTTGATTGAATGAAAGGTAAATTGCGTTTTACGATTTATGACATATTAAAAAACTACTTACTAGATCTCGTTCAAACCAATTTTTGGTGGAAGTTTAACAATTTTTGTATGAGAAAGCTAAAGATTACTATGGAATTTTTAGTCTTCGTAATTTTACTGATATAAGGGCTGGTAACCCTGAGTGGCAGTTCTATAGTAAAATAAATATATCGTAGCGGTAAACGTTCAGGGGCAGGCGCGGGCGCAGGCGGGGGGCGTTGACCTCGGCGCGGGTTTACGAGTGCATTTGCACAGTGACACCCCCGCGCCACCCGCTACCCCGCCACCCCGCCGGTGCGTGCACGCAGCGAGCGACGATTCTCGAAATCGCAAACAGGGGCTGTTCCTTTATGGGCTTGTGAACAAGCAAGGGATAGACTGAACTAATTTATTGAATCGAGTGTTACGTTGCAGGTTGAAGAGGTCTAAAAGCTCACCCACTTTACTTAGGTAGGTACAGTCACCAGCATTAATATCTGCCACAGCGGAGCGTGCAAAAATATCTGACACGTCCTTCCGGCCCTAGTTATAGAGTCGTATCAGATATTTTTGCACGCTTGTTGTATCAGATGTTGGTGCTGGTGACTGTACCTACCACTTTACTTTTCTACTTTACTCATCCACGACTCCATGATAGACGCCTATGCAATAAATCCGTGCTCTTGTAGTTCCTCCATTTCAACACTGTAAGAACACGCACAAATCACACAAACCCAACTATCACTATCAACACCATCTTGACGCGTTTCGAACTCAACCAGAAATATAACGCAATTAATAATAGCATGCAATTCAGTTTCTTCAAGCGTATACAGGTACCCTTACCCACTCTAGAAGTAGAAGTGTTTAATTCACACTTAAGTCCAAGAGGTAGACTACATCTAGGCATAAAACAGGTCTTAAAGTAGACTTGTTGGTAGGACATTGCCACCTGCTATAATTAGATTCCTACATAATGTGACATTAATCCTTGTCATTTGAACGAGTTTTTGCAATCACTCTGCAAGAGTCGTTATGGTTAAATCCATTTCATTTAACTACTTTGGCCACTTTAAGTTACAAATATTTAACGTAAAAGAGTTCGTCCCTTTTACCCGGCTTACGACATAGAAAGTTGTCTTTTAGAATTTTGCATTAATTTCAAATAGTTGCTTATTTATTTTATATTAAAATAAAATTTGTTCTTTTGGCCTATCGTACAGACCGTCTACGCTAATTTAATCTTTTTCAACCAACTTCGAAAAAGAAGGTTCAGAATTTGTTTTTTATCGCCTCCAGACTTAATTTTACATTTCTTCCAATTTTTAAACTTATCTTTTCTAGCAATCATATTTCTGTGCTCTTGTTTTGTGATTTTTTTTTAATAAATTTGTGCTCTTCCTTTGTTTTTAAAGATAAATTAACAGCCAGAACAGGAGCAGTCCCAAAAGCAGCCACTTATGATTGATACGGGCGAGCTTCGCCGGTAGAAAAACTTGAAAATTGACATACCGCGTTGGGTTTGGCATCGAGTTGATTAACTTTGTCGTGAACTGATAAAAACTGACCAATAATAATGTGCAATATAAATTTCGGCGGTCTCAAAGAACTGAGTTTTCGAGTGATTTGTGACTGATGAGATGACTTGTGTTGGTAATTATTGTAGTTACTACAAATCATCATCATCATCCCAGCCTATATACATATACTCCCACTGCTGGGCACAGGTTTCCTCTTAGAATGATAGGGCTTGGGCCATAGTTCCCACGCGGGCCCAGTGCGGATTGGGAACTTCATACGCACCAATAAATTACTTCGCAAGTTTGTGCAGGTTTCCTCACGATGTTTTCCTTCACCGCAAAGCTCGTGGTAAATTTCAAATGTAATTCCGCACATGAATTTCGAAAAACTCAGAGGTGCGAGCCGGGGTTTGAACCCACGACCCTCTACTTGAGAGGCGATAGGTCAAACCACTAGGCCACCACGGCTTGCTACAAATACAAGTAGTTTATTTAAATGCATAATATTGTGACAGTACAGTCAAAGAAACTGAAACCCATACTAGAGTGAAACCTTTGTCATACTAATGTCTATTAACATTACATACATCTGCCAAAAAAATCATAATAAAATCCATACTATAATATTATAAATGCGAAAGTGTGTATGTACTCGTATGTTTGTGTGTTTTGTGTGTTTGTCCGTCTTTCACGCCGTAACGGAGCGACGGATCGACATGATTTTTGGCATAGAGATAGTTTATGGGCCCGAGAGTGACACAGGTTACTTTTATCCCGGAAAAATGCACAGTTCCTGAGGGAACAGCGCGCGATAACCGAATACCATGCGGGTAGAGCTGCGGGCAAAAGCTAGTTGATTATAAAAAGTCCCACCAATATTAACCCAATTAAATCGCTCTCGTTACATTCGACTTTTATTTTTCTTGACCGTACTTATTTCTAATCTAAATTACGAATAGATACCACAAATTTCAAGTCAATCCGCGAGCAAGTCATACGAACATATTAAATTATACTATGCGCACGCGAAAATTGCATGTGTGACTGCAATAGAAGTTAATTGATTAAGTATTTAATATAAATATTTTACGCGTACATTTCCATAGTCCGTTAGACAACGGCGTTAGATTATGCACGCAGTTAACTTTCCGCGCGATAGGCCGCTGGATCGGTTGATGCTATCTTTGAACGGGTTAGGCGGCATTACCCCTGATGATTTACACATAGCAGGGGGTAGCTGTACTTATCCATAGCTATTAAGTTAAGTCTACGTGTAGAGGTGATAATTATCACCTTGCTTGTATTGTAAGTGCAAAATTTGGAATGGACTGCAAGCTGTTAGGTTTGTTTTATAATAATTCTGTACAATTAATGGATTCAGAGAAAAACTCTACAAAACAGAACAGAGAATGACATTATAAGCTTAACGCCATCATGAGCCTGACATTATGACAAAAATGTATTATGATAAATGTAACATTGCGACTTTCAGCAATTATACGAGCCAATATGGACCCCTTTATTAAATACGTCAATTACAGTAGCTTCAGTTCTTTTCAGTTTTCGCTCTTTACATCTCTATACATATAGAGCTAAGAAATATCGAAATATATGTAATAAATCATATTTTATTTACCTAATTAGTACAAGATCCGCAAAAAGTTCTCAACAAGTGAAACTGAAAAATAAAAGCTTACAAACTACTTAGCAAACTCAGCCTTATTAAAGGGGTATTCATATATACTTGCGAGCTCACCTGTAATTGAAAAGGATAAAGTCGTTTTCTCAACTTCGCTATAAAGTTTCGACATTAGAACTTAGAACTTAACAGCGAAACGTGCATTAGATCCAATGCGGTTGCTAATATTTTGGTCATGGTAGGTACAATAGATGTCGATGATTTTGGTACCTAAAATAAATGGTCCTTCTAGTCAGCTTCACGCAAGCGTGTCTAGTTGCTACTGTATTAAAATTTCGGGGATTTCATTTAGTGTTTATGAGAATTCCCAAGATTACACCATATGGTCTACTTTATATTTGTTTGTTTTATTTAAGCTTGTGTAATTTTTAGATAAACCTGCACAAACCTGCGAAGCGATACTGAACCACATGGACCGCATGGAAACTATAGTCGATACAGTCACCAGCATTGATATCTGCCTCAGCGGAGCGTGCAAAAATATCTGACACGTCCTTCCGGCCCTGGAAATAGAGTCGTATCAGATATATTATTGGTGCTGGTGACTGTACAAGCCTTTTCCTTTTGAGACGAGACCTTGGAACCAGCAGTGATGATAATGTTTATATAATTTTAAATGTGACAAATGTGTAAATAAGCAATATCTATCTTACCAGCCAGTCATTATTCAGTTCTTTGGCGTAGAAAAGATACAACCAAAACCGCTCGCGGTAACTTGTGCTAGCCACCCCGCGTCGTGGAGACGGTATCAATTGAACCCGTGCCTTCCCGGTAACGCTGCGCCGCTGGCTGCGCAAGCGACGGTAGACAAATACGCTGCATGGCCAAGTGTGAACACTGCTTTAGATTTGGAGAAATTCATTGATAGAGTTTTAGAGATTCATTCAAGAATTCATTCATATGGTTTTGTTGCCCGCGACCACGACTCGAATTTCGAGAACTATATAAACTTTCCGGGATAAAAACTATCATGCACTTTCCTGAGGCTCAAACTATCTGTATAACGAATTTCATCTAATTTGGTTCAACGGTTTAAACATGGAAAGGTAACAAACAAATAAACAGACTTACAAACTTTCCCATTTAATATTAGTGGGATAAAAATAAATAAATATCACGGGACACTTCACTTCAACAAAATTTACCTAAATAGTCCTTTTCATACAACTACGAGTATCTGCCACGATCCGGGATTGAACACGATAGTTAAGACCCTTTATCATCATCATGTCAGCCAAAAGACGTCCACTGCTGGACATAGGCTTCCCACAAGGCTTTCCACTCAGGCCGGTCTTGTGCTGTCCGCATCCACCGCGATCCCGCAATCTGAACCAGGTCGTCGCTCCATCTTGTTGGAGGCCTACCGACAGCCTCGGATCATCTCTCGGTCCGCGGACGCCATTCGAGAACCTTCTGACCCCATCGGCAATTGGTCCTGCGAGCAATGGGCCCGCCCACTGCCACTTTAGTTTTACAATTCTCATGTCATTCATTATTTCCACGTAATAGTTATGTATGTAAATATGAATAAAGGTAAATGTTCGAGTGCTCGTCACTGTCTTAGTAGTTGTCATCTTTAATCTTATGTCATTAGCAATAGAGATGACAGCAGGGTGTCGTCTCTTGGGCATTAACGTGTTGAGCACTCGGACGTTTACCTTAGCTAGGAATTTTAATTAAAGACCTCTTGTTATACCGATTATCCTCAGTGATTTTATTCCAGTCTATATTCCTCTACTTCAAATTAACGAAATTGCCGAATAATCCAGGCTTAGCCTTACAAACTTACCAAGCTGGTGGCTAAATTGGGAACTAAAATAAGTTCATACTTACCCTCACTTTGCCATCCGATCACAGCGCCACTAGCACGGTATTACACGTTTGTGGTAAAGTCTGTCACGGTAAAGTCGTTTTAATTGATTTTTGGCACCTTTAGACGAAACAGATTTCAATTTTGCATAGGAACATGACTAATTACCGAATTAGGGATTTACAGTACAACACAATACCTCTTTATTGCACACCAACACAGCAAGCAGTATAGAAAACAGGGACACAGAGACTTTCTGAGGTAAGCATGCAATAGGCAGCCTTATCGATTTAATTTTCGATCTATGAAATAATAAATGAACTTTGTTTTTAGGGTTCCGTAGCTAAAATGGCAGATACGGCACCCTCATAGTTTCGCCATGTCTGTCTGTCTGTCTGTCCGTCTGTCCTGTAGGAAAAAAATTGAAAAAATCATTAGTGGGAGTGTTTTTTTTTTCTAAGCCTCTTTCTGGGTATCGTTGAATAGTTATTTTGAAACGATTGAAGGGGGAGGGGGGGTTCTAAGACGATTGATTATTCGATTCCGAGATCTGTTAGCGAAATATTCAACTTTAAAGAGTAAATTTTCATCAAAATCGAGCTCTCCCCCCTCCCCCCCCTAAAATCTAAAGTTGGGTGAAATTTTTTTTGAAAAAATTGAGGATGTTAGTAAGTATATCCAATTTACAAGGAAATAGCAGCCTAAGGTATAAAATATACCATAATATACCTAAATTTGGATGATTCCGTACAAATTAGGAAATCCTTAGAAAAATATTACTTGATTTTTTAATGGCTGCGGAACTGGGGTTCTTGGGCGTGTCTAACACGCTCTTGGCCAGTTTTTAACCAATTGAAAATACAATTATTCGTCATACCAAAGCAGATTCACAATAGACGGGTCAATTAAATTAAAGCATGTCTAGTGAGTTCTACTAGAAAGCAGTTGAAAAGATTTAGAAAATGTGTTGGATGCAAATCCTGCTTAAAACTTTTAGTAACATAGAAGAGTCATAGTCATACTTGTTAGAGACAAAATGCTGCACTTCATGATGAAAGCAAGCCGCTTTGCACAGTGATAGTACAGACTAAAATGAGTGATTTGACCCGCAGCAGCGGAAGTTTCACCCCTTAGGAACAGAGATGGCGCCACTTCTTTAAAAAATGTTTCAAAAAATTCTACAAGCTAAAGTTATAGACCGATTGCAATGTTTGATATCTCAAATGAAAGCTTATTATATACGTTACTTATAAAAAAATACTGAAAAAATATATACTGTAAACTTCTGGCAAAACACGGCATCTTAAGGTTTTTTTTCTTACTTCATTTGTAGTTTTTACTTGATTTCTTAAAAAAACTGTATGCAACATGACTGGTTTAATGCATATACATATTACAGAGTACATAGCAAGTATAATAAAAAAAAACCGACATCAATACCTTTCATATTCCACGAAATATGAAAGTTTAAATGTGAGCACAAATTTCTTTAAAAAATATTTCAAAAAATTCTACGAGCTAAACTAACAAACCGATTTCAATGTTTAATATCCCAAATGAAAGCTCATAACATTCATTATTTACAAAAAAATACTAAAAAAATCTTTACTGAAAACTTTTGGCAAAAAACGCCATCTCAAGTTTTTTTTCTTACGAGATTGGTAGTTTTTACTTGATTGCTTAAAATATTGTACGTTTTATGCAACATTAATGGTTTTATACATACGTATATATATTTCCGAGTAAATAACAAGTATTATAAAAAAAATCCGACACCGATACCTTTCATACTTTACGAAATATCTAAGATTAATTGTGCACGCTTTTCTTACAAATAAATTTTAACGAAATCTTCAAGTGAAACGAGTGCTCCGATTTTAATGTAAGTATTAAATGAAAAGAAGAAAGAAATTACCTATTTTATTAAAAAAATGAATAAAAAGTTTTTTTCTGGTGTTACGAAAAAATATAATTGCTTTAAAATGAGTAATTATTTTTATTCAAAAGTGACTATATTTGAAGACAAAAAATAAAAACTATGTCGTTTCCGGCATAGTTGGTTCTGAAATATATTATATGCTGCGTAATAGTTGGCGAATTGATTTAAAAATTAGCTTTTTATCTGATAGGACCTCAACTTATAGATACGTCACATTTCAAGTAAAAGACTATGTACATCAATGTTTATTAAATATTTTAATTATAACTTATAAATCCTCTTCGGGTTCATCGGCACAAGTAGAACTGAAAAGAAAAAGCCGTTTTGAAGTACTTGTGCTATTCCAATACTACAAAATCACAGATCTTTTAGACATGTAAAATTTTGTGCAGCATGCAAAATAACCCTGCAACGAATATTATATTAACTTGCTTTTGATTTGTACAGCCACCTTGCAGGATTTACACTGGGCAGTGCATGGTAAACTGACCCGACGATACCCACAACGCATGGTATCGCAGCCAGATTTGCTGCCACAATAGTCCAAGAGGCTTAATTCTCAAATCGCTGTAACTGCCGACCATTCTGGAGTCCAACTCTCTTTTGCCTTAGTCCATCCCCAAAAAGATGGACATGGTACGGAAACTTCTGGTTTCAGAGCGTTTCCCCATATGTGGCCCGTTTGGTAAGCTGCACGCATTACATGCTTATGGAGAGCAGCTATGGTAGGTGGCAGGCTTGTCACGAGCTTATTTTTTGAAGCAAACAAGTATTTACGAACTTCATTTGAATACATGTGTTCCGTTTGAGCAGCATATCTTCAAAAAACAAGCTCGTGACAAGCCTGCCATCTAAATCAGCTGCTCTCTATAACATGCACTGCGTGCAGCTTATCAAGCAGGCCATAATTAGGTAAACGCTCTGAAATCAGACGTTTCCTTACCATGTCTATCTTCTTGGGGATGGACTAAGGCAAAAGAGAGTTGGACTCCAGAACGATCGGCAGATACAGCGATTTGGTTGCAATTAAGCCTCTTGGATCATTGTGGCTGCAAATCTGGCTGCGATACCATGCGTTGCGGGTGTCGTCGGGTCAGCTTACCATGCACTGCCCAGTGTTAATCCTGCAAAGGTGGTTGTACAAATTAAAAGCAAGTTAATTCTAATATTCATCATCATTATGTCAGCCGAAAGACGTCCAAGGCTCTCCACTCAGACCGGTCTTGTCCTTTTCGCATCCACCGCGATCCCGCGATCTCAACCAGGTCGTCGCTCCATCTTGTTGGAGGCCTACCGACAGCTTGTCTCCCGGTCCGCGGACTCCATTCGAGAACCTTTTGACCACATCGGCCATAATATAATAATCGTTGCAGGCTTATTTTGTGTGCTGACCACTGATTTCTAGAGGGAGGAACAAAATTTTACATGTCTAAAAGATCTGTGATTTTGTAGTATTGGAATAGCACAAGTACTTCAAAACGGCTTTTCCTTTTCAGTTCTACTTGTGCCGATGAACCCGAAGAGGATTTATAAGTTATAATTAAAATATTTAATAAACATTGATGTATGTGACATATCTATAAGTTGAGGTCCTATCAGATAAAAAGCTAATTTTTAAATAAATTCGCCAACTACTAAGCAGCATATAGTATATTTCAGAACCAACTATGCCGGAAACGATATAGTTTTTATTTTTTGTCTTCAAATATAGTCACTTTTGAATAAAAATAATTACTCATTTTAAAGCAATTATATTTTTTCGTAACACCAGAAAAAAACTTTTTATTCATTTTTTTAATAAAATAGGTAATTTCTTTCTTCTTTTCATTTAATACTTACATTAAAATCGGAGCACTCGTTTCACTTGAAGATTTCGTTAAAATTTATTTGTAAGAAAAGCGTGCACAATTAATCTTAGATATTTCGTAAAGTATGAAAGGTATCGGTGTCGGATTTTTTTTATAATACTTGTTATTTACTCGGAAATATATATACGTATGTATAAAACCATTAATGTTGCATAAAACGTACAATATTTTAAGCAATCAAGTAAAAACTACCAATCTCGTAAGAAAAAAAACTTGAGATGGCGTTTTTTGCCAAAAGTTTTCAGTAAAGATTTTTTTAGTATTTTTTTGTAAATAATGAATGTTATGAGCTTTCATTTGGGATATTAAACATTGAAATCGGTTTGTTAGTTTAGCTCGTAGAATTTTTTGAAATATTTTTTAAAGAAATTTGTGCTCACATTTAAACTTTCATATTTCGTGGAATATGAAAGGTATTGGTGTCGGTTTTTTTTTATTATACTTGCTATGTACTCTGTAATATGTATATGCATTAAACCAGTCATGTTGCATACAGTTTTTTTAAGAAATCAAGTAAAAACTACAAATGAAGTAAGAAAAAAAAACTTAAGATGCCGTGTATTGCCAGAAGTTTACAGTATATATTTTTTCAGTATTTTTTTATAAGTAACGTATATAATAAGCTTTCATTTGAGATATCAAACATTGCAATCGGTCTATAACTTTAGCTTGTAGAATTTTTTGAAACATTTTTTAAAGAAGTGGCGCCATCTCTGTTCCTAAGGGGTGAAACTTCCGCTGCTGCGGGTCAAATCACTCAGTTTAGTCTGTACTATCACTGTGCAAAGCTGCTTGCTTTCATCATGAAGTGCAGCATCCGGCCAAAAAATGGTCCTAACAAGTATGACTATCAGAGAGAGTTAAAGAGTAGAGAGTCTTTAAAAAAATATATAGGTACCTCGTTGATTTTCTTGCCGGATTCTTCTCAACAGAGGTTTTTCCGAACCGGTGGTAGATTTTTTTGACATTCATCAGTGCTTGTGTCTAAATTGAATAAAGATATTTTGACTTTGGCTTTGAATATATCTATGCTTGTCTGAGCTATCAGTTAGAACTGTCTAAAATTGGTGTTGTCCGAGTGATCCCTAAAAAGTCAGTAGTAATGTGAGCGGCGCTGTTTGAGGACGCGGCGCGGGCGCAGGCTGTTTGTCCGGCAAACAGCAAACACGCGCGCGCACGTAGCGCCCTAGGGTTGACACTAAACTTGTACCCACTTGAAAAAAATCATCAACATCAGCCGGAAGACTTCCACTGTTGAACAAAGATTTTGCCCTTAGAACGCCAGAACGGCAACTCGACACTTGTATCCTGCATGCCTGCAACTCTCACGATTTCGTCAATCCATCTAGTGGAATGCCTGCCAGCGCTTCGTCTTCCGGTTTGTGGTCGCCACTTGAAGACTTTTCTCCCGAAAAAATAAACGTTAACCTGACCGAAACTTGACAGTTACATTTTGTCACAGCAAACTAAATTTAATATTATTAAATAAATAATGTAATGTCAACTTTTAATTAAGCTTATTTGTACATATTAAATTGTACAATATATTGGTACGCTATCGCATTGGATGTCCTGTAATGATGGTGTAATATTTTATTAAATAAATAAATAATAATAATATTAAATTTTCTCTGTCTGCAAGCCTTTTTTGGGCACAATGCCACGGGAGAAATTCGCTCACATTAGCTGGTTGTTTTACTACATATAGGTAGGTACTACGAGCACAATAACATCTTGATAGTGTAAAGATATAAGTTTTTCATCGATACTTGTTAAACCTGCGTTTTGTGAAAGCTGCCAGCCCTGCCGCGGCGCGGTGTCGCGACCCACCATTGTTGTCTCTGCTGCTCGGGCTGCGCCGCGGCCGGCCAAACCTACCGCACCTGCACCACTTGACGCGTTAACACCAGCTCTTATTCTACACCGAGTAAGTGATATCACAACTGTAAAACGGTGAGGGTGTCAACAAACTCGCTTCTAAAATACAACCACCGTTTAGAAAACCTTTATTAACCGGTCAGACACATGTGTACTTTGCTGCTGCCAGATGTCATTGGCAGTAATGGTTGCTAACCTAAAGCGACCGGTTGCCACTTAGGCGAAAAGTTGAAGTTGAAGTAAGTTGGCTATAACATAAGCCTTACCTCCTAACAACTCTATTCCCGCCAGGTTACCTAAATTTTTCATATGACGACTGTGGTGACAAAAATGCGTATGGCACACAAGGCACAGGCGTAGTATCCAAAGAAATACGAGTACTCTATACCCATGTTTTCTCTCTCTCACTCTGCTTAACAATATTCACTCCGTGCCACTGCTAATCACTCATTGTTTTTTGATAACAGGCTGTAAAACTTCTAAGTGATTCCCAAACACATGAAAATACCATTAAAACAATCTATGTATTGCTGTAGAACAGCTCAGATAAAATTTCGGCCTTTTAATTACATTATTTAGGACTAAGCTCTAGCTCCACCACTTGACTATTCGATATCGGTCCCCAAGCCCTCAAAATGTACCACAGTGATTCAGATTTTAAGCTGTTGTGATATCACTTTGAAGGTGCAAAATAGTCATGCACGTAACGCTGTTGACGATGGACTGAATCGGTGAGTTTATACAAGTTTAAGTGTTATTGGTTACTTAACACGCTTTTGTATTGTTTTTGGAGATGGGCTCGTTTTAAATTTTGGTATATAATTTGTCGTTAGTCCGTATAAAGTTGAAAGTATGAGAACAACAGTTACATTTAGATTTTTGAAATCGAAAAAGTTTTTTGGTTACGCTATCGGGGATTTAAACCCTCATCTCAGCTTACCATGCCTTGCTAAATCCAATTGCAGCACAGCAATCTTGGCTAACTCCCATTATACCTAAGAAGAAGACGCGTGATTTTGTCAAAATTAGACATTAATGACATTGTAATAAGAACTACGGCACGCGTCATCGTGAATGACTATACCTATAACATGTTCGCTTCCTTACGCCAATAGCGTGTGGTGCCATCTATTGTAACTATTACAAGTTAAAATTGCATTCGTTAGCTTAATTAATCGACCTTTAGGGGCTGTTTCACCACCCATTGATTAGTGTTAACTGACGGTTAAATGTGATGCCGTCTCTATTTGTTTAGTTCGAATAGACGGAGACGGCATCGCATTTAACCGTCAGGTAACACTAATCAATGGATGGTGAAACAGCCCCTTAGTGGACCTATTATAATCAACGCCTGTGACGAAGTTAATCCTATCACATAGCACAACTATGAAGTTCTAAATATGGATAATGCATAATGATTCATAGACAAACATGCAATGCTAACTTGTTGCGTGTGACAGAATAAATAATAAGTATAGCATTTTTTTCCAATAGTTCGTATTGTCAATATTCGTAAAATAGTCGTACATAACTGCCGCTGTCTGTAGAACATTAAGTTTGGACGGACGGATGAAATTGGGTTTGATTTGTGGGGAAGAATAAAATCAAACAATACCAGCGAGGAAATGCTGCCAGCATCTTTTTAACATGTCGCATGGTCCATTTTTAGATTTATTACCTATAGTTTTAGCTTATTTAATTTTATTGTACCTACCTAATATAACTTTTATATAAACACTTACAAAAATTTCCACTTATACCAAATAAAAAGGTACATCAATTTCACTCTAAAAAGGTGCTGATCATCACAAGGGCAAAGTTTAACTACGTCTGTAATTAAGACCAGTATCAATCGTTAATCCGCTACACGAGTCTTAGTTCTCCACGATATATCGGACGACGACTAGAGTGAAAAGTCAATTTAAATTTTCTCTAATTAATCAGTAGTTAACCTTTGATCATCGAGTCCGTTGCAAAAGGTAAACGAACTGACAAGCTAGGTATAAATATCTAACATTTTAATTAAGCTTTTTTAAAATTTAATATCCACATCGAAAGAGAAAGATGGAATCGCTAATGATAAAAACTTATCTCCATCATCGAAGTGTCCCGTGGTCAGTCGTAAAACGTAACCATAACCACTTAAGTAGCGGTTGCCCAAACAGTACATTAACGTTAATTTTTGGCCTCCCTGGGTGGCGAGGACTTAACGCGCCGCGTTGCGTTCGACCCTGTCACAATACAGGTGTTCTACGAGTTACACAACTCGTAAGTTAAAGTCGGGAGCACTTGTGTCTATAGTTTAAACCATGTTTAAACTGAGCGTCACTTGTCTTACTTACATAACAATGGTACGGTGTCGTTTTTTAGGAAAATATTTGGTTTGGCTAGAAGACACATTTTATTTGTCCTTTTCTTAACGTCGTAAGTCCTCGTATGCCTACTTTATAAAGTACAAATCAATTGTAAGAATAACTGCCAAATGTACTATAATAATTTGTAGTACAATTTTTAGATGAAATGAGAACTGTAAATATATATCGGTGCGTAGAATTACATAAGTATAGTATAAAAGATCAGGACCTACGTGAACACCACAAATCAATAACTATTTACAATGTTACACTGCTGTCATTGTTTTGTGTGGTATCATATTTGAAAGCCATTTTTCTACCAGGCAACCGTATTTAACTATTACCCAACTAACTTTGATATTCATAGTCGCCGTATGTTCGTTAAGTTTTAACTAATTCTATTCTCAAATCTGTAAAATACTTTTAGGATTAATTTGAGTATTAACTCGTAAGGCAAACGCTACGTGTGTTAATGGTTTAGGGTCTCTAAATGGTTTGTGCTTAGTGCTTCTGTAGCATTAATGAAGATGAACTGCTAAAATCACTTGCTATTAATTACTACGTGTGCATATGTAATAATAAAAGGATGACACTTGAGAGTCTATTGCGTAAAAGTTTCTGATACTCGCAATCACATTCAAATTACAGTTTTTATATGTGAAAACTATGATTAGATTGCGCTCACGGGTGTCAGAAACGACACGCGATAGACCCTCTGAGGCCGTATAGCCTTAAGTTTGTGGCACTCGCATTCGCAAGCAAATGACAGTTTTTGTATGGGAAATTGTCATGTGTCATTGCAATCGCGCTCGTCAGAAACGTTAGCCAATACGGCCTCTGTTTTAAGTAGCGGATTCACGGTGAATGCAGGCCGCTTTCAATCGAACCAACTGGAGGCCTATTTATGTCAGAAAGTGGACATCCTACGGCTGATATGATGATGATGATGATTATTATTAACTCTTTTGCTAAGCGAGGTTGCAAACATTCACTTATGCCAGCGAGTCATTTGAGCGACTGTAAAATTAAAAATCTATTAGTGCAGCATATAGTACGGACTATTTTTTCTCGAGGTTGTCATAAAAGGTGACTGAGGGATTTAACGTGAGAGCGGGAGGAGCTCTAGTGCTCTCTATGAACTCCGAAATCTAGGACATCGGTAATCGGTATGCAAAACTAAAGCTGAGTTTAGACTTAAGAAAAACCGTGCAAGTTGCATTAAGTAAATTGCGGCGCTCGATTGACCGCTACAAACTCGTTGGCTTTACGGCCTCGCATTGTAATGCAAATTGTACGATTTTTCTTGCAAGTCTATAGGGCTAGGCTTTAGGGGTAGGTATCCCTAAGTGAGATGACGTGAGATGGTATCATCTCACTGTTTGTTCAAGAAAATCGTCATGAATATTTTCCTCGATTGGCCACCACGAAAACTTTACCAATAGCGTAGCTAACTACAATATTTTAAGCAGATGATGTTCTTTAAGTGTTAAGACACCATTTGACCTTATTTTGTTTACATTTAGGTATACGTAGTTAAATTCCTATCCTAACCAAGTATAAGTAAGTATGTTTTAACTGGTGTTTAATTCCATTATGTTATAGTACATGTTTACGAAACAAACATAATTTTCTTCTTGCATGTTTGCAAAAGCTTAAAATTTACTTCAACAATCGCATGTGTTTACTTACAAGACAGAATAGGTAAATTATGCTTTGAGGAGAACCATTTTTTATGATAAGTACCTAATAAGTAGTTTAAATATTGTTACTATTCTTGCTATGGATTTAGTATTATATATAACGTTTTCAACTTTCGTGATTTTCACTCGTAGTCAAAATACTACCAATACAATACAATACAATATACAGGATGTCCGGAATAACGGTGTAGAAGTTTGGGGAGGTTATACATTGGCATATAAGATAGTTTGAATTCTGATTTTTTTTATAAACCGAACAAGGAAAGCTGCTGTAATAAAATAACAAGTACCCTGTATAAATTCCCATAAGTATTCGCTGTATCACACACATACGTAGGTATGTCAATAATGGTGTGATATAACATTTTAAAACCTTTGAGGGAGGCCTGATCCAGCAGTGGACGGCTTTCAGCTGAAAAGACAGTAATGACAATGATGACCATAAAACCGACAATTTTTTTTAATAAACGCCTAAAATGTATTACTAGTCTTTACTCGCTTAATCGCATAATCTATGTATAAATCTGTCAGTTAGATTGAAATTCCGGGCTTTAACTAGATTCCCATGGGCATTCATAAAATTAAATCGTGGTTCTCATTGACTTGTCATTAAAAACAGCCCCCCCCACTCAAACCCCCTGTTTCATCATCCATTGACTAAATTTATTTAACAGATAAATGTGATGCCATCTCTGTTTGTTATGGTCGAATAGACGGAGATGGGATCATTTATCCGTCAAATAAAATCAATCAATGGGTAGTGTAACAGTCTCTAAGCCCTGCGGTTATGATTGAAAATTTTACCGATCCCGTGGGAATATGGGGATAAAAAGTAGCCTATGTGTTATTCCAGATCCAACTAACTATCTATTTACTAAGTATCATTAAATCCCACCTGCTTTAGCGTAAAAGACACAAACATGCACGCATACTTTTTTTTATCAAATAGCTGGCAAAACGAGCATGCAGGTCACCTGATGGTAAGTGATCACCGCTGCCCGTGAACATCTACAGCAATATTAGCACTGTAGCACTGCAGTAAAAGGGTGGAGGGGGGTTGGGCCCTCGGATCTCCTACTCACCGCACGAAACAAAGTAGCAGAACTACTATTTTACGCCGGTATTCTGTGGGAGTGTGGTACCCGGTCGACCTGGCCCATTCGTATTGCAGCCAGCAAGTGGTTACAGTAAAGCACATGATACGCCCAAACTTTCGCAGTATACGAGTAATATTAATAAGAAGACCAGATTTCGCGGTGACTCAGGAATCAGACTGCCTACACCTAAAGCGAACGCCATTGCTCCGATAACCGAGCGACTCCGTCGAAATCAAATCATGCGCAGCCAAGTTTGATTTAGAAACCGCAAGCGCGGACGCGGCGCAGGTAAGATGCAGCGCAACAGGTTTGGCACGAAAGTGCGGCCGACTGTGTCGCGAGCGAGCAACGTCCTTACTCATTTATTTTTATAATCACTTTCCTTTGTTTCTAACCCCATAGGGGTGTCGGTTAGCGGTCTGTGTTTCTCTGGCTTTTTGACGGCTAAAGTCCAAATGATTTCCCCATAAAAACTTAAGTAATAACGTCTCAGACCATTTCAGACCAACCTAAAATGTACTGACGTTTTTTGAATACATATATCTTACATCACGACAATAATAATAAATGTCAGTTCATAAAATTTCATCAGTTTAGGTTTTCCTGGTCTTTGTTGTACCGTTTTATTGTACCGTAGAGATCGAAGAATTAAAGTTGCTTCCCACTGTCTAAGCTGCTGCATCTCGATGCAGCCGAAAACAGACCTGACTCACTCATCTCTCTCTTTCTCTCTGGGCTACCCGAGGAAATTGTTCTCTCCACACTAGTGATACGCACAATTATACTTAGATTTATTGCTATTAAAGTTCTTTTAAAGTGAATCTAAGGATCAGTTAGAGATGCTATGAAGCAAAACACATCTTACGGTGATAGGCAAATGTGGGCGTGGAGATTGATTATGAATTGAAAAAAATGTAACACCACAAATGCCTACTCTACATTTTGTTGACCACATGTACCTACAATGATAGATATGTAATGTAGACCAACTTTTTTGTAGCTTCTGTTAAAACATATTGTGTAAATAGAGTCCAGTTACAATGGAACAGCTCTACTTACTATTCTTTAACAGTTATGATTTTCACGTGTTTATGAAGTAAACGAAAATACTGTTGCACGAAATGTTACTCTATAATCAAACAAATACAAATAGAAACATTTAGTCGCTAATCGCAAAAAATTAAAAAGCAAGTTTTTGCGAAATCACGAAATACAAACTCATTGTACTAAGTCAAAAACATAAGGTAATTAATGTTACATAACCAACATTTAACCTTACTTTTAAAGTATCTAGTAGGTAATAATTAATTAGGTATCTGACATACGCTTAACTGTTTCTTACTCGTACCTAGACCGCGAACCGGAATTGTTGAGCCACTCGCCACTGTTCATTATTTAGCCGAGTTATACATACGTATAGTAAATATTATCATTAATAAACCAGACTAGCAGTAGACGGTCAAATTAAGAACAGTAGTAGCTCAACAAACCCTGTTCGCGACTGTACACTGCGTACGCTCTATCTGTAGGTACGTATATTCTCCAAATTAATTCTCCACTCATCCCTAAAGGTATAACAATATACAGGTACACCTACACTCGTTCGCGAGCGCGTCTGGCTGCACCTTAATTCCACATTTCGACACCACACTTCCATAAGTGTCCGCTTTTTGCCGCCGCCGCGTCGCGGGCGCAGGGTAGTTGCAAAAACAGACAGGCTCCCACGCCCGAACGGGGTCAGCGACCCCGCTGCATCGGTAATTTGACGAATATCGATCACGTGATAACGATGCCATCTTCGGAAACTGCTATCGCCGAATTTGGCCATGTTTTTTGGATCGTTTACTTTTACGCGTAGAGCGGCCCGAGGCGCGCCCGAAGGTAGTGCCACCAATTTTTGTACTGAAATTGGTATTTTAAGCCAGTTTTGTGGTTGATCGCGGTTGCTCACAATTTTGAGTTCTAGTTTCATTGAATTAAATTTGGTTTTTGATCGGGAAGTTGACAGAACAAATTTGTGTCAATTATTTTTTGAATAGCATTCATACTCGGTAATGGTTAATGAATAGATATGCATACGTGTATTCCATTTACTGCATGTAGACGATTACATTCCGCAGATACGTAAAATATTAACAGAAGAGAGATTTTCAAAAGTCTGAAGTTAAGCGGTCACTAAAAATGTTAACTTATAGTGATTTTCGTCGTACTTAAATAAATTTTAAATAGGAAGGGAAGAAAATTGTTACACATTTTTTATTAGCATTAAAAAGTTTCGAACTCTTCGAATTTCTTATTGAATCTCATTTCGTTATCAAATATCGTTATTGCCTGTATTCTTAGCAGAGATCGAAGTTTACATTTGGAAATACAATAAAAAATAATCCGGACAAAAGTTGCAGATAAATATATCTCCCAAATAACCTGTCACATCCATCGTGGCTGTGATGGGATAGGTAATGGTACCGATTCCAGTGAGGTCAACTGTACATACAATCATTTGAATGAAGACCAATTAATTTCAACTTTTTATTGCAAATGCGTCATTAAATTCAATAACTACATAATGCCAGTTACAGTAACAAAAAGTTTGGATGCGATGGCACAATGTAAGTACTTATGTTTAACTGTTAGGTTACTGACGCATTTCGCATTGTGGTATGTAATTATAATTATAAATGTAGCAAATGAATTGAGAGTCAATAGTGTGGTGTATCAAGCGAGCTATGTTTTTAATCGTAGCCCCATGTCTCTACCAATCTACGTACATATACACACATGTACACATACAGTCAGCAAAAAAGATGTGAAATAATGTTCAGGCAATCAAGCCTGTATATATTATTATATATTTGGCGCTTTGGCTGTATTAATAAATTTGTTACTGACTGTACTTAGCTAGTAAAAGTTGCAGTGTATGGAATGCTTGCACGGCTAAAGGAAAAATTAAATAGTTACACCCGGGTTTGGATTGACAGTTTCTTACATTTTTAACTATTTAATCCTGGACTAACATAAAAATAGGGTAATAAAATTAAAATAGGTTGTTGAGTAAAATTAATAGGAATAACTAACTACGAGGGTCAAACTGAAAGTTCTTGAAAATCAAAAACTGAGCAAACTAGCAAGTTATTAGTTTTATTATATCTTTTCAAAATAGTGTCCATTCACATCAATACACCGCTGCATCCGATGGAACCACTGAGTAAAGCACTTAGCCCACTCGTCCTTAGGGGTCTCTTCGACGGCCTTTTGAAACGCACCCACTGCTTCCTCGGTGTTCATAAAAAGTTTTCCTCGAAGTTTTTCTTTTGTTTTCGGGAATAAATAAAAATCGCAAGGTGCGAGGTCGGGGCTATACGGCGGGTGACCCAGTAATTCCACGTCTGACGTCACTAAATAGTCGATCGTTCGCCTGGCGGTGTGCGACGAGGCGTTGTCGTGGTGAAGAAGGATTCTACTTCGAGGTCGCTTCTCCCGAACTTTTTCCAATACAAGTGGCAAACAATTGTTAGTGTACCACTCTGCAGTAACTGTTTTTTGATCCTCTAAAACAATTGTCGCATAGTGACCTGTCCTTCCGAAGAACGAGGCCACCATCTTTTTTCCCACGCTTCGACCTCTCTTCACTTTAGTTGGCAACTCCTCGAAAGGAAACACCCATTGAGCAGACTGTCTCTTGGTTTCTGGATCATAACAGTAAACCCAGCTTTCGTCACCCGTAAGTATGTCGAAAACAGCATTTGAGTCACCTCCGTTAAATCTTTGAATCATTTCACGGCACCAATCAACCCGACGGAGTTTTTGGGCCTCGGTCAAATTATGAGGTATCCACCTCGCACAAAGCTTCCTGACCGCTAAATGTTCATGGAGGATTTTATGCACTTGACTCATACCGATGCCTAAGCTTGTCCGAATCTGCTGATACGTCACTCTTTTGTCAGTCTCTATCATACGCTGCACAACACTGATGTTATTTTCAGTCGTCGCCGTAGAAGGCCGTCCCTCACGCAGATCGTCGGTGAGATTAGTGCGACCACGTTTAAACTCATTAAACCAGTTGTAAATGGTCGCACAAGATGGGGCTTCATCATGAAAGGCCAATCGAAGTCTATCATAGCTTTCTTGTTGACTTAAAAGACATCGAAAGTCATAAAAAATCATTGCACGAAAATTTTCGCGAGTTAAATTCATGTTGACGTGACGCAGACAATTTTCAATTTGCCGCCAAATCATAAAACAAATGACAAATGAATTAAATACATACTCAATAATATTGGCAAAGAGTTCCATTTTCAAAATTTAAACTTACTTTTTTATTATATTGTTTACAAGTGGTCAGTTCTAAAAACTTTCAGTGTCGCCCTCGTAATATTAACGAGTAGAATTAACTAAAATAAAATATAATAAATATACGGTGCATGATATGGCGGGTGTGGAGGTAATGTGCATTCGGGGGACCTCCTTGCATGCCTTTATACGTATATCTATTTTTAATGATTCAGATTAAGAACGGAGTATTAGAGAGAATTTTTTTCTGCCAACAAACTGACATTCAGTTTGGCAGATAATTTTAAATTTATAAGTTTCTGTCTATTTGAGAAAATAAATCCGGGTCTCCGCATGCCCGTCTTTGCGAGAAATGTACGCAACTCTAGCAATCTGAAATGTTGTTCTTCGAACTCATCGCTTCTCCAAATTTAGCGCTGGCTAACTATAAGCGGTTATGGTATTTCACTACGAGCCCGTTATCTTAATTTGTTGTAAATTACTCAATAATATAAGACTCACTTACATACACACTTGCCTATTATAATAGCCGGTGGTAGAATTTTTGACATTCATAGGTTCTATTGTCACCTATACCCTAAATTAAATGAAGAAACTTAACTTTGACCTTGATAGTCAATACTAAGTATATTAAACATACATACATACGGTACACATGGTGTACCCACACATTTGGCCAGTTTTTAAAAACTGTAAAGATTTTGCTATCAAAGCGTATCGCGTAAGCGGGCAGGGTCAAGCAGTGTGCAAGTAAGTCTGGAGTCCATTTTTGTAATAAATTTTTCTTTCGTATTTAGATGAGTTAAATTAGAAAGAGACACAAGTAGTGACGAAGCCGTGTGCAATAAGCTTGCATCAACTCACGCGCCGGACTAACACGGTCCGTTCCAATTTTCTATTGGCGAAGTTTCACTTTAATTTGGAATGTCGTTTTGATAAATAAGACGTAACGAGCTTTCGTATAGGAGCTCGACTTGTGCTAAAGTCGTTCGTGTATTCACAGCTTGGAAGTTTAAACTCTGGCATTTGTTTATTACACGTTTTTATTTAATACGATATTATAGGTGAAAAACTTAAGCAAGTAAATGACCTACTATATATAGTAGGGGAGACCGAGGAGCGTTGTAGCAGAGGAGAGTAGTGACAATGTTGATTTTTTAGAAATTATTAACTGCTAGCGAGCTCGCAATAGCGCGCGCATGTAGTTCAAGTCTCGAACTATCAAACGCGTGCTAGCAATTAATAAGTTCCCAAAAATCGACTCTGTCACTACTTTCCTCGGTCTCCCCTAGTGCGTGTGCGCACAGAATGATATAGGACTTAAGTCATTTTCCGAATATGGAACGTTGATTTATCTATACACGTTACTACTACATAAGTACATACAACAGATAATTTATTTCATTTTTTTTAATCTATAATATAATATGAGTCAAAAATCGATTTTAACACACTTCCAGTGGTTGTATTGACTTGAAATTTATTTTGCACTAGACTGACAAGTACAGTCAGCAAAAAACACGTATTAAAACAACTTTATTACTCGTAACAAAACTTAATTTAGTTTAAAAAAATATTACTATTTATCGGAGGACAACGACCAGTGTTTAGTGGGTTTTGCCTTTGTACGGAAAAAAATCTAGAAAAATAAATATGGCAGTTAATGATAGATAAACGGTGATCTAACAAAAAATTTTTTTCTTCTAATTGCAAATGTCAATTTTGTGTTATCATCTGTCAAGACTCTCATAAAAACCTGTTGGGCACTTGTTTTTTGCAATGTATTGTATCCGTCAGTTTTGCGCTGGCATTTGTTTTCAATACCTGTAGGTATTACGTAGTACGTGGGCAGACTTCCGATGAGCGAGCGAGGCGGCTATAGCTTACCTGGCAAGTTGTTTGTCTTGTACGCGAACCCAATTAAGGCGACATATCAAGTCTTCTGAGCCTGTTCCCTCGCAGGTAAGATTAAAGAAAGTGCAGTGGGATAATGTTGCGATTTTTTGACGAATTAAACATTTGAGTAACTGTTTTTTTTTCGACTGGATGACAAACGAACAAGTGGGTCTCCTGATGGTAAGAGATCACCACCGCCCATAGGCACCTCCAACACCAGGGGATTGCAGATGCGTTGCCAACCTAGAGGTCTAAGTTGGGATACCTCAAGTGCCAATAATTTCACCAGCTGTCTTACTCTCCACGCCGAAACACAATAGTGCAAGTACTGCTGCTTCATGGCAAGATGGTGGTAGCAGTCCGGGCGAAATTTGCACAAAGTCATACCACCTGCTCACTAGGATGGATTGGTACTACCGAACCAACTGGCCTCACTAAGGAACCTGGTTGCAGAAAACTTTATATTTAGCTAATGTCTAACAAGGAAAATTATCACGACACTTAACTATGAGAAAGTCCGACACTGAATCAGAAATGAAATAATTCGAATATACTAAACACGTAAAGATATATATTAATACATAATACGGTAATAGTAGGCCACTAGTGCCTACTTGAACACGCAGTATGCTTTCCTTGGCACCTTTACCGTCGTCATGATTGTTTGAACTACGACATTTGAATATTGAAAATAATTAGCAAAACCGAATTGGGCAAGATATAGGTTTCACTTACAGTTTGTTCTGGCTCTTTTCCTCAGTCCTTGGGACACATTTAAGACACAATCACAGCACTTTCAGAGTTTTTATGAATAATTTAAAAGAGCGCGCGCCGGCCGGCATTCATTTCGAGCTGTCAATTTTGCGCAACTGACTGGTGGCGCCGCCGTGCGGGAGAAAGCGGAAAGTTCATTCAGCCAGTATGTTTTTGATATGTGCAGGAGGTTTTAATGCACATATTACTAATTATATCTGCCCAATGTAACGTACATAAACCCCCCACCGGGAATCTACCCCAGATTCCCCAGTTTACAAACCAAACCAGGGATGGTATTGAATAAGGTAAGTGGACTGTATAGTGTAAGTATTTGTTGACTTAGTGAACTAAACACGTGTAGCTGTTAATTGAGTAAAATAAATGACTTATTTCGAACCTAAAATTGTCATAAATTTGACACCTTCTTGCGTCAAATTCATGCAAAGAAACAAAGAAAAATAAAAATTATGCTGAATCCAATTCCATGGGAAGTGGACTAAGCTTTACAACGGGTCGCGTGTATTCGCCATTCTGGGTTTTTACTTTTACCACCCGTACAACTCCATCAGCTCCTGGATAAAGTTCCGTCACATGACCGAGATGCCATTGAAGCGGAGGAGCGTCAGCATGCATAAGAACGAGTTCATCAACTTGAATATTACGACAATTCCTATGCCATTTTGTCGCTGCTGCAGCGTGTGCAAATAATCGTTTAATTGCAATGTACGCGGACCGATATGTAAATAAATTTTATGAAAATAGTCGATAAGAATTTTTGTAAAGTTGCACTTTTTAGGAAGCAATAATGGATACTTCTTTTGATACGGTAGTTCGGCGAAAGACAACCTACCCCCCACCCTGAGAAAACCGAGGGGGTCGACATAAGGTGCTAACCTTTTAAGTGAAGAACTACAGCTGTAACCATTGGAAATTGCTTGGATATCAGCTGCAAAATGCTCTCGCTGAACGGATTTAATGAGCACATCGTGTGCGTTCTTTAAATCTGATAGAGACGAAGGACCTGTGTTCCTATTAGACTTCGTCGATCTACAATTGTTAATAAATTGAAAACAACGAGCTAAGACATTTTGAAGTTTGCTAAAACTCGAATATTTTTCAGTTAAATTATAAACAAGATTTGAGTCACGTGTTGTGTTTTGCACGCTAGTTTGAGCCAAAGTCGCGCATGGAATTTTGAGTTCTGGCACATTTGCCGATTTAAATTGATCAATTGATTTTACTGGCCAATTCTCTCTTGGTGCGTCTAGCCAGCTCGGTCCTCCGAGCCACTCCGCTGTCGATAACAGCACGGAAGGTAGCGCTCCGCGCGAGCACACGTCAGCGGGGTTGGACGCGCCGCTCACGTGAAACCAACAATCGCTTTGCACGGTCTCTAAGATTTTGGAGACACGCGAAGCCACAAAGGTTTTGAGGTTGTAACTGGGTGTATTCAACCAACTCAGCACCACAGAGGAATCGGTAAACAAGAGTATTTCATGAACAGGAATTCGTTCAGACAATATTGACTTCGTATATTTGACTAACTTGACTAACAAATGCGCAGCCATTAGCTCGAGACGTGGAATGGTCACTGTCTTCAAGGGTGCAACCTTGGATTTGCAATGACCAGACTGACCTTCGAATCACCTTGATTGTTAAAACTACGCAAATAGATGACCGCAGCTATTCCTTGAACTGAAGCATCGCAGAATCCTAGTATCTGGTAGTAGCAGTGCTGCTTGACAGTAACCTGGCGCTCGTGGCTAAAATTCGACAACAGCGGGAGCTCTGACATGTAGGTGAGCCACTCCTTTTCTAGTTCCGGAGGCAGCCTGTCATCCCAACCCAGCTGTTGGAGCCAGAGTTTCTGCATGAAGCATTTCGCGTAGAATATGCAGGGAGCCACGAAACCTAAGGGATCATACTGACGACCTATCTGTGACAAGACACTACGCTTGGTGATCGCCTGTGAAGCTGGAAGTGGATGGAATACGAAGGAAAACACATCTTCGGCGGGTCGCCACTGCAGACCTAAAACTTTTATGGATAGGTCCTTATCATCCTCGAATGCAATGGGCGTTTCGCGGTGATCAGCTGGAACCCGAGCCAGTACCTGAGGACAGTTGCTGGCCCACTTACGAAGCAGAAATCCTCCTCCACTCAGCAACTCTAATAGTTCATCCTGTAGCCTAGCTGCTTCATCATAGCTGCTCACTGACCACAGAAGGTCATCGACGAAGAAACCCTTTTTTAGAACCTTGCTCGCTAAAGGATACTTTTCGCAGTCGTCGTCAGCCAGTTGATGCAGGACTCGGATCGCTAGGTACGGACTGCTAGCAACGCCGTATGTGATCGTGTTTAACTCATACACCTTTAAAGGTTGATCAGGTTGAAACCTCCACAGGATGTGTTGGTAATTGCGTTGAGATTTTTCGATCAAGGTCATTCGAAACATTTTACAAATATCACTTGACAAGCAAATTTCATGTATACGAAAATTTATTAAAATCTCGTTAATATCTGCTTGAAGCTTAGGACCGGCGTAAACGACTGAATTCAAAGAATTATTATTTGTCGTTTTGCATGAGGCGTCAAAAACTACTCGGAGTTTTGTCGTGGTACTTGACGGTCGGAGAATACAAAAGTGAGGAATTATGTACTTAGAATCCACAGTACCAAAATCACCTACGCAAGTCTTATGACCAAGGCTTTCATATTCGGATATGAATTTATTATACTCTTCCTTAAGTTCCGGAAGACGATTCAGCTTTGTTTCTAAATTGTTGAAACGGCGTAACGCTTGTGGAGTCGAATCGCCGAGATCAAATCTGGGTTTGAACGGATACTTCACTGTATAACGCCCCGTAATATCGCGACTGTGTTCGTTTTGAAACAATTGTTCGACATACAAATCTTCTGGTTTTTTAGTGAAGTCATACGGCACGTTTTCAGTCTCCCAGAAAGAGTTCATGATTTTATCAATACTACTCGTTTTATTAGCAGAGAACAAATTGAATGAGGCTGTATTCGACTCACAATCGCCACCCAGTACAGTCTGACCAGTAATGACATAACCGAATATAGAATGCATCGCGACGGGCAAACCCGGGTCACGCGGTTGTATATTTTGACCGTCATAAATGTAGGGAAATAAGTCACCTGCGATCAACAAGTCAACTGGAGCCGCCGAAAAGTAGTTCGGGTCTGCTAACTCGAGATTTTTGAAATTATTGATAACTTTGTTTGACAAGGTTACTGTAGGTAAGTTGCTAGTTATATTACTTACGACAACAGTATCAGTGCTAAGCACCGGACCAGATGAGTTTCGTGGTTTAATTGAACATGTAACCAGACCGAAATCTTGCACTGGCGCACCTCCCAGACCCATGGGTTCAAACTGACACTTGCGTCGAGGCAAACCCAGGCGCTGGGCACACTCTTTTGTCATATAACCGGACATGGCACCGCTGTCAATGACTGCACGCACGGCGTGGTAAGTTCCCCATCGATCTGCGACGTGCACCATGGCAGTGCCTAACAGCACGGTTGAATTTGACGAACAAGTCAAGCCGACGTTTGGCATTGACCTTTGACTTTGATTTTGACCATTTGAAACGTTTTGAATACTTGAAATGTTTTGACCACTTGAAATGTTTTGACTACTTGAATCGTTTTGATTCATTGACGAATTTTGAACAGTTGGAACTGTATCTAAGTGAATACTGTGATGATGCGGTTGTTTACACAGCACACAACGCACTTTTGACGTACACTCGGACAACGAATGCTGACGAAAGCAATTTTCGCATAATTGAAGCTGTTTCACTTTGTCAAGACGCTGCACCGGTGTTAAATCAAAAAACTCGAAACATCGATAAGTTGAATGCGGTTTGTCGCAAAATAGACATCTATTTGATCGTTCGCTATTATTCTTACTCACAGCTGACAAGCACGGCTTTTGGAACTGCTTCGGTGCACTACTGTAATTAGCAGCATTATTATTATTTGTTCGAACAAAATTCGGCTTTGCAGAGGTGTTAGGAACACTCTTAGGCGTAAACTGAATTTTTGATGTACTAATTTTAACCTCAGACATTTCCAAAACACGCGCCTGTTTCTCCACGAAATTAATCAGCTGTTCGTAAGTAGGTATATCGGTTTGATCTACAGATTGTTCGAATTCGCGCCTAGTGACGGGGTCTAAATTTCGCAATCCCATATAAAACAGTATGAAACTCGATAGGTTACTGATTTTCAAAAGTTTCAATGCTTTAACACACTCTTGATACGTTTGTAAAAATGTGTTTAGACCAGTAGCCGACTCAGTTGACAAAGGCTTAAATTGAAACAGCCGATCTAAATAGCTCGTAGCTAAGGCACGAGTGTTCTCAAATTTTTTGACTAGCAAAGCCCATACTATCGGATAATTATCGGCCGTCACTGGCATCCCTTTGACCACAGTCAATGCCGAACCGCTGACTGCGGAGAGCAGGTAATAAAACTTCTCAATGTTCGTAATATCATTGTTGTTATGAATTAAACTCGTAAACGTGTCATAGAATGTTTGCCAGTTTTCTAATTTGCTATCGAAATGGAACAATTCTAGTTTAGGCAGCCGCGGCTTAGCCGACCGCGAGTCTGGCCCGGCAGCGCCCGGGCCGCGGCCCGCGGAGCGCGACGAAGGTCCGCTACCGCTGCCGTCACACGATTGCCAAGTGTCGCTATTAGCCTCCGCTACACTCAGAATACGGAAATACATGTCGTCAAAGGTTTGAATTTCTTGATAATTTGGTTTAAATTTCGGGTTTTGTTTCTTATTATAAGAATTTAACTCGAATATGCATTGTTCGAAACATTCCCGAGTCGAATGAAGTTCTTTAAGTCGCAAATTAAATTCGGTTAAACGCTCTGGTGGAGTTGATTTGGATAGTTCAAATAACGTTTGACATCGTATAAAAAGCAGTTCTTTTTTGTTGATAAGTTGTTCGACATCGAATTCTTTTTCGTCCATTTCGAATTAAAAAACAAAAGACGCGCGCGACGCGTTGCAAAGAACGAAAATTGAAAACGTTTATTTTATACGTATTATTCTAGGTAAATAACTTAGATTAGAAATAAGCCTGTTACCTTAAAACTGCGTGAAATGTGTGTTTTATGTGTATGAATGTGTATTTAGTTTGCAAACTGAGGATGCGGTTCGATTGACCAAAATGTTTGAACTACGACATTTGAATATTGAAAATAATTAGCAAAACCGAATTGGGCAAGATATAGGTTTCACTTACAGTTTGTTCTGGCTCTTTTCCTCAGTCCTTGGGACACATTTAAGACACAATCACAGCACTTTCAGAGTTTTTATGAATAATTTAAAAGAGCGCGCGCCGGCCGGCATTCATTTCGAGCTGTCAATTTTGCGCAACTGACTGGTGGCGCCGCCGTGCGGGAGAAAGCGGAAAGTTCATTCAGCCAGTATGTTTTTGATATGTGCAGGAGGTTTTAATGCACATATTACTAATTATATCTGCCCAATGTAACGTACAATGATTTCCACTCATTCCTTCGTGCAGACTGTGGTCATACGAGATGAATGATTAAACTGCATTTGAACTGAATGAGACTTTTGTTTTTCGGTCGTATGAATGTACAGTTGAATTCAAAAATTTGAACAAAAATATCTGAACACGCCTCTACGCCGTTAACAATAAGAGTCGTGTTCAGATATTTTTGATCGAATTTTTGCTCACAAGTTTGTAAACTCGACTGTATGTAGGTACCTACCTACTCTTTACCTTAACAGCTGGATAGTTTTTAACATGTATAAGGTACGTATCATGATTTCTCGAAACTGTCGAAGTGACATGGGGTAGTTATAATATAATATTTCAAAATGGCGTCCGCAAAAGAATATAGAGGAAGATTTTTTTATTGTAATAAGACACATATATATATATATATATATACATACTATTATTAACATATTATTATGCTATAAGTATCACTTTTAAGTTACTAGTTTCACAGGAACATAAAAAATATGAAATAAAACAAAAAATTTAAAAATGAAACAAGACTTAAAAAAAACTTTAAATTATTGAAAAAAAACTAAAACCAGTCTAGTACCTACCTATTCAGAACTCCGTTAAGTAACTTAAACTTAGAGACTCATATTGGGAACTTTTGAGTTATTCACGATCTCGAAATTGTTCTTAATACTAGACATGTATATATTTATTAATAAAACATAACACGGTAGGTACAAATCAAAAATAAAAATACTAGACTGGTTTTTCCTTCTTATTTATTATAAAAAAAATTATAGTCCGGTAAGGCTACTTCAAAATAATATTCCTCTAAAAGTATGTAACAATGACAAAATTAGAAAATTATATATTTAAATTAGGCATGATTTATCTCTTATTTCAATGAAGAGTCAACCATCTGCGCCTGCGACGTCTGTGCCGCATCGCACGTCGGCGTTGTCCAAATAAAGGAGCAGCAAAAAGCCGGGGCCGACAAAAATGCACCCGCTCCCGAATATACTCCCTTTTTGTGCAACTTGCTGCTCATACGGACACGAACCTCTCGAATAAATTGTGTTTTACTCGACTACACTATAATACAAAGCAGTATAATGAATCTACAGTCTAACAGCACCTCATTTGAACTCGTAATTCTTCTCCGGTCCGCTGTCCTGAGTGAAGCCAGACCCTACATCACAAAAGTTACAATCATCGCACAATATCATCATCATCAACCTATAATGATGACTTTAATCGGTGGTCAGTTACCAATTAAGTATTTTAATTTATTAATTGATACCGATCACGGCGATCACGTTTAAGTCGCAGTTATGTACAAGGAACCAAAACTTTTTCTTTCATATTTCTTACATTCAGTCTGTTTCATTAAGTCGCCGTGTCCCTGTTTTCTGTACTGCTTGCTACGTGTTTGTGTGTATTAAAGAGTTATTGTTTGTATTTTATTAAATATATTACTTTTATTTGTCGCCCTATGGCTATTGGAATAAACAATATAATTAATATAATTATTGTGGGGTCCCTAAGCAAAAAACTCTTCAAATAAAAAAAAAAGAAGCTTTCCCGTTCCACTGGTGACCATCAGTACCGTCTTTACCATAAGGGCACAAGGGGCCAGTGCCCAGGGCCCCCATCCTCAGGGGGCCCCGAAGGGCCGACAATTTTTCTCACATTTCATCTCAAAATGCGCATTACACTTTTCTTATTATTATATTTATTCGAATCAATACATTTCAAGTCAAGTTACGAGTACATAGTACCTACTATTCGATTTTTTTATTCAGTTTATCGGTATGTAATTGAGAACATGAGAACCTCCTCCTTTTTTGAAGTCGGTTAATAAGGGCCCCAAATTCTTGTGTGCCCAAGGGCCCCACCACAGTCTAAGGCGGCCCTGGTGACCATAGGGCTGGTTTTCCTCGGTCAACGTATTGGCATTGCCATACAACGAGGAAACGCAGCCAGCCTTATGGGCACCCCGCCCAATAGCAGAGCCTCGGGTGTTATTTGTAAATATAGTTTTTTTTTGTATAAACAAACAAATAATATATACAATAACTAACAAAAATAGAACTAAAACTAACTTACTCTAATCCTAAGATTATAAAGCATCATCTTTGTGTCAAGATTAAAAATAAAATTAAAAATTTATGTAAAAATGCGTAGGATCTCACGTAATGAATTGAATTCGCATTGATTAATATTTGTCAATTGTCTGATCACCGATGTAACATCGTGTATAGTTCCACCACTCGCCCAGTCCCCCTGAGAAGGCAAAGGCTTGGGCTATAATTCTCACGCGGGTCTAGTGCGAATTAGAAACTTCACACATACTTATACCATTAACTGCTTTGCATGTGTATGTCGGCTCTTAGACTATTCCACTGGGCACACATTACGCCAATTAAAAAGTTATAATTACCAACACTAGTTATTCGATGGGGAATTGAACAGTACTGCACAGCATAACCACTGTTAAGTAAGCACTATTGTACCGTTTTTGTCAAACTTAAAACCAAAACCTGTAATTGGTATAAAAGTGGCTCCGAAGCGGTAAAGTATCGTGTGCTCTGCCTACCCTATTTGGGAATACAGGCGTGATCTTTGAGTGTGTGTGTGTGTGTGTGTATGTGTGCACAGCATAATATTCAATCAGGAGCTAGGTTTATAATATCTAACTTATGAATCAAACTAGTACTTACTTAATAAAACGCAGATTTTGTCAAGCTTAGTCGAAAGATCATAAATCCGGCCATAAGTCCGGCCATATCATAAATGTAAATTTTAACTTAGGACAAATCTGCGGGGCTATAACGAAATTCGAAAATCAAAGTTCATATCGTTCCGTTCCTCTGACATTTACCTATACTTTAATCTAATTTTGGGGAATTTAGTAAATTCATGGACTTTCAATTCAACTGGCTACCCTATTTTGTTTGCGTGAGCGAAGTTGCGTTAGGGACTAGTGCTGTCATAATTCAGTTAGCAAATACCTAGGTAATAAGTACTTAATAGTATTTTATGCAACTGTATCGTAATGAGTGTTTTAAGGCCTAATTACGTACAGTTGCATACAATATTTTATCTACATCAATATATTAAATCCATGACATTTTTATTCCACAAATCAATAGTTATTTGGCGGCAACTCTTTTATTTAACAATAAAATCGGAAACTATCCGTTGCATTTTCCACAATAATCATAAAAATGTTCATTCTCAGTTGTTATTACAGGATGTCCGGCCATATAGTCCTTGCAATACTTGTATTACTGCCAATTTACTGGCCATAACATGAGGCCACTTGCTTCCAGTCTTATACCTGGTGTAGTGATAAAGAATTGTCGGCTTTTCTTTGTAATTATAAATTACATTTTTAATTTCTTTTACTCCGGAATAAGTATACACGGTATCTTGAAATTTATCCAGAACATTAAGGCAGGTGCTTTTGACTTCTTTTATAAATAAGCTTCTATTTCAAAGCACCTATTGATTAAGACTGGCTTTATTTTGCTTTTTTTTACTAAGCTCTTGTGAACCAGGGACGAGTTACTAGCAACGTATACGAATAATGTTAGACTGGCCTGTTACCCGCGACTCCTTCCGCGTATTGGCTATCCCGCTGGAACTATGAAATTTTCCAGAAAAAAAAAACCTTTTATCCTTTTAAATATCCTATTTGTCCTTTCAGCGGTTTAGATGTAATGAAGTAACAAACAAACAGACTTACAAACTTTCACATTTATTATTATTAGTGGAATTAACCGCAGATAACCGTTGGGGGAGAAAATTCCTCGAGTGGCGACCACGAACTGGAAGACGAAGCGTTGGCAGGCCTCCGACCAGGTGGACTGACGACCTACTGAGAGTTGCGGGAAACCGGTGGATGCAAGTGGCGAGTTGTCGTTCATTGTGGCGTTCTATAGGGGAGGCCTTTGTCTAGCAGTGGACGTCTTCCGGCTGATGATGATGATGAGTGGGATTAAGATTATACATTCATAATATTTCCCCGTTCAGTGGTGGCTTGTGTATGATCAGGTGCGGCGGAAGCGCGGCGCACGCGCAGCCCAATATTGACACACTCCGCATCTGCAGGGCTACTACGAAACTCGAAATTCGAAGTTCGTATCGTACCGTCCCTCTCGCTCTCGTATTAAAGTATAAGTGTCAGAGGGACCGCAAGACATGAACTTCGAATTTCGAGTTTCGTAGTAGGCCTGAGGCATCGGTAGTTGTGAGGCGCAGTGGAACGTCTCCACGCAAAACAGAGTTTAAACTTGCGAGAAAATCATGCAAGTTGTATTACATGGCGGCGCTCGTTTGACCACTACAACTCGTTGGCTTTACGGCCTTGCAATGTAATGCAACTTGAGCGACTTTTCTTGCAAGTCTAAACTCGGCTAGACCGGTGGCCGTATAGTCTAACTTTCTGACGTTTGCAATCTCATTCACCGCTCTCTATCCTCATCGTGGACATCGTCATCACAGCTAAGCGATAAGGCCGCCTATTGTTTACCTTGTAATTTTCTCTCTATTTTCTACCTACCTGTTTTCTGTATCGCTTACTATTTCTGGTGTAAAATATAGAGTTACTGTATTGTATAGCTTAAAAGATAAATAGATTAGATAGAAAGCGTATACAAAGGGACAGCGGGAAACGACTTACTTTACAGTACCGCGACCGAGCTCCGCTCGGTCTAAATCTCGGTATCCACAGTGTTTTTCCAGAGATAAGACTAAGCTAGATCAATGGTGCATCCTCAAAAACCCCTACATACCAAATTTCATCGAAATCATTGGAGACGTTTCCGATATTCTGATTTTATATAAGAATTAATTGCTCCTTTCAAGGTAGGTATTAGATAATATAGAAAGAAAGAAAGAAAATAATTTGTTTATAATAGCATTACACAGGTATACAATATTATACTTAATTTTTTTAGCATTATAAAGAAGGTAAGCGATCTTGACGTGTCTTTTTATTGTAAAACGCTTTGGAAAAATAAGCCACAGCAAATTATTGTAAATAGCAAGGACATATGATCATTTACGTTATTTTAGTATCATAAAATAGTTACTGATCTTTAAAAAACGTTTTTCAATAAAAAGACTCATCAAGATTGCTAAAAACTTCTAATGCTAAAAAAAAACGAAGTATAGATACGCAGAAATG
This sequence comes from Choristoneura rosaceana, assembly GCA_037349165.1. Classification (NCBI taxonomy): domain Eukaryota; kingdom Metazoa; phylum Arthropoda; class Insecta; order Lepidoptera; family Tortricidae; genus Choristoneura; species Choristoneura rosaceana. Next base: position 4,418,789 of record JAZBNJ010000026.1, read on the forward strand.
GAGGTTCTATGGTTACTCAGGTTAAGTACTTGCACTGTTGTGTTTCGGCGTGGAGAGTAAGCCAGCCGGTGAAATTACTGGCACTTGAGGTATCCCATCTTAGGCCTCTAGGTTGGCAACGATCTGCAATACCACCAGTGTTGCAGATGCTTATGGACGATAGTGATCTCTTACCATCAGGAGACCCAATTGAATAAAAAAATACCAAAAACTTTTTAATAAAGTGACGAAAGTTTCAGCATGATCCATTATTACTTACGTGTACGTGACAGTTATTTTTCAGCCAAGTTTGTTATCAAGCGAGTGCCATTAGGGTTACCTCCGCGCGGCCTGCGATGGCGCCTGCGGGGCACGTACTCGCTCTTACTTTCTTTTATCTAACCGCAAAAAGCTGGCTTATATTCCACCAATGCATAATGTTTCACTTTTTTAGGAACTTGTTTCAGTTACTGTATGTTTTTTTTATTATGAGAGGTATAAAACAAGCCAGCGGGTCATCTGACGGGAAATGATCAGGGAAGTGCCGAAGGAAAATATAAGGTGTGTAAAATGCTACAGTAAAAAAGGGACGTCGTCTTATCTATACGAATATTTTACTACTACATATCGTCTACCTATGGAGTAACTGAATTTAAGATTTATGTTAGAAGATACGCGAAGAATGTATATAGTTTATTTTGTTTACCTAAATAGATAAATTGATTAATTCAGGCTCTACTTTGCGGATGTTTACATGAACTACCTTAATCTATACTTAGTTTCGATAAGTATTTAACTAAATGTTAACAAAACAATGTCAATTAGTGTCTAACTCGTAAAAAATTTGAAAGTCCCCCATTAAACTATGTAAACATTTTAGGTACATTTCTGTATTGAAATACACTAGTCTAGTTTGTATTAAGTACAATGCATCCCAGCCTATATACGTTCCACTGCTGGGCACACGCCTCTTCTCAGAACAAGAGGGCTTGGGCCATAGTTCCCACGCGGGCCCAGCAACCCAATACAACAAAAACAATAGGTACAATAAGTACAATGACAACTAAAAATTTTTAAAATCCTTGAATGTACCAAATCTGGCAGCTGAAGTTTGTTTACATTCAGTTAAATATACCTATACTATCCAAACCAGCATAGTTAGATCTTACTTCTCCACAGAATAAGATTTATTTATTGGTTTTATCTTATAGCCTAGCTTGAGCTATTTTAGTGTCAGTTAGCATCACAGAATAAAATATATAATAGTACTAACGTATTAGCATTGGAGGTGCAATAATACTGTCATATACTCTCGTATCATATTACCTTAATATATAATCGTGAGAAGGGAAAAGGAAAAAAGGGACGACCAAGAAGGACATATATTACAATGGAGCAAATAAAAGAAAAAATAAATGTTTCATTATTAGGTATAAAGAAGTGAAGGAAAGAGTGGAATGTAGAGTAAGCTGGAAATTGCTTCACCGACAAGAGCCTAGCTCTTAAATATAATATTATTTATGATGATGATAATCTGTGCTAACTAATTCATATAATTTCATTAAGATGATTTTCGGAGGCGATTTTTGAAATAAGATTTATTTATAAAGTGAATTGTGTCGAAAAAGGCGAGTTTTGCGCGAAATTCTGTCTACTTACCTATTATTTAATTATCACTCGTACGTATACATTGTCGTCAAAATGAGCTAGGGCAGTATATATTTATCCCTCTACTCTTGTATTTATAGAGCAACGTAGGACGTCCACAAAAAAGGTGGACGGATGATCTGGTTAAAGCCGCATTTTTAATTACGTTGGATGATGATGGATGATCTATAAATCTCCATTTACTTCAGTTGGAATCTGCCTTATGGGAGCCTCTATGGGAGCTCTATGTCCAACATTGGACGTCCTACGGCTGATATGATGAATAAAGATAATGATGACTCTTTTATTTAAAATTCAAAACCGTTTTCCCTATCTACTCGTAGAAGGATGTTTTGACAAATGTGAATTAAAAATAAGTCTCCAGGTATTTCAAGTCAATCAGCATACCGCGTAAGGCCGTGTTGCACGATAGGGGTGGCTGTGTTCAATAAAAATGATCCCGCCGGAAGATCAGCGCTGACTCCATCCCAGGAGTCCGCATTTATGCTGAGGCGGGAACTTTTCACTCACACATAGGTATACGAGTAAAATTATATACTCTTATTATTTAATTATAAACCCCCTTGCAAAAAAAACGGGCACCTATGGTTTTTCAGATTTTTAGGCATTGAAGCTTAGAAAGTAAGCTTTCATGCACATAAAATACAAAAACCATAGTTGCCCGTTTTTTTGCAAGGGGGTTTATTATTTCATATTTTATATTTCAACTATTTTTAACTATTATGTGCGTGTTGAATAAACTTTTTTCATTCATTTATTCATTCAAATTCTAAGTAAGCGAGATACCATACGGCTATATACAGGCTATATACCTAGTCGTATAAATGTCTCCAAAATATAAGGATGGTAAGTAGGTGGCTAAATGAAACACAACTCGTCTTACACTACATATACTATACTTAAATAACAAAATAGCGGCATGGCGGTGAGATCACTGTGGCTGCTGCGGCGGCGCGAGGCGAGCGGCGAGCGTGAGGATGTCCCGCTTCTCCTTGGGGAAGCGGAGCTCGCGGGCGGCGAGCCGGGCCGAGCGCAGCTCGCGCTCCGCCCGCGCCAGCTCGGGCCGCAGCACGCCGCCGCCCGCCGCCTCGCGCTCGCGCGCCGCCCACTCGCGCGCCATCTGCTCGCGCATGGCGTCGTCCAGCGCGCGCGCCGAATAGTGGGCCACCACCTGCGTTGTGATGTAAAATAATTACAGGTGCGTTACATTGAGAGGTCACGGGGCTAGCAGGATCCACCGCCGCAGTGTTACGCTGCCCTGCGTAAACCAGCAGTAAAGGCCTCCGCTAACTTAAGCGGGTGCACGGCGCTGGCGCTGGCGCGGTATGCTCGTGTTGAGTCATCTAATAGAGCAGCGCTGCGAGAGGGGGGTTTCTGTTCTATTGAAACAGCAAGCCGCGAGAGCGCCCGCGTCGTGCACCTGTGCGGGTTAGCGGAGGCTCTAAGACGAAATAGGCCGCGGTAGTCTAGATTTGAACTATATCCTTTCAACCAGACAGTCGTAGGTTCGAACGCAGATTATACCTTTGAGTTTTTCAGAGTTTACCAAGAGTTAACGAAGGAAAAACATCGTGAGGAACCTGCACCTGGAAGCAATCAATGTAATGTGTAAAGTTTTCACTCTGCTTGGACCCGCTTTGCAGGTACAGCCTAAGCCCTCTCGTGTGAGGGGAGGCTTATTGTGCTTGGCAGTCGGACATGCAGAGACCAGAATTATATAGGTATACTTAAAAATTTTATTTTCTTGCTTCATCTATGACTTAATCGCAGAGTAACAAGTGTGATCAACGTTAAAATGTGTGAAAGTCTTTAGTGTACTGACCTCCTGCCGCGAGCATTGGCGCTCGCGCATGGCGCGCAGCGAGCCGTTCCAGTGCAGCAGCTGGAACACCGTCATCAGCTCCTGGAACTCCAACATCGTTCGGCCCTTGTTTGCTTCCAGCATAAACCTGAGAAAAACAATCGCAGTAATGAACAACTGACAGCCGAAGTGTTAGAAACGTTACTCAAGTTGCAGATGGGTCAGAATGGATTTGTTTAATGGAAAGTGAAACTGCCCAATCCGTCCATCCCGTTGGTATCAGTTGGCCAAGCGTAATCTTGGAAGAAGAGCTGTCAGGCGCAGGAACAAATCGTGGTTGCGAAACATCCGGATATAGACTGAATTCTCAAATGCAGCAGAGCTTTTCAGCCTCGCCAAAGACCAAGAAAGATATGCGGAGCTGACCGACCTTGACTAGTTGGAGAAGCACTAAAGAAGTGTAATGTTACCTGAAGGCGGCAATGCCAGCACTAGGGTCCTGGTGAGCGGCGGCTTCGCCCGCGAAGGACGCGCGCGCCTCAGCCACCGCCTTCTCGATGAAGTGCTCCGAGATGCGCCGCGACTCGTGCTCGTTGAACACGCTGTTCATCAGCGCGATTTTCGCCGCACTGCGCCGCGCCTCGGCCTTCGTCGGACAATTCTGAATGGAAACTTAATATAAGGCGCCGTCCTGGACTATGGCGATAGTAACGTGATTTATGTACAGGCAGGTGGAAGGACCTTGTGCAAGGTCCACCTGGATTGCTACCACCATCTTGCTCGCTAATCCTGCCGTGAAGCAGCAGTGCTTGCACTGTTGTGTTTCGGCGTGGAGAGTAAGACAGCTGGTGAAATTACTGGCACTTGAGGTATTCCATCTTAGGCCTCTAGGTTGGCAACGCATATGCAATACCCCTGGTGTTGCAGATGTTTATGGGCGGTGGTGATCTCTTACCATCAGGAGACACACTTGCTCGTTTGCCATCCATTCGAATAAAAAAAAAGTCAAAGAAACTTAATCGCGTACCAGGGTGAAAGGTTCCACCCTACTACCTACTACTAGTTCGGCTGATGTTATATTGACATTACTACATCCGAAGAAATCACAGTGACATTAATTATGAAAAGGTTCCACTCTGGTACGCTATTCAGTTTCTTTTTGCTGCACGTTTAAAACGTAATATACCTTGACCTAATTACTCGTAGTCATCACTGCGCTGAAATTTCATTGCGGGTTCAAACTCAGCATGGTTGCATCACAAAATCGTGCGACTATCAATTGGAAAATTTGGCAGATATTATTATAATACTAGTTTTTACCCGCGACTTCACAGACGTAGACCATTAGGATTGAAATTCCGGAATTTCACTCAATTCCCATTGGAATTACCAAGCTTGATATCGTGGTTTTCATTCACGTTTTACTAAAAACAACTGTGCAAAGTTTCATGACTTTAAACCCAGCGGTTGATATTTCGAGATTATGTATAAGTGTATTCCGATCCCATAGAAGTAGTAGGATAAAAAGTAGCCTGTGTGTTATTCCAGATATTAAGTTATCTACATACCAAATTTCTTACAAATCCGTCAAGCCGTTTCAGCGTGAAGGAGCAACAAACCTCGAGTATATAGGTAGGTATATGCGGGGTTGTCTCACAAGGGTAGGCATGCCCACTAAAACCACGCAAGTACCATAGCCATGAGTATATCGACGTGTTAGTGTAAGTACCTGGAAGCTGCCGAAGCAGGCCCCTCCGGGCAGTGTGACGTAGCAGACATAGGGCGGGTGCGCCGCGGGCACGGACTCGTAGATCACGAGGGCCCCGGCGGCGCCCCCGCGCGCCGCCTTCACCTGCCAGAACTCTTGCAGCGCCTCCACCACGTTCACCGTCGAGAGTACGCCGTCAGCTGGTCAAAGCATGTTATTAGTTATTAGTATGTAGTCCACATTTGTGAAGCTATTCAATGGTGTGTATGTAGTTCTCGATTCCCTGGGGCCGCGTGGGAACTACTACTACAGACGAAGCCCTCTAGTTAGAGTTGTGGATGCCGCTCATTTCGAGGCTTACGAGTAAAGACTAGAACCCTTAAGACTCCAGAGTCTTATACTCGTCTATATTTGAGGATTAAATTGGCTTATTTTATGCGTATGGATGCAAGAAACCGTCTTTGCGGCCTTTGAGTCGTTAAGCTCGAGAGTCTTCAGGGTTTGAGTCTTTAAGCCCCGAAATGAGCGTTTTTCATAGCACTACCTCTAAGGGGAGGAATCCTGAGCCCAGCAGTGGGAGGTAAACAAGCTGGACATGATATGAACAATATATGAACCAATAAATGGATACTATGTGGGGGGTTGGTTGATTTTTGAAAATAAACATGCCGTAAACATACCATACGAAAGTATCGATCAACAATATTGAATTTTGAAATACGAGTGGAGTAAGAGAAATGAAAATGACAAGTTCCAAGTGGTAATTTTGTAGCGATTTAATTTATACTATTATCAGATAGTATTTCAATTTATCAAAAAGACACGTAAAAGAATATGGCGGCACAGTAGTGGCCACATAAAGTTTAGTCTAGTTTCAATTATAACTAGTGTAAATAATTCCAAAAATTGCAGGGATCAAAATTAAACTTCTGCCTGTCCAGACACAGCACCCGCTATATATTTATGGGGATTCCTTTTGCTATTTCAGATTATTACGGGATATATGAGTAATGATTTTAATGTTACCTAATAAAAGTAAACCCTAGACGACGTCTTAAAAATATAACAGTTTGTAGACCTCCAATGCTCCCCTTGATAATAAAAATGATTTGCAGATCTAATCTAAAAAATACTAAAATGAAAAAAAGGAACGCAACGTTCCTAAAATAATAAAATACGAGAGCAACGCAAACTTCACTGACTTTGCTTAGACAACAAAGAGCAAATACTGCGATTTGAAGATAAGCCAAGTACGAGTACATTTACTAAAAATACAAAGAAAGCAGAAGTATAAATACCAACCGAATAAATCGTGAGTATTGAGACAAAGTAGACACGTCTCACACAACATTGTAGGAGCGCATCAGAAGTGAACAAACCGAAGGATTTGCATCCCGTTTCCGATGGATTAAACACAATCCGATCCCGGCTCGGATCGGAAACAGTTTTCAAGTCGGAAGGCAAACAACCATTATAAGTTGGACGTGCTCTTGGATACGTTCTATCGCGTTATTATTGAACATAAATGACGTTGCAATTAAATTTGGTGATATTATAATTGCATCACGGGCAGGCTTTGTTATTGGTGTAAACATTAACAGAACCGACAGTCGCTTTTTTACGTTAAAAATAACCGTGATTGACCCCCATCTCACCTGATGTTAAGTGTAGATGAGGCCAAAAGTGTAGCCAGCCAGCCTATTCACTCTAGCCTTGAAAAACCCTAGATTGTATTTATCGGGAAATACAGAAGACGTGAGCGAATTCCATTCCTTAAATTGCAAAAAGTACCTAACCGCATTTTTATTTTAAGTTAACAAGTAGGAAACAGTGAAATAGCACGATCTCCACGGCAGAATTCGAAAAACCGCACTGAAGACGCTATTGCAAGTCCATTTTACAGAAAAAAATTAAACACACACTAGACCGGGCTTTTATTATTATTTTATTGACATCTAAAGCACTAACAGACGACCAAGAGTCCCTAAGGAAATCGTTCACTTTTCCGACAATTAGTTCAAGCAGTATATAGCAAATCAAACAACCTGTTTTACCGCCACCCGCGGGAAACTTTACGAGCGGGTACGAGTTCATTGCTTCCTGATAAGTGAGAAGTGATTTCCTTTTATTTTATTTAAACGAAGTACTTTTCCAAGATGTGTGCGTCTCGGTGGCTGTAGTAGGAATAGCAAGTCTCGTTATTGTGACTAAAGAAAGTTAACGGCAGTCGTGAGAAAACTGATCAAAGCTTTAGAAATCCGCGATGGGAAGAGTCTGAGCTATAAAAATTAAACTAGATGTAGCAAACGAACAGTGGTTGTAAAACTGTTATTAATATAATCATTGGGTCTTGGATGTTTAATATGTATTTAATTATGTATTTTTCTATCCATAGTAAGCTTTGCTTACGGGTAGTTTGAGACTAGGTCAATTGGTGTCAAGTGTCCCATAATATTTATTTATTTATTTTATTTTTCCCATGAGGAGGAAAATATTAAGTAGCTAACATGAATCTGCAGGGCCGGATTTAGAGGTCCAGAGGCCTCGGGGCAACAAAGGAGCGGAGGCCCCCTCGCCCCAAATTATTTTCCAAATAAAGTAAAAAAAAATTTTCAGTCGAGTTTTTCAATAAATAATTTATTGTGAAACCAAGTAGATTCCCTTACTAAGAATTTAAGAATTGAAGAACACCGATTGTTCATATACTGCAATTAATTTATATGTACATATATATATATAAGAAAAAAAAATTGTCGAGACACGGAATCGAATACCCAACCTCCGAGGTTGCGGGCAAGTACCATCCCACTCAGCCATTAAGCGATTGGGGTACTCCCTCAAGATGGGTAGTGAATTGGAAGTGCTTATCAGGGCCATTTGAGATTTTGATATTTCACTGATTGCCTGATTGGAGTGAACAAATATAGATCAATGATTTCTGTTATTTAAGATTAATATAATCAAATAATCATGTATGAATAAAGTACTGTAGTGTAGGCTGTAGGTAAAGGTGAAAGAGCAAAAAAAAATATCAAAGGAAAAGATGCTTACTAGTGTTAACTAGTTGGAATTTGAATTTTTTTTTCCGAAGTCTCTATTGTGGGGGCCCCCCGTTTGTGGAGGCCCCGGGGCTTTCGCCCCGGTTGCCCTCCCCTAAATCCGGCCCTGTGAATCTGGCTATTTTTCAGTGTTTCTGGTCAAAAAAGGAGATAGTTGCAAAGAAAAGTGAATTTAACTCGTGTATTTAAATTGAAGTACTTATACTTACCTCAAAAACCATCTCATAACTTATTAAATAGGATAGGATTTAAATCAATAAAAATATTAGTAGAAGTTGCTTATCTAAATTAAAGGAATAAAAGTTGGCTCTTTAAATATGTTTAAAAATCCTGTTCCTATCAAAACGCCATCTACACATTTCCTAGCTTTTAACATACTAGTTAATTAATACCATATTTAAAACCAGGCCCCGTTCGTTTCCTAAAAGCTAAAGGTCTCCTTTTATGTGAGGCTTAAGGGGAAAATGCGTAAAATTTGAGGCGTAACGCGACTAATAAGGAAGAAGAATGTAATTAGGACCGTTGACGTTTGCTCGTGAGCGTTTTTTGCGTACACATTAATTGAGTGTACCCACCCACGGGCCACCTACACGGGCTCGTTCTGAGGCTAAATATAGGTAAAGACAGAAATTAATCGTAGGAATAGAACTAGATAGATACTGTTATTATTTAGTTGACTTTATGTAATTGCTCTTGATGACACATGTGTGATAAATGGCTAGTAAAAAATAATTCAGCAATCAGGTGAATAATTTTTTACTTGTATTATGAAGTTTACACACATTTTTTGCTATTGACTTCTACAATATGAGCAAAATTAAAAAAAATAAGAGCATCACGTGATACTCCTCCCTGAAATTACTGTTTTTTTTTTTCGATTAGAATTAAAGTCAGTACCCTGTGTGTAGTGGCGTTGATATAAAAGAAGAATTTATACTTAGTGCATTTTACACAAGATGGCAACTTCTTACTTATCTTGTGTTTGTGATCACTTAACCGCATGAGCTAGCATTTATTAAGCCTGTTTAAGCTCACCTTTTCACTTCAGTATTTAAAGTTTTAATGAAATAGTCTACTTTATAACAATTTTCATCTCATTAGTATGCCGTGGCTCGTTACGTTTAGTGCAGAGTGCACACAAGCCGCACTACACAAACACCGAGCGTGTCAACTTACCCTGATTGGATAGTTAGTGCCTTGCATGGTCACAGCTTTTGCCAAAGGTTTTGCCAAAATGAGACTTGGTGGTTTGAGAAAATTACCGCTGTCGATTTCGAAGAAAGAGGGAGCTCTATTTCGTCGTGACTTGTTTTCTTGACTCATTTTTATTATGTCATGACTCGATTTTTTTTATATTCCATCAATATTTATGTTACAGGAACTAAACGAACATACTTCAACTGCCCTCATGGATATTTTAACGGAAATTTTTACCTCACAGCTTTTTTCTCGTAGCTCTGTGTCTGTGTATAATTTTGAATCGTTATACCATGGGATCTATGCAGTGTTTCCAGGACAAAACTATGTTGTGTCCTTTACAAGTTCTCAAACAATATCATTGATATCCATCCTCATCCATCTATTTCGATTCAGTGGTTCAAACATACAGGCAGAGTTAATTGCGGATTTTTTATGTAAGAAGGGGCAAACGAATGTTCGTTCGTTCGTTCGCATGTGCGAATCATCGGATGGAAAGTAATACTAATATTTGTAATATTATTAAGAATGGAAATGGATAACGTTAATAATTAATATTAATCTCGAGAGGACATTGCAGAAAAATATTACAAAATACTAGAATGTCTTTGACAATATGTAGTCAAAGGTTTCATCCACCGTTGGTTTGGATTATACTCGTACATATTTGATTATAGATATTATGTACTCTATGTTATGACTTTATAATTACGATTGCATTACAGCTAAGGTCAAGAAAGCAGTTTTAACCACAGTAGAAAACGTAACCTAGTTTCGAAACAAACATACTTAAAGACAAATTATGTTCGCGTCGTTAAATATGGTTTGTGGACCTAATATGATTGAGATAGAGGTCAGTAGGCTAAATATGATTGATTTAACTTTAATACTTCTATTTATTATAAAAGCTTGCTAAAAGGCTAACACTCTAATTGAGCCGCTATATCTATTTGAATTAGAAAATAATTTGCGATACTTAATAGCGGTTTTATTATTTAACTAGCTTTTGCCTGCGGCTCCGCCCACGTGGTACCTATTCGGTTATCGCCCGCTGTTCCCTCGGGAACTGTGCATTTTTCCGGGATAAAAACTAGCCTATGTCACTCTCTGGACCATAAATTATCTCTATGCCAAAAATCACGTCGATCCGTCGCTCCGTTACGGCGTGAAATACGGACAAACACACAAACATACAAAGACACTTTCGCATTTATAATATTAGTATAGATTGTCTATTTTCATATGGTGCAGTAAACACAAATTTAAACGTTATGTTTTTGTATGGTGTATTTTTTCTCTTTTTGGTACTAATTACCATCCTATTTCAACAATCATAATGGCTCTCGATCTTAAAAGTGTTTAGGATATCAGCTGAAATAGAAGTATACCTACCGATATTGTTTTTAAACAAATAAGTAACTTTCTGTACATTCAAGTTATCCTAGGTACCGCAGGGCAGTGATTTGTAAAGGTATACGCATCTGGAACCTTAGGAGTTAAATGAACAAAGCTATTACAGATGTGCGGAAAACAGATTTTAGTTTAACAGCAGTTCAGTTACTTTAAGTTGTTCAATTTGTCATTTACATTTCCCTACTCAGCAGAATAACTGTGAAGAACATCCTGGAACCAACTTAGAATGCATCTGACGATAGCACAATACGGATAAGAGTATTCCTTATTCTTATTGGAATAGAGGCTGATCTTCCGTGATTTTGGTGAGTGGGTTGCATCTAGTGCTAGCTGGGTCTAGTGGTAGGTTTATAGTGAATCGTAAAAGCTCGTATAAACTCTTGCTTCCTAGAGACGTTCAATTTGCGGAGGTTAATTGAGCTTTAAGCTAGAACGTCGTGCTCCATGCTCAATTATGGATGGATTAGCTTTTCGCGACGCAATTTTAGTGCTCATGCTATTTTACGCAATATATCGATCTTGACGTCGAATCTTGACGTTTGGTTCAAAGTTTTTGTTTTTATCGATTGTTCAAAAAATCGTACGCAAAGTTTGCCAAAATATAGACAGTGCCTAACAATTACGCAATAAAATGCGTCCATTTATTTTAAAGCTATTATAGACAATAAATCCATACTAGGTAATATTATAAATGCGAAAGTGTGTTTTTATGTTTGTGTGTTCGTATGTTTTTCCGTCTTTCACGCCGTAACGGAGCGACGGATCGACGTGATTTTTGGTATAGAGATGGGCCCGAGAGTGACATAAGCTACTTTTTATCACGGAAAAATGCACAGTTCCCGAGGTAACAGCGCGCGATAACCGAATACCACGCGGGCGGAGCCGCGGGCAAAAGCTAGTAAAGACAAATTATTAAAAAAAACTTAACGTCTTTATACAAAATTCAAAAACATTTATTTGTAAGAATACTGAACTTGAAACTTTTACCATGACACTTCTCCGCTACGACTCTACTTCCTAGTCCTCATGGTGGGGTACATTAAGAACCTCTCCAAACTAACAAATATCGTTCAAATATTATATTATTAATCCCGAAATTCCCAATCCTGTACATTCTAAACCATTTTTTTCTAAACACTCCCAAGTTCTACCTCCAATCAGAAAACCACTTAACTGAGAATTATATTATTCTGCACGTCAAGCAAACACACAATCAATCTTTTCGCCAGATTAAAGTAATTTGACAGAGAGACGAATTAGCTCCCTGGGGACCCTTATCAGATAATAAGTGGCCCACGTGGGGCCCGGGAACGAAGAAAAACTCCGTAATCCACTTACAATTCGACCTAATTTTATTTTCTTCCGGCACAAGATTTAAAATATCGTGTTTCATAAAAATAGCGAGCATGAGAATTTAAGGACAGTTAAGATAATTTAAAAGAAATCTGTTTTATACGCGGTTCGAACATTTGCTTTACTTTCAATAGGTATATTAATGTTGCGTAATATATAGTAAACTTTATGTAGTAAACTTTTGTCTCAAGGGTTTCCGTTTCCATGCTGCAATGCAAAATGCAATTATTGACAAACATGTAGTATGAATACCGATAATTTCATACGCTGTTTCGAAAATAAAAAAGAAAGAAAGCAATTTTATATATGATATGCAACATTGAAAAAATAAATAAGAATAAAGTAAAAATGCGCATACCACGATTCCCGTAAAATAAATTACGTTCCCGCGGGAACAAGGAAAAATATATTGATTCGAACCTATTTAGGTACCTGCAAAAGTTATTTCATCTTTTATCTTCAATTATTTATAAAAAAAATTTTTTATTTATCTATAACAATGCTTGCCGATTGCCGTAATTTTCCATGCCGTAAGGATCCATGGTGGCTAGCTAAAGTATCAACCATACCAATGCAGTTGGTTACGATGAAATAAACACCCAAATTGTTAAGCGTTCTGCTATGATAATATCTGAGCCATTGACGCACATCGTAAACCTTTCTTTTCAGTCAGGCGTATTTCCGGAAAAGCTTAAAACTTCAGTCATAAGGCCGCTTTTTAAAAAGGGGTCTAAAGATGATCTGGGAAATTATAGACCCATAACTCTAATTCCTATTTTTTCTAAGTTGTTTGAGCGCCTCATGTACAATAGACTTATAGCTTATTCTGACAGATTTGATATATTGGTTAATGAACAAAATGGATTTAGAAAGAACAGGTCCACAAACTCAGCTATTTTTCAGCTATTGCAGTCTATACACGAATGCATAGATAAGAGAACTCACATATCAGCACTCTTTACCGATATGTCTAAGGCCTTTGACTGTGTAAATCATAACATTTTGTTAAATAAACTGGAACGTTACGGTGTGCGAGGGCGGGCTCATGACTGGCTGTCAAGTTACCTCAGTGACAGACAACAGTACACAGTGTTAAGCTTTTTTTGCAAAGAAACTAAAACTATTAAAACGACTAGCTCAGACTATAGAGTGAATAGAAGAGGCGTTCCCCAAGGAAGCATATTGGGACCTTTGCTTTTCTTGTTTTATATTAATGACCTGCCAAAGCAAACTAGTAACCAAATGGTGCTCTTCGCGGACGATAGTACTGCACTAATAAAATATTCAACTAATATAGATCGGTATGAACATGAAATTAATAAGACTCTAGATGATATAGGAAACTGGTTAACTCATAATGAATTGCATATGAACGTAGCAAAGACAAATATTGTTCAATTTCGAAGCAGCCGTAGGCCGGCTTTACCGTTAAGTGTAACGCACAATTCTGAACAAATTAGTGAGGTAGAGTATACGAAATTTCTTGGTCTGACGGTTGACTGTCACTGTAACTGGAAGCAGCACATAGAGGAACTTTGTATCAAATTAGCTAAATTTACTTATCCGTTACGTAGACTAATACGGAACTCATCTGAAGAGGCTGCAAGAATGGCGTACTTTGGCTACGTTCAATCGAGCCTGAGTTACGGTATCATTTTTTGGGGTAATTCAACGGATTGGCAAAGGGCATTTAAAATGCAAAAACGATGTGTGCGAGCACTAGTTGGAGTTTCTCAGGACACATCATGTAAACCACTCTTTGCTAGATTTGATATACTGCCTCTCCCTTGTCTTTACATTAAAGAAGTAGCTATGCATGTGAGGAAAAATCTTAAACTTTTTGAAAGAGTAAAAAAGTATAATCGTAACCTACGAAATGATAAAAAATTGATACGTACTTATCGTTCACACACAAGTTTTTATAAAAAAAGTATTTTTGGTATGGCAACAAAAATATATAATAATATTCCCGATGTATACAAAGCACTAGACGATGGAAAATTTAAGAAAGCTGTAAGTAAGTGGTTGATGGGCAAATTATTTTACTCTACCCATGACTTTTTTAACAATAAAGGAAAGCTCTAATGCTCTAATGTAGTTGGTGACATCTGATTCTGTGTTTTAAGTTAGTCTAATTTCTTTGAGATATTGATTTCTAAATTGACATGTAAATTGTTATTTTGTATTATTGCATTTTAGTATTATTTCAAGTGGACTTAATAATTTAATTTTATTTTACTTTGTTTTGTTGGATTTAATTTGATTTGTTTTGCTTTGTTTGACTTGATTTGTAATGATTTTATTTTTTATCTGTTTTAATTTATTTATTTAGTTCGTCTTAATTTTATATAATCATAATTTTATAAATTTGATTTGATTTTTTTTTGTATTTTTAATTATTATTTTGATTGTATTATATAAGGTTACTTTTATCCAAAAAATATTGTACACCATAATATGGTAGACTATGGAAAGAGACTGTAAAACTTTAATACCTTATTTATATACCTATGGTCTTACAATAAATGATTTGAATGATTTGAATCAAATTGGTTGCCTTTACCATAAAGCTGGAAAACAAGAGTCAGTTCATAATTCTCAAATATTATGAATGTATGAACAGAAACTGGTATTGAATTGACTGTATGGTGGTCTTTAAATCCAGGACGGTTCAGCCACTGCTAATTAACATTGGTTCATTAAATCATTATTGATTTACTAAAACCAGTACTTTCCCGCATTTATTTACATGCCGTTTCTGTTGTCGGAAGCTAATGCTTCTAGTCAATAAATGGTTTTGGTAATTAAAAGCTTCTAAAACAACGAGCTTTTAGCATTTATGTAAGTACTGTGAGTTAAAAGCATTTTGGACTATTCCAAACACATATCGCAGGTCCATGCTTAGGTATGCTGTTCGTTTGGTAAGTGTAGTTTTTACAGTTTTGCCGAATAAAGCGAGGAACTTGTATAGAAATTTAATTGGAATAAGTAGCTTTTATTTAGATTGCTGCTTTGTACTCTAAGTAATCTATTCTTGGACTAAAGACTGCGGTGCACTTCAGTAAGAACTCGATTCTCGCCGGGTCGCCAAAATTGTCGCTACCCAAATCTATAATTCTTATACTCCTTACTTTAAGGTAGTGTATTTTTGGCTCCAATGTGTCTACAAAACAACTACAAAAGTAGCATCTGCTACGTCCGTCTATCTGCTACGTATGTCTAATGTTTCTTGTACTTGTGACTTTTTACGGAAATTTTTTCACTCATGTATCACCCATGAGTATATTCGCGAACTTAACCCAACAGCGCGCGAGTGAAAAAGCTTATCAATCCACATACTTCTCTTGCATTTAACATACTAAACTGAATTGCTTGAGACTCCAGATTTCAAACAAAGCCACGTGTAATAAGTGCTAATCTATAAGCTATAACCCGAACACATTCAGCCTTAACTGTCAAGATTATGTTTTAGAATCTCGTAAACGCGTCGTAGCGGGCTATCTCGCGTTATTACTCATTGTTCCTCCTAACGGGCTGTAATCGCAAGATTAATTAACATCTCTGAGTACTTATAACGTAGTTGTTTTGCCCATTTATGGTGGTAACAATTGTCCTGTATTTACGGAGCTGATTTCGCTTATCCTACTTATATTTTAAATGTGAAAGTTTGTTAGTGTATTTTGTTTGTTACATACTGCATGAAGAAACGAGTGCGTATGTTTTATTAAAATTTGATATATGTAATAACGCATAGGATAAGTTCCTTTATTTCGACATTTCCACGGGATCGAGATAAACGCATATAAAGTCTAAAAGTGACATGTAATTTTTCGCGAATGCTCCTAACAATTGATCTGTATGAAGACCACGAACGTTGTGGTCTTAAAATTAATATCTAACTATACGTATAATGCATTAATTAGCAAAATATTATTATTAAACTCTGTAAAATTGTATAATTACTTATGTGTTAATTTTTAAAGCAAAAGGTACTTAATTATTAGGTACGTAGATACTCCAGAGAAGAAATAAATTCGACTTAGCGATTTAAAAAACCAATAAGCATTTTTTTTTTCAGTTCATATAAAAAGCATTAAGTATTATGCTACCTACGGATTATAATTCCCACTGCTTATAAATATAGACATGCAAATCCGCACCGGCCATTTACGCGACAAAAAAAATCTATTTCTCAAAAGAATCACAATAAATTATTCTCAAACAAGTTTGAGTACAGTTATTTGTGTTGAATATATTTATTGGTTGTTTGATATCCTAGACCGGCCGTGTTCTGAGCTAGGCGTACCGGAGTTATTTATTTAGACGCGCCTCTCCCACTCTGGGCTATTTACAGACCCAAAAGGTTAATTTACCTTTGTTATTCCGGCATTGTTTGACGTTTTAGCTGCACTCTATGGCAATTACCATATTTTCGAATTCCGTTTAAGCGGCTTCTGGCGGTGTCTTTGAATCCGAACTCACCGACGGGTTCAAAAGTGTCTGACCGGGCTAAAGGATGTCTTGGGAACTCTAGACCTGTTCGCGTAGGTATTTAGATTACGGATACGTACCAGTTGCAGAGCCCCCGGTGTCGATATCAAACGATTTAAAGGCTCTGTGCGGACTTGCCATCAGATTTATCAGATCGGGTAAGTCGCTAGAAAATATAGCAACACTCTAACACCCCTCAATAAGGTTCTCTTTACTTTATGTGGGTGATATCTTAAAGCTCGCTCCGACACATCTGATAGTGACTTCACAAAAGCTACTAAACGACATAAAAGCTATATAAACACCGATATCTAATAAGAGTACAAATAAGTTGTTAGTCGAGCTTAAAGCTTCGCTGTGACTCAGAGATGCGTTATTGCAACCACGCTGAATCATACTGGATTCGCAACTTGCAAAAGCTGTTTATTTAGTCGCGAACTTAGTGCAGTCACATGTATAACGGTAAAAAACTTAAACTTAAAGTAATTCAAATCGATTAACGTCAAACTTTTGCTTCGCAATTAAGAACCACGCGAATTTGCAAAAAGTAACAACACTGCATAACCGCATTTAACGCGACCAACTTAAAGAAAGTTCTCGTTTTGTCTCAGTTTTAGCAGTTACGTTGTCTCTTTCGCTGTCTGTGTCTGGTACGGATTGAAAATAGCTACTTTAAATGGGAGAGTTTGGTAAATAGTAAGAACAAAGGGTGTCAGCTGACCTCGGTAGACGTCATCGTAGAGCGGCGCGAGGGCAGCGTCGGGCGCGGCCCAGCGCGCGGCCTCGGGGTACACCATGGCCGCTAGCATGCGCGTGCGACGCCGGCGGCGGGTGCGCGCGGACTGGCGCGCCGCGGACCCTGCACTTGTGCAGGGAGGGTGTCCACACCTTACAACAGCACGGCGCCTCGAAGCTCTTCCAGAAGACCGTATAAATCAAGATCATAAATCTCATTTTTAATAACAGTTTTTTCTGACTTTGTCTTCCAACTTACCCAAATGTACAGTCAGCCAACTAAGTGGTCTATCAATTTTTAAACAAGTTCCCATGAAATTAATCTGTCGCTAAAGTTGAACTTTCAAGTTGACCGACAAGTCTATCGGCATTATTGTTTTATGCCAAGCAAACGATTATCAACTTCAAGGAGGTAGAGTAGACCACATATATTTGGCTAATGGTACCTACCAAAACGTCCATCGGATCACTGAAAGAGGGTATAATTCGACGTCCAAGATTGGACACACACATACTGAGTCTCGTAATTATCAAATCGTATCATGTATCTATACGTTATTTGTCAGTTAATTGTTAAATCCCAGTATGTACAAATGCACAGTCAAACAAATTGATACAATACAATACAATACAAATACTCTTAATTGTACACCAGAAATAATAAGCGATACAGAAAAACAGGTACACAGATAAAATTACAAGGTAAGCAATAGGTGGCCTTATCGCTTAAGAGCGATCTCTTCCAGGCAACTTTTTAACAGAAAGAAGATTGATTTTAAAGAAGTTAACACAATTTTAAATAGTTTCGTTGTTTCATTTAAAAACGTGTGCAAATTTTGCCGTTAAGTTTCAAATATTAAAATAAATGGAATATAGTGGTGCGCAGGAGTGGCCGCGCCGCCGCGCGCTGCGCTGCGCCGGCACTTTCGCACGCTCCGCGACACTACTTTAATTGCAGCCGCTGCAGCAAACCGGATTGATTGTCTCTCTCGGACTGCGAGAAACGGCGCACGCGCAACAGGAGCTTTATTTAAAACAGAGAGAATAAGCCTCTAGACCTGAACTAACCCTAAACCCTAACCCTAACTCTCATCATCATCATCATCCCAGCCTATATACGTCCCACTGCTAGGCACAGGCCTCCTCTCAGAATGAGAGGGCTTGGGCCGTAGTTCCCACGCGGACCCAGTGCACATTGGGAACTTCACACGCACCATTGAATCGTTTTCCTTCACCGCAAAGCTTGTGGTAAATTTCAAATGTAATTCCGCACATGAATTTCGAAAAACTCAGAGGTGCGAGCCGGGGTTTGAACCTACGACCCTCTGCTTGAAAGGCGATAGGTCAAACCACTAGGCCACCACGGCTTTTTTACCCTAACTCTAAAGTGAACGAATTGAGAGAAAAAGAGGCAAACATGTAGGTGGTAGGACCTTGTGCAAGGTCCGCCCGGATTGCTACCACCATCTTGCTCGCTAATCCAGCCGTGAAGCAGCAGTGCTTGCACTGTTGTATTTCGGCGCGGAGAGTAACACAGCCGGTGAAATTATTGGTACCTGAGGTATTCCAACTTAGGCCTCTAGGTTGGCAACGCATCTGCGATACCCCTGGTGTTGCAGATGTTTATGGGCGGTGGTGATCTCTTACCACCAGGAGAGCCACTTGCTCGTTTGCCTTCCAGTCGTATAAAAAAAAATATATATTTTTAAAATTCCCTTAACTACTGTTGTTCTATGTTTTATTATTTGCTCATACTACAGGCCACACCCGGTATAATTAAGAAACGAGCTAAGCTAACATCAGTGAGCGCTACTCCTTATCACAATTTCCTTTTTTCCACAGCGCATTAAATGTTTCCTTGCACTTTAGATAGAGATGCCACTCATGATGAATGGCATGCTGTGTCAGCTGCCATAAACCCTAATTAAAGTACCCAGTATTAATTTCTGATAAGTTTTATGCGCCCTCGCCGCTTGTAAAAGACATCAACGCGCGCAGGTTTTTCAAGGTCCAAATAATTTATATTTAAATACATTATTTAAATGCCATATTGCAGTGTCAACGTTTAACTTAAGGTATGTATTTCAATAGACTAGACTAGACTTCTTCTCCCAAGAATTGATAATCATTATCTCGTGGATAGCATGTAATTTTTTGGGATAAAAATTATCCTGTCTTTCCCAGAGTCTCAAAAATACAGACAAAATTACTTTCGCATTTATAATATTAGTAGGGTTAAGGTATAAAGGATGAATGCAATAAGAAGTAGGAATATATACTAAGTGAAAATGTTAGAAATAACGTTCTTTAATTTACCATAAATAACTTAAAAAACGGTCAAGTCCGACTCGAACTTGCATACCTAATAAATTATCGTACCCCTACCATGAGAGTTGTACAGCGCCTCTACAAATAATTTACGCCGTCGCTATCGAGTACGGTCACTGTAAACTCGTGGTAGTGGTACTAGACCAATTAAAATAAATTGATTTCTTTCTTTCTTTCTAAAAAAACAAAACAGAAGTGCAAATCGGACTCGTGCACCGACGATTCCGTAGGTATATATTTTTCGGTATGTCGAAATATATGCAAAAGGCCGTATCTCTAAATTTAGAGTAGATTATTTATATCTACTTAGTCTTATCCGAGACCTGCTCCAGAAGAATCATAGGATAACACACATACACAAAGTGTTTTTTAGAAATTCGACAATTTTTTTTATTCTTCCTTCCAGCCAATTTCAACTAATTTTTTATTCTTCCACGAGAGCAAAGTCGAGAGTAAAACTAGTTTACAAACGGAATTGGAACTTGCTTCTCGCAGAATTAAACTGTCATCGGATTCAGTTACTTGTTTAAATTATGCCCTCATATATGTTTTAATGGCTGCCGTATTGTATTGCACTGGCAGACAAAGTAAGCAAATTGAGATATAAAGCGGATTTTTATTAGCTGGACGTACGTTTCTCGTATAATTAAGTCATTCCATACTGATATTGCCGATTTGCCTCAATGTACAAATGTATATTTTCACTTCTCATGCTCGTAAAGTTCATGTTTATGCTGTATCTAGGCGACATAAAATTACTTTTTACGCTCCAGTGCATAAAATAAAATCTTCGTCTAAGACCAACTTAAGACCAAGGTAATCAGGTGTCAACAGCCACAAACAAAAAAGTTTTTACATATATTTTAAATAATTTATAATTTATATAAAACTAAAAATCAATCAAACCAAACATAATAAATCATTAAATCAAAAAAAATTGAATTATTATAACAATGCATTAAAAATAGTACATAGAAAGTGAATTATTGTGTCCACTGTTGCTATTTCATTTCCTCGCAATCTAAGTGAAAAGCAGAGTGTAAAACTCGAGCATTAAACCCATTTTCCCCTCGACGTGACTATCCACCCTCGCCCTACCGGCTCGGGTGGCTATATGAACGTCTTGGGTAAAATGGCTCGTTTTATGCTCTCGTTGTACAATCTACTATTGTTCGTGACGTGCCCGGTTTTAAACCCGGACCCATCTCTTCCCGTAGATACACGTAAGTATATCTAATTCTGCATAATTTTTCATCATTGTCGAATGGTACTTTAGCGTGATGTGATTCCAAAATCGGTCCCCATTTCGTTTTGGATTCGCGATAAAAACACGCGGTGTCATTAGCCGCCGCTCCCCGTGCATTTATTAATCTTATTCGGAGAAATCGGCGCATCTCCCCCTCCTGCCTCTGGCTGCGTCCGCGCACAGATTCCCTGCAGTACGTCAGCGACGTCAATTTGACCTTGCAAGCAAGGGGCCGATTTTAAACTCGCATCACGTGAAAATACTAAGTAGAACCATCCTATTGTGAGCCAGAGACATTTCGGTTTTTTTTACTTGTTTCTTTTGTTCTCATGTCATTTTATTAATTTTTAATGTATGCAGGTATTCATATTTAATACCTACTTATCTATCTAATCATTATCATCATCATCATCATCATATCAGCCGAAAGACGTCCACTGCTGGACATAGGCCTCCCCCAAAATCTAATAATAGTTTTTTTTGTATAAACATGTCGAGCTCAAATTAAGGTGTTATTTACCCGGGTTTATTTAATTGAATATGAGTGAGTCTCACGGTAGCTTCATGTTCAAGGGTCGGAAAAACGCACGTCATTTTGAAAACATAACCCTGTTCCGTGCAGTAGAGACTTATAAATTTTGGTAAGTATAATAAATTTATAAAAATTAAATACCTAATAATATTTTTTATTAATACATATAAGGAAGTCTCTACTGTATGGAACAGGGTTATGTTTTCAAAATGACGGGCGTTTTTCCGACCCTTGTTCATGTTGAAAGACTCGAAAGATAATAGGTACTGGTCGGTGCCGCAACGACGGAAATACAAATGCTGAAATGATACAAATATGTTGACCCATCTACCTTCCTATCATTAATTGGACTCTTATCCAACTGCTCTTAACTTGTCTACTGCGGCAGGACGTTCACTCACTGTATGACATTACCTTGGATAAATGTTACTCGTGGTGCCTCTCCAACACGCTATTCTAAGCTTTATTACGAGGCGGTAAAAGCTAAGTTTACTTAATTAAATGCCTAGTTATAAAAGCACATATCAAGTTATAAATGCTATAATATACCTACCCACTTTGGACGCAAATGCAATAACGCATAGGCTGGCGGCCTATTAAAAGCTAACTAGGTATAATTCGTATTTTACAACCTAACTGGTCTTCTCTCATAATGAATAATCTTTTGACTTCGTATTCTGTCGGAAAAGTTCCTATTTATTAGGGATCCGTACCCAATGAGTAAAAACGGGACCCTATTGTTGTATAGTCTATGGTCACCTGCGTTTCGTTTATATAGCAGCGTTCAAATAAATAAATCATTACTTGATCTACCATCTACAGCAAACGGTTGTTTTACTGCATCCTCCAATCATTTAAATATAAACTCCCAAACCCGCGTCTAATACATGGTGTCAGAAGTGGCCCATGGTGTTAAAAGTAACCCATGTTGTCAGAGTGCCGAGAAATAGTCTGAAGTCAAGAAATATTACAAGTCTGAAGAAAAATTGAAGAAGTCAAGAAAGAAAAAACACAGTCAAAATGGGAGAAAAGGTACATAATGTTATTTTAGCTAATAATCTGAAACCTCTATGCTTATCTAAGGATAATGGAGGAAAAGATTGTGCTAATTCCGAAAAATGGAAGCTGTGGAAACAAAAATTCCTAATTTATTTCGAAGCAAATGACATAGAAAAAGCACCAGAGTCAAAACAAATCGCTATATTCCTTAATGCAATAGACGATGAAGGTCTGCAAATATTTAACTCTTTCAATGTCGAGTCCAAAGATGAAACGTTAACGTCCATTTTGAAAAAATTTGATTTAAAATTTAACGAATATAAAAATGTAACGGTCGAAAGATACAAATTTTTCACCCGTTACCAAGAACAAAACGAGTCTCTAGATGAATATGTGACTTATTTAAATAATTTGTCGTCAAGTTGCAAATTCGAAACATTAAAAGAGTCTCTAGTCAAAGATATGTTCATAATTGGCATTAAAGACAGTCAAATAAAAGAAAAACTTCTTCAAAAAGAATTCAAAGATGTTAACGAAGCAGTCGAAGCAGCTAAAACAATCGAATTATCATGCCAGAGATCAAAAAAGCTTGGAAATAAAGAAAATGATCTTCAAGTACAAGCCATTTCCAAAAGAAGTCATATTAGTAGAAGCTCAACACCGACGAGACATAAATCAAGACATAATTTCGACAGCCAGCGAAAATATAGAAACAATAGTCAAAGTCAAGAAAGAAGAACCAACAATTTCTTTTCAGGCAATTTCAGGTCAAACAGTAGTTCAAGAGGCAATAAAACAGTATGTAAAAGATGTGGTCAGCAACACAGAATAAAATGTCCAGCTCAAGGAAAAATATGTTCCATCTGCAAGAAACCAAACCACTTCGCGGCATATTGTTACTTCAGCGACAGAAACAAAAACAATAAAAATGTAAGTTCTATAAATACCAGTAATTTGAATTTGAATGAAACTGACATTTTAAATTTAACCGACATTTCTGATAATGATAATTTTTCTAATGATTTTGTAATTAATTCAATAAATAATAATAGCCAAAATAAATGTAATTCATCTAATTGGAAAATAAATATTAATTTCTTTGACCATAAAATTAACTGTCAAATTGACACTGGAGCTGACATCAATGTAATTTCTTTGGAAACATTATATCATTTAGAGAACATTTGTAACATTAAAATTCCTATAAAAAAGACAAAAGATAGAATATTTACATTTTCAGGTCAACTTATAGAAAATGTGGGTAGTGTCGCATTAGCATGTACTTTTGATAACGGTCAAAAAGTGAATATTAATTTTATAGTGGTAAATTGTAAATGTGCTACTATATTAGGCTGGAAGACTTGTGAGGAATGTGGCATCGTGAAAAGAATGTTTAAATTAACGAACACACCGATTATTAACCAGAACCAAAGGTCAGTACAAACAATTATCGAAAATTATTCAGATGCTTTCGAAGGGTTAGGATGTTTACCATTCGAAGCGCATTTAGAGATAGATAATAGCATCACTCCAAAAGTCTGCCCAGTTCGCCGAATTCCATACGCATTGCACCCAAAACTAAAGTCAGAGCTAGACAGAATGGAAAAATTGCAAGTCATTCAAAAGGTAACTAAACCAACTAATTGGGTTAACGCTATAGTTCCTGTAGAAAAACCTAACGGTCAATTACGCATTTGTTTAGACCCAAGAAATTTAAATAAAGCTATTAAAAGACCTCATTTTCCATATCCTACTTTAGATGATTTACGCTCAAAGGTTGCTGGTGCTGCAATATTTTCAAAATTAGATGCGAATTCAGGCTATTGGATGATTAAACTTGATTCAGAGAGTAGTGACCTATGTACATTCAATACTCAATTTGGTAGGTACAAATTTCTACGTCTACCTTATGGCATAAACTCGAGTGGTGAAATTTTTCATCGAGTCATGACAGATTTATTTGGTGAATTACCTGGTGTTTTAATTTTCGTAGATGACATACTAGTTTATGGCTCAAACCAAGCAGAACACGACGCTAGGTTAGAAAATGTTCTTAAAAAGGCTAGAGAAATTAATTTAAAATTCAATAAGTCAAAATGTAAATTTAATAAGACCGAAGTTTCTTATGTAGGGCATATTTTTAATAAAAATGGCATATCGGCAGATTCTTCAAAAATAGAAGCTATAATGAAAATGCCAAAGCCGGAGAATGTCAAAGATCTCCAACGATTTCTCGGTATGGTAAATTACTTAGGTTCATATATTCCTAATTTGGCTCATGAAACAAGTTTACTGAGAGATCTACTTAAAAAACAAAATATTTGGCAGTGGACACTAAACCATGATAAGCAATTTGTAAATTTGAAGAAATTAATTTGTCAGTCACCTGTCTTGGTCCACTATGATGTAAATAAGCCAGTTAGAATGTCAGTCGATGCAAGTCAGAAAGCAGTTGGGGCAGTCATTTTCCATGGGAAAAACCCCATAGCTTATTCATCAAAGTCTTTAACTAAAACTCAAGAAAATTACGCGCAAATAGAGAAAGAATTGTATGCAATTGTTTTCGGATGTAAAAAATTTCATCAATATATCTATGGCAAAACAATACAGGTCGAAACGGATCATCAACCTTTGATCACACTGTTTAAAAAGCCACTTTCAGATGTGCCAGCAAGACTTCAAAGAATGATGATCACGTTACAATCATATGACCTAATTGTCTCATATACAAAAGGAACTGAAATGTATATCTCAGATACTTTGTCTAGAGCGCCTGTCATTAATACCGAGGTAGAGAAATTAGATTTGGATGAATTTGAAAACAATATTATTTGTCAGGTAAGGTTGTTGACTTCAAATTTGGCAATAAGTGAGGGTAGGTTACAGCAAATTGTGTCTCATACAAAGTCAGATAAAATCTTACAAAAATTAAAAGAATATCATAAAATAGGATGGCCTAATAGTAAACAACATTGTGATCCTTTAACCCTGCCATATTGGAATATTCGAGATGAAATTCATGTAGTTGATGAAATAGTCTTCAAAAACCAATCAGTAATCATTCCAAAGTCAATGCGAACAGAAATATTACAGCAGTTACACGAGGGTCATATGGGCATGGAAAAAACTAAAAATTTAGCCCGTGGTATTGTATTTTGGCCTAATATTTATAATGACATAGAAATGAAAATCAGACAATGTGAGACTTGTATGACACACAGTGCAAATAAAACGAAGGAAACTTTATTAACTCATGAACAACCAGTATTGCCATGGCAAAAGGTAGCAACAGATTTATTTGAATACAATAATAAAAAATATTTGCTAGTCGTTGATTATTATTCTAACTACATTGAAATAGCTCAGTTAAATACAGATAGTAGAAGTCAAACAATAATAACACAATTAAAGTCTATTTTTGCCCGTCATGGAATTCCAGTACAATTGGTAAGCGACGGAGGTCCGCCGTACAGTTCCAATGAATTTCATAATTTCATGAAGGACTGGGATATTGAACACATAATGTCTAGTCCTCATTTGTCAAGGTCGAACGGACTCGCAGAAATTTCTGTGAAAATAATAAAAAACATATTAAAAAAATGTGAACATTCAGGCACAGATATTTATACAGGTTTGTTACAGTATAGGACAACACCTAGAGGTAATTTAAAGTCACCATCTGAATTACTCATGTCAAGAAAGTTAAGAACAAAATTACCCATAAAAACTAGTCAGTTAAAACCTAAAATAGTAAAATTTTCTGATCATTTCAAAAATAAGACTGAAATGATAGAAAAAAGTAAGTCTTACTATAATAAAAATGCTAAGATGTATCATGATTTTCAGCTTAATGATGAAGTATATTTTAAGAAAAACCCCAAAGATCTGACATGGTCTAAAGGTTATATTGTGTCTAAGACTAAATTTCCTAGGTCATATATAGTAAAAAATGAAAATGGTGTAACATACAGAAGAAATTCTCAACATATTAAGTTGTTTAAGTCAAATATGTCAAATATGTCAAACCTTAATAGTCACAAGACATATTCCAATCAGTCAAGCCAAGTAGATACAAACAAAAATAACAAGTCAAGTTTTACTGAAAAGTCAAAAGGTCAAAGTCCAAATAAAAATCAAAAATGTCTAAAAGAGGATGATACAATGAAATATTATTACATTCCAGAGTATATTGTGAATGCTCAAAACCAAGTGTCAAGTTGTAATAATTGTAGTCAAAATTGTTCAAAAACAAACTCCATAAATGAAACATTTATGTCAATGGAGTCAAGTCGGTCAAGTGCAGATAGTCCATGTAATAAAAGCAATGTATCACAAAATAAGAACAATGAAAATAATATGTCAAATATTTCAGATATTGTAAGTCCCTTGTCTAGTTTATGTAATGATGGGGATATAATATTGTCTCCATTGTTTGTTGAAATGAATGAGAACAATCAAGATACAGAATTCTTGAATGAAAATCAAATAGTCATGTGTCAGTCCGATAGTCAGTCAGAATCAAGTAATAATGTTCAAAACTTACCAGAAATGTTAGACATTGCAATTGGTAGCAATACACCTGAAATAAGATACAGTTCTAGAGGTAGATTGCTGAAGAAAACAAATAGATTGGACTTGTAAATAATTTATTATTGTAAAATTACATATTTAGACATAGCATATAATTGTAAATAAATTGGAAATTAATTGTATTGTATTATTATGTATTCGACATTTGTAATTATTTATTGTTATGGTATTGTATTAACGGATTAATTAATTAATAATTTTAAGGCATGATTATTCTGTAAAATTAAATATTGTCAACTGTCAATGTGTTGAAATGTCAAGTGTCAGATTTATTTATTTTTTAAAGAAAGGGCATGTTGTATAGTCTATGGTCACCTGCGTTTCGTTTATATAGCAGCGTTCAAATAAATAAATCATTACTTGATCTACCATCTACAGCAAACGGTTGTTTTACTGCATCCTCCAATCATTTAAATATAAACTCCCTAAACCCGCGTCTAATACACCTATTACCATCTATTGCTAAGACTCCGCTGTCCGTTCGTCTATCTGTCCGCTGTCACCAGGCTGTATCTCATGAACCGTGATAGCTAGACAGTTGAAAATTTCACAGATTATGTATTTCTGTTGTCGCTGTAACAACAAATTCTAAAAACAGAATAAAATAAATATTTAAGAGGGGCTCCCGTACAACGAACGTGATTTTTTTACTATTGTCTAATGTTTCGACGTCAGTCAGACCGACTTGCACTTGGTCGGTTTTTAGGGTTCCGGAGCCAAAATAGCAAAAACGGAACCCTTATAGTTTCGTCAAGTCCGTCTGTCTGTCTATCTGTCCGTCCGTATGTTACAGGCATTTTACTCGAAAACTACAAGATGTATATCAATGAAATTTGGAGTACAGATGTCTTGTCAAAGCCGCTATTTAGTTTTGTAGTGAAATTACAAAAATAGCTACTGAAGTAATTAAGAGTTGCGTGTAACCGGTGGATGCAAGTGGCGAGTTCACGTTCATTGTGGGGAGGCCTTTATTCAGCAGTGGACGTTTTCCGACTGATGATAAATTAAGAAAGCAAGATCGATAGGTACGAACTTTCCAACAAAATACGATGGAAAATACATGATACTTACACACACACACACACACACAAACATCACGCCTGTATTCCCAAATGGGGTAGGCAGAGCACACGAAACGTTACCGCTTCGGAGCCACTTTTAGTAATTTTAGTTTTTAAGTTTGACATAAATGGTACAATAGTGAGCGACAGGTTGGTAGCCTGTCGTCTACGGTATACCTTAACGTACATAATTATATCTACAGTCGCCTCTTACGACAGCCACGGAAGAAAAGGAGAGGAAAATACATGATTTAACAAATAAATGTATTTGTATAGAAAAACATTATTCCACTGGTTCACGAAATACGTTCGTGTCTTTATATTAATTTTATACCTATACAAGATCAGGTACATTCATGAATAATGTTTTTCCACTGTATTTTGTCGTATAAATTCGTATTTATCTTGCGTCCAGTTCCAGTAGACATGTGTGTATGTACCTATTCTTTAAAAATTCAAAAGCACTCAAGTACAAGAAGCAGTTATGACTAACTTTGAATTACAAGGTCACATTGTCTCCATTAGTATGCAATGCTTGACTGCTCAAAGTGACTCTATTGTTGCCACTTGAATAATTGCATTCTTAAATGACTTCTCAAAAAAATACCACTTGACTTATACATTTTGGTAGGTTTGCAATTTTTTGTATTGGCTAGGTATCTATTTCATTTGGAAACGGAATGTTGAAATTAAATGAGTTCATAAAAAATACACCTCTTGGCTTAAGTACCTACTTTTAAGTAGGTAGTTGTGATTTTTCATATTGGCTAGGTACAGTGTCCCCACCTTAGGGTAATTTACCGTAAATTTAGGGTATTTTTACACATTTAGGGTATTTTTTGGGGTAGAAAAATACTTAGGGTATTTTTAGGTAAAAATTTTCGAATAAAATGTATGATTTCAAGAAAAAAATACTTCACCTGACATAGAATCCAAGACTATTATGGATGGATTCCAAGAATGTTTCGAAACGATGTAGTAGTTTAGCTATTAGTTTATTAATAAATCACATTTATTTGGTTTGTCTTTAATAAAAAAAAATTAGGGTAAAAAATTAATAAAAGTGACTAATTTAGGGTAATTTACTGTAGAGTTAGGGTAAAAAAAATATATGAGGTGGCAACTCTGGCTAGGTATCTATTTTATTGACTTTTTGGCGGGAAGTCGAACTAAGCGCGCGCTTTGAAATTTTCTGCTTTTTGAAAATTTATTTTTCTTGTATATAATTGTTTATTCTTGCTGTAAATATAGTGTTTGTATAAAGTGTATATAGTATAAATAAAAAATGGGTGAAAACAGCGCCGGGGGTGATCCCCCCGACAAAACGGGAAAAAAAAGAAAAATTGACTTTAATGCGAACAAAACATCGGACTATAAAATGTTTACGAAAGCTAATTATAAAAGACAATTTCCCGAGCATCACAGCACGGAGTGTGTAGTTTTTGTGGAATCTGAGGATGATGAGAAGTTGGGTAATAGAAACCCTATTACCTTAACAAAACTTTTTACTGAACAAGTGAAAGGTATTGTAGGTGTACATCGTATAAACGCCTACAAAATTGGTATCACATTCAAGAAACCTGCACCAGCGAATAATTTCTTAAAAATGGACCAATTTTTGAGCAGGAACAAGCTGAAAGCTTTTGTTCCGTCTAATTTAACAGAGACTACAGGAGTACTACGATACGTACCCAAAGAACTCGGAAACGACGAAATATACAAGAACATAACATGCGACGCTGAAATAATATCCATAAAACGTTTTATGCGAAAAGTAGAGGGAAAGCTTGTCCCTCTGGGTACAATAGCTGTAACTTTTGCTACGACTACACTGCCACAGCACGCATACCTGAACATGTTCCGGTATAAGGTGCACGCATACATTCCGCCCTTGCTACAATGCTATAAATGCCTAAAGTTCAACCATTCAGCCAGGGTCTGCAGGGGCGAACAAATGTGTTCGTCTTGCTCCGGCCGACACTCATATAAAGAATGTGATGTTGAAGAGATCGTTTGCATCAACTGCAGCGGGAACCACCTCGCAATTTCAAGAGATTGTCCTGTTAAAAAAAAGAAAATGGAAGAGAAGAAAAAGAAATATGAAAATTTGAATCGATCCTATGCCGATGTGGTGAGTACACCACCAGAACATAACATTCTAAACCCTACTGCCTTTCCGGCTATCCCTAAAGTCGTCAACCGGTCTTTCAATGCAGAACAAATTATAGAAAACGATATCATAATCAATGCAATAATTAAGTCCCTAATCACTCTGGGAAACGATAAAGAGAACAGCCCGATTACAAATAAAAAGATAAAAGAAATTTTGTTAGCAAATTTAATTAATTAAATAATGGATACATACTTAAAAATAGCACAGTTCAATGTACAAAGCTTACAGAGTAAGACAGCCTTATTAAAATCATTTCTTACTGAACAAAATATTGATATATGCTTATTAAATGAAACTTGGCTTAAGAGTACAAGCATAATTCCTAATTTTTCACCATATAACTTCATACATAAAAATTCTTTAAATGCACATAACGGAGTAGCCATATTGATTAAACAAAATTTACAATACAAAGTTATAAACACTACTTTTTATGAATCCATCCAAAATATCTGTATATCTATACAAACATCTATAGGTACTTTAAACATTCTTTGTGTTTACTGTCCTCCCAATTCTAGTAGATTTGACACCAACAAAATGAAAAAGATATTATTGGAAACTCCCAAGCCATGTATTATTATGGGGGATTTTAATGCACATCACATACTGTTCGGATGTCATTCAAACAATAATAGAGGCAACTGTCTTTATAATTATAAACTCATTGACGAGTTTGACATGTGTGTTTTGAATGATGGTAGTGCAACAACTGTTCCATATCCAAATAGAAATCCGTCTGCCATTGATCTAGCTCTGGTTAGTCCCACGTTGGCCCCTCATTGTGAATGGCGTGTTCATGATGATGCAATGGGCAGCTATCATTATCCAACTCAGGTGGTTGTAAATGTGAAGCCTTCCGTATACGAGGTCCGACCCGTAGAAGAAAAATATATTTATAGTAAAGCAGATTGGTCCAAATACTATAATTTGTCAGAGACTTGTTTTTCTGAATTAAACATTAATAACACAGAACCAGTTAATTTGTATAACAACTTTGTAAACATTTTATGTAAAATTCGATCAGAAACGGTTCCAAAACAAAAGCCAACCCAAACTCCAAGAGTCATGAGGAAACCTGCTCCCTGGTGGAATCAAACATGTGACGATGTTGTACAAAAATCAAAACAAGCTTTATTACAGTACAGGAAATCACCAAGCATTACCAACTTCATAAACTATAAAAAGCTTGATGCTCAAAAGAAAAGAACATTAAAGGAAGAGAGAGTTAATTCATGGCATGACTTGTGCAGTACTTTTAATAGAATGACACCTATTTCTAGAATATGGTCTTACATTAGGAGATTTAAGAGAATAGGCTCTTCTCATAACAAATATTTAAATGACGAATGGGTACCAAGTTTTTTAGACAAAATATCAAATTCATCTCAGTTTAATATGAAAAATCTTGAGGACATATTGAATCAGTCAGGCGAGAATCAAAGTAACTCCTTTCTTAATACACCATTTACATTAAATGAACTACATATAGCGCTTAAAACTAGGAAAGACACAACACCAGGGTTGGATAATATACCATACATATTAATCAAGAAATTACATCCTAATGCACTAGAAATTCTTTTACAAGTCTATAACAAATTATGGAATAGTTTAGTGATCCCGCCATCATGGAAAACACAATGTGTTATTCCGATTTTAAAGCAAAATAAAGCTGCAAATAATCCTTCATCATATAGACCTATTTCCTTATCATCATGTTTAGGCAAACTTTTTGAAAACATGTTAAAGTTAAGAATAGATTACTTTGCTGAAACACAAGGAAAGTTACCAGATGTTCAATTTGGATTCAGAAAGGGTAGAAGTTGCACTGAAAGCTTTGTATCTCTGATATCTGATCTCAAAAAGGCAAAACTTAGTCACTCTAATGTTATATGTGTTTTTTTAGATGTTAAAGGTGCCTTTGACAATGTCAACATTGAAAAACTAATTCATATTTTACATGAACTGGGCTTACCAAGTAAAACTTTAAAATGGATTTTAGAATTTTTACACAATAGAACCTTATTTGTTAAATTTAATAATAAACTACATGGACCTAGAATTGTTAATAAAGGGACAATGCAGGGAGCTACATTGTCGCCTCTATTGTACAACTTATATACATCTCAAATCCTTAATTTTGTAAATTCATCCCAAGTTAAAATCTTGCAATTTGCAGATGACTTGCTTTTGTACAGTGAAAATCAAAACTTGGACTTGGCTGTTGATAATATGAACACAGCATTAAATCAACTTCAACTTTATTATCGCAACACTTTAAGGGCCCACAGTACCTCAATTTGCTTAGTATGATCTCAAAATTTATCAACACGACTGCAGCAATCCCTTTGAAATTCATATACAGCAAAGTTAAGGGCTAACTCTAGTGACGCCTAGTGGCGAAAACACGATTCTGTAAAATTTTCTCGATAGAAAAAAATCGCAAAGTTGGCTCTAAATATAAAAATAAACGGGTATCATTCAAAAAATACTACGAATTACAACTTCAAACTTTGGATTACAATAGTACTAATGACAAGGTAGGCGATGGTAGCTGCACTTTTTTAATAAATGTATTGTATTCCCTGTAAAACAGAGATACCTAAACTACCGCCCATAAAACCATTTTACCGCTGGCCGCTCCTGCTTCCCGGCCCCCTGGCCATTGCCGCTTTGGCTTTCGGACGGGAAGGCCGTGTCGCTCGCGTTCAGCGCACACACGCACACATACAGACTGCGCGCCGCGTGACAATTTGACATTGACATTGTGTGACATTGATAATTCTTTTTTTTTTAGTTACATTGTTTAGCGAGTTGAGTGAAACCTACATGTTGCCTGAGTCACAGTATATAAATACAAGCAGTATGGAACCTTCGAACAAACCATCGAAACGAACGCACCCACACAGACGCGCGCCCGACAGGGCCCCGGCGGGGTGCTGGCGGTATTGCAGTCGCGCTCGAGCGCGACAATCCGCGATACAAAAAATAAAAAAACTATGCCTGGAAAATATTTTGCAGTGTATAGCTGCTTAGATACGAGCGATTCTAAACCAGCGCTTTCATTTTTTAAACTCCCCGCTGATGTTGAAAGCTAAGAATGATTTATTTTACTATGAAGTACCTACTAAATAAAATGCTTTTTCTTTTAAATAAAACATTTGGTAATTTTGGTGATAGGTAGGTAGGTATTGCCCAGTGCTTTAAAGACGACTCAGGGTTTATTTGTTAAGTACCTAAGTGTTTTTATGATATGATGTAAGTGATTTTATTAATGATATTTTAAATTAGTTATAATGAATATGTAGGTACGTTGGGGTAATACCGGATGTGGGGGAAGACCGTAGCAATCTAATTACTGCCGAATTTGGTTATATTTCTTAATGTTGGCAACAATGCGCAAGACGCCATTTTATTCTGTTTCGGCCGTCAGTCTCCTCCAACCTCTCCGTGATGTTAGATGCATGCTATGCGCCGTTAAACATAGTACGGTAATTATCGTGAATTTTTCGTCTCTCCGTTCTTACCCGAGTAATTTATTTTGTGTATTTTGATGAAACTGATGCTTTTTTTGTGGTTATTTTTTCAGATTAATTAGTTTCACAATATGGTAGTTAAAACAATCCGACCCAAACAGACCTATGATCGCTGTAAACCGATATCCGATCTTGTCCCTCTCAGTCAAAGATCGGAAAAGATTCCAAATACAACAGTGATTGTCAAACTTGCAATTTCCATGATTGTAAAAATGTTAAGATTGTTTTTTTGGAATCTTTTTGTATTTTTTTTACTTCAATTCGAAATTTTTACTTTTACGGTCATCCCGTAAAACGTAACTTGAAAATACGAACAGAAATGTAGATGCACAGAAAAACCAGAAAAATAAGACCGGCACTGGGAATCGAACCCAGGTAATCGGCACTCCGTGCCGCGTGCTATACCACTACACCACTGCTGGGCAACGGTATAGACACGAATTTCCCTATGCGCCACATATTTCAGCTTGTTTGTTTCTTATATAGCCACTTAAGCAGTGACGCTAGCGACATCTATACCGTAGCCCTCATCGAGAAACTCTCGGTATTCCATTCGAACTAACCCTCACCCAGACAAGAAATATCGTTATTAAACAATCTAATTATTAAAAATTAACCAAAAAATTTAAAACCGACTCCAAAAAAAAAAAAACTTGGAACCGACTACAAAACCCTTGAAAATATTTTTCTAGGTGTCCACTAGCTCGAAGTCGGCGACTCAGCACGACCCAGCAGGAGTGATTAAAGCCCATTGTATGTAGGTGAAATAGACGCCTATTGCTTCACTCCTGCTGGGTCGTACTGAGTCACCGACTTCGAGCTAGTATATACCTAGAAAAATATTTTCAAAGGTTTTGTAGTCGGTTCCATTTTTTGTTATTTTTTTATTTTTTGGAGTCGGTTTTACTTTTTTTGTTAAAAAAAAAATTGTTTATTTAATGTTGTGTAGAGAACGGGATCGGATCGTGTTCGGACCCGTACCCGTCGCCCGTCGTCACAAACAAAGGACCTACTTCGAAATTCGAAAATCGAAGTTCGTATCGTACCGTCCCTATCACTCTATTATTAAATAGTAGGTATAAGTGTCAGAGGGATAGAACGACACGAACTTCGATTTTCGAATTTCGATGTAGCCCCGCAGCGTGCGGGCCGAACTCAGTGTTACCAACTCTCAAAAATATTTATCCCTAAAGTTTAAGTTAAAAGCCCCTAAAATTATTATAATTAATTGGAAATCCCCATCATCACACCCTGAATATCCTCTAAGATCTAAGTACTCGTCAAGACAAAACAAAGAAGCCCAAAGTCGATGAGGTTGCGTCGTTTCGTTACTGAGAACCTATGGATACTTTCCGACTCCATCATCAGATCAGCTCAATGGTAACATAATAATATTGTATTGTCATTGTCACCGATCGTACATAAGTATTAGGGGGTGCTCCCGGGAAATACCGGTTCTCAGATTCCCGGGAAATCCCGGGAATTTTATAGTAACTAAAGAACCGGTACCGAAAACTCATGTCCCGGTTCTCCCGGTTCTTCCCATGATTGACAAATATCAAAATTATACTTGCGTTTTTTCAATTATTACTGTTTTTAAATACACCTACTGTTTAGTGTACAAGCAACGTTGTATTTTTCGTGCGTTGCACTTGTCTTAAGTGTAAGAAACACGAAGCTAGTGCCTTGCAATGCGAGGTTTATATACTTAGAGAGAAAACTTAGCTAAAAGAACTGCTTCATGTAGTGATGACGTGTTTGAATAGAGATTATGCATATAAAATGTGTAAGGTAACCCGGGGCTATTGTAGATGGGGAGATATAATATCTGAGCAGTCTGATGTCGGCCTTACGACGCCATGTTCTTTCTCGACCATTTTACGTTGTGTTCGCCAGAAGACTGTCTTCACACAACACACATAAACATGGCCAACATGGCGTCGTAAGAACGCCATTAAACGGCTCAGATACAATATCCCCCCAGCTACAATAGCCCCGGGTCACCTTAACACAAGCAATACGAAAGTCTTTTCGAACATGTCACCACTACATAGAAGAGGTAATTTAGCTATTTTTTTCCTATACCCCCTACGCGCTCCCACTCACCTGAATTTACCTTATTCACCCGCAATTTGACAACTGACTGTGATCAGCGACGCCATCGTCATCGCAGCAAATTGCATTGCATACTAGGTATGTACCTAATTTTATTTAAGTATCACACACGTACTTCACTCACCTTTGATTCGACGACGACATAGAGTTGGACTCTGAAAATGAACATGTACAAGACAAAAGTCATGGCTAATGTCCATGTAGTGCCAACTCTCGTAATAGTCGGAGGCTCTGCGCTCGAAGTTGATAACAACTATGTATACCTGGGACAAACGGTCCAGTTAGGTAGGACCAACCCCGGGAAAGAGATTACTCGTCGAATCCGTCTCGGCTGGGCAGCGTTCGGGGCTTCGCTTTTAGTCCAAATTACTACGTGCTTGTGGTCAAAAGTCTTTGACCAGTGTGTGTTGCCAGTGTTGATATACTGATCTGAGACGTGGGCGCTAACGATGGGCCTCACGAGGAAGCCCAAAGTCACTCAGAGAGCTATGGAGAGGGCTAGGCTCGGGGTTTTTTGGCGGGATAGAATCAGAAATGATGATATCCGCAGTAGAACTAAGGGTACGGGTCGCTGGACTGATGGCCAATGGGGTCAGAAGTTTCTCGAATGGCGACCGCGCACTGGGAGACGAGCTGTCGGTAGGCCTCTAACAAGATAGAGCGAGCGACGACCTGGTTAAAATTCGTGGGATCGCGGTGGATGCTGAAAGCACAAGACCGGTCTGAGTAGAGAGCCTTGAGGGAGGCAGTGGCTATGTCCAGCAGTGAACGTCTTTCGAAATGATGATGATGACAATTAAAGTATTCCCTAGGAATCCGTAGCCAAAATGGCAAAAACATAAACCTTATAGTTTCATCATGTCTATGTCTCTGTCCGTCCGTCCGCGGCTTAGCTGCTACCATTGCTAGAAACTGTAATTTTGCATGGATATGTGCAGCAATTATGCTAACAGTGATAAAATAAAATAAAACAGGTAAGTTTTTTGGGGAACCTACTTAAATACCTCCTGTATACAAAACAATAATACAATTACTCTTTATTGTACACCAAAAATAGTAAGCGATACAGAAAACAACGTAAACGTAGTGGGAATAACTCAATAATTTCAAAAATATGAAAATTTATCTGTTGATCGCAAAGAACCGGGAGAACCGGGAATCCCGGTACCGGTCCTGTTCCAGCACCGGGAAATGAAATTCTTGGAACCGGTCCCGGTACTGCATGCCCTAATAAGTATGCAAAAATTCAGTTTAATTGGACATCGGGAAGTGAGACAAATTTAACTTGCAAGAGTTGACCCGAATATACAATATACATACATATACACACAATTCCAATTAAATAAAACTTGTAACATAAGGCCTAATAAGCTGAGATACAGAGCGAACTAAAAATTTTTTCTTTAAATTTTACAAAAAATAAGTGGACAACCCTAACGCTCCTTCGGAGAGTAGGCATTTATCTTTAAAATGATGCTTAGCTTCCATACTGCTTGTATTTATATACTGTGACTTGAGTGACTTTTCCGCGCCGTACATTTATTTACGCGCGACGACGCGGTGCTTGTGTGCGTGCTACGAGCGATGCGGTGCGGTGAGGCGGGGGCAAAATCGGGATTCGAGCTGAGGTAGTGCGCGCCCTTAAAATTAGAAATCAGTTCAGAGAAAAGTAAAGTGTTAGTCTTCAGTAAAGATCCATTTGCCCAGTCAGCTATAAACATTGTATATGATAATAATTCAATTCCTATTGACAGTCATCATAAATTTTTAGGTGTTATTATAGATGATAAGCTAAAATTTGATAAACACATAAACCACATATGTCAAAACGCCATGAAGAGCATAAATGTAATGAGAAGCTTAGCAGGAACATTCTGGGGTTCTGACCCCAAAACTCTTAACATGTTGTACAAAAGTATAGTCAGAAGTCACTTTGATTATAGTTCCATGGCTTACATGAATGCAAGTTGTACATTATTAAAGAAGCTGGATGTCATACAGAATATGGGTTTGAGAGTGATAAGTGGTGCTATGCGCACCACTCCTATTAACACTATGGAAATTGAAAACTGTACACCTCCATTGTCCCTGAGACGTTTACAGCTGGCTGAGAGATTTTGCTTGAAGGAGTTGTCTTGTGAGAATAATGTTGTCTTAGATAGAGTCATTCACCCTGCAGAAATCACGCAGTCAGCTGAGATATCCAGGATCACGGCGAATACTCTGATTTCAGGATTGTTACCTGAAATTTCAACAATAATGACACATACAAAAAACCTGACTACAAACATGTACACCTGTAACAAGTGGCCAATTTACAAGTGCCCATATAATATCTTAGTATGCTACCTTAACATCAAATGCCATTTAGATTCTGTAAAGAATAAGTTTGATTTCTTGGAATTTTTAAATAAAAAACAAGACTACTATATTTTGTATACCGATGGATCTAAAGGTGAGCATGTTAAGGCAGCATACTATGATCCTCAAATGAAATCAACAAAATGTTATAAAATACCAGATATTTGCAGTATATTTACTGCAGAAAGTTGGGCGATTTTGGAAGCTTTGAAATATGTATATACAAATGTAAATAATGTAAATATATTGATAGTTAGTGATTCTAAAAGTGTGCTAACTACCTTATGCAACGTTAGCTTAACATTTAAACAAAACTTTATTATATATAGAATTAAGGAAATTATTTTTAAGTTAAGAAAAAATTTAGAATTTGTTTGGGTTCCCTCCCACATCGGCATAACTGGCAATGAGATTGTGGATCAGGCGACTCGGTGTGACCATGACGAGGACTTAACAGTATCATTTAAAGTACCTTTTACGGACTACTATCACCTTTTTAAAATGTCCTCAAAAACAATATGGAAGGAATACTGGCACATTACTGTAGAGACGAAAGGAAAGTGGTATGCAGAGCTTCAGAAAACCTTACCAACAGCACCATGGTATTACCGATTCAGATACACAAGCAGAAAATTCATTACCTGCATTAATCGTATGCGCTCTGGCCATTGCCTAGTTCCAGCACATCTAAATCGAATGAAGATTATCGCTGACGACAGATGTACATATTTATAGTGTTTGTTTAGTTGTATGTTGTTTATTAATTCACTGGCTCGACAATGTCACGAATTGGTAATTGGTAATTTTGTTACACCTTAGCTTCCGTTTGCACTCACTCCGCCATCGGCTCATTCACAGTGACAGTTCCCTCTCCCGGCATTTGCCGCCAATTCGTGGCACACGAGACAGCGTGTGTATGCTATTTCAGCTACTTGAATAACCGCATACACTACATCCCTTCCTTAAAGTAAATTTAGATAAATAACAAGAGATCATAAATCAAATCAATATATTTCTAGAATACTGTAATCAGTCTTTCCAGGTTAATCGTTACCACAGCACAACTATCTTATACAATATAATACTTATGTATTTTAGAATAAATGCTTCTAACAACATTAACAGTAACAACATAACATACTAACATTAGGAAATAATTGAATTATGGCACACAAATCACCGCTTCATTTACTCGCTTCCAATACCATTGTCCGTTTCATCTGTCCTTTCTTCTTGGTCCTCTCTTCGAACGGCTTCCCACTGTCCTTCTACTCTTTTTAGATGGACTACATTCCTTCTTAAGACTTGCCCTGTTAAATCATTCTTCACGGTAACATCTCCTTTATTAGAACTCTGTACAGTATGAGGTGTTGGGTTATAGTTTGAACTAAGCTTATTTACTTTATCCATGTTCTTGACATAGACCTTATCTCCTTCAGTCAGACTAGACTCCATAGCGCCTCTTCTTTTGTCTGCATATTCTTTCCCCTTCTCTTTCTGAATCTTATCTCGCTCGCTCACATCCGGGTCAACATTAGTACTTTCTAGTCTATCAATTGATGGAATTTTGTCTCTGTTCTGTCGTCTAAAGAACAGCTCTGATGGTGACTTGCCTGTGGATGAGTGAGGCGTGCTGTTATACATTAACAGGTACTCCATGAGACTTTCCTTAATGTCCTTTTTCTCCAAATTGCTAATTTTAAGGCGTTTCATGATGTCGCGGTTTTGTCTTTCGACCTCGCCATTCATCTGGGGCCAATATGGCACTGTGTTGTGGACGATAATATTGCATTCTTCACAGAATGAACGAAATTCCTCGCTCACGAACATCCTTCCGTTGTCGACAGTAATTGAGACAGGGTACCCTAGTCTGCTAAAAATTTCTTTTAGTATTTTTATGATCTGACAACTGGTTGTAATTTTAGTTATTTTAACTTCCTTATAGCGACTATAATAGTCAACTATAACGAGCAGGTGGTCGTTGGTAGGTAATGGTCCCAGCAGATCCATTGCGACGTCGACCCACGGAGCTATAGGGAGCTCACGTCGCTTCATGGGCGTTGGAGGGTTTGGCAATCCTACTAGGGTGCAGCTCTTACAGGACTTAACAAGATTTTCTGTATCTCTATCGATTCTTGGCCACCACACTTTTGACCTGAGCCTGCCCTTCATCGCAACGATCCCCGGATGGCCTTCATGTGCTGCATCCAGTACTCGTTTCCTTAATTTATCCGGTATCACAATTCGATTTCCTCGAAGTAAAATATCACCATAAAAACACAGTTCGTTTTCAAAAATTTTATAGCTCTTTACGGTCTCATTCCACTCTTTTTCATAGACTCCTTTCTTAACCTGTCTTATTTCTTCATCGCCCACTGAAGCTTCAATAATAGCAGACATAGAAATCGCTCGTGGTCTTGCTTCCTCTACGATTTGATGTATGTGTTCGTCTCCTCCGTTGGAACGTAAATCTATTAATCTGCATAGGCGAGATAATGGATCAGCGATATTCGCTTTTCCTGGCCTGTAGATCACATTGTAATCATATGATTGGAGTCTCAGCACCCAACGTTCTATGCGCGCACATGGCTTAGATTTTTGTCCAAATAATATTTCCAACGGTTTGTGATCAGTAATGAGATCAAACTTCTTACCAAAAAGGAAAATGTTAAAATGCTCGACGGACCAGACTAGAGCTAGGGCCTCTTTCTCGGTTTGGCTGTATTTTCTCTCGCAATCAGTCAGTGTACGGTTCCCATAAGCGATTATTCGTGGACCCTTTGAGTCGGTTTGTAGTAAAATAGCTCCAAGGCCTACAGGGCTGGCGTCCGCAATAACTTGAGTTTTATCATTGACGTCGTAATATCCTAAAGTTTGTATTTTAGTTAGTGCTTCTTTCAGCTCTGTGAAAGCCTTGTCTTGCTCTTTTGTCCAATATGGCTTGAGGTCTGCCTTTTTGCCCAACTTTTTCCTTAGCAATTCTTTCAAGGGTTCTGTTCTGGTAGCTAAATTGGGTAACCACTTGTTTACATAATTTACAAGCCCCAAAAAGCTCTGTAGTTCTTCTGTGGTTGTTGGGACCCTAAAATTAGCAATGCTCTCCATATACTTTGGTAACGGCTTGACCCCTTTTTCCGATAGCTCGTGTCCCAAGAAGTTAACTTTCTCTACCTTGTATATGCACTTCTGTTCGTTTAGTTGTACGCCATTGTTCTTCAGTGTTTCCATCACTTTCTTTAGTCGCATGTCGTGTTGTTCTTCATTATCTGCGAAAACCAATATGTCATCTATGAAGTTTACCACACCGTCACATTTGACTAAGAGTTTTTCCAGTACCTTCTGAAATATTTCCGGAGCACAGCTGATTCCAAACATTAGTCTCTTATATTGGTAGAGCCCTTTCGCTGTTATAAAGGTGGTTATGTACCTACAATCTGGGTGTAACTCCAACTGATGAAAGGCGTCCTTGATATCTAGTTTGCTAAAATATTTAGCTTTTCCAATTTCCGGTAGTAATTTATCCATGCTTGGTAAAGGATGATTTTCTCTCAAAATAGCAGTGTTAGCACGGCGCATATCCACACACAAACGCAGGTCTCCGTTTTCTTTCAATATGGGTACCATTGGAGAAACCCACCTTGATGGTCCCTTCACTTCTTCAATAATATCTCGTGCAAGCAGGTCTTGGATCTTATTTTCAACTTTTTGTTCAACAGGCAATGGTATTCTCCGGTATGGCTGTGAGACTGGCTGTACATCATTATCGATAGGAATTTCTACTAGCACATTCTTGAGCTTGGGAAATGGTTGTGATTGAATTGTGACATCTTCATCAATTTTGTTGATGTCCAACCCAATTTTCAAAACACCCAAAAGTGTGGCTGTTTCCTTTCCCAACAAGTCTCGGGTACCTCCTACAATAACATAGACAGTTGCATGTTGTTTTCGTCCATTTACTCCAATTGTAGTTTCAAACGACCCCTTAACATTAAGTGGAGTGTGGCTGCCATATGCTAAAAGTGTTTTATTTGGATTGGCTATCTGATTATTTATTGAAGCTCCTAGGCTTTTCAATGTTTCCCACGTTTTTTCTGTAATCAGGTTTACTATACAACCTGAATCAACCAGCATTTTAGTTTTGACTCCACCTAGGGTGCATTCGACTGTGGCGTCGTTATCAATATTGAAAACATAGTCAACTTCAACTCTTGCTTTCTTGTTTCCTTTTGCATTAGTACTCGATTGATTGTTGAATTTCCTTTTTTTATCACTTGTCCTACAGTATTGACGGAAATGTCCAACTTTACCACATGTAAAACATGTTTTTCCTAATGCAGGGCAATCTTTGTGATCTGTTTGGTGATTTTTATTTCCGCAACGTCCACAGGGTTTCATATTTCTATTGTATGTTGGATCCTTTCTACTCTTAAAAGATACATCCATTTTATTTTTATTGTACACAGAATTTACTTCTTGGTTATGTTGTTTATTATCTTGGCTTCCTTGTTTTTTATCCTCATATATTTCTAATTGGTCGGTGACTACTTCCAACGTATTAGCTTCTGTGATAATTTTTTCCAAAGTAATGCTGTCTCCTACTGTGAGAATCTTCTTTCGTAATTCAGCCGAATTACATTTTTCAGTGATCTGATCAATCAAATGATCATCTTTTTTGTCAAAATTGCATTTTTCGGCTTGTTTCCGAAGTCGTACTAGGAAGCTTTCAAACTTCTCTTTATCTTCTTGCTTGATCAGTCTGAACATGTGACGCTCAAAAACTCTGTTGGTTTGTGGCACAAAGTATTCATCAAGTTTCTTTATGGCTACGTCAAAAACATTGACTCCATTTGCAGCTTCAACATTTGCACCAGGTAGGTTATAGAATATATCTTGCAGGCTTGCTCCTCCGAAATGAAGTAATGTCGCTCTTTTCTTCAGGTCGGACGTGACTTCAGCAGCATCAAGATATATG
The DNA here is from genome assembly GCA_037349165.1 of Choristoneura rosaceana. NCBI lineage: Eukaryota > Metazoa > Arthropoda > Insecta > Lepidoptera > Tortricidae > Choristoneura > Choristoneura rosaceana. Next base: position 4,462,109 of record JAZBNJ010000026.1, read on the forward strand.
AGCAATGATCTTTTCCATCGCTCCCATTTACTGCCAATAGAGCTCCGGTCACCATCCAAGTCTAACCCCTCCAGTGTCAGCGATGGGTGTTGAGCCATAGCGCTTCAGGGCAACCTGAAATATTCATTTAATTAACCTGGAATCAACCACTAAACTATTCTCAATTTAATGAAGGTTGTCAACCAATTCCAATTCAATGGAGGCATTCATTTGAATTGCCAGACATTTCCCAATTTAATGGAGGCATTCATTTGAATTGCCAGACATTTCCCAATTTAATGGAGGTTGTCAACCAATACCCATTTAATGGAGGCATTCATTTGAATTGCTAGTCATTTCCCAATTTAATGGAGGCATTCATTTGAATTGCCAGACATTTCCCAATTCAATGGAGGTTGTCAACCAATACCCATTTAATGGGGCATTCATTTGAACTACCAGACATTTTCTAATTTAATAGAGAATATATCCATAACAATCAGGTTTAATTTAATAAAAACATTTTTTTTTTTTTATGATCTTATACTAAAAGAACTAATGAAATAGCTAAAATAAGTAATGTTGAAATTATTTGAGACAACTTCATAAGAGAACAAAACAGTTCTAATGATAAGTTCCAATAACAATAAATAAACAGTGACAATTAGCACACGCATTTCTTATATCACATGCAGCCCATGCAGGTTTATGCGGTTCCTAGGCGGCGGTAATTGCTTAACATCAGGCGGACCGCATGCCTGTTTGCCACCGACGTGGTATTAAAAAACATAAACCATACCCATAATTATGAATAAGTTGAATGTACCCATGTTTTTTTTTTTCTTATAATTTTAAGGAGAACATTCAACAGGTCAAATGAAATAAATTCCTCTAAAACTCCAATCCAACTAACTTTTACTATTAAAAGACAACCAAGAATCAATCAATTAATCCTGCATGGTAAAACGAATCTCCCAATTCATGACGTAATATTAATTTTATTTTCTAACTCAAGTTTCGATTCATACATACTTAGGAATAGAAGGCTAAAATAAATCTGTTTCATGACGATACTCATATGTATTAATTACATCAATGTATATTAAAATAACGTCGAATTTGTGATTTTCTGTCCAATGAAATGTCTATGAGCTCGATATTTAATAATTATAATACGGGAAACAGAAAAAAACTGACTTTGTTTACGTATCAAGCCGGGTAAACAAACACCTAGATATTGCATTTAAAAGCGTAATTACTTTATGTTGTATTGAATATAAAGTAAAAAAAACCCCTAGTATGTCGTAACATTAGTGTTTTGTACCTATTCTTGATTAACGAGCTTGCAGTAATATCAAAAATGTTTTTGATTACGGAATGAAATTATAACCTCAATTGTATCCAAGGCGGTCACAACTAACACAAGTTTAGTAATAAAACATACCTTTTTCCTCGTCGCCACTTATAGTGTTTGTTTAGTTGTATGTTGTTTATTAATTCACTGGCTCGACAATGTCACGAATTGGTAATTGGTAATTTTGTTACACCTTAGCTTCCGTTTGCACTCACTCCGCCATCGGCTCATTCACAGTGACAGTTCCCTCTCCCGGCATTTGCCGCCAATTCGTGGCACACGAGACAGCGTGTGTATGCTATTTCAGCTACTTGAATAACCGCATACACTACAATATTGTTCAAAAGAAAATGCTGATATAAAACACGTTATATTTGAATGTGAAACTTTTGCCATTCAAAGACTGATACTTGTCAGTGTGATTAGTGATGTCGCAGATGAAAACTCGTTAAGTGTTCCCCGCCGCGTTCAAGATTTACTATCAAACCCTATCTACTTCATCCCTCTATATAAGTTCATTTTAAACACTGTTGAAAAAATTTAATTATATTACCATATTAGCAATATATTATGTTATGTAAGCTAAGAAAACAACTCGTGTTGTATGTTGTATTGTAAATAATTTTGTAGGTTAAGTTCTCTTTAAAAGTTTCAGAAATGCGATTTGTAAATTAATTAATGAATTCTAAGATAATTAATTTCTCATGTTACTAAAACTTTTCTAGTTAAGTTCAGTCTCTGTTCAAAATTTGCGAATTTTATGTTATCTATTATTCCGACTGAAGGACTCCGAATCCACGGTCACGAAATAAATTAAAAAAAAAAAAAATCTATTTTATTTGGAAACAGAATGTCAAAATTGACAGTAAAAGTGCTAATAGAAAAGATAATGCTATGTTTTTTTTTCTCTACTATATTAATTCAACACGGGCTATTCATGATAATTTTCAGTGTTAAGTTTTAAAGCATTAAAGAAAAAAATTATCTGAAAAGATTATTTCGATTTACTATTGCGTCAGCCACTACAGCAACTAAAAGTAATCAAATTATTTTCAAATAAACAAAAGATAGAGCAACGATTGGATGCGGATAGCACAAGGCCTGTCTGAGTGGAGAGCCTCAAGGGCGGCCTATGTCCAACAGAAGATGTCTTTCGGCTGACATGATGATGAAACAAAATGAGTACCTGCTAGTAAAACTTTAAATAAAAGAAACTTCCATATTTTCTGTTATTCCAGCAGACTAAATTAACCAAAAGAATCATAATATTACAATCTTCTACAAGTCAGTTCAAATTAAGCTTGTCATTTTATGACCCAAAAGTTGTGCTCGCTTACTATGTTTCTCTTTCTGAGAACAATATGTGACCTTACATTTTATTGTATAAGTAGCAGCTAACATTTCATACAAGTTTATAGGAATGAAACAAATTTTGACATAAGTTTAGTGTGCTGTATACTGCATAATGTCTCACCTATGAAAATCTAATGCAAAGAAAAGCCACATACATCTCCCATCATAAGTTTTTTGTAGTATTTGCAGTATTTGTGGTGACAAAAAAAAAAACATTATTTTATTGCTTAACAATTTTAATCCATATTTAAATTATTTAACAAAGGCTGTACATACTAGTTTTAAGCTACAAAAACTAATAGGCGTTAGGTCAGTATGCCTCAGTGTAAAACTCATTGGTTTCTGCGACAAATACTCTACGGTCTGTAATCACTAGGCCAGTAAACTCTCGCATGTAGTATTACATTGCAGTGTTCGAATAATCACAATCATGTAAGTAATTAGCCAGTTGACCTCATACTGTGATAGTACTGGGACATTTTTACTGGCCACTTGTAAACGACCCAGTAACCTGACTTAGTTTATTGTTTAGGTTTGGCGGGAACAGGCGCTGTGGGCGCGGCCGCGGCTCTCTGCTGGGCTGCCGACAGCTGCGGCGTCTCCGTGGCTCTGGACCTCAACTCCTTCTCCGCAACAGCGTTCACCATCTTCGTTACATTGGCTTTCATCTTATTCCTCTCTACAGCCGTCGCCTTACTTTTAACAGGCGCATTAATACGCTTGGTTACAGCCTTGCCTTTTGCCTTTCCTTTCTTGCTTTTAGCACCTGCTGGTAACTTGCTTTTTACTTTTAACTTGCCTTGAGCCATTGTTTTATTTACGATCTTTAATGCGACGTAGATTTCGTGTATATTTTGGGAAGAAACGTGTTTTTGACATTCACATTTCAGGTTATGACGTTTCAGTTTCGTTCGGAAATAATGTACTGTCAAAACTGTTCCAGACATTAACAAAAACGCCCATAACAACCGGAATACGCTGGCTTTGATATAAAATGCAGTTTGTATACCTAATACTGGCTAATACACTTAGATGCCGCACTTTAATTAAAATAGGTAGGTAATATTTAATTGAAATAGGTAGATAAATTAGGAGGCCTTCATTTAAAACTATTTCAAACAGCCTGCGACTTCGTCTGCGAAGAATAATTCTTTATTATCACTATCCCGCAGTACCTGACTATGTTATATATTTTCCAGGGTAAACGTATCCCTACTAATATTATAAATGCAAAAGTAACTGTGTCTGTCTGTCTGTCTGTTACGCTTTCACGTCGAAACCGCTGAACCGATTTTGATGAAATTTGGTATACAGATAGTTTAAGCCCCAAGGATCAACACTTTACTTATGATACTTTTTATTCCAGCAGAGGGCGCCACCGCGCGATAACCTAGATCCGCGCAGACGAAGTCGCGGGCATAAGCTAGTATTATATATAATGTTAATCCAGGTTATCTATAGGTACTTACCTACTAATAATATAAATGCGAAAGCAGCTCAGTCTGCCTGAATGTTACTTCTATGTTAGGTACCCCTTGAGTCAAGAACCTTGACACTTAATCTGATGAACCAATTTAGATGAAATTTAGTAACAGTAGACAATTGGATAGTTTTTAACCCGGAATTCATCGGAGACAGAATTGAGAGCAGCAAACAGTAGGTAAAGTAGGGTAAAGTAGGTACTCGTATTTATGTGTAGGTACGCAAAATTTCATCCAAATAAGTTCAGCCGTTTTGGCGTGAAAGAATAAAACATCCATACATCCATCATAACAAAATATCGCGTTTATAATATTGAAGTTAGAAAATGAGAAGATTAAAGTTTATAAGTAAACTTTATTATAGGTATTATAATATAATTATTACGATAAGGTATTAGGCAGGTTTTTAAATAAAACGATCACAACATTTTCATAGACTTTTACTCTTAATCGACTGTCGCAGTATATGAATTCGAGTTTCAAGTTAAGAAATATACATAATATATAATATCTAAATATATTTTATGTACAGATAAATAGAAAAGTAGTCGAGTATAATAATTGGCTATCGATAGATCGAGCGGCGAGAGTGCAGGCGACCGGCGAGAAGCGGTGCGGACAGGGCGCACCCCGCCGTAAAACGTCTAGAAAAATAGATAAATCGCTCAAAAACGTCAGGAGTCAGTCGAGAGGAGAAAAGCGGGTTCACGCGTACTCGGTGTCGGTGGAGAGGGAGCGCTCGGCGGGCGAGCGGCGGCCCGGCTCGGGCGGCGCCTCGCCCGCGCCCGCGCCCGCGCCCGCGCCCGCCTGCGCCTGCGCGTACGCCAGGCTCTTCTGGTAGCTGAACAGCTGCCGCTCCAGAGAGTAGTTCTCCGCCTGGAGAGCCGTTATCTCGCGTCTGCGGACAAACCGTAGAGATTCAAAGGGTTTCGTCGTAGGTATGGGGACACGATAAGGGAAAATGCGACAAAATTATATTTAGGTCTCCAAAGTCAGTCATCTATCTATGGTCTGTCCCATAATTCGAGATAATAAAATGACAATCTGAAATGTCAAACGTAAAAATAATGTGGCCAGCATAAAACGAACAGTGCGGCTCCGTGATTCCGGTTTCGTAAATAACCGATAAAAATGTATATTTTACGATAGTAAAAATAACATTAAAGTATTCAATATACTACTTCCTATTTTAAAAATATAAATACACTTTTACGATAAAGTGATAAAATCTAAGCACAGGTACAAAACAGGTAAAATACAGTGTTCATCACTTAGTGCCAACGTAAAAAAATATAATACAGAGAGGCTACTACAAAACTAGAAAAACGAAGTCCGTATGGCAGCGTCCCTTTTACTCGAGTATTGAATGAGAAAAGCGTCAGCGGGACGGCAACATACGAAGTTCGAAGTTGGAGGCCTACCGACAGCTCGTCTCCCGGTCCGCGGACGCCATTCGAGAACCTTGTGACCCCATCGGCCATCAGTCCTGCGTGCAATGTGCCTCGCCCACTGCCACTTCAGTTTCGCAATTCTTCGGGCTATGTCAGTAACCTTAGTTCTACTGCGGATATCATCATTTCTGATTCTATCCCGCAGAGAAACCCCGAGCATAGCCCTCTCCATAGCCCTTTGAGTGACTTTGAGCTTCCTTATGAGGCCTATCGTTAGCGCCCACGTCTCAGATCCGTATGTCATCACTGGCAACACACACTGGTCAAAGACTTTTGACTTCAAACACTGCGGTAATTTGGATGAAAAGACACTGCGAAGCTTCCCGAACGCTGCCCAGCCGAGTCGGATTCGACGAGTGATCTCTTTCTCGAAGTTGGACTTACCTGTCCTAGGTATACATACATAGTCGTCAACAACTTCGAGCGCAGAGCTTCCGACTATTACGGGAGTTGGCACTACATGAACATTAGACATGACAATTAAAACTGTTTTTTTTTTATTACCCCTGTGTATTAAACATAATTTTACTGGACCACAAAAGCCGCTATAATAGTAATATGGTGTTTATTTGTGAGATTGTATACCTACACAATCGGGGTTGTACCTACGTTGATTTGGAGACATTTTGATAGAATTTCGTTTAACAGATATTTTTTCTCATAATTTTCGTTTCATAGAATAATCAATACGCAGAAAATTTATTTTGAAGAAATTTAATCCATTGTTTTTTGTTAGAAATATAATTTTTTATTTAGATATTCATATCATAGAATAAAAAATCAAATATTCATTATTCTCATATTATTTAGTTAATGTAAAAATTACTATCAAGAAAAACATGAAATTCGTTTTCTGATGTGGTCTCAGTTCTAACCTAACCTAAACTACATTTCTAGTACATAACGAGTCGTTTCGGAGGGGGTCGCTGCAGGTCTACTACGGAACTCGAAGTTCGTGTCGTGCGGTCTCTCACACTTATACTAAGTATTTAATACGAGAGCGAGAGGGACCGCATGACACGAATAAATGGATATATGAATGAATGAAATGGAAATAATTCTACAATTTGATAAGTTTGATAAAAAATTAAATGAGATTATAAAATTCATTGAATAGTTTTTCTATTAAATATGTTCCATTCAAGTTAATAGTCGTTAAAACAATAATATTCCAAGTAAACATACGAAGAGCAAATATTATATGAAATATTTTCTGCGAAACGAAATTCTACGAAAATTCTGTCTGTGAAAGAAGGGAATACCTATTAAGTGTATTTTCAGCTTCTTATGGCAATGATTTTACTTAGAATTTCATTGAAACTTAAACATCAACATCTATAAAAAGTCGAAATATCTCCAAAACTGTCGCATTTTTATTAGACCTATTTTGCCTTTTCTAGAATGTCCTAAGTGTCCTACATGTTATTACATCACGGATCCGTTCATATCTTAATATTTTATGACATACATATATTGGTACACAGGTACCTACAAAATCTTTCGGTGATTACCGGTTGCGGCACATCACTATTTATGAGACGCAAAAAACAGGTAACACATGAAACGTCATTTTATTATCTGGAATTATGGGACAGACCATACCTACTTATTACATTATTACTGTAAGGTCATATTTCAATCTCTTCTTATTTCACATTTTTTTTATTTTATTGTTTCAACTACCTAACTTATTATGTAGCTATTTACAGTCGAGGGCATAAAATGATCTACAGCCAAAACGTCAAATAAACTAGGATAAAAGTGTTTACATATTTTTGACGTTTTGGTAATGTGTAGTATAGGTCACTGCCATAAGAGTTGGAAGTCAATGATTACACACATAGCTACAAAAATAATTGATTGCACAGAAGTAGAATGATTGAGTAAATGTCAAAATCCTGCTGTCGTTACACGACATGTTCTTGTGTGCATGACTTCAACTCTGGTGGCACTACCTTTATCTGCGTACGTATTATAACTTTCACTGCAACTGACTTGGAATAAAACACTAAAAAAGTATTCACCTCATCTGATGCGCTTGAAGGCGACAGAGGTCGTCATAGATATGGTAGGTAGCCTGAAAGAGCAAGTAGGTGTCGCCCCACTCGAGGCGCACGCGCAGCTCGCCGCCGGGGTGCAGGAAGGGGCAGCCGGGGCGCGACACGTCCTCCACGCGCAGCGCCGTCTCCATCATGAGCCCCTCGTCGGCGCTCTCCTGCGCGTAGTAGTGCGCGAAGGGCGCGCCCGGCAGCTCCTGCGCGTCGGGCTCGCCCGCGCCCGCGCGCACCAGCCACGCCGACCAGCTCACGTAGCGCAGGTGGTTGCGCGGCACGTTGTGCACGTCGCGGTACAGCATGTGCAGCCGCACCGTGTCCGAGTGCGTGTCGCAGCGCAGCGCCCACGCCTGCTTGTCGCGGTCGTAGCACGTGGCCGCGCGGCCCGCCGCCGCCACCGCCAGCTCGGCCAGCGCGCGCGCCGCCACCAGCTCCACGGTCAGCCGCAGCCCCTTGTGCACGGGGCGCGGCGCCGGCCGCGGCGTCCACGCCGGCGTGCGCCCCTCCGCGTCGCACACGCACTCCAGCACGCCCGACTGCACGCGCCGCTCGCCCTCGCCTATGGCGAACGCGTAGCGCACGCGGCACTGCTGGCCCTCGCCGGACAGCCGGACGAGCCGCAGCGAGAGCGGCTCCTTGTTCCACCCGCTCACCGCGACCGTCCAATCGAACCCGGCGAAGGCGATAGGCGGCGTGTCGATGCGTGGAGCTCGAAGCTCACACGTGTAGAAGGTGCGGACCCGCGACATGCAGAGCTCCAGCTGGAACTCGCCGCGCGCGTCCGCGAATTTGGAGTTGAGCTCGGCGAGCGAGACGCAGCGGCCGCGGCCCTGCGCCGCGCAGCCCGCGTTGAAGCGGACCTGCTTGCCGGAGAAACCCTCATTCGCGGTGAAGTGGTCGCGGCTGAGAAGTGTGAAAGTGAAGTCTACATACACACGCATGCCCTCGCATGCACCTCGCCACACCAGGTACACTCCTGTTGGAAGAGAACCGTGAATTAGACAAGATTACAAGCGCATATTATACCTATTATCATTTATAAAATAATTACGTAGGTCAATAAAATTTCAGATTAAGTTGAATATTTTGTTAGTACCTAAGTAAAGCACTGAAATTTCAAAAGCTAATCTCTAACAGTTTGCCGTCTGTTTGCTTATGTAAGTAGCCATGAAACTTTATTCCCTAAAGGGTCCAATATTTGTCTAAAAGCCATTTAGACGTCGGCTTTGTTCTTGGGACTGTTCTCTCGATGTATCTCTGTAATAATAGTAACAAGAACAAGACTTAATTTACAAACTTGAACCAACTTATTCGGAAAGATTAAATAAGTGTAGGTAGCCTCTCTACCTCTACATTAAACTTTCTAAATTAAAATAATGCGCATGAAGCATGAAAAAAACAATTAAGGAACCGGTACGGATATTCCAGCAGAGCATGGTAAGTTACTGAAAGAATTATCCATAGAGCGACTGAACGCACTAAACTGAAAGTGACTGATATTACTGGCACTTGAGGTATTCCATCTTAGGCCTGTAGGTTGGCAACGCATCTGCAATACCCCTGGTGTTGCAGATGTTTATGGGCGGTGGTGATCTCTTACCACCAGGAGACCCACTTGCTCGTTTACCTTCCAGTCGAATTAAAAAAAAAAACGCTAAGCGACTCAGAGCTTATGAAGGCAGCCCAAGTGACATGCCAATCAGGCTCGTGCAAAAGGGACGACTGATGACCGAGTAAACAAACCATTAGCAGAACAGGTTGAACGCTACGGCCTAGCGCTGATGCGCGCAGTCAAAGTTCTTTGAGGTGACGGCGCAATCAGGGTCTGATTTGACTCTACAAACTGCTACTGACCATAGGAGGAGTCACCAGAGTGATTAAAGATCACGGCGCAGCGTTGATACACGCAGTCATACTTATTTCTGTGACGTGACGTCGCAGTCGGGCTCACGCATGGCGATACAACCGGCTGGTGTAGTGAAAGAAGCATCAGCGAAATTCAGCGGAGCGGTCCAGCGCTGATACGCGCAGCTGAATTACTTCGATATGTCATCGTGGTTGGTCTCGTGCGTAGCGCTACAAACAACAGGTTGACACTAACCGGGAACTATCAGTGAAGCAGTTGAATGCCACGGGCCAACGCTGATACGCCCGACCGAAGTCATTCGACGGGACGTCCCAGTTAAGCTCGAGCATGGTGCCACAACATCTGCTACAAAGCGGTACTGACCGAGAGAAGCATCAGCGGAGCGGTTGAACGCCACGGCCCAGCGCTGATGCGCGCAGCCGAAGTCCTTCGACGTGACGTCGCGGTCGGGCTCCCTTGTGGCGCTGCGCGTGACCACGAACGTGAACACGTGCGTGTCGCCGCGGTCCTTGAGCCGCGTGGCACGGTAGAGCAGCGCCATGCGGCCGGCGCGCCGCCGCCGCCCGCGCGCCGGCCCTGCCTGCCTGACAATCAACACTATTTAACATTAAACGTACGTCAACGCTAAATTTCTCTAACTCTATTTTGGCTACAGAACTACGAAATATAATTGACCGAGCGAGCGCGAGAAATCCACGTTTCAGCGGGGCTACTACGAAAATCGAATTTCGTGTCGTGCGGTCCCTCTGACCCTTATACTATTTAATACGAGAGCGAGAGGGATGGTACGAACTTCGAGTTTCGAGTTTCGTAGTAGGCCAGCAGGCCCTTTAGGGCATTTCTCCGAAACTCGATTTTTGGCAGTTTTCTACTGAAGAATGGTAGCTATAGTGGTTAAAAATTGCTCTCGCGACTAGGTTATATGTAAAATTAGAATACCAATCGAGGCATGTATTTAATACATAGGGGTTTAATATTAAAAACCTATTTTATTCAGACAGATAATAGCTAAAACTAATTAGCCTGGCGCGTCCTAATTCCAGATTTTGATACTTTCTTTATGATAAGTTCCATTTTCAACAGTATTTTAATTAATTCCTATACTTAAATCAATACCTTAATAAAAGGTGTGTCTATTTTAATATGACACATAATGGAAATAACATAGATTTCTGAGATAATCGCATGTAAAAAATGTCCACACCAAAAAGTATAATTCATCTGGACGTATGTATTAATTGGTGTAGCGTGTTATACAGTGCGAATAGTTGAATACCTAGCAAGCGTTCGTACGGGCCGAGCGGCGACGAGCCTTTGAGTAACGGTGTCATGTGTGTGAGTGTTCTCTAGGCGACGCAAATAATTACCAAAGAGTGTAATCTGGACTTTGTCAAGCTAATGATAGGATTCATCTGTCATGCTATATGCAACTATTTTTAGGATATAAAATCTGTCTTTTATTTATAATTACGTGTCAAGTGTAACTCTTTTTGACAAAATTTTATTCTAATGACAAAAATTATATTTAAAAAAATTGAGACCATTTTAACGCAAAATTCACATTAGTCTGGTCCTAATTTGTCTGATTTCATCTGGCTCGTTTAGACAGACGAATTAGTAAAGTGCTGATGAATGATTAAGTGGTGTTGAAATGTATTTTAGATATCGTAATTTGCAACATAGGACAGAAACAAAGACGGGAAGAACGAATCTGAAAAACGAGGTTTGATGAGAAAAAAGGATATTCAATTTTTGAAAGGAAAAAAGACATATATGAAAAAAGATGCAATAAAAAGTAGATAATCATAATTATGAAGAAAACAAGCAAATAAAATCATCTATGGATGGAGGAAATGACTCTGCAGGAACAAAAACTACAAAAGAAGACGTGGAGACTTTTTTTTCTTATTATTTGAGAAAAAAACAGTAAAAAGTTGAGAAAGACTGTAAAACAGAAATAAAAAAGTTAAGAAAATGCTAACAAGAATCGCAAAACTCGTCTTACACTGCTGTTCTTTGCACCGAACGTGTTGGACTTGTCAAGAAAGGGTATAGTTAAAATGCAGTTAAAGCGAAAAAAGTTTTTCATGTGAAAGACTTTATGATATTGATTACTTAGCTTGTGCAAAAAGTTTTAACTCACTACATTTATAGTTCCTTATCAGAAATTTGATAACTGGGAAGATGTTGCTAATTCGTAATGATTTTCAAAAAAAATGGATAAAATTCTATGAAAAAAAATGGTTTATAGAGACCGTAAAAATAAAATTATTTATTGGAAATCAAGAATCAAAACTTAATGAAGAATATTTCATACTAGCTTTTGCCCGCGACTTCGTCTGCGTAGATTTCGATATTTACAAAATACTCCATAGTACAGGGGAACCTTTAGTCGAACCATTTGAGTGCCAGGTACTGCCTTTTCGCAACTTTTCATTTTGCAACTCTACATACTACACAACTGTAAATATTTCAGGATTTATTTCAGGGCCATCGTGTAGATTAGTTTTATCAAAATCATGAAATATTTACAGTTTCAGAAATTCAGAAATATTAAACAGTTGGGGAATGAAAAGTGGTCAAATGAACCAGGTTGCCAAACGTTTTTCGCCGAAACATTAGTAAACAACAAAGTTGTGTAGTTTCTGGTGTAAAGAGCATTTGTATTGTATTGTAAACCTTTGAGTCCGGACGCACAGTTGAATTTTACCAAAGAGTCATAATAAATTCCCTTATAAAACAATGCGATGTAACTATGACTTTTTCCACGAAAAGGCTTCACAGTGGGTTACGATACAGTTGGTTCGAGAGTACCTAATCAGATTTTCTCACAAACTTCAATGTTCCACATTTTCCGATTCATAAGGATTTTCGAAAACTTCTTTCAAACTGCGGATAAATATCAACTGAAAAACCTGTTCACTAAGTTTCACATTCACATCTGGAGACCCTGTTTTACAGCTCAGAATCATGGACTGAGTCTACATCCCAAAATTTGTTGAAATCGGAGAGATAAACTCAGGGTACAGCGGTAGATTGGGTGTACTGCCTTTTCGGCGAAATTATATGTTTCGCCAAATTTCACTTAGCAACCAATCTTTCGCCGAAGTTTCATTTGGAAAACCAATCGTTGGCATAACTATACTTCTCATTTTTCTTATTTCGCAACATTTTTATGTTGCAAAATTTTACTTCGTCACACTTTTATGTGGCAAATAATTATGTAGCAAATGATTGGCTTAGACAAATAACAAATTGTTAAGTAAATAACATTTTACCAATTTTTATGTTACAAAGTATTACTTCAAAATTTGTGCGAGCGAGCGAAGCGAGCGAGCAAGACGATTCGGAGCAGAAGCGACTTGGATAATTTATGTTCAGAAGGCTAAGGCCACCTTAGCCTTCAATGTTAGGTTTTTTTATAGCAGCCAGTATAACCTGTCAGTAGGAAAGTAGGTTTAACGACATTCAACATGTTGCTAAGTTAAGGTATGCCAATCAATACATTTTGACCAAAATATTAATGACATCTTAAAAAAATCCCAGGTAATAATTTGCATCATAATAATTTATCAAATGATTAGTTGGGAAATGATATCAGTGCGAAATGTTGAGTTGGGAAATAACATTTCGCCTAAATAAAAAAATGGGATAAATAGTTTGAGAGCTAATAATTTGCTAAATAATTTTCGCCGAAACATTAGTAAACCGGTAGATTGAAATGCCCATAATATGTATCATATACTCAAGGAATAAAAATTTACATACTTAAAGGCGAGCCCCAAATCGTTTGACATTTACTCCGCAAATGACAAAGAATTTTTTTTTTCAAAATACCCACCCTCCAGAGCCATTATTAAGTGCTTAAAATATATGATATAATTACGATTAGGTATTCATGACATAGTGAATTCATAATTTTGTATTATATCGTAATAAAATAATATTAAATAAGTACGCAATTATATGTGTGTTAATATACATTACGTAACTATGAACCTAACCTCATTCATTCTTCATTACTTAATGTTTACTCAGTTCTCCAAAAGATGGCGCTGCAATGTGTGGCAGTTAATTTAACTATCGTTTAATTTTGTTCATCATCATTTAAAATGTTCAATTAAATGTGTTGATATCCGTACCCCCTCTTCTAAATTTCTTAATTTAGCAAAATCCTTACTCAGCGGCTTAATCATATCACAGCGTTATTAATTTCAGCGCCATCTGTTAGTATAGCGGGGTACTCGATAGTCATAGCACGTATTTGAAAACTTGAAGGTGCAAACTCAATCGAGTTTAGTGGCTACCTCCCCTTTTAAGGGTTGAATTTTTATAGTCTAAGGGTTGAATTTTGATAGCCTATAATTTGGCCGGGGATTTTCTCGACAGATTAGTAAAGTTTGCACCAAAATCCGTTCAGCCGTTCTCACGTGATGCGCGTACAAAAAAACGACAAACAGATAAACAGATAAACAGACAAACAGATAAACAGACAAAAATTCTAAAAACTATTGGAACGTGTTCTGTTATCGATTCTAAGTATCCCCAGCTAACTTTTTTTCAAATATCTTCCATGTACAGACTTTCGACCCTCTTCAGCTTTATTATATGTATATAGAAAACAGACAAAAATTCTAAAAACTATTGGAACGTGTTCTGTTATCGATTCTAAGTATCCCCAGCTAACTTTTTTTCAAATATCTTCCATGTACAGACTTTCGACCCTCTTCAGCTTTATTATATGTATATAGATATATTGTGGCCACGATATAGCACAAAAAACATTTAAAACTCTCAAAAATAATTTGAATCATAAGTGTGTTTATTCGCTGCGACTACAGCGAGAATTAATGCTGTCAAAAACAAAAACAAATAGTAAAATGTTATCATTTTGATGACATTCAAAAACAAATAACTCTTGTTTGAAAATATCCATGAGTTAAAACTATTATTATTCACTCTAAAGTCATAAGAAAAAAAAGACATTAACAATCAGACTAAGTTGAAGACTGTTTTGTTTTTGGCCACGGAAATAAAAATATTGCGCCAATTACAATTTTTAATTAGTTTAATATGATTTTTACTTATATTTCTACTATGTATTTTCACTCCTATTGTATTAAATATGTTATTAAAACTTAAACTGATATGTATAATCTAATTATTCTGCCGTAGTTCTCATTCATCTGATACACTCATTAGTCTGAGCGAAATATCTGACATAAAATAGGTGGCCATGCGCGGCCTTCGACATATGTTTTTAAGTATGGCATTTTATTAACGTTTCACCTGTTGTACCGTTTCTATTATCAAGTTTGAAAAATGGCAGATGAATGAGGCAAAAATCTTCTTTCTCGAAGAAATGCCCTTTACTACGACGTTCAAAATTCTAACTTCGTTTCTTACGCTTATGTTATTCAAAACGAGAGTGAGAGGGTCGGTACGACAAGAACTTCGATTTTCGAGCGAAAATGCTTTTTTTTTATGGCGTGAAGTTGCAATGTATTCATCGTTGGCAGTCTCAGGAGGCATTGAAAAGTTTATATAGTTTTAGAAACCAATTAAAAAGTAGAATAATGATCGCTTTCTCATTCTTATTGGAAAACGAGTAAAGTGTTTTCTACAAGCAACACACTAAGATCCACATGAAAGCTCTTAAGCGATTTTATTTTCACACTGAAATTCACAAAAATATAGCCGTGCTTTGGGAAAACACCTTTTTTCATAAAATAAGGAACTCTCACCAAATCCAATAAGAATAAGTGCCTTGTCGCGTCCGATACATTTTGCCGTACGTACACTTTTAGAAAAACAAGCACCTTTTGCGTCTGCCCTCATAGGGCTAGGATAACAAAGTGAAGGGGATCAATAGTCTTAATAAAAGCAGTGAGAGTCCTCAAACCACTCTAACGCTCTTGTCAAGTAGTGTTGACATTTAACGAGGATCTTGACCACTTTGGTATTTGAATATTATTTCATTTCATTGTATTTAACTTATACATATATAGCTACTATCGAGTAGTTTCTCACAACTACCATCGTCATCATTATCATCATCATCATCATCATAATGTAAAGAATGCCGACAAAATGGTACAATAAAAAAATCCAAAAAAAAATTTTTGGTGTACACGTAAAGTGGGAGTGATTTTTTTTTCTCATCCAGTCTTGTAGTATCGTTGGATAGGTATTTTAAAACCACTATAAAATAAAATACGAAATCCTTGGAAAAATATTACTTAATTTTTCGTAATGACTACCTACTCTGTTTTTTTACAGTAGTTTTGCTATCAAGAAGTTAGAAGAAGTAGCCCACAGATAAAGAGACAGATACTCGTATTTATAATATTAGTGTGCAATTAATTATGGATAATAAAGATAGATATAAGTAAAGAAACACTAGTATTTTTATTACTGTACCTACGCGCTACCTTACAGTAGCAAAAACAGTTAATCTAGCTGAACTAGACATAATAAACGGCTCTATGTGAAACCCGACTCAACCTCAACCGTCTTTAGAAATATCTAAGGGATTCTTGTGCTGAGAAAGAAATTGAGTTAAAGACACGTAAATTCAGAAAGTTCTTCAAACATGTCTTGAATCCCTGTAGCAGCAGTTTAAAGATTATGCTATAATTTGAGCTTTTGAGTAACTTGAGATCTGATTAATTTGGACGATGATTTTCGTGACGGTCGCGAGTTTTCTCTGTTGGTTATGTCGTCGACTTATAACAATATAAACTACAAGAATGACTTAAGCTATAAGGCCTACGAGTATAAGTAATCATTATACTTACCTAATACTAATGTACCTACATACGATGGATTAATGAAAGTTATGGAAAGTGTTTGCTCAAGACAATTACGAACAAGAATTAAAATTAAAATTATCCACCTAAATAGCCTTATAGTTTTTAAATAGCCTTATATCCTTATAGTTTTTCTAGGAACTGTCATAAAAATAGTAAAGCTTAACTTACTCCACTCTCTCTCCCTATTATACTCAACTGGATTTTGCCCGCGGATTAGCCCGCGTGGAATCCGGTTATCGCGCGCTGTTCCCTCGGTAACTGTGCATTTTTCCGGGATAAAAAGTAGCCTAATGTCACTTTCTGGCCCATAAACTATCCCTATGCCAAAAATCACGTCGATCCATCGCTCCGTTACGGCGTGAAAGACGGACAAACACACAAACATACAAACACACTTTCGCATTTATAATATTAGTATGGATTGCGAGTCAATGGTTTACGCATAAATTAGTTCACTTAGTATAAACGTTTTATTGCATGGTATAAGAGATATGATTGCTGATGACTGGTAAATGGGTTTAATGTACACGATATAATATTATAACATTACCTATCTGGTCTATGTTATATGTCTGGTCCGTGATAGTCGAATTCCACGCGGGCGAAGCCGCAGGCAAGAGCTAGTAAAACATAATTGACTGTGTTTATTACGTTGGTAGTTAGAAAGGAACTACTCCTTAGACTTTATTTAATTATACTAATACCTATATACCTACTGTGATTGTTTCAGACATTATTTTGCGGACATCTAAATCAATGAACTACTAATATCTCTACCTACTAATCTTCAAGGTAAAATATAGTAGTTAGGTAGTATATTACAATGTCGACTAATATCGCGTTATTTTTATTAGGTACACCGGAAAACTGATATTATATTTCTTTAATCTTCCGGGCGATAAAGCGCGACATTTTGATGTCTCTATTAAAGTCTTATGAATTTGTGTCGCGTCTCAACAAAAACACTTGCGTGTCTTTCAAAAGCTAATTCTCTCAGTATGTCGTCAAACGTGGAATTTAATGGCGACCAGGTCGTAACGTAGGCGTTTTTCCCGCGATTTGGGAGAGAATAGCGACGTCTCGCGCGGTGTTCACCTAACAAGATTGGAGTGGAAAAGCTGATTCCTCGCCCCTACATAACTTTACATATGTCATTCAGCCGGATAAGTTTCGCGGAGTAGTAAAATGCGACACGCCGAATGTGTGGAAAAATTGTTCTCGTAAACTTGGAGTACTTCGGTACTGGTACTCACATTGCGAGCCTTTCAGTCGCAATCACATAGGAGTGGATGTGCAATATTTGAACGCTCCCATGCTCTTTGTGGCGTGTTCACATATAATATTGAAGAGTCCGTTTACTCTGATGTATTATGAAGCTTAGTCGCAGCAAGATTGGAAACATTTTACGAGAATTTCGTCTCTTTAAACCAACAAGCTATTTCGTCTTCACATTTTCAGTTCAAATTTTATATACTTTAGAGCGTGCACTCGCTTAGATCAACAGAAGATACGTATAGACGGCGACAGACGTGCAAACTACTCGATTCGGGTGAGACACCTGCCTTCCCATTAACCATTGGGTGGCCGCGGGCCCGGAGATGTATGTAAATTCGTCTCCCAATGGAGCCAACGGCATTTAACCGACGTGCGAGATTTCCAGGGGCAATATATTGCCGCGAAGCCCCCGTAGGCGCTCGCCAAACAAGATCCAAATAAATATCGGCAGTCGGAACGATTCCGAATGAAACGAATAGCTCGATTAATTGAGTCGGTATCGGTTTCCCGCGAACGAACAATAAACATGCGTAACGTTATTGATGCGGATGGTATTAAAATCGAATAAATTGTAATTAAAACGGAATGAATTAACAATATTGTCTAGTTAGTGTAAACGGAGGATTGAAACACGCTCTGAAAAGTTTTTGTAAACTTGGTAGGGACTAAGTACAGTTTTAAGACAGTATTTAATAGTTATAAAAATATTAAACTGTTAAATATTCTTCCCGTTAATTTTATTTGACGCTAGTTTAGTTAATAAGTACTAGGTCTGGAGGAAAACAGATAAGAAAGAAGCACTACTTGGGCAGTAGGTAGGTAAGTTAATGCGGTCAAGCAATATCAGACTCAGTGCAGACACCTAAGTTTAGTGGTTCTAATAAGATTTTGCTAGTCCTTCGACGTCTCTAGGCACTAAAATATCTACATTAATAATAAGCTTAGAGCTTTACGATGGAATATTTTACATAATAACTAAGCCCATAAAATGACATTCCATAAACCATGACCTGTCTTAAATATTAATTCGCCACCATTCTTATCACCGGCGCGCGCTTTAGAGCCTTTTTATTCGCTTAACATCAACTAAGTCAACTCATAAACCTGAGGGTTGATAAAATTGCCTCTTAAGCGACCTGGTGAAGGAAATTGTATCGTCTATGTATTTTTACGGGACCCTAAAATACACACGTTAAATGTGCGGGGCAGGCGGTAATGTACTACGGCGTGACACGCACGGACGTATTGTGTGTACCTTATTGTTATCGTTTTTGCTATACTTAAATTGACGTAAGAATGAAATCGGCATTAAGTTACTTAATTCTTAAAACAGTACATAGTGCGTACATCAGATTAAACTATGTAATAAAGTCAAACAAATCATGCACAGTTTACCGTTAAGTAAGTTTGCGTTTTCCGTTGGTTCTGCGCGAACAATTGAATTTCTTTGCAATGAAATGGCGATTTTAAAGGCCACGTCGTTTATATTGCGATTGTCATGGTAAGTTATGGGCTATCCGGGTAGTTTATCGCTTTTCACACATACCTTTTGTCAACGCACGTGCACTGTGCATTCAAACCAATTTTATATGTCCCTGCATGCTATAAAGATTGCATATGTTTCGTTAGCATTTCTAGCCTTAACATATTATGCTTATGCTTTTAGTATCAAATAACAGCAGAATCAAACAAAACTAAGTGCAAACAAATCCACACGCCTTGCCTCAGTTTTCTTTAGTGTAGTGCTGTCCTTACTAAAATTAAAACTCATATTGCACCCCCTATTATTTTTTTGTTTTAATAACGACTGATCCGAGTTCGTTTCTGTTTTTTTGTTGTTGTTTAATCGAGTTACATGTCAAGCAAAAAAAGTTTCGTTAGAACTTGGCTAATTCAAATGTTAATTTTTAAATATGAATACCTATGTATGTAGAGCATTATTGTAACTGTTACTAAATATGCTATATATTTCTTTATTCTCAGTACATTCAGGTCTTATTCAAAGCCATGATGTGACCTTTCAAAGTTATAAGTACCCCTTGACATTAAAACGGAAGAAGAGATGAAATATGAATTAATTTCACTTCAATTTAATCATGTAACTATGTCACCGAAATAAACGCCACGAAAAAAAGGCAGGAAGAAAAGTTTTGCTCAAAAATTTATACAACAAACCATAGCTTTTCATATTATATCCTTTTTATGTGCCCTAATTATTTAGTTCCGATAGAAATGCCGATGGCGTTACGAGTACTATCGTCTAACGTAATTTGGACGAATTGAGATGTTGACATAGGGCGGCACCTTATGACGAACATTACCGTAATGACGAGAGCTATATCCTTCCACAATGTGTGCTCCACTAATCATTAGTCTTGTCGAAGATTGTGTCCTTCGAGTTGAACGTTTCAACCGCTAAAGCTGTCACTCTAGTAGGCATAACCATCTTAGGTCTGCGGTGTCGACCTTTAGAATTACACCAGTCATCTCTGTTCATACTCGTAAATACCACACACGTAAAGAGAAAATTTTATATGAAATTTAAGCTTACTAAGAATTCGCTAGAGTTATACTCCATTTATTTTAACATTTGAAACCTAACGGTAAAATTTGCACACTTTTTTAAATGAAACAATATAACTATTTAAAATTGTGTGAACTTCTACAGTAAAAACATGATAATAACTCTAATAAGCCTACATGTTCTTGTTTTTAGTCCATTTATGTTCGAAATATGGAGAAACGTGTGTTACAATTTGACCGTTAATTCAAACCTTAAAATAAACGGAATATAGGGCTGAAAGTTGTTAACACTAACATCCGTATTTATAGAGAAGTAAAGGCCATTACTTGAGTAAAAGTAATTACTCAAGTAACGATTTTTATCCTATACCTAGTTGAACTTTTGCTTGAAATTTGAACTGTCAAATGTTAGATTGCTTAGCCAAGTCATCGTCACTATTTTCTTTACGCATTTACTTAGTAACAAGTAATGACTCGTTTATAAATACGGGTGTAAGTCAGTCACAACAATGTTACTAAGTGAGTCAGACTTGTAAGGTCACAACAACATCTCCTAAGATAACACGAAACATGATTGTCTAGAAAATTAGCTGAATCACCGATCAATCAAGTCCAGGCTTTCAGGAAAACCAATGATGTTAGAGAGCCTTTTCGCTATTGAAATAATGGCTCTGTAACATTTGTTCATTTTGCGAAACGCGTCGGAGATGGGTCGAGTCAGTTCACTTCATCTTGAAAAATAGCGATCAAATATTTAAACGAAAACACGGGAATTAAAACGTTTACTACAAACAAAAACAGGTCACGTTGTGGCAAGCCGCATCGATGATTCTCAAACCGTTTGCGTTTTAACTATAGTAGACCATGGCATGCATTGACGGTAGACAGTGCTAGTAGTAGTGCAAACTACAAGCTTTCTTTTTTTTTGCGATGTGAAAATGCTTTATGCATACTTTCCCTGAAAAGTTATGTGGGACTCTCTTTATTTAGCACTACCACTAAAAACATATTGAGAGTTTGTCCACTCAGCCGTTATGGGAGCACCATAGGATCGCGGACATTCGACCATGAGACCATGACGCTCCCCGGTGGCCTCAGTCCTTTGCACTGGAGGAACCGCGCCAGAGAGAAGGGTCTTAAACGTATTGACCCTCTTTTCCGCTGTACAGGACCGGGTAGTGTGAGTTCTCACCCCCGGTAGCACTACTGGAGGATCAGGCCGTTTGCAGCATTAAACTGCGCTTACCGTCTCTAGCTGCCTGTCTTGGCCCTATACTAAGAAGCGCAAAATTTGAACTTCTTATGTTCTTATCTTGCCGTCCCGCTGACGCTTATATTATTTAATACGAAAGTGAGAGGGACGGTACGATACGAAATTCGATTTTCGAATTTCGTAGTACCCCCTGAAACTAACCTACTGTACGTCAATGCACCTGGGCAACCGACCTACGCTCGAGCTAAAATTCTAAAACGCGCGTATTTCTAGAGAAAGACCCCGTTAGATGGATTACTTATTCGCCCCAGGAAACCCCCACCCCAAAAGACTGCTACCTACTGCTGCAACTGGTTCAATCAAATTTTATGTGTTGTCTGTTCCGTAACTCAGGAGACATCACTGATATACTTTCTTAGACAAATGTTTGCAATATACAATGTGTGGCCTAGGACCGGGGATCTTTTTTTTTTCTAACAAACTTAATCATAAATCCAATGTACACGCTATTTTAGAACCCAACTGACGTCGCCTGTCACGCTACAAACATCAAACATTTTGCTTTACATTGCTTCTTCGAATAAACTTTTGGATTTGTACCCAAAAATAATAAAGTAAAAGCACTATGCTAAAGCGTTATGGGCACCTTTGCGCCGGGAATGGCAAGGGGCGAGTTATTTGACTAGGTTAGTAAAAAAAATAAAAAAAAAGTAAAGTAATAGTAAAATCATACTTTTCCTACACTAAAAAGTTGCTTGACCCGGCAGATAGGTAATTAATATATCAATAACTGTTGAACATTAAAAGCCAACGACTGAGCTTATGCTAATTAGCATGTAGGCCGGGTCCAACACCGAAACTTATTACATCCGAACGGTGAAAACGCGAATAACAATTAGAGTTAACAAATAGTTTGACATCGCGCAAATTGAACCCGAGGACTACCCTCCAATAGTTTAAATATTAACATCCTTTGACAGAGAAATGAAGCCATTTAATGAGATAGCATCTCGTTTTATTTGCGGTAAATTTCGTTTAAAATAATTTTATTGGGATGTTAAATCAACTTAACGAATTGTATACTCTCTGATGTATTGACAAATATTTAATCAGTTTATTTGCTACTTTACTGGTTTGTCATATACATTATCAAATTACTGCCTCCGACGTTTGCTTTGCGTATTATTTACGAGATATTCGTATTAATTTAATACTGTTAGTTCAGTACACAACTTAATTTGTTATTACATACATTATTTGATTTAAACAGTGAAATAGGGAAGATTGAAGTGTATCTTCACAATACGAGTATTATAAATTCTAGAATAACGTAATACTTTATTTCTAATCTCGTGTTTAGCACTTAAACTTCGACTCAACGTTTAATAAGTGTTTAAAACATGTTTATTCATCAGAAATATTTTAAGCTTATCTTAGATGTGTTATAGTGTCTTGTTGTCAGAATGTATTGTCTCAGTATTCTCTCACTTTTAATAGGTAATATAATAGGTAAACAACCATTCTTCTTTGCAGTCGGGTAATAAATACCACGGGATGATTCACTCAAATCCCAAAACAGGCAAAGCTTGTGTTATGAGTAGCTACCAGGCAGCAGACAAACATGCTATTTAAGCATCTATCTATCTATATATATACCTATAAACTCAAAGCCCGGGAACGAACATTCGTATTTTGCAGCAGATAAATATACCTACTTAAATAGGTAGGTGTACAGACGCATTTTTCATACATAATATCTGCCCCGATAAACCTCAAACTTTGTTGTCACGCTGTATAATAACTAGGCTCTATTGTCATCATAATCATAATATTTTATGATTCTCAAGAAGCCAAGACATTTTTAAGGGAAAGTCTAGACGTGCAATAAATACTGCGATCCATCAATAGGATAAATACTAATAGTTTTCAGTCTTACGTGTCTTACTTCGTAAACACTCATATTTGTCAATATAAGCTAGACAACACTATCAGTAAATATCACAAATGTGATAAGATAGATATCTGTAGACTACAATGTCTAGCCTTTGCCTAACAGTTCATTCGGATTCGGGATTCTTAACTAAATGCCATATCAATAAATGAAATATTTGAATATCCATCTCGAGTTATCAAATAGAGGAAACAGTGACGTACTCGTATCTATAGAATCTTTTGATTTATCAACAACACCGTAGAACGTTCTCATAGTCTCATTGTCAAGCAAGGATATCATTATGACACTTTCTGTAAAATTATTCTACAGTAGGTGACAGGTCACTTGGTTCGATAATACCCGTGATGTTGTTGCTTGCTGTCCAAAAATTCCTCTGTATTTTTGGTTTGCTACATAAAATACACACTAAAGTTTCTACGATAAATTTGTACGTGCAAAATTCGCACGTATAAAATAAAATAAGTAAAATATTTATCGAGTCGCTGTCACAGAACGATACGCGCGTTTTCAAAGTAAATGCCTACATTATATACCAGCTGATGCAGTAAATAAAGTATACAGTGAGGCTGTTTAAAGAGTAAGAGTAAATAAAGTATTTAGTGAAGCCGTCTTTTTTTTATAGGGCACCGTATTTATTTATTATAGTAAAAAAATAAGCAAAAAAGATAAAAAGAAAGGAAGGTAGAAGAAGGTTTTTTAAGAAAATCTATATTTCCATTATTAAAGTAACAGTCTTTATTAACTGATTTGTCTGTTAAAGAAAACGATCTTATGTGAATCCCAAAGTAAAGGTTAACTGTTACTTATTAAACAGCACAACCGATTTAGACGAAATTTGGTATGGGGTTAGTTTGAGACCTTGGAAAGGACATAGCATAGTTAAATATAGGTTGATAAGCCATAAAATAATTCTTCGCAGACGGAGTCGGGTCAACAGCTAGTTTTAATACATAAGATTTTCATTCCTTCACAAAAACGCCTTTCATCAAGGGTAAACTTGAATATAAAACAAATTTACCTTTGAAGGGATTTCTTTCAGCTTTGAGCTATCGAATTGTTTGTCGGAGCGGAGCATCACAAAGCCAGGTCCCTGGAGACTGCAGCGGCCTTTTGGAAAATTAACGTGCCTGCGCAAACCTCCGATGTTTGCTGTGCACACGGGAGTATAACTATTATAGGCTGTGTCAGCCTGGTTACGTGATAAGTGTTTGGCAGTTAATCTTTTTCTCAAAACAGCCCTGAAAAACTTTTGACTCTAAGCCCAATGGTTGTGATTTTGAGATTTTATACCTATGCCGTGGACATATTGGCATACTCATACTCCTTTATTGGTAATATCATGTAATAACATGTCATTTTGTTATATTATTCTTAATATGGGTATTCTAAAGCTAATTAATTTTCAGCAACTAATAGCCTATGGCTGAAATTAAAGGAACTCGTCAAAAGTGTAGGTATAATGTGTGCTCGACACTCACATCAGTGAGTAAACAGAGCAAATTTTCATTCATTTATTAAAAAAATTAAACCAAACTTTCATTGAGTTTTATGTAAAAGTAACGATAGTTGACAAAATTATAAAATTGAAATAAAGTAAAAAAATACACTAAAAAAAGTAATAGCTTCAAACTAAGTTAAATGTAATAATCCCCTGCGAATATCGCAAATAGGTGCCCAAATTAAAACGTCAGCAGCGTTTGTCCGTTGAATCCTAACGATGCGAATTCATTGTTCGCAAGCATAAAATATAAATAGAAAGAAAACAAGGAGTGTTTCAAACAGTTGTTATATTATGCTTTCAAATCGCTGTTTGAAAAATGTTCGCAAAATTGAACATGATTAAAAACATTTTTTTTAATTATACCTATTTACTTGTTTAGCTCTGATCAAAGGCTACATAGTTACTCTAATAAAAATAAATCTACTGAAAAGAAACTATGTAGAGCTGAGTTCAGATGTTTTGTTTGAAATTTTATTTCAAAGCAGAAAAACCATACAACACCACTGTCTGTTTTGTGATTTATTTTAAGACAAAGGTGATGTACCCAATATGTGCCGAATTAGTACCTACTTAAAAAAAATGTACCTACTTGAATATAATGGAGGGTAAAATTATTTGAATTTGGGGTTGCTGCAGAGCATCTCTCCAGCAACCCCAAAATTAAATTTAGAAATTTCACATGGATAACTTACTTTTTCAGTAAAGAAGAGGCCAAAAATAATTGTACCGCAGTTATTAATGTGAAATAAGTTGGTTATAGCCCGTTAAATTACTTAATTGTTACCAGAACGCGAGGAACTCCATTCCAGCTGACTGCTGGTAAAAACAACACTGAGCAGGAAACAATTTTATAATGAAACTTTTTCAGTATTTGTTTCAAACGGAAATAAATTTAAAAAACATAATTGTTTCAAAACGATATAAATAGAAAACTCCCAACACTACTGCCGATGTCAAGAACAGTCGACACCAGGGCCGGATTTAGGGGAGGGCAAAGGGGGCAACTGCCCGGGGCCTCCACAAAATAGGGGCCCCCACAATAGAGACATAGAAAAAAAAAACTTTCAAATTCCGACGAGTAAATACTGGGAAACAACAATTCGTATATTTCTTCACTTCAATAAGGCAATCAGTAAAATATCAAAAGGCCCTCATTGGCCTCCACTCCTTTGTTGCCCAAGGCCTCCACACCTCTAAATGCGGCCCTGGTCGACACACACAAACATCCACTGAAGGTTAAATATAAAAATTCAGCTTATAATAATAATAGTCCTCACTGAAAATCAGCTGAGTGGGAACCTGTTTAGCTTCACGTATATCATGTATTTGGTCTATGTTTGTTTTAATGGCTTTAAATAAATGTATTTCTTTTTTTCATTTTGTACTTAATAAAAATACTACTTGAATTATAGCGCTGTCTTGCAGACCGTCAATATTCAAGGTTGGGCTTTCTAAAAATGTGTAATTAATAATTAAAATACCTGATTCTGACTTATTACGCAATAATAGTCAAACTGCATGACAGGTTCAGTATATATTATTTCAATGTTAAACCGAAAATTGACGTTAAAAAATCAACTCCTTTTTCCCATAAAGCATTTACAAATTCGATAATAAATCACATTACAGAATGGAAAGAGATTTGTGTCAGAATGTCGGTTTATTCAATTGGCCGATAGAAAACAAAGTCTGGAGCAAAGTTGGTGCTGCCGCCTTCAATTAACTTTATCTGCTATTCATCATCCTAGCCCGTATACGTCCCACTGCTGGGAACAGGCCTCCTCTTATAATGAGAGGGAATGGGTCGTAGTTCCCACTCGGACCCAATGCGGATTGGGAACTTCACACACACCATTGAATTGCTTCGCAAGTGTGCAGGTTTTCTCACGATGTTTCCCCTCACTGTAAAGCTCGTGGTAAATTTGAAATGTAATTTCGCACATAAATTTCGAAAAACTCAGAGGTGTGAGGCCGGGTTAGAACCCATTATCCTCTGCTTGAGAGGTGATAGATCGAACCACTAGCTAGGCCACCGCGGCTTCTGCTATCTGCTTAGTACGAGTGCAGTGAAAATGGCGACGACAAGTCGAATTTTAACAATGATTTTCATTTTAGAAAAGTATACTATTACCTACTGATCATATTTTATCTCATTATAACCTAACCAACTTGAAAAAATTAAAAAAAAACCGACATTGTTAAGTTCAATTTCTCAAGAATGTCAGCCATTTTAAAGAAACATAGCTGAAAAACACCTAAAAAAAAACGCCTCTACATAAAAAAATTGGTCCTTTTAAAGATAGCTCTTTTCATCGGGGGTTAAAAATGAAGATAAAGACGAAGTCTCGGGCAATCGCTAGTTCACTGTAATGTTAAGCTATATTTATAAGAAATAGGCTGAACAAATCGTATAAAATATAAGCATTAAATTGTCAATTTCATCGCCGTCTGGCGAGTGGGATTCTATCCACGTACCGCCTCGTGTAAGTAAGATATCGACTTCTAGAAAATATATCTGCAGAAATCGAATCCAAATTTAGTTTTAGAAAGTAACAAATCGGAGCTTTTACAAAACTGTATCCTATTTCAACGTAAACGATCTGCGGAAATAGGAGTCGTACTCAAAATTTTTGTTTGCGTCTTTCATTTAAACGTAACAAATGTTAGGGGTTTATTTTGGACAATAGTTTTTTGCCAAATTTCTTTAACCCCACTTTGAGAAATTTTAAACGAAATAAAAGGTCTATACAAGCAAGTCGGTACAGGTGTTGTAGCAAAACTACACAATGACCTAGTAGTTTCACCTGCGGCCTCTGTAGCCGAGGATCTTGAGTTCAAATCCGGTCTTGCACATTTGAGTTTTCGAAATTATTATTTTTACGGTGAAAAGAGAGCGGCAAAAAACTGGCCCTCAAAATGTATACAATACCTAATCAGATATGCCGAATGCCAGATTTTCAATAAGCCGGTTTCTCAAAATGCCTAATTCTCAAAAACCCTACCCGCATACTCGTTTTCCTCCCACTCATAGTAAAAAAAATCTATGATACAATGACGGAAAACATGCACGATTAATCCGTACTTCTTGCCTCTTATCCATGCGTAGGTAATTTACAAAGTTCACGCGGTTCATTGGAGACTGTTCTTAACTTCGCGAGTCAGGGAGTCAGGATTATACAAACTTTCCACCCTTGTCACAACAGGGTCTCCTAACTCCTCCTACTTAACCATAGATTAAAGAGCTTAACACCGCTATTGCTGGCCGTATAGAAACAGTATCGAAGCGGGCAGAATGCGCAATTAAGATGTAAACATGACTTTGGACTAATTTAGGGTGCTTCGGGGACATGTAGAATCGATCGAATGATTGATTATGCATTATTATGTGTTTCAATAGTTTCTATGAACATTAGGGTTGGATTTGCCGACAACTTTATTAGCTTATCAATTCAAGATCTGCCAGTAAACATTTTATACGTGTGATTTTATGAAATCATTAAATAAATTAATTTAATATTTTATTTAATATTTTTTGATATTTCTGTTAAAATGGTAGATGGAAAATATTACAACCAACTGTATTTAGAATGGGCTAATTATTAGCTTTCATTTGACACCATCGTTGTTACAAGACATTTTTTTTCATTCCTACGCCATATTTTTTTCGCAGACGCCATATTGAAATATTATATACCCTATGTCGCTCCTACAGTTATGATGAATCCAATGATACCTCACATGTTAAAATCCGCCCAGTCGTTTAGGCTGCAGCTAGGCCCAAAGAAATTGACATAACATACCTCTATACTATACATATATTTATCAAAAGTGTTTTTCAATAAAAATACACGTAAAGATCGCTTTCCTTCTTTCTAATGCTAAATAAACGAAGTATAGGCATTTACGACACTCACGAGAAAATGTGGCTAGGGTCTTATTCTAAAACTAGATATGGCATACCAATTCTATTGTTGATGGTTTACTGTTCCGTATTTACTTTGTTAATGGTGGCGTCATAAAATATGATGTACCTACACTTTGGATGACAACAAGGAAATCTTCAGCACGCCATCGCTACATTAATCGTGTTTGGATGATTGGAGTTCCGTTTATGGAAAAATTGAAATGGTAAATACAATTTTTGACGGACGTTCCCTTTATTTATAGGACGGAAAATTACTTTATAAGTGAAGCTCGAAATTTGATTTTCAGAAACAATTGTAAATGAATGGTGTAGTGGTTAGTAGTTATTTGGTGGTTCTTCAATAATGGGTACAACTTGTTTAATTATAATACAGCAAATTTGTACGGAAAATGCATTTCCTTGTCCGTGATATGGTTTGTGAACGTGCGAGCTACAGATGCTACACTCGAGGCACACTGTGTCGACACCGTGTCTTGCAGTGGTTCGTCGTGTTTCGAACAAATGGCTATTTTTTTTTAATTGGTTTCTCAGAATAGAATAGGCAAAACAGCGTTAGGGTATACACTAATTAACTATATACCATCTATATACTTAGTGTAACAAAATAAATTGGTTCCAATTTAATCTAATCAATTCCAAAAAAGAACTAGCAAAATGATGCAGTTCAACACCCAAATCCAAAAAAGAACTAACAAAATGGTGCAGTCCAATATCCAATTCCAAAAAAGAACTAGCAAAATGGTGCAGTCATAGGTACATTCTTTAATTGATTTTCTGTAACTGTGTCTGCACTGTTAAAATTTTTTGTAAAATTACAATTGTTTTACAAAACAAATATTAGCAAAATTCCAAATCAACGTATACTAATACAAAACATAACACAATTTGAGTAAAATTACAAGACATGTGAAGGAACTTACTATAATGAGTTGTAATTTTGGAAGCTTTATGCAATAACCCTACACGTATTGTAATTTTTCCTAACTGTTGGTGAATTTCTAATGAAAGGTTGCAAATTTACCAAAATTGTTTGTAATCCGATTTACAATACTTTTTTTGTGATATTACGAATAAATGTTGAAACTCAAATTACTATGAAGTCATTAAGAATTTACAAATAATTTTATTATTTTTGTAACACAAATTTGAAAATTACAATACGTATTATAATTTTACCGTAAGTTTTTATTTTTCTAACACGTATTGTAATTTTTTTTAACTTTTGATTAATTTCGGGCAAAAAGATTTAAAATTTACAAAAATTGTTTGTAATTTGTTTTACTATACTATTTTTATAAAATTTTGAAAATATGTTGAAACTCAAATTAGAATGAAATTATTAAGAATCTGCAAACTATTTTATCATTTTTGTAACACAAATTTGAAAATTGCATTACGTATTGTAATTCTACCCAAAGTTTTTACTTCTCTAACACGTATTGGAATTTTTTCAAATTTTTGATTAATTTCAAACAAAAAAAATTAAAAATTTTAAAAAATGTTTATAATTTGATTTACAACAATACTTTGTGAAATTATGAAAAAATGTAGAAGATGAAATTATTAAAGATTTACCTATTATTTTATTATTTTTATAACGCAAGTTCGAAATTGCATTATATACATATATATATATATATATATATATTTTATTTATTGATAAAGGGAAACAAACAGCAAAAAAATAATACACATAAATATTTAAATTTCGATAGCGCAAAAGCCAAAACAGTTTCCACCAATCAACTAATTTCTTTATGGTTGCTCAGAAAAGACTTATATAAATTTGTATAATATAAATAATTAAACTAAATTAAAAACTAAACTAAAACGGCTCAAGGGAAGACATTTTATGTATCTAGATTAAAGAGTTAAAGCACCATGCAAAACTTTAACTTGTTGATTTTTTTTTTTAATTACAATAATAAAAATATAAAATATATTGTAATTTTACTAAAAACGTGTATTTCTCTTACACGTATAGTAATTTTTCAAACCGTTAATTAGTCTTGAATCAAAAGGTTCTAAAATTCTTGAAATCTGTTTGCAATTTGATCTAAAATATTTTTTTTTGTAAAATTACAGAAAAATATTAGTATTGAAATTACCATGAAGTCATTAAAAATCTATAAATATTTTTAGTATTATAATCTATAAATTGAATTTTCAAACCAAGTCTTTAAATAAGCTGTAGATCATCATTTTCAGAGCGGTACGTTACCTGCGTGAGAGGTAGAACTTTTTGTCTCGGGTTAGATATCTGCACAGAGTTTATATTTAATTCTAAATTAAAATTATTAAATGTATTTCGTTTGCACTATGAACGCAGTGAAATTTTCGATAGCTTAAGATGATATTTTACATGAATTCTTAGCAGTCCAATCAACAAAACGTTAATAAAAAAAGTAGAGTTTGTAATTTCTATAGAAATATATTAATATTGAGAGTTTTGAGACTTATAAATAATAGACAGAACTTTTATATAAGACGTTTTACTTTCAAGATTTTTCCCGTTATCTTTGAGATTTTCGGTTTACCAGACATTAAGATAGTCACAAAATCAAATAACGATTACTTACCTTTGTATTTTTTTTCCATATTAAACATATATTATATTATATTTGACGTGTTCTCAAAAAAATCAGGTTTTTCAATTGACCGTCATTTTTTATTTGTTTTTGTAAATTTCAACAAATGTTTTGTAATTTTTCGATAGTGAGTTGAAATTAATTACGTTGTGTAGCACCAAACGCCGCCAGATGGCGCTAGCAGTACTGCGCCGCACGGAACGGCCATAGTTCGACCTGCGCGGGCGACCAACAGATGGCGCTGGCTGTAGGTTCAAACTCGCTAACGCTTGTCCGCCGGCGAATGTTTATATACGAACCCAAGTAAATGTTGGTTGTCAAGTCAGAGGTAGGAATTCGGATGTGCACGCTATACGCTCTCACCATAGTTGAGTCGTCTTAGTGTCATTGCCCGGAGTTAATACATTGCTGGGTCCCGAAACTCTCCACCCCCCGCCGGAGCATTTGCGGCCAGTATTGTATCGCGTGTAAAACTGTAATCTCGATAAGTTAATTAAACCTAGTTTGCCTGTCTTTGCTTCATCCCCCCGCCTCTCCGCTACAGTTTTTACGCAAATTTACAACACATCATTTTGAAATTGCAAACCATTTTTAACAGAATTTGTTTGAAAAAATTACATTATTTGTATTGTAATTTTGCTAAACGAATTTCCGATAGTCGTTTGGTAAATTTCAACAAATGTTTTGTAATTTTTCAATAATGAGTTGAAATTAATTGTGTAGTAAATTTACAACACATCATTTTAAAATTGCAAACCATTTTCAACAGAATTTGTTTGGCAAAATTACATTGTTTGTATTGTAATTTTGCTAAACGAATTTCCGATAGTCGTTTGCTAAATTTCAACAAATGTTTTGTAATTTTTCGAAATTGAGTTGAAATAAATTGTATTGTAAATTTGCAAAACGGAATTATATTATTACTTTATTGTTGTGCGTAAAAACTTCCAACACTTTCTTTGTAAAATTACTACAGAAATTTTTAACAGTGTGAATACAATTATAAAGCGCAATTAAATTATTCGCAGCTTCCTTTCATTATGTGCAACTTATGCCTATTATCTTTTTTTCATTATGATATTTTTGTACCAGAGTTAATCGGACCAGCAATGTACATACAGCAAGCAACAACTGACAGGCGACCATATCGCGATGTTTATATCCAGTGACTGTGAAGGTCAATTTGAACAGTGATTTTCTCTGATTTATGGACTTCGAAACATTAGGAAACAAACAAAGAAAGAAGAAAATATAAAGGAAGAAAAAAATATATTTAATAGTGAATGTTCATGTCACGAAATTAACCTTAAATAAATAAAAAAATAAGTACTTACTACAGGTGTAGCGTCTGAAAAATCATGTTAATCTGTTTCTATTACACAGACAACACCCGGTTTAGCCCCTACGTATCCCACTAATATTATAAATGCGAAAGTTTGTAGGTAAGTCTGTTTGCTTGTTTATTTGTTTACTTCATCACGTCTAAACTAAAATTCGATGGACATAGAGTAGTTTTCGCTCCGAAAAATTTCATAGTTTTCGCGATTTAAATGAATTTTACGCGGACAGAGTCACGGGTAACGGCTAGTAATAAATATATGTTATATCCCCCATGCATTTCTATCTGATTTGGGGACAAACGTAAATTTGTACATATTTTACATCTCCATTCCATTTTTATCCTTAAAACAGCCTTCAATTTTCGTCGGGCTGATTGGGGACCAAATCGCGGTACACTTCCGCAAATTTGGTTCCCTTTTGCGTGTTTGTACCGTAAAACGAAAATGAATGAAGGCACAGGGCACAACGCGGTGTTATTTGGCCGGGCGAGGTTCCACTCCGCCGGCGGCGGTAGGGTAAGCATTTGACCCACAACATTCGTTTGTACCTTTTTTTAACCCTCCATGGTATTTTTATTCAATTGAGGACGCATTTGATGGGATCGCATCCTGAATAATATTTGCGTGTTAGCCAGATTGGATTGTATTATGTAATTTGGCTTTGTTTTGTCGTCACTGTCATTTTTCTAAAATATTCAGTACCTATGGGCGACTCAACTTGGCTCAGGTTAAAACTCTGTAACAATCGTTTTCCCATTGCAGAGATAAGACCAAGCTAAATCGATTTTTCATCCCGAAAACCCCTAAGTACCTACCAGATTACACCGAAATCGTTGGAGCCGTTTTCGAAATCCCCGACATACATATTAAGTGCAACAAAACCAAACAACAAAACAAAAACAAACAGAAACAAGGGGCAGGATACCCTTGTCTCTGTTTGTTTTTGTGTTGAAATTAATTTCATAGATCAAACGCATGCATATTAATAAACAATCTGCAAATTAATTAAAACAATTTCAAGTGAACATGTTGCAGTAGAAAACTTGAGGAAATAGCGCTTGAATTTGAAAGGCGGGAAATATTAATTAATAAGCCCGTTTACAAGCGCCGGAAAACCGCAAGATGCCAGAGGAAGGTTGCTAGTAAATATTGCCCATGTTTATTCGACTGTTTACAATGTTAACAAAAAGAGTTTGTAAAGTAATCAACCAACTCCATCCATCAACTGAACTAAACTAATAAAAACACGGCAACTAAAACTAATTATAAATGTTTGTGCTCCGGGACAGGTGGGTGCTTCCTTACGCACACAGCCACACCACAATTACTTTAATTAATTATGGCCAAGTTTCACAATACTGAAAGCATAAATTTAAACTCGAAGACAACCGATCAAAAGCGAGTACTCATTAGTTAAATTGAAACGCGATCGCCTTCATAACCAACTCAATTGACCTCGCGTTTCAAGATTTGACAAACATAACTTCCTCTTTCTTTGTTTAATGAAGCTTCGTAAACAGCGTATTATTTTAATGATCTTTACTCCATAATACTTGTTTAATAAATTCAATCTACATCTTGAAATACTTTGAAACGTCATTCGCAGTTTGTAACAAAAGAAGGGAAAGAGTTCCCTTGTCTGTGGTCAGAGACATTTCTTTGCAAAGAACTACGACTTCATTGTAGTCAAGAGAAAGAATGGACTGACAAAGTTATGCAGTTTTATAAAAACAACTTTTTTCAGTTAATTCCAAAGCATTATGCAGCCATGAAAAAGTGTAAAAAAAATTACCAAAGAACATATAGGTAGAGAAAATTATCATTGTTGAGGACTATGATGTATTCTGTTAACTTCTAGAAACCTTCAATGGAAAATTTAAGTTTTTTTATATACATAAGAGGGGGAAAACGAGCATACAGGTCACCTAATGGGAAGCAATCACCGCACCACCGCTCATGGACACCTGTTGACACTAGGCGTAGGTATCACAGGTGCGTTGCTGGCCCTTTGAGAGACTGATAGTTTCGTTTATTAAAGATCCCAAAATTGTACCGCTCCGGAAACACTGTCCCAGGAAGCTGGTTCCATACTTTAGTGATGCGTGGGAGTATTATTAAACAAGGTTTTTCGGATACTAAAACAGTCAACGACAAAGGTAAAATCTCTCAAAATATATGTTTAGGTAGAAAGGTAATCAATTGGAAGAGGCCTATAACTTAAGTGTCAAATGAAAGCAATATGCCCTCCGGCTAAGTTACACAATAAGGGTCGGATTCCGGCCCAACTTGTTTGAACAAAACTTCGAGGTGTTGCGTGCGGTTTTTCGGTTTTATCGCGGAACTTTTGAACTTTCCTCGAGTACTTATCTCATCATTATAAAGTTTGAAACAAACTCAAACACTCATAAATGGGTTTTTGATCGCGATACTATTCTTAACGCTAGGTCTTCCAATAACTAGGTCTTAAGCCAGCCTTAGTAGGAGAACTTTGTTTTTTATTAAACTAGGTACTTACTTGGTCCACTCACATTACAGAACTAATACGACAAATTAGTAAGGAGTACCTAATTTGGTTTTATTTTGTTTCAAGTTAATAATGTTGTGAATTTTCTATTGTACTTTGAGCTTTGTACGCTGTTGTAAATAAAGTTTCCATAAAAAGAAAAATAATATAGGCAAATGTATCGTTTGTTTTTTCTTCCAGGACAAATGTCTTTCACTATAGGTACTAATACTCTTTGCAAATGTCACAGGTCTGTATAGTTAAGTTAGAAAAGTTTTTCCATGACAAAGGCTCGACGATTGATTAAGGATTAATTATTACTTGGCGCGTATAAAAACTTTTTTCACTATTATCTATACCCTCTTCTTGCTATTAATGCCACACGTTCATTACTCTTTTTTCTATACTCTACATCTCTTATGTAATCTATAGTAGAGAATTAAATTTTTGTCAATGCTTTTTTCTCGCCATGTCCGTACCACTGTAAGCAACGAATCTTTAACTTATTTTATTTTTATATTAGTGTCTGTCGTTTCCATTGACACGAATAATTTTATAGTAATTTCCAGTTAATAAAAATAATCACATTGATTAAAATGAAATGAAATATGAGTGAAGCATAATTTAACATCACATTATTGCCGTGGTTTAATTTTCTGAAGCACGAAAGGTCTCAACATTCGCCACGCCCACTACCAGGGCTATTATTTCTCTAAAAATGTGAGCTTTAAAAGATTTTGAAAATTACGATAAAATATACAGTACAGGGAAAGTAATACTTTCGAAAAAACTATCTTTGCAACAGTCACTTTTCGACCAATTAACTCGAGCGGCAAGTCGTAACGTCCACGCCAAGAGAATTACTATTTTTATAGGCATTTAGCCATTATTAGCCTATAGTCGCCTCTGGTTTTTAGTTCACTGTCCACTTATTTTCATCTTTTTATTTGTACCATGGGTGGGTAACATACACACTGTTTGTCAAAATCGCAACGCAGTCAAAAATATAAATAAAATAAATATCATGGGACACTTGACACCAATTTACCTAGTTCCAAAAGTTCCAAACTAAGCAAAGCTTGTACTATGGACACTAGGCAACGGATAAACATACTTATATAGCTAAATACATACTTAAATACATATTAAACATCCAAGACCCGAGAACAAACATATTTTTCATTTATTCACTTTTCTTGGTGGAACAATAATGTATTGTGAAACTCACGGATCCTGATACACAAAACTATGCCTGGCGTTGAACTAACATTTTGCAAAAAAAAGCCCAATGAATCGGAATATATAGGTACTAGTTTAGGTACTTAATATTCAATAGATAAATAAAGTAAACCTTCGAAATAGTAGAGATACATAAATTCAGTTTAGTTCAATTGTTATGAAAACAAACTACATAACTGCTGACTTATTGAACTAACAATATTTTCAAAGCTTGCGTTGCCTTGACTTTACCTTGAAATGAATCCAATTCAAAGAATTAGAACACAACGGTAAAGCATAACACGCAAGTTAAGCAATTCATAAAATCCATTGTTTAAATTGTATGGGGGTCGAAGAATAAAATAGTAGGAACGTGAGGATATGTAGACACAAAATGGTGATTTGTCAAATTAGTTCGTGCGTGTACTCCAGGAATTTTTAGCGCCATTCTGTACACTTCTATAATACTCAAAGTACCTGTTAGTCAAATATTGAGTACCTACCTACCTATACTCATACACATGTGTACACATAACATGTTATTTTAAGTTTTTCA
This sequence comes from Choristoneura rosaceana, assembly GCA_037349165.1. Taxonomy (NCBI): domain Eukaryota; kingdom Metazoa; phylum Arthropoda; class Insecta; order Lepidoptera; family Tortricidae; genus Choristoneura; species Choristoneura rosaceana. The sequence goes on from JAZBNJ010000026.1 coordinate 4,499,056, forward strand.
ATTACCGTGGTTCCTTACCTACCTGCTCAAAAAAGACGAAACAATTTGTTGTCCGGCTGTCTATCTGTCCGTTTATCAAGACTATTTTTCTCAGGAACTCGTCGAGGTATCAAGCTGAAATTAACGTCAAATATTCAGTTTTATTACCAACGTAATCAAAAGATACAGTAATTAATAAAGAGGTTTCCGTTCCACACAAACCGTAACCGATAAACCTATAGGGTACGATGAAATTTGATGTGAAGATAACTCTTATAAAGCTTAATTTTTAGGCTGTCGTTGGAGCTCTATATGTACAGTTTCATGTACAGTTCTCTTTACAACCGCTGCATGTTCAAGTCAATTTAACCTCTAAAAATGGGGCAAGTTCATTACTAACAAAATCTTACTGAACCGAACAAAATGAAGTGATGCTAAAAATGAAAGCTCGCAAAAAGAGAAGTGTGAAAATGTTGTATATTTTATCCTTTTATATATTTTGTACATGGAAGAAGACATACAGAAGCAAAGTGTTTGTATGACTTCACCCTCCCCTTGTTTCTCAGTTAAGCTTCGTCTCGTAGAACCACTTTTGCTACGCCGTAGCATTGAATGGGAAATGACAGATCCGCCATTTGTAGTTCGACACCGAGCTCAACAAGATGCATAAAATAATTACTTAAATATTTAGTTTATACACGTTCTGTGTATTTATTCACGTATCTTATTATATAATTTTATTAGCATGTCATTGTATGGTTTGTTATTATTAATTAGGTCTGTTGTTATTATTGATTATGAGATAAAATATTTTGTACTGTTACAATAATATTGGAACACAAATCTCGACGTAATTTTGATAAAACTATAACTCATCATGCGTCCAATTGCTTGGCACAGGCCTCCTCTTAAAATGAGAAGGCTTGGGCTTAATTCTCAGAATTGTATTTATTTTTTATTTGAACAAAAAGTCCCTACTGGCTGGAAGGGGCTGATACTATCATGATATTTATGGCCATAGCTATGTATTTTAAAAAAGTAGGTTATGTTACGTATACATATACATATATACATATAACATATAGTCAAACCGCTACAATTCTTAATTCATTTTCAATTTAACTTATCTCGTGGTTTTCCTACTTCGAGACACGACACGTTTGTGATCAGTCTCTTTGTATTTGCTTGATAGAAAAACGTTAAAAAAGATTACATTAATAATTTCCTATTTGAGGACGTATTGCCTTACGTTTATAATGCTTGCGATCTCAATCAAATGACAGATTTCGCACACAAAAACCAAAAACCTAACAAAAACTGTCAACGTCACGTCAGAAATGTTAGGCAATACGGCCTCTGATTATTTTGATCTACCTAACTTATAATGAAGAATGGGTGGGACCAACGACAGGTCATTTCTAGTAATAAAAATTAACTAACATTAATTAATTTCAGACAGTATGATTGTTTGTTTTATGAGTCAATGCACTGAATTTGCCTGTAAATGCCGCGCTAGAAACTATAACTTTTGTTCACCACTTAGGAGTCACCCTGTATACTTTCCGCACTTTTAGTGTATAATATAACTCCAATACACACCTTGGGGCATAACTAAAATACCCAGCTTTCACGATACCGCCAATTACGTAAGGCAGTGGTTAGTTCGTAATTATGGAAGACCACGATATTAAAACACCCGTCCTTGTTCTTACACCATTGGCACAAGGCAATTTTCGTTTAATACGACGGGCTTAATTGCGTGGTTTTTCTATAGGTGTTTTTGTTTTTCGCAGAAGCTTCTTGCTGACGAAAATAAACTTGTTTTTTTCTCATTAACACTTTTTGTTTTTTTTTTATGATAACGTTGCGGAAAATTGTTTCGATACGCGCTTTTATAGAAGAGAAGCTAAAAATAAAATTTGGGCAATATCCTCATTCAATAAATACCTATCTTACAAACTAAGGGCCTGGTTCACCACCCATTGGTTAATTTTATATGACAGATAAATTTGATGTCGTCTCCGTCTGTTCAAACAAAACAAACAGAGATGGCATCACGTTTATCCGTCGAATAAATTTTATCAATGGATTTTGAAACATGGGGTAAATATAAATAAAAATTACTTAAATATTTATTTTTAATAAATTACAGTACATTATAGAAGTACAGTATGGCTTTGTAATAAGCAAGTTATACTTTATTGAAATAACTAAGAAGGTTCTTCCTTAGTTTCTTTTGTAAACTAAGTTTTAATAATAATAATAATAATGTTTATTTGTCAAAGAGGTTTACAAAAAATATAATTTTTATTGAAACTTTTTTACTGACTATGGAAAAATTTTGTTCACTGTACTTGCATTGCTATCCAAATAATGTTATTTGTACAAAGTTTGAGGTCGATATCGTAAACAGTTGAAGAGTTCCCTCCTATGGAGACGATTTCGGCAAAACCGCCGAAATTCCACTACCAGAAAATTCTATTATCTCCAGCCCGAAACATGTCCAGCTAAACTTGATTTAAGACGTTAGTTATCTGGGTTAGTATATTTAATATTATCACCAGGCTTACATTTAAAGTTTCACCTCAATCGTATACCAGAAATGATCGAAAAAGAGTTCGATAGTTTTGGAATCATAGCGCACACACTTAATATCAACGTTACAAGTTAAACAAACACTTGTAAAAAAATTCGTTTATTCTACAGTTGTAGTTATTTTTTTATTTAATATGTACTAACTTTTAATCGCATTTATTTGAGCAATAATTCACATGATTTAGCCGTGGAAGCAGTAGCCATTGTAACTACCATCCAAGCAAAGTTAAAACAGTTTTCGTTACGGTATTAATTCTGATGAAAAAGTTATATTTCAGATTTACCGTCCTTCAAATTTTACGAAATTAACTAAATTCGTAAACGATTACGAACTGTGTAATTGTTTTGTTCCCAACTCATCCGTCGTAACAACGTTATTTTGTTTACCAATTACTACAAAATAACAAAAGCCTTCACTTCTCTTACGCCCTGTTAGAGAATTTCCTCGAACGATATAACGATCAAAAACAGTTGCTAGTCGTAAATATTTTGTATAAATAAGGCTGGTTTCAGATGTTTTTTTCAGCACGTACAAAAAATGAGTATTTTTGCTCGTCAACGTAAGTTTGACAGCTTAGCTAACTTAACAGTCGAGGAAACTGAAAAACGAACCAGGATTGCGATTTACACTTTAAATTTTACAGTAGTTTCTTTGGCAGATGTATGGAATTCGCAGCGGAAATATTCTACTCTTGCTTGCTTGATGCTGGACTTTGAGACACTATGAACTATGAATGCCAGTGGCTGATAACATTCGAGAAAATGGTTCGGACAAAGAAGATAGCCAACGAATGTACTCACTTAAATACATAACCAAATATTATTGTTTTAATGAGAATTTTATTTTTGTCCATTCCAACACAACGTCAAATTTTGGTAAAAGTTTTTTTTTCTAAAAATTATCCCAGTCACCAATAGCGTGTATCATACTTACCGTTAGTTTGATACAATACGCTTAAACTAAGATGGTTTAAGATAGTACATGTTAGTGAATAACGTGCGAAAACAAACTAAAATATGCTTCAAAAAATCGTTAATCTGAAACAGCCCTAAACGAGCCTCCCCACGAAAACTTTCCTTTAATTCCCGCTCATTTTTCCCGACAGATTTTGTAATATCATTTGATGGGCAACTTTAATTGAAACGCCAGTGGGTGGTCTAACTATGGAATAATTTACGAAGTTAATTACAAAGCTCGGTTGACCGTTAATAGACTCGGTTTAAAATTCAGGGCGCCACTTCGCATATTCAAGCGTTTGGCGTGAAATTCAAAGGAGATTTTTTGGTTTTAGGATTTCCTTCGACGTATCATGGGGGAGAAAATATTTCAGTGATATAAACTAATTTTTCGATCAATATATAGATAATTATATCCTTGTGCTACGGAAGGTACGATATAACGACTCCTGATAGGAACTTTTGGTACCTACGAAAATAGACATTTATATGATACTAATTAAGTAAATGGCCCTAAAACTTTTAAGTAAGTTATTTCCGTGAGCCTCGTGATATTTCGACTCATCGTGATAATGGATGATCATGACGATGATCATCACGGTGTGTCTACCCGTCATAATGATGCATACAACTGCGCCGAAATATCACATTCACATCTGTATGCCGTACATAACAGTATATCTAACTGAACATAGTAATATAACTATGTAAGCACTTTGATAGCTCTTTTATTTGATATATCTACATACATGTAGCGTCGACGCATTATTTCTTATTTCGCCCTAATGCATCGTAACAGCGAAGATAAAATAAAGGTGTAACGCCACACGTGAATAATAGAGGACCGGGGAGTTTGCTTTCTGCCGCAAGTCATTGACTTTTGTGCGATACGAAGTACTCGTACAACTTCATTTTGTGTCTTTTTGCTTCTTAAAGCCCCGCGACATGCGTTTTATAACCTTTTATTTCGTTACATATCATCTGGCAAAGTGCAAATCCACGTTCAACATTGGATAATTCCGCGTAAATGACAATTTCAGCCAATTACCACTTTTGCTCCAAATTCGTTGAAATCCATCCCCTGCGAACTAAACGTAGTGCTTATTTACGTAAAGTAGACAAGAAATTTTTCACTATCCCCGAAAATATGATATGTCAATTTTAATTCATAAAAAAATCAGTTACGACTTCGTAAAATTTGTGCCGTAAAAATTGGAATTTCTATTACAACTGACGCTAAGCTGTCCTAAAGCAAACAATATTGTTTGTGTATTTTGCCCTTTCCCTTTGCTTAAAATTGCTTTATTGGCTTATATAATAATCTATCTGGTCATACCTAATCAGAATCCAAAAACTTCTTTGAGACAGAACTCTTACAGCTGAAAGTGGCTTAATTCGTGGAAGAAAGGCGTAAACAAGTCATAATTATGACTTTTGGAAGGGTACGTAAATACACCTACATCTTTTTTCCGCGAAAGCTGCTAGATTTAGCTCCAACATGAAAAAATTGACTTTAGGGTTATGCGAATAACCCCTAAATTAAAAAAATCTTTTGCTAATATTTTTTGTCGAAAAAAGGTGAATTACCTGCGCACAGCGCCACGTGTGAATAATAGAGGCGAGTGGAGTTACTTTGCCCTTTGACTGTAGTGCGAGTCACTTTTTGTGCTTTTTATTTTAACATTTACTACTTCAGGTATTAGGATTATTTCTTTCCGTCTACACCTACAACGTTTTATCATCATCATCATCATGTCAGCCGAAAGACGTCCACTGCTGGACATAGGCCTCCCCCAAGGCTCTCCACTCAGACCGGTCTTGTGCTTTTCGCATCCACCGCGATCCCGCGATCTTAGCCAGGTCGTCGCTCCATCTTGTTGGAGGCCTACCGACAGCTCGTCTCCCGGTCCGCGGACGCCATTCGAGAACCTTCTGACCCCATCGGCCATCAATCCTGCGTGCAATGTGCCCCGCCCACAACATTTTATGATATTACTTAACATGTAGAGTTTTGTTGCCAAAGAGTTAGAATAGACGCCAAGTACTCAGCATGCGCTTGACGACGACTGTTAGACTACTCAGAAGTTTCGGCTGCTCTTGATGTGGCTTGACGCTCTGCTTTCTTGTCGTTTGTCGTGTCGAGTTTGTGATTGTTCCGGAGTTTCGACTGCCCACCGCAATGCTAAATATTCAGTATGTAGTTTGTGCCGATAGTTTTGACTGCTAGAGTGTAGTCTACGATTGGGGGAGGACTATGGCCAGTAGTGGACGTCTTTCGACTGACATCTAGTAACATTGTGAAAGGTTGTGTTGCTCTGAGAATGAACTCTGGTTGATTTCGAAACGCGTCAGTGTTGTATGGTGTGATAGTTGGGTTTGTGTGTGTTGTTATAGCGAGGAGACACAGCAAGAACACACATTTCTTGCATAAACGTAGCTATCATATGGTCGTGGGTGAGCAAATTATTATTAAAGTGATTTTGACATACATCTATTAGTGACTATTAACAAGGTAGAGCGTGTTTGAAAGATATTCTAAGTTACAGACGTCGACAACTTGCTACGTTTCAAACCAAAAGACACCAAGTAAACTTGCAACTTTGCACTTTTAACTTTTACTCTCTTTTAAAGGTGAGTGGAGTTACTTTGGTACTGAGACTTTTTTTCTTGTTTGACATAGTTATATTTGTACAAACATGTAACCTTTTTTTGGACAATAGAAAGACAAAATAGATGAAGTAATAAATATCCCTATTCCACCAAAGCGGATGGAAATGCGTGGATGAAGAAAACTTCGCTAAGGTGAATGTTCAAAAGTAATAACAGCTTCGATTAAGTCTTTTATTTTTGTAAAAAATAGGCTTACGCTCGGCCTCAATCTCGCTTGATGGAATGCGAAGATGAGGCCTAAGATGGTACACGTTTGCTTAGAATATGTCTGTTCACTTTGACCTTAAAGATGCCCAGATTATAGCGTTCTGGAAAAACTGACCTCGGCAGAGAGTTCCACCACACATAATGAAAGAAGAGACAAACAGCTTCGTGCATAATGGTGGATGGTGTTTCTGTATATATTTTTTTTTAATTCAGTAAATTATGCACAACAGTGAAGTACAAAGTGAACGAAATGACAGAATATTTCGAACTAAGTATTGTAAATATTCGTAGAAAAGTGATATCAATTGAAACTTATTTGTAAATAAAGCTCAGACTTATTTTCAATTGATTTTAATGAAAGTAACTCACGAGTAATTCTATCAACATTCAAATACGCCCTCAATTTTCCGGGTCAAAGTTTACTCTCGCCGCATAGCTATAGTCGCTACAGTCTATAGAATCACTCGGCCTTTATGAATATCCCTCAATTTCATCGCATATCTTGACGCCTTCCATAATCCTACTTTTGAATGAAGCTATTCGAAGATACAATGCAGTCATAATAATCTCAGTTAAAGGTTTAGAAGTAAGAATTTTTTATCGTGTGTGCAATGAAATAACATTATGTCAATATTGTTATGATATGTACAGAACTTTATTGTTTATTTTTGATAAGTTTACGAAACGAGTATATAGTCTAGTTTTAAGGTAAAGAGTCATACTAAAAACCAAGGCTGCGGCTTGCTATTGCAATACGCTGAGTATAGCCCTTTTTGGGGTTTCGTCAAATTCAAATTCAAATTTCAAAATCATTTATTTCACAGGATTTTAGCCTAGGTACAATAAGACCTACCCAAAGGGTGCCAACGGAACCCTATCACTGAGACTCCACTGTCTGTCTGTCTGTCTGTCCGTTCGTCCATCCGTCCGTCTGTCACAGGGCTTTATCTCTTGAGCCGTAATAGCTAGGCACTTGACAAATTACAGATTGTGTATATTGTGACCGCTATAACAACAAATACAGAAAACCGATTAAATAAATATTTAAGGTGGGCTCCCATACAAAACACGTGATTTTTTTTGCCGTTTTTTTTTCTCGTTATAAATAACTGCAACAGGTAGACGCTTGAAATAATCTCAGAATATTTAGTTGTATAATCACTAATATGTAATAATTATTTTTTTTAGTTTTTATTGATTTTTCTTACTATGCCGAATTTAGGAAAGTTTTATTCTTTCTTTCTTTCTACACAAGGTAGAAGGCGAACTGTTTTCTACAACTGGACGACTTATTACCCCTAATTTGCGTGATTAACTGTAAGCATTATGCTCCTGGAGGAAGCTTAGCAGACCCTTTACATTGCCGACGACTTCCTGGAGTGACCCCGGTGACCCGAATTGTAGTGCCCTTTTGGTAAGTATTATATTTGGTAGAGGAAAGTGACCAAATATGGAATACCATTTTGTTTTTCCGTATATTGTTATTGCATATTAGGAATACTATTCCATATTTGGTCACTTTCCTCTAACTATATAAATTAGTGGAAAAGTTTAAAAAACAAAATGGGATAAATAACGAAAAATGCATTTTGATGTATTAGAAAGAAGAAAGAAAGAAAGAAAGAAAATACATTTATTCACAACACAAGACACAACAATGGCATTAGAATTAGCTGCATAAATAAATAATTGATCAACTTTTGTTTTTATGAAAAGAGTAGAACAAGAGTTTGGAATAGCCAACTGCGTAGGTAAAACTCCATAAAGCAATCTGTTTTTAAACGATGGAGCTCAAACTTAAACTGTTAAAATCGTAATGATTGCTTCCTGTAACTTTTAACGGCGTAACTTGGTATCACTACCTACTAATTATTGAACTTCCAAAGAATTCTATGACTTGGTTGCTCTTAGGATCCTCATTAGGTATATTATGGAGTAGGTAGAGGTAAGTTTCTAGGAATTATCTATTCTGAAAAAAACCTGATTGACTTTCTTGCCGGATTCTTCTCAAAAAAGTTTTTTCGGAACCGGTGGTAAATTTTTTGACCTTCTTACGAGATTTTTATGACCTATATTCAACTTTGACTTTGAAAAATTAATTATGTCAAAATAAGGGTAGGTACACCTTAAATTTTACGTTAACTTATTATAAAATAATTCGGATCTAAGCTAGGCTTAGAGTAAAATTTTTCTTTCGTACTATTTTATTTTTTTCATCGATTTATTTACTAGTAGTAGTAGATATTAGTACGCCATCATAAACTACGCAGGTAAACTATCTAGTATTGTCAAGTCATGTTCATTACATCATATGTAATCATTTGTAATGAACATATGCATGTTTTGATGTGTGATAGTGATAGCATTGTTTTACGTATTGTATATACATGTACAACACAATGTGTTTTATACCTATTACGATGACCGTAAGTAACCGGATAGTCCCTTTTAAGTCATCATCAGCTATTTTAGTTTACATTTCTCTACACTACATGAGGAAGAGTAAAGAAAAGACGTGTCTTATGTGAAATGTTAAACAACAAAGACGACGGTGAACTTGACGTTGCCTATTTATAACACAACCTCGAGCCTCAGACTTTGTTACAAATAGCGCGTCTAAACACGCCTACGACATCTCATTTTCAATAATATCATACGCCGTAGGGACGTCAAAATTGTTTGTATCCTCATCTTGCGTAAATTGTTTATTGTAACGTAACAATTTTACGTAACTGTTGTATTTTTTGTTGTATTTGTTGATTTTTTAAGATGAGGCATTCAATTTGCCAATTTTCTTTCTGTTTTTTAAGCAAGCTAGCTAAAGTATGCGAAGTTATACTATTTTATTTTTTCATCATAATAAATTCTGGGAATTGGCGCAGAAAAAAGTTTTTAAATTATGTGTTGTTTCAAAATATATTTTTATGGAGGTTTCACGTAGGCTTTGCCGCTAGCTAAACATTTTTTTACTGTGCTAGACGTATTTTCCAGAACTACGTCTATAAATATTACGATACATAAATAGCGGTACAAGTAGTATCTAGCCAAGTCACTTAGTTTATACTTTTTGGACTCTATTCCGCGTACGACTTTTTTATTTATTGATACTGGGCGAAGCTAGCATCGAAATATTTTTATCAAGTTACTTGCGCGTCGAATTTTCTTTATTTCGAGTGATCGAATTTATTTGCAATTTGGTACGGATATTTAGTTAGAATAACAATGAAATGCAGGTAACAAAAATTATCTGAATCATGAAAGAAACATGTACCTACTTAAATGTTACATCAAATTGAAAGTACACAACAATTTTCTCTAAAACAGTAAAATAACGTTGCTGCCGCAAATGATATTCGTGTATCTCTGTAATGCCGTGTAAATGTTATGAAATAAATAAATAAATTTGCTTGCATTTAAAAGACGCAGCGAGTAAAAATATTCGATTAATAAATGTAAATAAGACCTCAACGAAAGACGCGCAAAGAACTCGCGCGTGCCGAATACTCGGCATCCCTGCTTAGCAAAACACGTAATGAAATATGCCGTATATTTAATGGATATTACTTGTCTATACGGAATAACAAGCATTGTTAACGCTGATCGCACACGCGACACTCGCCCTTGCGCCTCTAGTAATAATGACGTGATTAACTTTAACGACGTCTTTAAATCTTAATGTGTCGCACTCCGATGGAAGCTGTTTCCGACGGGAATGAGACCATTCCTATTAATTAGGAGCAATGTTTGTTAATGGATCAATTATGGGATTAGTCTACGAAGATTTGCGATAGAAAGTGGCGGCGCGTAATTTTGGTTCTATAAAAATGGGTGTAATAATTTCTATAGCAATAACTTTACGTATAAACGAAATGCATTATACTCCCAAGGATCAACATAGGATACCTTTTATTCCGGTAGAGGACGCCACCGCGAGATAACCTAGATCCCCTCAGACGAAGTCACGGACATAAGCTAGTTGCATAATACACAAATGTTTGAACAACTCTAGGTGTGTTGGGTAAGGACAGTGAGCTCTGTGTGGGAATATTTTTTTCGGTTTTATAAACAGAACGTCTCTGTAAAGGTTTTTCATTAAAATTTTGACGCAAAGTGTAGTCACGCCTTTGACGCGGTACACGTTAAACATCGATCAAAGTATATATGGAAACCTGAAAAATATTTATCCATTTATTACGTATATAATAAAAATAAATAAATAAATATTTCCCATTGTCCATTTGTTATGTGATATATTATAATATATCCATATAATAAATCCACAGTATAGTGTACTGTATACATGGTATATGATATTGAATTGAAATTACATTATGGATTTCATAAGCGTTGCATAAAAAACATGCACGTCTAAAATTCATGTCACTAATCCCTGATTTTAAGTTCTTATGCCTCGTAAATATTTTTCAAATTGATATTATTATTCTTTATCAGGTGGTAGGACCTTGTGCAAGCTCCGCCTGGATTGCTACCACCATCTTGCTCGCTAATCCTGCCGTGAAGCTGCAATGCTTTCGCTGTTGTGTTTCGGCGTGGAGAGTAAGACAGCCGGTAAAATTACTGGCACTTGAGGTACCCTATCTTAGGCCTCTAAGGTTGGCAGCGCATCTACAAATACCCCTAGTGTTACAGATGTTGATCCTCCTAACGCCCAGAGTCCATTATAAAGTTTGATGTTCATAAATTTAAAAAAATGACTTGGGCGTTAGGAGGTTATGGGCGGTGGTGAACTCTTACCATCAGTAGACCCACTTGCTCGTTTGCCATCAAATCAAATAAAAAAAACTGTTGCGAAAAGAAACACATGCTTTTCTATTATACATAATTAGTTAAAGTTGTATTAAAAACTATCCGCGGATTTTTTTTCGTGAAATATATCCAGTACATTATTACACTCCAGGCTATAGAGATACAAGTACACATACACACATCATCAATTAAGACAACGCATTAAGGTGGCGGAAAGCCAACAATACATATTTAATCCCGTCGAACCCTCGCACGTGACCGGCCCAATACCTTATTAATAATTCAACTGGCGTATACAATTCATCAAATAAGGAGTTTCTATGTATTTCAGATATTTATTACTCGTCCCTAAGGTTGATCGGATCTGAGTAGATTGAGTACAATATCGCAGGGGGTCGATGAATGTTCCAGGCAGCTAATAAAATACACCCTGGTGTTTGGTTGCTTGCTTTGTAGTCGATAATATATCGCTTGTTGATAAACTCCCGTTGTTATGGCCGCTATAAGACGGGGTAAGACCTTTGATCTTGTTGAGAAATATTGTACGCCGTCGATGACGTATGGCCGAGAGATATTTGATGCCATTGTGTCAAATACTGCTGAGAAAGTATGTTTCTTTATACAATATTGGCTTGCCGCAACACTATTCTGAGTAGGGCCGGATTTTTCTATTCAATGTTCTTTCAAAATGTTTTCCTTCTCTATGTGTATTGAATATGTGTAAGTAGATAAATGTCTCTTCCTCTCTCTCTCAATATAATAAGTAAAAAACACTACGCAATTCGCATTTCGCAGTCGTCCATTAAAATAGGTTTAGTGTCTGCTTAGTTCCCCTATTTTTATCTAAGTGTTGTTGTTTGTTTTAACTTTTTCTAACTTTCCTATCAATAGATAGGTAACTGAATTGTAGACGTAATATTTTGCCTTATTTTATTGCATTTAACTACGAGTATAGAGGGTGTTAATTAAATAACTGAAAACCAGAAAGTAGTTTGCTCAGAATCGAGAGTAGAATCGATTACACTATGTTTTAAATCTAATACAAACTTTCTAAATAGATGTATTACAATAATTACTTAAAAATAGAACACAATAATACATTAAAATTAGAGTCATTTAAAAACAAAAGTAAAACAAACTAATAATAACTAAACTATAACTAAAAGAAATTTGAAAAATATCCCCCCGCGGCATAGATCCAAAGATGCTGGCAGCATTTCCTCGCTGTAATACAATAGTGATACATGCTGATACGTTGTGCGAGGAAGCTGCCAGCTCTGTTTTAAATTAGGTTATAATGAAAAAATATTTTTGAGGTGCTGATGTTTTCAATTATTTAATTTAACCTTGTAATGTTGCAGTTTTCAAAAAGTTAGACTTTTGTTAATGTTTTTCGATACTTGTTATTTATTCGACTTGCTTACTTCCTTTCAGTTGGGTTTGTCTTTGAATTTCGTAACTCAAAATTACAAAGGAACTCGTTTAATTTTTGTTAATTAAAGGAATTTTAAAGTAAACGTCGGCTGTTAATTAATTTCGTATCGAGTTTGCTAATTTTACTTATATTTTGCTGTGAATACGCTTAGATTACATACAAATAACTTTTTTTCTTTATCTAAATTATAAACATATTTTTTTAACTCTGGAAGGTCCGTACAACGTAAAATTTTCATATTTACGGTTATTTATTTGCGAGCATACACGCACGACACGACACACGGCGTATTATTAGGGGTAGTTGTCACGCAGGTGACGCGCTTTAACGCTCTTTCGCGAGATTCGAAACGAAAGCATAAAAAATGCACCGTTGACATATTTACCCAAAAAATTATTGGTTCTCTAACATTTGCTGGAATTTCATGTGCCATAATGTATCTATTCCCATAACTATCATTTGTCATACATAAAGTAATTTAGTAAAGTATATTTAATTAAGATATTTCGAGAGGTTTATTAATAAATTTTATTATACATGTTATATTTTAGTTTACTTCTGACAGACGTTGTTATAGCAAGTGACATTATGACAAATGGAATTTTGGGTAACGAAATATGTAGTTCGAAAATTATCAGTATAAAAACCATGGTGTTTTACGACCAAAGAAAGAAGTAGACGTTCAACAACTGTCCCATCCGAACAAAACATCGTAACTCGCTTTACACCACTTTACGCGTTTAACCGTTTAGATTGACGATATTGAAATCGCGAGCTGTCAGCCTTACAGCACTCTTCCATTACCTTTTAAATACCCCTCGGTGCCAATAAAACAGAAATAGCGGGATAATGTCTTTTACTTAAGTGTTCTTCTTTTCACTACTAGATTTGTTTGTTTGCAACAAAATAAACGATTTGGTTTTGTAAGCAGTTGTTGACGACTTTGTCTGCATATAATTTTCTTATGGCTTAAATCCGAGCCGGATTTACATTTCCTGTTTAAATAAGCTTTAAATAGAAGAAATTATGTCTCCTTTTCTTTTTTATTTTCGTTTGGCAATTAGAGAGTCCATCTCGCTCCACAAGCTTTGCCACAATCGATAATCATTTAAATAAATTAGGAGTCGACTTGTTATCGCAATTTTAAAAACAAGACTGACGGACACCGAAGTGATCTTGTAAGAGTTCCGTCATTATGAAATGAGCTACGGAACCCTAAAAAATACATTTGTAAACTTTCTTTTTCTTAGCGTTACTTAATTATTGTCTAGACTTCAGATTTACTCGTACACACCCATGCCAAGTTATAAATAGATCGAATCGTAGGAAGTGGATAAAAGTTGACTTGCAACATTTGTTTATACGGAGAACTTTTGAAAACAGTTGTAACTCAATTCAAACTGTAAATGCAGAGTAATTTATCTATTCGCAAACAGAAGATAAAAATGGTGGAGGCTTCTGTGCCGCTGTTTTTTCGTGAATAATTCTCACTGGGAACTATTTCTTTTCACTGTTTATGACCTGTCATGAATACCAAAGTTCAGTTCCGTGTTGGAGTAGTTTCGGTGTCAGAGCGGTACAGTCAAACGTACACGCAAAAAAATGAAGAAGCAAAAAGAAATTCAATATGTTGAAGAACCTGAAAACTGGTAGGCTATTTAGGTATACTTATGGTGTTTTAATTTGGTTTTGTAACTCAGTTACAAGTAATTTCTACTAGCTGTTTGTTGACTGTCATAAAATTAAAATTCTGAACGTATAATCTGTCATACTTTTAATTTGTCTTGAAGTGCTTTCTATTTGAAATTATATTTTTTCCAGAATCTTTCTTCAACTAACTAATTTACTGCATTTTATTAGAAAAAGTCGTAATATTTCTTAATTGTTCATATATAATAAAGGGATCTAAAATAGAAAGTATTTTTTTTACTTGCTGTACCATGTCCAGTTGTGCTCGTAGATGGATGGAGGATGGACTCAGCTTCTCCCGTAGGTGTCGTAAAAGGCTACTACGGGACCTGACGTCAGAGAGGGCACCAGTGCTCTCTATTGGCAATTACGTCGGACTCTTAACCGTCTTTGTCGAAGACAAAGAGAAACTACCACACTATTTTCCCAAGACAAGGCTTTTTATGATTCCGGTCAGCCGTTATAACCAATTTTATAACACTTTTTACTTTTAAATGCTCTATCAAAATATCAATGTCTTTCAATTTGACAATCAATTAAACATTTGACAGTGACAGAATAAGCCCTAATGCATCATCATCATAACAGTCCTAGTACGTTCACTGTTGGACATGTTTCCCCTATATACCTCCTTCAGTTGGAAGCTGTATGCATCCACCACAAACCTGCGGCTTTAACCAGCTCATCCGTCCATCTCGTCTAGTTCATTACCATAATATAATGCAGTAAGTCTACTAAGCTCACTAAGCCCATACCAGATAGCATAGCATCACTTTCGTTGAATCAGAGCTACGAGCCCGGTGCTACGATGCCCGCGCGTGCTACGAATATGCCATAAAAGTGCTACGCCGTAGCAGCCAAGGGATTACTGCTACGTCGTCCGCTACATCTACAAACAGAATCGTAAGTATGCTTTAACGTTTGATTTTTTTATTGAACCCAACAAGATTTTTACCAGTTTCAAAAGCTTTCAGCATTAAACGTTCCGCCGTTATGGCTATTAAAACTTTTAGCTGTTTATGAATTTTAATTCTTGATAATTTCTCCAGTTAGTCGGAAAAGATAACTTAACTCATCTTTAATCTAATAACGTTTCACTGATTATAGAAATTCTTGCCTTCTATTTCTACGTATATTTTTTATTTGGTGGTAAAAGATAATAAAGTGTAAATTTGCAATAGGACATAATGTTACGAGTAACAATTTTTGTGTAATACAATATAGGAAAGGATTGATAAATATAAGCCATCCAGTTGAATAAAAAAAAAGCTATTAATTAAATTACTGAAAACCGCGATATTTTAGGACGGTTATAATTTTTTTTAAATCTTTTTAAATACTATGTCACTCTAAAAGCTGTACCAAAGGAACATTACGCATATGTTTCATTAAGGTTGTATGCACTACAGGTTGTCCTATAGAAAGATTATTAATCCCTGTTATGAAAAGTCAAAAATCACGTAGAACATATTAATATATTTTTAAATGGTTACGATGTTATAAATGGTTCGATATTATAAATTATAAATTTAACTCGATTATACCAGACAGGGCTGACAACATTTTTAACCCCTTATTTGTCATCCACGCACACAGTTTACACGAAGCTTAGATTGGTCCAGCTAACGAAGCCAAGTATTTGTTTGATCCACAAAGGCTTGTTTGCGAGGTCATCGCGGGTTCGCTGTCTACCAATGTTTGATCGTGGGACATACAATTATGACACGCCGGGGCAATTGTTTATAGACATTATGAACGTATTATTTTTTTATTTTAACTTTAGAAACATTAAGGAAAGAGAGGGTTTTGAATTACCATACTTTTCGTTCATGTCTCGTAAAAAAATACAATTAAATAATGTTAAGATATGATAGAAAATAATATATGAAGTTGTAAAGAGTTTAAGTGGTCACTTTGTTAAGCTTCATAAAATATGTTTCGACATGTTCCGTCGACTTCGCCTCAGAGTCGTTAAATTCATATCAATATTTGCTTTCCAGACATAAAATTGGTGTTACATTAAGTATGCGGAAGTAACTTTCTGCGTAAGTAATTTTCTGCCTAAACAATATTCGGAATTAACAAATTATGCGTAAAGCCCATTCGGCTTACGTTGGTTATGCGTAAAGGAATTCTGCGTAAACTGTTATGCGAAAACAGTTTCGGCATAAGTAGTACTATTATGCATAAACAGATTATGCAAAATAGAATTATGACATAAAAAATTGTGCGTAAACAAGGGGAACCCTGGAGAATACATAGAACTCATTTGTTTAATTACCAATTTAAATTATTCCGATTAAATTAAGGATTTTCTTTCATCATAAAATAATATCACAAACTCAAAGTATGGACACGCTTAATTACCTAAATAGAACTACCTAATTTAGAAAAATGCTGTATCATATTGGTTAACATTCACAGAGTTACAATCGATAACTTTGTGCCACATAAAATTTCAGAATATTATATCAATTTATACCAAAACTACTCAAATTATTTGCCTTACGCAACGATGTCAAGAAAAATTCGTTTTCGTTCAAGAATGTCGTTATCATTACAAAAGAACGGAAGCTCTTAGCTAGGGACAAACGGGCGTCGCACTTTGTGCTAGCAGCGAGTGAATAGCTAACCACGATTAATGGTTCGCGTTTTAAATATAAATACAACGAAATATTTGCCGAGAATGTCCGTTGCCGTCGGTACGGTAAGGACACACTGGATTAATTGTTAAAGATAATAATTAAACAAAGTCAAAACGCTATGGGACTGTTTCCCCATTCATTGGTAGATTGTCGTCTCTGTTTGTTTTGCCCGAATAAACAGAGACGGTATTACATTGTAATAGGAGATCGTGGTGGCGAGTGGTCAATAAAACGACAGTTGTAGATGTGCGTAGTATATAACTATTTAATTCAAAGTACATCTTAGTTACACAGTTGGATTTTCGTTAATACAAGCAATGTGCGTTTACGTAGCAGTAATTATTGCGTTGCTGCTAAACACTAAAAGTGAAACACTAAAAGTGGCCAGTTGCCATACAACAGCATATAACCTGATACATAAAATGTATTAATAAGTGTAAGACAGGCCCTAAATGTTCCCGACATTAAGAATGTGCTGGAATAACACAAAGGCTGGATTTTAGGCCTTACACACTTAACAGGGTGTGTTGCCACAGTTATTAAATGACCTATCCTCAGCCAGCAAATTAAGCGGCAATGTCTGGAGGAAGCTGTCCTGTCCCTTATTGCTTTAACCCAGCGAAGGACACGCCTTAACTGAATTAATTAAAGTGTACTCTATGAACCCCAAGGATAATGGACTGAGGCTACAAGTTGCGCATCAAAAAGAAAACGTGAGTTGAATTTGAATAGTTATAAAGCGGAAGGATGAATATTTATCACAATTTTCCAAAGTGTCGGATAGGCGGTCGAGCTCCCTTTATTTGTAGAGCAAATGCGCCTCTGTACCTACATTTGTTTCTCACTATAATCTGTTTTTTTATGATTTCTGTACAATAAACGAGTATTTTCGAACAACACCAGGAGTAAAAAAACTTACCGAGTAATAGAACTACATACTGGGTGATTTCGGGGTCATGAGCAGGAGTGAAAGGGGTGATGGGGACGTTCACACTGAGCAACTTTTACTATGGGACCAGCCACGAACTGGCATAAAAAAATTTACTATTCCATACATTTTGGATTGTTAGCGATCGATTATCTCTTGACTAGATGGTTTTTTTTCGCGATCTCGTAGCTGGTCCCATAGTAAAAGTTGCTCAGTGTGAATGTCCCCATCACCCCTTTTACTCTTGCTCATGACCCCGGAATCACCCAGTATACGCGAACTGAAAGTGTATGAACCGAGAGTTGATATGTAAGTATTATGATAACATCTCGGAATAGCGACTGTCGCTTAACTATCGCAAACTGTATGACGCGCGTCGCTTGTCACCGCGCAAGCAGAATTTCGTGGCACCAGCCAATCAGCTCTTGTCAAACGCGCGTCCCGTCTGGCAACTGAATGACGGCGGCTAAATCATCATTTCGTTCGTGTCGATTGGGTGTTCGCGGTTGGTGTCTTTTTTAAACAGTTAATGATCGTTTAAAGTTATTGTTTTTATCGGTAAAAATTAACTAGCGGACCGCGTTTGTTTTGAACCCGAATATTGTATTTTTTGAGAAGTCCGTGTGTTCGTTGGACAATATAAGCAAATAGGTCAGATGGGGGGTGGGGGGCAACAGTAAACGTCCTACGGCTACGGCTACGGCTGATATGATGATGACGATGATTGGTCAGATTCTATACCACAGCTTTCTAATTACTAATATTAAAAATGTTTAAAACACAAATAAATGGTAGTGTTTTTTTATCATTTTGATTGCAATTAAATTTGAAATTTGCTAATATTTTCTTCAAAGAGAACCGTTACTAACGAAAAACTGTAATGTCTCTCGGCGGATCGCTTAGGCAATTGCAATTAAGTTTAATCTAGCAGAGAGATATACCCGTTGTATTAAAATGTTAAGTTAACTTAAGCCTTAAAACTCGCCGACGTTAAAACACCAACACGCAAATGAAGGTAAACATTGATTTTTATTTTTATGTATTTTTAACATGGCTTAGGCACGGCACGGAGGGCAGAGCTATGAGAGTTTCCACTTTTTACGGCAGGTTCTTGTTAGTACCAACTTCCTATTGAAATTGAAAATGTGCCGGGCCACGTTCATTCGTTCCTGAAACGAATTCTAAAACACGGAGGATTTGGGATTTGCTCGATGGAATGTGCGGGACTTTGTTTGCTCTCCGTTTATTTGAGTACACAACGCGTACGGCTATCTATATATTGAATACATTTGAATATCACTTTTAAAACATGTTTCAATCTTTTGCTTCTTAAAATTTGTAATTTGTCTTTAAGGCTAGATTGTGCCAAATCAATTAATTTGGTGATTTGCAACCGCTATTTGTTATTTAGCAGTTCAAATCACGATACCTTTAACTTAATTTTATAAAAAAACAGTCAGATGACTTCACGGTCATGGTATTTTTTATTATTTTTATATTAAATATATATATATATATAAATCAAAAATAAATATGTAATGACATTTAAAAGAATATGGTTAATTGAAGTAGTTAGTCATTAAAAAATGCCATTAAACTCCATTTTTTGCAAAACCTCATCTTCATGCGGGAGGAAAAGTTCTTTCAAGAGTTTACAACACAAACAAAACACACATACACATAAAAACAAAATGTACATAATAAATATATAAAATAAATATCACGGGACAATTGACACCAATTGACACCTATTATTGGTACAAGGTCACTGCTAAATGTATGTAAATATTTAGACACTAAGCACCCAAGACTCTATACATAATGTCTGCACTCTTTGGTAAACGAACACAAACCTCAAGCTTTGCAGTCAGATTCTATTACCACTCGGTTCTCCGGTCGTCAACATATTTACAACCCTATCTTAATTACGGACAAAGGTAATAAATACAATAACACAAAACTAGAGCATATAATAAATAGCCACAGTTTGTCTGTAGCTACATGTAAATTCGGGGGTTGTAAATTAAATACTACACAATAGCAGAATAAAATAAACATCCTCGGCGGTTTCCTATTAACTCCAACATAAATAATTGACTCGAACCGCGCTTGGCTTTTCAGCATGTTCAAATTCAAATGAGCTCGTTCACGGCTAAAATTCAATCAAGAGAGTCAACCTTTACGGGGCATGGGTAGACAAACCCCAACATGGAAGGCACAAGACACAGTTGGGCAAAGTGTTTAATCAAGTCGGTGAATGGAGGCCAAGACGGGACGCTTTACGAGACCGCCGCACCGCCGCCACTTACTGCACGTTGACTAAATTCAACGTTTTATTGGGATGGAACGAAAAGGGCAGGGATCTTTGCTATGAAGGGACAGCCAGCAGTAGAGGTGAGATGTACTAGGCCTTTTTCATATCAAGTCTACCGAGTACGCGTCGATAAATAGACTCAGTCCACGAGTACGAGTATTTACGAGCACGCTACTCAATAGGCGCTTAAACATCATAAATGAAGTTTAGAGACTTGTAGATGCCTACTTGTAGCTAGGTGTGGTTAAAACCTTTTTTTCATTTTATACAGGCTTAGGACTACATCTGTTTGTTTCAAGAGTAAAAAATATATAAAAATAGTTTTTTGCCCGCGGCTTCGTCTGCGTGTAATTCGATTATCGCGCGCTGTTCGGGAATTGTGAATTTTTCCGGGATAAAAAGTAGCCTATATCACTCTCAGGTCCATAAACTATCACTATGCCAAAAATCACGTCGATCCGTTGCTCCGTTGCGGCGTGAAAGACGAACAAACATACAAACACGCACACTTTACACGCGCCTACCTACGCGAAAAGACAACCGGTCGGGAGTGCGTCCTTTGGCATTCATGATAAAACCTATTCCAGTAAATACGCGTGACATATAGACAGCAGTAGCAGCTTAAGTCGAATAGCCAAAAAGCTAAATAAACAGGTGATTTTGAGCTTGACTGTTTAGCTACTGGTACTGCTGGTTAAAGTACGAAAACTATACTCCCACGAAAATATCCCGCATCGAAGAGAAAATATATTTTGTATTATTATTTTTGCAACCTCTCTGTAACAGCTTGACCACGATTGACACAAGTATCCATCAAATGTATGGAAATAGAGATTCTAGGCGTCTCTGGGCTGACTTTGATGAATGGAGCGGCATTCACGAGATTGAAACTACTAGAAATAGTAAAGCGTAAATTTTCCTAATAAAATACCGGGTTTGGCCTGTAATACGAGCAAAAATTAAAACATAGATCGTCCTCGTCAAATTATACAATATTAGTTCAGTGACTTTTAAAAAGAATGGAGTCTTTGAATTTTCCCTTTCATACAAATTAAATACTGCTATCAATATGCGTCATCCTGAATACAACTGACGTTGCCTGTCACGCTACAAACATTAAGCATTTTAATTTACATTGCTTCTTCGAATGAACTAAAAAGTGTAATAAAAATCAAAAACGAATTATTTTTTACAATCGCTGAACTCATGTTGTTCAGTTTGACGAGGACGATCTACTTATGTTTTAATTTTTTGCTCGTATTACAAGCAACATCCGGTTAGAATATATGTTTTAATGTCGGATTAATCAAACTCATGCATAAATTTTGCATATATGTTAGCTTACGAATACGAGTTTAAGCTTTAGTTACAGTTGCAATCGAAAATGCAAAATTAGGATCTGCATTGTTTATTTTGTTTAATCAAATGTGATTGATGTTTACACGAATACCTAATAATTGGTAGAATTGAAATAGAATTTTTATTCATATTCATAGAAAAAAGGTTGTTACCTAGAAACAGTTGTAATAAAAATTAATAAGTTCTTACTAATAAAGAAATCTCCTGATTTTGTTTTACTTTTACAGATACTTGATGTTAAGTATGAAAATAAATTGACCAATTAAAGACCAGTCTTCACTAGGAAAAAATAAATAAAAACTCTGTATCCATTCTTTACATTGTTACTTTTTCCAAAGTGCCCCTTTGACACGACTCAGTTCGCTGCGGTGCCGCTCTAATGGACAAAAGCTCTAATTTCCTACCTGTCGATTTAATTTCCTGCTGGGAAATTAATTCTTGCTCATTATTTCCCCGGTCAAATTAATTCCCGGCTAAAAAAGCGTGACGCAATCAATCTTAATCCCTGCGGAAAGCTTTCGATATGAAGCTTATTGACCGTCACGTTTTTTTTTTCCAGCGCATAATATGTTTAAAATATCCAGGGGTCCAGCCATTTGAATATCAGCAAATATTTGACAAAAAGAAAACAGAAAGCTTTTGCCAAGCATTTCGTGCCATAACACTGATATTCAGCTAATTCGTAAACTTTTCTAAAAAGGTAAAAATCTAAATGAGTTATCTAAGTTGCTCCAATTTAGGCTACTTTTGTAAATATTCTGAAAAGAGAATTTGCAAAACTAAAAAAAATAAAAACATAGGATTTTTCGTGGATTTTTCGCTGTATAACTCAGCTACACGTACATGTACAGTCAAGGGCAAAAATATGTATACACTTTAGTACCTAGTCACTTTAACCGCTGTGAGAGTTCATATACAGCAGTTCAAATATGACGGAAATAGACAAGGTACTAAAGTGTATACATATTTTTGCCCTTGAATGTACGTCGTATTATACCTACTGATTTTTTCATTAAAGTAAAAAAATACAAGTTTCAACCTTTGTTTGAAAGTTTCAATCATTGGTGTAACAAGTCCAATTAAATCTCGTTACTTTTCTAATTAATTACCTACAATTTTCCGTTTTTACATTTCTAGAGTATAAAACGCGATTAAAACAAAGTGCAAATCTAGGTACAAAGTTAGTTAAAAAATACATATATGGGAATACTTATACTCGTACAGGCGGTAGTGTAGCTGTTTTATTGATTATCATTTAAAATAAAATTATAGCATAATACACGTCCTATAATAAACTTTATTATACGTCGATTGTATAATAGAACTGTAGAAGGAAGTTGAAAGAACAAATTTATATAATACAGACAGCGATAGCCCTGACGCTTGATTGATAGTTCTATGATATTCCACTTAAAATAATTACTGAATTTATACATTTATTTAATAAATTCTCAGTCTCAAAGTTTATTTTAATGGAACCGATTTCAATTAGACTGATTTTCACTTAAATACTTAATGGCTCGATTTCACGATTTCGTGTACCAAACACAACTTTTTATAAATCTTCCAGCTTTTCCATTTACGTTTTATATAGGTATCTAGGAAATTTTTTTAGACTTTACGAGCAGTTACTTTTAATAAATCGAATATCGTTAGCTGCAACGTGAATCAGCGTTTCAAACTTAATTGACCGATGTTGCCAGATAAAAGTAAATCCGTTAATTGGCTTTGCTAAGCTGCCCATTCCGACTCGTGACATAAAATTCAGCTGACATCATGAATATGTAGATGTTCCGACACTTCCGTAACCCCGAGGTTCGGCATGCCCCAGGGTCGCCTCGTCCATATAGATTATGGGCCAAGGCTGCCCAACCCCAAGTAGGGGGCTACAAATGGGCCTTGCAACACATTTGATTTGCCCACCAAAGGCGATATCGCGAACTTCAGTCAGTAACTTTATTCGCAAGCGGTGCCTTTATTGGATTGTTGAATGTTTTCTTGTCTAAATTTATGTTCTCCTATTGAAACATATTTAAGTAGGACAGGCTAAATCTATTCTGTTATTCCCGAAAAGTCGATAATTTCAGTATAATTTAACGTTTACGAAACGACCATTACACCATTATGAAAAAAAAATAGCCAATTCTATATTAAACTCATTGGGCATTGGTCTTGGGTGTTTAATATGTATTTAAGTATGTTTATCCGTTGCTTAGTACCCATAACACAAGCTTTAGTTTGCTAAGCTTAGGTACTTTGGGACTAGGTCAATTGGTGTGAATTGTCCCGTGATATTTATTATTATTATTATTTCCAAGACTGGTGTTTTTAATTGATGTGATAAAATAACTATTAATATATTATTTTGTCTGTAATAAATATCATGCAGTGAACTTCCTTCCATTCATGGCAATATCGTGTGTATTTATCACTAAAATTTGTTTTGGAGATACACAGCTACAATTTTATATCTATTTTACGCAAAATCTACTCCTAAGTATCTTAGAAACGTTACAGCTCTACTTTTTTTACTTTTTGTGAATTCATACTATCTAATTTGCAGACCATGCAAATCTTACCATAGGATGTTCCATACGCTTATCATTTGTTTTAAGAAAGCGTCAGATTTTTAGTCCAGTTCCAACCTTGCGTTATATTCATGCGATTTGGCAGTGCAAGGTCATGTTTGTGTAATGAGAGTTAAGCCAATTAGCAAGTTAAATTGCGCTGTCACCTGCAACTTGACGCGCCGTAAATCTACACTTGACTGTCGCGAGCGCTGGGAATTGCCCGCGTCATGGCAACACTAGCTACGTGACAGTTTAGTCAGCGCGGCTAGCGCGTGGCCGCGACTTACTTTTTTGCCTAAATAAGCTAAAAGACAAATAGGTACTTACTATTTTACAGGCAATTAAACTGGTACACATACACACAAACACAAACATCATGCCTGTATTTCCAAATGGAGTAGGCAGAGCACACGAAACGTTACCGCCTCGCAGCTACTTTTATGTAGGAATTTTAGGTTTTAAATTTGACAAAACGGTACAATAGTGGCAGGATGCTAGCCTGACGCCTACGGTATACCTTAACCTATATCCTCAGTCGCCTCTTACAACATCCACGGAAGAAATAGAGAGGTGTAATTCTAACCCGACACCACACGGGGGATTAAACTGGCAATATTCATATATACCTATACTTATAAGCAAAAATCTAAATGGTGTAAATCTTACAAATCAAATTTCATCCTTGAACCTTAGACTATATATATAATCTAAGCCTTGAACATTGTCTTTGTTGGCCGCTTCTTTGAACTTTAAATTCTGAACTATACGGATATTTGCCAAATATTATATTTTAAAAAATTTAATGTTTTTTTTACTATCTATTCACCTCTGTCTCTCAACTAATGGTAAGTAGGTACATAGGAGACCGTCATCAGCAGCGTCAGCAGCTAGCATATTTTTTTAATACAAATTAATTTTGTTCATGAAATAGGTACTTACTTATTTTGACGCTATGTGTCATGTTTTTTTTAAGGAAGGGCGCACATTAGCATCCTCTGTGAAAAATACTTTATTAGTGACACGACATAATAATATATGCAACGCACATCCGATTGATTAATCGACTGTCAACCTCGACCAATCAATCAGAGGGACCATTTCATGTTGTGTACACGTCACATCCACGCGATTTTAATAAACGAGGGTCCTAAATTTGCAAGTCACTTTATGACTAAGTATGTGAGATTGACCATGTATATCCCTCTTTTAGGTTTTTTACGGAATTCTTCGCTTACGAACCCGATTAATTTTATTTTTTTACTTCAGAACTTTTTTTTATTTTTTTCTTCTTTCTTCGAGATTTCCTAAGCTTTTTCGTAATGTTGTGCACCGCGTTATTTTTGATTTTCATTAACTTTAAGGGAATATTCTACAAGTCGAATAAAAGATAATCAAAAGTTAAGATAATTAACTATGCGCAATAAAAGAATATTAAGGTTCTTAGTTTACGGCGATTATTTAAAGTCCTAACTTATCAAGTTTGTAAATTTTATAATTTGACGTTTAAGAATACAGTCAGCATCAAAAGTAGCGGATGACTTTTTTACTTGGCTGGCACATTGACAATATTGCACGGCGTTTAGTACGTGGCAGTAAAACAACAAAGTACGAAAGTGTGTAGCTACTTTCGATACTGAATTCTACCTATATACGCGTCCGCGTAATCCCTCCGTCTTCTCCAAACAGCGTTTTATTCAGTTAAACATTTCTCATTTCAGTGGTAGGCTCTAGTGGACCGCCAGCAACGCGATTACTCTCAGTACTCCCCCCAAAGAAATTCTCACAAAGGCAGTAATAATTGGATAATCCCATCGTTGTTTTACTCGACCACGGCCAAGGAACCTCAGTTAATCTTCGCTCTGTTGTTCTTTAATGTAAATAGGTATTATCACAGAATAACCAATAGTACTATGGTATTATTTCAGTTCTACCCATACCGGTTGAGCTTTGTAACAGAAGCGAAAAATTACACTGGTTCTGCTACTCAAATGGAACTACTTTAGTTCTGCAACTTTCAAAAATTAAGAAATTTTATCATTATTTTTATTATAAACAAATCAAATGGTATTTCAATGTACGGCATCAAATAGCCTGGATTACATCGCCTGTCATGTAACAAAATGACAGATTTCACAATACATTACTTGTCCAATTAAACTTTAAACTATAATAAAAATCATAATACAGGCTATTTACAAAAGTTGTAGAACTAAATTAGTACAAGATGAAAAGTGAAGCTGTGTTTTAATTTTTTGCTCCTCTTATAGGGCCCACCTTGTAGATATAAGTACTTTCTACGGCTGGGTACAGGCTAATCTCAGTATGAGACAGCATGAGCTATAGTTTAGAATGGGAACTTATACACACCATCGCATTATTCCGCAAGTGTATGCAAGAAAAGACCTAGAGTGGCGACCATTGAACCGGTAGACGAAGTGTTGGCAGGCCTCCCACTAGATGGGCTGACGACGTCGTGCGAATTGCAGGCACAACCGGTGGATGCAAGTGGCGAGTTGTCGTTCTTTGTAGTGGGTTCAGATTTTTCTTCACCTTTTGCCCAGAGGCTTTTGCCCAGGGTAAATTTCATACAATTCAGAAAAATTCAGAAGAGAGAGTAAAAACTCGAACTCACAACCCTCCTATGAGAGACCACAGATCAATCCACTAAGCTACTACGCCTTGAGTAACTAAGTATCCACTGCCCTAATAGGGATCTTGACACCACCAATCAACTGACGTACTTTTTATGAGCTGTCAAAACACAATGCTCCCATAGAGTTTCAATGGCAATAGCGACTTATGATGTCATTATCCGCCACCTCAATCAACTAACTATTTATTTGTTTTAAAGCAACAAAAAATAAAATTTTACAGTAAATCGAAAATCAATCTAGTTCTCAGGGCTAAAATAAAGCGTATTTTTTTTACTGGAGTCATGCCTTCGAATTATTTTTTAATGGCGTCAACATCCTTATTCTCCAAAAATGTACAGAAATAGGGCAGGATGCGCAATATTCAAGTTCTTATTAAGTTAGCGGAACTTTTGTTTGGTTAGCATCGCGATATCTAATATTTTCCTGTGATTAAACTCGTTGTTGCTCCCACGGGAAGTTTGGTACCTGAGCCTTATTGGGGAGCCGAAAATGTTAATCTTAAGTTTACGCGAGAGTGAGATGCTGGCCCTATAGTACAAAGTGAAGAAATCGAACTTCGTATATTACCGTCCCGCTGATGCTAATATTATTTAATATAAGAGTGAGAGGGACGGTACGATACGAACGTGGAGTTTCTAGTTTCGTAGTAGCCCCCCTGAACTCGGCCGCATTTCATTTGGAATTGGAGTGAATTTGACGGGATCTAGTGTAGATTTGAATCCGTTAGAATAACGGTAGGACTGGGAATAATTACAGGTACACGAGAATTCGCGGTGGCGTTATGTCACGTAGTTTACAAGCAAACTTTTAAGAGGAAACGTCATGGGAGTGGTCGGAGACAAAGAGAAACTTTCAAGGGTAAGCGACAGCTATTAGATTATCCTCCTTCTACTTTCAAATGGATCCCCTTGCTGCTATAACACCGTCTATTTAATACTTTTCAACTGACACTTTTGCATGTATACACAGTTTGTGCAAGGAGCACAAATTCTGTGTATGTAAAGGTAATAAGAATTATTTTTATATTCAACCGTTTTGCACTGCTGCAGTTTTTCTATAACGCAGTTGTGACAGAAAGTAAAGTTGAGTACGGCTGCCTTAGGGGTTCGAGTCTAAAGCCCTAGCTCAATAGGTTTAGTAAGGTAACCCGGTTGTCAAATATAATACTTCAATAAACTTCAACTCTACATCCTCTAAGATCAAAGGAACTGAAATAAAGTGGAAAACATTTGCGCTAACACATCAGTTGCCACAGGTGCACTTGTATTGTTGAATAAAGATATTTACAAAGCGCTGCATGTTACCTACAAATTCTTATTTCCTTTCCAGTGAGGTTGCCAACACTGGGATTTCAGAGCTAAATTTAGGAGCCAAGCTACGAGTTGACTATAGTGATCACTAGCGTTTACCTGTAGCTTTGCTTGTATGAACCTTTAGGTCTGGTAGTTGTATTAGAATCCTGAGACTTTACTAAATTCAACATTACATAATCATCCGGGTTCCGAAGGAATATCGAGATAAAAATTAGCCTATGTTATTAGAAATTCAGCTACCTACATATATATCAACTTGTTATTCTGATGACAAAGAATAACACACAGAGAGACACACTATCGAACACGGAAAGGCACATTCTGGGACGCACGCACGCACACACGGAGGACCAACTCGGCGAGGTTCTTGAAAAAGTGCAAATTAATTAGGGACTCTTGAACAAGGTGACCTCCTCACATACACTCGAAGATGAGCCCCGAATGCGTAGCTATTCCAACCACTTCCCATGACTGTTAAAGATCAGTACTAAGTCTATTTCAGATATACATTGTTATTATGTAACTATTATTTAAAATAAGCCACTAGAAAAAGTTGTGGTAGCGTGGGTAGTTCGACCAATGACCTCTCATTGAAAATTTTCAAGAATAATAGTATTTTTTATTATGTAACAAGTTAGAATAAATCACTTTAATTAGTCGCTTAGTTTATTTCGTTTTTACTTTTGGGCCCTAAACTTTATGACACTACGATTTTTTGAACAATTTGTACGGATGTCCTTGTATAAACAAATTTGCTGCTGTTATTTTGATTTCCATGTCACTTAACCTTCTAACGTCCAAGTAAATTTTTTGATTTATCAACATCAAACTTTATGTCATTTATTTTGAGTTTGATGTAAAATTACAATAATTACAATAACAAAGGATGGTTATAAAGGACTGTGGGCGTATTTCCACGATTCTTCATAAGTTAAGAAACAAAAGATAAAAAAATACAGTGAGATATAAACGATAACAGAGGTTTGGCAGCTCGCTTAAATTTCATCACCTCAAGTTATTTTGGCAAATACTTCGGCCTTAAGACTTACCCCCTATTTCACCATCCATTGATTAAATTTATTTGACGTATAAATGTGATGCCGTCTCTATTTGTTTTATTCGAATAGATAGAGACGGCATCACATTTATCCGCCAAATAAATTTAATCAATGGGTAGGGAAACAGCCTCTTATACTTTTAAATATAATATCGTCAGAATTTTTTAAGCGAGAGCCTATAATTACAAAAGAAAAAATCACTAAGTCATGCCGGAGAAGGATTATTTTAAAAGGCAGACGAGACATTTTCTAATTCTCCGTTCACGGACCGAAGCCAGCGCTTATAATCATTAAACGTTATTCTGAGCACAAATTTCAAGATTTTTCATAATTATTCAAAAGGGAAAGATACATTTTTGCGAATAGCCGTAGATGGTTACAAAGAATTTATTTTTACGTAGGAAAATGCCGTTTATTACTCCTCGCAATTTTTCCCATAATTGCTAACATTCCTGGCTGCCTGCTTAGCTCTAAATATAGCTTCTGTTGTATGAACGACTTTACCTAGTCACCCTTAGTCTACTCGTGATCATTATGTTTCGTATTAGTACCAAAACACGTCACTGACTATAAATTGATGCGTGCTGGGATGATGATGAATAAACAAAAAGTCTTAAACATCTATCATTTTAAAACCTAGTTTTACTTGGTCTTTATACTCTCTATGCTCCGTATGTCTACCGTAAACTGAATAAACCTTTTCGATTCTTATTGTCGTAGTTGTGCACTCATAAATGAAACAGCAGACGTTTTTCCGACATTTTGTAATAAAGAAAGAAAAATTCAACAGAAACAAAATTAAGAAATACAAAAAACTAAAGTGGTTAATTAAAAGGTTAAATGCCACACTTGAGCTTGCTGTTTTAGTCTGAAACGCATTTTTCCATGATTCTTTACTAGTTAAGAAACAAAAGATAAAAATACCTACAGTAAGATACCAACGAAAAAAATTAAAATCACTGAACTCCTCTGTAATTGTTTCTCAGGATATTTTAACTGCGGTTGTCAAATGTTTCCCTGTATCTGTGTTTATATTTAAGTTTTGTACTGCTTTATGGTGCGCAATAAAGAATATTTGTATTGTATTGTATTGTTTCCATACCTATCCAAACCCAACTAACCCAAACATCTGTTGAAATATACGGGAAAAATTTGAAGGCACCTTATATTCAAAGAAAGTACTTACAAGTAATTTCCAAAACAACCATAGGTACAGATTACAGGTTTGAATATATTTAGTGTAGTCAGAAGAGGTCGTATTTATTGGCGACCAGATGGCCGAGTGGTTAGAGAACCTGACTACGAAGCTTGAGGTCCCGGGTTCGAATCCCGGCCAGGGCAGATATTTGTATGAATAATACAAATGTTTGTTCTCGGGTCTTGGATGTTTAATTATGTATTTAAGTATGTATTTATCTATATAAGTATGTTTATCCGTTGCCTAGTGTCCATAGTACATACAAGCTTTGCTTAGTTTGGGACTAGGTCAAATGTCAAGTGTCCCATGATATTTATTTATTTATTTATATTGTTTCTCCACTAGATTACTGAAGTTTTTTTTTCTATTTTTTTGCGGGTCAAGTAATGAAATGAACTAAAATAATTTCTTTGCTCACTCGCAACCTTACGATAGCTGGGCTTATGCAAAATATGCGTGTTCATGCAGTTTCTCCACCTCCACACTGTAAGAACACACACAAACCCATCTATCACCACCACCACAACACACTGACGCGTTCCGAACTCAACCAGAGTTCATCTTCAGAAGTAACGCCTGATTCAATAAATTGCTTAAGTAATTACTGAAGTTTACTGAAGCTAATTGAGAAAGCAAGATAATAGGAACATATCAGACAAAATACGACGAAAAAGTATTATTCAATAGACCTGTACCGTACCTACACAGACAGTCACAGGAATTGTCAACTCAGAATTAATGCTGCGGTCGTGAACCACAACAGCGACTTTTGTCAACCCGTTCTCTGTTGCGGTAGTCTCGTTACGTTACGACCTTTATACGTTTCCAATTCATTATTTTTGATGGTGGAAGTATTTCACACTTCCACTGAACGTAGCTATAGTTTAATTATTTTTTATCATAATCACTAGATCTCACCCCGTAAGAACTTTAGAGTTGAACACTTAACCAAGGGACCCACTACATCCTTGTTTTTTTTCCTATATATTTGCAATTTAAACTTAAATTTTGTTTTCCTAGCTTTAATAATTGTAACGTAAATAATATTGTTTTGAAAAAAAAAACTTTCTGTCAAGTTTCTTCCAGCGCATTCTTCTCGGTAATGGTCATCTTTCCGAAAACGCTGGTAGTATGAAAAGTGACTAGTAGAAGAACCCTTTGCGGCCTATTTTCAGAACACACAATATACAATAGACGTAAATTTTCATTAGAAATAAAACATCGGCTTTAAAAGACATAAACCTTCATTACTGCATATTATTATTGTTCACTATTCGCCCCACAGTTTCGTTTTCCGCCTTTCTCAATGAAGATACGATAACTAGAATATTAGTATTCCATTTGGTATTTCTTTGTCCCATATTTTTCATGGACTCGAGCAACAGGAAATCCTATCAATATAATAAATATGACGGAATAGGAAAACATAACAATTTTATTATTCTATTCAATTACGTATAAAGTGGGTGGAAGAATGTGGAGTCATTTTACAAACAGCGTACAAAGTTTTGGTAGAGACAATTTACAAAGATCTTTTGTATATTACGTTTCATTAATCACTGCGAACGAAAACGGGGGCCTGGTATTTTACTAAATAATTTGTAACAGAGGCAGACAGGTACTACACATTCCTATAATACTTTTAGCTGGAGGAGCGATGACAAGAGGTTCAACAGTGCGTTAAGTTAACGGTCTACGTCTCTAATTGCCTGCATTCGCATCAAAAGCGTTGTCCTCTCCCAAAAATATATACGAAAACGATTTTTTTTATCGAATATATCGTGTATTTAGGTTTAATACAGGACGTAACTAACCAAGTAGACAAAAGACAGGTAACTGTTTATTTATAACCAAACATCAAAATACCCTAAGCTGATCTACACACACACATTTTATACACGCAGCATTATGTAACGCATAAAACATTTCCCGAGCATATCCCATTATCTCCCAACCTAAATGGAGTTGAGTCCGTAATAAACAAGAGATACCAATCTGTCCGCAAGTGAGATTACCTCGTAATGACTGTCGACACGATAATCGTAAAATAATTATCTGACCATTACCGCCATTAGTAACCCTTAATTCGACTGTTTTCCATGTTCCTTGCCACGTTTCATTTCATATTACATTGTGGAACATGAAAATCTAATTGAACCCCATGGAAATCCAATTATACAGCTGTACAATACCATTGTACTTAAAAGCTCTACAAAATTACAGAATTCTATTTTATACAATTTGTTTAAATTTTTTCAGGTGACAAACAGGTTATGTGCGGACCAGTTTTATGAAGTTTGTTTTCAATTTAAAAGCAGAAGTATATTCGGACTGAATTGGAGGATTAATTGAGGCTAGTTTGTTTAGTTAAAAGTTGATACAATAGTTTGCACAATGAATATCAAACTTTGTATGTAAAATATAGATACAAATATTTTAGTTTCTTATAATGAAGCTTTCTTGCATATTTATACATCATTTGCGTAAGTAAGTATTTCAATATGAAAACTTAGGTATTCACTATGATTAAAAACTTCAAAACTCATTGACATGGAGGTCTGAGTGCACTACGGTGTACGATTTGCTTTCTAAACAGAAACAATAACAATACAAACTTTTAATCTCGGAGTAAATGTGGTCGTTAAAAGCTTTTTACTGCAACCTGTATCGGAAATTCTCTCACTCCAGGGCAAAATGAGCTCATTACTTCACATATAGGCCTCATAATTGCTAGCAAGAAAGGCACGGGCTTGCGACAAGAAGCTGTTTTACAGAGGTAAGAAAAAAGCGCCAATTACGCAGGTCTATGAAAGCTTGTGTTAATGGCACGGAATAGTTATTTGTTATGCAAGGCTGGAAAGTGACTGTTTGGCGCGAGTGCATATATTGAAACCCGAGCAAGCGAAGGACTCTAGGATTGAACCACGAGCGAAGCGAGTGGTTCAAATGAAGAATCCTGAGCGCAGTCGAGGGTTTCAATGGCACGAGACGCTAAACAACTTTAGAGCCGAGCGAAACACACAATTTTTCACTTCACTACAGCGAGAAAATGGCAAATGGAATAAAAACTGTGCAAGCAGTTACTAATAAGTCGGTTTTATTATTCACTTATCAAGCAGCAAAGGATTGCATGGCATAAGTATCAAGGTGTACTAAAAATTAAAAGTAAAATCACAAAATGAATGTTTAGTAATAAGAATAAAATAACAGATTAATTAACAGATTTAAATATTACTTCAACAAATGTATGACGAACTTTCTTTGTGAACACGTCAATATTCAACGCTTTCTTCCTCAACCTCGTACCTACCCGAATTGTATACAACAAATAAACACTCTATCGTACTTAACATAAAGATGATTCTATAGCAATTTTGTGGGAAGATACGAGGTTGTGAAAGTAAGCGGTCGATGTATTTTCAAGGGGGCAGCCGTTCACGATAACGTTCGAATTTCAAAAACTCTTTCCAGCCTAGAGGATAAAAAGCCACTTTCCACGCAGATTTCGAAGGATAAAGAAAGCATTTTCGAGCTAGTGAGGTGAAAATATTGTTTTTTTATCCTCTAGGCTGGAAAGAGTTTTTGAAATTCGAACGTTATCGTGAACGGCTGCCCCCTTGAAAATACATCGACCGCTTACTTTCACAACCTCGTATCTGGCCACAAAATTGTTATTGAATCATCTTTATGTTAAGTATGATAGTGTTTATTTGTTGTATACAATTCGGGTAGGTATGAGGTTGAGGAAGAAAGCGTTGAATATTGACGTGTTCACCAAGAAAGTTCGTCATACATTTGTTGAAGTACGTAATAGCACAGAGTAGACTGTATGTACGTACCCACTGTAATACCGTTATATTGATTTGGATTGAAAATACTATTATACCTTTATAATACTAAAAATGTTTGATAAGTGGATAATAAAACTGACTTATTAAAAACTACTTGCAGTCTTTCTTTCATTTGCCATTTTCTCGCTGCAGTGAGGTGAAAAATTGTGTGTTTCGCTCGGCTGTAAAGTTGTTTAGCGTCTCGTGCCTTTGAAACCCTCGACTGCGCTCAGGATTCTTCATTTGAACCACTCGCTTCGCTCGTGGTTCAATCCTAGAATCCTTCGCTTGCTCGGGTTTCAATATATGCACTCGCGCCAAACAGTCACTTTCCAGCCTTGCATAACAAATAACTATTACTTGTAAAGTTTTTTTTTTAATAAGAAAAAGTTCGTTCTCATTTCCACAAGATTTTTATTGACCTTACAATTTTCGCTTGTATATATATTGATTTCACATTATGTAGTTTAATTACGCCCAGTTTCAGTGATCCCATTAGCTTCAAATAAGGGAAGAATACCAATTTTAAATGGCAGTGCAAGCAGGTACAGTCAACAAATATTATAGCCAGCAAAAAGCTTGTATTGCTTAGGTATGTATTATTAAGAAAAACTTATTTATATTTCGCTGACGTTAAATAATTCAAGTTTCGGATTTCAAAAAAAAAAAACAAACGCTACCAAAGTAATAAATATAAAGAAGACAGAAATACCTTGGCATTTATTGTGTTCCAGAGCGGAAGTGTCTCTGTCACTCTGCGTGACGCGTGCTCATATCGGAAGTTCTGAACCGATTAATATCTTATGGCAACATCGTACGTCTATGATACGCATTTGTTAATGTTTCCATGTTTGCTATATTATACATAATAACTCTTAATATATTTTTTAATCCTGTTGCATAAAAAATTTGCCGTTACTGTTATGGAAAATATTTATCTATCTTCTTTCAGTCTAAAAATGTCATCAGTGACGATTGCCTTAAAAATAAAGGGATATCATAAATTATGTAACAATATTGCGTAACATAAATCGCTGGTCATCTTTATGTAACTAACAAAATTAAACTCAAAACTCAAACTCAGAACATTTATTGACTACTTTAAATATTAATTAGTTCTAACGAAGAAATAACTGTTCTTGATTTTCTATACAATTTCTTGACGAGGCGCATGACGTGTATAAAAATGACACAAAAGTAACTAAAAAAGGACACTTTCTGCTTTTCTTTTTGTTTTATGAATCTTTTTCTACGTACTACGTAATAGGGTGATTTTAAACTACCCTTTTTCACTAACGCTTTATTGGTTATACTAGCATTGTCATTCAAGCTACAATACAATGACTCTTTACCACAAATAGTAAGCGATACAGAAAACAGGTAGACAGAGAGAAGATTACAAGGTAAGCAATAGATTTATTATTATTAAGAGCGATCTCTTCCATACGTACACACACACACACACAAATATTGCCTACATATTGGGGGAAATTTTACTTGCAAGAAAGTAAATGAGATATTTGAATACGGAAATAGTTACTCTTACCCAAGAGCATGTATGCGCAATATCTCCGCTGCTATGACAACGATACCATAACACCGTTACACGTTTCGCGTGCCGTGTTAACGATTTGAATTTTATTTTCGTTATGATTTATCAAACCTTACATTTATCGTTAAACGTGTACAATTCCCTTAATGGCCAGCCACACGCAGTTAATAGTGTAAGGTATTTTGTTATGTAGACCCGTGTCGGAATGCCCTTTCGAACGTTCTGACATTCTGCTCGTGCCTAAGGGGCTACTACGGAATTCGAAAATCGAAGTTCGTATCGTACCGTCCCTCACTCTCGTATTAATTGATGAACGGTACGGCAAGATATGAAGTTCGAATTTTTCAGTTTGTAGTATAGGCCTGGCTTACCTCGTGCTAGTTTTATTTCTGATAAAGGGAAAATGGGTTTCTCTTCAATGCTGCTAATATTATAAACGCGTGTGTGAGTGCCTGGGCGTTCTTTCACGCTAAAGCTGCGTTTCCACTTTCTGCGTATCTACTTCAATATTAACAACTTTCAATTTCAGAATTCCAATCAGTTTAAAAATGTAACAGGTCACACATATTAATTTGTTTAGATTTTTCCACCTATTTTGGAATAAAATGTTACCAATCGGGTACACACACACATCGGTATTTCTGAGTTAGTCTAATAAGCCGTCATCGGGCACGTTAGAGCCATGTCAGAACTCTACGTGACTGTCAGAGTACACAAAGATAAAGGCCGATAAAATAAAGCGTATCACACAGGTAACGCCAGTAAATCCTATCTCATATGCTACAAATCACTTCAATGAATCCGATTTTGATCGGTTTTCAGGAATTTTTATCTATACATACTAAAAGGATCAAATATAATGGCCATAACTTTACAATATTCATAGGCTTCCCGTAATCGCATCACGTGACGTATTTGCTAAGTAAAAATTTCTACTGTTCGGTTTCTACATAATATTGGACTCGGAAAGCTTCGCATATTATAATCATAATTATAACTGACTGGCTATTAAAGGTTTGTCATAAAATATGCAGTTTCAAAACCCCTCAAACCAAACTAAGTAAACTCCTTGCATTTATGACAAAATCTGTCCAATTACTTCATAAAAACAAAATAACAGCGGCTTAATTAAGCCAATTCCCAGTTTTATTCGCAATATTAACCTCAATCAAACAACAGAGCCCAAATGAAGCATTAAAAACAATGTAAGCCCTCCACCAAACCCCAACGTTGCTCTACGCGAGTACCGGGACTTATAAAATTAAGCCATTTCGTTTGCATTGCAGTTTGCTGCAACCGGGAATAGCATTACGAGACCACTCCGCATATAAAATTAGATGAAATACTCAACAATTCTGCATACCGAGTTAGCAATTAAAATCCAGAATGCTTCTTATGAATTTCTAACAGTTTAATTTTCAGGAGACAATGGTTGGTGTGGTAAAACAATAGGAGTAGTAGGGTGTTATAATATATGTTCCGAGCAGCCGGCGCGATGATAGATTAGCGATTTATTGCAAGTCACCGCCGAGCGTGCTGTGGAATACAATTACGCGAGAAAGTTGATGTTAATGTGATAATTATGTAGCCATTGTAACCCCATGACTTGCTCCTCTGCGGGATGAAATATTGGCCCGATGGTGGTGTTTAGTAAACAAATTTCAACTACCGTAAACAATTACTCCTTCATTCATAAGATTTTAACAGACCTTGTAGCTCGACATATATTTTGTCGGTTTTACCTCAAAGGGAAACAGAATGGCTGATAAACACGAAGCCACTGTTCAGTGAAGTAGGCTTAGTGAATGTATAAGACGGTTACCCAGTTCTTGGACAAATTTCTGTCGAATTGTTAGAGTAAAATAGAAAATAACTGCAAGTAATTCCGAAAAGTAGCAGGTAAATAAAACTAAGAAAATCTATCTTGATTTCTTATTTCTAGTTAACGGGCAGATCTAACGATAAATCTACTAATAATTTGAACAAAAAAACAAATATTGATTTACGCTTGATTTATTATTGATTTTCGATGTGCATTCACACTACCCAATTACTATTTGGGTTTTGGTTTAATACTAAGTAATCAACCTCTCGCATCATCAAACCAGTGTAAATGGTTTGGCGTAAGTATAGAATTAATTATTAGTCCAGAATACTAAATCGCCAGCGGCTAAAATCTAGCTTAGCACAAGAATTAAGGTCTTGGTTAATTAACAAGAATGGCCTGCCCCGGCCCAAGCCCATTACGTACATGAATTTTCTACGAATATTTTCACTTGGCATTGAAATATCTTTAAGAGCTAAGTGCCTGATGACAACGATTATCGGTAAGCCGTCAAATCGCGTCGTGGCTCTCGATCGCAGAATAAGACTAATTTCAATTTCTTGGTGATTAGGGTTCGATATGTCTAAATAGTAGATTGTACAGCAGGAGCATAAAACGAGCCATTTTACCCCAGACGTTCATATAGAGGTGTATAGATACGTCGAGAATCGTTTAACTACAACAAGATTGTTTGCTGACTAATCTTGCTTTGTCAGCAACCATAAAATACTCATATAGGTAGATACAGTCGAGTTCATAAACTTGTAAGCAAAAATTTCATCAAAAATTTCTGAAAACGCTTCTACGCCGTTAACAATAAAGTCATGTTCAGTTATTTTTGATCAAATTTTTGCGCACAAGTTTATCAGCTCGACTGTATATTAGAGGAAACTGAATCGCAACCAAGGTAGAATTTTTCATAATCAATTTCGTTAACCTAATGTCTTTGGCAGATGTATGGGATGCCAATATGACATCAATAGCAAAAAGGTTCCTTTCGGGTACGCGTTTCGGTTTCTTCGACTGTACAAGTATAAGTGCACCAATTTTCATGTCAATCCGGCCACTAGAAGTCAAATGTAACTCGCAAGATTTGATTACCGACAGACACAGAGACAGAGAAACTAAATAAAAGCTTGTAAATAGGCACTCTTATAGGATTATTTTCGTTACTCATCTATCTATTAAGACTTTTTTTGTGCTTCGTGGAGTTTAAGATGATAAAAACAAGGTAACGGTATCTAGAATTTGTAAAAAAAATACATTAATTAATGTGTTAATTAAAAAAAACTCTAGAAAATGTATTTTCACGCAAAATCGTGGCAATCAAAACCTATATGGTGATTACTGCAAGAAACATTCCTGTACTACTGAAGAAAAGTTCGAAAATCACAAAAAATCAAAAAAAGAGTTTGAAATCTGATTAGCTAAAATAATTTGCTTAAATTTAATTAAGTACACAGAAACTCCTGTGCAAATACGAGTTGTATTTGGCCAATTTTTTTTTAATGCGATCCGCTGAAACAAAAAACAAATTCGCAAATAACTAGCTACCGGAAAATCGTATTTCTAGCATCAAAATGTCAATATTTGGTGCCCTTTCCGAGTAAACGCCAGGCAATCAACCATAAATCAACAACAATAATTCAATAGTCTGCCTAAAGTTCAAGCCCATCCTCTGAACCGTCGGCTACAAGCGCCACTAAAGTTTTTTCCCCGGCGGTTTAGGACCTTTCCACCTAAAGCCTCTTTTTAGCTCCGGTTCATTTTTTGCACCCTTCTAGCCTCTACCTTTTTGTGGTCCAATTTACCGCTACCTGTCAAAGTATCCTTGTAATTTTATCTGTGTACCTGTTTTTTCTGTATCGCTTATTATTTCTGGTGTACAATAAAGAGTATTTGTATTGTATTGTATTGTATTGTATCTTCCAGACGTAATTACACGAGTAATTTAATTATAAGCATTGCCTCGCTTTCCTTGTTGAAAAATTGCGTAGGCATTAAGAACTTCCAGCTTTGAATGCCTAGAGACTTGTGCGAAGCGTTTTGTAAGTTCGAGCATTGTTTAAAATGTAAGTAGAACAATAGATCGGAGTTCTTACGTTAAACTCGAAGTACGTCGGGTGAAGTTATTCCCTTGTTACGTTATTCTGAACGAGGAACGCGCGGCGAGGTCAATATTTCCATACTTCGTATCAGAATATTTAGGCCCTATACTATGAAATACAAAATTGGAACTTCGTATCTTGCCGTCCCGCTGACGCTAATATTATTTGATACGAGAGTGAGAGGGACTGGACTATATGAACTTCCATTCCCGAACTTCGTAGTAGCCCCTCAGAATATTCAGAATGTAAAGTATACACGCACACGCTCGTGATTGCGCGCGAAAGAATCCGCGGGAAAAGTTTACGGTTGATTTTGTTGCCTTTGTTCTCGATTCCGCACAATGAAACAGCATTGTTTAGATTTAAACGTGAATGTGGTTCTGAAATATGAACGTAAATATAATTCGTTAATTAAACTTTCACTGGTAGGTAAGTAATAAAGTTAAAGCAGGACGGACAATACCTAAGCTTTATAAGTAAACTTATTAAAAAAAAAACCATAAATTTTGTTTTAATAACTCAATTTCCTCAGCTCCGTCTTATTTTTAGGGTGTCATTAACCTGAGCAGTGTACACAGTATCCAGTTACAAGTAACATCTTCGCATAAAGTACTGTAAATAATTCCGCGGTTTCCTCCATTTCCGCGAGCGCGGGAACCCGCACAATTCCCTCAAATTTTCAGTCCAATTGGGTCATTAATGTTGCTGAAACCCGTCGGCGGACGTGAATTAGGCGAAATTGCCCGACGGCGAATTCATTTGTATGATTTTTGTGTTAAGAAGCCCTAGAATTGATAGAACAGTGTCACTCATGCCTATATAGGATGCCGTGAAACCACTTCAAAGCAAGTAACTGTCGAAGCAATCAACCCCTCGAACCGCTTGTCTAATTGCGATTAATTAGTAGGTACGTTGGTTTGGTATACCACTATTACGAAGCGACAACAATTTTGCCTCAAAGCTATTCGAAGTGAAGAATAATTTAATTTATTCTGTTGCTTAGAAAATAGCTACAATGAAACCAATTAGCTGCCCTACTTGACTCTTTTCTACTTCCACTTTTTTATCAAAGTAATCCACAAAATCAATTTGATTCGAGCCGATATCAAACAAACTAAAGCCTATATTAAAGCTCTCCGCGCTCGAGAAAAATAAGGTTGTTAAATCAAGTTTTTTAGTGATCGAGTGCTTGAGTTCAATATCGGGCTTGAGTGAATTCTTTTCATAGGGCCTGCAAGCGGCAGGCTTGGTCAATAAGTGATCTGCTATATCACGTTAGATGTGCGGTTATTGCAATGATGCTGGTCGGAGCGATCGTTACGCGGCGTCGCTCTAACACCCGCATTACACCGATACATATTAACATTCAGGGACACACGTTCACCCGCAATGAACGCGTACGTGCTTCTTAATTAAAGGAAACTTTACTTTTGATGTATCAAATAACTGAAGAAATAACAGACGCTCTGTAAAATTTAATTCACCAAATAGGTCCTACTAAAATTAAACGGTAGCTACTGAACCGTGAGGCCCAATAAATAAATAAAAGAACATCGAACGAACATGAAACTGAAGCCTCGTTACATCAAGTACGCGTTACCGCTCAAGTGCACCAACATAAACATTGGCGTGCATCAGCGCAACAGGGTGGCGCTTAAAACTAACGGGAATTTTTGCTTTCCGTCTCACGTCCCGTTCTGGCGAGTGCAAGTTGAAAGGGACGGTGGCGGTTAGTAGGTTACGTAGGCTACGTAGGTTACGTACCAGAGGGCGGTGCGGTGCCGGACGGGTCTCCGGTGAACAGGTAGGGCTGTGCCGCGTGGCGCGTCGCGGACTAACGCGCGCTCCGGCCGAGCCCGCCGCCTCGCGCCTCCCCGGTGTGACACTGACATGCGCAAACTACCCGCTTTAGGAGCCAAAGAGAAAAGTTCGGGATAAAGAAAACTAGTGCAAATGTTTGGTGGTTAGAATTATATTTTTAAGCGCTAATTTAACAAACATTTATAAAAATGATTTAATGGAAAGTTAGTGGCAAGCATCTCATTATTTAAATCGATCATTCGAAATTTATTAAAATTTAGTCACTGAAATTTTGGTAATAATATTCAACACAATTCGCTCACTTTATAGTTTTATAAATACATAGTTAGTATTCAGTAGGCTTCAAACGCGTTTTAAAAACAGTTCTATGTGACACATAATAAATAGTATCATCTTAAGATGTTGATGACATCGAATCTCCCCAAAAACCTGTAACCGGGTAGATTCAAGCGCTGGCCACACTGGCCCGCCCCGCGCCCCTCCGACCCGGGGGCTTCCGAATAATGCTGCAGGAAAGGGGTGCCCCCACCACCCGGAACACGGAACCACAGGCCAGTACCCTGCAACTGCAGTTAAAAAATCCTATTCAACTGTCCTTTGGTTACCGCGCACCAAATCCGGCGTTCGATTGTGGGAGGGTTAACCCGCGCTGTTGAATCCAAGTTAAAACTATCTGTGGCATCTGGTATATTTTAGGGTTCCGTATCCAAACGGACCCTGTCACTAAGACTCCCCTGTCTATCTGTCCGTCTGCCACAAGGCTCTATCTCTTGAGTCGTAATAGTCAGACACTTGAAATTTTCACAGATTATGTGTTACTGTGGCCGCTATATTACAACAAATACTTCAAACAGAATGAAATAAGTATTTAAGAGGGGCTCGCATTCAACAAACGTGATTAATTTGTCGTTTTGTGCTTAATACTACGAACGGCAACAGGTAGACGCTTGAAATATTTACAAAATTTTTAGTTGTATAATCACTTTAAAAATAAATATTTAAGGGGGGCTCCCATACAACAAACTTGTTTCTTTGCCATTTTTAGGGTTCCGGAGCCAAAATGGCAAAAACGGAACCCTTATAGTTTCGCCATGTCTGTCTGTCTGTCTGTCTGTCCGTCTGTCTGTCTGTCTGTCTGTCTGTCTGTCTGTCTGTCTGTCCGTCCGCGGCTTTGCTCAGGGACTATCAATGCTAGAAAGCTGTAATTTTGCACGGATATAAAGGTAAACTATGCCGACAAAACAGTACAAATAAAAATTCAAAAACAATTTTTTTTACGGTACCTCCCATAGACGTAAAGTGGCGGTGATTTTTTTTTTTCTCATCCAACCCTATAGTGTGGGGTATCGTTGGATAGGTATTGTAAAACCATTAGGGGTTTACTAAAACTATTTTTCGATTCAGTCATTTTTTTGCGAAATATTCAACTTTAAAGTGCAAATTTTCATTAAAATCGAGCGTCCCCCCCCCTCTAAAATCTAAACCGGTGGGTGGAAAAATTTGAAAAAATTCAGGATGGTAGGCAGTATATCAAACTTCCAAGGAAAACTATAACGGCTAAGTTTGCTTGAGAAATATTAGTAGTTTATGAGTAAATAGCAGCGTAAGGTATAAAATATACCTAAACTTGGCAGATTCCTTATAAAATACGAAATCCTTTGAAAAATATTACTTAAATTTTTCGTAATGGCTACGGAACCCTATTTTGGGCGTGTCCGACACGCTCTTGGCCGGTTTTTTTTGCTATTGTCTAATGTTCTCTAGATAATGGTACGGAACCCTTCGTGCGCGAGTCCGAATCACACTGCCGGTTTTTAGGGTTCCGGAGCCAAAATGGCAAAAACGGAACCCTTATAGTTTCGCCATGTCTGTCTGTCTGTCCGTCTGTCTGTCCGTCCGCGGCTTTGCTCAGGGACTATCAATGCTAGAAAGCTGTAATTTTGCACGGATATATAGGTAAATTATGCCGACCAAATAGTACAATTAAAAATTCAAAAACAATTTTTTTTAGGGTACCTCCCATAGACGTAAAGTGGCGGTGATTTTTTTTTCTCATCCAACCCTATAGTGTGGGGTATTGTTGGATAGGTCTTTTAAAACCATTAGGGGTTTGCTGTAACGATTTTTCGATTCAGTAATTTGTTTGCAAAATATTCCACTTTAAAGTGCAAATTTTCATTAAAATCGAGCGTCCCCCCCCCCCCTCTAAAATCTAAACCGGTGGGTGGAAAAATTTGAAAAAATTCAGGATGGTAGTCAGTATATCAAACTTACAAGGAAAACTATAACGGCTAAGTTTGCTTGAGAAGTATTAGTAGTTTATGAGTAAATAGCAGCGTAAGGTATAAAATATACCTCATCATCATCATCATCAGCCGGAAGACGTCCACTGCTGGACAAAGGCCTCCCCCTTAGAACGCCATAATGAACGACAACTCGCCACTTGCATCCACAGGTTCCACTTGCATCCACCGGTTAAATATTACTAAATTTTTTCGTAATGGCTACGGAACCCTATTTGGGCGTATCCGACACGCCCTTGGCCGGTTTTTAAAGTGAACACTGATAGTTGTAGATGTTTGTATGCTTGTTTAACTTGCAATGTTTGTTTGTTAAGGTCGAGTATTACACGTCGAATTCCACAAATCTCTAGTGACCGGGTTAACTTGAAATTCGGTCGTATGAGT
Organism: Choristoneura rosaceana; assembly: GCA_037349165.1. Classification (NCBI taxonomy): domain Eukaryota; kingdom Metazoa; phylum Arthropoda; class Insecta; order Lepidoptera; family Tortricidae; genus Choristoneura; species Choristoneura rosaceana. The sequence continues at coordinate 4,543,217 of JAZBNJ010000026.1, forward strand.
GCATGTCAGTAGGCAAATAGCTTAACTATAACTATCAAAAATAAAAAAAATTGTAATAACTTTTATATGTCCTAATAGGCACTCGCAATACATCTTTTATTACTGTTTTTCCTGATTATAAAACAATACCTACTGCATAAAAATTCAAAAATATTTTTACTGTAATCAGCAGTGTAAAACCTACAAACAGTATTTTTATTTTGCTACCTTAGCACATTTGAATTATTTTTGTCAGTCAATTCTTTGGTCCCGTCAATAAATAATAATAATATCATGGGACACTTGACACCAATTGACCTAGTCTCAAACTAAGCAAAGCTTGTACTATGGACACAATAAATTCGTAGTAAGTAGCAGTCGTACGTAGTTCCTTCAATAAATAAATTGGGAATGTATTGTAAATGCAACACGTTGCAAGTAAGTACGTTAAAATTTAACAATAACTAATTTGTTGGTAGTAAGGCAATTTAGGGCCCTGCTGACTATTTAATCTCTGATTAAAAATTTAGTGAGCACGCAATCAAGTAGCGGGCTACCATACTCGTATGACTACACGCTGTGATAGATTGGGTAACAAAATGTATTTATATTTAATTAAACCACCTTACTGGACTGAAACTATGTACCTATTTTTCAACTTTCTACGAACAAAAAATCAGAAAATACAGATCCAACTCCTTATTCATTAAAAGTTTCAAACCTGATTTAGCTATATTATATAATGGATACTTAGGTTTACAAAGTACAAAATAATATAAGATTGATTAAACCTCAAAAACAAAAAACTCTTTCTTTGTATAGTTTTGTAAAAAGACGGCCTCATAGAAATTTAAAAAGAGCTCGTAACTTAAAATTGTTAATTTTTCTAAGTGAACTTTATGCGCATTATTTGAGGGGTCGATTTTGTTGACGTATTGATTTGAGATACGAGATTTTTTCGAAGTAGTGACGATACCCATCAGCATATGAAACTATTCAGCAGTTTCTATATATTTTGCAAAAAATCCCTTCCAGAATCCTAAGAAAACAAACTGCCGTAGTTGATCTCCATCATAAAACAGCACGAAATTCAAAGACAATCCAATAAAAATATTCCGAGTCCGCCGAGAGCGAGATCTAAATTTCCATTACCCCATATTTCAGTCGGTGATGAATACGAAATTAAAATACTTCGACGAGAGCCGTTGTTCAATATCAACAAAGAAAACTTCATTATGCGAACTTTAGTGGTACAGTCGTCGGGGATTGCGGCTGTATAATCAGCCGCGTAAACAACCTAACGAGATACAGGAAAAAACGGTTATTTGTGTTAAAGATTAACCTCGGTTTGGATGTTAACACGACTTCAAAAGAGTAAAGGGAACGGGAAAAACGTTCCGAATTATTTTGATCGGAAAACATGGCGGTAACGTTTAACTTGCTCAGTAATTTCTTATTTTTATAAAGTGTTTTTCCAACTTCAGCCACTGTTTTTTGGTATTAGTCGTAAACATATCCAAACTTGGTTAGAAAAGTCTGTTTTATCAGATTGAAGACGGTGATGCAAACAAACATAATATAAACTTCTTCTTTACACACCGTATGAACAAATATGTAGGAGTAAAAGCAAAGGCATAAAAATGTGAAATTTTGTAAGTTTACTCATTGCCCAATGAATCACACTGCGTTCCAATACAAGGTGACTAGTAATTCGACTTATTCTAACCAACGACACAGTTCTAACACAACATTTAGATTAGTGTTAACTGATGGTTAAATGTGATGCCGTCTCCGTCTATTCGATCAAAACAAATAGAGACGGCATCACATTTAACCGTCAGTTAACACTAATCAATGGATGGTGAAACAGCCCCCTAGTGTTACAAACTTAACTCTCTATCTCAAAAACTACATAACCGATTTTAATGAAACTAGCACTTTTTCCTAGGTTGGACTACTAGTCCAACTAAAAAAAAGTTTAGCAGTCCGACTAATATTTTTGAGGTATGCGCGGATAAACACACCAAACATACAAAAATAATCGCTTACCATCTGGAGATCCGTCTACTCGTTTGCCCCCTATTCCATAAAAACATAACTTCCTTATATTGACATCAGGTAAAAAGTATGCTGTGCCTCTAGTGTGGCGTTTTCACAAAACGTAAATCGAGCGTTCAATCCTCGATACGTAGCCGCCACATGTCCACGTTGCGGCGTCGGCACCCGTTTTCGTTACGATACGACGGAATAGTTTACGTAGCAAACCTACACTCACAAAAGTTGTTGCGCAAAATTTCCGCTAGAGGCGCTGTCCGTGTTTCCATACAAATTGAGATTTTAACGCGAATTCGAGCGAAACGTATTTTGTGAACGGGAAAATACACTATGTAGGCATACTGCTAATTCTAAAATGTGAGTACAGTGCTTAAGTACTTAATGATACTCACATTATGAATACACAAGTAACGATATGACTCGAAAGCCATTACGAGCTAAAGAGATCAGAAGTTATTACTGTGATTAATGTTCAGCTTTAGTGTCCCCGTGACGCCGTAAACTTGTTTACGGGCTTCTGTACTGCTTGCTCACTAAGTTTGTATGTATCAGTCGCGTGGTGCCCTAACAACTGGATTCCCACCAGCACCCTGTATGTAGGTACAACAAAAGTTACAAATCGTCACTACTTTGAAAAAAGCCCGTATCTTAAAATCGATAATTTTACTGAGTGAACTTTATGAATTTTATTTTAAGAGTCAATTTTGTTAACGTATTGATTTGAGATACCTACGAGATTTTTTTCAAAGTAGTGACGAAATGCTACAACTCCAAATTGTCACTTTTTATGGTTCCGGAGTCAAAATGGCAAAAACGGAAGCCTTATAGTTTCGCCATGTCTGTCTGTCTGTTTGTCCATCCGCGTCTTTGCTCAGGGACTATCAATACTAGAAAGCTGTAATTTTGCACGAATATATATTAGCTTCTTTGCGACAAAACTATGCTATCTGTAAAGTTGCGATGATAGCAGATGTCACGGTTTTGTCGCAAAGGTGCGAATTATGTAAACTATACCGACAAAATTTTACATTAAAAAAATAATAATAAAAATTCGCATTCGCAATCGTTTTTGTATATCGAGAAATTAACATAGGTAGTCCTAATTATTGTATAGTGTGTAAAAATATAATTCTTTGCTTACTTTAATATAATACTTTGTAATTTACTTTAATTAAGGCTAGAATAAGATAGCACAGGCTAGGGCATAAAGTTTATCTAGATAAAACAGTAATAAGCAAAGCTTAAACAGCGGAATTAATATTAAAAGAGAATTTATTAAATTTTCCTGTAGTAAACGTAATTGTTTTACCGTGCATTGTATAACAATAATTGATATATAGCAATAGTTGGTATAATTTTCAACTAATATAATGCAATTTATCATAAAAACCAAACTTATGTATATTGTTATTAATTCGATTTGATGTGCTCTAAGTTAGGTTAGGTTTATTTTATAAAAAAGTTCTACGAAGCTCTTATCCTTTGAAATTATATCAAATGTTGTTATATCCTTTGAAATTATATCAAATGTTCCGATCATTACACACCCTGGGCATTTCTCCGAAACTCGATTTGTGTCGATAGTGGTTAAAAATTGCTCTCGCGACTAGGTTATATGTAAAATAAGAACACCTATCGAGGCATGTAATTAATACATAGGGGTTTAATATTAAAAACATATTTTATTTAGACAGATAATAGCTAAAACTAATTAGCCTGGCGCGTCCTAACTCCAGATTTTGATACTTTCTTTATGATAAGGTCCATTTTCAGCAGTATTTTAATTAATTACTTTATCTAAATCAAAACCTTAATAAAAGGTGTGTCTATTTTAATATGACACATAATGGAAATAACATAGATTTCTGAAATAATCGCATGTAAAAAATGTCCACACCAAAAAGTATAATTCATCTGGACGTATGTATTAATGAGGGCTATCGTTTTTTCTCTCACTAGTTGGCGCCACTGTTGCGTGAGGTTTTTAAAAGTCTGTTTTAACGGCCGTGAAAACAAAGTTTAGATTAAAATCATATTTAATACATCGTAAAACAGTACCATAAACATATCGAGCAACCACAGTATTGCATGATCCCGTTTTGTTCGGAAAAAAGGGAGGACAAAAGTTTTCGAACGACAAAACTGTCTCAAATTACAGACGTTCATTGCCCCTTATCGCATAATTGCCATAATTAATTTCAGATAATGCAAAATATTCACAAAATTATTGTAATTATAAATAAACCCGCGTAGCTCACCCAAAAACTATGAGATTTGACATTTCGTTGACCTCACGCTACACTAGCGCCTCTAGCGGAAAATTCATTCGCGATAGCCCCCATTGGTGTAGCGTGTTATACAGTGCGAATAGTTGAATACCTAGCAAGCGGTCGTACGGGCCGAGCGGCAACGAGCCTTTGAGTAACGGTGTCATACATATGAGTGTTCTCTAGGCGACGCAAATAATTACCAAAGAGTGTAATCTGGACTTTGTCAAGCTAATGATGTGATTCATCTGTCATGCTATATGCAACTATTTTTAGGATACAAAATCTGTCTTTTATTTATAATTACGTGTCAAGTGTAACTCTTTTTGACAAAATTTTATTCTAATGACAAAAATTATATTAAAAAAAATTGAGACCGTTTTAACGCAAAATTCACATTAGTCTGGTCCTAATTTGTCTGGTTTCATCTGGCTCGTTTAGACAGACGAATTAGTAAAGTGCTGATGAATGATTAAGTGGTGTTAAAATGTATTTTAGATATCGTAATTTGCACCATAGGACAGAAACAAAGACGGGAAGAACGACTACGAAAAACGAGGTTTGATGAAAAAAAAGGATATTCAATGTTTGAAAGGAAAAAAGACATATGAAAAGAGATGCAAGAAAAAGTAGATAACCATAATTATGAAGAAAACAAGCAAATATAATCATCTATCGATTGAGGAAATGACTCTGCAGGAATAAAAACTACAAAAGAAGACGTGGAGACTTTTTTTTCTTATTATTTGAGAAAAAAACAGTAAAAAGTTGAGAAAGACTGTAAAACAGAAATAAAAAAGTTAAGAAAATGCTAACAGGAATCGCAAAACTCTTCTTACACTGCTGTTCTTTGCACCGAAAGTGTTGGACTTGTAAAGAAAGGGTATAGTTAAAGTGCAGTTAAAGTGAAAAAAGTTTTTCATGTGAAAGTCTTTATGATTTTGATTACGTAGTTTGTGCAAAAAGTTTTAACTCACTACATTTATAGTTCCATATCAGAAATTTGATAACTGGAAGATGTTGCTAATTTGTAATGATTTAAAAAAAAAATGGATAAAATTCTATGAAAAAAAAAATGGTTTATAGAGACCGTAAAAATAAAATTATTTATTGGAAATCAAGAATCAAAACTCAATTCAGAATATCTCATAATATTGTGGCAACGATATAGCACAAAAAACATTTAAAACTCTCAAAAATAATTTGAATCATGAGTGTGTTTATTCGCTGCGACTACAGCAAGAATTAATGCCGTCAAAAACAAAAACAAATTGTAAAATGTTATCATTTTGATGACATTCAAAAACAAATAACTCTTGTTTGAAAATATCCATGAGTTAAAACTATTATTATTCACTCTAAAGTCATAAGAAAAAAAAGACATTAAAAATCAGACTAAGTTGAAGACTGTTTTGTTTTTGGCCACGAAAATAAAAATATTGCGCCAATTACAATTTTTAATTACATTAATATGATTTTTACTTATATTTCTACTATGTATTTTCATTCCTATTGTATTAAATATGTTATTAAAACTTAAACTGATATGTATAATCTAATTATTCTGGCGTAGTTCTCATTCATCTGATACACTCATTAGTCTGAGCGAAATATCTGACATAAAATAGGTGGCCATGCGCGGCCTTCGACATATGTTTTTAAGTATGGCATTTTATTAACGTTTCACCTGTTGTACCGTTTCTATTATCAAGTTTGAAAAATGGCAGATGAATGAGGCAAAAATCCTCTTTCTCGAAGAAATGCCCCCCTGTACTTTTGTTTAGAAACATATTTTTTTAACTTAACTAAAGCTCAAATGCCACCGTCTAGACTAGATTGCGATATTTGACTTCAGTTAATAAATTACAGAAACCAATTCCATCCAAACTTTAGCAATAAGTAAACTACATAGGCAAAGTTGCCTATATTAATTGTTGAGGCATATGGAATGTTGTCATATTAACATTGATAACATCCAGCAACATGTTTGTACATAATCACAAGCAATTATTGCCTACTTTGACAAGATTCCATTCTGTGATACGAAAACATGATGACACTTAGACAGTTCATGCTTGTTGAATTTAAATACAGTCTTATATATTTTATTCATTTATTCCTATAAACATTCAAACTCCGAAGAATTCAGTCTCTTGAGTGTCCCAAAAGTATATTTACGCGTGCCTACTCCCTGCTCCCAGATGCCTCCGAATGAGGGAGCTTCCGGGCTGTCAATAGCGGTTCCACTGACAACGGGGAATTGACATATAAATAGAAGTGCTGCCAACGAAATAAGGTGGTTCGAGGCATATATCTTACGAACGAACGAAACACAAACACAAATTGAGCAGAAAGAAAGTTAAGAGAGGAAAGCCCTGTATAGTACAAGTCGATTCTTAAGAACTGGCACAAATCAATTGAATGAATGAATGATAATGTCACAAAAGTATTAAATACAAAACTACTAAATGAAACGATTAAAACATTAATACAAATGAAAATCGTATTTTCGTGCAATCGTAAGCAAGTTAAAAAGCGCGCAATGTAGTAACGAAGAAGGAGGAAGTAACAAGAAACGAATCGATGAATTCATTTAACAAGAAAGGTCCTGTAACCAACGCTTATACAAGCTTGGTAACAATATTATTTATTTATATATTAGACGTCTATATATAATAACATGTTTACTTGCATTAAAAAAAAAAATGAAACACCACAAAGAATGTAAATTTATTGCATCGCCTACAAGTGTTCTAAGAGGTCCAAGAATTTTGTTTTTAAGTGTCAACGATTTATGCGTTCGAGTGCGTGAGACCGGCCGTGTTAATTTTTGCTCAAGTAAACTAATAAAGTTATAGATTTATGGGAGTTTGTGGAACATTCTCGAAATTCGAATGCATGATTTTTTATATTATAGGTTTGATAGTAGGGATAGGGCAAGGAGACCTTTGTTTGGAAGGAGGTTTAGAAGTTAGTTAATTTCGGGACGCGAGACGCTACGGTGTTCTTACTTACATATGTGTTAAAATTAATTCATAGTATAAAAGTTAGTGTATCTGTTTGTTCGTTAAATAAAATAAAGCGATTAAAATATACGAGAGCGAATCTCGATTTCGATCGTATAAAAACGTGGACTTATAATCAAACTGTGTATAGTGTACTGTAGTGTTAAGTGCGTTTTGTGGACTAGATAGACTCTTTGTTCGTGAGGCAGGTCGAGATAGCTCGATCTCGCAGTAGCTGAGACTCGACGTTAATCAGGACGATAATATTATCGGCAGCTAAGTTTTAGATATAATTTTGATACTGTTATTATTAGTGCTATAAATTGAAATCTGATTTGACTATTTTTTTTTTATTATACTTCTAGGTACTTTATTGAACTATTGAAATCTAAATTTAACCAATCACTGACTTGTAATCGAAACTTATTTAATTATAACACATTTTTTTTAATTACTTAATCGACTAAGGTACTTTTGTTTTACAAATAGTAGGGGCGAGCCATTGAATAGTAGTTCTAAGTTTGTAGTTGTATTTTTATTAGTATTTTTTGAATGGTTGAGATATAATTACAGTTACTAGGGGCGGACGGTGATTTAGTTATTCGTTTGGTTGCCTTTGTTTTCGGCGTGTTTGAGTCGTTCATCGTGAAGCAGAGCTGCGTTGAGTGAAATTTATTGTACAAAGAGTGAAAGAGTGAATGAGTGTGAAAGTGACAAGAATTTCTTTGTGAGCGTAATTAATTTGATACCGCTTAATTTAATTAGTTTTAAGGTGTCACTGTGATTTCGTTGGAGTAAAGGGAAGAGTGTATATTATCTAACTCACTATTCTGCGTCACTCACTCAACCTGACATTTCATCGAATTACTGTGTCACACGTAGCGTTGCTTGTTTGATTCTAGTCTGTGTCAACCTAGAAAACCTAGTAGGATATTACTGTTACACTTCACACACATTCTGTTACACTGCACAACATTACACGTGAAATTATTCAATTTCACAACACACACTAGGTACACACCACATTTTATTTATTCAAAATACACACACTAGCTAACACACTTGCAAGAAGGTTATTTGGCTGAGATTAGCTCCTGGATAAACCGGACAGCAATACGTCACACACTAGAACTCTTTGAGTTCTTCACACACACTAGGTACACACACAAGCCCTGAGCCATTTGGATGTTTATGATTTTTGCTAGTGACTCTGAGGTGCGTCGTCTCGGCCTTTCGACCCTTGACCGTCTGCGTCTTGTGTGAAGACTGGTTAGAGCTGTATCCTTTTACTGGAGTTCACAGAAATGGTAGATATTATATTCATTTAAATGGTATTCAGATCACCTTGTACATGTCTCCAACACTTTCTAGTTCTTTGACACGGACAAACCCGCGGCAGCTTCGAGAGTAGGAAGCGTAAAGTCAGCATAGAGTAAGAGCTTTGTGAGCGTAAAATCAGCATGAAGTAGCGAGCGTAACTTGACGTGTATATGTGAACGTATGTGATTGTGGGTTCGTGTATGTGGGTGTGTGTGATTTTGTACTCAAAAGCGTGACGGTTCGAAAGAAGATATTTTTAGGGGGATTAGGATTGTTCCGAAGGCTTTGTTGGACACATGAGATCGGGCAGGGGCCCTCTTACGATCTATGTGTGTGGCTAGGCTATTGAGGCGTGCTGGGAGGCCTAGATTTTCAAATCGATTAGGATTTCCCCATATGACCTAAAGGTCTTATTCTAAAGGGTCCCTTTGTGCTCGGGTATTTCTCCTAGGTGCGACGTTGTTCGGCGAGGAAGCAGAGGCGACGACTGAATATTCATAACATTTACTTGACTTTATTATTCTAACAGAATTACATAACATATACATCTTATAACCTTTTATAAATATCTATAACATCTCATAAATAATTAACTTACACAACGTATCAGAGGGTCCTAAGTGTTAAGAACTAGACGATCACGTTAGTTTCGGCCAAATATTGAGGTATTAGGTAAATTTAATTACGTGCGTTATTTACTTCAGTGCTTTTATTCAATTTTGATAAGGCCTGGGTAATAATGTTACATATTGGTGCCGTGAAGCCAGGATCTAAGTCAATAAAATTTGAATTATTTTAATTCAAATACTTATCAAAGAATTTGGGTTATCACATAACGTATAAAAACCATAAATTGATATTAATTTTCGTCTGATTGAGCCTTACATTGTATCTCTGTACTACTGTGAGTATGTGTATGTTTCAATAGTAATAATTTTGCTATATCGTCAAGGAATAATTGTTATAATAAAATAAATATATAGTACACCTTAATAATTCGAGACCAATAGGTTCGATCCCTGCGGTAATTTCATTAAGAGGTAATAATAAAAGGTCAAGTGAATTATAATTTAATTTAAAAATAGCATTACAATTAAGTTCGTATCATGTTAGTCTAGTTACATTGTCTGTGGATTCGAAACATGCATTTTTTTTTATTTGATATAATTAAGTTAGTTTAGAGGAATGGAGAGTTTTGCTCAGTTTAGTTGAATGCTTGCTTCTTCATTAAGGTGGAGGTTAGGTTGTTGATCAATCTCATTCGCGGGTTCGATTCCCGTGTATATTTGTTGTCATTGTAAGCTTTCATAATCACGTGTCTTTATTTGGTAGATAAAATTCTAGCTACGGGTTCGACTCCCGTATGTAATTTATTGTAGTTGTATAGTATATGGCCACATGTGTTCTAATTAAACATATAATCCTAAGTACGGGTTCGATTCCCATGTACCTTTTGTTGTACCATTACTGTGATTCAGGATTTAGTTTATGATCATAGGATAAATGAGAATCGTATCCTATGATAATCGATAGAATACGGAGCGTATTTATTTTAGGCAGGCGAATATAAAGTTTTATAAAATTTTGATATTTTTTTTTAAAGTCACGCCATTTTGTATATTGATTAAGTGCCAGACTTTAATAAGCACAATTTCTAAACCTAAAATGAATACTGATATCGGTGATAATATTCTGCGGGGCTAAGAGGCTAGAGGACATACTTGTTAGGTTTTCCGAAAGTTGGTCGAGGTTATTCTTAGGAAAATGGAAGGATGATGGTGATGATGATTGTAAAAACTACTTTTGAGGTCACGAATTACAGTATAAGGTTGCCTAGTAATGAAATTAGAAATGGAAACTGGATGTTAGACGGAAACGGTAGATGGTTAACCCAGTACGTTTGTATATGTTGTTTACAAGGCTGTTAAATTAGCTCTATTTTTTTTTCCAATCAGAAAAGGATATGATTGATGTAATAGTGATGACTTTTACTAGTCAGTATTCAGACATTTATGATTACTAGTGTAATTGATAATGTAGCTGAAGTGGTAAGGTTCTGAGAATTACATAAACAGTTCCTTTTGAAGACTGTATGCCTAGACCCACTTTGATTGCAACGACATTAGATGATAAAAATAAATGGGTTTGCGCTTTTAATGCCTATGAAAAGTATACTCAAAAAAAAAAAAAAAAAAAAAAAAAAAACGTACAAGTAACGTGGTCCTCAAACGAATAAAACATAATCGTTATTAAGATATTATTGGTGACACAGTCTCACAGTTTTATAAAAAGGGTAAAAGGGTGTTTGCTAGTTGTGAGTTTTTATTTATTATCGTTCAGTGTGTATGATAATGTTTGTTTTAAATTTTGGTAAAATCACTAAATTAGTTAAGCTTTAAAAAATGCATAGGTTTACGTAACAGCGTACGTTAAAGCTCTAATAGATAAATTTGTGAGCTATAGTAAGGTCCTGAGAAATTAAAGTATGTATGTGTGTCAATAGTTTCAATGATCTCGGTATGTTTGTATGTTATTTTTTTGAAGGAATCAAGTATGTATGTATGTCCTTGGTTATTAAATAGAATTAAGGTTTCATCCAAGTCAATGTGTATGTATGTGAAAATCACGTTCAGATAGATGTTACTGTGTCACTATGACATTATATATATTTAAAAAATATCAAGCATTGCTTACATTAAGTAGCAGTGATTGAGATTTAGGCTTATTGATTAAGGTAAAAGGTACTTTAGTATGGATATTAGGAGACTAGAGTGCAATTTGAGTACACGTAGTATTTTGCGTAATCCTATTCAAGATTCCTCAATATTTTACATTCTTCGAATGCAAAATACTTTGTCATCTTAGGGGCGTTCTGTAACCAACGCTTATACAAGCTTGGTAACAATATTATTTATTTATATATTAGACGTCTATATATAATAACATGTTTACTTGCATTAAAAAAAAAAATGAAACACCACAAAGAATGTAAATTTATTGCATCGCCTACAAGTGTTCTAAGAGGTCCAAGAATTTTGTTTTTAAGTGTCAACGATTTATGCGTTCGAGTGCGTGAGACCGGCCGTGTTAATTTTTGCTCAAGTAAACTAATAAAGTTATAGATTTATGGGAGTTTGTGGAACATTCTCGAAATTCGAATGCATGATTTTTTATATTATAGGTTTGATAGTAGGGATAGGGCAAGGAGACCTTTGTTTGGAAGGAGGTTTAGAAGTTAGTTAATTTCGGGACGCGAGACGCTACGGTGTTCTTACTTACATATGTGTTAAAATTAATTCATAGTATAAAAGTTAGTGTATCTGTTTGTTCGTTAAATAAAATAAAGCGATTAAAATATACGAGAGCGAATCTCGATTTCGATCGTATAAAAACGTGGACTTATAATCAAACTGTGTATAGTGTACTGTAGTGTTAAGTGCGTTTTGTGGACTAGATAGACTCTTTGTTCGTGAGGCAGGTCGAGATAGCTCGATCTCGCAGTAGCTGAGACTCGACGTTAATCAGGACGATAATATTATCGGCAGCTAAGTTTTAGATATAATTTTGATACTGTTATTATTAGTGCTATAAATTGAAATCTGATTTGACTATTTTTTTTTTATTATACTTCTAGGTACTTTATTGAACTATTGAAATCTAAATTTAACCAATCACTGACTTGTAATCGAAACTTATTTAATTATAACACATTTTTTTTAATTACTTAATCGACTAAGGTACTTTTGTTTTACAAATAGTAGGGGCGAGCCATTGAATAGTAGTTCTAAGTTTGTAGTTGTATTTTTATTAGTATTTTTTGAATGGTTGAGATATAATTACAGTTACTAGGGGCGGACGGTGATTTAGTTATTCGTTTGGTTGCCTTTGTTTTCGGCGTGTTTGAGTCGTTCATCGTGAAGCAGAGCTGCGTTGAGTGAAATTTATTGTACAAAGAGTGAAAGAGTGAATGAGTGTGAAAGTGACAAGAATTTCTTTGTGAGCGTAATTAATTTGATACCGCTTAATTTAATTAGTTTTAAGGTGTCACTGTGATTTCGTTGGAGTAAAGGGAAGAGTGTATATTATCTAACTCACTATTCTGCGTCACTCACTCAACCTGACATTTCATCGAATTACTGTGTCACACGTAGCGTTGCTTGTTTGATTCTAGTCTGTGTCAACCTAGAAAACCTAGTAGGATATTACTGTTACACTTCACACACATTCTGTTACACTGCACAACATTACACGTGAAATTATTCAATTTCACAACACACACTAGGTACACACCACATTTTATTTATTCAAAATACACACACTAGCTAACACACTTGCAAGAAGGTTATTTGGCTGAGATTAGCTCCTGGATAAACCGGACAGCAATACGTCACACACTAGAACTCTTTGAGTTCTTCACACACACTAGGTACACACACAAGCCCTGAGCCATTTGGATGTTTATGATTTTTGCTAGTGACTCTGAGGTGCGTCGTCTCGGCCTTTCGACCCTTGACCGTCTGCGTCTTGTGTGAAGACTGGTTAGAGCTGTATCCTTTTACTGGAGTTCACAGAAATGGTAGATATTATATTCATTTAAATGGTATTCAGATCACCTTGTACATGTCTCCAACACTTTCTAGTTCTTTGACACGGACAAACCCGCGGCAGCTTCGAGAGTAGGAAGCGTAAAGTCAGCATAGAGTAAGAGCTTTGTGAGCGTAAAATCAGCATGAAGTAGCGAGCGTAACTTGACGTGTATATGTGAACGTATGTGATTGTGGGTTCGTGTATGTGGGTGTGTGTGATTTTGTACTCAAAAGCGTGACGGTTCGAAAGAAGATATTTTTAGGGGGATTAGGATTGTTCCGAAGGCTTTGTTGGACACATGAGATCGGGCAGGGGCCCTCTTACGATCTATGTGTGTGGCTAGGCTATTGAGGCGTGCTGGGAGGCCTAGATTTTCAAATCGATTAGGATTTCCCCATATGACCTAAAGGTCTTATTCTAAAGGGTCCCTTTGTGCTCGGGTATTTCTCCTAGGTGCGACGTTGTTCGGCGAGGAAGCAGAGGCGACGACTGAATATTCATAACATTTACTTGACTTTATTATTCTAACAGAATTACATAACATATACATCTTATAACCTTTTATAAATATCTATAACATCTCATAAATAATTAACTTACACAACGTATCAGAGGGTCCTAAGTGTTAAGAACTAGACGATCACGTTAGTTTCGGCCAAATATTGAGGTATTAGGTAAATTTAATTACGTGCGTTATTTACTTCAGTGCTTTTATTCAATTTTGATAAGGCCTGGGTAATAATGTTACAGTCCTTACCTTAACTCATAATAACTCTTACTTACCTTTATACTTTCAACTGTAAAGAATGAACATTGGCTTGTTTGGAAAGCCAGTAATATTTATTCACATGATTAAACTACATACCAACCCATTCGATGTAAAAAACATCAAAGAAGTAAATGAATTAGAATCTTAATCCGACGTACATTATACTCGTATCGATTTGAAGCTGTATTTGCAGGCAGAAATTTTATTAGGGTTTTTCTCGATACCTAAATACAAATGAACTGCACATGAGTTGTTCATACAAAAAAAAACCTCGTTTGTGCCAATTGGTAAAATATTAATCTGTAGTACGTTATTGTTGTAACAATCGGATTGGAAATAACAAAGTGCAAAGAAATACAATGTAAGTGATGGTAAACGATATTGTTAAGAGTCATTGTTTACTTATTGGAATAAAGCACTTAGTTTTTTTGATAAACTTATACCTAAAGAGATGCCAAGCGCTATTATATAGTTTTAGAACTTTTCAATCATTCCAAATAGTTTTATTTTGGAGATTTAGCTATTTTATATATTTTATGGTGTGATTTCAGACACCAGGGTTTTTTGGCGATCGCATAAACACAATCTTTTAAATTATGTATTTTTAAGATTTTTTTTGTAAACACCTCAAATCTCTTTTTAGTTTCTTTTCTGTAAAAAAACTACTAATCCTACTTTTAAATTGTAAACTGATTCAAGTCGCTCTAGCTAGAGGCTCCATCCGAGGTGTAAATCCGACGTAATCAGATTGCGATCGGCGATAGCTCCTCAATGACCGCGCTGACAAAGACACACGCCGGTGCCACTAATTAAATGGAAGCTGTTCAATGCAATACAACTGTAATGGAATTTACTTGTATAATTTAGCTAGCAACTATAAATAGTCTGAAGTGACAGTGGGACACAACATAGCACAAAAGCATGACTTTGAGCCAAAAGGCTCTTGTAGTGATAGGCTTGGAGGCTTGGATCCTCGCACATTATTGGTGAAAACGCCGCTTAATACTAAGTTTTACATTTTGCTTTTCCGCTTTTTCTTACTATGTACCTTTTATTTTCATGCATTACCTACTAAATAATTAATTATATTTTTTAGTTTTATTGATTTATTTTCATTCAAGATATAGCACAGAACTTTAACCAGTTTTATATTTTATTTTATTTATTTAGTTATATGTCCATCACTTTTTTTATTAAAAAAAATGAGCCGAGTATTTTTTTAAAATATAACCGACGGACTAATGTTATATTTTTGGGTATAACCTATTGATTGGATGCTAGTAACGCAGGGCCGGCAGGGAAATGGAGGAATCTGGAGGGAGAAGAAAGGCTAAGGATGAAGTAGAGTTATAGATCTGCGGCGTAATTCAATGGTGTGAGGTGAGCTTATTCAATTTAATAGTTTTTCAATGAACTGGAAACTGGAAAATACAGCTCAAGCAGTGTCGTTCCGAGAAAATTTATTTAAATTGTTTTGTATGATTGAAATTTTGTTTGAATTTAAATGTTGTTGAAAATGAATTGAAAATTTGTAAATTGATTTGTACACATTCATACAGGAAACCTACACATTAGCATAGGTACTCCTGACTTTTCGTCGAATATATTGTTCCCAGATGATTCCTTTCCCATATTTTTTCTGAAACAGGGTATAATTTCAGGGCTAAATATTCTGTAGGACCCTAACACTTCTAAAAAAACTTTCATCCAAGAAACAGTTGGAAAATGAATCATTTTTAACCCTAGATAGGTAAGTTTACTTCTCAGCAGAATTACTCCATCCACATTACCACGTATTTTATCCTTACTGGAGACTCAGTGCGAATATTCAATGAATTTTTGCCAATAGTCGAGCCGAGACCGAAATGCGTGACATTTCCGAAGTCGACCCCCGTTATCGCTCAATCGAGCTCTATAAAGACAACTAAGCTGTTTGTTCTGGCCAATTTACCCCCAAATACTTACGTGTTTGCCCCATGCAAAGCCATTTGGTCCGGGTATGATAATAAACGTGTAATTGGAATGTGATACAGTGGGATAAAGTGATTATTTAATTATGGGAACACTGCTGATCAGTCGTATTAATTAAACACGTTAAATGATTGATTTTGTTGGTGCTTAATGGAATGTCCCGTTTACCTATACGGAATTTCACAGATCATTTTAGGTTTCGGCTCCAAGAACATAACATTTTAAATACGTGAATCCCACAAAATACCTATCTACATCTTCGCGTTTAATTTTATTTTCTGCCAAAACAGAACAAAACAGCGACATTTATTCAATATTTACATTAATTATGTACATTATTACTGCAAACCAAATTAATAACGGTCGTTTAACATTCTAAGTGCTCAATTACATCGACAACGGAGCAGTCAGCACTAATTACGCTAATTAGCGAATTAAGGGAACAAAACAAGTCAGTTAGTGCCGCCTGGGACATGTCGCGACGAATAATGGAACTAGGTTGGTGATTCCATTACTTTACAAGGTACAGTTAAGTTGTATACATACTTAAATTAATTGGGTGACAGCGAGTTATTCTCACCTGTACCACTACCATGAGTTTACAGTGACCGTACTCGATAGCGACGGCGTAAATTATTTGTATGGAGAATTATACAGCGCCTCTACAAATAATTTACGACGTTGCTATCGATAGCACACGATACACGATATGTACTCGAGTACAGTCACGTAAACTCATGGTATGGTAGTAGTACTGTTACCACCAATTTTTACCAGTGGTAACAGCAGGGATTTTTTTTCCATCTTTTACCACTAAAGTACTTAGTGAAATATACAGTTTTTTCTTTATTTATCTTATGGATACATTCTGTCGGCCACCTCTATTCGCATAACTTGGATTCGCACAATTTATCCTTTTAGCTTCTGTTACCATTACCGCGTGATATCAAGCCCTGCTGGATTGGAGAACCCAAATTTTACAAATTAAAAGTTATTTCAGTAAGTATTTTTAATAAAACGCAATATAAATGGCGACTGGCCACTTGTATTGTTTTATTTCTTCTGTTGTGAAACTACTTGTTCTTAAAAAGTCACATTTATTTCCAGCCAGTGCCCAGTAAAAATAAGATAAGGGCTTACAATACGGAAATTAACGTTGTCTTCAAACTTTATTAACTTAGATAGCTAGCTATAGTTTGCCCCCACAGTGTCGTCCTGGTAGCAATTGCGTCTACATAGTAAAAAGAACATTTGTAATAACTTTTATCTACACACATATCATAAACCTTCTAAGATACGTTCAAAAGGGGTCATTCAAGTATTACGTAAGCACGGAAGGGGGGTGGGGGGTCTTTGCTTTGCTTATTCTTGATGACATGGGGGCCAGGAGGGTTCAGATGGTGCTTACGTCAGCAATATTTATTTATTATTCTTGTTTTTTTTTTTAAATAACAATAATGAAACCTGAATAGATTTAAAAATTTATACCAATGTTTATGTAAGCATAGGGGTGAGGGGGTAGGGTTTTGCTGACTTTCGCTGACAAGGGGGAGGAGGAGGTCAAAAATTACTGAATTTCTGCTTACTTAATACTTGAACGACCCCAAAACCGGAAATTATGACCAGCATAAAGATAAAATGTTTTGTTAGAGATAGAACCACAGTTAGAACAAATTTCTTGTCTGTGCCAATGATTATGAAATACAAGTTTCGCGAACAACTTTCAAAAACATAGCAATTGGATTCGGCTGTCTATTCGTAATCGAAATGTCAATTACAAATGGAATTTTGACAAATCTTGCACGATAATTGACATCTAACGATATGAGAATTTGAGGCCACGTCTTGTTTGTCTATGAATTTAAAACTACAAAAAGTTGTGTGATAATGTGCGTCAGAAAAAAATTCATTTAGCGCCACTTTTGATGTTCAAACTGGTCTTGTTGCGAAGAATTGTGTATGTTTATATGTATATAACATGTGTAAAGATAAATCAGTGTATAATAAATGTTAAGAGGAACACAAATGTTAACAATTGCATTTCTTCCCAGAACCGTGAAAATGTGTTATCAATAAGACAAAATTTTCAAGTTCCAAAATAAATAAGACAAAATTTTATAAAGCTCTCCTGTAAAACATAGCATTTTTATTTACAGTGTAATTCTAGAAAAGCAGCGATCGTGTAATTATTGCGACAAAGTAAGTGAACCGACACTCTCAGCGCTGGCTGTACAAATGTATGCACAATTACTTACCCAAAAAGGGAAATTAACCGAAAATTACATTGTGATGTGTCACAGGGTATGTAGTGGAATCTGACCCATTAGTCCTTTGACAATTCCAAACATTTCAGAGGGAGGGTAACGTTTACCCGACGCCGTGGCTATATTAAGCTAATTATAATTTCAGCTTCATTCGTAATGTATGTCGGCGGCCGATCGTAAAATCCGCCAGATCACGAAATTCCTAAGCATATAGTGAAATGGCGCCATTTCATGTATTGGCTAAGAGACATCCGCCATTATCGCTCAAAACTCGCCGTTTAACGATTTGCCTAGTGAAGTTTAGGCAGATCATGAAATTCCTAGGCATATCGTGAAACGATACCTTTTCAAGATATTTTGGTCAGTTTAGGCTGATTATGAAATTCCTAGGCATATCATGAAACGCCGCCATATCGGTTCTGGCATTTTGCCGGCCGTTACCGCGGCACGCTCGCTTCGCTCGTGGTACAATTATTTATCTTTTTTTCGGCATATCACGAGGTACCCGGTATAGAGTTAGGGGATATCGAGGAATGCGTTGCTCTATATATATGTCTCGCCAAATTTTACGCATTTCATGAAATGTCGCCATTTCACGATAAGTATTCCTAGGAATTTCGTGATCGGGCGGATTTTACGATCAGCCGCCGACATATACATAGTAAGTAAGAGGTGGTGGATCAATAGACTTGCAAGCAGAATAGTCAAGTAAGTACGTATAATGTAAGTAAGTACCTATCTAATCTACTGCTACTTTTAATTCTTGTTCTTGCGTATATTTTTATTTCTATTATTCTTCATGTTATGCCACGATAAAAGTTTTCACTTCTTTCTCTTCTTTCTTTAAAGTCGAGTTTGCTACGAGTATTTAATATTGCATTGCGTAGGTACGTTCAGAAAAATACAAACACATTCTTTATCTTTCTAAATTTGTTGCAGCATTTTAACCGAATGCTAATTTTAAGTGTCGCTTAAGCTTCTTAATGGAAGCAACAAGTGTTAGATCGAGATAACTTCCAGAAACTAGATCCGCAAGTATACTTGGCTTCAGCCGAATTTCTATGTTTCGTATTGGCGGCTTTTTGGACCTCTCTCAATTCGAGAGTTCAGCAAACGCCGCAAACACCAGGAAAGCTTTCTAAAGAGCATCCGTTCGTAACACTTACTGATTCCTTTAAAGTAAGGATATTCTTTTTATTTAACACCTTATTATTTTCTTCAATATGGAAACGTATTTAAATAAAATACTTTTTTTTCTGCACAAGTTGCAGATATACAAAAATGCTGAAAAAAGAAATACAGAAATTCTAGGCAGTTCAACAAATAAATACATGCAAAGTCTAATAATTATAAAAAAAAAAAAACAGTCAATTACGTATCAGCCTTGCACACCGAGGGTCTTACATAAATTCGTAAGTATGAATATCTGAAGCCCACTTCTAAGGAAAATATTAGGTGATCACTGATGTGTAAAGAAGTTATTAACCCTTCTTAAGTGTATTTACTAATATATATTATGTGTCTTTTGTTACACGAAATAAATGATTTGAATTGAATTGAACTGAGTCAAATTCCAATGAAAAGCATTTAAAAGAGTGTTCAGTCAAACTAATTCAACCATCTGCTAAATATTCTACGTCAATTTTAAAATATGTCTTAGATAGGCACCTATACATAATGCAATGTTGGTGCCAAACAATATCTAAGGCTATAAAATACACTCATAAAAGAACATAACTCTGTCACTTCCAACCATAACAAGCTAATCGAAATTCTTTAAGGCAATCGCCGAAATTCTCGTGTGTAATTATTTTGCTCGTCTCCAAAACTTTTTCGCGACGTAATTCAATGTCATTTTTACAGCGAAAAGTCTCCAACAAAAACGCGGCGTGAGTAACAAAGTTTTTGTCATTTGAACTTATCCGAATCGTGAATTTGCGTAGGTATTTCATATGACACGAGTTAAGCCATTTCGAAGATTGGTGTAAAAGTTTAATGGCGTCGGCGAAGTTACGGTCTTTTACAGGTACTTTGAACTTTCAATTTGCAACAGTTTTGTATAAAAAATGCAAGAGCTCTGGTACGCGGTAACTAGAAACTTCTATAGAACTTTTGGATGGTTTAAAGCTATACCTACGTAAATGGCGTTGCATCGCAGACACCAAACAAACAAGAATTAAAAAAATACTAATAGGACTTTAAAACTTAAAAAAACTTCAATTACACACATAATAGGGATGTGTTGACACCACCAATCAACTGACGTACTTTTTATGAGCTGTCAAAACACAATTCTCTCATAGAGTTTCAATGGCAATAGCGACTTATGACGTCATTATCCGCAAACTCAATCAAATAACTATTTATTTGTTTTAAAGCAACAAAAAATCTAATTTTACAGTAAATAGAAAATTAATCTGGTTTTCAGGGCTAAAATAAAGCGTTTTTTTTTACTGGAGTTGTGCCTTCGAATTATTTTTTAATGGCGTCAACATCCCTATTGTCATAACATAAAGGAAACCGTAAATTACGACCAACTTATAGACAAACTGTTTTATTAGAAAAAAAATCTTATCTGCAAAAACATTATCTTTTGGGCCGAAATCGATTTTATTACCATAGGTATTACATTCAAATTTCGAACATCACTCACACCTTAAAACTGCATTATCAGAAAGGTTTAAAAAAAAAATCTCGATGCGAAAAAAATATTGATCGTAGTGTAACCGCACTGAAAAAGCTTGTTAACAGAATACACCATACAAAAATGAGCTGTCGCTGTGTAGAGCCCCGCAGGCCAACAATACGTTTATTTGTATGAAGCCCCATTGTCCGGAGCTCTTCAATTTTCCGCGGCAGCCCTCGATGCCCACTCCGTTTCATTTGCGAACTATGCATTGTTGAGTGCTAATCATATTCACGCTGTTCTATTTTCCCCGTGAGTAAATCAAGGATGTATATCAATATGAATAGAAAAAAAACTGTTTTGTACTCGATGTGCATAATAGTTTACTGAAAACTAAAAATACTGTTTCACTTACTTGTTCACAAGTGCTTTTACTCTCTCGAAGAATATTAAATTTGTCAATGTACAAAGCATGATGGCTTTCAGTTGATATGACGATTGATTCACACGTTACTTTAAAGAGGTTCATAGACTGTGTTCATAACGTTGAACTACAAATTGCTTTGCTCCTCCGCTGTCACATTCTTTACCGTTAGCGCTATGTGTGTACCTATGAAGCTAAAGTGAATAAAGATGGCCCACTTGACAGCAGAAAATGAGTCTGAATACCGGCTTCAGGCGTACCTTCTTGTTAATCACCAACGGTGCTGGCTGAAAATCAGCGCTAGGGTGTTTATTATTAACGCTTCAGCATTATACTGAGCCAGTGTCCGATTCACAACCGCAATAACACATACTTTCCTATGTGTTGTCTATTTGTACTTAATACTATTGTTGTGTCTTGTGTTGTGAATAAATGTATTTTCTTTCTTCTTTCTTTTTTAATTATGGCAACCCTAAGGAAGACTACAGTTACGTGTAGGCTTGAGCCTTTGCATCAATATCGTCGTATCTCATCACTACTAGTATGGCAACAACAACGACAAAGAAACGGCCTCATTTTCACTTGCAAATAAGCAAATTTAGCGGACAGCTACAGTCCGTGAGATCTTAAAAAAACCTTCGGATTTTAGAAGCATGCTTCGGGTATTGACGATGACACGCGATCGTGATACGCGGTTCTGTTCTGTTATCAACTTGCAAAACTTTTCAAAGTTACCGTAAAAAGTTATGTAAAGAATAACCATCACTACAAAATGAACCTTACTATAATAATATTACGCTTCTTTATCTTTTTCTAATTTTAATACAATATGATTTTTTGTCATGATACAAATAAAACAAAATCAGCATTTTCGAATTCTTCCATCGTCAATTTAAATTGAGAACACCCCGCCTCAACACAGTACTTTTGTTTGGAAGTATATAGAGCTGTTGTTATACTGTATCTACTTCTCTTGGGTATGTCAAATGAATTTTTTTGGTCTGCTTTCGTTTTATATTTTTTTTAATGCATTTTTCGAAATCCCTGTTGCTTCTATAACACGGTCTGGTACCTTATTAAAATATTTACGACCACTTTTTTCTTAAAAAAATCAACTTATATGCAAAATATTTATAAATATATTGTAATCAATTTCCAGTGATTGGCTATTTACAGACATACCCTGCTTAAGTTGACTCGCCATGGAAATCAATTTCCGAAAAATAACAAACTACCTAAATAAATATATGCAATTGGTGGTTTTAACTGCTCTATATACATCAATGAAAACACAACGAGTGCACTCTACGCGTGATGGATTGCTACTGAGTCAAAAAGACAGTTGTCATTTTTTACTAACGAATTCTTCCGATTTACCCCGAAACCCGAAGGGTTTTCTAAAAGCTCACGGATTGTACATGTTTGCTGCTTTTGCTGTTGAGTATCTTGGCCCGAGAGACCTGAAGCTCAAATTCTGGTCTGATCTACACGTGATTACAGAGCTGTTATTTCTCAGTCAACGTATTGTCTTTATCATACAACGAGGAATCGCAGCCAGCTTTATTGGTACCCTGCCCAATAAATAACAGCGATCTGAGGGTCTATTGTGTAACGTCAAAACTGTCATTTGATTGTGATCGCGAGTATCGAAACGTTACGAAATAGACCCTCTGGGCAACATTTATATAGAGGCAGTACCTACAGGTGGTTTTTAAACTTATAAAAAAAAATTGCCATAAAAAATTTAATTTAGTTAGAGATAGTTTGCGGTAATAAGTAGTCAGAATAAGCCGCTGTCGATTAATAAGACTAATTTGTATTCCAAAGCTGTGAAATAAGTTTCTGTATGAGGATTTAAATCTTGGACATCGGAAGCGGAAGATTTTATAAATAGTTCTGCAAATAATGGTCCATTCAGCACGCCGTATAAACCCAGCTGTGAATAATAGGATAATCAGGCTTTTCTTGAGACTGCAGCTATCACTTTAACTGCTCATGGAACTAGAATTTAGTGACGGCCGAAGGTTCAGTTTTCGGCCAATCGTTGACCGAAAACTCTGTTTCGCCGAAACTATATGTTTATGGCTTGTTGCGTTTCATTCGGGTAAATAACGTGATTACTAGACATCGGATTATATGCACTATCAAAACGCCAATATTTGCATGCAAATATGCACTAAAAAAGGGCGAAATATGCACAATCAACAACCATTCATTATTAAGAATTTACATTATTTTCACATTATACCTATTCATATGCATATACATAATTTTCTATCTCTGCAGCTAAATGGGAACATGTTGATCGATTTGATATTTTTTTTATGAATTTAAGTTTTTATTTGACCAATATTCCATCAAAGTCAGTGTATTTTTTTTACTGGTGGCATTATTTCAACAAAAATAAGATTTTCATAGATAGTTTGAACGTTTCGACAGCATAACACAATACGCCAAGCACGTAAAACAGTTGAAATAAGCACTGTCAACGAAAAAGTACCAAAATATGCAATAGGTAACGCTATAAAAATTGAATTATATGCATTTCCATATGCAAACATACAAATGCATATAGTCCGATGTCTAGTGATTACCAGTGGGGGAGGCCCGTGTCCATCAGTGCACTTCTTTTAGCTGATGATGACAAAGACGAAATATGATAAACGAAGAACTTTGTTGTTACATTCTCGTGTTTTTATTTCTATTGAACATACTCCTTAAGCAGTACCAGTATTGCTGTTAACAGTAGCAGTAAATATACAGCAGATTTTAACATTTTAAAATTTATATATCTAAAAATCCCACTAATTTTGTAAGTCTGTTTGCTTACTTGTTTGTTTTTGTTTGTTACTTCATCACGTATAAAACGTTGAACCCATTTAGATGAAATTTGGTACACAGACAGTTTACTTCCCGGGGAAGGACATATATAGGATAGTTTTTATCCCGGAAAATCGTGATAATAAAAACCGAATAAGGATGTTGACACCACCAATCAACTGACGTACTTTTTATGAGCTGTCAAAACACAATTTTTCCATTGAGTTTCAATGGAAATAGCGACTTATGACGTCATAACTCGCTATTTGTTTGCCAACTCAATCAACTAACTATTTATTTGTTTTAAAGCAACTTATAAAATAACTTTATACAAAATTGATAATTAATCTGGTTTTCAGGATTAAAATAAATCATTTTTTGACTGGAGTCGTGCCTTGGAATTATTTTTAATGGTGTCAACATCCCTTTTCTACGCGGACTGAGTCGCAGGTAACGACTAGTCTAATATTATACAAAATTCTCGTGTCATAGTGTTTGTAACCAAACTCCTCTGAAACGGTTCAACCGATTTTTATTAAACCAGAGCCGAAGATTTGGTTTCGGTTTTGGCTGAAAATCTTGTTTCCGTAGGACACTAACAATTTGCAATTTTAAATCCACGTCTCGACTTTTCTTTCATCACAAATTCTTACTCGAATTCATCACAACGTAGTTAGTTTTTTTATGTATTTCATGGGGTGACAAACGAGCAAGTGGGGCGCCTGATAGTAAGCGACACCCATGGTCATCGCAACTCGAGCGGATTACAGTCGCGTTGCCAGGCCTATTAACAGGGGAGAAATAAAATACTTCGTGCAATTTGGATTTGCGATAATTCCACCTACTGTTTTGCTCTCCACGCCCAGAATACAGGATCGCAAGAACTGCTATTTGGCAAAAGGATTAGCGGGTTGATTAAGCTTCCGACCTGACCTTGTGCAAAATCCTACCACATGCATGAGTGTATGTATGTACAATCCGTGAGCTTTTAGAAAACCCTTCGGGTTTCGGGGTAAATCGGAAGAATTCGTTAGTAAAAAATGACAACTGTCTTTTTGACTCAGTAGCAATCCATCACGCGTAGAGTGCACTCGTTGTGTTTTCATTGATGTATATAGAGCAGTTAAAACCACCAATTGCATATATTTATTTAGGTAGTTTGTTATTTTTCGGAAATTGATTTCCATGGCGAGTCAACTTAAGCAGGGTATGTCTGTAAATAGCCAATCACTGGAAATTGATTACAATATATTTTTAAATATTTTGCATATAAGTTGAATTTTTTAAGAAAAAAGTGGTCGTAAATATTTTAATAAGGTACCAGACCGTGTTATAGAAGCAACAGGGATTTCGAAAAATGCATTAAAAAAAATATAAAACGAAAGCAGACCAAAAAAATTCATTTGACATACCCAAGAGAAGTAGATACAGTATAACAACAGCTCTATATACTTCCAAACAAAAGTACTGTGTTGAGGCGGGGTGTTCTCAATTTAAATTGACGATGGAAGAATTCGAAAATGCTGATTTTGTTTTATTTGTATCATGACAAAAAATCATATTGTATTAAAATTAGAAAAAGATAAAGAAGCGTAATATTATTATAGTAAGGTTCATTTTGTAGTGATGGTTATTCTTTACATAACTTTTTACGGTAACTTTGAAAAGTTTTGCAAGTTGATAACAGAACAGAACCGCGTATCACGATCGCGTGTCATCGTCAATACCCGAAGCATGCTTCTAAAATCCGAAGGTTTTTTTAAGATCTCACGGACTGTACCTATGTAAACTCTTTATTTTACAAAAGAAAAGAAACAAAACACAATGGACAAACTTTAAGATACTTGTAGGTACACAGGCGGACTTATTTCTTTAAGGGATCTCTACCAGTCAACCTTTGAGTAGATGAGAAGAGTAGCCAGTTAGGGTCCGACAAAGAAGAGTTTAAGAGTTTAAAAATAGTTTAAGAGTCTTTTAAACAATAATAATATGTATAAACTACAATACAAATAAATCAATAAACTACTGGTGTATATAGCCATAATACATATTATAAATGTTTAAGGAGAAGGTATAAGGCAGTGGGAGATTGCCTGATGGAGGTCGGTGACCGTCAAGTTTAATATATAACCTAAAATCGTGTCATGGACAGTCGAACCATTTGATTCCTGACCCACCGTTGGACGTTCTTATAGTAAGTGTCATAAGGAATTATCAATTGCAATATCAATTGGTATGACTTTTTCTGCAAAAGTATTCCACAGTGGGTCACGATTCAATTGGTCCGATAGTACACCAATACAAAATTTCAAAAAGTCTAAACACGCTTGCAGTTTCTTCGCTGTCGCATAATCCAACTTTTTATTTACACCAGACGTTGCATACATTTTCAATATTTAATACCTAAACTGCACA
This sequence comes from Choristoneura rosaceana, assembly GCA_037349165.1. NCBI lineage: Eukaryota > Metazoa > Arthropoda > Insecta > Lepidoptera > Tortricidae > Choristoneura > Choristoneura rosaceana. Next base: position 4,569,719 of record JAZBNJ010000026.1, read on the forward strand.
GCACCTAGTAAAAACGTTGTAAAGTACCTAAGCATTTGCTCCTCACAGTCAGCGTCCATATTTTGCAGCGCTAAAACTTAGTTCTTTTTCAATTGGAGACCAGTTGAATAAATAAGTGGATGGCGACTTGGCGACTTGCACTCTGGCACGCGCTGTTTGCTTTTATATCAATAAATAAAAAGTTTCGAGTGCATACGGTTTTTAATGATTCACGGTAAGGTAATTCAGTACCTGGCGATAAAGATTGCTCATCGGTCTTTGGAAAAAGACAATTGGCTGTTCAGGACGATTTCCGAACACTGGCGACCGTACATCAACCATCGTATTCAGTGATGTTTTATATCAAATAAATACTGCACCCTTATGGACTTAATTAGTTTACGTCAAATTAATTAATGACATACAAACTTCACTTATCTATGGAGAGCTATTGCAACTACTAGAAAAAGGACCGTTCCCTCTTTTTCTTGAAGATACCATCGTAAAATTTCAAGTTTTGGGGGTTTCAACAACTCTTTATTATATATTTTCATCTAAATGTGTCCAACCGTACTCGGTTGCGCCTGTACGACACGCCAGTGTGACAATGACAAAACTCTACGAAGCCAAAATAACCCGAGTCTCTTTCCAAAGACCAATGTGTAATCGTTATGGCCGGGTACTGTACTTAAATATTGCAAAGTGAAGATGTGTGTGTCGTGTATGTGTGTTTGTTTTTGTAACTCGTTTACTCTGGATGGATTAGGACGATATTTGGTATGTAAGGTAGATAGCTGGACATCTGGAATGACGTATAGTCTACTTATAATCCCGATATTCCCACAGGATCGGGGTAAAATGGTAAATAGTATTTTTTTTATATATATTTTTTTTATCTTTGTAAAGGTACACCTGCCATTCTTATATAACATTCAATTGACGTATTTACTCTTAAATACATTTTTTTTTAATCTGACCGGAGTCTCAGGGGCGGCGAGCCAAATGTCATGAAACCTCATAGAACAGGAGAAGGGGTTGTAAAATCGGGAAATACGCCTAAAGTACTGAATGGACGCTTTCTTAAATATTATAACCAACAGCCAATGCTACTTCACTTCTTGTATCTACTGTTAGTAATAAGTTACGCCTAAAACAATTGAAATACGCGCCAGCCAATTAAATCGCATAAACGTTCGTAACTTTAAGTCCGTAGCGAATTCGACTTTGTTTCCTTTGACAAAAAAAGGGAATCTTTTTTCTTTGATCTTTTCTTTTAAAAAAGCCAATCAAGATGACGAATTCAACAGGTTCGGGGAAGATTAAAGAGACGGCAAATAAATCAGCGCACGAATTCCGATCCCCCATCAGCCGGTCGGCTATCGTTAAATGGATCTTTACTGCAATTAAACATCGCTTCCTTCACCCGCTAACTTCATTCTTGGAGTTCCGTGGGAAATAGAAACATGTTGGTAGTAAATATACGGTTCAATAGGTTTGCGAAGCCGAGAGCAGTGAGTGAACCCGCTAATTTAAATGTATGCTGTTAAAAAGTATATTTTTAATTAACAAAAAAGCCAAAAACTTACAATACAATACAAATATTCAATACAATAAAATACAAAGACAAATACAATAAAGTACATCAGAAATAGTAAGCGATACAGAAAACAGATAGGTACACAGAGAAATAAATTAGGTACAAGGTAAGCAAAAGCGATCTCTTCCAGGCAACTTACCTGCAAATTGTTTTTTTTTCTACATTACGATATTTTGACACATGTTTCAATTGACTTACTTTTTATAAGTTGTCAATGCGCGGCTCTCCCCTTTTGTTTGGCAATTGGCATTGTTTGAAAGCTACTAAAAATGGACATTTAGTTGAAAATTGTTCTAGTTTTCAAGGCTAAAATAAATTATTTGTTTGCTGAATTTGGTCTTGAAAATATTGTTTAATTGTGTCAACAACTCTATTCCTCTCCGAATGTCTGGCTAGAGAGACGATTATTGAAGCTCCTACTTGCTCTTTAAGAATGAATCAATTACATCACCATTAATTCGTTAAAAAGCAGTGGTAATACATTTTATTGTATTCTCAAAATGTCGATTCGGCTTCCAAAAGAAACTTCCGTTACAATAGCGTTCCCAGAATCCTACAATTTCTGGATAAAGGTACGAAACTTTTTACTACTTGAAATTTCGACTAGTTAAAAGTACATTGTTTCACTAGCCTGCCCAGGTGGAACAGCAGTAGAGAAGTGAAATAAAATAAAATGAACATTGTTGCTCTCCGAACCGCAAACGTGATGTGTCATATGGCGCTTGCCTATATTGAAACACATTGTTAGTGACTCCATCACCTCGTTAACTTTAAATATTTTACTTGATACAAAATAGTACCTGGATGACCCGAGCTTTACATACCAAAACCCCTACATACCTAATTTCATCGAACTCGTTGGAGCCGTTTCCGAGAAATATATATTCAAAAAAATTGCTTGCTTAGATAGATAGAAGCTTCCGTAGACCAAGCTTGTGAATATGATACATGCATACTTATAATTGTAAATAGCCGACAATATAAGCATTACAAACAACAACGAAGGATACGGAATCGTTTAGTAATAAGGGTTCCTAGTTTTAAGGAACGCTAAAAATATACCAAATCCCGACAACCTGACCGAATATTTCCTCCAAATTTTAGAACTTTGAAACATCTATGAATAAATAATAAGTCAGGAAGCGTAACTCAGAAAAAATTCTACGCAAAAAGTGACCATACTTTAAACCAAAACGACTTATGATTCAAATACGAATCATTTTCGAGGTTGCAAATAGATGTGCTTGTGCAGGGATTGGTTCAAGCGCGTGATGCAATGTCATATGACCCGAAGAACACGGTTTCTAAGCCCCACCTACTAGGACACGAAAGGCCGTTTTTCTTACGCAGTTACAATTCCTGACTTATTATATACTAGCGTTTACCCGTGACTTCACACACGTAAATCATTAGATCCAGCAGCTGAATTGAAATCATAGTATTTTTAAAAATTCCCGTGGGAATTCCCTAAAATTACATCCTGGTTTTCAGTTTCGTTAAATTAAAACATCTATGCCAAATTTTATGACTCTAAACCCAGCGGTTGATGGTTGATATTTCGAGATTTTATCCCTATCCCGTGGGAACATCGGGATAAAAGTAGCATGTGTTATTCCAGACGGCCAGCTACCTATATACTTACCAAATTTCATGACTCTATGCCCAGCGTTTGTTATTTAGAGATTTTATCCCTATTCCGTGGGAATATCGGGATAAAAAGTATCCTGTTTTAATCCAGGTTATAAACCAACTTTTTGCCAAACTTCATCCAAATTCGTCCAGCCATTTCAGCGTGAAGAAGTAAAACTTTCACATTTATAATATTAGTAGGATTCGTAGTGATATCAAGATATATCTTAATTATGATTAATAAAATATATTTTAAATATGATTTCAACTAGCCTGAGGAATCATCATGTTGATTTATTGTTACTATATATTATAGGCAACACCTTGTGTCTAGGTATGTATATCAAGTATATCCTTGATTATATATTATTCAGAGCAATGATTTACATTACCTTATCCCAAACCAGCTTAAACACGAGGCTCTCTCAGGATTAACATTCTTCCTTGTTCTCCTAAAACCTTGCGTTTTCACAAAAAAATACCCCATGTCGATCTTAAGGTAAGGCAGGTATTAGGGTAAAGTAAGTAATTAATGGAAACTCCTGATAGAGGGTACTCCGTCTCGGAAAAAGAAAATCTGTAGAAGTGCCAATTTTGCTGGTGTTATTTTTAAATACAGAGATAGAGTAGCTAACAGTGTAAAATGTCATCGAAACTTTATAGAGGTATATATATGTTTTATAATTATGACCTATCTGATGGTCAATAAGTACACGCACGGACACCAGCAACACCGGAGGATTACAGATACGTTACCAGCTCAGAAGACTAAGACCTCATGTGCCGTATAAAAATTTTACCTTGCGTTACAACGAAAGCTCGTTTAAGTACTTAACTATTATACCTAATGGCAACTAAATAAAAAATAAGTGAGCGACGTTAATCTAAGTGAGCTACCTTCCATAAAAGTTGATGTGGAATCCTCCCGCTTAAACGACATAATAAACAGTTAGTCAATATGGCCGCCATCGTTATAATCGGATCCGACTGCGAGTGTTTCAGCAGAAAAAGTAGCTGTCAAGTATGAGTCGTCCCTTGCGCTGTAACCACTGTTGGGTTCCGTATCAATTTGATACGTGAAGAGAAGTAAAAAATTGAAATTATTTTTAAACTAGCTTTTGCCCGCGGCTCCGCCCGCGTGGTATTCGGTTATCGCGAGCTGTTTCCTCGGGAACTGTGCATTTTTCCGGGATAAAAGTAGCCTATGTAACTCGGGCCCATAAACTATCTCTATGCCAAAATTCACGTCGATCCATCGCTCAGTTACGGCGTGAAAGACGGACAAACACACAAACATACAAACACACTTTCGCATTTATAATATTAGTATGGATTAATATCTGAATTATTTCAGTTAGTGGCTGGATTAGTTTGACTGAATATATATATATATATAAATTGCATCCATGCTTTGATCGACGTTCAAAGTGTACCGCAACAATGGCGAGATGAACTTATTGCTAACCTTATTATGATCATGAAAATGGTTTAAAAGACAATGGCTATTGCTTGTTCCATAATTCCGTTCAGATCAGACTGAAATACATGACTTTTTATACATTTCTTTATTCATTATACCTACTATTAGCTCTATATTAATTAAACGTACGTTAAATTAACATCATTTTTATAGACAGCCATCAATCACCAACCACACAATAGTTCTGTCAATGGTTCAGTCAGTGGTTCAGTCTCAATACTTCAGGATCGTCTAGATTCTAGAGAGGGGTTAATTATCTTAAGAAATACACGGTAAATATTAAAAAAAGACTTCCTTAGCACTGATGGCATGAAATAGCCATCAAAAGCAGTCCAGGCAACGTTTAATCTTCCAGCTCCCGCATCACTACGTACGTTACTTTCTTCTATTTCAGTATCACTAGAGAAACGGATCCCTAAAAATACTCATCCCTTTATTGTCATCCCAAAAGTACGACGCATGGCTGCGAGGGATCCAGAACTACAGTAATTCAGCTATTTTGTACCAAAAGGGACGCGTGTCTATCGAATTACTTACAGAAATGTAATATACTTCTTTTGGCTATCGTTTTCCAAACGAAGGAATCCTTTTTACAACGCTTAGGAAGCACGTACGTTTCAGAATAGATAAGTGTTTAGCCTGTTAAGTTGTTATTTTTATTTAAAGAGATATCACATGACTTTTTTAAATTTGACAAGTTTTCTTATAAGATATCAAATAAAACCGAATTTAAGCTGCGGCAAATACTTAATGCTAAGAATATTATGAAGTGCTCTTGATACAACAGGCAAGTAAAAGTTAGGTAAGTATTGTTTTAGGTTCTCTATCGTTTGCCCGAATTTCATATGCCAGAATGTATCGTTTTCTAGAATTTTTACTTCTGAAATGGTAAATTCTTCAGAGTTGATAATAAACTAACCTACTGCATTCTATAATAATATGTTGACATTTAAGAACATCCTGAAAACAGCAAGTTTCTATATATTTTATGGCAAACGTTGATATGACAAGTGAAATTCGGGCACGTAAAGGTAAACGATTGTTTTATTGTGACTAGTCTTAGCAATAATCTCCCATTTCTGTTTGTGAAGTCTCAATAAAGATTAAAACTAATCTAGAATTGGGCGCGAATCCAACTAACTTGCTACGATAGGTTCAATTAACTTAGCAGAAACAGAGAGTAATCTTACTTCAGGATGGCTAGATGCAGCTGTATACGTCGGCAGCCTAACACGAAATGGCGCCATTTCACTATTTGTCTAGGAATTTCGTAATTTGGCGGATTTTACATCGGCTGCCGACAATTTTGCAATTTTACAACAGTTACTACACCAGAAATAAAACAATAAGGTTGATAGTCACATTGACTTGTGAATCTGTGTTTTGTTTTTTGTTTTCGCCACTTCTTTCTGTCAGTCGGTTTAGGACGAGGGAAGAATGAAATTCTGAATGCATTAGCGAGCGCCTGCGCCTCTACTTTATAGTATAGATAAGATAGAGATGACAATAGTTGCATAATTTACTGCTTTACTTTATATACGCTTTGGGATTACTTACGTGTTTCTAATCTCTCAGAACATGAATTGTTTAGAAGCAACCACACAGCCCCTCATTTGATACGCGGCGGCGATAGGCACGGACGTGATATATCCCTGAAACAAAGGCTCTAGCTTCTTATGAACAGCTTAAGTACACCAATTAACACTTAAGTGATTATGGTTGATTAATTGCCAGAAACACTGTCGAGGATTTGTCGCGGTATGCTTAGCGTTAAGAGATAATGTTAAGCTTAATAACTACCAGAGTAAGGTATGATGTGCCTTTATATGTGGTCCTTTATATGTCACCACAAAACAAATGGGCCGCGTTCCCACCAGAGATGTGTGAAAATGTGTTCAGTTACCAAAAATGTATTTTTCATGATCCAATAAAAACGATGAGCACATTCCTCGCAACACATCTTAAAGCTCAATAGCTCAAAAACTGCTGAACCGATTTTTATCAAACATAGCTAAGAAACACAGCCTCGCTTTCACACAAAAAACCATAAGGGTTCCGTTTTTGCCATTTTGGCTACATAACCCTAAAAATCGCATTTAATCCGTCCCTCCGTCAAGAAACTGCGTTGTCATAAACATACATGCAGACAGACATTGGTTTCAAACTTATTGTTGAGGTTGTAAACCTTTGTAGATTTATATTGGCCGCTAACACTTTAACTATGGTATTGAATATGTCTAATAGCTGTCTGTCCATATGTGTCTTTGTTCGTATTGAGATGAAAATATAATATATTTTAATTAACAAATAACCATCTTCTTCATCATTTTCAACACTTATAACGTCTCACTTTTCAGTCGGGGGTTACTAATGCGACGGAAAAGCCATATGTTTATTTCTCCAACTTAATCTGTAACGAAAATAACTGCTCAATAAAGTTATTATTGCGGAGATTATGGTTATTCAACCAGGATAACATTTAATTGATGAGTACCATAAAGCCGGCCACACACGCTAGGGTATAACCGATGGTTATTGCCTGCACAGTTCGTTTGTCCAGGCCATAGAGGTCCAGGCATAACAAAAAAAATGTCAATTTGTACGTTTCAAATTTTGCTTGCGCAGGGCAAGGAGTCATGTCATACGCACGTTCAGTTTTAAGTTTAAATTCGTTCATTTAACACTGACACGGGGTCTCAGGGGGATAAGCTAGAGTAGGTATGTGGCCGGCTCAATAAAAAAAAAACTTTAAAAAAATGTGTGCAGTGAGCGTGAGTGACAGCGGGAGAGGCTAAATATAGAGACTGGTAACATCAGTGTTGTGGAAAAAAAAACAGACTATAACATTTTTTTATTCTTTCTCGCGTCACGAATTTATTTATGTAATATGTAATTTTCATTTCTGTAAGAATTACCGAAAATCATGTCTAAAACTGTAACCTCTTGCAAAATCTTTGCTTTCTTGAACACATACTAAGGACCGATATGACGTATAGAACTGCATTAAACCCATAACCATGACACAGATGTCTAACAATATCTTGAAAAATTACGAAAATAACATTTCCTCACGGTTATTAAGTACGTACCACAAGAACTCATCTGCAGAAAATTACCTGATATCGCGTAGAAAAGCCTTAAAATTTCATGAAGCTTGCCTTGGTGGAGCATAACGTTATGGAAGTAATGGGAATCTGCCTCAGTCTATTATATTTTACAACTGGAATTCTTCTGAGAAATGGTAAATTTTACATTAACCGTTCAAAATGTATATGAAGCGTAGTTTCTCAATACCGAGACTACCGGGTGGTTTAAGCTTAAGCGCTACCTCTATCTTACTCGCTATCGCTAATCGTTTCGCCAGTAAGCACTAAATTACTGCTGTGGTCCGGTGTAAGGAAAAGCAAGACAGCCGGTAAAATTACTGACGTATGAGTTATTCTATCTTATAATGGCGTGACGAACAATTCGATTCCCAAGAAGTTGCCAAATTATTACATGCTTTTCTTTACCTTGGTCTGTTGATTTATTTATTTGTTTATATATTTGGGTCAAACCTTGAAAGCTAAATTCGACCCACTTCCAGTCAGCAAAAAAGCTTGTATTAAAAATGTTATAATAAAAAAACTATAATAAAAATTTCATGACGTCTGCGATGACGAGTTTCACAAAGGTTTTGTGGACTGACTCTGAGGGGTTCTATCCTACGATGAACCTAACTGGCGTCTCTTTCACTCCCTGGGTTGCCAAAAAAAATAGTCAGTAAATAGATATATAAAATGCACTATATATATGTACATACCTATATGTACGTTTGATTAAGAGTTTTCTACGTGATATTCACAATTAAGCCACTCTACGCAAAGTTATAACTAATACTGCATAGAGCATTGTCAGGATCAACTACTTCTTCTGAGGCATGCCCTAATCCGAAGTGGAACTCGCAATTTCCATTCGACATTCTGCATATTCTTCCCGCGCCAAGTATTCAATGCACGTCCCACTATCCCGTCGGGCACAGAATTAAACAGGCCGAGTAGGTGCTACTTATTTCATCTCGGGCTATTTACGCCCCACTCCTGGGCTTAAGCCTCCTCTCAGATTAGAGCTTAGGCTGTAGTTGCCACGCAAGCCCAGTGCAGATTGAGAACTTCAGGTACAATATTGAATTGCTTCGCAAATATTATGTAAAAAATATTCTGAAAAATTCAACCCACACACTTTGCGAGAGCTCATGAGTCAAACTGTTAGCTACCAAACTACTTGGCTGCTTATTAGAGGCTGCGAATTGACTATTATTAATAGGTAGCGCCTCCAGTGGCAAGTCAACTCTAATCGGACGGCGATTAATCTGGCCGTGTCTGCCGGGCTGGCACCTAATCAATTACCACCGGCGAAAACGTCAAGCCGACATCCGACCATTGTATGAAAGCACCGACGCTAATAGGCGCCTACTATTCACGGGGGTAGACGCGTTTTGGCCGCCTTGTTGCGTCAGGTAATATTTACGCGTGGATTAATATTGCGGTTTAATGCGTCAACGCAAATAAAAGTCGGTTGTTTTAAAAATTACAGAAGACAGCTTGAGTAGGCAATGAATATTCCACGCAGGAAATGAATCCAAAACGACAACCTTTAAAAAGTTTGAATAAGTACTTACTCTTCAAAATGGGGAGACCTTTTTACGTAAGAACCAATCGCACTGACGGGTCTTCAAACTCGTTATCAGAGCGTCCGACGGCCGTTCCGCCCGAAATATTTAATTAATTTTCCCCTGCCCATCCCCAATTTATTACATATTCTACTGATTCAGCACCCCCGATCACGTTACCAACAAACCAATAAGTACTAAAACAAATCAAGTCAAAACGCTCCTATGTGTTCACAAACGAAAATATACATATGAATAAATGCATGTGCCAGTAAACAGAAAAAACTGCCAATCCCAAAATCAGAAAGGCGAGATGTTTGGAAAAATGCGCATAAATATTAATCTAATCATAATATTTATATAACCCCGTGTAAACAAAGTTCGGAGATAAGCTACGCGGGGGCGCGGCAGTGATGAGCCGTTGTCTCCGCGTACTTTAGTAGCGAAGCGCGGAAGCGGGGAATGGAAACGGAATTGTGTGCAAAGTACAGAGCTGCTAGAACGGCGAGCTGCGGCGGACGGACGCAGGGCCAGCGGAGACATATGACAAGGCATTCCGCATGTATTACTTTCTGCTCGCACGTATACTTTTACTCCGGGAGGGGGGGAGGTCACGGGGCTGGCGGGCTGACTCCGGCCCGAGCAACAGGCTCTGCCTGATCAATGAAACCCCCGCCGCGCCCCGCACAGCTGCGCCGCACTTGTTGCGCGCACCTCCAAACAAACCAACACCTAGTATGAACCAAAACCACCTCTACCTTCCCAATAATTAGCCCCACAAGAATCGAACTTTAAACTGAGTTTTTCTCGCGTGATCTCCCTCGAATTTTCCCGCTATCTCTATACTCTGCGACATATTACCGCATCGAGATTCCATAAGCGCAATGTCAATTTAGATACGCTGATGACCTTTTCAGAGGCCTCTGCGATGGCTTTAGTACGTGGCTTTAATGTGCCTGGTTATGGTTATGTACAGGGAGGTGGATAACACAGTGTTTAAGGTGAACGCTTCGTGATATTTAGCGCTGGTAATGTCGATAGACGCGTAATACAGTGTTCCGACTGTGAGGGTCTCAGGAGCCCCCTCGAGGCCAATATGCAATAAATATCGCTCACGGACCTATTAACTTAAATCGCAACGATCGGTTTCGCCTTAGAACACGTACAGTAATATTTACTGGGCTTTCGATTACTTATGCGTCTGGGCGTTATTTTGCGGTCTCTAAACGATTTTGTACTGTAATAAACATTGCTAAATAAGTAGGAAATACTTACCTGCCTAATATTTATTATTTAAATAATTCATGCGCGTTACTTTGCGCAGGTCCATAGCAATAAACCTTTTTGCTACTCCGCTACTACACGGGCAGAACAGCTACGTCTGTACGATACATACGTATTTTCATGCAGGGAACCGCCCTACCCTACTTCCACGTAAATAAAAATATAGTCACATAGACTCGACTATCAAAAACACCAAAAAAACGCTAACGTATTGTAGGGTAAAACAATAATTACTATACGAGTATATACGATTTTAAACGTTAGCATGTACTTAGTAGAGCTACCTACAACACTCCGCTCAACAATAAAAAAAGAAAGTTTGCTGAATGTTCGTGTCTCGGGACGCTACTGGACAAATAACACGACCGTATCTTTACGTAATGAAGTTCTTGAAGCAAACAAAGTCTGTATAATGCCGTCACATTACTTCGTAATACCACAGATAAACTCGAACATGCATCCCTTTTGTACTCGCTGAGTGGTTAGAAATCCTATCTACTTCTTCAAATATTTTTTTTTTGTTTATTTTATGATAACAGGGTGGTGAATTAGGAAGTAATTTAAAGGTACCTAAGCGCAAACCATCAACCATGGACGCTCGGGGATTTTAATTATATTGACAACGTAGAGAGCTAAAGTATAATGCCACTTTCCAGTGTCAGTAACTTTTTTTATTTTTTTCTTATTTTATTCGACTGGATGGCAAACGAGCAAGTGGGTCTCCTGATGGTAAGAGATCACCACCGCCCATAAACATCTGAACACCAGGGGTATTTCAGATGCGTTGCCAACTTAGAGGCCTAAAATGGGATACCTCAAGGGCCAGTAATTTCACCAGCTGTCTTACTCTCCACGCCGAAACACAACAGTGCAAGCACTGCTGCTTCACGGCAGGATTAGCGAGAAAGATGGTGGTAGCAATCCGGGCGGACCTTGCACAAGGTTCTACCACCTGTACCTATACTACCTGTAACTAATAGAAAATATAACATGCATGAACATAAAAATGCATAATTTTCTTAATAACTTAACATGGTTCAAAATTGGAAAATAAAACGAAGGACGTAAAAATCTTCAATATCTGTTGAAAATTTTAAAAGATTCGGGTGAAGCTACCTACTTAACAGAGTTCTAGACCACTAGACTTATTTTCTTCCTTTTAGTTTTGGCAGTCAGGTTGTTTGATTTTTTTAATTTAATTAAGTACCTACTCGAAAAGTTTAAAAATCCCTCTTTGCCTGAAAGAAAATCTGGCCGTAAGTACTGGGCTTGACGAATTTAGCTGCAATTTTATATATTATGTATGTTGAACAAATTGAATCATGACCCAGGATGGAACCTTGTCACGTTGAGATTTCATATTTCGTCCAGGAAATCCTAAAGCAAATCATAGTGAAATTGATTATTAAAAGGTTCCGCCCCAGGTCACGACTGTTCGACTGGAAGGCTACACTACGAAACTCGAAACTCGAAGTTCGTGTCGAGCGATACCTCTGACATTTATAGGTTCTAGAGCGAACGGGACCGCTCAACACGAGCTTCAAGTTCGTAGTTCGTATCGTACCGTCCCTCTCGGTCTCGTATAAGTGTCAGAGGGACGGCATGACACGAACTTCAAGTTTCTAGTTTCGTAGTAGTCCTGCTGCTGTAGATAGCTGGAACTACGGATCCGAAATAACACAAAGACTAGTAAAAGATACCTACTTATTTCAATGTTTTCATGGAATCTGGATGTATTAGGTACATATAAAGTAATTTCTGTAGGCATATCGTAGCTGCATCAGTTTTAGCGAAAGCTTACTTTCTACTTTTTTGCAACCGAATTCAAACAGAATTATGATGATTTTTTTGAAAAACTATGATCGGAATATTATTTCAAGCTGTTACCCAGTGTGTAACCCCCGTTTCGATATTTTTTTTCTACATATTATTTTTACAGAATAAATATGAAGATTCTGACTTTAATAAACCTCTAGCAAAAAAAACGTAAACAGTGTAAATTTTAAAATTACGACCTATGGATGGCTGACGGGCATCACTTCCTTTATCTTTTTTGCAAGACCTACACGTTCCATTTAAAGCTAATACAACAACCTTTAGTACTAAATAGCTAGATTTTTGACAAATGAATTAGGACCGTATTAACATGATGGAAAGTTTATTTTTGATTATTTTTTCTTAATTAAAATACGAACTTACTGTCTAATGTTAGCAAATGGAAATTATACAAATAAAAAGTTTCTGGAATTATAAAAATGTAAGTGAATGTCAATTGTATGCTATTTTTGTAATGGTCCGTCTCTACGCTATGCCATCTCAGAAACAAACCATATGAAAAGTTGTAGATAAGACAGCGTTTTATTTGTGTAAGTACTGAACGTAACTGTACTACGTAACTGATTAACAAATGAGACCTTGTAATCTGCCCGTATGTATGTAGTTTTCGGCGCAGTATCATCAAGTGCTCATTATGAAAAATGTCATTAGAACCAGTTGGCGTGACGCTGCTACGTTAATAGTGCTCAGTCGGAAGAAGCCAGCGATAGCGCCGCGTCAGGGCGTAAACTACGACATTTTGTTTCAGACTCGTACAGCGAGTGCTTCGTTCGCCAACAGCGTGGTGTTCCCAGGCGGAGTGTGCGAGCCTGTGGACGCGAGCGAGGACTGGCTGCGGCTCTTCAAAGCTTTCGGCTTCGACCAGAGCCATTTCGAGGCCTTCCACCGCCCGGGGGCTCCCGCCACGCCGATATTTCAAGATAACCCTGTCAAAAGGTAATGTAAACAATATTGTTGCAAGTTGAATTTCTAGTTGGGCAAGATTTGTGAGTTTCTTTCTCAACCCACAATACACTGTTGTTACTAGCTCAAGGTCTTAAAATGATTTATTATCTTAAAGAGAAACAACTTTATCTGTCATTTTTATGGTTGTTGTGGATTACAATGTCAGTAGCTTCAGCTAAAAGGAAGATTTGTATGAGAAAGACATTTTCCTGTTGAATATATTATATGGCAATGGCTGTAGAGTTGAATAATTTTGTGCATAGTTGTGACCCGAGTTACATACACTAAACTGTTTACCATCTGTGACAACACATATGTGATCATTAAACATATTTCTTGACTATGGGTCAACAAATGCAGACTAAGATTGCTTATGACTTATTTGAACATGGTGCTGTTGCCATTTGGTTTTGCATAGTTTAGCAAGCGCTTGTGCTGTACTGATTTTTTTTAGTTGAGTAAAATCCAAATGTGTGTTCGCTTTGTTTTTGGCCATTAATCTTTTGTATGGAAGGATTAAATAAAACTTGCTTTCCATTTTTTTTTTGTCACAAATAATACCAATTATCAGATTAATATAGAAATATCCTTCCATTTTGCATGCCATGTGAAAGATTAATAATATTACAGTGGTTGTGTCTACTAAAGTGTGCACTTTTAGGGGCTGTTTCACCACCCATTGATAAATTTTATTTGACAGATAAATGTGATGCCATCTCTGTCTGTTCAAACAAAACAAACAGAGACTGCAGCACATTTATGTCTGATAAATTTAATCATTGGCTGGTGAAACGGGTACAAGTACTAAAATAATAGGGATTTTAAAACTTGTCTCAACTTGTGAAATTTTGAAAACATCTATACAGTGTTGAAGTGGCAAATATTTAACTGGGATTTGAATGTAAAAAGAAATTACTCAATTTCACTATGCACTTTAAGAACTAGAGTATCTATTTTTTTTTTTTTTTTTTTTTATAATTATATTATCATGCTATCAGTCGGGGGACTATGAGCAGATGAGTTGCGTGATCGATGGCGTGAAGAGTTGGCTCCCCAGCGAGAGCCCGCTCCGTCTGTGGCTGAATCTTCATAGTTGATTCAGTTCTAGGATTCTGCGCCTCTTAAGACGTCTTATCTGGTCAGGCTCAGTGAGTAACCCTGCCAGCTGGTTAGGGTAGCATTCAAGTCGCTTCTTGTATTTTTTTGAATATGACTGAATTTCTTGTTTCACTGTGTTAATCCTTAGATGTTGATGGACCTCTGAATTCCTGATGAACCAGGGTGTGTTGGCAATTTGCTTAAGTATAGAGTCTTCAGCTCTTTGTAATAAAGCAATGTTAGAGTCACATGCAGAGCCCCACAGCTGGATGCCATATGTCCATATTGGTTTCAGGACAGTTTTATATAAATGAGAAGCTTGTTGTCCAGAGACAGGACGCTAGAGTATCTATAATTCTTTAAAATAATGATAATGAAACTTTAACATTTACCACATAGTTTTAGCTGTGACTAAATATATTGATTGTATCCATTAACCTTGACAAAGTTGTGTGCGTTGAGTCATCCACTTTGATTAGAAATGGTTTTTATGTACCTTTTACTTTAATTAAAAGTAGATTAAAACAGTCTAATGGTTCCATGTAAATTGAGTTATACTCGACATTTTTCAAGTTTCACATCTTGGCCTCAATTGCATAACAAATTAAAAGCAATTAGTATTAGTGAATTTCAATACAAAATCGCTAATTGTAATTAGCTTTTAATTAATTGTAATATTGTAGCTTGTAATTTGTTATGCAATTAGGCTCTGGTGTAGCCAGCCTTGTCTAACTAATGTGCAGTTAAGTGTCTTTGTTTCTATTTTTGTCTCTGTCTGTGTTTTTTTTTTACACCATATAACTAAAAGCAACAGTACATGTGAATAAATCATCATCCAACCTATATATATCCCACTGCAGAGCACAGGCCTCGTCTAGAATGAGCCCTGGGCCGTAGTTTCCTTGCAGGACCAGTACAGATTGGGAACTTACCACATGCCAATGAATTTCATCACAGGTGTATGTAGGTTTCACAGGTCAGGCAGGTTACACAGTAACTTATAAAAAATTTAAATTCCGAAAAACTTAGATGCAAACTCAGGCTTGAACTCCTTGAGAGTCCTCCTCCTACTTAACGCAGCAACAGCAACTGAAGCCATGTTTGTACTACTTTACCCTAACCAATTGCTTCCAGGCACATCTCGCTGCGAATTACTGCAATTCGGGAGACCTTTGAGGAGTTAGGACTACTGCTGTGCAGTAAGCAGCATCAGAAACACCGGAGCAGTCCATGGGCGAGCGTCTTGCCCATAGCTGACGTCAAGCAGTGGCAGCAGCAGGTGCATTTCCATTTTTAATTATTTAAATAATAATTACTGTTTAAAAAAAACTAATATTTTCTAGGCTACATGAGATAGCTGAAGTAGCAGACAAGTTTAAACATGTATGTTTGTCCAAGGAATAGTAGAACCTAAGCCAAAAATAAACACTGCACTTCTGCAGTTACTCTTTTATTTTATCTAAATCTACCAATTCATTCTAATCTATACTTGAGTCTAGAATTAGGCGAACCAACTTGACAGTTCATTACACACAAATGTTGCCACAGTTACACCAGTGCCTGTAATATAGATATTAAAAAAAACCTAATATCGATGTAAGAAAAAAACTCAATACGAAATAATAATAAAAGAAACCTTTTATTTGAATGATTTCGAAGAAAATTTTGAACATTGCATTGTTAAGGACGCCATCTGCCATTTTGTTTTATTGACATTTCATATATGTCATTCGACTTAACTGCGATTGGCTTGCTTGGAACTATTTCCGTTATTATTTGTTGTTATCCTTTTTGTTTTTAGGCCTAAAGCTATGAAAATTAAGTCCAAAAATGACCAACATCTTCATTCCGCGTCGACACAAAGTTATATCGACATAATACCAATTTTTTTTTTTTGCTATGTCTGGTAACATTTTCAGTTGTCAATAATCTAGTTCGCATAATTTTGGACCCAAGTATCCTTACATCCTTCCTTGGAAAGGAAAACTTGATTCTCATCCGCAAGCTTCTATAGTTACTTGTCACACTCAGCTTAACAATCCTCATCACATTTTCAGATAAGCAAAAACCCTTCAGAGCTACTGAACCTGTGCAAAGAGTACCAATGCTACCCGGATATATGGGCGCTGCACTACTGGAGCAACTGGCTGACTCCCACTCACTTCCCCAAACGCTTTGACGCAGCCTTCTTCATCACAGCATTGGAGGACAAGCCCGAGTGCCTCGACTCCAGCGCTGAAGTGGCACATGTTCAGGTAAGGGAGTTTCTTTATTCTTTGAATCCTTATGGCCGGTTCACTATCTTGTATCCGAACTTCATACGTCATAAAATTCATTTGTCAGAAAGTAATTATTTCACTTAGAAAGCACTAGTTTCTTCAGAATTGTTATTCAATTTAACTTAATCTAACAAACTGCGTTCTATAAGATGACATTTCAGAAAAAAAATAGTGAAATAAGCCTGGTTAACTCAACTTTCTGGATAGTCAAAATTCGCACCCTTCGTGCAAGAAACGCATAAGTCCTATTAGGTTTGTACGTGTTTTACGCGTTTCTTGCACGAAGGGTGCGAATTATATTTAATAAAATCCTAAAAGCAGCATGATTCTATATACTTCATGTGTAACGTTATATCCGTGGGCAGTGGGCGAGTCCAGTGTCGACGCTGGAGCGTTGCCGCGCGCGCTCGCTAGTGCTGTTCCCGCCGCAGAGCTACGAGCTGAGCCGGCTGAGCGCGGCGCCCGACTGCGAAGCCCTACTCCGCTTCGCCGCCGCCCGCAGCGCAAGAGGGAACGCGCTGCACTACCCCATCATTGTGCATGCCAACGATGGACAGTTGCATTTGCTGCCAGGTAAACATCCCTAAATTCAGTTAATTAGTTTTCACTAATGAAGCAACTTCAAAATCAAAAATAAAAAATACAAAAAGACTCCAAATCGTAATCTTGATTTGATTGCTCAATAGCGACATCTCTTGTCCCTGGTGAACGGATAGTTTCGATGGGAGTGAAAAATGTTTCTCGTTGAGAACGTAGATCATAGATGGCGTTAGTGTCGCTGCTAAAGTGACTAATAAGAATCCAAGTTGAAATATGGGTGCATAGGAAAAATTCGTGTCTAGTCTCCTGTCCAGTGGTGGTGTAGGGGAATAGCACGCAGCACGGAATGCTGAGGACCTGGGTTCGATTCCGAGCGCTGGTCTATTTTTTCTGGTTTTTCTGTGCATTCATGTTTCGGCTTGTGTTTTCGTGTGAAATTTATATAAACTTTCACGGGTTGACCGTAAAAGAAACAAAAATTTGGAGTTGAAATAAAAAATACAAAAAGACTCCAAATCGTAATCTTGATTTGATTGCTTAATAGCGACATCTCTTGTCCCTGGTGAACGGATAGTTTCGATGGGAGTGAAAAATGTTTCTCGTTGAGAACGTAGATCATAGATGGCGTTAGTGTCGCTGCTAAAGTGACTAATAAGAATCCAAGTTGAAATATGGGTGCATAGGAAAAATTCGTGTCTAGTCTCCTGTCCAGTGGTGGTGTAGGGGAATGGCACGCAGCACGGAATGCTGAGGACCTGGGTTCGATTCCCAGCGCTGGACTATTTTTTCTGGTTTTTCTGTGCATTCATGTTTCGGCTTGTGTTTTCGTGTGAAATTTATATAAACTTTCACGGGATGACCGTAAAAGAAACAAAAATTTGGAGTTGAAATAAAAAATACAAAAAGACTCCAAATCGTAATCTTAACTTCAAAATCGCCAAGTGACGTAGCGAAATTTGGATATGGGAGCCGCGTCGCGTCAGAGTCATCCATTATCTACCGTTCTTTCGAAGCCTCATTTTCGCGATGGCAGTGTTGCTTTACTCGTAATTCCTGCTCTAGATCGACTGTTTGTTGAACAGTTTTTACAGCAAGCGTAATGATTTGTTATATGGAATCATTTAATATTGTTTCACTGCAATACAATTCAATTTTAATTTATTTTAAAACTGTTATTTTCAGGTGACGACCTCTATCCATCAGATGTAGATTACAATAATGGCGCTATAAAAGCTGACGAGACAGTCTTAGAGCTCAGAGAACGCAGCAAGGTCCTACATCGCTACGAATCCTTCGGCTCGGTGAAACAATTCATCATAAAAAACTTCAAGTCCGACCATATAGATATGGGCGATCGCATCATCCCGGTGATCATATAAGAGTTCAATAAATCGAGCAATTTTTGAAACCTAATTCAGTTTTAAGCAAAAATGAGTGCAACAGCGTGGCCGAACAGCCAGGAGGAGTACGAGCTGTTGGAGGTGATAGGCGTGGGCGCCACCGCCGTGGTCCACGCCGCGCTCTGCCGCTCGCGGGGGGAGAAGTGCGCCATCAAACGTATCAACCTCGACAAATGGAACACCTCCATGGACGAACTGCTCAAAGAGATACAGGCCATGTCCTCCTGCAACCACGAAAACGTCGTCACCTACTACACGTCGTTCGTGGTCCGCGAGGAGCTCTGGCTGGTGCTGCGGCTGCTGGAGGGCGGGTCGCTGCTCGACATCATCAAGCACCGCGTGCGCGCCGCCAACTGCCGCCACGGCGTGTTCGACGAGGCCACCATCGCCACCGTCCTCAAGGAGGTGCTGCGCGGCTTGGAGTACTTCCACCAGAACGGCCAGATCCACCGCGACATCAAAGCCGGGAACATACTGCTGGGCGACGACGGCGCCGTCCAGATCGCCGACTTCGGAGTCTCCGCCTGGCTCGCCACCGGCCGCGACCTCTCGCGACAGAAGGTGCGCCACACTTTCGTCGGCACGCCGTGCTGGATGGCCCCCGAAGTCATGGAACAGAACCACGGCTACGACTTCAAAGCTGACATCTGGTCGTTCGGCATCACCGCCATAGAGATGGCGACCGGCACGGCGCCCTACCACAAGTACCCGCCGATGAAGGTGCTCATGCTGACGCTCCAGAACGATCCGCCCACGCTCGACACGGGCGCCGAGGAGAAGGACCAGTACAAGGCCTACGGGAAAACCTTCCGCAAGATGATATCCGAGTGCCTCCAAAAGGATCCCGCAAAACGGCCCTCCGCCCCGGAACTCCTCAAACACGCTTTCTTCAAGAAGGCCAAGGACCGTAAATATCTCGTGCAGACTCTGGTGTCGACCGGCCCCAGCATGGAGACCCGGGTGCACAAGGCGTCGCGCCGGCAGCCCGGCGCGTCGGGCCGCCTGCACCGCATGGAGACCGGCGAGTGGGTCTGGGAGAGCGACGACGACAACGACGACGACGACGACGCCGACGCGCGCGACCGCCCCATGAACACGCTCGCCCGCGCCGACTCCTCCGACAGCGAGAGCGAGCAGCCCGGCGCCGGCGGCTTCACCATCGGCAGCCTGGGCACGACGGAGGAGCCGCCCCAGATCAACCTGGTGTTGCGGATGCGGAACGCGCGCAACGAACTCAACGACATTCGCTTCGAGTTCGCGCCGGGGAAGGATTCCGCGGACGGGATCGCGACCGAGCTGGTGGGCGCCGGGCTGGTGGAGGCGCGGGACGCGGCTGCCGTGGCGGGCCAATTACAGCTGCTGGTGGACGCGTGGCTGGGCGGCGCGGGCGGGCCGGGCGCGGCGCCGCGCTGCGCCACGTTCCCGCTGGACGCGCCGGCCGACCCCGCGGCGCCGCCCGACGAGAAGGGGCTCGTCGGCTTCGCGCAGCTCTCCATCGTCGACTGACCGCGCCGCCGCACCGCCCGTGGACAATGAATCGGCCGCGTCCCAGACGAGGCCCGGACGGAACGGCGCGAGTCCCCCGCTCCGGTCGGTCGTCCGCCGCTAGTCTATGATGTAATTTTACGCTATTATTATGTTTATGCTACGAGTACATATTTTATGGGTGGATAATGGATTTTTAGTTTTACTGTTTATAGCTCAAATTTTATGTAAAATATATGTCGAATTTAAATTTATGATATTTTCATGATCGCGTGTTTTTGTATGATGATATTGATGATGGACTGAGATCGGAAGTATTGAGGACTGTATTGGAGTGAGATGCCAACCAAGAATGTGTTTTAATACGTAGTCGGATGTTGAATGGGGAAGATTTTATCTTTTACTGTTGTAAAGGGATACACAGAATCGAAATGTCGGGAAAAAAACTTAAGATATTTAAATTAATTTCTGTAAAGATGAACGCATATATTGTTAAAAGAGGCGACCTAGTACATTCACTTAATATTCTAATACGCCTCTTAGCCAGGTTTGTTTAAAAATAATCACGAAAGTTAGTTGCGAACGCCCAGAAACAATTTCTGTAAACAATTACTCCCTGACATTAATCTACAAGGTGTGTCATATCATAAATCTTTCGATGTCATCTGTGTAGCCCAATATTCGTGCATTTCTTGAAAAGCTTCGTGTAATTGTATTTTATACGGAAAAATTTAGTTTTTCTGTCGTTTTGCTTGTATTAAGTATTAATAAGTCGTCATACTTATGTCTTTCAACCTTTTCCTACATGATAAGCTTGAAGATGTCAGAAAAAGGTCTACCTACAGTGAAATGGTGCATGAAGAGAATATTTTACTTATTTCATATTATTAATTCATTGAAACACGAAAGTTAACTCAACAATAATTAATTATTATACTGAGAATATTTATGGAATATTAATTACTTATGACTTTTTAATAATGATTGATGACGCTTTTTTCATTGCCCGGTTTTTGGATGTAGAAGCGGCGTCAGAAATTGACATGCATAGAAATTCGTAGCGTTGAAAGTGCGGTAGTACAACAAGTGACCGTTGCTAGCTCTGTCTGGTAAACACAATATGTCTAGGGGCGAGTTTTTAAATCACATCTGAGAAAATATCACTCGAAAACTGTTTAAAATTCCAAACATTGCAGCAGAGGATTACAGCTCTATTTTTTTTACTAATCGAAATTAGGGCTATATTGTTGCTGCAATGCACAGGTTTTTACCACTTTCTGGTAATATTTTATGGATGCGATAAAGAAATCTCTTTGACCGGTATAATATTCACTCGGCGCGAAATGGGAATAGTATCGCGACTCGCTTTGTCTCACTCTCGCGTTATATGTTCGTTTAATAAATACTGGAGCACAATAAAACAAGAGTGAGACAAACGTAACGATGGTGCTGCGAATAAAGACAAAAGACAAACTTAAATACTAACATTTTTTTCTTGTATTATAAAACCTAAGGCCTCTTGACGTAATCAAAAAAAAACTTATACAAGTGCCATAATGATTGAGATCTATTCAATACGAATGAAACTTCATAAACTTGTGAGCAAAAATTTGATCAAAAATATCTGAACACGCTTCTACGCCGTTAACAATAAGAGTCGTGTTCAGATATTTTTGATTAAATTTTTGCTTACACGTTTATAAACTAGACTGTACAAGGGCAAATGAAGAACGCTAGGAGCTGTTAGAGCAGGCTAGTATGTATTGTATTAGTAACGATATAAAAAAAGGTTTCCTATTAAACTATGAATTATACATGTTGACCGCGGGGTGAGGAATTGCATTTTTTTTATGAGCAGTAAAGTTGACAGACTGTCAACGTGATCAGATCATACTTAGGCCCTACCGACTATCTATTTGCCTCATGTTTTAAGACATTCTGAGAGGAGGCGAAGGGCCGAAGGGAACAGCCGACGAATTAGGAAATAGTGGCACAAGTTCGAATAGGACTTTAATCATAATCAAGTTTCTTCTAAATACAATTCATAATTTGAACAAAAAAAAGTCGAGAGAAATTACGAGTACCTACGTTAAAATATGATTTCTGCAAAAAATCGATTCCTTTCCCCGTACATAAGACTACTCGCTAGGGTATATATCCATCAGATCTGTGCGAGGTAGCAAAGTTGAAGAAGTCACCAATAGTATTGCTTCATTTATCTAGCCTCGCGTATCAGTTTGTAATAGGTGGTTTCTCGCCTACCTACCTCACAGAGCTCTTGTGGATGCCAAACCTCACTGATTTTTCACTTAAGATGTCAGTTGAGCGCGCGGCGTGTCCTACCCATGTGGTCCATCTCACGCAGACACCACAAGTACTTTTACATTGTTATTTGTTTGTTGCTTATTTTGAGGTATTTTTAATAATAAAACGAAATAAACATATCGGCAGGATATTTTATTCAAAACCTCCTAAGATTTCCAAAACCTTAAACAGTAACTAACTAATTTCTTAGTCGAACTACAAATACTCGACTGATGTAGTTTGACGCTAACCCCGCTGGGGGTCGCGTAAAGCAATAACAATATAAAAATAAGTTTTGTATAAGTAAGTACATTCAACTTATAATTTTAGCATGTTGGTCCATAGAGAAAAACAACCTACTGCGGAAAACTATGTACGTAAGTAAAGTAATTAGATTTTGAACTGTCTTCCATTTACTTCGTTTTTATCGTATATTCTCACTTCGGCTTAGTCATGGATTATGTCGGTCTCGAGAGAACTATAAACAAAGACATTTCAAAATCTGGCTACTAGTTCTAGAGAGACAAACTATATCTGTTATCTAAATGACAATGACTAAGTCCTTGTGTCTCGAAGCCAAAGTTAAGCTTTTTCGGTCACATTGTAGCATTCAAAGTGTAAAATAAAAGCGTGCATTTAACAAATAAAGAAAAGCATAGGCGCATTGTCAAATCCATATACATATTAACATTTGGACAATGATAAAGCCTAAAAATTTCGTAACACAATTGAATTGAAAACAACGTTGTTTATGCCCTGCAAAAAGTAGTTACACATATATTTTGGTTGTTGGTGGCAGGAACTTGTAATTTCTATGTATTTTAGAATAGGCAAGTATAAAGACATGTATACATTTTTTACCCCCATTAATTCATTTTTTTAGTATTGTAAGTGACCAGCGATTGTCTTCGATGTCTCCCGACAGTAAGATCAGAGGCCTTATTGTCTACTTAACACATTTGAAATCAATCGTTTTCACCGCTTCTTTCTGCCGCACGGTATAAGGGTAGAAAGAGAAGGTGAACGCGACCGCGAAACTCGAAACTCGAAAGAAGAAAAACCTGGCAAGTGCGAGTCGGACTCGCGCACCGAGGGTTCCGTACACATTTATAGATATTTAAATAAGCGGGAATCATGTCTTGAAGATATATCTTCGCTTTTTCCGAGTGATTTAATACATCCAGTGTACGCAGAGCCCAAAACGTATGCAGTGTTGGGTCAGATTATATTGGTCATTGACATTTACAGACAGATCAAGATTTTCGGACTTTTCTAGTTGGTTGTGTTATAATAGCTACCTTAAAAATTTCAAGATTCTGAATTCACGGGAAGTACCCTGTAGGTTTTGATTCCCTTGCGAGTTTCGAAAATTTGCGGAAATTTGCAGCATAAACGGCTGCATCTTTTGTTTGCGTGGCCTTAGAAGTTTGATTTTTTCACAGCTCCAAGGGACAGTAGACCTCAGCATTTGATATAAATTTCAGCTTGATACCTCTCCGCGTTCCCGAGAAAAAGGGTCTTGACAAACAGACGGACGGACAAAAAGTAATCCTATAAGGGTTCCATTTTTCCTTTTGAGGTACGGAACCCTAAAAATCGTGCAATTTGCGTTACATTGCGAGGCCGTAAAGCCAACGAGTTTGTAGTTGTCGATCGAGCGCCGCAATGTAATGAAACTTGCACGATTTTTCTTGCAACTCTATATTATAGTCGGCTTTAAACAATACGGCAACCAGATGTGGTCGATGATGTAACTTACTAGTTCCATAACAGCTGTACCTACTGTCTCCGGCTTTGAAATCCCTACTTAATATTACACATGCGAAACTCTGTCTGTCTGTTACGCTTTCACGTCGAAACCGCTAAACCAATTTTGATGAAATTTAGTATAAAGATAGTTTTAGCCCCAAGGATCAACATAGGATACTTTTTATTCTGGTAGAGGGCGCCACCGCGAGATAACCTAGGTCCGCGCAGACGAAGTCGCGGGCATAAGCTAGTAAAGTATAAAAATGTATACATATCTTTGTCCTAACCTACATCTACTAATATTGACATTTTATTTCTCTAACAGCAGACCTACCAAGGATCTACCAGTGTATATTTTTAATAAATGAAGTTTGGCGCGACACGACATACCGTTTCTTATTTGGTAATTGGCTTTTTAGTGTAAAGCAACTAACTTCGAGCCGTAACGGCCCTGCGTGAGAATAAAGCTAGTATATTACAACTAACCGTTAAACCTGTGACATGTCTTTTCAAGACAGGCATAGACAGAAATCTCATTGGAAAAAGTACCTTGTACGTACGGGAAAGAAATCACGACCGAGTGACAAGGCAGAAAAGCTTATCGTTTATTCTAACACACTCACTCTAATAAGGCATTATTACCATTAACGAAGATAACTTTAATAAAAACAACACCGGGCCATGGTCGAACTATCACTTCATTGGTTACTTTTTCGTCCAATCGATTTAACCTAATTAGTCCTCGCGTATTATATAAAGAAGGGTGACATCTATTTGGCATATTTTTTAATTTCCGAAACTGATTACGCATAACAGGTTTCGCATAGTTTATTTACGCCGAATCTTAAACTTGCCGAAATTTAGTTCGGCATAATTCTGTATAAGCCGAATAATGGTTTACCCGAATTTATTTTAGCATAATATTAACATGGCCGAATTTTATTATGCATAATTTTGTATAGCTTATTTTAGTTTAATTTAGCCGAATTTTGATAGGCCGAAATCCTGTCCAAATCTATGTCCGAAAATAAATTACTATTGATGACTAGTTGGTAAACCAGGTCTAGGTCTCAGTACTACATCCGTAAAAAAATTAGGGACTCAGAAGGTTAAATTGAAACTTCATCCGTATTTTAATCGACCAATGATGCGACTTTTCACCTAGAGGAGACAGCTTCGAAAATGCCCCGATTCAATTAAAACAATCTGTAAATGCTGAAACAACTAATAAACATTAAACAATAAAGTACATTAGTAACTAGGTTTACAAATCCTCATTTGGAACATCAGGCGCGTCAAATTAATTAATGTCATAAAATTGTGCTCGATTAATTCCTACACTGTAAGCTTACAAGCTAAGTGTAAATAAAATGGATAAACAAGTAAAAATAATCAGGAACATTCAAAATCAGACCTAAACCTACGCTCATTTTAAATATATTCTATATATGACTAGGTGTGAATTCCTTATGGCACATTTACATTGACATCTTAGTTCCCGAAATAATAATTTAATCTGAATATAAAATAAATGCTCTGCGTATTAATAATATTTATAGTTAAAATAATATTCGATAAATAAACTTGGAAGACTAATACCTACCAAGTGGAATGTAAAATAAAGAAACTTGAGATTCATAATTCGTTTGTGTAAAAATAATTTGAGATAACCGTGATATAAGTAACCACTCCAGCCTCCGAGCGAACGACGCAGTCAGAAGGAAGTTACAATTGAAAAAGTTCTGCTTCATAAATTATTATTGTTTAAGTAATAATTTATAATATAGATACATTAATCTGTCATATGAAATAACCATTACTTTTGTTAATTTTTGAAATAAGTATTCATTAAATCAACTTTAAATTAAATAGGTAAGGGTAAGCTGATTAAATATTTCAAAAATAATTACATAACATAATCCAAAATTACGGCTAATAGGTAGGTATCACAATCACGGTATCTCCACAACAATAGTAACTTTAACGCAAAAATATTTTAATGCTTGTGAAGCAAACGCTATTTGTCCATTCATTATTTGCGTTGTATGCCACTAGAAACCTCTTAATCCGATAGGTAAATGAAAATCATTCATCCACCACACTTAATAATTCCTTCTCGGTCGGACAAGGTCTGAAGCCAGCTTCAGCCACTTATTCTAACATTTTACAAAAGAACGTGCGCTTTTCTTGAGATACTAATTCAGCAACTAAATCACTTTTTGAAATTATAGCGTGTCATATTTATATAAAATAAAATAAATGGCGTTACAACCTTTCGACAGACAGAAAAAGATGCAATAAGGAATGTGGTTAAAAATTACTACTGCATATTATCTTTCTGAGTCTCAGAAGCCAGCTATGAGATTGTGCTTAGAGTTATAATTGTGCTAAGTTTAAGATTAATTAGTTGTACTGTAAAAAAGCGTATAGCGGTGACCTAACCTAAAGTTCGCGAGTCTATTATAAGATTTGAAACAAACTTAGTCTCTTAAATGCCTATTTAAGTACTAGGAAAACTATCAAAACGTGTCTGAAAAATTTGACACTGTGGAATCGTAGTCCCTTACACCAGACTTGAAGCCTCAGCAGACACATAGTGCGCGATAGGAAACATTTAACTTTTCTAGCATTCGAACTGTATCATGTTCGTACCAATTTACTATTAAGAGCTTAATATGTAAATTTTATTGTTACAGTCGAAGCTCGGAAAGAGTGAGCTGTTTTGAGAGTTTGCATAACATGGACATACCTTGTTATCTAATGGTGGATGTCTCATGATCTTTCTCTATCTTGAAGTTGATATTAAACGCAACAGAAATGCATTCAAATATGTATATAAAAAAAAACTGAGTCATACAGAGACTTTAGGATGAATTTAAAAGCTTAGTCAATACTCGTTTTACAATGTACTCATCATCATCATCCCAGCCTATATACGTCCCACTGCTGGGCACAGGCCTCCTCTCTGAATGAAATGTATTATTGACAGTTAAGTTTATATCGTAATGATAATTTATTTTTTTGTTTTTCCGGGTATTATCCATGTTAATATCTACACATAACAGTAATGACAAGAATAGCTCACCCTTTCCAAGCTCTGGTTTTAGTAATGCAGTTTTCTAGTAGTTCAAGCGTATTTTTTTGACACACAATTTTATCGTTCAATTTACTTGTCGCGCACTATAAACAAGTTGAGAATCATCGTTTAACTGCTTAACTTTCAGCTCAATGCAGTATCCAATTATTATCTTAAGAAGAAATTGTTAAATTGAAAAGCATGGTTGTCATGGATTATTACTTTTTCTTTTGATTATGGATAAGCTTCATCGTTTAAATTCAGGATATACGTAATTAGTTAACTTTATAATTGTACCGTAGCTCCTACATAATTTTGTGCTATTTTCACAGGTCACCTTTGATCACCAAATTAAAGGCATACCTAGAGATCTCACTGAGATAGAGTTAAAGAAACTTCGTAGCAGTAGGACGCTATAACGGCCCCGTGACAACGCGCTTCCGACGGTACGGCGAGTTACCTGATGCCACAGGATAGAGACAGAACGCTCGCCGAGCCGCTGATCGCTCGTAGTCGTGAGGGCCGTAACTCTTAATAAAATAAGTCTGTTAAGTTCGCCCGTTCGTTGAAAGCGCCACGCGTTGCTTTCCAAGACCTTAAAACCATCCTGATTAACCTCGAACTTCGGGCTTTCTTATGACACAAAAAAGGTACCAAAATCAAAACAACTCCACCACTTTCCTCTTGAGGTACTCTTTGAGCGGCGCGTAGTAATGGTGGCGGAGGGAGACCAGTTCCGGCTTGCGTTTGAGGGGGCGGAGGGGGGGCCAGTCCGTCTCGAACAAGACCAGGGCTGCGAGGGCTAACGAGAGCCATACGAAGAGGAAGGAAGGGACGAATGCTCGGAGGAGGGAAAAGGGGCGGGGAGCGGGTTGAAGGGCGGCGGGCGGGGCACGCCACTCCTCCCCCGGCGCGGTGGTCACCGCCGTCCCGCCGGACTCCGACGACGACGGGGAACACGAGTCGCGCACCGCGTATTCTGAGGTCCCGCACGACACTGTCGAGAACAAATTAGCAGTTCATAACTTTGTGTTTACAAATGTGGATCGTGAGTTATCACAATCATAGCATAATAATTTATAGGTAAGTACACGGTGTTACAAAAGTACCCCTAAAGCGGAAAAGGTGTGAAATTATCCCTTATAAAAAGACCAGTTACAATATTTGAAAACAGTTCTAATATGCTTTACCGCCAGAAAGAATCATACTTTGTTTTAATTGATATGCTATTTCATTAAAATTAAACCTTAATATTTCCCACCACCTTTTCGTATAAAATAATTCCACATCCAACATAAAACCACCACTGTAGTAAACAAAACCTTTGTCTAACACACGGAGCACATAATTTTGGACACCACCACAATAACAACACAAATACTAAAACTTTTCGCTCACCTTTTAAAGTCACGCTTGAATAAGTACATTTTGAGCACTCTCAGGAAAAGGGAAAGAAAATAACTTTTTAATTTTAAAAAGTTTATTTCTACACCAAATATTATGACATGAGTCTGAGTTGTGTCACAATATCAATTAAAGTAAAAAATATATTTATAAATCCAGTAATGTGTGTGTTTTGAGCAAATAGTTCCCATGTCATTATAAAGATTAACTAACCCAAACCCTACTCGACTAACATAAAAAACCATCTTGTTTTATTGTTACGTAAATTATGTAACGAAACCAATTGAAAGTAAGACAACAATTACCTCATTTACCATAACCATAACTCACAAGTGAATAGACGGACATAAAAGCCAACATACATACATACTTACATTCAGGGTTCACATTACCCTTTTTCTACTACCACCGCAGTATAAAATAATCAGCGAAGAGAAGACTGTCTGCAGACTTCAAGCCTTGGCTCGGAAGTCAGTTGGTCCCCGTCAATTTGTTTTATCCAATTGTATTGTATTGTTATTGTGGTGGTGACCGCTATAAGGACAACGCAAATGTTTTATTAAATGCAATTATTTTAAACAGACCTCAAAAAAATTGAAATATTTACCTTGGAGGTTTTTTAAGATAAAGCTTTTATTTCTTCCTTTTTTAGTTAATAATAATAAAAAATAATAAAAATCATTTATTATCAGGCGTTTAACGCCCGTAGATGTCAAAAGGTGATCACAAACTTTGTTAGTAACAAATATTCTTATAAACTATATTAGTAAAGATTTTGGAAACTGATTTGGTGAATAGTATGAGATAAATTGCAATTTTGAAGTCGGTATATATTTTTTAAACACAAATACACAAACATCACGCCTGTATTTCCAAATGGGGTAGGTAAGCAGAGCTCACGAAACTTTACGGCTTCGGAGCCACTTTTAACAATTTTAGGTTTTTTTTTTCCATCATCATCCAACATATATTATAACTGTACTGTTTAATTCTTTAGACATTCGATTTTTGCAAATTATTCTTTGAAATCCCAAATTGCATGCAACTCAAATCTAAATAATCCAAGCGGTTGAACTTTTGCAATTTTACTTTGAAGATATTATTTTTCCTTTTTTTGTAGCTTTTCTTCTTTTTACTATTTTTTTTTTTGTCTGTACTAGTGAATAAATCTCTACTTTCTTTCTTTCACTTGCAACCTACCGTCAAGTGGTAGAGTCAAAAGCTTCCGCTCGCTCTACCCTAGAACTTTCCCTACAAGAACATAGAGCTGTTGTTGTGAACACCTATGTTCAGGCTTGCCAGCCCCTTTTTTTTAATCGACTGGATGGCAAACGAGCAAATAGGTCTCCTGATGGTAAGAAGATACCAGGGGTATTGCAGATACGTTGCCAACTTAGAGGCCTAAGATGGAATACCTCAAGTGCCAATTTCACAGGCCCTACAAGAACATAGAGCTGAAGGGCTACTCCGAAACACAACGTTCGAAGTTCGTGTCGTGCGGTCCCACTCACACTTATACTATTTAATACGAGAGCGAGAGGGATCGCACGACACGAACTTCGAACGTTGTGTTTCGGAGTAGCCCTTCTGTTCTGAACGTACCAGGCTTGTCGGCGGGGCGGGCGTCCTGCGGCGCGAGCGCGATGTCGACGGCGGGCCCGGCCAGCAGGCACGCGCCGTTGCACAGCTCCCCGCCGCCCAGCCCGCCGCTCTCCTCCAGCGGCGCGCTGTGCGTCGAGCGCGGCAGGCTACTGTACCCTGCAACCACAGATATAGATAACACTAGATAACGCAAACACCTCAATCTGTATGAAAACCAACTGTGTCACTTTTTTATATCTACTGTGACTTGTATAGTATACATTGTAGGTATTGTCACAGTATATAATATAAGCTAAAGCAGTATGGAAGCTACGAAGCTGCGATCGAAACAAACACACTCACACAGACGCGCGCTCTACACGGCCTCTGAGCCCCCTTTAGAGGCCCTGTAGAACGCGCGTCTGAGTGAATGTGTTCGTTACGATCGATTTGTTCGTAGCTTCCATACTGCTTTAGCTTATATATAATTTTATACTGTGGTATTGTTGATTAGTAGGTACCTTGTATAGCGTGGGGGCCACTACAAAGAGAAATCTCTATCCGAGCGAACGTTAAGTGGGTGAGTGACACTCTTTCCTGGCCCAGATAATACCGACATGGAAATACCGATCCTGTTTTTCGTGTACACGTTCTATGCGGGTGTACACGAAAAACAGGGTCGTTATTATCCGGGCCGGGAAAGAGTGTTAAGTAAGAGATCTCTCTATCTCTACTATAACATCTCTATTGTGAAGTTAAAATTCCGACCATTTTGCAACTGGTAGGACATCCAAGGTTAGGAGCTATCACTGTCACTTACCAAAATCTCCCGTCATTGGTGTCGACGGTGTTGCGGGAACGCTGGACGCTTTCCGCTTGCCGCCGCTCGAATGGTCCTCCTGTTAAATTATCAACATATTTCATTAATTTATTTATGAATTAAAAGAATGTCCTTGCTCACCCGCAACCCTATGTTAGCCAAGCTTATGCAAAATATGCGTGTTCATGGAGTTCCATCACCTCCACACTGTAAGAATACACACCACCACCACACCACACTGACGCGTTTCGAACTCAACCAGAGCTCATCTTCAGAATAACACAACAGTACGTCTTGATTGGAATATTTTGGATCTTAACTGTAAAACAACTAGGTTTAATTTAAACTTGCAAGGAAGCAAGTATTTGACTCGGTGCGTTGGACAGAAAACACTTTGAAAGTATTTTGATACCTGGTTTCAAAACTCAAACTCAAAATCATTTATTTGCTTTGAAACAATACAAAAATACTGGATCAAACCCTGTAAGGGCACTGCAATAATGTAATTAATTAATAATTAATAATTACTAGCCTTAAACTTATGAGCGCAGATGTGGATATGTGCTCGTGCCTTAAACTTAGCTAAAAACATAGTCAACATAATAGTTCCAGTTATGCTTCTTAAATATTTCTTCTGGTATGAGAAGGTGGACGTACTTTTACTTTTAATCCTTGGTACGCGATTTAGCAAGTATAACCCATCCCTAGTCACCTGCGAGTCCCGTGGCGCGAGCAGCCCGTCCCGCTCCAGTATCTCTCGCTCGGTGCGGCCGCAGTACTTGAACTTGGTGCCCCACGAGAACAGCCCGCCGCCGGAATACACGCACGCGTCGGAGGACGACGCCAGTCTGTGCATACACGTACATTCAAGGACTTGAGAGCGTCTGGGCTCCACAGAAAACCAGCGTTGCTGCACATAATGTGCGGCAACACATGCTGAGTGGAGACCCTTTTTGGTATCCTGTCGTGTCACGAATAGTACCTAATATAGTTTTAGTGCTAGTTTTAGTCTTAGTCTTAGGTGGTACTTATGCAGCCAAAATAAATCTTTCTTTCTTTCTTTCGTTTATACCTGCTGAGCTGGTAACGTTGCATTTTTTAAGTTTTTCTCGATTATACCATAAAAATTAAATGAAAATTAAAAATGTTGTCTATGATGATAGTTTATGATCCTGGACTAAGATCATAAAGCTGAGTGTGCCCTTGGTTCAGTCATTATATTTAGTCTTGACCCTACTGAAACTGAGTCGCTTTCCCTTTTAATAATTTGTACTTTTAAATTGTTCGATTGTCATATTTGTGATGCATAACTAAACAAACTATTTTTTTTCCTGAGGACTCTATGGAAATTATCATCCGTAGCTAGGAAACCAGTGCGACTGCGCTTAATGCATGCACTATTCTAGTATTTGCATTAATCAATCAGCTTATTTAATTACTCACATTTGGGCCAATCAACTATTTTTTCGACACTTTGGGCGTCTCCTGCGTTACCAAAAAGTCGTACTTCCAACAAGATATTTCACGATTTAATAGGTTGAACTTACGTAGGATGGCGTGTATTTATGCACACCATCTATTAAATTACAGAAAAAAATAGGTTTACTTACAAAAATCTGCAATTGTTTGAAAAATGTCGCGGACAGATTAGTGTGGGTAAAAAAGTTGATTGGCCCATTTATCAAGTAGTTATCTTCAAAATATGAGCCAACTCACGTGAAGAACAGCATCTGCTCGATAGCGCAACACCACACGTGCCGGCACGCCGCCCCGCACGGACATTTGAATCCCACTGTGTGCTTTTTCTATAAAATAAACGTTTATTAGCCTCAACTCAAATAAAACAAAAGCGTTAAAAAAAAATTATAGCAAAAAATTTAACCGACTACAAAAAAAGCATGTAAATAATTTTCTAGCAGTCTGAAATCGGTGCCTCAGCACGAGCCAGTAGAAGTGGACCTATAATCGTCTACCTTACCTACAACTATACAAGTATATTGGGCTTCAATCACTCCTGCTGGCTCGTGCTGAGGCACCGACTTGTAAATATAAGTAATCGAATTCAAATTTGTCTAGAAGGTAGACACACGTTATAAAAAAAATAGTTTGTACATAATTATGTGTGTATGCATACACTTCAAAAATAAAAAAACTGATTCACGTTCTGAAACATTCTTGACAACATGGTCTAAATATTTTATTTCAATTTCTATAAAACGAATTCGCGGGCGAGAGCTAACATTCAATATAATCTATTCACACAAACCAAGCATCAAATTCCAAGAAATATCCAGTCATCATAAGCATTGAAGAATCAGTAAAATTCGACGCGTGACTCATTTGTTTCAACTTAAAAGTGGAAGTAAGCAAAAGTACAGGATAATTAATTATTGTTAGAATTAAAACATTTTGGTAAAAAAATCATTTTTAACACAGGCTTTTTTTGCTGACTGTACTTTTTGTCGACTTTACTACCCTAACTACATTGGCATACCAAATTTCAAGTTACTGCCATTAACCGTTAAAGAGTTCCGTCCTGCGGTGACAATCCTGGCCGGACTACCAGGATGTCACTACCAAATTATTGTATGTCACACAATTTACATAAGTATGCCAAATTTCAAGTCAATCCGACTACTGGAAGTTTTCGAATTTAAACTTGCAAGATTTGATAAAGTGCAGACAGACAGAAAACGGAACAGGTGAAACTAAATAAAAGCTTGTAAAAAAGTCAACTGATTGCAATAGACTTGTCTTGATATACATACTAACTGATATATTCCAATGTTAATTTATTTTCAAAAAGATCTGGGCGACCGAGCTCCGCTCGCGATAAACTCGGTAACCAGCGTTTTCCCAGAGATACGACCAAGCTAGATCGATTTTTCATCCCCGAAAACACCTACCTACCAAATTTCATCGAAATCGTTGGAGCCGTTTCCGTGATCTCCGAATTATATATATGTACCTATATATATACAAGAAGTTCTCGTTTCAAGGTGTAAGATAGATAGATAGATACACATCAACAATTTATCCAAACATGTGATTCACATTCAAATGATAATGAATGAGATTAATGAATGAATCACGATTCTCACAAACACATGCATAACATTTCACAACTACTTTAACAAGTATTGCACAACTAACTACAAAATGTGTTGCAATAACAGCAAATGCTTTATTGACGATGTTAAGTGAATCTATTAAATGTAACAGATCCGGAAGTCCTTTTAATGGACGGAAATAGGCTATTTGGAACCAATTAATTGGGTATTTAGTTTCCTGGGTAAAAAAATATTACTAGCTTTTGCCCGCGGCTTCGTGCGCGTGGAATTCGGTTATCATGCGCTGTTCCCTCAGGAACTGTGCATTTTTCTGGGATAAAAAGTATTCTCTGGCTTTGATATACTTACTACCATCCTGATTTTTTTCAAATTTTTCCACCCACCGGTTTAGATTTTAGATGTGGGGGACGCTCAATTTTAATGAAAATTTTCACTTTAAAGTTGAATATTTTGCAAACACGTCACTGAATCGAAAAATCGTTTTAGCAACCCCCTAATGATTTCAAAAGACCTATCCAACGATACCCCACACTAAAAGGTTGGACGAGAAAAAAAAATTACCCCCACTTTAACTACGTCTATGGAAGGTACTGTAAAAAAATTTTTTTTTCAGTTTTTTATTGTACTGTTTTGTCGGCATAGTTCACATATATATTCGTGCAAAATTACAGCTTTCTAGCATTGATCGTCTCTGAGCAAAGCCGCGGACGGACAGACAGACAGACAGACAGACATGGCGAAACTATAAGGGTTCCGTTTTTGCCATTTTGGCTCCGGAACCCTAAAAATGACGTGTAAACGTGCCCATTGCGGCCTATTTACTGAATAAATTATTTGAATTTAAATTTTGAATTACACAGCCAAAACAAAAGAGTAGCCTATCCAACGGTCTGGCCATAATGCCCTTTACCCTATAAAAAAGAGAAATAAAAAACCAAAACGTCACCTCTGGGTAGTTCAGGTGCACGATGAACATGCGTCCCTCGAAGTTTATCTTGGAGACTTCGCTCCACTTGAAGTGGTGCGTCTTGCGGCTCCCCTGGAACGTCAGGATGCCGCTGTGGTTGATTCCCAGGTACAGCTGGTTGCCGCGATGATCCTGGTTAGTACATAAAATATCCCATCTTAGACCTCTAGGTTGGCAACGCATCTGTAATACCCTGGTGTTGCAGATGTTTATGGGCGGTGGTGATCTCTTACCATCAGGAGACTCACTTGTTCGTTTGCCACCCATTCGAATAAAAAAAAAAAAAGTCATAATCATCTGCCTCCAGCTGATATTATACTGATATATTATTATCAAAATGAACGAGTTGAGAAAAATATCTACTGTTGTCCTAGAGTCCTACACTTAATACAGGGCCCCGAGGAAAAAAAAATCCGATCCGATCCGTCCTTCTTAGTGACACTTAGTGAGATTTAGCATTAATTGCCACTTGCTGGAAATACATAAGTCTCGAGTTAGCGTTAAGCTCAGTTTAGTAGAGTCAAAATGTATGGAACTGTCAAGCTTAAACCAGGTTTAACTGCTAAATATAGATTTATTTATTGTAGAAAAATTTAGTAGTTAACCCTGGCTTAAGCTTGACAGTTCCATACATTTTGACACTTGACACTACTAAACTGAGCTTAACTCTAACTCGAGATTTGTGCGTTTCCAGCAAGTAGCCATAAAACTTGCGTTGTTTGTTAGGCGAAAAGGCAAGGCGTGTCAACGTCGCAATTTCATAGGACAAAGGGGCAACCCTTTATGCAAGTTGTTTGTTGCTGTTTTAATAAGTACCTTATATTAAAAGATATTGTAACGGATAACTCACGTCTCAAACCGAGTTTAGCTCGACTGTTTCGGGCTATTTCGTAGCCCTTCTTCAAGGGAGCACGCCACTCAGCGGCTGCCGCAACACGCGCACCATATCAAGCTAAACTCGATTTAGGACGCGAGTTATCCGTTACATTATCATTTAATATAAGTGAGTCTCACGGTAGTTTCATGTTTAAATCTACCTTAACAGGATGCGGGTCAACCCCGTAGGTGTCGAGTTGGCACGCTATCTTAAGGAAGGTCCTCTCGGCCTCCTGCGTGGACATGCCTTTGACGCCGCCGCTGCCGCCCGGCGTGCCTTCCACAGGCTCCCGGTGCAACTCCTAAGAAACAGACAGATCGTCGAGAATAGTACAATAGGGACGATGACGCCATTAAAAAATAATTCGAAGGTACAACTCCAGCAAAAAACTTTATTTTAGCTCTGAAAACCAGATTAATTCTCGATTTTCTGTAAAATTAGATTTTTTGTTGCTTTAAAACATATAAATAGTTAGTTGATTGAGTTGCCGGATAGTGACGTCATAATTCGCTATTGCCATTGAAACTCTATGGGAGAATTGTGTTTTGACAGCTCATAAAAAGTATGTCAGTTGATTGGTGGTGTCAACATCCCTATTCCACGTAACTGACAAAAGCAAATTTTTACTCCAAATTATTTGAAATTAAACAAAAATGTTAGGGGGTATCCATTAATATTAATACGTGAGGCAATTTTGGTTATTTTTCGACTCCCCCCTACTCTTGGTGAGATTTTGCTCGGCTCGGCCCCCTCCGCCCCCAATCCCACGTGCGAATTCGCAAAACGTATATTTTTAAAGTAATTGAGTGTTAGTGTAAATTTCAGTGGAAAAACATTTTTTACTTTAATATTAATTTATTTTAGGGCACATTGCCAGGATGAACCACTATCGTTGAACGAGGCGAACACTCGAGTGGAGACCTCGTGAAAACGCTCGCAGTAGAGGAGACCACCAATGAGGTGGAAGGACGACATCTGCCGACAGGCGGGTGGAGGATGGATGTATATGGCTGTCGATCGCCAGGCGTGGAGAAATGGAGAGGCCTATGTCCGAAGACGGACGACCTAAGGGCTGCTATGGATGGGTGGATGGATTAATTTATTACTTAACTTTTTAATTTAACACTGCGAAATAAAAAAAATAGGTGATATTTGCCAAGACTACCCTCGCCCTCACGTCAGATTGGGTGAGGTTAGGTTTGGTTCAACACCTCCCCCCTGTATCAGTTTGTCTCACCTGTATTCGTCCTTCGATAGCATCCGTTTGTCTTAACAAAAGTCTCATTTCCGTAACATAGTTCCCGACGTGAATATTAGGGTCGTAATCACCAAGCTCAACTGAAAAGAAAAAAAGCTGTTACAAAAAATACCTTTGTCAAATATTTAAATTTACACAATTTTTTTTTTAAATAATGAAAAGGCTCAAGTCACGATTATAAGTCAGAAACGATCTGACTAATTTCGATCTTTTCGGAAGATCTTTTTCAAAGGTGTGCGTTCACGATGGT
Source organism: Choristoneura rosaceana (assembly GCA_037349165.1). NCBI lineage: Eukaryota > Metazoa > Arthropoda > Insecta > Lepidoptera > Tortricidae > Choristoneura > Choristoneura rosaceana. Next base: position 4,607,279 of record JAZBNJ010000026.1, read on the forward strand.
ACAGAAAAAGTTCGAAACTATTTGAACCATCTTTGACTTATTAAAAATTAAATGGTTGATATCTGTTTCATTAATAATAAGCAACGGAAATGGTTTGCACTTAAACTTAATATGTACAAACTTTAGAGCTATTGATTGCTATAACAGTACCTGGACGACCGAGCTTTGCTCGGACTAAAACTCGATAATAAGTGTTTTCACAGAGATAAGACTAAGCTTGATTGATTTGTCATTCCCGAAAACCAGCCATTTCCGAGATTCTAATTATATATAGAATAATTGCTTGTTTAAAGGTATCAGATGTATAGCACAACATGGCATAATTTCAAAACATTACATATGACTCAGACTACCCAACTTATTTCTAGAAAATGCTCTCAGATTTTTTTTGCTGACTGCACATTTTGTTCTCTAAGCTTACAATGACCAACCAATTTATCAACATGTACCAAATAAATCCATGTCTACGAAATTACAAGAAGTTAGCACTACAAATTAAGGGTCATACTGAAAACCAGCGCTGCAGCTTGCTGTAGCGATACGCTGAGTATGGCCCTTTTTACTTCTTTCGGCACAATGTTTATTTTATTTTCTTTCTTGGTGCCTAATATATAAGGTTGTATAAGATTGTCTGTTTTTTAGCTTTCATTTTATTTATTTTTGTTGTGCCGAATTTAGGTAAATAAATTTATTCTTTCTTTCTTTCTAAATTACTCTGACGATTAAAACCCTATTGAATGATAAAGTCTATTCATACTTTGTATAATGAGTGCACCCAGCATTGCCGCCTCATTGGAAGTACAGTACAGTCTTCCATGGAGTAGGTCTCTCTTCAACTGTAAGTATATCTGGAACCTTGTCACATCCTCTTTGAGGAGCAGAGGATTCGGTGGGTAGAACTTCACGCGGAAACTAAACAATATTGGCGAAGCATCTGTAAATCAGACAAAAATGTTAAATAAAGGGTTTCAATTCGATTTCTGCTACAAATTTATGATCCTACTTCATCCACCATCTATGGACATTGTTTGAAATAAGTGGATTATTATCAATATTATTATTTCTCAATGTCTTAGTTTTATCCTACTAATATTATAAAAATTGAAATGAAATTTTAATTGCTGGGCTTAGTCTTGAAATTTTTTGACAATTGTTCTTAACACAACCTCAATGAAGACCATGATATAAATTATGGGAATTTCTAGGGGAATTTTATAGAATCCGGGAGTTCCAATTGTACTAGATCAAATAGTACTAGATCAATTAGTACTGAATAAGTTGAAAAAAATCAACTCGTTTTACATTTATTCTTATTATGGATTTATAAACATTTACATTTATTTACAGGCTTTTACTATGAACCAGGGCGCCTGTATTGATATGATATTAATAATAACAATAATAACAATATATTTAAGATAATGAAAACCAGCATAAATGTTTCTTTCCTTCAAAGTGTATAATGCTCAAAAAACTAATAAGTACCTAGAACTAATACCTAATACTAAAATAGGGTAATAAATAGCAATAAATGGAGGTTACAGACTGAGCATACTGGAGTAACAAAGTTTATGACATCTTGTGCAATTCACATCTATGCAATTTGTGACTTTGAAAGGTTAATAAATGCCTTATGCATTGGCAACCTTGTCTTTAAGCCACAAGGTGGTAAAAAACCTCTATCTGTCTCAATTTGTCCCTACAATCTCTGTCTTTAGCTACTCTCTTACATATATCATCCAGCCATTGCTTAATTTCGACTATCCACACTAACTTGCCAAATGGTCTGCCTAATTCATAATTTAATTGGTTTGTCTTATTACTTTTGAACCTATGCCATTGATCATGTATCAAGATCTGTAAAATTAATGATAGAAAAATGGCTTGCATACTTTATTACTTACTATAAATGTGACTACATCAAATGCAAATTTGTTAAGAACACTTTGATTATTCATGTTTGGAAAATATTCACAGCAAAAGGCTGATTTTGGCCCACCTAAAGCAAAGCGGATCCCATTTATAAATCAACACTCTAAACTAACCTAACCTATGTAGTTGGGACCCCCTTTGGACTAAAAACCCTGATTTGGAATGATTCAAATTTTTTACGATTACATGGACTACAATTGTATGGAGTAGGGGTAAATGTTTACATGAATTTTGCTGTACTAACCTACTAAATAAGTATGAAATAGCTCACCTTTAACTTGTTTTAATATTAATTTCGCCAAATGCAGCCAATGCTAAAATAGAAATAAATAATTAATCTAAGAACACTTTTCGAAGCATATTACTTAGAATACATGTTGTGGGTAAAGTTTGCTCACCCGTTGGCCGCCGGCGTCCACATAACGCAGCCCGAAATAGTCAGTTTCGGTAAGGTTCAGTTGTTGGCACACATGTTCCAATAGATACTTACCCTTGTAACTAGGCTGCAATGTAAACACCCTCGAATTATTTATGGACTCTAGCGTATTCCTTGATAACTTGTTATATTAATTGTGTCATACGTACGTGAAATTCACATTCTAATATCTCTGTATCTTCTAAAAGTCGCACTGTACATTTATAAACAATATCGCCCCGACTTTTGAACATGTCGGTTAATGGTTTTTACACGTGTTCTAGTAACATAGGGCAATTCTAACTAATTTTCCATTTTAATTGAATTGAGTGTGTTAACTTTGTTTTGTTTCCATTCATAAATATATATTATTTTTCATTTGTTTCACGATTTTCGTATTAGATTTTTTTTTTGTACGAAAGATGAGTGGGGTGGAGGTGGATAAAACGGGGAGGGGGGGAGGGACCGATGATGACATTTCTTCGATGGGTTTCGTCCAGAAATCACTTAAAAATATTAACTCCTAAAATATCTTAGAGGCTCAATTGTCAGAAACTGCATAATTTATATCAATTCAATGAAATATTTGATACAATATAAAGGTTAAATGTCTCTACTTTCCTATCAAACCGTCGAAATAAGTGGAATAAATTTAGGAAATCAGTAAAGCGAACGTTACATTAAGTAATTTTTAAATTATATTAAATAAAAACTTTTAATGAATAATAACACATCGTTTATGCGTAGTTATTTATTATGTACCTATGTAGGCAACTCGTCATTAACTTCATCACATCATCAACTCCTTTAATCAGAATTAAATAAATTATCTTAACTATTCTTATAAATTTCCGGACGGAAATATTTTACCTCGGATTGCCGGTAGTGACGTCAAACTTTTTCTATGTGTTGCAACTAACCAAAATGTTTACCCATTATGCGGAAAATATGCTTTCTTTTTTTATTTATTATTTTGTTGTGAAATGTACTGGGAGCTACAATATCTTAACTGACCCCTAGGTAATTTTAATGTTATATCAAGCGCTAAAAAGCAGTTTTTAGAGCTCTAGAAAATTCACGGGACCAATTATGAAAAAAAAGCTTAAAGATTCGGATTCGGAAAAAAATGTTGTCAATGTATATAAACCTTGACATTTTTTTATCATATTACTTTTTCATGCAGCAAAGAAATTCTTTTAATAGGTAGCCGATTTGCGAATGCACAATGAATAATAGAATGCATACATATAGTGCCTACTAAAGTAAAGCTTCGACGGTTGAAGCCTTGAAATATTAAATATTTGGTCAAGTACTTAACTAGTTTTCCAATTTGATTTGCGACTGTCATAATTTCTTCAACTGAGACATATTTCACTTAAGTAAATCACTAGCAAAAATAACAGATTTTTTTTTGATAAACCCTTTTGCATCAGTTTTCTGAATTTTATTTTTGTACTCTATAGGTATTATCTAAGTACAGTCCGTGAGATCTTAAAAAAACCTTCGGATTTTAGAAACACGCTTCGGGTATTGACGATGACACACGATCGTGATACGCGGTTCTGTTCTGTTATCAACTTGCAAAACTTTTCAAAGTTACCGTTAAAAGTTATGTAAAGAATAACCATCAGTACAAAATGAACCTTACTATAATAATATTACGCTTCTTTATCTTTTTATAATTTTAATACAATATGACTTTTTGTCATGATACAAATAAAACAAAATCAGCATTTTCGAATTCTTCCATCGTCAATTTAAATTGAGAACACCCCGCCTCAACACAGTACTTTTGTTTGGAATTATATAGAGCTGTTGTTATACTGTATCTACTTCTCTTGGGTACGTCAAATGAATTTTTTTGGTCTGCTTTCGTTTTATATTTTTTTTAATGCACTTTTCGAAATCCCCGTTGCTTCTATAACATGGTCTAGTACCTTATTAAAATATTTACGACCACTTTTTTCTTAAAAAATTCAACTTATATACAAAATATTTATAAATATATTGTAATCAATTTCCAGTGATTGGCTATTTACAGACATACCCTGCTTAAGTTGACTCGCCATGGAAATCCATTTCCGAAAAATAACAAACTACCTAAATAAATATATGCAATTGGTGGTTTTAACTGCTCTATATACATCAATGAAAACACAACGAGTGCACTCTACGCGTGATGGATTGCTACTGAGTCAAAAAGACAATTGTCATTTTTTACTAACGAATTCTTCCGATTTCCCCCGAAACCCGAAGGGTTTTCTAAAAGCTCACGGATTGTAAGCCGGGGTAAATCATAAAGAAGAAAAAAAAACACTAATGAAGTTATTCTATGACAAAGATCTCTATGATCACGGATGTATGTATGTTATGTATGTAAACTCTTTATTGTACAAAATAAGCAACACACACAATTAACAGATTGATTGATTTTTTATTGTTAAGTAAATACAGTTAAATTATTGTATTTTATTGTTAAATAATAATTATTAGTTGTTTTTATTAGTGTTTTAATCTCAAAATAAAAAATACCTAAAAACCACATCATTTTAATCTTTTTCACACTTAATTGTTATTTTTGAAAATTTCAAGTCAGAAATATGATATGCATAGAGCAGAATTTTTACGTTTGACTAGAGGCCGTATTGCCTAACGTTTCTGACGCTCGTGTTTGTTATGAAATGACAGATGCGAAAACTGTGATTTGGTTGTAATCGCGAGCGCATTTTTCAGTGGTTGAAAAACATTGCTAGGAAATCTCTGCGAAGCGATTTAAAGCCGTGTTAAGTTCATATTTGTTCCAACTCAAGCCCTCTCATTAATTATTTACTTATTTATTACTTTTAAATATTGAATGTAAGCTTCAAATAAATTTTCCTACCTTAAACCATTTACTGCTGTGATTATTTCGTAAATAAATATATTTTAGGTTTCGACCATATATTTTAGTTGACGACCGAATGGCTAAGTGATTAGAGAACCTGACTACGAAGCTTGAGGTCCCGGGTTCGAATCCCGGCCGGGGCAGATGTTTGTATGAATAATACGAATGTTTGTTCTCGGGTCTTGGATGTTTAATATGTATTTCAGTATTTATTTATCTAAATTATACTTCGTTTTTTTAGCATTAGAAAATGGGTAAATAATCTTGACGAGTTTTTTTATTGAAAATGTTTTAAAAAAGCGGTAACTTTTACTTGTGATACCAAAAGCAATGATCGTAATGCCCTCGCTAAATTGTTACATATTTGCTGACTTTTTTTTTTAATAAAAAGACACGTCAAGATTGAAGACCGGATGGCTGAGTGGTTAGAGAACCTGACTACGAAGCTTGAGGTCCCGGGTTCGAATCCCGGCCGGGGCAGATATTTGTATGAATAATACGAATGTTTGTTCTCGGGTCTTGGATGTTTAATATGTATTTCAGTATTTATTTATCTATATTTAAGTATGTTTATCCGTTGCCTAGTATCCATAGTACAAGCTTTGCTTAGTTTGGGACTAGGTCAATTGGTGTCAAGTGTCCCATGATATTTATTTATTTATATCATACTTTTTCCGCAGGGCTACTAGGAAACTCGAAACTCGAAGTTCGTGTCTTGCGGTCACTCTGACACTTATACTATTCAATACGAGAGCGAGAGGGACGTCACGATACGAAACTCGAGTTTCGAGTTTCGCAGTAGCCCAGCCGAGATTACTAATGGGATGCCACAGCCAAGTGCCAAGCTTGACCTGAATGAAAATGGGTAATTTTTATTCTCACATGGCTACACTTCACCGGGGGCCGGAAGTGACTCTCGTCCTTCCAGCTGAAGGAAAAATCATTTCTCGGCCATTCTGTTGGAGTCTTTCTCGGATATTACACGTAGTAATCCGTGGTGAGTGTCAGAAGAAAATAGTTAAGTGCAGTGAAAAGTGAAATAATCTCAGTAGTTGATAAATTGTGTTAGTATTTGATATTTGCTCAGTAATAGCCCCACTTTTATCGCTAGTCACTTAAATTTCTTATCTTTTTAAAGCACAAGTATGGTGTAATTCAAAACCTGTCGATTTGTCACTTCAACTAGTTGCAGTTCTTTTGTTCGCTTCCAGTTCTAATCTTAATAGACTTTCAATTGTTTCTCATCAGTTCTGCGCGTTAATTATCTGGTATTATTAATTTAAAATCTGCTTACGCGTCACACTTGCGCACCCGGCATGCGTTGCACCACGTGGTAGTTCAAAAGATTTGTTTTCTGTAAACCCTTTTTATACCATACTATTTTCGTGTAATCATTTGTTTAAAATGTAACAATCAGCTAAATTCTTTGAATCAATAACTTTTACAAAACCGTAATGGCTGACATCCATTGTGAGATGTCAAGATAGGGCGAGGCGGCCATGCGGCCGCCATATTGCCGGCCGCGTATCAGTACATGAGGCACTATCGACCTTGCCGGTGTGCATCCTCTCGTTGTCTTTGAATTAATTGCACTATTATAACGTTGTCTTTTCGTTTGTTTTAGACTAACCAAAAATGGGTAAGGAAAAGATTCACATTAACATTGTCGTGATCGGACACGTCGACTCCGGCAAGTCCACCACCACCGGCCACTTGATCTACAAATGCGGTGGTATCGACAAACGTACCATCGAGAAGTTCGAGAAGGAGGCCCAGGAAATGGGTAAGGGCTCCTTCAAGTACGCCTGGGTGTTGGACAAACTGAAGGCTGAGCGCGAGCGTGGTATCACCATCGATATCGCGCTGTGGAAGTTCGAGACTGCCAAGTACTACGTGACCATCATCGATGCTCCCGGACACAGGGATTTCATCAAGAACATGATCACTGGTACGTCGCAGGCCGACTGCGCCGTGCTGATCGTCGCCGCCGGTACTGGTGAGTTCGAGGCTGGTATCTCGAAGAACGGCCAGACCCGCGAGCACGCGCTGCTCGCCTTCACGCTCGGAGTCAAGCAGCTCATCGTGGGCGTCAACAAGATGGACTCCACCGAGCCCCCCTACAATGAGGGCCGTTTCGAGGAAATCAAGAAGGAAGTTTCTTCTTACATCAAGAAGATCGGTTACAACCCAGCTGCTGTCGCTTTCGTTCCCATTTCTGGCTGGCACGGAGACAACATGCTGGAGCCTTCCACCAAAATGCCTTGGTTCAAGGGATGGAACGTTGAGCGCAAGGAGGGCAAGGCTGAAGGCAAGTGCCTCATCGAGGCTCTTGATGCCATCCTTCCCCCTGCCCGCCCCACAGACAAGGCCCTGCGTCTTCCCCTGCAAGACGTCTACAAAATCGGCGGTATTGGTACGGTGCCCGTAGGCCGTGTCGAGACTGGTATTCTCAAGCCTGGTACCATTGTTGTATTCGCACCTGCCAACATCACCACTGAAGTCAAGTCCGTGGAGATGCATCACGAAGCCCTGCAGGAGGCCGTTCCCGGCGACAACGTCGGTTTCAACGTCAAGAACGTGTCCGTTAAGGAGCTGCGTCGTGGCTACGTCGCTGGCGACTCCAAGAACAACCCGCCCAAGGGCGCCGCCGACTTCACCGCACAGGTCATCGTGCTCAACCACCCTGGACAGATTTCAAACGGTTACACGCCCGTACTCGATTGCCACACAGCTCACATTGCCTGCAAGTTCGCAGAAATCAAAGAGAAGGTTGACCGTCGTACCGGCAAATCCACTGAAGATAACCCCAAATCCATCAAGTCCGGAGACGCCGCTATCGTCAACCTGGTCCCCTCCAAGCCCCTGTGCGTGGAGTCCTTCCAGGAGTTCCCCCCTCTCGGTCGTTTCGCCGTGCGTGACATGAGGCAGACGGTCGCTGTGGGTGTCATTAAGGCTGTCAACTTCAAGGAAGCCGGAGGCGGCAAGGTCACCAAAGCTGCCGAGAAGGCCACCAAGGGCAAGAAGTAGCTAGCGCTGTTAACGGCACAATTTTTTATCCAACTGCGATACTTCATTCACCGAAAGGTGTTCAGAAGGAAAGAAGGGCTACAAACTCATTCCTTTTCTATATTTTTTACAAGGCTTATACTGTAACATTATTTTATAATTTATATAAGGTTATACATATATCTGAAATATTTTGTTATGACAGCATCTGAAGTGTAAATTCATAGAAATAAAGGTAGCCTCCAGTAACGGATTGTATCATTTCTCTGGACCTTGAATAGATGCAAATACATAATTTATTTTTGTTTTAAGTAATGATACCCAAATAAACAAAATTTCTTGACAGTTCTCGATTATTTCATCTTAACTGGCTTGAGCTTCAAATGAATGAGACTTTTTTTAACTATTGATCCTTGTCCAAATGCATTCATTTTAGGCTTGATACTATAAATTCACTTGGCAATTTTAAAGAAAGTAGATTCCTAAATATCCAAAATTTTTAGTTTCTTATTAAATACCATCCTATTACAATATCTCAATAATTCGAAATAAATAAAAGTATTGATTGGTTGGACAAAATTGAGAGGACGTATAAAAGAGAAAGGCATAAGCTAATTGCTCTACAGGCATATATGTATTCTAGGTATACATTTTTGGAAAGTACGTCTGTAGTCTGGCCGCAATTTACAGCAATCAATAAGTGGTCTGGACTCTGGGTAGGTACTAAGTCGTAGGCGTACATGCGGGGGTGTCTGGAATCATTAGGCTCACATACACCCCTGGATAGCCTCCCCTTTGCGCATGGCATTTAGATGTCGATCTATTTATTCTATTTTTGGAGCTCGGTTCTTGGTGCAACGGAGCAAGGTATCCGCCGCTCGAGCAGATATAGGTAGCTAGGTACCTATATTATGATAAGTAGTAAATAAAAGACTGATGAAAGATGAATATTTATTACTGTAACTTTTACATAAACAGCAAGGATTTGAATGAAACTATCTTTTACTTAAACAGTTCACTTTCTCTCTTAAAACTACGGTGGCTAGAAACTATGTAGGTATAATGGAATTAGAAATACCTAACTCAATTCAATGACCGTGACTTCGCACGTCTGCTGCGCAGAAAAGTCATCGACCTCTGACTCGATAGAAAAGTTAAAGGTATTTTATTATTATTGTCTTATAACTACTATCTAAAATTAAAAAAAAAATGGTAGAGTTCATTGAAATATGTGTTCATGCCTACACATCACTTGTTCTGGGATATTTACTGTAAGTACATCTATGCTGCCACCTCCCATCCCAATCCCACCAAACTATGATACAAAATAAGCCTGCAGGGCATAGACTTATAATACACGCTGCAGGGCCACTACGAAACACGAAGTTCGTGTCGTGCGGGCCCTTTATCATTTATGCTATTTAATACGAGAGCGAGAGGGACGGTACGACACGAACTTCGAGTTTTGAGTTTCATAGTAGCCCTGCTGGCCTGCAGTTGGTTCATCGTACCACGGCCATCCATAATCTTGTTTCGATTTTTTATATTTACAATAAATTCATTTTTAATTTCCTTTCCCTCCATGTAGCATGGTCTTGGGACACTGTACATCATCATCATCCCAGCCTATATACGTCCCACTACTGGGCACAGGCCTCCTCTCAGAATGAGAGGGCTTGGGCCATAGTTCCCACGCGGGCGCAGTGCGGATTGGGAACTTCACTTCACACGCACCATTGAATTGCTTCGCAGATTTGTGCAGGTTTCCTCACGATGTTTTCCTTCACCGCAAAGCTCGTGGTAAATTCCAAATGTAATTCCGCACATGAATTTCGAAAAACTCATAGGTGCGAGCCGGGGTTTGAACCCAAGACTCTCTGCTTGAGAGGCGATAGGTCAAACCACTAGGCCACCACGGCTGTCTGTGTACTTTATAGTCATACCTACCAAAAAAGTTTCTACCCTGCCAAGGATAAAGAATTCGAAACAAGATTATGGATGGCCATGGTACGGAGAACCAGCTGCAGGCTTATTTTGTAGCTGGGTAGGACGGGAGGTGGCAGTATACAATATACATACATATGTACACAGTAAGGGGCTGTTTCACCACCCAATGATTAGTGTTAACTGACGGTTAAATGCGATGCCGTCTCTATTAAAATTTGTTTTGTTCGAATAGACGGACACTGCATCACATTTAACCGTCAGTTAACACTAATCAATGGGTGGTGAAATAGCCCCTAAATATTACAAATTAAGCGCCAATTGCACTGCGTCGTTCGCCGTATGTAGCATTGTAGCATGGTAGACATAACACGATTTAGGCTGATGAATAGTTAGTCTGATAAAGATATAGCTTTAAAACGAAGTAAGCAGTCTGCCAAAAAGGCTTATAACGTCTTAGACCAGCGGTCGTCACACTTTTCTGGCCAAGGGCCACATAGGACCATGCTGGTATCAGCACCGAGCCGCAGAGGATTTGCCCACTTATGTATTCGGTTCATTTTGTTATTCAATGAAATTGAAAATAGTACTTATACATGTTTTTCATTAGAATATTTATTGAAAAATAGATACACTGTACCTAGTTGACTATTGAAATAATTTGCTTTGTCGCGGGCCGCACAAATACCGACCACGGGTCGCAATTTGACGACCACTGTCCTAGACCCAAAGCACAGAGAACATAATCCCAAAGCTAGTCCTAATCCTAATGCATTAGGTACACCAGTTTGAAAGGCAAGGGGCGGATGAGCAGACAAAAAAATCAACAAATAACTGTTAAAAATAAACTTGAAAAATTAAAAAAAAAATTTTTTTTTGTTATTTATTCATATTTTTTTTTTAACAACTGATAATTTGATTTGCTTCTAAGAATCTCCACCGTAGGTACACAAAAATACTGTCTGGGGTAGTGTTTCTCTGTCTACGGTCTGGGGGGACACGAGCCGCCCCCCTCCCCCCTTGGATTTACAGTTATTATTAGACGATAGTAGTAGTAGTAAGTACAGTACCTACAGTCGCTAGTAATAGTGTAGCTTAGCTAGCTTTTTTTTTATTCGTCTGGAAGGAAAACGAGCATGTGGGTCTCCTGGTGGTAAGAGATCACCACCGCCCATAAACATCTGCAACACCAGGGGTATTGCAGATGCGTTGCCAAACTAGAGACCTAAGTTGGAATACCTCAATTGCCAGTAATTTCACCGGCTGTCTTACTCTCCGCGCCGAAACACAACAGTGCAAGCACTGCTGCTTCACGGCAGGATTAGCGAGCAAGATGGTGGTAGCAATCCAGGCGGACCTTGCACAACCACCTGCAAAAGCACTAGCTTTACAGTAGTAGTAGTAGTAGTAAGCGAACTGTATTTCAGTATTTATTTATTTGGCAGAAAACATAAAAATACTTATGTATTAATACTTATGTATGGCCTTATTCTAATAAGTCTTACAAAAAGCTGATAATAAGCTTTTGACTTGCTTTAGACCTTGACCTTTTTCACACAGACACAGACTAGATAGGTAGCTTTTTTGTTATCAATTTACACTGCAAGGCAAGCTAATGGATTATTATCATTTCTTAAACTACTAAAGGATCATATTATAATAAAACGACTGAAAACTAACATTTTATATTTTTAATGAACAACCTAATGTTAAAACTAAAATACCTACAAGCAAATATAAATTAACTAACGAGGTACACGCAGTTTAAAATGAATTCAGATTGTGATTTTCCCCCGATTCGAGCGCTGCCTGAGCTTCCTCTTGTTCCATTATCATATTTGCCCATTCTTCTGCTTGCCGGTACCTGACGCGTCTGACATGGGGCGCATATAGTAATCTATAGCCCACAACCATTGCTGATGTTAAAGATACAGCCATAAGAGTCTTCACCAAAGGACTTGAAGTCCTAAACCAACGTTTCACAATCTCCATGTTTATTCAGCTTCCGTAGTTTCTTTGCTCTCCGGAATTCGCTTTAGTCGAGGAAAATGCTCCTCAAATAGGGGTCTCCAAATGTAGATTCCACCAAAAACACCTAAAATTGATACTAAAACAATTTGACCTCTTGTTATTCCTCTTGGTTTATATATGCGCATCGTAAGATGTAAACACTATTTTAGGTTTTTTTTTGTTTTGTATGATGGCTTGTGATGTTATTTAACAGCTTAAAATACCATTTTACATAAAATATTGTAGGTTATGTCACAGCATAACCTCAAAACAAAAACTTATTTAAGAGACGTTTTTTATACAATTTAAACCGGATACGAGTCTTTAGAGAAAACAATATGAAGGCGAAGGGTTACTACAAATGTCTATAATCGAAGTTCATATCTTACCGTTCCGCTGACGCTTATATTATTTAATACAAGAGTGAGTGAGAGTGACCGTAAGACACGAAATTTTCGAATTTTGTAGTAGCCCTACCCTACAGGTTCCAAACACCGAAAAAACATGGGGTTGCTTTGCTTGTTTCTAAACGGAACACTGCACACTGCTGTCATAATGACAGTAAATTGACATTCATCACAACGTGGGTTACGGACGGAAAATTGAACATTTTATTTAAATTTGTCAATGAATTGTACATAAATATTATTTTAAAGTTAGTTACTTTATTACGTAGTTGCGTGTTTAATTAGCTATAAGACACAAACGCAATGTCAAGTCCACCCAGAAGTATCCCAAATATATTAATAACAGGTGTGTAATAATCTAGTAATAAAACCTGTGGAACGATCTACGACCAGCTTCGCTAGTTGTTATTATTTTACAACAAAATTTAAATTTTCCAGGCACACCTGGTGTGGGCAAGTCTACAATAGCCCGGCTAGTGGCAGACAGGACCAAGTTTACTTGGAGAGAAGTGTCAAAACTTGCTGAAGAATATAGCTGCCTTGATGAATATGATGCTGAGTACCAATGCCCAGTACTAAATGAAGACAAGGTACATGCATTCTTCTGTGGTTGGATGAATGTGTATAAGTAGTACTGTTATTGGATTTTTATACATATTCACACTTTTGATAATGCTTTGTAGCCAATTTTTTTTAGACAAAGCAGAATTGATTGTTTACTTGTGGGATCCCTGCAATTTTACTGGTAAATATTTGCTATTTAATACCTCAATGTGCAAACTATCTTCTTGTGAAATTTGATCACAATGTTTTACATTGGAAATCTCACCCAGGGCTGTAGAGGAGCTAAAACTAGTACAGGGCATTAGCCATCTATTCTACTATTATAAATGATTTATAAACTAGCTAAAACTAGTACAGGGCATTAGCCATCTATTCTACTATTATAAATGATTTATAATAGTAGAATAGATGGCTAATGCCCTGTACTAGTTTTAGCTCCTCTACAGCCCTGGGTGAGATTTCCTCGGCGCCCCTTCTACTATTACGTAAAGTAGAATTTCAGTAATTTTTAGCCCCCCCTCCCCCTTGTCAGTGAAAGTCAGCAAAACCCTACCCCCTCCCCCTTATGTTTATGTAAGAATTTGTATATATATTTTTAAATTTATTCAGGTTTCTTTATTCTTATTCATATTTGCTTGAATTATAACCTAGTACATTGTGCAAAAAAAAAACAAGAAATAATAAATAGATATTGCTGATGTAACCACCATCTAGAAAACCTATGGATGTAGAAAGTAGACCAAGGGTTTCCCCACACTATGGGGGGAGAACATAAGAGTTTGGATATTTTGTAGCCATTTGATCAAAAGGCAAAAGTGCACTCTTGTTTTTAAGAGTATTCAGTCCTTTTGCTTTTTCTTTTTATAGCAAGCTTGCAGTTACGCCTTTAGTGATAATATTGCATACATATATATTTTTTTTACATCTCTTATTTACTTATTTATTTATATTGCTTCAGTTATTGGACATAATGGAAGGACTATTGGCGAAAGGTGGTAATGTTGTTGACTACCATGGCTGTGAATTCTTCCCTGAGCGGTGGTTTGATGCTGTCTTTGTGGTCCGGACCAACAACACTGTGTTGTACGACAGACTTGCAGCCAGGTACAGTACAACCAGAATGTTAATGTTGCATGGCACTCTTCAGTGGTAAAGAGTTTTTTCTTAGAGTTTTGTCTTGAAATTATTTTTTAATGATGATAGATAAACTATTATAGTATGAATATTTAGAGGTGTTCCGATCTCATTAACAGCCCACCTTTCAAATGTAGCTATTGCATTTTATTATGTTCTCAAATGCATAATCCTCAGTTTAAATAAACAGAAATATAAGATAAAATAAGTCATTGAAATAACGACTTTATTATTTACAACAATTTACAACAGACAGTAATAAAACTTTGTTGGCAGGTATTTTTCAAAATTGAATGTGTTACAGACAAGCAGCCTTATAGAAAAGTATTATTGGCGAATTTCCGATAATTAGGATTATTAGTTCGAAAGGTGGGCTGTTAAAAAGATCGAGACACCTCAAAAAATTCATACTATACATTGAAATAGTATTCGGTACAGCTTGGATCTTGGTGCTTATCATTGTTGTTACTTTTACAGAGGTTACACTGGGAAAAAACTATCAGACAACATTCAGTGTGAGATATTCGAAACACTTTTAGAGGAAGCGCAAGCTTCATACAAACCTGAAATAGTGATGGAACTACAAAATGAAGTGGAAGACCAGCTACAGCAGAACGTAAATACGATCATACAGTGGATTGAAAGGTGGAAGGAAGAGAATTTATAAAAAAATTGTTTATTATTTTCTTTATAAGCTTCCTAAAAATATGGCATTATCTAAGGAAAATGTTTAAAAAAGTGACACTGCAGTGTGTTTATTTTACACAAACCCTGTCAAGCCCGCTCCACACTTAACCCACATTGTCTAACACACTTGGAATCGCTATTACATTCACACTTTCTGCCAAACGGTAAGTTGAGAATAAAAAGAGATGATGAATGCGATTGTGAATACAGCCTCTCTTCACAATGCATGCCAAAGAAAATGGCTTTATATGAAATTTGGCACCCAGTTTTATTCGTATAATAGGGCATATTAGGCAAAGCTCTGCGCAGGGGGCGACACGAGCACAAACCGTAAAGAAACCGCCATGACAACGTCAGTTCTCTCTATATTTTGTCACCATGAGAGATCATGACATGACCAAAGAGTATTAACCCTTTCGTTATGGATGACGAGTAAACTCATCTTAAAAAAATTTACATTACATATATGAATATGGAAAACTGGGTAGATTTTGTGTATGGCTTTGCTGGAACTAAAGGGTTAAACCTATAGAAACCATGACATATTTATGTGTTACAAAATAAATATTTACATTGATAGTAGCGATAGATATTATGGCATCCTACGATCATTTATTATACTCAAAAAACATAAGTCATAAACATACAGTATGTGCTAGTGCTGCACTCTGACGGGATAGAATTGCAGTAATATTCCCTATTCCCGAGGGATAGCACTAAACATCTACCCCCTTATTCATAAAACTTAACAAGCCTTAACTAACAAATGCTTTGTCCCTTTCTAACAAATACAAATGTCGAAGTGACAGATAAGGACAAACGAATTTTAGCAGCATTTTAACTAAAATAGGTTTGATTGTCGTTTATGAATAAGGGGGCTAGTTTTTACATCAGAATGAGATTGATAGTGATGAAATAAAACAAAGTAATATTATAAATACAACCTAATTTATTCATTAACCCACTGACAAATACGAAATGCATCAAATTACTGTATTTAGAGTTCTAAAGTTAGAAATTATACCAACCCACCGCAATCTTGGCATGCAGTGTTTATTGATCGTTCGATGGCCACACTTAAAAAGATAACTCACTTTAACCTAATGGGTTCAATTGAGTGTTAATGAAGGCTCACAGTGAAAAAATGGATACCCTCCCTCCATTTCTTAACCTCTGCAATGACAGAATTCTTCTCAAGATTACGATTTGGAGTCTTTTTGTATTTTTTATTTCAACTCCAAATTTTTTGTTTCTTTTACGGTTATCCCGTGAAAGTTTAATATTTCACACGAAAACACAAGCCGAAACATGAATGCACAGAAAAACCAGAAAAATAGACCAGCGCTGGGAATCGAACCCAGGTCCTCAGCATTCCGTGCTGCGTGCTATTCCCCTACACCACCACTGGACAAAAATTCTTCTGTTAGGACATTTAAAATTGTCTAACACTTATGAAGATTCTGACATATTTAACTACAGTAAAACTCGCTAAAAAGTATGATGACATCGATAAGAGCTAGTGTAGTCCAAATCGAATAAAGATATTTTGACTTTGACTCTGATTTTGAAAAACCCAGTCGAAAGCAAGAAGTCAAAGCGTATTACGCGGGATAGAGAGATAAAACATACGCATTGTCATCAAAGACAATAATTCATTGGAAGAATAGCCAGAAACAACCGGCTATATCGCGGATTTTTCTTCCACCTCTACGTCAGCTTCGTTATTTGGAAGCCTGCTTTCTTTAGTGAGTTTTAGTTTATTTAGGGCTTGGTGTAGTGTAGTCACCCTTGAGAAGGTTAAGCTTAATGGGGTTTGACCTTCACTTGTTTGCTATTCCCGATATGAATATATATTAAAGTTCTCACGCCGAGATTGCGCTGTCTCAAGCACGCATACCATCCTCACACAGATCTGGAACGTTTTACATCACTAGATTACAGCTCGTCTTTCTTGGAGCCCTTCCTGTCGACTGACTTAAGTTCGCTGGAGGCCTGCTCCGCGATGTATTTGACGAAGTCGTCGAGGGCCCGTCCACCCTGAAAAAAAAAACAAAGTTTGAAAAGAATTCTGAAGATGAATCAGGCGTTACTTTGCGGAGGTCCATATCAATAATGGTGGGTAAGTGTGGAGGGGTGCAGGAACTGCGAGAAATCACATTTCTTGCATGAACATAGCTATCATTCAGTCGCGAGTGAGCATAGTCATTGCTTCAGTTCAGCGATAACAAGCGTTTTCTTATACACTATTATATTAATGACGTGTTTTCTGATCGTTGCAGCAGTGTATATGTGATTAACGTTTGAGATGACGAATGCACATGTGTCTTGTACCTGTACCATAATTTTTACTAGGATTTTGGTCAACGCAAGTCTTGTATAAAAAAAGCGATTACTTACATTGTATCTGACAGGCTTGCTGCCATCCTTGGGCTTCCAGTAAATGGTGGGGAATCCGGAGACGTCGTACAGAGACTTGGGCCAGTCGTTGGCGGTGGCATCAATTTTCACAATGTCTACATCTTCATCCTTCATCTGTGGATGTTGCAACAAGTTTGGGGTTATTTGATGTTTGGGCATGGTAGAATTAGTTTACGAGATCAAGAGCGAAGTACGCGAGATGTTGCATGGGAATACTGAACGGAAATTGCTATTGAAACCAAAAACCATTCATAAACCACGAATATATTTTTAGTAAAGTGCCTTAGCATCAAGTATTCATAAACAGAACAAATGAAAATGTTCTATGGTCTACAAATTATCTATTTATATAGTTACTAGTGTTTACCCGCGGCTTCGCACACGTAAATCATTAGATCCCGCCACTGAATTGAAATTTAGAGATTTTCAAAAATTCCCTTGGGAATTCCCTAAAATTAAATCATGGTTTTCATTGACGTTACATTAAAACAATCATGTCAAATTTCATGAATCTAAGCCCAGCAGTTGCTGTTTCGAGATTTTATCCCTATTCCATGGAAATATTGGAATAAAAAGTTATGTTTTATTCAAAATGTCCAGCTATCTACAATACATACCAAATTTCATCCAAATCAGTCCAGCTGTTTCAGCGTGAACGAGTAACAAACATACTCACTCACTCACAAACTTTCGCATTTATAATATTAGTAGGATTACTGTGTAGTATATCTGTATAACGGTCCAAGTGTCAGTGTTGGCTGAAATTCAGCAGGGGTGTTTGAACCATAATGACACTATCCTTTGTGTCGCCTATTTGTAAAAATATTGTTGTCTTGTAGATATTGTTAAGAAAAATGTATCTTCCTTCTAATTCTAAAAATAAGCACCCAAAGTATTACCTTCTCTCCCAGCTCTTCCCAGATCGGTGTAAGTTTCTGGCAGTGGCCGCACCACGGCGCGTAGAACTCGACCAGGGCGTCCCTGCCGCTGTCTGTGACCAGAGACTTGAAGTTCTTGCCGACGGCAACTTTGACAGGGCCGTCGTTGCTTTCAGGAACGGGCTCGGACTTGATGAAGGGCTCCAACTTGCCAGCGAGAAGGTCCTTGGTGAACTGGAGAAGGTTCTCGATGCTGGAATGGGGGAGAATTGTTTATTGTAGGATATAGACCTCTTTAAAAATCGTGACTGGTTTAATAACTTCCAATGGGTCTTGAGTGATGAGCTTTTTTTTAGACTACAACACTTGTTTTCGTTGTGATTTAAAGTTTTTTTTAAAGCAGTCGATTATTGTAGTGTTATGTTGCAGATTCGAGAATTTTTGCTAAAAGGAGTACCTCTATCCGAGGTATCGTTCGCGTAAACTATTAGGTCTATCTGGAAGTTTAATTTTCAAATTTGTCCACTTGTTTTAGCATATAGGAGTATCAAACACACAAGCGCACATTACACAAAAATTAAGCTTGTATTATTTATAGGATTACTCTAGAATTTCAACTATCTTCAAAGAGTAATAAAATAAATACTATACACGCACGCACATACTGACAAAAATATTGAAATAACTGTTTTGATTTTTATAACCAGAGGCTGTTAACAACTAGGTTTATAATCTTACAAGTAGGTTTACGACTACTAATGTGTATTGTGGAAATGAATTGGAATTTTCTGAAGCGCGCCAAAACTGAGCTGATAAGGAACACCTAATACTGTCGAAAGTATGCGCAGTGAAATCGATAAGAAAATCGTTTTTCGAATGATTCAACTGAGTTTTGTTTAAAGAATAATCGCTCAACAATGATCGTGCCAGATAGGCTTCCATTAATTGTTTGAGGTGATTTTTCTATTATTAAGATAACCTATGAGATTTGGGATCTCCTCCCCCCACAATCCTAGTCCCACATGAGATTTTTAAAAATGTGCATGTAGGCTACAACACTAGAACACTTAAATTGTGGAATGAACTTCCTGCCGTGGTTTTCCCAGCGAGTTACAGTATGGAGGTCTTCAAGGGTATAAAAAGGTTTATGCAGGGTCGGCAACGCGCGAGTGATTTTTATACTTCACATAAATAATTCTCATAAGTCCTAAGTATAGCATTACCTCTGTAGCTACAGACATCTGGGGTTCGGAGGCCTGGTGATCTGATATACAGGTTTCCCCTAGTTCAGACACCAGTCTCCACCGCACAAGTCTTGTACCTAATGCAACTGTAACGTGTATGTTTATCGATTGTATTACTGGAATGTGGTGGAGTAAATAAACGTTTTTATTATTATTATTATTATTATTATTAGTGATACTTCGGGTGTTGCAAGCGTTCCTAGGCGGCGGTAACCGCTTAACATCAGGCGGACCGCATGCCTGATTGCGACCGACGTGGTATAAAAAGGCTAGGATGAGTTTTTGCGGGATGGCTATGTGTTTTATAATAGTTATGTTTGTCACCTGAACTCGGCAGACATGATGAACTTGTTGCCGTCGGCGTCGCGGCCGGCGACGACCGGCTTGTCACCCTTGGCGAAGTCGATGCCGTACTCGTTGAGCTCGTGAGTAAACTCGTCCTTGCCGCTCACTGCGAAGCTCGCTTCGGACATCTCCTTGGCGACCTTGGGAAATGATAAGGGACGTTAGTGACTCGTGTTGTTGGATAGTTAGGTATAGTTGGGTCCGTATCACATACAGGACTAATAAAAGCCACTTGCACGTTCTAAGGCAGGGATGGTGAACGCATTGGTGAACGCTTATTTTTTATGGAAATAATAATAATCTGATTAAATAAAAAAGAAGGAAAAATAAATAATACAAACCTGACAAGCTGAAAGATTAAAACTTTATACATACTATGTTCCATACACAAACTCTTGGTGCATAATAAATACAATATTATATTAATGTGTATAAGCTGACTATTCACGACTATAAGACCAAAATTATAATAGTAAAGTCACCTGCAACAATATCTGACACATTACTGCCAAAGAAATAGAGTTGTGTCTGATATTTATGCACATTTTGTTGGGCCAATCAACTTTTTTACCGACACTAATTTGTCCGCGACATTTTTTAAACAATTGCAGATTTTAGTAAGTAAACATGTTTTTTCTGTAATTTAATAGATGGTGTACATGCATACATGCCATCCTACGTAAGTTCAACCTATTAAACCATGAAATATCTTGTTGCAAGTACGATTTTTTGGTAACGCCAGAGACAATTTTGGTAACGCAGGAGACGCGCAAGGTGTCGGTAAAATAGTTGATTGGCCCTGTTGTGTCAGATATTGGCACTCGGGACTACGAGTAGCAAAGCTCGCAAATATTTAAAGATCTAACACATGTAAAATCGACATCAAGTTTTTGAACATCTTCACCACTCGAATATCTGGCGAGTGTACAACTTAAGACATTTAAAATACCTTGAGCACACGATTCCTCCAGTAGTTGGTGCCTTTGGGATTCTTGACGTAGTCCACATCATAGTAAGCGACGATCAGGGGGTTGGAGAAGTCAGCAATGTTGTCCTTCTGGCGCACGCCAACTAAACCGTGGCTGGAAAGAATACAAACTATTGAAAAACTCTTATTACACACAACACAAACATCACGCCTGTATTCCCAAACCATTATTAGCAATTTTAGGTTTTGTTTGACAAAAACGGTACAATAGTGACAGGTTGCTAGACTGTCGCCTACGGTATACCTTAACCTATATCCTCAGTCGCCTCTTACGATAGCCACGGAAGAAAGTTGGACAGTTCCTTGCTCGATGGGCAAATGCCTAGAGAATTGATTAATCAAACGAAACTCTAACTCCGCAATGGTTAATGGCATCTATTTGAAATTTGGTACGGAAATGTACTTTAATAATAATAATAATAAATTCCTTTATTTCAGGCAACTTGGCCCATACAATAAATACCTTACAGACTTACTTTCTTTGAGTTACAAAGAAAGTCCAACCCACAAAAAGTACAGTCAGGAAAAAGCTTGTATTAAAAATGATCTTTTGTGAAATAAAAAAGTAAAGTATCGTTGGTCATTTTAAGGCAAGCCTATTAACTAATTTCTGATTAAGAAAACATTTCGCAAGTTGATAAATATCCTCGACGCGCCGTAAAACAATTCCCGATAAGCCATAACGTTAATTTCAACCGTAACATTACCATTTCAATGGATTTTTCACAGATAATCATTGACGTTTTTGCGAATATGTAATGTTTTTGGTTGCGCCGGAATCGAACCTACATCTCCTGGCTATACGCGCCAAGTGTGGTAACTACACCAAGGCTCCCGAATAAACCACACGAGACTTCCATCAACTCAACCAAACAAATCAATGACTCAACTAATCGAATCAGTAACTTGCAATGTGTAGTTAGTCATTTCAAATTTCATATTTTCATGAATCAGAAATACATTGATGATGATTGTGATGAGATTATATAATATTAGCTTTTGCCCGCGGCTCCGCCCGCGTGGTATTCGGTTATCGCGCGCTGTTCCCTCGGGAACTGTGCATTTTTCCGGGATAAAAAGTACCTACCCTGTGTCACTCTCGGGCCCATAAAATATCTTTATGGAAAAAATTACGTCGATCCGTCGCTTCGTTACGGCGTGAAAGACGGACAAACACACAAACATGGATTCTGCCTATATAACATTACAGAATAAATTAACGTATTTTTGCAAATGTGTTAAGACTGGTCGTAGCAGGGCGTTTTCATGTACAGATGTCTCTTTTTTTCAATTTTGGCAAAAAATATGGCTTTTCCTAATCAGAATTAAGAGCACAATCGATTACGATAGCTTAAAAAAAAGTCCCTATTCTTTTTATACAAAAATTTAAATGAATCAGTTTTATTACGCCCATACTGAGTGTATGAAAAAAACTAAACAAAACTGTCACTTTCTTGGGGGAATACTTTTTGAACTAT
This sequence comes from Choristoneura rosaceana, assembly GCA_037349165.1. NCBI lineage: Eukaryota > Metazoa > Arthropoda > Insecta > Lepidoptera > Tortricidae > Choristoneura > Choristoneura rosaceana. Next base: position 4,629,613 of record JAZBNJ010000026.1, read on the forward strand.
CGTAAACGACTGTGCTCTTGATTCTGAATTGGAAAATCCGTATTTTTTCCAAAATTGAAAAAAAAAGGACATCTGTACACGAAAACGCCCAGTAAGCATGGCTAAAAATACATATATGGGTATCTAGGCTAGTCTATTAAATATATACAGAAATAATAGCCCATTTAAATACCTCTGACGTTCGATTATAGTAACTCTTCCATAATATTACACAGATAGATTGCATTTGATAGCAAACAAGTTCCTCTCGACGACTTGTCACGATAAATACCGAGTGGGTAGCAGAACGACAGGACTCATAAGACAAAATGGTATAAATATAAATACATTACACAATAGTTATAGGCTCTAGACGTGTTTTATTCGGATTTGAACATTATTGCAAGCAAAATAAGTACATTGTAAATCTTGCCTCCTTGCATCGCGTAACTAAATCGAGAAAATACTACAGTCCTTTGAGTAACTCATTGTACCATATGGGCTACTACATAAGAACTACTGCGAGTAATCAAATAAATTGTACCTAAATAAGATGAAATAACTTACTAGTTCTCCTTGATGAAGGCCTTCAGTGACGTGGAAGCGAGGTCACCAGAGAACACAATGGAGGAGTCTTCAAACTTGTTCTGGAGACGCTTCGGCCGGAACAGGACTACGTTGTCCCTGCGAACAATAACATTTTCGTTTTTTTTTTACTGAGCTAAAGTTTCTGAAAATATTCAAATCCTATTTTTATTTGGATATCCCAAAATATAGAATGCGTCACCAGCACCAATATTTGAGAAGGCAAAGCATGCATAAGTATCTGATACAAACTCTATTTCTAGGGAGGGTAAGACGTGTCATATATTTTTACATCCGCTATGGCAGATAATAACGATATATAACGTCTACAGCCGTACAATTTCTACTCTACATGGGTGTTCTTTTTTCAACTTAAACAAAGACTACGAAATATGAGAATTCCCATGTGAATTTAATATAATCCAGCTACCAGATGTTAGCGTGTTGCTCTGAAGATGAGCTCTGGTTGAGTTCGAAACGCGCCAGTGCAGTGTAGTGGTGGATAGTTGGTTTTGTTACATTAAGTGTGTTCTTTCAGTGTGGAGGAGTAGGAACTGCATGAACACACATTTCTAGTATCGACGTAGCTATCAAAAGGTCGCAGGTGAGCAAAGTAATTGTTGTAGTTCTAAATTCATATGTTTTAAATGTGTCGCATAGTGAAATCTTTATAAATTTTCATAGATAGATAAACTCAATGCAATGTGCAAGTTGCAACACCTTATAATGCCGGGGCCACACTAGCGGCTAACGTCAATGCCTATTACCGCGGTAATTATTGCAATATTTTTTAACGCGCTAAAGTGGGTGGCTACACTTGAACGTTCAACGTGAATGCCCATGTAGGTACCGCCACTTGAGCTATTGCCTAACGCCAAACGGCGATGTTAATGCCGTTGTCAAATTATCGCGTTAAGTCGTGGCTACACTTACGATTAACGTTCATTATCGCGATAATTAATGGCATTTCTCGTTTGTGTGGCCCCAGCATAAGGCTGTTATAAGTAACAGCATAAACGGCGGAAAATATCCAAATCGAAGTTGTACAACTAATGATCCATGTCCGTGAAATAAGTTGGCACAATTACATAATCATAGCAAATTCTAATTTCAGCATGTATTTATAAAACATTTTATAAGTATTTTTGCAACATATACCTACAATGCGGCGTTTATTATATACCATGTTTTTGGGTTTTGATTATTTTTAGACTAGCTTTTGCCCGCGTCTCCGCCCGCGCGGTATTCGGTCATCGCGCGCTGTTCCCTCGGGAACTGTGCATTTTCCGGGATACAAAGTACCCTATGTCACTCTCGGGCCCATAAACTATCTATGCCAAAAATCACGTCGATCCGTTGCTCCGTTACGGCGTGAAAGACGGACAAACAATAAACATACAAACACACTTTCGCATCATGATTACGAAATGTCTATTAAGAGCCAGACAAGGAAATATTTCACCTGACACTTTTGTAAAAAAGCCACCATATCTGCACGACAGTTGGCAACTCAACCTATTTTTATGAACTGAACTTATAGCACGCGTGCGTGTGTGTGCGCTTATAGTGCGCGTGTAGCAGCCGCCGAGTCGCGTTGCTCCGAAGAAGAAGGGCTACGGATTAGCCTGAAACATGTTGAGCTAAACTCGATTTAAGACGTGAGTTATCCGGAACATTTATTTAATATAACTCAACTTATACCGCTGGAGTTTTGAGTATCAGAGGCCCTGTTTATTAATCCAGGACAATCATTCCAATAAAGACACATTGCGGAGACAATCCTAACGAGTTACATGAGTCGGTCGAGCACCAAAGTATCATGCTACTGGTAGGGTTGCCAACTATACTGTTATAAACAGTATTATACTGTTTTTAATTACATTATACTTTTTACTGTTGAACTAAAATAAAGTAAAGGTACAAAATACTGTTTTCAATAAGTCAGTGCAGCATAGTGACATAGTGGTGTTTAAGATCGAATCTGTCAATGTAAATTTAGTAAAAATTTTGCTCCTTAGATATTTATTTTATTTTTTATTCTAACGAAGTCTATGAGGCTTTTAAAAATTAAGCTAAAGTGATAAGTTGTACGAGAAGCACCCAAAAATTTGTCTTTAAAACATGAAAAGAAGAAAATACTGTTTGTTTCCCTTTTCAGACCTAATATACTTTATTTCTTGAAAAAAAAAAGTTGGCAACCCTAGCTACTGGATTTTACTGAAACAGTAAACGGGGCCTAAGAAAGGATATTTCTAAATTCCCATCAGATAAGAAAGCCTAATCTTTGTTTTTTCATGGGAGCAAAGTAAAACCGCGGCCACAAAGCTTGTTATGTACAATATTTAAGTAGTTTCATAAAAACAAGTAGTCAACTGATAACTTATCACTGTATATTTTAAAATGATTGGCATTTCGAATAAAAATTTAACCCAATATTCTACCTACATACTTCCAATAGTCAGATTAGACATACTTATTACTAATTTGGTATGTTTGTAATATAAATATGTTTTGCAGTAATTTTTTTGATTTACAATTATGTTTATTAAGTAAGTAGCACTTGTGTAAATATGAACTGTCTCTATTGCTAAAGAAACAGTGCTTCACAGCTATGTAAACTTTTAGTAAAAGAAACTTGTTTGTCAGAATGTGTTGAATACTCTTGACATTGACATAGTTGTCCCAAATTTGAAAAGTAAATTAAAAAAACAAGAATCCTAAGTAGCAAGTAAAATACTACCCAATTCTTTTACTTATCAATCTTATCAAGAATAGATGCCCAGAATTTTTTGTCAAAATGTAAAAAAAAACTATATTAATGTGCTTCTATTTTTTTTTTTACTTTCCTGGAACCATATCCCACTGCTGGGTAAAGGCCTCTCCTCTTGATCTCCACACCTCCTGGTCTGACAAAATGTCAGGGTAATCCCTCCTAAGGCGTGGAATACACACAAGCGGCGTAAGGCATAAGGCATGGAACTAGTTAACTAGCTAGCGTGCCTGCGCCGCACCGCTTGTAATGTTTTACACAAGTGTGTTTTAGCGAGATAAGACCCATTTTTTGTATTTTGACTTTAAATACCTTCTTAAGTTCTTAGTCAATAAGATTTATGAGCCAGTCATCACATTACTTTATTATAAATCAAATAATACCTGTAATAATGATACTGCAATACCACATAACTAGCATTTTCCGTACGGTATAATTTTCACTATCAGAACAGTATGATGTCACTACTGTAAGTGCAGAGAAAATCATACCTTATGGAAAATGCTAATTACTGGCAAAATTGTCCCACTGGACAGGCGCCATTTATTATTAAAAAATGCTAGTTAAGTGGTATTGCAGTATCATTGACGAAATGCAAAACTTAAGTCCTAATTTTGGCTTATAACTTACTTGTATCCAGCCTTTTCAAGCACATCCTTGGCAGTGGAGTGTCCAAAGGCAATCTGTTCTCTCATCTTATCAGCAGTCTTAAGGAACTCTCCCTTCAGATCAGTCTCCTTCTCGAAGAAGCCGACGACCACCACCTCATCCTTCTTGAGGAAGCTTTCATAGTCAGCAACGGTCAGAAGGTCTTTGGAGCTGGGGCCAACTTGGGCACGCATGTACTTGACAATGCCATCTATATAAAAAAAGTTTCTTTATGCACTTCAAAGGACGATATGTTATTTTGATATACAAACATTGAATGAGCAAAGAAAACCTATGATACAGATAATTTTACTTTCGAAAAAAAAAAAATTAAAAACATTAGACTGACTATTATTCTATTTCATAGTATAGTTGTGGCCCAAAAGAAATGATTTTTATTATTATTACTAGCTGTTGCCCACATAGATGTGTAAAAAATAGTTTGTCCTTTTATCTGACCTACCAATTAGTATACACGAATTTCCATGAAGATGGTCAAGCCATTTCAGAGGAGATTAGTTAAGTTAAGAGCATTGTGCCACTAGAATTTTGTATATTAGATAGAAGGAGATAGCTAGTTTTGTTCATATGAAGACATACAATGTTTATTTCACAAAATTTAAAAGAAAAGTTTATTTTTTATGCAGATAGCAAATGAGAATAACTATGTGAAATAACTTTAGTTTTTTTTCTTCAATATAAGTGTTGAATGGATCCAAAAGTATTGGAAATAAGTGTGAAAAAGTCTTACAAGATTTATCATTCCAATTAGTGCATTGGTTGTAATGGTTTGACATTAATTCTTTTTTTTTTTGGGATATATTGAAGGTAGTTGTAAAATATCTCTATAATTGATGTGGTACTATGTTTGAGAGCAAGATAATTTTAGATAGCTGCAAATATTGAAAATAAGGGTTCAACACACTTATGATATTATCAGCTTATCTAATCTAACTAAACAAATTAGTTATTCAAGTATCTTCACAAAAAATCTAACAAAGTAGAAGTGTGGTGTTGGCAACTCACTGGATTCCCTGGGGCCATTGTAATCCTGAGAAAGCTCTCCCTTCCTGAAGATTTTGAGGGTGGGGTATCCAGAGACTGAGAACTGCTCGCAGGTGCTCTTCCCGCCCTCAGTACAGTCCACCTTCGCCAGAGTCACGGGCGGGTCTTCACCCTTGAGCACGCCGGCCGCTACCGCGTACTCCGGTTTCAGTCTTTTACAATGGCCGCACCTAGTTAAAACCAACACTCATAAACATCAATCGATTACAACTACATTCGTACAAATAATCCACATCTCGTTACAAAGTCATTGACTTACCATGGAGCGTAAAACATGACCAATGCAGTATCATGTTGAGATATCACAGAAGAGAAGTCCGCGTCTGTTAGATCCAGTACGTCCTCTTCAGCGGCCCTACATAAATAAATTACACCTAAAAATAATACGATTTTTAGTGATCCCATCATCTTTGTGCCGGCACTTATTAGAACCGTGCGCAATTACTCCCTGCCGAGTAGTACAAGAATGGAAAGGACAAGGACCGGAAAAATACACGTATGATGCTGCTAAAATGACACAAGCCGGCACAGCGTTGGCTGTTTCTGATTGGTTGATTTCAGATGCGTTCAGGAATTACAACGTGCAGCTTTCTTTTGTAATGATTAATATAACTTGTTTACGTTGTCACTATTTTTATAATATTTTTTAACATTGTTTTATATAAATTAGAGTAAAACCAAAAAAGTCGATAGAATTATATTTCATTAAAAGTTTATCGATACTTTAAAGTTCCGTAAGCTCTACCCTAGCAAGCAACTCCGCTTCGGCTTCTGTCAAACGGAAAATGGCAGCGACGAGTGTTGTCGTTCTCGACCGAGGAAATAATACAACTTGTACCGTAAATCTTTTCGGTAAGTGATCAGTTTTATTATGTGTAATCATAATGTAATTTGTGGTATGAGCTGTTTAGTTATTAAATTAATTGATTATCCATGTTTTTATTGTGGCGAGAGTAGCGGCATAACCTTTACTTTTATTATTATTTATTTTGGTAGTGACGCGCGGAACTTTTAAAAAATTTCTGATTGTGGATGTAATGGTTGTATCTAGTTTATAATTTCGTGATTTGTTTAATTGTTGAGTGCGCAACGCGCCAAGAGCGTGGTCCGTTTTAGTTAGTTGGTAACGAGTTTTTTTCTGAGTGAATAGAATAAGCCGTCTGTGGCGAGTCTGACCTTGGCTATTGGATTGTAGGAAGTAAACTCTAGTTAGGTACTTGCTTTTAAATTGTAGTTTGGTATTTGATGTACTCACAAAAAATATTCATAAGTAATATTCATAACCAGCATTTGTATGAGAAACTAATTGAGCAGTAATTTTGAATGAGTTCTTAATGATGTTAATATGTTTAGTTTATAAATTTTTGTTTAATCATACTCTTTTTGGATACTTAGTGCTCTTTAACTTGTGTTTTTATGATTTTGCTCACATCTACATGTTGAATCAAGGCCTTAGAATGTATCAGATCCGCTAGGTTTCATTTTGAATTAGTTTTTATAACCAAGTTTTTAGGGCTGATGAGCAGTAAATTATTGCATTTAAATAATTATTTTTTTCAATGAAAGAGCTGGCTTTATTTCATGGCATACTTATTTACTAAAAAAAACATGTGAATAAAATTTGGTCAAAAATACCATTATTAATTCCTACGTACTTGTTTTATCAACGGGTGATTGATTATTGCATTTCTATAGGCTCGAATATACATAAATATTATATTAAGTAATGAATTCAAGTAGATAATCAAGACTTCACTGTTTTAAAATACTTTTTACAATTTTCACTTTGTAATTTTTCACTAACATGCAATAGCACCACTAAAAAATATAAATTAGAAAGTTACTGTTATCATTAACTCAGTGAACTTGGTTTGAAACTCATAAAATACTAACCCCTGTGTGAATTTTTTGTTTGAAGTTGGGTTTGTAAAACTATCAAGGCCTTGTTCTATCACTCGCTGACAGATATCTGCCACATAAAATACTAGGAACCTATCAGAGAATGGTAAAGCAGGCCCTTAATCTTGATAATTTTTATCAAGCAGTTGATTCATGATGATGATGATGATGATAGTGATGATGGTGGTGTGTTCTTGTTATACCTCACTAGGCACATAGGGCTTTTAGAAGAGTAGATTTATTTACCTATTGATATTTTTCCAACCTTTAAAATCACTATGTACCTATGCTGTAATCATCAACTGAATGAAAGTGGTTTTAACTGAACCATTTTGTTTTAGGAGCTACGGTAGTATCATGGAGAGTCAACAATCAAGAACAGTTATTTGTAAGGTAAGTCTAGATTTTATGGGTAGCAATAAATTTCAGGGCTCTATACATTATAATTTATACTTAGAGAAAAACTGGCCAAGTGCGAGTCGGACACATGCTTAAAGGGTTCTGTACCATTATCTATACAACATTAGACATTAACTAACAAACGGCAAAAAATCATGTTTGTTATTAAAGTAATTAGTGAGTATTTATTTTTAAAGTGATTAATAATATAATAATATATTATATATCAAGCAAAAAACGGCAAAATAATCACGTTTGTTGTATGGGAGCCCCCCTTCAATATGTATTTTATTATGTTTTTAGTATTTGTTGCTATAGCAGCCACAGTAAAACATAATCTGTGAAAATTTCAAGTGTCTAACTACGACTACTGAGACTCGTGAGGTAGAGCCCTAACCTAAAGACAGACAGACAGACAGACAAACAGTGGAGTCTCAGTAATAGGGTTCCGTTGGCACCCTTTGGGTACGGAACCCTAAGAAAAGAACCCTTGCTCGTGCTGAGGCACCAACTTCAAACTAGTAGATAGTAGAAAATTATTTTCAAGGTTTTTGAAGTTGGTCCCATTTTTGTTAAAATCATTTTTTCTTGACTAAATTCTTATTGATGTACTTGTCATTACTTTACCAATTGAAATCTTAATTAAAATTGCTTAAGGTAACTTGCACTTAGGGTCGCCGTATTTTTTTTTATCACCATGGCTATTAGCACAGTTAAGTACCACCGGTTTGGCGGCAAAACATGTATGTACACCAATGAAATTTTGTTTTTAACTTTTATCTTGGCACTAGAAATGAGGATTTTCTATGTTCTCATCAAAAACCCTTCATATCTCGCAAAATATTGATCCTATGAATAGGTACTCGTGAGATCAATATTTTGCGAGATATGAAGGCTTTCATACGGGCATAGTCTCATTCGATTCAGCGCAAAAAAATAAATAGAAAATGACACCTCACTCGCCTTGCGATTTGCATTTTTTAATAGTTGCCCCCCGCCCATACCCCTTGGGAGGGGGTATAACGACTAAATTTTGGTAGGACTCAGCAGATCCTCATTTCTAGTGCCAAGATAAAGTTATAAAAAAAGTTTCATTGATGTACATAGTTTGCTGACAATGATGATGATGTTTTCCTGTGCTATATTTGAGAATATTGCTTTTTTTGTAATATTTGATTTTTGAAGTTAAACTAAAAATAGGATACATTTCTAGAAATTTCACATATAATTATTGGAGTAGACATTAACTTATATATTATTAAGAAGTCTTGTATCAGACATTTTTAATTTTTATTCAATTTTTATGGAATAATCGAGAAAAACTAATAAAAATGCAACTTTGCCAGCTCCAGTAGGTATAAACGCTCTTAAAGTCCAAGTATTTTCAACAGGTCTCATTTTCTATTGCTAAATGCACTCTTGAATTTGCGAGCGTGCGATAATAAAATCTGACTAATGGTCCCTCAATTATCGAAGTAAAAAATCTCGAAAACAAAGGCGACTTTTACTAAACCAAAAATTTAAGCATAATATGATCTGTTCGTCTACGTATTCATGAGCTGATATGCTGATAACCACTATTTACAGGACACATTGTATAATTATAGTAACCACGGGGACAGTCTTAAAACCCTCAAGACTAACCCACTTTTCTATATTCGTATTTAAATTTGTTCTAAATAGTCGTAGCACTCATAAACGAAATGACGGGCGTTTTCCCGACCGATTATTGCTTCAAGCAAGCTGATAAATTGATACATATTCGATTGCATAAATCACAAGTTCCGTTAGCACAAATTTTACTATGTATCTAATATTGTGCAATATTTAAATCAAGATAAAATTATATCAATTGCGAATGCTAATGACTCGAATCTTTGATACTACGCCACAGTTCTGCAATTAAAATGCGTTAATTACGCTCAGAGTTAGGATTTGCATGTATTAATTCAAGTGGCATTGCCATGTAGGAAGCCACTGAAGCAGTAACTCACCCGCTGATGGGTTGCGTGAGTATGGTAATTGGGAACTGTGTTGGCAAGGAACCGTACCGAGCCCCTGAAGAAATGTAGAGTTTCTACCACTTTACTAAATGTCAGGTGAGCCATTTTTCCGCTCATTGTTATTGTATTCAGTAAGCTTCTAATTTTCCGACACCCCACAAAGTGATGTAAGAAGGCACGGAAGAAGAAGCTTCTAATTTTGTGGGTACCGGAAAAAAAATCGTGTCACAAGTGGAAATTATTTTTAATACTTCTCACATATTCGTACCTTCTTTGTACATAATCTCTTAATTTAGGGTGCGTTCAGATGACAACTACATACATTTTATTAACTAACGTTATTAAAACGCTCGTTAGCATTTGTACGGCCTGCCTGAATAAAATGTATGTAATTGTAAACGCGCGTTGAGCGCTTGTCATCTGAACTTAGCATTAAACCCCACATCATTCCTTTAAATGTACCATCTCTTTCTTGATTTCCCCCAAAATATGTCTAGAGCACTTAAAATATTGCCATCGTCAGTCAGTCACAATTTCCGTCGCAATTTGAGCTAGAGAAATAATTCACGGCTCATTCACGGCAATAGAGCATCATGGGTTGGGTGTATTTCCGCTAATTCGGCGGATCACGTCTTCAGTAAATCTCAGTTTTTCATATCATCAGGTTCAATGCCAGAGTAAGATTAGAGGAACTTAAAAACCTTGCTTGTGGTCTCTTTATTGACCATCGGAAAAGGTACTAAGGGAACGTTTTATTTGTAACATGTCTTTTCATTTTACCACTTGTTACTTGTTACAACTCTTTGCTAAAACAGTGTACCTACGCGTCCTACCTCCACCAGAACGGTCTCACACTTCTTGCGGACAGGTTATACAGTTATTGAAATGAAATTGTCCTAAATGGATAACATCTTCTAAAAAGCTCTGTAGGTAATTGAAATACCTTTTCACTAATATTTTAGCTCAATAAATCCTTAGTGACCCCTATACTAAGTAATCATTTCAAGCGTCAGTTGTCAAATAATTGATCCCGTAGTGCTATACCTATGCCATATAGCAATTAATTCGAAATCAATTTAGAGGCACACGTATTGTGCGGATGCAATTTGGCGTAGATACAAAAACCCGTCTCCGAGCGCGAGTGGCTCTAACAAACGACCGACTGCCGCTAATGATTCTATGTGCTACACAACTATACGTTTATACAGCTGTAGCCTGTAGTATAGCCACACGTTTATTTCCTCGCGATCGCTATGACGAGTTACAATTCGTTTGTTCTTAATTTATGATTGTTAACTGGGATCTGGGATCATAAAGAGATGTGTCTCCAACAAAGTTGTCTTTAGACAATGAGCAAGCGGACTCCATGAATATGCGAAGGACGACTTAATGAGTCTTCTCTTCGTTTAAAGCAACGACATACCTAGGTGTAGTTCCCAATCCGCACTGGGCCCGCGTGGGAACTATGGCCCAAGCCCTCTCATTCTGAGAGGAGGCCTGTGCCCAGCAGTGGGACGTATATAGGCTGGGATGATGATGGGATGACCTAGGTGTACTAGTTGCCTAAAAGGCGGTTAATAAATAAGGTCAGGAAAAGTAATTATTCAATAAAAATTAAAACGCCCGAAGTAGCAGGGATAGTGCGGCAACATAGTCCTCTTCCACAAAAAGAGGATGGCACGCGCCTTCTGCAGCTTTAATATCCGATATAGTTTGTACCAAAGGTTTTTGTGACTTGCCGTCGAGCCGAACGTGACGCGGCCACTTGACCCTTTTATGGTCGGGATTTTTCGGAGGCCCGGAAATTTTGAAGTTTTTCCACCGAACTTGTCGCAATATTAGGGGAGGAAAAAGTGGAGATATTACGCAACCTTTGTCAACATGACCCAAAAACAATGGTGCGTCCCTAATGTATTTAATTTTAGTTGGGAGCCGCAACCCTGGCGAAGCGGTGCGCGGTAGCTGCGGCTAAAGCCCTCCCTTAGCTCCGTCTTGTTTTTGTGAGCGAGTCTGCGGTCCGGAGTCGCCGGCACTTTCTTCCCGCCCCCTGCCGATGACAAATGGTCCCCGGCCGCCCCTCGGCCCGCTAATGCCCAGATAATTTTATGCTCCCGGTGCACGGATGGGATGACCGCGAGATTACTCCATCGATCGATGCGCGTCAATGAATGCAACGTATTATTTCACGGCTTCCCGGCTTCACGGGTCACCTGTGTCTGAATCGGATTTATCGAGGATTTTAAAGGGATTGATAGCGATTTAAATGCCAATGCAGACCAGGCTATTAAGCTTGATCTGCAATATCTAAGCCACTGGACTATAAATGTGCCCTTTTGTAAATACCTTTATAAAATTTTTGATTTTCTTTATTGCCCCTTTTTGGGTACGGTTATTGTAAGGCCGAGTCGTACATTCCGGGTCTACAAATAATCGGTCGTACATTTACTTACTGCATTCTCTTTTTCCTGGAAGAACTTAAGTTTGACATGAACCATTTCATATTTAGAGATCCACGTAATTTAAGTAATCTTCCTTCAATTTTACCGACAATGATGCCTATTTTCTCGTCGTTTGATTCGAAAAAACCGTTGATATTCTTTTACAATTATAAAGTAGTCTTAATAGTGAAAAAGGTCACCTAATCCTAAAGTACCTAGCCGTTACGATTAGAAGTCGAGACGTGCCTAGAAACGGTGTTAAATTCGAATCAAAAATAGAATGCGACGTGGGTAAAGAATGCAAGGCGTCACCGGCGCAGCACTGCGACCTCCGCGTCTCGGCGCTCGGCGGTCACACACCATTGCCTCCGCTGAATGGTCCGCCCGCCGCTCTTATCTCCAGTTCCCGATTCAGTTCTCTTCACACGTACCTAAATTTTAATCTCAAGTTTGGCCAGACAGTAATTAGACTGGTAGACGGTCAAAACTGAGTTAGCGGGACCCTTCCAGCGTAGGCGACTGAACTGATACGGTTCACGCAAACGTAATTACGGACTGGCCTATATTATATGACGGTCGAAACCGCTTCTAACAAATGAATTATGGCATCATTGTCTGCATGATATGCCGTGTTTCCAAACGTAGCAGTGTCTTAAACCAAGATAAAAGGAGCATTTAGATGTTTTATCATTACATCGGTGACTTTGGCTTATTACTTACTGCTCTTTTGTCTATCGTGACGTGAACAAATCGTGGTGCGTCCAAGTTGTTCCTCAACACGTGCTCAATGGCCGTCGGCGATGAGCAGCGCACACATGTTGATTTTTTTCGTTCCACATCAACGAGTGACATCCAAGACCGTTTATAACACGCGTTAGGTTAGACAGCTATGATAAAATATTAGAACACAGGGACTCAAATATAAAGCAAAGCGTTGTTTAGTGTAATAAAAATAGCTGTAACATCGTACATCGTATTGAATTGAATTTTCCTTGTAATCGAACTATTCGTTCCCGATTTCACTGATCGGCACCTTGGCAGATTTACTGGACCAATTTGTAATTTAGTAATCCAACCAAACACCCACTTAGAATATTCAATCTCTGATTGGTTAGGTGATTTACTACAATTATCCTTAGGTTTGCTAACTTGGACATGATTTATCTCTGGCTATGGTTTCTTGATTTAACGTGTAATTATTATGAAGGAAGATGATTTATTACAATTATGGAACCTGTATGACTTTTGACGTCAGTCAGTCAACACCTGACCTTTGCGATGTAAAAATTGTGTGTACATATATTTTATTTCGTAATAGGTACTTATGTACAGAATTAGAAAGTCCGTAACCACAAATTATGCTGGGAAATATCCTTTCTTGTCGTTAGGTATATATCTAAAATTGTTACATAAAAGTATACAAACGGCATGGTAAGAAATCTTACTTGGAGATGGCAATTAACCGCATTAAAGTTTAATACTTATAGCTATTTGAAAATAATTTTGACACACTGATAAAAATCACTCCTGCAACATAAACCTAACCTACACAGAGAGACAGACTCAAGACATTATTAAATTTATTATCTTATGTCACTTTTTACAGTAAGTAATTCTCCAATTTATTTGATAAGTACTTGATTAGATGCCGCCTGACGACGCAATGTTTTGCAAGAAGTTGATTTCGAAATACGTAGCAGAAACCTCATCCGAATTCGAATAACAGCTCTAAAATTCTCTTCGACAAATTCTAACACAATTTAGGATTCAGTAATCTCATTATGTATTTCATAACCGCATTAATCGCTGTTTGCGATCATGTTGCTTTGCTTGCACCGTCATTACTTGCTTCATTATCGGCCTACACCTCGACTAGGTGCTTATTAAAAGTTCTATCATTTCGTGATAGTTATGCCTTTTGTTTGATCGGTTCGATTCGGCTTTAGCACTTGAATGCGGCATGACATCATCAGATTTTGTCGTGGCCTTACATGGTCGCACCGTGTATGATCTATCGACAACTCTGTACTTGTAAACAGCTGAGATCGTGACGTGATATTTAGTTCGGGATCCGGCTATACATGGGCTTGGGCAAGCTCTACGTTGCGCTTTGATTGGGTTCAAAGCTTTAAATCTCAACATGCGGTTTGTTTGATTTTTTCCATCGTAAATTCTAGAAAATGTTACGTTACGGAAAAATCTCCCAACCAAGGTTTGGATTGGATAATTTGTATCTTGAATTTTCTTTACGCAAAAATTAATTAAGAGTACGTTAAAATATTATATACTGATAAAGATGGACTACTTTGGTTGAATAAAAGCGTCAGTTTTGAAAATATTCTGAACAGTGACGTGACCAGTGAGATAATACACCTTTCGCCTGATCCGCACTTTCCATTAGGTGAGATAGGAATCAATCATGGGTCAGTTTTATCACAGAATATATAATTGTTCTATATAAAAAGAAACAGTTCTGTAATCGAAGTAATTACAATCCTTTTTGTGAGGTGGAACACCGAGAACGAGTTTTTTTTTTAAATCATGCTATTTCTTTTGAACGATCCTTTACTTAGTCGACCTTTGCAGCCCCGCCTCTTCATTGCGATACTGCCATGTCTATTACACTTTTCTAATTCAATTTTGATTCCCATGTACATTTATTAACATAAAACATATTTACATCCACCCACAATACTCCCACTCATTAATCAATAAAGATAGTTCTATGAATAAACATAGAAGCCAGCAAGCGCAGGTTTAATGTGTTCTAGCGAATTAGTGTATCTCAGGCATGGTCGGTTGCATTTGTCTCCCGAGGTTTGTAATCGGCTTATCTTCACGGCTTGGGGTGGCGTTTGTAAATTGGCGCTGTTAAGCCGCAGCCGCAGCACCGGGGGCGGAGTCCCGTCTTATTAATCGGCTGTCCGGAGCATCTGCGGACGTTGTGTGTACCACCGCTGACCCCTGAGGTGAGGGCGCGACCACTTTGTTCTTGCGGTGTTTGTCACTGTCCTCTATTGTTGTTTACGCTTTCGAATTTGAGAATAATATAATGGACTGCAGAGCCCATACTGCCAGACTGTTTGGCTACGCAAAGATATAAGTGAATAAAAACAAAATTGGACAAGAATGTCGTAGCCCAATGTTAAGATGTTTGGGAGACGCTATATATCTATGAGAATATTACGTCCTGATTTTTGTTCTGCTCTTCCCGCTCTGAAACGGGAAGAGATGTGAGTGGGAAGCAATAAATCATGATTAATTTATGCATACAGATATTAACCGGAGAGGGGTAATAAAACAATCCCGTAATTTCGATTAGGTATACATACTACCTCTACAATAAATTCTTACTCGAAATCGCGGATGATCTGTTTGTGTCAGATTTATCAGTTAAAAGAAACACGAAGATAGCAAGTTTTTTTTTGTATTTATTAGATAATAATCAGTCTTAAATATTGCTTCTTCTTTACAACGAAATATTTAAATTGATCTCCAAACAACCGGAACGTCCCCGCAGGCGGCGACAAGACTACTTTAAATGGAGACTCCAGAATGCCTTTAAGTTACCTATTAGTAGTTTGCTGTTGTTAACAACAGGCGATTGTAGATCTTTATCTTAACTTGCATTAACAAATTACATGTTCCTTCATCAAAATGCAGAGAGCATTAATTAAAATTTATTCATGTTCAACTGTATTATTAATGTTCCGTAGGTGCCTATAAGGCTTTATGTGTACGAGGAAGTAACTCAACTAATCATACGAGTAGACATGAGTCAGGTATCAATCAAAAATTTGCTCAATAACAATTTTAAAATACATTTGCATGTCTTGGTTCGGTTAGTTAAGCTGTAATGAATGTTAGAGCTTTTAGATTATGTTGAACTTAGTACATCCGTTTTAATGTTTTTCGTTTACAACAAAATGATTTTTCCCATTTTATAAGCAACCTACTTGAACCTACGTATGCGGATTGATTTCGATTAAAATCTGACGTAGTTGCCTTAACATATTTTTTCAGAAGGGACATCCTCATTTTTAATTAATTATTTAGCTTACCAGCATCTAGTCTCGACATATAGTGTCTCGAAAAAGAGTTAGCTCTTCATCTAATATTACCTATAAAATAAAACCAAATAAATCTATCATGTTAGGTGAATATCGATCTTCTAATAACAATTCTAAGGCTCATGATTCACCATTTCCCTCCAAAAGTGTTACAAAATTGGTACTTAGAGTAAACACGTGCGAAGCCCATGCTCGCCTCCTACGTTTTCCGGGCGCAGTAGCCAAAACACTTTCAATCCGACCACGGCCGTGGTGCCCCGAAGGTTACGGCTCTATAAGGCTCTATCTAACCACTTCTAAACTTCAATACCAACACGTCTAACTGACAAAGAGCCAAAAAATACAAACAACCACCTCACTTAAATACTCCGGTTTTCTTAAACACGTTTCACACAACCAAGGGCTTGTCTCGTTGGAAGGCGAGCGAGAAAAACTCAAGCCGAATGGGGTATAGATCCAGATAAACTTGAGTTGTTCAATAATGATGTCGGTCGACCCACGCTTTACTTGGCAATTAGTAATTGTATATTTTATTCGGCCCCCCGCAAAGATACAGTCTTAATGGAGTCTTGGACATAATGTTGACGTTTTTACGTTTCTAGACTTTTTATAGGATTTATCATGATTTTCTTGACTTCACATTTTTCAAAATAAATGCTAACCGTAGCAATAAATGCTAAGCATAGGCTATCAATTGTGCACTTTAATTCTCAGACTAGCTTTCCTACTTCTAAAATTTTAAAGGCTATAGGAAAATTGCCACTAGTCCTCGAGAGGAAGTCACAGTATATGCGGTGGATTTTAATTTCCTTTGCAGCCTTTAATCATGTCTCCCTGTTTAAAATGCCATAAAATATAAGACACTTATTTTTACACGTTTATCACCATACGACCCTTTGATATAAAATTAAAACATTCAGGATTAAGCCATTCATAAAACCTAATGATCCATTTAAGTATCGGTAAAAGATACGAGTATTTCATGAATTATGCTAATTCACTGTATAATTTCAGCACATTTTCGTGCTCCGCTAGCGGCGCGACAAATAATTTAATTATATTAGGTAGCTCCAGTTAATTAGAGCTCGCTTTAATGTCAAATGCTGTTGAATGGGCCTCTCTTACCGGTTCGTTTGCTAGTTAATATTCCAGGTGGCCCGGACGCATCCTAAAACAATCTAATTGCACCCTATTGAATTGTCGCATCTTTTATGCGACCTTTAATTTGTTGGTGCTCGGAGCTTCAGCCCTTTATCCATTATGTTTTTCTACAAACCAGTTTACGTCCTCTTCTTAATATGTCAAAGTAACACGCTTGGCTGCGAATCATTAACTTGGCCGCGCCTCAAAGGTTTTACCACACTTTTTGTTTCAGGTAAATATACAACTTTTTCACAACTCGCTACTGGTTAAAGTAATTAGAGGATTCGTTCACTATTATGAAGGGTGGTGGATATTGCGGATAACGCTTTGTCGATGAGTTTATCTGCAAAAAAGTGATGGCACTGTAAGTGCTTGAAAAACTAGTTAAAAGTAAATGTAATAATATTCTCGGGTGTTTTCTCGAAACAATATATCATCTTTATCAGTAATTTCACAAAGTTGTATAGATTACAAATATAATTTCCTAGCAACACCCACTAGAGCTCACTTGAAGCAATATTAATGGGAATCCATGTATGGTCACAACAGGTTACTCGTCTGTTTGTAAATTGCATCTTAATGTAATTATGTAGAAGCATTACCTATCCGTTGAGCAGTGCAGTAGCCGCACGGCGCGTTCCGTGCAAGCGGATGCGTGCCGCGAGAGGCACACATTATGAATGACTATAACAATGTTGAGAAACATGATGAGCTTCATATTTAATCAATATTTATGAAAGCAAAGAACAATGAGAATGGGAGCCGCCGCGAGAAATTGTCGCGGTTCATGGGGTTTTTGCGCAATTCTCTGATCTGGTCGGAGGCTGGCGCTGGCGTGGATTAGCGGTAAACATTGCCGTGATCGTTCAATGTGGCAAAATCTAATTACAGTAAGCGATTCGTAGAATATTGACGGATCTCAATGGAGTCGTGACAGACAATAAAATTCTCATATGTAAGTTACCTAGTATGAACACCTTTTTAGGTTAATAACTGAAACAAGAAATAAAAAAAAAGAAATAATAGAACTTTAGTGAGTCTTCTTTCTAAACGTTCGTGTTATAAACGCCTAGTTTTGCAAAACTGCTAAATTTTGGGACACTTGCAGCAAAAAATTTAAATCAAGTTAGTTTGACAGTTCCACATATTTTGACCCTGATAACTGCGCTTTAACGAAAACTAAGTTGATGACGTTTTTTGCTGCCCTTAATTGCAAACTGCTATTTCTTCGAAATCGAATTTGGTGATATAATTAACAATTAAAAGAAAGCATTGAGCTTGAAAGTTATATTTATTGTCGCTATTTATCTGGGACAGAATGGCAGAATGAAACAAGTTTTTGTATAAAAACTCGGCTGATGCCGAAGCGGGAATGTATCGGCCCAGCGACCGCTCATGAAGGAATTTCATCCGGAATCTCCAATTAAAACTTTATCTAGTGAGTTCCCCTACTGATTCGTGGAATCGTTTCGATTGCACTGCCCAATTTAGGGTTCCTTGCCACCAGAGAGCTAGAAGCCATGATCAATGATATTGGGATGGCGCTTGTACGCACTCCGAGCTATGAGAACTGAGCTTTTACGTAGAACAGATTAATTGATGAGTGATTATACAATTTTAACGACCAAGTAGGAATGCATTCTTCTTGCTTAACGGCATATCCAGCAACTGCATTTTATTGGACCAGTCCTATTTACGGAGATCATAAAGGGGTGACTACTATACATGGCATTAGGAATAATGTCACTTATTTACGTACCTGACATTATATACATGCAGTTTTTTTAACCAATTAAAGTGGCTTCGCTGATCGCATAAATAATGGCGTCGATATTTTAATTGTGGCTTTTATGTATAGGTGTAACTTTATACAGGGATGGATGCACTTTGTAAGAATTACATTCTTACATGTGAGCTCGTAGTTAACCGGTCTCTTTTATAAATAAGTAACATAACATTACGTTTATGACTGTTTTTAACACTCGTTTGTGGTGATAAACTGTTGTCGCCGGCCCGCTGGGTATGATTGTGACATGAACTCATCCAATGTCTTGCGATGACTCGCGGCTCGTCTTGAAGTGTCTTCACAAGGCGCGCTTGTCAGCGGTATCCACTCGCGGCAGACTCCAAAATGTTTAAAATGGCATAAATAATTTATACTCGCCTTGCTCTGGCTGCGTTTTTGTCGCGTCCGACCTGTCCACTGATGCATTTATAATATAAGGGTGCTTTTTGCAGCGTACCCGGGCCGTGTTGGAATGCAACCGCTAAAATTGATCTTGTTTTGACGTGAGTTGCAGAGTAATGTCGATGCTGTGTGGTTAGCGGACGGTATTGCTGTGGTTCTGACGAATGCATTACTGTGGGGTACGTATTGCAAGGCCTAAAATTAAAATATCTAACTTTAAATAACCTACGTTCAAAATCCCTAAAATTTAAATACCTAATGATTTTAAATACCTAAGCAACTAACACCTACCTACGAATTACCTAAGTTTAAAATACCTATTGGAGTAAATGTCTAAAGTTTAAAATATCAACAGCAAAGACACCTAAGTTTGATACACCAACATTTGAAATACCAAACGGTTAAAATACCTAAAATGATGGACTTGCGAGCTTCTACAATTAGAGTAGCGTGAGCTGTTACAAAAAAAAAACCTAACATCGAAGGCTAAGGCGGGAGCTACGCTGCGCTTCGCTCCCGCCTTAGCCTTCTGAACCTAAACCATCCGAGTCGCTTCTGCCCTGAAACGTCATGCTCGCTCGCTTCGCTCGCTCGCTACCAGCGAGGCACCAGCTCGACTGTACCAAAGGGGATCCCTAGGATTTAAAATAAAATTTATTTTAAATATTATTTAATGTTATCGATAGGATGTCGTTATAAGACCTACTTTTGGTACCTCGCTGACAGCGAGCGAGCGGAGCGAGCGAGGAAGACTTTTCAGAGCAGAAACGACTTTGATAGTGTTTAGGTTCAGAAGGCTAAGGCGGGAGCTACGCTGCGCTTCGCTCCCGCCTTAGCCTTCGATGTTAGGTATTTTTTTGTAACAGCACAGAAAATGATAAATGTCAATCTACCCCAGATTGAAAAAGTCGAAATGTTGTTATTTGAAAATGGCAGACTTTGGTGTAACGATGGTTTCGGTATTTTGACCGCTAACATACCATTTCATATTTTAAGCTTTCGGTATTTTGAATGGAAGTGAAACATCATAAGGTATTTAAATTTTAGGGATTTTGAACGTAGGTTATTTAAAGTTAGTTAATTTAATTTTAGACATTGCTATTCGTAACCATTTTAAACTTTCGGTATTTTGAATATAGGTGAAAAAATCATTAGGTATATAGATTTTAGGGATATTGAGCGTAGGTTATTTAAAGTTAGATATTTTAATTTTAGGCCTTGCAATACGTACCCTTACTGTGATGTAGTATAGGTAGTGATGAGATGAAACGTACTAGGCCAAGTCTTCCAAGTACGCGTCTACAAAAGACCAGATCCAAAGACTAGGTCCACGAGTATTTTAAAGATAAAGATAAATATCATGGACACCTGACACCAATTGACTTAGTCCCATTATTCCGAGTACGCTACTCAATACGTGAAATAACCATTTTCGTAAAACAGCGTAGAAATACGGGCATTTTAACGCCACGAATGAAGCTTAGGTGCCTATAGGTACAGTCTTGCATTAATATCTTCCACAGCGGAGCGTACAAAAATATCAGACAGGTCCTGCCGACCCTAGAAATTTGAGAGGGAGAGAGAGAAGGTTTTGATTAGTCGCCGTATTGAAATACTCGTACTTTAAAAGACGCTCGGGCGGGAACGCGTACTTTGTCGTCCATGATAAAACCTATTCCCGTAAATACGTCTCACTTCTGCTGTAATGGTCTGAAGGTTCGAGTAAGACGTGTTAAAGCATTATACTCGTACACGTACCAGTGCGCTCTGATGATTGCTACGCATTTTCCTTGCGATTACTGTTGGGTACCTGGATGGAAGTACAATTTCAGCTGGGAAAACTTCCACCCGTTTGGTTTTCAGACCACCGTTAATGTCACTAAATGACAGTAACATCGTAATTGTAAAGAATGGATTCTTTGTGGGTTTTCCTAATGAGGTAAGCGCGAGTCACAGGGTCAACGGATGAACCATGTAAAGCTATTTACATGAAAATTCGTTAACGTCTAGTACTAGTTTACGGTTTTTCATTTTAGATATAGTAGGTAGATATCCTTTAGGATTTTATATTTGAATTGGAAATATTGAATTAAACAGGCAAAAAGTTTTCAAAGGAGTTTCTTAATTTTCATTCGAATTTCTTGGGTCTGGCCGCCAAAAGTTGTACTTTTCGTTTGAAGCTCGCACTTTAACCCTCATAAAAAAATAATACAAAGGTATAATGACAAACAACTTAGGACATTACGTTCTAAAACGTTTTTCCCATACGACAAAATAATTAAATATTACAAAACAGTATTGATTAAGCACCAAAAACCTGACGAAACACTAAAAAGTTGGCAAAAAACGTGAATTTTAGTGTTACCTTGCAGAACTTGAACACCTACAATTTTTTAACGGAAATAAGTATACAAATAAAACCAGGCTTAGCAAACTTGGTAAGAAATTGCCCTTAAACTAGTTAAGCTAACAATCTATTATCTGAATATTTCAGGATGTTAAACGTGTTTAAGTACGTGTTCCCGAAAATGGTTCCAAACGTAACACACACTTTTTATATGCATGGGAAATTTTTGTTTCTTATTGTAGCAACAATGTCTCAGGTTTTTAAAGACGGCCAATACTATTAGTATGCTGGTAGAAATTTTGAATCAGGTGACGCATCATTTGTCTACACAATTCTAGGATTTTGGTACAGGGACAGGTGAAATTTGGAACGATAAAACATTTAGTGGAACTTTTTCGCGAGATTATGTATTGAAACTAATCGTAATTATTGTTCTATTCGAAGTATGGATTGTTTTCCCTTATTTATTATGAAGACTCACGGCAGTAGCTTCAAAAATATCAGCTGTAGAGCGATTTATATTTTTTCCATTTAGTGTGTTACGGTTTGTGCATTACGTGTGTTATGTTGTGTGTTATGTGTGTTACGCTGTGCGTTATGTCTGTTACGCTGTGCGTTGCGTGTGTTATTTTGGAACATTGTAAAGGCAAATTCACAACGCTTTATTATTTAAATATATTATGCAGCAAGAAAAAATTCAAATTTATAAAAGTGAATCTTACTTAATCAATAGAGACATGTTAGTGGCTAGATAAACTGAGTTAATAGGCGTCATAATTCTTTTAGGGTCGCCGTCATCAAAACCGACGAGGAGAATTATATATACTGAGATAAACTATTTGTTATTAATAATTAAACCAATTTTTGCCACAAGCATTTCAGTGAAAGCAAATATCACGAGGAAACCTGCACATAAACAACGCATATATAGTGAGTCAAAGTTTCGCAAAATGGCATTGAACAAATTAAAAAAAGTTACTGACAAATTACCGAGCTGTCGGTAGGCCTCTGACAAGATGGAGCGACGAGTTGGTTAAGATCGCGGGATCGCGATGGATGCAAAAAGCACAAGACCGGTCTGAGTGGAGATCCTTGGGGGAGGCATATGTCCAGCGCAGCAGTGGACGTCTTTCGGCTTTTTTTTATTCGACTAGAAAACGATCAAGTAGGTCTCCTCATGATAAGAGATCACCACCGCCCATAAACATCTGCAACACCAGGGGTATCGCAGATGCGTTGCCAACCTAGAGGCCTAAGTTAGAATAACTCAAGTGCCATTAATTTCACCGGCTATCTTACTCTCCACGCCGAAACACAACAGTGCAAGCACTGCTGCTTCACGGCAGGATTAGTGAGCAAGATGGTGGAAGCAATTCGGGCGGACCTTGCACAAGATCCTACCACCTGTAATGGCTGACATGATGATGATGATGATGATGAACTGACAAATTTGAGTCGGTTAAAAAATCACATGTGAACGTACCTTATGTGTGTTCGTGTGTTATGTGTGTTATTTTTTCTAGTGTGTTAAGGTACAACTTTTGGCGGCCAGACCCTCTTACGTTATTGTTGCTTTTAGAGTTTCGTAAAAAGTTCTCGTTTTTTATTCCCTTTCAAGAGTTACCAATTCATAAAACAAAAAAAAGCACGTCTAAGGTTTCTGAATCATAAACTTTTCTTTTGAAATTAAATCAACGGATTCAAAGTTAAATGTTGTTATTTTTGTAACGTCTAATAACTTTAAAAAAATATATTTTTCTCTTTGATTTCAGTAAACAAGCAGTTTTCGACGGCAAAAGAGCGATACGAGGAGGGATACCATTTGTATTTCGTAAGTATTATAAGGTAGAATAGATTAGAAATAATGTTTATTCAGTCAACACAAAAAAACACTCGGTAAGTATATATTGTCTCTTATAATACATATGCATATGAAAGTCACACTTTGGGAAGTTGGTTCCCCGTTGTAAATATTATTTGTTGCCTATATAATATTACTAACTAGATTTTACCCGCTGCTTCGTACGTACTTGTAAAACTTTACCTACCTATAGGTTTTGCAGTTGAATTGAAATTCCGCGATTTCGCAAAAAAACCGAAGGAATATCCACAAAAACAAAACACATAAGTACAGTCAAGTGTAAAAATATGAAATTATTCAAAGTTTCAAAAATAAGTACCGCAGATTCTTATTCCGACGCAATAAGGACGTAGTAAGTAGTAACATATTTTTGAGTTGTCGAATAGATAAGTACTTATTTTTGCACTTGACTGTGTACTTACATCGTGGATTTCTACGTTACATAAAAATTTCATGTCTCTAATTAAATCCTAGAAGTTGAAATTCTGGGATTGTATCCCGATCCCGATCCTGTTGGATTATCGGGATGTATAAATAGCCTTTGTGTTATTCCAGGCATCCAGATATCTTCATATCGAATTTCATCCAAATCCGCTGGTCGTCATACTAAACCTGACAAAACAGTACCCTTAGTGTAAGTTTTCGGTTACAAAATACGTCTCGTCGGTCGCGTTCGCGTTAAAATCTCAATTTGTATGGAAACACGAATAGCGCCTCTAGCGGAGGAACGTTTGCGATGTTCGTGTTTCCATACAAATTGAGGTTTTAGCACTAAGGGTTACAGGTTGCTCGCCGAGTCTCGCCCGACCACGATACGCGCGCACCACACGAAACGATACGAAGTGTATGGAGAGCGATACGTATCGTTTTGTTTCGCCGCTAACATAATACCTTCGGTCATTGTCCGTTTTTTCGCCTGCCCTGGAAACACACTATAGACTCAAATAAATGGAAGACTGTTCCAGCTTTGTACATGCCAAATACGTCCAGCTATTTTAGCGAGATGGAGTAACAAACATACGCACGCACTCACAAATTTTCGCATTTATATATACTCAGTGGCACAAAATTTGTCCCACTCTACATACAAAATTACCTATTACTGCATACATTTGAGGGCCAGATTTCTTGCCACTCAGTAAATTTTAGTAGAAAACACGTTATTTAATTACAGATATACATGTGTATATATCACAGTTCCTACAAGTTTTGCTTGGTGCTAAATTAAATAATCGAAAGTAAATTATTCAATTGTTTTCATACTGACAATAAATGGTCGGACCCTCTGACATGTGTATGTGAGGTGCTGACCTAACATCCGCTACTAAGTAGGATCCATACGTTACCTAATTGGCAGGTGCTAAATACGTATAAGGCTAGCAATTCATTAACAGTTTGTTCACTTGAATTAGATTAATACATTAAAACGCCATGCATTCAGAGTTTAGTGTTGGTATTTTAACTGTTAAGTACCTACTATTTATTAACTTATTTATTATACCGTACCACAGCGTCTGAGACTCTACTTATGGTTTAAGTTTTATAATTAAGGTTGATTTATTAATTATTAAGTTTGAATAAAACTTTATTACCTATGAAATTAATTACTTACTGTAAATGACTCCAGTTTATGATGCAAATAAAAACAACTGGAATTCAAGCATCTTATCTTAACGATCATGGTGATGGTTCAGCTGCGTTCGAAGTTCTTGATTTAGGTCAGGGGATCAAAAGTTTCCGTAAATTCTCTTTTTTGCAATAGGTTTGGAAAAAAATCTTTTTACTTTTTGTTGATTTATTTGCATTTACAACATTTATTCTTAAACTACATAATTATATATTATATTATTATAATTCTCAAGAAAACTAAACCGCTATAGTTTTCCTTGTAAGTTTGATATACTTACTACCATTCTGATTTTTTTCAAATTTTTCCACCCACTGGTTTAGATTTTAGAGGGGGGGGGGACGCTCGGTATTAATGAAAAATTTGCTTTTTAAATTTGCGTTTGAATATTTTGCAAACAAATCACTGAATCGAAAAATCGTTTTAGCAACCCCGTAATGATTTCAAAAGACCCATCCAACGATACCCCACACTAAGGTTGGATGAGAAAAAAATAATCACCCCCACTTTACGTCTACGGGAGGAACCCTAAAAAAATTTTCTTTGAATTTTTTATTGTACTATTTTGTCGGCACAGTTTAATATAAATTCGTGCAAAATTACAGCTTCCTCGCATTGATAGTCTCTGAGCAAAGCCGCGGACGGATAGCAGACAGTCTAGATTTAGACAGAGAGGTAGATTTTGGCTACAAAACCCTAAAAAGTCTAACAGCTTGTAATAAGTGTCACCACGCATGTCCTTGCAGCTCAGTTCGGCCAATGGGCGTTCGGGCCGCAGCACGGGTTCGCGCGCGTGGCGCGCTGGCACGTGGAGAAGATGCCGGAGCGGCTGCCCAGCGGCGACGTGGAAGCCGTCTTCAGCCTCATGGATGACGACTTCACGCGCTCCATGTGGCACTTCCAGTGAGTTGATCGTGCCACAGTCTAAATACTTATCTTTTTCACTTCTCATGCAAGCAAGCCTGCAAGCTAGTTAGCATGCAATAGCATGCTAACAAAAGATCAAGCAAGTATACTCCCAAAGGTGCAAGCAATAATGAAACCAAAGCAAGCATGAAAAATATTTAGTATTGATCATTTCGATACAGCGCTTTAATTGATTTCTGGGATTTTACAAAATTCCCGTGGTAATTCCTGACAATTGTCGTGGCTTTCATTGACGTTGCATTAAAAACAACCATCCCAAATTTCATTACTCTAAGCTCATCATCATCATCATCAGCCTATGTTCGTCCACTGCTGGACATAGGCCTCTCCCATGGCACGCCACCGAGCACGATCCTCGGCCACTCTCATCCAGCTCTTGCCAGCCACCCTGCGAAGATCATCGCACCACCGAGTCTGAGGGCGTCCTACGCTACGTTTGCCGATCCGTGGTCTCCACTCAAGAACTCGTCTACCCCAACGGTTGTCGGTTCTTCGGGTTCACTCGGGCTCACTCACTCACAAACTTTCGCATTTATAATATTAGTAGGATGTCCAACTATCTATGTACCAATTTTCATCCAAATCCGTATAGCCGTTTTAGCGTGAAGGAGTAACAAACATACTCACTCACTCACTCACAAACTTTCGCATTTATAATATTAGTAGGATAGTAGAATTACAGCCGTAACGTGTCTCCACAGGTTCAGACTGACGTACCGACTGATCCTGCGCGAGAAGGAGCTCCACTTCAACATCGGCGTGTACAACCCGAGCAAGGAGCTCACCTTCAGCTGCCAGCTGCTGCTGCACACGTACTTCAAGGTGCCCGACGTGCGGCGCTGCCAGATCACCGGCATGCACGGCTGCATGTTCATAGACAAGGTAAAAAATTAATAAATCAATCAAATAATAGCTATTTATGCAACTGTATCTTAACTACTAATCCTTATAACACGAGTGTGGTTTCATAAAAGGGTCACGCGAGTGTTTTAAGGCCTAATTACGTACAGTTGCATACAATATTTTATCTACATCCATATATTAAATCCTCTATCATGTGTTCCGCGAACCATTGAGAATGACCTGCATGAACGAGTACTAGGTAGGTTTGTCTGCCCCACGCCCGCGAGCTGCGCGCGACGTGCTGCTGCTCGTGCGCGCGGGCGGCGCGGCGTTCAGGAGCCCCCGCGGTGCTGTAATGATGTATGAAATCCCATTACGATACAGATTTCTGTATCGTAATGACCATTACGATGCAGCCGTGTTCATTATAGAATCCAATATCGTAAAGCTGGTCATTATCTATGCTTTTTGAACGCATAATGGAGAATTTATTATATGGGTGTAGATAAAAACCGTTTATTTCAGACCATGAGATCCATATTAGGTGTTAGTTATAAAGGCACTTACATAGTATGTTAGTAGAAATTAAGACACTTAGGCGGCTGTCTTGGGAGGATATCTGAGACGTTTATAGGACTCGAGGTTGTAATTTCCTATTTGTCCCTTCCAATCACAACCCCCACCCAATAATTCACGAGCGGGCGGACAATCGAGGCGCTCCGCCAATACTCTCAGCAGGCCGTTGCCTGGCAAAAGGGCAAAAGGGCCGTGGTAAAAGGGCACACAATACCCGTGATCATTAAACAAACAGACTTTAAACAACTTCCTAAGGGGTCGTGATCCCAGAATCTGTATGATCGCAGGTGGTAGGACCTTGTGCAAGGTCCGCCCGGATTGCTACCACCATCTTGTTCGTTGATCCTGCCGTGAAGCAGGAGTGCTTGCACTGTTGTTTCGGTGTGGAGAGTAAGACAACCGGTGAAATTACTGGCACTTGAGGTATCCCATATTAGGCCTCTAGGTTGGCAACGCATCTGCAATCCCCCTGGTGTTGCAAGTGTCTATGGGCGGTGGTGATCTCATACCATCAGGAGACCCACTTGACCGTTTGCCATCATGTCGAATAAAAAAAAATCTGTCAAAAATGACGAAAAATTGTGACTAGGTAAAAAATCTCCAGTAACGGATCCAGTCTAGATTGTTGAATTAGATATATTCCGTATTCGGATTTATTATTTGTTTTATGTATACGTACTAACAACACAGTCTATGGAAAAAAAGCAGATGGAGAAAAAAGCGAATCCATTCCATCATCAAGGCGTTTTTCCCGAAGTACTAAAAAAGTCTGTGGTAAAGCCTATACACAAAAAAGGAGACACCAGTGAAATTGACAATTATAGACCAATTACACTGATACCCATATTTTCAAAAATTTTTGAAAAAGTTTTCTATAATAGAATGATACATTATTTAGAAAAAAACAAATTAATAAAAGAGGAACAAAATGGTTTTAGAAAAGGTAGAAGTACTTCTTTAGCAACTTTTAAATTAATTAAAAAAATAGTGGAATGTATAGATAAGAAATTACCAATTACTGCTTTGTTCATGGATATGAGCAAAGCGTTTGACTTTGTTTGTCACAGTAGATTAGTTGGGAAACTGTCCAAATATGGTATAAGAGGCCCAGCACTAGACTGGATCAAATCATACCTAACTAATAGAACACAATGCGTAGAGACCACTGGTTATTGCGATAAAAGCAAAACTATGATGACTCACCGATCGTCATTTATCGCTAATAAATTTGGTGTACCACAAGGGAGTATTTTAGGCCCGTTACTCTTTTTACTTTACATAAATGATCTACCGAGTGTTGTCTCACATGAGTGTGTATTGTTTGCTGATGACACGACCATCCTGATTGAAGGAAAAGACAGGGCAGTATACGAAGATGAAGTTAACACCGCTCTAAAGCAGTCAATTGATTGGTTAACCTCAAATAATTTAAAAGTAAACATTAGTAAAACTAAGTACATTCAATTTAGCTGCAAACAAGGCAATGTAGATAGACTCAATGTGCATTATCAGGGTCAGCCAGTTGAAAAAGTAGATGTCACAAAGTTTCTAGGCATAAATATAGACTGCAACTGTAATTGGAAGGAGCACGTAAACAGCATATGTTCTAAATTAAATAAGTTTGTTTTTGCACTGAGAAGAGTTAGACAGGTTGTTTCTCTTCAGGCAGCTATAACAGCATATCATGGCTATGTGGACTCACAAATCCGCTATGGGATAGTGATGTGGGGCAATGGCTTAGACAAGGAGCAAGTGTTGTTAGTCCAGAAACGATGCATAAGAGCCATTTTCGGTCTGAAGCGGAGAGACTCCTGTCGTCCCTATTTCAAAAAGCATCAAATTTTGACTGCTCCGTGCCTATATATATTTGAGGTCTGCATGTTTGTATTTAAATATGGACACCTGTTTCGACTCGCACAAGATATGTCATCACGTGCCGTAAGGTCACAATACAAGCATAAGATATACAGACCACGTGCAAGGTTGAAACTGGCGTCAAAGAACGCGTATATAATGTGCATCGAAATATTTAATCGACTGCCGGACAGTTTCAAAAATAACAATTTTAACATTTTTAGGAAGCTAACCAGAAAGTGGCTGGTTAACAAATGTTATTACAGTATACAGGAATATTACGATGACAATTAGAAAAAATATATATATTTGCAATGTTTTTACTCGCTGAAATTTATTATTATTATTTTATTCTTTTCTTTATTATTTAAATATTTTGACATACACAATATAATTTATAGCTATTTATCTAGAACATCATAATATAATTGTAAGGTAGGTAATTTAAATAATTGGATTTATGAAGTATTGTTAAGATTAAAGCATTTAAGTACTTATTTGTAAGCTAAAAAAATTTGTACGTCACATTGTGACAAAACATGTGAAACTCTACTTCTTTCTTACCACCAAATATGTACCATGTTTTTATGCAAATAAATATTATTATTATTATTATTATTCATCATCACCCATGGGAAGAAAAATACTGGGAAAAATAATATCGGGTAATTCATCTATAGTCTATGAAACAATACCCAAATAATGATACCTAACTGATTTTTTTCTAGGAAATCGTTTATTTGATAATTTATTAATTTTTGGAGAATTTTATGGACTCAGGTTTGATCGTTGGGGCAGATATTTTGAAAAATATGAAAGTTTGTTCCTGACTCTTGGACACTTAAAGTTTAATAAAGTATTTGTATGTAATTATCTCATAAGTACCTGTCTATGTAGGATGCCTAGTACCCATAGTACAAGAACATTTATCCCGCAATATTTAAACGAGATGTGTCGCTTGGCCAGACGCGGGAAGGCGCCGTGTACCAGGAGACTCGCGAGGTGGTGACCATCAACGAGTGGACGGACCGCGTCTACCAAAACACCATGCAAGAGCACATCATCACCAACGTCGTCAGCGGCCGCAAGATGCGGATACAGAAGTACAACTTCCCTGATACCGGTAAGTTGTTTGTTCTCTATAAATCTCGGCGCATATTATCAGATTTCTGTCGGTAAAATCAGCTTACTTCATCCCTCTTTATAGCGTTTTCACATTATCCGATCCGATTAGTACCGTCTTTACCATAAGGGCACAAGGGGCCAGTGCCCAGGGCCCCCATCCACAGGGGGCCCCGAAGGGCCGACAATTTTTATCTCAAAATGCGCATTACACTTTTCTTATTATTATATTTATTATTAAAAAACATACAGCCGAATTGAGAACCTCCTCCTTTTTGGAAGTCTGAAAAAAGAAAATTCTTGTGTGCCTAAGGGCCCCACCACAGTCTAAGACGGCCCTGGATCCGATATCGGTATCGAACGACGATAGACGAATCCGATAGTCGACACCATGTGCTGCTTTCACATATTTCCGACAAAATCGTTCCGATACGGCCGGCTCAAAATGGCCGCCACGCATCGGGCTCTGCGCACACAGACAATTTAGATACACGCATAGCACACATACAAACTTTATCGTCTGACAGCCCACGGGCGTCCGATGGTGCCGTGAACGTATCGGTGTCGGCTCCGATATCCAATATCGCGCTGGACAATATGAAAGACAGGTACATAAACCCCCTTGCAAAAAAAACGGGCACCTATGGTTTTTGTATTTTATGTGCATGAAAGCTTACTTTCTAAGCTTCAATGCCTAAAAATCTGAAAAACCATATGTGCCCGATTTTTTTGCAAGGGGGTTTATTTTACACATTTTATTCGCCCTGATATCGTATCGTCGTCCGATACCGATATCGGATCGGATAATGTGAAAACGCTCATAGGGCCTCTTTAACCCTCGGCGCACAATATCAGAAATTTCCGTCCGCTACCCATCCGAGTTGGATTCAACGATTGACCTCCTTCTCGAAGTTGGACTTACCTAATTGGACGGTTTGTCCTAGGTTCACTACATCTATAACAGCCTATTCACATGAGAATGTTTAATACCGCAGTAATCTGGAATCCGTGGGCGGAGTACGCGAAAGAAATCCCCGACTTTGGCGACGACGAGTTCCCCAACATGGTGTGCGTGGAAGCAGGACGAGTCGCCGCACCCATCGTGCTGCTACCCGGTACCGCCTTCGAAGCCAGCCAAATACTGCAGGTGAGATCATCGTCAGCTGAAAGAAATCCACTGCTGGACATAGGTCTCTCTCAACGAACGCCAAAACATGATGACTGGCCCTGCTCCGCCGAATTCCGGCGACTTTTAACAGCTTATTTCATGAGTCCAACTTATGGGACCCTAAACTTCGTTTTCCGGTACGTGATCACCGCTCAAGAACACATTGGCTCCCTATGGGCGTTTAAAGAGGCTCAAAAGAGTAATGGAGAGAGAATATTAACTTTAATTCGCACCGTTGCTTAATTTTATTCCGTCCCAGTGATGAGAAGTCAATGTTATGTAGGTCACATACTGCGAAGTGTTGCATCCAAAAACACCTACTCACGCCTCACTCACTCTCTGAGTAGCCCTGTTGCCTAACATAGATTTAACTTTACGCTATTACTAACGTACCCTTTGCAAAAAGACGCTAAAAACGTGCATTTTTTTATTTTTTCAGGTCATGTAAGCAGTTGGCGACACGACTGTCATTCAGCCGTCCACCCGAGCGATGTCAATTATGGACAGTTTCTGCATAATATCGAGACAATATTGTATGGGGCTATCCTGGTTATTCTTTCTCCAGGTAAAATACCTTTCTGTACCACAGCTGTATAATTTTCGACGTAATGTCTAACGCGTATGCATTTTTATTTCGTTTCGTATGAAAGTTGTTTGTAATAATTGGTGAAAACGCAAACGAAAAATAACACACTTTCCTTTCCTTTGTGTTATATTAGGGCCGCACTTGCAGTTATATGTTAAAGAACATGAGAAGTTTATCTTCCTTATGAATAATTGCGTCTTTCTTGTTTGCTTGAGCGTGGTCTACATTATTTTTTTAGTTTAAACATCTCTAATTAAAAGATTTTCCAGTAATCATTATCTACTTGATTGTTAAAACATTTTTTACTATTCAACTCATTAAAAATCGCAGGTAAAATAAGTATGTAGTTTATAACATTCCGTTTGTACAATAACTTTTTACAAGTTTAGTAGCGAATAATCAATAACTATAATAATGTGCCGCTAGTAGGGCACGGTACTGTGAACGTTTTTATTTAAATTAAGTGTGACGGGGTCTCCACACGGTTCCACAATTCTGAGAAATTTAATATTGTGTTTATTTCACGCTTTAAATTTGCTACTTTATGTCCCAAAACTGTTAGGTTCTCGTTTTCAATTTTATATTTGTCGTGGCTCTCGAAAAGTTCTTTATAGCTCAAAAAAAAAATCAATCAAGTTAAAAATGTATATCTAGGACAAATTTAAAAAGTGATGTCACGTCTAGACTAGGTATTTTTTTTGGGAAAATGTTTATTTTAACCTCATCTTTAGAGAATAATATCTAGTTGTACTAAAAGTCAAAGTTGCCCATAACTGCGGCTGAGGTTTTTATTGTTTGCCTAAATAAGTATCCTACAATCTCCTAATATCTTGCCAATCTTATCTTAATAAAATTATTCGCAGTTAATTTGTTGTAATATTGTTTAATTTCGCTATAACTATTTCTTCCTAAGTCTTCCTGCTTCTTGTTCTTGTGATATACTTGTTGTTCGTTTAGCTTTAATGTCATTGAGTTAGGACATCTTTTAATGTTACTGTTTCTAATAATGTTCAAACAAAGCAATGGGATTTTAATATTTTCCCTTGTTTGTAGTCAGTGGTTAAAACAACTCATCACAAGATGTAAACAGCTGTAACACCAAAATAACTAAAAGGTCTAAGTAAAAGGAAGTTGGGTAATACTTTAACTTGTACTGTTCGAAAGAAATTTAGTCTGTTATAATACATAATACTCAGCCATTGTTTTGTTTAATTATTAACTTGTTGTTGCATCAGTTTAACGGATGTTTTACTATAATGGTTGTACTTATACATTTACATAGTTACTTTCGGATGGGGCAGGGGAAGCCATGCTATTCACGTAATAATCAAGTTTTCATACTGTCCAAGTTTCTCTTGCCCCAGTCAATAGTGTACTGTTTATTTACTACTTATTCACTAACGTATTTTACTGACGATAATGCCTCGTACGATTTCCACTATATCAGAATTGCTGAAAACATTCCGTAAATTTTTAAATGTGTACATAAGCGAACGATTTGTACAAATTGAAGTGATTTTTTTTTATTTACATTTTTTTATTATGTACTTTTTAATTTGAAGAATTTTGGAGGCTTTTAAAGTATACGATGATAAATGTAAGAATATGTACTTAGATATAACGAGTTCCTTGTTTTTAACGATATACGGACGAATACAACAATACAAGTGAGTGTTTGAAATGAATAATAATAAGCAGTTTTGTATTGCTGCATGAACATTGTTTGAAATCATCATAGTTTTACTTGAGTTGCGAACTCTGTCGCACATCAGTGTTCAATAATGTTAAAGGAATGTATTTATGTTCATAACACAGTGAGAGCCTTAGCTCTTAAGCAGAGCTGGATTATTTCCGTTGCCAATTCAGATAGCATCAAATATTAGGTATTATGATTGTACAAACGTATACGACATATCTCCAATAAGTAATAATAATAAATACTCTTTAAAACCGTAAAAGTGATTTGAAAGACTCATTTTGTATTGAACGTAAGCAGACATGCTGTAAAAGCTGTAAGGCAGTTTCCATTTAGCATAGCTCGCCGGATGCCGTAGCATGAAAGCTTTGTAAGTAACTAGTGATTTGAAACATCGAAGTTAGCAACGAAGTGTACTTCAATAGGTGCAATAAAGTGAAGTAATAAAATAATCTTATTTGTTTTATTTTAGTCTTGTTTAAGTTCTAACCACAGTACGAGACACCACCACAGATGGACACATTTAATGCCCGCTGTATATCATATTAGATTGAGATGAAAATACGTGATTCTAGTTTCCGACCGAAACTAGTATTTACAACCCAAACCGAATTTAAGTTTATCACATTCTCTGCCGCAATCGCTAGGCGGCTACGCTCGTAGCGCGTAGCAGCATTTTTCCACTTTGCAGCGAAAACTGTCTCTACGAACAGAGAACACGCCTAGCGTGTTCTTGGCACTGAAAGTGTTATGTACCAATTTAGGCCGAAATTGAAACTTATTGGTGTTCATTTTAGCTTTGACGCAGAATCGATTTGTAGATTTTAAATTGGTGCTTCAACGCTTTCATAGAATAATAGTAGCTAATTTATTCATACATTCAATCAATCACAGAGTCAGTAAAATTTAGAATCCAGCAAATGAGATGGATGAACACTATCTTGCTAAGTTGCTTCCTATTCCCACCACACAACATACATCAAGCATACATCAGAACTTCAAGTAAAAAAAACGCATATATGAACATCTAACTAGGTATATTATATTTCTACATATATGTGTATTCATACTGAAGCTTCATTATTGGTCGATTTGCTGACATCCCACGCGCCGACATCATTAAGCACATCTTTCTTGGACTCAAAGTATTCCTTGTACCACATGATATGGTCCTTCTTCTCCTGGGCAGTATAAAATGGGTTTTTCGAGAGACCAACGCAGACTAGTTCCATGAAGTGCCTGATTGGACCTTTGGACGGGCACCATCCTTCCAGATGGGAATCAAGGAATATGTGCTCCGAGAAATGGACATTTTGCTCATCTTCTAGACCTGAAACAAGGTGGAATTATAGTTTTTATATTGTAACAATATACAGGTGTGATTAATGTATGTCTCGTAATGTACAACCTAATGCAAAAATTTTAACCAAGACACCACCCATTCTTTACTCCGACGAGCGACATTTTAACCAAAATTATAAATAATTTATTGAACACTCTTCCAATATCCTAAGATAAAAAAAAAATTGTCTTTGTAGTCTTTGTGCCGTCCATAACATATGATATTTGTTTTAGGTCTCCTGTCTGTTACTTCCCCCAAGACCAAAATTTCAGAAAACGAACATTCTCCTCACGTGTGTAATGTCTCTACGCCGACAGTGGCAAAATACGTCTTGCTTCCATGGCAAGAGTGAGTCATAAAAAAAAAATATTGAATTAGGATGCGAGTTCATTTGTTTGTTATACTTTCACGCTAAAAGTACTCAACAGTCAAGATGAAATTTTGTATAGACATGGAAAGTTTGAGACTCTGAGAAGAACAGATATTTTTTCTCCTGCAAAATTTTAGTTCTTGCGGAATACGATTTTTCGTAGATGAAATCGCGGGCACTATCCTTCAACGTAATAAGAATCCTTTTATCGCGCGACGGCGGTTGCGTAGATCGGTTGCATAGGTTAGGTGCTCTAAGAATGAAAGTGTATTTACTCATAGCAATTTATAATAATTAGTCATGATTTGAAGTCAGGCAGTCAGGTGACGGAAAGGGTGGGTGTCGTGTCGTATCAGGAAGTCAAACAGCTGGCCGAAGACTGTGCGGAGTGGCGATTACTCCACCGACAAGAGCATAGCTCTTAAATTTAAGAAGAAGAAGAAGTCATGATTTGAGGTCCAAAAATGACACTAACCCTGTTCATTGTTGATAGGGAACTGCCACACTTTCCCCTGTTCAGTCCAGATAGCCATCTTTTGGAAATAATTTGTGGGTTGCTGCGATGTGGCCAGCATCACCTCTCTCTGTTTCAAGCTCTCCCATACTTCGAGCTTGGTTCCATAGTTTGACTCCTGAGCTTTGAAGATGCCGAGCGGTTCACCACCAAATATATTGACTGCAGTTGGCTGTGGAAGGCTGAAAGACAAACTTAAGAAGTAAGTATAAAAAAAGAAGTATGTTAAATGAACATCTTGATAATTTCCAACTCTGTACCTCCTCTTTTCTTTCACTGATGCCTTGTTTTGCATATGTTTGCTTTGCCCTTGTCGAGGCTGACCTCTTTGTTCTGCTTGAGATTTGCTGACGAAACGCTTCACCTGCTCTCCTCTTGTCTCTGGTTGTACTCTGTCCTCTCCACCTTTTGAATGGTCCACTTTCATGCCGATTAATAGGTCACTGAAAAATATGAAAACTTTCCATTTATTTGTGACGTGTGATGATGGTTATCAGCTAATGGACTTGATGCATTGACTCAATCTATATAGAAACAAATCTCAATGTATATTGGTCAGTTTTGATAACTTGAGAATGACTTTATCAACTTGAGAATTTCAATTCAATTACTAGATCTAATGGTTTATGGGTGTAAAGCTATGTAATTTCAACTTTTTTACCGCCATGGTCGGTCACAGCGCCGACAGAAAAAAAATCAGAAAATTGTTCCATATGCTCTAAGAAATGCTGACATTGCCACTGACACTTTTTTCAGCTGTCATGTTTTACCAACCATGGCGGTCCAAGGGTTAATGCAAAATACTGTAGCAATCAAATCAAAAGAAAGAAATGAACAGATTATTTAATTATTCAAATTGACTTAGTTTTGCTGGTCTTTATGGTGACAATTACAATTGTTTTTAAGAAAAACATCAAGAATTACCTGAGACTTGTTGATGTCTGATCAATTTTTCCCAGAACTTTTGAAAGAAGCTCTGCCTCGGTTTTCTTGAAATCTCCACCAATAACTTGTGCTACATCACCTGCTGCTTTAGTAATGCTCTCTTCTAGAAACGAAATTAATAAAAGTTGAAAACTAGAACTTGAACATGTAATTTTACAAATAACTACAAGAGAGAGATTTTACTGGGATGAGGGTGGTTTATGACTTTGGTTTATTGCCCTATTCGCCTCTTATAATACTTGGCGCTTTTTTTAATTTTATAACTGATCGCCCTGGTTCCTAAACGGTCAAGTTTATATAAAAAAACTTCTATCAATAAAAGATGCTTATTTTAATGTTTTCTCTAAAGTTAAAGAAAACTAACAAAAACGCAAAAAAAAAAAAATTTTGCTAGTAAATTTTCTATCCTAAAATAGGGCGCCTTTTGTTATAATCTGTCTAGCCCCCAGTTACCGTAATGAAGTAATTGATTACCAAGTTTTTCTGTTTTAACTTCAGTGTTGTCACGCTTCCGCTGCCCTCTTATATCAGGCGCCGAAGCAAAGTTTGATCTGTATTCGGCCTCTCTTGTTAAGGGTTGGTTCATCATACTCTTCAGCAGCGCTTGAATCTTGTCCGTGCTGGATTCGGTTTCTTTTTTATTGTCTTCATTTTTTTCCTGAGTCTCGGGAAGTTTGCCATCGCCTTCTGAAGGTTTGTCGGAAAAGCATCTCACAATAAGTCTAAAGTCTCTTTTGAATCGGAGTCTGAAATTGAAAAACAACAATTTTGTTGGAGAAATGAAATTCCTATAAAACTCAAATAAGCACTGCATAAGTCATTACTACCTTGTCAGCATTTCTTTGTTAG
The DNA here is from genome assembly GCA_037349165.1 of Choristoneura rosaceana. Classification (NCBI taxonomy): domain Eukaryota; kingdom Metazoa; phylum Arthropoda; class Insecta; order Lepidoptera; family Tortricidae; genus Choristoneura; species Choristoneura rosaceana. Next base: position 4,667,427 of record JAZBNJ010000026.1, read on the forward strand.
GAGAGACAAATAATATTTTTATAGATTGTACTAAAATCTAAAGACAGTTCAATATTCAATAAATTCAACCAATTCAAAGCCAGTTTATTATATGTAATTTTGAGGTTAGAATATTACCGAATTACGTCTCATTTCTTATTATCCATAGTACAAAATGTTGGTTGGTTGGATATTTTGATTGTCCTTTAGCTGTACCGGTCCAGTGCCCAAGTATATAATTTGTAAAATTATATTAATATCTGCTTATAATTAAAGGATTAATTTATAATAATGCAGGATCTTATAATTATATCATTTTCAGAAGCCAGCCATCGGTTTGTGAAGTTAAAGCGTGCTATGCGTAGAAGGGACTGTTTTTTTCTGACAGTCGTGCATGTTCGTTCAGAAATAGAGTGAAGACATTTTTTTACTGTACCGTCCGATCGACTGCCCGTGACAGAAATAAGTTGATAATTCTACGAAATCATTATTGTATTTAAGTTTACTATCTTTTTTACTTGAGCAATCAGTCTCTTTCGGACCGTACGTTCTAAGTTCTAACTGTAGGACCACTACGAAACTCGAAGTTCGTGTGGTGCGGTCCCTCTGACACATACTATTTAACACGAGAGCGAGAGGGACGGTACGATACGAACTTCGTGTTTCGAGTTTTGCAGTAGCCCTGCTGGTTCGAACCTAATAGTTGACAGCTTTCTTATACGTGACAATTCGACAAAAGTCACATTGTCAAAAATACTAATTGTCAATTTGTCATAGCACGGCAGGTAGGTAGCCTAGCCTGTTTATCGAATAGAATGAATCGAACTGATATTACCACATAAATATTACTATAAAACTTGGTACTTATTTAACATAGTTTTATTAGGATACAATAAATCATTGACTTAATAAATAAACATTTGCCGACAGCTAATCAGCTCAGCAGTGAATGTGTTAAGGTACCTAGTGTACGAAACTGACAAAATTGTCGTTTACTGTGACAACTTGTACTAAATATCGACTTTATGACATAATTATCTGTATTTGATTTGCGCGCTATCTATTAATACTAATCCCCTAAATCGCTACAAAATGGATCTCAGCAATAAACTGACGATTTTAAATCTTATTTACGAGAGTAAAGAAATATTGTTTGGGAAATTTAGTAACACATTGACCCACGATATCAAAGTACAGAAGTGGAAAGAAATAACAGACCAATTAACAGAAGTAAATATTTTTGAAAAAGATTGGAAATATCTTAGAGACACTACTTGGCAAAATTGGAGGAAACGGTCACTGGTAAGTAATTTAATATAGGTACTTCGTATCGAGAAACATTTTAAGCGCTTTGATAAATTTTCTCAAAAAGGGTAAGTATGAAATGTAGTTGTAGCCATTACGTCATCAAAAACGTAGAAAGTAATTTCGAACTGTCCAGGAAGTAGGTAAATATGAAATTTACTTCCTGGACAGTAACGGGTTAATTTAATAATTTGGAATCTGTCACATCCAGCGCGCGTTTGGAATCTGTCGCATCACTACCAAACATATCATCATCATCATCATTAACATTATCTCATCACTAACAATATAATTATGTATCATCATCACCATCAACCATCATCATCATCATTAAAATATCATAAGGTAAATGTAGTTTGTTTTGTTCATGTTTTGTTTTTGCTTTTGGATGTGTCCGCTTTTGTAATCTGCTGTTTTTGTTTATGTTCATTGTATTCGGTGGTATTTTTAGTGTGACAATACATGCATATTATTATTACAAACCATCATCATCGTCATCGCATCGCCATCAACGACCATCATCACCATCCTTAACAATCATCATCATCATAATCATCATTACCAACCATCATCATCATCAACGACCATCATCACCATCCTTAACAATCATCATCATCATCAAAATCATCATTACCAACCATCATCATCATCATCATCAATGACCATCATCACCATCACTAACAATCATCACCATCACTAACAATCATCATCATCACATCACAATCACCGTCGTCATTATTTTTGAGAAAAGCACAACACAAACTTCGACCAGTAATCGCCATCTTGACATCCGATATAACTTCCGTTTCAAAAGCAACGGAACCGGATGTTTAATATCAGACGGAAGTTCTGACTTAACGGAATCGGAGCTCCGTAACCTCCCTGTTATATATACGCGTCCGCGGACATAGGCAAATGCATCAGCAGACGAGAGCAGCAGTGGAGAGCCACGAGCCGTTCCAAAGCCTTCCACACGTCAAAGGGACAGATAAAGTTAAGTATTCGTCTGATAGTCGGCTTATTCCTCGAATAAACCCTATCTGACGATGGAAACATTCATTTCTTTGCTGTCAAATAAATACTCTATCTATCTGGGTTTATCTGAGGATTGAAACATCGGCCCTTAGTCTTTATAGCAGCGTTTCCACCAATAATGTGCGAGAATATGTTTTCATTAACCAATAGAAAAGCTTCATTTACACCCCAAACAAAGCACCTTTTTATACATATATTGGTGGAAACGCTGAACGGAGCGAGACGAAGTCACGTTTCCATTGGTTAATGAAAAAAAAACCTCGCACATCTCTGGTGGAAACGCTGCTTTATCCGGCGCCGCAACAAAAATGTGTAACCTACACTGTCACAACCAATTTGACGTCTGTAACACTGGAACCTTATCTCAATGAAGTGTTCGGGACACAGACGCAACGATAATGTCGCTGCGAGTTAGCTGCGTAGGTATAGCGCCGAAGACGCCCAATTATTATTATACGAGAGTGCACGATGGCGTTCTAACACTATAGGTACGCAGCTAAATCGTTGCGCGCTCGCGACGAAAGCGTTGCGGGCTCCTTTCGCTTTCAACTCGCCCACAAATCACCAGTGACAAGACTGGTGTTATATTATGTGGTGTAGTAACTACTTTATAAATGATATTATTATAATTATAGGAAAAACGGAATAATGCTTTGAAGACTGGCAGGAAGTGCAAATACGATGCTGCCGACGAGATCGTATATAAAATTATGGAAAAGAATTCCGCGTCTCCAACTCCGGATGAATTAGATCCTCTGGAAACATCAAGAACGAGTGAAGACCAAGTTCTAGAGACAGAAACATCGCGGTCAACTCCAGCTGCCTCACCACCACATAGTAATGCATCAAACTCGTCTCAGCCACGAAAAAGATTACTGACCGATAACAATGATGCAACAGATTTAAGGAAACGAAAAATGGAAGTTGAATTACAATTAGCTGAAGTCAAACTGGAGATTGCTAAACGGGAGAGTTATAAACTTGATCTGGAACTGCTGAAATTAGAACGAGAATTGAATGTAACCCGCCATTCTAGGTTCACGTTGCCTATAGTCATGCAAAGTGATTGTAAGTATGAAAATGTTATGCATGGAAACTGAAACAGTGGTGTATGAAGTGATAATAATCATGGAAACCTATAATATAACCAAACAAATAAATAAAGTTTCTCTTCATTTTATTGTATTTTATAAGTAGTATAAGAAAACCCTAACGAACGTTCCCTTGATTTTCTATTCACACAAAAATAAACGGTTCTGGCTGAGCCGTCAGCAGTTCCTTTGACAACTTTGAAACGTCAAACGGACCTCGTGATTCTAGCGCCATCTAGCGTTTCGGTCTGTCAAGAAACCCTCATTCTGTCCACTCGTTGATAAATTTTATGTGACATAATCTGTGCTACTGTCTCTATTTGTTTTAAACAAACAGAAACTATACCTCCTTATATCGTGCAAAATGTATCAATGATAGGTGAAATAAGCTCTAAGTATAGGGTATCCATATTCCGCGTCCGTGATTAATTTTATGTAACATTAGACGATATGTCGGTTTGTAGTTGGATATTTCCCGTAAAGTCCCAGAATAGGTAAAGTGTGCGTAAAGTTAAAGTAAAAAAAAATATGTATCGAAAATATAGACGTTTATTAGAACAATTTGTTCGCTAACAATCAGTCCACTCCGCGTGAACTGGTAAATAAAATCCGACTTCAGTTCAGTCGCCATAAACACAATAACTAAAAACGTTTCCAATGACTTTTGAGCAATATTATAGTGGCTCACAGTATCACTGTTCTAAGAATTCTCTCAAAAACTACATAATAGTAAAAAGTATGTATAATACGAAATAATGTGTAATTATCGTATAAAAATTTAACTTAGTACAAAATATTCTTAAGGCGTTGGTATTTGTTTTATCAATATCGAGAGATCAAACATCTTATACAAAAATCACTTACATATTTAAACAAATTACAAAACATACAAGGGTACTATTGGAAGCACATTTCTAATAATTCAATACAAAACGTACAACTACAAAGTATAAGTACACATAACATTGTGACGCTTTTCAATACATTAAAAATAATGAGTCATATACAACGTTTTAACATATTTATTTAGAATTTGTTTGTTTCCAATAATACAAACATTTCATATTTGTGGATTACAACTTTGTAAACATATAAGTACATAATGGCCTAATTATCCTAAAAAAATATGTTAAAAGGCTCTAATCTAATCCCATAAAATTATGGCACTTATCATCACCTAAGCAAAACTCAAAACTTTATACTCATATTTATAGAAAATTACGTTCTTTTACAAGTTACTGACTATTTTAAGGCACAATGCTATCATACAAATTAATAACTATGACAGTTTATGGTCATCCCAAAACCTCAATATCACTTTCGCACTTACCTAACTAGCACCATTCCAAAACATAAATTGTAGTTCACTAATTCGGCCCCGCATGCATTGTTGAATAGCAGTCCAAATACATAAAGACAGTTGCACTTTTGCCCTTTCCTTCAGCTATCCTAAAATGGATTCAAAATGAGTACAGAAGGTACTGCGTAAAGTGGTGCTTTGCTTGTAAAATTTACAACTGGTATTGCCACAATACAATTTGGATAAAAATATATTACCTATCATGGAGTGAAGGGTATGAAATCAGAAAAGCATTGTTGCTGGCGGCGTAACCGACCGATAGTACGACTCTAGACCAGTCGAGTCATTAAGACATGAAGGCTACCTAGATTCATATAATCGCTTTAACAGTGAGCAATTCATGACGATCCATCTCCGCACGCGGGGCCTCTCCCTGCACTTCATAAAGTCATTAAACACTATGTTCACAGCCATATTAGGAACTGAGTTTGACGAAACCAAAGTACGAATGGCCAGGTCGTAGCCAGAGCGTCCTGTTGGGTTCTCTTTGAGCAAGGTTGACTGTATCTCCCTTGTTGAGGCGGGCTACAGTTTGTACTGAGCACGACATCTGCGACTTGTTGAGGTCGCGGTTGGAGGAGTCGTCTCCCGTGGCGCAGGTGGAGAGGAGCCGGCCCTCCTGACTGGGCTGACGAGCCCATATGTAGTAGCAGTTCGGCGCACGAGACAAGTATACAATCTGGAAGAGAGGGATTTTGTTATTACTTTGCTTTAGGTAATAGGCTAGAGTAGACGACTAAAAAAACTGTTTAGTCCGTCAGGTGGATAATTTAAAAATATTGTGGACATATTTTTTCTTTTGTTTGACAAACAAAAAATTACAAGGATACAGTGCTTAGAAGTTTCGAGTGACGTCACTACATGGTAGAATTTTTACCTTATAGACTTATAGTGACGTCACAAGCCCCCACTCCGGAAGTTTGATGATCTATACCTTTGTCGGTTTTGAATAAATAGATGAACCAAAAAATAAGTGTCCCATATTTTTCCATAATCTAACTGTCGGGCTAAATAGAATGATATATTTTTAACCCAGTCGTCATCCCTATTGTACTTATTGTTTAAAAAGAAGTAAGCTTGAACGTATTCATTCAGATGCGGCGTAGGTCCGCTTCCCGACACATGTACTGACCGACTTAGGTTCTAGCGTCTGACCAGTAAGTCGTGGCAGCATAGAATGCCGGCAAATTAATTAAAATAGGATTGGCAACACTTTTACACAAAAAAATATCTTTTCGCATACATGCGAACAAACATTCGTATATTCTATGTATGTAAATGTACAAGCGTTACAAGTGAAATAAAAATAGACATGATGGATTTTATTTTCTAAAACATTGATTTTAATCTATTCAGAATTATTTGAGCCAGAGCCAAAATCCGGCTCAAGAAATTAAAACGTACAAACGATTTATCACGGATACAGATGAGGACTGTTTCAAGCTCCTCTTCTGTTATTTTGTCTCTTTTCTACATACATTCATGCGATTAAATAATCTAAGCCTTAAATTTGTCGCAATTCAATTTTGATTTACATTGCTATTGCTGCTCGTCTAATTGATTAAGGGGATCCCATGCCCCAATGACCTTCGATCTGAATTCCTTAGTTAGCTTACTATATTAACAACAACAGCTTTAAGAAATATAATGCCTCATATTTACTTCAAAGTTCATTGTCTTCGAGATATCTGGCTTCAAAGTTGAACAATTTTAAGCCTAAAACTGGTTTTCCGGCTATAACTTTAGTGTTAATTAGTTTCAAATGAAAGAAAACCCTAGACACTTTTGTAGAGACGTCAAAGACGAACCCAAATATTATATGTAGTTATCGACATATGTTACATCTTTCACGTCAATAGAGATACGAAATAAGTGTTTTTTTAGACAGTGTTTAAAAAAAATCATACAAAATTAAGTTTTTCAAAATCCGGTAGACAAAAATAGGGACAAAAGATTGAAGAACCGGTAGCCGTTTGACTTATAATTCTATCTGTAGTGCAAAAGTAGAAGATACGATTCAAAATTTAAGTCAAAAATCGATGAAAAACCTCAGGTAGCCCCTTAATGGGTTGTCTTATGAGGACGAGAATTGCTTTAACTTGCCAATGGCAGGATTCACTGGTCACACTCGCTCGCCGAATTCCTCTAACTAAGTGTTTTATCAGACATTCAAAAAGAAAAAGTGCCTAATAACGCAAAGCAAAAAACGAATTGAAAATCTAGTTATCTTTGATCAGTTCAAGGTCATTTAGGCGACTATTTAATGAATGACACAATTAACTAAATGCGGCAATAATTAAATTCAATATTGTTTATTTTCGTTTAATTGAAATTTAAACGGTTATTTTGGAGGGAACATTAACGTCAGTTTGCGGTCGGGGAGCGGTGGCCGGCCTCGATCAAGTTGTGGTGGGTGACCAATTCATTGTTGTAAGGTAAATTACACAGATAAGTGTATGTGTTACGCGTTAGAAAACGTTTTCCTTTAACAATAATCATTACGTCAATAAGGCCCGAAAGGTACTCAGCCTTCTAGCCTCCAGCGTGCCTTCTAGTATAACAGCCGGAGCAGCCCCCATGATACAATATTAAAATTTCTTTGGTTTAATTACGTTAAATGTCTAAGAATACAAAATGCTTTTGAAGTTGAATAGTAATTTTCCACAAATTATTGGGCATACTAGTAACTGTCATATATACTAGGTGTTAATTAAATAACTAAATAATAACCTCAGATACCCCAAAAATATTTTTTCACTAGCTTTTGCCCGCGGCTCCGCCCGCGTGGAATTCGGTTATCGCGCGCTGTTCCCTCGGGAATTATGCATTTTTCCGGGATTAAAAGTAGCCTATGTGACTCTCGGGCCCATAAACTATCTCTATGCCAAAAATCACGGCGATCCGTCGCTCCGTTACGGCGTGAAAGAGGGACAAACATACAAACATACAAACATACAAACACACAAACACACAAACATACAAACACACTTTCGCATTTATAATATTAGTATGGATTTTATGTCAGTTGATTGCATTTATTTTTGAATACCATCATTATTTTGAAAGATATTCGTGAGTTTGCTTAGTCAATAATTCTACTTCATTTCTAACTCTACATTTATAAATTTGTACTGGTCAGTTGCGCTTTGACGTTTTTATAAGAAAATCACACATTGACAGCAAAAAGTAAGCAAGTATTAAATTATACTGTAACCTCGCTAAAATATTTAATTTGCGCAAAACAAAAACACTCTGGGCACAATAAAAAAAAAGGAACATAATCTAATTGAAAATATATTGTACTTAATCGATTTATCGATTCTGAGCAAACTACTTTCTGGTTTTCAGTTATTTAACTAACACTTTGTATACCATTTAAAAAAACTAAAGTAAATGTGCTTATTTTTAATGCAGTTTGACCACCTTAGTATATATTTTTTAATAATAATAATAAGTTATTTCCTTTCAAAAACTACACACGTATATAATATACAACACGTATACTGTGATAGTGATAGGCCTAATTTAAGCGACGCGGCTCTTATGACTTTTTACAGCTAAGCTGAATAAATAGGCCTCATTTTTAGGAATATTCGACAAAAGGATGATTATTAAAATAAAGGTACGAGTATATTCCAATTCAAGTTTGATTTTGCCTATCAGTTTCATATATAGCGGGTATTCCCCTACATTACGTTGCTGGCGATAAAATGATATCGCAATAGTATGTTGGGTACCTATTTAATTGAAGTTTTTTTATGTTTAGTTCAACCATATCTAGATTCTTAGAAACGATACCACTTTGTAGTTTCTCCCGTTAGTGGCGAGTGGCCATGACAACCGCCAAAAAGCCTATTCCGGAGAAAGATTCAGATAGCCTAACGTAATAAATCTACTTTCGGTATCCTTATTACCCCAACCTGAACTAAAATTTTCCTCTTACGATGTAAGGGAAGAGTGAATTAGGCTACTCACTTGTGCGTAGATTAAATAAAGTCCGCTCTCTTTGATTGTGACGAAATTAGTATTGAGTTCAATCTTCGTTTCGCTCCCTTTCGAAGAAACTGCCATGTCCCGTTGCCACGGCCCAATGATTGCTGAAACAAAGTGAGAAATTTATTTAAAACTAGCTGTTGCCGGCTATGAGTACTTCGTCTGGCAGAATTCGTGTAGGAACCTACCTAGACGATCCCGCGGGATCTATGCTTATCTGGGTTAAAAATGATTGCGTACGTATGCCAAATTTCATCTAAATCCGTCGAGTCATTATTGGGTGATATTAATATCAATAACAAACATTAAAATATCTTCAAATACTTTATATTATAAGGTAAACGCACAAGTGCTCGTCACTGTCTCAATAGTTGCCATGTAGGTTACAAATTGGGTGTCATCTATTGGACAATAGCGTGTCGAGCACTCGGATATTAGTACGATTTAATTTAATACCTTTTATGTCGATCTTTAGTTGAGTAAATAAAGAGTAGGCATACTGTCAAGCCAATAACTGAAAAGTAGGTAGGTATAGTCAAGTGTAAAAATATGAACTTCTTCAAAGTTTCAAAAATAAGTACCACAGACTTATTTCGAAGCAATAAGGCCGTAGTAACATATTTTTAAATGTTTCGAATAGATACTTATTTTTGCACTTGGCTGTACTTAATACTACGATTATAACGAAACCATCTCCGCTCTGACATTAATAATACAATTCGTAACGCTGATAAATGTATCCTAAATCCAGGATAACGTGCGTTTGGGCGGAAAATTTATGGCCTTCTTTTGTGCTCGTCAAAAGCCTAAATTGAATCTATAGACCAATCACCATCTTAGTTGATGGGATTTAGGAATTAGTTGAATTTATAAACAATCTTTGTCAATATAATAATATTTCATGATTTGAATGAAACTAACAAAATCTGAATTAAACTTAAAGAAGACAATTTAATAAAGTTCTCTTTGTCACTGCGAAGTCATGGTCTTGGCAGGCTCATATGGTATCAAGATGAATGATTATAATAAACAAGATCTTGTTTGATGTACAGTTTTTTTTTTAGTGGAGACATTAGATTCTGATTGAGACCATGGCAATGAATTGAAAAAGCCTTGATATCAATTTGTTGTTCGATTCAGGCGTAGTTCATTGATACAGTAGGGTAGACCGAGGAGAGTTGTGACAGAGGAGAGTACAGACCACAATGTATTGTGGAGGTCTGTAGGGGAGACAGAGGAGAGTAGTGACAACGTCGATTTTTTGGAGCTTATTAACTGCTAGTGAACTCGCTACAGACTACAGCACGCGCTTGATAGTTCGAGACTTGAACTAAAAATCGCGCGCTATTTGCGTGCTCGCTAGCAGTTCATAAGCTCCAAAAAATCGACGTTGTCACTACTCTCCTCTGTCTCCCCTAAAGACCTCCACAATACATTGTGGTCTGTATTGTATTAATGAAATAAACTTTACTTTGCTTTTCCGCTAAACAAGGGCTTAGAAAGGATTCTGTTAAGTGGGAGGAGGGGCAGGCGATAAAAATGCAAGATTATACTAAGGTAGTCTGCGAGAGCTGGGGTTTATGGGTATTGCTGCTAATCAGCTTCATTCTTTAGAAAAGGGCAGAAGCCCTGCCTATATCTCGCTACGCCCTTGCCGCTAAAACACACACAGCTACAAAAAGAACTGATGATTGCACAAAAGGAGAATGAATGAAATGAATTAGTAAATGTCAAGATCTAACTGTCATTACACGACTTGTTGTAGCTGTGTGTGTAATCATTCACTTCAACTCTCGTGGCACTACCTATACCCAAGCTACATCTGATACATATGTTATGACATGTAGAGCCCGCCCACCTTTTTATATTATACTAGCTGTTGCCCGCGGCTTCGCCCCCGTTGTATTTTTTTTCTTCCATGAAAACCTTCTCCTGACAGTAGGGAACACAACAAAAAAAGAATTAGCGAAATCGGACCAGTCGTTCCCGAGTTATGCGCTTACCAAAACATTTTGCGATTCAATAGATTACACAGCCTCAACTGTTACAAACGCCACAAAAAGAGTTCAGTTAGACATTAGTAGAGAGAGAAGTGAGGTACCTAAAGTAATTTAGTAGATCAATTTGTGACACGGCGTTCACTGTTCGAAAAATGCCATATATTTCACGTGTAAACGTTGTCTTTATGGGTACCGTATAAAGGATATACAATAGAGTATTTGTGAGCAAAATCGCCGGGGAGCTGTAATAAGGCTCGACTTAAAAAGGTTACCAAAAGACTTAAACTTAACGTTAAAAGTTAAATTGGCAAGTTAACGAGTCCAACGTTTGCCAGCGCTATGTCCACAAAGAAAGTGTTTCAGCAAGTAAGATAGAAGTTCTCTTCGGCACTCTTTAAGTTCAACATTGTGGCCATTATTTCCAAGAAAACCGGGCCTATCAGAAAGTCTTATTACCTACTGTAGCAAAGATAAACGGAAACTAAAGTTAGTGAATTATTAAAGATCATGCCAGTACCGTAACGGTCGGTGGATTTAACATGTTTCCATTCAGCTTTCTTCTCCACCTCCAGATTAGAAAAGTTTCAGATAATTTGTTTTAGTTTTAGGTTCTATTTTTGTTTTACGTAAGTTTTGTATTTTATTTAGGTAACTAAGTTTAGTTAAGTTATTTTTAGGATATTTTTTATTTCATTTGTACCAATAAAGTCAAATTCGATGTTTTCAAGATTTAGACATAGACATACAATAGAAGCAATACCGTAGCGAGTTGGCTGTAAATTAACTAGGTACATTAGATAAAAGGCATAAAGATAAAAGGCTACAATTTGGTGATATCTTATACACATTATTTTGATACTATAATTGTTGTTATAATAACAAACCGTTTATTTTGAGCGACAAGGCATTTTAGCTATTTAAAAACGTAGAATTTGATCTATATGTCAATTTACGTTTTATATCATCCTAATGTTATTTGTATTAAGTACTTGATACATTTATTATTATCATTATTTAGTTTTGTTATATTTATTCAGTTAACGATTAGGTCAATTATAATTAAATAAAATATTTGTTGTAAATAACTTACGTGATAATTGAGTACTTTAATATCTACTTCATAAAAGAATTTATGTTGACAAGTACCTAGTCATGAAGTCAGTCAGTCATTTCGATAAGTATACTTTTTTATTGAGTCCATGTTAAGTCTTGTGCTAAGTAGGCCGCCCGCTACAACTATGCAAGTACATAGATAGACAGATGGTTGTTTATCAAACCTACTTTTTAAAGTAATCATTGCTGCGTTTTATGCTTTAATGACTTCGCAACGTACTTGAGCTAGTAATCTACTAATTTGCTAATATCTTATCATTATCAGGACTCCGTGTATGTAAATGAGAATGAACAAAACAGCTGAACAGAAACAAATGGCAGACACAATAGAAGAAACCTTTCCGGGTTTGTAAAATTAGACAAACAAAATATGTTTTATTGTTGACTTCTAAGAAAAAATAAAAATAATAAGGTCATTATTTAGCAATCACCAGTAACATAATCTGTGCTTTCGAAAAATAGTAGGTACAGTATTAATAAAAATAAGTTATAGTGTAGAATAGATTCATAAAATAAAGCTATTGTTATAAGGGAAGCTGATGGGATAAATTTTAATTAAAACGCCAGGGAAAAAATTTGGCAACATCATTTCGACATTCAAACATATCGCATTTGAAATTTCGATAAATTATAGATTGCCTGGCCGGTATGTGAAGTTTGACCTAATTTAGACCCAAGGTCTTTCCATGGGAACTATGGGGACACACGGCGCTTTCTCTATTTATAAAAACATCTATAATGATGTCATTCTGATAACAATTAAAGACCGCTTTGGTGCGATATCGGGCTTTTATCTTATAATAATCAGTGCAATTACAGTTAGTCATTAATGTTTAATTGCCTTTGTTATTAATGCTTAGCCGTGAGTTGAGAGGGATATATGGTAGAAGCAGATAACATGTAGTGCGGTCATGATAACTGAAGTGAGTTGACAAACTAGATATTCAATAACAATGTATTATTGATACCTTTCGTTACGATACGTCAATATATCTCACGCATTGCCGTAGCTTTGCAAACGTATAAGCTTAGATCGTATAAGCGTTGTTTGTGAGCAAAGTAGAGTAACCTGAGCTTTGATTAAAAGTTTAGCTCGTAATGTATGGTATGTATAGCCAAACATAACCGGTTAAAATATTTATTGATGTACACTTTTTCTTTTTCTACTAATAATTCGTACGTTTCAGGGCTTTTATAATATTTTTTTAATCAATTTAGCAATCAATTAAAATATTTTCTGATCATTAGTATACAAAGAAAGTAAAAAAAAACATAATAGTTAAAATCCGTTAGGATTTTGCATTGCGTTGGTAATAAATACATATACCTAATCATTTTATAGAACGTATCAGCGTGTTTCCTACGCCATTTCTGATAACACCTACGGAAGTCAGATTCAAAACAAATTAAAACGTAATTTAAGTATCTTTGATACGATAACTTAATATTGGATAAGGTGTAACATTTGGGGCTTCCGCGAAAAAGATCGCAAATAATTAATTAGGTATTTTGATAAATGCTCAGTATGCGCTGTTCTTCCCCATACCATTTGGAAAGTAAAGTTTTCGCTATGGTAATGGTATGGTAATCTTTATACCACTCGAGACACTGGCTGGCATGCTTTCGCTTGCCTAAACGTAAGCATTTATTGCATAGCCTTTAGGTAAAATAAAATGGCAAATAAAAGCGAAGAGACACATTGGGGGGAAACACACGCGTAAATTAAACAAATAATGTCTTGCCACAGGGGCCTTTTTTAGAGTTATATTAGTTTATAATTATTATTATTATTAAGTTTTTATAGTTTAATTCATTTCTAAATGTATTATTTGTTCCTCAATAAATTTATTTATGTCTTGGTAAAAAAGGGGTCTCTCGGATTGGATAAAAGTTATGCATGGATGGTGTAACACCGCGGGATTTCGAGTAGACATCTTAACATGGACATAATTTATAATCTCGCGATCTTGTTCGAAAAAACAATTCTATCGAGTGGTATATGTTTATAAACATTTAAATTATTTATCATAGAAATATTGATATAAGTACTGTGAATGTTTTTTTTTATTTGAGTATAATATATCAAGTCTCTTATTATTTTTCTCCCATGTTAGATATGTATGATGTTCTTTTAAATATATCATTTAAAGTGCTGTTTAATCCTTTGGGTTTTACCCGACTATCTGGCTTGTCGATGTTCACTCTTCTATTGTTTACGTTTAAGTTATGTTATGATCAAATTTATAGTTGGACAATTAGTATTATTCTTATAATCAGTTAGTGCCATCCTTTTCTCATGTAATGATAAGGATTTCAACTAATTTCCAGTAACAAATATGTTTACTAGGTTCGCAAGTTGCGATTTGAAGATATTACTAAAATTAGAAACATATTCGCATGATGATTAAGGTCATTGATCCCGTGTTGCACCTTGTCGGTGCCAATCATTGTTTATAGGTTAAATATGTTTAAACTACCCTAGTAAATGAAAAATTTTAATAGAAAATTTTGTATGAATACTAAATAATAATTTATAAAGTAAAGTAAATAATTTATATATGCCTACATAGTTTCAGAAGCTAACTTTACTAAAATACTAAACCTCCCTTGGTGCCTATTTTTTTAGTGACACAAATAAATGCCACACCGCTTAGAGAATGCACACATAACTGAGTTATTTATAGCTTCATCTCATAATCCTAGCAGTTAAGATAAGTGATAGCTTTCTAACTGCTGTATAAAAGAACCAAAGGGTCCTGTTACATCGTCTGGCCATTTAATTGTCGCTTATGGGGCTAATTACTAATTAGCTACTGGTCATCCATTGTTAAGATGTACTTGTAGGAGTACGCAAAAATGCGCTGAATGTATTGTAACTTTAAATGGGTGCTGTTTTTAAGGAAGCTATTAGCTGATGCTTCAAGGAAGTGATTGGTGTTTTGTTCTAATATTATTTCTTGATTTTATTTTGCTCAGCACAATGGTGTTTATACATATGTGGACACAGCCTTACCCCAATGAGTAAATACAGAAGTTATGGTTTCTTTTTGGCTTCTGTTCATTGTTAGTACAATTAATTTTAAACTCTGTGTACTATAGACAGATGGCACATTTAAAAAAATATAAAGTTGAGATTAATTCATAGGAATAATAATGCAAATAATCAAGGCTTTGTGTTGTACACACATCCTGTGGTCAGCACATTAATTATCATACAAACGACATATTTGTAATACATTAGTATGAAATCATTACATTTATATTTTTGAGTGAATATAGACTTTAGCGGGTTGTAATATGAACTAGAGATGGGATCTATACCTGAAGGAGAGTTATGGCATATTATTATGATAGTGTACATTATGTAATTGCTTAGATATGTACTATTTACTAACAATTATGAATGATTCTGTTTAGATGAGCAATACAGGATACATTTGTTCTATAAGTTTGTGGTAGATGGAGATGTGATAATGTACACCTAATATGAAATTAAAAGTAAGTAAGTATAATAAAAATATTGATAATTACCATTTTGCCCAAGATTGATTTCTTTCATAGCACCATTAAACTGCACTACTAGAGGTTCTGAAAACAAAAAATAAATAAAGTTTAGGAGAATTCATTTAATGGCAACTAATTATCACTAGAAACAGATATTAATGTAAACAAACAGGTTTAGGAGAATAATTAGGTGTCTGGTGTCTACTTCTAAACTTATATAATGTTGAGTATTTTTATAATTTTGTAAAAGCTGGGTTTTTTAGACAACTATTTAAATTAGAATGATATCATTGGGAGTGAAGCTTTTTGCACTATTTTCAGTATTTATTTTAGGCATTTTTATATAATGTCAAACATTACCTTTTTGAAATATTGGTAATTCTAGTTGTGGAACTTCCCCCTTGTCAGTCTTCTTGCTTGAATCCACTAACAGCATATCTTCTCCCAGATCCTCAACATAGTACTTCCTTGGAGGAGTGTCCGTACTGATGTCCATCCGTGGCTCCCGAACTACAGATCCTCGGTAGGGAGGCCTCAGGTTTGAAATTAACGCACTTTGTTCCAGTTTATCTTGATGCATATTGTCCCTCAAGGTTTGCATAATGAACTGATCTTTCATAGAGTCCAACTGTCTCCTCATCGCCATGAGTTCATTCCAGTAATAAAATGCTATGACAGTGCTTACTATAATACATACAACACTTAACAAAAAGTTCAAAACAAACAGCACCTTTATTTTCTTAGAAGACGCTATGGACAACGTCGTGTTTATATGCACACCAACATCAGCCGGTTTCTCTAAAAAAAAAATGCAAACTTTTATAAAACTTGTTTGGGCGAAAAAACAGTCTTAAGCAAAACGTTAAATTACGATAGGTATTTGACAATCACCTGTGTTGAGATGAATGACAGTCCCATCTGATTTCGCTTTAGTAATTTTACCAGTATTCAGAAATATATTAGCCGAACCTGAAGATGTCGAATTCAAGGGTACTCCCTCACCTACGTTAACTTTTCTTTCCTCGAACATTGTAAATACTGCGCTCGTAGTACGGCTGTACTACAGTTTACAATATCGGGAGCGTGGGCGTCGGCGTCCTAAACAAAGGAAGCACAGCATGTTAAAAGTCCGAGTTTCGCACAGACCGCGCGATAACCGCGAGGTCGCACAATCAAAACAAAAAACACCACACAACTTACATACCGTTACGAGCCCCAAGCCACTGTTTATTCCATTGATTTCAATTGTTCGTTCACTTAAACTACACTCAAAGTTTCTTTGTGTTTTATAAAAACTAGTTACACATGAACACTGATTGAATAAAAATAAAATAACACTAAAACGCTGTGGACACCGCACGAGCGAGCGGTCCAGTGCGCGAGGCGAGTAGCTGCGCCGGCTATCGCTGTCAAGTCAATGGCGGGAGAGGCGGCTTCTGTTACCGCGCCGAATTCGAACTGCGTGAGTGCGGGCAGCGTGCGAATGAACGGCCGAGGAATGTGGCGCGCGCGATAGCGTATGCTTTCGACTACGCTGGGTGCTTGTTAACTAAACAATACAAATAAACTTATGCGAATCCCCTTTTAACTGTTCTAATGCTGCTCATAGTCATCAATACAAATTTTGCAGTGGTCATCATTATTCCATTGCTAGCATCATTAAGGGCAGGGTTAATTAACATAAATTATAACGACATGATAGCCTCCATGCATAGGTAAAAAATACTTAGATAATAATTTAATTGTTTTCAAAAAATCCTAAATAGTGCTCAAAAACCTAACCTGCTTCACTTACCTTCGAGAATTACCTTTCTTTAATAACTTAAGTTACTTAACTATAATAGGTAACTAGCGCTTCAAAACAAGTATTTTAGATACTTAAACAAAACAAGAACATCGTTAATCATCACAAGAATTACATTCTTGCTTAGGACATTAAGGTAATGTCTAGGACATGCCTAGAAGAATATAGTTAATTAACATTATCATTTTACATGCGCGCGTGGTATTATCATACAGCAACAAAGTGGCTGCCGAGTTTAAATTCCATGCTTCAGAAATGCGACGGTAATGCTTTTTACGCGTTCATTACCTGGCCCCTGCATTGTTGGCTCTGTGGCTCCGTGCCTTATCTTGGTACAGGTACCCAATGGCTAACTCTGTTCAATGCGAAACTTGTGTCTTACCATGATTACTTAAGTATTAAGTTAAGAGTTAAGACTTATCTAGTACGTAGTGATTCATGTTATCATCACCAAGGCACCAGTAGGTATCTACCATAGTTTTCCACAGACATAATCTAATGAAACTGTCTTTATGACTCGCTATCTGTCTACTTACCTACTGCTGCTACTACTACTACTACTACTTACCT
Organism: Choristoneura rosaceana; assembly: GCA_037349165.1. Lineage (NCBI taxonomy): Eukaryota > Metazoa > Arthropoda > Insecta > Lepidoptera > Tortricidae > Choristoneura > Choristoneura rosaceana. Next base: position 4,685,181 of record JAZBNJ010000026.1, read on the forward strand.
AGTGGATGCCCGTGCAAATAGATTTAGGTATAAAGGCGCTGAAAAATGTTCCCAAAGGTCGCGTAGGCTGCCTACAGTTTTCAGCTACACTAATGTGTGATAGGACCTTGTGCAAGGTTCGTTTGGGTCGCTATACCACTATCTTACTAATCTAATCCTGCCGCCAAGCAGCGTGCTTGTGCTGCTGTTGTAGTACGGCGAGAAGAGTTAGACAACCAGAAATTAATGGCACATGAGATATAACTATCTTGGCCTTCTACAATCCTCTGGTGCTGCGAATATCTACGGGTAGTGATGCTGACTTGCACGTGTTCCACCCCATCATCCCAGCCTATATACGTCCAACTGCTGGGCACAGGCCTCCTTTCAGAATGAGAGGGCTTGGGCCATAGTTCCCACGCGGGCCCAGTGCGGATTGGGAACTTCACACGCACCATTGAATTACTTCTCAGGTTTGTGCAGGTTTCCTCACGATGTTTTCCTTCACCGCAAAGCTCGTGGTAAATTTCAAATGTAATTCCGCACATGAATTTCGAAAAACTCAGAGGTGCGAGGCGGGATTTGAACCCACGACCCTCTACTTGAGAGGCGAAACCATTAGGCCACCACGGCTTTTGACGCCACCCCAAGACGTAAAAAAATACATTTCACTTCTCATGCTCATAAAATGTTACTTAGGTACCTACTTTAGTAGTCTCTGCATATCGTGACTAAGCTCCTTTTTATTATCTATGGATTAAAGTATTTTTTTTAATTTACGTTGGGAACCCATAAACAGCCAGCACGGTGTTTTGAATGGAGGATTTTTAGGCGCGGAAATAACCACAAAATGACAATTGCAAAACTTTGACTTTGACTTTGATAAAAAAAGTACAATTTAATTTCGTAAAACACAATGAATGATAATTATAAATCTATTCAATAATATTAAGGATTAATTCATTTTATTCTGCATAGTTAAATTCGTTTTAAAATAGTATTAAAGTTTCAATTCACTCAGTTTTAGAACTCAAGTGAAAACCTGTAAACAAAGTTCCGTTTTCCACATGACTTCTGAGTTAAAACAAATATCTTTGTTCTAGTAAATTCTAGGTGATTCTAGCCTGGGAATGCTCTTCGTTCTGTTGATACTTGAGTATTAAATTCGGAGTCAAAATAAGGATAGGTACCTACTTAGTTAAGGCGTTGGTATGTCGCTACTTGAGTATGCAAACAGCTGCTGACCATTTGCGCGCCCCGCAGACTAACGCCACAATTAGAAATAACTAATTTCAGCACGCGCCAAACTTAGAAGCGGGGCTTAGACATTCCAAGTTATTATTAAAAGTTATATTACAAGCGATAGTGTAACATACATCACAATATCCATACTAATATTATAAATGCGAAAGTGTGTTTGTGTGTTTGTCGGTCTTTCACGCAGTAACGGAGCGACGGATCGACGTGATTTTTGGCATAGAGATAGTTTATGGGCCCGAGAGTGATATAGGCTACTTTTTATCCCGGAAAAATGCACAGTTCCCGAGGGAACAGCGCGCGATAACCAAATACCACGCGGGCGGAGCCGCGGGCAAAAGCTAGTAATTAAATAATAATAGCAGGTAAGCATTTCTAGCCCCTAAAATGGACAATGTGCGCTGGTTTACAGTGCATGATACAAGGCTATCTTTTTTACCCGACTGCAAGGAGAGGTATTGTTTTTCGCGCGTATCTTGTATGTAAGTATTTAGGATTCTTTATTTGTAATATTTAGGACTAGGTACTTACATCATAGTAAAATATACTTTTACTATGTTTACATGGTAACGAAATTAGAAGCCGGACGTCCTGTGTTGAGTAGATAGGATTGTCCCTGTCATGTTGTTCATGGCAAATTTTGTCAAATTAAGAAAAAAGTTGGGATTTATATTTAATTTACGGTTGCAATAAAAAAAAAAACGTAGATTCAGTATTCAGTATTCATTTATTTGGCAAAAACATAAAACATAAGACTTATATTAGTACTTACAGAAATTATGCACCCTAGTAGGGTAGAGCCACAATGTTATGTATGAAATTATAACCTAATTCTATTACACAACTAAAGTTACATTATATACTACATATCTGCCTAAAAACTACTTAAAAATACTACACTTCAAAATAATATTTCTATTAAGTATTTAAATTGCAAAAAGTCAAATTTTTAGGTATGGCACGATAATAATTTGTTTCTACCTAAAGATTCTTCTTGTGAGCCAAAATAACAAACCCTCGCAAAATATTTTTCTTATTTATCGTAATGAAACTTTCTTCCTCGTTACCGGAACCAAAAAAAATTGGTAACATAAAAGAAAGTTTCCGTACAAATGCTGAGGTATTTTTACATTTTTAGAGACTATTATATTTAAACTCATTTTCATTCACACAATACTTACTTACCTGTATTATTTTTTGCGAGTCGGACTTGTAAATGAAATGATAAAAGTTTTTTAGAAATACCCAGGTAACTGAATAATACGTGCGGGTATACGTCCCCGTGCCGACTAGTTACTGTTAATTATGAATACTATTTCAGTAAATTGTGACCATTTGGTTTTTCAAACACCTAATTTACCTATTGAACAAAATATTTACCTACTCACGATGTAAAATGATTAATTCGGAATGTGAAGGAGGTAAGTTTATTTATTTCACTATATAATAAATAATAATAAGTTTGTTTGTTTGTTACTTCATCACGTCTAAACCGCTGAACTGATTTAGATGAAATTTGTTATACATTAAGTTTGGGTTCCATTGCCAGTGCCATTTGTGGCGTTATAGGGAACTATGCAATTTTCCGGGATAAAAAATATCCTATGTTACTCGCTGGCCCATAAACTATCTCTATGCCAAAAATCACGTCGATCCGTCGCTCCGTTTCGACGAAAAAGACGGACAAACATAAACACAAACACACACACTTTCGCATTTGTAATATTAGTATGGATTAGTAGAGGCTAATTTCTTATAGCCGAGTATAGGCACCGTAATGTGACTCTAAAAAAATGACTCACTGGACTGAATACGGTAGTCCTGATTCACACGCGTGTCATTTTAAAAATGCAGCATTTGCGATCGATCAAAATAATATTAAGGTGAGCTGTCATTGTCTTTGTTTATAGTAACCAGAGAAAACAAAAGAAATCAGCTGGTTTGCTTACTTATTCCGTGAAACAATAATTGACTGATTTGATTAACTTTCAGGGCTATGTTGTGAACTGGCTAAAACACTGAGGTTGTGGACCTCTACAAACGATGTCGTTGAATGGATGAAATAAATTTATATATATCTTAATTCTTTTTTCAATTGTGAATGGGCTCATATACGCACTCCTTTAAGCGCAATTTAAGGCTCTACCAAACGCTCTATATCAGTGATGACTGAACCTTTTCTTGGAAATTGTGCCTGAAAATTCTAGCTAGGTGTGATTCTTCCGTTGCGTTTGCACCCATTTGTTTAAGTACCCACATGTTTTTTTTATCAAACAGATGGCAAACGAGCAGGCGGCTCACCCGATGGTAAGTGATCACCGCCGCCCATGGACACCTACAGAATTATTAGGTCTGCGGGTGCCGGCCTTGGAATAGAATAGGCGATACACTCGCGTGTTGAAGGTATCCAAATCATAGCAAAAACCCCAGCAGCGAGTCCATCCCATATTTTACATGTGGGGTAAAAAGGAACGTTTAAACCGCACAGTGGAAGAGCACAATCATCGAGATGGTGCGGGTGAAAACCACCATTATACCGAGTGCTACCGATATGGAACTTAGCAGCTGGGATGAGATTGAAGAGTTCGTCGGAACACTCCCCATTGTAGAGCCTTTAAAAAACGCAGAGAGAACTAACGTCTCTGCGTAGAGCCAAAGGATCAAGTTTCCTAGAAAGTAGGTATTGGATTGCCGATACGTCTGATGACATCTGAATATCTGATGACATCACAGAAATAATAAAAAGAGGATCCTCTTTATTATTTGTGTGGATGGCATCTTTTACGTCATATCCCTCATGAATTACAGTTTTACCCCTTTACGGGTAATTACGCCAGGTTCGAAACCAATGCTCTACAGATGGTTTGATGAGAGATGCTCTTATGTTCTGCAAGTTCTTTTCTATCTTCAAATGGTTTGAAAAATCGGTTAATCAGCGACCCGATCTTGCCGATTTTTTGCCATACTATCTGCTATAATTGGATGAAACAAATCAGCCGTGTAGAATACGAACTGTCTCAATTAGATTGAATGTAATGAGATGACACCGTTACAACCATTGAGAGTCACTGTGTCAGGGTGTCACCCGTACATGGTGACATTATCACTAATGTGGGCCAGATATTTGATCTGCAGCTAATCGACGACCTTGGCGCCAAATTGTTCTTGGTGTAAATAAATACATTGGCAACATTGGAATTAGTTTTGGGTCAGTGTCATTACTTTTTATTTTCTACGGAACCTTTAATATATTAAGTTCAGCCATATTTACGAGAGCGATAAATAATTTGGTTTTTGCTTACACAAGGTTGGATTTATATACAAATTACACTTAATATTATAATTTCTGATTATTATTTATTAGTAATTCTGAGTACAAATGGCCTATGTGACTAACTAACTATGCGTATCGCATAAATAATGGCACCGCATGTAGGTTTAGTAGAAGACTTAATCAGCATTGTTCGTTTCACATTAAATATATTTTTAAGTTGGTAAGTAAATATGAGTACAATGAAGCACGCACTACTTTTGCGCCTAAATCAATCTAATTCGATTTTTTCCTTTTGAATTTTGGTCTCTAGCGACTCTAACTCGTATGTAAGTACCTATAGCAGCGGGTCTTAACCTTTTTGTTAGGAGGGACCATTTGACAAAATATCTGTCTTGCCATGGTCCATCAACTGTTTGAAGGTAATATACGGCAAAAGTGAAATTATAAATGAATGATCGGTTGCGACCGCTACTTGACTGGCGCGTCGTTTTGCCAATTCGTTGTTGATGGCTTTCCGGACCATTTCGACTTCTTCCAGGGACCACCAGTGGTCCGCGGACCACCGGTTAAGAACCACTGACCTATAGGTACAATAACAAAACCAACTCTTCACTTACCAAATTATTTTCAATTACTTCGATGGCTTGAATTTTGTGGCCATAACACTGTTACGCAATGCGTATCTAGGAAATGCAATTCTTGTTAGGTTAGAGTTTTTTGTAATGACTCATTTTCTCAAGAAAGTTGAATGAACGTTGTAATTTTGCAATAGGTAGCTGCCGAGGGTACCTGAATTAACTCTGTCTTCGTTTCTTAGTCATATGAGTCAGTGACCCGAATATTTTGTACAACTGGCTGCATGGTGACGCATCTTCCATCCCATACTGTGAAAAACAGTTATGATGTTGGTCGTGGAGGCTTTTGATACTTTGGCGATTGGTCATCTGTACTAGGGGTAAAGTTTGATGTACGTTCTTGATTTCCAGGCGTTATATAAGTCATGTAAATAAGAATGCAATGCCCTTTAATTATGTAAATTTAATTAGCATTATACGTTACCAGTTACCAGTTCTGGTGAAAACGATGCCTTTGTCCTGTTGGATTAAAAATAACGGTTTTGGTTACACATCCAACTTCAGTCATCATCATCCCAGCCTGTATACGTTCCACTGCTGGGCACAGGCCTCCTTTCAGAATGAGAGGGCTTGGGCCATAGTTCCCACGCGGGCCCAGTGCGGATTGGGAACTTGCAGGTTTCCTCACGATGTTTTCCTTCACCGCAAAGGTCGTAATTTTTAAACTTCAGTGTTGACAATTAATCTGCTAAAATAAAGCAAGAAAAGCGTTTTTCTTGGAACAAAGAAGACCGACGTGCTTATTTTAAAAGGAATCCCGTTAAGAGTACGGTTTGTACTCACAATAGTACGGAAACTAACTAGGCTAGTTGGTACCATAGGTCGTTCACTTTTTCTCAAATCATTTGTCTCCTTTTAGCGGTACTTGGATCCTTATCCGGGTCGACCGTTAGTGACACAAGTGGAACAGTGAAAGCTTGATGAGAAAAGTTGTGCTAATAAAGACGGGTTTCATAAATTTAGACAGTGTGTGAGTGTGTTTTGGTTACTATTGCGCAAGTTATTTATTCATTGGTGTATATCGTCACTACTTTTAAAAAACTCGTAGCTCAAAATAGATAATTTTTCTGAGTGAACTTTATAGACATCAAGGTTCAATGTTGTTGACATATTGATTTTAGATACAAGACTTTTCCAAAGTAGAGACGATATGTACCGGAGGCTGAAATTTGTTTTTTTTTTCGATAATTTCAATTAGTAGGTAAGTAGGTCAACTAAAAAATTAAACATAAAATGGTTTAGTTAGTGTGGAACTTAAGTTTATAAGTTTTTCAGTGACTCCATAAGACAAAATTTGCTGATGGTAGAAATTGAAGTAGCATTGATATTTTATCAACGATAACATGTGATTTTTGGATATTGGAAAAATCTTATCATGGGCACAAAAGTTCAATAAACTATGGCATTTTTTTGGTACTCTGCAAGCATGCATACCTACCGTTTGTGCGCATTGTATTCGTTGATATGGACCTTCGGAAAGTAGCCTTCGATTCCATTAATGATCTGCATTGTCCTCAGTAGAGTCACAGTGCTAACTGAGGATGCTGTCAATGAATTAGAAGTTCGAACCTTTTTGGATATATTATACCTTAGAGCACACCGCTTGTACACAGTATATATATGTAATAAGCTAAAGCAGTATGGAGGCTACGAAGCTACGATCGAAATTGCTGTACCGCGAGACCCCCTTAGAGGCCGTGTAGAGCGCGCGTCTGTGTGAGTGTGTTCGTTTCGATCGATTTGTTCGTAGCTTCCTATAGCTTATAATTATATATAATGTGGTTTGTAGTTGCAGAGTAGCGAAGTAAAGGTTGTAGTTCATTGACATGGACCTCCTCAAAGTAACCCTCGAAACGACATAAATGACGAGTTATAATCCTCGGTAGAGTCGCATCGAGGGTGCTTGCTACCAAGTGTTTGGTATATTGAACTCAGCGCTTTGCTATTTGCGGCTAAATAGAACATAACCTTAGTTGTTTACGCGCAAGAAAATAGGACTTGATTATTCATCAAGGACAATTTTTTGAACTCCAATTACCTTATTGACAATAGTAAATTAATAGTAAGCGGTTTGCTTAGGGTTGCGTCTTGTAGTCGTAAGTTATGTAAGATCATGTTTTTATTGATATGTCAGCATATTTACTATTTACTACGGAATTGTGATTGACTGGGTAAATCGAGACGTGTTTACAATAGTGTAACTGGGCCACCTTGCAGCGTAATAGTATTTTTTTGGAACCAGGTTTCGAGCCGGTAAGGTGTTTGGACCAATAAAGAGCAAGTGTTTATATATGTATGAGAGACTTTGTAGCCGAATCCGAAGTTTGAATTTACAGTCCACCCCCACCCTATATATACGTCCCACTGCTGGGCACAGGCTTCCTCACAGAATGAGAGCGCTTGGGCTGTATTTCCCACGCGGGCCCAGTGCGAATTGGGGACTTCACGCACACCATTAAATTGCTTCGCACTTCGCTCTTCCTCTCCATTTCATCCTTGTTTTCCTTCACCCGTAGATAGTAAATTAGATATATGTGTAGATATAATAATTTGTTATTAATATTATAAGTGCCTACTGAACATAAAATTTCTCCCAAGATGTTTCTGGCTCACCACACGTGCAAACAATCCTAAGATTCCACCGAAATATTCATGTGAGGGCAAGGCCGAATCTTCCTAAAGTACATTATTGCTCCCGTATTATAGGGTTTCGTTCCTCAGAATGTAATAAATGGAACTCTCTTAGGACCACTTGAGCACTTGAGGTATTCCATCTTAGGCCACTAGGTTGGCAACGCATCTGCAATCCCCCTAGTGTTGCAGGTGTCTATGGGCGGTGGTGATCTCTCACCATCAGGAGACCCACTTGCTCGTTTGCCATCCATTCAAATAAATAAATAAATAAACCATTCATGTGTCTGTCTGTCCGTCTGTCCTTCCGTTAGTCTGCCCCGGGCATTTTGGTCCGAAACGAATATACCTATCGAGACCTAAGTAACTAAGTTGGTACACAAAATTGGGATGTCCCAAAAAAATAACCTATAGTTTTTATCTTATTTTTGGAAAGAATAGGATATTTTAAGATACCTTTTTCATCGATTTTGAATTTGGATGAGTATTTAATTTTTTATAATTTTTTTACGAAATAAGCTGGATGACGTCACAGTGAGACAGCCACGTTCCATTGCCTAGAAAAATTCAGTTTTTACATAACATAATCTGTAGCATTACTGAAAGTCAAGTGACAGTCAACAATCATACAAGCACGGCACGGTCCTAAATGAACCATGACAAATAGTTTCATTTATTTCTCTTCTTTTAGCTTCGATTATTCGTAGGTTTGTTTTGTAGGTTTGGGTTGCCTGGAAGAGATCGCTCTGAAGCGATAAGGCCGCCTATTGCTTACCTCAGAAAGTCTCTGTGTATATACCTGTTTTCTGTATTTTTTTGCTATATATTGGTGTGCAATAAAGAGTTATTGTATTGTATTGTATTGTTTGTTTAATGGTGTGATAGTAAATACGTATTTTTTATTAAAATCTGATATTTAAATTCTTTTATATTCACTTTTAACGTAGTTATTTAATACTTTTATTTGTGAAAATACATTGGTAATACTCGTATACATTTCGGACTTTACGATAAAATGACAACTGTTTAAAGCCGAATGCGCATCATGTGATTAAATTTCCATCTTTGTCACTCTTTGCTATTATAAGCAGGACAGCAACATTTCAAACTGTCAATTTGCTTTAAAGTGTAGACTTTCCTTTAGACCTGCATTTATGACGTAACACTGCAGGGGTCAAATTAAGGTCATTACTTAAATTTTATTTATTTAATTCAGATTATCATATTTTTGGAATCTGATTTCTGAAAACGCTTCACAAAGCCTATTTCTCCAAATGGTTTTCGATTTATTATACTTTGTAAAAAATTGGGACATCCCAATTGGTGACCCCAAGACGAAAATTCACCTCTTGTGCTGCGGTTCTCCATACTTCTCATCAAGTGACACGCGTGCTCGTTTTCTCACAATGTTTGACTTATACAGGCTTTTATATATTTTTCTGTTATAGGCAATACCTTACCCATATCATAACCCCGACGGAATGCCGAGGACCTGGGTTCAATTCCCAGCGCTGGTCTTATTTTTCTGGTTTTTCTGTGCAAAATATAACGTATATTTTAATATGGGGACTACTTATGGGAGGATTTTTTTTTGAATTATTTTTTCTGAGATGGTCTTCTGAACCTAGACCAACATTATCGAAAATAAGTCAATAAGTATAGTCGTAGTACTTGGTTAGTAGATTGTTTAGAATCTACATAATGCAGTTAATAAGTATTCAGGATGTAATCGTTAAGTGTAAATACTATGTATATCCCATACAGCGTGTATTTTTGATACTACCTCAAACTTTAAGGGCAGTTAGTGAAGGCCTAATTAATAATCACATTTTATTATGTTTTAGCAAAAAATGTAGACTTTTTTTTCCTTAAAAAATTTATTAACACGCAATCTATCACTACGCGACACTACTGCGTTTTATTCAAAATGTTGCACTTGTTTACGTGACAGCTGTCACAGAACGCTTCTCTCTTGTATCAAATTTATTGTACGCATTACGTTGCTGCTCAAAATAATTCAAAAATTAATTACGCTCTGGTAGTTAATTCTGAATTAACAATTTGTTTTGATATCGGTTCACAGCACTTAAATCTTTGTCTGGTTACAGTTTGAGGTAGTATCAAAAATAAACGCTCTATACATATCTGATATGTGTTATATTTACAGAATGATCGCCTGACTACTTAAAGATTATCTTCACCTTGTATTATAGAGCGAGAGTATGCTGGTAGTATTTATTAGTAATCTAGGTTGACTTTGTCACGACAAGACTTCCTGTAGTTTTGTTTATTCTTTAGAAGTTTTGTTGAGTACCTATGTAGGTATAGTACCTACTAACCACGTCTAGATGACGCGTCTTACAGTCATGCTGTCGCCTTCATTCTTTTAGTGTATAAAGGTTCAAAAAAAGTACCTAGGCGTATGGTAGGTATGTAATTTTAAATAGATACAAAACCGTCCAAGTGCGACTCACACTCGCGCACCGAGGGTTCCGTACAGATTTATAGATTTGCCAAAATATATGTTATAAAAGCAGTAGGTACTATTTATAAAAATTCATTCTTTTATCCGCGAGTTCTATTTACTTACTCAATTGTTTTCTATTTATGCCCATATTATTAATGTAAAAATTAAGATTGATTTTTGGAATCTTTTTGTATTTTTAGTAATAATAATAAAAAAATACAAAAAGATTCCAAAAATTAATCTTAATTTGATTGCTTAATAGCTTTAATAGCGACATCTCTTGTCCGGGTGAGCGGTTAGTTCCAATGGGGTGCTGAAAGTTTCTCGATGAGGGCTACAGCATAGATTGTCGCTAGTGTTGCTGCTTAAGTGGCTAAATAAAGACAAACAAGCTGTGCGAGGAAGCTGCTAGCCCTCTTGTCCCCAGTGGCGTCGACCAGTCTTTTTGCGTACAATAATTTGTTCTCATTGATCAATTTAAAGGAAAAGATGTAAGTATCGTCATATGTGCCCCAACCATTTAATTCTTCGAATGAATAACTCCTGATTAGAAGTAATTGTTATTTTTGGGTCATTCCAGGATTATAAACCTATTTTGTTTGTTGTGGTTTTGTTTTGAATTGGTAAATACAATGAACGTAGGTAGGTACTTGGATGATAGAGTTTAACGTTTAAATATGACAATTCAATTCACATACTTAAGTACTAAAATTATCCATAATATATGGTCATACATGTACTTACCAAGCGCATAAAAAACCGAACTATTGGTTGCATATGGTTTTTACAAAACTTTTAATATTTATTGGTTTGCTTAAGTATATTTTTTAAAATACCTCGACAAGCTTGTACGTGACGCTTGGTAGAACAGTGTCGCAGGGGGCCTGTGTTGCTTTTAAGCTTTAAGATTTTTTTAATAAGTGCGGCAAATGCTGAGGGCAACAGGGTTCACCTAGCGTCACATATGAACGCAAGGAACGGTCTTTATAGTTTAGTTTCGCCAACCATCCGTCCGCAGCTTAGGGAGACACTGTTACAGATCTAGTGACTATTGTTTGCTATCGTATTTTGTCGGTAAAGTTTGTATTTGTCTTTCTTTCTCAACTAGCTAACTAAAATTTACTGAAGGTAATTGATGAAGCAAGATAAATACAAACTTATCAGACAAAATACGATGGAAAAATATTATTTACTAGATCTGTAGTGCTAAAAGGCTGTATTTTTGCATGGATATATATAAGTGTATTACCACGCTGACAAAGTGGTAGTGCAAGGTCTGCCCAGATTGTTAAGATCTTGCTCGCTAATCCTGCCGTGAAGCAGCAGTGCTTGCACTATTGTGTTTCAGCGTGGAGAGTAAGACATTCGGTGAAATTACTGGCACTTGAGGTATCCCATTTTAGGCCTCTAGGTTGGCAACGCATCTGCAATACCCCTGGTGTTGCAGATGTTTATTGGCGGTGATGATCTCTTACCATCAGGAGACCCACTTGCTCGTTTGCCATCCAGTTGAATAAGAAAAAAAAAAAAAAAATAATAATAATGAACAAAAAATGTCTGGGCACAGTATAGTTACAAGCTTGGCTCTACATGAGGTCTGATAACTTTTTGACAGTGCGAGCCATATAATGGTCGAGCGAGACCGAGTATGGCCAAGACGAGTCTTGACAACCTTTAACATGAAAGTATTTTTGTTTTTCTAGGCTTATGTCACAAAAACATTTGTTTTGTGAAATAAAACTATTATGAGGCACAATTTAGAAATAATATCATGAATCCAATAAGCAGCTTATTTATACAGTCTCGGAAAATTCGATAGCAACGAATTTTCTAAGATGAAGCAGTTTCGCTAAGTAGGTATGCTTCTTGTGTTCCTTATTAGCCTAAGAATAATTTTTCAATTAGTTTCCAGACGAACTAAAGGTGTTGTCGGGAGAAATTTTCAAACGCAATTTGACGAAATAGTTACTGACGAAGTTTTTTATAGTGTCAAGGACTACTTAAATTATAGGCAATATTATTGATATTATTTTTTGACATTTATTATTATTATTTATTTTAATGAAATTATTAAAATTACCTTTAGCTTATTTAATGAAATATTTGTACGCTTGCTTGCAAGCTGAATACAAGAATAACAGTTATAATTATAAGACCAATGTATTTTCTACTGTATTCTTACAAATAAAGTTAATTTGAATTTGTATTTGAATTTGAATACCTACTCATGTTGGTAAGTACCTACTGCCAAGGTGTCCGTAGTAAAGTATCTGGTTCTGTATGTCAACACAATGAACAACCCGCGTCAATATCATATTCGCACGCTTTCGCGTAAAAAAATGCTGATCGATTCCTAATATCGGTCATCGGAGCCGATAAACGGCAGGTGCAATGCGTGGTGTCGGCTGCAGCGGTTCCAGGGTCGCGGGCAACGCTCACAACGGTTGGTACAGCCACTATCAATAAAATGACGTCATCAATACCTAAATCAAAGTTTAAAAAAAGCACGATATTATTACTGCCTGTACTTTATGTTGACTATACCGGGTGTGGCCGTAATCATCATCCCAGCCTATATACGTCCCACTGCTGGGCACAGGCCTCCTCTCAGAACGAGAGGGCTTGGGCCATAGTTCCCACGCGGGCCCAGTGCGGATTGGGAACTTCACACGCGCCATTGAATTGCTTCGCAGGTTTGTGCAGGTTGCCTCACGATGTTTTCCTTCACCGCAAAGCTCGTGGTAAATTTCAAATGTAATTCCGCACATGAATTTCGAAAAACTCAGAGGTGCGAGTCGAGATTTGAACCCACGACCCTCTGCTTGAGAGGCGATAGGTCAAACCACTTTGAAACCACTAGGCCACTACGGCTTCTATACGCCGTGGCCGTAATACGAGCAAATAATTAAAACATAGTTCGTACTCGCCAAACTAAATAATATTAGTTCAGCGACTTTCAAAAGTAATGGAGTCCTTAGATTTTCCCTTTTTCATACAAATCAAATACTGTTATCAATGTACGCCATCATAGAACCCAACTGACGTCGCCTGTCACGGTACAAACATCAAGCAGTTTGCTTTACATTGTTCCTTCGAATAAACTTTAAAGTGTAAAAAAAAAACTAATTATTTTTAAAAGTCGCTGCCGCGCTACACTAGTTTGACGAGTACGATCTGTTTTAATTATTTGCTCGTATTACAGGCCACACTCGGCATGTGTTGTGTAGTCATCCAAAATATATCTACCAGATTTCAAGTCAGCCCGACTGACCACTGGAAGTGGGTCAAATTCAACTTGAAGATTAAATTTCATTATAGATTAAACAAATATAAGACATTGGGACGGTTTAACACGGCTCTAACCCTTGATCAAAGTAGAGCGATTTCCTCGGCTTTCGCCATCAAACTTTTATTTTGCACTGGAAACTGGAAAATGGCGCCCCATGCCATCTGAGAGGCTACCACGAAAATCGAAATTCGAAGTTCGTATCGTACCGTCCCGCCTACGCTTATGTTATTTAATACGAGAGTGAGAGGGATGGTACGATACGAACTTCGAATTTTATGTTTCGGAGTAGCCCTTCTGGTGTTAAGAGCGGCCGTTCCTTTTGCTCTACTTCAAGGCCGGCGCTGCAGATAACTAAATAAAAGGGTTGTAAAAACCGGACTAGCCGATCGGGCCCGCACGCTGAGATAAAAGTTGAAATGACAGAAAAAAAAGTAATTCATAGTATTTTTTACAAGCTTTTATTTAGTTTTACCTGTCCCGTTGTCTGTCTTGTCTGTCGGTCTGTCTGTCTGTAGTCAAATCTTGCAAGTTAAATTTGATCAACTTTCAGTAATCAGATTGACTCGAAATTTGGAATAATCATGTAAATTGTGTGACAATATAATAATCTAGTAGTGACATCCTGGTAGTATTTATGTAAAACCCATGAAAGTTTTATGGACTGGAGAGGAATAAGAATTAATTCTTTCACAGAAAGCGTTTTCTCGCAATCGAAGTGAAAAATAGAGTTTTCACTCGCTAAAGCTCGGGTGGCTAACCAGTTCGAGTATATATTGGCTTATTTTAGTCCCTCGATAAAAAATATACTATTTTTGAGCATGAGAAGTGAAAAAAATATTAATGCATGCATTTTACTAAGATAAGATTACCTAATTCATACCATATTACTTTATGATATCTTCAGGGACTTTACATGTTACATTTAGGTATTTGAAATTACCAACTAAGTAGGTACCTATTTCTTTCAACTAAAATTCCTGCTTTTAATTTAATTTGTCTTTTTTTTGCCGCTTAGGCGTCTTATGTATTCTTTAATCATAGGCCGAAAGTTGAACTTGCAAGACCTATGTAATTCCTAGACGTATGACATACATTTCTTGCTAGTAATTTAATCTGTCTGTTAGGATTGATTTTAACTTCGTGGCTATAGCAACATAGGTAGGTAGGTATTTTGTATATTGTGTAAAGATTAAAAATTGCATGCATTTATATCTTCTTTTATACTGCAACGAAGCAGTCAGAATAATTTGAAAACATTGTAGTATGTAATTTCTTTTACTCATGACGTTTTTAAAGAAAAAAAAAAACAAATCTGTTATATAAAATTGTTCAAATTGACGGAGGTATTCAATGTTAGTCCAAGAAAACCACAATGTATTGGTCAAAACTATATATCGACGTAGGTTAAGCTGTTCCTGAGATAAACGCAGACAAACGTACAGACAAACAGATAAATCGACGAAGAGAAAAAATTTCTAAAAATCTTTGTTTTGGGTTTTATTGCGCTATAAAGTACCCCAAGTTTTTTTTTTACAAATAATTTTTAAAGTTCGTCGTGTCTTTCTGTCATAACCGCAAAATTTAAGGAATTTCGATTCGGAATTCCTATTAGGAATTCTGTAAATACATCACACATATATGTATATAGGTACGTTTATTTCAATTCTAAAGGAACAGGCCACCATACGGAATTCCGAATCTGAGAAAAGTTCGAACGGAAAACTACTGTCCGTATGTGGTACCTAGCTAGATTCATAGATTTGTATGGATTTACTGCGTTCGAAATCTCGAATTTGAATTTAGAAACGAAATTCAGATACGGAATTCCGAGTGTATGTGGCGGCCCTAAGGTCAATACGGCCCTGTTTTTAACAGTCTATGTATGTTTATGTATTTACGTATTAACTTATACAATAAATTAGCACGCTATGTGTGCCTTGCTTTTTTTTATTTCGAAAGGAGGTTAGAAGAAGTGGTCTAAAATTCTTGACCCAAAGTCGACGGAGCCCCGCTTTGCGGAGCTCCTATTCTGCGTGGCTGAGGCGCTTCGCCCCTTGACGCAACTCAAACTTAACCTAACCTACAGATGTTTTTTCAAGTTTTCGACAAAAACAGGTTAGGAGCAGAAGGGCTACTCCGAAACACGAAATTCGAAGTTCGTATCGTACCATCCCTCTCACTCTCGTATTAAAATAACATAAGCGTAGGCGGGACGGTACGATACGAACTTCGATTTTCGAATTTCGTGGTAGCCTTGCAGTTTCTTTTTAGACTAGCTGCTTTTTAAACCAGTTGCTACTTAGACCAACTTTTTTAGACGAAATTATCTAACCGAGTTTCCTATCGTTTTGTAATAACTACTCGTAGGTACTGTTATGTATCTATCTTTCTCGTATGAAGTTGAGTGACTTACCACGTAAACATCGCTTTCTGCATTTTGCATCCTTGGTCGACGTTATTATTGAGAGTGCTTCGCTGTCATGCTCAAGCTCAACATAAATATTCTGTTATGCAAATGTAACACAAAATTGGGTTTATCTATAATATTCCCTACGCCCTTTATGAAATTGGAATGAAATATTTAGTTGGAATTTTTAGAATGAATGCGGTAAAATGCGCAAACAATCACACGCACACAGCACGTCGACGCATCTAGTCTGTCAAACGAGTCGTGTCCCTTGAAAAAAGCGGTATTTAAAAAAAAAAAAAAAAAGTCGTCTGAATAATACACTGAAAACTATAATAATTCTTGAATTTATGTGGCTGTTTTTTTAACTACTGTGGTATTGCTGACAAACCGAGGCAGGCTATTTTAAGCCTTTTTCAGCGTAGTAGTGTTGATAAAAGATTTTTGAAAATGCCGCCTGTTTCACACATTCACTTAACAGACTATCTCATTCGCATACCGTCGCATGCTACTGCACGGAAAGTGATATCGGTCTGCTAGTTATTTCAACGTAATACGTTTAGCAGTTGATTCAACCATCCGGTTATATAGCGCGGTGGTGCATCATAAACATAAAGGCTCAACTTCATTATTCGGTCGACCGATCTAGGTCTGATTTAAGCCGATCAACCGATAAACGGCCCACGCAAAGTCCACGCTTGTTGTATATCGACCAATGAAATTGATCAGTTGATATTACACAGCATGTGAGGACTCCCCGTATTCGGTTTATCAACCAATGAAATTGAACGGTCGATTAATCTGTGTCGATATAGCATTCGGGGACTACCGTATTGTAGATTGCTTTTTTATCGTCGTACCTTTCGCGCCAAATAAACACTTGTGAAAAAGGTATGTACGTGAGAACGAACATACCTTTTTCAGAAGTGTTTATTTGGCGTAAAAGGTACGTGGGAGCAAGATGAAAAATATAGAATTCACAAATCTTTATTCCAGTAGAAGTAAATCGCAATTGTTCGAATGTAACTGGGTAAATTTTTAAAACCTAATTAGATTAAATGAGATAAATCTTTTCGATGGGAATCTTATAAGTATTTATATTAAATAATATTGTAACGGATGACTCACGTCCTAAATCGAGTTTAGCTCGACATGTTTTGGGCTATTTCGTAGCCCTTCTTTAAGGGACGACGTGACGTGATTATAAAAATCTAACCTAGTTTGCCGTCGGTAACGGGGCAGGGCCCAAGTTACCGGTGGTCAGGGCCGCAGAGTGAGGAACCTCCGGACGATGCGTGCCGTGTTCAGAAGTACCACCTTCAGTATCTGGCCCTTGATCCAGCCATCTAGCGAGAGTCTCGTGAGATGTTGGTCGAGATTCTTCGCTATTAGAACGTTTGCCGAAACGACTATCGGGACAATGATCGTCGAGTCAACAACCACATATCTAGCAGTCACCTCGTGAGCCAAGTCAAGGTACTTGCTGAGTTTGTCCTTCTCGGCCTTCACGAGGTTCTTTCTCGTCATGTGGGTTGCCTGGAAGATATCGCTCTGAAGCGATAAGACCGCCTATTGCTTACCTCAGAATGTCTCTGTGTGTATACCTGTTTTCTGTATTTTTTTATTTTTTTTTTATTTATTTATTTATTTATTCACAAAATTACAATTATAAGCTTAACAGTATAAAACCAAAGCGCTTACAATGTAAATTAATGACTAACTTAATTCAGGTAAAAATATTGCATAAGCTATTTATTTTAATGAGCAAAGCATGCCAGCTATCTGCGAATACGTCAGCATCCTGTGTCAGCACGAGGTCGTTGAGCAGGGCGGGCGCGCGCGCACCGGGTGCGCAGGCGGCGCGGCGCAATGGTTTTGGTGTGCAATAAAGAGTTATTGTATTGTATTGTGGGATGGTGATGTCGACGAGCACTGTCTGGCGATTTGATCGACCTGTCAGCACGATATCAGGCTTATTGGCTACAATAGTCCTGTCCGTGATTATAATTATTATTAGTCTTACGTTAGAAATCTCCCGTACTCCGCAGTTAGCTCCCGTTTAATGAAAACGGTTCCCTGAGATCGGACCCCGTCGACCAATGACGATAAGTCATAGGTAAAACATGCTGTAGTTCCCACTGAGCCACTGTTTGATGTCTGTGCCACCGTGCCCGACTGCGTGTCGTCCATGAATCGATGCATAGAATCCGCAACCCGACGCTACAACATCGCCGTGATTCACGCGTGTGTTTACGTGCGTGCAGGTACACGTGGCAGTGTTTGCTTTTTCTTGTAACTGTTTGTTTCGAGGTTCTAGAACATTGCAGCGTCAAGGGTTTCGGGAAACAGTACCTATTTGTATTCTGTTCAAGAATTGCTTTTTAGATAATGGCCATACGAGCATTTCAGCCACCTCATTTTCGTGGTCACTTTTTTTTATGATTGGGCTAAAGAATTTGATGACATTTTTTGAAATTTTTTTAGACGTCCTGTACGTCTACTTCAACAAGATAATTTGAAAACTAACCTAATATTCTACTATGTCAATAAAAATGTACCTACCCACGAAAATCATAAGGTATAGTTTTGCTTTAATAATGACGCGAAAAAGCCTAACACATGGCGTATTTTTAGGCGCGGACGACGTATTAATTGCGCGTATGGGCTCTAAGGAACTTTTGTAGGTGAAAGTGACGCATACCTATGTACCTATTTAGGGTATTTTATAAAGAGAAAGACACACAAACCAGCTAATGTTACGACGACACGTCGCCTGCTGGCTATGAAAATGTATCTCTAGGAGTTTTTAAGTATAACGTTAGGCGATACTTTTCAGACCGAGTTACAACTTCCGGCCAACGTTAGGTACAAAGAAAATGACAGCTACGGTCCAGAACGTTCCGCTGTTGAATATTTTATGAAGTTTAAGTTAGTGGCGAAGATATTATTAGTTTTTTAACAATATTAAAGTATATGACGTTCAGTTTAGGCCTGCAAGAGAATAAGTGCATGTCGCTTGCCTGCATTGTGAGGCGGTAAAGCGAATGAAATTGCAGTGTGGTCGATCGAGCGCCGAATGTAATGAAACTGGCACAATTTTTCTTGCAGGTTTGATCTGGGTTATAGAGACATTGATCCAGCATTGAGTATTTACATCTAGTTTGGTATTCCAATAGGTACAGATATGCATATTTTATCTTAATAATGATGTCACAAATTATCGAGCATATCGAAGTGTGATACGAGTTTACAAATATTTTTTTTACTTAGGTACTTTCTACTTATATCATTTTTTTGGAATAGACTAGAAGTTCTTAATCATACGTCTGATTATCATATTGGATGTTCGCATTGATTTAGGTATGTAGGTAAACAATCAGTTTAATCATTTTTTATAAGTTTTTATTTACTTTATATAGTTATGTAATTACTTTCACATCATGCTCGGTAAGTAAGGCTGGTTTTCCTCGGAAGAAGAAACTCTAATATACATACCTACTCGTATACATGAAATGTCTACTTAATAAAACGGAATAGGATCGTCTCGCTAGCACATGTCACCCGACTCCTGACGCTTAGAAGATGACATCATAGACCTATGTTGGAATGCCAGACAATATGCCAAGGCTTTTGCAATTAGTTCAAGGATGTTCCTGAATGGGTTTTGGATTTATAAACACGATGCTGAATTATCGTGTCTACGTGGGTGGGTACCTATACGAGTAGATAATGTTAAATTTTGTTTTTAACGTGACAAGCTCGATTGTATCTTTTTGTTTACCAAAATTACACAGCAGTTTCAGCTAAAATTTACATGTGTGTGTGTGTATTTGTACCGTTACCTGTTATTCCGTACCTAAATTCTTTTGGATCGCTTTTTTTAAACTACTAATTATTGTTTTTGGAATATTTGGAATTCGATGTCATGGAGAGTACAGGGCGCTGAAGTAATATTTAGAGGAATAGAAATGTTATCTTGATCCTTTTAATAAAATATAATTTACATTAATAAATTATTTTATTACTTAGTTACTCGTCAATAAAATCTAATCCTTTCTGAACCGAAACCTCAACAAAAATCTCGAGTTACATATACAAAAATGCTTTTTACCATTTAGTGCCTCGTGCTAAAAGTGTTAAAAACTCGCATGACGCTGTGCATTTACAACATAGTAGGTAGGTTCTCACCTACACTACATATTAATACTGATAGAGTAGACCGCCTAATCTTGCTCAGTCACCATTCAACTTCAGAAATTATTAATTTCCGATTTTTTAATTATCTACTTTATTTCACGGTTTTCCAGTTAAGAATTATTTTAGTTAAATGATCATTGAACAATATTAACAAATAAGTATGCTGAGGCATGCTGAGGCCGCGATCGAACCCAGAGGCACTATTGTTTAACACACTTGGAACATATTTAAGTAAGACAGGCAAATTATTTCGAAGTGAGCGTCTGGATTTACTAGTCATGAATTGCACTTGCATAAATTACGAGATGTTCCAAAACAAAACTGTAGCAGAACCAAATACACAGACAGATGCTTTAAACAGTACATTTTAAGTCCCAAAGGGTACTTAGAAGCTTAGAATCTCTTCGCTGAATCTCTCAAGAACACGCCATTGCAGTGCATCAAACTGTAGGCGTTCACTCATAAAGCTGCAGCGTAGGAGTGTCTGCGTGGGACAAAACTCTGCATACTTTATCAATAAAGAATCGTGGAACACCACTCAATGAACTAGCAAATCGTTTGATTCCTCGCTCACCATAGGACACTCCCACAGTAAGTTTCATAATGACTTTCCTTCTGGAGCAATGCGATGTTATTGTTGTTTTTCTGAGAAAAGGTTCCACGCGGAATCACAGCTCATTTGGTTCTATAGTAATAATTAAATGTATCACGTATAGCTATAGCTGGAGAGATTCATCAATGAATGCGTACGAGCTTATGCCCTTGCAAATATTTCTTATGACCTGCTACGAGTGTATTATTTGCTAACAAGCGCTGAGGCATCGAATACTTCCGTAATCATTTGTTTATTGACAAAACAATAATACAAGTAACATCAAAACCGTCTAAGTGGGAGTCGGATACAATAATCATTAAACATTAGCAAAACCGGCCAAGAGCGTGTCGGACAAGCCCGTAATAGGGTTCCGTAGCCATTACGAAAAAATTAGGTCATATTTTTCTAAGGATTTCGTATTTTGTACGGAATATTCCAAGTTTAGGTACTTGTACTATTACTTATTCTGTGGTTTAGGTATATTTTATACCTTAGGCTGATATTTACTCTAAAAAAATTGTCTGAGCAACCCCCAACCAACCCTATTTTGTCTTTCGTCTATGAAAAGGTTTTACTCTGGTACGTGATTCAGTTTCCACGACTCGACTTTACCAATTCACCTTGCACCTGAAGATGGTTTCTATGTACAGTCACCAGCATATATCTGCCACAGCGGAGCGAGCAAAAATATCTGACACGTCCTTCCGGCCCTAGAAATAGAGTCGTATCAGATATTTATGCACGCTTGTTGTGTCAGATATTGGTGCTGGTGACTGTACGTACGTAAGTAAAGATCTATTTTGAGCGTAGTACTCACAGGAAATTGCGTGTTGACCCCTTGACATGGAAATGGGAGCCCTAACCAACAAAAGGCTCCTTGGGTACAGACACGGGGCAAGATCAAAAAGATTGGGAACGTGCCCACTATTATGTGCGGGATTTTATTACACGAACCCTATTATTATTGGTTTTATTGAAGTGGATTGGAAATAGACGTTCAATAAAAATACGCCCAGTTGATATAACATTGCAAATTCATAAATTCTACTAATATTATTAATACTTACGAAATTCATAAAATCTTACCTGATAAGTTTAGACACATGATATTTTGCACTAATTGCAATTTTTGGGGCTTCGTGATATCTTCTCCATCCCATTTCGTGACCGTGATAGGTACGTATTTATTAGTTTTCTTCTTTTTCTTTCTGTGTAAATATTTTCTTTTCTTTTTTTACACACACACACACACACACACACACACACACATCACGCCTGTATTCCCAAAAAGAATTTTTTTAACAAAAAAGTAAAATCGACTCCAAAAAAAAAATGTAAAATAACAAAAAATGGAACCGACTTACAAGACCCTTGAAAATATTTTTTTAGGTACCTACTAGCTCGAAGTCGGTGCCTCAGCACGACCTCGTGAGATGCAAGACGCAACTGGCGAGTCATCGTTTAGTAGTCGCGTTCCGTCCGATGATGATAATGAGCATTGCATTTCCGTGGGAATTCCGTAAAATCCTGGAATTTCAAGCTAACTTTACCTTATGGCATATCCGCGTGCGAAGCAGTGGGTAAAGATTCATCATCAGCCCACAGCAGTCCACTGCTGGACATAGGCCTCTTCCATGGCGCGCCAGAACACTGTCTTCAGCCCCTCGCATCCATCCGCTGCCAGCGACTCTTACCGTCCGTCCACCGTGCCTCAGGACGCCTTACGCTACGTTTTCCCGTCCGTGGCCTCCATTCAATTTATTGCCATGACTAAAACTTTAGGCGTTTGTAGTTCCAAAACGATTGTGAATTTTACAAATTTGCTTCGTGTGGTTATTTTAGGAAGGTTTTTTTCTGCAATATCTCATACACCAGGGTAGAATAAAGCTTAGTACTTATTAGCAACGTTAGCTGCTAATGTCGCGCATTTTACTCAAACTGTTTTCAAGGCGCCATTCTATTTATATGAAGGAATCTAGACTCCACAACTGTTAACATGCAGTCCGACATACTGTCCAGTTTAATTGTGTGCTTCTATTTAATGAGGAATGTGTTGTTTAGCGTACTGTCTATAGGTACCCATACAGTTAGATATAATATAGAGCGTCCATAAACTCAGAATAGAGAAGCCTAAAGCTATCAGATTGAGCTCATTAGATTATAAAAAAAACACAATCAGCAATGGTTTTTATAAAATTGATAGTAAAATTTGATTAAGTACGTATCTAAATGTAATTTCGAAATTTGTTCAATATGATAGTTGTTTAGAGTTGCTCTATCATACCTCTTGGTTTTGTATATACAATACAATACAAAGACTCTTTAATGTACACCAGAAATAGTAAGCGATACAGAAAACAAATACACAGAGAAAAAAAATACACGGTAAGTAATAAAAAAACATACAATAAATATAAATATAAACAAAATTCTATAGTAGGTACGCACACGGTATCAGGAGGAAGGAAATTCAGTGTAAATACTTAAATACCATTAGCGTAGTGTCGGATATTTCCGTTGTAAAGCCGAAGCGAAGATCGCAAGCTTACATCTTCCATAAATCCTGAATGTCCTGTTGCCCTATCTCCCATATATATGTCTATAAAACAAATGTGTGTTCATACAGCTCCTCCGCTTCCACACTGTAAGACCACACACATCACATAAACCCAACTATTACCACCACCATTACACTGACGCGTTTCGAACTCTACCAGAATTCATCAACAGAGCAACAGAACCTATAAGGTACGGATGTTATGTTATTGTTTTGATAGTCTTAAGTATATAATCCTTCCTACATAGTCATTTTGATGCACCATCACATCTAAATATCAACATTAAGGGGCCGTTTCACCATCCATTGATTAGTGTTAACTGACGGTTAAATGTGATACCGTCTCTATTTGTTTTGTTCGAACAGACGGAGACGGCATCAGATTTAACCGTCAGTTAACACTAATCAATGCATGGTGAAAAGAAACAGCCCCTTAATATAGATCCGAAAACATAAAACCTTTTCACTCGATGTCTTTAAAAATCATTTTATAATCGCTTTTTTGTAGGGAGTACAACGACTTGGCCGGTGCTCATGAAGACTTAGACATATTTTGTTCAAGACTTAGGGGCTGTTTCACCATCTGGGTAAGGTCGCAAATAATTGTAAAATAACACACTGGAAGATATAACACACTGTGACACAAAAACGCACTGGAATATTGTAAAGCTTAGTGCTCATTTGACTATTTTAGGTTAAAAAAATGCAGTTAATTTTTATGTATTCATTTTATTCGTACGAAATTCGAATTCCTTTCAAAACTATTATATGTAGCTAACTACCACTACCAACTATAACTGTTCATTTAGCCTAGTGTTATATTAATTTAAACTTTTACGATTTCTTTTAAGTCAAAATTTAAATAATTGCGAGATAATTTGTAGATCCACCATGGATACACCAATACAAAGTCTGATAAATATCGCACATACCATAATAGTTATATATCTTTATAATTTTACACTTCACTTGATAGAAAATAACATAAACCTCATTTTTTTCTCCACTATCGGTTAAATTTCATGTACAACAAGCTTTAAAAAATTCCGGTGTGTCACATAACATACAATAACGCACTAGAATAAACACAATTGGAAATTCTAACTTCAACAACGAATACCAGCCAGAAATTTACTTCGATTTTAATTTAAACCACGTGTTTTCTAAGTCCATTGCCTATATTTTCATGATTCGGGGTGTAAAAAATAATATTTTCGTGCTTATCTTGTACAAATCATAAAACAAACCCCCCGAAAAAAGCGCACTAAAAACACACATCCACCTTAAGACGACTATCGTGACCACAAAATGAGTGATGAGAAAAGTGATATTTGGCAGTTTACGTAAGGTTTTGCCACACCTAAAATTGATCGGATTTGTTGCCTAGTCGAGTAAACAAAAAATCTATCTTAATATCAAATTCGAATAACACACTAGAAAACTTTTGGAGACACATTTCAACATTATGATTTTCGACCACTAGGATTGCTTGATTTAAATAATATATATATAATTACACGTCATTTTTATCGCTATTATTAGGTAAACTAAAAATTTAAAACCACTACACATTTTTTTTTCTATGTAAATTATTTTGTTGTTGGGTAGTAAGGAGACACATATTTTTTGTATGGAGACTGAATTTTGTTGAGTAGTAAATTTTAATTTTTATTTTTATTGACGACACTAGAATAAATCTGATTATTGCTACCTTACGTTTAGGATATAATTACGACATTCTGATAAAAAAATAATGATTTTTCATTGATTAAGTACATTTTATTAGGATGAAAACGTGTCTAACAACTGGTAGCATGGTGTACGGTTGTGTCACTCTGAAGATGAGCTCTGGTTGAGTTCGAAACGCGTCAGTGTGTTGTGGTGGTGGTGATAGATGGGTTTGTGTAATTTGTGTGTGTTCTTACAGTGTGGAGGTGGAGGAACTGCATGAACACGCATAATTTGCATAGACTTAGCTATCTTAAGGTCGCGGGTGAGCAAAGAAATTATTTTAGTTCATTGAAAACGTGGGCTCACTTCAAAATTATCAAAAAGTACAAGTTTTTACGACCTTACCCATCTATTGATTAGTGCTCCTATTATCTAAACAACCCTTAAATACCGATCCCATCTCAACCCACACACATTCTAACTCCGACTACGATCTTATAGTCCGTGAGCCCAGCCCCTAGTTACCTACGTAACATGACATCACGATAAGATGCATGGCACACGGTGGAGAAAATTGTGCTGAGCAAGAATCAAAAAACTAACGTACTTAAAATTAGCCGGAAGTTTGAGAAAATCTTTCACTTCCGGTCAAAATTTTAAGGTCAATTTACGTCATATGACATCATTACGAAACACGTGGCATCATGAAGCCCTTTATCCGCAGAGAGGGGCAACATAAGTCTGTCAGTTCTGAAATAGCCGGAAGTGCCTGACAGACTAAGTCAAAGATGACCCCCAAAAACGATTTCTTACGTCATATGACATCGTGACCAAAATTATTACAAAAGTTTCGTAATATTAGTGTCTTTAGGAATATATAAGTCTGCCAAGCGTTTTTTAGCCGAAAGTCCTTTAGAAGTGTTATTTTAACTGCAAGGAAAATGTAATCGTTTTTTTTTTTTTTATACGACTGGAAGGCAAACGAGCAAGTGGTTCTCCTGGTGGTAAGAGATCACCACCGCCCATACACATCTGCAACACCAGGGGTATTGCAGATGCGTTGCCAACCTAGAGGCCTAAGTTGGAATACCTCAAGTGCTAGCAATTTCACCGGCTGTCTTACTCTCCGCGCCGAAACACAACAGTGCAAGCACTGCTGCTTCACGGCAGGATTAGCGAGCAAGATGGTGGTAGCAATCCGGGCGGACCTTGCACAAGGTCCTACCACCTGCAAATCGTATCATGTTAAATGAGAATAATTTAACAAATTATGATCGATTAACAAGGATTATCGACTTATTCGTCGTGGTCGGCATATTTTGTATGTAAGAAAATAAAAAAAATCGTCATCATCATCATCACAATCACACAATCAGTCTTTTATTTTATTACAATCTTTTATTTTATTTCACCTGTCCGGCTAAAAAACGCTTGGCAGACTTATATATTCCTAAAGACACTAATATTACGAAACTTTTGTAATAATTTTGGTTACGATGTCATATGACGTAAGAAATCGTTTTTGGGGGTCATCTTTGACTTAGTCTGTCAGGCACTTCCGGCTATTTCAGAACTGACAGACTTATGTTGCCCCTCTCTACGGATAAAGGGCTTCATGATGCCACGTGTTTCGTAATGATGTCATATGACGTAAATTGACCTTAAAATTTTGACCGGAAGTGAAAGATTTTCTCAAACTTCCGGCTAATTTTAAATAATACGGGTCAAATAATACGGGTCAGTGACGAAAACCTTAAAATTTTGAAAATGAAAAGGTTTACTTATACGAAACTGACTCTATATTAAAGAGAATTTAATATCGTATTAAATACAACCTTCAAATGTTTTACATGGTTGCTGGAAAGTTAAAATTAAAAAAAACTCTAATTATGGTCTAAATTAAAATTGCACTTGTTTTACTTTTGCCTGTTTTCTCACTTTTATTTTCAATCTGTCAAAGCATAATGATAAAAGGCACTCATTGTTGTCTTTCTTGATCATTCTTGATTTACTATCATGTGGCTGACACCAGCAGAATGTACACGTATCGTCACTATGTTAGAAGAAGGCGGAATTCAGAGAAGAACAGCGAAAACTGTTGGCATGTCACTTTCTACCGTGCAGAGAGTCGTCCAACGTTTCCGAGAAACTGGGCAGAACATTAGAAGACCAGGAACCAGCAGACCGAGATGTACTGCAGCTCGAGAAGTACAATTTATTGTTACAACCATGCTTCGAAATCGGCACCTCATGGCTGTTGAAGTCCAAAATCAACTTCGAGATACTCGAAAAGATGACATAAGCGAGTGGACTGTAAGGCGGCGGCTACAAGAAGCTAATTTGACCCCACGTAGACCGGCAAATGGCCCAAAACTTGAAAAGGGGCAGCGAACAGCAAGATTGATTTACGCCCGCGAACACAGATGGTGGGCAGACGAAGAATTGGCAAGAAATATGTTTTCTGATGAATCCAGATTTATGCTCTATGCACATGATGGGCGGCGAAGAGCTTACAAACAGCCAGGTGAACGTTTTACTCGAGCTTATTTTGAGGAAAAAGTGTCGTTTGACGGTGGGTCTATTATGGCCTGAGCTGTAATCTCTTCAGAGACTCACATGGAGTAAGTCTTCATAAAAAATGGTACGCTAACTAGTGCCAGATATGTAGAAGAGATTCTTAATGAGCATGACGGTCCATACTTAATTAATATGGGTGAAAATCCCATGTTCATGCATGAAAACGCCAGGCCATACATAGCTCAGATTGTAAATGATTACTTTGAGGACGTTGGTATAATTTTTATGAACTGACCCTCGAGAAGTCCAGACTTAAATCCGATCGAGCAAGTATGGGACGAGCTTGGAAGGCATGTAAGAAATCGAAACTCCGCTCTAGCTACACTTAGAGATCTGAAACATGCGTTAGTGGAAGGATGAATCAATATCCCGCAAAATCGCATAAGAAACCTAATGAAGAGCATGCCCAATCATCTGGAAGCTTTAAAAAGAGCCCGTGAAGGCAATACGAAGAATTAATTTGGCTTAAAGTTTGTTTTTTCTGTTGTAATGTGAGGTACCAAGTGTTAATTTTTCTACGTAAAATTTGTAAATATTTTGTTTTGTACTTAATTAGAATAAACAAATGAATAACTTTCACACCTATCACGTCGTTTTATTAATTTTAGAATTATCTACAATATACAGTTTAATTCATGCTCCTAGCTCTATTATTTTTGGAGATATTCTAGTTTTTCGTACCGACCCGTTTTCTTTGACCGCGAGTGTAAGTGCATTCGTTTTTTGATTCTTGCTCAGCACAATTTTTTCCACCGTGTGCCATGCATCTTATCGTGATGTCATGTTACGTAGGTAACTAGGGGCTGGGCTCACGGACTATTAGTTCCATCTCTGTTCCTCGAAACTTTAATAATAAGTAAGTATAGTAATAAATAAAACTAGAATTAAATAGTACTTAGAGTCAGTGTTTCATAACTAGCACATTTTATGTGTTTAAGGTCGTTTAAGAATTGTATGTATCATATGTACAAAAGGTTATCAGAACTTGGCCATTTTACGCGACATAATCATCTGCATTCAACAAAAAATATATCACTGTTCATAACTAAGCTTCGTTTGATCCAGCAAAGACGCTATGATTTTCAAATTATTTTTCGTGTTAAGCGTCTTCTATTTCCTTTCTAACGTAGTAATTGGTGATGTAAGTTTGAGAAATTCGTCAGAAGACAGTGTACAGAACTCTGTTCATGATAAAAGTGTGACCATCCCAGCGCAAAGTCAAAATGAAAGCAGTGAACAATTCGAGAGTGTTTATCGCGAACGGTTTAAAAGATCAAAATCAAACACAACAAGAACAAAGGATTACAAATCAAAATTCCAGAATGTGGTTAATCAAATCTCTCCCAGTGCTAGAAAACAAACGACGCCAGTGCCGCATCGCTATACCACCGCACGGCAAAACAGAACCACGATCCGTCATACCTATCCACCCACCACCCAGAGATATTCCCGAACTACTAAGCACATCTATCCTCAAAGCACTACGCAAAGCCATCAGTATCCACCCACTAGACCTTCATATATTGTAACCTCCACACAGAAACCTTTGTACCATACACCCAATAGACCTATATATCCTCCAAGTACCACGCCGAGACATCAGTACCCACCTACTACACCTAAATATTATCCACCAAGTACTACATCGAGACATCAGTACCCACCTACTACACCTACATATTATCCTCCAGGTACCACACCGAAACATCAGTATCCACCTACTACACCTACATATTATCCACCAAGTACTACACCGAGACATCAATACCCACCTACTACACCTACATATTATCCTCCAGGTACCACACCGAGACATCAATATCCACCTACTACACCTACATATTATCCTCCAAGTACTACACCAAGACCTCAATACCCACCTACTACACCTACATATTATCCTCCAAGTACTACACCGAGACATCAATACCCACCTACTACACCTACATATTATCCTCCAGGTACTACACCGAGACATCAGTATCCACCTACTACACCTACATATTATCCTCCAAGTACTACACCGAGACCTCAATACCCACCTACTACACCTACATATTATCCTCCAAGTACCACACCGAGAAATCAGTACCCACCTACTACACCTACATATTATCCTCCAGGTACCACACCGAGACATCAATATCCACCTACTACACCTACATATTATCCTCCAAGTACTACACCGAGACCTCAATACCCACCTACTACACCTACATATTATCCTCCAAGTACTACACCGAGACATCAATACCCACCTACTACACCTACATATTATCCTCCAGGTACTACACCGAGACATCAGTATCCACCTACTACACCTACATATTATCCTCCAAGTACTACACCGAGACCTCAATACCCACCTACTACACCTACATATTATCCTCCAAGTACCATACCGAGAAATCAGTACCCACCTACTACACCTAAATATTATCCTCCAGGTACCACACCGAGACTTCAGTATCCACCTACTACACCTACATATTATCCTCCAAGTACTACACCGAGATCTGTGTACCCATCCAGTTCGCCTTCATACTTTGTGAATTCTACACAAAAGCCTTTGTACTACCCTTCTACTAGGCCTGCATATC
This sequence comes from Choristoneura rosaceana, assembly GCA_037349165.1. Classification (NCBI taxonomy): domain Eukaryota; kingdom Metazoa; phylum Arthropoda; class Insecta; order Lepidoptera; family Tortricidae; genus Choristoneura; species Choristoneura rosaceana. The sequence continues at coordinate 4,715,317 of JAZBNJ010000026.1, forward strand.
CTCCTGGCATCACTCCGAGTCCTCCGTACTATCCACAAACTTATCCACCAACCACACTACACCCTCCATACTACTCGACAACATATCCACCAACTACATTACGTCCTCCGTTGCACCCTACACGTTCGACTACTACGCATGTTCCTATCGTCCGTACGTCGACGTATCGCCCGACAAACGCAAAGCCGCCTCGTCCAACGGTAACAACTGGAAAATTGAAGACTTTGGAGCTACGACAATTAATTGAAGCTGGATTGGAATCAGCAGTACTTTTACTGCGAACAGTTCCCGGAAAGGCGTGGTTGTTCCAATCATCGATTGCATCTTCATAGGTGGGCATTAATTAAATAAACACATAACTAAAAACAGTGTTTCATTTATTACAATTACATAATTAAATTGAATTGTTGCAATTACATAATTACTGAAATACTATAATAATAATAATTTATTCATTCCAATATTCATTCAGACAATTTTATCCAAAATTTTGTTAGTATTTTCCTTAAGGCTATGTTAGTAGTTATAGCTAGACATGACAGGCTATTATGAATTAATTATTTATTCGGTCGTAATGATTGGATTTAAATACGAGTACGTCCTATTTTTTATACACTAACGAGCATAAATAATGAGTTCCCCATTCCATACAGCGTTTTCTTTAATTTTTTTAATTATTATTTTTTAGCAAGACGGCTGGCCAGCTCGCCAATAAATAAAAATTACAGTCAGTTATAAAGTGTCGCCGTACAATTTGTAGTAGGTATAACAGAATAGTTATTTATGATACAAGTGCGGAAAGTAGGCAATTCCCAACGAGTGACGGAGAACTTAAAACACGAGCGAAGCGAGTGTTTTGAGCCGGCACGAGTTGGGAATTCCCTACTTTCGACACGTATATCATACAACGTTTTACAATGCATTATGCGAGGAAAAAAATCGAGGCAGTAACTAACATCATTTATTAGCTATAGTCCTTTTACTACAGTTGCAGGCAGTAGATATACATACCGATATGTACACCAAACCAAAATCGTTAACGTATACACTTTATTAAACCATTTTTCAAAAAATCATTCATCCAGAAGATTAGAACAGCTACAGCTATTTATGATATGCAAAGGAGACTTTGTTTGGGATTTTTTACGATTAATTATTAGCCCTGGTTGCTTGACATTGGCCACAGTTATAAATATTGCAATCTCCTGCACGCTCCTATAATGTTAAACATCAGTGTAACCTGTTAATAAATCCGTGTAACAGTTAATTATCATCAAGTATATTTTTCATATTATGTATCTAATCAACAAGCTATTTACAAAAAGTCACCGTAAATCTGAGATTGTTTAGCTTTGAAACTGTAAATAATTCAAAATTAGTTCACTAATTCTAATTGGTAAAAGCAAATAAATAAGAATAAGACATAACGTTAGATGTTATAATATCTACAGATTATTCTGTCAATTTACGATGTTAACTTTGGTGTGTATATTATAGTTCACGTATTTCAGCATTAATTTATTAAGTCGGCGGGAGTTTGTCACTGACAATTTGTGTCAGGCGGCGTAAAATCAGATGTAAATTCATCATTTGAACTCTTCATTTTAATTTACTAATCAAAAATTAATTCACCGGACTAAAATCATATGAACATTCTGAGTGAAAATTACTTTCGCGGGGTTTCATGACAAACGCGAACTGGTTACCATGATTGGTTCGTGCTGCGTGTCATGCGCGCGCACTGGAAGCTCATTGGTTGACTTTCAAGTGCGCGCGCTTGACGTCGCACAGTCCGAAATGGACTAAAGAATTTATTTGCTTTTTTTTCATAACTTTAGATGGAATTAAAATACGAGTTTACATGAAAAAAAAAAAATCATTGTTATATTTTTTGTCGTGTTTTTATATTAATATTAATCTGTATTATCTCATCAGTAAATATTCAGTTGGTTGCATCAAAGTTCGAAGCCTAACTATAACGACTCTTTAGACTTATTTTTTTAACAATAGTTTGGACATAATTTTTTGAGATTTGGTAATTTAAAAAGTTACTTTACCGCACAAGTGCGGAAAGTAAAATCCATACAACTTTTCTGCACGCTTGTGGATGCGTGCAGGAAACACTAACTTTCTATGGATATGTTGACCCACGTCAAGAGGCACTTTCCGAGCATATGCATTGTAAAAACCTATACTTAGGGTCTTCCGGTTGTCCTAGAAACTTGAAATTTGACTTAAAGTTAGCTCAGCACAAACAATAAGAAAAGTCTATTTTTTTATGTCTGTCCGTCTATGACAGTGACCATTTAAACTGACCCCACATTGCGTACATTTTGCTCGGGAGACGGGCTCTGCTAACACTGGATACAAAATGACGTAAACAAAATGTTGCTGAAAACTCATTAATTAAATAGGTAGTTAGTCCTCATTATTATCGAAGTATTTTATCTCTGTATGAATGCTATCAGTAGCTCTGTGACATAACTAGAATAAACGTACATAATAATATGTCAAGCAGTCAGTGCAACGTAATCGTGTCGAGTAAAAAACAAAGTGAATTTGATTAGAAGCGACTTTACGATACTACGCTACGTCTACGCAACAAATGTGTGTTCATACAGCTCCTCCGCCTCCACATTGTAAGACCACACACATCACACAAGCGCACAAAAGCCTCTACCAGAGTTTATCATTAGAGCAACAAAACCTATAAGGTATGGATATTATTTTAGTCGAAAATACAAACTGAAATATAGATGCACAGTGTACAAGCAAATTGTACATAACGTTAGCAAATTATATGTATGCTTAAATAGCGCTATTGCGTGTGTGTCTCTTATTACATTACTTCATTTTTATACAATACATTTTTTAGTGTCAATAAATCACTCAAACAATACATACGTCTTAAAATTAACATCAACTACAAACTACATTCTTCCACGGGCAAACAGCCCGTTCACACAGAAAAACCAGAAATATAAGACCAGCGCTGGGAATCGAACCCAGGTCCTCGGTATTCCGTGCCGCGTGCTATAACGCTACGCCACCGCTGGACTACGGTACAGACACGAATTTCTCCTATGCACCACATATCTCAGCTTGTTTGTCTTTGTTTAGCCACTTAAGCAGCGACACTAGCGACATCTATGCCGTAGCGCTCATCGACAAACTTTTCGGTACACCATCGGAACTAACCGCTCACCCGGACAAGAGATCATTATTAAGCTATCAAACTAAGATTTGTTTTTGGGAATCTTTTTGTATTTTTATTTCAATTCCAAATTTAATTTTCTCTATATTTAACTCTGTATTTTCGATTTAGGTTTTACGGGATGACCGTAAAAGTAACGAAAATTTGGAATTGAAATAAAAAATACAAAAAGATTCCAAAAAAACAATCTTAATGTTATTTTAGTGTTATGATAGTCTTAAGTATACATTCCTTCATAGTCATATTGATGCACCATCACTTCTAAATATCAACATTAAATATAGAATCCGAAAACCTAAAACCTTTTCACTCGAAGTTTTTAAAAATCATTTTATAATCCCATGATTAGAATGTGTAGGGATTACAACGACTTGGCCGATGCTCATGAAGACCTAGACATATTTGGTTCAAGACTTAATGTTTTTGTCAACAAATTGAGGATTATCCTCGGTTCAGTTGTGTGAGGACAGTATAGTTAGTATAATATAATAAACTGTATTTGTTCAATTAAATGCATGTATAGCTTCTCTTGTATTGATGTAAATATTGATACTTTTTAATTGTATCACTCTTTTTATGATGTGTACACATAGTTTGAATTGTAAATGATCTCTTACCTTAATTATTCTCATTACTGTACTGCATGTTTACAATTATTTTTGTGTGCCAAAATTAATAAATAAACTAGCCATAAGTTTACTAACTCCTATTTACTCAACTTATGTAAATGTATGTATTTAAATACTTTATTGTACATAAAACACAAAGTAATACCCAAAGAAAACAAGAAATCAAAAGAGTACAAAGGCGGAATTATCCCTAAAAGGGATCTTTTCAAGCTAACCTGCTTATCATGGTATTAGTTATAACTACACAATACATTGGTTTACAATACATTGTTAATTACTTGACTTTCGAATTCCATGTTATCAGTAGCTTTGTGTTTCATATCCCTATTACTTCCTTTGTATCTTTTGTGTCAATATCCTAAACTAAAACTTTTGTATTATTAACTAAGCCTAGCGATAAGACGTCATTAGCCGGACCATTGGCAACTTGACTCACCCTTAGATAATTGTTTACATCCCTCCTCGGCTCTTATTATCTAAACAAGCCTTAAATACCGATCTCGTCTCAACCCACACACATTCTAACTCCGACTACGGTCTCAGTACCATCTCTGTCCCTTGAAACTTTAATAATAACGTAATGATTAAAACTAGAATTAGTACCCACTTAGAGCTAGTGTTTCGTAAATAGTATACTTTATATATTTAAGGTCGTTTAAGAATTGTGTGTATCAGATGTACAAAAGTTGTCAGAACTTGGCCATTTTTACGTGACATATAATTTTTATTCAACAAAAAGTATATCACTGTGCATAACTAAACTTCGTTTGACCCAGTGACGACGCTATGATTGCCAAATTATTTATCGTGTTAAGTGTTTTGTATTTCCTTTATAACGGAATAATTGGTGATATAAGCTTGAGAAATTCGTTAGAAAACAGTGCCCAGAACTCTATTCATGATAAAAGTGTGACCATCCCAGCGCAAAGTCAAAATGAAAGCAGTGAACAATTCGAGAATGTTTATCACGAACGGTTTAAAAGATCAAAACCAAAGACAACAAGAAAACCGAAAATCCCGCCCACTGTTAGAGAACGAACGACGCGGGCGCCCCCTCGTCGTACCACCGCGAAGCCGAACAGAACCACGACGCGTCATCCACCCACCACCCGAACGACGTGGGTGCCCCCTCGTCGTACCACCGCGAAGCCGAACAGAACCACGACGCGTCATCCACCCACCACCCGAACGACGTGGGCGCCCCCTCATCGTACCACCGCGAAGCCGAACAGAACTACGACGCGTCATCCACCCACCACCCGAACTACTAACTACACATATCCTCCAAATACCACACCGAGACCTGCGTACCCACCCAGTGCGCCTTCATCCTTTGTAAATTCTACACAAGAGCCTCCGTATTACCCTACCACTAAGCCTGTATATCCTTCTAGCACCACTCCGAGTCCTCCGTACTATCCACGAACTAATTCATCAACCACACTGCGCCCTCCATACAACTCGTCAACATATCCTACAACAACACCACATCCTCCGTTGCACCCTACACGTTCGACTACTACGCATGTTCCTACCGTCCGTACGTCGACGCATCGCCCGACAAAAACAACAAAGCCGCCTCGCACGACAAAAACAACAAAGCCGCCTCGCACGACAAAAACAACAAAGCCGCCTCGTCCAGCGGTAACAACTGGAAAATTGAAGACCAAAACTTTGGAGCTACGGCAATTAATTGAAGCTGGATTGGAATCAGCAGTACTTTTACTGCGAACAGTTCCCGGAAAGGCGTGGTTGTTCCAATCATCGATTGCATCTTCATAGGTGGGCATTAATTAAATAAACACATAACTAAAAACAGTGTTTCATTTATTATCGTGATATGTATTAAGTGTATGTGTATCCATACTAATATTATAAATGCGAAAGTGTGTTTGTGTGTTTGTGTGTTTGTATGTTTGTCCCTCTTTCACGCCGTAACGGAGCGACGGATCGACGTGATTTTTGGCATAGAGATAGTTTATGGGCCCGAGAGTGCCATAGGCTACTTTTTATCCCGGAAAAATGCACAGTTCCCGAGGGAACAGCGCGCGATAACCGAATACCGCGCGGGCGGAGCCGCGGGCAAAAGCTAGTTAAGTTTATAATCCAAAACATCTTTCGATGCGCTGTTCTTTAAGTTGGAGAATTTGCTTACATGCAATCACTGAAAGGTCTTAAAAGATTTCTTTAAAGTAAAAGTTTTTTTACACACATACGAGGGGTGGCTGGAAAGTAATCTACCTAACTAAGAAAGAAAAGACTAGGGAAGTTGTTTTTTTTTTATTTTTCCATGTAATCCCCTGTGAGAGAAATGCACTTGTTACACTTTTCAAATAGTGACATTAACCCGTAAAAAAATTTTTTTTTCGGTTTATCCTCAAAATACTCGTTTACCGCAGACTTCATGTCCTCATAAGTCAAAAATCTGCGCCCCCTCAAATCTTTCTACAGGAATCTGAACAGAAAATAGTCGCAAGGGACCAGGTCTGGGCTGTAAGGAGGGTAATTGATTTCTTCGAAGCCATTTTTGGACATGGCCAGCTTTGTTGTGCGAGCAGTGTGCACTAGGGCATTGTCGTGCAACAGCAAAATTCATTTGCTCAGTTTGCCTGTTTGTTTTTCTTTTATTGATTATCTAAGCTGATGGTCTAAATTTGTGTAATAATCAGCATTCATTGTAGTTTTTTTTGGCAGGTAATCAATTAGTAAAATCCCACCCGTGTCCAAAAAAATTGATGCCATTAGTTTACCTGCCGATGGACGAACCTTGAACTTCCTCGGTGGCTTCTCATCTTTAAATTTCCACTGCAATGACTCCTGTTTACTTTCGGGATACCATCGCCTAATCCAGGTCTTATCACAGGTTACTATTCTAGATAAAGTTTCCTCCTCCTTACCTCGACTCATTTCTATAAAGTCCTTACAACATCGAACTCTTCTCTCCATATCGAAAGAAGTCAGCATTCTAGGCACCCAGCGTGCACTAACTTTGGACATATTTAAATGTTCGTGAATTATTATATTCACTTGTTCCTTGCTAATCCCCACGTCTCTGGCTATCTCCCACAGCTTCACTCGCCGGGTCTTCTAATATATTTTTTTTACGTGGGGACATTTTCTTCGGTGGCTGCGAAAATTGGCCGCTCACTACAAAGATCATCTCTGAGGCCATCACTACCACACTTAAAATTGTTTTGACCAAAATTTGATGGTGAAATCAGACGGGCACAAATCACCAAATACAGATAACATACGCTGTTTTATCTGCGAGGGCGTACTTCCCTCTATAGTGAGGAATTTATAACAGCACATTGCTAAATTTTCTTCAGTTTCAAATTTTCCTGCGACATGGTGCGAACAATCAAGTGACAAAGGAGAACGAGACACCATAAATAAATGAATGTCCTATATTTTGAAAATAGAATAACCAGTAAATACGAAATCATAGTGGCCAGATTTTTTTTCGCGTTATAAATAGGTGAGGTAGATTACTTTTCAGCCACCCCTCGTATCTTTCAAGTTTAGAAGTACTCAAGTAAAGTTTGCAGTGTCTCTAGGTAGTATTTATAAACACACAGACATCAGCTATAGGACTCTAGGAATGCCCGAAGCATGCCGGTCTAATTGCGAGTGCAGGAACAATCACAAGCGCCTATGCGCCGGCGCATCCGTGCTAGAAATCCAATGAAGCGGTCTGCAGCTTGCGTAATGATTGATGTGTGCGACATGATCTAGTATTGCTAACTGCTTATCTGTTGTTTCTGTTATTTAGGTATCTTTTGGTTTATTTCTAGTTGAAAGTTAAGTATGATTTTATAGAAGCCTTACTTATACATATAATTGGAGAGTAAGAGCCTAACTATATAGCCTAATTATAATGTGTCTACTTCGTTCTAAAAGGTTACATGTGTCTTATAATTATATGGATTTATTTAATGTAGATTAGGTGTATACCGTAGGCGACAGGCTAGCAACTTTGTGTGTGTGTGTGTGTGTGTGTGTGTGTGTGTGTGCGTGTATGTGTGTGTAATTAGATTTAAATTGCTACATCACAACAGCGCATTATTTCGATGGCACCCGCAAATAAACGTGTAATATCAAAACAAAACCAACTTAATTTACAGGAAAAATAAAAGACGCAAAAACTATAATAGCCCTTCATTTGATGGAAACAATGTATGAAGCAAATAAAATTAAACATAATTAACCTAACAATAACATGTCTCAAATTAAATTTAGGCATATCGAGAAATGGCGCCTGAAAACAACACGGCAGATCGATTAGAGCAATGCATTCGTCGATATTCCTATCTTTATACCGGGCACATCGTGATATGCCGAAAAAAAGAAAAATTTAGGTACGACGAGCGAAGCGAGGAGAGTTTACTATGAATTGTGACCACAACGCACGAGCCGAGCGAGCGAAGCGAGCGTGTCGCGACAGCGGCGGCGAAATGCCAGTTCCGATATGACGGCGTTTCATGATATGCCTAAGAATTTCATGATCTGCCTAAACTAAGCAAATCATGAAATGGTGGTATTTCATGATATGCCCACGAATTTCATGATCTGCCTAAACGTCACTATTAAGCAAATCGTTGAACGGTGAGTTTTGAACGATATGCGGAATTCTTTAGCCAATATGACGTCATTTCACAAGATGCCTAGGAATTTGGTGGATTTTACGATCCGCCGCCGACAGTATATATTTCGCACGCAGGGAAATGATAAAAACAGGGATTTGATCAAATTCCTCAGGGATATGATCAAATCCCAGGAGATAATAAAAAACATCGCGTAGTATCATTTCCCTTGCGGAATTCAGTGATTTGATCAAGTCTCCAAGACCTTTTAGGGGGATGATAGAATTATAGCAATGGCCGATAGATTTCTTTATTTCCCTTAGCAATTTAATTAAAATTGAAATTGAATTTTGATTTGAGAAAAGATAAAACGAGTTATTTAGGTCAACTAGATTCGAACATTTTAGTAAACACACCTAGTGATTTGATCAAATTCCTAAACTATGTATCTACTCGGGGATATGATCAAGTCTTCGACACGTACACTCTAACACTTAAAAACTGTGAAAAACATGGGCAAATTGTTTCGCATGCATTTTGCATGAGACAATACAAAAACGTGCAATTTAATACGTTACAATGAACAAACGTGTAACCTAGTTTTACACAATTTATAACGAACAAACGTGTAAGTAACGTAGTTTTACACAAGTTACAATGAACAAACGTGTAACGTATCTTTACACAATTTTTTTTTGAACAAACGTGTAACGTAGTTTTACACAAATCACGTATGACTTTGACATTCATGAGCGGCGAACGGACAAGTTTTTGATTGAGACTCCGAATGTAAGCGTGAACCTGCACGTAAGTAACAATTCACTACTCAAGTAAGTAAAATTACATCTCGTTCAAGTGGTTACGCAAGTAATAATATTGTAATACCACTATTATTATTTTTTTCACCTCACTAGCTCGAAAATGCTTTCTTTATCCTTCGAAATCTGCGTGGAAAGTAGCTTTTTATCCTCTAGGCTGGAAAGAGTTTTTGAAATTCGAACGTTAGTCGTGAACGGCTGCCCCCTTGAAAATACATCGACCGCTTACTTTCACAACCTCGTATCTGGCCACAAAATTGCTATAGAATCATCTTTATGTTAAGTACGATAGAGTGTTTGTTTGTTGTATATAATTCAGGTAGATACGAGGTTCAGGAAGAAAGCGTTGAATATTGACGTGTTCACAGAAAGTTCGTCATACAATTATTGACGTACCTAATATTTAAATCTGTTAATTAATCTGTTATTTTATTTTATCTTCTTATTTTATTAAGAAGAATAAAATAACATTCATTTTTTAATTTTACATTTAATTTTTAGTACACCTCGACTTATGCCATGCAATCCTTTTCAAAATAGTAACTGTATGTATTGTAAATACTATTATACCTTTATAATACTAAAAATATTTGATAAGTGGATAATAAAACCGACTTATTAAAAACTACTTGCACAGTTTTTCTTCAACTTGCCATTTTCTGGCTGTAGTGAGGTGAAAAATTGTGTGTTTCGCTCGACTGTAAAGTTGTTTAGCGTCTCGTGCCTTTGAAACCCTCGACTGCGCTCAGGATTCTTCATTTGAACCACTCGCTTCGCTCGTGGTTCAATCTTAGAATCCTTCGCTTGCTCGGGTTTCAATATATGCACTCGCGCCAAACAGACACTTTCCAGCCTTGCATAACAAATAACTATTTTTAAATAAGACGTCACGCCATCTTACAATCATAGACTAAAAACGTGCAGACGTTCGGTTCCTATTCAGAATTGGTTCTAGGTAAAAAATTGTGACTGAATATGAATGACAATTCGTTTAATTGCTTTATTTATACCCAGTTTGATATTTTGAATATTTATTTTATGTTCTTTCTTTTTGATCTAAATAATATCAAAAAAAAATATTTCAAAAATATCTATTTTGCATCCGAGCATAATTACGTTTTGTAGGTAAAATAGCTGTGTCACTTCTGCGGTGTATAATCTATATAGCGTTGACGTCTTGTGACAGTCCGGTATTTGAACATATTTTTGACATGAACGTTCGTGTCCATAGAATATAAGTCAATGGTGTGGGGTATCGTTAGATAGGTATTTTAAAACCATAAATTGCTAAAACGATTTTTCGATTCAATCATTTGTTTGAGAAATATTCAACTTTAAAGTGCAAATTTTCATTAAAATCAAGCGTTCCCCCTCCCCTCTAAAATCTAAACTGGTGGGTGGAAAAATTTGAAAAAATTCAGGATGGTAGTCAGTATATCAAACTTCCAAGGAAAACTATAACAGCTAAGTTTGCTTGAGAATTATTAGTAGTTTATGAGTAAATAGCAGCGTAAAGTATAAAATATACCTAAACTTGGAAGATTCCGTATAAAGTACGAAATCCTTAGAAAAATATTACTTAATTATTTCGTAATGGATACAGAACCCTATTTTAGGCGTGTCCGACACGCTCTTGGCCGGTTTTTAAATATCTGTCTGTCTATGATAGTAGCCATTTAAAATGACCCCACATTGCGTACATTTTGCTCAGGAGATGGGCTCTGCTTACACTGGATATTCATAGATGTTTAAAAATTTATACGGAACCCTCAGTGCGCGAGACCGACTCGCGATTAGAGGGTATTTTTGATCATTCTCCTATTTTTCAGTTTTGTCTCTTGATATGTAAACAAATTAATTAGGTTATCTTAACAAAATGACGTAAACAAATGTTGCTGAAAACTCATTAATTAAATAGTTAGTCCTCATTATTATCGAAGCATTTTATCTCTGTATGAATGCTATCAGTAGCTCTGTGACATAACTAGAATAAACGTACATATGTCAAGCAGTCAGAGCTACGTAATCGTGCCGAGTAAAAAACAAAGTGAGTTTGATTAGAAGCGATCTTTAATTATTTGATGTGCTGCAAATTTGAGAATTGGGGACTTGGGGATATTGCTGAGTGCCCAAATTGCATCGGATGCGCGGGCGGCGCGACTCGTGCGCGGCGCGGCACTCCACTCCTCTCCGGTCCGTCCCGCCGCGCACGCGCGTCCCCGCCGCGAGCGCATCCGCACGTGCACCCACGAGACTATCTGCGCGCGACTTGCCTTCCCCGAAACCGATTATGTCTCGATAGCCCCCTGACACAGTCGCGAGTGCAGTGCGGTTGTTTTGTTATGGCAAAAAACTATTCGCTGCTCCCAAACGCCATGTATACACAAACGGAAGCCTTGAGGGATGTGAAGGACATGTCGGCCAATTTAGTGACCGGGAAGTTCGAAAAGGAGTATCGTGAGCCGGTGAAGAAGAGTAGGGTGTGTGTGATCGCTCTGGCGACCGCCTTCGGAGCCCTGGCGCTTTGTTTGGCGATACTGACGATGGCGCGGGAAGTCCAGCTCGCGCGTCTCCGGAGCGAAGTCGACCAGCTCACCGTCAACTTGATCGCCGTAACTGCCAACGTCAAGTCCCTCAATCAGAAATTAAGCAGCAACAAGCTCTTTAATGATTTCAGGACTATGGATGACACGGTGAGTTTAAAAAACTTTAAGCTTATTTAGTAAATTAGATTAAATCTGAACCACAATAATATTGCGCACGTTCTTGAAATATCCTCAGCTAAATATTATGCCCCGTTTGGCACGAATCGGGCCATTAAATACTAGAAATAAGCAGATGTTTACTAACACCAAAAGCTGTTGACCAAGTTCACAAACAGCTGCCAAATAGTTCGCCTTCTTTACGAAATATAAAATCCATTTACATGCATAACAATATAAAATCGAGAGTAGTTAGCAAACCTATACGCTTAAATTTTAAAGGATCCTAAATTTCTTATTTTGATTTACCTAATATGAGTTCATAGTATAGCAAAAACAATTATTGGGTCGATTGTAACATATTTAACTGAATATTGTTTCTATCGAGTACTATACTTTTCGCAGAACAGTTACTTTGTTTCTGTTCCTGACATATCGAATTACTTCCACTAGTATAATTTCAGTTCAGCAAATACGTACGTACGTAACAAGCGCCTATGTTGTTTGTGTTGTATTTTTCCGACGCTTAGGTAAGGATGTAGACCACCCACAAGCAAAGGTTTCATTTAACATACAAACTCCACAAAGACGTTAAGCTTATAGTAACTTACCTACCAAACTGTCTGTAATTTACATTGAAAGTTTTCCCGACGCATCTTTTTTCTGTATTTGTTACGATAATCAATAGCAGAATCTAACATTGATCGGATCTTAGAGTATACATTAGCTTGCTTATGTATACTCTAAGGATCGGATTGATCCTGAGAGCAAGCGGCAACACAAGCGACAAGAAATCCTCAGTTTTATGCAGTATTCGAACAATAGTTACTTGACCTTTGTCTCACATTTAACAGCACGTAATTGAGGCCCCGTTTCTCTAATGTCTAATAACATAAACAGGCTAGTATATGTCCACTACTGTCCGCATGTTATCATAATCATGTGTTCTATAACAACTTTAAATGCTACGCAAATTACCGTCGCTTACGACAGGTACTAGGTGTTCAATTTCAAATGAGTTGAGAGGTCTCTTTACTTTTACTCGCTACGGTTGGAAACAGACAGGTAGACGACTCCGCTTTTTATAAACATTGTAGCAAAAAAATTACGGGCTCACGGGGGTTCCCTTTCTTATTATGGTTAAAAAAACAATGGTTTGACAAATGAACCCTTGGAAAAAGTTGTCAGGCCACTCGGATTTATACGGCCCACTTTTTTTACTGACAGCGAAGGATGCACATTCTGGCATCAGTTCAGACTAGAAATTAAATAAAAAATAAATAAATACCATGGAACACCAATACTTGACATCAATTGACCTAGTCCCAAACTAAGCAAAACTTGTGCTATGGACACTAGGCAACGGATAAACATACATACTTAGGTATATAACTAAATACATACTTAAATACATATTAAACTGCCAAGACTCGAGAACAAACATTCGTATTATTCATACAAATATCTGCCTCGGCCGGGATTCGAACCCGGGACTTCAAGCTTCGTAGTCAGGTTCTCTATCCACTTGGCCATCCGGTCGTCAACCGTCGATTATCGTTTAATCCTCTCGGACTGACAGTGATAAATGTGATAATCCAGACCGATGAAAATTTAATATTTTGCGTATATTATAATTTATAATCGTCAATCCGTTATGGATAACAGAAATTCAGAATAGACTGACCTGATGCCAGAATTAGGGTGTAGCCAATGTCTTATGGAGGTTCAAAAACCATTACCTTCATTTTTTAAATATAATCTGGTGTACTTAAGTCATAAGAGTTCGTAAGAGCCATATTAAAAATACTAATAATAGACAACAATTAGTTAAACATGATTGTTATTAAAATATATATCACTTTCATTGATACTTGGCTCACTCTGCATGATCTTTTTATCGATGGGAGCATAATGCCCGTAACTTGACTACATCATTCAAAAACCCATGCAAATAACAAGGACATGTAAGTTCTTACCGGCACGTTAACCCACCGTGCTTGGAATAATATTACATAATCAGTAGGCACGTAGTAGGTACAGTGTCGATCTTCGATAAGATCATTCCTCGTCAGAGTGTATCTCTAGTCAGCATCATTCATTTATTGTTCACCAGCTTGTGCCCAAGGGTTTGCCCCGTAAACAACTAAAAAAGACGGCCCAACTTACCCCATGGAAATTTCAAAATATTCCATCTTAGTGCATCTTTGTGACCGTCAAAGAATATGTGTGATATATGTGAAATCTCTAGTTACAGTGGTTTATAAAATATTATCGTATCTGCGTAGTCTGTGGCAGCCTTTAGGCTGCATGTTGTGTTGTTCTTTTAGCCTCCTAAGCCCTAACTTTTTTTAACCGACGTTGTACGTCTTAAGACCTAGACGTGGTTCACTATCTTTGTTATTTAGGATATTATTTCAAATTTCATAAAATTCTTTATTCAATTAATAATTTGTACTACATAAAGTACATTCAGTCGTTATTCTTAGTGTTAATCGGTCCTTTATATTATAAAGTAGGTACGTGAGGGCTCATGAGGTTAGAGGCAGTGGTAGGTATAAGTATGTATGTAGATAATCTACGGCAGCATTGCAGCAGAATTATGCGTGCCTAACTCACAATGCGTTGCCAACCTAGAGGCTTAAGATGGAATACCTCAAGTGCCAGTAATTTCACCGGCTGTCTGACTCCACGCCGAAACACAACAGTGCAAGCACTGCTGCTTCACGGCGGGATTAGCGAGCAAGATGGTGGTAGCAATCCGGGCGGACCTTGCACATGGTCCTACCACCTGCATTTTTCAATTTATATTTCCATATTAATTTATATTTCCATTCTTCCCGTTTCATTCTCAACAATAAATCGAACAACTAGATGCGAGTGCCACTACCACGATTGTCTTTTGGTGCATAAGCAAGCTTAGCTTGCTTATGTATACTCTAAGTGCATAAGCTATATTTGACAACCTTAGAGCGACCGCCGAACGTAGGTATGAAAAGTGAAGTACGTACAGGAGATTGACTTCTAAACTATCTGTTTTGTGCTTCAGGTATGAAAATAAACCAACCAACTCGACCATTAGAGATGTCCTCGAATTGTTTTGTTCATTACGGTCACCACTGATACACGCTTGTCATTCGCCATTACTACCCTATAGCTGTTATAAGTATTGGATGGGTGTTACGTTACGATGTCGTTGTTCTGTTAGAGGAACCTGCTCCTTTCTAAGACCCACATTGCGTTGGAATTTCTACAAGTATTAAGTATTCAGACTTAAACGTCAACGGCTACTAAACTCCACGGCTCATCATTACTTTATGATATACTTTCTACACGATTTGATAAAAAACCGGCCAAGAGCGTGTTGGACACGCCCAAGATGGGGTTCCGTAGCCATTACAAAAAATCAAATAAGTAATATTTATAATAATATAAAATTTTCCAAGTCTAGATATACTTACATATGTATTTATTTTATACGTTACGCTGCTATTTACTTTTAAACCACTAATAATTCTCAAGCAATCTTCAATATGGGGGGGGGGGGGGAAGGGTGAAACCTCGATTTTTGCGAGTTGAATATTTCGTACTTATCACTGAATCAAAAAGTTGTTTTGGCAACCCCCTCAATTGTTTTAAAAGACCTATTCAATGATAACCCACACTATTGGTTAGTCGAAAAAAAAAACCCCACTTTACGTCTATATGACTATATGGGAGCCTGGGAGGTACCCTAAAAAATTTTTTTTAGTTTTTTATTTACCACTTGGTCGGCGTGACTGATGTGTATATTTATGAAAAATTACAGCTTTCTAGTACTAAAGGTCTCTGAGTTTAGCCGCGGATAGACAGACGAACAGACATGGCGAACAGAGACAGACCGCGAAACTATAAGGGTTTCTACTACGGAACCCTAAAAATTATATTATAAAGGTTCCTCACTCATTCACCCTCATTTTCACCGAAGGTTGAATCAATTATGGCTGCTACGTATAACGTGTGATATAACCGCCAATTGTCCTTCATTTGATCAATCGTAGGCTATTGACGAATGGAGTATTTTTTTTAAACTCGTCTGTAACATTGTCGTCTGCCGGTTTCAGAAGGCGTATATATTGTTTGTGCAGTAGTCCTTACATGAACCAACTAATGAATGGCATTTAGGCTTTATCAAGGCAACATGCGTCATGGGTGTAAAATGTTAACCTATTTAAATTTATAACGCTCAGTGAATTCCTCCTAATCAAGCATATAACATTCAATTATTAAAAATATATTTCAGTGTAAAAACCACTTTGTGTATGAAATGACACACTAAACCCACGTAAGTATACCTACAAAATTTGATTAATAGCTGTATTCATAGGTCACTTTGTCCTGTAATTCCTGGAATTCATTTTATCGATGACTAATTAACTAACTAACTCAAAATAAACATGGCTGTGGTTTTTACGGTACATACACTCATTACACTCATCGCATCAAATTTGAACACGTAGTTAAATCAAGTTAAACACAGTTTGTTTGCAGTTCGATATTAAATTTCACCATTTCATTGATAAATTGAACACTTATCGAAATTAATTATATTCTGTTAAGACAAAGGCAATTGTTACTGCTACGTAGATGTGTAGATATAAGCCGGTGTATTAAGTAGAGTATATTTATCGAAAGTTCCATAGTAAAATGACTGCGATTTTACAAGCTTTTATTTAGTTTCACCTGTCCCTTTGTCTGTCTGTCTGTAATCAAATCTTGCAATCTGTAATCAGATCTACCAACTTCCAATAGTAGGATTGACTTCAAATTTAGTATACTTATGTAAATTGCATGACAATACAATAATCCTGGTAGTCCAGCCAGGATCGTCTCCACAGGATGGAACTCTTCAACGTTATTGGCATCGACTTGAAATTTGGTATGAAAATGTAGTTTTGGTGACAATACAAGTACAGTCAGCAAAAAAAGCTTGTATTTAAATGTAATTATTACTAAAAACATTTATTTTAAGCTTATAATACAGATTACCAAGTGTCATATCACGAATCACTTCACCTTGTAACTACTTATGTACACTCTTGGTAAGATTTTTTTAAACTTATAACTAGTTTCCTACCTATCCCAAATCTAATGGTACCTACAAGTTGGTGTATTTGAAGAACTGTATCATGGTATCATCCCTACTTTTAAACTAGTACAGTACATTTCACATACCTCGGGCTTATTCAATTTATCCTCGTTCCCAGTATTTAGGAGTCTACTTATATAGCGACTTCAAGTTATTATAGTTATACAGTACAGTAGGTATTATTAAACGACCATGACCCATTCTGACCAACATTTCCAACACGCAACTTTATCAGTGCAATATGATCCGAGCTCTAAGGTTAGAGGCACTTGCAATAACTACTGACAGAGGCATTTGATTTAAAATGATGTATGTACCCTTCATGGTGTGTTATTATGTCATGTAACCGCTAATGGCAGGTACGAAACAGGTTTGGTTCGCACAACAAACCGGCCAGGATGTAAACACGAGCGTGCCTGCCGGCGCCGCCGGGCTTGTGTCCACGGTAACACGGTCAAAACGACAACGATAATATTATTATGGATCAGTGGCGTAAGATCAGATATTTCCGTAGTAAGTATATATATATTATATATACATACGTATATTTCTGGAATCTTGTACATATGTCCTTTTGTCCAATTTTGTAATAACCTAACCATAAAAAAATCATTTTTAATACAAGCTTTTTTTGCTGACTGTACCTGCATTGTCACCCAAACTACATTTGCATACCAAATTTCAAGTTGATTCTATCAACCGTTGAAGAGTTCCGTCCTGTGGAGACGATCCTGGCTGGACTACCAGGATGTCACTACTAGATTATTGTATTGTCACGCGATTTACATAAGTATTCCAAATTTCAAGTCAATCTGACTACTGGAAGTTGGTCAAATTTAATTTACAAGATTTGATTACAGACACAGATAACAGGGCAGGTGAAACTAAAAAAAGGTTGTAAAAAATTAGACAATTCGGTGCGAATAGCTATGGACGCTTCAAAACTGTTATTCATAGGCTAATTATACCTAGTGCCATCTACAAAGACGCGTGATTTTGACAAAATTAGACATTAATGACATTGCAATAAGAATAAGAACCACGGCACGTGTCATCGCCAATGACTCTACCTCTGCTCTACCTATACATTCGAACCAAATTAATTTTAAATCACAAAGCAACCTTTTCTCACTTTATGTTGTAATGATACCGCAAAACCTGACCTTGAATCGTTATCCTCCTGAGTCCTGACATTTTTTAACAAACTTAGTGCTTAAGACTTAGTACTTAAGACCTAAATTTGGTTGACCTAAGCTGCTTTATGATCTTGGATATTATTTCAAAATTCTTGGAATTCTTTATTCAATGAATAATTTGTACTTTATAAAGTAAATTCTGCCCTTATTCTTAGTGTTAATTGGTCCTTTATAAAGTATGCGAGGACTCAGGGGGTTAAAGTTAGTCTGTACGACGTTTTATGGTGGCGCATGATTTTATGATCGCTTTGCGATCTTGAGCCAGCTCTTACCAGCCTTCGACCCCGAGGTCCGAAAGAGTTTTCAGGACCTCATCCCGCCAGAAGCACTTCCATTGGTAGCGGTACAATAAAATAGTAATATTAATCGTTTATACTATATAATCGATGATTACTTAATGGTTTGTTCAACTCATGATTAGGTACAAGTTAATAATAGTCCGATTAGTTTCGATCTTTTCTGAAGACCTGTGTTAAGATATTTTATTAATGTTCCCCAAGTTATACTTCTACTCGTAAGTTGTAAAGCTCACTATCAGAATGGAAATATTTCTTATAATATTGGTACTTACTTTAGTATACTGTAGAAAAATATGCTTAGTAGATTTTATTTGGCATAACATAATGAATAAATGATTCTATACTGTAGTATTTAAAAATCAAAGAAATAAGATACCTACCTACAATTTAAAGGTAATGTCCATATTTTTTATTGTATCAAACACATTAACAAAAAAGAATTCCCACGTCAAGAAATTGTTAGTCCAGGTGAAGCTGGAGCGCCAAATGAAAACATACAATCAAATTCAAGTCTAAGCTAGTTTTTGCCTGGGCCCGCGTCTGTCCCACGGAATCTCAGTTTATTGCCCGCCCGTGGGCCGTGACCTTTGGACAGAGGCCAACCATTGATACCAATTGACGTAATAAGAACACGTAGATACGTCTAGGTTCACGTGAGTATTTTTTTTACCTCTAAGTTTAGATAGGGGCCAAAGTGAAAGAAATCACAGTACATTGTTATATTGTACCGTTTGTACCCAAATAAACATAAACATTTATTATTGCGGACTATGGTAGGTAATCTAGACTGGAGACAATGTTTTTCAGGAATTCTTGTTGGATATTTGATGTTTAGATATTGAAATTAACTTTGATAGGAGACAGAGCAGCTAGATTTACTCAATCTACGGCTTGGCAAGCTCCTTTGAGTAACCTACTAGACATCAGTAAATAATTATGTAGAACAACCCTATGTACAAAAGTTTAAGTGTGTACATACGTACCTAAAACTGTATCTAAGAATAAGTAGATATTTCTTCATTTTTAAGTTTTTTATCTATCTATCTATTTGTCCTTTTTTGATCCCTCGTATGGTAACGGGTGTATGTTATATTCACAGTCTGTTTATATCAGTTTCTATCAATAAACATATTCTTGTAGCTTTGTTGCGTTCAGAAACAAATCAGTTATTTGTCTTGGCATTGAAATCTAATTGTAAAGCTTTCCTATTTGTTGTTACCGTTATTTTATCCTCTTTGAATCGTTTCTCTCTATTTCAAAACGAGACGCGACAATTTTACCTCAAGCTCACGCCTCTCTACTGATAATAAGAACACTTTCATACTTTGTCTTTATCGTTGTTCAAACTTAAAGCTGGCGTGAACGAACTAAATTCTATAAAAAATAAAGCTCTTAACAAGCAGTAACTCACTCTAGATTATGGCTACCGGAGTTGTTAAAACACTATAAAAACTGTGAGGGTCATTAATATTTAATGGGCTGAGATATAGACTTATCACACACGCGTTTGGAACAGTTTTAAGAGTAAATAGTAAAGCATTGCCCATTTCCCACCTCAAAACAAAATTGAAGACCGTTACTGTTATGATCTCGTAAAAAACGTACTACGATAGGAAAATGAGATTACTTATAACTTATACTACCTTTTGCCCGCGGATTCGCCCGCGTGGAATTCGGTTATCGCGCGCTGTTCCCTCGGGAACTGTGCTTTTTTCTGGGATAAAAAGTAGCCTATGTCACTCTCTGGTCCATAAAATATCTTTATGCCAAAAATCACGTCGATCCGTCGCTCCGTTTCGACGTGAAAGACAGACAAACATACAAACACACACACTTTCGCATTTATAATATTAGTATGGATTGTTGCGACACTCAAGACAATATAAGTACGTAAGTATAATATTGTTACAACTGCGAAATTCTTCGAAGATATCTAGTTTATGATAAGATCAGTGTTGTGTTGTTTACTTAGGTTAGGGAAACACACGTTTATTTACATGGAGCCCTTAAGATCCTTTCCCGATTGTGTTGGGTTGATCGATGCTAGCGATAATCGGTGAGTACTATAGCGTATTTTAGTCCATTAACCAGCCGCGAAATGTGCAAATCTGAAAAGGTGCATTTATTTAGAAGAATCACCATCTCAGAAGGTGCACTTGCACTATCTTTAAAAGTTTACCTTGGGATGCACAGAAAGTAGGTACAAATAATAAAATTTCTGTTCCTTTTTTATTAGGTTTACGGGTAACAATAATAAGCTAGCCAGAATGCAAGGAATTTAAGGAGTTATTATTAACAAGTCCCTAGATTACTCGCGTTTTGGCCTTGGCTATGGCTTTCACGGCCGTATTCCCGCTACCCTAATTATCTCCGTCGTTATACTAATTGGTGTGATCCTCCTAATACGGCCGCAAGCATTGACAGAACGCTTGTCAATGTTATCATGGGAAACAATGACCTTGTCACTAACCAACGTGGACCATTTGATGTCTGCAAAAAATCATCTTAAAAACATTATTCTACCTGTAAAAAGATGCAAGTCTTGCAACGAGTTACGAGACAGACTGATACGCAAATATGCAATGTTAAACCAAGTTGATTACTGTAATTATTACCGGCAAGAACAATTGTTCTTGATTACCGGGGAGTTTTTTATGTCATAGAGGCCACAGCAGATAAACGAAGATGGTTTATAGAACTCGATTTCCACTGATTTGCTTATTTTGAAACCGTGGAGGAACACATTTTATAGTCCTCAAATAAAGAGTAGGTATATAAACCAAATTAGCTCCAGATTGCCAATTATTATTATTGATTATCCATGGGAACATCTGACTAAAAACTTAATTTTTTTTTGTGGAATAGGGGGAAAACGAGCAAACGGATGGCATTGTAAGCGAATAAATTGTTATCTGATAACAATTAGCTAACTAACAACATCTTACAGTGATCCCATCAATATAGGATATCTTTATTTTTTAAATACCTACACATAAATGAATTCCACGCACGGCTATACTGTTGAACTTTAAGTTACATACTTAACAGAGTTCTAGACTACTAAACTTATTTTTCCTTTTATTTTATACTACTTCGCTCGCGCAGAATTAGTACGTAGTTAAAGACTTTATTGATCCCACAGGAACTATTATTTCGGGATAAAACTAGCTTATATGTTAATTCAAGGTATGTATTACCTGTATGCCAAATTTCATGCAAATCCGTTCAGTAGTTTTTGCGTGAAAGAGTAACGAATGTCCAAACATAAGTACATCCGTCCATACAAACTTTCGCGTTTATAATATTAGTAAGATTTGAATCATCAAATATTTTGTTATTAGATATGTACAAAAACCCAATATTTGAGCAATACACTGCAATATACTGGAAAATAATCCTGAGTCCTGAAGTTTTTTAACAAACTTAATGCTTAAGAACTAAGACGTGGTTGAAATGCGTTTCTTATTTTGGATATTATTTCGAAATTCTTAGAATTATTTATACAATGAACAATTCGTACTTTATAAAGTACATTCGGCCGTTATTTTTAGTGTTTAGTCCTTTATAAAGTACGCGAGGACCAAGGAGGATAAAAGGCTTTACAGCCACATGTGCGCCGTTTACCTACTTTTAGCTCACCTATTATTTCTAAACTATTAGTAGTTGTGTAGTTACGTGTAATAGTGACTTACAATTGCCTTTGTTTCACTCAACATCACAGCAAACGGCAAGGGCTCAGTAATTACGTAATTACTTTCGTTAATGACAATTTGTTTCCATTGAGATAATAAATATGCATAGCGTTTGTTCCTAGCAATTAGGCCAAACTAATTAAGTCTTTCACAATTTTTAATTTACATAATTAACTTGCTGTCGAGTAAAAGGAAAAATTGTAATATTTTGTTATTTCAGAAACGTATCAGGTACATTTTTTTTAATAATAGTGTAGGTAAGTGCCTCGCTTTTTCTAGTGGATTTTTTTTTTCTTCATTTTCGTGCTTAGTGAGGAGACGCTAAAAATTTGAAGTCTGATAATGAAAAGTTACTTTTTGAGGATGGGTAGTTTCGGAAATCTTGGAGAAATAGATACAAGTATAATTTTCGTACGAATCGCCCGGAAAGTAAAGCGTAAACGGTTCGCCTTGTAACATCAACATCATATTCCGGATTCATTCAATACAAACATCACATAGACTTAAACTGTAATCAAACAAATACAGCATCTTTCAAACACACCATCATAGACTAAAAGCAATCGTTAAAAAAATACGTAAGCATTGGCACAGTATAAACAAGTGTATAATTTACAAATAACTCGTCAACCTTACACTTGCTGAAAGCATAAGGCGCATCCGTCCGCCTCTCTGCACTCTCACGGGCGAGACTGGGCGATGTAGCTATTGTGCTTGTACGAATGTAAAATCAACGTGTTATATTGATTACATACTGGTGTATACTGTGACATAGGTTTAGTTAGACTGTCAGCATCCGAGCACGTGAGCTTACAATTTCACCGAATAAATATAGACGGTCGGAAGTTTACAAACCCTTTCGTTGGACGTACGCCAGCGCACAGCGTAGTGATCGCAATGCGTTCTAGGAGACCATTTTATAGCGCTAGAATTGAAGCTCTTTGAAAAATGCTCTAATGGATCAGCAATTGATGCAAGGTTGTGATGGTCTACTCATTAGTTATCTATCTACGTATCTAATACCTTTAAGATCAATTCTTTTATATAAAAGAATTATATATATTGGGGATCTCGAAAATAGCTCCAACGATTTCGATTAAATTTGATATGTAGGGGTTTTCCGGGATGAAAAATCGATCTAGCTTGATCTTATTGAGCAAAGCTCGGTCGCGCAGGTATTATGTCACAAAATGAAACCCGAATATATTTGAGCCAGTGGTTGAGTAGGTGTACTTAAAAACCCTTGTTAAAGTCTTTGAAGAGACGATAAATGTTTCAGTAATATAAGTCAGTGTTCAAACTGTTGTATTTAGGTCCCTACGTCGGATATGAATAAATTTTGAAAGAAAAAATTCGGCGAAAATCTATACTAGGGATGTTCATTCGGACTCAGTATTTTATTTTTATGATACTATTTTATAGAAACTTGTACCTGCATATATGTAGAAGGGTGTGTCAGTCATCATTCTTCACTGCGAATTATTGACTGAAGAAAGCAGGAACGGCAATTCCCATTTATTAGAACAAAAGGCAGATATTAATTACAAGGTGGAAATTTCTAAATATACTGAGTTCTTAAGAACAAACACGACAAGAAGAGGGATTAAATTGAAGCTCCCAGATATTATATAAATAATTTACAAAATTTTCCTACTAAAATAACAGAACATTGTAATGAAAAGAAAATATTTCTAGGTCCTCTTTACGAAGCAAATAGGACAAGATTTTCTCTGAAATTCGTTAATTTGTACAAGAGACCCAATTATTATCTTACATGAAATATTTACTGTAGCAACAAAAGGTATGAAAATATGAAGAGCTCTCCAGGCAGGCTTGCTTAGATAGAGCACTTAATTACAGGAGATGGCATCGCACATTCACACACCTCACACATCGCACACCACACACTCTAGCAAAATATCATAAAATGCGTAGGTATCATATTTAGTATAAGTAAGTATCAAGGAACGTAACAAATTAAATTATCACATGTGTGTCTGTAGAAGACCTGTTTGCTGCTAAGCTCTCACACACACAAACATCACGCCTGTATGCCCAAATGGGGTAGGCAGAGCACTCGAAACGTTTAGAAGCCACTTTTAGCAATTTTAGGTTATAAGCTAAGCTCGCTTTCCAGAAAAAGTGGCAGTGTTTTTTTCTCACACACGTGTGTAAAAGCTTAACGTACCTATCTATAGGCATGTCAAGTACGGCTTACCATTTATAGCATTAAAATATGTTTCAGGAAATTAAATGTTATTTTCCGTGACATTTTTTTGATGTGGGAATAGAATTCTAAGAAAATCTTGTTAAATGTCAAAGGAGGTGGAGTTGAGTACATGTATAGCTGACGACGTTGAAATTACTTTGTTCAGGCTCTCTTTAGCCTAAGGCAAAATTAAAACATTTAATTTTTTTATAAAAATTAACGTATTTAAAAAATTCAAACAAATGTAATTGCTATTTTCGTAAGGTTACTTTTTAGGGTTCCGTACCCAAAGGGTGCCAACGGGACCCTATAACTGAGACTCCGCTGTCTGTCTGTCTGTCTGTCTGTCTGTCCGTCCGTCCGTCTGTCATAGGGCTCTATCTCTTAAGCCGTAAAAGTTAGACACTTGAAATTTTTACAGATTATGTATTACTGTGGCCGCTATAACAACAAATACTAAAAATGAAATAAAGTTACAAATTAAAGGGGGTCGTCATACAAGAAACGTGTTTTTTTGAGCGTTTTTTTGTTGCTAGGCATTATTAGCCGTTGCTAAGGCGATCGAGTCGGTAGCTATGTCGTTTGAATATTTACCTTAAGTTTTGCGATATTAATGATTAGATTTTAAGTTTCGATAATATAATTAGTGACTGTCTGATTTATTAGTTTTTGTGCAAAATTAATGAAGCAATTTATGAATTACAAACCTCAATGAAGCCAACTTTGATAAAGCGCTGGTCAAATCCGCTCTGTACTAATCACTATGTTTACTTATTGTTTTTTACACTAAATTAAACTAAGTATTTTTTAACACTATTTACAAGGTTTATATTACAGTTTAAAATTTATTTACACTAAGTCGAACTTCTTATTATTTAATTACACAACATACGAAGTCCGCAGAATTTCCCGCGAATAAACCGCATGACAGCCAATTTTTTTTAAAACCTGTGGGTGGCAATAGCTTCAGAAGCAAACAGCCAGAACCAAAGAGGTTCAGAATTCAAATTATTTTTTATTCGAAATACTTGTACAAGTGCTTAAGTAAATGTTGGATTTTTTTTTAGAAGCTTTTCTTTAGCTGGCCCTGTTTGTTTATTTATTTTTTTATCGTTTGTTTGGGTCAAATCGTGGAAGCAAAATTTCAACCACTTTCAGTGGTCCGACTGACTTGGAAATTTGGCATACTTATGTAAATTTGGTGACAATACAATAATCTGGTAGAGACATCTTGGTGGTCCTGCCAGGATCGCCTCTGCAGGAGGGAACTCCTCAATAGTGAATATACCGACTTGAAATTTGGTACAGATTTAGATGGTAGAGATTTAGATTTAGATGACAATGCAAGTACAGTCAACAAAATGTACATTCGGCAAGAAAAACTTGTATTAAAAATGAAATTTTTAACAAAAACTTATTGTGATGAGATAAGGTATGTTTGCTCGGGTGGAATCTTTCAACTAAAATTTGAAGTGGATACTTCAACCGATTGAGCTTAAATTTTACACGCATGTATAAATCCGATGACAATGCAATATCATTGTGACATAGAGTTGATCTGATGATGAAGTTAGATGTTGGCCATAGGAACTCTGTAATAAAACGACACGACCGCATCGATTTTGGTCTCATTTGATTCATCTTGACGACTACCTACTTTGGTAACCGGGGAGAAAAGTACCACCAGAAAAACCACCAGCCTCTCGGACTGGCAACCCTAGCCAAAACAACACTTGTTTCGAGAGCTCATTATTGTTTTTTAATTGTTTTAAATCAATTACTACATATATTTAAGTTTTAAAGTTATTGGTTGAGTAGTGAAAGTGCACGCGGACACTAATTTGGATTATACACTCACAAACACTTCAGGAAGAGAAATCTATGCACGTCATGCGATGGTGAGGAATAAATTTTAACGTTTCATGATTTGAAATTTGAATTGGAATTGGAAATAAACGCTTTTATAACGGGACATCACAACAGAGACGCAAGAGCAATGTCATTCATTATGAGAGATTGACACTGACAGTTGGTACAGCTGAGCAGTGACGTTACCGTGTAACATATCAGTGTTGCCGTATAACAAAGTAAAGGCAAATATCATCTAAATAAATAAAAAACGGGCGTTTAAAAAACTGCGCCCATCGTACTAAAAACCTAAACCATTTCTTCTTCGCGATAGAATTATAAGATGGAGCCAGTGTGTGCAAAATGCAACATAAGTCTGCAAAATGGTGATGCTCTTAAATGTTTCAAATGTAAACAGTTGTATGACATAAAATGCGCAGGAAGGTCCGCCAAGCTTTACCATTTGATGACAGCGGATAGGAAAAAGGCTTGGGTGTGCCTACCATGTCGATCCATTCCATATACATATGCAACAAAAAAAGTTACTACTAAAAAAACACCTACTTTAGTGAAACAGGCTGATAAACAAGACGTCACGTTAGGGGGAGAATCAGCCAAGAAAGTACCGGTCGTTGCTCCTTCTACATCCCCTGAGACCAAATTATCCCCGGCTTTCTGTACGTTCCTAGAACACAATGTATCCCAAATAAGTGCCTTACCTGGAGAGCGGAAACCCGTTAATAGCGAAAACCCCATAAACACTGCCGCGGGAGTGTCGGGGGCGGCACACACTGAGGACATGGTGATTGGTATATCCCCTGTACACGGCGGATTGCCTACGCCTGGTGTGTGCCCGGCCCAGCCACTAACGGACTGTGGTGAGGAATGCAACGAGTTTGACAACGCTGCCATGCATGGGCGGAGAAATTTTCTCAGTCCATCACACAGGAGTCTTTCACCAACAAACATTCCAGATGAAACTGAAAATTCGCCAAACAAAACACAACTCAGCCTACCACCTAACTTCTCATTCGACAGTTCCACGCAGACTGCCGAGCTGGAAGAAACAATAAGCCGACTTGAGACAGAACTTCGTATTGCTCATGAGGAAATAGAAAAATTAAACGCCGAAATAATTGATCTCAAAAAGAAATTGCTACATTGGGAACAAAAAATAAAGATTTTCAAATCGGTAGGAATCGATGACATATCTATTAACAACTCGACACCTAAAACGAGAGGTTGGCGAAGTTCAAAAAAGGATAGACGACGTCGTCTCGCACACACTAATGGCGAACTACTCCAAAAATTAGAAGCCACGCACGAAAATTTTACAACAACACCGGAAACAAACAGCAGACCAACAGCTGCAGTCGGGGTCGAATTGAATTGTCCATGTTCGTGCCATGGATCGACTACAGAGCCTATTCTGGAATATTCATCAATGGGCCATAATAACAAAAAAACAATATTCGTATTGGGAGATGAGCAGGTTTGCGGGCTGTCGGGGTCAATACAGATGTCACGAGCAGGGAAATGGAATGACAAATACATGCCCACGGCCATGATCAAGAGAAATGCGTCATCATTCCATGTGCTGGACTATTGCGACAGCATAAAGGAATCGGCATCTAAGGACGATATTGTGGTATTGTGTGTGGGTGGTAATGATGTGAACCCGTTCCATGTGTTAACTAATGTCAGCGTAGCTTTGCATAAGTTCTCGACTATTGATGTTAAGGTTTTGATTTTGCCGGTTCGACGGAACCCGAATCTAAATGTGGGAAAATTAAACAACGGTCTTAAAGAACTGATAAGTAACTATGCAAACGGAGAATTTATCAATATCAACTATTATGTTAAGTCAAATTCAGCTTATTTAAAAAATATATGTTCTAGTATTAATTCATTTATTGATGGAATAGCGCACGAGTCGCAGTTTCTGGTGCAAAATTTAAATGACTTTAGATATCCTCCACTCTATAGGAATGAGACCAGTCAAAGTGATAGTGGGCAGGCTACTGTGACTCGGGAGCCCATCATGCAGACACCCAAGAATACGCCTGGGGGAGACCTGGAGGGGACGTTTTTTCGTTCCCACTAAATGTCTCACTTTACTTCATCAAAATATTGCCGGTCTCTTAAATAAACAGGATTCCCTCGAATTAGCTATTAATCAACTCGAAGATAAGGGAAAATCTATTGACTTAATATGTCTCTCTGAAACGTTTATGAAAGTAGGAGATGAGGTAAATCTATCTTTAAAAAATTACAGTCTAATATGTCATTACAGCAGATCCAAAAAAAGGAGAGGCGGTGTTTGTATAATTGTTAAGTCTAATAAGATAGATTGTAACCCAATCCACGGAATTAGGAACTTTTGTAAAGAAAATCTATTTGAATGCTGTGGTGTAGACATTCCTGAGAGTAATTTATCAGTAATATGTTTGTATAGGATCCCACGTGCGGACGTGGACGTTTTCTTTGATCAGCTGCACGAATTACTTAGATATTTGACAACAAAATTACCCAAAAGGCAAATCGTAATATGCGGCGACTTTAACATTGATCGACTAAAGACTAACCTAGAAATCACTAAGGAATTTGAGCGAATTTTGGAAAGCTATAATTTTAGATTACAAATCTCAGAACCTACTAGAATAACGAGTCTCTCTAAAACCTGCATAGACAATATTGGTATAAATTTTGAGATAGGTCATAGTTCCATTGTTCATCATTTAAACTTGTCAGACCACTCGGCTCAGACGATTAATATACCTATTAACCCTAAAATCTGCCCCACATATTGGTACATAGAGAAATATGACTTTTCTAATTCAAATCGGAAAAAATTTCGTGACGCACTAACTAGTTTAACATTTAATGACGTATTTACATGTGATAGTGCAAACGAGGCTTTCAACTTGTTACACGACCACCTACAACTTTTTTTTAAATTGTGTTTTCCAGCTACTAAAGTAAAAATTCAAGCAAACAAAAAGCTACGGTGGATCACACGCGGCATAAAAAATTCTTCGAAGACTAAAAGAAGACTATTCTTAAAAATCACTCGTGAAAAAGATAAGAAAGTTAGAATAGATCTCAAAAATAGACATAATACTTATTCTAAATTATTGAAAAGATGTTTGATAAAAGCTCAAAAAATTAATAACATGAAATTGTTAGCTAATGCTGACAATGTTGCGACTACTGCGTGGAACATCATTAATGAAAACACTGGCAAAACTCGTCCAAAACAGACAATAGACAAGATTAATATCAACGGAAATTCAATCACAAACTCTAAGGACATTGCTAACATGTTTAACAAAATATATTCTCAACAAACTACCGGTTCCAATATCGATTCTGCGAATTACCGTGACCTCATGAAGTGCATGGGCCATTCTAACGCATCCACTATATACTTAAAACCTACTGATCATTTTGAAATCATTAAAATAATTAAATCTCTTCGCAACACGAAATCGTCAGGATATGATGACTTGACAACTTCATTAATAAAAGATAACGCCACTGTACTTGCGGGGCCACTGAGTCATATCATAAATCTGTCCATGATGGAGGGCATTTTTCCGGATCGCCTTAAACTTAGCATTATTAAACCTTTATTTAAAAAGGGGGATCGGGAGCTGTGCGATAACTATAGACCGGTTTCCATTGTACCAATATTGTCTAAAATATACGAAAAAGTAATTTACATTCGAATGATTAACTTTCTGGATAGGTGCGAAATATTGAACGCCAATCAATACGGATTTCGAAAACGGAAATCGACTACCATGGCTGTATATAAGTTAATCAGGGACATTACGTCATTTAGAGATAAAAAGACTCCAGTAACAACGATCTTCATGGATATGTCTAAGGCCTTTGATTGCGTCTCACATGAGATCCTTCTGCGGAAGCTATACCACTATGGCATTCGAGGAAATTGCTATGACTGGTTACGAACTTATCTATCAAGTAGAAAACAGAAAACTGAAGTTAGGTCCTATTGTGCTGAGACAAAAACTTTAACTAAAGTGCTTTCTGATCAGGCGGATGTTATCATGGGCGTCCCTCAGGGTAGCATACTAGGACCATTGTTATTTTTAATTTATATAAACGACCTCCCCAATGTAACTCGAAACAAAATTCTTCTTTTTGCTGACGACTGCTCTGTAATTGTTCCTGGTAAAAACCCGGCAACTTATCAGACAGAAGCAAATTTGGTTTTTAATAATATTAACACTTGGTTACTGAATAATAAATTAAAAGTGAATATGAGTAAAACTAAATACATGGAATTTTTTGCGCCTCAAAGCAGTCCTAAAGGAATAACGATTGAATATAATCAAGTGCCCATAGAAAGTGTTAAAACTATCCGATTCCTTGGTGTGGTGTTGGACTGCCACTGTAACTGGCAGTCACATGTTGAGCAGCTAGTCAGTAGACTCAATAGATTCGTTTTTGCTCTGCGTAGATTGACACAAGTCGTGTCGCAGCGATCCGCTCTGTTGGCGTTTCATGGACACATAATGTCAAACCTCCGGTATGGTCTTATCCTATGGGGAAACTCCACCTTTGCTAACCGTGCATTCCTACTGCAAAAGAGGTGCATCAGGGCGATCTGTGGCGCTGGTAAAACCGATTCGTGTAGGCCATTGTTTAAGAAACTTAAAATACTACCGTTGCCTGCACTTTATGTATATGAAATGTGTCTCTTTGTGAAAACCCACATAAATAGTTATAGAATCATGACATCCAATCCAAGATCGACATCTGGGCTACATGGGTTTAATCTCTTTTACCCAAGCCATACTTCTGCTCATTTTAAGAAGAGTATATTGTATATGTCGGTTAAAATATTCAACTACTTGCCAAATGACCTCAAAACTTTGAACATGCCAGAATTTAAGAATAAATTGTTTAATTGGTGCTTAGAAAAAATGCATTATACTGTCAATGAGCATTTTTACCCTACTACTAATACATCACGAATTGTTTACTAATAATTTTGTACTTTCTTTAGTCTGTTTATTCATTCATTCATTGTTACTATTATTATTGTTGTTTTGACATCTCCATATATTTGTTATTTTTTATTTAATTACTATTGATATTGCATCCGCATGGTAACGTTCAGTACATGACATTGACATTTTTGATTATTAATTGCTAATTTTATTATTAAGTATTCTAAATCTTGATTATTATTATTATTATTTTTATTTTCTTCAGTTTCAAGGATTCGATGACATATAATGAGCGTATTAGCGTATCTTCCGAATATTGTGTGCCATACACTGGCTGATTGTGACGAACTTTAATGTAATTGTTACCATTTATGTAATCACTCACTTTCTGACAATAAATTATTGATTGATTGATTGATTGATTGATTGAAAAAAGCTTCTTTTACATTATTTTAGAAAAAAATATTACGTTTTTAAAACATTGTACGGAGGTGCGGAACCCTTCATGCGCGAGTCGCTCGCACTCGCACTTGACCGTTTTTTTATAATTTATCATAAAAAAGGACGCCATTTTCTTCGCTATTGTCGCATTTTTGACGCAGAACATCGTAACAGTTTAGTATTTATATTTTAGTTTAGGGCCTGTTACACCTTGTTGACTAAGTATAACAAACAGAGACGGCATCACTGATATGTCACTTATGTTAGTCGACAAGTGGTGAAACACGCCCTTAGTCTACATCTGCAGGGGTACTACGAAATTCCAAAATCGAAGTCCGTATCGTACTGTCCTTCTTTTATTAAATTATGTAAGCGTCGCGGGACGGTACGACACGAACTTTGATTTTCGAATTTCGTAGTAACCACTAGTGGCACTGCGAGCTGTAGTCCTCCAAATGGCTGAAATATAATATTTAAGATTCCTACCTCCGCCATTTTGAAAAAATCCATGTCCTTTATCGAAACTGCTCATAAAAAGTAACTAAAATCGGCTGAGAAATGGGAACTGTAGAAGAGAAAATAGTCAGAGATATAGGTTTAAGAAAGCATTTTTACCAGAAACGAAACGCGCTTCAAGCGGTTTATAATAAAGAAAAGTTGTTTTAGTACCTACTTTCATGTATTTCCTGCACTTTTAATGTCGTGCCCCAAACTTCATTTAATTAACGTAACATATGTGTTTTAACATCAAATAAATACAGGTAAAGAAGCCAAATTAGTAATGTGCCGTTGTTTAATTTACCAACACGTGTTAAATAATGTAAGATTTCAAATTATTAATCAAGAGATTGATCAAAAGGAGAAACGTGGGACCCTAATAGCCTCAAGGCTAATGTACTTTAATAAAATTAAGCGCATCTCGTCTCGCAATATTTAATTTATTAACGTGATAGCGGGGCTGGTAATAAAATGGAAAGTATTTTGAGATTTTTTTATAACTTAGCTCGTCCTTTTGTCTTTCTGGAAATATTTTTAACGTCTTAGTGAAGTTTTTTCATAAGACGATGTTTCTTCGATACAGCTTCTTTTTACAAGCTTAAAAATTGGGATTGTTCGGTTTATATATACCTTACTGTTGATAGGTACAACCAACTCTTATTGGTACCTAACTATTATTACTATGCTATTATGTACTTAAATGTTATTGGTACCTAATTTATATTGGTGTTATTAATAGCAGGGTATTTTTCGCAAGTCGACGTCTTTTGCTTGATCACTTATTCATACCAGCCCCGCCTAGCGACTCTCCACATTACCAACGATATCCTAGAGCAAATTGCTGTGCCTTGTAGTTCGCCACCGCTAATAATTCACAAGAATGGGGGTAGGGTGGGTAGTTGTCTCTTTCGCCTCTTTGCAAACCTTTGAGTGGGAATTTTTCTGATTTGGCGAAGGAAAATGTTTTTTTAACCCCGGATGCAAAAAGAGGGGAGTTATAAGTTTGACCGCTATGTGTGTCTGTGTGTGTGTCTGTCTGTCTGTGGCACCGTAGCTCTTGAAATAGACTCAAACAACTAACTAACCACAACAACTAACAACTGGTAGCATGGTGTACGGTTGTATTACTCTGAAGATGAGCTCTGGTTGAGTTCGAAACGCGTCCAGTGTGATGTGGTGGTGGTGATAGATGGGTTTGTGTAATTTGTGTGTGTTCTTACAGTGTGGAGGTGGAGGAACTGCATGAACACGCATATTTTGCATAAGCTTAGCTATCGTAAGGTCGCGGGTGAGCAAGGAAATTCTTTTAGTTCAATGCCATTATAGACATTGCAGTTCCTGTCAAGGGAATTCCTTAAGAAATTAACTATGAGATGAGAACGTCCTACGGCGGGTCACTATTGATTTAATTCGATGACACATAAGTTGTTAAAAGTTATAAGACTATAAATCATTCTAATAACACTAAAATCGTATTTCTAATGTCCTTTTAACGGGGATTTATTACAAGACTTCCTCATAGCAGGGAGTTTTTTATTGTATGGCCGTGACTCAGCTTCCGTTTGGAATTAAGCGGTCCAGCAGGACTACTCCGAAATTTGAAACTCGAATTTCGTGTCGTGCGGTCCCTCTGACGCTTATACTATTTAATACGAGAGCGAGAGGGACCGCACGACACGAACTTCGAGTTTCGAGTTTCTGAGTAGCCCTGCAGTGCCGAGGAATTAGAGTGGCAAACATTAAACTGGCGCGGGAATATATGATTTTCTTTTAAAAAGTACGCCGGTCTCTAAAACGGTAATTAACTGTTATGGATGTAGAGTTTCAGCAAAAATACGGGCGTGGTGTTTACCGGTGATTTCAAGAGTATCGTCGTAGAACAAGCCAGTACCACTACCATGAGTTTACATTGACCGTACTCGATAGCGACGGCGTAAATTATTTGTAGAGGCGCTGTACAATTCTCCATACAAATAATTTACGCCGTCGCTATCGAGTACGATCACTGTAAACTCATGGTAGTGGTAGGTACTGCCCTTTTGATTTTGTGCAACGTATTCCAGAAATAAACTCGTGAACACCAAGTGTAGTTTAGAAATAGTCCATCATCATAATATCAGTCGTGGGACGAACATTGTAGATAGGCCTCCCCCATAGACCTCCAGTTACTTCGATCGGAAGGCCTACAGCCACCATAATCCGTCGACTTTAACCAGGTCATCTGTCCATCTCGTTTGTGGACGTCCTAAGCTGCGGTTAACTATCTGCGGTCTCGGCCATCCGTTCTCCGGGCTATGTGCCCTGCCCATTGCCACTTCAACGACCAAATTCGCTTGGCTATGTTGGTGACCCTCGTTCTTCCACGTATCTCCACATTTCTGATTCGATCCCGTAGAAAAAGCTCGAGCATATATAGCTATCTCTATAGCTTGCAGAGCAACTCTGAGTTTTTTTATGAAGAAACTTAAAATAAAACAGCCAAAACGTTAGTTCTCCAAAACAGAAAACTTGTTCTAGTTAAGTGAGCGGTTTCATATAAAATTCAAAAGTAGGCCGCGATGAAGGTGGATATCTATTGGGGAAGAAAAACAAATAACAAATTATTAATACGCCAGGAACATTTGGATCCAAACAACCAATATCGTACTGAGTAATTTTTAGTTATCATCAATACCTAATTAAACATTAGTCATTCCAGTAAACAATGAAATATGAAATTCAACGTTTGCGGTTCGGTGATGAATCAATGCTCATACAACTTTATGGAACTAACTGTACAAAGATTTTGCTGCTGCGTGTTCAGAAACGCTAACTTTTTTTTGTAATGCGGCAAAATATGTGCAAATTAAGTAAGTAGATTACATTTTACCCGTGTGGTGTCGGGTTAGAATTACACCTCTCCGTTTCTTCCGTGGATGTCGTAAGAGGCGACTGAGGATATAGGTTAAGGTATACCGTAGGCGACAGGCTAGCAACCTGTCACTATTGTACCGTTTTTGTCAAACTTGAGACCTAAAATAGCTAAAAGTGGCTCCGAAGCTGTAACGTTTCGTGTGCTCTGCCTATCTCATTTGGGAATAAGGGCGTGATGTTTTTGTGAGATAACATTTGAAAATTACATCATTAGGAAACCTGCACAACCCTGCGAAGCAATTCAATGGTTTGTGTGAAGTTTCTAATTCGCACTGGGCCCGCGTGGGACCTACGGCCCAAGTCCTTTTATTCTGAGGGGAGGCCTGTGCCCAGCTCAGTGGGGCGTGCTTAGGCCATGATGATGACGTAAGTAAATAGGTATTTTACCTCTAGGTAGAGGTAAATTTTGTTTCAAATAGAGTGAATATGGTGGAACGTGGGACGGAATCGTTTAATAGAATTAGCAGAAGGAAAGAATTGAAGTTAAGTGGACAATTGACAATCGCCGACCCGCACCTACGGGCTTAGTTCTCAGTATTATACTCGTACCCTTAACGAGGTCTGTACGACCATAGGTCGGTAGAGGTAGGTAGAGTCATTCAAATGACGCGTGCCGAGGTTCTTATTACAATGTTATTAATGTCTAATTTTGACAAAATCACGCGTCTTCGTGGATGGCACTAGGTATACCTACATTATAACTTTGACGTGAGTAAATTACTTATATAAAACATTTTAGGTCAACAACACGCCTAAAAGGTACAACATTTAAAAGTAGCGGGTTAAAAAAATGATATTTCACTTCTCATGCTCTAAAAGCAAGTCAATATAGCCTTACAAGGCGGGAGTAAAGTGAGTACTTTAGTCCCTAGGAAGTAAAAGTAATTAATTTTTTAATTCACTTCGAGTGACTTAGATAAACTCAAACAGCCAGTTACTTGCAAAAAATAAGATTTGTGTGGACCATTTTCATGACGCAAATGTTACGTTCTTAGTCTACGTGGTCTTAGTTCTATGCTTTTTCCGCATAGAAGGTGGCGCCACTCTATTTTTCCGTTTGTGTATGGACCATTTCGCTGGTGCTATTTTGTTAGTATCTGTATTGGTAGTATCTGTGTCTGGATGGAAAAAAATAATTACCGTGAAAACTTTGAAATTGTTGTAGAGCGTAAATCGTAAATGATTAAAATAAATTGATTATTCTCACAATGTCATCAAGTGATAGTGAAAATTATGATGTTGACCAAAGAGTAATAGACATAATTGATAATCTTTTGCCGCCGAAATCTAGAATGATTTATTTTTATTTTTTGTTAGGTAAATCTTTTTGTACTAAATTGACTATTTTTTCTCGCAATCGAAGTGAAAAATAGAGTTTTCACCGCGAGACTAAAAGTAAATATAAACCCTCGGATAAATAGACACCCTCGCTAAAGCTCGGGTGGCTAACCACCTCGGGTATATATTGGCTTATTTTAGTCTCTCGATAAAAAATATACTATTTTAAGTCAATGCTACGACTTTAAATTTAACATAAACTTATTTTTCACTTCTCATGCTCTAAAAGTAGGTCAATATAGCCTTACAAGGCGGGAGTAAAGTGAGTACTTTAGTCCCTAGGGAGTAAAAGTAATTAATTTTTTAATTTACTTCGAGTGACTTAGATAAACTCAAACAGCCAGTTACTTGCAAAAAATAAGTTTGTGTGTGGACCATTTTCATGACGCAAATGTTACGTTCTTAGTCTACGTGGTCTTAGTTCTATGCTTTTTCCGCATAGAAGGTGGCGCCATTCTATTTTTTCGTTTGTGTATGGACCATTTCGCCGATGGTATTTTGTTATATCTGTGTTTGGTAGGAAAAAAATACCGTGAAAACTTCGAAATTGTTATAGAGCGTAAATCGTAAACGATTAAAATAAATTGATTATTCTCACTATGTCATCAAGTGATAGTGAAAATTATGATGTAGAGCAAAGAGCAAAAGACATAATTGATAATCTTTTGCCGCCGAAATCTAGGAAGATTTATTTTTATTTTTTTACTAAGTCTTTTACTGACTATTTTTTCTCGCAATCGAAGTGAAAAATAGAGTTTTCACCGCGAGACTAAAAGTCAATATAAACCCTCGGATAA
This sequence comes from Choristoneura rosaceana, assembly GCA_037349165.1. Taxonomy (NCBI): domain Eukaryota; kingdom Metazoa; phylum Arthropoda; class Insecta; order Lepidoptera; family Tortricidae; genus Choristoneura; species Choristoneura rosaceana. The sequence goes on from JAZBNJ010000026.1 coordinate 4,752,598, forward strand.
ATAGACACCCTCGCTAAAGCTCGGGTGGCTAACCACCTCGGGTATATATTGGCTTATTTTAGTCTCTCGATAAAAAATATACTATTGAGCCACAATGCCGTTGCATTTTGTTAGTTGCAAAAAGCTTTTTTAAAATAAAAAATATAGTTTTTATTTTTCTTGTTACGCTTTCATGAATATATTATACTTATTATTAAACGCAGTGAAGCTGTGGTGGCCCAGTGGTTTAAACAGAGGATTGTGGGTTCAAACACCGACTCGCACACAGTTTTTTGAAATTCATGTGCGAAATTACATTTTAAATTAACGACGAGCTTTACGGCGAACAAAAATATCGCGAGGAATCCTGGAGAAACCTGCGAAGTAGTTCAATGATGGGTCTGAAGTTCGAACTACGGCCTGGAAACTACGGCCCAAGCCCTCTTCTTCTGCGAAGAGGCCTGTGCCGAGCAGTGGGACGTATATAGGCTGAGACGATGATGATGATTATTAAACGTGTCAATAAGCGTGGCACCGATTCTATTCGTTGCGCTGATGTAAGCAACAACAAACCTTTGTACCGGCGCTGATATTTATAATTGCTGAATGCTACGCCGGTTAAACAAATTAAACCAGTTAATAATCATTTGCTTCTAGGAAGGAGCCCTAGATTGAAATTAAGCTTGGCTCCGACCTTAATTTATTACAAACGCCGCGACAGTGTGCTTGGTAAAGTCGGTAGTTTACGCAAGAAACGACCGGCGTCTTCTCTTTGAGCAATTTTCGGGCGCTGAGGTTTTAATGTTTATAGCAAAAACAAAAAAGGATTTAGGAAAAACGAAAAAAAATAACATCTCGGTATTTATGCAGCCATCATCTATGTTTCACAAATAAAACACTTTTGACTTTTTTTTTGGCTCATCTTTTTATTCAGTCAAAGTTCAATATCTCAAAAACAGCTGAACCATGAGACATGTCTAAGAACAATCGCTAGAAAACCTGCTTTCAAATAAAAAAACCGCATTCAAATCGGTCCACCCGTTTAAGAGCTTCTGTGCCACAGACAGACAGACACACAGAAAACAAACACACATTTTGCATCTGGGGTTAAAATACATTTATTCATAGTCAAAATACCACAAACGGGACTTATCACGCTAACACACATGAGTGATATTATGGACGTGGTATTTTGACTATGAGTAAAAAATCACGACAGTTTAAAACGTTACTTTATTCATTTCTGCGACCTTAATTCGAATTAGAATAACTAAAGTATCTATGCCAATAATATACATGCGGAAGTTTGCAAGTCTGTTTGTTTGTTGCCTCATCACGTCTAATCCCCTGAACCGATTTAAATGACATAGACATAGTTCTCAAAGGATAGCGATAAACGTATTCTACACGGACGGAGTCGCGGGAAACAGCTTGTACTTATAACATAAGTTGAATATTTAAACGAACTATCAAATTAAAAAAAAAACACGGCTGCGGCCAATTGGAAAAAGGTTTCCTTCTTTTTTCTTGGAAAAACGCTTTTGAAACTGGCTGAATAATATTTAAATTTGGAATTGAATAAAAATAAAGCGTTGGGCGCGGCTCTGCTATCGGCTATCACGCCCACTCGCCCTTGTGGAACTTCGTTAACTGAAGTCCGTTATTTGCATTTAAGTTTGCATTCGTTGATTAAGAACAAAGGTGTTTCTATTAATACTATAACTTTTTGTTCAAAACCATTTTCAGTATAAACGTTTTGGTAATTTTTGTTGACTTTACTGTAGGTACTTGCATGCATTTTAATCCAAACATAACAGTTGTACCAAGTTTCGAGACGATACTACCATAATTATATATTTATGTAACTAGGCCAAATTTGAACTCAACCAAAACTTGAACTACCTATTATAATTAATTACTTAATTACCTACAATGAACAGTGTAAGTTAAATAAAAGCTTGTAATAAATGTAAATGTCGTGTTTATTATAGTTACCTACTGAATCACTAAATAGATTTGTATGAAATTTTAGAGAAACTACTTTTATCTATTTAAAAACTCACTTTACATCAACAATAACTGCAATAATAACTTAAGTAAACTTACCTACATAAAATAAAAATAAAAAATTACATGAAATAAAAATTTTACCTAAAACTAAAACAAATTGTCCTTAGAGTACCCCTTAGGAAAGGTCCCGAAGATGCTGGCTGCGTTTCCTCTTTGAATAGTTAGGCTAATTCTTTGTCCGAGGAAGCTTATCTTATGTACCTAGGTAGTTCTCACATGATAGTAATAGGTTAAGAATTCTACATAGACGAAGTTGCGTGCAAAAGTTAGTATTTTAATATTTGCACATCAAATTGCTAGAGTGTATCGTTGCAACCGCAGCCGCGCTATTTCAGTCACAGATAATATAGGTTAACACAATTTTGCCTTTCGACTGCATGGTGTTACGTCAGCGAGCCGGGTGTTTCCATACTCGACGCAAATTAGTAATATCCATACTAAATATTATAAATGCGTGTGTGTTTGTCCGTCTTTCACGCCGTAAAGGAGCGACGGATCGACGTGATTTTTGACATAAAGAAAGTTTATGGGCCCGAGAGTAGGCTACTTTTTATCCCGGAAAAATGCACAGTTCCCGAGAAAACAGCGGCGTGCAAAAGCTTGTTTTTAAGTAATAATTTAAGAGTGTTTAAGAATACCTGCTGAGCTGGCAATGTTGCATTTTTGTTAGTTTTTCTCGATGTGGAATGTTATTACTAGTTTTTAAGAAAATAAAAGTCTATCACACATAATCATTGGAGTAGACACATTAACTTTTTAAAAAACAGTTCTATCAGACTACATTTTTAATTTTCATTCAATTTTTATGGAATAATGAGAAAAACAACAAAGCAGAAAGAAAGCAGCAGTGTTGCACTGTTGTGTTTCGGCGCGGAGAGTAAGACAACCGGTGAAATTACTGGCACTTGAGGTATTCCAACTTAGGCCTCTAGGTTGGCAACGCATCTGTAATACCTCTGGTGTTGCAGATGTTTATGAGTGGTGGTGATCTCTTACCACCAGGAGACCCACTTGCTCGTTTGCCTTCCAGTTGTATAAAAAAAAAAAAAACTAACGAAAATGCAACGTTGCCAGCTCAGCGTGTATAAACGCTCTTAATATCCATACCACACATTTTGCTTCGCTAAAGATGAGAGTTTATGGAGCGACTGTTATTTTGCATAAAACTACGTAGTTGAACGATAAAGTTACGTATTGAATTTATTTCATTCAGCTAACATATCGGTCACCACTGACCATTTGGCCTACCTACTTACTCATGTGTAAGTAATTCGAGTTAGGCGGATCATTCATACATCGGTCTGTCCTGTACGGACCGTGCTTTCTTCAAAGCCGCACTATATTGATGGACGTTTTCTTTTGTTGCAACGAATATACGTCTTAACTGGAAGCAGGCCTCCTGCCATGAGATTGTTTGGGTTTTGTTTCCTATGCGGGCCTATTATGTATAGTGTACATTGGGAACTTCACACTCCATTCAAGTGACCATTCCATTGTAGTCATATAACATGTACTTAATACAATCGGTTATAATATTTAAGTAATTGAAATGTATTGTTTTCGAATTTTGCGCATTAAAATTATTCTTTTTAACCCCCGACGCAGCAAAAAAAGGGGTGTTATAAGTTTGACCGCTATGTGTGTCTGTGTGTCTGTCTGTGTGTCTGTCTGTCTGTGTGTCTGTCTGTGGCACCGTAGCTCTTAAGCGGGTGGACTGATTTGAATGCGGTTTTTTTTATTTGAAAGCTGGTTTCTTGGCGATGGTTCTTAGACATGTTTTATCAAAATCGGTTCAGCCGTTTCAAGATCATCAGCTCTTTTGTTCGCTGCGGTAGGAATTTTATATGCATAATGGGTATTTACTTTACTTTCAAGCATATTTGGGACGTAAAATTTGAAACACCCATGTATGCCATGTATGCTATATAACTATGCAAGATTATGCAATTCTCGACCTGATGCTGCAGCCAGGATATCATGAACACCAGTAGGTGGTACACTCTTGATAAAACCATAGCAGATATATCGTGTTTGGATTCGTTTCGATCGGTTTTTGATTCTACATACAATGCAATGGTGGCAACAAGATGAGCTGATGCTGCAGCCAAGATATCCAGCACACTTGAACACTATAAAAAAATATATAGCACATATATGTCGTGTTTGGATTCGTTTTGATCAGTAATTGATTCTACATACAATGCAGTGGTGGCAACACGGCGAGCTGATGCTGCAGCCAGGATATATCCAGCACACCAGTATACCTACTCTTCAAAAAAAATAGCAGACATGTCGTGTTTGATTCCTTTTGATCAGTATTTGATTCTACATTACAATGCAATGATGGCAACATGAGCTGAGCTGCAGCCAGGATATTCAATACACTAGTACACTTTAAAAAAAATATATAACAAAGTTTAAAAAGCATGAAATAAAAAAACTAAAATTAAAAATTTTAAAAACCCCCGACAAAAAAACGCCCGCAAAAATAAAAATAAAAACGAAAAAAAAGGCGCCAAAAAAGAACAACTAAAAAGTAAAAAATAATTATGCACTACCTAGCTGTTGCCCGCGACTTCATCTGCGAAGAATTCGTTTATCCCTATCCCGCGGGGACTATGGTGATTTCCCGCAAAGTTAGCCCAAGTTAATTTAGTATAAGTACCTAGTAATATTTTTTTTATCTAAGCGTCGTCGGTGTCGGGGGACCGCTAAGGTTAATACCTACTTTAAAAATACAACATATGCACTTTAGTTTCCTGTTAACCTTAATACCTACTTACCGCTTACTTAATACCTACTTTAAAAATACAACATATGCACTTTAGTTTCCTGTTAACCTTAGCGGTCCCCCGACACCGACGACGCTTAGATAAAAAAAATATTACTAGGTACTTATACTAAATTAACTTGGGCTAACTTTGCGGGAAATCACCATAGTCCCCGCGGGATAGGGATAAACGAATTCTTCGCAGATGAAGTCGCGGGCAACAGCTAGGTAGTGCATAATTATTTTTTACTTTTTAGTTGTTCTTTTTTGGCGCCTTTTTTTTCGTTTTTATTTTTATTTTTGCGGGCGTTTTTTTGTCGGGGGTTTTTAAAATTTTTAATTTTAGTTTTTTTATTTTTTATAATAAATCATATTATTATGTATCCTTACTATTATAAAGGGGAAAGTGAGTTTGTTTGTTTATTTATTACGCTTTCACGCCGTAACGGAGCGACGGGTCGTCGGGATTTTTGGCATAGAAATAGTTTATGGTCCCGAGAGTGACATAGGCTACTTTTTATCCCGGAAAAATGTACAGTGCCCGAGGGAACAGCGCGCGGTAACCGAATACCACGCGGGCGGAGCCGCGGGCAAAAGCTGGTATTTAAATAATTGAAATGTATTGTAAATTTTTTTTTAATAATAAATCTTTCTGTTTGATATATGAAGTCGAGTCTGGAAGATACCGTTTCAAGCGGCACGTACACCTGAAACGCCCTCGGATAGTCGCTGGAATAGTGACAAATATATGTTATCCTAGTTTTAACTATAAGATATTTCGACGCATTTTGGTAATCCTGATTTTTTGTAAACTAACTGTCGACTAAGGGTTAAACCTGTATAATTCTCAATATCTTTGGTACTTAGCTGTGTACCTACTAATTTAATCACCCTCAATATGTCTGCCTATTTGAAATATTTTGTAGTTTACTTACTGATTTACTTTACAAGAATTACAGCTGGCCACTCGCTAAAAAAATAATAAAAAAACATCATATGGTTCCAACGGAAGACCAGCGTCGGCCGCAAGGTTGACATCATGCTGAATTGGGACCATTTCGTGACAAAATTTATCTTGATTTCCTTTTTTTCTCTTTCCTTGTTTTGTAAAATGTCACGAATAATTTAAGTCATAAACCTGGTTTAAGACTAACTGTCTAATTGAAAGCCTAAAAACACTGCTATTTGCGACTTGACGCAACGTCCCTTAAATCACAACGGGCGAAAGGCATACTTTTCGGAAGTTTATAAATAACAACACAAGGTTCTCGAAACATTTTCCCTCTTTTATGCGACAGGTTTCTTCATGTTTTTAATTTCATTTAAGTATGTTACTTGTTGTTTCTTTTTCATTTTATTAACAAAAAGCTATATGGCAAGGAACGGAAGCCAGTTAAAAATTGTCGTTGTTTGGCAAACAAAACCATTGCTGAATTAAATGAAATAGCAAGACAAAGGTTTGTTCGGGAGTAGCGGGCGGTATTTTGTTTTCTTTTTATAACCCAATATTTTCTTCTGTAAACGGGCAATTTAAATGCCGCATAATGAGTTGACAATATTAAAATATGTGTTATAAAGGTACGTTGCATCAAAAGGTCAGTAAGCATTTTAATTAAAGAAAGATACAGAATAGGAGTGAGCTATCTAAACGTAACTAAGTAGTAGGAAATATTTTCTGATTCACAAAATTTTAATAACACGTTAAGAAATGCTTAAGATTTTTCTAGATACTTAATAATATGTTAGTAATACATAATACTCTTTTGACTCTTATTCCCGTTTCATTATAAAAAAGAAGTAGGTACCTAATTCTGATTTTATTTTTAGTATTCGTCCGAGAAAAAACTTTTAACAAGCGTTCATTTTATAACATTGGATTTATTTTATACAGGGTGTAACTCCACTCACTCTGCTTGTTATTCAGACGATAATTAAATTAAGATAATTAGCTATAAAAACTATATAAAAAACCCTAGATTGGATGATGACAAGTTGATTTAATGGGAATGAACATTACAATTGTTGTACGGGTATACAGCCCAATACTATTTTTTGAAATAATTTAACTTGAATGATTCCTGAATTCTTTCTATTATTTTAGCAATATTCCGGTTTTTGTAAAGATTGACAAAAAACCGCTGTGAAAATCTATTAGACAATTTTAGATGCGGGAATCCAAATATCCTGAAATTGAAAAGGTAAAATAATGTAGGTATAATAATATAATGACTTTTCTACCTATTACATATTTGCCTGCATATTTGTAATGATTTGTCCATTACATATTTGCCTGCATATTTGTAAAGACTGTCTATTACATATTTGCCTGCATATTTGTTGTTGATTACATATTAGTTGCCTGGAAGAGATCGCTCTCAAGCGATAAGGCTACCTTGTAATTTTCTCTGTGTACCTGTTTTCTGTATCGCTTACTATTTCTGGTGTACAATAAAGAGTATTTGTATTGTATTGTATTGTATTTCAGCTGCAATTTGAAACTTGCCATCGCTTCATAAGTTCAACGATCTAGATATTTAAAAAGCAATGTGCGCAGTAATATTTATCGGCGCTTGATGCGATGCCAGCCAAATTCACACAATCCAAGCCGGACTATTATTTTGTATTTAAAAATAAATGTATAAACTCGGCTGGCTACCAAAAACATTGCATTCATTCACGATACGCCTCAGTCTTACTGTTCAAACCTCATCATCATTATCATCTCAGCCGTAGGACGTCCGCTTTTTTATATAGAGGGGGCAAATGAGATGGGAAGCAACCACCGCTGCCCATGGTCGTAGTCGACAGCCGGCGCTTTTCGAGACTGATCATCATCATCATCATCTCAGCCTATATACGTCCCACTGCTGGTCACAGGCCTCCTCTCGGAATGAGAGGGCTTGGGCCATAGTTCCCACGCGGGCCCAGTGCGGATTGGGAACTTCACACGCACCATTGAATTGCTTCGCAGGTTTGTGCAGGTTTCCTCACGATGTTTTCCTTCACCGCAAAGCTCGTGGTAAATTGCGCAAATGAATTTCGAGAAACTCAGAGGTGCGAGCCGGGATCTGAACCCACGACCCTCTGCTTGAGAGGCGATAGGTCAAACCACTAGGCCACCACGACTTCAACGATACTGAGCTAAGCTTTTCGAGACAGATAGGGTCGTTTATTAAGGATCCCTAAGTTGAACCGCTCCGGAAACACTGTCCCAGGAAGCTGGTTCCATACGATTGCCAATCATCAAGGTGGTGAGGAAGAAATGACTGATCCCTGCGCAAAGTACGGTAGTGAAATGTAGCTGCAGGCAACAATCCGAATCATTCATCTGACCACTTGCACTCCCCATGATTATATGCGGTGCAAGATGCAGAGAAATGCAACATCCCTCCGCATTGCCAGAGGAACAAGCCGGTCAGAGAGTTACCGGTTGTCGAAATTCTTTTATCGCTATCACGCGAGAACTATAGGATTTTTTTAGGATAAAAACTATCAGTATCCTTTCTAAGGCCTCAAGCTATGTCTGTGCCAAATTTCGGTTAAGCATAAAGAGGTAGCAGACCGACAGACAGCAGACAGACAGTTACTTTCGTATCATAATATTGTTAAGAATAACAGCGCGGCATCGCAATGTATTATAATTTAACTAAATTTGCACGATATTTCTCGCATTGATCGTCTAAATGAATTTTAGGCGTGGGATGCACATAACCCGCTTTGCGCACAAACACATATCCATGTTTGTTTAATGCAACAGCTGTTTCCAAAGCGTTCTTGAGCTGGCAAATATTTCATATTTTATTATGATTTAACACGTTTCCTTCCATATTAAAAGGCCCGCCCACGTACACAAAACAAAATACATCTCGCTGTCAGTCTAAGTACTTTTGAATTTTTGAGATCATACATCTGGCACACGTTTGGCCAATTCGCTGTTGGATTGGACGATATTCGGTATCGATTGAATGCAATAAAAAATGGTTTGAGAACCGGGAGACTGAATTAGAGCAGCTGTTGCGATATCAGATGCAATTTTATAGCTTGTCAATATTAACCCCTCATGATGTATGCCTATATAAATCGTTGCTGTCGGGAAGTGTGTTAAATTGTATAATTGAATGACGTAAAATATTTATTAGATAATATTCAGAATACAATAACAACAATTCGTCACTACTTTGAAAAATCTCGTATCTAAAATCAATCGTGTCAACAAAATTGAACCTTGACATAATGATCATAAAGTTCACTCAGAAAAATTATCGATTTTGAGGTACGAGTTTTTTTTTAAAGTAATGACAAATTGTATAATTTGTGTCGTCACTATCATTTTCATTTGCAGCAAAATATTCAAAGAATCATTTCATTCTATTGATTCTTACCCATAGTAATTGATTACTTTCTGAAGTTTTTTAAGGTGAATATTAATTATAATCTTGAATTTTGTCAAAACCCAGAAACTCTCAATAATACACAAATAGAATACCTACTGATTTTGTGCTCGAAGCGCCGCTCTCATCTTTGCACATCATTGGTAGCCAGACACACGAATCGAAAACTCATTCAACCTCTTAATATCAAGGTATCAAATAACTAGTAATATTTAGAGCTTCATATAAATAACTCGGAAGCATGCCGGCTGTCCGAACCAATTTAGACGGTACGAATTGATGGCCGGCATAAATTCGTCCTCCCTTTCTGTTTTCCATGCCAGATAACCAAATGTCGTGGGAGATGGTTTGCTGTGACGTGACGTTTTAATTTAGATGGCTTATTGGCTGAACGATCTTATGGAGTAATTTAGTTGGATGTATGGCATTGTTTTCTTAGTACTTAGATACAGGCAAGTGAAGATCAAGCTGTCGGAGTCACAACTTAAATCCGCAACAACAACGTACTCAGCTTTTGGCAAAAGGGCCCGGTAGTTGTAATTCACAATTTTTCGCCAAAATCATAGGCCCCACGCACGATGCCGACGCTGTCGCGCGGATGAAATGCTAATGGCGCAGGAACGTCGGATGAGCTTTTAAGATCTAATAACAGTTTGCACACACACTACGCACAGTTAAGTAATACGTTATTTTCAAAATATTGATTTACTTACGTTAAGAACATAGAGTTGTTTTGCAGCTACCCCCTGCTGGAAAATTTTACTATAAAATTGACTATAAGATGGTTCCATAGAAGTTTAAAATCTACTCAGTCTCGCAGTCACAGTAGATTATATATGTGCTCGCGGTCGTAATATGCAATAAATATTATTAGTTAAATTTTCATCTAATGTACATAAGTACTTAAATTAAACATGCCTCGGCGACCCTAAAAAGTGTATACTAAATAATAATATGATTTTCTACAAAGAGATGGAATGTATACTTCATTCTCTCGTATCTTCCATAATTTTCATGAGGCACTGATGATTTTTACATCATTCGTTTTATTTACAAACGTTAAATTATTTTATTTTTAAATAAACTTCTTTTTATATCTTTAGTTACGTTTTCCTTTCAAAGCTCATTTAAATAGTTACGTATCTTCCCCAAACAAACTAAATACGACAAAAAACTACGTAAAACTCGATCGCTCAGGTATTTACATACAAAATATGCATGAAATCCTTGACTAAACTCCGAACAAATAACAGCGTGAGGGAATTATCGAGACATCCCAACGGTAAATACTTCCAACGCTCACCTTGTCGAGATTATTGAGTTTTCTATAAAAAACCCTGTTACTTTCCAGGAACGTGTGTAATATATCCTCGAGATACGACATCGAAGAAAGCAGCTGTAGATATACCCTCATATATTGTAATATCAATATGTCACGCAAATCACGCTTAATTTTAAATATAAGCTTTTGTAGGTATTGTAGGGATTAGGCTGTATACCTACCGCTGGCAGGTGGTTAAAATGACCGCCTGGCAGGCTAGACTGAATGTGTTTTGTATAATTATAGTATTTTTGTATTTTATAATTCTGTAATTCGATTTAAACAGATTGACAGCGGTATACATGCCGGAGCACAGATCGCTCCCGACAGCCTGAGAGGCTTGACCTAATGTCTGTAAAAGTATATCTTTAAATCTATGAATATATGAAGCGAATTGAAGAAACATCCTTGTGTTTGAATTGAGTTTAGCATCACGCGCGTAGATCCCCTACACCTAAGCTCTACCAGCTACACAGTCCCCACAAGATCATACTTTGTTTAATTTTCTATGTATATGTATCCATAGAAGGTCCATTTTGCCAGCTTCTAGTAAATTTTGCTTTTGTACGGAAAAAATCTAATAAACGAAATATGAGAGGTACTGGAGCATAAGCGATGACCATGTTTGAATTAATAATTGGGTGTAATTCTGTCATTTTTCAATGATACCAATGTTTGGATGATAATGTAGCTAAAATCAACAAAAAACACAACCAGCAAAAAGTTTGTATTAAAAATAATATTTTTTTCTTTTTCTGTACCAAATTTTAATTAAAAAATATATTTGTCCAATCCAACACGGGTAGGTAGATTACATTATGCTGTTACTTATTTACCAAGGCACTCCGTGTGAAGCGTTGGCCAGTGCTAATTGTTACTAACACTCCCCTGCATTTCGTTACGTTTAATTTATGTTAAACTAATTTAAATGTCTTTCAAAGGACTGTGTTCAGCCACCCACGGGTGTCGGGTCCAATTTCAGCTAAACACAGTCTTTGTGAAGAGTCAGTTTTTTGTGCAACTTCATTAAACTGTCTGAAGTTTTTGAGTTACACAGGATAATCCAAATATTTTTAACTGTCCTTTTGTAGGAGCGGATCGTATTTAAGATACGTACCATTTGTCTTGACACAAAAGGTTTAGATACCATCACAATGTATTTTTAGTCATCATCTAAATTTCAATATGTAAGACTAAGTAAATATTCTTCATCTTTCTTAAAAAAAAATCTATGAAATTCATCAAATTTTTGGTTGAATTACTAACGATACCAATAATTCAGTGAAAAATCTTACACAATATGTTTCACCAATCCCGATTAGTCATCTCTGTTCATTGAGGGGGTAAGATATAGGAAGGGGGAGGGGGAGTTTGCTGTCAGTTAATCAGTTGAGAATTTATATTAATAGTAAATTCTTATGTAACTTGCCTTTTTTATTTATTTTCTTTTGCAAGTGTAATTAATTTGACCCACTCTCATAGGAACGATTAGGTTGATATTTGGAAGGTAGATGTATAAAGCTTCTGTCAATGTAATAATAAAGTATTGTAGAAAAATCCCTGTGATAAAATGTCTTTTGTTTTCAAAGTACATAAATTATTTATGCACTTTGATTGAAAGTTTGTGAATGTTTAATGAGAAAAAGATTAAAGCTGATCATTCGAACCTCAACCCTATCATATAGCTAACAAACATGTTTAAACACATGACTGTTATCAAGATTAGAGTCATAGGAGTAATAAGCGTAACACATTACACGTTACAAGTCTCATAATAGTACATTATGATACAAGTGTGCTATGTTGGTCATTACACTCGAGTCGGTTTTTAAGCCTGAGCCGAAGGCGAAGGCTTAATGGAGACGAAAAGTGTAATGACCAATGCTCACGTGTTTCATACGACGTTTTTCAACACACTTGCGAGGAAAAGTAAATAAAAGTTCACATTTATTTAAATAAACTTAACAAACAGAAACCCATTTAAAAGATGGCGGCCGTAATTTTTTTTTTTCGCGCGCTCAGCGCTGCATGCGCGCGCAAGTCTGAGATAAGGGCACCGGCAAAGTAGCTAATCAGCCACATATTTATAAATTTTGAAATTGGGTATTTATAGTTAAAAATACACCGTCAAATTATAAATACCAACAAGCTAACAAGCAGTTTCATGAAATTCTTTAATTATTTATCACATTTTGAATTGAATTTTATATTTACGCAAATAACTACTTAGCTGTTTTCGAAACATTAATACTTCTTGCTAATATTTAAAAAGATATGTAATGAAAAGGCACTAGTGCGATAATGTAATGTAAAAGGCACGGCATGGGTAATATTCTGCATTATCAGTGTAAATACGCTGTAATAAGACCTACTTTACGAGCAGGTGTGTTGAAAAATAATTTAATATGCAACCTCGTTCTCAATGGCGATCACACGATTCATTTATTTTAAAGCTGCGATTATGCCGGAACTTTCGACGAGGGTATTCATTATTCGAGGATATTCCTACATCGTAAAATCCATACTATAATATTATAAACGCGAAAGTGTGTTTGTATGTTTGTGTATTTGTCCGTCTTTCACGCCGTAACGGAGCGACGGACGGACGTGATTTTTGGCATAGAGATAGTTTATGGGCCCAAGAGTGACATAGGCTACTTTTTATCCTCGAAAAATCCACAGTTCCCGAGGGACCAGCGCGCGATAACCGAATACCACGCGGGGGGAGCCGCGGGCAAAAGCTAATAGTACATAAATTTGGCGGTAGTCACGGTAATAAGAGTACCTACACAGTATACTTATGTATCAAGTATATATGGCGGTGTTCTAGGACTTGTTTTTGATAAAACTAAAAATATATTTTACTGACCATAGATACTTACAGCGATTCAAAATGTATTCATATTTTTATCGACAAAAGATGTGGATAGATTTTCTTTCAATACCAGACATGGAATTGTAAAACCATTAAATGAATAAAAAATGATCCCGTTTTAAAGCTTAAAATGTATTCTAACATACTTTTACTCGAGTTGGCTTTGATGCTGTTAAACACTTTGAAAAGGCTTTTGGCGTTAGTAAAGTTTCAAGTACTTCGTTCAGACAAAACCTTTTTAGGGTTCCGGAGCCAAAATGGCAAAAACGGAACCCTTATAGTTTCCCCATGTCTGTCTGTCTGTCTGTCTGTCTGTCTGTCCGTCCGCGGCTTTGCTCAGGGACTATCAATGCTAGAAAGCTGTAATTTTGCACGGATATGTAGGTAAACTATGCCGACAAAATAAATAAATCAAAAATTCAAAAACATTTTTTTTTAGGGTACCTCCCATAGACGTAAAGTGGCGGTGATTTTTTTTTTTCTCATCCAACCCTACAATGTAGGGTATCGTTGGTTAGGTATTTTAAAACCATTAGGGGTTTTCTAAAACGATTTTTCGATTCAGTAATTTGTTTGCGAAATATTCAACTTTAAATTGCAAATTTTCATTAAAATCGAGCGTCCCCCCCCCCCCTCTAAAGTCTAAACCGGTGGGTGAAAAAATTTGAAAAAATTCAGGATGGTAGTCAGTATATCAAACTTCCAAGGAAAACTATAACGGCTAAGTTTGCTTGAGAATTATTAGTAGTTTATGAGTAAATAACAGCGTAAGGTTTATAATATACCTAAACTTGGAAGATTCCGTATAAAATACGAAATCGTTAGAAAAATATTACTTATTTTTTTCGTAATGGCTACGGAACCCTATTTTGGGCTTGTCCGACACGCTCTTGGCCGGTTTTTTTCATTGTGTATGAGAACTATTGGGTGATCTGTTATTTTTGCTCATAGTGTGTTATTTACGTTGTGTGTAGGCGTTGCTCTGAAATTTGCATTCGGCATAGTTTTCTGCTGCTGCTGACGAAATCTATGTCAAATGTGTTTTTCTTGTTCTAAATTCACTAAATCCGACTTTGTTGTTCGGTCATTTATCAAAGCTTCACCGACCTAAAAAATCAACCTACATGGCAGTAAGCAGTTTTTATCCTGATCGTAAAAATATATGTTAGAGTTTACTTATAGCTTGCAAAAAAACGTGTCAACGCAGTATCTTCGTTACATTCAGTGGTTACGAAGATTGATTACCGGGCTCTGTATAACAGATGCTTATAAATATGCATATATGTTGCTAACTTAACCAAAAAGAAAATATTGTAAATCTCCAACTTCATTTTTAATGTCATTTTGCATGTAGTTATTTCCTTAAATTTAAATAGGTGTAGGTTATATGTTGCGGCGTAGAGCTGGGATGAATAGGTTCGGCTTGCAGGCGGGTTGGCAGCAATAAGTGAGCTTGTTTTTTCAGGACAATATAGTTTAATTCTAACTCGATACAATTTTACAGAGTATTTTAAAAAATGAAAAGAAAAAGTATTAAAAAATGTGTGCGCATCGGCGCTGTAAGGTAAAGGCGAATGCCGTGCGGTGGTGCGCACCCCTTTCACCGAGAGTCTTGACCAATCAGAGCAGCCAAAAATGACGTGATATTGAAGCTCATTGGTTCCCGATGTCGTGATATGTGTACGGTAGGCGTCGCGTGTTGCAATATGCATTTTTGCGTATCATTGCGTACAATCATTCACACAAGTTGCATAGACATACTCCCGGCCTTGGAATGCCTGCTTTCCAATTGAACAATAGGTATTAGTGTAGTTGTTCATCGTCGGCTTGAAGAAGAGGGCATATCTTCGAGAATGCGCGTCTCACTGTGCCTGTAGACGTCCTAATGTCGGCTACTCTTGAGACGCCGTCTTTGCCCGTATAAGTTTTAATGATGCGTCCTAAGCTCCATTTAAGTGGCGGCAAATGGTCTTCCTTGATGATGACAAGCATATTTTCTTTGAGATCATCTGTCTGGAACCTCCACTTGGATCTTGACTGCAGTTCCGGCACGTACTCCCTCGACCAGCGAGTCCAAAAGTGTTGACGGATCTGTTCTACTCTTTGGTAACGCGTTAGGCGGCATTCAGGAACATGTTGTAGATCAGCACACACAGGTGAAGTTAATGGACGGCCAACCAAGAAATGCGCCGGGCTCAATGGTAAAAAATCATTCGGATCAGTTGACATTGCCGTTAACGGCCTGGAGTTCAGAACGGCTTCAATCTGGGTTAAAGCTGTACTGAGCTCTTCAAAAGTCAAATGTGCGTTGCCTACCACTCGCCGCAAGTGGTGTTTACAGGACTTGATAGCCGATTCATGATATCCCCCGAAATGGCTCGCGTAAGGCGGATTCATTTGAAATTCGATATTTTGAGATATTGCATAATCTTTAATATCACCTGAAATACTAGAAAGAAATTTATCGAAGTCATTTTTTAGGCCGACAAAGTTCTTTCCGTTGTCGCTGAAAATCTTTGCTGGTTTTCCTCGACGTGAGATAAATCGCTTCAAAGCAAGTAAATAAGCATCTGAGGTGAGGTCGCTGACCAGCTCTAAATGAACCGCGCGTGTTGCAAAACATATAAATAAACAAATATACGACTTAACCGTTTTTGCACCCCTTCCTTTACGGTTTAATATGAGCACTGGACCTGCGTAGTCGACGGCACAAAATAGAAACGGATAGCCTGGCTCCAGGCGTTCCTGGGGCAGGTTGCCCATGATAGGCGTCAGAGTCTCGCTGCGCAGTCGCTTGCACGTGACGCAGGCGTGCACAACCTGCCGCGCGAGGTCCCGCGCTCCTACGGGCCACCAGGCCTCCCTGATTCGAAATAGCAATAATTGTGGCGCCGCGTGCAATAATCGCAAATGCTCGTAACGAAATAGTAACAGTGCAAAATGATGTTTAGCGGAAATTAAGAGGGGGTGTTTTTTCTCGTAACTAAAATGAATACTATTTTCTAAACGCCCTCCCACTCTTATCAGGTTTTTATTATCTAGGAATAAATTTAATTTTGTCAAACTAGCATGTTTACCCTTTACTGATTGCCTTTTAGATAAACATTCATGTACGTCTTTATATGACTCGCACTGCGCCAGCTTAGCTAGTAACAACTCGGACTCGTTTAATTCGTCAACGCTCAGTGCACCGGTGCGCTTGTTTAGTTTGTTACGCGCGTTATAAACAAATCTTAACACAAATGCCGCGGCGCGCTTCATGCGATTATACTGCGAGAATCGATCGAATGGAAACCAGTTTTCAGATTCTTGATGAGATAGTAAACCGCGCGCAGTACTCGATTTTAGTTCAGGTAATTCTACGTCGCTGTTGAATGTTGAGTCGGTACAAAAGTCTAAATTACTATCTAATAAGAATTGCGGCCCATTCCACCATAACTTTGAAGCATAAAGGGCGTCAAGATTTTGTCCTCGCGATATAAAATCAGCCGGGTTACTTTCACTGCGCACGTGCCGCCATGGATTATTTTTTGTCAACTCGTGAATCTCCGCTGTCCTATTTTGAACAAAAGTTTTGAGCAAATTAGGAGTCATACGCAGCCAACCTAAAACTATCGTCGAATCTGTCCAAAATACGACTTTGGTGAAATTACTGCGCGATGAATTAATAATCTTATTATATAGTCGAGCTCCTACTACAGCGCCGCACAATTCCAATCTTGGGATACTGACTGGTTTAATTGGTGCGACTTTTCCCTTGGAACATAACAATCTAATGGTTACGACGTTATCATTATCAATAGATCGGATGTAAGCGCACGCTCCATATGCAGTCAGAGAGCTATCGGTAAAGATATGTAGTTCCAGGTGCTTAGGGTTGTCACCCACCACTAGCCGCGGTACACGAACTACATGAAGGTTGTCAAGACTTTGGACGAAACGATTCCATACCTGCGCGATGTTATTTGGTACTGGTTCGTCCCAGTTCGCCTTCAAAAGCCAAAGTTTTTGCAGCAATACTTTTGCAATCATAATAGTCGGGCTTAATAGTCCAAGCGGATCGAAAATTTGGGATGACCCCGATAATATCATGCGTTTAGTAATCGGTTTCGACTCCGTCTTAATTTTAGTACAATAAAACAATTCGTCATCGCGGTTATGCCAGCCAAGCCCTAATGTTTTATTATGGAAATTATCACCTAATGATAAATCCTTTTTAGCGTCGATGGTCGTTTTAAATTCGCCAAAATCAAAATTAAAAATCCATTTACGCAATGGAAAACAGCCTGCCCGCAATACTTCAGAAATCTGACGACAAATTTGTTTTAATTTATCTTTACTAGAGTGACCACAAATTAGGTCATCAACGTAAAAATCCTCCCTTATTATGCGAGCTACCTCAAGGTCACTGCATTCCTGCGCTAATTGCTTTAGGCATCGACAACTTAAATAAGGCGCGGAGGCGGTACCGTACGTCACGGTATTTAATTTGTAAACGCGCAAGGGAACAGTTATATTGTCACGCCATAATATTAATTGCAAATCTCGTTGCTGCTCATTTACTAGTACTTGGCGGTACATCTTCTCTATATCCGCACAAGCAACGTACCTACTTTCTCTAAAGCGCAACAAGATTGATAACAAATCACCCTGTATAGGCGGCCCTATAAGTTGTAAATCGTTAAGCGATTGCCCTGACGAAGATGGCATGCTGGCGTCGAATACAACACGTAAAGGAGTAGTGGCAGAATGTTCACGAAATACTCCGTGATGCGGTATAAAATAATGAGGGGTTCCGTAATTATTATTATCAATGCCTACCATATGTCCTAAAGTACAATATTCTTTTATAAAATCACTATACATTTTTTTATAATGTGGGAGGCGTTCTAATCGTTTTTCTAAAGCAAAGAAACGCAGTTCGGCTTGTTTACGCGTATCACCCAAGTTGCTAGGCGAGTGTTTGAAAGGAATGTGCACACAGAAACGACCATCGTCGAGCCGCTTTGTGGATTGTAAAAACATGCGTTCACAAAGGCGCTCGTCCTCACTGCGCGATAACTCGCTTGGCTGGAGGCTATTTGGCAAGTCTTCAAGCTCCCAAAATTTACGTAATTGTTCTTCTACAGAAATTTGCTCATCTATAGTTCGCATAAAATTGCAATGAATATTTTTGCCGGTCTTTTTATTATTATGTATAGGCCCAGAAATAATCCATCCTAGTTGCGTATTTTGAAGGATCGGGCCATTACTTAAACGTACTTTTTCATCTAACAGCAAATCCCAAAATATATCTGCACCTAACAGCAGGTCTATCGGTTGACTTTCATAGAAATTAGGATCTGCTAAAGAAATTCCGTGCGGTATACTAAATTGCTCGCTTAGCATAGCAACAGAAGGTAACGCGGAGGTTATATGCGGTAATACAAGACACTTAATGCGCGAATTATAAGTGCCAAATATAGATTTAATTTTAATATCACAAGTTCGCGTACATTGTGATACAGAACCTCCGACGCCCTTTATTCGCTGAGTGGACTGTAATAAATGCGTATTTAATTTATCGCAAAGCGATTGTGTTATAATGCAGCGTTCGCTTCCGCTGTCTAGTATAGCGCGGGCTTTATGATAGAATCCAGCACTGTCAGCAATTTCGACTACTGCAGTTGATAATAAAACCGGTTGCGTCGCCGACGACTGCGCGCATTGGACGTCTTTAAATGTAATTACCGGATTCGATTCTATCTGAGCATGAGTTGTTATTGTATAGCCACTAGGGCCGCCAGTATGTACCTGAGATTGATTAAGCGCGGACTTGTTGTTAGATAAACCAGAGTCATAACTACGATTATCCTGAATATTCGTATCAGGTTCGTCGCGATGAATAATCGAGTTGTGCTTCTTGTCGCATTTCCTACAAGGTCCGTACCTACACATGTTTGCGGTGTGCCCTACACGTAAACAATTTTCGCACAATTGTTTATCGGCAACAAATTTTATTCTATCGTGCAAGTTCAAGTTCAGGAATAACTGGCATGAATATAACGGATGTTTAGCGGCACACATTGAACACAATTTAAACTGCCGCTTAGCGTTTTGCGGTGCTTTAGCGTGTTGCTTTTCGGTTACAATGTTACAATGAACCTTTGAAAAAGACTGCGCGTTATTATTAATTTTCTTATGTTCGTGTGTGATCTTACTGTGCGTAACGTTCAAAGTTTCTAGCACGTCTGCCCTCTCTCGCAAATAGTTAAATAAATCATCTAGTTTAAGTTTTGAATCAGCTGATTTCGATAACAATGAACCCTTTTGTTGCTCCCATTCGCGCTCGGTCGCTAAATCAAGTTTAGATACGACCATATAAATAATTAGGGTGTCCCACGATTCTGTAGGCTCACCGAGAACTTTAAGTGCGCGTATATTTTTTAAGACCGTATCTATAAGTTTTCTAATCAGTACTGGTGATTCCCTAGGCAGTGATTGTATGGAAAACAAGGACTTTAAATGATTGTGAACAAGCAACCTACTGTTGTTATATCTAGTAAGCAACAATTCCCACGCAATGTCATAGTTATAAGTCGAGAACTCAAGTGAATCTATAACTAATTCTGCGCTGCCTTTTAGTGACGATTTTAGGTAGTGAAATTTTTGAATTTTCGTGATTTCTTTGCTATTGTGCACTAGTGATAAATAAGTGTCTCGGAACTCTAGCCAGTGCTCATATGCGCCATCGAAGGTAGGTAGCGATATCGTTGGTAACTTAACGTTTTGCAACACTTGATTAACGGGTGGATTAGCACTGCTAGTATCACTCACCACCATGCACTGCGTTTGAGCCATCATGCTGTAATACTCTGTTTCAATGCCATCTCGCATATCGAGCTGGATGCTTACTTGTGTTTCTGGAACAACTTCTTCTATTTTGCTTTGAATTTTATTAAATTCAGCATAAAGGCTCATCATAGCATGCATGCGAAGCTTTATTTCTGCGCTTTGATTAGCGGACAACGACTGACCTTGAAATGACTCGATATATTTTTTAAATTTAGTTAATCTACCTTTAATAGTACCTCGTTTTTTGATAAGTTCTCGCAATATCTTGTCTTCAGTTTTTAAATCGGAATCAGGTAAATGGCCTGAGCTATCATTTTGGGTCATTTTAGAGTAGGTAGGATTCAAAGTTACTCACAGTAATTATGCTTAAATGGTACCACGGTGCTCGGCTGTACCTGTAGATGGCTCGGATACTGGATTGGCAACCAGTCGCGGAAATCAATGGCAGGCAGACGCAAAAATGACTAACACACTGAAATATTTTTAAAAATACGGTTCACAACTAACATTGAGCTCGGTCGCGGTAACTCGATTGGTTCGCCTCACCAAATCACTGTGCTGCTGTCGGTGGCTCTTGCCGATTGCGTTCCTTTCATCCAAGATCCTCGAATCCTGTCGCTGGGTTGAATCCGGGGTCGAAGGTCCAGAATATGTTGCGGCGTAGAGCTGGGATGAATAGGTTCGGCTTGCAGGCGGGTTGGCAGCAATAAGTGAGCTTGTTTTTTCAGGACAATATAGTTTAATTCTAACTCGATACAATTTTACAGAGTATTTTAAAAAATGAAAAGAAAAAGTATTAAAAAATGTGTGCGCATCGGCGCTGTAAGGTAAAGGCGAATGCCGTGCGGTGGTGCGCACCCCTTTCACCGAGAGTCTTGACCAATCAGAGCAGCCAAAAATGACGTGATATTGAAGCTCATTGGTTCCCGATGTCGTGATATGTGTACGGTAGGCGTCGCGTGTTGCAATATGCATTTTTGCGTATCATTGCGTACAATCATTCACACAAGTTGCATAGACAAATAGGTACCAAATGAATACGGCTCTACATGATTGTAAATTTATTGTTTTGCCCTCTACTTCCTCTGTGAAAATTATGTTTATCTATCGCTATTCTGCGGGAACTATATACCTAATTTTCTGGGATAAAAACTATCCTATGTGCTTTTCAAGGCCTCAAACCATCTTCATTCCGAAATTCATTTTAAGCGGTTCAGCAGTACAAACGTGAAGAAAAACATACTTTCGCATTTAAAATATTAGTTCGTTAAATGTACCATTGCAGTGTCGCTAGTTTTTAACCCCCACGCAAAAAAGAGGGGTCTTTATAAGTTTGACCGCTATATATGTCTGTCTGTATGAGACAGACGTCTGTGGCACCGTAGCTCTTAAATGGGTGGACCGATTTGAATGCGGTTTTATTTTTATTTTAAAGCAGCTTTTCTAGCAATGACTCTTTGACATGTTTCATCAAAATCGGTTCAGCCATTTTGAGATACAGAACTTTGAAGTGACAAAGTCGGGGGTTTTACAACTTTTTGTTGGTTAGGTTAGGTTATTTTAACGTTGAGCTCCCGTGTTCTTGTTTCTTCAAAATTTAATTTCCCATAGAGTTCCCGTCAGCAAACGTCAGAATTATATCTAGAGTCAAACGTTTATTTGTTAACTTTTCCTCGAACACTAATTGCAAAACTTAGGGCGAACGCCGGCGGCGCGGCGCCCAAAGCTTTTTATGTCTTGTAATTTTCATTTTAGGTCCCGTTTTACAACGCTGAAACAAAACGACGACAAGTGGATAATTTATTAATTGGACAAAGTAGAAGTACTCGTAAAACATTCTTTATTAGATTTTATCTTTCTTTTTTGGGTATGGTCAAGACTTTTATTTGGAAGTATATAGAGCTGTTCTTACGTATACTAAGCTGTGTCTAGTTCTCTTGGGTATGTCAAATGAATTTTTTTGGTCTGCTTTCGTTTTACATTTTTTTAATGTACCTACCTACTTTTCGAAATCCCCGTTACGTCTATAACTCGGTCATAAACCTTATTAAAATATTTACGATCAATACTTTGCTTACAAAATATTTATATACATTATAAACAATTTCCTGTGATTGGCTATTTACAGAAATACCTTGTTTAAGTTGAATCGCCATGGAAATCAATTTCCGAATAACTTAACCAAAAAAAGTTGGAAACCCCCGACTTTGTTACTTTAAAGTTCAATATCTCAAAAACGGCTGAACTGATTTTGATGAAACATGTCTAAGAACCATTGCTAGAAAGCCTGCTATCAAATAAAAAAAACCGCATTCAAATCGGTCCACCCGCTTAAGAGCTACGGTGCCACAGACAGACTCACAGACAGACGCACAGACACACATAGCGGTCAAACTTATAACACCCCTCTTTTTGCGTCGGGGGTTAAAAATGACAACTAAATAAATATGTAAGTGGTGGTTTTAACTGCTGTATATAAATCAATGAAGAAAACGCAACGAGTGCACTCTTCGCGTGATGGATTGCTACTAAATCAAAAAGACAATTCTCATTTTCTACTAACGGATCCTTCGGATTTCCCCCGAAACCCGAAGATTTTTCTAAGAGCTCAAGGATTGTAGCTTGATTTTCAATAACTAAACTTATTCTTTCAGATATACGCAGACGGCGATGAAGACCCTGAACTGACGACAGTCAAAGATGTGGACGCTCTGCGTAAACTAGTGGACCTGACTGTCCTGGAAGATGATGACATGGCTGACGACGAAGACTACGATGACGATGATGACGGAGAGAGCGGCTACTGGTATACAGATTATGACAGAAGGAGGGAAAAGGTTGGTATTTATTTAATGCAGTATTTAATTGTTTTTAATTTATTTCATAACTAGCTTTTGCCCGCGGCTTCGCCCGCGTGGTATTCGGTTATCGCGCGCTGTTCCCTCGGGAACTGTGCATTTTTCCGGGATAAAAGTAGCCTATGTCACTCTCGGGCCCATAAACTATCTCTATGCCAAAAATCACGTCGATCCTTCGCTCCGTTACGGCGTGAAAGACGGACAAACATACAAACACACTTTCGCATTTATAATATTAGTAAGGATCATTAATTAAAGCATTTCATCAAAAGGAAATATCATTATCCTTTACATAATAAGAGTTACAAAGGTTTGAAATGCAAGATTAGACACAAGACTCTGAGATACCTACTTGTTGCATAGAGAAAAGAGTAGAGAAGAGTTGTTGCATAGAGAGTTTTAGGAACTCAATTTTCAACCGATTCATTTTTTCTTCGCTTAATATATTGGCTGAAGTATACAATAAAAATTTTGTAGGTAATTACATATAACGGAAGACATTATGTTATATTTAGAATTCAGTTGAATTGTCTCTGTGATTTTGATATAAAATATTCTGAAAAATGAACGTCCTTCTGTTATGAAATCGATTCAAAACTAAGTGTAAAGGTCATTCAGGGTATTTCCGTTAGATCACGTTGTAAAGGGTCTTTGACCCAAATGTAAACAAACATGTTTTTAATTTTATGGTGTCACTTCTGACGAGTCGCGTGCGCTATATAGCTCGCGTTTCCAAACAAACGTAATTGGGTTTCTATTTTAATTGATGTGCTTGAGAAAAACAACAACGGGTCGCTGTCTGCTTCATGTAACCCTCCAAAAAGTCCGACCAACCACCGAGGGTTCCTACGTATTGCAACGAAAATTAATTCTATATCAACAAAAATTGAATGGGTACCCCATACGTTTTGACGCTCATAGTTTTTATTTGAGAGCACAATTTCAAAAGACAAAAACCAAGCGTGAGTCGAACTCGCGCGTCGCGGGTTCCGTACTCTGAATAAGCTTTCCAAATGGTAGTTCTGTACTGTTTTGTCCGCAAAATTAAGAAAGAAAGACAATGTTTGTTCGGGAACGTATCAAAATACATTAAGTTTAAAACGAATAATGGACGAAATATATAATGGTCGTTACATGTATGTACTAAATTTTTTTATGAAACTATTGGTTAGAAGAATTTTTTATTTTTAAATCGTGTAGGTAATCTACAGATTGGTTTAGGTTAGGTTAGGTTAGGTTTATTTTATTTTACTAATAAATTTTGTAAATGTAAATACTATTAAAATTACCAAGAAAATTGCATTATAGCAAATGATCATTATGTATTTCGTCCATTTTTATTTTTAAACTATATATATTTTAATACGTACCCGTTTGTTCGGCATACACAAAGTAACATACATTAGCGTATTTAAAATTGGGTACTTAAGTTGGTTGTAACAATTCTATGATCGCTTTTTGAAATACGTCTAATAAAGCGGTTTCTCAGACATTTATTTTATCATAAAGCTTACCCGTAAACACGATTACGCCTGGATCAAATTTCTTTATAGCAAAAGCTTTCATGGGTTGAATAAAGGAGATCCGCATTAAAGCAACGCTGCCAATAATCCTCATCTGAATAAAGCTTGTAAGCTCGCTAAAAGCTCCACGGGCTTTTCACCTTAGTTAGGGAACAAACGGGAAGCTGCGGAGTGAAAACTTCGTACGACACTATCTTCCAAGTTCATACGTTTCAGCTATTAAACAACTTTTACTTCGCAAACCGCAATTTGACTTTAAGATCGTGTTGAAACTTCACAACCTGTGAACTATGAAACTTATGTTTCCACTCTACTCATGTTTAAGCATCGTTAACTACTAGTATAACCGCTCTTAAGAGTAATCCATACTAACATTATGAATGCGAAAGTGTGTCTGTATGTTTGTGTGTTTGTATGTTTGTCCGTCTTTCACGCCGTAACGGAGCGACGGATCGACGTGATTTTTGGCAAAGAGATAGTTTATGGACCCGAGAGTGACATAGGCTACTTTTTATCCCGGAAAAATGCGGAGCGAACGCCCAGCCGCGGGCAAAAGGTAGTTTTTGTCATACATTTGAAACCATCTATCGAGCTGGCAGTGCTTAGGGGCCATATATGTTTCACCAATTTTGACCGTTTTAGACCCCCAACTTTCACACCTAATGTTATGAAAATCTCACTTACTCAATTTCTCCTTTCAACCGTCGATATAAATTTTTAATCAATTCTTCTTTGTCAAGGGGCTAACATCGGAACTGGAAGATTATGATATGGATTCAGGAGAGTTGTAATCATGATTAAAATGTTATTATTCACAGATATTCTAGTCACTGTTTTAGATATTGAATGCTGTAATGTAATGCACTGTAGAGTGTAGTAGGTATTCAAACCAAATACTTACGTTATATTAATAGATTATCCCAAGAAGTTCCATAATACCTAACGGAAATGATAACTCTTCGTGTAGGATTTTGTGAGTTTTTGAATACTTACATTATGATATTAGAACTAAAAGAATTTCTTTGCTTACCCGCGACGCTTTGCGCGTGGTCGCGGGTGAGCAAACAAATTCTTTTAGTTCATTGATATGGACCTCCGCAAAGTAACGCCTGATTCAATAAATTATTTATGATATTAGATACAAATATCGGTATTAGCTTTTGACAAAAGTTATATTCTCTTTAATATATTTTTTTAATTTAATCTTGAAATCGTCCCTAGACTACGTATATAAGCAGATGAGTTGAAGTGATATTGGCTTGTCGAGGACAATTTCCATAGGGAGACTCTTCGCAACTCGAACACACACACTTTCGTATTTATAATGTTAGTATGGATTGACATGTAATTAGGTTGTTCTTATGAAATAGTACCTGGGCGACCGAGCTTTGTTTGGGCTAAAACTCGATATCAATCGGTGTCCCACACGGTGTCAATCTAGATCGATTTTTCATCCCGGAAAACCCCTACATACCAAATTTCATCGAAATCGTTGGAGCCGTTTTCGAGATCCACGAAATTATACAAGAATTGAAAATCGACGCTTCACCTGTCTATGCTTAAATGAAAAACGAGCCTACCAATTCCTTAAAGGGTCGGCAACGCACCTGTGATTCCCATGGTTGCGGGTGTGCATGGGCGACAGTGATCGCTCTCCATCAGGTGACCCGTCTGCTCGTTTGCCCCTTCTTATATATAAAAAAAAATGCTGGCTGCTTTGTGTAAAGGTGCATTGATTTCAACAGACTGGCACATCCAACATGGTGCATCTGAAGCCGGAGGACTTCACGGGGTCGGTGGTGACGTCGGGGCGCGAGCGCCCTCCCTCTAACATCCGAGAGATCCACCGCTTGCTGCAGAAGACCGAAGTCAAGTCGAAGTCGGACGAACCCGGTAAGTGAACAGTGAACCGATCTTACACCACCATCATTCAAAAGAGTACATTAGAGAGATATATCATCACGTCTGTCTCACAGTAATTTGAATTCAACCAAAAATCTGTTTACTACTTAGTATTTATTGCTCATCCCAGCCTTTATGCATCCCACTGTTGTGCACAGGACTTTTCTCGGAATGAAAGCACTCTGGTTCCCTCAAGGGTCCGGTGTAGATTAAGAATTTCACATACACCACTGAACTCTCTCATTGAACTCGAACACACGATCCTCTACTTGGTGACACCACTCAAATTACTTGTTTTGAATCCTTAAACTCTTGATATCTTAGCTATGAACGGACGAGAGTAGGGGAGATCGAGTAGAGTTGTGACAGAGGAGAGCAGTGACAACGTCAATTTTTGAGAACTTATTAACTGCCAGCGAGCTCGCAATAGCGCGCGTTTGCTAGCTCGAGATTTGAACTAAAAAACGCGCGTTATTGCAAGCTAATAAGTTCCAAAAAGTCGACGTTGTCACTAATGTCCTCTGTCACACTCTCCTCAGTCTCCCCTACTTGAATCAGTAAGGGTAAGTAGGGTAAGAGAGACCCTTTCCCCTTCTCTTTTCATCTTTTCACTTACCATTTGGTGAGACTTAGAACTTTAGAAGCATTCCGGATAAGAATCTTGGCCTTCCCCTCTAAATGTTGTGTTTGTTTCATTAAAAACTTAAATAAAAAACTTTTTCACTCTAATCATTTCAAATAAACGCACTAAGAGAAAAGCATGGAACGGCCGTGCCATTGTTTTGCTCGACTTAGCGGGGGCACTGCCGTGGCCCTTGATCTATGTAAAGAGCCAAATTGAGTGTAACTTTGTTTAGCTTTGTTTACTTGTTTCTCGTAATGTTTATTGCGTTTAAAGTGTTAAGTGCCGTTAGATACTTTCTGAGGCAGATTTCTGTGCCTTTCCGGAGCGACGTTTTAATCTCGTTAATGGAAGGATTACTTAAGCCGTACCTTGCACACAAACGAGTAATAAAATGAACATTGTTTAAATAAAGCGAAATCTAATGTATTTTGATCATGAAACTACCGTGAGACTCACACCGTGAGGCTGTGTATGTCGTCTAATGTATTTTATTTAAATATAGAAAAACTTCTACTGTTTATATGGCTTTTAAGGTTAAAAGAGCTTGCGGAAACTGAAAAGAAAATAGCGCATGATATTGAAGTTAAAAGATAACAACAACACAGAAACCGCATATTGAGGGTTTTTGGAGCTGCTATTTTGCACTAGGTGTGTGCCAAATTACGGCTCAATAGGTATAGTGGAAGTACTTACTAGTTCACTTTTGATGACTCTTTATCAGTCAATCAATCAGTCAGTATTAAATGTGTGTAACTTTACAATCCTTTATTCTCAATGAATGAAGCTATTATCTGGAAATTCTCATGTTATTAGTAGGCACCCTTAGCTCATCAAATGAGCAGAATTTTAGTCTTCCACTATATCCCAGCTCTGCAAGACCGAGGCGTCACAACACGCCGAAATGGTTCGAGAAAAGATATGGTACAGCTTTTTGCCTTATTCGACTTGGCGGGACACTGCCGTGCCACCAGATATAAAATTATTGCCAATTATTTAATCAAATAATTATATTACCTACCTAATTAGTTTCTACGGTTTCACACGCGTAGAGAAACCTAAGTTATTTAACTTAAGCACTATTAGACTAATTAATTAGCTAAAAGATACAAATACTTAGGTAGTGTTATTAAAATACGAATAACAGTAAGTAATTACATTTCAAATCGTAACAACTCACAAACTTTATAAGATCAACCGTCGAATCGCAGAACTCTCCTAATATACTTATGTTTATGTTGACATTTTTAGGGGCTGGATCACCATCCATTGATTAGTGTGAACTGATGGTTAAATGTGATGCCGTCTCCGTCTATTCGAACAAAACAAATAGAGACGGCACCACATTTAACCGTCAGTTAACACTAATCAATGGATGGTGAAGCAGCCCCTTAATCTCGAATTTCTGGCCTCTGTGTGTGTACTCGTATTTATGTTAATTAACGGTGTATTTTGAGTCGAAGCAACGTTAATTTTTGTAATTATAGCGACAAGATACGTGACAAGAAGGTGACAAGGGTCTTAGTGAATGTAAATAAATAAACAAGCTAACAGTCAGCGGAGCCGCTTACATTTTATATGTTTTAATTAGAAGTTCCAACTTTCTCCTTTGATGTACCGTAATAAATATTATTTGCGGAGTTTGTGTTTGTTCTTAGAGGGCTGTATTATCTTCCAGTCATACAGCTCGGAGGCATGTTTCAAACAAGTCGCTGATTTGTTACAAAACTAAGCGGTACCTTATTTATTATTTTAGGAACAACTTCCATTGTACAGTTAACTACAAAGAGATGTAACGTGTTACGATGTATTATATTCGTGTTAATGTTACAAAATGATGTAACTTTTGGCGTGCCATAATTAATTACCCTTGGTCGGTGACATTTCTAGCAGCAACAAAATCTCTCTCTCTCTTTCTCTCTCTCTCTGTGTGTGTGTGTGTGTGCGTGTGTGTTACTGTCTGTCTACCTGTGGCACCGTAGCTCTTAAACGGTCCACCCGATTAAAGCGGGTTTTGAATTTGAAAGTAACCTTTCTAGCGATGGTTCTTAGACATGTTTCATCAAAATCGGTTCAGCCGTTTTTGAGATATTGAACTTTTTTGCTGTCATAATAAATAAATATCTTTATTGAAAAAAAAATTCTCATTAACGTGCTAATTGCACATGGTTTTGTGATGTTGTCTAGATAATCATTAAGTTGGTATTAATAAATTGTAGCGACGACGTATTTCGCCACACCCAACATACATTAGTAGTTGAATTTACCTCTTATTATATTAAACTGTTTTTTTTTTCAGAAGCCCTGAACAATGAGCCGTTGGGCCGCGACAAGCGCAGCGTGTTTTCTGACTCCACAGCTAATATTGACGCGGTCGTCACCAGGCCAGAAGACGGGTAAGACTTAAGACAATGACATGACATGAATGAATTACAAGGAGACAATGTTTCAAACAGAGAAACCATTGATCAGGTTCTCTGTCTTCTACAGGAATAGGTCAAAATGACCGTCTTGTTGATGAATTAACTGAAAATTGTGAGTTTTTGCAATTTATTGCGATGTATGTGAATCGATAAGGCCAAATTTTTTGGAATTCACTGATTATCTGATGGCATCTAATTCAGTTTGATGCATGTCTCATTAATTACAAATATCGCTCGACCAATTTGTCGAGATTTGGTGTAAAAGATAGCTGGATTTGGACACATGTGAGGAAACCAATATATTCCTTTTACCTAATTTAAACATTCCATTCCCCAAAAACGGGTTCTCAACTGTTTATGATAAAAACATAAAATTTAGCAGCTATATATTTTATAGAAATCATGAAATTAAAATTCAACAGTCAAATCTAATACTTAATGGTTCAGTTGAACAAGGCCGCACGGTGCGCATGTCTTTTGCACCCAGATTTTTTTTAAACGCTCCGTCGACGCGCCTTTTTATATCGAAACCTTATTATTACTAATGTTTGGACGAATAACGTTTGGCAACCTGTTTCATTTCGCAACTTTTCATTTCCCAACCATTTAATATTTCTGAAACTGTAAATATTTTAGGATTTTTATAAATGAACTAAAAGAATTTCTTTGCTCACCCGCGACCTTGAGATAGCTAAGTCTATGCAAATTATGCGTGTTCATGCAGTTCCTCCACCTCCACACTGTACGAACACACACAAATTACACAAACCCATCCATCACCACCACCACAATAGGTACACTGACGCGTTTCGAACTCAACCAGAGCTCATCTTCAGAGTGACACAACCTTACACCATGCTACCAATTGTTAGACTAACAAACCACCACCACTGTTTTAATTTGCCAAACAGAACAAAAAAGTACCCGCAAATTATTAATAAATTTTAACTGTGCTACAAAACTACCTTGATTTTTTAATTTTTATTTATTTATTGTCAAGGCATGTTTAACTAACTACCGTTGCTAAAATTAGACCCAAGCCGTAGCAAGGGTGATGACACTAAATTTATTTGCTCATTAATAATAGACCCCATACTATTGTACCTAATTATCTCCATACATTCTAACACATCAAGACGAAACCCCTTGTCACAGTAATGTAACACTTCATACGAATCTGAGTCCGATATAGAATGATTTAATTCTAACAGATGCTTAGCAAAATTAGATCTATCAGGATGCTCGTTCCTATATGCCGATACATGCTCTTTAAACCTAGTATTAAAACTGCGCCCTGTCTGACCTACATATACTTTACTGCAGTCATTACAAGTGAGCTTGTATACACCCGATTTAATTCCTTTATCCACCTTCTCTTTGTGGTTACAAAGTTTAGAGTACAAAGAGTTGTTAGTTTTAAAGGCTACATTTACATTGTTTGATTTTAAAATGTCATAAATTCTATCAGACAAACGACCAACATATGAAATGCTACACCTATATTTGTTTGAAGACTGAGAAGGCAACCCGGCGTGAAGCATGCTATTCACTATCATTGATATGGACCTCCGCAAAGTAACGCCTGATTCAATAAATGATTTTTATAAAACTAACCCAACCTAACCTAAAGACTCTTACGCGATGGCCCGGAAAAAAATGCTGAAATATATACAGTTTTAGAGTACACTGCACAACGCATCAGCCTAATCCAGAGAGGTAATGCTGCCAGTTTTTTAGGAAAGGCCCCCCCAAAGCAGCAGCCTTCATGAAGTATTCTATTTAGTGTAAGTTTTGTAAATAGTTTAGTTTTATACAATAAAAATGTGATTGTAATATAAGTAATAGTTTTAGAGTTTGCGAAATGAAACAGGTTCCCAAACGTTACTTCGTGAAAAGGCGGTACTCATACGGATTCATGTTTCGACCTTGAAGAACGCCCTCTAATGTTAGTGATAAACCGATACGAATATCAATAACAAGACAATTGTATCGATTAAAATTGTTGCACATGATTCCGTTTCATTGGCAACTCGTGTATTTACTGCCAATAAACGATGCTACTTAGTATAAATTGCCACATTGTCACATTCTTAAGATCAGGTTATTCGGATGCATAAAATAATATCCAAGAGGAACATTATTGACCAAAAATTTTGCATTAAAATGGACATAAAATGAAATAAACCGGCCAAGTGCGAGTCGGAATCGCGCACGAAGGGTTCTATTATTACCTATACATCATGAGACATTAGCAAAAATGGCAAAACATCACGTTTGTTCTATGGAATTCCCCCCTCAAATTTTTATTTTATTCTGTTTTTAGCATTTGTTGTTATAGCGGCAACAGAAATACATCATGAGACGCAGAGTGGTCACAGACAGACGGACAGTGGAGTCTTAGTAATAGGGTTCCGTTTTTACCCTTTGGAAACGGAACCCTAAAAACATTAGACAAACCATTAAAGTCTGTTATGATTTGAACCGTTAAATAATCATGAACACTAAAAAGTAAGTAGGTAGGTACCTACATAACATAATATTTATTCGAAGAAGGTTTGAATATTATATATTTTTTTAATCTTCTTCTTTTATATAAAAGTGAACTAAAAGTTAAGTAATTTCAAAAATATACCTTGCCCTTAAGTTACACAAGCACAGTTTTACTATATTTATCAGATGCATTTTATCGGTGCACTTTGAACTATGTTCATTAAAGATAAACTATAATTAGTAGAAGCTACTCCTATGTTTATAGTCACGACTTGGGGTTTCGTTACAAAGTCAGGCCAGGAAAAGAAAAAAAAGAAGACCGACATAGTTAAGAGGAAGCCAAAAAAGTTTCACTATTATCACCCAACTGTCCGAAGGAGGGGTACGTTTTTCGAGCTTATATCTATGGCTGGATGGATTTCAAAATATAAGGATCATTAGATTGGTTAAAACTGTGGGAATGATAAAGATTATACATATAATACATCTTAAAATATGGCATCTGCGAAAAAAATATGGGAGGGGAGTTCCGTAATTACGCGTCTAAGCAGTGGCGTAGCTAGAGGGGGGCGGCGGGGGCGGCCCGCCCCGGGTGTCACCCGACCGTAAACATCTGTAGGTCCACCTATAAAAAATCCTAAAACTGTGGCTGACCACAAAATAATATATGTAACAATAATAAGTACCTACTTAATAGGTGCCTAAGTTTTTTGTCATTCGAGTTTTGTGATGACACCTACATTATCCGCCCCGGGTGCCACCCATGCTAGCTACGCCACTGCGACTAAGTGTCACGTATTCCTTTTATTTATTCATAAATATCCTCGCCTCATACCACATCTCACGTCCTATCTAGATACACAAAGGAGTTCAAAAGAATTACCTCGTCACTTAGACATCGCATTAGCCTTAGATGCCACCCAACAAAGAGGCACTACGTTGTGACCGCAAAGATCAAATTACATGAATACCCTGAATATCTTTACATATAAATAACTAACGTTAAATGAAACAAGGTAGTCGCTGTTCTAATATGATTCTTATAATGTTGGATTACGGTTGATTCTGTAGTAAGTTCGTAAGTACATAAGTGTACAACGTGATTTACTTTGTCACTTTATTAAGCTTTTAACGTACGTGACGTAGGTTACATTTGTGCGAGACAAAGTCTTAAATATTTCGTAATTTCTGTATTTTATTTATAAATTAGGTGTACATGCAAATTAAATATCTTTTAGTCAACAAACGAAATTAGGGTAAAACGTAAAGATCTGGAACGAGAAAAGCTTAAAAGATTTTATATTATAAGATGAATCGTATTTAATGTACCTAAGGTTTTTGGTTGGTGGTTTGTTGCATACATATATTTGAACCTACATATAACCAAAAGTCAGGTTGACTGAAGTTGAATTCACATGAAGTTGAAGAACTCATCTCGTCTTGCAAGATGTGACGGATGTGACTCAAAGAAAATAAAATTATGATGTAGGTCCTTATATTAGTCAACAGATGGAATTAAATATTCGAACGCTTATGTAATGTATCTTTTTAATGTACATAAACACACATGAAAATAGTTAGATATAAGTAGGTACAAAGATGAATTTATCCTTTAAAGGGATCTCTTTTAGTTAACCTTTGAGCAATTGGCAGGACATCGGAAAGAAGAATAGGTATGCAATTAAAATAATAATAAGCAATAGCTTATAATTTAATTAAATTGAGTTAGGTACCTAATTCAAACTGAAGACAAACGGGACCAAAGGGCCGACTTACCAGCGCTATTCAGAAGCAACGCAGCCACCCTTTGGGCAACTCGCCAGTTCGCAACGACTCTAATTTTACGGCATTCGTTTTATTTTAGTGTGTTTTTAGTTCTAATCTAGATCAGTTGATTCTAGATCACTGTTTCCGATAGACCTGCTCCTAAATTTCTACTATACGAGTATAGTATATTAAAAATACAAATATACTATTCTCGTATATTCCTAAAACTCCTAAAACCCTCTTTTTCACACGGCAACGTGGAACCCCGTCTGGTCTCCCGTGGACCCTTAAGGTCTACCTGGACCATTTTAGGATGCTCTTTTCTAGATGTTTCCGACACATTTTGTTTGTATTATTAATAATAATCCTGCTATTAATGAATATTGGTGTCAAGTGTCCCATGATGTTTATTATAGATATTATAATTGGTTAAGTATCCTACCTTTTCCCAACTCACGATTTTTTCTAAAACCAAAAAATCTCATTGTATTTTCTTATGGTTTTATAGAACAGTAGGTTCGGTTAAGTTGGTTTTATGAAAGTTCCGCAAAGACATGGCTTCATAGAAAATCATAAGTTGGGAAACTGAAACAATTTGGCAAATGAAAAAGTTGGGAATTGCGAATTGGGAAAAAGCAGAGAACCTGAATATTCATTAGTACCTCAACATAAATTTAAGAAGACAATCTAAAGTAAATCACAAGTTTCGTTTACCTTAACAGCGGTTACTGGTAAGTTTCTTCGGAGGGTAGGATTTCAATTCGCAATTAAAACTTTAGGTTCAAAGTACTCAACTACTTCTCGACTATTTAATTAAAGTCTTTTCTATAACACGGTCCAAAAGCAGGTCACTTTGAAAAGTTTAAGAAGCGAAATGAAACTGAATAATGAAGTCGAATAAAAATAGTTTAACACTATATTTAACTGTTGTAGTTTTATAGAAAAAGTTTAAAGGTTATTGCGCCATACATTAGGTATAAACTAGGTAAAGATAGAACGGTATTTGACTTTAAAGCCACTGTAAAACGAACGACAAGATATAGTTAAAAAATTAAAGAGGTTTGCCGATACTTACTTAACGTGTTTTTTGCTTTCTATGTTCGTTCACTTGTGATTTTCACTCATTTCTTAATATTATATTGATAACTTGTCAATTATGAGTAGTTCTAATTACAATATGGTACCGGAACTCCAAGGCAGAAACAGCAATGCAACCTGAAGCCGTATTGCCTAACGTTTGTAACGCTCGTGATCGCAATCAAATGACAGAAAGATTGACAATTTATAGGTAAAGATAGTTTCCATATGGTTTAACAATGGAGCTGTTAATGTGTATAACAGAGGCCGTATTGCCTAACGTTTCTAACGCTCGCGATCGCAATCAAATGACAGATTTCGCATACAAAAACATTTGATTGCGATGGCGAGCGTCAAAAATACGGCCTCAGGTTTCGTAAAATGCGAACAAAATTCATTCAAGTGCTAGTTTGTCGTAATTTATGTCATACGTCATTTCCTACAGCGCATTAGGTCATTTCAATCGAATTTGCTCATAGCATTAATATCTGCCACGTCCTTCCGGCTCTAGAAATAGAGTCGTATCAGATATATATGCACGCTTGTTGTGTCAGATATTGGTGCTGGTGACTGACTACATAGGTACACGTTGAATCACTATCGTAAAAAAATGTACTTATAAATTCAAAGGAGCAGAGATACATTATCGTCTGGAAAGATAAAATCTTTCATTTTACCGCGTGGAAGATCTTTATTTAAAAAATAATATTCTTGGCAAAGATTCGGTTAGTAACTAACTAGCGCAAAAAAATGTGTTAGGATTTTCTTTACTTTGTAAGCCTAGAACAAGAGTCACAAAGAATTCGTTTCTATGAAAACATTTATTTCACAAAATAAATTTCGGCGTTAATAATTTGTCTGTAGCGATCTATTTGCTAGAGGCAAATTTAGTTAAACTTGCTCGCTATTTATGTCAACGAAACGCTTTTTGGCAAATAATATCTATAATGAATTTGGAACTTTTGATGAATAAGTTGATATCTGTGCACACAGGTTACGTTTACTTTTTTTATTTTTTAGCCCCAGACGCAAAACAAAGAAGTTCTCTGGCAGTTCGGATTCGAGCACTAAGATCTTCAATCTTCAGCACACAGTGTCCAGAGCAGTGAGAAATAGTAACGATGTAAGTTAAATTATTTTATTAGTGAGTTTTTATTATGTTATCCTAATGAACAGCAATATTCTTACCTCCCTAAATAAAGACCAAAAGTCCTACTGTGAAATAACGTATTAAGTCTGTAATCATAGTTCTTAAGTTATATTTTTTACAGTTATTTCTGTTTGTTCTCCATATTATTTATCAATAAATAAATAAATTAGGATAACGTATACAGGCCGGAATGATGACGATGGTCTTCAACGTACAAAACATTTCAGGAATCGTTAATTCTCCTGGTAACATGTTGAAGGATGTCGTAACAAGTAATGTTGGTTCTTCGTACAGGAGGGGCGGCGGCCATTCGTCGCGGCACATTTCCATGGCAACACCTCTCACCTCAATCCCGAAATACACGAGCATTACAAAGGTAAATATTCAAAAGAATTTTCCGTGCTTATTGCTTCATATTACTACATAAGTTGTTACCGAGCGTACCTACTATGTACTTTGCCTATAAATAAATTTCATGATACGTCAGGAGGTACAATTAAAATTAATAAAAACAGATCGCCCGCGCTTGTTTTGTCATACACACTACACAAAGACACCTACATGAAACACAAAGTATATGTAGTGTGTAGGGCAAACACCCGCTAGGGATCCTGCTTCATAGGTAAACGGGGCATACATAATATATTGTAGAACATGCAATTTCCAGGGGAGGGGGGGCAGCTGCCCTCCCTTGCCTTTATGTAGTAAAACGATGACGTTTTTTCGAGCTATATGTCTGTGTATAATAATTCAAGAGAACCCTGGTAATTTAGTTATTTGGCCTGTGGCCACTCGAGCAGCATAAACCACGTGATATAGGTACAAATGAAATGAAAATCACATAAATTTAAATAAGCCCACTGGTGTGCCCTAATTTCTATTACACGGTCCTCTGTTTGAAAGGCCGTAGGTTAAACCACTAGGCCACTGCCACCACGTCTTCTCATATCTCATACCCACGTGTTCTGTTCAACAGGTAACGGACTAGTCCGCGTGTCCCATGATGC
This sequence comes from Choristoneura rosaceana, assembly GCA_037349165.1. NCBI lineage: Eukaryota > Metazoa > Arthropoda > Insecta > Lepidoptera > Tortricidae > Choristoneura > Choristoneura rosaceana. The sequence goes on from JAZBNJ010000026.1 coordinate 4,789,657, forward strand.
AGCCCATAACGTATGGTACCCTGCACCATGGACCATGGCCTCACCCCACCCGCGTCCCACGCTCACCCGCAACGGCCACGTGCACGTGCACCACACGGGCGTCTACCTCGTCTATGTACAGGTGAGTGTGTATCAGGAAACAGGCAGCGTGTCCCAAATGTGGGACACCGCGTCGTGGACCATGGCCTCACCTGCCCCACCCGCGTCCCACGCTCACACGCAATGGCATATGCTGCAGCTCCATGCTGATACCCAACCGCCAATTTTTTTTTTACATATGTAACTTTAGTACAAGCAAAGAAATATCAAGCATACTTTATTTACACAGATGTTTGACAGAATTAACTGTTTTGATTGTAATATATTCACAATTAAAATTTAAAAACTCGGGTACTACTCGGGCACTCGGGTTTCAACAGCCGAAACTGTTTCGTTCATTTTTTATTCGAATGTTTAATCAAAATACGGAGCTAAAAAGTTAAGTCTAATCTCTTGATCTGAATCCTATTTAGAAGTACTAGATCACAAGCCCCGTTGGAATTCTCCGAGCTGAGAATAAATAACAACCGTAATTCGCAACAGTTTCTCCCACCTAGCATCCTGCGGGAATGGTCGCATTGCAAAATAAACTAACAAAACGTATTATCTCTTCAGATCTACTACTTGGACACCCACGATATAATAGCGTGGGTTCTTCATCGTACAAATGCAGACATCGAGGGAAGAGACACCTTGCTTCAGTGCGCCCAGTCTTCGCACTCGAGTGAGCCCCTTGAAAAACCGAATTCTTGCTTCTCAGCTGCCGCTCTCTTCCTAAAAGCAGGCGACAGACTGGCAGTCAGGAATACAGGCGGCGACAGACACTCCCTAATGGAACCTGAAAAAAGTTTCATCGGTCTCATTAAATTGGCCGACGCGGACGACCCAGATGTGGAATTGTAGATCGTTCGAATTTAGAATATAATATTTTTTTTATACAATGTGTGATTTTTGATTTCCGTTATCTTTAACGGAACATTTAATAGGTTATGTGTCAAGTTAAAGTCACTCGTCGAGTTTGACAACGTATCGAACGAAAAAAAAATTCAATGAACAAAGCCTTTATGCCTGCTGAGCTGGCAACGTTAATTAAAAATGTGGTCTGATAGAACTGTTCTTAATATATAAGTTAATGTGTTTACTCAAATAATTATTCGTGATAGACTTTCATATTCTCTAAAAACGAACAAATGTTTATTAACGGTTTTTAAAGAAAATAAAAGTCTATCACGCATAATTATTGCAGTGATCACATTAACTTATATATTAAGAAGAGTTCTATCAGACCACATTTTTAATTTTCATTCAATTTTTATGGAATAATCGAGAAAAATTAACAAAAATGCAACGTTGCCAGCTCAACAGGTATAAACACTCTTAATGGAAATAAAGAAAAACACGGCGTAGAGCTGTGTTACTTTTGTCAATGTTTAGGCCAGTAATAAATAAGTTTAATACGGTTTCATATAGTTAGTACCTAGGTATACATGTAACTGTAATCCGATATTGTAAGTTTACCGTATCGTATGGTAACTATCTCACAGGTCCAACGTGGATGCTTTACGATATATAGTGATACTAATTATTGTATGTATAGTCAAAACGTGCCATTGTGTTTGTAAATGTAGAATACCTAATAGTACAGTTCATTGTACAAAAATAGAAACATAGATCTTTTTTTTCCAGTGTATTGATATTCAAAAGCTTTGTATAAAAAGTACATTCGTTTTTCGTGTACAAGATACAAAAAGTGTCGCAAAGTGATTTAAATTTTCGCTTTTCATACTTTCCTACAATGATCGTAATGCCATTGATATTTTAAGTACTAATCAAACACACTTAATTGTAAAATAATTTATTGTACCTAATTATAAAATGTACAAAGTGGTAACGTAAACATAAAACTTTCAAACCACTTGATAGTTAATGACATAATGCATTGATGTTATTGATGTTTTATAAATGAAAATAATATAAATATGATTAGAAGATAGTTTTTTAATTTGTAATGTTACAGAGCATATATATAAAACCTTATACCTATTACATAAAGTCCAAGTATGAGGCAAGAAATTAGGTACATTGTATGGCAATGTCAATACCTGTCAATACGTTGACCGAAGAAAGAGCCAGTCCTATCGTCACCTGTAGCTGTGGAACGATCAAATGTTTCGTTAGTTTGTTTATGCACTTTATTGTACAAAAAGGAAAATAGAAAAAAGGTTACAAAAAGTGCTAAGTACAAAGGCGGACTTATCGCTTTTTTTGTGGTAAATTATAATATAATATAAAAATAAATTATAATTTTTTCTCTCTTCTAATATATATATATTTTTTAATATAAGGACTACTTTATTCCGCAATTTACGGACTCTCTCCATAACTTGACATATTTTCAAAGCCGTTTCTTTATTTTTAACGGACTTCAAAAAAGGAGGAGAATCTATGTTCGACTGCATGTATATAGTTTGCCCTGCTTCCCGCCGCAGATGGGCCGCAGTAGAGCGCGGAGTAATTATAAGTATTATAATCATAACGCGTGAGTTCAGTCGAACGACTCCTCCTTACTTATGCCTCTCGATAGGAACGCTGCCGAGTTCAACCCGTTTGGCACCTTACTGTGATTGGCAGATTACTTATACTTGTAAATCCCTTAAACCCAGTAGGGTATTTCCACAAGCGTCCCAACCGCTGTCAGTCCCTAGCTGTTAATATTAAGAAGTAAATAATTCATATGCATTGATTTTTGTATTGAAATAGATTCTGGCCTGAGTACAGAAGCTATTTACGTCATAATTAAAAAACAATCTGCCTTCCAATTCTTAAAATCTCTGGCAAGAGACTGACAGCGGTTGGGACGCTCGTGGAAATACCCAGCAGTGCATTTAGCTTGTGGCTTTACTAGATAACGAGCAACTTGGATGATTACTAAATGGTAAGTTAAAGGAGCGTGCCTAATTAACTCGGGACGAAATCTAGTTCATACAGAATCGGAGTTTCAATCAACTTTCGGAAAGTTCGACTGAAACTAGGGCGAGGTGCCATAAACTTGTAGAGAATTAGAATGTCATCGGGAATCCTACTAATATTATAAATGTGAAAGTTTGTGATTATGTGTGTGTATATTTGTAGTGCCTTTGTGGTAATACGGCAAAACAGATTTGGATAAAACTTGGTATTGTAGACTTATCTTATCTTATCTTATCTTAATTTTAGGGGTCCTTGCAGATACACTTCGACCCGTAGGGATCTTTTGTGTAATTACCAATCCTTCGCACTTACTCCATTGCTTTTATCACCTCATCCATGAATTGGATAATTTGACGTAGCGGTAGTGCCTTAAAGTCTCCTGGCGCGGGGTATCCGACGCCAAAGAGTCTCATTCTTATAATCTGGCGAGAGCGTCACATTCACACATAATGTGTTCCATTGTTTCGTCTTCCTCACCACATATTCTACAATCTTCATTGTCCTGTAGTCCCATCTTTACTGGTATTGTAGACTACTTTTTATACCGTTATTACCCGTAAAATCTCGTTTTGAGTCATGAAATTAGGTGCCGGTCTTTCTAATGCAACTTCGATAAAAAGGGATATTATTCGAGCGTTTCAACCGCCTTATCTGGTCACGTTTTTTACGAATTGGCTGTAGATTTTGATGTTGGTATTTAGGTACGATTATTTGTTAGAGTTCCTGTGTTTCTACCGAGTAAGTAACTAAAAAACTGTATAAGATTATTCGGCTATTTTTACAGAAAAGTGTCCAGAAAATGAGATGGTTTAAATGCTCGAATAATAACCGAAAAGCAAGATGTAATTCAGTAATTCCTTATCTAATGATTATTTTGGGGGAGGCCTATGTCCAACAGTGGACGTCCTACGGCTGAGATGATGATGATGATGATGAATGGATTACGCGTGTGAAGCCGCGGGTAAACTCTATAGTCACAAACGAACATATTTTTTTGCTAAAACATACACAAACTTGGTACAATTAACATAAATATCAGTAGTAAAGTTACATGAATGTAGTTTCCATCACTATTGTATGCAAACTATTGTGTGCATGCAAAACTTACACTTCATTACGAGTGTAACTGTGTTAAGTTTGTAATAACATTCAATACCTATTTATAACAAAATAATTTGAAATACCAAATTATTACAACACACAATTTCATATTTAATCATTATTTCATATTTAAACATTAATCATAAATATTAAATATTCTCGAAATAGTTCATAATAGAACCATTTAGAATTTCAAGCAACACTCGAGGATACATAATAATAATACCTACATATTTTTCTACCTACGCCCTGTCACAGAAAAGGAATCAATTTCGAAACTACATACTTAACTGGAAAATTTTCTGCTAAAAATACGTTTCGCTCAGTTGGAAGCTCTATGGTAATTGATTGTGATTTTATTTTTCATATACTGATTTTCAGAGTTCACCCACTTCAGCCTAAAAATATACTAATACGTATTCTACAGAGATTATTCTTCTTAATTTGTTATTTTGAACCTTAAATTCACTTTTTCGTAATAAAACAGTATATTTCGTTGAAATTAAATTAGCCAAGGGATCAATTCTGGATTGTCGCGTTCCATGAAGTCGCCAAGGAGTCACAACGGAAGACCAGCAGGGCTACTACGAAACTCGAAACTCGAAGTTCGTGTCGTGCGGTCGCACTGACACTTATACTATTTAATACAGATGCGAGAGGGACTACATGACACGAACTTCGAGTTTCTAGTTTCGTAGTAGCCCTGCAGCGTTGGCCTACACAGCCAACAGTATGCTGAGCTGGGTGGGACCGCTTCGCGATTTCGCAAAGCCTTGTTTTTATTCATATTTTTATTTTCTCTAAGCTTGTACTTTTTGTGAATTGCGAATAAATAAGTCTTATTCTTACTATACAATACAATGACTCTTTATTGTACACCAGAAATAGGAAGCGATACAGAAAATAGGTACACAAAGAGAAAATTACAAGGTAAGCAATAGGCACCCTTATCGCTTAGCAGCGATGTATTTATTTATTTGGAGAACAAACAGAAATAAGTGTACGTACAAAAGATAATACAAGTATTCTTAGTACTGACTAAAATTAATATCCACTTACTCCCTAAACAGATCTTAAAGGCTTCTATTAAAGGCTTAATTCATTTACTTATTAGGTTCTAAATAGTAGTCATTATTGAATTCTATATCATTTTAAATTACATTTTTATCATCGCAAAATAATAGTTTACAACCGATGATGGTCAATTGTCCCTACTTTCAATAAACCTTACTTAAGGTATTTGTTCATTTATTAAGGATCACCAATAAATAATACATCATAAAAAAGCTTAAATATCCAGTACATCCAGTACATGACATTCCAGGGAGATGCTTGCTTAACTAGTTACAGTGTTCAAAATTATCACGTCTGATAAATTTCTTCAATGTTCGCAATTATTGCCTAAAGAGGCCTATAAAGGCTAACCGTCAAACCGAGGGTTAATATCGTCTATTGTGATCAATTGCCGATCATTCCTCTACCATAAAGCTATTTGTTGGCTCGTCGTGGAAATAATGGTTTTACAATCAAGTTCTTTGATACGATTTTAAATGGTTTTAAAACTCTTATTAAATATTAATATGAGCGAGTCTCACGGTAGTATCAGGGTTTAGAACTTAACTGAATTTAAGTATGACTCTAACAGGACAGGAGGAATAAATTCTTACTACCTACTACTATATATAAACCCGAAGGTAACGTCTGTGTGTTCGTCGGTCTCGGTTAACTCTTCACGCTCAAATCGCTGACTGACTTAAACTTCAATGAATGGTATGTAGATAGTTTGAGACCCTGTACCACTACCATGAGTTTACATACAGTGACCGTACTCGATAGCGACGGCGTAAATTATTTGTATGGAGAATTGTTCAGCGCCTCTACAAATAATTTACGCCGTCGCTATCGAGTACGAACACTGTAAACTCATGGTAGTGGCACTGGGTCTCACACTATTTTTTTAACCCGAAAAATTGCATAGTTCCCACGATATAGCGATGAAAATAGTCCTCATTAAGTAAAGAAAAATTATTTTTTTTTAAATAAAAATCATGTAAGTAAATTATAAAAAAGTTGGTAAAGCAAAAAGCACTTATCGGGCGAGAAACGCGCTTTAAGGCTGCGTTTCTACCAAAGATGTGCGAGGAATGTGTTTTTCATGAACCAGTAGAAACGCTTCATTTACCTATCCTTAAATACACAGCACATCTCTAGTTGAAACATTTATATTGGTTCATGAAAAACACATTCCTCGCAATGCACCCTCACACATCTGGTGGAAACGGAGCCTTAGCCTTTACATACGCAACATACTGGCCAACTTTCCGAGCACGTAAATGATGCAAGAAAAGCCTATATTTTACAAAGTTTTAACGAACACCGCAGGTAATCGGGTATACTTTACATATCTTATGGTACGCACGTGAAAGGTCTCCAACCAAACGGTAACGCGCTTCTTTAAGTGTAATTTATTATGACACAAGCTACCTGTAAACTAATTTTATGATTCAAATTCGTTTTTTAATCCACGTACCTTGATTTTAGAGAAGCACGATATTTCGATATTTAGCTCGATATGTCGTCTCGTGATCATGACCCATTGCAACTGTGCCGAAATATCGAGCTAATCTAAAATCAATACTCGGAATAAAACCCGAATTTTAATCATAAAATTAGTAATACCCGCGATAGTCTAAAACCTGGAAACTAACAGAACTTTCTACCATGCCAATAAAAATGTAGCCACGTAAATTAATTAAAATAAACGCTCGAATAATGATCCTGTTCCGTCGGTCATTTTCGGGTATGAAACCCTAAAAACTTTGTGTTAAACTAGTAAGGTATGGACTTACGTATTCCAGGCTGACTCGCACTTGTCCTGTTTCCCTGGTACTCTTTTAATGAGTCCTTTGATCCCACGTTCAGATAAAATTCGCTTCAAACAAAAGGGTATGACAAAAACACGCCACAAAGAGAAGTAATTAATCAAATTCTTCGCCGATAAAAATCGAAAGGTTTTACAGTAAAACTGGTTAAAGGCTCTTCTGGCGTAAATAAAGAATTCCCTTTGAAAAGGCGAAATTCATAGACGATAAAATCGAGCTCATTTCCTTTCTGCAGATTTCACGGTGGCAAACGGAAATATTTTGGAATAAATTTGCCATCCGCTAATGCTTTACATTCATTCTGATTTCGCCAGAAACATTATTAGTTTGGAAGAAAGAGGGGGATTGTAATACTAGCACATTCTTTTGCTTAAATATTTTATCTTTTATGTTTAACCCCGTCGTAGAAAGAGAAAAGAGAGAAAGAATAAATTTATAATAAAAAAATAAATAATAACAATTAAAATTAAGACAACAATAAGATAAAAGGGGTGTTATAAGCTTGAAGCCAATGTCTGTCTGGATGTGGATGTTAGCTCTCAAGCGGATAATATGTAGACCGATTGCGTTGCAGTTTTTTTTTTACGTTAAAGCTGTTTTCCTTGCGGTTCTTCTTAGCTATGTTTGATATATACTCGGTTCAGCCGTTTTTCAGATATTGAACTTTAAAACTACATGTCGGAGGGTTGTGATTGTGAATTTTTCCAAGTTGGTTAGGTTATTAACGCTGGAATTCTAAGGTGATAAAACAAAATTATTTTGGAATTAACAAAAAACACGTTAGTATTTGTTACTCGTGGTTGCAAATAAATAAAATCCTATGTGGGAGTTTGCCGTTTTGTCAAATTAAACTCTGTGTGGGTACAACCCAATGGCATGTAAGACCCCGATTTAATTAAAATGTCTTCTTTGCCAAGATACGGTACGCTTAGTATCAAAATATGATTAATTCCTTTGAAGTTTTCGGGGTAAATATATTTTAAATATTTTAATGCATACTTTTTAGCCAGTATTTGGAACCAATTACAGGTCATATTATATAATAAAAAATCGGTCAAGTGCGAGTACGAGCGACTCGCCTCCTCCACCTCCGTACAATTTTTTAAAAACGAATAGTTAAGTAATATTTTTTTCAAAAAAATTCTAATACAAGTTTTTTGCTGGCAGTACTTTTTGCCCCTGGCTACCAAAGTATAGATAGTGGTCAAGACGAATCAAATGAGACCAAAATCAATGCGGTCGTGTCGTTTTATTACAGAGTTCCTATGGGAAACATCTACCTTCATTATCAGATTAGCTTTACGTCATAATTATATTGCATTATCATCGGATTTATACATGCATGCAAAATTTCAGCTCTATCGGTTGAAGATATCGACTTCAAATTTAAGTGGAAATATTAATTCAACCCGAAAAAAGATAACTAGTTACATTACAAGTTAATAAAAACATATCATCAAAATGTAAGCATTAGGTGCAAGTATTTTGATTATAGAACCATTTTAAATTCTCATCCTCTTTGGCTGTCGCCCTGTCGGAGGCTGAATAGCGCTTTAGACTCATGCCATACGCTACGGCAGAAAAAAAATGGCTGAACGCGGTAATTTTGTACGACGGCGCGTACTTATTTTGAATTAAATAGTGAATAAATTTTAACCTGATTTTAAATTTTGACCTTGTAAATAAATAGTGTTACTTAGTATGAATTATAACAGAATTTTTTTAGCGGCTGTGAGTGCTTTATTGAAGTCGGCTTTTGTGTAGTGTGTGTCGGAGGTTTGTGGATCATAAATTGTTATTTAGTCTTAATGCTGCACAAAAAATAAACCACGATCTTAGAGACAATTATTATATTATCGAAGGTTTTATAAAATAGCACTAATAAAGTCGCAAATTAATAGGTAGTTAAACATTAAAAACAACATAGGGTCACGCGTTGCCCCTAGCAACTGACGACCGTCGTTAAAAACGTTTCTTGTATGACGACCCCCTTTAATTTTTAACTTTATTTTATTTTTAGTATTTGTTGTTGTATCGTCCACTGTAATACACAATCTGTGAAAATTTCAAGTGCCTAGCTATTACTCAAAAGATAAAGCCCTGTGACAGACGGGCAGACAGATAGACAGCGAAGTCTCAGTAATAGGGTTCCGTTGGTACTCTTTGGGTACGGAACCCTAAAAAGCCAGTCTTGACGCAAGATTATGGGTTTGTGTTATGAATTAACTTAATCTGTAATTATTACTTTTAATTTAGAACGTGAAACTACCGTGAGACTCACTCATATTAAATGATAATGTAACGGATAACTCACGTCTTAAATCGAGTTTAGGGAATACTCATGCTGCGTCATTGGTTGGTGCGAACGTGCCTTTACAAAGCAATGTTGTTGGTGTTGTGTGCTACCCTACATTAGACAGTGACAATAAAAATGACGATAAAAATGCGAGTAGTTGTGCGCCGGTGTTAGTTTCGTCGGACAGTCGCGCGATCAGCAGGACTAAGTACTACGAAACTCGAAGTTCGTGTCGTGCGGTCCCTTTGACACTTACACTATTTAATACGAGAGCGAGAGGGACCGCACCACACAAACTTCGAGTTTGGAGTTTATGTATTTTCTTTGGGCAATAAATGTTTTTTATTTTTTTTTTTTTCGTAATAGCCCTGCTAAGCGAAGGCGCATAGTGCGCCTGTTGCAGCAGCCGCCGAGTTGTGTGCTCCCTTGAAGAAGGGCTACGTAATAGCCTGAAATATGTCGAGCTAAATTCGATTTAAGACGTGAGTTATCCGTTATTACTTTTAATGATCCGTACCGTTCGTTCGTTTACTGAGAAAATAATTTTCGTTTCTATAATCCAGCCAGGCTCTGCTACTTGGTTATTCCGTCCCCGAAACACTAACGTCGAGAGAATTGAAATGAAACGCCGCCCAAATAACTGCTGTAATGAGTCATACATAACGGCTCTTGGTCAATACCGACCGGGGAGAAAAACGGGGACTTTCCGAACGATCGCGCCGTGACCTCGGCTTTTTGTTATTGACCAAAGTAAAAAGGTATTATTGTTATCTATAAAATGAACTCATGTGTGACCGGTTTTTATATACTGCTCAAAAGAAAAATAAGGACCACGTGAATTTTATGGGTGACACGAAAATACTAATAAATATAATTCTTTATAACATTCCTTGTCTAAAATTGATTTTATTAATAGAACATAACCCAGTACAAATACTTTTCATTCAATTAAATGTATTCAATTAAAAAAGAAACCATATTTTTGATATTATTTTACCGGTGAAATTCAAGTGGCCCTTATATTCTTTTAAATAGTATACTTTCTTATTAATCGTCCTTGGTATGTATGTAGTATTTGTATCATATCTTTTAACATAAAACTATAAAACAAAACTCAAAATACTTAAACTAAAACTATAAAACATGCCTTGCCTAAGGGGGCTGTTTCCGAAGATACTGGCAGCGTTCACTACTTGAATAACTAAACTAAATACTTTCCCGAGGAAGCTGCTAGTTCTTCAGGTTCTACTTGAATAACTAAACTAAATACTTTCCCGAGGAAGCTGCTAGTTCTTCAGGTTCTACTTGAATAACTAAACTAAATACTTTCCCGAGGAAGCTGCTAGTTCTTCAGGTTCTACTTGAATAACTAAACTAAATACTTTCCCGAGGAAGCTGCTAGTTCTTCAGGCCCCAGTGACGTCTACTTACTTCTTATATACTCTTATTTCTTTGCAAAGCTTTACGTGAGATAAAAAGGGGCCAATTACGACTCAGTTTTATGTAAAAAAATAACCCAGGGAACAATGGCCTCAACACTGAACGAGATAAAGTCGTATCAGTGCCTAGATAAATGATAAAAGTGACCGGCAAACAACGGACAGCCTAAACCGAAGATTTGAAATTCGACAGACATTTCTGGAGAATCATAGCGGTACTTAGTGTACTCAAGTGTACTGTGGGGACTGTAACTTGGTAAGAACTTAGGTAAAGGGTATCGACGCGCGTGGCTTTAAACTCAGTTCAAATAAAAGGATATTTCTTCAGTACTCGCTTTATATGTTAGGATTATTTGTAGATTTGTGTATTTTATTATTTAAAGCAATGTATTGTAGCTGAACTATGTTAATTATTAAAGTAACTTTTTGTCTGTCACTGACTGAATGCTCCTCTCATCCACTCAAAGGTTGATTGGAAGAGATCCCTTTAAGGGATAAGTTCGCCTTTGTACATATTTGTTTTTTTTTGTCAACTATATTTTACTTATTTTGTACAATAAAGAGTTTACATACATACATATATTATTGTAGTTATAAATATATTTTTACAGAGGTAGGTCCAGCCGCTCAGGCTGTCGGGAGCAATTCGGCATGTATACCGCTGTCAATCCTCTTTTAAATCAAATTCTAGAATCAAACAATACAAAAATACTATCATTATACATACAAAGTCAAATCTAGCCTGCCAGGCGGTCAGTTTTACCACCTGCCAGCGGTATACGGCCTAGTTCCTAACAGTACCCAAGGATTTTTCCATCACACCGTCGCCGCCAGCGCCGTCAATGCACGTTTTAGAATTTTTTGTCAATAGAGCAGCCATGCAACTCGCAGACGTATCGCGATAGCCTTTCTATCTGATAAAAATAACGTTTGTATCTCTATTTCTAACTTTGACTTTTGCCTTTGCTGGATAGAGAAAAATGTTCTTTGTTCTTAATAATAATAATAATTTATTGGATAATAAACCAGGCATGCATTTAAAAATCTGAGATCTTATCTATAATAAGTTCTAGTTGCAAGAATTATATATAACAAATGAAAGTAAAGGCAAAAGATTTATTTTGTTAAATACATCAAGAAAGAACCCTCTGATCTTCGTGCTAGGATAACCTGTGTTATGAAGATCAGCGGTTCGGTAGGTACCAGAAGAACGACGTCAATGTTCGATCGAAATATTAGAATATTACACAAATTATAATGGACAAACGATTATAATGGCGACTGGTGCCAAATTGTGGATACCGATGAATGTAAAATATGGAATATCATAAATATATTATATACTAGCCATTACCCGCGACTCCGTCCGCGCAAAATTCGTTTATCATTGTCCTTCTCCGGGATAACTATTTGTATGTCGAATTTTATTGAAATCGGTTTAGTAGTTTAGACGTGATGAAGTAACAAAACAAGCAAACAAACAGACTTACAAACTTTCGCATTTATGATATTAGTGGGATTAAACTAAGTAGATAATTTAGTAAAGAGATAGTAGGAGTACACGGACGGGAAATAGAAATAGAAATTGTTTCCATTGGGGCCCATATTCTTCATATCATATCCAAATTGAACAGTTAAACCTAGGTAAATAGGTATGCACATAATTAAGAGTAGCTCACCGGTCAGCTGACTTTTAGTAGCAGGATGTATGTTTTAGTTATTTTTGTTTTGTATGACTTCGTATTATAAGAACACATCAATCATTGTGGACGAGGGTCGGCTGTAAAAGCTCACACAATATTCAATATACGTTATATTATTTTCGGAGGATACGTACGTTAGCCTAAAACAATACACCTACATCTGAGAACAAAAGGGTTTGCCATAGCCGTATACGAGTATAATAGGATATCTTTGGAACAGTTCAGGTCTCCGTTTGTTTTTGCTATCACCAAAAAGTGACACAAAAAACGACACGGTTGGTTTTCATACAGATTGAGGCGTTTGCCTTGTCTAGTATAATCTACTGGGTGACCTTAGCCTCTGGACAAATACGATTACTACTGGCTTAGCAAGATTTGGTTTTGATTTTAGTTCTTATTTAATGCCTGTATCTTTTATTTTTCGCTCTAGTATGTATTTCTAGTTTTAATAGTAACGTATCGTAGCGAACATCGCAAGGCGGTGCTACGAAACTGCTACGGAAAAGGCGCTACGCCGTAGACATTGCAGATGGTTCAGGCAGACAGACAATGGCGTCAAATTTATATACTACCTCTCTTTTTTCATCAGGGTTCAAGAACACAGGCTTCAAATATGAAATTACAGACACGTTCCGTTACTTTGTCTAATTGGTGCGACGTAATTATTGTACGTTACTAAGTTGGTTGAGTTACTTTGATTTAATGATGCTAATTAGGCAATGAAAATTCTACGATTAGAGCTTAAAATAATTACTGGGCACAGTAACTAGTAACTTTTGCTTTATGTTTACTTGTACCTGTAATTAGAAAGTTTTATCAAAGTTAAATCCATCAACGTTAAACTGAGATTTTCTATTTTAAGATTTTATAGGTGGAACGAAATGGAATATACGATATACTAGCTTTTACCCATGACTTGTCTGCCAACTTGGTGTAAAGTCTAAAATATAAATTATCCTATCTCCTTCCCAAGATCTCAAGCTATCACTATCTCCATACCAAAATTCAGACAGACTAAGTTACTTTCGCATTTATATATTATATATGTATAAGGATTACTAAAATTATTTAGTCAAGAATAAAATACAAATATCTGATGTCCGAAATTAAATGAAATAAGTAGTTTACTTTGCTTTAGACACGGTGGTTCTAAATATCATATTTATTTACCTAAAGTCGACAAACGAGCTTATAGTAGGTATTCTTTATTTGTTTGCGATACGTCTCACAATGTTCTTATACATCTCAAATTGACTATAAAAAGACACTTCTTTAATGTCCTTTTAACCAACAAAACAAAAGAGAAATCTACTTCTGGAAAGGTTTCAGCTAACTCTAGCTGTATACCCGCCCATCTCTCTCTACAGTATTACTAATTAATTGGAAATATAAAAACGTCCAACTAAGAACAAATTACACTTTTTCTATGACATGAAGTGGTTTAAATGTAAGAAATGAAGCTGCAACAAAAAATTACACAAAAATATAAGAATTCAATCAATAAATTACAATTAATTTGATATCAGCAACGCAAACCTGCTACAGCACACTAAAAGTTGCAACAAAACATTTTTTCCGTAAAAAACAATATGCACGCCTCACCGCGACCGGGCCGCTATCGATCCAGCGTTATATAACCCCCCTCCCCCATCATTCATAAGCCAGGTTCCGTGACTCGAACATCTCTCTTCGGAACCCTAGTTTTGAATAGCCACTGCGCAGTAAGTAAGCGCAGGCTTCCCGACGTTCAGTTGTTTTTGCTGAGCACGAGCGGACACACGCTAGGACGATTGCGTTCTGTTGTGACACTGCTCAATGTTTTAAACAACAAGGTAAGTGCTAAATACTAAGTACTGTACAATATTCTAAGTAATGAGACCTGCTAGAATGCTTAAACCTGTTCAATATCGAATACCGAACTACACGTAAGCGATTAAAAGGTGCGATGGAGGTTTTGTGCAAATGGCTAACGAGGTAAACTTAGCGGTTTAGCTGAGGGTTTAAGACTGGTATATAACGCGATGTAACTCTATAGGTGTCAGCTGATATTGCGGTGTTAATTATATATCCAATGCCACTTTCATTATGAAGTTTTGTGCCGTCCTGATTCGTTCTCAATGTATTTTTGCCGTCGTATTTTCCGTTTCACGGGAAAATAGCTCAAGCTGATATTTATGTTAATTTTATGATTTAAATTCGGATTTTGTTCCGCATACCTTGATTTCCTTGATTCATTAATAACCGCGATAGTCTAAAATATCAAATTGTGTTTAATTTGAAAGATATGGTTTGCTTCCTGAAAACAATATATTTGGATTGCCTGTGGTCTTCTTCATTAAGTTAAGAGGGTAGGCGGAGCGAAATATTAATTCAAGAAGCTCTTGTATTCTGAAATAATTTGAATTAATTATAAAAGTCTTCGTAATTTTTCTTCAATGCACTATAACAAGTGTGTATTAATGAACAACCTTTTATCCTGCTAATTTACAACAATAAAATCATATGGCAACAGAGTGCGGTAATCGTATTTCATTGATACAGACAATAAAGTACACGTGAATCAATTAATTATTTAACTGCGTTAGGTTCTTTTATCGTTTTCATTAGATTTCAATCATCCGCATATTTCGATATTTAAAATACCTATAAATGATGCAAAATTGATTGATGAGTCATATATCACATAAATATCGATTCAAATGACGCGGTAGAAAATACATAGCGTAACTCTGCTATGATATTAGGCTTGATAGCCGTATGATAGGATGTGGACCGATTTTATTCCTGAATCCTTTATGTTGAAGCAATACAATCGGATGATACATCACTCTTTTTAATAATCGTAAAAAAGGCTTTCGCTTTATGTAGTAAGTACCCATAAAGGTGCGATTGGTTAGGAATACACAGTATCAAAAGTAGCCCGAGCCTTGGGGGAGGCCTATGTCCAGCAGTGGACGTTTTTCGGCTGACATGATGATGATGATGAGTATCAAAAATAAAACTTCAGTCTGAAACGGAAAATATCCCCTATCATATTTGGAGGATAATTTCGGTATATCTCCGTTTTTAGGGTTCCGGAGCCAAAATGGCAAAAACGGAACCCTTATAGTTTCGCCATGTCTGTCTTTCTGTCTGTCCGTCCGCGGCTTTGCTCAGGGGCTATCAATGCTAGAAAGCTGTAATTTTGCACGGATATATAGGTAAACTATGCCGACAAAATAGTACAATTAAAAATTCAAAAACAATTTTTTTTAGGGTACCTCCCATAGACGTAAAGTGGCGGTGATTTTTTTTTTCTCATCCAACCCTATAGTGTGGGGTATCGTTGGATAGGTATTTTAAAACCATTATGGGTTTGCTAAAACGATTTTTCGATTCAGTAAAGCGTTTGCGAAATATTCAACTTTAAAGTGCAAATTTTCATTAAAATCGAGCGTCCCCCCCCCCTCTAAAATCTAAACCGGTGGGTGGAAAAATTTGAAAAAATTCAGGATGGTAGTCAGTATATCAAACTTTCAAGGAAAACTATAACGGCTATGTTTGCTTGAGAATTATTAGTAGTTTATGAGTAAATAGCAGCGTAAGGTATAAAATATACCTAAACTTGGAAGATTCCGTATAAAATACGAAATCCTTAGAAAAATATTACTTAATTTTTTCGTAACGGCTACGGAACCCCATTTTGGGCGTGTCCGACACGCTCTTGGCCGGTTTTTTATTTTACTTTATAACGTTTGTTTATTTTTTCAAATCTTGTTAGTTAATTTGATTCACTTCCAGTGGTCAGTCAAGTACAGTTAAATGATGAGAAGTAATAAATATAAAATAATGTTATGTCTATGCATAACTAGCGTTACCCGCGACTCCCTCCTCGTAGAATTAGTTTATCGCTAACCCGCGGGAACTATGCAATTTTCTGGGATAAAACTATCTTATATCCTTCCCCGGGGCTCAAACTATCTGTATACCGAATTTCAACTAAATCGGTTCAACCGTTATTGCGTGATTGAGTTACAAACATCCAAACCTCCAAACATCTAAACATCTTCACAATCACACATTTATAAAATACTAACTGTTGCCCGCGATTCCGTCCGCGTAGTATTCGTTTTGCGCTATCCCGCGGGAACAATGGAATTTTCCGGGATCTAAAGTATCGTATGTCCTTCCCCGAGACCCAAACTATCGCTATACCGGATTTCATCTAAATCAGTTCAGCGGTTTAGACGTGATTGATTAATAAACATACAAACCTCCAAACATCCAAACATCTTCACAAACTTTCACATCCTATACCGGATGAGCCTTAATTGTAACAAGAGCAAAAAACTAAAACATTGGTTCTGCTTCTCAAATGGAACTACTTTAGTTCTGCAACTTTCAAAAGTTAAGTAATTTTATCATTATGTTTATTCCAAACAAATTAAATGGTATTTTAAATGTACGGCATCCAATAGCCTAAAATGGCATCGCCTGTCACGTAACAAAATACATTGCTTGCCCTATTAAACTTTAAACTATAATAAAAATTTAATTATTTTCAAAAGTTGTAGAACTAAAGTAGCTGCTTTTAGTAGCTTAAAATAAAGTAGTTTAAAAAATTAAATTGTAAATGTGAAACTACTAATAAGTAGGATAGGATAGTGGGATTAGTGGGATATACCCGGATAGATAGACATGGGATCGAACCCGGGATTTCAAGCTTTGTAGTCAAAATCTCTAAACACTCGGTTACCCGGTCATCAATAATCAATTTGAATTTGGAAGAAGGGGGTAAGGGAGGAAGAGCGACGGCTCGAGATATATAGGATGGTCGGAAAGCGGGCGTTTTTAGGTATTTTCTTCGTATCACTAAAATAAATACTTATTGTGAAAAATACGCGATAGAAAATATATAATATATTTTTTGCAAATGGTAGGACCTTGTGCAAGGTCCGCTCGGATTGCTACCACCATCTTGCTCGCTAATCCTGCCGTGAAGCAGCAGTGCTTGCACTGTTGTGTTTCGGCGCGGAGAGTAAGACAGCCGGTGAAATTACTGGTACTTGACGTATTCCAACTTAGGCCTCTAGGTTGGCAACACATCTCCGATACCCCTGGTGTTGCAGATGTTTATGGGCGGTGGAGATCTCTTACCACCAGGAGACCCACTCGCTCGTTTGCCTTCCAGTCGAATAAAAAAAATATTAAATTTTTTTTTCTATCGAACGAACTGCAACTAATCTTGTTTTGTATATTGATGCATGATTTATTCTGTAAATCCTAAAATATTTCACTATCCCACTAATATGCGAAAATAAATGGGAAAGTTTGTAAGTCTGTTTGTTTGTTTGTTACTTCATCACTTCTAAACCGCTGAACCGATTTAGATGAAATTCGGTATACAGATAGTTTGCGTTCCAGGAAAGAACATGGGATCGTTTTTATCCCGGGAAATTGGATTGTTTCTGCGGGATAGTGAAAACCAATATCTACGCGGACGTAGTCACGGGTAACTGCTAGTCTTACATATAGTTTCAAAACTAAAGCTTTACTGGTAGTTAATACAAAACAAGATAAATGATTGCAATAACAAAGAAATAAGAAAGAAGACATTTATTCTCATTCACAAAGACGCTAATACAACAGAAAAAACAATAAACGCAAACTCAAACAAACAAACTCAAATAAAACAAAAAAGAAATACAAAAATATAAATACGCGATTTTGTGTGCCCCGCAAAAGTGAAACGGACGCTGACTCAGCATAATGCTGAGGCATTAGACGCCTGCAGCGCTGAAAATGCGCTAGAAGCTCGGACGACACCATGGTACCAATCCAAAACCAAAATGCTTCAACCCGTCCGTTTATACTTTAGTGCCACCTGGTAAAAATCCTAGCATTAGTACCTATACGTTAATTTACGTCTCAGAATTTTTCTTCATTCAGAACATTGTAGTTCAGAAGATACAGACGTTTTTGTCGTTTTTGTTGCGTCCGTCGATAAAAAACCCGACGGTTGTAGGCATAATGGTCGTGCGGTCCAGACTGTCAAGTGGGAATACCAGTGTAGAGAAATAAAATAGTTTGAAACCGGCAAATTGCGAGTGCTTACTAACAAAGACGAATGGCAGCGCCGCTCACCTGCTCCAGCCAACATATCCTCATTATTTGCACTGGACACCTTGATGGATGGCTGGATGGAGAAACTTTTATTTCTTCCAATGTGGAGCACTAGGTTTTCCGTTAAACAAGATTTAAACCTCTCGCAAAGGAAAATGGGAGCGTGATTTCGCAGAAATACTTAACTATGATAAGCTTTTATTTACTTAGCCATGTTCGTATAAGTTGGAAAGTTCTGGTTTTAAACCTTGTTAGACTGCTTAGTACGTATTCGTTTGAGTTGAAATTTGCCATACTTATGTGTGTTTGGTGACAAAATAGTAATCTGGTAGTCCAGCAAGGATCGTCTCCGCAAGAAGGAACTCTGAAACACCTTATGGTTTTGACAAGTAGTTTGAATGACAACGCAATTTATTGCTGACTCTACAGTCAGCAATAAAGCTTTTATTGAAAATAGTTTTTATGCAAAAACTTATTCCATTTCTATTCCCGAATCCCGATGACAGTTCTAATATTAACAGACTACTAACGTGCAATAGGGATGATGACACAACCAATCAACTGACGTACTTTTTATGAGCTGTCAAAACACAATTCTCTCGTAGAATTTTAATGGCAATAGCGAATTATGACGTCACTATCCGGCAACTCAATCAACTAACTATTTATTTCTTTTAAAACAACAAAACATCTAATTTTACAGTAAATCGAAAATTAATCTGGTTTTCAGGGCTAGAATAAAGCGTTTTTTTACTGAAGTTGTGCCTTCGAATTATTTTTTAATGGCGTCATCATCCCTATTGAAGTAATCTGTTCAATATCTAGGGAAGCAAACACCGTCTACTCGTAGGTACTCTCTTATTGCGACCATCTAGTTTCATCTTACTAAAATAGGAGTTGTTGTTTACGTACCCACTACCTACAGCCACGTAGAGCACTATAAAGACAAAGCTTAGAATTGAGACCTTGACCGCACTCTGCCCGGGCTCGTTGAAGGATATAAAAGCCACCTGTTGCACTGCGTAGCGACCGGATATATATGTATTTACTACTCACACTTTGGATCCGCTGTAAAGAAGAAAAGTCCTCTGTTGCCATGCGGAACTCAAGGGACTTCTAACAAAATCGACAGCATTCTCTTAGATTTTAGCTTAAGTTTCTTAGGACACCTGACACCAATTGACCTAGTCCCAACCTAAGCAAGCTTGTACTATGGATACTAGGCAACGAATAAACATACTTAGGTATACAGATAAATAAATACTTAAATACATATTAAACATCCAAGACCCGAGAACAAATATTCGTATTATTCATACAATGTCTACCCCGGTCGGCAATCGAACCCGAGACGTCAAGTTAGGTTCTCTAACCACTTAGCCGTCCGGTCGTCATCTACATCGTGAAATGAAACATTCAAATTGATGAATAATAATTCGCTATAGACAATTTCGTAGTGATTCAAATTTTCTTATACAGGTAACAATCTCTTAGTGAGTGTAGACAGCTTCTCGGTTTAGTGGCAGCACTAGCCCGATTGCACCCCGATCCGTAGTGTGGTGTCGCAAAGGGTCATTTCGTAATGGATTTCCGATAGACATCTACTAGATTGCTTTTATTTTTAGCGAACTCAATTAGTTCGAGTGCCACCGAACACCCCGGGAATTTCTACTTCAATCCTTAATTAATTGCTTAAAAACAAACCACTCAATATTTTGGTGTTCATAACTAAAGTGGAAATTCTAAGTGGGATTTCGAAGATTTTCCTTGTTATTTTAACTTGAGTTGATTTTCATTTTACATCGCGTTTTCAGAAAGCTTACTTATTGTTTTAAAAGGGTTTAAGTGCTTATTTAAGGTTTTAGCTTTACCTTGTGTATATCGGCGGCCGATCGTAAAATCCGCCAGATCACGAAATTCCTAGGCACATCATGAAATGGCGTCATTTTATGATATGCATAACAGTTGGCCAGGCATATCGTGATATGCCTGAGAAACAAAACAGCAGATCGATTAGAGCAACGCATTCGTCGATGTTCCTAGCTTTATACCGGGCATATCGTGATATGCTGGAAAAAAGAAAAAAATTGGTACGACGAGCGAAGCGAGGAGTGGTTAGTATGAATTGTGTAGGTATACTCGTAGGTTCCTTTCTAAAAGAGATTCCTTGCGTATCATATTTGGTGTTTTTACAGCTTTCCTATTAGTTTACGAGTTTAAAGCAATTTAAGACGCAATTTCATTTTGTAGCCAATACATTTAGTGTGGTGCCGAAAGCATAATTATACTCGTACGCGGCACACCTGACCAAATCTCACTTCGCCAGTAATTACAAAATTGAGGTTACATGTAATTACAGTAATTTGTTTAGATTACTCCGGGTTGAGCTGAAATGGTGGCAGCTTTCAGTTCGGGTTCTAATTAAGAAAACATTCTGGCGTTCCCCTTACAAATAACCTAAAACATTGAGCTTGGAAAGGACTATTGCCTTTGATGAAAGGATAAACTAGAAATCGCTAAACAATAGCCCCACATTGGGCGCCAACCTTCGTTCTAAAATTTGAAAAACATTAAAGTAAATACTTACGGCAAATGATCATTAAATATGACACATACTAGCTTTTGCTATCGCGTGCTGTTCCCTCGGGAACTGTGCATTTTTACGGGATAAAAAGTAGCCTATGTCATTCTCGGCCCTTAAACTATCTCTATGCCAAAAATCACGTCGATCCGTCGCTCCGTTACGGCGTAAAAGACGGACAAACACACAAACATACAAACACACTTTCGCATTTATAATATTAATATGGATTACGAGTAAATTATGACTTACAATGTTATGGGTCGCGAACGGGACGCGGGACCTACTCAGAGACGTGCCATAACATTTTTTTTAAACGATGGAGTTTTAACCTGCCTCTTTCAGACCTCATCAGGCACGCAAAGGGCTACGTATACGTTGGGACATTCATTCGATCCCGTAATAAAGACCCGGTGGCCTGGAATGCAGCCGTTACGTGGGCGACTGCATGGAATGTTCTGGAAGCTTTGTGCGTCGCAGGAATATAAGATGGCGTCGATATTAAATTACTTGGTGCTGTTAGTCGTGAACTTTTTATTTTTTATAAATACTTACCTACTCTTTAAAATTCGTAAAAGAAATTGATCTCATGTTTTATTATTGGACTAGACTTTACATCGTAGAGCTTATTATCATTTATATAAAATAATATATCTACGCCAAATTTCATGACTACATGATTTTATCTAGATTTTGTCATGATAAAAAGTAGCTCTACGACATACACAGACATGTTTTAGGCAGTTTTGTCGAATTTAATTTAAAATTTTTATGCGATATTTATCTTAAGACACTATAGTTTTTCTTATTATGTACAAAATGCTCAAGTATGACGCTTGGATGCTCGATTTGTCCCGATGAGTAGGCAAACTATTACTTAAAAGGTTTAGCAATTCGTATACTTAGCAATATTAAAAACAGCGATCGTAAATAAACTCCGGGTCATTGGACAAACTCCTTGTATGTACTCTATTCTCATGTAAATGTACTCAAGTTATTGTTTACCTCATGAAATTATATTGCTTTTACATCTCATAAAATTCTGTAAAGAAATAGATAGTGTTTGAGTAGCATTTTCTCTTTAAAAATGTAATCCAATTTTCTGAGCGTGGCCCGTGTAGCGGCGAATATTCAAAGCGTTATCGGAGTCAGCATTCATGAGTCATGACCCCGGTTCCCTGCGGACCAGGACTAGGATTGGTTTTGCGAGTAACATTAATTTATGTAAAGGCTCAATGTAATAAACATCATAAATATTTATCGTAGCGCTTGTGCAGACGAGCGATTGGAAAAAGGCGTGCATTAAAAAGTAAATTGATGGAAGCTGAATGTCAAATTACAGAAATAATTTTTGTGTATACATTTTTGCCTTGTGTTGTTAGGTTGTTACGTTTTGAGCAAAACGGTCGGTCGTTAAGTCAAAGGAATTATTAGGCGAAGTATGGAGAAAAAACTCTTTATTGAACGTAAAACCTCATAAAACACAAGGATTTCACAGATAAACATGAGAACGAGATGTACAAGGGTGATCTTATCCCTTAAAAGGAATTTCTTATTGTTAATCTTCGAACGAAAGTATTGGTTCGTGTATCTCCAGAGGAACCAAAATGATCTTGCACTTATCTCATTTCACTGTCTTTGGGACAGAAATTACTTGTTGTTTTTTTACGCTTTTATTTAACTTGCCCTGTTCGTTTGGGTCAAATCTTGGAAGCTAAAGTTGGCCCACTTTCAGTGCTACGATTGATTTGAAATTTGGCATATTTATGTAAATCTGGATCTGGTGACAATACAATAATCTGATAGTGAAACTCTGGTAGACCGGCTACGATCGTCCGCAGAACAGAAAATTATTAATGACACCGACTTGAAATTTGGTACGGAAATGTTGCTTATATGACAATGCAAGTACAGTCCACAAAAAGTACAGTCACCAAAAAAGCATGTATTAAAGTCTAATAAGAAAGAAAATCTATAGCTTTTGGATTCTTAAAGAAGTTTAGCGATAGGTTCTCTATTTCAACAATTCAATTATATTGTGTACATAATTTATCGACTACGAAAAGTAAGTTACAAAAGGCAATGCCTCAATCGGAATCGTCCCGGGAACTATCGATTCGATCTCTGGGAATTGGAATCGAGTTCTCGTATAAAACGTTTTAGCGTAACGATGCCTGAGGGTCGTTACGGGACTGGGGCTAAACTTGATTTTCATCCCGATTTATCAGAGCTTCACGGTTTTACATGTTCGACTTTGAGTTAAAAAGTTTTCAGTGGAATGTTGTTTTTGCATTTCTATCTCAATTAATTCGTTTTTATAACGAAGGTAATAAAATAACTGCCCTGGAGGATTGACGTATTTAAATAAACATTGGAGTTGAAAAAAAAGCATAAAACGGTACAATACTCTTTTTCTTCTCCTCTAACGCTTTTATATAAGGAACACTGCAAATCCATACTGTATATTATTATGTTTGGTGACAATGAGCACTTTTATGTAGATCTTTACAGTACTTACCTATTGATAATTATCAACGTTAGAATTCGCTTTTAAGCTCATGAGACTATACTTATATCAGTCGCGGATTGTCGATTCAAACGCTACTGTTACCTAAGTAACAGTAGATAAAATCGGATCAATTAACTCGTAAACTGCTGTGAAATCTTTCACATTCTTTTCACAAAAAGTTGTCAATGCATTTCCCGACTTGCAAAATCATTATGACTTTTACTATAGCGTTCTACTGTGAGTCAGGAATCCATTGCCTGGAATAAACGTGATCCACGTTTATGGATTCAATCCGACCTAATACTCGTACTTACATTAAAACCGGCCAAGAGCGTGTCGGACACGCCCAAAATAGGGTTCCGTAGCCATTACGAAAAAATTAAATAATATTTTTCTAAGGATTTCGTATTTTATACCGAATTTTTCAAGTTAAGGTATATTTTATACCTTACGCTGCTATTTACTCATAAACTACTAATAATTCTCAAGCAAACATAGCCGTTATAGTTTTCCTTGAAAGTTTGATATATTGACTACCATCCTGATTTTTTTCAAATTTTTTCCACCCACCGGTTTAGATTTTAGAGGGGGGGGGACGCTCGATTTTAATGAAAATTTGCACTTTAAAGTTGAATATTTCGCAAACGCTTTACTGAATCGAAAAATCGTTTTAGCAAACCCCTAATGGTTTTAAAATACCTATCCAACGATACCCCACACTATAGGATTGGATGAGAAAAAAAAAATCACCGCCACTTTACGTCTATGGGAGGTACCCTAAAAAAAATTGTTTTTGAATTTTTAATTGTACTGTTTTGTCGGCATAGTTTACCTATATATCCGTGCAAAATTACAGCTTTCTAGCATTGATAGTCCCTGAGCAAAGCCGCGGACGGACAGACAGACAGACAGACAGACAGACGGACAGACAGACAGACAGACAGACATGGCGAAACTATAAGGGTTCCGTTTTCGCCATTTTGGCTCCGGAACCCTAAAAAATCAGTAAATCGTTCTTAATATTTATACGTGAAACTAACTCATAGATGGGCCAGCCTCGTACAGTACTGATACAGTTGTATAAATTACGAGGTCTTATTGACATTATGCTTCGGCATTGTGTATCTATGCCCGTTCTTTCCCAGCGACCGCTTAAGTGAGGGGTATAGAGTGCCAAATGCTATGCAAATAAAAATAAGTTTTGCCCCTCTCCAGTATTGAGTACTTCCGCGGTCCCTGTATTTTCTTAGGATAGGAGACTGCACATACGCGCATGCGCATAATCAAAAACCATTTACGGAAAGGCATCGTTGAGCGATGGCAGAAAAATAAATTACTCAATTAATGGGTTTTATCGCACAGCTCAATTTCTTCACATATCTCTGGTTAATTTACAATGTAATTAATTACTTTATATTAAAATGTTTTTACAAGCTTTTATTTTGTTTGACCTGTCCTATTGTCTGTCTGTAATCGAATCTTGTAAGTTAAATTCGACCGACTTCCAGTAGTTGGATTAACTCGAAATTTGGTATACTTATGTAAATTGCGTGACAATACAATGATCTGGTAGTGACATTGTGGTAGTCTGGCTAGGGTCGTCTCCACAGGAAGGAACTCTTCAACGGTTCTTGGCATCGACTTGAAATTTGGTATGCAAATATAGTTTGGATGACAATACAAGTGAAGAGTGGCTATACCCTTCAAGGGTGTATAATATCATAAGGCCTTATGGATTTTATGTTTTTTGACATATAAATAATTAACAATAAATTATAACTATATTGTTATTATCTGCTATCTACTATTATACTTTTTATATAAACCAAATGTTCTTGTGAACAAATGAAACGATAATGACTGTCTCTTTTTCCACAGCGTAGCAAATCCCCATGACAGCTGCGTGGGTCCTCGCAGCGGCGTGCGCGCTGGCGTGCGCGGGCGCCGGCGCCGAGCGCGGCGGCTCGCTGCGCGGCGCGCTCGAAGCGCTGCAGCGACGGCAGCGCGGCCGCGCGCACCCTCCCGTCGCCGACTACGACCAGTATGAGATCATACCACCTAATGCTTACCCAGGTACGCAGTTATAACTCTTGGCATCCACAATTTGTAATAAGCAAAATATGTAACCTTAGGACAACAACACTTGTTTTTTTGTTCCAGACCCTGATTATGCAATAGAAATCGAAGATCTTGAAGATGACCCAACCACGAACTACGTCATCAAACTTCTAGAAGACAATGAGAGACCCAACGAAGCTTACGAATACAAATTGGTTAAGAAAAAGAACAACCATTTGGGGCCCGTTGACCTAAATAGAAAGGAATCAGCGTTCCGTGAAAGAAGCCATCACTCAGATAATGATAGGTTGCGGGATCTCTTCATGGACAGAAATGAAGTAGAAGGTCCTAAAGAAGCACTGCAAGAACGAGCTGAAAATGATGCAGAGTACGCGTTACTTCTAGGCCAACTCTGGTCAAAGTATAAAAATAATAAACCTCAACACAATGGCGAAGGAGCACAGGGTGTAGTCAAAATGTACAAGGAAAAGATTGTTAAGAAACGATACCCAAACAATTGGGGTCCTATTGCGTTTAAGAAGAAGAGAAGTCCCGATTCAGAGAACGAACATCCCATTTTATCGGATTTTGAAGGAACCTCTAAAGATTTTCCCGGTCCCGTAGATTCCAACAATTATAACACTTACGACCTTTCTGATGATGACAAGGATGACCTGCGTGAAGAATACGCGCTTGCTTTCCAGCCTTTGGACGATGATAGCCTATCTGATTTGGCAGACGATGATCAATACGCTTATGATATCATCGATAAACGTTTTCCCGTTTCTAAGCGCAGTAGTGGCCCCTATGATTGGGGTAAACAGAAAAAGCGATTTGCTCAGGAGCAGGATAAACGTGAAACTTCTAAAAAGTTCCGGAGCAGCTCTGGAACCGACCCTAAAATCATAAGAGATTTATCAAAATTGTTTGGTGAATCAGACGTAGAGCTCATAAAAACACCAGTTAAACGAAGCAGTGATAATCAAGAAAAGTCACATGAAGGCAAACCTCCACAACTAGCGATGATAGCACAAAATCACACCAACGATCGTGTTAATGCTACATCTTCACACGATGACGATAGTCATGAACATCGTCATAATTTACATCATCCGGGAATATCCGGTAAAGAAGTAGATCACGTGCACGACCATGACCATAATGAGAGTGAAAAACCAATAACAATTAAAAAGAAGTCCATTGACTGGTCAAACTACTTTGGTATCGACAAGCGCAAGAAAAAATCTGTATCATTTGTAAACGATCTAAATCAAGATAGGCTGAGAAAGCAATACTTTGACACTTTCAACAAAGAAGTAATATATCCATTAAATTCCTTCCGAAAGCATAGAAATGTCAAACGAAACTACATGCAGCGTCCCGAAAATGAGGAAACAGAGGTTCAAATAGACAGCGCACGAGCTGTCGCGGTTCGCGATGGTGACAAGCGAAATAACGCTCAAGATCAAGAGTCTAAATTAGATAATATTGACAAGAAGCTGCGAAATATGGAAGGAATTATTGTTGATGAAGCATTACACTTTTCAACTGTCGGCGAAGAATTAGACACAAAAGAAGAACAAGAAATGAAGGAAAAACTACTATCCCGATTGGCAGCAGCATACAGTCTAGAAAAAATGAGGAAGGCTCTTAAGGAATTTAAGCAAAGTTTGCAAACGCAGAAGCCAGATACTACAATGCAACCATCATCTATGCCTGTAGATGAAGCCAAAGAGAAACGCGTTGCTGTTAAAAAGGAGAAGGTACAAATTAATAACAACGAAATTCCAATTTTCAATAAAGATGACAAAGAGGACGACTTTGAAGATGAGCAAGGAGCTGGTCACTATCTGAATGGCATGATTGAAAACCAGTTTTCTGAAGGGTACATGGGCGGAAGTGGAAGACATCGTACGCCTGTTATAGCTACAGGTGTGTTTTAAGAATTTTGTTAAATTATTTTTTATTTTTATCCTGATCTGCCTGTATCTGAAACCGTGGTGGCCTAGTGGTTCAAACCCCAGCTCAGACCTCTGAGTTTTTTGGAATTCATGTGCGAAATTACATTTGAAATTTACCACGAGCTTTACGGTGGAAAACATCATGAGGAAACCTGCACAAACCAGCAAAGCGAAGTGAAGCGAATGGTGTGTGTAAAGTTCCCAATCAGCACTGGGCCCGCGTAGGAACTATAGCCCTTTCATTCTGAGAGGAGGCTTGTGCCCAGCAGTGGGACGTGTATAGGCTGGGATGATGACAATGATCCTGATCTGCAGCATTTTTTCAATATATTTGATTTACAGGAGGTGCCAGTGGAGCCTGCCCCGTCCTGTCCAAGATCGTACAGCGATGCCGCGGAGTAGACTTGCTCGCCGGGGATCGTGGTCAGCTGTTCTTGCCGCTATGCAGCTTGCACCAAATTTGCTATCTTTGCGTAAGTTCCATTGATGTAACATGACATATCATATTCTGAACAGACTAAAGGCCTGTTTCACCACTCACTGATAAATTTTATAAACATCTGTAAAAGACACCAATGAAGTTGTCTTTGTTTGTTTTGTCTGGATAAACAGAGGCTACATTACATTTATCTATCACATAAAATTCATCGATTAGCGGTGAAACTGTGTAATTCAGCTAAATATTAAGTAAATAACGACCACAACATTTGTTGAGCTCGGAGAATGGTTTAAGTTTTATAGCAATCATAAATACGTAGATATACGTCTTATTACAGGGTGAGGCCCCGCCAACGACTTGCGATTTAGTGTTTCTGTCAGAAGCTGATACGACTTGCGAGGGAGATATGGGTTGCCAGCGCGCGGCGCGAGCGGCTCTGATGGCTCTACGGGAACTCCACGACAGCCTGGCCGATGAGTTAGACGGCGACTGCGAGGCCAGCCCCTGCCTCCCTGCCACGCTCAAGCTCAACATCGGTTGGCAGCGCGCACTGCAGCGATAGACTCCCAAACACCACATCATGCGCAAATCTAACAGATGAACCCGAGGCACGTTCTAGCAGTCAAACTAGCGAGCGTGACACTAGCATTCTCGGATATTCACGGAGAAACTTGTTATGTAACTAGTCATATTTTTTCTAATTGTCACCTTTATATTATAATTTCACATAAGTAGTTTATAAAGTATTCCTAATCGTTTCGTTGGATGTCCATACGGGTCTAACCAGCCATAGACGCGTAAGGATATACTTTAGGATTAAGCTTCTCACGAAGAACTATTCTATGCGAGTTATACTACGGCGGAGCGAGCGAGCTGTTCGGATACGCTTTTGTTGTTAAGTGTTATATAAATATATATTATGCAAATTTTAGGTGGTAAACTTCTGAAGACGAAGCGATAAGATTTTACGGAGCTCAGACGCTCGAAGAACAAACGAAAATGCTTTTGATGGACTATAAATTGTAGTAAAAAATATCGTTTCGTTTTAGGAACTCAACCAGCATATATCTATATATGTATTTTATTGGCCGCCGTGTGCGCGGCTCCTTTGCTAGACATATTTTTGTGAGTATATATCTGATATTTATTAAGTAACATAGGACTTGAGGCAGGACTAGGTATATACTATTTGAGAAGATTTGTCAAGATCGTATCTAACGTTGTTAAGCATTTACATACACATATTTGTGTTTCGAGTATTAAAGTGTGTCGACGTGATTATCTTACAAAATTATTATAAACGTAATTTCATATTTTTAAATTATTAAGATATTTATATTTGCCGATTGATGTAACATCATTTCCAAAGATGTATCTTACCTATAAGTAATATATAACACTACTTATTTTACTATCCTGTTTTCGCATATATTCTATTCTCTATTTTATATTATGTGTTACGTAGATGATAAGGTTAGTGTGACTAACTGAATTCGAATTATAAAAGAACTGCTTTGCTGTGACAAATTTGAGGACACTGGATAGAAAATATCGCAAATGAAGTAAATCCTGCCTGAAATAATATAAAATGAATCGGTTTTGGAAATTCCGAGCGTGAGTTAGTTGGTAGGGCACCTTAGACTTTACTTGGACAATAAATCTTTGGCTTATACACGGCTATTCAGACGTATGTTTTGGCAAGTATCGTTAGTTGAGTAATGACACTCATTTCCAAAGTCTTCCGGTCAAAACTTGGCTTCAAATTGTGCCCGATTCCAACGTCATATAACAAAATATACCAATTTTGTTTAAATCACTTTAAACTTTATAACCTACATGTTTCAACCTAGGATTTACAACGTTTAGTCGGGATCATGGAGGAGGTAGATAGAATATAATTAAATGTATTTTATCATTGTAGTAGACGGTTGAAGTTACCGATCATTTTAAACAACTTGAATGTTATCACTTTTATTCGTAAAATGTTCAAGTATTAAACACGTGAATATAAATGGTTTTCAATAATAATTGTTTTATTTACCTACATAATATTCCTAGTACATAAATCAATATTAGCATTTCAATTTTACATCCAAAATTTGAAGGTTGATGAAATGATGACCGACTTGCACCTCTGAGTCTGAGTTATTGAGAAGTAATGTGCGAAAGTACATTTGACATTTACCACGAGCAAATGATAACATCGTGAGGAAGTGGCACAAGAAATTGAATGGTATGTGTGAAGTTCACATGGGGTGCGAGTGGAAACTACATCCTAGGCCTTTTGATTCTGAAAGGAGGCTTGTGTCCAGTAGGAGGACGTATATATCAAGATGAAATAATTCGTCGACTAAGATGAAACTATTAAGTAACAATTTTAGTATAGTTGAACATATGCCATTACAATATACTAAATTAAATCCAGCTACATTATAACGAAGCGATAGAGATTTATCTTATTGATAACGAGATAAGCTGCGCCAATACATCGATAACAAGCCGGCGACAGATCGCGACAACATAATTAAACGAACGTGTGTGGACGCAGGTGGAAATTATCAAACAAATAATAAGGAAAACAAACCGTGCAAAAAAGAAGAACAAAGTGATAGAATTAGATAGATAAATGGCTAAAATTAATGTCACTGATCTTAGTGCAGGAGGATTTGATAACCCAGCAGCAACAGAAGGTAATTAACAATTTATAACATCCGATACTTATCAATATACTACTCAATTTAATTGCCGAATTGATAAACGTGACAATTGTTAACGAAACGTGATAGGATAAACAAAAGAATAACGATAATAACAATATTTTGCAGACGATGGGTCCAACTTGAGGCCGGATTTGGTCATCAGCGTGCAACCACGTCAAAGAGGTAAGTGTCTGCTTCATTATCATTACATTATCATCATAGATATCCACTGTTGGACAAAGGCCTCCCCTTTTACCTAACGTGATTATAATTGAACAACAATTTGTTACACATCCACCGGTTGCCGGTTCTACTTGCACAACTATAAGTAATTACTTAATAACTATAAGTAACTATAGTAATAATTTTTTGTTGAGTTTGTGCAAATAAATAGTTGTCGTCAAACAATTTATATTCGTTTCGGATTAAGATGATTTATGACTCACCAGATAGCAGTCGCGCCGAGCTTCCCGTGTCCACGGTGGACTGGCGCTCCAACCCTCGGGGGCAGTTCATCCCGGTGCACGGCCTCGACTTCCTCATCGGTGTCTCCAGCCTGCAGATCCAACAGACCGTAGAACTCGACGATTGTAAGTACCTACTTTCAAATTATTCAGTTAAACAAAATACCAAAATTACTTTAAATTTAAATAAGGTTAGGTTAGAACTGCGACCCCAATAAAAATACATCGCTACCAGGCAAGTAGGTTAGGTTAAGTTAGAACTGCGGCCCCATTAAAAATATTTCGCCACCAGGAAAATAGGTTAGGTTAGGTCAGAACTGCGACCCCAATAAAAATGAATCGCTACTAGAAAAGTACATTACAACTGGGACTTCAAAAAAGTCATTGAAGTTGTGAAATGATAAATATTAAAATAATATTCTAAGGTGTAATATTTACAACATTAAAAAGTATGAAATAATAAAATATGAAATGAATATATATCTGCAAAATAAACAATCCCTTAAATAATATTTCCAGATATTAAAAATCGGTGATTTAAAAATACTCATTCTGATAATTCCAGGTAATGAATATTCGACGAAATGAATAAATATGAAACCTTGACTTTTAAATGATATTCGATTAAAAGTATGTCGACATTTCAAATGTAAACCATATGTATGGAACAAGTTGGATGGACTACGAGGAATAAGGAAGCTTTTCCTAGATTTACTAACATTCCGATAATAAGTATGGAATATTGAATAAATCCCATAACTCTACAATTTTGTCGCTAAATCAATTTTTCCGTCTCTGTGTCCTTTGGGTGATTGAATTGAATGAAATCTGGGGATTTTACTAAATTCCCACTATAGAATAAGAATATAGTCAGTCAGCAACACAAGTAGACGAGAAGTCGTGGTGTTCAAAATGATAGACACACTCTCCTATTATCTAGGCAGTAGAGTCGTGTGTAGATCATTTTGAGCACCGTAACTGCTCATCCATTTCTGCTGCTGGCAGTACGGCATAAGTGGCGGTAACTATGGAATTTTAGAATTAAATGTCCCGCGTTACCAGAGTAGTTTGATGACTTACTTACAACTACAAAGAAGCACATATGACCGATATTTTTTTTTACTTTCAGTGATATCAAAAATAGACTCTGAAAACCGCTATATAGTGCGAGTACCGAATGGGGAGTCTTTGTATCTGGCCAGTGAGGTGTCTAGTCAAACACAACGATGCCTGTGCGGGACGGGGCGAGCGTTTGTGATGCACCTACATGACACCACCCGCCAGGAGGCTTTGCAGCTGCAGAGACGGCTGGCCGCGGCGTCTTGCTGCTTCCCTTGTAGATTACAGGTATTTCAGTCACTATGGCAACATCGGGGTAACTTCTTGTTTTTGGTAAGTGCGGTTTCGAATCTAACCCAACCGTGCCTGTCCGGTTTTGCTGGTTCCTTCCAAAATTAGATATATTTACGTACTTTTTAATCTTTCCCAATAAAACCCGGTATTTCAGAACGATCACGAAATAAAGTAAACATTAATTCGTGAGAACATGGGAAAAATTAAATAAAAACGGGCATGTCACAAAAGGATCCCAAATCAGCTAACGCCGGTCTTGCAAACGAAATTTGTTTGTACTACGCTCATCTTATGCCGTTATAGTGTGGTTCCGAATTCTTTAAACAATATCGCCTCTTGACGACTACAATGGAGGATTTAAGTTTAGTATCTACATACCTTCACGTATTGTGAAGATACCATAGAGAGATATCTCACCAGGCGGTTTAAATTCATATGGACCTCCGCGAATCTGCCGTGCTTTGAGATAGAGGCGAAAAACGCGGTAATTATTTTAAATCGATGCTAATTACCTATACTTCACAGATTTAACTAGCATCTATAATTTATAACCTTGCATTGATTAAAAAAAAACACTGCGTTTTCGACTCCATCTCCAAATTTGATTTTGTCACATAGCCTTTTAGCTTGAGGACTGCAGAAAGTAACGTCTGGTTCTATAAATTATTTCTTAAAGGAGATGAAAGTGATCACGCCTCCCGGAGACTACATCGGCCGCGTGCAGCAGCGGTGCACCTGGATGGTGCCTTTCTACCTCGTGCGGGACGCCAACGACCAAGTGCTGTTCGCGATCGAAGGACCAGCGGTTATGAAGCGCAGCGCGCTCATGCTTTCAGAGTTTAAGGTACAAAGATGTTATGTGATCTAAAATCCTGACCTACCTGAGAAGCTTAACATTTCCCAGGCGAAATCCATACTAATATTATAAATGCGAAAGTGTGTTTGTATGTTTGTCCGTCTTTCACGCCGTAACGAAGCGACGGATCGACGTGATTTTTGGCATAGATATAGTTTATGGGCCCGAGAGTGACAAAAGCTACTTTTTATCCCTGAAAAATGCACAATTTCCGAGGGAACAGCGCGCGATAACCGAATACCACGCGGGCGGAGCCGCGAGCAAAAGCTAGTATTAATATATGTAAGAGTTACCTCGGCCACTCTCGTTTTACTGTGCACCTGTCTAATTACCGTACCGCTTTTTTACCGCACTAGTGACACGGTAATTAGATTTGAGTGCACAAATAAATGTAAACGGCAGCCGTACGTTTTCTAGATGTGCACTCAGTTTCAATGCCGTGTCGCTTTTTCATGACAAAAAAAGCAGTACGGTAATTAGACATGTGCATGATAAAATGAGAATGGCCGACCTACGTGACTATGAGACAACGCATAGCCTAATTAAACTAGTGAAGCCAAGCACTTAACACTAAATGATAGAGATGTAGTAAGAAGGAAAATTTTGAAATTCCAACGGTATAGGAAGCTAGCCAATTTTTATTCTACAGCAGAAGCAAGGCCGTCGTTAACTAACATAATACGAGTAGGACCTATAATGTATTCTTCCGAATTTGATCATACTCCAATTACAAAGTTTTATGTATGTTCTGCAGATAATGACCGGTGACTCGCTCCGAGAAGTGGGCAAGATCGCCCACGGCTGGGACCGCGACCTCGTCAGCTTTACTACCACTCTGACCATCCCCAATACCGCTGTTCAGCCTAGACACAAAGCCTTGCTGTTGGCCGCATCGTTTCTTATGGTAAGATTCTTGGATATATCTTGGTCTGAAATTTAAGTAGGTAGATATTTCTATACAGTACGGCTATAACATCAGGTTGCAGCGGCAGATCATACTTTCTACACACATCCTATACCTACCCTGTGACAGAGGGAAGTGATGAAATCGATTGTGATTCTGAATGCGTTAGGCAATAAGTATTAAGGGCTCTGGTTCCTAAGTATGAATTGGTATGAAATACATTCGGAATGTCGGCGGCAACAGCAGGCGGCAGTGAGGGGGTTAATTATTTATTACCCTTGAAATCCGTTTGTCTTTATCCAACACTTTCTTTGACATAAGTTTTTCAGACACAGTCTAAAGATTAATTTTGTTAGAGGCATAACAGGTTTTTAACTTTCTATACGTGCAATGAGTTAATAATGTAGATAACATTATGTGTATATAAATACGGATATTGTTATTAAATATTAATAAAGATATCTTGTTTCAGGAATACACGTATTTTGAGAGGGCTAAATCAAGTTGCATGCGGTGTAGCTGCTTTTAAAATAAACTTTACGGTGTTTACATTATTGTTTCGTAAATCCTTGTTACTACCTATTGTAAAGGCATTTTTATACAATGTAACAAATAAATATTCGCTTTTGTATACTAAAGTTCTTTTATTTACTTAAATTACTCAGTCTAGTTCAAAAATTGACATATACATTTTTATAAAATAATAATTCAGAATTTGGTTATTTATTCACTTTCTTAATTTCAGTCGTGTTTGTATATTTTCTCAATTCTTCTCAATTATATCTTTGTCTTCTACATGGATGACATGTTTCAAACGCCACGGTTTCACATAATAATACAGAATAGAGAATAACATACAAAAATTGCTCAATTCAAGGTCAATCAAATTCGGACCTTTTCTGTGGACCTTATTCAGACCATGTCAAAAATAACGGGTCGGATTGATAACCTCCTTTATTATTATTTTTGAAGTCTTTAAAAAAGTAAATCTATGTATGACACTATAGGTACTAAGTAATACTCTTTGGTATGACAACTGTATGACACGTTAGTGTTTGTATTGTGTATGCGTCATTTTTTCGTTGAATGTATAATTTTTTAATCTTATTTTCAACGCGTTATGATTGCAAAATATCTGGCACTAGTTACGCTCAATCAACCAACATAATTTTGCAATGGTGCCATCACCTGGGTCTTGTGCCCCTTTGAAGACCAAGAAGAATGCAAGTTGGCCTTACTACGAGTACTTCTTAGGTTCTAAAGATCAACAGAAGCGGAGAAATGGTGTCGGACAAAATTATTGGACGGGAGCTGAGGTAAGAGATATTTTCAGTTACCTATTTCGAATACAAAAGATCGCAATCATGATGCTCGTTCCCAACTCAGAATCTGTTAATTAGTTTAGGGGGACATAACACGGGGCGCAAGAATCAAAGCAATACGAGGCTCACGAATTTGCCTGGTGCCCTAAATCTTAAACTGCAACGGTGCCTGGTAAAATCTTACTAATTATAAGACGCTGTTAGCGAGACGTTTATTTTCTTCAAAACTGATGGAGTGCAGTGAAAACTAAAAGCGAACGATACAATATCTAACGATAGCTGTTTTTAATGATTCACGGACCTATTTTCCACGAGACAAACTGCAATTATCTGTAAGTCCGGATATTTCGACGCAATTTGGTAGTTGCACTGGATCATAGGCTCTGATAGATGCGTTAGTCAAAACATCAAAACCCCATTAAAGGATATCGCGGTCTCCATCCCGTAGAAACTACTTCTAATAATGAGAGAGCACCTTTCAGTCCATGGAATGGTACACTGGACACTTCACCCGAGACACCATGCATGGCACTGGTGAATATTTCTCTCGCTACCGCGGAAGACGAGCTCTCTCCGCCACCTACGAGGGCAACTTTTATGTGAACCGCATGCACGGGTACGGAGCGATGTCGTATCCTGATGGCAAGGTGTTCACCGTAAGTACTTATATGTATTTAACAGGTTACCATATACAATAAACCAGACACAGGTTCTTCCCCGTCTTACATGCACAACAACACTGACTTAGCTAAATAGATAACATTCTGGCTCTATCCATTCGAGGTCGATTTTGCCGTTTTTTGGTACAAAACTCTAGATAGCGAAGCTGAGAGATAATGGCGAATAAACGATGACTGCTGGTTCCCCTTCTAGAAGAAAATTGGTTAAATGCGAGCAATTATTTGATACAACCCCTTGCATGTTTAGGATAAAAGGTTGTGGTTTACTGTTATATTTTTTGTGTAAAAAATGTTGTTATAGTTTCTTAAGTACAAATTTCTTAATGCGTAATTCTAAGATCCTAGAAAACTTGTTGTTTTCCCAGGGCCTGTTCAACAACAACGTTCGATATGGCCCGGGCATCGAGTCCTTTCCGAATAGACATGCCAACGTTGGCCTGTGGCGGGGTTCCAAGCTTGTTCGACTGGCGTGGCGCCCATCAGCGCCAAGCGTGGCACCTGAGCTCCACGTGGGGCCCATCTGCAGGTCGTTTGTGGAACCGCATCGAGTAGTACTCAACACTACGTACAAAACAGTTAGTGTTGTATCAGCTCTATCTCATTGAGAATTTTTGTGAGAGGCTAGGCGCTAATAGTATCGTGATGTCCGTTTGACAACTTTGACATTTGTGTCACGTTTGTGATTGGTTAAATAATTAAATGGTCCAATCGCAAGCAAGATCGTGAGACGTTAAACGGACCTCTCTATACTAACGCCATCTAGTTATATTTCGCCTGCCAAGTAGGTACCCTAAATGACCTGAGGGGAAAATCTTCTTTATAAGCCTGTTCGGTGACATGCTACTGTAGAAATATAAATTAAAATTTCTTTGTACTGTAGATTGGAAAAAGTAACAGTGCGATTGAACTCCTTAAAGAATGTGGAAGTGAGCCAATAGCGGCAGCTGAAAACTGGACAAGATTGTATCCAAAATGCTGCACTGATACGGCAAGTCAACTTTGCCAAGTAGAGCTGTTCGAAAACGAGTACTACAATGGAAAGATATATTCCCTACAGCGAAGTTCTGACCTTAAAAATAACGAGGTATTTTATGAGAGCATATCACAACGATATAAAAATGTATCATATTAATTAAGTTACCCAGTTGTCATAAATTCAGGATTAACTTTTATTTATTGAGTAAATATTTCGAGGGTCAAATCTTGCCTTTAGTGATGGCGGTAATTCAGTATTTTAAGTGGTTGGTCTTCATCCAGGACCTAGATCAAGACAGTCGGGACAGTTTTGAAGACGTAGGACCGTACTATGCTTGGAATAACAACGAAATGGCTATAGATATGATGAAACATTGTTTCAAACACGAAAGACAGAGGAATCAAACAAGAATAGACTTGGCGACATTGCTCACTGGACCTAGAAAACATTTCCTACTCGCTGGTATTCATGAGCTGGACTGCAGGTTTTAAAAATATCCACCTACCAATTTTTACAGTTCCTGATGTAATTTACTTGACTTTCACTAAATTTTAACCCATAGGTACAGTCGAGTTCATAAACTTGTGACCAAAAATTTGATCAAAAATATCTGAACACGTTTCTACGCCGTTAACAATAGAATCGTATTATATTTTTGATTAAATTTTTGCTCACAAGTTTATGAATTACCTTGACATGACAGGGTTTTAAAAGTTCATGATTCAACCATCGTTGTTATCCTATAAGTAGTCCTAAAAATTACACAAAAAAATACAAAAGGTCTAGTAGTCTTAATTCAGGTGCACTTAAAAGTGTACTATAGATACCAAGATAAAGCTGTATTTAATTCTCAGGATATTTCCTGCTATTGCATCCATTCAATTGTTTCTCTCTTAATTGTTTGTTTTTAGGACTCTTCTAATGGCAACTTATTTAGGGCATATTGCTAGTACAACATATCTTATCAATGAACGTTGTGTCGATCCTAATATTGCTGACATGCAAGGAAACTCTGCTATCATTTACGCTACCGTGAGTCAAAACTCAGTTTTAATAACGACATTCATCATTATAATATATTGCCTTTTATATATATAGATTTCTAGATGTTAGTCATCATTAACATCTGTGCTGTCTAGAAGTCAAAAATATCTGAACACGCACTTACACGATTGACAACTACGAATGATTTCAGATGTTTATGAACACTTAGACAGCTCCGATGTTTATGTTGGCAACTGTACATAATACACGGTTTGATTTAGTGTGGGGACCAAAAGGAGATCATAGACTTCCTGACAGCAGCCGGTGCAAATGTGGACAGCTATAATGACTCGTGCTGCACTGCTCTAGGTATAGCTCTCATGCGGCTCATTTGCTCTCAGAAAGATATATCTATCAGTGCTGTTGCACAAGCGATGCTTCCTCCACCTATGGTCCCTCTTGCTCGTAAGTACGCTGTGTACCTCTATTATCCCTTTAAATTTAAAACACGTCATCCCTTATATCCTTTTTGAAATCTTGAAGTCAAACCTAAATCCAAAATAGACCCCATTGCTCTTTCAGTAGTGAAATAAAACCTGCTTTGTATAACGTGCAAAATAAATGGTACGTAACGTATGATAGTTTTATGGTGGTAATAATGGGGACGAATTCACAACCGATGTAGGCCACAGCGACGGGTTCACCTCTGCTATTGGTTGCGCTCATTTGCTCGAGCGACCAAATTGTGGACACGTTGATACATTATTTACGAAGTAGTAGGTACGAGTCACGGATCAATCTATCGCGTCTGGGATTAAAATTAAACCAGCGAGTTCGTTACAGTTTTTGGACGCTAGGTTTTGCAAGGAAGTTCCACTCCAGCCTACCATAGTGCAGCCTTGTATCAAGGCGGTTCTTTGCTGGACTTTTAAATTTTTAGTAGATACGGTAATAGCAGAAGGAAGGTGACACTGCGAAAATGTGGATAGCAGTTTGTAGATGCTTGTAATTTTTCTGTTATCGTATATGATCCTTATATTTTAGCCATTGAAGAACCACGAGCCTTTGAATGGCATATAATTAGGGACCTACCACCACCAAATGTAGCACTGGGTAAGTCACCTAGTCGAATCACTAAATTGGGCCCGGACAAATCGGTCGCAAAAAGAGAAAAATCAGCGACGTCTCTAAAGGACCCGAACAAAAAGAAACCAGAACCGTTCAAGCCAATGGACGAAATAGGCTATGAATCTGACGAATCGATAAATGAAGAAAATAAACTTTACAAAGATATTAACAATGAATATGTAATCAAAGTAAACGACATTCACCCAACAATTATACCACCATTATATTTATTCGATGTAAACGACATGGTTAAAGATTTAGATTTCGAAGAAAAAGTTGTAACAGAAAAGAATCCAAAAAAACAAATATCTAAAGTTTTAAAGGAAACTACAAAACCTAGCAAGGAGGTAATGTGGCAGAACTTCGAAGGAGATGAGGATGCGTCACTAAGCAGCCTTGAAAAAAATAAAGCTGAAACGTAAGTTTGATATAAATTTCATCTCATTTCAGTTCATATTGGGCTTGCGTTGACCATAATCACGCCTGATCGTAAACAAATGTCTAGTCTAAGATGGCTTGCCTGCTCACTCTAGATTTGAACACAATGCATGTCAAGGTATCCTTATTCAACATCATCAACCGTACTTACTTGACTTTTTTACTGACTAGATTGGAAAGAATAAAGGCGACTATCCTACAGTTATTAGATGAAGGTGCAAATCCTAATTTAGTGAAATATCCTCAATCGGCTCTTTTCATGGCTATCACAACCGGTTACTCGGATTTAGTGCGACAGCTTTTAAAATATGGCGCCGATGTAAATGAAGTATATCCACAAGTAAGTAATTCTTTTTGTAATTGTGCATAAGTACCTATGTATAGACTAACCCCCTTATTCATAAAACTTAACAAGTCTATGTTAACTAACAAATGCTTTGTCCCTTTCTAACAAATACAAATGTCGAAGTAACAGATAAGGACAAACGAATTTTAGCGGCATTTTAACTAAAATAGGTTTGATTGTCGTTTATGAATAAGGGGGTAAGAGCCTAGCTTGGTGTAGCTAAAGCGACGCCTTTAGTTGCCAAAACTTATCATGATATTATTATTCGTCTGCGTCATTTATCTCTGTCTTCAGGTTTGAGAACGTTCAGCCACATCATTTTTTTTGTAAATTTAGGTTTGATAAACATATGCAAACTTCCAATAAAGTTAGAATATTCCGGATTGTACATTTCTTTTCGAATTACTTTTAGACTTAGGGGCTGTTTCACCATCCATTGGTTAATGTTGACTGACGGTTAAATGTGATGCCGTCTCTATTTGTTTTGTTCGAATAGACGGAAACGGCAGTACATTTAACCGTCAGTTAACACTAATCAATTGATGGTGAACAAATGGTGAAACAGCCCATTAGTATACTATTAATAAATAATAAATAAATATTATTTGATGTTATTTTTATTTATTCCTTCCAAAGATATTTATTCCTGTGTATCGAATTGTCTCGCTCCCTGTGCCCCACCTCTCAACCAGTTATTTCCCCTTTCCAGGCATACAACTACACTATTCTTGACATAGCTGTCTCCCGGCCCATGACTTATGATAACCTTGAAATTATTCGAGCTTTACTGGAAGGCGGAGCTCGTGCTGATCATCGATTACGGTTTGTGTTGCCTGCTCCCCCTAATAATCCAGAGCTGGAGGAAGAAATGCCGGGGCCAACATTGTTGCATGCAGTTCTAGCAAGAAAGGTTGAAAGCGAAATGGAAGAAGAAGTAAGTATATTTATATGCATCTCTATCAAGTGTTTCAATATTAATCCAGCTATTCCAGAAAACGCTTCGGTTAGCTGGCTAAAAACCCCTTTTAATGTTTTCCAGGATTTTTATATTGTGGTTGGCAAATGTTTCCATGCATTGATCAATGTTCAAAGTGTACCTACTGTGTCATAGGTAGGATCCATTTTAAATTGAAAGTTCCGTTGAAAAACTTAAACCGCCTTTTGTAATATTCCATATCAATTTTAAAACGCTATTGAATTAAATAAAACCTAGCTAGATCAGCATTCGCCCCCAATAAGTTCTAAATCGACTTAACAATTTTCATCAAAATCGTTTGAAACGTTTTCATGATCTCAAAACATATATCCACACAGGATGAAATTGGTTACGTTTGGTTGGTAGTTGATCTCTATAATAATAACAATACCACTTTTTATTCCACGGGGCCCTGGGCTGCAACACAAAAAATCCTTACATAGTAGACTCGCGTCTGGAGTCCTATGAGGGATAAAATCTTAGTCTGTCCATGTATCCGTGTAAGTTAACGCTTGGTTCATATCTCAAAGATACGCAAGCAGTTAATGGAGCTGTTTCTCGAATACAACTGCGACGTACTGACGCAATTCAAAGGGCGATCTCCTTTTGACATCGCAACGAGGAGCATGGACATCCTGGATATCGTCGTAAGAAGCCCGAAAACCAATCTAAACGCTATAATCAACGATCAAGGTCAAACTATCCTGGTCAAGATGTTCCACTTACCCTACTTTAAAACCATTGATAGCAACGATCGATTACAGACGGTTAGTAATATTAACTATCCTCCCTAACAGTTGCGTAGAGTGAACAATTTCATTAGGCAACACGCAGAGTAAGAGAAGAATGAGTTAGATATGTCTTCGGATACAACTCCTCGGAGTTAATGCACACAAACTTTGCAATACTTGTCATCACTGACTCATGTAAAGAATTCAGGCTTATTCGCTGGTGACTGTTTATTGAACACCACATTATAGTAAGAGAAAACAGAGATACATAGAGAAGTAAATCCAAGGTAAGCAATAGGTGGCCTTATCGGTTTAGATTAAAGTGATTTTTTCCATTTTCTTTCTTACTACACTCATGAAGTGTTTTAAAATAAATCTTTAAATTTCAGCAGATGGTTAAGATAGTTTGGCAGAACAACCCTTTAAATGCTTTTTTCATGTTTAATAAGTAATAATAAGTGTTTTTATGTATTTAGTTGATTTAAGTTGATGTCTGATGTCTTTGGCTTCAATGACATCGTCTTAAATGAAAAATTCCTAAGTGAAACGTTTACAGGGATATTCAGCAATACTAATTCATCCATCTGCTGAAATATTTTTTGTATTAATATGACTTTGTAATTCTCAGCTGACGAATTTGCTCCTGTTCGGGGCTGATCCACTGCTTGAATGTCAAAACGGGGATAATCGGTTTAAAAATTTGTTTGTCATGGCCAAGAATACTTTGCTTGAGTTAGAATCAGCACCAGGCGGTAGTAAGGGGTCCCCCACGCCCACTGGTGAGTGTTTTTGAACAAGTGAACAACAGTTACCGGCATGTTTGTTGGGTGCTTTTGCTGTTTCACGTTTCCAGGTAAAAACGATAAAGCTAAAAAAGAACAGCCGAAGAAGGAAGAAAAAGCTAAGGCTGCTGTAGGGGCGGCGAAATCTACAGGAAAAATGGTAACTGACGACCTTGGAAACTATAGACAAGCGATCGATCTGATAACGGAGTGCGCTAGAATACTACACATTAGGTGGCTGCAGGGAAAATTGACGAAAGAACTCGTCAAAATCATTGACAAGTAATTATCGTATAATTTGTATTCTCTACGAAATTTTTTTACAAGTAGGTAGACGTTCATCATCATCATCAAAATTTCGGTCTATATATATGCCACTGCATGGTACAAGCCTCCTCTCAGAGTGAGAGGGCTTGGAAAGTAGTTCCCACACGGGCCCAATATCAAAGTTTTCGTCGGTGTTTGCAAGATTCCTCGTGAAGTTTTGGTTTACCGTAAAGCTCATGATAAATTCAAATGTAAATTTGCACTTAAATTCCGAAAAACTCAGATGTGCGAGCCTGGGCTCGAACCCACGAGCCTTCTTGAGAGGCCAATGAGGCAATAGGTCAAACCACTAGACCGCCACGGTAGACGTTTCTCTCAATAAAATGAATGCTGTTTGATGTTTATTTGGAACATGCACACCCATGCGTCAAACTCTAGCTTATATAACCTTTCATAAAATTAATAAAACCGTTTTTAGATACAAGCACCGCCATTGGAACAAAATTTTAGAAGAGCACAAACGTAAAAAGCCGACAGGACTATGGCTTCCAGCTCAACGTTGTATAGAAATCTGGGATCTTCTAAAGACCACCAAGAGAAGAATATATAACGATAGACGAACTCTCAAACATTTACTTTGCATTGTCTACTTTTATAACCTTAGATCGAAGATGTCTAACCGGTGGGATCCCGTGACATCTGAAGAGAGGAACATTATAGAGTATGAAGTCAATTGTATGATACGTGAGCATAAGAAGACGACAAATTTTGAGCCTGACATGTTGCCACTGCAGAGGTTGTATGTGCAACCCGAACTTTTTGCTTACGCAGTAAGTACCTACACTTATACTTTAATAGGCAGGTACAAATAACGATATACATGCTTGCAAGAGCACATAATAGAATACGCAGTTCTTCTTACAAATCGAATAGGATAAAAGTAAAGAAAGTACCTCTAAAAATCCTACTTTATTTCTCATTAAACAGACAACAAACAGAGAACAAACTGTATTGCATGGTGTCATACCATTTTA
The DNA here is from genome assembly GCA_037349165.1 of Choristoneura rosaceana. Lineage (NCBI taxonomy): Eukaryota > Metazoa > Arthropoda > Insecta > Lepidoptera > Tortricidae > Choristoneura > Choristoneura rosaceana. The sequence continues at coordinate 4,833,677 of JAZBNJ010000026.1, forward strand.
TGAACCGAATTAAATAACGGTTACGAGGTATGATGAGTACCGGAAAATGACTTCAGCGTTACTCTCTAAAATAAAGGAAGATTCTTTAAGAATACTTTACTTGCTATTTTATTACTAGGGATCGGCAACCGGTAGTCATTTTACTTAGTATATTCCGTGTCATAGTATAGTATAGTCATAATATCCTTGTTAAGCACTGTATTTTTTCAAAAACACACGGTTTTTTAGTATACAGAATGATTTCGGGGTCGTGCGTGATTCCAACTATTATTTTCTGATTCAGTAAATGATTACGATATGAACTGCTTATGCTTTAGTTTAAATACTGATGGATGTCTTATGTGTATTCAATTATTTAAATGTTAAAAAGTTTTTAACTCAAATTTATGGTCACCCTTCTTTTTAATCTCCAACCTTTTTGAAAACTGACCGTCTTTGCTGAAATTATAATTAATAATGTCACATTACGTCAAAGTCAATCAACATGAAAATAAAGACTCATCATTCATGTTCATTTTCATGTTGATAGGGTGACCATAATGTCCATTCATTCCAGTTTGTTTTTTTTTTGGTTGCTGTACAGTCAAAGGCAAAAATATGTATAGACTTTAGTACCTTGTCTATTTTCGTCATATTTGAACTGCCAAATGAACTGCCACAGTGGTTAAAGTGACAAGGTACTACAGTGTATACATATTTTTGCCCTTGACTGTACAAAAAAAACTAAGGCATATAATACCTTTAGTCCTATCCTATCGTGATCATTTGATAAAAGTATATTTGATGCTCATTCTTTGCTCCACGACCCCGAAATCACCCTGTATATTTCGTACCTATGCAGCTATGGTTATTTATTTTAGGACTCCGAATTCGATGTGTGTTTTGAATGCGCTTTGCCGCTCGAAGAGGAGAGGATCCAGTGCCAACTGTGCAAACTCGTTTCCTTCTGCGATTTGGAATGTATCAGAATGAACATTGACAGAACTAGCTGTCATCCGTGTAGCGATTATTTCAAGAAAAAGTACTTCCCGAGCCCGCCGACGAGTAAGTCATCATCATATAGGCCTCCTCCATACGGGTCACTAGTAGAATGACTAGATCGCAAAATGACCACATCGCATAAAGGCTGCATCGCAAATGTGCTTCAACGCAAAAAGCCTAAATCGCTAAATGACTGGATATTAGTAAGTCTAGATCGTAAAATGGCCACTTCGCGTAGCGGCTACATCGCAAATGTGCTTCATCGCAGAATGCCGGAATTGCTATATGACTACATCATGATTTGACTAGGTCGTAAAATGACTACATCTCTAAAATACCTTGATCCGTATAATGACAATATAGTAAAATCAACATAACGCTAAAAGTTTAGGTCATAAAAAGTCTAAGTCGCAAAATGCTACCTATTACGTACAGTCGGTTAGATTAGACATAAGTAATGTGGTCATTTTACTATTTAATCATGATACAACCAAAGCATTGTTCGCGTATAAAATAAAACAATTATGCAGTTTTCAATAATGGATAAGCATAGGAAAGCGTTTTAGTAGAAATGTCAATACAAGCGAATTGAAAAATCGAATGATGCATCTTTCGATTGTTTTATTTCAAATTATCTGATTTAATTCAAGTGGCCTTGAATTCAATAATAAACATTATCAAAGAGTACGTAATATATGCAATAAATAGGTATTTAAAAGTAGTTAAATTTTGTTGCGTCTTTGTAAGTACCGAGTTTGGATGACTTCATTATTTTATATAAATTTTCCTGTTTTTTTTAAACTTGAATTTTAATAAACATGAAATGTGAAATACAAAATTTCATGTATATCCTTAGAGGCTTAGAGCAACGCGGGATTCCTACGGAAGGGAGTAGTTATTCGCCGCGTTCTCCTCTGTCAAAGTACAAGCCCAACTGGGCATACGAATTTTATAAAACAAGGCGCGCTTGGATTTCAAACGAGATCGAATCGAGTCGCGCGTGTTAATGCGGCAGTGCTAAAATGCCGAATAGTTCAGTATTCTGCTGTAAAAAGAGATCTGGGACATCAACATTGTCAATTGTGAGTTTGAAGTCGTCTTTACACGAATTATTAATGTATTATTGGATATAAAATTGTTTATTCAATCAAAATCAAAATGGTACAATCAATTAAAAAATTACAAATTAAATTAAAACCTAAATGAAAAATTAATAAAGGAAAAAAACAAAACATCAAAAACAAAAATAAAATTTGTATGTATTGTTGTATTATTTATGTGTTAACGTCGTCATTAGACAGTTGGCAGTTTTGTTTTTGCATGTAAGTGTGCGAAACTGTCCTTGTGTGCACATTTCCCTCCGCAACAAACGCCAGAATTATTTTAAAGGTAATCTAATCTACCGCTGAGGCTACTCCTTTCCGGTATAGTAGGAAGCCCGCGTTGCTCTAAGCATAGAAGTGTTCCCCAGGGATGACAACGAACCTACAATAATAGTTACAAGTAACAGGTATTTTAACCGACTTAAAAAAAGCTGAAGTTCTCAATTCGGATGTAATGTTCGTTTTTTAATACCTACATATAGTCGTCTTGTCTAGACCATAAGGCCAAGTTGAGTATAAGAACAAGTAGTTTGAGAAGCCCCGGATATATCATTATTAATATATTGAGCGTAACTGTACCGACTTTCGACGACGTAGTCATTGTATGACTTAGCTATAATCAGGGGGGTGTCACTACGCCATTCCGCCGCCGAACTAAAAGTGCGTATCGGGCCTCCCCAACGTTGAGGCGATTCAGTGGTTGCCGCGCACTGACCCGTGGCGCACGCGCGCGCCTCTTACGCAGTACGACTCAATTTACGTCGCAAACGCGTGTCATAATTTTAATTGGCAATATGTATCCAAAAAAATACTGCATTGCAGCCGATTGTCGGAACAATGAAAAAAATAGTAATTGTCAGTTTTTCTCGGTTCCGGCAAGTGAGACAGATAGCGAAAGGTACGGTATTCATTACTCATTTATATCTACTGTCATGGTACCTAAATCTATAACAATAATTAATAAATATACACACATGTTTTACATCATATACTTATTTAAAATAGGTGGTAGGTAGCTACATATACATATAATCCATACAGTCTACAGTCTACAGTCCATTAAATTTATTTATAAATTTAATGGACTGGTTATTGTGAAATCATTGCTATTAAATAGAACAATTAATTAGTATAAAAATAAATGTACGTCGTAAGGCACAACATGCAGGACTAATATAATTCTATATGCCATCTATATGTATTCAAACTCATGTTGAACATTAAATTATCTTTTATCTTTTTTTATCTTTTATCTTTTACATCAAAAGAAAATCACGTGTCGTGTATACCTGTGTAAACTGATTTATATGTTCGGTATTCATTTACCTAATAGGTAGGTATAACAGTTTCTACATGTGTACCTTGCGTGGTATTTATACTTATAACACTTACCAGCCATTCTGAAGCAACTGTAACATGTGACTATTTCTCGCATGAGATGTACATATTACCTGTCTCTTTCTGTGCACTACTGTGAGAAAGTGACGGGTGACGTCTCGCAACGAGAATCACTAAGCATAGGTAGTTGCGCTGGACTAGACTGGTACCTAGCTTATTCTTACATAATATTCGAGCCTGCGTCATAGAATAAATAAAAGTACAACCGCTAAGTAAATATTATAAACAGCATAAATCTGATAGTATAATAGGTATTCTATTAAAGTATTGACAACCCTATTTTCGGAATATCTGACAAGGTGTGGAATAATGTCGACCTTCACGCGGCGCCAGAGAGCTCAATGTCGGCTGCTCGCGTGCGGTCCGTTTGTTAATAATAATTATGTAGGCACATAAAAAGGCGGCATTTGTGAAAATCAAAACAGAGAGACTTCTGTACTTGTACTATTATCTATTCTGTGCTATAATGATAATTTGCACTTTTTAAGATCATAACCGGGAGCGATGTGGTAATTTTGCGACTTGGACATTGTGAGATATGGACTTGATGAGATGAAGGCTAGTTACGATTCTGACATTGTGAAACGTTGACTAACAGCGATGTAGTCATTTTGCGACTCGGACTGTATGAGATGATGACTAGATGAGATAAAGTCATTTTGCGAGTCGGCCATTTTGAGATATGGACTATGAGCGATGTGGTCATTTTGCGATCTAGTCATTCTACTAGTGACCCATAATATACTAGCTTTTGCCCGCGGCTCCGCCCGCGTAGTATTCGATTATCGCGCGCTGTTCCCTAGGGAACTGTGCATTTTTCCGGATAAAAAGTAGCCTATGTCACTCTCGGGCCCATAAACTATCTCTATGCCAAAAATCACGTCGATCCGACGCTCCGGTTACGGCGTGAAAGACGGACAAACATACAAACACACATTCGCATTTATAATATTAGTATGGATTAAGGCCTCTTATTAAGTGTAATAAGACTAGTATAATATGGCATTAAGTAACTGTTTCATTTATTTTTATATACATATTTTATTTACAGGTAATGACACTACGAGTGGTCCAGTTTAACCAAATCACCAAAACGATAAAATGTTTTTAATATTCACGAAATACCTGTAATAAAATAAAATTGTAATAAAGAATATTCATAGTATTTTATACCTATCCGCAACTTTATCGAAAATTATATAAAAATGTGTTTTTCCGGACGTCCATCTACATAACGAATTTCACCCAAATCTGTCCAGGTTTTTTAGCGTCAAGAAACAAACCAAACGTAAGCACATATTCACAAACTTTAGCATTTCACATTAATATAAATAATAGGTATCAGTAAGATATGCAACCCATTTAGATAATTGATAAATGATAACAACCATAGGTATATCATATCTAGTTCTTAGTCAGCAAAAACAATTGCATCAAAATGGCGTCCGCAGCTAAAAAAACAAAACTTGATTTACCTTCCACAAGCTCTGAAAGTCAAAATTCGCTCGACGAATTTAAGAAAAGTCTACAAACAAAGCGAGATAAGACCGCCAAATCGATTTTGGATTATAAATTTAATAAGAAACGTCTTAGAATAATATCTCAGGAGCAGCTGGTGGCTGATAAATGCGAGGGTATCGTGTACTGGATGTCCCGGGACGGCAGGGTGCAGGATAACTGGGCATTCCTGTTCGCCCAGAAACTGGCCTTGAAGAAAATGGTGCCGCTCCACGTGTGTTTCTGTTTGAGCGCGAAATACCACGACGCGTCTTTAAGGCATATCGATTTCTTGATAAAAGGTATGTGACAATTTCAATGAAGCAGTGAAAAATTAAATTCACTAATCACGGTCAAGATACATATTGTATATTATGATGAGCGTCCTTTATTATTTTATACTTAAATCACAATCATAACGTAATAGTGCCACGGATAATTTAGTTCGAAATAGTGTTTGAACTTTGTTAGTTTCTCTTTGTTAGTAGGTCAAAAGTTTGCTGTCTTTCGGAATAAGAGTAATTTTATTTACCAATAAAGTTAAACTGCACCAAATTATAAAACACACATTATTGTATAAAATATAACGCCATAACTATGTGATTTCTCAACGGTCTTCGCTCAAGATTAGGTCTGTATCGTAAGTAATCTTTTAAATCCTTATCGTTACTAATATAATTGTGGTCTCTCTATGTTTGCTTGTTAAGCATTTGCACTTAGAGAACTCAACCGATCGTGATGAATTTCGAGGTGAATTTGAGACCCTGCGAATTGAAGGATATACAATTGTAAGTATCCCAGAAAATATTGTATAGTAGTTCCCGCAGGCGCGAGATAAAATAAATCTTCGCATATATATAATAAAGTTGCGAACAACAGCTAGCGTTACCCATATCTTCCCGTGGGTGTCGTAGAAGACAACTATAACATCTGACGTGAGAGCGAACACTACTGCTTTCTATTGCCAATTACGAACTCGGAGGTTCTGAATTCCGCAATCAACTTATACTCATTTAAACTCTAAAAGTGAAAAAATAGGACAAATAATATTAATTATCTTCATAATTCCAGGCCTAAAAATCGTAGCAGCCCAATGTAAAGAGCTGAATATATCCTTCCACCTGCTAGAAGGAAATGGCGGGGATGTGATCCCACAGTGGGTTGTTGATCACAAGATCGGGGCTGTGGTGTGCGACTTCAACCCCCTAAGAGCTCCCATGGGGTGGTTGGAAAATACAAAGAAGAGATTGGATAAACATGTCCTTCTAGTACAGGTGAAAAGTAACAAATTAATTAACCTTTACAGACGGCATTGTTCGCGAAAACTGATAGAGTAGCAGTTGAATTGAAATTTATTTTTCACCTCACTAGCTCGAAAATGCTTTCTTTATCCTTAGAAATCTGCGTGGAAAGTTGCTTTTTATCCTCTAGGCTGGAAAGAATTTTTGAAATTCGAACGTTGTCGTGAACGGCTGCCCCCTTGAAAATACATCGACCGCTTACTTTCAGAACCTCGTATCTGGCCACAAAATTGCTATAGGCAGAATCATCTTTATGTTAAGTACGATAGAGTGTTTATTTGTTATATACATTAGGGTAGATACGAGATTGAGGAAGAAAGCGTTGAATATTGACGTGTTCACAAAGAAAGTTCGTCATACATTTGTTAAAGTACCTAATATTTAAATCTGTTAATTAATCTGTTATTTTATTCTTATTACTAAACATTTATTTTGTAATTTTACTTTTAGTTTTTAGTACACCTCGATACTTATGCCATGCAATCCTTTTCAAAATAGTATGTACGTGGGTACATACATACAGTTACTATTACGGTATTACAGTGGTGTAATACCGTTAAATCGATTTGAATTGTAAACTAAATACTATTATACCTTTATAATAGTAGAAATGTTTGATAAGTTGATAATAAAACCGACTTATTAAAAACCACTTCCACAGTTTTTCTTCCATTTGCCATTTTCTCTCTGTAGTGAGGTGAAAAATTGTGTGTTTCGCTCGGCTGTAAAGTTGTTTAGCGTCTCGTGCCTTTGAAACCCTCGACTGCGCTCAGGATTCTTCATTTGAACCACTCGCTTCGCTCGTGGTTCAATCCTAGAATCCTTCGCTTGCTCAGGTTTCAATATATGCTCTCGCGCCAAACAGTCACTTTCCAGCCTTGCATAACAAATAACTATTATATTTAAACTTGCTGACCCGGCAAACTTCGTACAATCCGTGAGCTTTTAGAAAACCCTTCGGGTTTCGGGTGAAATCGGAAGAATTCGTTAGTAAAAAATTACAATTGTCTTTTTGACTCAGTAGCAATCCATCACGCGTAGAGTGCACTCGTTGTGTTTTTATTGATGTATATAGAGCAGTTAAAACCACCAATTGCATATCGATGGCAGCAAAGTAAAAGAAGACATCTACAAAATTGCAATTTTACAGGAGAGCGTATTTAGTGAAAAATAATGATAACTTTGAAAGTAATGGACCGATTAACATGAAATTTTCTATGATATATTAAAATAATGTTCTTTAGCGATTGTAAAACAGATTTTTTTGCTGTAGCATTATTTTACTGAAAAATTGTAGATGTACTTGTTTACTTTGAAAGAGCTTAAACGTAGAGGAAAACATCTGTCAGATATCCGCTTATGCATTGTAATTATTTGGAATGAAAAAAACGCCTATTCCATTATAAATATCGAATAAGCTGTGGTAAGTTAAACTTATAAGAGTATTTAGAGATAATCTAAACGACATGCAACGAGTATTCACCCTTTCTTTGATATTTTTTTGTAGATGTCTCTATTTACTTTGCATTTATCATTTTATTAATACCTATTAAATGAGTTATCTACCACTAAACTTCATGTCTATCTATCAAATAAATTCATTTATTTTGATTAAAAAACACGTAAAAAAGGTCAAAAAAGCTAGGTACCCTAAAATAAAAATCAAAACATTCTATTTTTGTATTTTTTTGGATATTCATAATTTTTTGTTTTTTCGTAGTCAAAATATTAAATTAAAGATGTATTAGATATGTATTTAATAAATGAACAGTAGGTAAAAATAAAAAAAAATACAAAATAATATAATAATAATATATCAAACAAAACAGTATAAACAATAGAAGGCTTTAATGAATGTGAATAACTGAAAAATTATCATCAATGGCCACATTGATCAGAGGTCCGTCATCGCTAGCGGAAATCTTCTTGAAGTTGTTTAGGAGTAGGTACACATACCTCGGCCAGATTTTGCAGTTTTAGGTAGATACAACTTTGAGATTAGAAGGAGGCCAAGAGGGGAATTCAACTGGGCTGGGCAGCATTCGGAAAATCACGCCGAAGTTTTCTCGTCACTTATACTACCGCAATATCTGAAAACGAATGTGTCTGTGCGTCTAGACACGGCTAGGGCTCTGAGATGGTCTTGAAGATGTGGATGGCAGGTAGAAATGACGAAAGCAAAAGCTTTAATAATACTTGCGTATATTGCTTAAAAAAGTACTAAGTATACTGTTACAGTTTTGAAATAAAAAAGAAAGATAAAAATTAAACAGTGCAAAATTTTAGGCAATGTAAAGCGAGCGAGAAATGTGAGAGAGTCTATGTTATGTGGCGAATTTTTGGAACTCGTAGTCGGCCAAAAGCTGTCTTGTCCGGTGGGGCGACGCTGCGGCTTCTCATTGGCTGCAGATCGCGTATGTCGTGATAAGCAAGGTCCCTGATTGGCTGCCGGTGACGTGATATGAGCTTGAGTCGGTTACGCTCCCGTAGCGTGCGAGTTTGTTGCCGCAATAAAAAGTTAGGCGTTAACATAAACTCCCGGCCTTGGAATCACCAAGTTCCAACATTTAAGGCTCCACTGGTAGTGGGCAGATCTTGGAAAAGGCTCGCCGCACAATGCCATGAGCCGTCCGAATGTCTGCCACTCGGGCTACCCCGTCTTTGCCTGGAAACGTTCGCGTGATTCGCCCCAGGCTCCACTTCAAAGGCGGTGCGTTGTCCTCTTTGATTAAGACCAGGGCCTCCTGCTTCAGATCAGCGTTGTTGCAAGTCCACTTCATCCTAGTCTGCAGTTCTGACACGTATTCTTTGGACCAGCGTGCCCAAAAGTGCTGGCGGATCTGCTCCACTCGCTGATAGCGTGAGAGTCGATGAGCTGGAACTTCCATCAAATCGGGGAGTACTGGAGCAGTTAATGGCCGGCCAACCAGGAAGTGCGCTGGGCTAAGGGGATTGTAGTCTTGCGGATCTGTGGACATAGGACTAAGGGGTCGGGAGTTCAGGATGGCTTCGACTTGCGTCAATACCGTGCTGAACTCCTCGTGCGTAAGGTGCGCGTTCCCTATCACACGCTGAAGGTGGTGCTTACAACTCTTCACACCAGCCTCGTTCAAGCCCGAAAAATGACTAGCGTACGGCGGCTCCATCATGAATTTAATACCTTGAGCTGTAGCGTATTCTTTGATTTCATCAGAACATGAATTTAAAAATTTAACGAAATCATTCCTTAATCCTACAAAATTTCTTCCATTATCGGAAAATATTGTAGCTGGTTTACCGCGTCGTGAAATAAACCTTTTCAGTGCTAATAAGTAGGCATCAGATGAAAGGTCGCTGACCAATTCCAAGTGAACAGCTCTTGTTGTAAAACAGATAAACAAACATATATACGCCTTGTGTGTCTGAGCACCCCTACCTTTGCGGTTCAAAATGAGCACTGGTCCAGCGTAGTCAACTCCGCAGTTCAAAAATGGAAAACCTGGATCTAAACGCTCTTTAGGTAAGTTGCCCATTATAGGCGATAATATTTTTCCTCGCATACGAACACACGTCACACAACTATGAACTACCTTTCGAGCAAGGTTCCTGCCACCTACTGGCCACCAAGCGTCTCGAATAGAAAACAAAAGTAGTTGTGGTCCTGCGTGAACTAGCCGTTTGTGCTCAAAACGAAATAATAGTAGCGTAAAATGATGTTTACTCGAAAGCAGAACCGGATGTTTTTTTGTCGAAACTAAATTCAGGAGAGTACTCGATTCGTCCTCCAACTCGTATTAAATTATTTTCTACAAACAAATTTAGCTTTGACAAATTACCTTTTATCATTTGTTTATTATTTAGTGCATCTTTAACGTAAACAAACGATTCGGCTTGCGCTAGCCTCGCCAGCGCAGCCTCTGATTCATTCAGTTCGCTCACCGTCAGCGCGCCGACACGACGTGCATTCTTATCTTTAGCGCGTGCATTATGAATGAAACGAAGTATATAGCTCGCCGCGCGCTTCAGGCGATTGAACTGAGAAAATCTGTAAAATGGAAATAAATCAATCTCATTCTGACTGCACATAAGACTGGTTGCATTGCTAGATTTAAGCTCGGGCAACTGCGATGTTGGTATAGGTAATCCTAAGCCTGAATAATTTAAAGTAGGATCCCTTAGAAACTCTGGGCCCTCCCACCATAGGCGTGAGTGAATGAGAGCTTCCAAATGCTGACCGCGCGAAACTAAGTCGGCCGGGTTCTCATTGCCGCTCACGTGACGCCACGAGCAGCCCTTTGTCAGTTCGTTAATCTCTGCGGTTCGGTTTTGCACGAACGTTTTTAACATATTAGGCGGCATGCGAAGCCAGCCTAGCACCACTGTCGAGTCCGTCCAAAATGTCACGTTATCAAACTGACATCGTAGAGAATCTCTGATTTTAATAAACAATCTTGATCCTACACAAGCTCCCATTAACTCTAACCTTGGTATAGTCATGGGCGTCAACGATGCCACTCGCCCTTTCGCGCACAGCAGCCGGACAGTAACAGCTGATTTGTCGTCAAGCGTGCGGATATAAGCGCAACATCCGTAAGCTAACTGGGATGCATCTGTAAATATATGAAGTTCTTTACGTACAGGATCGTTACACATAACGCTACGCGGTACACGGACGTCGTCTAGTAGCGTTAGCTTATTTACAAATTGACGCCAAGTCCGGGTAACGTCGTCGGGAACCGGTTCATCCCAGTCCAGCTTTAGAAGCCACAGTTTTTGCAAAAGGGTTTTTGCGATTGTTATAAACGGACTCAAAAGTCCCAACGGATCAAAAACCTGCGATGTGCTGGATAAAATAGTGCGCTTTGTTATTGGTTCCTTTAAATTCTCGTGCCGCGAATAATAATGTAATTTATCTATATCGTTATACCACCCAAGACCTAACGTCTTACTCTGCGCGTGCTCGCCTAATGATAGCTGCTTTGAAGCGTTATTTGCGTAGTCTTGGCCAGAAACTTTGAAGTTAAATACCCATTTACGTAAAGGGAAACAGCCTGAGTCCAGCACTTTAGTGACGTCGTCACAAATTTTTATTAGTTTAGCTTTATCAGGCAAACTACAAATAAAATCATCAACGTAAAATGAATCATTAATTATTTTAGCGACTTCCGGATCCGTACACTCCTGCGCGAGCTGCTTTAAACACCTACAGCTTAAAAACGGTGCTGAGGCGGTCCCGTATGTCACGGTGTTTAACTGATAAACGTCGAGAGGATTGCTAGGACTTTCGCGCCACAATATAAGCTGCAAATTACGTTGATTCTCATCAATTAAAACCTGTCGGTACATTTTTTCGACATCTGCGCATGCGACATACCTATTCTCGCGGAATCGTAATAAAATAGCTAGTAAATCGCCTTGAATTGGCGGACCTACGAGTTGCAATTCGTTAAATGACTTTCCGGAGCTTGACGCTGCACTGGCATCGAAGACCGCCCTTAATTTGGTTGTAGTTGCATTTTCGCGGAACACGCCATGATGCGGCATAAAAAAATGAGGCGTTCCGTATGTGTCAACGCGAGACATATGACCTAATTGAATGTATTCATTCATAAACTCCTTATACAAATCTTTGTAGGTAAGATTAGTTCGTAAACGTTTTTCTAGCGCGTAAAAACGTCTTTCAGCTTGTGCGCGGCTATCGCCTAACAATTCAACAGATTCTTTTAATGGAATTTTTACACAAAATCGTCCGTCAGCAACCCGTTTTGTTGTCTTAACAAAATGATCCTCGCATGCGCGTTCCTCCTCACTGCGCGATTCAGATAACTTTGGAGCTATAGGTAAATCTTCGATCTCCCAGAACTTGCGTAATTGATTATCTAAACCGTGCATATCTATTGACTGAGTGAAATTACACATCAATGTCTTAACGCGTCGACATGACTGAATAGGTCCAGAAACGATCCAACCTAACTTAGTGTTCTGTAGGTACGGCCCGTTTACCAGGCGCAATTTACCTTCATCCAAAAGATCCCAAAATACATCCGCCCTAATAACAGATCGATTGATTGACCTTCGTAAAACGTTGGATCTGCCAGGTTAACGTTACCTGGTATTTTAAACAAATCACGACTAATCGTAACTGTAGGCAATGTTGAAGTTAATTGCGGCAAAACTAAACATTGTATACGCGTGCTAAATGTGTCAACAAGGGATTTTATTTCTATCTCACATTTTTGCGAACATTGTGAGACTAAATTCCCGACACCCCGTATAGTTTGAATGGACTGTATAACTTTAGGTTTTATTTTATTGCATAAGGATTGCGTAATTATGCAGCATTCACTGCCACTATCGAGAATCGTGCGGGCCATATGATAAATACCTAAATTATCAGGGATCTCAACGAGCGCAGTGGACAACAAAACTGGTTGCATCTTAGACAATTGTGCGCTAATGTCTATGTGTGCATTATTTACCTGGCGCGGTTGCTGTGCGTGTGCGATACCGTTAGCATCAGCTGTTGCGGAATTAAATGAAGTCGATGCTTTAGGTTGCGCGGACAGGCTAATTGATTGGACGTTTGCGTCGTCCTTATGAATTAATGAATTATGTTTTTTATTACATTTACGGCACGGGCCGTATCTGCAATCACTTGCATCGTGACCTTGACGCAAGCAATTCTCGCATAAATGATTTGATTTAATTAACTTAAATTTATCTTGCAACGGGATGTCAAGAAATGCTTGGCAAGAATACAGCGGGTGCTTGCCTTTGCACATAACACATAATTTATTTTGTGAAATTGGTTTAACGTGTGACTTATCGGCGGATTTATCAGTGACTATGTTACAGTGAAGTTTCGGAGTGCTTAGTGCTCTAGTGAAAGACCTCTTAGTGTCATGCGAAGTATGTGAACCAGTCTTACTGTGCGACACCATCAGTGTTTCCAGCATATCTGCCCTGTCCCTTATAAACTTAAGCAAATCGCCCACTCGGAGGGCTGGCTTGGAATCACATGACGTAGGTAACAATGTACTTTTATGTTGTTCCCACTCGCGCTCAGTTGTGGAATCCAATTTAGATACCATTAAGTATATAATTAGCGTATCCCAGTGTTCCGTTGGTTCACCGAGAAGTTTTAATGCGCGTAAGTTTTTTAATATGGTATCTATAAGTTTCCTCAGCTGCGCCGGTGACTCATTATTTATTGTAGAAATAGAAAAAAGTGCTTTAACATGATTATGCACGAGTAATCTACTATTGTCGTAGCGATTTAAAAGTAATTCCCACGCAATACTGTAGTTATCGGCGGAAAACTCAAGCGAATCAATTACTAACTGCGCGTTGCCTTTAAGTGATGACTTTAAATAATGGAATTTTTGAATGTTTGTTATTTCTTGAGAACTGTGCACTAAAGATGAAAAAGTATCGCGAAACTCTAACCAGTGCTCATATGATCCATCGAATGTTGGCAAAGATATTGTAGGTAGCTTCGCCAATTGCGTACTATTTGGTGACGAGTGTTGAGACTTACAACAGTCCGCGACCTTTGCACTCTTAATCATACACTGAGTCTTAGCTAAAGTACTGTAATAATCGCTTTCAAATAATTCACGTTTTTGTAATAAATTTTCAAGTTCACTCTCAGCTACAATATGATTTTGATTTTCCATATGATTTTGAATTTTAGTAAACTCAATTAATAAGTTTTGAGCTCCTTGCATGCGTAAATTTAACTCGGTACATTGCGCATCGTTTAACTCAATACCTTCGAATGTTTCTACAAATTTTCTAAAATTAGTAAGCCTACATTTGATTGATCCTCGCCTTCTGGTCAACTGAATTAGAGTATCTTTGTGTTTAGTTGTATCAGAAGCGGGTTGAAAATCATCTGCAAAACGGCCTTCATCGTCACTCATTTTTAAGGCTTGTAAAAGTCGGTGTGTATCTACTTACGGTTGCAAGCACTTCCTTAGAAATTGCGGGATCTTGCGTACCTAACCGTGAGGGGGGCGCACGTCCGCGACTCAGCAGACGTGTGATAGCGAACACGACGACAAACAAACACTGGAATTGATAACAGGCACGGTATCACACAACCGAATAAATTAGGGATTAGGAATGCGGTTGGCTCGTCTCACCAAAAAAAGCTCTGCGCGTCCGATGCTTTCTCACGCTGTCGTTTCCAACTGTAGCCGATGCGTTCTCACATCCCGTCCATCCAGGCTCAAGGGTTCGATGAATCCCGGTCCGAAGGATCAAAATTATGTCTGTGCGTCTAGACACGGCTAGGGCTCTGAGATGGTCTTGAAGATGTGGATGGCAGGTAGAAATGACGAAAGCAAAAGCTTTAATAATACTTGCGTATATTGCTTAAAAAAGTACTAAGTATACTGTTACAGTTTTGAAATAAAAAAGAAAGATAAAAATTAAACAGTGCAAAATTTTAGGCAATGTAAAGCGAGCGAGAAATGTGAGAGAGTCTATGTTATGTGGCGAATTTTTGGAACTCGTAGTCGGCCAAAAGCTGTCTTGTCCGGTGGGGCGACGCTGCGGCTTCTCATTGGCTGCAGATCGCGTATGTCGTGATAAGCAAGGTCCCTGATTGGCTGCCGGTGACGTGATATGAGCTTGAGTCGGTTACGCTCCCGTAGCGTGCGAGTTTGTTGCCGCAATAAAAAGTTAGGCGTTAACAAATGTTTTTAACCAGTTCGCCCTATCCGTCATGAAATAATGACCTGAAACTTGGAAACTTATAGTACGGCTGATCCATCAGTTCAAGGTCGCTCAGCGGGCTATGGAACGAGCTATGCTCGGAGTTTCTCTGAAGGATAAAATCCGCAATGAAAATATCCAACACAGAACAGAACTAAGGTCATCGACGTTGCTCAGAGCAAGTTGAAGTGGCGATGTGCTGGTCATACCTATGTGTTGAAGAACCAACAACCGCTGGACTTATTGAGTGGAGGTCTCGGTAGGCGTAGTTTAAGACGCCCTCCGGTTAGATAGAGGGAAGATCTGCGAAAAGCTGCTGCGAAAAACAGGGCGCAATGGTGCTCTGCAGGGTACCCTATGTCCGGCAATGAACTGCTATTGACTGATGATCAATACCAATATCTATAGGTACTTTAGAAAAAAACAGATTGCTCGTCATCATCAGTCAAGATCGTCGTCGGGTGTCGTTTCCAAAAAGCGGTAAGATGCAAGAAATAGAAACTTGAGTAGTTTAAGACTACATTAATTCATTTTCTGTGTCCGAATCAGAAAAAAAACAAGCAATTTAATGAAACCAATGCTAAAAACGTTAATAATATATCTATTTATTTAAATATTTTAAGAAAAAACAAAACATTTTCTCATAGAAATAAGAAATAATACATTTTTAGATTGATACATATGCAAAAAATATGACGTATAAACGGACAAGTGGCATATGTCCGTGTTTACGTCAAAACAAAATTAATTTACTACGGTTACAATTTCATTACCAGGGCTAATATTTCAACAATTAACACTATAATATAACATGATGATGCCCTCTAGGTTGGCAACGCATCTGCAATACCCCTGGTGTTGCAGATGTTTATGGGCGGTGGTGATCTCTTACCACCAGGAGACCCACTTGCTCGTTTGCCTTCCAGTCGAATAAAAAAAAAAAAAAAATGATTGTATCACGGGTACTAATTTTCGTAGGTATTTTGCATCGTTTTCTTAAAATTTGTCAAATCCGAATGTGGTAGGTGACTGATAACTTTATTGACGTGTCAAGCAGCCTGTCAAAGCGCCGGCGTAAAAGCGGATAAATTCAAATGTCCGTTTCTACGTCGATGTTTTTTTAAAAGCTCGTGCAGATGTCCTCTTTTACGTCTCAAATTTTCTTAAGTATTTAGAAATTTGAAATTTTTTTTTAACAGACTTGTAGATATGGTTGAAATAAGTTATTTTTTGGAAAAAAAACTTTTTTGAAAAAATGCAGATATCCGTATCTACTTTGCTGCCATCGATATATTTATTTAGGTAGTTTGTTATTTTTCGGAAATTGATTTCCATGGCGAGTCAACTTAAGCAGGTTATGTCTGTAAATAGCCAATCACTGGAAATTGATTACAATATATTTATAAATATTTTGTATATAAGTTGAATTTTTTAAGAAAAAAGTGGTCGTAAATATTTTAATAAGGTACTAGACCGTGTTATAGAAGCAACGGGGATTTCGAAAAGTGCATTAAAAAAAATATAAAACGAAAGCAGACCAAAAAATTCATTTGACATACCCAAGAGAAGTAGATACAGTATAACAACAGCTCTATATAATTCCAAACAAAAGTACTGTGTTGAGGCGGGGTGTTCTCACAATTTAAATTGACGATGGAAGAATTCGAAAATGCTGATTTTGTTTTATTTGTATCATGACAAAAAGTCATATGGTATTAAAATTAGAAAAAGATAAAGAAGCGTAATATTATTATAGTAAGGTTCATTTTGTATTGATGGTTATTCTTTACATAACTTTTTACGGTAACTTTGAAAAGTTTTGCAAGTTGATAACAGAACAGAACCGCGTATCACGATCGCGTGTCATCGTCAATACCCGAAGCATGCTTCTAAAATCCGAAGGTTTTTTTAAGATCTCACGGACTGTACCGCCTGTTTTTTTTCATATTTACTCACCTTTTAAACCTTCCCTGGACTTCCACAAATAGTTCAAAACATAAATTAGCCAAATCGATCCAGCCGTTCTCGAGTTTTAGCGAGACTAACGAACAGCAATTGATTTTTATATATATAGATTATGAGGATAATAGAGGATGAATTATTCAACCAAAAACATTTCATGTTGCCTAGACGAGACCATATGGCTCGCACTGTCATAAAAAAATCAGATCTCATGTAGCGCCAAGCTACGAATCTAGAAGCCTTAACTTCACAAACTCTACACATTAGTCAAAATAATCTGGCTTGACTATTTACTCAACACAAGAACTATTGTATAACAGAAAAGTACCTAATGAACAGTAAATATAGCCATAAAAGTATAAAGAAGTTACTTTTCTTAAGAAGACAATTAATTACCAAGAGTTAGAAACCAAACCTGCTCATATTTTCAGGTAGATGCTCACAACATTGTCCCCTGCTGGGCGGCTTCAGACAAGCTAGAATACTCCGCAAGGACCATAAGGAAGAAGATCGACTCCAAACTGGGAGAGTTCTTGACGGAGTTCCCCCCAGTTGTCAAGCATCCGTACAAGAGTCGATTTGAGTCAGAGGTACCTACCTAATTGATAAATGCTTTACTGAAAAAATGTTAGATAGATAGATAAAACTTCATTTTTCATAGCAATTTCGCACTGGTCCGCACATGGCTTGCCGACGGGACTGCGGTTTTTAACTTTGTACTTACTCGTACTGTAGAATGTTGAATCGCACGACGGTGCGCACTCCCGGACGACGATGCGGTGCGGGACTGCGGGACGCAGGGTATGCCACATTCAGCGCCGTAGAAATTATAACATAAGTACTTACCTATTAAGAAACGAATAAAATGCGGTTCGTCCTGCACCGCAATTCCGGACGGAGATGCTCAGAAAAACGGGATGCGGCGGCAATGTACCAATTAACCGCCTTTAGTTTTCTCCTAGGTGTTTTGAGTTTATCTTTTTGACGAAAGACAAGATGTACGTGTGTAGGAGTAAATAGGTACAGCTGAAAAATGAAGCGAATATGCGAAAGTTTTTGCATACAAATTGTCGGGGAATCATAAACCAATAGGGTACAGTCACCAGCAATAATATCTGCCACAGCGGAACATGCAAAAATATCTGACACGTCCTTCCGGCCCTAGGGCTCTATTTCTAGAAATAGAGTCGTATCAGATATTTATGCACGCTGGTTGCATCAGATATTGGTGCTGGTGACTACTACGTTGAGTTGACCTAAAAAAACTTGAAATTCTATATACTTAAAGACTAATAGTATAACCAATAAGAAAAGTCTGAAAAGTCTTAATTTTTTTTTCTGTCTGGCCATATCAGGAACCAATATAAAATGTGGGATCACACTACTTTGGAACATTTTGCTTAGGAGCAGGGTTTTGCTAGTTAAGACTTAATATTTATAGATATCTACAAATTTGTAAGGAATCCTCAATGCGCGATTCCGACTCGTACTTTTCCGGTTTTTCGGAAACTTAGGGGCTGTTTCACCATCCATTGATTAGTGTTAACTGATGGTTAAATGTGATGCCGTCCCCGTCTATTCGAACAAAACAAATAGAGACCGCATCACATTTAACCGTCAGTTATCACTAATCAATGGATGGTAAAACAGCCCTTAATGTAGAAAAAGTATCATTAGTGAATAAAAGTAACAGTAAATTAACGTGAGTAACAGGAAGCAAAGAAAGTTGAAGGTGATTTTGCTTTTTATTTGTTTTGAGCATCGATTTAGAATACATCTATGTATACATAAATAAGTTTAAGATAGTTAGTTGATTGAGTTGGCGAACAAATTTCCATTGAAACTATGGGAGAATTATGTTTTGACAGCTCATAAAAAGTAAGTACGTCAGTTGATTGGTGGTCAACATCCCTATAAGAAAACTCTTTTTTCAGCCTATAGACTGGGACCTTGTCATAGAATCGCGCGAAGCAGACAAATCAGTGGGCCCGGTGGAATGGGCTACGCCGGGCTATGACGCGGCCGTTGCGATGCTGAAGAGTTTCCTTGACGAACGACTCAAGCTGTACGCTGCTAAGAGAAACGATCCCACTCAGAATGCGATCAGCAATCTGTCACCTTGGATTCGCTTCGGTAAAGACTAATTTTTAACAAACTTGCCATTGTATGACAGAGCGAGATGAGGGGTGGGGGGGGGTGGGGGGTGTACGTACGTGCTTGTACAGTCAAGTGGATAGATATCGATGTCGGCGGCCGATCGTAAAATCCGTCAGATCACGAAATTCCTAGGCATATCGTGAAATGGCGCCATTTCATGAATTGGCCATATCGTTCAAAACTCACCGTTTGTCGATTTGCCTGGTGACGTTTAGGCAGATCATGAAATTCTTAGGAATATCATGAAAAGCCGCCGTTTCATGATCTGCCTAGTTTAGGCAGATCATGAAATTCCTAGGCAGATCATGAAACGCCGTCATATCGTTTCTGGCACTTCGCCGGCCGTTGCCGCGGCACGCTCGCTTCGCCCACTCCTCGCTTCGCTCGTCGTACCTATTTGTTATTTTTTTCAGCATATCACGATATGCCCGGTATAAAGCTAGGAATATCGTCGAATGCGTTGCTCTAATCGATCTGCCGTATTGTTTCTCAGGCACATCGTGATATGCCTGGACAACTTTGAGGCATATCATGAAATGGCGCCATTTCATGATGTGCCTAGGAATTTCGTGATCTGGCGGATTTTACGATCGGCCGCCGACATATACACAACCTTAATAATAATAATTTAATTAATTTATTCAGATAATTACATACATTTTGTTTGTAGAAAGCATACAAATAACTTATCAATCTATTGTTAGTATACAGTAAAATATCAACAGTTTAAAATGAAAATAAAGCCAAGCCGATATGAGCCGTTGGAATGGAGGCATAGGTGCAAAATGCATGAAATCATGTAAATGCATGTTAAGTGCATAAAATCGTTTCTACATATTTTTGTAACTTTGGCTGTGTCGATATCTTTGCACTTGACTGTAACATTCAAAGTACGGGACACAAGGGGCATTCATTGGTAGATTTTTGCGTAAAAACTAAGTATTTAGTAGGCAGGTCTCAGTTAGATTATCAGGAAATATTTTACAGGTATTTTTTCTTATGTTAATCAAACCAAGAATAATAAAAAATAAAATAAAACCGCCGTGCTAAAAAGTGTACACGCGACGAGGTCGCGGGCAAAAGCTAGTTTTTATAAATGCGAAACTTTGTAAGTTTGTTTGTTTGTTACCTACCTTTTCGCGTCTAAACCGGTGTGAACCGATTTAGATGAAATTCGGTATACAATAGAGATAGTTTGAGTTCCGGGGAAGGACATAGGATGTTTTTATCCCGGAAAATGACACCTAGTTCCCGCGAGACAGCGATAAACGTATTCTACGCGGGCGGAGTCGCGGGAAACAGCTACTTTTTATATGCTTTCGACAAAGTATACCAGCGCCATCCACGAAGACGCGTGGTTTTGACAAAATTAGACATTGTAATAAGAACCACGGCACGCGTCATTACGAATGAATCTACCTATAATATGCCACTACATGAAATTCTCCGTTTTCAGGTCAGATATCTGTCCAAAGAGTAGCGCTTTGTGTTCAAGAATACAAGTCCAAATATACGGAGAGTGTGAACGAATTTCTCGAACATACCATAGTCCGCAACGAGCTCGCAGACAACTTCTGTTTCTACAACCCCCTTTATGACAGCGTAAAAGGAACCAGCTACTGGGCGCAGAAGACTTTGGATGACCATAGGTGATTATATGAATGGAAGACGAAGTATTATTTTTGTATTTTTATGTATATTTTGTGCGTTCAATATGAAAAAAATGAAAAAGTTTTTATCTATCATCAATTTTACATTGCTTTTATACTTAGCCCTGCAAAACTGTTTGCACAGTTTGGCTGTATATAGTTTAGGCACAAGCGTTACATTGATTTTAAGTGGAATATTGCATTTTATGTTATTTTGTGCCGCAATTCATTATATAAATTTATTATTAGTACTAGCTTTTGCCCGCGGCTTCGCTGAAAAATCTGACTGCCCCCCCCCCCCCCCCCCTAGTACTACTACTAAGTACTACTACTACTAGGGGGGGCTAGTCCAGAAGCTGGGTACGCCCCTGAGTAATTCTAATTGGTTTCAGGAAAGACAAAAGATCTCATATCTACACTCAAGACGAACTAGCTCAAGCCAGGACACACGATGACCTTTGGAACTCAGCACAGCTCCAAATGGTGAAGGAAGGCAAGATGCATACATTCCTTCGAATGTATTGGTGCAAGAAAATATTAGAATGGACCCAGTCACCCGAGGATGCGCTCAAATATGCCATCTACTTGAATGACCACTATAGCATTGACGGACTGGATTCTAAAGGCTATGTTGGTAAGTTGAACTATTTCATGTTAAGATTAACGTAACTAGCATGCTTAATGGACGCATTTACGTCCGTGATATAAATATCGGTGGTATATTATAGGAGCTAGAAACGTCAGGATTTGAGTATGGTAAATACTAAACACAATCGCTCCCGCTGAAATTAAATTGATTCTAAAATACAGGGTGGAAAGTTGAGATGGGGCAGCAAGGGCAGCTACTAGATCCCTTGCTGCTACGCGAAAATGCTCTTAGGAGACTTTTACTAACTTTTTGAGTGAATGACAATCGACATTCACAGTTTTTTGATAAAAAATATACCTACAGTCAGCGAGGAAATCGACACATTTGACTTTTTTTATGAAAATCGGTCCATTTCTATCACGGATTAAAACATTCTTTGAGACCAACTAAGGTTAGAGTGAGTACTAGAACACCCACAAATCAAAGAAAACCGCTCGTATGCCTTCCAGTAGAATAAAAAAAAAAAAAAACTTCTTTAATACAGTTCGTAGGGTAGGTACCTACTGATTTGCAAAGTGAAACTTTCGCATGTTGTTTTTTTACGAATATGAATCCTTTTGTATCTTAGAATCAATTTATTTTCAGCGGGAGCGATTGTGTTTAGTACTTACCATGTACTTTTATTTTTATGCTATGTTTATGCTTAAAGAAAATTTAACAGTAGGTATGTAGAGAACTAAAAACTAAACATTCTAACTAAAGTTGGATATCATTTCAAAATTCTTAGAGTTCTTTATTCAATGAACAATTTGTTTTTTATAAAGTACATTCGGCCGTTATTCTTAGTGTAATTAGTCCTTTATAAAGTACTCGAGGACTTAGGAGGGTATACCTACATAGATCCATGTTGGTTGATTAACTACGATAAGGTAACTCACGTACATACCTACTGACGTATTTGCTGTACAGGGCGGCCCATTTATATCGGTCAGAATGGGAAAGTCTGAAACTATACGACATACGAAAATTTCTTCTTAGGAACCATGACATCGATTTTACCAGCAAAGAGCTACAAACGACCATAGAGACAATTTTACATGCCAGAATTTGTTGAATATTGTAACGGTGGACACTTCGCACACCTACTAAAATAAATGAAAGTAAGTATGTGAAAACAATGCATTTTATTCATTTTAGACATAATGTTTCATGGAGATATTTACTGCTTAAGACGTACACAATCGATATCTAAATAGAAATAGTGTAAGTTTTTTTTTTTCTAAAGAACCGGGTTCGATTCCCGAGCTGAGTACAGGTTTTTTTTAAATGCATGAATGCAGTTTATCTTGTTATTAAAATCGATGTCATGGTTCCTAAAAAGAAATTTTCGTATGTCGTATAGTTTCAGACTTTCCCATACTGACCGATATAAATGGGCCACCCTGTATATTGATTGCAGGCAATGACAACTCTACTGTCAGGCTCTTGTTTAATTGCATCAGAAACCTATCAGTACACTGCCATAGAAGCCTTTTTACAAGCTTTTATCACACAATGTAATAATTAGTACTAACGTACAGAATGGCCGCGCTCCGCCCCGCACCGGTTCGAGTTACCCCACCCCTCAAGCGCAGATTGCAGGCAATTATTTTGCGAAATTGTAACGGTCGGTACCCTACCTACTTCCTCTGGGGAAAACTGACAATTTGTGGTAACTAGATGTGCTGTTAGGTACTTGTAATACCCATTCCATTTTGACCGCGAGCTTACTAGGGGGCGCTAGGGTAATGGTTTCACACGGGCGCTACATGGGCTAAGAGACGCCTCTGCACATGAATTTCGAAAAAAATCTCTTAACTACTCAGTTGACTTTGTATATTATTTTTAGGCTGCATGTGGTCCATCTGCGGTTTACACGACACAGGGTTTGCCGAGCGTTCCGTGTTCGGTAAAATCCGCTTCATGAACTACGAGGGCTGCAAAAAGAAGTTCAAAATAAACGCTTTCGTGGCCCGATACGGCGGCAAAGTGCATAAATACGTACCTAAGAAATAAATACTTGTAAAATAAGCGTGAGCTTTGATATTTGTATACGGTATTGCTAGAATAAGCCTGCCTTTTGTGAAAAGACGTCGGCTAAGAAAAGTAAATAAATATTTTGAAGAATTACCTAATTATTAATGTGATAAGAAAACATCTAGACTTAAGACTCGTAACAGACAAAGAGTCTGATAATAATATATTATGGTCACTTTAAAACTAAAATGAATTCAATTATTTTATTTTTTCATTTTAAAATTCAACCAGATTGTGTTTTATTTAAAGTTCATTTTGGAAATGTGAATTATTATATTGAAAATAGCCTGAAGGGCTACTCCGAAACACAACGTTCGAAGTTCGTGTCGTGCGGTCCCTCTCACACTTATACTATTTAATACGAGAGCGAGAGGGATCGCACGACACGAACTTCGAACGTTGTGTTTCGGAGTAGCCCTTCAGAATGGCTTCGAGAAAAGTATGGTACCGCCACAGTATAAAAAGTTTTGAAGTTTAGGGAAACTTGTTATGCTAAGGTACGGCTGTGCCTTTGTTTTTGTTTTTCTCGACTTGGCTAGGGCACTGCCATGCCCCCAGTCTGTTACTGAACCAGTCAGTAGGTATAATATAATGTGATCACGGGTTATATGAAAACGAAACGCAACTAGTCCACGGCATCAACGCGGCTAAAAATCATCTGGCTAAATTCGCAGGTAGTCATTTACACAAGACAAGGAATTAATCTTAGTAATTAATAATAAATTATATAAAATTAAAATTGAAAATTAGTGGTTTCATTTATTAATTTTATTGTATGTATTCAAATCTGACTACAGTTATTTTAACTGCAATGAAAAATCATTCATTATTTCAAAACATGTATACTTATCAAGTATTGTCAGTACTATTATAATAATTACTAGCTTTTGCCCGCGGCTCCGCCCGCGTGGTATTTGGTTATCGCGCGCTATTCCCTCGGAAACTGTACATTTTTCTCGGATAAAAAGTAGCCTATGTCACTCTCGGGCCCATAAACTATCTCTATGCCAAAAATCACGTCGATCCGTCGCTCCGTTACGGCGTGAAAGAGGGACAAACATACAAACATACAAACACACAAACATACAAACACACTTTCGCATTATAATATTAGTATGGATTATTCTGTGCAAGTACTACCATACGTTGAATGTGCTCCCGTGCTAACCCGTCGATTTTGGTGGAATTTCTCGCTGTTGTACTATAATACCAACCATAGAGTAAGATAAAATCATCGAAATAGTAAGTACTCTGGAATGAACACTCCAAAAACAGACGAGCAAAAACCGACCTAAAATACATAGACATAAGAACTAATGGGCTCCGGTCCGGGTGAAATAGCAAGCACGGAGTCAGTGTGTCCCTCTCTAACTATTGCCAGGAAATAAATAATTAGTAAATTTTAGTTTCGTTCGTCGTTGTCTTTTAAAAATATTGAATAAAATTTATACATTTATAATAAGCAATAATTACACGATTTAATATTTTTTTAATGAAATAAGCTTTAGATCTTTTTTCACGAGCTAATTTTAACTTGATGGTAGGTTTTATTAATTTCTCAATGGCCACACCAAACAGTAAGATGGTAGCTTCGTTATTGAGACTAGGGTGACAATCTTTTCACGATGTATCCAAATAGCTAATATGTAATATTTATTATAATACAATATTTTATACCCATCATACGTATTGTCTAATACATTATATTATATTATATTATTATTATAAATTTTGAAAATTTCCAGGGGAATTTGGAAAAATCCCGAAAATTTCAATTATAACTACCAGATCGATTCAGTTTACGCATGCGAAGACGCTGGTAAAAGTTAATAAATAATGAATAAGTAAATAATAGTGTAATATATATGTATTGTCACTTAGTCTTCATTCATTTATTAACCTAAATGATAGAGCTTCTAATATCGGACGTTTTTTGCAATATCGGTATTTTCTCAATACCGAAAATTCAAATATCGATATTCCGGTATTTTGGTATTTTTTCGATATTCGTATTACTAAAGTAAAATGAATGAGTTTCGCACTTCCAAAACCTTTCCGGTTCCGACAATCTTAAGTACGAGTAGGTAGCTAAGATTATTTCAAAAATGTCTAAGATTATATTAATGAAATAAGTATTAATGCATTTGTGACTTGCAACGTTTGAATGTTGCGACTCTATTTAACAACAAAATAATTGGTATTTAGAGATCAATATCGAAATACCGGTATTATACAATGTTAATACCGGTTTTGCCAATATCATAAGTTTTACCTATAGAAAAGTGAATACTTATGTTACTAGCACCGACGTACAAACCTAAAATTTATTTGCTCTAGTCTACAAGCCGTATCATAAGGACTTGGTATACAAGTAATAAAAATTCTGGTTATTGCTACTTAGTATATTTTTCTGTGGTAATAACCCTGTGGTAGCTATCTCTATCGGCAAAATGACGGACCGTGATTCCTGCACAGTGCACATTCCAGGTACTTACTATTTCGATGGATAAAATATACCAAAATACCAACTTTGACAGCTGTCTTGTCTTGTCTGTCATCGACTGTCATCGGGATGCTAGAAATATGGCGCGGATGCGGATTACGGTTCGTAAACAAATACAGTAAAAGCGTGCAATTATTAGTGAAAAAAAATAATCACTTCGAAATGGCGTCAGCAGCAAAAAAACCAAAACTCGCTTTACCTTCCACCAGCTCTGAAAATAAGAGTACGCTTGATGAATTTAAGAAAAGTCTGCAAATAAAAAGAGACGAGACCGCCAACTCGATTTTGGAGTACAAATTTAATAAGAAACGTCTTAGAATAATATC
Source organism: Choristoneura rosaceana (assembly GCA_037349165.1). NCBI lineage: Eukaryota > Metazoa > Arthropoda > Insecta > Lepidoptera > Tortricidae > Choristoneura > Choristoneura rosaceana. The sequence continues at coordinate 4,859,916 of JAZBNJ010000026.1, forward strand.
TCAGGAGCAGCTGGTGGCCGATAAATGCGAGGGTATCGTGTACTGGATGTCCCGGGACAGCAGGGTGCAGGATAACTGGGCATTCCTATTCGCCCAGAAACTGGCCTTGAAGAATGAAGTGCCGCTCCACGTGTGTTTCTGTTTAATAGCGAAGTACTTGGACGCTTCTGTGAGACAGTTCGATTTCTTAATAAAAGGTATTTTATAATTATTTACTTTTTAAAACTAATAGTGTCCTTGGGGGTTTGGGCCCCATGCATAATAGCCAAGTCAATTGTTGGCTCTCAGAGCCAGCATCTGACAAAGCCATTTGCATTTACCACTATTTTAATATTATGTCCTTTGCGTAAGGAAAATGAGCAAGCACCCATGAGGCTGACATGATCACATGGAGTGTTCAAAGCCTCAAACCCAACTTATTTTCGAAACAAAAGTTTGTATGCTTAGTACCTACATATAGAAGCTAATTCTTTCTTAGCTTAAAAGTTTACTTTTTAGATGTGTGGCATCATACCCCACTTCAGATTATTTGTCCACATAATACCAAACCAACACATTAATGGTACAAAGAATATTTGACCTAGGTAGACCAAAGATACAGGCACCTGTCAGTTGCATCCATCTGCCTGCATGATAATTTAAATGTTCATGAAGAATGAAACTGATTCAAATATCAGGAGCTCATAAATGGTTCTCTTATCACAGTCTTCGTCCTGCAAAAAATATACCTAGGAACAAAAAATCAGTGAAATTGGTTTTTGTCGGAAAGTGCTGGGTGGAAAGGTTCTCGAGGTGAGACTATGGACAGCATAAGATGAATTTTAAGAGTAAAGTTTTAAGGCATTACAGCTTCCAGGATCTGGCGGGTTGCTGATCATGCAAAATTGTGAATTAACTTGTTTATTAGTGATGGGCCGAATGTAGAATGGACCGAATTCGAACTTCGGCCTAACATTCGGTATTAAACAACACCGAATACGAAGTTCGGCCGAACTTCGGTTGACATTCCCACGCTTTTCTCCAAAGCGGCAGGTCATGACTAGTTTTTCTATTTTTTTATTCATGTCCAGACAGAAAGTCTCTTATGTTTATTTTTCTTATTCTTATGCTAATTATAAAGAAAAGAACTGATTATGATTAAAAATAAATAAACAATCTCTATTACATACCTATTTCTGACTTTTTATTTACTTAATTCTGACTCCGAAAGAAATGTAAAAGTAAAAAATAGTTTCTAAAATGCTTATGAAACTAGAACTACATTTCATTCTTTTGACTCGCCCAGTCATTTAGTATGATGATGAAGTGACGAATTTCGGCCGAAGTTCGGCATTATAAACCGAATTTCGGCCGAATGCCGAAGTTCGGTAAAACCTGCCGAAGTTCGGTTTAACCGAATGTAAAACGAATTTCGGCCCATCCCTATTGTTTATTCTACTTGATATTTATGTTTTTGCATGATGTATTATCTGTTGGTGATCCTTAATAAATAAATAAAAAAATCGGACATCCACCAACAAGATGGACAGATCATTTGTTTGTTTCATTTGTTGTTGTGTTTTGGATGCAAGCCGCTTCCAACTGAGGTAACTGAAGGTCTATGTGGGAGGCCTATGTCCAAAAGTGGTACGTCCTATGGCTGATGATGATTAACTTCAATCATCTTTTAAAATAAGCTACTTAATCAAAAAAGTTGTTGATCTGATAGTGCAAAGAGTTAATCTTTAAATAGACTAAAAAAGCAAATAATAATTAACATCTTCATAATTCCAGGCCTAAAAACAGTAGCAGCCCAATGTAAAGAGCTGGACATATCCTTCCACCTGCTAGAAGGCAATGGCGGCGACGTGCTCCCGCAGTGGGTCATTGATCACAAGATCGGGGCTGTGGTGTGCGACTTCAACCCTCTGAGAACTCCCATGGGGTGGTTGGAAGGTGCAAGGAAGGGACTGAAAAAAGATGTTCCTCTAATACAGGTGACAAAATTATGGAATTATTTTTAACTAGATTTTGCCCGCGTGGAATTTGTTTATCGCACGCTATTCCCTCGGGATTGTGGATTTTTCTGGGATAAAAAGTAGCCTATGTCACTCTCTGACCTATAAACTATCCCTATGCCAAAAATCACGTCAATCTGTCGCTCCGTTTCGGATTTATAATATTAGTATGGATTAAAAACTATAAGGGTTCCTTCCTAGTTGACTATAGAACTGTAACAACTGTCCTAAATTTCATGACTAAATTCAGGCAGCAGTTATGATTTCAACTATTTTCAACATTATTCTTAACCTGTGGAAATATCAGGTGTCAAGCTCGTATCTATCAACATACCATCCAAATCTGTACAATAGTTTTTGCATGAAGGTGTAACAAATATACAAATATACACATTTATATTATTAATAGGATGGTGATATGACCAACTTTTTCCCAACAATGAAACAATTAATTTGAGAATAAGAAAAAATATGTTTTAAAACAGAATATCAGTTTTCTTTTCAATATGCCCTAAAATGACAAGATGATGATGATGGCCTTATGAGGAAGCTCAAAGTTACTCAAAGGGCTATGCTCGGGGTTTCTCTGCGGGATATAATCAGAAATGATGATATCCGCAGTAGAACTAAGGTTACCGACATAGCACGAAGAACTGAATGGACAGCTATACTATATATAGCTGGACGCATGGACATCTTTCGGCTGACATGATGATCATAAAATAAATGGTCTTGCTTACATTTTCAGGTAGACGCGCACAACGTTGTTCCATGCTGGGTGGCTTCAGACAAACAAGAATACTCTGCTAGGACCATCAGGAACAAAATCAACTCTAAACTGGGAGAGTTCTTGACAGAGTTCCCGCCAGTCATCAAGCACCCCTACAAGAGTAAATTTAAGCCAGAGGTTAGTACTGGCTAATAATTTCTCTCTCTTCTTAAATTTAAGAGCTATGCTCTTGTCGGTGGAGTGATCGCCACTCCGCACGGTTTTTGGCTAATGATTTACTGAAACAATATTTCTTTCTTTGTCTTCTTTAAAGTTCAAACGAAAATATACCTGTTCATGAATAAGTGAGCAGCTTTCTCATTTTTGTAGAACTATGTACAAAAATATGTGACATTACTGATAAGGAAGTTAAAAAAATATGAAATTAGTGTGAGTAAGTGAAGGATAATTTTTTGAGTTTTGTTTCCATTCCATAAATTTATAGAGAACAGTGTAGTGAATGACACTAATAAAATAATTTTTGTCTTGTCTTTGTGATCTGATCTAGCTATAGATTTCTTTTCTGAGTTCAATCAATAATTGTGTTATGTTTTTGTTTCCCTGTCATTCATGAGGTAAAGTTTTTAATACTGATACTTAGTTCGATACTAAAAAGCTTAAGACACGCTTTAGCTTTTAAACACTTCCAAATACTAGGTCACCAACAAATACTAGGTTACAAAAAATAGTAGGTAACTAGTGGCATGAGCCACGAGTGATGTCTACTCCACCTCTCCTCTGGCTTATGAGAGATTTTCAAACCCTTCTGGCGTCATACCGTCTATAATGCAGAATCAACTGCTTCCACAAGTTGTGGCTTCTAGTCTGCAGCACTTAAGAACTCTTTCTTTAGATATTTCACACGAAAACACGAGCTGAAACATGGATGCACAGAAAAACCAGAAAAATAGACCAGCTCTGGGAATCGAACCCAGGTCCTCAGCAATCCGTGTTGCTTGCTATTCCCCTACACTGCGCTGGACAGGAGAATAGACACGAATTTCTCCTATGCATCAACATTCCAACTTGCATTCTTTTCAGTCACTTTAGCAGCGACACTAACGCCATCTATGTTATTAGTTTCTCATCGAGATACATCAAACACTCCCCTCGGAACTAACGGCTCATCAGGGACAAGAGATGTCGCTATTAATCAATCAAATTAAGATTACTTTTGGAGTCTTTTTGTATTTTTTCTTTCAACTCCAAATTTTTATTACTTAAATGTAAATTAAATTAACTGAAATAAAAAATACAAAAAGACTTCAAAAATAATCTCTTTCTTTAGCCCATAGATTGGGACGAGGCCATAGAATCGCGCGAAGCAGACAAATCAGTGGGCCCGGTGGAATGGGCTACGCCAGGCTATGACGCGGCCGTTGCGATGCTGAAGAGTTTCCTTGACAAACGACTCAAGCTGTTTGCTGCTAAAAGAAACGATCCTACACAGGATGCGCTCAGCAATCTCTCGCCTTGGTTCCACTTTGGTAATTTTTTTTTTATAAACTTGCAATCTTGCCCGTTTTTTAAACCCTGTGTTAGAGTTAAATACCTACTTAGCGGCACAAAAATTGGCCTACCCTAAATACAACATTACCTATTACTGCATAATTAGCAGGCCAGATTTTTTCCGCTCAGTACAAAGTCACCAGTAATTGCTGAGTGATGGTGATGGTGATTATGATTGCATATGTGAGAAGTACATTTTTTATTCAATAATCTTCTTCTTTTCTTCTTCAGCGTGTTTTCGCCCTCCGTTGGGCATACGCCTCTCCAACATTTCTCCATTCAGATCGACTATCTGTTTCTCTCTTCCAGACTGGTCTCCACAATGTCATCAGACCATCGAGCAGGCAGTGCCCACATTTCTTTTGGTCTCCATTCCAAAACCGGGGTCTCCATTCCAAAACGCGCTTAATCAATAATATTTTAAATTTATCATTTACAGGTCAGATATCTGTCCAAAGAGTAGCGCTTTGTGTTCAAGAATACAAGTCCAAATATACGGAGAGTGTGAATGCATTCCTTGAAGAGGCAATAGTCCGCAGCGAGCTATCAGACAACTTCTGTTTCTACAACCCGCTGTATGATAGTGTAAAGGGAACCAGCAATTGGGCGCAAAAGACTTTGGATGACCATAGGTGAATTCAAAAAACTTTGTATTTATCCATAAGGACTAATATTATTAATGCGAAAGTGTGTTTGTCCGTCTTTCACGCCGTAACGGAGCAAAGGATCGACGTGATTTTTGGCATAGAGATAGTTTATGAGCCCTAGAGTGACATAGGCTACTTTTTATCCCGGAAAAATGCACAGTTCCCGAGGGAACAGCGCGCGACAACCGAATACCGCGCGGGTGGAGCCGCGGGCAAAAGCTAGTAATTTTATAAAATAATACCAGGGGATTTTCAAGCTGGAGTATAACATGTTTTGAAACAATACACTTGTCATTATCATCATCCTAGCCTATAAACGTCCCACTGCTGGGCACAGGCCTCCTCTCAGAACATGAGGGCTTGGGCCATAGTTCCCACGCGGGCCCAGTGCGGATTGGGAACTTCACACGCACCATTAAATTGCTTCGCAGGTTTGTGCAGCTTTCCTCACGATGTTTTCCTTCACCGCAAAATTCATGTGCGGAATAACATTCGAAATTTACCACGAGCTTTGCGATAAATATGCGTGTATTTCAATGTAATAACCAACTTGGAAAAAATGCGTGCCGAACGGCGTAAACCAGCCGCGACATGTCGTTACTGACTAGCTGTCGACACAGCGCAGTGCTGCTCTCGCGCTGGTGGGTTCCCTCCCCACGGACCTGTCTTGCTCTGATAGAAAATTTTGTAACTCCTCTTAGTGTTGCTCGTCGTCCTGGCAATATGAAGACCCTCCACTGATAATATTTTCATTACTAGACCATAAAATCTTTAAATAAAAGATGTGTAGGGTCACGTAGGGTGAATGAAGCGCCAGGAAGACAATTCAGAAGGTTTATTCAGGAAAACTTACAAAATAGGTTTAGGGCTTACTTTAGTTAAATAACCTAGGTGAAGTATAAGCATACAATACAACTGAGTTTATGATGGATCGCATAGGCTGTCTCACCCCGTACCCGCTTGTTGGTTTTTGAGGATAGCGGAGGCCGTTTCTCAAGCTAGACCATTAGCTGAATGAATGCTCTCTGGGCCGCGCATCGCCATTTATTAGTTCCGAATGCAGCCTTCGTAGGCGCTCGGGTGTATCGGGCCGCCGAGAGATATAGGTAGTTACTGTGCGAGCGGGAAAGTATACGAGCTCGCGCGCATGCCGTACAGGTGTCTTAGTTTATGGTTCTACATATGTACATTAAAATATAGCGAACTAAATAAATCACAACCTGGTTTCAGAAAAGACAAAAGAACTCACATTTACACCCAAGACGAGCTAGCTCAAGCCAAGACGCACGATGACCTGTGGAACTCGGCACAACTCCAACTGGTGAAGGAAGGCAAGATGCATGGCTTCCTGAGAATGTACTGGTGCAAGAAAATATTAGAATGGACCCCGACTCCCGAGGATGCGCTCAAATATGCCATCTACTTGAATGACCATTATAGCATTGACGGGCGGGACTCCAATGGCTATGTTGGTAAGTTCAATCTATACTCTTCTTTTCAGTCGCTTCACACTTGTCAAAGGTTGTAGTTGTCATTTAAGGATTAAAAGCAAACTTTCATGACAGACAACTGTCTTGGGAAAATAAAGCACGCATTTTGGGAAAGCGAGTTTTACAAAATTGACACCCACAGGGGCATTAGAATTCTCAATTAATCTATGTATGTAAATACTTTATTGTACATAAAACACAAAGTAATCAACAAAAAGAAAACAACAAACCAAAAGAGTACAAAGCGAACTTATCCCTAAAAGGGATCTTTTCAAGCTAACCTAAACTAGAAAGGAAAACTCAAAGATATAATCATAATTTTCTCTGGAATTAAGTATAACATTTTTTGCTACCAGAGTTTGAAACAACGTTTCCAGCAACAATGTGCAAGGAATGTGTTTTTCATTAACCAAAAGAAACGCTTCATTTACCTCGCCTCGCTCCGCTCAGCTGTTTCCATCAGAGATGTGCTGTGCGAGGCGAGGTAAATGAAGCGTTTCTATTGGTTCATGAAAAACACAGGTTTTTTGCAGGTGGTAGGACCTTGCGCAGAGTCCTACCACCTGCAAAAACCTGTGTTTTTCATTAACCAAAAGAAACACTTCATTTACCGCGCCTCGCTCCGCTCAGCTGTTTCCATCAGAGATGTGCTGTGCGAGGCGAGGTAAATGAAGCGTTTCTATTGGTTAATGAAAAACACAGGTTTTTACAGGTGGTAGGACCCTGCGCAAGGTCCGCCCGGATTGTTACCACCATCTTGCTCGCTAATCCTGCCGTGAAACAGCAGTGCTTGAACTGTTGTTTCGGCGTGGAAAGTAAGACAGCCGGTGAAATCACTGGCACTTGAGGTATCCCATCTTAGGCCTCTAGGTTGGCAACGCATCTGCAATACCCCTGGTGTTGCAGATAGATAGAAATTATTTATTCATATAAACAATTACAATATACACATTTACAATAAATGCGCCAAACTGGAGTGACCAGTTTGTTGGCGCGCCGCGCTCAAATCACATTACTTAATCGTTCACAATGTTTGATTTATTCCAATGCTAATGATATTAATATTTTAACGAAGACATGCACATTAACGCTAAGATGAAGAAGAGTTAAATTAACAACCACTTTTGCTACTTGATATATGCCTTTAATAGTGCATTTGCACAGTGCAGTGCGGAGATGTTTTGTTTATGGGCGGTGGTGATCTCTTACCATCAGGAGACCCACTTGCTCGTTGGCGATCCATTCTTCCAACGGTCAGATTAACTTTTCTCACAAACTTATTAACTTTTTAGGCTGCATGTGGTCCATCTGCGGTATCCATGACCAAGGCTGGGCCGAGCGTTCCGTGTTCGGTAAAGTCCGTTTCATGAACTACGAGGGTTGCAAGAGAAAGTTCAACGTAAGCGCTTTCGTGGCTCGGTACGGCGGAAAAGTTCATAAATACGTACCTAAGAAATAAGTACAAATTAGTAGCAACTAAGGTAAGAGTGGATCATTTTAAACTGAGCTGATATTTTCATACAATTTTTGTAGAAGTAGGGATTAAAATAAAATCACAAATGATTTGAAAGTGGTGAAAAATATTTACTTTCGTTCAGTACTAATGGAAATGTAGGGTAGCATTTCCACCAGAGATGTGCGGGCATCGGAAAAATCTTAATTATAACATATGCAAAAACCCTTGTTGGTGTCTTTCAAATTACCGTTTTTCTACGTTGACGTTTAATTTCGAATTATCGATTTTCCATTTGTACTCGATGAAAGTATGTCGAAAAAAATTGTGCTGGAGAAATACAAGTACTTACCTGGAAGTAGTACACAATTACAGTTCTGATAGAACCTGGCAACTAGTTAAGAAAAATTACTTGGTGTTGCGCAGCAGTCAGGAGCTGAAGTAGATGAGCGGTTGTGATGCTCAAAACGATCTACACTCTTATTACTGTGGCAGTAGAGTCGTGTTTAGATCATTTCGGTAAATTTTTTACCACTTTCGAAATGGTATTTTCAAGTGATGTGATGTAAACAAATTGGCTCCGGATCGTTTTACTGAAAGTTGTAATAGATAAGGATTTTTTATTTGAATCTCGAATTTTCAGTATTTCAAATTGATTTGAAATACAACTGTACTTATAAAGCTGTATATCGTTAATACTTTGAAAAAATCTCGTATCTAAAATCAATATGTCAACAAAATTGAACCTTAACGTAATGTTCATAAAGTTCACTCGGAAAAGTTATCTATTTTGAGGTACGAGATTTTTTAAAAGCAGTGACGATGTCGAGGCATCGCCCATCAATTTGCTCAAGTGCGTACGTGCCTGTGTGCACGAGTACAGTCGAACAAATCGAATCATGACCCAAGGTGGAACCTTTGTGCTCTTAATGTCATGTCAGGGGTGGATCTACTTAAAGGCTTTTTGGGCTGCAGCCCAGGGCCCCGTGAATACAGAGGGCCTCCAAACTGAACTGAAAACAATAGACGATATTGTCAATAATAAAAATTATCTAGAATTAAAAAAAATCCGATCATGAGGTTTGAGGGCCCCTAAACAGTATAGGGCCCAGGGTCTATATTATCTAAGGGCCCAGGGCCCCACAAATTCAAGATCCGTCCCTGTGTCATGTTGACATCTCATACTTTTTTCAACGGAAACCTAGTGAAATTGATTATTACTTACTTATTAAAGGTTCCACTCCACCCTGGGTCATTAATTTTGTTCGACTGTACATCGCGGCGAGCCACCGAGTCGGTTTGTTGGCGGACGCGCCTCGTGTGCAACTTGGTTGAGCGCGAGGCACGTCGTGTAGATCCCACTAATATTTTAAATGTGGAAGCTTGTATATCTGTTTATTTGATACTTATTCACGTCTAAGCCGCTGAACCGATCTAGATGAAATTCGTTATGCAGATATGTAGTTTGAGTCTCGGGGAAGAACATAGGGTAGTTTTTATCCCGAAAAAATGGGCAGTTCCCGAGGGAACATCTATGTTACTTTCTGGCCCATAAACTATCTCTATGCCAAAAATCACATCGATTCGTCGCTCCGTTTCGACGTGAAAGACGGATAAACATACAAACACACGCACTTTCACATTAATAATAGGTATTAGTGTGGATTATCCTATTATAAGATGATAAGAAAACCATGGGATTAATGTAATGCAATACATCGGATTACTAACGTATTACTTAATGTATTGTTATATGTTTCAGTAGTGCAGTTTCAGTTGTTTTTTAGATAATAATGTGATTATGAGTTTTTTATTTAGTTATTTTTATAGGATTTTTTGCGTGGATCTTTTAACTGTTCTTTCTTATTATAAACCGTGCGTATCGTATCCGTAATGCTTGAAATCGTGAAGATGAGTTTCGTACTTGAATATTACTAATTGGGCCAATCAACTATTTTACCGACACTTTGGGCGTCTCCTGTGTTACCAAAATTGTCTCTAGCGTTACCAAAAAATCGTACTTCCAACAAGATATTTCACAGTTTAACAGGTTGACCTTACGTAGGATAGCATGTATTCATGTACACCATCTAATAAATTACAGAAAAAACATGTTTACTTACAAAAATCTGCAATTGTTTGAAAAATGTCGCGCACAGATTAGTGTCGGTAGAAAAGTTGATTGGCCCAATTATGTTGTAAACGTGGTTAGCATGAAAAGATGTGTATAACAAAGACCATTCTTTGCAGTTTCTAATTATTCACAAATTGTGGTTGTTACTCGAATTAAAAGTCGCTTATTTTCTTTTGAATTATTTTTACTTCTATTGCAATCGTTTAAGATCTGACTACTTAAGCCTTCATTTTTAATATTTTGCGAGCCAAAATAATTGCATGTAAAAGTCATTAAAAACCATAATGTATTCAGCGTACCTGTATATACTACCTCACTTGATTGATATGATTAAAAGAATTGAAATTAATATCTTTTTTTAACATCTTATCACCCCTATACTCCGTTTTTCTAGCATTAGAAAGAAGGTATTTAAGCGATCTTGACGTCAACTTGACGTTGACTTGTCAAGATTGTTTACCCTTTTTCTAATGTTAAACACGAAGTATACTCGAGAATAAAAAGAAGTCATAAAAAGATAGTAAATAAAACATTTTCTTTTCTGCTTATAAATATTTTTATTTATGAATGCGACTGTTTCGTAGTTACATGACCATACAATCTTCATAAAATTAGAAATAGAAAAATAATATCAAACTGCTATTTTCAATAATTTTCATGTGAGTCAAGTATTATTAAACTTCGTATCAGGGTTTCAATTTTTGTAGTCATATTTCTTATAGTTGTTTGGTTATATAGCGTATGGGTTACATCACTAATTCTTGCAACCTATGATGCTATGTTCGAAGAATAGCACTTCAAATAACATTTAGATTTCAATCACATACCAATATAAAAAGCACACAATTTAAACAAATTGCTTGTCAAAAGATATAGAAATTGTCTAGTGAAACACAAAAAACCATTTAGATTTTCTATATTATGTCACATTATTTTATTATAAATCAATAAGTGTCTACAAATATAGTAATATTGACGTAAAAATATCATGAATTCACCACAAATAAGAGGGAAATAATAATAAGGAATAAACGTGTCGCTGACAGTTTTTATTATGGGTAGTTTATTATGATTTCAAAGTACATTTACCCGAGTAACTGTTCTTTTTTATGAACACAAATTGTGGCTTGCTTCTATTAACATATTATTCCACTAATACACAGTACAGCACAAGGGATACACCCTTACTTTGAACATACAAACATTAGTTTACATAAGGCTCACCATTTAAATTTCATAGAAAACTCGAGATAAATATGTATGTTAAACACTGTCAGAGAGATCATAACCAAATATCCTCTAGGTTTTATTTGGGGAATGTGTGTGGATATTCCAATCGTGCCGGTTCGGTTACGACCTCGAAAAGAAAGTTACAAACGAATGATAAAATAAAGCGTTCGTCAAAAATGTTGCGACATTGCTACTATATAAAAGTTTGTCTACGCTCTCCTGTGTGGGTGTGTGTGTGAAAGCAGAGCTAGATTCGCTGTCGGGGCCACTGCTACTGCACGCAGCATGAGTTCTTGTGCCCATTCTTCTTCAGACGAGACTTCGGTCGGTACTTCTCCAAATATGAGAGCTGCTTAGAGTTGATGGCTCCGCGACGCTGACTGTTAGAATAAAAAATATGTTTAGAATCTGAAGTAGCTGCAAGTCGGCAAGACAATACAAAATAAAAAAATGTATTATCAGAGTATGGAAATAATTAGAACAACACTATAATATTCAATTCTATTTAATTATAATTCAAACCAGCGAGTCAGATATTGACCGAGCGAACCGTCTCGCAGGCCAACAAACTAGGATGATGGCACCAGGCATGGACTAGAACCAATTGTTTTTTTTTTTCGTTACCCAAATTTTAATAAATGGGCCCTACTTTTTTTAAAACTAGAAAAATCATGAATTGTGTGCTATAAGGCATTGAATCCTTATTCATTACTGGATACTCTGTGCTAAACATGCCCATAATTGGTAGCGTCACCCTAGCTTCTTGTGGCTGCTTCACGAAGCGATCTGTCAGCTAGTCCCTAGTCCCTGGCGAATGAGTGAGGTACATTCGAAGATAGAATTATAGAAGCGACAAAGTACTTACTCTCTGATAGTCTCAACAGCCTCCTCATACTTCATGCCGAGCTCGATGAGTGCTATGGCGACCATGACGGGTGCGCGGCCCAGACCGGCCACGCAGTGCACCGCCACCGCTGACTCCGGCTTGTTTTGCGCTCTGCTGTACAAGTTAAGTGTTAACAAGTTAAAGCAAAGGTTAAATCATGGACTCAAGGGATCTAAATCAAACTTGTAACTAGGATGTGATGCCAATAGGGCATATTTGACAAAGCTCTGCGCAGGGGGCGATACTAGCGCAAAGCCATGATAACATCAAGGGTGACAGACACTTTCCCGGCCCGGATAATACCGACATGGAAATACCGACCCTGTTTTTCGTGTACACGCCCATAGAAGCTCCTGTCACTTTCTATGGGTGTGTACACAAAAAACAGGGCCGATATTTCCATGTTGGCGTTATCCGGGAAGGGAAAGAGTGTCACCCAACGTCAGGTCTCTTTATATTTTGTCGCTATGACGGATCACGACCAAAGAGTATCTTTAAAAATCATGATATCCAAGTAAGGTGGCCAAAAGATTTAATTTTATTGAACCAGCTATGGTATCCGTCCAATAATATTAAGATTATTCGATTCTATCACTCGACGTGGATGTTTGACTTGCAAAGTTTGAAGACAATTTCTACCTATAAACGAACATTTTAAGTTTAATAATAAAAGCTTATAAAAATGGTAGTTACTTGTCGCGCAGGATCTCGAACCACTCGTCGACGACATTGGCGGGCGGGAACGTGCCGTCATCGTAGGCCAAGTCGCGCACTTCGATGTTCTCGGCTCTGAGCGGGGCCACATCGTAGCTCGGCTCGCACACGCGGACCACCGTGCACACGCTGTGCTTGCGCAGCTCCTGAGGTTTACAATGCCTTTGGTCAGTATTGTCAGCGAAGGATGTAACTAGAATTCTTTAGAGCCCAAGATAAACTATATGTGATCACGCTAGATGTCTTGAGATATTGGGCTCATCAAAAGTAGTCGCTATCTACATCCCATAAATGTCTACCGGCAATCATTAAGAACTAGCCGAAGTAAAAACTTCGCAAGTCTCACGCTTAAATGAAGCTAGTTCTTGAACGTATGATGATTTTTGGTATCATAGTGAGCTTGCTTTCAAATCAACAAGACACTCAAGTGTCTTGTTGATTTTTTTCAGTTACATGGACTTAGTGCTAAAGTTTTACATTATCTTATCTAACTTAAATAAATGCTGTCAAGTTATTAGGATTGTCAATGGTATTAGCATAGTCTTACTTGCTTTCTTAATTTTGACTGTTTGTTTATAGTTATAGCGAAAATGTTTATCTAATAACAATGCCAAGTAACAATAATGCTGATGTGTAAAGTTTCGTAAATAATGTCAAAGATATAAGAAAATGCAACAAACAGTACCTGAAGGTACGCCTGGATGGTGACGTCAGAGGGGCGGTCGGTGATGAGGAACCGCATGCCCTTGTACTCGATGAGAGAAGGCGCAGGGCGGATGTCTTTCTGCTTCATGATGACCACGCTCACTTCGCACCACGAGTCGAGGGAAGGCGTCGCGCTCGGTACTCCGGCTACGATGGATATCTCACTTCACACGCGCTAGCTCTCACAGTCCGTCAGAGTCAAACAGACAAATTGTCACTCTATTTCCACACAACACACGGCAGTTTCGTTGCTTTTATTTAGAAAGGGTCCAATTATATAAACAGAACCACCCGCATGGATGTTGCTTTCAACCACTCGAACGCATTCGGAGACGAATAAACTAAAGTTCAAAATGTGGAATGAAACTCAAAGAAATTATGCGAAAAACATAAGATTCTTGTCTTCACTCGAACTCCGGGAACTGAATGATATGCTCCGATTTGCAGTGGTTTCAGAGTTTAAGGTAGCTGGAACAAAGAAAGGAGACTTATTAATGCGGGAGCACCGACAGGTCGGGGATTTTTGTGGGAGATCATTTCTGAGAATATTATTTGCGTCAAATCTGAAGCGGCAACTGAAGTGGAATAAAAATGGCTTGTAAAAATAGATGGTACGGATTGTGAAGCGAAGTTCGGGTCATGTGAGCTTATAGTGGAAGCGGCGGACGGCGACGGCAGTATTTGCGCGACTGCTGATCTAGTGCCAACTCTGCGTCATTTGTTAGCGTTCACTCTGCATTGTCCGTGTACATATCAAATTGATAACAGGAATTGTAAACACTACGACATCTCGACGACGCAATATTGTATTTATTTTAATAAATACCTGTGTATTTTGAGCACTTGTTACGTAACGAGCAAGCAAGATACGTGATACTCAATGAACGTATATCAAGTTCTCTTGACTTGGTCAGGCATGGACGATAAAGAGAGCCTTGAATCCTACTTATCTAAAAGCAGTTTGTTCACATCATAAATACATAAATCCCAAAATAAGTGTGCAAGAACACACAGAATCAACCTAAAAGTACAAAATGCTTTGTGTCGGACGAAAGTTTCGACGGCGTCAGTCATTATCTCTCTGACGCGTCGTTAAAGTGTAGAAGGGCAGATAATATAACACGAGTTATTGTTCCCAATTCACAATAGTCCTTTTCGCAAGTGTCTATTCGTCGGTCCGTCCTTTCGCGCGGTCCTTTGGGAAATAAGCGGAGGCTGTTACCTGGTGGGTGTTTGTCATAAAGTGCGCGGGGTGCGTAAAGGCGTGCGCTCCCGGCTGCATGGGTCTAGCTGCGGCCTGCTCCCTCGCCGGCTGTGAACGCCGCTAGTTTATTTGTGTTGGGCCTGGCAGTACTCCGCGCTGTCCAAGCGGAACTCCATCAATGTCGCCACAGAAAGGATCTCCAGCTGTAACAAAACAAGCGTCCGTCAGACAAACGATCTCAATTCACGGATTCGCATCCAATTATTGAAAGTTATTGAATTTAAATCTGCACCACAATGCAAGCAAATCGAATTCAATGTAAATTTGAATGTAAATATTTTGATTAACTTCAGACGAATTTCTAAATGGTAAGGTTCTCTCACTACTAACAATGAGCTTGATATTTTACACGTAAAAAATCTCTCCATGTTACTTTCTAACTTAGACACTGATGAGCACATTACGAAAGAACTGAACGTCGCGACACTTATTCACCAACTGCGGGATGGCTATAAACAACGCCAAAAAAACAAAATTCCAAAAATCACTCGCCCAACATAAAATTGGCATCTTAAATTGTAGCCAACGGAAAACAAATCACTCAACGCATTAAAATTAAATAAAACAGTGCGAAAATGTAGCACAGCACGATAAAGACGATGGATTATGAGAACGCTGCGAGTTCGACTCAAAAATTCACGGCGCAACAGATTTTGGCAACTGTATCACCAACGTGGGATTCAAGCGACGCGTCATGTGTTTACACCGACATAATGCTCGATCGCGATGGATATTGCTATTTCGTTGAAAGTAGATGCGAATTGCCGACTGGTAGATGAATGTCGAATCAAAATATTTGGAAATGTATTTATTTCCTTCAGATTTTATCAAGGAGAAACCAGTTTTGCGACTTGGGAAGAGTCCAAGCGGAAAACTGAATTGCGCCGCCGAGACAATTACTAACTTTGATTAAAATTGCTCTGGCAATTTCCTGGAAGCTAGCTGGTCAACTTAACTGAAATGTAAATAATTGAGTAAACATTAGCGGCGTTGAAACCACGAGAAAAGAACAACTTTATGAATTGGCCGTTCAATAGCTGCAATATATGTATTAGGAATCATCAGAAATAGATAATGACCGCTATCCCTGAATAGATCTAGATAAAATTGAAATAGGACAGGGAGATTTATAAATAGCTAATAGATTGTCGCTATTAACTTTCCCAGCTTGCGTTTTAAGGGCATAATATACTAACGGGATAATAGTTTCAATATATAGAAAGAAGCGGGTGTTTGTGTGCGGGAAACTTTGGTGTTTAAAGTAAAAGTACCTGGGCGGGCGATCGGGTTAAAACTTTGGTAACCAGCAGCGTTGTCCCAGAGATAAGACCAGGCTAAATCGATTTTTCATCCTACATACCAAATTTCATCGAAATCGTTGGAGCTGTTTCCGAGATCCCCGAAATATATATCCAAGAATTGCTCGTTTAAAGGTATTACATAGATAGTTAAGTTTCAAGAGTACGATACTACATGAGAATGCTACTAAAAAGCTGCTCTGAACACACAAAGTAAGAAATGCAAGACGGGTATCTAATGGAATATGGACGATTGAAACCGAATCAGGGGAGTCGCGACGGTCGGTCGATAAACTACAGACTACCCACTAGTACCCACCCACACACGTCTTCATGGACGTTTTAGACTATTATTTGTAATGTCTAGTCTCAAGAGTATGTCTAGACGTAAATAATAAAAAACAACGTTCGCTTAGCACAAGCACAGCCAACTTAAGTAAAAAAAATTATAACAACATATGTAATAGACTACAAAAAAAATCATGAAAATAATTTTTTGGCAGTCTGAAGTCGGTGCTTCACCACGAGCCAGCAGGAGTGGACCTATATTAGTCTTCAATCACTCCTGCTGGCTCGTGGTAATACACCGACTTCAGATTGGCAGAAAATTATTTCCATGCTTTTTTATAGTCGGTTAATTTTATTGTTATATATTTTTTTACGTTTTTTAGTGCAATTAACATAAAGATCCCTTTTTACGTATTGTTATAATTTTTTTGACGTTTTTAGTGCCATTAACATAAGATCCCTTTTTACGAAAGATTGCTTTTTCTGATGCAGTAACGTTCATTATTGAGGAGTCCTGATGCTTCACCACCCATTCCATTTTGACCATGTGCAGTACGATGAGCATAAACTGCTTAGCAACTGTGTTAAAGCCATTAAAATTCAACCCGTGAAGTACTTGTTACTGAGTAATAGCTCCGTTGGTCAAAATATGTGGTCTTCATTAAAAGTTCCACTTCTATTCACCAAATGATGATTTTCAGGAGCAAACGCACGAGTTACTACTAAATACATCCAAATTACCATAGGTGTTCCTACAATATTTGAAGTTCCCGCGATTTCCTTAGGAGACATCCAACCATCGTATCCTAATTTCGTGCTTATGGGACCAAATTGAAGGCATTTCTAGACGAATGAAAAAAAAAAACAAATCGATTCGTAAATGACGGAGTTCCGAGATTACATAAAAAAAATACAACCGAATTTATAACCTCCTCCTTTTTTTTAATCGGTTAAAAAAGCATGCCAATTAATGCGCGGATGTTACAAGGTCTATCAATAGTTTTGGCAATGTCTATGGAGAGACAATGCAACTCAGTTGACGAGCTAGCTAAACATGGTATCTGTTTTCATACATAGATCGGACACGTGGTAAACAAGCCATACCACATCAATCGAGGCTATTCTAACCACAACAAACAACCTCAGTAAACATGACACGTATCCTAGTAATATCTACGCGTTTTAATGGGTTCCAGGATAACTAAATCGGATTTGTTGGAGGCACGCAATATTGCTAATGAAGGATAAAGCCATTTTCGAGTATATAAAGACATTGAATAATGGAACGTTAATGGTAAAGTAAATTACAGGGCTAAATTGTGATCGAAGATACGCAGTTAAATGGGTTAATAATTATTGTTTATGATGACGTATGAACCCACCTAGGCTAGCATAAGAATATCAATAAGAATAGTCGATTATGTTCCGGTTGCGGAAACCTGCGAGGTCGCTCCGGCCTAACCATTGTTTGTAACTAGCTACAAGCTCATTATCTATACCTGCCTACCTATTACCTGCCTCAGCAAGTCTAGGAAGAGAACAGCTAGAATTTATGCTCCGATTATTCGCTTTCAAGATTTCCTTAGGTGCTACTCCAGTTTTACTTATGTGCTTAGCGTATGCTATGTATACGGTTTACTATTATAGTGGTCGTTGGCAAATGTAAAGACGTCATGGAACTTAAATTTTCAATTAATGCAATATTATATTTCCTTAATTTTTTTGGACCTGAAATCATTGAGTCTTATTTAATATATATCTATCCAATCACTTCAATAAATATCTGTTTATCGAACAGGATTTTAGCTATCTTCAAAGTATCACGACAATGCCGTGTGATGACTTTTAAATAACTTGGTCACGTATGTACCTATGCGCTTACTTCAACACTGAAGGCCGTAGAGGAGATAAACTTAATCTGCTATCAATTCTGATAACAGACAACTGCAATTTTTCCACCTAAAATTTATGCCAAAAATTACTTAAGTAAAAAGTGTGGTATAAGTACCTAGAACCTTAATGAGGGAGTTAAAATTCGCATTCTAAAGCGGAGTCAGCTTCACACAAATTACGCAGTCCGTTTTGCAGCAAAATGACGTCATAATGACCGTATGAAATATGCAAGTGTATGTCGGACTGCTGCCTGAAGCAGGGAATCACAGCAAACCTCTGTCCAGTTTGAATATGATATGTATGACATACTGCATTAACACATTTGTCGCATCGGAATACGTCAACATAGTTTATTATGCGAAGCAGTTGTTTACCACTAGAGATAGTGATTCAAGAGTAAAGTTTAATGA
The DNA here is from genome assembly GCA_037349165.1 of Choristoneura rosaceana. Classification (NCBI taxonomy): domain Eukaryota; kingdom Metazoa; phylum Arthropoda; class Insecta; order Lepidoptera; family Tortricidae; genus Choristoneura; species Choristoneura rosaceana. Next base: position 4,878,603 of record JAZBNJ010000026.1, read on the forward strand.
ACACATATTTGTACATTTTTCATCCACTTTAACAAATTACTGTTTGAAGAGTATTTTGTAGCTTACATATAATAATCTAAGTCTCTGGTGACTCATTAATTATAACAACTTTATAAAAAAACATATATGTATATGTATTAAAAAAAATCTCTTGTTTATTCCTTATGAATTAAATCGTCTTCACTTGTCAAGTGAAAAATATGAGCAATGATAAAAGTTGACGTGGGCGACAAACAAGAAGAAGTGTTTTTTCCTTGTCTACATATAATTTTAAGCCGATTCTTTATTAATTATTAATGCATATCAAAATGCATTTAAAACTACAATAACTTTGGAAAATATCGATAAAGATATTCGGATGCATTTTAGCAGTATTCACACTTATGAATGTTGTCAAAATTGTTGTATGTAAGGGTAATCAAATCGCTAGAACTTATGAAATGATTTTAAAAATTATTTCGACAATGGAGAGCTACACTATACCTAACTAAAAAGTTCGGAACGCAAACAAAGTTGCGGACAACAGGTAGTTAGTATATTAGACTAAAAAGATTTTATTAAACCAATACAGCGCGTCAGTGCTTAGAGTTCACGGCTAATTGCTACTTGTAATAATTACTACGACCTGAAATAATGCAAATGAAAATAAATAATTCCTGTGCAGTTGGTATTCAACGTACTTAGTAGGTAAGTATATGCGTTTCCAACGATAATCCAGTAACTAGGCGCCCAGATTACCTTTATTGTGTTAATAATCCCTCACTTGTACATCGTAAACATACCAGTAAACGTTCAAGGTGAAAACAAAACCACGTATGATAGTATAACAAATGTTAAACAAACAAAATACCCAATTACTTCACAAAGGCACGTCGTAACATTCGTTTGGTGTTTAATGAGCTCATTTACACAGATAAAATATGTGAATTTTGGTGTTGACCATGAGACGGTGACATTGGCATTGGTTCGTGGTTAATGACTGATCTCATGGAATAAAACTTGACAGAATTAGTTAGCTGATACCTACTCCATCACGAAATAAAACTACGGACTAAAGGATGTTGAACTTTGATGCATGAATGAGGATGCAGAATTGCAGAAAGTCGGGGCGGGCGTGCCTCTAGAGCGAATTGTACTCAGATAAGTAGGTACTTATATTTAATAACACGTCTTAGGTTAGAGTTGATTTTCTGAGCTAAAACAAACCAGTTGTTAATTCTATGAGGCGCTTAACCTAAGAATTGTTCAATCTTAATCACTTACGCATTTAAGGTCAGTTAAAACTATGAAATCAACAAATGGTTTGTAAATCGTAAACGGGTGTCTTGGTTGGTTGGTCTACTTACGCTTTAATAGCACAGAGAAGTAATAATAGCATAAAGCAATAACTACGTCAAAGTAGAAACTAAATATCTATAATAGTATAGTAGATATACTGAAATCAAAAATAATGAAATTGATAAGAAATTGCGTGCGAATGACGAACAAGAATTGCGAACAAGTGAGCCGACGGACGTCAATGTACGTGGCGTGAATGAGGCAGTTTAAAAGCTGAACACCTGTTGCTTTCAGGAATGCGTACGGTAACGAACAGCGCTAAGACAAAAATCGAAAATAAGAGAACAAGGGCGGAATCCGCTACTAACGTGCAACTTTACGAAATTACCTGACCACCTATTTTGACCATATCCAGTGGGCGATCACTCCCGTTTCTACTTTAGTCACGGTAACGCGGCACACTAGAATTCGGCACTCCGAATCGTGTCAGTGAAACAGGCCGCAGCGGTTAATGATGACACAAATAACGTCACTTACATGTATCTGGCCCGTTGAACAATGGTTATTGGAACACAAAATAGTTAATGAACCGATTGATGCGCGAGAAATTATTTCGAACGATGCACACGCAACAGAAGCTGTCGTCGTAGACAGTTGAGGAGGTTAAGCGTTCACATTGCAACGGGCCGACACGGTCCGTGCCGCGGTTGTGCATAGACTGGCGTGGCGAGCGAGAGGAGCGGCGGTGGCGGTGCGGTGCCGGCGCCCCACGCCCGGCGCGTCGTCGCGACGTCACGCCGCGCCGCGGACGCGGGGGCGCTGCCATCAGCCGCCCGGCACCCGCCGCCACCGCGCACACCCGCTCTCAACACTCACAGCTGTACCAACCGACCAAACTTTTTTCCTGGAAGTTGGATTCTCATGTGAGGGGACCGGGATTAGAGATAATTGATGTTCATTTATCTTACCTACCCAATAGCGTTTCGTCCACAAATTCCGAAAGCCAAACAATCTGAATGCAGTATGCTTTTCATAATGAAGACCGTTAATAGACACATTTAATTTAATGAAAGCTACTTTATTGAAACCAAAATTAACTTATAGATTACTAGCAGGTCTGATTACTGATAATCACGAAATTTGTACATTATTTCATCAAATGATCGGTACGGAGTCGCACCAAAGCGTAATGCTTTCAAGTAAAACCACCAATAACAAGCAACGTGAAACATTGGCATTATTGGCAATGTTGATGGAGCTCCAACTACTAAACAAATTTTTATGATAGCTCGGAGACTAAACCGCAATCTCTGGTGTTAGTTAACTTGTATTGTGCCTGAAGTTTTGACTGGAAATGTATATGGTATTGATATGATAGCTGTCTGGCAACTGAGTAAAATGTATGTACAATATAGCTATACCCGTCGGTGTACTTTCTATTTTATGGAGTGGGATTAACTAACAAATAAACTTCAACGAAATATTTGCCAATTGCAGTGCAATTGACGCTATTGGCATTAATAAAACTATTTCATGGAATTGTTCCGGTGAATAGATATCTATTTAAATCAATATTATTCATTTGTACTTATTTCTATAATTTGTTAGACATATTGATTAACCTGGCTAGCTAATTTCGAGTAAGACCTGTATCTAAAATAAAGTCAGTGAAAAAACGGACGAAACACGCAAGTAACAGTTGCCTGTCTTGGTCACATTCTAAAAATATCAGGATAAATTGGCCACCGCGACATGCTTAAAACTCTATTTAAATTCGGTGCCGCAATTGCTATTTCAGACACCAATTAAAACATTTAATTTTGTTGCCAAATAATCAGCGATTAATGTTAATTTCATTATACTATACTATAATCGTTACACATGGTTACACATTATGTACAGAGAATACTTACTATAACAGACATTTATAAAGTTATATGTATGAGTGAACTACGGAAGCGTTCTAATGCAAGGTATTCTTTGTGCAAGAAAAATATCCACATGTGCCAAATCTTTGAAGTTTATTCAAGAAAAATGGAGCAGCACGTAAAACGAAAAATATTTTAATAGGAATATAATTATTGTGAAAAAGAATGTTTACATTCAGAACATTTCAGTCGGCCGGCGACATTTGAGTCTCATCTCAAGCACGCGCCCGAAGCTATATTCAATTCAAATACATTCAATGAGACCGTTTCAAAGTGCCATTCTTGAATAGCAATTTAGATTCGTTCATTCGACGGACAAAAACAAAAAAAATCTTTGGTTTCACGAATGAATCTTATAACACTATAGCCAGTATAAAAACTAGGTATATTTCTTAGAGACGTTTGTAATCTACAATGCACGTCACAACACTAACAAGCGACGGTATTATAAACCTATGTTCTAGAGGAAACAGGCTTTTCCGTGATACAGACGCCATTATGTTAACCCACGTCTCTGCCCACTGCACTAAGGATAAATTTAGATCCACCCACTACCATTGTACGGCTATGGCTATCAACTTAATTTTCCGCACGAGTTCAAATTAACCGCTGCAGATATACGGAAGATTCCCATTACCCGTAAAGATGGAAAAAGGGCGGTTTCCGTTTTGCAACGGTTTATTAAATTTCCCCACTTTTCAAATGGTTCATTCACTCGTGAATAATGATAATGATCAACGTTAAAATTACGCTATCATACCAGTGTTATACGAGGCGATACGAGGCACTAAGAGAGACCCCACACGTTTTACGACTAATTATTGCGCGCGATAACGAACTATGATATACTTTAACGCTGACTTTGGTTTTACAATACAGACTACAAAAATACACATTCTGGAAATATCGTTGTGGCCTCCCAAACGACGCAAGAAACAGATGGCAATGTGAATCTTCGCCCAGGGACAAAAAGTTACGAGCAAGGTTAATGCTGTGAAGGTTTATTTATTACATTACTGTCTCCGGCTTCAAGGTTTAGGAAATAGAAGGCTAATTGAATAAACAATACTAACAAAACAATCTACGATAAATCAAAGAGCACTTAAATAAATCATTTTAAATTGTGCCGCAGAAAGCGAGAGGTTTTTGAAACAAGAACACTTGATAGGTACTCCAAAGGCATTGAGTGAAGCGACTAAGAGAGCCTGTAGCGGACCTTTCGCCGCGCCATTGCTAATGTTATTATATCGAAAAATTAAAACCTGTTAATTTTAAGCATGGGGAACTAATAACAGTTGTGTAAATAATATATACACTACTGTTAGATGAATGCATGTCAATAAATAGCACTGAGTGCAATCTACTTACTAACAACGTGTCCAGGTTCTTCTGGATGTCGCAGGAGAGTTAACGTGACTACCGACACGTGGCGCCGGCAAAACGAGCACTGGTTGTATAACAAATCTCAGCCATTGTTGTTCGGCTCGAACCCCGACGAAGCGAGGACCGTGTTTATGCAAAATTGCCATTGGACCGAAAGCTAACTTTGAAGAACCTTGGTAAGGGAACGTGGCGGGTACGCGTGAGCGCGGCTTTGGAGTTACACAGAATTATTTTAAAGACGTTGGAGCTATAAAGTGTAATCGCTCTTTATACGAATATTATTGTGCAAAATGTCAAAAGAAACTACTCTGTGTCAGCAATGGTGCTCACACAATAAATAGGAAGTTAATGCCTATCATTAGAGCAAACAACACGTTTAACAATTATTGTCTCAACTTCAACACATTGACACACTAATAAATAACATAGTTACCCGAAGGTCAAACATCAGTTCCAATGGCATGGTAACTATATATTTTATCGTCAGCGACGTTATCAGAACGATTGAAAACGTTATCGTTTCCTGACAGTGTTTTACCTTAACTATCGAAAATCCACTCCGCAATGTGATATGTAACCATAGTATTTAGCTAGATGAACCGGATTGATGTATATCATCGTAAGATTGATAATGTAAAGTAAAAAGAGATAAGGAACTGATGCGAATACGACAGCATGCAGATAAGCATTTAGATTTATTCCAGAAAATTTAATGACTGATTAAAATGTAGAACACAACAATTCATTCGAAGTATAATATCTTCTAGACACATCAGATAAGAAAGCACTGATGGCTGCCATTTTGTGGAGACTCCTCGAGAATATTGACGCTACATATAGGGTACTAGGATCGCCTGCAAGTACTAAGAAGTTTTGAAAGAGAAACATACTAAACACAGGAATGGAGGGGAGCGCTTAGTGCAAATCAACTTTCACCAGGCAAAGCGAACTCCAGCACTAGTGCGATCAACCAATCGCGGTGCTGTATTCCACCTCCCACAGACGTTCCCGAAGTGCTATATTCATGGAAATGAGCTCAGATCGTGCAAGCCTTGTCGTCGCTACTGAACCTTATTACCTTACCATGAATTATTCAAATATTCTCCCAACAAAACATATATGTACTTTCGATAATTTCGATATTTTCAACCTTAACTTAGATTTTAGAAGGCTTTACTTACTACTTCTTTCTTTAGGAGCAAGTTAATCGATCCAAAAGCAGGAAACCTCTTACAGTTCATGAATTTCATTGGAATAAAGATATTTATAGCTGCTAAATTGACCGGCAGTACCGGCACTGCCGGTTACGGCAAACTACGGAATATACGCACGAGTCGCATGACTGACGTTCGCAAAGTCTATTTGAATGAGGTCGATTGTAATGACGGTTGAAACGGAATAAGATGCCAGGATAAACATCATAAAGATGTGATTTAAGTACTTAGTACCATATTAATATTTCATCCAGTCCAATATTTGAGCATGAGATTGACTAGATAACTTTTCAGGTAAAGATATGCTATGAAGAACACAAAACATAGAGCTGAATTACCGGACCATGGTAATGATTAGTTCCCTTTCCATGAGGTGCTCCTTTGTCACGCGATCCGATATTTTTCTATTGTCAATCCCTAACAAAAGCAGATGAATAAATAAATAGTCGAACAGATGGCCGATTTTAATACGTTTAAATCTGAACGGTCAGCTCGGCGTACCGACGGAACGAGTGGCTGGCAACTGGCATTAAATTGAAAGGCGACAATAACAATCCAATATCAGACATCCGTGAACACATCTGCAATAAGTCAAGCGCAGGGAGCAAACTCATTTCGCGAGACGCGTTAAGCGGTGCCGTCGTTGGGTGCGATGTTGTTTCCTGATTTCCACGCCTTATGTTTAAGTGAGCCTCCCCTAGTCTGAGACTGCACTCCCCATGGGTGGATGCAACGGGAAGCGGGTCGCGACCCACTTCGCCAGGATCAATACTCGGTCATCGACTCCGCCCGCCCTAGCCTGGCCCCTTCATGTCTACTATGAAATTAGAAATTGGAGTTCAAGTTCTCAGAAAAGGCAGTCCAAATGTTGGCGTTCAAACTATTTGTCGAAGTCGTACTTAATGGAAATTATGTTCCACAAGAAGAGCTAAGTAAGTTCATACGGTTGCATCCGAATTCAAAATTATTTCTATTGCATATGTGCTACTGAGTTGCATAGCCCTGAAGACCTATTTTGATGGGATAGATCAGAGTTGCGTCAAGGAGCGCAGCCCAGTACTCCGCAAGACTACGCGCTACGTCAACTGTCTCTTAAGTACCTATTATGAAAATGGGATTTTTGGCGTTTTATTTTACCATATCTGAACAGTAAAATACCTGCATAAAACTTAATTACGGAAATTGTACGGGCCTATAATTGCCTATAATTTTACAGTATTATTCTATGAACTGACATCACATGTATTAAACACAAATACGACTTTCTAAATTAGTAGCATGGTAGATGCTTTTTTATCAATCGACTTCAAAAAAGGAGGAGGTTCTCAATTCTACTGTATGTTTTTTTAGGCTGTCGGTCGCCTTGAGTCTTAGAATTATGTAGGTATAGGTAGGTAATGAAAAGTTTCTTTGCAAATGTCCTTCAATTCATAAATTAAGAAGATTAAAATGATTCTCGTATTCGTTCTACGCAGCAGGAACCAAAGTTTGTATAAATAACCCTAATGGGAAAAAGAAGCGAGATTTTGATCAATTTATAATGACTATGATGGAGACAATTGTGTAATTAGAATTCCTTTCAATAATAGACGTACGTAATTGAAAAAGATTAACACGAAGATAAAAGTTATCAAACGATTTACCTATCATATCTGCCAAAGCGGAGATTTTTATCTATGAAGCCGTAATCGACACACATTTCTAACATTTCCAAAAATACAAAGCTAACAATTTCATAAAGTGAACAAGTTAATTGTTGAAAAAGCAGTGTATCATACATAACCTTCTTAATTATGGTAGCTTTAAATTATTATTAGGGAAATAATCAAAACAATGCCTAGGTAGTTAAACGACGTTGTAGCAGCTGGAAGTCTATATGCAGTATGATGAAGTAATTATGATAATGAAATGGCCGACGCCAACAAACGACATGACATGAGGAATGAGTAAGTAAAGTATCATAAATTACACACACTCGTAAAGTTTACGTCTAGTAGAGCAAATATTAGTTCTACACTTTCGTAAAAGTTTATGTTGGTTTAGTAAATCCGTCCGTCCGTTGACGGCTGGAGCTTCCAAGTTCTGAAAACCATTGTTTATATGTAGGAACAAATGTTTCTTGAAGTTCGTTCGATTTTTAGGTCGCACGATGGATGGGGAGAGAAGTCTTTGATAGTATGACTTTTTTAACCCGTAGATAGGTAGGATGATATAAACTCGAGACGGCAATGACGTCACAGCTATGACGTACTGTACTGCGCATGACGTCACGCGCAAAGGAATCGCCCAAATAAAAATAAATAGGCTGTACTTTCGGGTCAATAAGGTCAATTACGTTACGTCATAGTAATTGAAAAGTAATAGCTCTGAAAAGACAGTAAGCGATCCTACATGAACAACGGAGACGAATATTTGTGCAGTCTCTTAACTTGAATACATTTTGTAATTTGTGAAGGTTATCTGTACAAATATGGCGCAATATTCCTTGATTGCACCACCTTCCGCGCACATTGCACGTTGAGCGGGACTCGCTCGAGCCGAGTGGGTGGAGCAAGAATGACTCACTGCGAATGTTCTGGACCCTGAAATAGGGCATTGTATCTATTTCGGGCCCGTGTTTAAGTATAGTTATTATCGATAGGCAGTCGTGACCATGATGAATCGAACATTCTGCATACACCGCGACCTAGCTTCGGTGACCCGGATCTACGGGAACCGCGCGGTCGCTTTGACCCCCTTTACCTGCCCGGCTGCGACTGACACGAATAGAATTGCCTTGCTGTTGGCAAGCCACAAATAGACCATGGTTCGAATTAGCTTAAAAGGCTGCTAGTTAGCTGGTACATTAATTTTAACTTGTGACAACATTACGGTGTACCTATTCAGTTTCTATGCACGTTCATTTTAGTTTTACAACTTTACAAATCTTGTAGGATTGGTTGCCTTCAAATTGTAACAATAAACCTATACCTTTTAACCCGATCACGACTGGACGAAGAATAACAAAAACAACTTTGCTGATCAAAACTACGCTGTCACCGTCGTAAGAGTGGATTACAAGCAAAAAACATGTGCAGATATGACACATATTTCAAAACGGGGCTACGTTCATTGAGGTCTAAAGGCTCATCAATCATGGACTAATGCACGGCATTTATAGAAAGCCTGTTCGAGTGCGTCGCCCCGCGGCCCCGTGGTTGCGGGTTCGACCGCAGAGCCGAAGCTTGGAGCAACGACCTTAGCCCTTGCTGGTACCCGCCGGAGTTTTTATATAGGTGCCTATACTCAGCTCGACCGGCTTTCGTCTCGTCGTTTAATGGGTGCGCCGTTTAAGTGTAAACACCTCATAGCCGCCATTTTATTGGTGCAGGCAGATTGTGCGCGCTCTCATAGCGACGACGTTCCCACGATCTTTGCAAATTTGTTGCCATGAGACGTGAAAATATATATCTAAAGTAATTTTCCACTTGGAATTGGGCCGAGTTGACTGTAAATGTTTACAGTTTCGACCGCCTGTTATTTATATATTATTATTTTGAGTCGCATATTATGTAGGAGCAACAGTCTCGAACGGTTTCCACCTTGAAATGATTATAATTTTTTATAGTAGCGATATAATTATGAAGGTATCGTTTTAATTCGATATATCTAAAAGAAATAAAGACCATAGTACTCTACAAGTGCCACGATAATTTTACGAAATATAGGCGAATAAGGTAAAAGAAATTGCACCTGTAAAGACCAAAAAATACACCTTTTACTGTAAAATACTAACATTTATCAAGTTAAGGCAATCTAGGGATGAAACCAAGCTATTGACAGGGTGTCCACTACAAACGTAAAAAAAAACCCCTGACTTTCCCTGACCAGATTTCTAAACTTCCCTAACCAATCATGTGCATTTCAAAGCAGGTTATATAATTTTTCTTTCTGCCCGAGATACTAAGCTAGACCCGATGATGGAAATTCAATGCACACTGAACGTGCTCACTTTTTCGTAGACTGTTTTTATGGTACCACTCTTTAATAAGTCGCCCAGAAATGGAACTACTGGCACAGAATATATAATAGTACTAACGTACAGAATGGCCACGCTCCGCCCCGCACCGGTTCGAGTTACCCCACCCCTCAAGCGTAGCCTGACGGAAATCTGACGGATAGCAGTCGGGCGCGCGACGCGATGTATGTCGGCCGCACGGCACTAAGCTCGGGACTCTCGGGAGCAATAATTTTGCGAAATGGTGATATACTGTGCATTGTATGGGTGTTTGTCAACAGCAAGGCTACTACGAAATACGAAAATCGTAGTTCATGTCGTTCGTTCCCTCTGACATTTATACTGTTTCATACGAGAGCGAGAGAGACGGTAGCATACGAACTTCGATTTTCGAACGTCGGAGTAGGCCCGCAGTTCATTGTTCGGTGCTAGATCGGTGAAGGTCAGTTCGCGAGCAAGCGCCAGCTTGTCAGTGGGCGCGCGAGAAATATGGTACACTTACCTACCCTACCTACTTCCTTTTGTAAATAAATAATGCTTTCTAAAAGTATCGCGATTAATACATGAAAATCATGAAATAACTACTTAGGTACCGAATAATTCGTTTAAGTTTGTAGTCAAATATTTATTGTAATTTAAAACAATAATGCTTAAATACATAGACATACACATTTTAAGTAGGTTTAAATAAAAATATATGATTAACGATTACATTTATTTACACATCTAAGCCATACCTACATACCCTATAGTACTAGGGTTTTGCGATAGTCAGCCCTGTGTCACTTACGCACACATTGACGCGTGTACAGACGTCGTCGTGCCTATGTAGATTCCAGAACACGAATTTTGTATGGCGTGGCCGCCCTGTGCTACTGGTGTCAAAATATCGAGCTATGTTTTGGGAAACCACGAGTTTTTTCCCTGAATTTTTGAATTTCTAGCACAATTCCCTGATTTTTCCTGACCACTTTGAGCTTCCCTGACTTTCCCAAAGTGCACACCTTGATTAAGCCGGCAGAGAAACTAGACTAGATTTATTTTATTTTTTTACCGTATGGCGATTAGATTAAACACTGGTTAACACATTTTTTAAAATTATCTAAACTAAAAACTATAATTCCGCAGATACAACTATCAAACTTTAATTTGTGGCGGGAATAAAATTCTCATTCACCTTTAGCATTTCTGTTTGATGCTGATGGCGATGACGTCAAAGGCTATCTTCGGGCGGTTTCGTGCGTAGTCGGGCAGGATCGTGCGCATTCAGGGCTTCGTTCGGGGTAACGGACCAGCGCGGGCGCAGGTCAACACTCGCCCAGCAAGGCCGGGTCGTAGACCGATCTAGGAAGGGGCTGTTCGTGTCTACCGCAACTTTAGGATTCGGAACCGATCAATCAAAAACATATCTTATTTTTTAGACGTTTTTAAAATAATTAAAGCAATTAGGCGTTTTTACAAACTTTTATTTAGTTTCACCTGTCCCGTTGTCTGTCTGTCTGTAATCAAATCTTGCAAGTTAAATTTGACCAACTCGCAGTAATTAGATTGACTTGAAATTTGGAACACTTATGTAAATCGCGTGACAATACAATGATCTGGTAGTGACATCCTGGTATTCCAGCCAGGATCGTCTCCGCAGGACGGAACTCTTCAAAGGTTAATGGCATCGACTTGAAATTTGGTATGCAAATGTAGTTTGGATGGCAATGCAAGTAAAGCAGTCAGCAAAAAGTACAGTCAGCATAAAAAGGTTTTGTTAAAAATATTTTTTTTATGGTTAGCTTATTTTTTCATCATCGTACTTTAGTCGAGGCATCCCGAGTAAACACATTAAAGCTTTAGGTATTGTATTAAGTAGGCGCAAATGAATTATCTCAATTTAATATCACGGATAAGACGAGTAGATACGTAGGATAGCGGTATTTTATTAGTTTGCTAAAAGCGTGTTTGTAATTAAATCAGTGATGATGTGGTGACTAAGAACTGCGCCATTAATTTTGAGTGCGTAGGCACTAGATTACCTAGTTTATTATAGGTACGCACGTATCTACGTAACTCTTAAGTTCGTATAGCCCACACACGATAAGCGAATTCGTTTCAGATGGTCTTTAAATAAGAATTTCCTACTTTCCTACACGTGTTTCACATAAAGCAAATGGAGACTGAAATCAGCTGTATACCTAGCTTTAAAATTGTTATTAGTTTATTGTTTGCTACTAGTAACTTCTTTAAACAAGTTGAAAATTCTTTTGTAAAGGAAACACTACTTATTCGCTAGAAGGTCATTCATTAACTAAAAGCAATTGGCAATAGGTACAATACAACCTTAGAGAATTTAAAAGGCAGGCACCTTTTATTTATTCAGAGCAAAACTATCCAACATACCTATGTATTTAAAAAACGGCCAAGAGCGTGTCGGACACGCCCGAAATAGAGTTCCGTAGACATTAAGAAAGAAAAAGTAATATTTTTCTAAGGATTTTGTATTTTGTACGGAATATGCCCAGTTTAGGTAAGTATATTTTATACCTTAGGCTGCTATTTACTCTTAAACTACTAATAATTCTCAAGAAAACTTAACCGTTATAGTTTTCCTTGTAAGTTTGATATACTTCACCACCTACACCACCACTGGACAGGAGTACAGACACAAATTTCTCCTATGCGCCACATATCTCAGCTTGTTTGTTTTTCTTATTTAGTCACTTGAGCAGCTACAACTGAGCAGCTGTGATATGTGGGTGCATAGGAGAAATTTCTGTCTATTCTCCTGTCCGGTGGTGGTGTAGAGGAGAGGTATAGCACGCAGCATGGAATGCTGAGGACCTGGGATCGATTCCCAGCGCTGGTCTCTTTTTCTGGTTTTTCTGTTTCAGTTTGTATTTTGGATGTGCATTTTACAGGATGATCTTGATTGTATTATTTTTTTAATATTCATACCTACCTACATACAGAATTGTCTTTCTTTATTTTAATTACTGTGAGATACACACGATTTATATACATTTAGCTATATGGCTGCTTTTTTTCTTGAACAAGCCTTATCAAACAATTACCTACTTATCTAAAATTCCTAGAAGTGTGCAGTAGGGCAATTTTATCTATGCAACTAAAGCGTAAACTCGTATTCCTTCCATCCTAACAGAACTAACTGCGCTCAAAAAGTCCTGGCAATGGAGCACAACTTAGGTGCTGATGCGAAACTCTTAAATGAAAGCTGGTCATATTTTTCATATATATTTTTTGCGGTAATACCGATTAGAATGGACATCGAAATAGTGGCAGACTTTAATGACGAAGTTTGATGGCGGAATGAATTGGACGCTCGCTATGTATGTAGGCAGGTACGTCAAGTGCAAAAATAAGTAATTAAGAATAATATAATAATAATAAAAATAATAATAAAATAAATAAGTAATAATTCGAACCAATCAAAAATATGTCACTACGGCCTTATTGCGTCAGAATAAGAGTCTTATTTTTGAAACTTTGAATAACTTTATATTTTTACACTAGACTACTTCCGTATCACATAGTGGTAGGATCGTGCTCTCAAATGTCCAATCGATTTTCCGCATTTACAAATATCTTTGTTATATGCAAGTAGGTAGGTGGATTACTGGTCGAGTTGCTAAGGCAAGGTAAAGAAAATTATGTGGGTGTGGTACTATTACAAAGTAGCATGGAAACAAGATACGACCAACTTTCTATTATGAAACGCTATGCCACAGTTGGATGGTGAATCAGGTAGTTTGGATTATGGATGCATATAAAAAACTGACAACAACACAAATGTTAGAAAAAGTGCCATATACCAGAGCAGGTATACTTTTTTATCAATGAGTTCCTGCTCAGAAGGAAACTATGCAGGCCCGTTTTTTTGTGACTAGACTCTATTCAACCCTAATGCAACCTTACAATTGTTAGAAAGATTTCGTTTCGTGTTTTTTTTCCAACTTAAGGAACAATGAACAGATGTTTGATTTTGTAACCAATAACAAAAAAGTGGTGCCAAAGGAAGACCAGCGCCTTTCGCAAGACCCGCAGATTGCTGATTTGGGACATGCATAACTATTTTAATTTTATTTTTATTATTATTCTTATCCATGTCACATCAAATCATGTCATGTCACCAATAAATGTTTTCATTCTTTCTTTCTTTCAAAAAGTTCCTATTTAATCAATAATATGTTTAAAAAGGGAGTAATTACAAAAGTATCAGTATACAGTAATCAGTAACTTCAGTTTGGATACCTAGCCAACCTTGGTATTGGGTAAAATATTAGATTTTCCTGGTCATATTAGTTTAGTATAAACTTCAATAACAATTATAATCCCATTAATATATTAAAAGCGATAGTCTGTTTGTTTGTTATCTCTTCATATCTAAATTGCTAAACCAATTAATTTAATTTTGTTTTAATTTTTTTTTTAACACATCGATCAACTTCAGAAATGCTTAATTCATGACATGATTTTTTTGAATAATATTTTTTGTTAAACATTTAACACAGCCAAATTACCTCTTAATTTAATTTCATACATCAACCAATAATTACATGGCTATGTAATTAATAATAATAATAATTTATTTTCAAAACATCTTTTTACATTGTTCACTTAACTATTTCCTAAATAGGTACAACCTATGCTTTACAGAAATAAAGAAACAGACAGGGGCTTAAATTGGAATGCTCCTCTCGAAAATACAACGATATTGACATTACAACAGCAAATCTCTAAGTACCTATAATTATTTTTAATTAAGTTTCGTTTACCTCTTTCACAGAATAAGCTCTTGTCCTTTGTTATTCCTATCACACAACTAAATCAGGGTAATTAAATCCAAATTAAAAGAACACTTAGTTATGTGCATTTCATTTAAATATCTTTTATGCCCATAACATAATGACAAAGCTGTCAGTTCAGACAATGGGTACTATTGATGGACACAGGCCTATGTTTATAAATTAACAAGTACAATGTGCGGCTGAACAAACACCATTGGCAGTAACCAGTGCCCTGTGTTGAGAGGCACCTTGGTAGAATTTTAGGGCACTTTTAATGAAGAGTATATAATAATAAGTGCGAGTCGGACTCGCATAGAAAGGGTTCAGTAAAAATTTGTAGGTATCTATGAATATCCAGACAGCAGACAAAAAATTAGATTATCAGACTTTTGATATTGGTTGTGTTATAAAAGCTAAGTAGGTACCCTCAGACCAAATTTTGAGTTTATGTAACAAACCAATACCTAGGTAAGCTAGAAGCCCTATAGGATTTCAGTCTATGGAACACTGCATTTTTTCGTTGCACTGACTTAGAAGTTTGATTTTTTCACTGTTAGGGGTAGTAGACCTGAGTACCAACCATTCCATATTAGTCCATTTCATATTAATTTCAGTTTAATACCTCCACATGTTAAAAAGGGTCTTGGCAGACAAACAAATGAACAACAAAATTATCGTACAAGGGATCAGTTTTTTTTCCTTTTAAGGTACTGAACCATAAAAAGGATAAAAGATCAAGAAATTATTCAGACTGGGTGCGTCCACGGCGAAGCAAAGCAGATAATTGATCAAATGATAACAATGAATAAACAGATTCATCTCATTCAAACAGGAGTCAAAAAATAATGCCTACCCCACCAAAAATTGATATGCCAATTCAATGATGTCATTATTTGCGCTAAGTAAAACATTATACGCATATAAATTCAACCATTATACGGGAGGAGAAAAACAAATCGGATACCAACTGATTGAAGTGAACATGAGCATACAATGAGTCAGTATTTAGAGCCACCATGACGGATTGCCTTCCATGGTGCAAAATGTCGCATTTACACTTGTATGGAATACGTCAATACGTAACAAGCTTGGAAATTATAATAAAACTGTTCGAAATGCACTAGTTAGATCCTAACTTCGAACAAGTGTAGAAATGAAACACCTGTAACGTACTGTCAGTGCGAGAGGCTACGCCCCAACACCATTGTCAACCATTATAAAGCAATAACAAGTATACCCACAGCGTTTCCTTTACATTCGGAGTAAAATGTGAATATCATTTTAATTTTAGATCGTTTCATGACGCTTGGGTAGACTGTGACGTCTATGGCGAGCAGGGCACGACCTTCGTAATAATGATTAGAAATTACTGTAAAATGACAGTTAAAGCAATAATATAAATTTAAATTCACTTACCACCACAGCCATACACATTGAATAAAAATTAGACGGATTTAGCCGTGAACAGCCAAGAGAAAACACTACACACGTCAAATACGTGTGCTTCGCACAAAAAAAAAGCTGCACTAATTTCCAGTGTTGCCAAGACGAAGAATTCTTAGTTACCATTTGATAGCATTGCCATGACTATAGAACAAAATTCTACCATAAAGATTTTCGAAATAAAGTTGCTGTTATAGCTTTTTTGAACAAGAAAAAGAGTATATTTGTATATTATTTCTTAACCTCTTGTATACTTAAGACTTAAGACACGAATCCGTGTCAAATTTAAGGCTACCTTTTTTTTTAAATCAGCAGAATTTGTACAATTCAGTACTTTTTTTTAGTTCCCGCTCCCCGCATACGAGGGGTTAACATAGCATCGTTACTCCAAGGTTACTACCTACGAAACTCAAAAATCGAAGTTCGTATCGGACCGTCTCCTGACTCTCATATTAAATAATAATATCTGGGTGACCGAACTCCGCTCGGGCTAAAACTCGGTACCAAGCGTTTTTCCAAAGATGAGACCAAGCTAGATCGATTTTTCATCCGAGAAAACTCCTATTTCATATTAAATAATATTAGTTCGCGTCAGCGAGACGGCGAGATTCGAAGTTCGAATTTTACATTTCGTAGTAGGTATAGAGCCAAGCCTTATTCTACAAATACATAGTATCTCTTAGTAGTCTGTGATTTGTACCACTGCCACGATTGCTACTAAATGAGATTAAGAAATCATCTTCCAATGCCAAGGAAGGTTAATCCTGCAAGAAGCCATCTTGTCGCTGCTGATCGACGCGCGACTTGACGCCACTTTTTGAATCGCGGAAATTCAAAAACACTTTCAAAATGGGGTCACGTGACCAGATTTATCGCTGTCAAAGAGTGACTGTATGCATGTGACCGCTCCTTTTAGTTGAAGAAAATTAGATTGCAATGTATGGAAAAATTGGCAAAATTAAAGCAAGAGGTTTATCTATCAGGATATGTAGGTTATGGAGAAAAAATAAATTTTACCCACTCTCCCCCCCCCTCCGGGGGGAGCGTCACCCCCCCGCGCCCTCGAATATGTCCCGGATCGCGGTATTTTCCATTATAAAAGAAAACCGTACACGATACATAAAAAGTGTGTAGGAACGAAATAATCCTAGATAAATTTACTATAAACCTTTCATACATACAAAAGCGATACCATTTACAGTTTCAGCGCAATCTGGCACCAAATACGAACATTTTTAATAATTTATCCAGTTTTTTTGTTAATTGTTTAGTTTTTTCAATTATTTCACACTTTACCGCCAAGATATGTATGACTAAAGTAAAGAACAGGATATCTTCTTTATAAAAAGGTATAATTCATTTCTAAACTCATTCATTTGACGCTGCTATGCTATTTTGAAAATTCACCATAATCAGCTACTGCGACATTAACTTAGGAAAAAGTACCAAAAAAAAAACTATTTAGTCCGTAAGTAAGATAATAATAAAATATTACACATTTTTTAGGGTTCCGTAGCCAAAATGGCAAAAGCGGAACCCTCATAGTTGCGCCATGTCTGTCTGTCTGTCTGTCTGTCCGTTCGCGGCTTTGCTCAGAGACTATCAATGCTAGAAAGCTGTAATTTTGCACGAATATATATGTAAACTATGCCGACAAAACAGTGTAATAAAAAATTAAAAAAAAAAATTTTTTTTAGTACCTCCCATAGACGTAGTGGGGGTGTTTTTTTTTTCTCATCCAACCTTGTAGTGTGGGGTATCGTTGGATAGGTTTTTTAAAATCATTAGGGGGTTGCTAAAACAATTTTTCCATTCAGTGATTCATTTGCAAAATATTAAACTTTAAAGCGCAAATTTTCAATAAAATCGGGCGTCCCCCCCTCTAAAATCTAAACCGGTGGGTAGAAAAAATTTAAAAAAATTCAGGACGATAGTAAGTATATCAAACTTGCAAGGAAAACTATAACGGTTGTTTTCTTGAGAATTATTAGTAGTTTAAGAATAAATTGCAGCCTAAGGTATAAATATACCTAAACCGTCCGTCTGTCATAGCCAATTTGATCCGAAACTACTAGACCGATTGAATTCAAATTTAGTTCACCTATGTAAATTGATGACCCAAACACGGACGCACAGTGTTTTTTTTGACCCCAAAAAGTGACATTCCGTTTTTTTTAGTAATATCCAAAGTTTAACTCATTACTAATGTAAGACTAAAACACCCAGGTGACAAAAGGCCATAGTTTTTTTTATAAAAAATATTTAGAAAAGTTGACCTTGACCTGGGTCGAACTACAAATTTATTATTATTTCAAGAACAGTTCACACTTAGCTTCTCTCTGTATTGCAGGTAGATACGTTGATGTATGGCGCACATTATTGCATACTTAGTTACTTGAAAAAACTTATAGACTCGACAGTATATCCATTTTTTAATTTTAAGTAATTATTTTTTTATTCTTTTTCCACGCCGAAGTAGAGTCTCTGCTTAGGTTAGATAGATTCCTTGAAATAAGCTCTATCATCCATAATTTTTCTCTAGTCTAACTCCGCGGGAATTTCGAGAAATATTTTTTTTAAAGTTAAGGTCAATATTCAAATTTAGGGTTGTCACAGAAAGGTCAAAAATATTTTTATTTAAGAAATTAAATAAATATATCACGTCCAATCAAAACTCGTCTGGAGATCAAAACGGGAGGTCTTTGTTCAGCAGTGGACATCCTGAGGCTGATATGATGCTGATGAATTTTGTAATTTTGTGTTTTATTTGTCTTCGGTATTGTCAATTACATTACTCTCAGTACTCAAGAATAGTGTTTCTTCGTCACCTTCTGAGATTAATAAAGACTCTTGATCATCAGGAGTAATATTTTCGTCATCAGCATATATATAGTCGTTTTTAAAAGGCTTCAGGAAATTCACCACAGTAGTAACTGTGGTGTGCCAGTAGGCAGCGGGAGTCGCTTTGCAAATCTTTGACGGCGATTGAGACGAAGCATTGCGATAGCAGGACCTATATAGTTTTTTCTCGATCCATTTTGCGGCAATGATGCTCTCGGTCACTGCGTCAAAACTTATTCCGCGATTAAGCGGCTTGTTCTGAAAGCATTCCTATCGGAAGGGGATTGGCTTCGATGATTTCATGACCATGCAGCAGGATTTTGTGGATAGTAACCGTCATCGGGTGCCAGTTGTAAATCCTGACGTAGTACTTTTCAGCTACTGTGTGGCAAAAGATGCGAAATTTTTGTGAGTCTATTGGTAACTCACAAGATATTGTGACCAAAACGTGATACAGGTCATCTAGAAGTCACGAGTCAATACCTAAAATTTCGCCAAAAATAAGCCTGTTCTTATCGGACAGAGCCGATCTTTTTTTTTATTCGACTGGAAGGTAAACGAGCAAGTGGGTCTCCTGGTGGTAAGAGATCACCACCGCCAACCGCCGCGTTGCCAACCTAGAGGCCTGAGTTGGAATACCTCAAGTGCCAGTAATTTCACCGGCTATCTTACTCTCCGCGCCGAAACACAACAGTGCAAGCACTGCTACTTCACGGCAGGATTAGCGAGCAAGATGGTGGTAGCAATCCGGGCGGACCTTGCACAAGGTCCTACCACCTGCTATTATGCGATTATGCAATTATAGTATATAAGTGTTGTGTAGTGTATATACTCGATTTGGTGTTTTTCAAAATCCTCTAATATCTCAGGAACGGTGCGTCCTAGCTCAAAAATAGCTAAATTTTCAACCCCCCTCCCAAACCCACCCCCCCATGGGACTACCCCGGACCCAACCCCAAAATTTCATCCCCCCCCCCCACTTTTAGGTAGCAAAAACTTCCAGGGCCTATAGCTCCGGAACGGGAGCTCGCATCGAAACGGGGTTTTCAGGAGAGGCATCTGCAGAGGGGACTGCATGACCTAAATAGAGACCAGCTCTACATAGAGCATAAATAAAAATCATTTTACTGACTCGGGTTTTTAGTGGGTTTATTAACCTAACCCCTACAGGACATACCAGCTGGCCTGGGAGACTCGACTCTAGGTAAAGCAAAAATTCCTTTTTCAAAATTTAACTCTTTAGTGCAGTTACTTGTATTGTACTAGGCTCTACGTAGAGCTAAAAAAAAAAAACCAAGCCTATATACCAAGTATATATACATTTTATTACGTACGTAGTTACTCACGTCCAGTAATAATGTTCTAAAAATGCGTGGAAGGTATTTACTAGCTGGTGAAGATTAAATAGATTACGCACGCACAAGCACGCGTACAAGCACGCGCACGCGCACAAGCACGCGCACAAGCACGCGCACAAGCACACGCACGCGCACAAGCACGTAGCTAATTAATCTAAAGTAGACATTGACAACCCTAAGCGTCCGCGCCGAAGTAGGCAGGTTAGTCTCAGGCGGTTAGGGCCGGTAGGCAGGTTAGGGCCGGAGTGCGCGTACTTTATACACTTTTACTATGGTCCTACCACCTGCAAACCTGGCAGTATTGCCGTCATTGGTTGTTCCGGCGTTAGATCTTATTAAATTCGTACAATAAAAAAAGTACTGTTAGTCTAGAAGACTAACATTGTAAAATTATTATTATTAGACAGACAGAAAGACAACGGAGGCATAATATTAAAAATGTCACGTTAGCACCCTTTGGGCACGAAACCCTAAAAAGGTGGAATTATGTAAGGTCAATTTTTGTGACAACCCTAACACATTTTGAAAAAAGTCCTTTTCTCATAATTCCCGCGGAGTTAGACTAGAGAAAAATTATGAATGATAGAGCTTATTTCAAGAAATCTATCTAACCTAAGCAGAGACTCTACTTCGCCGTGGAAAAAGAATAAAAAAATAATTACTTAAAATTAAAAAATGGATATACTGTCGAGTCTATAAGCTTTTTCAAGTAACTAAGTATGCAATAATGTGCGCCATACATCAACGTATCTACCTGCAATACAGAGAGAAGCTAAGCGTGAACTGTTCTTGAAATAATAATAAATTTGTAGTTCGACCCAGGTCAAGGTCAACTTTTCTAAATATTTTTTATAAAAAAAACTATGGCCTTTTGTCACCTGGGTGTTTTAGTCTTACATTAGTAATGAGTTAAACTTTGGATATTACTGATAAAAACAGAATGTCACTTTTTGGGGTCAAAAAAAACACTGTGGGACGTGTAAAGTAAATTAATTAATTTTAAACACGGGGGCCAGTTTGGGGGGATGGGGGGGTAAATTAGAAAAAAAAATGTAGAAACTATATCATGTGACATATCAAATGAAAGGGTACATTATGAAAATCTCAAATATATATTTTTCATTATTTTAAATTAATCCGTTTTGAAGTTATTTAAGAAAATAGGTGAAAATTAACCATTTCCCCGCCCCTATCTCCTAAAAGCCCAGCAGGGCCTACATTTTTTTTTTAAATACAGAAAATAGGTCCATACCTATAGCTTATAGGAAAACATATGAGAATCTAATGGTATTTAAAGTAACACCATTTAACCAGTATGAACATTTATATTTCGCTGAATGGCCAAATGAACTAAATAAAAAAAATAGCATAGCAATGGTAAATGAAAGATTTTAGAAATTAATTATACCTTTTTATAAAGAAAATATTCTATTCTTTACTTCTGTCATACATATCTTGGCGGTAAAATGTGAAGTATTTGAGAAAACTAACCTTTTAGCCGAAAAAATAGATTAATTATAAAAAAAGTTAGTATTTGGTATCATATTGCGCTGGAACTATAAGTGATATCGCTTTTAAATGTATGAAAGGTTTATAGTAAATTTATCAAGGATTATTTCGTTCCTACACACTTTTTATGTATCGTGTACGGTTTTCTTTTATAATGGAAAATACCGCGGTCCGGGACATATTCGAGGGCGCGGGGGGGTGACGCTCCCCCCGGAGGGGGGGGGGGGGAGAGTGGGTAAAATTTATTTTTTCTCTATAACCTACATATCCTGATAGATAAACCTCTTGCTTTAATTTTGCCAAATTTTGATCTAATTGTACTGAACTATTTGTAAAGTAAAGTAAAGTAAAAATCTTTATTTGTAAACAAAAGAATACTACACATACAACAAATACAGTACATACAAACTAATACAAGTTTTAACTTGCACTGCAACTTCACAAGAACATAAAACAACGATAGCGATATGTGTGTTGTATATATATTGTCTACATATATACAAAACACATATATGAGACGTACATATTTGCTTTTTTTTTTCTTTAAATTGATGTAGGTAGAATGAGCACGGCGACGCGCAAGCTACCTCCGCCGGGCCGCGCGGCGCGCCCGGCGCTCAGGCCGCCGGGTGTGGGTTGTACTTTTTACAAGCTTTTATTTAGTTTCACGTTCATCTGTCCCGTTTTCTTTCTGCCTGTAATAAAATCTAAGCCAGTAGTCAGATTGACTCGAAATTTTCTGACAATACAATAATCTAGCAGTTACATCCTGGTAGTCCAGCCAAGATCGTCTCCGCAGGACGGAACTCTTCAACGGTTAATAGCATCGACTTAAAAATTTAGAGTGAGAGGGACGGTACGATACGAACTTCGATTTTCATAGCAGCCTCCCATGCCCTATACTTTGCTGACGCTTATATAATATATTATATTATTTAATACGAGAGTGAAAGACATAGTACGATACGAACTTCAATTTTCGCAGTGGCCCCCATAGGCTGTTTCATGCGCAATCTTTTCGATAGTTTTCTACCATTAACGCACGAATTATCACTAGTGGCAACACAACTAAAATGGCGGTAAATTTTATTTGTAAGTACCTCGAGTGAAGTCGTCCATTCTATTTTATTATGAATTCAAAATTTTACGATTCCAATCTATTAATGCCCTAAGACTAAGAATAGCAGATAAGGAATAAAATAATAAATCCAACAAACAACTTTATTGGCGTTCAGTGTTTCCCTTACAGAGTTTGATTCGGAGGCTACATGAACATGTTATCGTTGAATCCTCCAGGCGGAGGCAGGTGATCGGCATCGGGCGGCGGCCTTCTGCCAGGGATCGGCGGACCCATTGGAGGCCCGAACGGGTCAAAACGAGCCCCAGGCGGTACTGCTCCTCTGTGAACAAAGAATAGGTATGATCTTAGATTATATACAACACTAGATGGACCGTCGGCGGCATGAAAACGTCCCCCAAAAATATAAGCCAACTGTTGGCTTATAAGTCATTTTCCCCCCCTCAGTCTGCATTGTGACACCGTAGGTGACGTATGCGGAGCGCGCAATACAAAAGTGCCGAAATATGACCAAATGTGCTATAAAAGTGTGCCGCAATTATAAAGGCAGGATTAAAAATCCTAATAACGTGACTTTCCATCGGTAAGTACTCCAGAATCCATAAAATTTCGTAAGAAAAGATTAAATTATTTAGGTTAGAATTGTGTGACATTTTTTATAGGTGATACCAGTTTCCAGTGCAAAATTCCCCACAATTCAGTCAAAATAGTACTGAAAAGTTTGTATTGGGCACAAAGTCGAAATATATCGATTTCAACTGAACCTGAACAGTTTTTATTTTTAATCTATTTGAGAAAATGACGAATCTAATTAATGTTCTTTGATATTTTAATGAATATTTGCACCATCTTATTTGAGCTTTCTTTTATTCTGTATTTATTTCAGATTGATATAATAATAATAATAGCCTTTAATTTCCGAACATTTACATAAGTTGTGATAATTTCTTAAAGCCCATCACACATTAAGCAGATACGATAAGTCATCGTCAGTTTTGTTAGCTTGGACTTATCGTTACATGCTACCGCGTGTCTAGATCCCACCAAAAATATAAACGTGAAAAATAATAGCCAAGTTCTGCAGATAATTCTGAAATCTATTTCTAAAAACGCTACAGCAGTGTTTGATATATAAAAAAATATATATTTTAATTGAACTATTGAATAAATTATTGAAGCCGTGGTGGATTAGTGGTTTGACCTATCGCCTCTCAAGCAGAGGGTCGTGGGTTCAAATCCCGGCTCGCACCTCTGAGTTTTTCGTAATTCATGTGCGCAATTTACCACGAGCTTTGCGGTGAAGGAAAACATCGTGAGGAAACCTGCACAAACCTGCGAAGCAATTCAATGGTGCGTGTGAAGTTCCCAATCCGCAATGGGCCCGCGTGGGAACTATAGCCCAAGCCCTCTAATTCTGAGAGGAGGCCTGTGCCCAGCATTGGGACGTATATAGGCTGGGATGATGATGATGACGATTGAATTAATAATTTATAGAAAGTCGATAACTTATTTACTATGTTAAATTAAAGATTAACATTGAACTGTCGTGGCGCTAGGTGCTACTTATTCAAATCGATTGTTTGGAAAATAATCTTTAGTACTAAGAATTCATGTAATATTATTGAGTTTATTATTCACGAATAAAGCATAATACTGTCTGAGCGGTAAAAAATTCGGCTCTCAAATGTATGCCTAAATAGGTAATTTTGTACACAGAGGGATAAACAGTTTATAGTTTCGCCTTGTCTGTCTGTTTTAGTTTTATTAATTCATTTTTTATTTGATTACATTCGCCATTACTTTTACTAGCGTCTAATTTTCGTCGTGTCGTAATAATTTTCCCCCAAATTTTGAGGGATTTGACATTACGTGGTATCATTTAGCACGCACACAGTGACAACCGGATTGACGTAACTCGAGTGTAAAGACGAAGCTGTCACGTGGTCGCCACGCACACAAACAAGAAAAAGAGTGGACGTTTTCAATCGCATTGTTTCTTACTGAGGCTCGGTCTAGTGTTGTATATAGTCTAAGTTGCGTACGTCTAGTCAAAAATATCTCCAGCACAAAATGTCAAACGCAGCGTAGGTATCTAAGTAATAAGTGCTTTCACAAAGATCTACTGATTCGAGGAAAATATACCTTGTGTCATTGTCATATTTGTGAACGCCCTTATTGCGTCGACACGTTTGACATTTTGTGTGATCAGATACTTTTGGCTGGACGAATGCAAGAAATTAATGAAAAACAGAGTGCTTAGATGTTTATGGCATTGCAGTAGGTATTTGCAGTGTCAGAGCCGGATTAAGCCAGCCAGCCAAATTTGATCATGAGGCCCTTGATTTGCTTCAAGTTTATTTATAGTATTATAAATGAAACATTATAGTCGATCCTTTTAATACCATCTCTTTCTTTGGCGGCGATTTCGTGTTGGTTTTGTGGTAGCAGTACTGTATGCATTGACTTAAAAAAAATCATGCTTTAGGCAGCTAAACTGACATTTTTACGATCAGAAAGCAATGGCCCGAGGGGCCTGTAGCATTTGCTACTCTTGCTACGTGGCTATCCGCCACTGTGCAGTGTGCAGTATTTATTGAAATTTAGTCCTGCTCAGAAATATTTGGAATCTTTTATTTTGAATATTTGTTATAATGTTTACCTGGGTAGTCCACCCGGAATACCCAGCCCAGGATTTTCAGGGTCCCGTCTGGGTCCGAACGGATTGAACAGCATTCCACCACCGCCCGGCGCGAACGGATCTAGGTCGGAGCGCCCAATGTTGGGGAGATTTGCAGGAGGTAACTCCCTGGAAGCGAATAAACATTCATTAGTTAACAAAAGGTAAATAGTTCACCCATTCTGGGAGGAAGCCTATTCCCTGCAGGGAAGCGTACATACGCCGCCGAGATGATTATGATGATGATGATGAAGTAGTTATTATATAAGTGGCACAGTAGTATGAGAAGGATAGGGGACTGTCCAGCCCTCCCTCCACAGTCGTCCATAATGGATCTTTCCCAACCGCTCGCCCCCATTTCCTATAATATTTTAAAACTAAAAACAAGTACAAAAGGACATAATGTCTTTGGCCCTTATGGCAAATCAATCAAAAAAAGTATGAGAAGGCAATTTTAGGAAGGCATTTCAAAACTTAACTTGTTTAAAAAAAACATAGATGTCCTTGAGCAAACGTACTGCTGATAAAAAATGTATTACTTACATTTATGACCCTGACTGTTCATTCAAAATCATTGTATTAGGTGAGACATAACAAGTGCCTGGCAGTTATGTTTTACTGAGTACTACGATGAGGTTTTATAATATTGCTGGCAGTCACTTAAGTATCTAGCATTTGTTACGTGGAACAATGTACAGTCACCAGCACCAAAATCTGACACAACGAGCGTGCATAAATATCTGATATGACTCTATTTCTAGGGCCGGTAGGACGCGTCAGATATTTTTGCACGCTCTGCTGTGGCAGATATTATTGGTGGTGACAGTACATAATAGGTTAATCATTACAAAAAGGTTGAGAAACTGTTACCCAGCTTAAATAAAACTATGAAAACAAAAAATGTTAAAATATTTTCAATACTATTGGCTGATTGCAACTATTAGTAAGACTATAAAATAGTGATATTCTGTGCAATTTGATCAAATCACCACTGTTAGGTTTAGTTTGTCCTTTTAACTGACTGGCACACTAGAAACGAACCATATTTGGTGTGAACAGTGATGTGATGTAATTGATGCTGCTTCACATGATACTGAGGTCTAACGCGCGGATGCTCGCCATAACATTTATTATTTCTTTCTGTTTAATAGACTAATAGTATAAGATGGTGACAGAAAAATATTGGGGAAAGTGATGGAGAGAGCCCGCACGTTACACAATTAGGCCTCTGGTCTAGAATGAACATTGGTTTGTTATTCCCTCTGCCTGAAGTAAAGTGTATCCGCAAGGACCCCTAACTTTAAGATAAGTAGTTAGTAAAAGATGGAAGCTCCTAACACACTTACTGATTACTTATGTAGATCCAAACCAAATGCACATAAAATTGGGAAGCAGAAAAATAAAGACAAGCGTTGCCGGCAGTAAATGTGTTAAACAGCAACCCCACAAAACTAGCACATTAGATCCACATCAGGAGTGTTTATTACAAAGTGTAAACTGCACTCTATTGATGTGAAACCAAGTAAAAGAAAGCACAAAGCAATTGAACCTTTTAAGACTCATTTAATGCAAACAAACATGATTTTGCACATATTAATACTAATAATTTGGTATTTTGTTACACAAAATATTAATACAGAACCAAAGCCTTTTTAGTTTTATAAATACCACAAATCTCGGGTGTCAGGGTGTGGGCCTGAAGGATGTGGTCTCGGGGGTACTCTCAGGGGATCATCAGGGGGCCTTCTGGAGTTTGAATCACCTGGAGACGATAAGAGAGAACATTACATATATGGTTGTGCAGTTCCATGCTGTGCCATACACCTTGCACTCGAGATATATTTTGAAAATACAGTCTACAGAAAACCAAAATCCTAATGATGATAAAGTAATGTAATTTAATTCCCTTAATAGCCTAATAATTTATTAGTAGCAGTTGAGTAGAGCAGTGTGAGCAGAAATTATTACAATACTTTCTTACAACCAAGTTCAATCAAGAATAAACAAATAAATAAAGGCAAGAACCTACATAGAAAACCTGCTTTTAAATGCCCATAAATTTTTAATTGAACTGCATTTAGGACACTTCCAGGGATGCACTGCCAAATAAAATACAAATTAATATCAAAAATGTGTTGTGTTCCTGGTTCAGACTTTAAAAAAAAACTCTGAAAGCAGTTTAAATTGATTTTAAAGTCAAAAGGAAGATTTCTTTCAGTGAATTTTTCTATCTCTTTTCTATATATATCTAGGACAGGTACTTTCCCTCCATGTTACATAGTCATGGGACATCCTATAGACAAAATGTATTGCAAATGATTTAGAGTGTGGATCAACTATTTCTTGTTCCTATTCTGTCCATTCAGCGTGGTGACAAAAGTACAGTTTAATAAAAGAAATCTTGGTTCACATTATACTAACATGCTTATTAGATGACCAATTATAGAAGAGGCTTAAAACTACCACAAAAGCATGCCTGCAAAATTTTAATTCTATAAACATACAGTTTAAAGAGTGACTCAGGAGACTGTAACTATAGCAACAAGGTGTTGATAGACTCTAGAGCATTTTTTGTTCGATGGCCTCCTTATTACATTGTTAGAAACATGCATGATTGATAACATATATGATGCTGCATTAGCATGTACTTTTTCCATTGTGATACGAAAATTAATCATATATTTGTATGGATAATTTTCATGTCACAATGGAAAAAGTTAATGGAAATTAAAACTATGTGCTAATGCAGCTTTAACCCTGTGTAACTTTTTGGTCTTCAACCATATCTATTCCTCTTATGTTTTATCTGTGGTTGAAAATGATTGTAATGAAAAAGTTAGTAATCTTTTATCTAATAATAACACTTACTCCTACCCGAAGTTTGAGTTTCAGCAGAGGATGTAGGCTTCTCTGTAATGGTATCAATGAGATCCCTCTTTACATTGTGCATGAGTTCTGTGTGGTTTGGCATTAGTTTGTTTATAGATCCACTTGTTTCTTTTACTGCATCTTCAATTTTAACAGCCATATTGGATACAGCCAGGTCATCTGATCTCTGAAAAAATTAAATAGTCATAACATGCTTTATTGCACAGAATCAAAGCTGGATAAGCTAACCGCAGGCTGTTCTCCGCAACTTGATGGCTGCACCTATTTTGAGTGCAGGGCCGGATTGACCATTAAGCAGAAAGAGAATGCAACTGCTTCAAGGCTTAGTACTGACTAACCCTTATAACCCAGCCGAGTATGAAAAGATTTACAATGATGGACTTTATGTACAATCCATGTCAAGTTCAAATTCAAATGCAAGAGTTACAACAGTGGACCTTATGTACAGTCAAGTCATTGACCTACCCTGGAACATTCTTGCTGTAAGTATCATAATGAATTCCTTTGTCAAGCAATGCAATGCCACTATGACTTTTTCTACAAAAGGGTTTCACAGTAGGTCCTAATTCAGTTGGTTTGATAGCAAAATTTAAATATTGATTATAAATTAATATGTATGTTAGTCTGTAAGGTATTTATTGTATAAATAAATAAATAAGGCCCTAAGTTGCCCGAAATAAATGAATTTATTGTTATTATAGTAAAATCCATGTCAAATTCAACTTTAATTAACCTGCATGAATGTAAGGGCTGGGTGGGTTTCATTCATAGAATGAAATTGATAGGAAAATTTGTATCTTAGGACAATACATTTTATGGCTTTTTTATCAGACTATGAAGAGGGAGGGGTATTTGACATATGCTATCTGTTGATTAGATTCATCTTGAAAAGACTGATAATCTTCAAAAAGTTGCAAGAGGGCCCTGAGAATTGCATAAACCCGGCCCTGCGAAGGGGTGCCTTACTATGAAACATCCAGTATACTCCAACTTGTCAAATTGTAAGAATGAATTAAACCCAAACTTGTCCAGCCGAAATGGCTTTCTTTTAGATACAATTTATATAAACCTTAAACAGCAACTGGCATAAGTTTTTACAAGAGTTATTGGATTTTAAATAAGTTTAATACCATTAAATTGACTATGAGGGTGCCATCAGTGTTCAAGCCATGGAGAATGTACAACTTCCCTTCCAACACATATCTCAAAGTGTAGTTGTCTTTATCATTCCAACCTGTTGGAAGGACTTCACTCTTTTCTTCATCTCCCGTTAGTGTCCGCTGTAACACCCAAATGAAATTTTAACACATCGTTTCGTTGCTTTAGGATAAAACATCACTTTTCAGCCAGTTCATTGTAAATACAAAAAAGGTTGACATACCTCATCACCTATTCCAATAGTACGAAACCCTCTCTTAGATAAGTTCCAATGTATAAAGGCAATCAAAACATCAGATTTACGTCTTATATCTTTCTCAACAGTCTTAAAAGTTAAGTCCCAACCATACAGCGGGTCTGCTGCCATTTTGTTAACGCTGAAAATAACAACGTAGAACCGGAATAACAAAATTAATTTATGGTATTTAATACTAACAGAAGTATTTTAGACTTGAAAATATTTACTGAGCAACCTGACGGAATAATATTTTGTGACTATCAAAGCATACACAAGTTATTTTATTTACCAAAACTGATTCGTAATTATTATGACAGCTAAACGTCAAAGTCAGAACGTTTTTAGTTTGTTTCCCTTGATAAAATCAAAAGAACGTATGATCCTATTTTAGAGTGATTGTGACTGGTGACTGATGGGTGACAGATTTACAGCATTGGTCAGAAATGTTTCCAATTTAATAACATTCACATTGAAAACAAATTTATTGAAAAATTAATAGTAGTAATAGTAGATTTTTCGTATAAAATTTTCCACTTCAGTACGTACTGAATAAACTACATTTCGATTAGACATGCAAATAGTTTCAAACAAAACTGATTTCAATTTGGAAAATATTACAATATGATCGTATAGGCTAAAGTTGATGTGAAATTTTAAGGATAACTTTAGTAGTATTTTTTGTTATTTAAATGGCAGCACTAAAATAGCGCTGCGAAACCAAGGTTTCCCAATTACCGTTTTTAGGTAAAATCTAAATACCTGTTGTCACAATAGATAATTAAACAACGATACTTACTTGTAATATAATTTTACTATTTGATTACCTTGATCAATTTAATTAAACATTAAAACTTATGTATCTCACTTAATTTTGTAATCCAAACTAGAGAAACGGTTGGAGAAAAATGTGCAGTTAGCCTTATTACCGATTTATCGGTTAATTTACCTGTCCGAAGCACTATTTCCGTGGAAAAACAACATGGCGGTCGGGCAGTGTCAATTTGGGAACGTCGTGATCATAACGTAAAATAATGGATTTTATTGTTTTAGAATATGGGTGAATATGTGCAATAAATTACTGAACTTTAATGTGCAAAGTGTTGTGTTTTGATTGTATTTGTGTAATTTAAGTGCAAAAATGGCCTCGGATAAGATAAAAGTAGCTGTTCGGGTACGACCCTTTAACAGGCGAGGTAAGGTGGTTTCAATCGCTAATAAATAAAGTATTGTGCTATCTTGCAGGTGACTGCTTACGTCTGTGTGTCGGTTAATCGCAAAATTTGCAACGCTATTGGTTAAAATATCTCCTTATATAAATATGTAATTATAAATTGCTAATATAAAAGTGCAATTATCTACGGTCTCAAAATTGCCTTGAATTTTTTGTATTTATTTCATCGTATTATGAATCATTTTGTTCTTGATTTATTTATAAAGGACGCGTTATCACTGATTGGCTGCCTATCCAATGTGATCAAGACTTCATAGAATAGAAGTGTCTATGAGTACTATCATTATTTTCTTATGAGTATTTACAAGTTGTTGTTCTGCCTGTTATTTTTCTACCTTATTTCTAATCCCTTATCCAAGGTTCGGTCATTATTTATCTTAAAAAATTAAAACATTTCTAAATGTTTAATGTTTCCTACATAATAAAATATATACATAACAAAATATATTTAGAAATATCCACTGCCTCTAGCTAGCTGAATATTTACAAGGAGAATTGAAGATTAGTCCAAAACAATAGCAGAAAATAAATTGACAAAAGTAATTGCACTGGAAAGGTTCACAATCAGGGTTTATCAAAATATGTTTTTTTGTTTATTTATTATTTCTATCTTAGATCTATTTTATTTTAGTTTGCAATAAATTAAGATTTTATCTATATTAACTGACAACTCTTTAAGATTTTGGTGGATTTGACAATGAAGAGATTTACCCCCTGTTTCACCATTGATTAAATTCATCTGATCTGTCTCTGTTTGTTTTGTTTGAATAGACAGAGATGGCATCATATTTATCCGTCAAATAAAATTAATCAATGAGTGGAGAAACAGCCCCATCATATATATTTTTTAAACAAGTTGCATGAATATTATTAATTTCTTTCTCAAACTAACACTTAAGTTTAATTATGGACTATGTTAATGATTGCATTGTCTAGTTAATATTATCTTGCTTAGTGATATAATTTTTCTTATTTAGATAATGTATGCTGTTAGCTAACCAACCTGAGAATAAAACTTCCGGAAATTAAGATTATTATTTTATTTTTTTGTGGCAGTTAATGATTTCTTTCTTTTTTAAATTATGCTGTTTAAATCAGCAACACTTACTGCAAAAACACGCTGAAATTCCTTGGAAAATCATGGATGTTTACGATACAATATCTAATAATGAAGAATGAGTAAGTGGAGGAAAATGAAACACTTATAATTACTTAGCTGTTTGTCTCTCGGATTCTTCATCACTTGAGATCCTTTTTTTTTTTAAAGTACATGGTGATAAAATGCTGAACTTAATATCAATTATTCAAATCTGCAATCTCTTGAAAATATGAAAAAATTAAACTTCCAAGTCAATGCAATGCAATCAAAAGATTGATATTGAAAAATGTGTTCATAAAAATGGCAGTGGAATCAAAATATATAGGGTACTTTCAGTTCTCCTAGAAACTTGAAATTTGGCATGAAACTAGCTCATATAGCACCTAAAAGAAAATTCTGAAAATTTTAAATTTTGTCTGTCTATGTCAGTAATGATTGTAAAATTACTCCATAATGCCTTCATTTTGCTAGAAGCAG
The DNA here is from genome assembly GCA_037349165.1 of Choristoneura rosaceana. Taxonomy (NCBI): domain Eukaryota; kingdom Metazoa; phylum Arthropoda; class Insecta; order Lepidoptera; family Tortricidae; genus Choristoneura; species Choristoneura rosaceana. The sequence continues at coordinate 4,911,194 of JAZBNJ010000026.1, forward strand.
GGCTCTGTTATCACTGGATTTACATGGGCATGATTTTTAATAGCATATATTTTGAGTTGAAATTTGCTTTTTATGGAGCCCAGTTATTTCACCATAAGTCTTTTTTTTTTAGACAAAAAATTATTTACTCAATTGTGGCAGAACCTAACAGAGGGGGTTTTGTTATTCACGAGCACAAATAGGTGTATTACATACACATCTCTGACCTGTCATGTTCCTTGTTATAATTTAAATAACTTTAAAAATTTGTCATTTTGATAAATGAAAATGTTCCCAAAAGATTCTTAGTTCAATCATGTTGTAACTGTTCCTAAATTTAGATTGTTAAGTTATATTGTGAACAGCTGTAGTCTTCCATGATTAAACTCCTGGGAGGCTACTACAAGATTTAAAGTTTGTGTTGTACCATCCCTCTCACTCTCGTATTAAGCAATATTAGCATAAGCGGGAAGGCAAGATACGAAGCTCGAATTTTGCACTTCGTAGTGTGTCCAATTTAATCAACTTTGCAACTCTCCGCAGTTGCGGCGAATAGGACCTAAATTTGGCGTGGACTGCGTTTTTTTTATTTCCTTTATCTTGGACAAGTAGATAGAAACCACATGGTAATTAAATTTTTGGCTGAATCGAAAAAGGTGTATTTAATTTTATCTTCATACATAATAATTAAATATTATTAGTCCATTCCACAGTCATTGTAAAAGATCAAATTGTAAAATTCACACTCTTGAAGAGTAATATTGTTCCGATATGGGGATAAGAGAGACAGCAAGCACACTCCCTCGTTGACCGTATTTGCCAAACATTTATGAATTGAATCAAAAACAATTTAATGACAAGTTAAGTTACATATTATGTTATAAATTAAGTGAATTTACACTGTTGATTATTTTTAAAACAATAAGAGTTAAGCAGCGTTTCCATGAGGGATGTGTTTTTCATTAACCAATAGAAACGCTTCATTGACACATCATCGCACAGCACATCTCAGTTGGAAACTGCTGAGTGGAACGGAGCGAGGCAAGGTAAATGAACAGTTTCTATTGGTGAAAAAAATTAAATAAAAAATTTTCAACACAGAAAAGAATTAAACCACCAAAAAAACTAAAAACAAAAAAAGAATAAACCACTTATTTAATCTAAATCTAGGTACCTGTTTGAAGTCGGTGCCTTAGCATTGGCCAGCAAAAGTGGACCTATTAGTGGTCTACCTGATGGGCTTCTATCACACCTCCTGTCTCGTGCTGAGGCACCGACTACAAACTGGTATAGTTGAGTTCATAAGCTTGTGAGCAAAATTTTGATCAAAAATATCTGAACACGACTATCGTTAACGGCGTCGAAGCGAGCTCAGATGTTTTTGATAAAATTTTTGCTCACAATTAATTAAGATTAAGGTTAAATACAAAAATGGTTTATTATTTTTTGCTTTTTCGTTTTTTCGGTGGTTTAATTTTTTGCTAAAAAGTTTTTTATCGTTTCACTGCGGCCTGCTGTTATATTATTTTTTGTGTCCACATTTTAAGTTCTCGTATTTATTTGGTCTTCCCTCATCAATGGCGGCCTTAGGGGGTAGCGAACAGGGCAATCGCCCGGGGCCTCGCTCTCTCGCGCAACAACCCAAGCAAAAATATAGTTTTTTTTAACTATAATATTTTCGGATCACTATTTTTCACGAAGGACAAAGGGCCTCGCAAAGACCTTCCGCCCGGAGCCTCGCAATGGTTAAGGCCGCCGCTGTCCCTCATTCACGCAACCCCTTTGCTCGTTTCCGCCCTATGGATTTATGTAGCAACTCCGCGCAAACAATTCCGGGATGTAAGTCTGTTACATCACGAGCCTCCAAGGAGGTAGTGCAGTATCACAATCGCTTGCATTCGTCATGGTAAATAAACTCGCTGATGCCGCGGTTTGTGATTGCCACAGTAATGAGATCGCTCCACTTTCGAAGAATCTTGCGCAATCAAATCGATCGACAAGACGTCGGATGGTCATTGTTTGCTTTCACAAACGTGTTGTACAGTAGTTGTTTGGCCCTGAATGATGCATCATCAATAGCAAATGTAAATAAATAAAACAAACGACGATGCTATCTTCGAGCCTATTTAAATTTTGTCCTCGTCTTTCTATAAATATGCTAAACAATTGAACAATAGGTACTTATTCGATGTTTTTTTTTCTATAAACTTATTTCAAACGTATATTTAATTTTAACAATAAATGGCTACAAACACAAACGGTACAGCGGCCACAAACGGTACTTCTGCCTTATAAAAAGTTTCTAGAGATTTGCGTTCCTAACTTTTTCACCTATCTTGTTTGTCATAGTCACTCTAGAGTGCCTTCTAAGCTAGCTAAAACAAGGGCACTCTAAGAGTTGGTCAAGTTATCTCTCTAAACCCACTCTCTCGAACCTCTATCTTCTATCGAACCGAACTTCGGTCTTACAATATGATTAAATTAACTGGCTTACTTTGTTGCACTTGCACTCTTGTTCATCCATCCATTTGAGTATTCATTGATCCAACAAAATCCGATAGACTTCGATTCGTTTTCCCATTTTCGTTTGTTTTCAGTGCTCTGCTCCACTTTTCAATGTTCAATCTAACTACTATTTCGTATAATTAAGCAAAGCAAGCATAAAACGAAAGTTTATTTAGTCCAGTTAGTGTTTATAATGTTATATTCTTTAACGTGTGTAAAACAGAATGTAACCTTCAAACGCAGTTTAAATGATCTTTATCATTTAATTACTGTATAATAGGCTACTTTATCACCTATGATAATTTATTAAATTGCAGTTTTGCTGAGTCTGGCTTCATCTTAACGCGGTTCTTGACCTTTGCATTGCTTGTAGATTCTAAATTGGAAACAAAACTGACATGGCGTCTAGCCGTCTTACCGTTCTTTAAACAGTCTGGGGTATAAGTACAATGGTCTAGTACAACCGGATTTCAAGTATCGCAGCGGACGTACGGCCCGACCTCGCAGTTGACTCACCGGTATATGTGCCTACATTGATCTTTATTAGCTATACTGAACACGCGACGTGAGCAGCCTTTTCAATTACCAAGTTATCTAGCCTTTGTTATGGATATCAAAATTAAAACGTCATGATTATGACACGCGAGATAACTTATTCCATTCTGTTAAAGAAATAATATATTTCGGAGCACGAAGAGATTTACGAAAAATATCTCTTTTGCGAAAACCAATTTATCCGTCCCAAAAATAGAATAATGCTAATGTTCGAATTCCCTTTTGAATGAGAAACGCTATAAGTTGTAACAGTTCATTAAAACATGCCACTTATATTGATAAGTCTCTTTGGCCATTGGACGTTAGCCGTGTCCCATTCTTGACTTTGTCTTTTTTTTTCTGCTATTTTGACGCGAAACTGTAGGAACACGGATTTGCAAAAATATAAAGTAAACATGCCAACTTTTTATTGAGGTCGGTGCCTGTATAAATATACAATAGTTATCTATCCACTTATTAAATATACTTTTTAAGCCAAGGCTGGCAGAGAAAATAAATTTTTGCTATCTTTTTTATAGTTTTTGAAATATGCGCGGGCACGAAAAATTTACAGTGCTGACAATGTTACAATTGAATAGAATGAAATTGATAATCTAACTACTTTTTTTAATTCGGTTACATATATAGTATCATGCGAGAAGTTTGGAAGAAACATAACCTTTTCAACAAACAACACTGGGCAAGTAAAGAGCAAAACTTAGGAAGATAGTCCCTGTTGAAGTGAGCAGTTTTCCAAAGTTTTAGGAAAAAATGGGCTATGGAAACTTTTAGGCGTTTTCTCAACAATAGCTGCAACTTGTGATCTAGATAAAAACTAGGCAGTTACATATCTTAGTGACTTCTCAGATCATTATATAGTTATAGTAGCAGTTCGAGTAAACCTGATTTAATAAGTTTTGTGACTTCCATTGATATCATCTACGACAAACTGCCGTCGGTATTGCCACTTTCAAAGGGTTTTGTGCAACAAAGTCACCATTGACTTCCAGCTCGATGAACTCTTCATCAATCCAACTCGAAGTGGTCTCATAACGGCCCGTGATTCAATGTGATCGCTCACTACTTGAAAAACCTGTCTTCAAATCCAAAGTAACTCGAAAGAAATAGAATGGAGAAAGTGATACTCAGGATCACGCCCTTTGTGACTGGAAGCGCAACGAATGGTTTCGAAATATGACCAAAATTAAATACGTTATGGCTGGCATAGCAAAGGAAAAGTGGACATGGGCGAGTCCTTGAATGGAGACCCAGAGCGGATAGTCGGGGGCGCGGCAGACCACCGCAGTGCTGGATGGACGACATTCGATGGCACGGAGGTTTGAAACTGGATGAGACGGGCATAAGATCGCCAAGAGTGGAAGGAGAGGGAAGAGGCCTACCTACATCCAACATTGGATAACCAAAAGGCCCCCATAATGATGATAGCTCAACGCTGCTCTTGCCGATCGCAGAAATTCGATCTAAATTATCATATAATAAGTTCTGATGATCGATAGTCATGACTACTATTACGTAATTCTCATATATCTCAGTCGATATTGATTAGATGCTACGTATTGTTACAATTTAATTGATTTGCGCGACCCAATTAGTCGCCATTAGCGTGTTATTTTAATTCCACTATAGACATTATAAGTTGCCATTGGACATGTGACGTCTTCAAAGGAATTATTGTATTTGATTAAAGTCTATGATAAAGCCTCGGAATAGCGAGTGTCACTTAATTATTACTACAAGTAAAGCATGACTAAATATGTCGCGTTGGCGGCAAAATACGATCGTGTGTGTTAATTACATTTTAAATTGAATTTGACATGGATTGTTTCTACATAAAGTCCATTGTCGTAACTCTTTTCATACTTGACTTGGTTCGAAAAGCCTAACTTTATATTGGCACTAGAAATTAGGATCTGCCGAGTCGAGTTCAACCAAAATTTAGGGGACCTACCCTTCCATCCCTTGATATCTTGCAAAATATTGATCCTAGAAGCATGGGTAGGCCTCCAACAAGGTAGAGCTACTACCTGGTTAAGATCGCGGGATCGCGGTTGATGCGAAAAGCATAAGACCGGTCTGAGCAGAGAGCCTTGGGGGAGGCCTATGTCCAGCAGTGGACGTCTTTCGGCAGACATGATGATGATGATGATGTGCAAATCTTGTTTTATTAAAATGTACGTTCATTTGTTTCAGAACTCGAACTGGGTACACAATGCGTGGTGGATATGGAAGAGCAACAAACCGTCCTGCAGTATCCACAGGCTCATGACAAAGACAGGTAAGTCTAAGAAGTCGCCTCCAGAAACTTATCGTGAGGAAACCTTCACATATATACGAAGTAATTCAAGGGTGTGTATGACGTTCCCAATCTGCACTGGGCCTGAGTGGAAACTACAGCTCAAGCCCGCTCATTCTGAGAAGAGGCCTGTGCCCAGCAATGGGACGTCAGATAGACTGAAATGTCGGGTGCCGGGTGGCTGTAATGATCTGTGACCTTATATTCACTAGTTACAAATATAATAAACCTAAGTAGAATGAGTTGGATATTTACTATTTGTTGTTAAAAAAAATTATGACCTCAATCGCCAAACAGTAAATGCGGATACTAATAGTCGGACTTGCTATGTTACCGCTTATGACGTCACAAGTAAGTTTTGAAACAGTCCGTATGTAGGGAAGTAAAATAATGCGTTTATTCATCTGAGTTGTATGTAACAATAGTGGCCTTTATATAAGCCTTGCCCTCGTTGTAAAAGCAAATGAACGAGAAGAGGAAGACCCGAGCAATTGGAGGCCATTTTAACTATTTTCCACGGATTGTTTGACTGTGTTAAAAAAAATCATAATCAAACAAAATAGTGTCCAACTACTGATCTTGGATAAAATGTTTTCCTAGTACACTTCCTATTTATATTTTTAGGACCTAACTAGTTTAACTCACTAAGGATAGTTTATGGTAGCGCATTCCATGTAGTATTTTAAATGATGCCCGAAAAAGGTAGTCGAAATGCAATTCCTCGTTTGCCGTGATCGAGTGACCGTGTTGCCAAATTAACGGCATTATAAAGAACAGACGTTTGAGACGCTCTGATTGGTGCGTTACCTCGGCTGTTGCGCAAGCGCCGCATTCATATTTACAGACAAGCACGGACGTTGCCGGATTCAGCTGTACCTTCTGAAAAATAAAAATTATGTAGGCTGAAAGGAAACAATAAATGTGTTCATAGAAGGTTTTAATGATTCCCGGTTAGACAGATTGACAGCATATAGATTTCCTACGAGATGTAGACCGTGATAAGTTTTAGTATACTCTCGATATTAGGACGCAGATGGGTCAGTCAAGTTTCTAGTATAGCTTATTGCCCTAAGCTGGTAACGTCTCCTGAGTTACTTATTAAAAGAATGATTTTATACATTACAAATACTAAAAGTTACGAATTGTGAGAGTTTCAAGGCAATTACTTCATGGCTCATCTCCTAAGCATGCTAATAGTAAATATTTTTCTAACGAAGTGTATCAGGATGTCTCCGGAGTTACGGGTCGGAATAACAACACTAAAAAAGTTGATTGACGTTGATCACGGGTAGACAAAAAAATTGCGAATAGATTTTAATGGTGTGCGCTCGGTCTACTGATACTCTCGTTTGCGCTTAGTCTCGTTAATTACTATTGTACGATCAAGGATTTTAATTCACTAGCCACCATGGAACCATTTCACAGTAAACGTCTTAATGAGATCGTATTAACTAACAAGGAAAATCGTAAGGATTTTTCCCTTGAAAAGGTTCCATGGTGGGTCATGAATGACCGACGTACGGTCCAGCCCGGTCTACCTGTGATAATGATGCATGTAACTGCTGAAATAACAGGAGCTCATTAAACTTATTACGATCTACGAGTATCTACATTCCTTAGCGAAGTTTCAAATGTTCATTTTGATAGTTTCCTTTGCTTGACGATTTGGAAGCAGTGTTGTTGATCCCTTGAATAGAGCTTCTTAAACTAAATTCTTGAGCGTCGGCAGCATTTATTCTGAAACGAAATAAGTTTTTTATTTATTTAGCCCGCACAAATTTGTAGTTATTCGACCTATGATTTCTACCAAATTTGAAGACTATCAGGCAACTGAAACGGCAGCAAAATTAACTTGCAAGATTTAAAGCAAACAAACAAATATACGAAGTGAAGTTGAATAAAAACTTGTCCTTAATAAAAAAAAATATTTTAAAAACGTGAAGGCGGTTTATCACGGACTGGCCTCGACCTTAATTGCTTGCTAACTCGGTTTGCAAAAGGAAATTGGAAGGAACGGCTACGGAATAAGCAACGCCAGACGTTTTCTACTACATTTTTATAAATACCAGTTTATTAGCAGTCCAAGTTGAAGTGAAAAAGGGCAGGCCAAATCGCATGAAGAACGGATTACCGTTGGGAGAGAAAAGTCTTTGAGTGGCAACCATGAACGAAGCGTTGGTAGGCCTCCCACAAGGTGGACTGACATCGCGATTCAGGAAACCGGTTGATACAAGTAGCGAGTTGTTGTTCATTGTGGTGTTACTACATAGACTTTCTAGTCTATATCAAATATCGATCACCTTGTCAAAACTGTGAAACAGAACTCTGGTTGAAACGACATGTGGTTCTCTCTCATGGTCACAGATGTTTGCTTCTAAGTTAGCCGCCTTAAACAAAAACGTCTTACAACTCTATAAATAGCGATATCGGATATGAACGAGCGTTCGCATTGTTTATTTATACATGTTAACACTCTTTACGTCCCTTTTAACAGAATAGTTTTACGAATATACTTTACCTATTTACACTCATCGATTGCGTCTAAATAAGTAACAAATGCCAAGGCTGCAAGGCACAGTCAAGAGTTGGATCTACACTCTATTACAATGAAGCGAAAAAGTGTAAAGATATCTTTGACATTGAGAGTTTCATATAATTGGCAATGCCAAGTTGGCATAAAGTATATTTCTCTCCTTTCTATTGTTCTTCTTTTTTTTTCTTTAAAGTATCAAATTTGTCCCCTCAAATATTTTGCGTGAAGAACCGCCATTAGAATACAGCCGCGTTTCATTCGATCCTACTGTTGCAAAGAGTCGTTTTGTACTTCTATGACGGTTGGCCATGCAAACTATTTAACTAATTTTAGAAATACAACGTTCCGGACAAAAACTGAGGCGATGCGTAAGCTTTGTATTTTTCAGGTTATACTCCAGCAATACTTCTTATTTGAAAGTATTCCGAAATTAATGGAACTTATGCAGGTTGTTTGGGGCTAAGAAGACTGTTTGTAGTTTTTGTCCTCGAGTATCCTGATCTAACACAGGGGAGACAAAAACCTCGTAAATTTCAGGTCAACAAAACAACCTGTTTAAGTTCCATTAACTTCGCAATACTTTTCTCGTAACCCTACATTTTTGAAAATTGACAGGATTATTAATATTAGCATGGATTTCCTATGTAGCAGAAAGACGTCCTTACTCGCAGCTCCTAGGTGCTAAATAGCTCAACATGACAAAAGAAATCGCGCTAATCGAACTATACTGCCGGCAATGAAGCATAATAGTTATTGCCGTAGTCCGATAGCTACCATATTGATCTGCTTGCGTCATTGGCGTCATCGTCGGATATTCGTGTCGTTTAACAATCAATTAGCGGTCCATTGAAATAACCCCTAGATACACTAATTGTGCTGATCCCTGTATAATTTCATTCACCTAATTGAGACAGTGTACAATTCATTAAAATAATACTTTAATTGCAAATACGTCGGGTGACTTTGATTGAAAAAATTTATAAATGGGAATTATTTTACTACAAAATAATATTCTTACTTTTTTGTAAAGTTATGACGTTGAACTTAATTTTAAATCGATTAAATAGATTCAAAATGTTACTTTAATGTTCATAATTTCCCGTTATGTTTATAATTCACTTACCTACCTAATAATTTTTATGGTCTGTTTTCACACCATCATAAAAATAATCCTCTCTTTATCATTTCAGTTTCCTATCACGGATGGCCTTGGATCCTACCGCTTACCCTTCCCTGAAGAAGACCTACTCCTGTATCCTACATCTTGCATCGAAATCTTTCCCACTTGGAATCTAATTTAATGCTTTACTGCTGTTAACAACTGACGTATGACATGAAATTAATGGGCATATTTTAGTCCTTATCAGACTCGCTATTGCAATCACAATAGAAAAAAAACAACTTTACAGGGATTCATATTGACCATTTACCCAACCTTACGTCAGTTGTCAATGGAATGTTCTTTATGGAATTGTATCTTTTTGTTTTTTTGTACAGTGGTGTTTTCCAATATCTATCTAATATACCGAGGTCTTATTGTCTAATGCGTTCAGAATCACAGTCGTTCTCACCACTTCTTTCTGTCACACAGTATAATGTGAGGGTAGAAAGGGATGGTAATGTGATCGAAAGTGCCCGCGTGTTATTCAGTCAATACTGTGACAGCATTGTGACAGGTCAGCATTACATAAATGTGTACACACGGTTTATTTTGCCAGAGACACAACGTGCATATCATATTAGAGAACTCATCTGTATAATAATCATCAATAATATCGGAACATCTTTAATCACGCTAATAGCTACGAAAACGTAGATAGCCATGTTCAAATGTAACATGCAATGAAATTTAAGGTGTGGCTTTCATACCAAATGGGTTGCAATAATATAGAACAGCTGATACGGAATCATGGTAAAAGGTATTAATTCAGTGAAATAACTACCCTATCGCAAAGCTAACTGTGTTTCATTGAAAGGTGAGATTTGCATTTCATTAGCTTTTCAATGGTGGAGGGACGTGGTGTTGAAATGTATTAAACTTGGGAATCTGGGGATTATCTCGCATAATGCATTCACAGCGTATGTATGGGCAAACAAATGTAGTTTTTAACGCTCTAAGTTTCTGAAGGTACTTTATAAATTCAAAGACAGCACGATTTCAAGCAAGTAGTTATCTCTGCAGTCTGCGTTGTGAATTTGACTTTAATTTTGGAGCATATTCACAGCAAAGCAATTTTTATGGTCTATTCTCCGCTTTTTGGGATTCAAAAAAAAAAAAGGTAGAGCGTGGTAAAAAATTGATAAAATGTAAAGGTTTAACATTACGATATAAATTGATGTATTACCTGGAGACGTATCGCAATAAATAAAGTTTAAAAAGAATACTGCATTATTACATAATGGTCATTTGATATAATATAACACAATTTTCGGTAAAACTATTTACTATACTAACTTCTGTGGCCAAGTAATTTACAGATAGATTGATTTACTTATTTTGATTTAATTTGAGTTAGGTTAGGTTTAGGTTATTACGATCCTGTAAGGATGTCAATTTCTGAAAAAAATCCATAGTATCAAATGACCGTTATGTATTTCGTCTGTTGTTCTTATTAAACTTTATGTATTTTGATATATGTTTAAGTATCTCTTGTGTTATTGCTTGAGGCATGAAACTAATTACAGTCCGTGAGATCTTAAAAAAACCTTCGGATTTTAGAAGCATGCTTCGGGTATTGACGATGACACGCGATCGTGATACGTGGTTCCGTTCTGTTATCAACTTGCAAAACTTTTCAAAGTTACCGTAAAAAGTTATGTAAAAATTAACCATCAGTACAAAATGAACCTTACTATAATAATATTACGCTTCTTTATCTTTTTCTAATTTTAATACAATATGACTTTTTGTCATGATACAAATAAAACAAAATCAGCATTTTCGAATTCTTCCATCGTCAATTTAAATTGAGAACACCCCGCCTCAACACAGTACTTTTGTTTGGAATTATATAGAGCTGTTGTTATACTGTATCTACTTCTCTTGGGTACATCAAATGAATTTTTTTGGTCTGCTTTCGTTTTATTTATTTTTTTAATGCACTTTTCGAAATCCCCGTTGCTTCTATAACACGGTCTAGTACCTTATTAAAATATTTACGACCACTTTTTTCTTAAAAAATTCAACTTATATACAAAATATTTATAAATATATTGTAATCAATTTCCAGTGATTGGTTTTTTATAGACATACCCTGCTTAAGTTGACTCGCCATGGAAATCAATTTTCGAAAAATAACAAACTACCTAAATAAATATATGCAATTGGTGGTTTTAACTGCTCTATATACATCAATGAAAACACAACGAGTGCACTCTACGAGTGATGGATTGCTACTGAGTCAAAAAGACAATTGTCATTTTTTACTAACGAATTCTTCCGATTTCCCCCGAAACCCGAAGGGTTTTCTAAAAGCTCACGGATTGTATTATAGTTTAGTTTTTTGCTACAATAAAAGACAAACAGCTATAATCCAGGCTGAGAGCTTTGAAATAAAGTACGATTTATCGAGTTAGTGTACCACTGGTCAGTTTCCTTACTCGTCAATTGCACTGATCTGACAAGTTTACTCATTAGACAGTTTCGTTAAGTTGACAATTTCCTTATTTGCCAGTTTCACCAAGTTGTCGGTTTCTCTATTAAGTCAGTTTCCTGGTTCGCATGTTTCCTTATTCGTCAGTTAGTTTAGGCTGTCAGCTTTACTATTTCGTCATGTTCCCAACCCGTCACTGTTCTTGTTCGCAAGTTTCCTTATTCGTCAATTAGTTTAGGCTGTCAGTTTTACTATTTCGTCATGTTCCTAACCCGTTACTGTTCTTGTTCCTTATTTGTCAATTTAAGCTGTCAGTATTGCTACTCTGTCGTGTCATGTTATGTTATAACCCCCTTCCTAATACTAAATTCTTTGTTTATACTTTTACTGTCCAGGCTATTCGGTATGTTGCCTATAGAATTGAGACGCGTGAAGTCCTTGCCTATTTTCGAAGCACTATCTGTCGATTTGTGCTTGAATTTAGGTAGCTTTTTAATATATTTCTTGTTGTGTGTATATCTTTGTATTCTTGTATTATATTACGTATACTTACGTCTCCATATATATCAAAACGCCAGTGAAAACAAAAAAAAACACCCGAAAAAAAACGCTGACAAAAATAAAAAAAAGACAACTAAAAAGTATAAAAAATATATGCACTACCTAGCGAATAATAGGCAAATTTACGAAACTAACAGACTAGCAAAACTAGTGAACGAAGAATTTGACGGACTACGAAAAGAGCAAGCTGGAAAAATTTACAACCTAGCATAAATGTCGAATAGGTAAACCGTTCGATTAATGAAGCTGACAAATAATGAAACTAGCTGATTGCAAAACTGGCAATTTTACGAAACCGACATCCTAGCAATACTAGCGAAGTAGGAAACTGACGAATCAGGAAAATGCCTAACTAGCGAAATTGTCAACCTAGCGAAACTGTCTTAATGAGTAAACTGGTGAAATTAGTGAAATTGACGAATAAGGAAACTGACCAGTGGTACACTAACTCGATTTATCAATGTTCAAAAGATATTTTTAGATTTTTACCATATCGTACAGTTGATAATTTGATCTGTTCAGAAAAGAAGAAACATAATCAATAAATTTATAATTTCGTTTCTTTAGTAGGACTGATTAAAATAGTGTTATGAACAATTGACTTCAAAAAATGTACGTTTGCATAATTAAAAAGAATAGGACTCAATGGTATTGGTAATTGACTAAAGTATGCAAATTAAGTGAACAAAAACTACATAACTCTCAAGATAGATGATTTAAAGCTCGCTTGAAGGCCTCTAAAAAACCTTCAGTGTTTAACACGAACAAGTAACCGCAGTATGCATTATGCTTAACAGTTTATGTTTTGCGGTAGACAATTTTCTTACATAATTTACCAGATGGAGTGGAAAGTGTTGAATATTTACGTGTATATATTTAGATTCATGGCTAGCGAATGAATCGCGATGGTTTTGCGGTGTTAGATTTTGCGCGGGAGTGCCGGGTCGATGATCTATCCGGAAGAAACCTTGCCCCTCAGCTATAACTGCTTTTTTGTCGTATCTTACGACGAGAGATGGATTAGCTCGGCATTTGTTTTTTATTTGGCACTAACCAATTATGTTACCGGTTTTGTTGACCGGATATTTATTTATTTATTTATTTATAATATATGGTTATTAAACATTTTCTAATATTTGACACTTATTTTACCTTGCTTCTCCGCTAAGACCGTGCACCACAGTTAGTCTGTGTGGAGTTTGTAACAGTTGGGCTTGTGTGCCATTTCTTTTGATGTGCGACACGAAATAGATTTAGCATATTGTAACATATATGTGTCGCACAGTCGTAGCAGTGCTGCGCGGTTTTACCGGACAAGCAAGATAAAGTAATGTAGTTCAATGATATGGATCTCCGCAAAGTAACGCACGCGAATCAATCATTTAAAGTAACATATTTAGGTCAGAAATAAAACACTGCCATACCTATATGGTATTGTGAAAACACTATTCTGGTTGTTGATATTAGAAATTTAACCCAAGTCGTGTTACATAACTAAGGATGAACACGCTTTATATGATTCTGTTATCTATGAACCGTGGCTGCCACCAGTAGGTGTACGATAATTCTATTGTCCCTTATCTTTAATGAATGGTGGCCGATGGCGCGTGCCCAACGATCGGACACGCGACGCAAGTTGTACTGTCGTGTCGTATTGATTGACCCAAATGCCTTGCCGTACCCCCAAACGTTGTATTTTTGTCGTTTTCTGAAAGACGTATCGTGTTTTGATTGTGAGGGGCGAACGCTGAACTCAATAGTAAGCACAGTCGAGGAAACAGAATCACGTACCAGGTTGGAACCTTTTCATTATTCATTTTGCTATAAGATATTTGGTAGATGTATGGGATGTAAACGTAACATTAGTAACACAAAGGTTAGGTACACCTCGCCCCGGTATGTGTTTCAGTTTTCTCGACTGTAACCTACCCTATTATTGTTAATGGTTCTGGTGAGACAGTGGTCCCGACGGATTAAATACTGGCCAGTCATCACAACCATCGTACAAGCCATGCCACTAGGAGCGCTTTTCGGAAGGAGCTCTCCCTTTCAGAGGGCGAGGGCAAGCTAATTAAACAACAACTAATGTCACTATGTTAGCGGCTCTCTTTGATCCCGATTCTCGCTGATCGACCTTTATTCTATCTTGGTTGACGCACAACTCTGGCGATTGTACCTTAAAGTTACGTTCAGCCACTGCGGCTTCAGAATTGTAGGGGTTTTCGTATGGGGCCTGTCCTGCGAGTCATTTTGATACCTAAGAAACTTAATGCAATGGTGAATTTACGAGTACGTACCTACCTGAACGCATCATAAATTCTATTAATTCAATCAAAATTTTATATTTTAAATAAAACCCTAATTTTCAAAACCATAAATAAATATGTTAAACCATAGAGCTCTACTGCAAACGTTCCGATGCGTAACTATCTCAGTTCTGCGGATATTTATTTCCTGCAACTTAATCCGATTCTGGAATATGTATATCCGTTTAGAAATAATAACACACGACTACTTTACTCATGAATTATTTATAGGTAGTTTATTAGGTTGTAGCACATTTGGTGTATGTAATCTTCTTAATTTTGTATGTGTACAGTTATGCCCCGCTCTAAGGTTTCTTCGGATCGAGGTGATACTGTCACGATTTTAAATGTTTATCATTTAGAAAACCAGTTGCTTATTACTAGGACAGGATCGAACCAATGAGTAATAATAGAGAAGACATGAACGACTCTATCGGTTAGTTATGGGTAAAAACATTTTAACTTTTTTTGGATGTTTAATTGATTCATGTGTTACTTTGTGAAGGTCCATATCAATTAACTATTGTATTTTTACTTTGCTTTTCCGCTACAGTAAGCGTTAAGCGAGCATAACAGAAACAGAACACTTAACGGACAAGCAAGGTAAAAATAGTAGGTGGTAGTAGGTAGTAGTACTTCATTAAGTTTTTGGTTCTTAAATCCTAAAAGACTCATCTAAATCTAAGATATAATTTGTAGGATTGAAATGTGTCTGGAGCATTGTTGTCAATGTAACGTACACACGCCTTGTAAATAATGTGCATTCCTAGTGTTCTTACAATCAGTGTATGAGTAGCCTCCTTCCCGTGAAGCCTAGCATTCCCGTTCCCATAGAACGATTTTCCCCAGCTCAAGTGAAGTGGGAAGTCTTGCTTCTCGTGATTTCCCGAGGACCCCTAACAATCTCTTTGTGCACGACCTCATTTTGTGTTGAATGCCCGTTTTAATAGAGCCACCTAGTCACTGTCGGATGAGCGTCGTGTTACATTGCATGCGATCCTCGCGCACGCTTTGAGTTATGGTTTGCTGCCAGATTCTTTGATAACTCTACGCTTGGAGATTCGGCTTGTTTGCGTTGGATTGAAATCTGACGTATTTTATCGGAAAAGTTCGATTTTATCGTGCTCTCTCAATTAGCTTACCTATCGCATCGTACAGCCGTTTTGACATAATTTAATACTAAATAATGAAGGTCCATTTTAATAGAAATGAAAATGTCACTCATTTAATACAATAATTGATTGAAACTTCGGGTGTCGTCGTAGTATTTCCGATTGAGATCCTGTTCCCCATGGAAATACATTATGCACTTTATTAAAATAGTATAGATTTAATTTTATTTATGTATAAGAGTAGAAATTACACTAGTTTACGCTGTAATTTTAAATATTAAACTTGTGTTGTAATTTTCTGTTTTTAAAAGGTTTGAAAACATACAGCAAAGACTGACAAAAAAGATGAAACACAAACAAAATGATTGACTTCTCCGTCAACCGGTTATTTGTTTTATAAAAGTCTGACTATGGCAAGTTTACAAATTGTTAAACTGTATAGCGGCATTTTTGATTCGTGTTTTTTTACTAGACTGGAAAAATATTTCGTACCTACATTGCTGGTCTTCACTACCAAAGAAATAGTACGAAATAATAGTGATGAGATTGTTGGCCACTATCAACAGACTGTGACCACGGAATGTAACGGTTGTTTGTGTAAGTATAGTGTCACATACGTATTATTATAATGTAGGTACTTTATATGAGTTTGAGAACGTTAAGGAAACTATATTTTTATTTTAAACCGTACCAGTTATGATATACATAATTCAAAAGCGTGTCATACAAAACTTTTGCGCTACATATTTCCACGTGAATATAACACCAAGTAACAGCTATGCAGTAACACTACTTCATGCAACAAGGTTAGACAAATTCAAATTACGAGCACTTTTAGTTACGTAAGGGGTTGTTCTCTCGTCTAATTAATTATGCCAAGACGAGATAGTGAGGGCTACGTGAGCGCTTTGGGCGCACTTAAGCTATAAGCAGATGCGAAGTTGAGCTATAAACGTGGAATTACCGATTTTATTAAGTGTCTGATTACATTTCGCAGTGAAGCTAAAACGAAAATGTTCAATTAAAAATTATAATTGCGCTTACTTCACGGTTTTACTACGAGAAAGAGCGTCACAAGATAAGGTTACTCTTCAAGGTATGACTAGCCCTTTGATAGTAATCCAGGCTAGCAATGCTCAGAAGTCAGATATGTAATATTCCCAGGTATTTACATAACTGGCGAATAAATTACATTTTTGCACGCACAATTTGTAAAACAATTAGTGAACGTTTTATTAGATTTCTTTTAAGTTGCTATAGTTTAAATCTTTAAATGTTTTATTGCCAACAAACCAATAACCTACACGCTATCTTCGATTTTCCCCGGTCTAGCTACGGCCTCGATAGGCAATAAATTAACCTTCAGCATTACCTATTTTAACCGATTATTCTGAAACCGTTTTCGTTCACGTTCTGTTTACAAAATCTCCATTTGGCCCACGATAAATCGCTAAAGGTAAGCTCATTAATATTCCATTCCCCTTTAATCCCATCATGACGTATTTATGACTTATTTTTTGAATGATTGATAGGTAAATTGCCATGGTTCGTGAATTTGAATAAACGGAGAGCCGCATTAATTACTTGTCTTACACAACGAACAAAGTTATTGCTTTCCTTACTCAAGGACTTGAAATGTTGTTCTAAGGCCTACAAAAATAGAGAAGGCGGTAATTTCTACTACACTGAAAATAATTTATTGTGTAAGAGGCTGGGTCTTGAAAGCCAGGATGACATACGGCATTAACATGGTTGCTGAGCAGAAATAGGCCGACAGAATGGCGTAATTTCATAAAGTTCTTATGTTGATTTTGATTTTTTTGTCAATTTAAGGTTTACTTACGGTATGTTACAGTCTTATAGAATACATGCTCGGACGCTTTGGACACGTTCTCAGACAAATTGAATGAATTGCCGAAAATCTAGTACAAATGGTACTTTCGTGAGCGACGATATTCATATCAGTCAAATGGCAACCATTTTTCCAAAACCAGAAATCGACAGTGCCAAGATAAACTTACATAGTATCTCAAATATATGTCTCAAATTGATGCTGTTTTTATAGCCGTTGTAGTAAATAAATTACAAAATAATTCTAAGTACGTTTTCAAGCACTTAACACCAAGCTCCTCACTCAACGGTGCACACTAAGTATACTATAAATTTGCCCTGAATAAGTTACATTGACATTAGCTTGGTGTTTCTAATCCCTTCAGGCAGAGAAATAAACGTAATTGCATTTCAGAAGGGCCGGCCCAAGGGCTCAGTTTCGTGGATTTACGGATACCCGGGATAATACTGGCCTCTGAGCTGTGCTGTGGCTGAAAGGGTTACATGGAATGACAGAAATAGCCATTTGTAATGGATGATTAAAAATAAATTACGGTGTACAGCGGGTTGTTAGGAGGGCGGGGCATAAGAATAGAGCAGACAAAAATACATCCCTCAACGGAAACGAAGGACGAGGAATGTTCGCAAATGAATCTGTTAGTAAAAATTTACGTCAAAGCAAAAATTTGCGTAGAATAGTCACTTAGTAAGGCTCATAGTAAGGTAGGAATTACAAATCCGGCACCATGAAAAAGTTATATAACTACGGATTTTGTTCATCTAACCTTCGTTCTTATCTTAGGACATTTCGGAAGAGTGTATCAAATTAGTTTTAGTAACTACATAGTTTTGGTCTCCATAAAACTAAACTTGAATTTTAGTAGTCCTTCGTCGCCCGCCGTTACAGGTCCGTAGGGTCGTGGAATTATTTATCAGGAGCCCCGCAGGGTTGGTCCAAATTTGGAAATAGATTTTTCAATCCATCGTGCTTTCTCTATTTGTATTTCATAAGTTGAATGTACAGTCGAAGAACCTTAATCGCGTATCAATAATAATAATAATAATACGATATTTTCACTATGATTATTATTATTCCCCTTGATGGCGGCCTTAAGGCTTGGGCCAATGTCAGTTGCGATGATTCACTATGATTTCTTTGGCTGATGTATGGAATGTCAACTTGACATTAGTAGTACAAAGGTTCCTCTCTGGTACGTGATTAAGTTTCTTTGGTTGTGTCTTCATTACCCATGAAGATAAGCATGAATTGAGTATAGATAGGCTTGTGCTGCTAATTAATCCGGAACCAAGCTAAAAGGATTATTTTCGAATTATTATTACACTAACTCCGTTGGCAAATTTAAATTAAGTGAACGCTGTTTAGATGGAAGGACTTTAAAGGGAAGTAAATGTTTCAAGTCGTTTATTTATTACAATAACGGACCGGTATTGATCGCCATAAATCTGTTTTTTTTTTTAGTGTAGTGGAGTTACCGTCACCTGCCACCCTTTTCAGCCAGTCTTGCTTTAATAAATAAATAAATAGTCTGTGACTAGTGGTTTTACTCGCGTTGTTTCTACTCTAACTAGGCGAAGGCGCAACCCTGACACATTACCTACACCCTTGTCTCATCAACCTGAGTGCTCCTGACGGTCAGATTCGTTTCGTCGAGTCGTTTGTGACAGACGCTATTTCGTCTGTACGTTGGTGTAGCACACGGAAAAACTTTACAATCACAATACTGGCAATAGCAACTTGGCTCGGTTTTTGGCTGGCTTTATAAAGCGATGCCAATGATAAATGATGTTAGTTTGTTAGATGCATGCTCGCGGCGTTTAGGCATTATCGTAGGAGTAGATAAGCTTTTTGTGAGCATATTGACTAAGATTGTCATTTGAACTGCTAATATTATACTTATGTAGAAATGTCAAAGCTCTTGTTTTCATGAGTTAGCTCCGTCGTTGGAGCTTAAATCGTCATCGAAGACATATTTTTTCTACTCGCTTCTACATCAAATTGACGTATATGTATATGTATATTGTTAAACAAATAAATTACAGATTCTTAGTTCGTGATACACACGTCAAGAGTTACAATCTGTGATTGCATCTACTTAGAAGTAGTCAGCTTTCCGGCTATCCGGTACGTAGACAGCATAGCAACAAATGCACCATCAAGAACAATGAATGGTCGAAGCGAACGTGTAGAGTCAGCAAAAACTGGGTTTAGTTTTGTATTTTATCACCATGTTCAAATATTTGGTGTATACTAGTGTATAGTTCAAGATGAAGTTTTTATACTTTTGGAGGATGCAAAGATTTGACAGAATATTTACAAGCTATTCCGAAAGAGTCCGATGTATGAAGACTAATCTCGTGTAATAAAGAAATGTCAATTGGGAAAAAATATAGCGGTGAATATGAGGTGAGAAATACAAACTACAGTATTTTTTTAATGTAATTTTAAGTATAATCAACTTGTTTTTTGGCAATAAACATTATTTATTTATGAGATAGCAAGATCTTGGGTCGACAGTGTGATGGGATGTTAAGCCATTAAAGCAACAATGTACCATCAATGTTTATTGAACAAATCAGCTCACAGGACTAGCGTTATGGCTGCTTTTATCAATAAAGTCAACAATAAAGCAAGTTTATTTTTATTATGCGAGGGTCAAGTGTAAACTTTGCAACTTTATTGCTTTTGCTATCTGTACGTATCGTGACTCGGCCGTTATGCCGATCCCAGACGTTGCGCAGACGGCCATCGACTCTTGCAGATTGCTCCATTCATACGATACACTGTCATTTTAATCAGAAGCCTTGCATTTGAACCTCCTTGCAGTTGTGTTTTTCACTGCCATTAATTAATTGGAGACTCCAACGCGTTCTTGGTTTAGCTAAAGCTCTTATATCATTAGTTCATTACTAAGTGCCAATGACCTGTGATGCGAGATAGATAAGAGGTAGGTAACAACGAAAGTAGTAAGCTACTAATTAAAGTTTCAGCATCTTAATGCTAACTTATTAGTTGTTCTAAGATTTTCGTTTCTGTCTTGGACTAGAATTAAAATAGGTACTACCTACTTCCTCTAGATAACACAAGTGAATGTAATTTAGTTTTTCATAGGCTAATTAGTACTCGTAATAGGGATGGTCACGCTATTAAAAAATAATTCGAAGGCACTTCAGTAAAAAAAAAACGTTTTATTTTAGACCTGACAACCAGATTCATCTTCGATTTACTGTAAAATTAGATTTTTTGTTGCTTTAAAACAAATAAATAGTTAGTTGATTGAGTTGGCGAACAAATAGCGACTCGTGACGTCATAATTCGCTATTGCCATTGAAACTCTGGGAGAATGGGGGCTATCGCGAATGAATTTTCCGCTAGAGGCGCTAGTGTAGCGTGAGGTCAACGAAATGTCAAATCTCATAGTTTTTGGGTGAGCTACGCGGGTTTATTTATAATTAGAATAATTTTGTGAATATTTTGCATTACCTGAAATTAATTATGGCAATTATGCGATAAGGGGCAATGAACGTCTGTAATTTGAGACAGTTTTGTGTTTCGAAAACATTTGCCCTCCCTTTTTTCCGAACAAAACGGGATTATGCAATACTGTGGTTGCTCAATATGTTTATGGTACTGTTTTACGATGTCTTAAATATGATTTTAATCTAAACTTTGTTTTCACGGCCGTTATAACAGACTTTTAAAAACCTCACGCAACAGTGGCGCCATCTAGTGAGAGAAAAAACGATAGCCCTCATTGTGTTTTGACAGCTCATAAAAAGTACGTCAGTTGATTGGTGGTGTCAACATCCTTATTTATTAGAAAAATGATTTTTTTTTACAAATTATTTGGAAGTGTATATGTGGCCAAATGTGTTACAGCATGTGTACTCCAATATGATTTCGTATTATTCGATGTACGTGCCTTAGGGTTGTACATACCAACAAATACAAAGTAAAATAATTCACGCAGTTAATGGCCTGTTTAGTGTTCATGCGTATACTGAAAAGCCTACGAACAAAGAAGGAAACTTGTTTTCGACGATCTATTTTCCATTGATAAAGAGAGGAAATATTAGTGTTGAATTGTTGTGTTACTAAATGAACTCGTGGATATTATCTTGAATAGTTCCCTTGCCCTGACTATTTTTAGTCAGCAGTGACCATGAAAATACAAAGGGCTCGAAACTTCCGGCTGTTAAAATGTAATTTGAGAACAAAACTTATGAAAGAAAACTCTTAGCGCGTACATGTATTAGACTTATATTAGATTATAGTAGACATTTCATAAAATATTTTGCCATGATATAAATGAATTTGTAAACAGGTACTTTCAACTCTTGTAGGTCTGAGTACCTACTATTTTAGTAAATTTCAATTTTCAATTTTATTTATATTTTTAACCCCCGACGCAAAAAAAGGGGTGTTATAAGTTTGACCGCTATGTGTGTCTGTGTGTCTGTCTGTGTGTCTGTCTGTGTGTCTGTGTGTCTGTGTGTCTGTCTGTGGCACCGTAGCTCTTAAGCGGGTGGACCGATTTGAATGCGGTTTTTTTTATTTGAAAGCTGGTTTTCTAGCGATGGTTCTTAGACATGTTTCATCAAAATCGGTTCAGCGGTTTCAAGATCATCAGCTCTTTTGTTCGCTGCGGTAGGAATCTTAGACGCATAATGGGTATTTACTTTACTTTCAAACATATTTGGGACCTAAAACTTGAAACACCCATGTATGCTATGTAACTATGAAAGATTATGCAGTTTTTGGCCTGATGCTGCAGCCAGGATATCCAGAACACTAGTAGATACACTCTTGATAAAACCATAGCAGATATATCGTGTTTGGATTCGTTTCGATCAGTATTTGATTCTACATACAATGAAAAAGTGGCAACAGGATGAGCTGATGCTGCAGCCAAGATATCCAGCACATTAGTACCTACACTATAAAAAATAATAGCACATATGTCGTGTTTGGATTCGTTTTGATCAGTAATTGATTCTACATACAATGCAGTGATAGCAACACGACGAGCTGTTTAAAAAACATGAAATAAAAAAATAAAATTAAAAATTTTAAAAACCCCCGACAAAAAAAGCCGCCAAAAAACGACAACTAAAAAGTAAAAAAATAATTATGCACTACCTAGCTGTTGCCCGCGACTTCATCTGCGAACAATTCGTTTATCCTTATCCCGCTGGGACTATGCTGATTTCCCGCAAAATTAGCCTAAGTTAATTTAGTATAATTTAGTATAATTGCAAATATTTACTGGAATCCAGCAATGTATGTAAAGCTACATGGGATATTATAAAAAACATGTCCAAATGCAATAATACTCAAGCAACTATAGATAAATTAATTGTTAATAATAAAACATTAGTAAATCCTTCTGACATCGCGAATGCATTTAATAATTATTACATTAATACCACAAATTTCAATCCAAATACTTATCACACATTAGACAATAAACATATAAAATCTAATAACTCTAATCTATTCCTGGTTCCTACGGATGAGTATGAGATAAGAAAAATTATAAATTCTCTCTCAAAAACTAACTCTACAGGGTACGATGACATACAAACAAGTATTCTGAAAGCTTGTGCACACTTAATTTCACCCGTACTGAGTTATTTAGTAAACATATCTTTTACGAATGGCACTTTTCCAGAACCTTTAAAAGTGTCGTTAGTTAAGCCAATACATAAAAGTAACAAAAAAGAAAATATAGAAAACCATAGACCAATATCTTTGATACCAGTATTATCGAAGATATTTGAAAAGGCAATGCATAAACGCATTATAACATTTATTAAGCACTTTAATTTACTTAAACCGCAGCAATACGGATTTCAAAAAGGCAAATCAACGTCCTTAGCGGCTTACTCGTTGATGCACAAAGTTTTGAGCTTCATGGACAGGAGCATACCTGTCACTGCTGTGTTCTTTGACATGAGCAAGGCTTTTGATTTTGTGTCACATGAAACGCTTTTAAAAAAATGTGAACTATATGGAATCAGGGGAACAGCAAATGATTGGTTGCGATGCTACTTGAGTGACAGAACACAGTTTGTTCAAGTGACTAGCATTGATAATAGCAATTCTGTCACGATACATAAGTCCTCCGTACAGGTAAATAGAGTTGGAGTACCACAAGGTAGTGTTCTAGGACCACTGCTTTTTTTGCTGTATATTAATGATCTGCCTGACATAACCGAATTTGACTGTACGCTATTTGCTGATGATGTATCTATAGTAATCCCTTCTTCTGACATGAACAATTATAATAATGACATAAACAACACTATTTGTAAAATAATAACATGGCTACATAATAATAATCTCAAAGTGAATATAAACAAAACGACATATGTACAATTTACCAATCACAATGCTACAAAACCGGCGCTAAGCGTATCTTTTAATAATGAAATTATAAAAGAGTCCAGTCAAACCGCGTTTCTCGGCGTAATCTTAGATAATAAGTGTTCTTGGGCCGGTCATATTGAAAAATTATGTAATAGAGTAAATTCATTTGCCTATGCTTTATGGAGATTGTCAAAAATTTGTACTAAAAAGGCAGCCATTCAGGCATACCACGGATATGTAGGCTCTATACTAAGATATGGCATAATTTTGTGGGGTAACTCGAGTCATGTTAATAGAGTACTGATAGCTCAAAAGCAATGCGTCAGAGCAATATGTAACATTAACGTTATGACATCCTGCAGGCCATCCTTTCAAAATCTGCAACTTTTGACAGTTCCATGCATATACATATACGAAATATGTGTATTTGTTAAAACTAACCCGGAACTGTTCACAACATATCGAGATATATGTCATTTTAATACGAGGTACCCAGATAGATTAGCCGCTCCTCGCAAAAAAACAGCTCTATATGGTCGAAGCACTTTCTGTATGGCAATTAAAATATATAATAGACTAAGTGATGATATTAAACGATTGCCTTTGAAAATGTTTAAGCAAAGACTTAAGGCTTGGCTTGTGTCAAAGGGTTTCTACTCAGTTGCCGAATACTTTTCTTTTTTTAATCAATGATAAATCGAGTGACATTCAATTGTAATATAAAAAAAAAAAAATGTAATTTATGATATTTTGCATGCCAGATGATGGTGAAATATGTGAACCAATTATCTTTTAATTAACACCTCTTGTACCGTATTTCAAGCGAAATAAAGTTATTTGTATTTGTATTTGTATTTGTATAAGTACCTAGTAATATTCTTTTTATCTAAGCGTCGTCGATGTCGGGGGACCGCTAAGGTTAATACTTTAAAAAATACAACATATGTACTTTAGTTTCTGTTAACCTTAGCGGTCCCCCGACACCGACGACGCTTAGATAAAAAGAATATTACTAGGTACTTATACTAAATTAACTTAGGCTAATTTTGCGGGAAATCAGCATAGTCCCAGCGGGATAAGGATAAACGAATTGTTCGCAGATGAAGTCGCGGGCAACAGCTAGGTAGTGCATAATTATTTTTTTACTTTTTAGTTGTCGTTTTTTGGCGGCTTTTTTTGTCGGGGGTTTTTAAAATTTTTACTTATTTTTTAGTAAGTTTGCCGTTACGTAGGTTATGATACAGATGTAGGTAGTATTTATTATTCTCCTCCGAGATGTCTTTAAATTTACTATGAAAGTCCGTTTCGTCGAACTAATCATTTTACGAGTATTAGTCATTTTACGTTGATCAATATCAATGATAGCTGTATAGTGATGTCATACATAAAGTATGTAGCAGTGGCGTGGCGTGGTAATAACCCTTTTTCCCACCAGAGGCCGTATTTCCTAACGTTTCTAACGCACGCGTTCGCAATCAAGTGACAGATTTCGCATACAAAATTTGTCATTTGATTGCGATTGCGAGTGTCAGAAAAGTTAAGCAATACGGCTGCGGGTTCCCCGAATTGTTTTCGTGATGTCAGTGATGACAAGTATGGCAAAACGTGCGTATGCTAACACCAAGGATTTGATTTCGAAGTCATTCCTAAATCACGATTTTTACAGCCACTGCCAGGCTGTCTAACTAAATTTTTCACTTGACGCCACTGAACTGAACACTGAATGCAGAAAACATATTTTTTGAAGGAAGGTTAAGCGAACTACTATTAGGTTCACTATACTGTCCTACTTATAGGTATAGGGTTCTCTTACCCGTATTAGTAATTAAAAAAAAAACCATCGGGGTCCACAAGTTTTCAATGCTTAAAGCCTTGGAAAAGACCCAATATTTAATGCTTTACGCTATTGTTAGCTAATACAGCGTAATAATGGTAACAGTTCAGTCAAAGCCGTTTCCACAATGCTTCGTTCGCTGCTTAATTAAGTAGTGAATACACCATACTAGCCGAGCGGAGGCAATCCCTGATTACCTACTATAGCTGTACATGTCGTATGCCGCGATATTGTTTGCCGGTCTAATGCATGACCGTGTTTCAGTAGGTAACTGTTGTTGCATATTCTTAAGCCCATACTTAAGTTTTCAGTGACGTAGATTTCAACTTGACATTCACAAGTTACGAATATTATACCTACGTTTAGGTTATGTATGTATTTTGATTTTGACTGGAGTTACGATTGAAGTTTTTTCTGTTAGATACATAATTGTAATTGGTCTTAGTCGGACGATCATCGTTTTTTACGATGAGCAATCAAGTAATGAGTCAAACTAGATGATTCAGCTGGTATCAGATCGAATAAGTAATTTTTACATATGTTCTATAATGTAAATACTTAAAGTTTTGATAAAAATAATGTTTTATTCGTTAATAGGGGCATAATATTAAAATTTCTGGTACCTACGTATGCACTAGTGTTATTCTCTAGTAAAAAAAACCAAACTTGTTATGTCAGATGATTGTAATTAATGGACATACAAAGGGGCGTTGTAGGTACATTGTTAGTTATCTCTTGGGACAGGGTCAGTAGTCAGTACAGCAAATGTTTATTTATCATTGTTTCTCTTTCACACCGATTTTCTCGGTGACTTTTTTAAATTTGATTTAAGGTGTCATTTGTTAAATGTTAAAATACATAGGTTCTTACATCGAGTCAGTATTAATGAACAATTTGGATGTTGCTATACATATGGCGAGGTATCGATATCGATTGTTATATGTATGTACATATTATCATTTTAATTAAAAATGAAATTTAGAGAATTCATACTGAATTCCTCTAAAGATCATAGAAATGAAAGTAATAAATTAATAATGTCACAAAATTAAATCAAAAATATCAAAATAAATAAGTTCTCCGCTTGGGATAGTCAAAACTTTAAAATAATAAAAAAGAAAAAAATATAATTTAAATTTAACCAAACAAATCTTAATAGAGTAAGATCCCAGGGCCACCAGACGTTACTTATTTTTGAAGTAACGAATTTTACGGTATAGACACTCTTCTATGTGTTTATGAGTGTGTGTGTACTAACTAGTTTGACTAGGCGGCCCGTTCACAGGTAGCAGGTAGAAAAGGTAGACAAAAACATAACTTACTTTTGTTAAATTCGAAGTGCTGATTTTTATATATGTCACATAGAATATTATTAAAAATAATATTTCATATTGACAGACCGTTTCTCTGGGCGGTAATTCCTCCCAGACACTTGAAACCTCATAAAAAAATTACCGAACTTTTGTTATATTCGAAGTCTTCTGCTTTTATATATGATGTTTGGGGGGCTATTTTAATACCTTTTGTGTACAGCCAGACCAATCCGAAGGGCCAAACATTCTCCCAGACACAATCAAAGTTCCGCTGAAGATTAAGACTTAATTAAATAATAATGGAAGAAGAGCATATTTTTACTGCATTTCTATATTTTTGTATTAATATAATAATAATAAATTGTCATTTAACTCAATAATTTGTTGTTGAAAACAAACCCTTTGTAGGCAAAAACATTAATTGTTTCGGGGAGCTTAATAAAAATTTTAATTGTGTCTGGGAGAATGTTTGGCCCTTCGGATTCGTCTGGCTGTACACAAAAGGTATTAAAATAGACCCCCAAACATCATATATAAAGCAGAAGACTTCGAATATAAAAAAAGTTCGGTAATTTTTTTATGAGGTTTCATGCGTCTGGGAAGAATTACCGCCCACAGAAACGGTCTGTCAATATGAAATATTTATTTTTAATAACATTCTATGTGACATATATAAAAATCAGCACTTCGAATTTAACAAAAGTAAGTTATGTTTTTGTCTACCTTTTCTACCTGCTACCTGTGAACGGGCCGCCTAGTCAAACTAGTTAGTACACACACACTCTTAAACACATAGAAGAGTGTCTATACCGTAAAATTCGTTACTTCAAAAATAAGTAACGTCTGGGGGCCCTGGGATTAATAAAAATTTTAATTGTGTCTGGGCGAATGTTGGACCCTTCGGATTGGTCTGGCTGTACACAAAAGGTATTAAAATAGCCCCCCAAACATCATATAAAGACTATTAAAGACTTCGAATATAACAAAAGTTCGGTAATTTTTTTATGAGGTTTCAAGCGTCTGGGAGGAATTACCGCCCACAGAAACGGTCTGTCAATATGAAATATTTATTTTTAATAATATTCTATGTGACATATATAAAAATCAGCACTTCGAATTTACCAAAAGTAAGTTATGTTTTTGTCTACCTTTTCTACCTGCTACCTGTGAACGGGCCGCCTAGTCAAACTAGTTAGTACACACACACACTCTTAAACACATAGAAGAGTATCTATACCGTAAAATTCGTTACTTCAAAAATAAGTAACGTCTGGGGGCCCTGGGATCTTAGACTATAAGTAAGGACAACTAAGTGTCGCGACGCGATGGTCAAGGTGAATTTCAAAATACTTGAGAGTTGAAGGCAAAAAAAATTGAATAATTAGTGACCTAAAATAAATTATATGACGCTCAATTCATAACACATCAGCTCATCATTAAACACTTCTAATCTTTCTATAAATAGTATTATTTATATATTTTTTTACATAAACTATGTAATTTTATTATTCTTTATACTTGTATTATTTATGTATTTTATATTTGTTACATGTTTTATATGTTTATTATATATTGTAAATAGTGAGATATTTGGGGTTTACATATAAATTTATATTTGTTCAAATGTTTTGCTCTATTTGTCGATCCTTTTTTTATTACTTTTCTCTAGCATTCAAAGGTTGATTGGCAGGATAAGTCTGCCTTTGTACTTAACAATTTGTATATTGCTGTAACCTTTTTTAAATAAAGACTATAAACAAACAAACAAACAATGCATGCAATGTCATGATCTTGAAACATTGTTTTTGTTAACAAAAATTTAATGTAAAGTCCCTACTGTGGCTCTATCGCAGGATTTCATAAATAAAACAACTCCGAATTTCGTCCCCTCGCGCCATTTATCACTGCCACTCACGATCACTTACTACTGAAGGTGCGACAGGTTTATGTATACGGGTGGATGAATTTAGTACTGTACTAAGTGAAGGTAAGTATCTGCATAAAAATTAAAAAAAAAGTAACTTAGTTTTTATAATAAGTATTTTGCGTTACCTTACCCTAAACACTCCCGTTTATTTTCATTCTTTTGTTCATTGAAGGAGAAAGATAGGCAAAGAGACTTCATGCGCTGTCTCAGCTGTCATACTGACAGTTTTGTTGTGACATATCGGTGTTATTTTTAAAAGTCGCTGAACTAATGTTGTTCAGTTTGACGAGGACGATCTGTTTTAATTATTTGCTCGTATTACAGGCCATACCCGGCATTTAGGATCTCTACGAGTTTTGAATATTTTGTTTTAACGACATGCGCACCGAAAAAAAGAAGAGTTGAAGATAAGAAGAAGTAAAATTAACACCCTTAAGCGTTGATTAAAAATTATAATAAAACAAATTTCTTCGTACAGACGTCGGGTGCCTTTGTCTTAAGATTCTAATTAATAACTTGAGTTAATTAATAAGTAATCACAAAATAGAAGGTATATTTTATAAAACCCTTTGAGAGTTCAAAGAAACTTTGAAAACAAGCAACAGCAAGAGCGGGTTGATATGTCTTGTCAAATATCTAAAATATTTGAATTTAATAAAAGAATTTCGATGTGAAAAGTGATTATTTTATGAATTTATTCTGTGTCTAGACTAAACTGCCAACCGTCTCGCCTTTGAAAATTTCAGGCGGAAAACTACTGAACATTATGCCTAGAGGAACAGTTTTACACTAGACGTAGAATATTCGTAATTTTGGTGCCAGAATTACGTATTTATTCAAATTCGTTTGTACTTTTTGCAATTGAAATGTTAGACGTGGATGCTAATGATAACCGGCGAATTCAGGGCTATCTGAAAACTTTGATAAATGATTTAAGGCATAAAGAAACAAAAAAGTACCTTGGATATGTAGCGTAGTAAAAGATAACAATATCTATCGCATTTCGCAGCAAGAAGCGTCCTTGAGAGTCGTACAATAGATAAACTTTGTCGGTCACCGTTAGTGAGCGAGGCGGAAGGTCGTGGTTAGTTATACAGAGAATTATACTGTTTATTTACGATACAAGTGGAGAATTGTCTCTGAGCTCTAATATATTTTTATCAAGTTTCATAATCCTTTATTGACTTACGTTGCCATGCATCCAGTTATTCCATCTTCAGACAGTAAATATGCTTAAAATATTTAAAGTCTATACTTGTTCGGCAGGAGTCTAAACAATTATTATGTTTATTTTTAAATTTGTGCCTAGAAACTTAATAATTATTATTATTATTATCATATAAATTATCAGGCAGGCAGTTGCAGACAACTGATAGGTACCTGTATCTAGCTGTTCCTTGATCAAGTATTCTTTGTATTGTTAATGTGTTGGTCTAGCCGGTTCTTAAATGGTTCACATTCAGTGCTGACACTGAGACTACTTGTTCTGGTAGTTTGTTCCATGTCTAATTGCTATAATTATCTGCTAATTGGGTTAATTATGGTATTTAGACCTTAATAAAACAAAAGCCATATTTTTAATATCCTTACTAACACTAACTTTTTAATATCATACCTAAATGCAAAAATAACTTTGTTTATCTACGTCACACCAATTTTTCGCAGACGGAGAAGCGGGTAACATCTAGTGCTTAGTAAAATAAAAACATTTTCTCAGTGGAGCATTGCAGCTGCTTTTAAAAACCATGAGAAGTATAATGACATCATTACCGTACCGCATATTTCAATCAGCTGATATAATAGTCTACCAATTATCCTATACCCGGTTTATATGCATCATCGGCATCGGCGTGTAATTGATCGCAGGTATCATTCTTCGTGTATGTTTTTCTAACGGTAAACTGAGAACATCAGTATCAATATATAAATCTAATTTAATGCGACAATTGACGAATAAAAATTTAGCATTGTATCGCTTAAGCTTAAAGTTATTGTTACACATGCTAGTTACTAGCACGAAAGCATGCTATTATTGAGAAAATGCTACCTACTACAATGTGTGTATAGGACACGTGCTACTATTAAGCATGCTTATTTAGTGGCATACTGATACTTCGGGTACTAGCATACTAGTAACGAGCATGTGTAAGGCGGCCTTAAAGTTGCGTAGTTTTTTCTGTCTACAAATTCGAATGGTAAGTAGGTATCGAATTGCTCCAAGCAAAATAAGAAAATAATTCCTCGTGAAAAGTGTTATTACGATGACATAATGTGAGATTATAATCCACTTTGCCGGCGCGAAATTATTTTGAATAACCTTCACATTGAGAAAATAAAAACGTTTGCGAGGTAATAAAATAATTCGTAGCTGATATTTTTATATAGGTATGAGAATTTCTCAGGCGTAATCGCTCATAAATATGGATGACATGAATACGAGAAATTCGGCTAGACTCGTAGCTACAAAGGCCGTGAAAATGAGGAACATGCCTTGACCTAGTGGGGCAAGGAAGCAGAGCCCTCATTGGACAAGGACCTTGTTGAGAGCTGATAGCTCGCGAAGATGTGTAATAAAAAGGGACGCCATTTTGTGAATCTCTTGAACTCCGAAGTTCTTTTGTTGTTTTTGCAAAGATTGAAATGAAGAAAAAAACAAGTGAAGTAATACGTACAGATCGCGTCAGAGAAAAGGAACCCCCCTTTGGTAATGACATCAAAGCGTTCAATATTTTTGTCACGTTACGTAGGAAGCCAGTTGGTCTAGTGGATAGATAGTTGGCTTCAACCTGCCTCGTCATACTAAGGTTCTCAGTTCAAGCCCCTGCGGCTTGAGATCTTTTTGTTTTTGTTTTTATTAAACACCTGCCGTTGATTAATATTAGAGATCTTTGTTAAAATAGGCATGAGGTATAAAAAAAGATAGGCATGTTGCAAACGCAATATTTGTTTATTTATCCATAGATTTCTGGGTCAGTAGGTATAGGTATACAGTTTTCAATCTGTGTTAAAATATGATTATTTACTTAGGTTATGAATTCAACTAAATTTACTAATAGAAACACTTGCTTTCGCATGCATCATATTAATTTATAAAAACAACACTTATTTTAGACTGTTAACATTAATTGTCGCTGTGATTACTGAGAAAGAACCAACATGCTAAACTTAATAGTATAGCAATTTACATCTTTCTCTTTTATCACAGTTTCTGATAACCTTTTTGACACAACACATTAAAGACAATACCTATGTGAGGTCAGATGGTGCATCATTAACAAATGACTCATCAACAAGGGAAATTTGACTGATCATAATAAAGGTCTGTTTATTATTGATCAACTACGAAATAACAATAATAGGAATAATAACACTTAATAGGAATTTTAACACTTGCTCTTTCGTTCTAATACTGTTTTATTGGTTAGTAATTAATGTTCCTTTTAGGAACGGAGAGGATAGCTCTCACTGTCTTTTATACTTCTTGAAGCCGTGTTTTCATGCTCGAAACCACTTTGAAACATGTATCACTATTACACAACAGTTCCCATGTTTAATTTACCTCATTATCCAAATTCTTATTAGATCTTATCTCACTGGAGTCCCAATTCAATACCATCTGACCCCACAAGTTTTCTATTGGATTTAGGTCCGGACTTTTAGTCAGCCATTCAAACACCGTCATATTTTTTTGGTAATTTAGCCAGTCTCTGACGATTTTGGACTTATGCACTGAAGAATTATCGTGAACCAGGTAAATTTGTCCTTCAGGATAAGCCACACGCACTGACGGCAGCATTACGTCCTTTAACACTTCAAGATATCGCTCACTGTTCATGCGGCCGCCTATTTCCACTAGCTCGCCTGGTCCCATTGAAGACATCCATCCCCAGTAGGTAACCTAAAACATTCAAACCTTTTAAAATATGTTGCAACATGGTGATCTACGAAAACTTCAAAATAATATTAAATACACGCCTTGAACGTATCCCTACTTAATATTATAAATGCGAAAGTAACTCTGTCTGTCTGTCTGTCGGTCTGTCTGTCTGTCTGTCTGTCTGTCTGTCTGTCTGTCTGTCGGTTACGCCACCGCGCAATAACCTTGGTCCGCGCAGACGACGTCGCGGGCATAAGCTAGTTTTAAATAAATGTGTTAATTACACAAAAATTGTAAAAAGATTTTATTATTATTTACCTAGTGTTAATCGCCTGCTTGATCTGAGATCTAACACGTTGTT
Source organism: Choristoneura rosaceana (assembly GCA_037349165.1). Lineage (NCBI taxonomy): Eukaryota > Metazoa > Arthropoda > Insecta > Lepidoptera > Tortricidae > Choristoneura > Choristoneura rosaceana. Next base: position 4,944,161 of record JAZBNJ010000026.1, read on the forward strand.
GGGGGATACCTCGCCCCGCTCCCCACTTCATCTCCACAAAATTTTTCGGCCATCCATGTCTGACTTAAAGCACTTTTCGTCCGTAAATATAACTATTTCGTTTTCCCAGTCGAAATTTACTGTTCTGAGACACACCCAAAAGTTTCAGATCACATTTCACATAACCCGTCGCTTGATAACTTTGCTTTGTATTGATCTGTTTTTCTCTGTATAAAAGAAAACAATAATATTAGAAATACATACATGAAAAGTGCAATTGGTCAGAAATATTTCAACAATAAATATTATTATTTCAAACTTACCGTTACGTTCATATCCCGTGCTATTGTTTTTATAAAATATGTAATTTTTGTTCCCAGAGAACAACAATTATAGCCTTCAAAAAAGTTGTTACTTAATCGAAATAATAAAAGCTTTTCGTGAACTTAATAAATCGGACAATATTACAACGTGAAGATATTCACACAAGGAGATCGACACGAAACGTAACGATTTGTAAATTTCGTTAAAAATATACCCTCAGGTTAGTAAATGGGACTCATAAAGTGTATTATCCAACATTCAACCTTAAGTAGCAGTTTAATACAGCAGTCTTCGATAATTCTCTGAAGTTACAATAAGGTAGTGCAACAATCGGTAATAAACCTAATCTATCTGTTCATATCTATACGCATTAGCTAGAACAGGATGCAAAGATTAAGTAAACATCTGCCACCCTCAAAAACTCAATACGAAAAACAAAGTTAGAACTCAGTATATCTACAGTCGCTGTTTCTTTGAAAGTCGCTATTTACTGTGCGATAAGGTTGTCTTTGCTTTGGCGCTTGGTGCATATCTACTGAATACTAATGACAATGGCACGCAACTAGCAGCTATTAATTTTGCAACAATCGTCAGGTATTGAAATGGCCTAGCGGCAAATCGAAGTATTTGACCTGTGCGCTGCTTGCAGTGAACCGAGTTCGATTCCGAGGATTTCGATGGGGGAAATTTGTTACATTTAAAAAAGATATTTTTGATAGTTGTCATTCACCGCTTGGTGAAAATGGACTGTGAATGTGAATGTAACTTGCAATGCGAGTATTGAATGTTATAAGAATTATGAGTTGATGTCCGCTCGTGGAATAACAATAAAACAATAATTGTTACCTACACAATTCGGATCGTATTCGAATATTATTACTAAGGTTCTCTTGTCTCACTCACACCACCAAAGATCGTATCAATTCAAATGTGGTTAAAAAAATATAAATAATCAATATCTTTTTTTTTTCAACTTATTTAAATGATCAGAAAAATACTACAAAAAAATAAATAAACCAAAAACGTAAATAAAACAAAAAGTGGATTTGAACCCGAGCCCTCCCTTTGATGCACTTGTCTCAGAGCTCGCGATAGTTAACCACAGGGCCAGACTGATCTGTCACGTGTCACACAGAGGGGTTCCTTTTCTCTGACGCGATCTGTACAAGTTCTATAACAGTATTTACAGTCGATGTGATATAAATATAGTAAAGTAAGTAATACAGTAACAAAAATATGTAAATTTGATGCTTTAGACGATTAATGTATTCTCCAGTTCTTTGTTCAATTGTTTCTAGTGTTTGTAACGAAGTATAATAATAATAAGTAACAAAAAAAATCAAAGTCACCCATTTGCTTAACCCAAATATCCACGAATCTCTTTTGGCTGTCCAAATATCTGTATATATTGGTACCGATGTGTAGTCAATTATTTACGGATGACTGCCCCCAATCATCCGATCTTGTCGTACCTGATCGCTTCCAGCTCCCATAAATATTTATCGGTTGTATAACTTCCAGTAACTATACTACAACAGGTTGACAGCCATCGGATAATAGACCCTTTTGTGAATGGAACAAGCATCGGTGTTTAACACGGACTATACTACTTTTAATCACCTGTTCTTATTACGCCAGATGCTGTAACAGATATGGGCGACGGAATTTACTCGAACGGGGGAAATTGATCGAAAAACTTCGACTCGTTAAAGATTGTCTGAAGAGCTTTGAGACTGAAGCTAGACTTTTATTCTGTTTCTGAGAAACTCGAGGACGACAAGGTTTTATGTTTCAATGCCTATCAAAAACATATATGTTTATTAAACACGGAACTTGTAGATGGCTTGTTATTAAGTAATTATTAAAAAACTATCATAATACATATTCAAGACCTTATGCACCACTTTACAAATCAATGTCACTCATCCGCCGAATGAATTATTAATCACCAGATTCACCAGTGATGAAAATTCGTATAGTAAACGTCATTCTTACCTTATATTACGCTGTACGCAGACTGGTAGAAAATTATTTTCATGGTTTTCTGTAGTCGGTTTAATTATTTGTTATAAAGTTTTTTGAAGTCGGTTAAAAATTAAAAATAAGTATTATGAAAGAAAAGTTATCTAAACTTTTTTAAACCGATTAACTGATTCATCGCAGACGGAATCGTGGACAACAGTTGCTAGTTAGAATAGTTTTATCTGTAAGCAATGCGATTTCACTGATATTTTCTGTGAAAAGTTTTCACAGCGAGTCACGTCACGATTTACTTGGTTTTCTATCTAACTTAATTTTTTTTAATATCGAAAAATAATTACATGCCACCACCCTTAGCAACACACGCGGCGTGCCCCGTGCCACCGTCAGACGCCATGGCGGCGGGCCCTCGCACGTGACACCTTCGCCATCTTTATAAACAACACTTGAATAATGATTAGACTCTTCACTCGTTCATAAAATGTGTAAAATATAGGGAATTGGGATAAACATAAACTCCACTAGTTCTTCGTGTCGGATCCCAAACTAAGATTCATAAGTTCTAAACGATTCAGTAACTGAACAGTCTTACAACACAGAGACGGGATCATTGCTTCTAACAAGGAGAATTAAATCAATTTTCCAATCTGTCGCTTGCAGATTTGCGAGGTAAGCAAATGCATAAACGTCGTGTTTGCTACGTGGTTGTTATTTAACTTCTGACCAGTTTGAACACTTTGAAGGTGCGATTAAACGTGGCTTTATTAGGTATTGGATTTGCAAGAGCATTGAAAATGGCTCTGAAGGTCACACCGAAGCCAAACTACGATTTGGAAATGCAATTTCCGTCCGCTATTGACAGTTGGGTAGCTAAATCGTTTAAAATAAAGGCGAACTCAATCTCAAAAGTAGCAAAACACTGTAATTGCCTTGTCACTTTGAGTAATTTTAAACGTTTCAAACTATCCCAGATTAGAGTACGTAGTTTATTTTCTTAAACAAAATGAATGAATGGTTGCCTGGAAGAGATTTTTTTTTTTTTTATTCGACTGGAAGGCAAACGAGCAAGTGAGTCTCCTGGTAGTAAGAGATCACCACCGCCCATAAACATCTGCAACACCAGGGGTATTGCAGATGCGTTGCCAACCTAGAGGTCTAAGTTGGAATACCTCAAGTGCCAGTAATTTCACCGGCTGTCTTACTCTCCGCGCCGAAACACAACAGTGCAAGCACTGCTGCTTCACGGCAGGATTATCGAGCAAGATGGTGGTAGCAATCCGGGCGGACCTTGCACAAGGTCCTACCACCTGCAAAATCGCTTTTAAGTGATAATACCGCCTATTGTCTAACCTTAATGTATGCGTAATATATAGTTTTTTTTTGTAGTGATTTGTGGTGTGCAGTAAAGAATATTTGTATTGTATTGTATACGTAAGGGGTCATCCATAAGTACGTCACACATTAAGGGGTTAAGCGGTTTGTGACACAGGAGCAAAATAATTGAAATTTTCATAGAAAAACCTGTGACAAGTCACAACTAGTTTTTGGATGGCCCCTAAGTGTTCAACTATTTTAATATTGATTGTACGTAGTTAGATGAGATGCTTTAGCGAATTGCAGTCTCAACGTTTCCGACACGCTGAAAATATATATTAGAATCTAATATTCAAAGTGCAGATCAAGTTTGTCCCACGACAAGTTTCGGGCTCCTGACTTACCCTTTAATATGCGTTGAATCGGTTCTAAATTACAGCTTGCAGTTCCCGTATAGCGGCTAAACGTTGCAACCGTTTCATTACCATATCGGTACTCGGTACGTACCAACGCTTTCATTACGCATTTGTGAATATACACTATACCTTCTTATAGTGAAACTACAAACAAGTCCACCTACGCACCGGCTGAGTCAGTGATCTCTATCTAAGATTTTGCCGTCTCGTTACAACACCTACAATACCTAAAGGCAAAGGCTCTATTTATGACTTGTGCATATACTAAACAGGGAGAGATGTAATACCTGAGTTGATGTTGACCTCGTTTGACGTAAACATTGCAGTTCGTGTGTGAGAGTAGTACATGCGGTGACGCACGTGCTCAACAGTTTTCACGGTCCGTGCCGTAACAAAGACGACGAAGTTATTGTTCTCGCGAGAGCGCTATGGAGCGTCGTCATCTGCGACTGAGATGTTCCCCTCCAAGGCTGCGCGATTGTGGCTTTTCTACTAACCTTCCCTGCTAACAGCCGACCCATTGTTTTACGCACAATAACGCTCCGTCAGATAAACGGGAATATACCTCTTTTGTACTGATTTCATAAGCGGAATCGACAGTTGAGATACTCTATTACCTAAATAATTCTTCTCAAGGCTGAGGTCGTGAACTCGTTCACTGGGTGCGAACGAATTGATGCTTCGGGGGAATTGAATCCTGTACTGTACTATTACTTCGTGTATAGATTTTGTGTTTACCCAGAGCGAGTGTGATCGCGAAATGGTCGTAATTCCAATTTCGTAGCAACGAGGTCTGCTATTGTAGCGGGCGTTCCTCTGAATAAGTTTGAAAGAGTTTCCCACTCAAGCGGACCCTTCAGAAAGGGAGCATTTCGACACGGCATCACGTACAGATTCCAAATGAAATTTCTAAGTGCTAAGCAATGGAAAGCTGCCGGGAGCGGTTCCCTTGGGAGAGCCGCCCGCGCGAATGGCTGGCGTATTTGCTTGCCGCCTCTTTTCTCCCGCAACGCCGCCCTCACCGGACGGCTATGAATGGCGAATGGAAACGGTCTCAATTTCTATTCCCGTCTATTGAATTAATAAGCCTCGCAATGAACTTTGCTTAACCGGACGCGGATCCCTTAAATAATTCATTCAATCTGCCGAGTCCGAATTTGTGGCTTTTGAGGCCGTAATTTTGCATTTCTGTATTAGCAATCAAACGTCCACGTTACTTATATTATGTAGGTACTTAATTTGCATGGATTTCTTCGAATAAGTTTTAACCAATTTGCATCAGGCTTTTCTGCCGCGGCGCTGTCTCATCAATTATTTTGCAAGTAAAAGTTTATGCTCAACAAGCGTAATAAAATTGTAATTCGTCCATTGAACGACAAATTTTAGGAATGAAACGGAAAATATTAATTTAAATAAAGTTGATCGTGACTTATTTTACTTACTCAAAATTATCTACAGCTCTTGAAAACTTAGTATTTTCATTTCATCCCGGGTTCCACTTTGAAGAGTTATCGAAGTTAAGATCATATATACTCTACAAGTTTAGTCGTCTTATTACCAATATCAGAACTTATCAAAGTTTCCTTGTATATCATGTTCAAGTTCTAGATAAAATGGTACTTTTCTGGTCGTGTAATGTGAACAAGTAGGCACACGAGTATTATTGTTATTACGACTCGGAATACCTTCACTTTACTTATTACATGTCATGTTAAACTTTAATACCTCTCGTTTGGCATGCTTATTTCATACTTTTTGGCTAAAATACACAGAAAAATCTGCTAATTGAGGTGGGACTGTGTAGCGTAAATATCGCCGGGGTTTATTTCGAGAGCGGACACAGATGGCGAAGGTCGGCCAGAATGCCTACTTATTTATTTAACATCGCCCACACACGCGTCTGGCTTTCTCCCTTAGCAATTAGAGTTTGTAAACCCAGGCCTGTAAAAAGAACAAAACATGCCGGCAACTAGTCTTCAGCATGTGTGAGATGTGTGCATTTCCGTGGGAGTGTTCTTTAGATCATTCATTACGTCAACACAGTTCTTTGTTTTGTTTCTATTCAATGATCGTTTGTGTTATTAAAATAATCGACGATGCCATGGTGGCAAGTGGTTTACTCGACTTGTTTGGTTAAAGAAAATTTATCAGATAAATAAAACAATACATTTGGCCAGGAATAGTCCCAATTTTGGCGGATTCGGTAGTAAATACATTTTTATTCCGACCGCAAAGGCGGCGCGAGCCGCTCTACGCCAGAATGAAATGTTAAGTAGGTAGTAAACATTTTCGCGGAGGTTTCTTGTTATTTCGTAAATGTAAATAACGTAGTGCTAAATCAAGTTACGTTTTAGCTGTCTGGGAGTTGAATTAAATTTTTGCTGTACCCTGCAAGTGAGGTAACTATGGAAATTGAAAGTTGTATAGGTAGAAAGAATATATTTCATTTAAAATTAACTATCTACATTAAAGTGATTTCTTTTGCAGACTGTATTACGTTTATAAAATAAAAGAAATAAAAAAACTTAAATTTACTTTCATATCATGTTTGTGTTGTTTTGTCATAGGAATTTATGTTCACAATGATTATCTACATCAATTACTTAGGTTGTTTTTCGACATCACAGAAGTGTAGCTGTGTTTATTCCGCAAGAATATTTCTGAAATATAATGAATTTATTCTAATTAAATAAATAAGTAAATATATTCGATACGGTTTGTGTTGTTAAGAAAATTTACAGGAAATTTATTTACAAAAAAAAACATACTTGTTTGTTTAAGAGAAGTATCGATGCAGTTTTATCGATATACCTACGATACGAACTACTCGTACATTTTACCCCAGAAATTACGATGACTGTTTTTTAACAACAGGAGTTCAACTAACTACACAATAGTAATTCGCAACTTTCATAGGTCCTGTGTTTATTATGTCAATATTTTAATTACGCGTATTTGACCGGTCGCGTGTTACCAGTCCATTAGGCCACGCCCGACTAATGTAGTTCTGTCATATCGCGACGCATCGGTATTGTATTCTATGTGAACTATGACTATGTATCAAGTTTTCAATCAGACATTTCTGTAGCTAAAACAGTAAAATGTTGTCTGTACACTGTGTACTCCACGTAATACCCAAATGAAAGCTAGAAAAATGCTGCTATTAGATTCAGACTTAGAAAAAAAAAATTACATGCCTTGTTTGATCCTCTCGCATTCCCATCGCAATACCCGACGGTTGTAAATTAATCACTGTGTCCATCGTTACCCGACGGGATGGAAGAAGATAAATTTCCCATCAAAACATAAATGTGAAATGAGAGCTAAGTTCAGTATTATGTATGATATACATAATATGTTATGATATAAATAATATATTATATCATTCATATCATTACTTTTTCTACAGAAATAATTTAATTAAAAATTACAATAAAATATTTAAAATTTACTAGTTTCTCATTTTTTCCTTTGTATTAACCCAACTACCTATCTGGATGCCAAATTCGAACTTTCTAAGTCAGCTGTAACTGGGTTAGAGTTTTGATCTACCTATAGGTGAGTTGGTGATAAAAATGTCGATTTTTGAATGTTAATATCTGAATAACCGTTTGAGTTGTGTTAATAAAATTTTGAGTGCATATGTACCTCACAAGTCTCTATAAATGAGTCAAATTTGACATGTTTATGTGAAATAGTTCGAATTATGAGTGGTTCAAAAGTGGCTTCAAATGGTTCGGGTAAAATTACACACGGTGCTGCCTGCCAGTTCTGAGCGCTTGACACGCTACCGTGTGTTTCTATAAGTAGATTGAGATACTCGCAAAGAAATTCCCTGGTGTTTTGGTAAAAATACTCTCAAAAACGGAACAGTGCATAAAAATAGTTTTTGATGATAAGCATTTGAAATTGACATTTATGTTTCGCTGTTTTATATTAAAAACAAAAAAAAATGGATTTTTCAGCATTTTGGGGTGAATTCGTAGCGAATCCTACAGCTACGGATAAAATAGAACGACAAGTTAATTTTCTTTACTAAAACAGGTGCGCCGGTTTATTCCTCTTATTTTCAAAAATATCCAACTAAACGTTTTTATTTAAGTGACGAACGTAACTAAATGGAAAAAACTAATCGCGATAGTGACATCATTAAAGTCATAAAACATTTATTGGCGCTTCGATAACATAATTTAAATGCGTTTTTAATACATTAATAAGCTATTAAGAATAAATATTTTGAATGGAGTAAATAAGTACATGTTTAATTAAAAATCTAACGACAATTAAGTTAACCCTTTACGACGCTATTAGAATCCAATTGGGGTTTTAATAGAAGGTTGGGTGTTTTGATTCCGAGCTGCTTTTCCCGTTTGTAATAAAATTCGCAAAACCTTAATGTATGTAAATTTTTCCTATCACTGAGCTTAAACGATATACTTATTGTTCTGTATTGTTTCTTTTGGGCAAGGGATAGTAAAATTAAACAGTTATCAAGAAAGTCCAAAAAAATTAAGATCTGGAGACAACTGCGTTAAACAATGTTCATTTCCTTCAAAACAACAGAAAACCAGATCTAAACACCGCCCTAACTCAAATTTGGATCATCGGAACGAGCTTGAACTAAGAGAACGAAATATCCTTCCCTATACTTAGTTTTTTTAGTATTAGAAAAGGGTAAACAATCTTGATGAGTTTTTTTATTCAAAAATGTTTAAAAAAAAACTAACTATTACTTATGATACCAAAATAATGTAATTGATCATACGCGCATACTAATTCTTATATAGCTATTTGCTGTGACTTCTTTTTCAAGTGCTTTTCAATAAAAAGACACGTCAAGATCGGTTACGTTCTTTCTAATGCAAAAAAAAAGTATAGACGGAAGCGTGACGTTGCGTGCCCATTATACGCAAATATCCATCTATAGTATCTAAGTTACCTATAGTATCCGGGTAGCAAACAGTTCTACGTTACGTAATAGTAAATAAAATAGCAATAACAAACGACTAGTCTATACAGGCACACCATTTAAAACGAATAGTAGTAGTTTTGTAGTAAAGTGAAGTCAGCGTTTCGTTATGGCCGCTCCCAGCCTGCAACGCCCCAACGGTAGGGGAGGTTATAAAATTATACCCATCATTTACCCTGGGGTTTGCCTTCCTCGAACGTTTTTAACTCCCGTTATATGTTGTCGAATGTCACTTAATGTGCTACGAAATGGTTTTTCGGAAGCTTTATGATGTTTTTACTTCTCATATAGATTTTTATCGACACGTACTACGACTCAAACTTGGAAAAGTAAGTACTTAAGGATTTCAATGTTATGAAAGTTCAATAAAAATTAAAGAATAGATAATATTATCTATTAGTATATACTTTCCCAACATTTACAAATTTAATCACAACATAATACTACTCCATCAATACCATAATAGTACTCTGCATTATAATTGACAGATATATGTATCGGTATAAATCTGTGTCATTTGATTCGTTAATTAATAACTTGCCGTATCCAAAATCATTCTTTTATAAAAAGAGAATTCATTACATCGTCGTCGCCAAAGTTTCCAATTTTCATGGCGATAATTCTACCTTTCAAATTTTAATTAAAGAGTCCAATCGCTGAACTTTTTAAATTGTCCTAGAAATTATTTTAAAAAGGTACTTACATTCATAAACGAGAGCTAGGAGTATAAAGATGTTTTCTCCAAAATGGTTGGAAATGTCCGCCTAACTGTCGCAATAACTGTCGTAAGTTTCCAATCCGCACTGGGCCCGCGTGGGAACTATGGCCCAAGCTCTCTCATTCCGAGAGGAGGCCTGTGCCCAGCAGTGGGACGTACATAGGCTGAGATGATGATGATGAACTGTCGCAAACATAGTACACGAAGTGACACGAAGTTCTTCCTTATAGACTGCCACAAATTAAAACTACTAATCCACGAATTGCTTTTCCCCGCCTTGGCAGTAATGTACTCATTTAGGCGTCAGTTTTAATGCTTACGTGTATTCTCTGTTTTCTACATTCTGTGTCGCAAGTTTTACTTTTGATCTCTGCTCTGCTGCAATAAAAAAATAACTTGACAATAATCTAGGGAATAATCATTTAGTGATGTGATTTATAAACTATTAACGGTATCTGATTTGTAAAGAAAAGACAAGAAAAATGTTATCAAACATGCAGTCGTCCAACGTTAGGTATCAAGTGAGTGGCATGCAATGCAATACGAAGATAACGAAAATGTAGGCATAGTAAAAGAAGGCCGTGCCAAATAACCTTCAATGAAATATTTCACTACAACGTAGACAATTCAGAACCATCCATCGTTTAATTCGAGTCAATTACCACAAGGTCTTTTATTTTCGTTGTATAAAAGTATCCCATACCTATCGATACGAATTTAGCAATATTTTTTTATCGACAAAACAGGCTTTTACTTACAGATTCATCTTAAAATTTTAGAAAATAGATCACCTGTTGCTTTGCTTTCCTATTAAAAACCAATGAAGACTTACGTAAAGGAAATATATTTCAAAACTGAATTTTCAATTTATAACAACCAGCGAGATGCAACCCAGCAATTTAGTTAAATTATTGTGAAGGAAATGTAATAAAAGAGACGTAACAGATGCGGTGAAATCCAAGAAAATCCACAATGAAATAACTATAAAAATCCTATACAGAGCTGCACAATTCAAACGGCTTAGTTATTTTCTTTTCTTGTGACGTAAACAATATCGTGTATTTAAGGTACGACTAAAATAAACAATAAAATTGCTTATATAATTATCATGTCACGTAGGTACGCTCGAAATAATCTACGTTTGCGTATAAAATCTAGTCACGAATACAACGGGCAACCCTCACGGTCATATTTTATGCAAACGTAACTTCAGCACCTTGATCTTTAAACATTTAAAACCGCTTTCTGCCTGGTTCCAAAAGGGAAATGTTTCAAATATGTAAATCTGTTACCTACTGCCTGTTGGAACTTGAAATTATTTTTACATGTTTAATGCCGCATTAACAACTCTGGCAGGTAAGTTGAAGAATACAGTGACAATTTGGTGTTTATGAATAACAAATAGCACTTTCGTTGTGTACGTCCAATTAGCTAGAAATTATTTAGGCCTATTTAGGTGAATCAAACTGTCTTCCAGAATTCATTTCATTCAACTTTATTTAGTCCCTACAAGATGAATCGCCTTGCCGACGACTTGATTAAGGTCGTCAGATACCAAAAACTCATTATTATTTATAAGGATTTTGCCTTAAACTAACCAGGAATAATTTAAAACTTACGAGACAGTGACGTCTTGGAGTTCGCTGAGCCCTGAATCGATACTACGATGGGAAACTAGTACGTCACTAGTGTTTGCGCCTCGTCTCTAAGGTGACCGATGCCATTCGTAATTGTTGGTCGATAGAAGTCTTTTGAATGGCACTTTTGAGTTCAATCACGTTGTTAGAAATAATTAAAATAGTTGTCTGCTATTTATGTCGTTGATCAAAATGCTTTGATAGAGAACAACTAGAACAACAATAGAGTAGAGAACGTATGAAAGAGGAAATATATTACATAAAAAAATACCATCCAAGCATTGTAGGACCTTGATTTAAATCAAAACATATAAATAGAGATTAGCCAACATAACCATCCGTTGCTTAGGTACTTATTTTATTAACACTGTTACACTCTGTGACTAATAAGAAATGTGTGAAATTCGTAGAACAAACAGCGGTATGTCATCATTTAACGCTCTATGCTATGTCTTGATGCTTTTGATTAACCACTTAATATTTTTGTTTCAGGTATGAACAAGATGATTAAGTATTTCGCCAAGTTCCCGGTTTTGATAGGTAATTGTATCGAAACGAAAGCTTAGGTGAAGACGTAATAACAGTGGAGCCCGTTTAAGACCCGCGACGCCGCCCGCATATTTACGACCTAAGTTGGCAAGATATTTACCCTAGGCGCGGGCTCCTAATTCCGTTACTATTTTTAGAATTCATTGTGAACGATCCTATCGACGAAAGCAATTTGCCCATGTCCTCGAACAAATTTACATAAGAAGTGAAATCATTAGGGGCTATTTCTAAAGCTCCATAAAAAGTTTGCAGTTTGTTTAATATGCGAGTTTCTTCGAGATTTTATCGCCAATTTGATGTGAGTGAAGTTAGCACCGCCATTTTGGAAATTCGAAAAACAAATGGTTGTGCTAGGTTGTGCTAGGGTTGTGCTAGCTTGTGCTGCTATCCATTTTTGAAAATTCCAGTCAACGGAAAAAATATTTCAAAAAAACTTTTTTTTGAGCTAGCACCGCCACTTTGTCCAAATTAAAAAAAAAAAGTTGTGCTAGGTTGTGCTAGACTTGTGCTAGTTTGTGCTGTTATCAGTTTTTCGATATCGCTTATAGTTTCGTAAAAAAACGAAAAACAAAAAAACGTCTCAGCACCGCCATTTTGAAAAATCGAAAAAATATATACTCTGCTAGTTTGTGCTAGACTTGTGCTCACTTGTGCCGAAAACTGTTTTTCGATAGCATCAATAATTTCAGAGATAATTGCAAATAAAAAAAAAATCTCAGCACCGCCATTTTGAAAAGTCAATTTTTTCAGCATTGTGCCAGTTTGTACTTAGGTAGGACTGACTTGTGCCGCAATCCGTTTTTTGATATCTCTTTAAATTTTTCAGAAAATCGCAAATCAAAAAATGTAGAAAGCGACATATTTTTGAAAATTTTGAAAAAAAAATAATTCTATATATTGTTCTTAAGTTGTGCTCGCACGTGCTGTACACCATATTCTCATATGACACACAGATTTTTTCAAAACACATATCATAATGTAGACGAGGTCTATGTCATAAAATGGACTCGGTGTCAAAAATTTCAAAAAATTACGTATGTGCTAAGTTGTGCTAGACTTGTGCTAGCTTGTGCTGTTATCAGTTTTTCGATATCGCTTATAGTTTCGTAAAAAAACGAAAAACAAAAAACGTCTCAGCACCGCCATTTTGAAAAATCGAAAAAATATATACTCTGCTAGTTTGTGCTAGACTTGTGCTCACTTGTGCCGAAAACTGTTTTTCGATAGCATCAATAATTTCAGAGATAATTGCAAATAGGTAAAAAAAAAATCTCAGCATCGCCATTTTGAAAAGTCAATTTTTTCAACATTGTGCCAGTTTGTACTTAGGTAGGACTGACTTGTGCCGCAATCCGTTTTTTGATATCTCTTTAAATTTTTCAGAAAATTGCAAATCAAAAAATGTAGAAAGCGACATATTTTTGAAAATTTTGAAAAAAAAATAATTCTATATGTAGGATCATGGATGTGTCAGGAGGGCGGTATATGATCTGGATAGGGGTATCCAAGCCCATAATTCGTAGTAAACCAAATAAAAGATCAAACTGTTGACGGTAGACACAACGGCAATTTATTAAACAGAAGGTAGGTGACCTAATAATTAATCATAATCACTCATGTTCTCTTAATTAGAAACGAAGTAACACCACTAAAGGTGTAAGTACAGGGAGGCAGAGTAACAATGTACTTGGTTTCCAAAGTACCGTGCATCAACCTGTATGAGGGTGTATTAAACCCTTAGAGTAAACCGACTGGTTTGTCGGGAGCGAGTGCTCTTGAGTCGAGACTAAGCAAGACTGACGATATGACGGCTGCAGGCCGTTTTATAGGGCATCCCCACTCTCATTCGCTACCGACAACCCCGTCCAATGGCGCGTTCGAAGCGCCATCTGTTCACTCAGAACTTAAATCATAATAAACAACATTATCTTAGTGCTATATGCCTTAAACATAACGAAATAATCCAACATTAATTATCATTATCAAATTACAGCGATTTAACAGCTAGTTTCATATTACAATAACAAAATAACAACCTTTGGTTGGCTACACCGTATTTAAGAATGTTTATTACCGGAATAAGTTGTCGATTCTAATTCTTAATGCTAAGTCAATCTTTTTAATTAAAAACATTAATTATGTAACTCGTATCAGCCAGATATATGACATTTTCAATTGTTTAATCAAAATAAGGAGGTCAAATTCTGTCTACCTCACATTCAATTGACAACTACTCGTAACTCCGACACGGCCAGAACTGACAATCACATGTCCTCATGTGGAACTACAAAATAATGCTATGAAATAAGCAACGTTCGGCCTTTCTGACCCATGATATCTAAAAATAGTACAAAAAAACAATGATATTCAATTTAGGTAATACAGCATTCAATAAAACAGTTGGTATATCACAGAAACAACACACAAATCACAAAAAAAACAATGATTCAATTTAGGTAATACAGCATTAAAAAAAAACAGTTGTAATATCACAGAAACAATCAAGGCGTCAAGATAGACAACCGAGGCGTCAAGATAGACAACCGAGGCGTCAAGATAGACAACCGAGGCGTCAAGATAGACAACCGAGGCGTCAAGATAGACAACCGAGGCGTCAAGATAGACAACCGAGGCGTCAAGATAGACAACCGAGGCGTCAAGATAGACAACCGAGGCGTCAACATAGACAACCGAGGCGTCAACATAGACAACCGAGGCGTCAACATAGACAACCGAGGCGTCAACATAGACAACCGAGGCGTCAACATAGACAACAATACAATAACTCTTTATTGTACACCAGAAATAGTAAGCTAAACAGAAAACAGGTACACAGAGAAGAAAATTAAAAGATTATTAATTTAGTGGCCTCATCACTTAAGAGCTATCTCTTCCAGGCAATCTTAAAGAACTTAGACATCTTAAAGGCTATGACATGTTTGGGGCGGTACTTAATTATCAACATTTTCATCATTAATATTGTTATCAATGTCGTTCTGTCTTACAACGACCTACCCGAGGAATTAACAGAATAGAAAGTTGAAATTGCTTGAAATTTCGTAAAGGCAATGACAAATGAAGGGACGTTAAACAGAATGTTATTAAGCAATAAGATTTAAACTGCAATGAACTACTCTTCCAACTGTCACCAGTGCTACAGGCGTAATGAAGCTTCGACGCAGCCAACCTGCGCGACACACGTCCTCATGTGTGGGTACATCTGTAACGTAAAAAAAAGCAGCACAGTCTCGGTTCGGCCAATTGTGATTAAACGTAAGAGGAGTAATTTGACGAAATTACTGTAAATACTAATCAATGGCCATAAAACAATTTCCAAAGCCTTAATGATTATTCACAAAAACCTACATTCCTAATCAATGTAGCACAAAATAATTAGTACGCCTCAAGAAAAGCTCCTTTAAGTTTCTTTCATTTAATTGTCGACTAGAAAATAGTTGTGAAATCAACTTCCGTCAGCAGTGTTTCCGGACAACCATGACAAAAATAATAATAAAACTAATATGACTACTAATCCAGCTGTCCCACAACGTGACAACATCCTCCATAAAATCAAATCTCCCAGGCTATTCCACGGAAACCATCACCCCAATTTGAAATAATTTCTGATGTCGTGGGATGCGGTCCACCCTTTTTTGAAACTGTAACTTTAGATATCGCGTGGGCGGATTAAAAAAAAATCAGAATAGATCATAATGGGCACTCCGTAAGTATTATAACACCAGGCGAAACTTGGGACAGTTCCTCGACAACGTCCTTGGCGGCTCGATTGAAGGTCAATATGATTTTGTTTTTCCCAATCATCGTCACATCAGTGCAGTCATTATATCACCTCACAATACAAAACTATTTTACCAACTTTCAACACGTAACACGGGAGGTCCTTTTTTTTAATTCCTAAATTTTCTTTTTTTTGTTCGTTAACTTTCAACGGAAGAAGTCAGTGTGTACTCGTAAGTCGTATTACTAGAACAACTAAGTTAATAATGGTCTGTCAAAGATTAGTCAAAACATTTTCAAATAAAAACAAAGTTAAAATCAGAAGATTAGGTGTAAAATACTTTTAACCATTTTTATCTATTGCCTCTGTTTAAAGAGAAATATCCAGAGTTGACACATACAACATATGTACTAACTATCCTTCCATCCGTACCACAAAACCATCGCATCTATTCAGTAACATTAGCGACCGTTTACCAAACGCACGCCACTTAGTCGTGGCCGCATGGCAACCGGAAAAATCGAAGCCCGGAATTTTACGCTTACGTCTACGAATGGTTCAACATGCATACAGCCTAAGCCGAAGATACATGAGTCACAAATGGTAATTAAAAATTGAAACTATGACACAAACTTAGTTAAAAATGAATTTAACTGCCGTCGTTAAATAGTCGTCGCTGATGTCGTTGTTGTCATTCATGTGAGAATCACTACCAAGCATTTTTTCGACGATATTTGAGCGCAAACATCTTTTAGAAAAGTCTGAAAAATTAAGCTTGTAAATAGTAATTTGTACCTCAAAGTCATTTGTAAACCCTTTTTATTGTCATGTTTTTCGTTATTTAGCAAAAATTGTGAATTTAATGCGGGTAGTCAAACTACCTTCATTCGAAACAAAAATCCGTTAATTAAACAATTCAAACCGAAAGGCTAGATTAAAGGCCAGAAATTAGCTTACGTACTCGTACCGCTTCCAGCGAGTTATTATCACAAAATGATCAAGTCACACTTTAAAAGCAAAAAATGTTTCACTAGAATCACAGTGTCATACAGGTACCAAAGAATCAAAACATAGACTACTTATTATTTTAGCCAAATTAATTAATTGTTATAACCAAATTATCTGATCTTTGTAACAAAATTTAAATGAAAACGGAATTACTTTTTGACGTCTTAACTTTTATCGTCCGAAATCGCAACAAAATGAGAATGACTCACCGGATTTCCCTTTGTTTTCCATCTAATCCTGTTCCCGATAGAACACAGGACTATACGACGCTGTGTCGGGCCCCAGTCTCTGTTTGCCCGGACTGAAGTTCAGGACACGAAGACGTTCGTTGACTCAATAACCAATATCTTTGGAGTTATCGGAGCAGCTATTGTAATGTCTTTAGCTTCCCGCACAAGAAACCATAAATGAGGCGCAGTAGGACGCAGTTGTTGCTTGTTGCAGAATCAATCATCCATCCATCCATTCCATCTTTGGATAAACTCCTGGTCACGCCACTCGGTCATAATTGTTTACTTATCTTTGCTATTTTTTTTTTGTGGTGTATCACGTCCACTATCCCACTTCTGATGTAGGATCATGGATGTGTCAGGAGGGCGGTATATGATCTGGATAGGGGTATCCAAGCCCATAATTCGTAGTAAACCAAATAAAAGATCAAACTGTTGACGGTAGACACAACGGCAATTTATTAAACAGAAGGTAGGTGACCTAATAATTAATCATAATCACTCATGTTCTCTTAATTAGAAACGAAGTAACACCACTAAAGGTGTAAGTACAGGGAGGCAGAGTAACAATGTACTTGGTTTCCAAAGTACCGTGCATCAACCTGTATGAGGGTGTATTAAACCCTTAGAGTAAACCGACTGGTTTGTCGGGAGCGAGTGCTCTTGAGTCGAGACTAAGCAAGACTGACGATATGACGGCTGCAGGCCGTTTTATAGGGCATCCCCACTCTCATTCGCTACCGACAACCCCGTCCAATGGCGCGTTCGAAGCGCCATCTGTTCACTCAGAACTTAAATCATAATAAACAACATTATCTTAGTGCTATATGCCTTAAACATAACGAAATAATCCAACATTAATTATCATTATCAAATTACAGCGATTTAACAGCTAGTTTCATATTACAATAACAAAATAACAACCTTTGGTTGGCTACACCGTATTTAAGAATGTTTATTACCGGAATAAGTTGTCGATTCTAATTCTTAATGCTAAGTCAATCTTTTTAATTAAAAACATTAATTATGTAACTCGTATCAGCCAGATATATGACATTTTCAATTGTTTAATCAAAATAAGGAGGTCAAATTCTGTCTACCTCACATTCAATTGACAACTACTCGTAACTCCGACATATATATTGTTCTTAAGTTGTGCTCACACGTGCTGTACACCATATTCTCATATGACACACAGATTTTTTCAAAACACATATCATAATGTAGACGAGGTCTATGTCATAAAATGGACTCGGTGTCAAAAATTTCAAAAAATTACGTATGTGCTAAGTTGTGCTAGACTTGTGCTAGCTTGTGCTGTTATCAGTTTTTCGATATCGCTTATAGTTTCGTAAAAAAACGAAAAACAAAAAACGTCTCAGCACCGCCATTTTGAAAAATCGAAAAAATATATACTCTGCTAGTTTGTGCTAGACTTGTGCTCACTTGTGCCGAAAACTGTTTTTCGATAGCATCAATAATTTCAGAGATAATTGCAAATAAAAAAAAATCTCAGCACCGCCATTTTGAAAAGTAAATTTTTTCAACATTGTGCCAGTTTGTGCTTAGGTAGGACTGACTTGTGCCGCAATCCGTTTTTTGATATCTCTTTAAATTTTTGAGAAAATCGCAAATCAAAAAATGTAGGTAGCGATATATTTTTGAAAATTTTGAAAAAAAAAATCGCTATATGTTGTTCTTAAGTTGTGCTCGCACGTGCTGTACACCATACTCTGATATGATACACAGACTTTTTTAAAACACATATCATTTTGTAGACGAGAGTATATGTCATAAAATGGACTCGGTGTTAAAATTTTAAAAAATTACGAATGTGCTAGGTTGTGCTAGACTTGTGCTAGCTTGTCCTGTTATCAGTTTTTCGATATCGCTTATAATTTCGTAAAAAAAAAACGAAAAACAAAAAAAACGTCTTAGCATCGCCATTTTAAAAAACCGAAAATGAAAAATGGAAAAAAATAAAATGAAAAATATGTATTGTTGTTAATTAAGTCATCTTATGTACTTACTGGTACTAACATGAGAGATCTCCTATTAAGTTTACAAAGAAACCTGTGCCAGGAGATCCCGCTCCACCCCAGTCAGACCTTTTAAAATAACGTATAATCTGGTAGTTTGTGCTCACTTGTGCCGAAAACTGTTTTTCGATAGCATCAGTGGTTTCAGAGATAATCGCAAATAAAAAAAAATAAAAATAAAGGAATGTTTCCTCTCTATACAATTAGCTAACGAAAGTATTTAAGGTTGTTGCCGTCCAGGGTCCATTGATACTTTCCACGCTGTTTATTGTGCTTAAGTTGTGCTCGCACGTGCTGGACGCCATATTTTTGTAAAATACAAATTATAATGTAAACGAGAGTAGGTATATGTCATGAAATGGCAACTATAATACTTAATACCGGATGGACAAGTGGTTAGAGAACCTCACTAAGAAGCTTGAAGTCCCGGGTTCGATTTCCGGCCGGGGCAGTTATTTGTATGAATAATACGAATGTTTGTTATGTACAAAAGTATGTATTTACTAGCTTTTGCCCGCGGCTCCGCCCGCGTGGTCTTCGGTTATCGCGCGCTGTTCCTTCGGGAACTGTGCATTTTCCCGGGATATAAACTAGCCTATGTCACTGTCGGGCCCATAAACTATCTCTATGTCAAAAATCACGTCGATCCGTCGCGCCGTTTCGACGTGAAAGACGGACAAACATAGAAACACACACACTTTCGCATTTATAATATTAGTAGGATAAATAATTAAGTATAGGTATGGATCTATATAAGTATATTCATCCGTTGCCTAGTATCCATAGTACAAGCTTTCCTTAGTTTGGGACTGGGTCAATTGGTGTCAAGTGTCCCATGGTACTTTTTTTTTAAATGGACTCGGTGTCAAGAATAAACGTTTTTGAATTTGAATTTCTATTTCTAAAAAATACGTATGTGCCAGGTTGTGCTAAGCTTGTGCTACCTTATACTTAAAACTATATTTCAATATCTCATTAATGTATGACTGTTTGTGTTCTTAAAATAAATAAATAAATAAATAAATATATTTATTTATTCACCACTTACAAAACATTGTTTAAAAAAAAACTGTACCGCGTTTTTTGATTTTTTTTTCAACTTCGTGTCAGTTTGTGCTCAACTAGTACTGGGTTGTGCCGCACCGCAACCCGTTTTTGATATCCATATATTTTTTTCTGAAAATCACAAATCAAAAAGTGCTATTTTATTGGAATAAAAACAAATTACAGATTGAGCTAAAGTATTGCTCACGTTTGCTGCAAACTGGTAACAGTTCGATTCTGCGAAGGTCGCAGTTCGAACCTAACCTAAGTAATTTTTTGGTAGGAGTTCTATTCTAACCTAACATAAACTACTTTTCTAATAAGAGTTAGATTCTGGTAAGGTCGCAGTTCTAATCTAACCTATTTTATATATATATTATGTAATTATCGCAGCTCTAACCTAACCTATTTTTCTGTTAGCAAATAGTTTATGTGTGGGGTAACTGGTTAGATTATAAGTTTACCCTCTGTGTTTGTTGTAATGAAATTTTGAACAAATCAACTTAATTAAGTTTAGTAATTCTGCCATTTCAAATTTATACATAACGAATCATCTCTCTGCCAAATAATATTCCCTGAACAGTTTGCCTTTTAAATCATATAACGTAACCTAACCAACAAAAAGTTAGACAACCCCCTACTATATCACTTCAAATTTCAATATCTCAAAAACGGCTAAACCGATTGTCATGATACATGTCTAAAACACATCGCTAGAAAACCTGATTTCAAATAAAACAACCGCATTCAAATCGGTTCATCCATTTACCTATGAGCTACAGTGCCACAGACAGACACACACATAGCGTTCAAACTTATAATACCCCTCTTTTTGCGTTGTGGGTAAAAAAATTGGAATTAACTGATCACGAAACAAAATAACACCAAACGATATTACGAGAATTAATGTTCCTTTTGGTTGATAAATAACATTTTGTTATGATGTAAACAAACAAGCTGAAAGTAACATTAAATCTTAAATATTTAAATGGTATAATCGGACGTTGATGGGATAAAATTACATGACATAATGCTTTTCTAACTAATAACAATTTATTTATAAATAAACAAATAATATATATAATAATTAACAGTTTCTTGAAACGTTTTCGATAAAATGACATTCGATGTAAAGCTTGTCGGTAAAACCAGAGATACTCCTGACCCCATTCAGTACATTACATAATTTCCATGATAACTGTAAGTGTGTAGATACTATCAAACTTTATATCTGTGCTATCAACCATTGAGAAGTTCCTTCAAGAAGAGACGACCCTGGCTGCAGCATCAACTGGTATGTATCACTTAAACGCCTTCTCGTTGAAATTGAACAATTAGGTATTATGCAAAGTTTTGTATTTGTCCTATCAACCATTGATGAGTTCCGTCCGGCGGAGGCGAGCCTAGCTGGACCACCAGGATTTTACGACCAGATTGTTGTTTTGTCATCAGATTTAAGTATGCCAAATTACCAACCGAACTGAGGTGGGTCACATACTATTTAACTGGACAAGTTAAATAAAGGCTAGTAATAAATAAGTTTTTGTTAAAAAAATAATAAAACGCTTGCAGGTGGTAGGACCTTGTGCAAGGTCCGCTCGGATTGCTACCACCATCTTGCTCGCTAATCCTGCCGTGGAGCAGCAGTGCTTGCACTGTTGTGTTTCGGCGCGGAGAGTAAGACAGCCGGTGAAATTACTGGCACTTGAGGTATTCCAACTTAGTCTTCTAGGTTGGCAACGCATCTGCAATACCCCTGGTGTTGCAGATGTTTATGGGCGGTGCTGATCTCTTACCACCAGGAGACCCATTTGCTCGTTTGCCTTCCTGACGGATAAAAAAAAATACGGGCTTTTTTGTTGACTGTACATTACGTTCACTCTACTTGCATTGTCACCCAAACTACATTTGCGTACCAATTTCAAGTCGATACCTTAACCGTTGAAGAGTTCCGTCCTGCGGTGACAATACTGGTCGGACCACCAAAATTTAACTAGCAGATGAGGTAATGTATCATCACCGGGCATACAGTCATAATAATGCTTTATTACTAATAAGTAGGTATGCTACATTTTAAGTCCGCTCCGCTCCGATTAGGCCTTAGCGCCCGCTCACTAAAAGGCTTGGCTCTACCATAAGTACCATAAGTACCAATTTTCTTTTTATGACACTCTTATTTGCGGCAACGCTGGTAAGTTACTACAATCTAGTAATATTTTTTTTAAGGTTTGTTACGTAAATGGTGCATATTCATATTGTTAACAACACTACTACTATTGTTATTAGTTGAGTTTGCCTTGAAGAGATCGCTCTTGAACGACAAGGCAGCCTATTGCATACCTTACAATTTTTCTCTATGTGTACCTCTATGTGTATCCATACTAATATTATAAATGCGAAGGTATGTTTGTCTGTTTGTGTGTTTGTCCGTCTTTCACGCCGTAACGGAGCGACGGATCGACGTGATTTTTGGCATAAAGATAGTTTATAGGCTCGAGAGTGACATAGGCTAGTTTTTAGCGCGCGATAACCGAATACCACGCGGGCGGAGCCGCGGGCAAAAGCTGGTAGATACAATAAAGAGTCATTGTTCATTCAACGGATTTTAGAAAAAATCTCAGTCACATCAAAATATTATCATCAGTGCTATGTGCAGACGACTGAATTTGACAGAAAAGTGCAGTTTTGTCCTCTACTCGTGTAAACATTTTGATACAGGCCTAGTCACAAATGCGGGCACAGCTCTCCATTCGGCAGCTTAATTTTTTTCACCAAAAGATCTCGTACAATTTTTTTAAGTTTTGTTTTTTTACTTCGATTTTATTTTTCATTATAATTTGACAATTTAAGTAGTAAAAAATCAGTGTTGTTATCATATTGATGTCACATGCATGTTGCGGGATTATTTTTAGAAATGGTTCGGTTGAGTCGTTTTTTATGGCTTACTATATTTTAAACCTGTTCGTATTAAACATAACCTTTTATTGAGAGTAAAATGTTTGTTATATTTTATGCACGAAACCTCATTTTCTTAAACGTGTTTTTTTAGCGTTTTTTGGTTGCTAGGCGTTATTAGCCGTTGCTAAGGCGGCCAAATCGCCTAGCAACGGCTAGCTATATCGTTTAAATATTTACCTATAAGTTTGCGATTTTAATGATGTTTTATAAAAGTTTCTATGATATAATTAGTGACTGTTTGATTTATTCGTTTTTGTGCAAAATTAATGAAGCAATTTATGGATCACAAACCTCAATGAAGCCAACTTGATAAAGCGCTCGTCAAATCCGCTCTGTACTAATCACTGTTTACCTATTGATTCTTACAGTAAAAAAAATTATACTAAGTATTTAACACTATTTACAAGGTTTATAATACAGTTAAAAATTTATTCACACTAAGTCGAGCTTATTATTATTTAATTATACAACATACGAAGTCCGCAGAATTTCCCGCGAATGAACTGGGTTGATAAGCAAATTTTTTTTCTGCCGCATGGCAGCGGGCGCATGGCAAGGGTCTAAGGCGCCATTAGCCTCCGACAGGGCGACAGCCAAAGAGGACGAGAATTTAATAGTTTATTACTGATGAGTCCAGTAAGTAAGCCATCCTGGACGAGTAGAAGTTTGATGGTCGAACCGCCAGGTGAGGCCATCAATGAAGCGAGGCCAGGATGGCGATTACTGGTCGAAGCTTGTATAGTGCTTTTCTCAAAAATAAAACTTTTTTTTTTCCATTTGATAAATTTCTAATAACAATTCATTATACTTATCTCTCTGGATTTGGGCAGCAGCAAGTTGTTTTTTGCTAATTCAGCCTCCGCTTTTATATCAGGAGGTGTGCCGCCCATACAATATCAGAATCTTCAGATCTCATACTTAGGCAATTCACTGAATATGTTTTTACTTAATAAGAAATTCAATTAATAAGAAATATTTCCAAAATGTCACAAAACGAACGTAATGAACGAAATTCCCGCTTATTTTACTTTTTTTTTTTTTCTTTTCAAGTCGCAAGATCAATCATAACACCAACCTAATAAAAAAAATACTGTGTTGATTGCAATCTTAAATTTAATTGATATTACTCAAAAAACATGTTTATATCGATTTTTTTTATTCGATTGGAAGGCAAACGAGCAAGTGGGTCTCCTGGTGGTAAGAGATCACTACCGCCCATAAACATCTGCAACACCAGGGGTATTGCAGATGCTTTGCAACCTAGAGGCCTAAGTTGGAATACCTCAAGTGCCAGTAATTTCACCGGCTGTCTTACTCTCCGCGCCGAAACACAACAGTGCCATCACTGCTGCTTCACGGCAGGATTAGCGAGCAAGAATAAGCTAATTATAAAAGTGAAATTAAAATTTATGACAACAAAATATATAAAGTATACAACCTCGTTGCACGAAACGAACGCCGCTGTTTTTTTTTTTTTTTTTTTTAATAAAATCGTTCCTTATACTGCCTACCTCTTACGAGTTGGAATAAAATTTTGTTAAAGTAAATGAATTTGCAACTAATCGGTTTATATTTATGTTTCAAAGAATAGAAATTCTAATAAAATCATATTTAAAGGTATAATAAAATTTATCCTCCTGCCTACCAGAGGTACTTTTTTTGGAATATCTTTTTGAAACTTTCAAATTATATTGCTTAGAGCTTAAGATGTTCAGGAAAAATAGAGAGAAAAATCTTCGGTTTTTCCTACTAGTTTTTCACTATGTACTTTACAAAGGACATCAGCATCCAATTAAGTTGTCCCTTGCAAAGAACATAAAGCTTTCTTAGCCTTCAAAACTGAAAAATCTTGGGTAATATAAAAGGAGAATAAGACAAGCCTTAGAGCAACATTCAACGTTTATTAAAAAAAAAAAAAAAAATCACAAGATAAAGTGAGTACACGATAAAATCTGGCCATGCATGATCTGGTGTTACTTTGCAATGAATTCTAATTTCCAATCAGCACTTTATTTAAGTAATTAGTGGTTATGAAAATACATAATAAAAAAATAATCATAATTTAAAAAAATATAAAAAAAATGTAAAAAAATAATATATTTTCAACCTATTTATAAAAAAAATGCTAATAAACAGCCTTTCCGACTAACTTAGTAGGTACTTACTATGGTTTTTAATTGGATTCAATAAAAATCTTTAAATATTAAGATTAATTAGAGTCTAAGCGGATTTTTTTTGTTATTATTGAAATAAACAGATTTAATTTAATTCAAAAATAGGGCGTGCGTCTGTAAGTTTTAGCTTCGTATATTTCACAGTGCCTTAATTATGTTGAACAACGTCTTCTGACGGTCTTTGCTAGGTTTATATGTAAAAAATACATATATATTTCTTAACCTGGACATTCTACTTTATAGCTTATTACATTGTCTTTGTTTGGAAGTATTTTAACTTTGGCGAATTTGCCTTTTTGACAGAAAAGTGCCTCCCATATAAAACTACTTTAGGTGCTTGGATTAGAAATTTTTCCCGACTCCCCCAACAGGAAAACAGTTACATATGTTGTTTTTTGGAAAGATGATATCCTGTTGAGCTTAAAACAGCTTGTGAAAATATAAATACATTGTGGCATTGAAGTTGGAATCGAGTGAAAAATACCAAAAAATGCCGTTCAAAGTAATTTAGGCACAGTGAAATACATAAAGGTAAAACTCTCAGACGCTCTAACATTTCATTATGATTGTATTTTTATTATGTAGTTTCATAACTACTTATTACTTTAAAAAAGCGCTAAGCTACGTAATCGATGATTTTCGATTTTCGCGCAATTTATGTTTCTCATCACTAAATGTCACTCGCGACGTCAAAAATACCTACGCAAAGTGTTACACACTCGGTCTCCATACAAATTGCTGAACTCTTTCCTTCTATCTCGATATTACTTCTGTGATCTCCTCTATCTCGGTCAGCTAATGCTGAAAAAGGTGGAAAACTCATTCGTATTATGTCCTTTTTTCCTTATGTGCTGTACAAAGTACATATATAGTCTGAATTTCGCATTCTCAATAATCTCCTTTTGTACTTCGCAAAGGACATAAAACATTAGAGCATTATGAAACGGAAGATTATCATTAATTTTCAAAAATAACCATCTAGAAAGTAAATATGTTAACTTATTTTTGATATATTACACATATAGAATGTAAACTGTGATTAAAAAACGAGATTAATTGAGATTAAACTTACCTTTGCCCGGGCACAGGCACAAACGTCCAATTTTAACCGCCATTTTTGGAGAGTGACAGATTTTTGTTGACGTTTCTATTTTAGACTATGAACTTTGACAGCTAAATAACACGTTATAATAAACGCGTTGGGGTTGCCAGTAAAAAATACCTCGCTAGAATTTTTTATTTCTTATGTCCTACCCAAAGGAATAATGTAGGTACGAGGTTATAATTAAAATTATACGTTTGTTGTTCAACCTTTTTAATGACCGTAAGATGAGGCTCTTTGCATTACCTATATAAAAAAAAGTTTAAATTACAATGATGTTATGAGATTTGTATCGTACTTACTGGACACTTCTGCATTCTGAATTCAAAACCTCTCTACTTACTGGACACTTGTGATCTTCGTCCGGTATTATCAACTTACTAGAGACTTTTTGAAGATGTAATGGCGACTTTACGTATCATTTTTGAGAAAAATTATTATTTATTCAAAATACTTGCACCTAGTGCTTACATTTTGGTGATGTTTTTATTAACTTGTACCCTTATGTAACTAGTTATGTTTGTTCGGGTGGAATTCATATTTCAACTTAAATTTGAATGGATATCTCTGCCCTGATATGACAGAAGGCCGCTAAGTTAAAAATCAAACTTTCGAGAAAACCGGCAAAAACCGTTTGAATGTAATTTCTAGAGTTGTATGATCGCTAGAGTAAATATGATAATTATAATTGATCCTGATAGCAAATTTTATTTAGGACCTACCTACGAAAGTTTTATTTAAATATATTACATACTTTGACATAAAACTGAGATTGCTATTTTAACGTAGCATATTAACTTCACAAGATATAATAATACTAGGTATAAGGGACGCATTATATACCTTAATCCCTTCTCTCCTATGAATTTCTTAGTAAGTTTTTTACTATTTATATTTTGAAGACAATGCTACGAAAAATGGCAGTTTAATAACTTAACCGCTTTTATGCATCGGACATGACACACACTAAATGGACAAAGCAAGCCCCTAAATAACTTTAACCGCTTTTGAAGTTAGTGTTAGTATCGAAAAACAATGATGAAATAATACGCATAAAAGTAGTTAAAAGACTTTTGCGATATTTTTGGGTAGTTTCTTAGGTTTTGCCGCTTTTATGCTTACGATTTAAGCAATAGCACAACTGGAGCTACTACTAAGCAAAACAGTTAAATAATGAAAACCGCCATAGTAGTAAACAAAATTATTTAGCCGCGTTTTCTGTAGAATAAAAACAAAAATATTTTCGGAGATAAATTCGTCAGTCGCCTTTAAAATGCTTTAACGTTTTTATATTCAAGTATTGTTTCTAAACTGCTCTTTTGCTTCTGACAATCCGAAAAAAATTGCATTTAACGGCCTTATTGCTTACAGTATCTCAGAAACTAAAGAAAATAGAGAAAAATAGAAAAAAATATAATACTGAAAAGGCTTAAGGTGACTTAGCGGCCTTTTGGCATATTAGGGCAGATCTTCAACCGATTGAGCTGAAATTTTGCATGCATGTATAAAACCGATGACAATGCAATATTATTATGAAGTAGAGCTGTTCTGACGATGAAGTTAGTTGTTGGCAATATATAGAAACTCTGTAATAAAACGATACGACATCGATTTTGGTCTCATTTGATTCGTCTTGACGTTTACCTACTTTGGTAACTAGGGACAAAAAGTACCGTCAGCAAAAAAGCTTGTATTAGATTTTTTGTAGAAAAAGAAAATCACTGAACTGTTTGTTTTTAAAACATTTTACGGAGGTGCGGAACCCTTCATGCGCGAGTCGCTCGTACTCGCACTTGACCGATTTTTTGACAATGTGACCGATAATTTGACAATGTGAGTAGTAAACAATCAGTATTGTTGTTCTATTTATGCCACATATTATTTTGTGGCATTATTTTTAGAAATGGTTCGGTAGAGTCGTTTTTTTATGGCTTACTTATTTTAAACCTGTTCGTGTGAAACATAATCTTTTATCGAGAGTACCATGTTTGTTACCATTTATGCACTAAACCTCATTTACTCCACCTGGGTCTTTCTATCTTCCCGTCTTGTTTCTCATTTCCCTCTCCTTCATTCTATGACAAAAAATGGCGACGCTCTTATTTTATCGGCTGGAAAATTTTACACCTGTTTTTTTATGTATATTATATTAATAAATTGTTCCAGGACAAACAAGGAACTTGTTTTTTTTAAATCGCTAATGTTCTGAGGTAGGACTTTCTCAGCAGTTTGTGTTTATCATTGAAACACATCCACCTAGCAATCATCATCATCAACCGGAAGACGTCCACTGCTGGACATAGGCCTCCCCCATAGGACGCCATAACGAACGACAACTCGCCACTTGCATCCACCGGTTTCTTGCAACTCTCACAATGTCGTCAGTCCACCTGGTGGGAGGCCTGCCAACGCTTCGTCTTCCGGTTCGTGGTCGCCACTCGAGAACTTTTCTCCCCCAACGGTTATCTGTTCTTCGAGCGATGTGGCCCGCCCATTGCCACTTCAATTTTCCAGCATAATTTTCCAGCTATGTCAGTGACTTTAGTTCTTCGACGAATTTCCGTATTCCGGATTCTATCGCGCAAAGAAACTCCAAGCATATCTCTCTCCATAGCTCATAAGCAATCATATTTATTGTGAAATGGCACACGTCTGCCTAGCCGTATAAAACAGGACGGTAATGTTTCAGTGTTGATACAGGCATACGTGCGGGCAAAGTTCTCCATTCGGCATCTTTTTTTTTTCACCAAGGATCCCGTGCATACGAAGATATGGCACCTAGTGATCCTAAAATACCTGTTGAACTTTGGTCTACTCGTAATAAATAACTGGCAACGGATTTATACTACAAAGAGAATATAACCACTACGTTTTAAGAGGCGGGACTCCCATACTAGCGAATGGAATCGAGTTTGTATTGAGTCTGCATGGCAAACCATTACCAAAATGTACGCCTACGCGTGTATGTATGTGTGTGTGTAAGATCCGTTTAACGCCAAAAAACAATACTACCAACATAACAGATTTAAATAGTGCAGCATGCTAAACGTTTGCGCTTTTTATCGATATCGATAAAATGGTGAGGGTTGAAATACAGGCTTAGGTCAACAATTTTTGTAATAAAATTTAGGTTAAGATCGAGTCCACACTTAAGTCGTATACCTACACATAGTATTGGATTTAGGTGTGGACCCAAAATAAAATACAAGTTTTCTATTGATTTCCTTTATTTTTTTCAAAGCCCTGTTTTCAAAGTGAATTTCACGTATGTATTTTAATACATGTAATTTTTTTATGGAAACATTCACCAAATCTTCTTTTCCCACTAGTTTGTGCCCTGCATCTGAAAACATTTTATCGTTAAAACAGAGGTATTTATTTTTTTAATTTACGGTTAAAATGTTATGTAATCACTAAACTCAATAATTTATCCAGGCCGTGTGTGTCTTGTCTACCCATGATCAAGATATTTTCAACTGCATTGAAATATCGGAAGTTTGAAAATGCCTATAATTATGGTCATATTGCATGCAAGTTGTCATAAAGTTCCGATCTTTCTTCTTCTTATGTAAAGTAATATTAGTTGCACTGATAAACAAATAAGCCTACAGTTATCGATAGTTGCAGTACACATCCCTAGTGGACAATGATAAGGATATTAAATATCTATTTCCCTTTGTTTATTTAACTTGCTGCTACAAAATATAGCTAAAAGTATCTAAGACAATACTTACCGGTTCTCGTCAAAGGGAAATTTTGCCATAAAAATCCTTTTTTCGTGATTATGTCGACTTGTTCGATTTCCACAAATTTCACACGTTATAAATCGTCTTTTCGGTGCCAATTTCACAAAATATGTTTACGTCAGTCACGTGTCACTACTTTAGAAAACAATTAAGACGAACTTAAATAGAAATCTAAAGAAATTAACGAATAAAGTATGCGAGTCACAATCACAAGCTAAGCAACATGCCTGACATGACACTCATGACAGTTGACCTGACAGCTAAACCATAGTAAAAGGATTATCCTTTTACTATGGCTAAACTGTACTGAGGTTTTAGTTTATATTATATTATGGTAATGGTTTGCCATGCAGATTCCATACAAAAGTTTTTTTGTTCTAAGTTGCGCGAGACTGTTATACTAGATAGCACATGTACAGCTCTACATAATGTCTTACGAAGTTTTTGCTTCAAGGCTCTGTGTAGGCCACAACGCCCGCTAACTAAAAGGCTCGTCTTTAACGTGACACACTTACATATTTGCGTATTATTAAGTAGAGCTTGGTCAGAGTCGCATACGTATTCTTATGGCATACGAACGTTCACAGATTTTAGAAGAATTTTCAGCCACATCAGAATATCATCAGTGTTACGTGCAGACGACAGCATTTGACAGACGGAACCAGTATTGTTGTCTACTCGTGTAAACATTATATATATACAATGTCTGGAGAGTAATAATTTAAAGATCAACGTGAACAAAACGAATCTTACTCGTATGCAGCTCTACACACATAGAGCCAATATAACGTTTTAAACTTTCGTGATTCTCATTCATAGTCAAAAAACCATATACGGGACTTATCACGCTATATTGACACGAGTAATATTTACCTCGACGTTTCGGCAACGTTACAGTTGCCGTGGTCACGAGTAGACTGATATTACTTGTGTAAAAATAGCGTGATAAGTCCCGTATATGGTATTTTGAGATAGAGCCAAGTCCATAGATCTAACCATTAAATATAAAAATCGGTCAAGTGCGAGTGCGAGCGACTCGCGCATGAAGAGTTCCGCACCTCCGTACAATGTTTTAAAAACAAATAGTTCAGTAATATTTTTTTCTAAAAAAATGTAATACAAGCTTATTTGCTGGTGGTACTTTTTGTCCCTGGTTACCAAAGTAGGTAGGTAGTCGTCAAGACGAATTACATGAGACCAAAATCGTTTTATTACAGAGTTCCTATGGCCAACATATAAATTCATCATCAGATCAACTATATGTCACAATAATATTGCATTGTCATCGGATTTATACATGCGTGTAAAATTTCAGCTCAATCGGTTGAAGATATCCACTTCAAATGTGAGTTGAAAGAATCCACCCGAGCAAACATACCTCATCACAATAAGTTTTTGTTAAAAATTTCATTTTTAATACAAGCTTTTCTTGCCGAGTGTACTTTTTGTTGAGTGTACTTGCATTGATATCTAAACTACATATCTGTACCAAATTTCAAGTCGGTACTATTCACTATTGAGGAGTTCCCTCCTGCAGAGGCGATCCTGGCAGGACCACCAAAATGTCACTACCAGATTATTGTATTTTCACCAAATTTACATAAGTATGCCAAATTTCAAGTCAATCGGACCGCTGGAAGTGGATGAAATTTAGCTTCCAAGATTTGACCCAAACAAACGATAAAAAAAAAACAAACAGGGCCAGCTAAAGAAAAGCTTCTACAAAAATTTCCAAAATGTACTTAAGCACTTGTACAAGTATTTCGAATAAAAAATAATTTGATTTCTCATCCTCTTTGTTTTTGGCAGTTTGCTTCTGAAGCTACTGCCACCCAGGGCTTTAAAAAAAAAATGGCTGTCATGCGGTTTATTCGCGGGAAATTTTGCGGACTTCGTATGTTGTGTAATTAAATAATAAGAAGCTCGACTTAGTGTGAATAAATTTTTAACTGTATTATAAAGCTTGTAAATAGTGTTAAATACTTAGTATGATTTTTAATAGTGTAAAAAACAATAAGTAAACAGTGATACTTAGTACATTGTGGATTTGGCTAGCGCTTTATCAAAGTTGGCTTCATTGAGGTTTGTGATTCACTTCATTTATTTTGCACAAAAACTGATAAATCAGACAGTCACTAATTATATTATCGAAACTTTTATAAAACATCATTAAAATCGCAAACCTAAAGGTAAATATTCAAACGACATAGCTAGCTGTTTCTATAGGCGACTCAATCGCCTTAGCAACGGCTAGTTTTTGCTGATTTGGGACCATTTCGTGACAACAATTTCGTTCTTTTCAATATCTTTTTCTTTTGTAATGCTTTGTATATACTTTTGTCACGAATAAATGATTTCTTTCTTTCTTTCTTTCTAATAACGCCTAGCAACTAAAAAACTTAAAAAAAAACACTTTTCTTGTAGGGCGACCCCCTTTAATTTATAACTTTATTTTATTTTTAGTATTTGTTGTTAGAGCGACCACAGTAATACATAATCTGTGAAAATTTCAAGTGTCTAACTTTTACGGCTAAAGAGATAGAGCCCTGTGACAGACGGACGGACGGACAGACGGACAGACAGACAGACAGACAGACAGCGGAGCCTCAGTAATAGGGTCCCGTTGGCACCCTTTGGGTACGGAACCCTAAAAATGAAGCTATCACTGAAACAGATACGACAAAATTTCTTGGTTTCACTTTGGATAAGTTTTGCAAGTGGAATCATCACATAGAAAATAATGATATATGTAATAAAATTTACAAGTTCTTATTTCCATTAGCTAAGGTAAAGAACATAGCATCCCGGGAGGCAGCGCTTTGTACGTATCATGCCTACGTGGCCTCGGTGTTGAGATACGGCATTCTGTTATGGGGTAACTCGATAGACGTCGATCGCGCATTTAAAGCACAAAAAAAATGTATTCGTGTGATAATTATATGGAGCAGGGTATCGAGACCATTATTTAAAGAGCTACGTATCCTACCGTTACCATAAGAGAAGCCAGTATATTTGTGAAAAGACACCCTAAGTTCTTCTAAACAAGAGCCCAGGCTTACAATTCCAGAGGTCGGGGAAGGGATGAGCTGGCGCTACCAAAACCAGACATTGGTATATTTAACAAAAATGCGTACTACATGTCTATGAGGCTTTTTTATTCGTTGCCAGATTATGTCAGATTAAGAGAAGACAAATCGTTCGTATTAAACATTAACAAGTATCTCGTATAACATTGCTTTTACTCAGTAAATGATTTTTTTTTATCCTGATAAATAATGTTTGTATTCATATTGACATCCATATTTATTGTATTTCTACTGACATTGCCATTTCTTTTTCTATAGAGTACCTATAACCAGTTTGACACTGAATGTAACCTTAGACTTCTTCCTAGATTAATATTCATTGCCTTAGACTGAGTCAATAAATATTCGATATTTCTATGTTGCATGTGCAGGAGAATATGCCTGGACATCAAACTGTACACCTATAACATCCATATTATGTAACCATATTCTATGCAAATAAATAAATTATATTTATTTATTTTAATTATATTTGGTATTATTGATAAAAGAAACTAAATAATGTACATGTGGAATCGTGTGAAGGAAAAACAAACTTTTCAAATAAAATTAGAAAAAGTTTATTAAAAAATTAAAACTAGTGAATACGTATAAAGAAAAAGCAAAGAACAGAAAACACAACTAGCGCATAGGCTCACCCGATCGTAACTCATCTTTCTTTCACTCATTCGCTCGTCTCAATCGTTCCACAGAAATCTTCAATCACTCGGTCGCTCGTTTACATCAACTCATTCAAATAAAAATCCACCCTCATTCCCACATTCGGCCATCCTACACACATGCCTGTCCCCAGGCATCCTCCAAACAGAACATCTTAAACATCCAAACATCTTAACCTAAGGTACACCTTAATCCTAAAACATGTTTGCTATACCTAAGCCATCATTACTACAAACAACTCTAGGTACTTACAAAGTCTTAACTTAAATTCACATAACAATAGCAACATCTTTATTTAGAACAAACATAACACCGTCTTTAAAAAATCATCTTAGGGAAAAAAAACATCCTCTTAGGAAAAAAAAAAACATACTTAAACAACTTTAATAAATACAAAAAAAAAACCATAACCACCTTAAATTTTACTCCGTACCAGTAGGTAAACAACGATAACTGTAATCTTAACCTCTGTCTAGCATCTTTAACAACTACTTTACACTTTTCATCAGTCCAATAAGTATACAATTTCTTTGTACCTCTCATAAACGCCTGCGCCTTTAACACCAAATAATTATGAAGCCAACCTTCATCTTGCTTCGACAGTTTCACTTGGGTGTCGGTTATGATAACAGTCTTATCACAGATCAGTTTTCGGCCTAGACTCACGTTAAAACACTCATCGTTGATTGCAAAGTCCGTCTTCTCGTATCCCGGCGATACGACTCGTGATACACCAAGTTCCGCCACTAAAAATGTGGGATCGTGCGAAGGAAAACAAACTTTTAAATAAAAATAATAAAAAGTTTATTAAAAAATTAAACTAATGAATACGTTAATAAAAAGCAAAGAACACAAGAAACACAACTAGCACCCAGGCTCACCCGATCGTAACTCATCTTTCTTTCACTCATTCGCTGGTCTCAATCGTTCCACAGAAATCTTCAATCACTCGGTCGCTCGTTTACATCAACTCATTCAAATAAAAATCCACCCTCATTCCCACATACATATTAAACATAACTTTCTAACAATAACTTAAAACAAAATAAAAAATTAACCTAAAGCTAAAACAAATTTTCCAAAGAGTACCCCTTAGGCAAGGTCCCGAAGATGCTGGCAGCGTTTCCTCTTTGAATAGCTAGGCTAATTCTTTGTAAATTATTATTACTATTATTATAATACATTTTTTTTTTCACCATAATTCAAGGCTCTGTATAGCTCACAACGCCCGATAGCTAAAGGTTCGACTTCGAAATGAAATGAAATTTATTTTTAACCGACTTAAAAAAAAGGATGAGGTTCTATGTTCCAATGTTTGCATTTTTTTTTAATGTATTTTCGCCGATTACTCAGTCAATTGTGGACCGATTTTCAAAATTCTTTTTTATTCGAAAGGGTATTCTTCTGAGGTGGTCTCATTGTCACCAAGTCAAAATCTGAGGATCCTAGGGAAATCGAGGGCAAACCTCAAATTTTATAGGCACACCTGTGGCGATTTTGGCATTTTTAGCATTAAGATGAGCATTTACATCCAGAGTGTATCATTTGGTAACCTGGACCTGATGAAGAAGACCATAGATGACCAATGGTACTCGTCGAAGCTAAGCAATGCTCGCTCATCTATAAACGATCATGATTAACATACCTAGATAAGCGAGTAAGAAGAAGCTTTAAGTAAATGATTCTTTCGAACTGATCTGGTGCTGAAGCCAGAAGGTAAGCAACGGAACTCTGTTAAAAAACAACGTAACTTAGTCGTGTTTGGGCTTGATGGAATCGTTGTGAGATGCACTTTGGCTACAAATCACTAAAAAGAGAGAAACACCGAGGCCACGTAGGCATGATACGTACAAAGCGCTGCCTCCCGGGATGCTATGTTCTTTACCCTAGCTAATGGAAATAAGAATTTGTCAATTTTATTACAAATATTTTCTATGTGATGATTCCACTTGCAAAACTTATCCAAAGTGAAACCGAGAAATTTTATCGTATCTGTTTCAGTGATAGCTTCATTTTTATATTTAATGGTTAGATCTATGGACTTGGCTCTATGTCAAAATACCATATACGGGACTTATCACGCTATTTTTACACAAGTAATATCAGTCTACTCGTGACCACGGCAACTGTAACGTTGCCGAAACGTCGAGGTAAATATTACTCGTGTCAATATAGCGTGATAAGTCCCGTATATGGTTTTTTGACTATGAATGAGAATCACGAAAGTTTAAAACGTTATATTGGCTCTATGTGTGTAGAGCTGCATACGAGTAAGATTCGTTTTGTTCACGTTGATCTTTAAATTATTACTCTCCAGACATTGTATATATATAATGTTTACACGAGTAGACAACAATACTGGTTCCGTCTGTCAAATGCTGTCGTCTGCACGTAGCACTGATGATAATATGAATATTATTCTGATGTGGCTGAAAATTCTTCTAAAATCTGTAAACGTTCGTATGCCATAAGAATACGTACGCGACTCTGACCAAGCTCTACTTAATAATACGCAAATATGTAAGTGTGTCACGTTAAAGACGAGCCTTTTAGTTAGCGGGCGTTGTGGCCTACACAGAGCCTTGAAGCAAAAACTTCGTAAGACATTATGTAGAGCTGTACATGTGCTATCTAGTATAAATCCGTTGTCAGTTATTTATTACGAGTAGACCAAAGTTCAACAGGTATTTTAGGATCACTAGGTGCCATATCTTCGTATGCACGGGATCCTTGGTGAAAAAAAAAAAGATGCCGAATGGAGCACTTTGCCCGCACGTATGCCTGTATCAACACTGAAACATTACCGTCCTGTTTTATACGGCTAGGCAGACGTGTGCCATTTCACAATAAATATGATTGCTTATGAGCTATGGAGAGAGATATGCTTGGAGTTTCTTTGCGCGATAGAATCCGGAATACGGAAATTCGTCGAAGAACTAAAGTCACTGACATAGCTGGAAAAATATGCTGGAAAATTGAAGTGGCAATGGGCGGGCCACATCGCTCGATGAACAGATAACCGTTGGGGGAGAAAAGTTCTCGAGTGGCGACCACGAACCGGAAGACGAAGCGTTGGCAGGCCTCCCACCAGGTGGACTGACGACATCGTGAGAGTTGCACGAAACCGGTGGATGCAAGTGGCGAGTTGTCGTTCATTATGGCGTTCTAAGGGGGAGGCCTTTGTCCAGCAGTGGACATCTTCCGGCTGATGATGATGATTGCTAGGTGGATGTGTTTCAATGATAAACACAAACTGGTGAGAAAGTTCTTCCTCAGAACGTTAGCGATTTAAAAAAAACAAGTTCCTTGTTTGTCGTGGAACAATTTATTAATATAATATACATAAAGAAACAGGTGTAAAATTTTCAAGTCGATAAAATAAGAGCGTCCCCATTCTTTGTCATAGAATGAGGGAGAGGGAAATGAGAAACAAGACGGGAAGATAGAAAGACCCGAAAGAAGATAGGAAGAAAGAAAATGAGATTTAATGTATAAATGGTAACAAACATGGTACTTTCAATAAAAGATTATGTTTCACACGAACAGGTTTAAAATAAGTAAGCCATAAAAAAATGACTCTACCGAACCATTTCTAAAAATAATGCCACAAAATAAAATGTAGCATAAATAGAACAACAATACTGATTGTTTATGTTTACTACTCACCCTAACCCTAAAAAATGAAGTGAAACAAAATAACGTGATATGCGAAAAAGTCCATTAAATTTTCGTCTAGTCTCAAGCACTGGTCCCACCGGCGGCTACAAACTATAAGCGAGTAAAACTATAAACTACAAACGAGTGAGCGAGAGGCGAGAAGCGAGTATAGTTTTGCTAGTTTAGACGCTCGGCTATAAGCGAGTGTTTGCGTGCGACGGGCGATTACTCGCTGCACTAGCTCAGCTCAAGTACCGTTGAGCTAGTTTTATAGTCGATAGCTTATCGCTGCGGTCAACTAGTAGACAGTGGTCCCACCGCCAGCTATCGGCGAGCTCGGCGGTCAACTAGTAAAATTCTGTACTAGAAACAGTTGACAATCGGCGGGCGGCTAGTAAACAATTCTATGGAATTATCGCTTACTCGCCGGGCGGTGGGAGAGTATCCTCGCCGGCAGTGTGAACAGCTAGCTATGAACTATAAAAATATAACTCTCTCTTTTATGTACACGGAAGCGATTATCTTTTGTTCGTTTCTTGGGCTAGAAAATAGCCGATAGCTCATAGCTTACTAGCTCGCGGTGGGACCAGTGCCTCATGGTCATGCAGAACAGGCGCAAAATTTTCTAGCCGATATAATTTGAGCGTTGCCTCCTTTGTCAGAGGAAGAGGTAGGTAGAGAAAGAGAGAAAAAAGAAAGCACGACGATCCAGAAGAAGAAAATGAGGTTTCGTGCATAAAATATAACAAACAGTTTACTCTCAATAAAAGGTTATGTTTAAAACGAACAGGTTTAAAATATAGTAAGCCATAAAAAACGACTCTACCGAACCATTTCTAAAAATAATCCCGCAACATTCATGTGACATGAATATGATAACAACACTGATTTTTTACTTTTTAAATTGTCAAATTATAATGAAAAATAAAATCGAAGTAAAAGACAAATCTTAAAAAAAATTGTACAAGATCTTTTGGTGAAAAAAGCTGCCGAGTGGAGAGCTGTGCCCGCATTTGTGACTAAGCCTGTTGTCAAAATGTTTACACGAGTAGAGGACAAAACTGCACTTTTCTGTCAAATTCTGTCGTCTGCACATAGCACTGATGATAATTTGATGTGACTGAGATTTTTTCTAAAATCCGTTGAATGAACAATGACTCTTTATTGTATCTACCAGCTTTTGCCCGCGGCTCCGCTCGCGTGGTATTCGGTTATCGCGCGCTGTTCCTTCGGGAACTGTGCCTTTTTCCGGGATAAAAACTAGCCTATGTTACTCTCGGGCCTATAAACTATCTCTATGCCAAAAATCACGTCGATCCGTCGCTCCCTTACGGCGTGAAAGACGGACAAACACGCCAACAGACAAACATACTTTCGCATTTTATATATTAGTATGGCTACCTAAAATAGTAGGTACGCGATACAGAAACAGGTACACATAGAGAAAAATTGTAAGGTATGCAATAGGCTGCCTTGTCGTTCAAGAGCGATCTCTTTAAGGCAAACTCAACTAATAAGAATAGTAGTAGTGTTGTTAACAATGTGAATATGCACCATTTACGTAAAAATAAAAACCTTAAAAAAATATTGCTAGATTGTAGTAACTTACCAGCGTTGCCGCAAATAAGTGTGTCATAAAAAAAAATTGGTAATTATGGTACTTATGGTAGAGCCAAGCCTTTTAGTGAGCGGGCGCTAAGGCCTAATCGGAGCGGAGCGGACTTAAAATGTAGCATACCTACTTATTAGTAATAAAGCATTATTATGTATGCCCGGTGACGATACATTACCTCATCTGCTAGTTAAATTTTGGTAGTCCGACCAGTATCGTCACCGCAGGACGGAACTCTTCAACGGTTAATGGTATCGACGTGGTATCGACGAATTTATATTTTTAAATAAACACATTTTTATTTTTTATTTTATTATTTTTTATTCGTATTATTCATACAAATAACTGCCCCGGCCGGAAATCGAACCCGGGACTTCAAGCTTCCTAGTGAGGTTCTCTAACCACTTGGCCATCCGGTATTAAGTATTATATATAGTTGCCATTTCATGACATATACCTACTCTCGTTTACACTATGATTTGTATTTTACAAAAATATGGCGTCCAGCACGTGCGAGCATAACTTAAGCACAATAAACAGGGTGGAAAGTATCAATGGACCCTGGACGGCAACTACCTTAAATCCTTTCGTTAACTAATTGTACTGAGAGGAAACGTTCCTTTATTTTTAAAATTGAACAAATCTGCATTCAACAATTTTCTAATCGTCCCTTGTCTCACCCGGGAATCAAACCAACTAAAAATTAAAAAATAAAAACTCGCTATTTTATTATAGTTACAAATCAATAGGATTAGTTCAGGATAAAAATTGCCTAATAAACATCTGGGGTTTGTTTGCCCCGCGTTGCATAAAAAAATACGTTCCATTTTTAGGGTTCCGTAGCCAAAATGGCAAAAACGGAACCCTTTTAATTTCGCCATGTCTGTCTGTCTATCCGTCCGCGGCTTGGCTCAGGAACTATCATTGCTAGAAAGCTGTAAGTTTTCACGAACTTATGTGTAGGTATATGTAAGCCGCGCATATTACTATCCATACTTCCATACTTATATATTATAAATGTGAAAGCGTGTTTGTATGTTTGTGTGTTTCTCCGTCTTTCACGCCGTAACGAAGCGACGGATCGACGTGATACACTGGCTACTTTTTATCCCGGAAAAATGCACAGTTCCCGAGGGAACAGCGCGCGATATACGAATACTACGCGGGCGGAGCCGCGGGCAAAAGCTAGTATGTACATATATGTATGTGCGTGATGGCCTAGTAATTTGACCTATCGCCTCTCAAGCACACCCCGGCTCGCACCTCTGAGTTTTTCGAAATTCATGTGCGGAATTTAATTTGAAATTTACCACGAGCTTTGCGGTGAAGGAAAACATCGTCAGGAAACCCACACACACATGAGAAGCAATTCAATGGTGCTTGTGAAGCTACCAATCAGCACTGGGCCCGCGTGGGAACTACGGCCCAAGCCCTCTCATTCTTAGAGGAGGCCTGTGCTCAATAGTGGGACGTATATAGGCTGGGATGATATATGTAAGCTAAGCCGACAAAATGGTACAATAAATATAAAAAAATTTTTTTTGGTGTAGGTACCTCCCATAGACGTAAAGTGGGGTGATTTTTTTTTCTCATCCAATCTTTTCGCTTCAGTGATTTGTTTGCAAAATATTCAACTTTAAAGTGCAAATTTTCATAAAAATCGAGCGTTCCCTCCCCCCCCCCCCTCCTCTAAAATCTGCAGTGGGGACCTCATGTCACTGCAATCGCGGGTAGATTGAGCTCTGCTGCTTTTGTAGTTTGGAAAATACGGCAGCTAACCGATGTGGCGACGGCACGGTTGGTGTATTTTGCGTACTTTAATAGCATTATTTCGTACGGTCTTATTTTATGGGGATCTGCTGCAGATATCGAATCAATTTTTATCTTGCAAAAGAGAGCAGTCAGAGCAATTTATAATTTGAAGACGCGTGAATCTTTAAGATCATTCTTTAAGGAAACTGGTATCCTAACCCTGCCGTCGCTTCATGTTTTTGAAATAA
The DNA here is from genome assembly GCA_037349165.1 of Choristoneura rosaceana. Taxonomy (NCBI): domain Eukaryota; kingdom Metazoa; phylum Arthropoda; class Insecta; order Lepidoptera; family Tortricidae; genus Choristoneura; species Choristoneura rosaceana. The sequence goes on from JAZBNJ010000026.1 coordinate 4,985,102, forward strand.
TCATGTACGTTAGGAAGAACATATGTGATTTTCCCACTAACGTCGATAAGCCAAAGGCTACTAGAAACACAGGGAAGCTTAAAGTTCAATCTTACAGACTGGCTAAAACCAAAAAGTCGTTTTTGGGAAGTTGCATACGTTTTTATAATAAAATTCCAAAAAATATTACTGAAGAAACTGATACAAAATTTAAATCTACTATCAAAAAGACGTTAATATCTAAGGCTTATTATAAAGTTAACGATTATATCATGGACAGGGATATTTGGAAATAATTCCGATCCGCACTAGCGATCCCTTCAAATAGTGAACCTACTGTGTTAAAAATAAAATTGTGTTAAATACTTGTAATGTATAGTATATAGATATCATTTATAAATATTATGAATCTGTTTTTAAAAAAAAAATACCTCGTTGAGTTTCTTGCCGGATTCTTCTCAACAGAGGTTTTTTCCGAACCGGTGGTAAATTTTTTGACGTTCATAAGTGCTTATCATAGCCTAAATTGAATAAAGAGATTTTGACTTTGAATCCAAAACGGTGGGTGGAAAAATGTGAAAAAATTCAGGATGTTAGTAAGTATATAAAATTACAAGGAAAACTATAACGGTTGTTTTCTTGAGAATTATTAGTAGTTTAAGAGTAAACAGCAGCCTAAGGTATAAAATATACCTAAACTTGAAATATTTCGTACAAAATACGAAATACCTAGAAAAATATTACTTACTAACTTATGCACGCGACTACGTCTGCGCGGACCTAGGAAACGAAATAAAAAGTATCCTATGTTGATCCTTGGGGCTTAAACTATTAATATATAATAATTTCATCAAAATCGGTTCAGCGGTTTCGACGTGAAAGCGTAACAGACAGATAGACAGACAGACAGACAGAGTTACTTTCGCATTTATAATATTATAGTAGGGATCCTATTTCGGGCGTGTCCGACACGCTCTTGGCCGGTTTTAAACTTTTCGTCTGTACGCGTATAAGAAAGAATTATGCATAGATTTATTATTACCATTTGGAGATTTTCTTATAGAAGCCTCAGTCTGTGTAGCGTTTTTTTTTCTTCAAAATTTGCAATAATATGTCGATTTTCTGAAAAATTTAAAGAGATATCTAAAAACGGATTGCGGCACAAGTCAGTCCTACCTAAGCACAAACTGGCACAACGTTGAAAAAATTGATTTTCCAAAATGGCGTTGCTGAGATTGTTTTTTATTTGCGATTATCTCTGAAACTACTGATGCTATCGAAAAACAGTTTTCGGCACAAGTGAGCACAAACTACCAGATTATACGTTATTTTAACAGGTCTGACTGGGGTGGAGCGGGATCTCCTGGCACAGATTTCTTTGTAAACTTAATAGGAGATCTCTCATGTTAGTACATAAGATGTCTTAATTAACAACAATAAATATTTTTCATTTAATTTTTTTCCATTTTTCATTTTCGGTTTTTTAAAATGGCGATGCTAAGACTTTCTTTTGTTTTTCGTTCTTATACGAAACTACAAGCGATATCGAAAAACTGATAACAGCACAAGCTAGCACAAGTCTAGCACAACCTAGTAAATTCGTAATTTTTTGAAATTTTTACACCGAGTCCATTTTATGACATATACTCTCGTCTACATTATGATATGTGTTTTAAAAAAATCTGTGTATCATATCAGAATATGGTGTACAGCACGTGCGAGCACAACGTAGGTAAGAACAATATATTGCGATTTTTTCTTTCAAAATTTTTAAAAATATGTCGCTTCCTACATTTTTTGATTTGCGATTTTCTCAAAAATTTAAAGAGATATCAAAAAAAAGATTGCGGCACAAGTCAGTCCTACTTAAGCACAAACTGGCACAATGTTGAAAAAATTGACTTTTCAAAATGGCGGTGCTGAGATTTTTTTTTTACCTATTTGCAATTATCTCTGAAATTATTGATGCTATCGAAAAACAGTTTTCGGCACAAGTGAGCACAAGTCTAGCACAAACTAGCAGGGAATATTTTTTTTCGATTTTTCAAAATGGCGGTGCTGAGACGTTTTTTGTTTTTCGTTTTTTTACGAAACTATAAGCGATATCGAAAAACTGGTAACAGCACAAGCTAGCACAAGTCTAGCACAACTCAGCACATACGTAATTTTTTGAAATTTTTGACACCGAGTCCATTTTATGACATAGACTCTCGTCTACATTATGATATGTGTTTTGAAAAAAATCTGTGTCATATGAGAATATGGTGTACAGCACGTGCGAGCACAACTTAAGAACAATATATAGAAATTTTTTTTTTTCAAAATTTTCAAAAATATGTCGCTTTCTACATTTTTTGATTTGCGATTTTCTGAAAAATTTAAAGAGATATCAAAAAACGGATTGCGGCACAAGTCAGTCTTACCTAAGTACAAACTGGCACAATGTTGAAAAAATTGACTTTTCAAAATGGCGGTGCTGAGATTTTTTTTTTATTTGCAATTATCTCTGAAATTATTGATGCTATCGAAAAACAGTTTTCGGCACAAGTGAGCACAAGTCTAGCACAAACTAGCAGAGTACATATTTTTTCGATTTTTCAAAATGGCGGTGCTGAGACGTTTTTTTGTTTTTCGTTTTTTTACGAAACTATAAGCGATATCGAAAAACTGATAACAGCACAAGCTAGCACAAGTCTAGCACAACCTAGCAAAACTTTTTTTTTTAATTTGGACAAAGTGGCGGTGCTAGCTCAAAAAAAAGTTTTTTTGAAATATTTTTTCCGTTAACTGGAATTTTCAAAAATGGATAGCAGCACAAGCTAGCACAACCCTAGCACAATCTAGCACAACCATTTGTTTTTCGAATTTCCAAAATGGCGGTGCTAACTTCACTCACATCCAATTTGCCCATTACTCGTATTGTTAACTTTAGGTATTTACTTAATTAAGTACCTAGTACCTGAGACTGCCTTTTAATTACTTAATTACAACGTTACAGCCGCATTTTAAATGTATCTGACACCTCAATGTTATAGGCAGGGTTTTTCATTACGTTAATAAATAAATTTGATATATTTTTCTACAACTCTGTAGTAAATTGGTTTGAATAACATAACACGCGAAGTAAGCGCGCAAGGTTTATCCAAGGTCTGCTTGTGGCAGCGGCAGCTACCGTTTTCAATGTTAGATTGGCAGACGTCGTAATCTACGACAGGTGAATTGATAATCTGTGGCGCGTGTCAACAGATAAGCATAAGAGGTTACAAAACGAGAAGGCGTATTGCATACTACCATTACATACTACAGTATGAAAAAGGTCATAATGAACGTGGCAAAAAACAGAATTATCGTGGCTATCTTGCAAAACTTCACTTATATCATGGTTTTTATCTTTTGTTACTATTTTTTTGTTTGTACATAGGTGTTTAGATTAAAGCACTAAATATATATAAATAAAATAAAGCGTCCTCGTGTAAACGTCACCCACGTTCATAAAAATGTTTGTTGCACTACAATATGCTTGCCGAAGTATTTTCAATAACTATTTTTTCACAATCTTTTCGAATATCAATGCCGACAGAACGTTGCTCTGTAGACACTTTTCCTGGAACGTCTTTATTTTAAGCCCAAACCGCACATAATACGAAAACTCTGTTACAGCAAAATACTGAATCCCTTATTTATGCCGTACTAAATTGTAACGTTATTAGCTGAAAATGGGAAGCTTCACCTCCTCCTGGGATATGCTCAGAATGTTGACTTTTTCATTTCGAGGTAGAACCCTCGCTTTCGGGGCGAGGGCAACCGCGAGCATTTTCACATCAACGTAAAAATTCGAGAAATGAAGTGACCTTTTTTAACCAATTCTCGGGTCAAATTACATTATAATGTAGCGCGGCCTTTACATACACATTCATAATGAGAAAGCAATTGTACATTGTGTCTTAAGGGCGGTAAATAAGGAATTGCGAACGAGAGTCTATTAGAAGCCCGAAGTCGAAGACTGAGGGCTTTAATGAGTCCATGTTCGTAATTGTGGTACCGCCCGTGCGACATACAATGTTTTTCATCACATTTGCGACTAAAATTGTACCTACATATATTACGAGCATACCTTTAGGGAGAGGTGGTTTGTTAGTTCGTTTGTTTGTTAAATAATGTGGTTTAGTTTTAGCTGAAGGTTTACATAAATGGCCGTTAAAGTAAATTCATTCAACACATTCCCGAAGACTAAATTTCAATTTCGCGAAAGGGTCTCCGTTTTAATTTGGAAAGTAATTTTTCACCATCCGTTTACCATACGGCTTTGTGGATGACCTCTCGTGTTACCGGGAACAAAGGGCTTTCAGCTCTGTTCATATTGTCCTTTCACGGCAAACCCTACTTTGTACACATTACGTATGACAGCTCTGATAAATTACAAGCATTACGCGGCTCTGCTTACACTGAAACTGGTATTATCGCTGATAGATTAGATACATAGTGGGAACAATATAACAGTCTGAGCTTATCTCCTACAAGAATGTTAGTTGAAAACACACTAACGAACAGAAACTTTCAGTCTCAGAAGTCGGTTAAGGCTGCCATTGGCCTGCTGAGTTTTTACAAAGTAAAGATAAGTAAAGTTAGTATCAGATTTACCTATATTTAATGCCAATAAAAAAAAAAACAAACAAAAAAATTCCACCAATCCCATAATAATATTGTTTTATTTACACTTAGGAGCTATATGCCACCTAGAGGACAGACAGATACACAGATAGCTATGTTAAACTTACAATAAGTATAACACCAGTCTATTTTACAAGCTTTTATTTAGTTTCACCTGTCCCGTTCTATGTCTGTCTGTAGACAAATCTTAAATTCGACCAACCTCCAGTAGTTAGATTGATTTGAAATTTGGCATACTTATATAAATCACGTGACAATGCAATAATCTAGTAGTGACATCCTGGTAGTCCAGCCAGGATCGTCTCCGCAGGACGGAATTCTTCAACGATAAATAGCATCGACTTGAAATTTGGTATGCAAATATAATTTGGGTGACAATGCAAGTACAGTCAATAAAAAGTACAGCCAGCAAAAAAAGTATTAGTTGTATTAAAAATGAGATTTTTATGGTTATTGCGTCGAAGGTTAAAACAAAATACTTACGATCTTCAAAATAAAATCGCCGTGTGGTGTCGGGTTAGAATTACACCTCTCCATTTCTTTCACGGATGTCATAAAAGGCGCTGAGTATATAGGATAATGTATACCGTAGGCGACAGGCTAGCAACCTGCAACAATTGTACCGCTTTTTAAAATTGCTAAAAGTGGCTCCGAAGCGGTAACGTTTCGTGTGCTCTGCCTACCCCATTAGGGAATACAAGCATGATGTTTGTGTGCATGTTCAGATTAAAATCAATAAGTACAGAAATATCAGCTGAAAAGATAAAGACTGAATTTACGCCGTCAAGGTTGCTTTATTATTAAAATTGAGGAAATCCATCTCTTACACCGTAGTGGAGCCCTTTTTAATGGACAGGCAGTGCGCCGTCAGTTATCGTACCCCCCGTTTCTGTCAAAGGTTGAAAAGCAAAAACGTGTCGCGAGGTGAGATCTCGTCACGTCGGCAGCGCTCCAGCCAAAGTCGGCTGGAGCGGTCCGAGCCGTTCGGGCGCCTCTGACGTCATCGCCCGCCGTCTAAACACACCCCTGATGAAGGGTAAACAAACCCTTGTTTATCTATTTAAATCCAAAACCTGTAAAATTTTACGAGCTTGTCAAAAATGGCGCCTGGCGATGACGGAGCGGCGCAGGCATGACGAACATCAAATCTTTTGATGGACGAAGCTGAGGGAAGCTGGCATTAAGTCTGCCAACTTTTGCGATGGCTCGCCCACAGTTCTTTGGTATAATAAATAATGTGTCCTTACGTTTAACTTGACAAATAGTCGTAAAATAAGTTTTATGATACCTGACGCGATAAAGTAGTCTCGGAAGGTTAAATTTAATATTTTGAACGTTTTGTCGATATTTACTTACTATTGTTATTTTATAGCACTATTAGGTACTTACTTCAATAATAGTTATGATAAAGGAACCGGTCTGCCGATTATTGTAGTAACCAAATGTGTAAATACCATTTGAGTCACAACCCCAAATATTTTTTTCCGATCCCATATGCGATTTTATAAATTGTTTATTTAATTAACGAACGAGTAAGAATGGACTAACTTACTTTTATAAGTTCCTCTTAGCTGATCAAACGTCACTGAGCTAACATTTGGAATTACCTTGAACACCCTCACAACTTAGCAAGGGTCTCTCAAAATTTTGCTCTCCACTAGGTACTAAACCTAACTTACTGTACAAACTTAATACCTCAGTATACTCCCATTAGATACCTGTTGAAGTTGTCCACAAGTTTTCATTACTCGCACAGTATTAAGGAAGAATCGTTGCGGAACTCTGCGTATATTACTATCATTCGTATGCGCGCCGCACCCGAAAACTTATCTCATTACAAGTTTTCCCAGTTTTACACAAGTCATTAACACTGCCTCCGTGTACCCACATTCTGTACGTCATTTATCACCGCAGATATTCATTTAATGTTAATTTTTTATGGTGTTATAATCTAGGACTCGGCACTGTTTTAATTTGTTGTCCGCGGGGAATGAATTATTTCTCAGTTTTACTCTTACTCGTATGTTTAGCCCGCAATTTGTTTATCGTGGGAACTTAACTGTGTGTGGGTTGGTAGTAATACGAAGTTTTCTTTCCTTTAGGTAAAAGGTTTTTTCTACTGGGTCAGCCTAAACGTACTACACGTTTCAGGGCATATTTACTACGTTTTCAGCGTACAAGTACAAGTGTTCCTGCTGGTTTATTGATATAATTAATCTTTCATGAGATTACCTATAACCCGATAAAGAAATTCAGTTTGATCTGCGCTCCGATTCTGTGTCCTCGTGATCTATCTCGATTTGATAACTCTCAGGCGTCAACATTTTTTAATTTTATCGATATTCGATATTTAACAATACATTTACGAATTCTGTACTTTTTTCATATTATTAAGGAATATATTTCCTTTTTATATATTTCAAAAATTATTATAATAATTGCATCTGCTTAAGTACAAAAATGTACCTAAACAATATTGTCTGATTCAACAGTAAGGCCGCCTATTGCTTACCTCAGAAAGTCTCTGTGTAACTTACCTGTTTTCTGTAATTGTTTGCTATATGTTGGTGTGCAATAAAGAGTTGTTGTGTTGTAAATAAATCAAATTAAAATAAGCAAAACTGTTGATTCCGCGTCAAAGGTCGCCTTTATTTATAACTTAACCACATCCGCCCACGACAGCGCCACAACTGGAGCACGAACTTAACCCGCAGGGAAAGTGTTCCGGATACTTGGGCTGCATTTAGGCATTGTTTACACTGATGCAACTGGTTTTCGTAACGTGTTTTGACAATAGATTACAGGTACCGTTAGCCGTAGCAACTGCCTTCCTGTGACTAGTGATATTGAGATGTATTAACAGGATCATTGCTAAAAATGTAGACGCGAAAATGTTTAGCTAATTGTTTTTTAATCGGGATCTTCCTTTATATGAATATCGTAATCAGCACAGTATCAGAAAGACTTCCAAATGCTGACCAAAGACGTTGAAATTCTCAACTCGTGGAATTTGTATAGTGAAATCCTTGAGAAAGATTGTATCAGTAAAATATGCTTATTTCAGGAGAAAAGAAGCCGATCAAATTATTAAAACAAAGTAAAGTCTATCGATAAAAACACTATTTCAAAGGATTATCAAAGGCTTTGACAACTTTGAAGTAGGTATTGGATTGGAGGGTTGAATTAGGCATTCGTGTGGTAATACGAGATTAACAGCTACAATAAAATCAGACTTAACGGTCAATATCTTTGAAAGCTTACAATGAACAGTGCACGACAAGTTAAGAGGATTACAAAAGTAGAACGATGAAATAAATAATATTGAATTAACTACAGCCCAGCACTTTTAACAATCATTGTATTTTCGGTATTTTCCGATAGCAAAGTGTTTCATTGACTTTCTGAATAGTTCAGAATGGGAGAAAATACAATCATCTGTTTTCTAAATTCATGCGGGATTATTTCATTATATATATTCTTATCTTTGTTGGAATAAGTAGCTTAATTGAGTAAACTTTCACATTGATAATTTTGAAGTTTGTCTGAAGCGTTCAGTTTTACATCAATGGAACAATGCGCCTTTGAAACGAACAAAAACTTCCCACTTTTTGTTTCAAATTTCGCGAATGCGTTTGGTCGATTTCATAGTTTTGGTCATTAGTTTTGTTTCCGTGTGAACCGCTCCTAAAGAGCGTAGAAGCTGACGAAATGCTTTTGTCGTTTTGTCGTCACGGCGTGCTTGCGCAAACAAGCTATCAGGGGAACATTAGAAAGTTGTATTACTCAAATAACGCGGTTTCAAAAACTAAATAAAACGCCTAAATTTAGCTGTATAATTTGTTACAGATTGAAATAATAACGCAATAACTTTAATTGCAATATTTCTTAAAATAAATCTTGCGTACAAAGGATCAACTAAGATACAACTGTACTGGGCGTGTGTTATAAAGATCAAGCAAAACGAACAAAATACACGTATAATTTACCTTTATTATTATCTGTGAAAGTTTTGAGTGTTTTTCTATTACGTGTAAAATATACCTACATTCCTGTGACAAACAGCGGAGCATTTGTAAATAAATCAATTTTCTTCTTCTTCTTTTTCTTTGTCACAGCGTAAGGAACTTTAAATACACCAACTTCAGATTGTTTGATGAAAATCATCATAGGATCGATATCACTCAAAAAAAAAAATATTTTCCTACTTTTGTATTTGCTTTTTGATCTAGCAATTTTGTTTGTTTATTTATACTCTTCATTGTACAAAAAGGAAAAACAAAAGGTTACAAAAAAATAAAGAGAGAGGGAAAGATTATATATATTTTTTCTCATTTTAACAATTTGCATTGCATTTGGTATAATTTAGATAAAATTTGACTACCTAATTACGATTTATGTCCATACGATACTGCCTCGGAAGGTGTAAAATGAAGGTACTTCTTTCTAAGAGGCATATTGAATTCGCCAGACGCGATAATCTCGCAATATCGGGGGATGCTGGCATAACTCTCTAGTACACCATAATACGGAGATCCCTACTGCCTTGGTATTACCTACCCTCTTATATTGCAATCGGTCTCATATTGAATTTTGACCTTTGTCGTAAAAATTCGTTGCTGGGGGAGATAGTAATGAAACGTTGAGGTTAACCTTGTTTTGGTACTCAAGTATTTATTTTCAACTGATGTTGAATCATTGTTTAATGAAGATTAGTATAAGTAGATAAGATAAACCACTATTTATAAAAAGTACAGATTTGTTGCAGGTAAACAAGTTTGTTGTTAAGTTTGGTAAAGTTGGTTACTTCATACTGGTCCGGAGCAGGTCGCAGTCTGTAAACATCTTTGATCAAAAATTAGGTAAACATGGAAACGAGGAAATTAAAAAAAAACATTTTTGACAGGGGATCGTGGGTACAAAAAGTGAGAGTTTATACCTGTAGAGCTGGCAACGTTGCATTTTTGTTAGTTTTTCTCGATTATTTCATAAAAATTTAATGAAAACTAAAAATGTTGTCTGATAGAACACTTCTTAATATATAAGTTAATGTGTCTACTCCAATAATTATTCGTTATAGATTTTTATACGTTTTTATACCTTTTTATTTAACTACTAGCTTTTGCTAAAAATCACGTCGATTCGTCGCTCTGTTACGGAGTGAAAGACTAACAAACACACACAAACACACTTTCGCATTTATAATATCGCTGCTTATCAATAAAAACGGCCCAACTCAAAATCTAACTTTTTTCAGTAGAGCGATTTGAAAATAAAACAAATTTAATTTCAAAATATCTCGTACTAAAATAAACTTTAATACATTCTTCTATGTGCTATTCAGTCCCTTGGTTAATCAAGAATAGCTGTAGTATAAAATTATAATGAAATGGCACATCTTTATATCAATAAAATAATAAAAACAGTGACCACTTCGAGTTAAGTCTTAATATTTTTAATTTTATTATGAGCAAGAAAGTCACAAGTCGTAATACTTACACAATAATACAAGAATGTATGACAAATAACGACGTATTTGTGTTTAAGTAATGTGATAAAGTAAATTTTATCACGAATAATGTCGTATCAGACAAAATATAACATAACTTTATCTTTAACAACGGCCCATCTTGTATTGTGCACAAAATTTTCATTAAAATTATTGTCAACAAGATCTGAACACGACTTTCGACGTCGGAGAAGATCATACATTTTGTTTTTAATTGCACATTAACGTTTGCGATACTTTCAACTACCTTCATTAATGTCCCTTTATCATAATATAACATCTATTCAAGCATATAAAATCACATTATTATCACGAGATTTATAATTATGTACCGTACTAAAGAATTTTTAGTTTATTTTATACAATTCAGAATAAAAAATTTAGTACTTCAAAAACAAAACATAATAAATGTAAAACTTGTTACCTATCGAAATCAAATTATCCTTATATGAACAAAATCTTCTAGGACATAGGATACCTTTAATACCGGTAGTGTTCCTGTGAAATATTATTATCATATCAGCTGTAGGAGGTCCACTGTTGGACATAGGCCTCCCCTATAGATTTCCAGTTGCTTCGGTTGGAAGTGGCTTGCATCCGATTCCACCGTGAACCCGCGGCCTTAACCAGGTCATCCGTCTATCTCGTTGGTGGACGTTCTATGCTGCGCTTATCGATTCGCTGTCTTCACTCGAGAACTTTTCAGTGCCAATGACCATCTGTTCTCCGTGCTATATGGCCGGCCCATTGCCATTGCCACTTCAACGAGCTAATTCGCTTGGCTATGTTGGTTACCCTCGTTCTTCTAAGTATCTCCTCATTTCTGATTCAATCCCGTAAAGAAGCTCCGAGCATAGCTCTTTCCATAGCTCGCTAAGCAACTCTGAGGCTATTTAAAAGGCCAATATGCCATCTCACACTGGGGTCAAAAACTTTCGTCTTAAGGATCTGAGGGTTTCACAAACGCTGCCCATCCGAGTTGGATTCGACGATTGAGCACCTTTTTGAAGTTAAACCTACTTAATTGGGCAGTTTGTCCTAGATATACGCGTCGACAACTTCAAGAACCGAACTCTCAGCCATAACAGGGGCATTCACCACACGGAGATTCGACATGACCTTCGTCTTGTCCATGTTCATTGTGAGGCCTACCCATTGGGAGACTCGATTGAAGCCATCGAATATCGTGCTGATTTCTTCCATCGACTTTGACGTGACCAGAATATCTTCGGCAAACCGAAGGTGCATAATGTATTCGCCGTTGACATTGATGCCTAGTTCTTTCGATTCCAGCCAGCCAGCTTGAAGGCGTTTTTCAGAGCGGCTGCAGTAAACAGTTTTGGAGATTTTCAAGGGAATCGCCTTGAAACTCTATTCCTGTGCTCCGACCGACATAGTAGCGTTTCTATACAAATACTTCAACACTTCGATATACCGATAGTCATATGGCATCACTGGAGAGACTCAAGCGCACTGCCCATGTTTCGATCGAATCAGTCATATCATAGTCCACTAATGTCTAGACAAGTTTTACTCTTCTTTCTTCTGATTGACCTGCTGCAGCGTGTACTTATGTGATCTACAGTACTACAGCCTTTCCACAACCCGGCTTGTTCGGGTGGTTGGAAGACGATTTACTATGACCCTGGAAAACAGCTTATAAACATGACTCAACAGCGAGATTGGCCTGTAGTTCTTCAATAAGGTGTTATCGCCCTACTTGAAGAACAACACCACAACGATCTTGTTTCATGCTTTGGAATTGTACCTTTGAAAAGACGGAATTAAAGATCCTCTGAAGGATTTTAATGACCGGGGATCTCCCCACCTTCAGAAGCTCTTATTGTTCTTAAGCTGTTTCTGGGCCATCCTTATCTCTTACAGGCTGATGTCCGGGATTCTCATTAATAAATCCGAGAAGACCTTTCTTCTTTTGCTCTGCCACTTGAAGTTTTTATTGCTAATCATCTCTGAAACCAACTAACAATATGGCATATTTCTAAATGTTACCAATAAAAAATCGTTTTCCGTTTCGTAAATATAGGCTAAATTCTACATACGACATAAGTAGTATACTTACGTTTTCATGAAGAATGTTTCACTTCGTAATGTTACACTATTGCAGAAAAAAAATCACAAATAATTAGCTTCCCTTATCGTAAAGATGGCTGTATTTTGCGATGTAGCATTATTGCATAAACAATAAGCAACGACCCCCGGGTTATTTCGCGATGTGCCGTTGTTCACCAGTGAAGTTGCCAAAAGCCGCGGCGCATCTGGCATTCGGCCGCTCTTAACGATAAAATAGTGTCAAGTTCCAACCAATCACATAACGGCCCATTGCTGCCACGGGGTCATTTTTTGAAGTAGCGACTTGGGTGTCTTATTCACGATAAAGTTTAGCTTATTTTCTACGCAGTTTTACAGTTAGTACGAAAACGTAGTATTTTGCAATAGTGACTTATTTTAGATAAGCAGCGATATTAAGTATGGATATAAATAAAACCTATAAAAACCTTGATTATATCAAATTCGGCAGCTAGTTCGACATTTAGTTAAAATACCTATCCAAACCAAGTATAGTAAATCACAAGAAATTAAATACAGAATATAACACTATCCTTGTCGATACCCGTTTAACTATTACTCATGCTCTTAAATTAGAAAACGATGAAGTTAATGAACCATAAACGTTTTATCTAGTTCGTTTGAGCTATTAAATTCCAGTAGCTCGTAACGTAAGCAAACAGTGTAATGGGCACTTGCTGTAACAAGTTGGGAGTACGACGCTCCGCGACCGAAATTATCGTCTGGGGGGCTACTACGAAATTCGAAAATCGAAGTTCGTAAGTTTCGTCTGATCTTGCCCTCTCATTCTGAGAGGAGGCTTGTGCCCAGCAGTGGGACGTACATTACATAGGCTGGGATGGAGGATGAAATTGTGAACGTGATCCAAAATTAGTATTGCCCAGTTAAATTAACTGCTTTGTTGAAATTAGTTAAAATAATTTTGGGATCACGTTAAAAATGTCGTCCTGGCATAGCGAATTTCATTGCAATCGATCAATAAAATATGCAAGAATGGCTCATTCAAAGATATAAGATGTCGTAAAAAAAACCCGCGTCGCGTATAGAGAGAGACCTCTCAATAGCCGCGAGTCAATAAAATTGTTATTCGCAAAATTTGATGGATCGTGGAAGCAAGGAGGAAGGTCAGAAGTTGCCAATAAATGATTTATCTTCTTATTTATCCATATTTATTTGCTGCTTATCCTTAAGAAGGTAATTTGATCGACAGGGAGTCCAAAATTTACAAGGCCGTCTTTATTTAGAGTAGAAGTACCTTGTTTTTTGGCCAGTTGACATTTCAAGTAATATATGAAAAGTTATATATTAAAACAATATGCTTAGTGAGTTTTCAAAAGTTTATAGTGAAACAAATAAAGTTTGGAATGTTTTATTGCTATAAATTTATTTCAAAGGTATATTTAAATAATAAATGGCCGTAAACGGTACAGAGGACACAAACGGTACTTCTGCCCTACGTTTTACGTTTCTTGAAGGACACCCTTAAATGTTTCTATTCTATACTTAGTAGTTAAGGTTGTAGGATTTTATCCCGTGCGAATTATGGCTACGGTACGGAATCTTTAAAAGTTGTTTACATACAAGTCAAAATTTTGTATGAAAGTAGCTCTTCCAGCACAACCGATATGTATAAGTTAGTACCTAACCAATTTAAAATGACTCTAAATTGTGTACATTTTGCTTAGGAACAGGGCTCTGATAACACTGATGCGCGAGTCTGATTGAAAAAATGAAAAAAAAAAGTTGTTAATTATGACATAAGAACTAACACGCACTAACTACGATTCGCGCTTGTTGGTTTTTTTTTTTTTCATTAAATCCTTTAAATCCGTTATAACTGAGAAAAGAAGTAACTTGTAACGGAACAAAGTCAAAAATAATACGCAATAGTTTTATTAAAGGACTAGTGTGAATAAATCCGCTTTATTACGGTAGTATAAGATTACTTATTCTGTGGTACAAGTACAGTACATTAAAATCTTATTTACATTGTCAATATCAGTCGTTGAACTTTCTTATCGGCTTATGTTGGATTTGTTTGACGCAGCCTCTTTTACCTTATTTCTGTTTTCATATCGTGATATTTCTGATTACAATCGAATCACAATATCTGCTGCCGTGGCGTGTATAAAGGCGAAAGTTTTGTTTACTTACCTGAGACGGGTTGTAGGCACGTATTCGGTATTACTGTGTGTATATTTTATATCCTTGTTGCCAAAATGTGCGTCAGAACAGAACACGCCGGGTTGTCGCACGCTATACTCGTATAGTCGTCGGAAAAAAGAATCATGTATGAGGCATTGAGTAACTAACTAGCTCGTAGTTCAAGTGTGAGTAGCACCAAGATACTTTAAGAGCGTTTATACCTGCAACGTTGCATTTTTGTTAGTTTTTCTCGATTATTTCATAAAAATTAATGAAAATTAAAAATGTGGTCTGATAGAACTGTTATTAATATTTAAGTTAATGTGTCTACTCCAATAATTATGCGTGACAGACTTTTATTTTCTTTTAAAACCGTTTATAAACATTTGTTCGTTTTTAAAGAATATAAAAGTTTATCACGAATAATTATTGGAGTAGACACATTAACTTAAATATTAAAAACAGTTCTATCAGATCACATTTTTAATTTTCATTCAGTCTTTATGGAATAATCGAGAAAAAATAACAAAAATTAAACGTTGCCAGCTCAACAGGTATAAACGCTCTTAACAGTTACCAATAATCTCGAACGAGCCATCAAATCAAAAGTTAGTGTATTACATTTCTGCATTAGTTTGACCATTTGTCATTTGTTTTATGGCCTCGCAATGAACATATAATAACAAACCAATTTAAATAAAATTGAAAAGAAAAACCGACATTGACATTTCAAAAGTTGAATATCGCAAAAACGGCTGAACCGATTTTAATGAAACATAGCTAAGAACCACCGTAAGGAAACTCGCTTTCATCGGTTCAGTTCGAGAGTTACAATGCCACAGACTGACATAAAGACATTGGCTTCAAACTTACAACACCCCTTTGCGTCGGGGGTTAAAAAACATGTTGAGGATTTAAATATCGAGTTAAATGCTGCAATTGTGCTACCGCACAATTTACACAACTGTACCATTAGTCTCAAGAACAGTCTAGGAACTCTAACACAAATGCATTTACCGTGCTTGAGTGTTTGTTACGGCTCTAACAAGACCGCATTACCCGAGGTACGTGCAACAATAACTCTGAATTACGTCTAGTCTTAGCACACACGCCTACTTCACCCTAAATTCTCCATTATTTCTAATTGAAATAAAGTGGAAGAGACTTTTTATGCGCCTTTTACGTCGAGTCAATGCAGGTTACTTAGCTTTATAAGTATTTATTGCATTGTTATTTATAACTTGCTGTTGCCCGCGACTTCGTCTGCGAATAATTTTTTTAACGTACGCTCGCGGGGAGTTTTTTGGGATAACTAGAAAACTTGATTTCAAATAAAAAAACCGCATTAAAATCGGTACCCCACGCTAAGACAGACAGACAGACACACAACACAACACAACACATACCGGTCAATCTTATAACACCTCTCTTTTTGCGTCGGCGGTTGAAAACTATCCTGTTTTTTTTCAGGGCCTCAAACTACTTATACCCATACCAAGTTTTACTACCATCAGCTCGGCACAAAGCGCAACCAACAAAATTACTCACTTTCGCATTTTATAGAATTAGTAGATATATTTTTTAGCATTTTAATTATTCTTCCAAGATTCCAGGGTTTTAATGCAGCTTTTGCTTATCCTTCGCTTCACTATCTATGTTTGTATGCCGATCGTAATAGATACAAACAACCTGAAGTTTGACTAACTTCCTCCCAAAACTCATACATAAACTTATCTGAAATCACGAATCTTTTTAAATTTTATAGCTTTTTGCATCAGACGAAGAGGTTCCGTGACGTTGCGTTCGCATCAAATTATGTATAAACGCCTGGAAGCACGCCAAACTACTGGTATAGCAAACAGCGCAGAGCCTTCCGGCCACGAAGTGAGAACGTCGAGGAGATTCCCGCTACCAGCTGGTATTTGCTCTTTATGCATATAAATGCATGAGGACTATAGATGGGAAGCCGGTTTTTAACGTTTTTAACCGTCGGGTTTTTAACGGATTTTTTGGTTAAAAACGGTTAATAACCATTTTGAGCGGGTTACTTTGGTACATTACGGAAATTTTTGTACTGTGTTTATACTTAATTAAAATAAACTAAGTAATTATTTAATTTTATTGATAAAAAATATTAAATTTATTAGGTGATTGCGGTGATTGTTAGTATTGCATAGTGGCGTTTATGACTTTGTTTGAATGACGTTTATGAAATTAAGTATTTATAGTAGGTACCAGTGCCATATCATAGGTAGGTATGCATCTCAAATTAGTTCCGATTCCGATTTATGGATTATGTCTAAACAATCTAAAATAAATGTCAAACAGTAACAAAAAAACAGAAAAAGCTATCCACTTACCACCAAGCTTCAATACGACCTGCGGTTAAATAACCATAGTTAACCGGTTAAGTATTGGTAGCTAACGACAAATTTTGTTAAATAACCGTAGTCTACCGTTAGTTTCCATCTATAATGAGGACACACCAGTGAATATCAAGAACATTGTTAGAAATATTTCATTAGGCATGAGCTCATGACTGAATGGCAAATGAAGTAATCGCTAGATGGAGTTACTATCGTCAGGTCCGTTTTACGTTACAATCTTGTTTGTGTTTGGTTATTTGACCAACCACAATGTGGCAAAAATGTCAAAGTTGTCAAGCGACCTCACGTTACTAACCAATTAACCTATCGCAGAAACCTCCATTAAATATACATAATTGTTTCTGTACTAGTTACTGGTATAGTGCAATAAAAAACTGCTATTTTTAGACTGATGATTGATTATTAAAAATTAAAAGATTATGGTAATTCAGAGTTCTACAATAATGAGAGCTCTTTTCTTTTTGTGAAAAAAGTACGAACGCACAATTGCAATTATATTGTATTGTATTATAACTCTTTATTGTATATAAAACATATGAAAATTACAATTTACAAGAGAAACAAGTGCCACTGTTTTTTTTTTATCATACCGATATCGAAATAAGATGTTATTGCAATTTATCTAGAATACTTGTATTACGACTGATAAAAGATGTAAGTATAGTAAATGAAGTGACCGTAATAATAATAAAGATTTCTATTTAGAACAACTAAGAGAAAGAGACCCATATAACGTCTCCTCCGTTCTTATCTTTGCCTCGCGGCGCTGAAGCCTTCCGGCATTCTGTCACCACGACATGCGGCGCTTATGTAATATTACTCTGCATTTTCCATAGCCTATTTACTGGGGAACATCTATTTGCTCCGATAAATAACGCAAGGAGGACCTTGGCACGCGCCTTCAATTATTATTTCCGATGTTTGCATAGGATGAGAGGTTTTACCGAAAAGTTCGAAAAGATTGTTGCCACGTTCGAGATTTTTACGCAAAAATGTGACCAAGAAATTGCCAATTTGAAATTGAATAAATTTTGTTGTATTTGTGTCTTTTACCTTCACTCTTTCTTATAAGGGGTACTTTACAACTTACTACAATTTTCAGTGATAAATTTCAAAATAAGTAAGGAACTACTGCTATTAGGGCTTTGTACACGTTTGTAACGTTTCTAACTGTTAAAAGCCTACCGATAATCTAATCGTTAGGTTGGCAACAGTGCAAGTTAAATGGAATTGGTCGTCGCGTGCGATGGAAGCTAACGAACTCGCTTTGGGGGTTTCGTAATGGGTAGGGAATGCTTGATTGCTTTGCCAGGACCTTGAACCTGGGAGTATGTGTCCGTTGCCATTATCTGTTTTGTTTTGGTGAAAACTTCGGAGTAAGAATACCAAGTCTGGCTCCGCTTCTCTCGTATGGTATAGTTCGGTTCCGTACGTCGATAGGAAAAGTTCAGTTTCTTATTACAGACTACCCCTACATATAAACAAATAAACAAACACGAGCAAAGTAGGTATATTTCTATAACTGAGTCTTATTCTTTAGTGCATTTGCGCCCACCCAATGGTGGGTCTGCCCAATGGCAGATGCAATCCTTTTTTTTTACACTATACTCAGTTCACAAAGGGTCTCCCATAGGTTTTTATTTGTGTTTTGATTCTCATAAAAACTACCAGTTTTTCAAATTGTCTCGTCGAATTCCTTGTTATAAGTTCGCTTCGATCTCCGTATATAATACGGTCAGCGGAGTATTTGCCAAAACTGATTAAAAGTTCAGGGGCCACTTCATCCGTATGGGTTCGCACGTTCCATCTGATTTGGAACTATTCTAGTTTGTCCGAACAGTGTGCACTTTGAAATCAGTAAGACTGTTCAAATTATAGAGAAAATTGTTACGTGATGTGAATCCGATTGGCTTTACCACACGGAAGAAATCATCTTCATCGAGTGCAGCGTCGCCTTTCCCCCCTTAGGTCGCAATTTGTTTGCGCTCTTAGAAAGCTCCGGTCCCCGCCTCGAATCGACAAGCACCAATAGAAATTCGACACTACTACAAAATATTTTTTTTTGCAGGTTAAAATATGTAGTATATTTTCTCTTAAAATTTGCCCAAATCCATAAAAAATGGTCCTTTCTTAATTATGAGAGCTGAATGGTTTACTTAATAAGGGGCGGGGCAAGAAAAATTTCTGGTTGCAAGGGATTTTGTCGAAAAAGGGGAAAGGCGACGCTGCACTCGATGGTACAGTTGTGATGAACACATCCAACTTCTGAAGACAGCTGAGTGTCCATCGTGCCTAATGCGGATTGAAACTTGGGATTGATTTTTAATCGGTAATCAGGTAGTTATTTTTCCAATTCTTTAATTGTTATCCGTCACGTTTCAGTCGCAGTTATATGAAACCAAACTATTCTTCTTCTTTTATTGGTTCTTTGATTATTTTTAGTAAAAAAAAATATAAATTCTTTGTCGTCCCACTAAAGTTTTAGTCTGAGTTTTACACCTCTTTCGAAAGCTTTATAATTAACATAAGTTGTTATTGTCAAATGCATAAGAAAGATATGAATATTGACGTAAGATCATCTAAGACTAATAGGGAATTCCCATAGATATCTGTTTCACGTCAATAATTAATGACGACTATGTTATGTAAGTATACAGTGGTTTTACCAATCTTTTAATTAATGTAATTAATTAAACAAGATGAGAAATTTAGCTAGATATTAAAATTTTAACATCTGATCATAGATTAGAAATCATGCTGTATGATATAAATGTATATTAAAACAGCACTTTGCGGCCTATATGCGAAACTAACTTTTGAACGCTAAAGCAACGGTAAAATTTTCTGGTTTTCTTACTGTTTTCGTCATGTTTTCTACAATTCGGTCGTTCGTCGCAGGAAGGAAATTGAATCCGTGCGCTGTTCTTTTGGCTCAATGTTTTATTAAAGTTTCAAACTTGTTTGACGCCATGTGATATACTGCTGGATGAACTGACTGAAGTTTTATTTAGATACTTTTTGCTGTTGGCGTGGAATCCATTGGAGTGTATGACGGGTGAACATTATTATTCCTTCGTTTTGTTTGTCACTATTAGTCACAAGCTATAATGCAGTTTATGATATGCAATATTATTCATTCAGGTCAGGTTATTAATTGTAGACTAAAAATAAAAAGTAAAAATTATGTCGTCTATTTAAGAGTGGAGTTCGAAAAGTTACACATTTATCACCGATTTTATATTAAAATATTATTTATGTAGAACACAATTAAATTATACTTACACAAAACTCACATGAAGATTATGAAACAGCAACTATAAATACTTATAGACACTAAAAAGCTATAAAATGGTTGTCTGTCGACAAGCAATAGTTGGAAAAATTCCGTTGTGCAGTATCGAACTCAGGCTTTTTCGATTGACTTACTTACCCTTTTCCTATAAAGTATATAGTCGTTCATCCCGTGAAAACAGCCACTTCAAAAGCCGTAAACACGCGTCCATGCAAATATGCTACTTAGGCACGTCGTTCTGGGTTTATGTTCTGTTATAGTGCTTTAGGATACTCTCACGTGATGAGCTTGCTCTTAGGGGCTGTTTCGCCATCCTTTGATTAGTGTTAACTGACGGTTAAATGTAATGTCTCCGTCTATTCGAACAAAACAAACAGAGACGGCATCACATTTAACCGTCAGTTAACACTAATTAATTGATGGTGAAACAGCCCCTTAGTATCGGAAATACTTAAGTTGCCAGCTCAACTTTGATGAACGCTAGTGAAATAAGTTATGAAGTTCTAAAATATACAACTCTGAACAGTTCACCACAAATAACAAATTTACTCCTTTTTGGGTGTGATACAGCCAAGAAACGGAGTCGAAATCTGCATAGCCCTGCTATTTTATAGTTCGACAAGTTTTTTTGTAATTGATTGAATCAGGCGTTACTTTGCGGAGGTCCATATCAATGAACTGAAAGAATTTCATTGCTCACCCGCGACCTTATGATAGTTAAGCTTATGAAAAATATGCGTGTTCATGCAGTTCCTCCATCTCCACACTGTAAGAAAACACACAAATCACACAAACCCATCTATCACACACAACACTGACGCGTTTCGAACTCAACCAAGTTTTTTGTTTTTATTTCACGGTTGGATTTTTGCTGCAAGAACCAACCTAGAAATATTTCTGCAACTTTTTGGGCCACATGTTGGCCACATGGTACCATTAAGTACAGCAGACTCCAATCTAAGTCAGCTTTTCAAGAATCTTTCATTGTCACTTTAGAAAATCTCATCGCATTTACGGCCAGGTATTATCCCAGAATATAATTCTCTACAACTGTGCCATCTCCATACGATAAGCCTTCTCAGAGTTATTGAATGAACTTCGCACACTCGAGATTAAGCAAAGTAAGCACTTGAAGAGATAAGGGCGTGAACGTAAAGTTTAATATTCACCTTATACTTCCCTGCACTGCAGGGCTACTACGAAACTCGATACTCGAAATTCGTGTCGTGCGATCCCTGTCGCTCTCGTATTAAACAGTGTAAGTGTCAGAGAGACCGCACGACACGAACTTCAAGTTTCGTAGTAGCCCAACTGCTCTGCTACTCGCATTGAGTGCGTTTAACGGATGACAAGAATACTGTTGTTTCGCATTCGCACACCATTTAGTTTCTAGAATGCTAATCTACGTGCTAATGTATAAATGTTTTTAATTTTGTTCGGTTTTAGTCTTGAGTTCATTTTCAATTTAAATTTTTGGTGTAATTTCTGAAGAAATATTAATTAGATACTGCTCTCCGAATTTAAGATAGGCTGAAAGCAATTTTAGTCGAGGTGCTTCGTTGTTAAATATTGAAAGTGGATCCCCGGATCCATTTCGTACAGAGTTAGTACTTTGAATAGATAATTTCCCTTGCTCGCATCACTAAGTCAGCAATCAAACGTACCCAAAAGTTGATCCCTTTAGACAAACTTAGTCTATCCAAATGCCACCAAAGAAAGTTAACGATATTTGGCTGGCAAACGTGCCTTATACGAGTCAATGCTCTAAGGTCACTGAACTAGGATTCAGGGAAGTGCTTTTAGCACAAACTCTGTTAATGTCTATGAACCTGAGTTAATAAGATGGCTTTATGTTAGGTTAGAAGTGAAGCCTTTGAAGGAGCTTTAATTTCAACATGGTTTTCGTGCCACATTTTCATTTTTAATCGCCTTAATATCATTTAAGCACTGAATAGTGAAATTCAATTCATAAATAGCGCTGTTACCTACATATTAAACAATGCTTGTTTCTTATAACCGATAGGCGTGCGTATTTGCCGCGCTTTAGTACTAATCTAGGATAGCTAACCTAAAAAAATTTAACCAATACACTATGAAACAATAGTATATTTTTTATCGAGAGACTAAAATAAGCCAATATATACCCGAGGTGGTTAGCCACCCGAGCTTTAGCGAGGGTGTCTATTTATCCGAGGGTTTATATTGACTTTTAGTCTCGCGGTGAAAACTCTATTTTTCACTTCGATTGCGAGAAAAAATAGTCAGTTTAGTACAAAAAGATTTAACAAAAATTAAAATAAATCTTTCTAGATTTCGGCGGCAAAAGATTAACAATTATGTCTATTACTCTTTGATCAACATCATAATTTTCACTATCACTTGATGACATAGTAAGAATATTCAATTTATTTTAATCGTTTACGATTTACGCTCTACAACAATTTCAAAGTTTTCACGGTAAGTATTTTTTTCCATCCAGACACAGATACTACCAATACAGATACTAACAAAATAGCACCGGCGAAATGGTCCATACACAAACGGAAAAATAGAGTGGCGCCACCTTCTATGCGGAAAAAGCATAGAACTAAGACCACGTAGACTAAGAACGTAACATTTGCGTCATGAAAATGGTCCACACACAATCTTATTTTGTGCAAGTAACTGGCTGTTTGAGTTTATCTAAGTCACTCGAAGTGAATTAAAAAATTAATTACTTTTACTCCCTAGGGACTAAAGTACTCGCTTTACACCCGCCTTGTAAGGCTATATTGACTTACTTTTAGAGCATGAGAAGTGAAAAAATAATCATTGAAATCAATAAAAAACAGTCGAATGAGGGTTTCTTGAGGGGCGAAATGTCGCTAGATGTCGTATTAGTATAAAGAGGTGCGTTTGACGTTACGGACTTGCTCAATGGCCGTTATGAAGTAAAACCTGACACATTGCAAAACTATGAAGTTTCTGAATATTAACAATACGAATTCTTTATGAATCATAGACAAAAATGCAATGCTTACTATTGCGTGCGACAGAGTAGTAGGAATTGCATTTTATCAGAAACTTCATAGTTGTGCAATGTGTCAGGATTGACTTCTTAGCAGCCAAGCACTATAGTCAAAATGTTCTGCTTTTCTTTTGTTTCCACCAACGCTTTATTGAACACTACGCTGTAATATTCAGCGGGATTCGTAACGTACAGGTCTAGATTAAACGTTTTTCTGGAGAACATGGCTCGCCATATATTCAGCTTTGGTTTGCAGCGCCGTAATCCTTGCTAAGTCCGCTTAGCAGGGCTGGATCGATGAGCCTTGGTTTGTAATGACGGGGCAGCGGTGCAGCTGCACTAATTGGCTAAGGAAGGACGTTAAGCTTGCTGTGCATATAGTTCACCAGGAAATAGCTGCCAAGCTTAGGTTAAATTTCGTTTATTTCATACTAGCTGTAGCCCGCGACTTCGCCTGCGTAGAATTCGTTTATCTGATCGCTAGTGGGAAGTATATAATTTGTCATTTCCCCTTTTCAGGGTCTACTATCTTCATACGAAATTGCATCACGATCGATTTAATACTTTAAACCTGAAAACATCAGAAGGAACAAAGAAACATTCACTTGCATTTGCCTATAACAAGAATGAATCTGCAACATAAAATGTTGCGTGCGACCTTTGATGAACAATACCTGCGTGCGACTCTTATTTATTTTTCAGTTATTGTAAAGTTCACACTTTATATTATTAAAATAAAATTTACATTGACTGCTATTTGTAACCAAAACAAACTATGCAAAGAACTATCCGCCTATTGTATACTCTGTCTATTTTGTCTTTTTCTAAAGTTATTGTAGGTACTGCTTTGTGGTGTTCAATAAAGAGTATTGTAACATTACCTTTAAATAAATACGTATCGTCGTGTAGATAGCAGTCACATGTTATTTGGGAAAAAACTTGGACTTGGAAGCATTTTGGTTTCGTTTTCATAACAAGATCGTCTACATACTGTATGAAATAAAATCCCTGGTAGTGCGTGGGTATTCTTTAAGTATTTGACGCGGTTCCTACCATACATTATTTGAAGTGCTCTCAAAAGAAAGCTTTTAATATTATTATACTCACGAAAAAGATAGTCATAGTTATACATGTTTGATATATTCATAATATTTTTCTTTGCGCTTTGAAAGTTCAAGGTTATTATTGTAGCGAGTTGCATATGTGGAAATGCTTTACTACTGAGGTATAATTATTGATGCATTACATGATAATATCTATCAGGGTCACTGTAAGTAGTAACGAAATTACAGATCAAGAGTCACATGTATTTTGTTCTTGTTCTATGTTTATAAATTAAAATTCAATGTCCGTTCTTGAAATCACTGCTTGTCAGTAAAAAAAGGTAATAAAATATATTATAGGTTCTAATGCTACAGATTTTAATCTATCTATTACTAGTATTGTAATGAAGGTTTCTTTTTAACATGCTCTTATTATTAATAGCTTCACTTAGAAATATGTATTTACGAGTATGTATGTAACGGAATCTTGGAACTCACTTTTCATCCTATTCTTATCATGGTATTGACACGAAACTTGACAGTTATGCTTAGTTTTGGCGACAATACCATAATAAGGTAATCATGGAGCTGATCTGATGATGGAGCCGGAAATCAAACACTGGAACTCCAAGACAGACGTAAAACTATCCGTGTTTCAAAATTCAAAAGTGTTTTGGTTTGGGGTTTTTAAAATAGTCTGAGGGTGTACTTTCTGATGATGACGCAGTCAGGCACACGCCATACGGTTTATCTGTAAAGCGTGTTTGTTACTTTTTAACCCC
The DNA here is from genome assembly GCA_037349165.1 of Choristoneura rosaceana. Taxonomy (NCBI): domain Eukaryota; kingdom Metazoa; phylum Arthropoda; class Insecta; order Lepidoptera; family Tortricidae; genus Choristoneura; species Choristoneura rosaceana. Next base: position 5,010,002 of record JAZBNJ010000026.1, read on the forward strand.
CCACACAAAAAGCGGGGTGTTATAAGTTTGATCGCTATGTGTGTCTATCTGTCTGTCTGTGGCACCGTACCTCTTAAACGGGTGAATCGATTTGAATGTTTTTTTTAAGTAGGTTTTCTAGCGATGGTTCTTAGATATGTTTCATCAAAATCGTTTCAGCCGTTTTTGAGATTTTGAACTTTGAAGTGACAAAGTCAGGGGTTTTCCAAGTTTTTCTTGGTTGGGTTATTTAAACTATGTCTAATTATTCTATCTTGACATAGTTTCCGGCTGGACAATTTATACCAACAGCCAGTAGCTTCCACTTGTTGCTAGAGATAAAAGACTGTCATTTGTTAGAACGAACCGCCGGCTCTATTGAAATGCAACGACTTTGTCTTCTTGGTTTTTAAATTAGAATCTGCTTCATGTTTTGCAAAATGATACTGCATTCTTAATTTAAAAATTGCGAGCGGGTCGCTATTTCAAAAGCAGGTGACGTTGTTCTTTTTTGGTATGTCGAGAAAACCATGTAAATAGAGTCTAGGAAAGTGGGAAATGAAAATAGGAGATATATGTAGATTAGGACTTTAAAAATCAAGCTTTAAGGTCAAGCTGGTTTTAAATCCACGTCACAGCAATACTAACTGAACTAAATCATAACATGCGAACAAAAAAGTATTCGTACGTTTCAATTGGCATCGGCGTCAACTCATTGAACCAATAAATTTGAGCTTGCACATAACATGCTGCTATGTCGGCTTTTTTATTTTTGTTCGCAATCGTTTTATCCGCGAACGCAATTCTGGACACGTTGCTATATCCATTTTTACTATTTAAAAATGAATAGATGACACGAAAATGGCGGTTCAAATCCATACTAATATTATAAATGCGAAAGTGTGTGTGTTTGTGTGTTTGTCCGTCTTTCACGCCGTAACGGAGCGACGGATCGACGTGATTTTTGGCATAGAGATAGTTTATGGGCCCGAGAGTGACATAGGCTACTTTTTATCTCGGAAAAATGCACAGTTCCCGGGGGAACAGCGCGCGATATTCGAATACAACGCGGGCGGAGCCGCGGGCAAAAGCTAGTCAGTTATAAGCGTGGTGACAATCATACCTACCTTCGAAATTACATAACATAACCACAAATAAATTGGAAAACCCCCGACATAGTCACCGCAAAGTTCAAATATCAAAAACGGCTGAACCGATTTTGATAAAACATATCTAAGAACCATCGCTAGAAAATCTGTTTTCAAATAATAAAAATCGCATTCAAATCGGTTCACCCGTTTAAGAGCTACGGTGCCACAGACTGACACACAGACAGACACACATATGTAGCGGTCAAACCGCTCTTTTTCTGTCGGGGGTTGAAAACAATAAAGTAAAGGTACCGCATTAGGCAATGTGGCCGGTGTGTGTTACAACTTACAATTGAAATCGCAATCACCATCCATCTTTTTCTGTCAACATGTTATACCCAACGTTTCATCATCATCATCATGTCAGCCGAAAGACGTCCACTGCTGGACATAGGCCTCCCCCAAGGCTCTCCACTCAGACCGGTCTTGTGCTTTTCGCATGCACCTCGATCCCGCGATCTTAGGCAGGTCGTCACTCCATCTTGTTGGAGGCCTACCGACAGCTCATCTCCCGGTCCGCGGACGCCATTCGAGAACCTTCTGACCCCATCGGCCATCAGTCCTGCGAGCAATGTGCCCCGCCCACTGCCACTTCAGTTTCGCAATTCTTCGGGCTATGTCAGTAACCTTAGTTCTACTGCGGATATCATCATTTCTGATTCTATCCCGCAGAGAAACACCACGTTTGACCGATAGAAATGGTGATTGCAGTTGCGACTGTGCACAACTTTCACAATATTACGGATAATTTAGATTAAGAGCATCTCTAATTAATGTACTCTGTTTTTCCTTACCTTTACGTTTGGATACGACGATTCTCACCAATTTTCAAAATGGTCCGATTTTGAATTTGCGTAAGTGACAAGATTCCATACCTAGTAACCATAGAGGTTAAGTGTTAGTTCAACCGTGACTGCCATATCTAGGTTCGAATTTTTTACAATAAGCTATTTGTGATAAAATCTACGGCCAAGTAGATCTCTGGCCACAAACCGCTGACTAATTAAAAGTTAGCTAATTTGTACAAGTTTAATTTAGTGGGAGAGTCATGAAATGGAACTTTAAACGGGGACAACTCGCAATTAGAACACATAATATTGGTATCTACTTTTTTAATCCAATAATATTTTATTTAACTTCACCTCAAACATTAACTTACTTAAAAACGCTATATCCGCAACAGGCTTCGTCGTTTTTTAATTAGGTATTTTATTTTTTCGTAATTTCAGACTATTTTCTTTTATTCAGGCAGTTCTGTTGTTGGCATTAAGAATTGCTTGATATATTGGGATATGCTGGGGATACCTAAACATAATTTTAGTGCTGTAACACCTCAATAATAAGAAAAATATTTCGTGACTAGTTTGAAACAATCACATCTCAGATCAATTCGTTAACAAAATTGACCTTTGCATTAGTGAATAAACTCGGTAAAAATATCGATTTTAAGGTACGAGCTTTTCTAAAAGTAGTGACAAATTGTAACTGTAATTTTAGATAAACCCTGAGTATTTAATTAATTATTTAATAAATAAATAAGTAAATTGTACAAATAGCAGGATAATCAATCTTTTGTCTCATTACCGACTAATGACCAATGAGATTTGATGTCACTACAATACAATACAATAACTCTTTATTGCACACCAACATATAGCAAGCAATTACAGAAGACAGATATTATTATATACACAGAGACTAAATACTTATTCTATGCAAATAAATCTTCTTTCTATCTACTTTTCTAGAAAGTTCCGTTCTTTTACTGGTTATCTGAAGACGATGTAAATTCGATGGCATGGTAAGAAGTTGTAGATAATTTCTAAACAGTGCAGTGCTGTTGGTTTTGTCATGAATTTGGCTCTCGGCCACAACTTTTTTCTTCCGCTTCGCGATTGCCACGAGAAACATTTCCAGCGTGCCTTTTTAAAGCTTGTATATAAACTTGTATATGAACTTATTCAAAGTTTCAAAAATAAGGTATCACAGACTTATTTCCGGAGTTCAGCTGAAAACCAGCGCTGCAGCTCTGATTAAAGGTCTACGGCAAATGCTGAGCTGAGTCCTTTTGGCATCACACTACAACACAACAACGTCTCTAATTGTTCTCTCTTCTCCTATTTATGTTTATACTGTGTTTTTGTTGTGATGTAGTGTGTTTTTGTTGTCAATAAATGTTGTGAGTTTAAATGTTGTGAGTTTGATTTTGACGCAATAAGGCCGTAGGAGCATATTTTCGAGTGGTTCGAATGCATACTTATTTTTGCACTTGACTGTTACCTTGACAAAATTAACGAATTTCATTTTAAAAACGCCTTTTTTGTTGACGATATTGTATTGTCACTGGACTACGTCATTTCAAGAAAATCGACCCATTAGAAATGAGCAAATTCAATTAGCGAGAAGTGTTTACTTTGTTCACTATCTATCCCTTCATTTCTACAGCATAAAACAAAGTTGTTCTCCGTGTCTTTCTGTCTGTTTATTCGCTACATATTTATAAATTAATTTTAATGAAACTTCTGTGCTAAGAAACATCTCGATTAAACTAGGTTTTGTTAAAAAAAAAACCACATCAAAATCGATCAACCGTTTGGGAGCTAGATGCCACAAACTTATATTTATTAATTACTCCTCTTTTGCGTCTGGGGTAAAAAATATTATAAATTAGGATTAAGCGATCTGGTTTCGCTAACTGCAGTCTACTTTATTCTGCAGTGCTATTTATTTCCAAACAACATGTGCATGAAGGCTCAAGGGACTTGATATTTTCACAAACTTCCCAGTTAAAGATTAAAAAACCGGGAAGAGCAAAAACGCTTTGTTCGCACATAATAGCGGTTAACAATGCAACGACTTCGGGGGGATTAAATTCAATTTAAAGTTCAAGTTTGTGCTTGCCCACGCTTTAATTTTATCGGTTAGGGTCCGCTGTTGGTTTAAATATTAATTTAAATAAGTTTTTGGTTTGTATAATGACACAAAATTACATACAGATCCCTTGGATTAGAGTTTGCAACACGCTGTGTTTTGTAAGTTTTATTGATCGCTAGTGACAAAGGTCGATAATAAATAGATAATGTATTTAAAGCACTAAGAAAGAGCACTATAATTGTATTTCTTTTTGTAAGTCACGGTATCGAAAATACAAAATGAGACATGGATGCACAGAAAAACCAGAAAAAGAGATCACGCGCTGGGAATAGTTCAACGTGTAGCTTCTAGAGAAAGAAAACGGCGTTCTGCATATAACGTGTAGCAACACATGCAGAGTGGAGGGCTTTTTTGGTGTCTTTTCGATTCATCACTTAATTTAGTTTTATTAATGTAAGGTGGTGGTAGGTACTGATGGAACCAAATAAATCTTTCTTTCTTTCTTTACTTTTTGCTATAAGTTTACTAGCAATACCTAGAATACATGTGTAAATTGAATGTGGCGTTTTGGATCCAAGTATTACCGAACATCTCTGGTTTCAAGTCAAAGCTACACGGAAAAAAAGGATGTCTTAGATTAAGACAATAACCCTTGGTCAAGACAATAATATTTCATATATAGCCGGACGCCATATTGTATTGGATGAAGACAAATACTGTCTTGGGTTAAGACTATTATCTTACTTAAAGAAAATAATTACTTAGATCTAAACAATTTTCCTGAAACTGAATGTTCTTGGTCAAAGAATTCATTTTTTTCCGTGTAGAAGGTTAACCAAGAAAATCGTTCATGGATTAGACGTAAGCTCATTCTTTTCCAACAAACTAACCTTATTACATCTGGGACATCGTGGACTATCCCCGGCAGGCATCAGAGAACTTCATCATCAAATTACTTAGCAAAGAAACTTTTGTAAAAGGTTGTGGTTTTACCGGGAATCTGTTTAGTTATTTCATTTTAGGCAAGGCGCGACTTTGATTGATACTTCAAGTTTACGAATAGTTATGCTTCCCATATGTATTTCATGTCAATATTAGCAAGCCAATTTTAGAATATCCGTTTTTTGTCCGTAAAACTTGGACACAGATTATATTTAAAAGTTGTCAAGTTCCTATGAATTTCAACTGAACTTCCCGTGGAAAATAATTTATTGCCACAACATAATTACATACAAGAATATCAAATTCGGAACAAGGTTAGAAAATTGAAAATAATAAAACCAATTGGAAACAAACCAGCTATGTTCCGGCAGCGCAACAAGGCATCTCAGCAAGTGCTGTTTTTTTTATTTAACCACAATCACGTCTAATGGTAAAAGAGATTGTGAAAAATCCATTATTAGGCTGAGGCTGTAGGATTGGTTCTGCTCACGTCTCTTGAATCACCCAGTATGAATGCTGGACACAATGAGCAACATGCTTATGTTTTTTTTTTTTTTTTTTTGTTTCAGAAAACAACCAAAGACGTTCGCATTTGACCACTGCTTCTTCTCGCTGGACGCGTCCTTGCCAAACTTCGCGTCACAGAAGACTGTGTTCGAATGCTTGGGGAGAGACATCTTAGACAACGCCTTCGACGGGTACAATGCCTGCATATTCGCGTACGGACAGACAGGTTAGTTGCATGGATTAATAAGTTCTTACTGTTTCTTTGAACTTGAAACTAGCGTGAAACTTACTTATAGTGAAATACGAGTATGTAAAGCTAAACTCGATTTAAGACGTGGGTTATCCGGGTTTTATTCACAATTTCTGATTGTTTTTTAAGGATCCGTAATCGAACATACCTACAGTTAGTAAGTAAGGTTAGTTAATTTTGTGTAATTTTTCGACTTTTGAGGGGTAAATCGCTAAATATTTGACGATCTTCCTCGTATATAATTTCATTTTACGTATAATTGATCGAAATCATCCTAAATATTATGGCCTTTCATCTAAAATACCTCAATGAAAATAAGACACGGCAGTTTTTCGTTCTTATTCCAATCACAAAGCAGAACCTTTTAAATATGCCAATAACCCAATTCCCTAAACGAAAATGTCTTCAAAACAGGAAAACTGGGAGCCGCACTGGGGCGGCGTCTGTGCCAATTTACTACGGTCGTAAACACTACTTATACGCAACCAGTAGGAAGGCTCTAGAATGCTGGCCACTGCGGAGGTTTATTGAGGATGCGATGCGAAACGTATTCTTAGAGGCAGTAAACAGTACGAAATCGTTTAGACGGTATACCTAGTGGGTAGTATCATGTATGAACCAAGTCACAGTCACATTCATTGCTGCGTTCGGCAGACATACATTATTTAACCTATACATTACAGGCTAAATAATACTTTTTTTAGTAGGGTTTTTGGGCGAAGTATTAAAATCACAGTTTGTATTATGTAAAACCAAATAAATACTAATGAACTAAAAGAATTTCCTTGCTCACCCGCGACCTTACGATAGCTAAGCTTATGCAAAATATGCGTGTTCATCGCCGGTGAGCAGGAAGTTCTTTTAGTCCATTGATATGGACCTCCGCAAAGTAACGCCTAATAAATAAATACTAATTTCTAATGTGTAAAATCCGTTCTCGGAGTTTAAAATACATTTTAATTCCGATGTAAGTCGACTAACTACAACTATAGCTCGACCAGAACTGTGTTTATTACGTACTTCTACATAGTTGAAATGAAAAGTGAAACCATTTCTTCTCCTGACCGCACAGCACATTACTCTTTAACGGAATTTCGTGCAATCTTGCTTCGAGAATATCCACTTTATTAACATTCCTACTGTTTAGTCTAGTCTTTGTTTAGACGACTCAAGAACATTGTACGAACTACGTTACACTAAGCTTGCCTCCAATAGTGCTGTTGTTTTTTATCTGCCAAATGCCGGTCACTGAAACGCTGTACTTATATGAAAATAAGGTGACATCTAGTCCTAGAGAGCGTTTTTTCCACCATTACTTCTTATATAGCTATATTTATATGGAATATATGGAAATAGCGTGGTTTCCTGCAAACAAAACTCCTCATACTCCTTAAAAAATGTCAACGTTGTAAATATCGCTATATAAGAAAACCGAGAGCGCCAAAGTTCGCATACTTTTCGGTATTCATACTGTAATTTTTGTCCGAATCATCCTTTGTCATAATTTTTTTCCCACTAAAGCCTTAAAAAATTGTGAATTTTTTAAATGGTCATCCTGTAGAAAACTATTGTAAATAATAAATAATCATTCTGATAAACATTACATTCGGACATGCAACAAGTATGCGAGCCGATATGGACCCAAGAAAACCTTAGCTACTCGTATATACAATACATTGCCGGGTCACTAACACACTCTTAAAACATAACTCGTGGCCACGCGATGTGACGCAACTCGCATTGTTTTCACACCGCGTAAATCCATGTAAATAAGTGCTTTGGAAGAAAATACCACCACGTTCGTTACAATCACACATTTGACTGCGTAATTACTCCAAAAATATTTCGGGTCTATGATTGAAATTCAAATAACACAGCTCAGTGGAGGATTAGTCCGGGACACAATATTATTTAAATTTTATTATTGAGGAAAATCTGCACGTTTAAAATGAAAGCCAATACCACGAAATGGAACTGTCCTCGAATTTCAATCACGATTTGAAAATTTTATATCGAGGTCGAGGTTAATATAACGCGTGTATTTGTTGTCATATTATAACGTGTTTTAAACGGACTGCATTTCTACTGCAACTGCCCATAAATTTTTCATTGCGGTTGGCAAAACTTCACGCAGACTGCGCGTTAGCTAAGATTGAAATACTATAAAGCATTGTTTGTTTGAAATCAATAAAACATGGACATAATTAAGTTTATTGCATACAATCAAAAAAAAAGAAACTACAAACCAAACTTTATTGTTGACTGGCCACGTGACATATAACAACAAAGCTGAAAATATTAGGCTTTATCGCTTCCAACACCAAGATCATTCCTGCAAGCAGCCATCTTGACGCTTGATGCTACTTTTCTGAGTGGCGGGTTATTCAAAATAAGGTCACGTGACCAGTTTTGTCGCTGGGAACGAGCATCGAGCGGCTACATGAGGCCACACCTTAAGGGGGTTGAAACCATTATAATCGTTTGTATGACACACCCTAACTACATAAACATAATACTCCTAATATAATAGATCGTCGAACTCTACGTCTACTTACATACAAATAAATTACTTCGCTACATACATTACCCCTAAGAGCAGGCAGATCTGTTACTCAAAGTCCCTCAGCAACATCCTTACCTGATTTATTCCCGGCACCGTCCAATGGATCATCCATAAAATATACAAAGCGGAACAAGACAAGTCAAGGGTCTAACTTGCTCCGTCGTACATTCGTATTCCTCACCGTTGTATATTTCATAAACTACTCGTTCAACGCAGCGTTTCGGTTAGATTTACACCCCAACTCTCCCACTTCGCGTGTAATTTTAATCTTATTTATCGCTTTGCTGGGAAAAATATAGCTTTCCTTTGTAGCAAGAATAATGAGGGTTGCAGAATGATAATTTCATTTTATTTGTACAGGATTCCGCTGACTTAGGAAGCTATGTTTATTGGATTTTGTGAGCGATGAAGACAATATAAAGCTATATTTTTTATTCTAGTTTTCCCTTAGTAACTTGTCATAAAACATAGAAATGTTATCTTTTTCTCGCAAGGACCCAAATAAAATAAAGGACTAACATAAAGCAGAAACAGTTGCTGCGTTTGTCCAGCAATATTTGAACAGGGGCAGAAATAGAAACATCTAGATTCAAACCCAGATTTAGCGCAAACATTCCTTTGCTTAAGACTCATGTTTATTCAGTAACAAAGCGCAAATAAACATGAAATATACCGACATTTCACCAACAAGTCAACAGACCTTTGTTACTCGTACCTGCCGGGTAGTTATTAAAAATTCCTTCACGTAAATACAGGGCTCAAAGAGCACAATAACAGTCCCGTACATGTTTTACGCGGCAAAGTTTTGCGCTACAATGCGTACGTTCTTACTTAAGATGTGCATTTTATTACTTTACAACACGGTATAAAGCGTGTCAAGTACTTATCTAAGACAAGCGACAAAAGACGACGTTCTTTTATTATAGAGGCATATTTGCTGTTATCATGCTGTTATGAAGCGAGAGCCATCGATTTTTAGCAACGAATACTCTTTGGTAGTTATCATTTCGACAGCTTACATTTTTTCTTAGTTAAGTATTTACATCCTATTAACTTCATTAGGCATACTATCTAAAATATTGACGTGCAGGTACGAGTATTTAATGTTTAGCACATAAATTCCCGTATGGCGTTTTGAATAAAATTGGCAAATTTATTGAATTAGGCGTTACTTTGCAGAGGTCCATATATAATAAATAAATGATTGATATTATAAATAAATGAACTGTAAACCTTAAAAGTTCGCGGGTGAGTATAGTATTTTTTTATAGTTCATAAAATTGGCTACTCCTCATAGTCCAATGTCATGGATGTAGCTTTATTTTGTGCACTTTCTAACTTTCCTGCCTTTCTCACGTCCCTCCTACGCATTGGTATGGAGCACAATGCAGCGCATAAAATGTTAAAGGGCACCAAAGTAGTAGTTGCATTACCAAGATTTTCTATACAAACGTGTTTCCATTTGCATGTATATTCGTGCGTTAACCAACGAGGAAATCAACTTTAATTAGAACACGAGCTATAATAATGTAGTCATGAAAAAGTAGCCCATTAAATTAAGCAAGCAATTATTTACGTAGAACGTAATATATACTTCCAAAGAATCACCATTCCTTTCAAGCTAGAACACGTTGAAAATGACCTGGTACTCCGCAGCGATTATGGAAAATCAATAATGTAACATGGCGAGCTTATCACGCACAGATAGAAATGGCGTATTTAAGTATATATTTATTTTCTGCCTGTATTTTCAGTTTGTACAATCGGGTTCACCAATGTGCTGTCATTAAATTACATTATTATGAAGATTTTGATACTGTGTAAACTTACGCGATGAATTTGTGTTAGCGATGTTAGGTTACATGTTCGGTAACATGTTCGGTTACAGTTACAGCTCGCTAGTGAGTACCCGGCTCCCATGTGACAGTGGGCAGTAGCGCTTTCTATTACCGAATACCAAATCCGGACTCCAGCATTGCGCTGTGGACGGCAAGGGGAAGCCACCAAACTATTTTCCCAAGAAAATCACCATGAAAGATCACTGTTGATCCTCAACCGTAAACCACGACCACTCTCTCAAGAGTGTAGCGATTTGGAAGAAAAGACCGTAGAGCAACGTTCTACAAGATCAATAAGATTTGGTTAAAGTTGCTAGACATTGATGATTCTCGAATGCGGTACGAACATTTTTGCATGGGAAAGAACCCGGACCTGGGGACTGCCCATGTTCAGCAGAGTTAGTACTTAAGTTTAATTCGTGTTGTTAAGGGTTCAAAAGTAGGTAGCATATTATGAACTTAATCTGGATTTATATTGTCCAGTATTTTTCCTTGAACGATACAAGTTTGAGTTAGGTACTCGTACAGAAGTTTTTTCAATTTGGTACAAGAAAAACTGAAATCGTTACCAAGATTACCTCGGAACTAACTTTACTCGCGAAAGTTTCGCAATTAGCTTTTACCTGGAGCTTTGTTTTTTGTATATCAACGAGAGCTTTTCAAGTTTTAATCTTGTAAACTTAACTTCATTAGCTCAAGAACCTCATAAGTACTTCTTCTAAATTGTAATCTTTGAAGACTTGGAGACACATTAAAGATTTTAAAAGTACTAAATGTATGATCGTATCAACACATCTGGGGTCCAGAATAAATCTGGGGTCCTAGTGAAAAAGGGGTTAAGTCTGCAGAAATTACATAGCTATTTTCTATTTTATGTGTATAGGGGTTTAAGTCGAAATCAGCTGTTCAACTTCTGCAGAATTAACCCCTTTTTCACTAGGTCCCCAGAAATATTTACTGGAGCTAAGAGACCTGTTTCTGTTTATTTTTCATTATGAATAAAACTTAATGTGGCGTAAAGGACCGCCATATATTATATGTAAGTTCCCTATACAGCGAGAGCGTTTGAAACAGATTCTCAAATTTTTACCCAAAGTTATTTAAAAATACTACGCTTCTAGAAGGGGGCCGAAATGAGGAATCGAAGTAAGAAAATTAAAGAAACAAAAAAAAAGATATTATATTACTGGTTTATTAATTAATATTCCCGGACTGCGCGATGCAATGGAAGTTAAGGTATTTATGGGCCTCACTCAAACTTCTCAAAATTTAATATGGGATTGAAACTTTCAGTTTCTTAAATTTATATTTCTTGTATCTAGTCAAAATTCCAGAAATTTTCGAGAGCTTGCATAAATTTTAGAAAACTTTCTGCAACTTGCACATCTATAGTCTTTATTAATGAATTCGTGAATCCGTGGCTTCATAGTTAGCACACACCGAAGATTATTTTCAACATGTAGTCTGTTTGCACAAGAATATGAACAATTTTAATAAAAAGTTATGTAGAAAATAAATAGAGCCGAAGCCGCCCGCACCCCCTCTTGAATCAATTCGCCCCTTAGTGGGGTGGCCCTACTGGTTGGAAATCCCTGGTTTCAAGTATAAATACATACTCGATATAAACCAGTGACCGAACAATATTTAAGCAAGATTCCTTCAGGTTTTACAACAAAATAAGTTAATGAAATCTTACCAATCTATACTAATATTATAAATGCGAAAGTGTGTTTGTGTGTTTGTATGTTTGTGTGTTTGTATGCTTGTCCGTCTTTCACGCCGTAACGGAGCCACGGATCGACGTGATTTTTGGCATAGAGATAGTTTATGGGCCCGAGAGTGACAAAGGCTACTTTTTATCCCGGAAAAATGCACAGATCCCGAGGGAACAGCACGCGATAACCGAATATCACGCGGGCGGAGCCGCGGGCAAAAGCTAGTAATGTATAAAGATGATAAAACTGCAAGCTAACACTGTAAGTTTACGGCATTAAATTTGTAACCTTAAGATATCTTAATTTTATTAATTATACCTAAGTATTGGTAAAGGCCAGGATTGTATGAATTGTTAAATACATTTAGCGAGACTAAGTGCCCTGAATTATTAATTTGCCCGCCGGATTCGACCTTTATTTTGAGTGTCAGCAACATTAAATTCACTCTAGACTTCTAGACTGTGTACAGAATATTCTACATTGTCTAAATGTGTTCTATATATTTTTTTAGCTTTAGGTATTCATCTCACAGTAGATTTTACTTCAGTGTCAAGGAAAAACTTTGTAATGTTGTTTTATATAAAATATGTAACGCTGTGTCTTTGTAGCTAAGCCCACGCAGGAGTTTTATTTAATCAGTAAAACTGTTTGTTTTGTTTTTTGTGGGAACGGGGCTGTTTGTTTCGTTATACACTGTGTCTTAAAATTAATTTTGAATATTTTAGCAGATGGTTGCGTTAATTTAACTGAACACTCATATTTTTCTTTTGCTTAACATATATTTCCTTCCACACGTTGATCGATATTCAAATAGGTACCGCGTCAAAACGCAATTATTTACATTTTAACTTTATACAGGGGTTTTATTAAAACTAACACAATCGTCCACTGAAATACCTCGTATGAAGTTTAATAACATAATATCTCGTATATTTTTAAACACTGGCAGTTAATGATACAAAGAAAAATTGAATTTTTATATTATAAAATATAAACATTACATTGCTTACTCCTGTGTAATATCAACAAACATTACGTACTTACTGAAAATTCACAATTTACTAATACATCTCATGTAAGAAATGTAAAAACATGCCCATAGATTTCAGCGTGTAGTAAATACCCGTTATCGGCTCTACAAACGGGAAGACGGGAATCTACGTCGCCTTACGTTTACGTCGGGTCCGGACCTCCGTAACTTACACACGTGATGATACCTTAGATTACGTTCGAAGCCTTTAAACGATGTACGACCTCGTTTCTGCTGGATCTTCGGGGCATATAATAGTACCTATATGCATGCTAGGAGATAGAGAACTGGATCGGTGAAAGATGATGCGTGTTTTTATCATGTAACTGAGGATGAAGAAAAGAAAGAATAAAATTTATTTGTCAAATTTTGGCACGGCAAAAAATAATAAGTTAAAAATAAGACGACCTTACATACACTTACATACTAAATAAATTATGTACATTATGGGAAAATGTTAGCTACAGTTATAAAACGCAAAAGAGAGACGCAAAAGGGAAACAAAGGCGGGTTAAATTTAACGGTGTAACTTTATACTTATGCGATATTTATATTTTTTATCGACGAAAGACTCAGTAGCTGCGTGTATACCTTCACAATCTAAGTTGCTTTAAAATTTTGACAGTCTCACTATAATTGTAAGGCTAGAGTGAACCAATGATATACCACATTTGGCCTTATCTGCACTTGACTTCAGGTGAGATAGGGGTCAATCACTGTCTGTAGATATGAAGAAAAAAAAATTATGCCACGGGCAGACTAGTGACATTACATTGCTGCGTACTTTCTATATTCTATAAGATAAAACATGCTTCTACGTAAATGATATTCTGTAGAGTTTCAAAACCTATTCGCCTTAAACGGCATCTGATTATTCTCAAAACCAACTTTGTTACGAATAACAAACACGTAGCCCTTTATAGGTAAACTTTGGTATTCGAAAGTTCTTTATTTCACTTTTTATTAACTTGCGAATCCCTTTCAGTTTTTTTCAAGTAATTTGAAGGGTTGTCTATTGTTTGACCGAAAGTTATATGCCATAATTTCATTATCCCGAACTCTACATGCCCGAAACTTCATTTGCTCGAATGTTTCGTTTACCAGAAAATTTATTTGATATATTCTTATTTTCCCGAAACTTTGATGCCATAACGATACGAATGCAATACGTATTGTTTTCCATATTATTAAGTGCAATAATATCATTTAATAGAATATTCAAACGCCATACCAAATATTGTTTCTTTCTGAATTCATCGTGGCTACGTACGTGCGCGGAGCTCCTGTTCCGCGTAGTTGAGATGTTGGTTTCTATTACTAATCTATCTTTTATCTTTATTATCCGGGCTGTTATAAAAAAAAACCTAACATCGAAGGCTAAGGCGGGAGCTACGCTGCGCTTCGCTCCCGCCTTAGCCTTCTAAACCTAACCTATCCGAGTCGCTTCTGCTCCGAACCGTCTAGCTCGCTCGCTTCGCTCGCTCGCACAAATCAAATGTCGCAATTCTAACCTAACCTAATCTATGTGCTTAAAATTTACCTGATTCAAAGGCTTGTTTGACGTATGGGATTTATCAGTATATCCTCTTGACGTCCAAATGATATTATGGCATGTGATACTTATGGATTACAATGATTATGAAAAATGAAATTATTGAAAGTAACTTTATAGGAAACAAAGATTCTGCCATTTGATTAATATGGTAAAAATGAGTAGTGATAATGAATTTATAGGAAACAAAATTATGACGTTTGTATATTATAGCACATGAAATTCGTGCAAATGAAGTTCGGTCAAGTAAAGGGATACCAATTTGAAGCAGTGGATAATAGATCCGTTTTATTAAAACAACGCAATAAGAATAGCGAAGCTTTTGTTGATTGTCTTATTTATTACAACTATTTACAACTTAATGCAACTTTACATCGTATATTTGTTTTATTATCTTTATTTATAATAATAAACGATAAGTCGCTGTTTATTTGCTCCAATTTTGCTACAGCTGCACTGCCAGTGGTCAGATTGATTTGAAATTTGGTATAGAATGTACTCGTACATTATATGAAAATGCACTTAGTACCTACAGCCAGTAAGAAGTTTACAACCAGCAAAAAGATATGCATTTAATTTTTTATTTTTAACAAAACCTTTTTGAAATCTACTTAGTTTTCCGCCATAAAAGAATGCCAAAAATAAGACGTTGACTTGGGGATTTTGTCTTTCGCAAGTTATTCATTACGTAAGTCAACAATTTATTTCAATTTTCGGTCTAGCCTTTGCAGATTAAACCTGATTAAGATAGTTTTAGGATGGCGCCCTAAAGCCGTAATCGACCTTTCTAGTCGCGTAGCGTTGCGGGATGTACGCATTCCTTCATTGCCCTAAATGAAATTTACGGCCTGTCTTAACTCGTCCGCTTGCACGATGATATATCGCCCGATTCAAACGCTCAGAAACTTCAGCATGTAATAAGAACTTTACGAAATACGTTTAAGTTGGGAAGTGGAACTCGCGTTGCGTAAGTTAATAAGTCGAATTGACTTTAACTCGATACTTTAGATTTGTATTATATCAGTGCGATATAAAATTTTAAGATGTAATGTTACAGAGTTGGAGAAAGTGCTAGATGTGCGTTTAAATAAGGCTCCGATTGTTTTCGGGTGTCGGTTCACGTAAGCCTTTTCTAAAGCTCTGTTATTTAGACTAACAATAAACAATTAAATTGCTCACCCAAAGGTTGCCGGTGAGCAAATTAATTGATGTGGACCTCCGCAAAATACCGTCTGAATCAATAAGTTACTCTGTTATTTAAGTAACTTCTGAACCCTTATTTTCTTGCTCCCTTAACGGACAATAGAGTTTTCAACTGACCAACGAAAGGACATAAGTGATAACTATGAATATAGTTGTTATCCTAAACTTAAAGTATGACAGAATCAGCAGATTCAAAAGTTGCTTCTTCGGTAGTACGAGTAAGTGTTGAAAATCGCCAAGCCATAATTACAAGATTGCCCAAAGGTTCAGCAATCTGATCAACTCCAACAGAAGCTAAGAAGGTAGTCTGAAACTTAACCCAACGAGTGTTAAGACCCAACATTAATGCCCGTCGTTCAGCTAAGGCCTGCCGTAGCCGTTAATTACTGAGTCAACATAATTATTCGCCGGGCGCGCTGTTTCTAATTACGAATATGAGAAGCCTGATAAACCGTAGCTGCAGGTTCTGTTGCTCTTTGCTAAGCATGTTTATTTAGCCGGTGCAGATTTTGAAGTGAATTTTGGAAGCATATTATGGAGTAGTTTGTGGGATGATTACCATGTGTTCGTATTCTGAGCATGGTGTTCTGAAAAGGGGTAATGTGGAGCTTTCTTGGTCTTAACTCGGTTTAATACCTACGAGTAGTAAAGAAGTATTGAGAAAGTAATCAATAGTCATTATTATTCTCCTCCTCTGGCCTCTCTATCTCCTTTGGCCTCAGAAAAAGGCCTAAGGAGATTTTATTATTGTATAAATAAGTATTGAAGTGGTATTGAATAAATTGGATAGCCGTATTCGTTAATTACTAACAACAAATATCCGTACTAATATTCCTCACGCATTACCTCTTCACGCTTAGACCGCAGAACTGATTTAAATTGAATTCGGTCTGAAGATTGTGTGAAAACCTGGGAAGGGCATAGGATAGTTCTATCCCGAAAATATGCGTAGTTCCCGCGTGCAAAGCTAGTTTTTCACAGGTCTCTTCTTCTTGGTCGTCACACTCTTGGCAGAGTGGTCGTGGTCGTCACATCAGGGGTGGTGGCAAGCTTTACAACCCGTCGCCATTCCTCCCGTACTGCAGCCCTTCTCGAACACTCGTACAGTGGACCGTTAAGTGCAGCTTTAACTTGGTCCGTCCAACGCATTGGTGACCTGCCGCGTGCTCTCGTGCCTTCAACCTTTCCTTGAACCACCAGCCGTTCCACAGATGTGTCCTCTCGACGTGTGATATGGCCAAAGAAAGTGAGAATGCGACATTGGACGATGGAAGAAAGACGCTGTTTGATGCCGAGTTCTTGGAGGATTGAGACGTTGGTTCGGAATTGCGTCCAGGATATGCCAAGCATTCTTCTCCAGCACCACATTTCTAAGGCGTCTATCTTCTTCTTCTCGCTCTCTCGTAACGTCCACGTTTCAGCACCTTTTCACAGGTATGAACTTTTTATTATTTAAAGAAGTTTTAAATTTCTTACAGTTTATGCCGAAGTCTAGGGTGAATGAGCATTTACTAGGCAAGCGTGCTTCATCGTAGGCCTCATTCTCGCTTTCCAAACGCAAGCCTATACCTATTGTATATAAAAGTTTCGGAATTGATCAGTACTTTTGCTCTAACACTGAATAAACTTAAATCAAATCCACATATACCTGAGGCGTGCGCCGATTTTATATGCGTTGAAGTTTGTTTGACCTATTTCAAATCGCTAAGGTTTGTTCCTTTGAATAATTCCGCGAGGTTTCAGCGGAATCTAGACCGGCTGAAATGAAACTCCACTTTCGTTTGTATTTAATTCTTTAAGGCCTTTAAGATGATTTATGTTTCTTGAATTCAAGTTGACAACTTTTGAATACTAACCCCCTTATTCATAAAACTTAACAAGCCTATGTTAACTAACAAATGCTTTGTCCCTTTCTAACAAATACAAATGTCGAAGTGACAGATAAGGACAAACGAATTTCAGCGGCATTTTAACTAAAATAGGTTTGATTGTCGTGTATGAATAAGGGGGTTAGGCTATAAGGGAATTATGTTGGGATGGGATTGTGCGATAATGGCGCGCACGTTGCGATGAATTTTTTTTGAAAAAAAATTCAGTCTATTCGTGATCATGGCATTATATACAATGACTAAATAGCGAGAACTCATTAGATATAACTATCATGGCGTGGGTCCCGCAGGAAATATGTCTAGTACCTATTTATTAAATGAGCATATTAAGTTATCTACATACACCTAAATTTTCGCGGTCTTGGCGCACTTTGCCAACTATCTTCATTTGAATGTCAACTATTATTTATTTATACGCATACGAGTATTTTGAATAATGTTTTTAGCAAAATATTCCATGTGTATTATTTCATTATTTTTATGATCTATTTAAATCTATTATTATGCTGAAGTACACGACAATAAAGAAACTGAAATTTTAGGCAGGTTTTATTCATATTCTTGTTTTGATTGTGTAAACAAAAACTTTTTCACTACATCTATAAGCAGGTAGGTGTTATGAATTTCGAATAAACCATTAGAGTGTACGGATTAAGTATTTTGGGAACACCACGAATTTCTATTAAGTATCGCTCCACGTGTTATGCAAAAATAAAATGGACACGTTTCTCGCTGGAATCAATTATTCAGCTCCTACCTGTCTGCAATTACCTTTTCCAGCGAAAGCGATGAAAATATCTGATATATTTACGGGAATACGCATTTCATGAACGCCCCAAATGTCCTTTTGTTATAACTCGAGAGGTCAAACATATGTAATCCGTCAATCTACTGCCAGCCGAAGTCGGGACCCTCTTCAACCGCCACGCCATTCAGCCAATTTTGCCGCCTTTTCGATGCGCTCATACTTTAATAAGGTGAACAACATATATAAGAACGTTTTTAGATTGTCCGATCCGATATCGGTATCGGACGCCGATATCGGAGCAAGTAAAATGTATGAAATATGTAACTGTCTTTAAGATTGTTAGTTTTAGTTAGTTAGTTAGTTTTAGTTTTAGTTCGATCCGATATTGGATAATATGTCATACATTTTACTTGCCCCGATATCGCATTGGCGTCCGATACCGATAACGGATCGGACAAACAGAAAACAATTTAACGACACTTTGATTCTTTTTTTTTTTTTTTTAATTCGACTGGAAGGCAAACGAGCAAGTGGGTCTCCTGGTGGTTTTTGGAAATGTGTTTTTAAACTCTTTTTTTTTCGATAGTTTGGCGCTTTCATTTTTATTTTTTTGAACATCTTCCTTAATAATGGTATTAGACTTTTGTTAATCTTTGTTGAATACTTAAACTATATATTGAACCGATTTTGACTTTACAAGGGTCCACTGCCATGATGAAACAATGCAATATAATACCTATAGAAAAATCATTGCTTTTAGATATCTTTATATTTTCTTTATTAACAGAGAATATAGTTTTAGAGGATATATAACTAGTGACCCGCCCTCGCTCTACGCAGGTCTAGTTTTGGGGGCAGGGAAGCAAAAATGTAAAGTTATCGCGGCGATAATTTGAAATTTGAATAATATCGCCTTTGATAAATTTTTTCGCCTCTTTGTTTTCCAAAGTTGTGCCCGTGTGAAGCCGGGGCGTACCGATAGTTATGCCTATACCTCTATTTAAATGCGTCGACGCACCGGCTGTGCGATCAGCGCGTGAATTTCTGTGAAATCTATGCATACATTCAATTCGCTAAAGTCTTTTGCAAAATATGTTTTATCCCAGATTATTTATTTTTATTCCTAGTGCTAATAAATAGTATCTGCTTGGGACACTCGACACCAATTGACCTAGTCCCAAACTAAGCAAAGCTTGTATTATGGACGGATAAACATACTTATACAATACACACTTAAAGACATACTAAACATTTAAGACCCGAGAACAAACATTCATATTATTCATACAAATATCTGCCCCGACCGGGATTCGAAACTGGGTCCTCAAGAATCGTAGTTAGGTTCTCTACCCACTTGGCCATCCGCTCGTCAGGTTAGATAAAAGGTTTGTTAGCGCGGAATTCGATTCTCGTAGATTGTAACATTTTTCCACGTCACATATTAACGCCTGAAAGGAGAAAGGGAAATGTCACGAATGAATGCGCAATTTACGTCAAATGTATCAAGTAAATGGGCGTGAAAAATACAAGCCGTGGTGATATTAAAATATCCGAAGAATTGTCGGGAAGAAATTACGTCGGGGACGTGAGGACCGTATATACGTATTTCCTTGTTTTAATATTAAAATTCCACGTAGAAGTAGAATGAGATGTCGCCTCGTTGCGGAATACTAACAGTCTCCGTATTGGACCAATACTCGGCTTTTGGGTGGTAAAATTGTTTTATAGCTGGCTGCAACGCAGTGGCGTAGTGTGGGTATGAGCCGCCCGGGGCGGAAGAAAATTTTGCCGCCCTCTATAATTTAGATATTTAAATTTAAAAAGTATAATAAACAATTTTTTTAAGTAGCCTATATAGTGCAGTCCTCACATCAGTAGCCTGTATAGTGTCCCACTGCTGGGCAAAGGCCTCCCCTCTTGACCTCCACAACTCTCGTTCTGACGCAATGTCAGGCCAGTCCTTTGCGCACGTGTCCAGATCGTCCCGCCAAACTAGAACTTCGCATTATCAAATCTTTGGTTAAAAATTATTATGTCAGCTCTGTACATATTTAGTTCTATGAAAAATTCTCGTCCTTAAATTTTTCATAACAAAAATTAATACTTTTAAGAATCTGTAAAGGGCCACATAACCTATTAGGTGGTATCAATTTGGACCATTTTACCCCCCTTGTCACACCTACTTTGTTCCTTGTCACAAGCCGCCTGACCTCTCCCTCTACCCCGCCCCCCGTGACGTAATTTATGGATAATCCCTAATACGTATGAACTAACACTAAAATAACTTATATATCGAATAACGAATGGAACAAATATTTCGTTTAGCAAGCACCTAAGCTCAAGAATTTCGTAACTTCCGCTTTAAGCCACGCGTACAGAAAAGTGTAGGAAGCAGAAAAAGGTACCTCAAAGGTATTTCTTATTTATTTATTTACATATTTATTCAGGTACGCTCCTCAAGGGCTTTCGCTAGGCGGTGCGCAAACGGCGGTAATGAATTCCATTAGTCTTCGTAACGACGGCTAAATAAAAATATTATCTGGCGCTTTATGTTACTGCTTGGGATTTGCTTTTTCATCTCTTTGAGTATTCGCTGACAACTGAAAATAAATACCTTTAAATAATGAAGGAGACTCTCTTTGAATTCTCATTTCAAAGGATATGAAACTGTATAGAGTGTAATTATTAGGGCTTACGCAAACTAGGTTTTTAAGCGCACCGTCGACAGCGCGTTTTTCATTCCACGGAACAGTTGGTTCGCATTTGCAGTGATATAAACGCGCGTTTGCGGTCTGTGTCGTTACAAACGCGCGTTAGCGTGGCATCTGTTTTTGGCCTGTCAGTCTATTGACAGAGTAGCAGTAACCTTTGTCCCAGTTTCTTTCCAAAATTGAGCAATATATCAATTATAATTAAATCCAGCAGAGTTAGGCGAGCGAAGTACCTAGTTTGTTAATAATGTCGTTAAACAGCTAACTGCACAACTTATCTCAGCTCCTGCGAAATTGTCGCGATAATGAACGCCTCCGAACATCTCACTTTAACGTGCAATTAAAAGCAGTAATCGAATAATTAAACTTTTCCACTAGTAGGTAAAGTAAAGACGAAAAATCTCAAAATAACATTTCGACAAAATGTACCTCTATTAGGTACGGTTTATTCGCAGAATTTTAATTTCTTTCGGAGGAAAATGTTGTGTCAGCTTTAATTTGAAGAGTACCCTTTTGGTTTTATTGCTCTTAGTAAGGATTATTTTAACAGTTAAAAAGAGTATTTCTGCTGTAACTTTTTGATTACACATTTTTTTTTATATACCGAGCGTTTAATTACAGTTAACTAGACTTTCTTTTTTATACGACTGGAAGGCAAACGAACAAGTGAAAATCCATGGTGAAGTGAAATCTGAGAATGTTGTGCAGTAAATAAGTAGGTACATTCGATGAAACTGAATGTACCCTTTTCCTGCGGATTTCATGTTAACATTATATCCTTATATACTTACTAATTATTTTACACGAGAAGGTAACTTTGTCCGGCTACCTTTCTATCTGTCTGTTAACTCTTCACGCTAAACCAATTGAGGTGGAATTTGATACTGAAATAGTTTAAACCCTGGAAAGAATGTGAGATATAAAAAGTATCCTAATAATTGTATAATTGAAAATTGTTTAATTCTCGCGGGATAGCGATAAAAGAATTTATCGCGGTCGGAGTCGCGGGTGATTACTTACTATTATTCTATGTATATTTCTTCAAAGAAATCGTCGTGAAAGAATATAAAAGGTTCCAGCGTAGTACACGATTCAGACTTAGATGAATCTCGGTATTATCGATACTACTTAATAATTATTTGCTTTCGCGGCTATAATTTATTTAAAAATACGTCATATCAGTCCACAATCACAGGTATTTGGATTTCGCGGTTCTGCCAAGCATGATCCGCCTAATGGACGTCAACCTCTCGAAGTAGGTCGTCGATGTTTATCCAAGAACCAGCCAGAATCAACGCGAGAATATGTTTGCCAACATTAGCGGGAAAAATACGAATTCATCCACAGATTCGGTATAGATAATAATAAATGATCACTGTTCTGGTGTTCGCGAAGTTGGTGCCACTAGAGAAAATGCACTGAATGGAATTTCCGTGTCCTTTTGAGTGCGATTGATGTGTTCCCTTTAGTAGGTATACTTTTAAAGTGTTTGGAAGATGTGAACCATCTCGAACTTTTTGTGGTTCGGAACTCGGGATCCGCAGTTTGTGGTGCATTTTAAACCCTGAAATGTATTTTAAAAGTATAATGCGTTTTGTTCCAGCTCTTTTACGATAATAGTATTGCTTGGAAACCCGTTTTATACCACTTGTAATTCAAATCAAATACTGTTTTTATGAAGATTGCACTGAAATACACTATTCTGAATGTATCCTTAAGTTAAAAGTTTAAAGAGGACTTTATGTACTCATAAAAATTTTTGATGCTAGTTTGTGAAAATGGAATTATTTGTAACTTCTATTTCCTTGGCAGTATCATCAATTTTGATTATAAGGTGTACTTTGTTAAGGTTTTCGGTACAAGAATAATTTGAATCAGTATCTGCTACAACGTCATTACAGTGCTTAGTTGAATGTAATCTATCATGCCACTGTCATCACTGAACGTTGATAAGCGAGCGGCATAAACATACTGTCATCATAGTTCTCGATCGATTGGATCAGCCTTCTCACTACCAAGCCCTAACATAAGTAAATTAAATAGCGTGTACAATAATAATATAAATGTGAATGATGGCTTATGTTTACATATATTATGTAATTTGTTCACGAGGTGCCGGATAAATTAATTGGTCTCTGGTGATTTTCGTCCGTGTCACAGTATATATATACCGTATATATATCCAGTAGGATATATATCCGTGTCCGGGTTTTTCTTAGCTCAGCTTTGCATAGAGGAATAATAGGAGGAGATTCTGCAGTCACGATCTTTAATTTAGGCCCGATTTCAAATCGAGTATTGTCGTCTCGTATGTAGTCATATGTTAAAAGAATTTTTTTACAAAGCAGACCACAAATTAAAGATTACAATCGTCTCCATCGTATATGTAAATAATCTTATGGGTCTTAAGTTTCTTGATGTCTTAATGCGACAGAAAGCCTGTAGTTTTCAGGAAAGAATTAGAGTGCAAAGAGGCGCCAATATTTTTAACACAAAAGTAACATTAAAAAAAAAAAACATAAATACGCAAATGTTCTCGATTTACCAGCTATTTTGATAACATTGACGTACGTAGATTACGTATAAAAGTATGCGACTCAAAAAAGTGTACATTGTTTAAAAATAGCACGAGTGTATGCAAATAGCTCATTGGCATTCATTTCATAAACACGGATAGCACACAAAAAACGATGTCAATTCGAGATACATTATTGCTGGCTTGAGGAGAAAAATTAGACAGGCTTGCCAATGTCACCTGTGGTCTGCGAAGTGCATGAATTGGCTAATAACTAATTGAGCCAATTGCAAGCAAGATCGTAACGTCAAAATAAACCTCACGATACTAACGCCATCTAGCGATATTTCACCTGTATTTTAGTCCTCATTAGGCTCCTTTGGCCGCATTATCTAACTTGCATTCGCCATTTCTATCTACCCTCATAGTACTTATACCGTGTGACAGAAAGAAGTGAAAACCGATTGTGATTCCGAGTGCGTTAGACAATAAAGCTTTTGGTCTTTATAGATATCAACATGAAACGATTTGGGTATTGTCACGCTTTGAGCAATAATTTTTCCTCCCTAAAATTAAATTTTTAGAACAAGCTTTTTTTATAAGATTTATCCGTAATAAATTTCAAGTCAATTTGAACACTGGAAATCATCGCAATAGATGAAATTCCTATTGAAAGATTTGAAATGAACACGCTTCATTACAACACGAAATACCTACACGGTAGCGTATTTAATCAATTCCAATTAATTGCCTAATCCCTAAAACAATCTGTACATATTAAAGCTAGTTGATCATCTAGTCTACTATGAATAAACATTTTGTTAAGCAATGAAAGTTTGTAGCTTACCTACTTTATATAAATTATGCCTTCTGGTAGAGTCAACCTTGAGCACTCCATGCTAATCTTTAAATAAGTCTTCTAGAAAAAACAATAAAGCCAAAAGGCAAAACAGCGACCTAATCGAAATCCTTAAAATAGCACTAAATTACATTCCTCAGGGCGGCTACGGGAGGTGGGGACAATTAAATTCCCGTCAAATATCGCGTGGTTTGTCAACGGACGGGACTCTAATTGGAAGCCTTGGTGTACGGAATGGGTCGAAAACCATCAAGGGCTGATGGAACGGCTAGTAGAGTCGTGGAAACTGAATCACATACCAGGGTGGGACCTTTCCATAATACATTTCGTAATGATTTCTTTGGCCGATGTATGGGATTTCAACATGAAAGGAGTTACAAAAGTTCTATCCTGGTATGTGGTTCAGTATCCTCGATTGTACGTACAGTAAACCGCCAAATATAAGGAGTGGCCAAAATGCCCAAATTTGCAGGACCACGTTCTAAAGCCTCATTGAAACTGAGCGAGAAATATTGTACTACTTAGTTGTGGTACGTTCCTGTACTGATCGATCATTAAAACATTTATAGCCTCAACAAAGCAATGTAAAGAAACTGGCATAACTGTCCGTCTAAGTTAATATATAAGTATCTTTCACACCATTGACCTAGTCCCAAACTTTAACTTGTACTCTAGATACTAGGCAACGGTAAACATACTCCAATAGGTGTCAAATACCCTATTAACCTATTAAATAAAAGAGGCCCTTGATAGGTAATAGAGACACATTACTGTACATATGGATCCCGTGGCGCTCCTTTATTTTTACCCGACTGCAAGGAGAGGTATTGTTGTAGCTGTACAACAATACCGAGATATGGTAGCCGTGCGCTGGCTTAAATGACGCACTGGATTTTTTTTTTTATTATGAACATGAAATGAACACTGCCCATGAATGTCAACTATTCAAGGAGAGTCATTGGTCCGTTGCCGGCCTTAAAATGACTAATGGAATAACGATCGAGAATTTCCAAAATGTCGAAGATTGAAAAAAAACTAATTTTTAGCAAACACTTATTTTTAGTTAAGATTAAAAACTATACTTTTTTAATTAGTTTGAGTATAAAAAATATGTGTATACAGCAATTATGCTAAAGAGCTGTTTGTGAATTAAAGCTGTAGACAGTTCTACGAGCTACGCCTTTCGTAGCACTGGGTGTGGCTACGGCGTAGCTCACAACTTCAGTAAACGACGTAGTTGAGTTGAGAAGTTTAAGTGTCTGTTAATTGAGTTTATCGTCATTACAATTCTTCAATATTTAACGTTTTCTTGTTATTTTTAGTAGAACTGCCTACTTCACTTCTGGATAACTTGAACAAGTGCGTGTCAAAGCTTTTTTTCTAAACCATGTCATGTATGTTATAAATGTCGTACGCGCTTTTCTTTCTTCTTTTCTGATAATATTTCGAGGGCCATTAAAACTATTGCATTATCCATCCATAAATGCGAAAGTGCGTTTGTATGTTTGTCCGTCTTTCACGCCGTAACGGAGCGACGGATCGATGTGATTTTTGGCATGGAGATAGTTTTTGGGCCCGAGAGTGACATAGGCTACTTTTGTCCCGAAAAAATGCACAGGGAACCCGAGGGAACAGCGCGCGATAACCGAATACCACGCGGGCGGAGCCGCGGGCAAAAGCTAGTACATATATAAATTATAAAATGGGCCAAGTGATAACTGACAAAAATGTTTACTGTAAAGCTTAATATTTCACAAATAGATACCTGGATAGAATAATGATTTACGCCAACCTGTTATATCTTTGATACCTATTCAAACACCCCACACCATGACGTAGATGAGATAAAATAAAACAGATTATTATTATTATTCTCCTTAATGGCGGCCTTTAAGGCTTGGGCCAATGTCAGTTAAAAAAAGATAAATATATTCTTCTTCACGTAGTACGGTGATTGTAGTTTTTGCAACTTGATAGCAAAATTCCAAAAACCACGCGGAAACAACTTGCGCATTAAAAAATGTCAGACACGAGAGCAATATCGAATTTTGTAATCACTGTTCACTGTTAAGGTTAATCGCCGCATAAAACACTATCAAAATTATACTTCAACTAGCCAAAGAAGCAGAAATACCAAAATAGGACATGGTCCACATCCGCCATCTTCGAATGCCACAAATCCAACAGATCAAATAAAACAGATGGCTATAGCCAAACTAAAGGTTAGGTTTTTTGTCATTTTACTACGTGCCTCTAAAAACAAAAAGTGAACTGTATCTGGATCACAGGTTCTTTTTTTTTTGTACCTACATCCTAAACCGTAAACATGTATCGTAAAAAAGCTTTTTCATCTAACTAAATCATCTCAACGTCGCGAAACAGAATTCCTCTATCCCGTACTGAATAAAACTGTTTGACAGCTAGTTGAATCCCAAAAGAGTTAACTACGCTCAAAGCTACGTCGCATATGAATCAAAGTACCAAACTACATAAGCAAATGTTTGCCCAAATGTTTGCGAGCATTTTGCGTCCAATGTTGCAGTCGATTTCAATTAACGTCACTTCAATCGGAAATTTGATGTCGAATTGGGCGTTAATAGAGAATCGTATGATGTTTGCATTTGACTTTGTGATTTTTAGATTCGGATTCGTTGTATTAATTGGATTTGGGTTAATCCTCAAAGACGCCTGCGATGTTAACTGCGAACGTTTATAGAAATGCTTCCAATGATACAAGGATGAAAGTGACTGGTGAGCGTTAATATTCCGGTTTTTAAGGTTCTGGATTTGGAAAAAGGAACTTTTATGGGATCAACTGGTCGCCTTTGTCTATCTGTCATACTGTCGAATACTTTTTTTTTATTCGACTGGAAGGCAAACGAGCAAGTGGGTCTCCTGGTGGTAAGAGATCACAACTGCCCATAAACATCTGCAACACCAGGGGTATTTTTTTTTATTTTTTTATTCCACTGAAAGGCAAACGAGCAAGTGGGTCTCCTGGTGGTAAGAGATCACCACTGCCCATAAACATCTGCAACACCAGGGGTATTGCAAATGCGTTACCAACCTAGAGGCCTAAGATGGAATACCTCAAGTGCCAGTAATTTCACCGGCTGTTGTCACAATGCGCTAAGGCGATCGCTGACAATTTAGTTATTTTTTAGGCGATCGCCTTAGCGCATTGTGACACTGTCTTACTCTCCGCGCCGAAACACAACAGTGCAAGCACTGCTGCTTCACGGCAGGATTAGCGAGCAAGATGGTGGTAGCAATCCGGGCGGACCTTGCACAAGGTCCTACCACCTGAACTACCACCTGACTTTAGGTTAGCTTTGTTTTACAACGATTGTCAACAATTAATTCAATGTCAATAAAAACCTACCATCGGTTTGGAAAAATCTCTGTTGTAAAGAATCCGGCAAGCAACTCAACTACCTAATACCTATATACACGGATGCTTCTTTATCTGGTAGACAAGGGTAATCGAAGTACAAAAAATATGCGGTTTTAGAATTTTATTTCAATGTCGATCACCTAAGAATCTTTCTATATTCATGGGCCCATGTCCGAGCTCGTTTCTGTTCATTGTATTGGGATTTGGGCGGTAACTACAATTGTGCTCGCAGACGATTGGCTGTTACACTTAATGGGGGAATGTGTTGTGGCTATCTGTGTACAAATATACACCAGTATTGTTTTATTCATCATATGTGTCTTCATAGTTTTATAATAATATGTTTTTGTTGTGGTATTTTTGTACATTTATCTTACAATTAATAAAGTACACAGTATATTCCAAATGACACTTAAAAGAATTTAGATAAATTAGAAAAATATTACGTTTTTTTAAATTAAATCGTTATAGTCGTTACTAAGCTACGAACAAATAATAAGTCAGGAATTGTTATATTCATGCATACTGTGATGTTACCAAGGCACTGACTCCAAAAAACTATAAATAACAGATTCCTCAGCCAGTACTTAAATTTTTCAAAACTCGTGTTTAATATCTTCTCTAGCCAGTCTTTTGTTTTTATATGAACTCAAAACCATTTTTTCAGCCAGTCATAAATACAGTTTTCCCTTGACGATTCGTTTCGCCTATTAAACGACAATTAGTGCTTCAGGCGGCGCGACGGCGGTGGAACGGAACGCAGTGTTGCAGAACAAAAGCAGCCTTTACAGTGCTGGTAGGGATACCGTTAATGATATATCGATAAAATATGATATTCGAAACTAGCAAAAGTAACGGGTTTACTTTGTATAGTCGAGGAAACTGAATACCGTATCAGAATGGAAACTTTTCAAGACGATTTCTTTGGCAGATGTCCGGAAATCAACATGTCATTTGCGGTAAAAAGGTTAGACGAACGAAAAGCGAAAAGATTAGGTTATTCTACAATAGAAGATGATTGTGTTATACGATCAGGTTAAGATTACTACGTGTTTTAGTTCATTTTAATTCTTTGAACATACGTTCTACTAATAAAAACAAATATGATCTATTCAGGTTTTTATAGCGTGTAGGTATAAACGCTAAAGCTAAAGCCATTGTGTAAAAAATATTAAAAATTGTTTACTCCAGGTCAAAAAATCTTTGTTCAATTCAGGCTAATAGCATGCATTTGTAAATGTCGAAGAGCCGTCGGTTTGAAACATCCTCTGTTTAGAAGAATCCAGCACGAAGCTCAACAAGGCCATAATTCGACCATTCCTGACTTATAATCGTGAATTGAACTTCTTAATTCTGTAATTTTAATCAACTTGCCGCACAATGGCATCGCAATATACGATTTTTTCTCATATTTACTGTTTCCAAATATCGATAAACTGAGCCTGACTTGGACATCCCTGGCTTACTCGAATGCAGTGTCCTGAATCTTCTTTTGAATATTCAACTTATTATAAACTAGCTCTTAATTGCAACTTTGTCTGCATCCCTTTGATAACTTTGATAGCTTTTCCCCGTGACTCCTTTTGGAAAGAATTCGTTTGTAAAAATTATCTTACTAGGGTCTAAGGCCATCGCCGTAAAAAAAGTCTGAATCTATCCAGGAGAGCGTGAATAGGTAACAGAGTTACAGAGTTACTTCGAATAGTAAAGGGTAAGCATGTTACTCGGTAATACCTAATTACCCTATATTAGCTTTATTGGTTAGCTGGACAATTTTTGGCTGGGTTCATTAATTATTAACAACAAAATCAAACCTTTTATTTCTTAAGAGTCAAAAGTAATTTGTAAATGCCTCATTTTGTTATTTTTGTTTTAATTTGCCCTAAGAAACTTAGGTAGTATACGTAAACATAATGTCTAGAAAAGAAAAAGTAATCCAACTCTGAGAGCCGTAATATTTTGTTCTTTCAAAACTTATAACAATGTTAGTGAAAGTTCAAAGTCAAAATATCTTTATTCTATTTGGATTCTTATTTACGAATAAAGTCTACCGTTGGAAAAATTATTTACAAAAGTGTGCATAAACTAAATAAAGAAACTGGAAAAGTTGTAGGTAGGTACAGAAGACATGAGTTTTGATGGCTAGACGTCTGGTGGCAAAGCAAAGTAATATTGGTGCCTCGCGAGGCCTCGTGAATGGAACCTTTAAAGCGAGCTAAAAACTGCGTGCTGAAACAAAAGCTTTTTCACCTGAGCTTGGATTGTGGCCGGTGAGTAACCCAGAAACGCCCATCCTACGCTTCACGCCCCAGTAAAAGTTTGCGGCGGGCCGGCCAGCCATTGGCTCAAATGTTGGACTTTGTGCTCCTGTTTAGGGTGCCGTACCTCAGAATTAATAAACGTATGTTAATTTACTCTGAAGCTACAGAATTAAGGTTGAAATGACATTTACACCACATTGACACATTGACATTTTATTAGTACAAGCTTTGCTTAGTTTGGGTCTAGGTCAATTGGTATCAAGTGTCCCATGATATTTACTTATATTTATTTATTTCTTTTTCTCATTTTTATTAATATGGCGGAAGTTTTTTAGTAAGAAGGTACTTAATTTTTTTTTTATGTAGCAATGAGTTTATGTTTAATATATTTTATACTTTGGACCAGACAAATGGTTTTTATACATAATTATCAGGTAAACAATCAAAATCACGAAAAGCAACTAAACCACTCGAAATACAAGAAGGTTAAGCTACAATAGAACGGTAAACACAGTTTACCCGAACTATAAAACGGCCTTCGCTTCCCCGAGGGTTTATATTTAAGTGTGAGGCAATCAATTGAGCAGAGCGGCTACTACGAAATACGATAATCGAAGTTCGTATCGTACCGTCCCTCTCGTTCTTGTATTAAATAATATTAGCGTCAGCGGGACGGCAAATACGAAGTTCGAATTTTGCACTAAGTAGTATAGAGTCTGAGCCTAATCCACTCCACGCCGCAGTTATGGTCGTGGCGGCCATTTCTCGACAAATCCTTGGCGATTCCGCTTTACTGCCACCCGTTTCTTTTCCTTATAGCTTGAACCCTGTTAGCTACTATACACAACGCATTAAATTATAAGTGGAACGATCGCATTTTTGTTTTGTCTGAATTCTGCAAGCTCGTAACTATTAGATACTACATAAATACCCGCGTCTCCGTTCGCGCAGAATTCGTTTATCGCTATCCCGCGGGAACTGTGCAATTTTCCGGGAGTAAAACTACTGTCATTTTCCTGGACTCAAGCTCTCTGTATACCAAATCGCACCTAAATCAGATCAGTGGTTTAGACGCGATGAAACAAACAAACATACTTATAAACTTTCGCATTTGTAATATTAGTGAGATTAGTGAGATATATCAGGAATCATCAATTAGTTTATTCAGGTGTTCCATTTTTAAAATAAAATTACCATCGCAGTTTGTTTTTTCTATATAGTTTAGAAATAAGCAAATGTAATGTATAACAGTAATACTTAAGGTTTTCTTACGAGGAAAGCAAAAGACAAAGCGCGTTTATCTCAAATTCAAATTAATTACTCAGTAATACAAGTTTCTGAGGTCCGCACACAATAACGAAGAAGTTCCCAATCCGCACTGGGCCCGCGTGGGAACTATGGCCCAAGCCCTCTCATTCTCAGAGGAGACCTGTGCCCAGCAGTGGGACGTATATAGGCTGGGATGATGATGATGATGATACAATAACGATGTGCCGTCCGGATCCGGACTCCTGCTATATAATTATCTACTAACTATTTTTGCCATAAACATTAATCCAGAATACTCGTAAATTCTGAGATTTTGGTCGAAACTACTTAAGCTCGAGCTTCCTTACGCCAGAAACGGGAGTGCAGGTCGACTAACGTCTCTGAATTTACATATACTTTCTAGAATGTTCCTAGAATTGTTTATAAGAAAGAGAACGGGAATTACGTTCCAACTTTGAGCCATCATTTACTCCAGGGACTATGGTTCGTCTTTTACGAATATCTCTTGAGTAATCCTAATCCCTTCTCAAAACAACACGCTTGGCTGGTTAACTCATATATTTTTACGAGACTGAACCTGGCTAAGGTTTGTGTCTACCTACCTGTGTTTATTTGTTTCTTTGTAAGCTAACAGCATAGAATAGGATAGGAAAAGAATGGGTCGATATCAACACTTAAAACACATTAATGAAATTTGTGTTTACATTACAGTTATTACTTATTGGGTTGTTTTGCCACCCATTTATTAATTTTAATTGACGTGTAAATGTGATGCCGCCTCCGTCTATTCCAACAAAACAGACGGTATCACATTTATCCGTTAAATAAATTTAATCAGTGGATGGTGAAACGGGGGTAAATACATAAGTTAAATTTGTGCTGTAGATACGTGCTGTGTAAAGATACTTTTCACTTGACTAAATATTGTAGCAAAATGGTATTCGGAAGTTACTTGTTTTCCTAGTTACATTGGCTTCTTATTGTAAAATGAAAAGCTGAAGAATAAACTTGTCTGGCTGTTTTAACGGTAACACAGCGAAGGATCATTTCTTGTATGCTATCTCCATTAACCGTGTAAAACATTTTCATTTCGAAGTCGTGTTTGTCGTAATGAAAAATATTTTTATATCCTTATCTAATTAATTTTTGTACTTATCTACTTACTGAGTACTGCAACTAAGTACTAAAATAAGTATGCAATGCAACGCGGGTAATTAAAATCCTACTACTGGTTGAAAACAAGTTTGATGTGATCCGTGCGTACGTGCATGTGACTTTTTTAAGACGTTTAGATTTGACCTGAGCCTGGAGTGCTGAAAACTTTCAACGGGTTCGCTATCGTAGAGGAAAGGCAATGGTGATTGGTGAGTCTTTTGGGATTAATCTGGAATGATAAAGGCAGTATTAACCGACAGCCATACTTTTCAGCCCAATTTTAAGGTTGCTCTAAACTTAATCAGTTTTTCATACAGTTAATTTGCCTCAAAAACTTTTCTTTACGCGGTTCCGTGACGCCGAATTTTTTTGTATGTTTCTCTCATTTAGTAGGTAAAAAAAATATACTAAAGATAAGCTGAAATACGAACACAAATGAATTTTTGAATGTACTTTGAATGTACAAACAAATAGTACTCTTTGAAATCTAAACAGTCAGAAAATAACAAATGAAGAGCAACTAAAAGCAGCAACCAGTTCACGGTTGTTTGCAGTACTCCAATAACTTTCTGTTTGTCTCTCTTTCATCGTAGCTAACTCAAATGGCCACTACTCATTTTGTCTCTACTACGTGCGCCTCTTTTTATCTAAACAAGGGTACAAAAGAGATGCAACAAGCGAAAAAAGAGAAAATTGCCAACGCGCTAGTTCAAAGCCGTTATTCTGCTTCGTTATTGAGCCATTCAGGGGTTATTCGACTGTATGTTTTTTTACGAGACAGAACGCTTACATTGATTGGTTACAACTTTTTTAAATAAATGTATATGGTAAGTGTTGTAAATGCGTCTTTTGAAGCTTGACCGCAGCTATATTTTGATACCATTGCCACAACTTAACTCAAATTTTTAAAATTGTATCGTGTTTTCCGACCTTTTAACCCGAAAATTTGCAAGTTATGATAATATTTATGCGGTAACTAATTGTATACTTTTATTTAAATAAACATTTTTAGGACCCAAGAGTTGTGATGAGGTTTGCGAGTAGAATATGTTTTTTTATTGAGTCTTTTATTTATCTTCACATGTCACTACTCGTGTGCAGTCAATATTTCATCCAGTTCCTGGCGTTTCTTACCAGAGATACCTGGTACATGGTCTTGGTTGGAGCCAAGATCGTCACCGCAGGACGGAAATTTTTAACGGTTAATGTTATCGATTTGAAACTTGGCACGGATTTGTAGTTAGAATGACATTGCAAGTAGTCAACAAAATCTGCATTCAACAAATAAGTTTTTATTATTTTATTGCCTATGCTCTGAGGGACCTGCAATGACCTACATTCTTCCTACTGTGTTAGTAAAAATAAGCTATTATCACGACAAAACATATCATCGTAACATAAATATCGGAAATAGGCGAAGCGTGCCGATAGCTTCCGAGTGGGAGTCCTCTACTATGTGAAGTTCGGTACCCTTGAATATTCATTCCAGCAATTTTGGCATTCATTCGATCGTGAAATTCCATCGAAATTAGCTTTCGCGTTCCGTTCCAGGCGAAAGAACTTCTGTCATAACGAATAGGAATTTATTGGTATTATCGATGTGCTTTTAATCAGATCACTCCTGTCATGACACTTTTTTACCTAACTATATACCTATACGAGAAGCAATATTAGATGTCAAAAAAGGTGTAAGGGGTTTCAGAATCGGAAATGTTTCAGGGTAAACCTCTATGGTTTTTATCAGAATCATTGATTCACGATGTGGTCACGCCTTTTACTCCGTACACTTGAACACTCACTAATATGTCAACTATAATAAAAAAATGAAAATCATTTACAGAGGTGTTCAGTCAAATTGGCCCAATCAGACGCTGAAATCTTCAGGTTTAATTTTAAGACACAATTTATAGGTCTGTAGGTTCTAACTGTTCTTTTTCAATGAACTAAAAGAATTTCTTTGCTCACCCGCGACCTTCATCTTGTCTTTTTCACTGACTTATTTATTAATATTGATACTCGTACCTATCTACATAGATAATTTGATTTCAAAACAGTATTGTGCTTTCGCGTTAATGATATTGCTAAAATAGGGTATCGAATTTAATTATACCGTCGTCTATTGTGCGTTAATTATGAGCTACGTGATGAGATTTTAACAAATAAATAGTAAATTAGTTCTCTTATATTTGAATATTTGGGTAAAATATGGAGAATATACGAGTATGTGTGGTTTATTGTAAAAGTTTTCTAGTTCGCCGACCCATGAAAGCTGGAATGCTGCCATGCATAATGATGACAACTTCCAAATTTTACTTAGTACTTATTAATATTACTTCCTGAGGAACAATATTCAGCCATTTTTGTGCTTCACATTCACATTGATTTTCTTACAGCAAAATTTTATATTTCTTTAAGTAGCCACAAAGGGCTCTTTCTTTTGCGTGTCACTCTTTTTTTTACTATCAGCGCTTTCGGAAAGACCATTATTGCCAAGAATAATACGTCGCCAGAAACTTGGGAGTTTTTTATTTCCAAACATAAGTTATATATTATTATTTATAATGAGAAGCCTTGGGCTGTAGTCCGTCGCGGGCCCAGTACGGTTTGAGAATTTCACATAGTTACATACACCATTGCATTGCTGCTCAGGTGTGTCAGGTTCACTATTGTCTTTCACCGTAAAACTCGTGGTAAATTTCAAATGCAATTCCGCCGGAAATATGAAAGTATTTTTATCTAATCTGGGCCCAATTTCATAAAAAAAAAAACAAGCTAATAGTTTTGGCGATTTTGTATTGAAATTCACTAGTATTATTAACATGTATTATGCCATTGGGCCCTCAAAGAGAGACGCTTTGGTCATTTAGTTGTAATAGATAGTTAGTAAATAGTTTCAATCAGTTCTGTGTACTACAGCTACATACTCGTAATCTCTAAGCAATAGCATCGGTCACCTGCCGCGTTCAATCCACCTAATGCAACCAGTAGGTACGAACGAGGTCAGGCCAGAAGACGACGAACTGCGGTAAAAACCTCCCCGGAGGCGAGTTACCATTGAATAACGAGTTAACTTCGTAACCGCTGGTTTTGCGTTTGTTTTACTAATGTATTTTGTGTTTCATATATTTTGCTTTTAAGAAGAGCTCAAAGTAACGCATAGTGTACACCGAAGTTTATAAATGCAATTTTTTAAAACGTCCGTACCAAAAAAGTGTGTAAAATTAGATGTACAAGATTTGACCTAAAAAAATACTTACCGCCATAAAACAAACCGCCAGAATGGAATGGTTCTAGGCTGGCCATGCACCTGGAGAGATAGGCACATATACCTATTCAGTGGGCGCTCCAAGATGGTTAACGCCGTCGCGACAGACTGAGAGGGAGGTGAGGTGGTAAGACGGTCAGGAAGCATACAGAAGCGACCGGCAAAATCTACCGACAGGGGAAATTGGTAATCCTCCGGAAAAGAGGCTTTTGCCCCGCAGTCAGATATAGAAAATGGCTAAATAAAAAAAACACAAACAAAGATTGCCAAAAAGCTTGTGAAATGGCAACTTAGTTTTCGTCAGAAATTAAACAATTGAAGAAAGTATCCTCAGTTTTTGAATACCTCAAAAAGCTGTTAAAAATGCAAAAGCAATAGAAAATCTTTGACGGAATAGTCGCTGCAGTGCATTCAATGTTCAATTTGCGATGTAGATTGTGCATCACAAGCGCCGGGCAGAAGTTGGCAGTTACATTGCATTGTGCACTTGCGCTGTCAACTAAGTTTGTTCGAGGCCAATAAATGTTTGCAATGAAATGCAGTCAAGTTTAGGGGCAGGAAACTCGTTCATGCTTATACTTATACATGTAATGATGTGTTACGCGTATTGGTTCACGTAGCATGTATGTTACAATTTGAAGTTTAATGCTGTTTATAAAATGTAAATTTACATGGCATTATCAGTGTTATATAATTTGGACATGTATTCTAACTTCAAACGCAATGTATGTTGTTAGGTATATGAAATAAATTGAATTGAATTGATGAACTGTTTGACGTAAAGTTGTTTCTTTAATGGGAAGTGCATGACAAAGGGTTTCTGTATGAAACGTATGTGTTGGTTGCACTTGGGATTTCGGAGTATTTAGTTAGTTAAAAACTTGTATTAGGGACGTTAATTTGTTACTTGAACATTATAACATATCTGTTTGTGTCTCTATTCACATCAAAGGAGGAGCAGATCTTATAATTACTTTTTAGTCTTATTTTCCTAGAGCTGGAGGGTTCAATGCTTCTACGTATTAAAGTACGTTTAGTTAACTACGATTATGAAGTCATTATACAATTACATGTTTCTGGTATCTTCATTCATCTCATCAATCAATCACTCCTTAGAATATTTGATTTACAAATACAATTACTATTCAAAATCCGACGCGTTAGCAGCTGAGCCGTGAACTATCGTAGATGCTATATTTCTGAAGTGTTTTCAGGTAAATTTGGAATTAAAACACAGCGTATCAAGTGCAACGTGTACTGGCCGGTTACAAACTGACATTTCTTATTTTCTAACAATCTACCCGCTTTCTTAAAACACTACAATCCCTCCACCAATAGCTAAGTAATAATTTACAAAGAAAATAGACTCGACAGGAAAAATCAATAATCTGGGTTTGGATTTCGGGTTTCCCTTAAAGGGAAACGTCGGGACTGCTGAATTGACTCCGTAAGCGTCCCACCATTCTCAACAGGTACATCATGCCCTGTATTGTGTGCCATCGATGATGTACAAGATGTGGATGGTGCATTCATCGCGGCGTCTGGGCTTGGAGAAACAGGTCCCGGGGTTGGCACTGGGTGTGAATTGTTGGACAGCTCCTCCTCCTCGTCGAAGATCCTCTGCAATCCACCATCCACAGCTGGTCCTTCCTCCGTCACGTCTTTCTCGCGTAAAATGGGCACATCGCCATCGTAATCGGAGTCCTGCGAGCTTTGGACGCCCTTGTACAGCAGCAACTGGTCGATGTGCTTCTTGAGAGTCACTTGTAAGTGCGGAATGTAAACATTAAACATGGATGATCCAATTTCATTTTGTATTGTCCCTTTTATCCATGAGTGTTTATTCCCGTTATTATAAAATGATTTAACTAGTACAATATCGCCGGTCTTAAATTTAATTTGTCTGTTGCCTCCGTAATGTTTACATTGTGAGATCTGTTTAGAACGAACATTATCATTAGCTGTAGACACTGACGGATCATCGAAGACTTGATCCGCGGATGGTTTCAAAAGATCAAAACGACAGCGCAACGGGCGCCCCAGCAGCAAACGCGCGGGAGAGAAACCGGTCGTGCAGTGAGCCGTATTGCGATAATTGAATAAAAATGCATTAATCTGATTTAAGATTTCTGATTGGGATATTTTTTGCATTAAAATTGTTTTTAAACCCTTTTTAATGGTGCGGACACTATTTTCTGCTTGTCCATTTGATGCTGGATGGTAAGGCGCAATCGTAACATGGTCTATGCCATTAGCTTTACAAAAATCTTTGAATAAAACGGATGTAAAATTTGTAGCATTATCGGTCACAATAGTTCGGACTAGACCAAACCTAGCGAACATGTCACATAGTTTGGCTATAATACTAGCGGAGTCGGTACTGGTCATGAGATAACACTCGACCCACTTGGAGTGCGCGTCGACCGCCACGAGCAGCCGGCGGCCCGCCAGCTCGGCCATGTCCAGATGCAGGCGCTGCCAGGCGGCGCGCGGCCGCGGCCACGGCGCCAGTGGCGCGCGCGCCGGCGCACACC
This sequence comes from Choristoneura rosaceana, assembly GCA_037349165.1. Taxonomy (NCBI): domain Eukaryota; kingdom Metazoa; phylum Arthropoda; class Insecta; order Lepidoptera; family Tortricidae; genus Choristoneura; species Choristoneura rosaceana. The sequence continues at coordinate 5,048,206 of JAZBNJ010000026.1, forward strand.
GGATCCCCATACATATACTACAAGAGCCTATTTTCTGTTCGATATTTAGGTCGATATTGGGCCACCACATATATTTTCGAGCCTCTTGTAATCTACCTAAGACTTGTTCCAGGCGCTCTAAATGAGTTTTCCGATCCGGTGCAGTAATCAATAGGTCGTCTAAAAATATGCAAGTACCTTCAATTCCGGCTAATAACTTATCCATACTTTGTTGGAAAATACAAGGAGCATTTGATAAACCAAAGACTAGTCTTGTGTAACGGAACAAGCCTTTGTGAGTATTTATGCACGTTAAATTACGTGAAGGTTCATCGAGCACAAATTGGTTGTAAGCTCTAGTTAAATCCAATTTTGAAAATTCCACCCCCCCGTGTAATTTTGAAAATAGATCCTCTATACGCGGTAAAGGGTAGTTATCGATAAACAAAATTTTATTTAATGTAATGGAGTAATCACCGCAAATTCTTACATTGCCATCTGATCGAAGGACTGGAACAATAGGCGTAGCTATATCCGAAAATTCGATTTTTTCCAAAATACCTAAGTCTACCAATCTCTTAAGTTCCTCTTCTACTTTTGGTTTTAAAGCTAACGGAACTGTTCGAGGCTTAAAGAATTTTAAATTAGCGTCCTGTTTAATTTTTAAGTGTATTTGGTAATGCTTAAAAGTACCAAGTTCATTGGAAAAAACCTCGGAATATTTATTACGCAACATTTGTAACATCTCCGTATCTTCGCTAATGCTATGACAGTTGAAATTACATAAACGTAAATCAAATTTGCTAATAAAATCTCTTCCCAGCAGTGGTAACTGACTTCCGATCGTTGAAATAACAAAGAATCTTAATAACTTAGTGCTATTTTCAAACTGGACCGGTAATGATACAAAACCTAATGGGATAATTTTACTGCCATCGTAACAATTGAGCCTTACATCACACTTGCGCAGCGCATGATTTTGCTTGAATAAGTTATTGTAAACATCAGCCGGTAGCACGGACACGGCGCTGCCGCTATCCAGCTCACACAAAACCGGTTTCTTATCAATGCGCACTGTCTGCTGCATCGGCTTGCCATTTATAGATCGTATTGAAAAAAAATCATAAATACCTTCGCAGATGTCGTCAGTGTCTTCACCTAAGAAATTAGCAGACCTCGTTTTAGATCTACATACGCGGTTTAAATGTCCTTTTTTTCCGCACTTTTTACACGAATACTCGACGAACTTGCATTGCTGCTTAGAATGATTATAATAGCCGCAAACACTGCACTTCACTTTTTTAGTTTCGGTAGCGGCCGGGCTTAGCGCGAACACTTCCGACGGCGCGCCGACGCCGGCGCTGCTGCTGCCACTGCGGATGGCGAGGCGCGCGCAATGCACGCTCTGGGCTATCTTCAACGCGTCACTAAAAGTTAATGTGCTTATGTTTTCTGCGAAAAGCTTCTCCTTTTCCTTTGGATTTTCAAGGCCAAGCACGAAACGATCTCTAAGGGCCATTTCGAGTTCACTTGTAAAACTACAAAATTGCGCAAGTCTACGCACTCGGGCGGCCCACTCGCTCAATTCTTCGCCGGGTCGCTGCTCCGCTTTGTAGAAATGGTAACGCTCGACAAAACCACATCTTTTAGTCTCAAAATGTTCATCTAATTTTTTTATGAGGGTAGCGTAAGCGGTCTCCTCCAAAGCGGTCGGTAACGCTAAGTCCCGTGCGACTCGGTAGGTGTCCTCCACCAGTGCAGAAAGTAGGATTCCTCTTCGTTTAGCTCCTGCTTTGTCGGTCTCTTCCGTGATGTCATTCACCAAACAAAACTGACCAAAACGACTTTTAAATATCGCCCACTCCTGCGAGCGGTGATCGAACACCAAACTGTTCATGTTACCTAACACCATATTGCTCATGTTGCACTATTATATTTGTGATATGTAAAAACACAAACTTAACACGCGTAAGGTATTATCTCGTCGCCACTGAAGTGTTTTCAGGTAAATTTGGAATTAAAACACAGCGTATCAAGTGCAACGTGTACTGGCCGGTTACAAACTGACATTTCTTATTTTCTAACAATCTACCCGCTTTCTTAAAACACTACAATTTCACTTTGACATAATGTGTCTGCTATAAATTTCTCGTTCACCGCTTAGCCAACCTTTTATTGCTCACCTGCAAAAATTCCATGCCGCAACATTTTGACGCAGTGAAACTTTAGCCTTTATAAGCAAAGTTACAAACTTGAGGTAGCTGCGAGTATTGTTTTATTTTTTTTTGGGCGCCAAGGACCAAGAGTGTTATTTCACTTTACGTTTTCAGTACTTAGGCGAGGGATAAAACTCGAAAAGATGCGTCTTCCCAGATATAAGAGCAAGCTAAGCTACATCAAATCGATTGTTAGCCCTCGAAAACCCCACAGCAAATATTATCAAACTATTAGAGCCGACTCCGAGATGGAAGTATGTATATACATATATATATATATATATATATATATAAGAATTGCTCTTTTTAAGGTATTAGATAGATTACATTTACTATAAAACACTGACCCGAACGAAAATAATATTAGAAATAAATCAAAGAAGGCTATATTTTTGCAGGAAAGCAGCAAGCTATTCTATATTGGACAACCGTTTAAATACGGAGAATAAACACAAATAACTAAGAGTATAAGTGCTGCAAAAAATTATAACATGACAAATAAAAATTGAATTGAGTTCACCATGTGTACGATACACTGCCATACAATGTCACAGTATATAAATACTGTACAGTATCAGTCAGTTGGCCAGGACAATACGTATTGACTTTTTTTTATAGGTAAGTCAAAGCTTGTCAATGCATGTTATCCAACTGAAAAACAAACCAGACAGTCGAGTTCTCGGTTCGTAGGCAGTTTTAACTACAAAGCGGAAAAACATTGCTACGGTTACGTACGAGCTTAGCGCGTAGCGGTATGTGGTCGCGAATGTGTGCTACTTTTATATAAACAGAGTTATATACACGTTAGTTTGAAATTCAAAATAAGACAGAATAAGAAAAACTTGCATTTAACGTCATACACAAGTAGCTCTCAGACAGGGTAGAGGAAAGCTTTTTAGAATGATTTAATATGATTTTTTTTTCTTCACTAACCTGTGTAGAAGTTATCAATATTTTCATAATAATTATATAGGATAATGCGAATTCAGGAGTTGTCACAATATACCGTATTCTGTTAGGAGACAAGACACGTGTTAACTTAGCAAGTTCTTGTTGATTACAACGTCTCTGCGTACAGTAAGTAAGCTAAGTGCAGACACAGTACATAAGGAGTATGTTCAGGTATACGTAAGGAGGAAAAACAAAGAAGGCTTTACCAGTGCATCGCCGCGTGACCTAAAACTGCAGGTGCCAGAGATATGTCGCTGTGACTTGGTACAAGGGACAGGGGACAGAGTTGTAAAAGCAGAGGATTTTTTTAATTGTGTAGACCGACACCTATTTGTGGGGAAGACATACTTACGTCAAGTTATTCTTTTTAATCTCCCGTTAGATACTGTTACGTGACGCGTTTAAAAATTAAACACTAGATTTACCTATTGCTTTAGTTTCATTCTTATGCTTCAATCAGATATTCCGCCTGCTTTGTAGGTACTTTTTGCGCAAAAATGTGTAAGGTGGATTACGTATCTGAACATCGAATGTTAAAATACCAAATGTATTAAAATATCGAATGGGTCATAATATCGAAAAGGTAATTCTGTTAAGACTGTATTTTTTTATTGTTATAAATGTAAGCTATCTAACCTAAGGGGTTCTTTACGATGCAGTTTTAATCAATCCTGAAAAGTTTTCGGTTTCAGAAAATAAACCTTTTGATATTATGACCCATGCGATATTCAGATGCGTACCCGTAAGGTGCCCACAAATGAAGTACTTACCAATATTTTAAGAGATTTTATCTTTTTTAATTAAAAAAATACTTATTGGAACAGAATATCGTTTTTCGAAAGTGAACTTCATTTGTGAAGGAGTAACCGCGAACTATAAAAATGGCCGTTGCCCAGAACTGAAACAAACTTATGTTAACTAATACCATTACTTAACTTTAAAAATCGAGCTTATTCTTTTCTAATTCAATTTATTGTTATGGATGTTTACGGTCGGCGGTGAATGTTTTCCATCGAGTGACTTGGAAGCTCGTTTTACGCCTTTCTTAAGAAATAATAAATGAACGTCAAATGAAAATAGCTTTTGAATGAATTAATGATTCATTTGAAACATAGGGCAGAAGCCCATTTATTGCCATTTATGGCCATTTATTGTTTAAATATACGTTTGAAATAAATGTACCTACGTAGTAACATTACGAACTGTATTCGTTTCAAACATATTGTTTTAATACCTTTACTTTTTATATTAAGTACTTGAAATGTATTGTATTGTGTAGAAAGTACAACGACTCTGATTTTCAGTGAATCCATAATTGACAATCACGAAACATAATTATAACCTGCAAGTGACAAGCGAAATACCTACAACAGAAAGAGCAGTGTCCAAATAGCAGTATTGAGTTTTAGTTTTTATATAAGTAATTAAATATACGAAAATATGAATATGAATATGTGGTTCAATTCCAAAGCATTAGTACCTATTTAGTTGTTCACAAAGGATGCTTGTTCGTTCAGCAAGTGGAGTTTCAAATTCGTCTGAAAGCTGAACAGTGAACTCGCGTTTCTAATTGGTGCCGGTGGTAGGAGGTTAGGAGGCTTTTCTCTTTTCACATACACCAACTTTTAACTGGGTATCCAATGTTTGCGCTCATTAATTGTCGAAGGTGCGGCTCCGAGACCCAGATCGATATACTTAAATTACCTATTTACCTTCTATTTACTAGTTCAACGTTTAGAAAGGGTTAATAGCTGGCTTACCCTTATCACAATCAATTCGGGCGGTTCGCTTCAGCAACATACTCTGCCAATTATTGTTTCTGACGAATTTGACGTTTAATTTGCGTTTGGAATGGTTTAGACATATTCTCACATTGTTTGTGATATGTATCACAAATTTTTGTATTACAAAAGGATTGTGGAGTTATGGACTTGGCAGGTATTTACTTTCCTTTTCATTCATCATTATCATCATATAGTCGTAGGATGTCCACAGTTGGACATACTCCAGTAGTTGGTTGGAAGCGCTCTGCACCCACCGTACCCCTGCGGCTTTAACCAGGTCATCCGTCCATCCCGTTGGTGGACGTCGTACGCTGCGCTTGCCGACCGCGGTCTCCATTCGAGAACTTTTCGGCCACAACTGCAATCTGTTCTCCGTGCTATGTGGCCTGTTCATTGCCACTGCAACGAGCTAATTCGCTTGGCTATGTACATGACTCTCGTTCTTCTCCATACACATACACACATACTTACAAACGTAGAATTTTAGGTAAACTGCTGTTGTCACTTAAAACTAAGGTTAGAAAATTGCTGTCCTATGTTCAAGAGTTTGTTTTTCAAGTGGTGTTGACTAATTTCGACTCTTTCTGTTCGTGCTGTACTTATAATTTATCTCAAGATTAAGAACATAACAGCCACAGTTTTCTTGGTAATTGATAATATTAAGTTACGAGTGCCTTCTAGGGTTGGTCTAGTTCGCTATGCGATAAGCGAAATGATTCTCGTTAATATAGCGATTATGGGCCATTAAGTTTGATATGGGCGAATGCTATCTACTATGAGGGTTATCGTGGGACTAAAAGTTACTCATCTCTAAGGAACCACGAAATAGAGGCTCCTAAATATTACAACATACCAGATTGTTTAAGCTCGAAATTGTGTACTGAAGTTAAGGAAGATTAAATAAGTAAGGCTACTTCTGATTAAAGCCGACGTGTGGCCGTACTGTCAGGAGCGTTTACTCTCAAGTTACCGATCGCATTCACCTTCTCTTTTTAAACTCATCCTACACCGTGTGACAGAAACGAGTAGTGAAAACGATTGTGACTTTGAATGGGTTAAATAAGGCCGTATTGCCTAATTTTTCTGACGCTCGCGATAGCAATCAAATAACAGTTTTTTTATGGGAAATCTGTCATTTGATTGCGTTCGCGAGCGTCAGAAACGTTAGGTAATACGGCCTCTGATCTGTTCATCGCATGGGCTCCATAATTTTATGTCCGATAACAGATAATTATATTTCACATACTGTTTCCCGCAACTCCGTCTGTGGAGAATTTGTTTCTCGCTATTCTGCGGGAGTAATGCGATTTTCTTAGATTATTTTTTGTCTTTCCTAGACCCTTAGACTATCTCCAAATAAAAGTTATCTAAATCTGTTTAGCAGTTTAAATGTGAAGAGGTAATAGACAGACTTACTGAGTTATATTAGCATGGACAAATATCAGGGAGCGGTGAAACAAGCCCATATTTAACCATTTACGTAATAACGTCACGTTCAATACGATTTCCCTCTAACCATAAATTCAAATTAGATGTTGTGTTGAAAACCAGGCTCTGCACAGATTTCAGCCGAAAATGAGGAATATTTTGATGGATATCGAAATTAAACAGAATTTGGACAACTCCAATTACCTATGCCCGTGACGGCTGTGCGGTTGATTTTATAATTAATGTTAATTAAAAATGTTTTAATATCAAACCGTGAAATTTTAATTAGGTAGTCTTATAGCAATGCATGATAATCGTTAAAACCAATCAATTACGAATGTGGGTAAACGAATAGATACCTAATATATTCCATCGTCCCCCCCCCTCTTTTCTGGTCTTAGGTATTTGGATTTTATACAAAATCGTTATAAAAACTTATAAAATCCAAATTACGTTACTAAAAATTCATGAGGGCAACATTTTTAATTTCACCTGGATAAGGCTGTATGATGGAATATTAAATTAGTGTAACTTGCCAGGTTGTTTTAAAAATTATTATTATAAGAAACAAATAGGATATGAATTCAAATCAATTACCTAGCTATTGCAGGACCACACGCACAAGACAACTATGTCGTTGCCATACATGTATGCATATACTAAACTAGCATATACTATACCAGTAAATATGCCTTCATACAAGAATTGCTCCCACCGGTTCCATACAAATCACCATTATGTTATGTCACAGATTCAACTGGCACTAAAACCATTTTAGTCGCATTTTATTGAAATTGCAAAAAAAAAAACTAACATAGACCTCGACAGTCACAACGTAAGTCATTCATTACATTCTCTAGATTCTTAATAATAAAGTAGGAAGAAAATATGAACAATTTTCTTTCACGTTCCCGCGTAAAAATCACAAGAGCGTCCATTTTCCCCTCCAATTTTCCCTTTTCACTTAGCCGTGAGCCCTCGATACAGAACGACTCTTGACAATGACTGTGATGTAGCCCTGGCGGCCTGCCAACGCGGGATCATCATTTCTCAAGCCTAATGCTTGCAGTTTTCCTCCCATACAAACAATGGGAAGCTGACGTTTCCTGTTCAAAAATAACAATGTTTTTATCTGTTATTACAAATAACATCCAATAGATAGAGTATCTGAGCCAACATTTTGAAATGGAACGGTTTTTGCTATAACTAAGTTTATTTAATACTAGCTTTTGCCCGCAGCTCCGCCCGCGTGATATTCGGTTATCGCGCGCTGTTACCTCGGGAACTGTGCATTTTTCCGGAATAAAAAGTAGTCTATGTCACTCTCGGGCCCATAAACTATCTCTATGCCAAAAATCACGTCGATCCGTCACTCCGTGTGTACAGCGTGAGAGACGGACAAACACACAAACACACTTTCGCATTTATAATGTTAGTATGGATTTAAGTTATTAAATAAAAGGCACTGGTTTTCGGTGGTATAAATAAAAGTATGTCAAAAATCATAAACAAAAATATTGTGTTACCACAATCACAATATCTGATGAACGTACGGAATACGACTATATCTGACAAAGTTATGTTTATATATAAATTTACAAAACAATCGAAAACCAATCTCGCCGTTCAATTGTTTTAACATTTTACGTTGTTAATTAGACAAGCCCAGATCGCTGATTGATCGACGAGTAATATTGTCACGTAAAGAACAATCTAGTTTCATGATTCTTGTAGAAACTACAAATACAATTTGTAGCAGCAATTTTGACTTCATTTTGTCAAAGGCGATGCCTAAAAACCTTTTCGCGCGTTTGCTTTTCCGCGCATGTTTCAGGGGATAAAAACAGGTGCGACGTGACAGGTGTTTCACACAATAAAAGTTGACATTCCCATAGCGACGTATTCGTATGAGAAGAATGATGGCTACCCGCGTCCTCTGTAAAGGTTGCTTTGATTTATACGAACAGACAAATCTATGACAAAGGGCTTTTGTTGTTTTATCCGGCGAGGTGGTCCTGACTTTTATTTGAAGAATTAATTAGGAAAACGAAAGTTTCAAGCGTCCTTTATTTTCGTCGAAATTAAGAAAATAATTAAAATGCTTCTGAGAAAGTCTTTAAAACTTCGACAGCGAAGTAATTAACTTATTAATCAGCGTTGCTTGAGTGAAATTGCAATTTTGTTTGAAAGCCTCTAAGTGTTCCAATCAGGTGATCGTAAGGGTTGGTTCGAACGCCTATTTGAATAGTTTCGATGTAGGTTTCCCGAGCGGCAGGTGGCGTCTACCCGCCGCATAATTTCCCTATATATTCCACATAGCAACGTTCTATTGTTTCTGTACGAGGGCCAATCCGAAAATTTTTAGTTAAACAAAAAATAAAAGGTATATAATAAAACTTTATTTACAACTTTTCAAAGTATTCCCCTGCTGCATTTATGCACTTATGCATTCTACCGAACCAACTTTCAAAACAGGAAAAATACTGCTCTTGTGGAAGGTCGAAAAAAAGTCGCCTGAATTCATCCACTGCTTCATCCGCGGTCGAAAATCGACGTCCACGTAATGATTTTTTTACCGTGGGGAACAGAAAAAAATCACACGGAGCCAGGTCAGGGCTATAGGGAGGGTGTGGTAACAGTTGCACTCCTGACTTGTTCAAAAAATCCATAGTTTTGGCAGCCGTATGAGCAGGAGCATTATCTTGATGAAAAATGACGCCCCGCGTTCCGCTACTTGGACGACTGACACTCAGCTCCTGGAAGGCCTGTGGCAAGCAAACTTCGCTGTACCATTGGCTGGTAACTGTTTTCTGATCTTCAAGTAGAATTACAGCTACAGGCCCACTACGTCGAAAAAAAACAGCAACCATTTTTTTGTTGACGCTTCGGCCGCGAACTACTTTAGTGGGTAAATCATCTTCTTCAAAGACCCATTCTGTTGATTGCTGTTTTGTAAATGGGTCGTAGCTGTATATCCAAGATACGTCGGATGTCACAATGTAGGTCACTTGTTGTGAATTGCCTCCTTCGAATTTATTGAGCATAAATTTGCACCAATCGACACGTCTATCTTTTTGCTCCTGTGTGAGAGAATGTGGTATCCATCGAGAGGCAACCTTCCGAACTTGAAGGTGATCATGTAAAATGGTAGAAACAGCCTGGGATCCAATCTTCAGTTCGTTCTGTATCTCTCGCTGGGTAATGTTTCGAGATTCCTTGATTAGCCACTCCACCCTGATGACGTTTTCTAGAGTGACTGCCGTTGCCGGTCGCCCCGGTCTAGGATCATCTTTGACATCGCTCCGCCCACGCTTAAATTCACGGAACCAGTAACTGATGGTGGCAAGAGACGGGGATAATGCCCCAAAAGCACTGGTTAAATTTTCATGGGAATCCTTGTATGTTTACCCTCGTTTATAATCGTAATATATCATAGCACGAAATGCTTCCCGCGTTACCTCCATTGTTGCAAATAAAAAGTGACAGACATGTTTTTTTTGTAAATTCATAAAAAAATAACTGAATGTCACTGGCCAGTGAAATTACACAAAAAAGTTTGTAATAGAATTTGCCTTTAAGCTACAATAAAATTAAATGAATAGTATTAATAACACGCCGTTGACTAACTATTTTCGGATCAGCCCTCGTATTTGGGAATTGAATTATGTGTGCGACTGGCGCGTGAGAGAACTACAGATGACGCTAACATTTCTGAAGAGACGTCTTACTATTCAATCAACGTCATGTAATGTAATGTTGCTCGACGATAATCGTTCTATCGTCGATGTCGACAGCTCTGTGTCGAGGGGTTTTGTTGTCTTAATCAAAGTTGGGAGATGTTCTATTAATGACGACATGTTCATTTAATTAAGATCGTTTGTAATTTGTTAGTGTGTACAATATACATACCTAAACATAATTATTATTTTATAGTTGGACGTAGTTTAGCAAAAAGGATTCAAAGGACTGTCCTGTTATTCTTTAAATTGGCTTTTGTTCCTACTGAAAGTACATCCAAAATTAAAAAACGAATTGTTGAGGGTTGGATCCTTATCGTTAAACTCGTGGTTAAACTACGTCCAGTTCAGCACCGACTACGCCTTGAGGCAATAAGCATTTTGTGCAACACTATTTACTAATGTAAAATGTTATCGTAATTCTTCGTAATTCTACGCAATCGCACAATTTTTTTTCCTGGTTTCTTCTTGAGGAGTTCAAGCGATGTTAAAAATCGAATGCCAGTCTAAAAGAACAAGGTTCGAGACTCTTTGATAATTTCTAGTGCTTGTTGACATTTCTTTCTAGTACGGTCCCAGGGCCGACGTACCTTTTACTTCATACAAAGTTACACTCAATTTATAAAGTATGAATTACATGACCTTTCGCGGGCCGTCGTTTTTTTTAACTAAGTGCCGCCGGCGGGAACTTACCTACTGTCTCCGAGTGTCTCATTTCGTTCTGTTATCTTTGCTTTGGGACGAACTTAGCAAATGAAAAATATTTAAAAAGTAAAGATATTTTTAATGAAAAAGTCGAATAAACGCGCTGAAGTCAGTAAAAATAAGACCAGTCAACAGCTTTCTGCAATAATTAGCAGAAAGATTTATGAATTCCTCGTTTATCTTTTTTCTAATTACCTTACTCGGCGTAGGGACGAATTGTAGATAACTCTGAATGCCACCAACAAAATCCGTACAGACAGCCTTCCTACATTTTACAGCACTTTATATACGAGTGCGGACCAAGAAGTTGTAAGAAGTTAAGTAGTTAATAAACCATACACGACTGAATGAAAAAGTTATCCATACAAATGTATAGGCACACTTTAAATTAAGTGTCGCAACAGACAACTTTCATACTTATTTTAACAACCGCCGTTAAAGTCTCGCGAACTCCATCCATACAGGATGTCTTCAAATTTCAGCTGGCTACTGTTATTTTGCCTGAACATCCCTGTAAAGTTCAATACAACTTTTGATCAAAATGAACTAGTCACAGATTTGACGCAGCAAGTACATTTTGAACATTTATTAACTTAGATCATAGTATGGAAACATTTGTCAACCATAATTAAAATATCCTGAAAAACACTTACGTTCAGTTAGAGGAACTCTACCATCTGCTGGAATATTCTGGAATTATCTTACCTGAGACATCGACTTGTATACAGCGCCACCTTATTAGTCAATAACTAAAAGGAAAAGACCAAGTAACTTTAGTTTTATATTCCAGAATTCCCAGATTACCTTTTTGTTATATTTGCGATTCAAAGGATTTAAAAGGATTCACGCCTGAATGAATAAAGTTTCAAATTTCGTTCTGACCTCGTCACGAAAGGGGCGAGATGTAATCTCGATTTGGGTTGAAAATGTCAGGTCACACTTGAACAATTTTCGTATGACACTTGGTATTAAAACGAGATTAAGGTAGATATTGTATAAGATACTTTGATTTATTTTTAAAACGATTAATATGTGATATTTGAAACCTACGCGGTTTTTATTCATCTTCTTCTATATTAAGAATTCAAGAGTAATCAACTCAAAATGATTCACCACTTAAATGTTAGCCTTTCAGAAACTGAAATGGGGTGTTATGTTGTGTTGATACAACCTTGATCTAGAAGCGCGAATTACTACCACTTACTTACCCACTTAATCAAACAAGATAATTCGATTTTGTATGTCAGTCTGGTAGAGTGCGCGGAAGTTCGACTTCGGTGAAGCAGATATGAAAAAATACGAATATTTGTTCTCGAGTCTTGGGTTTTAAATACACAAGCTTTACTTACTTTGGGGATAGCTCAATTGGTGTGAAATATCCCGTGACATAATATTATTTACTTATTTATGAAATTCAATAAGTTTTTCTCTCAGGTTTCTAAACCGTTTGGGTTGTATTGGCAGGGGGGTGTCACTACGCCATTCCGCCGCCGAGCTAAAAGTGCGTACCGGGCCTCCCCAACGTTGAGGCGATTCAGTGGTTGCCGCGCACTGACCCGTGGCGCACGCGCGCGCCTCTTACGCAGTACGACTCAATTTACGTCGCAAACGCGTGACATAATTTTAATTGGCAATATAGAATAGAATATGTATCCAAAAAAATACTGCATTGCAGCCGATTGTCGGATCAATGAAAAAAATAGTAATTGTCAGTTTTTCTCGGTTCCGGCAAGTGAGAAAGATAGCGAAAGGTACGGTATTCATTACTCATTTATATCTACTGTCATGGTACCTAAATCTATAACAATAATTAATAAATATACACACAAATGTTTTATATCATATATGTACTTATTTAAAATAGGTGGTAGGTAGCTACATATACATATAATCCATACCTACATCAAAAGAAAATCACGTGTCGTGTATACCTGTGTAAACTGATTTATGTATGTTCGGTATTCATTTACCTAATAGGTAGGTATAACAGTTTCTGCATGTGTACCTTGCGTGGTATTTATACTTATAACACTTACCAGCCATTCAAATTTTCAAATTCAAATCATTTATTCAGCAAATAGGCCGCAATGGGCACTTTTACACGTCATTTTTTTAATCCACCACCGGTTCGGAAAAAAACCTCTGTTGAGAAGAATCCGGCAAGAAACTCAACGAGGTATTTTTTTTTTAAAACACATTCACAATATTTATAAATGATATCTATGTACTATACATTCTGAAGCAACTGTAACATGTGACTATTTCTCGCATGAGATGTACATATTACCTGTCTCTTTCTGTGCACTACTGTGAGAAAGTGACGGGTGACGTCTCGCAACGAGAGTCACTAAGCATAGTTGCGCTGGACTAGACTGGTACCTAGCTTATTCTTAAATAATATTCGACCCCGCGCCATAGAATAAATAAAAGTACAACCGCTAAGTAAATATTATAAACAGCATAAATCTGATAGTATAATAGGTAAGTATTCTATTAAAGTATTGACAACCCTATTTTCGGAATATCTGACAAGGTGTGGAATAATGTCGACCTTCACGCGGCGCCAGAGAGCTCAATGTCGGCTGCTCGCGTGCGGTCCGTTTGTTAATAATAATTATGTAGGCACATAAAAAGGCGGCATTTGTGAAAATCAAAACAGAGAGACTTCTGTACTTGTACTATTATCTATTCTGTGGTATTGGTGGGAATAGTTAAGTTTTATTTTAGTTTACCCAATTTTATATTTAAAGGTATCCCAATGGAATGAGACGCGTAAAGTGAGGTAGCGGCATGTTTTTTTATGGCTGGCGTCCAACCATCGCGCTCGTATCTTTGTTTATATATTTTTTGTGGAAACACGTGTATCTAATATTATATCGTTTTACTATAGTAAATATATATGAGTATTAATTTTTTTTACTACTCTAGTTATCATTTGAATGAGCATACGGATTGTATGTAATAAAAACAAAGGTTTTTATTTTACAAATTTTAAACTTTGTTAAAAGTATTTCAAACTGTACGAGTGCATTCTCAAAGTTACTCACATTAAATAGAGCACGATCTTTCCTTAATCTAAATAAAGCCTGGTTTTAATCTAAACCTACAAGAAAAATTGTGCATGTTGCATTACATTGCGAGGCCAAAGTCAACGCGTATGTAGTAGTCAATCTAGCGCACAATGTAATGCAAATTGCACGATTTTCATTACAGGTGTAAACGGAGCTTTACTAACTAAACTGAGCTATACCCAAGGTGACATAACTAATGAACTAATAAATGAATATTTTGTTGCAGGCTCCGGCAAGTCGTACACGATGATGGGTTCCCCGGGCGCTGACGAGGGCGGCATCATCCCCCGCCTCTGCGATACGCTGTTCGAGCGGATTCGCAAGCAGCAGTCGCCGCCTGCGCTCACTTACAAGGTAACTACAATAGGCTAGTGTTAAAAAGAAACTAGATAATTAGGCAGTTGTCTCACCGCTGGTGAGGAAGCGATTGACTATTGATTATTTTCTCGTTCAAGAAATTAACAAAAGTGAATAAAATAGACAAATTTATAATTGATATTAGTTAGTTAATGTAGTTCATCGCTGGCTGTTTACACTGCCGGCAAGAACTCTCTCTTCACTCTTTTGTCGCAGCGACAAGAACTATAAAACTAGCTCAGCGATGTTAGCTTGGTTGCCGTCCCGCTCGAGCGAGTGGTGTGATGCGAGTAATGCGCGGTTCACATTATTCCAGTGAAACCGTTTCAGTAGCATGACACTGAGCTGGGATAATGTGAACCGGGCATAATCGTCCGTCGCACTTGGACACTCGCTTACAGCCAAGCGAAAGAACTACACTCGCTTCTCGCTGCTCGCCCACTCGTTTCTAGTTACTAGCTCTAATCGCTTCTCGCTCATCGTCAGCGATGGGACCTTAGTCCTTGAGTTAGATTTTAGATTATCAGCAAAATATTGGATAAGTCTTCTTTTGTCAGTTAAACCAAAAATATGGACATATAGCCGGTTTCAGTTCCGTGTGAAGTAAAATGTACGTAGGTACATTTTAATAGAGACCAGCAGGGTCATTGACTTCTGGCAGGCATCCAGGTTCAGTTCACCCAAAACATTTAAACGGTAGTTCGCCAAAAAGAATAAGCCTGCGAAAGCCAACTAAGCTCATTGTCCATTGCTTAAGTCGTTCAAAGGACATAAATGCGGACAATAGAGTTAAGAAGTGCAGTTTAAACTAAAAGCATGTCGGTGCTTTACTGGACCGCGCCGGGATAAAATTGTCATTGACTTAGACATAAGTACCATTACCGAGTCCGTTTGAGTTAATATCACTGTCTTTAAAACCTATACATTCTATGAGCTTTCGCGGTTGCCACTCGAGGACCTTTCTCCCCCAATGTCTATCCTTGTCTTCGAGCGATGTAACCCGCCCATTGCCACTTCGACTTGAATATTCTTTGAGGTGTGTCGGTAACTCTAGTTCTTCGGCGAATTGGCGAAATCTACTACATGTGAATCACGCGAACAACAAAATTATCCTATGAGGATTCCAGTTTAGCCGATTGAGGTGCAGGACCCTAAAAACAATTGCAATGAAATAATTAGGTATAAGCATAGCGATTGTCTTCTCAGAGTGTCAATTTTACTTTACCCGAGCTTTATCTATCATTATCATTACTGGGAAAGCAATTATATTTCTTTCTTAGGTATGTGGGTGCCTACTGTCATAGTTTTTAGTTATACTAGGAGCAAGCGTTTAATTAGTATTAAAGTCTTAATGTGTTATTAAGACCACGCTTGAAACATTAAATTAATTTACGTGTGTACCGAGGAAAATTTATGGCCTATTAAATTTCGGCTGTTAACAACCAAGTTAAGCAAAAGGTAAAACAAAAGAAGAAATGGAATCACTTTTTGAATAAAAGTTCAAAATAACTAGACCGATCTCATTCTGGTTCAACAGAAGTAGGTACTGTTAAAGTTATTAATTTAAATTAAAGTTTTAAGAGACTTCGACATTCGTTTTACACGTGACTTTACTTCCTTTCCTGTAGAAGTCATTGAACTGCCTTTGCCAAGTTAGGTCAGCTTGGCAGCTACTGATTCACTAGGTATTAGGCAACGGACTAGGGTCCGTTACTTTCAACTAAATCAGTGAATTGGCGCAGTCGGTAGTGTTTTAAGTACCTATGTATACTGGAAAAACATAACCTTCTTTTCTGGCGGCAGTCTGGTGAAAATGAGGATATATAAGGATCTCATCATCTTGTCAATAAAATTGATGTCATCGATTATTGAACTTTAGGATTAGTTGCCTCGTCGCTAGTTCGGTATTCATACTAATATTATAAATGCGAACGTGTGTATTTTTGTGTATGTTTGTCCGTCTTTCACGCCGTAACGGAGCGACGGATCGATGTAATTTTTAACATAGAGATAGTTTATGGGCCTGAGAGTGACTTAGGCTACTTTTTATCCCGGGAAAATGCACAGTTCCCGAGGGAACAGCCGGAGCCGCGGGCCGAAGCTAGTTATTTCATAATTCAATATGGACGTTCAGTTGAGTGGGCGTGAGCTACTTACTGTTCAACGGAAAATTCAAAAATCTTAAGACGAAGACGAAGTTGCAGGTAATAGCCAGTACCAAATAATAGCAAAATTTTGTCTCTTTATTTAGCCAAAGACTTGATGCCGACTGCCTCTAATTGATCTCTTGACCTATCAACGAGGGCTTCTGTGACAGGCTAATTGACGCTACCATCGTGAGTTCCGTTTGACAACTTTGACATTATTGTCACGCCTGTGATTGGTCGAAAATCTAAAGGAGCCAATAGCATGCAAGACAGTGTTGCCACCTCACATGTTATTTTTACCCTAATGCTACGCTAAATTATCCTAAATTAGGCACTTTTATTTATTTTTATAAAAACAAAGAAAATAAACAAAGTAATAGCTAAACTACTAAACCGTTATGAAACATTCTTGGAATGCATTCATAAAAGTCTTGGCTTCTATGTCATCTATGTCATCCGCAGTTTTTTTTCTGGTATTGTACATTTTATTCGAAAACTATTACCCTAAAAAATACCTTAAATATTTTTCTACCCCAAAAAATACCCTAAACGCGTAAAAATACCCTAAATTTAGGGTAAATTACTCTAATGTGGGGACACTGATGCAATGCAAGACTGTAACGTCAAACGGATCTCCCAATACTAACGCTATCTAGCGATATTGCGCCTGTCAAGATACAACCTCATTAACACTTATGAACTCCATTGTTATGAATAATGAGGTTCATGGAGTGTCAAGGGTGCAGTACCAAGAATTCCTGAGGCCTTAATTTTGACAAACATCTCTTTGTGTTCTAATTATTACTGTGGGTGTGAACTTAAGGAGGTATAGCCCTATCAAACAGGTTATTGTTCTAAATATTTGGCACGGTTTGCTACGGTGGCGTTAATTGGTGATTTTAATTGCGTGGGCTCATTCAGTAATGTAAACAAACCTATCATAAACGTGTCACAAGTAAAGTTGCCAATCGAACCTCACGATTATAACGCCAACAACCCTGTCATAGTAACCTTCATTAGTAAAAGTGACTAGGCAACAGAAGTGTCCAGTTAACCTGACCGTACTATTTAGGACGTAGTAAATAGGATAACAAGATGAAGATCGATGTTCATAGTTTCTGGTCAACGAAAGTCACGTGGCGGCAAGTTTCGTTACATCGATAACAATCAAGTCTATACCCGTATGTGTTACTTTTTCCTGCACGAACCCCGCATTTACCGGGATAATAGTATGCTATGTTCGACTCGAGGCATTAGACTTTCTCATCGAAGCCTGTTCACTTGGTAAATATCTAAATGTGAAACCCTATTGTTGCAGTAAATTTTGTACATGAATAGAACATGATCTGAAGTCGGACCTATGGTTGAACATAGGAATATATACGAAATGAGCTTTTGCCCGCGGCACCGCCCGCGTGGTATTCGGTAATCGCGCACTGTTCCCTCGGGAACTGTGCATTTTTCCGGAATAAAAAATGGCCTATGTCACTCTCGGGCCCATAAACTATCTGTATGCCAAAAATCACGTCGATCCGTCGCTCCGTTACGGCGTGAAAGACGGACAAATATACAAACATACAAAAACGCTTTCGCATTTATAATATTAGTATGGATAATATTAGTATGGATGTTGCAAAAAAAAACTGCTAAAACGGAAACTGGCTTGAATCAAACCCTTGTCAGCAGTTCACTCACGAATGTACGTACACACCATATGACTATGAGTTAAAAATATCAATGGAATGAACCGGGGGACCGGGGGGTGCATAATTAAAGTGTACAAAACACAGAAAATCCGTTTAAATTCTCATCTAGTAAACAACACCAGAGTGGCAAAGCACAAGAATCATAGAAGAAAGCCTAATTCCTCTCTGATAATTCTGTTTGACTATCATGCCTGCTGGGATTGTCAATCCTGTTTTTAGTTTTAATGTTTTTTTTTTAATTTTCTTGCACATCGTACAATACCAATGTTGTTTTGTCTTCGCAGGTGGAGGTGTCATACATGGAGATATACAACGAGCGAGTGCACGATCTCTTGGACCCGGAGACGACGCGGCGGTCGCTCCGCGTCCGCGAGCACGCCGTGCTGGGGCCGTACGTGGACGGACTGTCGTTACTGGCCGTATCCTCTTTTCAGGTAATTTTTGGGATAATAATAAGCCGTGGTGGCTTAGTGGTTTGACCTATCGCCTCTCAAGTAGAAGGTCGTGGGTTCGCACCTCTGAGTTTTTCGAATTTCATGT
Source organism: Choristoneura rosaceana (assembly GCA_037349165.1). Taxonomy (NCBI): domain Eukaryota; kingdom Metazoa; phylum Arthropoda; class Insecta; order Lepidoptera; family Tortricidae; genus Choristoneura; species Choristoneura rosaceana. Next base: position 5,066,827 of record JAZBNJ010000026.1, read on the forward strand.
GCAGAATTACTTTCTAAATTTACCACGAGCTTTCCGGTGAAGGAAAACCGAAGCAATTCGCGGGTGCGTGGGAAGTTCCCAATCCGCACTGGGCCCGCGTGGGAACTATGGCCCAAGCTCTCTCATTTAGAGAGGAGGCCTGTGCCCAGCAGTGGGACGTATATAGGCTGGGAAGAAGGTAAAATAATACCACTGTGCCACATTAGTTATTTATTAAAAAAAAATTTAGAGCGGTTCGATTTCACACTTCAACGATCCGAATCAGCGAAAATACTGTCAGGACTAGTTGTTGAAATAGTATATACTTAGTACTATTTACCTATTACAAAGTTATAATTATAATAAGCAATCCATTAATTAAACTACCTATCCTAAACTTAAAATACAATACAATACAATACAAATATTCTTTATTGCACACCATAAAGCAGTACAAAAAAAACTTATAATACAAATACAGATTCAGGGTAGACAATAGGCGGAAAATACTTGACGTAAAATAAAACAAAAACCTTAAACTAAAATAAATAAATTACTTTAAAAGTACCCCTTTGGCAAGGTCCCGAAGATGACGGCAGCGTTTCCTCTTTGAAAAGCCAAGCTAATTCTATGTCCGAGGAAGCTGCTAGCTCTTCGGTCCTCTGTGACGTCTACTAAATTTTCGAAATTTCTTTTTATCGTTGTATGGTGAAATCGGATGACAAAAACTGGATGTACCTAGTGCGTAAGCAACCATACAAATAGTTCTATGACAACTCCGGTCCTTATTTTCCCGGATTCGAATCGGATTCGAATTAGACGTAGTGCGAAGCGAAACCTCTCCTACCTTCGTGGCAGCTAGTTGGAGTTTAGTCTAATGAAGCTATAATTACTACTTGCTCTGGTCCTCGCTCTGATTTCTCGTGCAACTTTTTGTCGTCTTGTCGTTCATGTTGAGAGAATCGCAGAAGGGAGAGAGAGAACACTGGATATAATGAATAACTTGATGTGCGGCATGACGAATAACGTCCACGTTAAATACGTTCCAACCTCCTTTCCTCGCTGCTTCCCGTGCCAATCGTCAAATGCGTGGCACAAGCTTTAAACAAAAAGTTGAAGTCAAGAACTAATTTTCGTAAAAATACAATATTATTATGTAATGTAATGATAGACAATTCCTAGTAACAGTAGTGAATTTAATTTTTATAATGTAACTGCGCCCATTTAAACTTTAAAATTTGAAGGTAACTGCTATTGTGTACATACATCCTATCGTGTTTTAATCATCATAAAACAACGCTAAAATATCCATCCATTCCAAATATCATGCCACTCCTGAATATGTCGTAAAGGGGACTAGTTCATGTATTATTCCGTCATTATGATCTAGCAATATCGTGTTACGAGATCATTTATCTGGGGGGTGCTTCGGTAGATTGGTCTAGGTAACTCTCCCGCGGGAATACTCGGTGATATAAATCGGTTAGGTTTTTTGCACCTCCTGTATTGATTTTTTATGCTAAAGTTGACAAACGAGCATGAGATCTCCTGATTTTAAGTGATCTGGTGCAGTTAAAGGCACATATCGTTGCACGTTGGAACTACAACTACAGCTGCCTACCGATTCAAAAACTTCGCGTTCGAGACAACTAAGACCGCTTGAATCGCACAGTGGAAGAGCACCAGCGACGACGAATATTTTAATTTATGTATTAGTCTAGAGCATTAAGCAGGAGCATAGAGCAAGTCATTTTATGCAGCCTATATCCACCTGGCTTTACGAGCATGAAAGAAAAGTGAAAGTATATATTTTTTTAACAAAACAACATGATGATTTTAACTTTCTGGTCAATACACTTCCATTTATTTTTTTGTTTGTTGATTCGGTTTAGATTTTTTTTGTGAAAAGCACTATACCCACCTCGGCCGGCATAGCAATTGCTGGCTTCGTATTATTAAACGGACTCGCTAGCTCATTTGTACCTCTATTTGTCTAGGTATTTGATTAAATCAGTAATAAAAATAGTAAAACATGTCTGGTAGCTTTATTTAAGTAGTTACATTCCAGTAAAAGGATTCCCCTGAAACTCATTATACCTCAGACACTCAGCATTCCTCTGTAAATTTGAATTACCATGCAAAAGTTTAAATGTAACATTACATTCTACCAAAACCAACATCAAATCCAAGTTCTAGGGACAAATTTCTGTTTACACTAAATCTCGAATGACTCCTACAAGCTTCTATATTTAGAAATTATAATGTTTTATCTCGATTGCCTTTTAGAGATAGGATGGTTATTAAAATTAATTTTGTTTCGGAGGAACAAAAATGGTATCGTCAGTGGAAATTTTCGATAAAATCTCTGTTTTCCTCGCAGATTGGACGCTCCGATAACTTCGTTAAGTTAGGTTAGAGTCGCTCCAGGGCCTTAACGGTGGCTATTACTCCTGTCGATTGCCCTTCGGCGTAAGAGTGTTTCCAGTCGAAACTGTTAAATTTGCCTTCTGCGCGTCAGTCTTTATAAAATCTTCAAATCTTTGATCAACTTGTACTCTTTACGACCGTATCAAAATTGATTGTAGATCTTGTTTTTGGATATGCATGCATAACGGGTTACAGTATTCGGGTTGCTTATGTCATCGATTAGTCATGGAATACCAGTTTGTTTTCAACCTGAACTTGCGTCTTGACCTTATCTGTTACCTACTTAAAAAATAATACACATACTAAAATAAAAATTATCTGTAAGTTCATTTTATACTGTACCTACTTTCCAACCACTTATAAAGGGGTAAGGGTTATTATTCGAGTGTATAAAACGCCTTATTTTCGTCGCCACATTTTTTTAAGAATGGCTGTAGAATTTGATGACATTTTCGATTATTTTTTAACACGGAAACTGTAACGTAGCTTAACCTACCATGTCAGCAAATATGTGCCCACGAAAATCATTCGGAACGCTTTAAAATTACCTGTAAACAGTATAAAATTTCGGTCTCACTTTTATGACGTGCATGTGTGCAAAAATAAAACAAGTTGCAGCCCAATCCGTTTATATTATCACCAGTTTTAACCGCGACTTCGTCCGCGTGGAATTAGGTTATCACGCGCATTTTTTCGGGACAAAAGTAGCCTATGTCACTCTCTGGCCCGTAAACTATCTCTATGCCAAAAATCACGGCAATCCGTCGCTCTGTTTTAACGTGAAAGACGGGCAAACATACAAACACACACGCTCTCATGTTTATAATATTAACTAGCTTTTTCCCGCGGCTCCGCCCGCGCGGTATTCGGTTATCGCGCGCTGTTCCCCCGGGAACTGTGCATTTTTCCGGGATAAAAAGTAGCCTATGTCACTCTCGGGCCCATAAACTATCTCTATGCCAAAAATCACGTCGATCTGTTGTTCCGTTACGGCGTGAAAGAGGGACAAACATACAAACACACTTTCGCATTTATAATATTAGTATGGATATGGATTGTCACATCAGTAAGCACAGTAATATATGAAAGTAAACGTTTGCTATCTATTTAATAACCTCGCCACCGCTCCTATCGTGCCGATCGATGATGGAGGCATTACGGCATTTAATGTAAATTAAACAAGTGGCCCAATTTCATTCAGTGGCACGGCACGGAGCTCGAGGTGCATATACCCGCGTATTAGATGGATTGAGCGGATTGAGCGCCCTTTTCTAATCAACTTCGATGGAGTATACAGTAGGTATATGGGTAGCGTGTGAAAGGTAGAAGAATGAAATGTAATTAAAAGCGTTTATGTGGAAGGAGCCGCCGTTGATCTTGTTTGGTACAGAGTGAACCTATAGTATGTGGGTACTTTCTGATTGTTAATCTCTATTAACCTCGGTTTTCTGTGCTGCTTACTATGTATTGGTGTTCAATAAAGAGTCATTGTATTTTATTGTAGGTACAAATGGCTCAAAGGTTTGCGAACTGTAATAAAAGCGTATATAAAGTTGTTAACGGCGGCGTAGAAGCGTGTTCAGATATTTTTGATCAAATTTTTGCTCACAAGTTTATGAAATCGACTGTACCTAAGGACTGGAAGCACACACCATCGATTTTCTTTGCATGCGTGTATAAGTTTACTAACGATGTTTTTTCTTTACCGCACAAAAAAAAGGTGGTAAAATAAAAAAACAAAATTTGTATCACCCCACGGCACTATGATTGAGAAGTCATACCTACGTCGAACCGCTAGGCTACCAAAACTACAAAAAAAAAATCGCAAAAAAAAAAAACAATAAATGTAGTGTGTGCGTATTTTATTTAAATCAGGAGAAGCTAGCGCCTTAAATTTGTACGTTATTTAAAACAAAGCGATACCACTGGAACGTAAAAAGCTTTTGTTTAAATTGTATGTGCCGTTGTAAATTCGGGGAATTGCCCAGATAGCAGAAGTTATAAAGCCGGAGAATTGTAATTTCCCTAATGCTGAAGAATAAAAATATATTTCTGTCATGTGGATAAACGGTTCATCTACAAGAAACGCTTGTAAAGAGCTTTTTGTCCTAACAACCTCCTTAGAAGTAGTGAAGGTACAGTCGTGCCTACTTGCTTTCTTTATTTTATGACTTGGTTACTCTGAGAAGCATTAAGTTAATGAAATTGTTATAGGTCTTATAGATCGGTATTTTAATATTATATCCATTTAGTGCCATACTTAAATGTAAGTAACTAACGAATAAGAAGAGCAAGTTGAAAACTAAGGATGTTTTCATATAGTAATTTTGATAAAACTCAGCTACTAATCGTAGCTCTTATGGCCGCTTGCAGGAAACACATAAATCTCGAGTTAGCGTTAAGCTTAGTTTAGTAGTGTCAAAATGTATGGAACTGTCAAGCTTTAGCCAGGCTTAACAACTAAATCTAGATTTATTTTTACGTGCAAGTGGGTCTTAAAGTTCTATGTATACTCCGTATTATTTTTGATATCCGTTAAATATGCGGACAACCTACAGGTCAAATAAAGTTAATTTCTTTAAGACACTAGTGGTCTAACTCTTACTGTTTTAAACAGCGTAAAGGTTAAATTATTACGTACTTACTTTTTAATGTAGTATTTAAATACCCGGTCAAGTTTTTGGCACAATAAATGATCGACTTCTTTTAATTTAAAAATCAATGCGATGTTTCTTACAACTTACACTCCTATCTTTAATCTTTTCTCAATGAACTCACTAGATTTATTGCCACAACCATAATTACATATAAATAACTTAACTAAACTTGCCTACATAAAATAAAATAAAAAATTACCTAAAATAAAAATAGAACCTAGAACTAAAACAAGTTACCCAAAGAGTACCCCTTAGGCAAAGTCGCGAAGATGCTCAATTGTCTTCAGCCGTTCGTTTACTTTATTCTCATTATGTACTAGCATGTAGTCTATCACAAGCTGTCTATACTTATGTATAGAGTCGCGCGGCGGCATGATGGATCTCTCGCATTGATCTCGGCCCTGAACCGATTCCTTTCAATTTTACCAAGCAATTTTAGTTTGGGCCTACCCGTGCCCTGACGCAGCTTTATTCGTTTACACTACCAAATTGCTTATTTATGGTTGTGATTTATTTGGTTTACGTGCTACCATGTCATTGATCATGATCATATCACGTATAATACTCGTTGAAAGTTTTCCCTTGATGGCTTGTTTTTCATTCACGTTATTTTGATTAAAAAAAAAAACAGTTTTTTACATGCTGCAGTGCTGGGCATACCTACTCCTCCTCTCAAAATGCGGCTTGAGTTGTAGTTCCCTCTGTGCCGCTGCGGATTGGGAACACACATCATGATACTGCTTCGCAGGCTTATACAGGTTTCCTCACGAAACTTTCGTTCCTTGGCTTCCTTCACCTAAAGGTATGATAATTATGGTATTGAATGGTAATGATTTGAATCGCACACATATTCCGAAAAAAGTGCGACCTCAAATATGATTATTTGCTTGAGAAGTCATAGGTATTATAAGACAAACCACTAGGCTGTTATGGCTGTCACAGCTGTATTCCGATTTACTATTATAGAGATAGACTGGAAACTAGAAATGTGGATGTAGGTCATCAACATCTATATACCTACGGCACTAGACTGGCTATTTAGAACAAAACAATCGTAAGCGCTTGTTATAGCCTAAATTGAATAATAGTTATTTGTTATGCAAGGCTGGAAAGTGACTGTTTGGCGCGAGTGCATATATTGAAACCTGAGCAAGCGAAGGATTCTAGGATTGAACCACGAGCGAAGCGAGTGGTTCAAATGAAGAATCCTGAGCGCAGTCGAGGGTTTCAAAGGCACGAGACGCTAAACAACTTTACAGCCGAGCGAAACACACAATTTTTCACCTCACTACAGCGAGAAAATGGCAAATGGAACTTTCTTTGTTAACACGTCAATATTCAACGCTTTCTTCCTCAACCTCGTATATAACCGAATTATATACAACAAATAAACACTCTATCGTACTTAACATAAAGATAATGATTCTATAGCAATTTTGTGGCCAGATACGAGGTTGTGAAAGTAAGCGGTCGATGTATTTTCAAGGGGGCAGCCGTTCCCGATAACGTTCGAATTTCAAAAACTCTTTCCAGCCTAGAGGATAAAAAGCTACTTTCCACGCAGATTTCGAAGGATAAAGAAAGCGTTTTCGAGCTAGTGAGGTGAAAATATATTTTGACTTTGACTTTGACCGCGCGGACGTCAACACACTACAGTGAACTGTTCACAAAACCGCGCTGTGAACTAATTTTGTGCGCCGTTTTGATGTAAGAAACAGTCTAGTATTTAGATGGCAATATGATGTAGTTTACCTCCATCTCTGTAAAACGGACACTTTTGTTGAAATATTTTTCTAGTATCTAGACAGCGGAGAATTTTACGCGTGATCTGAGGAACTGTAGAAAGGATCTGTACAGAGGAGTGCTTAATCGGCTGCCAGTTGAAAGGGTTTCTTGACCAATTATGTACCAAATTTGGTTTTTGGTTTTAATATTCATGTAACACGAATTCGCTTTTCCATTTCGTTGATTCTGATATTTCTGATGATAATAAAAAAAAGATCCCTTCAATCTCACTGGATGCATTGATCAGATCCATCATGGATCTATTAAGATATTTTTTTCTGTGCGAGTGTGCTGAATAGTACTTTTCTCGCTAGACCAGTTAACCAGATCCAGATTTGAAAGTACGGACTGAGCAATTTCTTTCTCACTAACTATAATATCCTGTATTGGGCCGATTTGGACATAATAAGAAGATAGGTCAGTAATGTGGAAGTTGAATTGTACGTAACAAACAAATAAATCTACTCAAGGGAATCCGCCATACGTAAGTAGCAGGCTCGGAGCATTAGGGATGTTGCAGACGTCGGTTTAGCCTGATTGAGCCACGAGCCGATCCATTTCGCCACTCACGCCGAATCGCTCGGAAAATGTTCGATACCTTTATTAAGATAAATGGCGCTTTCACTGATTATGCTAATTCGGAGATGAGAATTTCCTTCAGAATTATTTATTAGTACTTACGTCGTAAGAGATTGCGAAAAAGTGTTTTATTGCTAAGTTGAATAAAACACTTTTTCGTCCTGTGTGAGTTTTCCGTCTTTGTGCTCGTTTTATTTAAAAATCCTTTTACAGTAGAAACTGCGGGGCCTTTCAATTGGTGAATCCGGTTCCTATTAAGGATTATCTATTCTATCTTGGCTTTATTTTTAATTTAGGAGCGCGCCGTTTAAAATATCCATTTGTTAATGGTCGGATGGACTTGAAATTTAGGTACACATAAGTAGGTTGGATGAAATACTCAGTGGTTTTTTTTAATAAAAAATATATTTCTCTAGCCATAATAGTGATCTGGAGTCCACAAAATATTTCTTTTAGGTTGAAAATGTCTTGTTTTCACAAATTTTGCTTACAGTTGTGACGATAGAATAGAGTGAACGTCACAGTTCGCGCCTTCGTCAATGAGACGGCATAATCCCATCACTCAGGTTGCAGAACCTAAGGTTTCTCGAGCGTCAGTTCCGCCCTTGATCCCACAGATTGCTTACAAATCTCTACTTATTCCTTCCTGATTGACAGGTGGAAGAGCTCGCTACCTGTCTGACTTGGGTTCTTCTTAAGTGCACTACTTATTTAATTAAATGTTGGAGGTTAACCAATGAGATTATTTTGATTAATAAAGAAATTATGAGCTAGGATAAAGTTTTTTAAAGTAAGTGGTTTCACAGAAGCTAGTAAGGAAAGGTTTTTATTGTAAGAATTATCTTGTTAGCGTTAAGAAATTTTCGATCAACCTCCTCTTTCGTCTTTGTTTTTCTAGATATTGAAATGACCTCAAGCCCGCTTGAGCCACCGTTTTGTCATTATCACGAAAGACAATTGTTAGTTCAAGGCTTTTGTCGCCGCTGGGCTGCTGGGCCTCAGTTTAGACCCAAGTTTGATTAGGTACTTTACGAAATTGTGATACTTAACCCCCTCTGCTTTAATCTATTGTGAGCTAAGGAAGTCTGTTTTCGGTATCTCGTCCCTATTGTTGGGTATTACTATTATAATAACAGTTTAATCACGTTGAAGGACACTTATTGTTGTGATTGATTTTGATAAGAGCCAACAAATAATTTACATTTGTTTACTTCGCTCAAACGAAACGAGAGATGGGCATATTTTTATCGAATTGAATTTTTATTCGCAGATCTAATTTACTTTGTTATGAAATGGACGCCGTCGGGTATTTTTTTATTATGAGGCTCCATGCGATGCAATGCTTTTGTTTGTCGTGATAGGTACTTTAGTATTTTTGGTTGCCGATTTCTTTGGTTGAAGGGTCTGTCATACGCAACATAAATTCTGAGTGAATCATTCTTTCTTATTTGATTCCGAATTACTAGAGGTTCTTTTAGCAAACTCTGTGAAAAACAAAATAGTTTACAAGTTTCCGGCATTTGAATATAGATGAGTTTCTGAAATGAAATTAGTTTATAACGTTGCGTGAAAATTTCAACAGAAGTTGTATGAGACAGTTTTGTAAAGTTACCAACTGAAAATAAACATCTAAAAAGACTGCTACGAATTTACCTATAATGTTTCCTTATAATACGACTAAATTATCCAAATTACTGTTGTTTTGTATTGTTTCCTAACTTTTGTACTTACAGAGGTCTTAATTCAGATTCCTTCCGTTATAACTTGATAGCAAAGCGCAATAACATAGATCGTGTTTCTTAGCGAAGTTCCTAACAATGAATGGTTCTAATTTAATTTAGAAGTGAGTTCCGAGTTGCGCCAGCATTGAGGTTGGTTGGGGCTGAATGGCCAAGTTGGAGTTTAAGACTGGGTCATGTTGCGGAAACTACTCGGTTGTATAATATTACGTTGTTCTGAAGGGATGTTTGAAATTGGATTTTTGACCATTTAATTGTGATTGTGTGATATAGTGTCAAAAAGACTTTTTAACCCCCGACGCAAAAAAGGGGTGTTATAAGTTTGACCGCTATGTGTGTCTGTGTGTCTGTCTGTCTGTCTGTCTGTCTGTGTGTCTGTCTGTGGCACCGTAGCTCTTAAGCGGGTGGACTGACTTGAATGCGGTTTTTTTTATTTGAATGCTGGTTTTTTGGCGATGGTTCTTAGACATGTTTTATCAAAATCGGTTCAGCCGTTTCAAGATCATCAGGTCTTTTGTTCGCTGCGGTAGGAATTTTATATGCATAATGGGTATTTACTTCACTTTCAAGCATATTTGGGACCTAAAACTTGAAACACCCATGTATGCTATGTAACTATACAAGATTATGCAGTTCTCGGCCTGATGCTGCAGCCAGGATATCCAGAACACCAGTAGGTACACTCTTGATAAAACCATAGCAGATATATCGTGTTTGGATTCTTTTCGATCAGTATTTAATTCTACATACAATGCAAAAGTGGCAACAGGATGAGCTGATGCTGCAGCCAGGATATCCAGCACACTTGAACACTATAAAAAATAATAGCACATATGTCGTGTTTGGATTCGTTTTGATCAGTAATTGATTCTACATACAATGCAGTGGTGGCAACACGACGAGCTGATGCTGCAGCCAGGATATATCCAGCACACCAGTATACCTACTCTTCAAAAAAAATAGCAGACATGTCGTGTTTGATTCATTTTGATCAGTATTTGATTCTACATACAATGCAAGGGGGCAACACGAGCTGAGCTGCAGCCAGGATATTCAATACACTAGTACACTTTAAAAAAAAATAACTAAGTTTAAAAAGTATGAAATAAAAAAACTAAAATTAAAAATTTTAAAAACCCCCGACAAAAAACGCCAGCAAAAATAAAAAATAAAAAACGAAAAAAAAGGCGCCAAAAAAGAACAACTAAAAAGTAAAAAATAATTATGCACTACCTAGCTGTTGCCCGCGACTTCATCTGCGAAGAATTCGTTTATCCCTATCCCGCGGGGACTATGGTGATTTCCCGCAAAATTAGCCCAAGTTAATTTAGTAAGTATAAGTACCTAGTAATATTTTTTTTATCTAAGCGTAGTCGGTGTCGGGGGACCGCTAAGGTTAATACTTTAAAAATACAACATATATGGACTTTAGTTTCCTGTTAACCTTAGCGGTCCCCCGACACCGACGACGCTTAGATAAAAAAAATATTACTAGGTACTTATACTTACTAAATTAACTTGGGCTAATTTTGCGGGAAATCACCATAGTCCCCGCGGGATAGGGATAAACGAATTCTTCGCAGATGAAGTCGCGGGCAACAGCTAGGTAGTGCATAATTATTTTTTACTTTTTAGTTGTTCTTTTTTTTCAACTACTAACTGTTGCCCGCGACTTCATCTGCGAAGAATTCTTCTCAGGTACTCAAAATACATACCTCTCACTGAATTACATCACGATCAGTTGAATACTTTAAGGAATGCATGGAAGCGTAACAAACAAGCATACTCATACTCGCATTTGGAATATTATGTTAGCATCGGCGATATGAATCCGTTCCTAGTCAATTTATCTCTGGCAGCGTTGCGTTGTAATGTCAAAAAGCACTCGTAAAGTCAGCATTAGGTTGATGGATTAATCTTATAACGAATATAAGTATAACGATAGTTTTTGGGTCATTATCCACAGTACGGTTTATTAGCATATTTCTTGCCCTACATGTTGTAGCATGAACTTCCGTCTGTGGGGTTCCCAAATAACCTCAACATGCTGGCCTCTCAAGCAGAGGATCGTGGGTTCAAACCCCGGCTCCACTGTTGAGTGTCTATAGGTGATGGAGATTGCTTAGCAGCAGGTGACCTGTTCAGACGTAGTTAAAACCAAGGGATGAATCGATTTGTGCCTCAGTGTGCGCTTCTTTTGAGATGAAGCGGAGGGGAAACGTGCCAAATCAACGAATCACATTAGATGAAATCCACATTTCATTTGGTCTTGCCCCCTTTCTAATACCATAATGTGATTCGTCGAGGCCGTATTGTCATCTCACGTGCGCACGCCATCGCATGCACCATCTCTTTCCATCCTCAGCATATATCGTGTACCAGAAAGAATTTGTGAAAAAGATAGTGATTCCAAATGTGTTAGTTAGACAATAGGGCCTATGCTGCACTCCACCTCAATGGAGACATCTTCTTTCTTTAGATAGATAGATAGATAACGTTTATTTGTTACTGCAAACACACAATCAAAATTACATTTAAATTTAAAAAAAAGAACAGTCCTAACTTAAAAGTAAACAATTTCAATTGTTTGTGTGCGCTGCAGTAGCTGTTGCAGTGCTTTAGCCCCAATATTAATAATAATAATAATAATACCACACTGACACAAACTCCACACAAATAACATAATTCACACAATGGTAACATGATACTTGGCATGTGCCCGTATCATGAACCAAAAAAAAAACCGACTTTATGTCGAGACCATAGTTGTATCACAATAATAATAATAATAAATATCACGGGACATATTGAGTATAGAGTTTAGTCCAGCAGTGCACGAGATTTTTCTAGGTATTCTGTCTTTCTCATCCACTTCTTTCCGGTTATTTTGACCAGATCAAGGTTCATCATGTGACATGTGAGTGCTTAACAGTTAAAATTTGACATTTAACCATTAAAGTTGCAACAGATTAATAATTCCTCAAAATAGCAAATTGGTGTAAAGGTAACACAACAATACCTAAAGCCTGTTTGTATCTACCCTTACAATATGACACTTCTATAGATATAAGTATATTAAAATGAGAAGTGAAGCTAGAAATTTCATATGTATTATAATAGGATGAAGTGTAAGAATTGATTTCTTATTTTACGGCCCCTGTAAGTTCATACTCGTATTAAGTATAGTCCCAAATATCAAGGTCTAAGAAAAACCTTATACCTACCATCCTCAATTCGGTACGGATTAAGAATTACTACGATCCATCTCTATAGATCATCCCCGAATTTATTACGAAGGCAGCATAGAAAACGGGCTGACTTTAATCAGCGAATTAATTAATACTAGCAAGAACTGGTTTATGTTAACACTATAATAAACAACGTCTGCCTCGAAAATGAAGATTTATTCCTTTATGCTTTGATTTCAGCAGTTATTTATCAAAAGAGTAATGAAAAGACTGGTTTAAAGCGAAAGGCGAAATATTGTAGTTTGTTTGTGTAGTAAAGAACAACGGTAATTTGTTGGAGTTGTAAGAAAGAAAGAAAGAAAAATAGACAATACATTTATTTAGAAGAAATTGCCGAACACTTTTACAATCAACAAATTAACAACTAATCACGTCCTCTAAAAAAATTGTAAAAGTTTGGCGGAGTCAAGTCTTTAGAGGTATAATAGTTATTTTCTGAAAATCATGAGCCAATAGGTACTAATTTTTGGCAGATGTCAGTTTTCAAAATAAAAAAAAAACTGGCCAAGTGCGAGTCGAACTCGTGCACTAAGGATTCCGTAGAAATTTGTAAGTTATCCAGTGTAAGCAGAACCCTGATTACAAGCAAAATGTATGCAGTGTGGGATTATTTTAGATTGGTTTCTGAAACAGATTTTTCTTATAGATATTGATCTAAGTTCATAAAGTTTGAATTTTTGGACTAGGTACTTGAAGTGCTTACCCCACAGGGGCTATAGGTTTTGATTCCCTAGCAATTTGTAGGTATGTAAATGGAACACTTTCTATAATGACCTAAATAAAGATCACATAAGAGTGAATAACCAGCCAGTTTACTAGTACTTGTAACAGAAAATAGGAGTAAAATTTTGTTTGACTTTAATATTTTACAAAGCTTTCGACCCCTTCTATGCTTTTACATGCCGTTACCAGCATAACCGTGTGTGTGGCCCTCTAAAATTATATTAGCTATGTAAATTTTTGCTGTGGGTCAACGATTTCAAAACAAATTTGGGTCAGACCTGCTTTCTGAAAAATTGTGTACAAAAACCAACATTTCGTTGGAATTTCGTCGTAAATTCTTGTTCGCCTGTTGTTCGTAATTTACTTTGTTTTCGTGTAATTAATCTCAAGGCCGCATTAAACGCAGTGGCATTTTCGTTTGGTAATTAGTTTCTGTCTGTTCCTTTCTGTCATTTAATTATATCGCGGCGGTTGATGGGGCCGGGATAGTGTTTTCTTGTCATTAATTTGTCTTTTAGATGAATCGTGTAATTTTTAAAAGCTTTAGTTAAATGAGAGTCATGTACATTAAAAGCTATACCTACTTACATTTAAATAGATACTTATGTACACACTAAAATTACAAAATTTAGGTTTGAAGCACGCACTAGGTTAATTTTAGAATAGGCTATTGCTTGGGGATTAACTTAATCTAAACTATAATACGTATACCACGCAGAAAGTTTTGCACTCCTGGCTACCCGTAGGTAAACATTTGAATTTAGAATTATGTAATTAAAAAATATGTAACATTGTTTCTGGAATTAAATAATATCGTGTTGGCGGGAAACTTAGAAGGTGAAGAATTTGTACTACAAAATGGAATTGACGTGTAAAGCCTTCAGAGTACATTACATAGGAAATGATTTTTTACGATGTTAAAAATTCTCTTTCTCCGCAAGAATATTAATATTTTATATTATTTCCCCAAATATAAACCCGATGCCTCTTTGTAAATAATATTAAGTTTTTAACGTCGTTAATATTTCTTTTTCTTTATTCCTATTTTAGAAGTATTTGATAAATGATAATATAGTAAGTACTTAAGGAAATCTCTCATAATGTACACCGACTCGCTGGGTCCCAAGATACAAGCTCAGCCTAGTTTGGGGTCCGCCGGGCACTGCTAATTGTATTTCGTATATAATAAACTTTTTTCATTTTCATTTGTAAAGGTCCTATTGCGCTATTACGGCGCATATAAATTATGTGGTTTGCCTGTGAAACGGTTTTGCGGTAACCGAAACTACCTTGGTTTGTTTTGCTCTGATTTTCATCAATAACTTTTTTTACAGGACATCGACAACTTAATGACAGAAGGCAACAAGTCTCGAACGGTCGCCGCTACCAACATGAACAGCGAATCGTCGCGTTCACACGCCGTCTTCAGCGTAGTGCTGACACAGACGCTATGCGACGCGGCGACAGGCGTGACGGGAGAAAAAGTGGCGCGCTTGTCTCTGGTCGATCTGGCTGGCTCCGAGCGAGCGGTGAAGACTGGAGCTGTCGGTGACAGGCTGAAAGAAGGATCCAATATTAATAAGTAAGAATTAATTAGTCTTTTAAGGATTTGCGAGCAGCAAATAATAGTGTGTGACTTTTTTCGCTTCGCCTAACATATCTTTAATTTTGACTACGTCACTATAACTTAAGCATGAAGAAAAGATAAATACAAAAAGCTTAATGACTAGCATGGGCCTTAACCCTTTGTCATTACATGTGAAAAAACAAAAAAAGGCACTGGTTTTGACATTCCAAAGCGTTTCCCGCCTAATTACCTACAATAAAAAAAGAACTTGTGCTGCTGTTCTTAATTTTCTTATTTAATTACTTACTATGTTAATTTTGATATCACATTAACAATTTGATTTACTTTTTCAGATCGCTGACAACGCTCGGTCTAGTTATATCTAAGCTGGCGGACCAGTCGTCCGGCAAGCCCAATAAAGACAAATTCGTCCCTTATAGAGATTCTGTACTTACATGGTTACTAAAAGACAACCTTGGTGGCAACAGCAAAACTGTTATGGTGAGTAGTACA
The DNA here is from genome assembly GCA_037349165.1 of Choristoneura rosaceana. Lineage (NCBI taxonomy): Eukaryota > Metazoa > Arthropoda > Insecta > Lepidoptera > Tortricidae > Choristoneura > Choristoneura rosaceana. The sequence continues at coordinate 5,082,044 of JAZBNJ010000026.1, forward strand.
AGTCAAAAAATTATTATAACGCTCGCAGCTCTCAACTCAATTACAAGAAGAGGAAATCATTTACATAAGACGATTCTCAGATATCTGTTTTTTTTTCTAAACAACTCCTCAGCTGCGATCGCAAAATATTTGTTTTCTTCGATAAACCGCCAATGACTTGAGAGGGTAACAACGGGCTCAAATGACCACTAATCGAGTTTCTTACATCACTACATCCAATAAAGCGAGTAGTCACCCCTCAACCGTCGCAATGACGCCCACTCGTTATATAAATGCTAAGGGCTATCGCCTAAAATACATGCTAATTGTATTAGCGAATAACGCTAATACTGTTAGCTTGTTTATTATGCAAAAGGTCTTACGGAGGTCGTTTTGTTTGTTTTGTAGGCTTTGCTTTGATTTTTTTGTCGTTGAAAGCTCGAGAGAAATCATTGTCTTGTCTATCGTCTAAGTTTGTAGTTTGATATCGAATGATTTAAAATATTATAGTTGTGTAGTTTTTTTAAATATTCCACATATCTGAGCGCTCGGCTGAAAAAAAAAACTGCCTAAATTGTCTACTTTGCCATTTTATATTGTGTGAGATTAGATAAATAATAATAATAATAATAAATATCACGGGACACTTGACACCAATTGACCTAGTCCCAAACTAAGCAAAGCTTGTACTATGGGTACTAGGCAACGGATAAACATACTTATATAGATAAATAAATACTTAAATACATATTAAACATCCAAGACCCGAGAACAAACATTCGTATTATTCATACAAATATCTGCCCCGGCCGGGATTCGAACCCGGGATCTCTAGCTTTGTAGATGACACTGTATTGTATTTTTTTCTGTTAATGTTTCTCAAAATTTTGTAAAAATAGCGGTGCCTACGATTAAATAATAAATCAGGAATTGTAACTGCAGTAGAAAAAATGGCCTTGCGTGTCCTAAGTAGTAGGTGGGGCTTAAAAATCATGTTCTGCATGCCATTTGTCGTGCATCTCACACTGCATCACGCGCGCAAACCAATCCCTGCTTTGTTTCTAAAATTTAACCAATCAACAAGCACATCTATTTGCAACTTCGAAAATAAATAGTATTTGAATCATAACGTCATTTTGGTTTAAAGAATGGCCACATTTTGTGTGGAATTAGCTCTGAGTTACGCTTCCTGACTTATTATTTATTCGTAGTGGTGCTTTAAAATAGAGGTATAGATAGCTTATCTGATTCTTCAATTCCTTTCGTGTAACTGTTTTTGCAAGTTTAATATTTTCGTGAATTTAATTTGGCCAGTGTATCAAAACTATTGAAAATAACTTCCATTCCACAATTTAGGCTATTTCAGAATGAATTTCGCGAACGGAATACGATTCCCTGTCCCCCAAATCGGTGGTATACAAAACAATTGGAACAATTTGCATAACGAATCATTTATTAATCAAACCACGGCTCCGGGCTCCTTGCGCGGCTTAGGCTTCGAACAAACTGTTTCAATATTACCTATTTAATATTTACCGACTGAGCAATATTATCTTGGTCGTTTTCATCTTTTTAATACGAATAAAACATTCGCTTCTCGAAACCTCACGGTAACTGTCAGACATAATATTTTTTTAAATAATCGAACTTAATAAAATAAAACGTTCAACTAAGGTCTCCTCACACTTTAACTATGCGACATGGCCTCGGTTCAGCCAGCCGTCTTTTTAGCACTTATTTGGCGGACGTAATACATACCTTTTTTTATCGGTAATGCAACGATAGATGTAGAAATACCCTTGCTGTTACTCTTGTATGAAATAAAAATTTTCGAATTTTCAAAAGAACTAAAAATTCAACGACTAACCCCCAGTATTTTACGCCGGGAAAGTTCCAACTAGTCCCGGCCTTTTCGAAAAAATCTTGTATTATTTATTTATTGTATCTGTGACAAGATTTTATTCTCCCTACCAACAATAATTTCGCTTCGCTCTTTAAACTGACTACATTTTTATTTCAGGTGGCAACAGTATCCCCGGCAGCGGACAATTATGAGGAGACACTCTCCACACTACGATACGCCGACCGGGCGAAGCGTATCGTCAACCACGCCGTCGTCAACGAAGATCCCAATGCGAGGATCATCAGGGAGCTGCGGCAGGAAGTTGAGGCGCTCAAGTCTATGCTCAAACACGCTACGGTAATAAAAAAAAACTTAAATCTTCACATGCTGGATCGCTCGTAGCTTTAAATTTGGAATCAGTTTGCAGCACCAATAATTTCTTTCCGATATAACTTAGGGATCTTAAAAAAATGAGGCCACTCTTTCGTCAAAGGGCCGGCGATGCACTTCTGATTCTACTTATGTATGTAATGCGGCTGTAAGTGATTCTAATCTTGTCGTTGTCTGATTGTCGTATATTAAAAAAAAACGTTGAGAACTTCGGATTTGACCGCAGCTTGTGTTCTGTGGTAGGTAGTGTTCAAGTCTCATAGCACCAAAATTAAGTGCTAAACACTTGTAGTGTAGTGGCCAAACAAAACATAAGGGTAATTTTGACAACATAAAAGATTTTTCCAATATCTTGAGAATCACTTTAATGCATTTTCAGACTGTATATGTAATCAAACATTTAAAAAATTTCAGGGATCTCCCGTGGGAGAAGATGTCCATGAACAGTTGGCACAGAGTGAGCATTTGATGAAAGAAATGTCCAGGACATGGGAAGAAAAACTGGTTGAAACTGGTACGTAATCTACCACGAATATTAAGTCACCATGATTTGTTAAGTTCTTGTTACTTTATGTGACCCATATTTGTGCTACTGTTGATATTTATTTAATGGAACAAAAAATATCACCGACTTCAAGAAGCCATGTAAATAATTGTATACCAATTTGAAGTCAGTGCCTCTTCCAAACGTATCAGTTTGCTGATCTAAATAGTATCTTTCGTTTTACAGGTCGAATACAAAGCGAGCGACAGCAAGCGTTAGAAAAAATGGGCATCAGCGTACAAGCAAGAGGTATCAAAGTGGAAAAGAACAAGTATTACCTCGTCAACTTGAACGCGGACCCGTCGCTCAATGAACTGCTGGTGTATTATCTAAAAGTAAGTATTTGTTGCGAATTATAGAAACTGAGTGAAATAAAATTCAAGCGAACAAAAAAATAAGCGCCACATGAGATTTATTAAAAAAAAAAGGTATGTTATCTTTTGGCTTAAACAATATTTTGCATTTGATGAAAAGAAACAGAATTCTGTTTTTTTTTAGCAATGTAACATATATCGCTTAGGGGCTGTTTCGCCATCCATTGATTAGTGTTAACTGACGGTTCAATGTGATGCCGTCTCCGTCTATTCGAACAAAAAAATAGAGACGGCATCACATTTAACCGACAGTTAACATTAATTAATGGATGGTGAAGCAGCCCCTTAATGTATACCACTGGCCAGGTGTAAAGTGTTTTTTTTCACTAAATACTTTTGCTGTAGTAGGGCCTGGCAGTTATGACGGCATGATCGGGGTTCCATAATGACTGGCCTTGGGACAAATAGTGGACTTGGTAAACCTTTGCCTAGCATTGAGACGCTTCACCACGCCAAAAACAATACTTAACACTTATTTATTTCCGACACAGTTGGTTTGATGTTCCAACCGAATAAAATTTCATATTATTCTTCTTTTCAGGATCGTACAATGGTCGGAGCGGACAGTTCTGCCGACATCCAACTGTCAGGGCTTGGTATACAACCTCACCATTGTCAACTGCTGGTGGAAGGCGGAGGGCTCAACATGGAGCCAGTGGGTGCGGCGCGGTGCTTCGTCAACGGAACCCCGGTCGTATCGCGGGTCCGGCTGGGACATGCTGACCGGATATTGTGGGGGAACCATCACTTCTTCCGGGTCAACTGCCCTAAAGCCACTGGTAAGTCATCATCATATCAGCTGTAGGCCTCCCTTATACATAAGTTATGTTAACATGGGAGTCAAGACGTTGGTAAGAGGGCGCCGTAATTTCGTCAACCAACCTAAGGTTTTTAAGTGTAATGAAATAGAAATAGAAAATAGAAATAGAAAAACGTTTATTCACACATTTCACAAATTACATAAAAATAAATACACAAAATAAACAAGTATAAAGAAATGACACAATAATGGAGGATTCATAATGGGAGTTGCTATTACTCAGCAGCCTCCATTTCGTTACCCAATTATATCATTTCGTATGAATAAAACTGCTAAAAGTTTGACTATAAATTTTCATCGAGTACTGCCTTTTCGCAACGTAACGTTTGGCAACCTGTTTCATTTCGCAAACTGTAAAACTGTAAATATTTCAGGATTTATTTCAGGGCCATCACATAGAACCCTTTAGGTTAGGTTAGTTTTATAAAAATCCCGAAATATTTACATTTTCAGAAATATTAAAGACTTGGGAAATGAATAGTTGCGAAAATGTAACAGGTTGCCAAACGTTATTCGCCGAAACATTATTAAATCAATTTTCATAGATAGTTAACACTGAATAATCTATTATGATCCCGGGTTCAGATAGATTACAAGTATACTTGCAAGTTGAGCGTACTATCTGTTAAATATCGTTATCTGTTAAAGAGTCACATTCAAGCAATAAACGTTTCATTCATTCATTCATTCATTCATTCAGTTATTCATTCATTCATTCATTCAGTCATTCATTCATTCGTTCATTCGATTGAGGGCAGCTAGCGAAACTGACCGTTGCAGAGATTCTCGGGGAATGTCTATGTTTAGTTGTGGCCATCTCTATCTGATGTGATAGAGATGAGAGTGTGAGAGAGTTGCATCGATTGGAAGAAGCCTGCATTCACCGTGAACCCTCGGCTTTAACCAGCATCTGTATACAATTGTTTTTTTTTTATTTCAGCTGCAGCTTCAGAACCTCAGACTCCTGCGCAGCCTATTGATTACAATTTCGCTCGCGATGAAATTATGTTGAATGAGTTGAGCAACGACCCCATACAGACAGCTATATCACGCCTTGAGAAACAACACGAGGAAGACAAACAAGGTAAGGTTTTTTTACAAAGTCACTACTAATTTGTTAGAAAAACAAAAAAGTAGGAAGTAGTATTACATTTCTGCCGTCGATTGACCGCTTCAAACGACTTAAGGTATCGCAATGTAATACAATTTGCTCCATTTTTCTTGCAAGTCTAAAATGGGCTATAATTATTTGCATCGTAAAAAAATATTCCGTGGTTAAAATTAAGCCCTAATGTTGATAAAGTTATGTTCTGTTTTAATTTCAGTGGCGTTAGAAAAACAAAGGCAAGAATACGAGCGGCAATTCCAACAGCTAAGGAACATTTTGTCACCGACGACGCCATATCCACCATATTCTTATGACCCTCTCAAATTAGGTAAGATATTTATTTAGTATTGCTATATGTGATATTGTATAATTTTGTGTCCCTAATATTTTTTTTCGACTGGATGGCAAACGAGCATGTGGTTCTCGAGGCCCGAGTCGAGAGGCCTAAGATGGGGTACCTCAAGTGCCAGTAATTTCACCAGCTATCTTACTTTCCATGCTGAAACACAACAGTGCAAGCACTGCTGCTTCACGGCAGGATTAGCGAGCAAGATGGCGGTAACAATCCGGGCGGACCTTGCACAAGGTCCTATATACCACCTGATCAAAAAAAAATTTGAAACCGGATAAATTTTGAAACGGCGGTATTAGACTAGCGTTTGTGTTGAAGCTCGTTTTTGGAAATGCGTAAAGGTACGGTTTTGTTTTCTTCGAGCGTTGAACACGTTCGGATTGATCTAGCGTGCGCGTAAGCGCGTTTGCAGAAAAACCACCATATACGCGCGGATAAAACGCTAGTCTGAAACCACCCAAAAAAACACGTTATAGATCTATGGTTTCATCATCCTTATAAAAAAAAAATGTATTCTTACTCTTGTAGGTAAAATGACAGCGTGCACACCAACCACAGCGGCTCGCGTTGAGCGCTGGGCAGCAGAGCGGGACGACACGTTCAAGCGGTCGCTGGGCCGACTCAAAGCCGACATACTTCGGGCCAACGCGCTCGTGCAAGAAGCTAACTTCTTGGCCGAGGAGATGACGCGAAATACGCGGTTTAGCGTCACGCTGCAAATACCGCCTCAGAATTTGAGTCCTAACAGAAAGGTGAGAGTTCAAGGTACAAGTAGATTCACAAGAGCCGGCTCAAATGGATTGGACGAAAATAATGTCATATTAAATGATATTGTAACGGATAACACATGTCTTAAATCCAGTTTAACTGGACATGTTTCGGGCTATTTCTTAGTCCTTCTTCAAGGGAGCACTACGAAAAAAAAGGAAAAGAAAGAAAGGAAAAAGAAAAAAGGGAAAAAGAAAAAAAAGGCTATGAAATAGCCCGAAACATGTCGACCTAAACTCGATTTAAGACATGAGTTCTCCGTTACAATATCATTTAATATGAGTGAGTCTCATGGTAGTTTCATGTTTAAAAAATAATGTCACTGACACATTTTAGAAGAAAAATGACTATTTAACGCATATTATTTTCATATCTGTGAATACAAAGATACTTTCATTTATACTCAAATCGTGCACATGTATGATTACTGATTATGTCGTATTTCCAGCGTGGAGCATTCGTGTCTGAGCCCGCTATACTCGTGAAGCGGCCGGGGCGCGGCGGGCAGGTCTGGTCCATGGAGAAACTGGATAACAAACTGGTGGACATGCGCGAAATGTACGACGAGTGGCGTCGCCTGCAGAGAAATGACAGTGACGAGGTATAGTCAGCTTTTAAGTAAAAAAAAAAAGAAAAACTAAGTACATCGCTCAAAGCTACAAGCTGCAAAATTAAACACACACAAAAATAAAAATATACACAGATGTATGTGTGATTAATGATTTGCCATCGTATTTTGTCGAAACAGTTCGGATTTGTCTTGCCTTCTCAATTAGCTTCTGTAAACTTTAGTAAGCTAGTCGAAAAAGCGAGAAGTGTGTCCCCGCAAAAATGAAACGCCCGCTAACTCAGGATGTATTTGAGGCGTCAGTAACCTACAACGCTGATTTCCTGCCAGAACCTACTAGTTAAATGGGACGATCCACTTTTTCTTGCCACTCGTTGCTATAATTATGTCTCCTGAGTCACTCTTTAAACCGTAAGTTTATAGGATTAAAATTTATCAAACATGCATTTTTGTGGTCGTTTTAAGCCCCTTCTATTACTGTTCATCTAATAAGCATGTTAGTATAATGAATGTGACACAACATTTCTTCTATTAAACTGTACTACTTTTGTCCCCTGGCTGACGGGACAGAATAACAGCAACGAATACTTGATCCACCCAAATAATATATATCTATAAGCAAATAAATTAATAAATAGATCAAGATTTAATTATATGTGACCAAAAATTTTTGTTAATTGCTAAAACAAATTGTACGTTCGCTATTCTCTTTCGGTCTGACAAATAAAATGTCTGTGCCTGATGAAGACAAACTAGCAAGAAATGTTTATGAATAAGTCCCTTATTAAGTATATACGAATTTCAGCCGCCAGCAGAGAAGGCAATCGACCCGTTCTACGAGTCCCAAGAGAACCATAACCTGATCGGCGTGGCCAATATATTCCTGGAAGCGCTGTTCCATGACGTCACGCTGGATTATCACACGCCTATCATCAGCCAGCAGGGAGAGGTGGCTGGCAGGTTACAGGTAAAAATGATTATAAATTAACCTATAAATAGGCCTTACTAAAGCTGCCACTTTTGCCAAAAAAAAACTTAGTGTCTTGAAAAATAAACGCGGTGCCTTTTAGTAAACCGATGGTATAGTAAGCGGCACGAAAGCAGAACCCAAAATCATATAACTCTCTTGCTCACTTTTATCTCACATGAGCGAGACGGAAACATGATTTTGGTTCTGCTTCCATGCCGTCTACTATAGGTGCGTTTAATATTTTGTGCAGCCTGTAAACTTCTTTTGACTAATGAATGAGTGTATGCGTTTGTTTTAGGTGGAAATAAGTAGAGTAGCGGGTCAATTCCCTCAAGATCGCATTTGTGAAGCGGCCTCGGACAGCTCCGGCGACATGAGAGACGAGGATGACGCCGTAGACCCTTCTACTCAACAGGTAACAAACAGATTTACCCTTAACAGGCAGTGTTGCTATTAAAAAGTGAGCAAAAAAATGACGCAAGCCGTAGAATCTTGTAAATATTATTTTTCTGCAATAAGAGAGCAAATTTTTTCTTTTCTGCGAGTGTTGATTTTGAATCTCGAGTAAGCGATGGATTTCATAATTGAATCACGAGTGTAGCGAGTCATTCTAAGTTAGGATCTTAAGCGCGAAAATTAATTTAAACACACGAGATGCAAAAAAATCTCAGCAGAGGACATATTAATCAAAACATAAATATAGTAAAAATAAAATAAAAACACATATATTTGTAAAACAAAAAAAACAAATAATGTAATTATTACGAAAAAAAAAACATTAAGAGTTCGAGACGATTTGCAATTTGACGGTTAGGTACGAACATTTAATTATTGAAGATCGAATTTAGAATCGATTTGATCCTATCTGTCGCTTTTTTCGTGTTGACAGATCATAGTAAAGTTGAAATCTTTCAAATCCAGTGCGTAGACCCAGCACTGTCCTCAATATTTAAAACGAACTATTAAAAATCAAAAATCAAAATCTCTTTATTCAATTTAGGCTAACAAGCACTTATGAACGTCAAAAAAATCTACCACCGGTTCGGAAAAAAACCTCTGCTGAGAAAAATCCGGAAACTCAACGAGGTATTTTTTTTTTATATTGTCTTTTGTCTCGGTGGCAGGTGACAATCCGCGTGGTGATCAAGCAAGCGACCGGGCTGCCGCCGTCTCTTTCGCACTTCGTGTTCTGCCAGTACTCGGTGTGGGGCGGCGGCGAGCCGGTGGTGGTCCCGCCGCACGTGAGCGCGGACACGCCGCCCGCGCCGCCCGCCTCGCCGCGCCACCAGCCCTCGCAGGCCTTCCGGTTCGACCACAGCCAGGACCATACGTTGGCGCTCACTGAGGAGCTTATAGAGCACTGTGCGGGTGAGTCATCATCATCCCAGCCTATGTCATCATCATCCTAGCATAGTCAAAATACCACAAACGGGACTTATCACGCTATTTTTAACAAGTAATATTTACCTCGACGTTTCGGCAACATTGCAGTTGCTGTGGTCACGAGTAGACTGAAGTGTGGGGTGTCAAGTCCGCCTAGCAGCGCGAGTTCTTCGAACTACCCGCACTTGATCACTAATAGTACCGGCACTCGTATCACGAACTACCCGCACTTGGTCATTTTTATTAGTCACCCCATTATTTAGTATTTTGACTATGAGTGAGCATCACGAAAGTTTAAAACGTTATATCATCCCAGCATTTTGACGACCAGATGGCCTAGTGGTTAGAGAACCTGACTACGAAGCTTGAGGTCCCGGGTTTCCCGTGTCGGGGCAGATATTTGTATGAAAAATATGTATTTATAACTCGTGTATCCCTCAACAGAGGGCGCCCTGTCCATCGAAGTGTGGGGTCACCGTTCGGCCGGCTTCAGCCGCGGCCGCGGCAACTGGGAAGTGGAGCAACAGCAGTTGGCCAAAGCGCGCTCTTTGGCTGATCGCTGGGCAGAACTCACGCGCAAGATCGAGCTGTGGGTAGAGATACACGAGTTGAACGACCAGGGAGAATACGCACCTGTTGAGGTAAGCGATGTTTTAACTGACAGGAGCTTCTATGGTCATGTACACGAAAAACAGGGCCGGTATTTCCATGTTGGTGTTATCCGGGCCGGTAAAGCATTACACTCACAGCACCAATCAACTGACGTACTTTTTATGAGCTGTCAAAACTCAATGTTCCCATAGAGTTTCAATGGCAATAGCGAATTATGACGCCATTATCCGCCAACTCAATCAACTAAATATTTAGAAAGAAAGAAAGACATTTATTCATATTCACAAAGACACACAAATACAACAAAAAAAAAACCGGCCAAGAGCGTGTCGGACACGCCCAAAATAGGGTTCTGGAGCCATTACGAAAAAATTAAGTAATATTTTTCTAAGGATTTCGTACTTTATACGGAATCTTCGAAGTATAGGTATATTTTATACCTTACGCTGCTATTTACTCATAAACTACTAATAATTCTCAAGCAAACTTAGCCGCTATAGTTTTCCTTGGAAGTTTAATATACTGACTACCATCCTGAATTTTTTCAAATTCTTCCACCCACCGGTTTAGATTTTAGAGGGGGGGGGGGGGGGGGGGACGCTCGATTTTAATGAAAATTTGCAGTTTAAAGTTGAATATTTCGCAAACAAATGACTGAATCGAAAAATCGTTTTAGCAAACCCCTAATGGTTTTAAAATACCTATCCAACGATACCCCACACTATAGGGTTGGATGAGAAAAAAAAATCACCGCCACTTTACGTCTATGGGAGGTACCCTAAAAAAAATTGTTTTTGAATTTTTAATTGTACTGTTTTGTCGGCATAGTTTACTTATATATTTGTGCAAAATTACAGCTTTCTAACATTGATAGTCTCTGAGCAAAGCCGTTCCGTTTTTGCCATTTTGGCTCCGGAACCCTAAAAACAATAGACAGCAAACACAAACAAAACAAAAAGGAAATACCAAAATAAAAATACATGATTTTGTGTGTCCCCGCAAAAGTGAAACGGCCGCTGACTCGGCATAATTTATTTGTTTTAAAGCAACAAAAAATCTAATTTTACAGTAAATCGAAAATTAATCTGGTTTTCAGGGCTAAAATAAAGCGTTTTTCTACTGGAGTTGTGCCTTCGAATTATTTTTAGCGTCATCGTCCCTATTAAACTGGGTTTTTAATCTGTGTCCGGGTGTACCCAGGTACTGCAACGTCCGGACATGGTGACCGGCGGCGTGTACCAGCTGCGCCAAGGGCAGCAGCGGCGGCTCGCGGTGCGCGTGCGGCCGGCTCTCAACTCTGGCACGCTGCCAATCATCTGTCAGCACATCGTCAGCGTCGAAGTGGGCTCCGTCAGCGTCAGGTACCCTAGATTGACAATTTCATCATCTCAGCCTATATAAGTCCCACTGCTGGGCACAGGCCTCCTCTCGGAATGAGAGGGCTTGGGCCATAGTTCCCACGCGGGCCCAGTGCGGATTGGGAACTTCACACGCACCATTGAATTACTTGGCAGGTTTGTGCAGGTTTCCTCACGATGTTTTCCTTCACCGCAAAGCTCGTTGTAAAAGTTCGAAAAACTCAGAGGTGCGAGCCGGGATTTGAACCCACGACCCTCTGCTTGAGAGGCGATAAGTCAAACCACTAGGCCACCACGGCTTTAGATTTGACTTTTGATTGATTATTTACGAAAAAAAAAATCAGATAATAAAATCCATGAACTATTATTACAATGGTTATACATGGTTATACTTACGAACTATATTACAACTATGAATCAATACAGTATTATTATTTATCATTCATTGGACTCATTGGTCGTGTCTTATGAAAATAAAAATAATTAGAGTAATAACAATTTCATAATTGATTAAAAGGTGAATGTGAACGGACTTCAAAAATAGGAGGCGGTTAGCATTTTTTTATATACGGCACGAAATTTGGCCCACCCTTCGTACAAAATTACCGATTCTGCATACATTTGAGGGCCAGATTTTTTATCAGTATATTTGTTGCGTGAAAACTCCGTCGCTAATGTTCCATTTGATTTTTTTCCTTGGTTTGGAAATACCTAAAATTAGGTCCAAGAAAGAAGGAAGCGAAAAGTGTACAAAGAATTAAAACAATGAGGTTTTTGGGATTAAGAAAGTAAAGTCGCTTTTCTGCTTGCTTTGTTTCCACATTTATTTTCAACTTTTTCTTTAACACTGTAAATTTACAGGTCGCGTCTACAGAAACCTTTGGATTCGTATCAAGAGGAAGACCTGGCCGTGCTTCGGGAGAGATGGAGCGATGCGCTCGCAAGGCGGCGGCAACACTTGCACGCACAGTTACAAGTAAGGGATACTGAAGGGAAAGAGGCGTGATTTTATATATGGACATATGTATGCATGCAACAGACTTTACAAACTTTGTTAGGAACATTTTAAGGCGTTAGAAGTGGACTAAACAAATAAAAAAACAAAGCATGCCAAAAGATAATATCTAATGCTTATTATAAAGTCAATGATTATATCGTGGACAGAGATATTTGGAAATAATTCCGATCCGCATTAGCGATCTCTTCAAATAGCGAACCTACTGTGTTAAAAATAAAGTTGTGTTAAATACTTGTGATGTATAGTATATAGATATCACTTATTAATATTGTGAATCTGTTTTAAAAAAAGAATACCTCGTTGAGTTTCTTGACGGATTCTTCTCAACAGAGGTTTTTTCCGAACCGGTGGTAGATTTTTTTGACATTCATAAGTGCTTGTTATAGCCTGAATTTAATAAAGATATTTTGACTTTGACTTTGATGCAGTTTGAAATACATGATCGATGTACATTGTGTTCGTCGTCGTTGTGTCATCGATAGAGACGCTTATTTAAAAACAATTAAATACCGAGTACCATTTTCGTACGAAATTTCTTCTTCAATGCTATTTCCTTTTCAGAAATTAGTAAACATGTCGCCTTCGATGAAAAGCGAGCGGGACACGGAACGTGAGCAATCACTAGTCGAACAGTGGGTGTCGTTGACTGAGGAAAGAAACGCGGTAAGTTCTTAACCTTTATCCTTTTAAATACACTTTTTTTTACAAAAAGTCAGTTTTTATGCACATGTCACTGACACTTCCTTTTTTTATATAGGTTAAAAACGAGCAGGTGAGTCACCTGATGGTAAGCGCTAAGCAACGCCGCCGCGTGGACTCCCATAACATAAGTAATACGGGCTGCTCGCATTTTTAGAAAGGAATAGGCTCGATATGCAGTACAGTAGCATGACAAATATAAAGGTTTCCGACAAAATACGATAGGAAAAAAAAACACTATATCTATTAATAGTTTATTCGTTTAATCGTTCCATGATTTTTAGTATTAATTTATATTTGTGATTGCATTTTAGGTGTTAGTACCAAGTCCCGGTAGTCCGATCCCGGGCGCGCCCGCCGCGTGGAACCCTCCTGCGGGCATGGAGCAACATATCCCTGTGCTGTTCCTCGACCTCAATGGTAAGAAAGACCTACGGGTCGGTTGCGAAGTGATATCACTTCGTCTGTTATAATTTCATTTGTTATAACAACGATTAGTATAAGATAGGATGAATCCAGTAGCTGTTGCCCGCGACTCTGTTTTCGGAGAGTTCATTTGTTGTTATTCCGTGGGTACTATGCAAATTTTCGGGACAAAAACTATCCTATGTCCTTCCCCGAGACTATCTGTATATGGAATTTCATCTAAATCGGTTCAGCGATTTAGACGAGATGAGGTGACAAACTTGCAAACGAATTGTACGCGGACGGAGTCGCGGGTAACAGCAGTGTTGTATAATTTTAAGTTAGGAGTTTATAAAGTTAATTTTGTCCAATGTTCGCTATTATAAATATATACTTTTTTTTTAATTTAGCGCCGATTTCACTGTTCCCTGCTAATTCCTGATATTTAGGGCCTGTTTCACCACTTGTCGACTAACTTTAAATGTTAGATAAAAATTAATGGCGTCTTTGTTTATTCGGACAAAACAAACAGAAACGGCATCACTGATATCCGTCACTTAAAGTTAGTTGACAGGTTGTGAAACAGGCCTAATAAAGTTAACAATGTGATAGATATCTGCTGTACCATCGTTGCTTATTTCGCTACAACAAAGATTAAGATCAATAAAAATACATTATCCAACTTCGAACGAAGTTCCTTTAATTACGTTTTTATTATAGCTGACGACTTAACGACACACCCATCTGGCGAAGAAGTGACAGTAGCAGGCTTACACTCAATTCTGCCAAAGGAGCATGGCAACAAGTTCTACGAATTACAGATACTGCATCATCACGACAAGGATGTATCGGCAATTGCCTCCTGGGACTCCTCTATACACGACTCGCAATATCTTAATCGGATCACTGAAGGTAACAATGATTTATGCCGATTAACGAGCCTGCTGTTGCCTGCTATGGAATGCATCATTTTATTTAGCTTCCTTAATGTCTGTTTCACTACTTCCTGATAAATTCTTTATATTGTAGTCGTATATCGTCACTGCTTTAAAAAAATCGTATAAAATGGATAATTTTTCTGAGTGCACTTTATGATCATTACGTCAAGGTTCAATTATTTACTAAATTATTCAAACACTCTTTTGCTACCTTCTCTGGAGGGATTTGGTTTTGTTATTTACTGCTTGAAACTGAACATTTTTGCAACTTTCCCCGTAAGAGATTGTTCAATTTCCCTCTACACTATAAGTTAATTCCTTTGTTAATTCTTTTATTATTATGGTAAAAATTACGGAGAATATTTTGTGTTTTTCTGTAATGCTGTATGTTTTATTGATAAATAAATTTTACGATTACAATGTATAGTTGAGATCATAAATCTCTATACAGCCACCGCGTTGAACATATTAAATTTATAAAATGACTTTATCGTTAGTGGCATAAAGGTAGTATAGACATTTTGACCTCTTGGTTACATATATACGTATATTGATGTGATGATCGACTATACTTTTCATATTAACTGTGACTGATGCATTTTTGCTACCAAAAATTAACTATGACAAACGAACTTGGTTTTACTCCTAAATAATTGGAAAATTGTGGTACCTATTCTATAATGCACGGTGTTTACAATAACTTTATAAATAAAATATCGAACAGAGCGGACACTTAATTTCTGATTTAATATTTCTAGCCAACGAACGAGTGTACCTGATACTTAAAACGACAGTGAGACTGTCGCACCCAGCCCCAATGGATCTCATACTTAGGAAACGATTAGGATTAAACATTTACAAGCGGCAGAGTTTCACTGACAGAATACGGAAGAAAATTGTCAGGTCAGTCATCTTTGAGTAAGTACAAGAATAAACTATTCTATATTTTGGTTTTATTTTTACTTGAATAGGTAACTTGTAAGAGACGAACCCGCGTGAGATTCGCACTCGCCGAATCGGTTTTTTGGACGCCGTGTTTTTAGGCAAAACTGGTTTGCATTGGTTTGGAACTATGGGTTTGCTTACAAAAGTATGTGCCCAGGTCGTCTATGATAATTATAATGTCCAGAAATTCGGCTTCCGGTATCAGTTCCTATCAGTGGAAGGTTTTCACAGCTCTGTGATCTTTATTTGTTTCTCCCTCTGAAATCAAATTAAGAACACTCCATTCTGTTAAATTCCTACTAGGCTCCATTGTTCTAAAAGAGCGCAATCACAATAATCTCACTCTATCACCATTTACTGTATCATGTATCAGCCCAACGCACAGATGCTTTATGGCACCACGGGCAGCGAATCTTTCATATATCCTCGTGGGCCCTCGCGTACTTTATAAAGGACCAATTAATACCAAGAATAACGGCCGAATGTACTTTATAAAGTACACATTGTTAATCGAAAAAAGAATCTTAAGAATTTTGAAATATTTATCCAAAAATAACAAAGCTGGTGGATCACGTCTAGGGCGTAAGTAAAAGTCTGTTAAAAAAGTTTAATCTCAGGAAGCTACGCATAACAAGACAGCTTAGACACGTAATCAATTGTCAATCTTCTTTCCAGGGCGGATCAACTGACGCAGACAGGTGTTACCTACGAAGTGGTGTCCAACATTCCAAAAGCTTCCGAGGAGTTGGAGGAGCGGGAGAGCTTGGCGCAAATCGCTGCCACCGGCGAAGAGGCCAGCGCTGCGGACGGGGAAACTTATATTGGTAAGTTTCTATGATAATAAAGCAGACAATGTAGTATGTGTGTACAGAGTGACATTTGAGGAGGAGGCAACTAATCGAACAACCTAAGTAAATGATGTCGCCTTAAATAGTCTTAAAGATAAAACTAACTTTTGGGATAAGTTGAATTATTTACACAATTTCGAAAGTTGTTATCTTTTGGAATATTGTAATGTCTTTGATACTGTTTCTTAAAAGGATAAAAGCCTTTATACCTGTTTTCATTGTAATCTGTTTTTATGTGTATTAACCTAATTAATAATATAAAGAGTTATACATGTATACCTTAGGATCAATTATCTTTCAGTACTAGGAAATCTTCAATCTTGCTTTACACCATGTATGTATATATATACGGTAGCAGTTCCTTAAAATAACACTCAGTTCGATTCAAATTAAATTAGAAAAATATTCTTCCCTTACAGAGAAATACACTCGAGGCGTTAGCGCCGTTGAAAGCATTCTAACGCTCGACCGACTGCGCCAAAGCGTCGCCGTGAAGGAACTCGAACAAGCGCGAGGACAACCAATCACGATGCGGAAAACCGCTTCCGTGCCTAACTTCTCGCAGGTAAGAAAGGCGTTGATTGGTGCAAATGAAGCTAGTTTAACACTAAACACTGAAGCAATATTAGTAGACGATCAGTTTTACTATTTGTTTACTTTAATTTTATCAATTAAAAAGGTTGTTTTTTTATTAAGTCCAGATTTTTAGCAGACCGGCTAGCAGAAAATAAGACTCGTGATGAAGCATCATTCCTATTGAAGCATTTCAGCATTTTAAAAAAAGTAAATGATCTTGACTTGTCTGTCTTTTGAGAAAATGTAACAACAGGAAGCAATTTGTTAATTAAAAATGGGATATAGTGAGAATGATATTTAGAAATAAATATTCTTAAAATTTCATAATAATAGTTGATGATTTAAAAAAAATGTCTGATATACCTAAAAATGTATCGAAGAAGTTCTGTAGAACGGCTGCACCTATTTGGTTGTTTTTATTTTAAATTATGTATATGTAAGAATGAGCGAGTGAATGAGATAGAAGAAGCTTACATGTGCCCGATTTAGTTTCATTTTCGCCAGTATGTAATAAGGCTGTGCGACATTCACCAACAGGTCAAGATTGTTACCGTTTCAACATAGCCTTTTATTTAAGAAGTTCTTTTGGACATATAACATTCCTCGTTTCAAAATAAATAAATATGTGAAACTGATCGAATTAGACTTTTTAAAATGACACTAATATTTAGTCATAGAAAACACGTTAATAAGGTTTGAATAGAGTAAAATATTAAGGCTTTCAATAACACAGTCAGCTAGCGTTTAACTGCTAAATCAATGTTGTTACACCTAACATACATAGACGTACTAACAGAACACAATGTACATAATAAGCGTCGTTATTAGCTTTATACACCAAGGTCTCTTGTCAACCGAAGAATTGGTATCTGTTGTTGACAAGGTTCTTAAAAAGTCGATGGTTTTAAAATAAACATTTGCTTTTCAAATTGTTAATTTACGTTATTATTATATGGTAGTCCGTGCCGTACTCGGTTCTAGAATAGGACGAACCCATCGCTTCTGTGGGTGTCCTAGTTAGAAGCCGACTAAAGAACCTGATGTGAGAAGGCAGCAGGGTTCTTTATTAATGTGGTACGGAAAGCAAGAGAAACCTACCCTAGTATTTTTACAAAGAAAATTATATCATGAAGGTTCAATACTGATGGTCTTTAACCGACGTACCACAATCCCTTTTTTAGTACAGTTTTAATACAGTCATTATTATCATTAGGCATATGCGAGTAGATTGTTGTCTCACACGCAACTTTATGTAAATCACATATATTTGAAAAGCAAATGTAGCCATCGTAAGAAGCAATGTGTACGCTTTTTAACGTGTGTATTGTCGCTACGCACTCGGCTGCAGCTGTCCCAGGCGCTCGAGAATGCAGCTAAGACGACCAACGTGAGTCCAACGCATGAACGTACCTGTGCCCGAAGACAAGCCTAACAAGTCTTAACGCTAGACGACACGAGCGCAGTTCTATCTTACATTTATGGCCTCAGTACACTAAGCTAATGCCGGCACTAGATCTTAACATTATATGGACTAGATAATGAGCCGTGGCGTGAAATGACGAAGTTGTCGGGTTTTTGGTCGTTGGTGTTCACACAGTCGCCCACTGTTCTGTTCACCGGCAGTTGAGGGAATGGTGCACTTTCTTCATCAGGCAGCAATGAGCCATGGACCTTTGCTTAAACACCATTTTCTCCGACTGCCGATGGCGTGCCGAATTGGTTGCAAATATATGGTCGTATACTAGGGCCATTTACAAAGGCGCGTATAAAAGATATAATTTTACTTGTGGCGTGTAGCGTGGACTTTAGTAGGCTTGTCAAGACTGTTCACATTACTGTTCTGATTCACGGATTTCTACTCTAAAAGATATATTTCGAATCTTTCCGATCGGCTTAAACCTGCTTTCTCAGGTACCTATCCTTAATACCAATCCCGTTTTTCAAAAACCGAAAGACCCTATTGCGAAAATCTTTGTATGAGTTTCTTCATTCTTATGTGCTTCGATGGATGTAAAGAGACATTCTGTGAACCTAAAGAAGGAATGTATATAAATGCTGTACATTTCAACAGTAGTAACTATACTTTAGTCATTGTACCTATCTAGAGAAGCGTCGAAATTTTCGAGTTTATAACTTTGGAGTAGATATCACACTATTTTTAATTTCCTTTTCAGTATGTCTGTAAGTTATTTGATGTTAAAGATTTCTTTGAAAAGTTATGAACCCTGACTATAATTATTATGTAGCTTCAAATGGAAACAGATGTCAAGTGGAATACAGACAGCTTCAATAAAATTGTGTAAAGGAAAAATCATGATATTTAAATATTTTGCGACATTCCGTCGTGATTGTAGCGCGCGTTACTTTTAATATTTTTTATGAATTAAGCTTACTATGTTTTTCAGTGGTTATTTTTTAGGCTTTCGACATTCTTGTGGCATATTTGGGCTTTTTATGATGCTTTCTTCTGGGAATCGACTTTCTCGAGTGGAGGTGGCACCGTCGGCGTTGATTGTAGTTTCTTTTATTTGTGTACTTGTTACTTTCTACTCGTCACTTTAGTTATGGACATTATTTTATATTTATTTGTTAACGACAAATAAAAATTGCTACTAGCGTAAATATACACTGTAATTTTGAATAAGATAACTCTTAGCAGATATTGACGTTGCGCTTTAGCATAATATTTGTTGTTAAAATTTAAGGTACTGTTACTCAACTACCTTAGCAATAACGCATAGAGATAAACTGTTTACCATAAAGATCAACATTGGCGTAAACCAAGAAGTTTTTTTTGAGAAAAACTTTACTTGAGCGGTGTCCGAATCCAACGTTTTGGCCACTCCCCTAAAATGGTGCAATTTTCTATGCGTTATTTTAATTGGTCTTACCTCTTTTACGATGTAAAACTTCTCACAGATCATGCGTCTGGACTCATCATTTGAGTCGCTCACGGGCCTCGCGACGGCTCGCTCTGGCAGCGTCGCGGACTTAGCCGACGAAAACCCGAGACGGACGGTCCACAGGCATTCGTACGCGGCGCCCGCGCACAACGATCCCGACATAGTCACACCCACCAAGCCGTTTGGACTCGGTAAGTTCATATACGTTGGTTTAAAGCGTTTAGGTTACTTTCTAGGTTAAGATGAGCCCTGGTGACTTGTACGGTGATGCAAACGCGATTCAGGTTTAAACGGATGTTCAACTTTAAAATTGGAATACGGTTTTCTTTTTCAAGTTTCCGCTGTTTATAAAAGTTCAAAACAGAAGATGGTTCATTTTGGTCTCGTATTTTGTAGATAGTTAGTGTTAGGTCATTCGTAAAATATAAGTTGATTATAATGGCGATTATAATTATTAACTCCAATCATCATTGCTCTTGATTCCATAATTGTTTTTCACTCACATTATCCATTGCCATCTATGTACTAGACGTGAACTGTTCACAAAACTGCGCTGTGAACTAATTTTTTGCGCCGTTTTGATGTAAGAAACATGCAGTCTAGTTACTAGACTATAGTTTCACTATAGTTTGTTGACGTCCTTAGACAGCGGTTGTGTCAAAGTAATATTGATGATTGATGCGCCGCGCGTGTTGTTCCAAATAGCCAGTCTAGTGCCTTAAGGTACATAGATGTCGATGTATGACATTATCTGATCTTATACGACACATTGAATGTTGAAGGTAAATACAAGAAATATGGATGTTCTTGATATATTTCACCAAAATAAAAAAAGGAAATCTGATCTCCACCCCCAGTGGTCACCGATTCTTATGTGATAGGCATTTGTATCAAAGAAGAATGTCGTTTGCATCGCTACGTGCTGTCGCTATCGGCTATGGGATAGTGTGAAAGCAGAGTTTTACACTCTCATGCCAAATTATTAATATTGTTTAAGACGAAGATTAAAATAAGTACTTTTATGTGCAAGCAAGTGAAATTTGTAAATTACATTAAATTGTTCAATTAAGTAAGTCCTTATACGGAATATAAAAGGAGACGAGTAGTACCTTGCGTAAATGAATACGCATATCGATGGCACACATGGGGAAGATTGCTTTATAGTAGCGGTGGATCTCTTCTATATCACTAATTGTAAATTAATATAATCTTAAACAAAAACGGAACGTTTGTGTGGCAACTTCACTGACTGACATTTTACGTAAATAATATATTATAATCATTTCTCGAAGATTCAAAAACTACTCACGAAACATGCGATGCTGATTTAAAAATGTGTGTATTATATTATGTACCTCACTATACCTTTTTCAATATCTTCTTGTATTATACTCGTAACATTGTATAGGTCTCCTCTTCCCAATACTACATTCATTATTTTCTGTCACCCATGATAATACATTTTACATGTCATGCCTATAAAGTACTGTTAGTGTATATTTTATAAACAGTTTGTGCACTTTTGCATTGACACATAGTGTAGGTATTACAATATTATATTAAGTAAGGTTGTAAAGAACAAAAGTAAAGAAGCTTAGAGAAATACATTTTATAAATAGTGCACTCAGTAGAGTAGGCACAGTTTCAATGAAATTTAACTAGACAAATAAATACGATTGCACGATATGTAGATGATTACTACCTTTTGGAAAACTAGCACGTAATAATGATAAACAACAGAAGTACGACCATTAATTTAAAACTAGGCAATTCATTCTCACTAAATTTGTTTCCACTTTTTTCACGATTACTAACATTCACTTCATGATCTCACTAAATTACTTTTTTTTCAACTTGCTTTGTGGCAATGCTATGGCTCAAAATAATGATCTCTACTTTCTGTCTTCCGTCTTCAACTTTACCCCCATTTACTTTACTACTACCATCTACTACTATATCATATAAAATTAAAACAAATACAAACCCGAATGCACCTCATTTCTTTGATGATATGTATCAAATCGTAATGGCATTTTATCTAAAAACTCTTAAATATCCATCATGAACGTTGTTAATTCTTTCGCCGTCAAGTTCTGTTACGATTAGATAAGCATCAAGAATGAAGTGTTTTTTTTTGACCCGGCTTGAACTAACGCTGTTTTCTATATCTTGATCCCTGGCTACCTCCAGGCTCATTCCTATCAGGTAAACATGGAGAAATAATATGATCTTGACTCTGAATGGCAACTGTATGACAAAATTATTTAGACGAATGTTCAATAACAAAATTATAAAGTACATGAATGTATCTTCACCCTTACTTGATTGGCTGTTTGTTCATTTGTATTATCATATTGATTATCGGGCATTTTAAATGATGACCCGTGTTAAAAATATCTGAAAAGGTTACATCGATTTTTGAGCCGTTGGAAGCAACGACTTTTAGATTCACAATGTATATTGGCTGCTAGTGTTGGTAAAACTGCAAGCTTCGAGCATCGGGCAAGCTTCTGTCGTTGTGTTAATCTATCTGTTTGTTTGCGTGTCTCTTTCATTTGCATGGACCGAGCATGACCTGTGATTATTTCCTTCTCCCTTCCTCTTCGTTGATCTATTGCTGTGGATTCAATCGGCAAGAATTGCTTATACCTAGATGACAGATATAGATGAATCGATGCTTAAATCTAATAGTGAAGATAGGTTATAATTTAAAACTTAACCACCATCAGCCAAAAACCACAAAATAAACTGACAAATTGTTATTGTATAATTGTTCATAGTTTAAAAACTTAAAAGACAGTCCAGTTTCTGTATTCCGTAGAAAGTAAAGTAGCAATAGAATTATGAGATAATAATTGTGCGTAGGATTGTGTGTTGTGCTAGGAAAAGTGCATGTAAAATGTAGAATCTTGCAAGAAGTATTAAAACTGTGACTTCCATAGATGATGTAATCGACGCATGGATAATAGAAGATTTACATTGTAAGATATTGTAACTAATTGACATGCTATATTTAGGACCTTGTGGAAATTGTTTAATTGTATTTAGATCCTTGGAAACATTCTAATTGTTTATCATTAAGTGCTTAAATATGAGAACTTTAAAATTTGTGTATACCGTTCCTTCATTTAATCTATCCTCTAATGAAATCTGAATTAACAATCAATTGAGTTTCTTTAATTTTTGTTTTTCTTTAACTGTTGACAACTGTCATTCCAGTTCAATGAGGGCTATCGTTTTTTATCTCACTAGATGGCGCCACTGTTGCGTGAGGTTTTTCAAAGTCTGTTATAACGGGCGTGAAAACAAAGTTTAGATTAAAATCATATTAAAACAGTACCATAAAAATATCGAGCAACCATAGTATTGTGTAATCCCGTTTTGCTCGGAAAAAAGGGAGGACAAAAGTTTTCGAAAGACAAAACTGTCTCAAATTGCAGACGTTCATTGCCCCTTATCGCAAAATTGCCATAATTAATTTCGAGTAATGCAAAATATTTATAAAATTATTCTAATTATAAATAAACCCGCGTAGCTCACCCAAAAACTATGAGATTTGACATTTCGTTGACCTCACGCTACACTAGCGCCTCTAGCGGCGAATTCATACGCCATAGCCCTCGTTGTACTGAGATGACAGCTGTCTAAAAGTTACCAGTATTTTTTACTTTCGTTTTTGAAGTTCTCTATTTAAACTTGAAATATCCATATTATTAG
The DNA here is from genome assembly GCA_037349165.1 of Choristoneura rosaceana. Taxonomy (NCBI): domain Eukaryota; kingdom Metazoa; phylum Arthropoda; class Insecta; order Lepidoptera; family Tortricidae; genus Choristoneura; species Choristoneura rosaceana. The sequence goes on from JAZBNJ010000026.1 coordinate 5,105,162, forward strand.
TTAAGTATTAATAATGACAAAAGTGTTAATGTTTCTATTACAGCTCGGCCTACGTTCCTTAACTTGAATTTGAACCTGAACTCACTGCGACTCCAGACGCCAAACAAGTGTACGTTCAGAATCAGACGCCGTCTCACTAGTGTGGCTTGTTTATAAAGATTTTATTTGTCATATCGTTTGAGTTCTTCATTTCTTCAACGTACCGGGGGTCTTATTTTGTAAACATAGTCGATATCTTTTCGACTCGATTACGATATAAGTTTCCATCCTACGTAAATTGTAGCGTGCAAATTATACTTTAACCTTCTGGACACGCTTCATTTTACATGTTTTGGTAGCCGTCAAAGTGATTTGTTTTGTATTTTGTAGTTACTTTAACATTGTTTTGATTTTTATTTGCTACTTAAAGAAAATTTAGACAACCATTGGCATGAAATCAGTCATTGTGTATTATTGCAAGCATGAAATTCGATCAACCAAATTTGTATTAGTACTATATAAAGTTTTCTTTAAAAGTAAAATTTGAGAGCTGTCATTTCAGTACAATTAAATAAGTTTTAATGGGATGACAGCTGTCAAATACATCTTTTTTTTTGTGTATTAAAATTCATTATACTTAATTATTGTACCCTAAGGAGTTTCAGTAAGCTACGCATTAGCCTAAGTTTATTTCACTTAGCGCTTTGAAACATTAAACGTAATTTTGTCTTTAAAGCGAAAATTGAAAAAATAAACATGTATTTATCTGCTGCTTGCCAAGTTATAAACAAGATACCCTAAGCAGACCTATTTTTTATTCTAAATACATCCCCACATCATTAAAAAGTGTATCCTATACCTATAAACCATTTTGCTATTTTTACACAAGTAATATTATATTACTTATATTATATTATTTACTATTGGTAGTATTTGTAAAAATAGCGTGATAAATCCCGTATATGGTATTTTGACTATGAGTGAGAATCACGAATGTTTAAAACGTTACATTTTGCTAATTTTCAATTTTTGAAATTTTCGCTTCAAACTTCTTGCATATTTTCAAAAACATTATACAGTGTGATCTAATTTCACCGTTTGCTTGTAGCGTCTCCAGCGAGTGGCAAGCTGGGGCTTCGCATGACCACGCTCCACGAAGAGCCGGGTCGCCGGAACGACGAGGATTCCCACTCCGAGCCAGAGAGTGCGCCGGCCGATGCGCTGACCACACCGCGTTCTCATGTACGTATCAAGTATCGGCATAAGCCTTAAAATGGGACACCCGTTAATATTCAAAAGCCTGAGTGAGCGAAAAGGAGCTCTACCCATACAGTAGTCTGGATTGGTTGTCTGGAAGATATCGCTTTTTAGCGATAAGACAATCTACCTGTTTTTTTATTTATTTTCGTAATGTCTCTATACTGTTTTTGGTGATCAATAAATAATATTTGTATTGTATTGTGGTCGAGTAACAAAATCGTATGCGACATAGAGACCAAAAGTACCTATAAAATTAAAGGTAAAATGTAAACTAAGCGAATCAATAACAATTTATACCAGTCTAGTTAGCTGTTGAAGTAACATTTTGTAGTATCAACGTGTATATTTTAGAAATAATTAGCATAACAATATATTTGGTCGCTACTTTGGAAATGAAATGAAATGAATGAAATGAAATGAAATGAAATATTTTTATTGCAAGACCACAGTTAACAAGTTATATATACTTATAACTACACTATGATCTGCCTCATAGGCATGCAAAAATTTAACAAATTTAGTATGAGCTACAAAATCTATAAAAAACGCTAATAAACAATATGTAGAACCTACATTTAAACAGGAGCTCAAATCTATCGAGAAATTTTTCACTCATTGTGTTTTCCGACTCGAGCATACTGCGCCGTGTGATATCGTTACTACTTTGAAAAAGTCTCGTATCTAAAATGAATATGCCAACAAAATTGAACCTTGATTTGATATGCATAAAGTTCACTCAAAAAATCATATATTTTGAGATACGAGTTTTTTTTTTGAAGTAGTGACGATAATTATGTGATTGAACCTTAATAAATGAGACTTGAATAAAACACGTGTTTAATTTCATGTTTTATTTATCAATAGCGGCAGCGCGGGAGGACGACGTCGCGCGGGTTTCTGCCGACTTCCAAAACGCTGGATTCGCTGCACGAGCTCGCGTGCGAAAGGGTCCCGAATAAGAACTCGCCATCAATATCTTCTAGCGGCTATGGTAAGTTAGATGATTAAATTATGTACTCAATATGAAAAAAAAAAAAAAAAACTTGCAAGCTGTATGTTAAAGCTTTTTTTTTTATTCGTCTGGATGGCAAACGAGCAGGTGGGTCTCCTGATGATAAGAGATCACCACCGCCCATAGACCCCTGTAACACCAGGGCGATTGCAGATGCGTTGCCAACTTAGAGGCCTAAGATGGGATACCTCAAGTGCCAGTAATTTCTCAACGCCGAAACACAACAGCGCTATTTCACTGCAGGATTAGCGAGTAAGATGGTGATAGCAATCCGGGCGGATCTTGCACAAGGTCCTACCAACTGCAAAAAGTTGTAGTTTAATGCCATTACTTTAATGGCACGTGTGTCATACCAATTAATTCTAGCTATTGCTTTTAATTAACTCGTGTTAGAAAGAGTCCTTCAACAATTATATATTTTTCTCACAGGATCACAAGCAGTATCGTCAACGAACCTAACGAACGACGACACACTGTCTATCAGAAGCATGTCCGTAGACGATACACCAGACTTCGACAAATCCCTTGAATACACCCAACTAAGTCGAACCAAGACCTCAATGGCGGGCCTTCGCCACGAAATAACGGAGCTACGCAACGACATCAGCGATTTAAAGAACGACATAGTCGAATCAAAGAACGAATTGAACGATACAAGCTTTGAGAAAACCAAGACGCCAGTGCTGACGCCTGGCTCGAGGAATCGCATCAACCCTTTTATGCGGGATTGTGAGGATGAGCCCATGGTTGATCCGCTTGGGGCGATCCCGATTGAGAATCTGTCGGTGTCGGTATCGGCTAGTCCGCCGACAGTGGAGACTCAGGTCAACGGGGAGATGCCGCATAATGCTTCAGTTGGTGAGTATGATGCTTAACTACGATTGTTTTACCCTCCTTTAGCATAAAAGCAGTAAATGTTTGCAGAAGAGTAAGGTAAAAAAGTTGTGGTACCTACATTGATTATACATCAATTAATTATTTTCATAGTCATCGGCGGTTGTGAAGTAAATCCTGACACGTTATGTAGCTTCTAGATTTATTTATTTACCAAAATAGATACCAAATCTTGACAATGTGAGACATTTGAATAAATGCTGTAATTACTATTCTGTTGCACGCAACAAGCAAGCATTATTGCAAGTGCGTGGAGGCAGGAGCAGGAAAAAATGGGTCCAAATACTAGACGACTGCCGTGCTGCCGGATCATGGATGTGTAGAGTTTCCACAGCCCGGCTTCCGGCTGCAAAACAGTGATGAAGAAACACCCTGGGGTTTTTAGTGTGCAACACCGTGCTGTTAGGGGCGGGAATTTCACATACCCACCGGCCTCCCCGGACCGGTGGCATCCATAAAGAATTTTCCCCAGCCAAAAAAAGGATATTCTAAAATGACCCAACACAGTGTACATTTTGCTCCTAAACTCTGATAACATTGGTTATTCGTAGATACCTATACATTTATATGGAATCCTCGATGCGCGAGTCCGAGCTGGTTTTATTTTAACTCAAGTATTGGTAGGTTAGATATTGAGATAGAAGTCGATCGCTGATGAGTTTTAAATAAACAATTAACAAATGAAATCCCATTTCGTATTCCACAGGCGAAGTGGACGTGGAATCAGTGAGCTCCGAACAGAGCCACGACACGGAACGCAGTCGCGAGGCGTCTTCTGTCGGAGAGAGCGACTCCGCGTCCACCGGGCCCGACCAGGGGGTTGTGAAGACGCAGCTGCCGGCTGGCAAGGTGAGGACTTTCTACGGGTACCATTCGGAGTCGAACGTCACGTACCTAATTTAATAGTAGTTGCTTGCTATTTGCGTTAGTAAGTTGCCGGGATAAAAACTATCTTATAGAACAAGAGCCTGCAAGAGCCTATACCTTCGTTATAGTATAAAAGCTGAAAGTTTTTTTTTATATATATAGGGTACTAACAAAGGTAAGAACGATCCCCTATTATGGAATTTGACTGTTGAGGGTTTAGGAAAATATCGCATTCCAAACGTCATAAAATTTCACCTTAATTCATTACAGGTACTATAAAACTCAATTTTAATATCTTTGTTCGAAATGATATTAGAAATCACTTCCTTCATACTTTATAGGGTTGCATCCCCCTGTCGGACACCCTTAAAGTATGTTAAAATCTGTGGCTTAAATAGATGTCTGACTAAAAAAATTGTAAAGTTTTTTGCAACGTTAGTAGTCGTATACGTAGTCTTACTTAAAAGAAAAGCGTTTGAGATGAAGATTTTCAAAAACTCACTTACTGGTTTTTCCCCCTCACTAAACATTGACTGCATACCTATATTTTCATAACAATATATGGGATATGACAAATTTCGGAATTGTCAGATAGCGTATTAATCACATGTTTGTACCGCTAGGTGGTCCGCCGACGGGCAACGAACTCGGCCAGAAGCGGCGGGCGGGCGTCGCACCCCGGCGGCCGGCCGCGCTCCGCCGTCGAGCCAACGGCACATCTCTCTGCCAACCACTCGCTACGGGACACGCCGGCGTCATCCACTGAACGCATCGGAGACGGTATGTCGGTCAGGTCATGGAAAAACGAAGTCGTCAATATAGCCGAGAGAACTAGCTCATTGAACCAGACCCTTGCAAAAAACGGGCACTTATTGTTTTTCAGATTGGATTTAGGCATTGTAGTTTAGAAAGTAAGCTTCCATGCACATAAAATACAAAAACCATAGGTGCCCGTTTTTTTTGCAAGGGGGTTTAGCATGAAAAACAGATGGCCATTGGGGCGGAAAAGTTCCGTAGACTGCTATTGTCAAGTAAGATACTGAAGTATAAGTGTTAAAGTTTGATACTACAAATAAAAATTGTATTGAAATCATTTTCCATACATTGAAACCGTAAAAATATATTTTTCAAAACGTTAACTTTTAGTTTAGTTTCATTAAAGTTATGGGTGCCTTTGTAGTCGAACTTCTCCCGATGAAAATACATTAGTTATGCACTATATCTAGCTACCCACACACACCAACATCACGCCTGTATTCCCCAATGGGGTAGGCAGAGCACGCGAAACGTTACCGCTTCGGAGCTACTTTTAGCAATTTTAGGTTTAAAATTGTATAAAAAAATGTACATTAATGACTATTGTTAGCCTGTCGTCTACGTTATACCTTAAACCTAGATCTACCATAAATCCTTTGTCGCCTCTTACGACATCCACGGAAGAAATGGAGAGGTGTGATTTTAACCCGACACCACACGGAGGAAATTGTGGTCATTATAAAATATTGAAAAAAAAAACTATGTACTAGCACATTGCACATACTTACTAAATTTCTGCGATCCGTTCTAAAACCACCCGCGACACTTATTTGGGTCAACTCGAGGTTAAGAAACGCTGCACGTATGCTCAGTGGTGGATCTTGAATTTTTGGGGCCCTGGGCTGTTTAGGGGCCCCACCCAATTACTCAAACCTCATGATCGGATTTTTTTAAATTCTAGATATTTTTTTATTATTGACAATATCGTCTATTGTTTTCAGTTCAGGTTGGGGGCCCTCTGTATCCACGGGGCCCTGGGCTGCAGTCCAAAAAGCCTTTAAGTATATCCGCCCCTGCCTATGCTTCATAATGTATTATTATGTGTGCAGACGAGTCGTCGGAGGGCCGCGCGCACACGGCGCCGGAGTGGCTGACCGTCGGCGAGAGCGTACAGCTGCGTCTCAGCAGCAGCACCGGCGTCGTCGCCTACGTCGGCCCCACGCACTTCGCGCACGGACTGTGGGTCGGCCTCGAGCTGGACGCGCCCACCGGTAATTTGACACTTTTCTTTACGGATAACTCCGTCTTAAATCGAGTTTAGTTCGACATGTGTCGGGCTATTTCGTAGCCCTTCTTCTCGCGCGACTGCCCGACGAAAAATGACGGAATATTCCTAGTTTAGGTATATTTTATATCCTAGGCTGCTATTTACTCTTAAACTACTAAAAATTCTCAAGAAAACTTAACCGTTATAGTTGCTGAATTTTTTCAAATTTTTCCACCCATTGGCTTAGATTTTAGAGGGGGGGGGGTTTGGGGGGACGCTCAATTTTAATAATGAAAATTTTCACTTCAAAGCTTGATAATTATTAGTGGTTTAAGAGTAAATAGCAGCCTAAGGTATAAAATATACCTAAACTTGGAAGGTTCCGTATAAAATACGAAATCCTTAGAAAAATATTACTTAATTTTTTCGTAATGCCTACGGAACCCTATTTTGGGCGTGTCCGACACGCTCTTGGCCGGGTTTTTTGACATGCATTATATTCATCATCAATATCATCATCATCATACGTGCGTCTGCAGGCAAGAACGACGGCAGCGTGGGCGGCACGCGGTACTTCCAGTGCCGCGCGCGCCACGGCATCTTCGTGCGGCCAGACAAGCTCGTGCAGGACCGGCGCGGGCGCAGCGCGAGGCAGTACCGCGACGCGGAGCTCAAACGCGCCTCCAGCAAAGGTAAAGACAGACAGGGTTAGCATTTAACTGATGACCGATTTTAATGGCGACCAGATTGCCCAGTGGTTAGAGACTGAGTAATGCGAATGTCTGAATGAACTATCTATTTAAGTATGTTTATCCGTTGCCTAGAACCCATAACACAAGCTTTGCTTATCTTATCTTAATTTTAGGGGTCCTTGCGGATACACCTCGACCCGTAGGGATCTTTTGTGTAATTACCCCTCCTTCGCACTTACTCCATTGCTTTTATCACCTCATCCATGAATTGGATGATTTGACGTAGCGGTAGTGCCTTAAAGTCTCCTGGCGCGGGGTATCCGACGCCAAAGAGTCTCATTCTTAATCTGGCGAGAGCGTCACATTCACACATAATGTGTTCCATTGTTTCGTCTTCCTCACCACATATTCTACAATCTTCATTGTCCTGTAGTCCCATCTTTACTAGTATGTGTTTAGTATCGAAGTGACCTGTAAATGCCCCGACGATTTGTCGGAGTTCAGTATGTTTATCCGTTGCCTAGAACCCATAACACAAGCTTTGCTTACTTTGGAACTAGGTCATTGATGTCAAGTGTCCCATTTACTCGAGTGCCAAAAGTATTTTTTTTTTGTATAGAAATATTTACCTAAATACAAAACAAACATCTAAGAACTAAAATAATTTCCTTGCTCACTCGCGACCTTACGATAGCTAAGCCTATGCAAAATATATTTTAAAATACCATAAATTCAAACAATGTTAATGTAGCCTTTAAGACTAACAACTCTTTGTACTCTAAACTTTGTAACCACAATCCTAATCCACAGTGTAATTGGTTAATCTGGATGCCTTTATAGTTTATATCGTAAATTAGTATAAGTATTTGTAGTATTATAGTAAGTAGTTAACAGTATTGTAGAGTTGGTTAAATTTACTTTCAGGAGAGGGTCTACACAACTTACACAGATCGAGGAGTCGCGGCGAAAGCATAAACGTCGTCGGCACCAAAACTAGAAGCAAATAAAATCACCCGTTTATTTCACCTGTTAGAGCGACCAGTGTACATTGGTCGTTCTGTAACGTTACATTATATCACCGTTCCATACAACCCGCATTGTATCGGACCGAATTATAAATATACGTCCAGTTCCCTTTTACCCAGTTTTAAGTTGCTCTAGCGGCAAATGGTGCTTTGTATGTAGATGATATGTTTTTTTACTAAAGCCGCCAAACTGTTTCATTATAAATTAAGAGGCTAACGCGTTATTCGTTGTTAAAAGTTAAATTCCTCTTGATTTGTAATGGAATTGTTCGATCGGTCAAGCAATATCGTATGCCTTTATTCGTTGTTTCTTAAATATGAAGGTCTATTGAAAGGAAATTGAATTCTCTCTCATTTATTGACATCGTTCAATAACTTGCTGCAGAGAATTGTACCAGATTTCCGTTATTCGCATTTTTTTATTGTATTGACATAAGCAATTTTATATTGATCAATTTATTTATTTATATCTTTTCATTGACATTAATGCAGTCCTAATTAACTGCGTTGTAAATATAATTGGAATTTGTTGAATATGTGATTTTAATTTAATTCTTTTTTAGATGTAAATATGTGAATTTTGTGAGTGTATTATTAATTTAGAACCAATGAAATTTTTGTGATCAGTGATAATATTCGGTGGATTATTTGTATAGATTTTTTTACTGTATAGTTTGTGGTATAGATGTTACTGTAATTTATTTATGTATTAGCTTATTGACTACGGTTTTGTTATCTATCGGTATTGCATAGTTTTATATTCTGCACATGGAATATAATATCTGTGAATTGCGAGCTTTCAACAAACGCTTCTACTAAAATAATAAAAATATATCCTTGCTCAGTGATGTGTTTCAGAACACGGTTTGCCACCCTAAATTGTGATAGTTTCTTGCCACGCGATAAGACACTCTATTGCCAAGCAATAAAGTCCTATATTTTATTGACGCTTGCTTATGTTTGTCCCAAGTCAAGGTAAAATTTCACTAAAACGTCCAATGTTAAAACTTCGTCCTTGTAAAAGACTTATCTTAAACAATCAGAAATAGCATTTGTGACAAAAAAACACCCATTATTTTCTTTAGTTGGAAGAAAAAAAAACGCATACATAAATCGTTGCATAATAATAATTAAGAATGTGCCACATTATTTTTGATTAGATTTTACTGTGGCTCAAAATTTGTTGACCGTTTTTTGTCTTGTCTCATCTAGAATAAATAATGGGTAGTTTAATAATAATAAGTCGTGTCGACTTTTTGAGAATTAAATGAGTCACAAATTATAATTGTCCCAAATTTATTATCTCCATCCACTTTCGAACAATAATCAACGGTATATGTAAAACAAATACATGGTGTTTCTCGATATAATTAATGAAATATTTTGTTCGTCCGGTTTGGGCGTCGATGATATCAGAGTATAATGGCGTAGCGCGATAAAGCTATTTGGTTTAGGAATATGTCCACATAACCTCCGCCGCGAGACGGAGTTATAGCCTAGCTCACCTAATGTATATTCCATCCTTTTAGTCAAGTAATCGTTCGTAAGTACATATTATGAGTACACAAATAGTGTAAAACCAGGTTATTTACTAGTGTTTGTAATAATTTCACTCCAGCGCTCATAGCCCGCCACTTGCCTCATCCCTGTAACATCTTGTATATTTACATCTACGAATAAGTAATTATAATAAAAACTAACAAAAAAAGTAATCGAACGAGCTGTTTCAGAGTTTGCACTCGATAGTTTAAAACGCAAACTTAGTGGATAATATAATTATTGTAAGCGTTGACTGACATCCGTATTTGTCACTCGTAGTTATCAGGACCTATCGAATGCTTATAGACTGTACTTAAACATTCCATTTAAATGGCATTTTCTACATTTATTATTATCAGATTCAGTAGTAATACTTCTCGGTCATAAGTTAGATTTTTAAAGGAATAAAGCGACTTAAAATGTTAATTTTGCATTTGATGATTTTGCATTAAACGACCAGTTGTATAACTGCCCTAACTAGGACAGCTCAATGTGTAGTCGTAAAAATCCAAAAAGAAATATTGAATAAAGAATTTTCAAATATAGTAGGTTGTGTCTTTGAAACTCTCGATGTGCTTTCGTCCAGTAGTTTGGTAGAACACGGGCAAAGAACTCGCGTTATGAACACTGATTTGCAGTCGCTCATCACATCTTGAGACAAGTAAGGTTTTTTTTATCTATTCAGAATGCGTTTTAAGTTTTGCAGTCCGATCAAAAAATACAATCGTATTATGTGTATTCGCATACAACGCATGATTTATAGAAAAATACAATAATTTTCACGCAAGTTTGGAGCTGCATTTGCTTCGTCCATACAGCAGGAAAAACTAAATTCAATTTACTATATTTGACGTGTACGATTCAGTGTGATGAAGTTAATTCCAAAGTAGTGTTCATGCCGAGAGCTGAAAGGAGAGCGGGAGGTACGGCGGTCGAGCGGGTATGCACTAGGGCGGCTCCTAGGATTACGGAAATAGTGACCTTAAAGCAGCGTTACGTAGGTTCTAATTTAATTTTTATAAACTAAGCTGACCATGTGCTGTGCTTTTGTTTTAAACAGTAGTTATTAGGTAAATGAAATTATTTGTTTTGTATTATTATTTTATTAACTACACGTACTACATCGTAGACATTGTATTTATTGCAGTCAATTCAACAAAATGAGCTTTTACTATAGTGAAATTATTTTCGTGACGTTGAATGATTTAGTTTTAACTTAGAGTACGCATAAATTTATTTGCCAGTCCTTAAATTGTGTAAATTAAATTTTGAATATACCTAGATCACAAATCAAATGTATTTCTAATTCTTTTTATGTGATAAGCGAACTTATAGGCAGCTACTTGGTAGCATAGATGGTTGCATCTTCATGTACACATATAAGCATAATCTAAAGAGATTCTAATATAATACAAAAATAGTTCCCTTTTAGCGGAAATATTTTTGCCAAGTAGCAAATTCAAGTCAACCATCGCTGTCATTATCAATAAATGTAATAATTATGGAACTCTTTTGTTTTTATTATCAAAGCCTTTCTAAATAATATTGTCGATAAGTAAATTAGTACTATAGTGCATTACGTACTCTGTGGCATGGGTGACTGATTATTTCACCTGGAATTCCTCAAAGTTTAATATTACTGAACGACAATTTTTGAATCAATGCATGATCCTTCTTTTTTATAGAAAAGTGAATTGGTAGTAATTTTATTAGTTAGACTAAAGTTGTTACATAGAACAGATAATTCCATGAAAGCATTTTCTTTTGTAGCATAGAAAGTACCGAATCAGCAGAGTAATAGCAAAAAAATTCTCATTATACATTTATTCAAATCAGCATGCCAAACTTGAAGGCGAAATCACGGAATATCTAACAACCGCCAATAAAACAGACTCGGTCGGAATTGTATTTTATTTGCTTCTGCCAAATAAATGATGATTTACTGCTCACCCGTCGTTATCGGATTTATTCAAGTTACCTAACTTTGTGCTGGATGTCCCAAGTGAAGAAATAGAAGTCTACAAATTTGTGTAAGTACTCGTAATTGTTGTTAATCTAATTTTACCTATAGCATATATCTTATTGAGCGTACTTTGCTCCTTCCATAGTCTTAAACTTAAGCAGTATTTTTGGAATACAAAGTACGTGTACCTATGTGCAGGTACTACGTGTAAAAGTACCCTCATTAATTATGGCAGAATTGCACTTAAAAAGTTAAATTTTGTACATAAATCAATCTAGAGCCACAAGGAATTGCGTGGAAAGTTCGAAATTATTTTCTTACGCATTTTGGGTAACCTGCCTGTGTGTTAAACTAATAAGTAGGGGAGACCTAGGAGAGTTGTGACAGAGGAGAGTTGTGACAGAGACGATTTCTGCCTACTTATAATAGTTAGCAAGATGGCAACAACGCACGTTTGTCGCTTTAGAAACGCGCTACTTGACTTAGTACTCGCCAGCGGCGCACAAGAAGCGGTTTCGTAATTACGACGTCTGCGTGCAAAAAATTGCGAAAAGTAAGTTTTTCTTCAAAATTTTGATTGAATTTATATCATGGCTTATTACATGTGCGTTATTGTTATATTTTTTCTACAGTTGCATGGTTATTCAAGTCTCAAAGCGTTGTATTGATCTTTTGTGGTTGCATTATATTTAGAAAATATGAATTATTATTTGGACCAAGTCGTTATTTTGAGTATTTAGGAGAGTTGTGACAGGCTGTCACAACTCTCCTATTTGACTTAATCTTTCCGCTGGGTTGTTTTAACGTTACATTCGTGGGTTATTTTATTAATTTGTGGTACCTGTATGTGTGTTTTGTACATTAGTAAATTAACATAAAATTTTATAAGGTCAACCGAGCATACACAAAATCAAATCTGCTGTGCTGACTGACACACCTACTAAGAATTAAATATCTGTTATAGAAGCCAATAGGAAGTCAAAGAATATGAAAAAACGTTTCTTAAGCAAAGATAATAAGAAATCTACACAAGCTAAGAAGAAGAAGAGAAGTTTGATTTGCCTTCAAGCCTATATGCAAATACTATAGATCAGACGAGGAGTGGGTGCAATGCCTAGAACGCAAAGGTTGTATTGGAGGCGAGTTGCAATACGTTAGCAGTAATTGCCTCTTGGATAAAATTTAGATTAGACTGATTGTAATATGTTTGATCTCAAAGCGATACCTTAATAATAATTAATTGTCATTGGGATGTTACATAGTATTGTTTTTGGTGGTACTTAATGTACTAAAAGGTGATCAAATTACTTTTTACAAAAACCATGTTTCATTTATCTATTAAATATAATAATAATGGTATTTTTTATTACTCAAATAGTCTAAATACATAGCTGTCACAACTTACCTAGGTGCCTGTCACAACTTACCTCGGTGATAGGGGAGTTGTGACAGAGGGAATAGTTTTCCTTTTTGTTGATTTTTTCCAAAACCGTAAGACTTTAATTTATTTTAATGATTGTTTTGGAAAGCCATGAAATGGTGCTACATTAATTCACATAGATCATAACTGTGGAATGTTTATTGAGCGAGATATGTCGCTTAAATTAAAAATTGTCACAACTGTCCTAGGTCTCCCCTACCATAAATTTGATACTGACTCAACTCGTCCTGCTCATTCTGCTCTGCATTCTATTAAAAAACATTAGGTGTTAAAAATACCATGATCAGGTATGATGATCGTTTTGTTTTCTGCAAGCAACCTTCAGAACGAAGCGATTGTTTCCCGCTGCCCGTTCATACTTAGTTCATAGTCATACAGTAACATATCAACTTACAGTAGCGTTTAAGCTATTCGGTAAAGATCTCGAAATGTATGAACTTTTGTATGCGAATGCGTTAAACAAAAATAATATACCGAAAACTACCAAACCTTATTAATTTTTATGAAAAATAAAATCGCGTCCGCTTTTCTCTTGCGTCTGTTGAAGTAAAGGTATACATTTGACCTTATTTGCGACGTCGCGAGTGTCATCTTTGCGGCGGGCGGCGCAGGGCGGCGCGGCGGCCGCCTGGCACTGCTCGCTTACCGCCAAGACGTACCGATTGCAGAAGGAAAAATATTATTTCCCATCATATTTTTCGAAGATCGAAATTCAAGGATTGGAAAAATGCCAGTTATAAAAGCCTAGCCGCTTTCTAAAATAATCAATAGTCTAAATACAATAGTATTAGTATATAAGATTTCAGGAGATTAGGTATTGTAGTAACGCCTTTGCGAAGGCTGATCATAAATTTTTGAATCACTTTTAAAGTGTATGTACTTATGCCTTTGATGATGATGAGGAACTTTGAACATCGATCAATGTATGAAAACATTTGTTAATCACATTAAAACGTTCTGAAAAACATTTAAAACTCAAACTAAACGAGCTGCTGAAATATTCCAGGAGAATTTGAAAATAGATATATGTAGAACCACAAGAAGACACGTCATGGACACTGTTAAGTATTAATTATCGATTAGGTAGTAAGTACGTTAAACAAATGAATAAAACAGTGCCAACGTTATTTCCCAACCCTCATCCAAATGTCAGTTCAAACAGCTTTCACAATAGTATCCAATTAGAAACTCGATTCCTTCTGTCAATACATTTCTTATACCTACTTCCAAAGCGCGTAGTGAGCCCTCTTTTGTTAACCCTACAATCTATATTTATATCAAGTTGGCTCGTTACAAAGGAGACATCGCTCCATAATGGCCCGCTATTGGGACTTGCGTGACTCGACATTCAACTGACTACCTTACCCAGCCAACTCAGATCACAACCAAGTCGGCTGGCGAGCCACAAGGCAGTGCAAAAATGATTACTTAGTAAATTAAATTGTACTTATCTGGTCCAAAATGGACCAAGCCGGACCTTCGTCGTCCAATCAGGATCCTCGCTTCGATTTCATCGGTTCATACGCAGTTAAATCTTTAAAGTTAAAGCCAGAAAAATGGATGAGGGTCCTAAGCGTGGAGGAACACAGGTCCACCTTAAAAGATTTTGTGGACAAACCATTCCCCGTTCTACTTGTAGTTGTTCTGACACATGCTGCTCAATTAGTCCCTGTTATATCGTTTCCATGTTATTTGAAGAATAAAGCTGTTTATTTCGTCAAGAAGAAGCCTGATGTCGTGCCGAAAGAGAATTGCTCTGAAATGGTCATCTTTGGTAAGTATTTGCTGATTTATTACATTTTGCTTTTATATCCTGTCTTTTCGGGCATGTATAGTAGAACCTCTATAACACAAAGGTAAGGTAAGCCCTTTGGTTTATGTTAAACAAATAATGAAAAGAAGATCTACTTATTTAAATTTTTTGTTGCAATTTCTAGGTGATTTAGCACCAAGACTTATAGACGAATTAGCATCCCTCGTGGACGAAGTTTTTGTTCCCCTTCTGTCCAATCCCCTCAATCATGAAGGTTGGCCATTAGTAGTCTCACAGGACATTCTCAAGCAAATACATAGTCTCAAAAGCACTGTTTATGAGGTAAGATCTTAAGTACATATTCGTATAACTATTTAAAACATTACATAATTATGAACATGAAATTTTTCACTTCTTAAAGTGACGTAATAAAGTTAGAGCCCATATTTTAGAGTTATTGATACATTTTTAAAGTTATTCTTGTCTTCAACTACGTTCGTAAAGAAATAATATTCCTCTCGTAGCTATGAGTTCAGTTACGAACACATAAGTTTAAAATATGTTTAAAAAACAGTCATCAAAACTAATCGCGAGACTTCTTTCTGACAAAAGTACGTAATTATTTGACAGGTTAAAGGCAAAGTGAATGGCCAAACCGTCCTTCCAATGCCTGTAGGAGTGGAATTAGTGTACGAAGCAGAGAAAGGCCTACTCAGGGGAGAAGAAGTAGACCTGTACTTGAAAAGCGCTATCGAAGGCGTGATTATTAAGTGGGCTCAGCAAATCAATGATGTGATGATGGACGACTCAGGGCAGGCTTTCGATAATGGGCAAAATCCTGTGCCATCTGTTGGTAAGTTTTGGTATGATGCTGTTTCTCTGCAGTCATAAAAAAAGTCATAACGATAGTAAAGAAAAATTATAGAGGCTATATTAAAATTTAATAAATATTAAAAAGTAATTATTTTGCAAAAAAGAAATCAGGCAGTCGGTTTCGGTTAGTAATCGCAGATTAGGTTTGATGTTGACTACTTTCACTGATTCAGGTTTAATTAAAACTACAGAACACAGTCATTCATTACCTGATGAAAATACTCGCTCAAAATACGAAAAATCATATGCTCAAGCTGCTAAACTGTTATTGTTATAAAAATTAGAAAAACTGGATAGTCGTGTCAGTATCATTGAAATCAAGAATTTCGTCATATTCCTGATACGTAGCAACTGTAAAATATTTTTTTATGGTCTTTATATTACACATACGAGCCACAAGATATTCTCATGTATTTAAATTTTTTCTAAGCATTTATTAACAGTTTGGCTTTGGCTCGTATAGCTTTAATTTTTTTTGCTGTTTGCGGAAACTTTTATTACAACGAAAAATACATAAAGCAAGAAATAGAATGAAGTAACTACTCAAAAATAAATATGTAAAATAAAGTCTTTAAAACCCAGGACTCTTGGGTAACTCTAGCTGGAGTAGGTAATAAAATAGTTTTAAAATACTTAAAACTTTGGTCTAAGCTCAAATCTCTTTTATATAGAGCTGGCCTTTTGGAAATCCCGGCTGAGTAATCTAAATTACATTTACGATCAGCTCCGTGGTGACAGAGTGCGGTGTATGGCTGTAATACTGGAGAAGACTAACTCTGCTTACTATCCGTGTTTCAGTCGGCTCTTCAAGAACATTGTCTCAGGTAAAATAATGTTTCATGCCTTTTATTTCTTCAAGTAGGTCTGTACCATCAGCCAAATACCACGACCCTAAAGTTGATAGTTGTTTGCATGTCATAAAACAATAATGCCAATAAACGTGTCTGTCAACTTGAAAGTTCGACTTTAGCGACATATTCATTTGATAAAAATTAGCTAGTTACTGCTGTGCCTTATCGCTGTCGCTTTACAGCAACTCTTGAAACATCATAAGAAAAGATTCAGACTATTTCCGACGAACTGCGAACCTTTTTTCTTCGAAGTTATAGTTAAAAGGACAGACAAAATGTGAATTCGATAGGGTATAATTATTATAGGTACTTAGGTACGCTGACTGTATTAAATTTGTATTTTTTTAACAATCTATTTTAGCATTGGCAGAGGCTCAGGAAATAGATTTATACTTGAGAACTTTAGTAAGACACTTCCAGGGCTTAGAAGATACAGACTTTACAGAATGCCAGCCATTGTTCCGCCCACTCTTTCATGTTATTTGCATGATATGGAGAGACTCTAAGTATTATTGCAGTTCTTCAAAACTAATGGTCCTTCTAAAAGAAATTTGCAATTTACTTATTTATCAGGTAGGCAATTCTATTCTATTTTTTTTGATGAATGAATTGTTAGCTAAAAAAATAATCTAAATAAATACCTACTTATTTGTCATATTTTAGGCGAAAAAATGCTTAGACCCAAGCACTTTGTTCCATAGTGACATAGACGAAGCTACTCAACGTATACAGGTCACGATAAATATACTGAAGAAGTTCAGAGAAACATTTGAATATTTCAAAGACAATCTCGGAAAATACTTCGTGGATAGAACAGTAATACCGTGGACGTTCCATCCAAATGTGGTTTTCGAAAGAATGAACAGATTTCTCGACAGATTAAACACCATACAATGGTTCTTTAAAACGGTGATGGAGTTCCAAAAATTGGAAAAAATTGAAATTGGTGGCATGAAAGGCAGAGTTCTTAGCGGTCAAATTAGAGACATATCTGCAGAGTTCGATTCGTACTTCCATGGGTTTGCTTCAAAATCTTATGATGTGTTGGATCCAGACGATGATAAGTTTGATGAAGATTTCAAAGAGTTTCAAGATAATATCGTTGATTTGGATTTGAAACTTTCTACAGTTTTGGTTGAATCTTTTGATAGCTGTTCTAATCTTGAATCAGTTTTCAAGGTAGGGATTATGATTTTTTATGAAAGCTTGTGGTTTAATGTACCTACTGGGTTTTTATTCGTCATATGTCTTATTTCAGTTAATTGATATAATTGGTTCTGTATTAGACAGACCTCTTATCAAGAACGAATTTACGGCGAAATACGTAGAAATTTTGGTCATGCTCGAAGAAGAATTAGTTATTTGCGAAGTAAGTACCTGTACGAGTACGTGTACGCTGTTCTCTAAACGGGCAAATAAAACTACTGTCGCTTTACTTCATTATTCTTTCTAGGATCTATTTAAAGAGCAAAGCCATCGCCTCCATAAGTACGGCCATATGGAGGTTGATACATACCTTCCCCCCGTGGCAGGGGGACTACTGTACATGTCGACGTTAGCAGCAAGGATCACCAAGCCTATAGCCTGCTTTCGCAATTTGCCGCACCCGTAAGTCATCGGGGTGGGGCAAATTGCGAAAGCTGATTATCTGGCTTTAATTCATCTGTTTCATTGGTTTATTTACTGTGAGAAATCCATACTTTATCTCTAATAACGTAGACTTTGTACACACCTTTTTTGTTATCACATGATGCACACGATTTGTGAAGCAATGGCTTTGTAGGTTCATTCTATTTCTATTTCGAGCACCAAACTGTATTTTGAATTCCAAACACCCCAATGATAATTTTAGTAGTTGAACACCGGTAATATTGAAATTAATTTTCTCGCACGTAGGATAAAGGGTTCGGAAGAGGCATTAAAACTTTTTGCGAGATATGACAAATTAATTGAGGATATTAACGCATTTAAGAAGAAGTATTTTAACGATTGGACTGTAAATGTACCAAAAATAATCGAACAGAAGACGAAAAATGTAATTCTCTCTCGACATGGTTCCGATCTCGTCTTAAATTTTAGCCCAATGGTAAGAATTATAATTTTAAATTACCATTCATTTTGCATTTTATGATAAATTATCCATACTTATCCGATCAAAATCATTTGACTTTAGATTTTGGACATTCTAAAAGAGGTACACCATTTACGAAATAATCCTGACTGTAAGACTTTACTCCCAAAAGAAAGTCTGGAATTATTTGAAAAACAAGAAACTTACAGACAGTATAGGATCAATCTTGGAATAACTATCGATTGGTATAATCAAATAAGAAAGAATAGTCAAAAAGTCGAATTTGATTTGGTTGAAAGTGAAATAAAAGCAATTGATCTAAGAATTGACATGGCGCAAAATGAACTAAATTGGAATTCGCAAGGTAATCTTGTAATATTTGTTGTAATGCTTCTAATTTAGATAAAAGCTTCAAGTCGTAACCATGATTTTATTATTTTAGATTTATGGAATTATTTGCAAGAGTTACATAAGTTAGTAGGTAGTTTGTACCAGCGGATGTCAAAAATACAGGCTAATTTGGTAGAAATAAAAGCTGTAATGAGTACATGGTCTTCCCAACCATTATTTGAAAGGAAAGATGGAAAAAAGGTAAATAATATTTCAAATACATGTACATGTACGACAAGAAATAACAAAAATGTTTATTAATAATTTGATTGTACAGGATACTTTGCTAAATCTTGATGACCGCCAAGACAGAATAAACAAGAGATACAGTGATATTGAAACTACGGCGCAACGAATAACAGAGTTACTGAAAGAGAATATGGAACTTTTTAATATGCAAGACAATCAAGATAGTGAAATATGGCTTAACTACGTAGCATTTATAGACAATTTATTTGAAGAGGCATTGTTTAAGACTATTGCTTGCAGGTAAATAGTGAATGAAATAACATGTCTTAATTAAGTACTTACTTATTTTTTTTAATAATCCATTTCATTTTAGTTTGGGTTACATTTCTGAGCATATGGAGCCAAAAAATAAGTTAGCTCCATTATTTGAAGCTCAGCTTGAATTGCTAGCACCTGATATGGTTTTTAATCCAAGTTTTGATCCAAATGACAAAAAAGGATTTACAGCGCTGATAATGGGCTTAATTGATGATATACTAAAAATGGCGTCATTAGTGGAACGTATATATCCCCAGAAAGAAGAATCATATGAAACTCAAATAACTCGGAACAATGATATAGTCGAGATGAAAGATGACATTTTGAATGGAATAGAAAAGGTAGTATTCGTTGTACTACTAACTGACGAATAACATTATCAATATAATCTAAAGTATAATTTTTATATTACTTATTTTAAGGTCATTGAAGATGCAAATGATTTTTGCAAAACCTTTGAGAACTATTCATTCTTATGGTTAGAAGAAAGAGATGCGGTCATGGAGATATTCCTGACTTATGGACGAATACTAGCTCCTGAAGAGATAGATAAAATTGGGTCCGAAGATAAAGATGTTATCCCACCGAAACCATGCGCCCCTAAGATGGAAGCTTTTAGAGAACAAATTGATCATTATGAAAATCTCTTTATGGATATTGAGGACATGGAACCATATAAAATCTTTAATTGTTGGTTCCAGGTAAGTGTTATGAATGGAGTCACTGTCTTAATGATTATTTCGAAAACAATGACTTTTATTCTTAACGAGACTATTTTGTGTTTAGGTTGATGTGAGACCATTTCGCCAAGCCTTGCTCAATACAGTTAGAAAATGGGGGAATATGTACAAAGAGCATTTGGTAAATAATGTTACGTCAAGTCTTAGCGATTTAGGAAATTTCATCCGTGAAGCCGATGAAGGTATAAAAAACATAGAAATAAATAAGATAAGAAATATAAAAATGATAAAGAAACAACAATTTTGCATGAATACTAAAACAATTTGAATAGTTTACTAATAAATAATATTTTAGGGTTACTTCAGCCTGTACCCGAAGGAGATTATGATGCTCTAGTCACGGTAATGGGATATTTAATGAACGTTAAAGATCGTGCCGTGACTACTGACGATATGTTTCATCCGCTCACTGAAACTATTGAGCTCCTCAAATTTTACGATATGGACATTCCGGAAGAAGTTAATGTCCTTTTACAGGTAGCTTAAAGATTATAATCGGAATAATATTTCAAACAACTTTCGAACCATTTTAATTCAATTTGATGTTTTTTAAGGAATTACCAGACCAATGGCAAACTACAAAGAAATTAGCGCTAACGGTAAAGCAACAAGTTGCTCCACTCCAAGCGGCCGAGGTTTCCGGTATAAGAAAGAAAATAGCTACATTTGATAGCCATGTTACCTACTATAGAGACGTATTTAAACGATATGAAGTACGTATCAAAACTATAGGGGTATCACTTATTTGTGTCTGTAAAAGTAAAATCCCACAATATTAACAATTTTCTTAATTCAGTTCTTCAAATATGACTGCGAAGACCCTTACACAGTTATGTCAAAAGTAGATTACGAATTGATAAATTTGGAGGAAAGTATGAAAGGAATTCAGGAATCTGGCTCATTGTTTGAAGTGAACGTACCAGAATTTAAATTACTGAAGCAATGTAGAAAAGAGCTGCGGATGCTCAAGGTAAATTGAATTTTTTTACACATAAAAGTTTTATTTGTGTGAGAAAATATTTTTTTAACGGGTATTTGTAATTATTTACATACCTATTGCTTGAAAACAGCAACTCTGGGATTACGTCTACATTGTGAGAACGAGTATAGACGATTGGAAAACGACACCATGGCGTAAAATAGACGTTGAAAATATGGACATTGAATGTAAAAAGTTTGCAAAGGAAATAAGATTATTAGACAAAGAGATGCGAAGGTTAGTCAGTGTTCATAAGTTTATAAAGATAATAAAAATAAAAGGGTTTGGATATATACTAATTAATTTGCATTTAGCTGGGATACCTATATCAATCTGGAGGCCACTGTGAAGAATATGCTTACGTCTTTAAGAGCAGTTGGTGAGCTTCAGAATCCAGCTATAAGAGAAAGACATTGGAATCAGTTAATGAGAAGTACGAAGGTAAGTTTAGTGTAAGAGGTCAATTAACGTGGTATTAAAACTAAACTCTCCTAACTTACTCTTATCCTTTGTACATAGTATGATATATCCAATGTAAATAATGCCATTTAGCTCAATCGACATTGGGATGCACACACGTTTCAAATGGACGTTATGGATGTGAAAACTGTTTGAAGTAATGCATTTTGCATGTTTTGATGTTGTGCCAGCACATTTTCTGCTTATGTTATGACAAAATTGTCACCGAATTATTTGATATTGGCTGGAAAGTTATTAAAGTATTAATTGCCTGAAAAGAATGTAAAAACAAAATGAAGGAATGTACAGAATGCTCGCGAATGTAAATATATTTATGATCCACAGACCTTAGCTGCATTGCCACCTGAAATCACTGTAAGTACTTCAAAGTCACGAGGACAGGATCTGACTGATTCGGCATGCTATATATTTTTGTACTTAGTTTATATAAATATGCCTAGTGTGTTGTTATGTATTATAAATATAGCTTTCTATCTATTATGGTATTATACAAATAGAAATGTTATACATTTTGTATTTAAAGCATTTTGAATTTGTAAGTACACAATGTTGTTTGTATATGTTGTATATATTCTATTTCTTTATTGTAATTATTGTTACTAATATTTATATTTCTTGTTTGTCCGTAAAGTAGTTTTAGTATTGTTATGTCACATTTTGTGCGTACGCAGAATTGCGGTGTAAGATTGGTGTCGTCCTTTTTCTAGCTCCTATTTTTTTTTCTGTGTTCATACTTACTTATATAAATATTTCAAATACTGTATTTAAATTAATTGAATAAACCAGGTAAGGATCGTGATGGACGCAAACACGACACTAGCAGATCTTTTAGCTCTAAACTTGCACGAATGTGAGGAAGAAGTAAAGAATATTGTTGACAAAGCCGTCAAGGAGATGTCTATGGAGAAAACTCTCAAAGACCTGAATACAACATGGAGTGGGATGGAGTTTGAACAGGAAGTACATAAAAGAACTGGTTGTATACTATTGAGAGCTAGTGAAGAGCTTATTGAGACTTTAGAAGAAAATCAGGTAAAAAGATATACTTAAAGCATTTTAGTTGTATAAATAATGTATTTAACGTCAGATTGTTTTTAAGCGTTATAAGATTCAGTGGGTTAAATGAAATGAATTATTGTCTCCAGGTTCAACTTCAAAATCTCATCACATCGAAGTTTATTGCTCACTTTTTAGAAGAAGTATCAGGGTGGCAGCAAAAACTTTCAATTGCAGACCAAGTAATCACAGTCTGGTTTGAAGTTCAACGCACTTGGACTCATTTGGAAAGTATCTTTATGAGCTCCGAAGATATAAGAAAGCAATTGCCAGACGACTCTGCAAGATTTGATAGAATCGATACGGAATTCAAAGTAAGTGCACCTAACAGTAGTCGAAAACATAATTTGTAAGGATTATGACACGATGCTAATTTCAATAATTGTATTTCTTTAGATTTTGTCGAAAGACATGTCAAAAACACCTAACGTTGTAAAAGGCACAAACAAGGAAGGATTAGTTGAAAAACTTGATGGTCTTCAAAACGACCTGATCATCTGTGAGAAAGCTTTAGCTGAGTATTTAGAAACAAAGAGACTGGCCTTTCCTAGGTTCTATTTTGTATCATCTGCAGATTTATTGGATATTTTATCCAATGGAAATCAAGCTGATTTAGTTATAAGGTAAAAGTGATTGTTTGTTTTATTGAATTATTTTATTTTGTCTTATAAATACCAAATAACAAGAATTGTTATGAAATTGAGACCAAATAGTAAATTCAGTAATTAAATATGTAGTAGGTTTGGTTTCGAAAATAGACTGTCAGAAATGTGGATTTTCTTTTATTCTCAGACATTTAACAAAACTTTTTGATTCAATTGCTAAACTGAAATTCATTGAAGCTGAAGATAAACCTGGAAAGATTGCATCTGGAATGATTGCCAAGGATGGAGAATACGTACCTTTTCACGGCAGTTGTGATTGTACTGGACCTGTAAGAAATTTGACTCAAACATTTGTTTGTTTTACGTTTAAAATCAAATCTAATGGTGATTTGGTTTCAGGTAGAAGTTTGGCTCAACCGGTTACAAGATATAATGAGAAGCACTATTAGAAATTATTTTGGTGAAGGGATGGTTTCATATGAAGAGAAGCCTAGAGAACAATGGTTGTTTGATTTCATGGCTCAAGTATCATTATGTGGTACGCAAATATGGTGGTCAACCGAAGTTAACATAGCATTTGCCAGACTAGAAGAAGGCTACGATAACGCGCTAAAGGACTACTTTAAAAAACAAGTCGCTCAGCTTAGTACTTTAATCACTCTCCTAATCGGAGAACTGACAAAGCAAGATCGACAGAAAATCATGACTATTTGTACAATAGACGTTCATTCGAGAGATGTAGTCAGCAAGATGATTCAAGGCAAAGTAGAGGCTGGTTCTGCGTTCCAATGGCAATCCCAACTTCGTCACAGGTCTTGGCAGTTATACTAGATCATCACACACTCCTCACTCATTACAATCAGACTCAGGTTCATATCCATAATTCATTCCATTCCTGCTTTTTTTAATTGCTCTTTCAGACATTATACATTAATCTTATATATAATCTTATATAAAATTTCCTCTTTTACTTCTACCTTTTAAAATAAACGTACTTTTAAATTTACAGGTGGGATGAAAAAGCATTCCACTGCTTTGCGAATATATGCGATGCTCAGTTTGTCTATAGTTATGAATATTTGGGAAATACCCCAAGACTAGTGATTACACCACTGACTGATCGATGTTACATCACACTAACTCAGGTATTATTAAACAATCATCTACAAATCCTCCGAAAAATCAATCAAAACACGAAAAAAAAGAATCACAGAAAGCATATGTGTGTTACCTACCCCAAATTTAACGCGAGCGAAGCGAAGCATGACATTATTTCATCATCATCATCATCTCATATACGTCCCACTGCTGGGCACAGGCCTCCTCTCGGAATGAGAGGGCTTGGGCCATAGTTCCCACGCGGGCCCAGTGCGGATTGGGAACTTCACACGCACCATTGAATTGCTTCGCAGGTTTGTGCAGGTTTCCTCACGATGTTTTCCTTCACCGCAAAGCTCGTGGTAAATTGCGCACATGAATTTCGAAAAACTCAAAGGTGCGAGCCGGGATTTGAACCCACGACCCTCAGCTTGAGAGGCGATAGGTCAAACCACTAGGCCACCACGGCTTTATTATTTAATCTTGTCTATTTCATCATTCTTGTTAATTGCTTTTTAGTCTTTGCATCTTATCATGGGAGGAGGCCCAGCAGGACCAGCCGGTACTGGAAAGACCGAGACCACAAAAGATTTGGGAAGAGCACTTGGCATCATGGTTTATGTATTCAACTGTTCAGAGCAAATGGATTATCAGGTATTTTAACTAACTTATGAGTATTACTTTCATTGCTTTTCGGTGAAAAACTAGAATTAAATGTAATATTGTTTTGTAGTCTTGCGGAAATATATACAAAGGATTAGCTCAAACAGGAGCTTGGGGATGTTTCGATGAATTTAACAGGATTTCTGTTGAAGTGTTGTCAGTAGTGGCAGTGCAAGTGAAATCCGTCCAAGATGCTATACGGTAACTCATTTAGTTTTTCCTTTATAAAAAAATATTTATTTAGATTAAGATGACGTATGTTGACGATTTCATGTATTTCGCAGAGACAAAAAAGATAAATTTAACTTCATGGGAGAAATAATAGGCTTAGTACCATCTGTTGGCATATTCATTACAATGAATCCTGGTTACGCTGGTAGAACGGAACTGCCAGAAAATCTCAAGGCCCTATTCAGACCATGCGCTATGGTAGTACCAGATTTTGAATTAATTTGTGAAATCATGTTGGTTGCTGAAGGATTTCAAGATGCCAGAGTCTTAGCAAGAAAGTTTATTACTTTATACACACTATGTAAGGAATTACTTTCGAAGCAAGATCACTACGACTGGGGTTTAAGAGCCATAAAATCAGTGTTGGTTGTGGCCGGTTCTTTGAAAGTAAGTAACACAGTTATCTCAAAATAAAGTTTTTTTAGGTTAGCCATTACTAAAGGTATTTAATTTTCATTCGCCAGAGAGGTGACCCAGGAAGACCTGAAGAAGAAGTTTTAATGAGAGCTTTGCGTGATTTTAATATTCCTAAAATCGTGACGGACGATATGCCAGTATTTATGGGATTAATTGGTGACCTATTTCCTGCGCTAGAAGTGCCAAGAAAACGGGACGTGGAATTTGAAAGAACTGTGAAACAAGCTGCTATGGATCTATTACTTCAACCGGAAGATAATTTTATTCTTAAAGTAGTTCAACTTGAAGAATTATTAGAAGTCAGGCATTCTGTATTTATTATAGGCAATGCGGGAACAGGAAAAACTCAAGTGTGGAAGACATTGTTCAAAACTTATCAAAATCTTCGAAAGAAGCCAGTTTTTAACGACTTGAATCCAAAAGCAGTAACGAATGATGAACTCTTTGGTGTAATAAATCCAGCTACAAGGGAATGGAAAGATGGCCTATTTTCAGTTATAATGAGAGACCAAGCGAATTTAGTTGGTGATAATCCTAAGTGGATAGTTTTGGATGGTGATATTGACCCTATGTGGATTGAATCATTAAATACTGTAATGGATGACAATAAAATATTAACTCTAGCTAGCAATGAAAGAATAGCTCTCACTCCCACGATGAGGTTGATGTTTGAGATTTCAAATCTTCGTACTGCAACTCCGGCTACAGTATCTAGAGCTGGCATTTTGTACATCAATCCACAAGATCTCGGATGGAATCCGTAAGTTCTATTTAACTATTTTTGGTTTGTTGGGGCAATCCACAAATAGTTTTATTACAATGTAGAAATTTGTTTAAGGTATGTTACAAGCTGGATTGAAACACGGAAAATACCAGCTGAAAAATCTAATTTGGTCATGTTATTTGACAAATATATCCCTCCTTGTTTGGAAACGATAAGGAACAGGTTCAAAAAGATTACTCCTATAGCTGAAATGGCTCATATACAAATGTTGTGCTATCTGCTAAATTGCTTGTTGGTTCCTGAAAATACGCCTGCAGACTGTGCAAAAGAACTACACGATATGTATTTTGTCTTTGCCTGCGTTTGGGCGTTTGGGTCAGCCATGTTTCAGGATACAGCGATTGATTACAGAGTTGGTAAGCAATATTGAAGATTTTAAACTGTAAAAATTCTCATTCCTTTTGCCAGTGTATCTGATATTGATTCTGTTTTGTAGAATTCACAAAATGGTGGGTCAATGAATTCAAAAATGTAAAATTTCCTACTGGGGGAACTGTTTTTGACTATTATATTGACACTGAAACCAAACAGTTTACACCGTGGACGGAAAAGGTTCCAAAATTTGAACTAGACCCGGACATACCATTACAGGTCAGTATTTACTTATATTAAAAATTGTGTCAAGAGAAGATAAAAGCTGAATGACAGTGAAAATAATGTTTTATTTCAGGCTGTGTTAGTGCCAACGGCAGAAACCGTACGAATCAGGTACTTTTTAGATTTGCTGATGAAAAATAAGCATCCTGTTATGTTAGTTGGAAGTGCAGGCTGTGGAAAGACTGTTTTAGTAAACGAAAAGTTACAAGGGTATGTCATTGCAACGTTTATTACAATAAATGATTTTAATTAACTGTGTACTTAATTATTTATAATTTCGTAACATTTTCAGCCTTTCAGAAAATTACGCTGTTCAGTCAGTACCGTTTAATTTTTATACTTCCTCGGAAATGTTACAAAAGGTCTTAGAAAAACCTTTGGAAAAGAAGGCAGGTCGAAATTACGGTCCCCCGGGAAGTAAAACTCTGGTTTACTTCATAGATGACATGAACATGCCAGAAGTTGACGCTTATGGCACAGTTCAACCCCATACAATAATAAGGCAACATCTTGATTACAATCACTGGTATGACAGAACCAAGCTATCGCTTAAAGACATACATAATACTCAGTATGTTTCTTGCATGAACCCGACTTCTGGCAGCTTTACAATTAATCCACGTTTGCAAAGACATTTTTGCGTTTTTGCGATTAGCTTTCCTAATTCAGAGGCGCTAAACAATATCTACCATTCTATTTTGAGTCAACATGTGACAAATCCAGAATTGAGAATAAATGCACAAGTTGCTAAATTATCGAGTAAGTTAATTTAATGTTCATTCTATTTGTTCGTGGTTAAAAAGTTAAACTAACTTTAAAAAGATACTAAACTGATTTTATTTTGATTCTAGTTAACGTATCTACTGCTTCTATAGCCCTGCACAACAAAGTATCTCAAGTGTTTCTGCCGACTGCCATTAAATTTCATTATGTATTCAATTTGAGAGACCTGTCCAATATCTTTCAGGTAAGGTATTTAAGGATCATCCTTGTAAACTATAGTTGCTACATGTTTTTTTTTGTGTTACTTCGTATGCATATAAATACTAAATAAAATAAAACACGATTTAACCTTAGCTATTTTTCACAGGGTTTGCTATTCAGCTCTAATGAATGTCTTGAAGCACCATCAGATTTAATACGACTTTGGTTGCATGAGACGCAACGTGTTTATGGTGATAAACTTACTGAAGACAAAGACATAGATGCCTTTTTGAAAATGCAAGTTGATATTTGTAAGAAAAACTTTGAGGTAAGCCTAAGTAATTTGATAAATAAACAAAACCACAACAAACTTCTTAACAATAACAATGTCAAAAATAAAAATTAATACGTCGTATTTTTAGGAGATAGACGAAGGTGTAGTATTCGAAAAACCAAACATTTTCTGCCACTTCGCCGGTGGTATTGGTGAACCGAAGTACATGTCGGCTGGGAATTGGGAAAAACTTAATAAATTATTGACTGAGGCTATGGCGAGTTACAATGATCTCATTGCAGCCATGAATTTGGTCTTGTTTGAAGATGCAATGATGCATATTTGCAGGTACTGTCGTAAATTCAAATAAAGCCTTGTGTAGTTGTATTTTATGGTTGTTGTGTTTAATGTTGTTCATGTATTTTCACAGAATTAATCGCATCCTCGAGAGTCCTAGAGGAAGTGCCTTACTGGTGGGGGTCGGAGGCTCTGGAAAACAGTCACTTTCACGTTTGGCTGCGTTTATATCCAGCTTAGAAGTAATACAGATTCAACTGAAAAAAGGCTATGGAGTCACAGACTTAAAAGTAATATAATTAATTCTTGGTCACACAAATGAATTACTATCGGGTTATTATAAATAAGATATTATAGCTCGCTGTTAAAATTGATATATGATAAAATAAGGAAACAAGAAGCAACTTAACTCAATTAAAGAATTGGTATACAATTATTGCATTCAAACCAAAAGTACCACCTCAATGTTTGTTTGCCTATCATTATAAGAACACATAACATACAGCACAATACAAATGTGAATTTTAAATTTCATTCCAGAATGAGCTATCGAACTTATACATAAAAACAGGCCTGAAGAACGTTGGTATCATGTTCCTAATGACTGATGCTCAAGTGGCTAATGAGCAGTTTTTAGTCCTTATCAACGATATGCTGGCTTCTGGCGAAGTCGCCGATTTGTTCCCCGATGACGAAGTCGAGAACATTATCGCTGGTGTGAGAAATGAGGTAATTTTTTCACAGACGCACAGTTTTCAATTGGTGGACCTTGTTTAACTACAATAGTTTAACAAAAATGGCCATAGACCATTTAACCATATGTGTATAATATAACTTCGAATTAACTCTAAACTCAGAGTTAAGAAGTGTCAACATGTAGGTGTGGAAATGTTGACCCTAACCAAAGTTTACTGATTTAATTTGTTAACTGTATGTAGAACTTATTAAAATTTAACTCAATTGACAGGTAAAAGGAGCTGGTCTTCCAGACACAAGAGAAGTGTGTTGGAAATTCTTCATCGACAGAGTTCGAAAGCAACTGAAGGTTGTGCTGTGTTTCTCACCAGTTGGTGCAACATTGAGAGTGCGTTCGAGAAAGTTTCCCGCCCTTATTAATTGTACTTCTATAAACTGGTTCCACGAATGGCCTCAAGAAGCTCTAGTTTCTGTGGCTATGCGTTTTCTGGAGGAATTACCCGTTTTACCGGTGAGTACTATATTTTTACTATTCTTCAAAGGATAACAATAATACTTAAATAAGTATTAAGAATTTTTTAATGTTCAATTTCTGCACCTATTTCATTGTTTTCAATTCGGTTTGGTTTTAGACATCTTTGAGGGATTCTGTATCAAGATTTATGGCGTATGTGCATACATCAGTGAATACTATATCAAAAGCATACTTAGCTAATGAAAGGAGGTACAACTACACTACGCCCAAAAGTTATCTTGAGCAGATAAACTTGTACGCCAAACTAGTTTACAACAAAACAGATGAACTGCGTGCAAAAATTACGAGGTGAGGTAACTTAAATTACATCAAATAAAAAAAATGTTAAATAAGATTAACTTATATTCTGTTAAATTAATTTTTCATTACTTATAGATTAGAAAATGGTCTAGAAAAATTACGAAGTACCGCATCTCAAGTAGACGACTTGAAAGCAAAATTGGCTATACAAGAAATTGAATTGAAGCAAAAGAATGAAGCGGCAGATAGGCTAATTGAACGAGTAGGGGTTGAGACAGCTAAAGTACAGAGTGAAAAGGCACTGGGTATAATACCTTCGATATTTATTATTACATTAACATCTCAATATGGTCAATTACTAATAACTACAATTTTTGGTTGCTTGCAGCTGACGAGGAGGAAGAAAAAGTTGCAGTAATAGCAGAGGAAGTATCCAAAAAACAAAAAGACTGCGAAGAAGATCTTATAAAAGCGGAACCGGCGTTGATAGCAGCTCAAGAGGCATTGAACACATTAAACAAAGCTAATCTTACTGAGCTTAAGTCTTTTGGCTCACCACCTGGCGCAGTCACTAATGTTACTGCAGCTGTCATGGTGTTGTTAGCACCTGGTGGAAAGATACCGAAAGATAGAAGTTGGAAAGCTGCCAAGGTATATTAGTGAACGAACGGGTAACATTGAAATAAATTTATTTTCTTAAAACTGGGTAATGATTATGAACGAGGTCTGGTGAGTGGCAACTAACAGTAAAATTTCTAATTGACAGATGGTAATGGCAAAAGTGGATGTGTTTTTGGAATCACTTGTAAATTATGATAAGGAAAATATACATCCGGATGTTATAAAAGCTATACAGCCTTACCTCAAGGATTCTGAATTTGAACCAGGTACTTGCATAATTAGAAGTAATCATTCATCGAAATTAGTTTTAAAAACACAACTTTTTCTTTTTATAGAATTTATAAGAACAAAATCAGGAGCAGCTGCTGGTCTTTGCGCATGGGTCATTAATATAATAAAGTTTTTCGAAGTATTTTGTGACGTTGAACCTAAAAGAAAAGCGTTAGCAGCTGCTAATGCTGAATTGGCTGCAGCCTCGGAAAAATTGAAAGCTATCAAATCTCAAGTCGCTGTGAGTAAACTAATTTACATAAAAAGCTTTACAGTCCATTGCTAAACAGTCCATTGCTAAACAATGGATGTTTAATAAAATTTTCTATTTTCTTAACAGTCTCTAGAGGAACAGTTGGCAACGCTAACAGCAGATTTCGAAAAGGCAACCGCTGAAAAATTAAAGTGTCAGCAAGAAGCAGATGCTACAAACAGAACTATTCAATTAGCTAACAGATTGGTCAATGGATTGGCTAGTGAAAATGTCAGATGGGCTGAGGCAGTGTCGAAGTAAATTTTTAGAGATGTATCCTAGACAAAATATAGGGTGAAATTTAGAACGTAGTACAAAATTATCATTTTAATCTCGGTTAATACTGGATTATTATAAGGCATTAATTTTTTTTTTAATTAATCTGTATAAAACTTGAAGTTTTGTTTTGAATTTATGCAGAATGCTAAATATTATCAGACTAATTTCAAGAAATGAGTTATATACTTGTTTAATGCATACATTAACTGAGCTTGAAATAGTAATTTTATATTACCTACGTTCTGAATTTCACCCTGCGTTGTCATTCCTGTTTCCCGATTGTTGAGGTTCATTAGCTTCAGATTACTTGGCTTCATTTTCAGTGCCAAATTCTTCATAGGTATTCGTTTTTTTCCAGTTTCATGCAACAAAGCACAACATTACCAGGTGATGTACTCTTAGTGTGCGCTTTCATTTCATACGTGGGTTGCTTCACAAAGCAGTACAGGTTGGATTTAATGCACAAAAATTGGCTAGTCTTCATGAAGACCTTGGAGGTTGGTATAATTTACATCATGATTCATGATCACATTAACAGTTTCTATAATAAGTAAGACACTGCAGCCTTACCCTACTCAAATTTATCTTTCACTTGATAATATAATTGTATATGACTATCTTATTTTGAATACCAAAGTTACAAAAGACGTTGTATTTCTTCTTGATGTTGCTAAACCAATCTTCAATAGGCTAAACCAAAAATAATATTTTCTTAATTTTATTTTAGCCACCAATACCGATAACTGAAGGTCTGGATCCGCTTACAATGCTGACTGATGATACAATAATAGCAGTATGGCAGAATGAAGGATTACCCTCGGATCGAATGAGTACTGAAAATGCTACAATACTTTCGAATTCTGTAAGATGGCCACTTATGATTGACCCACAGGTAACGTATTTGAAAAGCGTATAAGTTTATTAGACAAGATATTTATGAGAGATTTTAGTATATAAGGGTATGTAAGGTTGTCTTATTTTTATTGTATTTTTTTCGAATTCTGGAAAATGAATTTATTCTTTTTTCTTTCTTTTCTTTTCTCTATTTTCAAGAAGTGGCGCTTTTTATATTTTTAAATAAATTGCCTAAGTCATTTTATTATCAATATCTATACATTTCTAGTTGCAAGGTGTAAAATGGATAAAACAAAAGTACGGTGATAAATTACGAGTAATAAGATTAGGACAGAAAGGATACCTGGATACAATAGAAAAGGCTATCATAAAAGGAGACACTGTATTATTGGAAAATATTGATGAAACTGTCGATCCTGTATTAGATCCATTGTTGGGACGAAATTTAATAAAGAAAGGGAGGTTTGTAATAAATTTTATTTATGATTATTTTCTCAACTGAAGTGTCTTTGTTCTCTTAAACACTTCCAATTTAAAGTACCTACGCGAGTTTCGTTTGAAGATTTCACATACTTACTTAATTATCTTTCAGAGCTATTAAAATTGGCGACAAGGAAGTAGAGTATAGTCCTAACTTCAGATTAATTTTGCACACTAAATTGGCCAACCCACATTACAAACCTGAAATGCAAGCACAGACAACCTTGGTCAACTTTACAGTGACTCGAGATGGCCTAGAAGATCAACTTTTAGCTGAAGTTGTCAAAGCTGAAAGACCTGATTTAGAAGATCTTAAAGCAGAGTTGACAGTTCAACAAAACCAATTTAAGATACAATTAAAGGAGCTAGAAGATGATTTACTGTCAAGGCTTTCTTCTGCTGGAGATAATATTCTAGGTGATACGGCTTTAGTAGAAAACTTGGAGACCACTAAGAAAACTGCTGCTGATATTGAGAAAAAGGTGTGCTTTATAATCTAATACAGTAAAATAAAAGTATATTTACAACTAATACATACTTTACTTCTACTCTACTTTCTATTCTACTTTACTCTGCTTTTGAAAATTTTAAGGTCGCAGAAGCAAAAATAACATCACATCAAATAGATCAGGCTCGAGAATTTTATCGGCCAGCCTCTGCCAGAGCATCTCTTCTGTATTTCATTTTAAACGACTTGAACACTATTAATCCGATTTATCAATTTTCTCTCAAGGTAAGTGGATACTGAATATTTTCTAGTATAACTAAGAGCCGTGGAAGTCTAGCCATCTAGTGGTTTGATTGATGGTCTCTTCAAGAGAGGACTGTGAGCTTGGAACTGGGCTTCAACCTCTGAGTTTTAAAAATGAATGACGCTTAATTTCATTAGAAATTTACTGTGAACTTATTAACGAAGCAGTTCAAATGTGTGCGAAGTTCCCTATTTGAACCGTAACTGGATGGGAACTACACCCCAAGCCCTCATGTACCGAGAGAAGTTTGTACCTACTCAGCTCATCATTGCCAGTAAGACCTACATAGATTGGAGATTACGGTAGTAAACATTGGAAATGTTTATAATTTAAAACGAGAAAATTAAATCAAAATGGCTAAAACAGGAGTCCATGTTTTGTTATATTTCAGGCCTTTAGTGTCGTCTTCCAAAAAGCGATATCGCGAGCGGAGCCGGCTGAAGAAGTTAGCCAAAGGATCAAGAATCTCATTGATTGTATTAGCTATTCAGTCTTCCAATATACTTCTAGAGGATTGTTTGAATGTGATAAACTGATTTTCGCTTCGCAGATGACTTTCCAGGTTATAAACTTTTCTTACTGTTAATAAATTTTAACCATACATTCAATCCATATTTACATTCAGAACATTGCAAAGTGTGAAATAATAATAATGTAACTTATTGTCTTTTTAAGATTCTTCTCATAAGTGAAGAGCTATCACCGGCTGAATTGGACTTCTTTCTTCGCTTCCCAATCAAACCCCACGTCACTAGTCCCGTTGATTTCCTATCCCATCAAAGCTGGGGCGGTATCTGCTCTTTGGCTAGCAAAGATGAGTTTAGAAACCTGGATCGTGATATTGAAACGTCCCCTAAAAGGTGGAAGAAAATTGTTGAGATGGATTGCCCTGAAAGGGAAAAGTTTCCACAGGTAAAAAATATTTAATATTTGCTTTTTTACGTTTACAAAATTTAAAAAGGCCCAGTTTTGATGAAGATTTTGGTACTGTGCTTTCAGGAATGGAAAAATAAAACGGCTATTCAAAGACTTTGCATGCTGCGGGCCTTCAGACCTGATCGGATGACGTATGCAGTAGCGTAAGTTTAAAATTGTACCGAGGCATGATTGAAATTGTGTAATCATTTTCAAAATACATAGAATATTTTGATTTTAGAGCTTTCATCGAGGAAAAAATGGGAGCGAAGTACGTAGAAAACAGAACAGTAGAATTCAGCAAATCTTTTGAGGAGACTAGTCCAACAACTCCTATATTTTTCATCCTATCTCCTGGAGTGAATCCTTTGAAAGATGTAGAAGCACTAGGAAAGGTAATGGGCTTCACAGCTGACAACGGAAATTTCCATAATGTTTCATTGGGTCAAGGCCAAGAGGTGGTAGCAGAACAGGCGATGGATGAAGCTCTGGAGAAAGGACATTGGGTTGTATTACAGGTATTGAAAGATCATGGGATATTAAAATGCTGTATAATAAAGTTTTGATTTTGACGATGTCTATTTTTATTTTGCGCTTTTTAGAATATTCACTTGGTAAAAAAATGGCTATCTAGCCTTGAGAAGAAGATGGAAAGCTTTGCATCAGGCAGCCACGAGAACTACCGATTGTTTATGTCAGCGGAGCCTGCTGCTACTCCCTCGGCTCATATAATACCTCAGGGCATTTTGGAGTCCAGCATTAAGATTACTAACGAACCACCTACTGGAATGCAGGTATAATATTTTTTGTATACACTGATCAAGTTATCACTTTTCAAGTCACCGAAATGCAACACTTTGTGAGCACATTTGACCAATTTTTCTTCTTCTAGGCGAATATTCATAAAGCATTGGACAATTTCAACCAGGAAACTTTGGAAATGTGCGGCAAGGAAGCTGAATTTAAAGCTATACTTTTTGCACTGTGTTATTTCCACGCTGTCGTGGCAGAGAGAAGGAAGTTCGGACCTCAGGGCTGGAACAAGATATATCCATTCAACGTTGGTCAGTAGTCAATGGTTTTTTGATTTAGTAGCTTTCTAAGCTTAATACTAAACCATAATGCAATGTTAACTAACAATTTTTCATACAGGAGACCTAACGATAAGTGTATTTGTCTTATACAACTATTTGGAAGCAAATTCTAAAGTTCCGTGGGAAGATTTGCGATATCTTTTTGGAGAAATCATGTACGGTGGCCACATCACTGATGACTGGGATAGAAGACTTTGCAATGCTTACCTTGAAGAATTAATGCAATCAGACCTAGTGAGTAACGCTCGTATTTCCGTTTTGGAAGTAAATTTAATAATGACGACAAGATTTTAATATGTTCTTCATTACCTTCAGTTTAAATTATTCTTGATTGCTCCTCCATCAAAATTTTGATAAAGGCACGACGCGGATGTTAAAAAATTGTTTGAATCTTTTCTCCTTGACGTTAATGATGTAATTGGCTCAATTATTTCACAGGTAGATGGTGAACTCCACTTAGCTCCAGGATTTCCTGCCCCTCCTAATACAGACTATTCAGGCTACCACCAGTACATTGAAGATGCTATGCCGACTGAATCCCCATACCTTTATGGTCTACACCCAAACGCCGAAATAGGTTTCCTTACTACGACCTCGGAGAATCTCTTTAGAACTATATTTGAAATGCAGCCGAGAGATGCTCAAGCGTCTGGCGCTGCAACTGTCACCAGAGAAGATAAGGTGAACATGAAATCACAATTGTAAATGATACATTATTAAACAATGACAAGATTAATAAAAGTTTCCCTGTCTTTATCAATTAAAAAGCGACTATGAGTTGAAACGCTGAGACTTGTCTGCATTTAATAATTGGAACAATTTGGACGTAACTACTTTTATTGTTTAAAGGTCAAACAAATGCTGGACGAGATAATGGAGAAGCTTCCAGAAGAGTTTAACATGACAGAGATAATGGGAAAAGTGGAGGAGAGAACGCCCTACGTGATCGTAGCTTTCCAGGAGTGCGAACGCATGAACTATCTGACAGGAGAGATACGGCGGTCGCTCAGGGAACTGGATTTGGGATTGAAGGTAACTTCCCACCAGACCCACTAATAGTAAAAATGCGAAAGTTTGTAAGTCTGTTTGTTTGTTAGTTACTTCATCACGTGTAAAAAGCTGAACCGATTTAAATGAAATTCGGTATACAGGTAGTATGCGTCGCGTTCCGGGGAAGGACATAGGATAGTTTTTAACCCAGAAAATTGCATAGTTCCCACGGGATAGTGAAAACTGAATTTTACGCGGACGAAGGCGCTAGTAACGGCTAGTAAATTAATAATTGAAAATTTTGGAAGTTTTTTTGAATTTGTTAATAAACAAGTTAATAAATAAGTAAGTTTTTGTACATCATCTACTCATCCAATTTCAAGTCATATTTTACGAAATTAGATATTAGTGAATCGCTTGAGGACAAAAGTTTTCAGATGGTATAATGTACAGGTATTGTTATATTTATTTTTCAGGGTGAGCTGACAATAACATCGGTAATGGAGGAGCTAGAGAACGCTTTGTTCCTGGACCAGGTTCCGGCTATTTGGTCGAGCAGGGCCTACCCCTCGCTACTCGGGCTCTCAGCTTGGTTCGTGGATCTGCTTCTCCGATTACGAGAACTTGAAACGTGGGCTACTGATTTTGTTGTAAGTAAATACTTAATCATAAATATGGTGAGAAGGGAGCGATCTAATGATGCTGTAATAAGTCTTTCTTAGAGGAAAAATGCACTAAAGGCTCTATTAGCTGTGTTAGGTAAAGATAATGCTGACGATGATACAATTTGTGTATTTAGGGTAGCGTAGAAGGTCATTTTATTTTTTGAGTTTTGTATTGTTGGTGTAAATTACAGTACAATCACATTTGTAAACGGACTGTTAACAAGTTATCGTAGTTTAATTGGTTAAACTATATTGAAATACAGGAAATGAAGGTTCAGTTCTTCTCGTCTATTAATTTTGCTTCTCAAATATTATTTAACATTCTATATCTTTACTAACATTAATTAATAACAACCTATCGTTTCCTATAATAACAGTTACCATCATCAGTGTGGCTGGCAGGCTTCTTTAACCCCCAAAGCCTTCTGACAGCGATAATGCAAAGCACGGCCCGCCGCTACGAGCTGCCGCTCGACAAAATGTGTCTCCAGTGTGATGTCACCAAGAAAATGAAGGAGGACTTCACGTAAGTTATAAGTATTACATCATTGAATAATATTCTGCTTCCTTGGTCAGTTTAAAATGATATGAAATATAGAACTTTCTGTGTCGAAACATTGACAGGTCAATAAATTAATTAGGGATGATGACGCCATCAAAAAATAATTCGAAGGCACACTCCAGTAAAAAAACGCGTTATTTTAGCCCTGAAAACCAGATAAATTTTCGATTTACTGTAAAATTAGCTTTTTTGTTGCTTTAAAACAAATAAATAGTTAGTTGGTTGAGTTGCTGGATAGTGACGTCATAATTCCCTATTGCCATTGAAACGGGTAAGTAATAGAATATATAAAAACAAAACATATAATATTCATTATATATAACTTCACTTTCTCTATTTTTTTAAATATAACATACGTTTGCTATAATGCTCATAATATATAATGATAAAATATATAATTACATTATATATAACGATCTATGGAAATAAATACTTTGAGTATAACGATAAAATAATATAATATTCACAACTTCTAACAACCAAAACATATAACATTCATTTAATCTTACAACGGAAAATATAACGCTCAAAAATATAAACGTAATAACAAAAATATAAAACCGAGTATTCCGAATGTGAATTCCTAAAAGCAATCGCTTCATGTTTAATCTTAAAAAAATATAGCTATGTTTATTTTTGAATAAATTTTTCGATTAATTTATTGTGTATTCTTTGTTTATTTTTATTTCACTTTTGCGGTTTCCTCGCTGCTATAAAAAAAAACCTAACACCGAAGGCTAAGGCGGGAGCTACGCTCCGCTTCGCTCCCGCCTTAGCCTTCTGAACCTAACCTATCCGAGTCGCTTCTGCTCCGAACCGTCTTGCTCGCTCGCTTCGCTCGCTCGCACAAATTTTGGAGTAAATTTTCTAATTACAAAAATTGAAGGTTGATAAATTTTAAAATTTTCTGGTTTTAAAATTTAAAAATTTAACAAGTATTTTAGAAACAAAGTGTATCACTTGATATTATATCATATTAATGTTATATAAAAAGTTATTACGTATTATGAGCGGTATACTTTATGTATGTTATATCATATGAATTTAGCCCATAAACATGTTATTTCTTATGAAAGTATATAAAACAATTGTTATACTGATCGAACGTTATACTTATTGAAATTATAGTGTTTCATGTTGTACATAATGTAATTATATATAATGAACGTTATATAATATGAAAATATATCGAACGTTTTTATATATCTTGGGACGCACCCCATTGAAACTCTATGGGAGAATTGTTTTTTGACAGCTCATAAAAAGTACGTCAGTTGATTGGTGGTGTCATCATCCCTATTTACACTGATTTACGATAGGTATTTCTAATAAATAAGTAACCAAGGAAATAATGTCTGTCAGTATAAGTTTTCACTGAACATGTCACATGAGTACCTACTTTTGTACTTACGTATCAGAGTTGCTCGTTGTCCCAATTCTGTGGGGTCAGTTCCGCTTCGACGATATTGTCTTGCAAACTTGTCCAAGGTTCTTCCTTCAGGTAAAATGAAACCGTAGACAGAATGAAGAAAACGGGACAATCTTCCCTACCTCCCAACTATGGCAACCCTGGTACGTTCGTATTGTTTATCCTGGGTTTCCCACGAAACCAGTTTTAATAAACAATATCGCAGTGTTTCTGTCTTAAAAAAAAATCTATCAGGAAAAATATAGGTAAAGCAGATGGCCGATAAAATTTGCTGGACTGGTACTTTATGACAAGAAATGGTAATAGACATGCTTCTTAAATTTTGTCTTTGTAAATGTAAACATTCTTAGCAAGTTTTTGTCTCATTATTTTAATCACGATTTAATGTCAAGGTGAACGTCAACAACTCAATTTGGTTTAAATTTGCATACAAATTAAAAAAAAAACTGCATGAGAGTTTTTTGTGATGCAAATGTACTAGACAAAATATGCCTGTAAAGCATGTTCATGTTATAAATCCATTACGCATGGCATGAAAATATTGAAGATCATACAATTTTTGTTTGTTCCATCTGCAAACAAAAAATATAGGGCTGTCCCCGCTCGTTTTCATTATATAATTTATACCTATATAAACAAATTACCTACTTAGTAGGCAACCCTATAGATTTTAGTTGGCTGATTGTTAATAGAAATATCGCATTCTCAACAAAGAAACAATTAAATGATACCGAAGACTATTAAATAGACTGGGTGGATTTATGAATTACATTACACGAAAATACCATTCTACATTCGTAATAAAATTTGCTGGATTCGAAATATGAGTACCCAGTTGTAAAAAATTACGACTCTACTTAATTTTGTCAAGTCAAACATTTAATCAAAGCTGTTTTAAAAATGTAACAATAGTACGTTACTGTTTATTTTATTTTTATTTTCTTATTTTCTTTATTGAGGAAAACAAACAGCAATACAATCATACATGAAGCTAGTATACATACAGGTAATTCATGAGCCAGTAAAGTTTGAAAACACATTAGGAAGTATCACTATGTATAACAATTTTATTGTAGTTCAAATGTGGGCAAGCGCGTCATGGATTAACGACGACCCGGGTTCAATCCTCGGTCCCGTCATTTCATTCCTGGTTTTCTCAATGTGTTCTATTTACAGTGTATTTAAGTTTTCGAATGGTTTTTTTCACACACGTGGTTTCTCAATCAACGTGGTGTCTAAAACATTATAATTTACGTGTAATAAATGGATGTCAAGAGTCAGTGATCATAGTTGTTGCCTTATTCTTTGTGAAAGGTCTTTATCCATCTAAAAATGTTCTTTGTTGAAGATGCGACAAGCTTTCACCTGTCCACTCTTTCACGCATGTATTAATACCAATCCTTTCACGGCAGGATCGCTGATTCCAGGTCAGCACCCCCCGACGGAGCATACGTCCACGGCCTCCTCATGGAGGGCGCTCGCTGGGACGTCCAGGCTGGGATAGTCATGGACTCCAGGCTGAAGGAGCTGTTCCCTCCTATGCCCGTTATAAATGTCAGGGTATGACAGAGTGTTATACGTATAAAACTCTCAAATAATAGTGACTGTTACCAAAGTAATGGTTTAGGTATTTGTTTTTCTGTGAGCAAAGGTTTAGGGTAACAAAGTTTGGGTATGTATACGAGTACAAACCTCGATGGAGCCGACTTCGTTATACGACGCTTGCGAAATTCCGCAAAGCAGCAAAGGTCATTTTATATTTAGGTATTTACAAAAACGGAGCAAAAATAATACACACCAAATTTGGGTGACACTCTTTTTCCCGGCTCGGATAATACCGACATGTAAATACCGGCCCTGTTTTTCGTGTACACGCCCATAGAAGCTCCTGTCAGTTTGTATGGGCGTGTACACAAAAAACAGGGCCGGTATTTCCATGTCGGTGTTATCCGGGCCGGGAAAGACTGTCACCTCCAAATTTGAAGTCCCGCTGACAGCTGCGTTTTACGTTTCAAAGCGCGTGGCAAAGGACTTGCTGCAATCAGCCACCGACAGTCAAAACAGATGAAAATTACAAAAAAAAATCTCCTTAGACTATGAAGACGTATACAAAGAGATTGTGATAATAAACTACTCAAATTACATGACTATTTTTTTAGTTCATCTATTCTGGTCGTGTTCTATTTTGGTTCTCCAGAGGGCCTACCTACTCACCAAACCCGGGACTTAAATAAGTTGTAAATATTATGTATCAAGTACCAAGTTTAGCTTGTAAAGATTATAGTCAAGTATATTGCTTGTTAACATCTGTTGCACAAAAATCAAATTAGTAATACTGTCTTTATTCCCACGCGTTGGTGGCGCTATACCTATTTTCTCATTGATTTAATAACCCCTTGCCGACTTCATAATTCACCGTTTACCTTAAAAGGATTAGGAACATGCGACTGCAATCTTTAATGTTTCTATCAAAAAGATAATAATCTTGGAACATGTGATTGAAATTTAACTCCCATGAGGGCCCAAAAATCATAGTTCTATATTTACGCTTTCCTCTCTGCCAAAAAATATGACTTAGAACACAATGTTACACACGTGTTAAACGATTGACTAAGTTATAACACGGCATATTATTGTACCCCCAAATTCTAACTGATTTTGACCTATCATTCCCGTCATCCACATATCAACAACCATCGCCTGGTGACGTCTTTGAACTAATGGAGACTTTTGTATTTTGTATTTTGAAGTTCCCATGACATTTTAGAGCAAGATAATCACAAATGTAATATAATGTGTGTGTGTGTGTAATGTAGTTAATGTGTATGTACGACTGGATTGCCAAGGGTTAGAGAACCTGACTACGAAGCCTGAGATCCCGGGTTCAATTCCCGGCCAGGGCTCGGGTCTTGGATGTTTAATATGTATTTAAGTATGTATTTATTTATATAAGTATGTTTATCCGTTGCCTAGTATCCATAGTACAAGCATTGCTTAGTTTGGGACTAGGTTAATTGGTGTCAAGTGTCCCATGATATTTTTTTTATTCGACTGGATGGCAAACGAGCTTGTGGGTCTCCTGATGGTAAGAGATCACCACCGCCCATAAACATCTGCAACACCTGGGGTATTGCAGATGCGTTGCGAACCTAGAGGCCTAAGATGGGATACCTCAAGTGCCAGTAATTAGTAATATAAGGTAAAATATTCATTTCATATGAAAACTGTGCATTTCCAGGCTATAACACAGGACAAGCAGGATCTTCGCAATATGTACGAGTGTCCAGTTTACAAGACTAGGACCCGTGGGCCGACCTATGTCTGGACATTCAACTTGAAGACCAAAGATAAACCGTCAAAGTGGACTCTCGCCGGCGTCGCTTTGCTGCTGCAGATTTAGATGTTTACTGAACATATTTCTCACAATACCGTCCATCCCAGCCTGTATAAGTCCCACTGCTGGCCGCAGGCCTCCTCTCAGAACAAGAGGGCTTGGGCCATAGTTCCCACGCAGGACCAGTGCGGATTGGGAACTTCACACGCACCATTGAATTGCTTTGCAGGTTTGTGCAGGTTTCCTCACGATGTTTTCCTTCACCGCAAAGCTCGTGGTTCAAATGTAATTCCGCACATAAAGCCGTGGTGGCCTAGTGGTTTGACCTATCGTCTCAAGCAGAGGGTCGTGTGTTCAAACCCCGGCTCGCACCTCTGAGTTTTAGATAGAGTAGTCATTTTGTTCAAATTGTTTCATCTAATTATATTTTTGGGAAAAGGGTGGGAAGAACTAATTTAAATGATGTAGCATTATGTTTTACGTTGGTAACGAAAATTGTTATTGATTTTAAATGTTTATGGAATAAAGCTGATGTAAGTTGTACGTCTATTTTATTTTATGAAGACCTATAAAGACCAAAAAAGCACTTATTTTTGCAAAAGCAGAATAAATAAAGTGGAGCGAAAACAATCCAATCCCACCAAAAACATTACATGTAAAAAGCTGCAAGTCTCGCAACGCAATGCAGT
This sequence comes from Choristoneura rosaceana, assembly GCA_037349165.1. NCBI lineage: Eukaryota > Metazoa > Arthropoda > Insecta > Lepidoptera > Tortricidae > Choristoneura > Choristoneura rosaceana. Next base: position 5,148,106 of record JAZBNJ010000026.1, read on the forward strand.
TCTTGTAATGCTAAAAAGGTTTGAGATGCAATGTTATACCAAGTCGGTTATTTTTGTCAGTACCGGGGGGTTTCCATAGAACTCGATTTTCACCAACTTGCTTATTTTAAAACCATAGAAAAATACAGTTTATAGTTCTCAAATAAAGAGTAAACCAAATTATTTTTAAACACATAAATGACTTGGCCATCGCAAGGCTACATAATGACATAAGAATTATAATCATCAACGTCAGCTATTTCAAGTAATTATAATTAAAGATAGCGCTAGCCCCAGCCTTGCAGTTTGAGTGATACACATAATACGAGAATGACTAAAGGTTGAGTGCGATGGCCAAGTCATTATGTGTTTAAAAAATAATTTGGTTTACTCTTTATTTGAGAACTATAAACTGTATTTTTCTATGGTTTTAAAATAAGCAAGTTGGTGAAAATCGAGTTCTATGGAAACCCCCCGGTACTGACAAAAATAACCGACTTGGTATAACATTGCATCTCAAACCTTTTTAGCATTACAAGAACTGCATTGCGTTGCGAGACTTGCAGCTTTTTACATGTAATGTTTTTGGTGGGATCTCATCACTTTTTGTAGGCAGTTCTTTTTTTTTTCGGGTACTACTTCTTGTAATAACGCACTACTATCTTCATTTGTTTATCCTTCCTTGTCCATCGTCCATCGTTCATCCTCGTCTATCGTCCATTCTCGTCCATCGTCCATTCTCGTTCATCGTTCATCGTCCATCGTCCACTATCATCCATCGTTCACCCTTGTCCATCGTGTGCCATCCATCGTCTATCCTCGTCCACTATCCATCATCCATTCTCGTCTATCGTCCACCGTCCATCGTCTATCCTCGTTTATCGTCCATCGTCCATCCTCGTTCATCGTCTACAGTCCATCGTCCGTACCGACTGTCGTCGTCGTCGTCGTCGTCGTCGTCGTCGTCGTCGTCGTCGTCGATCGTCGGTCGTCATCCGTCGTCCATCGTCGCCCATCGTTGAACTTCCTATTGTTGGTTTGTCTTGAATATTATATTTTTCCCTCAACAAATGCATTTACTTTAATATGGTAGCAGAGCGCAAAAATAACATTTGAAGCTTAAACCGGATAAAGGTCTATTTTTTCAAAGAGTGCGGAACAATAAAATCTAACGAAAATGGGTTCAAACATTAAATTCGAGATTGGACGACTCGAAGGTAGTACCAACTGGCAAACCTGGAAATACAAAGTTTCGTTGCTATTGCGGAGCATACCAGGTACGCTAGATGTAATCCAAGGTATAGCGACAAAGCCTGATCCGCCTGCGGCGACGGCGTCATCTGAGGAATTGTTAAAGTATAAGACTGATTCGGACAAGTACCAAAGTCTCGACAGTCATGCATTGCTTATCCTTACCACCAACATGACCGAAGAAACCTTGAACAAGGTAATTCGATGTGGAACGTCGAAAGATATGTGGACAGAGCTACATCGTCTTTATGATGGGGCAAAGGAAGATCGAAGCTATGAACTTTGCATGAGATTTTTCCGCTTTCAACTTGAAGATAATGATATGGCAAGTCACATCTCGACACTTAAAAACATATGGTACGACTTAAACAAAGAAATTGATGGAAATGATCTCCCAGAAATGCTTTTAATATGCAAAATCTTGGATACTCTTCCAGATAAATATTTTAACTTTAAGTCTAGCTGGTTGTTGATGAATAAGAGTAATCGAAATATCGAAAATTTGACGACCCAGTTGTGTGCTCACGAAAGAGCTTTATCGAGTGGATCTAAGGACAACATCGAAGAGGCTCTAGTATTGAGATCGAAAGAAAAAAGTAAGGATAAATTTAAGAAAAGAAAATGCAATTATTGTAAAGAGGGATTCCACAAGGTCACATCATGTCAGAAGTGGATTGCGGATGGCAGACCTCCGAAGCCTCCCAAGCAAGCTGCGAATATTGCGATGTTGACAAGCCTGGCTCTAGCATGCGACAATCAAACCACTGATAAAGACACTTGGTATGTCGATAACGGTGCGACCAGTCACTTTACGAATAGAAGAGACATATTCCAATCTTTTGAAAACTTCGGAGAATCGCGTAATGTATTGACGGCGAATGGAGAGGTGATCGAATGCATAGGAAAAGGCTCTATTCAAATTGAAGCTGACATAAAAGGTCATAAGGAGCTAATAACCTTAACAGACGTATGGTATGTTCCAAGCATTAAGAGAAATTTATTTTCCGTGCTAGCCGCGCAAGATACGTTAAAGAATAGCATCTTTCAGTCAAATGCTCAGTCATGCAAGATAAGTATTGATGGCAAAGTTGTTTTAATCGGAAATCGTGACAAGTATGGCGGTTTGTACAAACTTAATGTCAAAACACTTATGCCAGAACTTGAGATTAACCAATTGACGACGTCACAAAATCTTCAACTCTACCATTAACGCCTAGGACACCAGAATAAGAGACATGTAGCAAAACTGATACAAAGAGAACTAGGAGTGCGTCTAGACTCAAGTTCCACAGATATCTGTGAAGGCTGCGTCTTTGGCAAGACACATAGGCAAAAGTTCGGAGAGAGACCAAGAGCTACAAGAGCTGGAGAACAAATTAGCGCAGACGTATGTGGACCATTCCCATTCTCGATTTCAAAGTGTAGATACTACGTTCTGTTTAAAGACAACTACTCAAAATATCGATGGATCTACTTTCTGAGACACAAGTCTGAAGTTCACGCATGCTTGAAAGACTTTCTTGCTGAAGCTAAAACTTGTGGACACGTCATACAGGAGTTACTCAGCGATAATGGAGGAGAGTTCGACAACGAACAAGTACGAAATACTTTGAGACAATTCGGGGTAAGACAAAGATTTACCATGCCTTATACACCTCAACAGAACGGTTCTTCTGAACGCGAAAATCGTACGGTTGTGGAAATGACAAGAGCACTAATGCATGCTCATGATGAGATACCAAAAGGTTTATGGGCTGAGATATCCAAAGCTTCAGTTTACATACTGAATAGAACGGGACCTACTCCAATAGAAGGAAAGTCACCGCACGAACTTTGGTACGGTAAGAAGCCAAGAATAAATCACTTGAAAATTATTGGTAGTCATTGCTACGTGCATGTTCCTAAAGAAAAGAGATCAAGTAAGTTAGACAGGAAGGCTGAAAGAGGAATACTTATCGGATATGATGGTGATGAAGGATATCGTGTATTTGATGTGAAGAATCTCAAATTAATCAGATCACGAGATATTGTTGTTGATGAGATATCTTTGCTAGACAAAAAGAAGACTGATACAACTTCAAAAATACCTGAACCTGATACAAACATCTACGAGCTACCTGTTCTTCCAACAAATTCTCCAACTTTTTATGAAGAACATCATCCACAAGCACAATCAGAGACAAACGATAGTGTTGAAGAGTATGAGTCATTTGAAGAAGATGAAACAGTTGAAAATAATATAGATCCCAATGTTATGACACGACAAAACGTAGACTTGCCAGTACAAAGCGAGCGTCAACTACGTGATCGAAGCCGGATTAAACCTCCACAAAGATTTAGTTTCGAGCAGTTCATTAACGAGGCTATATCCATTCCTGAACCATCTTCATATCAAGAAGTCTTACACAATCCTGAAAAAGATAAATGGATCGAAGCGATGAACAAAGAAATACAATCCTTGAAAGAAAATCAGACGTGGGAATTAACTAACCTACCTAAGAATCGGAAAGCATTACCTTGCAAATGGATATTTAAAATTAAAAGAAATCCTGATGGTACAGTCGACAAATACAAAGCACGTTTAGTTGCTGTTGGCTACAATCAAAAGAAAGGTATTGACTATGACCAGACATTTAGTCCAGTTGCGAAAATGAGTACAATAAGACTTCTGCTAAGCATTGCAGCAAATGAAGGATTAGCGCTTAGACAGTTTGACGTTTCTACAGCTTTTCTATACGGTACTGTCAAAGAAGAAATTTATATGCGACAGCCAGATGGCTTTGATGACAGAACAGGCCGAGTATGCAAGCTGAAGAGAAGTCTATATGGACTTAAACAGGCACCTAAATGCTGGAATGAGTGCATTCATGATTTTCTTCTAGAATCTGGTTTTATACAGAGTGAAGCTGATCCCTGTGTCTATGTCCGAGAACGTGGACAGAATAAGATACTAATTGGGCTATATGTTGATGACGGTCTGTTGGCTGCATCAGACGAGAAAGAGGCAGATGATTTCATACAAAATGAATTGAAAGGTCGGTTTAAAATAACGACAAAAATGCCGTCTTACTTCCTTGGACTTGAAATAGAACAAAACAATGAATGTATTAAGGTTCATCAAGCTGCTTACACTCAAAAATTGCTAGACAAGTTCAGGATGAGTAACTGCAAAGCTGTTGGGACACCCATTATAAAATGCGAAAAAGAAATGGAGAAAGAAGAATGTCCTGATCAACCGCTAAATTTTCCATACCGACAAGCTGTTGGATCTCTAGCTTATCTTATGGTTGCAACGAGACCAGATATAGCTTATGCTGTTGGAGTGGTATCAAGAAGCCTAGATAACCCTACCAAAACTAATATTCAACAAGTAAAGAGAATCTTTAGATACTTAAGAGGAACTGTCGATACAGGACTCGAGTATAAAAAAGGCGAAAGTCGTCTTATATGCTACAGTGATGCAGATCACGGTGGTGACGATACAAGCGGATGCTCTACGAGCGGAGTGTTATGCATGTATGCTGGATCGGCCATATCCTGGCGAAGTTCCAAGCAAAGCACAGTTGCACTGTCATCTACCGAAGCGGAGATAGTAGCGGCCAGTGAAGCAAGTCGAGAGATTATTTGGCTGAAAAGGTTGTTACAAGATCTAAAAGTAAATATCGACACGCCTACTTTGCGAATTGATAATGAATCTGCAATTAAACTAGCATACAACCCTCCATCGGTACAGCATCGAAAGACTAAGCATATAAAAATAAAACACTTCTATGTCAGACAGTGTGTATCCGAAAATGATATAGTCATTGAACAAGTACCGACAGCAGAACAATTGGCAGATATATTCACGAAGCCTCTGTACAAGCCAAAATTGACTAAGCTCTGTGAACAGTTTGGCTTGAAAAAGGCAAGGGAATGTTAAAGCACTTCCAGTAAACGAGTCTTCTAGTGACTTTATAGAAGTCAGTGTTTTATATCTGTGTTTCGGTTGCTATGACTTGTTATTCTTTGATTGTTGGTTTGTCTTGAATATTATATTTTTCCCTCAACAAATGCATTTACTTTAATACTTCCGTCGTCCGTCTACTGTCTGTCGTCCATCATACATCGTCCATCGTCCACCCTCCATCATCCGTCGTCGATCGTCGGTCATCGTCCGTCATCCGTCGTCCGTTGTCTTGTCCGTCGTCGGTCGTTGTCTTTTGTCCGTCGTCGCCATCGTCTATCGTTCGTTGTCCGTCGTCTGTCGGCGTTCGTCTTCTGTCGTCGTCCGTCGTCTGTCATCGTCCGTTGTCCGTCATCGTCCGTCGTCGAACTTCCCTCGTCAGTCATCGTCAGTCGTCAGTCGTCGAACTTCCGTCGTCATCCATCGTTTTTCGTCGGTCGTTCGTCTTTCGCCCGTCTAACTTCCGTCATCCGTCGTCTTCCGTCGTTTTCTGTCGTCCGTCGTCGTCCGTCGTTCATCCTCCACCATCCATCGTCCGCACTGGGCTCGCGTGTGAACTAAGGCCCAAGCCCTCTTATTCTGAGAGGAGGCTTGTGCCCAGCAGTGGGACGCATATAGGCTGGGATGATGATGATGATGATGATGATCCATCGTCCGTCGCCCATCGTCCATCGTCCACACTCCATCGTCCAACGTCCATTTTCTACCCATCGTCCATCGACCATTATACATTGTCCATCATCCATATTCCAATTTCCATCCTCCATCCTCGCGTCCACTCGCATCGCACACACATTCACAAACAAACGAACTTTGGTACTTATTACATTAGTAAGATAAACAATTTCATTTTAACCCTTAATACTCAGGTATTAAGACTCAACATTAATACGTATACAATACGACTACGTTCAATAAAGTCATTGCTGTGTAACTTTGTAATCGCTAGTATTTATATGGGATTACAAACTTACTTGTGCAGTTTATATAACTTTGAAACGTGACTGAAATTGCAACATTTTGGATTTTTCTGTGACCATGTAGGCTAAAAACTAATTATGTTTAAAATTTGGAGCTTGTGGGTCTGCTAGAAGTACCTTAGAATTATGATGATCAAAAGTCAGTGTATAGGTATGTCAGTGACAAAACTGAGGAACTTTAACATGTGATAGTTCTTAATCTACGTGTTCGAACTGAATGTAATTGATAATATATCTAAGTCCCATTAGGCCCTATAGGTAACTGAAAATTCAGGGTTCTAGCTTTAGCCATAACAAAAATACAGGGTGTTGAAAATAGCCTGAATGGCTTCGAGAAAAGTATGGTACGGCCGTGCCTTTGTTTTTTTTTTTGCTCGACTTGGCGGGGGCACTGCCGTGCCCCCAGAACTAGAAAAAAAGGATTCAAGCATGTCGTAAACTAACCTTGGAAAAATAATTGAACTAAGCGACCAAACTATATCACAGGAAGTGAATATGCAAATCCTACTAATAATAGTAAATGAGAGAGCTCTTCAGTATGTGTGTCTGTTAATATTTAACACTAAAATGGCTGAACGAATTTGAATGGAATTTTGTATGTAGTCAAGGGCATAGATATATATACAGCCATGGCGTCAAATATATATGTTTGTTGGTTTATACTCTTTATTGTACAAAAGGAAAAACAAAAAGTTACACAAAAAAAGTAAAGTGTTAAGTACATAATACATATATGTATATATCGACTGAAGCGTGGGAAGTGGACTGTATAAAAATAAATGAGAATAATATGATGAAATTGAATATATTAAACACAACCGAACGAGCGCAAAACATAAGCAATAATGACAATTGAAAAATAGAAAAATATACAAAAAAAGAACATTACAAAAATACATTAAAAAAGTATAAAAACTCCAAGGAGTTTGCTACATCGACCTTATGGTTAGTGACATAAAGGAGTAAGTACTTAAGTATAGATATTTTTAACGTCTTGGTAACATCTCATATATCATATTTATGCCTCTATACCTACAGACATAGTTGGAACTCGGTAAAAAAGCAGACTAGGTATGATTTTTTTACCGATACTCCCACGGGATTGGCATAAAATTTTGAAATCTCAACAGCTCTGCTAAGTCCAAAGACATGAAACATAAATGTAGAGCACCATATAATTCTTGCATATTCCTACGGGAATTTCGCCAAATCATGGAATTTGAATAACCATTAACAGGAGTAGAGCCGCGTGAAAAAGCCATCCCATCCCACTAATATTATAAATACTTGTGGGTTTGTCATACAGATAGTTTGAGTCCCGAGGAAGGACATAAAATAGTTTTGAAAAAATTGCATAGTTCCAGCGAGATAGTGATAAACAAACGAATTCTAAGTAGACGGAGCCGCGGGCAAAGGCTTGCTAACTAATAAAATATGTAACATAATTATTCTAGTATCAAAAAAACTTGAATGTTTTTAGGAACGCAGCAATGTCGTCAACTTTTCAAGTTTGACCGATTTGGTGTGACGCTTCGTTTACCTTGGATATTTAATTAATGTTTATTTTATACTGGATCATTGAATTCTCATTTGGAGACGCATTTTAAAATGTCTGGTTACGGCACGTATGTACCTATGTATAAATCCTCTTAAAACTGTAGATTGTGTGCGTGTGTATTCTATTCACCCATAACAGTACTTTCCACCACTTCATGCAGTTAAGACAATGGCATGAATCAGTAAAGAATATGACTTGTCAAAATAAACATTTAAATAACAAAATAAACCTCGCAAAATGTTATTATTGTTGGACGAAAACGTTTTAAAAGAAGTAAACGCATCAATGCTTAATAAAATAATAGGATACAATTTAACCATCGGCACTTATTTGCAACAATTGTATCTTCAATACATTTTAGAACGGATCGTATTAAAATGGCTTAACATGTTTGGGCAGATAACAAGTTCAACCAGAAGTTTCTTTAATCGATTTATAAAAACATTTCTGAAAAACGTGTCCCAATTTTTTTGTACTAAGACTAGGTACTTAATTTATTATTGCAGACAAGAAAGTATAACTTTTCGATGGGACTAAATGTTCTTAGGATTGATGTACATTTCTTTGAATTTAAGCCTATCAACCTCAAATCACTTATAGTATATGTTGATAACATTTAAAAATATAATAGATTTTAGTATAATATTACACGCATCCGTCGCAGTTAGTATTATGGTGTCACATTGCTTTTAAATGGAAGCAGAAGCAGAAGACTTTACTGATTCCTGAGAAGAGCAAACGACGCAGAATTTAATTTAATATAATTGGAAATAACAGAGTTAAATTTGTTTTTCTTTTGTAATTAGTATGAGTGTGAACTAAGGCATCGATAGGTACGTACTTTGGTCATGATCTGTCGTGGCCTGAAAATATAATAAAGAGAACCAACTGACATTTTCGAGGAGGTTTGCGCTAGTGTCGCCTCCTGCGTAGAGTTTTGCCTGATATGCCACATATATTCCTAGATCTAAAGGCTAGTTTTTTTTTTCATAAACCTCACAAAAACTTCCAACTGACCAAAACGAATAGTCAATCACTACAAGCTGATAAGGTCACATTTATAAACAAACCATGACTTAACTATGACAGAATCAACAATATTTTATAAATCATCTTGAAATTTGCTCGAGGCAATATTCGCTAGTTTGACCTTTAACTTTGGCCAAATAAAATCTATTGTAAAATAATTATAATCGCACACAAATGACATACAATCAAATATCGACAATAGACTCGCAGGAATTATTGTTATTAAGGGAAAGTGACTTTCTTTTAGTGATCATCCAAATTTAGAAAAGGAAAGGAGAATGAATACTTCTATCTATCGTAGCGAGTTATTCGACGGCTAATTAATAAAGAAGCGACCCACTGAACTAAAATTCATTATAAATAAAATTCTGTCTTTCAAATTAGCATTGAATAAAATAAAAGAACAACTAACCTTTCAACTCAAGATTACTCACGGCGTCATATTTGATAGCTTTAAATTTTATCTCCGACATCAAAATCGCCTGATTAACGACTTAAATCGGTCGGAGATGATGAATCTTAAGTTTAATTAACTCAAATGACATCACTAAACCATAATTAAAACGAGACAAGGTGCGCCGTGTCGATAAAAATGAAGCAGAATTAAAAATATAGGAACTTCATTATGACAGAAGTCTTTCTTCCCAGAGGGGAATATTGTGGGCTGACGAGTATGTCTCGAGGATCTTAAAGAACCGACAGAAGATTTTGAAGTCGAGGGGAAAGACCGGGATCTACAAATTTTAAAGGAAAAAAATCGCAAAATTAACATGATTTGCAAAAAATTGTCTAATTCGCAAAAATAGTGAGATCTGCAAAAAATCACTTAGTTGCTCGTAAATGATATAAATAAAAACTAACCTTACCCTAATTGCTTACAACCCTAACCCTTATTTTTTATTTTTAAATTCGCTTGATATCGTCAGTGCATGAGCTGTTATCGTACCTACTTTGCCAGTTTTTTTCATCGTTTTTACTTTTACGAGATTTTTCAGAATTATAATTTAATTATAACTAGAGGTAAGGTTCCGAAGATGCTGGCAGCGTTCCCTCTGAATAGTTAAGCTAATTTATGTATGGTTCAGTACAGTAGCAGGCTTAATAAATGAATATCAGTTACATTGTGGGCTGGCCATGGATTTATCTAGAAGAATCGATCGATCACGGCCTTTATTTAACAAATCCATCACAATTTTAACTTTGACATAATAAGTACGTCTTTACTTTAATGAAAGTGTGCGGTATCTCTGCAAGCTTTTTCTTTCTATATGACGTACCTATTTACGGCACTTTGGTGTTAGTTACAAAGTAACAATTCCAACAAAGGGGTTTCTCTTCTTTTTATATCAATTATAGTTTGTAGTTTGGATTCAATTTCATTTGTAACTTTTACTTATAGGTGGGTGGGACATTAGCATTCTAGTTAGTAGGTTGTTAGTTTGTTAGTTAGCCTCGTTAGACACTTTCCTACACACAATTGAAAAGACGTAAGTGAATCGGTGGTCTTAATGTTTTAAGGCATTTTGAAATGTTACAATTGGTGTGGTGTAGGCGTTTGCATTAAGTCGTAATTGAGACAAAAACGTGGAAGGAATCTAATGGGTTTTAATTAAAATGCTCATACTCGGTGGCATTAATTAATTTGTATGTGAAATGTTATGGGGGCAAATATTCAGCGTTTTAGCAGCGTTTTTTTTGTCATTGGTGTCTTTGCAGGCGTTATTAAAAGGGGTGATGCCCAGTTTTGTTTTTTTATGAAAAATTAAACCAACACCGATACTGAATTAAGCGTGATTAAAATTCTTGTGACTTGTCTTTCCGTTGTGCTACATAAACGTGGACGCTAATGACGTTTGACCGCGCGGTCAAAACGCTCCAATATTTGCCCATGGGTTATTAGAAACTTCATTATCCCTATACAATGCTTTGTTATATTATTACACATTTCTCTTTATGTACGCTAAGCGTTTTCTACTCGTTTTTGCTGTTGAAATCGGGGCTATTTGACAAACAAACATCAGGCCTGTATTCCCAAATGGGGTAGGCAAAGTTACCGTTAACGTTACAAGCTATACTTCTACTTCATCAAAAATACTTATATCAATCGTATACTATAACTCTTTGGACAGGGAAGTTGTTAAAGGTACATTAAATAGGAAAATAAAATAATTCAAAAATAGTTTAAATATTAAGCTATTTGATGTGTAAGATACTTCAACCGTCTCTACACAAATACATAGAGATCAGCTGTGGTAAAACTATTTATTACACGAGATTATGCTATTATACACATAACACTAATTGTGTGAGTAAGTAAATAGAAAATCATCTTCGACCTTGACACAATATTATTAATAATAGACGTAAATCTACCTTTCATTGTCTAATAATGTGTGTAGGTGTATAGATGATCACACCGTATGAAGTTTATACCTGTTATTAATCACTTACTTATACAACTTGTAATCTTCAAAATATCATGACTCGTTAAACAACAATTTGCAGCCTTTCGTCAAAAGCGTTAAGTTTATAAAACAAACTTTGAAAGCGCAAGGTTAATTCTAGTTTAATGGTCCGATGATATTCGTTATTGAGATGATTTGTAACTAATTGAGATGTTAGTAGTTTGATGGAATCAATGTAAGTGAAGTTATTATGGCCATGGCATTTAAATAATTTTAGTTATGTAACGTACTACGTACGTACATACGTTAGACGCTGGATCAAAACACGTCAATAAAAACTTAATAAAATTGGTATGTCTAGATTCTAGAATAAATAGGATATATATTTCGCACGAAAATACAAGCCGAAACATGGATGCACAGAAAAACAAAAAAAAAAACAAAAAACAATCAAAAACAAACAAACAAACATTAAAAAAACAAAACGCAAAAATTTGGAGTTGAAGTAAAAATACAAAAAGACTCCAAATAGTAATCTTAAATAGGATATGGTTGGAGAGATAGTTAGTTAGAGCGTAAAATAGTCGGGAATGACTGGCGTAAGGAGTGGGTATTCCACGTTATTTCTGTTCTTATTACGTACAACCATATTTTCGGGTCAAACAAGTCGTGTAATTTTTTTTTAATCGCATTTTATTTTGTATTTTCTGTGTAAAATCAATAAATTATTTTCTTAGGAGTTCGCAGCAGAAGACGATTTTTTAAAAGTTCTTTAGTTAGGTAAAGTATGAAAAGAAAAAATAGCAATAGAAAATGAATGAGATGAAGAGATTGAATGACGAGCCATATTGGGTCAATTAAAATTGTACCGAATATTTTTGTACTAACGCTTTGTAGTCATACTTATCATTCTGACAAATTTCTACTCTTCATAATTACTTTTTGGTTCCAAAAATTGTAATAGGTACTAATAAAAACTTTGTAAAAGTTCGTCCTCTGCTTCGAACTGTTAAGAAAAGAGTAAAACTCATTGAAGTTTGAAAATTAATTCGCAAAAATATTTTATTAGCATTTATACCTACACCAGTGAAACAAGACAAGTGTCTAAAATATCTATAAATTATAGTTAAACGTTATAAACGCGGATTTAGCTAACTATTTTTGGACCTACACTTTGGTTCTTGCATAAGAAGATACCGGTTTGTGTGTAGGTCGTGTCATTTGGAAGGTCAGGATCACGGATTTTAATTGGGTCCTCATTCTTAGCTATCTATTTCTTGCAAAGTTCAGGTATAAAAACTAGGGTTTATTTGTATAGGAGTATAAGGCTGTGGAATGGAGTGAGGCGGATGTTGACACACGCGATTAAAAAAAAAAACTACTCAACATGTAGAATAAATCTGAAAGAAAGCTTTTTTTCGACTGGATGGCAAACGAGCAAGTGGGTCTCCTGATGGTAAGAGATCACCACCGTCCATAAACATTGGCAACACCAGGGGTATTGCAGATGCGTTGCCAATCTAGAGGCCTAAGATGGAATACCTCAAGTGCCAGTAATTTCACCGGTTGTCTTACTCTCCGAGCCGAAACACAAACAGTAAAAGCACTGTCGCTTCACAGAAAGATTAGCGAGCAAGATTAGCTTGTTTTTTCAGTAATTTTTCATCTTCTTTAAGTTAATAAAAATGCATTCTAAGATGGAAGAGATTTTTTCGCACTTGAAATCACTCTGCTGAAAAGCAGCACTTTCCGAATTGTATTGGGCATTTCTCCGAAACTCGATTTTTGATTGACAGTTTTCTACTGAAGAATGATAGCTATACTGGTAAAAAATTGCTCTCGCAACTAGGCTATATGTAAAATTAGAACACCTATCGAGGCATGTAATTAATACATAGGGGTTTAATATTAAAAACATATTTTATTTAGACAGATAATAGCTAAAACTAATTAGCCTGGCGCGTCCTAACTCCAGATTTTGATACTTTCTTTATGATAAGGTCCACTTTCAACAGTATTTTAATTAATTCCTTTATCTAAATCAATACCTTAATAAAAGATGTGTCTATTTTAATATGACACATAATGGAAATAACATAGATTTCTGAAATAATCGCATGTAAAAAATGTCCACACCAAAAAGTATAATTCATCTGGACGTATGTATTAATTGGTGTACCGTGTAATACAATGCGAATAGTTGAATATCTAGCAAACGGTCGTACGGGCCGAGCGGCGACGAGCCTTTGAGTAACGGTGTTATGCGTGTGAGTGTTCTCTAGGCGACGCAAATAATTACCAAAGAGTGTAATCTGGACTTTGTCAAGCTAGTGATATGATTCGCCTGTCATGCTATATGCAACTATTTTTAGGATACAAAATCTGTCTTTTATTTATAACTAGCTTTTGCCCGCGGCTTCGCCCGCGTTAAATTTGGGGTAACACAGATTTACTTTCTACGATATTTATTTTCGTGTTTTAATTGATTTTTCGGATCATTATATTTGCAAATATTCGAATTTAAAAATTGACTTTAAAGCCCTGTTTCACATCTTCAGGTCAGGGGGGTGTAATTTTAGAAAACCTACTTGTGTCTTTTGCCCGCGACTTCGTACCTGTGCGACATGGGATAGAAATAAGTGAGTTCAATAGAAAACTACACTGTCCGCGATTGAATTGAAACAGGCTTCTATTATTTTAGGGTATCGATGTTTAAAAAGCTTTCACTAATAGTTTTTTTTTTAATCAGCTCAGTTGTTTCAGAGATTACCCCCAATAAACAAAGAAACAGACAAAGTTTAAAAAGTTTTTCTTCTTTCTTTCTTTCTGATCAACTGATCGGTTTGGCGTAGGTACTATAATGTGTCCTAACCGTTAAGGAGTTATACCTTCCAACATCAGCTCACTTGAGTAACCAGAATGAAAACAACTAAATGTCTATACCTGCATATTATAATATTAAAAAAAAAACAACTCCTAACCGTTAAGGAGTTTTACCTTCCATCATCAGCTCATCAACATGAGATGATGTCTATCAGACGCAAATACTTAAATAGCTTGAGAAAATATATGAAAAACGTAATGCGTCCCTACAAAATTTGAGGGTTGCCCTCGATTTCCCTGTGATCCCGTCATCAGATCCTAATTTGGTGACAATGGACCACCTTGGGAGTATAATCTTTCGAATAAAAAAAAAATAAAAATAAGAAAGAAAAAGAAAAGTCCCAATTTTCCCGTTCCCGTAATAATTTTCGGGATATTCTCTCTCAACGCTCCCCTACACTCCCCAAGGAACCCACTTGCCAAATTTCAGCTTTCTACGACCAGTGAAACGAAAAATCCCGTTTTTCCCGTTCCTGTGGGAATATTGTAATTTCCTCTCTCAATACTCCTCTACACTCCCCAAGCAATCTACATGTTGATATTCAGCTTTCTGCGTCCAGTAAAACGAAAAATCCCGTTTTTTCCCTTTCCCGTGGAAGTTTCGGAAAATTAACTCTTAATGCTTCCCTCCACTCTTCAAGCAACCTGTATGCCAAATGTCAGCTTTCTGCAACCAGTAAAACGAAAAATCCCATTTTTTTCCGTTCCCGTGGGGATTTCGAAAACTCCACTCTCAATGCTCCTCTACGCTCCCCAAGCAATCTACATGCTATTTTCAGCTTTCTGCATCCATTAAGCGAAAAATCCCGTTTTTTTCCCTTTCCCGTAGGAATTTCGGGAAATTATCTCTTTAATGCTTTCCTACACTCCTCAAGCAACCTACATGCCAAATTTCAGCTTTCTAAGACCAGAAAAACGAAAAATCCCGTTTTTTCCCGTTCCCGTCAGAATTTCGGGAAATCTTTTGTGATAGATCCCTGGGCCCCCCAAGGAACCTAAATGCTAAATTTCGGTTAAAACGATAAGACCATCCCGTTGAACTGAATATAAATCCCGTTTTCTCCTTATCCCGTGGGAATTTACAAAAATCCTTAAAATGGTTTTTTACTATTATAATTACCTACTTCTATGCCAAATTTGAAGAGTCTAGTAATTATTGTTCATGGGATTCCGTTGAACAGAATATATAAATCACGTTTTTTCCTTATCCCGTGGGAATTTTCAAAAATCCTGAAATTAATATTTTAATTAATGTAATACGTAGGTGTGTAGCAAATTTGAAGAGTCTAGTTATTATTGTTACTGAGATAAGGTCACTTAGAATCGAATATATAAATCCCGATTTTTCCCGTTCCCGTGGGAATTTTCAAAAATCCTTCCTTAGTGGATGCCTACATTGTATAAGGTATCTATGTGCAAAATTTCAAGTCTCTAGGTCCAGTGGTTTGGGCTGTGCGTTGATATATCAGTCAGTCAGTCAGTCAGTCAGTCAGTCAGTCAGTCAGTCAGTCAGGACTTTGAATTTTATATATATAGATTACGTGTCAAGTGTAACTCTTTTTGACAAAATTTTATTCTAATGACAAAAATTATAATAAAAAAAAAATCGAGACCGTTTTAACGCAAAATTCACATAAGTCTGGTCCTAATTTGTCTGGTTTCATCTGGCTCGTTTAGACAAACGAATTAGTAAAGTGCTGATGAATGATTAAGTGGTGTTAAAATGTATTTTAGATATCGTAATTTGCAACAAAGGACAGAATCAAAGACGGGAAGAATGACTATAAAAAACGAGGTTTGATGAGAAAAAAGGATATTCAATGTTTGAAAGGATAAAAGACATAGGTATATGAAAAGAGATGCAAGAAAAAGTAGATAATCATATTTATGAAGAAAACAAGCAAATAAAATCATCTATCGATTGAGGAAATTACTCTGCAGGAACAAAAACTACAAAAGAAGACGTGGAGACTTTTTTTTTCTTATTATTTGAGAAAAAAACAGTAAAAAGTTGAGAAAGACTGTAAAACAGAAATAAAAAAGTTAAGAAAATGCTAACAAGAATCGCACAACTCTTCTTACACTACTGTTCTTTACACCGAAAGTGTTGGACTTGCAAAGAAAGGCTATAGTTAAAGTGCAGTTAAAGTGAAAAAAGTTTTTCATGTGAAAGTCTTTATGATATTGATTACTTAGCTTGTGTAAAAAGTTTTAACTCACTACATTTATAGTTCCATATCAGAAATTCGGTAACTGGGAAGATGTTGCTAATTCGTAATGATTTTCAAAAAAAAATGATATAAATTCTATGTAAAAAAAAATGGTTTATAGAGACCGTAAAAATAAAATTATTTATTGGAAATCAAGAATCAAAACTTAATGAAGAATATTTCATATATATTGTGGCAACGATATAGCACAAAACACATTTAAAATTCTCAAAAATAATTTGAATCATGAGTGTGTTTATTGGCTACGACTACAGCGAGAATTAATGCTGTCAAAAACAAAACAAATAATAAAATGTTATCATTTTGATGACATTCAAAAACAAATAACTCTTGTTTGAAAATATCCATGAGTTAAAACTATTATTATTCACTTTAAAGTCATAAGAAAAAAAAGACATTAAAAAAATCAGACTAAGTTGAAGACTGTTTTGTTTTTGGCCACGAAAATAAAAATATTGCGCCAATTACAATTTTTATTCAGATTAATATGATTTTTACTTATATTTCTACTATGTATTTTCATTCCTATTGTATTAAATATGTTATTAAAACTTAAACTGATATGTATAATCTAATTATTCTGGCGTAGTTCTCATTCATCTGATACACATATTAGTCTGAGCGAAATATCTGACAAAAAATAGGTGGCCATGCGCGGCCTTCGACATATCGATACCTCCTACGTATACTGGTATAAGTGCAAAATTGTGATTTTACAGGAGAGCTGTGCAAAGCTTCCTTAGTCCGTAACTTTCTTGTCTTTACAGATAATTTTACAAAATTTTGGATTGGTAGTAAGGAAAGTACTTTACTTTAGTCTACATTAATGGAACTTTGAAATTAATGGTAGTTTCTGAGAAAATGGCAGATACACTTGTGTACGCGTATTTGACATGTTGTAGTTGTGTGGTGTAGTGTGTGTGTGTCTCTCCACACATGCATACTCTCCACCCATATATATACATGTAGCGTTAGCATAAGCTCTAGAATAAAGTCAGATATCGAACCTAAAGGTTGTCTCCTTTACGCTCATCCTCACATGGCGATCCTGCCAGTGCGGCCTTGCCGCTGCACTGGCGGCGCGCCGCGCCGATCAGTTCAGTGATTAATTAAATAATGAAAAGACATTAAAAGTGAAGTGAAATAAAAAGAACAATGATAAGATAAACATTATGAATGTGAAAAAAAAATTATACTATATTTAGATTAGTGGCTATATAATCAATAAAATATAACAAATAAGAATATAGAGGAAAATGAACTGTGGAAGGAAGAAACAAATCAAAATAAGCAAGCTTTATCAAACTTAATGCAGAAGACATAAGACGAAGAATACAATACAAAAATAAAAAGAATCAGAAAATGAAGAAACAATTATCCAACGGATAATATTCATATTGCAAAATTTTTAACATTTAAGTCAGAAGCAGCCGTGCCGTGTGAAGTTGATTCCTGTGGAGGTGTTGGATGGTGCCGGGAGTTGTTTAAGGAGTCAAGGAGGATGGAGCAGCAGAAGGATGGCGAAAGACACCGGTATATCAGCGTGAAACTAACGGAAAGCAAGAGATATAGGCAATTAGAAAAAAATATTATAATTTTAAATTTCGGTATGTACAGAATACTTTAAATTTTCAGCATGTTCCTCTATCTACTATTAAGTTAGTAAAAAAAACTTAAACTTTATCAATACTAACTGGAAAATATATATGAATACAAGGTAATTTTAATACATTGTGAAATGTTTATTTTTATTTTATTGCGAGTAATCAATTTGGCAGACATTTATAATTGTTAACATTAAAAATATTATACAATCACAATCTAATGATAATTATTGTAATGCTATGAAATGACCACTTGCTGACGAGATGAAAAATTAACACATAGTAGGTATGAAATGCGCTTGAGATTTTATACTGAGCTAAGTACCACTTGCCCCAGTATACGGCGAAACTAATTAATTATTAAAATGTAATATATTTTTGTTTTATACATAGATAATTACATGACGTAGTCATAAGGATTGAAAAGAAAAAGGAAGTACTTGTTTTTTCACCCGTCATCATTACTTTATTGACATATTTGTCACTTGTACCAATATACACTTGCATTAATATCACTCGTACCATTATACAGTTTATATGATATTTTAAGTTTGCTGTGCAAAAATGCTTAAAACGGAATAAAAAAGAAGTAAGAATTCGAATCATTTATGCAATTTTTTAATTCTGCTAGAAAATTGTATACAGTTTTATAATAATCACACACTTTGCTTTTCCTTGTGTCATGTCATCATCAGCCGGAAGAAGTCCACTGCTGGACAAAGGCCTCCCCCTTAGAACGCCATAGTGAACGACAACTCGCCACTTGCATCCACCGGTTTCCCGCAACTCTCACGATGTCGTCAGTCCACCTGGTGGGAGGCCTGCCAACGCTTCGTCTTTCGGTTCGTGGTCGCCACTCGAGGACTTTTCTCCCCCAGCGGTTATCTGTTCTTCGAGCGATGTGGCCCGCCCATTGCCACTTAAATTTGCATATTTTTCCAGCTATGTCAGTGACTTTAATTCTTCGACGAATTTCCGTATTCCGGATTCTATCGCGCAAAGAAACTCCAAGCATAGCTCTCTCCATAGCTTGTTGGGTAACTCTGAGCCTCTCTATGAGTAATAAAATAAAAAAATATTGAACCATGGTAAGTAATTAAAAACAAGTTTTTAACATAATAAGCAGCATATTATTATTAAGTAACAATACATGTTAAGAATGATGATGTGTTGCCGATGATATAGTCATAATGGTGGTGTCGCTGGAGGAGCTCAATACTATGCTCAGTGACCTCAGTATCGTCTCCCAACAGGTGGGTTTTAAGATGAACATGGGCAAGACTAAAATCATGTCAAATGTCCATGTCACACCCGAGTCGGTTATCGTTGGGAATGATGCACTCGAAGTTGACCACTATGTTCACCTTGGACAAGTTGTCCAATTGGGTAGGTCCAACTTTGAAAAAGAGGTCGCCCGAAGAATCCAACTCGGATGGGCAGCGTTCGGGAAACTTCGTGATGTCTTCTCGTCCAATAATCTACAGTGCCTGAAGACTATAGTCTTTGACCAGTATGTGTTACCAGTGATGACTTATGGCGCTGAGACGTGGTCCTTGGCTGTTGGCCTCTTAGAGAGGCTCAGAGTCACGCAATAAGCTATGGAAAGAGCTATGCTTGGAGTTTCTTTGCGCGATAGAATCCGGAATGCGGAAGTTAGTCGAAGAAGTAAAGTCACTGACATAGCTGGAAAAATATGCAAATTGAAGTGGCAATGGGCAGGCCACATAGTTAACCGTTGGGGGAGAAAAATTCTTGAGTGGCGACCACGAACCGGAAGACGTTGACAGCCCTCCCACCAGGTGGACTGGCCACATCGTGAGAGTTACGGGAAACCAGTGGATGCAAGTGGCGAGTTGTCGTTCATTGTGGCGTTCTATGGGGAAGGATGACACCATGTTATCTATAAAGATTTAATCTATGATCACAATAGCTAAGCACTGGCCCTTAATTTACATCAATAAGTTGACATTATTGATACACTCAACAAAACTTCATCTCGTAAAGATTCGGCTCTTGGCGGCAGCGGTGAAACTAAAGATATAGATTTTAATTAACGATTTATTCACGTAAACTAGTATACTCGGGTAAATAACATTTTATGAATGAGAATTTACGTTAAAATGTAAATTTATGTGTACAATTATATGATAAGCCTTGAATCACGGCCTTGTGGTTCATTTAAAACCATTGAAACTATATTTATTATTCCCTCTCTCCTGCTTCATTTTGCAATGATATTACTTATTTTACATTAAATTAGAAGTAAAATACAATAACAATCATTTAGTTAACATAATATAGACTTAATTGTGCACGTAGAAGTCGTATTAGACGTGTATGCCTCATCAACTATCGTTTAAGCTCACTGAGACAACGTTCAAATGCATCGATGGCGAGCATGCATACTGAGGCAACTGTCCGCTACACCACACGAGCACCTCATCTCCACAATATCTCTGCCGCGTATATAGGTGCAAGCGACCTGCCTCAGTATACGTCGTACCGATTGACAAAAGGGTGTTAGATGCAATCATATACGTTACTTTATTTCCGAAACTAATAGGAATATTCGTACGAAATTTCTGTGGCAGGTAGATTTTAGTATTTTAGTAATAAATCTGCAAAAAAACGAAAATCTCAAAATTGTCAGTTGCATCAGTATACGTAGGAGGTATCGATATGTTTTTAAGTATGGCATTTTATTAACGTTTCACCTGTTGTACCGTTTCTATTATCAAGTTTGAAAAATGGCAGATGAATGAGGCAAAAATCCTCTTTCTCGAAGAAATGCCCATTAGTCTTTACAGAAGACACATCAGCAGGCAAGTAAGCATGGCAGCGGGAAGAAAACCAGTGCTATTTAGCGATAGGTAGTACCTAATTTGAATTTATTTCATTTTTTTTAAACTAAAATACACTAAGCGTGCTCCTCCATTGCAACTTTTCCTCACGATAAGATTCATACAAACCAAAATAATTTGAATTTCTACTCTATTTATTTTTTATTTCTTTCTGTTTTTTATTTTAAGTATTGTTATTATAATTACAGCTTTTTATTTTGAACTTTGCAAGTTTTATATGTAGGTAGGAGGGCCAATCAACTATTTTACCGACACTTTAGGCGTCTCCTTCGCTACCAAAATTGTCTCTGGTGTTACCAAAAAATCGTACTTCCAACAAGATAAATCAAGGTTAATAGGTTGAACTTATGTAGGATGGCATGTTTCATCTACACCATCTATTAAATTACAGAAAAAACATGTTTACTTACAAAAATCTGCAATTGTTTGAAAAATTTTGCGGACAGATTAGTGTCGGTAAAAAATTGATTGGCCCAGGTACGTATGAAGTAAATTGAGCAGAGAACGGCGGAATATTAAAATCGCTAATACGTTTCTCGCTAGCAGTAACGGAAATGCCTTAGGTATAGCTTTGCACTAATCGTAACCCAAATCACTCAAAGCGATTGTGACGTGGAATTCCCCTATCTATGCAGGGTCTAAATTACCTGCGAAAACTCGCATTTTTTAGTACCGACGAGAATTTAGACATTTCTTATCGGAAGTCTCGATCTGAATACTTAATTTGGCTTATTTATAGAACCGGGCGCTAAAGTTGTGGTTAAAATAATACTTAACTATTTTAGTTTGTGTTTGCTAAAGCGGTTTATATTTTTTATTCTACCTACTTACTAATAAAACCCATGGAGCATTTAAGAAAACAAAAATGTAAGAAAGTATTTTCTAAAATCATAGGTACTTTTGGACTTCTATAAAGATTTTTTTTGTAATTAACTTACCTTCCTTTTTGTCAAATTTTATGACTTTGTGCCAACGGAAAGTACTTTTTTGGTTTCGAGTCACAGTTTTTCAAAAATACACTTTCAAATGATTAGTATTTATCTTTTTATTGCGTCTTTTGAAACGTGTGAGTCCTAGAACTCGGTGAAAATAGACCTGTCAAATTCATTCTAAATAGGTACTAATTCAAATTATTTTATTTATCCGATTGCATAATTGATCCAGATACATATTTTAACTGACGTAGAAACAACATGAGAGGTGAATTTAAATAAAAAAACTGAGACAAACCCCGTCTCCAATCGCACATGGTTGAATGTCGTCCCATTGTTAGTTTTTCTAGACTAAATAGTTCAATAGCCTCATTAAACCGATGGCTTCCTGTAGTGACGAATATACGTCTGCTGGAGACTATTATTAACGTGATTCATTCATACAAGTGACTTGACAAGTCAAGTGTGCGAATACATTGCCGTTTTGTAGAATTGTTAATGTGTTGTAGGTAGCAGATACAAGATACCTAAGTGTCCGTAACGTACACTTCACTACATAGTATAAAACAAAGTCGCTTTCTCTGTCCCTATATCCCTATGTATGCTTAAATCTTTAAAACTACGCAACGGATTTTGATGCGGTTTCTTTTAATTAGATAGAGTGATTGAAGAGGAAGGTTTATATGTATAATAACATCCATCATCATATTATTATTTAGTATCAGCATTGCACCCGTGCGAAGCCGGGGCGAGTCGGTCGCTAGTAAACTAATAAATGTCGCTGGGAACTCGAAACGAAAGATTTGTTTTCTTTTTCTTTCTCATTTTGAATCTTCAGGGAAACGACGAAAACCGATGATCCCGATCGATATTACCTGAAATTCTGGTTGTACTGTACTGTATAGTCAAGGAAAATGAATCAGATCACGTACCCGAGTGGAACCGTCGTACTACTAATGCCATGTTGACATCTCATACAATTGCCAAAGAAATTGTAGAGAAATTGACGACGAAAAGGTTCCACCGCGGTATGTGATTCAGTTTTCTTGACTATATACAGTTTGCACGACGGACCGCGATTTTGCATTTTTTTATTATGTTTTGGCAAAATGAAAAGAAGTTCAACACAAAGACCGTGAACGGAAGAAACAAAAGAGAACGGGTAGGTACTCAATCTGTGGTTTTGGGTGAACATTCGAGCATTTGGTTTACCAAAAACTAGCGTGATTCGTTTCTAGGCTTACTTTGGAATGAAAGATTTTATTCAAGATTTTTAACGAATTATGTTTAACACACACACAAACATACACAGACACACATACACACACACACACACACACACACACACACACACACACACACACACACACACGATTAGGTACGATTGAGCTCATAATTACATTATGTCGTTTTTGAATTAGGTATTACATGAACTTACATTGTCAATGGTACAGTGTGCAGGTAAATGATAAATATAATTATGTCAGTACGAAGAATTCCAAAGGCTTGGGGAAAAAATATAAATTGTATTATTACCTAATATTTAGATTATACACACACAAACATCACGCCTGTATTCCCAAATGGGGTAGGTAGAGCACACGAAACGTTACCGCTTCGGAGCTACTTTTACCAATTGTAGGTTTAAAGTTTGTCAAAACAAGGTACAATAGTGACAGGTTTGTATTATGTTTAACGATTGACATATTTCCGTTACTATCGACAAAAAAATACTGTTGCCTTACTCTAGGTCATGTATTCTTACCTAAAAAGGGTCAATGCTAAAACCAAACAGACTCCCGTAAGTCAGTCAAGTGGGTGCCGTCCGCGCCTACACGGGTTCCCCGCTGAGTCAGCACCGTAGGCAACAAGTAGGAGGGACCTTACTAATTACGGTTGAGCTCACCTGATACAACAAAGCGTGACATATCAGATACGGCACTGTTTCTAGGGCCGGCAGGACGTGTCTAATAGGCTGAAGCTGTCCAGCGATTTAGGCTACAGACATTACCAAAGAAATAGACAAACAACTACAACTACATTTGAATTTGAATTTGAACTAAAAATTACCAAAGACAGTCATACATACGCTCGAAAAACATAACCCTCCCTCGGTCAATCGTGTAAAAAGATATTGTTTACATTTATGTTTTCCTTACACAATACTCGAACTTGAATCAAGAGCTTTTTAAATAAATCACCTAAATAGAAGATGTTTACTTAATTGCCTGAGATATCCAAAGTCTTGAATATTAATATATATTAAAATGCTTAATTAAATTAATTAGAAACTGTATCATAGTTTCACAATAATGACTTTCCTATACTTTCTGTTTAATTTGCAACATTGTAGGCCGAGCTACTTTCTGCGATGTTATTATACTTATTTTAATTATGGGTTATAATCACACAGTGATTCTGTAGGCCGCAAATCATCTCGCCACCGCATGGAATTGTTAAGCTGTGGACTAAACAAAGCGTTAAATTTTAAACCGTATCGATGTGGAATTAGAACTGCATTTGCAATGCCAATGTTTTACAGATAACGTAGGGTTAAGATGCTTCTCTCGATATGGATTGGTGTATGAAGTACTTATTCTGCGGGACCACCAGAATTCGAGTAAGTACTTACCAGATTGTTGAACTGCCACCGGACCTGCATAAGTGTGCCTATTGCCTAAGTATACGTCAAGTATACGCTAGCTCAAACATTCTCAGTGATTGGTCCCAACTGTTGAACTAACTTTTTAGTATTTAACCCGTCGAATACATACTATACATAAATAACTGAGTTAGAAAAAAATCTCGATTGTTTTTAACCCGTCGCGCGACTAACGACTTTTTTGGGTAATTTTGGACTAAAACCCTATGTTAAAGAGTGATCGAAACGAGTACAGTACTCGTGATTAGTACATTTTTGTTACCAGTTTCGATCACCCTTTTTAACATAGGGTACTATTCCAAAATTACCCAAAAAAGTCGTTGGTCGCGCGACGGGTTAAAGACAATCGAGATTTTTAAACTCATTTATCTATGTATATTTGTATTAATTTGTGTCAACCATCTAAAGAGGGTATTAAACCAATGCGGGCCGAGCTACATCCTCTACAATTTGCAATAAGGCATAAATGTCACAATGACTTTTAATTGAAAATGGTTTTCGATGTTTTGAGTCGTATGAATAAATGAGTACAGTAAAGAAGTTTCTGATCGATTACGCTAACTTGTTTTACGTGAGTTGTGGCATTGTTCTAAGATCATGACGTATCTAACGTGAGCATAGCGTGTCCAGCGAGCGTGCAGACGCGTGAAATGTAATGGTCAGTGAAAGTGCCCAAACTGTACTAGATAATGTTATTTCTTAATCATTTGTTTCCGTTTAAGGCAAATTACGGGCGTGTCATGTTTTTAAACGTACGGCAATCAAGTCCTTTTTGGAAAGAAATAAAAAAGAAAAAGAAAAAAAAAGAAAGGTAACAGCACTTTCGATTTAATGAAGTGCATGTGTCTAAATGATTTCGCCGCCGGATTGAGAAATAAAATGAACACAGGTAATATGTTTCCCAGAACACATGCCTCATGGTAGAGTTTGCATTCTGTGAATCAGCAGTGTTTTTTAATGAAATTAAATGTTTCATCCTATGGTAAAATGGTAATAGGTAATGTACGTCAAGGTACGGTGGTATTATAAAACCGAGATGAGTTTACCATTCGAAAGAACCGTTAGCACAACAGTACATACTGAATAAAAATAATCATAAGTTCTAGTATCTTAAGAGACTGGTCGACGCCACCGGAGACGAGGACTGGCAGCTTCCTCGCACAGCGTTTTAGCATCGCCATACAGCGAGGAAATGCTGCCAGCATTCTTGGAACCATGCCACAGGGGCCTTTTTTAGAGTTATATTAGTTTGTAATTATTATTATTAAGTTTTTATTGTTAAAATTATTTGTAAATATATATCTATGATTATGTTCATAGTTTGAGTGCAGACACTTATCGATAATAGATATACAAAGTACCTATGCTTAATTGTATACATATAATCAGTCACTTCACTACGTATTTATTATAACTCTATTCTTGGTGAATGCAGTGTCACACAAATCACATGGATGGCATGGATGAGGATGGGTTTGTGTGATTTGTGTGTGTTCTTACAGTGTGGAGGTGGAGGAACTGCATGAACACGCATATTTTGCATTAACTTTAGCTATCATAAGGTCGCGGATGAGTAAATAAATTCTTTTAGTTCATTGATATGGATTTCCGCAAAGTAACGCTGGTTCAACCTACTTTAGTCCTGATTTATTCCTTACTATAGTCCTGTTTATGCCTCAAAAACTAAATTGTAATGGGATTTCGGCAGCTAAGATTAACCCCAAAATGGCTCATTTACTTACTCATAACACCTCGTTCATACTTCGTAACAGATCAATGCGCAAGAGCACGCGATATCGCCGCTCTTACCATCGTTAGGTGTCAAATGAAATCTGCCAACTTTCCACCATTATACAATACGGCTAATGGACGGGGTGATTGCTTTTGAGGCTGATTAGAAGATTATGTGATTGATTAATGTAGGTAGTAACCATTAAGTAAGCCGTCAGTAACTACATCTTGTCTGTATACGAAAATATAATGTAGTCAAAATATCATATACGGGACTTATCACGCTATTTTTACACAAGTAATATTTACCTCGACGTTTCAGCAACGTTACAGTTGCCGTGGTCACGAGTAGACTGAAGTGTGGGGTGTCAAGTCTGCCTAGCAGCGCGAGTTCTTCGAACTATCCGCACTTGATCACTAATAGCACCGGCACTCGTATCACGAACTACCTACCACTACTACTAGTTCGCTACTAGCAGCTGAAATTACCAGCGGTTGAAACTTCAAGATTTTATCCCTATCCCGTGGGAATATCGGGATGAAAGTAGCCTATGTGTTATTTTTTTTTCGTTTAGGTGTATATACACATTTGTCACTTATCTATTTTAGACGTGCAGCTACCTACATGTGATTTTGAAATTTTATCTGTATCCCGTGGGAATATTGGGATAAAAAGTAGCCTATATGTTATTCCAGATGTCCAGCAATTTACATACTAAATTTCATCCAAATCCGTTCATCCGTTTTAGCGTGAAGGAATAACAAACATACACACGCACACACAAACTTTCGCATTTATAATATTAGTAGGAAGATAAAAACAGTAAGGATAAACGGTCCCTCCCCATAGAAGGATTCGTTCCGTTAGTATCAATAACGTGGTCAGTCGGTAGTACTTCCTTTACACTTAGACACCTGAGGTAAACGATTATGAACCTTAGCTGTTTGGCATAAAGGCGCACGTATGATTCAAGTAGTGGTTCTTAGAAAGAATGTCGTTTGACACAGAAACGCTCGGCGTAGTTTGTTAGTGCTACTGGAGGTAAGAAAAAAATTTTATAACAAAAAAGTGAACCGACTACAAAAAAACATGAAAATAATTTTCTACCAGTCTGAAGAGGGAACTATGGCCCAAGCCCTCTCATTCTGAGTGGAGGCCTGTGCCCAGCAGTGCGACGTATATAGGCTGGGACGAAACTGAAGTCGGTGCCTCAACACGAGCCAGCAGGAGTGGACCTATAGTCGTCTTCTTCACCTACATACCTTATACATACCCATATACATACCCATACTTTATATATTAGACTTCAATCACTCCTGCTGTCTCGTACTGAGGCACCGACTTCAGTTTCGTCCCAGCCTATATACGTCCCACTGCTGGGCACAGGCCTCCACTCAGAATGAGAGGGCTTGGGCCATAGTTCCCTCTTCAGACTGGTAGAAAATTATTTTCAT
Organism: Choristoneura rosaceana; assembly: GCA_037349165.1. Classification (NCBI taxonomy): domain Eukaryota; kingdom Metazoa; phylum Arthropoda; class Insecta; order Lepidoptera; family Tortricidae; genus Choristoneura; species Choristoneura rosaceana. The sequence continues at coordinate 5,175,613 of JAZBNJ010000026.1, forward strand.
GTTTTTTTGTAGTCGGTTCACTTTTTTGTTATAAAATTTTTTTTTCACGCTTTTTAGTGTTAATAATCTAAAATACAATAGCTTAATGTCAACTGCTTGACACCTTTTACGAAAGATTGCTTTTTCTGATGCAGAGACGTTCATTATTGAGGAGTCCTGGTGCTTCACCACCCATTCTATTTTACCATATGCATTACGACGAGCATAAATTGCTTATCAACTGTGTTAAAGTAATTGAAATTCAACCCGTGAAGTACTTGTTATTGAGTAGTAGCTCTGTTGGTCAAATGTGGTCTCCATCATCAGTTCCATTTCACCAAATTATGATTATCAAGAGCAAATGCACGAGTTACTGCAAAATATATCCAAATTACCACAGGTGTCCCTACAACATTTGAAGAGTTCCCTCGATTTCTTTAGGATCCAATCATCAGATCCTGATTTGGTGCTTATGGGACCTAATTGAAAGCATTCCTAGACGATCGCAAAAAAAAAATTTCAAATCGGTTCACAAACGACGGAGTTCTGAGGTAACAAACATAAAAAAAAATAAAAAAAAAATAAAAAAACATACAACCGAATTGATAACCTCCTCCTTTTTTTGAAGTCGGTTAAAAAATGGTATACTTCTTTTTTATTCGACTGGATGGCAAACGAGCAAGTAGGTCTCCTGATGGTAAAAGATCACCACCGCCCATAGACACCCGCAACACCAGGGGTATTGCAGATGCGTTGCCAACCTAGAGGCCTAAGATGGGATACCTCAAGTGCCAGTATCAGTGCAAACACAATACATCACCTTTGTAGCAGGTATATTATTAAGTATAGAAGCGTCTTACTATTTGACGTCAAAGGTCGAATATTAATATTGTATTGATCTTGACTTTGAAATCTGACTTTAGTCACTACTTTCGCAACTTACTTCAACATACGTTAAGTTAGTGACTCATCTTCAACAGAGGACAAGTCTAACATTGGTTTTCCTCATAAACAAAGTATTGAAGTAGTATCCAGCTGTGTGTGTTGTATATTATAGTAATAGTAGGCACAGTTTGGAAGGAGCTCTAATTAGTCGCAGTATGAACAAGCATCGATAACATGCAGTTAGTGGCTGATTATGAAAAGTGCAATTACAGGGAAAGCGTGTAAATAATTAGTGGATGGTACGACGAAAGTGCAGGCTTTTTCCGTGCTGTGCGTTATACTGATAAACGTATTAAGTACATGCAGAAAATTGTTACATATATTCAGGTTTTCTTGACCTGTGGCCAGTATTATCGATTTCGGTACGTTTCGATTTTCAATTTTGCAACAAATAATTAACCATGCTAAAATGAAATTTATTAGAATACCAAAACCTAAAGAATATAATTCTGCACATTAGTAAGCTGCAAAAGGCTACAAAAATCAAATTGCAATATTATCTAATTAACAATACAAAAAAAAAAACATGTAAGTACCAATGAAATTGTCGAATAATCATAATTATTTAAATTTTTTTACCAATAAGATAATCGGTCTAACAGAAATAATTTTAAAATTATGTATTTTTCTATTATTATTTACAGTACTCCTAAATAATGCACTCCTAAATCGTAGTTATATATTTATACTTATAATTTGCACGGGTTTTCTAAGCATTCATTATTTCAGTGGAGATTTTTTTTTTCAGTTTTATTACTACGAGTATCAAACTCTATTGAGCTTCTTTGGTGCTTAACTTATGAATTATTTAATACCGTAAGTATATAAATCTAAGCCCTAAAAATTATCATGTACACCAATATATATATATAGAAAATACGCACAAGTAACGTAAAAATAAAATTTCCAAAATGCAAATGTCGTTTAACCCTTAACCAGGCAACGAGGGTTTTATTGAGTAAATTTTATGAAATTCAGGAATTAGTTTATATATAGCAAAAGCAACTCAAAAAGATTTTTTTTATTTTTTTTTATTTATTATTAAAGAAAAAAAACCTTGTGGTCCCTATGGGTACCTTGTATGGGCAAGTAAAAAACATGTGGTCCATATGAGTACCTTGCCCAACATTTTGAAGTTTTTGAAGAAATGTGACAGCTTCATTTAGTGGGTGAGATGGTGGTGCAATTGGTGAACATGGTGGTATTGGTGGTATAATTGAAGAAGATGGTGATGTGATTGAGGTAGATAGTGGTGGAGCAACTGGAAGCGAGGAATCTATGTCAGATAGTGGATTATTTGCTTCATTTTCTAATATTAAATGTTTGCGTTGCTGAGTGATGAAACTGGACTAGTAGAAATGATATCAGCTGGCAGCTGAGGTGTGTTTCTTCAAAACCCAAGTCCTAAGATTGAATAAGTTGACTTCTTTGATCAGTTCAGTCACAGGATCAAGAGAGAATACGTCGAGTAAGTCATCTTTAGGAATACTTTGCAATTCATCTAGCTTGTGGTTGATATTGTCAAAAAATATATTTGAAAATCATCATCGTCGGTATCTTCATCTTCTGATGAGACCATTCTTTGTAATTTTCATTCGATATCCCTGTCTTTCAGCGGTCGAGGCGGAAAAACAAAGGCCTCATCAATATACCTCCCGACAAAATTTGAATGCGCATCGGGCAATGATCGTATATGGACCACATAATTCAAATAATCATTACAAGTACAAAAACATTTGTTATGAAACATAAAATGCATTCGGAGAACGTAAAAACTCTCAAATATATGCGCAAAAGAAAGAAACAATACTCACCGGATTTTTATTCCACACTTTCGGCAATCAACTGCACAGTGCGCTACAAAAACAGTCCTTGTTTGCAAAAAGTTTGAAATATCGAAACTTTTTTTTTTTTAATTTTCTTATGTGCGATCCGTTACACGCAAATAATGATCAATCACTAGAAATATTTGTTGTCTATAAGTCTTTGACATATTGTGGTCCTCAGGAACACGTTGCTCGATAAAAAAAATCTAACATAATGTGGTCCTATATAGTACATTGCCTGGTTAAGGGTTAACTTATTTTAAATATAGCCTTTGATGCATCTTTCTGACAAATTGAGCACGTACATTAAATTCCAAAGGCATGAACACATCGTTGGACATAACGTGTCAATTTTATGTTCTTGACCTTACCCATAAGCGCCGAGCCAAACACAAATTTGCAAACACCAAATCAATTCACTTTTTAAGTAAAAAAAAAATACAAAATTTGATATACCAATCTTATTATTAATGCTATAAGGTGCTTTGTATGACGCTACATGTTGGATTTGGTGAGGTTTGTATACGAACTGCAAACATTTGATAGCGTGGGTGTTTGGCCAAATTGTGAGAGGTCCAAATCGAAGGATCATTGTGCCTGGTAATCATTATTGTCAGTTAGACTTATCTTTTTGGAACCTCTTTAATTAAACCAGGCATCACTTTATCACTTGAAGTCATCGTTAAGTAATGAAAGAGAACCATTTCCACCATCGAGTACGTCTATGTACCTACCTTAAAGAATGATCTGATTCTCCCCCGGTCCCGGGTTCGATTCCCGTGTCGGGGCAGATATTTGTATGAAAAATACGAATGTTTGTTCTCGGGTCTTGGGTGTTTAATATGTATTTAAGTATGTATCTATCTATATAATTATGTTTATCCGTTGCTTAGTACCCATAACACAGCTTTGCTAAGCTTACTTTGGGACTAGGTCAATTCGTGTGAATTGTCCCGTGATATTTATTTATTTATTTATTTTATTTATTCTGACAAATGTTTTGCAAAAGTTTTGACAGACCAAAATTTGAAATGCTTTGTGTGTTTGAGATGTATTTATTTTCACTGCTTCTGTAAATAGGGCTCTGCAATAGTCTCGTAAGACCCACGTCAAATTGTGATCATTAGAATTTGAAATTTAATGTCAATTAGTGAAGATGACATGAACTTCGACGTATGTCCTAAATTTAGGGCCTTACGAGGATAGAGTTCCTAAACAGGAGCTACTTAATAAGCAATGCGCCTTTAATTCCCGTCGTGAGGCGGATGTTCACGGTGGCCATGATTGTTTGACCGATAGTTCGTTTTTATTTTCTTACTTATACGTATTAAAAATACTTTTATTGTGACCAATTGAACTTTGAGAAACCCGTGTAAGATGTAGTTCGCCAATATGCATAGAGCATACTTAGGTTTTAAATTACTTATATAATTACTTATATTACACCGAATTAGATAGGTAGGTAGTAGGTACTTAAAGCGAAAGTGACAAGAATTCTTCAACTTTTGCTCAGGGAATAGTGAAACGTCGTGGGTAAAATAATATTAAATGCTGTACGATCAAAAAAACGTTATTAATGAAAATAGTTATGAGTTATAACGGCTATTTGCAATGAAAGTTGTGGTATTTAAAGATTTCTAACAGACTTTATTTTATCGAATTAGCAAACACATGGTAAAAGTTAATCATTATATTTTTCCAATTCATCACGGATACAAAAGTAAGTTGGAATGTATTTTCCTTGTATTGGAAGAAAAAAACCCGAGAGGGTTTCCACAATGATATAACCACAATACAATCTTTTTCGGGCCACCATATTAAGAGTTCACTGACCACTATTCCTCAAAGTTTATCGACCCAAAGGGCATATTAACGATCAATATGGGATTTTATCGAAAAAAAATATTTTTAAAAGGAAACCGAAACCAGCCAGTGATCGCCTACTTCGGCCAGCGGTGGGCGCGCAGGTGCGGGCAAAATAGCTGCGCACACGACGCCGCAGACACGCGTGGTACGCGCGCATCTTTTAACACCTGACGCGCATGTACACAAATACGAGTTTGCGTATGTGAATTGTGTGTTTTTTTGTGATAAGTGGGTGTGTGAAAGTGATTGATTGAATTAGTTTAACGATAAGAAGATAGTGGTTACTTGGTGGTTGATCTTTTTTTTTTGGTAAGTAACAGTTTGTTTTAAACTTTCGCGGTGTGGACGTTGGTACCCAGTGAAATTATTATTAATACGTACAAGTCTTACGGTAGCCAACGTTATTTTGCGAGAAAAAAAATACGCAAGATTACAAGTATACATAATAGTAAATACATATAGACATTTTTAAATTTTCGTGATTTTCACTCATAGTCAAAATACCATAAACAGGACTTATCACGCTAAAACGTACGAATAATATTTACCTCGACGTTTGACCACATTACAGTGGCTGTGGTCACGAGAAGACTGAAACCACTACTCGTGACCACGGCCACTGCAATGTGGTCGAAACTTCGAGGTGTATATTACTCGTGCGTTTTAGCGTGATAAGTCTTTTTTGTGGTATTTTGACCATAGATAATTTAGGCATTTACAAATATTAACTTTTTAGGGAAAATATAATAGAGTTTCCGTGGTTTTGTTGACTTATTGAAAACAATATGTATCTAACTTACATCTACATGAGCTTTATTTTAACCAACTTCAAAAAAGGAGGAGGTTCTCGATTTGTCAGAATTTTACATTAAGCCAGCAGGTGAAGAGCAATGAAATAAAATTAAGATTTTTACACACATTTCAACCTAATCGTAAACCAATAGGTGAATACCAAAATTCGAGTCATTGATATTTTACTAGTTTTATTAGTATAGCCTTGTTAATTAAATCCGGCTTCGGGTTGCGGTAAATCTATTGCTTATGCAAAATTTGCGTAAACGACGGACGGACGAAAAATCCTAAGAGCCTAATTTGCATAGAATATTCCTATGAGCGATGATCTGTTAGTCATACTTGTGTTTTGATGTCAAACACCATCGATTTTAGAGATATACTCAAGTTGTTTCTACACATGATTTTACATTTATACAGGTACTTATGTTACTTGCATATGCTGAGTGGAGACCCTTTTTGATAAATCCTGTCGTGTCACTAAGTACTTACTTAATATAGTTTTAGTGCTAGTTTTAGTCTTAGTCTTAGGTGGTACTTATGGAGCCAAAATAAATCTTTCTTTCTTTCGTTCATATCAATTTCAGTCGATAATTTTTTAACCGAAACATTTTAGTATTTTGGAGTGTTTTAATGAATCAAGAAATGAAAATTGGCCGATCATGTGATGTATTTTTAATAGGTATATCAAGTGGAAATGGACGTATAAATATTTTGAAAAATATATAAATTTTTATTAAAACTAATCTGGATAGAAACAAAAATAACAAAACTATATCCAGACTAACTGTTGCCCTCGACTTTGTGTGCAAAAAGTTCCGTGCCCCCATCACTTTAAAATTAAGTTGGTAAATTTATAATCTTTTAAAAACTTGTAAAATCTAAAAAAAATGTTTTCACAGTTAACACTGGCGTGTCCATCACTCTCAAATCGTAAAAACTTGTATGGAAATGATTCGTAACTTTCACGTGGTTTGGAAAATGCATAGAAATTGTTCGTTTACGTTACCCATGTTGACCAATATGTATTTATGTAAACTTCTTAAATGTAAAGACGGTTCACAACTTATTGAACTTTTAAGATAATGAAAATGAGCTATACCTACTTTATTTTATTTATATTGTAGAATAAATATGTTTTCCAGTTTTAAGTATATGTTAAAAGTAAAGTTTTAAATAATTTAATAGCTGCCGGTTCAAAAGGTCAATCTAATTTAAATATCTATTATAATTAAATCATTGTCATGTATGGACAAGTCTGTCCACTATTATAAATAAATGACCGATTCAATCAACACATTTGTTAATTTTAATATGAAATGAATTGCCACCGACGAAGGTTTGCGGCTTTGTTGTTTGAGGCTTGGTTTGTTTAGTTAGGAGTTAGGAAGGAAAATAATATCATCACTACGTTGAATAAACCTCGTATCTAAAATCAATATGTCAACAAAATTGAACCTTGATGTAATGTCTATAAAGTTTACTCAGAAAAATTATCTATTTTGAGCTACGAGTTTTTTTTAAAGTAATGACGATATTATAAGTAATAATAATAACAATAATAATAGTAACAGCGGTAGTGATAATTATTCTATTCTCTGATCTGTTGTAAAATTGCACTGGGGCCGGGGCTAATTTTTTTTAACCTTAATCTTTTCAAATAAAGTAACATATTCTCTCATTTGCAGTTTTAAGTACAAGACGAATCAACACTAGATAACATTTTGATACCAATTTTAGTACTGACTAGTGTCAAGACAAATCAATTTCCTAGCTGAGAAATAAGCTAAGGTAAAGCTAAGCGCGATAAGATAAGGTAGCGCTGCATATCTTCCGCAGATTCGCTGCTTGCGAACTTTCCTCTAACTCAACAAGATTATATAATTAATATGACTACATTAGCCTAGTTTAAATTAATTTCTAAATTAACTATCGTTGACCTCATTGTTACTTCACGATCTATCAACCATGAAATATTTGATTTGATTAATAATGAGACGATTATAAATGTTTTATGAACCCCATTATGAGTACTTAACAGGTAAGTATTTATCTAGGTAGTTCTTGAGAAAGTAAATACCATTAATTTAATGTTGAGCCAGCTTTATAGGAATATTACGCGCGCGTATAAAAGTTAGATTAAATCTATAAAAGAAGTAGTAAATATGAAATAATTATTACGTGAAGAAAATCATAGATGAAACTCGATAGTTGAAAGTAATTCTGTAATTAAAAATTACTCAGGTGAAACTCACGGATACGACCATTAATATAATTCGTACATAAATTTTTAAACGCAGTATTAATATTGCAATTACATTATAATATTCGCAATAATAAAGCAGTCAAAAGCAAGTTATCAAGTAAACAACTCTCTAACGCGCCACCAGACTTTGTGCATCGTCCCGACTGTGTTTGGGCTATAAACATTAGTACCTCATCCTCCTATATCAGTATGTTATATGGGGTACGTATTTGAATATCGAATGTTAAAATAACGAACGTATTAAAATATCAAATGGGTCATAATATCGAAAAGGTATTTTTCTTAAGACCTTTTTTTTTAGATTGTTCTATACGATGCCAATTTAATGAATCCTGTAAAGTTTACGGTTTCAGAAAATAAACCTTTCGATATTATGACCCATTCGATATTTTAATACGTATATATTCGATATTTTACCATTCGATATTCAGATGCGTTCCCGTTATATGTGATGCGGCTAACCGCTAGAATTCCATTTAGATTATTGCGAAAACATCACGAATCTAAATATGTATGTTCATATTCATACATGCTGTCGGTACGTCGGTCAGTCGCTTTCGATGATCTCGTTGTGCAACCGACTCAGGCGCTTCCCGTTCCCTTGATTGATCGATTTCTACGACGCTTATCGTCAAATTGTTATAATAATCGAATTATTGTAAGATTAGTGGTTGCAGAATTCACTGTGCGTATAAGGCTGGTAGTAATAGGTGAAGAAAATTGCGACATGTTAAAGCCGATCTACACGATAAAGGCTTGAGTGTTGGGACAAATATGACACTTATAATGCGGATGCTTACATTGCCGTGAAAATCCTAATGGACGCCTTAATTATGTTCATGGACAAGAGGACAAGCCTCTCTTTCTATCATTAAGTATACTTATACTCGTACATATACCGTTTGACAGAAAGAAATGGTGAATGTGACTGTGATTTTGATTGCGTTAGACCTGGCTTCTGGACATTTGTATCACATACACCGGGCGAATTTATGTATATTATGGTTCAAGTGTAGTCGATCTTGAGTCAGCATACGTAGGATATGCAGTTAAAGGTCTGGTCTTCAAAACAAAAATAAGCGAAAGAAAGAAAGAAGAGTACATACAACATTTGAGTACACGAGTGGGTATCGAAAGGTGTGTGTAAACACAAGTATGCCTGCACGGGACAACATTTCACAGCTCGAATTACTTTTTATCTTGCATCTTCTTAAGTAACGACAGCATTTTATGCCCTAAAATTAAGGCATCCTACCAATTTTTTTGCATATGCGAACAAGTTTGCATGTATGGTAGGTTGCGGTAAAGTTGTCCATTTGTAGAAGAGTTTTCCAATAACTTTTGAGTAACGTGCTGGGATTCTCGGTGAGAATTCTTACTGGCTTGAAAAGTATGTTCAAGGGACTGATTATTGAAATCATATCTTTTGAAAATACCGTCGGAACACGATAGAAATCTGATTGAATTAAACTGTGATTTTGTACTACTTAATCGTCTTTCAAATTTAGCACAATTTGATCAGTGATTTCCAGAATCGGCTCTTTGTATACAAAAATAGGCAAACTTCTGCTCTTATTTGGGGTAGTTCAAAAAGTTGGATACCTTACCGCTGGTTATTAAAATTGGAATCAAAGTTTTCCGTTGTGATATGAAAATTAACCATACAATAAAATGTATGGAAACTTTTTGTAATACAATCAAACCTTTTCCAATGAGTAATTTTATATACCTACTTAATTAAAGTAATTTAACGCAATCCAACTTTTTGGTTTCCGTACATATATAAAAATAGCCACAAATAGAGAGAGAGATGGAGAAGTCTCGCAAAAGCCGCAGTCAATCTACAAGACAATCCATAACCACGACCACTTCGTCAGAAGTGTACGACTGAGAAGAAGATAAATAGCAACGAATATCGCTTATACAAAAGATGAATTTTTAATTTCATTTGTCTAATCTCGTTTTTAGAAACGAGATAGAAATGGAATTAAAAATGCAGCTTTCGTACACGGGAAATAAAAAAAGAAAAAGAAAACTTACTTTTGTTAATTAAAAAAAGAGGTAACCTACTTACGGGACGAGATGTTCCTTGCGTATCACTGACTGACACGCAGACATTCTTCAACAAGACTTCGAACCTTACAATCGAAAAAACATATCCAAAGCTAAAATAACCCTCTACTGTTAATGCACAACCTTGGCCCAAAAACATAGACAAGCCACAATACGCTACCAAATGTCTGATAGTCAATCCTCCCACTTCAAACCGGCATTGAGAGTCTTCAAGCACTTTGACCCACAACTTCCAGCCAAAGCCCAGTGAAATCGAAACTCAAGTTAGAATCATCTGTTATTGACTTAACACTCGTAAAGATTACTGACGCGCCTTCATTAAACAAGTCAGACCGAGGCCGGGAGCTCAATGATGACAAACAAATCAATGCCACCAGCTTTTTGGCTACAATTGGAATCTATTTTGACTAGAACATTAACGATGATGTCATGTTTGGGAATAATTCCGATCCGCTTTGGCGATCCCTTACTTCAAATAGCGAAATTATTGTGTTATACCTACTTGTGATGATATTAAAATAAATTTGTAGTAGGTACAAAAATATTTAGTAAGTGACGTCACGGTCTCGGGCTCAGCAGGGCTCCTCCGAAACTTGAAGTTCGTGTCGTGCGGCCCTCCGACACATAAACTGTTTAATACGAGAGCGAGAGGGACCGCACGACACGAACTTCGAGTTTCGGAGTAGCCCTGCTGACTACCGAACTTTGACAAACCTCTATTCTCTGTATTTTTTTTTTAACAAAAGAAATAATATTTGGCCAATATTTTTTGATAAATAAATTGACGGAAAAAATAATTACAGGCTGTGATAAAGTGGATGAGAAAACCAAACACTTACTTTTACTTGATTCATTTACTGAAAATATTTTATTTTTAACTAAGTAACTCATTTCTAAATTATAATTTATAGAGTTTATTAAACAGAGCCAAACAGCCTTCAATACTAGTTAATTGTCACCCTAGCTTTGTTAGTATATAGTCTCTAACCATGTCCTTCTACATCGTAGCTATCAGTGAAACCACATAGACGCAAAGTAAATGTTTGTAGCTTTCAACACTGCCACTGTATTGAGACACGCAAACCGCCGCATTATGGCAAATATTGCCATCATTTCACGAAATTGCACCCGCCATTCGATACGAGTACCGTTAGCAACCAAACTTACCTATATGATGCCATGTATTTCAAGATAGATACTTATTAATATCACCCGAATCTCTACCTACTACTGGGCAAGGCGCAATGAATCAATGATGCAATGCCCATAATGTTGACTGAGGGTAAAGCCAGCTCTATGGCCACCTCTGACATGAAAAGTCTTCTTCGTATCCGTACCGAAAGGGTAAAAACGGGACCCTAATACTAAGACTCCGCTGTCCGCCTGTCACCAGGCTGTATCTTATGAGTTGTATTTATAACTAGCTAGACAGTTGAAATTTTCGCAGATTATGTATTTCTGTCACTGCTATAACAAAAAATACTGAAAACAGAATGAAATAAATATTTAAGGCGGGCTCCCATACAACAAACGTGATTTTTTTTGCCGTTTTTTGCTAGACGCTTGAAATATTCATAGAATATTTATTTGTATAATCACTTTAGAAATAAATAATAAAATTAAAATAAACTTTAAAGGGGGCTCCTATACAACAAACTTTTTTTTTTTGCCGTTTTTTGCTAATATCTAATATTGTATAGATAATGGCATGAAACCCTTAATAAATAAATAAATTAAAATTTTTGAGAAAGTCAAATTCGTAATTCAAATTCAAATCGTTTTTTGTATAAAAAGGCCACAAAGACACAGTACTGCAGTACCGCGAGACCCCCTTAGAGGCCGTGTAGAGCACGCGTCTCTATGAGTGTGTTCTTTTCGATCGATTTGATCGTAGCTTCCCTACTGCTTTAGCTTATATACTGTGACAATGGGCTATATTACACGTCATTAATTTTTATACACGTCAAGTGCTTATAATTTAGTTATTCATGAAATTTACAAAAGCAACTTGTAGCAAACTCCTTGGAGTTTTTCTACTTTTCTGATGTATTTTTGTAAAGTTCTTGTTTTGTATATTTTTCTTTTATTTACTTGTCATTATTGCTTTTGTTGTGCGCTCGTACGGTTGTGTTAAAAGTCAAGAATATATTTCAATTTCATCAATTATTCGCATTCATTTTAATACAGTCCACTTCCTACGCTTCACAACTAAAATAATCAAAATTTGGTTTACCGAGTCTTCAGTAACAAAACTGTTTTGTTAAGGTTAAATAGTTAGATTCTATCAATTAAACTCGTTCCCTTACTTGCTGCATTCCTTATGCAACGAACATACCAAATTGCAATCAACAACAATTTTCCGTTTGTTGGTTAAGCGGGTTTTGAACCGATTTAATCAATCGTCTGACACCTGTAATGAAATTTCACCAACTAATTGGTTACGGTAGAAAATTTTAACAGCGCTGCAGCGTTTGTTACAGCTTAAATTATTAGCGGACGACCGAAAATACACATCGACGCTTGAAAGGAGAAATTGACTAAGCGACATTTTTTTGAGATAGTGAGTTATATACATATTTTGAATCAGTAAAATTTACTGATTCCAAATATGTATATAACTCAGTACCTCGAAAAAATGTCGCTTAGTTAATTTCTCCTTTCAGGCGTCGACATACTTCCTTATATTTAACGATGATCCATTAATAAGTATGTAATTATGAGGTAATTATGTTGTGGCAATAAATTATTTTTTATTTTTATTTTATTTTATATTTTAATAAATCGTGTTATGATTGTTATCCAAATGGATTATGCATTTAATGGATAGTATAGTCGCTCAGAAATTGTAATAAAAGGGACAGTTGTATATTGTACATGAATGAAGTCAAATCCATACTAATATTATAAATGCGAAAGTGTGTGTTGGTATGTATGTTTGTCCGTCTTTCACGTCGAAACGGAGCGACGGATCGACGTGATTTTTGGCATAGAGATAGTTTATGGGCCAGAGGACATAGGCTACTTTTTATCCCGAAAAAATACACATTTCCCGAGGGAACAGCGCGCGACAACCGAATTCTACGCGGGCAAAGCCGTAGGCAAAAGCTAGTTAAATATAAACAGCCGTGGTTTACGTGGTGGACCTATCGCCTCTCAAGCAGAGGTTCGTGGGTTCAAACACCGGCCCGGTCCTCTCTTTTCGAAATTCATTAGCGAAATGACATTTGAAATTTACCACGAGCTAAGATGTAAATATAATAGGTATAGAAAATATCGCGAGGAAATCTGCACACACCTGTGAAGTAATTCAATGGTATGTGAGAAGTTCCCAATCCGCTCTGGGCCCACGTGGGAAATACGGCCCAAGCCCTCTAATTCTGAGAAGAGGCCTGTGCCCAGCAGTGGGACGTAAATAGGCTGGGATGATGATGATGAAGATAAATATTTGTGAGTGATTCTTGTTTCTGTGCACATTGTTCTCACTACCATGGATGTATTACTCTTACAAATAGTTCAAAAAACGTTTAATCTTGTGATAATTAATCTTAATAAGATAAGCTCACGTAGGTAAGTATCATAAATAATTTGTGAATCCGTCCATCATAATAACTTTAGCATTTCCTAGAAATATAAGACAGTGTAATTAATTACATCTATGTCTACGGGAGTGATATTTATAGAAGTTAATGTTATACCTAAATATTTGTTTTTGTTTTTTCTAGTAGATCAGATAAAAGAAAATGATCTACAATAGCTGCTTTACAAATTAGGAACGTTTAGCAATTTGAAAATATCTTAATACATATTCCTTTCTGTATTGAACAAACTTTTATACACCTAAATATGTCCCTAAGCGTGATGGAATGTTCGAAGCGTGAACATGAATTACAACTACGTATTACGCTTACAAGGTGATGATAAATAAGTACCTACTCGTAGCTGTCATTGTAATTGAATTAACACTACTATTGACACTAACAGGTCTTTGGCATTGTCATTTAGTTAGGCACAAAAAGATTACCAAGGTCTGACGTAGCGTTACCTATATCCTACTGAGTCCTGACATTTTTTAACAAACTTAGCGTTTAAGACCTAGACGTGATTGAACTGCTTTGTTATTTTGGATATTATTTCAAAATTCTTAGAATTCTTTATTCAATGAACAATTTGTACTTTATAAAGTACATTCGGCCGTTATTCTCAGTGTTAATTAGTCCTTTATAAAGTACGCGAGTATTTAGGAGGTTAAGCGGTAAAAAAAATCTTTAATTGCAGCGGTTGTCGCCACAAGTACACTGAGTGCATTTTTGTTTAGCTGCGCGAATTATTTAAACTACCCGCACTTGATCTTTTATGAAATAGTTTTTCATTTGTGATAATTACTTTTTTCCCAGGTAAATGCCTAGTTATGGCGAGGTAGCGGTAATGGACCGCAGAGCGCGGAAAAATAATTATAGTCTGTATTACAAAGTATGACAATCTAGGTATACTCAGCAGCACAAAATTTGGCCTACTCTCCATACAATATAACCCACTTTTGCATACATTTGAGGGCCAGATTTTTTCCCGCTCAGTATGTAACATATAAAGTAAATGTACGAGCCATTATTTGAGTATTGGGAATTTAGCCGCTCTATATAGAATTTGACGTAAAAAATATTTTAATAGATATAAAAAATATTCGTAGAAAATCGCGTGGCGCTAATAACTTAGCACGTCTCGCATAAACTTGTTTACACTGTATTGTAAGGGTATTATGCGTTTGGTATCTAATTTAATTAGACTATGCCGTACAGCCTGACGTTTACAATTATAACGTGTTATTTTTTTATTACGTTTTAATTTATTAAACAGATTTGAACAAAATGCCTTACAGTACGGCATCATGATCAAATACGGAGGCTCTTATTGTCACTTGTCGTCATTTCTTTTTACTTTTTCATGTTTCTGTATCAATTTTATACTTTAAAATATCTAATTTTTGTGCTTCTAGACATTTGTGTCGAATTGTATAAACTATAAAAATATTTATTACTCATTTATACATAAGTGAGTACGTAAAGTACTAGAGTAGAGCAATTCACATGAGAACGGTAAAAATAAATAGGTAAAAAACGTGGTTGTAGCCCAAGATTTTAAGGATAATTTTCACACCAACACCAACTATCTTTTATCTCAGCAGTTTTTAATTTATGCAAGCAATAATTTTTAATTGGTTCCACTGCAACCACTCGGTACTACCGTCGATTTTACATATTTCACCACAATTTGTCTTTATTTGCAATGACAACTCGTGAGCAATGCGTCCTGATGAGTAAGGCATTTTCGCAATCGAAAGTGTGGACGAGATGCGAGCCAGCAGCGCCTGCGCAGCGCAATACAACAGCGGAGCTACTAAATTCACTTTTCTTTAGTAGAATTTTAACGAATTAAACTATTATTTTTGAATAATTTATTGAATCAGGCGTTACTTTGCCGAGGTCCATATCAATGAACTAAAAGTTTTAGTTTAAGTTTTAGTTTAGATTAAGTTCATTAGTATATTTTTATTTTTTATTTTTGTTCTAAATAAGGAATAGAAAGTACTTAGTCAACGACTTAAGCAGCTGAAAATGTTTGTATTTTGTCGCAACAAACAACAGACAGACAGTTTGAAGTATTTCCAATTAGTGAAAGTAACAGTGTATTAAAGTGTTTAAGTATTTTTGAGTGACTGCCAAAATTAATTCAAATAAAAAACATGTTGCTGATTAAGCGTGGTTAATTGGCACAAAATTAAGTATGCAACTCATTATAACGTGTATAATTATACTACCTACATAAGAGTTATTGTTAATTTATTCACATAATATTTTTATATAAACACATTCTATACGAGTATATTGGTATTGGTTCACAACCACCTTGGTGTCGTTTTTGTCTCCTGCCAGCAAGATATCCACATACGCTGACTTCTCTTGTCAGGTCAGACCTGTTGAGGAACATGTTGCTCTCGCATCGGTCTAGTCAGCCACCAAAGACGTTGTAACACGCCAAAAATCGTCTCGAACAGACGCGTAGGAGAGGATGAACAGTTTATTAAATCAGACTTTACATTACAAGCTCTACAAAACGGAATAATAGTTCGTAAAGAGGTAAATTCTCAGGCAGATTATGTATTTGTACTTAGTATCTAAGAAGTTAACAAAGAAATTATTATTTGAACAAATTCACAAATAAAGCGGTAATATTAACAAAAATAGTGGGTTTTATCGTCTCAGTACATTCAGCTGCTGTAAGCTGTGACTTCGGACACAATTGTTGCTAACTTATGCATAGGTAAATGCGTGTTGGTGCATTATGGTATTTCTAACGCTTGCGAGATACTAGTATTAGTAAGAGAAAACAATTTAGTAATTTAAATGTTAAAAAGGAGGTCTTGGACGATCATATTCTCACTTTTACAATTATAAACTCTAGTAATCATCTTTAAGCAATTTAATATTACAAATTTTGTAAATTATTAGACTAGCTATTGCTCACGAGTCCGTCCGCGTAGGATGTGTTTATTGCTATTCCTCGGGAACTGTGCAATTTTCCTGGATAAAAACTCCTCTATGTCCCTGGAACTCAAACTATGTGTATACTAAATTCATATAAATCGTTTCAGTTACTTAGATGTAAAGAGGTAACAAACAAACATACTTACAAATATGTTAGTGAGAAACAAGATTTATTTGCCAGAGCCACCTAAATATGCAAAAGAAATGGGTGAAATTGAACTTGCAAAATTTGACCACAAACAAACATTGCTAGTAAAATAAAAGCTTGTAAAAATAGTACATTCACGCCTTCTAGTCCAACAGATACTTACTATGTAGGACAACACAACACTTAGGAATTATAATTTAAGTAACAGGTGTGACAACCTAGAAATAGTGCACATAATGTGCATTGCATTCACAAAATACACGCACTGGATTGTGAAGTCGTTAAAGGCCAAATTTGTGTGTCACCATTAGGATGCACGCCGCGGAGTTGGCCATGGTTGGAATTTAATACTGGATCATGTGGCCTTTTGGTTTTTATGAAGTGATGGGAACTCCAGTGTGGCAGTGAATGCAAATACCAATATGAACAGTTTATTGATTATTGTACGAGTGTAATGTCGGTGGCCTATCGTAAAATCCGCCAGATCACGAGATTCCGGCCATATCGTTCAAACCTCGCCGTTTAACGATTTGCCTAGTGACGTTTAGGCAGATCATGAAATTCCTTGGCATATCATGAAACTCTGACATATCATGATTTGGCCAGTTTAGGTAGAGCTAGGCGAAGAGCACTTCTCCGGCTGCTGCCTCGGGATGCTCGCTTTGCTCGCTCGGCTCGTGCGTTGTGGTCACAATTCACACTAATCACTTCTCGCTTCGCTAGTACCTAGTACCATTTTTTTTTTCGGCATATCACGATGTGCCTGGTATAGAGCTAGAAATATAATGCGTTGCTCTAATCGATCTGCCGTTTGTTTTTCAGGCACATCGTGATATGCCTGGCCAACTTTTAGGCATATCATGAAATGGCACGGTAGTAGAGCTGTATAAGTAGGTATGAATGCCCTCGACGGTACAAAGTTTCATAACAAAATTCCATGTCTCTAGAAGTAGTGATTAAGAATTCAGGATTGTATATGGTTTCTGTGAGAATATCGGGATAGAAAGTAGCCATTACACATTTTGTCACACAATATATAAAATTCCGTATTTGTATAATACTAGCCTGTACCCGCGACTCCGTCCGCGTAGAATTCGATTATCACTATCCCACGGGAACTATTCCATTCTCCGAGATAAAAGCTATCCCTATGTCCTTCCCCGTAACTTAACTATCTTTGTAGCGAATTTCATCTAAATCGGTTCAGCAGTTTTGACATGATAGAGTACCTAACAAACAAACAGACTTACAAACTTTGCCATTTATAATATTAGTGGGAAGTACGATAACGGATTTTCAAAATTCATTTGTGTACATTGCTTGCAATGGCTAACGGAGTTAATGTATAATTAAGAATTATTATTGCATTTTTTGTCAATCGCTGATGACTCCAAGTCCAGCCATAACTGTGTAATGTGTAATCGCTGAGAATTCGCGTAAAAACACACGCGTCAAGGTAAAGTTACGAAACGATGCATTGGGGATAATCGATGGCCGTTTTTGCGAATGTCTTATACCTACGTTAGGTTATAAACTGAGTTGTTCCTTTAGTTGCGCCTTAAGGGGAAAAGGTTTACAATGTTTATTTTGTAGATTGTTACAATATAGGGCTTATAAATACGCTGAGAGTTGCTCAGCGAGCTATGGAGAGAGCTATTCCTTGGTGATTCTCTACGGGATCGAATCAGAAATAGGAGATAAGTAGAAGAACAAGGATCACCGATATAGCCAAGTAATTAGTTCGTTGAAGTGGCAATCGGCAGGCCATATAGCACGGAAAACAGATGGTCGTTGGGGCCGAAAGGTTCTCAAGTGAAGACCGCGGATCAGCAAGCGCAGTGTAGGACGTCCACCACCGAGATGGACTTGACTTTCAAATCTTATCGACTCCCAGTAGTTACTAACTTCGACTAACTTATTGAATCGAGCGACTCGCGATCGGCGATTCGGATCATTTCACTTTCGTTCAATCACGTCGGATCGGATCGGATATGTGCCGTCCCGCTCACGCTAATAAGCATTTATAACAAGAGGAAGAGGGATAGCACGATACCAATTTCAGAACCGTTCCCCGGAGCCGGTTTGTTAGTAGTACTTAAGTGTATTCGATGTGACTCGCAGATTCAAAAGAGTCATTAGGACGACTCTATATTTCAGTACCTCGTTATCAAACCGAGCCGGATCGAACCGGAGACAGTAAATACTTAGTCGGAGTCGATAAGCAGATTCGGTACCGATACCGGAGCTGGATTTAGTGAATCAGATCCCTTGTGGGAGTCGCGATTACCATTGTCATAGGCTACTTTTTATCCCGGAAAAAGCAGTTCCCGTTGGAACAGTGTGCGATAACTGAATTTAGCGCTGGCGAAGCCGCGGGAAAAAGCTATTAACGTAATAATAACGTAAGCCACTTAGAAAGTAATTTTCAATATGTGTAAAACGACTGTACCGATTTTAATGAAATATAGCTATGAACATCCGCAAGAAAACTTTATTTCACGTTAATTATTTATCACACTTATGCCAATGCGCCATAAATTTTAATAAATGAAAATAATCACTTAAAATTAAAATACCGAATAATCACAAATAATAATGACTTAACGTTGTAATCAGAGTTTTAAAATAATAATTGGGATGAAAAAGTAGACAAGCAATTTTTATTAATTTCCTAATTTAATGGACGTCTGTTTTTGAACTAGGTACACTAAAAAAAATGGCATTTGAAATGGTTTATAGTTTAACAGTTATAATTAAATTTCGTTAGTAAACAAATCTACAGAATTATATTTATTTGCTTGTGTAAGTTTATTGGAATTAATTGGTACAATTTTTAAATTAAATTCGACGTTATGATGGATTAAAATGTTACATGTGTACTACAATCCAATAACAGAATAAATGGTTACAAGGCATTACCTCAATAATTTATTATAAACTTGAGTAAATTTCAAAGTATTTAAACGTCAGCCGATTGTTTTACTTACAAAGTTTTATTTAAAAGTGCAATGTATCTTTGCCTGATCGTTATCGTAATATTTAGCAAGTCAAATTTGCTTTTTTAATATTACAAATGTTCAATAGATACCTAGCTTAGGTATATATCAATATTTTGAATTACATCTTATTCCGCTAACATAAATTCCCTCATTGCAAAACAAAAATGCAATAAAAAAGTTTAACATAAAAATACTTAAACTAGGCAGAAGTGCAAATTCGCAAAATTTCACAACTTTGCGATTTTGGCGTTATCTCTTACTACCGCTGACCAGAAACTTCGTGTTTCGAAATTGCTTGTGGTTAACAGCTTCTAGTCAAATTAACGTGATCGTAAACCTAATAGCAATAAAAATAAACTATCAGTTTACTGGATTTGGTAAGCAACTTTTAAGACGATATTGTGAAATTTCTTGCACACCTCATGTTGTGCAGGGAATTAGGTTTAGATCATTCTAAAGATCACGTTAACATAAAAAAAGTGTTAATTTTTGTCTATAGTTTTACACAACAGTCTTAATTATTGCTAGTAAGAGGGAAAGGGAAATGTATTAATTTATAATCCATCCATACTAATATTATAAATGCGAAAGTAACTCTGTCTGTCTGTCTGTCTGTTACGCTTTCACGCCAAAACCGCTGAACCGATTTGGATGAAATTTAGTACAGAGATAGAATAGACCTTGGGAAAGGACATAGGCTATCTTTTATCGCGAAAAAGAGGCTTTAAGGGGTTAAAATAGGGGGTGAAAGTTTATATGGTGGAAGTTCGTCGCTGTCGAAGATAAAACTATGAAACTTGGCATTTAGGCATTTAATATACTATCCACATCCATACAAATATTATAAATGTCAAAGTGTGTTTGTATGTTTGTATATTTGTCCGTCTTTCACGCCATAACGGAGCGACGGATCGACGTGATTTTTGGCATGGAGATAGTTTATGGGCCCGAAAGTGATATAGGCTACTTTTTATCCCGGAAAAATGCACAGATCCCGAGGGTACAGCGCGCGATAACCGAATACCACGCGGGCGGAGCCGCGGGCAAAAGCTAGTATTAAATAAATAAATATAAATGGCATCTTCATTTTGTAAGTACCTAAGACACATGATTTATGTTTTTTTGGGATGGATCTACAACGCGGCGTCTGCGCCTCTTTTAAAATCCAATTATTAAATTGAACTTATGAGCTCTTTCTCCAATCCATTACCATTTTAACTTGTAGAATTTATCATTTCGATTAATTTTTTACATTTCAACATTTCTCATCTCTCTATTGTTGGTATATAGAGAGATCCTTTTTCAGGTATTTTTTATTTACATTTTGAAGTAAGTAAATAATTTTAATACTAACCGTAACTGTGTTAATAATACTAGCCGTGGGGGCCTAGTGGTTTGACCTAACGCCTCTCAAGCAGAGGGTCGTGGGTTCAAACCCCGGCTCGCACCTCTGAGTTTTTCGAAATTCATGTGCGGAATTACAATTGAATTTTACAACGATCTTTGCGGTGAAGGAAAACATCGCGAGGAAACCTGCACAAACCTGTGAAGCTATTCAATGGTGCGTGTGAAGTTCCCAATCCGCACTGGGCCCGCGTGGGAACTATGGCGCAAGCCGTCTCGTTCTGAGAGGAGGCCTGTGCCCAGCAGTGGGACGTATGTAGGCTGGGATAATGATGATGAAACAATTTTTAATAATAAGCTTCTATCATGTTCTGCTAGTATTTTCCTGAGTATTCAACAAAAAAATTAACTGAACTTTAAACAAAAATCATGGCAAAAAAGTAATGAAAATCATGCCGTACAGTTTGCTCCAGCCCCGAGTATACCTATCATTTATAGGTAGGTACGTTGTTTTCACACATTCTCATTAAGTCCCCGCTCATCAGACCACTGTTGCGCTGGTATTTATTCAAATCTGCGCCCGCGCCGGTGCATAATCAGCCATGAATATTGCATGAGTGAAAAGCGTGTTTTGACGGATATGCGGCAAGAGCCATGCTTCCGATTACTTAGGTGTTGACTGTTGCGATTATTGTCTGCGATTTGTTGATGTTGTGTGCGATTATTATCTATGCAGTGTCTTAATAGGTGTAAAAAATAGGCCAGTTGTTCAGTATATTCAGTTCAGAACATAGGTACAATCACTTGCAATAATATCTGCCACAGGAAGCGTGCAAAAATATCTGACACCTCAATAGAGTCGTATCGGATACTTATTTATGCATGCTTTCTTGTGTTGGATATTGGTACTGGTGACTATACTAGGTGTTACATGTAAAAGAGAAATATAAAATTAAAGTAGCTTTTGGCCGCGGCTCCGCCAGTGTGGAATTCGGTTATCGAAAGAAAGAAAGAAAGAAAGAAAACATTTATCCGTGACAAAAAAAAAACCTAAAAAAAACAAAAAACAATAAATAGCTATACATGTCACGAAATGATCCCAAATCAGCAATCTGCCGCTATTGCGCGCTGTTCCCTCGGGAACTATGCATTTTTCCGGAATAAAAAGTAGCCTATGTCACTCTCGGGCACATAAACTATCTCTATGCAAAAATTCACGTCGATCCGTCGCTCCGTTACGGCGTGAAAGACGGACAAACATACAAACACAGAAATATACAAATACACTTTCGCATTTAGGTATAATATTAGTATATGGAGTATGCATTATTGATTTCCTTCACTAAAGACTCGGCTATAAGCGACTCGCATGCGCAAATGTGTTGTGCAAAAATTGGCACAAATACTGTATGGCGTCCAAAAGCCATTTGTGTCGTAGGTATACCGTTTTGCCGTCTTAATGCACATGCTTGCTTTTGCAAATTGGAATTTGCGCAAGTGTGATTGAGCGTGCTGCCGGTCCCTAACACGTAGTCAAAATTAATATATCTCGTAATATTGAAAGTCCTTTGGATAAAATAGCCATTAGGTAAAGTTAAACTTCACCGTCAACTAATAGGTTTTTGTTTTGCGATGCGTTCGTTGTCTTTTCGCTGTACATTGATGGAAGCATTTTGTTGTAAAAAAAAAATGACATGAATTCAAATGAAATTATTTGAAACATTCCAAATAAGATTTCATACTTATTCATCCTTAATTTACTGTTGCTGTTATAGGCAGCACCCGGTTTATAACTTTGCAAACAAACAATTTTTTTTTTCATCATAAATTATTTTTAAATGGTTCGTGTAAGTAAACTCAACAGTTTCTTTAATTATTTTCTAGTGTTTTTGTTTGTGTAACTAAAATGTAGCAAATAAGCATCGAGGATGAACATAAAAAAATAAAACTGTAATGTAACATGAAATATTTGAAACCAACACATACCTAGACACAAAGTGAAGTTAATTAACTTATTAAAATAAGTGAATTCTATTTGTTCTGATACTTATGCCTAGATCTTCGCAATTGAAAACTTAAATGAAACTTAATTGTATCGTAACTTTTAATAATAGCGTTTAAATAAATATTTTATGTTAAAATGTTATTTGGAAAAAAATCTTAAAAAATGTAAAAATATAGACATTTAAAAATAATTAAGAAGAAGGTGAACCAGTTTAATTTATCGTGATAGATGACGACATAATGAGATCATTTATATATACGTCCAATTAATATGTATGTATGTAAGTGGAACTATTTTGAAATTACAATTGTTTATCTAGTGTAAGTAATGTTACAGTTAAAGTCTTCCCTTTGCTGTAATTAATTAGGCAAGCCCTAATAAAATAATAATTTCTAATTACAAGTGTTGTTTTATTAATGACCTTGGTATGTGATATGAAGGCCAATATATAATAAAACAGTTATTTTGAAGAATAGTCGTTTGAAAAGGTTTAATACATTACAACTTGTATTTGTATTGTATTTTTTTTCTTAAAGAAATAATCGTCAACATCATCTCAGCCCACTGCTGGGTACAAGCCTCCTCTTGAGATATGAAGGATGGGCAGTAGTTATCACGTGGATCCAGTTTAGACTGGGAACTTCACACGCACACTATTGAAGTATTTGGTGTAAAAATCCAAATTTGGAAAACATAACCCTGTTCCGTACAGTAGAGACTTCCTTATATTAATAAAAAATATTATTAGGTATTTAATTTTTATAAATTTATTATACATACCAACATTTATAAGTCTCTACTGCACGAAACAGGGTTATGTTTTCAAAATGACGGGCGTTTTTCCGACCCTTGAATATACTGTGGTTTTAGTGAAGGGGTACTTATTGTTCAAGCTTAGCATTAACCAGATCGTAATTAGGTGCTGTTTTTTCCAAATTTGAATTTTTACATGAAATACTTCAATAGTGTGCGTACAACTGGTAGCATGGTGTACGGTTGTGTCACTCTGAAGATGTGCTCTGGTTAAGTTCGAAACGCGTCAGTGTGTTGTGGTGGTGGTGATAGATGGGTTTGTGTAATTTGTGTGTGTTCCTACAGTGTGGTGGTGGAGGAACTGCATGAACACGCATATTTTGCATAGGCTCAGCTATCGTAAGGTCGCGGGTGAGTAAGGAAATTCTTTTAGTTCATTGATATGGACCTGTGCCTCCGCAAAGTAACGCCTGATTCAATAAGCTGTAAATAATTTGTCACTTCAATCCTCAAGGTACTTGAAAGTGTCAAATTTGTCAATCGAGCTATATTCGAATAAGCCACCGGCCCGGCCAGTAGGTCGACCGGTCAGCGTGCCCTACAGGCATACTTCGATGTGACCCTACTGATTTACTGTGACATTCTTCGAATAATTGGGCATAGAGAACGAAAGTTCTCAATATGAAAGTTTGGTGCTGATCATTTGGTATAAATGATAAATAGTTATATAAATTCAATTTTTTGTCTTGTAACAAAAAAAGCTACAGAGTTTAACGCTTTAGAATTTTATGTGTAGTTGCGGATAGTTGGATTTGCGTGACTTTTTATTCGACAAACATATATGTGACAGACAGACATAGCTGTCTAGCACGTGTGGTTGGAAGTAGTAATGTAAGAAACCGGTCAAGTGATTAGTCGGATTCATCTTTACGCAGTGTGGGGATATTTTATATTCGAAAGCTATTAGAAATATTTCAGAAAAAACTAACTAAATTAGAAATATTTAAACTTCAAAATATAAATTAATTAATAAATACACAAATGATATCTACAATAATTAACAGAAATAAATAATAATAAAAAAAAACTAAATCTAACTTACTCTAATCCTAAAAATCTACATATATTTACAAATATCACCCAAGTCGTTGCTATTGGGCAGGGTGCCCATAAGGCTGGCTACGTTTCCTCGTTGTATGGCAATGCCAATACGTTGACCGAGGAAAGAGCCAGCCCTATGGTCACCAGTGGAACGGGCAAGCTTCTTTTTTTTAAATGTAAATAGTTTTTTAAAGCTATTAGATAAATCAGATAAAAAGTATCTTGACAAATGAACAACAAAGTGATATGTACTATAAGGATTCTAGTTTTTCGTTTTGTATGGAACCCTAACCATTTTAGTATTTAATTGTTCTAACTATAATCTTTCATTTGTTTCAGATTGACAACAACCAGTGATATAGTGTTAAGTGAAACAAAGTTTAGTGCATAGTGCAAAATAAGCATAAAATCATAAATTTTAATTTATATAGTTTTAGTGAAAGTTACCAAACTGAGTCTCAGCAAGATGATGACATTATACAGAACCATCAAAGGCACGAGCACGACCAAGAGAAAAAAGCGAGAGAGAAGGTTAGTGTGAGTAGTGTGACCAATGCGATTAGTTTCATGGCCCACATACATATCATTAATTAAAAACCGGCTAATTAGAAATAGTTTTTTTTGTGGTTGGGGGTCATTCAAGTATAACGTACGTAAGCCCCAAGAGGGGGTGGGGGATTTTGATAATATTATCATGGGGACGGAAGGGGGGGGAAGGGTCGGGATGATGATTACCTACGTCACTAAAATTAATAAAAAAATATAGCTAAATAAATTATTTAATACGCTTGAATAAAAATTCAAGGTAAGTAATGATACTGTCCGGTTAAAAATCCGGTCCTTAAAATTAGGTACTTGTTTTTCTAGTCTTGAAAACTAACTGTAACCAAATACGAACAGCTTAGAAATATATCCATTGCTTACGTATTTAAGCGTTTGGGGTGGTTAGAACTTTGCTTACTTTTGCTGACAAGGAGGGGGAGTCAAAACTACTAAAATTCTGCTTACGTAATACTTGATACTTATAACGTTTTAAACTTTCGTGATTCTCACTCCTAGTCAAAATACCACAATCGGGACTTATCACGCTAACACACACAAGTAATATTTACCTCGACGTTTCGTGACCACGGCAACTGCAACGTTGCCGAAACGTCGAGGTAAATATTGCTTGTGTGTGTTAGCGTGACAAGTCCCGTTTGTGGTATTTTGACTTGATACTTAATTGTATAACTATTACCGTTGAAAAGATACAGCCCCGTCACATTGAAAGAGACAGCGAAGGGTTTAGTTATTACTTAGGAATCCGTTTAGATCCTAAAAATAACGCTTTACTGTTCTTTTGGCCTCGTTTAATCAATAACAAATGTGAAAGTAACAAAATATAGCTCTTAAGAACAAGTTTATATTAACCGTTGATAAACAATACCATCAACAGCTGAGATAAAGCCCAAACGTGTTCCAATGATCAAATAACACTTATTGTAAGGTTCAAACAGTAGCGCACCCAGCACGAAAGTCATTTGCGATTATGTACACCCACACATGGGTACCCTTGACACGAATGAGGCGTGGCGAATGACAGAGATGGAGATAGGTCGACGGATTCGTTGATAATGGGCGAGTGGAAGCGCTGTACCTAGTGTTGTTACTCTGTGCCACAGATTTGTCTACTTTTTTTTTTTATTCGACTGGAA
The DNA here is from genome assembly GCA_037349165.1 of Choristoneura rosaceana. Classification (NCBI taxonomy): domain Eukaryota; kingdom Metazoa; phylum Arthropoda; class Insecta; order Lepidoptera; family Tortricidae; genus Choristoneura; species Choristoneura rosaceana. The sequence goes on from JAZBNJ010000026.1 coordinate 5,201,949, forward strand.
GGAAACCAACAAGTGGGTCTCCTGGTGGTAAGAGATCACCACCGCCCATAAACATCTGCAACACCAGGGTTATTGCAGATGCGTTGCCAACCTAGAGGCCTAAGATGGAATACCTCAGTGCCAGTAATTTCACCGGCTGTCTTACTCTCCACGCCGAAACACAACAGTGCAAGCACTGCTGCTTCACGGCAGGATTAGCGAGCAAGATGGTGGTAGCAATCCGGGCGGACCTTGCACATGGTCCTACCACCTGCAAAAGTTTTGACAGGTTGAAGATTTTTGATCAGTACCGAATCATAATATTGTACCTATGGTAAGTCCAACTAGACCGCTACCAACATTTTGCTGGGCCAAGCAACAGTATTAAGTAACTTAAGTTTAACAGTCGGGACCCAATCAAAATTGTGACCGGCTCAAAAATGTTTGGTGTAGCGGTATAGCACGCGGCACGGAATGCCGAGGACCTGGGTTCGATTCTCAGTGTTGGTCTTATTTTTCTGTTTTTTCTGTGCATCTATGTTTCGGTTTGTATTTTCCATTTAGGTCATATTTATGAAATTTCAAGACAATATAGGTTATTAGCTTAGCTTTAAATCGCAATCAAGTAAGCGGTTAACATAATTGTAGACCACTATACTTGTTTTCTTCTTTTTCGTTTTTTAAGGCAGTCAGGGTTTAAGTAGGTACATTTTTTCTTGCACATTTCTCCATTATTTATGACATAGTTTTTACACAACAAATAACTCCAAAATGTTGAATACAAATCCGACCCAATTCTATATCTAAAACAAAAACAAACAACTTATACAATTACCTAATGTTCTACTTAAGTGGACATTGCCATCTAGGGCTAGCTTAGCCTAACTTGAAGTCTAGACTATATTTCCCAACCGCCCTGTGACTCAGTACTTACGCAACAAGGGACATATTTTAGACCTAAATTATTACCTTTCTAATATATACTAGGTTATCAGCAGCTGGGCCTGGTTTATTAGGTTGTATAATTATATTGCCGGTTTGCACAAATCAACTGGATTTATTTTATAACGATCTTAGTTTAGATTTGTTCAGGTTAGGTTTTGATTTAGGTCTGAGAAATTGAGGTACTTCCAGGTCGAAAATACAAACTGAGAGATGGATACACAGAAAAACCAGAAACAGAGACCAGTGCCGGGAATCGAACCCAGGTCCTCAGCATTCCGTGCTGCGAGCCATACATACCCTACAATACCACTGGACAGTAGTACAGACACGAATTTCTCCTATGCACACATATCGTAGAAGCGTGTTCACATATTTTTTTGGACAATTTTTTTCCCTCATAACTTTACGAACTTGACTGTACTTTATGAATTTATTAGACTCAGCGACTCCGACTCGCATTTGGGTGTTTTTTTTTCCGCTACAATCTACGTTTCGCATGCGCCAGCGCCGCTAAAAAGTGAGCGGCCGTTGTTGGAAGCACGTGGCATGCGTGACTTTCTATTTCTTTATAACGGTAGTCGTCGAGTTTGATACATAGTTTATTGAGTGTCAGCTAGATGGCGTTGGTATGTAGAGTAATAAAAAAAAAATGCGAAGTAACTAATCTTTTGCGATAGATTTAGGTATAACGTGTGGTTTTGCTATGTCGTATGTCTTTTTTATTTGTATATTATATTTCATTATATGATAAAAAACAAGATATATGGTATTTATATACCCATCTAAGATTTAATTAAAATAAAAAAATATTTTTTTTTACAAAAAATAGACTGGTGATTGACCCCTATCTCACCTGACGGAAAGTGCAATTAAGATGCAAGAGTCCAATTAACTGAGAGTTTACTTACTCTAGCCTTGAATCATCGATGGATATAAAGATACCTATCGGTAACGGAAATGATACAAGTATATACCAAAAATTAAGGTTGAGCATATTTTTGTAACATTGGCTGTATCGATATTTTTATACTTAGTCGACTGTAGAAATATTTAGAAAAGAAACATAATTTAGCTTTGAATTCTGAAACCAAACAAGGACAAATCTCTACACAAATGAGCTTATTAAGGTACGTTTAGAAGCAACAGCGCGACAAACTAATTCCAAACACTTTTCACTCTTGTATGTACGAGTAGCCTTGTCGATAAGTTTGGAATGTGAATTCATGGTCAAAAAATGTTTTTTTTTTGTCGAACATTTCTTTTATGTGGTGTGCTTATTAGCTTGTTAACATAACACAGCTCGGAGTAATTTATATTTCAAAAACAAACAATTGAATTTAAAAAGTCTTGATTTTTAATTTTATTTATATAGGTAACCACCTACTTACTAGTTGAAAAAGAAAGTCCCACGCGAGTTACCTAATTTTATTACGAACTCGTACCAGTAATTAACTAGGTGTCATTTTTATTCATAATGCTTTGACATTCTAAATCCCGAACATGACCGGACTTTTCGTTGTTATTGTCTGTCTCATTTCGATTATTACAGTGACACAAATTAAAAGCTATTAATATTTTGTCTCCACAACAAAGAATTCAAAATGATCTGATAATCCATAACAATTGATTCATTACAGTACAGTAATTAGTGACAGTAAACTTATTAAGTCTGCCTTGAACTTTATGTATCTGATCTGTACATACCTGATACCTGTCAAGTGTTTAGGCGTGAACTGTACATGTTAACGTTCCGCATATTTCACTGTTAAACTATATTAGTAGTGATTTTTCACGCCTCTAAGACATGTAACAGACGTTGACTGAGGAGGTTAAACTAATTTAGACTTTAATTTGCTTGGAACTTTCTTAGCACCGACAGTTTTTTTTTTTAATAAACGTGCACGCCATGTAATAAAACGACTGGCTATTTAAGAGCAAAATTAACTTTAGTATGTTATACTCGTACATAAGTCATACATTTTAACCTACCTGAGTAAGAAGTGATATAGAAATAATAGATTGTACAACAAACGCGTAAAACGCGTCGTTTTACCCGGCTTATATATCCACCCGAGCTGCAAGCATGAGTGACAGCTAACGTGACAGCTGAGTTTTACGAAAATTTGCTAAGCTATTCACTTTGATTGCAAGGAATTAAACGTTGCTGTTTAATGTGTGTGGAAACAAGTGTTAATTTACTCCCTTTTATGTATGTATCTAATTTTGTGAAGTTATTAGTACAAGATACGAATTATTAAAAAAAAAAACGCGTGGTCGTGGCTGTTGGTGCCTGATTGCCTTGGTCTTAAACTAGACGAAGGTTTTACTTACACTCTTGAATTCAATCATTTATGTTGGATCTATCCAGGGGAAATATAAAATTTAAAGGAATAAAATAAAAAAACGTACATAACTTTTGTTTAAATTTTAATAACATAATAACTGAACAACAATCGGATTTAAAGCACATTATTAAAAAAAAAAAACATTTTAACTTTTTTTATGCGGAAATAATCATAGTCATAGCCAAACAATCCAACTGGCCAGTTACAAATGTCAGATAAGCAGAACCTTGTTAGTGGGAGTACGACACCTCTAATCGATACTCACATCGGAACTAATTATAGTTCCGCGCAAAAACACAATCGAGTTATTAATGTTTTGATTTCTCATTACCGAGTCTTCGAAAAGGAAGATCGATTGATCGGGGGTAGAGTCATTGACTTTAGTCATAGTGTATCGAAATAAGACGGACTGTATTGGAAGTCAATAACCGTCTGAACAGCTAAGTATATGACAAAATAGCCGGTACGAACGTTCTAGTGATAGTTTTTTCGAAATTGGTCGTTGTGAATGGGACGCACTTTACTAGTAAATTTTAAACTATTGAGTAGACATTGTTTACTGAATGAATTCAGTCAAAATATTTTCACTTTTATTTTTATGTACTAGCTTTTGCCCGCGGCTCCGCCCGCGTGGTGCCTGGTTATCCCGCACTGTTTCCTCGGGAACTGTACATTTTTCTGGGATAAAAAGTAGCCTATGTCACTCTCCGGCCCATAAACTATCTCTATGCCAAAAATCACGTCGATCCGTCGCTTCATTATGGCGTGAAAGACGGACAAACACACAAACATACAAGCAAAATTTCGCATTTATAATATTAAGTATAGATTGTTGTGTTTGATTCATGGATTTAGTGGCAACATTAAATACGACTGTTTCCTTGACAGTTATTATGTTGCATAAGCCTATTCATGTCGATACCGATAGCAAACGCTGTCCCATTGTCAACGCCCATCGAGTTGTCATCGGTTATGGCATCTAATGGCTTCATCTCCGTATGGCATTAAAATGATTCGACACTGATTTTACCATTGGCAAAATTGTTTTTACATGAAAGCAAATTACTTTGCGGTGGTTCTTGGCTATTTTTGATGTAACCTAACCAACAGGTTGCCAATGGTAAAATCAAGTTGAAAAACGTTGAAAAAAAGTTGAAAACCCCTGACATTGTCACTTAAAAATTCAATATTATAACTGAAACTCATAACACCCCTCTTTTTGCGGGGGGGGGGGGGGTTAAAAAAATAAATAGTTCTTTAGTCAATCAATTATCTACCAATTTCAAGCCATTAATAATATAACTGCGTAAAGATACAGAAAACATAATTTATATCAGTGTTTTCAGATCATTTTCAATTGAACTAAAGTCGCATTGGATTGTACCTGATTTCTCCACTTACACCTAAAACCATGTTCATGTAGATTATCGTCTATTTCTATTTCCAGCTTTTGCCAGTAGTTTACTCCTACGTTATTACATTCGAATGCTAGTTCAGGGTAGACATTATGCACGAAACATGTTCAATTGAATCTGAAATATGTCATAGCTATATTATTTTCTATTAAACTGTATTGTTTCAAATGTCTGTGCATTCCCACGTCTTCGTAAAGATAGGCTTTTTCGTGTAACATGGTTAATGATAGGCATTCAATCTTGATGTTGCGTTACTGTGTGGCACTTGTGGAATAAGGAGACATGTCTCTTTCTTGTGGAGTATCATTAATTTGAAAAAAAAAGGAAAAAGCCACATCACATGGAATATAAAAAATAAGTAACGATCAAACTTGGTAACTGCAGAGTCTTCTGTACCCTTAGTGTAAGTTTTCGGTAACAAAATACGTCTAAATCGCGTTTGCGTTAAAATCTCAATTTGTATGGAAACACGAACAGCGCCTCTAGCGGAACGTTTGCGATGTTCATGTTTCCATATAAATTGAGATTTTAACGCGAACGCGATCGAGACGTATTTTGTAACCGAAAATTTACTCTAAGGGTACTGGACACCCATTCATAACACCCAAAACTCATCGTCGATAAATCATCAATCGAGTAAAATGGGCACATTCTATTTCTATAAACTTAAAAAAAGTGCAACTGTGAATACAAATATGCAAATTGGATTGTTACATAATTCTGACATTATTATCATCCGATGAATAAATTCATATTCATGAAACACTTTATTGTGGTCGATTATTGGTTCTCTAACAGTTTATTTTTCTTGCATAAACAATACAAGGAAGCATTTCACGATTTTTACGTAATATTTAAATTTTGCAAATACTTTGTTTTATTATTCAAAGTCGCTAACGTTTTTCCAGTTAGCTCGTAAAGTTACATTTTTCGAATTCCAACACGAATTTTTAGGAATTTGAAATGTAAATTCACTCCAATATGGCGGCGCGTATATCATGTACGCGCGGGGTGCGATCTTGGGATAAACTGGAAACTCAATAAAAGTTAAAGATTAACCCGTTAAATTTTATTTCAACGCCATGTAGGTCTATGATTGATTCTGTAAGCCTCTCTTCCCTGGTTAGGACTAGGGTAACGGCGTACCTACCTAGGCTTCAGGTACTGTACGGGGGCGATTCTTGGACGAAACTTCGGCGATAGGAACGCAGATCTTGAAAGTGGGACGCAGGTCTTCAGGCCAGTGGGAGAACAGGCCTAGTAGTGTCAGGCTTGCATTGTTTTTTCACGCCCAAAGGTATAAGGGCATGGGGATTTATTTGGGTTCCGTTGACCACCCCTTCCAGCCAACTGCGCAAAAAACTATAATTAATAATAATATAATCAAATTCAGTAAAATATTTTTTTATGGTATGTAGATTTACAACATGACTAATGTAAATAAGCCGCGATTTAAAACTGTTTGCTGATTTGGGACCATTTTGTGACCTGCGCATTTTTATTAGGCATTATTATTATTTTCAAGTCGTCATTAATGTTTCTTTCTTTATTTATTTTCATTATGTTCCTCATGCCAGTCCAAGTATACCTACATTATACAAATTTTAAGCAATGTTGTCCTCATAGCAAATAGCATTTTAACAACGAGAGAGATGACTGTCATAGCATCGATAAACATAAGGAAAACCGTATAAAAATATGACTCGTCTTGGCATCTTTAGGCAGTTTAAAGGTCACTGTCCGCAGTAGGTATATAGAATCACTGGAGTGCATTTTTTCGCATTTCAACCCGGGTAACGGGTAAAGTTATTGATGTGGGACAAACTTTTTTATTGCCTTTTCAAACCAGTGACTAATTTTTGAGTCCATTATTCAAACACACCCGCTGCATACTAAGTTGAAACAAAAGAAGATGTTGTATACTGCAGGGTGGCCAACCGGTCGATGGCGACTATTAGTCCAGTCGATAGTGGCAAGGCAAAAAGTATAAATACTGAACTACGCTGTTTCATTTAAGATTTAAGAAGTATGTCATTGGTATCTACCAACAAAGATTTTACAGGTCAGCAGGGCTACTCCGAAACTCGAAACTCGAAGTTCGTATCGTGCGGTCTCTATGACACTTATACGTACTATTTAATACGAGAGCGAGAGGGACCGCACGACACGAACTTTGAGTTTCGGGTTGCGGAGTAGTCCTGCAGGCGCAGCGCAGGGTTTCGTAAGTAAACGGTAGATCTTGGGTCTAATCAAGTTGGCCACCCCTGGAGACTGTATTCACTGGGAATCGATTATTAAGATCACATCCCTGATTTTCAGAAAGAAATTACAGTAGTAGGTACCGACCTGTTGTCTGCTGCAGACTTAGGTTTTCACCATTTCTAAACGGTACAAAAATTTACGCTTCGTGTGCTTGTATGTATGTATGTAAACTCTTTATCAACACACAGTTGACAGACCTTGAGATAATTGTACAAAGGCGGACAAATTATTCCTTTAAGGGATTCTACCACTACTACTACTACTGTTTTTTTTTAATTATTGCCAGTTATATACCTACCCTCTGTTTCACCACTTATTGATGAAATTTATGAGACAGATGTCTATTATGCCGTCTCTGTTTATTTGTCCGAATAATAGAGAGGTGAGGTTGGAACTGGGTGGTGAAATAGGCCATTAATATTAGAAAATGAAAAAAAAAAGTTTATTTCGATTATAAGTCAGGACATTCTAATCTGAGTAATTTCAATCGTTGCAGAATATCTCTTTGAAATTTTGATGTAAACGATATTCTGTCGGCGAAAATTACAAAGTTTTTAAAATTTACAAATAATTTTCATGGTTTTTGTAGTCGCTTCAATTTTTCGTCATAAAATTTTTGGTAACTAGAGTTACCTGTCAACGGTCTCATTTTGTTATATGAATAGAGTTCAACTCAAAATTTGAATCAAACGAGTGGTTAAGGATAAATAGTTGGAATTGCCCCTCTCTAGTCCCAACCTTACAATTAATACAAAGTAATGTGCAAACCAGCTTTTTGTGGTTTTTAAATCAAACATACATTCTCACTTAACCTTTTCTAATCTATAGAGCCGTGTTTTCTTAATTATTCTTATCTGTTAGACTCAGCCAATTAAAAATTTGTTCAAGCGATGAATATCGAACTACGCGTTATCGATAATAATCAGTAACACGTGCGATCGCTTTTAAAAAAATCTTTTTATTTTGAAATTATCTGTTGGCTTCCCGCTCCTTCATCTGCCCGTAAGAACTTTGTGCATACCTGGGATAAAAAGCAGTGTTAATCAGGCATAAGTAGTGCAATTTTTCCAGTGTTGCCACCTCAGATATTTTTTTTACCCTAACGCTACGCGAAATTACCTTAAATTAGGCACATTTTTACCCAATTTTTTTTTATAATATTAAAAAGCAAATAAATGCGATTTACTAATAAACTAATAGCTGAACTACTACACAGTTTCGGAAAATTCTTGGAATGCATCCATATTGGCTTCTATGTCATCTTAAGTATTTTTTTTCTTGGAACCGTACATTTTATTCGAAAACTGTTGCCCTAAAAAATAGCCTAAATAATTTTCTACCCCAAAAAATACCGTAAACGCGTAAAAATACCCTAAATTTAGGGTAAATTACCCTAAGGTGGGGACAATGAGTTTTGTACTATTCGCACGTATATTATTTAAAGTATTTTAAAAATTGATCAACAGTTACAGATTTTCTGCATTAGGTAACTAATAAGATTTCATAAAAAAAAGTAAAATTGACAATGAAATATTTACAAATTATCGCAAAAATAACAGAATCGTTCAGATCCATACAGTAAAAAAAACAGAATAAGTTTCAGCTCAGTAATGCTGTGGTACAGTAACATAGCAATGATTTTGCACCCGAAATTATAACATTAATGATCATATGCATACAAACGAATCAAACATAGTAAATGCTAAGTGTAATAAATAATTCCAATAATTACACTTCAAATTTAATACATAATTAATTTCACATTTATTTCCTATATTTATGTGGTACCTACATAGTGGAAGGTACATTACTATCGAACAATAGGTAAAAAAATCAATCGTTGCTAATACAGGGTCCGTACCCCCATTAAGTACCGTCGAATTCGATACCCCTGGCAACCGAAGTCGCCTGAAGTCGGTATTCAATGATATTGCAAACCCAATGTCAGCCAAAGTGATATTTATTAGTACAATTTATATTTCGCTGATGTCAATGTTTTTTTGGTAGCTTTTATCGAAAATGAGTGCTCGCAATGAAATTGAAAAACGAACACCTCAAGGTACCATTTCTCGATCAAAGACCTCAAAGGTAGGTTGTTCGTACCTGTCTTGATGGCTTGGATTAGTATTTTTTTTTGCTATTTTTGTTCTAATCTTAAACGGTAATCCATGTTTAATTGGATGGCGATAGGTATGTAACAAAAAAACGATGACGGGGACAGTGAACTTTAGTTCTAGGTAATTCAAAGTTGTATAGATTTAGTGCGGAAATAGTAACTAAATATGAGTCGCCATGATGTAGGGTAAAGGATTTTAATTCCCTGACCCACCACGGAACCTTTTTAAAGGAAAAGGCATTACGATTTTTCTTGTTAAGTAATTAATGGGATGTCAGTATGACGTTTACTGTGAGATGGTTCTGTGTGGTGAATCAGAGATTAAAGTCCTTGATCGTAGCTAATCATGAGTTTTCTTTTTAATATATTGTTATCTATAAAAAAAATAGGAGCGATGATTTATTCTTAATTGTCACATTTTTGACTTACAGTCAACCAATTTGATTTCTGGATCACCATGGAACTTTATCATAGTAAATAATTTTGTTTGTCTATAACTACGTACGTACATAATATGTATATTATATCGAATGAATGAAAATATCATAACGACATCATTCTGTGTAGGCCTAGGAATCAAATTAATGCATATACTTGGCAAAGATTTCATCGGCCATTCTAATTTTACTGTGCATCTGTCTAATTACCGTACCGCTTTTTTCCGCACTAGTGACACGGTAATGAGACTTGAGTGCACAGATAAATGTAAATAGTAGCCATCCTTTTTCCAGATGTGCACTCAGTCTCAGTGCCGTGTCGCTATTGCATAAAAGTGAAACGGTTATTAGACGGGTGCACAGTAAAATAAAATAAATATAAAAAATGAATTATGACAAATATATATTTTCCTCTGTTTTATGTCGTATCTACTTATTCAACTGAAAGCTACAACAAGAATATTTCGATCTCCGAATATCAATGGAATCCATATCCATACTATACTAATATTATAAATGCGAAAGTGTGTTTGTGTGTTTGTATGTTTTTCCCTCTTTCACGCCGTAACGGAGCGACGGATCGACGTGATTTTTGGCACAGATTACTATTATATATTCTGTGGCACAGAGATAGTTTATGGGCCCGAGAGTGATATACTACTACTACTTGCTACTTTTATCGCGGAAAAATGCACAGTTCCCGAGGGAACAGCGCGCGATAACCGAATACCACGCGGACGGAGCCGCGGACAAAAGCTAGTTTTGTTACATATAGTCGTTTATTTGTGAGTACAATAAATCAGATAAACAAATGAGTATATTTTAGGATCAATTTGGCAAAGTTCAAGGTGCGATTAATACATGTAATTAACGAACATAAAAGATTTTCATATCTTGTTTTCGGAATTCCGAGCCTAATGCACGTAAGGCAGGGTTTCTTAAAAGACTTTCCTCTTACTTTGTTACAAAAAGACTCGAAAGGTTTTGTGGTTTAGCATTTGTTTTATTTTTAACCCTCCCGATAACATGTGAAGGCTTTTTGATGTCAAAAAAAGTAATTTGAATATCAAAATCTTATTGCATTTTATTAATCAAGTTCAGAAAAAGGAGGTTCTTCGCAGTTTTTGTTAAAAACATGATGAGTCAGCACGATGATACTGGGTCATTTTGATGACTTTAATGAATAAATGAAAGAAACAGAACTTTAAGATTGCCTTTCAGTCTTTCTATTTTTACTAAGTATGTATGTTATTTGCCTCCTTAGTTAGTACAACTGAATTTAATTTTGCAAGCCAAATTTCTCTTACGAGTACTTCCAGTAGTGGGTATTAGGAATGGTCTGACATTTGTTTTTAAGTTGTTTTAGATTGGTTTCCTTACTAAAAAAAATTCCATCAAAATTATGTTCAGCTAAAAATGTTTTTGTAGGCAGGTACATTAAAAAAAAGTGATTTTTTCCCATAACCTGTAACTGTATTGATTGAAACAAAGCGCAACGCAAGTAAAATAAGTTCAAAGTTTCAAAGTTCTGCCAATTGTATTTTTGCTTCTTTTCTTTTGTACAATAAAAAGTTTACATACAGTAAATTAGAAAAAAAAGTCTAATTAAAAATAATCCATACTAATATTATAAATAGGAAAATGTATTTGTGTGTTTGTCCGTCTTTAACGCCGTAACGGAGCGACGGATCGACGTATTTTTTTTGGCATATAGAGGTAGTTTATGGGCCCGAGAGTGACATAGGCTACTTTTTATCCCGGAAAAATTCATAGTTCCCGAGGGAACAACGTGCGATTACCGAATACCACGCGGGCCGAGCCGCGGGCAAAAGCTAGTTCTAGAATAAGTCTCAAGCTCAAACAGTACTTGGTCCTTGTTCAACTAGATTATGTTGACCTAATAATTTTATTTAAATTTATTTATAATAGTAGCAGCGCACCACACCTATGAATTAGCTTCGAAGTTACATTACGTCAGCTAACTTGCTAGGAAGTGACGTGAATGGGCGAGATGTGACCTTTCCATAGTCACACAGTTGACGCAGCGTACACAATCAAAGTACAGCTGCATACCTGTCATTAGTTATTATGATAATGGACCATGATAAAGTACAAAGGTACTGTGGTATGAATGGTCACTGTAGACAACGCTGGTCTTACACCTTGTCCGATTTTTATATGCCATAATTTATCGTTTTCCATAATATTTTCGTTTGCCTTAAAGTAATTTATTTTTAAAACAGGATTTTCTTTAGAATTGATATTAAACTGACCGAACCGCTATTGCTTTCTGATGATATTTAAAAAAATCCTAAAAACAGCAAGGTCTATATGTTTTACGGCAAATTTTAGTATGGCAATTGAAATTATGGTAAGCGAAGTAACTAAGACAGTGCTGCTTAACGATTAAAAAAAATTACACACATACATATTTTCAAAAGCCTCTTCTGTGATTGCCGATTATTTTTTTATGTCCCTTTAAAATTTGTATTTTTTGTGATGAAAAATAGTTTATGTTAATCAGAGACAACGTAGCTTCCTACTAGTAAAATAATTTATAAAATTGGATCAGAATTTCCAAAGTTGCCCCTACATTATCCATATAAACACGCAGATAACTACTAAAGCACTAAAGTTTTTAATCTCTTTTTGTGCTGTTAAAAGTATTTTTCAAAGTACTAAACTGAAGACACATGTAAGCAAGTAAAGACTCGAATAACGTAAGTTAAATTAGCATTAAAAACTTTAGTGTTTTCTTTGCTCATGAGACGGGTTTAATGGCCGTTAAACTTTTAAATGTCATTTTTGAAGCGAATTATTTTGTTTAGGTTTTTGTTTAAAAAATAATAAAAGCTTACAACGCAGGTTTTTTTTGTACTTTGTTTCACTCTTATTATTTTATTGTTAACAGCAGCACAAGACACCAGTATCTTCAGGTATCTTGCTAATAGAGAACGAAGTGTTAAAGAGGCGATTTTTAAGTTCGAGTACAGGCGCTTTCACATTAAAATAAATAAATGGTTTTATTATTATTTATTATTATTGGGAATGCGGCCCGCTATTTATTTCCACGGATAAAACTGAGATTTAAAACAATTATTAATTATACCGCGCAAACTGAGTTTCGTGGTACCAGGTATCCAGTTCTTGTCAAAAGCTGTGCCCGGGAAAGCAAGCGGACGCGATGGCAATATTGCTAAAACTACAAACGTACATGTCACCATACTTTTTTTCTCAAACTGTTTCTCCGAAATTTACTCCCATGAACTCTCGTTGTGTGAGCATAATCAGTGTCCTTGATCAATAATTAATTCTTTCTAAATATTTCAGAAACCACCAAATCTAAATATTCATCTTCAATTATTGCGTTAGACTGTCATACAATTATTAAAGGGGCGTGTACAATGACAGCAACATCGGGCTTAAACACACAACACATTATGAAACACCCGACTGAATCGCCGCCGGCGACGCCTCTTATATAAACATGCCTTTACTGCAATGCTGACAACAAAACGGTCCATAGGTCAACTACCAAATTACATTTGCAGCTAGATTGTCCGCCATTATTTAAGACTTGTTAACAATTTGTACGCGGGCATGGTCAGTTTCAGTTTTATCCAAACACGCTGTTAAGTTTGTCGTAATTCACAATCGGAGTCACCGTAGCAAGTGACATTTAATCCGTAATTATAATATGTTTTTGAATATGTGGGATTATTTAGCAAGAGTGTTAAATGATGGATCAGTTGTTAAATTAAAAATTGTTTGTTAGCCGAAACTTCCGTCAGTGATTATGATTGATATGATTTTATGAGAACTTAGTGCTGTCATATTTTTTTACTGTTACATTTTTAGTAAAAATTCCAATAATCAGGCAACTAGGACAGTCAAATGTAGAAAAGGGTTGCAACGGGCATTAAAATATAATTTTACAACTATATATGGTGTTAAGAAAATCTTGTGTGATAATTTAAGCCACATTAAGGCTACACATTACTATTATGATACAACAAGTGGATAAAAATTAATTTCGAAAATAAAATAAAAAAGTTAGAAGATAAATCTTTATGTGACTCCATTTACATACAAAGCCATTTTTTCGAATTTAAATAGTTTTCCACTTGTATTCTATTAGTAATCTAGAAGCATAAAGCCGGCCGGGGCAGATATTTGTATGAATAATACGAATGTTTGTTCTCGGGTCTTGGATGTTTAATATAATATGTATTTAAGTATATATCTATCTATATAATTATGTTTATCCGTTCCATAACACAAGCTTTGCTAAGCTTACTTTGGGACTAGGTCAATTGGTGTGAATTGTCCCGTGATATTTATTTATTTATTTATTTATAAATAAGGATTAAATAAAGAAGAAAAAATAAAAACATAAAATATCTTCGTCAAATTAACCCTTAATAAAGTAGAGGCGATTCAGCAACCACTTGCATTGAGTTGGAAACTGAACCTTATTAATTTCCCAATACGTCACAATTTCCATTGTAGGTGATTATTAAAAATACGACTAGCTTTAAAAAAAAATTCGTCAGGTACCTACTATGTATTTGATAGCTGCTTTTGATTATGTGTATGCTTCAATAAATGGGTCCTAATTAAGGTTTAATAAAACAATACAGAAATAACCTTAATGGTGGTAATAATGATCGTGGATTAAATTATCGTACAGGATTTTTAACACCTCAAATCATTTTAGAGCTAAATGTTGATGTAATTGATAGAAAGAAAGAATGACACAATTGATTGACATTTTGGGTGCCGTTGTTTGAGTACTGTTTTTTCCCGATGTAAATAAATTATCCACTAAATATGACTATAAATATCAAACCTGCACATGTCTATTAATAAATACTGATAGATCATAAATATAATGACATAAGAAAGATTTAATCTTGTCAATGCAATTTCAGCTGCAGCCGAAAGTTGTCGAAAGTCGCAGGATCTCTCTGTATTGAATGAATAATCGATTACACATTGGATTCATAACGATTATTCAACATTAAGTAAATAGTTAGTGCTTAAAAATAAAGGTTATGAAAGACATACAGGGTGTTAAATTTTTCCCGAAGACAGACTCATGATTGACCGGTTTTTATTATTTGTTGGTTATTTATAAAGGTTATGGTTTCCATAGTTCTGTTCATGTATGGAAACTATGCAAAGGTAACTGTTTATTTTTATGAAATAGTCAGCTTATTAAATCATATGTACCTATTATTTAACGTTAGTTTAGGTTAATTTATATATACCAGTTTTTTTAATTCATTAGGTTTTTTTCCTATTAAATGATATTGTACCAGATAACTCACGTCTTAAATCGAGTTTAGCTCGACTTGTTTCGGGCTATTTCGTAGCCCTTCTTCAAAGGAGCACCTGACTAGGCGGCTGCCGCAACACGCACACTACTCTACTCGATTTAAGACGTGAGTTATCCATTACAATATCATTTAATATGAGTGAGTCTCACGGTAGTTTCAGGTTCTTTCATATTAAATTCAACTTGGTAGCTCTATGTATTCCTGAGAATCAAAGGTCTTGACAGACACACAAAAGAACAACGACTAATCTTTCAAGGGCTCAATTTCTCCTTTTCAGAAATGGAGCCCTAAACAGAACCCTTCTGGCATTAACAACTGTTCCATCAGACCTTATCAAAAACCAACCAAAATGGCAATCTGACATTTATTACAGGAAGTAGCGACATTTCGTCGAACTCCAAAGTGGGTTGGCTTTCGACCTCGGACACGCTTCCTCCTTACCTACTTACTTATATTATTAATATAATAATAACTTACGAATGTAATAATAATAATGGTTATTAATACGCCATAATAGTTTGGATCGAACTATGAGTTGACTGACTGACAATTATTATTGGGGAAAGCGGATGTCGTCTTAAATAATATGGCATAAGTTTTGAAGAGATAGCGGTATATTACGGTTTTTCGGTGCCATCAAAGTATTTACCACACTTCATAAGAGCTGTTAAAGATTATTTCACTATCATTTAGCTTATTTTTTGTTTAATTGACGTCGTTGTACCTACTCAATTCCATACTCAATATAATGTAATGCAAAAAATGCCAAAACGGCTCAGAGTTAGTTGTAAAAGAATTTGAACTTATTTAATAATATACTTCTATAACTATTAATATTATAAACGCGAAAGTGTGTTTGTCCGTCTTTCACGCCGTTACGGAGCGACGGATCGACGTGATTTTTGACATAGATATAGTTTATGGGGGGCACGTATTTGAATATCGAAATTTAAAATATCTAAGGTCAAAACGTCGACGGTCAAAATATCGAAAATCAGAATGTCGAACGATTATAAGGTCGAAATTCAAAATGTCGAAAGTATAAATTATCGAACGGTACAATTATCGAATGCTAAAATTTCGAAAATTCTAATATCGATGGATAAAATATCGAAAATTGAAATTTCGAACGATTCTAAGGTCGAAATTCTAAATATCGAATGTCTATAATACCGAAGGGTACAATAGTCGATTACTGATATGAAATTTAACTTTGGCACTCGCCGGCCGCTGCCGCGGCACGCTCGCTTCGCTCGCTCGGCTCGCGCTTGTTTTGGCCACAGTTGAACCTAACACGCTCCTCCTCGCTACGCTCGTCGTCGCACCTAAACTTTACGATTGAATTAATCAGACTTCAGTTTTAAACTGTAGGTGTACTAAGCAATTTAATCTAAAAATTAGGTGCGACGACGAGCGCAGCGAGGAGGAGCGGTTAGGTTCAACCGTGACCAAAACAAGCACGAGCCGAGCGAGCGAAGCGAGCGTGCCGCGGCAGCGGCCGGCGAGTGCCAGAATCGAGTTCTATGCATTTTTCTTGATATTAAGATAGGTACTTCGCTATTTCAATTTTCGATATTTTAATATTTGGTTTTTTGACGGTTGATATTTTGTGTTTCGATATTAACATATATCGATCATCCGGTTGTAGATATTTTGAACTTTCGATATTTTAGCCGTTCGATATTTCGGTTTTAGGAATTCCAGACGTCGATATAATCATAGTAGATATTTAGATCATTCGATATTTTGATTTTCGATATTTTGACCGTCGACATTTTAACTTTAGATATTTTAAATTTCGATATTCAAATACGTGCCCTTTATGGGCCCAAGAGTGACGTAGGCTACTTTTTATCCCGGAAAAATGCACAGTTCCCGGAGGAACTGCGCGCGATAATCGAATACCACGCGGGCGGAGCCGCGGGCAAAAGCTAGTAATATTATATATATATATATGCGAAGAAATTGTACTCATACTTAAATACTTACTTAGCCTATTTTAGTCCTTTTTCTAGGCATAATCCGGAAAAATGATGTGTGGTTATAAGAGTATAAAAATTATAGCAAGGTTAATCGCTATCGCTTATCAGTCGGCCCCCAAGCGAACATTTCATAATAGACAGATATCCAAACAAAGTATTACGTGGTTCACAAATATATGAGACGGCTTTGTATTTGACTACACATTTACAATAACATGCAATATTCAAATAGAAAATTTACGAAAATACCTGTTTACGAGAAAAAAAAATATATTTTTACTAGCTTTTCCCTCTGCTTTGACCGCGTGGAATTCGGTTATCGCGCACTGTTTCCTCGGGAATTGTTCATTTTTCCGGGATAAAAAGTAGCCTATGTCACTCTCTGGCTCATAAACTATCTCTATGCTAAAAATCACGTCGATCCGTCGCTCCGTTTTGATGTGAAAGACGGACAAACATACACAAATACACACACTTACGCATTTATAATATTAGTATGGATGGATTTTATTTTTGTGTTCAAAAAAGATAAGTTGGGCAAGTATAAGAGTAAAAAATGTTATATTTTTCCAAACAGGTTTACGAGGGTTATACAGGATGAAATTTTAAATCTATGTGTACGGAATTAGTGTCTCACTAATCTCAAGCTGAGTTAATGCTGGAAAATGCTTATACTCCAATTCAATAGAATCTGACAATCCTGTAGACACTTCCAGCCTACTAATATGAACACCGGGCTGCCTAAGGCTTTGTGATGTGACTATTATTCTTTTTTGATTCCTTTTACATGATAATTGCAACAACAGGGACATATATAATCAAGCGTGCCCACGTTAGGGTGTGTTAAATGTGTAGAAAATTGTCAGATTCTATTGAATTGTACTTTAGAGCATTCTTATTTATTGTACCGTGTTACTTTTATTGAGTAAGTAGGCCAGCCAATAGGGTCAATCGAGTGTACTCGCGGCTGCATTTCAACGTGCACTCCTGCGCACCTTTCACTGCCATTTGTAAAGACAATAGTTAACAGTGTTCTACATGTTGTTGTGTGGTTAATAGTACCACAGTCTGTAGCCACAAAGCGAGTCAATTCAGTTAGAGGTTAGCGTCAAAAGTGGATGGCGATTATACTTTATCTCTGTCTGTTTGTGCTTGTTTGTTGTTGTTGTTTGTTGTGTAGGTATGTAAATACATAATGTCATACAAAATCCATACTAGTATTATAAATGCGAAAGTGTGTTTGTATGTTTGTGTGTTTGTCAGTCTTTCACGCCGTAACGGAGCGACGGATCGATGCGATTTTTGGCATAGAGATAGTTTATGGGCCAGAGAGTGACATAGGCTACTTTTTATCCCGGAAAAATGTAAAGTTCCCGAGGGAACTATGCATCTTTTAAGGATTCATTTGTTTAATTAGTCTGATAGTTTAAGAGTAGCTCTGTAAAGGAGCGGCCATACCGATGCTTAAAAAACAGTGACGGTACCGAATCGCAGTGACGCACCGTATGTGCACCGTTTTTTGCATGCTTTCCACACCGCTGCTTAAAATGCGCGAACGGTGTGGAATCGCAGTGACGTGCCGTAAACATCACGACTTTTGTTCGGTAAAGTCCTGACGTTTACAGCTTCTTCTGCTAGCTTCTTCTTCTTCTTCTCAGTCGTACACTCCTGACGGAGTGGTCGTGGTTATGGATTGTCTTGTAGATTGGCTGCGGCTTTTGCTAGAATTCTCCATCTCTCTCTATTTGTGGCACTGCGCGCACACTCAGTAAGGGAACACTTTGTGGAAGATTGAATGCTGTCCATCTTGTGGGAGATCGGCCGCTAGAACGTTGCCCCTCTACTCTTCCCTGAACCACCAATCGCTCCAAAGATCTTTCGTTGCGAATGATAAGTATATCCAAACGTTTACGGCACCGTTTTTGAAGCAGTGGTGTGGCCGCTCCTTAATTCCTTTTATTTGAGCGTTTTTTGGGACACGATGTATATGCATATTATACTAAGTATACAATAGATTTAAATTCGATTGTTAAATGACATGGTCTGAACTCATAGTATATGTTCCATTGTTAGAACATGCTTTGATTGCTTGCATAATGATTTGGCTGCAATCACATGTTTAGTTCTAATGATTAAAAGATATTCAAATGTGCTGTAATTGAATGATTTAATTGTCTTATTGATTACAACATGAAAGTAAACATAATGAAATAAAATCCAACTTTACATAATCATGTATGAGGAAGGATGTTTCAATTGGGTTAAGGGGATTGGAGTAGGGGATTAGGTATACGGATATTATGGACAAAGTATAGTATTGAAGTATAGTAGGTATTAGATTTGAAATTTACCACGAGCTTTGCATTGAAGGAAAACATCGTGAGGAAACCTGCACAAACCTGTGAAGCAATTGAATGGTGCGTGTGAAGTTCCCAAGCCGCACTGGGTCCGCGTGAGAACTAAGGCCCAAGCCCTGTTGTTCTAGGAGGAGGCCTGTGCTCTGTGCTCAGCAGTGGGATGAATATAGGCTGGGATGGTATACTATACTTTTTCTATGACGGATATGCATATTATTACTTACATTAAATTTATTATTATTATTATTATTATTATTATACCAAAATTAAGTAATTTAAGGAGGAGCTATAGGAACGGAAGAAATTAAAAGAAATGTTAGTGACTACCAGATAACCTAGTGGTTGAAGAACCTGATTGGGCAGTTCTAGGTCAAGAGTTTGATCCCAGGTTAACTATCTCTTTATCCGCAAACCACACAAAACGATCTTTGCTTAGTTTGGGACTGAGTAAATTGGTTTAAATTATTTCATGATTTATTAAAATTTTTGTTAAATAAATAAAAAATTCGCTTAACTTCTTTCTTTCATGAAAATACGACACAAAAATAAACTTTGAAAGAGCAAACTTTAAACATTACAAATACCAAGAATGCAATAAAACACGTCCCTTTGCAAATGCAGGTTTGAATGTCAACTTTTATCGCACGTATTGAAAGAAATCGATTACTATTATGTAAGTGAATGGCATCGATTTGAAATATCGATTTATTTCCGCGGTCGATTTGAACTTTTTTTTTACAAAAACTGTGTCATTGTTACGACTGCGGGATACCGCTCTAGTTCTACTTAATACTAAAAGTTAACCTCTCGACAGTGGAATAATAAAATAATAACGAACTCAAATAATATTGCGTGACCGTATTGTCTAACGGCCGGACGTTCGCAATTGCAATCACCAACTCTTCCTATCCTCATCCTACGCACCCTAAACGAATGAATGATGAAAAGGATCATGATCCTGAGTGTGTTCAGGCTTTTGGTTTCTTGTGTTTAGATTTTTGCTTTAGTTGTACTCCGTTTTATTTAAGGTTTGAATTATCGGTCAAATCGTAACCAAGTTTCTCGATATTTTGAACGAAAATGTACTAAAAATACCTACATGTGCATTTATTAGCAGTATTTATTATGTTTTTATTATAGAATTCAACACAATTTTAAATAGTTTCGTTGTTTCAATTAAAAACATGTTGAAGAAAATTTTACCGTTAAGTTTCAAATGTTAAAATAAATGGAGTATAGTAAATTTCATCCAGTTGTTTGTATACGCAATGAGTGGGATTGCTAGACGTCCCGTGTGTACGAGACTGTCACTGTAATTAAGTATCGCGTCCCTATTGTTACTTGTCCCGGTTATCATTGAATACACATGTTAAAAACAGAATCATATTTTCGTTGAGACACGAAGATATTACGCATCAGCATGTAATACTTATGTCTCATTCTAAAAAAAAATAAGGACAAATGAGATATGTTATATAGTAAACTAGTACATTGAGACACTCGCGTATAAATGAATGCAAGTTAGGGTCACAGACTTTCGTTTTAATATGTTAGCAAGATCTCTCTCTCTGTCTTTTTTAAAATTTTCAGCAGAATCCACTGAATAATTATTCGAAAAATTTTCACTAAAGACATTATCTTAGACTACTCCAAGCTATTAAAAACAAGGACCTTTCCAAATACTTCTAGTCTTAAACTTTTCAACTGCATTCTCGAACTGAATAGGGCGACAAAACTCTCCACCCCGTTTTAGACTGTAACCTCCTTATTCTAAAGTATATTTTCATTTGTTGCAGGTACGGAATCCGGCGGTTAGATGGCGATAGATCGTGACTTATGATTTCATTAGGCGTGCGTGCGCAGCTTGCGACATGGGGATAACACCCTTTTGTTGAGACTGTAATGCTGATGTAAGAAACTATAGTGAATCTAGATATCCGGTGTGTATCTACTGTCGTAATTTTCGCAAGTCAGAGTGTTACCAGTGTCATAATGTACCTTGGTAACGCCTTGGAGTCAAAGATATTAATATAACTTTATGCCACTAATCATAGTATTCATCTATATTTATGCCTTCATTAGTACAATGATCTCTTACCATCAGGGGACCCAGTTGCTCGTTTGCCCTCCAGTCGAATAAAAAAAAAAATACAAAATTCCAAGACAATAAATAAAGACTACTCGTATTAAAATCAGTTGTCTCTTTAAATGTCCGAAAGTTATTAACCAATTAATTATACATAACACAGCAGAAACAATTGGCGAAAAAGTAATTTAGGAAAGCTAGGTTAAAATTGCGACCCCAACAGAATATTATGTGGACAAATATTTTATGAGTGGATAAAATTCGGAAAAAGTGTATCCCAAATATTCGAATGTTGGCTATGGCATAACAGTTTATAACAAAATAGCAGTTTATTACATAAATTATGTCATCTAGGGTTAATAAAAAAAAAATGCTGGAGCAGGAGGTATCGGGTGGGCATGATGATGAATATAAATAGTCCTTTATCGTGGTCTCCCTCTACGTTGAACTTAGACAGTATAACCATTATGGTTTAGTGGCAAAATGCGCACTCTAGTATCATGAACTGACTACAGTCAATATATATCATGCAGCGACCTACAAAGCTTGTTGCGAACCCGTTCTCTTTAACACGCGGTTTGTTCTGATATTGAAATTAGATTACTCTTTGAAACTGATCAGATGCGAGTACTGTTTTATAGGGTTTTTTGTACCAAAAAGTACAGACTCCCCAATAACCTTTTTTTATTTTAATTGTAATGTAAACATTGAGTGTGCAGTCAGGGAATCTGATTCAACTACCATGGTGGAACCTTTGCGCCGCTAATGTCATGTTGACATCCCATACATTTACCAAAGAAATCATAGCGAAATTATTATGAAAAAGTTTTACCCTGGGGCGTATTGTGATTCAGTTTCCTGGACTGTACGGTGTACAGTGATGTCGTTGGAGCTACACTGTGTTAAACATTGTAACCAACAGCAAGGGACCCAAGAGCTGGCGCGTACTTATCCCAGTGGATCTCACTTGCGGTCCAAAGGGGTAATGCGGCCAGCGTCATGGGAACCCTGCCACAAGCAGACGTTTTAGACGGGGTATTCTTTTTATAATAATTTTCATTTCCATAGTTAGGTAAGATATCTTAGGTTAGCTCTTTTTTAAGTATGTGTATGTGTGTGGTGTATATAATAATAATAATTATTATTATAGCATGAGAAATAATACAGTTCAAACCAACAGCTCACATTATTATGGTGTCAAAATTCCTGGATTCGCGTTACAGTGCACGCTTTTGCGGTAGGGTCGGCTATATCACTGAACGAAATATTTTATTGCTCACGAGAGGGGGCTATTCAGAATCTCTATATGGCCTAGGACAATTGATAGATACAAATGAGTGAATGCAGCATTTACACATAATAAGCGACAAATAATGCGATGTGAATGGACGGAACCTTTTCTTGGCTGAATTGAATAATAAAAAAAAAAAGTTACTTGAGTTATTTCATTTTGAAAATTAGTTTATTTTCATGCCTTTGCTTCCGATTCAAGAAGTTTTTACCTTTTCAGAATTTCGTCAAATTTGTCATTATTTGTCTGAACCTCGAAGAGCCAGTAAGTTACACTGAAAAATGTGCTGATTTCCCCATTTATAATACCGAAATAAACGAGCGAGTTCCTTTTTGAAAGTTGTTTTTCTCATACTCGTACATTCATAAATGACTTGGGCATATTTTATAGCAAAGGCTATCGCAACCCACCTTGACGTTGTGACAGAATAAGAAAAGTTCTGCGAACATTGTTTCATATGCTGATTCGAACCGTATTCGAGTTGTCCTTCACTTTCCCGGTGATCTCACGAGACATTTCAAAGGACATCGAAAGTAAATTCTATTTATAACTCAATTATTCCAAAATAGGCCGGCCCCCGATTCATCGTCGAGTCACTCGATAAGTTATCGCATACGCATCCGTCGGTTTCGCACGTTCCTTGAATGGCCCCGGGGCGGCGCAGACCATAGGATATCAGGAGTAGATCAGAAATAATGTAGATAGGGATGTGTTTTAGCCGTAGTGGTGAATAACTTTACAAACACAATATATTTTTGATGTGCAGGGTGGTTTCAGTTCAGGGTTCCGTCCGAACCTCAAAAGGAAAAAGCAAAACCCTGTTTGTCTGTCTGGAAAGACCCTTTTTTAAAGCAATGCTTGGAAGTCTAGCATATAACTCTTGAAGTTTGAAAAAATAAACTTTTAAGTCAACACAAATAAAATACAGTCGTTTGCCAGAAACGTGATATTTGGTGTGAAGGCTGCTCTTGTGTCACAACCAATTAATTGGAAAAGCCTGAAAATATTTATATTTTTTGTTTCTATGCCAGTAACCATCTAAAATTATGCCACATTTTGTGTGAACCTTTCGACTCGCACTTGGCTTTTTTTCTTTATTTTATGCTAGAAGTGGATAATACAAAATAACAGTTTTAGCTAACTAAATACTTACTAATCGCTGCAGCACTGGAAGCAAATAATTGTAATTTTTTTATCAACAAAAAAAATATATATTTTACTGAACTTTTTTTCAACCAGCCAGTATTCATAATAGGTTTTTTTCAGCGCGCGTAGGTTATCTACTTAAAAAATATTTTGACGTATTATGATATGAAAGCGTCACTATTTTCGCTTTGATCTGCGAATTGATGTGAGACTTATCTAGTGAGTTAAATTAATCTCATCGTATCGCCACATTGTGTCCAAAACGGCTATAAATTAAATAGAACGCATGCGTATAAATCCGGTTTGTTTATAGTGAGACAGAGCGAGCACCTGACAGATTATGGTCGGATGAACACATCGCACAGGTAATTGTATACCGAAGCGCGGAGGTCCCGAATTGACATTATAATAGAGAATACAACCTGAAAAGGTAAGATTCATTTATTTGTCCACTGGTTTTTTCCAGATTTATGTATAGTCGGTAGCTTGCGGTCGTTCGCTATTGCGATATTTTGTGGTTTAAACTACTGTTGTGAATGCAAGTGGAATTGAAATTAAACGTCCAAACACTTAACGAAATTTTCTCCACGACAGTGTGTTTTTAAACGAACGAATACAAAAGACATCACCTATACCTACGCCAGGCTTCTACATTGTAATGTCTGAAATTGAACCTTCCCTTGGAGTGGCAAGCGACCGGGTCCCGGCGGACCGTTGTTTGGCAAGCGACCGGCTCCCGGCAGCCTGTCAAATACCCTTGAGTGGCAAGCGACCGGCTCCCGGACGTTGGCGGGTGTCGTATTTCACTCATAAATATAAACTGTTAGACCTATATCTAGCTTGCTCATTCACGCAAAATGCGTTCATAAATAGACAAGGATGGTATTTAATAACGGCCGCGACAACATAACGGAAGAAATTTCGTTCTATCGTTTACTCAAGTTTCACTGTGTGCATGCTGCCGTGCGCTGGTATTTTTGAAAACCTCGTATTATAGTATTATTTGCTATTGAAAGACTGTAAAAGGGCTTTGTTTCGTAATTAAATTAATATTTTACGAAACAAATCAGTGTTTACTATAGGTAATTGTTTTATTTTATAATTATAGTTATTTTCATACATGACTGAGAAAAATTTGGTTGTCAGATATTTGATAATGACTAATGAAATTCACAGAAATTGAAGGTCATGCATTGTTATTTAATTAGATATGGCATTTTATGCTAAACTATCACTGTAAGGCTTATATATAACATTAAACTGGTATTTTTTTGGTGATTTTTTTTTATAAAATTCGCGAATTCGCGAAATTAATTCGTAGCTGTCATGCCACTCGAAGAAGATTTTTTCAAAATGGCCGCGCCACTTGACGGAAAAATTTAAATATGGCGCCGCCACCCAACTGAACTGAACCACCAATTGAACGAAGTTTGCTTTTACATTGAAGTAATGAACGTATATATATAGGTCGTTGGCGTCGAACCAGCGGTGCGTAGGTATATACGAGTAAAATTTAAGCAGGTTAAAATTTAATTCTACATCTAAGAATAAACGTCTAAGAATAAGAAAAAACGGCTTAACATATATTATTTCCAACGTATTTTGTCGGATAAGACTGTATTTATCTTGTCTTCTTACTTGGCTTCAGTAAACTTCAGTATGCCAGTTGAGAAAGCAAGATAGCAATTTTTTCGACAAAATGCGACAGCAAAACATTATTCACTACATTAATTTGTACAAGTTCTCAAATTTCTACAAAGTATTATTTCTTATAAATTGATTTAAATAAAGTTTAAAATAATATATTTGCCAAATTTGCAGTTTAAGTGTTATTAAAAATGTAGGTATTCGAGATAAATAAAAAGAAAAGAATATATTTTTTATCACAATACAGGGTGTAGCCAGAAAAGATGGAGTACCTACATATAAAACCATTCGCAATAATATGAGATTCGCAAATCAAAAAGAATAAGTTTAAAGAGAAACACATTTTTACAAGTAGGTACACTTTTCCCTTTTGCACGAGACAATCGGACAGCGTTATCTCATTCTTTGCTTTTGTAATATTTTTACATATTTCTTCGTAGACTACCAACTGTTATAACAATTTATTTCAGTAGCTACCTATATTTTATGTAGATAAAAATGCAAAC
Organism: Choristoneura rosaceana; assembly: GCA_037349165.1. Lineage (NCBI taxonomy): Eukaryota > Metazoa > Arthropoda > Insecta > Lepidoptera > Tortricidae > Choristoneura > Choristoneura rosaceana. The sequence goes on from JAZBNJ010000026.1 coordinate 5,227,802, forward strand.
TGCGTTATAAAACTATACATACTTAGACTCTTTATAGCGCTTAAAAATTCAAAATAAAAGTACAGATTAACGGAAAAAAGTACTAAGACAAACTTATCCTTAACAAAGAATCTGTCCCAGCTAGCCTAGTTGAGGAAAAACATTTACAAATGTAGGTCAAACAAATATAGGTTAAACAAATATAGGTTAAACAGTCAAAATTACGCGCGGTAAAAAGAAAACAATACGACCCAAAACTAATGAAATAGAAAATTGAATACAGGTAAAACAAATACTTAACAACAAACGCAAGTTATTATATATGACACAAAAGTGGACACAGCCTCGTCTCAGTAAAAGTAATGATGCTACTAAAATCATGTTTTTTTTACATGGGTCCAGAATAATTATTAGAGGCTATAGTTACGGTCATGTAGTTAGTTACTGAAAAACAATTATCAAAATTGTATACTTCAATGTATTTTTAAGGCATTGTGAACACGATCTTACTTCTAAGTAGGTACCTACTCAATACATTTGTTTATAACTAAAAACAATGTTGACAGATTCCATTTGTATGACAGGTAATTTGCAGAATGTCCAACAACAACGCAACATAAATATCTTTCGTGTGGCTAAATCATGAACTAACTTTATGAATTGATCACGGAATAGACAGTGGCGCCATAAACACCAGCAAACACAAGTTGGTATTATACCCACAGCCAGCCAGGACTTAAAAAAAAAGAAAATTAATTATTGGCAGTAATTTTTCAAACGGTTCCAAATTTTGAATAAATATTTCAATTTTTCTTCACCTGTACCTTGAGGCTTGTTCATAATTCATCACTTTGGTTCTTTTAAAAACAAATATCCATTGTCCATCAGCCAATGAATAGTTATGCAAACGGAGAGCAAGTGACAACGCAATACGCGTGCTGCTCATTGTATTCAGTACGTATTGAACTGCCTCGCGACTAGTGCGCCTGCGACGCTAGTAGGGTTGCCAGAAAAAAAAAAAACAAAAAAAAACGATTATTGCTATCGAAGTGTCTATTCTAGGTGCAATGTATTTCGATCTCGTCGTTTGGCATAAGTTTTCCTCTATGTTAAAAAAAATGCTAATTAGTAAACATCCATAATTATAGTCATGTTATCTAACCTAATCAAAAAATAGTAAACTATAGTTTAGTTTAGTTTAGTATTGTTGTCTTATGATGAATCTATAAGAAAATTTAATTAAAACAGTCACATAATATGGAAAAGCCAAACGTATCTATAAACAAAGTATACGGCGACTCTAAAGAACCTTTTTAGCCCAGTAGTTAGAGAACAGACAAAGCTCGAGGTCCCGGGTTCAATCCCAGGTTGCAGCAGAAATTATCACGAAAAATACAAATATTTCTTCGCGAGTCTTGGTTTGTTTGCATGCCAATGTATCTAGTTAGACATATTACAGCTCATTAGAACTATTTTTTCAAGACCAATTTTACCATGTCTAAAGCAAAATAAACTATTTAATTTAATTTGTTTGTGTATATGTCTAAACATAGCCAAGTTCATATAACACAAGCTTTGCTTACTTTGAGAATAGGTCAATTTGGTGTCACATTATTTGTTTTTAATTTTATTTCTTTGTATTAAAAAAAAATACGATTTATTGCAACCCTAGGAAACTGTCTTCCTTGTATGGTCTTTGAACATTGTGGCCCGTGTTAACAGGCCGTAATGGTACAAATGTAAGTTTGCTTACAACTTACATAGAAAATACCAATATTGAGTTCGATTCTTTAGGATAATGCTACATATAGGTTTGAACATTTCATTAAGTAGCAACAACATCCGAGCCTATATACGTCCCACTGCTGGGCACAGGCTTACACACAAAATGAGAGGATTTTCGGGACCTCTTTGAGGGGCTAAGTTTGAGTAACTTCGACTTCGGCGTTCTAGGTATAGTGATCATTATCACTGTTGAATGTGTTTCCACGGTGATAATAATCATTAGTAATGATAACAGAAGTGATACAATTTAACAGTAGGAACAAAAAACTGTATAACAGTAGAACTGCAGAAGAAGTTTACTGAACAAATCGTAATAAATCAGCGGTTCCATGAACATTAAAATGATTTTTTGTGCATTTTGCAATTGAAAAATGAGTTAAGTAGACTTAAGTATATTTTATGACATCACGAACAGTAAGTAAACAAAACGTCCAACTTGGACAGTTTATCTTAAAGTAGCTCTACCTGAACATAACTATACGTAGTTTAAAGCGTTCGACACTTCGTACGATAGTAATTTAATGCATACCCGACAAAGCGTCCGCTTTAACCTAACGAAAGCTTATCTCTTGAAGGGTACTTTACTATATCACACCATCCAAATAATAACTTACATTGAAATCATAACTTTATGTCGACACCCACTCTAGGGTGCCAGGAGGTAAGTGTCATCCATCCGCTCAAACTGGCCATAGATCACACCTTACACCACGACAATACCGGCGCATACTCCATAAATATGAGATACGTCATCAGGTATGCCGCGGGGTGACCGAAACGCGCGATCATTGATATGAGTTATATAGCTATAAATAACGTGATATGTCGTGACACCTACTTACTTACGTGCGGCGTAGGGTTTGATAAGTGCCTAGTTTCGCTCGTAATAAGTTAGATAGAAGCGCGTTTTAACGTAGGTAGCGTTAAATGCGGCTGCAAGGACCATTACAGAAACTGCTGCTTAGGTATTTGCCACGAAGAGTGAAAATGCATTTATTATCATTATGGCAATTCCTCTACATCCCTATGAAGGATCCATCGTTCAAACTAGATAAACCGGGTTACCTATGCTTTACCAAAAAATGTTTGACAAATTATCACTTCCCAAAAAATTTTTCGTAGAATTTCATTTGCCAAATAATCGTTTGCCAAATTGACACTTGACAAATAATTATTACTCGAACCTAATGTTTGGCATGTTCATGTTTAAGCAATATCTGGTTTGCCAAATATTACTTTGACCAAATTTCATTTAGTCAAATATGTTATCGTGGCTGCTATAAAAAAAAACCTAACATCGAAGGCTAAGGCGGGAGCTACGCTTCGCTTCGCTCCCGCCTTAGCCTTCTAAACCTAACCTATCCGAGTCGCTTCTGCTCCGAACCGTCTTGCTCGCTCGCTTCGCTCGCTCGCTCGCACAAATTTTATTTTATTGTCTAATGTTTTTTTGCCTTATTAAATCATTTGCTAAATGACCAAATGCCATAATGTAATTTTTCGTAATAATATTTTGTCGAGTGAAAATTTGACGTAATGAAAATATTCGTATTAAAATTGTGCCAAAGTTTGCATTGCCAAACAAAAAGTTGCTAAAAATTGTTTGGGAAATGAAATTCGACCAAAATAAATTTGGTAAAACAACAGGCTCCCAGATAAACCTTCAATTCAAATAAATTTAGATTTATCCAAAAGTAATTGAAACATGTTTTAATTGTTGACGTCGTCTATCCGCAATTTTCTTTTTTCAATTCTACTTGTATTCACAAACAGCACAATTTTTTTATCTCCGATACAGGATTCAAATCGACACTTGAATGGAGAAATTGACTAAGCGACATTTTTTTAAGGTAGTGAGTTATATATACATATTTTGAATCAGTAAAATCTACTGATTCCAAACATGTATGTAACTCACTACCTTAAAAAATGTCGCTTAGTCAATTTCTCTTTCAAGCGTTGAAATACATATTATAACAGATACGCGACATCTATGAAAATAATGGAAATATTCATTAAGAAACCGCTACGTATGAAAAACCATCAATACTTATACACTATTTTGCAGGGTGTCCCGTTAGTCTGTCAAATTACCAATAAACCTGTCCCGACATTGAACAGCCTGAGTTAGGGATGCTCACGCGCAGTGATAAATACACTGGTACCGTAATCTTGCGTCATCGAGCCGCGATGGGTGCCTGGAGGGAATTCTATATAGGTACCAGTAGTCGCTCGTATTGAGTTTACCTGGAAATCTGTACGTGTTGAATCTAAAATGTTTATTAAATATTTGTGATATTCGTGTGACTATTGATCTAGGTAAGACTAGGTAAGTTGGCCAGTCTAGTATTCGTATTATTTATATAGATCGCTAGTTGTACGTCTGTTTGTTTTATATTGGTTAGATAGAAATTAATATCATAAATGTTATTATGACGCGCAATAGTATTTAAACGACTCAATAATTGTAATATTTTTTTTTAATTTGATTATTTTATGTTCTATTTTATTGTAGTTTAGTGTGATTTATTTTTAGTTCAGTAATATTGTATACAATGATTTTAATATAATCACATTGATAATTTTTCTTTTTATAATTATTATTTTGGTTTTCTAGGCTTTCGCTTATTTTTATTTCTATGTATCTTGTTTGTGGTTGTTCTTTGTGCAACCCTCTCTATATATTTGGATGCCATAAACAGCAAAAAGTGGAGAACAAGAATGTTTTTGTCACCTGTATAATACCTACTTACTTTTATCAAATAAATGATTGATTATAGCTCCGTTTCCAACAATAATGTAATTTTTATTAACCAATAAAAACGCTTCATTATACCTCGCCTTACTCCGCTCTGCTGTTTCCATCAGAGATATATGCGAGGATATGCAAATTAAGCTGCTCTATTGGTTAATAAAAAACACTTTTCTCGCAACACATCCTCGTATATTATTAGTGGAAACGCAGCTTTTAACGACTAAGGTAGTTATTAATAATTAAAGTACACATTACGATGATGAATTAGGCGACCGGATAGTCCAGTGGTAAGAGAATTTCACTATGAAGCTCGTGGTTCCGGGTTCGATTTTCAGCCAGGTGTCCCGAAAAAAGACGGAAGCTATTACCGTCTCGTTCGCTCTCTCTTACCCTTTGATTAATTTTATTTGACGGATAAATGTGATGCTGTCTTCGTCTATTCGAAGAAAACAAACAGAGACGGCTTTACATTTATCCGTCAGATTTTATGATCAATGGACGGTGAAACAGGGGGTTAGTGTTATAATAAACTCTCTTGTGAAGCAAAGCGATGTCACTATGATTTTTTTTCTACGAAAAGGTTCCACAGTGGGTCATGATTCAGTTGGTTCGACTGTGCATATAAAGTGTCCCGAGATACATTTTTTTATTTGGTTTTTATATGCATAAGGTAAATGTTCCAGTACTTACTCATTCTAATTTTATTTTTAGATATAACTTAAAATAAGGTGAACCCTTTGGGCTATTTTCTTGTTTCATGAAAAAAGTAATCGTTCCATCAACAATCCATTCGGCAGCCTTTATAACTTGGTCGGGTATCATTTTAAGGGTATAACGGTCTTACAGAATTCCCATCCCAAATTTCAACCATCTGTGTTCGACGTCATTCGTGTACGGTACCGGGAACGCCTGGATTTACGAGTTCCAAACCCTCCATTTAAAATAGACCTTCACAACAGTACAATTAAGTCTCACACAGGGATTAAGTTACATTGGTTTAGTTCTGGGAGCATCCACGGGTGGTATGGCACAGATCCGTCGACCGACTTGTTGGACGACGAGTCGGTGAAATATGACGTGCGTCGATGATTTGTGGGATTGTTTTTGGAACATTAAAAACAGGCATTTCTTCACGCGATCACGATTTAGGGTCTTCATTTGTACCTAAATCAAAAGCTTGGGTAGATATAATATATACATCTTATCTTATATATAGAACGCTTTCAAACTGCAGAAAATTTTGAACAGACTGTAGTTAGAACACATTAAAAATACCAGAAAAGAAATTTGCTGGTTTCGTTTCTCGGATCCAGCATATATTTATTTTTTGATTTTTTCAATATGTCCTAGTCGCAGTATATTCAAGTAATGATAGTAGTAGCTGAACTGATTAAAAAATTTAGAAATCAAATTAGTTTTTGGTACACACAGAAGTTTAGGTATACAAGATATTATAATAAAAGGAGTTTCAACACGCCTAGTGTCTAAATAATGAGTTTCAAAAATTTTTGGTGATTTACCCCTCCGTTCCTCCGTCCATTCATTAAATTTATCTGTCAATTAAAATTAGTCAATGGGTGGTGAAATAGAATAGTACTGAGAATGTACACTAATTACTAGAAGCTGTTTTCTCTGACAAAATACATACGACTAGCCTTAAAGTCGGGATGTACTTGGCTAATCATGTGTTCTATGTTTTTATCAGTAATTTGTATAATATTTTAAACTATACTATATTCTATACTATATCGTGCTAGAGTAGATACGCCCAATTTTTGTACAGTTCAGTAATCAGGAGATGGTCGTCATTTTGTACCAAAGAGCACCGAAAGGGTACTTGAGCTTAATTACTTTCTGTTTGGTATTGGGTGGTCTTTATTGAACTGGTATTAAAATAAAGTTCGTTGTAATAAACTTTGAAACCGCGTACACAACAAACAGCACAACAAGCTTCATCAGCTGTTCTCTGACTGGACTTTTTAATTATTTAGATCGATCAAAAAGGTTTTTTACACGTCAAATAGGTAAGGTAAACTTCCGAGTGCTCGACACGCTTATGCCCAATAGATGACACCCTGCTGTCGTCTCTATTGCTAATGAAATGACATACTTAAGATTAAAGATGCCAACTATTGGGACAGTGACGAGCACTCGTACGTTTACCTTACCAATTCAATATCTATCAATATTGTTTAATTTAGGGTTTTGTTTCGCGTATATACCTTGATTTTAGAGAAGCTCGATAGTTCAGCATAGATGCTTGTGCCATGATCACGAGACGACTGGAAAATTGCGGGCATGCTGGTAATTTAAGTTAGTCAGAAAAATAAATCTCACGTAAGCGAACTACCCTCTTTTCAAAAAGTTGCCCGCTACTACTCGAACTCGCAACAAGCTCGCAAGCGCGCTTCAAGGATGCGGAACTAAACCCGAAATTAAATCATAAAATATTAATAGACATTGAATTGGTAAGGTAAACGTACGAGTGCTCGTCACTGGCCCAGTAGTTGGCGGCTGACTAATTGAGCGTTTTGAGCATTCGATTAAAAAAACGGCATTACCATCCCTCGTTTATTAGCACAACAAGTCACACCCCAGGCAGGCACTTCGAAAAGGTAATGAAGAAAAAAATGCCGCAAAAACGCTGAATGTTTACCCAAACAATGTTTAAGTAGCCACATGTTTTTGTACGGAAATAAGTCAAAATATTATCGAAAAGCCTTACAATCCACCGAGTAACCCGACACCACATATCCTTACACAGAAAGACGACATTCACTTCTACAAAATTACAGTAAATCTCCAGCTTCATTAATTTGAGTCCTTACCCGTCTAAGATAGAGTATAGAGTAAGTGTTTTGAGAAAGTTTGTGTATTTTGACAAAACTGCGCTTCCTACGTTTCGCCGCCAAAAATAAATTTGTCTCGTCCATTAAGAGGAACAATGGTCCGTTAAGTACATATTGATGTCCTGCTATGGGAAATTTTTACCGTTTTTTGCACGTATAGAGTTTGGTAGGGTTGGCAAAAAAGGTGTACAACAATAATCCAATAACTATGATTCAATACTGATTCTGAACATGCATATAACTCACCAGCTTAAAAAAATGTCGCTTAGTCAATTTCTCCGTTCAGCCGTCGAACTATAATTTAAAGTTTTACTTTTAATGTATGCAGTATGTAAAACTTTACTGTACAACAGTAAAAAAAAAAAACACAATAGACAAACATTGAGATACATTACAAACGCAAAATTATCCTTTTGAGTGAATGGGAGGAGCACTTCCATCGCTTTTTACACTGATAATTACTATTTACTTCATATCGTCATCATTACTTCAAAATTACCTGGTTGTTTTAGATATATTTTATAAGATATAGACCCGAATGCGATAGTAATTATTTTCATTCTATTTTAGCAATTGTCAGCAGCTATTGAATTACACAGAGGAAAGTCAATAGAAATACTTTTTCTGTTAATATTTTTTAACTCTTCCTAGGAAGTAGATATTTAATGAAGATGCAGAAACAAAAATTGTCACAACACATAATAGATGATTTGGTTAGTGTAACTTTATTATTATTGCATTCAAATATTACGACATATCTACAGTTAAAACGTTTAGTTAAGCAATTTCATCATAATAAATTAAGAAACGTCTCTTATAAATATTTACGATATAATAATTGGTAGTGGTTTCGGCAAACTTTCTCATTTCTACGAACTTGTTCGGTTTATATTACGATTTGTTCAGGGTTGTTACCGTTTTAGTTACGTTATACTTTACGAGTATACGTAAACATTTGAAGTGGGTATGCTTATAGCAAACATTGTAAATTATTAATAAATTTATAAGCAACGTTCTCACTTATTTTTTCATATTAATTAGTATAATAAATATAAGATGTGTGACTAAAATAACATAAAAGACATAAAATTAACAGTTAAAAAGAAGACAAAGAGAACTAACCTAAGAAATTTTATATAAATATACTATAATAATATAAATTATAAAAAGAACATCCTGTCTAAAATAATCCGCATGTGGCAGTTAAATATATTAAATATATTTCTTCTAGTAACTTCATGTTTTATTTCGCTACATAGAGCGTAAAAACATAGGTACCTAGAGCTAAATATGACTAATGTATATGTTCCATGATAATTTTTCCGTCATATGATGGATTATTTTACTTTATTCTCCTTTTACAAAGTTTGTACTAGGTCGGTTACAAAAAAAAAATTAAAAATATTTTATTTGCCAATTTTAAGTATGCTATTACTGTCGTTTGGTGTCCATCTGTCTGTTTGTATCAAGGCTGTACGTCGAGAACTGTAACAAATAATAGCTAAAACTTAAACGTAATGTGTAAATATTATTGCCACTACAAAAAAAGGGTAGTTCCTTTACAAGAACCGTATCTTTTTTAATTTTATTTACAAAATATCAGTGTTTTCCCTTAGACTCAAGCTTGACCGGTTTTTATTATTTGTTGTTATGCAAATATTTACCTCAATTACCATTCCGAGTTTGAGGTTAGTATTGCCGGTTTGCACTAGTAAATACCGTCAGTAAAAAAAGAGCTTGTATTAAAAATGATATATTTAACAAAAACTAATACTTTTTCTTGTGTGTAAACCCTAACACGGAAGAAGATAGATGGGTCGCGGAAGCATGGCGGGTAACGTATACGCTCCCGATCCAATTTATATTTATGTGTACGCGCAACCCGGCGCCTCGGGCGCCACGAATCGTCTTTTTGAAACCGACGAGATCAGTTGAATTTACAAAGGGTTCAGCTATGAAAACGTTAGCTTGATTTGTATTTTAATGTTGCCATATCAAGGCTCTTTAAAATGTGTTAATTGTTATATGTAAGTAGATGGTTTTCTTTCACTAACTTGTTTATTATAAGACTAGCTTTTGCCCGCGGCTCCGCTCGCGTGGTATTCGATTATCGCGCGCTGTTTCCTCGGGAACTGTTCATTTTTCCGGGATAAAAAGTAACCTATGTCACTCTCGGGCCCATAAACTATCTCTATGCCAAAAATCGCGTTGATCCGTCGCTCCGTTACGGCGTGAAAGACGGACAAACACACAAACATACAAGCATGCTTTCGCATTTATAATATTAGTATGGATTGTTATAGTGGCTGATTGGGAGTGAATTCCCAATAACTGCTAAGTCCACCAATCGCATTACTACGTTATTTTTGAAACTGTGCGTTAAATTTGCAATAAATAAAAAATATATGGTCTTCGTATTTTGATAACGAAGCTCTAAAAATAGGATTTTTTCATGTAGATATTAATTTCTATAAAACAACAATATTTAATACAAGAAAACTAAATAAATTTAGTGAATTAAAAATCGGTAGCCAGCGTTTTCCCATAGATCAGACCAAGCTAGATCGATTTTTCATCCCCAAAACCTACATACCAAATTTCATAGAAATGGTTTTAGCCGTTTTCGAGATTCTAATTATTATATAAAAAAGGCCGTGGTGGCCTAGTGGTTTGACCTATCGCCTCTCAAGCAGAAAGTCGTGGGCTCAAACCTCGGCTCGCACCTCTGAGTTTTTCGAAATTCATGTGCGGAATTACATTCGAAATTTACCACGAGCTTTGCGGTGAAGGAAAACATCGAGAGGAAACCTGCATAAACCTGCGAAACAATTCAACGGTGCGTGTGAAGTTCCCAACCCGCACTGGGCCCGCGTGGGCACTATGGCCCAAGCCCTCTCATTCTGAGAGGAGGCTTGTGCCCAGCAGTGGGACGTATGTAGGCTGGAATGATGATGAATTATTATATATCCACAAGAATTACTCGTTTAAAGGTACCAGATAGATAAATCGATAGAGAAAAGAAGGTATTATAATATTATCAATGTAAAAACAAACCTTTTGAAATTATTACATTAGTAGACATTCTTCGTCTCAACAGGAGGGCTTGTGTTTTTTTTTATTTTGTTTCGAATAAATCGATTACTTAGTCGATTCCTTTTGCTTCTGCGCACAAATTGAGACCCATTCCGATATCGTGTTAAGAGTAATAAGTTTTTAAATAACATAACAGTGTCAGAGTATAAGTTATGGTTTACTTGTTATTTCGCTGTTTATTTAACTAAACTTTTCTTGGAGATGTTTATTTATTTCACTTTTTTGCGACGACCGTTAGTGAATTCATTAATATACTCAGGGACAAATTTAGAGGAACGCATAAAAAAGTTAGCATGACGCATACGAGGGGTGGCTGAAAAGTAATCTACCTCACCTATTTATAACGCGAAAAAAAATCTGGCCACTATGATTTCGTATTCACTGGTTATTCTATTTTCAAAATATAGGACATTCATTTGTTTATGGTGTCTCGTTCTCCTTTGTCACTTGATTGTTCCCACCATGTCGCAGGAAAATTTGAAACTGAAGAAAATTGAGCAATGTGCTGTTATAAATTCCTCACTATAGAGGGAAGTACGCCCTCGCAGATAAAACAGCGTATGTTATCTGTATTTGGTGATTTGTGCCCGTCTGATTTCACCATAAAATTTTGGTCAAAACAATTTTAAGTGTGGTAGTGATGGCCTCAAAGATGATTTTTGTAGTGAGCGGCCAATTTTCGCAGCCACCTAAGAAAATGTTCCCCATGTAAAAAAAGTATATCAGAAGACCCGGCGAATGAAGCTGTGGGAGATAGCCAGAGACGTGGAGATTAGCAAGGAACAAATGAATATAATAATTCACGAACATTTAAATATGTCCAAAGTTAGTGCACGCTGGGTGCCTAGAATGCTGACTTCTTTCGATATGGAGAGAAGAGTTCGATGTTGTAAGGACTTTATAGAAATGAGTCGAGGTAAGGAGGAGGAAACTTTGTCTAGAATAGTAACCTGTGATAAGACCTGGATTAGGCAATGGTATCCCGAAAGTAAACAGAAGTCATAGCAGTGGAAATTTAAAGATGAGAAGCCACCGAGGAAGTTTCAAGGTTCGTCCATCGGCAGGTAAACTAATGGCATCAATTTTTTTGGACACGGGTGGGATTTTACTAATTGATTACCTGCCAAAAAAACTACAATGAATGCTGATTATTACACAAATTTAAACCATCAGCTTAGATAATCAATAAAAGAAAAACAAACAGGCAAAGTGAGCAAATGAATTTTGCTGTTGCACGACAATGCCCCAGTGCACACTGCTCGCACAACAAAGCTGGCCATGACCAAAAATGGCTTCGAAGAAATCAATCACCCTCCTTACAGCCCAGACCTGGTCCCTTGCGACTATTTTCTGTTCAGATTCCTGTAGAAAGATTTGAGGGGGCGCAGATTTTTGACGTATGAGGACATGAAGTCTGCGGTAAACGAGTATTTTGACGATAAACCGAAAAAAAAAATTTTTAACTGGTTAATGTCACTATTTGAAAAGTGTAATAAGTGCATTTCTCTCACAGGGGATTACATAGAAAAATAAAAAAAAAAACATCTTCCCTAGTCTTTTCTTTCTTAGTTAGGTAGATTACTTTCCAGCCACCCCTCGTACTTAATGCTTGACCAGAAAAATAGAAAAAAAACAAAAATAAAAGTTCCACTTTTTTTTTGCGTTCCTCTAAATTTGTCCCTGAGTGTATATGAACCGGTAGTAAAAGTTTATTACAAAGAGTTTTTTTTTATTAGTGTTCCTATCGCAGTATTAAAGAAGATAACTAAAATGTTTAGTAATTTTTCTTAAATAATAGTAATAATAAATAATTTATTTTTGGGATAGCTGAATAGATACTAGTATTATTAGTGAGATCCATATGAGATTATATTAGTAAGCAGATTAAATTAAATTAGTTTCCATGACATTCATGTCATGTATGTACAGATCGCGTCAGAGAAAAGGAACCCCTCTGTGTGACACGTGACAGATCAGTCTGGCCCTGCGGTTAACTATCGCGAGCTCTGAGACAAGTGCATTAAAGGGAGGGCTCGGGTTCAAATCCACTTTTTGTTTTATTTATGTTTTTGGTTTATTTATTTTTTTGTAGTATTTTTCTGATCATTTAAATAAGTTGAAAAAAAAAATTGATCATTTATATTTTTTTTAACCGCATTTGAATTGATACGATCTTCGGTGGTGTGAGTGAGACAAGAGAACCTTAGTAATAATATTCGAATACGATCCGAATTGTGTAGGTAACAATTTTATTGTTTTATTGTTATTCCACGAGCGGACATCAACTCATAATTCTTATAACATTCAATACTCGCATTGCAAGTTACATTCACATTCACAGTCCATTTTCACCAAGCGGTGAATGACAATTATCAAAAATATCTCTTTTTTAAATGTAACAAATTTCCCCCATCGAAATCCTCGGAATCGAACTCGGTTCATTGCGAGCAGCGCACAGGTCGAACTCTTCGATTTGCCGCTAGGCCATTTCAATACCTGACGATAGTTGTAAAATTAATAGTTGCTAGTTGCGTTTGCGTGCCATTGTCATTAGTATTCAGTAGATATGCACCAAGCGCCAAAGCAAAGACAACCTTATCGCACAGTAAATAGCGACTTTCAAAGAAGCAGCGACTATAGATATACTGAGTTCTAACTTTGTTTTTCGTATTCAGACTTTGAGGGTGGCAGATATTTACTTAATCTTTGCATCCTGTTCTAGCTAATGCGTATAGATATGAACAGATAGATTACGTTTATTGCCGATTGTTGCACTACCTTATTGTAACTTCAGAGAATTATCGAAGACTGTTGTATTAAACTGCTACTTAAGGTTGAATGTAGGATAATACACTTTATGAGTCCCATTTACTAACCTGAGGGTATTTATTTTTAACGAAATTTACAAATCGTTACGTTTCGTGTCGATCTCCTTGTGTGAATATCTCCACGTTGTTATATTGTCCGATTTATTAAGTTCACGAAAAGCTTTTATTATTTCGATTAACAACTTTTTTGAAGGCTATAATTGTTGTTCTCTGGGAACAAAAATAACATATTTTATAAAGAAAATAGCACGGGATATGAACGTAACGGTAAGTTTGAAATAATAATATTTATTGTTGAAATATTTCTGACCAATTGCACTTTTCTTGTATGTATTTCTAATATTATTGTTTTCTTTTATACAGAGAAAAACAGATCGATAGAAAGCAAAGGTATCAAGCGACGGGTTATGTGAAATGTGATCTGAAACTTTTGGGTGTCTCTCAGAACAGTTCGACGATATCATCTACACGCGGCGAATATCCATAATTATAATCCGGCCAAAAAAATTAAGCGTACTGACGATCACCGCACCAACAGAGTAAACTTTGCCACTCGTTACTCAAATTTCGACTGGGAAAACGAAATAGTTATATTTACGGACGAAAAGTGCTTTAAGTCGGACATGGATGGCCGAAAAATTTTGTGGAGATGAAGTGGGGAGCGGGGAGAGGTATACCCCCAACGACGTGTTAGATCTCAGAACAAGCAGGCGATCAACACTAGGTAAATACTAATAAAATCTTTTTACAATTTTTGTGTAATTAACACATTTATTTAAAACTAGCTTATGCCCGCGACGGTGTCTGCGCGGACCTAGGTTATTGCGCGGTGGCGTCCTCTACCTGAATAAAAATATTCTATGTTGATCCTTAGGGCTTAAACTATCTCTATACCAAATTTCATCAAATTCAGTTCAGCGGTTTCGACGTGAAAGCGTAACAGACAGGCAGACAGACCGACAGACAGAGTTATTTTCGCATTTATAATATTACTAGCATATGCCCGCGACTTCGCCTGCGCGGACCTAGGTTATCGCGCGGTGGCGCCCTCTACTGGAACAAAAAGTATCCTATGTTGATCCTTGGGGCTTAAGCTATCTCTATACCAAATTTCATCAAAATTGGTTCAACGGTTTTAACGTGAAAGCGTAACTGACAGACAGACAGACAGACCGACAGACAGACAGACAGAGTTACTTTCGCATTTATAATATTAAGTAGGTATACGTTCAAGGCGTGTATTTAATATTATTTTGAAGTTTTCTTAGATCACCATGTTGCAACATATTTTAAAAGGTTTGAATGTTTTAGGTTACCTACTGGGGATGTATATCTTCAATGGGACCAGGCGAGCTAGTGGAAATAGGCGGCCGCATGAACAGTGAGCGATATCTTGAAGTGTTAAAGGACGTAATGCTGCCGTCAGTGCGTGTGGCTTATCCTGAAGGACAAATTTACCTGGTTCACGATAATTCTTCAGTGCATAAGTCCAAAATCGTCAGAGACTGGCTAAATTACCAAAAAAACATAACGGTGTTTGAATGGCTGACTAAAAGTCTGGACCTAAATCCAATAGAAAACTTGTGGGGTCAGATGGTATTGAATTGGGACTCCAGTGAGATAAGATCTAATAAGAATTTGGATAATGAGGTAAATGAAACATGGGAACTGTTGTGTAATAGTGATACATGTTTCAAAGTGGTTTCGAGCATGAAAACACGGCTTCAAGAAGTAAAAGACAGTGAGAGCTATCCTCTCCGTTACTAAAAGGAACATTAATTACTAACCAATAAAACAGCATTAGAACGAAAGAGCAAGTGTTAAAATTCCTATTAAGTGTTATAATTCCTATTATTGTTATTTCGTAGTTGATCAATACTAAACAGACCTTTATTATGATCAGTCAAATTATCCTTGTTGACGAGTCATTTGTTAATGATGCACCATCTGACCTCACATAGGTAGGTATTGTTTTTAATGTGTTGTGTCAAAAAGGTTATCAGAAACTGTGATAAAAGAGAAAGATGTAAATTGCTATACTACAACAGTTAAGCATGTTGGTTTTTTCTCAGTAATCACAGCGACAATTAATGTTAACAGTCTAAAATAAGTGTTGTTTTTATAAATTAATATGATGTATGCGAAAGCAAGTGTTCTATTAGTAAATTTAGTTGAATTCAAAATCTAAGTAAATAATCATATTTTAACACAGATTGAAAACTGTATACCTATACTGACCCAGAAATCTATGGATTAATAAACAAATATTGCGTTTGCAACATGCCTATCTTTTTTTATACCTCATGCCTACTTTAACAAAGATCTCTAATATTAATCAACGGCAGGTGATTGATAAAAACAAAAAAGAAAAACAAAAAGATCTCAAGCCGCAGGGGCTTGAACTGAGAACCTTAGTATGACGAGGCAGGTCGAAGCCAACTATCTATCCACTAGACCAACTGGCTTCCTACGTAACGTGACAAAAATATTGAACGCTTTGATGTCATTACCAAAGGGGGGTTCCTTTTCTCTGACGCGATCTGTACATGTACATATGTAACTGCTAATTAAAATGTTATGTAAAATGTCTTGTTATCATTTAAAAATGTTTTAATTTTATTGGCGTCGCTACAACTTTACATGTTGCATTATGTATGTATGTATGTAAACTCTTTATTGTAAGAAAGGAAAAAAAATACAATTCAGAACCTTTTTGTATTATTAATTATTAAAAGAATTTACGGGTTTAATAATACTAAATTAAATAAATAAAACAAAAAAATCAATACCGCTTCGCATCGTACTTGGCCCAAACGTAACTACCAAGGGTGAAATATATTTTATGTAGAGTTACAAAATGAATCATCAACGATTATAAACAAACAAGTTACAAGACTTAAAAGTTACGTACGCAAATAAGTCAGCAGGGCTCACTACGAAATTCGAAAATCGAAGTTCATGTCGTTCGATCCCTCTGACACGTATACTATTTAATATGAGAGCAAAAGGGACGATACGATACGAACTTCGATTTTCGGACTTCGACGTAGACCCTCGGTTGCTAAACAAGTCATCAAGTTATAAGGCGCACACGGTGTAACGAAACACCTAACGCCTGCATACATTATACCAACGGCGCGAGGAAAGACTTAATTTAACTTTTTTTTTTATTCGACTGGAAGGCAAACGGGCAAGTGGGTCTCCTGGTGGTAAGAGATCACCACTTCACGCTTCACGGCAGGATTAGCGACTTATTTAACTTATTAAACGTCGTGTTTGCGAGAGCGAGATGTCAATCTTGATTAAATAATTGAACAAATTTATTAAGCACTGTTTTTTTTAACAATTTTCTAGCTGTTGTCTGCGACTTCACCTGGGTACTGTACAATTTTCCGAGATGAAAAATATTCTATGTCCTTTGTAGAGTCTAAAGCTATCTTATATATAAGTATATGACTTTAGCAATAATACATAATAATATTTATTTAAGTATCAGAGAAAAAAGACCCATTATAATATCTGACGCTAACTGTACACCATATTCATAATGAAATAAATGTTCGAGACTTCATTCTAAAAACGAAAAAAGAACCCCGGTACCATTTAATATAATTATAAAAAAAAAATGCTTTGTCACCTAAAGATATTTGGCAGTTATACTAAACCGTGTTCAAAAAAAGTCGTTAAACCACAATGGCTCAATTTGTCCTTTTGCAGGACACCATGATGTCATGTGTCGCAGAAGGAAAATATCTAAGCCACTTGCACAATACTTACAGAAGCAGTAGCTCAACTTGGTTATGTCCTCGAAAGAAACGTCGGTTGATTCCTGCTTACTTAATTATCCTAATGTTGATTTGTATACTCAAAACAAGCGGTTACTTTCAGTTATCTGCTGTGGACATCCCATAATATTCTGAAGGTTTAAATCACGATGTTTTCCGTCAGGGCATCGATGCAATATAAAATTTTCGCGGCATACTGAGAAAATAATTATGAAATCGATTTAGAAACAATATCACCTCTGACTGTATATCATCAATATCAAAATTCACCATAAGAATATTCGAATAAGTAATTTCGCTATAAATTTGAGCACTACATTCCTTTACTTCTAATTTGTTATTCTTACTGTTATGCTTCTTCACTGTTTTAGGTAGAAAATAATAACTTAATTTTTAGCGAGATTAGGTACTGATTTTCTTTTACTGTGAAAAGACGGTCAATGCTCTCCATAAGACCATTTAGGGTTTCTGCTATTTACTTGGTGTTATGCAAAGTTTACATATTCAGAAGTAGGTAGAGGATAATTCTGTCATGAGTGTTTTGCCTTGCTAATTTCGTAATCTGCGTCATTATTACAGTACTTAAATATTATTCTGTTAAACATTGTTTATTTTATTTATCAAAACGTAAAGACAAAATTAAACTAGTAAGTAATTCTAAAAAAACACGAAAACGCGACCAAAGGCCCCATAAGTCAATTACAATTTTTTTTCCCGTATGTATATCAAAAAAGTAAAATTTAGAGCAACGAATGGCCTTCTTAAGCAAAATAAATATCTTTGCTCTAGTGCCAAAACTCAAGGAAAAGTAAGACTATTTATATTTCTTTGGATAGTATTTGTCGCTTCAACATGATCTAGTAGCAAGTTCGCTTTGAAAAATATGTATCAGAGGTTATGGGTACTTTGAACAATAAGCGATTATCATTGTCATGATAAAATGTATCTTTTATAAACCAGAACCTTCCAGCCATAAGGCGGACAGCACTCCAACTGCAACTTAACTGCCCATAAATTTCAATTGCAGTCAGAATGCAGTTGTTAAATTCAGGTGTTGAATGTAGTGGTTGTAGGTTAGCAACGCATCTGCAATACCCCTGGTGTTGCAGATGTTTATGGGCGGTGGTGATCTCTTACCACCAGGAAACCCACTTGCTCGTTTGCCTTCCAGTCAAACAAAAAAAAAAAAGTTGTGCCGACTCCAATCGAACTGCAACGAAAATGTAGGTATGGGCAGTCGGCAGTCGCGGTTACCTTGCAGTTGGAATGCAGTCGGTTTGTACTGGCCCATAGTAAATAACAGTCCTGAAACCAACCTTAACCTTTGCCATTAATATGTACACATTTTGTTAATACATACAATAAAAATATTACTTGACAACTCTAAAGCGGTGAGTCAAAGCCGAGATAGTTATACAATGACTAGTGGATATTACATTTTCCAAGTGGAACCGTCGGCAGCCCCGTAATGTAAAGCTACTTAGTTTGACTCACCTTAATTGCCACTTCGACGTCACTGCTTGCATAAATGGGAAATACCCAGTCTACCTGAAGTGGGTTTTAAACGTCACCGTTGAGATCGTCACCGATTCAACCTTGAACGAATTCTTCACAGATGATGGTTTACTAATGACACGGATGTGATCAAATTATGAGGAAAGTGTTTAAAAATGTGTAAGGATAAATTGGTTAGAGTATTAAAAACTTACATATACAATTAAGTTAAGGTATAATTGTAAGAAGGTAAAAAGGTTTTTATGTATTATTTTTGCATTGATTGTGTTCAAATGTATAAAATTGTCACAAGTGTATAATTATTGTCACTGGAGTGACTTATTTATAGGTAGATAATTTTAATCACTGTACATGATTTGTGTTATTCTGTAATACATAAAAACACGAGTGATTATTTTAATTTTTGTTAAAAAAAATAGAGCAGACGATTGGCTGAATTTCATAGAACTGCATGAAATTTTAATGGAAAAATACAACGTTTCATATATATTAACACCGAAACAACCAGCCTAATTGGCAAAATAATAAAAAGTCAAATAAAAGGTCGTTGGTAACGGAATGTGAACGATTATTTCAAGCGATTGAGCGTTACACCCAAAATCGAACAAACACTCGCCTAGGCTAAAAGCTAACATCTTTGAACTTGAAGCAATAATGTCACGGTCGATAAATCACAAAGGCAGGCATTAATTACAGATGGAAACAGAGGAATCACTCGTCACTTGTCGCTCGGTGTCGCAACGTATCGATTCGGCATGTGGGCCAATGTCGCTAGTGTGATGTGATACAACGGTTAGGCGGATTGCACGTGTGACGATATGTTATGAAATAAACTTGCTGGTTATAGATATGCTGCGATTTTATTAAACGCTAGCTTTTACCAGCGATTTTGGCCTGAGGAGGAATAAAAAATAGACTCTAGTCTTATCGACACCGCGCATGAAGTAAAATAAATCATTGCAAAATTGACTCTAAATAAGTTTTTATTAAAAATTTCATTTTTAATACAAGCCTTTTTGCTCACTGTACTTTTTTCGACTTTACTTGCAGTGTCACCCAAACTACATTTGCATACCAAATTTCAAGTCGATGCCAGTAACCGTTGAAGCGTTCCGTCCTGCGCATCCTGCGCAGACGATTCTAGCTACCAGATTATTGTATTGTCACGCAACTTACATAAGTACCTATGACAAATTTTAAGTCAATTCGATTATCGGAAATTGGTCGAATTTGACTTGCAAGATTTGACTACAGACAGAGAGACAAAGGGACAGGTGAAACTAAATAAAAGCTTGTAAAAAGTATCACAAGAGACTTAGGCGTTTCCGTTTCTTCGAATGTATCTTCTTCTAACCCCCTGTTTCACCATCCATTGATTAAAATTTGACGGATAAATATGATGTCATCTCTGTTTGTTTTGTTAGAATAGACGGAGACGACATCACATTTATCTGTCAAATAAAATTAATCAAATGATGGTGAAACAGCCCTAAATTCCAGTACGTATACTTTTGACAGTGATCGTGGATGTACCGAAGTTTCTGGACGATTTTCTTAAGGAAATAATGTGGAGAGAGAAATAGAGAGTTTTATTTACACATATTCGATAAACTGAAAAAACTCGCTAGGAAGAAATAATAATTTCAAATTTCGTGGTTGGCTGTAGAGAGTATTGCTGCCCCGTATATATTTAGGCCCTATTGTCTAACGTTTCTGGCGCTCTTACCACCTCCTATCCACCGTGAACCCGTGACATTAACCAGGACATCCATCCATCTCGTTAGTGGACGTCCTGCGCTGCGCTTGCCGATCCGTCCGCGGTCTCCACTCGAGAACCTTTAAAAGTATACTTCGCAATTGTTGTTTCGCAGTTAAAGTGCAGAGACAAAGACTTCATTCATTATTGATTGATCAAATACTCGTAGAATGTAGATGGAGTCTGTTGTTTAAACAGAATCTAAATTTTATTTGTTCTTCCGTTATGTAAGCTGAGATTTTGTCAATCACAATTATGCTGAGTCAGAACTCTTGACATTGATGGTCTCGCAATTTACTTAATATGTTTGGAAAGATTACTCATTTCAGTTAGCAGTGGTCCCCAATCATCCTTCGGTATTTATCACGTTACTCACCACAATTTTGGGGTTTTACGTTCATGAAAGCAATATTAAAGCTAGTTTTCATCGTTATTTGAATCTTGCATCTTTTTTTTTTGTTTCTTTCTATTGAATAACTTTTTACTAACAATTTATACTGTTTTTTTAATCCTTCACGTTCCATTTTGCTATGGCACTTAGAGTCTGTTTCACCACTCATTGATTAATTTTATTTGACGGAAAAATGTGATTCTGTCTCCGCCTATTCGGACAAAACAAACAGAGACGGCATCACATACATATATCCGTCAGTAAATTTAATCAATGGATGGTTGAAACAGGGGGTTGGTCTGGTAATGGAGGAGCAAGGCAAAAGGGTTGTATTTGATAACTAGTTAATATACTACCGACGACCGGATGGCTAAGTGGTACGAGAACCTGACAACGAAGCTTGAGGTCCCGGGTCCGAATCCCGGCCGGGGCAGATATTTGAATGAACAATATACGAATTTTGTTCTTGGGTCTTGAATGTTTAATATGTATTTAAGTATTTATTTATTTTAAGTATGTTTATCCGTTGCCTAGTGTCCATAGTACAAGCTTTGCTTAGTTTGGGGACTAGGTCAATTGGTGTCAAGTGACCCATGATATAATATATATTTTTTATTTAACTTTATAGTCTACGACTTGTAGTCGTTCGTATAAAATCGCCCTAATCTTGAACACCCTCGTTCAATTTGACACTCGCCGCGCCTCTAATTGCCGCTGTCGTGGGCAGAGTCACGGCGCTAGCTTGTGGCGAAAAACGTCAAAAACGTCAGACGTGACACCTTAATATAGTCAGTTAGTTTTAAGGTAAAAGGTGACTAAGGTGTTTTAACTAAGTACAGAAATAATGGAGATAAAGATCTCAATATTTACCAACAGTTTAAAACAATCTATTCTTGCTGACTGTACTTACATTGACATTCAATTTACATAATTTTGTATACCAATTTTCAAGTCGATTCGATAACTAAATAGAAATAGGTAGAATAAAAATGAACTTGCGAGATTTTACCCAAAAACAACAACACAGCACACAACAGAGCAATTAAATAAAAAATAATAAATATTTATAAAAGTAACTTTCAACTGTTTGAAGTTTGGTTTCCTTAAAAGAAAAATATAAATTTGTCACAAATTACTTATATTTTCTTGAATAAAGTTGACAAGTTGCTTTCACAGTTTCCAAAGTACGAAAGCATTTTTTTTTTTGCGACAGTTAACCGTACCTGGGTAAGGCTCACGAGCGTTTGGCCCGCCTGTTCCAGTGTGTTATGAATATTAATGCATACAATAACTATTTGCGTCAACTTTTGATACAAATAATTTCTCTTACAAGTGAAGTATTCATCACTATATTTGTAGAAACGGAGCATCGTTCGTATACATCAATTTTCATAACACACTGGAACGGGCGGGCAAAACGCGCGTGAACCTTATCCACCTACAAAACAATAGAGTCAAAGTCTAAGTAAAATATCTTTATTTGTCAACATAGGTGGTTACAATAATGTATAGACACGGTGTTACAACGTAATTGGTATCACTATGTTTCGCCCACAGGCATACAAATAATTTGCAAAAGAAAAAACTAGAAAAAATTAAAGACCAATCAACTGACGTCTTTGGGTACTGCATCAAGATTTTATCGATTGGTTTTTACTCTAGAACGGATACGTTGTGCTCTGGGCCTTTTCGGTGCAAGCGATCTCAAACAACGAGTCATACGACCTTACACTTTGGAGTTTTACGAATAGTTCCGCAAGTCCTATTACGAGGTTTTGCGAAAATTCGTTACAAATTTCAAAGGTTGAATTCAAGGTAATTTCATAAAAATCAACATCGCATGATATTTCAGAAGAGTGGGTAAGGTCTACTGCACATTTTTAAAATAAATTCTTATATTTTATTATTAAGAGAAATGTCTTTTAAAAAATTTAGGGCATTGGTTGGTATGTTAAACATAACATGAATTTCTCATAGGCACCTTTTATTAGACGAGAGATCATTTATGTTTAAAACGATCCACCAATGAAAAATAAACAACCGTGAGGAAACCTGCACAAACCTGCGAAACAATTGGGAACTACGGCCCAAATCCTTTCACTCTGAGAGGAGGCCTGTGCTCAGCAGTGGGACGTACCTGTATAGGTTGGGATGATGGTGATGAAACTTATTAAGGAATAGGTGATTTAGCGACCACTTGCGTTGAGTTGGAAACTGAACCTTATTAATTTCCCAATCCGTTTTAATTTCCATTGCAATTATTCAAAGCACGACTAGCTTTAAAAATATTATTATTTATTATTATAAAACAAAAAAAAACAAAACTTTTAATGTGCAAAAGGCCTAACGGTTTCGTTTGGAATGTTTTGCGCCGACACCTACATTAATCTAATTCATTTTAAATTAACTCTTACTTTCTCTATCTCTGTCCAGTGCTCTAGAATGCGTGACATCATTAGCTTTAGTTTTGTTTTATTATTTATTTACGTTGGAACCTAAGAAATTAGGTAAGAGGTTATCTTGGACTATTTTTTTTGCTGAAAAATGTTATTTTATTAAAGTTTTTTGTATGAATTGGATCTAAGAAAAGTGTACAATATATTTTTTAATTCATAAATACTATGAATAAATTGAAAAAAAAAACTACATGGATAAAATTTACCCTAAAAACCGAATGTAAAAAAAAAGAAAAATCTAATAGGAATAAAATAAGTCTAGTGGTCTATGCAAGTCTCTCTTAAGTAGCTAATTTTAAAGTTCTACAGTCGGTCTATGCAAGTCTCTCTTAAGTAGCTAATTTTAAAGTTCTACAGTCGGGACCTATTAAGAATTTTGAGCTGGCCACACTTTCAATTAACTTAAAATTAAATTTTAAATGAACTTTTTTCAGAAGAACTTGTAAAACCTACAACGATTCATTTTCGGAATTAGATATATTCAACCTTTCTCTTAACAGGTTTAAAGCTGCACTGTTAAAACATTAGTTTCGTTTTGTTTAACTAAATTATTGTTTAATTGGTAATTTTTATTCTTTGTACGTGTTACTCTACTGTGTAAATTAATAGTGGCATATTTGCTGGTCTATGTTTCGTTTAAGTCTTATTTTCTAAAGTTTTTTTCTATATTGTACCGTTTTTTTGCCCAAATAAACATTAAACATTAAACATCAGACTAGTGTTCAGCAGTGGGTAGGGTGAGGGCACCAGTTATAGACAGGAATCAATAATGGAATATTTTTTCCGCTAACAAATTAAGAAACGGACGCTACTTTTTCTAAAAGTAATAACACTTCGCTGCTTATCAATTAAAACGGCCCAACTCAAAATCGAACTTTTTTCAGTAGAGCGATTTGAAAATAAAACAAATTTAGTTTCGAAATATCTCGTATTAAAATAAACTTAAATACATTCTTGTATGTGCTATTCAGTCCCTTGGTTAATCGAGAATAGCTGTAGTATAAAATTATAATGAAATGGCACATCTTTATATCAATAAAATAATAAAAACAGTGACCACTTCGAGTTAAGTCTTAATATTTTTAATTTTATTATGAGCAAGAAAGTCACAAGTCGTAATACTTACACAATAATACAAGAATGTATGACAAATAACGACCTATTTGTGTTTAAGTCATGTGATTAAGTAAATTTTATCACGAATAATGTCGTATCAGACAAAATATAACATAAATTTATCTTTAACAACGGCCCATCTTGTATTGTGCACAAAATTTTCATTAAAATTATTGTCAACAAGGTCTGAACACGACTTCCGACGTCGGAGAAGATCATACATTTTGTTTTTAATTGCACATTAACGTTTGCGATACTTTCAATTATCTTCATTAATGTCCCTTTATCATAATACAATATCTATTCAAGCATATTAAATCACATTATTATCACGAGATTTATAATTATGTACCGTACTAAAGAGTTTTTAGTGTATTTTATACACTTCAGAATAAAAAATTGAATACTTCAAAAACAAAACATAATAATTGTAAAACTTGTTACCTATCAAAATCAAATTATCCTTATATGAACAAAATCTTCTAGGACATAGGATACTTTTAATACCGGTAGTGTTCCTGTGGGATAACATTGACTGAAATATTATTAACGCCGTAGGAGGTCCACTGTTGGACATAGGCCTCCCCTATAGATTTCCAGTTGCTTCGGTTAGAAGTAGCCTGCTTCCGATTCCACCGTGAACCCGCGGCCTTAACCAGGTCATCCGTCTATCTCGTTGGTGGACGTTCTATGCTGCGCTTATCGATTCGCTATCTTCATTCGAGAACTCAAATCAGTGCCAAAGACCATCTGTTCTCCGTGTTATATGGCCGGCCCATTGCCACTTCAACGAGCTAATTCGCTTGGCTATGTTGGTTACCTTCGTTCTTCTAAGTATCTCCTCATTTCTGATTCAATCCCGTAAAGAAGCTCCGAGCATAGCTCTTTCCATAGCTCGCTAAGCAACTCTGAGCCTATTTAAAAGGCCAATATGCCATCTCACACTGGAGTTAAAAACTTTCGTCTTAAGGATCTGAGGGTTTCACAAACGCTGCCCATCCGAGTTGGATGCGACGATTGAGCACCTTTTCGAAGTTGAACCTACTTAATTGGGCAGTTTGTCCTAGATATACGCGTCGACAACTTCAAGAACCGAACTCTCAACCATAACAGGGGCAGTCACCACACGGAGATTCGACATGACCTTCGTCTTACCATGTTCACTTTGAGGCCTACCCATTGGGAGACTCGATTGAAGCCATCGAATATCGTGCTGAGTTCTTCCATCGACTTTGCCGTGACCAGAATATCTTCGGCAAACCGAAGGTGCATAATGTATTCGCCGTTGACATTGATGCCTAGTTCTTTCGATTCCAGCCAGCCAGCTTGAAGGCATTTTTCAGAGCGGCAGTAAACAGTTTTGGAGATTTTCAAGGGAATCGCCTTGAAACTCTATTCCTGTGCTCCGACCGACATAGTAGCGTTTCTATACAAATACTTCAACACTTCGATATCCCGATAGTCATATGGCATCACTGGAGAGACTCAAGCACTGCCCATGTTTCGATCGAATCAGTCATATCATAGTCCACTAATGTCTAGACAAGTTTTACTCTTCTTTCTTCTGATTGACCTGCTGCAGCGAGTACGTTAGGTCACTAGGAAAGTTTTGAGATACAAAAAAAGTATTTAAGTTAGTCAAAAATTTTTTATTACATTTTCTCAAAATACTCTCCTTTAGCTTCTATACATCGTTTCATCCGCCTAAACCATGATTTATAACATTCCCGGTACTCTTCATTAGGAAGGTCTTCTACGGCCTGCAAATAAGCATTTCGAGCATCCTCGGGGCTATTAAATCGCGTGTCTCGAAGTCCAAGTTTGATTTTTGGGAAGAGGAAGAAGTCACATGGGGCTAAATCGGGGCTATATGGAGGATGACATAATTCTTCGATCTCTGTGCTCTTCAAAAATTCCTTAGTAAGAATGGCTTTGTGCGGCGACGCATTGTCATGGTGCAAAAAGAGTCCCCGCAAACCAGATTTAGGGCGTTTCTGTTTTAAATTATTAAACACAGTAGGTAAGCACATTTCAGTATACCACTGAGCATTCACAGTTTTTTGGTCATCTAAAGAAATTGTTGCCACATGACCACTTGCAGAAAAAAATGTGGCCACCATTTTTTTTCCAACACTTCGCCCGCGTTTTACCTTAGTTGGAGGTTCGTCGTCTGGAAACACCCAAACTGTTGATTGCCGCTTGATTGGTGGATCATATTGATAGATCCAACTCTCGTCTCCAGTAATTATGTTAAAAATGGCCCGTCCTTCGCCCTGATTAAATTTTACCATCATTTCTTTGCACCACGTCACGCGAGCTTCTTTTTGTTCTGCAGTCAGTGAGTGTGGCACCCATCGTGAACACAATTTCCTCACTCCAAGTCGGTTACGTAAAATCTCATTTATGGCTGGCGATGGAATTTTAAGGACCTCTTCTATTTGTTTATAAGTCACTTTTGGGTCTTCCTTAATTATTTTTTTTATAGCTACAACGTTTTCTTCTGTAACTGAAGTCGAAGGGCGACCGCTTCTTTCATCATCATTCAAGGAGAAGATCCCCCGTTTGAATTGGCCAAACCATCTAAAAATTGTTGCACGCGATGGTGCATAGTCCCCAAATGCTGAAACTAATCGTTCTCTACACTCACATTCATCTAAACCAAATTTATAGTCGTACAAAATCATCGCACGGAAATGTTCTCGCTTCAAATCCATATTTGACACAAAATGCCCGCGAAATTGAAAGAAAAAACAATTGTAACTTTTTTATTTTTAAATATTTTATCAAATGGTTTTCTACGTTCGATTTTCAAATAAATTTTTCGTAAAAAAAGGTTGCATTTCATTGTGTTCCTTTTTTAAATTTTGAATATCTCAAAACTTTCCTAGTGACCCACGTACTTATGTGATCTACAGTACTACAGCCTTTCCCGGCTTTGCCCGGCTTGTTCGGGTGGTTGGAAGACGATTTACTATGACCCTGGAAAACAGCTTATGAACATGACTCAACAGCGAGATTGGCCTGTAGTTCTTCAATAAGGTGTTATCGCCCTACTTGAAGAACAACACCACAACGATCTTGTTCCATGCTGTTGGCGTTGTACCTTTGAAAAGACGGAATTAAAGATCCTTTGAAGGATTTTAATGACCGGGGATCTCCCCGCCTTCAGAAGCTCTTATTGTTCTTAAGCTGTTTCTGGGCCATCCTTATCTCTTACAGGCTGATGTCCGGGATTCTCATTAATAAATCCGAGAAGACCTTTCTTCTTTTGCTCTGCCACTTGAAGTTTTTATTGCTAATCATCTCTGAAACCAACTAACAATATGGCATATTTCTAAATGTTACCAATAAAAAATCGTTTTCCGTTTCGTAAATATAGGCTAAATTCTACATATGACATAAGTAGTATACTTACTTTTTTCATGAAGAATGTTTTATTTCGTAATGTTACATTATTGCAGAAAAAAAAGCACAAATAATTAGCTTCCCTTATCGTAAATATGGCTGTATTTTGCGATGTAGCATTATTGCATAAACAATAAGCAACGACCCGCGGGTTATCTCGCGATGTGCCGTTGTTCACCAGTGAAGTTGCCAAAAGCCGCGGCGCAACTGGCATTCGGCCGCTCTTAACGATAAAATAGTGTCAAGTTCCAACCAATCACATAACGGCACAAAGCTGCCACGGGGTCATTTTTTGAAGTAGCGACTTGGGTGTCTTATTCACGACAAAGTTTAGCTTATTCTCTACGCAGTTTTGCAGTTAGTACGAAAACGTAGTATTTTGCAATAGTGACTTATTTTAGATAAGCAGCGACTTATGTGCAGATAACTGATGATCATAACTGGTAGAGTTCATGAATGGTGAGCTATAAGGTATTGAATCCTTGCTGTATGCTGTCCTTTACTCGATACTACTGTGCTTCACATGTTGTATTGTGTTTCGGCGTGGAGAGTAAGACAGCCGGTGAAATTACTGGCACTTGAGGTATTCCATCTTAGGCCTCTAGGTTGGCAATGCTTCTGCAATACCCCTGGTGTTGCAGATGTTTATGGGCGGTGGTGATCTCTTACCACCAGGAGACCCACTTGCTCATTTGCCTTCCAGTCGCATAATAAAAAAAACAGGTCCATGATTAGCGCCGTCACCCTACTCCTGTCTCAAAGGGCCGGCAACGCATCCGTAACTCAACTTATATGGTTATATACAGTCAAGGGCAAAAATATGTATACACTTTAGTACCTTGTCACTTGAACCACTGTGATAGTCTGACAGTTCGGATTACTAATGTATGGCCAAAAAACTTTTCCCAAATTATCACATCCCAAAAAAATTTACCCAAATTATCATTTGGCAAAAAATCATTTGGCAAAAAAACTTATCGCAAATTTACAGTTAATAAATTTTTATTTGGCAAATTATTGTTTCGCAAATAATTACTTAGTCATGTTTCATATTGCCAAGTAATATTTGGTAAAATGTATCGTTTGGCAAAATGTACTCTTCCCAAAATATCGCATGACATAATAACCTACTTTTCTGGGAACAGTTCGTTTCTGTGGAGGGGCGCAGTTCTAACCTAACCTAACCTACTTTTCTGGTAGCAGTCCGTTTTCTGTGGGGGATGCAGTCTAACCTCATCTGCTTTTCTAATAGCAGTTCGTTTCTGTGGAAGACGCAGTTCTAACATAAGCTAATTTTTTGGTAGCAGTTGGTTTTTGTGGTTGGTTTGTGCGAAATGTCATTTTGAACAAACATTTTTTTGGAATACAATATTCGCCAATATAAAACGTTTGCTTAATAAACGTTTGTCTTAATAAAATTTGACAAACTAAAATTATGCCAAATGATAATTTGACCAAATGAATAAAATGCGAAATGTAAATATGCCAAAGATTCGTTTGGGAAATGAAACTATTGCGATAAGTTTTTTGGGAAGTGAAATTTGGCGAAAAATAATTTGGCGAAACGGCAGTACACCTGACAGTTCATATATGGCAGTTCAAATATGACGAAAATAGACAAGATACTAAAGTGTATACATATTTTTGCCCTTGGATGTACGATACAGGCTCGACCTAGTGTGTGAACCACAGCCAAACTTTTGTGCATAAGATGCAATAATGTATTGCATATCTCTATGACTGTGTAATCTTAATTTTGGTAAATAAATCATTATCTTATGTGCATAGGCGGCGGTGATTGCTTACTATCAGGTGACTTTAGGTTTGCGCCCTAACATGTATAAAAAAGAAGGATTTTATTGCATTTTTGTAAATTGACAAGTTTTGTCACGTAGCCTGTAGCATTTATCTCGACTCTTGCGCCTATATCGTTCGATAGCGCTCCGATTAGGGCCCAGCAGTGGTGGGAGCGCAGTCACTCGCCGCCGTCCCGCCGAGCGCACGCCGCCGCCGCGCGCTTCCGACGAAACGCGCGAAACTTCAAATCGAACATTCCATTTTTGAAAAATAACCCGTGCCCCATTTCTTCCCCTGTGATTTTTTCTTAAATACCAGTGTTGTGTGCCAGCATTAGTGACGTTACCTTGTGAGCTTGTAAGTGCAACTTTCACTCGGTTTTTGCAAGAGGTGAGTGTTTTTCGCCTTATTTTAATCGCGTAATTGTTAAGTTGCACAACTGTCTTTTTTTTGGTGACGGAAAATGAAATGTAATGAAATGAAATTGTGCAAGTGAGCATTCGTGCATAAATATTGAATATCAATCATTTATACGGAAATAATTTTGCACGAAGTACGTTTAGTGTATACATTTGGTATAATTTTATGCAAATTTATTGGCATGAAAATTGCGTGTATGAATAAAGTTGATTTCTAGCTGGTAAGTTTCGCGTGTCTGTCGCTCGTTGATATCTTCTGTATACGGACTAAGCCTAGCGCTGGGTTAACTTGTGACAACTACAATACAGTACGATATAAAGCAAATATTCAAAGGCTTTGTTTAAGGAAAAAGTCACCTCCAAAGTCATATATTTTTTATTTTTTAATTTTCAAATGTTTTTTTAGAATTTTTTTAGTACGAAACACATTTAACACAACAATAAGAGTCTTCTAAAACACCAAATTTAAGTAGACTCATCAAAACCATAGACTTGGCTAGTAACAGAATCTCAAGTTTCACAGAATAATTGGATCTTTATCTTTATAAATTACATAGACTATTTCACTTCCAATAAATAAAGCGCTTTAGTAAGAACGCTCTTTACCTATAATTACAACAAACTACCTGCCGAAATCTTTCAAATATCTCGCTTACATACGGCACTAGTAACGTTTCCTTTAAAATCTTGTGCATCAAAATGTAACTAAACTCTACCATACAAGACAAAGTAACTCTACTTCGATGTAGGTAACTCTACCAAGCGCGGCCTCGGCGTACGCGCAGGCGACCTAGGTTCGATCCCGAGTTTCTCTCACGTCTCGCACTTACATAATGCTTGTTCATTAAGAAACTGCAATTATTCAAACTAGCTGTTCTGAGACTTAGGGCCTGTTCCACAACGTTATTATAAGTTTCTGATAAATAATTCAGGATACCAGTTTTTGCCCGTGACTCTGTCTGCGAATCACGAATTCGCGAATTACTATCCCGCAGGAACAATTAAATTTTCCGGGATAAAAATTACTCTATGTCCTTTTCAGAGTATCAAACTGTCTCTATGACAGATTTCATCGCCATTGGTTTAGATAGACAGACCGATCGTTATATTAGTGTAAGTTTGTAATTTTGTCAATTGGTATAGGATGGAAAAAAATTAGACGCAGATGTCGCATCTCATGCATTAAATAAAAAGAAAAACTGAAATAAGAAATGAAAGATCCCATCTCTCTGTAAATAAGAAAAATGTATTGAATTAAAAAAGTATTTTTTTTTACTACCAGGGTCATTCGTTATGTTTAGTGTGAATAATTTATTCAAAGGAATTAACAAAAACAAGGAGAAAATAAAAATAAAAAACATTTAAAAATTGCAATGTCTACCCTTGCATTAGAATCGTTATTAAAATGAAATAAAACAAAAGAAAGGTTTTAACTCTGATAAATAAATTTATGTATAATTTAAAAACCTAAATGGGTCTAAATTTTATAATCATGGATAACCGATTATATATTTACAATACCAACTTTATTTTTATTATTAGCGGCACGTCGATTATTGACAATTAGATTTAATTTATTCGATGATCTAACACCATCGGCTAATAGATATATTTATTTCGTAACACGTTCCGTAACTTCGAGTAGGTGTTGTGATTGTCACGTTCCTAAACATTTTTGTAATAACATAAAGTCATGATCATAGATATTATTATGTGCATTTAATTATTAAATTAACCGAAGTCAGTCGGGTGCTGTACGAAGTGGTGAGAATAGCTACGGGTAAAGATAGCGAGAGAGATAAAATGTGCCTATGTATGTGGAACTCGTTTTATTTATTTTATATAAAAAAATATCTAAAAAAATAAGTCAAACTCAAAGGTTTATTTGTTAAAAAAGTAGGTTACATATGGTCAACAGGTGTTATGCCAACATTTTTAAAGTTCTCCATTTTTTGCCGCTTATACGGCATACAAATTTTATAACAAAAGATTTTCATCCACATGTGGGTACTTACCGAATTTATGCTATTTTTAAAATTTCTTGTTTACATTATTTATACCATCATTACAATTTCTATTAAAAAAAAATTTCACCACAAGCTTGTTTGCTGACTGTACTCGCAATTTTATTTAACGTACATATTCACAACTTCGGTAATACAATACATCGGCACAACTGTCTAAAAATCGAAAAATTAGTTCTTCGTACTTTCGGTAGTGTAGGTAAAGGCCAAATTTTCTAGAAATCGAAAAATCAGAAAATTAAAAAAAAGTTAAATGATGCCCTTGTTCTACCAAAGGTCCGAATGCACACCAAATTTCAAGTTTATCCGAACACTAGAAGTGGGTCAAAACAAATTTGCAAGATTTGACCCGAAACAGGGCCGGTTAAATAATAGCTTGTAAGAAGATAGTGATGTCAAAGCTGGTAATTTTTTTATATTTGTTTATTTTGAATATGGATATAAAACGGTGTTTATTATCTTAGAAACGGTGTTTATTATCTTATTAATGTAGAAGCATCACAATAAAAAATCATCATTACTCTAATAATAAAATACGATACTTTACACGATATACTTAAGATTGTTTTTTTGGTATCTTTTTTGTATTTTTTATTTCAATTCCAAATTTTTACTTTTACGGTCATCCCGTAAAACCTAAATTGAAAATAAAAACTGAAATATAGATGCACAGAAAAACCAGAAAAATAAAACCACGACACACTTACTCAATTACTTAGTGTACCTAATACACTAAATACCTATCTTTGTCATACAGAGTTACTTCGTGTATACACTGCGGGCACCGCGTTAAGTTTCATAGTCTAAACTTAGCTTTATGGTTTATAAAGAAAAATCTAAACTAACCACTAATATAAAATGGGAAAAAACAACGGGTTACTTACGTACGTACGGGTTCCTATTTATTTGAATGATAAATTTTGTACAACGTGATCCTGTATTTTTGCTCGTTGGTGTATTTTCGGTAGCAGATCGAAAGTCTCACGCGCCGCGCCCGAAAAATTTCAACACCCGCTTTATGTTAAAAATTTACATAAAAAAACATATTCACAACCTCGCAGAACAGAACTTTAACATGTATAGTTAAGGTCGCTTGTAGTTTGTGTGCATTGTGTATACAAAGGAAAGCTAATGATCCGGTTAAAAGCTTTGTTGAACACAATGTTAGGTTAACAATGACAGGTTGTTTGTGCGATCATGTGTGAAATGTCATTGGTTAGTAGTGTATACATCATTTTCGGACACGATTTAAAAATCATTTAGTTTTTGTTGTAACTTTTCTAATGTTTTATTTATACATTTCTTTCTTTTGTGAGCGCTTCAAGTTGATTTTAGTTTATCTGTACACTACAAATTTTCTACTATTTAAATGATAATTTCTGCCGCATAATAATGCGGAACTCAATACTGCGCATGCCCCGGCATGTAGGTACTTGGCCGGTTTTGCTATTATTACATATTTTTTCTTTTTTTTTGCTTTATACGTCGTGCCAGTTTTGTTTGTCAGTTTGTCTGAGAAAGTTTGATCTAGTCATCACTCCTGCTCTACCTTTCATTCCATTTTTGTTTCTTTTTCAATTGCATTTTGAAATTGTTACATCATAATTAATTACAATAATTATGCTCAGTCTTATGTTTTACAACATCAAGATGGAACACACCACCCAAAAATCAAATTTTACAATGCAAGCAATGAGAATAATACAATGTTATTTATCTCGCTCACACACTTCCGAATTTAAAGGTTATCGGAAGACGGTAATTGTTGTGGCTATGTCAGCCATTATCTTTTTTCCGATTTGCCAGTTCCTTTGCACCATATCAAAGGAAAATGTACCATAAAATACAACTACGATGGTTCTTTAGCTTGTTGCACGTTACGTCCGGCGTTTGCGTATGATTTTCTAAATTATCCTAAAAAGGCACGCATGAAGGTATCACGATAATATACAAATGATTGATAGTGTAAGTGTTATTGTGTAATGTTAGGCGCGTGCTCGATGATTTTGCATCAGTAATGTAATGATCTAATGATGCTGCGTGATCGATTAAAAGATCGATCAGTTTTATTGCATTTAAAAATTAAAACATTTGCATAAACGTTTTGTGTGCATGCGTTGTTAAAAGTGTCTACGTGTATGCTAGTGTCATACTGCTTTAATTGTCTTTAGATCTGTTAAGAATACACCATAATATTATTTATACATCTAAATTACGACTTAGGTACAAGTTGTTTATAGATGTATTCGCCAAATTGCTACGTTTGATGACGAATATGATGCACTGAATTGATAGAGACATTTTTAAAAGTATAATACAACGAATAAGTAAATTGGAATTAAATTAACAAAATACATGCTAAACTAAAAACATTAGGTACATAAAACAAAAAAAAACTGAGACTGAAAACTCAAAAGAAATCAAATAATGGTTCCATTATGTCGACTTATCTATACGGATACGACACTACTACATACAACAGGTCATTTATTTTTTAGCTTTAATCATTTGATTATTTTTTACGATGAGTCAAACGCGACACTTAATTGAATAGCTCTAATTAAGCAAAGATCAAAATCATTAAAATCAAAGTTCCATAACTCACCGAACTCATAAAATAATCTTCTTGAAATTACATCATCAAAACACATGGCAAAAACATGGTTCGTGATCAGTAATTTATGCATATGAAGGAGATCATTGACAGTGATTATGTTGATGTATTAAAGAGTCGGATTTATATTAGACAAGCTTTTGTCCGCGCCTCGTCTGCGAAAAATTCGTTTAAAAATACAAAATGAAATATAGAGGTATCTTTTTGTATTTTTTTATTTTAACTCCAAATTTTGTTACTTAAGGTCATCCCGTAAAACCCATATTGAAAATAAAAACTGAAATATAGATGCACAGAAAAACCAAAAAATAAAACCAGCACTGGGAATCGAACCCAGGTCCTCGGCATTCCGTGCCGCGTGCTATAGGTACTGCTACATCACACACCGAACGAATTTCCCCTATGCACCACATATTTCAGCTTGTTTGTTTCTTATTTAGCCGCTTAAGTAGTGACGCTAGCGACATCTATGCCGTAGCCCTCATCGAGAAATTTTCGGCATGACCGTAACTTTTAAGTTTGGAATTGAAATAAAAAACAAAAAGATTCCAAAAAACCAATCTTAAAAATTCGTTTACCACCAGCCCGCGGAGACTACTTATACAATTTTCTTAAATAAAGATCCTTGCCAGGATTTCCAACTATCGTTACACCAAATTTTATTCAAATTAGTACAGCGGTTTGAGCGTAAAGAGCTAACATACAGACAGACATACTTTCGCATTTCTAATATTAGTAAGGACAATTGAGTGACTATAATTTTTCCTTTCGCAAAAAATTTACGCAATCCAGATTGTGTCCCTACTAAATTATGTCAGCATTTAACTAATCTTTAATTAAAAATATCTTACTTCACTGAGAAATCAATGGAGGCACAGCTTTAGGATATTCTCAACGCGTTGGCAATAAAACCAGTTTTTAATACTTACATAACTTCCATTGACTTAATTCAAATAGTTTTGAAATGTCACCATATTCGCAACCCGGTCTAATAGGCCTGGTTGAAAGATTTGATCGAAATTTAAATTTACGTCCATATTGTTCAGACTCATTTTGTTTTATATCAAGTTAATACGTTTTTTATGTATATTTATAGTCCTTTTGACTGATTTATTGCAAAAGATCGAGGTTCTGGGACATTGTATAGTATAATTTATGATCTTGAGTTACGTAAAAATTTAAACCTTATAAGTTGGTTACTTTGTTAACAGTGCACTGCGCTAAATTATCTACAGATATTTTCTATTGTTAGTAGTTTTTTGTTTTTACCAGTACACAAATCCAACGCGCACTTGCATTTTTTTTTAATTTATGTCCATCATGCTTTCTACGTGCCTAGAAATTTCACCACCGATATAATTAATGATGACAGTAAACGCTCTACAAACCTAAATACGTAAGGACCGTTTCTCTTCCTACTAAATAACAAGTTATTCAAATCCTTATTCAAAGCTTAGCTAAATAAACAAATCGATTGTTGACAAAGTGAATTTTTGCCGAGCCCAAGTTATGCGGAGAAATCTTTGACAATCGAATCCACTTGACACCTCTCAATGTCAGACGTTCATAATCGCTAAATTAAACAAGTGAATGGTGGCCATTGTTAAATATTTTGAATCAGCAATGTCATATTTTCATCCCGGTATGAGTACATTAAAATAATATTGTTAGAATTATTTTATACGAGATGTTGAGCAGATAGTTTCTAGGCTGTAGAAAATGGTTCTCTATCGTTTGCCTGAATTTAATGTACCCGAATGTACTATCATTTTCTAGAATTTTTATTTGCCATAAAGTAATTTAATTCTGAAATAGTTATTTCTTCAGAGTTGAAATTAAACTAACCTAACATAACCTACTGCATTCTATATGATGACATTTAAAAAAATCCTGAAAACAGCACGGTTCTATATATTTTATGGCAAACGTTGGTATGGCAAGTGAAATTCGGGCAAATGAAATTCGTGCAAGTAAAGATAAATGGTAGAAAATGCATATAGCAAATATACCTAGATATAAATCATTTTATTCAGTCAGTTAGTTACTTACCATGATCTGTTTTAACTAATCTTTTTAGTCTTATGGCGTATACAATTTTGTTTAGTATACTTTATGGAAAGAGCTTTAGAATATTTTTGAATGCCTCATCTAAAACATACTTAAAAAACTCCTGGCCACAAACAAATCAATGACTATAATTAAAACTATTTGGTCAAATTCAAATTCCGAGACAATTTCCTAGCGTAGCTTATTACGAATTTATTGGACCGGTTCGAACTAGCTTGATTGGCGGCGAGAGGTCATTTGTGATTAGAAATTAACAAGGTCAAATTAAAATAAGTAATCAGAGTACATTTTAACTACAACTACTTGAGACTTTAATGATTAGTGATACGAAAGTATTGTTAAAATGTAAGCAGAGAATTTATGTCAACGAGCTCCATGAAATAGAGTAGCAATAAGCAGGTTATGTCACATAGAATTTTTCTAGGATTTCAATTTTTAAATTCAGTTTTCAACTGAGTCGTCAACCAGTAGTAGAAACATTACACAAAAAAAAAATTACAATGATATGGCATTTCTTTAGATGAAAATGAATATTCAGTATGTAACACTGCTAACTCATTATTTCTACGGTAGTTAGGAATCAAAATAAATGTTTCGATAGTTTCTTACTTATGGTTGGCGGAGGAAAGGGGGCTTTCAACAGACTGACAAGACAGTGGGACATTTTACAGGCTACATAAAAAAAAGGTTATCTTTATGGAAAAAAACATTCGAATCTAGGACGCAGTTTACCTAAGTAAAATCAAACCAAGCAAACAAACTACAAAATTCTTAGCTATTATTATTAGGAAGTTACTCCTAAGATCCTTTGACTAGGAATGATTTTGTACATAATAAGTATGCTATACAGGATGCTACAATGAGGCTTTTAGTGTATGATAAAGCAACTGTTAGGGTGTTACCAGACCAATCGATCGATCACCGATCGACGGCATCGATCGATGGTAGAACCGATTGTTCGACGTCGATCGATTGTTTCTTTATTGATTTATAAATCGATCGACGTCAACCGGTATCCGTCAATCGATTGTTCCTACCAGACCAGTCGATCGACTTCGATCGACGTCGATCGATGCCGTCGATCGATAATCGATCGAGTGGTAACACCCTTATGTTTTTGATTCCATAATAAAAGCTCTATGCTTTTAAAATCTCTGTGGCATTACAACCTGTTTTGATTAAATTACTCGGTCGAAATTAAAGGGCGAGAAGCGTGAAAGTAGAAACGCCTTAATTAGAACTTTCACAATATTTTAAGTAAAAAATAATTTAATAGGATCGTCCTTATTTTTAGTAACTTTACCCGTATGTTGAACTTTTACATCTCATAAAATAGCGAACTAAAGGGAAATTCTAGTTTTGACCAATTTTGTTAATTCACTATAAATACTCATGTAACTTAATCGAAACAGAGTGCTGAATTTGAAACACGAGAAAATTAAACGAAACGAAACGAAAATTAATTACTGCTTTAATTAATTTCGTCAACTAGTGGAAAAAAAAAATCTGTATTTTCGTAGCGATACAATTTTTTTAACGCTTGTTTCGTGATATCCATACTAATATTATAAATGCGAAAGTGTGTTTGTATGTTTGTCCGTCTTTCACGCCGTAACGTAGCGAAGGATAGACGTGATTTTTGGCATAGAGATAGTTTAGGAAAGATGCACAGTTCCCGAGGGAACACCCGATATAGCGATAACCAAATACCACGCGGGCGGAGCCTCGGGCAAAAGCTAGTTTGCACATATGTACGAATCACGAGACGCCTAATGACTTTAACAAAAGTTTTAGCTTTAATGTGTATAATAAGACAGATTTTCTACAATAGTAATAATATACCTACACCCAGCTTCCATCAGATTAAGAAGCAAGTTTATTCAATAGGGTTTTTCCGTCTCCATCGGTCATAAGCATAAACATAGCATAAACGGCAGCGTTGCTTTCATCGCGTGTCCTCCGGCGAAGTGTCGCAAGGCAAGCGCGTGCGCCGATCGCTGGCAGGGTTGCCAACTTACAGATGAACATGAAAAAAAGAAAGAAAAAAGACATGTGAAATTGTTTATACAAAGTGCTATTATAACATTAATTAGATTTTTCCTGCGGCTCCGCCCGAGTGGTATTCGGTTATCGCGCGCTGAATACCGAATCGCGCCCTTGGGAACTGTGTATTTTTCCGAGATAAAAAGTAGCTTTTGTCACTCTCGAGCTCATAAACTATATCTATGCCAAAAATCGCGACGATCCGTCGCTCCGTTACGGCGTGAAAGCGTAACAAACAAACAAACAAACTCTCTTTCCCCTTTATAATAGTAAGGAAGGATTGTAAAGAGTTTTTTTTAATAATAAAGTTTTTAGCGATGGATGACTTGATTAAAAGTACAGAATGAGGCCAAAGGTACACCAAATGTGACTATGTCACCCTCATGGGGAGCCTCAGTTATATACACCACATTACAAATTTTACGCTCTTCCTTGCACTGAAGCCACGTTTCTGGCAAAGGTATTTTACTAGTTTAATAACAGCCCATTTATTCTAGCGTGTACAGAAACATAGACAGTGGCGGCAGGAGAATTTTATACACTATTTACATTTTCAGGTTTAGAAAAAACAACATTTAAAAGTTTAACTATATCATAGACACGTGGTCTTGCTTGACACACACTAGACTATTTAAAAGAAAATAAAGGCCATTCGTATTATTTATTTATATAACTGACAACCCTATTGTCATAGTCGCCATATTGAATCGATCAGCGATAATGGGCACGTTAGAAAACTTGTAGGCTGTTTAAAATGGTTTTAAGGACATTTGAATTATAGCATTATGATTGGCTAGAAAAAGACTTATTTAGGCCTAAAATGGTGCGAACTCCGGTTGACTTGCGCTGTGCAACGTCGTGTTGAAGATCAAGCAAATATCCTAGTACAAAGTACTAGTAGTAGTTTTACTGACAGAAAATTATATACAAAGTTTTAATTAAGTAACTGAAAACCAGAAAGTAGTTTGCTCAGAATCGAGGGTACAATCGATTACACTGTGTTTTGAATTAGGTTGCGTTTGTGTTTTTAAATCCCTTTTTTATTGTGCCCAGTCTTAAAGTTACATCTGCAACAGGCGCTAATTAAATATTTTAGCGAGGTTGCATATTATTTCGATAATTTAATACTGGCCATTTTGGTGTCACTGTGTGATTTTCTTCTAAAAACGTCAAAGCGCAACTGACAAATACAAATTATGAGTGTAGAGTCAGAAATGAAGTAGAATTACTGACTTGGCAAAACACACGAATATCTTTAAAAAAAATGAAGGTATTCAGAAATATAATAAATGCAATCCACTAACTTAAAATGATAAAATGTTTTTGGGGTGTCTGAGGTTTTCAGTTATTTAATTAGCACCTTGTATAATCCTTACCAATATTATAAATGGGAAAGTGATTTTTTTTTCTATTTTTTGTTTGTTTCACTTTCACGCCTTAATAAACCGATTTCTAAAAATTATACATACATCGTTTTACAAGTCTAGATTAAAAAAAAACGTAACTATCCTTTGGG
This sequence comes from Choristoneura rosaceana, assembly GCA_037349165.1. Classification (NCBI taxonomy): domain Eukaryota; kingdom Metazoa; phylum Arthropoda; class Insecta; order Lepidoptera; family Tortricidae; genus Choristoneura; species Choristoneura rosaceana. The sequence continues at coordinate 5,267,992 of JAZBNJ010000026.1, forward strand.
CAGGGACTTTTTATCCCAAAAATACAAGCAGTTCCCTGGGGAGCGCGATAAACTAATCGTTCACAGACGAAGCTGCGGGCAACAGCTAGTTAAATAAAAATGGTTCAGTCAGAACTTTGAAATAAATCAATAAGTTATAATAATAATAATCCTTATTTCAAGTAACTTCGTAAGTAACACAACACAAGTAGGTAAGTAAGAAGAACATAATATTTTGGTAAGTTTTAAAGCGACAAAAAGAAATATAATTATGTGGCAAAAATATAATATACTTGCGCATTGGCAAGTGTTGTTGAATAAATAATTCCAAAGACAAACTTTAACCAGGGGTCTACTCGTAATACAGCGTCTATTTAGTACTTTGTATAGTGTATTGTAAAAAGTTTATATCACACTGGTTTTTAAATGTATTATTTTTACGATCCTTTCTCTCACAATAATTAATCAAGTGCTTAATTAAAACGCCTACTACCTGCTGCAACACGCGGCCACACGATACATAGACTCACAGCAGGCACGATCTGAAAAACGACAAAATTTGTCTATGAATAACGCTATGCGATTTTATTTTTATCAACATTTTTTTTTGTGATATTATTATATTCATGTAAATCAGAAATAGGTACTTAAATTATAATTTTAATGATGACATTTAAGTAACGAAATTAAATTAAATTAAAGTACTCATAATAATATCATTGTACAAAAAAAATCATAAGGGATATACAGTAATCGCGGTAAGGTTTTTTTTAGTACCTATGAAAGTTGAATGCTATGAAATATTTAAAGCTATTTAAATTTAGGGATCTTACGGCAGACTCAACTTTACATGGGTTGCTGGTTGATACAAAATTTAAATGATGGTTATTATTTTTTTGTTATATAATGTTATACATATGTATCTGTAGGTATGTGTAATAAAAATGGTATATAGTTTCGCCATAGTAAGTAAACTTTTTTTTACTTTCTTCTGTAGGTACCTACTGTATCTCGTTCTCTTCAATGCACCTGTACAATTTCGAACTCATTGACTAGAAAGTATATGTACCTAAATATATAAATTGAACACGAAATTCATCCAGTTACCGAGTATCCTCGGGCGATGAAGATATATGAATGAGAATGTCAAATAAAACTTACTTTCCAAATTGGTTTTCAAATAGCCCATTCTGTAACATCCGTTTTAAAAATTAAACAGTACAACTACCCACTCTAATCGAATTCGAATGTATTTATAGCAAAACAATACTGGCTGCATAAAAAAATATTCCTTGTAAAACTGGCAGCTTTAAAAAGTATTAAAAAAAAAAACAAACAAAATTTGAAATTAGAATTGCTAATGATGTTTTGCATTCAGTTGCTGGGTGCCACAGAGTGATACGGTTCAATAAAATTCGTACCAATATGACATTTGAAAACTTGTTTTGTTTTAATTTTATTTCGGTAAAGCTAGTCGGCCTCCGCAATTACCTTGCAAAAACGACACTTTTGTTCGATGTGGCATTCACTTCTTCTTTAGTAAGAAGTATCATTGTTTAACTACAGTTATCTGCCATTACATATAAAGCCTATCAATAATATCTTTCTATGTGTCGATTAGTTCATACCTTAGGGCATTATTTTGATATAATCCATAACATAAATAATAAACATAGATAGATAGGTAGATTTACTAAATACTCTGCGATAGTACCTACTCTTTTTTTGTACGTGTCAACTATGTTCTCTATTTATTCACTTCGCTTTTCTTTACTTCCTAGATAGGAGGTGATGATATTGGGGTCTTAATTTCAGTTTTTTCTTTTTTAATATATTTTCCTCTGACTAAACTCTGCTATATATTTTCATTATGTTTGTCTTATTTTGGGGACACGTGTTTTGTCCATGTGTTCACATTTGTTTAGCATAATCAAGAAGTTGATAATCAAGTTTTTTGTTTTATGTATAACCATACCTGCATTCGTATCCTTCTCAATGTGAAGGTTATATTTGTAGTAAAATTGCATCCTCGTGTCTGGTGGTAAATTCGGACAAAGAATGTAAATTAATACAACCATTTAAATAAATAGTCTAAACCGTTTATAACAACATTAAAGGGACAGCAATATTTGGTTGTTGCTTTTTGATGTCTAGATTTTGTTTGGTCATTATATCCGATATGCCCTTATAACTGGAGTCGCTATAAACGATTTTGACTGTATATTTAGCGGTAGGGCAATGTTAGAATCGTAAACCACATTTTACTCGTTATTCCTATAAATATTAAAACCACATCCTTTCCTACATCCACCCCCTGTGGTGTAGCGGTAAAGCAAGCGGCACGGAATACCGAGGACCTGGGTTCGATTCCCAGCGCTGGTCTAAATTTTCTGGTTTTTCTGTGCATCTATAATTTCAGTTTGTATTTTCGATATGGATTTTACGGGATGACCGTAAAAGTAACAAAATTTGGAGTTGAAATAAAAAATACAAAAAGATACCTACCAAAAATCAATCTTGACGAATTTCCCTTCCCAGCTTAGCAGCCTATAAAATATACTGCCCTTGGTAATAATTTTACTCGTGCCTAGTAATAACTAGTATTAAGTTTATGATACCCCAGACTTTCTAGTCTAGGCTCTAAAGGAGAAATGCTTGACCTTGTCTCGCATCTGTTATTACTTTTGACAGCTGGCGTTTGAAGCTTTTTACTCGAATTAGGGTCAGGCTTTGTGCCTAACGTCTAGTGTTCAAGCTTATGAATGAACCTTACTTTTACTTGTGATTTGATTGGCTGATGAGTTGGGTCATTGAACTTTTTGTAGGTGTATAAAGAATTGGACTAAAGTTAAGGATAATTGGATATTTGCTAACATAAAGTAAGGTTATAATAATAAGTTTATTAACAAAGTTTATGATTACATGGCATACATGCAATAGATATATACCACACACCTTTAGTCACTTAAGCTTTATAGTTTAAGAAAATTTTGTCAAAACGAAAAGAAATTAAATGTGTTCCTTATTTTCCACGCACGTAATACAATAATAGGTACAACATACAATCAAGGACTTTAATTTGTGAGCCACCCCATGGTGGCTCACAAATTAAAGTCCTGGTTCCATAACCATTTCACAATAAACGTCATAGTGTCGCATTAATTAACAAAGAAAATCGTAATGACTTTTCCCTTGAAAAGGTTTCATGGTGGCTTATGAATTAAAGTCCTTGATCGTACCTAATAATAACTCAAAAAATAACCTATGTTGTAATTTTTAAACGGAATGCCTCATACAATAGTAGCCTATTGTCCCATATAAAATCTTATTATTTCATCACTTACATTAGATTATTACTGTAAAATATTGGACACGTATTTTTTTTATCAATGAGAGTTTTCACGGAGGTGAAATATCGCTAGATGGCGTTAGTGTCGCGAGGTCTGTTTGACGTTTGCTTGCGATTGGCTCATTTAGTTGTTTAACCAATCACAAGCAAACGTCAAACGGACCTCACGATACTCACGCCATCTAGCAATATTTCGCCTCCTTGAAAACCTTCATTCAACAAAAAAAATTTATATAGCCAGTCAAAATCCGTGTGACGTCACGCTGTGCGACACTTTTTAGCATGACGTGACTTCACGAGCCCCCCACTCCCGAACTTTGATGCACCTCATTTTTTTAAATTTTTTTGGTTGTCAAAAAAACGGGCTAAATAGAATATTTTTATTTACCCACGATTCTTGCTAGTTCTATAGTATAGACAGATAGAACACCAATAGTATCGTTTAATAATTTTGCATGTAATCATCTGATCTCTATTAGATCCCATTCGTTCACCCACAACTAGGCCACGGCGAGAGTTATTCGATCATTTTCCCAGAGAAAATCCGTGAAACCCGCAGATTACTTTCTACAGCCTACATTCAGACAAAGACTTCATTTAGCCGTATTTACGATTACACCGGGGAAATTTATAGGAGAATTTGTTAAAATTATTATTTATGTTAAAGAATATTTTGAATACTGGCTTTATTCCGCTCTTTTGCTAATTTAGAAGACTAAAATTAAAAAATTCGTGAAAAAAAATCAAAACGTTATTCTACAAGTAGGCTGCAAGTGTCTCTTTAACATGTAATGTCACTTTTTATACTGATGGTGTTATCGGAAAGACCAGCATTGCTAAGAAGAATGCGCCGCTAGAAACTTGGCACACGGTCATATTTACACAACAAATATGTATAATTAAAATTATCTCCAATATGAAAGCTGGAATAAAAGATAAAAATTACATAAAAAAATCATGTTCCTTTCTCATTACACCTCTGCGATCTTCAAAGAATGTCTTTCAAATTGCAAGTCTCTAACTTTAGTTGCATAGGTTTTTTGTTGCCTGTCAGTCAACCAGTCTGTCAGTCTTTTAAAGGATTTTTTTTAATAGCCATTTTCTATGTCCCATTACTGGGCAAAGGCGTCTCCCTCGGATTTCCAACTTCTTCTGTCGGCAGCTAAGTTTTGCTAGTCGTTTCTGAATGCGTCCAAGTCGTCTCACCACCTCCGTCTCGGTTTATAGGTATATAGATACATATTTCAAAAATAATTAATGAAAAAAACACAAAGGTTTGATTTTCATAGGTCTGAAGTACTAAACGCTACTAAAAAAATCGCCTCTAGATACTATTAAGAGCTCACGGCATTATTTCTCTTGTATGCATTTTAACACCTGTTCATGTGTGCGTGTCAATAGAGGTGGCAGCTCTTATTCTCACCTAAATACGGCAAACAGTTGATAAAAAGTTACGCTGATTTAATAACGATTTATACTAGAGCGACATAATGAGCTCAAACGCACATTCATATTCATAGCAATCGTAGCTCTGACGCAATTATCAGATGAGCTAACATGGGTTATTCAACCTGCTTGGAAAGTAAGAGAGAAATGCAGAGAAATTCGCATTAATATTACTCTAAGCATCATGCTACACCGAAGCAGTCAGCGGAACGACGATCCCATAAACTATTTTCGACTCTAAAGCAACGCTAACTAGGCGTGTAATTGCGTGTGACAGCTAAACAATTTAAATTATTTAAGTTATCATCACGATTTCAATTTGGTACAAGTAGAAATGTAGGTGCCTAATAAATATCTGAACATGATCTAGGTTTCTATTTTCACTTCGAAATTAGTTAGTAGGTAATAACATGCTTTGTAAATCTAGCAGTAATATCAATTCCAAGAGGACTGGATGGCCAAGTGGTTAGAGAAGCTGACTTCGAAGCTTGAGGTCCCGGGTTCGATTCCCGGCCGGGGCAGATATTTGTATAGGCCTCGAGCTCCGAAGAGTGTATGTAAATAATATATAAATGAGTATTTATTAAATTTGTATTTTTACGTATAAGTATGTTTATCCGTTGCCTAGTATCCATAGGTAATACAATCTTTGCTTAGTTTGGGACTAGGTTAATTGGTGTCAAATTTCCCATGAAAAAAAATAGGCTGAGAATTTTTCTTTATTTATTTATTTGTCGATAAAAAAATACAGCATTACAGTTAAATCACGAATGCGCTGTAAAATTCAAATTACTTATACAAAGAAATATACAAAAATACATATAATACACAAAAATAATATAAAAAAAACCATTAAGGATTTTTGACAGTCGTGTTCGCCGTTACCCTAAAATGACAGAACAACCACACCCTCCAGCCTGAAGTCGGAACGCAGGAACATTTGCTGGAGTTTGGCAGGCACTTGGAGTCTAAATGAGCTGAAATTGTTAACCCTTTGAGTCTCGATCTGGAGGATGGACAGGCTAGGCTCCATCTAACTGGCCCTGTATCTCCTCGCGGACGTGCTCGAACACCTTCACCGGCGTCGTCTTCTTGTCCAGCGAAGATAGGTAGATGTCCAACATCGGTACTGCAGCTGATGATGACGATGAATTGAACGAAGCTATGAATTATTCGTGTTTTTGTGACCCCTTGTTAAAATATTTGTATTTCGAAATGCTATACACTGTTTATCAATCAAATTGAAATAGTAAAAACTTGGTTAAGACCACCAAACCCAGCCGTGATAAACCAAAAAAAGTGGCCCTATTCCACCACCAAAGCACGTAGTTAAACGCATCTAATTTCATTGACACTTTCTATCAAAAAAGTTGAAAAAACGAACTATAAAGCGCTTTTACCGCACAGTGGTCTGAAATACTTAATTCCGACCTCATAACCGACAAAAAAATTACACAAAAGTGTCGTCGTTCGTCACGACATCATTTCTTTATTTCCACACAGTGCCGGAATGTTCCCACTGTGTACAGCCTTCGCTACGCTCGTGGCTAATTTGGTGTTGAAATTTCTATCCTTTGTTGAAGAAAGCGTTGTTTATTGTGTTTCAGGGATCTTTGTGGATATTAACTTTATGACACCGTCTCTATTACGGACAGCGGCGTGTAAACTCATTAGAAAAATTATTGAATTAGGCGCTTGCGGAGGTCCATATCAATATGAACTAAAACTGCTCACCCACGACCTTATGACAGTTACGTATGTATCGATATAAAAAATGTGTATTCATACAGCTATCACCTCCACCTACACTGACGCATTTCGAACTCAAGTAGAGCTCAAAAAATACAGGGGTTGTGTTGTTCTGAAGATGAACTCTGGTTGAGTTCGAAACGTATCGTGTATTGGTGTGAACTCACCTTTGTTGCATAGACGCAGCTATCAAAAGTTCGCGGGTCAGCAAATTGCCTAATTGTTTTTATTTCATTTAGTATGTTAGAAATGTTACCGCTTGTTCAGCGGGGTCTTTAGTTCTTGTACTGTTGGAGTGACCTCCTTAGTTTAAATTTCACCAAACACATTACGACAACGTGCCATTTCACAACTATTTAGAGCAATCCTTTAATGCAATTGAAAGTAATGATACGACATACAGTTTTACTAAGATTATGTCATCCGTTTAGTGCATCCATTGAGCAGAACGTGATGTGGGCGATCAAACACTTAATTTGGGGCAGATAAAAAGATGAGCCGGCGTAACTCGGTTGTGCAATGCGTTAAATAATTTTAATAGTGACACATTCTGTTGCATGTTTCGGTTTGTTGATGTTTGCCGGTGGTTTTTACTGTGGCTGTTACAAACTAACTTTGTATATTGACGACATACTTAGGTTCTTTTTCGCTTTAATTAAATCATTGCTTTTCGACGTATACTTGAACCAATTGAATCGTGATTCGTGACCCACTGTGCAACCTTTTCATAGAAAGTCATAGTGACATCGCGTTGCTTGACAAGGGAATTTGTTATGACACTTACTGTGAGAACATTCTACGGTGGCTCAGGAATAAAATGTTTTGACTGTACTTCCGACCTCGTGAGAATTATCACTTATCCAACATAAAAAATAATCAGAATTAGTGTAGTTAGAGACCATAGTGTAGTTTTACTTATGAGCAAAATAAATCTTAATTTCAGTTCAGTGCTTACTGATTGTCTCATATTTATGTAGAAACAAACAATTTTTACCTCTTCATTAGGAACAGAATAATAGATGTGACATTTGCAGCAAAATTTTTACGTAGGTAAATTAACATAATATTGTCTAAGATCAGAAGCTCGACTATAATTGGAAATAAATACTTTGACTATTAAGATAAAACTTCTATATTGTATTCCAATCCAATTTATTATTACATGTATATTTAATTTTTTAAATGTCAAATTTATGTTTCAATCAAGAAATAACGTTAGATTTTGACGAAGATTTTTCAAATGAAAAATAAATAATGAAATCAAGTGAATTTTGGTGAAAAAAGTGATTAGACACCTAGTTAAAAGACACGTATTATAGATAAATTTGTTATTGATTCGATCCAGTGAGTGTTTATACTATAATTTTGATGAAAGCGGTTTGTTTACACCTTTAATAAATTGAATAGGCATAACATATAGCTACCTAATACGTAATGGGTCACCCGCTGCATTGTTTAGAAATAAAAAAGAAACAGTAGGGTCAACGCGCACATATCGTTTATAACAAAGTTCACAATGTCAAAGCTATTAAACAGTTACAAAAGGTCACTTATCCGGAAATGAAAAGACAACTAAATGATGTAACTAACATCTCAAAGGGCCAAAGAAAGCCGTAGGTATAAAGCTTCACATACGCGGATCAAACTAACTTTCACGGGCTAATGTATAAAAACTTATCATCATACAAATTATTCGGGTATCCAATATTTATCACAAAGGAAACTGAGCCATGTATGGATCGTATTAGGAGGTGTTATCGATTGTGGGTGGAGGCAATAAATCATTTATGCCGAGGCGTGACGTGACGTGAAGTGACGGACAGTCCGGTCCGATAAAAACCGGTCAACGGGACCTAGGATTTATTCCTTACGGGTTCCGTTGTTCTGTATGTATGTATGTATGTTCTGTATGTATTCTATATGTGAAAACATTGTAAGTAACAAAATTTGCAAAATTGATTAATTGATTTTATTTTAATTTTATGTATTTGTTACTTTTAATTAAAAAAAAAATCTATACTTTTATTCATGAGAAAACCTTATAATGCACGTCCGTATTTATTTTTTATTAAATTGTGATCACATTGTACATTATGAGGTTTTCACATGGTAGGTACCATCGAACGAAATATATGTATATACATATATATCTACTAACGGTAGAATATAAGTCAGTGCATGGTACCTAATAACAATAAAGCTACTGCTCCACTGTGGCGCAGACGAGTGGAGCGGAGAGAAGACATGATCTACTACGAAATTCGAAAATCGAAGTTGGTATCGTACCGTCCCTGTCACTCTTTTATTAAATACGAATTTTGAATTTTGCACTTCGTAGTATAGCGCCAGACCTATTTAACTTACAAGTACTTGCTTGTACTTGATGTTTATAAGTCTGTTGCCCATTCATATTTAGATGCCACCATCTCTTTCACATCAATACGCAAAAGTCAAAATATTCATTACACATAAATTGTTTTTACTTATATTTTTGACATTGGTTTTATATTTCTAAGGAACCCCGTATGTAACTGACGCATTTGTTGATACGAGATTACTAGTTTGGATGTAGTTAAGCTGTTTATCTCAAATTGTCTGGTTTAAGGCCCTGTCTATGGTCACCTTGCATGTTTTGTAAGAATCTAATCTATGTTATGTTTTGTTTCTAATAAGAATTCAATTGTAGAACTGTGGCATTTGTTTTTTAAGGCAACGGATTAAGTTTCAACAATCGGATATTGCAAGTTACAAAGAAAATTTCTTAGATATATTGTCACGAGTGTTACTTTATTTAAAAAATGTGTGTTGCCTGTAACAGTGTTATAAAAATATTTTAATAGGTTAGCTATTAATTATTAGTACCTGGGCGACTGAGCTCTGCTCGGGCTAAAACTCGATAATATCTAAGCGTTAAGCGTTTTCCCAGAGATAAAATCAAGCTAGATCGATTTGTAATCCCCGAAAACCCCGACATATCAAATTTCATCGTAGCCGTTTCCGAGATCACCAAAATATATTTATATATAAGAATTGTTCGTTTAAAGGTATTAGAGAGATAGATAGATTAGATAGAGAGACAGATAGATTCGGTAACCTATTTCGTAGTTAGATAGTATTAATGTCCTAACACATTTTTGGAAATATATCACCTTGCGTACCTAGCTATTTCAAATTATCAAGTATAAGGGGCTATTTCACCATCCATTGATTAGTGTTAACTGACGGTTAAATGTGATACCGTCTCCGACTATTCGAACAAAACAAATAGAGACGGCATCACATTTAACCGTCAGTTAACACTAGTCAATGGATGGGGAAACAGCCCCTTAATGTATTTTTTTTATAATTTATGGTATCAAAGATTGTCATAACATTGCCCTAAAAAAATGCTGCCCTTAACAATAATATCAATGTAACAGAGAAAGTAAAGATAATATATAGATACTAGCTTAGAATTTTATGATAGTACGCCTTGTTTGATTGATGGTCTTTTTACAACGCATTCGGTTATATGATTGTTGGCATTCTAGTTAGCATTGATATATTTTCTATATCATATAATTAATTGGTTATGTTGATGATATAAATTTGATTAAATATTTTTTGTTACAGGTATGTATCGAGTGTGGATGGATTGGAGATAATGAGGTAGTAGAAAGTGCGGCACAGATACGTATGTTATTTTTGTTATACTCGTATGCATTCAAATTGGTATGTTAAATATAACAATAATGTCTAAAAACAATTTAAACTAGTTCTTTTTATTGATGGTTAAAAAAGAGGCTGTTTTTTATTCATAAATCGATTAATGTTACAAAATTATAAATAAGAAGCAATTTTCAAAAGCGATTGGTATAGGTATACTTGGTTATGCACTAAAAGTCTTAAAAGACTTGTCTAGGAGGTCAGTTTTGGCCTCGGGGGACTTTAGAGCTGGCAGTTACCTACCTCGCGCAAAGAATAGGGATAGCTATACAAAGAGGTAATGCGGCCTGCGTTCTAGGGTCCATGCCAGTGACATCTCTTGACGACGTGTTCGCCTTATAAAATAATGCATCCTAGGTATTAAGAGGTATTAAGTTAGTTAATAATTAAATTAATAATATTCTAAATCTGTTTTTTTTTTTAAGTAACTTGTGAAGCTCATAAAATGGGAAATTTCAAAGTAGCTCCTGTCGTCTGTATTTCCGGATAAATACAATCCAGGTCTCTTTAAGGCTAGAGTGAATAGGCTGTTACTGAACCAGTGATATACCTTTGGCCTCATCTGCACTTAACATCAGGTGGGATAGGGGTCAATCACGGTCAGTTATAAATTTAAAAAAAATTAAAGACGTTCTTTATTGTCATTCAGAGCAGCAAAAAAAATAGTAAACCATCTTACGGTTGTTTAACAATGTATGTTACCTACTTCTATGTTTATGAAAACACGTAACGTGATTATATACAAATATTACATAACCTTGTCTATTTAGTACCATAAAATTGTGGTTCAGATAAACTCAGATTAACATAGATTATGATTATGGCGAATACAACTGTGAAAGGCATCACGAATCAAATTAAACTGCTGTCTTACATAAATGATAGCCAAAGACCATCTTTGATAAGTGTGACTCATTTTTGAACAATTTGAATTTCATCCGGTGCTTAAATGTCAAGTCCATTACTTCCTGTTCTATTTTTAAAAATTGATAGATATCTGACGTATTGACTGTAGCCGATACTTATCTAGAAGTCGAAAGTATGCACATTTAATTATTAAAAAAACAATTAACTGCCAACTCAATCGTTACAAGCTTCGAAACTCAAAAATTAACATCGGTGATGTTTGTACCTTTTTTTTGTAGCGGGTATGTTTAAAAAGACAATGTTTCTACAAGCAAACAGCTTTTTATGAAGATTTTCCCATTATTAATCAGTCTGTTATTGACAAGTAAACAAGTTTTTTAATTGTCAACCTATTTAGGTAATCGATTAATTCAGTTATTTGTGAAAATCGATATCGATTAATTGCGACAAACGAACTTTTGTGGTAGCGGAGCGTTAGGGTAGAAAAGGTTTTATTTCATGAATGAATAAATATCGATGTTCCATTTTGAACACCTCACTTAACTCACTATTTCGTTCTAAATGCTCAGTGCATATAAATAACAGACCGGTGGGCTGTAAAGTGCAGGTTCTCGGAACGGTGCGTTTGTCTGCACGTTCTGCTGCGGAACCCGACAGTAGCCGATATGAGTCGATGTTTGACTGGAAGGGCATAGACTAAAAAAATACGAAGAATGGCCATTTTTCAAGTGTCATAATTACTTACCTCGATTGTTATACTAACATGTATTTTTAAATCGGTAATGTTAATGTTAATCGGTAATCGGTAATGTGCATTATTACAATAATAATAAACATCATGGGACACCAACAATGACCTAGTCCCAAAGTAATCAAAGCTTGTGTTATGCAGTTTTAATGTAGGTAATAAATCGATTACCAAATTTTTATTTCAGTTTTTTTATAATATCTACTCGTTAAAAATAAGTACCTACACTACTTACAACTAAAATTATAATTATCTGTGTACGTGTATATTGAAATTTTATAAAAGTTACCAAGCCTTAAAGTTAAGGATGTAAATTGAAAAAGAAATCAAATATAACATCCTCCTTAATATCATTCCTTTCATTCAATTCATCTTTTGCAAACGTTTATTTAGCAGTTATAAAAGTCTCATTATTGAGTCATATTTTTTAATATCCCGTTTAATCACAATAAAAATATCTCGTTATCATCAAATTAGCGAGTTCCTACATGTTTTGCTTACACAAGGTGCTTTTGTCACTTAATTAATACTTCTACCTTGACATCCGGCTAGAATGACGACATTTTTTAAATGCAAACAACAATTTATTGTACATAAAAAATGCAAATACAGAGGTATCTATTCAGCTTCCAATTTTAATTATTGTTACTAACCGAAACATTTTAATAAAATGTTGATTTAATAAAAACTAAGAAATATTTTTACTATATAATTATCTGAAAATAATCAAAATTTATACCTACTTAAATATCTACTATTACGACACGAATCAACATTTCGTTCTTTACTCTATGACACCTCGCAGTGACGTGCCAGGCATAAACCAATTGTATCGATACATATCATTCGGAATACTAATCGAGTGAAATTGGAATGTTTATATAAAAAAAGTCGATGCCCGCTAACAGGATGCTCCAGAAGGTTCTATGGAAGATTTATTGGTTACCTAAGTGTTCTAGTTTGCATTAAAATACGAAAAGGTTTGGACTACGCTGGGTACCTACTTTCTCTATGGAATAAGATCATGTTATACCTGTTCGTAATAGTAGTATTAGTAGATTATCTATTTTTAGATTGTACCTAGTTACAAGTAGCTACACATCAAACGCATGTTGTTTAGTTATTTATGAAACTGAAGGAGGAATAAATTAATTAAGTAAGCAAGTGAAATAAAAGAAAACACCATCAAGAAACACCTACTTAAAACTTATTAGTCATACGGTCGCGTGGACGCGTGGCTTTAACTAGAAATTTATTGTCTTTTAATTCAGGATTAATTGTTCCGAATCTATTCTAAGAGATTGTATCCTGCCCTCGTCACGCAAGTTCCACATGCTCGCTAATTTATGTTGTCTGTGGCGACATCTATCACTCACGCAACGATTTACGATGCGATCTCCCGATCGTGTTATAATCGACAATGTTTTTATGTCGTATTTTGTCTATGGTATACAGTTTTTTCTTTTTTGGTTACTTGTCAATATCGCTGGCCAGCATCTACCGACTAATAAATACTCGTAACATATCACGTTATGAATATAAATATTTTACGACATACCTACCCGTATTTTTTTTTTCAATTAATTTATTATGTACTTACTACATAAGATGCAAGTTAAAAATGTCGATGAACGTAGAAAAAAAGTTTAATTTTAGGTTTCGTAAGATTAAAAAAAGAATAGTTTGGAATTGATTTCAAATTTGAATTATTATGATTGATAAAATTTATTCAGTAAATAGTCACATTGAATTAATAGTTAAAAATAACCATATAAAACTTAACTATAAACTAACTACCTATCTTAAAAACTAAATACCTACTAAATTAATGTGTAATTAAATTAATGTGTAAAAAATAACGTGTAATTTTATCTAACAAATGTAGTGCCATGCAGTATTGTTTAAGTCAGGTCATAAGGCAAGATCTAAAGATATCAGTTACATGTGCTAACAATTCTGGCTCAGTTCACGCATCTAACCCATGCATCTGGAACATAGAACTAAATGGCGAATGTTTGCGTGCACGATTGTTTGCTATGTCGATTACGCTGAGTACAACATAATAATATTATTGGTTAACAACTAGTTTACAATAATGCCGAGAAATGGGAGGTTATTGCTAAGTGCATATGCCGTGAAAAATACTTATTACGATCTGATCACTTAGTCTTATTAGGTTAGTTAGTTTTTTAGAAGTTCGTTTTGGTGGCGTCGTGTTTAGAAATTAAATAATACCTAGTACCTACTAATTGGTACCGAAGTAGCAAGTCAGTACTTTGTAGCTAGAAATTTTATTAACGTTGCAAAATAACGCCTAAATCAATGATTTGGATACCTATTTAAAATCTCTTGACCAGAAAAATACTTATTTGCAAACGCCACTAAAATGTTGCATGGTAAACGATATCTTTTGTGTCTGTTTATCTACCACTGGTAGAAAATTAATAAATGGCATATCTCTATGACTATCCATATTTTTCCATGAATAATCATTGAGTATATATTTGTCACCCTCCTAGACTTTGATCTATGAGTACACTAGCTAGTAGCTCCTGTCATCAGTAAGTACCGCATATGGAACGTCACTATTGCATTACTTGCATTCCGCGGTACTGTTCCCATAGTAAATGTCTGAGTGACAACTCACTTTACCTATAGTGTTAGTCAATAAGAAAAAATATTATGAAATTCCGTTTAAATTTATAAACTTAATGCTTTAAGCTCTTGTGAGACATCATCAAGATTTGTCAAATCATATTAGAATCAATTTGGACGGCAATCTGTCATTATAATTCATCTCATCTCCTCCGTTGGTTCCAAATTTCAAGCCCTTTTGTGAATATTGTGGTCACTGGATATTTAGGCGTAAATCAAAAGATGTATACATACTTATATTTTTATGCATACCCAAAAGTATACAAAAATTTACAACGTTGCAAACTCATTCTAAGAAGCTAAGCCTAGCTGTTGGGCATTTATAGGCTGGAGAAAACAAAGTGGAAATACTTAGATATTTAAAAAAACAAAGAAAATGGAACACAACAAATTACACTAAACTCTGGATTCCTAGTATCACGGTAAAAATAACGCTCAGTTCAAAAAACCGAAACCGTTACACACAGTGCGTATAACCTATTGATTGTTACTATTTAGTATGCATATCACGGTCTAGTAATAACGGTGCTGACTGTCCGTTTGTATGGTTTGTGTTACGTAAGGAACAGTCGTCGTGAGCGTTTTAGGTGTGGACAGGAAACGAGAGAATTGGTTCGGTGACATAATTTTCAAAAATATTAGTGCAGTAGGTATAATCACTCAAAGTTATTGAACATGGTATGAGACATTTTATGAGCGTATTACAAAAAGTTGGTTTCTGAGAAAATTGCACATATCTTTCAAGGGCCAAATTTTATATAAATGCTTACATTTTTAAGCAAAAATTACTGCTTTGAAAAGAATAGGCACTATTTGCCAGTATTGATAATATCATTGTTTACAAACGTAACCAAATCCAATTAAGTAATTTTTTAGTTTAGACATCTAGAAAGCAATACAATAAATTATTAAATCAAGATAAAAATCCAACTTTACAAAATACAATAATAAATACAAACCTAACACAATAAACACTAACCTAGTCAAATAACTCGCCCCTTGCCATTCCCGGCGCAAAGGTGCCCATAACGCTCGCGGCATTACCACGTTGGATAGCTATGGATAGCCTTGGCACCAGAAATGACTCGGAGCGAGGGTCCTCCCCTTTTTGCCTGACTCGACGGCCCAAATCACATACAAAACGCCTCGCATCCGCCCCCCAACAGCCCGTCGTTTCCACCGCCAAGGGAATGAAAATATACCCCGAACCCAACGGGGCATACTAGGGGGTCGGGGGTTAGTTTAGACATCTGTCAATACTGTTTTGAAAAATCCCGTCAACATTTTTCTTTAGATTTGGTAAACAAATAAATGGATCTCTAGAATAACGTATACTACTTTCTATCCCGTTATTCCCACAATTTTAGGTTAAAATTTTTAGAATCATAAAATTTCTATCCAACTGGTTCCTTATAATTAACGAGACTAAAGCCGCAAGTAAAGCCGAGTGATAATATAAATATGAATTATCCCAATAATCAACGATAACAACAAAGGGTTATTAATCAAAAAATATTAATTGAAGATCACGTCGTGAACATCATTGTTTTAAGCTCAACAATTAATCTGCAGTTATGGGAACCGAAAAGCGAGGACAATTAAATATCTAAACCGACGTTTCCTATTATTTTGACATTGGTCAAATGTAAAACAGATGTCTGGCTTGACGTAATAGCATTGACGAAACAAAATGGCATAACGTAAAGTTTGAGGCAACAGTCTAGAGAATACTGTGTCGAATTACATCGCTAGTCTTTAAATGCAATATCTAAGACTTAATTGAAATGGAATGCCTCTAATAAAGACATTTAATTGTTTTCTTTATGCAATACAATAGCTTTTGCCCGCGGCTTCACCCGTGTTCCGGGATAAAAAGTAGCCTATGTTACACTCTGGCTCATAAGCTATCTTTATGCCAAAAATCACGTCGAATCGTATACTTTCGCATTTATAATATTAGTAAGATTGGTACGCAAAGTTGCTGGCCGTATAGAAAAATCTATACTAATATTATAAATGCGAAAGTGTGTTTAAATGTTTGTGTGTTTGTCCGTCTTTCACGCCATAACGGATTGACGGATCGAATTGATTTTTGGCATAGAGATAGTTTATGGGCCCGATAGTGACATAGGCTACTTTTTATCCCAGAAACTGCACAGTTCCCGAGGGAATAGCGCGCAATAACCAAATACCACACGGGCGGAGCCGCGGGCAAAAGCTAGTAGATTTAATAAATACTAAGCATTCAGAGCGCAAGGTCAAGCATTTTGCAACCGGGAACCAAACCCTTCGTAATCAGATTACACTACGCTATCTGGGCGTCTACCACGCTCAAAAACCATTCATCTAAACCCTGACAGTCTGAATATCCTATTTACGCGGCCATTATGAAGTGGTGCACGAGTGTTGGATGTTCTGAAGGCACCGCCTCTAATCTACAACGTGAATCGAGCACTAAACTCCCATTTTCGAGCCTGTGAATTTGAATACGGACGACGTTTCCTAGTTCACAATTAGACAGTGAATAGCGCCTTCACGCTGTGGGCTATATGTGGGTTTCAAAGGCTTTGACGTTCAGTTTAAGGATGAGAAAATAACTTATATGGAACACACTGTCCTTTGCATTTAGTTGGTAATTAGACTGTTTCGTTCATGCTTTAAGATAGGGTTCAAATTGCAAAGTTCCAGTTGTCTTCTGGAATTTCAATTTGCTTCCCGCGGGAACTTTATATTTTCTAGGGATGAAACAGCAGGATATGTTAGCCTCGAATGTTACAACATTCAGCTTTCAACCGTTGAAAGAATTTTTGAAATCAAGTATGTATTTCCAGAGATAATCGCCTACAAAAAGATGTATTGAATAATGTTTTCATCGTATTTTGTCGTAAAGGTTCGCATTTAACTATCTTGCTTTCTCAATTACTTTCGGTAAACCTCAGTAAGCTAGTTGAGAAAGCAAGATACTTACATACGAAATTTTCCGACAAAATACGATGACAAAATATTCACCAGGTACATCAATTCTTCTGATATTACAATAGATTAGTCGCTAGTGTTTGTTTTATCATAACAGTTATAATTAACTTATTAATTAAAGTGCGGTAAAACAATCCAATTGTCATAATTATAAATTGATTATTTTTAGCATTAGATTTTTTAAACCGCTAATACCTAATATCCACACCGCTTTTTAGTGACACGAAAAAGTTAAAGATCTTTTTATTTATAGAAATAATTTAAGTGCCTCGCGCTGATTCCCAGCTGTCATCAATATTGATGTGAGTATAATTATAAGTGCGCTTAATAAACAATTCACTTAACATCAACAGAAGCGTTTACAACATCGTAACAAACGGATTTCGACAGTGCAAAGTTGAGCTCCCTTTCACTCCTTTACTTTAAGCCGCCAGTTAGACTGAGATATGAATAACGTTACAGTGTGATTTCAACGGTTTTGGTTTAAGGCTAAAACCTGAAATTCTTATGTTAATTAGTTTGCGATAGCTCTAATTAATACTAGTTGGCGATGTAAGTGGATAGTGAATGGTCGTGTGTGTGTAGATTCCGAGAGTGTAGTTTTATATTGTTCTTCTGTGATACTGTGTGCAAGATGGATTTGAAGAATCATAGACTGTTGAAGTTCGTGAGGAAGCATAGCATGAGTATGTCGCGGACCAAGTCCGTATCCACTCCAAGGTATGTTATAAAGTCTGTGGCAATGTCCTTGCGATGGAAAGGATATGTGGGTGTTTTTATATCACTTTGAGATCGAAACAGATCTTTTAAACACAGTTGTTATGTCCTTGCGTACAATTTAGGTACAAATAATGCCTTCGAGCTCGGTACTTTGACTTTTTTATCTTCACTTTTTTAAAGAGTTGCTAAGTTTTCTGTGTAAGGTTTCTGTGGGCTCGACGATTCAAAATCATTAGAACAGTTCTAGCTACGGGAAAGCGAGAACATAACAACTTTTGTTTCAACGGTTGATATAAAACTACCCGCACAATTGTTGATAAATCCCCTAACTTTTAATAAGATTATTCAGGATTTATCATTGTATGTATTCTATTGCTTTTTAAAACGCATGTATTTCTTATTAGAAAATAAATGAAGGTATTAGTTGCTAAGAACTTCATTTATGTTCCTTGGGACGACCAATCACTGTAGCTTTATATGAGTTGAAAAAGTAAAAAAAAGGTTTATTCGTTCTAGGTAAGTAATACCCCCTCACATACTGTCAAACAAACACTCATAGTAATGGAGACGTTATCGCACTTTCCCGGTGAAAAAAAAATGGGTTTTTATATACAGTTTTTTACAAGTAATACAATTTTTGAATACGTTCACTTATTCTAGAGAACTACCTTCACAAAAAACGAAAAAAATAAGAGTATCTCTTTTTAGTACCTAGTTTTCATCTAGAGGCATTATTAGTAGAAAAGTAACAATATTTTGACTCCTGTTCAAAACCAAATTTTATATAATTGCTGGTAACTGATATACAAATTTATTTAAAGTTAGAAAACGTAGCAACCTGTAGGTAGGTACTTCAATTGTGATAAACAGCGGCAGGGTAAGTAGCTGGCTCGAGCCGCTGATCGGCCATCGCTGATCATTTTATCAATTGAGACGTCGCTCAGAGCGCGTGCTGAATAGATTTATTGCCTCGAGATCACGTTTGTGATGATACGATCCTGGCTTAGTGTTTCCTTGGTTCAAAAGGCAGAAAGCAAAGTGACAGCTATTGACTTTGACCTTCGATTCTTGGTATCAGTAGGTAGTTTTTTTTTTAAACTGTCGTGCCGCGAGAAAGCTTTATACTTTTTGGGATAATAATCATTCATCATTTCATCAGAAATGGTGTAGCATTCTTTTAATCACAGAATCAATTTTTAAAATACATATATACATACTCCTAAAAACAGGCAACGTTGCCTTTTTACTATAACTAAAGTCTCAGCAGCGGCAGCTATGTTACTTGATGTACTTAAGCTTGGCAGTGTTTGAAACAAACGTCAAACTAAGTTACACACAATAGAAGTATGAATGACGAACTCACAGTAAAATGTGTCCTTCATCATAAACATATAATTCTCATGCGAGTACTTTAATCACTGTATCATTTACTCAGTAATGTTGTTTGTGTGTATTAAATGAGTGTATGTAGCCTAATGGCTACATGGTGGTTAATGGTGTAATTAGCTCACTAGGCAATTACTTACTTGCATGCATCCAGCTGTGAATATGAAGTACGTTAATGTCGATCTTTATAACACTTTCGATCTTATTGGCATTTATTTTAGGAGCCTCAAGACCTATTGCATTACTCATTGAAAAATTGAACGTGACAGATATCTGTGATGCCGTCTTTGTTTGTTTTGTTCACATCAACAGAGACAGCATCACATTATAATTGTCACACTGTTTACTTTTATAATAACGCTGATTGTCAGTCTACAATCTACTTAGATTGCGATATTTCACCAAAAATATATTATTATTTCAAGCTAAAATGTTCTTATATACCATGTATAGTAACGAACCGTAGTTGAACCACTTGCAAATATTCTAAATTTGACCGTGTATTGATGTTCCGGTTTATTACTGTCATTATTTACTACGAGTTTGTATAACTCGGCTTAATTATGAATAGTAGCGAGGGGCGAGATTATCACGGTCCGCGATGGTACCTACAGATGAATTGAGAACTTTGCGCCTTGTTTTCTTGAAGTTAATCAAAATAAAGTAAATAATTTAAATAGTTTATTTATGATCAAGGCAGTGAGTGAGTGATTTGCTGGTAGGTATGCTATACGAAGGCGGATACGGCCAGAGTTTCACTTCGCGGGTAAATTATTTGCTTCTGTAGCATTGGAAGCCGGTTTTTAAAGAGTTGAATATAGGTTTCAGTGATTGGAAAATTTAATAAAGCATGTGCTGTATATGTTCACCGTAAAAACAAAACTAGATTTACCTCCTGTTTCACCATCCATTGATTAAATTTATTTGACGGATAAATGTGATGCCGTCTTTGTTTGTTTTGTTCGAATAGACGGAGATGGCCTCAAATTTATTCGTCAAATAAAATTTATCAGTGGGTAGTGAAACAGCCCCTTAGTTGTTAAACCAGTGGTCGTTTTATCTAAAGCGCTGACGCTCACTGATTTCACAATGTCTTTCTACCCTCGTTTGCCATCCAGTCGAATAAAAAATAAATAAAATAAATATTGACCGCCCCACCACCCCACCTTTACGCCTATGGGAAGTTATCTAAAAAAAAAATTGGTTCAGAATTTTTTATTGTACTATTTTGTCGGTATAGTTTACACATATTATATATTCGTGCAAAATTACAGCTTTCTATCATTGATAGTCCCTGAGCAAAGCCGCAGACGGACAGACAGACAGGCATGGCAAAACTATAAGGGTTCTGTTTTTGCCATTTTGGCTAGGGAACCCTAAAAATTATTGTGATTCCAAGTTCATTAGGCCATAAGGTTTATGTTCGTCTGTTCTATTTATCTTGACACTATTAAACCGAGTTCCATCCATTCTCAGCTCCTTCTACCAAAAAAAATCGAGATTCAACTTTTTTCCCCGAGAGTCCGAATAAATAATGAGAGTTATTTTTATTTGTAAGCATAAACAATGATAATAAAACCGTAGGACGCAACGTTACTTTTAATGTGAAACTTACCTCTTTTATTTATTCTTAAAAATACAGACCTGTTACAAGAAAAATATGTTTTTGACTATAATTGGCAAAAGCAAATGGCAAAGTGACAGATGATTAATAATAAATATCGAGTTGACAAGAATTTATGAAGAAGCAGCCGATTAAAAACTATTTTTTCAATTTGACTTTGTTGTTATTATATGAAAGAAAAATTAATAGAGAACCAAACGCAAACTATCTAGCTAATAGCTAGATTTAATATATTTTTCTTTGTTTTATTCTTCGACATTGACTGCACATAGTGATTTTTAAATAACTGCCAATAAAGCTACAAGGATTCGATTTGGGGCATTCGAACATGGAAGATGTGAACAATGTTTAATTTTGCTATTTCTGTTTCTTTGGCTAGTTGAAGTATAATTTTGATAGTGTTTTATTCGGCGATTAACCTTAACAGTGAACAGTGATCGCAATATTCAATATTGCTCTCGTGTCTGACATTTTTTAATGCGCAAGTCGTCTCCACGTGGTTTCTGGAATTTTGCTATCAAGTTGCAAAAACTACAATCACCGTACAACGTTGCCTCTCGAAAGAGAATACTTTGACATTGGCGAAATTGTCTTATTAATTAGGACAGAAGCCATATTTTTAAAAAAGAAGAAGAAGAATAAAGCTACAATTAAAAAAGTTTAATTATTGAGATCCGTTCTGAATACACAAAAATTTGTAGCCATATTCTCACGGGCGTGTTTTTTTTAAAAAAGCGTGGCCAGTATCATATGCCCATGTTAGTCAGAAACTTTTAATTGTATAGTGGACTGGATACCATGTAGAGGCACAGTCTGTCAACGCCTTTTGCGTCGCCCACAGATTTTAACTCTAAGAGGAAATAAAACTGTTTTGCTTTACACCTAAGAATTTATGATACGGGCTGTTGCCCACGACTTCGTCTGTGAAAAATTCGGTTATATTATCACTATCTTACGAGTATGAACTTCAATATTTTTTCCTTGTTTCTCAGCTTCTAACGCAGCGCAGAAGCACGCGTAAAATGTAGGTAGTTCATTAATACGGAGCTGTGTAAAGTAACGCCTGAACGATGAATATCCCAAACACACATTTAGACACCTGCAATCTAGAATCGATTGATCGTCCAAAGGAATTTGGTAGACTTTAGCGTTGCGAAACTTAATATCACACGCCCAGCCCGTGCCACGCCGATCTTTAGATGCACTGCGGCCTACACGATCACCTTGAGACGGATTCTTAAGATTCCGAAGCCCGAATTGAATGCAGTTTTCACTTCGTTTAATTTCCACAATATTTGTCTCCTTATCTTCTATTATAATAAATTGTCTTCTCTTAACTAGGTTAGCTGGAAGAGATCCCTTTTTAGGGATAAGCTCGCCTTTGTTCTCCTCTCTGTGTTTTTGTATATTTCGCTCATGGCGATTTATAAACATATTTATTGGTCTTGTTTAAAAAATATATAATTCTGTAAATGATTTCAATCACGATTTATCTAGATTTTAATTTCTTGATAGTCAAAAGTAGCGTTCTGTCTTTGTTTGTCTTGATATCAACACCCTTTTCAAGCCTTCTATGATGTCTTTTTATATGCATCAAAATTTGGCTTTTATTTATTTCTGGGACGATACTACTTTTGTATGTTTTCGGGTTTTCAAAATGTTCACTACTCGTTACATCTCTCATTCGACTTTTCTCTACTCGCTTCAAAGGGCCTGCCTGCGCGTCTTTTTTGCTCTGGGTTATCGATCGCAATTTTTCACACCACACCATTGGCATGTTTCTGCTTTTTAACTGTCTCTCATAATGTAATAACGTAAATACAAAAATAATGAATAAAAATTGATATATCTAGGAAGATGTAGGTGAAAAACAGTATCAGGATATTGTTTACCTTGAAAATTTTCTTCTTGCTCCTGTTTTTTGTATTGCTTCCCAGTGGTATTACATTGCATTACATATAACATAGGTACATATCGTAATACTACTAACAAATTTTCCTCACGCCAAAAAAGCAGTTGTAAATCAAACCGCAACATGTAGCCCGCTAGACCAACAAAAGATCTAGCGATAAATAATCGCTTAAATACGTCATGTCCACATAATTGTCATTCTACACAACAAGGATAACGGCATACAATTTGCAAACCACGAAATCTGATCCGATTCCGTACTGTGATAACGTAACCTTAATACCACACGCATAAAATCATGACAGTAGCTATACCGTTAGCTTACCATCTCTTTGGTTACAGACACCACTTTTTATCTTGGTTTATATGTTTAGGTACTAATTTATGATACATACCTATACCTTGTTAAACGGTACTTAGAGTTTATGTGATGTATATGTACCCAGTCCCAGCATGTTCCAGGTGCTTGTTGCTAGCAATCTCTATTATTTCTTACCACTAAGATAAAATAACGCGCCTGATACATTTATTGCGTAATTTGTCAGAATAAGTATTTTATTTGATTTAGTACCTAACATCAAGCAAATCTTTAAATGAATTTACATTGTTATCTGTAGGTACATTAAATTTCACTACCTATGTGTTTTTTTTTGATTTAATAAAGCAGTGTTTACGTAAGTGAGTTATGGATAGGTCTCAATGGCAAATGCAATGTTTTTGGGGTTCCAATGAATGATTTCACATTTAGACCACCTATGGCGTAACCTTCCGTAGAAATGCATTTATGCGAGCGGAAATGAGTTGGTATTAAGTAGTACGTACTTTTCGTGTTTCGTAAAAAAAATGTACGTATTCATTTTCATAACACATCCAATGTTATCCGATTTTGATAAAATATTTTCTTCGAAATTTATTTAGCTACCTTCGATGTGAGGATTTAGGAACCACTTAGAATAAATTGTGCAGTCAAATAATTTGAAACTTGAACATTAAAATGCCACACAAACAAGCCAATGCCTGCCAAAAACTGCATTTGGCTGTGGGTTCCAATATGCCATTAACAACGCTGACCCTTATGTTATGACGAATCATTGGAGTTCAGCAGGTCCTCAAACAGTTGATTTATTTGTGTAAGAGTACCGTTACAGGAGACGTGTGCCCGCTACGCGTCTTTATGGCCTTGCGATGTGCTCAGTCGTAATTTAAAAGCGAAAGGTAATACTGGCTGAATTTTTGGGGTTCCATAAAGCAAAAGGAAAAAGAACCCTTACAGGATCACTCTGTAGTCTATCCATCTGCGGCTGTTGCTCAAGAACTCGTTTCTTAGGAACACGTGGAGGTATCATTAAATTCTACTCGGGCTTGTGATTCCTTCGAACGATAAAAAAATATCTTTTCAAGTTCACGTGATCAAGGAAAGAAACCTTACCTTTAAAAGCAGTGGCAATAAAAAAGACGATAAATACTTTCTGCTACGTGCCCTACCATGTCTTGCCTAAATAACTTCTTTAATAGACTGCGCTTATAATTATAACGTTTATTTATTTTAATACGTCACTTTGACTTATGGGTTAGCGAGGCAAAACCATTTATTTCTTAATATCTTCATAAATATCGTATAAATGATATTTTTTATGTACTATCAATGTTCATTCTGAATTAAAAATATTATGTTTTCATATCCAGGCTGAAAGCCAGAGCAATACATTTGTGTATTAAAAGTTTGATTTGCATTTTTTCGCTATCAAAAATCACGCCGGTAGATGGTGATGCGGCCAATCTAAGATCCTCAATTAATGATGACTGATATATTTAAAAACATATTAATAACCTATTTTGAGCTTGTCACGCTTTGGCCTAGTGTCGCAGTTATTTTGAGGCAAGCACTTAACCGTACTAATAATATAAATGAGAAGTCAGCTAAGACCGGTCATCGATCATTAAGTGAAATTTAATTTACACTCCGAATACAGTGCAGTGTGCTTAGATGGATGTGAAGTAGTTTTTAGTGTTTGTTTTTCCTCATAGTCTCCTGAGACCCGACGTAAAATTTCTGTTGTTGTTGTGAAACCGAACATCAATCAAGTAAAGTTATTTTTTTTATATCCTCAAGTGTGGACCGGGGGACCCAGGAGGTTAATATTGTGTATTTATACGTGCCACTATTAAAAAACAAGCATTTATAAACTGTGGATGCTTCAGACACTGCTTTGGCTATTGAGTAAGTACTGCAAAAATACCGTATTTTAAAGAGTTGTAATTTTCTGGTGCAAAGATTGTCCATCGCTGTTCAACGCGGCAAATGTATCGGGCACCTTTGCACCTGGTATGATGCGGGGCACTTTATTTGTCTGACTGTGTATTTGTCTAACCTCATTTTTTGAAATTTATTGTTTGTCTTTATCTGTACGATAACGGAACTGTCTATTTGTTTTCGCCACCTTCTTCGATGGTTTTGGATTTCTTTGCTTAAATGATGTGTGGAAGAGATGCTTTTATGTGATGAAATTACTTACGATCGTCTAGTGCCTAACCTGTTTTTTCTTGTTAACTCACTGTACTGATATTATTATACCATTTTCGATATTTCACCACGGCTAAACATATATATACCTACCTATAATTCTACAGAAACCACGATAATGTGTATTTTCTAATCTACGAGTAAGCTGATTGCATTATGTTTTAAAAATAAACGTTCCTCGTCGCTTAATTCTCAATACTTGGGCTGCACTAGCTGTGTCTTGCATCTAAGATTAAGATGACCAGACCATTTGCAGTAACTCTAACTGCGTCTGGACTAAAACAGCGTTTAGCAAGTACGTGACTGCTTCGATGCTCATTTTTGGCGGAATTCCTACTTTAGTACTCAAACTAGGTGCTTACATAACTTGTCAAAATCATCATATCCACCGTAGGACGTCAACCGGTCATTGCTAATTACTCATTGGCCATTGGCCTCCTCTCATGGACCTCCAGTTGCTCCGGTTGGAAGTGTCCTCCATCCACCGTGAACCCGTCATATATCATACGTCCATATCGTATTGCTGATCTCTGGTCTCCATTTGAAACTTTTCGGCCCCAACGTTCATATTTGTTTACCCTGCTATATGCCGTGCTTATGGCCTACCCATTGCCACTTCCCCGAGCTAATTCGCTTGGCCATGTCGGTGGCTTTCGTTCTTCTGCGTGTCTCCTTATTTCTGATTTGATCCTGTATGTAATTCATAATCTTCATTATTTACTTCATCAATCACCATTTCTACGAAATTTTCTAACGTACGTTTTGCAACACAAAAGCTTATTTTCTTTTACACGCGATGTTCAACTGTTACTGCTAAATTGATTGCCCGAGTGCGTTGAGTGTGTTTTATACAACTGTTAAGTTGCGTAAAAGTATTTCGAAATATCGACTTTTATTTTTTTATACTTAGGTGTCTACTTAGAAAAAAAGGTGAACATTTTTTTAAACTATTAATATTTAATAAACCAAGTAACTATACCTAAACAAAAACCAAGGCTGTGAGAGCAAGCAAAAGACAGACTGCGATGACCACAAAATTACTGTTCATGTTCACACATTTTTTTATTTGTAGGATAATTAGTAAATGTCATGGACTGAATAAAGATAACACGAAATCGTCCTTCTTATATACCTACATAGTTTTGACCAAACAGATTAATATATAGCAAATTAATCTCACACTTTTGAAGTGAAGCAAGCGGGAGAATCTATAATTAATTCCTAATCATAATTGTTAATTTTTCTCTTAAACAAGTCAACGATCTTTTTATCTTTTCACGTGCATGACCTTGTGACATGTTATTTTTGCCACTTATGTTTAACGTCTAATAAATCTTTATGGTTTCATAAAAAAATATATTGCTGTAGCTACTAGGTAATTATTCTTATCTGACATCATCATGGTTTTAATTCCTATTGACACTATTTTTCTACACCTTAGTCAATTAGTTGTCGCCTTCGAGTTTAACTGACTGTAACATAATTAGCTGGGGCAATCTTCATTTTATTTGGTCACTTTGTTCAGTTTGATGAGACACTTAAGTTTTTAGTTTTAATTACCTGTGATGATTTTTCTTGTCAATTTGTATCATTATTTTTGTAAACACGCTATACATGTTTTTTTGTGTTAGGAAATAAATTAGAAGCTCTGAAGTGGACCAGCATCAATATTAATTTAATTGAGTAATTATTTCGTCCTCCCAAAAAAGAAATATGCATGTGAAGATTGGTTTTCTCAAATGACTATGTCAAGGTGTAGTCGTTCGTATGTGACACTCGATAGAACCCTGTTGCAGTCAGCATTTATAAAGGTAGCAGAGGCTCCCGCCTACAGGGTTCTACCGTCACATACGAACTTATCAAGGTATAGTTAGTTTTATTTATTTATAAGCTCTGACATTCAATTCTGTCACACAGATGTCACACTCTTAACTCCCTTTGCCACATCTGCATATAAACAATCGAATCAATAACACACTTGCTGACATTACGCATATAATGGCACCAGGAAATCAACATATTTATACAGCTTGATAGGCAGACGACAACTTTTATACGACTGTTATACTGCCTCAGCACTTATGTAATGGTTTAGTTTTTGATTCCGTCCGGCAACTCCGGAACGCCCATTGACGTAGAACATGGTCGACAAACGTCAAGTAAAGCATCCGAAGTAGTTGACAATGTATAACGGGAGGAGTTGTACTATAGCTGTATTGTAGTCCTATTGTACGCTAGCTGAAATTTTTATTAAAAGAAAAATCAAATACCAATGTCATTATTTTACTTCGTTTCGTAAAATCTAAGATTACATTAGAGTAAATAGGACTATTTTTTAAGTTTTGATACGTACCCATTAATTAAAAATGACACTTAAGACATAATCGTGCCTGCACGGCTACGCATGCCGATTATAAATAATTTATTGAATCAGGCGTGACTTTGCGAAGGGGTCCATATCAATGAACTAAAAGAACTTCTTTGGTCGCAGGTGAGTAAAGAAAGTTTTTTTAGTTCATTAAAATGACACTCTCAAGATCGACAAGTTCTTGGAGCTAAGGTTACAAAGGCACATCGTGCGGTATATCACCGGCAACCAGTATTAGAATTTTTTGAAATAATTAAAATCACACGTATAAAACACCAAATAAAGATTGTTTACAATTATTGAATTGCGTCACAGATAAAATATGTCTTTGAGCAATGTATCGAGCCCGCTAAAACAAGTGTTCATCAAAACCTCCCGCCTCCCGCCGTAGCTTTCGCTATTAGCTCAAGTCAAATATGGTGTGTCTGTCTGTCATATTGTAACGCAGTGGGCCGGTTATCGGTGCGTAGGCGGTCATTGTATCTATGAAGACAGATTCGCTGCCGGTCCGCACTGATTTGCAATCAATGCTGAATAAATATTGATTTCAACCTGCACTTTACATTTGTTTATTGTTCGTTCAACTGGGTTTACTGAATGAAATTTTGAATGGATGAATGAAATCTCTAATATAGGTTTGTTACTGAATGACCCACTTAAAAGGAACTTAATGTTTTTTTATACCTTTATCTGGTAAACTGATGTTTGAGTGGATTTATGAATATAGTCAGGACAATCAATTTTGTAAGAAGGTAGGTATTGAAGGAAAAGCCAACGTTTTGAAACAAAATGACCTAATTTCTCTGTGTATACTCGTAGCGATTAGATCAATAATTAATCATTTACTCAATATGGTATGCGGCAAACAAATTGCATGGTCACTTTCCGTGTGGACGAGGTGCCCTGCGGCTTTATCTAAATTTAGTATGTTTTGATTTGGCAATGTAACTTTGTAAAGAAATATGCTAATAACGCCATATTGAGCCTCAATTATCGCCTTTCTAGCTGCGGGCTCGAAATTAGTAAATGTCACGACTGATAAGGCCGTATGTTAATAGTGATGTTTCGTGCCAAAAGTGTCCATGAACCTAACATTAAGTTTACTTACGGTTAGCACTTTTTAGCATTCTAATTTTATGATGTACCTAACTAACGGTGGATCGTCAAATAAATCTGCGTTTAAACCTAATGGAGTGGCAAAACAACTCATCAACCGCGAACAAGCGATATTTTTGAACCGCCTTGCGAAAATACTCAAATTTCGAAATAGTTGTCCAACAAAAAGATGTTACCACAAAAATGGAACGCGACCAATCATCAAAAGGAACGTCTCTTCAAAAACCCAACACTGAAGCAAAAGGATATGCATCTTTCATTTTGAACTTTAACACTTCAGCCTAAAACACAAAGTGCGAGCTGAAGGTTAAAATGTAAAGTAGTGTTGCTACGTTCTTATAATAATAGAAGACCAGAAACACTCAATTACGAATCGCAGTAAGTCATTTGACTTGGAAACAAGCTGTGAAGAATGCTCTTGGATGTTTCTTCTGAATTTTTAACAGTTGACGTTTCGTAACGCTGGTGGCGTTAACGGTAACCGCTAACTAGAATTTAGCCCACGCAAAAACCTCTAATGATTTCCGTACATTTTGTTTACATAATATAGGATTTATACGGCACTGTTTGTGGTTTAACAGATATATTTAACACCTGATGCTAAAAACAAGCAGGAACTGAATAATGACAAAAAAGGATCAAAACAACTTGTCTTTGGATAAGAATAAACTATCCACAAATACTACATAAATATACCTACAAATTATTCATTACATTTTTGCTGAGTTTAATGCATTATTATAATGTCACTTGTTTACGTTTTCTTATACCTGATAATAATATAGGCACTGACATCTTTTACACATGATTTAAGTAGCATCGCGACGACACTTGCACTCGGGACTGAATAGGCCGATTCGGGACAGCAGACAGCAGTACCCTTAGTGTAAGTTTTAGGTAACAGAATACGTCTCGATAGCGTTCGCGTTAAAATTTCAATTTGTATGGAAACACGAACATCGCAAACTGGATATTATTAGGTCTAGTAAGACATTAACATGGGGCTCCCCAAAGTAGTAGGTGAATCACTCAATATATAGGTAAATGAGGATTCCGTTTTATTTGGGGTATAAATAACTAAAAAAATTAGCTAATTCTGTCCATAATCATGATGAATGATCATCGCGATACCACAAGATAAACACAAGATAAAGACATCAAAGAAAAGCACCTCTTGTTCTTGATTGGATTTAAATAAAACTCTTTTTTCAAACAGCAATTGAAGCACGTGGTTACTATAAGTACCGTAGTAATTGTGTTGCGGGGATGCCTCCACGTATCTATGGAAAAAAGTATATAAAAAGTAAACCCGTTCCGCTAAGCTAGCCGTAATGACTGGCGGGAGTTAGCGGGAACGCGCAGGATAGCGATAGCGAAAATGCCTGTTATAAAGTTATCCTGTTAAATCGATCTAGCACAAGACCACAAGTCAAGTCGCTAAGGTAGTTTATTTTGAATTGGGCTAATATAATAATAATAATAATAATAAAGTTTTATTTGCAGGTGTGACACCCATATTTTACAAGCACAAAAATGACTTAAAATAAGCTAAAACTAAAATACAAATGTAAAAATAAAAACACTAGTCAAAAACACTAGTTAATATGAACGTACACTCGGATTTAAGTGAATAACATCGAAGGTATTGTACCTGTTTTGCTACCAATGTAGACATGACGAGGAAAATTTTATATGGTAATTAACTATGAAGATGTTTTAGTCACATGCAGGAACACTAAAAACTAGTCTAGCATAAACTGCGTCAGATTATAATTACCTAGGTCAAAAAGGACGGACGTGACTTAACAAACTTTATAAATCCGTGAATATTGTTGGAAAATCAATGTTGTTACTAGGTTAAAATATCACTGTATTAAATTCTATGAGAGAACATATTTCACGGAGATTGAGAGGAGAGAGACGCTTATTAATCTTTACGCGGTAATCTTTACGAGTGCATGAATAAAGTAATTTTGTTCTAATGCCATTTAATAGACGTAGTTTTGGTCCCTATAGTATAATTTTAATAATATAGTTTACATACAGACAATGATCCTTTCGACGACTTCTCGATAATTTTGCAGCCCGTTAAGCCCACGAAGCATTCACCCCTCGATATAGGCCAGTGTGTCACTATCCCGTGGGGTTTTTACTATGGAGTGTAATTTAATTACTTTTAACGCCTGCGCGTGCGCATCTTACAGGTTGTTTGATAGTTAAGTTAATGGTAAAGAAAAGGGACAAGTTCACAGCTAAGTAGGGGCTTTAACTATGTAAATATTCGACTCGCTAGAAGTTAATAAGATTATTTAATACTAAATTCAGTACATAATACGATTTCCATTTAATAGTAATATCTCGTTATTATAATTGTGAAATTAAAATGTAAAAAAAAAAACTGTTATTAGTAGAGACTATAAGATGCACTTAAGAATGAACTTAAAGACTTTAGTACACAAATAAGGAAACAAACAAAATTGAAAAACGTTGGGATGTTTAAGAATACGTGTTGGTGTTAAGCAATCCATATAAAAAAAAATTAGCAACAATATCAGTTATGAAATTTTAAAATAAACTAGAATTAAATGGAATAGTAAAGAAATAATGTAAAAAATAATTCATAGTTAGTAAAACAAAAACATAAACTATGTAAACGAAGTTTACGATTTATCTTAACAGATGGAAATGGCTGACTATATAGATATTTTAGTAAACTGACTAGTATTTTAAGTAGTCGTAGCCCCTATCTAGAATCGGACAGGTGGCTATCAACGAGTAGACTAGAATGCGCGCGTGCGCAAATGTATAAACTAGAAACACACTTGTCGAGTCTGTATCAGCATTGCCATTTATTACCACCAGTACAGGAATATTGGGCACATTAACCATATTTGAAACCGTCAAACAAAGTCCGTTTTTTAAAATAGAGGCCCAATTAGTAACTTAGTTATTTTTAAAAGACTAAATCGCATTGAAACTGGAAAAATGTACTTTCCGTTTTTTAATTTATTTTTAAAATTTTCCCGTTTTAAGCTATTTTTCTTAAATGTACAAATTATAACACATTAAAAATAAGTAGAAAGAATTAAAGTCGAGGTTGTATGAACGATTATAATATCAAAAGGCTGCACACGTAATTATTAAAAAAAACTGTCACTATTGTTAAAAATCTAAGTAAAATTCTTCTATGTGTAAATAAAAAAGTTCTCCCTTTAGAACCTAATAGTTTTTTCTTTTGCTTCAATAAACGTCTTCTAAAAAGAAAACAATTTGAAACGGTTTTGTCAGAACAACTACTTAACTAACTACTTATAGTGCAGACATAAATACAGTTACGTATCCAACATTGCATTGGTGAAACTGTAGATTCCGTTGCTAGCAAGTCATCAAGTACGGCATCAAACAAAGCTATCTGGTTTCAAGATTACGGATAAGCTGAGTAATATAGATTATTAGAGCAAACTAAATCAAGTGTGAAAGTCCTGAGTGACCCACTGTTCACGAAACTGGTTTTGTTAATAAGTACTGCAATTGTGTACCTGATTTATAAAATGATATGTTACGTAAGTGAAGTTATACAGTCCAATTGTTCTTATCTTATTTATTTACGATACCAATAATTATAATTATACTCGCAGTTAGTTGAGAGAAAAAGTTATTGCATTGTAATATCGTTTGTGATTTTAGTTGCAACTGTTTATAGTCGACTGCCCAAAGAAGGGGTTTAGTTCACTATTTGTATCCATATCTCCAAGCTCGTATCTCAGAATGAAATTACTAACTAGATACGATTTTTTTGAAGAGTCAGAAATTTTAGTGAGTTTTGCCTGTCGTCCGGCGAAATTATCGCGTCCAGAGGGCGGGCCTTGCAGCTACGCTACTTGGAGCGTTCTTGGAGTAGACCCATATAGTCCCTGGACCCGCGACGCTAGAAATTTTGACATGGTGTTAGTCGGTTCACTGGGACGCCCTCGTAGCCGGGCATGGCAGTAGGTGTCTGTATAGGTGCAAGAAATTTAATGAGTCAATAAAATAGTTAAGACTATTTTCAACTTTCCAACAAGTTACCAATGTCCCGACACACGTTTGATTGGCAAAGTCTGTAATTGCCTTTATGGTATTCCCTGATTGAGATAACATTTACTCACTAAACGCGTTAAGTAAACCTTATTTCTATACACAGAGACCTCAATATTGGAAGCTCATAAGATACCAATTTAGCTGATTCTAAGCTGAGAACTATTTAAGTTTCATAGTTTAATTATACGCTTTGAATTAAACGATTGGAAAAGTCTTATTTACCTAGTTGTAGGTGCTTGAATTCTTAACGGAGTACTGCAGTTGGAGAAATCGTAATGGACTAACGGAATTTAATTTCAAATAGACTAGTATAATAAGCTACTTGTCTTACTATTGGATTCTAAGCGAGTAAAAGCTGCCGAGTACTACATTGAAGGGCAGCAAAAGTTCTGACTGGAAAATTATGATAGTTAACAATATTTTCACTATAATTTGCTAGCTCAATTTATTGTTTTCTTGACTTTGTATGAGTAAGCCCATTTTAGTTAACTTTGTGTTTTATTTTTATTATTAATTATTATTTGTATTTTAGTTCAATGTAACTTAGTAAAAAAAGCCGCGGTGGCCTAGTGGTTTGACTTATCGCCTCTGAAGTAGAGGATCGTGGGTTCAAACCCCGGCTCGCACCTCTGAGTTTTTCGACATTCATGTGCAAAATTACGTTTGTAAGTTGCCACGAGCTTTGCGGTGAAGAAAAACATAAAACATTGAGAGGAAACCTGTACACGCATGCGAAGCAATTCAATGATGTGTGTGAAGTTCCCGATCCGCACAGGGCGTATATAGGCTGGGGTGGATGTAACTTAATTTTAAACAGAAAAAACTTTAACCTTATAACTAAGAGATATTTTGTTAAAATCAGACTTATAAGGATACCATTTCTTACATCGTGATAAATTTGTGTCATTTTTCTCAGCCTTTTAGACAGTATGCTTTTTGAAGATCTTTGCCATTTTAGATTTCAGTTGTTAATTTTATTTCCTTATTGCGTAATTTTTTACTTCAATAAAATATATTAACGTAAGTTATCGATTTCAAAACCCGAACCCGCGTCGAAGAACGATTTTTGAATGTTACTACACACATCACGCATGACAACGTCGAAACTAATATGACGGTCAAACTTGATACGAGCAACGATACCTTCCCAATATGTTATTAACACCAAAATAAACTTCTTCACGGAATGAATGGGAGGAACTGACGAAGGCGATCGTTAGATACGGACCGCGCCAATGTCGAATCCAATGCCACACATTGTTCGGTCTCGGAAGGAAGTGGATCCAAGCGCTTTGTTGGTGGTAAAGAAGCCCACAACATGTGGTGGGTATTCTATGTATGTGGAACAAATGTGGGTATCATAATTATACTTAACCTGCAAAAGCTATGCATGACATGCTCACGCTGTAAGAAAATGAACGAAATCTTATCATCCCAGTTGGCAAAGTATCTGCAATCACACTTTGAACAGTTTTATTTTGTTTTTAAACTAGCTTTTGCCCGTAGCTTCACCCGCGTGGAATTCGGTTAACTCGCGTTCCGTCGGGCACTGTGCATTTTTCCGGGATAAAAAGTAGCCAATGTCACTCTCTGGCTCATAAACTATCTCTATGCCAAAAATACGGATAAACATACAAACACACACACACTTTCCCATTTATAATCTTAGTATTTTGTAAGTGTAAATACTCAGATTGATTTTGAATTGTGTTAGAAATGTGATTTTCGTAAGAAACTGGTTTCAAAATAAATATCAAGACCATTATCTAAACCACTCTGTTTGAATCGTACATGTACAAGACCCAGTGGTCTTATTGCAAAATAAAGATTATCATAACAAAGCACAATGAAACATAATTGTTATCACGCCTGATCATATCATTAAAACCCATTAAGCTATATTGATCAAGGTTCATTTATCACATAAGTTGTGTGACTGATGCTTCGATCATTTAGGTTACCATATAAGTTAAAATTATCTGCAATATCTTTTACTTAAGTGGGCGGTGGGATTTGCCTGGTACCAAGTTGGCGGAACATCCTTAACTGACTCATCAATATTGCAGCATTCCCCGTTCAAGATTATTCCAGTTAGTAGAACAAGGGTAAAGAAAAAAAACCTTGCACAAAAATTTACGCGTTTAAAGTTATTGAATCCTTATTAATAAAAACTATGTACCTAGTATAACAAATCTAGTTAATAATTTTTTTATACAAGTACCTACACTTCAAAGACTTCCAAGCATTTAAAGCTTAATGAAATGTTGCAATATCCGTGAGACGTTACAAGATAAGCATTTATAAAACAGATCGGGCATAAACAAGCCTATAGGTGATAATTTCTCACGTAAGATCCCCACCACAATAACGGTATCCATTTTGACAAATACGACGTCATTGCATCTGAATAGTGCCCTGATGAAGAGCTTAAACAAGCGCGTCCAGATCCCAAAGGTAATAACGACCAGGCTTTCACCATGCCATTGTTTCCATTTCATAATGCGGTTACGTATAAACTTAATCTGCTGTAGAAAGTTTAACAATTGTATCATGTTGGTATTGATGAGGTGGTGGTATTGAAAGGATTTAATCTGAACATTTATCAACATCTCCTCATGTTTCATTGTTATCAAGTGAGAAGCTAGAATGTTATTGGAACAATTTCACGCCCCATATGATGACGCATGCGTTTCATTCACATCGGTGTTTAGGTGGTTTGATGGTTCTAATCAGAGGCTGTTTGTAAACGGTGTTAAGCCGCCTCGTGATTATCTTCACCGAGAATATGGTTTAGTTAGTTATTAGTATTGTGCTACCACAATAGTGTTGTAATTGAGAACTTTTAAGATTTTCGCTAAATTTTTTTTTATATGAATAGGCCAGCGTTTAACCACAATCACGCCCGATAATAAGCGAAGATTGGTGCTAAGATGGAGCACGCTTGCCCAATAAACGCCCATTCACTCTAGATTTGAAGACGGCCAGATTTAATTTTCCCTTATTGGAATAATTCATTAATTTAGTTGTTACTTTACTTTGAACAAGTTCATGTCAGGGTGGTAACCAAAAATTTCGGACAATATAAATCTTTTACGACTAACTGAAAAGTTTTCTATTGTATCAACACAATTTTTTACAATTTTGAACTATCGTCGAAGATAACCAACTTTTGAACTCCTCCAAATAATTTATCTCTTACCCAGCTGCTCCGCTACCACACCGATGCTTGTATGAGCGAGCGAGGTAAATGGATTAGTTCTTTAACAAGGTTTTTCATATTTAAATCAAGTCGTTGTTTTCTATTAGGTGCTTACGCTACGTTAGCAAAAAAAAGTTTATTTCTCTAAATAGACTTGCGAAGGAAGCTTCAAATAAATCTGCAACACGCGAATGTGCTTGCATTGATTGGATCAGATTTATTTTGGACCAGAAACTCGATTGATTTTGTTTTGGGTGTTCAATCCGTACTTAATCATGAACATTGAACATGCTCTTGAGCTTAATGAACTAGAACTAGATATTAATATTAAAATTTCTTTGTTGCAGCCTAGGGCCGTTTGAAACACTATCCGGAGGCGAAATGGTGTCCCGAAGACGGATCCTGTCGCGTTCGCGAGATGACCTGACACAGGCCATCTCAGCACAGATTGAAGAAGAGGAAGACGTCTGGTATCAGAAAGACAAATTATACAAGGTAAGATCTATCTTTAGTAACATTTGTGCTAGCGTATTTTTACTGATGAGTAAGGACCAACTCAGGCCAATTTATGCCAATTTGGCCAGTGATACGTTTTCGTTACCGGTTTACATATTTTAGGAAGCTTGTCCAGATGATTGTTTTCGAGAACAATTGAAAAGCGTTATGATTTTTTCTATTTATTATTATTTATGAATCTTTGAATGAACTTACCTACGTTGTAGTGTCTCATTTTGTACAAGATTAAGTGTCTTTATATATTTATACGATAGTGTTGAAATATATTTTTATTATTTAATTGATCGAATCAGGCATTACTTTGCGGAGGTCCATATATTTTACCAGAGAAGAGAGACAAATTGGTGTGATTGGTTAAAATAATTTATGAACTCAGCTTATCTACTCTGTGACTCAGCTAACGTCCCTTATCACGTGCATTTGTCATCTCAATGTTTAATCCCTCATACGGATGTAAATCGATCCATCTTTAGGGCATGCAACATAATTGGTACCTCGAAACAATGATAAAACCAACGTGCCTTGAACACCAATACTAAACAAAACATAACAAACAATAAAATCATAAAAGCAATATGGCTAATCGCATCGAACTTTCTAAGTGTACGCATCAATCAAGTCATCGAGTTGGTTCACGGCTCGCTACACACGTAATAACACAAGCTACGCTGGTAAATGATACTTCATGATACAGTGTTGCCCGTATTATGTCAAAGTATTAGAGGAGAAATCTTGCGGTGGAGGCGGATTAGGGGAAAAACTCCGGTTGTGGGTTGGAAAGTACTCGTAGTAATAGAACAACCACGTCACGTAGAGCTATCAAATCGATTGGTGTTATTTTCTCCTAATTTTAAGATACGCTTGAATTAGTACATCTGAATCTATTAGCTATTATAAAAAGGTGTCAATGTTTCTGGATGTAGGATGACTGAGCGTTTATTTTTACCTGGAATACTATGCAGACGCAGTCGCTAGTTAAAATTATGTAAGAACAAAGTAAAATATGAAATGTGTGATCTTTGAGATTTACTGACTATAATGTTGTAATGTTATCATTTATGTTTGTCCATGTCGAAGGACATCAACTGAACTGATGTGTAAATACACATGAACACGTTAGTTGACCTCTGCCTACGGGTCATTTGATATACCACTTCTACTACAGGAAAGGCAAACAACTTTTTATATCAAATTTATATTGCCTAAGCAAAAGGTTACAGGTCATTTACAAAATTAATATTAATTGATTATTTGACGTTAAGATATTCACCACATCTACCACTAATGTCTACAATAGTCTATTTAATTATAACGTCATCTTGATTTGTGAGTTTATTTTCATTTTACAAGATTAAGTAGTTAAATAAGAACATATATTTAATTTGTTTTTGCAAATGCTTCTCATACAATTTCATATCATGATGGTGTGTTGTTGGTTTTAGTAATGTACCTGAGAATTGTATATATTCTTCACACCAATTTTATAATATGATTACAAAATTCAATTACATCTATGAAAATAAGCTAACCTACTAACGAATATTTAGCACAATTAGACGCCTGAACACTCTCCCATATTATTTAATTGTTCCGCATGCATACTATATTTTCCTTCCCTTTGTCTTTGACTGCGTTTTTGCAACCGTTTCCGACTGACTACAGTTATTAAGGACGTGAGAACGTCGTATTGTACAACGCGATGATGTTGCTTACTGCGCTACATTTACTTTAAACATCTCCATCGATAACGTGCCTTGTTTACATTTCATTGCAGCTTTATCTGTTGCAATGATTGAACCTATCCAATATTAGCAGCAACGCAATAGAAACTATTTTTATTTTTCATATACATTCATTCATACATATATGATTCTTTAACACTTTTATGATATTGATACCGTGACTTATGATGCTCACAACAGTGAAAGTTGGCAGGGCTGTGTCGCTTTTAAAACGTCTTCAAGTACAATATTCGTGACTTTTTCTAATTCCTTACTGACAACAATCGCTTGTTCGTTCACATCAATGCAAAAATTGGTGGAACGAATTCACAATGACTGCCCTGTTGACATATGATTTTAATCTCCAGCATTTTACAAGTAACAACTGGCTATAAAATGCAATAAGTACGTAGTTAAAACGTAACAAGTCCGAAGTCTCGAAAAACATGTCCGATACACGTTCCAGTTTTGGTTCGGCTTTGATTTTTTGCAGAAAAACAACAGAGCGTTCAAAATTAATAGGTTTTAAATTGAATATTGCATCGATGTTAATTTCATGCTCAAACGTGAATCTCAATCTATTGAGATCATATATATTTTTGAAAAATAGAGTACCTAAGTCTACAAAAAGAAGATGCTGAATACTTATGTCTTTGATAAGCCGGAAGCAAATTATATCATCACGCAAAGCATTGTTAAGCATTAACCGCTACTTAGTCTGTTGTTTGCGAATATAAACTCGTGACCAGCTGTCAATCGCAAGGAGCTGGTCAACTCTGACCCATTGATCGACTTCGTGACCAAGGAATAACAACACGGGCCCATTATACCCGGCGGAAACCAGCTGTACCAAATTACCGATGTAACTTGATCTGCAAATAAGAACTGCTGCTTGTTTTAGAAAGATCATTTTATTTGGTTAGGTCTAGACGCTTGACGTCTGACCTTAAGGTAACCGAAGCAATCGTTGGCTATTAAGATTCAGATTTTAAATCAAAAAAACCTTGATGACTGACAAAATTATATTTTAAAACCTTACGTTAAACTTTTTTACAATGTTAACTTTTATCAAAGTCAAAGTCAAAGTCAAATCATTTATTCAGCAAATAGGCCGCAATGGGCACTTTTACACGTCATTTTTTTAATCTACCACCGGTTCGGAAAAAAACCTCTGTTGAGAAGAATCCGGCAAGAAACTCAACGAGGTATTTTTTTTTTTTTTAAAAAACAGATTCACAATATTTATAAATGACATCTATGTACTATACATTACAAGTATTTAACACAATTTTATTTTTAACACAGTAGGTTCACTATTTGAAGGGATCGCTAGTGCGGATCGGAATTATTTCCAAATATCCCTGTCCATGATATAATCGTTAATTTTATAATAAGCCTTAGATATTAATGTCTTTTTGACAGTAGATTTAAATTTTGTATCAGTTTCTTCAGTAATATTTTTTGGAATTTTATTATAAAAACGTATGCAACTTCCCAAAAACGACTTTTTGGTTTTAGCCAGTCTGTAAGATGGAACTTTAAGCTTCCCTGTGTTTCTAGTAGCCTTTGGCTTATCGACGTTAGTGGGAAAATCACATATGTTCTTCCTAACGTACATGATTATTTCAAAAACATAAAGCGACGGCAGGGTTAGGATACCAGTTTCCTTAAAAAATGATCTTAAAGATTCACGCGTCTTCAAATTATAAATTGCTCTAACTGCTCTCTTTTGCAAGATAAAAATTGATTCGAAGTCTGCAGCAGATCCCCATAAAATAAGCCCGTACGACATAATGCTATTAAAGTACGCAAAATACACCAACCTATCAATTCTGAATTTGCGGAATCACTTAATTGAGTATTCAGAAAATGACAAGTGGACAAAAAAATAATTACAATGAAGGGTTAATGCACTATGAAAGAATTACCGGATACAAAGTGAAGTCTCAAAGGTCTCTGACCTGATTGACAATGAGAGTCATCACAGTTCAAAGAATAATTCAATTTATTGCAAATCATTTGGACTTGAGTCTTCACGAAGGAAGTTAGTGCAACGGTCTAGAATTGCTTCAATTTAAAGCAATTTAGAGAAGAAAGATTCAAAATGATAGGTAATCACGTGTTAAAACGAAGGCAAGCACCCTGACGGAATGTTGTTGATACCCTGGAAGACTGGTTGTGCGCTGGTGTGGGATGCTACCTGTGCAGACACCCTAGCGGTGTCCTACCTACCAACAACTGCCAAATGTGCGAGGGCGGCGGCAGACGCCCGGGAACGCCTCAAGGTCACAAAATATAGCTGTCTCAGCGCCCAATATCATTTCTTTGCTTTCGGCGTCG
Organism: Choristoneura rosaceana; assembly: GCA_037349165.1. Taxonomy (NCBI): domain Eukaryota; kingdom Metazoa; phylum Arthropoda; class Insecta; order Lepidoptera; family Tortricidae; genus Choristoneura; species Choristoneura rosaceana. The sequence continues at coordinate 5,308,971 of JAZBNJ010000026.1, forward strand.
AGACTCTAGGTCCTTGGGGTAAGGGTGCGCTGGAGCTACACAGGGAGCTCAGCAATAGGTTAAGGGAGGCAACAAGCAACCCTCGCGCCAGCAGCTTTCTCGCACTTTTTTAATTAAGTTTAGTTTTTGGTTATTTTAATTTAATAGTAGTTTTAGTCCTATAAATATTTTGTATTTTCTTAATATTTCTAATTAAATTTATTATTACAAAGGCAGATTTTTTCAGATGACTTCTCTCTTGCCTACTTTCTTTCAACTGCTTAAGATTTTTCTTTGATATCGTGTAAACTAAATACTATCATGCAATCTTGCTCTTCTGTGACCTCCAACAAATTTGCTATGTTCATAATTGAAGGACCAGAGAATGTTGTTTGCAACAAGTTTTACTATTTATCACCGTACTTGGCTTAAAGCACTTAGCCGGGCTCATCTGACTTAAGTTCGGTCAATTATGTCTGCCAGATTAGTATTAGATTTCTACATTTACAGGCAAATATGGTATTCTCATCATAGTTTTTTGGAACACTAAATGAGGCTTACGTTAGGATAGCATCAATGCAATAGTATTCTACTCTTAAATTATTGATGAAGCATTCATAGTAAAGTACAAAGATAAAAATGAAAAAAAAAAAGTTGAATGCAAATTTAGGAACACAGTGATAATTGCCGTCTTCTTCAAATGCTTTACACTTCAATTGGACAAGGTCGTTTCCATGTCTGTAGTGGAATTCTAACTGCAAATTATACAACCATGTTCCTATAACATAGTTGGCGCTGGTCACCGGCGTTCACGCACTGAATGTCGCAACGTAACTGACACCTGTGATTGGCCAACTACACCTGTTCGACCCGTTAATTTGTGACAACATCGTCAATGACAATGTTTACTTTAATTCTCATAACATTTTTTTCCTTTTCACGTATTCTGCTCCTATTTAACTTTGCTATCAGTATCGACTACGGGATCAACGTGATACTATTTTACAAGCTCTCAGATCTAGTTGATGTTTTCATGAGAACGTAAAAGAGTAATTTCTTTTAGTTATTCATCTTTATATAAATCTTCTATCGTCCATCTTTCCAATTCTACACTTTTCGAAACAATTCTTAAAATCATTACATTAGAAACGAAATTAAATTAAATTGTTTAGGAAGTTAGTCCCTTTGGCTTTAGTTTCGTCATCTTAAATGCTGACTGTAATTGTTGTGGATGGCTTAATTGCGCTTACCATCACGACTTTGTAGGTTTCTTACAATATCCGCTTGCTCATACACGACGTGAGACGACAGTGAAAACTTCACATTGTAATTTTGCTACAGTATTTTAAAGTACAAGCAATTTCACATCAACAGTAATAAAAAAAAAATTTGTTTAGAAACTTTAGAACATATTCAAACAGCGGTGACTTAAGCAAAAAGTCAAAAACCTACTAAATTTGTTGATAATTTACATAATACATTGCAACAGGAAAAAAAAAGCAGCAAATAATACTAAACAACAGTGCGCGATTATATTGCAACTAATCTATCAAACACATCTAAAATCTAAATACACACACATTATATGCAATGAAATTTGGCAATCAATAAGATAAACTTGATAAACTATTTCAAAATTTACATCCTGTAGTTCAGAAATATCTTATTAAAGCTATCTGGCTCGGCAAATACCACACTCCTTAATATGGTCGGCTGGTAATGTTACCGCAAGCAAGACAGGTGGCCGCATCTTCATGTCATGGGTCAACATTTGACATTTAAATAGTAGGCAAAAGTGATATTGCGTCACACTTTAGACTAGCCAAGACTGAACCTTTCGTAAGTTATGAATTGTCACTAGTGAAGCTACCCGCTGATATTTCGTTGCGTGCGAAGTAATTACTCGTTAGAAAAGGTCATTCCACCATAATTGAAGATCACAAATGATGTCTCTAAGAGATAACATTATTGTTGCATTAGTGCAATCACTGTAACAGCCACTTTTGCAGTTAGTGGCATTGATGTGATCAAATGCTAGGATGATTATGCTAAAATCAATCATGCTAATGAAATCTGCAATTAATTTGAACTTTTCATGTAGGTGCGCTTATTAATTGTACTATAATTAATAAAAGAAACATTAAATTATAAATATTATTAAAGACTACAGTTAATAAATATAAAAAGTGTAACGTGATACAACAGAGATCTTTGAACCGCAAAGATGTGGGAACAGAAGGTATACGAGGTGTCCTTGCACGAATCTTTCAACAGCAAGTGCCCTGCGCATCCGGCTGGCGACCGAAATAATTGTATGTTTCAACGAAAAAAAAACAAGTCTGTATGTTATTATTTGCAAGGAACCCACTGACAGCAAATTCATAAAAGACCTTTAAGTGGATTTGATCACGCGTCAACGCATCGTTTGATGAAATGTTATGATACCCCTGATTGGCCTCTCCTCCATCAAAACATTTTGTGCAATGACGTGCATTTTTACAGTTCTTAACATGCCACATGCTTGAAACATCAATGTCCATTCAATTTACTTCTCATGCTTCGTTTATGTTATTCTTATTTCTCCAATAAGTCCTTAAAAGAAATTCGCGATATACGCCGTTGGGGGTCTTATCTGATAAACGTTACGTTAACGAGCCTTCATCTTTTTCTGAGACATGCTTTAATACTGATATCGTGCAGAAATCATGTGACATTTGACAACCATATAAGGGTCTGCTAGCTTATATCCGAAGAATGGTTCTGCAGTAAATTTCTAAAGGCATTTTATCCTTTTCGCTGGAGGTTTACCTTCGATTGACATTTAATTTGACTCCGTTCTCAGTTAAAGTTCATCGGAAACGTGCCCCGTATTGGTGTTGGTTAATTTATGTCTTTATTCAAGATTCGTAGAAGTTGTCGATTACTACAAACCAGTCTTAATTGGTAAAAAAAATAGTTTTTTCATGAACGCATTCTTTAAGTATTGCTACAGTAATGCTTACACGTGATTTCGTATGCGAATGGTGTCCATTTTTACCCTTATTACTAACCTTGGCTTCCCCTCCTTGAGTGACTCGACGACCTTCAGTGATACCTGTTGGTTTTAAGCCTGTTGTGTTTTTAAGTTGTGTTATTACTTAATTGAAATCAGATGTGCTACTTGCTAACTGTCTTAAGCTTTTACTTATTATATCTGCATCTTTATCCTTATCAAGCTGAGTTATTATCATCTTAGTTAGCGTTCCGTCTGTGCCGATTCCAGTTTCACTTTTTAGCGTCTCTTGAGTGAAAGTCGATTTGTGTTCCCAACTCTTCCTTTCATCTCACTCGTGCTGCATAAAATAATCATAAAGTCAACCTGTTTGATGGAGACACTAATAATTCTGGTTTCTTCAAAAACAGTTATTTACTTTTTCCGTACGTCACATGGTTTGGTGTTACACATCTTAGAAAACAAAAAAAGAAGAAACTAAAATTGAAGAGAATTTTAATATTACAAGTTTGTACAAATTAGTTTCAATACTCGTGTAATTTAATTAATTGTATGTACGTAAGAAAAAGTTACAAATATGGCTACAGTTAGCCATTTTAAGTAATTCAAGTCATACGTGCAGTCTTAACAACGTCCTTGTCAGCATATCAAAGTCTAAGTACCCTCGCTTTACCAAGCCGGGAGCCGAGGCAAGCGGGTGAACAGGAAGAGAACAACTTTCATTTTCACGCACCTGACACTTGTTTTGTCCTGTGTCTTTAAAGCTAAAGAATAATGCACCATGCACTATTCGCCTTTAGAGTCCAACTTGTCTATAATGTAAGTACACCGTACAGCAGCGATGTACTGGTACAATTTAAATTCTTTTTATCTTAGTAACCACGTTTATCTACTTTAACACACTTTACTTTGCTCAGTTTTCTTGGCGTTTAACTTAAATAACCTTTTTATCTATTGGTAAACAAGTAGACTCGAAACTTAATCATGTTTTTGTCAGAATTAATTACGTAAGTGAGGTAATCGAACTCGAATCTTCACGATCGGTAAGAAACCGAGATAAACATCCAGTTACTTTCAAGTAACTTACGAGAAAAATATTTTACTGCTTGTGGCCTTTTTTGGAAGCCTGTTCCAATAGAATTACTTGTTTAAAATCAAATTTGTGTATCATTAAATGACCAGTCATTTTGTGTTTCGGTTTCTTCATTATTCATTAAATTACAAGTCTGTGTTTGGACCCTTATATTTACGTAAAACCCTTTCGCTTTTGCTCACGACAATGCGTGTGCGGCGAACATGCAAACTTATTTTCACACGGCGCCGAGAACGTTGCTAAAACAGTGAGACATCCTCGTTTCTCTTTATTTATTAGTGAAGTACAAACATTTAACTTGAATTTTATTACTTTTGCTAATCTTACGTAAATTATTCAAACTAACCGTTCAAAGTAGATACAATGACGATAGGGTGATAAATTTTGCGGGCAATTCATATTGTTAAAAGACAACGACACTTCTTTTAGAAAAAATATTTGGATGCTGTCTAAAGTCAAGTTGTCAATTATTTGAAACATTCACTAACATTGGAGTAATTTACCTTGCTTTCTCGTTACGCTATGTCAACAATAGAACATTAGTTTCTTCGTCCCTGGACGCATTTATAAAACCATTCATAAAATCATAACTACTAACTATATATGCTTTCCTTTTTGATGCATGTTATTTTTTGTTTCTACCTAATTATATTGGAAGTATAAATGTTATCTCATTTTGTTTCCTAAGTTCTTGATCTTGACTTCAGAAGTGACATGACCCCATCATTTCCATCAATGTAACTTGTCGCTGGCGTTTTACAAAGCGTTTGGTTTTACTAAGTAACCTGTTAAAAAACTCTTTAACTTCACACCATCAATCAATCAACATCAGACGTTGACAACAACACGAGTAACATCCAACTGATAATAAATCCTAGTGGAAGACAAAGATTTAAAAACCTCAATCATCATAGCGGCTCTTTAAAACGTACATTTTTTTTAAGAAACACACACATTTACACTTATAATGAATTCGAGTTTATTACTTCGACTTGTTTGCATCATTACTCAAGTTGTTTGAATTCAGGTTTGATAAACATTACAAATTTGTTTAATAAAGGTTTGCTTGTTAGCTACTAAAACATTACAACTAAACTGGTTTTGGTTAGCACCATTCTTTTTGAATTTACTACATTTTATTACACACTATCTGCAAAATGATTAGTATCATCCGGTCAATATATTGTGTTTTTTTTTCGTCGAAATCTTCTTATGTTTCCTTCCAATTAGGAACACAACGAAAGAAACGACTAAACTAGCCGAGTGCGTCAATGATAATCCTGTCATAGATGGCAAAATTGTTTACTTCTAAAAATTCTATCTATCCATCAGTGATCTCAATTATGGCGTCAACAAGTACAATCTCATCCATAATTCTTTCAAATTTGTACTACTTCGATCAATCATACATAACAAGAACGCGGTATCCTATTGACTCATCAATGAGCTACATATGTCACATTTGTACTATTGTAGAGTGGACAAGCTTTACCAATTTGCTTGCACGCATTAAAAATGCATTAGTGTCCTTTTGTCTCTGGATTAAAGGTAAAATTTTCGATGGTTTTCAGTTAGGAGTACGCAGCGACAGATGTCAAACGCAACACCTGTTACATACAAGTGACGCGAGTTGACCGTTTTGAGCTCATTGTGATGCTTTGTGAGAAGTTATGTCGTAAGGAAGATACTATTTTAGGACAGCATTTAGACCATCTTACGTTAAAGGAGTAGGTAGTGTCATTTTTTAATATCACGCCTATTTGTGACGTGCAATTTGAGTTCCTACTTAAAGATGTGAATTGACTTCAACGAGCTAATTCTCGTAACTTAGCCAATATTTAATAACATAGGAGTCAAGTCACAGTAGTCGTTTTGGTATTTAGCGAAGGTATTTGCAGAATCCTCGACTGTAAAAGGTCAGGACTTCTTGGAATAGATCTAAGTCTAGTGAATGGGTAGGTCGTAAAGATGACGAAGGTTTCGCAAACTACTTAAAATAGATGTATTTTGGAAGGTCAGAATACTCGAGGCATTAAGGATTTGGATTCAATTGGCTTTTGTGTCAAAACGATAAATTAATCGGTTTATGGGCGTTCTTAATTCATGCGGAACTCCTAATGTTCCAAATTATGCCGACACTATAATTATAAATTTTGATAAGTAATGAAGGCGGATTAAATATTAGTAGAAAAAATATGTTTTGATGTTTAAATTATATATGAACCAGTACATATGTGTATGTTAATTCTTTATTTTACAAAAATAGAGAAACATAAAACGATTTACAAACTTTTAGACATACATACAAAGGCGAACTAATGTCTTCCACCAAGGCGAATGGACCTCTACCAGTCAAGCTTTCAGTGGCTGCGAAGAGCATTCATTTAGTTTGGGGCTGACAAATAGTTAGTATAAAAGTCAAAAATAGTGGCTCATGTACAATTAATGTGGGGCAAAACAAAAAGGGAAGGTAATCAATCAGTGTCTTTATAATTTTTTTTTATAATTATTTCCCATAGTATTGTTCTAATTATTGTTTCTTTGGCAAGTAATTCCCGCCGAATCTTCGTCAATTCTTGACCTTATTGATTTTATGATAATAAATAACACACCTAGTTATTTATTTTATTAATAATTCATAATAATTTTACTATGGTCGGACATAATGGTAGCTCTACATCATTGCATATACCAAAGGCCATCAAGGGAGGACCAAGGCTGCTCCACTTGTCAACCTTATTATAGACGACTTGCATTCAACATTTATAAAAACATGTTTTATTCATAGGAATGCTGTTTTCTCTTAATTATATATTGCTCGACGTCAACTTGATAACTGTTGTTATATATTGATTCTAAGTAGGAAATATTAAAGTTAGGTACAAAAAATACTATGACTACTCGTAGATTAGACAATAAATATGAATTAGTAGCACCAGCAAACGCACAATGTTGAACAAAATAAAAGTATTAATAGGAGAAAAACCATTGAAGTCATTTGCTTATATACAAAAAAATAAATTAGTTTTACAAGCATGTGTGTAATTATTTTCTATGTTAATATAAGTTCACAACAAAGCACAGCTCGGCAGTCAAAGAATGTAGATCACGGAAACAAATTCTAACGACCTTGCAAGGCCGCTGTTACTACGAGTACAAGCGCTCGCCAACATTTACCTCTTGAAGCGAAACAGAAATATACCTACGCAATGTTGCTTTAATTAGTTTTACATGATCCAAAGATTGTTGCAAAAAATAATATAAATGCGAAAGTAATTCAATCTGTGTGCCAGTCGGTCAGTCTTTTACCTCTTCATGCAGAAAATGCGGAACCAACTGATTTAGATGATATTTAGTAGATACCTTTGGAGATGCTGAGACCCCGGGAAGAACATCATTGGTTAGTTTTTGGCACAGTTCTCCCAGAATAATGATAAGACGATAGAAGTATTTTTAAAGCCAGGCGCAGCAAAATCTGACTTTAAGTACCCTCCATTTTTAAACCCAGCCGTGGAAAAGAAAGAAGAAAAGAAATAATTTATTCGTGTCAAAGTACGTAATAAGAAAAGAAAATAAAATTAAGAAAAGTTATATGTGACGAAATGGTCCCAAATCAGCAAAACTGAAAAGATAAAATTAAACCAAAAAGTGACTCTATTAAGGTAAATGTCCCTATGCTCGACCCCCTAATGCCCAATAGATAATTCCCTGCTGTCATCTATATTGCTAATGACATAAAATTACAGTTAGCAACTACAGGGGCAGTGACGAGCGCTCGAGCACACGACCTTATTGGTTGTAGAAAGATGTAGCTAATATCTTGCGCGTCTTTAACATTTTATTCGCAAATTAGAATGGGTTTCAAGGCCTTGCGAAAATGTGTATTAAATTTGCACAATAAAATGAGTGATTACAATAAAATAGAGACTGACAGATTCATTATGCAGTTATACGTTTAAATCAGCGTGACTTATTAGTTTGCAACATCACGTGAGACATTTAGAAGGAGGGAGGGGGGGGGGGGGGTGGTCGAGCCGAATCTCACCCAATGTCACGCAAGGGAGAGGGGTTCTTTAAAAAATCATCATCATCATCAGCCAGGAAACCCCATCGCTGAACCACAGAATAGATAATAGTACAAGTACAGAAGTCTCTCTGTTTTGATTTTCACAAATGCCGCCTTTTTATGTGCCTACATAATTATTATTAACAAACGGACCGCACGCGAGCAGCCGACATTGAGCTCTCTGGCGCCGCGTGAAGGTCGACATTATTCCACACCTTGTCAGATATTCCGAAAATAGGGTTGTCAATACTTTAATGGAATACCTACCTATTATACTATCAGATTTATGCTGTTTATAATATTTACTTAGCAGTTGCACTTTTATTTATTCTATGGCGCGGGGTCGAATATTATGTAAGAATAAGCTAGGTACCAGTCTAGTCCAGCGCAACTATGCTTAGTGACTCTCGTTGCGAGACGTCACCCGTCACTTTCTCACAGAAGTGCACAGAAAGAGACAGGAATATGTACATCTCATGCGAGAAATAGTCACATGTCTTGTGATTGTCTAAACGGATTCTAATATTCGATTTCATCACACAAATACTTGCCACTGCCGGGATTTGAACCCAGGACCGCTGCTCGAGAGGCAGATGCACTACCGACCGAGCCAGCCGCGTCGTCGAAATCAAATAAGTATAAATACCACGCAAGGTACACATGCAGAAACTGTAATACCTACCTATTAGGTAAATGAATACCGAACATATAAATCTGTTTACACAGGTATACACGACACGTGATTTTCTTTTGATGTAGGTATGGATTATATGTATATGTAGCTACCTACCACCTATTTTAAATAAGTATATGATATAAAACATTTGTGTGTATATTCATTAATTATTGTTATAGATTTAGGTACCATTACAGTAGATATAAATTAGTAATGAATACCGTACCTTTCGCTATCTTTCTCACTTGCCGGAACCGAGAAAAACTGACAATTACTATTTTTTTCATTGTTCCGACAAATGGCTGCAATGCAGTATTTTTTTGGATACATATTGCCAATTAAAATTATGACACTCGTTTGCGACGTAAATTGAGTCGTACTGCGTAAGAGGCGCGCGCGTGCGCCACGGGTCAGTGCGCGGCAACCACTGAATCGCCTCAACGTTGGGGAGGCCCGGTACGCACTTTTAGCTCGGCCGCGGAATGGCGTAGTGACACCCCCCTGGCTGAACAAAGGCTTCCCTCTTAGAGCGCCACACGCCAGCAACACTTACAATGTCGTCAATATAGGTAGTGGAAGGCCTTCCTCCACGATTATCTAAATAATAAAAATAAGTTGTTAACTAAACAAAAATATGAAGGAGATAGGTACTTTTGCTTGTAGAGTTGGTGTCTAAGATATTTTTACATTTTTAGTATCTTGAGTGAATTGATTCTTCTATAATTGAGAATGTCTTGTGACATTTTATATTATAGTTCAAACACGAAGTGACAGCAACGAGGTGGTACAGCGTAAACATATCTTTAACTTAGATTATATTGCATGGACGGAAAGAAAACTGGCTATAAATCCTATGTAAATCCTTTTGATTTATCCTTAAAGCCAGTTATGTCGAAAAAGTTATCTTATCTTAATCCTCATACAGAAATAAGATTACATTAAAAAACAGCGACATATAAGGTTTCTTAGTACCTTGAATAATAACAACTTTGAATGACAGCAACATGGTGGTATAGTGTAAACATTATCTTCGACTTCGACTATACTGCATGGACAAGAAATATTCTGGATTTATCCTTAAAGCCACCTATGTCGAAAAAGTTTATCTTAACCCTACAACCCGTTCTGAAAATCTATGACCCTTCGTAAGAACATGCTGATCGTGACCAGTGACAACTGACAACGACAGTGTTTGTTGCATCACTGACTAGATACATTGCCTTCACTTCGCTAATGCATTTGACACGATCTTGCATTACTTGGTTGCATTGGTTTGGAGCCAATATTTGAACAAATAATTGATTTGTTACAATTAATTGTAAATCGTATTTTTTTTTATTGTTTTTGAGATTTCAGCGCAACCGCATACTTGACTACCTATGTTTTTTGTTGTACTGCACCGTTTTTTTTCTATTAACTAAATGTATGATTAATTTAAGTTTTCTATCTTCACAAATTCAGGCTAATGCTTAGCATAACTCTGATGCATCGGAAAAGAAATTAGTGGATCAGGCAAAAGATGAAAGTCGTAGATGTGGTGGAGGAGGTTGAGCGCCGGAAGTGGAGATGGGCAGGACACATAGCCAGAATGGATCACTGCCGCTGGGTGCGAAGAAAATTGGAGTGGAGACCACGTGCCAATACCCGCGGTAGAGGAAGACCTCCCAAGAGATGGACGGAAACTGGATGAAGGTGGCAGGGGGCAGACAGACGTGGAAACGTGAAGAGGAGGCCTACGTTCGAAGACGGACGCAACAAGGGCTGCTATAGATAGATAGAGAGATCTTCACAAATTTGGAAGCCATGTTATTTTTTTTTGGGTCGAATCTTATAATAATTAGAATTTTTTTATTAGAGTTTTTGGGGTTTGGATGATAATGAAAGCACAATTCGCAAACACCTTGTGTTTAAAAAGATTATTTTAAAACTAAATCATTTTAAAAAGCTAAATCTTTTTGTGTGTTTTTACGAGAGGCCTATTTTTTTGTCCTTTAGTTATAAATCATCTCCATTATATCCCACCCAAAAAGTTATAATATAAACCACTTATCAAGAACCTTTAAGAAATATAAAATTAACTTAATCATAACTTATTCGATGCAATTTTCTGCTTCACTTTATTCGTTACATATAATTAACAAACTAGTTTCATACGTGATAAAAAATATTTTCGTTTACGTTGTTTCAGACCTTCACTTGAAGTCGGTATTAATATCGCAATTTACGTTAGCACATAGCTCATATACAATGTAGTATATGCAACAGAATCAGTAATGCAGTGTTACACAATAATATATGTGTTAGCTCTCGAAACTTATCACGAATTGGGTCTATGTAAATAGCTCGTGTGAGCCGACATGATTTTGATATGACCTGAACGTATTTGTGGTCGTGTCTTCCGATGCTTTTATTATACACATTACACAATGGTGTTGTAATATCTTCGTAATTACTTAAGTAGGTGCTGAAGTTAGACTTAAGTACACAGATCATAATTTTTTTTTAAGGTATATTATATTTTCATAAAAAACCATAGGGATCACAACTTAAAGAGTTTTTCCCGATAACACGGAATCTTTTTTTATTTTGCTAATTATTTTCTGTTTGTTTTTAAATGTGCATGGAAATCTCAGTGCCTCAGTCTGGCCCATTTGTCGTTTTCCGAACGTATGTATGTATTTTATGCTTTGGCATAAAATGCCATTCTTAGTTGCGCGCCGCTGCTTGTAGCGGGCAGTCTCGAATAGAGGCCCCTTACCCACTTATATAGTAGTTGTTATGCTGTCCAAGCTTAAAATTCATCGAATAAGGTAAGCAAGGTGTGGTCAACCTTGCTTCGTTACGACACACTTTTATATGCATTTATAATAACTTCATCTACGTAAGAGACCATAGCACGATGCTTATGAGAATTTTGTAAATAACAATATCAAGAAAACTTTTTGGAGTCTTTTTGTATTTTTTATTTCAACTCCAAATTTTTTGTTACTTTCACGGTGATCCCGTGAAATCTATATATGTCATACGAAAACACAAGCTGAAACATGGATGCACAGAAAAATCGCCTGAAAATTGCCGTGGGAATATCGGGATAAAAAGTAGCTTATGTGTTATTCTAGACGTGCAGCTATCTACATACCACATTTCATCCAAAATCGCCCAGTTGTTTTAGCGGGAAGGAGTAACAAACATACAGACAGACACACACTCACACTCACACACACACACACACACACACCACAAACTTTTGCATTTATGATATTAGTAGGATTAAATTTGAAGTTCATTCAATCATATGAGAAGTGGGTAAAATTCCACTCGGAAAATTTGACCTTGAGAAACATTGCAATTTAAATGAAAATATACAAAGTGTTATTTTTAATAATAATAAAGTTAAGTTTACGATTTCTTTAAATGGCGCTTTTAAATCCACAGAAGAACAAAATTGTTAGGTATACGTAACGAATGATTTATGAGGCTAGAAATAGTAAGAGGAGCTTTAACTCATATAATTATGAGCTATATTCTATGCAAATATCAATGAATATTTAAATTAAGGATTCCGTGTCATAATTCAGTTATTGATATGAAGTCAGCAGAAAGTTTATAAAATTCCCCAGCTTTCTAATAAAATGACAAACACGAGAGAGTATGGCTTTACGTGGCAACAATGTAAGGCTTTAGAGTAGGTACCATAAATCAGTCCAGTGATTAGGCATGACTGACTATAGAGCATATTCGCGTATAAATATAGAGCTGCTACACTAACGAGCCCTATTCAACAATGGTACCAACATACCCATCGACAATATAAAGCTAGATTACACGATTATGTTATGAATCGGATATTAGCGAAAGCGTTTGAACCGTGTGGCGTGATGGGGAGTAATGTTCGGAGGGTGACTGAGATGGAATACTGCAAATTGATGCACAATGACGGTTATAGAATGTGTTTAAATTGCATTAGACGAGAATTCAAAGATACGCCTTTAGGACTGATTGGTCAGACTTTGAGTTGTGTCGTGAATTACTGATAAATTCTTTGAAGTCAGACGTGAACTATTACTGACGGTTCATTAGGAAACTAAGAAACGTAGTTGATAGTTTCTCTGGTTAAATGTTAAATATTAGTTACTTACTTTTCAATATCTAGGACTACTAATGGATGTCTATGAGAGGTATATACGTGTATGTATGTAAACTCTTATTTTTTTTTAGGTAAGGTACTTTCTTCTTTATAAATTCTTTAGCTCTTTAACAGTTAAAAAAATTTCGACTCTTCACACTGGCAATACCATTTTCTCACCAAAACGATCGTTTCATAGTCGAAACAGAAAATAGTTTCATAGTCATAACAGAAAATAGTTACTATCGTAAATAACACAGTACATACGTTATTAACTAATGTTTCATTAAATAAGTCTCTTAAACTCACTCTTTGTCGGACCCTAACTGGTTAATCCTCTCATCTACTCAAAGGTTGGCTGGTAGAGATCCTTTAAAGGGATAAGTCCGCTTTTGTACAAGTATCTCAAACTTTGTCAATTTTCTTTTGCTTCTTTTCTTTTGCACAATAAAGAGTTTACATACATACGTACATAAGTTAATAAATTCCCATTTCAGTTAAAACTTGTCCTCAGCTTTCACTCTTTACTTAATTACGTAAAACGGTTTAAATTAACACGGTCGCTTTAACGCGGTTAATAATCTCCAAAATCTTGCTTCATAAAAGCTGAATGAAATTGAAAGTAACTTCACTATCAATGGCATGGAAGCGGAAAGCAAAATGACTGCTATAACTGTGAAAACGAGATACAGGGGGCTACTACGAAAATCGAAGTTCGTAGCGTACCGTCCCTCTCACTATCGTACTAAATAAGATTAGCGTCAGCGGGATGGCAAGATGCGATGTTCGCATTTTGCGCTTTGTAGTATAGGACCAGGGCTACCACAGAATGGGAAAAAAATTGGAAATGTAAAAGAATCATTTGATTAATTCATAATATGTATAGTTGTTCTTCGGTATTTTTGTTGATAGTTTTATGGATCCGATGTTATTAAATGCGGATTCTTACATTTTTCCTTAAATTTAATTGAAAGAGTCTTTCTATCAGCTTTCTAAAAATTTCCTGACATTTGATGTGATTGATATCAAAAAATAATTATTGCATAGAAAAAAATTACAAGAAGAACCTTTTGCCTGTGCTAGGAATCACTATAATACAGCGATAGCATCACAATTATTTGTCAAACAAATATAAGAAATTTATCAGGCAGTTTGACATAGGTCTCAGCGTAGTCTCAGCTAATAGTTCTTCTTTCTTTACATTAGTTAACTAAACTTTATGTTATTGCATATTGTGCAAAAACGCAGGTCCTTCTTGTATATATTGAACCAATTGGAGAAAATCAAAATAATCTTATGTTTTTTAATCGTTGTTATTTAGAATTTGATTTGTTAACCCTAATTCATATTGCCAATATTATTATCAAATGTCAAAACTTTTTGCTGTAGGTAACGGTCTACTGAAAACCAGCTTCTTAGTAAAATTGTTACTTATTGTTACACGCACACATGCAAAAACAGAGCTGCGTTTACACAGGCCAGTGCCCCCTTAAATTAGTAGAATCTTGAACAACGACGCCATTAAAAGTGAACCTAACGTCTTGGAGATTAAAATCGTTTTCTTTTGTAATAGCTATTAAAGAGTTGCATGTACGTATGTTTTTTGTTTTGGTGCGTAATTGTACCACTTTCGAATAGTTTTGCATGGTTTGCGTAGCCTTGAGTGTGAACAGTTTGGATCTTTTTTGATCATTGATATACAATCACTCTAATCTCAGATCAGCGGTTAATATCACGAGGAAACTTTGTCAGAAGCTTCTTCAATCTTTCAAACTAAAACAAATTCGGGCATGCTGCCGAGACCGGCTGGGCAGTAGGTACTATAAGCATTCTCCACCTCCCTCAAAAAAAAAAAAAACTAAAACAAATTAGTAGAATGTCTTGTTCTCTAAGAGACGTCCGCTAGATTATAATTCACATTATAATTTAGGTAGGTACTACATTATCTCTAATACGTGCAAACAACACTAAATGTAAAGCCAAATGTAAGTACAGATCTCATAAAGTTAACGATCATAGTTTATTTAGGTACTTATTTGTTAATGCAGAGCTTAAAGATTTCACTTTCAAATAACAGTTTAATACTCACAGCCTCCGAGGTTTACTAAATAAACGTCTCGTTATCCTAACGACGCCTCTTAAGAAATCTAATCAAGACCAAAAACCAAAACACGCATGCAACGCGTCGGTTACCAGAGCGGAACACACTTGCGCTCGCGCCGATGTCATCTCGTTGCGACAGTGTTGCCACACGGATTAATATCTAAATCTGCAACACCTTACAAAAATACTTCAATCAAGGTCGGTTGGGATTAAAAAAAGTATTTCTTTGTAATCGTAAGAATACTGTTACTTTTTTTAGTGAAGGTTGGTTTTGCGGAATTTATTTTTAGGAATTATTTTTGTGTAATTTTTTGTGTAACAGCCTCAACAAACCAATAGGCTTACTAATGTCATAACTACTTAGAAACAAATAATTTACCTGGTTCCTTGGTTATGATTTTTTGTTAACTAATGATAGATTGTTGGACTTTTATAAATGTTTCTTATAGCGGTTTCACTTAGTGCAAAACCAATCTTAGCCCACGAGTCCTTTGGCATGGCATGCTACAAATATTTCCTTCTCAGTCACACATTATCCGCAACTGAGCGCTGAAGTTTCGAAAACTGATGTTACTCATAAAATTATCTCCTAACAAATGATTTTCTTTGCCCACAGGAACATATACAGGAAGTGCTAGACAAATGGACACAGATAGACGACGAGATATGGGCCAAAGTGATAGTGTTCGAGAAGAACAGACGCGTGGCCAAAGCGTACGCGCGGGCGCCGGTGCTCACGATAAACGGCTCCACCGACGGATTTGATGGCATGAGGTAAGACTAGAATACATTTTGCCACCACTACTACCCACGATGGTGCGGTGAGCAATGCTTTGTTCATTGCCCGGTTAGTACTATTATTGATACAGCACTTAATTGACATCAGTCGATGTATTACAAAAACTTTAGCTTGCTTGTTGTATCTGGTGTAAAGTCGTGGCGAAGCAGTAAAGGTTATTGAATAAGTTGGAGTGAATTGAGTGAGGAGTAAATAAAATAAAATGAAGTTTAGGTTGTACCGTATACATTGTGTGAATCGCACTAAATTTCACAGACTAAAAGTATAAATCTTTCACAATTTTTAACAACTTCTGTTTCTTAATGTCAGGCCATAACCACAACTTCATACAACTGTACATAACATAAAAGAAACAGATAAATATTTGACTGAAAGCGTTAGCTCAATTCATAATAAATACTACTATTACCAAACGTTAAGACCCTGAAAACTAAACAAAAGATTTCTCCGTAAACTATAACAAACCATCAACTAAAGCGCATTGCAAAATGCCGCAGGCGACGTTTAAAGAACTAAGGCACTCGTAACCGATACAGTTTCTACCTAATCCCCCGTATTCAATTGCAAAATGTACCTCACTAAATATATTATACCTGGTATAAGCGCCATAATTTAAGCCAAGCCTCTGGCACGTGGCTGCCCTACTTCTGTTATCTCATTGTTACTACCTCCTGGTTAATTTATAAGTGGTTTACTATGATCATTATTAATTATAATTCTGTTATCGTTACGCCAAACTGCTTTTGCAAGTTCAATTGTTTCCAATGGGCTTTAATTAATTTTTCGCCGTGGTTCATTAGTTTCATTGTCATAAATTCTTTGCCGTTTAGAATGAACAATACTGATTGCGATTTCGGTAACGTTTCGTGATTATCATTCATTGGTATTGCTATTAACAATTAAAACATATTACTCGCTTTCATTATAATAATAATTAATTAGATAATCTACGACTAGAACTATTTTTTTGCTTACAGGAATGAGTGATAGTCTTTTGACATAATTTTTCCAATCTCAATGAATATAATTACCATTGCCATCTATCCATCCATATCATTACCATTGTCTTCGATTTGAATTAAGTTGCCTTTTGGTAATGTAACGCTACTCTAATTTGTCAGTTAGGGAGACTTTCGATTGACATAGAGCAATGTGAACACTTACAAAATCGATCAATCGCATTAGTTGACACAGAATTTGGTAATAATCCTCTTATTATTAATTCCATGCTTGATATCCACATCTTAGAGATTGAGATTTTAATTTAACTTAAATAAACTCTGTTTAACTGCGACAAGATCAAAAAATAAGAAGCTGTCGTTACTTATATAAAGAAATAATTTTTATTTTTAAGTTTTACATACATACAGGTACGCAGTGCGTATTAGTAATAATGCTCTCTCCTTTCTATGCCCCGAAATGCTTGTATTATATTGCTCTTTATCCTGCAATCCTTACATGATTTACGACTGTACTTGATATCTTCATCCTTTCTTCAAACCATATTTCATCTCCTACCCAAACCACGCACTTGTTCTACTCTTACGTATCATTAACCGTGCTTATTTGGTCTATTTAATTATTTCGCAACTGTTATAATTGCCGTTGTGTAAGCCGACTCACGAGCGGGCCTACTCCGACCTCTACAGTATTAAGACCTGTTGTAGTCACGCTGTCGTGAACCAATAATGTTTTCATTGTAATAAACCTTTACGTTACTAATGATTGAGAATCTTACAAATTGACAGTATTTCGAGAATGCAACTCAGCTTGTTCAATTTATAAATGGATTGTTCATTCGAATGGTCATTGACGTATTGTTATTTGCTAGTGACATTGAACCTTGAGAGCTAGCGTGGCTTCGTTTTAGTATAGCATGCCTTAGTGTTTGTTAGCAAAGCATTATTATTTTAGCTAAAATGCAGTTAAAAATACCAATACACATAACGGTGATTGACCTTGTATCTTGCACTGTCCTTAATAATTATTATGAAATTACATTAAATACTTAGCAGAAAATGAATACAATGGGAATTTGAAGATTATTATTACGGTTTACTTGTGCCTAAATATTTACATATACTTAAGTAAATTTTTCGACTTCATTTATCCACTTTATAAGACATTGAGACGCTATTGTATCTTGAAACTTTTTATTTCCAAACGTTTACCCTACTTATCATTTCTGTAACATACCTATAAATTATCAAATTAATAACACTGAGCCATCACTCATTATTTGTTAAAAGGCATGAATTCACGAGCCAAAGAAACGCAAACGCAGCGGACCGTGCGGTAAGCAAGGTCGTCGCAGTTTCACCTGTAGACGAATAATAACTTTATAAGATAATAGAGAGAGCATTTATAACTAAGTACATAAAATCAGAAGAGGGAAGCAAATACTTCTCCTAAATTTAGAGCGTAAATAAACTTTAAAGTCGGTCTGAAAGAGAGCGTTGTTAAAAAGTAAATTAGCCTTTTCATAATAAATGTCATAATGGCAAAATATGTTTCACAGCGGCACTTGATTCGAGTATTGGTTTATCCAGTATTAATTGTATTTATAGTTAGACCAATTCACCACAGAACGTTCTCAAATTTAATATCCTCATGGTTTTTAGTGACAGGCAATACGATGGCACTGTGACATTTGCTGTGAAAGTTTAGTTTCGCTTTGACTTATTTTAAGTGTTTTACTTCAAATACTACTCCCAAATCCCGATCCTGCGCAGAAATCTACGTATATAAAGGCTTGTTTACGGCATAAACTTGTTTTTAAAATCAAAACTTATCATAAATTATTATTTCATTCTTATAATTATTTTCCCTCTCTGAAATGCTGCGCCCTTCCGGGTTTTATGTTTTCGTTGTATCCATCTAGTTTTTCCGTTATTATTTCTACGTATGACATGTGAATCGACCCGAGTAAACAACTACAATTACCTCTTAATTCTCTCTTTTGTACCCGAACGGCACAATTAACAACCAATTACTACTTAACCTAGGATTATGTCGTGCGCATAAACTCGTGCACAGTGAAAGTTCTTAGTTCTTACGTACCTGTCAATACCAACGCAATAATTAGGCAAGCATGCGTGCGGGCATCGATAAATGATTCGGTTATGTAGCAGTTGCTTAAG
Organism: Choristoneura rosaceana; assembly: GCA_037349165.1. Lineage (NCBI taxonomy): Eukaryota > Metazoa > Arthropoda > Insecta > Lepidoptera > Tortricidae > Choristoneura > Choristoneura rosaceana. The sequence continues at coordinate 5,327,945 of JAZBNJ010000026.1, forward strand.
AGGGTCAATAAGCCTAATTGATATGATATTTGTATGATTGAGACGTGATCGACTGAGGTATGAATGTGATCGTGAGTACAAGTGGTTAGGTCAAGGTGGAGTCAAATTCCCATGGAATTTCCTATTTCAAGTTTTTAGGGAATAAAATCATAAATTGCCATTGCCATTTCTATTAAGATTTAAAAGTGTATACTAATGCTACCAATATAAACGTCCAATCGCTGGTCACTGCCCCAGTAATTGCCATAATTTATTTTATGTCATTAACAATAAATAGAGGTGTCATCTATTAGGTATTTGCATGTAAAATGTTAGTTCGTTTATCTTACCTCTTCCTGCTAGCTCTGATTATTTATATAGAATTCACTATAGCTAACCTAACAAACTTCAAACTTATAACACCCCTCTTTTTGAGTCAGGGGACAGAAAAGTGAAATTTCGATACCAAATTTTCCAAAAGTTCCACGCCACATTAAAAATTAAATATTTCGAAATGTTCCAGATTGGGCAAGAAAGTTCTAATTGTACGTGCGTGGGGATCACGATTTTTTTATCAACTGTCTTGTTTTATCTCTCTACATCGATGACCACGTCGCTTTTGGTGCCGAGTGTTATACAATTGTTTCACAATTCCAGATTATCTGGAGCTCATACTGTGACTTTCATTGACGTTTTAAATAAACGTTCAACGTGTTAAAAGACCAGCCCAATTGTTAGTTGGTTACGGCAACATAATACCTAAAGTAAACATTTGAACAACTTGTTAGATTGATTTGTGATAACTTTAAGGGAAAATTCAACAGGTTTAAATTAAATGGAGTTAATTTCTGCAAAACACTTGTTCTAAAAAACCAATTAATATCACTAGATAGATGTAAGAAAAATATTAGGTACTTACCGAAAAAAAAAAATTCCCAGCTCCCATTCAGTTAAATCTTCAATTAAACAGCAACCAGCATAGAAAATGGTGTAGTTTTACAGAAAAAACTTAAAAAAATTGGATTTGCTAAAAAATACAAAGTTGAACTTCGATCCCTCTTGTCAGAGAGGATAAGTGACTTTTATAGATGAGAGGTGTGAAATTAACTACGAGTATTTCTGTTGCCCAGTAAGTTAATTGCCAGGTTTATTTAAACAATGAATTGAGCCCTCTGTCAAGTTAATAGAAAACAAAAAAAAATCGTTGGGTTTAGGTATAGTTTTACCAAAAAAAAATGATGTTTTTTTTATTTATTTTTTATTTTTGTGATGTCTCTGTACTGTATTTGGTGATCAATGAAGAATATTTAATTTATAATGGTTACTTCGAAACCAAATAAAATTCCAAAATGGAAGCCAGCAGAGAGGCGAAGGCGTGTGCCGATGTGATCTCCAACATGGCATGTCTGGCGCAGCATAATGACACGGAAGTCGGTTGTCGCCCGCGCCTTAGATCATCGCGGTACTGGCAGGTTGCGAATTCAAATTATTAGAACGCCATAAACTAATAAAAAGAATATAAATTGATTTTGGCGGACAACTTTTTTTTTTTTTTTATTCTACTGGAAGGCAAACGAGCAAGTGGGTCTCCTGTTGCCAACTTGTTTGTTGTTGTTGTTGTCAACTGCTTTATTAGTTAGGAATTCAGGATGTTAACACTGTGTCACGTTTGATTTGACACGTTAACCGAAATGTGTAAAAGGATTTACTGAAAAGAAATCATAGGTCTTGTTTGTTTTCAGTTTAATTTTTTGCGAGAACATTATATTCATTTACCTGTTATGTAATTATAAATTTACGTGTTTGAAAAATAGATGTAAAAGTTTTTGCACATTACAAGAAAAAATCTTGTCTTGCGAGAAATATCTTAAAAGTTTAGTTGCATTTACATTAGAAAAATATCTTAACGCTTTGAACCTTTTTAAGAAAATAACAATGAGGTTAGGAGACGTCATAGGGAACAAAAAATTATGTTGTTAATTACTCTGAAGTTAGAAAAATATCTTATATTATGTAACCTCACATATAACAACAGACAGCGCCTGAATTTCTTGAAGATGTTTCTTATACCGAAAACACAATATTTTTTTCTAATAATATTCCAAAGTTGTTGGAGAAAGGGATTCAATGATTTTGGTTCATTTTTCTAAAATTATGCATTTAAGAGCAATATAAAACTGAACTGCTCTTAAGCGATAAGGCCGCCTGTTGCTTACCTTGTTATTTTCTCTGTGTACCCGTTTTCTGTATCGCTTACTATTTCTTGAGTACAATAAAGAGTATTTGTATTGTATTGTATAAAATTTTGGTCCTTCATTTCTCAACTATCAATCCCTGTCCAGGCAACAAAGTAACCAACCTCGATTCCAGGAACATTACTGTAACTAGACTTACAGCTTTTATCACCGCTAGTACGAACAGGGAAGTGTCGCGCGCTATCAGATGCACACACACGAAAATCGCCATTTTAATGAAACGAACTAACTCTTACACTCCCCTTTAATTAGTCTAGATCTTGTGTTCAGGGCCCAACAACGGACAATAAAGATTGAACATTGGCCGCGCTAATAATTAGGAGCTGTACCGGCCCCGATAGGGAAATAGTTCGCTTTCTCACTAGAGTTTAGCGTTAATTTTATGGGATTCAATTAGATTTGTAGTGACAGAGTTGTGGGTTTCTGGCTTCTTAATTTTAGTGATTGGTGAACTAACGTTTTGACAGTATTTAGAGACTCATTTTACAAATATTTCATTATCATTATTATTCATAAAGCGTAAGCAAAGTTTGAATTGTATAATCTTGAATCTCAATTGTTTTCAACGTAATAGGTTTACCTACATGTTTAAATAAAACATATTTAATTTGAATTACGAACTTAACATAAAATCTACTTAAAGTTGGCAATTAAAAAATACGAGCAAGGTGCCTGTCTTTGATTTTATAAATCCCGACGTTCATTTGTTTTCGTTAGCAAGATAACATTTCTTATCTGGCAGCCTAGGTTGTAGTCATTTTAGCCCATTTTTGCGTGAAATAAAGCGACAGTGTGGCCATTCTCTGGCATTGTAAATAGAGCGATTGTTAACCTTAAACAGGCATTGATTTTATTTATCGCACCGTGGCCCGCAGTATCTTTCTAAAGATAAAGCGCTTAGAATATGAGCAGTACGGCTGAGATATTCCTAATACTTCTTTCATTTCAATATTTAGGCTAAAATTTGACGTGTGTAAATAAACGGTGAGCAATACTTTTTTAAATTTACTTATGTTATAAAACACGAAAACGATTCATAAAATTGTTCATCTTCTCTTATTATTTTTATGGTTTAAAATATTTTTACGGAAATTCTATGTCTTAGATTTCTGTTCCCAACTCTGTGCTCTGTGAAATTGACAGGCGACCAATTCGACGTCCTCTTCAGTATATTTATTATTTTTAAAACTGAAACAATGCGTTGTAGTACTTAGGGGATAGCCTTAAACAGAGTTTGGGGCGGGATAACTTTTTATCTAGTCAATTTAAAGAGATTTACTACCGCTTTTACAAGAGGGCGACAGACTTTTACAACTAGGCATAATTACCATAAAGTTCGTTTAAAAAACGTTTCTTGAGCCTTAACAATTGGCTATTAAATTGTTTTTTAAATAGGCAACACCAAAGTGCCCCTAGTTACGTTGGCGTCGATACATTCCTTCGACTTTGTGTCAGAAAAAAAACTTTAGATCTATAAAATGTCATTGTAGTCGCCAACTTTTAAGGCGCGCGGATTTCAAAGACATATTCACTAAAAATAAATTTAAAATTTATTAAAAAACACAATTATTGATTATGTGAGCGTAAAAGTACAAAACAAAACCAAGTAGAGGCACACCACCGATATTTTTTTTATTAAAATAAGTTACGATACAAAAATAAATTTGGTTCTCTAATTTTTCGCCAAAAAGATTCTTCCAAAATGATTTAGTACCCAACTATTTAATATGGGCGAACATTTTTTTTAACTATAAGTCCTTCAGGATTATAGTAAAACTAACGTAACCCAACATACTACAGGGATCTACAGGATAGTCCTGAAATATATCCTTAATAATTTACAGTTTCACAAAAAATCTTTCTTCCATATGCAACGTTTGGGAAACGAATCATGACTGTGGGAAAAATATTTTCAGCAATAAGCCAGAGTCCCAATAAATTGACTTATCCTTCAAGATCCACTCGAGTTCCTTTCTACTCTGCATTTGTATAATATATCTTGTGTATAAACTTATACAGTTGTCTAACCGAGTCCTTTTCTCTGCGTCATGGATTGCCAACACCGCGGCTAACCCCAATTCTGATCTATAATGGTCGATCATTGCGCCCCGCCCACGTGCAGTTACCGCCCGCCTAATAAGGCTTTGTTTTGGTGTAACTACTGTTAATGCAGACAACCATTTGCGAAAAGTCAGAACTTTTTTTTTTATTCCACTGGATGGCAAACGAGCAATTTGATAGATTAGATTAGAGTCATTTATTTCCTTATGAAAAAATGCATTATAAGTACATGTAAAGTAGTTATAAGATATTCACAAAAGGATCGTCAAATTATATACAAAAAATAATAATAATATATGATAATAGCAAATTTCAATAAAATGTCATTAAGCAAACATGATACGCAGTGGACGTCTTTCGGCTGACATGATGATGATGATGATGAAACATGATATGATATGAACATGATATGATTAAGCAAACAGATGATTTTACATTTTTTTTATTCGCGCACCCTGGTCACTAACGACGACATTACAAAGACGTTTGTTGAGTCGAAGCGTATTGCAAGTCTAAACTCGGCTTTAGACCGTGTTCAACTATCAACGGGTGCAAAACAAACAAATTTCATTAAATCGTACACACATTCCAGCATCCACATTCGCATAACTGTGTTGCAACAGCAATAGCTGAATGTTATTGTTTATTGTGTTCTTATCGATATCTCTGCTTTGTTAGTTTGTGCGGAACCTGCGCTTGGGCACAATGGCTCGTGGAGACCTTGCTTTTTGTCTAAATAAAGAGTAAAAATGTATGATTGTTTGAAAAAGCCGTGGTGGCCTAGTGGTTTGACCTATCGCCTCTCAAGCAGAGGGTCGTGGGTTCAAATCCCGGCTCGCACCTCTGAGTTTTTCGAAATTCATGTGCGCAATTTACCACGAGCTTTGCGGTGAAGGAAAACATCGTGAGGAAACCTGCACAAACCTGCGAAGCAATTCAATGGTGCGTGTGAAGTTCCCAATCCGCACACGGCCCGCGTGGGAACTATGGCCCAAGCCCTCTCATTCCGAGAGGAGGCCTGTGCCCAGCAGTGGGACGTATATAGGCTGAGATAATGATGATGATGATGATGAATGTATGATTTGTGCGACATTGGTGTGGGTAATAATTATGAGCGGTTAAGTTAGAAATGTGTGTATTAATTGGTATAAATAGGAACTTGAAAGACAATGTTTTAATGCATTTAACCCCTAACGCACAAAAAGGAGTGTGCTAAGTTTGACGCCAATGTCTGTCTGTGGCATTGTAGCCCTCAAATAGATGGACAGATTTCGATATCGATGTTTTCTTGCGGTGGTTCCAAGGAGATCTTTATAACTGCCATAATTTTATAAGTCATATTGTAATGTTTGTCATAATTATTGTTAGTCATAATTTTATCCCGCTGAATTTTTCATACATTTTTAAATGGTCACCTGTACAACTCTATATGTATAGGTTAAGTTGGTTTTAGAACAATTCTGAAACTAAACGGTTTCAGAGAAAAAAAGAGTTATTTCAAACATTACATTATGACTAACAATATTCGACCAGTCGATATAGACCCAGTTCCTAGCTATGCATGTTGCATTGAAATCAGTTAACCACTATCGAGATATTGAACTTTAAAATTAAATGTCGAAGAACTACAATGAATAAGTACGAGAAACGAACTCAAAAGTCGAAAGTTTTTGTTTCATAGAGGGGCGCGTAAGCGGATGTTCCTTTTTTTCTGAAAATAAAAAGAAAAACTGTTAAGTGAAAAGTAAACCGAAAAACCAGCGGGTTCCTTCAAAACCTTATACTTAGTTATTTTCATGCATAATATTTCCAACTTTACAAGGTGCAAATTCACATTAGTACTTGCAACGAAATGGCTGTCGTAAAGTCGAGATCATTATCACCTCTATAAAGCACTGTAGATATAAACATTTAACATTCAGCTTCTAATGTATATCCTTATACACCCACGTACTAAATTTCGTAATTATCCTGATTGTACTACTATAATGAAATCCCGTACGATATCAGCAAGCAACGTGCGGAATTAGCGCTCGCCGCGTTTGTAAATCACTTACTGGCGTTGTACTGTGGTACTATCAAAAGCGGACCACACCTCGGCGCCAGTCTTACATTCTAATCCTTTGTTAAATCCAAGTAGTTAATCTAACTTTAGGTATGGCACTCAAAGACGCCAATTTAAGTAATTGGTATTGATAATAACATGGCATTTGTGGATTTATTCTATCAATTTTGACTTACGTATCAAGAACACTTAAGTATCAAGCTTGTAACTTAGAGAAATACAAACGATAACCTTTCTTTGCCTCTATATTCCCGATTCTGTTAATTTTCGACTGTCATCATTTAACTTTATTTAACACACGAACGCGGCCGTTACGTAGGCACAATGAGTAATTTTGCTGTTTATAATAAAGATGACGTATTTGTTTATTGTTGCCGTATATAAATCTAGAGTCGCTTGGAAAGTAGGGCGACATTGAGGTAGGCTTTTGCAAGCAATCGCTGGTCAGTGTCAAAGAATTTGTCTCAGTGTTGCACAACGCGTGTGATGTGGGACGATAAAACGGAACAACAATGCATTAAGTGCATTAAAAACCTTGTTCGTTTTCAACAGTCGAGATTTATTGTTTGCGGAGGTCACTTGATATTATGATCACAATATAGTTTAAAAGGAGAAAAAAAATATTGCGAGGTAAAAAATGTAAACTTTTTCTTCAACTCACGATTTTATACAGATTTCGATTGATGAGATGTCGGTATGAAAAATCGATATGATTTTAGTAAATTACCATCACAAATTGTCATCGGGTGAGATAGAGTTTAATCGCTGGACAGTTTAAGTATAAATAAATTTAAAAAAATTACCAAATGATTTGCGACAGAATGAGTGGCAAAAAGAAGGGAATGTCTACCTATGTCAAAGAGTGAAACATTAAATGGGTCATAAAAAAAACTTGCTTCGCTTACACTCGAGCAAGTTTTTAAGAAAGTGGCCATTTATTTTTTGCTATTAACGTACCTAAAATAACAAGTTTATTACTCTAAAAGTAAAAGTAAAAAGTCGTCTAAACAAGTGGTGGCACTTTAAAACAATAAAAAAGATTTCTAAAGTATATCTTTCGCTATAATTAGACACGTAAACCTTTATGGGCGATTTAAACGCAAAACGTATTCGCGTGCTAGATCTAATTTATAAAAATAGACGCTTCTAACAACTCGTAAGAAGTCAATTAAGATTTAAATAATGAGCGCAACTAAGGTGATATGCCTAATGTCGATTGGTGTCTGGAATTTAACTTAGTTTTCCATTTACAGGCCTGGTTAATTCAGATTCTTTGAGTCTTTTTTTCTTAGGTAGTTTGTTAGTCGACGAAAACAATTGAAAATTACTTTTTCTTAGAGAGACAACCTGATAATACACATATTATTGATCACACAAACAGTTTTGGATTGATATACTAGAAAATAGTAAAACGAATGCTGTCAATTCCATCTGTAGATCAGTTGAAATTAAATGCTTTCTTATACTTTATGCTTTAACGCTTAAGGCTTATTATTAATGCTTTGTTAGCCAATTATTATATAATTGTTCTAAGTAACCTATTTTCTCATAGTTAGATAGGTACTTGAATAGTTCTGGATGGGGTGTTCTGCCTTTTCGGAGAATTTCATTTGGCCGAATATCACTTGCCAACCAACGTTTCGCCGAAGATTCACTTTGACAACTAACTATTACCAACTTTTTATATGGCAACGTGTCATTTGGTCGAATTTTTATATAGCAGAATATCACAATGACTTAAAACGTTTGGAAAACTTATCATTTGCCAAATCTTTCACTAGGTCAAACAACTATTAAACGAATAACGTTTCGTCAGTGTAACAGTTCCCTTTTTATACAAAAGCCAACTTTTTACAAAAAGTAAGTACTTAACAGACACACATCATTTTATCAACTGGCAATATTAATTACAAATAAGAGTTTAGTAATAAGTACATCAACATAAATTTAATGTGTGGCACTGGCAAAGTCCAGTTAGGTGCGACGACGAGCGAAGCGAGGAGGAGCGTGTTAGGTTAACGGTGAGCAAACAGCGCACGAAGCCGAGCGAGCGAAGCGAGCGTGCCGCGGCAGCGGCCGGCGAGTGCCAGAATCGTATTTTTTTTAAATATATTTCTTTTAAATATCCAAAACATGAGTCTGATGAAAAATAATATTGAACTGAAAATGGCATCCTTGTAAATATATATTTTCAAAATTTGTCCGAAGAGAGTGATTGCCGGTTTTTCGAAATCTAACACACACACATTTGGTACAAGATTGATACCGCGGTCATTGCCGTATTGTATCAAAAGGTCAAACATTGTTACCTATATAATTCTGGGCGTTTGTCACAAACGCTTTATTAGTGCAAAAACAAAAACAACGGAAATGTTGCGCTTATCCACATTACTTGTTATATTACATAGTTACTAAACGAAACCCTTATTCAATAAAACATTTGGGAAACATTGTACAACGAAATGAATATTACGCCAACCAAAACATTCTGCTAACCGAAAGTTGGCGTTTTGAAAAGTGACTTTATAACAATTAACCCAAACGTACAGTTGGTAAGTGTGAGGTTGGAAAATAAAACTAAACATTTTAATAAGTTGGCAAGTGATCATTCGGCGAAATGAAATTCTGCGAAAAGTTGGTTGGGAAGTAATATTCGGCGAAACAATTTTCTGCGAAAAATTAGAGAACCTCTGGATGGACCTATAAGTAAATGTAAATTCGAGCCCTTTTTAACCCTCGACGCAAAAAAGGGGTGTTATAAGTTTGACCGCTATGTGCGAGTGTGTTTGTGTCTGTGTGTCTGTTTGCGGCACCGTAGCTCTTAAACGGGTGGACCAATTTGAATGCGATTTTTTTTTATTTAAAATCAAGTTTCTAGCGATGGTTCTTAGATATGTTTCATCAAAATCGGTTTAGCCGTTTTTGATATATTGCACTTTGATTATTATTAAACCTTAATTGTCTTAACTGTATTCTCTAAGAATGATTTGATTAATTCTAGATTGATTTAAGTAATAGTAAAACAAATGTCAATTCCAGCCCTCGATCGCGTATGCAAATGATGGTGATCAGTGCACGTGGGTTAGGCGCTCCTGCGCATTTAGAGATGAGCTCTCAGATTCGGCCCACGGCCTGTGAGTTCCTGTATTAGCGATCTAACACATGAGCAAGGCGTATTTTACTGTCTAGTGGCGGTTGTAAAATTGTAAAGTAGAAATAGGTACTTTTCGATGTAGTTTTTAACTTCAATTTTTTTTATTTGGCAACCGGTCGCTTTAGGTTAGAAACCACTACTGCCAATGACGCCTGACAGTACAGTAATTTCTAAACGGTGGATACCGTAGAGTAATTGTTGCGTAGGTACCTAAAATAGACATAGACAAACAGAGACAATACAAAACATTAAGACGATACAAAACATTGCGACAATACAAATTGGATTGAAGGGAGAGACAAAACAATGAGGTTTTCTATGGCAGGTTAGTTGGCGCTAGTATTTGAAGTCCATTTGACAACTTTGAAATTTGTGTGTCGTTCTTGATCGGTCAGTGAGCCAATTCGCAAGCAAGACTGTAACGTCAAACTGACTTGTCGATACTAACGTCATCTAGCGATATTTTACATATCATGAAACCCAATTATGATTGCCTTTAGATGTTTAGTTTTGCTGACGAGTAAATTTGAGTTTGGGACGTGTACATGTCTATCAACACTACCCATCTCTATAATCTAAGTAATAAAAAAAATACAATATCTATTAAAAAAGTTCAATATAAATACAAAAATATTCTTTAGTAAACACCACAAATCAGTACAGTGTTTTTTTTAAAATAAAGTAGTTGTATTAGGTAAGTAAACACACATTAACATAACATTAACGTAACATTTTTCAGCCAAGCATACATTATAGGTAATTTAACTTAAACGTTTTGGAAAATAATAGTTAGGTACTTATATGTCAACATTTTAGCATTTTTTAAGAAACATATTGAAATTAAAAAAATTATATACAACATTTTAAAACTTAAAAAAAAATGCCTGTCTTACATTGTGTAAGAACCTTGCTTACACTCGTATGTACCTACTATAGAAATACGTAGTTTACACAAATGTCACGGATTTAATATATCCAGTAAATGATTCGCGGTTAGAAAGCTCATGAATTTGACATGAGCTGCTGCAAGAATGACATTCAGTTTTGTTAGAATCCTCTAAATATCTAACATAAAATGTGTGAGTTATTCTGCTATGAACTAACGTAAATACAACGAAAATTAAATTTTTTCTTTGGAAAATAAATACGCAGTCGTCCGAAACCAATACTAATATTATAAATTCGAAAGTGTGTGTTTCTCCATCTTTCACGTTGAAACGAAGCGACGGATCGACGTAATTTTTGGTATAGAGATAGTTTATGGACCAGAGAGCTATAGGCTAGTTTTTATTCCGAAAAAATGCACAGTTCCCGAGGGAACAGCGCGCGATAACCGAATTCTACGCGGGCGAAGCCTCGGGCAAAAGCTAGTAACTTATAAAAATAATCTAATGCAAATAAATTCACAACAAATTTCTATAACTGTCTCAACGCTGTTTACTGTTCTATTTGAATAACAAAACTCGTAGATTAAAATCTCTAGTCGTCACTACATCGGTGGTGATAAAGCACCATGTGAAAAGTGACTTCGTAGTGAAAGTGAACGCAAGTGACAATGTAATCTAGCAATCTCTGGCAGCCGGGAAATGTATTGTGTAATACAAGTGTCATTCGGTACTTATTAAACTTTTTTGAAAACAAAGTGTTAAGTGAGACGGGACAATGGCAACGCTCAGTTGCAAAAAAGATACAAAATATCTAACCGCGTAAAATGAAAAAAATATTTGTTTATTTCCACGCGACAGATAAAAAAAGTATGTAAAAATCTATGTATCGACATTTGATATCGATGTATTCCTCGAGGTATTTGATACATGCTAATGGCAAATAAAGTCAACAATGAAATAAGAATATCTGAAGGTTAACATGTACACAAAATATACCTACGATATTTGTTACTGGGTTAGATTACAACACGTATGTTATTTTCGACTACAACACATTACCAGAACAATAATTTTGACCCAAATTAAATGGCTCTATTCTGACCTACATCAATCGATATCATCTGCGCTATTGTTTATTCGTTAAGTATCGATGTATCGATAGACTTAATCGATTACCATATTCGATGGACGGCCTTGTGTTAGCAGAAAATTTCAAATGATCAATCAAACGACCCCCTGTGGCTAAAATGGACTTCACATTGTATCTTTCTACGCATTCGTAAAACTTGCGCACATAACACAGATCAATTGACAGTGCGAAAGGTTTCGATTTCGATTGTTATTCGCACTTGTCACTATATGGGAACTTAGTACTGTTCAAAACTATGTACTGTGGTAACGGTAAACTAAGTAAAATATTAATTGCAATCGTCATTCTTTTGCATTCCCATCACCCTTGTGATGTAACGTGTCAGGTAAATCATGACTGCAGTTGATTAATTTTTACTGGTAATAAAATTGTAATTAATGTGTGAAGAGTTCAAATTGCTGTTAATTCTGTTCTCTATACAATTTCACGTCAGTAAAATTTAATTATTAAATAATAGTACATTATGTTTTAAGCAAAGAATTTAATAATCCTAAAGTTCAGACTGTAGCAAAAGTAGTGGTTAATAATGTAAAACTTTTCTCCCCTTGTTATTTCCAACTATCAGCTTTCGATAATCAACAGTATCAAACTCTTTTATTTTAACCGACTCTTGTATTGCAACAGATGTCATTATAGACGATATTTAGTTAGACATTAGCGGCATTAAGTTAAATGGCAGAGCAATTTGTTTTCGGAGTGATGTGTAGGATGAGTCTGTTTCACGCAAAGAGCCTCGGGCTGCGGCCAAATTTGAAACAGATGAAACCTGTGACTGTTTTGGACTTTAAAGTTATAAGCCGCCGTACTCATAAACATTAGTATTTTTCGTTGGATTAGCTTGCACAAAATACTCCCTTATCTTATAGGATTAATAGGTATATTTCTTTGTAAAATTTAAAAAATTCCAGATTTTGGAATGGATTTTGATGAGTCAGTCAGGACATTTCTAGTTGGAAAAAAACTTTGAAAACTGCACTCAAAGGTTCCTTTGAAGGGATAAGACCGCCTGTGCGCGTGCATCTCTATCTTTATCGTCTATTAAAACAAGTGTCTTAATGTTTTTCAATTGTATTTTCTTTTTTATCATCATCATCATCAGCCACTGTTGAATGTCCAGCTAGATGTCCAGCTGCTTCGGTTGAAAGATGGCTGTTTCTTTTTATTTGTGCAATAAAGGGTAGCATATAGATTACCTACTAAACTGGAATGCGAAGTAATATAACAATAATTCGATATGGACCAATCAGAACACCCTAATTAATGTATAACTGTCATTTAATTTGATACAATAATTTATGTAAAATCCCTTTTATGTCTTAGCCGCTATAATGAAAATTTATTGTTTTTTAATGACAAGTATATCATCAAATACTTAATAGACCCCTGTGCTGATTGAGATTATGACTGATAGGTTTACTTCGAATGTTTTGTTGATTGATGTCATCCGTCGTTTAATGACTTTATCTCGGTTTGCATAGATTTATTGATTCGAAATAGATCTTCTGTACATTTTTGATAAGAAATTTTGATTGTGAAACTGTTATAGTTTTATGAGAATATGATGCTCAGGAACTAAATATTATGAATAAATAAAATAGTACCTGAGCGACTGAATTTGACAAAACAATCGTTTTTAAAATGGTAATACTTGAATTAGTTAGGTACTTTTTTTTCGTTTAACTTTTAACATAGAATGTAGCTACAAAAGAACGTAAAGTGACGAACATTAGTTAAAAACATTTAAAGATAAGATTAATAATTCATTACTATCCTTTAACATTTTTAAAATCATATGTAGTAAACTTAACATGAGTTCAGATAACCACAAGTAAGATAAGTTCTTCTTCTGTGGAATAAACAACGTCATTGGACATTAAATTTTAACTGCACAAATATTTCTCAGAAACTTAAACGCAAATTGATCAGCACTAACCTTACCGATTGTTTATTTTGTATTCAACGGGATGTTAGGAAACAATATCATCTCATCAAAGTAATACCTACATTTGAAGTTATTACCCATCTATTATTGTTGTCGTAAAACTGAGGCGAAGTCACAGCTTTAAGTTGGTTATTAAATTGTGAAATAGTAGTGACCCAATTGCAAGCTTAACATAAACGTATAGGTAAAATGTATCCATGAAGTCTTGTAAACAAATTGAGGATAAAAAATCCTCAGAATCTTCATCTTTCTGCAAGCTCATTATTTTAAGTTACGCCTCCAAAGACACACACAAAGCACAGCCTAAAGCATTTTACCTACATTAGTGCTAGGTACGCTAAGTCGCCAATCTACTTAACTTACACCGCATTGCCTATTCCATTTCAACTCGTTAACCATTTTTTCTATTATCTAATAAATATGACCTTCAGTAAGTAAAAAAGTATCAAGTCTTAAAATTTTACAAATTACTTAAGATTGTCCAATAGTAAGCCTACATCTAGAAACTTGTGACACAACTTTCGACAAACTTGATCTTTGACATAGAAAGATATGATTGACAGGTTGCTAAAGTATCAGATTTAAGGGAAATCTTTGGGGTCATAATTCAAGGTCTACTTTACTAGAAAACCAAAGCTGATTTGCATTGTCACGGCCGGTTGCCCACAAAGGGCTTGACTATACTTCACCTACTTTACAACCAAGACGATCATGATACACTTTTACTATGTTATTTTGTTCTGTTAATAGCTGACCTTAATTACGTCTATAAAAACCTTGCATGAAAACGAACAAGTGCCGACGTTTTTCGACAGAATAACAATTATTGTGTACAATACGACTATGAATTTGTGAGTCTCCTTTCAAAATGTAACTAATTTTACGATGAGAGCGGCCTTGGCATTATTCGAGATCAGAAATTAGAACAGTTTGTAAAGCTGCACGTAATTGGTTTCCGAAATGAACGATGACTTTAGAATCTTTAAACTTTTGATCTATCCGTTTAAGTATTTTATGAAAGGTCAGCTAAGCTATTTGTTTCTTTATTATTAAATATAACACCGTTAGTAAAAATCTTTGATTCTTTAACAAATATTTATCCCATAACTATCATTGAGTTGAAATAATCATAACCATTTACAGAAAAAAACCTGCAGTGATACATACTAACATACAAAAAATGGCAATCATCTCTTTAACACGAATGAGATTATCTGATTAAATTAAATCTACAAAGCTAATAAGTTTCTTGTTAACATTGCGTTTTGTATAAAGGACTACTGACAGCCAGAATATAATCCTTTGATGGCTCAATTTGCTAGTAAAAAATAGATTTTATCGTTTAATTTGAAAGTCTAAAGATTACTGATACGGGAAGTTTAGTTTGTTCTAAGAAAAATTCTAGTTGAAGACTGTTTTGCTATCTATACTGAGCGGCAAAAAATCTGGCCCTCAAATGTATGCAATAGTAGGTAATTTTGTATGTAGAGTGGGCCAAATTTTGTGCCGCTAAGTATATTTCCTTCTAAATTAAATACTTCACTCTTTTATTACTATTATATTCTTACTCTTAATCCTTATCCATTTGAATTTATATTTGGTTCAACACTATGTAAATCTTTAAGTATAACAAAAATGTGTGTCGTGACGACCATATCCTGTTCAAACTCGTACTCATGGTTCAGTGGGTGTGGCGAAGGTCGCCAGGTTCGATTCTGCGTGAACTCTAAATCACAATGTTGACACTTTCTTTATCTCTAACTATAAAAGATAGCCATATTCATCTTGAATGACGGGTGAATAAATATAGCAGTTATGAAAAACTATTTTCTACATAGGCTTGAAACGGATTTACTGGCTGATGTTTTTTGTCTTTGTCTTTAGCGTTATCTTGAAACTTCAAATTCTATAATGTTATCTTCTAAACAATAATGTTATTAAAACGCTTTGTAAACTACTTTAGCGTCTGGTTTTAATAGGTATAACAATTTTATTGCTTGAGTTTCTGTGGCCTTTGGTGATTTTTTTGCATTGCTAAAGATCAGTCCTAAATATTTATTTGCCATTCATAATTTTATAAACTGCAACACAAATCTCGATGAATTAAAATCCATTTTGTCATCTCTAACTTTATAACGACTTTTTCTTCACCTAAATCTAAATCTTTTTCAATACAAATTGCCGTATCGCATATTTATAACACTTTTCTTTTGTCCCCAATGTAACGTGTCAACCGTAAGTGATCATTACTTACTGTTACGGCCGTCGTAGCCGGTCACATTTAATCTGTAACTTTGTATGTGATAATGTATATTACATGTTGTATTTCATATTTACATTCAAGTTATTCGTGTTTGAGGTGTCTATTGTGGTATTTTAAATACGACCACGACCATTAGATGCATGAAATGCTGTAATTATCATATGGAGAGTAGATCAATTCTAATTCGCGAGTAGTATGCGGAGTGCTCAATAGATGGCTCTGTCTCATGTCATATCTTATGACATAATTTCTTCATTGGAGGCATAGATCCATTGGTAAAAAAGGATAAAAAATACAAATATGACTCTTTATTAAACATCACAATATAAATAAAATTAAAATGATTTATTTCACACCACCTATAGGATAGAGATCCTTCTTGTCCATAACATTGTTTTGTAAGTAACAAAATAATCTTATATAACTAAGTTAGTAACTAAATTTCAATGGAGAGAGGATATAGTAGCAATACAGAAAACAGAGATACATAGAAAAAAAATCCAAGGTGAACAAACAAAAAAAGGCAAGAAAACCATAGATGACAAGAGTTTTGACTACTTTAATAGAACAATTGCGCTGTTTTATTACTTGGAAGAAGGTGTGATTAAAATTGCGAAAATTATTTATTTTGTTGATTTCGGTTAGATATATGTATGCTGTGAGGGCAGTTATACAGCCATTTTATAGCTCGTGCTAGCGTACTTTTGCACGTCAAATATATCAAAATTATTCCTCCAAATATCACCGTCTATAAATCTCACAATAACTGGGTGTAGTTCGAATTTATGCTCGTGTTGAACTTTAGTAAGGTTTCCTTTGAAATGTTAGATCGATCGAATTTCGCACACGAAACAATGAGTTATTGTAGTATTATTCGTTGTACATATCACGTCAAATAGTTGTTTGACTAGTGGGAAATCGGGTATTGATGGATGGTTTGCATTTTCATAAGGTTAACTACATCTTATTGTTGTTAGCAACATACTTGAATTTTGTTGTGTAAGTAGGGCTGAACGGAACTTCTGTTTTGACTCGGATAGAGTCAACATAAATAGTTGCAATAACTCTATAATTTACTATTTTTATATTCTAAAGACATTCTAAGTAATTTTCATGAGTAGGTTTTATATGGATTTTTAATTTAGTATTCAAGCCTGTGGCATTGCATGCTGCGGTAATTTTCTTATGCCTAGATCCAGTTTCTAAGTAACCTAAACTGATATTACATAATTTATCGAATCTTGTGTTACATAGCGGAGGACCGAAGCGAATTACTGCAAGTGCGAAATAGCTGCATCAGTAGTCGTACCGATTCTACGTCAAACAGCATTGATAATTGAGAAGGTGGTTTGGTAATTAATCAAAGTTCAGTGGTTATTTTCACTTTGATATAAAAAATAACCTTCAAAGCAGTGGATTATATTCAGAGGTAGGATAACTTAACTATCTTAGATAATCTTATAATTCCGAAAGCCATAAACTGTTGTGTCCATGTTTTCTAGCAACGTTGCATGCACAGCTCTGATCTCGTGTAAAACACCCTTTAATCATAGTAAAAGTGTAACTTTAATCATATTCTTCAACTTGTAAAAAGATGGATTAAGAAACATCCAATTTAAGATATCTAAAGACGCGCTAAAACAAATGGCTATCAAATCACAGATAGGCATATCTATTAGTAATTTACTACTACAAAACAAAAGAAAGAAAGTAGTATTGGCACAGCCCGTAATTGCAGTGTCACAAATAGCAACTAGAGCGTCAATAAAGGTATGAAAAGGAATAAAAGGAAAGTAATAGCAGCGGTGTGAGGTAAATTGATTTTACGCGTGAACGACTCATTGGAGAGCGTAATGCGAAAAGTGCGGTAAGTAAACGCTTAACATGTATCGATTGGCATGAAATAGGTAATTACCTCCTATAAATTATTGTGGGCTTTCATTACACCGGAAATTTCCTGTAATAGAAGCAAATAAATAATACGAAGTTACGGCTCTGAAATGCTTTCTATCAGTGTCAGGATTATCTTCCACATCATCAACATTTCAGAGCATCATTTTCTTGTCGGTGTTATTTCACTTCTCCTTTTCATGCGCCATCCTTTAAGGTATATGCTTCGGTATACATTCTAATTTTGGCTAAAATAATTTAATCTTGTTCTCCTTTATCCTCTTCTCTCTTAAAATAGTAAACATTTTATATTAAGTTTTCCTTCTATCTTTGTAAATGACAGTACTCTCTTTGATTTTCTTTATATATACAATTAACATTGTACGTGAAATGAAATCTATGCCAATAATATTTTTCTCACGCTTAAGTCAATCCACTTGGAATACGCTTTGAATCCACTTCGCACCTTACTGCTATTTTAGAGAAGTGAATTAATGCGTCTGCATATGAATGAATGAAGATGCTGAATTCATATTTACAAACACATTGCGTGGGAAAAAATATCTACTTGTTGCACATTTCCAGCAAAAACGCTACATTCTTTGTAAATGTATCTTAACGTTTGTCAGTTGTGTTTATTTCATGTTCAAAGCGTATTTCGTTCTATATTTATAGAACAATCGATTTTAATGAAATCGGTTATTATTTCACATCACCATGCTATATGTAATCGAATTTTGGAGTCGTTATACTTAAATCGTGCATTCAATCTCAAGCAATCGACCCAATTCTAAGCACAAGGTGACACCGACGCAGGCGCATCCGCGGACAATCACCGCGGTCCTTGGCACGAAATCAAACCGTATTTATGCTTAGTGCACTATAATGTCAGTTAGTGCTATATATAGGAGAATATTGATACAATAGACTTATTATAGATGGGTTACAATATGGTTTATTTCGACTGAAGTTTCAGTTTCTTGTGTTCCACAAGCAGATGATAAAAGCACTAAACTTCCTACTAGAACACGAAAAGTTAGGTAAAAAACATGGGCCTTCAATGTACTGTATTATTTATTTCCTACTTTAACATTTTGAAACTCGGTCATTTCAAAATTAAATTTAATCGTGGAATGTTTAGAGCCCTATTCGTAAAAACGCTTTTCTATGCTAAGATCCTTTGTACGATCAACCATATAAGTGGTCTATAGTTTTTTAAATAAGTTCCTATCAAATAAATATGTCGCTAAATTAGAACTTTCAAATTGACACTACACGTCTATTGGCATTATTGTTTTATAGCATGCAAACGATTATCAACTTAAGGGTAGTAGACCACATATTTGGCTGATGGTACATTGCCTCCTTTTTCAGAGGAGCGCAGTAACCGCGAGGTTCCTACTGAATCGTTTAAGGTTTTACATGACGGCAATGACGATAGGTTTCCTATATCTATGAAGTAACTGACACTTTTCTGACGTCCTGGGTTGTTTAATAAAAATATGCACTCCACGCTACTGCTACTAGTTAGACGCACTAAGCGACATGCAAGGAGACGGGGTAATTGAAGGAGTCAATCTTCCTATCAACCTGAGAGATTTTGTACCGAGGCTGTATACCTAGTAGACTATATAAAACAGGCTATTAGTTACTTTATCTCATCTGGACTCAGCTTCACGGGCCACGTCGACTATTGTTCCGTTAGTGATGCCGACAATGTTGACCTACAACAAACAACTTTACGAGGCGCGGATTCGAGGGCATGTGGAATTGAATATGCAATTGTAATGAAGATAGTAACTGAGATTAGAATGATACTTAGAGATAATAACTTGGAAGATAATTATGCGGTGTTACAGTAAAATTGGAGCGTGTTCTCAAAAGAAGAGAAGAAGAAGCAAGGAAACGCCTTTGGCCATTTACATAGATATGGAACAATAAGAAAGCTAATTAATGATAAAAAAACTAAGACTTATAGCTTGGAGTTTCGTGCCGCCGAATATTAAAATAATATCGGCAAAGACATGTCGTAAGCTAGCTGTCTCGAGATCAATAAGTGCAATGAGTTTGCGTATCGAATCGATTTCCATTTAAGATATATAAAATTATAGCAATCGTGAGTATGACATAAAAAGTAAATTAAGATTTCACTAATAATTATGTTATGATCTCATTGTGAAAAGAAAGTGACAAATCACACTCGCTTTCTACGTTTTAATCAGTTTTCTTTTTTTTTGTTCACGTTCGTTGATGGAAACAGTTTATACCTACTGTAAAAACTGTATTTCCTACAACATTTGTCTATCAATAGCAATAGTCTTACATGGGACATCAATTTTACAACGCGACTCAAGGATTTTTTGCCAATTTGTAAAATATTTCATAAGTAGCTTTTGCGCACGTCTTATTCTATCAAGAATTCGTTTTTACACCGAGAACTATTTTCAATTTTCTGGGATAAAAATTATTTTGTTTTGTTTCCAGGATCTCAAACTATAATAATATCCATACTAACTTTCATTGATTTAGCGGTTTGAGTTTGAAGAGATATTAGGCAGACAGACAGAATTACTTTCGTATTTATAATATCAGGAAGGAGCAAAGATATTTTTATTTTTTCAGAGTGGACATCATTCAGTTTATATTTAAGTTTAGCATACTATCCTTAGTTGTGTGTTACAAATTCCGAGTAAGCGTTGTGCACTTTGTGCGTTACTTTTACGCGTTTTGCATTACTATTACACTTTGTGCATTTTTACTATTATGGTTATAATCATGAAACCACCGTGAGACTCACTCATATTAAATGATATTGTAACGAATAACTCACATTTTTAATCGAGTTTAGCTCGACATTTTCGAGTATAGCCCAAAACAGTCGAGCTGAACTCGATTTAAGACGTGAGTTACCTATCCGTTACAATATAATTTAATATTATGGTTATAAATTGTGTAGACAATCTAATGAGGTCTGTTGCGTCGTTGCATAACTATTTGGTTTAAATTGCAAATAATTACGGTTCCGAATACCAGTTCCGGTTTGTACCGCAGCATCATTATAGCAATTACTATATGTCGTGGATACAACGCTTTCTCTGTCTGTTTGCGTGAGTGACTAATTCTTCCGTTAATTGCATTGAAACGTAATGTTTAAGAGCTTATGATTATAATTGGCAGAAAGATGTCAAAGAATTTAATCCAAAAATCTCAAATGGAATCACATACCTACAGCGTATATTTACATTATGGTCTTACAAATATTAAACATAAACTTGAAAACAATACCGGGAGATGCAAAAGCGCCTGGTCGACACAATTGATGATTGAAGGGCTGGCTACCTTTCCCATCAAATTAGATCACCATTCGACAAAAAATCGCTATGCTCTTTTTATGTATCTTACCTACCAAATTGACCTTCTTTAAGTTAGATTAACTTTAACTTCAAGTAAATATTTGTTATTTTTGCTAACATTTTAATTTTCCTACACGTCAGGATACAAAGTGTTTCCTAAACCATAAAAGTGATACGGAAACAATTTTCCACCGATAGATTTCCCATCCGCGACACGTAATTGTGATAATATAAACGTTCAAGTAAATCCGGTACCGACCAATCAGCTTTTACTTTCTGCGCAGGCGCGAGCTTCCGCGAACGAAAGTACTTCACGATTCACGGTTATGTTCGAATTTATCGATAATTTTATACTCTCGCTTTCTTCCATCATTATTTAGGGTACGCAAATTGAGGCAATATCGCTTTATTGGCACCGATAAATTTTTACTTTCATTCTTCGTATTGTGTCTTCCGAACACGCAGCAAATATAATGCGGATCTATGACATCATCGATAAATATTTGAACGCTTCAATTTAAAAAAATGTTCTATGTTCGATAAAAATGACGCAAAATATAAGTTTCTTGTCTAGTGGATTTTAAGAGTCGTGCTGGTTTTTATTGTTAGATTCTTACTTCCGTATTTAACAAAAACTCCAATCAATAAATGAGCCAATGATCCGCACGTTGTTTGTTTTGACTTTTATCAACACTTAGTATTTTTATCTACAATATTATTATATTAATCATGATCACTGTTGAATGCTATTTCCATAGTGTTTTTATCGATATAGTCACAGCACTAGTCCGTTTATCATCGAGTATGCAGATCGATGACAGCACGCACTTTCTTCTGCCATTGCTTATGGAACACTATAGTTTATGGTAACGTGTAAACGTAGTCGTGACTGCGTAGAATTTGTAACCACGAACAAACTAAGTATTACCAAGTCTTGTTTACTTGTTAGCGTCAATTGTGGCTTCTTCATCAATCCCACCAACCACATTACGTATTCTACTGGTACCAATTATATTGTCGATTTCATTCAAAATATTAATTACATTCTTCTAAATACAATGAGAATTTGCGTTCCTTATATCTGATTGTCTTTTCGAATGAATATCGGGAATTTGATGTTTCCACGGTTTAAAAATCGCATGGATTGGAATCAAACTAATTTATATACATGTTAGGTATTTTAGTAATAATTTAAAAAATTACTTCGTAATTGCTTAGAGTTAAGTAAGTGGATTATTATTGTGCTTTCGAACTAAACAATAATATGCAGTTATTACTAGTAAGTATCAACCAGAAAGTAGCTAGATTGTCGAAACGACCACAATTACGAAAATATGTGAGCACGACTTTATTGTCAAGTTAATAAAATTGTTAATACATATTTTTCTAACCTTATCCATACCAATATTTTTGTAGTCGACTGTACCGAATATTGCTAAGTAAGTAATAAAAGGCGACGCCACTTTTTACCGTCTTCATTAACCGCAGCTAAAACAAATGAAGCGCGACTGAAAGCTGTTAAACAAACAATGGTTGGTTTCGCAGATTTCATGGTACGGCGGGGCGTGGTTCCGTGCCTTGAACTTGGCAGACAAGACCATGGGCGAAGATGCTTTCCCGGGTCATTGTGATTGAAACATAGCAGGAAACGTTAGGTATCCAAAGACAATACAAATGGTTTTTTTTATAGTCGACCTATCAAAGTCCGTCAGGACTCCAAAATTAAGACTGACTATACCTAAATTTGTTATACTTGCGTAAGCATCCTTTCGCAAAGCAAAAATAATTATAAGCATGTTTATATTTATTATATTATCGTTCATATGTCTGCATGATTTGATGAAATCGGTTGGATAAAAAAAAACTATGTCTAAAGGCTTCTTGCACCAAATCAGCAGTCCTAAGTCTTTATTCTGGTAACTGAGGTGTCTATAATTCAATAAAATAAGTATATCACACCCATACGCAAAATAGAGACGATTTATACCTTTATTGTGTTTTTTTCATTACAATTCATCAGTTTTCTGATATTCTGCACAAACATCACTGCAGCGGTATCATTATTTTTCTCTTTCAATTACTAAATTTCAATAAAGCTTGTCATATTATAAAATTCCGAGATTATGAGTAACCCAGGGTTAAGTTGTGTCAGATATTAGAACTGTCGTCCCTAATCCGGGTTGCTGTGAGGCAGAGCATTCGGTGAAATTACGGGCGTAAGAGGTATTCTAACCGAGTCTTCTAGATTCGTAACGCATCTTCAATGCACTGATATTGTGTGCGCACGCAGTGGATCGCGCTTACCATTAGCTAATCCGCCTTACTTGCCACTCGATCACAAAAAAACAGTAATAATTTTAAATAGAGATGGCCGAAAAATTGTTCGTGTTAACAATTTCCATTAGGTACCTTGATCAAATTACATACGTCGTGAAGCTAATCTTAAGTCTACTTATATGCTCCATTAGATTTTAAAAACAATTACTTTTCATAAACTGTACTTTCCGCGGCTCTATTAAAACTCAATGCTAAATGAATGGCTCTTATAAAACACGTACCATAAATCCTATATCGGTTAATTTACCCCAAGGCGACGAGATATAGAAAAATCCTTGCTTTTAATACAATTTGCAGTGCAACAATCAAATACCTGTAATTTACATGCCACAATTCAAACCACAATTTCATTTGAGCTCGTGACTGCGTTCGTTAATCACAAAATAACACATAATTGAATTAGATATGAAACAATCGAATTAATTCAAACTCGAGCCATTTCATTAAGACTGACACAGCCTTGACTCGAGTCACGCTCGTCCAATGCCGATGGAACTTGTACGTAATGTGCACCTACGGTAGTGCAAATCATAGTTGACAGGCTGAGGCGAGGTCTTTCACTACGTGTTATGCTGTTAACACAGAATAACAAGCGACTGTTAATTTTATTTACAATGTTCATGTATCCATAATTAAATTAAGCCATCTGTAGGGCAAAGGGATATTGTCACACTATTTACCCAATAAAGTCGTAATGAAGGTTCACTACGACACTACTGATGACCACGACCGTAAACGTGACGTATGCAATCACCACCTCAGGTGTATGATATGTATGCCAAAATTCCTTTATATGTTCCAGAAGCTAATTTTCAACTTGCAAGAAAAATTAGTTACATTACATCGTGAGGCTATAATACGAACAAAATTGAAGTGCTTAATCGAACGCCGCAATGTAACGCATCTTGTACGATTTTGTATGTCTCGATCTGGGATAGGGATAAGACGGAAATTAGGGATAAGGGTTAGGTACTCGATATCGGAAATTACTTAACAGATGTTCCATATGGTTTCAATGGCTTAGAGCTTAAATCTAAGACAAACACAATATCAGTCTCAATCAACTGCATTCTCCTCGGTAAACTGCCACGCGACAGTAGCGCCAAGGCCGCCACTCACTGCGCCCGCGCCGGCGCCCACTGGTTCGTCGACCCACTGATGTGTACAACCTTTATTTTTGGATACTGTTTGTTTAAATAGTAAATATCAGCACATCATAACGCACGCTTTTCAGGCTGGCTGATGTGAGTACAGTTAGTGAGACTCATTTGCTTAAATAGGTAGTTTTTTGCAAAAATGTGACAGATTAGAATAAAACTAGTCTTAACAATAAGGATGGATAAGTAGAATAAACGTAGGAACACATTTACATAAAATCGTGTCATTTAGTCTCGAATGTCAAAGATCCAGATAAAGATCTACTGTAAAGAAAATTTCAAAGGATAATAAACTAGATAAGAAAATATTAAAGCCACGTAAATAAAACAAATCATCTATATAAAAGCCAGTAAGACGAAGTGGCAATTATTTTTGCAATTTAGGGCAACAATTGAATCATAACCCAATGAACTATAGGTTATATAAATAAAGACTTCGATGTCGAACACTTCAAACATGTTAAATATGTAACATAGAATTGTGTCCTTTAGTCTCGACTCGAATGTCAAAGATCCAGATAAAAATCTACTGAAAAGAAAATTTCAAAGGATAGTAAACTAGATAAGAAAATATTAAAGCCACGTAAATAAAACAAATCATCTATATAAAAGCCAGTAAGATGAAGTGGCAATTATTTTTGCGATTTAGGGCAACAATTGAATCATAACCCAATGAACTATGGGTTACATAAATAAAAGTTTCAATGTCGAACACTTCAAACATGCTAAATATGTAAACATTTCCAAGTTCAAATACGACACGATAAAACGCAACAATTGCCTTTGCATGTCAATGCATCAAAAGTCGAATAAAATTGTTGTTATTGTTATTAAAATCGTTTCACTACACCTATTGAGGTAACGTGACTATTAAGTTTTCTTTATGACGCAATTTAAGTCATTATTTTTTAAGTTTATTAAAACAATCAAGTTATTAAATACAATCGCAAGCAGGTGTATCATTTGGAACACGCTCGCGGCGCCTGCTTTTATGGTGTAACGCATTTCTATTAATAAAATTATACCATCTTCGTGCGACCTTAAAGAAAATGTGATTTCGCAATAGCTTAAATGTCAAAGGCATATTTGTTTAAGTTTATCACACACGCACCTTAAATCGACATTCTGTTCATTTTTTACCACCAGCAGTACTGTACTACGTAATCCAATGCTGTTTATTATCAAAAATTGTAGGAATTTTGGATTTTTTAAATTTATTATCCTTATTGATATAATTCAAAGCCTCGAAAATAAATATGTATCATACATAGTTATTCCTTTGCGATGAAATTACTTTTTTTCAGTAGTTAGGATATATTGTGACACATTTTAAAATATATAGACTTTTGAATTAGTATCGGCTACGGCGACTTTCGTTTGATGATTTTATTATTCATGTAGATACCTACGTTAACTGTTCAACAAAGACACTTTCGAAAGAAATCATTAAGGTAGTAACTCTACTAAACATCATGTTCCGTCAATTGAATAGAAAACTGCATATTCTTGGTCGGTACACATAGTCAAATAGAAATAAGCAATATGTAGGCACGTCCAGTACTTGGTAGCGTGCTTGAATGTCAATGGCGAGTACAGGCATTCTTAGAGCAATGCCAAGGAACGGTTTTAAGAAAACAATATTCCGATGTTGAACGTTAACGAAATACTAATGAATGACAAATTCCTATGTCGTCATTCTTCAATTTGTTACATGGGAACCAAACGTCGAACTAGATTTAGTAAGAAAAAAATAAAAAAGTTAAATATTGAAAATCTCCATACGCAAAATAAAGTAGTGACTAGAATGAAAATTGTGATAATGTTGTGGTTAGCTTAGCTATGGCTATGAATTAAACATTACCGTAATAAAAATGGGTTTTTACCAGCAATATTGTATTGAAAAAGTCTTTGGCCGCAGTCCAACTGCAAAAATGACAGATCACAAGATACTAGAGATCATGTTTTGAATAATTTGCGTTCCTGATTTATGTTTACTTTTACGATTTGTTTTTAATATAAGTTTCATTTCTTTACAGAATCGGTCTATGCGGCTTTGACAATCCACACAGAGATCAGAAGACGACAGAAACAAAAAGACATATCGGACAGGTAAGCTCACACTGAAGTATTTTTAAATAAAATTATTTTTTTTAGTTACAATGAGAACATAGAGAATGAGAAAAAGTAATTCCTTATCTCATTAGAGTTTCTAAAAACGCTTCTTAATACTTGCCTATATGATAAAAGGAAGCCCTCTGCAGAATTCCAAGCTCTTAGTCCCAGTAGTTTGGGCTGCCAATAGAGAACCACGACGTATTTAGAAGAGTAAAAAATAATACTTAATTAAGTTTTTACACTCACTCGGTCATCATTAGCCGTCATCGATGACACCTACACTATAAACAGACATGACCGATCATCTAATAACCACATACCTTTAACTAACCAATATCCCATTACGATACTAAGCGTTTTTATTTTAATTCCCAAACCAAGTAAATAATGACGCAACATTGATGATGACCTAGGCTCAGTTACAAATGGCAGAAACTATTAAAACAAAATTAAAACTAGACGAAGATCTGTGAAATAGAACTTTGATTAATGACATACTCTTAAATAGACATTACTAACATAAAAACGCCCAAACATTACAAGTAAATGCGGCTTTTTAAATCACAGGGGTAATATTACATTACAACACGTGTCGGAAACAATTACAGATACATAAAAGGTTGCATAAGACCGAATGCCATAATTAGTAGGTACTCAAGCTGCAGTCACAGCAACGGCTTAATGTCATGAGAAAACTGTGATAGTCAACTTTGTATTGCTTACTAACTTTGATGATATTCAAAACTATGTATATTGGGTAAACTGTTATAAATATTAGGAACAGTAGAATTAATTTAGAAAATATATAAACTACTCTTGATAATACATCGGTATTGATTGTATTTAAACATATTTGCCAGACATAATAGGAAGTAGAGAAGAACTGGAATCATGTTTCGAAACAGTTCTCTCGAACAATAGGATCCAATATGTTTTGACATTCAAATGAGAACGATAACGAGCTGTCTAATACAAGGTCAATACCTTGGCAAATATTGATTTGGGTTCAAGCTTAACTATATCTTTAGATGTAGAGGCTAGGCTAGATAATTATCCTCTTCAAGACGTTAGATCTTCAAGACAAAGAAACATTTGAGATATGATTAATTTATTTTTATCTGCTCCAAATCTTTATATTAAACGTAAGGCCGGTAGCTAGACGAGCACGGTCAACAGTTTTATTACCCGTATCTAATTTTTGTGTACTTGAATCAAATCACCTATTCAAAATTACGAAAACTCTTCCTGATTCATGATCTGAGTGCAGTGTAATTCGATATTGATTGTGTTCATTTTGAAAGTAATCTATCAAATGGTTAACGGCCGCGTGCTTTAAACGTGCATCGATTATCCACGGACTGCTGAGTGTGTGGTATTTGAAACCGGCGTGCGACAATTAACTCGTTTCGTCAAACTCGCATTATCTACATCAGAACTGCAATGTTTGCTCCATTTCCCGCTATCTACTACCGGTAATTTTACACTTGCAAATCGCGGATATGTTCTAATGCCAATCGATAGCCACGGTATTCGATTTATTGTTATGGTTTTTTCAACGTGGTTTTAATAGTATAATCGATTTATTAGTATTGAGTTGGAGTTCCTGCAGCTTGACAAACTAGACCTATGTAGGTTGAGAAACGTGTCTGATATGATAATTTCAATAATTTTGCTCGTTACAATACTCTTTAAAGTTAAATCTAAATCTAGTCCGTCTTTCAAGACAAATTAAATTAAATCTGGATTTGTGAAATAATTAATTCTCGTCTTTTTGAGACCCGTCATTACCAGTTTAACAGGCATTTAATTAATCTGCTGTTCAATCGAACTTTAAAACCAAAACCTTTTCCGTGCATTGTTTGAATCTGTTCCCAAAATTTAAATATGCATAACAATGATTTACTTGACATGCTGTAACAAACGTGAGACTCAGCTGATGTCATAGGTCAAAAGATTATTAGAATAAGTTCTTTTGTTGTGCACCTTGTTCGTCTCATAAATCATAGTAAGATGAATGGCGTTAAAATAATAAAAACCAATGCTTGTCGAGGCAACGACCTTGAAGTATTTGATGATGGTGAGATAAGGTATGACTCTGATGTCATCAGTCCTAACGGTGTAGACAACAACATGCTTCACTTTTGTTTTAGTATTGATGATGATGAATCACTTAGTTACATTCAATGTAAACATAAAACTAAGCGACGAAGACGAAAACCAAACTAACATGACATTTTCTGTTCTTTCAACAGGGAGTGAAAATCAAAATGGACGATGCTGGCAATATACTCATCAGACGCTACTCCAAGACTAGCGTATTTGTGAGGAGTACAGCAGCGACCGCCAACGAAGAAACAGCTATAGGCCAGGACATACTAAAGCTACCTGGATATGCACTGGATCAAGAGAAAATATTCAAGGTAAGAATTAACCTTTTTAATAGTGCAAGTCGAACTCTCCGTAGGTTCCGCACATATTTAAAACCGAGTAAAAATAAACTGGGCACAATTAAAAACTCAAACTGTTGATCGAAACTTCAGAATTATACTCCATTTCCCATGGGAATTCCCAAAATATAGATCTTTGTCTTCATTTACTTTTCATGATGAACACATGATGCAAAATGATATCAGCCATCAGCGAAATAATGTGGTCTACCACTTTTAAGTTGATAATCCTTTACATGTCGTAAAACAATAATGCCAATAGAAGTCTGTCAACTTGAAAGTTCGACTTTAGCGACATATTAATTTGATAGGAACTTGTTTAAAAATTGATACACCACCTTATTTGGCCGATCGTACCTATATAATCATAGCGGTTGATATTTTGGGATTCTATCCTGATTCCGTGGGAACTTTTAAAAATAATTATAAATAAGTAAAGATAAAAAATAGGCATCTGTTATTTTAAGCGTTCAGCAATCTACATATCAAGTTTCATCCAAATCTGTGCATCCGTTCTCGCATAAAGGAGTAACAAAAACACGCAGACGCACACAGATAAATTTCACAAACTTTATAATATTAGTAGGTAAGATGAAAACTGTATGTATTGGAATTAGTAAAAAAGGCACTTTAGTGGGCATGAGATGTTAATAAACATTACGACTTAAATCTTCTCTTATATATCAAAACCAAAGCTACAATCAGCAATATTTACCGCCGTGACACAATTCAATTGGTTTAGATCAATCATGGTTCGATATTAGCTACTTAAACTGCAACTTTAATGACACGTTCATTCAGTAGCCAGCTGTAATGGTATTTTCATTAAAAACGTGACCTACATTTACTTTTACCCACCGACTGCCAACAATTTTAAACCTAGTACAAAAATACATCTTCACTTTTGAAACTTAAAATTAATCTCATATGATCCTTTTCTCTATTGAAATAAGACTCATCGCTTTAGAACAAATCTTCATCTCGTGATCTCACAAGATTAGATGATTTGATTTCAATATTGAACGGCTGTTTACCAGCAATAATTTCCTTGGAGATGGAAGCGTTTGTAAAATCATATGTCGAAACACGGTCTATTAATTCCATGGCTGCCTACATAATGACCAAACTGCTTACTACGATG
This sequence comes from Choristoneura rosaceana, assembly GCA_037349165.1. Classification (NCBI taxonomy): domain Eukaryota; kingdom Metazoa; phylum Arthropoda; class Insecta; order Lepidoptera; family Tortricidae; genus Choristoneura; species Choristoneura rosaceana. The sequence goes on from JAZBNJ010000026.1 coordinate 5,358,141, forward strand.
GTAATTTTCAATGAAGCAATATTGAGAATAAAATTTCCCTTTTTACTTCGTCTTTGCGATCTGAATCATTTCAATCAGTAAATTCACTTTTCTCACACCATTGCTATAATTGCTGGGATTGCTTCATCTAACATCGTACAACCTTAATGTCTTAGATTTCATAATTCGTAAAGACAATAATCGGAGAAAAAAAATTAAGAGCCCGGACATTACTCTAATGCGCGTTGCATTGTGGTTTCGGTCATTTGCGGTGCATCACGAGCCTCCATGTTTGAACACGATTCAGAATTTGTTGGCCATGACATTGCTACATAATTTATTTTTAGTTGATGTCCATATTACTCAATCTTCATGAACTTGATTTGAATTTTTGATGAGATTACCTTCTTCACTTTCATCATCGGTCTGTGTTATATGGTCCATAATGAGCGTGGCTTTAAGCAGTTTTATCGGGACAAATGATTTAAAACAATGGCACAATGGGAAACTCTTCCTAGAGAACGATTCGGATTCATTAGTAATTCATACCCCATTAACCGCAAAGTTTTACGTAACTCGGTTTGCCGCGAACAATGCAAAAAGATAGCACCATTAAGTAACGAAAAGAATGGTCATTGCCTCACTTATTTGTTGCCTCTTATTTTATTTTCTTGGGAGTACCCAACGAAAGCAAAATTGCCGCAAGCAAACTGAGCCATTGTCTGCGTTTTGTCCAAATTGTGTTGATTTTGTTATGCTCATAGATCATTTTGATAAGCTCAGTATTTGGCTTAGATCGGTAATAGTCAGGGCAAGAAGATTTTTTAGTATCTATGATATTACTTGCACTTTGCAAAAACGAACTAAAACGAACGTAGCTAAAAGTCTAATGTCGTCAAAGCATAGAGCACCAAAGGTCTTCATTAAAAAGAAACAATACCCGCAAAGTGTTGAAACTTGTCGATCCCTGAGATTTTTTCCTGCGATCCATCGCGTTCCCACACCGAATTCTCGCGTCTAAATTAATAAGAGACAATGTTATCTTGCGTTTCATGTCAACTAAACCGCAGTTTCTGCACAAACCTGCTTTGTCTAGAGTAATCTAGGGTTCTTTAATCGTACTTTTTCTATCCAAATAATGCATTACGTAGTGCAAACATAAAACAATTACTAGTTAAATCAGAGATAAGGCAATTTGTAAACCAATTGTTTAGCTTTAGGAAAGAGAAAAAAATAGTAAGGATTTTTTAGTACAAAATATGCTGGACAAAATTCGACTTATTATATAAGTACTATTTACTTACTGCTGAAAATTTAAAACGTTTATTTGTAATAACATAGAATATATGTTTTTAATTAAGCTTACAGATAAAGATAAAGCTCTCCTTTTAGGTTTTGCTTTTGCCGCAATAGGCTAAAAATAAATTGGGTCAGAATTAAAAGTGTGATATGGGTTAACTACTAAGTACTCATTATTTTTTTAGAATAGACATAATCTTGCTACCTAGTGAACTGTAGGACTAAAATACTACTAAAACTACCTACCTCTTGTTCTCATCTTTTGTTTCTTAAATACCTATGAAAACTACATTAATTCCATCCCATTTGGTTTGCTATTGCTGCTCTTAACAATTTTAAAGATCATTTATTACCTTGCGCAAAACTCAATTCATCACAACAGCCCTGAGTATGCTACCAATTAACTGATGGGATTATTTCGTAACAAAATAACAGAACAAACATTCCAGTTATCATTCGAATAGTTAAACCGTAGCGGGTAATTTAAAAATTCCGTTGATATTGAACTAGCATTAGAACGTAGAAATTTTATTATCATGTCGAAGCACGACCATCTTGCAATCCTAACAATCTGCGAATTGTACTTTAAATCTTTGCATGTTTGGCTACCACGAAAATCTAAAACCACTTTCTCTATTTCAGAACGTGGTAACAAAACACTGCTGTAGGGTACAAAATGAAAGGAGTTTAAAGCGAATGATAAAAGAACTAAAATTTTAAGTAATTTTATGGCACATTTACGTCAAATTTTCAATTTAATTTAATTTTTACTCTTTTAGGTCGTAGGATTATTCAGTAGCTGCCGATTGAAACCATTCTAAGAAGCAAACCTAGATTCATTTATATCTTTGAAGTTTTGTTTGATATACAGTTGTGTTGTTTGTAAGTGATAATTCACAGATACCAAAACTCTGAATTTCTGACCTTAAAAAGTACAATTAGTCCCTTGGCAGAACAAAGGCACTAACAACAACCCGACTACTACGTGTCTGATTGTAAACAATACTTCCAACGATTCTTGGACTAAATTGTTAACGTCACATAGAGTTGAGTGAGATGTCGGCATCTTTAGAGATAACATCGCTTACCCGAGACGGATGGCTTGATGCAAGTGACGTTAAAGTGCACTGGTTATGTAACGACTTCATAAGACTCATTCAGTTTTGATGCATCTGACGCGGCGGTTTTTGTTTTAGAGTACCGTTGCACTCGTATAATGTGATGCAGGATAATACCAAAACACTTTTATATAGTTCTTGTTCCATTATTCCCTTCAAGTAGCTTTACTAGGTTTTAAATTTTATAAGCAAATAACTAAGTGATAGTGACAAATAATTTTACGCTTGTATTATCAGGACCTTTTGTTCGCTACTGGTTCTTGTAATAGTAATGTATTAGTAGGCTGTTTCCGCAACTCAATGACGCTTTGCGCAAATTTTGCTTGCAATGATAACGTATTAAAATTGCACTCAGGTTTTTACAGTTGTCATATTTCTAAACTCTTAATAAGTAAGCTACAAAAGAGTCCCATCCCATCGCGGCTTCCATTTGCCAATTACAAAAGTAAACTTTATCTTGATCATACGTCTTACACAAATAGGATACCTACGTATAGTTGAAATTTTATTCCTAAGATTTATTGAACCTACTGAACCCAGGTTTTTTACATCCATACCTTATCAAAACGCGACCAAATCGCTGCTGACTTTTTTATCGATTGTCTTTTCATTACCGTCTGATGTCTTGTTATGTAATATTAGCTCGATACGATCTCCAGCCTCAATTGATTCGTCTACAAAGAGACCGTTTTGATCAATGTGTATGTTTAATTGAGATAAAAAAGAAACAGCGTTTTTTTGGTAGTTTGATTTTAATAATATGATCTTTATCTTAGATTACTAACACTTTCATATTACGAAATTCATTTATGATGTTACGATGACTGGGTTGAAATTCCAAACGTTATTATTATTCAATTTTGTTGAGGTCTTTGCCCTCTGTATATTTGCACTTTTGAAGCATTTGTTAGTTTTAAGTGAACGTTTAATTTTAATATCTTACTAGGTTCTTTCTCAAATAAATTAAGACCAAGTTAACTGGTTTCAGGATTAATGCACTGACAACCTTATCACTAAATATATTTCTAAACTGTAACTATTCAAACTGGCTTTAAAAATTAATACCATACTTACGATTGTAATAATTGTAACCTATAAGTGTTACCTGTAATTTCAATTACAATCTAGTCAACCATATCTAACTTTGTCTTTTTTTTCAGCTATTCGACATGAAGAGATTCCAGGCAAACGTGAACCGAGAACTCCGCCGCTCGTACCCGGACCGCAGGCGACTCGAGGCCCAGTGCTTAAGCGCCATTGGCTTCGTCAAGGCAGAGAACGACCTGCTTGATTGCCCTATCTGGGTGCTCATCATCAATGTGGTCGCCATGGACATGCTCAAGTCGAAGTTGCCGCCTGGTAAGTATCAATACTATTACTAGGTACTTAAAGGTGAAAAGAGTCGAGTGACAATGTTTGGTAGACAACCTGAGTGAGTCACGCTGCGTTCGGTTTTACACAAAAGTCTAGTTTGTGCCACACGGCGACTGAAAATGAGTTATAGGAATTTTGATAGAAAAAAAAATACGTCACTGAAAGTACTCGACTCACAACTCATAAAATTACGCGGGACTGTCTTCACTCTAAGAGAAGCGTGAGTTTGTTATGTCTTCGGATGCAACACCTTGCAGTTTAGTTTAGTCCTACACTGTGCTATTTTTGGTCGTTACCTAACATTGAAGGAACATTCAACAGTCAAATGAAGTTCATTTCTTCAAGACACTAATGGTCTAACTTTTACCGTTAATAAAAATCACGAATTGATACAAAAGTGAATTACCACGTATAGTTTCTATGAACTGAGCCCTCTTTTGAAGTTAACACATAAGTTTGCTACTTAGTATCAATACAATACAATACAATACAATGACTCTTCATTGCACACCCACAAATATAATGAGAATACAAAAAACAAGTACACAGAAATAAAATTACAAGAAAAACAATACTGCCGGTCGGGACATAGCTTTTTTACATTCAGGGGCTATTTTACCAACTATATTAGTGTTAACTGACGTTTAAGTGTGATGCCGTCTCCGTCTATTCGAACAAAACAAATAGAGACGGCATCACATTTAACTGTCAGTTAACACTAATCAATGGATGGTGAAACAGCTCCTCAGTATCATAACAATGCAATATATTAATTATATAATGTATTAATCAATAAGTAGTTGGTTTGTTCGTTATCGTTTGTAAAGTATAAAGATAAAAGACAAAGCAAGAACGAACAATGTTTCAACCAAATAAACTGATACGGTCAACTAGAATACTGTCTAGGATTTATATTATTTATAAATCCAATCGCAAACATGAATTGTGCACTCACCTACCTTGTTTTATCAGATAAAGCTACTAAATAGTTGTAAGTATAGGAATTGACAAGCAAATCCGGTTGTCACGTCAGCTTGGCCTTTGTGTGACCAAGGTCGTAATCGTAAGTTGCTTTCTATACTAGTTCACTAAGCTAAAGTTCCATTGACCAGCGTAGTTATATCATTATAGGACTTTGTCTCGTTTATTTAAAGCGTGAATGAGACCAGGTCTTTGTCGCGTAGACTATTTTGTGAATTAAACATCAAGCGAGAATGTGGGTAAATTTTCTTAAAATTGCATACTAATAAATGTATTCTTACATACTCTTGGGCTTCTACTGACAGACAGGTTTTGCTTAGTACCAGGTTGAGAATAAAATGTGACAATAATCAAATACTTATCCAATATGCAAATTTGATTCTTTTTTTTATATAAAAATGACGTATGTCCTCAATCTCGCTTGATAGAAGGCGAAGATGAGGCCTAAGATGGTACACGTTTGCCTAGAAGGTATCTGTTCACTTTGACTTCAAAGATGTCCAGACAGCGTTCTGGAAAAATTGACCTCGGCAGAGAGTTCCACTCCTTAGCCGTCCACATAATGAAAGAAGATTCTTAGTAAGTAGGTACTTTACTTAATAACTAACTTCAGTGCTCAACAGCAAAATGTCAAAAATTGTCTTCAATGTTACTTGACGTACCTAATAAGTTTTGTAGAGTTTTCAGCATCCACTAGATTTTTTGATCATGTCAATTTTACCAATCAATCTTAATACTTAATGTGATCGTGGCAAATAATCCGTCGAGGTCACCAGAATTGAAAAAAAAAAACATAATTCAATTATCAAATAATAACCACCTTCGTAGCCATTACAGTTTATAATGAGAAACTAAAAAGGTTACTTGGTTAAGTAAGACGCGTGACAAAAAGTTATATCACTTCGCCTCCCACGATCTGGTTTACTTTTGGATACATTTAATATTCTTAATTGCCGAAATTTGTCTACAATATAATTATCTTTTTATTTCTGGGAGTAGTTTTAACAACATCAAGAACACAATTGACAATCACTTCTTTATCTACACTGATGAACAACACAGGATAATTTCAACATCTTTACGGCTGAAAGAGATGAATTTATAAATCATCTTTATCAGCCGGACCATAACTCGTCCACGTCGAACAAAGGACTCCACCTTAGAACTCAATAATGAACGACAACTTATACTTGCATCAACCGTCTTCAGTCCACCTAGTGGGAGACCTGCGAACAGGAGGTCTTCCGCGGGCTGTTCTCGCCACTTGAGGAGTTTTCTTTAGACTTTTCTTAGAAGTTATAAATGATAAATAGGTGTCAAAAGATAATAGTAAAGAGTCATTACATAAAGTATAAATCTACTCCAATCATATTCAAACAAATCACAATTAAAAAAAAAACTAAAATGAACGAAATTAGCATTTGCCAACATCGCACGAAACAATGGAACTTGTCCGAAAATATTTATTATTACGTAGGATGCGTAGATTAGTTCATATTTTAATAAAAACACAAACTTCCGTACTAAAAAAACTAGCCGATTGATATCATCGTTACGAATGTGAGCCAGCCATGACTAAAGTTCACGATAATCAACCGTAAGGATAAAAGAAGTGCTAAAAATATTAGCTAAGTATCAAAAAAGCATACCGAAGCCGTTTTTGCATTGCCTAACTAACAATTGTTATAACTAATATATTCATCATTTACATCCAAACAAAATCGTGATTTTGATCTGAAAAAATATCTCAGTTTAGACAAATCTGACACATAATTATTTCCTTTTGATCTCGAAAAGGGGAGGTATTTCTTAGACCTTTCCTTACTCAACCGTGGCTGGTAGCTAGCCTCATTCTATCATAACTAGGTATAATGTTAGGTTATGCCGATGGTAAACCATGCAATATTAATAAGTTAATTATTTTTATCTACATAATATGATGTCATGGTGATGAAATGGAGGCACGCTCGTTTGAACTCACTTGAAGAGTCACGAGATAATTATTATTTTGTCCTAAAATGATGTTCAAAATAAACTCCAAATGACCAACAAAACTATACAAAAACTAAATAGCCGATCTCAATTTAATTGACAGCGGCAATTCTAAAAACTAACATATGTGTTCATACAATAATAATTAAACATCTGAATTATTAACGCGTTTAGTTCTTTACATCATAAAAACTACAACAAGGAAATGGTGTCTTGTTTTTGCTATTAAAGTTTCTAGAGCGCCTAATAATAACGTAATAGGGTCCAAGAATTGAATGTGTGTTTTAATTTGGAAGCATTTCCGCGTTCACATTTATATGTTTATTGCCATAAGTATCTAGTAACGATTTTAAACTATCTAGTTTAAAGCAGAGTTTAGACTTGCAAGAAAAATCGTGCGAGTTGCATTACATTGCGAGGCCGTCAAACGAAGGAGTTTGCAGTGGTCAATCGAGCGCCGCAATCTAATGCAACTTGCATGATTTTTCTTGCAAGTCTAAACTCAGCTTGAGAATGTCAAAATTCTGCCAAAGAATTACTGAAACCCTTAAATTGATATCACAATGCTATAAGGTACATGTAAGTACTAGTGTTTTGTCAAATGGGCACTTCTTAAAAGATAAAATTTATTGTTTTACTATTAAACGTGTACTCTTTTGCGTTCCGGAAATATTAAATTATAAATAACATTATTTATGATTAAGAGGTAATCCGTATTCCCGTAGAAATATAAGAATACGAATGATTTCGAAAAATTACCTTCATTCCTTTAATAATTTCTGCCATTATGAAACTTAAAAAGGTAAAATAAATACATTATGGTAAATGTTGAACTAAATCGAGAGAAATATCACAAAACCGGTGTAAGTTGACTTAAAGCTATAATAAGTGTCACAACAAACAAAGTACCAAACGCAGACATCTGCGACAATGATGCACGACGCCCGAGAAAATGTAGACGCCATTCTTTGTGTGGAATCAGAAAAATAATACTTTTACTTTACTTATTTTATAAAATTGTACTTTAGTCACATTCATCAGACGCCTACGTCTCCGAACAACGCCTTTTAGTGTGTTAATATTACCTTTACTTTTAAATTAAATATTATTATTCACAACAAATATAACCACAAGTTCATCAATACGGTTTGAAGACTATCAATCTTATGTATTGTACAAATATTACAAGGACTTAATCAAACGTCACGCGTCATCACATCACCTACCTCCAATTATCATTGAATGGAAATATACATACAAGCGTCGACGACTGAAGGCGCCGAATCCAACAATGATACAGTTACCTTGTCTCAGACCTACGACCATATAACAATAAGGCGACCTTTACACCTTATCGTTAAAATTACTAACGAATATACAATTATGAATGCAACATTCTCACGCAAAACTGAGACCGTACCGTTTAAGTCTTCGCAACCTTGACTTTATTAAAGTTAAATAAACAAAAAGTTGAATTAGCGCGGAAAGAAAAATAGCATCATTAAAAAAAGAATCGATTACCTGGTCGCTTAACTTTGGCCTTAAAACCAGGACCATCAACGCGTTTTCGTGCTAATTGTCTCTTTGTATAAAAGTGAACTGGTTTTTCAAAAGGCAAGGTGATCCAGCCAATGCGGTGCCTACTTCCGGAATTGGTGACCACAGCTGATCAATGCAGATGCCCGGCAACATGCCAATTTAATCTACTGCGTATCGAATCGAACTGTTTCGAGAATCCGGAAGCAATATCCAACAGATGCCTCGAAGCAAGGCACAGGGCTATTTCAAGTACAAAATTGCAGTGTTTGTTGAATATTTGTAAAATATAGGAGGGACGTGTAATTTTATAACAAATTGCGAATCTGATTTAGTTCTCATAGCACGCAACCGCATCAACTATGCAGAGCCTTACTTCTCAGTAGTCTGCTTTATTGTTGTGCAACAATGCAATCTCCCTGATCTTATATTGTATTGCACCTCATTTCACTCTGCCTATGTACATTGTACATTTCTAACCCCATCCATATTGCCAACTTAACAACTATCAACATTGGTTTTGCACGAATCATCTCGGATCTATGGGAAAGAAACCGCATTGCGAGATTCCCGTGATTTTCAAGCGCGGATAAGATACGTTCATAGATTTCCTGTTGGTTTCGCGGTCTAGCCACCGTTTATCGGCTATGGAACTCAAATAAATCTATCCAATAAAGCAGCTAATGTTTCTGTGTAAGTCGTGACACAACCGTGGGGACTGGCCGTTATTGTAGATATTAACTATCGTAAACGCCCGCTCATGTCATCGAACTTGCTTCCTGATACAACCTACTGTTTCTCAATCCCAAAACGCTTTTGACTCTTAGCCCTTTGGACGTGATACCGATGCAGTTGACCTCTATTAATTTGATTCGTGGCTCGGTTACTGCTGCAGCTAAGTGCGCTCAATTGATACGTCACACTTAATGCTTCTCACATTAAAAGATAACATCACTTCTGTATCACTTTAATGATCTGATATACAGTTTTTCTCATTTTGTCTTAACGTGTATGAGCAATCTGGTATCTTTCGTATTGTTCATACATGTTCTGCATCAGACCGATAAATTTCGATTTCATCATGAAGGTCGTCGAGCGTATTCGTGACTAACTATGGCATAACTAGATCATTGGCATGGATTGGCACCGTTTGCCTGTACCCATTACAGTAGAATCCACTTTGGATTTGAAACGAGGCAATTGAAATTGAAACATTAAGAGCCGAGTGGACTCAAATCGTGACCAATGTTATGCAAAATAGAAACGGCAATAGGAAGAAATGATCAAAATAGGTATCTGGATGGCGCAAAAAATGGAGCAACTGGCCTTAAAAAAACTATGCTTTGATTTAAGCAGGGGTGTAGCTACTACTGCTACCTATTTGCTTAACTACATACGTACTTCTGTGCTGTATTGTACTAGTTTATCTTGTATTGTTTATATTGTTGTCTGGTATTATTTGAACTGTTGGCAATTAAATATTTTTCTTTTCTTTTTTTCTTTTCTACTGTAACAAAAATTAAGGATCCCCAGGCTAAAGGTGACACACGAGTGTGATGAAAAATTCGCCCTAGTAAACATTTTATTATTATTTATTATTACAAGAGCCTCTAACAAAGTTAACTTGTCTAGGGCAAGTTATGCTTTTGAATATAAATGTGGTCAAAGACAAGAATATCCGGAATTATGTATTCACGTCATATAGCGAACTAATCTGGATTCTAATCCCGTTGACACTTGCAGTTTTTCCAAGCGTTTATTTTCTCAAATGTCTGCTGCATAATATTTTAGCTTTCGTTAACATTACGGGTTTCTTCAAAAACAATGGACAGATAAAATCCTGGTGTTATATACCGCTAAATACTCTAAAGTATACTTACGAGTACTCTTTCTACGCAACTTATTAAACAAAAATCTCATCTCAGCCTTCAAATTTAATGTAAGTTTCCTGATCCAAATAGCTAATGGATTTAAGCGTCGATTGATCGAAATATACAATATCCAATGCATTATCATAATTGGTCCTCACAAAGTTTTGGTAGCTAACTCTTTAATGGTTTTAATCTAATAATAATAATAGTGAACATAATAAATGTATTGCTCAGGCTAGGAGGTTGTTAAGAATTCGCTTTATCATCCATACTTATATTATAAATGTGAAAGTGTGTTTGTTTGTGTGTTTGTATGTAGGTATGTTTTCCCGCCTTTCACGTCGAAACAGAGCGACGGATCTACGTGATTTTTTTGGTATAGAGATAGTTTATGGGCCAGAGAGTGAGATAGGCTACTTTTTATCACGGAAATATGTGCAGTTCCCGAGGAAGGAGCGCGCGATAACCGAATTCCACGCGGGCGAAGCCGCAGACAAAAGCTAGTTAGTTATAATTCGAAGAGTTAACAAGTTACAAGCCGTCTCAACACTAAACGTACAAATAATATTTATCAATATATCTGTATATTGAATGTCACCAAAGTTTTAGATGGTTATTGCAGAACTTAACTATACACCAACTTTATTAGATTACTACTTACATATTCATTTAAAATTCACGAGTTTATCATCATGAAGTAAAAAACATTTAACAACAGAAGTAAGTAGTTCATAACTTTCCATTTTCTCCTTACTATATAAAGTTTTCTCATTTTAGAACCCACGGAGACAGTCACAGAAGCAAAGGTGTCACTTGATGGTAATAATAATGGTAAGTATCATTGCTGCCCAGTGGGACTACGAGTATTCGTATGCGTCGATTCAAACAGAGAGAGAACCTGTTAAATTCAATAGTAATACAGAAATTGGTATAACAAACACAATACAAGGATTTGAGGAATAAAGGTGCATTTTATAAATGTTAAACACGCTGACTTTATTTTTGTTTTTTTAGTAAACAACATGTCAGATGTACAAGCAAATGGGTCAGCTGATGGTATTGATGGTAAGTGGTTATCGCCCTCTCAAACACAGAACTAAATTCTTACATTAGTCATGAAGTTGTGATTGTATTATTATTTAATATTTCTCTGCTTAGATTTAAGGGTTCTCTTTTAGGTTTAGTTAATGGTTAACTTCATTTTATTAGTTTTGCATATAATTCTTCGATTTCCTCTCGAATTTTGTTTCGAATATTTGTACAAATGTGGATACACCAACCCTCTTTCATTTTTATGTATTATCTAACGATGGCATATTTTGATTGATGTTAGGTATAAATTAAATTATACCGCTTGTGCCCAAATAAACATTAAAATATTATTAGTGAGACTGAAAAATATTAATGAAAATAACCACTTGAAAGTATTTATTTACAATTTAACAACTATACATACAATAACATGAATCACATAAAATTAACAGTTAAAAACAGAAGACCAAAAGAACAAACCTAAGATACCTTACTTCCACTTTAATGGAATAGTAGGATTGGTTTTTTGGAATCTTTTTGTATTTTTTATTTATTTATTTCAATTCCAAATTTTTACTTTTACGGTCATCCCGTGAAACCTAAATTGAAAATACAAACCGAAACATAGATGCACAGAAAAACCAGAAAAATAAGACCAACACTGGGAATCGAACCCTTGCTTAGTAGCGACATCTCTTGTCCGGGTGAACGGTTAGTTCCGAAGGAGATATTGAAGGCTTCTCGTTGAGAGTTAAAACAATATAGATGGCGCTAGGTAACTGCTTAAGTTACAAAGTAAAGTATAAACAAGCTGAGATATGTGATGCATAGGGAAAATTCGTGTTTGTGCCGTTGACCAGCAGTGGTGTAGCGGTATAGCACGCGGCACGGAATGCCGAGGACCTGGGTTCGATTCCCAGTGTTGGTCTTATTTTTCTGGTTTTTCTGTGCATCTATGTTTCGGTTTGTATTTTCAATTTGGAATAGTAGGATCCAATTTCGGGTAAATTTCTGTATTAGGTAAATAAAGATGTAGAATCGGCATTTCAGTATTTAAAGAACAAGAAAGTAAATACGCGGATTGGAAATTTGGAATGATTATGAAAGAAAGGAAGAAAAAAAATATTGTAACTAAATAATAACCATACATTACTATAAGTACTATAACATAAAGATATTTTCAAAATATCTTATGATTTACTGTGTTTTTAGTTGTTAACCCGAGGAGCCCAATAAATTAGATGAAATGCCTTTTTTGTGTTGAATATAAATGAAAATAAGTCTTCACAAAGTTCAATAATTATGAGGAAATTGACATTGCAAAAGTGACAAACTATAGGGCATTATCTAGGAATACTTAAACTGCATTATTTTGTTATTTTTCTATGCATCTTTCTGACTTAAATTTGTTTGTTTTTTATAGTTATAAACAAGGAAGGTACACAAGCAAAAGGATTACTTGATGGTAAGTGATCGATCACTACGGTCGAAAGACAATTGCAATTCTTGTCGATTGAAGTCTCTTTACCAAGAGATTTGTGAGCCAAATGCTGATTTAAAATGTATTTCTCCGCAAAGTTCAAAGACTTCTGTGTATAAATCAGTTTAAAAAAAAAAAGGCCATAAGGAATAAGAGTGCTGCATTATTAAGTTAAGTACCTGGGTTACCGAGCTTTGCTGGGAGTTATATTTTTCTTAAATCGCGTCTTTTTTGGAGAAGGAAGCTAAAAGTAAAATGTAAATAAATTAAATATATAAAAGTGAAAGCTCCACACTCCTAATTTTGTCGAAATAATTAGAGCCGTTTCTGACATCCCCGACATAAATAAACATAAGAATATACTAGAATTGCTCGTTAAAATATAAAAGATTCTTTGTATCATGCTGATTTAGAGTTTTGTTTTTAATTATAAACATGAGAGGTAAAAAAAAACTGGAGCACCTTATGACAAATACCATAATGATCGATCACCAGTCTGATGCCAATCAAATTATAATCTATCGAAGAATTAAGCAGTCGCTTTTAAAACTTAATGGATTCAATTGAAACGTCTCAGTTCTTTTAAATATATTGAACTGTAAAGCACTTCACTAGCTGCAATACCTGCAGTTAGGAGTTAACAAAAAAATTATAGTCTCCCAGGAGCTTCATGTTTAAGCGACTTTCTTGTAGAAAAAATATAGGTAATTACTTCTATTAGATATTTTAACGAACTAACTATTCTTATTATGTAATTTTAGTGAACAGCAATGAAACCAATTCGGCATTAGGGTCGCCTGATGATAAAGCTGGTAAGTAATTATGGCTATCCTCAGCCATGTACAAGATCAATAGGATTGTTATATGTAATTATCTTGCTTTAAGTTATTTATTTCATTCATTTACAATCATCTTTTTTACAAACTTTTTGGATTCTTATATTACAATATAACGATGTAAAAAAAACGTTAAAACTTGTGAAGAAATATGCATACCTACATTCAGTTGGATATTTTCTTCATGTTTAAAAGCTACTTTCTTGTAAAAGAAATATGGGTACTTACTTCTATTAGATATTTCAACGAACTAACTATTTTTATTATGTAATTTTAGTGAACAACAATGAAACCAATTCAGCATTAGGGTCACCTGACGACAAAGCTGGTACGTAATTATGGCTATCCTCAGCCATGTACAAGATCGATAGGGTTTTTAAATATAATCATAATCATCTTGCTCTAAGTTATTCACTTTATTCATTTATAATCGTCTTTCAATTTCAATTTAAAATTTCAGTAGAATTTCAGTAGTGAAGAAATATGCATAAATACCTACATTCAGTTGGATATTTTCTTTTGAATATTGCTAACTTACAGTTTTTTTTAGCGTTCAAGAACGAAGTCCAATTAGCAAATGGGTCACCTGATGGTAAAAATAGTAAGCAGGGTAAGTAATAACTGCTGCCCATTAAACATGTTACCTACCGCTGTGGAGTTACAAACATATTTTCTGACCTAAATGGGCTAAAATTACATAACTCTATTTGCATATTTATTAAAAAACAATCCAAACTTCTTTGGCTTCAACGTGCATTTAGTTCAAAATGAATATTTTAATATGAATGTTTCTAACTTAGACTTTTTTTTAGTGCTCCAAAAGGAAACCCAATCAGCAAGTGGGTCACTTGATGGTAAAGATAGTAAAAAAGGTAAGTAACCGCCACCACCCATAAAAATCTACACACAAAAGTGTATAGTGAAAGTAAATAAAACATGTCAAGCGATAAAACGTGCATTTAGTTCAATATTTTTTTATAAATCTTGCTAACTTCCACTTTCTTTTAGGGTCCAAAGAGGAAGTCCAATCAGCAAGTGGGTCACTTGATGGTAAAGATAGTAAAAAGGGTAAGTAATCGCCACTGACCATAAATATCTAAAAACTGTGTGGTTATAGATATGTTGCCGATCTGAATGGGTTAAAATTACATACCACTACTTGCATGTTCATGTAAATTAACTTTTTTTTTTCAAACTATTTGGGCTTCAATGATGATGATGAAAATAAATGAAACATTTAAAGCGATAAAACTTGCATTTAGTTGAATGTTATTATAGGAATCTTGCTAATTAACAGTTTTTTTTAGAATCCAAAGGGGAAGTCCAATCAGCAAGTGGGTCACTTGATGGTAAAGATAGTAAAAAAGGTAAGTAATCGCCACTGCCCATAAATATCTAAAAATTGTGTGGTAAAAGATATGTTGCAGATCTAAATGGGTTAAAATTACATACCACTACTTGCACGTTCATTTAAAATTAAAAATTTTCTGAACTACTGAAAATATCAATAAAACATATTAAGCAATAAAGCGTGCATTTAGATGAATATCTTAATATGAATGTTGCTGATTCAGAATTTTTTTTAGTGTCTCAAAAAGACGACCACTCAGCAAGTGGGTCACTTGATGGTAAAGATAGTAAAAATGGTAAGTAATCGCCGCTACCCTTAAACATATAATAAATTGTCTTCTCGTAATTAGGTTAGCTGGAAGAGATTCCTTCTTAGGGATAAGCTCGCCTTTGTTCTCCTCTATGTTTATATATTTTTATTTTTATGTGCAGTAAAGAGTTTACATACATACATACATCAAAACACAAAAGTGCATAATAAAATTATAATGAAAAGTGTATAGTGAAAGTAAATAAAACATGTTAAGCGATAAAACGTGGATTTAGTTTTATATTTTTCTATCAATCTTGCTAACTTATAGTTTTTTTTTTGTGTCCAAAGAGGAAGTCCTATCAGCAAGTGGTTCACTTGATAGTAAAGATAGTAAAAATTGTAAGTAATCACCGCTGCCCATAAATATTTACAAGCTGTGGGGTTACAAATATATCGCTAACTACCTACTAATTTTTATGGTCATTTAAAAAATTACTTTTTGTATAAACTTTAGCTTCAATGATGATAAAAACACTATAAAAATTTAAAAGAATATGCATGTATTTAGTTGTATATTTCTTTTGAACCATGCTAACTCAAGAGTTATTTTTAGCGTCCAAAAAGGAAGTCCAATCAGCAAGTGGGTCACGTGATGGTAAAGATAGTAAAAAGGGTAAGTAATCACCACGGCCCATAAATATTTACAAGTCGTGGGGTAACAAATATATCGCCAACTACCTACTAATTTTTATGGTCATTTAAAATTTACTTTTTTTATAAACTTCTTTAGCTTCAATAATGATAAAAAAACACTTCAAAAATTTAAAAGAATATGCATGTATTTAGTTGGATATTTCTTTTGAATCATGCTAACTCAAGAGTTATTTTTAGCGTCCAAAAAGGAAGTCAAATCAGCAAGTGGGTCACTTGATGGTAAAGATAATAAAAAGGGTAAGTAATCACCGCTGTCCACAAATATCTAAACACTGCAGTGTTAAAGATGCGTTACCAAGCTAAATGAGCTAAAACTGCATACACTGCTTGCATGTTCATTTAAAATTTACCTGTTTAGGGTTCCGTAGCCAAAATGGCAAAAACGGAACCCTTGTAGTTTCGCCATGTCATGTCTGTCTGTCTGTCTGTCCGTCCGCGGTTTTGATCAGGGACTATTAATGCTAGAAAACTGTGATTTTGCACGAATGTATATGTACACTAAGCCGACAAAATGGTACAATAAAAAAATTCAAAAATAAATTATTTAGAGTACCTCCCATAGAAGTAAAGTGGGGGTGATTTTTTTTCCTTATCCAACCTTGTAGTGTGGCGTATCTTTGAATTGAATAGGCATTTTAAAACCATTAAGGGGTTGCTACAACAATTTTTCGATTCGGTGATTTTTTCGCAAATTGTTCAACTTTAAAATGAAATTTTCATTAAAAATCGAGCGTCCCCCCCCCCTCTAAAATCTAAACCGGTGGGTGGAAAAATTTGAAAAAAATCAGGATTAGTAAATATAGCAAACTTACAAGGAAAACTAAAACAGTTAAGTTTTCTTGAGAATTATTAGTAGTTTAATTGTAAATAGCAGCCTAAGGTATAAAGTATACCTAACATGGAATATTCCGTACAAAATAAGAAATCCTTGGAAAAATATTACTTAACTATTCGTTATGCTCACGGAACCCTATTTCGAGCGTGTCCAACACGCTCTTGGCCAGTTTTTTATCAACTACTTCGGTTTCAATGCAGTTGATAAAAAAATCAATAAAACATGACAATGTGAAGAAATAAAGCGTGCATTGAATAAAATGTTTTACAAGCTTTTATTTAGTTTCACCTGTCCCTTTGTCTGTCTGTCGGTATGTCTGTCTGTCTATCTGTCTGTCTGTAGTGAAATCTTGGAAGTTAAATTTCATTAACTTCGAGTAGTCAGATTGACTTGAAATTTAGAATACATACGTAAATTGCATGAAAATACAATAATCTAGTAGTGACATCCTAATAGTCCAGCCAGGATCGTCTCCGCAGGACGGAACTCTTCAACCGTTAATAGCATCGACTTGGAATTTGGTATGCAAATGTAGTTTTATAATACAATTTGCAGGTGGTAGGACCTTGTGCAAGGTCCGCCCGGATTGCTACCACCATCTTGCTCGCTAATCCTGCCGTGAAGCAGCAGTGCTTGCACTGTTGTGTTTCGGCGCGGAGAGTAAGACAGCCGGTGAAATTACTGGGACTTGAGGTATTCCAACTTAGGCCTCTAGGTTGGCAACGCATCTGCAATACCCCTGGTGTTGCAGATGTTTATGGGCGGTGGTGATCTCTTAACACCAGAAGACCCACTAGCTCGTTTGCCTTCCAGTCAAATAAAAAAAAAAAAAAAAAACAATGCAAGTACAGTCAACAAAAAGTACAGTCAGCAAAAAAATCATGTATTAAAAAAAGTTTTTTTTTATAGTTAGGTTATTTCTATGAATCTTACTAACTCACAGTTGTTTTTTAGCGTCTAAAAAGGAAATCAGTCCAGCAAGTGTATCACTTAATGGTAAACATAGTAAAAACGGTAAGTAATCACCGCTGCCCATAAACTTCAACAAACCTCAGTTATAAATGTATTTCCGACCTAAATAGGCTAAAATTACATACCATTATTTGCATGTTCATTTAAAATATACTTTTATTCCAATTTTTTTTTTGGATTTCAATGATGATAAAAATATGTAATATACGCATGTATTCAGTTACATTTTTTTTAATCTTTCTAACTTAGTTTTTTTTTTAGTGTTCAAGAAATTACTTCGATCAGTATTTGGGTCACTTGATGGTAAACATAGTAAAAGGGGTAAGTAATCACCGCTGCCTATAAGCATCTATAAATGTTGGGCTTACAAAAAACTAACTTCTTTGGCTTCTATAATGATGAAAAGTAAATGAAATATGTAAACCGATAAAACGTGCATTTAGTTAAAAATTGAACTTTACTAACTCGGAATTTTTTTAGTGTCCCGAAAAGCAGACCAATCATCAAGTGGGTCACTTGATGGTAAATATAGTAAAAAAGGTAAGTAATCGCCACTACCCATAAATATCTAAAAACTGTGGAGTTATAGATATGATGCCGATCTAAATGGGCTAAAATTACATACACTACTTGCACGTTCATTAAAAATTAACTTTTTTCCGAACTATATCAGCTTCAATAATAATGATGAAATATCCTTCCACAAATAATTCAAAACAAAAATTAGCCAAATCGGTCCAGCCGTTCTCGAGTTTTAGCGAGACTAACGAACAGCAATTGATTTTTATATATAAAGATAATAATATTGGACAATTCTGTATAATGTGAGTTAACAATATATAGTCTCACAGTAGCTTCATGTTTAAGCGACTTTTGGGTAGAAGAAATATAGGTAATTCGTTAGATATTTTAAGGAAACTATAGCTAACTATTCTTATTATGTAATTTTAGTGAACAGCAATGAAATCAATCCGGCATTAGGGTCGCCTGATGATAAAGCTGGTAAGTAATTATGGCTATCCTCAGCCTTGTACAAGATCAGTAGGATTTTTATATGTAATTATCTTGCTTTAAGTTATTCATTTCATTCATTTACAATCATCTTTTTTACAAACTTTTTGGATTCTTATATTACAATATAATGATGTAAAAAAAACATTAAAACTTGTGAATAAATATGCATACCTACATTCAGTTGGATATTTTCTTCATGTTTAAAAGCGAATTTCTTGTAAAAGAAATATGGGTACTTACTTTTATTAGATATTTCAACAAACTAACTATTTTTATTATGTAATTTTAGTGAACATCAATGTAACCAATGCAGCATTAGGGTCATCTGACGATAAAGCTGGTAAGTAATTATGGCTATCCCCAGCCATGTACAAGATCGATAGGGTTTTTAAATATAATCATCTTGCTGTAAGTTATTCACTTTATTCATTTACAATCGTCTTTTTTACAAACTTCTTGGATTCTTATTTACAATATAATAAAAAAAAAACAGTAAAATTAGTGAAGAAATATGCATAAATACCTATATTCAGTTGAATATTTTCTTTTGAATATTGCTAACTTGCAGTTTTTTTTAGCAATCAAGAACGAAGTCCAATCAGCAAATGGGTCACCTGATGGTAAAAATAATAAGCAGGGTAAGTATTAACTGCTGCCCATAAACATGTTACCTACCGCTGTGGGGTTACAAATATATTTTCTGTCCTAAATGGGCTAAAATTACGTAACTCTATTTGCATATTTAAAAAAAAAAAACAATCCAAACTTCTTTGGCTTCAATGATGATGAAAAGTAAATAAAGTATGTCAACGGATAAAACGTGCATTTAGTTCAAAATGAATATTTTAATAAGAATGTTTCTAACTTACTTTTTTTTAGTGCTCCAAAAGGAATCCCAATCAGCAAGTGGGTCACTTGATGGTAAAGATAGTAAAAAAGGTAAGTAATCGCCACCACCCATAAAAATCTACACACAAAAGTGTATAATGAAAAGTGTATAGTGAAAGTAAATAAAACTTATTAAGCGATAAAGCTTGTATTTGGATGAATATTTTAATATTAATGTTGCTAACTTAGACTTTTTTTTAGTGCCCCAAAGGGAAGCCCAATCAGCAAGTGGGTCATTTGATGGTAAAGATAGTAAAAAGGGTAAGTAATCGCCGCTACCCGTAAATATCTAAAAACTTTGGGGTTATAGATATGATGCCGATCTAAAAGGGGCTAAAATTACCTACACTACTTATTTACTTATTTATTTATTCACAAAATTACAATTATAAGCTTAACAGTATAGAACCACACGCACGTTAATTTAAAATTAACTTTTTTCCGAACTATATCAGCTTCAATGATAATGATGAAATATCAGTAAAACTTATTAAGCGATAAACCGTTTATCCAGATGAATATTTTAATATTAATGTTGCTAACTTAGACTTTTTTTTAGTGCCCCAAAGGGAAGCCCAATCAGCAAGTGGGTCACTTGATGGTAAAGATAGTAAAAAGGGTAAGTAATCGCCGCTACCCGTAAATATCTAAAAACTGTGGAGTTATAGATATGATGCCGATATAATGGGCTAAAATTACATACACTACTTGCACGTTCATTTAAAATTAACTTTTTTCCGAACTATATCAGCTTCAATGATAATGATGAAATATTCTTCCACAAATAATTCAAAACAAAAATTAGCCAAATTGGTCCAGCCGTTCTCGAGTTTTAGCGAGACTAACGAACAGCATTTGATTTTTATATATATAGATAATAATATTGATATTTCACACGAAAACACAAGCCGAAACATGAATGCACAGAAAAACCAGAAAAATAGACCAGCGCTGGGAATCGAACCCAGGTCCTCAGCATTCCGTGCTGCGTGCTATTCCCCTACACCACCACTGGACACTGGACCACTGGACTTGTCCAGTGGTGGTGTAGGGGAATAGCACGCAGCACGGAATGCTGAGGACCTGGGTTCGATTCCCAGCGCTGGTCTATTTTTCTGGTTTTTCTGTGCATTCATGTTTCGGCTTGTGTTTTCGTGTGAAATATTAAACTTTCACGGGATAACCGTAAAAGAAACAAAAAAAAAAATTTGGAGTTGAAATAAAAAATACAAAAAGACTCCAAATCGTAATCTTGATAATAATATTGGACAATTCTGTATAATGTGAGTTAACAATATATAGTCTCACAGTAGCTTCATGTTCAAGCGACTTTCTGGTAGAAGAAATATAGGTAATTCGTTAGATATTTTAAGGAGACCATAGCTAACTATTCTTATTATGTAATTTTAGTGAACAGCAATGAAACCAATCCGGCATTAGGGTCGCTTGATGATAAAGCTGGTAAGTAATTATGGCTATCCTCAGCCATGTACAAGATCAGCAGGATTTTTATATGTAATTATCTTGCTTTAAGTTATTAATTTCATTCATTTACAATCATCTTTTTTACAAATTTTTTGGATTCTTATATTACAATATAATGATGTAAAAAAAAACGTTAAAACTTGTGAAGAAATATGCATACCTACATTCAGTTGGATATTTTCTTCATGTTTAAAAGCGAATTTCTTGTAAAATAAATATGGGTACTTACTTCTATTAGATATTTCAACGAACTAACTATATTTATTATGTAATTTTAGTGTACATCAATGTAACCAATTCCGCATTAGGGTCATCTGACGATAAAGCTGGTAAGTAATTATGGCTATCCTCAGCCATGTACAAGATCGATAGGGTTTTTAAATATTATCGTCTTGCTGTAAGTTATTCACTTTATTCATTTACAATCGTCTTTTTTACAAACTTCTTGGATTCTTATTTACAATATAATGATAAAAAAAACAGTAAAATTAGTGAAGAAATATGCATAAATACCTACATTCAGTTGAATATTTTCTTTCGAATATTGCTAACTTGCAGTTTTTTTTTAGCGTTCAAGAACGAAGTCCAATCAGCAAATGGGTCACCTGGTGGTAAAAATAGTAAGCAGGGTAAGTAATAACTGCTGCCCATAAACATGTTACCTACCGCTGTGGGGTTACAAATATATTTTCTGACCTAAATGGGCTAAAATTACGTAACTCTATTTGCATATTTATTAAAAATCAATCCAAACTTCTTTGGCTTCAATGATGATGAAAAGTAAATAAAATATGTAAACGGATAAAACATGCATTTAGTTCAAAATGAATATTCTAATATGAATGTTTCTAACTAAGACTTTTTTTTAGTGCTCCAAAAGGAAACCCAATCAGCAAGTGGGTCACTTGATGGTAAAGATAGTAAAAAAGGTAAGTAATCGCCACCACCCATAAAGATCTACACACAAAAGTGTATAATGAAAAGTGTATAGTGAAAGTAAATAAAACTTATTAAGCGATAAATCGTGTATTTAGATGAATATTTTAATATTAATGTTGCTAACTTACTTTTTTTTAGTGCCCCAAAGGGAAGCCCAATCAGCAAGTGGGTCACTTGATGGTAAAGATAGTAAAAAAGGTAAGTAATCGCCACTACCCATAAATATCTAAAAACTGTGGAGTTATAGATATGATGCCGATCTAAATGGGCTAAAATTACATACACTACTTGCACGTTCATTTAAAATTAACTTTTTTCCGAACTATATCAGCTTCAATGATAATGATGAAATAAACTTCCACAAATAATTCAAAACAAAAATTAGCCAAATCGGTCCAGCCGTTCTCGCGTTTTAGCGAGACTAACGAACAGCAATTGATTTATATATATATAGATAATAATATTGGACAATTCTGTATAATGTGAGTTAACAATATATAGTCTCACAGTAGCTTCATGTTCAAGCCACTTTCTGGTAGAAGAAATATAGGTAATTCGTTAGATATTTTAAGGAGACTATAGCTAACTATTCTTATTATGTAATTTTAGTGAACAGCAATGAAACCAATCCGGCATTAGGGTCGCCTGATGATGAAGCTGGTAAGTAATTATGGCTATCCTCAGCCATGTACAAGATCAGCAGGATTTTTATATGTAATTATCTTGCTTTAAGTTATTAATTTCATTAATTTACAATCATCTTTTTTACAAAATTTTTGGATTCTTATATAACAATATAATGATCTAAAAAAACATTAACACTTGTGAAGAAATATGCATACCTACATCCAGTTGGATATTTTCTTCATGTTTAAAAGCGAATTTCTTGTAAAAGAAATATGGGTACTTACTTCTATTACATATTTCAACGAACTAACTATATTTATTATGTAATTTTAGTGTACATCAATGTAACCAATTCAGCATTAGGGTCATCTGACGATAAAGCTGGTAAGTAATTATGGCTATCCTCAGCCATGTACAAGATCGATAGGGTTTTTAAATATAATCGTCTTGCTGTAAGTTATTCACTTTATTCATTTACAATCGTCTTTTTTACAAACTTCTTGGATTCTTATTTACAATATAATGATAAAAAAAACAGTAAAATTAGTGAAGAAATATGCATAAATACCTACATTCAGTTGAATATTTTCTTTCGAATATTGCTAACTTGCAGTTTTTTTTTAGCGTTCAAGAACGAAGTCCAATCAGCAAATGGGTCACCTGGTGGTAAAAATAGTAAGCAGGGTAAGTAATAACTGCTGCCCATAAACATGTTACCTACCGCTGTGGGGTTACAAATATATTTTCTGACCTAAATGGGCTAAAATTACGTAACTCTATTTGCATATTTATTAAAAAACAAACCAAACTTCTTTGGCTTCAATGATGATGAAAAGTAAATAAAATATGTAAACAGATAAAACGTGCATTTAGTTCAAAATGAATATTCTAATATGAATGTTTCTAACTTACTTTTTTTTAGTGCTCCAAAAGGAAACCCAATCAGCAAGTGGGTCACTTGATGGTAAAGATAGTAAAAAAGGTAAGTAATCGCCACCACCCATAAAAATCTACACACAATAGTGTATAATGAAAAGTGTATAGTGAAAGTAAATAAAACTTATTAAGCGATAAAGCGTGTATTTAGATGAATATTTTAATATTAATTTTGCTAACTTAGACTTTTTTTTAGTGCCCCAAAGGGAAGCCCAATCAGCAAGTGGGTCACTTGATGGTAAAGATAGTAAAAAAGGTAAGTAATCGCCACTACCCATAAATATCTAAAAACTGTGGAGTTATAGATATGATGCCGATATAATGGGCTAAAATTACATATACTACTTGCACGTTCATTTAAAATTAACTTTTTTCCGAACTATATCAGCTTCAATGATAATGATGAAATATCTTTCCACAAATAATTCAAAACAAAAATTAGCCAAATTGGTCCAGCCGTTCTCGAGTTTTAGCGAGACTAACGAACAGCATTTGATTTTTATATATATAGATAATAATATTGGACAATTCTGTATAATGTGAGTTAACAATATATAGTCTCACAGTAGCTTCATGTTCAAGCCACTTTCTGGTAGAAGAAATATAGGTAATTCGTTAGATATTTTAAGGAGACTATAGCTAACTATTCTTATTATGTAATTTTAGTGAACAGCAATGAAACCAATCCGGCATTAGGGTCGCCTGATGATGAAGCTGGTAAGTAATTATGGCTATCCTCAGCCATGTACAAGATCAGCAGGATTTTTATATGTAATTATCTTGCTTTAAGTTATTAATTTCATTAATTTACAATCATCTTTTTTACAAAATTTTTGGATTCTTATATAACAATATAATGATCTAAAAAAACATTAACACTTGTGAAGAAATATGCATACCTACATCCAGTTGGATATTTTCTTCATGTTTAAAAGCGAATTTCTTGTAAAAGAAATATGGGTACTTACTTCTATTACATATTTCAACGAACTAACTATATTTATTATGTAATTTTAGTGTACATCAATGTAACCAATTCAGCATTAGGGTCATCTGACGATAAAGCTGGTAAGTAATTATGGCTATCCTCAGCCATGTACAAGATCGATAGGGTTTTTAAATATACTTAATCATCTGGCTGTAAGTTATTCACTTTATTCATTTACAATCGTCTTTTTTACAAACTTCTTGGATTCTTATTTACAATATAATGATAAAAAAACAGTAAAATTAGTGAAGAAATATGCATAAATACCTGCATTCAGTTGAATATTTTCTTTTGAATATTGCTAACTTGCAGTTTTTTTTTAGCGTTCAAGAACGAAGTCCAATCAGCAAATGGGTCACCTGATGGTAAAAATAGTGAGCAGGGTAAGTAATAACTGCTGCCCATAAACATGTTACCTACCGCTGTGGGGTTACAAATATATTTTCTGACCTAAATGGGCTAAAATTACGTAACTCTATTTGCATATTTATTAAAAAACAATCCAAACTTCTTTGGCTTCAATGATGATGAAAAGTAAATAAAATATGTAAACGGATAAAATGTGCATTTACTTCAAAATTAATATTTTAATATGAATGTTTCTAACTTAGACTTTTTTTTAGTGCTCCAAAAGGAGACCCAATCAGCAAGTGGGTCACTTGATGGTAAAGATAGTAAAAAGGGTAAGTAATCGCCGCTACCCGTAAACATCTAATTATAAAAGTAACTACTAATTATAAAAAAAAACGTACTCTAAGAAACACTTACACAATATCCTAATAAAGCAAATAAGTAACTAAGTAAGTAGGTAAATTAAAAAAAATACGTCTTAATCAACAATCAAGTTGATAATCATAATTAATTAATTCTGTAATGTATTTTGTAATATTTTTAGTGCTACAATTATAATTATTTTAATTCGTACGCCAAAAGGCAAATCATAGCTGTACATTTATCCATTTATCATATTTTTTTAATACCTATGATGACGAATGAAATTTCATTTCATTGCATTTCAATTTTAGTATCGACTTTGAGTCTTTAATCCAGTAAAAATTCCACTGACACGCAGTTATATAAAGGCATATCATTACCTAGTAAATATTAAGTATTATTAAATATTAATATGTTTTACATATTTTGGTTTGTTAATTTTACTTGTTTGGATTTCTAGTACTTAAATTTGCTAATCTAACAAGTTCCATATACTGTATACATTATTTATTTACCCTATGTGATTATTTTACTTTGTAAATATGCTCGTTAGCCTGAGATACAGGGTTCACTTAGTAACCTTAGTTCAGGTAAATCATATACACACACACACACACACACACACACACACACACACACACACACACACATATATATATATTATATGTGTATATATATGTGTGTGTGTGTGTGTGTGTGTGTATATATCTACACACTGCGAGGCTACACAATACATTTGTTACCGACCTAAATGGGCTTTAATTACAAACCACTACTTGTACGTTCATTTAATATTCTTTTACGATCTACTTGGGCCTTCGCACTAAAAGATGTACTTAGTTGTGCATTTAGTTCAATATAAATTTTGCTAAGTTTAGAGTTTTTTTTTTTAGTATCCAAAGAGGAAGTCCAATCAGCAAGTGGGTCACTTAATAGTAAAGGTAGTAAAAAGGGTAAGTAATCACCGCTGCCCGTGAGCATCTACAAATACGGTGTTATAATAAATATGTTGCCGTTCTAAATGGGCAAAAATTACAAACCACTAATTTATTGAATCAGGCATTACTTTGCGGAGGTCCATATCAATGGTGGTTGTGGTTTGTTAGTCTAACAACTGGTAGCATGGTGTACGGTTGTGTTACTCTGAAGATGAGCTCTGGTTGAGTTCGAAACGCGTCAGTGTGATGTGGTGGTGGTGATAGATGGGTTTGTGTAATTTGTGTGTGTTCTTACAGTATGGAGGTGGAGGAACTGCATGAACACACATATTTTGCATAAGCTTAGGTATCGTAGGTGAGAAAGGAAATTCTTTTAGTTCATTTTTACAAACTCATCATGCGTTTTTAAAAATATCCTTTTTTACAAACTTGGTAAAAAAACATTTAGTTGCATGTTCCTTCCGAATCTAAAAAAAGAAATTAGTTCAGCAAGTGTATCACTATTGTTATTCTGTGGTATCACTTAATGGTAAAGATAGTAAAAACGGTAAGTAATCAGTAATCACCACTACCCATAAACTTCAACAAACCGCAGGGTTTTAAATAATAATATCGTTCCGACCTAAATGGGTTAAAATTACATGACATTATTTGCATATTCATTTAAAATATATCTTTATTTCGATTTTTCTGGTTTTCAGTGAGGATATGAATGGATGAAATGTATGAGGAAAAAAATATGCATGAGAATACGCATGTATTTAGTTAGTTTTTTTTTTAAATTTCGCTAACTTACAGTTTTCTTTTTTTAGTGTACAAGAAGGAAATCGACTCGGCAAGTGGGTTACTTGATGGTATAAGCGACGAAAGTGAGGAAGGTAAGCAGTAACCGCTACCCATATGTACACCTATCTGCAAGATATTGCCGACAAAAACAAAGGCATGGCCAACGTAGAGGGCGCTTTACTTGTTTTTTTAGTTTCTCGTACACGATTTTAATTGATTCGTAGTTACAGCGCAGCAAGTGCAAAGGTCGTAGGCTATTTTTAGTTTAACAAACTTATGATATTGGTGAATATGCATGGGAATACGCATGTATTTAGTTCGATTTTTTAAATCTTGCTAACTTACAGTTTTCTTTTTTTAGTATACAAGAAGGAAATCGACTCGGCAAGTGGGTTACTTGATGGTATAAGCGACGAAAATGAGGAAGGTAAGCAGTAACCGCTACCCATATGTAGGTACACCTATCTGCAAGATATTGCCGACAAAAACAAAGGCATTGCCAACGTAGGCGCTTTACTCATTTTTTTTAGTTTTTCGCATACGATTTTAATTGATTCGTGTGGTTACAGCACAGCAAGGGTTAAAGGTTGTAGGCTATTTTTAGTTTAACAAACTTATGATAATGACGAATCAATAGGTGATCTCTTAGTGACATTAAAGGTGTCTGAAGACAATGACCTAGAATAATGAAACCCTCAACCTTTAACGTCTCTAATAACTGTAGGTTGCCGTAGTCGTGAAGAGACATGATTGCCATCTGAGCCACGTCACGATGCAACATTCATGTCGTCGATGATTGCGCAGTCGCGGGCGCTAAACGTTCGGAATGTTTATTAGATTTTGGACGGTTTTATTGGTGTTATTTTTATTGATTTATATCGATGACATTGTTCGTCACTCTGATTTATCAATGAGTTTTAACTGATTTCGTTTTGATATCTAGAGGCACTTATGGCACTACAAAGATCTACATAGATTTAAAAAATCATTATGAAGTCAGGAATACATTTTTGCGTCTTTTTACAACGTGAATTTTTGGTAACATGTACTTACTCCAAAATTAATAAGAAGTTTTGTAGCTTATTGGTTTGACCTATGGACTCATAATAGAGTCGTTATTTCGAGCTCAGGCGCACCTCTGAGCTTTTCAGAATTTATATGCGATATCACATTGTATGTGTATCACGAGCTTTACGGGGAATGAAAACCACCGACGTAGAAATTTAATGGTGCGTTTGAAGTTCTCAATGCGCGTTGGATTTGGATGGGTACTACGGCCCAAGATGTCTTATTCTGAGAAGAGGCTTGTACCCTGTAGTGGGACGTACCTACCTATACTTAAAGGGCTGAAAGATTTATTTGTTCTTATTATTAATTAAATAAAATAAATAAATTAATATAATAATAAATAAATTATTTCTTTTTTAGATCACTTGACTACAGATCGACTGCACATGATTAAAAACATACACTGACTAAACTTTTGTCCGCAGTGCAACGACCAATGGACATTAAGAACCGCCCTCGCATACCGATACCCGACGAAGACCCGTACAGCATCGCCACCAACACCGCCAACGGTTCAGGGTCTTCGGGAAGCTCTGGTTACGGGCTCGGGAACGGGCACGGGGTTGTCGCGGCCACGAGGGAACAGCTCATGATGCAGATGGGCCAGCGGCGAGGTGACAAGCCGCCGAAACTGCCGCCAAGAGAGACCGGTTATGGGCCTGCTGATATTCCTAAGGTAAGACTTTAGTACTTTATAGGCCCGGCTACACGTAGCGACTTATATGCGCAAACGGTGAAAAATTGGCCTAAAAACTGTATGGCGTCCAAAAGCAGTTTGTGTGGTACACAGTGCCCTTAGTGTAAGTTTTTGGTTACAAAATACGTCTCGATCGCGTTCGCGTTAAAATCTAAATTTGTACGGAAACACGAACAGCGCCTCTAGCGGAACGTTTGCGATGTTCGTGTTTCCATACAAATTGAGATTTTAACGCAAACGCGATCGAGACGTATTTCGTAACCGAAAACTTACACTAAAGGTACTGTTTTGCTGTTTTAACGCACATGCTTGCTTGTGCAAATTAGAATTTACGCAAACCTATGATTGAGCGTGTAGCCGGACCCTAATGGATACGATACGTTGAAAGCCGGGTTTTGACTAACAAGAAAAATAGTGTAAGTTGCAATACATGCGAGGCCGTAAAGCCAACGAGTTAAAGTGGTCGATCGAGCACCGCAATGTAATGCAACTTGCTCGATATTTCTTGCAGGTCTAAACTGGGCTTTAGGATTATTTTAGACTAGTATTTACCCGCGGCTCCCCATGCGAAAATATTAAATTCAGCAGTTGAATTAAAATTCTGAGATTTTTACTAAATTCTCATGGTAATTTGGAAAAACTACATCATGGTCTGCATTGACGTTACATATAAACAGTGATCAGATAGTCGGATGCATAAAAACCTATAGTCGAAACACTGAATTTTACGATCCCAGAATCGCAGGATTTTTTCGATAGCAAAGTGCATTCCATATTAACCAACACCTAAACTTTAGGTAAATATGCATCTGATTATCCGGTCACTGCATATAAGTTAACCGTCCCAAATTTCAAACTGAAACCAGCGGTTGAGATTTCAAAATTTTATCTCGATCCCATGGGCATATCTTGATAAAAATTACTTACCTACGTGTTATTTTTTTGTGAAAGAGTAACAAACATCGATACTAACGTGAGCAACAAGTATATACCTAACTAGTAACGCGAAAGTTTGACGCTATGTCAGTATATTATGTATATTTATGCCCTCGACTATTACTTAAATTCGAGCTAACACTTAATGTACCAAACAATAACTAGGTAGTTCCAGTCAACGCCAGGTCATTTTGTAATGGATTTGAGACGTTTCGTTTCATTTTATTAGAACTTAACCCATAACCTCATACGATAAACTTTAAACCAAAAGCTTACCCAAGGCTCAGGTTTTTTATACAATAGTGATACAAAAACTTAATGACTAAAAAAAACAAAGACCTGCGTTTTTAGGGCACCAGATTTAGGCCATTAATTATCTTCCACTGTAAAGGGTATATTTATTTATGTGCCTGAATTAGATTTCAAATGTCAAATTTAATAACGTCGATAGTCCTTGAACATGCCTTTACAAGTATACCTAATAATATCAAATTGCATTAGCATTCGACTAATTGATAATCTACGCAATTTTCAGAATCTATAACTCGCTCGCAATTCGTGACGACGTTATCTTACTTACGTTTAGAATTGCACAAATCACAAATACTAGACCGGAACCTACGTGATTGAAATATCAAGTTTCAAAATAACATATCCATTCTGTTTTTGATACTCACACAGTTACTGAAATGTTTGATAAACTAAATAATCAAAGAAATTTTTTTGCTAATCAAACCATGTTTTTTTATTCGTTGATATGCTAGGTTTTTTAATCTGCGACAAGAATGCGGAGCTGCATTTTGTTATTCCTGACGCCTGTATACTTGCCATGATATTTTAAGGTATTTTTCAACCTATTTGAAGCTCCCGCTCCGCTCAATCTCAGACCTCTCACACCATTAGCTCGCAGACAACTACAATTCAATTTTCAACAGATTATTTATCAACCGTAACTACGGCCTGCCCTTCATGTCAAATTAATTTAATGGCACCTAAATTAAGATACCGCCTCGCACATGATTGAAAAACATTTCCATATTCGTAACACGAGTTGTGGTTGCCAATGCCAATCGCCGCGGTAATTCTTGCAAGTGAAGATTGCCCCACGAATTTATCTTCTCACTCATAATGGCGGTTTTTATTCGGAGTCTGTTCTTTGATTCTTGGTTTTCTCGCGGGACGAATCTGGAGTCTTTGTAACACCAGTAAATTACATTTAGACTAGGGTTGCTATAACTCAGCATTCGTCCTGAGAACTCACTCAAGCGACTCTATGCAGGATTATTGCCGGATATTGAATGTAAATCTGAGGATTTTCAGAAAATTCTTGAAACTAACTATGTACTACTTAGATTAAAATTTACAGAGTGATTTTTTTTAGATTTTTTGGTTAAAACGTTACTAAACGGCAAATAATCGAGATCCACAGTGCACAAAGTTACTAATAATATGCCTTTTAAATTGTATAAAAAAACAGAAATGCAATAAATTCTCAGGATTTTTTATTTATTTTTTAACTGGTACCTAACTTTAATTTAGGCAACCCGCATGCCGCTTGTTGTGTTGTTTTCACCGGACAACGGACCGTTTTTTGCCGGATTTGCAGTGTTGTATGGCTTACATTGTATGTGTATACATGCACCGGGCACTTTTCCGGCGACTAAGCCATACAACACCGCAAGTCCGGCAAAAAAAGGGTCTGTTGTCCGGATAAACAACGGACGTCTACAAGCGGCGTTATTATTCAAGATGCATGGCACATGATCACCAAAAGTTTTCTTAGCTCACAGCTTAAAATAGGATACGTGGGAGAGCCCCATCACTTGACACTAAAGCTAGTCTGGTTATTCACATTAGTTTTCGTAACGTTCTAATCGTTAACAACGATGTTAAAACATATACTTAACATTAATCATAACAATATTTTGGAAGTTTAGTCATTAAAATAACTTCACTAAATCTACCTGCTTCTTTTACAACCTGTCAAAAATCTGAGACCGTAAAAATAAAAATCATACCTAAAGCCACTACTATAAATCTTGAGGAGCTCTTAGCGACATAAGCAATTTTTCAAGCCCCACAAATGCATTAAGGGCGATAAGGGACCGATGAATGCAAATCGAATGCGAAAAAGTGTCACCCGAGAAGAATAATGAACTACACATTCGGTGAAAAAACCAGACGACCTGTCTTACATATCACATTTTTATCAAAACCATTCCAATACGTTTACTTTTATCTGTTCTCTTATACAAAGTGTTTTAGAATATAAAATTATTTTGTATATTGAAGTTTTCTATTTAGAATTTCGTCAAGCAACGTCTCACTCTTTGAACATCGAGCAATGCAGGAAGACATTTGCTAACCGCAATTTAAGAAAATCTTGAAATACGAAAACAAGGGTGTTCAGTTAAATTAAAATATTTCAGCAGATTATATTCGAAATTAATTTTAAAACACCCTGAGTATTACATCAACTTTTATTTCAACTTGTGCTTGAATAAAGCAATAACGATTGTAAATGGTCTTTACCTCTATGTTGATGATTGTATCGTTTTTAGTCTTTTTAAAAATACGGCTCCAAGCTTATTTCCCTCAGATTTCAAGGTCCATATAATTACGGCAAAAGAACCTTTGCCTGTCGTATCAACAGACGTGTCTGGATAATTGGGGTAATACACAATTATCCTTACATTCCAAGAACAATGTAATCCTTTGTATTCACGACTCATAATAGTCACATTATTACCGGCAAATGATTCGTAACTAAAGCGACCTACACCTGCAAATGCTATTTCTTGGGTTCCATGGTCAATTTGGCACCCTTAAAGTTTCATTTCGTTTTTCCGGACATCTTATTGTTTATTCGTAAGTCACACAGTCGTTTCACTGAACTCTAATAAAAAATGGTTTAAAAATTGGTTTGGAGTGAAAAATTAGGATGTTTTTTTTGTGAAGTAGTATTTATCATACAAAGAAAATTACTTTGAAACGTATTTACTTACCCTATAGAGTAACTACATTATACTCTGAATTAACTGATGTATTATTGCATTGTTTCCTAACCTGTGGTCCGCGGACCCCTGGGGGTCCGTGAGCATATGTTTGGGGGTCCGCGGTCCCATACGCATCTATCTTACTTAGAGCATTGACAAAAATAATATTGTCCGAAAATTGCAACTTTTTTTCACTTACGGGTCCTTGGAATTATGCTTGATTTCTTTGGGGGTCCGCGGCTGAAAAAGGTTAGGAACCGCTGTATTATTGAATGATGATGAACAATACCCAATCAAATCAAATTAGACCACATCGACGCTGTGCTGCACAGTCCTTCTACCCAATCTGGTCCACCACTCTGTAAACGCCTTGGACCATCTATCGCCGGTCAGTCTTGCCAAATGCACTGCCTATTCTTCTTCGTCTTCATGTGCTGCCTCTTCAATTACTGAAGGTTGGCCAGCAACTAATATTTATATTAAATATTTCTTCTTGTCCTTCGCGAGGTAGAACAGCTCAGCAGCACTTCTGACTCTGGTCCACTCTCGAATCTCGTGTCCGTATTTTGGAATTGGAGATATACTCAACATGGCTCGCACTAAAACGTAGTGGTTATATTCTCTTTGGCTCGCACATGACAAACGAAATGAAAGTTACGATTTTTAGGAGATAGTTACTCTAGGTACAGAACCCAATGGCGCGTACAGGGTATATATCCTTAACCTATTTTTTAAAGAGCTCAAGCTCCTGTGCATATTATTTATTGAGATACAACAAAATCATGCTACACAATCATGATAACTCAAACATGACTCGCACAAGCTCTTGATCGCTTTTCAGATATAGTCTCGCCTCCCGTTTTTTCTCCAATTCTGAGTGACTTTCTCTAGACCTTGCTGCATCGTCATCTAGTCGTGACCGGCGCTCATTGAATTACTATTATGTTATCTTTAACATCACTAAGGTTTAATATATCTGATTTGGGGATCAAAGGGCTTTTCACTTGAAATTCCCATCTTGGTTTTTTAACAAAATCTCTGACAAAGAAAAGAAAAAAAGATTCATCCTTTATTTTATTACATATAGAGACATCAATAGAAGAATCGTTTAAATTTATAACAAACAAACTTTTAAACAACTTGTAGGTAATAACATTTCAAACTGTTCTATCTACTTACGTAAACCATCAGATATAAAATTTTGAATCAATTTAGGAACATTAACTTCGTACCAATTAATCATTAGGTACTTATCTCCAACAATAAAATTGATGAAACTTAAGTGACAACTTTACATACCCTTAACTTTGTCATCAATAAATACAAGAATAAATACATAAATATAAAAATAAATATTTTATATGTCCCTTCAGTCGTTCCAAGGGTGGTGTTCATAATTTTCACCCGATGATAAGATCCTTCTTCTATATGACGGTCATATAAGGCATTATTGTCGATATCATCTCTTTGTAAGATAAAATCTTGGTTTGGCGTGGGTTTAGACGGTTATTAGCACATGTTTTTGTACAATTTCTAGCCACTATCTCAAATACGTTGTAAAAAAAAGTGACTTGTTAAAGATAGTAGACTGAATCTGAATACATTTGAGAAGTCATGTAATGCGGATCTATATAAATGTCAAAGTTGTTGTCTTTATGGGCTTTGAATGGATCTGCTATTTCGCAATTTTATAGAGCATTTAAAAGGGATTGAAAAAGGCGTACCTACGTACCTATTTTAAACTCCAGCGCATAACTGTTATACCTCGCACACAGGAATATGTCATTAACAGCCGGATTTTGACATTCACTCATTCATTCTCTTTTTATGTAATTTTATTTTGTGAACTATTAAAAATACTTAACAGTGGTTGTTAATAGATAATGGTGGCTAATTATTTGGCTCCAATTTTGTAGTGTCCTTAAAAAAATATTAGAAAGTTTGTGAGGATGTGTATGTTTGTTTGTGTGCGTGTTTGTGTATGAGTAACGCCTTTACGCTAAAACGGCTTCTCGCTAAAGCTGAAGTATAACACAGGCTAATTTTTATTCCGATATTCCCACGGCATAGGGATAAAATCTCCAAATAACAACCGCTGGAGTTAGAGTCATTAAATTTCGTATAGCCGTTTTTAATGCAATATCAATAAAAACCACGATGTAACTTTTGGCAATTCACACGGGAATTGGGAATTTTGTAAAATCCCGGAATATCAATTAAACTGCTGTCTAATGATCTACGCGTGCGAAGCCGCGAGTAAAGTTTAGTATGTAAGTATTAAATCCACTGTTGGATTTTAAAAAAATGTTTTTTTTTTTCCTTTTGACAACCTTAAGAAAATTTATAGGTAAAACGCGTCAAAGTTCTAAAAATCTATCAAAATCCATACTAATATTATAAATGCGAAAGTGTGTTTGTATGTTTGTGTGTTTGTATGTTTGTCCCTCTTTCACGCCGTAACGGAGCGACGGATCGACGTGATTTTTAGCATAGAGATAGTTTATTGGCCCGAGAGTGACATAGGCTACTTTTTATCCCGGAAAAATGCACAGTTCCCAAGGGAACAGCGCGCGATAACCGAATACCGCGCGGGCGGAGCCGCGGGCAATAGCTAGTAATGAATAAAACAAAAAAATCAAGTCTATAATAGAAAAATACATATAATCTAAATGAATAAAATCTAAATAATATGTTGTTTGTTAGTAAAATGTGTAAAGCCTGACGTTGATCGGAACTTTAACAAGTTACGTTCCTTTTAAAATTATGTGCTCTATATATTTTTTTGCTATTCTAACTAACGGACTATCATATGTATATATTTTTACCATCTTTCGAAACAATAAAAACAAAATAACTTGTGCTCATAGTCATTCTAATTTCTTTTAACGTTGTTTGATTGTGTAATAAGTGGTACGTAACTGAATGAAAGGTTTGTAGTTTTTATTGGTAAACATAAGCATTTTTTTATTTTCAGCCTGACTACGATGATATTGAGGACAACCGTCTGCCGAACCAGTTCCCTAGAGGCAAATCGGACAAGGGGAAGGATAACAAAAAATACGGTAAGTCATTATAGATTAATTAAGCTGAACAATTGCAATTGATTGTCATCTATAGAATAAAACTGCAAAAATTGATATTGTTTTAAAATACTCTCTATATTATAATAATATACGGATATTTTCGCGTTAAAAGGTAAAGGGTACTGTTACATTTTTTACTGAATCAATGTAGATCGAAAAAACTGAATTAAGAACCTTCAAACGATTAATTTTACAGTTTTTTTTTTAATTATTTAGAAACAAACAGTCTTATACAATAATTTTAATTACAATATTTTTTTTTTTTTGTACATGCCACTTTATAAAGTGTATAATAATTGTGATCATTATAAACTCAAAATTAACTAAAAAAATATTTTTAAAATATCAACACACGTGAAAGTGAAAATGGTTCAAGTACTCTTGTACGTACAGTCTAGGTCAAAAATAGGTATCCTTGCACTTTAGTACCTTGTCACCGTATGAATTCCGACAATTTTAACAAAATTTGAAACATGAACTGATCGCGACTTAGTACGAGTAAGTGTAAAGTAAACATATTATTATCTTCGTCCTCGACCGTCCTATTCGGGTACATCAACTATCAAAACATCACTCACCTTAGTGTCAGGACCACACTTCACCTTGGCTCGCGCACTCCCGAACACACTACGTTCCAATTGTCGAAGTCTCAGACAATGCCTCCGTGTCGCAAACAGCTGACATTTGGAGCTATCCTTGATATTTTCTAGCGGTATTTAGAACGCAGTCGGCTTAGGGTTGATATTCTTCCTTACTTACCGTGTTTTGAAGGTATCGAGTAAATATGTGTTTAGGAAAAAAATATAAATATTTATTTTTTTACATGAAACTGACCCTGATTTATTTACCCCTATCTCATCTTTTAAACTCGTTCTTTATGTGGAACCCACAAAACTATGTAGTTATAAAATACTATATGAGAATAATAGGTTACAACTAATTTGATTTAATAAAATCTAACTCAAAGAACGTGTGCGCCTTCACAGCAAGAGAGACAAAAAGCAGCGACATGATTATGATTTTTACTAAAGAGAATGCAAATTATGACATTTCTATTTCTCTTGTTATAAGTTCAAGAATGATAGGGTGATAGCCAAGCACTTGCCTAACTTCAATCGAATATACCCTAGATTGACGAACAAAACTAAACGGCAGAATTCAAGTCTAGGCACCTGATGTGGCTGCCATTATTTCTATCAATAACGCGTCCGACTAAATAATTAATTTTGTAAACTTTTGTCAAACGTCTTAGAATACCAAAACTATAATTTATCAACAGATGTATTTTACCAACCTAATAAATTGCAGGTCATAGGACGTGAACACACGGCACGCACATGTGATCACAGCCTGTGGACACCTAGCTTTCTCGCTTTTCATGTTCATGTAGCTCCGTGCACATTCGTGCATGTTAGCGGCATTAGGACAGTTCTGTTAAGACATTAATTTCTGTTTATCTGGTTCTACGAACATCTTGCCACGTGGTTCAGATCGGCGAGTCGAAGGAAATCATTTAGATCTGGGGTCTTTGGCCTTATACCACGAGAACGTGTTTCTATTTCAAATTGACCGGAGTTTTACTAGATTTTCTACTAAGTATACTACATTGCGAACTACTTAAACCATTATTTAGTTTTGAGCCGTCTGCGGCCTACGTACAACATGAACGTTTTGATTTTTGATTTTGCTGAAACTCTTTTAGGATTCTTAATAAGAAACTTTGCCATTTCCATCCGTGTGTCTGTGACTTAGTTTTAGTTTTACAGAATACAATTTTGTTTCATTTTGACATAAACAAAACTTGAGATTTTTTCTAAAAAAAAAAGGAACCATCTTTGTATCTTCTTTATCTGAACATGGTATTTAAACTAGACTTTGTTATACGTCTAAATAAACCCATATTTATACATTTTCAGATGACCCGTACTACTGTGGTCTACGGGCTCGCGTACCTAACTTCGTGAAGGCGAACGGCGTGAAGATACTACCGGCAATGGCAGAGCGTCTTACGCTCAAAGACGCACCAGTGCCCAGCAAGCGATTCAGCGTGGCCCACGCTCATCCGGGGCCCTTCCCGCCCCACATGGCCCCTTACGCTCACGCCCCTTTGCCTCCACAAGCCCTCTGGCACGCGCGCTCATACGAAAGCGGAATCGGTGCGTACGAACGACCCCCGAGAAAGGAAAAGCTCATGT
The DNA here is from genome assembly GCA_037349165.1 of Choristoneura rosaceana. Taxonomy (NCBI): domain Eukaryota; kingdom Metazoa; phylum Arthropoda; class Insecta; order Lepidoptera; family Tortricidae; genus Choristoneura; species Choristoneura rosaceana. The sequence continues at coordinate 5,396,053 of JAZBNJ010000026.1, forward strand.
ACCAATTCTACCCCGACAGGGACCGCCGGCTGCGTCCACTAGTCATCCAACAGCCCCGCTAGTGTACATAAAGACTAACCTCGCACTTTAACATCCTGAAGCAGGCTCTTCGCTCCAGTATTGGTATTTAAACGTCATTTTTCTGTTGCTTAGCTTACTCTACGCCTGGCTGCTTCAGATTGCATCCTCACTCAAGTAAATCTTGTTTTATTTTGGATTGTTATTATTGTGTTCCTCATCACTGGGTGGCAACAATTTTAAATTTTCTTTCCTTTCACGTTTCTGTGGGAGCACTATTAGACCTTCTGGTATATAAAGGTACTTTTCTCTAAGCATCTTTACTCTTTTGTTTTTCGTTACTATTGCTATTTGTTTTGATTAGAGCAAACAAAATCCTTCGTTATTTTAAGTTTATGTTTAACTCAACATTTTTGTCTTGTTCTGATTGATATTTAATTTGCACTTCTGTAGGTTTCGTTGCTTTATAATTAAAAAATACCACATACGGGACTTATCACGGTAAACACACGAGTAATATTTGCCTCGACGTTTCGACCACTTTACAGTGGCCGTGCGGACACGAGCAGACTGAAGTGTGGTGTGTCAAGTATGCCTGGCAGCGCGAGTACCACAAATAGTACCGACACTCGTATCTCGAATTGCTCGCACTTGGTTATTTTATTAGGGTTACGCATCAAAGGGTAAAAACGGAAACCCTATTAAAGACTTCGCTTCACAAAAATATTTATACACGACCTTAATGTTCATGCAATAAACTCCTGTAGGTATGCGTATGCTTGGCGTTACGTATTTGTGACAAACATTTTTTATCCGTAAAATGTGTTACAAAACCATTTTCTTTTTAATTTGCCACCAATCTCTTGTCCTAGAACTCGCTTTCCAGTATCTGTTATTTAGTTATTTAACGAAAAGTCATAGATACATAAATAAAAGTTACATATTATAATAGGTATTGTCCATAATTAAACGTCCTAGTGCCCGTCACGCGCGTCACAAGAAACTGTATATTGCAATAAAATAAAATTAAACATGCCAGCTTTTGGGACGGTGACAAGTACTCGTACGTTTATATCTTTTTGTTTTAATCATCGAGTAAATAATAAATAGGTAGTTAGATGCAGCATTTTAGGATAGTGCAAGTGATGCTTTTGCGCAAGTCTCAACCCCAAACTAATTTAGTTTTAGCTAACATTTGTGGCTAATTTATATTCCATAATTGGACATAGTTATGCAAACAGGAACCAATCTACACCTCCCCCCAAAATTGAGATGTGTATGCAACAAGTTACTAAAATGCACTCTATCGAATTGATAGAAGGTGCATTTTAGTAACTTGTTGCATGTATGTATACCTACTTATCTAGACTTTGGGGGAAGGTGTGTTTTGGTTCCTATTTGCATAACTACGTCCAATTAAACCCATCAAAGGGCAGTAGGTAAGCATAATTCTATGTCGTGTTTAATAACACATAATGTTCTGTTGAAGAAATTGAATCACGTTACACTATAAGAATCTTTTCGTTACATTTATCATACTCTTACTTGACCTACTTACCTTCTATTTCCGTCAAAGAAATATCAAGTAAGATTAATTGTGAAATGGTTCCACAGAGGCGCAAGATTCATTTTCGACGACTATGTAGCGTGGACATGAATGTGAGCACAGATTTTAACACTGACATTTGACACCTTAGAGTCTGATTTGTAGACGGGGTCTCGGTCGCATTTCAATCTATGTCATTCAATATTCACCTGTATGACGAGATATTGAATCACTGTTGAATTAGGATACATAAACCTGTAATGACAGTCGTGTGTATGTAATAAATAAATAAAAAAAAAAAAATATTTTACAATATAAATCTTTTGTCATTTAAAAACTCCTACTTAAATAAATTTAAACAGTGAAATAAATATTATTTGGATTATATTTACTCTGCGTCCTACATTATATATATTTACTTCGTTTTGATAAACATTTGCGTAACAAACGTTTTAATTTGTCACTGTAACTCCCTACACAAATGTTACGCAAATGTTTATCAACACGAAGTAAACTAGAAATATGATATTATTTAGTATTTCATCGTCATCAGGTATAATTATTGTGATTTTAACAGGACATAGATTTAAATGTGACATGGTCTCTATCCGATACGTTAAAAAGGAAGCAGAAACCGAGCAACAACGAAATACTAGACTCTCTTGTAAATAGGTATTGCTTAAAAGTGAACAGTAGGCACCGGAAGAACTGTGAATTCGCATTGCTCTTCCCGGATACAGGCCCTGCTAGCTTGGCACGTAGCTGGCACTATAATTAACGACCACAATCCTTACAGATGGAGAGCACTACGACCCATACGCGTTATACGGCCGCCTTCCTATGCCTGGACGCGGCTTTCCGCCCCATCCGATGCAACAACAGCGAAAAATGTACATCGGAGACTGGGATTAAATTGCACCTTAAGACACATTAAATTTTCATTGTTTATAGCCTCTTGAAATTACGGATTGAAATTACGGTGTGCATGTTAAACTTTAGGTAGAAACACATGCGTTGGATATTGTTACATTGATGTTGATGTCGGAAAAGCGTGGCATATATATAAAGCGAAAGCTTATATTTATTGGATAGATAGGATTGTGTTATATCAATGTGACTGTATCTCAGATGGATAGTTAGTGTAAATACTCGGTTGTAAATTTGATTGTACAGTAGGGATAATGTTGTACACTTTTCATGTTTTGTTGCATTCTTCGTTGATATTCAATGGACACTGAATGCGTCCGCCGCTTGAATTGTTTTTTCTTTATAATATAAATTGAAATTATTGTAATATGTTACTGGCCTTTTTTATTGTTTCGAATTTTAAAATAAGATAGAGTTAAAGATAGGTAGTTATACCTTCTGCTTAGGTCATTATTGACAATAACGACGTATCTTAGTTAGATTAAAATATTGAATTAAATATTGTGACTACAATGTATCACTGCCACTATGTTTTAATACATTCTTTTGTTGACTTACGAAATGTTTGCTATTTATTTATTAATTGTGTCAATCCTAGTCAAAACTGGGTTGGGAAAACAAGACATTAACTGAGGTGAAATAGTGACTCGCATGGGTGGGACCTTTGGTATGTTTTATACACAAAGAAATTGGAATACTAGGGATTAGTAAAATTTTAAAAATATTAGACTTGGCAACGTAATTTACAGTGTCGACATTTTATGTTTTTTTCCTAAAGTGTTTGAAAATGTTAATTAAATTACCTACACAGTAAAATCATGTTATAATCTTTACAAATCTTTCTTCTTTTTCTTGTTTCTTTTGTAAATATATTTTCTTTTCTTTATTTTATCGAACTTAGCAATAATATTGTGTAAAGTAGGAAAAAATACACTTAACTTTCTTATTTTTAAATGTATTCCAGGTTTTTCATACGTTTCCGCCAATACTCAATATAATCTTATATCAATACCAACTTAGTTTTAAATTATGTTTTAAGTAGGTATTCGATTGATGTAATTTATTATAAGTTTTATACAGTGTACGAATTATTACTATTGAATACGACTAAAAATACCATTAATAAGAGTAAAAAATATTAATGAAAAGGCCTCTGACGAACTCCTGACAGAATTGAATAATCTTATAACATGCGATACATCGACGTTAGCGCTCGCACTAGGTAGTTTTATTATTTTCTGGCGAAGTGCGACGTTTCTTACAATATACTTCCATGTCTAATGTCTATTTCGTCTCACTAATTAGGCATACTTACCAGTTTTAAACCCCCGACTGCAAAAAAAGGAATGTCATAAGTTTGACCGTTTGTCTAAGAACCATTGCTAGAAAACCTGATTTCAAACAAAAACCGCATCCAAATCGGTCTACCCATTTAAGAGCTACCGTGCCACAGACACACAGACACACATAGCGGTCAAACTTATACCACCCCTCTTTCTGCGTCAGGGGTTACAAAGTAGGTGCAGGCGATCGGAAGGAAGTATGCTGCAATCATGGAAACTCAGCCCTGTAGATTTAATGTTCGTAATTTTGTATCCAATAATTTAAGTGCCTAAAGCGTCTTCAAAATCACATGCTTCAAACATTGGAATAGACGTTGTCAGACCTGTAAATTGTTTACTTGTAGAATTAATATTTTTTTATTAAAATGAAAACATGTATATTAAAAATTAAAAGTTGCAGGTGCTACTCAGGTTACCATAAAGTATCTTTTAAATGTTTTACATAATTATACTATTGTAAAGATACTCCCTCTTCGAAATGTCACAACAAAACGAAATGCATTTTCCAAGCATACTGTTATATGTTAAAACTAATCTTAAAGTAACGGTAACAATCTGGACATCCTTAGGTTAATTAGTATCAACATCCAACTTATATACTGTTACATAGGGTGTTGGTTAATGAGTAACCTAATTTATATGTATATCGATAAATAAAAAAATATTTTTAAAACTTTTTATTTTATTCACATTATTTATTTCGGTTTTGTATATTATGTCACTGACTGAGGTTGACCAGCGATTCCTATTAAGAAACAAGAAATGTATGTAGCTCTATTATTATGCGGGATGGAAATAATTTACTGCATTTCTTTGTTAAATTACTTAAATAATAAAGTACCACATTGTGGTAGCATAGTTTTTAAGATTGGTTTTAGGAGTTCTTTTGTGTTTTCTATTTCAACTCCAAATTTTGTTACTATTACGGTCATCCCATAAAATCCGTATCGAAAATACAAACTGAAACAGATCCAAGTCCTGGGACCTAGGTTTGACTCCTAGTGCTGGTCTCTTTTTCTGGTTTTTCTGTGCATCTATCTTTCAGTTTGTATTTTCGATATGGATTTTACGGGATGACCGTAAAAGTAACAAATTTGGAGTTGAAATAAAAGATACAAAAAGACTTCAAAAACTAATCTAATTTCATTGCTTAATAGGGACATTTCTTGCTCGGGTGAGTGGTTAGTTCCAATGGAGTGTTGCAACTTTTTCGATGAGGGCTATAAACATAGATGTCGCTAGTGTCGCTGATTAAGTGACTAAATAAGAAACAAACAAGCTGAGATATGTGGTGCATAAGAAAAATTCTTGTCTGTACTCCTGCCCTGTCCTGTGGTAGTCAGAATCAGAATCAGAAAAAGTGTTTATCGTAGAGCATAGGTAGGCTGTAAGATACAGAGTTGTTAAGACATTTTGTGATCTTCTGTATTGCCAATGGGCGTACAAAACATTAAATTGGTAGGTAGAAATACAAAATTAAGCACACACAATCAAAATTAAAATTACATTATATAGTGTAGGGGTATGGCACGCAGCACGGAATGCTGAGGACCTGGGTTCGATTCTCAGCGCTGGTCTCTTTTTCTGGTTTTTCTGTTTATCTATGTTTCAGTTTGTATTTTCGATAGTATAGTTTTAAATTGATATCTTATTTACGCAATCCATTTCTTGATGAGAGTCTTGACATATTCTCTATCGTCCGTGAGTGCACTTGGTTCTCCTTTGGATTGACTCAAAATATCACAGTGTGACGTTCCATTTGTCATCCTGACAAGAACAGTTTCTGAGAGATTAGTCAGTACCCCCAGTCTATGCCAAGGGTCCATGTCTCCATGAGTGAAAATAACATTGGTTACGTTTGGTGTAAGTCCGCCATAGATAACATTACTTTCTGTCACTCCATCATTCACTCGCTCTTCGTTGAAATCCTCGCCATATATGCCTTGGCATAATTTTATATAAAGATCAACAGGGGTACCATTGCCAAAAGGTTGCTTATTAGATGTCGTTGTTTGGAAATAGCCAAATTCTGTACAAGACTGATACAACCAAAAAAACATGGCACTCTTTTTATCCGATTTTTCACCCTCAATAAGCGCCATAAAGTCGTAATCATTACAATAGGTGTCATCCTTATAATTTACCCCAATATGAGTCCAATTATTTTCAGAAAGCTCTTGACAATGTTTTCTTATTGTCTCAGGAGTACCATATTGGGCTTTACCTTGAAAAACTGAGAAGTTCTCCAAGAAAAACAACTGTTGGTTCTCTACTACGAACATATCCGTTTCATCGCAAATGTTCATTTCTCTTTTTAACGTTTCAATTCCACCAGAAGACTTAATCAATTCTGAGTAGTGACTGAACTGTCTTCGTATTCTATTGACACAGTCGGAGGAGCCGTACTTTTCATAAACATCATTGACAGTTTCAAGATATTCATAAAAGTCCTTCTTTGCCAAAACTGGTCCACTGCTGGACACTGCTGCATCGACCAAATCTGGATAAAGCACTCGCATCCAAGCTGCGAGATTACCTGCATATGAACCACCAACGACTACCACTTTAGACGATTTGAATTCATCAGCAGATTTTATATGTTTAATTAGTTCGGCCAAGTCGGCTAACGCTTGTTTCGCACTCAGGAATTTCAGCCATGATGTGGTTACTGGGTATACGGGTAAGCTCGCACCGTAATAGCGGTGCTCGGTTGAAAAAAGAGCACCATTTGTGTCTCTTGCCAATTGACATGTCAAGAAGCGATCACTCTGTATACTTCTGAAACTTGCTGTCCACTCTCCGTTAATGTATAGGTAAATAGGTCCATTTGGTTTCCAAAGATCAAGTCTCTTGAAATATCTCATCTTCCAGAACTTGTTCCTTGCAACGAAATGGTCAATGGGCTGTTCGATCCAGTGTTCCGTGATTTCTGATGCATTATTCTTAGCACTATTGTCATATTTCAGGACATCATTCTCTCTGAATGAACTCAAGCCGTGCACATACCTCAAGCTTAATAGGATAAGTACAATACGATGCATGTCTGACACAAACTGTGCTCTCGTTCCACACTATCTGCTATCTGTCAACGCCCGTATTTATACATATATAACTCAACCCGTATATACACATCGCATTTTTTGCATTTTATCTCTTTATTTCAGTAGATATAGGTACTTCAAGGCAAGGACGCCGGGATTAGTATTTAGACTGAAACGTTTATCAATTATCAGATTTGCATTTGACCTGACAAGCGTTTTACCTAGAGACTCATCACTCAAAACACTCAGTTGGACGTAGTTTAGCGAAAAAGATCCCTCAAAAAATATTTTTGAATTTTGGATCTAATTTCAGTAGGAACAAAAGCGAAATTAAAGAAAAACATGACAGTGCTTCGGATCTCTCAAGTGTCAGTAATTTCACCGGCTGTCTTACCCTCCGCGCCGAAACACAACAGTGTAAACACTGCTGCTTTACGGCAAGATTAGCGAGCAAGATCGTGGTAGCAATCCGGGCGAACCTTGCACAAGGTCCTACCACCTGCATGATGATGACAGGATGACAGGATGACACTGTCGTGATCTTCGACGGCCTATCTTGGGAGGCAGTTTATAATAGTTCTGATTAATAAAATGGTCGAAAGTCAAAAGTTTAGTTACCGGCCAACACTCACCAACCGATCTTGGAAAGTTTTTAAGAGAAGCTCTAGAGAGCCAGTACTTGGCAACAAAAGTCAGCTGAACCTTATAACAGTTACTGACAATACAAGATTGTTTTTTCCTCGCAATTGTGTTGAAAAACGTCATATGCAATTCGTGTGCATTGCTCATTACACACTCAGCTTCCTTACCACACTCGCCTGCGACTCGCGCTTACAATAACGCTTAATGACCAACATAGCACGCTTGTATCATATATCTAGTCTGGGATGTCCGAAAAGCTTTATTGTTACATTAAATTTACATTCGATCAACTTTTTCTTGCCACTCGTTGCTATAGTTACGATCTCCTGAGTCACTCTTTAAACCGTAAGTTTATAGGATTAAAATTTACCAAACATGCATTTTTGTGGTCGCTTTAAGCCCCTTCTATTTCTGGTCATCTGATAAGCATGTCAGTATAATGTGACACAACATTTCTTCTATTAAACTGTACTACTTATGTCCCCTGGCCGACGGGACAGAATAACAGCAAGGAATAGTTGATCCACTCACATACATACAGATTCGCATTCTTTTATTTCGCATATTCGCATTCATTTATTTGCATAAAACATGGTACATATTTTGTGGTATGAAAGAAAGAGAGTTTCACATGTTTTGTCACTATGTGACGTACAATTTTTAGTTTACAAATTAATAAGTATATATTTTAATCAATATTTAATTAATCTAATTATTATGTATTATTATTGACTTCATTAGTTACGTTTTTTTATTATATTATACTAGCTTGTGCCCGCGACTTCGTCTGCGCGGACTTAGGTTATCGCGCGGTGGCGCCCTCTATCGGAATAAAAAGTATCTTATGTTGATCCTTGGGGCTTAAACTATCTCTATACCAAATTTCATCAAAGTCGGTTCAGCGGTTTCGACGTGAAAGCGTAACAGACAGACAGACAGACAGAGTTACTTTCACATTTATAATATTAGTAGGATTAGATGAATTTAAACATCCATACATCGCACACTCAATACAACAAAACTGTTTATATCGTTGTGACGTTGTAGTTGTAACATATTAAGCTAGGTCGTGCGTTGTGCAGGGCCGGATTTAGAGGTCTGGAAGCCTTGGGGAAACAAAGGAGTGGAGAAAACTATTTTCCAAATATAAAGAACAATTATACAAATTACTGAAGCCGTGGTGGCCTAGTGGTTTGACCTATCGCCTCTCAAGTAGAGGGTCGTGGGTTCAAACTCCGGCTCGCACCTCTGATTTTTTCGAAATTCATGTGCGTAATTACATTTGAAATTTACCACGAGCTTTGCGGTGAAGGAAGACATCGTGAGGAAACCTGCACAAACCTGATAAGCAATTCAATGGTGCGTGTGAAGTTCCCAATCCGCACTGGGCCCGCGTGGGAATTATGGCCCAATTCACTCATTCTGAGAGGAGGCCTGTGCCCAGCAGTGGGACGTATATAGGCTGGGATGATGATGATGATACAAATTACTATAGGAAAAGTAAAACAGTGAAAACAAACATCAAAGGAAAAGTTGTAGTTGTCAGAATGTGAAAAAAAAACCGTTCCTGTAAAGTAGCCTTCCACTATATCTGGCCCTGTTGTCGTTAGGTGTGCTTCAAGAAAAAAGTGATAAGAGTGTCAACTACTCAGTGCGTTGTGATTACAAATATTTAAGAAAAAGCTTTTAACTCAATATAAAAAACGGTGATGCATTAAAAAGTGAACGAAAATAAGACAGACAATGCACATGTGTTAAGATATATTAATAACTACTAGCTTTTGTTCGCAGCTTCACCCGCGTGGAATCCGGTTATCGCGCGCTGTTCTCTCGGGAACTGTACATTTTACCGGGCTAAAAAGTAGCCTATGTTACTCTCTGGCCCATGAACTATCTCTATGCCAAAAATCACGTCAATCCGTTGCTCCGTTTCGTCGTGAAAGACGTACAAACATACACACAAACACACACACTTTCGCATTTATAATATTAGTATGGATCTGTGTTGTGATATACCTAGATATTTTCCTAGCACGAACGACACGTTGTAAGAGTTTGACCAAATAAAAACGTCGACAGTCCTATTATCGATAAGTACCACTTCAGCTTCATAGAGGTTATACAAAGAGAAATATACATACATATAAATACTTCTTTGTCTATGAGTATACTCGTAAAAAGTTTGATAACTTTTTTACGTAGGTAATAAGTAAGTAGAGTAATCCATCCATCCATACTAATATACTAATATACTAATTACTAATATACTAATACTAATATACTAATACTAATATACTAATACTAATATACTAATATACTAATAATATAATAATATAATAATAATTATAATAATATAATAATAATATTATAAATGCGAAAGTAACTCTGTCTGTCTGTCTGTCTGTCTGTCTGTCTGTGTGTTACGCTTTCACGCCAAAACCGCTGAACCGATTTGGATGAAATTTGGTACAGAGATAGAATAGACCTTGGGAAAGGACATAGGTTACTTTTTATCCCGATATTCCCACGGAATAGGGATAAAATCTCGAAATAAGAACCTCTGGGCTTAGAGTCATGAAATTTGGTATGTAGGTAGTTGGACGTATGGAATAACACATAGGTGACTTTTTGACCCAATATTCAAACGGGATAACTAGGGATAAGATCTCGAAATAACAACCGCTGGGCTTAGAGCCATAAAATTTAGTATGTAGGTAGCTGGACGTCTGGAATAACATGAAGGCTACTTTTTATCTTGATATTCCCACGGGATAGGGATAAAATTTCGAAATAAGAACCTCTGGGCTTAGAGTCATAAAATTTGGTATATATGTAGTTGGACGTATGGAATAACACATAGTGTTAGATTATTTTATTGTGCAAATAGGTTTCAGTCGATTTAAGTTTGTCTATGGTTTGTCTTTTTACTTTTCTATGTGTCAAGGAAACGTTATTACAAATTGTCATGTCAAGTTGTGCCGATCTTTTATTTGCTAGTTTATTTTATTATTAAAAGGTTATGGGATTAAAATAAAATAACAATGCGATAATCGGTCGGAAAAATGAATTAGAAAAATAGTCGGGATAATTTTCAGGTAAAATAAATTGATAAAATTTGAAACGGTAAAACAAAAGAATGGCTTCCATGGTAATGCCCCAACTTGACGAAAAGCAAAATTTTTCAAATTGGAAATTTAGAATAAAAATATTATTAGAAGAAAAAGGCATTGCATCAATTTTAAAGGGTGATCCTCCTGAACAAGATAAAGAAAAATTTCTACTTCAAGATGCGAAAGGAAAATCCACGATAGTACAATATGTATCCGATAAATATCTGGATATTATTAAGAAAGCAGAAACGAGCAAGGAAATGATTTCTAAGTTAGAAGAAATATTTGAACGAAAAAGCGTATTTAATAAGTTACACCTAAAGAAGAAACTATTATCATTGAAATGTACGGGTAACTTACAAGATCATTTCTTAAAATTTGACTCGATCCTTAGTGAGATGGAAGCTGCGGGCTGTAAGTTGGACGAAAGCGACAAGGTAGCTCATTTATTACTTACTTTACCAGATTCATATGAAACCGTTATTACTACTCTAGAGACTATGAGCGTAGACAAAGAATTAAGTGAAGACTTTGTAAAAGCCCGACTATTAGATGCCGAACTTAAGAATAGCGGCAAAGAAACAATGCCTGAGGTGACATTCATGGCTTGCTTTAAGTGTGGCAAAAGAGGCCACAAAGCAACCGATTGCTTTAGTAATAACTACAACAATTACAACCAACAAAGAGGCCGTACTATGCATAGAGGCCAAAATTCATATAGAGGTCAAAGATCATACCGAGGAAGAGCATACAGAGGTACATTTAGAGGTCAAAGTCAAAGCCCACACAACTCGAGAGATAAATTATCATTTATAGCAATGGCCGCAATTGAAAACACAGACAATTTCATATTAGATTCAGGTGCAACAAACCATATGGTAAAGAAAGAATGTGAAAAATATATTACAAATATAACAGAACTATCAGAACCAATAAAAATACAAATAGCAAATGGACAGGTCCTAATTGCTCGAAGAAAAGGCATTTTAACAGTTGATTACAATGGTAATTCACGACCATTACAAATTGAAATTGAAGTATTATTAGTAGATGGATTACGACACAATTTATTATCCATTAACAAGCTAACACAAAAAGGTTTTAACATCACATTTACTAACAACAATGTTATAATACGAAAAGAAAACATATATATTAAAGGTAATAAAAGTAACAACTTGTACACATTGAAACTTGACTTGAATATTGAAGAAGCTAATATTGCAAACAGCAACAGCGATATATGGCACAAAAGACTTGGTCATATAAACTACAATGATTTGAAACTTTTAAACTTACCTGTACCAGATAAGATCTGTGATACCTGTATTGAAGGAAAAAGCACAAGGAGAAGCTTCTATTATCAGAAAAGCAACAGTAAACAAATAGGAGATTTAATACATAGCGACATATGTGGACCCATAGAACCCACTAGCATATATGACTTTAAATACTTTCAAGTACTTATTGATGACTATTCACATTACCTTGTGGTACGTTTACTGAAAACTAAAGATGAAGCTGAAAGCAATATAATAAACTACATAAAGTTTATAAAAACACAATTTGGACTGAAAACAAAAAGATTAAGACTAGATAATGGTGGCGAATTTACTTCTAACAACTTCAAACATTACTGTACAAATAAGGGAATACAAATAGAATATACAACTCCCTATACACCCCAGCAAAATGGAACTTCAGAGAGAATGAACCGCACAATATTAAATAAAGTGAGAACTAAATTAATTGAGACTAAATTACCGAAAGAACTATGGAGCGAAGCAGTGATGACATCTGCATATGAGATAAATAGAAGTCCGACTGCAGCATTAGATGGTAAAACACCATTAATGCTATGGCATGGTCATAATAACTTGTCAAAACTGCGAGTTTTTGGCAGTCAAGCATGGGCTGTCACATTACCTAAACCAAGAAAGTTAGAGCCAAGAGCTAAGAAGTTAATAATGGTTGGATACTCTGGCTCGGGATATAGACTATATGATCCAACAGCGAATAAAATAATTATATCTACAGATGTAAAATTTAATGAAAACGATATCGTATACAAAAATGAAAAAACAGAAGTAAAACAGGCTAGGTACTTACCTTATATAAATATTGATGATGATGAAGAAGAAGAAGAAGTCGAAATAAATAATGAAAAAACATCAGTACATGAGAATGAAAATGAAAATATTAATAACGAAAATATAAACAGATGTAATGAGGAAGAAAATAGAGAAGAAGACATATTTCATTTATGTTCACATGATATGATTGATAATACAAGGTCAGGAAGAAAAATAAATAAACCAAAACATTTGAATGACTATGAAGTTTACATGGCATACTGTTTAATAAGTTCAGAAGATCCTGTAATTTATGAAGAAGCGATTAAAGACAAAGAATGGGAAGAAGCAATTCAAAAAGAAATTAATTCACTAGAAAAATTACAAACCTGGGAAGCAGTAGAAGCTAAAGGCAAAAAGCCAATTGATACGAAATGGGTTTTTAAGACTAAAGAAAATGGATTAAAGAAGGCTAGATTAGTAGCAAAAGGTTTCCAGCAAAAGGAGAGCTATTTCGGAAACAATTATTCACCGGTAGCAAGGACAAATACAATTAGAATGTTCTTAGCACACGCAGTAAGAAAGAATTATGGTATCTGTCAATTAGATATACCTACAGCCTTTTTGAATGGAGTATTAGAAAATGAAGTATACATAAAAGTACCGAAAGGAGTAAAGGTTGAGAAAAATAAAATATTGAAGTTAAGAAGAAGCTTATATGGACTAAAAGAAAGTCCAAAATGCTGGAATGAAAGGCTTAATGATTTCTTAATAAAAAACGTGGGACTAAAAAGGTCTCAACATGATTTTTGCTTATATTACAACAGCAAAGTATGGTTTTTAGTATTTGTCGATGACATACTGTTGACAGGAGAAGAGAAAGAAATAAAGAAAGTAAAGATGATGTTATTTCAAGAATTTAATGCAAAAGACTTGGGAATGATTAGCAAATTTCTTGGAATGGAAATTACAAGAGATGAAAATGGAATGAAAATAAATCAAAGCAAACAAATAGAAAAAATGTTAGAGAAATTTAATATGACTGAATGCAACGGAGTTAAGACACCTATGGAAAAGGATATACAAATAACAGAAACTACTGAAGTAATAGATGTTCCATACAGAGAAATAATTGGAAGCTTAATGTTTTTAGCAACAGTGACTAGGCCGGATATTAGTTATGCAGTATCCTACTTAAGTCAATTTTTAGATAAACCGAATATTGAATGTTGGAAACAAGCGAAAAGGATTCTGAGATATTTGAAACAAACCAAAGTATATGGACTAAACTATAAGAAGGATAGTGACAGTTGCACTATCGAAGCCTACTCAGATGCCGATTGGGCAAGTCAGAAGATAGACAGAAAAAGTATGAGTGGATGTGTGATAATGTATTGTGGAAATGTCATTGGATGGTTTTCACGGAAGCAGAATAGCGTCGCGCTTTCTACAGCCGAAGCAGAATATATAGCACTGGCGACTACATGCAGTGAGGTAATAAATATTAAAGGACTAGCAAGAGACTTTGGTGAGTGTTTGATACCTATAGTTTATGTAGACAACATGGGCGCTATTGCCATGTCAAATAGCTATGAAAATAGCAAACGTGCAAAGCACATTGATATTAAATATCACTTTGTCAAAGATTTGATTAGAAATAAAACCATTGCTTTGTATCATGTTGACTCATATAATAATGCAGCTGATATGTTTACTAAGATATTGTCTGTAGACAAGTTTACTCATAACAGGAATTTATTGTCTGTAAACTAGTTAATATAATATTTAATATTTCTTATTACTTTTATAAGAATATGAGTTCCAAAATTAAGGAGGAGCTAGTATAATTAATGTATTAATGATAGACACTATTTCTTTTACAGTTTTATTGCTTTAGCGAATGCTATACATATAATGTTATTTATTTTGCAGACGTTATAATGCGATTGTAAATGTTCAGATTAAAATCATTACATTTATAATCGAGGAGGAGTGTTAGATTATTTTATTGTGCAAATAGGTTTCAGTCGATTTAAGTTTGTCTATGGTTTGTCTTTTTACTTTTCTATGTGTCAAGGAAACGTTATTACAAATTGTCATGTCAAGTTGTGCCGATCTTTTATTTGCTAGTTTATTTTATTATTAAAACATAGGTGACTGTTCGGTTTTCAACCTTGTATGAAAATACTCCTATTGGAGTGTCTAATGCGAAAATACACCTCGTGGCGGTCATCTGGTCTTTGACAGTGACAGTTACTTACTTACGTCTAAGCTCTCGACGCGCACGCATTGCCCTCGGTACATGCAAGTACTATTTCGGCGGTAAAGGTGATTTTTCGGTTTCGGCTTCGGGTTACTATAACACACAGACACACCCACACCCTACACGAGTGTCCTCAAGAAAGAAGACGCCGCCAGAGCGATACCATTGGGCCGGCCCGGCAACGCGGCGATCATCACCAGGTACATTGTTCATTTTATTAAATATATGTATATATGCCCTATTAGCTCCGCCTAGTTTGCGGACAATACAAAAAGCTAAGCTAACTTTGCTAAGCTTACTTTGGGACTAGGTCAATTGGTGTGAATTGTCCCGTGATATTTATTTTATTTTATTTATTTAATACAAATTTGGTAACAGAGCGTGGTTATTTCGGTTTATTTCGGTCGGATTGACTAATTTATTTGTCCACTTTGTCGAGGTTTATACCTACCTCCCTATTTCATTTCGAGTGGTTTCATATTTCTGTAGGCAGTTGCCGACTTGGGTGTGTTTAAGCTCACGGCTTTAACGCTGTCAGTTGTTCGGTTTGACGTCTTACCTCTTAGTTCGGTTGGTTAACACCAAGTGACGTTGACATTTGACAACTTCACTTAACCTAATTTTCTCGGTATTCGGTTGAAGTTGAAGTATTCGGTTGTTTACATCGGTGTATTTAATAATTTTCGTTAAGTAATTAAGTCTTAACGATTCATAAATATTAAATTTAGTGCTTTGGTGAATTTCGGTTAACGTAATTTGTGTGTTTTCTTCGGTGTTTTGTGTGTGATCGGGTTTTTTTTTATCGCGAAGTTAAGTACCCAATACCGGTAAGCGAAAAACAATAAAATGTCGTTCAAGCAGTATTTCGCTGTATTTAAGGTTAAGTTGCAATGGCTTATCGACAGTGCCGACCTTATTGAACGCACGGAACATGCCAGTCGACTGCGGATTAGATTATTGACGGTCAATACGGAATTTGAAAAGTTTGAGGAGGGCTTTCAACGCATAATTGAGTTGGCGGATCCCGAGGTGTCGGCACACGCCGAGATCCTCGCTGCTTGTCGGTTGGAGTATGTTCGTGGGTTGGAAGCCTTCGACAAGCTTATGGAGGGGAACCTCCAACAGGCGGAAACTTCGGATAGGTCGGATAACAAATCGGATGTCGGTCGGACGGATTCGGATGCCCTTCTCTCTCGGTTGCCAGCCTTACGCTTGCCTTCATTCGCTGGGGAAATGGACCAATGGGTAGGGTTCAACAATTTGTTTGACAGTTTGGTTGACTCTCGGGTTGATTTGTCGGGGGCACAGAAGTTGGCCTATTTAATGTCCTGTCTCTCGGGTGAGGCTCGCGGTTTGGTACAGCACCTTCGGATTTCGGATGATGGCTACAAGGTGGCACGGGAGCTTCTGATGAAGCGTTATCAGAATACCCGGCGCCTTGCGGATGTACATGTGGACCAGATCTTGGGACTGCCAACCATCTCTCCGAAATTACTCGGACTACGGGCCCAGTTTCTGAATCCACTCATAATGGCCCTAAATTCGCTGGAGCGACTCGGTTTTCCTGTGGCTGAGTGGTCCTTCCTACTCCTACATATCTGCTTAGCCAAGTTGCCTTCGGTTTTGAAGACTCGGTTTGAGCAGAAATTTGGGAGTGAGTCGGAGAGCATTCCCACATTTTCGGATCTCCAGGAGTTCCTGGAGTCGGAGTGTCGGTTACTGGAGTGCGCAAGGGCGGAGCCGGTACATCATACTCCGGAGCCAGCAGCTGGGCCATCCAGGCCCACTCGGAGGTTTCCGCAGTATACGGCCACAGCGCTCACCCAGCCATGCGGATTTTGTGGTGAACGAGATCACCAGACTTTGACCAACTGTGCCGAATTTAAGGACCTCTCTCCTTATGCCAGGAAAGATTATGTGGAGAAAAATCGGTACTGCTTCTTTTGCCTCGGACGGCACAGCTATAAATACTGCCAGCGGACTCCAAATTGCACTTGTGGGAGCAGGAAGCATCACCCACTGCTGTGCTTCAATCGGTCGGGCTCTCAACAGGGCCATCCTAACCAGCGGAAGTCGGATCAGCGTTCACCTGCTCGCACGGGCGGGGGTTCCCACTCAGCATCGAACCAACCAAGAGCCCACCGCCACTTTCCTGCTCGGTCTGGAGGTCGAGGGTCTCCGGCTCGTGCCCAACCTGGATCGACTCCGTATGCCCAGCAGCGGAGAGGGAACGAGCCACAGGAGGGTCTGGATAGGAGCAATCGGGACTACCGTGGCCATGGGGACCGAGATGCCTCTCGTTACCCCGGGCCCCAGGATCGGCTATAGGATACGGATTCTTTCGGTTATTCGGATTCGGAGCTCTTTCCAGTAACGGTGTTGTTACCCACTGCCATAGTAAGAGTTTTTTATGGTTCGGATTCGGAAAATGGCATTGAAGCTCGGGCGTTACTGGACGGAGGCTCTCAAGGTTCTTTGATAACTATGGATTTAGCAAATAGGTTAGGATTACGGTTACAACCATCGGGTGTGGGTATTCGAGGCATAGGCAATGCCGAACCACTTGGGATTTGTGGACGGAGCTCACTGACCTTTTCACCAGTTAATAAGCAGTTTCCTATGATTACTACTCCGGTCATTGGCATGAAAACTATAATAGGTCCACAGCCTGCGGTTACTTTGGATAATTCGGTTTATCGGTTTACGGACGGTTTGCAGCTGGCAGACCCACACTTCGGTTTACCTACCTCAATTGATTTATTGCTCGGTTCAGATGTTTTCGGTTCTCTAGTAGGTGGAGATAAAATAGTGTTACAGCCTAATGGGCTTACGGCCTATGATTCGGTTTTCGGTTATGTATTGCTGGGCCCAGTGCTGATGCAGCGAGTCGCCTCAGCCCTATTGGAAGATTCGGATTTTTTCGGTGCTTCGATTTCGGAAACGTTAGAGAAGTTTTGGATGTTGGAAGAGCCACCCCAGGCTTGTCACACTAGTCCATTGGACCAAGAGTGTGAGCTGCACTATAAAAATAGCACGGTACGTTTAGAGGACGGAAAGTTTATGACTAGGTTGCCATTTATTTCATCACGGCCGGTTTTAGGGGATTCTCGGATAATCGCGGAGAAACGGTTTCTTGCTTTAGAACGTAGACTTAAGGCGAAGCCGGCTCTACGTGAAAAGTACATAAAGTTTATGCGGGAATATTTAGATCTCGGTCATATGTCATTGTCGACGTTTAACTTTCAATCGGGTCAGGAGTTTTATGTGATACCACATCACGCGGTATGTAGGGACGAACAATCGAAGTTACGTGTGGTATTTGACGGGAGTTGTGCTACTTCCTCGGGCGCTTCGCTGAACAATTGTTTACATTCGGGTCCTAAACTTCATCGGGACATCACGGAGATTTTAATACACTTTCGAAAGCATCAGATTGTTTTCGTGACTGACGTGAAAATGATGTTCCGTCAAACATGGATAGAACCCTCGGACAGACGGTTCCAATTGATTTTCTGGCGTGAGTCGCCGAGCGAGCCATTGCTTTTGTATGAATTGAATACGAATACTTACGGATTAAAATCTAGCCCATTTGTGGCTATTCGGACTTTGTTAGAGCTTGCGGATCGGGAACGTGTTAGATTTCCTAAGGCCGCGGCCACACTGGAGCAACACGTCTATGTAGATGACATCTTAACGGGAGCGGATTCGGAGGAGGACGCCCTCTTACTTCAGCGGGAGTTAATAGAAATTATGAGTTCGGCCGGATACGAATTGCGCAAATGGATATCCAATAGTCCGGCACTTCTGAAAGATTTCCCAAAAGACCACTTACAGGTGCCACACTTGTTTGACAACCCTGAAGTGGATACTTCAGTCTCGGTATTAGGGGTTCAGTATAACCCAATTGCGGATACTTTTTCATATCGGACGGCTTTGACTTCGGATAATTCGGTTACAAAAAGACTGATTTTGTCTACCGTTGCGCGTATGTACGATCCAACGGGTTGGATTTGCCCTGTGACCTTTTGGGCCAAGTGCCTGTTACAACGTTTGTGGCTGGAGAAGCTCACATGGGATGAAGTGATCAGCGGAAATATAGAGAGAGATTGGATTTGGTTCAAAACTGATTTGGGTAATTTAGATCGGATTGAAATGTCTCGGTGCATGTTTCCCAAATCCACTTGTAGGGCTTCGGTACACGGATTTTGCGATGCGTCGGAGTTAGGATACGCAGCCGTTGTCTATTTGCGCACCACAGTTAAAGACGGTTCCTCTTCGGTTCACCTGATCATGGCGAAAAGCAAAGTTGCTCCCATCAGATCTCGGCTCACCATCCCAAAATTGGAATTGTGTGGAGCCGCGCTCTTAACTAAACTTTTGCATCATGTCTGTCTTTGTTTACAAAGAACCATGGAAATTTCGGAAATTTATGGATGGACGGACAGTTCAATTGTCCTATCGTGGATCAGAACACCGCCTCATACGCTCCAGGTATTCGAGGCAAATCGTGTCTCGCAAATACAGAATGCCTCGATACCCATTTCGTGGCGCCATGTTCCTGGCCAACTGAACCCGGCAGACTGCGCGTCTCGAGGTTGCCAAGCCTCGGATTTAGTGACCCATACTCTCTGGTGGGGTCCAGAATGGCTTCAGGGGCCTGAGTCCCAGTGGCCGGTCTCGGTAGTGCAGGCGCCAGTGGCGCTGCCTGGCTTGCGGTGTTTAGTAACAACTAGTGTTCAGGACCCCTCGGTTTCGGAGTTTGAAGTTTTAGAACGATACAGTTCGCTCGACAAACTAATCGGCGTGGTAGGTTGGTTACGGAGATTCTCTCATAACTGTCGGAACAAACAGAAAAGAGTTAACTCGGAATACCTATCACCCGAAGAGAGAAAGGAATCTTTGCTCACTTGTGTCGCATTGGTTCAATCGCAACATTTCGGATCTGAGATAGATACACTACGGAACGGTCGGACGCTCAAGGGCCACTGGAAACGTCTATGCCCTTTTCTGGATCCTCAGGGATTACTTCGGCTAGGTGGTAGACTACAAAATTCGGACTTGCCTTATGATTCACGGCATCCTTTAATGCTTCCTAAATCGGGTCACTTTGTGACAACTTTAATTCGGGATTTTCACATAAAAAATGCACATGTAGGGCCAAACACCTTACTCGGTATGTTGCAACGTAGTTATTGGATATTGTCGGCTAGACGGGCGGTGAATAAGGTCACGACTAATTGCATAGCTTGTTATAAATTGAAGGGACCAACCACTCAACCGGTGATGGGTAACTTGCCGCGCGATCGGGTGGTAGCAACCAGACCATTTCAAGGTGTTGGTACAGATTTCGCCGGGCCGTTTCTGGTGAAATCCCACAGATTGCGAAAGCCAAAAATTACCAAGGTTTACTTATGCGTTTTGGTTTGTTTAGCTACTAAAAGTGTCCACTTGGAATTGGTGTCGGAACTTTCCACTGAAGCTTTTATAGCAGCTCTTTCTCGGTTTGTCTCTAGGCGTGGACTGCCTGCTCTCATTCGGTCGGATTGTGGCACCAATTTTAAGGGTGCTAATAATTACCTACGAGAAGTTAAAGAGTTTTTGATTGGGGATCAAAGGAAGATAGGTTCGGAACTAGCTCTTCGTGGTATTACGTGGATCTTTGACCCACCAGCATGCCCCTCATGGGGAGGTCTATTCGAGGCCGCCGTTAAGTCGGCCAAGACTCACCTTAAACGCGTCATCGGGGAGACCACCCTCACCTTCGAGGAGCTAACCACTGTGTTCTGTAAGATAGAGGCCGCGCTAAACTCGCGACCTCTATGTCCCCTTTCCTCGGATCCAAATGACCAGGAGGTTCTGACCCCGGGTCATTTTTTAATCGGTCAGCCTTTGAATGGCGTTCCTGAATACCCCCTTCAAGATGAAAGGATTCACAGGTTAACTCGGTTTCAGCTGATACAGCAAATCTCACAACGGTTCTGGCATCGGTGGCAATTAGAGTACCTCCATACTCTACAGCAGAGGGTCAAGTGGACTGATCCCGCCATCCCTCCCAAGGTGGGAGACCTGGTTCTATTAAAAGAGGATAACGCGCCCCCCCTACATTGGCGTCGTGGACGCATCGTCCAGTTATACCCAGGCAAAGATGGTGTGATCAGAGTCGCTGACGTAAAGTTGGCTCAAGGCACGGTTTTACAACGAGCTATTGCTAAGCTCTCTCGGCTACCTATAGCCTGAATTCGGCTTCTTGTATTCGGTTTTTTTCGGTTAGTTTAAGCCATTAGAAATGGCTTGGGCGGGGGAATGTTCGGTTTTCAACCTTGTATGAAAATACTCCTATTGGAGTGTCTAATGCGAAAATACACCTCGTGGCGGTCATCTGGTCTTTGACAGTGACAGTTACTTACTTACGTCTAAGCTCTCGACGCGCACGCATTGCCCTCGGTACATGCAAGTACTATTTCGGCGGTAAAGGTGATTTTTCGGTTTCGGCTTCGGGTTACTATAACACACAGACACACCCACACCCTACACGAGTGTCCTCAAGAAAGAAGACGCCGCCAGAGCGATACCATTGGGCCGGCCCGGCGACGCGGCGATCATCACCAGGTACATTGTTCATTTTATTAAATATATGTATATATGCCCTATTAGCTCCGCCTAGTTTGAGGACAATACAGTGACTTTTTGACCCAATATTCCCACGGGATAACTAGGGATAAGATCTCAAAATAACAACCGCTGGGCTTAGATCCATAAAATTTAGTATATAGGTAGCTGGACCTCTGGAATAACACGAAGGCTACTTTTTATCCTGATATTCCCACGGGATAGGGATAAAATTTCGAAATAAGAACCTCTGGGCTTAGAGTCATGAAATTTGGTATGTAGGTAGTTGGACGTATGGAATAACACATAGGTGACTTTTTGACCCAATATTCCCACGGGATAACTAGGGATAAGATCTCGAAATAACAACCGCTGGGCTTAGAGCCATAAAATTTAGTATGTAGGTAGCTGGACGTCTGGAATAACATGAAGGCTACTTTTTATCTTGATATTCCCACGGGATAGGGATAAAATTTCGAAATAAGAACCTCTGGGCTTAGAGTCATAAAAGGGTATAGCCGTGTAAGGATGGCGAAACTGCCTTTGACGAGAAAGTGGTTTTCCTTTGGCTCGGATAATTGTCTTTACATACGTTGTAATTTGACCAAATTTTAGCCCCAAAATGGGCGTGGTTTTTGAGAAAATTAAAAAAAAAGGAAAATCGTTTTTATTTTTTATTTACCAAACTAGTGGCCCGATTTTCACGAAATTTTTATATATTGTGTAGAAAATTAAGAGCGTTTTTTTCTAAAAAAAAAAACCAAATAATTTTATATTTAAGTAAAAAAAAATCATTTTTTTAATATTCATAAATTTTTTTTTTTTACTTGCGAGGTGGCGACACCTACCAATATCAGATATATTATGACCCATTTAATACTCTAATACATATATTTTTTTCAAAAACATTCATTTGGATCATCAGGTTAAAATAAGCGAATTTGTAACATCTCATACAATACACTGCCTTCCCTTTACTACGTACATGGGCGTTTTCAAAAAAAGTTGTTGAAATGACTTTTTTTTAGAAGTGGATGAAATTTGGTATTCCTGCTCAGAATCAGGAGCACTTTCGATTATAATAGGAGAAAAAAAATGTCTCAATATTTTTTATTCCATTACGTTACCGTTTTCATACGCGTATCTGTGGCGGTAGTGTAATGGATAACACAAAATTATATGAAAAACCTGGTACACTTTTTTTCCCATTGCAATCGAAAGCGCTCCTGATTCTGATTAGGAATACCAAATTTCATCCACATCTGACAAAAAAGTCATTTCAACATCTTTTTTTTGAAAACGCCCACCTACGTAACATAGTAGGGTGGGTTGAAAAATTTTTTTTTTTATTTTCTTAGCATGGGGGTAGAATTTGTACCTTATGAAAACAGAAAATTTTTCAAAAAAAAAAATTTTTTTATCTAATATTTTGAGGTGGCCCACTCGCTTTTAAAATTAATAATTTATCAAATGAGGTAGTTCCAACAAAAAAAATTTTTTTCGGTCAAACATCGTGGAAGACGTCTAAAAATTGTCGATTGTGATTTTTTTTTACTTATAACTTTCATTTTAATACAAAAGAAAGAAGTCATTTTTTGATTTTTTACATTAATTACAAAAATAATAGAAAATTATTTTTTTTTTACTTTTGATTTCCAATTGGCTTTCGAGGGGAGACCCTACAGTAGTACAGGTTCTAGAACACCTTTCATATTTTTTTTTTGGTACTACTTCATTTAATAGATTATTAATTTTAAAAGGGAGTGGGCCACCTCAAAATATTAAGTAAATTTTTTTTTTGAAAATTTTTCTTTTTTCATAAGGTACAAATTCTACCCCCATGCTAAGAAAATAAAAAAAAAAATTTTTTTTCAACCCACCCTACTATTGAATCCTATGTTACGTAGGTGGGCTTTTTCAAAAAAAAGATGTTGAAATGACTTTTTTGTCAGATGTGGATGAAATTTGGTATTCCTAATCAGAATCAGGAGCGCTTTCGATTGCAATGGGAAAAAAAGTGTCCCAGGTTTTTCATATAATTTTGTGTTATCCATTACACTACCGCCACAGATACGCGTATGAAAACGGTAACGTAATGGAATAAAAAATATTGAGACATTTTTTTTCTCCTATTATAATCGAAAGTACTCCTGATTCTGAGCAGGAATACCAAATTTCATCCACTTCTAAAAAAAAGTCATTTCAACAACTTTTTTTGAAAACGCCCATGTACGTAGTAAAGGGAAGGCAGTGTATTGTATGAGATGTTACAAATTCGCTTATTTTAACCTGATGATCCAAATGAATGTTTTTGAAAAAAATATATGTATTAGAGTATTAAATGGGTCATAATATATCTGATATTGGTAGGTGTCGCCACCTCGCAAGTAAAAAAAAAAATTTATGAATATTAAAAAAATGATTTTTTTTTACTTAAATATAAAATTATTTGGTTTTTTTTTTTAGAAAAAAACGCTCTTAATTTTCTACACAATATATAAAAATTTCGTGAAAATCGGGCCACTAGTTTGGTAAATAAAAAATAAAAACGATTTTCCTTTTTTTTTAATTATCTCAAAAACCACGCCCATTTTGGGGCTAAAATTTGGTCAAATTACAACGTATGTAAAGACAATTATCCGAGCCAAAGGAAAACCACTTTCTCGTCAAAGGCAGTTTCGCCATCCTTACACGGCTATACCCTTTGGTATATATGTAGTTGGACGTATGGAATAACACATAGGTGACTTTTTGATCCAATATTCCCACGGGATAACTAGGGATAAGATCTCGAAATAACAACCGCTGGGCTTAGATCCATAAAATTTAGTATATAGGTAGCTGGACCTCTGGAATACCACGAAGGCTACTTTTTATCCTGATATTCCCACGGGATAGGGATAAAATTTCGAAATAATAACCGCTGGGCTTAGAGTCATCAAATTTGATATGTAGGGAGCTGCACGTCTGAAATAATACATAAGCGACTTTTTGACCCGAAATTCCCACGGGATATCAAAGGATAAAATCTCGAAGTAACAACCACTGGGCTTAGAGCCATGAAATTTGGTGTGTAGGTAGCTGAACCTCTGGAATAACACATAGGCTATTTTTACCCCGATATTCCCACGGGATAGGAATAAAATTTTGAAATAATAACCGCTGGGCTAAAAGTCATGACATTTGGTATGTAGGTAGCTGCACGTCTGGAATAACACATACGCTATTTTTTTATCCCTATACTCCCACGGGATATTTCAATTGCCACTACCAGACCGATTAGTTTACGCGTGCGAAGCCGCGGGTAAAAGCTAGTTAAATGATATGTGTCTTTTTTAAATTGTTTATTTATAGGTATTACAATCAAGACAAACCAAAAATACAATACACCTTGAAAGAGTCATTTACGCGCCACTGTAAGCAGGGCGTTCGACGGGTTAGAAGTGTACGGATTAAGTTCAATTTATACAAGATCGGTGGCTCGGGGCGTCTAGGTAGGTAGTTGATATCAGGCTGTGATTGTATGTATGTCTTGTCGTTGAAGTGGTATGTGCTTATCGATAACAGAACTGTCGATGTTTTTGTTTGGCCAAACTCTTGCATTATTTCATTCGTGCTAGGAAAATATCTAGGTGTAGTTGTGATATAGCGTGAAAGAAACCCAGTCAATTTAATTTAAAATACATAAATATGAAAAACGATTTTTATTTTGGTTTAAGTGACAAGACAAACACGACATGTCATGTGTATTGTTATTTACTGTCGTGTTGGTCTTACCATAGACTTCAATAATGTGGAGGTGGAGAGTATAAAAATTTTTTAATCGCATCCTTTGCAAATTCTCTATCTCTAACGAGTGTCTCTGGAATATTATAATCCCAATACAACATTGCAGAGTTAGAAGTTCCATTTGTTATTCTCACCACTGCCACGTGAGACAGATCCTTAAGTATTCCTAGTCTATTCCAAGGGTCCATGTCTCCATGAGTGAACACCACATTTGATACCTTGGGCGTTATTCCACCGTACATTGCATTGGTCTGTTCTACTCCAGTGTCGACTCGATTCTCGTCGAAATCCTTGCCAAATAGGTCTTGACATAGTCTTATGAAATAATCAAGTGGTAATTCGCTACCAAAAGGCTGATCCTTAGAATCCGTAGTTTCAAAATGACCAAATTCAGTACAAAACTGGTAATTCCAAACAGCAAACCCCTCTTTTCTATTTTCCGTCATGTAATCTATATACCTTGTATAGTTAAAATCAAGACATCGACCATCCAATGTAATATTATCTGATTTATCTGTATTATTCTTAGAGGTGCCATAATGGGAAGCAAATCTATGTTGGTAAGTACTTAAGTAATCGTGAAAATGAGTTAAATTTTCTGAAACAATATAATGACATTGTTGTTCGATATCATCAGGGTGATGATATGCAGCATTATATTTGAATACAAAAGTAATTAGGCTATCCAAAAACAATTTTTGATTCTGTTCGTCAGTCATATCGCATAGTTTACAAATTCTGAACATTTTTTTTATTTCTCTTCTTCCTGCGCTTGAAGATAGACCATAAGTGATCATTGTAAGCAATTCGTTTATTTTGTCTACACACTTCTCGGACCCATATCTTTTATACGTATCAGCAACCGCCTCAAGATACTCGTCAAAATTTGTTTTGGCCAAAACGGGCGCACTGCTCGATAATGCAGCGTTTACGAGGTCAGGGTAAAGAAGTCTCATCCAAGCAGCGAGATTCCCCGCATATGCTCCGCCAATCACAACTACCTTTGACGATTGAAATTCGAGAGCAGACTTAATAGTTTTAATTAACACAGCCAGGTCAGCCAACGCTTGTTTTGAGCTCAAATACTTCATCGATGAGGTGTCCGTTATTTCAACAGGCATACTTTTTCCATAGTAACGATGTTCTGATGCAAATAGGGCTCCATTTGTTTCTTTCGCTAACTGACACGTAAAGAGGGAATTTCTTTCTATGAGTACAGGATTCATCTCAAAGCCGCCGATGAAGAGCAAAATAGGTCCAGTGGGCTTAAAAAAAGTAAGTCTCTTGAAATATCTCATTTTCCAGAGATTCTTATTATTTGCATCAAAGTGATCAATCCGTTGGTAAATCCATTCTTCCGAAGCTTTCGCGTCTTCATTTGTATCTTTTAAATCACTTTTCAATTCCAACATGCCACGGTGTTGAAAAAACCCAAAACAATATAAAAAACTTAAATTGATGACGACAAGTGCACTAATAAAATACATATTTGATGCAAGTGAGCGAGTGCTCTTGATTTTCTATGAGTAGCGGCTACTAAGTCGTCTTGTTTATGTATGTTTTTTAAAATACTATTGTTATTTTATGAGTTATAAACGCAATTCTATAAAATTTTATTACCTTGTGTTGCGTAAACCAAGTTTAGTTGAAAATAAAACACCAACAGGGGAAAGAAAAGGAATTGAGGAACTCATAGGTGGGCGACTGGGTGATCAAAGGTCTATCCTATCGGCTTTGCTCGGCTTCTCGTGGTTACCTTCTTGTACTGAGGGTGCACTGCTCTTCTTGAACACTTCTATAAAGTCTTAACCCACAAATTATGGTCTTAATTCATGAAAATAATTATTTGTGCAACAAGAGAGCAAAGTTGTTTTTTGTTGCGAGTGTCGATTTTGA
This sequence comes from Choristoneura rosaceana, assembly GCA_037349165.1. Lineage (NCBI taxonomy): Eukaryota > Metazoa > Arthropoda > Insecta > Lepidoptera > Tortricidae > Choristoneura > Choristoneura rosaceana. The sequence goes on from JAZBNJ010000026.1 coordinate 5,423,309, forward strand.
ATCCCGAGTTAGCAAAGTAATTTATAATTGAAGCAAGAACATAATAAAAAGATTAGAATAAGATCACAAATACCTATTTAAAAAACCAAATATACACCAAACCAAATATATATATTAATAAATATATATTTAAATAGGTATCTGTGATCTTATTCTAATCTTTCGTGGGCTAAGTCTGACTCCGGAACAGGGAGGCTACTCCGAATATAAAAAATATTTGTACCTATTGTTTGGGCGATACAGGAAAGAAGAGAGTATGAAGAGGGGTGAGGAAACTGTCATATACATTATATATATGAGCCATAGAAAACAGACTTATTTTGCATAACACTGACCATCTCCAACAGATAATGTATTTGAACATTTTTGAAAATATAAATCTAACTTTACGACTTCATAACATACGTTGGCATGATAATTTAGAGCTGTTCACAATCAAAAATGCGAAAATTTGACGTGAGTTCAATAAACTTGCAAAATAAATGTCATTCAAAATTAAACGACGCGCATGCGCACGTCGCATGACACGCTTATGACACGGTTTGCGTGCTTATAGCGCAGTTACAATTCCTGACTCATTTCTTCGTAGGGTTACAAATATTTAAGAAAAAGCTTTAAAACTCAGCATCACAAACGGTGAAGTATTAAAAAGTGAGCGAAAAGAGGACATATAAAAAGGACATATCTTTAACATGTGTGTTAAGCTTTTTTTATCCATTTTTTAATCATTTGCTTCACATATTCTCTATCTTTTAAGAGTGCTGGATCAGAAGAGTCCAAATACAACAGTGCACTGTTAGAAGTTCCATTTGTTATTCTCACCACTGCAGTGTCTGACAGATCTTTAAGTACCCCTAATCTACGCCAAGGGTCCATGTCTCCATGAGTGAACACCACATTTGTTACTTTAGGCGTAATTCCACCATACATTGCATTGGTCTCTGCTACTCCATCGTCGACTCGTTTCTCGTCGGAATCCTCACCAAATATGGCTTGACATTGTTTTATGTAATAACCAAGTGGTACATTATGACCAAAAGTTTGTTTATCAGAATTCGTGGTGACAAAATGACCAAATTCAGTACATGCCTGGTAAGCCCAAACAGTATACCACTTCTTTCTATGTGCCCTCATGTAATGCATGACATCTCTAAAGTCATAGTTATAGCACATCCAATTGCCCGGTGTAATTTGTGTCCATTTTTTGAATTTAAATATTGTTTTAGCTGCAGTACTTGTAGTGCTACTATATTGGGGAGTCAATTGTTCGTGGAAAATTTCAACACTTTTTTGCATTGATTGCTTCCATTTTTCTGTGAGAAAGTAACTACATTTATTTTTTATATCATCAGGGGTATGATATGCAGCAACGTTTCCGAACATAAGATTAATAGTGCTCTCTAGAAACGATTGTTGATTGATTATGATTCTCATATCGCAGTGATTACAAATTCCGAATTCTTTTTTTAGTTTTTCAATTCCACTTGAAGTTTTAAACAATTCCGTGATGCGTTTAAAAAAATCATTTATTTCGTTTACACATTCAGGGGACCCATACTTTTCATACGTATCACTAACTGCCTCAAGATATTCGTAAAAATCTTTTTTAGCCAAAACGGGCGCACTGCTCGACACTGCAGCGTCTACGAGGTCAGGGTAAAGAACTCTCATCCAAGCAGCGAGATTCCCCGCATAGTCTCCGCCAATCACAACTACCTTTGACGATTTGAATTCGGGAGCAGCCTTAATAGTTTTAATTAACGCAGCCAAGTCAGCCAATGCTTGTTTTGAGCTCAAATACTTCATTGACGAGGTGTCTATTATGTCAACAGGCATACTTTCTCCATAGTAACGATGTTCTGATAAAAAAAGAGCTCCATTTGTTTCATTCGCTAACTGACACGTAAAGAGGCAATTTTTTTCTATGAGCTCAGAAAACATTTCAAAGTGACCGCCAATCAACAGGTAAATAGGTCCGTTGGGTTTCCAAAAAGTAAGTCTCTTGAAATATCTCATCATCCAGGTTCCATTATTTGTAATAAAGTGATCAAGCGGCTGTTCAATCCATTCTTCCGTAGTGTTACTTACGTCATTATCATTATTAGTTAAATAATTATTCGATTCCAGTACGCCACGATGTTGAAAAAACACAAAACAATTTGAAAAGCCAAAATTGATGACAATAAGTGCACTAATAAAATTCATAAAATACATATTTGATACAAGTAAGCGAGTGCTCTTGCTTTTCTATGAGTAACGTCTATTTAGTCATCGCGTTTAAATAATATTTTTTTAGGGTTCCGTACCTCAGAAGGAAAAAGCGGAATCCGTGTAGAATCACTTTGTTGTCCGTCCATCCGTGTGTCAAGACCCTTTTCCTCAGGAGCGCATGTAGGTATCAAGCTGAAATTGACATCAAATACTCAATATCAGCAGTCCCTTGAAGCCTTGAAAAATCAAACTTTTACAACGCAATCAAAAGTTACAGTCATTAAGCAACGTTCCATACAAATTGCTGTGCACTGAAAACCTATAAGGTACTTCTATTTGTCCTAGAAACTTGAAATTTGGCGTGAAGGTGGCTATTATATTTTTTTTTGTGTCTGTAAATATCAATGTCCAATATAATCTGACCCCACACTGCGTACGTTTTGCTTAGGAGCAGGGCTGTGCTTACACTGGAAATTTAAAACACTCGGTAAAGCGGGAAATATCTTCAACACACGATTCCCGTTTACATACATATAAATGTCTAAACAACCCCTCGGGGCGCAAGTCCGACTCGCATTTGCCCGGTTTTTTTAAAATACCATTATTATTTTATGAGTTATAAATGAAATTCCATTACATTTTATTAGTATGCTTACTTATTTTTAAACGATTAAAAATTGTGTTTATTTATCTTTTTTTTTAACATATTTCAAAGTAACAAAAAAAAGTAAAGTGTGTTTCTAAGAGGTCTAGTGATTAGTTTGAAGTACGTGCCTAGTCCAATAAATAATAAATAATCAATGAAATAGAAAGTAAGTAATGATGAGTAAGTGATGATTTTGTCCGAGAAAAAAATGTCGCTTTAAAAGCGACAGAAAAACCAGATAAAGAGACCAGCGCTGGGAATCGAACCCAGGTCCTCAGCATTCCGTGCTGCGTGATATACCACTACACGACCACTGGACAGGAGTACAGACACAAATTTCTCCTATGCACCACATATATCAGCTTGTTCGTGTCTTATTTAGTCACATAAGCAGCCACACTATCGGCATCTATGATTTTAGCCCTCATCGAGAAACTTACATCCCTCCATTAGAACTAACCGCTCATCCGCACAAGATGTCGCTAATAAGAAATCAAATTAAGATTGGTTTTTGGAGTCTTTTTGTATTTTTTATTTCAACTCCAAATTTTTTTACTCTTACGGTCATCCCGTAAAATCCATGTCAAAAATACAAACTGAAACACAGATGTACAGAAAAACCAGAAAAAGAGACTAGCACTGGAAATCGAACCCAGGTCCTCAGCATTCTATGCTGCGTGCTATACCGCTACACCACCACTGGACAAGAGTACATTTTCCTGTGCACCACATATCTCAGCTTGCTTGTTTCTTATTTAGTCACTTTAGCTGCGACACTAGCGACATCTGTGCTTTTAGCCTTCATCGAGAAACTTTCACCACTCCATTGGAACCACAAAGGGATAATATAGATTGGAACTAACCGCTCACCCGAACAAGAGATTTCAAGAGACTATGAGAAGAGATGTGGGATGACCGTAAAAGTAATACAATTTGCAGTTGAAATAAAAATACAACAAAAAGACTCCAAAAAACCAAAATTGTCCGGGTGAACGGTTAGTTCCAAATCCAATGGAATTGTGAAAATTTAAGTTTACATAACTTTTTTTTCACTTTCTTTAGTGTAAATAATCTAAGATACTTATACCTGATTCATCCTTACGTGTCTTATCATGTAAACAAACGTAACGTCATAGATGGTAGACATAGATAATAGACAATGACCAGTGATGGGAAATGTCGATAAAATATATTCAAATTCAAGTCTTTATTTCATGTTACAAAGACACATATGATAGTAAATACACTTATATTGATTGATTTTGTTATAATTAAACACGTAAGGTGGCACGACTTCCATACTAATTTATTTACACAATCATGTGCGCTTGAAAAATATGCTCAATTCCTAACCGTTAAGGAGTTTTACCTTCCATCATCAGCTCATCAACATGAGATCTATCAAACGCAAATACTTAAATAGCTTGTGAAAATATTATGAAAAACGTAATGCGAGCCTACAAAATTTGAGGGTTGCCCTCGATTTCTGGCTACCTCGGAAGTATACACTTTCGAATAAAAAAGATTTTTTTAAATAAATGAGAAAGAGAAAAAGAAAAATCCCGTCTTTTCCCGTTCCCGTAATAATTTTTGGGAAATGGTCTCTTAAAGCTCACCTACACTCCCCAAGAAACCCACTTGCCGAATTTTAGCTTTCTACGACCAGTCAAACGAAAATTCCCGTTTTTCCCCGTTCCCGTGGGAATTTTGAAAACTCCACTTTCAATGCTCCTCTACACCCCTTTAAGCAACCTACTCGTACATGCCGATTTTCAGCTTTCTACGTCCAGTAAAACGAAAAATCCCGTTATTCCCTTTCCCATGGGAATTTCGGTAAATTATCTCTTTAATACTTCCCTATACTTCTCAAGCAACCTGCATGCCAAATTTCAGCTTTCTACGACCAGTAAAACAAAAATTCCCGTTTTTTCCCGTTCCCGTCAGAATTTCGGGAAATACTTTTGTAGTGCTCCCACGCACCCCCCAAGGAATCTAAATAATAAATTTCAGTTTTCTACGACCAATAAAACGAAAAATCCATCCCGTTGAACTGAATATAAAACCCGTTTTTTCCTTTACCCGTGGGAATTTCCAATAATCCTTCATTAGTGGGTGCCTACATTGTATAAGGTAAGTATCTACATATGTGAAAAAATTTCAAGTCTCTCAGTCCAGTGGTTTGGGCTGTGCATTGATTTCTCAACAGTCAGTCAGTTTAGAATTTTATGTATATAGATTAGTTCTTCATAAAGTACGCAAGGACTTAGGAGGATATTAAGTATTAATCGCCACATTTGTCCACATCGATAAGTTGTCGTTTCCCATCAATACTTTTCAATCCGTTCCAAAGACAATCTTGACACTGCAATGTCACACATTTTTGAAGTTATTCAATCGTTCCTTCAATTATTGAAGGCAATCTAATTAGAAATGATATTTTTCAGTGGTTAATCGGTTGATTTCAATACTTTGTGAGTTTCTTTAAGTATACAGGAACATTTTAAGTGATGGTTATTGTGTAATCCAAGAGAAAGGTGTGTCTGTGTCTTCGAGAAGTGTTTGTTTACATGATAAGACACGTAAGGATGAACCCACGGTACAATAGTTTCATGTCAACTACTCGTCACCTTTTACGAAAGATGCTTTTTCCGACGCAGAGACGTTCATTATTGTGCTTCACCACCCGTTTTATCATATCCATTACGACTGTGTTTATCATATCCATTGCTTAGCAACTGTGTCAAAGTAATTAAAATTCAACCCGTGAAATACTTTTTATTGAGTAGTAACTCCGATGGCCAACTGTGGTCTTCATCATCAGTTCCACTTCACCAAATGATGATTTTCAATAGCAAATGCACGTGCTACTACTAAATATATCCCATTTACTGTAGGTGTCCCTACAACATTTAAAGAGTTCCCTCGATTTCCTTAAGATCCAAATAAATAAATTTTATGAATAAATGAATATTCGATAGAAAAAAAAAATAAGATCCAATCATCAGATCCTGATTTGGTGCTTATGGGACCTAATTGAAAACATTCCTAGAAGAACACTCTATTGCACACCATAAAGCAGTACAAAAAACTTATAATATAAACACTTAGATTCAGGGTAGACAATAGGCGGTCTGAAAAATGTTTCAAATCGGTTCATAAAATCATAAATGACGGGAGTTTTGAGGTAACAAACATAAAAAAAATACAACCTAATTGATAACCTCCTCATAATTCATTTATTGCATGAAAACGGGTACAGAGAGGTAGAAGGTAAATATAAAATACTTAAGTAAGTACATGACCGTAATCTACCATATTCATGGTGTACAATATTCAGATAGATTAGTTACTACAATTTAGCTATTATTTCATATTAAATTACAATGTCAGAAATAACAATAATTATGATATCAATAAATTACCAATAATATAATAGATAATAACAACAATAAAAGTTAACCATAGGAATCGCAAATTTAAAAAAATTACGGGATTCTGATCTATAAACTACCTTATTTAAACTATTTTTTACTTCTAACATTTTTGTGATCTCTGTCACGTTTCGTGACCTCTGTCGTTGCTTCCTGTCAGTTAAGTAACTCTCTAACCAGTCATGAACTCGACTCCTAATTCCATACATACCTACAGGATTCGATTTGTGGCATTCGAACATGGAGGATGTGAACAATGTTTGATTTTGCTATTTCTGTTTCTTTGGCTAGTTGAAGTATAATTTTGATAGTGTTTTATGCGGCGATTAACCTTAACAGTGAACAGTGATCACAATATTCAATATTGCTCCCGTGTCTGACATTTTTTAATGCGCAAGTTGTCTCCACGTGGTTTCTGGAATTTTGCTATCAAGTTGCAAAAACTACAATCACCGTACAACGTTGCCTCTCGAAAGAGAATACTTCGACATTGGCGAAATTGTCTTATTAATTAGGACAGAAGCCATATTTTAAAAAAGAATAAGAAGAATACATACCTACACAACTTATCCTCCTTTTTTGAAGTCTGTTAAAACTATATAAACACTAATTATATCTACTTTCAGCGGAAGTATAGAATGCTTCCACCGTCTTAAAAAAAATAGATTCTGAAATATACATTTCAGGTCAAGTAACCATTCATCATCATCATCATCTCAGCCGTAGGACGTCCACTGGACATAGGCCTCCCCCATAGACCTCCAGTTGCTTCGGTTGGCAGCGGCCTGCATCCACCGTGAACCCACGGCTTTAACCAGGTCATCCGTCCATCTCGTTGGTGGACGTCCTACGCTGCGCTTGCCGATCCGCGGCCTCCACTCTAGAACATTTCGGCCCCAACGGCCATCTGCTCTCCGTGCTATACGGCCCGCCCAGTGCCACTTCAACGAGCTAATCCGCCAACCATTAAGCTTTTGGATTCCGAAGGCAGCTCACGCCTGCCGCCCCCAAAGTGAGCTCACACGTACTCATGTCATGCTCTGAAAGCAGAGCAGTACCGAGGGCATGGTATTACTTCCGTTCCCATAAGCCCGAAGGAATCGTCTTGGGAACTTCGACGAAGCGTTGGCAGGCCTCCCACTAGGTGGACTGACGACATCGTGAGAATTGCGCGGGTAACCGTTGGATGCAAGATACCTTTGTTCAGCAATGGACGCCTTCTGGCCGATGATGATGACCTATTATAATCCATACTAATATTATAAATGCGAAAGTGTGTTTGTGTGTTTGTGTAAAAGTAATATTTGTTACTTGTATTGTGGCAGTGCCCCTCTTCATATATCTACAGGACATTGTGATGCTTTCTGCTTCAAGAAAAAAGCGTGAAATAAGTGAAAACTATCTCAAAACTTAGTGCATTACACATATTAAAGAAAAAACTTTTAAAGTCAGTTTAAAAAGCGGTGATGAATTGAAAAGTGAACGAAAAAAAGAACAGACAAAAAGTACGTAAAATGAAGAAGATAAGTAACTAGTAGTAAATATCTTTAACGTAATGTTAAGCTTTTTTTATCCACTTTTTAATCATTTGCTTGACATATTCTCTATCTTTTAAGAGTGCTGGATCAGAAGAGTCCAAATTCAACAGTGAGAAGTGAGAAGTTCCATTTGTTATTCTCACCACTGCAGTGTCTGACAGATCTTTAAGTACCCCTAGTCTACGCCAAGGGTCCATGTCTCCATAAGTGAACACCACATTTGTTACGTTGGGCGTAATTCCACCATACATTGCATTTGTCTGTGCTATTCCATCGTTGAGTAGTTTCTCGTTGATTTCCTCGCCAAATATGGCTTGACATTGTTTTATGTAATAATCAAGTGGTAAATTGTGAGCAAAAGGTTGTTTATCAGAATTCGTGGTAACAAAATAACCAAATTCAGTACATGTCTGGTAAGTCCAGACAACCTGCCAGTGCTTTCTACCTTTCCTCATCATCTCCATATCACCCTCAAAGTCAAAAACAAAACACCTCCAATGGTCTTTTTTGGGTTTAAATATGGTTTTTACTGCAGTGCTTGTGGTACTACGATACTGGGAAGTCAATTGCTTATGGAAAATTTCAACACTTTTTTGGATTGATTGCTCCCAATTTTCTGTAAGCAAGTAACGACATTTATATTTTATATCATCACGGGTGAGATATGCAGCAACATTTCCGAATACGAAATTAATTAAATTATCAAAAAGCAATTCTTGATTCTCTACGATGTTCATATCACTAAAATTACAAATTCCGAATTCTTTTTTTAGTTTTTCAATTCCACTCGAAGTTTTTAGTAATTCCGTAATGCGTTTAAAAAAAACATTTATTTCGTTTACACAATTAGCGGACCCGTATTTTTCAAACGTATCACTAACTGCCTCAAAATATTCGTAAAAATCTTTTTTTGCCAAAACGGGCGCACTGCTCGACACTGCAGCGTCTACGAGGTCAGGGTAAAGAAGTCTCATCCAAGCAGCGAGATTCCCCGCATAGTCTTCGCCAACCACAACTACCTTTGACGATTTGAATTCGGGAGCAGACTTAATAGTTTTAATTAACGCAGCCAAGTCAGCCAACGCTTGTTTCGAGCTCAAATACTTCATTGACGAGGTGTCTATTATGTCAACAGGCATACTTTCTCCATAGTAACGATGTTCTGATAAAAAAAGAGCTCCATTTGTTTCATTTGCTAATTGACACGTAAAGAGGCAATGCTGTCCTATGAACCCAGAATACATGTCAAAGTGACCGCCAATCAACAGGTAAATAGGTCCGTTGGGTTTCCAAAAAGTAAGTCTCTTGAAATATCTCATCATCCAGGTTTTATTATTTGTATTAAAGTGATCAAGTGGTTGTTCTATCCATTCTTCCGAAGTGTCACTTACGTCATTATTTGTATCAGTTAAATCATTTTTCCATTCCAGCACGCCAGGGTTTTGAAAAAATACAAAACAATATGAAAAGCCAAAATTAATGAAGAAAAGTGCACTAATGCGAGTAAAATACATGTTTAATACAGTGAGCACTGTGGCAGTGCTCTTGCTTCTCTATGAGTAACGGCGATTAGTCGTCGCGTTTATAAATGTTTTCTTAACATACCACTGTTATTTTATGAGTTATAAATGAAATTCTACAAAATTTTATTAGTTAGTATCCTTGCTTATTTTTAAACGATAAAAATTTTGATAAAAATCCTAACATAATTCAAAGTAAAATTTTTTTTTAAGTATGTTTATAAGTGATTATTTCGAAGCCGGTGCCTAGCCCAATAAATAATAATAGATATGTAAGTAACATCTGACTAATTATGTCCACTCCTGGTAGCTCGTACTGATGTACCGAGTAGTAGGTAGTACCACAGAATATATAATAGTACTAACGTACAGAATGGCCACCCTCCACCTCGCACCGGTTCGAGTTACCCTACGAATAAAAGAATATTTATTCGTAGGAGTTACCCCACCCCTCAAGCGCAGATTGCAGGAAAACCACAGGAAAGCAGTCGGGTGCGCAACACGACGCATGTAGGCCGCATCGCACTAAGTTTGGGAGCAATAATTTTGCGAAATAGTAACGGTGCCCTACCTACTTCCTTTTTCTAAATAAATAGTAATTTCTGAAATTAACGAGATTAATACATGTAATAACTACCTACCGAATAATTCATTTAACTTTGTAGATGTATATCTATTGTAATTAAAAATAATGATGCTTAAAATACGCAGACAGACACATTTTAAGTAAGTTAAATAAATCGAGGATATTCTGGCAGACTCCAGCTCGCACCTCTGATTTTTTCGAAATTCATGTGCGGATTTACAATTGAAATTTACCACGAGCTTTGCGGTGAAGGAAAACATCGTGAAGAAACCTGCACAAACCTGCGAAGCAATTCAATGGTGCGTGTGAAGTTCCTAATCCATACTGGGCTCGCGTGGGAACTATGGCCCAAGCCCTCTTGTTCTGAGAGGAGGCCTGTGCCCAGCAGTGGGACGCATATAGGCTGGGATGATGATGATGATTCTGGCAGAACCGGATAAGTGAACAATATTTATTTTTTATACGGTTTTGCTAGATAAATAAAACAGAAAACATGGAGTAGGTATGCCTATGTATATAACTTAAAATAATGTACTTATTCTGTTTTGCCAAAATACCCTCGAAATAGGTAAGATTAACGATTACATTTATCTGCACATATCGAAGCCATACCTACATAATAAGTACAAATTCAAATTCAAATCATTTATTCAGTAAATAGGCCGCAATGGGCACTTTTACACGTCATTTTTTTTAAACCGTCAGCGCTTTCGGAAAGACCATCATTGCCAAGAAGAATGCGCCGCAAGAAACTTGGCAGAAAGTCATTTTTTCATAATAAAATAATTACAAATAAAATACTTAAAAACTACAGTATACAATTAAAGAGAAAAAAATACAAAATAATAAAATAAAATAATAATAATACAGGGATACCTTTAAATGTCATTGGTACCACTTTTAGTACCTATTATAGGGTTTTGAAGTAGTCGGCCCTGTGTACCTTACGCACACATTGACGCGTGTACAGACGTCGTCGTGCCTATGTAGATTCAAGAACGCGTATTTTGTACGGCGTGGCCGCCATGTGGTAGACGTACCGGTAGACCACACGTAGAAATATATTTTAGGGGAACTATATTTTCTGTCACTTAAATTTAGATTTGTCACTAAACAGCAATACCCTAATTATTATAAATATATCTCTAAGAAATATATTGGTCATCAAATTAATCAAATCCGTCTCTAAGTATGAGTCATCAGATTAATGTAAACCTGTACCCTAAACTATAGTATGTAAAATAAAAGATCTGTCACCTAATAAATAGAAATCAAATCGAACATTCCTGAATTATACAATTACCTTCTTCATTGCTACGCGGACCCTACAAAGTTAATGTATCGATTAAACGAATTGTCATCTGAAGTCGGTTGTCAGCAAGGCGATCCTCTGAGGCCAGCAATTTTCAGTTTGGCTATCAACCCGATTATACAAAATTTGGCTTCCAAATTTAATGTTTGGTATCTCGATGATGGAACCCTAGGAGGTGATTCTGACTCTGTACTTTCGGATCTTTCATTAATCATTGATAAATTTAAATCCATTGGCCTAGAACTAAATTTTAACAAGTGCGAATTGTACATCCAAAATTTGCATAACGACTCCAATAACCTGATACACAGGTTTAACCAACTTGCACCCAACATTAAAATTCAATATTAAAATTCCAAAACCATTGTCATCGCCTTTTGGAAATTAGTCCGCATTTGTGTAGTTAAATTTTGCCTTTTTGTCCCAAAATTGACTTATGTGCTCCGCTGCTGTCCTCTCTGGAAACATAAAAATCTTTTATCACAAATAGATATTATGATAAAAATTAATTTAGAAAATATTCTTAAAATTCAGCTAAACGAGCAGTCCTGGACCCAAGGATCCCTTCCCATTCGATACGGTGGCCTAGGGATCCGCAAAATTTCTAGTGTAGCTTTACCGGCTTTTTTGTCGTCAGCCCATAGCTCGTCTAGTCTCATAGGTAAGATCCTACCTACATACTATGAGACTTCGGGTTTGGTGGACGCAAAAAGTGCCTGGCAAATTGCTTGCCCTGGTCAAAATTTTCCCGATAATCCAAATTTTCAAAGGTGCTGGGATGACACAATTTGCAAATTAACCGCTGACTCCCTTCTTGTCCAGTGTTGTTCCGCAGATCGAGCCAGACTTCTAGCAGTAAGAACAAAAGAGGTTGGTTTCTGGCTCCACGCATACCCATCTGCAACCACTGGCACTTTTCTCGACCCCAATACTCTCCGTTTCGCAGTTTGCCTACGTCTTGGGGTCCCGGTCTGCGCTCCACATCGTTGCCCCTGCGGAAGCGACGTAGACCGGCTTGGACACCACGGACTTTCCTGCCAGAAGAGCGCGGGCCGCTTCGCGAGACATGCTGCCCTCAACGACATTATTCGTCGGTCTCTTGCGTCGGCTAACGTGCCGGGTTTCCTGGAGCCGTCAGGTATTTTAAGAGACGACGGTAAGAGACCAGACGGGGTATGTCTTTGATCCCGTGGAGTATGGGAAGGGTCTTGGTGTGGGATGCTACCTGTGTAGATACACTAGCCCCTTCGCATCTCCACCGGACCTCCACTAGGGCAGCAGCCGCAGCAGAGGCAGCCGAAAACGTAAAAATAAGCAAATATAGTGGTCTCAGCGCCGAATATAATTTCGTCCCTTTCGGTGTCGAGACCCTTGGTCCGCACCGGTTCAAAAAAATTTCGAAGAGGCTTATCGATACCACTGGTGACCGAAGAGCTGGCAGCTACCTCGCTCAAAGAATTAGCATAGCGATTCAACGAGGAAATGCTGCCAGCATTTTCGTCACAATGCTCTGGTGCCTTTTTTAGATATAGTTTAGTTTTTAATATAGTTTTAATTTAGTTTGTAATATTTAGTATTTTAGTTGTTATTTTTAAGATATTTTTTTTCACATTTGTACTAATAAAATATTTTTTTCTTCATAACTAGATCTTCAGTTCCTTAATTTGATGCTTCTACCTATTCTAGTAATACCGGTCTGGTTAGGTACAACGACGAGCGAAGCAAGGAGGAGTAATAGGTAGAACTGTGACCCTCTGTGCGCGAACCGAGCGAGCGAAGCGAGCGTGCTTCGGCAGCGGCCGGCGAAGTGCCAGAACCGAAAATTTTTGCTAATACTTGATGATTTATAATACTCATAAATTTTTGTAGTAGGTACGTAATCTTGGATATTTGTATGTATTTATATATATATATGTGTAGCATCCATAAAACAAACTTTGCTTAGCTTGGGGCTGCGCCAATTGGTGTAATTTGTGAGAAGATATTATTATTATTTCCTTCATTGTATATCATTATCGTCAAATTTCATATTTAGGTAACCATTTTAATATTACGATTGGTGATTCAATTTTGGACAGATCTACTTTAGATCAGATACTTCAGATCCATTTTAGGAACAAATATTATTTATTAAGTCGCCGAAAGCGCATTTATTAGCTAATTAATAAAATCGTACCCATATTTTAGTATAAAGTTTTGTTTTTTTTATTTTTTTTGTATTTGGTAAGAGTGTTAAGTAGCCATTTCTTCTAATTTTTATTGTAAAGAACTAATCTGCGTTAAAATAGCTTATTATCAAATGCTAATCCAAACATTTAAAAAATATTGGCTGTTAGTGACTCTGACTACGAACTTAGCGGTTTCGGGTTCGATTCCCGTGACTGGCAAATATTTGTATGATGAATGTGAATGTTTTTACTTGAGTTTTGGATGTTTTTATGTATTTAAGTATATATTTATTACCTATGTATGTCTATCCGTTGCCTAGCACCAATAGTACGAGCTTTACTTAATTTGGGGAAAGGTCGATTGGTTTAATTTGTCCTATCATCATCAACCTACAGCAGTCCACTGCTGTACGTAAAAGCCTCTTCGATAGCGCGCCACAACACATTCCTTCAGCCCCTCGCATTCATCCGCCGCCAGCGACCCTCTTGAGGTCGTTCTTTCACCGTGCCGGAGGACGCCCTACATGCACTGTGTTTTCCCGTCCGTGATCTCCATTCGAGGACTCGTCTGTTCCACCGTTCATCAGTCCTGCGACAGACGTGGCCAGCCCAACGCCACATCAGCGAACTAATTCTTTGAGCAACGTCTGTAACTTAGGCTCTTTGTCGGAAAATGTGATTTCGGATTTTAATTTGCCCCAAGATATTATTATTATCTCAAACGAGACTTGGCATAATTTTGTTACAGCACGTTTTGTTTGAATTGCAATTTTTATGAAATATTTATTTGATGAATACGATGTGACTGGAAAATTTTCATAACAGTTAAGTTCTCATCGTCACCATATCTACCCTGGGACGCCCACTCTTGGATTAAGGCTGCCCTCATAACAATTAGTAAAATAATTAAATTGCCATAGGGCACGGTAAACTTGAGCAAAACCACGGGTAAAGGCAATTTGCACGCAATTCGGGTTTTTTTTATGTACCTATCTTATATAGCCTTTTTTTATATAGCCTTCATCATTTCAGATTGAGTCGGTTTGAAAATATGTATTTAATACCACTTGAAGAAACTAACAATATCAATACAGACTGAGTAGAGTACAGACTCTACGCACAAAAATGTGTCTGTTTTAAGTTATCTACATTGTGAAGTATGCCTTTAAATGTTTTTAAGTATAATTAGTTGGGTATCTTGCGTTCTCAACATGCAAAAACCATTCGCTTACTTATTTCACAGTATTTCTCAATCATGTTACATTATATTGTTTTGTATCATGATAACAAATTCAGTAACATTGCCGTGTTAAGCTATTCACTAATAGGTATTAAATGCCGGAAGTAATACAATGAAAAGGTGCAGTAAGCTTTATTTATGCAATAAACCCGACAAAATATGAATATACATTATAGGCCCTTGCCACATTGCAGTAAATAAAGAAATTAACTTGCAAACAGCGGCGCACGTCTATACATTTATCTACAGGGCATTGTCGTGAGGTACGCTTCAAGAAAAAGGCGATAAGTGTCAACTATCTCAATACTTAGTGCGTCGTGGTTACAAATATTTAAGAAAAAGCTTTAAAACCACTTGCTCGTTTGCCTTCCAGTCGTATAAAAAAAAACTAATCATAAAAAGCGGTGATTGATTAAAAAGTGAACAAAAAAGTTACAGATAAAAAGTACACATCTTTAACATGTGTTAAGCTTTTCCTATCCATTTCTTAATCATTTGCTTCACATACTCTCTATCTTTGATGAATTCTGGAGAGTCACGATACAACAGGTCATAGTCAGTAGTTCCATTTGTTATTCTCACCACTGCAGTGTCAGACAGATCTTTAAGAACTCCTAGCCTTTTCCAAGGGTCCAATTCTCCATAAATGAACACCACATTTGTTACGTTAGGCGTTATTCCACCATACATTGCATTAGTCTGTGCTACTCCATCGTCGATTCGTTTCTCGTTGATATCCTCACCAAATATGGCTTGACATTGTTTTATGAAATAATCAAGTGGTAAATTGTGACTAAAAGGATGTTTACCAGAATTCGTGGGATAAAAATCACCAAACTCAGTACATATCTGATAAGTGAAAACAACCATATCGTCCTTTATATGTTTCCTCATGAAATCCATAAAACGATTAAAATCAAACTCAGCACACCCCCACCAATCGTCCGGTGTAATTTCTGTCAATTTTTTGTTTTGTTTAAAAAGCGTTTTTACTGCAGTGCTACGATATTGAGAAGTCAATTGTTTATGGAAAATTTCAACACTTTTTTGAATTGATCGCTCCCAATTTTCTGCAAGCAAGTAACGACATTTATATTTTATGTCATCAGGGGTAAAAAAAGGGGTAAAAAATGCGAAATGCGAAACAATTAAATTATCAATAAACAATTGTTGATTCTCTATGACATTCATATCCGTGTTATTACAAATTCCGAATTCTTTTTTTAGTTTTTCAATTCCATCCAAAGTTTTCAGTAATTCCGTGATGTGTTCAAAAAAATCATTTATTTTTTTAACGCAATCAGCGGACCCATATTTTTCAAAAGTATCACTAACCACCTCAAGAAATTCGTAATAATTTTTCTTAGCCAAAACGGGCGCACTGATCGACACTGCAGCGTCTACGAGGTCAGGGTAAAGAAGTCTCATCCAAGCAGCGAGATTCCCCGCATATAATCCGCCAATCACAACTACCTTTGACGATTTGAATTCGGGAGCAGACTTAATACTTTTAATTAACGCAGCCAAGTCAGCCAATGCTTGTTTCGAGCTCAAATACTTCATCGACGAGGTATCTCTTATCTCAACAGGCATACTTTCTCCATAGTAACGATGTTCTGATGCAAAGAGGGCTCCATTTGTTTCGTTCGCTAACTGACACGTCAAGTAGGAATTTATTTCTATGAGGTAAGACTGCACCTCAAAGTCACCGCCGATGTACAGGTAAATAGGTCCGTTGGGTTTCCAAAAAGTAAGTCTCTTAAAATATCTCATCTTCCAGGTTTCATTTTTTGTACTAAAGTGATCAAATGGCTGTTCTATCCATTCTTCCGAGGTGTCTCTCACGTCACTTTTTATATTAGTTAAATAATTATTCCATTCCGGTACGCCATGGTGTTGAAAAAACACAAAACTATATGATAAGCCAAAATTTATGACGATAAGTGCACTAATAAAATGCATATTGATATAGTCAGCACTGAGCGAGTGCTCTTGCTTTTCTTTAAGTAACGGCCATTCAGTCGTCGCGTTTATATATGTTTTTTTAACATAGCACTGTTATTTTATGAGTTATAAATGAAATTCTATGAAATTTTATTACTATGCTTACTTATTTTTAAAAGATTAAAAATAAGTATGTAAAATGCATTTTTTTACACATTTCAAAGTAATAAGAAAAACCAAAGTATGTTTCTAAGTGGCATTATCAGCAGTTTGAAGTGGGTGAGAGACGAAATATAAGGCGACCCAACCCTGTAATCTAGTCAGTGGTTTGTCAGTTTTGGCCAAAAACTAGAACCAAAGAGACAACTAACATTTAAAACATTAAAACAGCTTCAATTTACGGCAGCATATCCTGTTGTTCCGTTAAATGGTACAGAAACAACAGTAAAAGTTGTAGTGTAACAACAATCAATATTACTTTCCGTCGCTTAATCAATTTATTTTTTAACCGACTTCAAAAAAAGGGGGAGATTATCTCTATTCGGTTGTATAATTTTTTTCAATGTTTGTTACCTCAGAACTCCGTCATTTATGAACCGATTCGAATTTATTTTTTTGCGTTCGTCTATATAGGAATGCTTTTAATTAGGTCCCATAAGCACCAAATCAGGATCTGATGATTGGATTCTAAGGAAACCGAGGGAACTCTTCAAATGCGGTAGGGCCACCTATAGTAATTTGGATATATTTAGCAGTAACTCGTGCATTTGCTCTTGAAAATCATAATTTGTTGAAGTGGAACTGATAATGAATACCACATTTCACCAACAGAGCTACTACTCAATAACAAGTACATCACGGGTTGAATTTCAGTTACTTTAACTCAGTTGATAAGCAATTTATGCTCGTCGTAATGCATATGGTAAAATGGAATGGGTGGTTAAGCACCAGGACTCCTCAATAATAAACGTGTCTGCATCAGAAAAAGCAATCTTTCGTTTCAATATAGATGGCGCTAGGTCACTGCTTAAGGGACAAAGTAGTACACAAGCTGAGATATGTGATGCATAGGAAAAATTCGTGTCTATCCCGTGGACCAGCAGTGGTGTAGGGGTATAGCACGCGGCACGGAATGCCGAGGAACTGGGTTCGATTCCCAGTGTTGGTCTTATTTTTCTGGTTTTTCTGTGCATCTATGTTTCGGTTTGTATTTTCAACTAGCTTTTGCCCGCGACTTCGTCCGCGTATTCTTTAGTTTTCAGGGCATATGTTTCAACTAACCCCCGTTATAATTGTGACATCTGTTTATCGGTGTGTATAACGAAGTACTGCCGTAAACGATAGGTGACAGTTTACTATACTACTTACTTCCCTATAAAAAGCCTATAAACAATATTTTTTACCAGTTTTGAAGCTAGTTTATGAAAAGTTCTATGCAAAGCGCGAGAGTAAATTAATTATTTCGTATGCTTCCGGCGAGAACCGAATCTTACTGTCGAACCCGAAGCATATATTCGAAATTGCACTATTTTGTAAATTAGGTAAAAGATAAATAAGAACGGACAATAACACATAAATTACGCTTCCTTAATATTATTTATTTTATAATGCACAACCCGATGAGGAATTTTTAAGTTAGGTACTGCATAATTATTTGCAAATTTATTTAACACATCATTTTACATATCAATTTAATTTCCACATTTTAGATGTACATTTTGCATAAAAACCTCCCTCCCTTACTGAAGTCGCCAACACCCACCATACGGATCATTTTATATTGTAACCAGCCATATTTTTAGTGCAGAAATAAGTAAGTCTCATGGAAACTCCCTCCTAATAAATTGAACGCTACTTCTTCTTTCTTTATCTTTGCCTATGCAGATAATTTTTATTTGTTATCAGGACCATGTCAGTATACCAATTTTCATACTGCTAAGTCCAGAAACTATACAAACTTTACCCCCCATTTTACCCTTTCAGGGAGGATTTTTTTTCTATTTCACCTATACAGATAATTTTTGATTGTAATAAAAAACTTGTAAACCTATATTCATACTTCTAAGTCCTGAAATGAGAAAAATTCTATACAAACTTTATCCCCATTTTACCCATTTAGGGGGTATTTTATCCATTTTACCCATACAAATATTTTTTTATTGTAATCGAGAACTTATATATACCTATTTTCATACTTCTAAGTCCAGTAATGAGAAAATTTCCATACAATCTTTACCCCCCCCCCCATTTTACCCCATTAGGGGGGAATTTTATCCATTTCATATACGCAGATAATTTTTTATTGTAATCGAGAACTTATACACTTATTTTCATACTTCTAAGTTCAAAAATAAGAGAATTTCCATACAAACTTTACCCCCCATTTTACCCCTTTAGGGGGCAATTTTATCCATTTCACTTACACAGATAATTTTTAATTGTAATCGAAAACTCACACACCTATTTTCATAGTTCTAAGTCCAGAAATAAGAAAATTTCCATACAAACTTTACCCCCCCATTTTACCCCTTTAAAGGGGTATTTTATCCATTTCACCTAAACAGATCATTTCCAATTGTGATTAAAAACTTACACACCTATTTTCATACTTCTAAGTCCATAAATGAAAAAATTGCATATAAACTTCACCTCCCTATTTCACCCCCTTAGGGGATGAATTTCCAAAAATCCTTTCTTAGTGCTCACTTACATCATAAAAGGAATCCCTGTACCAAATTTCAAGTTTCTAGGCCCAGCGGTTTGGGCTGTGCGTTGATATATAACCCAGTGAGTCAGGTTTGCCTTTTATATATATAGATAAGCCCTAGGACGTCCACTGTTGGACAAAGCTTACGCCCCATAACAATTAATAAAATAATTGAATTGCCATAGAGAACGGTTCACGTGAGCAAAGCCACGGGTAAAGGCTATATGAAACACAAATAACACGTGTCCTACTGATACGTAATTAAAATTATTTATAGCATTTTTTTTGTTTTTGTTTTACTACCTAGCTATAAAAGTTAGTACACTTATCAAAACGACTTATTAGCATTCTTGTCTGAAATCACTGCGCTGTTATATTATAAAAGTAGGTTAGGTTAGATTAGCGAACCCTAACAGTGCTAACTTAACCTAGCCTACTTTTCTAGCAGCGGTTAATTTCTGTAGGGGGCATACAGAATAAAAACCACACGACCTTACCCTCTCGGTCCTTATACGGACACCACATGATCGCGAGCATTTCACCGCGACGCCACAGGCCGGCCCGGGATGGGCTCCCCCTGCACCACAAGAGGGTATAAGGGGGCTGGGCCCGCAGGATTTTAGGGGAGCATGGCCAAGACGGCACTTGCAATCCGGGTCTGGGAGTCCTCGCCCTCTTCTGCTGTACCGCCACAATATCGCGTAACCTATCTATTTATAAAGTAAAAGTGCCAAGTTCATGCTGGATGTAGATTAAGTAGCGTCTTAGACTTGAAAATTATTAAACAAAACGCTTTTCGAGAACGAAACTGACCCTATTCAAAAAAGCGAATTTTTGGCAATTCGCAAAAATGTGATTGTAATTTAAGATTGGTTTGTGGAATCTTTTTTACACATATCTAAGCCATAACTGCATAATAAGTACCTTTGAATGTCATTGGTACCACTTTTAGTACCTACTATAGGGTTGTGCAGTAGTCGGTCCTGTGTATCTTACGCACACATTGACGCGTGTACAGACGTCTTCGTGCCTATGTAGATTCAAGAACGCGTACTTTGTACGGCGTGGCCGCCCTGTGGTAGACGTACCGGTAGACCACACGTAGAAATATATTTTAGGGGAACTATATTTTCTGTCACTTAAATTTAGATTTGTCACTAAACAGCAATACCCTAATTATTATAAATCTATGTCTAAGAAATATATTGGTCATCAAATGAATCAAATCTGTCTCTAAGTATGAGTCATCAGATTAATGTAAACCTGTACCCTAAACTATAGTATGTAAAATAAAAGATCTTCAGTTCCTTAATTTGATGCTTCTACCTATTCTAGTAATACAGGTCTGGTTAGGTACAATGACGAGCGAAGCAAGGAGGAGTAATAGGTAGAACTGTGACCCTCTGTGCGCGAACCGAGCAAGCGAAGCGAGCGTGCCGCGGCAGCGGCCGGCTAAGTGCCAGAACCGAACATTTTTGCTAATACTCATAAATTTTTGTAGTAGGTACGTAGTCTTGGATATTTGTATGTAGCATCCATAGAACAAACTTTGCTTAGTTTGGGGCTGCGTCAATTGGTGTAATTTGTGAGAAGATATTATTATTATTTCATTCATTGTATATCATTATCGTCAAATTTCATATTTAGGTAACCGTTTTAATATTACGATTGGTGATTCAATTTTGGACAGATCTACTATTTTAGGAACAAATATTATTCATTAGGTCGCCGAAAGCGAATTTATTAGGTAATTAATAAAATCGTGCCCATATTTTAGTACACAGTTTTGTTTTTTTATATTTATTTTTTTGTATTCGGTAAGTGTTAAGTAGCCATTTTTTCTAATTTTTATTGTAAAGAACTAATCTGCGTTAAAATAGCTTATTGTCAAATGCTAATCCAAACATTTAAAAAATATTGGTTGTTAGTGACTCTGACTACGAACTTAGCGGTTTCGGGTTCGATTCCCGTGACTGGCAAATATTTGTATGATGAATGCGAAAGTTTTTACTTGAGTTTTGGATGTTTTTATGTATTTAAGTATATATTTCTCACCTATGTATGTCTATCCGTTGCCTAGCACCAATAGTACGAGCTTTACTTAATTTGGGGAAAGGTTGATTGGTTTAATTTGTCCTATCATCATCAACCTACAGCAGTCCACTGCTGTACGTAAAAGCCTCTTCGATAGCGCGCCACAACACATTTCTTCAGCCCCTCGCATCCATCCGCCGCCAGCGACCCTCTTGAGGTCGTCCGTTCACCGTGCCGGAGGACGCCCTACATGCACTGTGTTTTCCCGTCCGTGATCTCCATTCGAGGACTCGTCTGTTCCACCGTTCATCAGTCCTGCGACAGACGTGGCCAGCCCAACGCCACATCAGCGAACTAATTCTTTGAGCAACGTCTGTAACTTAGGCTCTTTGTCGGAAAATGTGATTTCAGATTTTAATTTGCCCCAAGATATTATTATTATCTCAAACGAGACTTGTCATAATTTTGTTACAGCACGTTTTGTTAGAATTGCAATTTTTATGAAATATTTATTTGATGAATACGATGTGACTGGAAAATTTTCATAACAGTTTTAAGTTTTCATCGTCACCATATCTACCCTGGGACGCCCACTCTTTGATTAAGGCTGCACCCATAACAATTAGTAAAATAATTAAATTGTCATAGGGCACGGTTCACTTGAGCAAAACCACGGGTAAAAGCAATTTACACGCAATTCGGGTTTTTTTTTATGTACCTATAGCCTTCATCATTTCAGATTAAGTCGGTTTGAAAATATGTATTTAATACCACTTGAAGAAACTAACAATATCAGTACAGACTGAGTAGAGTACAGACTCTACGCACAAAAAAGTGTCTGTTTTAAGTTATCTACATTGTGAAGAATGCCTTTAAATGTTTTTAAGTATAATTAACTCAATTTTGCGAAATTTGAGTTGGTATCTTGCGTTCTCAACATTCAAAAACCATTCGCTTACTTATTTCACAGTATTTCTCAATCATGTTTTATTATATTGTATTGTATCATGATAACAAATTCAGTAACATTGCCGTGTTAAGCTATTCAGTACAGTGGCGGACTAAGCCTGTCAGAAGCCCGGGACGGCAAAACTGAATGAGGACCCAAGCTTTAAAAAAATGCAGTTTAAAAAAATTTAGGTACTAAGCACATTTTTAGTCTTGTAGGATTTGATCAGGGGAACGCGGAGGCATTTGGGGGCCTCCCAAGACCGGAGGCCCGGGAATTCAGTAATAGGTGTTAAATTCCGGAAGTATACAATGAAAAGATGCAGTTAGCTTTATTTTTGCACTAAACCAGACAAAATATGAATATACATTATAGGCCCTTGCCACATTGCAGTAAATAAAGAAATTAACTTGCAAACGGCGGCGCACGTCTATAAATATATCTACAGGACATTGTCGTGAGGTCTGCTTGAAGAAAAAGGCGATAAGTGTCAACTATCTCAATGCTCAGTGCGTTACGGTTACAAATATTTAAGAAAAAGCTCTAAAACTCATAAAAAAAAACGGTGATGGATTAAAAAGTGAACGAAAAAGTGACAGATAAAAAGTACACATCTTTAACATGTGTTAAGCTTTTCTATCCATTTTTTAATCATTTGCTTCACATACTCTCTATCTTTGATGAGATCTGGAGAGTCGTCATACAACAGGTGATGGTTAGTAGTTCCATTTATTATTCTCACCACTGCAGTGTCAGACAGATCTTTAAGTACTCCTAGTCTTTTCCAAGGGTCCATGTCTCCATGAATGAACACCACATTTGTTACGTTAGGCGTTATTCCACCATACATTGCATTGGTCTGTGCTACTCCATCGTCGATTCGTTTCTCGTTGAAATCCTCACCAAATATGGCTTGACATTTTTTTATGAAAAAACTAAGTGGTAAATTGTGACTAAAAGGTTGTTTATCAGAATTCGTGGGATAAAAATCACCAAACTCAGTACATGTCTGATAAGTGAAAACAACTATATCATCCTTTATATTTTCCCTCATGATCTCCATAAAATGGTTAAAATCAAAATCAGAACACAACCAATCGTCCGGTGTAATTTCTGACCATTTTTTGAGTTTGGAAAGCGTTTTTACTGCAGTTCTTGTAGTGCTACGATATTGAGAAGTCAATTGTTTATGGAAAATTTCAATACTGTTTTGCATTGATCGCTCCCAATTTTCTGTAAGAAGGTAACGACATTGATCTTTTATTTCATCAGGGGTTGAATATGCGAAATCCGAAACAATTAAATGCTCAATAAACCATTGTTGATTCTCTATGACATTCATATCGGTATCATTACAAATTCCAAATTCTTTTTTTAGTTTTTCGATTCCATTCGAAGTTTTTAGTAATTCCGTGATGTGTTTAAAAAAATCATTTATTTTTTTAACGCAATCAGCGGACCCATATTTTTCAAACGTATCACTAACCACCTCAAGAAATTCGTAATAATCTTTTTTTGCCAAAACGGGTGCACTGCTCGACACTGCAGCGTCTACGAGGTCGGGGTAAAGAAGTCTCATCCAAGCAGCGAGATTCCCCGCATATAATTCGCCAATCACAACTACCTTTGACGATTTGAATTCGGGAGCAGACTTAATACTTTTAATTAACGCAGCCAAGTCAGCCAACGCTTGTTTTGAGCTCAAATACTTCATCGACGAGGTATTTCTTATGTCAACAGGCATACTTTTTCCGTAGTAACGATGTTCTGATGCAAAGAAGGCTCCATTTGTTTCGTTCGCTAACTGACATGTTAAGGAGGAATTTGTTTCTATGAGGTGAGAATACAGTTCAAAGTCACCGCCGATGTACAGGTAAATAGGTCCGTTGGGTTTCCAAAAAGAAAGTCTCTTAAAATATCTCATCTTCCAGGTTTCATTGTTTGTACTAAAGTGATCAAATGGCTGTTCTATCCATTCTTCCGAAGTGTCTCTCATGTCATTATTTTTATTAGTTAAATAATTATTCCATTCCGGTACGCCATGGTGTTGAAAAAACACAAAACTATATGATAAGCCAAAATTTATGACGATAAATGCACTAATAAAATGCATATTGCTACAGTGAGCACTGAGCGAGTGCTCTTGCTTTTCTTTAAGTAACGGCCATTTAGTCGTCGCGTTTATGTATGTTTTTTTAACATACCACTGCTATTTTATGAGTTATAAATGAAATTCTATGAAAGTTTATTACTATGCTTACTTATTTTTAAAATATTAAATATAAGTATGTAAAATGCATTTTTTCACACATTTCAAAGTAATAAGAAAAACTAAAGTATGTTTCTAAGAGGCATTATCAGCAGTTTGAAGTGGGTGCCAAGCCCAATAAAAAATAATAGAATGTAAACTACGAAACATTAAAACAGCTTCAATTTACGGCATCATATCCTGTTGTGCCGTTAATTGGTACGGAAACAACAGTAAAAAATGAAGTGTAACAACAATCAATATTACTTTCCGTCGCTTTGTCAATTTCTTTTTATTACAAAAATATTACCAAAAAATTATTAAAGCAACGCGGACCAAGTTATATTTGACAGGTTCGTCATGTGTCCAGTTTTCATCTTTTTTTACTCTTACTGCAAACATATGTGTCTATCTCTCATTATAGTAATTATAGCCAATGACTACTACGGTGCGGTGCATTTATTTTGTACACACACGCAAACATCACGCCGTACATTACAAGTAAGCTTATATACGGTGTTCTGCCTTTTCGCAGAATTTCATTTGGCCGAATATCACTTGCCAACCAACGTTTCGCCGAAGATTCACTTTGACAACTAACTATTACCAACTTTTTGTATGGCAACGTGTCATTTCGTCGAATTATTATATAGCAGAATATCATAATGACTCAAAACGTTTGGAAAACTTATCATTTTTCAAATCTTTCACTATATCAAACAACTATTAAACGAATAACGTTTCGTTAGTGTGACAGTTCCCTTTTTATACATAAGCCAACTTTTTATTGAAAGTAAGATTTTTATCAATTGGCAGTAATAATTACAAATCAAAGTTTTGTAATATTTATAGCAACAGAAATGTAATGTGTGGCAAAGTCCAATTAGGTGTGACGACGAGCGAAGCGAGGAGGAGCGTGTTAGGTCAACGGTGAGCAAACAGCGCACGAAGCCGAGCGAGCGGAGCGAGCGTGCCGCGGCAGCGGCCGGCGAGGGCCATAATCGTATTTTTATTTTTTGATATTTCTAATAAATAAAAATATTGAACTGAAAATGGTATCCTTGTTAGTAAATAAATGTTTTCAAAAATTGACCGAAGATTCAGTAATTAGGGGTTTTTAGAAATCTAACACACACACATAATTGGTACAAGATTGATACCGTGATCATTGTATTGTTGTAATGGTCGAACGAGTAAACAAGCAAGAAACATCATAAAAAGAAACATGTTAAAAGTAAGAAGGCAGACTACCTAAATGACTAAATAATTGTATACTCATTACTCAACTATTATTATATACCTACTACCTACCGTGGCAGGACGTTCGCGGCGTTCGGTGGAGCCCTTTCGTATTTAGCATTCGCCTTATCAAAAAATAAGTCCTTATGACATTAGTGCAGGCCCCCTGCGACAGGGTTCCGACGGGTGTCGGGTCCGAGCTTGTTGCGGTTCAATTCTTATTACTAAGACGAATTGTGTAAGTATAGCAATGTTAGAATGATCACATTGTACAACAAAGAGAATTTTAGAGACTCCTTAACTCAAAAAATCTTTTTAATTTAAGATTAGAAGCTAAGGTTTATCAAGTAAATTATGGATTTTTTTTTTATTGAAATAAACAGTTTAAATTTAATTTAAATTTAATTTATTTTTTTATTGCCGTATTGTATCAAAAAGTCAAACATTGTCAAATGTACGTTTGTCACAAACGCTTTAGGTATTAGTGCACAAACAAAAACACAACGGAAATGCTGCGCTTACCCACATTACTTATTATATTACATACCTAGTTACTAAACGAAGCCCTTATTCAATAAAACAGTTGGGAAACATTGTACGACGAAAGGAATATTACGCCAACCAAAACATTCTACTAACCGAAAATCGGCGTTTTGAAAAGTGACTTTATAATAAACAGGCCAAACGTACAGTTGGTAACTGTGAGGTTGGGAAATAAAACTATACATTTTAATAAGTTGGCAAGTGATCATTCGGCGAAATGAAATTCTGCGAAAAGTTGGTTGGGAAGTAATATTCGGCGAAACAATTTTCGGCGATAAATTAGAGAACCCTTATATACACCCGATCTAGTCATTGTTATTATATCTATAAGCCCTAGGACGTCCACTGTTGGACAAAGCTTACGCCCCATAACAATTAATAAAATAATTGAATTGCCATAGAGAACGGTTCACGTGAGCAAAGCCACGGGTAAAGGCTATATGAAACACAAATAATACGTGTCCTACTGGTACGTAATTAAAATTATTTATAGCATTTTTTTTGTTTTTGTTTTACTACCTAGCTATAAAAGTTAGTACACTTATCAAAACGACTTATTAGCATTCTTGTCTGAAATCACTGCGCTGTTATATTATAAAAGTAGGTTAGGTTAGATTAGCGACCCCTAACAGTGGTAACTTAACCTAACCTGCTTTTCTAGCAGCGGTTAATTTCTGTAGGGGGCATACAGAATAAAAACCACACGACCTTACCCTCTCGGTCCTTATACGGACGCCACGGGATCGCGAGCATTTCAACGCGACGCCGCAGGCCGGCCCGGGATGGGCTCCCCCTGCGCCACAAGAGGGTATTAGGGGGCTGAACCCCCAGGATTTTAGGGGCGCATGGCCAAGACGGCACTTGCAATGCGGGTCCGGAAGTCCTCTAACTCTTCCGCTGTACCGCCATAATATCGCGTAACCTAGTTACAAAGTAAAAGTGCCAAGTTCATGCAGGATGTAGATTAAGTAGCGTCTTAGACTTGAAAATTATTAAACAAAACGCTTTTCGAGAACGAAACTGACCCTATTCAAAAAGCAGATTTTCGGCAATTCGCAAAAATGTGATTGTAATTTAAGATTGGTTTTTGGAATCTTTTTTTGTAGTTTTTATTTCAACTCCAAACACACACAGAATGCCGAGGAGTATGTATTTTCGATTGTAATTTAGTTTTCCTCATGTTTGAACAGGCTTAAGTTTTATCGTAATAGATGTATTTTATAAATAATTAGTTGCTAATTTGTGTTTAATTTACCTTGTTTCATCTCCGTAACGCAATTGTGATTGGTTATTTCGAAACATTTAAAAATAGATATAGATGAATAACAAAAGTCACTTTAGTATTAAATTAAAATGAGCCTTCTTCATTTCAGAAATTCATTTCACAAATTTCATAACTGTCATGATAACTCTTAAACGGTCAGTTTAATTCTCACTAAATTTAGGACTCTGTAAAAATCTACGCCAACTCATTCTCTTTTAGGTCACTTTCAAAACAAATATTATGGTATTAACCATTTGAGACGCAATATTGAAACGAGCGCTGTCGTTCCAACGGCAGGCGCTGGGGGTGAGCGTGATGAAAAAACTAACAGTATCATTCTATACTCTTCGAACTAAAAAGTGTCTATTTTAAGTTATCCACGTTGTGAATGTCTTTAAGTATAATTAACTCGATTTTGCAAAATTTTGAGTTGGTTGTCTTGCGTTCTCAAAATGCAAAAACCATTTTCTCACTTATTTCACAATGAATTTATAATTACAAATTCAATAATATTGCCATGTTAAGCTATTCAGTGATGGGTAATAAATGCCGGAAATAGTACAACAAAAAGATGAAGTTAGCTTTATTGTTAAACTAGACCAGACAAAATATGAATATACATATTATTATGTATAGGCGTTTGCCACATTGCAGTACGAGTAAATAAAGAAATTAACTTGCTATATATTGCATTGACAAATCAACAAATAAGTAGGTAGGATTGAAAATGTTGTCGTTTCGTATAGAATACATGTGACGTAATTAAACAGTCTGTTCCATTCTGGCCACATTGTGGTAAAAATACCGCAAAACAGCGGTGGCCCTCTATTCACATATCTACAGAACATTGTCGCGATGTCAGCTTCAATATGAAACAGTGACATTACAGATTATATAAAACTAAGTTTTGCACTGGAACAGTTTCATCGTACTCGTAGGTACTTGTATTTGCAGATAGAAGTTACCCGTGTCACCTACACTAGTCTAGCCTGTCCCGTAGGATGACATGTTTACAGTGATTACCTATTAAACTATTAAAATGTTAAAGACAATCGTAAAAATCTATGCTTACTACTTAATACGATAAGAATTTGAACTTGAAGACGATAAGTGACAACTATACTTAGTACGTCGTGGTTACAAATATTTAAGAATTTATAACTTTAAAAAGTGTTAAGCTTTTTCTATCCATTTTTTAATCATTTGCTTCACATACTCTCTATCTTTGAAGAATACTGGAAAGTCGTAATACAACAGTGCACAGTTAGAAGCTCCATTTGTTATTCTCACCACTGCAGTGTCTAACAGATCTTTAAGTACTCCTAGTCTACGCCAAGGGTCCATGTCTCCATGAGTGAACACCACATTTGTTACGTTAGGCGTAATTCCACCATACATTGCATTGGTCTGTGCTACTCCGTCGTCGATTCGTTTCTCGTTGATATCCTCACCAAATATGGCTGAACATTGTTTTATGAAATAATCAAGTGGTAAATTGTGACTAAAAGGTTGTTTATCAGAATTCGTGGTATCAAAACCACCAAACTCGGTACATGTCTGGTAAAATGAAACAACATTCGACTCCTTAATATCTTCCCTCATGGAATCCATATCATCTTTAAAATCAAACGGAAAACACCCCGACCAATCGCCTGGTGCAATTTTTGACCATTTTTTGAGTTTAAATATCGTTTTTACTGCAGTATTTGTAGTGCTACGATATTGGGAAGTCAATTGTTTATGGAAAAATTCAACAGTTTTTTGCATTGTTTGCTCCCAATTTTCTGTAAGAAGGTAACGACATTGATATTAACCAACTGTACCGTCATTCGAAGCCTAAATAAATGAGAGTGGCAACACAGTTTACCTAAACTATGACGGTTAAAGTGCCTTTTTTAGCCCTGGTCACACCAATTTCCCGCCTTTTCTCCCCTCCAAAATCCCCACCAGCAGTGACAGAGGTGGCTGTCGTGGATTTCAGCCTCATTGGCTTTTAGTTTTCCGAACTATACGGTTGGGTTCCAGAACACGCGTCTGCGACGGGATTCTGGTAACAAAAGTGTCATAAGTATTTCAAACGGTGTAACCGTTCGCATATAATTAATTTAATTTGTATATTTTCAGTACAATATGGAGGAACAAAATAACAGTGATTCCTCTTCTTCGGATACGGATAGTAGCAGCAAAGAATCCGTTTGGCAGGTACGTGACGAGCCAGCCCGCGCAGGGCGCTCCGTTCTACCCTTATCCTGCGCAAGGATATTACATGAACCAGCTGCCGGCTGTACAGGGGCCTTATTACATGCCAAAACGATTTGCGCAAAATCGAGACTACAAGCATAGTAATAAAAACAATGCATCTAAAACTCGTCAAAAATCTAGATTCGATGACTATTCGAATAGGAATAATTCTAAAAATAATCGGGACGGCAAACACTTTCACGGTAAGCGGAAATTTTGACTCGAGGTCGCAGGCCTTCAAAGCGGGTCGCTTAATAAATCATATTCATGTTTGGGCTCAAATGCAGGCACCAGAGTCTGTTTTAAAAATGATAAGAGGGTATCGATTGCCTCTTGTACAAAAAGTACCCCTTTGTTGGCCAAGTGTCAATCACAAATATCAGACAAATTCATCTCCCCAAATGAGGGTAGCTATAAAAGAATTAATAAAGATCGGTGTGCTCGAACCGGTGTTGCCATCCCGGAGCTTCATTTCGCCGATGTTTTTGGTTCCGAAATCCGACGGAACAATGCGGCCAATTTTCAATCTGCGCAACTTAAACAATTATCTGATTACGTCAAAATTCCGATTAATAAATGTTCAAAAAGTACCCGACTTTCTTCAACCTTACGATTGGTTAATAAAAATCGACCTCTCGAATGCATACTTTCACCTTCGCGTAGCGGAGTCTCACAGAAGATATTTGAGAATAATGTACGACGAAAAATTGTACCAAATAACGTGCCTACCCTTTGGTCTAGCAACGGCGCCGAAAGTATTCGCTACCCTGTCAAACTGGGTATCCCAAAAACTAAGGGAAAAGGGTATAAGGGTAATAGTTTACTTGGACGACTATCTTATAGTCCACCAGAACAGACAAGTCTTATCAAAACAAGCTACCGAGGCTGTAACCCTTCTACAGAATCTGGGTTGGCAAATAAATTACAAAAAATCTGTCCTAGAACCACAACGAAGTCTGGATTTTTTAGGAATAACGTGGCATCCCTGGTTGGGGATAAAAAGCTTACCACAGTTAAAATGTGTGAACCTAAGAGACAAGATTCTTTCTGTGCTCTCAAGGAAAACAGTGCGGTTAAAAGAAATTCAAAGTCTTATAGGTCTCATAAACTTCGCAAGTTTTGTGGTGCCACGAGGTCGTTTAAACCATCGCGATCTGATCAAGTTCTCATTGAGCCTCCCAGAAAACGATTTCTTTCGCCGCTACCCAGTCCCCGAGGAGGGACTAAAAGAATTAAGGTGGTGGTTGAAAAATTACAATCGTCCATCAGTCATTCACCACCCACCAGTCCAACACTTTCTGGCGACAGACGCCTCCGATCTAGCCTGGGGAGCCTGTCTAGACAAGCTAAAATTGACCGGCAGTTGGACTCAACACGAGAAACACCTCCATTCAAATCAAAAGGAAATGCTAGCTGTGCTTCACGTATTAGAAGAACAAGGTCCTTACCTGATGAACTCTGCAGTTATGTTGCAGTGCGACAACAAGACAACGGTCGCATATATAAGAAAGGAAGGCGGCTCGAAGTCTACCGCTTTAATGAAAATTACCAGACAAGTTTTCAGTTTGCTCGACAGATACAACATCCACCTGGTTGCTCACCACATCCCAGGGAAGTTCAACGGAGAGGCGGATCATCTGTCTCGTTCCAGGATCAATCCGGAGTGGCATTTACTTCACGAGGTGACAGAAATCATTTTCCAGAAGTGGGGAGTGCCATATGTCGATTTGATGGCGTCAAGAACAGCCCATGTGGTACCCCGATATGTGAGTCTGGACCTGTTAGACCAGAAGGCGCTGTTTCACGATGCTTTCAGCAGAATATGGGACTTCCCACTGGCTTGGATCTTTCCCCCACCATTTCTGATTCCCAAGGTATTAACCCACTTGAATTCTGCGAAGGGAATTTATCTCATTGTAGTCCCCAAATGGGAGAAAGTATTTTGGAAGCCAGACATCAGGAATCGTGCGCTATGTCCACCTTTCACAATACATCGCCTACACAGAGTCCTAATCGACACAGTAACAGGTTTGCCCCCACAGAAGGTCAACGAAATGACTCTTCAGGTTTGGAAATGTGGGGGTGGGCCTCAAAGATAACTGATTGGTCCCTAGAACAAAAACAACTTTTACAGTCTGGTTGGCGTGATTCATCCCTTAAAACTTATAAACATGCATGGTCACGATGGCTTAAATGGTGCCAAACTAATAACGTAGTATCCCCTCAAGACCCCAATGGGTCTCAACTGGCTAGATTTTTATCTGATTTATTTCAAAAAGATGGTCTATCATACCGCACGATTTTAGTCTATAAATCTGCAATTGCTACAATGTGTAACCCTGATTTGTCAGATAGATTGAGTTCAAATATTTTAGTTAAGAAAATACTTAAATCTATTGCTATGAAAAATCCTCGCGAATCGATTAAGCCGCTCATATGGGACACTGATATTTTATCAAATTATCTTTTGAATAGTACATATGATGAGAATAATCTTTTTCAGTGTTCCAAACGTACGGCAACAATTTTGTTGCTGTGTTCAGGTCGTCGCGTCCACGATCTGACATTGTTGTCAATTAACGATAATATGTGTGTGATAGAGGATAATCAAATTGTATTTTGGCCTAAATTTGGTTCGAAAACAGATAATGTGACTTCTAGGCAGTCAGGTTGGCGGTTACTAAGTAATACGGATCATAGTTCCATTGACCCAGTGTATTGGGTTAAACGTGTTATTGCTTTGTCTGCTGATAGACGAGAGATATGTAAAAGTGACAGTTTATTTTTAACTGCTTGTGGAACGCCAAAAGCTGCTTCACGAACTGTAATTGGTGGCTGGGTAAAGCGGGTTTTGGAAGAAGCTGGTATCAAAGCTAGCCCAGGTAGTATTCGCCCTGCCGTTGCCTCCAAAAATTGGTTTTTAAATTTACCTCTAGATGATATATTGGCTCGTGGTAACTGGCGTTGTCAAGAGACATTTACTAAATATTATTGCCGGGAAATACAGCCCACAGATCCCCAAACATCCGGGGTTCTTTTAACTTTTGCCCCTTTGTGAATTATACCTGAGACTGTATGTTCATTGTTCATAGAAATAGGTTAAGATGATTGATACACAAGTTTAAGTGTTCATTTGTCTTATTTAATTATATTTATATGAGCAAAAGGCAATTTTTATTTATTTAATGTGCAAATGTTGATTTTAGGTTCTTAATCCTAGCAAATTCAAATTAAGCGCTAATTATAATGCTTTAATTTTCTTTCATAATGCTCCTGAAACTCGTAAGTACCTCTCAGAGGCTGATGATACATATTAGTTGGATTATCAAATTGTTTGTAATACATAAGTGTAATTATTATAATTAGACTAAAAGTTGTATCTTGCATATTGTTACATAATGTATAGAGCTCTGAGGTTTATTTACAATACAGATGCTTATTTTAGACTTCTGTTTTACATCTTTTAAGGGATAATTTAATAGGTAGGATTATCTCTTAAAGATACAATTGAACAGTCTGACTGTAATGTTACCTAAAACAAATTTTATTGCCTGCTAATTTAAAGTGATTGATTTTTCCTGATAGTAAATATAACTAATTGCTACCTAACTACTTACTGAAAAATTTGTATATAATATAAGTACATGTACTTACTAGTTATAACAAGATAATTTTGATTTTGTTTTTCCATTTCAATTTGTAATGATTGCATTGATATTGAAGTACTTACTGGACTTATTTTTGTATGATACTTAGTTTAGTAAATATAACTCTTAATAAGAATATTTTAAATTACTAATACAATCTCATATACATGAAAGTTTTTTTTTATACCCATTTGTAATTGGTGTGTTTTCTAAGAAATAAAAAATACTTCATTGTTATTTTGATTGGTTGTTTAATTGCTTAGTAAGAATATTCTTAATTATTTGTTGGAATTCAGATTTCCAGTATGTCTTTTGGTTCAATTTGCAGCTTCTCTGCCAGTAAATTCAATTTCATGAAGAAACTAGTTAGAAGTACCTACCTATAAGTTAGTTCCTGTATTTAGCAGTGAATTTTTACATTCCATGCGACCTTTTTAATAACTCACATTGGCTATCATACTCGACATTATTTTAACCCCACCAGGCGATAACAAACACGTCTCATTTATTTAGGCTTCGAATGACGGTACAGTTGGTTAATACCAGCGTTTTACCCTCCAATAAAACGCTTATTAATCAACTTACCTCATTCGAAGCCTATTTTTATTTCTGCCTGGTGTAAATGAGCCGCAATGAGGCTGAAATCCACGACAGCCACCTCTGTCACTGCTGGTGGGGATTTTGGAGGGGAGAAAAGGCGGGAAATTGGTGTGACCAGGGCTAAAAAAGGCACTTTAACCGTCATAGTTTAGGTAAACTGTGTTGCCACTCTCATTTATTTAGGCTTCGAATGAGGTAAGTTGATTAATAAGCGTTTTATTGGAGGGTAAAACGCTGGTATTTTACATCATCAGGGGTAGAATATGCGAAACCCAAAGTAATTAAAAAATCAATAAACGATTGTTGATTCTCTATGACATTCATATCGGTATCATTACAAATTCCAAATTCTTTTTTTAGTTTTTCGATTCCATCCGAAGTTTTTAGTAATTCCGTGATGTGTTTAAAAAAATCATTTATTTTTTTAACGCAATCAGCGGACCCATATTTTCCAAACGTATCACTAACCACCTCAAGATATTCGTAATAATCTTTTTTTGCCAAAACGGGCGCACTGCTCGACACTGCAGCGTCTACGAGGTCAGGGTAAAGAAGTCTCATCCAAGCAGCGAGATTCCCCGCATAGTCTGCGCCAATCACAACTACCTTTGACGATTTGAATTCGGGAGCAGACTTAATATTTTTAATTAACGCAGCCAAGTCAGCCAACGCTTGCTTCGAACTCAAATACTTCATCGACGAGCTGTCTGTTATGTCAACAGGCATACTTTCTCCATAGTAACGATGTTCTGATGCAAAGAGGGCTCCATTTGTTTCTTTCGCTAACTGACACGTAATGTAGGAATTTATTTCTATGAGGTAGGAATACATCTTATAGTCACCGCCAATGTACAGGTAAATAGGTCCGTTGGGTTTCCAAAAAGTAAGTCTCTTAAAATATCTCATCTTCCAGGTTTCATTATTTGTACTGAAGTGATCAAATGGCTGTTCTATCCATTCTTCCGAAGTGTCTCTCACGTCATTATTTTTATTAGTTAAATAATTATTCCATTCCGGTACGCCACGGTGTTGAAAAAATACGAAACAATATGATAAGCCAAAATTTATGACTATAAGTGCACTTACAAAATACATATTTGATACAGTGAGCACTAAGCGAGTGCTCTTGCTTCTCTATGAGTAACGGCCATTAGTCGTCGCGTTTATATATGTTTTTTTGACATGCCACTGTTATTTTATGAGCTATAAATGAAAGTCTATGAAATTTTATTAGTATAATCATAAAATATTAAAAATAAGTAAGTATGTAAAATGTATTTTTTTACACATTTCAAAGTAAAAAGAAAAATTAAAGTATGTTTCTAAGAGGCATTACCAGCAGTTTGAAGTGGATGCCAATGCCAAGCCCAATAAATATTTAATAATAGAATATAAGCTATGAGGTCATTGGCTATGAGCACTTATCCCCTTAGAGACGAAATGTAAGGTGACCCTGTCAACTAGTCAGTGGTTTGTCAGTTTTGGCCAAAAACTTGAACCAAAGAGACAATTAACTTTTAAAACATTAAAACAGCTTCAATTTACGGCATCATATCCTGTTGTACCGTTAAATGGAACGGAAACAACAGTAAAAATATTGTAGTGTAACAACAGTCAGTCAATATTACTTTACATCGGTTAGTCAATTTCTTTATATTACCAAAATATTTACAATTTTTTTTATTAGTATGCAACGCGGGTCAAGTTATTCTTGTCAGGTCCGTCGCGTGTCCAGTTCACATCTTTTTTTACTATTACTGCAAACATATGTATGTGTGTGTGTGTGTGTGTGTGTGGCTAAATTACGATTGTGAGTGACTATTGCCTCTGCTGCGGCGCGGTGCATTTAATTTGCACTGTCGATAAATTCGATAATGCCTTATATTCTACAAAGATAATGGAGGATTAATTTATCCCTCATAAATGGTCATTAAAAATTTCCGGGCGTTGCAAGTCCGTAATCGGATTTTTTTTTATCAATAGTGAAAATCAAAAGGGAAAAATCACTGTTGAACGATTGACTCGTTAAAACAAGATTACTATTTGGAGTCTTTTTGTATTTTTTATTTCAACTTCAAATTTTTGCTTCTTTTACGGTCATCCCGTGAAAGTCTATATATTTCACACGAAAATACAAGCCGAAACATGGATGCACAGAAAAACCAGAAGAATAGACCAGCGCTGGGAATCGAACCCAGGTCCTCAGCATTCCGTGCTGCGTGCTATTCCCCTACACCACTGCTGGACAGGAGACTAGACACGAATTTTTCCTATGCACCAATATTTCAGCTTGCATTATTTTCATAGTCATATATACTTCCAATAAATAACAGTAGTGCGTTAAGGCGGGGTGTCCTCTATTTTAATTAACGATGGCAGAAATTGAGAATGCAGATTTTTTTAAATTTATTTTATATAATCAAACAAATAAAATACAATGAACTTATTATGCCACTATTGGAAAACCCACTTTTGTTTTATCTGTATCATGACAAAAAGTCATATTGTGTTAAAACTAGAAAGAGGTAAAGAAACGTAATATTATTACAGTAGGTTTATTTTGTACTGATAGTTATTCTTTACATAACTACGTTATTTATTATTTACGTAACTTTGAAAAGTTTAGCAAGTTGATATGAGAACAGAACAGCATATCACGATCGCATGTCATCGTCAATACCTGAAGCACTCTTCTAAAACCCGAAGGTTTTTTTAAGAGCTCACGGAGTGTACGTACATGTCACGCGGCGGCGAAGGTTGGTTACGAAACGTACTAGTGGGCATAGTCAGTAGTGGGGGGGCAAACGAGCAGACGGGGATTTTTGCCTGACACGTTGCTATAACTGTGAAGGTGCGATACGGTACTTTAAATAAAATCTAGGTCGGGACAGAGGTAGGTGACAGGGGGAGACCTATGTTATAGGGCAACATGACCAGCAAGTCGGTTGCTGAAGTATGTACTTACCTAACTGAAACAAGAATTGTTTTGGTAAACACACCTATTTTAATTTTACAATCTTAGTTTTTAAAAAAATATGCACTCTTATCAGTCAGTGAACAAAGGTTTTATTAATATGATGATTGTCAGTAAAAGCACTATAAAATAAGAACAGTATAAGAATAGATCTTGTCAAATTAAAAGTGAAATATGAAAACGCTTACTTAGCGACGTGATTGGATTTAGATTGGACGTTCAGTTTATTTTATCCATTTTTTAATCATATCCTTCACATATTCTCTATCTTTTGTGAGTGCGTCTGAATCAGAAGAGTCTGAACTATCCAACAGCGCACAGTGAGAAGTTCCATTTGTAATTCTCACCACTGCTGTGTCAGACAAATCCTTAAGTACTCCTAGTCTATGCCAAGGGTCCATGTCTCCATGAGTGAACACCACATTTTTTACGTTGGGCGTAATTCCACCATACATTGCATTGGTCTGTGCTACTCCATCGTCGACTCGTTTCTCGTTGAAACCCTCGCCAAATATGGCTTGACATTGTTTTACCCAAAAATAAAGTGGTAAATTCTGACTAAAAGGTTGCTTATCAGACGTCGTCGCAAAATAACCAAATTCAGTACATTTCTGGTAAACCCAAGCAGAGAACCATAAGTTTTTATGTGCCTTCATATACTCTATATATGCTGTATAGTTATACAAAAAACAAGGCTGATGAGAATTCGGTGTAATTTCTGTCCAATTTTTCAGATTAAATGTCGTTAGTACTGCAGTACTTGTAGTCCTAAGATATTGGGATTCAACACTGTTTTGCATTGACCGCTCCCAATTTTCTTTTTGAAGAGAATCACATCGTAATTTTATCGAATCAGGGGTACGACCTGTAGCATTATTTGCGAATAAGTTAGTAATTAAGTTATAAAGAAGCATTTGTTGATTCTCTACGATATTCATGTCACTTTGATTACAAATATTAAGTTCCTTTTTTAATGTATCAATTCCACTTGGAATTTTTAATAATTCAACGATGCGTTTAAAAAAAATACTAATTTTGTTTACACAATCAGTGGACCCATATTTTTCATAAGTATCTCCAACCGTCTCAAGATATTCGCAAAAGTCTTTTTTTGCCAAAACGGGTGCACTGCTCGACACTGCAGCATCTACGAGGTCAGGGTAAAGAAGTCTCATCCAAACAGCGAGATTCCCCGCATATGCTCCGCCAATCACAACTACCTTTGACGATTTAAACTCGGAAGCAGACTTAATAGTTGTAATCAACGCAGCCAAGTCAGCCAACGCTTGTTTCGAACTCAAATACTTCATCGACGAGGTGTCTGTTATGTCAACAGACATACTTTTTCCATAGTAACGATGTTCTGATAAAAAAAGAGCTCCATTTGTTTCTTTCGCTAACTGACACGTAAAGCGGGAATCTGTTTCTATCCAATCAGGTTTTGCTGGAAATTCTCCGCCGATGAACAGGTAAATAGGTCCGTTGAGCTTCCAAAAACTGAGTCTTTTGAAATATCTTCCAAGTTTCGTTATTTGTATTAAAGTGATCAAGCGGTTGTTCAATCCATTCTTCTGAAGCATGTGAGTGGTCATTTTCTAATTCAGAAACGTCGTGGTCTTGTCTAATAAAACAGTATGAAAAGCCTAAGTTTAGAACGATAAGGGAAGTAATAAAATACATGCCTGATACAAAGTAAACAGGTGCTCCTATTCTTCAGAATGCTAAAACCCTATCGTTGACTTCCGTAATATAATGTTTTTTTTACATACCATTCATAATATACAGAACATACTATTTCTATTAATTACCTTTTTATTATTTCACAATACTTTCACAAATTCATAGTAGGTATAATAAAGCTGAAGACTTTGTTTGTTACGTACAACATGCTAATCTTTAGAACTATGGTAGGTGTATACCTGATGTTGGATTCTCTTTAAATAAGGACGTTGTTTTATAGATCTGTAGCTAGTGTCTCATAAAATTTGATCAGTGTATTAGGTACAATTGTCTCAATTCATTTCTAATCCTTTGAAAAATGCTTTCCTACAGAAATTGTTATTTGTGCAACAAGAGAGCAAATGTTTTTCTGCGAGTGTTGATTTTAATACCAGAATAAGCGAAGAATCATAAAGATGCATCACGAGCGTAATGAGTGATTCTAGATTAGAATCCTGAGATCAGTGAGGGGTTCAAATACACGAGTTGCGAAAAACTTTGGTCTCACGTGACACATACAACTTTTCACATCAGTAGCGAGAACGTAATTTAAACCACACACCTATATCTACTTATGAAAAACAAAAAACAATTTTAAAAATGTCAAGTATAGCCCAGAGAGAACAAATATAGTAGTCAAAGGTATTACTGCAAAATGCCTCAATGACTTTCAGGTCATTAAAAGTTATAAATATTATTAAAACCTTTAAATATAATTTTATTAGGATTTCTATTGTATATGTTAATTGCAAATTCATTCAATTTGACAAAAATATTTATTCAAAGTAGGTCGTACAAGAAATGCATTATTAAAAAAAAATAAGAGCAGCGAAGCTTGCTGTATTTATCACTTTATGAAGAACGCGGATTTTTATAATATTTTGAAAGTATTTCGTTGTCATGTAATTTATAACTCATTGTTATAATGAATTCATTATAATTATCAACTATCTCTCGCTTTTATGGCATAAATGGTGTTCAGGTGAAATTGACAAATAAAAATGAAGAACAGTTCAAATATTTATTTAGGATTCAATGATATGTATTTAGCAACTTTGTTTTCAACTTTACAAAAGGTTTAATTACTCTGCATCACAGAGTGAGCAAAATTCGATTTTGCCTCAAACAGGCAGATTTAACGTAACGTGCTGTGTGCGCACCGTTTTTAACGCATGCTCTCCACACCGCTGTTTAAAATACAGAATCGCAGTGACGTGTCCTAAACTTCAGGTCTTTAATGAACAAAAAATTTTATAACAAAAAATAGAACCGACTACAAAAAAACCATGAAAATAATTTTCTACCAGTCTGAAGTCGGTGCCTCAGCACGAGCCAGCAGGAGTGATTGAAGCCATTTAATCGTATAGTTAGTAGGTGAGGTAGACGATTATAGGTCCACTCCTGCTGGCTCGTGCTGATGCACCGACTTCAAACTGGTAGAAAATTATTTTCATGGTTTTTTTGTAGTCGGTTCTATTTTTTGTTATAAAATTTTTTTTTCACGCTTTTTAGTGTAAATATCTAAGATACAATAGTTTAATGTCAACTGCTCATCACCTTTTACGAAAAATTGCTATTTCCGATGCAGAGATGTTCATTATTGAGGAGTCCTGGTGCTTCACCACCCATTCCATTTCACCATATATGTTCCGAGGAGCATAAATTGCTTAGCAACTGTGTTAAAGCAATTTAAATTCAACCCATGAAATACTTGTTATTGAGTAGTAACTCCGATGGTCAACTGTGGTCTTCATCATCAGTTCCACTTTACCAAATGATGATTTTCAAGAGCAAATGCACGAGTTACTACTAAATATATCAAAATTACCATAGGTGTCCTTACAACATTTGAAGAGTTCCCTCGATTTCCTTAGGATCCAATCATCAGATCCTGATTTGGTGCTTATGGGACCTAATTGAAAGCATTCCTAGACGAACTCAAAAAAAAAATTTCAAATCGGTTCATAAATGACGGAGTTCTGAGGTAACAAACATAAAAAAAAAAACAAAAAAAAAAAAAAAAAAAAAAACATTAAATAAAAAAAAATACAACCGAATTGATAACCTCCTCCTTTTTTTGAAGTCGGTTAAAAAGTCGTGACATTTACACCACGTGACGTCACTGCGATTCCGTATTTTAAGCAGCGGTGTGGAAGGCATGCGCTAAAAACGGTGCGCCTACGGTGCGTCACTGCGATTCCGCGCTGTCACCGTTTTTTAAGCAGCGGTTTGGTCGCACCTACTTTTTAAAAACGTACGCTGGACTATTAGACAAAAAAAATTGGTTGCACGGTTTTTCTTTTCATTTATTATTTATGAAGTGACACTTTCAATGCTTGCATATTTAGCCAACAATTTCAAAGTTAAAAACTATTTTAAAACTAATTGGACTATGCGTAATAAAACGAATTGATCTTTAGTACATTTAATTGAAAAGATTAATATTCGTAATCGTTAATTGTGTTTCACGAAATTGAATCGTGTTTTTTTTTAATATTTTTTCGCAGTTATTTCCACGCCCTAAAAATCCTCCATTCACAAACACTGTGTTGGCTGTTTAGGGGTTTCCAATGGAATAGCCCCGTAGACGACATAGCCTTGGTTGACCTTATATTGGCCCTCCACAAATTAAAGATTGAATCAGTTAACGAAATAAAATAATATAATAATAATGAGAAGACAAAGAATAACAATAATAATCAGACAATAATAAAGATGACGCATAAACTAGTTGGAAAATAATCAGAGAAATTACAAAATACAGTCTTGCAAAAATAAAAGCAAAAATCGAAACCGCTTACTTCGCGAAAAGATAATATGATTTTCGTTAAACACTATTTATCCATTTTTTTATCATTTTCTTCACATATTCTCTATCTTTTGTGAGTGCATCTGGATCAGAAACACCCGGACTACGCAAAACAACACAATGAGATGTTCCGTTTGTTATTCTTACCACTGCAGTTTCAGAAAGGTCTTCAAGAACTCCTAGTCTATGCCAAGGATCCATGTCTCCATGAGTAAACACCACATTAGTTACGTTGGGCGTAATTCCGCCATAAAGTGTATTGGTCTGTGCTACTCCATCGTCAACTCGCTTTTCATTGAAATCCTCGCCAAATACTCCTTTACATAGTTTTATGTAATAATCAAGTGGTACGAGGTGACTAAAAGCTTGCTTATTAGAGTTAGTGGTTTGGAAATAACCAAATTCAGTACATGTTTGGTAAGTCCAAGCATACATATAATCTTTATTTGCTTTTATGTGCTCAACTACTTCTTTAAAGTCAACATGATAACAGCCACTATCTTTAAAACTTAGTTTAAGTCGAGCCCACTTGTTTAGTTGGAATAGATTTTTCACTACAGAAGTACTGTATTGGGAAGATAATTCTACAAGGAATTTTACGCTTTTTTGCATTGATCGTGCCCAATCGTTCGCTTGGAGAGACTGACAATCACGTTTTATCCCGTCAGGATCGCCGTATTGAGACCTTAATTCATAGTAACCGATAATGTCAGAAAAATACTGAGCTTGATTTTCTACAATGCTCATATCTGACTCATCGCAAATACCCAATTCTTTTTTAAGCCTTTCAACTCCACTCGAGGTTTTTAATAGTTCAGCGTAATGACTAAACATTTTTTTTAATCTGTTTACACAATCAGAGGATCCATATTTTCCATAGACATCAGTAACAGTCTCCAAATATTCATAAAAGTCTTTTTTTGCCAAAACAGGTCCACTGCTCGACACTGCAGCGTCTACGAGGTCAGGGTAAAGAAGTCTCATCCAAGCAGCGAGATTCCCCGCATATGATCCGCCAACCACAACTACCTTTGAGGATTTAAATTCGGGAGCAGACTTAATACTTTTAATTAATGCAGCCAAGTCAGCCAACGCTTGTCTCGAGCTTAGATACTTCATCGATGATGTGTTTTTCATAACAACAGGCATACTTTCTCCATAATAACGATGTTCTGATGCAAATAGGGCTCCATTTGTTTCATTCGCTAACTGACACGTAAGAAGAGAATCTATTTCAATCCAATCAGAAGTTGCTGGAGATTCACCGCCGATGAACAGGTAAATAGGTCCGTTGGGCTTCCAAAAAGTAAGTCTCTTGAAATATTTCATCTTCCAAGTTTCAGTATCTGTATTTAAGTGATCAACAGGTAGTTCAATCCATTCTTCCGAAGCACTTGACTTTTCATTTTTATTTACGTATTTTTGTAACCCTGACACGTCCCGTCGTTTATCAAGGATAAAACAGTGAGAAAAATCCAAGCTTAAGATGATAAGTGCACTAATAATATACATATTGTTATCTAATACAAGACAGGTGCTCCTATTCTACGGAATGCTGCAGCCGTTTCTTTGACTCTTTTTATATACCTATTTGTTTTGACATACCATACATAACCTACAGAACATACCATTATTTCTATATACATAAGTATTAACCATTTTTTATCACTTTGCAATTTATACATAATAATAAAGCATTATAAAGTTGAAGTGTTCGTTTGAACACCTTAACCTTTGCAAATATACGAGTAGTAGG
Organism: Choristoneura rosaceana; assembly: GCA_037349165.1. Classification (NCBI taxonomy): domain Eukaryota; kingdom Metazoa; phylum Arthropoda; class Insecta; order Lepidoptera; family Tortricidae; genus Choristoneura; species Choristoneura rosaceana. The sequence goes on from JAZBNJ010000026.1 coordinate 5,466,635, forward strand.
TGTTTTTACAATGATTCCTGATATCGACTTTTGATATCATCGTATGGATCAACATTAAATTATAGTGAATACCATTTTCTTTTTCTTTTTAGGAATGGGGCAAAAAAAATGGTAAAAATATGTGGCAAATTATTTTAAGTTAACGGCGCGCGAAACCACGGACAATAACTAGTCTAATCAGTCATATAATAAATATACATTGATGTATTGATGTTTCTGTTTCCGTGGTATTCAGTTATCCCTCGGAAACTGTACATTTTTCCGCGATAAAAAGTAGCCTATGTCACTCTCAGGCTCATAAACTATCTCTATGCCAAAAATCACGTCGAACCGTCGCTTTGTTACGGCGTCAAAGACGGACAAACACAAACACACTTTCGCATTTATAATATTAATATGGATTTTCGCCTCGTTACTACTATAGCTAAACGAGAAGGGAATATTTTCTTCACTGCAGTGAGTTAAAAATGTGTTATGTTATGTGTGCTCTCAATATTATTAGCGTCAAATTATTTCAAGACCGAGCAAGAGTATGTTAGAGCCATCTGATCGTTTGGATTTCCAACTTTCTGTAACAAATTGTTTACATACTTACATTAGCAGTTTACAGTTAGGTACACATGCGGGACGTAAAATCATGTAAAATACACGCGGCATTGTCAATTATTCCAATAATTCAGCTGTAATAAAATTATTGGTAATCGAATTTTTAATTATGTACTTAGAATGAAAATGTGGCCTTATAAATTTTATTGTCTACTTAAATAATAAAATCATGAATGTACCTGCATAGCTACATTTTATTGAGCATATTCTGACTGATAATAATCCAAAAGTATCCAATACCATATAATTTGCTATTTGGCATTTTATATGCATATTTTGACTGATAGAGTTTATTAAATTTCATTCCATAATTAATTTGCTATTTTACTTACCTATTTTTATTTCAACAATTCTCAGACAGACATTTATAACTCATCCTTCCATACTAATATTATAAATGCATAATTAGTGTGTTTGTATGTTTGTGTGTTTGTTTTTCCATGCCCGGATAACACACATGGAAATACCGGCCCTGTTTTTTGTGTACACGCCCGTAGAAACTGACAGGAGCTTCTATGGCCGTGTACACGAAAAACAGGTCGGTATTTCCATGTCGGTATTATCCGGGCCGGGAAAGAGCCTCACCCTTTACAGTGACCGTACTCCATAGCGACGGCGTAACACAGCGTAGCTCTCTACAAATAATTTACGCCGTCGCTATCGAGTCCTGTCACTGTAAACTCATGGTAGTGGTACAGCAGGGCTACTACGAAATTCGAAGTTCGTGTCATTCCGTTCTTCTGACACTTATACTATTTGATACAAGAGCGAGAGGGACCGCACGACACGAACTTCGAATTTCGAGTTTCGGAGTAGCCCTGCTGAACTCGCGAGTGCATTCGAACCCGTAACCATAGCAACGTATAAACAACACAGTCATTGCGCGTGACGGCGTTTCGTCTAGTTTCATTGTAAAATAGTGTGAACTATTTTAGATTGGTCAGTATGGATTATTCCGATAGCAGTGGAGTGGACAGCGCTGTTGGTGGCAGACGCGAAACTAGACCAGTATCCCGACGTGGTTTTAGAGAGTATAGCAACAGCGGGTCGGCTGTTTCGAGGTAGGTACTCAGTGGTGTTTGAATGCAGTGTTCAATTACTGGATGAAAAAGCTGTGGGAAATATCCACTTACCTATGTCTGAATTATGAAGTGAAAATATTTAGAGTTAGAGTTTTCGATAGTTTCAGTTTGGTAGATCTCATAAAACTGACGACCGGATGGCCAAGTGGTTAGAGAATCTGACTACTACAAAGCTTGAGGTCCCGGGTTCGATTCCAGGCCAGGGCAGATATTTGGATGTAGGTATAATACGAATGTTTGTTCTCGGGTCTTGGATGTTTAATATGTATTTATCTATATAAGTATGTTTATCTGTTGCCTTTGCTTAGTTTGGGACTAGGTCAATTGGTGTAAGGTGTCCGATGATATTATATTAAACGCGTATAAATAAGCAAAAATGTTCAAAGAAAACGTTTCTCTAAAATCAATAATTGCAGAGATATCGTGATCCAAATTTTTGTTCCTGTAGATTAGGTCAGACGTATGAAACATGGGTTGGTTATGTTAAAGTTTATGGCCAAGCGCAAAGCGCCTATACAACGCGGTACAGTAGGCCTACTACGAAACTCGAAGTTCGTGTCGTGTGGTCTCTCTGACACTTTTACAATTGAATACGAGAGCGAGAGGGACGGTACGACATGAACTTCGAGTTTTGTGTTTCGTAGTAGCCCTGCTGGAGCTCCGCGAAGTTTAGCAGATAGAAATAATGTAGTTGGAATGACTGTACAAGCATATTGAACAAAAAGTGTCGTAAACATATTTAGCTGATTTTGTCATTTTTTTTTATATATACTTCATTTTAGATACTTAATTGTATATTTTTTACAAAAACTTATTTAACGTTTTTTACCGTTTCTTAACGTTTTGTACGGTCGGCTCCCTAACTTACGTATCCACTTTTTCATACTAGTTGTATAGAAAAGTGGATACTTATGTTAGGGCACCGACTGTACCATGGAATTAATTAAAATGCCCTAACATACCGTTGGTTGAGAGAAAATCAGGGCAAATAAAATAGTGCAAATATTTTTTTAATTTTATATATTTATCTAATTTTTACAATTACACAGTGTATAGGTACATGAACACATTTTTTCGCCCAACTGCATGACAGTTTGTTGGCAAAGATGAAATCGATGAAGCTTTTTTTTCACTGACTTAGGTATATGTTCATATTCCCACCTTTGCTCTCTCTCCCCACCTTTCGATCTGATACGTTCAGAGTTCGGCTTTTAAAAACCAAACGGTTGTCGACAGAAGCGGCAGCATGCGGCCAGCTTCTGCATACCGCGGCGGCACGGCGTCGCGGCTGTCGACGGCCGGATTTGGTCCAGCACCACCGACGGCCAGCCGTCAGCCGACAGCAATGACTGGCTTTTCCATGGCAAGACATTCATCTTGTTTCTTTTGTCCTGTCAAACATTCAAAGACTAACTGGCAGAGATCGCTTTCTGGTACAAGCTCGGCTTTAAAAATTATTAAGAAAAATTCGTAACAAAACGGACTAATTCCAGGCTCTTTTTTTCTGACAAAACACGAGAAATATACTATGATGCCTATGATGGTATGATGCCGATGGAATTGTTTCATGCCATTTTACCAACTAACAAGAATAATTGCTACAATGCCATTCTGAGATTCCGCGATCTGGCCATTTTAACTATTAGGGCCTTCTAAGAGGTAGACATTGCACGAGGTGGTATTTCTGCAATCTAGTAATTTTGATAGTAAGCCATTCTGAGATTGAGACTTTATGCTTGGTGGTCATTTTGCAACACAGTCATTATCCGACAGACTTTTTGCAGCTGTGGTCGTTTTGCGATCCAGTCTTTATGCGGTTCAAGTCGTTTTGATACCAACCCATATTAATTGGATGGAAGTGTGTACAGAATTGTCAGATTCTATTGAAATGGATATATGTATATAATAATTTATATCACCAGATTGACAGGCCGATAACGCAGCAAGGTATATCAGGCTTGCGCACGGGCACTGCGAGAGGGTTCCGCACGCGGCAGCTACAAGACAAGCGGTATTGGGAGGAACTGATGCAGGTGGGTAGGAGGGGCTACTACGAAATTCGAAAATCGAAGTTCGTGTCGTACCGTCCCTCACTCTACTTACTGCCTACTAGTGACATCGGTCGTAACAACTCAATTCCCATACACTTTTTTAAGTAACCTTATTTAGTGATGTATGATAACTATGCCCAAAGGCAATGGTCGCTCATTTACAGGACCTGCAAGGTGTTGCATCGTAAGGTGCCTAGATCGCGTGTCGCCTAACCAAAGTGTTTCTAAACCGAAAAACTCATGGTTGAAATTGTAGAAGTAATTTTGCATATCAATTCCGAAATACTCAGAGGTGACGTGAGAGACTGCTTGAGAGGCCATAGATGAAACCGCTAGGGGACCTCGGCTTCTAACAGCTTCTGCGAATACAAACCTACCACTTAAACCCCACCATTTCATTACACAGGTCAAGGTCAGGGAAATGAAAGCAGAAATAGCTAGACTTAACGAACAAGCAGATGCTGGAGAGCGAGAACGCTCTGCTAAGAAACATTACGAGAAGCGAGTGAAAGAATTAGCTCAAGAATTAACAGGTAGGAGTTATAGTTATAACCAGATACAAAAATCAATACAAGTACAAAGTACGGCTATCAATATTTCATTCAATATAAAGTATCAGAACTTATGCCTGAAAGATTGTAGATGGAAAGTACCTACCAGAAAAAAATTGCATGAAGAGAATACACTTGTTTTTGTTAACAAGTAGGTTTTTCCAGATCTCCAAGGACGCCTATCAGATTATAATACAGCCATTCGCATTGTCAATGGCGAAGCTACGAAGCAGTCCGTGGAGGAACAGACCAGGGAATTGGAGTTGAGCAACAAGAAGCTCCAAGAAGAGGTCGAGCAAATCTTCTTAGAGAAGCAGAGAAAGGAGAACCAGTTGAAACAGCTAAGGGAACAAATGGAGAAGGTCATTTAAATTCAGTAAATCCGATTCAGTTCAGTGATAGCTTCTGTTCCTTCTGTTCATCTATCTTTTTTGTTACAGGAACAATCCACGATATCAAATTTATTAGTGGAAATGACGCCTGAACAAAGAGATCAATATAACGAGCTAGAGACTACAGCTGCGGCTCTCAGGGAAGAGGTGGAACAATCCAGAGCACAAATTGATCACTTGAGCAAAGAGAAAGATCAATTTAGCAAAGAGATATCGGGATCTCAGGTAGGAATATTATAATTAACTGTAACTGAATCAAAATGCGTGACCCACTGTAAAAAGATTCAATACTACAACATGCTGTTTTGGTAGTAGCACTAATTATAAAACCTTTTAGATAAAACTTCATCTGTTGGAGTTACATCGTCGATTAGCAACTGCAGAAGAAAAGCGAGATAATTTAAAGAATGAAATGAACAATCGCCTGGAGCCGCAGGAGGAAAGAGAGAAGTTGTTACTACAGGTATTTGCGATAAAAGTGTACAAGAATAATACCTGACTGTAAATTTTGCATTGACGTAAGTTTTTTTTAGGTGAGAGAAGACAATGCTGCTATTTCATCACTAGATAGCAAGGCTGCGACACTTAAAGATCAAATACGTAAAGTTCAAGAGATGATAGAAGAAGCTGAACAGGTAAGTGTATAGTTGGTCTAATTTATGTCATTATGCCTTACTACAATAATATTGCGAATGATCAGAATGTAATAAAGTCGATCGAAGTTCACGAATAACTTAAGCTGACACTATCATTGCAGGATTTGGAAGAAGGAAATTCGGAGCGACATCAAAAATATAGAGAGCTAAAAAAACGAGAGGAAACAATGGACGTTTTCTTATCAACTTATGAAGAGAATCTTAAAAAGGAACAGGATAAAATCGAACAGCTAGAAAAGGACATAGTATTTGCTTTGGAGCATAGCAGCTCTAACATTGATCTAGATTTAAGTGAAATTGATTCTTTAAAACAAAAGGAAGGTTATACTTCAGCGTATGATGAAGGGAAGAAGTCAATTGAAATTTTGATGAAGGACTATGAAAGGTTCCAGACCAATTTGAAAAAGGTAAAATACATTCTTGTTAAATAACGTTGTAACGGATATTCCGAAATGAATGAATAAAGAGATTTCCTCTAAAGTTCTAAACCCACCTGGACTATCATATATGTAAGGTTAAAGTTAGCTAGTAGAGACCCATTTAAGAAAAAGTTCTGACATGAACTACTTTCTGTTTTGATTTGATGTATTATGATATTATAGAGTTTAAGTGGATTCATTATATTTTTAGGTTGAATCAACTCGTGAACGCCTCGCTACTGAACTCCAAACATTACCAGAAAAAACCCAAGCCATGAACGAAGAACTGGTAATACTTTCGGACATTGAAAAACTGAGGGACGATGGTGAAGAACAAAAGAAAGCTCTTGAGACTGAAATTAAAGTGTTGAAAGAAAAGTTAGCACCTACAGAGAGCGCCGTTGTGGAGGCCGCTAGCAAACTAAAGAAGTTGCAGGTAGGATGGAAATCAATTTGACTAAATGTTTTCAAAGGCTCTTAGTTATACTCGATAGATCATGTCAATGTGTTTTCGATTGTCATAAAAAAACTTGTAGTGCAACCAATCAAAGCCGATTAATACATAGACGTTCGTACGTATGTACGTCTATTTAGCGGCTGTGATTGTTGCACTTCCAGTTCACGTATGGCTTGGCTAGCGATAGCGTTTTGTGATGATGAATTAGTACAATTAGTCCTTGACCGTACAGTGCAGGGTTGTTGCGAATATCAGCATCAGCATCCGCGGATAATCAGCATGGTTTTTTATATCAGCATCCGCATCAGCATCAGCAACAATCGATGCTGATTTTTAATGCTGATATTCAAGTCGTAACGTGTTTGTTGAAGGCGGGACTTACCGCGAGGCACGTGGAAGTTTCGACCAATCACAGACAGTTATACAATAAAAGCTGTCACTTGTTCCCTCATTTGATTGTTTTGTCAACAATTAGTTGAAAGAAAGTGTAAAAATATAATAGCCTTTTATTGTTTTATTATTAATTTCCTAGTAGGATATGATTTATTGAAGTAATTTATTAATATCAGCATCAGCATCAGCATCTGCTGATATTGGTCTGAGAAAATCAGCATCCGCTGATATAGTAAAAACCTGCATCAGCAACAACCCTGGTACAGTGGGTCTTTAACCTTTTGCACTGCAGTATACTCAAACATTGATTTTATATCCATAATGTTCATCTCATTAAAACGATTTAGTCCATAATAGATGGTGCAATTATCATTTATTCATGTTATTTGAAGTGCAAACACTTATTACTTCAGCCTTACTAAGCCAGCCTGAGGAAATTCTAAATCCACGCATATATTATTTTATTCTACAGGATAGTTTAGACGGCAACGAAATGTACGCAAAACTAAACAGTTTGGAGGACCAACTGTCTCAACTGGAAAGCCGAAAAACTGTTCTTGAAGAAGATATAGCATCCATCACGTTGAAAGCAGATTACGAGCCTTTGAAAAAACAGGCTATGGAAGAACTAGCAACTCTCAATAAGAAGATAATTGAGGATTTGAATTCTACTAAATCGTATTAAGCAAATAAACAAATAAATCATTAAGGAAGTTGATCAAAACATGAGACCAATTTTCTGCTGATGCTTTAGATTTAATAAGTGTATAAGAAACTGGTTACTGGTCCTATTAAATAGTTGTGTAACTTGACAGTGCAAATAAAACCAACCGTAAAATTTGATCATTTTATTCAACACAGTATATCACAGCTTGAATTAAACACTACATTTTGAATAACAATAATTTAACAAATGTACAATACGGGACACGTACGGAACTCCAATTAACACAATCATGAACTTACTGGGAAACCTTAGCTTGTTTATCGAGTAGTACTTCGAGTTGGGAAGGTAGAGGGCGGTTATTTGCCTTCAGAAGTGTGCAGAGGTTTCGGATGAACTTTTGAGAAGGCGCGACGTCTGTCTCTTGCATTTTCTCCCATAGTTTCAAAGCTGACTGGCAGTCATCGTCGCGTTCTGAAGACATGAAAAACAAAAATGTGTTCAAAAAAACGACCACCTTTGCACCCTTAACCCTTTAACCGCCACTGTCTGAATTATAAGCAAAGCCCGGATGACGGGAGAAATTATGTGTTGACGTCTCAATAGTGCGAGGACACATATTTTATAAGTCGATAAAACGTCGATAAAAAGCACGATGTACTGGACCACCCTTACGAAAATCAGAAAAATTATAGGTAGTTGTAAACAAAATTAAAATGAGCTGTTTGTATTTTATTGACATTGATTGACTTGAGTCAGATATAATATATTGTTTATAATTGTAATAAGCAAATATGATATGAAAGAGGTTTTTAAGTTATGAGAAAAGTATCTTTTTAGAATTCCCCTGACCCGTAATATTGATAATAATTATGGTATATAATTGGTTAACTGAAATAATATATAATAAATAAGCTAACCAAGATACCTGATGTAATATTGTGTAACAACCTAACACGTAAGATAATTAGTTTGACCAATAAATTTCTGATTCAAAAATTGTTCGTATGGATGTCGATAGAATAGTCGATATTTAACTAAGCACTAGTGAAAAGTGCATTTTTGCTCCCGTCGTCCGGGCTTTGATTATAAGACACAAATTATCCAGCTCATTTCGCCGCAGTCTTATAATTAAGACAAAATGTCATATAGTTTCGGTTTAGGTGGCGACAAGGGCACGTACGAACGAAAACGTATTGGCGGTTATAAGGTTAATTATTAGCCCGTAGGGCGACCTAAGAACACAGGTGTGATCATAATTTTTAATCACCTATTCATAAAACTACTCGCGCATGAAAGGTTCCGTACCATTATCTATACAACATTAGACATTAGCAAAAAAAGCATGTTTGTCTACTCTGCCAACAGACTTTAGTAAAACTTACGGTATACACTCAATATCAGGTCAAATATCTCTTCCACATCAAAACGCCTCAAGTCTTTTCCGCATTCTGCTATGGTTCCTAAGGCAGCAATTTTCTTTTCATCGGCGAAACGTTCGCATCGACGCATGAGTGCATCAGGATGGAACCTTACAGTTGGGTCCAGAAATAGTTTTCGTAGGGTCTTCTTGTAACCAACTTCGGCTAAAGCTGATATAAGGGTCAGCTGAAATGTTAAAATGCAAAAAAAGTGTTTATAAAAATATCTGATAATCCTCACTACTTTTAAAAAAGCTCTTATCTCAGAATGGATATTTTTTCAAGTGAACTTTATGAGCATTATTTCAGGTGTCAATTTTGCTGAAGAGATTTTTTGTAGGGATGGGCCAAAATCTGTTTTACATTCGGTTTAACCGAATTTCGGCAGCTTCAGCCGAACTTCGGCATTCTACCGAAATTCGGTTTGAATGCCGAACATTCGGCACTAAAAAAAAGAACTTGTACTAATTCGACTGAAATTATCTAATAGATAGCATGTATTAGTAAAATATGCAACAAAATTAAATAAACTTAGTACCTATTCTTTTAATAAATATCTTGATTAGAATTCGTAAATTTAACTAATTTTTTTTTGTTCACAATTTTCACAAAAAAAACATTGAGAATCATTGTATTTTCAAAGGGTGTTTTCAACAATGAAATTTAACACCCTTCCTATCCATTTACTCTTATTTAAAATTAACTAGTCAGGTCAGTAAACCGAAATTCGGCCGAATTTTTTATTTTACCGAATGTTCCGCCGAAGTTTATATTCGGTTCAAACCCCATTCGGCCCATCTCTAATTTTTTGAGATACGAGATATTTTCAAAGTAGTGACGTGACGATATGACTCTTTAATCCGTCGTCAGACAGTGCTGGTGACTGTACGAGTACAGAGTAACTTCATAAAAACAAGATTTTATTTTCTGAAAAACCGTGTTCCGAATTATGACAAGTATCGCTCGCAGTATCATTTATAATAATAATAACATAACAATCATTTATTTCAAGTAACATGACTCATAGAAAATACAAAAGAAAATAAAAATACACATCATAGAAACAAAATACACATTATTACATTATATTAATAATAAAAAATAAAAAATATATTTAAAAGGTAACGAAGGAACCACTAAGAATACATTTCTGTTTCCGCTTACCTGAACATCTCCTGGGCCGTGTATCCTCTTATCAATACTTAGCACAGTCTGCGCAAGTTTGTTCAGCCGTCCGTTGGACTTCTCATTAACAATGAAATTTTCTTCGGACTGCCCGTCGCTCATGTTTTTCAGTATTTGGCACAGAAGTTCGTGTTTCAGCGGGGTTTTGTTGTACTTTTGAGCTAGGTTGCTGAATTCATTCACGGCCTCATGGAGATTGTCTCTGGAGGCGAAAAAATATTGTACTATTGACTCAGATTGCACATCAGCTTTAAGTAGTATTTGAACAGCGGTCCACCTCCGCCGAAAGTGTAACTTCCAAAGAAATACTACCCACATGACTTCTAGTAAGAAGCAGCAGTAGCTTAAGGTGAGCCCGCACCAGCGGGCCGAGCAGCGAGTTAGTTGGTTGGCAGTGTAGACAGCATTTCGAACATGCGCCATGTGTCGCGGTCGCAGATGGTTGTGCTACCCACGTGACTACTTACTGCTTAAGGTGAGCTCGCGGGCCGAGCAGCGAGTTGGTCGGTCGGCAGTAACGCAGTGTAGTCAGCATTTCGAACATGCACCACGTGTCACGGTCACAGACGGTTGTACTACCCACGTAACTACTTACTGCTTAAGGTGAGCTCGCACCAGCGGGCCGAGCAGCGAGTTAGTCGGTCGGCAGTAACGCAGTGTAGTCAGCATTTCGAACATGCGCCGAGTGTCGCAGTTCGCAGTCGCTGATGGTTGTGCTACCCACGTGACTACTTACTGCTTAAGGTGAGCTCGCACCAGCGGGCCGAGCAGCGAGTTAGTCGGTCGGCAGTAACGCAGTGTAGTCAGCATTTCGAACATGCGCCGAGTGTCGCAGTTCGCAGTCGCTGATGGTTGTGCTACCCACGTGACTACTTACTGCTTAAGGTGAGCTCGCACCAGCGGGCCGAGCAGCGAGTTAGTCGGTCAGCAGTAACGCAGTGTAGTCAGCATTTCGAACATGCGCCGAGTGTCGCAGTTCGCAGTCGCTGATGGTTGTGCTACCCACGTGACTACTTACTGCTTAAGGTGAGCTCGCACCAGCGGGCCGAGCAGCGAGTTAGTCGGTCGGCAGTAACGCAGTGTAGTCAGCATTTCGAACATGCGCCGAGTTTGCGCGTGAGTGCCGTTCGCCGCGGTGGCGTCGAGAAGTCGCCAGCAATTCATTGATATATTGCGACCGCCCACAATTCGTCTGAAGAAAACAATTGAATATTTAATTAAAATGATGTATGATATAGATATATTTAACCTCTGCACTATCACAAAACAAACGAAGTGAGGTGCTCTGTACGCCACAGAAAAACCAGCGCCAAATCAACTTGATTTGTAATTACATTGTAGAAGGATTCATTTCGAGTTGAATGTTGGTCATGTATGACATGACCATGGCGTGTGAGAATAAATCATTAATTTTAAAGTCGGTTTTTGATGTAGCGGAGTCGTAATTTGATTATTGCAATTTTACTCTTTTTAGAGTTAAGCAAGAAGATGGCAAACTAGCCATAGTTAGAAAATAATAGAAGATAATTGTAATTACATTATTTTGTTTTGAAAAGTGAATTTGGGTCAATCAACTTTTTCTTGTTTGTTATTCTGTCCCGTTGTCCAAGAGACAACTTTCTTACAAATTTCTTAAAATAACTGTTTTGATATATATGCGACAAATATGCTTAGGAGATAAGTCTATAAAATAATGAGCTTGTAACTATGACAAAAATTTATACTCGATGAATTTTAACCACAGAAAACATATAGAAAATCGTGGTTTTAAAGAGTTGTTCAGGGGACGTAACCAAACCATGGCAACGAGGTACAAGAAAAAGTAGATCTACCCATTTCTGCTAAGTTTTTGGCGGCGTATATTCTTGGCAATGCTGGTCTTTTCGAAAGCGCTGGTTGTATAAAAAAATTGACACGTAAAAGAGCCCTTTGCGGCCTACTTGGAAAATGAACATTTTGATTTTGGTTTCATGCAGCCGAAAAAGAACGACCCCAAAATAAATATTTTTCACCTTTTCTTTGACTGCTCGTTGATCAAATCGAAAGCCTTTTCGATCTTCTTCCTATACACCATGAGCGTAGCAAAGTCGACAATCTTGAATTCGTCCAGCGTGAAGTTGGGTGAGGATTTGTTAAGATCTGCCAATGACATCTCGGCTAGATCAAGCTCGCCTGACTTCACGTGCAAGTCAAATATGGCGGCTTTCATACCAGCTGATAGAAAGACCTGAAAAAAATTGAACATGCTATAAAACTAGTGGCAATGGGCAGGCCATATAGCACGGAGAACAGATGGTTGTTGGGGCCGAGTGGCGACCGCGGATCGGCAAGCGCAGCGCAGGACGTCCACCAACGAGATGGACGGATGACCTGGTTAAAGCCGCGGGTTCACGGTGGACGCAGCCGCTTCCAACCGAGGCAACTGGAGGTCTATGGGGGAGGCCTATGTTCAACAGTGGACGTCTTATGGCTGATATGATGGTGATGATGATAAAACTAGTGTCTAACCCCGGCTTTCCATGTGTAAACCGAAACGTTGTATCAGTTGTATGTAGAACACCCGTGCCAACTCAAATATGGGTCGATCATTTTTTTTGATCACAGTTGGTTACGTCCCCTGGACAACTGTTTAGAACCATGAGTTTCTATATGTTTCCTGTAGTTAAAATTCATCGAGTGGAAATTTTTATCACAGTTACAATTCAATTCAATTCTTGAAAGTATAGCTCCATCGATACTATCGATGATTCCGTCAATGCCGAGGTTAGAAATGACACTATCAGTTTAGCCGTTATTCGATAGTCCTTCCAAAGGCTACGGATAGTCTTCGGAATTTTAACGCACAAAAACACAAAATAACACTTTAAAATACCGCACGTAAACAACGTTAAACTTCGACAGCAATAAACAGATGACATTTAAATTTACTGTTACCAGTGCAAGAAATTAGTTCTATTGGTCCGCGATTGTCTCTTGAGCAACGGGACAGAACAACAAAGAAGGAAAAATTAATTGACCCATAGGTATGTAGACTTACCGAGTCTCGCTATACGTCATTGAAGAATAGAACCCAATAGGTAACCAATCTCAAATGTTTACCCACTTTGCTTGATTAGCTAATTTACATACTCACATAGTAGAAAAACTTACCCCCTCCTTCTCGCATTTTTGTACAATTTCTCTCGCCGCTGCCAAGTTACCGTCCTTGCAGTACTGCTGCAGTAATCGCCTTAACACGCCTCGTGTATTCATACCTTTAGCTTCTAATTCGTTGAGATGTGCTTTGAGTGATTCTTCATTCATTTGTTTCTGGATGGTAGAAAAAGTAAACATTGGATAAGGTAATCTAATTAAGTAACATAGAACTAGTGTGTATCAAAATGAATTACATCAAGTTTAAAAAAATTAACGGACAAAATACATAAAGTCATTTGATAGATTGGGCATCCGCCTATTTTAAAGAACTTCTAAACTGTTTATCTCATAACCTACCCTAACCAACAAAAAGTTGGAAAACTCGCGACTTTGTCACTTTAAAGTTCAATATCTCAAAAACGGCTGAACCGATTTTGATGACACATCTCTAAGAACCATCGCTAGAAAACCTGCTATAAAATAAAAAACCGTTCAAATCGTTCCACCCGTTTAAAAGCTACGGCTCCAAAGACAGACACACATAGCGGTCAAACTTATAACACCCCTCTTTTTGCGTCGGCGATTAAAAACTATAAAAAAAAACATATTTTTCCGATTCACAAGATATAATTAATTTGCTATGTTATACTTTTTTTCTACGCGGACGGTTCGCGGGTAACGGCTAGTATTCGATAAAACTTACAGGGTGTGGTATATGTTGAGCGAATATTTCACCCTCATCCACCAAACGGTCGTCAGTTATTGCTATAATAGCTTCACGGAACGCAAGCGCTGTGTTTTCGCCGTAGGAATCCGGCAGATTCGCTATGCAGAAGTCGGCAGTAGCAGTTGATATTCTTACGGGAGTGTTGACCAGTTCCTGTAAAGAAGGTACCATCTTCATCATCATCATTATTATCATCAGCATAATCAGCCGGAAGACACCCGCTGCTGAAGAAAGGCCTTCCCCTTAAAATATAGATAATTCCACTTTAGTTGAGGTGAATGATTACACACACAGCTACTTGAAGTACTCATTGCAAAAAAATAAATGAATGAAATGAGTGAGTGAATGTAAATAAACGCATGACGTCAAATATAATTTGGCGACTTTGCCTATTTAAAGTTTTCCCCCGACCTATTGTTTCAGCCATGTTTCTGTAGGTATTCAAATAAAAACCTGTAGGTTTTCTTGTCTCTTGGAAAATGCGGTTGTCAATAAGTATGACATCGATGTAACAAGTGCCAGTTACTTCAATCATCTTTAGAGAGGTTTGATAACGAGATAACAAAATAATGAAAATATATGTGAATACTTACAATTTTAATAGCTACATAAATAAAGACAATGCAATTTACTACTTATTCTCTTTCGTTTCTACGATTAATATTATATTCATGTACCTACCTACGCAAATGTGACCTTTATTTGAATTAATGTAAATAAAATTAATCAAAATGTTGCATTTTCTGTTTTATTTAAAGTCAACGAAATGCTCTATATAATTCTTAACAAAAGAGGTTAAAGAAACTTATTGGTCTATCTTGCAATTCGCTGTTGAGCTTGCTATCGGTACAATAAAGGAACAGTAATTTCAAAATCTCGCTGTCATTACACGACAATGTTGTTGTGTGCGTGACCTCAACTAAGGTGAAACTAGGTATACCACAGTCAACGACAACTTACCATTTACATCCACCGGTTGCACCTGGGTCAATCAACTTTTTGTTGCTTTGGTAATGTTTCCTGCGTTACTTATTGAATGTATGATTTTATGGGGTACAGTCAGCTGCAGAGAAAGGGTACCCCCCCGAAATGGCGGTAGTATGGATACCGCCGTTACAGGGGGGTACCTTTTCTCTGCAGCTGACTGTACAAATCCACCAAAAGTTAGAAGTTGTGACAATTTTAAGGCAATTCCTTTATGGCCCATCTCGTAATTGGGCGTTTTCAAAAAAATGTATCTTTCCTTTTTTTTATTTTGGAAAAAATGTGATTTTTCCTACTCCGAATCAAAAGTACAATCAATTTCGATCGTTTAAAAAAATGTTGCCATTTTTTTATACAAAATTTTATGTTTTGTCACGCCCATATGAGTGTATGAAAAAAATGCCACTATACTGTCGTTTTTTGGGGACTTTTTTTAAACTGTCCGAATCAATTGTGCTGTTGATTCTTCTGAGTAGGAAAAACCATATTTATTTCCAAAATTTCAAAAAAAGGAACGTTTTTCTAACAAAGTGTAACACTTATGTGTGTTGTCGAGGTGATTTGTGAGTTCGTCATTCGGACGCAAAAACATCAACGCCTGACCTCAAATCGTTTTCAGAACAATTTCTAAGTCTAAACTCTGAAATGAGGACTCTAGAAAATGTCTTGTAAAAAAATAACTAAAACAATTTATTTGCTCACCCGCGACCTTATAAGTTTATGCAAATATGTGAGTGCATGCGCGTCACGAGTCAGTGTAGTGTGGTAGTATTCGGTTTGTGTGATTTGTGTGTGTTCTTACAGTGTGGATGTGGAGAAACTGCATGAACACGCATATCTTGCATAAACTTAGCTATCATAAGGCCGCGGGTGAACAAATAAGTTCTTTTAGTTCCTTGATATGGACCTCCGCAAAGTACCGTGATTCAAAAATTATTGTACAAAAATTATGAAGGAACTGAGAAAGCACTAACCTTTACAATATTAAATACATCATTGAAATCGCCCTTATTGTGTTTCATAAGTATACACAGGAACCTTCCTGCCCAGTCTTTGCTCTTGTCAATTGCTTTCTCAGTGGCGTCCTCTAGTATGTGAACGGTGGACTTGACATCTGAGCTGGTCAAGTACCCTTTCAGGAGAGGCCTTAGAATTAACTCTACATCGACTTTGCCTTTGAACAGTTCACCTGTAAGGAGAGAAACGTTTCGTAAAAAGGATATACTTATAGTAGGCTTGAGTCGGTCCTGAACTAAGAACTAAAAAGAATGAATTCCCATTGCGGACCGAAAAGAACTAGTTCCTCGTAAACGATCTTAATCGGTCTCGGTCCCGCTCCCGGTCCGCGCTCCTTAGCTTCGATCGGTCGGAGTCGGAGCTAAAACAGAAGGGCTACTCCGAAACACAACGTTCGAAGTTCGTGTCGTGCGATCCCTCTCGCTCTCGTATTAAATAGTATAAGTGTGAGAGGGACCGCGCGACACGAACTTCGAACGTTGTGTTTCGGAGTAGCCCTTCAGTATGGGAGCGAGCATTGGGAGCGGGAGTGAGTGAGCGATATATGATTGAACGAGGAAACGAATAAAGAGCGGAGCTAAATAAACTCGCTCCCCGATCTTAAACATTGTTTCGGTCGGAGCCGCTCCTCGGAGCTAAAGGAACTAAAGGAGCTAAAGGAACTAAAAGACCGAACTAGTTCATTTGACCGATTGACCGAGAAGATCGGAGCGCTCCCTTTAAAGACCGAGCGGGCGCAACTCTAATATATAGGGCAGAAGTGCCGTTGATTCACAAGATCTGGCACAAATGACTTAAATCCCAAGCTGTTTTATACAGCAGTCCTAATATTTTGTAAACAATTATATAATCATTCTATAACACAATTAGCACCTTATGAACTCAATTTGTATTTAAATGATTTTATGATGCACTCACACTCTGTCACTGTTGTCTATTGGGCAACGGGACAGAACAATCGGGCATAAAAAACTTACATATCTCACTAGCAGCTCTAACTTGGCCGGTCTGCAGCAAGGTTTCCATCATGGGCGTGAGCACGGTCGTCACCGAGACGCCGGCGTCCTGGAACTTCTTCATTAGGTTCTGAGCCGACGTGAAACTGACGTGCGGCAGTGTGTACTGCATTATTGTGTCGTAATCAGGCTTTACTTCTAACTGGACCATCGTCGACAGGGTGTTCATTATACCTAAAAAAGTTTTTTTAATCAATACCTGATGCTTTAGGGTACATCGTCAATTACTGGTTATGGCTACAGGTGACAGACAGAGAGACAGACATGGCGAAACTGTAAGCGTTCCTAGTTGACTACAGAACCCTAACTAGTTGACTACGGAACCTTAAAAAAAGAACTCCGCCGCCCATAGACACTCATAAATCCGTGAGAGTCTGGTGCTTTATCGACTTTTTACTTAGGAGATAAATAAATATCATGGGACACTTCACATCAATTGACCTAGTCCCAAACTAAGCAGAGCTTGTACAGTCAGCTGCAGAGAAAAGGTACCCCCCTGTAACGGCGGTATCCATACTTACCGTCATACAGGGGGGTACCCTTTCTTTGCAGCTGACTGTACTATGGTTACTAGGCAACGGATAAACATACTTATGTACATAAATACGTACTTAAATACATAACTTAGATAAATTCCTTCATACTAGATTCTTATTTCATTCTTACTACAATAGACTGACCCAGAACACAGCAAATACCTTTTTCCCCGTAAGTCTTAGAGGTGTGTATCAAAATCGGCCAAAAGTAGTGGGGTCTTAGGGGCATTCCTAGCAGCTTCATACGCCCAAATAAGTCCAGCGCTAGGGGCACTTTGCCCAGTTGGAGTGCCGCTTCTGCCGCGTTATGCAACGCGATAGGGTTACGGCCGGTCGACATCAGCTCTTGGGTCACGTGGCCTATTATACTAGATGGCTGGAAAGAAAAAGGTGGCATTAACTTTTTAAGGTCCTTAAATATTTAAATACTTTGACCACTTGGTTAGACGTAATTACCATCCCACTACAAACACAACGGAAGGTCTAGTTGCAAGAGTTTTGACCATGCTATACATACTTCATTTTATTAACCGACTTCAAAAAAAGGAGGAGGTTATCAATTCGGTTGTATGTTTTTTTTTTTTTTTTTTTTTTATGTTTGTTACCTCAGAACTCCGTCATTTATGAACCTATTTGAAAAATTTTTTTTGCGTTCGTCTAGGAATGCTTTCAATTAGGTCCCATAAGCACCAAATCAGGATCTGATGATTGGATCCTAAGGAAATCGAGGGAACTCTTCAAATGTTGTAGGGACACCTATGGTAATTTTGATATATTTAGTAGTAACTCGTGCATTTGCTCTTGAAAATCATTATTTGCTAAAGTGGAACTGACGATGAAGACCACAGTTGACCATCGGAGTTACTACTCAATAACAAGTATTTCATGGGTTGAATTTCAGTTACTTTAACACAGTTGCTAAGCAATTTATGCTCCTCGGAACGCATATGGTGAAATGGAATGGGTGGTGAAGCACCAGGACTCCTCAATAATGAACATCTCTGCATCGGAAAAAGCAATTTTTCGTAAAAGGTGATGAGCAGTTGACATTAAAGTATTAAATCTTAGACGCTTTACACTAAAAAGCGTGAAAAAAAAATTTTATAACAAAAAATAGAACCGACTACAAAAAACCATGAAAATAATTTTCTACCAGTCTGAAGTCGGTGCCTCAGCACGAGCTAGCAGGAGTGATTGAAGCCATTTACTCGTATAGTTGTAGGTGAGGTAGACGATTATGGTCCACTCCTGCTGGCTCGTGCTGAGGCACCGACTTCAGACTGGTAGAAAATTATTTTCATGGTTTTTTGTAGTCGGTTCTATTTTTTGTTATAAAAATTTTTTTAGCACTAGAAAGAAGGTAATCGATCTTGACGTGTCTTTTTATTGAAATACACTTTTGAAAAATAAGTCGTCAGCAAATAGTAACAATTAGCAAGGACATTAGGATCATTTACATCCTTTTAGTAGGTATCATATAAGTTAATTACTGTTTTATTAAAAACGTATTTCAATAAAAAAGACTTGGCATTGGTGTTGTTTCTTTTTTTCATTAAAAATTTAAATCTGAGCGTCATATTTTTTTAATAATACTTGCTGACGGTAATGACGTAAAAAACGGCACAAAAACACGCTGAGATGGTAAAAATAATAGTAGTATAGTAGTTCATTGATTTAGACTTCTGCAAAGTAATGCCTGAATCAATTTTATTAAAAGTTAATTCATACTCACAATAGAAGCTTTAACACAATCTCTGACCAAGCTTCGTCCATGCAATCCTTGATCATCCTTAGGTCCAAAGGAAGGTAGCGGCAGACTTTTGTAAATCTCTAAAGCTGGTATAGGATGGTTTTGGAACACAAGTAAGGTACACACACTCTGCATGTATGGAGATATTGAAGGAGAATTCATCGTTTCTTTGGGTAGATAGCGAAGGACCTGAGGGTCAAAAAAATGATTTATTATGTTAGAGCAAGAGCCCGGGCCGGCCAGACATACCTTTTATCATAAAAGCTGAAAGTTTGTCTATGTGTGCCTCTAGTACAGGTAAGAATGATCCCCACCCATGATACCTGGGTAGTGGTTCCTTTGGCAGGTATCAGGTAGCAAAGGTGTATAAAATTCCATCTTACTTTCGTTATTCTATAAAACTAAATTTTTTTATATTTCATTCGTAACAACATCAAAATTCGCTTTACTCATTGCCAGACACTTAGTATGGTTCCAACCCCCTGCCAGACACCCCTAAACTATAATATTTTGTAATTCAATTTACGTTATACTATAACAGCTAAATTTAATATATGTTTTTTGGGGAACTATTAAACGATGTTTCCTTAGCAGCCAGACATTTTCGAGGGTTCTATCATCCTGCCAGACACATTGAATTGAGCAGAAGTTGCGAGAGCGCGGAGCATATAATGTAGTAACTGGTAAGAGTGAAACAGAGCGTTCGGTTTATTGCGTTCTTTTACTGCGCATCAGCTGTCGTTTATTCTGTACTAGCTTTTGCCCGCGGCTCCGCCCGCGTGGTATTCGGTTATCGCGCGCTGTTCCCTCGGGAACTGTGCATTTTTCCGGGATAAAAAGTAGCCTGTGGCACTCTCGGGCCCATAAACTATCTCTATGCCAAAAATCACGTCGATCCGTCGCTCCGTTACGGCGTGAAAGAGGGACAAACATACAAACACACTTTCGCATTTATAATATTAGTATGGATTATTCGGTGAACGGTTATAAGTATACTCATTAGGGTGGGTCACTCTTGTATGAAAAAAAAAACTTTTTTTTATCGGGCATAGGTTTAAAAAGGTGCTAAATAGTGTAGATAAGTGGTGTGCAAAATATCATTGGAATCGGAATTAATCTTTTGCCTCCAGATCCATGTTGAAATATCGTAAAATATCATTAAATAAGCTATTTGGTCAATTTTCAAACCCAAGGAAATCAATAAACTAAATTAGGTAAAATCAAACAAAAAGTACATATTAAATAAGAAAATAAAATAATATCACCCACAAACTATGTAAAAATATTAAGTTAAATGGCGGAAAAATCCTTCTTACCATCAAATTTGGGCATAGCTTTTCGCGACGCTATTTGTGATTTTATGAACCCTTCTCGCTGTACTTTATCACATAAAGTAGCTGACGCCTCTGTTACTGTTTTGACGGATCTTTCCACTGCTTGAGTGTGGCAAGGTAGACGCAACAAGGGAATTTCTCCGTCACCTTTCTGTTGAACAAACAGACTGAGGCTTTCTTCAGATACTGTTTTCAATATCGGTGGTTCGGTGATATTTCCTTGCCAATCTATAAGATCGTAATATATGATGATGCGTTTAAGTTTAAAGTGATGATGACAATGAGTAAATTATTGGATATTTGTTTAATAAATTTATTTTTCTGTTTTCTTGTTTTTTTAAAAAAAAATATTCTTGAATTGTAATTAAATACAATAAATTTTATAAAACTTACGAATAATATGAATTAATTTATTAATTTTTTCACATAATTGATAATTTAATATAAAACTTTTAATGAATGTTGTTTTAATTTTTTTTTATCCAGACTGTAATAATTTTATTTAATAGAATTTCTTGATATATTAGAAAAAAATATCACGAGACAATTAGAAATAAACGGCAGCCGATGCGCAGTAAAAGAACGCAATAAACCGAATGCTCTGTTTCACTCTTACCAGTTACTACATATGCTCCGCGCTCTCGCAACTTCTGCTCAATTCAATGTGTCTGGCAGGATGATAGAACCCTCGGAAATGTCTGGCTGCTAAGGAAACATCGTTTAATAGTTCCCCAAAAAACATATATTAAATTTAGCTTTTATAGTATAACGTAAATTGAATTACAAAATATTATAGTTTAGGGGTGTCTGGCAGGGGGTTGGAACCATACTAAGTGTCTGGCAATGAGTAAAGCGAATTTTGATGTTGTTACGAATGAAATATAAAAAAATTGAGTTTTATAGAATAACGAAAGTAAGATGGAATTTTATACACCTTTGCTACCTGTTACCTGCCAAAGGAACCACTACCGAGGTATCATGGGTGGGGATCGTTCTTACCTGTACTAGAGGCACACATAGACAAACTTTCAGCTTTTATGATAAAAGGTATGTCTGGCAGGCCTGGGCTCTTGGACCATGTGCATTAAATACGCAGATTTAGTTTTAGTAATTTTCCTTATTTAATCCTATAAATTCGATATTGGTTTAAAAGGTAGCCCTAAAGCTAGAAACACACCGACGGCGGAGGCGGAGTGCGGTCCGGCTCAGAAGCGGTACCGGTTGTAACATTCGAGCTAACATGGAATAGGCTACACAGATTACCGCGCCACGCTTCTGTGTGCCCTCTTTCATGTTAGCTCGAATATTACAACCAGTACTGCCTCCGCACCGCGCTGCACCGCTCCACTTCCGCCGTATGAGTGTTTTTAGCTTATGTGTTTTTTTATATGTGACCTACGTACTTAACAAAGACGTAAACATGTAATCTTATAAACTTTCTTGTTTATAATGTTAAAAAGGTTGTTAAAAATATCAAGTGGTAACAATAAAATAGTTTAAGCCTTTTGTACTTTAGGTATAGCATCATATTGTCCAATTGCCGCAAGCGTCTTTACAATCTCCATGATATGTGTTTCCTGAAATTCCAGCCCACTTTGCCGTGCTTTCTCAATTTCTTGGAGAAGGAGATCTCCCTTCTTGTTCCACGCTAACCCTTTTGCTATGGCCGTGTAAGTGTTTATGGTACTCTCGAATTTCAAAGTTTTCATCATTGTTAACACTTCTTTGATGTTTTGAAGCTTTCTGTGCGGACAAATTAAAAAGTTAGCAAAAGTAAGTGATATGACAAGAATCCATATTATATCAGGTAAAGTCTTTTAATCTTTAAGGAATCTGATCACTGTTAGTGTTGGTACAAGACTTTAAAGGTAAATTTACACTAAGACGTCATAATAATATGAACGATGTAGCACATTTGGCAAGAATAAAGATAACAAAAATTGGTCAAAACGCCTTGGTGTGAATTTATCCAAAGCATTAGTGAAAAACATTTTTCCAAATTGTTTCTCTTCTTTTCAATGCTTACCCTGCCTTCCCTTGACAGATTATGAGAGAGTTGAAAATGCTCTCAGTTGCTGGGAAATTGTGAGCTTTCATGTTGGATATTACTTCTGTAGCCTGATTCAAATCACCTACCTGAAATAATAATAATAATAATAATAATAATATCCATTTATTTCAAACACAATGTCCATAGATGGTTAGTAATATTAAATCTTACAACTATGTTAGTAGATTCACAAATAGATAATTCCATAACATTCAATACAATAACAATTTCGATTATTAAATTAAATTAAATTAAATTATCAACTATTAAATATTCCATGTCACAATCATAACAATATTATCACTACCATTATCAATCATTATCATTATCATTATTAATTATTTATCATTTATTATTAAACAAGACCGGTCTGGAACCCTTATGAAGGCAATTCCAATGCCGTACAATAGGGCAGTCCACCCTGCCCAGAATAGTATTGAGGAGGCTGTTCGGGCTGTCCCGCACGCGCTGCGTCAGGGAGGCAACTCGTTTGCGCAGTATGGCCTGGAAGCTGTCTATGCGCGCCTCTGCGCACATGCCTGACGCGCTGCAGTACCGGGG
Organism: Choristoneura rosaceana; assembly: GCA_037349165.1. NCBI lineage: Eukaryota > Metazoa > Arthropoda > Insecta > Lepidoptera > Tortricidae > Choristoneura > Choristoneura rosaceana. The sequence goes on from JAZBNJ010000026.1 coordinate 5,489,622, forward strand.
CAGCCCCAGCAGCATCCTCAACCCATTGTTATACTGGACACGTAGGGCGTTGAGAGCTCTCTGAGTACACTTGGTCCACAGACTGCATGTATAAAAAGTTTGACAATATGCCTTAAAGAGAGTCTTCTTGACATCTTTTGTGCAACGTACGAACCTACGAGCCAACATGTTGCTCCTCACTGCCAACGCCCTACGTTCCCGCTCCACATCTAGGTCATCAGATAGGTCCTCGGTGACCCAGAAAAAATGAAAATTATTAGAATATTTTCATTTTGTTCTCCGACTCTTCATACGTAACCAGCACAGATAGGGACAATTTTTTTTTCCTAACTTAATTAGATCCTGGTTCTTCGCTGGTTGCTGTCAAAATGCACTGCCTTTGCTTGCTCTGCCCAATTTTACTTAACACTCAGTTTGCTTGCTGTCATACCTATTTTAACCTGAGCCTGTATTGCCTAATGTTTTCGACGCTCACAATCGCAATCAAATGACAGTTTTAGTATGCAAAATATGTCATTTGATTGCGATCGCGAGCGCCAGAAACGTTAGGCAATACGGCCTCTGGTTGAGATCGCAGGTTTGTGTTGGATGGGGAAAGCACAAGACCGGTCTGAGTGGAGAGTCTTGGAGGAGGCCTATGTCCAGCAGTCTTTCAGCTGACATGATGAAAAATAGGTGTCATCAGGAAATATTTAGTCCCTTCTCATGCTGGTTGTATAAGATAGTTTTGTTCGGAGAACAAAGTAATGTTTCAATGAAGTATTCAAGTAACAAAGAAATTATTTCGATGGTTGCCGGGCTATTTGTTTTAAGCGACAACGTATTCCTATGTCGCTTAAAACAAATAGCCCAGAAACCGTCGATTTATTCTTCTTTTAATATCCATCAAAATCTTCATACAGAAAAAATGCAAAAAAATGTCATACCTCTCCAAGAGCTCTCAATATTAATTCATAGGTGGTTATATTTGGTTTCAGTGGTGCCATTTGTTGAATAAATGAATCAACTTTTAGATTCCTGTTGTTTGCTATGTATACTCGCAGTAGCTCGTTAAAATGATCTACTGTGAACTTTGTATGAGGCCTGAAAAGTATATAATAAATTTTTATTTAACATTTTCAAAATTATGATAGCTTGTTTTTTTGCCAGTTGGGTTGAACCACATATAACTACTAAATCTTTTGAAAAATGTGGTAACAAGTAATATAAAATTATAACATAATTTATAAAGTACTAGCTCTTGCCCATGGGTTTATCTGCCAAAAATTCATTTATTGTAATTTTTTATGCAATTTGTAAGGATTAAACATTATTCCATAACCTTCCTAGTTTTTAACCGACTTCAAAAAAAGGAGGAGGTTATCAATTCGGTTGTATTTTTTTTTTTTTTTTTTATTTTTTTTTATGTTTGTTACCTCAGAACTCCGTCGTTTGTGAACCGATTTGAAAAATTTTTTTTACGATCGTCTAGGAATACTTTCAATTAGGTCCCATAAGCACCAAATCAGGATCTGATGATTGGATCCTAAGGAAATCGAGGGAACTCTTCAAAAGTTGTAGCGACACCTGTGGTAATTTGGATATATTTTGCAGTAACTCGTGCATTTGCTCTTGGAAATCATAATTTGGTGAAGTGGAACTGATGATGAAGACCTCATTTAACCAACATAGCTACTACTCAATAACAAGTACTTCACGGGTTGAATTTCAATTACTTTAACACAGTTGCTAAGCAATTTATGCTCGTCGTAATGCATATGGTAAAATGGAATGGGTGGTGAAGCACCAGGACTCCTCAATAATGAACGTCTCTGCATCAGAAAAAGCAATCTTTCGTAAAAGGTGTCAAGCAGTTGACATTAAGCTATTGTATCTTAGATTATTAACACTAAAAAGCGTGAAAAAAAAATTTTATAACAAAAAATTGAACCGACTACAAACAACCCTGAAATAATTTTCTCCCAGTCTAAAGTGGTAACTATGGCCCAAGCCCTCTCATTATGAGTGGAGGCCTGTGCCCAGCAGTGGGACGTATATAGGCTGGGACGAAACTGAAGTCGGTGCCTCAGCACGAGACAGCAGGAGTGATTGAAGTCTAATATATAAAGTATGGGTATGTATAAGGTATGTAGGTGAAGAAGACGACTATAGGTCCACTCCTGCTGGCTCGTGCTGAGGCACCGACTTCAGTTTCGTCCCAGCCTATATACGTCCCACTGCCGGGCACAGGCCTCCACTCATAATGAGAGGGCTTGGGCCATAGTTACCACTTTAGACTGGGAGAAAATTATTTCAGGGTTTTTTGTAGTCGGTTCAATTTTTTGTTATAAAATTTTTTTAAACTACATATTTCCACACCAAATTTCCACACCAAATTTCACCTAACTTGGTTAAGAGGTTTCATTGTAAGGTGGTGTCAGACAAACTGACATACTTTGCTTTTGCATATTTATAATATTAGTAAGGATTTATTTAATGACACTCAGTTTTTGAGTCTTATTATTATGTCCATTACCAGTATAATGGAATATTCATTAGTTCTGTCTACTTTCAGAGAACATACAAATGAATTTCTAAGGGCATCTTACTTAATTGTACTCCATACTTCTTCCACCAAGCTCATCCTAGAAGCTGGTGTTTCATCAGGCAACAACTCAGTGCAACATTGGATCAACAACAACCCTTGCTTCTTTGTTGAGAAATTTAGCTCTTTTACTTTAGATAGTACTCTCATAAAGTCATTCTTATACACTCTATTCTTCTGGTGAATGTCTGAGGATAAATTTGCAACTAATTTCTCTAACAGTTCTTCTGATGTTACAGATGATATTTTAGTATTGACTTTTTTCAAGGGCCCGGAAGACACATGTAATTCATTCGCTGTGTGGTTAGCTTGCGCCAAATTTGAAGTAGCTAAGAACCTGCAAAATAATGGAAGTCAGTAAGATATTATGTAGCTAGACAGAAGAGAAAAATTAAGCAATAGTAAACAAAACATAACCTAGGATAATTCGTGTTGCATTGACAAAGTCTTGGTATAAAGAACCGCTTTTCATGAATCAAAGACTTTCTAAATAAAAGAGATCTTGATGATAAATTTGTAATTTTTATACAATGCCTGGTCAACATTTTTACAATCGTAATTTCAAAATTTTTGTTTGAGAATTTGTGACATTGAAATTAATTTGATAGAGTTGACACTGACAGATAGAGTAGTTTTTTTTTAAATACACACCATAGACAAAACTAGCGATGGATGCATTCACTCACAATTATTGCCAAGTCTGTTATTGTATTTAGTAGAGATGAACGGATAGTGGTTTGGCCGGATACCAGATATTCGGCGGGACCGTTGGCTGGATAGCCGGATATCCGGCCGCCGGATATTCGGCCTAGTTTTACGTACAATTAAATTTATTTATTTATTAAGCTAATTCAAACGCGCATGACACTTCGTGCAGGTTGCGACTTGTAGAGTATATAAATAAAGTTAGGGGCTGTTTCACCACCCATTGATTAATTTTAACTGACGGATAAATATGATATCGTTTCTGTTTTTTTGTTTGAATAGACGCGAGATGGTATCATATTTATCCGTCAGTTTAAATTAAGCAATGGGTGGTGAAACAGCCCCTTACAATAATGAATTAATGTCAATAATTGATAAATTGTTAAATAAATACCAATTTTTAATCATAACTATAAGTTTTTTACCATCCGGTATCCGGCCGGATAGTACGCAACTATCCGGTATTCGGCCGAATAGTAAAATAGTGGCCGGATAGGCCGGATACCGGATACTGGCCGGATATCCGTTGCATCTCTAGTATTTAGCCTCTCTTGACCTCCACATCTCCCTATCCAGATCTATAACTGGCCACTCGGTCAGTTCCGATAAGAGTCCGGTTCATCTAACCATCTCCACCTCAGCCTGCCTTGCCGTCGGTGCCCGTCATAATGGTATCCATCCACTTGCTATCCACTTTGGCTTTGTAGAGAAGGCAGGCATGTCTGGCCCAGTCCCAATCAACATGAAATGTTCGAGTTTTGAAGCGCAATGTGGTGTTCCGGATACGATCAATCCTTTTCACCCCTAATATTCTATGCTCCATAATTCAAATAGCTCGTTGGCAAACTTTGAGTTTGAATTTTTGGTTCTCTGGGTTTGGGTTTTGGTTTGTGGCCCTGACAATATATAAATGTCGAAAAGCTTATGCGCTTTAGTGTTAAAGGAAAGTCATCCTTCATGTGCTACTTCTTGGACTAGTAGCTCTTTCAAGCATTTCCAATACACCTTTCAATTTTCTTGACCTGCCTGTTGCTGAAAGAGACTACTATTAAGTATATTCGTCGAGATAGTGTGCTTACTATTTATTTATTATGGCACTTATACTTGTATTTTGCGTTTCGTGGTATTGGGGATGATTTGGGTCTTTGACAGGGAACTGTACCAAAAAATGTAAATAATAATAAAAATGAAGTTAACCGACCCCAAAATTAGAAAGTTAAAATTAGAAACTAAGTACGTATAATTTATTACAAATTTTAAAAGTAGACTTGCTTTCAAAACTAGGCTTTATGAATATTGTTTTTACAGTAATACTCCAACTTCAGTAACACTCGCCCTCTTGTTCTGAGAGGAGCCCTGTGCCCAGCAGTGGAACGTATATAGGCTGGGAAGGGGCGTAATACTGAATATTTGACACAACAACAGAATGTAACATTCAATTATGTTTGGTTACGGATGAGTTTCTGCTATTATTTGCGTAAGCTTTCTCTCAGATTCTCTTCTCGGTTCAGCTCTTTCTCGATTTCAAGCTAGTAAAAAATATATATTTTCAAGTTCTTTACAGTCGGTACTATTTTTTGCTAAAACAAATTTTTTTTTAGAGTCCACCTTAGGTACCGTTTTTTTTATTTCTTACTTTTTGTGATTTGTTGCCAAAGTACATTTCACGATTTCATTAAGCCCAAACACGGCTTAGTTAGGTACATCATTTTATGACAGAGTTCCGTTTTTTTGAAGTCAGTTAAAATACTCAACACTTCTCGTAAAATGTAAAAAAATATATCTACATGAAAATCGTATCAAAATCGGTTCACCTAAACGCGAGATAATTGCGGACAAACACCTATATTGCAAAACTAAAAACCTTCTTTTTTTTGGCCGGATACCGGATGGCAAAAAACTTATAGTTATGATTGAAAACTGATATTTATTTATGAATTTATCAATTATTGACATTGTTTATTATTCTAAGGGCATGTTTCGATGAATTTTAACTGACGGATAAATGTGATGCCGTCTCGCGTTTGTTCAATCATATTTATCCGTCAGTGAAAAATTAATCAATGGCTGGTGAAACAGCCCCTAAATTAATTAATTATACTCTACAAGTTGCTAGTTGCAAAACCACGGAGTGTCATGCGCATGTTCGAATCAGCTTAATTTAATTGTACGTAAAAGTAGGCCGAATATCCGGTGGCCGGATATCCGGCTATCCGGCCAACGGTCCCGCCGATTATCCGGTATCCGGTATCCGGCCAAACCACTATCTGTTTCATCTCTAGTCGGGACCCATTTAAATCCGACGTTTAAAAATTCTTACCTAATGGGTGCCGACTGTTGAACTTTAAGTTACCTACTAAACAGTACACTTGTTTTCTTCTTTATTTTTAGTATTTTTAAGGCAGTCGGTTTTTTTTATTTTTTAAATTTTTGTTAGATCAATTTTTTTCAGACAAGATGCTCAATGAAATTAAATTCAAAGTGAAATGCAAACTGAACACTTCATCGCCCCAGCTTATATACGTCCCACTGCTGGGCATAAGCCTCCTTTCAAAATCAGAGGGCTTGGGTCATAGTTCCCATGCCATGGGGGCCCAGTGTGGATGGGAACTTCACACACACCCCATCGAATTGCTTCGCAGGTTTGTGTAGGTTTCCTCACGATGTTTTTCTTCACCGCGAAGCTCGTGGTAAATTTCAAGTGTTATTTTGCATAAGAAATTCCAAAAACTCAGAGGTGCCAGCCCGGGTTTGAGGCCATGATTTGAGTGATTATGGAGCGGAAATATTGAAATTTTCACGTGAACGCAGCTATGTTTCATTAAAAAATTATTGTATTGGTAACATTTGAGACCATTGTCTATGGTTTTCAGTAATTTCTTTATGTTGTCATCATTGCTCGTAGTAACTTCAGGGCATTGCGCATAACGAATTTCCATCGAATTTCACAACACGTGGCGCTAGTGTTCTATTCCAAACAAGGTTGTCAAATTGTCAATCGTGCGGATTCGTGCGTGAATGTGGAGTGTTTTGTGTTGTGAGTGAATGGTGCTTCTTGGTCGTGGAAAATTATTGCCTATTACCGCTGTTATGAGGTAAGTTTCTCTTCAATTTCCGCTATTTGTTTGTACATTTTAAGTATTTTTTGATGTAAAACTTATAAGAAAGTGCAGCCGCCATACATTACGTGGAGTGGCTGTCATCGGCCGTTATTTGACCGCCATCGCCCAAGCTACCGACTGACGACTCCGCCTTTTTCTAAATAGCGCAACGTTTACCTTATAAATCAATTATTATTGGGGTGACTTGTATCATTTTTGATGATTTACGCTTATAAAATTAGCTAATAAGACTTGATAACTTTATGGCTCTGAACTTGCAAGTTTTCGAATGATGTTGCCGCTTCGGTGGTGATTCACGTCACGATATGATAATATTTCAGTCATTCTCATTTTTTAGAACGTTGTAATTTCTTTTAAGTGTTACCTACGGCGTTTACGTGACGACGCCGCCAAGATAATAAGTAAATCACTAGTAATTTGCTAAAAACCTGAACTGCTACTGTGCATGCTAAAAGCAAAATTGCATCTGCCGGTTGTTATGCAAATAATAGTTGAAGTAGAATCTTGGGTAATGAAAATGATTACCAAACTTGAAATACAGCTTCCTTTTGCTGCTTTTTTAGATATAGGTACTACTTGCTTTTCAAACTCCTCAAATACAATCATTCTAGTTTTTGAAGCTTGTAGGATTTATCATTTTGCGGTACCAATATAGGTTATCGTAAGTTTGTAGTTTAATGCAAAACATAATGTAAATTAACAAAAAAACTAAAAGTAAACTTGACCAAGGAACAGCTAGATACAGGCACATATCAGTTGCTTGCAACTGCCTGCCTGATAATTTACATAATAATAATAATAATAATAAACCAACTCCAAACTTCCATCCTAGCCTATACAGGATGGAAAGTTGAAATGGGACAGCAATACTGGGCTAAGACTAACTTAAATATTAATATTATAATTTTCTATAAGCATAAAGGATTCCTATTCGTAAAAAAACAACATGCAAAAGTTTCACTTTGCAAATTAGTACCCTACGAACTGTATGGAAAAAGTTTTCTTTGATTTGTGGGTGTTCTAGTACTCTACCCTTAGTTGGTCTCAAAGAGTGTTTTAATCCTTGATAGAAATGGATTGATTTGCATTAAATTGATTGGCATTAAAAAAAAATCTAATCTGTTGATTTTCTTGCTGACTGTACATTTTATTAAAAATCTGTGAATGTTGATTGTCATCACTCAAAAAGTTAGTAAAGGTCTCTTAAGAGCATTTTCACATAGCAGCAAGGGATCTAGTAGCGGCCCTTGCTGCCCCATCTCAACTTTCCACCCTGTATGCGTCCCACTACTGGGCACAAGTGAGACGAGTCTCAGATCGAGAGGGCTTGGGCCGTAGATCCCACGCAGGCCCGGTGCAGATTAGGAACTTCACATGCACCATTGAATTGTTTCACAGGTTGTGCAGGTTTCCTAATAAGGTTTTTTTTCTCTGTAGTTTGTGTTAAATTTTATATGTAATTCCGCACATGAATTTTGAAAAACTTGGTCAAGCCGGGGTTTGAATCTACAATCCTCTGCTTGAAAGGCAATAGGTCAAACCACTAGGCCACCATGGCTTATTAAAAGTAAATTCACACTAAAATTGTAAAAGGAAAAATTAATTCGGGTGGAGATTTCTATGTCCAATAGATGTATGTAGTATAGTAGATGTCCTATGGCTGATACACAGCTGATATCTATCATCATGCCAGCCTATAAACGTTCCACTGTTGGGCACAGGCCTTAGAACAAGAGGGCTTGGGCCATAGTTCCCACGCGGGCCCAGTGCGGATTGGGAACTTCACACGCACCATTGAATTGCTTCGCAGGTTTGTGCAGGTTTTCTCACGATGTTTTCCTTCACTGCAAAGCTCATGGTAAATTTTAGATGTAACTCCGCAAATGAATTTCGAAAAACTCAGGTGCGAGCCAGGGTTTGAACCCACGACCCTCGACTAGAGAGGCGATAGGTCACACCACTAGGCCACCACGGCTTGTAGGTATACCTATGACGATGACAAAAAAAAGTGACATTTATTTAGAATTGTAACATTGCTAAGTACCTCTACACTATAGGGCTGGTCAAAATCTGTGTTCTTTATATGGTGTTAATAAGTGTTTTTATATCTGGACACCTGATTCTTATCAGCTCATGTAAATAAACCTCCAAAATTATCTCTGATATGACAACGTGAAATAACATAGGTATTCTGAGGTTAATGATGCCTTATCAACATTCTCATTAAGCAACATAGATAACCAGACTAAAGCTATACAATCGGCGGGAAGGGGTCCTTCTATGACCCCCCAAAATCTAGTGACATCTAACAAAATGTTAAATCTTCTTTTAAAAATGAATTTGACTGGCACATCCCCTCAAACCTCTACACAAATCTCTATCTGCCTCTGATGTAATAATATTATGGGTGCCATGGCCATCTATTTGGCATACCTACTTTTTAATGTACGAAACTGATTACGCATAACAGGTTTCGCATAATTTATTTACGCCGAATCTTAAACTTGCCGAAATGTAGTTCGGCATAATCCATACTAATATTATAAATGCGAAAGTGTGTTTGTATGTTTGTGTGTTTGTCCGTCTTTCACGCCGTAATGGAGCGTCAGATTGACGTGATTTTTGGCATAGAGATAGTTTATGGGCCCGAGGCCCGACAGTGACATAGGCTACTTTTTATCCCAGAAAAATGCACATTTTATTATTTCTAATCAAATGTATTTTCTTTCTTTCTTTCTTTCTTAGAAGTGTAGCACTTATCGTTACTATGGAGGGGTTTTGTGACAGTTGCGCATATGTATAATACATTATGTACCATTAGCCAAAGTGGTCTATCAATTTTTAAACAAGTTACTCTAAAATGAATATGTCGCTAAAGTCGACCTTACCTAGTTTACAGACACGTCTAACTAATTTCATTATAGTTATGCGACATGCAAACGATTATTAACTTTAGGGTGGTAGACCACATATTTGGCTGATGGTACTTACGAGAAGCCCCGTGTCAGTGCAACGGGAGATATCAAAGATGGCCTAGCCTCTTAAGTACACGCTTAATAAACAAAAGATGTTCTCAGTTGACCAAGACCAAGGACGTTGGAGATTTAGTGTTGCGCGTATTCGATTTGTCATGGGCGGTATGGAACAAAATGGGGCCGCAACTGTTACATGTGTCGGCCGTCACGCGACAGCCCAAGTAACAAGCCCAATACGTTGTTCATCATGGAATGCTGCTCACAATTCGTGTCAGTTACTAAATTTCCATTCTCGTCAACACTCGACCTAGTTGGCGATCTTCTGTTTGGTCGATATTTCGTCGTATGCGGGTGCTGATGCAGACAATATTGGTTTTCGTGAGAGCAAACCGGCTATTTTTTCATCTTCCTTATTCATCGCAATTTGCCTGGCCACTAAGTAGTATACATCAATTGGCTCTGATCTCTGAAAAATGGCATGACTCGTTGTTCGATCAAAACATATACTTACCTACTGATTCGTTACCTTCAGGAAATGGGAGCTGCGTTGGCCACAAATGAACAATGATCATAGTCTAATAGGTTAAACAAATTTAATACTTATCTGTTACGTTGTCTGTCAGTTACAATTTTCGAAGTAAAGAATGATAATCGAGTGCGGTTAGGTCATGTTCCATTGAATAAATATTTAAATATGATAAAAGTTGTTCAATTACCAATGTGCATGGATTGTCTATAATAAATAAGATTCAGGACATTTTTTGGTGGAGTGTGTGTTAACTAAAGATAGCCGTGAGAGATATTTGAGTTGTCCGGTATCGGAAAATGCAGTACGGATGTACAGGTTCATGAAGCACTCTTCTGCAGCCAGAGAATCTAGACATCGCAGGAGAAATGTTTGATGAATGTATCTATCGAGTCTTCCAATGAGGCTGGCATAATCACACAGGTGCACTTAAACCTCGAAAAAAAAAATAGCAAAAAGAGAATGGCGAGAGGCGAGATTGATAAAACAAGGGATAGGAATTTCTATTTAGCAAAAGATTTTATCATGTACCTACCTAAATTTCAGCATTCCGGTCAATTTAACACGGATCGTACATTGACTTGTATAAAACTGTTCAAGCGTTTAATTCGTGATACTCTCTTTTCAAAGGTACGTATTTAGTGGTTGGAGACAACAACTGACATAATGGTTTCCTCTTTCACTTCCCAGGAATTATTCTTGACTCAGACTTGCCACTCTTGCCAGTTAGACGGAAATGTTGCAGACGGGCTACTTGCAATTAAGATAAGCCTTCCACTACCGGGCTTCTAGTTGCAAAGCTGCAAGCACCAAATACAACTCAGCCAGGATTTTAGAAAGTTATAGATACGCCCTGATTATTCCGCTACTACCTGTCAAACTATTACTAGTTTGAAGTGTTTGAAGTACTTGTACTTGTCAACCGTCGGCGATTCTAGTGAGCCTACTTATTACGAGGGCTGCACTGAAAGTTTCGGGAATCCAAAACTTAGAAACTTAATTTTGGCACATATTATACCATTTTATAATCTCTAAAGTTTCAGTATCTTAACCCACTAGCCACATAGAAAAAAAAAGTAATGGTTTGGTTTCAATTGTTTTTTGAAGTCGTCGAGTCGCTGATGAAAATGGAATAGTCCCGTGAAAACTTAAGAGCTATGATTTATTACGATTTTAAAAGTGGATTAACACAAAAAAAAAGTGGAGACCGGATGATTGCTGCTTTTGGTAATGAAGCATCTTCAAAGACTACAACATACAGGTGGTATTCAGATTTTAAACGCAACCGTGTATCACTCACGGACGATGTGCGTGAGGGTCGACCAAAATCGGCCGTCACTCAAGAAAACATTGATGCTGTGCGTCAAATGATAAAAGATGACCGGCATGTGACATACTGGGAAATTCAAGAGTGCTTGGGTATTGGAATGAGTCAGATACAAATTATTTTACGGGAAGAATTGGGCGTGCAAAAGTTGTTTTCTCGCTGGATCCCTCATTTATTATCTGACGAGCAAAAAGCGACTCGTGTCAATTGGTGCCGCAAAACATTGAATAAATTCAACGGAGGAGGCTCAAATGCAGTTTTTAGTGTCGTATCGGGTGACGAATCGTAGATATGCAATAATCGCATATGAGCCTGAATCTAAAAACCAGTCTCGAATATGGGTCTACGAAGATGAGCTCAAGCCGACAAAAGTTATTCGCTCTCGCAGCACAGCCAAGAAGATGGTGGCCACGTTTGTCTCCAAATCGGGTCATGTAGGTACTATACCTTTCGAAGATCGTAGAACGGTTAATGCCAATTGGTACACAACTATTTGTTTGCCGAGTATCTTTGATTAACTCCGAAAAAATAACCCTAATCGCCGCATCGTCCTTCACCACGAAAATTCCAGCTCCCACACCGCTCGGAAAACAAATGAGTATCTGAACGGTAAAAACGTCGAACTCCTGGACCATCCTCCATACAGCCCCGACTTAAGCCCCAATGACTTTTTCACATTCCCCAAAATCAAGGATAAGTTGCCTGGTCAGCGGTTTCAGACGCTGGAAGAAGCAGTGGACGCCTTTAAAAGGCCATTTTATCGACCCCTACTTAAGCGTTCAATAAGCGCTTTAAAGACTGGTTTAAACGCATGGAAAAGTGCATAAAATATAAGGGCGAATACTTTGAGAAACAATAAAAATACTTTTATCCAATTTAACTGCATACTTTTATCTATTCCCGAAACTTTCAGTGTGACCCTCGTAGGTAGGTACGGTAGGTACGATGCAACGGAAGCCCCGTGTGCTCCTGCGCAGATAGATTATGGTGTGCATCATAGATTAGCGAAAATCAGAAGACAGATGTAATTAGAAAGTATAATTTAAATGTAGGTGCAAGATAACATCGTAAATTATAGGAATGTCATATCTTGCACCAATAACTTTTCATTAGTATAAGTCAATCTTGCATGTGAAATTTTGATCCATTTCTTCGACTTCGCTTGTAACTCACGAAGACAATGTTAGTACTTTTAATGAACATCCGTACTTTAATATTATGTGTGTGTTTGTCCGTCTTTCACGTCGAAACGGAGCGACGGATCGACGTGATTTTTGGCATAGAGATAGTTTATGGGCCAGAGAGTGACATACTATAGGCTACTTTTCATCCCGGAAATATTTACAGTTTCTGAGGGAACAGCGCGTGATAATCGAATTCTACGCGGGCGAAGCCGCGGGCAAAAGTTAGTCTAATAATAAATTAAAAAAATATATGAGTTGGTTTGTTTGTTGTACAATTGAATTGTACAAAAAGGAAAAACAAAAATATTACTTAAAAAAAGTAAAGTGTTAAGTACAAAGGTGGACTTATCCCTGCCAGGAGTTGGTGTCAGTCTATACTTTATTTTTAGTCTTTGCTAACCCGTCCAATCACCTTCGCCGATCAGCGTAAAACAATTTCATATTCATGACACGTATAGGGGGTTCATATGAACATATTGTAAAGTAGCAATGTTACTGACATTAGCTATCACGGGAATGATTTATGTCCAGATTTAACAGATTTGGATAAAAAAGCACGTAGGACATTTTTTTACACAAAAATAGTAACACGAGAATGTGAACAGCGATGTCGTATTGTATCGTCGCAGATTTTGTACAGTAACACTGATCCAATAATATCACCACAATTTCATTACCGCGAAAAGTGAGAGCAAGATATAAAGCTAGGAATTCAATTTTGCTGTTCGCTGATTCGAGTAAAACTGGGAATCGGTTTTAGATAGTAAGCAATTTTTGCTATCGCCGTCGCCTTACGTTTAAGTACCGGCAAAGTCTGCGTCAAAACTCAAAACAAGGTTTGAGCTATCGACATGGTTTTCAGTAACTATGTCAGTATTTTATTCTATTTTAATGCTGACGGCATCCGTTTGTATGGTTTATATAGAATATGTATTATGTAAATTTAACGTACCCAATTATCTGCTACTAAAATACCTTTAAAAATATTTCCTTTCCTTCTTAATTTTTTCCGCATGATAAAACAATTTCCAGCTTACAAATTCTCAAATAAGTGGAGTATAAATAAGTATATTTACCGCTCCCGTGCCCGTATCAATCCTAAAGTTTCCTTGTTATTCTTTTATTCCGAATTTTCTGCTTAGAAATATTCGACTTCATAACGAAGAGGGTACTTTATTAACTTACTCATTCCTACTTTTTGAAATCTTTGTTTTTTTCAACGTATTGACGATGGTATCCAATCATTTGGCAACAAAGGTTTCAATAAAATTAAATATCCATTTAACAAACAACGTTTCGCAAATTAATTGTTTTGTAAAAATACATTTCACGAATTGATCATTTCACAATATCTTTATTTTAATTTGCAAACCATCGTATAACAAATCATTACTTGGCAAACTATTAATTTATTATTTTCGGCATTTATTTGGCATAACCACGTTTGTCAAAAAAGTTTAATAAAATGCATCATTTGGCAAACACTTTATTAAGAATAGTTAGAAGTGCGTCTGGCTCAGGTTAAGTTGGTCAAAAATACAAGTAGCTTAGGGTGGGCTAGAACTGAGACCCTAAGAAAAACTAACTTCTGCCAGTACAGTTGGTTAGGTTAAAACTGCGACCCTAAGAAAAGACTGCTGCCAGTACAGTAGGTTAGGTTAGAAAAACTACTGTAACTGTAGTTGGTTACTGGTGAGGTTAGAATTGCGACCTTAATAAATACGAAACGAGAACAAGCCACGAGAACCAAATACTACCAATTTGAACATGTTATGTAATTGTTTTGTAAAATAGTTTTAAAAATTAGTTGTTTGGGTTATGGATATTTTTTAAATGATGACTTATCTCATATGACGTGTTTGTATAGTGACAACTTTGTTAAAATTATATCTATCAAATGAGCAGTTTGTGATATGAAGTGAGTGATTGTGAAATGAATAGTTTGGAAAAGTTGTTTGTTAAATTACTAGGTAGTTTTGTTAAACGTTTGCCAAATGATATTAAACCATTGACGATATTATATATATTCCAGTATAATATCGTCAATATACCTAAATATGGAACCTAAGTAGTTAAAAAAGCGGGACCATTGGGTTGCTAGTGCTATTCGGGGTACTTAAGCACTATTAGCAGGAGCCAAAGTTTCTTCAAATAACACGAAGGCACTATAGTTTGTATCTTGACCTTATTGCCTTAGATAAGCTTTGTCTCTCAGTATTGTTTCTAAAGGTTAGATATATTTAGTAACGTTCCACTTCAGCGATACCACCTAGCTTGTGTTAGACATGACCATTTCGATTTCCACAAGTCTTTCTTTAGAGATGATATTTTTAAACGAACTTCGAAACAGTTCTAAGTTATCAGCGGCACTTGGCATTTTATCGTCTTTTAGAGAATGACTCGTTGAACTGTTAATCTATTTTATGTAATTAGTCTTGTGAAAATACGCTTGGTTTTGACGGTAAATTGTTGTAAGAATAATGATCGTTCATTGCTATTATTCATCGGAGATTTACAGCTTCAATTATTCACTTAAGTATAAAGAGTATCGTAAAAGATCCCGGTATATAACTAACTATACAAGGTGTTTTAAAGTTATTTAAGTATTTCTGCTGATGGTTGGCATAGTTTTGCCTAAACGCGCTACGCTACACTTTGTACCTACATCAACCAATAATTTCCCTTACAAACCATCTTTGCACTCTAATGGAAGTGGCCCAATATTTTCTACTTCAAAGAGATTTCGGTAATGTTTTATGTATTAAGAAAAAAATATTTAACTTTTATTATATTTGTTCAATGCGTGCACAATTTGCGCACTTCCTTATTAGAAATAAGAACTACCACCCATGTGTTTTATTTGAGCTGAGCTTTAATTTTCATGCTGCAAATGCATTTTATAAAATAAGTTTAATGCGATTTCATCGTTAAATCTTAAGATGTTTCATCGCTTTTAAGATGTCGAAATTATGAATTCAGGCAGTTTGAAACTGTTTCAACATTTTCGGCATAAGATTAAATGCGCTTTACGCACTTGCACTTAGTTATTTTGGGTTTACCGTTATGCTTATCGTAAAAATGTTTTCGAAATCAACACTTCCTATTACATTTGGTGAAGTGTTTGTTTGGTTCCAGCTTGAAAGATAGGATACTTTTGGACCCGATGAGAGCAGGGCGCAGACGAAGTTGTAGCTAACAGCTATTATTTTCAACCGACTTCAAAAAAACGAGGGAGGAGGCTATCAATTCGGTTGTATTGTTTTTGTTTGTTACCTCAGAACGCAGTCATCTATGAACGGATATGAAAAACATTTTTTTCGGTTGTGTAGGAAAAGTAGGAATGCGTTCAATTAGATCCCATACACCAACTCAGGATCTGATGATTGGATTCAGGGAAATCGAGGCAACTCTTCAAATATTGTAGAAACACTTAAAGTAGTTTAGATATCTTTAGTAGTAACTTGTCAATTTGCTCTTGAAAATCATCATTTGATGAAGTGGAACTGATGATGAAGAGGAGACCACATTTGACCGCCGGAGCTATTACTTTAAAAGAGGCAAGTCTCGCAAAGCAGTTCTTAAACCTACTGCAAATAAGTTTTGAGATGCAATGTAAACTAAATCGATTATTTTTATATAAAATACTTTAAAAGCATTTCCAAACAGTTTGATACCTAGTTCAACTATGCCTACATGACTACATGTAAGTACTCGCTCGGTTAACTACATTGCGTGATGTAATATCTGATGTTGTCGGGAAAATATTAAGATGCGTTTTTCAACTTTGTTACAAACTTATGAGCACCGTTTCTATTGTTTCAGGATACGGGTGTGTAACGTTAGATAAACAACCAAGCGGTACTGTGATAGGATTACTGCAACGGTCTAACACTGTGGAATGATTCCGGTGTATCGGCGGCGTCTTTTTAATGTAAGTAATGTTTTTAAAATTTCCACCGTGAAACAGCCGGCTGTCTAGCAAATTTTGACGGCGCATTAATTTATGGACTTTTATCAGGGCCACTTAATCAATTTAGATAGTGTTTGCCCCGCCTGTGATTTCGCGGCAAGTTTTATTGGCCGCTTAGCAACACTAAACGATCATGACTTTGACATTGTAAATAAAAATGTGGCGATGATCTCGACTTTATGCGTCACTCTCACTGACCTCATTGAGACCTTGCTCGATTTCAATGGCAGTTTGCCGAAATAACGACAGAGCATGATGCTGATAAGTAATCTAGAAATATAAACAAGACATCTTGTATAAAATTGGGTCATACGTAACGAGCAATATGTTTATTTGCTTGTACAAACCACACGTCCTCATAAATCTCATGATATGGAAGCTGTATTTAGCCACCCACATTTCGCAGTAAAACGCCCGGCGACACGCTAGTTTATTTACCAAAATATTTAGCTGTCAATATGGAACCGGTTTTCCCAGTTTGCCTCAGGGTTTAATGGGGCGTGTATCGAACCTGCTCGCTTGCATGAATTCTTAAATGCCCTGACTTCGAGCGGTACGTGCGAGGACTGGAATGTTTTTAACGAACGATACTTTTTCAGTTAGCTTTGAAACTTCATCTGCCGGCATGACAGTGAGCGTTCTTTCAAAATTTTCTTCATTATTTATCTTGTCAAATGAAAGCACGAGTTACGTTTTAGGTCTTCTATAAAGGCGCAGCCACATCGCTTCTTAAAATACGCAGACGGTGCGGAATCGTAGTGACGTGCCGTAAACGTCACGATTTTTAGCAGGGAGCATGCGGTAAAGTCCTGACGTTTACGGCACGTCACTGCGATCCGCACCTTTCCCCGGTATTTTAAGCAGCGGTGTGGCCGCTCCTTTATACATTATGATTAGTTCTACGTGTTATGTGTAGAGATGTTGTGACTATATTGCTCGGAACCGCGTTTGTTAGTAGTGTTCCAAACATCTCTAGCTCGAACTCATTGCAGTTTACAGCTTCAAACGTTTCTGACGAATAAAACTAAGATAATAACTGCAACAGCTTAGTGGAAGATATTTGAAATGGTTGAATACTTAGAACAACTTATGCTATTTGTAGGCGTCGGTACTTGAATCGTGAGGTAAACCAATTAGTATTCGTCGTGTACATTCAGAGACAGCTGTTCAACTTGTAACGAGTTTGCTTGGGATTTATTTAATGTTGGCGTTCCAATTGTTGCTGGTAATATTGGCGTTATTTCAGATTCTAATCTTGGTTATTAAACCAGAGTAACATTTATTTTATAATCACGCTTTCACGTTTGCGTCTCCACTTGAATGCTTCCAATATCATTATAGCGTTAGTTGTTTTTCCTTTATAAAGTCTGAAGTTTAAAGTACCCTTGGATGCAGTGCAGTATTGTCAATTTAATCCATCTCAAAATTCTCAAACCTTGTTTAAATATGGCCAACAAAAGGGCACCGCCGTCCCTTCCCGGATATGGAAAGCAATTGTCCTAACAGAAGTAGGTACACTATCTATTTATATTCACATCTCGTCCCTGGGTAACTGTTGTTTTGCATAACACCTCAAGTTACCTCTGCGTGTTATGAGAACATTCTAATATGACATCACTTTGATTAGTTTCCTTTTGGTTTCATGATTAGAAATGTTCTGATTACCATTTATGATTTGTGGTACGATTTAAAGATTCTTTATTTGGTGATTTTATGATGCATTCTGGATTAGTGACTTTATTGTTACTCTCCAGGACTAGTGGGGCGATAACTATTTGTTTGTGTATAGTTTATCTATATTATACTTCTGTAAGAATTGTAATCTTAACTTTTTCAAGGAATATTTGGTATTTTATGTTCCAAGTCACGACATGCTTTTATAAGTCGCTATGTGGCGTTAATTATAAAAGTGCCTTTTGTTCTTCAACAATCCGCTCAGTTGAACGACATTTATTACAGGATTCATTAGTGTGCGTCATCCATCAACTTACGTGCCGGAAAAAATGGCCAAGTACGACTAGATTCTGCGAAACAGGATCCAGAAACGCAGGCAATTAAAGATATCCTAGAATTTCTATTGATCAGGTCTCATGGAACCATTCCAACATTTGCGTGGCCTGGCAATTTCACTAGTTAGGTTGTTGCTATCCCAGATAATAGGATTTTGCCTAGTAAAGAGATTATTTGATGCCATGCGTGCGGGTTTCTGATAATGTACGTTTGAGCGCTGAACTCGTGTCTCAATGTCAAACATTAATTAATTATTACAATGTCACCTTCACATAAAAATGTTTTCGGTATTTACTCGCAATTATTGCAATAAAATGAAATATACTAATCATTGAAAGTGGTAAGTGTAATAGGTACGTTCTGCGTCTTTTGTTTCGATCAACATTCAAACTAGGTATTGACTAAGTATTTGTTTTGGTAACTCACGTACTTATCGACATTTAGTTAGATTTACAGTCTACTATTGAATATATTTTTCTTCATAAGTAACCAACGATGTGAGCAATAATTTGCAACCAAGACGAGCGCAAGGCAAACTACCGTGCCAAGTTCGTTTGAACTATTTCGACGTATTTTCATTCAAATATGTTTCAAGTTATTTTAGCTAAAAACTGGTTTTTACGGGCTTATATATTTATATATATATATATATATTTTATTCCTCTGGAAGGCAAACGATGCAGATGCGTTGCCAACCTAGAGGCCTAAGTTGGAATACCTCAAGTGCCAGTAATTTTATGTGACTTGGCCCTCATTGCTGCTAATTCAAACTTAAGATAATAGAAAGTAACTAATATTAACGATGACTTAAGTCCACAAAGGCCAAATTTCAGCTAAAATTACTCGTTTTCTTACAATCCACGTCCTAGGCTTGGCTGTTTCTGAGATTATACCACTTTTTATAGGCAAATTGTCGCAATCGAGACTTACACTTTTTATAGATTTTTTTCTTGGGATACGTTTGACATGAAACCGTCCACAAAAAGGATGTTTTAAATTTACATATAGATTTTAATATACAGTTAAACAAAAAACTCGGACAAATTATGACAGAATCGAAAAACAAGCGAAAAACGAAGTATGGAAAGTTGATAATTTATGGAAGTTCTCTAATGCTACTGACTATTTAGATTTACTACTTATTAAGTTACTATCAATACTGGCAATATGCCATTATATTTCCTCGAAACTGTCTGAGCCTAAATTACGTTCCGATTACAATTGTCTTGAATTTCGGAGCTATCAAGTAGAACGTTGGAGGCTTGGAGGCGTAAACGCGATATTGAATTGCCAAAGTATTTTTTACTATACAAAGATAACGAAGAGCACTTCTAAGAGAATACTGGTAGGAGAGCCCTTGAAAAACAACAAGTTCAAGTTAAGAGAGTATGATACGATCAGAATAGATGGAGGCGGTAAAACGTTGATTTATCTTTGTGGATCACACTGAAGTAAATTCATTCATCGTCAATGCGATTCGAAACTATCTATCAATAATTGAGTTTTCTTGTTTGCTTCTTTTTGTTAGGGTGCCATTTTATTGTCCGTCTATGTGTCCCTCCGTCTTAAGACCCTCTTTCTCAGGAAGTATCAAGCTGACATGAATATACAAGTCTGCTATACATAGTGCCACCAGAGTTGAAGTCATGAAGGTCGGAAACGCACTTGTGACTCTTCTGGTGTTGCAGGTGTGCACGGGCGATGTTTGCTCCCTATACTATACCATAAAAAAACATGAACATGTCATGTAATGACAGCAGGATTTTGACATTATGTCATTCATTTCATTAATTCTCCTTTTATGCAGTCAGTTCATTTTGTAAATGTGTATGTAATCATTCACTTCAACTCTCGTGGCACTACCCCTACCCCTTGGAGCGCTGAAAAAACCAACTTCTCTGAGTCAACGCAACCAAAACATGCAGTCAGTGATCCCACGCTGCATCCATTTTGCTTAGAAGCAGGGTTCTCCTAACATTGGGTGTTCGTAGATAGAATCCTCGGTGCGCGAGTCTGACTCGCACTTGGCCAATTTTTTAAAACTTGCCTGCGATCGACCTCTATGACCTACCCGATAGTAAGTGCAGATTAGGCGGAAGATTTAGCTTACTCGTTCAGTAACGCCCTGAAATTGAATACCCTTAAATTGCACTTGTATTGACGACACCATGTCTCTCTGTCGTAAGAGAAAAAGGCTAATTGAATGACGGCTGACGAGATCACATGCTCTCACAGGTCATTCTGAGTTAATGAAGTAGCAAGTTGTTACGCGAGGTCGACCTATCACCCGAATAATGTACCTACATCGACTAAGGCACTAAGCTATGCCCCCCCTCATTCGGTTACAGACTTTCACTCCTAACTTAAACTAGTCTTAGCCTTAGTAACTTCAATACTTCCCAATAGGTAAGCATAATATTAGTTTAAAAGCAGTTTGATATTAATTTCCTTCCTTACCGCAGCAAATGTCATCTCAATCACAAAAAAAAAACACAAAACAACAGGGCATAAAAATGAAAAACCGGCCAAGAGCGCGTCGGACACGCGCAGGATAGGGTTCCGTAAAAATTACGAAAAAATAAAATATGTAATATTTTTTTAAGGATTTCATAGACTCCAAAAACCAATCCTGAAAAGAATGTTAACATCCGACGAAAACATAAATTTGCTGAATAGTAGAATCAGATGTAAAGAATCAAAAGGTGTCTCATTCATTCGTTTCTGAAGGTTATTAAATGACATGGGATCAGAAACACCTAAGTACAAAAATAATCACACAATTGATGCGTAGGTAGTATGAAATTATCAATCGATTTTCCTGTAGGTAGATTACCTCCATCCTACCTCCCTAGAGGGTTCGTTTCCGTAGCGTAGCATACGAAATATTTGCATTTTCTTTCAGCTGAGAATGAATAAGAGAAAGCTTTATTAGCTTCCAATGCTCATACATATTGTGTATCATAAAGAGGCAAATGCAAACGCACTGGCGCCAGCCTGTGCGCCATTTGGTCTCTAGAAATCGGATTCTGTTGACAAGCTTTCGTCGTGAATCAGTAGGGTTGTAGAATTAAATACCTACACAATTTTTCATTGACCAGTTTCTTGCCATATCGCTTGAATAACTTTATTTATTAAAATAGATAGAACGAATTGTCTAAAACGCACGGTGGAATAATTATTAATATTTATTAGATTAATTATTAATCACGTATTCTTTAGAAAATTTCAATAAATCGCTTGTGTTTATTGGCTTTTTTTTCTTAAGTATAATCATAATCATGTCATGTGTCTTTGTAATTATTTAAATATGAATGTTAAACTTAAATAAAGTCAAAATATCCAAAAATTCTACACGGTGGGGTGGAAAAAAGGGGTCAGAAAAGTCACGTGATTTTTGGGCGCCCTTAGATGTTACAGCCGCGTGCCAAATACGCTACAATTACCAGGGCATTTATTTTTAGCTCCAGAAACCGTCAACCCTAGCGTACGAGCTTGCACAAGTGGTGTTTACATCAGCTGAATGAGCTTCTGGGGACGGCTAACATTAAAGTTTATTGACCTCACGCGTTAAATTTTGCGACTATTTTTGTTTATAAAATTCTATTTCCAGCACTGTTTAAATTTATTTACATAACAATGACTAGTTGGAGAACAGTTCCACCTAGTTCACAGAATTCAACAATCAACGTTTTCACTCTGCGCTAAATGAAAGTTAGCCAGCCACACTGACTACTACAACACAACAACTGGATTGTAATTATAAATGACAATGATTCCTTCAATTCAGCTTTTTCCGCAACACAGTTAATTTATCTAAAGACTGATCTGTAATGCTTACCTGGCGACACTCATTTCGAAACTGCTATTGGTTGAGAAACAGGTTTTATGAGGTGAATATACTGAATTTACTCAGTAACACAATGATGTTCAGCATAGGCTGGAAACTGGAGCAAGGTTAATACAGACATCGCTAATTGCCACGAAGATAAAATTCATGATTAAGGCAAGAGAAAACAGTAATTAGATGAAGAAGATGAAGATTGAATTTAAACTTCCTTAGTTATCAGAGCGACTCCCTGGATATTTCTAAGAATTCAGATCTCAGTCCGAGGGCTGCTATTGGAATGATTTTCTTCCGGTCGACCGACACGGTTTGCTTTTTTGCGGCTACTCGTAATAAATTTTGCTCAGAACCATGTGAATGGTTTTTGTGGTTTAAGGTACGTACAATTTGCTGATTTTAGTTATCAAGATTAATTTAATACCTACCCACCCACGCGGAAGCTGACTGATATAAATTTCGATCTTTGAATTGTTAAATTGGAAACTGAAAGTCCTTTAGCGATCTTTCAAACATTATTCAAGGGAGGGCTTCAATTTTATAAGGAATTTGATCCTTTTATTCAAAACAGATGGAATCAGAATATCGGGGATGGGATCTGCGTGGATCAAAATGTTCCCAGCAGCCAAAGTACCTTGACTTAAAAACGGTACAACGTTATTAGAGAATTTTAATACCTTTGCGAGAACCCTTTTATAATACGGAAAATATTTTTAACATCAAATGGAAAAGAAGGTCAATGAGCACCCTTGGTTGGGCTTTAGGTATTAACATTCTAAATAGCTTCTACGAATGTATATGTATTGGAAATGATATATCTTGTTCTCTAATATTTTAAAACTTACTTACCTCAATTGTATGTGAAATTTACCTGACTAGAATTTTTTCATACCAAGTATGTAACTACCGTTCATGGTTGCCTTCTTGACCTTTGCGCTTGCTTAGTCATCGGTTTTTTTCTTGTCGCTAAGTTGTATTTTATATATCTCTTACTCACTGTGATATTACCATGTAGTGCAGTATCTGAAATTGTGTAGTAACAGCATATAATACATATATCTAATTATATGGTTAGCAGTTTAACTTAGAGACTGTTAGTACTAGAAAACTGTAATTTTACATGTGGCAATATTATATTGTTAGTCGATCAAAACTTGCGCTACATCATACCTATAGGTATATATATTTTCCGTATTGTGTGTAACTCAATGGCATCAAAATGGGAAAGTTCAGTAACAGGTAAATAAAATAGAATGTATGAATCCCTTGCATCATCTGATAATTATTCTCGGACGATTATTTTAAAGTGTCTGTAATCAATAAATTGGTAAACCGAAGTAATCGAAATTCCTTTTTATTGCTCTCTGGGGAGAGTGATGTACTTAACGCTCTGGTGCTGGTCGCCATTAACTTTTCATTACCAATAAAAATGTAATGCTTGCCAGAAGATTGCACTAAATCTATACATACTCGTATGTGAACAGAACACAAAAGCCACTATTTGAATTTTTGGGGTATAAGCCAATCTTTATCTACTTAGCTTGGACTATCATTTCTATCGTATCGATTTATAGATCCCAGATTATCTCACATGCTTAAAAGGGGACCTTATTAACATTGCAATTGGAAGTCTTGATTTTGATCTCTGTTAACTACTAACCTACCTTCAATGGCTATAATTGTTTGACATGGACCTGCCGAAAGTAACGTCTGAATAAATAAATTATCGTAAAATACAATTTTACATTATTGACTCACAGGAATGCTTCTTTAATAAAAATGATGTTGGTACTTTTTAATAATGAGGAAGGGGTTATCTGAAGCGGATATTTTATTATTATATGCGAATACGAATGTTTAGATAAGGCTTGCGTGTCGCGTTGTGTGTGAATACCAATGACGTTCATAAAATAAGTCAAAATGATTAATTATTCCCCACTGGTTGGTCCACTCGACCTTGCTATGTTTTTACAATACCTAAACACTTAATTTGATGTTTTTTTCATGTTACTTTTGTGTTAATTAATTTAAAAGAGTTGTCAAAACAGATCTAAAAGGAAAACCAAATAAAACGAAGTGATACGCTAATCAAATACGAAGTCTGTGTACCCATGTGCCAATAAATGAATTTAGGTCCATTTTACGACCCTAAAAGAGGTCGCCAATAAAAGAGTACGACGTTGACGCAACCAAAAGCGTTAAACATCACTGGGCAGATTAATAAACGTCCTTTTGATGTCGAACTACCAAGTTACTTAATTATAACCAGACACAGCCTGTTTCTAATCCAAACGGTTCAAGGTTTACAATGAAAACATCTACAAGCATCGTGACACAAATTCCTTTAATCTGATTACATAACCGGCGTACATCTGGGCTTCCCATTACGGTGAAGTGCTCTGAGTGGGCGTGCGGTGCACTTTCTGAACTCTAGCACCAATACACAAAATTGGTATGCAACTGCAGTGAAATGATCCAAGAACTTAAAATTGTTCAGTTTCAGAATACTATACCGTACCAGAATAAATGATTTAGGTGCCTAATTAATCAAGCCGACATTATAGTGATATGGCATTGTAGGATCTAGAGATTTTTTTAACATCCTGTTAGAGTAAGAGTAAAGCACCGGAATTAGAATTATCCAATCAAATTTGAAAACTTGCGTATACATACGATCACGTTCCTCATAAAAACAATATACAAGTTATGACTACACGTATTAAAGCTATTCTATGCAATCCACGCGCCACCCTACTTGCCTGTCAGGACGCATAAACAACCGATATCGCCTCCCCCTAAGTTATTGGAGCAAAAACTTGGATTACGTTTCCAGAAATGTTTGCCCTAATCGTGCAGTGGAACCCTCACTATCGGGACATGCATGCAATTCATTTCTACGTAGGTATATCGTTGTTAACACATCCGAACGATGTTGTCTTGAAAATGTTTACGGCTCCCTTGTGGGTTCCACTGTTGCAAGACAATTCTGTCCTTATATTTTATTGTTTTAACCATCGTCTTGAAATGAAAGATTTTCTATTTTTAACCCCCGACGCAAAAACTGTGTTTCTGTCGGTCTGTCTGTTGGCACCGCACCGTAGCTCTTAAACGCGTGGACCGATTTGAAAGCAGGTTTTCTGGCGATGGTTCTTAGACATGTTTTATCAAAACCGGTTCAGCCGTTTTTGAGATATTGGACATTGAAGTGACAATGTCGGGGGTTTTCCAGCTTTTTGTTGGTTAGGTTTTCGTCTGTAGTGAACCGTGAAATAATTTTAAAATTATGCCTTTGAAACTTGATTCTCCTCGGGTCGGGTCTCTTTATTTTTATCAAGATTTATAATCTGTTATTGTTATCCTATTTCTTATTTTTTATTTTGTATTTCGTTAGGTTGACTGCAAAAAAACTCAGGTATAATTTTTTTCATCTTATTACAATACAAAAAGATGAAAAGTGTATATGTACGTATGTGTCTATGTAATCACCTGTATAGACCGCAATAGAAAAAGCATTGAAGATTGGCCGTTCACGTCTAGTCGTATAAAAAGCGGCAAGCTAGACTTCGTTTGTTTTTTGCCTTTTAACAGTTACGTAACCTGAGACTTTGTGAATCTTATCATTGAGCTGCAGTAGTGCATGGAAGTTGAGTTTATATCTTCCGTTTGCTTGAAACGTTTTGCGAGAATACGGTAAATCATTTCGAGTCGAATATAAATTAAGGTTCAAGGTTGCTGACTTCTCTAGATGCAATGCTCGAGTTGAAAATCCGAAACACGAGATATAAAATTACCTACTCAATTCGTTTTCAACAGGCATTTAGTTACACAGCTAATATTTGCACATTATTTCTTACTGACATGTTATATTTTATGACTTGCGTCAATTATTTTAATTACACCGACACATATTAATTAATGTAAATGGCAATATTTTAAAAACTTCAATTTTCACTTTCAAAGAATAATAGCTTAGAAAGGACGATAGCGTTCACATAAATTATTTAATTTTTAATTACATGGCGGTTATGTCGATAAATTATTCAACTGTTCTTTTATCTACAACTCCTAGAACGCGTTTTCTTAGCTTTAATAAATCTCTTCGCGCTAGCGGAGATGACATTTGAAGGGACGAGGAAACCATAAAAGACAAGTCGACCAATGATAGCCCTAGTGCTTACGTAGCGTAAACCATATCTGATTTGTTGAAGGGTGCCATGAGGGATTATACTGCGTACACACTAATATCTCCTCGCCCTTGTGAGGATGGAATTCACTGGCCATTATACCTACAGTTGAATTTCTGCTTTGAAATAAGTTGGAAGTTCGGACTTATGTAGACGATTTTACACGTTTCTCTGTTTAACTGAAATTATAATTATTATAAATCTGTCCATATTTCTGATATGATCGGAAAGCTTATTGCTACACTAGCTACCATACCAACGTCATTGAGTGTAAACTTAGCTATGATACTCGTCTAGTCTGGCTCGTAATCTCTGTAGTTATGGGAACTGCTTGTGTCATAAAATATTGTCGCTTCCTCAGTTACCCTGACATACTAGTTAGACAACTTTACAGACATACTCTGCAATTTCTGCATTACCGTTAGAAATCCATAGGTATAATTTATAAAACTTGAGGTCTTATGGCTTAGGCTTTAGAGAAAAACAATCATGTAATTAATAATCACTGCACAAACAATGTAAATTGGGATATGTTGCGAAGTTTGGTGCGGCATTTGCGGTTATTATAATTAGATATAGAATTATCCTGCATATTTTAATAATACAACACGTTGCCTGGATGCTAATGTACATCCTGTAACGAATTGAAGCCGCATGTCATGTTTCCGTTGCATTGCACGCTTTCAATTCAAGTATAGGTAGATATTAAACCTATTCACACGTTACAGACTTGACACGGCCACGATTAACTTCAGTTTTGTCAGTACTTATTAATTTATGTTAGCTCCTCTTTAAAATTTGAAGGGCTTATCTTGCGTTAAGTTTATTTAATTAACAAGCTTTACCATCAACATCAAACCAACGTGATGGTAGGGAAAGTTTTCCGTGGCGCACTGAATTGTTTACAGGTGAACTTTACTCTTAGCAACAACGTTGAGTGAGACGAATTGTTTATTGTTATGCGTACGGTGTGTGAAATTTAGGATTGTAATCACAACTTTTCTTCTGTTCATTATGATGTACTTGTAATGATTTAGTAGCTTATTAATGCGACTTAAATGATAAAGATTTACATTTTCGCTCTTTACTATATACCTGTTCAACTGTTCTGTGGACTTCATTTGTCTGGACTGCACACTAGGCATCCTGTCATTGCAATTAGCGATCTCTCAGTTACTAGGTAGCATTTCATGGAATATCTCATTGATGGGATAACTTGAACGGCCAACCAATTGGATCGGCTTTGACTAAACCTATTGTTTTATCAGACCTCGTTTCGTTTTATTGTTCAAGCCTGTTCGCATGGCGTATGTTCGCCTCGTGAATTGTAGAACTGAATCTGCGTTGCAGTTTTTGCTTTTGTTTTATGAATATTGAATTTGAAATTTCCATCTTTTTCGACAAATCAATTTCGCGTTGTGGTATTTTTAGTTACCAGGCATAACAAATAGCTTCCGGTATCGGACAACTCTCGTGAATTATGAAACTGAATAATTTGCTTCCGAAAGAGCTAGGCTGGATTAAATATAGTTCCGATTAAAAGGGTTGTAATTTTCTAAATTGATTTATGATGTTAATATTCCTTGTTGAAATTTAATACCTTCATGCCTGCTATCTCGTCTAACAAGCCCGGCTTACCGTTAGCGTCCGCGAACCTCGGTCACGGCCTGCAAATGCAACTTTTTCTCTCACTAACCTACTAAGGAATTAGTCGAAGACACGATCTATCAAGCACGGAGTGTCGCGATTGGTGTTAGTTGGGCTTGCGGCTCGATTTCACTCATCTGTGGCTTAGAAATTGCTATAAATTGCTGTTTGCATTAAGCTTCTAAATATTTAAAAGACAGTCACGGATTCTACTTAAAAATAATTTATTTTGTACTTTGGACATCATCTGTCTATTCTGAATTTCTATTGTATCCAGGAAGAGGAAACGACAATCATCACCGTGGCCAGTAAAAAAGACACATTTGACTCAACACTGCATTTTTTCGCCACAGTGAAAGCATACCTAGGAAAGCATAAAAATATTCTCGAGGATAGTGCGTTGCGTCCGTAGCCATTGTGGCGCCGCAACTTTGCTGTTTTCATTCTGCGAAGTGGATATAACACTGCTATTTGTAGATTAAACTTTACTCCTGATAATAGTCTAGTTTCCTCTAAATGTGAATGGATATTCCAGTATTACTCGTCATTCCATTCGTCACCATGGACTAAGCGCTGGTTCGTCATGCATGACGGTGTGTTAATTGCTTCATAGTTTTTTAATTTAGCGTGATTGGTGTTGATGTTCCTGTTATTAGATTTAATTTGCTTTTAAACCAAAAGCGGTCTTTATGTATCTATTTAGTTATATCTAACTATCAAAAATTCTAAATCTACGTAATTAAAAGTTACGCCTTGTCATTGTAGTATAATAGGATAAGCCTTACAAAGTTTTAATCAGTAAATGGCCTGGATGCTGTTCTGGTCTAACCAAGTCGAATGAATTTGTGGGAACATCGCTGTCGTAATTGGCGTCGATCCAATACCCGTGGGCGGTACAGGAGGGTGTGGTATCTGCCTACGCGATGAAAAGGCACATCTATAGAACTTCTCCGAAAGGAAATTTGCTAACAAACCTCATAATGGAAAAGTCATTTGATTTATTCACTAAGGCGGAGATTTTTGTTAAATACTGTAATTAAATCGAAATCTTTCTTTGTAAATACATTTTTCCGCTATTTTAGTTTTGTTGCTTTTAGTTAATTAGTTGAATGAAGTAAATGGCATGGAAATGGTTAACGCCCTGATTACTGAGTTCACGGAGATATAAGGAGGATCCCTTTTAGTGTAGAGGTCCAATCTTGCGATGATGGGTCTGATTCCGCCTTTGGGCTGATAACAAGTACGGACGGGTAAAAATCGATGGTTGCCTTTCGATAGTTAGGGAGTAGCGGCAAATTCATTTATTGCCTGCACATATTTACCTAAACTTGAGTATGCTTACTTTGTTTTATGAATCTGTTTAGTAATCATTTCCTCTAGGTCATGTGAATTTTAGTTTTGCCAAGCTGGTTGGTGTATTGTTTTGTAATAGAATTTTAATTATTGGTGTCGATGATTAATATTGTTTGGGCTATACGGTATTTTTTATGTTTTATAAATTAAAACTTCGCAATGCCTGTTATCGAATAGAGAAGCAATTTTTAAGCTACCTTTACAAATAACAAAGTTATAAAGGGTTTGAAATTCAAGATTTTCAAAGAAAGACATACTTGCATGTGACTTCACACGCAAGTAGCGCCGCCATACTTGCTGCATAGAGAAAATCGTTTGAGAAAGAGACAGGTTTGTAGATTTTCGAAAAATCACTAAATCCAATTTTTAAATGATTTAGGTTTTCTCTTCGCTAAACAGTGTCTGTATATCTATATTTTCATGATAATATATTAGACATGGCAAATTCAGGAGTTGTCAAATGCCGTATTATGGCTAAACTTACACATATATAGGTAGGGTCATTCACAATGACGCGTGCCGTGGTTCTTATTACAATGTCATTAATGTCCAATTTTATCAAAATCACGCGTCTTCATGGATGGCACTAGGTATACTAATGACAATAATCTAATGAGTAAGAGGCTCAAACAAAAATGAAATTGTAAAATGTAGAAGACATTCCTTTCACCTCTTTTGTTTGAAGTTAGTATTTGATTTCAATCCATACGTATACCTGTTTTATTTAGGGTAACTATTTGTTTTACAAACACATCAGCTTATCTCCAGTAAATCTTGTAACCCATGTTTAGCTAACTTCGTCAGTTTGTAGTCCTTAACTATAGTTCGCTAATTGTCTGAGGGCAGTTTCCTCGATGTCGAGTCATACTGGAGTTTAATGAGGTTGCGTCACTCCTCTCGTTATCTTATCATCTTTGCAAACGGTTGCTATGGAACGAAACTCAGAGCATATGGGTGATGCTGGCTTATTGTCTGAATGGTTCCAAACGACCTTGCGTATGGCTGTTTATATTTTATCCGAGGAAATAAATATCATGGGACAATTGACACCAATTGACCTGGTCCTAAACTAAGCAAAGCTCGGACTATTGGTACCAGGCATGCTTAAATACGTAATTAAACATTTAAAGAGTCGAGAACAAACCCGGGAATCCAACCATTAGGTCTTATGATAGAAAAGAGGTTTTTTTTTTTTTATATGTTAGTCATCATCATCATCAGCCTATGTTCGTCCACTGCTGGACATAGGCCTCTCCCATGGCACACTACTGAACCCGATCCTCGGCCACTCTCATCCAGCTCTTGCCAGCCACCCTGCGAAGATCATCGTACCACCGAGACTGAGGGCGTCCTACGCTACGTTTGTCGATCCGTGGTCTCCACTCAAGAACTCGTCTACCCCAACGGTTATCGGTTCTTCGGGTTATATGACCGACCCATTGCCACTTCAGCGTGCTAATGCGGTGGGCTATGTCGATAACTTTGGTTCTCTGTCGGATCACTTCGATATGTTATTAGTGTTGGATATGTTAGTAATCTTGCTAAACTGATTCAGCGTCAGCAAACAAAACGATTTGGCTTAGTAACAAAAATATTAAATCGAATAACATCGTTTTTTGGTAGTACCTAATAAATATCTATTGCCACGGTTTGGTGTCATGTGTATCCGAAGCGTGGCGCCTAGTGACGTTAGGTTGGCCGACTCGACCCAATTGAAGGTTCCGTGTTCGCACAGCTGACATACCCTCGTTCTCGTTATACCTTTTATAGCTCCGTGGCACGCCGTTAAGGCTTTATTTTTATCACCGCAAATGTATCAGATATTTGACATCGATCTTTTACTTTTATGGACAATAGACCCGTTTTAGGGTCTGTTATTTTCTCTACTTTACAGTATGCAGAATTTTCTCTCTACATATTCCGATATATTAATTTCATACTTGAATAATATTTATGGTAGATCTTACTAGGTTTAATTAAGTAGTACTGGTTTATATATTCAAAGCTTATTTACATCTTGTGGCTTTCATGCCTTTCATCAGTTAGTTAATTTCATGCGAGTAATCTTGTATCACGGCTGGCGCGTAACGAGGCCCAAAAATAACTTCGTTTATTGATTTTAGTAAGGAATGGCGATTGTTTCTTGTTATCATTGATTGTTTTTATGAATAGCCATCTGAAATGTGATTAGGCCAGCACTATTTTTCTTACCCTCGCTGATTTGCGCTTATCCCACTAATATTATAAATGCGAAAGTTTGTAAGTCTGTTTTTGTTTATTACCTCATCAGGTCACGTGGTGTGTGTGAATTTCCTGATGTGCACTGGCCCCGCGTGAGAACTACGGCCCAAGCCCTCTCATTCTATGAGGAGTCCCGTGCCTAGGCCGAGTGATGACAATTCTTCAAACGTATTTTTTTTTATTGTTTGCTCTTGTCTCATGAAATCAAATGTACCTACTATCCGAGTATCATTCATAGGTTCAGTTCAGAGTTCTGCTTACCCTGCACGACGCAGGGACGTGATCTAGGTTTGATTTAGAGTGACAGTTCTAGATTGACCTGTATCCATTTGAGAGTCCTGTCTGCCTATTATGCCAATCAATGTATAGTTACGAAATAATGAGAAACATTACAGAGAGCGAGGAACCGTTGACTGCTTCTAAGGAACTTCTATTGATTTAGAAAATCTTGAGTGGTAAATGGTACATAAAACCGAAAATAAGTAAGAAATATATTATTACATTTATGTACACAAAAGATACTTAACCGCTCGTTTGGGTTACGATGACAGCTCAATTCTAATTTTCGAAAACATTAATCAACATCAGGACAGATTGAATTCGTTGCCAAATCCCTTTTTAAACGACGAAATTAATCATGTCGCTGAAAAAGTAATCTAGATCCCTGACTTCAGAATGTATACGTAAGTTTCCCCACTTGATAGTCTTCATGACTTACTATATTTAGATAATGCAGTGCAGTATCTAGGGCGTCGGCTGACAAGGTAGGCGTGACTGTGGGATGCTCAGACAATGGAGGATTTCCTTATTGGTAATTATTACTAGGTGTGTCGGATTATTTAACATTGCCAGTTATCTTTCCGGTTGAGTGAAATACCTACAGAAATTAACTGTGAGGTTGGATTTTCCTTGATTTTATTGAATTGTGAAATGAAATAATCTTAGGACTTTATTTCTACTAACATAAGCATATTTCATTATTACCGCACAATGTTGCGATAGATACATTTAAAAATATATCTTGTTTCAAGGAAGAAAATTAACCTGATACGGAGAAGGAATTCTCATTTCTTTGATAAAACATCCGAAGGTATCTTCCGTGTGAAACTGATCACTTTGGAAAAAGATATTGCCACTGTATCAAAGCCAGCTGTGTCAATTGGCTTGTATCAATAAATCGGGTATCGTTTTACTGGGCCAAGGTTAAGAGTCTGTTGTTCATAATTTACTGAAGTATGCTAACAGATGTGTATACTAAATACCTATTTGCTCTAGTAACCATGTGTGGATGAATATAGACTACTGCACAAACTTAGTTGTTACGAACGAAGCAATATTATTTTGTGAAGATTTTTAAAATTAAAACCCAGCTCCCAAAAATCAATAATCCGAATCCTAGTTTAGGAAACCAAAGTTAGGGGTTACCCTTATTTTAACAAATTTTTGCTAAGTGGACTTTGAAAAGTTGGGACACGTTATCCCCTGTAGTTAAAAATGATATAAAAACTTTGGACTTGGAGCTTTTTGAAACCCACGCTGATATAAAATGTTTGACCGCGCAAAAATATCTTCTCTCGACTCTTGCGTGTTAATAGAGCCGTCAAACTTGTTTTATTTTTCCTACTGACTATCATTAACGATAAGCGTGCCTACAACCTGAAGCCTTCATAAACTCGACAAATTGCTTTCTTCCCATCAGCCTTTATAGAATAGGTAATTATGCAGCAAACTCATTACGTCCTAGCACGTGATGAAAATGTTGCCCTTTTTTTCTTCAATAGCATTTTCTACTTCAGCCTCGTGTGCATCCGATATTTCTTTTGAACCAATACGATATGAACTATTGGATTCTTCACTTTTTGGAAATTGAGTGTAATACATTTGTATGGATAATTTTCGTGTCACAATGGAAAAAGTTAATGGAAATATAACTACCTACGCAGCTTAACGCTGTGCAACTTTTTGGTCTTTACCGTTATAGTTATTTCTACCGAGATATCTGTCCCACGCACCTTTGCACAATTGAAAGAAGAAGGGAATGGATCTCTGTTTGTCCGAACTAATTTATCTCATCAGACATTTTAAAACTATCTCCAGTGGTTTCAACGTTTTGTTAATGAACAAATGTACCTTAATTAAGGGTTAATCGTTAATATCATCAACAAAAGCATTAACATTCTTTAAGTACATTAGAACAAATGGCCGAAGATAAAAGAAAATTAAACGGTAAATTACAATCATTTCCAATACCGGGTATTGGAAATGATTGTAATTTAAAACCGTTTAATACCGTATTTACCGTGTAATTTTTTTCAATAAAAACTAATCCCAGCAAAAAATGCCATGTCGCGGTTGACATACCATGATCTTATAAACAGAAAAGCCTAGGAACAGGATATAAGAAAACAAATAATTTCGGCTAAAATCAGAATTGTTGTTGTTGTTGTGTTGGATTCTATAGGACTTGTGCTGTATTATAATGTAAAAACTTAGTTACAAAGTTATTCTCTCCCAGCGATGTCTTCTCTTTATCAACTAACGTCATATTTTCTTGCTTCCTAAAATTTAAAGCCGTAACACCCACTTCAATTGAAATAAACAAGTTTATTTGTGCCACAGTGGACTTCAAAAGGTATTTTTTCCAACAGCCTTATCGGTGGCAAATTAGAAAGTTGCGATCATTGAGAAAAT
The DNA here is from genome assembly GCA_037349165.1 of Choristoneura rosaceana. Lineage (NCBI taxonomy): Eukaryota > Metazoa > Arthropoda > Insecta > Lepidoptera > Tortricidae > Choristoneura > Choristoneura rosaceana. The sequence goes on from JAZBNJ010000026.1 coordinate 5,523,982, forward strand.
AATTTGTCGAAAGTGGCAAATCGATAGAAACCTGTGCGTTGTAGGGACTAACTTTAATGAGATAAGTTGGGATTAGATAGCGCTCTTAATATCTTTAATTATCGGTCGTTCTTTCAAGGAAAAAAAATCATTATTGTTGGACGCTCGCTTTTATATTTAAATCTCTTGTATAGGATATAGTCAGATGAAAGCTATCGTTTTCTCAAAAGTCAACAGAGCAATGTTCCATTGTACCATCAGCGAAATAAGTGATCTATAAATTTTTAAACAAGTTCCTATCAAATAATTACGTCGTTAAAGTCGACCTTTCAAGTTGACGGACACGTCTATTGGCATTATTGTTTTATGACATGCAAATGATTATCAAATTGAGGATGGCAGACCACATATAATAGGCTGGTGGTACTTTTTTAATCGTAGGTCCACTAGTGATAATAACGTCTTACTTATCCACTATAAAATATTTTTATTTTCATATTAACGTTTTGTTTGTTTTTAATTCCAGTTGTGCGGCTGAGGCGATCCGGTCATAATGGGGAAGCTACTATCAAAAATCTTTGGCAACAAGGAGATGAGGATATTGATGCTGGGCCTCGATGCTGCTGGAAAGACTAGTATCCTTTACTAAATCATGTTTAATCTGACCAAATTTGTGTGTGAAATGAAAACAGACTTGTCTGTTAACCACTTCTCAGGATCTGTTCCACAGCAACAACGAAACATAATCGCAAACTCTACTATGGTGTAGTGTTAGTGGGACATGAACATGATAGAGAAACTAAACATATCCTTGTCAAACTGTTGCCGTATTTAACGTCAAAATGTGTCGGTTTCGGAGAAAGTGGCGCCTTCATTTAATTTCTAATCTTTCATGTGAGAGTGTTGAAGTTATGATACGAGGGTCACACTGAAAGTTTCGGGAATAGATAAAAGTATGCAGTTAAATTGGATAAAAGTACTTTTATTGTTTCTCAAAGTATTCGCCCTTATATTTTATGCACTTTTCCATGCGTTTAAACCAGTCTTTAAAGCACTTATTGAACGCTTAAGTAGGGGTCGATAAAATGGCCTTTTAAAGGCGTCCACTGCTTCTTCCAGCGTCTGAAACCGCTGACCAGGCAACTTATCCTTGATTTTGGGGAATGTGAAAAAGTCATTGGGGCTTAAGTCGGGGCTGTATGGAGGATGGTCCAGGAGTTCGACGTTTTTACCGTTCAGATACTCATTTGTTTTCCGAGCGGTGTGGGAGCTGGAATTTTCGTGGTGAAGGACGATGCGGCGATTAGGGTTATTTTTTCGGAGTTAATCAAAGATACTCGGCAAACAAATAGTTGTGTACCAATTGGCATTAACCGTTCTACGATCTTCGAAAGGTATAGTACCTACATGACCTGATTTGGAGACAAACGTGGCCACCATCTTCTTGGCCGTGCTGCGAGAGCGAATAACTTTTGTCGGCTTGAGCTCATCTTCGTAGACCCATATTCGACACTGGTTTTTAGATTCAGGCTCATATGCATATATCTACGACTCGTCACCCGATACGACACTAAAAACTGCATTTGAGCCTCCTCCGTTGAATTTATTCAGAGTTTTGCGGCACCAATTGACACGAGTCGCTTTTTGCTCGTCAGATAATAAATGAGGGATCCAGCGAGAAAACAACTTTTGCACGCCCAATTCTTCCCGTAAAATAATTTGTATCTGACTCATTCTAATACCCAAGCACTCTTGAATTTCCCAGTATGTCACATGCCGGTCATCTTTTATCGTTTGACGCACAGCATCAATGTTTTCTTGAGTGACGGCCGATTTTGGTCGACCCTCACGCACATCGTCCGTGAGTGATACACGGTTGCGTTTAAAATCTGAATACCACCTGTATATTGTAGTCTTTGAAGATGCTTCATTACCAAAAGCAGCAATCATCCGATCTCCACATTTTTTTTGTGTTAATCCACTTTTAAAATCGTAATAAATCATAGCTCTTAAGTTTTCACGGGACAATTCCATTTTCATCAGCGACTCGACGACTTCAAAAAACAATTGAAACCGAACCATTACTTTTTTTTTCTATGTGGCTAGTGGGTTAAGATACTGAAACTTTAGAGATTATAAAATGGTATAATATGTGCCAAAATTAAGTTTCTAAGTTTTGGATTCCCGAAACTTTCAGTGCAGCCCTCGTATTACATTTATTATAAAACATTTAGGTATTTCACCTATAGATGGACTAATTCACTATCTATCTTATACCTCTAAACGAGTAATTCTTGTATATTATACAATACAATAAATCTTTATTGCACACCAACACAGAGTAAGCAGCATTATATTTCGGGAATCACGGAAACGGCTCCAACGATTTCGATAAAATTTGGTGTGTAGGGGTTTTCGGGGATGAGAATTCGGTCGACCAGGTACTATTATTATATTAATGTTAAATAATTAAATCCAAACCCACGTTAACAACCAAACAAAATTAAAACTTATTCTCAGCGATAAATTCAATATTCAAGACTGCTACTTAAAGATAAGTACCTAAGTGGTGCTCGAATCGTTAATCGCAGAGAAAGGCTTATACCCGGAGCCACTTATATTTCGCTACATCTTGAGCTGCGGATTCAATAGAATTAAACACAATGCCGTAAATTGTGGACGGGTAGGCTTTTCTACGTTCCTCGGCTATTTTAGCAGCGTAAGTAGCGCAGAAACTAAAGGGGTTAAAGGCACAGATAGATATAAAGTTACTTCGTGCCGGATACTTTAGGTTTTATTTGGATGTCTGCCCTTGGTTCACCTTTTTGCCGGCCACTCGGGGAGGTTGATATATTGTGTTCTCTATTAAATACGTTTTAGGTGGCCAAGGTGAATTATAACGTACGTGCTTCGGCTAATTCTAACGCTTCCAAAAACTTAGGCGCTGTTTGTGAAACAAATTTTCCTACGAGACACGCAAATCCGAGATGGTTTTCTTGTTGACGAAGACTGTTTCAAACGAAATCGTGGATGTCCCATGAAAGAATGTCACAGGAACAATGTATGCTCGTTTAAGTGACCTGTTTAATGGCTCAGTGATAAATAATTGCCATACACAATCGGGCGTAATTAATATACCTACTAGCGATGCAGTCGCTGCACAAACGCGCGGTACGATAATTTAACGCTTCGTTGGGGAGGCAACTGCACAGCACAGTTTCGAAGTTTCCGCTGCGTGATTTGTGTGCGTGGTGGATTTAAAATGAGAAATTTAAAATGAACCTCCAATGCTGGGCACAGTAAGTGAGATGAGGTCATGCAAAATGTGTATCTAGTTATTTTTAATAAAATTTACAGCTATATTTTAATAATAAACTATAAAGAACTAGCTTTTGCCAGCGGGTCCGCCCGCGTGGTATTCGGTTATCGCGCGCTGTTCCCTCGGGATCTGTGCATTTTTCCAGGACAAAAAGTAGCCTATGTCACTCTTGGGCTCATAAACTATCCCTATGCCAAAAATCATATCGATCCGTCGCTCCGTTACGGCGTGAAAGAGGGACAAACCTTTACAAACATACAAACACACAAACACACTTTCGCATTTATAATATTAGTATGGATTACTTTGCGCTCCCGCGTCCTTGTAATAACTATGTATGTCTATGCAACAAATATTTTAGTACTAATGGAATCGAGATGGAACTCAACTCGACAGCACCTATGCTTGGTTTGGATAGGAATTTAACGGTTGGGTGTTCACGTTTTGTTTTGTAATAATATATATTATAGTATTTAAATTAAAAATACATACTTGAATAAGAGGGCGGCAAAATTATATTTAGTCCGGGCTTGACGCCCACGCTACGTCACGCATGTTATGGCTTCCTTCCTTGTATGTTGACGACTTGAAATCACAACATGCAGTGAAGTATTATTGTATGTGTCACGTGAGACGTAAAGGAGATAAATCACATAGTATTACTAATAATACAATTCAGAACAAAAACAGGAAAAACCAATTTTGCAATACAAATAAATCAAAATATGACTGGCTCTGATTCAATATGTTTGCAAAATCAGCATTTTTTAAATAACCTATACAATTTTTAAATAACTTATACAATTTCTGGGCAAAGGGCAAAGGACACTCCTTTCTCCTTCCATTCATTTCGATTAGGTGCGACTCCAGCAGGACTGGCAACATTTTACCGAAGCCAGCAACTTATTACTGAATGTTTTTTTTTGTTCTAGACCCATTTAATATCGTAATACATTATCCTTAACATAACCTTCAGCTATTTTGTATAAATTAAAATTAGGTCAGTCAGTCACAACGATACCCACGGTCGGTTTCAACGTGGAAACTGTCACGTATAAGAACGTCAAATTCAACGTTTGGGACGTCGGGGGGCAAGACAAAATACGACCGTTATGGAGGCATTACTACACAGGTGAGCGTTTTATTATTTATACTTACATTTACCTGCTGATAAGCTCCCGTGGCAGTTGAGTTTGAATTTCGGTATTTAATAAATGCCGATGGTATTTTTCCAAAAATTGCACCGTTGTACAGAGAACACCCGTGCATACTCGTAATTTCATGTCTCTGAACTTAGAGAATGAGATTTCCGGGTTTTACGTACTACATCCCGATCCCATGGGAATATTGAAATAAAAAGAAGTATTGTGTTATTCTCAATCAAAATTTTATCAAAATCCGTCCAGCCATCATGGTGTGACGCCAAACTGCAAAAAAGTTAGTTGGCGATCATTAAACTCCTTATTTTTATATCTGGATAAAAATACTCAAACTGCCACTATACTCTGTCACAGGGCTTCCCAAACTTTTTCACTTTGCGGCGCAATTACAGGCATAGTATTTTGTCACCGCGCCCTTGCTACAGACGCTGGCTAGTTGAAATAAACAATGATGATTTTCGCTAGATTGCCTAAGTTTCCAGTAATAGGAGCCCGACGCAACGCCCTTAGGTACACACCACCGCCGCGGTGCACAGTTTGGGAACCCCTTCTCTATCATATTTAGCTATAACTATGTAGATATTGTGACATAAATAAGTTACAATTACTAAATAGTAAATATTTTGACGCTGTCTAATAAGTATCGGCATGTATCTTCTCTCCATAAAACATTTTTAGAGAAAGGAACTTAATAACTTCTAGAACCGCCCACTCAATCTTCAATTTTACCGAGTACTTCTACGATCTCAAACTTCTGTCCTTAATTTTCGTAACAGTGAAATATTCCTAGTATCTACTCGTAATATTTCCGACGAGAGGGTTCAAATATTAATTCCACTTCACTATCCTACTTCACTTTACAATTTACGTACATTTCCAGTGTAAGACGCAAAACTTTGACTCTTTATGATTTATTAATTTGTACTCGTTTCCATGCCGTAACAACAACTATCCCTATCGGCACAAGCGGTCAATTTTCGATTCTTCTAGAATGTTCTAAGCCGTGTTGTGCTAAAGAGTTTTGCTTGTGTTGAAAGTCCCTAGGCACCACCTTTCTCAACTTTGTTTGTTCATAGTTTGATATTGAAGATACTGAGCTTAAAATTAGATAGTCAAGGGAACTTACCTCTTACCGTGCCCTACATAATGCGAATAAAGTAAAATATAGATAGGCTGTCAAACGCGAGTGCCAAATCTAACACTAGAATGTTAAAGTCGTTTTCACCGTTTTCCCAAAGATTCATGTGAATGAACGGAAGGAAATTCTTTTAGTTCATTGATATGGACTTCCGCAAAGTAACGCCTGATTCAATAAATGATTCATATGAGACAGAATAACCTAACCAACAAAAAGTTGGAAAACCCCCGATTTGTCACTTTAAAGTTCAATATCTCAAAAACGGCTGAACCGATTTTGATAAAACATGTCTAAGAACCATCGCTAGAAAACCAGCTTTCAATTAAAAAAAACCGCATTCAAATCGGTCCACCCGCTTAAGAGCTACGTTGCCACAGACAGACACACATAGCGGTCAAACTTATAACACCCCTTTTTTGTGTAGGGGGTTAAAAAGGCAACCGATATTCTGTTTCAACTTCCGAACGACTTTATTAACAACGTAATCTATGCCAATAATGGGCTTTTACGTACCGACTATATAGTTGGCAAGTGAGTGCCGAGGGGCTACTACGAAACTCGCAAATAGAAGTTCGTATCACACCGTCCCTTTCACTCGCGTATTAAGTGACATAAGCGTCAGAGAGACGGCAACATACGAAGTTCGAGTTTTGCACTGCGTAGTATAGATAGGGCTACATGCATTTACCTACAGATACTCGTTCTACGTAGTTAAAGCTTAAGAACTTTGTAGGTTACTGCTCCAAAATGTACCGAACGCTATCTGTGGTATACTCTCTAAAGCATTATAACTAACTAACGTGTCACTACACCAAAATAGCGGTCGCACAGACCGGCTGATCGGAACTGAAGTCATCCAGAGACATGATCATGCTGCAAGCTGCCAAAGAGCTTCAATGTATTCCTGCCTCTTTTACTGTAGTGTTAACTATTTTTGTCTTTACATTTGCAGGCACTCAAGGTCTAATATTCGTGGTCGACTGCGCGGACCGGGACCGCATCGACGAGGCGCGCCAGGAGCTGCACCGGATCATAAATGATCGCGAGATGCGCGACGCTATCATACTCATTTTCGCCAACAAGCAGGACTTGCCAGATGGTAAGCGACCAGTTTCATTATTACATATTAGTGGCTCTATGATCTGTTATCCTCACAAATACATTTCTTAAGTTTTAACCCCTCGTACCCATGTCCTGACACAGATATGTGTAATTTACCTAAGACTATATTTTTGTATTTTTTTTAAATCAGCAGAATTTGTGCTTATCTTTTTTTTAGTTCCAACATACGAGGGGTTAAACCTGTACCTACTGCTCCACCCTTTTGAAATTTTTCCAAAACTGAATTGACGACGACGAAATTTCACGAGAGTGTTTCAAATGCTACCTGTAGAGGAGGTTAGCCTGCTGGATAGACATTATTAGAAATGGAGAGCGTAGAGAAGTCACGTTTGTTGATTGTTAACCCTATACGTAGAAGCCGCGTTTCTACCAGAGATGTGCGAGGAATGTGCTTATCGTTAACCAATTGAAACTCTTCATTTACCCATCCTTGGTCAGCGCAGCTCTAGAGAAAACAGTTAAGCGGAGCGAGGGTTGGAAAATAAAGCGTTTCTATTGGTTCATGACACACACATTCCTCGCAACCCATCCTCGCACGTATGTAATGTTACATCTATGGGGGAAATGCTGCCTCAGGTGGGTACAATTCTGTAGCCGACTGCAAACAACAGTAGTAGACGACGTGGCGCCAGCGAGGCTCCTAGTTTCTAATGTATCTTATTATGCAGCAGCACTACAGTCTGCTACGGAATCGAAACTTAACTCTGCACATCGCCTTACTAATTTCGCCTCTTTTCCATTTCAGCGATGAAGCCGCACGAAATCCAAGAGAAGCTCGGTCTGACGCGCATCCGCGACCGCAACTGGTACGTGCAGCCGTCGTGCGCGACCTCCGGCGACGGACTCTACGAAGGGCTCACCTGGCTCACCAGCAACCACAAGTTATGAGCTGCGGAGTAGGCGGGGCCGGCGCGCCGCCACGCCACGCCACGGTGAGGTTACCTCTACATATACTGATGTGCCCTTAATAAGTTTTGAGATAACGACAAAGTATTAAACATTATAACTATGATTTTTTTTTAAATACTCTCTTCGGTGCTCTATACGAACTTCCATTCCTCTAAACCAACATTGTGGGCAACTCTCCCTCTGAGCAGACCCAAACTGATGATTGCTTCTTACTTTTGGGGTTTCGGGACCAAATTACAGTCATAACTTTTACGCTGCGTTTCCACCAGAGATGTGCGAGGATGAGTTGCGAGGAATGTGTTTTTTATGAAAGAAACTCTTCATTTACCTATCCTCGCACAGCACAGCTAGAGTGTAGCTACGACAGGTAAATGGGTCTATCAACATTTTCTTATTACTCGTTGCTATAGTTACGTTCTCCTGAGTCACTCTTTAAACCGCAAGTTTATAGGATTAAAATTTGCCAAACATGCATTTTTGTGGTAATTTTAAGCCCCTTCTATAATTGGTCATCTAATAAGAATGTTAGTATAATGTGACACAACATTTGCTCTGCTAAACTGTACTAATTTTGTCCCCTCGCTGACGGGACAGAATGGTAACAACAAGTAGTTCATCCACTCAAATAATCGATTTCTATTGGTTCATGAAAAACACATTCCTCGCAACACATCCTCGCACATCTCTGGTAGAAAAAGCTGCCTTAATTAATTACTAATTGTAATCGTTGTTCGTTTCAGGTGAAGATTTCGATGCCATTTAATTTAAGTAAGCAGCGCCCGTGCCGTCGAATCTTGTATTTCCATGTGAACCAGTGTCGATGTACTGAACGAAATAACACTTAGTGAAGGTGCAAACAAAGCAAGACTGTCTCCAGTGTCCGACAGATCGCACCAAGGACGATTCAATTACTAGTTAGTTAGCTACATTCGTGAACAAGACTCGTCACGCAATTGAAAAATCAATTATTCCATTATTTAATTAAAAAAATTAGAAGTTTGTTGTATCGATTGATTTATTATTTTTTTATGTTATTTAAAAGATGATTACTTAGAGTAAAGATTTTTTTTATTATATTAATTTAATGTGTACCTCCAATTTTGTATGATAGTATGGTAGAAATTCAAAGTTTTTAATGCATTAATAGTAATCAAGTGAATGAAATGAATGTTGGAGGATGAACGCAATATGTATATTTCTCAAGTAAGAGCTAATGCACGCCTTGCGCAGTAAGTTTCTAGAGATTTGTTTTTGTATCTTGACTGTTTCTAGATTACCAACAATACAATATATTATATGTAATATAATATAGTTGTCTTTATTAACTTTTAGACAAAAGTAATTTTTGAAGACTTTGACTCCAAGAAAGCAGTAGCATAAGCTGGTAATATTTATGTGTGTAAAATATTAAAAATAATAACGAAAATATAGTCGTCCATTATATTAACCTAAACAGTCAAGCTATAAACACAAAAATGTTGTAAATCAGTGTACATATTGATGTTTTTCACAATGTATGTACATAACGAAGAGTATCTTATAATCTATCTTTGATTTGATGTTGCTATATTTTGTGTGCAAAGCTGTAATAGTCCAGAATTCATAGATCAAGAATTATGCATTAAATCATACAGACTGCAATACGAATCACATAAGTATAAAGTAAGTCTTGGTTAATTACCACGATACGCGATATATACTTCGAATAGCTTTGGTCTTTCATAAGTGTGAATGAAATAGTCTGGTTATCTCCCGTTTTTATTTTTACATACTGAAAGTGATCTACTGACCCACTTCTTTCCACTTCGTATTGTGTTCTAAGTAGCTTGATATTTGCAGTCAGTGTCAAAGAAAAATAACCTTCTTTTTGTTACTATAAGGTGAAGTACGCGCAAATGTTCAAGAACAGCGAAAACTTGTGTTGCCCGTACGTTACCAATTTACATAACCAGCACTGGTAGGGGCCAAATTACATATTACCTAAATTAAATAGGCCCTGGCGCTTTGCAGCTGCTGCCGTGGCCTGTTCGCTTCGCTCGCTCGGCTCGCGAGTCGTGATACTTTTACTGGACACTCATCGTCGCTTCGCTCGTCATATCTAGTTTCCGGAACCTAAATTCACAGTTAAAGTGACCAATTATATCACCAAAATCTTTTTGAAGTACGAAATATTTGCTCTCTTCCAGTGCTGGTAATTGATGATTATAATACGGGGAACAAGGTGTGAGTTCAAGGTAAAAAGTTATGTTTGGCATTGATTGATTACCTCTTGTCCTAATTTGAGGCGTTGTAAATGACGCATTCTCATTAACAAACTCTAAAAGCAATAGGTACAAATGTCTAAAAGCCACCGAATTGGCGTAAATAATCATATTGTGTGTCTGCTTGAGTTTTGTTTGTTTTTTATCCCTGGTTACTTTGAAGCCAAATACATTTGGGCAAGGAGAAAACACTTTCTAGCCAAACTGTAACGACTGATGTGAATAAAAACTTTCATAGTTGCATAATTTCAATTGCTTCGGTACCTAACCTACAAATGTATATTATCAATTATGATTGTGTTTTATTCTACCTTCTTAACCAGTAAACTGGCCAAATACGACTTTCAAGATTATTTGATGAATTATAATAAGGTTTTTTTTTCAAGTTTGTACTCAAGAAAGTGTTGTTCATCTTCGCCTAATCAGTTTGCTTTCAAAGTAAAGGATTTATACGTCACGAGATCTTTTTTAGTTAAATGCTAGGATGTTTTTCAGCTTACAGCTTTTGATGTACCACGGAGTTGTGTATCGGGACCATCCGATTAGAAGATGCAAGTTCTTCCATATTTGTAGGTATTGACATGTCTTACCTTAAGTCATTTAATCAAATTGTCAATCAAACTGTTATTCTGTTCCTTTGTGATATGATTATTTTATGATTACCAGTTTCCTGTACTATTGGTTAATACTCTGAACTAGTAATAATGACATGACAATATTTATCTTCGCTTATGTTAGATTACTGCGGCCAAATTTGGTATAAAATTATCTTGCACGTTCCTAGATGATTATTGTAATTCAAATCGCAGGCTGTTTGTTATTCTGGTAATTATCACAGTGTAGGTATACATAATAATACCTAATGCGATTATCTGTAACAGTTTGAAAGTACCTATAGCTCCTATGTTAGACGAGATTGTCAGGTGTGAGGATTCCAGAGGACAATCGCATATCTCACTCAACGAATAATGTTTTATGGTGATAGTAAGTACGTAAACTCTGTGGCATTCGACGGTTTTAGACTAGCGTTTTATTTGTGCGTATAAGCTCGTTTTGGAAGCAGGTATAGATGTGTGTGGTTGAACACACAGGAATATGAGCAAGCCCGTTAGGTAAATCAAGCGCGCATGGAAGCACGTATGCGCCAAAGCGACCGTTTACGCGCAAAAAAGACGGTAGTCTGAAACCGTCTTTAGTTAACGTTTGGCAAGCGTTCACGTCTAGAACGTTCTAATATCGTCACTACTTTAAAAAAAACTCGTATCTCAAAATTAGTCAATTTTTCTTAGTGAACTTTATGAACATTTTGTCAAGGTTCAGTTTTGCTGACATATTGATTTTAGATACGAGATTTTTTCAAAGTAGTGACGTTAGCAAACTGCGACAAGCTAAAGCTCGGGTATGTTACGTTCCGCATTATCACTGTCCAATTTTAAATAGGTTACCAGTCTCATAACTCATAAGGTCTTTGCAGAAAATGTACACAAAAGTTTCGCTTTAAAAAAAGTGCAATTAAATTAGTAATTGTAATGCACTTGTGATGTATAAATTGAGTTAAATATAAATTGTATTTTAGTTAAAATTTTGAACCTAATAGTATTGGTGCGTTATATTATATTATCGGGAAGCGAAAGTGTGGGTACGAATTACAGTCTGCTGTATAATATTGTAGAAAGTTATTCAATATAAATTCACACTTAAATTTTGTTTTATTATACTAGCGAAAAGTAGTCTAACAAAAATACTATCGTTTCTCCTTGTTACATAGCGCCCGAATTGTGTAGTGTCGCGTTCATAAACTTTTAAGCAAAAATTTGACCAAAAACATGTGAACACGACTCTTGTTAACGTCGTAGCAGCGTTTGCAGATATTTTTGAACTAATTTTTCTCAGAATTTTACGAACTCGACTGTACAACAAAGCAACACTATCGTACCTACTTAACATAAAGATGATTCTAAAGCAGTTTTATTGTGGCCAGATACAAGGTTGAGAAAGTAAGCGGTACCTTCGGTAGAAGAAGGGCATAATTCAGCTTTTTTTTTAGTTTCCCCGCTTTAAAATTTTTAGACAATGCCCTTGTACTACCGAACGAAGGTACGAATTATTATTAGATATTATTAGGCCAATCGAACATAACCTGTCCTCAATAGGGCGTATAATTGTTAGGCAAAGCTCTGCGCAGGGGGCGACACTAGCGCAAACCTCCATGACAACATCAGGTTTCTTTATATTTTGTTGCCATGAAGGATCATGACCAAAGAGTATTAGTTTAGTACCTAACTAAACTCGGGGCCATAATTCGAGAGACAACTTTGACAAGTCAATGACAGGTAAAGTGTTACCAGGGTTCGACGAAATTAAATAGTGATGTAGCCGATATCGATATTCATTGTCGATTCGACTAAATGGTTTGCTAAGAGGGATTTTTTTGTACCAATTCAAAGTAACAAAGATATAACACAACGAAAATTTAACCAAACAAAACAAAAACGTAACAGATAAAATGCCCACAGTGAGCGAGAGATGCAGAAAACCACGAAACAGATTCAAACACTCCGGGAAATGGAAGCCGAATGGGTTACAAAAGTTTGTTAAGTACACGAATTAGGGATGCACGTTACGATTCGATTTTTATGAAGATTGATTTAGCGATGGATACGATATAGCAATTTTTTAATCTATTCATTTCAATATAATCTTCAACCGATTCGATTCGGAAATAAAATGAATCCTTTAAATCGTATTTACAGACAATTTATTAATTTGTTATGATATAATAAGTAAGTATTGAATATTTAATATCTTAATAAAGACAAATCGATTATAAACGGATGCTGCAATAAAGTCGCATTACTAGTCCGCATTGCTTATGTTACTAACCGAAGCAAATAGATACATAAAAATAATGAAACAGGATGCGGATAGCTAAAAAAAGTCATACACAGCTAAATTGTATTTATTTTACATTCTTTATGCTGTAAGGAGGCTTATGCCCAGCAGTGGGACGTATATAGGCTGGGATGATGATGATGATGATGATGATGATGCTGCTTAGAGTATACATAAGCAATGATGCTGTAAGTATCGTCCTGTGTGAATAATAATTTCATTTTATTGTGATTAAAGCGATGGCTCTAACGATTCAATCCAATGTGTGGTCAGATCTAATATTCAAATTGTCAAAATAAATACAAATTTCAAATCAATTTTTGATACGATTTTTGTGAGAAGGATTCATGAGCATACGATCCGATCCGTGAATCGTTTCAGAGGGCCTACTCCGAAGTTCGAAAATCGAAGTTCATATCGTACCGTCCCTCTCGCTCTCGTATTAAATAGTATAAAAGGGTAAGAGGGACCGCACGACACGAACTTCGAGTTTTGAGTTTCATAGTAGCCCTGCTGAGGTTTACGATCCATTACGATTCAAAGTGAAAAATTGACGAATGCCCCGCACCGGCCCCCGCCCTTGGCCCTATATACTACGAAGTGTAAAATTCGAACTCCGTATCTTGCTATCCTGCTGGCGTTAATATTATTTAAAATGAAAGTGAGAGGGACGGTACGATAAAAACTTCGAATTTCGTAGTAGTCCCCCTGCCCCCGCCCATCGCTACATTATCGTTGACAAAATGGCGCCTCTTGTAAAGGTAATGATGAAATTATTACTTGTTAGCGCCCTTGGTGTCAACAATCATATCATGTGTATATAAAATAAATAAAGCGGATTTAAGGTGAGGCCAATCAAAACAATAAAAGAAATAATTGTCCTTGTTTGTATTTGCACTTCTTTCAATGATCTTACATTGCAAAGTAAATTATTTAACTAATTTGGTATTGTCACCATAAATAATGGATAAATATCGATAGAAGCCAATGCCGTGATATTTTTTAATATCGACACGAACAGCACTACCCTGTCTGTGGCAACACTTGTGCACAATGAATTGTCAAAGTTGTCTCTCGAATTATGGCCCCGAGTATACAGTACAACGGCCAACACCTTGCGTTGACTCGGATCGTTTTGACAGGTGACACTTCACCGGGCCGAACAATACTGACGTGGAAATACCGACCCTGTTTTTCATGCACCTACACGTCCATAGAAACTGACATGAGCTTCCATAGAAACTGACACAACCCGCAAAAGACCGGACTGTCGTAATTTGGCGGTAAATAAAACACAAATGATAAGTTTCAATACGTATTTATTATCTCATTGAGCATCCAACCAATATACATGACAAGTTTCCCAAGAGTTTCCTTAGAAGTTTGCATCAGCCTCATTATTTTTTGACGCGCTTTCAAGCCAATGCGACTGCGACACGTGAATTTGTGATGAGCAATCATTTAAAGGTAGCTTAGCTTACAATGGACTAGTAAATGTATTTAGTAAAGTTCAGTTTCAACTAGTACTATTATCTGTTAAAGTGGAGGAGGTAGAAGAGTCTGCTGCGGTGTCATCGCATCGTGGAGGGAGAATGATTTGCAGTTCTTCGTTTAGCTGGACTTCGTCTTCTGGTACTATGTCGACTGGTACTCGCGCGTCGTATTCTTCGTTTAAGGATTCGCCACTGAAATGACATAAAACAAACTTAAATTACGGCGAGATGTAGAGGAGGGTAAGAGGATAACACAATTGAAGTGGAGATGGGCGGGTCACTTAGCGAGACGCAGTGACTACGGGTGGTCGAAAGCGATTACGGAGTGGCCAAGACTGGGTCGAAGAACGGTGGGCAGACCACCGGCCCGTTGGTCGGATGACATCTGGCAGTCGGTTGGTAAACTGTGGATGAGACTGGCATAGGACCGGGAAAAGTAGCGTGAAAATGAAGAGACCTTAGCCAGCAGTGGGTGGATGTGGGCTGATTTGATTGATTGATTAAGATGTAGAGTGGAATTCTTGTAGTAAGTGCTAAATTAACGCTAACTTGCTGATGGTTGCAAGGTCGCTTTTCTCCAACCAAATACTGTATGTCGCCCTTGTCGGTTGGTTGTTGATTATAATGAGTTGACTACATCAGCATGTTCCAGGCTGAACTTACTCGAGATGGTCTCCGGCCTTTGTCCCAGCCAGCACGGAGGTGTAGAGGCGAGCCCTGGCGCCGTGGAGCCGCATGCCTATCGGCACGTCTTCTGCACCGGAACGTGTCTCCGGGATCGGGTGGAGGCCTGCAGCGTTCGCTAAACAATGGACAAGAGGAAAAGTAAGTAGAATTAATATAGTGGCGGAACCCAAAAGGCGTGTAGAATATAGATTTGGAAGGACAGTTGTGTGGAAATTTAAAAGTGCAGAGTGAAAACTGAATGAGTATCTCCAATCTCCGGCATTAGCTTTACTTTTAGTTATCTTCTCGATAATAGACATAAGGAGCCGTGGTGGCCTAGTGGTTTGACCTATCGCCTCTCAAGTAGAGGGTCGTGGGTTCAAACCCCGGCTCGCACCTCTGAGTTTTTCGAAATTCATGTGCGGAATTACATTTGAAATTTACCACGAGCTTTGCGGTGAAAGAAAACATCGTGAGGAAACCTGCATAAACCTGAGAAGCAATTCAATGGTGCGTGTGAAGTTCCTAATCCGCACTGGGCCCTCGTGGGAACTATGGCCCAAGGCCTCTCATTCTGAGAGGAGGCCTGTGCCCAGCAGTGGGACGTATATAGCCTGGGATGATGATGATGAATAGATATAGGGGTAGGTACAGTCTAGGAAACAGAATCAAGTACCAGGATACCTTTTCACAATCTATTTCGTTATGATTTCCTTGGCAGATGCATCGGATGTCGACGTTAACAGTACAAAGGTTCGACCCTGATAGGTGATTCAGTTTCCTCGACTGTAAGTACAGTTGAACCATTTGATTCCTGACCCACCGTAGAATGTTCTCACAGTACCTAAGTGTCATAATAAATTCCATTGTCAAGCAATGCTGTCACTATGACTTTCTCTACGAAAAGGTTTCACAGTGGATCACGATTCAGTTGGTTTGAGTGTACCTATCTCTGTCTTTGACGTTGAGATTCATCTCTATGCGCCTTTTCGTAAAGGCTTAACTTAATTTTTTGGAACCGAAAATTGTGGCTGAGGTCGGTTAAACTTCAAATATTTTGAAGGAAAAATCTAATTAGGCCAATTTTCGCACTCCAGCCGCCCATCGGTCAAAGTTAATGAATAGCTGACAGGTCAATAAGGAGGGAATGATTAATTGCCCCATTTCCAAGTTGTCTCACATATTTTGTTAGTAGCTCTGAGTAACTAAAGTTAAAACTAACGCTAAGTAATTTTTAAGTATTCTTATTGAGTATACTTATTGGTTTTTCAAAATAATGGCGGAGGTAAGATTTAGATGTGAGTTAGTTTTAAGAATTAATGCCTGTTACGAACATTTTTACTTCACATGGTTTTGCATATAAATTCAAAGTTGATGCAGTTTTTTTTTTTGATAAATAGGTACTTGTAAGTAGTGTAGGTTAATTAGATATGTACCATCATCTGCACAACAGTTTTCTTTTGTTCGCAGATCTCTGTTCCGAAGATTTTCCTCAGGAGGCATCATGATTTTCGTGATTTCGTCTTGATTTTCTGTAAAAAACATATAAATTCCGGTAGGTTGCTAAAACTCAAATTTTTCGATTCAGTAATTTGTTTGCACTACCGTCCACCCCCTCTAAAATCTAGACCGGTGGGTGGAAACTTTTAAAAAATTCACGATGGTACCTAGTAGGTAAGTATATTCAACTAACAAAAATAACTATAGCGATTAAGTTTTCTTGAGAATTATTAGTAGTTTAATAGTAAGTAAATAAGGGTCTAAGGTATAAAATATATTAAACTTGGAATATTCCGTACAAAATAAGAAGTCCTTAGACAAATATTACTTAATTTTTTTAAATTGCTACGGAACCACATTTCAGGTTTGTCCGACACGCTCTTAGCCGGTTTTTCTATCGACTTTTGCCGATTCCGCCTCGATAGATATGGGGAGACACTTACCGCTCCTGGAAGCCACAAACGAGGGGACGTCAGATGAACCTCGGAACAGCAGCTCCAGCTCGTCCGGCGTCAGACGACGCAAGTACGGCACGCGTTTCAGGTCCGGTCGGTGGAGGCAACGGAAGGAATTCCGGTGCTGCAAGTTAATAGGTAAGCAAATAGTCTTCAAAAACTTATGGCGACGTTGCGTTGCGAGTTGCCAAGAGTGTTGTGAAGCATTTTAATTTTCTATGGTCTAATTATCATGCAATAAATGATTCTATTCTATCATGGGTACTCTTAGGAATTTCAATTCGACATTGATCCGCGCATTCGTGTTTACTTACCTATCACAAATAATTTATGCATCGTAAATAAAACCGCTCCTTATTTTTACGGGAGCACAAAAGATCCGTATTTAAGCTACGTGTAAGAGTCAGCAACAATAGCCCGGGAAAGGTTCTTTGTATTTCATTGTTGCTTTGTGTTGCCAAGTTTTATATTTTTAACATGGCTTGCTTTAACCGAAAATCAAAAATCTTCGAAATGTATGGATAGATCATCATCCCTCACCATTGCTTTAACCGAAAATCAAAAATCTTCGAAATATATGGATAGATCATCATCCCTCACCATCATTATATCAGCCGTTAGACGTCTATAGTTGGCTACACTTATGACTCTCCCATATACCTTCAGTTGCTTTGGTTGGAAGCGGTCTGCATCCACCGTGAACCCGCGGCCTTAAATAGGTCATCGGTCCACGTCGTTGGTGGACGTCCTACGCTGCGCTTCTTCTGCGCTTGCGTGGTCTCTATTCGAGAACTCATGGGCCTCAACAGCCAAATCTTCGCCGTGCTATACGGCTTGCCCATAACGGTCGTAATAATTGAAAAATTACCTTGACAAGTCCAGGCGCGACCTGCAGTTTCTCACAAGCATGTGAGAGACTCAGGCTCTGGATCACGTTGCCGTGTTTCACTGAGATAGCCGATAGCCCGCTGCGCACGAGATCTTCGTTTATCTGAAATTTTTAAACTTTTATTTATCAGTTTCTCAGTCCGATGGGGCACATATGCCTCTTGGGTTTCACTGGTACCAACAGCAGCAGATGTGTATGAACTGTTTTCACTTTCAAAATGATTTATACGCCTTGGCAGTACTCGTGTGTAGATCATCTCGAGCACCGTGACAGGTCATACATTTTTGCTACTGACTTTACAAACTCTTCGTTGTACTTGTAACTTGAACATTCCCGTAGGTACAATTTTTAGCAGCTTTTGGACTCGAACTAATCGGCAAACGTAATGTATCGCACCATTAACATGGTTAGGGGTGGGACGGAGGATGAACTTGACATTACCTAGTTAATTTAGCTACCTACTTACACTTGTAAGTACACACTTGTAAGTTGTGTTGGCACACTTGTGCCAGCTGTCTCACAGTGCGCTAATATTTTTGTTGCCATATAGGTACACATACCAGTTAACTATAAATCTAAATAAAACCTACTTACTCGTGACCTTTACTTTATTATGTTCGACAAGTCACCCTACAAAATTTGGAAGCTTATTGAATGAAGAGGGGTCCGAATTTAATCAGTGTCCGTTTTCAATATAAACGTTTTGCGGAGGGACAAAAACCTCACCCACATATCGGAGGCCATCAATCAAGCAGGACAGTTTGGACTAGGCTTACCAGACTTCAGGATTTGTTAGGAAAAAGAAGGATTTTGAGAGCTGTGGTGTACCTAATATTGCCTCTTTAAGCTCACATGAAATGATGATCTTCTGTATACATCGGAACTAGTTGGCCCCTTTCCTTATTTATAATCTTGAGTTGAACCCTTTAGTTTGTATAACTTTCCAAGCTGCTGTATGTTTGTCAAAGCAAAGTATATGCCGCTTCAATCTCTGCTCTTTTCACAAAAAGCTGTTTTTAGACTTTTTTTGGACTGATGTATTTATTCAGAAGGGCAAAGTACGGCTAAATAGCAGTTATTAATGCTTAAAAAGTTACTGTACTGGGATAAAAAAATAGGCTGTGTATTATTAAATGTCTCGCTAACTACATGGTAAATTTCATCCCAATCCATCCATATAGGGATTCATATTGAAATTACCTGCAGCTCCCTGCCTTCACAGCACGGTACCAGAGGTGGCAGTTCCTCTTTCAGTTTATGGGTTGAGTTCAGCCCAGTTGCCATATTGTCTCCACTGGCCACTGGGTTCATGAGAAGCAGCGATGCATTAGAAGACCGTCTCTCCTTCACATCCAGCTGATCTGAAGATGGGTCTTTTGCGAAAATAGTGTGGTTTACTTCCTTCACCGACGTCATTATTGCTTGGTGATCATGTATTAACTGCATTGTAACTTTACTATGTTTTTGCTGATTTTGTTGGAAAAATATGATGGTACGAGTGTTTGTATTTTTTTTTCAGTATTCACATTTTAACTGAAAATTTGACACTGACTTGTTTGATTCGATTTTTGAATTTTTCCCTTTTTCGTACAGATCCTTACACGAGTTTGTATTGGGCTGGTATTTTTTGTTACTGCGTGAAAAAAGTTTTTGTCTAAAGCTAGGGTCAGAATCAGAAAGTTAGATTAGTTTCTCTGAGGTTTCGCTGGTTTGTTGCGGTGCTTTCGTCTGTTGTTAAAATAGTTTTGGGAAAAATTCGCGGAGTGTGACTGAATTAATCTATTTACAGATCTATCTATTAATACTTTGTGGGAGGTAGGTGTCGTGCGGTAGAAACCATGCAAAGCAGTATTTACAGTTTATTATTTACAATTACATACAAACATATGTACAGCAAATTAAATATTTTACGCGAATTGAAAATGGAGTTTTTCTCTTAGCTAGTTATTAGACAGCTCTGTTGATCTCCGTTGCTGTCCAACGGTGCGTCGCATCGCGCAGGCGCGTGGACTTAAGCAGTGGCGGTCGAGCAGGCCGCCACATGTTCCCCCTGGCCAGACCGTAACTACGGTCGAAGTCTGCTGGGGAATCTCACGAGCCTTCCACTTCTGGTCCGCTTCTCTGTAGCTGCGTTACCATCTATAGTGTCAGGCAGTTTAGGCGACACTTCACGCATGATGTAAGCGGGTTTGAGTCTATCGACGGTCACGTTGTTGACCTTGCCCTTGATGTCGATAGAGTAGTACTTAGGCTGTCGTTTGACGACTCTGTACGGGCCTTCGTAAGGTGGTTCTAGTGATCTTCGGACACGATCGACTCGGAAAAAAACATGGGAACAGGTCTCTAATCCTCGTGGGATGTAGAATGGTGAAGATGAGGTATGCCACGATGCGGGTCTTGGAGTGAGTTTTGCCATGTGCGAGCGTAGGCGTGTGGCGTATTCTGTGATATCTGCCACTTTGTAGTCAGGTAAAGGTGAGAAGAACTGGCCGGGTAAACGAAGGGTTTCGCCATAGACGAGCTCTGCCGGGGTAGCTTGTAAGTCTTCCTTAACAGCGCTCCGAATGCCAAGCAGGATGAGAGGGAGAGCTTCGGTCCACGTGGATGATGAGGAATGGCACATGATGGCAGATTTAAGCTGGCGATGGAGTCTCTCTATGATCCCGTTAGCGGCAGGGTGATAAGCGGTGGTGCAGAGGTGGTGTGCACCGATCATCGTTGTCAGAGCCTTGAAGAGCTGACTCTCGAACTGGCGACCACGGTCTGTAGTCACTCGTAGAGGACATCCGAATCTGGCAAACCAGCCAGACACAAGAGCAGAAGCGCAAGATTCAGCAGTGATATCTCTGAGTGGAAACACCTCAGGCCATCGTGTGAATCTGTCGATGACAGTGAGGCAATACCTGTAATCAGAAGATGGGGTTAAGGGTCCAACGAGGTCGAGATGAATATGAGCGAACCTCGAGGATGGAGTGGTGAAAGTGGAAAGTGGTGAAATGGTATGACGAGTGATTTTGCTCTGTTGGCATTTCAAACAATGTTTAGCCCACTCTCTACAGTCTCTGCGAATCCCTGGCCAAACAAATCTTTCAGAGACCAGTCGCGCGGTAGCTGAGCATCCTGGGTGATGAAGTTGATGAAGCTGGTCAAAAACTTGCTTCCGGAACTCTGGAGTGACATAAGGACGAGGTTGTCCAGTAGAAGTGTCGCAAAAGATGGATATGGTAGAGTCAATCGTAGGCATCTTATTTAGCTTAAGTGAGGAGCCGTAGAGGATCAGGTCTTGCAGCTCTGGATCAGCTTCCTGAGATCGTGCAAGTGCCTGGTAGTCAAGAGGAACGGCAATTTCCTCGATGCGAGACAAGGCGTCAGCGACAACGTTGAGAGTTCCAGGTAAGTACCTTAGGTCCGTAGTAAATTGCGAGATAAAGTCAAGGTATCTGAATTGCCTTGGTGAACATTTATCTCGGTTGGTGGAGAAAGCAAAGGTAAGTGGTTTGTGGTCAGTATACACTATAAAGTCTCTGGCTTCGACCATATGCCTGAAGTACCTGATGGCCTCGTACACAGCTAGGAGTTCTCGGTCGTACGGGCTGTACTTCTTCTGTGGCTTGGTAACTTAACTTTATTTACAGGAGTTATCAGAATTACCTTATATTAATAATTAATTACTAGATAGCTAGGGTTTCGTTGTCCTCATATTATATATATACGAAAAGTATAGCACAGAAATCAATGATATTTTACAATCAAGATTTTCATTTACCTATATTTTCTATGTCTCTAGTTTTAGATTTTTGTAAAAATGCTTTAATAGTTTGTTATTCTCGTGCAAAGTTGACATCTTTTTTTTTGACGACTTTTGAGCTCCTCCATCTCAGCCTATATACGTCCCACTGCTGGGCACAGGCCTCCTCTCGGAATGAGAGGGCTTGGGCCATAGTTCCCACGCGGGGATCAGTGCTGATTGGGAACTTCACACGCACCATTGAATTGCTTCGCAGGTTTGTGCAGGTTTCCTCACGATGTTTTCCTTCACCGCAAAGCTCGTGGTAAATTGCGCACATGAATTTCGAAAAACTCAGAGGTGCGAGCCGGGATTTGAACCCACGACCCTCTGGTTGAGAGGCGATAGGTCAAACCACTAAGCCATCACGGCTTCTTTTGAGCTCCTGTAATTCTGATGTTACACATTTGTACGAAAATCATAAAAACCATAGGCGTAGACAATTACGTCTAGTTCATACTTACAAAATTTCATCTACTTCTGTTGCCTAGTTTTCAAATGAGACCGGGACTATGTTTGTATAGAGAATGGAACGGAGAGACTCCTCTTAATTAATAGCGATAGAAAAATATGTCATTATTTCCTCTAACAAGTAGGTTTATAAATGAACATTTCCGGGATTTACCCTTTAGGGTTCCAGTACCTGTATTAGAACTTCCTTTGCTAATAATAATAAAGTAAGTAAGCTAGGTAGGTACCTAGTATAAACAAAAATTCTTAATTTATGCACTTTTTTAGAGAGCGTATTAACTGCAATGTTTTTAATTCACACGTATTTAATCAATTAAGATAAAATAGAGTTTGTCTTATTTGTCTTAGGGCCTTCGCCAACTCGCGCGGGTGCACGACGCAGGCGCCCGCGCCGCGTGCTATTTCAATAGTTTTTCATAGAGCTAGAGACCTTCCTCACGCAGCGCTGCTCCATTGAAACAAACACGCCGCAAGGGTGGGCACAAAGCGGGCACCCTCCACGTCGCACGAGTTAGCGGAGGCCCTAATGTGTCACGTCAAGTTTGTGAGCGTAAAGGTTCAATCCACCGGTGTGCGGTACTGTGCAGTACAGTCACCAGCACCAATATCTGACACAACAAGCGTGCATAATATCTGATATGACTCTATTTCTAGGGGCGGAAGGACGTGTCAGATATTTTTTCACGCTTCGCTGTGGCAGATATTAATGCTGGTGACTGCACACGTGCAGTACATTATTGTATTTTTACATGTCAAACAAGTGCAGCACAGTACCGCATAGTGCTGCACACTGGTGGAATTGCAACTTTACAATTTAACCTTTAATAATGACATTTCAGTTCTATAGAATTCTATATTTCTATCAACTATGTATTAAAACGTTTATTGTTTTAAAACCAAAAAGTTTATTACCGGATAGAATTTCTATCAAACAACTTTATTGAACCATCAATCGAAGTTGTCGAAAATTAAAAAAAACATCGTACGGAACTCTCTCCATGTGGATTCTATCATATTCTACTCGCACTTGGTCGATATTTTAAGAACATCTCAACTTATTTTGCGAGATCAAACGCATCAACGGTCAACGGACGAGCTTAAGCTGTTCCGACCCTCGGAAGGCTGTTAATATCAAGTAGTTCATTTATGTTGGATATCGCACACCGATCACGTAGGGACACTCAAGGCCTCCCCGGAAAACTTGAAGCATGGGTCGAGTAGCCTAAATGAAGGGCTAGTCTTTTTGCATCGATATTGTGATGAGATTTTTTGTTTACTTACGAGTAACACCAAACCTTTGGGAGCGTTTTTTTAGGACGGCAAAGAAGTTTACGGCGGAAAGTTATAGCGTGTTTGCGTTGGCGATTTAACCCTTTCGTTTTTCTGCTAATACTAACCTTTAAGCGTGGTTTCGTTCCAGTAAACCAATATGTCTGGCAGTGTTCTTCCATTACGGTTATTCAGATACAGCCCTGCGGCAGGTAGACAGATGATAATGGACCGCGAAATTTATACCTTATGTGTCATCATCATCATCATCATCCCAGCCTATAACGTCCCACTGCTGGGCACAGGCCTCCTCTCAGAATGAGAGGGCTTGGGCCATAGTTCCCACGCGGGCCCAGTGCGGATTGGGAACTTCACACGCACCATTGAATTGCTTCGCAGGTTTGTGCAGGTTTCCTCACGATGTTTTCTTTCACCGCAAAGCTCGTGGTAAATTTCAAATGTAATTACGCACATGAATTTTGAAAAATTCAGAGGTGCGAGCCGGGATTTTGAACCCACGACACTCTAATTGAGAGGCGATAGGTCAAACCACTAGGCTACCACGGCAAGATCGCTGTAAAATAGGGAAGTAAGTAGTAAGCGAAGGTAGGTAATCGTACAAGATCACCGCTCACAGCGCGCATTATTTTACACCCTTTTTATTCACACTTGTAAAAGAAAATGTTGTACAATTTTAATATTTATAAATGTATTTTAAAAATAAAGTAAATACCTTAAAATAAAAATAAAAAAACAAATGGATTGAACTAATAATAATTAGTAAGCAATAGGCCGTAAGCGTAATAAAACAACTGCAAATAATAAAGTTCGTTACATTTCAGAATAGTTAAGACCATACAAAACGTTAACAATTTAACAAGTATAAAAACCAATGTCATTATCACAAACTTTGCTTGCTCCAACAGGCTTCAAAATCACTTATTTGGTGACTCTTTGTCGGTTTCAGTTGCTGCGTTTGGATTGTAGAAATCCTTTTTTGCTTCTCCACCTTCTGAAGAAGCAATGCTTTCCTTCTGGAAAACCAATGGAATTCAATGAACAATATATTCTTTCAGAACTACCAGGACCCTCGGGTTCATAGTCAAAATACGAAATTTCCCCCAAAAGTCTTCTACCAGTCACTAGTACCATGACTCTTTCAAGAAACCTAAAAATATTATGTAAATACAATTGCATACATGTTTTTACTGTCACAACCATCACAACTTTGTTACTGCTTAATGGAAGAGTATTGAACAAATATTTTTAAGGTGATTTTTATTAAATATTTTTTTTACTCCAGGCGTTTGTTATTTATCAGGTAAACTGTTAAACAAGTATGGTAATATGTTTATGCATGGTTTTTTTTCATGAATAATTTAGCACTACGATTAATGCACATCGCGCGTATTCCAAAATTTAATTAATCTGTATTCTGTTAAGTAAACCCAGTGGGTTTATTAGAACTTCTGTAACAAAAGCAAGCTCACGAGGCTTTGAAATTTATGCAGGCGGGAGCTCTGCTTGGGAAACGGCTCGGTATTTTTAGATAAGTGGATAAGTTTGCTTAGTGCATCTGTTGGTGTTCAGATGGAAGTTCAACACGCCTGTGCTTTGGTTCAAAGAAAATATATCTTTCGTACCTTTCTACATTGAAAGCTTTAAGTAGGTACATGGGAAAAAATAGCATAACGATTAGTAAAGTGTCTGTGTGTCGACAAGTTGACTGACCAAAATTCTGGGGCCGCCCTAGTGAAAAAGGAGTTAATTCTGCAGAAGTTGAACAGCTGATTTCGACTTAAACCCCTATACACATAAAATAGAAAATAGCTATGTAATTTCTGCAGACTTAACCCCTTTATTCCAGAATTTTGCTCCTTGATCGATCATGGTACTTGGAGATACGCAATGACGATACAAGGGTCAAATTTTTTATGTATGGGCTGTAGAATTTGATGAAATTTTCAATTATTTTTTTAGATAAACTGTAATTAATAGATAACTTGAAAACTAACAGAAATGTCAACAAAAATGTGCCCACGTAATTCAAACAAAATTATCGCTCAAATAATCACCCACAATACGTCAAAATTATTTTTACCACAATTTGTAAATGCGGTCAATGTTCTATATGTTACTGTAAAATGGTCATCACCCGTTTTCTCTTCTCCTCCTTCATTTCCAGAAGCAGCGAGCGCAGGATGCGGTGTGCCAGGAACTCGCTGGTGCGTCGGACGTCCGCGTTCTCCACATTGACCCGATTGTCCACTACCGCGGACGCCAAGCCCTCCACTGCCTCACCCCATTCCACTATGAAAGGGCTTTCAATTAATACTCAGTAAAACCAGACTTTAGAATCCACAGTACCCTTGTGAAGCGACGTCTCTTCACGTCTCTTCACTAGGGTAAGGAATGTACATACATACTTATATAATTTTTACAATAAAAAAAGTTTCCGTTTGACCCCATATCACGCCTGATGGTGAGGGAAACTGTGGACTAAGATGGAGCACGCTTGCTTAATAAAATGCCTATTCACCCTGGCAGATTGGAAGACGGACAGATTGTAGCGATCAGGGAACCAGACAGATGAGATGTTTTTGCGATTCATACGAGTTCACCACAAAATAATTTAAAACGAGACTAAAAATACCTAAAGTTTCAGTTAAGTTTTCTTTTTACTAAATGGAACATTTCTGAATAATCTAGTCTTACGATTGTCATAAATGTCAAAAGTAGCGCTTTCATGACAGACTTATAATGCTGCAGGAAAGTCGAAATCTTTACGTTTTACTATTTACCTTGTCACTTACGCCTCGTGACAATCCTACTAATAATAAAAATGTGAAAATTTGTGAACATGAAGAAGAAGATGTGGAAGTTGGGATGTTTGTTACTCAATCACGTAAGTACGTCTAAACCGCTGAACCGATTTAGATGAAATTCGGTATACAGATAGTTTGAGGCCCGGGACAGGATATAGGATAGTTTTTATCCCGGAAAATTGTATAGTTCCCGCGGGATAGCGATAATTTATCGCCGATAAACAAACACGTCGCGGGCTGTTGCTGTTGGTAGTTTTAAACTAAAGTTCATACACGTTGTAACAGGGCCAAATTTATCTTTAACCTTGACCGTAGGTACTAGTTTAATGTTAAATTATCTGTGCTATACTTACTGGGATGCCGCATATTCGGCAAGGTGACCGTTCCAACGATGATGTCCAGACCTTTAAGAACTTTTTCGCTCACAGAGCGAGACATCAGCCTCGCTGCTACGTTTATCATCTGAGAAGTAATTTAGTACCAGGCTTAGTGAGAAAGGTTTAAAAAAGACTTAACCTTTTAACCGCCAATGCGTTTTCGTTCGTACGTGCCCGTGTTGCCACCCATACCGAAACTATATGACATTTTGTCTTAATTATAAGACTGCGGCGAAATGAGCTGGATAATTTGTGTCTTATAATTCAGACAACGGCGGTAAAAGGGTTAATGCGCTATCACGGAAATAAATAGTTAAAAATAATGATTCTGTGTGCTATTGCTACTGATGTGTGTGAAATTGGTGCTACACCCAAAAATTAGTAGGTACCTATAGTATCTTCCTTATTTGCATAGGTACTAGACTGGGTTCACTCTTGTTGGTTCTGGCTGATGAGTTTGACTTCAAACAGATCAGTAGGAAGCATAGACATAAGTAAACGTCTAAGTACTCTGATTTATTCTTATAGTAACGCAATAAATACTTTTACTTTACAGTACTTTTGGGATCGATTCAATTTCACTATTCAAAAAGTCAATTATAACGACATATGTTCGTAAGTTAATATTCTGGTGTTCATACCAATTAACGTAATTTAAGAAAATCATAAGAACAAAAACAACCTCTAGCATTTTTCTGCGTTCAGGCAGGAAGGTTCCAAGGGCCACAGGATCAGGGAGATCTTCGCAACGGTCACTGAACGTGACCTCAGCCAGCTTCGTCCTGGAAGGCTGCAGACAAGATGAAACGAATGCGGTATTTGGCAACTGTTAAATTTGCCGTATCTTATAGTATTATGGATGTTTGATTAACTGAACAGCCATGTTAAACGTTCTTTATACTGACGGCGATAACAGGGCCTAGCCGCCAATTAGTAGGTAATCATGTCTCTATGAAGTGACAGAAGTGAAAGAAAGAAAGAAAATATTCATTTGCCGACAATAACAATAGAACAATACAGATAAAAAATACAATATCGCCCAGATTAAAAATAAGAGTAAAAAAAAAAATAGTTTCAGGAAGTTTATAAGGATGATGGATGAAGTAACGTGATGTTTATTTGAACGCCTGTATAATTTCGCTGAACACTATTATCTTACATACCACAGGCTCGGTTAAGGAAGAAACAAAAAAACTGACCCAAGCACCCCGTAGAGCCTAACGTAAGAACCCATGCAACATACCACAGGCGTCGGGGGCCGATCACGAGCGCGCTTCATCTCATGTTCAGCCTCCTCCTCGTTCGGGATGTCGTGGACGTCGCCAAAAGCGATTCCCGCGCCTCGACGCACGTTCGCGTTTTGACGCGCCATCTCCGTCGCTACCTGAGCCGACCACCGGGGCGGCTTTTGGGAACTACAAGAGATACAGTATTGAATGTTCGACAATTTTTAACATGATTAATCAGTAATCACATTAGACGACATACTTATACTGTGATTACCCGATGAGCTTCCAAATATTTCTACGCGGTGTCCCATTTTTCTTGGTACATCATGGTAGGTAGGTAGATACGTCATTCATTAAAATTGCATGAAGAGTACCCGTGTAAAATGACATAATAATAAGCTCTGAACGTTTAAGAGTTTGGGATTTTACCACCACCCAAACCAACCAAATCATAGCAAAGCAAAACCAAACTTAAACCAAATTTCATTTGGTTTGGTCACAGCTTTCTTCCTCCTGTCAATTTTCTCAAGCACAAGTGCCTTTTAGCAATCAAACTACGGCTATATAGGTACTATAGGTATATATACCAGCATCTGATTCACTTGACCCCCCCACCCCCCAAGTCCCCAACTTCTACGAATTTTGTTGAATGCTAGGCACTAACCGTTTCTTGGGCGCCGGGCGGAAGTTCTGGAAGAACACAGTAGCGGCCCGCGCGCGCACCACGCGCTCGACGTCGCGCATAAGCAAATGCGTGCGCTGGCGCGCAAACTCCATTACGGTCGTCTCCAGTATCTATTAACCAGTTTAAATGTACATTCGTTTCTTCACAAACTCAAACTCAGAACATTTATTGACATAAAAAAACAAACTACATCACAACAAAAATAGTAAAAACATAAATAGAAGAAGAGAGAAAAATTAGAGACGTAGCTGTAGTGTGATGCCAAAAGGACTCAAGTCAGCATGCGCCGTATCCCACCCACAAACCTCACAAACTTCCTCCCAAAATCTCAAAAATTGCAATAAAAACTTTTTTTTTACTAAAGTTTACCTGCGGCCTCGCATGCCTAAACCACTTGATCCGGTATTTTGAATCGAAATTCCGAGATTTTATAAAATTCCCATGGGACTTGCCAATATTCATATCATTATCATGATCTTCACTGACGTTGCAGTAAGAGCAACTGTGCAAAACTTCGTGAGTAAGCCCAATGGTAATGATTTCAAGATTTTATCCATATCCCGTCGATACGTCGACGATTTCATACAAATTCGTCCTGCCATTTTAGCGTGAGTGAGCAACAAACATACATACCTAAACACACACCCAAACCCAACATACTTACAAACTTTCGCATTTGTACGAACAATATTAGGTACTTACTATTAATTCATTGTACCTACTTGTACAGTCATCCGAACTACATAATCTTACCAATTATAAGTCACAGCGTATAACCGCTACGTTTTAACCTTCGTCCGATATAACATACCTCTTCCAGCAGCCTCACAGGTGCAGACGGCAGAACAGTTTCCACGTCCATCCTCGCACGGGCCTGGCCCAGGGTCATGAGAGTGTCGCCTTCCGTCGACCACGCGTTATTCATCGCCTCATGGGCAAGACTCAAAGCGAACTCGAGACTCATGCCTTTAGCTCCTCGTTTCGACTGAAAACAATTTAGAGTCAGTTTTAACTTTGTCGCCAGCACCAATATCTGACACAACAAAGTTTGTATAAATATCTGACGCGACTCTATTTCCAGGGCTGGTAGGATGTGCCAGAACTGCCAGATATTAACTACCCTGGCAAATATGTCGAGAGCTAGTCGGACCCGAACTTGAAGGTTTTTGTATCACTCTGTACCTAAGAAAAGACTTTTTCGGTCCGGTGGCCCCTCAAAATTTTTTTACTAGGTATTCATTATTTTTACACAACCTGTGTAAATTTCAAGCATCTTCCTATTGAATCGTAATCGGTTCAAAAGACACAACTATGACGGACAGACAGAAAAATAGACAAACATTTTGACAGTAGATTCCGTAACGGGACCAGTCAGTCGAAACAGCGCTATACAAAATTTTATAAATTGTACCAAATTGTCGGGAGGTTTTTAATATTTTTTGATGCTAAACAGAGAGGTGGACCAAGATGGAGTTATTTTAATGTAAGGTTCTAACCCTTTCAAACTCTTCTCCCATTTTCCTGACAAGCTGCGCCGCCTTCGCGTTCCCACCATGCAGCAGCTTCCAGTTCGCCAACCTGATGCGTTGCAGCTCCAGGTCCGTAACGTATGCGTAGATATCTGCTTTCCTGGTAGGAAAAAAAGCAAGTATCATTGAAGGAGAGTTGGAATTTGTATTTTATGCTTCACAATTAGGTTACGTGACCAAAAAAAAACTAGTCCGTCGGTTCAATTATCAGAAAAAAATTTAACAACGTATTTTTTCTGACAATTACTTAACCAAAAAATTGTAAAGACATAGCCAGTGATGTTACGCGAGCCAATCAACTTTTTTACCAACACTAATCTGTCCGCGACATTTTTCAAACAATTGCAGATTTTTGTGAGTAAACGTGTTTTTTCTGTAATTTAATAGATGGTATACATGAATACATACCATCCTACGTAAGTTCAACCTATTAAACCGTGAAATATCTTGTTGGAAGTACGACTTTTTGGTAACGCCAGAGACAATTTTGGTAACGCAGGAGAGGCCAAAAGTTGATTGTTGATTGACCCACGCGCTGCGATCGCTTATCCACTTCTGCCGCTGACTTTCCAATTGCAAGTATTTCACGTAATAGGATAAAATAAAGTAGAATTATGGTTAGGTACTTGGCTCTACGCGCTGCGCCAGCATTCATATCCTCGGTGTACAATTTGAGAAGGAGCGCCTCTTCCTGAATCTTATGGTTTTGAGCAGACACTCGCGCCGACCATTTTCTGTTTGCCTGGTAGCAACAACAATGACATTTAATACTGGTTAAAACAATAATATTTAATATTTTAAGCGCAGCGTAAAACGTCCAACGAGATGGACGGATACCTGATTAAAGCCGCAGGGTTTTCGGTAGTTACAGCCGCTTCCAAACGAACGAAGCAACTGCAGGGCTACTACAAAACTCGAAGTTCGTGTCGTGCGTCCCTCTCGCTCTCGTATTAAATAGTATGTATCAGAGGGACCGCACGACACGAATTTCGAGTTTCGAGTTTCGTGGTAGCCCTGCTGGAGGTCTATGGGGGAGGCTATATCCAACAGTGCACATCCTACGATTGATGATGATGTTGATGATTATTAATTTCGGTGTGATTGGGATTTCTTAGGTTTTCGGGAGAATTCGAATCTAAATTGTCTTGGCTTACGAGTCAATCTGTGTACCTATCCTTTTATCTGTGTCTGCTTGTGTTATTATCATTGTACGAGTATTTAACTATTAAACAGACGAATTGACTTTGATTGTTTTTTTTATAAGTATGTTGTTCAACTTCACTTCCAATTTAACTTTATTTACAAAACAGCAAACTAGAAATTCTTAGGAAACCTCACAGTTAGTAGGATTTTTACTCAATTTGATCAATTCAATTTGTATGATTTCATACAAGTGCCTATCAATTCTGAATCTAAGCTGCTCTGGTTAAAACGAGCCGTGAAATTGCACGTCGTAACGGTTGTAATTTGATTTGGCTCCGGGGCTCAATGGGGAAGTTATTGGGCTATTAATATATCGTTAATACGATTGACTTGAGATACGGCGTGGCATCTACGCATTCCGGGAAAGGACGGCGTGTACTTGTAAGCCATCATCATTATCATCATTATCATCATCATCATCATCATAATCTCGGCCTATAATTATAATAGGTAGGCGTTCTGGTGGGATTTCATACCCACCATTGAATTTCTTTAAGAAAATCAAAACGTTTACTCTGCAAGTAGGTCGCAAATGGTGTTTTTGCATGTCACTTTTTTTTAACTACCAGCGCTTCAAGAAAGACCATCATTGCCAAGAATGCGCCGTAAAAATCTTGGCAGAAAGAAAGATGCAGCAGCAGTAGGTCTCCTCGCAACGGTTTTCTTCGACGTTAAAGAAAGCCCATGGTAAATTTCAAATGTGATTTTGCACATAAATCCAAAAAAAACTCAATAGGTACAACCCCGAGCTCAAACCGACGGCCCATGAGACCCTTAGCTTAATTAAGATTATCGCATAGCGAAACAGAAGAAAAAAACCATTTCAAGTGGTTGGCACTTAGTCTTACCTCACTTTCCAAATACTTCGCTTTTGCCTCCCTTTCGTGTTTGAGTCGGGCAAGGCGCTTCTTCTCATTGGTCCGCCACTGCCGTACCATAGTGATCTTGCGTCTGAGTTCCATTTCGGCCGCAGCTTGGACTCTCTGCTTGATCCTGTTTTGTTTCTCGCGCGCTCGCTCCGCGCGCTCTTTGCGCATACGCTCGTTGTACTCTTGCAAGTAAATCATACGCATTTGGATTTTCTTCTCTTGTTCTTTCGCTCTGCAATGAGAAGAATTGAAATTGTAAAAATTTGATAAGGCAAATGTACCGCATAGGTGGTTTCACTGGTATGTCCTTGCGGCACATCTTCAGGGAAATGACGTATGTAACTTTATGAAGTTTAATGCTTTTATTACTCTGGGGATGTATCAAAAGAAGACTGTTACATTGGTACGAGTCTATGAATCTGTTAGGAGACAACAAATTGGCATCATTGCATATACCCAGAAGAACGTTTCATAAAGTTTGTAGTCATTTATGTACATTGGGTACTATTATAAAGCTCGACACTTTCAGCTCGACGAGGACTAAAAAGAGGTACCTAAAAAAAATTATGCATAATCCTAGCGACCGAAACCAGTGTTTTTCCGATCGCATCATTAAAATTAATGAAAAACCTCAACACCTAGTGCGTTTTTCAGTGGGGAGGCGTGCAAGTATAATAGGCCTAGCATGAAACGTTTGTATTATTACATGCGTGTTTTAGTTTATCTCAGAGCATTTCGTAAGTTGAGTTTTAGTAAGAATTAAGAAACTATACTTAAGTGCTTGAAATGTGTTTTTTGTTAGTACGATTTCGTGAAGATCTGCTTGAAAATTAACCGAATTCTCAATTCTATTTGGCCTTTAGGCAATTTTCATTATTTTTTTGTTTATAGCTGGAATCTGTGGCAGTAACCTTATTAGATATTTTTTTAATAAAATGTTGCTACCTGAAAGTCCATTTTGAAGAAAGAGTGCCAAGTTTTGAGATTATATTTGCATTATAATTTATTTTATTTAACTAGCTTTTGCCCGCGGCTCCGCCCGCGTGATATTCGGTTATCGCGCGCGGATAGAAAGTAGCCTATGTCACTCTCGGGCCTATAAACTATCTCTATGCCAAAAATCACGTCGTGAAAGTCGTTACGGCGCGAAAGACTTACAAACATACAAACACACAAACACACTTTCGCATTTATAATATTAGTATAGTATAGTATGGAAGTATGGGTGACACTGTAATGTCTCGACGCTTTTGAATTCCTTGCATCCATTAAGCGCTTGTTACACCTATTAATATAATAACGGAGACAATTAACAAACTCGTTTTCGTCCTAACTTCAAACTTATGTCACGGAAAATACTGAAGCCCCTTGTAAGTTGTGCTAGTCGCGCCGGTTTCAGGAGAATAGTTTTCCAACGTTCCACCTTTATGCTGTCGCGTACTCGAGTTTCTTTTAATTAAAACGAGTCGCATGTTTTTCATCTAAAACATGTTAAATGTGAGGTGCATGTTTTAAACTACACTGCGAGCAGTAAAAATAAGAGTGATCTTACAAAATTAAAGTGCCGAAGTGGCGCCCAAACATGGGGCCCTTAGATTCGTACTAATATTTCGAAAGGTGTTAATAGAACTTTTATACCTACTTTACTATTGTTTCGTAAGTTTATCAACACCTTTACAATCACACCCATTTGTAGATTTTTTTTGACATTCATAGGTGCTTGTTATAGACTTAATTGAATAAAGACATTTTATTTTGACTTTGAAAGATACGCACATGGCCTGTTTTTGTGTTTACTAGTAATCCCTTTCTAAATCTGTTGGCTGTACGAATAAGATTGATATCTTAATTAACGAAGAACACAGACGAACAATAGATTACCACAAAGCTTTAATTACTGGATCAAGCTGTTCGCAATTCGGTTCGTGATTTCGGATTGTGATTTTGCATATTGAAATTGTTGCACACAAGATTGGGATTCATTTGAATTTCGAATTGTAGATGCGGCCGGGTCCAAAATTACCTTAATTGACAGACAAACAAAATAAATCGATTTTCAGACTGTTCTGTATTGATTGCCATATTATTATGTCGAAGTATGTTTTTAAACATTTTAATTTACGGTGGTCACACTCCGCTCCTATCCACTATTTTTGGCAATGAAATCAGGTGATTCCTCAGTTGGAAGCGCCTTTTTTTCGTAATTTGAACTGAATGCAGCCATTATGATTCCCGAACTTTAGAAAGCTTTTCTTAGTATTAATAGTAATCGATGGATGGTGAAACAGCCCCTTAGACTTTAATTAAAAAAATAACGTAAACTGTGTGTTGTTGCTGAACACTCCTTAAACACTGCGCTGATCAGAAGGCTGATTGCGACACCAGAGGTAAGAGTTGACAGTAATCCCGGCGGAGCTGAAGAATTCGAGCCAACGGTGCTCGCTGCTAACGCCCTAAGATTCTGTCCTACAGCAGGCGAGGAACCATCAGGGGAAAGATTCTAGCAGTGGCTATCCTTTCCAAAAATTCGACGAATTATCAGATATTCCACGCAACAATCTCTAACAGAAATCTACTAACAATGATGGAGTACGTGCGGTCCTGCCTGTCGCTCAGCTTAACCTTTTCCAATACACTCCGGAGCTTGGACTCCCATCTATCCTTTTAATTAATCACCCGGCGCAATGGAGGACGGCTGACGAGTGACGCCACTAAATAGGTTATGCAAATGCATCCAGTACGCTAGATTTACTAGAACCGCAGGGCTACTACGAAACTCGAAACTCTAAGTTCGTATCTTACTGTCCCTCTCGCTCTCGTATTAAACATTATAAGTGTCAAAGGGATCGCACGACACAAACTGGAGTTTCGTAGTAGCCCTGCAGCGTTCAGGTGGTGTAGACGGGACAGATTAAAAAGTATAAACTAGTTAAGCGCGATGAATAAGAACAAAGAGTACGTACAAAAAAAATTTATAACAAAAAATAGAACCGACTACAAAAAACCATGAAAATAATTTTCTACCAGTCTGAAGTCGGTGCCTCAGCACGAGCCAGCAGGAGTGATTGAAGCCATTTACTCGTATAGTTGTAGGTGAGGTAGACGATTATAGGTCCACTCCTGCTGGCTCGTGCTGAGGCACCGACTTCAGACTGGTAGAAAATTATTTTCATGGTTTTTTGTAGTCGGTTCTATTTTTTGTAATAATTTTTTTTTTCACGCTTTTTAGTGTAAAACATCTAAGATACAATAGTTTAATGTCAACTGCTCATCACCTTTTACGAAAAATTGCTATTTCCGATGCAGAGATGTTCATTATTGAGGAGTCCTGGTGCTTCACCACCCATTCCATTTCACCATATGTGTTCCGAGGAGCATAAATTGCTTAGCAACTGTGTTAAAGCATTTGAAATTCAACCCATGAAATACTTGTTATTGAGTAATAACTCTGATGGTCAACTGTGGTCTTCATCATCAGTTCCACTTTACCAAATGATGATTTTCAAGAGCAAATGCACGAGTTACTACTAAATATATCAAAATTACCATAGGTGTCCCTACAACATTTGAAGAGTTCCCTCGATTTCCTTAGGATCCAATCATCAGATCCTGATTTGGTGCTTATGGGACCTAATTGAAAGCATTTCTGGACGAACGCAAAAAAAAAATTTCAAATCGGTTCATAAATGACGGAGTTCTGAGGTAACAAACATAAAAAAAAAAAAAAAAAAAAACATACAACCGAATTGATAACCTCCTCCTTTTTTTGAAGTCGGTTAAAAAATAGGGAATCAAGTACGGGTAGTTATATTTGTTATTGATATAAAGTTTTATGCTTGTTCGAGTATTTATCAATTTCACGGTGGATGCAGATTGCTTTCAACCGCAGCAACTGGAGATCGGGAGGCCCATGCTATGTCCAACAGTGGACGTCTATTGCATTCATTTCATTTCATTTATTCATTGCATATCACATAGATGGAATTATAAATAGGCAGGTATACATGTGACGCCCTGTTAGGACACAGCAATATTAGAGGGCTAAATAAGTATTCTATTGTATTCTCCTAAGGTTAAACAGAAATTTTTTTCGAAAAACTTTTTTTGTGCCGCTGAGTATAGTTATGAGTGAAAACCGCGAAAGCTTAAAACATTACGTATTATATGAGATCAATCCGAAAATCGACGGAAAGTCGATCGTGGCACATTAAAGCCCTATTTTGGAGTGCAAGAATTATTGTTTAAGTTGCGGTAGATACATTTCTGTAGATAATTGATGAGTTTGAATTTCATGAGTGAGGCCCAACAATGTGTCGAAATTTGTAATTTAACATTGGGGTTCAGGCTGTTTTACTGACTCGACTAGTTAATGGTATGCTATTTAAACTTTCTAGGGTGCTTTGAACAAACAACGAACGTAACAATCAACGTTCAGTTACTAGCACAATATCTGAC
Source organism: Choristoneura rosaceana (assembly GCA_037349165.1). Taxonomy (NCBI): domain Eukaryota; kingdom Metazoa; phylum Arthropoda; class Insecta; order Lepidoptera; family Tortricidae; genus Choristoneura; species Choristoneura rosaceana. The sequence goes on from JAZBNJ010000026.1 coordinate 5,560,464, forward strand.
ACAACCGAGCACGCATAAATATCTCATACGGCTCTATCTCTAGGGACGGTAGGACGCGTCAGATATTTTTGCTTTGCACGCTCTGCTGTGGTATATATTAAAGCATATTAATATGACTGTAGTGGCCAAGAAAAGATGTCATACAAGCCTTCCATCAAGCGAGATTGGGCCGAAACGTAAGTCTATTTTTTATATAAAAAAAAAAAACAAAATCTATGAAAGAATCATATTTTGAAAGATCATTAGAAGTACAGTCAGAGTAAAAAAAGGTTCCTCACCTTAAGATCTATTTTCCTTTGCTCAGTATGAACGCTCATCTGCTTTACCGATTGAGTAGGACATACTGCGTCAACCTGTCAACCTGCTAAACATAATCAGGTGACCATAGAAACCCTACAACTAAACCTTGGCACTGACAAACATTGACAATTAAATAGAACATTATTTGATTGAAACTTTTACGTAGTTGTTTATTAAAAAGGTTTTGTATTGATATGAAACTAGACATATGTCAGAGGTGTATACCATTTTGATCCTTATTGTCATGCCCAGTAAGTATAATTTGATATGCACTTGTCTACTTAGTACTTCGGTTTCAAAACGTACTAAGAGTCTATGACTTCGTAAAGGAATCAATTTAATAACTGACGAAGGTTTTTCTACCCCCACTGTACTTCAGTTCATTAGTGGTATCATTCCTATTGTAGACATTAAAGTTTATTCACTGACAACTCGTCTACGTCATAATGTCTGCCTGTCTGCGCGTCAGACGCGTCTACCGAAAATTTACTAAAACGCGACTGACACTGAATACAAAACGCTGTCACAATAGCAAGCATTGCGGATTTAACTATGTATTTGACGTTTAAAGTTCGCGCACGAAAACCATTGTCGCATTGTGTATTTCATTAAACTCTCTCCACGTACAGAGAAACGAGTGTTACAAGAAAACGCCCAGCATTTTTATATACATTAAATTTATGTCATATGAGGCTATTGAACTGATGTATTGGTTTAAAAACAAAGTAAACATTTAGGTACCCATTACTGACTAGGTATACCTAGCACCGTAAAAATAATTCTCATAACTTGGATTGATTTTCTTATGTGACGTTAGTCCGGACAAGTAAAAATATATGTACAATACAATACAACACAAAGACTCTTTATTGTACACCAGAAATATGTAGTAAGCGACAAAGAGAGAAAAATTTTAAAAAAATATCTGTGCTTTCGGAAAGCTTCGCAGTGTCTTTTAGTCCGAATTACTGTAGTGTTTGATGTCGAAAGTCTTTGACCAGTGTGTGTAGCTAGTAATGGAAATACGGATCTGAGACTTGGGCGCTAACGATGGGCCTCATAAGGAAGCTCAAAGTCACTCTAGAAGTTTCTCAGCGGGATAGAATCAAAAATAATGATATACGCAGTAGAACTAATGTTACCGACAAAGAATTGAATTTCTATTCTAATTGCGAATCTGAAGTGGCCGTGGGCGGGGCACATTGCTCGCAGGACTGATAGCCGATGGGGTCAGACGGTTCTCTAATGGCGTCCGCAGACCAGGAGACGAGCTCTCGGTAGGCCTCCAACAAGATGCAGCGAACGCCCTGGTTAAGATCGCGGGATCGCGTTGGATGCGGAAAGCACTTGTAAGTCCGGTCTGTCTGGGGGAGCTCTATGTCCAGACTGGACGTCTTTCGGCTGACATGATCATGATGATACTGTGATCAGGTGTTAGATGTTAAAATTATATTTTTCATCGACTATACAAAAGCGCTCGCTGGTAGAGTCAAACAAATCATTTTCTCAGAATCCATATGTATATATCGAGGGGTGAAAGGCTAATGGCGTTAAGCGACATTTTTGTAACTTTACAGGAGAGCGTTTTAAAGTTTTAAAATTTAGAAAAAAATTCATAGTTTTTGAATTTATTAACTGATTTTGATTCTAAATACACAGTTTTTTTTAAAATTTAATACCGCTTCTAATGTTTAATAAATCAATTTAATAAAACGAGAAAATAAAGAAATAAGTGTCGCTTGAGTTAAAAATTCTCCTTCCTCTTATTTTTTAGAGCAAGGAAAAACGACTTAAGCGACGTTTCAAGTCTTTTTTGGAATACAACTAAATGGTTTAAGAAACAACGACTAGGAATATCAGCGCAAGGCTAAATGACTTAAGAGGGTCGTAAATGTAGTTTTCGTGTAAAGCTAAAAGGTTTAACTGCCTTATTACAAGTGCAATAGATTATGGCTAATATGCTTAAAGTCCCATTTCACTAGTTTTTAAAAGCAGGAAAAGTAGCTTATGGAACGATTACTATTTTGTTCGTATTAATTTAAATCCCAGTAATTTCAAATTTCATCTGAGGTTGGTGTTTGAAACCGATATAAAAAGTATCAACATGAACATTGTAGAAAACAACAAAAAAGTAAGATAGAGAATAAAATGCAGAAAATGACGTAAAAAAATATTAGGTCAGACACAGAGATTGCAATCCGGATAATCCGAAGTTCGAAAATCCGGATTTTTTAGGATTTTATGCGTGAATTTTAAATCCGGATTTTCGATTCAAAAATCCGGATAACCGGATTTTTTAATTTACCTACATATCAACCTTAATTTTTATATTTTTGCTACCTCAGAACTCCGTCATTTATGAGTCGATTTGAAGAAATTTTCATTCGTCTAGGAATGCTTTCAATTAGGTTTCATAAGCACCAAATCAGGATCTGATGATTGGATCCTAGGCAAATCGAGGGAACTCTTCACATATCGTTTTATTTAAATATTGTTCCTACAATATTTGAAGAGTTCTGCTTATGGTAATTTCGATATATTTAGGAATAACTCGTGCATTTGCTCTTGAAAATCATCATTTGTTGAAGTGGAACTGATGGTGAAGATCAAATTTGACCAATGGAGCGACTACTCAATAACAAGTACTTCACGGGTTGAATTTCAATTACTTTAACGCAGTTTAGCTCATCGTAATTCATATGGTGAAATGGAACGGGTGATGTGATGAATCACCAGGACTCCTGAATAATGAACGTCTCTGCACCGGAAAAAGTAATTTTACGTAAAAGGTGACGAGCAGTTGACATTAAACTATTGTATCTTAGATTTTTTACACTAAAAGCGTGGAAGTGAAAGTGATTTTTTTTTAACAAAAAATAGAACCGACTACAAAAAGCCATGAAAATAATTTTCTATGAGTCTAAAGCTGAAGTCGGTGCCTCAGTACGTGCCAGCAGGAGCGATTGAAGCCCAATATACTCGTATAGTGGTAGACGGCATTCCTGTATTATCTTGCGGTCATGTGCGCCGGAGTTGTCTCTTGTTCTGACTCGCCTATATCGCTTGTCCCTGAGGACTGGTCAAGTTACGAAATCTTGGAAGATTGCCAATGTCAAACCTGTCCCTAAAAAAGGAAGTCGGGCCGACCCTGCCAACTACTGACCTATCGCAATCACCTCCATACTCTGTAAGATTATGGAGTATGTTTTAAACAAGCGTCTCCTTGCATACCTGGAAACCAACGACCTCCTCAGTGACCGTCATTCGGGTATCGGGTTTCGTCGAGGCCGGTCTACTGGGGATTTTCTTGTGTATTGCACTGACCTCTGGAGCGAAGCCATTGAGAAACATGGTGAGGGTCTTGACGTGTCTCTTGATATCTCTAAGGCTTTCGACAAGGACTGGTAAGCTTCCAGCATACGGTATTGCTCCTGGGCTTTGCATCTGGATCGAAGATTTCCTGAGAAACAGATCGATTTGGGTTGTTGTTAATGGCTTTTCGTCCGATCTCCTTGGCATTAATACTGGTGTCCCTCAGGGGTCTGTGCTCTTCGCGACTCTTTTTTTGCTGCACATCAACGATCTGCTGGTAACAAGCGGTTTCTTTGGGTGTGCAGATGACAGCACACAGTCTCGATGAGATACTTATCCGATGCGAAGTCTGGATCAAAGGTCCAATGTTTCAGGGAGTCGATGATCGAGGGGGTTAACTCTACCTTGGAGACTTTCCGGAATGTCCCCGTTCCGATTAACGACCGTCTTGAGCTCTTAGGGCTGATCTCTCATCCAATCTAAACTTCGGTCGCTACATCGAGCCTATGGTAAAGACTGCTGCCAAAAAACTGAGAATACTCTCCAGGGTGAGACGGTACTTCACCTCGGAGCAGCTCTGAAATCTTTACAGAGCTCAAGTTCTCTCTTGCATGGAATACTGTTCCCAACTCTGGGATAGGTCTGCTAAATAGTTATCAGCAGGATGCTTTGGACTCGTTGGACCGCCGAGCGAAGAAAATCATAGGCAGTGACTCACTCGTGGGGGCAAATCTTCTAAGTCTCGAACACCGTTGACGAGTGGCTTCCCTTTCGGTTTTTTATCGGTTACATTTCGGTGTGTGCGAGGAGGTTTTACATAACCTGATACCCCCTTCCTCTTTCCGTCACCGAACGACTAGGCGCGGCGAGCAGTTGCACTCTTATGTTGTAGACATTCCTCTATTACGCACGAAGCCGCTTGCCTCTTTTTTTATTATGCGGACGGCTAAGGAGTGGAACTCTCTGCCGAGGTCAGTTTTTCCAAAACGCTATAATCTGGACATCTTTAAGGTCAAAGTGAACAGACACCTTCTAGGCAAACGTGTGCCATCTTAGGCCTCATCTTCGTCTTCCATCAAGCGAGATTGAGGTCAAACGTAAGCCTATTTTGCATAAAAATAAAGGTGAGGTATACGATTTTCAGGTCCACTCCTGCTGGCTCGTGCCTCAGGCACCGACTTCAGACTGGTAGAAAATTATTTTCATAATTTTTTTCTAGTCGGTTCCATTTTTTGTAAAATTTTTTGTTTGTTGGTTTTTATTGGATTGTTGTTTTATTTTCAATAAAGAACCCTTTAAAGGGCGACGGTTGCTCTTGAGACCATAAGACGTTGTCCATAGAGAATAATAATGACCGTAATCCATAAGACTCAAAATTAATAGTGTTCACATACTATTATAATCTATTCAAAGCTTGAAGAACTTATTGGATAGATTGTGAAAAAAATTGGTGCAAGAAAGTCTTGCTCTATAAAGGGTTAAATTTTGATTTTTTTTTTCATTTTTAACAAAAACAGGCCAAGACCAGTAATAAAACAAACTTTTTTTACTAGTGTAGCAACTATAGAAGTGCTAAACCTTTTTTAAAACTAAATATTTACACCTGAAATAAGTTACATACATTTGTATAGAAAATCCGGATTTAATCCGGAATCCGGATTTAAGTTGCTGGAAATCCGAAAATCAGGATTTCCCAAAATGCGTCCGGATTTGCAATCCCAGTCAGACAACTATAAAAAAACTTATCAAAAATACAATGACCAGTATTTTAGCAACTATTATTATTATTTTTTATTATACTTAATCATTACTTCAGTCAGCCAACTGTAAAAAACTTGACAAAACACAATTATTAAGTAATATTTTTAAAAACTAATAATTTTGATGCACTAAAAAAGAATCTTGTAAAAAAATTAAGAGAGTTAAACAAATTTAAACTTTAGGTTGAGTCTGATTCTGACGCACGTCTACTATTCGCAAGTAGGTTTTAGATGCCAAAAACTTTTTAGGTTAGTCTTAAGCGACGTTGATCAACTGGTGTTATAGTTAAAAATATTAGCTGAACGCACATTGTAGTGAAGGAAAACGGATTCAAGTACATAAATATTTTTATGTGTCAATTTATGTGACCGATTTCTTTTAAAATATACAGGAAATAATAACTTAAATAACCAGTTCACCTAATATTGGAGAAAGGCTAAATTGCTTTAAGTAGCTTTGTTAAGGTAAAATCGTCTAAGGTCAAATAATTGAAACGACGTGTTTTGTTTATTTTTGCTGCAGGCTAATTGATTCAAACGACAAGTTTCTTATATTTTTGTGGAAAGACATTTGTTTTAAGCGACTAGCTTCATACATTTCGGTCACAGACTACTTGCATTAAGCGACATCTATTTGTGTATTACGGAGCAAGCTAAGTAATTCAACCAACCATTAGCTTTTGAAATAGAAAATGGAAAAAAGCTTTAAAAACCATTTGGCTTCTATGACGAGAAAGGAAAAACGGTTTAAGTCATTAGCCACAGTATTTTAATATAGCTTAAGTCAACCGTGTTAAGAAAAAAGGTAATTTTTGTGTCGCTTCAGTCAGCAGTGGAGTGAAAAACAGCGTCCAATCTATTTGCATCAAGCGACAAAAAATAGCTCTGATTGGCGTGAAACCCGGCTCAAAAGACGCGGAAAAATTTGCTGATTCCGAATATGTATATAACTCAATATCGCCCATAGTGTCGCTTAACGCCATTAGCCTTTCACCCCTCGATATTATGTTGTAAGTGCACCGAAAGGAAAAGTCCGCTAATAATTAATTCTAATATTAGATATTCGAATTTTAATTTGATAAATTGTGATCCGTTAGACGGTTTCAGTATAATTAAGATGGCCCAATCAACGTTCTGCTAATTGAATTACAGATGCGTATGATTATTCAAACGCCAAGTGATTGCTGCCATTAGTTTCGAGAAATACCTCCATGAATGCTACTGATTATGATCTAATCGAATCAGTCCATGCCGTGTCCGGTTTTAGAATAGGAATAAGATGGTCCCATCTTTCCCCGTGGGAGCCGTAAAAAGAGATCGAGGGGTCAGGCCCTATATTGTGAAGTGTAAAATTCGAACTTCGTATCTTGCCGTCCCGCTGACGCTAGTTTTATTTAAAACGAGAGTGAGTGAGACGGTACGATACGAACTTTGATTTTAGAATTTCGTGCCTAGTAGACCCTGATGTGAAAGTGGGCAACAGCGCTCTCTTTTACTGACTACGAGCTTCGGACTCCAGGAGGATGTTCATCCTGTAGAGACGGTAAAGTCTACCCTCAAATTAAAGAACGTATATAAATAAATTGGACCCGTTAGATGGCGCTGTTGTTAGTATGTATGTAATCATAATTTTAATGTACTAAGTGTTTTTTGGGGCAGGACAACGTCTGCAGGGTCCGCTACAATACAGTACAACAATACAATACAAAGACTCTATATTGTTTACCAGAAATAGTAAGCGATATAGAAAACGGATACAAAGAGAAAAAAAATCCGCTAGTTCATAGTAAAACCTCAGTTATTGGCTGTAGGTACACGAAGTTCATAAGTGTATTTAGTTAGTTTCCAATAAAGCCGGGGAGTTGCTTTCAAGGCAATGTGTACCAATAATATGAATGTGTGTACGTAACTCGATTGTTCCTGGTTTGTAAAGTGCACTTCTGTTTACTCCAGCATTATTATATTATAGTGCAAAATGTAGTTTCTCGTACGTTTCTTGCAGGATTGGAGATTTCCTTATAAAAGTGGAGGGAAAATCTGTGTAGGTACAGATGTAGTGATCTGTTCCCATCTGAATGCTCCATGACACATTGTATTGTACAAATAAGTGATGCATTTTATGATAGAGGACTTTAGTTATTATTAGTACTGATAAATGTCAAACTACAAGTTTGAAGTATTTATCATCCAAGAATGTATTCCATGATCAGATTATATAGAGAATGTAGAGGTGGCGTTAACCACTCTATATCGATTATTAGCACCCCGGGCGGTTTTGTATGTAAGTAGCTAGGTACAAGAGTAGGTATTTATTAACTAACTAGCTTTTGCCCGAGGCACCGCCCGCGTGGTATTCGGTTATCGCGGGCTGTTCCCTCGGGAACTGTGCATTTTTCCGGGATAAAAAGTAGCCTACGTCACTCTCGGGCCCATAAACTATCTTTATGCCAAAAATCACGTCGATCCATCGCTCCGTTACGGTGTGAAAGACGGACAAACACACGTTGGCATTTATAATTTTAGTATGGATTATGTCCTTAAAAAGTTAAGATTTTGTGCGCCTTATCACCCCCTTGGTGGCTGTAGGTGCTTGTAGTGAGTTGTCGTTGTCACCCCTTGGTGCTTGGCACCCGGGGTGGACCGCCCCCGCCCCCATTTGCGCCGCCAGTGACGTGACACATACGAACGTTGCCGAGAAAATACGAAAAAGAATTTTATTATTCACTGCATCTAAACCTAGCTATCGTTTAATAATTTCAATGAATCTTTGAATTTGTTCAAAGCAGGTGGGTATCTACTGCCTGATTCTTCTTGTAATTAGCGGCAACTGTCTTGAAAACTTTCTCTAAGATTTTCGGTATCTAAGAAACAATTAGAGCGACAGTAAAATTGAGGTACGATCACAGACTTCAAAGTTATGCTCAGACAAAGTCATAATTATAAGGATAGGTACGTATTTTTTTGAGAATTTATTAGATATGATGGATGGAAATAAATATGTTTTCATATTATATTTTACTATATCACGACGCTTACTAGGGAATAGCAGTATCGAGCAATTTTTTTTACAAAATTAATTTCGAACTGGAAAAGTAAACATGTAAGTATGGCTTTTTATCCAGACAGGCTTGCCTCACGATTTTAGTTGACGTGCAATTTTTCTAATTGCATTATTAATAATTCAGTGGTTTTAGTTTATTAAGTTTTTGGTGAAAATCAGTAAAAGTGTTTAGTATGTAAGCGGGATATAGAAACAGTATATTATATACCGTAAGCTTAGGTAACTTTCCTTGGTTCAATGCTAATTTCGACCTCGAATATTTTTTTAACAGAAACAAAGGGCAAGTAAGTACCTACTTTGCGTAAATAAAATAGCAACCACTTAAAAACAAAATTGCGTAAGGAACAATTTCAGCAAAGAATTCTGTTCATAAACCAGGACTAAATTACTAATTACCAGTAAATGGAGAATTATGGAGCAAGATATAGATGGTATTCGCGACAGGGCAACGTAACTGGAAGGCTACTCCGAAACACAATATTCGAAGTTCGTGTCTTGCGATCCCTCTCGCTCTCGTATTAAATAGTATAAGTGTCAGAGGGACCGCACGACACGAACTTCGAATTTTGTGTTTCGGAGTAGCCCTTCTGGTAGCAAAGCTTTCCGCGCTTGGGAAAAGGTTTAAAATGGGTTTGCATACACTTTCTTGGTTGTCGCGGTGAATAGGTACACGAGTAGAGCTTAGAGCATGAAACTATCCGGAGACACCAGGCACCAGCCACTAACGAACCTAACCTACACCTAGAAACCATACATAACCTTGTTATAGCAATTACACCTATCATTTTTGAACATGAAACTACCGTGAGACTCACTCAGTGATAATTTATTGGATAACTCACGTCTGAAATCGAGTTTAGCTCGACATGTACAGTACACCTAATATAATTATGTGTTTGTGCGCGTAAAGCTCAAGGTGTTTGACATTTTCGTCTCGTTTCGTTTGTCTGCTATGCATTAGGAATTTTTTTTCAACATGACAAGTATTAAAAAATGCTGCATGATTTCTACAACTTGACGTTTGATTTATAAGCTTACAAAGAAAATAAATTTAACTTTCTTCAATTTTATTTCTACACAGCTGAATGACAAGTTTAATCACGGGCTTTACGAGGAAAACATCGTGATAGCCACACGCCTGGGCCATACTACGAAGTCGTATCTTGCCGTCCCGCTGACGCTTATATTATTTCATACGAGACTGAGAGGGACGGAACGACACGAACTTCGATTTTCGAATTTCGTGGTAGTCCTGCTCAGAGATTCAATAGTGAGTGAAGTTGCCAATCCGCACTGGGCTCAAACCTTTTCATTCTGAGAGATCTGGGAGGCCTGTGCTCTGTAGTAGAACATAAATAGGTCGAGATAATGATGATGACGCCTCCGGTTGTTTTTATACTCCAAGATACCCGAGTAAAGGCATTGCGTGAAAACTAAATGGAAATAAAGCGTCGACATTAATCAGCAGGCTCCCGGCGCACGTTCGCGCTTCGTTAGGCTCGTTTAGCTTATTTCGCACGCATAAATATTTAATTTCTACTAAATCTTCATACTTAAACTGGAGACGAGTCGGAATCGAAACAGTTATAATTACATTTGGAAGATGCTCATTGTAATTTCAGATTGAAAGGTACACGTGTATAAGTTACACACAGCAATATGACAGAAGAATGGACTAAGATTCCAGTGCTCAGCCAGATCTTCAAGGTGGAATGTTTTTTAAATGTAAATCGTTTTAAAAGATCAAGTGTAATAATCTTTAGATACCTATTTAAACATAAACGTATTAGAAGTTATAATGATTGAAAGCCTTGAACAAAGCGAATAAACAAACGCGAAATTTAGTTTTAATTGGACTAGCTCAAGTAACTTTTACGAATGCCAAACTTTCTGCAAGTTGTGTGGAATTTTCCCGAAGCGTTTTCTGCTAAATTCAGTATGTTTTGATTGACAAAAATTATTTTAGAAAATTGACAAAACTAGTACTTAGGTTATATTGTTTCAACACAGTGATATTGACGGTGTTATCGCTGTCATAATTTTGCAGCCATTTTAACGCAGATATGCGTTTGTGGCACCTAAAGAAGTTTTGAGATCATGTAACGGTAACCTGATTAATAAGTTAAGTTACTTGTAATTTTAAGTACTTGTAGATAAGGTTACTTAACCACTCCAAGTAGTTAAGGTTAAATTAACTGCATGTAATTGGTTAGTTAATTGCTTGTAATTTTAATCTGTAATCAGGTATCAAAATTTAGTTAACTAAGCTCTACACTCGGCGGTTATTCGGCGCTTCTCTACAGTTCTTAATTCTCAACTGATTCTCGTCTTGTAGGCAGGTGCGATAATATAATAGTTTTCTTTTATGTAGATTCAGTTTTTGGAAATCCTTGTAAATGACGAAGTCAGGGGGTTTTAAGGTGAGTGTTTTAAGCTAAGCAAAGACGGACTTTCGAGATCTACAGCTCAGAACCACTAGCACATACAGATACGACCACAAAAATGTCGTCCTTTGTTGGTGCATGTCTCTTCAGAGAAGAAAACCCTTACCGGTATTTCTGACGATAGCACCTTATTTCAATGAAGTTAGTTTTAATACGTACAGACGTTTCTTCTCCGCAAACTCGTCAGCGTGCTCCTTGGCAATCCTTTCAAGGTGTTCCCTCGCGCGCTCGGACTTAGTGAAGATCTGTTGTCGCCGCGCCACGTCCACTTCTACCCTTTTCAGCGTCAGGTCGTCGCGAGCTCGCTCGTCCTATACGAAAAATGGATGTATCGTCATGACATACCTTCCCTGCATTAATATCTGCCACACTGGAACGTGCAAAAATATCTGACACGTTCTACATTGTTCATCAAAGCGTTCTACCGTCCTTACAAATTCAGTTGTTTTCTTAGCGTCTTTCTTTTGTTGAGCTGTGCAGTGTTTAGAGATAGAATAATTTCATTTTTTGCATTTTTATCCTCGCAATGTGAAGAAAATCATTGTGTGTATCACAGGCCGTAAGGGGATTACAAACTCGAGTCATTAAAAGTATAATGAAGTGTTTCAAATCTTGAATATCGTCCAAAATGGAATATAGTCAAACGGTACATTTGATAGCTAGCTACCTATAAGTTCGTAAGAAAGAGGTAATGATCATTTCGCACATCTAGACTGAAACGGTATCAACTCCAAGCAATACAGTATTTTAATTTAGGCGTTCCAGAAGTAAGATGTAGTTATAAATTAAAATGATGTTTTGTGTGATTATAAATAGGTAATATGTCCCCCTTGAAGAAATTAGTTTTGTGGCTCCATACTACATTTTGGGTTTGATTAAGACCACATTCGTTAATTTTTATGCAAGATGACCAAAAATGACCAAACTAACCATCAGCGTGATAGTTTGATGTATCCGATCCATGAACTGATTGTACAGATACTTCCTGTACTGATTGAAATCTTTCAGCGAGCACACAGCCCTGCCATCCTTGGTGCAGAATCCGAGTTCCTTCATCCTTTTCCTAGCCGCTTTCTCGGAGAAGTGGTGGGCGAGGTGGGGGTCGTGCATTGGGACGTAGTCGTAGGAAACGTTGTGGCAGTAGGGGTCGGTGAGGTCGAAGGTAGGCCGAGGGCCGCTCGTGCCCAAACCGATGCGACGAACCTGAAAAATCAGCAGCAGTTATATATAAATATATGTATAAATATATGGGTGTATGCATGTATGCATGTGAGAATGAGGGTGGATTAATGTTTGAATGATTTGATGTAAACGAGCGACGAAATTATTGAAGACTTCTGTTGAACGAATGAGAAGAGCGAATGATGGAAAGAAAGGGGAGTTACGATCGGGTGAGCCTATGCGCTAGTTGTGTTTTCTGTTTTCTCTTGCTTTTGTATTACGTATTTCACTAGTTAAATTTTTTAATAAACTTTCTCTTATTTTAATTTGAAAAGTTTGTTTCCGTCGCACGATCCCACATGTATATTCTATGTATAATTTGTTATTGTATCATCAGTCAAATATGTCGTCTATCACCCTAAAGTTGATAATCGTTTGCATGTCACAAAACAATAATTATAACAATAATAAAAAATAACAACAATAAGTCTGTCAACTTGAAGCTCGATTTAAGCGACATTCATTTGACGGGAACTTATTAAAAAATTGATAGACCACTTATTTGGCTTCTTATACATACCTACATAAGAAATTGACATAAAATTTATTACAATAAGATACAAAATGTACAAGGGTGAACTCGTCCCATAAAGAGCTATCCCTACTATATAATATTATAAATGCCAAAGTAACTCTGTCTGTCTGTCTGTCTGTTACGCTTTCACGTCGAAACCACTGAACAGATTTTGATGAAATTTGGTGTATAGGTAGTTTGAACCCCAAGGATCAACATAGGATACCTTTTATTCCGGTAGAGGGCGCCACCGCGCGATAACCTAGATCCGCGCAGACGAAGTCGCGGGCATAAAGCTATACGACTATATATTGTAGCTTTTCGGTAGTAATATCCCCGTATTGTAATATTGCGCCATTTCGCAATATGCCTAGGAATTTCGTGATCTGGCGGATTCTACGATCGGCCGCCGACGGATATACGAGTCGGTAGAGCTCAAACTTCCCGGATCTAATACTGCTATTAACTATGACTTAATGTCGTATTTTGTAAATATTGGGCAAGCCGGTGGGAATTAGGACTTGCTCCCAGTACAGGATTTCCATACAAATACGTTAGCGGGAACGGGAATTCCCAGTTCTCGCCATACAAACTCAGTCCCGGGAGCATGCCCTAGATATACTGTAAGTACTACAAACTACGTCTTATCTAAGCACGGATCCGAAACAAATTAACACCTGCGGCTACAGTGTGTGTAGTTGGAGCTGCAATAAATCCAGGTTAGGGCGGTTGTAAATTGCTCTTGAGTTCCCGGACCGACGCTATGGGATTAAGTTATAGCTCTCTAGACACGAATCTTTTCTTATAAGACGCTTAATCGAGCCAAGCGGGGGGTGAGCTAAAGATAGCGTCATGGACGTAACATTTTGTTTTTAACCCTCCAGGCAATAAGAGGGTGTTGTAAGTTTGACGCCAATGTTTGTCTGTCTATCTGTGACATCGTAGCTTTTAAGCGTTTGGATCGATTTCGAGTTATAATTTCGCCATGTCTGTCTGTGTGTCCCTCCGCGGCTACGCTCAGAGACCGTTAGTGCCTACTAGAAAGCTGTAATTTGGCATGAATATACATATCACTCACGCCAACTAAGTGGTATAAAAAAACTTTTTTTAGGGTATCTATCTACCATAGACGTAATGTGGGAGTGATTTTTTTTCCCGATTAACACTATAGTGTGGGGTATTGTTGGATAGGTCTTTTAAAACCATTGTGGGGTCGCCACGACAATTTTTCGATTCAGTGATCTGTTTTCGAAATATTCAACTTTAAAGCGTCCATCCCTGTCCCTCTAAAATATAAGCTGTTGGGTGGAAAATTAAAAAAAAAACAGAAAAGTATTAAAAATATCAAATTTATCTTTTACACATACATTTGAGGCCCACATTTTTTGCCGCTCAGTATAATATAGTTAACATAAAAAAACATGAAATAAATCAGTACCCAAACTCATTCTGCAAACTATCTAATCTGATGCGAATGCAAAACAAATTATTTATAAGCTAAACAGAGCCCGGTATAATCCAATTTGGGATCGCGATCGCCGCCGAAAATTAATTGAAAGTTTGTACAACCAACAGATGGTTGGGGAGTCTGAGCAACTTGAGGGCCTTAAATGGAATCACCGTTTAATACTTATCATTTCGTTAAATCATTCAAATTCATTGCTAGTAATTATTAAAGCTAGGATTTCTTTAAGACAATCCTAGATAATTTCGAAAGGACTCGTATTATAAGAAAAGCGTACTATTGACTGAGCCATAGTCTTTTTTTGGTAATATTTGCCCATGTACAGTCAATTGTAATAAGAACCATCACTAAAAAACCTGCTTTCGATTAAAAAAAACGGATTTAAATCGGTCCACCCGTTTAAGAGCTACGGTGCCACAGACAGACACACAGATACACAGACACAGACATACAGACAGACACACATAGCGGTCAAACTTATAACACCCCTCTCTTTGCGTCGGGGGTTAAAAATATGAACTTATTCAAAGTTTCAAAAATAAGTACCACAGACGCTTATATTCCGACGCAATAGGCCGTAGTAACATATTTTTGAGTGGTTCGAATAGATACTTATTTTTGCACTTGACTGTACGAGTAAATGGGTTGTGTCACAAACCACCTGACCCCTGCCCACCTCCCTAAATGTGAGACGTAATTTATGGATGACCCCTAATGAGACAGTCATAGTACAGTCAACCAATTTATAAACTTTATTCATTTCATTCATTCACTCAATTTGATACCTAGGGCATCATAGAACTTTATCATCCATATTAATATTATAAATGAAAAAGCCCTCTGATTCTGAGAGGAGGCCTGTGCCCAGCAGTGGGACGTATATAGGCTGTGATGATGATGAAATGAGAAAGTGTGTGTGTTTGTATGTTTGTCCTGCTTTTCCGCCACAACGGAGCAACGGATCAAAGTCATTTTTTGACATAGAGACCAGAAAGTGACATGGGCATCTTTTTGTCCCGGAAAAATGCAGTTCCTGAGGGAACAGCGCGCGATAACTGAATTATACGCGGACGAAGCCGCGGGTAAAAGCTTGTAGTAAATAATTCCAATTCTCCGTAGCTATGTTTATCGAATGACGTATAATGTCGCACATGAAATCAAAACCTGTCGTAACTCAAAATTTGTAGCTTTTGAGTTAAGTATACAGATTTTTCTGTAAGATACTTTTTCTGTAAGAACTCCAAAAATCCAAAATTTTATTATTATTATTATTATATAAATTATCAGGCAGGCAGTTGCAAGCAACTGATAGGTGCCTCTATCTAGCTGTTCCTTGGTCAAGTATTTTATTTTATTTATTTATTCTTAGTATTGTTTTAAATTACAATATATGCTGTTGACATTTATGATAATAACTAACCTACCATATTCTAAGAATAAACAATTTCTATTTCTTCTATTTCTACGAGAGTTTTTGATTTCATGTGCGTTGTCGTTACGACAAGGTTTTGCGATGGCCTAGGAATAAAATTGGTTGACTGTACCTGATTAGTTTGTCAATTTTTTTTTCTTTTTCTATGGCCTGTATCAAAAAACATCTAATGAACTAAAATAATTTCCTTGCTCACCCGCGACCTTACGATAGCTGAGCCTAATGCAAAATATACGAGTGAGCAAGGAAATTCTTGTAGTTCATTGATATGGACCACGGCAAAATAACGCCTGATTCAATAAATTACTTTAAAAACATCTACTTAACTCATAAACAAAATCCAATCCACATGCTCGCCCAAAGATAAGCTAACCTTTATCTTCAAAGAATAATTACCAACATACATTAATTAGGTCCGAGAAACAAAAAATGTGTCTCGCGGAAGTGAAATATACTGTTTCGTGGATACAGCAGCATCTAAATGGGTAGTTATTTATACCGGGCCCATCAGAGAGGATTTCCTAATATTTCAGTAGGCCTTATTATATGGCCTTTGCCGAGTTTCGTGGGATGACGGGTCCGAAGTGATCTTTTACCCTTATTTTGTCACTTACAGTCGCCGGTGATATTTTATTTTGAAAGTTTGATAAGTTAGGTCATTTTGGACAGAAAGTTGAGGTTTAGTTGAGCTTGGGGTTTAGGGGCTGTTTCACCATCCATTGATTACTCTTCACTGACGGTTAAACGTGATGCCGTCTCTATTTGCTTTGTTCGAATAGACGGAGACGGCATCACATTTAACCGTCAGCTAAGACTAATTAATGGGTGGTGAAACAGACTCTTAGTTTTATTTTTTAACTATCCCTGAATTTTTTTTTCATGTCGTTTGAGAAAATGACTTTCTGTCAAGTTTCTTGCAGCGCATTCTTCTTGGCATTTCGTTTCGCAATGGCAATCGTTTCTAATAAAAGATCTATCAACCAAGTCATCATCATCATCACAGCCTATATACATCACACTGCTGAGCACAGGCCTCCTCTCAAAATGAGAAGGCTTGGGCTGTAATCCCACGCGGGCCCAGTGCGGATTGGGATCTGCACACACAGGATTCGCGGGTTAGTGCAGGTTTCCTCACGATGTTTGTATTCAACGTAAAGCTCGTGGCAAATTTCAAATTTAATGATTGCCCAAGTATTTATTATTAAGGCAAAGAAAGAAGTAAGGAAGAAGAAAGAAGAATTATGCAATTGACTAAGCTTATCAAATCTAAGATCCAAAACTCATATAAGTATTTAACATTTTGACGAGATCCAGGTGAAACTAGTCGAACGATACCTAATGCCTACTTATTATCAATACCTCTACAAATTTTCAATGTCAATCAAACTCAGACAGTGGCCCTGGATTCCAAACTTTATAATGCGATATTTAATTTTAAACTAAGCTCAGCGGATATAACCGTGACCCATATCTAACGTCATCAAGCTCTAGACTAAAAGCTGTACTGGAAATTGCTATTTGGACGGTTATTGGCTAAACGGAAGCACACTAAGTGACACTGAAAGTTTCTATCAGTTTAAAGCGACGCGGTAGGTATCTCCCTATTTAAACGTGACATATTGGATAAAAGACAACAGTCTGAAAGCCATTTTGACTAAGATCCCGCCTCGATGTAAAATAGGATAGAAATAGATCGCTTTCCCTCAACTTGCCACAAAGTTTGGGTTGGCAGGAGGTATGATAGAAAGAAGAAAGAAGAAGAAGAAAATTATTTAATTACCAACAGTACAAACAATACCAGACAACAAAATAAGCAATACAAGATAAAATAGTACAATACAGCACAGGAGTACGTATGTAAGCTTGCAAATAGGTAGTCTGTCCTGCGGCAAAAGGAGCAGACTCAGCTAATGCTGCGCTTACGCGGAAGCTGCCAGCGCTGGTTTTCAGTCTGCCCCTGATTACGACACACTGAGAAGTAGCAATACTCTATGGTATTTTTCAATATATTTTTTTTTCAATTTATCTCTCAATTAGAAGAAGGCATCTACCTAACACTGGATATGTGGGAATAACGACCTGACGACCAGATAGGCAAGTGGTTAGAGAACTTGAATACGAACCTTGAGGTCCGGGATTCGCTCCCCGGCCGGGGTAGAAATAGGTATGCATGAGAAATGTGAATGTTTGTTTTCGAATCTTGAGTGTTTGATAAGCATTTAAGTATGTATCTATCCATATAAGTAATAATATAGTTTACTGAGAGTAGACTTCTGTGGAGTGAAAGGGACGAGCGAGTAATTTAGAGAATTTTGAGATACGAACGGGTGAGCCTAGCTGCTACATGTCTTTTCTCTGCCTTTGTTATTGACTTTTTAATTCTTTATTTAATATTCATAAGTAGTTTTTTCATTTTCATCCGAATAAAGTGGTGAAGTGCATATTTATACGGAAACCTCCTGGGCCAGTCCGACTCTACTTCGTCTGTTTTTTTTTTCGTTTCAACTAATCAAAAAATATATAATATTAGAGTATTTCTAAGGGCCAATCTATTCGAGAATTCGGTCTTTCTTCGGAAGCCAATGGATACATCGTATACAAAAGCCTTTAGAAACACACAGCATTCGAAGGACGCATTGAACATACAAAACGTTTCCAGATATTTATTTCGCTTTGTTCTCCGTTCACCGAGAATAATAAATAGACAAATTCAATATTCTATAGAAAGTGATTCTGCGTGCTACGAAAGGTAAAACAAAGTTGTGGTGTATCTATTTACTTGTGTTTACCTGCCGCTTCTCACACGAAAATTAACTAAATTCCCATGGAAATTTCCAGCAATTAAAATGTGGATTTCACCAATACTGCTTATAAAACAATTGCGTCAAAATTCGTGTCTCTAATCCTAGTGGTTGAAGTTTGGGTATTTTTTTCCGATTTCGTAGGAATATAAGCCTATGTGTTTTTCCAGATGTTTAGCTACTTAGCCTTCATACAAATTCGAAATTCCATCTAAATCCGTCCAGCTGTTACACCGTAAAGGAGTCAGAAACACACACATACCTCGCCCTCAGGAACAACTCATTCTTCGTTTTTCGGGATAAAAGCATCCTATTATTTATTCTGGTCTTCTAATATGACGTATAAAACGTCATGACAATCATCTCAGTAGTTAATCCGTGCAAGCAGAACTAACAAACTCGCTTTCGCATTTATGCGAGCAAGGATAGTAGGATATATATAACATTCAAACGAAATTATTCACGAGTGATAAAAGCTTCAAACGGCGTGACAGTCACATTTCCTTGCGGAATGGAAAACTCGACGCGACAAAGGAGATAATCTTCGAACGATATGTACTCGTACCAATACAAATACAAATTCTACTCAAAACCACGGGAACATGCGGGGTTTATCAGGGAAGCGTACATTCATCGAGTGAATAGAACACATTATCATAATGAAGGGCTCTTAAAAAGGATTCGGAGCCATTCACTGTGTCCCAGCGCCGCTATGTCTGTACGTACAGTGTACTTATGTAGGTACACGTAGGTATATTACGTTAAGAAAGTGTGAAATCGTGACAGTAGAATGACGTGTGTAAATAAAGTCTCGTGACTGACTGAGTGAATAACGTCCAGAACCGTTCGAGATAGCCACGCATTACAAAAAAAACCTGGGAGCCTTAAAACGTTAAATAAAAATTAAAAAGGAAAAGCGCCAAGTAACTTGAAATTCAACGGTCGGAACCCACTCAAAAATTTCCCGTAAAAGGTCGCAATTTTTGTAGATTTAGTTATTTAATAGAGTTCTATACTATATACAAATTCATAAGTGTAGCTTT
The DNA here is from genome assembly GCA_037349165.1 of Choristoneura rosaceana. NCBI lineage: Eukaryota > Metazoa > Arthropoda > Insecta > Lepidoptera > Tortricidae > Choristoneura > Choristoneura rosaceana. The sequence goes on from JAZBNJ010000026.1 coordinate 5,579,817, forward strand.
AAAGTGCCATAGCAGCCCATAACATAAAATATGATTAAGAAGTCACAAAGGACCTGCCGAAAGAACTACTATTGCGAATAATTTCAAGTAGCGGAAAGGATAGACCATAATTATATTTTACTTATGTGCCAATCTGTCCTTGTAATGCTGCGCCAGTAAAATCCAAATAGCTACACCTTTATTAGCATTACTCGATGAGATCACTTACTAAGCGCTTAATCCTTGTCACGATACAAACAAGCCTCTTGAAGAAAAGATAAGCGGCTTGAGCAACTCAAATCTTGAGTATTTTGCAGTACTTAAGTGTTTGTGTTATTTTATTACTAATTAATATAAGTTAAAATTTTTAACGGTGGTCCTTGATTGTTGGCATCTTGGAGAGGTTCAGAGTCACACAACGAGCTATGGAGAGAGCTATGCTCAGAGTTTTTTTGCGCGAGGGCATAGGCGCCGCCACCGGCAGGATTATTTTCAGAAGCGTGCACTTCGTCTTACACCTGCATAATACGGAGGTGCATTTATAGGTATCATTCTGTATCTTAATCTAGTTCTATCTATTTTCTTTTATGCCAGAGAGGTGCAAGTATACGCCCTTGCACCCCTTTCTCGAAGCCCATGCGCGACAGTATCAGGAATACGGAAATTCATTGAAAAACTAAAGTCACCTACATTGCTCGAAGAATATGCATGTTGGCATCGGCAATGCGTGTGCTGTATAGCACGGAGAATAGATTATCATTGGGAGAGAAAATTCCTCTACTGTCAACCACTCACCGGAAACCAAAGCCTTCGGTAGGCCTCCCATTAAGTGGACTAACGGCATTGTGAGAATTGCGGGCAACCGGCGGATGCTAGCGGCAAGTTGTCGTTCATTGTAGCGCTCTAAGGGAGAGCTTTTGTTTAACAGTGGATATTATTATCTTCCGGGTGAAGAAAACGATGATAAAATATTCAAATAAAATTGGCTCGAGTGAATAAGTGAATCGAGAATCGAGTGAAGAACTCAAACAGTGTTGAATAGAAGAATCGGACAGCGAAGGCCGACTCTACAGGATGTTGACCATGATAACTTTTGATGAGGTCCCGATGATTCGATTCGACACATCTAACAGCGTCATGATCACGGGTAGACTTAATGTTTACAGTTCAAGAGAAAAAAAAACTTCCATCAAAAGTTTTTGATCTCAAATTACAAACTTTCAGAGCCTAAATAAATTACACTGTGAGCGTAGAAATACCCCTATTTTAATACGTAATTCACATGCTTTAATACAGCCTCGAATTTGCATCAGAACCGTAAGAATTGTCTTAAATAAATGGGCGCGTGAAAGCCACATAATACCTCAAGGTGCCTTCACAATGTCTATCGAGATGAGAAATCCGCTCGGCTTACTGCCAGAGGAACGGATCAAGCAAGTGTAAAGACACTCTTATCTTCACATATTTCTCAGAATGAAGTTTAGCTTATAAACGTACACATGGGATTTGCAGCACGGCACGCATCCGTGATTCAACTGTAAAATTCTTTGTCGTGACGTGTAATTTAAATCGTTTGAAGTCCATATCTCTTAGATAATTTACTGTCTATATCTTAAGTATTCTAATATGCATTCCTGTGACAAGACTGCTAAGCTAAACTTGACTGGGCAGGTAACGTTATCAGCATGATTTCAGACAGGTGGGCTAAAATAGCCATGGACGAATATCACAAAGTAGATGGTGGCGAAGTGGTACCCGGAAGGCGCTGGTCGTATGACTTAGACGCGTTCGTTAATAGCTTGCTGGCCATCACCCAAAATTTGTAAGAAGTGGTGACGAGAAGCTTTGCCCAATAGTGTAGTTTTCTATGATAAATAATAATAACAATATGTATAAATTAACATTCCAGCTTAAATAGTTCCTATGTATATAATTTTATTAAAGACGGTAAAGTGAGGCAAACGAAAAGTCCATAAATCAATAAATTTAGACGGCAGCATTATAATAACTTTAAATATTATCAAGTCTAACTACCTCATACTTACTCACGGCTATTTACATTAAAATATACGTTACGGGATGTAGATCTTTAATGAGCTCCCGATATTTAGATGCAGATGCTCACATACCTCTACGTACGTACGTGCCAACATCACGTAACAAGTATATTTAGCCTAACTTATGATGATTCGGGAGACGGGGCAGGACGAACCCTACATCCCCAGTAATTAATACACAGTGGATCATCGTTCACAATAATATTCAAGTAAAACCTCCACACCTATAACTGCAGAGTGACCATACACCTAGTAAATAACTTCAACATTAAATTTCATCTTCATCATCATCATCTCAGCCGTAGGACGTCCACTGTTGGACATAGAAAGAAAGAAAGAAAGAAAGAAATCATTTATTGCCACAAAAAAATAATTATTAAAAAATATATAAACATTTCAAAAAGAAAAAACATTCATATACTTATACATAGGCCTCAAACATTAAATTTAATTCTCTCAAATACTGATACGGTATAAGTATGAGTTAACCTTAACCAACTGGATCGTGTAGGGTTAGTCTGCTCACGTCTGATAAGTCTACCATGATATAAACATTACTTACATCTTCGCCCATTTTCCCGCGCGAAAACGTAATTTTCCCAGCAGGCATTTTCGGCACGGGCAACTTACTTTCGAGCCCCAGGCGGTACCACAATGGCAAGCCATTCTTAGGAACAGACCTCAACGGTTTTGGCACAGAATCGATGACTTTTTTCAGGTCAGTTGGTTTTCTGAGTGTCATCAGAGTGATGTCAACACCCGACATATCGTCGAGGTCCAGATCGCACAGCCTCGACGATGACATTGTTATAGCTTAATATTAAATTGCACAAAAGAAAAATATCACAAAAATGGCATTAAGTTGCGTTTCGCGTAAGTATTGACGCGCTCCTCTACATACTGAAAATTTGACTAATGAATGACGTTCTAATTTCAAAATGGGTTTGCTTTTTTAAGTTTTTTTTTTAAATAACTCTTTAAAAAGGTCTTACTAAAATGAATGTGTATTGTGATTCATTTTACATTTTTAGCTTTTTTTATATGTATAATTTCACGTGTAAGTATGTAAAGCGAGTAGCAGAAGTGGATGAGCGGTTACGGTTAGTAAAATAATCTATACTGGAATCTACTGCCAAGGTAATAAGAAAGTGTTTAGATAATTTTGAGCACTATATAACCGCTGATCTACTTCTGTTTCTTATTGTATATGTGTTATCCTGGAAATTCGCAAACCATTATACGACCACTTCCTGGTATCAGATTGACTGAAAATGAAAGTCCGGTGACAATATAAAGGAGCGGCCACATCGCTGCTTAAAAAACGGTGATGGTACAGAATCGCAGTGACGCATCGTAGGTATGCGCACCGTTTTTATCGCGTGCCCTCCAGATCGCTTCTTAAAATACGCAGACGCTGCGGAATCGCAATGACATGCCTTAAAAGTAACGACTTTTGGTAGAGAGCATGCGGCAAAGTCCTGATGTTTACGGCGGCATGTCATTGCAATTCCGCACCGTTTCCTTATTTCAAGCAACGGTGTGGAAAGCATGCAAAAAGATGCATACATACGATGAGTAACTGCGATTTCGTACCGTCACTCTTTTTCCCCTCCTTAATAATCTAGTTGCGAAATTGTGCTGGTCCGACTGGTCTCCGCTGGATGGAACTCCTCGACGGTTAATAGCATCGGTCGGTAATGTAATTTAGATGACAATACAAATACAGTCATTAAAAAGTACAGTCACCAAAAAAGTTGAATATTTAAAAAAAAAAAACTTATTAATATCATGTTTGCCTTTGATCAGAGTTTCACAAACGTTAGCCGTAATCAAATAACACAACTCAAAAATACTAGCGCTAAATTTTTTTCCAGTTATACATTTGTTTATTTTTATATTTGCCTGAGCAGCAATAAAATTGCCTCCCGACACGGAACGTCAGCACGACAAGTCCGGCCAATGCCCTATCGAATAACTCATAATATCGTCGACATAAATGACCTACCTTATGCCGCCATAAATTGGGGTTAGGATAATGGCCGCTTTGTGAGTGCGCATTGCGCTATGATTGATACTAAACCGCCGTACTCAGAAAAATAATTTTAATAATACTGAAGACGTTATTAAAATTTATTAGTCACCTAGAACAATTTAATATTAAGAGAGAGTGAGATAAAGAGAGATTTATTTACACATATTCGATACATAATAATAATAATAATAATAATAACGGCCAACCTCCAGTAATGGTGTGGCACTTTCAGAAGAAGAAGAAGTGACGACAGAACAGCCAGCGGAAAGTACCTATTCTCAAAGATTACATTGTATGGTAATACTCGACTGTTCATGCTAAAGTTGTAGTACAGTGCCCAATTTATACTATCCTGTAGTCATTTTTATTTATTTTTCCTTCTAATGTATTTTTAGTGTATCGAATATGTGTAAATAAAAGTTTCTCTATATCTCTCTCAATGAAATTTGTGGTTTTTTGTTAATTAACACGTCAAGTGCTTATGCTGATATTAGTACAACAACTCTGCTAAATTTTACCCTAATTAGTGCATCCGTTAATACAGTATCAACGTCATTGAAGAATTAACATGCTTAGGTACTCACTGGTTGATAACCATTTTTTTTAAACAGAAATAGGCTTGCGTTTGGCCACAATCACGCCAGATGTAGGGGAAGATGTGGACCCTAGATTTGAAGATGGCAAGGTTATACCGATCAGAGACCAGGACCACAGAAGCTGGTAGAGCATTCCGCTCCTTAGCTGTCCGGATAGTAAAGGATGAGCGAAAACGCTTTGTGCGAGTTTTACACTTAGGCATTAATATTTAAGGTATGCTTCATACTTATGACGAGGCACCCAAATATTCCAACGATATCAGGTAGCTAGCTGCTCTGCCCATACATTTCGCTGAGCAAAATCATAAGCGACCGAATAAAATGATTTATTACAATGTAGACGATATTACTATCATTCTTAAAAGCCAAGTTTTCGAGAAACGTAATGTATCATTTACGTACATTACATGATTAATAGCAAATTAATAGTAGGTATTGAATAAAATAGTAAATAAGGCAATCACACTATCTATTTATCTTTGTCTCCATTTGTCCATCTATCATATGTTTAATTCATTGTGTTATATGTATTAATGTATTAAGCACATGATAGAATACATAAATGGAGACAAAGATAAATAGATAGTTTGATTAGGCTTAGACGTTTGACGTGAAAGTACTCAACTATTTGTAATGTAATCTAAATTTATCAATAACGTTTACCAATTCTGAGATTTCTAATCGACCCATTAGGAACTTTACTAAACTTTGCAATTGGATTTAACCCTAGGGCAATCCGTTAGAGGTCTGTTACTAATTAATCACTAAGTACTACGTTTACTAAGTACAGAAATGTTTAATTGCGTTACACCTGCCTAATGAACATAAATATTTAATCATGACTAAAATCCTTTAATAAAGAACAAATAGAATATGCAATTTAAAGTGGCGATGGGCGGGCCACATCACTTCAAGAAGAGATAAAGAGTGGCTATCACGAACAGGAAGGCGAGGTGTCGGCTGAGCTTGCACATAGGTGGTCTGACGATATCACGAGTGCTGTGGGTCACCAGCGAATGTAAGAATAAAACCGGCCAAGAGCGTGTCGGACACGCCCAAAATAGGGTTCCATAGCCATTACGAAAAAATTAAGCCAAGTGGGATTCTCCAACCTTGAGGTTAGGTCTAACCTTGACTACGAAACTTGAGGTTCTGGGTTCGATTCCCGGCCGGGGCAGATATTTGCATGAATAATACGAATGTTTGTTCTGAGATTGCATGTTTAATATGTATTTAAGTTTTTATCTATATAGGGACAAAGCCGCAGACGCGAAATAGTATACTTAGAATACAACTTATGCGATTACCTACCCAAAGGATTCATGAAAATACCCGGGAAAAATTGCTCAAGAAAAGTACGTGACAGAATGAAACTGAGAGATATTTCAACTCTTTTCATCTGAAACTTGAACCAGAGGCGAGACGGTAGTTGGGTCGTAGCAGCAATAGTTTGTCATGTTTCTACTTATACCAGAAGTTTTCAACCGATGTGCCGCGGCACAACAGTGGGCCGCGTATATTTTCAGGTGTGCCGCGATCGCCGTGAAGTGTATGCGATTCGATAATCGTTTGCATGACATAAAACAATAATGCCAATAGATGTGTCTGTCACTTTGAAAGTTCGACTTTAGCGACATATATTCAATTGATGAATATAGAGGTATGTCGTATAATGAAAAAAATGATAGACCACTAAACTTATTTGGCTGACTTGCACTTGACTATTTTTTACTGGTGTGCCGTGAAACTTTCACGAACGAAAAGTGTGCCGTTAAAACAAAAAGGTTGAAAACGCCTGACTTATGACTTAAGACTTGACTCACTGACTCATCAACGCTCAGCCTAAGCCTTTGACCCTAAAAAGCTGTTTTTATCACAGGCATTGTTTTAAGACGTAAATTAAGTAAGGAATGAGAAAGGATTTTCGAAATTGAATTCTTAAAGAAACACGTATTTTAACGTTTTCTATATTTCCAGCCTTGAAGGAGTGAACGGGCTTCAAAATTAGTAGTTAGAATTAATTACGATCTAGTTGTTGTTTGAATTCAAAAATTTGCACCATCTGTCAAAAACAACGTTTACCTATATAAGTACATACATAATCGTCCAAAAACAAGTGAAACTCGAAAAAAGGATCGCAGAAAGTTACCCCAAAGCCGTGGGCGATAACTAGTGGCCTATAACTTTAGCGTAAACATTACATACCATATATATATATACATATTTATAACTATTTTGGGATAAATATAACGAGTGTTTACCCAGCATGTTTGCTTAACCTAAATCCGTTTAACCGCAAAACTTCCGCATATTAATGGTTAGTTGTATGAGCATCATAATAAGGTTACACCGACTCTCATTGAACTGTGGACGAGCCTTTTGTCCGAATGAATTGCAGTCACAGACTATCATACAGATACGCTAGATACCTAGGCTACAGATTACACCGTTTTAAAGACATTTATTTTGACTATCAGGATGCCATCGTTGCCTGTCTATACCGGGTGTGGCCTGTAATATGAGCAAAAAATGAAAACGTAGATTGTCCTCGTCAAACTGAACAACATTAGTTCAGTGACTTTTAAAAATGATGGAGTCTTTGAATTTTTCTTTTTCATACAAATTACATACTGCATGCTATCAACGTACACCATCCTAGAACACAACTGACGTCGCCTGTCATGGTACAAATATCAATCATTTTGCTTTACATTTGCTTCTTCGAATAAACTTAAATGTGTAGTAAAAGTCAGAAACTAATTATTTTTAAAAGTCGCTGAACTAATGTTGTTTAGTTTAACGAGTATGACCTATGTTTTAATTATTTGCTGATATTATTAAGATCGCGGATTCGGATCCGGGCTCAATCTCTAAATTTTCCGGCATTCAGGATAATTCAGGTGCGGAATTACATTTGGAATTTACTACGAGCTTTGCGGTGAAGACAAACATCGTGAGGAAACCTGCGCAAACCTGTGGACCAAATCAATTTCAATGAAGTTCCCAATCCGCACTGGGCCCGCGTTTGAAATATGGCCTAAGCCCTCTTCTTCTGAGAGGAGGCCTGTGCCCAACAGTGGGACGTATATAGGGTGGTATGGTGGATGGTATGTATTTTGACTAGTTGTTTCAAGTGATAAAATAAAAACTGCCACTTTGTATGGCACACCCTGTCTAGTATATTTGTTTAATAGAGGTCAATGGGCCAGCCGGCTTGTGGTCCTTTCGGCTCCCCTCGGCTATCGCCAGCTGTCAGCCTTAAGCGGGTCCTTTGTAGTAACCCTTAGGTATTAATGGATGTGGATTCAGGACAAAACAGTCGATAGAGCGAGAGAATGAGTGACGTCACACCTCGTATTTATATAGACTCCTATTATCGCTCCTCGGGATTGTACGTCCGAGGTACGCCCCTTTGCTGGGCACAGGCCTCCTATCAGAGTGAGTAGGCTTGATGTGAGGATGATAGATTTATATTTTCAATTTGAAGATATGTCGTTTTTAAATTATTTAAGAAAATAGTGGAAAATTGTAAATCCTCCAATCATTCCTTGCTTTTTTTATATATTTTGTAAAAATTCAGAAATTAGTTTTATATTATAACTTACCGTCCCTTTCTACTGTATATGAATATTATAGGAAACACTATAAGAAGCTTAAAAATAACACAGGACATTTCCGTAATGTCCAGGAAAGTACGAAATTCTCTCCACGGGAGTTGAACTCGCGCCTGTCTTCTTTCTATTAAGTAGTACTTACTTACTTCACGTCATAAAGTTAAAAATATTTTTTTGTGTTTGCCGCTGCGCGGCTCTTGTTTTCTGAATCAGCGAGAAAAGATAGCTCGTTTTGATAGTCCCAGAGGGCACAATGTTTAAGTGAAATTCGCATTTACCATTTCTTTCTGTGCAATACACAAGGAAACAATAATTATGAGTGTGGAAGATATAGTACATTACACGCTTGTCAATTGCCAAGCTTCGATAACACAAGCAAAACCGGCCAAGAGCGTGTCGGACACGCCCAAAATAGGGTTCCATAGCCATTACGAAAAAATTAAGTATTATTTTTCTAAGGATTTCGTATTTTATACGGAATCTTCCAAGTTTAGGTATATTTTATACCTTACGCTGCTATTTACTCATAAACTACTATTAATTCTCAAGCAAACTTAGCCGTTATAGTTTTCTTTGGAAGTTTGATATACTGACTACCATCCTGAATTTTTTCAAATTTTCCAACCACCGGTTTAGATTTTAAAGGGGGGGGGGACGCTCGATTTTAATGAAAATTTGCACTTTAAAGTTGAATATTTCGTAAACAAATTACTGAATCGAAAATCGTCTTGGCAACCCCCTAATGGTTTTAAAAGACCTATCTAACGATAACGATCCCACACTGCAAGATTGGATGAGAAAAAAAAATCACCCCCACCTTACGTCTATGGGAGATTTTCTAAATAATTTTTCTTTACCCCTAATGGTTTTAAAATATCTATCCAACGATACCCCACACTATAGGGTTGGATGAGAAAAAAAAAATCACCACCACTTTACGTCTATGGAAGGTACCCTAAAAAAATTGTTTTTGAATTTTTAATTGTACTATTTTGTCGGCATTGTTTACCTATATATCCGTCCGTGCAAAATTACAGCTTTCTAACATTGATAGTCCCTGAGCAAAGCTGCGGACGGACAGACAGACAGACAGACAGACATGGCGAAACTATTAGGGTTCCGTTTTTGCCATTTTTAATCCGGAACCCTAAAAAAACGCGTGAACAGGGGTGTTTGGCTTGACTTGCGGTAGCTGCAAGAGCTTGTCGCCATCAAAGGCATCAGTTTATCTTGCGGCAAGCGCTTACAAGCATTTACACGTTGGCAATAAAAATTATGTTAAGCCAAACAGAGGCGAAGCAACTGCCATGTCTGCCTGGTCCAGAATACAATAACGCATTTGCAAGCGTGTAAATGGCATTCAAGCGTTTGTATACGCGTGGTATACGCTTTGAGCTTGTAGACGTTTGCAAAGTCTCAGCAAGCGTGTAAATGTACCTAGCATTAGATAATAATAATAATAAAATAATAAATTTATTTATTTCGGGCAACTTAGGCCCATACAATAAATACCTTACAGATTAACATACATATTTATAATCAATAGTATTTAAATCTAATTTGGTGACAACACGGCGTGACCCCGTTGAGTCACCGTCCCCGACGTCGCATTCATCTGCGGCATGGTGCCCCGGAACCGCCGGAACACGACGTCTTTCGGCCAGAAGGCAGCACTCGCGATGGTCCCCATCAGCAGCCGCGGCACGCGCACCACAAACGAGCTGAAGTGCACGTAGTGGCGCGACTGCAGCTGGAACACCCTCAGCGTGTATCCGCTCTTCCGGCGGTATTCCACCATAATAAGACCTTAGGTCAAATATGTTAATACGAAGCGTGGTTTTTGAGCGCGTCATTAACGACTGATGAACTAGTCACTAAATGAAGGTCAGAGAGAATTTTTGTCGTGATTAATTTATACCTAAGCTTGCGCTAAAACGCCTGTCATGTCACATGTTCACGTTGATAAATATGTCATTACTTTCAGGTGAAGTTTCGACGGCGAACGAGGCGCGTCGCTAAGTGAAAGTAATATTATTTCACTAATCTATCCCCACCCTAATCCGTGAACTTTCCTTTCAGACGGCGACCCTGGGAATTAACATTCATGAAAAGAAAATGCTCACTTAATAATGCGGTGAGAATTGCGTTCGGGGGATTGACGGATTTTGGCTCAAAACTCAAAGTATAGCAGGTATTTCGGGGAAATTGCGTTGCAATTGCAAAGTGATTTCTTAAGAAGGTAATAATGACTGTTGGATTTGGTGATGGGAAAACAAACGTAGTGTCGTTGCTATGGTTTTAAAGATTGCATTTGCCAGTGTCATTTGCAGAGGGTGCCTTAGTTCGGCAAAAAAATATGAAAAAAAAGAAAGGTAATGTGATGTACACACACACAGTGTCATTAGCCAATTTTTATTCACAGTCTGGTTAGTTTTAACGTGGACTCCGTAAGATCATAATAATATCTGAATTCTACAGTTTGTGCTACTCTACTACTCTACATACTGTATACTTAGGTAAATTAAATACTACGACTTTGAGAATGGTTTTGACAACGCACATACGTAGGCAGATTCATAACTTTGCCATGTTGGCTCGTATGCCATTATAGCTTAGGTACTGATTATCCCTATTGATTATCCTTATAAAATTATACACCGTATTTTTCTTAATTTTCGTTAATTTCGCCAGACAGCTCAGTTCATTCACAGAAACTACCTGGTAATTAAATTTTAAGCTAAATAAACACAATAAAAATAAATTATAACAAAAAAAAGTATATAACAAAAAATAGAACCAATTTTCTACCAGTCTGAAGTCGGTGCCTCAGCACAAGCCAGCAGGCATGGACCTATAATCGTCTACCTCACCTACAAATTTACGAGTATATCGGACTTCAATCACTCCTGCTGGCTCGTGCTGAGGCACAGACTTCAGACCATTAGAAAATTATTTTCATGGTATTTTTATAGTCGGTTCTATTTCTCGTCAGGTATAAAAAAAAAATCATGCTTTTTAGCAATTGCATGAGCTATTCCTAAATATATCGAAATTACCATAGGCCTTCCTACAATATTTGAAGAGCTCCGTCGATTTCCTTAGGATCCAATCATCAGACACTGATTTGGTGCTTATGGGACTTAATTAAAAGCATTCTCGGACGAATATTTTTTTTTTCAAAACGGTTCATAAATGAAGGAGTTCTGAGGTAACAAACATAAAAAAATACAACCAAATTGATAACCTCCTTTTTTGAAGTCGGTTAAAAATATAACTTCACTGTCATTGTCAAAAGTCAAATCGTGCCTAAAATTCATAAACTTGACGAGTAATAAAATGTCGTGACAATAAAAAAACACTTTTTAGGCTTCCTTCACTAAAGATGTGCAAATAATAAAAATACTTTAGTTTCAGACTTTCAAAGTCATAAATTAAGAAACTTCACTGTTTTACTGCGCATAATTAATTATCTTAATTCTTGATTATTTTAAAAGTTAAGAGTCAGGCCGACTAGTGTCTTCGAGAAATTAACTTACACTTACTTAAATTTACAGAAATAAAAATTAACACGCTGTATATACCCACTATCCTCTTTGTCAATGTCGATGAAGGAAAACATCGCGAGCAAACCTGCACAAAGTTGCGAAACAATTCAGTGGTGCGTATGAAGTTCCCAATCTGCACTGGGCCCGCGTACGAACTATGACCCAAGACCTGTTGTTCTGAGAGGAGGCCTGTGATATAGGCTGGGAAAAACATACAAAAAAAAACTAATTTGGGATTTTTTAACGTCGTGGTTATGATACGGTATAATGGGTTGAGAACTTAAAGTGTGTGTGCGTGCGTGTGTGCAAGCTGAATCTCGGGATTACCACAGGACTTTTAGCGATATTCCCATAGGATCGTTATGACCTTTTAAGCACAAGTTCTTCAAGTAGCATAAATTTCGATCACAATTTAATTGGGAATTCTCATGAGAATTTAGTTGGTAACATCTCGTAATCCCAACTCAACTGCCAGCCCACCAACAGCTCAAAGCGAAGTCGTTAAAGACTAGTGTTACACATAGTTCCATATTAGTATTAAACTAGAACCTTAAACAATTTGCTCATCCGCGACCTTACAACTAAATAAGTCAACTATTCATGTAGCTCTTTCATCTCCACGCTTGGTCCCTTTTGGCTAACATCTGGTCTGGTAGCATGGTGAAGTTATGTTGCTAGGAGCATGAACTCTGATTGAGTTTGAAACGTTAGTTGTAAGGTGGTGATGATTGTTGGTTTTGTGTGATTTGTGCTATTCCATTTTTTGCATAAACTTAGTTATCGTAAGGTCGCGATAGCCAGCGGTAAGCTGGTGGGCAAAGTAATAACATTGTTTGCAATACATTGATATGGACCTCCGCTAGGTATACACAGTGCCATCCACGAAGAGGCGTGATTTTGTCAAAATTAGCCATTAATGACATTGTAATAAGAACCACGGCATGCGTCATCGTGAATGATTAACCTATAACGCCTGATTTCATAAACAAGTATTACTTTTCAGAGTTTGAACCGATATCAGTATCAGTATAGTAGCGGTTATGTAGAGGAGAGGATTGCGCAGAGAGGCGGCGCGAGTACGGCCGCGATGCCAATGCCGTCTCAGTCAGAGCACTCGCAACCGCCGCGCGCCGCACGCGTCCGTACCGCGACCCGCCGCCTCCCGCGACCATCGCCTGTGTACATCACTGAAAAAGTAAACAACATTCCATTAAACACAATACCAAAAGCAAAGTGCGAAAACTGTTCTTAAAATACTTAACGGGCAAAGTTACCAAACTTGGACAGCTGTGCGCTGGGCAAACAACAACAAACTATTAAAGCGTTCGGATTTTAGTTGTATTAATAGTTTTAAAGGTTAAGTTTGTTGAACTTTATTGCTGTAGTGACGTCAGTGAGTGCAGGCTCTAACTAGATTAGATACGGTAAGCCCGCTTAGTTAACGTAGGATGTCCGCAACTGTTGCGGAGGACACGGTAATGCAAATAGTGCGATTGATAGTTTCATTCATATTATGCCGCTCATGAAGGTCTCTTACGATCGATGGCGGCTTGTGCAGTTTTATCAGTATTGGTCCCATTCGTTGTAGTATAGTTGCGTGATAAATTATATCTCGCTTTTTTATGAAACCGTCCACTTGGCTATTGTTTACAAGTGTACACATAACTAAGATAGCTGCTCAACAAGTTGCGAAGCGTATTTTATGGCCACTTTAGTGCTATTTATCTCAAGTTTGCTCAACAATGTATACACATGGATTTTTAATGCATCATTTACATTTAAACATATACCTATGTTACGTCTAGGTTTCGACTCTTTTAGCTTTTCATGGCGTGTCTACTCATGTTCCTAATGTCTGGTCAATCGTACTGAGGTTATCAGTACCACTCCATGAGTTTATAGTGACCGTACTCGATAGCGACGGCGTAAATTATTTGTATGGAGAATTGTACAGCGCCTCTACGAATAATTTACGCCGTCGCTATCGAGTACGGTCACTGTAAACTCTTGGCAGTGGTAGGTACCTACCGGAAGAGATTCTTTTATGGAATAGATTCGCCGTTGTACATGAGTGTTTCTCAATTTATATATAGATGTTCGCATTTCAATACTTCATGCCAAAATTAGCTAATTTGCTTCGTTTGGAAGAATTCTACTTATATTATAAATGCGAAAGTGTGTGTGTGTGTGTGTGTATGTGTGTGTGTGTGTGTGTGTGTGTGTGTGTGTGTGCGTGTGTGTGTGTGTGTGTGTGTATATTTGTTACTTCACGCTAAAACGGCTGGAAGCATTTGGATGAAATTGGGTACGTAGATAGTTGGATCTGGAATAACAAATTATAGGCTACTTTTTATTCTGATATTCTCACGGGATAGGGATAATATCTTGAAATTTCAACCTTAGTCTTAGTCATGACATTTTGTACAGTTGTTCTTAACAAGATATAAATTTTGGAATTTACCAAATTGGGGATTTTTTTTTAATCACGGAATTTCAATTGTAACTACCAGATCGAATAGTTTACGCGTGCGAAGCCGCGGGTGAATTCTAGTAATGCATTTTTCCCTATATGCTACTGAGACACTCCTCGCCATAAATACGTCCCGGCCTGCATCATTATTCCCTAACAATCTGGCCAAATTCAATTCATTTTTAAATTCCTTCTTATTATCATAATCAACTCAAATATCTGCCAAATTCAACATCACTAGCTTCTGTGGTTTAGACTGTGCGTCAACAGGTCAGTCAGCTATAATACCTACTTTTTTATTGGTAGGTAAACGCACGAGAGTTATAATCACTATAAGGATACTGTTCATGAATTTGACACTATAAATATTCACGCTCTCCGGAACTTTTAACTGTGGCTTATCGCCCTCTGGGTCTGGGTCATATCAATGTGATAGCAGTATCAGCACATGTTTTGACTCATTAAGGGACTGTTTCACCATCCATTGATTAGTGTTAACTGACGGTTAAATGTGATGCCGTCTCCGTCTATTCGGACAAAACAAATAGAGACGGCATCACATTTAACCGTCAGTTAACACTAATCAATGGATGGTGAAACAGCCCCTAAGTTTTATGATTTTAATCCTACTAATATTATAAATAAATGTGAAAGTTTGTGAAGATATTTGGATGTTTGTTACTCAAACACGTCTAAACTGTTAAACCGATTTAGATGCAATTTTCCGGGTTAAAAACTATTCTATGTCCTTCTCCGGGACTCAGATTATCTGTATATCCAATTTCATATACAGATAATCTGAGTCCCGGAGAAGGACATAGAATAGTTTTTATCCCGGAAAATTGCATAGTTCCCGCGAGATAGCATTAAACGAATACTACGCGGACGGAGTCGCGGGCGACAGATAGTATATAAATAAAACAACTGCAGCATACTCTATCTGTAATATGTTCTTTTCAGTATTCTGTAGTCCTGTGAGGAACCCATATATATAGTAACGAAATGTCCATCCGTCCGCCTGCGACTTAACTAACTATTAGTACTTACTAAGCAATCTCTAATTATAACTGGCACTTGAGTTATCCCATCTTGGGCCTCTAGCACAGTATATATACGAGTATAAACAAAAGCAGTATGGAAGATACAAAGCTGCGATCGTAACGAACACACTCAACAGACGCGCGCTCTACACGGCCTCTAAGGGGGTCTCGCGGTACTGCAGTACAATAGAGGCCGTGTAGAGCGCGAGTCTGTGTGAGTGTGTATGTTTCAATCGATTAGTTCGTAGCTTCAATACTGCTTTAGCTTATATATAATGCTGTGCCTCTAGGTTGCCAATGCATCTGCAATATCCTGGCGTTGCAGATGTTTATGGGCGGTGGTGATCTCCTATCATCAGGAGACCCACTATCGTTTGCCATCCAGTCAAATAAAATTTGTCTTTTTATCCCACCTAATGTTGGACAATAAT
Organism: Choristoneura rosaceana; assembly: GCA_037349165.1. Classification (NCBI taxonomy): domain Eukaryota; kingdom Metazoa; phylum Arthropoda; class Insecta; order Lepidoptera; family Tortricidae; genus Choristoneura; species Choristoneura rosaceana. Next base: position 5,595,581 of record JAZBNJ010000026.1, read on the forward strand.
TATAGCGCATTATTCCTTTTAACATCATCTTCGGCGTCAGTCAGAAGACGCCCACTGTTGGACACCTCCCCCTTAGAACGCCATAATAAACGACAACTCGCCACTTGCATTCACCGGTTGCCCGCAACTCTTAAGATGTTGTTCAAATAAATAAATAATAAATAATTATGATTACTAAATTTTAACAATATATAGACCTTGACTTAAATAAGAGTAATTTAAACAATCCAGTCAACTAATATAGCGTTAGCTAAGCTTGAAACACAATTTTTGTATCACGTGAAAAAATTACGGTGTATTTAGTCGATTTCAGACGAAGAATTATGTAACAAGTTCTATCTATAGATTTAACTGTGTAAACACAAAATCATTTGTGTAAACAGTTACCACTTATTATTCCGATTCCTTAAGTAGTTCCGAACCTAATTATGTGCAACCTATAGGTACTTGTATACCTACATGAACATAGCGGCAAAAGGAATTAGCATAAAAGTACATAAATTAGTCCATACACCGCACACAACACAAACAAAGCATACTACTCTTTGTAAAAAAATGAAATATAGTTCTTTTTCGTTCAAATTGTTAGTTTGGGAGGTTTAGTGCGAGTGAAATAAGGAAAAAAATATATAACTGGACTGTGTGTTGAACGAAAAAATGTTTCGGGCACAGTTTTTGCTTTACTTTTGACGTTGGCTGCGCGGAATTGGCTCTATGTAGAATATATTATGTTATGTGGGCAAATGTGAGTCTAGTTGAGGATTCCGTGTTTTCAAATAGTTTTTTTGCCCGTTTTGTATTAAAAGTAAACTTGTGGTACTTTATAATTTAAGTTAGGTACCTTGTGGTGTTGTTTTGATGTATTCGTTTCGTTCAAACGCAAACATGACACAATTAAAATCTAACTATCCATACTAATATTATAAATGCGAAAGCGTGTGTGTTTGTATGTATGTTTGTTCGTCTTTCACGCCGAAACGGAGCATAGACATAGTTTATGGGATATTTATCCCGAAAAAAAAAAGCACAGTTCCCGAGAGAACAGGGCGCGATAACCGAATTCTACGCGGACGAAGCCGCGGGCAAAAGCTAGTTAAAATAATATTCTGACACATATATAGCAATTTTTGGTATTTCACCCAGAACAGTAGAACAGAACTTACACAAAACAGTTGAAAATGCTCTACTTCATTTAAATTGCAATATTATGTCATTTGAGATAACACTAATTAGTAGCAGCCATAAAAAATACGTAAGCCGTATCCGTTTCGGTTCTTGATTCTTAAAACACATTTTCGCAGCAAATATTGTACATAACTAACAAATCAAATAGATCAAATAGAAAAATAAATCAAATGATTTATCTTAGTAAAAAAATCAGTTTAGGTTTGAGGTCAGTTTATTTTCTTAATTTAATTACATACTTACTTTTTTATTAGCATCAAACTTTATTCGGTATTAATTTTCCTCTAAATTCCTTATATTCCCGTATAAAGACGTCACATTGTCATCCAAAACCGGGTTTTCTCCATACAATAAAAACCGGTTTTGGATGCCCTACATTGTTATCTCCAAGAATAATATTTTTTGATAAGTGATATTTGAATTTGACAAACAACTACAAAAATCATATCGTAAACAACAATTTTTTTCTCGCCACTTTTACCTAATGGTTTCGACGTGGTTTCGGCATATCACAGGTCACTATTAGATTAGCGTACGCCTGCATAATTTCGTGGTTGATATCAAATTATTTGAGCTTATTGATCGGTGTTGCTATGATGTAATTGGATTCAGTACACTAGGTACGAAAAACCAAGAGATAGGGGTTTCAATCCGATATCGTCGTCCCAGCTTATATTATACGTTCGCACAGCTGGGCTGGGCACAGGCCTCTTCTCAGAATGAGAGGGCTTGGGCCGTTGTTCCCACACATGCACAGTACGGGAATTTCACACCTACATTGAATTGCTTTGCAGGTTTGCTCGCGATGTTCAAATTCCGGACACCACACCCGAAACACTTTTCCATTATATATCGTTTTGCTTTAAAAAAAATCAAAGATTCTGTCGAGAAGAATACTTAGAAAAAGTTTACTCCCTGAACTCCCACGTACCTCTACCTATTGAAATGATCAAACCAAAAAGCTACGTGTAAAAATATCGATAGGTGGTGTTCACAGATATAGATTACGCAAATGCATCTACTTCACGTGTCCGAACCCCGATCAAACGTCGGGGTTGGCCTCATACAAAGACTGGCCGCTAACTGACTAATCATGACTTAGTGACTGACTCGAGCCCCACGGCGAGGGCGGGCGGCATACTTTAAACGATTTTGCGCGGACATCGGGGAATTCACATCGCTAATTCGCTCTTGGGACGTCACAGTAGATATAAAAAAGTGACACTGTTGGTTTCCATACAGATTGAGGTGTTTGCGTTATCTAGTGTAATCTATATCTGTGCTGCTGTTAGTATCGACTCGTGCGGTCCGTTTGACGTTATAGTGTTGCTTGCGATTGGCTATTTAAGCAAATAGTTATTTAAACAATCACAAACGTGACGCCAACGTCAAAGCTGTCAAACGGAACTCCCGGTACTTTCGCCAACTAGCCTGGGGGGCTACCACGAAATTCTAAAATCGAAGTTCGTATCGTACTGTCCTTCTCACTCTTGTATTAAATAACATTAGCGTCAGCGAGACGGCAAGATACGAAGTCTGAATTTTGCACTGCGTAGTATAGGGCCTGTCGCAGGAACCCTCATTTATCGTAGGGAGTGTTCAAATACAATTCCAACTTGTAAGTGTAGGTACTATAATTTTGAAGTTGTAATAATTTCGGGTTCCCCGAGCGAGCGAACTTCGGACTTGCTCATCTTATCTCTTATTACGACCATTCTCATTCGGATTGAATTTCACTTCTCAATTTACCTCTAACCGGCTTAGAAGTTGCTAAATCGAGAAAAGAATATAAATACTTGCCGTTTGTTACTGGCTGGCAGTAAGATTGCACTTAAATGTGTCGGCAGCCGATCGTTAAATCCGCCAAATCACGAAATTCCTAGGCATATCGTGAAATGGCGCCATTAATTTGGCTAGGCAATCTCGATGTGCCTGAAAAACAATACGGCAGCAACGCATTCGTCGAAATTCCTAGCTCTATATCCACCGGGCACATTGTGATATGCCGAAAAAGAGAACATTTTTGGTAGGTACGAAGAGCAAAGTGCCGGAACCGATATGACGCTGTTTCATGATAGGTATGCCTAAGAATTTCATGATCTGCCTAAACTGGCTAAATGATAAAATGGCGGCGTTTCATAATATACCTAAGAATTTCATGATCTCTATAAACGTCACTAGGTAAATCGTTAAACGGTGAGTTTTTAACGATATGGCGGGTGTCCGTCAGCCAATTCATGAAATGGCGCCATTTCACGATATGCCTAGGAATTTCGTGATTTGGGTGAAGTCAAAAAATTTGATGCGTTAGCACGTAGTTTTAATTTACAGTAAATTTTTCCATTAATATATATTTTTTTAGTGTCATAATGGAAAAAGTTAATGGAAATTAAAACTAAGTAGCTTTAACGGTGTGCAACTTTTTGGTCTTCACTTCACCCATTTGGCGAATTTTACGATCGGCCCCCGACATCCATACTAATATTATAAATGTGAAAGTGTGTTTGTGTATTTGTATGTTTGTCCCTCTTTCACGCCGTAACGGAGCGACGGATCGACATGATTTTTGGCATAGGGATAGTTTATGAGCCCAAGAGTGACATAGGCTACTTTTTATCCCGGAAAAATGCACAGTTCCCGAGGGAACAGCGCGCGATAACCGAATACCACGCGGGCGGAGCCGCGGGCAAAAGCTAGTATACAAATAAGAGTAAAAAAACTACCTAATTGAGTTTCACATTTTTTTATGTTTCTTGTTACGTAACAAAATACACCGGCTTATTTCTCGGTCTCTTGAGATTACACTCGCTGCACACTGAAAGGCAACGCGGCCTTCACGTGTATCGCTCGTCTTACATTTTTTATACGCATCCAAGTGTATTTGAGTATTGAGGTCTTTCTTAACTTTATATCTTAACTCCAAGGCTCAATTACATCTTCAAAGTTTCGTTAACAAGGGCTCCTGAATTAGTGACATATCATGCGGTGCTTGTGTTGCCGACTGTACAGGACGACCAACTTTGTAAGTCCAAGCTCAAACTTCATTATTAAATTGCTTCTACAGCAGCTTAATCATTTTGACGTGTAGACGTGTACGATGCAAGTGATTAAGAGAAGTCTCTTCGTTCCATTCTCCATACAAACGTAGTCCCGGTTTCATTTGAAAACTAGGCAACAGAAGTAGATGAATTTCTGTAAATATGGACTAGACGTTATCTATGCCTGTGGTTTTTCAGATTTTCATATAAATGTGTACTATCAGAATTACAGGAGCTCAAAAGTCGACAAAAAAAAGATGCCAACTTTGCACGATAATTACAGACTATTAAAGCATTTTTACAAAAAAAATTTTATAACAAAAAATTGAACCGACTACAAAAAAACATGAAAATAATTTTCTACCAGTCTGAAGAGGGAACTATGGCCCAAGCCCTCTCATTCTGAGTGGAGGCCTGTGCCCAGCAGTGGGACGTATATAGGCTGGGACGAAACTGAAGTCGGTGCCTCAGCACGAGCCAGCAGGATTGGACCTATAGTCGTCTTCTTCACCTACATACCTTATACATACCCATATACATACCCATACTTTATATATTAGACTTCAATCACTCCTGCTGTCTCGTACTGAGGCACCGACTTCAGTTTCGTCCCAGCCTATATACGTCCCACTGCTGGGCACAGGCCTCCACTCAGAATGAGAGGGCTTGGGCCATAGTTCCCTCTTCAGACTGGTAGAAAATTATTTTCATGTTTTTTTGTAGTCGGTTCAATTTTTTGTTATAAAATTTTTTTTTCACGCTTTTTAGTGTTAATAATCTAAAATACAATAGCTTAATGTCAACTGCTTGACACCTTTTACGAAAGATTGCTTTTTCTGATGCAGAGACGTTCATTATTGAGGAGTCCTGGTGCTTCACCACCCATTCCATTTTACCATATGCATTACGACGAGCATAAATTGCTTATCAACTGTGTTAAAGTAATTGAAATTCAACCCGTGAAGTACTTGTTATTGAGTAGTAGCTCTGTTGGTCAAATGTGGTCTTCATCATCAGTTCCACTTCACCAAATTATGATTTTCAAGAGCAAATGCACGAGTTACTGCAAAATATATCCAAATTACCACAGGTGTCCCTACAACATTTGAAGAGTTCCCTCGATTTCCTTAAGATCCAATCATCAGATCCTGATTTGGTGCTTATGGGACCTAATTGAAAGCATTCCTAGACGATGGCAAAAAAAATTTTTCAAATCGGTTCACAAACGACGGAGTTCTGAGGTAACAAACATAAAAAAAAAATAAAAAAAAAAAAAAAAACATACAACCGAATTGATAACCTCCTCCTTTTTTGAAGTCGGTTAAAAATCTAAAAAAGCACAGGCATAGAAAATATAATGAAGATCTTGATTGTAAAATATCATTGATTTCTGTGCTATACTTTTCGTATAATATGAGGACAACGAAACCCAAAATTCAACCGCCTAAATCTTGAAGAGCCTACACCTATCTCGATATACATTAGAGGGAAGCGGAGAAGCGGGAGGGGATGTGTATGGGGGGGAAAGCTGCGAGCGCTTATGTCACAAGCAACGAAGACAGCAATATCCCAAACGAATACCTAAAGTTAACGCGCGACCGGCAGGGAAACTTCTCTTAAATACATATTTCGGGCGTTTTTTCCACAGGCCAGTTTGTTTATGATAATAGATTTAATCTAACCAACAAAAAGTTGGGAAAGACCCGACATTATCACTTCAAAATTCAAAAACATGTCTAAGAAACATCGATAGATACCCAGCTTTCAAATAAAAAAAACCGCATTCAAATCGATTCACACATAGCGGTCAGACTTATAACATCCCTTTTTTTGCGCCGGGCGTTAAAAAAATCTTTTGTAAAGGAAATTTTACAATTCGATTTTTAGCAATGACAGTGAAGTTATAGCAATTACAGTGTACCTATGATTAAAAAAAAAACGAGTTGCCCAAAAACTTAATTACCAGGAAGTTTCTGTTAATGACCTTGCCCATTTTTTATTTATTTATTTATTAGGACCTTCAACGACATTTTTCATATGTTTACAAGATACACCTACAATCTAACACTAAGTACCTTGCCCATTCGTCAAAATTAACGTAAATCAAGAAAACACAAGTGTTGATGTCAGTCATAAATATATTTTCTGAACTAGTGGTAGTTCTAAAATACCATCGATTGAATATACCCTTCATTGCACAAGGTGAATTTCTCATTTTTCCCAAGTCATTGAGGATAGTTATTTATCGAAGGTTGACGATCATTAGCCTTAGAAAGATGGAAGAAAGCTCTCACCATTAGCAAAGGTTATTCAACCAGCTAAAAAACAAACGTTAAAAAATGAGAATGCTTTTGATCAAGGCTGTAAAAAGACCAAAGCGTGGAGTGTAATTATTGTTTAATTAAGTTTGTTGTTCTTGCACAAATCTGTTAATGAGTTTTCTTTTCGCAGAAACAGGAGTATTTATTTACTCTTTGAATGTATTAAACAATGTGCAGGGTAACGACCGTCTTATTATTAAAGTGGGTAAGGTTGTCAGTTGCAACTATCGTTAGTCTATAAAAAACGGCCTCGCATAGTAACTGCTCTGTTACAAATAATATACGGACACAGTCATTCATACCTACCACTCAAAATAAATGTCGTAAGCGCACTTTAAATACACTAAAATATACTTAGACCCCTAAAATTATTGAGATTGTATGTAGTAAGAGTTCAACTTAAGCTGGTAATTGTACATAGCAGTTTTTTGAAATATTCTATAATAATTTAAATACTTCATACTTTTTATAGATTTTTCTATAATCTACAAGCATAATAAAGAACTACTTATTTTTTGTACAGCGACATGACGCGTTATATGGTGTGGAATAGGCCAGCGCGCATTGAAATACCGGGCGAATTCTGTTTATTTTCAATTCCTTCTGTGGCCGGGAGATTTAAATTTCATTGCTAAATTCCGGGCGACTCCCGGAATTCCGGGAGAGGTGGGAACCCTACCAAGAGGTCTGCTAATCATTTTCCATTATTGCGGCCGTGGCTTCCAATCGCTGTTTTCATTGCACATCAGTACTTGATCAATTGGGTGTTGATTGTGATTGCCCGTGCGCATACCAGATCGGGTCGGTGCCTGCCGGCTGTTACTCGATCGAGAAGTGATGTATGAATTCTTCGCTTGCTATTAGATTGATTCGTGCAAATTATTAGGTATCAATGGTTAAAATTACACTGAAAGTGACTCATTGGTAATTCATTGCGTCTTCACGGCTGATTTATAATTCTGATAAAAAATAAATGTGAATTTGCTATAGGAGGAGCAAGCTGTGATGCCAAGTTACTCTACGACGCGTGTGTGTGTTGGTCTCATTTCCCAGTAATCCCATTTTCCACTAATCTTATAAACGTGAAAGTGTGCATGGATGGATGGATGTTTTGACTCTTTCAGGATTTGCATGAAATTTGGAACATACAGGTAATATATACCCTGGATTAACATATAAAATATCATAGCTTTTTCCCGCGGCTCCGCCCGCGTTGTATTTGGTTATCGCGCGTTGTTCCCTCCGGAACTGTGCATTTTTCCGGGATAAAAAGTAGCCTTTGTCACTCTCGGGCTCATAAACTATCTCTATGCCAAAAAGCACGTCGATCCGTCGCTCCGTTACAGCATGAAAGATGGACAAAGACACAAACACACAAACACACTTTCACATTTATAATATTAAGTATGGATGGATGTATTGCTAAAAGTGGCTCGGAAGCGGTAACGTTCGTGTGCTCTGCCTACCTCATTTGGGGATACAGACGTGATGTTTGTGTATGTGTACATAGGTATGTATGGTTCATGTGGAATCAAAAAAGTTTAATCTACATACTAATTCAGCGCAAAAGCTAGTATTCATATTATTCATCAATTTCGGTGGAGCAGAAGATACGATGGTAGAGCCGCTTTCCAACCTTACCCGCAGTTTTTAATGATTCAGGGATTTAAATAAAATTTACATTAAATAATTAAATTTGTTGTGGCAATGGCCACACCATAATAGCATGGAAGACAAGATGGTCGTTTAGACCGAAAAGTTCTCCGATGGAGACCGCGGATCGGCAAGCGCAGCGTAGGACGTCCACAAAAGAGGTGGATGTATGACCAGGTTAAAGCTGCGAGTTCGCAGTGATTGCAGGCCGCTTCCAACTTAGGCAACTGGGGGATGTCTATGTCTATGTCAAACAGTGAACATCCTTTTTTTTATTCGACTGGATGGCCAACGACCAAGTGGTCTCCTAATGGTCAGATCACCACCGCCCATAGACACTTGCAACACCAGGGATTGCAGATGCTTTGCCAACCTAGATGCCTAAGATGGGATACCTTAAGTGCCAGTAATTTCACCGGCTGTCTTACTATCTGTATATACCTACTGAGCTGGCAACGTAGCGTTTTTGTTAGTTTTTCTCGATTATTCCATAAAAATTTAATGAAAATTAAGAGTGTCTATTCCAATAATTATTTGTGATAGATTTTTATATACTTTGAAATGGACAAATGTTTATTAACTGTTTTTAAAGAAAATGAGTCTATCACGAATAATTATTGGAGAGACACATTAAGTAAGTTAAGTATATGTTGAGATGAGTTCTATCAGACCATTATTTTTAAGTTGCCAGCTCAACGGTTAAGCGCTCTTAAAACTAGATCCAAACACACAACACTGACCGTATCACACCATGCACCCGAAACGGATTTGACGGATTTCCGACGAGGTTAACAAAAAGAAATCACTGGATTCCAACCATTCAACAATCTCAACCCACGATTGAAATTTTTGTAATACTGAATTCCAACCGATTTTTTAACCAGTGTTGGTAAGTAATCGCGTTCCGTCGAGATGACCTTTGGTCTGTGTAACTCAATTCAATCCAATTAGTTTCCGATTTAATACGAGTAAGATGTTGCAAGTAGCCGATTTACAATTGCAGATAAATAAGCAACATTGCTTGTTGTTGTGTACAAGAACATGCTTCTTAATTCTGTAGGCTTCTTAATTATGTACGAACTACCATAACTGCAATCACTTTGTAAGTAAATACTCCAGAAGGCGTATTGTCTAACGCGTGAGCGATCGCAATCTTTTTCACCATCTCTTTCTATCATCGTCCCAAAAAGTGTGACAGAAAGAAGTTATTAAAACGAATCCGATTCCGAGTGCGCTAGACAATAAGGCCTCAGGTAATTTCAGAGGAGAATGTATTTGAGTAATCGCAAAAGCTGTGAAATTTTCCTGAGAGGGGTGGATATAGTTTTATAGCATGTATTTAGCGTTTACCTGCGGCTACGCACGCGTAAACTATTCAGTCTGGTAGTTGCAATTGAAATTTCGGGATTTTACAAAATTCCCCTGGGAATTCCCAAAATTTATATCGTGGTCTTCATTGATGTTGTGTTAGGAACAACTGTCCAAAATTTCAAGACTCTAAACCCAGCAGTTGAAATTTCAATATTTTATCCCTATCCCGTGAGAATATCGGGATGAAAAGTATCCTATGTTTTAATCCAGGTTATAAACTAACTTTTTGCCAAATTTCATTCAAATCCGTCCAGCCGTTTTAGCGTGAAGAAGGAACAAACATACTCACTCACTCACTCACAAACTTTCACATTTATAATATTAGTAAGATAAGATAACCTTATCTTTGCTTAACCTTAGCTTATCTTATCTTCCTTTTCTTTGTGTATTCTTGATGATTTCAGTATAAATTCAGTACAAATTATTATGTAATTTTATACTGAATGAATAAATAATCTAATCTAATCTATCCGTTCATGAATGGTAATTACGGTCGAGATCCTGTAACAAACATATTTAACTAGATAGTTTCATACAAATATGTTTCTCGGATAGAACGTTTTCTTGTTTCTATAATCCTGTTTCATAACTGAAGGTTGTAGTCAGCTCTTTAACCTTTTCACCACAGTTGTAATACCTAAGACCCTTGTCAAATCTTGTTTTGTCTAGAGTACCTAATCCTGAACAGATGTTCAGCGCTGTTTGGGCGCTGGGCCGTTCTCGTGTTACGGAGCATGATATTTTGCGTGTTTCTTATTAAAATTAAAACACTCTGTGGATAATAAAAGACGTTAAAAATTACATTTAACCTGTGTGATAAAATAAAATGCACTTTTTGGTATATTTTTTGTAAAGTTGTTTTTTTGTATATTTTTCTTTTATGTGTTACTTGTCATTATTGCTTTGTGTGGTTGTGTTTTCAAGTCAATATATTATATTTTACCGTTATAATATTATTTCTTCGTTTTCCTTTTAGTTATTACAGTCCATTCATACGTTTACAATATCGAGTTTACCTGCACAAAAACAAAAAGAACTTAGGATATCTAAAAAAAAACATTAAAAATAATTACTATTAGGTATACTTAGTCAAAAGTAGATCTTTATCAGATTTTTTTAAATGAGGTCGATAAAGATACCTAAGGTTAAACTTCTTCTTCTTCTCTTTTAAAATATGGATTCTGTCCTAATTAATAAGACAATTTCGCCAGTGTCAAAGTATTATCTTTCGAGAGGCAACGTTGTACGGTGATTGTAGTTTTTGTAACTTGATAGTAAAATTCCAGAAACCACGTGGAGACAACTTGCGCATTAAAAAATGTCAGACACGAGAGCAATATTGAATATTGTGATCACTGTTCACTGTTAAGGTTAATCGCCGCATAAAACACTATCAAAATTATACTTCAACTAGCCAAAGAAACAGAAATAGCAAAATTAAATATTGTCTACATCCGCCATGTTCGAATGCCACAAATCGAATCCGACAGATATATACTAAACTTACGTATATATTATAAACTTATAGGGGTTTTTAAAAAGAGCGTTTGACATTATATTTAACACAGGTAAAGACAAACGGATAGCATGAGACAGAACACTTGTTTGTTTAGGCACTCGTAGTCGTAATCGATGTTTAATGCTATGTAAATATTGTTTCATACCATATTCAAATTAGTTACGAAATGAAGAACAATGTCTAACAATCAAGCGGCGTTAAGGCCGTTCCCGTACCCAAACGAATTCTAAAATCGAGCCCCTCCCCCGCGCCAGCCGTCCCGCCCCTCGATACAATGCCGATTATTGCCGATACAACAGCGCCACGTAAGAAGTGGCGACTCAACTGAACTAACAGGACACTGATTTGTAAAACGTATTACTAGACCGAAAAAAGCATGCTGGATCGCATAGATGGCGTTAAAGTCAAATTGAAGTAATAAAATAGAGCATAGTGTAAATTAAATATTCATTTTAATGAAGTCAACTCTTATTTCAAAAAAACAATATTGTTTTTACACCGAAACATAAATTTTGATGTTAGCCCATGTTTTAGGTACTTCTCCAACGAACTGCATCTTTTGAATACCGCATTCTAAGGGTCCATGATTGCAAATAGATCGTAATTTTGTAAAAAAAAATACTAATAACTGCGACAATTCTTCGATCAACTGTTTTGTCAGGAACCTCTTCTTCCACATCGAACGATATTTGTAACTGAAAATATATTAAATGTGTTAGCATTTACAATTTGTCATGGACATATTGTATAAAGCACCGGTGGCAAAAAACTAACGAGAGAAACAGAAGTAAGCCCTGCACGATAGATTATAAGAACTTTGTGATAAATCAATTTACGACGCAAATAGAGAATGAAAAACCAGTGAAAACCAAAAATCGGTTAATAACCGTATTGAGGGATTCGAAACTGGTTAACCGGTTTTTAGCAGTTTTTCTGCAAACTATTTCAAAACGATAATTTTACTATTCTTGGTTGCTATTGGTGTTAACGGCGTATTTTGTGAGATTTAAATAAGTATTTAAATATACTCTGTATTAATAGGGGAAGGTGGGTTACAATGGATCATGGGTAACAGTGGATCTTTTGGTATAATTTTATGTGTATTACACGAATGCCCGTGAGTGCATTCGTGTAATACAAAGTTGTTGCTCTTACGCCCCCGCTTGCCAAACTAGTCATCGTCTCAGTATCGAAACGAGAGGTAATGTTGCGGTGTATAGGGCACGGGTACACTACATAAATACCGAAAGAAATTCAGAAAAAGAAGAATTAAGAAATTCCGAAAGTCGGAATCACGAACTTCAAAATACCGATTTTTATAATTCCGAATGTTTTAAAAGTCCTACTATGACTATTCCGATTTTTTATAAATCCGAAACTTAAACATCGTCATTTTTTTAATTACGATTTTCAAAATTTCGAATTTTAATACATCGAATAATAAGAAGTTCGACTCAATAATAATCCGAAATGTCAAAAATACGAATTCCGATTACTAAAATACCGATTTTCAAAATTCCGAGTAACATTACACCGATCAATAATAAATCCCGACTTCTAAACGTAAGCTATGGATAGGTTAGGTAGGTTAGATTGGTCTAAAAAAGTAATAACTGTTATTCATTTTCAGCAATGTGTTACACCGAGCTCCTATTCCGCGCAGTTAAGGCGCTTCGCGCTTTGACGCAATTCTATCCTAACCTATCCTATGCAGTTCAATTTACCTAAATTAATTGATATTTATTCAAGATTCGAAATTCAAGTTTCTGATTATTAAAACCACGAAGTTAATTTTGCCGAATATCATATTTCCGAATTGGCGATGTCATTTCGGAAATTTGCTAATCAGAATACTGTACTTCAGGCCAATAACATTTCGTGTTTTAATTTTTCGGTGTTTTAAAAACTGGATATAAAAAAATCGATATTTTGAAATTCGGAAAAATGAAATTCGTGTTTTTAAGTAATCGGAATTATATGTCTTAGGAATTGTGAAAATCGGAATTAGCGAATTCGGAATTTAATATTTTGGGAGTATTTGTGTGTTCCCATCGGGCACCTAGTAAGTAAAAAAGTACATATTTAAGTTCTAAATAAATGAAATTTTCTGTGATTCCGGTTGAATGAAGTTTTAACTAATTTATTTATAAAATTATTTAATAGTCTCTTATTACAAGTAAAACAAACCTAACCCACTAATAAAACATCACAAAAAAATATCAGTTAAAATTCGTTTTTTGGACGGAAAAGCGTGAAGTTGCAAAATGTTATGATAGAGTTTCATATCCATTATGCCATTGACTCTCACGAAATCACCAACCTTATCACCCGCAAAACATCTCCAGACTATAACTGATCAGTTATCCAGACCTCCACTGTTGGCATCACGCATAGTGTTGCCTTTCGTTGGCCTTCTTGTCGTCGAATATATTTGATGATGTCTCCCCCGAAAAATTGCAATTTCGATTCGTTGTAAAATAAAACTTTAGACCACTGCTCAGGCGTTCAATCTCTGTATTTTCGAGCCCATTACAATCTGTTACCCATATTCTGTTTACGTAACATACTTCCACCACCATCAAAACGGATACAGACTGATGGTGGCGTTGAGTTCTTCGCGAATTTCTTTAGCAGTTCGAGTTTGTTGGCGTTTGCTCTGGGCGTAAATAAAATTGTCTTCGCTTTTTGACGTGACTTGGCGTACCTAAATGAAATCGACTGGAATTAAGATCACGTTTTCGTTTCAAAGCACTTATAACAGCAGTTTGGGAAACCTTCATTTTTCAGCAATTTTTCGTGTCGTGAACTCGTGAAGCCTTCATTGGACCGACCTACATTAAGAGCACGAGTTTCGACACTCAGATCAACTTTGAGGACCCATTTTAAATAATTGCGGAATTCATAAAATTTCATAGGAAATACAGAAAATATTATATTTACAATAGAACAATTCCTCGAATAAGTATTTATTTTCTTACTGGGTAGTCATGGGCCCAATGAAACGTATAAATTAAAAGTATATGCTATATTTCAATATCAATATAATTTAATGTGAAAACCTAATGTCACAGAATGAAGTTAAACTTTTGACCGGTATTGTAGTTTCAGCAATGTAATTTTTCCTTCTGGCTCGTATGTTTTATCAGCACATTGATGACGAAATTTAATTAAAAAGATGAACTAACTTCTTGTTGTCCACTACACGAAGAAATACGAGTGTGTATTCTTGTTTAAAAAAAAAAGTTCCCACGCTATATTCGTCGTTTTCTAGTCTGAAGATTATTCTGGGGTATATATTTTAGGCAATTTACACATATTTAAGGACTATTTCCAATTTGGTTAATAACTGCCGAAAGTTATAAATAACCGGTTTTTAACCGGTTTGTTACCCGGTTTGCATTCCCTAGACGCAAATCTGGTACGCGAAGTTAAAACAATGTTATTCTAGCTATGTATTTAATACAAAGGATAATATTATTCTCTGAATAATAAGACAAAGATACAAAAATACAAAGATTGGACGCCTGAGCAGTGGTCAAAAGTTTTATTTTACGACGAATCGAAATTGCATTTTTGGGGGGAGATATCGTCAAATATATTCGACGATAAGAAGGCGAACGAAAGGCATAGCTACGCGTGTGCCAACAGTGGAGGACTGTTAAAAAACAAAAATAAAGTTGGTGATCTCGTGAGAGTCAATGGCATATTGGATATGAAACTCTATCATATAATTTTACGATTTCACTGATTACACTTGATTACACTGAATTTTAACTGATTTTTTTTTACATCGTGATTTTATATTAGTGGGTTAGCTTTGTTTTTACTTGTGATAAAAGACTATTAAACAATTTAATAAATAAATGAGTTAAAACTTCATTCAACTGGACCACTGTTACCCATGATCCACTGTAACCCACCTTCCCTTATTAGTAGAGTATATTTAAATCTCACAAAATACGCCGTTAACATCAATAACAACCAATAATAGTAAAATTATCGTCTAATACTTCAATTTTAAGCAGTTTGCAAAAAACCGGTTAACCGGTTTTGTATCCGTCGATGTGGTTATTAACCAGTTTTTAATTTTCACCGGTTTTTTAACTCACTATATCTAACTTGCAGGTGGTAGGACCTTGTGCAAGGTCCACCCCGATTGCTACCACCATCTTGATCGCTAATCCTGCCGTGAAGCAGCAGTGCTTGCACTGTTGTGTTTCGGCGCGGAGACTAAGATAGCCGGTGCAATTACTGGCACTTGAGGTATTCCAACTTAGGCCTCTAGGTTGGCAACGCATCTGCAATACCCCTGATGTTGCAGATGTTTATGGGCGGTGGTGATCTCTTACCACCAAGAGACCCTCTTGCTCGTTTGCCTTCCAGTCGAATAAAAAAAAACGAAGGTTTACGCGACCATTCTTTTCGTAGGTACGCGCCGCTGTGGGTAGTAAGGTATTTCTCGCAACGCACGAATTTACGTGCGACCTAGGTAGGTAGGTATTTTTAAATTTATAAGGATAAATAAAGTCTATTGGAGATTAGAACTTACTCGCTACAGGTGCCAGCGGTTGATAAAATCGGAGATTCCGTTACCATTTTTTTTTATTCGACTGGAAGGCAAACGAGCAAGTGGGTCTCCTGGTGGTAAGAGATCACCACCGCCCATAAACATCTGCAACACCAGGGGTATTGCAGATGCGTTGCCAACCTAGAGGCCTAAGTTGGAATATCTCAAGTGCCAGTAATTTCACCGGCTGTCTTACTCTCCGCGCCGAAACACAACAGTGCAAGCACTGCTGCTTCACGGCAGGATTAGCGATCAAGATGGTGGTAGCAATCCGGGCGGACCTTGCACAAGGTCCTACCACCTGCAAAAATTTGCACCATTTGCAGTCTGTAAATAAATATACCTAAATTGTTTTGTATTGTGTTACGTAGCTAGGGATAAAACAGCATAAGTCAAGTAATTTAATTATACTCACTCGATGGAGTCCGAAGATTTTGTATTTTGTTCAGCTGTAAAAATATCAAATTTTCTCTTTTACCTAAAAATAAAAAAGCAAAAAGCTTAGTTACGAGTTGTGATTCGAACTCTCGGCACATTTGACTGATTATGGTCACCTACTTCCTTTATATCCTATCGGTGAAACCACTACGCCACCAACGCTTTCCTGTTGCGCGTGAAATTCTGAACTATATGCATATTCATGATTGTAATGTTTGTTCTGGTTTGTTCAGAGAAAATTAAATTTGCAAATCAGTAATTTTATAACGATATAAATACTATTTTCACTGTTTATTAAATATATTTTTTTACTTACGTTAGTTCCATCGTTTTTTAGTATCTTATGAGTTGTCTTTCGAGATTTTTCCTTCTTGTTCAATTGTTTGTTACCCATAATACACACGCACACGGTGGTAGATCATTACGACACACAACACAGTTTTTACAAGTAACACTACAATAATATATTTGCAAGGTAAATTAAATAAAATCCTGTATTTTTTTGGGGAAACTTAGTACATGTCCGTCTGGCACGAGCGCTCAGCGGTCACTGTCACATTTCGAAAGAATGACGGAGATAGACATTGCAGGCCGTAAGTCAATATCTTTTTACGATAGAATTTGTCGATTTTTATTTATTTTAAAAATATTGCCTCAAATTATTGAAATTCGGAAGCTGTCAAAGGACTATTTAAGTTATGATTGATTTTTCTCTATTTTTTGTTTCATAGTGTCACCTAGTAAAAAAACAAGTAAAGTTGGAATAAAAATTCGCATTGGAGGTTACTTTGGGAATTAATTGTATCGAGCGAAGTGTGATGAATCGTGTATCGAAAGCTGTCGTTGACAAGATAATATAATCAATAATCATATATATTTTTCCCACGTCTACAAATATCAACGTTTCGTAGAAAAGTAGGATCATTCTTGGGCTACTTTTGCGTATTTGGCTCAGGGAACGGCCTTAACTGTAGGCTATAAATTATTATTACTCTTGCTTCTGTCTGTGTTTTTGCCCGTCTAAAAGTGAAAATCTGACTACTTCTCCTGTCACGCGCTTGTTACACGATTAAAAATATTAGGTACTAGGCACTTTTTTTTTTATTCAACTGGAAAGAAAACGAGCCAGTAGGTCTCCTGGTGGTAAGAGATCACCACCGCCTATAAACATCTGCAACACCAGGGGTATTGGTGGGGGATGGTGGTAGCAATCATAATTTTACTGAGAATTTTGTGTGAAAAGGCAAACGTTAAATCTTATAGTTTAATCGCTGTACGTAGTTTGGGATTATGTGATTCAATAGCATTTCGGTTTATTTTTAGAACCGCATGACGTACTTAGAGCGGATATACCTAACACGTCGGTTTACTCTTGGTAATAATTTCTTGTGAAACGTACAGAAGTTAGTCGAGTGCAGAGCTGGCGAAATCACTGCTAGTAACCTAACTAGTGCCACAACTTTGTTTGCGTTTGTTTTAAGAGAGCTTGAATTTTAAGGGGTAAATTTTTGTAACAAAAAATTTAAACTTACTAAAAAAAAATGGAACCGACTACAAAGCCCTTGAAAATATTTTTCTAGGTGCCTACTAGCTCGAAGTCGGTGCCTCAGCACGACCCAGCAGGAGTGGAACAATAGGCGTCTACTTCACCTACATACAATGGGTTTAATCATTCCTGCTGGGTCGTCAAAGATGGAGCGACGACCTGGTTAAGATCGCGGGATCGCGGTGGATGCGAAAAGCACTAGACCGGTCTGAGTGGAGAGCCTCAGGGGAGGCCTATATCCAGCAGTGGACGTCTTTCGGCTGACATGATGATGATGATGATCGGCATAAAAAATAGCATATGTGTTATTCCAAACGTCCAGCTACCTACTTACCAAATTTCATGAATCTAAACCCATGCGGTAGAAATTTAAAGATTTTATTCCTATACCGTGGAAGAAATATCGGCATAAAAGTAGCCTATGTGTCATTCCAGAAGCCCAGCGGTTGTACAGTCAAGGGAAAAAATATGTATACACTTTAGTACCATGTCTATTTTTGTCATATTTGAACTGCCATATGAACTGTCACAGTGGGTAAAGTGACAAGGTACTAAAGTGTATACATATTTTTGCCCTTGACTATACACACAAACACAAACTTTTGAATTTATAATATTAGTAGGATTTATCCATACTATAATCATGAAACGCAGACGCAAATGCGTTTCAGACGTTATAATATACCATATCAAATCTTTACACTCGCTCAGACTGCCCCAGAATAATGGACATGTTAGAAAATACGCAGATTTCAGCGTTAATTTCGTCAAGTGTACAGTTAAAACCTGAAAGTTTAAGGCGTTGAATAAATTAATAAAGTAAGCAAACTCCAAATGTTTACACAAAACACATGCGGGCATAATTAAGGTTACACACACTAAATTAACTTGTGTAGGTCTTTTACTGTAGTACTTTTATGTTTTAAATGGTTACATTTAATTTTAAAACATTAATATTGCATTTTGAATTTCCTAAAGTGCCAGACGGAAAATAACCAAGGGTGTGTCCCCATCGAAAACTAACAACAAATAAATATCATGGGACACATTGAGAATAATCCGGCAAGAAACTCAATAGGGTACCTATATTTTTTCCAAAAGTGATCTTCAATGATATTTTCTAACATACATAACAAGTGTTTAAATTGGCACAAATATTTATAAATAATAAAAAGTAGTGTAACTCCGAAATAGTGATAATCGGCGTATTCCTACAAAATTTGCACTCGAGTAGGTATACATACTTATTCGTCAACTAGTTGAGCAAATTTCAAGTGATATTTACACAGATGTGAATTGATAAATCGGGTCGCAAGTTAAATTATTCCATGTTTGAGGTCGTAAAGTCAAAGATAATAACAATAATAATAATAAATAAGTTTATTTATTAAGGCATTTTTTTTAATAATAGCATTTCAATGCCTTTTTTGCTCTATCAGTTTCAACGTTTGATAATTTGAAATCGCGAATACAAAAGTATTCTTTACTGAGGTTTTTTTTTTACGGACTAGCTTTTAGGCTATATTATTATCTCACTCACAGTTGCAGATAGGTGAAAGACATAGCTCACTGGTTCACTAAGGGCCTACTCACTCTTAAGTACTTAACGTACGTTTTCTTTTTCAGGAAAATGGACGAGCAATAAGTCTATGTAGACGCAAGTGTCGCCTCAGTTGACCGTGGTGTTCCGTTAATAGTGTTTGCATATCGTTACATATCAGTGTAGTGTAGTGTCGTGTAGTGAAGATGTCGGAACGGTTCAAGGTGACGAAATCCGAGGAGCCAGCTGGGAAGACGTACAAGAACTATGGAGCTACTTCGGCTGAAAGTGACCTTGAGCTGAAAGGGAAACTGCTGCCCGACTCAGGTATGAATAGATTTATAGCTACAATCATGTAATATCGATCTAGATTGGTCTTATCTATCTATCTACCTTTAAACGAGCAATTCTTGTACAAGGGCAAAGATATCGATACAGCCAAAGCTGCAAAATATGTATACACGGCCTTAATGTTAAGTGCATAAAGTCGTGTATACATATTTTTGTAACTTTGGCCCTCTCGATATGTTTTCCCTTGACGTATATACACTTACTCGTAGCGGCACAAAATTTGGCCCACTCTACATACAAAATTACCTATAGCCGGGTACTCATTAGCGAGCTGTAACTGTATCCTGCGTGATACAGTAACGAGGTTCTAGTGTGTACGCGTGTTACAGCTTAGGCTCGTGTTGTCGCCCGAACGCTTTCAGCGAGCGTACTCATTTTGCGAGTTGTAACTGTAACCAAACAGATACAGTAACAAGGTTCTAGTGTGTACGCGTGTTACAGCTTAGGCTCGTGTTGTCGCCCGAACGCTTTCACCGAGCGTACTCATTTTGCGAGTTGTAACTGTAACCAAACAGATACAGTAACGAAGTTCTAGTGTGTACGGGGAGTGTAACGAACGTGGAGGCCTTCCCTGCCCTCAGTTTTAGTTTATAACTCCACAATGTCGGACGAAGTGTCTCTCGCCTGTGCAGCAACCATACTTCTAGATGCCTTTCTCGATGATCATAAACGGCCACGAAGATGGTTGGATTCATAGAATGTATCGAGAAAGAAGTGATCTACTGCTCATATTGAAAAATCAAGAAATAAGTGGTCATTACAAAAATTTCACAAGAATGAGAGTAACTGACTTTGAATACCTTATTAATTTTAAAGCCGGGTACTCATTAGCGAGCTGTAACTGTATCCTGCGTGATACAGTAACGAGGTTCTAGTGTGTACGCGTGTTACAGCTTAGGCTCGTGTTGTCGCCCGAACGCTTTCAGCGAGCGTACTCATTTTGCGAGTTGTAACTGTAACCAAACAGATACAGTAACAAGGTTCTAGTGTGTACGCGTGTTACAGCTTAGGCTCGTGTTGTCGCCCGAACGCTTTCACCGAGCGTACTCATTTTGCGAGTTGTAACTGTAACCAAACAGATACAGTAACGAAGTTCTAGTGTGTACGGGGAGTGTAACGAACGTGGAGGCCTTCCCTGCCCTCAGTTTTAGTTTATAACTCCACAATGTCGGACGAAGTGTCTCTCGCCTGTGCAGCAACCATACTTCTAGATGCCTTTCTCGATGATCATAAACGGCCACGAAGATGGTTGGATTCATAGAATGTATCGAGAAAGAAGTGATCTACTGCTCATATTGAAAAATCAAGAAATAAGTGGTCATTACAAAAATTTCACAAGAATGAGAGTAACTGACTTTGAATACCTTATTAATTTTAAGAGGAGAGGTTGTGGCTAGCCGCTACGAACCATATGTAGCGGCTAGCAACAACCTCTCTTCTTGACGTCCACGAGCGCACTGCGAGCGCCCTTTGATTCGCGGCAAAAACCGACAATCGTCGGGTCGCTGCGAGTCGCTCGTGTGGCGTTCATCGCAGGTTCGCGAACCACGTACACACTATGTTTTTGGTAACAGTAACGATAACTGTAACGTGCAACGTTACAAGTTCAGAAATGAGTACGCTGTAAACATCGGCTCGCTGCAAGCCCGACGCGTACCCGCTCGCAGCAGGTTCGCGAACCACGTACACACTATGTTTTTGGTAACAGTAACGGTTACAGTTACGTGCAACGTTACAGGTTCAGAAATGAGTACGCTGTAAACATCGGCTCGCTGCAAGCCCGACGCGTACCCGCTCGCAGCAGGTTCGCGAACCACGTACACACTATGTTTTTTGGTTACAGTGCATGCAACGGTTACGGTTACAGCTCGCTAATGAGTACCCGGCTCACTGCATACATTTGAGGGCCACATTTACCGCTCGGTATACCTATATTATATTTCGGTCATCTCGGAAACGGCTCCAACGATTTCGATGAAATTTGGTATGGAGGGTTTTTCGGAGATGAAAAGTCGATCTAGATTGGTCTTATCTCTGGGAAAATGCTTGTCACCGAGTTTCAGCTCGAGCGAAGCTCGGTCGCCCAGGTACCTTAAAACGAGCAATTATTGTATATGTATATACATCTCCAGGTTCTCGAAAGCGGCTCCAACGATTTCGGTGAAATTTGGTATGTAGGGGTTTTCAGGGATGAAAAATCGATCAACTGGTCTTATGTCTGGAAAAATGCTTGTTACCGAGTTTTGGTCCGAGCAAATCTCGGTCGCCCAGGTACTGTCAATTCGCTATGACAACAGTTAAAGTGACCCAATTTACAGACTTCGAACTCCAACACTGCGGTGGAAGTCAAAAGTAAACCATTACATTATTACCACAAGAAATTCGTCATGTAATTTCGCTATAGAACAAGAAGGGAGAACAGTAAAAGACTAAGCATAAAAAAATTGACATAGTTAACCAAGCGCCCATTGTAGTATGTTGCAAACTGATTCAAGGCGGATGCAAACTACTTCTGACCGACTGAAGACAAATGTCCAACATTGGACGTCCTACGGCTGGTTAATTTTGATTCACTTCCAATGGTCAGATTAACTTATTTGGTATACATACGTGTTGGATGATAATGCAAGCAATATATAGTCAACCAAAAGTTTAGTCAGAAAAAGCGTGTTTCTGTTTTTTAACCGAATCTTATTTGCACTGAAGTGTAAAAGCATTCCATTCAAATGCACGTCCCATTCGTTCCGTGCTGAAATTCAACTACGGCTAGGCTTTCAGGCAGAAGCCGGGGTGAATCAACAAAGCTACGGACAGTCCCGGGATAACGCAATCGACGTTTTCCCGTTTGTCGCTCGGTGCGTTTTCAATGTTACGACAAACATCGAATACATACGGGCATAGTAGAGCACCAGTGTTGCTGTTGGTTATATTACTTGTGAAAGTTTACTTTAATTAACTTGGTACTAATATTGTACGCATAGGAATATAGTAACCTGGGCGACCGAGCTTTGCTCGGGCTAAAACTGGATAGTAATAATGGATGGATAATAATATCTATAGAACCGTTATCAAAAAAAGTTCAAGCTAGAAATGTTATTTTCTATCAAAATGACTTTTGAAATAAATAGTCGCACATTTGTATGTGGTATCTGAGTAAGTCAGACCTATGTTGAAATTATTTATTTAACGAGTGAATCACACCTCGCAAACTTGTTTATTCAGATGAATGATGTTCTCTAAAATTTTATAGGTAATACCTTTACTCACAATAGAGAATGTTCACTAATTTTGAATTTTGGCTTTCGGTATTCTCTGTTGAAAATAAAAAATATATGTAAAAGAATTATTTCGATACGTCAATTAGTTTCGAAGATATTGAATTTTAAAATGAGGGCGCGACGTTCAGCCCGCGTTCGATGCGCGTGACGTCATAGTACAACACTCGCGCTCAGTCGGTCGCGCTCTTCCGTACAGTTGCGTTACGTTTCACTAATTTACAGTCCGTGAGATCTTAAAAAAACCTTCGGATTTTAGAAGCATGCTTCGGGTATTGACGATGACACGCGATCGTGATACGCGGTTCTGTTCTGTTATCAACTTGCAAAACTTTTCAAAGTTACCGTAAAAAGTTATGTAAAGAATAACCATCAGTACAAAATGAACCTTACTATAATAATATTACGCTTCTTTATCTTTTTCTAATTTTAATACAATATGACTTTTTTTCATGATACAAATAAAACAAAATCAGCATTTTCGAATTCTTCCATCGTCAATTTAAATTGAGAACACCCCGCCTCAACACAGTACTTTTGTTTGGAATTATATAGAGCTGTTGTTATACTGTATCTACTTCTCTTGGGTATGTCAAATGAATTTTTTTGGTCTGCTTTCGTTTTATTTATTTTTTAATGCACTTTTCGAAAACCCCGTTGCTTCTATAACACGGTCTAGTACCTTATTAAAATATTTACGACCACTTTTTTCTTAAAAAAATCAACTTATATACAAAATATTTATAAATATATTGTAATCAATTTCCACTGATTGGCTATTTACAGACATACCCTGCTTAAGTTGACTCGCTATGGAAATCAATTTCCGAAAAATAACAAACTACCTAAATAAATATATGCAATTGGTGGTTTTAACTGCTCTATATACATCAATGAAAACACAACGAGTGCACTCTACGCGTGATGGATTGCTACTGAGTCAAAAAGACAATTGTCATTTTTTACTAACGAATTCTTCCGATTTCCCCCGAAACCCGAAGGGTTTTCTAAAAGCTCACGGATTGTATGAATATTAAAAAAAATATATATTCAATCCTAATTCTAGAAAATCATGTGTTGTGCTAAAATGTACAAATACCTGTATCAGTGCGCCACAAAAGTTGTTTTTTCTCGATCCAATGGATGTCAAAATCACTAAATAATGAGCACCATGAGTCTATCTACTTTAGATAGATCATCCCATTGTCCTTTTTTGAATCCTTCATCCATTATCAGGGTTTTGTAGTCAACTAGGAACCCCTATAGTTTCGCCATGTCTGTACGTCTATCTGCCTGCCTGTCTGTCTGCGGCTAAGTTCAGAGACCGTTAGTACTAGAAAGCTGTAAGGCTATAGTCGGGTTTTCGTAGTAAGTCATCGGCCCTTACATCAAATGGACTTGGGTTTTTTTTGTGAGTACCGAAGAATTTTTATGCTGAGTATGACATCCTACTTGTGGCAGTTTTTTACTTAAGATTTTTTTTAAGATTTCTTTTAATGTATTTTTTTTTCTGGATATATTCAAGCGATTTACTTAAAATTTTGAAATGGTGTTCTTTATATGTATAGATTTGCAAAAAATTAATACTACTATAAAAGACCAAATAAAAAAATAAAAAGAATATGTGATTGTGAAGTAGTAATAATAACAACAATAAAATTTATTTATTCAGATAACTAGGATCCATCAGTTGTTAATATCACTTATAAATATGTTAGGTACATGGTGTTAGTTAAATGTACGATAGTGTGTAGTGACACCTCCAAATTTTTTTCTCAGAATAGACCATATATTGGTCTACTACTTGCCTAAATATCAAAACTTTCCAGGAAGTACTTCCTATCAAAAATCCTCCTGTTATAAGTAGGGTGTTCATATTCAACATAAATATTCTTCACTATAAGAAGTACTTTAAAAAAAAAAACCAAGCCCATTTGATGTAAGGGCCGACTTATTATAGAAACCCGACTTTGGCCTTTGGCATGAGTATATTCAATATATCATTTACGCGGAAATAGGTATATAAAAAAAATTTTTTTTGGGTATGTAGGTACCTCCCATACCTACAAGTAAAGAGAAGATGTTTTTTTTTTTCAGTTCCACCCTATGTTCTGGGGTATTGTTGGATAGGTATTTGAAAATGAATATGGGTTTGCGAAAACCATTTTTTGATAAAATTAATATTTTCGGAAATATTCACTCCGAAGTCTCCGAAGATCATAAAAATGTGTCCCCCTCCCCTCTTCCTTTTAAACCGCACGTCTAAAAACTATGAAAAAAAATACGTTAATTGTTTTCTACTTAATCAGTTGAGATGTTGTAACTGCACCCCTACAAGAACCTAGTAAAAGACCTAACTGATGATGATGATGCTTCTTGCTGCTATTACTTATATCTATCTTGTGCTTATAATAAACTAATTATTTAACGTAAACTTAATGGTAAACTTAATAACTTAATGTAGTATAACTTAGTTCAGGTCAATGCCCTACTACTTATGAATATTAGTTAAAATGGCCATGTGAATCGTCTAGTGCTATATGTAGAACCTACGTTGTGAACACTTAGTAACCCAAAGTAATTTAAGTGAAAAGTAAGAATGGAATAATTATTATATAGTTAAACAACCTATGTAGAAAAGTATTTTATCGGGAACTTTCTCTATCTTTAGTATATGAATTGTAAGTGTATTATGGACTGATACCGGGGGCGCGATGCCCCCGGGGGTCCCACCTTTATGGTTTAAAGCCATATTCCATCCCCTACGGACCCTCCAGCGCCTCCAAATCTACAATACTTCCCTTTCAGAAGAGGCATATTGTAGATCAGAAAATCTACGCACTAACAATGGTGCATTATAAAGTCTTTAGTACAGATACAATTCCTATAATAAATATAATACTTAGCTTACAGTAGGTTACCAGTGAACTCGCCTAACCTTATGACTCATCCACAGCAACCCAACTGCAAGATATCAATGGAAAGCCTAACTTTATGACATTTCCATTGAGTCCCTACTGTTTACAATGAATGGCCTAACCTTATGACTCATTCATTGCCAGCTTACCAGTGAACTTGCCCAATTTTCCGACTCCTTCACCAGTAAACTTTACCGTAGATTGATAATGTATATATATAAGTCCCTATAGTTACCAATAATTGTCTAATCTATTGACTCATTCAATCAAGTAGTTGAAATACTTCTATTTACTTTAATAACTCAAACAGAAAGCAGTCGATCACAGAGGCCACTCTCCAACGGTAAGTCTTTTATGCTATAGAGGTAACTATCACATCATAGATGATTCATATAGTACGAGCCGTGCCAGTGTCTTCTCCTACAGGCAGTAAGACAACCAACGGGGAGCCTCCCTGGCTGCACCAAATCCTCAATCTATAATTTTCAAGCTAGCTTTATAACATGATAAATTATAGTTTTATTGGAGCACAGGGCTGTCTTAAGATAGAGCACTCTTAGGAGTTTCTTATGCATTCAGATTGAGTTTGTCAACAGAATCTATAATTTCAGGAATAAATCAATGATGTGTATGAATTTAATCTGTCCCTAGCTCTGTGAAGATTTCCAAACTAAGAGAATTGATCTCTACAATTAAACGTGAGGTGTGTGTACATAAGGCTCGTCCGGTGTGAGACTCGCCTCGCTAACTATTCCTTATCCAAATTCCTACCTACATTTCCTATCAACCTATCTTGTAATTTACGCTTGGCTCGAGCCCCCTAGCTTTGTATGAAGTTGGCAATACTAGGGAAACGCCTTTTCCCACATTTACATTTAGTGTAATGTAAGGCCGCGCGGTGCAATGCATTGCCTTGCTAGCTATCCTATAACGAAGACGGTGTGTTCCTGCCCTACCACGCAGACCTAAATGTTGCTAGCTCCCTGACAATAGAGCCCCTAAGAAGAGGGAGCCAGCGGACTGGATACTTACAGGTGTTCACAAATAAATATATAGATACGGGTCCGCAATACTGAATTCCAATTATACAAAGACATGCGCCTAAAACGGCACGGTCTAGATTATAGTCCTACATGCTCGTTATAACGTTAGACAGTATTCCGTATGGGTGACTAGACAGATCGACTTTCATCTCTCTGCCTCTGAAACGCCCACTCATTTCAGGAAGACAGGTGACTTGTATTACCTTATGTTGACACCATGTTAGGTTTCGAGTCATACAAGCTGCCTAACTCACCATATGTTATGATGAGCCAGACGCCACCCGTTTATCAGGGAAGGACACAGAAAATATAAAAGGGTTAGTACAATTGCGTAAGAAAATAATTCACTATCTATAGAAAATAGCAAATCAAATTCCCACAGAAAAGTTCCTCTAATAGGAACTAAAACTTAAATATTTCAAATATAAATGAAAGGGATAATAATTTACCACTATAAACAGTAGCAAACTAAAACCCATGTAACTAAATATGCCCATTTTATAAGACAATACTCACTCAGCAATTTATATTAATACCTACCCAAATAGACTATGTAAATTCCCACTAATAAAATGTGAAATAATTAAGAACCCCAATTAAATTTATACTACAAAGAACCCGCGTAAATTTAAATTCGCTTTAAACTGATCCCCAATACCCGCAAATAACTCAATTCTAACGTCGATGTTCTCTCGCGTCCAAGCCCAAATGTTGAATGCCCCGGTCCTCCAATTCCACCTCTATTTACCTATAGTCTTCAGCCCTTTTCAGCATCTCAAGCATCTCGGTCGTCAACAGCATTTCAAGCATTTCAGTCTTCAACGGCATTTCAAGGATTTCGAGCCTCAACAGCCTCACTGGCCTCACCAGCCTCAGCCATTTTAATCAATACTTTTAACAATTTAACTACTTTTTTTATAATTTAAATAGATGAATAGTTTTTCCAATATTTGCTAAATGAAATCTAAATATATATTCAAAATCAAGTATGTAAACCCCATTTCTTTAATTAATTAATGAATATTTAAGATATTCATTCACTCTTAATAAATGTCCGCTACCCGCTCAATAAGTACTAAATAACACCATAACTTTGAAGTTTAATTGTGACTTAACTACTGAACAGAATGAAACGAAACTTGGATAAAAAAAGCTCATCTCCTATAAAATCTTATTTAATAAGAATTTTCCTTGCGTTTTGGATGTATTTCGTGTAATCATGACAAACATACTAATTTCTGTTTCATGCATTTTCTACCTAAAATAGAATGTTTTTTATAACCAATATTTTGCTGAAATTCATACAACCAATGCATTCAATCTGAATGTTTGTTTCCTCTTATTTTTCATGAAATGACTTATAATTTAATGTTAATTAGTTTCCCATACATAACAGCGCCCCCTGACATTTAAAGCTGGAACTACATATGTAAATAGTATTCTTAATATCTTTGATTAAATTAGCGTCCCAGTAAAGTTACAGTTGTCTGAGATCTTTTTTCTAGATAGCACTTTCTCAAACAATATTTTTATCAATATGATACTAATTGTGATTAAAAATGTATTCGCGCAATGATGGCTTTCAAATGTACTTTGAAACCGTTACATCCGACCCTCTCCATTTGCATAGATGCTAAATTTTACAAAAATTGACAATCAATGTAAATGGATCCAACAAAAAAAATAATATCGCGAATACATGTTTTTTTTTTTTATAATTTACCAATGTTTGCCTTCGAAATGTATTATGTTGTATGTTTTTAAACCATGATTTATCTATCATTGCCCTGGATGAAACCTCCGAAACTAAGGTGAATCATGTAATGAAATAAATATCACCAAAGCCAGATCTTTGAATTTTTCCAGAGGCGCTGGGTTGTGAGGCCAACGTACTAGATGAGCAAAATGTTGCCGTCATCCCCCTTCCTTTGGCTCAGAAAATAACAACAACATATCCCCTTCTAAAACCAAAGAATCTGTTATGCATTACAATGCTATAGTGATAAGTCTCCATTAATTCATCACCAATCTCAAAACCTCCCCTCCAACACAACAACAAATAAACCTTGGAGAATGTGTAGTGTGGGCCATAACGTTTTCGTACTAGTAGAGTAATGAACTATTTGTAAGCAATATTAACATTGATTATGCGATCTCGCCTAGCCTAACACCTTTCGAACAAATAGTTCATTTGTAAGTATAGTGATTCTTGGGCAAACTATTAGTAAATGATCTGTCTTAACTATAAAACTGATGAGATATTAAAACCCTCACACCTTTAAATAATATTATTCACTCTTTACCTTGCATTGGCTTGCACATTCAAAAGCCCCAGCCAAACTCTTTCATGAACAACCTAAACACAACACTAAATCACATTGAATCACTCATCGTTATACACGCTGTTTTACAAATCATCAATCACCTTAGTTAGACAAATTTCTTTTAACAAACTCGACAACTTTGTTATGAATAAGACGTTACTTAGTTATGAATAAAGTTTTAATCAATCAAGGACATGAATCCAAACACTGATTGTCAATTAACGAACATATACAAACTTATCACTTCAACTGTAATTGTATTCCCTATTAAATTGTATTTTTTTTCCAAAATTTTATTAAAACATATGCCGATTGCAACAATTTCAAACTACTTTTTTTTCCTCAACTCAAGTTGCTCAAGTTTCGTCCCTCACTGAACTGTCAATGTCACTACCAAGGCTTTTCGAATACTCTAAATCCGTTACCAGATTAAATTGAACTAAAACACCAAAATTTCTCCTTAATGTAACAAATACCTTTCTGAAAACAGCATCATAATCGGTTCAGCCAAACGCGAGACAATCGCGGACAAACATACATACATTACCAGTCAAACTAAAAACCTACTCTTTTTTTTTAAAGTCGGATAACCCTTCGAGTGGCAAGCGACCGGGTCCCGGCAGCCTGTCAAATACCCCCGAGTGGCAGGCGACCGGGTCCCGGCAGCCTATCAAATACCCCCGAGTGGCAGGCGACCGGCTCCCGGACGTTGGCGGGTGTCGTATTTCACTCATAAATATAAACTGTTAGACCTATATCTGGCTTGCTCATTCACGCAAAATGCGTTCATAAATAGACAAGGATGGTATTTAATAACGGCCGCGACAACATAACGGAAGAAATTTCGTTCTATCGTTTACTCAAGTTTCACTGTGTGCATGCTGCCGTGCGCTGGTATTTTTGAAAACCTCGTATTATAGTATTATTTGCTATTGAATGACTATAAAAGGGCTTTGTTTCGTAATTAAATTAATATTTTACGAAACAAATCAGTGTTTACTATAGGTAATTGTTTTATTTTATAATTATAGTTATTTTAATACATGACTGAGAAAAATTTGGTTGTCAGATATTTGATAATGACTAATAAAATTCACAGAAATTGAAGGTCATGCATTGTTATTTAATTAGATATGGCATTTTATGCTAAACTATCACTGTGAGGCTTATATATAACATTAAACTGGTATTTTTTTGGTGATATTTTTTTTATAAAATTCGGGAATTCGCGAAATTAATTTGTAGCTGTCATGCCACTCGAAGAAGATGTTTTCAAAATGGCCGCGCCACTTGACCTAAAAAATTTAAATATGGCGCCGCCACCCCAAGGGTTAATAAACGTATTACCACTTACATACTAACTTAAATTCTATTTTATTCTACAATATCTTACCGAATAATAACTAAATATTAAACCTATTTTAATTACTAATGAAACAATAATAAAATTGACTATCACCACCATGTCCTTTATAAAAGGACTACCTCAACTAATTTACAACCGCCAACAATTACTAATCTGTGTCAAAGTTCCTTTCTCTTAGTGCCTATCTACCAATTTTATATTGGAGCATTTTCAGAGTATCCCCGAGACCCAAATCAGCATCATACCAAATCTCACTCAAATCGGCCCAGCGGTTCGGTTCAAACGCGATGAAGCAACAAACAAACAAATCAGCAAACAAACAGACCGACAAACTTTCGCACCTATAAAATTATATTACCTATAAACATTGTACTTGTTTTTTACCCTACTATTTATAAATGAATAACATAAAATTCATACTTAATAGAATTTTTCCATACGAAAACAATTATTTCTTCTATAGTCTATGCACAATTAGGCTGCATGGCCATGATGCCTTTACTTTTCCGTAACGTGACAGCCGTCAAACATTAAAAATGTTGTAAGCGATGTGTTTCTTGTCTATGCTTTGCACCACTGATCAACGTTGATAATTTTATTGGTGGTCGATATATTTATTAAAACCAAATCAACGCAATGTTTCGAGTTTGACCAAAACATATCCATGGATCCTACATAACAGTGGTAATAGTGTTAGTTCAATTAAGAACTTGAACTACAAAGGTAATTAATGTTCCTTACATACATTCTATTGTTTTTACTAATATTATTCAAACAAATTCTTTCCCATTCTATAAGCATTCAATAGATAGCAGCTACTTATTATCTTTTATTTCATATTGAAACTGTTTATACTAATTGTAAGTTAGTAAATTTGAAGTAATAATGATATTTTGCTTTCAGTCACTGAAGAAGTTATCATGGATTATGAACCACTGACGTAGTTGGTAGTTATTATTATTCCCCTTGATGGCGGCCTTAAGGCTAGTCGGTAGTTTACCTATCGCCCTTTATAACCAATCAAGATGACATTTATGTAAAGTGAATCACCACTAATTTGTCTGGAAGACAACCTAAATAAAATCTCAACTACACCTGCCTTCATAATGATTATTTTTGGTAAGTTATCCTATGTTATCAGTTTCTCATTGAATCCTTTTCATACATACATACATACTCAAAATAATAATCTTATAACTACCATCTCATGAACTAATTTTCCAATCTGTTAAGTTTTCTCAATATTAAAACCGCCATACTAAATCTCATACTAAATGCCGAACAAAACCTGTACTAATGAAATAAACTAACATAACTAAGCCAACCTTTCTGGCTGTTTTATTAATAGTACACTATTATCAAACCTTTTAGATCTCATCATAGTTGATTACCTATTTTTTTTATTTGTTTTGTTTACAGGTAAAGCGAAATCCAATCTTAAAATTAAAATTTTCCTCGGGAGTAACAACGTTCCTACTACCTTTGAGCTAAACACTAGCAACTGTCAACAAATTTTAAAAATCCCAGCGTGAATTCTGTCAAGAGTGAGGTGCTAACTCAAGATATCCTACTACCAGCCTACTGTTGTATTTCTTCCCTGTGCTTTATAATGGATAGAGTGAATTACCCGCCAGCAACCATTTTATTTTGATGAAATAAACTTAACATACTATCATACTCTGCAGTGAATATGCAACTAAAATAATTCCTTTATCTTATTGCATACTAATAAAAAGCTTACTTTCTTTTATTTATTTCCTAAAATGTCTATTGACTTTCCCTATACTGTATTGAAATAACTGCAACTTGAAATTTGCTCTATAACTACACAAGGTAACACATTTCTTTACAAATTTAACTCCTTTTAATCAGGCGACCCCCATTATTTTAAAATATTGGCCAATTGTTTTGTATACCTACTTCCCTATGATCTTGATAAACAAATAGTCTTATTACTTAATAAATCTTTATAATTAAACATAAGTGACTTGAGTATATAACCTTCATGAAGCTAGGCTTTACTTGACCTCTTAACTGCTGTTTTCCTAAACTACACAAACTTTCATAATTTTACTATGCAGCCTATCTCTTTGCTATTGAATTAATCTTCCTAACTATGCTTGTCTAAGCCTCAAGTCAAATAAAATGCTAAGCCGATTTTGATAACTAAACTTGTTTTTAAATCTCAGTAGCTTCCTCGGGTTTCTGAACCTTTTATATTTGCATTATTTATCTAAGTGTGAGCCTATTTCCAGCCTACGCATTCCCTACCGCCAGGCACAGGCGTCCTCTGAGAGCAAGAGTGCTTGGATTATATCATTTTGCTTTTACTATTCCTAAATCAAAGTGAAAATTGTATATGCATAAGCATTGACATTTTTGTACATACATACTAATACTCTTTCCTTTTACTTTGAGCTTGTCCCTATTTCTAGCTTAATCATCATCATCCCAGCCTATAATAGTCCACTGCTAAGCACAGGCCTCCTCTCAGAATGAGAGTGCTTGGGCCAAATAGCTTTGTAGAATTTCTTTAAGGGAAAATACACCTGTCATGAGTGACAATATTATAGCCTGCTAATCCCTAATTATTTTTAACATAACTTTTCATTTGGCCTAATTAAATTTCTACAAATGTTTGTTTAGCTCACATAATTTGTAAAATAGCCTACTCTGAATTTATTTAAGTTGCGACCCCCCGTATGTAAGACTTAAGACTATTTTATGCTACTTTTCTTGTGAGTAGATTTTAATCGACTGGAAGACAAACGAGCAAGCGGGTCCCCCGCCGCAAGACATCACCACCGCCCACAAACATCCGCAACACCAGGGGTACCGCACATGCGTTGCCAACCTAGATTCCTATAGGTAATTCCTGCCGACCCCCAGATTACCAAACCAATATAACATTTGACATACCTACTTTCAGCATTTATCTACCTATATTTTCCGGTTTCTAATAAAATTTAAACAGCATAGCTACTAATAAATAAATTATTCTCTATGTTTTAACTTGGATCTCTGGAAAACATCGCTCTGAAGCTACAAGGCCGCCTCGCCTGTCATGCTGGTTAAGAAAATTGCTATTTTCAGATGCCTATGTTCTTCATACCACTCAACACCTGCTGGTGCTCAACAAGGAGTCATTGTATTGTATTGTAATTTTTAATGACTTTCTAATAAAGATGCTAACAATAATCCAATTATGTGTAAAATTTAAACTCATTCTCTATCTATATAGGAAAATGGAACCATATGACTTATTTGATTCTATTCCATGATTCTATCTCGCATCTCCTTTCGGTTTCAGAAGTTTCAGAACATGCGCACCGCACGTCAAGTCACAAGTCACTGTCACTTTTGACTTTTCGGTTACTTTAGTTTTCTAATTTATCGTGATAAAATTGTGCTATAATTAATTATGATCCCGTATTAATAAAACTTAAAGAAACTAAAATCTGTCAATCGAAAACTTCCAAGTAACACGGCAACGTCAGCTGGCTATTGAACCATGGTTTAAAGTGAATCGTTCCAACGTCAAAAGTGAACTGATGAAATCTACCAAAATTTACAATATATTATTGTTTTCAGATGGAGTTTCGAATAACTATAAGTGCTACAACCGTGAACGATATAAATTTAAGTGAAGCCTACCTAAATCCTCATCCTACCTAGTGACAAACTGTACCATTTTCATTAAACTTCAATGTCTTGTATAACATTTTGTTGTGTCAACTTAATTTTCCTTACTCCTATTCCTAGTGTGAACTATAAATTTCCACTCTTACTTTCACCTCCATTCCACGAACAGCAAATTGTGACTGTTTATGTGAAAACAGTCACTTGAAACTTAACTAATGAAACTTAATATCTAAACTAACTTAGCATTAAATTACTAATCTAGTAAGTGAACCTTAGTTTGCTATCCTATCTTATAAATAGTAAGTATGAACAAACTGCCAAAGAACCTACTTTTTATCAAACAAACACCAAACACTAATTAGAATAAAACTTTAGTTCATCCTGGTCACGGCACCAAATTGTAACTGCACCCCTACAAGAACCTAGTAAAAGACCTAACTGATGATGATGATGCTTCTTGCTGCTATTACTTATATCTATCTTGTGCTTATAATAAACTAATTATTTAACGTAAACTTAATGGTAAACTTAATAACTTAATGTAGTATAACTTAGTTCAGGTCAATGCCCTACTACTTATGAATATTAGTTAAAATGGCCATGTGAATCGTCTAGTGCTATATGTAGAACCTACGTTGTGAACACTTAGTAACCCAAAGTAATTTAAGTGAAAAGTAAGAATGGAATAATTATTATATAGTTAAACAACCTATGTAGAAAAGTATTTTATCGGGAACTTTCTCTATCTTTAGTATATGAATTGTAAGTGTATTATGGACTGATACCGGGGGCGCGATGCCCCCGGGGGTCCCACCTTTATGGTTTAAAGCCATATTCCATCCCCTACGGACCCTCCAGCGCCTCCAAATCTACAATACTTCCCTTTCAGAAGAGGCATATTGTAGATCAGAAAATCTACGCACTAACAATGGTGCATTATAAAGTCTTTAGTACAGATACAATTCCTATAATAAATATAATACTTAGCTTACAGTAGGTTACCAGTGAACTCGCCTAACCTTATGACTCATCCACAGCAACCCAACTGCAAGATATCAATGGAAAGCCTAACTTTATGACATTTCCATTGAGTCCCTACTGTTTACAATGAATGGCCTAACCTTATGACTCATTCATTGCCAGCTTACCAGTGAACTTGCCCAATTTTCCGACTCCTTCACCAGTAAACTTTACCGTAGATTGATAATGTATATATATAAGTCTCTATAGTTACCAATAATTGTCTAATCTATTGACTCATTCAATCAAGTAGTTGAAATACTTCTATTTACTTTAATAACTCAAACAGAAAGCAGTCGATCACAGAGGCCACTCTCCAACGGTAAGTCTTTTATGCTATAGAGGTAACTATCACATCATAGATGATTCATATAGTACGAGCCGTGCCAGTGTCTTCTCCTACAGGCAGTAAGACAACCAACGGGGAGCCTCCCTGGCTGCACCAAATCCTCAATCTATAATTTTCAAGCTAGCTTTATAACATGATAAATTATAGTTTTATTGGAGCACAGGGCTGTCTTAAGATAGAGCACTCTTAGGAGTTTCTTATGCATTCAGATTGAGTTTGTCAACAGAATCTATAATTTCAGGAATAAATCAATGATGTGTATGAATTTAATCTGTCCCTAGCTCTGTGAAGATTTCCAAACTAAGAGAATTGATCTCTACAATTAAACGTGAGGTGTGTGTACATAAGGCTCGTCCGGTGTGAGACTCGCCTCGCTAACTATTCCTTATCCAAATTCCTACCTACATTTCCTATCAACCTATCTTGTAATTTACGCTTGGCTCGAGCCCCCTAGCTTTGTATGAAGTTGGCAATACTAGGGAAACGCCTTTTCCCACATTTACATTTAGTGTAATGTAAGGCCGCGCGGTGCAATGCATTGCCTTGCTAGCTATCCTATAACGAAGACGGTGTGTTCCTGCCCTACCACGCAGACCTAAATGTTGCTAGCTCCCTGACAATAGAGCCCCTAAGAAGAGGGAGCCAGCGGACTGGATACTTACAGGTGTTCACAAATAAATATATAGATACGGGTCCGCAATACTGAATTCCAATTATACAAAGACATGCGCCTAAAACGGCACGGTCTAGATTATAGTCCTACATGCTCGTTATAACGTTAGACAGTATTCCGTATGGGTGACTAGACAGATCGACTTTCATCTCTCTGCCTCTGAAACGCCCACTCATTTCAGGAAGACAGGTGACTTGTATTACCTTATGTTGACACCATGTTAGGTTTCGAGTCATACAAGCTGCCTAACTCACCATATGTTATGATGAGCCAGACGCCACCCGTTTATCAGGGAAGGACACAGAAAATATAAAAGGGTTAGTACAATTGCGTAAGAAAATAATTCACTATCTATAGAAAATAGCAAATCAAATTCCCACAGAAAAGTTCCTCTAATAGGAACTAAAACTTAAATATTTCAAATATAAATGAAAGGGATAATAATTTACCACTATAAACAGTAGCAAACTAAAACCCATGTAACTAAATATGCCCATTTTATAAGACAATACTCACTCAGCAATTTATATTAATACCTACCCAAATAGACTATGTAAATTCCCACTAATAAAATGTGAAATAATTAAGAACCCCAATTAAATTTATACTACAAAGAACCCGCGTAAATTTAAATTCGCTTTAAACTGATCCCCAATACCCGCAAATAACTCAATTCTAACGTCGATGTTCTCTCGCGTCCAAGCCCAAATGTTGAATGCCCCGGTCCTCCAATTCCACCTCTATTTACCTATAGTCTTCAGCCCTTTTCAGCATCTCAAGCATCTCGGTCGTCAACAGCATTTCAAGCATTTCAGTCTTCAACGGCATTTCAAGGATTTCGAGCCTCAACAGCCTCACTGGCCTCACCAGCCTCAGCCATTTTAATCAATACTTTTAACAATTTAACTACTTTTTTTATAATTTAAATAGATGAATAGTTTTTCCAATATTTGCTAAATGAAATCTAAATATATATTCAAAATCAAGTATGTAAACCCCATTTCTTTAATTAATTAATGAATATTTAAGATATTCATTCACTCTTAATAAATGTCCGCTACCCGCTCAATAAGTACTAAATAACACCATAACTTTGAAGTTTAATTGTGACTTAACTACTGAACAGAATGAAACGAAACTTGGATAAAAAAAGCTCATCTCCTATAAAATCTTATTTAATAAGAATTTTCCTTGCGTTTTGGATGTATTTCGTGTAATCATGACAAACATACTAATTTCTGTTTCATGCATTTTCTACCTAAAATAGAATGTTTTTTATAACCAATATTTTGCTGAAATTCATACAACCAATGCATTCAATCTGAATGTTTGTTTCCTCTTATTTTTCATGAAATGACTTATAATTTAATGTTAATTAGTTTCCCATACATAACAGCGCCCCCTGACATTTAAAGCTGGAACTACATATGTAAATAGTATTCTTAATATCTTTGATTAAATTAGCGTCCCAGTAAAGTTACAGTTGTCTGAGATCTTTTTTCTAGATAGCACTTTCTCAAACAATATTTTTATCAATATGATACTAATTGTGATTAAAAATGTATTCGCGCAATGATGGCTTTCAAATGTACTTTGAAACCGTTACAATGTTTTTAAGTTTTTGTAAATTAGACTGATTCAATCCTTAATTTTTAATTAGCTATTTAAATTAGTTTTAGTTATGTTAATTTTATACCTACTTAGTCTCTGTTTTTATACCTACTTTTATTGCGAAATACACAGTTTTTATTTATTTATTTATTCATGTTCAAATTTACACTTAACTAAGTTATTATTACCTATCTATAACTAAAAAAGTCGCATTTTAAGTCCGCCTATTGCGACAGGACTGACGGTCGGGAACTATGGAACCCTACACTGAGCATGGCCCAACGTGCTCTTGACCGGTTTTTTTAAATAAATATAGACAGCTGGAAGGTCTGGAAGCGATGAAACAAAACAAAACACGGCGCATTGGACCTACTGGTACAGCTGATAACTAGGGAGTCGACTACGCGGAGCGCGGAGCGTTGGAAAATGACGTCACACGCTGTCGCGCGGCTGTTGGCGGGACTCGATATTTATGCGAACTTTGAATGCGTATAAAATCGTAACTACTTGGTATTTTTCACTGAAATAAAAACAAATGTATTTGTATACGTAAAAGCTTTACTGGAACAAAGCTTTCAAGTGATTTTGAACACCTATTAACATTCTCTATTCTTACACCATTAACAGCAATAATCATGGTCAACTATAAATTATGCATATAGATAGTTACGGTACAGTAAATAATGTAAAAATTATGTAAAAACCACCATGTGATAAAAGGTAAATGTATAACTTGTATAAGTAAAATAAAGGAACCTGGTTTCGAGAGTTGGTATGAAAATACCAACTTTTATATGAACAAATTAAACATTACACTTTCATTATAATATTCGTAAAAAAATATAACATAACATTCTGTCCCTTTACTTATATATTTATATATGTCGGCGGCCGATCGTAAAATCCGCCAGATCATGAAATTCCTAGGCATATCGTGAAATGGCGCCATTTCATGAATTGGCTAAAGGACATCCGCCATATCGTTCAAAACTCACCGTTTGTCGATTTGCCTAGAGACGTTTAGGCAGATCATGAAATTCCTAGGCATATCATGAAACGCCGCCAAATCGTTTCTGGCACTTCGCCGGCCGCTGCCGCGGCACGCTCGCTTCGCTCGCTCGGCTCGTGCGTAGTGGTCACAATTCATACTAACCACTCCTCGCTTCGCTCGTCGTACCTATTTTTTCATTTATTTCAGCATATCACGATATGCCCGGTATAAAGCTAGGAATATCGTCGAATGCGTTGTTCTAATCGATCTGCCGTATTGTTTCCCAGGCACATCGTGATATGCCTGGACAACTTTTAGTCATATCATGAAATGGCTCCATTTCATGGTGTGTCTAGGAATTTCGTGATCTGGCGGATTTTACGATCGGCCGCCGACATATACTATATTAAATAATAAACTATCATATAGGGATTGATTTATTGACGTTTTGTGCAAATGTATATCTAGAGTAGGTATGCAGAACTTTAGTAGAATATACATAAAATTGTGTCATATAATGTAAGGAATAAGTTTGTGTTTCAACCTTCCAACATAAAAGCTAAAGCTAAATTATTAGTAACAGTTATCTGTGAGTCAGAATGTAACACTCATGTACCTTGTTATCTATCGTATCTTCTATCTTTATCTATATTGTAAACAAGCACTAAATTGTAGGTGTTTTAGCATGAACACACACTTTTGCGTTAATCGGTGATGTTACAATTTTGGCTTCGGCTATAGGACTACTTAGTAGCTACTATAAACTACTATACTCTCACTTAACGAGCGGATAGCTCAGTAGTTTATACAACCTGACTATGAAGCACCTCTAAGTTTTTCGAAATTCATGTGGGGAATTACATTTGAAACATACCACTAGCTTTACGCTGAAGGAAAACGTCATGGGGAAACCTGCACAAACCTGCGAAGCAATTCAATGGTGTGTGTGAAGTTCTCAATGCGCACTGGGCCTGCGTGAGAACTAAGGCCCAAACCCTCTCATTCTGAGAGGAGGTAGGCTGGGATGATGATGATGATGAGTACAAAAATTTTATTTCCAAAAATATTAAACCACAGTTCTTTACATTAATTATGCAGACCTTTAGTTAGGTACACTAAGAATGCCTATCCCGTGAGCTAAACGATAAGGCTATCATACTGTACTTACTATAGGTACTATACAAAAAAATCATATAATTATCTATTTCTTCAACGATTCCAAAGTTTACGATGCTGGTTTCTACGTGCTTACTTTAATGCACAGTAATTCTTCTGAAATGGCACCGTTAAAATGATCCTAGGTAGGTACTTACTTTAAACATAAAATTGAGGAATGCTCAGTCTACTTTATTTAAGCATCGCTCATGTAACAGCGAATGCTTTATAAGCTATAAAATCTACGGGAAGTCTTGCGCAGCCTCTAGCTGTGCTTCTAGAACATCTTAAGTTTACTGACAATGACAATTGAAAATACTGAATGTCTGGGGACTAAAACCTATTTATAAGGAACTCAATTCTGCAGAACAGGGATGTAACGGATGTGGTTTTATCGGAACCGAAAGCGCAACCAGATGTTTTCAATGTATGAAGTTTATTGGAACCCAAAACGGAATCGGAACCGAAAACGAAACCGGAACCAGACTCGGAGCCGAGTGATAGATGGACGAGATGTTAACGGTAGGTCTACTTCACCTGAGGGTCTATTGCGAAATGCTTCTGACACTCGCGATCACAATCAAATGATAGTTTTCGCAAACAAAAACTGTCATTAGATTGTGATTGCGATTGTCAGAAACGTTACATAGGTAATTAGTCTTCTGTTTGTAAGCATTGACATCCGATATAACTTTCATTTCAAATATAACGGAACCGGAACCGAAACGGATGTTTAATATCAAATTTGGACGACCGGATGGCTAAGTGGTTAGAGACCCTGACTGTGAGAATCCCGGCCGGGGCAGATATTTGTATGAATAATACGAATGTTTGTTCTCGGGTCTTGGATGTTTAATATGTATTTAAGTATTTATTTATCTATGTTTAAGTATGTTTATCCGTTGCCTAGTGTCCATAGTACAAGCTTTGCTTAGTTTGGCACTAGGTCAATTGGTGTCAAGTGTCCCATGATATTTATTTTATTTATTTTATATTTAAATGGAAGTTCCGACTTAACGGAAACGGAATCGGAGTTCCGTAACATCCCTGGTACAGAATAGAATAATTTGGTCAGTGAAGTTAGTTAACTAGGTTATCAGGTACTCTTTGGTACAGTGTTTAAAAAAAAAAATATTACGGGACACTTGTCACCAATTGACCTAGTCCCAAAGTAAGCAAGGTTTGTTATGGGTTCTAGGCAACGGATAATCATACTTAAATAGATAGATGGACAGGAAGTCACTGACCATGGGGCTTTCCAGGTTTCGATTCTACTCGCATAACTGAGTTACTTTTGTTTTCTACTTTTTAAAATTAAGATCACTGTTAATTTCATTTTTTCCTATAAATAAAATGTAATTTTCAAAGTATGTAATACAATTGACGGCATATTGATAAATATGTTTTGTCTTGGAGATGTGAAATAATTGCCTTAATTTTTGTTCTGGGGTCTTGGATGTTTAATATGTATTTAAGAGAAAATTATATGTCGTAAATTTAAACAAGCGCATTATACTGATGGTATTCCAACAAATTCTAAGTTGATCAAAAGTTAAATTTTACTTGCAAGATTTGATTAAAGACCGACGGACAGAAAACGGGGCAGGTGAAACTAAATAAGCTTAATATTCTATTTATATTGTAACATAACTAGATTACAAAGAAATATTGGATTGTTAGACGTGCAAAGATTCGAGTAAAGTCGAATCGAATTATCTCATGAATCAAGTACGGCAGTGAATGAACGTTTACTGTCATGTCGTAAAGTGAAATTAAATTTGCGTATACATCTCATGCTACGCGTTTTAATTAAGTTTTGTCACAAGAATTTGGCGTTAACCTGTTATTCGCAGACGTCTTTGTAACAATAAAACTAAAGAATGCCGATGTAGAGACAAAATATCTATACTCCTAAGCGAAAGACTTGGACAAAATATATACCACCAAAAGAGTAAGAAGCTTAATTTTACGGCACTTAAGTCATCTACATATTATACATATACTCTGCAACGGCAAAAAAATTGGCCTACTCTACATACGATATTACCTTTTACTGCATACATTCGCTCAGTATATTATAAAGAAAGAAAGAAAGAAAATACATTTATTCACAACACAAGACACAACAATAGTATTAAGTACTAATACCTACACAACACGTAGGTAAGTATGCGTCATTGCGGTTGTGAATCGGACACAGCTCAGCATAATGCTCAAGCGTTAATAATAAACACCCCAGCGCTATCTTATCATATTAGCCGAAGGACATCCACTGTTGGACACAGCTTAGACCTCCCACCGTATACCTCCGGTTGCTTAGGTTGGAAGCGCCCTACGGCCTGCAACCACCATGAAACCGCGAAATTAAACAGGTCGACCCTTCACCTCATTGGTGGACGGTCTACGTTGCGTTTTCCGAAATTATATACGTATATACTTATTTTTATACTTATATGCGAATGTTCTAAGACTTTCATCCAAATATTTGAAGACTGAAAAGTTTTCTTGTCATGTCATTTTTGTGATAGTAGCCTACGGTTTAACGGGATTGACACAGCAAATTATTTCACCAGAAAGAAACAATCTTTAAAAAAATAAAAAAAGATACGTCGTTATGCTGACAAAACAACTATAACATGCTACGAACGTAACAATAACACTAAAACGCTGTATGTCCTTTTTGCTCCCGTTATGAAAGGCATCCGGTTGAGCTTTATTTCGACGGTTACAGTTATCGCTGTTTCTCGCTTAGTTTTTACGCGCTAATGACATCTACCTCTTTTAATATACAGCATATCATTATAATTGTAGAAAGTCAGTCATTCAATCAATGCTGGTCACGGTATCCTCTAAAACCACCTGACCCGATCCCCGAATATAATATACGATCTGGATGCTCTGGTCAGGTGTACCAGTGTCAGCCTCAAAAACGTTCTTAGAATGAAGCAACCTCTCTTTAACAAAAAAAACAAAAGTGAGTCTGTGACATTGACAAGCAAAAGTGTTCTAAAATTCACGTAAGCATTCAACGGCTGTTAAACAACCGACACGTCAATTTACATAAATTGTGCAGTTGACTAAGCATCGGATTATGCTGAGTAAATAATATAGCAGGTTGTTGTAAGTAAACATCGTACTATTGACTCACCTAATGCTATTTCCTAGAGATCACACGCGGTTCTTTAGTACAGATGATAACTAATGTAAACGGCTTCATGTGCCGGTAAATTGTTAATCTATTTATTGAGTGAATTTTGGCATTCAATGATTGCCATTTTGAATCAATTTTAGTTTTAGTTGAGGTAAATAAGTGTTGTGTGTCGTGAGAGTTGCGGGAAACCGGTGGATGCAAGTGGCGAGTTATCGTTCATTATGGCGTTCTAGGGGGGAGGCCTTTGTCCAGCAGTGGACGTCGTTTTCAATGGGGTATAAAAGTGGAAAAAATATAAGTCGCATTTATAATTCCAATACGATTTATTTCACCAGAAAGCAATATTTTACTTGGGAAAAGAATTACCAAAAAGTATACAATACGAGTAAAACCAATAAAACATGCCTAATATTAAATGTAGATATAAGTAGATATACGTGTAAATGTATGGTTGTTGGTCTATATTATGTTATTACAACAGCAATACCTAATAAAAAAGACGGCAACAAATCATTAAGAATATTATCTGCTTATAAGACTACTGTGAACCTCAGTACCTACAGTTATTTATGATGTTTCGCTCTACACTAATGTTCATTATCTCAGCCTATATACGTCCCGCTGCTGGGCACAGGCCTCCTCTCGGCCTCTCCTCCTCTACACTAATGTTATTTAATGAATTTTTTTACATAAGCTACAATATCATAAATCAGGCTGAAAAGCATGACGAATAGATTTTACTTTTGATAAACAATACTGCGTAAGTAGCCGCATGATTTTAGTTATTTCTACTTAATTACTGCATTCAGGTCTCCAAGCCGAGTAAGTGCTCGTTCTAGCTCGACATAGCGCTTTAAAATTTTGTTTAACAGTAAAAAGGTAGAAAAAGCGCTTAGCGACTAGGGTTACCATCTATCCTGATTAACGTAGAGCTTCCATTGAAGCAGAGTGGAGAATCTACCAACCATATTAGTTCAACATACTTCTCTTGTAAAATGATAGTTCATATCAGCTCCGTTTCGCATGATATCAATCATTATCATTATGCCCATAGCAGTCCACTGCTGGACATAGGCCTCCCCCAAAGAGCGCCATTGCGCCCTGTCCTCGGCTAGACGCATCCAGCTTCTACCAGCAGCCTTTCGCAAATCGTCATTCCACCTGGCCGGAGGGCGCCCTACACG
Source organism: Choristoneura rosaceana (assembly GCA_037349165.1). Classification (NCBI taxonomy): domain Eukaryota; kingdom Metazoa; phylum Arthropoda; class Insecta; order Lepidoptera; family Tortricidae; genus Choristoneura; species Choristoneura rosaceana. The sequence goes on from JAZBNJ010000026.1 coordinate 5,639,812, forward strand.
ACGTTTGCCAAGACGCGGTCTCCACTCAAGAACTCGTTTACTCCAGCGGTTATCGGTTCGTCGACAGATATGACCAGCCCACTGCCACTTCAACTTGCTAATTCTCTGAGCTATCGATGACCTTAGTTGATTTCAATAGAAGTAGAAAAATTGCAAGTCCGCTAGAAGTTAAACAAAAATCCCTTATTAACTCATTTCTGATAATAAAGGTATACATACCTACGGTTGTCAAATTAAGGTCTCTACCACACCGGTTTAGGTTATGCATTATTTATTGTTAGTCAGTTAATCAGACAGGCACGTTATTCTTTAATAGGTAAGTCAAGTTTTATTAATTGGGCTTTCAATGAAACTGTAATATAACCGGCATGTGTAGACCCCCGTCTTTTGGGTTCCGTACCTTAAAAGTAAAAGAGAAATCCTTATTGAACCACTTCGTTGTCCGTCCTTCTGTCTGTCAAGGTACTTTTTCTCAGGAACGCAGGTATTAAGCCTGCATTGATAACATTTTTTTAAGGCTGTAGTCCTTTGGCACTGTGAAAAAAATTTACTTAGTTTTTGAGTTCAGAATGCGACTAAAAGATATCACCTTTAAAAAGTTTGTTTGTTTTCACACAAAAACCATAAAAATTCAAACCTATTGGATATCTACTTACGTCCCATTGACATTCTGTTGCCGAAGATCTGTGATGTGTGCAAAAATAAGTTTATTTTTCGTTGAACCAATGTAGATTTTCTGGCCAGCTTTTAGATTTGCTCTGAACCTTCTTGCAACTCGCATGGGCTGGTAATAATCTGGATTTAATAAAGATCTTTTGAATTATGATGGTAACCCTGTCTGCGAATGAGTAGAATTATGCGGTGACACGAAAACTACGGAGTACGGCAACCCCGACGAAGTTGATTGCGAACACGCTATTATAAAATTTAGTTCGAATATTACTGCTGAGGTAGATGCGGCGGATAACGGACGGTGTAAAAACTTTGTTTCAATGAAATTAAACTCAAATAAATTTATCATAGTTTAAATTGAAATCTGGACAGAACTTTGACTGCGCAACTTGAATAAGGTCCGTCAAAATCAGTACCATCTTCTTACTTGCTCAAACACTGCTGTGTTCTGGAGAGGACAGTTAGTTTAGCTATTCGTAAGTCGTAGTATTTCCTATATTCGAAGAGTAGATAGCTTTAGGATTGTCACAGTATTGTAAATTTTTAACAGTAGAGCGTATTAAATACTATCCTATCATTGTGATGTTACTCTGTAGGTAAATACACAGTACGGAACATGAACTTTAATTAAACCGCTGTCGGAACGAAACGCATGAGAAAGCCTTCAAAGCATGGCGAAGTATAATCCTTCCCTGTTTTGAATCACAAGTTCCCATTTCCTTTGCGTACAAAAACCTATTTCCGAGAAATCTTTTCACTGCCGCTAACTTTTCCTGTGCAAATTTTATTTCCTTCAAGTCAAAGTACTACGTGAGAGCGGTCTTTATACAATCCACATAAATATGTCAACGAGTTGGCGCGCAAACGTCGAAGCGTGCTGCCATCACTGTGAGTCACCTCTACACTTTATTATATCTAAATATCAAAGGAAATGTTTTTATCAAAATGCGTTTGTTTCAAATATTTTGAGACATTTTCTGTTGCACGCGAAAATTTCACAGTGATGGGTTACGAGTATTTATTTGCCTTTAAAATGAATTCAATTTTAAATTAGGACGTTCTCAATTCGTCGGTATATTGGTTTTTAGGGTTCCGTATCTTGGTTGGCAAAAACGGACCCATTTAAGATCACTTTGTCGTCTGTCTATCTGTCCAGCCCTCTATCTGTCCGTCAAGGCCTTTTTGTCAGGAACGTGAGAAGATTTAGTTTCAGAGATCATGTGATTTTTAAAAGTTTGTTTTTACATATAAACGTGGAAATCAAAACCAAAGCTGAAATATTTTTTTTGAAAATAAACATATTTTTATTTATGTAGTTTCATTTTTAATACGAGATTTTTGCCGACTGTACTTTTTGTCGAATTTACTTGCATTATCACTCGTAACTACATTTGCATACGAAATTTCTATTCGATGCCATAAACCGTTAAATAGTTCTGTCCTGTGGAGACGATAATGGCCGGAATACCAGGATGATTATACCAAATTTGAAGTCAATCCTACTACAGGAAGTTTGTTGAATTTACAGATAGGCTGGCAGACAACGGCACAACTAAATAAAATCTTGTAAATATCAAAGACTTAAAGAATGATTAATACGAGTATCGAAGACAAAAAGCCCCTACCAGTGCCCATTTTTTTCATAAATCATCATCAATTGTAGGTCCTAAACATTGAGTAAACTATCGTCCGAAGCTTACAGGGCTGCATTCGACAGATGGCTAAAACCATAAATCGTTAGTTCGTTGCTACAGAGTCAGGCGTCTCGAGTCTCGTTGGTACTGCGACGTTGATATTGAACAACCCTGAATACCTCTGAACTGGATGCTTTCATGAATAAAAGATATATTAATGTTAAAGCAAAGTAAAACGCAAGTTATACTGCGCTGGTGCACAATGAACATTGTTTAGAAGATACTCCATTAAATTTAAGAGCGTTTCCACGACGTTTAAAGCAGTTTTTACTCGCATTTCATGCAGAGTTAGGTCGCCGTCGTTGTATTTATTTTAATTTAAGGAATAACTTGCGCGTTTTTTCTGCGTAACTAAGATACTTAACTGAAATAAGCCGCTGTATGTTATTTTTCAGTAAAGTCACAACCATATTTTATGATTTACTATGGGTAGCTATCCCATGGAAAAATATTTTGATCTTGATACCTATGTACTGTAGACATTGGTTAGACATTTTAGCTGCATTGGTGTACTTCGTAACAACTTTATTACTCTAAATCTATACGCAGGTGGCGGACCTTAGAGTTTTAGGGTACTGGGCCTACATAAGTTACTTTGATGCCTTGCCTACCTAACTGAGCAACATTTGCTATTTTGACAAAAACCGTCTACGTTATTGATCACATGCCCCTGGGATGCAGCCCGAAAAAACCTTTTATAGATACACCTAAATTGGCAGTGTGCACCACAATACACAGGATAAAGGAGTACCTTCATGTATTTTTTTTCATTGTAGAATTATTTGGACTAAGGTTTTTTTTAAGGTTTTGACGAGGTTTATTTAAGGGTTAAAATAATCTTCTATTTATACATTTATTTATTTTATTTATACATTTTTTGTCAAGTTTTAAAATTTCACTAAACAACACTACATGCAGTCTTTTGTCTCTATGCCAAATATCGTCTACCGCGCTTTGGGAAATTTGCTCTTTCACGCCAATACTCCTCGGTAAAGTTTAACGCACGATAACAAAGGCACAGATGGCGGTGGCGCTATTATCAACAGTCAATTGTTTTAAAATAAGCATATCGTTACGCGGACCACAAAGCGCGCAGATTATAGTCATATGACTGCCTGATAACCTTCTCGGTCACATGACCCGAACAGCTGGTTAACTTGAACTTTCACTGATATGACTTGTGTTTACGAGTTTTTATTATTATTGTGTTGGTAGGAGTATGAAGGGGTATGTTGCCAGCTCAGCCAAAATGGAATGCGGTGTGCCAGTAATTTTGCCGATCGTATTGCTCTCCATGCCAGAACGCAGAGCAGCTCAAGCCCTAATGCTTGTTGGTGGCATAACGTTTCTTCTAATCGTTACTTACTTCTGTCATCATTAGACTTAGGTTTGTACGCTTCTCAATCAGTCCGTTCTTTTCCTAAGGTGTGACTTGAAAGACTTATGTGATTACTTTGATTGAGTTTGGAATTTGGCAGGTTCAACTGCCCAACATCTTTATTTTAGGAGAGAGCTGAAAAAGGATTTTTTATATACCCCTACTACATAAGTTTTTTTGGTTCTGTCAGCGCTTTCAGATTTGCCATTATTGCCAAGACAAATTCATTGCAACTTGGCAGAAAGACTATTTGAATTTAGGAATTAAATACAGAGCACCTAAATTAATTACTATAGGCACAGGTACGAGTACCAACTAAACGTCTTAAGAAATGTTTATCCCGTTCTGTTACAGGAGAATGCTTTCTAACTTAGACATTCATTTAGTGGCTAATCCCTCACGTTCGCGAAGCTATTTTATTCCGACTTCGCCGTCTTTTTTGTAATGTTTTGGGGTGATCGAATATAATATATGAGAAAGAAATAACAATGATAAACTTAATTAATAAACCGTAAATCTAAGACGGTCTAAAGTTGAGAGAGTATGAACTCGCTGTTCAGACAAGAAACTAAATATTGTGATTACGATTCCTTGTTTATCCTTAACACCCAAATATAAAAGTACGATAAAAAATTCTGAAATATGTTCATTGCCATCTCAGTCTTCCGAGAAAATATAAAACAGCAAAATGGTGAACGTAAACATCTAAACTTAATTATATTATATTAATTAAGTTTAGATGTTTACGTTCACCATTTTGCTGTTGTGGCAGTGGCTCATTGAGGTACAGACCTCGTGAAATGGTAAAGGACAATATTTATTTCAGTTTTCAATGCTCATTTCCGCCATTTCGAAAAACTGAGATGGCGCCAAAATTCATACAATTATCAATTCTGCTCACAAAATGTACATAAATCAACTTGATACTGCGACTTTTACCTACATTAAAATATCTGGACATTTGGCTAGACTTTCGAAATGACTTTTTGTCAAGATGAAAGAAGAAATTAAAAAAAAAAAATTGCTCAAAGTGTCTCCGAAACCGTAACGTTTCGTGTGCTCTGCTCTGTCCTACCCTGTTTGGGAATACAGGCGTGATGTTTGTGTGTGTGTGTGTTTGTGAGACTTTTAGTAAGTATCACACTTGTAAGGTTAGGGTAACATTAAGGTTAGGTTGTTAACGTGAAGTTATCGCATGATGCAGATGAGGTTGCGTAACAGCGGTTTTTTTTTTCAAATGTGCTCGTGGTTCTCGCATGTCTAACTTATTGCTAAATCCTATACCGCTTTATTCTGAATGCCTGGGTAGTAAAAAGTGCTTGCTTAAAAGGTACTAAGGTGGCACAGCGTGGCACTGAAAACGCTATTCCGAATAATGTTTTCAGGGAAAAACTACGCTGTGATTTTGTCAGAAAACTTTTAAGATCTACATAAAATAATCACCTTTCGCTTTCATAACTTTCAGTTTGCCTTATACTTATACTACTTTCCGATCTTTAGGAAAAATCGCACAGCCATTGCTGATTTTGAAATATGACCACTTATTTCAAATAGGTCGTTATCATAAAAAATTCATTCATTAATTTATTGTTATTTTTGTGTGAACGCATCATTAACGTGTGCTGTTTGTCAAAATAAATAAGGCCTACGACCCGCCGGACGGAACGGTGCGGAGCGGCATCCGCGCCGCGCCGGCCCCAGCCCCAGCAGCAGCGCGCGCGGCAGGCGGGCAGGCCTACAAAGTTTTTACTTTGTAGGGGAGACCGGGGACAACTGAAACGATTTGACTTTAACCGCCTGTAACTTTTTTATTTTTATGGTTAGAAAGATGTAGACCTAAATTATTTTAAGTTTAGTTATCTGGTCCCTAAATAAGATGAATTTGAAAGATCTATCACCCTTAGTTACTTGACCATAACGAAATAAAGATAATGGGGCAGAGTGGTTCAATTGACCACACATGACTGTCAATTGAAACACTATATGAGGTCAATTGAAACACCCTAATATTTTCAGCACTATTAAAGCAATTTTATCTGTTACAATCTTTTTCATCGCTATCATGGTATACAATGAGCTCATCAAAATACGACATGCGTAACATAAATATTTTACAATTTATGACCTTCTGAAAATCTCAATTAAAAATCGTCTATAAAAAAAAATGCATAGGACTTTTAGCTGTCTTTGTTGCTGCTACCTTATACATTTAACTTAATCGAAGTAGTTACGATTCATTAGTAAACAAAACACTACAGAATTAAAGTGGAAAAAGCATATTTATTTTTCATACAAAAGTGCTTGTTTCAATTATAAAAATGTTTCAATCATAACCACTTCATGTAGTTAGTATAGATAGGTACGTCCGGGCCTTACCGTGACAACGAGTGGTGTAAAGAACTCGTAATGTCAGGATGCAAAATTAAATAATAGACTCAAGATATTCAGTTGAAATTGTTTTGTTTATAAAAATATTAAAAATATTATTAGAGGTCATATGCCAAGATGAAATAAAAATGTTCTTACACTTTTTCTGATATATTTTAGGAGCGTTTATACCTGCTGAGCCAACAACGTAGCATTTTTGTTAGTTTTTCTTTATTCCATAAAAATTTAATGAAAATAAAAATGTTAAATAAAAATGTAAAATATTTGTGATAAATTTTTATAGTCTTTAAAAACGAAAAAAAAATTTATTAACGGTTTCTAAAGAAAATAAAAGTCTGTGTCGAATAATTATTGCAGCAGACACATTATTATTTAGAACAGTTCTATCAAAATACATTTTTAATCTTAATTCAATTTTCATTAAATCACATCAAAAATACTGACTGTACGGCAAAAATACTGCCTCCACAGCAAATTAACTAGAGCGTGCGTAGATGATACTCATTCTCATAGCAAAATAACTTTTACTGTTAATTTAGCACCGGAAAATTAGGTACGACAACGAGCGGAGCGAAGAGCGTTATGTACCACATACGAGCGAGCCGAGCGAGCAAAGCGGGCGCGCCGCAGCAGCGGCCGTCGTAGCGCCAGAATTGTATTTATTTAGGAAATAATTTGGCTTCTACTAGTCCTGCTTATGTAAAAAGTATATATTTGCTGAAAATAAATTGATAGGTAATTATATATTTGATGTACAAAAATAGAAGCTATATTTAAAAAAAAAGAGTTACAAGGTATGATTTTGCGTTAGTCGTTATTAGCTGTGCAAAATTAAAAATGTTTTACTTTAAGATTAAGATTAAGTAATATTTTGAGTGGCGTATTTTGCTGTGCAATCAGTAATTTTGATGTGAATTCGGATTTTTTTGGATAAAAAAGAACTTTAATCTTTGAAAAAAATAAAATTAAACAGTATTGTTATTCAGCGGTTTTAATTTGACACAACTACTAAATAAAATATTTTTACTAGATCAAAAATTGCAGATTTATTTGTGAACAGCATGTGCATCGAACACAGAACCTCCTTATATTTGAAGTGGGTTACTTTTGGGGACGATTAAAACGCGAGGACGATTGAAACGTTGCAATCGTCCCCGAGCAACTTGTTTCTACCGTCCCCACATCGCATTTTTTAATTCAAGGTCAAATATTACTCATCAAAGAGACTCGAAAGCTGATCCATAACAGTCAAAACACGCGTTTATTCCTTAATAAAACACTCCAATAATTTAATCAGTCAAAATACAAGAGCAAAAAAAGTTATGAGAAATTATAGTAGATCACAAAAATTTACTTTTGACTGCGAAAAATTTCGTTGGCTTCTCGACACGACCACGCCATTCGGTCGCTCGAACACTATTGGTCAGGGAATCCGCCATGAACGACCGCGTGTTCTGAGTGTTGCGTCATACGCGTAGGTATTATAGTTTTCGAGAAATTTGACTTGTTTCAGTCATGACGTGTTTCTATTGTCCCCGGTCTACCCTACGTTTAGTCGACTATAATCAACATTATCATCCATAATACAAAATTTCATGTCAGTCCAATTATTGGAATTGAACTTGCAACATACAATTAATTTAGATAAATAATAGCACAAATTTTCAGCCTCTTCATTCAACTGATGTTATATCTAACAGCACTGGTGTGGTCTCTAAAAATTATTTAAGTATTTTTAGATCCAGTGTGCCTACACTGACACATCCTAAGTTTCAGACAATGAGGGCCCTAATCCGATTCAATCACTTAACTTTGAGCTATAGTTTTGAGAAATTTACCATTTTATAAATTTACTTCCATACATGAATGTAGGTAAAATCAATAAATAAACTATGAAATCTCTAGCCTTAGAGTTAGAAACAGAAAGTTGAAAAACCCCAGCCTTTGTCGTTTCAAAGTTCAATATCTCAAAAACAGGTGCATTAATTTTGATGAAAAATATCCAAAAACTGTCGCTAGGCAACCTGCTTTCAAATAAAAAAATCCGTATTCAAATCTGTCCACTCGTTTAAGGGCTACGGTGTCACAGACAGACACATACTCGTAGCGGTCAAACTTATAACACCCCTCTTTTTGTGTCGGAGGTTAAAAATAGGCCTCTTGCAATAACAAACGAACATATAAGACAAACAGGGTGTGTCAAAATGGAAGTGAATCATGCATACATTACGTGTGTACACATAAGGCAGGTTATTGAAGTTCAATAAGCGGGGCTACAACTACAACCTACTAGCTTCAGATATCCTTATCAACTGAAGTACGCCATCAGGCGGAGCTATGGTATGTAGCTGTTTATGCTTGCAGTTTTAATTCTTAAAATACTAACATGTCGACCTAAACTCGATTTAAGACGTGAGTTATCCGTTACCATATCATTTAATATGAGTGAGTCTCACGGTAGTTTCATGTTTAAAACTTACAATAAAATACAATACAATACAATTACTCTTTATTGTACACCAGAAATAGTAAGCGATACAGAAAACAGGTATACAGAGAAAATTACAAAGTAAGCAATAGGCGGCCTTATCGCTTAAGAGCGATCTCTTCCAGATCCATTCGAGATCTTTTTTGCAGAAAGAAGGAAGGACTAGTTTACAACAGGTGGTGCATTAACAGTAGATCAGAAAAATCTTATCAAGATTTTAAACGGAATAAAAATAAAACAAATGTAAATCAATAATGTATTCATAAATTCTTTCATCGCGAGTGTGTAAGTAAAAAGCAAAAAACTAGAAATTTGTAAAATACTGTTTTATTTTGCAGTGGTAATGAATTAATGGTACCTAGGCGACCGAGCGAACGCTAAGCATCTTTCGAGTAGGTAATAGTAGGTATGTTTATGTTTTTATAGCCTTATAGGACAATGTACACCGATTGCTCTAGTCATAAGTTAAACAAAACTTGTAGTATGGGCACTGAATCCATACTACAATATTATAAATGCGAAAGTGTGTGTATTTGTATGTTTGTTCGTCTTCACGTCAAAACGAAGCGACGGATCGACGAGATTTTTGGCATAGAGATAGTTTATGGGCCAGAGAGTGACATAGGCTTCTTTTTATCCCGGAAAAATGCACAGCTCCATGTGGGCGAAGCCGCGGGCAAAAGCGAGTTAAAAATAATGTGCTTATAGGAGGTAAATATAGTTCGTGTGTTTGTTTGTACGTAGGGGTGTAATCTTACAGCTACTAAGCTGATTAAAAGATATATATATATACAAATGTACATTATTCCTCATTAATAAAGATAATTTTCATTATGAGAAAGAACAAAATGTTCGCAGGACACAAACTGAAATTATTAATTTGCTAGTATAGTATATTATAAGGAAAAATGTGCCTATTGATGTTATTGACAGTTAATTTTGTCTATTTCCGTACAAAACGTCTATATCGGTATTGTTTATACTTTAGAACAATGCGTAGCGGTGACTCATTAAATATGAACGTGAAAGCTAAAGGTCTGTGGTAACAGGACCGCAAATCAATTAATATTCAATAGACGTCTTTATGGTATGTTAAACAAAGTTGTAACATCCTTGCAAACTTGCAATTACCTATATAGGGCCATTAATTTATTATGTAAGCTGAATTAGGAGGGGAGGGGGGTCGACCATGTCTTATTTTTTCTTATATAGGCGGGGGGATGGGGGTCAAAAAATGGCAAAAATAGTCTTACGTAATAAATGAATGGCCCTATACTAACGTGACTGATTATGTGACCAGTAAAATGTAAGTATCTATCCCAAATGTATAATCCAATCATTCTAATTATTAAAAGCGAAAATAAATGTAATAATTGTATTGTATTGTATTGTAGTGTATTGTATTGTATTGTAGTGAATTGTTTTGTATTGTATTGTATGATTGTAATAAGAAAGATTAGGGCTTACGGATGGACATGGGATACTTTCTATCCCGAAAAATTGCATAGGTAATTCCCTCGAAATAGGGAATAGTAAAAGAAAAGAGATTACATGTATGAACGACAGTAAGTTATATATTATACTCCGTGCATCTTAAGTACTGTTCTTTGAACTGTCAAATAGTAATAATGAAACCACAGCAGCTCTTCATGTAACAAATGATTAATTACTCTCTCGTACCCGTAGTATTATAAACAAACTTATGTAACTAATTATAAATAATTTACATTATTTATTACGCCAAGATGTTTGAGTGACGATAAAGTTGGTTAAGTACTAAGTCATGATTTAGAGCCACTTTTACAATAAGTACCTACTTAATACTTAAAACCTAATATGCGATTCAGTTTTTACGCGTTACTCTATATACGTAGAGTCATTCAAGATGACGCGTGCCTTGGTTCTTATTACAATGTCATTAATGTCTTCACAAAATCGCGTGACAAAATCACGCGTCTTCGTGGATAATACTATTTAGTCTTAGAACTAAAAATAGTAAATACACTGTATTTGTTGTCTATAATTACAGTACGTTTTTTTAAAAAAACAAGGTCGTTTTAAATATTAACAAACTTCAACGCCATTCATTGTTCCAACGGTTTGTTTGATTGACAACTCACCATGCTAAGTGTCTGGTCATGTTAAACTTTATCCATACATCTCAGAAACAATGTTCCAAAGGTCTCTTAGGTTCGTACACAAAGCTATACAAATCTTGACGATTGTGGTCTCTACGCAAGTAACTCACTCATGGACAATCCATACATAGGCATGCGTCGCCGATCAGTATTGCCGCTTAATTTTTATAAAATTAGCTAGATATATTGATAAAAGTAGCTCATTTCCGAAGAATTTGTACCAAGTGTAGCTCAACAACGTATGGAACACTGTATATAATATAAAAAGTTGTGGTGAGATATATGACACGCACGAAAAAGAGAGGCTGACGTTTCAAAAGCAGCTAAATCCTACAAGTAAATGACTGTTTCGGCAACATTTTATCGTCTATTCGCAGTGTTGCCGTAGTCGTTACTGAAAAAAAAAGTCAGGCATCGATGATTTACGTAGCCTCGTGTGTGTAGAGCCTTATACTTGACTTCATTGTGGACCGCAACTTTGTATGCCTAAATTTAGTTTGTCCTTAAATCAGTTAGCGATCGGAATAGTATTTCAATAGTTCTGTATGTTTCTGAAGGTTCCTTACCTCAAAAGGAAATAGAATTATTTCATGTCCGTATCTTTGTCTCTCTCTTAAGGCCCTTTTGTTTCTAAGGAACGTGTAAAGCTACCAAGTTTAAATTTAATGAAACACCCTTAGCACCACAAATAAAAACAACTTACATATAACTTAGAAATTTGATTATATTATATTAATACTCACATATCACACCTATTATACTAATGTTCCCAAATAAAGGATCTAAATCAGTTAGTAATCTAAGAATTCTTTATTTGCCTTTGGAATACGAAACCCAAAAATCTAATTCTTTTTTTTCCAGCCTATCATTACCTTCACGCTTCCATTGCTATTAAAGGGCCATATTCGTAGTAGGTACACGGTTAATGCTGATAGCATAACAACGACTATACTGTAGTTCTGCAATGTACATCTACTTGCAACTATTACATATAGTTACTAGTTTTTGCGAGCGACTTCGTCAGCGAAGAATTCTTTTATGCGATAAATGGGAATTTCCTGTGATAAAAACTAACCTACACCCTTTTCAGCCTTAAATTATCTCTATACCTTTCACTATCTACGATTGGTTGATTACTTTAAGTGTGACAGCATAGTGATGCGACTCGAGCTGTTTTTTTTCTCGAGTGGCTCCAAAGAATTTGTTAAACTCGTGAAGTATTCCAGTGAAAAAAAAATTGACTCGACTTCTTTTGCACTCGAGTAACGAAGTCAACTCGGTGCGCTCAATTAGTCGTAAGAAGTCATTTTGTTGTTCTGTGTTGATTAATGACATAAATAAGGTAAATAATATTTTGTAAGGTAAATAATATATCATATTTCGTATTACCTACATATTACTAATTTAATAAAGGTGTTTAAAATTCTTAATCTAAACTCAGCTCAAGTGATAAAAATTCTTATTCAAGTTGTAAGGAATGTAAGTATTTTACTCGAGTGACTCAAAAACTCGAGTACAACTCGAGTTTCTTAGTAAAATTACTCGGGTCTCTCGAGTCACAAAATCTGATTCGAGTCGCATCACTATGAAAGCATAACAAATAAACAAATAAACGTAGCTACACATTTAAATTTACAGTATACATAAGTAAAGATTACATGGTAATTTAGACCGTAATCCAAAAAAAAGCCCAGGTAGCCTCATTATTTGAGCAACGGCTTTTTAAGCAGAGGATCGTGAGTGAGTGAGTGACACATAGAATATCACATTGAAGTTGTATCCTATTAATATTACTAAATTACACATACTTGCAACCTGTAGGTAGTTGTTGTATTTTACCAATAATTTTCCGATTGACACCATTTAGGTAGGTGCATGTATACCTAATGATGTCAAACGTCAAATAAATTTACACGTTTCTATGCCAACCATCGCCGGCAAACCAGGCTTTGCATTTTAATACAACTTAAACGGAGTTTCGTCATACTTAATCACGTGGCTTAATAACATTGTCTTTAAAACCCAGTTCATCCAAAGTCATGTGACTTTACGAAGTATCAAAAACCAGACCGCATGATCCATGCCGTAGAAGGTTTTGGTATGAGTCGAAGAGTCTACCTTCATGGTTACAAAATCGAGGCAATGTACGGGGTCTATAAACAACATTTACATAAACCACGCACGCAATGTTTGCACAATTGGCTCAAACATTTGATTCGAATGTAATGAATTTACTTGGTTATATAATTAGGTGGAAAAGTTCAATTGTATTTTATCAGTACTTGGCAATGGCATATTTTAATCGTGTTGTGATATTAACAGAGGAATTTATACCTTACTAAATACAAATATACGCATCTGTGTTTATAGACTTAAATAAGAGTGCAAATAAGATTTTGTTAGGAAAAAACAGTTTCATTAACCATAGCATGATATCCCCGTGGTCCAGCGTCTCCTGTAAGTGTGTTCACACTCTTTACACCTTAGTAACTTAATTATAAATGCCATATTTTGGGAGTATGTTTGTTGTTATTACTATTTCACGCTAAAACGGCCGGCCTAAATATGTAGTACGATACGTACAGTCACCAGCACCAATAACTGACACGACTTTATTTCTAAAGGACGTGTCAGATATTTTTGCACGCTCCGCTGTGGCAGATATTAATGCTGGTGACTGTACGCAGATAGCTGGAAATTAAAATTGAGTAGAGAACTTTCTTTTATAATGTGCGCTAGGAAGGAAGGGTGATGCAAAATTAGACCTCTTAACAGCTGATATAAGAGATAATGATGGCACAATGGATTCAGCGATAAGGATGAACCATTTTCATTTATTCCTGCGCAAAATAAACGAAAAAAAAAACTCTTCATAATTCATCTTCACAATTTGAAGACCAATAATGGTATGCGAACTGGCATTAAGGATAATAAGGATATCTATTATGTTCACTTTATTTCGTTACTGCTGCCTCCCCTAAAGTTGTATATAACTTACACTAATGCGATCCATTCATTTGTGATTTCAAAGGATTCCGGTTTCTTTGTGCCACTTCCTGTGTCAGCTAGCCCCTACCAGTAACTTTTCTTTTGAAAAAATACTCCTTGTTACCTTTACCTGCTTTATTTCTGTTTAGCTCATTGTTCACAGTAAATTGATTGGAAACCTTCCGAAAAACTACTAAAATTTCCAAAGTGTACATCTTCTCTATCTATCTATGTAGTACATTGTGTACTCAGAAATACTGAGTGTAGACTTGTCCAAAGGGGCAGCACTAATAAGTCGAATCTTGGGCTCGTTGCGCACAATAGTTTCGAATACCCTGCGTACTTCACCACCGCGGTGAAGAACATTTTGAAATATATCACGTTTGTTCAAATGTATTTTAAAAGTATAAAGGTAGAGTGGGAACTACGGCCCAAGCTCTCTCATTCTGAGAGGAGGCCTTTGCCCATCAGTGGGACGTATATGGGCCGGGATGATGATGATGATGAAAGGTAGAGTGAGACTAAATATTTTAATTAAATATTGCTAAATGTACAGAATGAATAGAAAGGACACATTTTGGAAAAAAATAAAACAATATTATGTTTTAGAAAGTTAAAATTGTAAGCACATATCTTCAAGTTACGGGATCAAAATAAATTCCAATAAGAACAAATTGTGCAATGGACAAATTCCGCCGAAAAGAGAAACAAAAGAGGGCGGAGACACAACAAAAGAAACAAGTTTAAAGAAAAATACCGCAAGCATTCCGATAGTAAATATGGGGACCCTTCAAGCTGGCCTCTTAAGGGTGTCCACTCCGTAAATGTAGCATCCATTTTATCGGAACTGACACTCGCCACTCGCCAGCCCCACTCGAGTTGGGCACGCGCCATTGCAATTTCAAATTAGTGGGAAGATCAAGCAAACAAAACCTTATTAAGCCCCATCGGGCCGGCTCAGTGACTGGATTGTGTTACAAGTAGTTACAACATATCATTTTGATAAAAGGTTTCATTAATTATTTATTCTACTTTATAATTTGGACAGAATGAAAATTATTCTTAAAGGCACTTTAACAAAGAAATTTAATTTCTGATGTTTAAGAACTAATTTTAGTAATGGAGTATTTGAAATGAATCTGCTGATCAAAGGATATTGAAGATAATTGAAAAAGTAATTCTGCTGACAGGAATAGTAATTATTTTAAAGCCGTGGTGGCCTAGTGGTTTGACCTATCAAGCAGAGGGTCGTGGGTTCAAATCCCGGCTCGCACCTCTGAGTTTTTCGAAATTCATGTGCGCAATTTACCACGACCTTTGCTGTGAAGGAAAACATCGTGAGGAAACCTGCACAAACCTGCGAAGCAATTCAATGGTGCGTGTGAAGTTCCCAATCCGCACTGGGCCCGCGTGGTAACTATGGACCAAGCCCTCTGATTCTGAGAGGAGGCCTGTGCCCAGCAGTGGGACGTATATAGGCTGAGATGATGATGATGATGGTTAATAATTTTCTATTATAGTACTTTAGGACCTCATGACCGCATTGTGTATTTTTTGGATGGAATAGAGCTCTATCTCGCAACTTGCTTCTGTGGAAAAAAAAATAAAAAAAATGCCTAGCTTTATATTCCGTAGGCATTTCGAAACAGTTCTTAGTGCACCTCTATGAAATTTCAAGCCATATCTGCCAAATGTTAAATTTCTGGGAGATAGCCTCGTTTCTTTTTAATTAATGAATATACATAGATTACACCACTGTATTAGTCTAGTTATCAATACGTTTGCAAAACTAACACTCTCATACATGCTCCTTGGTAGATCGCCAAATTTGTAGCAGCCTCAGGCAGATGCTTTACCGTTGGAAACCTTTTCTGATCTGGCTTAGTGCCAGAAGAGTTATCATTGACCTACACTCTCTATCAACAGGTTATGGGCCTTTAAGACCAAGCTTTTATTAGGGTAAATTATATGATCTACTATGATTATCTACTGCGAAAAATATCTAATGAACATGGACGATCTTTTATTATCAAATAATTATTATTTATTAGATTTATTTCATTAGTGCTTTACGTAATCTCAAGATTAAACTAAAAACCAAGAACGAAGGTTACAACCAGAGACATTCACAGCGAACTGCAAAAAGTAATATTAAATAAATAAATGTCATGGGACAATCGACACCAATAATAGTAGACCTACTTTCAAACTAAACAAAATTTGCTGGTATTATGTGTACACGCAATGGATAAACATACTGATATAGAATAAAAACCCAAGAGCCCAAACCCGGTCCAGGATCCGAGAGTAAACATTCACATTAATTATACAAATATCTGCACCGACCGAGGGTCAAACCAGGGACCACAAGCTTCATAGTCAGATTCTCTAACCACTTGGCAAACCGGTCGTCAATTCCGTTAGTATCAATGCAAATTTTGCAAGCATTTGATATGTCGCTGGACTACTTGATATTATGGACTTTAACTGAATGCTCAAAAGTAGGTAATTGTAACAAAAACTCGTTGAAACAATCTTCCCAGATAAGTTTGACAATCACCGTTTTATTGCGCCTTGTAAAGAAGTTTTTCCAAAATAGTACGATTGAGCGGGTCGGCCTGACCTAGTTGCAGGGAAGCCATAATTGTAAGATCCGGATTAGTCCCTAATGCTTTTACGAAATGCCTTGTCTATTGACATCGGAATTAACCTATCATATCAAACTAAAATTGATGAAGACTGTAATACTCGTTTATATGTTTTGGAAATGTTTAAACTATTCTGTGCAATGACTTCCTCACGGTTCCACCGGAAGACCAGCACTGGCTCTCGAGCCGGCATTATGCTGTCTGTCGTTTCTGTAATTGTCTGTCAAATTCTCGAATAAATGTATTTTCTTTCTTTATTTTTCTTTCTATTCTCAAACTTTGATTGTACTAATGACCGGCCGGGGAAAGGAATAAAACCAAGTTATATTTACATAGGTTTTAATTTTTCATACGCAATAGCCAGCAGTTACACACGAAGCTATGTGGTTAAGTAGTAGGCATCTTTTGCTCGTCCTTTATTATCTGGACAGCTGAGGAGTGGAATACCCTGCCTGCGTCTGTGTTCCCTGATCGCTACAATCTGTCCGTCTTCAAATCTAGGGTGATTTATTAGACAAGCTTGCTTCATTTCAGTCCACATCTTCACTACCATTTGGCGCCAAACGCAAGTCTATTGACTATATAAAAAAGATAAAGTGGTTTTGGCTAAACAGTAATAATATATTCTTTTAGATCCAAATGTCTATTTTGGTAAATTTAGTTCACTGTTTTTTTTAGGAACGAAAAATATTTTGCCGAACAAAAATCACCAGCTTAGAAGTGAATTCCCAGTCTCAAGCTGATTTGATATTCCGAGAAATCCCGCACAGCACTTCGCCGACGAGTAAATGAACATTAAATGCAACACAAGCGACTGGTATTGAGTTTGCTTACGTAACTCGAGATGCACATAAACCATGTCTACATTTGTTCAAATGTTGGCCACACTCATCTCATCGTAAAACTTTGTGCTATGGTTTGGGTGAACGTTTGAAAAACTTGGCTTAGTTCAGCTTGATTATTAAGCAAGAAATATAATTATCACACGGGTTCATATTACACTGTTTTATACTGACAGTTGGACGTGCTTAAATGAGTGATAATTGAAGGATAACAACGGTAAAAATATGTTTAATTTCCTGTAAATATAATTTAGTTCCTTCTTTTAATTGATCTAATGAAGTAGTACTAATACATTTTTAATTAGTCATAAATATTAAGTTTTTTTTTGATGTTGCTATTTTATAATGCTAAGTGAACGATACTTTTATACCATCATTATTCAAAAGTATATAATTATTTATTTAGTACTTACTTAAAATACACGTTAGGAGCCTACACAATTTATTAAGATAGTGAACTTGTATTTACATATCGAACCGGTAAATGCATAAAATTTAATATGTAAGTATTTACGAGGTGACCTTGTCTTACTTTCTGAGCAAAATCGCGTGGAAAGATATCATAACTTTACAATATTTCACATTTAGAATAACAACAGAGTTTCTCAATAGGTTCTTAACGAGAAGTTACTTAATTTGTTAAGTAAAGCTGTGGGCCGAGGAAATGTTTAAGGTTTGTTAATGTATCAAAAATATTGTTAAGTACCTACTAACTTAAGCACTTTTATATTTGTTCGGCTTTTGCTATCAAAAACATTTGCTCAACGATTTATTACTTATCCTGATAAATTGGGTGCTGCTGTGTTGTAAGAAAAGCGACAGGATGTTTAGTTACAGATAAACATTGGATATAGTTTTAGTCCCAATTAAACAAATGTACCTACCTGTACTAATACTACAAATGGGAAAGAAGATAACACCGTCTGTCTTTTACTTCTTCTTTTAAACCACTGAGCCGATTTAGACGAAATTTGGTATGGAGATACTTTGAGTTTTTGGGAAGGATACGAGATTGTTTTTTCTCAGAAATTTTTAGTTATTCCTGCTGATACGAATACTTTCCAGACCGAGTCGCGGGCAACACAGCTAGTAAATTGTAAACATCTCAAGGAATAATCGCTTCATAAGGTGTACTCTAGTTGAATAAATTACCAAAACAATTTAGGATTGCCGACTAACACAAATTGCTTTAAGTACATTATAAGCTGTCGAAAGTGCTGAAGAATCAGCATTTTTATCTTATTCGGTTTAATTTTACGTTTGCAGTTCACGTAGATAAGATTAAGTTTCTTTAACATAAAACTGACCCGCGATTTACCCTTAACTCACCAGATGAAAACTGCAAAGTCAAAGATATCACTAAATACATAAATAGAGCATAGGTAATGTTAAATGAAATTATAGGCAAAACAGCTCTTCCGTGAGCTATCCTCTCGGCTGATACACGGGATCGGCGGACTGGTGCTTACCTTGCACAACGCATCAGCCTAGCTATCCAGAGAGGTAATGCTGCCAGCCTCTTAGGAACGGCCCCCCATAGCAGCAGCCTTGATGACGTTTTCTATTTAGTGTAAGTTTTGTAAATAGTTTAGTTTTAGTTTTATACAATAAAAATTTCACAATGTTTTAATAAAAAAAAAAACAAATACACTTAATGAAATTCATGCATGCATTGAAAATGTTGATGAATGTAGGGAAGCGAGAGTTCTATGCCAGGATTGTAGCAAGTGGAAGGACGTAGTCTCTGCCTACCCCGTTGTGAAAGAGGCATGATTTTATGTAACGTATGTATGTATGATACGATGTAATGGGTAGAGAAGAGACTATTATTCGTGTTGGATCAAACTGTTCCCACCTTGCGCTAAGCACAACGTGTCTTAACACTAGACGTAGGGATAAAGCGCCATTTATCTCCCCGAGCAAGGATTATAGCATTATAACTGTCCCGTTAGCGTATGTGAACCTAACATAGTTAACCCGGGCCCTCGCGTCCGCCATTGTTTCAGTTTCTGTGGCTTTGTTGTTCCGTTAAACCTTTGGGAACATCACCATCGTAACATAATACGTAAGATTAATTAAAGGAGGAATTAATATTATCACCAGTATCGTCGGTATTTGGTCCACGTGTCCGCTGATCTTGTTAATAGTTCATATTTATCAAAACCCGCATGCCTATTGCCAGTTTTAAAACAGTCAATACATTAAGAAGCTGTTTCACCATCCATGGATTAGTGTTAGCTAATGGTTAAATTTTATCGACCAAATATTATAAATGCGGAAGTATTAGAGACAATATGCTCCGTTTCATCATCCATTGATTAAATTTATTTTACGGAGAAATGTGATGCCGTTTCTATTTGTTTTGTTCGAATAGACGGAGACGGCATCACATTTAACCGTCAGTTGACACTAATCAATGGATGGTGAAACAGCCCCTAAATAGTTATACCTAATGTTTTTTACTAATTTATACCCACCTGCTTACTTAGTCAGATATCTTATTTATTTTGAGACAGCTTTTGAGCTGAAATATATCTACCAGTTAATTATGATTGAATTATGTAAGTATTAAAAACATAAAACTGTCTAATATTGAATGGATTGATTTTAAATATTTACTTACTTACAACTTTTAAAATCTTAATCTCATAATCGATGAAATACTTATTAGGTAGGTACTCGTACATGCAGTTTTTTGGGGACCTAGTGAAAAAGGGGTTAATTCTGCAGAAGTTGAATAGCTGATTTCGACTTAAACCCTTATACACATAAAATAGAAAATAGCTGTGTAATTTCTGCAGACTTAACCCCTTTTTCACTAGGTCCCCAGTACCTGCGTTACTTCTAGGTCTTGAGAACTGAAAGGTCTTGTGGCATTCATAAGTAACTGATAGAAAGTTTATTACGTACCAATCTGTACCGAAATACCGCAAAGTTCAAGGATTCTAGCGGTTGCTAGGGCATGTAACAGTGAGGTTTATGCTAACGTTATACAAAGCTGGTATGATTAGAGACAACATTTGTTCATGTCCAAGTAGCCACAATTTAGAAACCACCCTGGTTTAGGTATGACTCGGATTGTGAAACCTTGGTAAAAGACATATTTCTTCCAGTGCAATTATTATATTACCTCAATGAGATTCTACATACATTAACATCATTGTATTGCCTAGTGAGAGAATGTTATGTCTATGAAATATGACTATTGTCTATGACATTTTTAGTCAAAATACCACAAACGGGACTTATCACGCTATTTTTAACAAGTAATTTTGCCGAAACGTCGAGGTAAATATTACTTGTTAAAAATAGCGTGATAAGTCCCGTTTGTGGTATTTTGACTATGAGTGAGCATCACGAAAGTTTAAAACGTTATATGTCATTTTTATTTTGTTTAGTTTCCTATAGCATCTACGCAGGAGCATAGGTAATTCAGAAATGTCAAAGCTGTAATCAAATGATAGGGAGGAATTTAGCTTTTTAATTACTATCAACCCTTAATCTAATCACGGATCATTTGTTTGATTTAAACGTATACTTAGCGCGGTTGACTTTCCCCGACCCCTAGTTAAAGTGTCTAACCGTTAACTATGACCTTGGCTCGAGTTCAAATCGTTTATTGCCCTAACGAAAGCTTCCGTTCTATTATTTTGGCCCACAATAACACAGTTTACGGAGTTCGCTCGTATCATTAGAGATAGATGAAACGTACCTACGTCGACGACATCACGTCTGTCTGAATAGATGTAACATTTCAAGTGACGATTTGCTCCTACCCTCATCTCCCTACTCGTAATCAGAAGGTTAATTAAACGTATATTATAGTATTTGTGTTTTAATTATAATGAATGCTTGTTTAAGGAAACGTGATAGGTTTTAGGGAAATTAACTGTCTACCCTGAAAAACCAGTTTTGAACTGGAAATTATCTTTCAAAAGTGGTGGAAATCTTCGTATATCTAATTAAAATTTTCTATCATTCTACCTTCTCATATTTCAAAGTCGGCACCGTTTTTCACAACTGCTATTTGTTATTTTAGCATGACTCCTGAAAAGAGTAAAAAATGTGATGAAAAACTTTGTTCCATTATTTTTTACTCAACTAGAAGCAATATCAAATTCATGTTATTCAGAAATGAAGTCGAATTACTATTTTTACAGTGAAAAATTTACATTTCAAAGCGGTATTTTCATAAAATAAATACTGTATAGTAATAAAAGGATCGCAGAACTTTTGATTTGGTTATTGCTGCTTCAGCAAAGAAGTCAGTGTCCATTATATTGTAGCGACGTGGTAGTTGATTAAAACTAAAGGTGAAACAGCTTAGGAATAATAGAAGTCTAGAAATAATGAAACTCGAGCATTTTGTGTTTAAAAGTTGCTTTGAGTCAAAAATAGAGTAATGTATTGAATCAGAGTCCATACACGCATATCTTGCATAAACTTAGCTATCATAAGGTCGCGAGTGAGCAAAGAAATTCTTTTAGTTCAAAAATAGAGTTTTGTTCGTTTATTTCATTGTTGAAATTAAAACACCTAAAATCGATCTGAATCTGGGTTGGATTTCCAGCTATATCTTTAGTTATTTTATATTTTGCTAATAGCAAACATTTAAAATATTTTATCGTTTTAAAATTCTCATCTAAATGCTCAATTGATTATTGTAAGTACTTTATCTGTTGACACGATTTGATACGTTTAAAAAAAACGAACATTGCATTTCGTCTCAAACCGATACAATCGATTAAAGATGATAAAAACTTCATCATATTCGCGCTCATAGCATACCTACCTACGTAGTAATAGTTAGTATTATTTGCTCATAGGCTGTTCGATTTCGAATTGAAATAATAAAAACCACGAAACTTTATACGCTCAAAAACATCGGCATTCATGGTAACTTTCGTTCATTTTCATAATGCATTTCGTTGAATGGTTTCATTTAATCTGCACGTCCGATATAATTTATGTATAACTCCGGTGAACCATGCTTGTCGGTGGCAGAGTCAAACGGTCTGCGGTCAAATTACACAGTTTGGACTCTGCCTGGACTATTGGAACAACGGACAACGGTATTGCATGTTAAGTTGATAGATTTATTTTAAATTTTATAGAACTTTGGAATGTTTTATATATTAAAACTACAAAATGCCTGTTATCGAATGGAGACAAATATTTTAAGCTACACCTTTACACATAATAAAGTTATTAAGGTTTGAAATTCAAGATTAGACAGAGAAAGACATATTTACTTGCATGTAACGTCATACGCAAGTAGCGCCATAATTGCTGCTCAGAGAAAAGCGTTTGAGAAAGAGATTTTCTAAATATTCCGTCTTAGTGTACTTCTATGATTATCAAAGAATATGCAGGTATACGAAATTTCAAGTCTCTGGTTCGGCTATGCGTTATCCGACAGTCACATTTTTTTTTTATTCTACTTTGAACATGCGTTACTTAAGTAAATTGGTATTAAGTTACAGTTTAAAAAATTAAAAACAAATTTTGACCACTTTATGGTATCTGATTGTCCCGAAATACACAAGTTCTTATGTACCTAAGTCCGGTGACAGTACAATAATCGGATGCCTTATTTCCTAACGCGCTTGGAATCACAATCGTTTTTACCACTCTTTCTATCACACGGTTGACAAGGTGTAGGACGATGATAGTAAGAGATGGTGAATTCGGTATCCCTTTACTTGACCGAACTTCATTTGCACGAATTTCATGTGCTATAATATACAAACGTCATAATTTTGTTTCCTATAAATTCATTATCACTACTCATTTTAACCATATTAATCAAATGGCAGAATCTTTGTTTCCTATAAAGTTACTTTCAATAATTTCATTTTTCATAATCATTGTAATCCATAAGTATCACATGCCATAATATCATTTGGACGTCAAGAGGATATACTGATAAATCCCATACGTCAAACAAGCCTTTGAATCAGGTAAATTTTAAGCACATAGATTAGGTTAGGTTAGAATTGCGACATTTGATTTGTGCGAGCGAGCGAAGCGAGCGAGCTAGACGGTTCGGAGCAGAAGCGACTCGGATAGGTTAGGTTCAGAAGGCTAAGGCGGGAGCGAAGCGCAGCGTAGCTCCCGCCTTAGCCTTCGATGTTAGGTTTTTTTTTATAACAGCCCGGATAATAAAGATAATAGATAGATTAGTAATAGAAACCAACATCTCAACTACGCGGAATAGGAGCTCCGCGCACGTACGTAGCCACGATGAATTCAGAAAGAAACAATATTTGGTATGGCGTTTGAATATTCTATTAAATGATATTATTGCACTTAATAATATGGAAAACAATACTTATTGCATTCGTATCGTTATGGCATCAAAGTTTCGGGAAAATAAGAATATATCAAATAAATTTTCTGGTAAACGAAACATTCGAGCAAATGAAGTTTCGGGCATGTGGAGTTCGGAATAATGAAATTATGGCATATAACTTTCGGTCAAACAATAGACAACCGGTGAATTCTATAGTGAGCGCTTGGACGTTAGGCAATACGGCTTCTGGTTGCTGGTTCGGCCGCCAGGAACGACTCCGTGGGATGGGACGCACCGTCTGGGAACTTGGTAGATGTGTAGTTTGGTAAAAAAGCAAGAACAGTCAGCAAAAAAATTGTTTCAAAAATAAAACTTTTAATTAAAACGTTTCATAGCTACAGATTATTTGCAAAACCTCATAAATTCACCTCACAATTAATTTAGTTTGTTTGAAGACGCATCTATTTACTTATAACTGGGGTCCCTAATTAGCCTCGACACGTCGAGAAGCCGTATAGGGCGGTGCCCAGTCACGACATTTGATTTCTCACCCGCCAGTATGCGGTAATATTGCGTGGAATTCTGCCCCATACATGAAAATAGCTAGACGATTTATTCTCGCAAGTAGAGGTAGTTACGATTGTTACTTGGGTTCAATGAGAGACACCGTCCTTAGTCTTTGCTTGTCAATTGTTTCGCTCAATTTAGACTTGCATGAAAAATCTTGCAAGTTGAATTACATTGTAACGCTCGATTGACTCCTCCAAATTTTACCGTTTTACATAATGAATTTTCACGATTTCTCTATGAACTGAGCTTTACACTTAACCTTATTGATTGATCATTTTAAACATTTCCGGATTTTAATGAAGCCATTCGGCAGGTCGTCCGAAACTACGCAGTGAATGAAACTAATCTTCAATTAGTAGGTATAATGTGAAGCTTCTACTTAAACGAGCTATAGAGAAAGTTATATTCGGAATTCTTTTGCTCGATAGGATCTGAGACACAGCTTGAAGAATATGTATCTAGATTAAAGTGGTAAAGTGGCCACATTGCTCGAAGAACAGATAGGTAACCTTTGAGGGAGAAAGGATCTCGACTCGAGTATTGACCACGAACTGAAAGACGCAATGTTGGAACGCATCCCACTAGGTGGACCGATGATATCGTGAAATTTGCGGGCAACCATACTGGATATACTGGATATGTGATAGGGTGGCTAATAAAAATGACCAAGTGCGGGTAGTTCGTGATACGAGTGCCGGTACTATTAGTGATCAAGTGCGGGTAGTTCGAAGAACTCGCGCTGCTAGGCGGACTTGACACCCCACACTTCAGTCTACTCGTGACCACGGCAACTGAAACGTTGCCGAAACGTCGAGGTAAATATTACTTGTGTAAAAATAGCGTGATGGTGTTTTGACTATAACCATACTGGATGCAGGAGGCCAGTTTTGGATCATTGCGGCGTTCTAAGGGGAAAACTTTGCTCCATGAAGTACAACAGATTACCCGGTATCAATTTTAGAGTTTATTGGTTTTACCTTTGATGACTTCAGTATAAACATTTGATTTGTTTTTTTTATGCACATCGAAAATTAATCTGGTTTTCAAGGCTAAATTAAAGCGTTTTTTACTGGAGTCTCGTCATCATCATCATGTCAGCCGAAAGACGTTCACTGCTGGTCATAGGCCTCCCCAAAGGCTCTCCACTCAGACCGGACTTATGCTTTTCGCATACCTACACCGCGATTTGCTAATTGGAGTGTAGTGCCTTCGAATTATTTTTTAATGGTGTCAACATCCCTATTTAAAATGACGCGTCCGCGCGTCCCTCACTCAACAAACTCAGTTAATTATGACTACTTAGACAGCAAATCTTACAATAACCGCCTCAGCCTAACAGGGATTGAGCTTCCCGTTGGATTCGGGCGGTTTATTGTAAGATTCGTTGTCTAACTTGTCGTAATGAACTGATTTAGTTGAGTGAGGGACGCGTCAATTTAAATTAGACAAGCTCTATCAGAGTTCAAGTTTCGATATTTTTGATAACCTTGGCTGCTTCGAAATACCTATCTGATGGCGACTGTACAAACCTTTATAGCCTAGCGGTTTGACCTATGATCTCTCAAGTAGAGGGTCGTGGGTACGATCTCAGGCTCGGACCTTTGTTTTTCGGAATTGATGTGCGAAATTACATATGAAATTAACCATAACCATTTACATTGAAGGAAAACATTGTGATGACCTGCAACATTTGCGAAGATATTGTGTGTTTGAAGTTCCCAATTCGTATTGGGTTAGGGTGGGAACTATGACCCAAGTCTACTCATTCGGAGAGACTTGTGCCCAGTTGTGGAACATATACGAGTACATGGTGGGATGAGGATTTTTTGTACAAATGTAAAGGATTCAAACGAGCAAAGTCGCGACTGAAAGCTACTTTGTTTATAATGTACCTACTAAAATATTGAAATAAGAAACCTTAGGTCGTTGTCGTTGTCGATATGAGAAACGTGCCCTGCCAGCCGTCCCACGAAATAACATTGCGTATTGTCAACAGAAAATCGAGCAGCCTAATTTGTATGCTAAATTTGAATGAAAATGAAGGTGTGCGGATAAATTAGATTCAGGACTAAATTGAATGTAGCCGGTTCTGCTTTTACATAAGAAGCCTCGGAGAGGAGAACAGTTATTGTGTATAATTAAGGTAAGTACTTATGTTTTTGACAGTCTTCTGTCTTCAACGGATATCGGAAATATTATAATTCATCTTTACCTATTCTTGGTCAAATCAAATTACTTTATACGTAATATTTTTTTTATCAAAATTAAAAGTTTATTCTGCAAAAGGCTTTTTTGCATGTCACTTTTTTATAATAATAATAATGCTTTCGGAAAGACTATCATTGCCAAGAAGAATGCACCGCAAGAAACTTTGCAGAAAGTAATTTTTTTTCGAAACAAAGTAATATGAAACCCCTTGCAAAAAAACAGGCACCTATGATTTTTGTATTATTTGTGCATGAAAGCTTATAAGGGGATTTATATAGGTACTGTACTGTTCCCGATAGGGGTAGACACTATATTTTTTATTTATATACTTTTATCTAAGTATAATTACGGCCATCGTCTGTTTGTAGGAACCCTAAGTTGTATAATAATTTATAGTAGACCTAGGATCGAACCGAGTGAGAGGGCTATTTAGTAGAGTAACTACCTCTTTGAGAAAGCGTTGGTTATACATACAGGAAACTCAAAGGTTATTTCGTTTAGTATAAGGAATTATTATTGCTACTATTTATATTTGATTATATGTCCACTTAATTAATATAAAAAGAGGTGATTTATGCCGTATAGGCCGGGCCCCTCCCCGCCCGGGCCTGTGGAGCTCGTCACCGTACTGGTCACTCCCCCACGGGCTGCCTCGGCTCCTCGTGGGGATTGAATTAATGTCGTATGTCAGTCACGTGCGTCCCTCGTCTTCAAATGAATGAGTGGAGAACAAAATCATAGTCACTCCCGAGGCAGGCTTGTTAATCCCTAACCTTTTCCTGAGTGACTATCCTATACACCTACGGTCTCCTATTCCCCCCCCCATCCTCTAACAGACTAGCGTCAGGAAGAACAACTCGGGGTCATGTTTGTGTTATTACGACGCGTTCCACAATTTGCGTCCACAACCAAGAGAGAAAGTCTCCTTCCCCCCCACATGCCCCACAAGGACTCCCAACGCCACTATTAGTCGTTAGACCTTGGTTAACCGCAACCCCACTTTAGCCCTATTGCCAAGTGAGTAGTAAACAACCCCATCGGACAGAGTCCGTATTGCCGGGTGGTTAGTCCGACAAAGAGGATGCAACGTTCAGCGGCCAGAGGTGGAATTGACCCCTGGTGACCACATGTATCTGAAGACCCTCGGTCCCCAAACACAATTTTGAATAATCTACAGACTCCATTGTGAAACGTCGATTATAATGGTTTGTGGAGTCTGTAAGGGTACTTTGTACAGTATCCATGCGCGCAATACCGACCATTAATACCCAGCCAGCTAGATTAGTACTCGTATCTGTGGCACACTAGTTCCATTCGCTCCACCAGCTGGATACAATAGTAAGTATAGAATTGTATAGCTATCCTTCCCGAGCTATCTGGATTTCTATTAAAATCATTAGAATGGTGACAAAATTAGGTAATCGGGTTTAGTATAGGTATTTGTGGAGACCGTGATACACCCCGGTTCTAGGTCCAAATAGCTTATTTGTAAAGTTAGGCCAAATACGCAGGGCAATTTGGAAGAAACATTGAGGAAATATAAACAATTACACAATAATCTGAAGTCAATTATTAATATCTCGTTTTCATTAACCTTGGAGTTTCTAGCATGTTATAATATATAAGCAGTTTTGATATTCAATTTTAATTTTACTAATGTATTACTCACTGTCTTAGATTTGTGCCACAAGTATATTAGTTCTTCGCTATAGTATCCACACACCGATGGTAACTTCAGTACCGTCAATAGTAATATAGTTTAAATCAATTGAAGATAATGTTCGTTAAGAATATTCAACAATCCAATGTCTTCGTAACACTCCGTAACGTCAGCAGAACAGAACAGTAATGACCCGTATTTGAATCAATTCGATCATTTGAATTTGACTTCTAAATTTCAAATATTTAAATTTAGGTCTTTTGAATTTAGACTACTGTTATTTATTCTTTATATTTTGAATGTTTAAAATTTAGAACACGGATAAATTATTTATAAAATTATTGTATACGTTCGTATAGAACCAAAGACCGATTTGAAATGAGATCTCAGGAGTGTCGCGGTTCCATCTCGGTTTGAATTTATTAGACATTCTATCAAAATGTCATAGACATTATGTCTAAATACCGGTTTTTCAAATTTATAAAATTATGACAGCAAATGTCAGATTACGTAGAAATCATAATATAATTATGACCAACTGTACTTTACTTCTCTCAACAAATTGTATAATTAGCTCAAATCAGAGTACAATAACAGTGGTAGGATCCCGCCATACTCTTCACTGTTCCTACGCTGTTACGTCGTAACATCGTTAACTACTGGGATAAGGAAAGGACTTAGCTAGGGACATCCAGGGAACGCCATCAGCACTCGGACCGCACGCCAATACTCCAATCACGTCCCGTTGCACATCACACCACACAGCCAGCCAGGATATCTCCATCACGTTGAACGTCGGCGCCAGCATGAAATTAAATATTATTGCAGGAACCGCATAATTCAAAGCTTTATGTATTTTGGGGGCATATTAACCGCGGAGCAAGCTCGAGCAATTAGTTATAAGCAATGTTTACTATTCCATTAAATCCCGAGTAATTTGCCTTTCGTTTTCATAATTATTATATTTCAATAAAATCACATTTATTTAATTCAATTCAAATTCAACTTACACGCCATCAATCCAGGCTTGCGCATCTTCATAATCTTCAACCAGTCCCTCCTCCTCTCGTCATGATGACAGCAACTGTCACTATCCTCCCCGTAGCCACTCAGTCCGCTGAAACTCATAATATTAAAGGGCAAAAGCAATTGTAAATAACTCACGTCAGCAGCACACACAGCCTTGCACTATTGGACACCTATTTACACTTCTATCACAACAATAAGACGTAGTAATCCATTGCTTATAACTCCGGGTGTTATGTTTTGTTCGGAGTTTGAAATCCTATCCGTCGGGACCTCGCTATGCGACCATCCAACGGCTGTCAAACTAGATTTTATTTAATTTTCACTGAAACCGTTTGTAAAATCCGTACTCCATTTTTAATTATTGGTTTTAAGTTAATATATGGATTTCTAGGCCTTATCATTGCGTTATCAAAGAATTCACATTTTATTTTATTTATTTTTCGTTAGCACATCTTTCCTTTCATGACACTTGACAACCCCCCTTTTCTTTTTCTTCTCTTGACATTCTTGCTATCCACTTTCAAACCAAAATTTTTCCCAAAGAGGTTACTCATGATTAAAATAAATTCACCAAGTTTAATACACGAAGTGTGGGGTCAGTACAGTACCTATACTTAACAACAAAATGCTCAACGGGAGAATGTGCATTTATTGATGTAGTAAATAATAATAACAATACAATTAGAAATCAATACAAAATATATTTTTTTTTTATCAATGTGTGGGAGGACATGTGCGTCGCTTCGCTCGTCGTACCTAAATTTTTATTTTTTTCGGCATATCACGATGTGCCTGGTATATTGTTGGGAATATCGACGAATGCGTTGCTCTAATCGATCTGCCGTATTGTTTCTCAGGCACATCGTGTACAAGTCGAAATGAATAATTAAATTGACATCATTACTGGTATTTACTTACGTTTTTAATAAGTATTTAACCGAGTCTCTTCTAACGAAAATACCTTGTTTAGACACCCGATACCTATTCTCTGTTAAACAAATTTAAATACAGATCTCATAAATCACGCATAACGTATTTCGAATATTTACGAGTATTTCCCGCCTTTGTGATTATAAATGATGGTATAATTGTAAACATTTTCATTTTATTTAAATAGCTAAGATATTATTCGATAAAAATCTTATCGTCTTATTCATTCATAAGTTATAATCAAATTAGAGGACAGGTATGAATGATAAAAAAGAACGTTTTGTCTGTATTTGGCAAAGAAAAATGTCAAATTGACAGACAAAAACAAACGACTGTTAAGTTAACATGAACTTAACGAACGTTTATGAAAGAAGATATTAGTGTTTAGTAGAATACCGGGTGAAGCCTGTAACAGGTACGAGCAAAAGTTAAAACATAGACCGTCCTCATCAATCTGAACAACATTAGTTCAGCGACTTCTAAAAATAATGAAGTCTTTAAATTTTCCTTTTTTCATACAAATTAAATACCGCTATCAATGTACACCATCCTAGAACACAACTGACGTCGGCTGTCGCGCGACAAACATCAAGCATTTTGCTTTACATTGCTTCTTCGAATAAACTTAAAAGTGTAATAAAATTTAAAAATAACTAATCATTTTTAAAAGTCGCTGAACTAATGTGGAGCAAAAAAAAATTAAATTTAATTTAAACTGTTTATTATAAATCAGAATAACATTACAAAAATTTTATAATTACTTAGGTACCTAATAATCTTTATTATTTAAGATTTTATAACTAAGGAGTGCAAAGGGCGGGCGAAAGTATGATATTTTTTTATTTATTTGCTCATATTACAGGCAACACCCGGTATAGTTTTTTCTATCAAATCCGTATCCGTGTCGTTTTTATCTTGCTTTCACAAATAGCTTACTGATGTTTACTGGAGCTAATTGAGAAAGCAAGATTACGAACTTATCTGACAAAATAGTATGGAAAACATAATTCAATAAATTTTTTTTAACAAAAAAGTAAAACCGACTCCAAAAAAATAACAAAAAATAACAAAAAATGGAACCGACTACAAAACCCTTGAAAATATTTTTATAGGTAGTACCTACTAACTCGAAGTCGGTGCCCCAGCACGACCCAGCATTAGAGGAGCAATAGGCGTCTATTACCTACATACAATGGGTTTCAATCACTCCTGCTGGGTCGTGCTGAGTCACCGACTTCGAGTTAGTAGGTACTACCTATAAAAATATTTTCAAGGGTTTTGTAGTCGGTTCCATTTTTGTTTTTGGAGTCGGTTTTACTTTTTTGTTAAAAAAAATTTATTTCTCACTTTTTAGTGATTCGTAGCCAAAGTACGTCTCACAACGATTCCATTAAGCCCAAACACGACTAACTTACGTTGTTTTATAACAGAGTTCCGTTGCCCACCTTCTGGCTTCAGCATCAGATCAGTTCGAAAGAATCATTAACTTAAAGCTTCTTCTTACTCGCTTATCTAGATATGTTAATCATGATCGTTTATAGACGAGCGAGTATTACTAAGCTTCGACGAGTTCCATTGGTCACCTATGGTCTTCTTCATCAGGTCCAGGTTACCAAATGATACTTTCTGAATGTAAATGCTTACCTTAACACTAAAAATGCCAAAATCGCCATAGGTGTGCCTATAAAAGTTGAGGTTTGCCCTCGATTTCCCTAGGATCCCATCATCAGATCTTGATTTGGTGACAACGGGACCACCTCAGAAGAATACCCTTTCGAATAAAAAAAGAATTTTGAAAATCGGTCCACAATTGCCGGAGTAATCGGTGAACATACATAAAAAAAAAAAATACAAACATTGGAACATAGAACCTCCTCCTTTTTTTGAAGTCGGTTAATAATAGTTCTGTAACATCTGTCTTAAAGTAAATGGTAAACGGCAAAATTAAATAGATTTGTCTCTTGACCGACATAGAGCAGAGTATGCTGTGACGGTTCACTTCACCCCACTTTAATGTTAGCTAATCCTGTAATTGGATTGTCGAGTCGAGACTCGAGACCAGTTAAGGAAGTTTACACACGCGTCTAACTGGCCAGCACTAACTTGCGTATAGATGTTTTAATGGAGTTTTGATCTACAGTATCTCTGACCATGAGGCTTTAAATCTATATCTATATAATATTTTTTTCCAAATTCTCACAGGATAGGGAATAAATAGGATTTATAGTAGACGACCTATATCGATAAAAATAAAAGTCAAATCGATGTCATGGTTCCTAAGAAGAAATTTTCGTTTGTCGTATAGTTTCAGACTTTCCCATACTGACCGATATAAATGGGCCACCCTGTATATTATATCTGTGTGTG
The DNA here is from genome assembly GCA_037349165.1 of Choristoneura rosaceana. NCBI lineage: Eukaryota > Metazoa > Arthropoda > Insecta > Lepidoptera > Tortricidae > Choristoneura > Choristoneura rosaceana. The sequence continues at coordinate 5,672,104 of JAZBNJ010000026.1, forward strand.
TGTACGGTGTAATCCAATCATGATTGATTTTCTTCCAATAAGGACCAGCAAATGGTCGATTGCTTCTAAACGTAAAATGTCATGTCGAATGCCAGCAAAGAGTAATTGACACGTTTTTCCTCTTTATACCCTCTCATTATATCGAATTTGTTTTTCGTTGGCACTTGCTACTAATCCTATCCCAAGGGACTAAAGTCCTTTTTTGCATTACAGCTAGGGTTTCGGTGAATTGAACAGTAATGATGGCATATTTTTCTTCCTTTCCTTTTTCCTTTTGTTTCAATGCAAACATTCTGTGCGATAAATGTTTATGCGTGAGGATAAATTTGTAGGAGAAGGAGTATTCAATCGTTAGAATTATAGGGCATCATCATCCCAACTACGTCCCACTGCTGGGTATAGGCCTCCTCTCAGAATGAGAGGGAACTTTACACGTACTATTGAATTGTTTTGCAGGTTTGTGGAAGTTTCCGCACGATTTTTTCCTTCATAAGGAAGCTCATGTTAAATCTCAAATGTAATTCTGCCATGAATTTCGAAAAACTCACAGCCAGCCGGGGTTTGAACCCACGTTCTACTACGTCGATCGTATTGTTTCTCAGGCAAATCGTGATATGCCTGGCCAACTTTTAGGCATATCATGAAATGGTGCCATTTCACGATGTGCCTAGGAATTTCGTGATCAGGCGGATTTTACGATCGGCCGCCGACATATTATTCAACTGCGAGGAAAAATTATCGTTAACCATTAAAATAAATGCTGAAATGTATTCGTTCTAACAAGATAAAATTATTTGAAAATACTTCGAGCACCGTTCACTTTAATTGATAAGGGTAAATTGATATCAGAATAAAGCTTTTAGCTAATGAAGGCAGGCCCTTGATGTATGTCTAAATGTCGCTTAAGTAGTTTATCCCTGAAATGTGCACCTAATTGGAACCCCTTTTACACAATGTTTTACTAGACGAAACATTTTACAGCGTTACTTCACAATACATGTCATTTCCTGTGGCTTTGCCCACAAAGTTCAAATAAAAAATTAATAACACCACCCAGGAGCAAGTCAGAGTCGGGTTCCGTTGTACAGTCAGCTGGAGAGAAAAGGTACCCCCCTATAACGGCGGTATCCATACTATATACCGCCATTACAGTGGGGTACCCTGTCTCTGCAGCTGACTGTACCAATGTGAACCAATATTATGTTTTTTTTATTCAATACAAACTCATATTAAATATATTTTCCCGGACAACTTACGTCTTAAATCGTAGAATGTTGAATGTAGGTAGCCCTTCTTTCTCGGAGCAACGCGACTCGGTGGCTGCTACAACACGCGCACTACAGAGCTAAACTCGATTTAAGACGTGAGTTATCCGGGAAAATATATTTGATATGAGTGAGTCACGGTAGTTTTATGTTCAGTACAAACTGTTTTGTCATTTATCATATCGATTTTTTGTCTGAAAGATCATATCGAAAAATAACTATTCGATATTATCTAGGTATAGCTGTATTGTTTTTACGATTATCTAATAGGTATTTTTTTTGCTGTAGTTAAATTATACTTACAAATGATTCAGATTCTGCCCAGAGGTTAATTATTAACAGCTTACCCTAGAAAGCACATTTCTGCAGACAATACCTCATCATCATCAATTACATTCAATTGCCGAACTTAATTTTCATACTACCGCGGGGTCCTAGCTGAAATTTATTATCATTGTTTCAACCGTGAAAAGTGTTTAGTAGGCAATAAGTACGAGTAGCTATCAAATGTATTGAATCGGATTTAACACGCGCAAAAATATTTTACCTTGTTTTTGTTAACTCATCATCATCATGTCAGCCGAAAGACGTCCACTGCTGGACATAGGCCTCCCCCAAGGCTCTCCACTCAGACCGGTCTTGTGCTTTTCGCATCCACCGCAATCCCGCGATCTTGTTGGAAGCCTACCGGCAGCTCGTCTCCCGGTCCGCGGACGCCTTTCGAGATCCTTCTGACCCCATCGGCCATCAGTCCTGTGTGCAATGTGCCCCACCCACTGCCACTTCAGTTTCGCAATTCTTCTGTTAACTCTTTTGTTAACTCTCATGTTTATATTATTATTTTCCTTAATGAGCACAATATTTGTTTAGAGATCCTTTTTAGGGATAAGTTCGCCTTTGAATATCTCTTTCTCTTGTTGACTATTATTGGGTAGTTCTACAAGCGTTTCAACCGCTATCAATTTCTTGTTTCATAATGTTGAAGAAATGTGAGACTGTAATCAAGAAAATTCAATGAATTGTTATTGTGTCGTATCGTTTTATAAAATGCTTCCCTTCTACCTGACTTAGTTCTTCAGTATAAGCATCAGGAAAGTTATAGTGGTTGAAACTTGAAACATTCGTATAACATTCGTAACCTATTTTCACGTGTTTTTATAATACAACTAGCTTTTTCCCGCGGCTCCGCCCGCGTGGTATTCGGTTATCGCGCGCTGTTCCCTCGGGAACGGTAAATTTTTCGGGATAAAAGTAGCCTATGTCATACTCGGGCCCACAAACTATCACTATGCCAAAAATCACGTCGATTCGTCGCTCCGATACGGCGTGAAAGACGGACAAACACACAACCTACGCATTTATAATATTAGTATGGATTTGTAAGAAATGGTAATTGACAGGTATAAAACAAAAAAAAATAAACCATTTTATTCATAATAAGCACCGAAACTCTATTTTACATGTCAAAGCCTTTATCCAGGATTATGAAAAACAAGAAGTTAAAAATTATTTCAAAACTTTAGCCGGTACAATTTATACCGCTGTGGGGTGTTTGGCGAGTGCGAAGGCATTGTCTCCGGCTCTCCGCTTACTCGACCCATTTCGTTAGTTAGCAACCACTCTTTCCATCTATGTACTCCTAGTACCCTTGGCTTTTAAAATTTCAACTGAGTCTTTTAAATCGCCTACATAGACAATCATTTTTCATTTCTTATGTAAATTAAGATAACAACAATAATAACGTAATACAAAAATCTTTTTCACTTCTCATGCTCGTAAAGTTCGTGTTTATGCTGTATCTAGGCGACATAAAGTGAATTTTATGCTCTAGTTCATAAAATAAAATCTTCGTCTAATACTAAATCAAGACCAAGGTAATCAAGTGTCAACAGCGACAAACAAAAAAGTTTCTACATGTTTTTTAAATAATTTTTTTTCATATAAGTAAAACTAAAAATCAACCAAATCAATCATAATAAATAAGTAAAATTAAAATAATGGAATTAAAAGGTACATAGAAAGTGAATCACCGTTTCCACTGTTGCTATTTCATTTCCTCGCCATCGAAGTGAAAAGAAGTGTGTAAAACTGGAGCATTAAACCCATTTTTCCCTCGACGCGTCTATCTACCCTCGCCGTACCGGCTCGGGCGGCTATATGAACCCCTCGGGTAAAATGGCTCGTTTTATGCTCTTGTTGTACAATCTACTATATTTATATATACTTTGTCTATGATATAATTCACAAAGATGTGTAGGTAGTTAAGCTCACACCGAGGTAAAAAAGCGTAAGTGTAAAAATGTCGCCTTCAACTCGATATACGACAACGTTAGCTTCAATATAAACAGCGATCATTTGAACATTCTAACGGCGTGTTCATGAAACAGCTTTGATAAAATCCAATACAAAACCAATCAATGGCTCAGAAAGCTCGATGAATACGACGAAAAAGCTGCACCATCGTTATTTCTACGGACAAAATGAATCCTGCGACCGCCATTGGTTGAGGCAGCTTTAAAAGCTTTCAGTTGCGACAGGTTTTAATCTACAGTCAAATCCTTGTATACATTGTAGGGCTTTAAAGCTGCAAAAGAGCGTTTTGGTGATCTATATACGAGTTAGATGTAGCTCTCGTGAAAATGACATATACCTAGGACACCTAGGTTAGAACACTCGACTGTTGAAGCCATCAGTTCATCGTCTATCCCAGATTATAATAACAATTGCATGAATCATGAACAGGCAGACAGACAGTGAAGGCAATGCCTTCACTGTCCCACTGGCTAGCTGACCGGCGCGATAATAAAGCTTAGATTTAATATTAATGCGCTGAGCTCTCGAGTGCACTTGTTGCAATGTGCACCGTCATCTGGAAATAGAACGTTGCAGCTCAGCTGAGCCTGATAAAATATACTAGGGTGACGGCACCAATCATGGACATGTTAAGCACAGTAGTTATTATATTATTAAGGTTAAAAGATTACTCGCGAACTTCCTTTCGCTGGCGTTCGTGTCGTCATAGTGTGTTGTATTTATATGTTTTAGTTTTTAAATGGGTCCCACTGAAAAACAGCGTTGCGGCTTGCCGTAACATTATGCTGGGTGAGGCCCACTTTATACTGTTCGATGTTATTTTTTAATTCTTTCCATCTAATGTATTTTTATGTGTATCGAATATGTATAAATAAATGTTTCACTCTTTCTCTTTCTCTCTCTTATCCAGTAATGAACAGTAACGATTCAATGCCTTATAGCTTATTATCACTATAAATACCATTTATATCACAGCTATTGCAATTCCAGAAATATGTAAGCACTCTGTTTTCAATAATTTCTATACATAAGACCAGCCAAAAATATCTGATCACACAAACATTATCTGCACATAAGTGTTATAAGTTTTAGAAAAAGTAGCGTCCGTTTCTTAATATTGGGTTAGCGGAAAAAATATTCCATTATTGGTTCCTGTCCATGATTGGTGCCCTCACCCTAGTCAAAAGAAAATATAGGCCTAATTAAAATATAGGAAATAATTAATAGCACACCCGGGACTGAAGCAAATTTTAGCGGCCATGGTCACGATCAGATAATTAATTAATTTTACAATTATAATTAACTTTTATTTAAGTCCCGAGTGTGCTATGAGAAATATAATAATGCACATGACTTTTTCTGAACGAGGAGCAGTCGAACAAAATACGTTAGACTGTAAAACTGCAAATTCTCTTCAACGAGATGCAAATAAACTGTAAAATATTAAAGCATAACATTATATTACAATTAATCAGTTGATTGATAGTTCATCATCTCAGCCCATATACGTCCCACTGGGCACAGGCCTCCTCTCGGAATGAGAGGGCTTGGGCCATAGTTCCCACGCGGGCCCAGTGCGGATTGAGAACTTCACACGCACCATTGAATTGCTTCGCAGGTTTGTGCAGGTTTCCTCACGATATTTTCCTTCACCGCAAAGCTCGTGGTAAATTGCGCACATGAATTTCGAAAAACTCAGAGGTGCGAGCCGGGATTTGAACCCACGACCCTCTGCTTGAGAGGCGATAGGTCAAACCACTAGGCCACCACGGCTTTGATTGATGGTTGAGTTAACCGAAATATATTGCACATTAATATTATTTCGGGTACACCTATTTCGGGCGGGCCCCACACACTCTTGGCCGGTTTTTCACATTAAAATATAGTGTCTAGTGGGCCCAAACTAGGCTTAGCCTGTATTTTGGGGTCCGTGACTATCTCGTGACTCATCATAAATGTTGGATGTGGGCGTGTTTACTAAGAAATTTAGTTCCGAAACTAACAATCTTAGTAACATAGTTATACCACGATCCAAGCACAATCCTCCTTCCTAGTAACTAGTGCTAGAGCAGTGCAGCGTTGCAGGACAAGTTGCTCGAGGACTTAGTCACTTGACTCAGAACTCGACTCAAGCGGTAACTTGCATCTAGTTATATGCAAAATGCATGTAAATTTAGTCAAGACGCTAGTACTTGAATACTGTGAGGGTGAGAGGGTTTAATGTAATGTGTATAACTGTATTGTTTTGGAATATCCTTATCATACCCATCTAGCCTAGTAAATCCTACTAATATTATAAATGCGAAAATTTGTGAGTACTTACCTATGTGTGTGTGCGTGGCGTGCGTGCGTGCGTGCGAGCGTGCGTGCGTGTTTGTGTTTACATTTGCCGTTAAGTATGAGTTAGGTGACACACGCGTAAGTTATAGAAGAATTACATATACAGGGTGGCCCATTTATATCGGTCAGTGTGGGAAAGTCTGAAACTATACGACATACGATAATTTCTTCTTAGGAACCATGACATCGATTTTACCAGCAAAGAGTTACAAACAACCACAGAGACAATTTTGCATGCCAGAATTTGTTGAATATTGTAACGTTGGACACTTCAAACACCTACTAAAATAAATTAAAGTATTTGAAAACAATGCATTTTATTCATTTTAGACATAATGTTTCATGGAGACATTTACTGCTTAAGACGTACACAATCGATATCTAAATATAAATAGTGTAAGTTTTTTTTTTTCAAAACAACCGGGCTCGATTCCCGAGCTGAGTACAGGTTTTTTTAAATGCATGAATGCAGTTTTTCTTGTTGTTAAAATCAATGTCATGGTTCCTAAGAAGAAATTTTCGTATGTCGTATAGTTTCAGACTTTCCCATACTGACCGATATAAATGGGCCACCCTGTATAAGTATTAAGATTACTTTTTGGAGTCTTTTTGCATTTTTTATTTCAAATCCAATTTTTTGTTACTTTTACGGTCATCCCGTGAAAGTCTATATATTTCACACAAAAACACAAGCTGAAACATTGTCATGGATGCAAAGAAAAACCAGAAAAATAGACCCAAAAAAATGACCAGCGGTGGTGTAGGGGAATAGCACGCAGCACGGATTGCTGAGGACCTGGGTTCGATTCCCAGCGCTAGTCTATTTTTCTGGTTTTTCTGTGCATCCATATTTCAGCTTGGGTTTTCGTGTGAAATATATAATTATGTAAGTATGTTAAGAAGATTATAAGCGTCGCAAGGCTCGCAACGACGCACATTAAAAGAGCACGGCCATTAGCAGATTTGGCATGGCGTTTCCTTAAGGTGCATTCACACTTTGGTTAACGTTTGTGGAGCAACACAGTACAACAAACTATCTGTGTTTTTTATACCATTTATTTGCTTGTTGACTAATTAAAAGTTAGTCGAATTTTACCTTAATAACATTAAAGTTACCTTATTTTTTATCGTGTTGTACAATGTTGTTCCATAAAATTTAACTGCTGTGTGGATGCATCTTTACAATTTTCGGCCAACATTATGAACAGATTCCTCACAGGCGTAGCCATTGCATTGGTAATTTTATACATTCATTGTATTGCGAGTTTGACGTATGTATGTGTATGTCACGTATCTATGTAGGTATGTATTTATGTATGTAAACTCTTTATTGTACAAAAGAACGTAATAATGACCATGAAATCTAATTTGAACCACTTCCACTTCCTACTATTTAGCATACTGACCCATTGCGGATTGGGGAATTCTTTCACACCATTTAATTACTTCGCAGGTTGTACAGGTTTCCTCACGATGTTTTCCTTCACCGCAAAGCTTGTGGTAAAATTCAAATTTAATTTCGCACAATTAACAGTGGTGGTCTCGTGTGTGATGTCACCTACGGGTTCTCAAACAGAGGATCGTGGTTTCAAATCCCGGTTGACACCTCTGAGTTTTTCGAAATTCGTTTTATTATTGGAACATTTATTTTTTGCTGTTACTTTTTCTAAAATGTTGGCACAATTATAGGCTTCAGGAATTAAAAAAATCTAACGCGAGGGCAGCACTTCTACATTTTATATTGCAACATTCTTTACACTTACTACACGGTACCTACTAATCATATTGACAACGGTGTCGGTGATGTTATTTAAAGGAATATTAAATTTATTATAGTTTTATACATTGTTAACTATTTTACTTCCAAGGCTATGGACAATCTTCGGCATTTTAATGCACAAAAACACAAAATAAAACCTTAAAATACCACGCGCAAACAACGTTAAACTTCGACAGCAATAGACAGGTGACATTTGAATTAATTGTTACCAGTGCAAGAAATTAGTGCTCTGGGTATTCCGCAATATGGCGAGGTTTTTTTATAATTATGATCGGCCTTTACCTACATTGTCTAAGCATTATTTACTTACTCAGATAAAGTTCGCATTTTACCATTATACTCAGTTAATTACCATTACCAACTTCGTTGGTAACTTTTATGTCTAATGTAACTCGTTCACTAATAAAACTGATTAGTTATAGATTGATAGCTTGATTTATTTGTTGCTTGTCTTAGTGTTAAGTTAGTGTGCTTTGCGGGACTGTATTTCTGTGAACATAATGTTATTGACTTTTTGTTTGGTACCAGAATCCCATTTACTGGTGAAATCATTTGCCCAAAATCGACATTTCCTAGTAGCACAATTACCATTCGCATTTTTTCCCAATATGCTTATTTTCACAATCGAATCGAATCGTTTTTTCCCAATTTTATTCGACACAATTACGTGTAGGTCCTACTTTTGTGTGGCTTTGGCCCTTAATGCAAACTTAACATAACCTAAACCTAGACATCTACTCCTATGTTACTGTGTCGATTAAATTTGGAAAAAAAAGCGAGAAGTTAAAATTATTTTCACGGTTTTTGAAGTCGGTTAAATTTTTATTTTTAATTTTTTCCCTGTAAAATGTTTATTTTTGTATTTTAAACATGCTTGAAACCGGCTCTCTTTTCTATGACGTCAATATGTTTACCCCGGAGTTTCCCTTTTGTCATTTTGCTGTTTCTAAGAGTCTACCGTCTATTTACCGTTACTTTTCTTGCGGCTTCTCGTTTCTATAGATTTTATTTTTGGTTGGCTTGAACACGTTGTTCTGCAGTAGACCTGACATTTGAGGGCACAGGGTAGTGCCTCCACCAACTCAAACGAAAACCACATTTCTATTATCTTGAAAGCGTTGTTTGTGTCATCATCATCATATCAACAAAAATTAAACGCGAATATTATGTTTAACATTGAGTGAGACAGTCGTCGCAGCAGAGGAACTTTGGATACAGTCATTATTTTATTTTTTCAATTTATACACAGGTACCTATAATTAAAAATCAATTGTCAAATGTAGCTAAGCGTACCATACCAGATCGGCTATTTGTTAGCAAACATTAAAAAAACATTAATTTATGGGTGCGAAGCCAAGGTCAGATAAAGGTAGGTAAATAATAATAATAATCTTTATTTATCTGTTATAAAATACAATTAATCAAACTTATGGGCTGCACTTATTAAAAGGGACAAATAACACACATTACCCTGAACTAGGAAAAATCCTGTTTTTGGACTTGTTTGTAGTTAATAGACTACGATTTTCAGCAGCCAAAAGAACCAGGACATAAAAACACCATTTTTCGTCTTATCCCTAACATGGATTGTATTAAAATTGTCATCGTTTTTCCGTAAATAAAAGTAATATCTTAAACGCTACAGTCGACATAATCTGAAAGACATCCAAAAGCTATTTGGGGCTAACGACTCCGTAAACTCGCGGAGAAAATTTGTGCCTAGATGTATTGTTACTTGCGTTTGCGATGTTGTGAATTTAATATTCTTACACGTTTCGTTAATATCTCCTTTAAAATGTTTGGTGTTAGATTGTAATAAATTGTGCAAACTTATTTTAAGCGCCAAGAGTGCCTCAAAAGGAAAAACCGGTTAAGTGCGAGTTGGATTCGTGCACCGAAGGTTCTTGTAGGTAGTTACTTATAAAACAGGGAAAGGTTTCATTTCATTCAAAAATTTCAAAAAAATCACCCTACTTTACGACTTTGGGAGGTACTCCAAAAATTTTTTATTTTTTCTTGTACCATTTTGTCAGCATACACACATACACATTCGTGCAAAATTACAGCTTTCTAGCATTGATAGTCCCTGAGCAAAGCCGCGGACTATAAGGGTTCCGTTTTTGCCATTTTGGAACCCTAAAAATGACGTTTAAATGTGGCCTATTTACTGAATAAATGATTTTGACTTTTTTGAAGTCGAAGTTCGTGTCGTTCCGTCCCTCTCACTCTCGTGTTAATAATATAAACGTCAGCGGTGAACAGATCTGTACTAAGATGTATATGGTAAACAGCTGGAAACTTGAACACATTTCATCATTTCGAGAGCCGCGTGACTGCGACACGTTGCAAACGAGGTGATTGTTCACGCCACGCAACCTACGAGCAAAATTTTGTCGTAAACAAATTGCACGTTTTCTTTTATTTTTCCTAAATTTTTTTGCACTGTACATGAGTATAATTTATTACGTGGGAAGGACTTAAAGATTTTTTATTTGCTTTCTTAAAACCAGCCAAGTACGAGTCGCGCCACGCATAATGTTGGAAAATGCGACAATTACAAAGGGAGGGAGGGGGAGTACACAGTCAAACAAATTGAATCATGTACCAGGGTGAAAAGCCTTTGAATGCTACTAATGTCATGTTGACATCCCATAGTTTTGTCAACGAATTCATTGTAAATTTGATTAATAAAAGGTTCTACCCTGGTAAATGGTTTAGACAAACAGACTTTACAAATAACCTTTACATTAGCACTTTAAAGTTTAATATTTTGCAAAAAGTTCCCGAAATCGAAATAAATGCTGAGAGAAAATGATTTTAATACTGCACGCCCAGGGTAGAACATAAGAACATCCTGTACCACTAAGACTTTTTGTACCGACTATGGCGGATGCTACACGCTCTATACCTATTTATCATGATACGAGGGCGACACTGAAAGTTTTTAGAACTGGCCACTTGTAAACAATATAATAAAAAAGTAAGTTTAAATTTTGAAAATGGAACTCTTTGCCAATATTATTGAGTATGTATTTCATTCATTTGTCATTAGTTTTACGATTTGGCGGCAAATTGAAAATTGTCTGTGTCACGTCAACATGAATTTAACTCGCGAAAATTTTCGTGCAATGATTTTTTATGACTTTCGATGTCATTTAAGTCAACAAGAAAGCTATGATAGACTTCGATTGGCCTTTCAAGATGAAGCCCCATCTCGTGCGACCATTTACAACTGGTTTAATGAGTTTAAACGTGGTCGCACTAATCTCACCGACGATCTGCGTGAGGGACGGCCTTCTACGGCGACGACTGAAAATAACATCAGTGTTGTGCAGCGTATGATAGAGACTGACAAAAGAGTGACGTATCAGCAGATTCGGACAAGCTTAGGCATCGGTATGAGTCAAGTGCATAAAATTCTCCATGAACATTTAGCGGTCAGGAAGCTTTGTGCGAGGTGGATACCTCATAATTTGACCGAGGCCCAAAAACTCCGTCGGGTTGATTGGTGCCGTGAAATGATTCAAAGATTTAACGGAGGTGACTCAAATGCTGTTTTCGACATACTTACGGGTGACGAAAGCTGGGTTTACTGTTATGATCCAGAAACCAAGAGACAGTCTGCTCAATGGGTGTTTCCTTTCGAGGAGTTGCCAACTAAAGTGAAGAGAGGTCGAAGCGTGGGAAAAAAGATGGTGGCCTCGTTCTTCGGAAGGACAGGTCACTATGCGACAATTGCTTTAGAGGATCAAAAAACAGTTACTGCAGAGTGGTACACTAACAATTTTTTGCCACTTGTATTGGAAAAAGTTCGGGAGAAGCGACCTCGAAGTAGGATCCTTCTTCACCACGACAACGCCTCGTCGCACACCGCCAGGCGAACGATCGACTATTTAGTGACGTCAAACGTGGAATTACTGGGTCACCCGCCGTATAGCCCCGACCTCGCACCTTGCGATTTTTATTTATTCCCGAAAATAAAAGAAAAACTTCGAGGAAAACTTTTTATGAACACCGAGGAAGCAGTGGGTGCGTTTCAAAAGGCCGTCGAAGAGACCCCTAAGGACGACTGGGCTAAGTGCTTTTCTCAGTGGTTCCATCGGATGCAGCGGTGTATTGATGTGAATGGACACTATTTTGAAAAGATATAATAAAACTAATAACTTGCTAGTTTGCTCAGTTTTTGATTTTCTAAGAACTTTCAGTTTGACCCTCGTATTTAGATCGTTGATACAGATCGTAGATTTTAGATTTCTAGAGATCCAGCGATCCGTATCACGATACGTAGGTATACGCCTATACTACACACTCGATAAACATCGTGATTCTGGATTACGATCCAAGTATCACGATAAATATCGAGCGTGTAGCATCCGCCTATCTGGCAATAAACATATTTGTATTTGTTTTTGAAGTAATTGGTTCCTCTGGTTCGAACAAAAACCGTCCCGTCACTCCCAACTCCAGGGCGGCTTAAGACAGGTGCCACAACAAGCGGGCGTAACTACCGAACTAGTTGTCGACACCCCTGACCTAAATCGGTTTTTGCGGCGCTGTACGCCTGTATTTCTTGTTTTGTATCTTGTAGTTTCATAATCATCATCATCCTAGAACAAATACGTCCCACTGCTGGGCACAGGCTCGGAATGATAGGGCTTTCTTTGGCTATAGATCCCACGCGGGCGTATTACAGATTTGAAACTTCACATACTATTAAATTTCTTGACAGGTGTGTGCATGTTTCCACGTGATAATTAAATCGAATTCAAACTCCACCTCTTAATTTAACATTTAATTTTATTTCACTCTTGCCCTGTGATACCTTTCAGTAAAATGATACAAATGATAAATAGAAACCCCCATTGTAAAGCAATCTCGCAGAGTGAAACGAATTGAACCCCCGTTTTGGATTTTACCGGGTAAGTCCGAAATTATTTCCCGTGTCGTTTTAATCTCCAACAAATCCTGGGACAAAGCGAAATCCTATTCAGGGCTGTATTGCGGCGCATCTGACTATTTTTTGTTCCAACCCTCAGGGTGCTGCCGGCAGACAAATCTGTTGCTATCCTAAAAAAATAAGTGACCATTTTACTCTTGTAGTAAGCTGGCCACTTTCAATGTTTAACAGTAGCGTAATAGTTTACTGCTACATAAACGAATATTGCTTGTATTAGCGACAAACTCACGTGTATAATTATAACTAGCACCTTTTATTCTTTTGGCATCGCAGCATTTCAGGGCATGCTGATTTCAAAATAAATAAAAAAACGCATATAAATCGGTACACCCGTTTAAGAGCTACGGTGCCATAGACACACATGGACAGACAGACACATGGTGGTCAAACTTATAACACCCCTCTTTTTGCGTCGGGGGTTAAAAATAAGATAAAAGAAACAAGAGAATGGGGAGAAAACGGCAAGCACCTATTATTGTTATTCGGCACTGTAACGTAACGTGCAAGACAAAAATGTAAGTATATTATTTTAGAATTATACTCGTAGACATGGTAGATAAAAAAGCATGTTTAGTAGATTAAACAAAGAAATAAATCCCGTCAAAACATAAATGTGAAATGAGAGCTTAATTCAATACTGTGCCTCCTGTGATAAGTGATACAAGTGCAAAATCGTCATTTTACAGGAGAGCGAAAACAAGTTTAAAAAAATTCTGGTTTGTGAGCCAAGGGGGCTAGCATTTACCGAAGCACTTTTTTTTATTCATAAAAATATATTCTATAAACGTGCGTTTAGTGTTTTTCGGTAAATATATCAGTTTGCAAAAAGAAAAGTAACTTAGGTGTATCAGTTTGCAGCGACACTGAGGCGAGCAGGTCCCGCCCACACCCCGATCCCGCATCACCTCATCCTCGCGCCCTCCTAACACACTCTTTATGCTCGCACCTTGTGATACTTGTATCACTTAAAACAACTGTTATTGCGTTAATATTTTATGGGATTAGTTTGGCTTTTAGATATAATTCAATTTGTATACCTTTACACTTAACAATCTATTTGTGAAAAGTGATTCAAGACGAGATGTATCACTTATCACAAAAAAATATATATCAAATTTGTCTCGCATTGGTACGTACATGTTGAGTTGTACCCTGGTCTGGTTTTAGGAAAGTTGGTCAAAAGTGGTATAACTGTAGATATATCAATATTTCCGAAAAAAATACCGAAAAATAAAATGTGAAAATAGGTTCAATTTCATTTATACCACAAAGCACGAAAATAGCCTCTAGCGCAATTACATAAAGGGGTTACAACTTGATATATATCAATGTGCACGATTTTTTCTGCTAGTTATATCACTTTTCACAAAATTATCTCCGAAACTATAGCACCTACAAGTACGTGAGATAGACCCAAAAATTCGTTATTTTTTTCTGATTATATCTAAATAAAAACACACAAAAGGGTACAAGTCGAGTTATATCACTGATCACAGGAGGCACAGAATATTATGATAGTAATGCCTTGATTGTTGACTTTAACGATAAAAGAAGTGAGATCTAAATGGGTGCCAAGTGCCTAGGTGCCAAGTTTAACGGTCAGTCTTGAAAATTATTTATAACAACTTAAAGTATCATTTCTTCTTATAACTTAGGATAATATATTGAAGCCTAAGGTCTTGGCTAATTCTCATAATAATATACCAAACTGTCCGCTTAATAACAGGGTATAATCATAAAATAACGATTCTCCTATTCGAAATCATAAGTACTTTTTCTTCGCAATCATACGGTGTTCTGCCGCTTCTTATGTTTCTCCACAGGGGGTGACGACTTGACGCCATTTACGAAATCTACGCACATTATATAAATCGACAGCCATTCATGTTATATTTGAACAATAATAGCCGGCACTCAAGAACGCGACGGTTAATTTTAATATCCGAAGTTGCGCATATTAAATTTAATTAATATACTTTTGAGCGCCCCGAGATACTTGTGACGTCAGACCTATGAGGAAAGTAAATACAGGAGTAAGTAAATTCACGGTGATTAGATACTAAGTTTATGAGGCTTCTTTGAAAACATTATGGGTTTTTGAGCGTGAACAAAATTGCAACGTGTGATATGAGCTTGTGGTTCAGTCGTAGTATGGTTTAGATTAAAAATAATTGTATTAAAATATATTGTAAGTTGGCATTATCGAAATAAAAAATATTTATAGCTTAATATTCCATAATTGATTGTTTGAAATATTCTCGCTCACGGTTAATTCAAGTAAATTACAATTTATTTAGACTCAGTTGTATCCCGCGATTTAAAGAAGAAAAGGTCGTCGTCAAAGGTCGTGCGTGCGTGCGTGCGTGCGTGCATGCGTGTGTGTGTGTGTGTGTGTGTGTGTGTGTGTGTGTGTGTGTGTGTGTGTGTGTGTGTGTGTGTGTGTGTGCGCGCGCGCGCGTGTGCGTGTGTACTTAACTATATTTTTTTGTCTTACCTATCTACATCTTAGGACTAGGACGATTATCTTACATAATAACAACTCAGTTTCTTCGTAACTCAGATGTTTTAAGCAAATCAGTAACGGCTTTCTTAAACTTATAGTATCTACCTGACAATGGCCAAAAATGGTTTGTAAACTTTGAAACCATGACTTTCAAACTTACAAAAACACAATTATGAATATCGTTGTTTATTAATTTGCCTGAACTGTAATATATCGACACTTAAAGTTCACCAAAGGTCGCAGAAATGAGAATTTTAGTAAATTCCAATGCTTAACACAACAATACAAAATAATGATAATACTTGCGCTGTCACTTTTGTCAGTCTGGTAGAACGGAGTATATTAAATTCCTCGGGAGCAGAATGAGTCAGCAATGGTATTTTATTATTGTATTGTGATTCCATTTAAACGTCTCTTATTTGACTATTAAGACTAATCCGACCTTTGCCTTTAGAATAGGGTTAAACAATACCCTCGAAAACCGATGCCAAATTACTGAGGGAATATTTTGAGACTTGGGAAAATTCAGGCTTTATAGAGGTGTTGTGATGATCAGGTATTTCGTCCCATTCTTTGAATTCTTTTTTCACTTCTCATGCTCGTAAAGTTTGTGGGTATTCTGGGTCTAGGCGACATAAAATGATTTTGAGATGAAGTTTCTACATTGTTTTTTAAAATAATTTTGGAATTAAGTATATAAAACTAAAAATCAATCAAATCAATAAAAGTAGATCAATAAAACTAGGATTTTTTAATTATAATAGTAATGCGTGAACAATAAAAGGTTCATAGTAAGTGAACAATTGATTCCACTGCTGCTATTTCATTTCCTCACCATCGAAGTGTAAAACTCGAGCATTAAACCCATTTTCCCCTCGACCTTTATGCTGTTGTTGTACAATCTACTATTGATGTTTTCATCGTTTGGACTTAGATCAAAAAGTAAAACAGACGACATTTAGGTCCACTTTCACCACATATTGATAGGTAAATTAATATGAGACAGATACGCATCACAGCACGTTTATTCGGACAAAATGAATAAAGACGGCATTACACAATCTGACACAAACAAATTATAAATTAGTGGTGAAACAGCCCTTTACACTCTTAAAATACACCATAACTGTGTTATTTAAAATTTCATCTTTTAATAATAAAATAAAACAACAAAATTCATGAGAATTCCATTCATGATATAGTATTATTTATCTAAGGTTCCGCTAAAATTCGAAACGCGATTCATCAATATTCCACTCCATTCCGCTCGGGGTGAAAATAAATCATTCACAACACAACCGTTCAATCGGTCCGTTGATATCAGCTGATAACAGCTTAGGTGTTAGAGAAATGAACGCCATTTTAGATCCCACACGTGACCAATTAATCTGGGCTAAAATGTTTTATTTGACACAGGGTTTCATGATATGTACCTTGCTTTATGATTTTATCTATTTAACATACACACATACATATACATACGATACTATATGTATTGATGGATATTTTACAAATATATACACACACACACACTAAAAACTCATATTTACTGATATTTTGCGAAATTCGAAATATATGCGAAATAGACAATGCGAAATAGATGGCGCTAAATGGATGTTGAAATGTGCTATCGTTTTGTTACCCTACCCTGAAAATCTAAGGCGGCCCCTAAACGGTCAATTATACAGGGAGGATTTCGACGAGAGACTTTTACGGAGATATTGCATTGTTTAAGTGATACACAGTTGATTTATAATGTTTAGAAGCTTAAACAAAGTAAAAAAAAAAAAACACAAAATTCACTAATTTTTAACTGTGGTGATAACCCTATAATTGCATCCGCACATAACGACACGATGGCTAGATTAAGGAGTCGTCGTCGGGAAAACTCGGGATATTACGTTTATTTCCGAGAGTTGTTGTCATCGTACTGATGTAAAAATGACACAAAGTCAAATAAATCAAATAAAATGCAAAAATACGATTATCAGTTACTTTATTACAATTTTTACATACGGTGTTCAAATGTTCCTCCGTTATAAGGGTGAAGGCGGGCACGTTTAAGAACTTTTAGTACTGCGGTATGACTTATTTCGAAATGTCGACCAGCTGATCTCGAACTTTTTCTTGGATTCCGCTCAAAATACCTCAGTATTCTTTCTTCAAGTCTAGCCTCAAGACGAATAACGGGTCCTCCACGTTGATCGTTCTGAGCTGTTCTTGGTACAACGGGCTGATTGTTGGCGACACGATCAAAAGCACGTAAAATTGCCCTACGACCTGTTGGGTGTGGTGGTGGATATGTTTCCCTGTAACGTCGTAAAGCTTCAGCCGCATTGTAATTGCAGCTCGCGTATAACATGAGAAAATTTAAATATCCACGTGCATCTGACAGACGCATTTTCATGTAAAGTAAATAAAATGAACTTAAATGTCAATTTCATTTCAAACATCACATTTATGATATGTTTATGATCGATTTTCAATCATGCAAAGAGTTTCGATAGTTGTAAAAAATTACTACAACTTTAGTGCAATATCCGTCAAATAATGTTAAGTATTAAATTTTTTGACGATAACCGAAATAAAAAAAGGACAGCCTATTGTATGAATTGCTGATCAACTGGGGAACAATTTCAATTCATTCGAAAATAATTTGCTGAAGCAAGTTAACGAACTAAAACCTTTTTATCATTTTAGGTAGGTAAACAGAGACATTTTATTTATGATGAAAGAGGTTACTATCTTCTTTAATTGTTTATGACGGTTGAGTACATTCAAGTGAATGTCAGTGCCATGTCATATCATGTGAGTTATTTGTTGTGGTTAGAATTATTAACTAAGAAATTACATAAATACTCTAGAGACAATCACCTCTGCAAATCCTGCAGTGATTTTTTTAGCGTTGCACGCAGACCTCTAAGAATGGACAAATGGCAAAATATTAATGTAATATCCTGACGTCTAAAGATTGTTTACAAGTAAGAACATTGACCCAGCCATCTGTTTAGGGTTGGCACAAAGTAGTTTTTGGTATGAATGTTTAAAAGGCTATAACTTGAAAACGGTAACATATATTTCCATAGTTTCTATGGGGGAAATATAGTGCTAAGGTTGAACTATCTGCCTCTTTCGTAAAGATCCCTCGTCAAAATCCAGCCTGTATTGTGCAATATCGCGAATCGTGCAATATTATTGACCGTTTAGGGTTAATATTGAAGATTGCACAATGATTGACCAAAATTTTGAGCGAGTTTAATTTTTATTGCACCATATTTTTATATTGCATCGTGTAGGGTCAGTATTGCACAATATTCAATACTATACTGAACACGAAAACATTGTGCAGTTCGTATTATTGTGCAATACAATTGCTCGTTTGGATTCAGAGCGCCTTTCAATCTTATTGTGCAATAAAAAGTATTGTACAATGTTATTGTAGGTCTAGGGGCCGCCTAAGACATTAATCGTGAATCGGTAATATAATGAACATTATAAAATGATTATTAGATATTGTACCAAATTTTTAGGGTAACTAAATTCAAATTTATGAAGTCAGATTGACTGATATTACATCCGATTATATCACAAATTTCGAATATTTTCGAGCCCTGATTTGACAGTTCGGAAGCTAATGATTTCCCGTTGTATTTGCTTCGTACGCTCAAGGGTGAAAGTTTCTTCCTTCACTCGTAAATTCAAAATGAAATGAAATTGATTTATGAATGTAGAGGCAATACATATAGTTTGGTATCTTGCGTTACCTATACGGGTATATATTTCCAACCTTTCTCAACCTGACTGACGTACAATAACTTAAAATGATAACTTTAAACAATGATCTCGGGATTAAATCATGGTTAGAATGAAGTTGTTACGAATCTAAGTAAAAGTAAGATTTGGTACCTATAAAGATAATTTAAGACTCTGGCAAGGACGTAGTATGATAGTTTTATCTCGAATAAGAAAATTGCAAAATTCCCGCGGGATAACGATAAACGTTTTCTTCGCAAACGATGCCGCGCGCAAAAGCTAAACCTATTAAATATTTAAGTACACAAATCTCACTTTGTATGAGTTTGCTAACGAGCAAAGCAATTTAATGGTATTTACAAAATCTTTAATCGAAGAGTAGGACGAATGCAAAAGTCTTTTTAACATTAATGTCAAAATGTAGAGACAGCATTCTCATTTATCCTTACGCCATAGTTGTATTCGACTGCAAATTTAATTTTTGTGAACAATTCAATTGTACTATTACCACCTTAAAATAAACTATACAGACAACAGGTATGTATAGGCAAAAAACTGAATTGCCTACCAGAGTGGAACCTTTATGCTCAATTGTCATGTTGACTCCCCAAATATCTGCCAAAGAAATCATAGCAAAATCTTAATACATAAAATATATTAAGGAAAGCATATAAAAAAGAAAAAGAAAAAAAGCATGCCGAGTCAGCGGCCGTTTCACTTTCAACACACAAAATCGTGTATTTTTATCGTGTATTTCTTTTTTGTTTTGTTTGTGTTTGCTGTCTATTTTTTTTGTGTCTTTGTGAATGTGAATAAAAATGTCTTTCTTTCTTTCTTTCAAAGTCGGGTTTGTTCGAACACTTACAACTCGCGAACGGCTGGACTGATTTTCATTTGCAGAATAAACATTAAAAACATTGAAAAATTGCCGAAAAATTGAAAAAAAAAAAAAAACAAAAAAAGAAACATTTTCCATACAACATGTTCATGTGTTTTGTAACTATCAAGATTTTAATGTTCATTCCGTCGATACGGTAAACTGTCCCTTCAAATTTCATAAATGAAATGAAATGAAATTTATTTATTTGCAAAACATCATGTTCATGTCGAGATGGTAAAACTATATAAGATTGATGGTCTCAATGATGACAATTACCTTATAAAAGTAGGCATGCAAAAAATGTTGAATATTAAACATGTCGAAAAAAAAGGATAATAATAATTAAATTTATCAACAATGCAATTATTTAAGTGTGAATATAATCCAAATTGTCATTTAAACGAAACATAATTAATAACGCAAGATACAATTTTATAAAAGTTATAATTATGGCGTGTAACGCAATTTGTTACTGAAATACTTAGTTAAATTAATTATAGAACTAAAGATAAAATTAAAGGGAATAAGTAATAATTTAATTCAATGTCAAGTTTACAGAAGTTTAAAATTATCGTATTAACGTGTTCGAATAAAGGTTTCGAATCGACAATATAATAATTATATCCACAATATTCGAATAATGGCGTATTTTAGATTTTAAAAATATAGAATACTGTCAGTAATGAGAAAAGATTGTTATGTGTAAACAGGTAAGATATTCTGTGTACGGCCTTAAAGGTTCAAGTCACTATAAATTGGTATGTCGTCATAATTTTAATGTAGTGTTTTTTCCGGCTGGACAACGTTTTCCGGGTCCGCTAGTTTCTGATAAAAAGGTACCCGATCCTAGACTGTACAAGGGAAAAATCACAAGGTACGCAATGGACAATAGAATTTAAAGTAGTTTTATATTTTTTTTACTTAATACAATGCAGTTATTATTATTGACTTAGTTACTGCAATTTTCTTCAACTTAGCTAGTACTTGGAAATGTGGTAGGTACTTAATTGTTTCAATGGAAACGTTGCGCATAGAGGCAGCCTAAAACAAATATTTGTCTGAAGTCAAACGCCTTTTACTAAAGTCATTAATAGGCTATTTTTGATGTGATTTGTAAATAAAAATTGAAGACATTTTTACTGGAGGAACACCTACGCCAATTACTTGATTACTTCTCGAAACAGAATTCTGTGTCAACATTTACTCTACTTCGTTCTTCTTTTGCGTCTATACAACTAACTAGTAATAGGTAAATACCCTAATGCTAACAGGCATATTATTTCGGATCCCCAATTGATCCTTACAATATTTATACTCGTACACATCTAACTATAACAAGTGATTGACTGACATAATAGCACACGTTCAAACATTATTTTTTCTTTTGACGTGAACACGCATTATATTGGAGAAGAAATATTTTATTTCTGAGAATATCTATTTTCAGGCCAAATAGCTAGTTATTCATAGTCCTTGAAAAACATTTTGTACTTCCTAAGGGTAAAAAGGATTAGGTAATCAATTAATCCTGCTCCTACTAGGTATATTATAGATGTGAAAGTTTGTGAGTAAGTATGTGTGTGTGTGTGTGTGTGTGGGTGTGTGTATATGCTTGTTACTCTTTCTCGCTAAAACGGCAGAATTGATTTGGATGAAATTTGATATGTAGGTAGCTGGATATCTGGAATAAAACATAGACTGCTTTTTATCCCGCTATTCCCACAGGATAGGAAATCAATCTCGAAATAACGATCGTTGGGCTTAGAGTCATGAAATTTGCCATATTTTTTAATGCAACGCCAATGGGCACCTTTAATTAATTTTCGTCTCAAGGGAATTTTTGTTTGATATTTCTGCACGCTAGAGTGGCTGCACGGATTTCGATGAATTTTGGTATGTTGATAGCTACATTTAAAATAATACATAACACGACTTTTCCCGCTCGAATTTTGAAAAAGCCCCGGAATTCCAATTCAACTGCTGACACTGCTGTAAATGCTGTATTATTGCATCTTATGATTTATGTATGCAAAACCGCGGGAAAACGCTATTGTAGTATAAATTATAAAAATCTGGCTAATTATTCAAAACTCGTGCCTTCATTTAACTAGATATAACCATAGCGATAATAATACAAGATGCTAATACGAATAATAGGATTCAAACTTTCCCTTTGTATTTTAGGAAAAAAGAAATGTTTTCAAAACTTGCCCGTCCCGTGCCGAACTCGTTTCCGATTTTGATAGAAGGCAATTTAAAAACATCGACTTTAACGCTTTTTCCCTTAGGAAATGAATACAGATTTTGGTCTGAGAAAATTTGAAAAATTTACGGGTTACTTTGCGATTGTAAATAAGTGCTTACTCCTCGCTTTTCTGTATCAGAAATATTGAATTTTCTCATAAATTTGATCACAGGTGCGAATCAAAGAAATCTCAATTGTACACATAATAAACTTAGGCCATTAGTACCAAAAAATATTCTGATTTATTTAAATGATTGATATAGATTTATGTTTGAGAGTTTCTTATATTTTTAAACTACTAAACTGACCCTAAGACTAGATTTTTGAAAGATAACATCAAAATGTAGCTCTATAATAATAATTCAGCATCATTCTTAATCATTCATGCATTTAAATTGTTCAAATACGGTTTGATCACTGTGTATCTCATCAAACTGGGTTGACAATAAAACTGTTTGTAGAGAGCATATTAATTTAAGCCCCAGCTGTTGCTGTGCATAGTAAACGAACAGATGTAGTCATTAACTGTATTGTTGAGTAAACACTAAATAGACAAATATTGACAAGTTCATCGACAGCCGATTGATGGATCGTATGTTTGCATTGACGGATTGCAACGAAATTGCATGGCAATTAGTGCAGCGGGTGTTATAGTACATTTTCACTTAATGTAGGTACGGGACCCTTTGATCAATCCCGCACTTCGCGATTGTTTTGGTTCTCTTCAAACTATTGGGATGGACTGTATTACTATTAAGCTATTGGAAAGAAAACTCTATTTTTATATTGAAAGGCAGGTCTTGTCTTCGCGCTCGCCGTAGTAAGGCAATGGTGCGGCGTTATGTACAAAGCTATGACTTAAGTAACATTATATGACTTATGTACTAGGGTAAGGGTCCTGCACACTTAAATTTTGGGGTTTTATTGGAAACTGAATAACTATTAATCCCACTAAAATTAATTTGTATATATACTCTACTACGTTCCCTATTACCACAAATTATTAAGGTATCTTTATCTTCTTAGGATAGTAAGAAAAATAAACCTACTTACCAGACCTCGGGTGGCTTTTTGTGGCCAGATACTCAACTAATGAGCTTTTAGCGAGGATGTTCTAGGGCTTATCTAATTCTTTCTTAACCCACGGAGAAGATGTTGGTATACCTCCCGCAAGGTTGTGCGTCGAGAATCTAGTAAAGATTGAGCGAAGAGTAGTACAAAACCGATAAACATGCATAGCCATCATTCGATGGGTCGAGAAGGAGGACTCAGCACCACAGTCTAAAACTAAACCTCGCGGTATGTATACATTTACATACACATGTCAAACTGTACTAAACCAACTTCATGGTTGAGCTACATACACAGCCATGTTTTTCAGAACAGAATTCTGTAACTAGTTCTTATAATAATATCGCCTGATCTGATAATGACGCCATTTGAATTTTCGAACTGGATTAATAAAATACAATATTTTGGACTGTACCGTATAAAACAGTTGTTAAATAATATGAAAATTACTTTCACGTTAACCGTTCAATCGAACTTTGGCTTAGAAGAGTTACACGCATAGTTACTTCTAACACCCAGCTCAGAAACATGCCATGTCGTAAGAATGTTAATATCAGGCGGGGCAATAAATCTGTCGTACATGACGCCTGTGGCCCAAGTTGTCGGTCCTGAGGGGAGAAAACAATGACTTTGCCTCCCTGCTACGGTCTAAAAGGTCGGAAGAGTCGTTGGTGTCCCTATAGAGTAGGTCGATTTCAGTATTAGGAATAAATTTAATTTCCTGCATAATTTTATGAAAAACAGTAACGATTATGAAACTAGGCTTCAAGTTCAAGTTAGCTGATAATAACCTATTTTGTGTTTTGAATCGTCCAATGCATTTACCAAGTGCTATTTCTCCGTACGAAGTTTAGTAAAACTAATTTATTTGGACTTCTTAAACAGATTAATTTACCTACCTCAACTACGTTTTACTCTATCGAGGTTAAAAATCAAATATTTTCAACGCGTTAAAGGATTATCCTCATGTTATTTATTTCTTTGCCTTATTTAGTAATAAGTTAATAAAATACGCGATACATCATCATATCTTTCAGCGACCAGAGGCCGTATTGCCTAATGTTTTTGACACTCGTGATCGCAATAAATGACATATTTCGCATACAAAAGCTGTCATTTTATTGCGATCGCGAGTGTCAGAAACGTTAGGCAATAAGGCCTCAGTTCTTGCGTTTGTTGATTTGTTTCGAAACTCTCGGATAGGGATTCAACGATTTTGATGACATTTGCTATTTGGGATCTAGTTTGGTCATATCTCCGGAAAACGCGTGTTTTTGAGATTTAGCCATAGTCCAGGTACTCATCAAGTCATCAGTAAACGTTGAACGAATTTTACAACTATTTTTCGCCATAAACTAGCATATAGTTACTTCATCTATATACTAACTAAAAGGTCCCGTCTCTAGATTTATTGTGGCGATAAAATATATAGCTCCGTGTGCCATCAACACCTTGTGCAAACCACTAAAAGACGTATGGCTCCTCGTAAAGACTGTATTCAGATAGTAAGTGCGTCCCCACGGAATGAGCTGGAGGAATGGATTAAAATAAATCTACTTTTCGGGTGTTGGGATTACGAAACAAAAATTTTAGGAGGTATGGATATAATCATGTAAGGTTCTATCCTTGTTCAATGCCGCTACTTTTCACCTTTCCCGCTGTCAATCATATCAACACTTTTTTATTCATAGGTTTTAGTAGATTACTGTGCCTATTGCTCTCCGATGAAATGATATTCATTTCGATCCGTCATCACCTTTATAATCAACTTTTTATGCAGTTAACTTCGGATACGAAATGAGCCTGGAAAATAAATATATGACTTTAGCCTTATAAATAGACGTGTTGTGTTGTGATGCTCTATCTCTCTCTCAGCTTGTCGATGAGTTTGTATCATTTTGTCTAAAAAGCGGCTGGCCTTCGTAGCAAATTAGCAATTGGTCTAAGTAGCAAGTAGTCTAAGAAGCAACTGGTCTAAGTAGCAACTTGTCTAAGTATCAAGTGGTCTAAAATTCTTTGACCCAAAATCGACGGTGCTCCGCTTCTAACCTAATCTACCTATGCTTTTTCAAGTTTTAGAGAAAAACAGGTTAGGACCAGTTGTTTTTTAGACCACTTGCTACTTAGCCAGCTGCTTTTTGGACCAGTTTGTACTTAGACCAGCTGTTTTTTGACGAAGTGATAATAACTGGAAACCGGCGGATACCGTTCTGATGCGTCACGACACAACACGACAGATAAATGTGAATGCGGCTTTAGACAAAGGCACAAAAGGTAACCACTATTTATTCCGTCAGTTAGATTATCAGAATATATTGGACACGTATTAAATAAGATACAAAACAAGTTCACAAATAATACACAACAGCTTTTCTAGCTAAATATCTTAAAAAATAGTGCCAATTCTCCAATGTGCCGAAGAGCTGTAACGTATTTTCTATTGACCCGTCTGCTGGCGCTTTCTTTGATACCCTCTTGAATATGGAATGAATTACTATTTGCTACGTCGATCTCTACTTGGTTAAGCTTTAGAAACGGCACTTAGCTTCAGCTTATTTGTGTCCGAATAATCAATTTATTCGTTTAGTATTTGCTTATTTGTATACACTTTTTTTCCTTAGTTTCCGTTAACGTCTATGGAAGAGCGTTCATTAAATGAAACTACCTGATATGACTATTGACTAACTAGGTACCTACTTGTACCTGAATTTACAGACTTAATATTAACGTGACATATAATGAAAAACATCCAAAAACTCACTTTTATCCTTATTTCTATTGGCTAAAGACGTATGAATTAAGTACATTTTACTTACGGACTTGTATACATTTATATTGTATGTTAGGTAATAGGTAAGTATACAATGTAGTTAGTCGAACCTTACTACCTACCAGATACTAGATTTTTACCAATTTCCGATAATTGAATTCGCTGCTACTACGTATAAGAGAAATTGCATGGTCTGATATAACTGACCTTATCTAGTGTAACGAATGTACTGAAATGTAATGTTGCTCCGAAATATTCGAGTACCTTGCCCGCTACGATATATCTCATGGGGACTGTACGTATACTGTGTACCTACAGCACAAGAGTACACCTAGTATGGTAAAAAAAAACAAACAAGTCATCACCAATTGATTGATTCAGGCGTTACTTTGCAGTCGTCTATACCTGAGCTACAATAGATTCCTAGAAACTCTTCCTACCTACCTTGTAGTATCAAAAGAGAGCGTAGAGTTTCTAGGAAAAAGATTGTGTAGTTCGGGGAATCATTTGAAATATATACTTGCATTTGAAAGTGAATAGAATAATTAAAAAAAAACTTACTGGTTCATTTATCTGCTATAATTTACTAAAACATATAGTCTTCGTCAGCGTAATTATGAAATTAGCAACATTATGTACAATGTATTGTGTTTTATTGCTTATTGTTATAAATAAAAATATATACTAAGTTAAGTAAAAGCTTGTGAAATACATTACATGCTTCGTCAGCGTTCACAAATCTCCGTTTGCAACAAACTTCGTCAATTGAATAAATAGATTTCAGGTTAAAGTCAAAGTCTCGGTCATACAGAACATAAGAAAACTGAGGTTATATAAAATAAGCTAGTCCTAAATAAACGCAAACCCTTTTGGGCCCTCTGAACTGAAGGTAAGGGTCGCGATAAAGGGTAGGATTAGTACGAATAAAGCCTGAAAGATGCAATAACAATCTTGTTCCGACCCGGCCAGACGTAATCAGGTCATGCTTGTGTAAATTTTATAATTTAATACGGCACTACGAAGCCACAAAATAAACTTACAAAGTTTTAGTCACGGATGTATAAAATCTGAAAAAGTGTCGGTTGAATTTTTAAACGTTTTACGGCGTATTATTTGGAAGTCGCGATAATCCTTATTCTTTTATTTTCATCAACACCATCAGTCCATCACTTACCTACTCAAAGTATTTTTATATCAAAACTAGTGTTTACCCGTTAATCGTAAAATCTTTGCAGGTGGTAGGACCTCGTGCAAGGTCCACCCGGATTGCTACCACCATCTTGCTCTCTAATCCTGCCATGAGGCAGCAGTGCTTGCACTGTTGTGTTTCGGCGTGGAGAGTAAGACAGCCGGTGAAATTACTGGCACTTGAGATATCCCATCTTAGGCCTCTAGGTTGGCAACGCATCTGCAGTCCCCCTGGTGTTGCAGGTGTTTATGGGCGGTGGTGATCATAATTATGTCCTTGCTAATTGTTACTTTTTGTTGTAAATTATTTTTCAAAAGTGTTTTTCAATAAAAAGATACGTCAATATCGCTTAACTTCTTTTTAATGCTAATAAAACGAATCTTATACGGCAGTCAATATCTTATAAAACAGCAAAAGTCAATCCAAAGCAACTTCAACACAGCTTCTCTGTCGATTGCCGCGGACATTTTCAAGTATCGTATATCTTTTGTTTCCTAACCTAAGTCGAAGCTCCCTGAATCCGTGCCCGGGTAAACGGCAAATCACGCGGTTTACCGGGCCAGCTGAATGACGACCGTGGACATGCCGCCATTATCCCTTCATCCATAACCTTACAAGAGTCAGGAGCTGCCAGACAAAAGCAAATTTCTAAAAGGTTAGTAGACGTCACAGGTGACCGAAGAGCTGGCAGCTTCCTTGGACAAAGAATTAGCCTAGCTATTCAAAGAGGAAACGCTGCCAGCATCTTCGGGACCTTGCCTAAGGGGTACTCTTTGGACAATTTGTTTTAGTTTTAGGTTAATTTATTATTTTATTTTAAGTAAGGTATGTTTAGTTTCTTTTATCAAAGCAAATGTACGAAGAGATTTATTTTCACAAAACGTACTTAATTTTTGGGGTTCCATACTGAAAAGGCCGAACATCAGGTCAGACTTCAATCAATTTAATTTAAAAATTTACAAACAGTTCAGTCTTAGCCAGTTAAGTAGTTTTAAAGACAAAAATATGACTCTGTCCATCGGAAAACAAAGTTCAGTCTTAGATTTGTTAATTATCAAAAAAAATGGCTACGTGAGCTGAGGCCAAGAGAGAGTTTTGCCGTTGTACGCCTACAAGCCTACGAAACACTCAGAGCTGAGTTCAAATCATTGAAGTTATTATAAACCACTAAAAATCACTAAAACTGCCAAGATTATTTTATTACAAGCTTATAATTAACTTACAACGTTTGTACCTCTCCATTCCATTGTAAAGGTTGCCTGGAAGAGATCGCTCTGAAGCGATAAGGCCGCCTATTGCTTACCTCAGAAAGTCTTTGTGTGTATACCTGTTTTCTGTATTTTTTTTTCTATATTTTGGTGCGCAATAAAGAGTTATTGTATTGTTTTGTATTGTATTGTACTTATATATTATTTTCGAGTTTAATCTTGCTACTTGCTGCATCAGCAAAAAAACTTGAATATCAAAGTCAAACTCAAAATATAATTATACAATTTAGGCTATAACAAGCACTTATGAATGTCAAAAAAAATCTACCACCGGTTCGGAAAAACCTCTGTTAAGAAGAATCCGGCAAGAAACTCGACGAGGCATATAATATTTTTTTTTGTAACAAAACAAAAATGTATTATTCTTCATTATTTTCAGGTACTGTATTCATTTACGACTTGAATGGCTTCATATTTGCAAATCAAGAACAAAATGTAAGTATTTAAACGTAATAAGCGTCCTACGTAAAAAAAAACGCTAGAAAAAATAAAAATAAAAACGAAAAAAAAGGCGCCAAAAAAGGACAACTAAAAAGTAAAAAATAATTATGCACTGCCTAGCTGTTGCCCGTGACTTCATCTGCGAAGAATTCGTTTATCCGTATCCCGCGGGGACTATGCTGATTTCCCGCAAAATAAGCCTAAGTTAATTTAGTACCTACACCTTAACAGGAAACTAAAGTATATATGTTGTATTTTTTAAAGTATTAACCTTAGCGGTCCCCCGACATCGACGACGCTTAGATAAAAAAAAAATACTAGGTACTTGTAGGTACTAAATTAACTTAGGCTTATTTTGCGGGAAATCAGCATAGTCCCCGCGGGATACGGATAAACGAATTCTTCGCAGATGAAGTCACGGGCAACAGCTAGGCAGTGCATAATTATTTTTTACTTTTTAGTTGTCCTTTTTTGGCGCCTTTTTTTTCAGTTTTTATTTTTATTTTTTCTAGCGTTTTTTTGTCGGGGGGTTTTTAAAATTTTCAATTTTAGTTTTTATTTCATGTTTTTTAAACTTTCGTACATTTTTTTTTAAAGTGTAGACACTGTGTATTGAATGTCCTGGCTGCCGCTCAGCTCGTGTTGCCACCATTGCATTGTATGTAGAATCAAATACTGATCAAAAGGAATCAAACACGACATGTCTGCTATTTTTTTTCAAGAGTAGGTATACTGGTGTGCTGGATATCCTGGCTGCAGCATCAGCTCCTCGTGTTGCCACCACTGCATTGTATGTAGAATCAATTACTGATCAAAACGAATCCAAACACGACATATGTGCTATTATTTTTTAAAGTCTTCTAGTGTGCTGGATATCCTGGCTGCAGCATCAGCTCATCCTGTTGCCAACATTGCATTGTATGTAGAATCAAAAACTGATCGAAACGAATCCAAACACGATATATCTGCTATGGTTTTATCAAGAGTGTACCTACTGGTGTTCTGGCTGCAGCATCAGGCCGAGAACTGCATAATCTTGCATAGTCATATAGCATACATGGGTGTTTCAAATTTTACATGCCAAATATGCTTGGAAGTAAAGTAAATACCCATTATGCGTCTAAGATTCCTACCGCAGCGAACAAAAAAGCTGTGATCTTGAAACGGCTGAACCGATTTTGATAAAACATGTCTAAGAACCATCGCTAGAAAACCAGCTTTCAAATAAAAAAAAACGCATTTTAATCGGTCCACCCGCTTAAGAGCTACAGTGCCACAGACAGACACACAGACAGACACACAGACACACAGACAGACACACAGACACACAGACACACATAGCGGTCAAACTTATAACACCCCTTTTTTTGCGTCGGGGGTTAAAAATAACTACTTATGACACGGATTTATTCACCTAAAGATATTTATCGAGTATTTTAATCCAATTTATCAAGACGTGTTTACCCTCTGTCCGTTGCAACTCGTGATAAAATTTAGAACAAAAATACACCATAATATTGGGTTTTCCGCTCTGGGCCGTCAAAACAACTTTTCCCATTCTTTTTCCCAGAACATGACCCAATAGAATTATCTTTCGAAAATTCAATCTGCCGTCTAAACGAGTATAGACGTATTATCGAGAAATGATGTCTTGTACGTGAAAGATCAAGCTGTTCTTTTCTTTTGTATGACTTACTGTGGCTATAAAAGTTTTTCATCACACTTGTTCGTAAACAGTGTCGTAACATGCAGGCTTACTTGATTGTAAACCCCTAAATAAAACCCACGGGCACAAGGACCTTGCTGGTAAGTACTACCCCCGAGCTGCGATAAAGGAGGTGTGGGCAATTTTTGTAAAAATGATATTTTTTGCCTTAAAAATATACAACTTTACTCACAAATGTGACGAAAAACATATCGCACAGGCACCACTGGAATTACGAACAACGAGTCATTAAATCCCTAAATCTTTGGCTTCGGCCTTTTATATTAGACTCTCGTTCGTAATGCCTTATTTACCGCCCTTAAGACACAATATCCTATTCCTAGTACATTTAGGTAACTAAATTAATTAATTATTCATGCACATCCAGTTATTTCTCTGACGGGTTATGATCGATATTCCATTTCATGGCCCAATTAATATCGACGAGTCATTCGTATGCGAACTCGGAAATCTGCATTCGTTATATCATTATCAAAGTGCCAATATTCAAAATAAATAATAATTTTCGTAATTATACAGTACTAGCTTTTGGTATTCGGTTATCGCGCGCTGTTCCCTCGGGAACTGTGCATTTTTCCGGGATAAAAAGTAGCCTATGTCACTCTCGGGCCCATAAACTATCTCTATGCCAAAAATCACGTCGATCCGTCGCTCCGTTACATCATGAAAGACGAACAAACAAACAAACACATTTTCGCATTCATAATATAGTATGGATTACGAGTAGTAAATTACCTAAAATAAAAATGAAATTAGAAATTCTACTACGTATTAGAGGTACCCTTCTTTGAATAGAGCCAGTTACATGTCGGGTATTTT
Source organism: Choristoneura rosaceana (assembly GCA_037349165.1). NCBI lineage: Eukaryota > Metazoa > Arthropoda > Insecta > Lepidoptera > Tortricidae > Choristoneura > Choristoneura rosaceana. The sequence goes on from JAZBNJ010000026.1 coordinate 5,703,424, forward strand.
TTGCTACAATTCACAAAGCAGACACAGTAAGTATGGCCGATTGGGTCCCATTTCGTTGGAAGAGCAGCTGTCAAAACGACAAAATGGCTATAAAGAGTCTGTATTTTCCATACAGTTGACGCATCTCCCCCGTCCTCGTCGCAATTAACACAGGCAAAGTATAACTGTCCGTCGTTTGGATTAAAGTTGTAACAGAAAAAATGTACTAACGATGTATGTAGGTACGAGTATATACACATCAGAGACGTGGAGTCCTAACAAGTCGATTCCCATCATCATCATCTCAGCCTATTTACATCGGACTGCTGAGCACCGGCCTCAAAATGAGAGAGCTTGGGCCGTAGTTCCCACGTGGGCCTAGTGCGAATTGGGAACTTCACACATAACCATCTAATTACTGAACAGGTGCAGGACTCCTCACGATGTTTTCCTTCACTGTAAAGCTCGTGGTCAATTTCAGATGTAATTTCGCACATGGATTTCGAAAAACACAGCTTGTAAGGCGATAGGTCAAACCATTAGGCTACCACGACTTTTTTTATTCCCATCGAGTTGCCTATTTTTTTACGTGACAAGTAGGTAGGTATGTATGACACAGCTTGATTGTGAGTACCTACACTAATTTACTGAATCATGCGTTACTTTGCCGAGGTCCATATCAATGAACTAAAAGAATTTCTTTGCTCACCCGCGACCTTATGATAGCTAAGTTTGTGCAACACATACATAATACACACGCATATTTTGCAAAAACTTAGCTATTATAAGGTCGCGGGTGAGCAAAGAAATTCTTTTAGTTCGTGAGTACACTACATAACTGCGAGGTGTTGCATCCGACGACAACCGACTTAACTAGCACTTTTCTCACTAGCCGGGTTTGGGTTTCAGAAAAATTTCGTTACAAAATACAAATAGGTTGTAAATACATTGCTTTTTCACAGCGTAGCTTGAAGGTGATATTTGCGCATCTAAGCAAGTCTTTAAAATTATCCAGCAATAAGCTCTGTTTGAAAGCCTGAGAAGATAGGGTGTCCCATTTTGTCTAGAATATCTACTGTATTCGCAAAATTTCTACGCAAGGGGTATTTTAGGATTATAATTATTAAGTTTTAGTTGCTATCACAATGTATCCGGTGGACCGGAGTTTCAGCAGAACTGAGATGATTTATTTCAGCGGGCATTTTACATTAGGTAGCTATTTATTTGAAAGATTTATTAATGTAATATTTAAGTCTAACACAATAATATTAAAATTTTGTCTGTTACCTTGTAGGTAAGCTTTAAGACATCAGTTTTTTTTTCCGAAAAACAAAAATCAGTCTTTACTTTCAACCTGTCCTTGACCTTCACGGCTTAATACTATTAGGTCATCGATAAATTCCTCATTGAAGGTACTCCGTGCTTTTCGTAGATGAGAGCGTAATGACCTGAGATGGCGCCTTGATTGTTTCATCAAGATAAGCGGTTAAATAGATTGGAAGAATACCTACGAGAGTTAAATAAATAATCTGTGCTAATGTCAAAGTAATTAAGTTCTGTAATAGAATGGCTTTGCTAAGCTTCGTTACGCGTCTTTCGAGTTTAATGTGGGAAATATTAATTTCTTATCGCGATAAAATCTGTAACATAAATCGAAAAAAAAAACCGGCTAAGAGCGTGTCGGACTAGCCCGAAATAGGGCTCCGTAGCTAACACGAAAAAAAATTTTATTTTTCTAAGGATTTCGTATTTATTTACTCTTAAACTACTAGTAATTCTCAAGAAAACTTATAGTTTTCCTTGTAAGTTTGATATAACTACTTACTACTATCTTGAATTTTTCCAAATTTTTCCAGATTTTAGAAGAGGGATGGGACGCGCGGTGGGGTTCCGTTTTTACCATTTTGGCTACGGTACCCTAATAACAGTGAAGCCGACAAGATAAATTAATTCACACATATAAATTATGTCAAATAAATCATTGAAACGATATCTAACGACGAGATATGTGATTTAGATTCTCGTCTGTATTTAAGTTAGTTGTTTTATCCTGTTTCACAATTTAACTGATTTTACAATTTCATCATGAGAATGTAGTAATTGTAAACACAAAGTTGCACCTGGCTTTATTGTTATGTTCAGGCTCCGTTACATTTTCAATTAGCCCAAACGTTTGCAAAATAATTATTTTTTAGCTCCCGCTTCAGTAAATTTCATTTGAGTGACGGGCATTCTCTGAGTTTGACTATGGCTGAGCCACGTTGAAATATTCTGAAATTTATGGCCACATAGCTTGTTATATAGCAGTTTTGTGTGAGATAATGCAATAATGAAGTTTGCAGAGTCCTACGGGGCTGAACTGAATTTAATAAGAGTACCGTAACGTTATTTTGGACAAATAACTACAAAAGGTATAATTTTATCATTCGCTGTGTAGGATGAATCATGTTAAATGTACTGCGGAAGTTGACTTCAAAGTGCAATGATTTTTCATGCAAAAACTGTCAATTTCTCTGAACTGTTTCTTAGTGAAGAAAAAAATCGATCAATATGAAAATGTATTAGAACAGGCACTTCTGAGTCAAATATACAACCTGAGAAATATCAACACCGTCGAAGTTAAGTTTAAGACAATAGAAAACGGTAATGGTGGCACTGACTATGGTATTGTAATTTTTAAAGAAAATGCAAATCAAAACATAATAACATTTGTCATCAATTTCGGTGACAAATCACAAGAAGCGCATGAGTGCGAATCAATCAATCATCTCAGCCAAATATTTTATTTTATTTAATATTTCCGAATATTTCTCGCGAATAGTGAGAGTGAGCGCAGTGAACTTATTGTGACACATGAGTTTGAACGAGATTCTGAACGAAATATGGACAAAGCTGTCTCCGTAGCTTACTGGCGTGAGATCAAAAAAATATGGAGTTCATAAACGGAAAACATGCATCAGTTCTATGAAGATAATGGCCATGTGGCTATCGATGTCGATACAGAAATTAGCTATTATAGCTTAAGCAACATTCATGAATTTCATACAGAATTATTTTTACAATACTTATTAATTACAAATTAAGGCTATCGGCTTTAAACATAGTGGCATGCAACGTCGTCGTTTAATTTATAATAATCTAATACCTTTAAACGAGCAATTTTTGTATAATAAGTATTTTTTGGAGATCTCGGAAACGGCTCCAACGACTACGATGAAATTTGGTATGTAGGGGTTTTCGGGGATGAAAAATCGATCTAGCTTGGTCTATCTCTGGGAAAACGCCTGGTATTGACCTTACAGACTAACATATATATTTAGAATATTTACGACTAGTTTGATGACAAAAAGGCCTGACACCTTTGAGTCACCGTCCCCGACGTCGCATTCATCTGCGGCATGATGCCCCGGAACAGCCGATTTCGGATTAAAGATATTTTATTCTCAAAAGAATTACATACTTATATGAGAATATTTAAACAATTTGAATAAATATACAAAAAATAACATGACAAAGCAAACGGGTGCCAAATGTGAATGAATTGTACAAAGAAGGTAGATCTACATAGTGATCGAGTAAGTACAATGATTGCTTCGGCCAGCGCCTGCGCTCGCAGGTGGATAGTTTTGGCCGGCCGGCAATAGGAGCAAAGCAATGCGAAATTAAACGAAATTAAACAATTTACCCATATAATACATGCGATCGGTTGTTTGGACGAACGGATAACAAGGTAGAGTGCAATATAAATAACTAATCTAATCAGCCCGCGCATCCTCAATTCATTGAATGATGTCATCAATGCCGATTACGTTTGGCGTCACATTAATGCGAAAGGAAACGCAAAGAACGCACGACTCAGTTCAGGTCCGCTAAAATTATTCGTGTAGTGAATAACATGTTCGGGAAAGTTTCGACGACCAGCCAAACGACGAGCCAGAATCGGAACCAGCCATACCTAGACACCACAAGTGTTTACGTTGTCGACGCTTAACACCATCATGAAGAAGTCTTAGTGTTTTGTGAAGAACTTAGAAAAGAGAAGCGGGTGTTATCAAGTCTAAAAATACTAATAGTGTTTTAAGTGTTCATGAAGCAATCATATTTAATGGCAGTGAAAAGTGACAGTGAAACTATGACTTGTTAGGCATCCAAAATCAATGATAACGTGAGCCTGATTTAAAAATGTAGTAATACCATCAATGCGTGCAGGCGGAAATACATATATGAGCTGGTACAATAAACTTTAGCTAGTGATTCAAGTGGTGTGTTTCGAATAATAATTTGACACAAAAGAACATAATTTCACATTTATAATGTGACGTAAGCAATTTATTTATACATATCATCAGTACCTATCGTTATCTTAAAATACATCAACACATATACGCTTAAACTAATCTAAGTAATTATGTTTTTTATATTATAAACATTCATCTTTTACTTAAGGTAAGGTTAATGGAGTTTAAAAGATAATTTCAGTTTTCTAGTCGATTAATTTAAGTGGAAAAACCTTGGCTCTCTGTGTGAAATAATAAAAAAAAACACATATATGAGTAAGTCAGGTAAAGTAATTCTAGTCTATAGTTATTGTGTTAATTCATGCACTAATTGAACAGAAATCGTGATAAGCTGGTGTTTTATTATGCTACTACATTTTTTTTCAAATGGTTCTATGTAAATTTCTATTAGGTAACTTGAATTAGTTTATTATTTTGGTTAAATGATAGGTAGTTTAGTATTAGGATTATTGCTAGATGCTTTTAAACACTATACCCAGTTATAGTAAAAATGATAGGTTAGTATTCAAGACTATTTCAAACTAGCTGTTGCCGGCGGCTTCGCCTCCGTTGTATTTTTTCTGTATTTTCTTGCGTAAAAACCTTCTCCTGACAATAACAAACGCAACAAAAAATAATTAGCGAAATCCGACCAGTCGTTCCCGAGTTTTGCGCTTAGCAACACATTTTACGGTTCATTTTTATTTATATAGAATAGATGTGCGCGGCTTTTCTTTAATATGACTCGTAAACGCAAGTCTGGTCTTATGCGCAGCTCTAAACGAGCACGAGCTGCAAAAGTAGCTAGAGCCCAAGAGTCCGATGACAAAGCTAAAGCAAGAAGGCTTGATCAAGCTAAGAGACAAAGGATGATTAGAGCTTCTGAGACCCATGAGCAGTCTCAAGTCCGTCGGGCTTTAGATGCCCAGCGACAAGCGTCTCGTAGAGCTGCTGAAACTCAAGAAAAGGTTCATATCCGTCGAAATTTAGATGCTCAGCGCCATGCTATTCTGGTAGCTGCAGAGACAGCGGAGCAAACACAGGCCCGCCGAGCCACTGACGCTAAGCGTCACGCATCTAGAAGAGCCTGTGAAACCTCAGAGCAAACTCAAGCGCGTCGGACTTCTGATGCTCGGAGGCATGCTGCTGTAAAAGCTGCAGAGACACCCGAACAGTCACAAATACGCCGTAACTTAAATGCTACACGTCAGTCAGATAGAAGACTTGCAGTTATACGTACGAAGTGGGGAGTTTTTAATAAAGCCGCGTTGGAATATGATCCATTCATTGACTATATTAATCATCGATTAGTAGCCATAGGGAAAATGGATAAGACTTGTAAGTATTGTAAGGCATTAAAATGGAAAGGTGAAACAGCCAGTATTTGTTGTTCTGGCGGGAAAGTTTCGCTCCCAACTCTAGGCGAACCAGAGGAACCACTAAAAACATTATTTTTGTCTGATTCTCGAGAATCACGCCGTTTCCTAGACAAAATCAAAAAATATAATTCGTGTTTTCAGATGACATCATTTGGTGCAGACCAAGTGATCCGTAGTTCTGGTTTTTCACCTACATTCACAGTTCAAGGTCAAGTTTACCATATGATTGGTTCTTTATTACCTAAAAAAAATGAGAAACATAGTTTTTTACAGATTTATTTTATGGGTAATGAAGACAAAGAAGTAAGCCGCAGATGTCAAAATATTAAAGGAATCGATAAAGGCACTGTACTTCAAATTCAAAGAATGTTACACAAGCATAACCATCTCGTCACCACATTCAAAATGGCCGTAGAGAGAATGCCAGAAGATGACTATAAGTTAGTAGTGCCGCCAGATCGAAACCTACTATACAATGCTCCAGTAATAAACGGAGTCGCAGCAATAGTCACAGGTGAAGAATTTAAAAACCGGGATATTGTTTTACATACTCGCAATGACAGCTTGAACAGAGTGCCCGACACGCATAAATATTATGACGCATTACAATACCCAATCATTTTTAGCAAGGGACAGGAAGGGTATCATTTTCAAATACCACAAAGCCATCCTGAAACACGCGACTTATTGCCGCACAAAAAGGTATCGTGTATGGATTTTTACGCATACCATATGATGACGCGTAAAAATGATTTTAATGTACTATCACGATGTAGGCAGTTAGCCAGTCAGTTCTATGTCGATATGTATGTAAAAGTTGAAAGTGAACGACTACGATATATTACATTAAATCAAAAAAAGTTGAGGACAGAAGAATACGTACATCTTCAAGATGCTGTAGCAAATGATGTAAATGTGAATCCAGATGATTTAGGGAAAATGGTGATTTTGCCCTCTTCATTCATAAATAGCCCACGATATCAGCACCAATACACGCAAGATGCATTTACTTATGTGCGGGCGTATGGTAGCCCTGATTTATTTATTACTTTTACATGTAATCCCACCTGGACCGAAATTGTTGATGAATTAATGCCGGGACAAGAAGCGTTTGACAGACATGATTTAATTGCAAGAGTTTTTAGACTAAAATTGCAAAAGCTAAATTTTGTTATTATGAAAGGAGAACTGTACGGAGAAGTGTTATGCATCATGTTTTCAATAGAATGGCAGAAGCGAGGCTTACCACATGCTCATGTTTTACTTTGGTTGAAAGATAAGTTCAGATCCGATAAAATATGTGACATAATCAGCGCTGAAATACCAGATCCAAGCAGTGATAAGATACTACACGACATTGTGGTGAAGCATATGATACATGGTCCATGTGGTAATTACAATCCCCAATCGCCTTGTATGAAAAATGGCAAATGCAACACAAATTTTCCACGTCAACTACAAAAAGAAACTGTTTTCAAAGATACTAGATACGTGATACACCGTAGAAGGGCGCCAGCAGACGGAGGTAGAACGGTGACTTTCAAAATTTACAATGGTAGTCACGTAACAGTTGATAATAGTTGGGTGGTCCCTTATTCACCAATTTTGTCAAAAATGTTTAATGCCCATGTCAATGTAGAAACTTGTGGTTCGGTTGGTGCGATAAAATATATCTGTAAATACGTGAATAGGTCCAGTAGCCAAGTTATTTTCAATCTTAATAATGGGAATGAGATATCTACATATCAATCCGGCCGTTACGTAAGCAGCAACGAAGCCGTCTGGCGGTTGTTAGGGTTTCCTCTGCACGAACGACATCCAGCAGTAATACACCTCAGTGTTCACTTAGAGAATGGTGAGCGCATATACTTTAACCAGAATAATTTCCATGACCGAGTATCCAGCCCGCCAAAAACTACTTTAACAGCATTTTTTGAACTTTGCTCTGGGGACAATTTTGCTAAAACGCTTCTTTATGTTGAAGTGCCGAGATATTATAGTTGGAATACATCAAAAAAAAACATGGAAACGAAGGGTTAAGGGCACTCCGGTTGAGAATTGGCCTGGAGTTAAATCAAGTGACGTTATCGGTAGGGTTTACACTGTTCATGTAAGCAATATGGAATGCTATTGTTTGAGGTTGCTGCTACATCATATTCAAGGGCCAACCTGTTTTAAAGATCTCAAAAGACACAATGGTCAAAATCTGCCTACATTCAGAGAGACTTGTGAAGCAAAAGGGTTATTAGAAAATGATAATAATTGGGATTCAACTCTAGAAGAGGCCGCAAACCTTTGTATACCAACATCAAAGTTGAGAGAACTCTTTGCTATTCTAATAGCAACCTGTGGCCTTTCGAATCCTCAGCAATTATGGGAAAAGTATCAAAATGCGATGTCTAAGGATATTTTGAACAAACTACAAGCATCTAACTCTAATATAACATACAGTGCCGTAATTAATGACGAAGCACTATTAGAAGTAGAAAACAAAGTGAATGCAATTACTGGAAAAGATTTATCACACTTCGGGATAAATAGACCACTTAGAAATGAAGAAGTTAAAAGTGATTTAGTCCGAGAACTCGATTACGATACTGTAGCATTGGAAAAACAGCTATCAGAGGACGTTCCACGTTTGAATCCTGAGCAAAAAATAGTTTTTGATAATGTTATGATGAATATTAAAAGTAAAAAAGGCGGTTTATTCTTTTTAGATGCTCCAGGTGGTACTGGAAAAACTTTTCTTTTGAATCTGCTTTTAGCACAAGTTAGAAAAAATAAAAAAATTGCTTTAGCTGTTGCATCATCAGGAATAGCTGCTACACTGTTACATGGTGGACGAACGGCACATTCAATTTTGAAACTACCATTTAACTTAACACAAGAAGATTCGCCAATGTGTAATATTAGTATAAGTAGCGATCGTGGACGACTGTTGCGACAGTGTAAGCTGCTAGTTTGGGATGAATGTACAATGTCCCATAAAAGAGCAATTGAAGCACTTGATCGGACTATGAAAGATATAAACGGCAACCAAAACGTCATGGGAGGAACGGTCGTACTGCTGGCTGGCGATTTCCGTCAGATTTTACCCGTAATAGCAAAAGGCACAGCAGCAGACGAAATAAATGCATGTCTAAAAGCTTCTACTTTATGGCAACACGTAGAAAAATTAAGTTTATCTACAAATATGCGAATTCAACTTCATAATGACACAGAAGCTGAGAAATATGCGGCTAATCTGCTTAGAATCGGTGAAGATCGCATTGCCATTGATATTAATGGTTTGATAACATTAAATTGTGAATTTTGCAACGTGGTTAAAAATACAGACGAATTGATAAGTAAAGTTTATCCTGCGTTAAGAATCGATGTTTGTGATAAAGATTGGCTGTGTGAAAGGGCAATTTTGGCGCCTACCAATGAAAAAGTTAACCAAATAAACGAAAAAATAATGTCAGGACTAGACGGAGAAATCAAAGAGTATTTGTCGATAGATAGTATTATGGATAATGAAGCAACATCCTATCCTGTTGAGTTTCTTAACTCATTAGAGTTAGCAGGAGAGCCTTCTCACAAGTTGAGGTTAAAGGTTGGTGTTCCGGTCCTACTGACGCGTAACCTCGATGCGCCAAGACTGTGCAACGGCACGCGGCTACAAATAACAGACCTAGGACAAAACGTTTTAAAAGCAATTATACTAACCGGAATTGCAAAGGGAGAACATGTTTTGATTCCACGAATCCCCGTAATACCAAAAGATTTGCCATTTCATTTTAAAAGGCTACAATTCCCTCTGAAAGTAGCATATGCAATGACTATTAATAAAGCTCAAGGACAAACGCTAAAAGTTGCAGGTGTACATTTAGAGCATGCCTGTTTTTCTCATGGCCAACTTTATGTTGCTTGTTCACGTGTATCTAGTCCTCAAAATTTGTATGTACTAACTACAGATGGCAAAACTAAAAATGTGGTTTACAAAACAGTTTTAACATAGCATACGATTTATAAAAGTTGACAAACAATGTACTCTTATTGACAGTGCAGAAATTATGGTCATAGGATAATTGAAGTAGAAATACTAATATATTTTAGTTATTTATGCAACTGGATCGTAATAGAGGTCCTTAAAACACGAGTTTGGTTTCATGAAACGAGGCGTAGCCGAGTTTCATAAAAGGTTCACATGAGTGTTTTAAGGCCTAATTACGTACAGTTGCATACAATATTTTATCTACATCCATATATCAAAACCTCTATCATGTGCTCAAGAACCATTGAGAATGACCTACATTGCAACCAGAACTACCTTCACTACTAATATTCAAGCTATTTACTAGTATTCTTGCAAGTTATTGTGACAAAGTAGGTGGTATATTAATTGATTATTTTTATTTATTGTTTTTTGTAACTACCTATTCTATTCTGACATTATTTCTATAGTATAATTTAATAATGATGGATTAAATGTGAATTATTATTACTATGATCATAATAAGGGACTACTCGTAGTTTAGTTAATTATAATAAGGACTTATACTAAGGGACCCCATACATCCCTGTATTATTATTATTATCGTAATTTTTTCTTTAATCGGATACTGTAGTTTTTAAGTATTTTAATTCTAATAATTTTATTATGAGAAAATTACTTTCTGCCAAGTTTCTTGCAGCGCATTCTTTTTGGCAATGATGGTATTTACGAAAGCGCTGGTAGTTTAAAAAATGACGTGTGAAAGTGCCCTTTGTGGCCTATTTACTAAATAAATGATTTGAATTTTAATTTGAATTTGAATAATAATATTATTATTTATTAGATCTGACTATACATTTTGCAAGCCAATGTATGGCGAATTATGTTGATCTACTATACAGAGTAGGCATTTTCTATTATTTTATGAGGTAGGGTTTCATGCAGTCGGCTCCCGGACTATACATTGATTTTTTTGTAACATCATTTTTTGTACCATAATTCGAGCAAATAAAACTTTGAACTTTAAATTCGATCAACTTCCTATAGTCGGATTGACTTGAAATTCGGCATACTTATGTAAATTGCGTGGCAATGCAATAATCTGGTAGTGACATCCTGGTAGTCAGGCCAGGATGGAACTCTTCAACGGTTGATGGCATCGATTTGAAATTTGGTATGCAAATGTAGTTTGGGTGACAATGCAATCAAAGTCGACAAAAAGTACAGCCAGTAAAAAAACCTTGTATTAAAGGTATTTTATTATCAAAAACTTATTTCTTAGACATAGTCACAGTTTTGACCAATAATGCTTCAATATCGCTGCAATGTTGTATGAAAAATGTTAAATCCTCATCTGTTAATTTCTGTTAAAAGTACTTTTTGTTTTGACGTATTTGTCGTTGATAATAATAATTGTATTCCAGATAAAATTCGAAATACTAAATTATTTATTTGTTAAACATAGGTTAAGTGTATTCAATAATTTTAGATTACCACTTACCTATCTACACGCCAATTGACTTTATATTTGTAATTCTTCTGAATGTGTTTTGTGTGTTATTCAATAAAAAATATTATTATTTATATTTTGCTGTTTTGTATCAACAATTTTTTTGTCACTTAACTACGAACTCTTTTGATGTATAAAATCAAATATAACGAAAGCTTCGATATTAAGGTATTATACATCAAAATAGATGTACTCGGGGAGGGACTCTGAAGTACAAATAAGTAGGTTTAAATAATCGCATTACTTTGCGGAGATCCATATCAACTGAACCAAAAACAATATTACTTTGCTCAACCGCGACGCGACCAAAGCGCGCGTGAAAAACTTCTTATTAAAGACTTAATGAAGAGTTCAATAGATAAGAAGCATCTCTTTTCTTCAAGACGTTTGTACATGGGAACATTCGTGCCATTTGTGACGGCGATGTCAATTTTTTTTCCAGGAAGATGAATGAAAACGTGGAATAAATAAGAGTTCACAATTTAAATCAGTCAGGTAGTTATATTTCGTCAGGTATGTTACGGTCTGCTTCAGCTTATTATCCAGGGGAAGATACAAGGACGCAGACCACCTGGACGTAGACGCACTTCCTGAGGCCTTATTGCCTAACGTTTCTGACACTCGCGATCGCAATCAAATGACAGCTTTTGTATGCGAAATATGTCATTTGATTGCGATTACGAGTGTCAAAAATAGGGATGTTAAGGATATCCATATCCGTAACCGAAACTACCGGATAACCGAAATAAAAAAATATCCGTATCCGTAACCGAAACCTAAATAAATGTTTCGGATAATTTCGGATAGTGGCGGAATCTAAATGAGATACATGCGTCCTAAGTCTAGTGTAGTATGGACATTTTTTGACCAAATAAATGTAGATTCTGCAAAATGTAAACAGTGTGGTAAAAACTTTTCACGGAAAGGAGGTAGCACTACATCATTAAAACTTCATCTTAAATCGCAACACAGTAATAAATACGACGAATTTATGGCACTTATGCTACTGGAAAAAGAAAACCAAACAAAACCACAAACATCCAAACAGTTGACACCTTTACAAGAGTGTAAAAAACAGTCGACACTAACAGATTCTTTAAAAAAATTTTATAACAAAAAATAGAACCGACTACAAAAAACCATGAAAATAATTTTCTACCAGTCTGAAGTCGGTGCCTCAGCACGAGCCAGCAGGAGTGGACCTATAATCGTCTACCTCACCTACAACTATACGAGTAACTGGCTTCAATCACTCCTGCTGGCTCGTGCTGAGGCACCGACTTCAGACTGGTAGAAAATTATTTTCATGGTTTTTTGTAGTCGGTTCTATTTTTTGTTATAAAATTTTTTTTTCGCGCTTTTTAGTGTAAAACATCTAAGATACCATAGTTTAATGTCAACTGCTCGTCACCTTTTACGAAAAATTGCTTTTTCCGATGCAAAGATGTTCATTATTGAGGAGTCCTGGTGCTTCACCGCCCATTCCATTTCACCATATACGTTCCGAGGAGCATAAATTGCTTAGCAACTGTGTTAAAGCAACTGAAATTCAACCCATGAAATACTTGTTATAGAGTAGTAACTCCGATGGTCAACTGTGGTCTTCATCATCAGTTCCACTTTACCAAATGACGATTTTCAAGAGTAAATGCATGAGTTACTACTAAATATATCAAAATTACCATAGGTGTCCCTACAACATTTGAAGAGTTCCTTCGATTTCCTTAGGATCCAATCATCAGATCCTGATTTGGCACTTATGGGACCTAATTGAAAGCATTCCTAGACGAACGCAAAAAAAAATTTTGAAATCGGTTCACAAATGACGGAGTTCTGAGGTAACAAACATTAAAAAAAAAAAAAAAAAAAAAAAAAAAAAAAAAATACAACCGAATAGATAACCTCCTCCTTTTTTTGAAGTCGGTTAAAAACTAAAGGTGCCTGGGATCAAATTAATACCAAACAAAATAAAAATGATAAAGTAGTGGCTGAGATGATTGCGTTACAAAACTTGCCATTTAATTTTGTAGAAGGTGTAGAAGTAGTGACCTCTATATAAATAAAACCATTTTATTATCTATTTGTATGTTACTTTTGAAATTCGTTAAGAATCTAATACCCGTAACCGAAACTATCCGAAACTACCGGATAGTCCGAAATAATTTCATATCCGTATCCGAAACCGAAACCGATATAAAAAAATTCCAATATCCGTATCCGTATCCATATCCGAAATTCCATATCCGTAACATCCCTGGTCAAAAACATTAGGCAATACGGCCTCTGGTTAAGAAACCTTAGAGACTTGTTCGGAATGAGTACCAGATCTCTCTTTCGAGCGGCAGTCTCTAAGGTTAGGATAGCCCTAATGATCGCCGACCTCCGATAGGAGAAGGCACCGGAAGAAGAAGAAGGTATATTTCACAAGTTAGATTCCCATCATGATTTTTTAAAATTTTCAAACCAATATTTCATCTTTTAGAGGGGTTCCCAGATCTATTCTATTTATAGGTATTACTAGCTTTTACCCGCGGCTTCGCACGCGTAAACTAATCGGTCTGGTAGTTGCACTTGAAATTTTCGGGATTTTACCAAATTCCCCTTGCAATTTCCAAAATTTATATCGTGGTCTTCCTTCATTGAGGTTGTGTTGTGAATAGCTGTACAAAATTCAAGACTCTAAACCCAGTGCTGAAATTTCAAAAATTTTCCCTATCCAAATTCAAATCATTTATTCAGTAAATACACTTTTACACGTCATTTTTAGGGTTCCGGAGCCAAAATGGCAAAAACGGAACCCTTATAGTTTCGGCATGTCTGTCTGTCAGATCAGGGACTATCAATGCTAGAAAGCTGTAATTTTGCACGGATATATAGGTAAGTGCAGGTGCAGTATTGCAGGTGGTAGGACCTTGTGCAAGGTCCGCCCGGATTGCTACCACCATCTTGCTCGCTAATCCTGCCGTGAAGCAGCAGTGCTTGCACTGTTGTGTTTCGGCGTGGAGAGTAAGACAGCCGGTGAAATTACTGGCACTTGAGGTATTCAATCTTAGGCCTCTTGGTTGGCAACGCATCTGCAATACCCCTGGTGTTGCAGATGTTTATGGGCGGTGGTGATCTCTTACCACCAGGAGACCCACTGGCTCGTTTGCCTTCCAGTGGAATAAAAAAACACATTCCTTGCAATACCGGCAAGCAAACGTTTGAGTTGTGTGTGAGACGCGTGTTTTCGGTAGCATAATTTCCGCTGCATTCGCTTTTATACAAAAGTCCAGTCCACACGACAACTCCAAATGCGTGTAGTTCATAAATATACATAGGTATAGGACTTTTGTATGAAACCAAAATTACGCGACAAGCAACTCAAAAACTATGCCGACAAAAATATAAAATAATAATAATACAGGGACGTATGCGGTCCCTTAGTTACAAAACTATCCCGTGAGAATATCTGGATAAAAAGTAGCGTATGTGTTATTTTAGACATCGAGTTACCTTCATACCAAATTTCGTGACTGTTAGCCCAGCGGTTATTATTTCAAGATTTTATCCCTATCCCGTGGAAATATCGAGATAGAAAATATGTGTTATTTCAGAGGTCCAGCAACCTACATACCGAATTTCATGGTTCTAAACCCAGTGGTTGTTATTTCGAGATTTTTTCCTTAGGTATCCCGTGGGAATATCGGGTCAAAAAGTCATCTTTGTGTTATTCCAGACGTCCAGCTACCTACACACCTACCAAATTTCATGACTCTAAGCCAAGCGGTTATTATTTCAAGATTTTATTCCTATCCCGTGGGAATATCGAAATAAAAAATAGCCTATGTGTTATTTCAAAGGTCCAGCTACCTACACACCGAATTTCATGGCTCTAAGCCTAGTGGTTGTTATTTCGAGATTTCATCCCTAGGTATCCCGTGGGAATATCGGGTCAAAAAGTCGCTTATGTGTTATTCCAGACCTTCGGCTACCTACATTCCAAATTTTATGACTCTAAGCCCAGCGGTTATTATTTCAAGATTTTATCCCTATCCCGTGGAAATATCGAGATAGAAAGTAGCCTATCTATTATTCCAGAGGTCCAGCTACCGCCATACTAAATTTCATGGCTCTAAGCACAGCGGTCGTTATTTCTAGATTTTATCCCTAGGTATCCCGTGGGAATATTGGGTCAAAAACTGGCCTATGTGTTATTCCAGACTGCCAACTACCTACATACCAAATTTCATGACTCTAAGCCCAGTGATTATTAGTTCAAGATTTTATCCCTATCCCGTGGGATAAAAAGTAGCCCTTGTGTTATTCCAAACGTCCAGCTACCTACACATACCAAAGGGTATGGCCCTGTAAGGATGGCGAAACTGCCTTTGACGAGAAAGTGGTTTTCCTTTGGCTCGGATAATTGTCTTTACATACGTTGTAATTTGACCAAATTTTAGCCCCGAAATGGCCGTGGTTTTTGAAATAATTAAAAAAAAAGGTAAATCGTTTTTATTTTTTATTTACCAAACTAGTGGCCCGATTTTTATGAAATTTTTATATATTATGTAGAAAAATAAGAACGTTTTTTTCTAAAAAAAAATTCAATAATTTTTTTATTTAAGTAAAAAAAAAAACATTTTTTTAATATTCATTATTTATTTATTTTTACTTGCGAGGTGGCGACACCTACCAATATCAGATATATTATGACCCATTTAATACTCTAATACATATATTTTTTTCAAAAACATTCATTTGGATCATCAGGTTAAAATAAGCGAATTTGTAACATCTCATACACCCCCTTTACTACGTACATGGGCGTTTTCAAAAAAAGTTGTTGAAATGACTTTTTTTTTAGAAGTGGATGAAATTTGGTATTCCTACTCAGAATCAGGAGCACTTTCGATTATAATAGGAGAAAAAAAATGTCTCAATATTTTTTATTCCATTACGTTACCGTTTTCATACGCGTATCTGTGGCGGTAGTGTCATGGATAACACAAAATTATATGAAAAACCTGGGACACTTTTTTTTTCCTATTGCAATCAAAAGTGCTCCTGATTCTAATTAGGAATACCAAATTTCATCCACATCTGACAAAAAAGTCATTTCAACATCTTTTTTTTGAAAATGCCCACCTACGTAACATAGGATTCAATAGTAGGGTGGGTTGAAAAAATTTTTTTTTTTTATTTTCTTAGCATGGGGGTAGAATTTGTACCTTATGAAAAAAGAAAATTTTTCAAAAAAAAATTTTTTTTATCTAATATTTTGAGGTGGCCCACTCGCTTTTAAAATTAATAATTTATCAAATGAGGTAGTTCCAACAAAAAAAATTTT
This sequence comes from Choristoneura rosaceana, assembly GCA_037349165.1. Lineage (NCBI taxonomy): Eukaryota > Metazoa > Arthropoda > Insecta > Lepidoptera > Tortricidae > Choristoneura > Choristoneura rosaceana. Next base: position 5,719,874 of record JAZBNJ010000026.1, read on the forward strand.
TTTCGGTCAAACATCGTGAAAGACGTCTAAAAATTGTCGATTGTGATTTTTTTTACTTATAACTTTCATTTTAATACAAAAGAAAGAGAAGTCATTTTTTGATTTTTTACATTAATTACAAAAATAATAGTTTTTTTTTTTTTTACTTTTGATTTCCAATTGGCTTTCGAGGGGAGACCCTACAGGTTCTAGAACACCTTTAATATATTTTTTTTGGTACTACTTCATTTAATAGATTATTAATTTTAAAAGGGAGTGGGCCACCTCAAAATATTAAGTAAAATTTTTTTTTTTGAAATTTTTTCTTTGTTCATAAGGTACAAATTCTAACCCCCTTGCTAAGAAAATAAAAAAAAATTTTGTCAACCCACCCTACTATTGAATGAATCCTATGTTATTGAAGGTGGGCGTTTTCAAAAAAAAGATGTTGAAATGACTTTTTTGTCAGATGTGGATGAAATTTGGTATTCCTAATCAGAATCAGGAGCACTTTCGATTGCAATAGGAAAAAAAAGTGTCCCAGGTTTTTCATATAATTTTGTGTTATCCATGACACTACCGCCACAGACACGCGTATGAAAACGGTAACGTAATGGAATAAAAAATATTGAGATATTTTTTTTTTCTCCTATTATAATCGAAAGTGCTCCTGATTCAGAGTACGAATACCAAATTTCATCCACTTCTAAAAAAAAAGTCATTTCAACAACTTTTTTTGAAAACGCCCATGTACGTAGTAAAGGGAAGGCTATGTATGAGATGTTACAAATTCGCTTATTTTAACCCGATGATCCAAATGAATGTTTTTGAAAAAAATATATGTATTAGAGTATTAAATGGGTCATAATATATCTGATATTGGTAGGTGTCGCCACCTCGCAAGTAAAAAAAAAAAATTATGAATATTAAAAAAATGATTTTTTTTTACTTAAATATAAAATTAATTGGATTTTTTTTAAAGAAAACAACACTCATAATTTTCTACATAATATATAAAAATTTCGTGAAAATCGGGCCACTATAGTTTGGTAAATAAAAAATAAAAACGATTTTCCTTTTTTTTTAATTATCTCAAAAACCACGCCCATTTTGGGGCTAAAATTTGGTCAAATTACAACGTATGTAAAGACAATTATCCGAGCCAAAGGAAAACCACTTTCTCGTCAAAGGCAGTTTCGCCATCCTTACAGGGCTATACCCTTTCATGACTCTAAGCCCAGCGGTTGTTATTTCAAGATTTCATCCCTATCCCGTGGGAATATCGGGATAAAAAGTATCCTATGTTTTAATCCAGGTCATAAACTAACTTTTTGCCAAATTTCATCCAAATCCGTCCAGCCGTTTTAGCGTGAAGAAGTAACAAACATACTTACTCACTCACATCCTCACTCACATCCTCACTCACTCACAAACTTTCACATTTATAATATTAGTAGGAAGGATTATAGGTAGGTTTATATTTTACTTATTTGCTGACCATACTTTGCAATGAAAACTACACGTTGATACCATCTCTACTAGCTGATGTAACCAAATTTTACACGTTCCAGGCGAATGAAACCTTGGGCGGAAAACAGGAAAAATTCAATTTTTTTAAATGTAATGCAACAACTTTTTTGAAAAGTAGGCACTAATAACTCTTAGAAAAATCAATATTTCACCCGTTTAATGGTACATCTCTAAAATAAAATTTCGCCACTTTTACTACTAGGTGTAGACGGGAAAAGTAGAATTAAATTGAAAATACAACCTGAAATAAAAATGCACAGAAAGACCAGGAAAATAAGACCAACGTTGGAAATCGAACACAGGTCCTCGGTATTCCGTGCTGCGTGTTATACCACTACAGCACCGCTGGACAACGGTACAGACACGAATTTCCCCTATGCACCACATATTTATCTCAGCTTGTTTGTTTCTTATTTAGCCACTTAAGCAGTGACACTAGCGACATCTATGCCGTAGCCCTCATCGAGAAACTTTCGGCACTCCATTAGAACTAACCGCTCACCCGGATAAGAGATATCGTTATTAAGCAATCAAATTAAGATTGGTTTTTTGGAATCTTTTTGTATTTTTTTACTTCAATTCCAAATTTTTGTTACTTTTACGGTCATCCCGTAAAACCTAAATTGAAAATACAAACTGAAATATAGATGCACAGAAAAACCAGAAAAATAAGACCAGTGCTGGTAATCGAACCCAGGTCCTCGTCATTCCGTGCCGCGTGCTATACCGCTACACCATCGCTGGAAAACGGTACAGACACAAATTTCCCCCCCAGCAAAAATTAGGAATTGTAATAAAAAAATACAAAATGCTTCCAAAAAAACAATCTTAAAGTAGAATTACATATTCTTAGATTGAGTTTGCGTGACAAGTCCGACTAAACGCGAAATTGGATTCAAAGTAATCGCTTCCAACGTTACCACACCATCACCGTTACGGCACGGGAACCGATGTCACGATGCCGCCGCCACTGTCGCCACAAACATCACTAACACTATCATTGACCCACTAATTTAGTTATCTTTTTCGACGTTAGCATCAGTCGCAGTATTTCTGCTTTGCAACAGATTCTTGTCAACAAACTAGCTACTACTCAAAACAAATTGGGATTCAATTTTAATTCAACAACAATTGCGATTTCGACAAATTATGAGTAAATTTTACATCTGGCTTGAACCTGATTATGAAGGTTGGTATATAATATTTGTGACACTGAATTTGGTAATGGTAATTTCGAGAAGATAAAAAAGAAAAGTCATTTCGGCCAAATGTTCAACCTCAGAAATATCAAAACTGGTAAAGTTGCATTAAGATTGACGCAAAGGGTGGATGGATGAATTGCTGGAGTTGTAGGCTGTTACAATAATTCCAACCAAACCATAGTTACTACCAATTTTGGGGACAGATCACAAGAATCATTTTCAAATCTAAAAAGAGTTAATGTTGATTTTGATGTTGTTGCATAGTAACGCCTGATTCAATACAGTAGTTGTTGATGTATTTGGAATTGGTGAATTAATTCTAGTTTTGGTTTCGACGTACAGGGAATGAGCGATCAAGCAAGTCAATTCAAAGACTTTGGACTGGTTTGGTTGCTTTACATTTGGCAATTTTTTTAGAATCTCTAGGAGGATGGGGTAGGGGGTAGCTGCCTCCCTCTCTCTCAGCCCTGGCGACGCCAGTAGCTGGAAGAAAATCGTATATAAGGGAGAATTAAAAAAAAAATAGTTTTCTCCAAATCTACGCAAGTACAAGATCAGCTAAAACTTTTTTTACCAATTGAACAACATAACTTTGTCAGGGCAAACAGAAATTTTAATTAAGAAGATTGATATATTTGCGAAACTGAATTGGGTTATAAAATTTTTCAAGACGAGAAAAATGAGGAGTAAAAATCGTTTACGGCAAACTTCGGTGAAACAGAGCATAAATCGCTTGCTGGCCATATTTAATACCGATGTAGTTGATTTTTCTAAATTATTTCTTAGCAAAGAACAGACTAATGAAAACATTGATGTATTAAAGCAAATAGTTTATCAGAGCCAAATATACAATCTGAGAAATATTAAAACTGGCAAAGTGACATTCGGATTGTCTAGAAATTACTTTTATGGATTTATTCAGTGTAAAAGCAATGCAGGTCAATGAATGAAGTCAATGAAGAAATATTTTAAGTTGAAGGCCAATCTTCAGTAGTTGGAGAGGCACCACAAGAAGAAGAAAAAAAAATTATATAAGTGTCGTGTCCAGCATATGAAAATGAAATGTAAAGTATTTAACTTGAGTATGTTGCAATTTTGTATAATGTTCCTATAGTGGTCCTTAAGATTTTTTTTTGTAAGTGCCAAATGATGAAGATCTGTGATCATTTTTATTTTATGCATTTTCTTTCTTAGTGAGATTATAAAGTGCAAATAAAAGATAATTAAGTAGGTATATTTAAAAAAGTAAAAAATAGGTAGGTAGGTAAAATGTTATGTGATATTTTACAAAATTAATAATAAACTCTATGAGCTCAATCGAATACCTATTTTAATTTGATTTCAAGAGAGTCATACTCATGTACAGCAAAAAGCAAAAAAAGTAGACTACGTCCGTTGTTTACATCAAAATTATCTCTTTGTCTAAATCCAATAAGATTGGTTTAGCGGTTTTAACGTGAAAAGGTAACAAACAGACGGAGAGAGTTACTTTCACATTTATAATATGATTAATGGATGATGGACGATAAATGCTCCAGTTCGAAATTCGGCGTCTTTATCTTATCGGTTAGCGCATTATAATGCAGACTTTAAATAAGCTAGGAGACCAAGATTCAGCCTAAGCCTTTTTATTTTTAAGTGTAGTCCTATGGCTGGCAGTGGGGCCACAATGAGTTAGGAATGGAATGAATAAAGTATTGACGAAAAATATGAATTTGTATGTTTTAATATTTTTTATGTACGATTTTGCATTCAAAATCATCATGATGGATGATAGATGACGGACGATAAACGCTCCAGTTCGATATTCGGCGGCTTTATCTTATCGGTTAGCGCATTGTCATGCAGACTTTAGATAAGATTGTGGACCAAGATTCAGAATAAATAAAATATTGACGAAAAACATGAATTTGTATATTTTAATATTTTTTATGCATGATTTCGAATGGAAAAAGCTTATTTTGCTTGTAAGCACCAGATAAAACATGCGTTTTAAGTTGATGTACCTATCGTTTTTAAAAATTCTTTTTTCGTTTTCACTTCTTCTTTTTGACACAAATCTAAAAAGATTGTAGGTAAGAAAATAATTGCGAAAACGTACCAGTGTTATTATTGCATTTTGCAATTGCTGGTGCAAATTGAAGAAAAATGATTCATTTATTTATTATGGTGAATTGCAGGAATTGGAATAGAAAGTGAATAAAAATTTTATTTGCATTACTGACAAATGTACGATGTAAATTTAAAAAAAAGCTTGCAAAACATGTGACCAGGACGTTTTAGAAGTAAGCAAAGATACTTGTATGGAAAAACATTGATCTTGTGGTACCAAAATTAACTTAATTGTCCAATTAAAAAAGAAACGTTGAAAAGTAGACAAAAAATTAAATATAAGGAGTAGTTACAAATGGCATGTTGTAGCATTCTCCAAATCTCAGCGACTGTAAGATCATAAAGACATTGTAAACTAACCACTGATATTGACTAACTTATCAAAAATCAGAATAATGAAGATTGACATATTTGCGACACTGAATTGGCTGAAAGTATTTCTTCAAGACAAAATATAATGAGAAATAAAAAAAATGCAAACTTCGGTAGGAAAAACCCAATTGTACAAAGATGCTATCGTGGCCATATAAATGCAAATGTAGTAGATTTGTCTGAATTGTTCCTTAGCAAAGAAAATACCAAGGAGTACCTATATTGATGTGTTTGAGCAAATACTCTGTCTCGGTCAATTGTACAACCTCAGGAATATCAAAACTGGCAAAGTAACATTCAGATCGACGAGAAAATCGTATATAAGGGAGAATTTAAAAAAAAAAAAATAGTTTTCTCCAAATCTACGCAAGTACAAGATCAGCTAAAACTTTTTTTACCAATTGAACCACATAACTGTGTCAGGGCAAACAAAAGTTTTAATTATGATTATTGACATATTTGCGATACTGAATTGGGTACTAAATTTTTTCAAGACGAGAAAAATGAGAAGTAAAAATCATTTACGGCAAACTTCGGTGAAACAGACCAAAAAAACACTTGCGGCCATATTTAATACGGATGTAGTTGATTTTTCTAAATTATTTCTTAGCAAAGAACAGACTAATGAAAACATTGATGTATTAAATCAAATAGTTTATCTGAGCCAAATATACAATCTGAGAAATATCAAAACTGGCAAAGTGACATTCGGATTGTGTAAAAATTGCTTTTATGGAGTTGTTCAGTGTGAAAGCAATGCAGGTCAAACCATAACTTCTATCGATTTTGGGGACAGACCACGAGGAGCATTTTTGAACAAAAAATTCTCGAGAAGGCTGCGAACGAGTGCAAGGAACAAAATTATTGCGACACACGAATTTGCTCATGCTATTACAGCGTCGTTCCGAAATAAGAACGAACCTCTTTCTGTAGCATACTGGCGCGAGCTCAACGGAATATGGAATTCATATAAGAGTCAGGAGACGCAACTCAAAAAGGATAATCTCCACATTAGCGAATACAGCTTCGATAACATCGATGACTTTCATGCAGAGGCGTTCACCGAGTACCATTTAAGCGACAAACCGTCTCAGATGGCTCTTGATGTGGGTCGACTGATTGACAAGTACTTCAAAAAAGAAGATATCTCACATGATAACATTTTACACCACAAGCCCTCGGACACAGTTATCGATCTGGAATAACCAAATGATGATGATGATGATGATGAAGCTACTTTTTCTGTAACTTTAAGCGAAAAAAGTTGCAACTGACACTTAAAAAAGTGAAAAATATACTCTTATCGAGATCAATGATTTCTGATTTATTTTTATGATGATGTGATGTGATGTGTGCGTATTATGAGATTAACTAAATAAAATATACCTACTTTTAATAATTATTATTATTTATGTAGTACCAAATGAAATATGCAATGATCTTGTGCTACCAAAATTAACTTAACTGTCGTAATCACGCCAGGTGCGGAAACCAATCCGCAGCTGTTGAAGTACGTAATTAGGTGGGAGTCGAAGAAATGAGAGAAATTAACACTCACCAAGTTTTCAGGAGGATCTACGTGCACAAGCAGCAAGCTGAAGACACCATGTAATTTTGTGTGTGTTTTGTGGTGATGAGTAAATGCGTGTGTGTAGGGAGGGTCTTACAGCTAGTTCCAGCGGTATTTCAGCTATTTCAACATCCAAAAAAAATTAATATTGGACGCAGCGAGGCGGAACACGTTCGAAAAAAAAAATGGCGTCCATCGAGTTTTTTTTTTTTTTTAATTGCATTTCATAGACTACCTCGACTTCTAGGCAATAGTTAGGCCGTTCTATGCCGCCCGCCTTGAAAGGACGTCTTTCAAAGATATATGAAGCAGCACGGTAAGAAGTGAAGTTACCATATGAAAACATAATTTCGAGAAAATAGCTACCTGTACTGCTGGTAGTAGGTACTTACTAATGATTACTTATATCTATTCAATATTATTATTATTTCATGACGTAGTATGAGAATAAACTAAATTTAAACTTATTGTGATGGCAGAGGGCACAAACGTACAATAGGACGTTTAAGAAAACCTCTATTAGTTTTGACGGTCGCTGAGCGTGCGACGTCATCTCTGCCAGGATGTATCTTTGTTACCAACCCCAGCTCCCACTGAAGTGGTGGGACTTTATTATCCTGAATAATAACAACGACGGTACCGACTTTCATATTGGGACCGCGAATATGCCACTTTTGGCGTGCCTGAAGTGTTGTCAAATATTCAAGAGACCATCTATCCCAGAATGACTGAACTAGCTTATCCAAAAGCTGGTAACGTTCCAGTAAATGCGCAGGTTCGTCGTTAATAGGCGCGGCTGGTAAAAATTTAAGCGGCGTGAGAGTTAAGCTCCTCTAGTGTAAGAATTTGAGATCCTATCACGCGATATAAATGCGTTTTCACCGTCTTAATTAACGGTTCCCACGATCCAAAATGTGGCGCATTAGGTATGATAGTTTTCCATTCTATTTTATAATCGGACAACTCATAAGCGAGAGCTGATCGAAACGAGTCTGAGGTTACAAACTTATAAATTTCATCTAGGTACCTCTTGGAGCCTACGAAATTTGTCGCATTGTCACTATGCATTATAGAAACAGGTCCACGACGAGCCAAGAAACGTTTAAAGGCTGATATAAAAGTCGCGGTACTCAAGTCGGACGCTACCTCGATGTGAATCGCCCGAGTCGTTAAGCAGACAAATAAACAAATATAGGCCTTCTGGCTCCGCACACCACGGCCACGTTTTAAAGTGACGTTTAATGGTCCAGCAAAATCGCATCCAGTATTAATAAAAGGTTTAGGTACGACTTGTGTTCGCGTATCAGGTAAATCAGCCATTATCGGGTATGTCGGTTTAGGTCGCGTGCGAAAACAAAAGTTGCATTTTGAAACGCGCGTGCGAATGGTACGTCGACCTGCTATAATCCAATATTTGTGTCTCAAGAGGCTAAATAATAAGTTGGGACCAGCGTGACAATTAGTTCGATGATAGTGATCAACGATTAGATCAACAATATAATCTTTCTTGGGCAATAAAATTGGATGTCGATGATCGTAAGTTAAATCAGTGTTTCTTAACCGGCCACCGACTCGAATCAGCCCATTTTGTAAAAATGGAGCAAGTTTTTGAATAAATTTAGCACATATTTTACCCGAAGACAACTGTTTTATTTCGTCGCTAAAATGAGTTTGTTGCAAAGCGGTTAAAATTTTGTTTTCTGCGAAATCTAAATCATTAGCGGTGATAGTATCATTACGAGGGAGTAATTTGAGAAATCTATAAATATGAACAACTATTCTTAAAAGTTTGTTCCACTTAGAACATCGAGAAGCGAGTTGCAATAGAAGGGGAACTTCTTCTACTGGGGTAGTAGAAGCGAGAGAAATAGATTTCGTCTCGGGAATGTCATCTGATGAGTCAGGTTTGAAAGGTGTGATAGACCAGGTTGTCTCATCTGAGGCTGCAAAGGTTGGACCGGTGAACCATAACGGATGATCAAGTAGTTTAGATGGCATAAGTCCGCGTGAGAGACAGTCACTGGGGTTTTCTAAACCTGAAATATGGTGATAAACTTTTGCGGGTAACAAAGATTGAATTTTTGACACTCTGTTAGCAACAAACGTCTGAAAGCGGTGCGGGGAGGAATGTATCCAGTGGAGGGCCACTGTAGAATCCGAGAAAGCGTAAACATTTTTAATGGTGAAGCGAGACGAGAAATTATCCATTACTGAACGAAGAAGTTTTGCGAGCAGTAACGCGGCACATAATTCTAGCCGAGCCAAAGTGACATGCGACTTTCCTGGTGACACCTTGGATTTAGAGCACACCAATGTGGTTGAGCAAGAGTCATTATTGTTTGCATGTAAGTACACTACAGCACCAAACGCACGTTCACTAGCGTCACAGAACCCTAACAGGGTTACTTCGGTGTGTTCAAAGACATTCAAATGTCGCGGTATTTTGATGTGAGATAATAGCGGTAATTCGGACTGAAACTGTGACCACGTCTTTATTATATGTTCGGGTGGAGTATCATCCCAATCCAAATTTAGAGCCCAGAGTTCTTTTATTAAAAGTTTCGCGAAGACGATCACCGGGCCCACGAGACCCATGATGTCCCACAAGCGCGCAACGCTCGATAATATATTACGTTTTGTACATGTGCGATCTGACGGTGCGATGGTAAAAGCAAAGGCATCTGTTGCTGGTAGCCATTGCATGCCGAGTATCTTAAGCGATTCGTCTTTGTCTAGATCAACTGGATCAGTTAAGTGGTGCGACTCTGGCACATGTGACAATAATTCACGCGAATTGCTCGACCATTTTACCAGCTCGAAACCGCCTGTATTAAACATATCAATCAGCTGCTGAACAGCTGTCACAGCTACATCGGTGCTATGGAATGAACTGGCGATATCATCGACGTACAGATCGCGTAAAGCAAGTCGCGAAGCCTCGGGAAAACTGTTCTTTTCTTGGATAGCAAGTTCACGAATTGTGCGGATAGCTAAATAGGGACTCGAGCGTAATCCAAAACAAACGCGTTGAAAAGCAAAATATCTAAGCGGTTCTCTAGGATCAAAGCGGTATATTATTTGCTGATAAGGCTGGTCTCGCTCTCGGACTAACAGCCTTAAAAACATTTGACGAATATCAGCTGTAGCGGCGATTTCGAATAATCGAAAATTCAATAAAATATTAAATAGATCGGTTTGTAGTGGAGGACCGACATGTAAAATATCATTTAACGAAACGCCCGAGTCAGTCGCGGCACTACCATTTAATACTATACGCAGTTTGGTAGTAAGTTTGTCTTCACGAATTACTCCGTGGTGCGGTAAAGTGTAACCATCACTATAGTTTTTGGGTTCAGAGATCTCGATTAAATACTCTTTCTCTATATATTCGCGAATTATCTCGTCGTAACGCTCTTTAAACGCTGGATTATTTTTAAATTTACGCTCAAGACTTAAAAACTGTTTCCGTGCGGTTTTTAAAGAATCACCCAATCGATCGGTACTGTCTTGAAACGGAAGTCCCACAATAAAGCGCCCTGACGAATCGCGAGTAGTCGTAGAAGTATAAAAGTTTTCACAAGCCTTCTCCTCAATAGACAGAATATGATCGTCCTTTATGTCATTCAACTCAAAAAACCGACTTAAATCATCATGAATTGATTCTGCAGTTGCAAAGTACGAAACTGAAACTTCAGGTTCCGTAGACACTTCGGCTTCACCCATTACTACGTATCCTAAGGTGGTTAAGAAAGCTGAAGGCTGATTGGGCAAACCAGTTACCTTTCCCGGTAACAGTAAATCGATAAATAATCCAGCTCCGATTAGAATGTCAATAGGAGAAGACTTATAAAATTCTTCATCAGCGAGTGGGAGATTCTTCAGGTACTCAAAAGAATTTATATTTATAGGTGCTGTGGGTAACTGCTCGGTTATACGGTTTAAAACCAATGGCTCCATCGCGTACATCTTATTCGGTGAGTTATTTGAGAAAAACTCAATTTTAACTTTACCCTTGGCTATATTCGAATGGTCACCTAAACCTTTTATAATAGTTTTGCGATGTAATTGATCGATTGTCAATCCTAACTTGCGACAGCAGTCCGACGTAATAAAATGATTTTGTGAACCTGGATCAATAAGGCAGCGGCAGGAAATCGGTTGACCATAGCGATTATAAACGTTAATACTAGCAGTTCCTAATAGAACATTTGTATAGGCGAGATTCGCTTGCGATTGAGACTGTGTACAGTCCATTGAATTAACATCAGCTGATACGTAAGACACACCACCTGTATTTGTATCAGGATAGGACGTCGACACGGGCGCGGAAATGAAATTGGTTGCATTAATTTGTGGCGGCGGCGGTGTTACATGCGTAACAGAGACAAGCGATTGCGGTGCATTTTTGCATTGAGATGAAGTTGACGCTACTGTTAGCGCTGCTTGCGGTGGGACGCTAGAATTAAAACATTGCGCGGAAGCAAACGGGCGAGGATTGCCCGGAGCCTGATTCATAAAATCCGTGTTAGTGGATTTGTGCATATGAAGTAACGAGTGGTGTTTTAAATGACACGAGCGGCATAATTTTTTACTCTGGCATGAATTCCATCTATGTCTTGAGCTTAAACAATTGGTACAAAAACCATTTTCCTTTATAAAATTATATCTTTTATCTGGTGATAAATTTAAAAACATTTTACACTCATAAATGTGCTCATGTGTTTTATTACACAAGGTGCAGTTATTATCGGAAGCAGTCGATGAATTTGCATTTAAATAAGTATGAGAAATTTTCGGAATATGCAACTTTTTCGGTTGTTCAGGTTGATCTTTAATTAAAACTTTTGGGGTGACGGTTGGATTAGTTCTTTGAACGATCTTGACTTGCCCTTTAATGAAATCTATAAAAGTCTGGTATGTAGGTATGTCTACATTACGAACAGACATCTCGAACGCTTTGGCAGTCTCCCTGTCTAAACGCTTCAATCCAAAATAAATAAAAATATAATCACACAGATCAGGTAATTGCAAATCTTTGAGAGCGGCTACCGATACGGCATATTTATCGACAAATGACTCTAATTGTGCAGCACTAGCGGGGTTTGGAAGCGGTTTCATGTCAAAGATGGTATCTAAAAATGATGTAGCCAAAGCTCGCTTGTCCTCGTACTTTTCGACTAACGATTTCCATATAGATTCGTAGTTACCTTCGTTCGTTGAAAGTCCAGAAATAAAGGACTGTGCCTTTCCCTTTAGTTTACCTACAAGATAGTACAATTTCTCGGAGTTATCTAACTCGGAGTTTGAGTGAACATTTTTCTTAAATGAAGCGTAAAACATACTCCAATGGGTAGGATTCCCATCGAATTCAGGGATTTCGATCGGCCCTAGTTTAGGAAACGGACGTTTACCTGCGCATGCATGAGCATTAGTAGAAGCAGTCTTCGAGGTATTTGCCAACTCATTTTTAATGCGTCTGACTGCGCAATACAAGTCTTCAAACGAACTCCATGAATTGAAATTTGGTGTAAACGTATCACTTATTTCCATTTGAATTGAATTTATAGTATGCAAACAATTCAGATATTTATCGCGAATATCATCTATTGTCTCCGTGGCAGAGATGAAGTTCTCGCGAATTTTTGCATCATCGATTGAACGAGAATCGTCGTAAATTCGTTGCATTCGGGCAAAATACGATTCGCGACTCGTTTCTTGTAGTAATAATTCCCTTTGCAGGGCCCGTTCATCGCGAGAAGTAATCGGCGGTGCCATCTTGAAACATCAATAGATGGATAGAACAAAATGAATTGCGTGACGTTGCGGAAAATAATTTATGCTCATACACTTCACAATATCGAAAAATATGCGTAAAATTATATAATCTAGTTAAGCTACAAGCAGTACAGGTAGACAAAACCGTGCGGGGATGCGAAGAAATGATGAAACAGCCGAGATTTTAGCGTAGACAAAGTGAGGTTATGCGGGGAAAATGACGAACATTGAGGTTAAAGTCCTCACAGGAGGCACCAAAACTATAATCACGCCAGGTGCGGAAACCAATCCGCAGCTGTTGAAGTACGTAATTAGGTGGGAGTCGAAGAAATGAGAGAAATTAACACTCACCAAGTTTTCAGGAGGATCTACGTGCACAAGCAGCAAGCTGAAGACACCATGTAATTTTGTGTGTGTTTTGTGGTGATGAGTAAATGCGTGTGTGTAGGGAGGGTCTTACAGCTAGTTCCAGCGGTATTTCAGCTATTTCAACATCCAAAAAAAATTAATATTGGACGCAGCGAGGCGGAACACGTTCGAAAAAAAAATGGCGTCCATCGAGTTTTTTTTTTTTTTTAATTGCATTTCATAGACTACCTCGACTTCTAGGCAATAGTTAGGCCGTTCTATGTCGAATTAAAAAAGAAACGTTGAAAAATAGACAAAAAATTGAATAAGTTACAAATGGCCTTTTGTAGTATTTTCCAAATCTGAGCAACTGTAAGATAAAGACATTGTAAAATAACCACTTATATTAACTAACTTATCAAAAATCAGAATAATGAAGATCAGTATATTTGCGACACTGAATTGGCTCAAAGTATTATTCAGGACAAAAATAATGAGAAATAAAAAAATGCAAACTTCGGTAGGAAAAACCCAATTGTACAAAGATACTATTGTGGCCATATTAAATGCAAATGTAGTAGATTTGTCTGAATTGTTCCTTAGCAGAAAAAATACCAAGGAGTACATTGATGTGTTTGAGCAAATACTCTATCTCTGTCAATTGTACAACCTCAGAAATATCAAATCTGGTAAAATAACATTCAGATCGACGCAAACGGCGGACGGATGGCTTTTTGGAGCTGTTGACTATTACTGTAATGCCGATCGAGCTATAGTTAATATCAACTTTGGGGACACACCACAAAAAGCATTTTCGTCCAAAAATTACTCGAGAAGACTGAGGACGCGCGATGAGAACATAATTATCGTGACACACGAGTTTTCTCATATTCTCACAAAGTCGTTACGGAATACGAGCGAGCCTCTTTCCGTAGCATACTGGAGTAAGCTCGGCAAAATATGGAATTCATACAAGAGTCAAGAGAAGCAGCTCAAAAAGGATAATGGCCATATTAGCGAATATAGCTTCGGTAACATCGATGAGTTCCATGCAGAAGCGTTCACCGAGTACCATTTAAGCGATAAACCCTCACAGATGTCCATCAGGGTGGGTCGGCTGATTGATCAATACTTTAAAAAAGAAACGATTTGGACATCGTACCAGAAAAAAATACGAGGACTTGCAAATATAGGTTGGGTGGAATCGATGGGATCAATAAACACGAATTCACGCGATACTCTATTGAACGCCAAGCCCTCGGATATAATTGTTGATATAGAATGACTTTGTGATGAAAAGAATTTTTTCTCACTTTTATAAAAATAGCGTACTATGATGGGTAAAATTGCTGGTAAACGATGTCTTGGCCGAAGAAAAAAGTCTTGGTGGAGAAACATTCAGAGTGGACCGGAGTCTCGAGTGCTGCTGAGCTGTTCCACCTCGCGAAGGAACAGAAGAAATATTTTAAGTTGATGGCCAACCTTCAGTAGTTGGAGAGGCACCACAAGAAGAAAAAATATATATATAAATATTAATAAGTGCCAAATAATGAAGATCTGTGATCATATTTATTTTATGCTTTTTTTTCCTTAGTGAGATTATGAAGTGCAAATAAAAGATAATTAAGTAGGTATATTCAAGTAAAATTTTATGTGATATTTTACAAAATTAATAATAAACTCTATGAGCTCAATCGAATACCTATTTTAATTTGATTTCAAGACAAGTCATACCCATGTAAAGCAAAAAGCATAAAAAGTAGACTACGTCCGTTGTTGACACGCAAATTATCTCTTTGTCTAAGTCCAATAAGATCGGTTTAGCGGTTTTAACGTGAAGAGGTAACAAACAGACGGAGAGATAGAGTTACTTTCACATTTATAATATAATTAATGGATGATGGACGATAAATGCTCCAGTTCGATATTCGTCGTCTTTATCTCATCGGTTAGCGCGTTATCCTGCAGACTTTAAATAAGATAGTCAACCAAGATTTAGCCTAAGCCTTTTTATCCTTAAGTGTAGTCCTATGGCTTGCAGTGGGGCCTCATGGGTTAGAAATGGAATAAATAAAATATTGACGAAAAACATGAATTTGTTACTCGAAATGAGATGTAGCTAAATGAAATTGGGCTACCACTCTGTTCATTAGGCTGTGCAGACTATACAAATAATGGAATATTCAGTTTCTGCTCAACAAAATAATTTAAACTGCTCAAATCGCAGGCGGTGCCTAATTCAAGTTGAGGACCACATCGTTCTCTGTGATGTGCAAACAGAGTATAAGGGGATATTTAGTTTTACTCAATAAAATAATCTGACCTAAGTACTCGCATTCAAAACTGCCGAAATTGTCGCACAATTGAGTGGCCACTCCATTCATTAGACTGCGTCGACTAGAATAAGAAGATATTCAGTTTCCACTCGACAAGATAATTTCGGCTCAAATTGCAGGCGGTGTCAATTAAAATTGAGGACCACATTGATTTTTAGGCTGTGTATATTATAGGATAAGGGGATATTCACTCTACAAAACAATCTAACCTAGGAACTAGAATTGAGACATGCCGAAATGAAACTGGGCGACTACTTTGTTCCTTAGTCTATATAGAGACTAAAATAAGGGGATATTCAGCTTCTGCTCTACAAAATAAACTGCTCAAATTGCAAGCCTCATTAAAATTAGGGCTACACCGTTGTTTAGGCTATGTAGACTATAGAATAAGGAGATATACGGTTTGAATTGAAGAAGACTCGCGTTGATACATTCATTCATTGAGCTTTATGAACTATAAGATAAGGGAAATAAATTAGAATCAGTATAATATAAGAGGTTTGCGAAGATACGAAATATAAGTACCTACGTTGATTTGATAGCTTAAGAATCAAATAAGATGAGCACAAATATGAAAAGTACAAACCGTGTTCGACGTACTGCGGAAGTTGACTACAGACTTCAAATTGCAAGCATTTTTAATGCAAAAACCGTCAATTTCTCTGAACTGTTTCTTAGTGAAGAACAAATCGATCAATATGAAGATGTACTAGAACAGGCACTTCATCTGAGTCAAATTTACAACCTGAGAAAGATCAATACCGTCGAAGTCAGGTTTGAGACCGTACAAAAAAGTAGTGGTGATACTGACTATGGTATTGTAATCTCTAAAGAAAATGCTACTCAAAATATAGATGTCATCAATTTCGGTGACAAATCCCAAAAAGCGCATGAGTGCGGAAATTTCTCTCAAAGAGTCAGGACGAGTGCAGTGAATAAACTTGTTGTGACACATGAGTTTGCACATGTCCTGACTGATTCTGAACGAAATATGGCCGAAGCCGTCTCCGTAGCTTATTGGCGAGACCTCGAAAAAATATGGAGTTCATACAACGAGCACATGCTTCAGTTCTATGAAGATAATGGCCACATCGATGCAGCAATTAGCAATTATAGCTTATGCAACATTCATAAATTTCATGCAGAGGCATTTGTGGAGTATCATTTAAGCGATGAACCTACACCCGTGGCTGTCAAAGTGGGCCAGTTGATTGATAAAAACTTCAAGAAAAAAACTACTTAAAAAAATCTCTGAAGCAAGAGAGTACATTTTAAAATTAAATTGACACGGGGCTGTATTGTTTTGTGTAATCAAAAAAAATTAAAACTTAAAACTCAAATGTCACTTTTTCACTATTATCGCCCCCCAGTCAATCAAATGCTTCTCCTCATGGAGGACTAAAAATATTAATAAATTAAACGACAATTTTATTACGGAAATTCCTTCTCTTGGATATCTTTTTATGATGAAAGATGACGGGTTTTGATTGTCTTTTTAAAACACTTTGATTATTATTTAAGGCTGTTTTAAACAAAGTAACAAGTATTATCGGTTATGTTTTGGCAAACGGATAACAGGGTAGATTAGATGGATGGTGGTTGGTGGTAATATTTTAAATTGTTTTCCAGACAAATCATACCCATGTAAAGCAAAAAGCATAAAAAGTAGACTAGATCCGCTGTTGACATGCAAATTATCTCTTTGTCTAAATCCAATAAGATCGGTTTAGCGGTTTTAACGTGAAGAGGTAACAAACAGACGGAGAGATAGAGTTACTTTCACATTTATAATATGATTAGTGGATGTTGGACGATTAATGTTCCAGTTCGATATTCGGCGTCTTTATCTTATCGATTAGCGCGTTATCATGCAGAGTTTAGATAAGATAGTAGACCAAGATTCAGCCTAAGCCTTTTTATTCTGAAGTGTAGTCCTATGGCTGGCAGTGGGGCCACAATGGGTTAGGAATGGAACAAATAAAGTATTGACGAAAAACATGAATTTGAATGTTTTAATATTTTTTAAGCACGATTTTGCATTCAAAATCATCATGATGGATGATGGATGATGGACGATAAACGCTCCAGTTCGATATTCGGCGGCGTTTATCTTATCGGTTAGCGCGTTGTCATGCAGACTTTAGATAAGATAGTGAACCAAGATTCAGAATAAATAAAATATTGACAAAAAACATGAATTTGTATGTTTTAATTTTTTTTATGCATGATTTCGAATAAAAATAGCGTATTTTGCTTGTAAACACCAGATAAAACATGCGTTTAAAGTTGATGTATCGTTTTTAAAAATTCTTTTTTCTTTTTTACTTCTACCTTTTGACACAAATCTAAAAAGATTGCAAGTAAGAAAATAATTGCGAAAACGTACCAGTGTTATTATTGCATTTTGCAATTGCTGGTGCAAATTGAAGAAAAAGGATTTATTTGTTTAGAAGGGTGAACTGTAGGAATTGGACGAGAAAGTGAATAAAAATTGTATTAGCATTACAGTTTAACATACAAATGTATACCAACATTTGAAGTAATTCCGCCTGCTGGAAGTTGAACGTTTTTTTTTTTTATGTAAGTAAGTTTTTACTGGGTTTGAAACAAACTGACAAATATACGATGTAAATTTAAAGTAAAAGCTTGCAAAAACATGTGACCAGGACGTTTCAGAAGTAAGAAAAGATACTTATATGGCAAAACATTGATCTTGTGCTACCAAAATTAACTTAATTGTCGAATTAAAAAGGAAACGTAGAAAAGTGGACAAAAAATTAAATATAAGGGTTAGTTACAAATGACATGTTGTAGTATTCTCCAAATCTCAGCGACTGTAAGATCAGAAAGACATTGTAAACTAACCACTGATATTAACTAACTTATCAAAAATCAGAATAATGAAGATCGATATATTTGCGACACTGAATTGGCTCAAAGTATTCTTCAAGACAAAAATAATGAGAAATAAAAAAATGAAAACTTCAGTAGAAAAAACCCAATTGTACAAAGATACTATTGTGGCCATATTAAATACAAATGTAGTAGATTTGTCTGAATTGTTCCTTAGCAGAGAAAATACCAAGGAGTACATTGATGTGTTTGAGCAAATACTCTATCTCGGTCAATTGTACAACCTCAGAAATATCAAAACTGGTAAAGTGACATTCAGATCGACGCAAACGGCGGACGGATGGCTTTTTGGAGCTGTTGACTATTACTGTAATGCCGATCAAGCTATAGCTAGTATCAACTTTGGGGACACACCACAAAAAGCATTTTCGTCCAAAAATTACTCGAGTAGACTGAGGACGCGCGATGAGAACAAAATAATCGTGACACACGAGTTTGCTCATATTCTCACAGCGTCGTTACGGAATACGAGCGAGCCTCTTTCCGTAGCGTACTGGAGCGAGCTCGGCAAAATATGGAATTCATACAAGAGTCAAGAGAAGCAGCTCAAAAAGGATAATGGCCATATTAGCGAATATAGCTTCGGTAACATCGATGAGTTCCATGCAGAAGCGTTCACCGAGTACCATTTAAGCGATAAACCCTCACAGATGTCCATCAGGGTGGGTCGGCTGATTGATCAATACTTTAGAAAAGAAACGATTTGGACTTCGTACCAGAAAAAAATACGAGGACTTGCAAATATAGCTTGGATGGTATCGATGGGATCAATAAACACGAATTCACGCGATACTCTATTGAACGCCAAGCCCTCAGATATAATTGTTGATATGGAATGACTTTTTGATGAAAAGTTTTTTTTCTCACTTTTATAAAAATAACTTACTATGATGGATAAAATTGCTGGTAAACGATGTGTTGGCCAAAGAAAAAAGTCTTGGTGAGAAACATTCAGAGCGGACCGGAGTCTCGAGTGCTGCTGAGCTGTTCCACCTCGCGAAGGACAAGAAGAAATATTTTAGGTTGATGGCCAACCTTCAGTAGTTGGAGAGGCATCACAAGAAGAAGAATAAAAACAATATAAAGATTAATAAGTGTCGTGTCCAGCATATGAAAATGAAATGTAAAGTATTTAACTTGAGTATGTTGCAATTTTGTATACGTTACGATAGTGGTTCTTAAGAATTTTTTTTTGTAAGTGCCAAATGAAGATCTGTGATAATTTTTATTGTATGCATTTTTTTTTCTTAGTGAGATTATAAAGTGCAAATAAAAGGTAATGAAGTAGGTTTATTTAAGTAAAATGTTATGTAATATTTTACAAAAATAATAATAAGCTCTATGAGCTCAATCGAATACCTATTTTAATTTGATTTCAAGCGTGTCAAACTCATGTAAAGCAAAAAGCATAAAAAGTAGACTACGTCCGTTGTTGAAATGCAAATTATCTCTTTGTGTAAGTTTAATATGATCGGTTCGGCAGTTATAACGTGAAGAGGTAACAAACAGACGGAGAGATAGAGTTACTTTCACATTTATAATATGATAAGTGGATGATGGAGGATAAATGCTCCAGTTCGATATTCGTCGTCTTTATCTTATCGGTTAGCGCGTTATAAGTAATGCAGAATTCAAGTTAGACAGTTGATCAAGATTTAGGTTAAGCATTTTTCATCTAAAAGAAGTCCTATGTCTGGCAGTAGGGCCTAAATAGGTTAGGAATTGATAAATAAAATATATACGAAACTATGAATTTGTATGTTTAAAATATATTTTATGCATGATTTTGAATGGTAAAAGCATATTTTGCTTGTAAGTACCAAATAAAAGATGCGTTTAAAGTTGATTTATCGTTTTAACATTTTTAACAATTCTTTTTCCGTTTTCACTTCTTCCTTTTGACACAAATCTAAAAAGATTACAAGTAAGTAAATAATTGCGGAAACTTCTAGTGCAATTATTGCATTTTGCAATTACTGGTGCCAATTAAAGAAAATATTTTTTTTATTTATAAGGGTGAATTGTAGGAATTAGAAGAGAAAGTGAATAAAAATATATCATACCCATGTAGAGCAAAAAGCATAAAAAATAGACTACGTCCGTTGTTGAAATGCAAATTATCTCTTTGTCTGAATTCGATAAGATCGGTTTAGCGGTTTTAACGTGAAGAGGTAACAAACAGACAGAGAGATAGAGTTACTTTCACATTTATAATATGATTAGTGGAAGATGGACGATAAATGCTCCAATTCGATATTCGTCGTCTTTATCTTATCGGTTAGCGCGTTATCATGCAGACTTTAAATAAGATAGTAGACCAAGATTCAGCCCAAGCCTTTTTCATCTAAGAAAAGGCCTTTGTCTGGCAATGCAGTCCAAATATTTAGGTTAGGTCAGTTTAGCGTTTTTAGCGTTAAGATTGTAACAAACTGACAGAGAGACGGACTGACTTTCACATTTATAACAAGATAAGTTGATAATAGATTGTAATTGTTATGTTGTTTGATTTTCGTCATCTTTTAGATGTCGTTTATTGCATAATGCAAATGCATGATCTGTATATCTATCTCGGTACCTACCTATGTCTTGTGTTATCTTTTAGGTATTTCTGTTATCTCTGAAAAGAACTTTTTCACTTCTTCTGCTTGTAAACTTCGTATTTATGCGTGATCTAGGCAATATAAAGTTACTTTTGATGCTCTATTGCATAGAGTGCAATCTTCGTCTTAGACTAAAGCAATCAGGTTCCCACAGACACAAACAAAAAGTTCATATGTTTTTTTTTTTCAATAATTCGTAATTTATAATATTAATAAATCAACTAAACAAAATAATAAATATGGCAATGCATAAAAAACAAACGGTTGCTATTTAATTTCCTCGCAATTGAAGTGAAAATCAGAGGGGCTACTACTTCGTTCGCATCTTGCCATTCTTCTCAATCTCGTAATAAATAATAATTATAAGCATCAGCGGGACGGCAGATAAGAAGTTCGAATTTTACACTTCGTAGTATAGGGGCCAAAGTGTAAAATTCGAGCATTAAACCCATTTTCCCATCGACGTGTATACACCCTCGCTGTATCGACTCGGGTATAAATAAATAAGTAAATAAATAAATATCATGGGACACTTGACACCAATTGACCTAGTCCCATACTAAGCAAAGCTTGTATTATGGGACACTAGGCAACGGATAAACATACTTAAATATAGATAAATAAATACTTAAATACATATTAAACATCCAAGACCCGAGAACAAATATTCATATTATTCATACAAATATCTGCCCCGGCCGGGATGCGAACCCGGGACCTCAAGCTTCGTAGTCAGGTTCTCTACCACTAGGCCATCTGGTCGTCGTGGTGGTGGTCGTGGTGGTGGTATAATTAGCGTGTTGGGTGAAGTGGCTGGATTTAATGGTTTTTTTTTCTTACACCTTACTATTTTTACCAACAACATACTAAGTTACGACAATTTACAACTATTTTTATTTTAAACTAGTCTATGTCCGTTCGTTATTCATGAACTGTCTTCATGCTAAAATTCATAAAGATCGTTCAAGCGGTTTTGACTTGAAGGGGTAACAAACAGACAGAGAGACAGAGCTACTTTCACATTTATAATAAGATTAGTGGATGATTAAAGATATACAGTGTGTTTCGTGTAGCCAGGCTTTTTTTAAAGGGGCTCCTAGACGGGCTATACTTTTGATGAATTATGTGGCTACAACATTGCAGATTATATCCCGGGAATACAAAAAACATTTTAATGCAGCATATGGCTGGAAAATGTATATCTCGACAATATTTCTGCAGCAGTATATGGCTCATTATTTTGGCTTTACATGGAGGGGCTCCTAGACGGGCTATACTTTTGTTGAATTATGTGGCTACAACATTGCAGATTATATCCCGGCAATACAAAAAACATTTTAATGCAGCATATGGCTGAAAAATATATATTTCGGCAATATTTCTGCAGCAGTATATGGCTCATTATTTTGGCTTTACATGAGCTACATACATGGCTAGTATGGCTGACGAACTCATACGCGTTGCAGCAGCTTACATTGTTTAAAAAGCAAAATCAAAACAAACAAAAAAAAAACAAGAAAAATGTGGATTCGACCTTATTTCAATAAGCGTCATACGTTAGATATTTTAAGTCTGGAAATAAGTATTTTTTTGTAAAAAAAGCATTTTTGAAAAAATTTAGATGTCCGTATTTACTTTGCTGCCATCGAAACTAAACAGAAACAGACACGAACATAGCTATGCTACTTGAACGAATCGCGGCAAACTTCACGTAGCATAAGAAAGGGACGCACTTATGCCGTATAGCGAGACAACAATAAAAGTGGCTGAGAAATATTGCAGTATTTTCGATTGCAAAGCGATTATTCCGGAAATATGTCTGAAACCCTAAACATTCATCGGCCACACTTAAAATATGTGACAATATATCCCGGCCGTACTAAAAATATTGCCGAGTGTTGCATAGTCTGGCCGTAAATGCTGGCTGATGCTGCCAGCCATACTATTGCAGCTATACATTTTCGTGAAAATATGGCCCGTCTAGGAGCCCCTTAAGAGAGGTTAAAGTAACGTATTTCTGCAACTTAACCATGACAATAATTTAATTAATAAACTAAAATTCAGACTGTTAACTTTTTTAACAAAATTATTATTGCCAACAATGTAAAGGAAAGTAATTTAACAAGTACCTAAGTGTAAATGAAAGCCGATTAGAGAATGTTAACTAAGTCTGAATTTTACTTTATTAGCTAAATTAATTTCATGGTGTTAAAGAAAATGGTGACTTTAACTTCCCTTAAAACAACCTGACTAAATACTAGTAACACACTGTATGCTTAGTTTGATTTTTGGCGTTTTTGTCTTATCGGCTATCGCTATCACATGAAATACTTAAAATATTAAGATGTGAGTGCAAAATATAAACTTCACTTTTCACGCATAATTAAAAAAAAAACATAAAAATGTGGAGTACGCCCATTGTTCATATGCAAGTTACCTCTTTGTCTAAATTCAGTGAATTCGGTTTAGTGGTTATAACTTGAAGAGGTAATAAACAGTCAGAGAGACAAGAGTTACTTTCTCATTTATAATAAGATTAGTGGATAATGGACGATAAATGCGCAGTTCGATGAACGGCTTCTTTATCTTATCGGTTATCGCATAGGTATTATGCAAAATTTAAATAAAACACAGGTGTTGTGCCCAGCTGTGGGGTATTGACATCCTGGTAGGCCGGCCAGGATCGTCTCCGCAGGACGAAAGGTCGAGGGTTTTATTTTGGGGGTTACAACCAAGGCTGCCTGCATGTTACGACACTGTTTACGAGCAAATGTGATGAAAAAAAATTTTCGGCGATTTAACCACTTTACATACAACATTTTGACCGACTGCAAATTATTATTAGTATATATACACTGCAGAAGGGTTTCTTCTATGGTTAATTATGCATTATCTTTTAGTGATCCATTGCATTTTTAAAAAAATCTACAAAATATGCGTCCATTTTCAATTTCATTTCACCACAACATTTCAAGTAAGAGACTGGCAAGGAATCAGACTAAGGACATTTGATTTATTGCTCGGCCGACGCTCTAACCGAAACTTGCTTTTGTTACAGGTAACTAAATAAAGAAAGGAAGCAATCGGAGCAATAAAGTAACAGGGTCGGAGACTTAATCACTCAACAGATAAATAAAACGGTGAGCACTATGGTACGAGATGAATTTTGCTCAAAATGGTTTACTTAGGAACTCCACTAATTTCATTTCATTCATTTTATATACTCGATTTTCAGGCAATCTATTCTCAAATGGTCGATTACATAATTGGTTCAATCAACTTTTAAGTGTTGTTATTCTGTCCTGTAGCTTAGGAGACATCAATGATACACTTTGTTTAAAAAAGGTTTTCTATGTACGTACACTATAATTTCACTCTCAATCACCTCTATCATTTTGGGGTCCAGATGGTTAAGCCTCTCATTTGCAATCACTGGTGTCTGCTCCACAGGTGCCTGCATATCTTGAGCTACTATCATTGACGACACAAACTTAGCCAGAGCCTTCCTAGATGTGCCCAGAGTCCTTTTAGCACGCGGTTTTGAAGCCAAAAGCTATTCTTTTGCAGTTTAATATTAATATGGCTAATAGATGAGTCCTGGAGGTGTAGGAATTGCCAAAAAACTGTCACAAACCTAATTTTTAGTGGATTTTTACCCCATAAAATCACACTTTTGATGAGTAACTCAGGAAAAAATTACAGCATTACAGTAAAACCATTGCGCTGTAAAATTCAAATTATATTAAAAAAAACCGGCCAAGAGCATGTCGGACACGCCCAAGATAGGGTTCCGTAGCAATTAAGAAAACATCAAGTAATATTATGTGCGTTATAACACAATTAAAACTGCAGTCCTAAAATCTATTACCAGAAAAAAATCATATTACAAAAAAAAAAGTTATTTAGAGATTTTTATCCATAACCGAAATGATTTAACTACATATATGTTGTTAGAAAGAAAACTTGAGTCAACCTTGTAGATTAAAGTTATATTCATATCGAGTTTATCGCTTAGACGGGGCTGTATTTGTAAGTCTCCAGGTGACGTCACGGCTATTTGCTGCCTTATATGCAATCGCCGTAATTCCTCATTTACATAAGGTCACCTGTCGCTAAATCTTGCCCTGCTGTTAGCCTGCTTGCTGAGAAAAAATAATGTAAAGCAAAAGAAGCGAAGTTTCAGCGTAGGTAAGTACGAGTCGCGAAGTCGGCCAACTTTCCTGCCTTCTACTACAGTACCACTACCAATGAGTTTACAGTGACCGTACTCGATAGCGA
This sequence comes from Choristoneura rosaceana, assembly GCA_037349165.1. Taxonomy (NCBI): domain Eukaryota; kingdom Metazoa; phylum Arthropoda; class Insecta; order Lepidoptera; family Tortricidae; genus Choristoneura; species Choristoneura rosaceana. The sequence goes on from JAZBNJ010000026.1 coordinate 5,744,889, forward strand.
CGGCGTAAATTATTTGTATGGAAAATTGTACAGCACCTCTACAAATAATTTACCCCGTCACTATCAAGTACGGTCACTGTAAACTCATGGTAGTGGTACTGAAGTGAGCCTAAGGTTAAAGCTATGAGAATAATACTAATGTCTCAGTGGATAAATGGCGGATAAGCAAAAGCAAAATGTGCGTAGTTGCTTATTAAAGTTATTAATTGAACCAGCGTTATTTACATAGGTTTGGGTATATCATTAAACCAAAACGTAACACACCACCAACACCACTCAGTGACATTTACGATAGAGATTTTTCTGCGACGGGGTATTTTACTTATATTTATGTAGGTACTAGCTTTTGCCCGCGTCTTCGCCCGCGTGGAATTTGGCTATCGCACGCTGTTCCCTCGAGAACTATGCATTTTTCGAGAGTAAAATTAACCTACGTCACTCACTGGCCCATAAACTATCTCTATGCCAAAAATCATCGCTAAGTTTCGCACCGATTGTGTGCAAGGTGATTGGTTTTAGCTTACATATCACATGGATTACGCAAAATATAGACCGTGGTCAACCCCGGAAGGGTGCAAATGATGTCGGTGCGAGGAACCTCGCTGACAGCATAAGATGGATGATAACCCAATGACGGAAATAGACGACTCTTGTGGACCGACTAGATATGATGCTTTCGCTTCTTAATACGATATTTCCTTTACATTAAAGTTTAGGTTCACTAATGTAGTAACATCACGGGTGCGGCTAATGTGGGCACGGTTGTTGTCGACATGATTTAAGATTGTCAATCTAAAATGAACTCGACACCAGGGGTGCATGCTAATCAAATGTTAAGAGTGCTTATTTTCAGCAGACATTTCCTTTCCTTGCTTATTTCTTTTGTCAAAAAAAAAAAGTTTATGGAAGAGTTACTCTACGCTTGATTTGTTATTTTGTATCTTTCATTCCAGTTGACTGCGAAAGAGATGAAGTATCGGAAAATATTCAGCTGTGGGTAACAGTAAAATAATAGTTTTTCTCGGTGCGTAGGTAAGCCCGCACTCCATTTGGACTGGGAAGGGATGAAAAGCTTTATTATAAGCGGGTCTTATCAGAGATACGTATTGATACAAGGAGATTTTGTGGCTCATCATATAATAAAGATAAAATGTTCTAGAAATCGCCAATTTCGGACACAAATAAGCTAAATTTAGTACCTAGCTATAAATTAAATAAATAAAGAGGTAAATAAATATCATAGGACACTTGACATCAGTTGACCTACTCTTAAACATAGGTTTTAAACTAAACAAAGCTTGTACTAGGAATACTAGGCCACGGATAAACATTTATATAGATAAATGCATACTTAAATGCATATATTAAACACAGAAGACCCGAGAAAAAACAGTCGCATTATTCATAAAAATATCTGCCCCGGCCGGGAATCCAACCCGTGACCTCAAGCTTTGTAGTACTTTTTCCAACCACTTCGCCGGTCGACATGATAAACGTTTCGAAGCAAGGAAATATAATAAAGTGGGTGTAATAAGCAAGACGAAATTTAATTATCCTTAATCTTCCATACAAAATTTATTACTCAGTTTTGTGACGGTCCATACAGTAGTGTCACAAAACTGACAATTAAAAGTGGGACACTCTTTTATTGCTTAAATCGGATTCGATTTGTGGCATTCGAAAATGGCGGATGTAGACAATACCTATCTAATTTTGCTATTTCTGTTTCTTTGGCTAGTTGAAGTATAATTTTTATAGTGTTTTATGCAGCGATTAACCTTAACAGCGAACAGTGATCATAAAATTCTATATTGCTCTCGTGTCTGACATTTTTTAATGCGCAAGTTGTCTCTTCGTGTTTTCTGGCATTTTACTATCAAGTTACAAAAACTACAATCACCGTACAACGTTGCCTCTCGAAAGAGAATACTTACACACTGGCGCAATTGTCCTATTAATTAGGACAGAAGCCATATTTTAAAAGAATGAATGAATGAATATTGCTTAAATCGATAGTGCTCGTGATTCTGAGTAAAAATAACCCAAAATTTGTTAGGTTTAAAAAAAATTATAGGATACAAAACTTTTTTCAAAAAATTCCCTAATAAACAATCCACTTTAACACACAGGCCCAGGACCATCCTGTGAACTTGAGATTCTACTAGTACAGACGAACAAACTGGATCATGTATGTCCTAGGATGGAACCTTTGTGCTGCTACGAGTAAATGCCAAGTTGACATCCCATACTTTTGTCATGGAAATCATAGTGAAATAGGGATGTCGACGCCATTAAAAAATAATTCAAAGGCACGACTCCAGTAAAAAAACGCTTTATTTTAGCCCTGAAAACCAGATTAATTTTCGATTTATACTGTAAAATTAGATTTTTTGTTGCTTTAAAACAAATAAATAGTTAGTTGATTGAGTTGGCGAACAAATAGCGACTTAGGGCGTCATAACTCGCTATTGCCATTGAAACTCTATGGGAGAATTGTGTTTTGACAGCTTATAAAAATCGGTCAAGTGCAAGTGCGAACGACTCGCGCATGTAGGGTTCCGCACCTCCGTACGATGCGGTCATGTCGTTTTATTACAGAGTTCCTATGGCCAACGTCTAATTTCATCATCAGATCAGCTCTACGTCATAATAATATTGCATTGCCATCGGATTTATACACATATCATCCTGCAGGTGGTAGGACCTTGTGCAAGGTCCGCCCGGGTTGCTACCACCATCTTGCACGCTAATCCTGCGGTGAAGCAGCAGTGCTTGCACTGTTGTGTTTCGGCGCGGAGAGTAAGACAGCCGGTGAAATTACTGGCACTTGAGGTATTCCAACTTAGGCCTCTAGGTTGGACACGCATCTGCAATACCCCTGATGTTGCAGATGTTTATGGGCGGTGGTGATCTCTTACCACCAGGAGACCCACTTGCTCGTTTGCCTTCCAGTCGAATAAAAAAAAATCCTGCTCGCAAAAATTTCAGCTCAATCGGTTGTCCACTTCAAATTTAAGTTGAAATATTAATTCCACCCCAACAAACAACTAGTTACATTACTAGTTAATAAAAGCATGTCACCAAAATGTAAGCACTAGGACTAGGTGCAAGTATTTTGAATAAATAATAATTTTAAATTCCCATCCTCTTTGGCTGTCGCCCTGTAGTAGGCTGAATAGCGCTTCAAACTCATGCCATGCCCGCGCCAGAAAAATTAAAAATTGGCTGGACGCGCGCGGTAATTTCAGCCGACGGCGCGTACTTATTATTATTAGTGAATTAATCATAACCTGATTTTAAATTTTGACCTTGTAAATAAATAGTGTTGCTTAGTATAAATTACAACGGACATTTTTTAGTGTAAAAAACATTAAACATAGCGGCTGTGAGTGTTTTATTGAAGTCGGATTTTGTGAAGTGTGTGTAGTGTGTGTCGGAGGTTTGTGGATCATAAATTGTTATTTAGTCTTAATGCTGCACACAAAAATAAACCACGGCCTTAGAGATAATTATTATACTATCGAAGGTTTTATAAAATAGCGCTAATAAAATCACAAATTAATAAGTAGTTAAACATTAAAAACAACATAGGGTCACTCGCGTTGCCCCTAGCAACTGACGGCCGAATCTTAGCAGCCTAGCAACGAAAAACCGCTGAATGAAACACGTTTCTTGTATGAAGACCCCCCTTAATTTTTAACTTTATTTTATTTTTAGTATTTGTTGTTGTAGCGGCCACTGTAATACATAATCTGTGAAAATTTCAAGTGCCTAGCTATTACGGCTCAAGAGATAGAGCCCTGTGACAGACGGACAGACAGACAGACAGACAGACAGACAGACAGCGGAGTCTCAGTAATAGGGTCCCGTTGGCACCCTTTAGGTACGGAACCCTAAAAAGTACGTTAGTTGATTGGTGGTGTCAACGTCCCTATTGATCAACCTTGGTACATAAATCAGAGGCCGTATTGCCTAACGGTTCTGACGCTCGTGATCGCAATCTAATGACAGATTTTACATACAAAAACTGTCATTAGGTATATTGCGATTGCGAGCGTCAGAAACGTTAGGCAATACGGCCTCAATTTGTTTAACTGTTGTACCTAACTAATTATTGTATTTTAGCCGTCACTCGGAGATCTGGTTTTCTAAAGTTTTGATATTAAAAAAAACTTTCAGTTAATTAGAATTTACATACGACTACTTAGTTCTATTGTTCGAAAGTGCTTCACATCATTTGGCTTTCTTTTGTCTTCAGATGAAAATAAGAAGTATGCCAAAATGAAGAGCTTCATTTTAACCTCAACTTTTATTTTGTTTTCCAATTAAATTTTTGTTTGCGATCAAATTTTCATTTCACTCATGTTCTCATAATTTTAACAGGCTTGATTAAATCATCAAAAATGTGCTGCTTGTTAGTTTATTCTATTTAAGGACTCGTTTCACCACTATTTTTAAGTTTTTGTCATTTTATGTGACAAATTTTTAGGGTTCCGTACCCAAAGGGTAAAACGGGATGCTATTACTAAGACTTCACTGCCCTATGTCTGTCACCAGGCTGTATCTCATGAATCATGATAGCTAGACAGTTAAAATTTTCACAGATGATGTATTTCTGTTGCCGCTATAACAACAAATACTAAGAACTGAATAAAATAAGATATTTAAAGTGGGCTCCCATACAACAAACGTGGCTTTTTTTGCCATTTTTACTCGATATTAATAACGGCAACAGATAGACGTTTAAGTTATTCACAGAATATTTAGTTGTATATTCACTTTAAAAATAAATAATTAGAATAAAATAAACATCTCTAAAGGCGGGCTCCCATACAACAAACATCATATTTTGCCTTTTTTTCGTATGTCCAGTGCTGTGGATAAAGGTACGGAACCCTTCGTGCATGAGTCCTACTCACACTTGGCCGGTTTTGGTAACGACGCCTGTGATTATTAGGTATTTAGTTCGAATCGACAGAATGCAAGATATATGTTTGTAAATACAGGTACAAAGCCCAAAGAACAAAAGCTCCACCTAGGTGTAAAAAAAATATCAATGCACAAAGCGACAGCAAAGTTTTACAGAAAACAAAACCACTGACATCGTTTGGCATAAAAATCGTATTTTCCTGAAGGTGAAAATTTTAAAATTCTCATCAAATAATAGGTATCACAGGCGTAGATAAGCTTGTCTCTGAAGTGTTTCAATGGCGGCCATTTGTCATGCTTCCTGCGGTAACTGCCGCTATAGAATTCAACGTCGTCACAATGCGAAGGGACGAAGCCTTCGCTTGGTGTTTTTGGAGCAACTTTTTTTTTGTTTGAATTTGACGGCTTTTTTATGCAGGTAGCGAGAGTTTACGCTGTAATTATCTATATACAAGCTTTTGCCCGCAGCTCCGCCCGCGTGGTATTCGGTTATCGCGCGCTGTTCCCTCGACAACTGTGCATTTTTCCGGGATAGAAAGTAGCCTATGTCACTCTCGGGCCCATGAACAATTTTTATGCCAAAAATCACGTCGATCCGTCGCTCCGTTACGGCGTGAAAGCGGACAAACACACAAACATACAATCACACACAATTTCGCATTTATAATATTAGAATGGCTGTTTTGCGCCCTTAATGATGTTTGAAGGGAAGTTCGTCACATCTTCTAGCAGTAGGTATTACTAACTAACTTAAAATCAGGAAATGAAGAGTTTAAATTACGAAACAAGTTATTATTATCTACTTGTGAGATCCCGTAATTTTTATTACTTATGTAAAAAACAATTCTGTAATTCAAAGCTGTTCTTCGAAAATGAATAAATGTCGCTACCCTGATATCAAAGGGGTGTTGATAAGTAGATAGCATGAACCTTAGCTAAACAAGACTTTGACTAGATAGATACGTGTTTTTCAAAAATTTTCATGGTCTAATTTAAGTACCTAAATACCTAATAAGCAGCTTTCTCGCACAAAGACTATAGCAATTCAACGTGGGAATGGTGCATGCGTGATGGGCATACGAGGGCGACACTGAAAGTTTTTAGAACTGGCCACTTGTAAACAATATAATAAAAAAGTAAGTTTAAATTTTGAAAATGGAACTCTTTGCCAATATTATTGAGTATGTATTTCATTCATTTGTCATTAGTTTTACGATTTGGCGGCAAATTGAAAATTGACTGTGTCACGTCAACATGAATTTAACTCGCGAAAATTTTCGTGCAATGATTTTTTATGACTTTCGATGTCATTTAAGTCAACAAGAAAGCTATGATAGACTTCGATTGACCTTTCATGATGAAGCTCCATCTCGTGCGACCATTTACAGCTGGTTTAATAAGTTTAAACGTGGTCGCACTAATCTCACCGACGATCTGCGTGAGGGACGGCCTTCTACGGCGACGACTGAAAATAACATCAGTGTTGTGCAGCGTATGATAGAGACTGACAAAAGAGTGACGTATCAGCAGATTCGGACAAGCTTAGGCATCGGTATGAGTCAAGTGCATAAAATCCTCCATGAACATTTAGCGGTCAGGAAGCTTTGTGCGAGGTGGATACCTCATAATTTGACCGAGGCCCAAAAACTCCGTCGGGTTGATTGGTGCCGTGAAATGATTGAAAGATTTAACGGAGGTGACTCAAATGCTGTTTTCGACATACTTACGGGTGACGAAAGCTGGGTTTACTGTTATGATCCAGAAACCAAGAGACAGTCTGCTCAATGGGTGTTTCCTTTCGAGGAGTTGCCAACTAAAGTGAAGAGAGGTCGAAGCGTGGGAAAAAAGATGGTGGCCTCGTTCTTCGGAAGGACAGGTCACTATGCGACAATTGCTTTAGAGGATCAAAAAACAGTTACTGCAGAGTGGTACACTAACAATTGTTTGCCACTTGTATTGGAAAAAGTTCGGGAGAAGCGACCTCGAAGTAGGATCCTTCTTCACCACGACAACGCCTCGTCGCACACCGCCAGGCGAACGATCGACTATTTAGTGACGTCAAACGTGGAATTACTGGGTCACCCGCCGTATAGCCCCGACCTCGCACCTTGCGATTTTTATTTATTCCCGAAAATAAAAGAAAAACTTCGAGGAAAACTTTTTATGAACACCGAGGAAGCAGTGGGTGCGTTTCAAAAGGCCGTCGAAGAGACCCCTAAGGACGACTGGGCTAAGTGCTTTTCTCAGTGGTTCCATCGGATGCAGCGGTGTATTGATGTGAATGGACACTATTTTGAAAAGATATAATAAAACTAATAACTTGCTAGATTGCTCAGTTTTTGATTTTCTAAGAACTTTCAGTTTGACCCTCGTACCTAAGGGTACAAATTTAGATAATAATTTTTTGTTTTAATTTTTATTTAGCTATTGTAAGTTAGTTTAAGTTATGTTCATTTTATACTTAGTCCCTGTTTTTATACCCACTTTTGTTGTTATATAAAGTTTTAAAATTAGTAGTTTCTTATGTTAGGCATATTTCAATATTTGTTCATAAAAAATTTTCCTAATTACAAACCATTTAAGATTTGTTTACGCATAATCTGGTACATATAACTAGAATTTACCCGCGGCTTCGCACGCGTACAGTTGTAGTAGTACAGGTAGTTACAGTTGAAATCCCGGGATTATACAAAATTCCCCTATGAAATCTCAAAATGTAATCGTGATCTTCATTGAGATTGTGTTCAGAATAACTGTACAAAATTTCATGGCTCTAATCCCAGCTTTTGAAATTCCCAGATTTTATCCCTATCCCGTGGGAATATCGGAAAAATGTGTTATTCCAGACGTACAGCTACCCACATACCAAATTCATGCCTCTAAGCCCAGTGGTTATTGTTTCGAGATTTTATCCCTATCCTGTTGAAATATCAGGATAAAAAGTAGCCTATGTGTTATTCCCAGATGTCCAGCTACCTAAATACCAAATTTCATCCAAATCCGTCCATCCGTTTTAGCGTAGAGGAGTTAACAAACATACACACACAAACTTTCATATTTATAATATTAGTAGGATTAACATAATTTGAAGTTACTGTGACTTTCCTCAATAGATACAGAATATGGGTCGTGACTACGCTTTGATCCACAGGTTACAAAACACAGGATTAAAGATCAAAGAGATGATCTATAAACAACACAATCGAGAAGTCTCCTTCTACTTATTGTTACCGAGACAAGTTAAGCAGTTCAAACTTATGTTACCCAGTTACTACTTTAAGTATGTCTTCTATTTTAAACTAATAAAATCTTTGACTTTAATAGGTAGGTAACTACTTAATACAAATTGTATAATAACCTAACCTAGAAAACCTGATTCAAATAAAAAAACGCATTCTTATCGGTCCACCCGTGTATAAGGTACACACAGACACACTAAGCGATCAAAATTATAACACCCCTCTTTTAGCGTTGGGGGTTAAAAATGAACAATTATCTGGACAAGATTGTGAAAAGGATCGCTTGTAAATCAATTAAATTTCACTTAACGTGAACAAAAGCAGACTTTTATAATGACAGTAGGGCTCTCCTAACACACTTACAGCTCCATCTCGTCTAGAAAAATCTCATTATTCTTGGAAAATTTAATTAAGTACCAGTCCTCCAAGATAATGGTTGTCCCGCACAAATCTTCAACAAAGGTTTTTAATCACGCGTTTTTTTTTCTTGACTGCAATAGTGATGCACGGGTGGCACAATATGGTTTTTTTGTTTGACGTTAAATGTGTCACTTTCACACTCTGCGGGTTAAAAACCGGTGCACTTGATGACGAAATTTTTGTATTGTGACAGCTCGTACTGTGTAAAACTGATAATAAATACTATTGCACCAAATATGCGGTTCAAGTAATAATTAGGATGGGATTTGCTGTTTTTTACTTTTTTTTACATTTAGCCTTAACTTGTTTTCGGAATTTATCGGGACGAGTGTCGAAAAGGAGGTCTATGCCGACCTTTACGCTGCGTTTCCTCCAGAGATGTAAGAGGATATTATGTTGCTGCGAGGAATGTGTTTTTCATGAATGAACCAATAGAAATCCTTCATTTACTTATTCTCGCACAGCACAGCGCTACAAAGTTGAAATAGCTTAGGAGATCGAGGATAGGTGTAAAGGAAGCGTTTCTATTAATGCATGAGAAGCACATTCCTAGCTACACATCCTCGCACATCTCAGGTGGAAACGCAGCTTTAATAGCCTCAGAAAAAAAAAACTTAAAAAAATCGAAAACCCGACTGCCTTAAAAATACTAAAAAGAAGAAAACAAGTCTAGTGGGCTAGAACTTTGTTAAGTAGCTAACTTAAAGTTCAACAGTCGGGACCCAATAGGTAAGAATTTTTAAGCGTTACTATTGAAATCGTTTTTTCTTCTTTTTAGTATTTTTTTAAGGCAGTCGGGTTTTTTGATTATTTTAATTTATTGTTTAATTTCACACTTTTCGTAGTACTTTGATAATGTTAGATTTCAATGATTGTAACCCATATATATTTAGAATGGGCTAGTTATTACTTTTCATTTGATATCCTGCTCGATAAATTTGAATAAAAACATTTTTTGGAAACTTACAATTTGGCGCCAAAAATCCAGCATATTGATTTTTCGAGAATTTCATGCACCAGGTGTCACTCGCGTCATCAAGACGAATCCAATGACGTATCATTAATCAAAATTGGTTCAGCCTTCTTCGCAGTCGGGTAAAAAGTAGTAGGTGGGAATCTGATATCAAATGTGTGGAATGCTGCATCTATGTAGTAATCTGTAGTTTCTATAAATTTACAGTCAAATAATTTTATTTCTAGGCCACTATCTCCACGTCGTCATGATAGTTACGTCATTCGATAAGCGTTGTTATAGACAAATAAAATTATTCACTACGATAAGATTCCAAACTGAACCAGAAATCAAAATGTTTGACTTTAGACTACCAAAAGCCCTCAAGTTGTCGTGGTAAACATACGTTGAGGTAAACATCCAAGTCATATCAAACGTCTTATGTAACAGTTATAGACTCTGGGAACCTTGTCTTGACACACGTCGATGAAAATAGGTAACTTTTTGAACGAGTATCAAATTTACGTAACCCAATTTAAGCTTCCGACGACTAGACCGATTTGACATGTAGCATTTACTTTAGACTTAGACCTCGGTCACCAGCTTTATTGTTTTACATTATAATTTCAACATTGCTAAAACCTATCTAATCTAATATATAAGAACAAGCTAGATCGATTTGTCATCTCCGAAATTTGGCATGTGGGGGTTTTCGGAGATGACACATCGGTCTAGCTTGGTCTTATCTCTGGGAAAACGTTTATTTTTATATATTTATTATTAGTTTTAGCCCGAGCAAAGCTCGGTTGCCCAGATACTTTATTACTAAATTAACAATTTGCTTTTTATAAAGTACATTTGGCCGTTATTCTTAGTACTAATTTGTTCTTTATAGTATAAATTATGAGGACTCAAAAGGAGTAATTTAAGTATGTACTTTTACATTTATAAATCTGTTAGAGTTGAGTACTAAGTCTCAGCTTATTCTGCAAAAATCATTTTTAATACAAGCTTCTTTTGCTAACTGTACTTTTTGTCGACTTTACTTGTCGAAATTTCAAGTCGATGCCATAAATTTTTGAAGAGTTTCGTCTTGCGGATCTGGCTGGACTATAATACCAGGATGTCACTACCAGATTATTATATTGTCACGCAATTTACATAAGTATGCTATGTTTCAAGTTAGCAAAAAGTAATCATTACTGGATGTTGGTCGAATTCCACTTGGAAGATTTGACTACAGACAGACATCAGGACAGGTGAAACTAAATAAAAGCTTGTAATATATATAGCTTTTAAATTCGTTTAGGAACAATTTCAGGGAATCATCTGCGGTAGAGGTTTCACAAAAGCGGGCAAGACAATCAATTCTGCCCGTCGGGCCGGGGTCAGTTAAAAAACCATTTCCGCATACTCAGCTATAAACTCTGAAATTGTCTGCGTAGTTCTGGTAAATTTTGCACTGTATGAATGTTTTGGTAGGTACTTACCTATCTATTAATGTAACCGAAATTAGCTTTGTTAGATGCAGTCAAAAATAATATGTATCACTTCCAGATCTATTTATCCTTTTGTTTTGAGTCACACAATTAGGGTTACTCTGGCAGTCTGGCTGGTGCTTGTACCGTTCGTTTGACAACTTTGATATTAATTGTGTTACGTTTGTGATTTGGTCAAATAACTAAATAAACCAATCGCAAGCTCGTGGTACCAACACCACTTGGCGATACTTCATCTGTCAGGAAACTTATCTATACTAATATTATAAATGCGATAGTGTGTCTGTGTGTGTATGTTTGTATGTTTGTCCGTCTTTCACGTCGAAACGGAGCGACGGGTCGACGTATTTTATGGCATAGAGATAGTTTATGGGCCTAAAAGTGACATACTCGTAGGCTGATTTTTATCCCGAAATATGCACAGTTCCATTCCACGCGGGCGAAGCCACGGGCAAAAGCTAGTCAGAACATAAGCCAAAATCTAAAGTTTTTGGAAAAATTCGAGAATTATAGTTGGGGCTGACATTTTGAATAAATCGAAACAAAACTTAAGGCCGAGCTTAGACTTGAGACCGTAAAGCCAACGAGTTGGTAGTGGTCGATCGAGCGACGCAACGTAATGCAATTTGCACGATTTTTCTTGCAAGTCTAAACTCAGCTTTATACGTGTTTAGAAATTTGTGTTGCTACAGATTGCTATACCATAGAATGCTCAGTTGAATTTGTCGTGTCCTAGCTATGGCCAACCCAAACCTTTGACAAAGGCAACTTGCTGCAAGCAAAAACATCCGGTTTCGTGGACCACTTCCTGAAAAAAAAAACTTCGTAAGTATATCATTGATATATCAGTTAAGTAGTGTCAAAATATAAAACAAGCTGAAACAAGTTTAAAAGATTTTTGTTGATTGTTCCATGATAGTCTAGATAAATTTTAAATCATTAAATAAGGAATAAGTACTTACCTAGCTAAGTTAGTTCTATATGGTTTTGATACTGTTAGGTTTAATCATGATCAAGTACCACCAGAGCAAACGCCCGCCATGTCGCAAAGGCCAGGCCTAAGACCTTCTCAAACCTCTCAAGCTAAATGTTGCATATCCAAATACCCCAAAACTTAATCGACATAAACTATCCTCCCAACTCTCGAACCCCGTCCGGTTAAGAGCAAAACAAATCGAAAACCAATTAATCAAAGTTCAGTTGGAATGGTACAGAGAAATTGTCATTCTAGTCTATTTCCAAGTCCACGTGAGGCCTAAACCTTGAACGGCGAGCCGACGCGCCCCTGACCGTAGATATTTTTACTATACCCGGCTTTAGTGCTCAATTAGTAATAACCAGGCAATGGTATTGTATTATTGGCACACGTGTAGTCAAGGCAACTGAATCAAGTTATATCACATAATTTCATAATCCATTTCGCTATTACGAGTATACTTCTTTGGCAAATCTATTGTGAATTTGTGATGTCAAGAATATAATACCTAGTACAAAGGTATATCGTCGCTACTTTGAAAAAAGCCCGTATCTCAAAATCGATAATTTTACTGAGTGAACTTTGTGAACATTATTTCAAGAGTCAATTTTGTTGAAGACCGTATTGATTTGAGATACGAGATTTTTTCAAAATAGTGGCGATATAGTCCTGCTAGTCCGCTACACACTTGTACCGCTTCGACAAACGTATGCTTTGTAAATTGTAATAGCCATAGTAGATCCCCTTGTTTACGCATATTATATAGTTATGTAAATTTGGTGACAACACAACAATCTGGTAGTGACATCTTGGTGGTCCTGCCAAGATCGCCTTTGCAGGAAGGAAGGAACTCTTCCATAGTTAGTGTACCGACTTGAAATTTGGTACAGATAGTACCTATGTAGTTAGACGACAGTGCAATTACAGTCAACAAAGAGTACATTCGGCAAAAAAAGCTTGTATTATAAATGATTTCTTTAACAAAAAATTATAAATTTTTTATTATTATCAAATTATTATCAAATTTGAAGTGGATATCTTCAACCGATTGAGCTGAAATTTTATACGCATGTATAAATCCGATGACAATGCAATATTATGACATAGAGTTGATCAGATGTTAAGGCTAAAGGGTGACCATAGGAACTCTGTGATAAACGACCGCATCGAGTTTGGACTCGTTTAATTCGTCTTGACGAGTACTTTGGTGACCCGGGGAATAAAGTACAGTCAGCAAAAAAAAACTTATATTAGAAGAATTTTAAGAAAATCTTTTACTGAACTGTTTACGGAACCCTTCATGTACGAGTCCGACGCACTTGACCGATTTTTAAACCTTCTGCTCCCATATACCTTTCCGAGCGTTTCAGCTACTTGCCTGCTGGCAGTCAGTATCGGTTACGATCGAGTAAATCTCCTTTTAGCCTCTCGTTCTACCTCTTCTAAAACTCTAAAGTCTTTACAATGCAAGCTGCCAGGCTGTGTTACCGACCTCCATCAGGCAATCTCCCACCGTAGGATCTTTCAAGGAGGGCTTGAGAAGGATGTGGCTTACACATTTATATAGTAGTTTAATGATTTATTTATATCGTAGTTTATGTATTATATTGTTTAAAAGACTGTAGAGTAGCTTCTACTATTTTTGACTCTTAATATCACTCTTTGTCGGACCCTAACTGGTTACTCCTCTCATCTACTCAAAGGTTGACTGGTAGAGATCCCTTAAAGGGATAAGTCCGCCTTTGTACAAGTATCTCTAAGTTTGTCAATTGTTTTTTTGTTTCTTTTCTTTTGTACAATAAAGAGTTTACATACAAACATATGTACTTACATACGTAACTTGTATTATGATTTTTCTTATAGTTTAAAGTTTAATTGGACAAGCAATGTATTGCGAAATCCGCAATTCAGTTACGTGACGGCGATGCCATAGGCTATTGGATGCCGTACGTTCAAAATGCCATTTAATTTGTTTGGAATAAACGTAATGATAAAATGAATTAATTTTTGAAAGTTGCAGAACTAAAGTAGTTCCATTTGAGTAGCAGAACCTGTGGTTTAATTTTATGCTCCTATTACGGGCCCATCCTGTATGTAACTCGCAAAACCATTGCAAAGCATTGCGATCCTACAAGCGGGTGACTGAATATTGCGACTAGAGGGAAATCATTCGTGTGCGTCCGGAAATTGCCAGATTGAGTCACCTAGTGAACTAGTTACAGCTGGGTAGGCTGTGCCACTGAAGGTCCTTAACCCCAACAGCAGGGAGTTCTCCCTTTCTAAAGGGATGATACAGGGACCAAGGTACCTAATATCATCGAATTCATCGATATTTACTTACTATTACGACGCAGAAGGGCTACTCCGAAACACAAAATTCGAAGTTCGTATCGTACCGTCCCTCTCACTCTTAAATAACATATGGTGCAGTAAATGAAGGAAGTTGTTGTATGGAGACCCAAGCATTAATTCCTCAGTCGATGAAATTTTGCTTGGTTATTGTATAGTATGAGCCGTAACTAAAATATAAAAAAATCCAAAAAAAAACAGCTAAGTTAGGTATTTATAAGCTAAAAATCGTCACTACTTTAAAAAAAAACTCGTATCTCGAAATGGATAATTTTTCCGAGTGCACTTTATGACCATTACGTCAAGGTTCAATTTTGTTCACGTATTGATTTGAGATACGAGATTTTTTCAAAGTAGTGACGAAACACAAATCTGTTTATATTAGTAATTTAATTTAATTTATGCTGGGATTTTTTTTATATTTCATATATTGTTCCAATACGTTACATGAGTATGTATGTTGAAAAAAGTTTGAACGGAGCATTTTTTTATTTTTTATTTTTTTTGGATAGGTATTTATACAATACTCTTTATTTATTGATACTTTATCATACTGTCAAGTTTTTTCGGGCTGAGGAATTACTGTTGGGTCCACTATCTTTATTTACTGCGTAGGCGGGACGGTACGATACCAACTTCAATTTTCGAATTTCGTGGTAGCCTTGCAGTTCAACCGTCAAAATAAAGTTCAAGCACATCAAGGCCCCAGCCTTGGGCGCCACTTTTTACCCGACTGCCCGTAGGAGGGTTGGGTATTGAAGCTACAAATTTGAGGGCCGTATTGCGGTTACAACTAATAAATGTAGTTGTAGCAAAACGAATAAGTACCTAGACCTGTCACGTCGTACTCGTACACCTGGTAGATACCTATGACTTTAAAGCAGATTTTGGTTTTCGTTCCAAGTGATTTTTTACGAGTTTTTTTACCTAGTAATTAGCTATGCAAGTATCCCCAAGTAAGCGTGGTAAAGTAACCTAAGTATGATCTATAGGCTACATACTTAGCAAAAGTATTTTAAACTCATTTAAAACTTAACCTAACTAAAGCAGTCTGAACGCTTCCCTGGTAACAGATAAATTTAATGCTACTACAATAACTTATAAATTCCTCATTTAATTATTTCAAAAATCAAATAGGTGCGAAATCATGCGGCCAAATATTGGATTAGGTAAACTGTTTTTTTTTTTTTCTATAATAATATTATAAGACATCACTGCCATCTAGTTAAAACCTTAATCTTTAATTTGCCTATTGTGTGCGACTCTGACTGAAATTGTGCGATGAACTTACAGCGCCATCTGTTTAAATTATTTGAAACTACGGAATGCGCTAACCAACCTCTAAACTTCGGTTGTGAAGCGCTGTGATATTGCGTTTGGTTTCGATAGAATCCGCTAGATGGCATTGTACCTTAGTTGCTCGTTTCAAATAGATGTCAGTGCGGTTCTGTTTTTGAGATTCAATAAAATATACTCGACTGGCAAACCCGGCGCACTCCGTTTTGCCACCAAATGGCTTCGTTACATGCTATGTATCATAGATAGATGGCGCTGTATGTGAAAAAATATTTTCCCGCTTTTCTTTTTAATTTTTTTCTGAATTTTCTTTGCTATAAACCTCACGGAGCCCGAGACCTTTCCAACGAATGCAAAACCTTTGAAATCTTTTCTTGCGTTCTGGAGTTATAGCGTCAGGAAGGAAAACCCGACTTATTTTTATATATCGACCTAGTAAAAAAAGAAAAAATAAGTAAGCCTAAGTACAAATCATTTCACACAGTGACCCGATTTTACTCAAAAAGTTACTTACTATAAGCTAAAATAGGCAGTCCAGTGGTCCTCTCTCCGTATGGGTTTAGTTACTAACTGTAGTTATATTAGATTATTTTGTTACTAACAATGCTATGGACAGTAAGGATCCCCTGTCCTATAATGAGGTCTGAAATAAATCATTTTTATTTTTTTAAATTAATTAGATTCCGCTTTTGTAGGTATTAGGTAGATATACCTGTTATCTTAGGTACTTATAAAGTTACTTTGCGCATTGTTTTTTTTTACTCTAAGTAATACTGTATTTTTTTTATTCATTGACAAATAAATAAATAAATCAAAGAAATCTACTTTCATTTTTATAAGTAATTATTTAGCTATTTACTGTGGTACAAAATGATTCATGCCTTAATGACATCATAAGCAGAGGCATGCAAAAAAAAATCGTAAAAACGTTTGCAATCAATTAGCAGGAAGTCTCAGGCTGCTCTCGGATGCCTTTTTTATCCATAGTAAAAGACGGCTCTGCACAGGCGTGGACCGTATCACTAATAATTTAGCAAAAACTCTAAAACCTGAACTGAAAGGCACCAGTAATGATTACAGTCCTTCAGAGATTCTATCAAATCGATACCTAGATAAATAAACTGATTCAGAGCGACACTTTGGCAGAATTCCAGCCGTCGTGTTGAGATGTCGGGATCATCAAATTTACCCGGCGGCGGGTGCGAGAACAACTTCTGATCTAATGCTTGCTCTTCACATAACAAGCGAAGCGAGCATGTCGTCAACATGAATGGTATGTTACAGGGATAGTACTGAGACTGGAGGAGAAAACTAGTAAACCGAGATGTCCATTGCACGGTTTGGGCATCATACGTACGTAGTGGTTATTGAGTTATTCAGGCAGTGTATTAACCTAGAAAGAAAGACACGACTCCTCAACGCCCGCTGAAAATCTTGGCAAAGCGTCGCAAGCATCTCGCTGTTATTCGGAAATGGTTTCAAACTAAATAATACTAGGTACTAGATAATACTGTAAAACGCATTACTTTCTATTATTCTAAATAGATTAAAAATACTTTGACTAGGCAAGAAGTCAGGACAACATTATTAAGTGAATTCTTTCAGGATCTTCAAAATAAAACATAGCTTTAGGTACTGGAGGAAAAGTCAACGCAACGTACAAAAACCCTAAAACGAGGCTATTGGTATTTTGATTTTACCTTCGTCATTTTGTCGGTATACCTGCTACCATTCTTTCTAGTACCTACCTACCTACTTAGGAGTAACTTAAGAAAAGTAATTCTTTTTTTCATATGGTTATCAGTGAAAGAAAAAAAGAAAGAAATAAAAAAATATATATTTATCCATACTAATATTATAAATGCGAAAGTGTATTTGTGTGTTTGTATGTTTGTCCGTCTTTCACGCCGTAACGGAGCGACGGATCGACGTGATTTTTGGCATAGAGATAGTTTATGGGCCCGAGAGTGACATACTTAAGCTACTTTTTATCCCGGAAAAATGCGCAGTTCCCGAGGGAACAGGGCGCGATAACCGAATACCACGCGGGCGGAGCCGCGGGGAAAAGCTAGTTGCCCATAAAAAACATACATATAAATGAGAAATAAACATGCGCACCTGCAGTGCACCTGTTACAGTGGAAAGCCGCCTTTACTCGGAATAAGAATGATTTGCCGAAGCGATTTTTGAACAGGCAACGCGATCCACGTTTACAGTCGTGGAACATGCAAAATGGAACCGACAGTTAGATGTGTTTTCGTTGCGGTAGGAATGATGCCAATCGCAGGTTGAGGACAAATCGATACCTCCTCCTCCTCCTACTGATACAACTGACAATTTTGAGATTTTCGGTTTTTTGCAGATTTATTACTAAAATACTAAAATCTACCTGCCACAGAAATTTCGTACGAATATTCCTATTAGTTTCGGAAATAAAGTAACGTATATGATTGCATCTAACACCCAACACCCATTTGTCAATCGGTACGACGTATACTGAGGCAGGTCGCTTGCACCTATATACGCGGCACAGATATTGTGGAAGGGCGGTGCTCGTGTGGTGTAGCGGGCAGTTGCCTCAGTATGCATGCTCGCCATCGATGCATTTGGACGTTGTCTCAGTAATCTTAAACGATAGTTGATGAGGCTACATGCACAATTAAGTCTATATTATGTTAACTAAATGATTGTTATTGTATTTTACTTGTAATTTAATGTAAAATAAGTAATATCATTGCAAAATGAAGCAGGAGAGAGGGAGAAATATAGTTTCAATGGTTTTAAATAAACCGTGAACCAGGCCGTGATTCGAGCAGTAAAATAAGGCAGTTTAATAAGGCTTATCATATAATTGTACACTTAAATTTACGTTAAAATTCAAAATTCTCATTCATAAAATGTTATTTACCCGCATATACTGGTTTACGTGAATAAATCGTTAATTAAAATGTATAATTATGTTTAGTTTCACCGCTGCCGCCAAGAGCCGAATCTTTACGGGATGAAGTTTTGTTCAGTGTATCAATAATGTCAACTTATTGAAGTAAATTAAGGGCCAGTGCTATTAACTATTGTGATCAAAGATTAAATCTTTATAGATAGCACGGTGTCATTTATACATTTTTTAATAGTTGTTAGTCAACGTTAAAAATAAGTGATCACTTTTGTACCTTGTCGCTTTCAGTCGTTACATAATTTTGTATGGCTTTTCAAACATGACGTTAAAGTGACAAGGTACAAAAGTAAGTAATCAATAAGACTATTCTTAACATGTCATCATCATCAGCCGAAAGACGTCCACTGCTGGACAAAAGCCTCCCCCATAGAACGCCACAATGAACGACAACTCGCCACTTGCATCCACCGGTTTCCCGTAACTCTTACGATATGGTCAGCCCACCCGATGGGAGGCCTGCCAACGCTTCGTCTTCCGGTTCGTGGTCGCCACTCAAGGACTTTTCTCCCCCAACGGTTAACTGTTCTTCGAGCGATGTGGCCTGCCCATTGCCACTTCAATTTGCATATTTTTCCTGCTTTGTCAGTGACTTTAGTTCTTCGACGAACTTCCGCATTCCGGATTCCATCGCGCAAAGAAACTCCAAGCATAGCTCTCTCCATAGCTCGTTGCGTGACTCTGAGCCTCTCTAAGAGGCCAACAGCCAAGGACCACGTCTCAGCGCCATAAGTCATCACTGGCAACACACACTGGTCGAAGACTCTAGTCTTCAGGCACTGTGGATTATTGGACGAGAAGACATCACGAAGTTTCCCGAACGCTGCCCATCCGAGTTGGATTCTTCGGGCGACCTCTTTTTCAAAGTTGGATCTACCCAATTGGACAACTTGTCCAAGGTAAACATAGTGGTCAACAACTTCGAGTGCATCGTTCCCAACGATAACCGGCACGGGTGTGACATAGACATTTGATATGATTTTAGTCTTGTCCATGTTCATCTTAAGACCCACCTGTTGGGAGACAATACTGAGGTCACTAAGCATTGTACTGAGCTACTCCAGCGACTCCGCCATTATAACTATATTATCGGCACCACATCATCATTATTAACATGTATTGTTACTTAATAACAATTTTCTTATTATGTTACTAACTTTTTTTCAATTACTTACCATGGTTCAATATTTTTTTATTTTATTACTTGTTATAAGGAAAAGCAAAGTGTGTGATTATTATAAAACTGTATACAATTTTCTAGCAGAATTAAAGGATTGCATAAATCATTTGAATTCACACTTCTTTTTTATTCCATTTCAAGCATTTTTGCACAGAAAACTTAAAATATAATAAACTGTATAGTAGTACGAGTGATAATTAATTCAAGTGTATATTGGTACAAGTGACATATATGTCAATAAAGTAATGATGACGGGAAAAAAACAAGTACTTCCTTTTTCTTTTCAATCCTTATGACTACGTCATGTAATTATCTATGTATAAAACAAAAATATATTACATTTTAATAATTAATTACTTTCGCCGTATACTGGGGCAAGTGGTACTTAGCTCAGTATACCACACAACTACAACATGTCAAATACGCGTACACAAGTGCATCTGCAATTTTCTCAAAAACTACCATTAATTTCAAAGTTCCATTAATGTAGACTAAAGTAAAGCACTTTCCTTACTACCAATCCAAAATTTTGTAAAATTATCTGTAAAGACAAGAAAGTTACGAACTAAGGAAGCTTTGTACAGCTCTCCTGTAAAATCACAATTTTGCACTTATACCAGTATACGTAGGAGGTGTCGAAATGTGATCTTCAATTTTTTATATTGGAAGACGATGGTTTTGCTTGTGGATTTTCAAATCGCGTTTTTGAGCGATAGGTACTTGTATTCACAGAACATGACGAATGTTTCTTATAATTCAAATGATTTATATCGACTGCGGTTCTTTTTTGGTTAAAGTTGGGACTAATAAGAAACATTATTTAGCCTGTAACGTGAAGGATTTTTTGTGGTATCATCCAAATAATTGGCCGATAGGGTCAGGAGGTTCTCGAATGGCGTCCGCGGACCGGAAGACGAGCTGTCGGTAGGCCTCCAACAAGATGGAGCGATGACCTGGGACCTGGCTAAGATCGCGGGATCGCGGTGGATGTGAAAAGCACAAGACCGGTCTGAGTAGAGAGCCTTGGGGAGGCCTATGTCCAGCAGTGGACGTCTTTCGGCTGACATGATGATGATGATTCAAATACTTAATTTAAGGTTAGAGCTGCAGGGGTTTAAAAATAGTTCACAAGAGTGCTATTGATACTTCCGGTCACGCCCCGATAGTTCAAAGTAAATCAAATCATAATCAATGCCTTTCCGCTTATCAGCGATGTTTTACGATTTTATAGTAATAGATGCGTAAAATTTACGGCGGTCCCACCTAACGGACAAGTTACGCCAGCGTTTTACGAAACAAAGGAATGGATTTAGCAATTTAGGTCACTGGTGAGCTTTTACGACTTATTTTTTCATTCGTCCCCCTCCAATTTGCTGATAAATTCAACATGACGCGGGGCAATTAGGTTGATGCTTTGCGTTTTGGTTTCTAATAAAACAAAATTTTCCTCCGATTGTTTTGACTATTTTTAGAACTGGATACGTTGATGTCAAAAGGAAAAACTGATTAAAAGATTACTTCCGTCCGTACTTCTGAACGTCTGTGCGTGTGTCTGTCTGTCTGGAACGTAAAGAAGTATCAAGTTGGACTAGCTATAGAATATTTAGGGGATACTGGAGTCTCTTGAAATTGTTAAAATAAAGTTTCTAAGTACACGAGAACAAAATTGATTCAATTTTAACAAAGTTTTAAGATGGGGGCGAAAATGGAGCGCGCCAGGAGCAGTGACCTTATCCCATTGTTTGCAAAAGGTAAGTGGGAATTATTTTCGCTTTAAGCATGAAGACGCTTCACGTTTTTTTGCTATCCCTTGAATATTTATAGTGAACCTTTTCTTAACGTGTCCAAGTTCCGAATAGCTAGAAAAGTACACTGGCGGCGCGACTATGCTAGATATATTTCAGGTTTCAATTTACAGTGAACAACGGCGAGCCAATAACCATTAGGTCAATTCTCCGCGTCGGATCGGTCCGGGTTCTCTGGCGTGATAACCTTTGAAACGCTTACAGCTGATGTAACATAGTATATATCAGTGTATTTATAGTTATTTATATTTATTTACACGGTAAAAAAGGTCGTCTTCGAACTTTTAAATTTCATTGCCGTAGAAGCCTTATTTAAATTTTACCTACGGCTCCTAAGCAGAGGATTAGATAAGCTCGCTTGAGTTTCTCGAAATTTATGTGCGAAATTGCATTTGCAATTCACCATGAGCTTCTGCGGTAAGGAAAACATCGCAGGAAAAAATGTCCACGCTTAGAAGTAGGTACGAATAGGTACAGCCTGCAAGCCCTCTTGTTCGCAGATGATATGATTGTTATTGACATCATGCGACTGATTATAATAGTGTCGAATCAAAGTATTGGTTTTGATTTTGGCGAGTTTCGTTAAATCGAAGTTTCGGTATTGGTGGAAACCAGGACCAAAAACCCCCCCGATCCCCGATTGGGCAGACATTTGTATGAAAAATACGAATGTTTGTTTTCGAGTCTTGTATATTTACTGGGACTAGATAAATATTTTCAATTGCCCAAAACTAGGTTCACCAGTTTTGTTACGCCATCTGAGAGCAGTCGACTCGAGAATACGTTGCTATGTAACTTCAGACAAAATTATGCATGAGAATGACAAAAATAAAATGTCTGTGGCAAATGTACTTAAGTTTAGTTCAAACACTATACTAATTTACAAAAGTATCCCAAACAACACGCTTTATTCTGGAAAATAACGTCAAAAAATTGTACTGAGTTTTGGCTAGATCGCCGGATAATGGCTGTAGAATTCGCCAGTAGGTCATAACGATTACCTAGGTCGAGAGGCGTGGACGGCGAGTGCCCTCACAAACACGATAGCCCTACGAATTGTTACGCTCTCTCTTGACGCGACCTGAAGGGCTACTCCGAAACACAAAATTCGACGCGGTGCGGTCCCTCTGACACTTATACTATTTAATACGAGAGCGAGAGGGATCGCACGAAACGAACTTCGAATTTTGTGTTTCGGAGTAGCCCTTCTGCTCCCGTCTGCCATAGAATCGCATTAGCTAAACAACTGTACACAACAATGGCTATAAAATGGAAATAATACCTATCCACACTGGCAATCCCGGGCTTCAAATATCGGTGAAGATCAAAAAGTTGCCAGCGTTAAAGATGCGTTAGCACGAAGTTTTAATTCCATTGTGACACGAAAATTATCCATACAAATGTATGATTAATTTTCGTGTCACAATGGAAAAAGTTAATGAAAATTATATGTACTGTCGAAATCAACAGACTGTTCATAGCGCAAAAAAAATGCATAAGGGCGTTGTGTGGCATTGGCTGAAGGGAATCTTCAAGACTAATGTTTAAAAAACTTAAAATTCTTCCTCTTCCGTGCATTCATATTGCTTGAGATATCACTTTTTGTAAAAAATAATATTGAACACTTTACTGAGACTTTACTAGAGTATCAAATGTCAATCCCCAAGCTAGGAGCTATCGAAGAAATAAACTACTAGTTACAAGAAATAGACTGGCTCTTTGCCGCAAAAACGTGTACAGCATGGCGATCAAAATCCATATATACTAATATTATAAATGCGAAAGTGTGTTTGTGTGTTTGTATGTTTGTATGTTTGTCCCTCTTTCACGCCGTAACGGAGCGACGGATCGACGTGATTTTTGGCATAGAGATGGTTTATGGGCCCGAGAGTGACAATAGGCTACTTTTTACATACATACATACATAAAATCACGCCTCTTTCCCAACGGGGTAGGCAGAGACTATATCCTTCCACTACTAGGCTACTTTTTATCCCGGAAAAATGCACAGTTCCCGAGGGAACAGCGCGCGATAACCAAATACCGCGCGGGCGGAGCCGCGGGCAAAAGCTAGTTTTTAATAAACTACCGCCTGCCTTATTAGAGTTGCCAATGCGAAAAATCATTTGTATTAAATTGGCTTATGGCTTACAATTTTTATAGCTTCAATGAATTTTTCAATTTAAGGGAATAATTTCGATTATGGCATTTATTTTATTTTAATTCTATTGTAATAATTCTTATGATATTTATTTTGATTCATAATGATAATTTTATTTTCGATTATTTGGATATTGTGCAGTTTTCATATTTGCTTTTTATTAATTTCGTAACCTAGATTTAAGTAAAAATTTTTGCATGCCTACTGTTAGAGAGCAGCTAGCACTATTGATACTTTTATAAGTTAATACTTTATAAGAAATTCCAACATCACATTTATCCACATAGTGCTAAAGCAAATAAAAATATTTCATTTCATTACATTTTATTTAATATTTGTATCTATCTACAGTACTTACATAGTAATTAGGTATATCTACTCGTAACGTGCGGACCAAGTACCTAGTTCTTCGTCTCATAATATTTCCAAAGTATTGAGTAGGTGGATGTATTTTTGGCATGCAATCCTCTCTAAGACCATCCTCGTGTTTCGCAATGTCAGATTAGCAGCCAGTATTAATGTGGCTACAGGTAGAAAACCAATAAGTAATTCCCATTATGGTAGCTTCCTACAATATAAAAACTACTTAAGTAAATCTGACTTAAGAAGACTTAAGTTTAAGTCATCTTCAGCTCGGAAAGGCTATGACTGAGACTTTTATATCTACGGGTGAGGCTTGGAATTTTAATAATAATAATAAATTTATTTGTTTAGGCGTTTTTTTTAAACCCATACAATTTACAGTTAAAAATTAAAATTAAAAATCACTAATGTAGTAAGTAGTTTTAATTTTGACCAAGCGCGTGCGAAACGTCTCTGTTTCAACTTGAGCGGATATCCAATTATTCTTCTCTACAGGTTGCATTTCTCAACCGATTCTGGTGGAAATATAATGTCAGTAATCCGCATTTCGATAGAGAGTAGCAGAGCGGCGGCGCGCAGTCCGCGTGTTGCAGCAGCCGCCGAGTCGCGTTGCTCCGAAGAGGAAGGGCTACGGATTAACCCGAAACATGTCGAGAGAAACTCGTATTAGAGTTACCTAGCAACCGCTGAAAGTACTATTTTGTATTTTTTTTTGACATTCCATGACAAGTACGACAGGTTATGTATACTAACTCTACTACGAGGCATGTTAAATTCATTTCAAGCCGTTTATTTTTATTATATTGCATCTTAAATTTGATCCAATCATTGTCAAAAACGTTTAAAAGCTTTACATCAGAGGCCTTATTTCGCATACAAAAACTGTCATTTGATTGCGATCGCGAGCGTCAGAAACATTAGGCAATACGGCCTCTGGCCTGTTTCAAAACTATTCTTAGCTGCCAAATCGTAATTATCACTCACCCACACATGCACACATAAAATAGCCGTCGGCGTAGCGGTCCTTTGTGCTACGGCTACGCGTGCCGACAAATTTAATTGCTACGAGATCCTTACTGGCCCTGTACTACGAAGTGCAAAATTCCAACTTCGTTTGCTGCCGTCCCGCCAACATTTATACCGTGTAAAACGAGAGGGAGAGGGACAGCACCACACGAACTTCGATTTTTAATTTTCGCAGTAGCTCCCCTGTTTTTATTCTGCTACAAGCGCTACGTTATTGACTTCGCGTCCCTTGCTTTTAGGCTTTGTTTCGAGGCTTTAGTGCATTAGCTGACATACCCTTAATAATAGGGGTTGGTAAAAACTCAAATCTGTCTTTTATATTTTATTTGATGCAAAAATACTTAAATGTACTTACCAGACATTGCTTAAGGGCCTACGCTAGCTAGCGCAGGTGCACGCAGCGTGCCCACGCCTGCGGGTCGGGTACATGTAAAATCCGTCGCACGCGCCGCGCGCAGTTAGCGCTGCTCATACTATTGTTCGATAGGCCTCCACCCGCTCCGTGCAAACCGCGTCAGCTAGCGTAGGCCCTAAATACCTTGTAATTTTTGCTCTGTATGCCTGATTTCTGAACCGCTTACTTTTGTGGTGTACACACAATGAAGCGTCATTGTATTGTAATGTATTGTAAATTTCTTCAGTTGCAGACGTTCAAGCAAAAATAATATTAATAATTAAATATTGGTCCAAAATGGCGATTTTGGGGCGGGTCCAATCCTAAAAAAAAAAAAAAAAAAAAAAAAAAAAAAAAAAAAAAAAAGGGAAACACCCCCACTTGGAGCGATTGGACGAGGTCTGAGAACGCTCCGCCCACTCCTTCCTGTACATATGTACTTCACTTCTGGGACAATGGCAACTCCGAAGCACCTAATCATAAAAGGTTCGACCCGCGAACAATACAAGCCGCGCGAACAATAGGCGCACATTGTCCCTTTACCTGCTCTCCTCTGGCGCTAGCTCTATTGTTCCACTCACCTGACTAGCGTACCTTTTTTTCATTCACTTCTTTCCTTTTAAACTTGTACTATGCCATCAGCGTCTTTATAATTCACGTTGAAACTTGTAAAATTCTCATGTAAGCCATCTCCAAATGCAGGTTTGAACTTGAAGGATCTAAGTGCATATAAAAGCAAGCCTAGACAAAGTCACTTCATATCGTCTCACATAATTCATCAACAAATTGTTATTTTTCAAGCACATACAATACATATTCCATGCTTTGAGTTACACAGTGAATGATTAATGATTTCTCTTTTACCAAACCACCCACCGTGCACCGTCTTCTATTGTTAAAATTTTATTACTTCGTTTCTTTTGACCATGCACCGCCGTTCTCAAAAAAATGCTGGTTTAAACTTGTACACTATCTGTGTTGTTTCTCCTTTGTTCACCGGCATCCCTTTGTGTGTACCTGACTCGGAAATATGCCATGCACAAGTCTAAACTTGCAGGATTTTATTGCGTATAAAAGGAAGTTAAGACCATTCCGCCTCATATCGTCTCAAAGAATTCATAAGACAAGACCCCCGTCCAAGCGAGCCGTCGCAAAGTGTAAAAAGTTCAGTGTTTGGTTGATATACCTAGCAGTGTTTTCGTTGCTGATATGGATGTAAGTAAGCTCTTTTTTAAACTGTTTTTGGACCTGTTTGTTTTAATTTGTGTTTGACTGATATTTTTTACTATGTATCTCTGTGTTTCCTTAGGTGCCATCTAACTCAACTTTGAAGCATTGTTTAAAATATTGTTTTTTGCATTGTTATAGCTGACTGAAGAAAACACATTTAAGCACTATTATTATCCAGAGAATCACGAAGAACCTAGTGATGACGACGAAGGAACATTAGCTTTCAAAGTAAAGAGAGCAATCGCCAACAACAAGAGACCAAATAACAGTATTCACGGATTCTTTGAAAAACGCAAGAAAAAGAAGATTCCCAAAAACTCTTCAACTGTTAGCCAAGCCACTGCAGATGGTGTTGCTTTTATCAAAGCAAACAAAGACGAATCAGCTTACGCATCACACCTCATTAAAATCGAGGTGTATGATATAGACAAGATTAAGAACATTCCCCCGGCAGAACAATGGAAACAAGCAGAAGTGCGTGTTAAATATTACGCCCACTCCGAAGAAGATGAACACGTTCAAAAGGCCAGAGACGTGATCTACAACATAACTAAGCAGTTAGCATCAAAAAGTGATTGTGTTAATTTCGTTTTAGACAATAACAAATAAATTCTACTTAATTTCTTTTGGTTACCTGCTTAACTTCAGACTATCCTATTCTTGTGAAATACTCATTGTTTCGTTTGTGGAGGCAAAGTAATAATGTAAAATTGTTGGTTTGAATAAATTTTTAAAAACATTTTTTTGTATTATTTAATCTGTATCTGTGTACCACAACATATTTCCCTTGAAAATCCATCTTTTATATTTTAGGATTGAAGTAAAACAAAAAATAGATTGATAAAAAATTTATTACATAAAAAATGAATTAAACATATTTCTTATAATAAGATCATTACATAAAGAATTTTCAGAAAATAGACTTTGAAAATCATACATAGTTTTTCCTTTATTCTTAAAATACAGATAAACTAAACAATATTCACCGCAAACTGAGGTAAAAGGATTTTGAAATGATTTGTGGTTATAAAACCACCTCTTGGCATTTCTCTTTAAAAACCTCTTATGATAACCTTCTGGTTGTCGACCAAATGAATCAAAGTATTCTCCAACACCGTTAATATCAATGTAAATGGCAATCCAATGAGAACCAGGCTTGTAATCTGGATCCAAATTGCTGATAAGATAAATAGGTAGTTGAACAAACATAGGCATTTTGTTAGCGGCAAAAACATTTGATTTTATGTTCAAATTAATTTTACTCATAAAATATTCTATTTCCGATGTATCCATTATAGACTACGGTATAGATGTGATAGATTTAGTATACAGCTGTCTTATTTAACTATTGTAATCAACAGTTATATCTCGGTTTTTATTAATTTCTACAACATTATCAAACTCTGCATAAACAACACAATTAAGAGTTGTTGTTAAAGCTGTCTCAAAACGGACCTCTAATCTAACACTACCATGTCTAACTAAATTCCAATGTGAACTTGAACTGGCTGAAAGATCTGGAGTTAAGTCAAAAGCTAATAAACAATATCCTCCTCCATATCCTTCTCTTGCTATTTCATTACCTTCATTCAAAAAATGGATACCAGTACCAGAAAACAATGTATGATAAGTGGATACGATCAGCCCATCTTTGAACGAGGGTTGTAATGTTTTTGAAGGAACCTGTTGTCCATCAACGTATAAACTAAATGAATTTATCCCATGATTATCAAAGTTGAATGGATTTTGCGTCAAGTTACCATTAAATGCAGAATTTTTTACAAAACCTATAATACATCTTTTAGGGACCTGTCCTAGGAATATATTATCTAGAGTCTTAGCCTGAACTCCCGAAGATATTGTCAAAACTTTAACTTCAGCCCTGGTGATAGGATATTTAGCTGTAGTCGTCGCCAGCACTTTTTGATGAGCAATTAATACTGAAGGATTTATTCGAGCCTTACGGATAATGAGACTGGCATCAGTAATTTTAACTTTTATTTTTGTGTCCGCGTTGTCACACATGAGATTGAATGCTTCTTTACTACGAACTAATTTAACACGTATTTCCACACCATTAATCAAAAATTTCTCCTGATTAAATATATCACCATGTAAATGACCAATCATATCAACCTCTTTGTTCACTTTAACCAACTCCACTCTCTTAGAAAATCCTATATTGGTTTCATCTGTAGCATCCATTTTATGAGGAGTATCAGCATACCATAAGCCACAGGTCAGATGAGAGCCTTTTGCTGCTGGACCATAGTTTAGTAGGGTCTCTAAATATGCTCGATATGCATATGTATTATTTGGAGGTGACACAAGTTTTTGGTTTAAATATACATCTAGTTGACTAAAAAGTGAATGAAGCCAATTATTAACCGGTGCAACATGAATAGTTTTAGAAATGTCATTTGAATCAGCACTTGCTATCTTAGCTTTAATATATAGCATAGTGTGGGACAGATCAACATAATCATCTCCAGTACCTGGTACTTGAAATTCTATAGGTCCATCATCACTTAATGATGAAATTGGTTTATAATGAATCCACTGACCGCTTTCGACGCTTGTTTGTGTTGATGGTAGAGCAAATAAGTCTAACTCTGACTTAGCACATTCACATGAATGATTATGTAAAAACGACATAGTTTAGATGGAAAAAATATCTTCAAATTTAGATTTTTTTGATGATTTAGATGATCGTCCTTGTAGTGTTTTACGCTTAATGATGGGCTTTCTCGACTTTCTTATACTTTTATACCCTGAACCACTCATTAATGATTCGATTTTTTCATCAGCTTTCCTTTTCAAATTAGCACTAGCATTTTTAAAACGCGACTTTACAGACTCTTCCATAGGGTGTGAATTCATCATATCTGATAGTAATCCAACACCGGCGTTTAAAGCTTCTTTCCCAACGGTTCGAAATCCACTTGACAACAAAGGCAAAACGGATCTAAATAACCCCCCTAAGAAACTTCCAATTCCATGACCACGTTGATGAGAAACACCTTTATACACTATACCAACCCCAGATCCAGCCTGATTTGTATAATAATGTTGGTACGGGCAAAGACCGTTAACGATTCTTCGACTCATTTTATACGTCTAAAATGCAGTTTAACACACGATGTGCCGAACTGGAATGGTACTTTACCGCCGACGCTTGTTCTTATATCTGTTTCAATCGTATCAAACTCTCTGCGCATAACAGGTAAGTAGTGCGCCGGTGAAAATGCATGCATTTTGTATGCTCCATAAATGTACTTCGTTGGATCTAGAGGTATGATTCGTATTAGTGATGTCATTACATCACCTACTATCTGCGGTTGGATAATATCTGAATAAATGAAAAGCTGCGATGGCAGTCCCAAGTACAAGTTAATGGGATATTTTCCATTTGGTTTTGTGACTAAATTAGTATTTGGTTCAAAACCTAACTGGAGACTTAATTGCGGTGATGCGATTAGAGATATTACGTCAGTATCCTGACGAGTTGATATTACAAGTTTGGTTATTTCATCGTATCTCAATTTAAAATGATTTCGTAACAATGGGTGGTCATTAAAAGCACTTAAAAAATGATTAACACTATCGTACGTAGTCGCAGGAATATGCGCCTTATATTCTACAATTATATTCGAATCTGTTTTGTTTTTTGAACCAGCACTTTCGTTTAAACGTGTTTTCTTCTTTACGTATAGAATGTTTTCATGTTCTTGTACATTAAACATTGTACATGGATAATGAAACTCAACCAAACCAACGACCCATTCCCCTTCTAACTTAACAGTTTTAGGTAACTTAGTTATGAAGTTGGCTGCTGTGTTTCCAGGAAAATAAGAAATGGAGCTATTGCTCAACAGCGTCAGGTAAAAACTATCTTCACTCATATTTGCTCTAAATCCGATGCCGGGATCCAACTATTAAATTTGTCAGGATAACCTTTCCACTTGACTAGCACTTCCTTTCTACCTCGAACGCGACGCGATTGTATTATTTTATCTATTTTGTACTTAGTGGAGGGGTCATATAATACTTTCTGTAGCTCTTTTGAATAAAATGTACCTGTAATTGGTTCACCCTCCAAATCTTTTAAAGTATATACAATCCAAGGAGTTCTCCTAATAATTGAATCAATCACAAATATTTCATCACTCCAATTAGTTTCATAACCTTTTTGAAATACATGTTTATATTTAGTTATTCTAACATGATCACCTATTTGAAGTGAGGGACATTCATTTATATATGTTTTATTTTCCTTTTCTCCATACAAATTTTGCCAAACAGTCATGATATTATCGTAGTTTACTTCGCTTGGTCTCATTTTTATGCTTGAATGGAAACTATGATTATATGAATATATTAAATCTTGTAAGACGTCAACGTATTTGTATGTATTTTTAAACGTAAAGTAACGCCACATTTTCATTTTAAGAGTTCTCTGAAACCTTTCCACTGTGCTAGCTTTAATATCAGGATTATTAGTAGTATAATAATTAATATTTCTACTTTTAAAGTACTGTTGTACAGCTTTTGAAACAAACTCAGTACCTTTATCAGATTGAATATGGCGAGGAGTGGCATTAGCTTCTGTAAAAATGCTATCAAAACAGGATTTAACAACTTCAGGTTTTTTACTCTTCATTGCTCGCGCAAAAGCATATTTACTAAACACGTCAATAACACAAAGAATATATTTGTATCCATCATTATATTGAGCATAAGTACGCATATCACTTAGATCAGCTTGCCAGAGTTCATTATAATTAGATAATATGTACCTGTTTCTAGTAAACCTTCTGTGAACAGGTTTATGTAATGTGTACGTTTCCTGAGACTGCAGCCATCTTTTTACTTCCTTTTTACTCATTTTACCTTTCATCTCTTTCGCCAACTTATTGATGCTACTGTATCCGGCAGGATTGGACACATCGTAGTAAATCCTGTGAATATCTAATAGGGGGTCCATCTTTCCCAATTTAATTTCTTTTTTTTCGAATCACGTGTTCTACTAGAAATAGGTGTAGATGCGTTTTCCGCTAATGATGAATTTCTTGCAATTGTAGACGAAAATGGTGTGTCGAGCTCCTTTAATTCCCTCTCTCCAAGAGATTTTTTAAAAAATTCTGCGTTAGTGGGGTTACCTATACAAGATGCAGGCACTCTTATTTCTTTTAAAATTAAGGTGAATTCTTCCCATCCCTTTGGTTTTGTACGTTTAAGAGGTCTAATCACATCGTTTACTAGATCCTCAATATTAGTATTTGGGATGGTGTGGTTGTTTAATACAACTTCCCCTCCAGGCTTCCACCAAATTTTATTTTTATGAAGCATAATGTTATCCAGTAAAGTTTTGGTTTTCTGTTTGTAAGATTTCGGTACTCTCTCTATGATATGAGATGGAGTAAATTCCAAAGGATAATGTTGAGTCGGTGTGTCAGGTGGTGGGGTGGTATCAAGTTCTGGTAAGATCGGATTTAAAGCTGTAACATTATTAACATTTTCCTCCTTTTTTAGCTCTGGGACTAAATCTTTGTGGTCGTTGTTGCGGTGGTCAAATCCATCCGTAACTATAGGTATTTTAAAAGGTTTTCGATCTGCTTCAGCAAAATGCAAAAATCGTTGTAGTGCTTGGGAATACAATGCCCATTTTTCTCGATCATCCATTTAACCTTTAAGTATTTTTTGCATCTTCCTATCTAGACGAGATGATGAGTTTTCAGTTAGATTTTCATTGTGTTTAAGTCTTTCAACGAAATCTTGCTCCACTAATAGCATTTTTTTCATATTCTCCATTTTGATTATGTTATAGAGTTAAATAAAGCACTTAAAACGGCGCCTAATATAAGAGGTAGAAAAGCACCGCCCTTTTGAATGATAATGGTTTTTCTAAGTTTTTGTTTTCCCTTTGAAACTAATTTTCGCAATATATTTTTATGTTTATTTAATTTTAATTTTTCTTCTTTTTCCAATGGAATTTTCCCTTTTAAAACATTGTAAATACACTCACATATAATGTTTATTTCATCATCATCACAAGCTTTAAGCAATGCTGTGCGATATTTTGGTTTGAGTACTTGCAGCGCTTCTAGTAAATGTTTATATGTGCTCACACTCTCGGACATCATTTAGAACTGACCAAAACCAGTTGGCTCTTACCATATTTAAATCCTTTTTTAGGAATATAAACTGTGCAATATTTATCGGATGGAAATATTTTAGTTTTGAAACGACATAAGTCATCAGTATTTTGTTTCAGATCAATCATTAGGTAACCATGAGCATCTTTGGTGGCATCTTTGTAGGCTTCATCTACGAACTTTGAGTTTTCAGGGCAAACTTGTCGTGACAAGTAACGTATTTGAGTTTTGTCTCTAGGATTTTTAAAATATATAATGTAACTTGTGTTCAGCGAGATGTCGCGCTGACCTTTTCCCTGGTGAAATAAATTTTGTGTAATATAAAAGACGCTTAAGTTTCTATGATGACTACCTTTTGTGAAAATGTCAACGATCCGTCCATCTGCCTCTCTCATCAAATCATCGATTATAAGAAGTTTAGGTTGCTTCCCGTCGAACATGTTGATATCAGGTATACCCTGACTATAATTTACATTTTCCAGGTTGTACAAAGGTTGCATTTCATCATAACACCAAATTACTTCCGAAAAATCTACGTCACACATTATTTTACAATCTTTTAAAAAATTCGTGACAAAGTTTGATTTTCCACAACCACTTGGACCAGCCACTATGGCCGTGAAACTTATATTATCTAAGCCGTGAAAGGATGACAAAAGTGAATCATTATTTATTATGTTATGCAAGGAAACACGTGCCGATTTCAAAAGGTCTTCGTCACAAATGATAGAAGTTAAAATTCAGATATGGTTATATAGTTATAGGTAACAAAAGCAAAGAAACAAACAATATTTTTTATCTTTTATTGAAACTACCAGCGCTTCGGAAAGGCCATCATTGCCAAGAAGAATGCGCCGCAAGAAACTTGGCAGAAAGTCAATAAAAAAAAACTAATACAATGAAACCTATTTTTATCGTCTTATCGTTAGTGCATGCACAAATATTACAAAACTTTTTTTTTTTTTTTTTTGTAAATATATACACAATGAAACCTTTTTGTATTTTCTTATCGCTTGTGCATGCACGTTTGTTATAAATATAAATGTACAATTTACCGTCTTATCGCTAGTGCATGCGCAAATATAACAAAAAAACCTTATAAGTATATATATATGTACAATAATAAAATTAATTAGGAATGTATATCATCACATATTGTACAGAAAGTAATATTAAAATTGAATGTTCTTTAATCTATAGTGTCCCCAAGCAAGTGTGTCAGTTGAATTTGGCAACAAATATCGTTTCGTGTCGCAGTGTGACAATGATATTTTATTTATTTTTTGAGTAAATATTACATGTTTGATTGATCTGAACCGCATCATTTCACACAATAGTTTTCTTTTATTGAATAAACAGTCTTTATAGTCTTCCATACCTAATTTTTTAGTAACACATTTATTGACACCTTTTGATTTTGCTATTATAGTGCTTTGTACATCCATTGCGTACATTTTTGATCGAAGACCAACAAACTCTTTAAAAATTTTGCCATTATTTTCGTCTTTAAAGAATCCTAATTGTTTTTTATTCAGTAATGGAAAACCGTATACATTGTCCGGAGGATAGTCAGAGGTATCAAAGTGCGATACCAAATCTGATTTTATATCGGCGTACAAGTTTTCTGTAAATATCTGATAAACCAGACTGTCCGTGTCTGTATAGAGTAATTTAAGATTTTTTTGGAATTTTGTTTTCATGAAATCATAATGAAAGCTATACATTAACGTTTTTGACAAATCGAGTACGCAAAATCCTAGGTAAATAGGCTTGTTGTACAATACTTTTGTTTTTTTCAATTGAACTGCAACCAAATTTTCGGAAAATATAGATAAACTGTGAAATTCTGGTTTTGCAATTAAAGATTCAACGCCTTCAGTTTTTCCGCGATTTGTCCAGTGGTTCCGTAATTTTACATTAACTCTTTTATTTACATTTTCCATCGTTTTACCAAACACTGAATTGTTCATTAACTTAAAGAAATCCTTTTCAAAATCTGATTTGGCCATAGAACGCATTCGTGTGTTCAAATCTATGTATGGTTTCAGCCACGGTTTCTGCTCAAACTTTAAAACTCTATGAATTTTAACTAAACTTAATCCCGATTCTAAACATTGTTTAAGATTTCTATAGTGAATGACATAATTTGTTTTGTTATGCAAGTTAGGAATCAGCTTTTTGTCTTTAGAACCGCCTAAACACACATTTTCCGGACAGAATGGTAAATCAGAATGTAAATCATGTAATTTATTAGGATATTCCAAATCAACTTCTAAAATGTACCCATGTTCAGCGTCATCGGGTACATTAAAATTTGTGTTCACATCCACCCATTCAAACTTGCCAGTGGGAAGACATTGCGACATTGCCCAACCGTACAGATTATTTGCATCGAGATACATCAAAAATGATGATGGCAAAGTACGATCATATTCAGACATAAATATATTATTTGCTTTTGCATGTCTGTTACTACATTGGGAAATGCCACCTCTTATATTATTTGCTATAAAAGTAACTTTGTCAATATCAGTTAGAAGTTCTAATTTGATTTTGGTGTACATTAACATGGCGTCCCAACTTAGACCCGGCGCTGTATAATAATGAGCAGGATCCAATCCATATGTTTCCATACAAACATTTCTAAAATTTTCAAATACATCCGCTAATAACAAAACGTCTGTTTTTAAATAAAGGTTTGAATAGTCTCCCATATTTTGACAATTAAAGTGATTCCATACATCACAGGCATGTTGGTAATCATTTTTTGAGATATTGACATCATTTAATGAGCTGTAAAAATCTTTATATTCGGGAAGGCTAGTTGATTTTAATGATTCTAAAGATGTCATATGTTCATATGGGTATACCCCTTTTCTTAATAAACGTTTAAAGTCTTGTTCGCATGGAAAATTTAATCGAAGTTCTTGAAACTGTTCGGGTAGTAAATTTTTGGTTAATTTATCGAGACTACTACTCATAAATTTAAAAGAATCAAGAAATTTTAATTTCATAGTACGATTATTAATATTTAATTGCTTTGAGAAAGAAATATATTTCTCTTTGTTTTGCGGAATAATTTCTATGTTACCCTCTTCAAATCCCAGTCCATGTACTAGAAAATGGGCGTCATAGTTACTTAAATTGTGTAAAAACACAGGTACAAAATTAGGGGATCGATATTTCTGACAACAAGACGGGTGAGCTACTCCTTCAAAAGCACCAGTATGATGGCTGTAAGAAATGAATATTTCACCATTTAAATTATTTTGACAGATGTAGCACGTTTTACTTTGGGCGATGGTTACTTTATCTTGTACCGTTAAAGGCAAAGGACTTTTTACAAAAGTGTTCTTCTTGCAAATGTTCTCTAAATCACGTTTAATAAATTTCATGAATGTTTCTGCACAATTTTCACCTGTATATGTCCTATATACAGACAAAGTATTATCATATGAACATTTTATATAATATCCGAAACTATACACCTTATGTTCCTGTATATTAGTAGTCGAAGATTTACTTGGATCGTTTATACAAGTATTAATAGGATTTAAAAACGCTTCGAAATCTGCGTATACTACAAATGGGAGCCTCAATTTACGATCGTAATTATTAAATGATATTTCGCTAGAAGGAACTAATTCATTAAACCAGTTTCTCTTGGCTTCGTTTTCAGAGGGCAAGTTTGTACAGACATGGAAACAATCATGATCTTGATGTTTCTGCAAATTTTCGCGTGACTTGAAATAAATTAAACATCCATCACAAATATAGATCGCATGCTCCGATGATGTCATTTGTTTTGATACTAATCTTGAAAGACTTTTTATATAGCAATAATGTCCGTTAGTACCTTGATTTATGTACAGCAAGTTTAAATGGGTGGCTTTCCTACTTTTTGTTAAGTGTAATGGACCAACTACCTTATTTTTTTTGCTTTCTGAGTCGTACTCCAAACCAAAGACATTAATGCTGAGATTGTTCAACATTTCAAATTTATGGATATCGTTTATTTTAATTGGGAAAGACAGATTATCAAATTTTAATTTATTCCTGTGAGATTTATATGACGCAACCCTGTTCACATTGTTATTAGGTGTATATAACCCTGATAATACAGCCCAACGAAAACACTCATGATCTTTGTTTTGGACGTTTATAATTGCATTTTTGTTTTTTATATCTTTTGGTAAATCTATGTAAGATGAACCGCGTAATGGATTGAATTTATTCACATTCATGTCTAAATAGTTTATTTTTGTTAGACTCCACCCGCTGTCTTTTTTTTCGAAATTGGTTACTTTATTTATAATTTCGTTTGTAAGTAATGAAAAAATGTAGTCTTTAGAATCTCCTTTGCAAACAACATAATTAAACGTTTGAAAATCGAATGTATTATTTAATTGCTTAGTTTGTTGTGTAAAGTCGGCATGAAGTATAAAATTTACTTTTACTACAAAGTGCTCTACTATGGATTGATCAAATAATGTAAATATTTTGTCTTTAATGTTTTCTAAAAATAATCCCGGTGTTTCTAACGGTTGGTTAGTGATTGAATCTGATACAATTCTGTACGTAACTATCCTATTTCCAAACGCGCTTTCAATTATCTGAATATTTTTAAATTCTCTGCTGACACTTAATACATTATTTTTGTGAGTATTACTTTTTAAATGATTTGTATAATATTTTCGCGAAACTGACACATGACACATAGAACATTCAATATAATCATTAATTTCTGTACTCACGTTTTGATTTGAAGACGATGCGGTTGACGTAGATGCGAAACTGATTGGTGGGTTAGGACGTTTTTTCTTTGTCTTAACTGGAGTCTCTTCGGCCGATTCAGATGATCTTCTTTTTGCACCGCATCCTTCTTGTTCAGGTTGCAAAAATCTGTAAAAAATAAATTAATTATTAAAATAACAAATTATATATATTTAATTAACTATAAAACACATCCAAGTGAAATACTAACTCTTTAATGTTTACACAGTAAACAGTATGCTTGCATTGGAAATACGCCATCAATTACATCAGATATTTCAGATTTTTCCATGTTATAGTTGTGTCCAGTACATGGTGTAAAATATGGAATAATATCCGAATCCTCTATCCATGTCACTGGTAAAACTTTGTTTAAAAACCACATTCGAATGTAACGATGGAATTTACTCAAAATTAGAGATTTATCTAAACTTGCCACTTCGTTTAGAGATAAGTTCAAATTGAAATACATTTTAAATGAAATTCGTAAAACGCAAACTCGAGCACGGTCACAATGGTTGAAGTGACAAGGGGACTCCGCTTTTATACTCAAGGGTACCCCTTCCTATTATGACTAGCATCAAACAAGTTTCAACGCGATGTTCATCTTGTCAATGCGGGCAGCAAACAAACATAAAAATAGTACAATTATCACCAAAATAGTAACTTACGTTTTCAAATATTCTTGCTCGACTTTCTCGCAAAGCTCGTACAAGTCCTGATCTTCAACTAGTTGATCCAGTTGCTGATTGAAGAAACTGCAGCTCTGCGTGTCCATGATGGTGTTTTGGAAATGTGGTATTTTAAGTGAGACCGACTTCTATTTATACCAGCCAAGCTCAGTCTTAAATATTACACACTATTTTGCTATTGTATAGCAAACAAAAATATTTAGATATGAAACAATACAATGAAATATCGGTGGACTGAGTTGAAAGGTTTTACGTTTGTACTTTGCCTCCACAAACGAAACAATGAGTATTTCACAAGAATAGGATAGTCTGAAGTTAAGCAGGTAACCAAAAGAAATTAAGTAGAATTTATTTGTTATTGTCTAAAACGAAATTAACACAATCACTTTTTGATGCTAACTGCTTAGTTATGTTGTAGATCACGTCTCTGGTCTTTTGAACGTGTTCATCTTCTTCGGAGTGGGCGTAATATTTAACACGCACTTCTGCTTGTTTCCATTGTTCTGCCGGGGGAATGTTCTTAATCTTGTCTATATCATACACCTCGATTTTAATGAGGTGTGATGCGTAAGCTGATTCGTCTTTGTTTGCTTTGATAAAAGCAACACCATCTGCAGTGGCTTGGCTAACAGTTGAAGAGTTTTTGGGAATCTTCTTTTTCTTGCGTTTTTCAAAGAATCCGTGAATACTGTTATTTGGTCTCTTGTTGTTGGCGATTGCTCTCTTTACTTTGAAAGCTAATGTTCCTTCGTCGTCATCACTAGGTTCTTCGTGATTCTCTGGATAATAATAGTGCTTAAATGTGTTTTCTTCAGTCAGCTATAACAATGCAAAAAACAATATTTTAAACAATGCTTCAAAGTTGAGTTAGATGGCACCTAAGGAAACACAGAGATACATAGTAAAAAATATCAGTCAAACACAAATTAAAACAAACAGGTCCAAAAACAGTTTAAAAAAGAGCTTACTTACATCCATATCAGCAACGAAAACACTGCTAGGTATATCAACCAAACACTGAACTTTTTACACTTTGCGACGGCTCGCTTGGACGGGGGTCTTGTCTTATGAATTCTTTGAGACGATATGAGGCGGAATGGTCTTAACTTCCTTTTATACGCAATGAAATCCTGCAAGTTTAGACTTGTGCATGGCATATTTCCGAGTCAGGTACACACAAAGGGATGCCGGTGAACAAAGGAGAAACAACACAGATAGTGTACAAGTTTAAACCAGCATTTTTTTGAGAACGGCGGTGCATGGTCAAAAGAAACGAAGTAATAAAATTTTAACAATAGAAGACGGTGCACGGTGGGTGGTTTGGTAAAAGGGAAATCATTAATCATTCACTGTGTAACTCAAAGCATGGAATATGTATTGTATGTGCTTGAAAAATAACAATTTGTTGATGAATTATGTGAGACGATATGAAGTGACTTTGTCTAGGCTTGCTTTTATATGCACTTAGATCCTTCAAGTTCAAACCTGCATTTGGAGATGGCTTACATGAGAATTTTACAAGTTTCAACGTGAATTATAAAGACGCTGATGGCATAGTACAAGTTTAAAAGGAAAGAAGTGAATGAAAAAAAGGTACGCTAGTCAGGTGAGTGGAACAATAGAGCTAGCGCCAGAGCCGAGAGCAGGTAAAGGGACAATGTGCGCCTATTGTTCGCGCGGCTTGTATTGTTCGCGGGTCGAACCTTTTATGATTAAAAAGGTACGCTAGTCAGGTGAGTGGAACAATAGAGCTAGCGCCAGAGGAGAGCAGGTAAAGGGACAATGTGCGCCTATTGTTCGCGCGGCTTGTATTGTTCGCGGGTCGAACCTTTTATGATTAGGTGCTTCGGAGTTGCCATTGTCCCAGAAGTGAAGTACATATGTACAGGAAGGAGTGGGCGGAGCGTTCTCAGACCTCGTCCAATCGCTCCAAGGGGGGTGTTTCCCTTTTTTTTTTTTTTTTTTTTTTTTTTTTTTTTTTTTTTTTTTTTTTTTTTTTTAGGATTGGACCCGCCCCAAAATCGCCATTTTGGACCAAAATAATTGAGATCTGGAACCGTCGTATCCCTCACTACTAAGTATTAACTTCTTCTGTGACAAATTTGCTGATCGCTATTTTGTGGAAAAATGCAATATTCCGAGATAAAAAGCATATTTATTCGACGTTATGAACTGTGCCAAAGTTCATTTTAAATCTGTTACTTAAGCCATCTATGCGTGTTTGAGTATCCAAACATGACCTACAATATGACGCGAAATTGGCGAGTTTATTTATTTGTAGGAAATGAATAAAATATAAGTTAAGTACGTAAGTTCGCCTTTGTATTTCATTTCATCATCACATATAAGTCAGTGTCCAATTAAGTTTAAGTTACAGTACAGTAGCATACTTTATTAATGTTAATAAGCCTACTTCAAGTCCTTTCATATTTTTTCACAAACACAACAAGAAAAAGTTAAAGCACTCAACAACGCCTTTAAGAGGAAGTCATTGTAAAATTGTAACATCTCGATACAAACCGTGAACAAAGAAACGTGAGAGAATTCTTGACCCATATTCAAGACTAAAAATAAATTATTTTGTTTCAAGTATGATTTTCAAGCCTGAAATAATCCGGTGCTTAGATTGGTTCTCCTTTTATAGCTTTCGTTTATTTCACGAGATTTTTTTACTTGTTAGATTATTTTACGGAACTGAACTAGAGCTACTTATATTAATGGACGTAAGATAATAAAAGGGTGGTAATAATATGTTATGAAATAAATTTTACGACTGTTAAAGTTTATCTAAATCACAATACGAGTATATCATAAACTAGTAGATTCTGTAGGTATTTAGTTTTATACGTCACCCTGTACAATTGCTGATTAATCACACTGGCGATTTGAGACTATTTTACCGTGAGCGTGCAACGCTGTAGCCGCGAGCATGCAACGCTTTAGCCGCGAGCATGCAACGCTGCTTTTGACACGGTACACTTTGAATATCGACTTATCAGTCGAAAGTCATACACGGAAACATTTTGTTAAATACAATTAAAAAAAAAACATTAAACTATTCGAACCACCGTCTGAAATATTCCGGATCAATGTCCACTAACGGCCTATTTCACCAGTCATTGATAAAATTTATGTGACAGATAACTGTAATGCTGGCTCTGTTTGTTTTGTTACAATAAACAGAGAAGTCAACACATTTATCCTTTAAACAAAATTTATCATTGAGTGGTGAAACAGGCTTTAACCTTTCAATGCTTTAACTGATCACTGCAAAATTTTACGCATATTCTTTTTTTTTATCTTATTACACGTTACTGGTATTATTTGAGACAAAAGACTAGAGTGCAGTTTTTTTTTGCCTTCCGCAAAAGATTAATAGTTTGTCACGATGTGCCTTGTAAAACGGTCGTTATAGCTTATATTGTACCCGCGCGCCTAACAGTCAGATTGACAGTAGTGTAGTATAGCATCAAGGGGCGTGGGTCGATACAGCGGCTGGCTGGGATAGGCCGCCTAATCTAGAACGGACGCTTGAATACGCGCTAACCGGAAAAAATATAGCTAAGCCTTTGAACTTTCAGTAAAATAGTGTACTATGTGAGTCTTAGACATAACAGGATACATAATGTTTCGTAGTTAGTGTATTTTCGACAGTGCTCTTTGGAATTTGGAAAAAACGTAATTGAAGATTACGGTTACTGCTTTTAGCATATTTTTCAAAACATAACTGGTTTGATTTTGCTTTGAAAGGAGGCAAATTAGGTTTTTTTAATTAAGTAATATTTAACACAAGCTTTTTTGCTCACTGACTTTTTGTTGACTATGCTTGCATTCAACCTACATAATTATGTATCGATATGTAAATTTCTAGTCAATCCGAGCACTGAAAGTAGGTTAGATTTCCAAGATATTATCCATACCTACTAACAGAGCAAGTTAAATAAAAATTTGTAACAAGGGAGATTTAGTGTTTTAAATTACCTTGAATACCTACAACCTATTTATTTATACTCAAGTAAGTAAAATAAGTTGTTTTTTTCTCATGCAAAATGGGCTTGCCCCACATTTTCATAAGTATTTCATTAAGTCCAAAAGCAAAGGGTGGGTTTAATTCTACCCCTTGCCGAATAAAAGGATTTGTTTAAATAAGCTGGCAATAAAAGTTGAAAAGCGGAAAAGAGAGTTGAATCGTTGCAGAGAGCCGACATAACTTTTATGAGAAATGACGCATGGAGAGTGATCGCAGTAACTTTATTTTTTAAATGACTATTAAGAAAGGCAACAAAAAACGTTTTGGCGAAATGTTTTTTAAGGGCGCGCCTAGCTCTACAAATCATTCACTGTAGAAACAAGATTACTTGTAATTCGTTCGATGTAAAGAAAATACCAGAGTGGTCTCCGAAAAACAAAATAAACCCTTAGTACGGCATAAATATTGCACGGCAGATCATGAGTTATTGAATGATAAGAAAACTAGATGTTTTCTATCGCGTATGCATGTTACATATTTAAAATATGAATTTCTTTTACTAACACGAAGAAATTAACAATAAACGAACGCATTCTGACCAACATCTATCTTGAGCTATCACATTACGCCCATATCCTAGAGTCCTCTTTTAAAATCCACATTAGCGCTAAAACTCGGTAACCCATTAACGTGCAGCAGCAGATCGCATATCTTGTTTCACAAATATCAAATTCTGCTGTCATGATGTAACGTATGATTTTATGCAAATTGAAATTAACATTTAAAGCGTTACGTTCAAACATCATTTATCAAAACCAACAAACATGGACGTAGGTTTAATCCGGTGGCGGACCTAAACGAGTTTCAAATAAAATATGGCATCCCAGCGATGACTGGTGTATTCTGAGCCCGGACCGCAAACTAAGTTGCCCGAGCCAATGAATAAATTTGGATCAAGCTTGTCTACTTTTAGCTGATGCAGGAATGATTCAATGTGGACCTGGGTCTCTTTGAGCTGCTAATGGACTGCTATGATCTAAATCAGATGTTTTGGTAAAAATTTGTGGAAAAAATGTGCGTATTTTATGAATTTACATGTAAATTTGTTTGTACTGAAAAAAGCACGAGCTAACCTCCTATAATATTATGTTACTTATCAATGTCAATTCGCAAGATTTAAATTCATACCAATGCGTTGTAAATTTCAAATAATGAAAATAATCATAATCATGTACAGTAAAAAAAATTTATAACAAAAAATAGAACCGACTACAAAAAAACCATGAAAATAATTTTCTACCAGCCTGAAGTCGGTGCCTCAGCACGAGCCAGCAGGAGTGGACCTATAATCGTCTACCTCACCTACAAGTATACGAGTAAATGGCTTCAATCACTCCTGCTGGCTCGTGCTGAGGCACCGACTTCAGGCTGGTAGAAAATTATTTTCATGGTTTTTTTGTAGTCGGTTCTATTTTTTGTTATAAATTTTTTTTTCACGCTTTTTAGTGTAAAACATCTAAGATACAATAGTTTAATGGCAACTGCTCGTCACCTTTTACGAAAAATTGTTTTTCCGATGCAGAGACGTTCATTATTGAGGAGTCCTGGTGCTTCACCATCCATTCCATTTCACCATATCCATTCCGAGGAGCATAAATTGCTTAGCAACTGTGTTAAAGCAATTGAAATTCAACCCATGAAATACTTATTATTGAGTAGTAACTCCGATGGTTAACTGTGGTC
Organism: Choristoneura rosaceana; assembly: GCA_037349165.1. NCBI lineage: Eukaryota > Metazoa > Arthropoda > Insecta > Lepidoptera > Tortricidae > Choristoneura > Choristoneura rosaceana. The sequence goes on from JAZBNJ010000026.1 coordinate 5,788,994, forward strand.
TTCATCATCAGTTCCACTTCACCATATGATGATTTTCAAGAGCAAATGCTCGAGTTACTACTAAATATATCAAAATTACCATAGGTGTCCCTACAACATTTGAAGAGTTCCCTCGATTTCCTTAAGATCCAATCATCAGATCCTGATTTGGTTCCTATGGGACCTAATTGAAAGCATTCCTAGACGAACGCAAAAAAAATTTTTCAAATCAGTTCATAAATGACGGAGTTCTGAGGTAACAAACATTAAAAAAAAAAAAAAATACAACCGAATTGATAACCTCCTCCTTTTTTTGAAGTCGGTTAAAAGTAAGTACCTAATCACACTTAATAATAACATACATAGGTAATGTGTTAGGACATCATTGAGCAAAATAGCTCACGTTGGGCAAATTTTGCCAAAGTTATTGGCAAAGTTTGTCAGTTGTTTCTTTTGTTTTGTATGTACACAGGTTTACTTAACATACAGATCTATTGAATAATGTTTTGCCATCGTATTTTGTCAGATAAGTTCGTATTTATCTTGCTTTCTCAATTAGCTTTAGTAAACTTCAGTAAGCTAGTTAAGAAAGCGAGATAAATACGAAATTTGCAACAAAATACAATGGCAAAACATTACTTACAACATCTTTACATTTAATTTGAAAGTTTCTACTATTTGTTCTATCTTAAAAAATATTTATCACAACACTAGCTTTTGCCCGCGGCTCTGCCCGCGTGGTATTCGGTTATCGCGCGCTGTACCCTGGGAAACTGTGCATTTTTGCGGGATAAAAAGTAGCCTATGTCACTCTCGGGCCCATAAACTATCTCTATGCCAAAAATCACGTCGATCCGTTGCTCCGTTACGGCGTGAAAGACGGAGAAACACGCACAAACATACAAACACACTTTCGCATTTATAATATTAGTACAGATTTGTCTATTGCATTTGTTACTTTGTTTATACAATTTTACGGGAGTCCGCTTTCGGCAGCAACGGCTAACTAACTTATTTAATTCTAACCCACATCAAGTTTAAACCCACCGCGGTTTTCTGGAGGACAGGGGTAGGTATAGGTAGTATACCTAGTGCCATCCACGAAGATGCGTGATTTAACCTATATATGCACCGAACAATGTCTGAACAAAAACTTACGTTGTCTTGTTCTGCTCTCGTGAATGCAATAATTGCGAAATGTGACGATTTCGATAAAATGAATTTCAGGCTTAACAACGCTTTTCTATTTGTTAGGTAAGGTAAGGTTATAGTAAGTTAGGACGTAGTGATAGATAAATATTACAAATTTCTACGTTACGAGGGTAGTGTTCTACCGGTTACGTATCTGCAGAATATAATAATAGTGTATCTGAATATCGAATGTTAAAATACCGAATGTATTAAAATATCGAACGGGTCATAATATTGAAAAAGTATTTTTGTTAAAGCTGTATTTTTTTTTAGATAGTTACAAGTCTAACCTAACCTAACCTAAGGGGTTCTACGATGTCGTTTTAATCAATCCTGAAAAGTTTTCGGTTTCAGTAAATAAACCTTTCGATATCATGACTCATTCAATATTTTAACATTCGATATTCCGTTCTACCTCGACGTTGTATCGATGGAGCCATTTAAAAATAGAATGAATGTCTTTACCTTTATGACGTAAATACGTACCGTTAAAATTGACAACGTTAATGATTCAAAAAGCGTCAGAATATCCGGAGAGCCGATCTGGGTCACCCTTATTGAAACAGTATACGTTTTATCGTCTACAAGCGCCTAATTTGCAATTAAAAATGGAATCAGATAGGTAGGCCTGTAACAGGCGTTTTAATTAAATCATCATTGTCTAAGTATAGGTATGAAGATTGCAAAATTAAAAAGTACCTAAACAATAAATAGCTACTGTAAACTACATTCTATGACTAGGCTTTTGACATTAGTTAAACCTATTTAACATACTCGCCTATTGAATTTATAATTGTGTACTTTATGGCAATTTACAAATTACAATAAAACCACTAAAATTTAAATAGATGCAAAAAAAAAAATATGAAAATAAGCAAGCGAATCAAAAAGTGTTCGCGCACTTTGTAACCTTTGTAGTAGCCTTTTTGACACCAGCGGGGCTTTCACTTCACACACCACCAAAAATTTTTTTATGTACTATTTCATAACTTACAGTTTCTAACTCAGATTTCAGGTGAGACGTAGTTTTACCTACCTCTGTTTTCTATTCATTTTGTGTACCTATCAAAATCATCCCAAACTGAAACAGGCATCGCGAAGTTACTCATGTAGTCGCTGTACAATTTTTAGTCCTTTGAAATAATTAGCGAAACGAATTACCATTGCAGAATGTCTCATTCATACAGGAACAGATATATGTATATCCGTCCGCGTAGTCTTCGTTTATCCCGCGGGAATCATGCAATGTTTCGGGATAAAAGCTATAATATTTCCTTCCCCGGTACTCAATTTATCTGTATATCGTTCAGTTAAATAAATCGGTTCAGTAGATCGATAGAAAACCCACCTAACCTCACAAACTCACAACCTCACTTTACCTCTATAAAAGTAGTATAATGTAGATAAGTTCCAAGCTCCAAACCTAGAACTTATTCGAAAGACTTAATTACAATTATTAGTCAAAAATTTCTAGAATTGATTTCTAAAAGCACAGTCATTGTTATACAAACTCGAGAACTCATCTTGCTAAACGAAATTTTATTTCAAAAGTTTTAAAATGCCAGGCCGGAGTTCGATGTTTGTAATGAATGAATTATGTGAATTAATTGAGCACTGATAGAAACAGATTGAAGAAAGTTAAGTCGATTTGAAACTGGCGGCTTTTAATACCCAAATGGAATTCGAACAATTTTCGGGTGCCTTTGACCGTATCAGCTGCAATTATTACGATAATTAGCATATTTAAAACGAAGTAATGCGAAACCTTACGGTATATTTATATCGGGGTCCAGGTTAAAACACACCACATGTGTAAGTATAGGCTTAAATGTTTTTGCATCATTATTGGTTCTAAAAGCGCTATCATATCATCTAGTATTGGAGTCGAACGTCGACATCCTAAGTTACTTCTAATACGTAGCTACGAACGTTAGTGGTGAAGCTAATTCATTGAAGTAATAGGGATGTTGACGCCATTAAAAATAATTCAAAGGCACGACTCCAGTAAAAAAAACGCTTTATTTTAGCCCTGAAAACCAGATAAATTTTCGATTTACTGTAAAATTAGATTTTTTTTGCTTTAAAACAAATATATAGTTAGTTGATTGAGTTGAAGAACAAATAGCGACTTATGATGTCATAAGTCGCTATTGCCATTGAAACTCTATGGGAGAATTGTGTTTTGACAGCTCATAAAAAGTATGTCAGTTGATTGGTGGTGTCAACATCCCTATTGCTGTATTGGGGCTGGCTGAAAATCAGCGCTGGGGTGTTTTTAACGCTTCAGCATTATGCTGAGCCAGTGTCCGATTCACAACCGCAATGACACATACCTTTGTGTTGTCTATTTGTACCTAATAATATTGTTATCTTGTGTTGTGAATAAATGTATTTTCTTTCTTTCTTTATTTTCGTGGGAATGAGCAGATTTATCGTATATGCTGGTGTAATGTTTTTTTTTTTTAATTCGACTGGAAGGCAAACAAGCAAGTGGGAATGTGATGTTGTCGCTTTTTCAACCGATAAAGGGAGGAGATTAGCTATCTAATACCTTTATAGTCAGGATCTCGGAAAAGGCTCCCACGATTTTGATGAAATTTGGTAAGTGGGCGTTTTAGGGGATGACAAATCGATCTAGCTTGGTTTTATCCGGGTTCTTTAAAACGCTTATTAAGAGTTTTAGCCCGAGAAAATCTCGGTCACCCAAGTACTGATGATAAAAAGATCTCCATGCAATAAAAAACTACTAAGGTTAACTGGAAGAGATCCCTTTAAGGGATAAGTTCGCCTTTGTACATCTTATTATCCTGTGTCTCTGTTATTTTCATGTGTTTTTATGTACAATAAAGAGTTTTACAATACAATACAATACTTCATTAAAAAAATATTAGGAAATTCGTTTAAAAAAACCATCCATAAAATTGTTAGTATTTGGGCTTAAAGTATACATACCTTTAGACATACCACATTATAACAACTTGCTATACTGTGGACATACCATGTGGAGTTTTTTTTATTAAATATTACAAACATAATACGTTTTGTTTCGCTATGTGTAACCTAGTCGGAGTCAAAATCAATATCAGTATCTATGTATCTGCACCCAGCTCGACATATACATCCAATATTTACAACCATAACTTTGGTTGTAAAATTTAAAATACAGCATTTGTATGTTCCTTCGCAATCAGGAATCCATTTCCGGTCGGAAATATAATACATCCAAGCTCACAATGTCGCTCAGCCGGGTCGCTGATTCCGGAGCAAGACGGATTGTTGACCCTTAAGGCTGGGTCAGACGATGCAGGCTACTGTCCTAAACAGTGGACAGCTACTGCCGTTATATACAAGTAAAGGCTGATCAGGAATATAAAAACCTAACGCGAGGGCAGCACTTCTACGTTTTAAATTACAACATTCTTTACACTTACTATATGGTACCATACCAGTCATATTGATAACGGTGTCGGTGATGTTATTTAAAGAAATATTTTCTAATCCTTCTGACTGTTTCTATGACAAATACTTTTATACATTGTGAATTATGTTCTTTCCAAGGCTATGGATAATCTTCGGCATTTTAACGCACAAAAACACAGAATAACACTTTGAAATACGACGCGCAAACAACGTTAAACTTCGACAGCAATAGACATAGGTATGACATTTGAATTTATTATTACCAGTGCAAGTAATTAGTTCTATTGGTTTTTCTCATTATGGCGAGGTTTTTTTATGAGTCTAGTCAGCCTTTACTTCTTTTGTTATTTATTTGCTTCCCGGCGATTAATTACGGGATGAGCTGCTGTGCCACAGACATAGCGATAGCCTGTTAAAGCCATATCAGTTCATAAATATAACTTAAATAATGAGAGTGACGATCATGTACTCGTAGTGTGATATATAAAAGAATGGTATGGTGACGATGTGGCGTTTATGTTATATCTCTTTCTTTTGCTTTACTTCCTCGCGTATTGCAACTATTATAAATACAAAAGGAATGAAAATGGAAAACTACACCGCGTTCGCTGATAGACTTCGCTAGAAGCCCTGCTGCTATGGTGATACTTACATTGTGAAAATCATAAAAGTATGTAAGTAATGTAGATAAATAATCGTAATTTGTATTCGATTTGAAGCTAACAAAGTCACAAACAATAATTAAATTAAACGTCAGAATGTACAGGCTGCAAAACTTATTTGAAGGTCAAGGTTGGTTAGAAACATTTCGGGAATTTACTTCCTTCACTAAAAATTTATGAATGACCTTGCATTTATAAATTGAAATGTAGTAATACACTGTACACTTAAAGAACTCATTTGATTGGGCGACCAATGCACTCGTACGAGTAGCTGTACGGTAGTAACTCTCCACAACCACTGGCACAGTGTGATTAGGATATTATATTGTACCGCCATCCCGGCCGCTCTCGTCGGAAATCTGTCAATATTTTAATACGATAATCATATTTACGCTAACGTTTATTAAAATGATATCATAAAATGGCATACGGTCAACTAAGCTGTCAAGTCAATGTTTACGGAGATATACCTAAGATATATCTTAAATTTATTTTATTTTGATACATAGTTACCTAAGTTCAATTCAATTCAATTCTTGAAAGTATAGCTCCATCGATACTATCGATGATTCCGCCAATGTCGAGGTTGGAAAAGACATTATCAGTTTAGCCGTTGTACGGTACCTAAGTTAGGAATTATGTTTTTCAAATGTACGCCTACATTTCGAGGTAATTTTGACAGTCTATTTTATAAAAAGACTGTTTTTTGCAAAATTTAGGGGCTGTTTAACCCCCCCATTTATTAATTTTAACTGACGGATAAATGTGATTCCGTCTCTGTCTATTCGAACAAACAGAGACGACATTACATTTATCCGTCAAATGAATTTAATAAATGGATGGTGAAACAGCCCCTTAGTGTCTACTTAAGCATTTTTTTAATTATACCGAACGGTGCTTGGTTTCAGTATAGGATAGAGCAATGGTTTCCTGTGGATGTCGTAACGTAATAAGTGGCCATAGGATACCCGATGGCGACAGTGGATAGCAGTGAGTAAGAAAGAACTTAGCATTCCATCTCTGCAGTTTTATGTGCTATAAAAAACCAACACACACTGATATAGATTACATAAATGCATCTACTTCGCGTGTCCGAACCCCGTCCAAACGTCGGGGTTAGCCCCATACAAAGATTGACCGCTAACTGACTAATCTTGACTAGTGACTGACTCGAGCCCCACGACGCGGGCGGGCGGCGAATTTGAATCGATTTTGCGCGGACATCGGGGAATTCACATCGCTAATTCGCTCTTGAGACGTCACAGTAGATATAAAAAAGTGACACGGTTGGTTTTCATTCTTTTCATACAGATTGAGGTATTTGCGTTATCTAGTGTATATCTCTGCTAACACACCATTTTCCCTATAAAGTCGTCACAAAGGTTCAGGAACTGGACCATAACTACTCTGTCAAGAGGCGACATACCTAATCCCACTAGTATTATAAATGCGAAGGTTAGCAAGTCTGTCTGTTTGTTCGTTACTTCATCACGTCTAAACCACTGAACCTATTTAGATGAAATTCGGTATACATATACTTCGAGTCCCGGGAAAGGATTTTAACCCGGAAAATTACATAGTTACCGCGGAATAGCGATAGGACTTTAACCCGGAAAATAGCATAGTTACCGCGAAATAGCGATACCTAACCGAATTCTACATGGACGGAGTCGCGGGTAACGTTGGTCTGAATTATATTTTAGACAAGTCTACTGGTATTATATTTCGTAGATAGAGAAAACGATGTAATTTAATTGTTTCACAAAGCTATCTATCAAGAAAAAATAATTTTAATCAATTTAGCTATATCAGTTGCACAACATTTTATCATTATCACAAAACACAATTTTATACTGTTATATTTGTTATCTACCTTACTCGTATGTCATCGATCTAAACACGTAAACTAATTGCAATTTAATAATATCAGGCGTATAAATATCACCTATGTACAGCTAACTTCGCTAACTTTTACCTACTGTTTATCTACTTACATTGATCTAATATAATTTAGGTCTAATATTTTAAAGTTTCGCTATTATCACTCATAAAGTCATAACTAATATAAACCGGGACTTGACGTTTCGAATGGGAAAGGTAAAAAAAAACTAAACATTGAACATTCTAGTCTCATTTGTCCCAAATAATATCAATACCGCCATTGAGATAAAAATAGAAAAGGTAGTCTTAAATTTTATACTGATCAGTGCTAAAGCATACTTAATAATAATAATGAAAAGTTAGTCACGAATCATATACTGCTTTTTAAAATTATCTATTTTAAATTACGACTACGGCCGCTTCACAATGTGGTCATAAAATTGCAGCAGCAGCAGTCGCAAGTTGACACAGTCATGATTAAGTCTCGAAATACATTAGTTATGTATACTTATATAATTATAACTTAAGTCTATTAGGAATTATTTTTGTTTCTTTTGAGTATATATTCCACAGGCCAGAACAATAAACAGGGTGCACAACAGGCAGCCAATGCGTAGAAAGCTGGCCCATAGTCTAATAATTCGTCTTTGAGTAGCCCTGAAACATAAAAAAACGAAACTTAGTTCCAGCTTAGACACTCTAGGATACTGAATTTTGACATTGGCCGTAGAGGTTCCTGATAAACATATTATTTATTTACAAAATACAAATACAAGAGTTGTGTTTGTTTTACTTATTTTGTACAATAAAGAGTTTAAATACATACATACAAATCATTTATTCCGGACTTTGAATCCATATTTATATCGTTCGTATACGATATATAATATATTTGTTTTTTGTTTGGAAGTAGGTATGAAAATTTTGTTTTCTTAATGTTGGAATGAAGGAGTTGAAATTTGGTATAAATCCGTAAATTTTATGACAACATAGCAATCGGGTATTGGCCCGACCAAGACGGTCTCCGCGGGACGGAATTCTCCACATCGACTTGACATTGAGTGCGGAAATATAGGATCACAATGCAAGTACAGTCGACAAAAAGTACAACCAATAAAAAGTTTGTAATAAAAGTGAAATGTTGTATATAAATTTCATACGAAAACACAAGCCGAAACATGAATGCACAGAAAAACCAGAAAAAATAGACCAGCGCTGGGAATCGAACCCAGGTCCTCAGCATTCCGTGCTGCGTGCTATTCCCAAAAAAGACTCCAAATCGTAATCTTGATTTGATTGCTTAATAGCGACATCTCTTGTCCCTGGTGAACGGATAGTTTCGATGGGAGTGAAAAATGTTTCTCGTTGAGAACGTAGATCATAGATGGCGTTAGTGTCGCTGCTAAAGTGACTAATAAGAATCCAAGTTGAAATATGGATGCATAGGAAAAATTCGTGTCTAGTCTCCTGTCCAGTGGTGGTGTAGGGGAATAGCACGCAGCACGGAATGCTGAGGACCTGGGTTCGATTCCCAGCGCTGGTCTATTTTTTCTGGTTTTTCTGTGCATTCATGTTTCGGCTTGTGTTTTCGTATGAAATTTATATAAACTTTCACGGGATGACCGTAAAAGAAACAAAAATTTGGAGTTGAAATAAAAAATACAAAAAGACTCCAAATCGTAATCTTGAAATGTTGTAACAAAAACTGATTTTACAAACAAGCACAAGTGCACAAGCTTATGTTATTTAAGTACCTTATGCCTTTTGTGATTCGATTTTTGTTGCAACCTCTCACGTGTACTTTTAATCTAGGTTTAGAAACTTACCTATAACAGGAGCGCACAGCACGTTAACCATACCCGTGGATAGCATGAATAGCGCGTACGCCCCGGGAAAATCAGCATGCTTGACGTGGTTGGACACGATCAAGGGACTTGCAACGTGAAGCCAAGCACGAAGCACCCCTAGCACGCCCAATACTAAGCACATCCAAGAGAATGAGCGAATCTGGAGCAAAACTGAAAACAATAATACACATTCTTTTAGATGAGTAAAACTGCCGCTAACAGCGCTTCTATTCGATGTTCCCAATAGATTAGTCTAAATGAATGTCTTCCTGTTTTTGCCTCCAAATAGATCTCGGAAGACGGCTATGCAATTTGGTCGGATTAGTAGGGAACCGATCGACTACTGTATCATTTTTTAATGTCAGAGAAAATATATTTGCGAGTAGCGGCTCAATAAGGCTCTGTTCCCACCAGAAATGTACGAGGATGTGGTTGCGAGGAATATGTTTTTCATGAACCAATAGAAACGCTTCATTTACTCACCTTGCCTTGCTTCGAGGATGTGTAAATGAAGCATTTCTATTGGTTCATGAAAAAGACATTCCTCGCAACGCATTCACGCACATCTCTGGTGGAACGCAGCCATCAGATAGCTTTGACATCCTGTAAAGGCTAAGGCTAAAGGTTAAGCCCATTGAATAGCCGAAACATGTTTTAAAAAACTGATTATATTACAAGATGCGTAATGTGCGAGAAATATTATCATGGTCTTGCAATATAAGACTATCTTACTTATAGATAATATAATTCTAGCTTAAATAATAGGAAAATACAAAAGATAACTAAAACAAGGTAACAAGCACAGATGATATTATCGTGTCGTTGGGACTGAAAAAAGTTTCAGGATTTGTAATGTGTAATGTATTAAGCCTTTACTTTAGATTAGGGATATAGTTATGATCAATACAGAAGGTAATTCGGCATGCTTAATACTATTTAATGGCTGTTATAAAAAGTTACTTAGTGAGATATTTTAAGCGTGGGATGTCATGTTGATAAAAGAGATTACTGCGTAGGTTTTTCTTCAAAGACAAAAGTTTATCTTGAAAATAAGGCGCCGATAAAACATTAGCAAGAGCGCAGCGCAAATACCTGATTATTTACTGTCATATTTGCGTTGAAAGAATGGTTATTTTTAGAATGCAACTGTTCAGTGAAATATACCTGGAGGAACGTTCTTCAGGTAATGCTGATGATTGAATAAGATGGGAGAACGATAATAACAATCACAATTGACAAGGAATCACGGATTTGTTCGAAACATCACCAGCTATTAATATGGGTGTGAGTGAACCGTGTATCTTATTTAAATAAGTATATACTTATAGAATCTGCTTAGAGGTAAACATACGATTAGGTTGCGTTGCGTTTAAGTTAAAAAAACATATGAGAGGGCATTTCTATCTACCGTTGTACCCTGAGTTTATCTCTCCGATTTTAACAAAATTTGGAAGGTAGACTCAGTCCATGATTTTGAGCTGAAAAAACAGGGTCTCCAGATGTGTCCCCAAAATATTATATAGATGTGTCCGTTTGTTATGAAAATTACTAAGAAAAATTTGTAACAAAACGGACACATCCATACAATATTTTGGAGACACATCTGGAGACCCTGTTTTTCCAGCTCGGAATCATAGACTGAGTTTACCTTCCAAATTTTGTTGAAATCGGAGAGATAAACTGAGGGTACAACGGTAGATACAAATGCCTGAAAACCAGTCCTCACCTAATCTAGTAATAAATGTGAGGAGCGTAGCGACGTAGTATAATAGTCTTGTGTTGATGGGAATGACGCTGCTTAGCAACGCGAGCGCACATCGCCCCGCCACATCAGCTCCAGCGCAGATGGAAATGCAAGTGGCAACCTCAGTCTGAAAAGAATGTTGTCGCAAATTATTTTACTTTTAATTAACACGCTTTACTTGTAACTGTATTAAATTGTATTCTTTCAGATTGATTTCGTATTCTTTCAATTTGATTTTCATCCATTTCTTATTATTCCATTATTACGAAATAAGCGCAGTTTTGATGACATAAAGGGGCAGAAGTTAGTTATATACCGAAACTCCAAGACAGATCAATTTTAACATAGCCATGTATGTTTGGGCTTGTTTGAATAGACAAAAAACAATGTTTGATTAGATGATAAAATGATGATGATACAAAAGTCTGTAAAGATATATCAATGTCGAAGAAAATTGCATTCAGTATTTATCATTTACTGTTACTTATTTAGATCGCGGGTGAGCAAGGGAATTCTTTTAGTTCATTATTATTTTCAAAGTTTATGTACTTTGATACGTATCATGTGATGAAATATTTATCAAAGTAACAGACGAATATCTTAAGTCAGTATGTAAAATCGCGTAGGAAATGTTGTGAATTATGAAAGCCAAAATTGCCCTACTTGTGACTGAATACTTACTTTATCATACCCGTACTGAAACAAAAGCATCGGCTGGAAGACAAAGAAAGTTATGTCTGAGAAATTGACGAAACTTTGTCCCACACAAATGTTGACGAAAATTGGATCTTTCAACACTTTCAAATTGAGTACTTCTGCGATCTTTGTTCTGAAACATAAAGCCACACATTCAACCATTTTGTTCGAAATACCAAAAACTACTTTGATTATGAGATCATTCATTCAATTACAAGTTATAAATAAACGCGTTGTCATATTTGACACAACTAGATAATATTACACTTTAATTTATGATTCTTCAAAGTGTTAAACAAGCAATTTATTAAATCGTGAATACCTAATTTTGCTAGTGTCGATTTCGCGTGTCACAGCCGGAGCGACATCATTGTCTCTGACGTTCATTAATTTTACATTTTCTGCTTTGTTCTCCGCGCTTTCTACGTCATCTAAAAATATTTATACGATTATGAGTGTCATAACCGGAAGCGGAAATTTTTGAAGATCAAAAGGAATAATACTTGCTGTTCTCTTAATTATTACTTGACTTCTTTCATTAGTTCGCATTATAGCCATTCCAGGAATAGTGTGAATTGAAATGCCACTTATGATGAGCAAAGTCCCTCTGAATCCATAAGATGACAAGAACTGTCTCAGTAATTGGGGGTATCCCATTAATATCAGGCCCTGCACTGCTTTACAGACACTCATTACTGTAGTTCTCTTTTTCACGAAGTAATAATTCATTGCTGAATAACACACTGGCACCATCATTCCAAAACCAATGCCTTGAAGTATGCCAAAGGTCACGGGTAGCTGATTCGTGTTCGATATGAATATAGTTGAAAATGAGCCCACGGTAAACGTTATTGCTCCCACAAACCCTCCCAGCCTGAGAGAATGCTTCTTCGATAACAAATTGAGAATCAGACCTGCGAAAAATATTTCCGTTTACCTCATCATAAAGTGCGATTAACGGATCATCATAAACATGAAACAATTATGATATGAACTTGAAAAATTTAGTTTCATAATTGAAGTTATTAAAAATTGATTACTTTATCTCGTATATGTCACGCAATAGTAACAAACCTCCAATAGCTAGCATTACGGCAAAGACGCCGTGTGCAGTTGTCAAAGATTTTGCGGTCGAGTTTGTGTCGTTGATAAAATCATTGTATATCAAGCCGAAGGAGTTGACGTGCCCAATACCTGCGATCTGAATACAAAAAAAATATTACAATAGCAAATACATTGTTTATAAAAATGAGAAAAAAAGAATGCACTAAAATTAAAATGACATTGAATGACAGAATTTAAGACACAAAAACATTGAAGTCAATTGTTATCTTCATGGAATTAAATTAGTTTCGAATCACTTCAAAGTATGAAAGAACCAATTTATAAAAATATGCATGTCAAAATTATTTATGCTACGTGCAGTGTGCGTCAAAGATTCATTTTACCTTGTTCATAAAAATGCAAAGTCTGAATGTGGTTTTCATGTATTTAGTTTAGCTTAGCCGGACTGTTAATCAAATAATAATATAGATACATTACATATCATAATGTGCACGTAGCTTGACCTTCGTAAACTTGTTCATTTCTGATGGCTAAACTAATAAAAAAAGCATCCATCATTATAAAACTATTAAAAATAGCACTAGTTTCCTAAGTAAATATGTTACATTAAACTCCTTATAAATAGATACTTTTTATGGATATCTTTTATTGAATTGAATTTACTCCAAAAATCATTGAAATATAGTTTTATAGGTTAGAAACCATCGCTATCAGTCAAGTAGTGAATTCAAACCTCAACCCAGCAACTAGTCATGATTTTCCTTTGTATACGATTGTTATATTATTATTTATTAATACTAAAAACGGCAAAACAGTCCAATCCGTCTCGTAGCCTCAAACTAAAATACTCATACGTTAAATTTAGTTACTACGCGACACGGAGTAAACATAAACAACTATTAAACTGTCGGAAAATTTCACCGATTCTAATAACAAATAACAACATGATTAAAAACAAGTTTGACACGTAATTTAGAAGTAGTACTGCTAGTTGTAGGCCTATAAATTTAATAAACTCATGGCAAAGAGCCACTTCCTTCCTTGGTAGATTCCATTTGGTCCCTAATTACAATCACACATCGTAAACGGGTTGAAACAAACTAGGGCACATAATGAGCGTGTACTCACGAAAGTGATCACCGTGCCGAAGCAAACCGCGTAACCCCACTTGTCACTGTCAGCAGCTCTCCTTTTTTCCTCCTTATTAATTTCGCCAGCCATCACTGTTGGTCGAACCGGAGCGAGTGAACGACTAAAGCGAACGCTCCTGATAAAACTGCGAGGATAACCGACTCAGACATTATACATGATAAAATTAGTCTTTGTTCGCGGGACTGTTTACTTGCGTATTGATGTCACATACATTTGTATTGTTAATATACAAACGGACTTAAATGTTCCTATGCCGCTGAACTCGAGCCATCCATCCGTTCCAGATAAGCTTACCTTTATTTGTCTTATATCAACACATACGAATAGCTGCTTAATAATTTATATCGCTATATCTGTCACAACTTTTACAAGGTTTAATATTGCCTCTAACTTTAAATAATTTATTAATTTCTTCCTCAAACAGTGCCTACTAATTATCTCTGTGTATATAATTTATGTTTAAACAAATTATCTTGATAAAAAGTTTGATGATGTCATATGGACTATGGTATATATGCCAAGACAGCTTCTATTTGCACAAGCATGTGCAAAAAGATGCACACTATTTTTTTCTATTTAAATAGTAAATAATATTAGATAAATTTTGATGATGTAATAGTAAACTTAGGTTGCTAGGTGCCATTGTAAATCAATTTGCGGCCGTTGGTTGCTCGATCAGGCGACTTGCATATCAATAGTATGTGCTTGACTTAGCAGAAAACTATGCTATAACAACGCCAGTAAGACTAACATTATAGTCTATACAATTTGCAAACACATAATCCCTTCCCTACTTTAATATTAAGTAATACTACTTTAATATTGAATGCGAAAGTAACTCTGTCTGTCTGTCTGTCTGTCGGTCTGTCTATCTGTCTGTTACGCTTTCACGTCGATTTTAGATCCTAGGTCCGCGCAGACGAAATCGCGGGCATAAGCTAGTATCTTCTAAATCGCCTTGATATTGCCGTCTTTCATAGTCATGAATGGAAATCGATGCCCTTGCGGCTGTTTCTAATCGTTCGTTTCCAAAATAGAATCCGACCCTAAAATGTTAACGTGACACATTGGTTGTTGATTATTTTACGATTGGTATAAAGTAGGTAGTTAAATCGAGTTACTCGGAACAGGGTCAGCTTCAGACCTCCCGATGGTTTCCGGCCAAACACGTGCCGAGTGTCGCTAACCTTAATGTTGTTACAATAAATACAGAAATATCAATCTTGTAATTTGTACGCCCCAAATGCATACATCAATGGCATTTTCCATTTATACATACTAAATAATAACTCATTCTAATTGCGGACATTGTTAAATTTTATAGTGCTCATTTTTTTTTGTGGAAAGCTGTGGCGGCATGTGTGTCCCGCTAATCTTTCCACTTAAATGATTATACTTGGGAAAATCATATGTGGATGATTGTATGTGGAAAAAATCATGACAGTTTTTCACCCCTCGGTTTTGTAAAAATGAAAATCCAGTGTTAGCAAAGTTTGGCTGCTGAGCCAAAATCCACGCAGTGTGACATTAAGCCATTCATTTTATCGTGCGTTAGACAGGTGCACAATAAAATGAGTATGGCGGAGATGCTGCATGACAGACAAAAAATATTTTAACACTTTTCTTATTGGTTGCCTTGAAGTACCCTAAAGGTAGGCTTTGATTCACGAGTGATCAATATGAAACACCTTTTTAATGGCTGCATTTTTTCACTGCTCCAAGGGAGCAGACCTGAGTACCCATTTGATTATTAATATCAGCTTGACACCTCCACGAGTTTCTGAGAAAAGGTCTAGACAAACGGACGGGCGAACAGATGGACAGACAGATAGTGAAACGATTCTATAAGAGGTCTGTTTTTGCCAACTGACATACGGATCAATAAAAATTTAGGGGATGATTATAAGAGTAGCAACAACGTTGACTTTGCAAGTTAGCAAGTAATACCTAATCTATCAAATATTGATAATTGAATATTTTTATTCTCATGTAAGCACGAATTTCACTGGTTTTTAACTTTTTTACATAAATTACTGGATCATAAAAGATTTTTGTAAAAAAAAATACTGTAATTCCTCTTTCTGCTTTCTAATCGTACTTTTTCCTGTCACATTCATTTTACTTCTATCTTATAGCTTTTAAGTTGGCAACTCTGTGTCGTCAGCTAACTGGTTATGTGAACGCTCTATCAGTAACGGGTTACCGTTCCTGCTTACCATACGGTCTCACGCCGCTCACGTTATACGAAATGTGAAATAGATTCGATGGCGTCATAGCAACTAATTCGTCGGCTCTTTGTATCACAGGTTTGTACATGTTGGTGTCATGACCATTCAACCATGGATTAGATTACGTAAAATACGAGTGCAAGTTCAGATAACGTTGGAAATTTTTGAACTCTAATTGATTGAAATGTATGTAGACGACATATTAATGAAGTAAATAACTGCGTATCTCTAGGCAATATGTTATAATAATAATAATAACAATAATAATAATAATAATAATAATAAATATCATGGGACACTTGACACTAATTGACCTAGTCCCAAACTAAACAAAGCTTGTACTATGGACACTAGGCAACGGATAAACATAGGTACTTAAATACAGATAAACAAATACTTAAATACATATTAAACATCCAAGACAATTATGAACAATTTGGAGCAATTACTTATACTTTTTGCTGTTTTATCGCAAAATAAAAAAGTCAAAATATATTTATTCAATTTAGGCTATAACAAGCACTTACGAATGTCAAAAATTCTACCATCGGATCGTAAAAACCTCTATTGAGAAGAATTTGGCAAGAAAATCAACGTGGCATATATTTTTTTTACCTAATTCATGACATTAAGCAATAGGTTAAGAACGTAAGTAATGATGTACATGCGACGTAGCTAAACTTAGTAACTTACTGATCTTAATTAGATATCTTAAAGTTAAAATGAATACATTATGGAAAGTAGTAACCGTTTATTTAAAATTCAAGGATTCACAATAAACTTAACGAGATCGCTTGTGTCACTAACATAAAATGACATACATAAAATTCGACTATCCCACAAGGTTTCGTTTACGGATCAAGCTGCCGTAACGATTATTACTACTGGCAAGAAGGACAGCTTGAATTAAAAGCAGCGCTTTGCTAGACTCGCAAAAACTGTTACGTAATGGCTTTTGGAACTCCAATCCATAATATGGCACAGCCAACTTGTCCCGTATAATATGCACAAGTTTTGTGAGATGAATAAAGATCTATCATAACCTACTGCAAACCCTCCCGTCATCGACTAGCATTCAATTTATCTATACAATAGGTACCAATTTACCTAACTATCCATATTTCTGAACAGTTGTAAAATTGCCTCAATTTACTTTCGTATTGATAAGGTATAATAGAATGACTAAAATAAAACTTTCAAATTTCACATTGTACATTTTGATTCTAATTCTAATCTGACTTAATTTGTTTTCAAGGAACTTTGTTCTCATTATCATCAAGCGTACATGTGCTTATGATTTTAAATATTTAAAAGTCTCACTAGACATGGATATATTTATTATATTGCACAACCCAAAGTCTAGTTATCCTTAATCAATACATTTCTGAGAAAGCCGCCTCTTATTTCCGGATCACAAAGTTATATATTATCGATATTTTAAATATTTACAAGTCTCACTAGACATGGATATATTTATTATATTGCACAACCCAAAGTCTAGTTATCCTTAATCAATACATTTCTGAGAAAGCCGCCTCTTATTTCCGGATCACAAAGTTATACATTATCGATATTTTAAATATTTACAAGTCTCACTAGACATGGATATATTTATTATATTGCACAACCCAAAGTCTAGTTATCCTTAATCAATACATTTCTGAGAAAGCCGCCTCTTATTTCCGGATCACAAAGTTATACATTATCGATATTTTAAATATTTACAAGTCTCACTAGACATGGATATATTTATTATATTGCACAACCCAAAGTCTAGTTATCCTTAATCAATACATTTCTGAGAAAGCCGCCTCTTATTTCCGGATCACAAAGTTATACATTATCGATATTTTAAATATTTACAAGTCTCACTAGACATGGATATATTTATTATATTGCACAACCCAAAGTCTAGTTATCCTTAATCAATACATTTCTGAGAAAGCCGCCTCTTATTTCCGGATCACAAAGTTATACATTATCGATATTAACCACGACGCGGATTTCTCGTCGCTTATCTGGAGCGGTTAATGGGATAAGAGGTCAAGGGGCCCGACTGTTCCCAAGTTAACTTAACACTTAAGATACCAGCCCTGCTTTATCATTAATCAGTTTACGTAGGTTCGTGCCATTTGCCCTGCATGCGAGTCAAGCTTCAAACCTAGTTAACTCCTACTTAATGCCCCTTGATTTTATTACTCTGATAATTTCCGCCGCCAGCTCACGTTTCTAAGGTTTTGTTTTTCCTCTTTGAAAATCTGATGATGCCTTCGATGGACCAGGGGACGACGCAGCAGAGGTTGCAGACTGTGAGCATGTAAAACGCTATGGCGTAGCTGTCTGTGTAGTCTCGGATGAACCCTAAAACAATTTAAACAGACTTTATCCTGTTCTTGAATGCATTTATGGTAGTTAAGTGCTTACTATATGTATTTTCTCATTATGACTTTTTAAGTTAACACTTATACCTATCGAAATATTCAAAGTTATAAGTTAGTGACAATTGTCGAAATTAATCAGATTAATCAATCCGACAAATCAATAACATCACCACTATCATTACATCAAGAAATTATTACATCAAAGGTTTTGGAGCTTAAAACATCGAATTGAAACTATTTTACACTTTGTCCCAAAATCCCGCTGTAACGGTTAAAAGGTATAAAAAAGAAATAAATCCTTCCTTCCTTTGTCACAAAAAAATCAAGATGTGTAAAAAGTCATTTGGAATGCATATAATTCAGTTAAGTACAATTGTGTACAATGACGAATTTCGTATAATAGATAAACGTAATGTTCGTAAAAGAAACATTGTTATTAGAATTATTGTAGGCGTCAATTATTTATAATTTCTTTGTTGAAGACTAGAAGGGTTGATAATAATAAGGGTTTATAATAATAAGCAATGATACGTCATTGCTTTCGGTTGATGAGTCCCATTCTGCGTATAAATAGAAATGGCACCCTTGTTATCTCGAGGGAACACACAGGATTAGCCACCAAATGTCAGCAGTAGGTAAAACAGTCTGCTTCAATATGATAAAGAACATATTGTCATACCATGCTTATTTCACAGTCATTCATGACGACCCGTGCCGTGGTTCTTATTACAATGTCACTAATGGCTAATTTTGAGAAAATCGCACGTCTTCGTGAATGGCACTAGCCTATCCTGTATCAAATGTAGAGCAAACTTGTTCTAATATATGATTTCATTTGTTCCAGGTATAAACTGCAGGAAGAGTAATTCTTCATCAAAAACTCGAGTAATTTGAAGTTCAGGCACTTCAAGACTACTTTTTGTAGTATTTAATATACTTATTTAAGAATAAAAAAAGGTAATTTATAACTAAACTATTTGTTTAACTACACGGTTAGACGAATCTCAACACTACTTTAACTTTTTTGCCGATTAAAAATAACGAACAGAACTAATTACCGCGGAAATAGGTGTAAGAATTTCAAGGATTTAACTTATTAGACCCATCGGCGTTGAATGATGGCAATTAATATTATGATTATAGTTGAGTAACCTTACCTATCATGGGTCCAACGCTCAGACTCAAGGCGCCACAGAGTAGCATGTACAGTCCGTATGCCGGTGGGTATCGTTCGATGGGCACATGCTCCGCCATGACAATAGGCTGCGCTATGTGTATCAACGACCTTAACGCCCCCAGTACACCCGTCAGGATCAGAAGGGGCGTATATGTGGTACACTGGATTAATACTGGAAAGAAAAAAAATACTAATAATGTGAATCATTGAAAATGGCAACAGTTTGATCATACATTTCCGAAATGACCGATAAGATTTTTCCTAAAAATATCAAATAAAATAGCTGCATAATTTTGATGCTTGCCTTGAAAAAATTACATTCTAGCGAAAAAAAAAGATAAGATTGTGACGATGCGATGTGACCTTTTAGGTGTATCGAAATTTTTATACTGTTCCAGTGTGCCAAAAATGTTTATTTAATCGTCTGTCATACAATGCCAAGGATCTAGAGTGACGCACATTTAATATTCATGAAATCGTTTATTTGTGTTTACTATTTGCATAACGAGTCCTTTCCAATATCCTACTATACAATCCAATCTATACGTACGAGCCAATAGTGCCTAAGTTTAAAATATAATACTCAAAATATTTACTATCGTTTTTATACATTTACTGCACAATAATGCATGTGGTAAAAGGTAAATTTATCAGAAATACAAACTGAGACATGGATGCACAGAAAAACCACAAAAAGAAACCAACGCTGGGAATCGAACCCGGGTCCTCAGCATTCCGTACTGCGTGCCATACCCCTACACTACCATGGACAGGAATACAGACAAAAATTTCTCCTATGCGCACATATCTCAGGTTGCTTTTTTTCCACTAAGCTACTTAAGCAGCAGCAATAGCGAGATCCATGTTTCGCTCTCATCGAGAGACGTAACACTCTTTTGGAACTAACCGCTCACCCAGACAAAAAAAAATACAAAAAGACTTCAAATAACCAATTATAAGGTAATGTATGGTAAGGTACCTACTGGATATGTTAATTGTATGTTGTGGTAGTCTGATTTTGTGCGGTATACTTTGGTGTAAGCTATTATAACACAAGAGTAAATACTTACTTAGAAATAATTTAAACTAAATTAAAGAGGACTTTAATTTGTAACTAAATATGAATATAAGATATTCGACACTAGGAGATGTGTGAAAGTAGACAGATGACTATGTAAATAAAATAGAAACTTGTCAGAGCATGCAGCTTGTAGAAAAGGCTGAAACCTAATAAAGCTTACCTATTCTAAATACTGCAGTGAAAAATGCTCCAGCAAAGAACATGTATCTGCTGTTCATTTTGAAGAAGTGGCCAGTTACTCCGAGCAAGAGCCGTGCAGTCATATCTGTCGCTCCCCCTATCGCAATTATGTTCGCAATCTCCACCTGGATGGACAAAATGTGATAATAATATACCTAGACAACATTTTGCATAGATAACAAGATAACGGTCAGCTCAAAATCTACATTTTTTTCCATACTACGATAACTTCTTTAATTTCTTAAAACAAAAATAGATATTAAAACAATCAACATAAAAATGAAACATGCAAATTTTTTAGCCACGTGGAATATAAATTTGGTTAAGTTTTTTAAAATTTTTAAATATTTCTAGTTCTTACTTGCCATGAACGAGCCTTTTAGCTTAGTCACATAAACCTGTTTGTTAATGAGATTAAAGAAACAAGGTATTTAAAATCGAATCTGAGTTCATTTACTTAGGTATTAAAGATCTCTTTTTATCCTTACCCTGCTAAGGCCGTTTCTGTCTAGAAATAGTGGTTCCAGTGTGAAAAATGTCAGATCAGCAAAGAACGCCAGCGCCATTCCGAAAGCAATATTGTCATAGATCCAGTCTTTCAAAAGTGTGAGATCTAAATACTCAGCAACCGTTTGCCTGAAAAAATATGAACGCCAATAAATTAACAATCGAACAATCGCAAAATTGCTATTGTTTTACATAAGAGAAAATCAGTAAGTTCTTATTACCATTTCCCATCTTTATTCTTAATGATCGGCATGGGTTCTGCAGCAATGTTTCCGAAATTTCCTAAGCTCGACACTGAGGCCGCTTTATACAAATTCTCGAGGTATATGTTGTCAGTGGAATTGAATCTGCTATCAGTCCTGCCGTCCTCGGGGATCAAAACCACTGGGATACTTAATCTCCTGGAATCAGTTAATTTTGGAACAAAGAGGAAATCCGATGCTTTCCGCGCTTTCTCCTTAGGGTGGATGTATAAATTTTCCACTGATTTAGCACTGGTTGTATTTTGATTTGTTGATGGATTGAGCTTGTTATTATTGTTTACGAAGTTGAATTGGTTGCCTTCTTTTTCTACGGCAGGTGTTGGAGGTATTACTGGAACAATTAAGAAGTGTGTTATTGATTTAAATAGTATTGATACGCACAAAGCTGAGTTAATCTTAGTTTGATATAATAATAATAAATAATAATAAAATAGCTTTATTTCATTCCACAATAATAAATTGAACAAATAATAAATAATTCAGATTATTGGTTGCATGCATGCTATATTATAAATATTTACGATTACATTTAATAATAATATATTATTTTATTTACGATGTATTTACGATTTTGTAATATATCATTAAATTCAGTTAATAGAATATTTTTTTATTTATTTATTTTTTTTGCATGCTCAATTTGTGGACCCCCTCAGGGTAAAAGCCTCCTCCAAAGAATTCCATTTTTTCCTATCTTTGGCGGTGGTCATCCAGTCTCTTCCTGCGTTGGCCACAATCTCGTCCTGCCACCGGGCGCACGGGCGACCTCTTTTTCTCGCGCCAAGCGGTCCTTTCCATTTTGTGATGTTGATTGTCCATCGATTGTCACCGTATCTCGCAACATGACCAGCCCACCTCCATTTTAGACTTTGAGAGAAATGTAGAGCATCCTTTACCTTGGTTACTTTCCGAATTTCTGTGTTTCTTACTCTATCTCTCA
Organism: Choristoneura rosaceana; assembly: GCA_037349165.1. Lineage (NCBI taxonomy): Eukaryota > Metazoa > Arthropoda > Insecta > Lepidoptera > Tortricidae > Choristoneura > Choristoneura rosaceana. The sequence goes on from JAZBNJ010000026.1 coordinate 5,811,388, forward strand.
GTTTTATATTTAGACAGCTCCTTTCCATTGCCCTCTGAGTGGTCTGTATTTTTTGTCTCGCTTTGTGATCATAGATCCACGTTTGACAGCCGTAGGTGAGGCAGGGTAGAATTGTAGTGTCTAAAATTATCTTTTTCAATTTAATTGGTAGTTGCGATTTGAGAATCTCCTTTTGTGCCCAGTACTTTTTCCATGTAATAGCTACTCTCCTTTCTATTTCCTCTATATTTCGGTCTTTTCTAAATGAAATTTGTTTCCCAAGGTAAATGTAACTTTCTACGTACTCAAGTGGCACATCGCTAACCAGTATAGGCGTCAATTCACTGTTAGTCATGACTTTGGTTTTTTCTAAGTTCATTTCCAGGCCTACACGAACACTAGCCGTTTGAAGTTCGTTAATCATTGTGTTGAGCTTATATGGACTTTCAGAGAACACGACGATGTCATCCGCAAAGCGTAGGTGGCTTAGTTGATTCCCATTCACATTAATTCCTTGCTTTGACCATGGTAAGTCTTCCATTACATTTTGTAGTACCGCTATAAACAATTTCGGCGAGATAGGGTCGCCTTGTCTGACTCCTCGGTTGATGCTGATCTTGGTGCCCACTCTGTCTAGCCTGACTCTACTTGTGCAGTTAACATATATATTTTTGATGATGTTTATATATTTTGCGTTTATATTTTGTTTGTTTAGTGCTTCCCAGATACTAATATGAGAAATAGAGTCGAAGGCTTTCTTGTAATCAATAAAAGCTATGTAAAGCGGTCTTTTGTATTCGACATACCTTTCAATGACGTGGTCTACAGTGTGGATATGATCAGTTGTGCTAAATCCACTTCGGAATCCCGCTTGTTCTATAGGTTGATATGAGTCTATTTCGGAGGATATTCTATGCAGTAAACATGATGCGAAGAGTTTATATAGACAAGACATAAGACTTATCGGACGGTAATTTCCTATGTCTTTAGGATCACCTTTTTTATACAATAAAATAATTTCCGATTCTGTCCATTGCTGTGGTACAGTTTCTTCTTCGAGAATTTTATTGAATAATATTGTAAGTGGTGTTAATAAATGTGTTTTGCCTTGTTTAATGCATTCGTTATTTAAACTGTCTGGACCTGGGCTCTTATCTGGTTTTAAATTATTTATTTGCTTTAGGATTTCAATTTCACTAAAATTTTGTACATTCAGTGTGTTTTTTAGTTGATCTTGTTCTGTGTTTTTTACTGAGTCTGATATAGAACTAAAAAGGCTTGTATAGAAGTCTGTGGCTATGTTTATAATATCATTTCGTGATTTGCAAATTGTAGGCCCTCGCTGAAGAGATGGGACCCATTTTTTTGACTGGTCTAATTCTTTATATGCCTTTTTTGCAGATCTTGTTCTTTCTATACATTTTTCGAGTATGTGTAATCTATGATTTTCATAACATTTTCTGATTTCTTTATTTGTTTCTTTATATAAGTTTTTTAGATCAATTTTATCTTTTTTGGTATGATTTCTTTTATTTTGTAGTGTGCTTCTCTTTTCCATTAATTGGATTGCTTTTTCGGATAGAATTGTTCTTTTACTTGATTGTTTTTTATTTCTCAAGCTTGTTAATATAGAGTTTTCTATCTTTTTGCAGTATTCCGTGACTGTATATCTTTCGTGGTTTTCTATCAGGTCAGGTAGAAATTCATTTAAATTTTTTAAGTACATTTCTATTTCTTCTAAAGACTTTAATGAGTTTCTCAGACTGGTGAAGTTTCTTCTGCCCTGTTTTTTTGTACTTAGGCAAATTGTCGCTCTCAGGAGTCTATGGTCTGTGCCAAAGGAAAAAGAATTTAGCACGTCATATTTTGAGAAGAGTTTTGGTTTAGTTGTTGTAATATAATCTATTTCTTTTCTAGTATTTTTGTCGGGCGAAATCCAGGTCCATCTTCGGTTAGCTTTTGATTTAAACATTGTATTAACTATTTTTAGATTATGTTCGTACAAGTACTGCATTAGTCTTTCTCCTCTCTTGCTTCTTTTTCCAAAACCGTAAATGCCCGCTACTTTGTTCTCATAGCTCCTTGGTTTGCCGATCTGTGCGTTGAAATCGCCCATGACTATTATATACTGTGTAGAGATCATATTATGAGCTTTTTCTAAGTCATTGTAGAATTTATCTATCTCTTCTTGTGTGGAGCTTTCTGTTGGTGCGTAAGCCTGTATAATTGCGAAGTGTAAGTTTCCTAGGTTTATTTCTAATATACAAACCCTCTCTGATATACCGGAAAAGTTCAAAATATTTTCTTTATACTCTCTTTTGATTAGGAAACCTACGCCATATAGACCTTTTGTTTGTCCCATATGGTACATAATATAATTTTCGTCTTCAATTATATTTTCACCTAGCCGTCGCACCTCGCACAGGCCCAGTATGTCGTGTTTTATGTTACGGAGAGCTGTCTTCAGTTCTAGCAGTTTTTCAGGTGTAGATAGTGATCTTACGTTAAGGGTACAAATATTTACTTCATTTTTTACTTCATTTTTATCTCTTGAATTAATATTCTTTGGAGGGTTGTGGTCTATCTCTCCCGCGGTGACCAGCCGTGTTGGGAGGTGAGTGGGGGGTAGAGGGTCAGTCTGTAGTTGCTATGCTAAATTGGGCTGGGGGGTGTTTACTTGATTTTGAGTGGTATCAGTTTGAGCGTAGGATAGTTTCGGTTTTTGAAGTATATAATCTCTCATATTCGAAACTTTGTTTTTCTTCAGTGGTTGTTTACTATCGTGTTGAGCGTGAGCTTTATGGCCCCCGGAGTGTGGTGGTATTATCTCTGGGGATTCAGACAGGTTCCTCTTATTCATTTGCTGGCGATGGTTGCTCTTATTGTTACTCAACACTATAAGTTTATCGTATTTTATGAAAGCAGTGTTGCCTGCTTCTTTTTCCTTCTGTAGTTGAGCTTGTAGTTCCTTACGCTTGTTCAAGACGTCTTTGGGGTAATCTTCCTTTATGTAGTATGGCGTATTTAGCAGGCACGATTTGTTTTTCAGAACCTTCAGTTTGAAGCCCACTGTAGAAAATGTTATTACAACTGGTCTGATTTTTTCGCCTTTCTTCCCTAGTCTTCTGATAGCTTCGAAGTGAGATCTGTCGTATGGGAGTTTGAAGTACGTATTTACAATATCGATTAACATATCTTCTAACTCATGGTAGGATTTTTCGCATTCTTTTACCCCGAATATGACCAGGTTTTTGTATCTAATATGTCTTTCTAGGCTTTTTATTTTTACGCTTTGTTCTTCCAGTTTTTTCTCCAAAATAGCATTTTTCTGGTCTAAAATGTTGAATTTCTCGTTTATGTTATTGTTTATCGTGCTTTTTATATCCTCCTTCATGTCTATCATATCTTGTTTTTGTTGTGCTATATCTTGTTGCATTTTTAGTAACATATGTTTTATTTCATCCATGATAATAGAATACTTTCTTGACTTAGTAGTTCTAAAAAGTAATATTAGATGGCGCTGCAGACTTATCACTCTGCCCTCGTATTGTGTGGTAATCAATCACAGAGTCAATATTTTATTTTTGCACTTTGGAGGTTATAGTTATTGTCACTTCCTACCTGGACACTTTTTTCATATTTTGTTCAGACTATTAGTATTCCAACCATAACATTTTAGCACACAACAATCGTGTTTTGCACTGGATAAGTCTAAATAATTGTTTTTAACGGATTACAAAGTCATTATCAATGCAACGTATTTTTACACTATTTACGCAGTTTTACAGTTTTATCACTGAGTACTTCATATGATCCTAGTGTCTTTTAACACTGTTTGTATATTTATGCACTGTTTACACTTTTATAGTCCTTTATTTATTTTAAAAGCTTAAAGAAATACGAGTACGATGTCAACATTGGCGTACAACTACCCACCAATAGTTTGATATACTTACAGACAATTTTTTCGCAAGGCTTCATTTGTTTCACCATATGCCATTCTACTGGCTGCATGACTGCAGCCCCGAATATGCTGTGAGCCGATATGGCACAGAGAATAGCCAACGTCCCTCTGAACCCGAACTCCGTTATAGTAAATCTGATAAACAATGGATATACCATTGTAACCAGTCCAATGGAAGCCTTGCATAGACTGAGATAGAGCACTTTTTTCTTCGTAAAATAGCTATTGAAGCTCGTGTACGAGATTGGAATGAGCAGACCCATTCCTAAGCCTTGGAGAAATCCATTTGTTATAACTAATTGTGTCGTTGATGTAACAAAAATTGCCAAAAAGGAAGCTAACGTGTAAATGAATGCTCCGATAAGCCCAACTTGTCTTAGTGATAACCTTTTCAATGCTATATTCGCTGAAAAGCCTGAAATGATAAAGAAATATACAATTATTTATAAACGCATCGTAAAAAGATTATTTGGTATCTATTTGAATTTAAAACGTTATAAAATTACGGTCGTTACTGACAAACTGATTGACAGGAAGCCGCGATTTAAATTATAACGTTAAAGGCCAATATTTTTTGTTGTAAAATACAATTTAGATTAAAAATACATTAAGCATTTTACGAGTCTGTCTAGTCTTAGCAAGATATCTGTCATTTTTCATCTTAAAATGAGCTCATTTGTCAATTATTTGTTTTGTAATACCTACTATTTAGGAAGCGGTTAGAAGGAGGAATAGAATGCAATCGAGGTTAGCAATTGCCACAATTGGGATGGGTCAAGTGTACTTAAATTTATATTGATCAGAATTCGAGTGTCGTTTCAAGGGTAGCTAAAAAGAGCATTTTATTTTAAGAGAATGTGTTATCAGAGAAATAAATATGATAGTTTTTTTAAAGATGAAATTATTTTTATGCCTAAGTGCTGCTCGAATTAGAAACTTTTCTATACTGATAAAGGGACATCCACATATTGCAATAAGGTTGATCAATTGCCTGGACTACTAGAGTGTTACGTTTCCTACAAAGATTATCATAATATTAGACACCGCTGACGACCTTGTCTGAGAATGCCGAGTTAACATATTACAACTTAATATTTTTTATTGTACGTCGATGCAATATTTAAAATTTAATCATCCAAAAACGGGACATAAGTTGTTTAAGTTTAAATCAGTTGCAAATTTTATTATTACATCATATATATTTATGACCATTTTGCATATAAGACGCAGGATATTATAAGAATAACTTATAGTTTTTTTATCATTATGAAATGTGATATAAAAATAACGTCTGTAATAAATATATTATAGTGTATTGTTTTAACATACTGCTATAACAGAATGCCACTAGTATAGATGTGATCATGGGCAAACTGGCTTTACTATATTGTTTAATCTGTATTAATAATCGAGGCACTATGACTACTAAACTAGACAGTTTGCTTGTCCACGCAATATGAACAGATTAAAAGTTATAATCAACTGAACACGTGGTTGTCTAACACTATCTATCTAGTCATGATATATGGCCGGTATGCCAGGTCAAGTTCATAGATTCGCACTCTGTTTAAGTATAAAAAATATATAATTCATAGTTTGACCATGAGTGCTGACTTCATTCTTATAATATATAACTGGCCGATTTTGGTATGGAAGAATGTCATGAATTTGCCGGTTTTAGACAAAGCGCTAAAAGGGGTATCTACATAATTTTATAATCGATCGAGTCTTTTTTTTATTTTCGTGGGAATTTGAATACTTGGGATTCTCATTCGTTTTGGTTTTCTTGTAAGCTATATGTCTTTTCTTGATTGATAACGTGTATTTTTTTTAACTAATAAAAAAATTGAAAACATTTTTTTTTCTGTATTTTAATCAAAAGAAAAACCGCTACGCATTTTAAGAAATATTGTATTATAATCTTACCTGCTAGGGCTAAGGTGACTTGAAACACGCCGTACACCACTGTGACTGCTCCTGTGCCGACGCCTAGGTCATCCAGAAAATCATTATATATAAACCCAAAAACTGGCTGGTGAGCGGTGCCTGCTATCTGTCAAAGAAAAAAAACACATTTTATTAACACACACACTCTCTCTAACATCTGGTAGTATGGTGTACGGTTGTGTTACTCTGAAGATGAGCTCTGGTTCAGTTCGAAATGGGTTAGCGTATTGTGGTGGTCATGATAGATGGTTTTGCTTCGTATGTGTTTTTATCGTATCTTGCATAAACAGTAGCCGTAATAAGGTCGCGGGTGAGGCAAGTTATTGTTTTAATTCACTTTTATTAACGCCTGCCGCAAAAAGAGGGGTGTTATAAGATTATGTATCTGTCTGTGGCGTAGCTCTTAAACGGGTGAATCGATTTGAATGAGTTTTTTTATTTGTTTGAAAGCAATTTTTCTAGCGATGGTTCTTGGACATGTTTTATCAAAATCGGGTCAGCCATTTTTGAGACATTGAACTTTGAAGTCGGGGGTTTCCCAATTTTTTTGGGAATATTAATTAAACGTTCTCTTATTACGAGTATTCTAGAAATCCTTGAAAAATCTCAAACTTGGTATTTCGTGGGACCAACATAAGTCATCTTCCAACATAAGCCCAAACCCAGTTGCCACGACGCCATTTTTTCACCTTTAACTTTTTTGCCTATTATTATTGGCATTACAGACCGCAATGTTCAAGTATATAACTACAAAAATGGTTGCCGCGTTGTATAAGCGCAATCTGCATTTAATGCTTAAGAGTGAGATCAGAAATAATTTAGTTAGCGTTATGCATTGGTGGAGATGTTTTGAATCCCTAGAGCATTTATTTGACATCATCCAAATAATATTAATACTTATTAGTTTTTCATAGTTTTTGTGTAAAGGTGACTAATTACAAAAGTGCACATTTTTTGCTGATAATATTTGTTTATTGCGTTGTCATGTAGTTTACATATAATAGTCAAATTTCAGTTCAATCCAACAATTAGGAGGAGACATAATCATTGGTATTTTATTTACATGATTCGATTATTTGTGATTTAGTTGGTTTGGTTAATTAAAATAAAAGCTAATATTGAACAAAGTAAATCATTAAAAAAAATACGCATATAGAATCACTTCTGTAAAAAATATCAAATTGATGTTATCAAAGTTTTTTCTGAATGTAGTTGACACATTAGTCAGAACCGGTTGCAAAATGGCATAAAAGAGGTGCTTTCTAAATCCGCAAGTTATTCAAGCCATTTTTAGAGTTTTTAAATTTATTTTACGATAGTTTAATAAAAGTTTATGCTACATGTCAACCTAATCCCTTGTCGGGACAGCATATTAAATAAATTTTAGTTTTGACACTTACGCTCACATTTACGGTCTACAATCTAACGGGCAGGGAAAGAATGAATTCCAACTTCCGAACGTTTTAACTATTTAATCCTGCGTACTTACTGCGGGCAGTGAGCTCTGTGGTGAATTTAAAACATGGCGGCTTTTAACGGCTCGCACAATTATGACACTTTTTTATTACTATGTACTTAATTGATTCAATGTTATTGAACGTTAATTAAAATCACTTGACAGGAAAGAAATTTTTTTTTTTCATTCACTTTGTGTATTATTATTTAGTGTTAAAAATGTATTAGTGTTAGTGCGATGTTTTAAAAATTAATTAATCAACATAATTATTAAAATAGTAATGCACATTTAATTGAAATCATAAGTGTGAATTTTTTTTTTAAGTAAGGTAAAATTTTTACGTGATCCTTATCTTTTAAATCGTGACTATTTTGACTGTAATTTCATAATAAAGCATAAATTACAGATACTTTTAAACACAAACTAGTGATTAAGCACGTTTATCTCATTTTAAAAAACGTGTTTAAAAATATAACAATAAATTAAAAAAAGTAAATAAAATTAAATGTCGAATTGAAAATTAACTCACGAATATAACCGACAACCCGACGCACACGAGGTAGCCCCAACCCCCTTCCGGCGGCACCAGTTCATATTTGTCCGCATCACTATTACTACTGCATATACTATATTTTTCCTTGACACTCATATTCACTTGAACCCGACAGCCAAAGTCGTCGTTCCGAAATTCGTGGACGATTGTTACGCTTCTGCGACAAGCAACTCTTTATATGATCTTAGCTGGTGGTCTTATAACACAAAATATTCTGTTGTCGGCGGCAATATTTACTTGAGGGCTTTAATTTTATTAGCGTAATTGAGGATGCTTGTTTTATAGGTAGGGTAAACAAAACCCTCGGTATTCCCACGAGCTGTGACAAACAACTGATAGCCGTAGTTCCATCGGCACACCGCATCGAGAACTGACACTGGTTTGACGGAAGATACATGGAACCTCAACTATACTAAACGAATCGATACGTCTTGTACTGTTAATTATGAATTATTTGTTTATCGGTGCGTTATATTACAATATTTATGATAACGCAGTTAATAATTACTGTAGTGCGTAAACGTTCCCTATTTTTTCGCAATTAAGACGCTTTAGTCTCCAACCGATTTTAAAAGTAAAACTATACTTAACGTGTCAATTATTACATGGATACTAATTTTATATTTCGCTTATTCTAAATAATGCATGCATCAAAATGTGCCTATTGACAAATCGAAACTTGATACTTACGTAAAATAATCGGGTCAGAAAACAATTGCAAACTTATGACATGTAGACACCATGCAGGCTTTAAAATTAAGTAGTTATTATCATGTTTTACTTGTGTAAATTTTAATTACTACAAATCAAATTAGTTATTTCCAAGCTCAAGGATATTTTTTCCTGCATAAGTTGATTCGGCTGAGAATTTTAAGTTACGATATGACTGCATACGTCGTTTGAATTAATGGAACGTGCTTTAAATAAATTTTAAGTTGTGCTACGAGTATCTCGACCCTTAAGTACAATATTACCCTCTCGTAATTATTATTTATGCGTGTTTTCTCCAACTCGTCTGATTTATTGCGATTGTGCCTATTTACAAACGTATGAGTTAATTGTTCTCCGTTTAAGATACTGCTGTAATTGATGGAACGTTATTCACATATAGTGGTCTTTTTGCTGTCTCCGTTTTGCAACGGAAATTATTATGACGTCAATAACATTTTATGATTATTATCACGTAAAATACAATAAAAATTGTCGCAATGGAATCTATAGGTAAAAACAAACAAAATGCTACATTGTTCGCCCAAAGGAAGTACAAAATGTGAGTGTAATTTTGTAGCAACGAAGTTTAGCGGAAAATAACCAATTGATTAATTTATTTTCAATCTTGTTCTTCACTAAATAGCTTTAATTAATTGACTCATAGTAATTAATTAGGTACTTACCTAGGATTAATTTTCAAAAACATTGACAGCAATAACCTTTCCTTAGCGCTTAGGTCTAATCCTTCTTCTTATGAATTATTGACTTCGTTTTTCTTCTTTTTAGGTTTAACATTGAGCTCCTTTTGAGGCATGCGTCTACGTCAAATATCGGGAGCTCTACATAAACTGGTTATGCGGTCAACATCCTGTTGAAAATAAGTCTAAAATTCTCAATTTAAAAGAATCGATTGGTGGAATGTGGTCCTCATAATAATATTATGTTCATTCATGTTTTTATTTTACGCCTGCTCTACATAGGCTAGGCTTTTGCGGTTTGTGTGCACACAGTGTGTGTGTTCTTGGGTAAACCACAGCGCAGGTGGTTATAATCAATCAGAGCTGGTATAACTTTTGGCATAACAAAACGTCTTGCGCGCGTTCTCATTACTATCTCAATCACGGGAACAAATAAAATGACACCGAAAATACATCTGAATTAGACTTCATTATCTGAAAAAAATCTAGACAGAGCCAATAGGTCGGATGTGCTTGCATTTTTTGATACCTACTTCACAAGTCAAGCAAAATTAAACTTTAAAAGGTTTTAAAATTGACTTAATGCTATAAAATTAAGAAAACTAGTTATTAATAAGTATAGAAAGAGCATATAACTACAAGTATTTTCTGTCATGGCCTGAAAGAAGACAAAATAAAAATAGTATGATTCTAAAAAAAAGTGATTTTGGTAAAAATTGGGCATTCGACCTTTTGACTCTGATGTACAGAAATACTGATCACCAAAAATCAAAACGAATACCAAGAAAAGGATTTAAAGATCATATTAATGAAAATGAATTTTAAGTTACCTACTAAAATAAAATAATAAAAAATAATAGATATCATAGGACACTTGACACCAATTGACCTAGTCCCAAACTAAGCAAAGCTTGTACTATGGATACTAGCAATACTAGGCAACGGATAAACATACTTAAATAGAAAAATACTTACTTAAATACATATTAAACATCGCAGACCCGAGAACAAAGATTCGTATTATTATTCATACAAATATCTGCCCCGGCCGGGAATCGAACAACAAGCTTCGTAGTCAGGTTCTCTAACCACTTGGCCATCCGGTCTGTCGGCCAGTTGTAATAATGTACTATCAAGGGCAAAGATATCGACACGGCCAAAGTTGCAAAAATATGTATACACGGCCTTAATGCTAAGCGCATAAAGTCGTGTGTACATATTTTTGTAACTTTGGCCGTGTCTATATCTTTGCCCCTGACTGTACAACAAATATCTGCGAGCAAATAAAATGGGCCTTGCACTGCTGCTATTCGAAAATATTGTGTCGGTTTTAAGTTTTTTTTTCTCTTTATTGGAAAAAAAACAGATACAGACACAATTAAAAAGTAAAAGTAAATTAAAATAATGCGATAAGTATTATAACCTACATCCTTAAAACAATTCCCACTAAGACTTATTGGAAGATGTGGCAATGTAACAATGTAACAGTAATTAATGGTAATGGTCAAGTAATGGTAATTAGTGGTAAAGTTTGAGTTGCATCAATTCATATATTGGCCCGGATAAGTCACGTCTTAAATTGAATTTAGCTCTACATGTTTCGGGCTATTCCGTAGTCCAACCTCTTAGGAGCAACGCGACTCGGCGGATGCTGCAACACGCGCACGTCAATACTAATAATAGTCAATATAATTTCATATAAGTGAGTTTCGCGGTAGTTTCATGCGTCAATTCGTTAAACTTTTAAACTACGCGTACCTGAAGCTCCGCAAATCGGAACTGTTTTTACTCAGCCTCATAAATTTTGGTGTTTTCGTTGTATAAAATAAGAGCAAAATGTAAAATTTATTCGTTTTAATATTTTTTGTCATAAAATCTAATTTTAGTGATATTTTTGTTGGTATAGAGTTCTTAAACTTGATTTATACTTTTTCGCTAAAATGGCGTAACGAATTTGAATTAAATAGCACAATTTAACCTGAAGAAGGGAACGCGGATTATTTAAAGGAATACTTGTTGGGTTAGCGATGAAAGAAATCTTCTCAGACGAAGTATGTATGTATGTATGTATGTAAATACTTTATTGCACATAAAACACAAAGTAATACAAAAAGAAAACAACAAACCAAAAGAGTACAAAGGCGAGCTTAGGCGAAGTCACGGGCAATAGCGAGTTTTAGATATAATAGGTAATCAATTACTACGGTGACACTGGCATCGGCTATAGCAGTACGTAGCTCCGTAAGTGTCGGCTTTTGCCGAAGTATTCTCATATTACGAGTATTCAACACTAGAATGCGGTTTGAGACAATTACATTGTTGCGATGAAAACTTCTTCATTATTTAAACATAGAATAGCACCTAATAATCTCAATTAATGTACGCTGACCGTACAGCATGAGCATAATAAATACTGGCCACTTACGTTTTATTACGGTTTTCGGAAAAAAAAAGTTTCTGTAAAGTGGTTTCAGTTGTTTCATTTTAGGTCTCGATTTAGTTTAGCGTTTGCAGAAATGTATGGTATTTTACGTAATCTTCATGTTCTCCCACAGCTATAATTGTGAAAAATAATCTTATAACAGCTTCTTAGTGTGTGAGCTGTTTTATTTTTGACATTTCGTAGACTTCGAAACGTGTAGAATTGATCGTTGGGTTAATAAAAAAAATTTAGGATCTAATACTGTTGATTAATGTCTCTAGTGTAACAGACACATTCATTTTGCTTATCTTTGGCTGGTTTTTTTTTAGGTACCTAGATCAACGCCACTCCGACATTTTAATTTATTACTCGGATTGAGATTTATATTCATTTAAAATTAAAACAAAAAATACATACAGACGAATTACTAAAGACTGAGACCTTTTCGCGATTTTGCAAATACCTACTAAATACTACGTAATTTTTGTGTTTTTGTGTAATTTGCGAAGTCCGAATAATAAATGTTTCTATATTTCTATTTCTATAATTGAAAACCTACTTCTTTGAAGTCGGTTGAAAATAGGTAGTATATCTAAATAAAGACATTTACAATATAAATTACATGTTTTGCCATAAAAGCATAATAATTTATGTGTCAGTTTAATATACTTATAGATTTTTATTAAAAAATAAATAATAGAAGAGCCAAGGTAGTAAATTTTATGCATGTGAATGTGAATAAATTTGTCTGTTAACAATCCGCTGCTAGAATAACTACACCTACATTTACATTATTTTACATAGCTTCTGCAAAGTCTGTTAAAGGATAAAGTTTAAAATATTTTAACAGTTTTGCATGTGGTACGACCTTGTGCAAGGTCCGTCTGGATTGCTACCGCCATCTTGCTCGCTAATCCTGCCGTGAAGTAGCAGTGCTTGCACTGTTGTGTTGTCTAGAGGTTGGCAACGCATCTGCAATACCCCTGGTGTTGCAGATGTTTATGGGCGGTGGTGATATCTTACCATCAGGAGACCCACTTGCTCGTTTGCCATCCAGTCGAATAAAAAAAAAACCACCTTAAACTAATAACAAATGGTAAGCAAAGGCCGCAACAGGATAAAGGAAGAACTGTCCTGACTCTGTCCTCTTTTAAATTATTAAAGAAATCATTGACTAATTCCGACCGCACGTCGAACAAGTTGGTAACCATATATATGTGGCATCTGCATTACTCTCTAAATAGCGTGAAGTTCAAAAAATCGGACCATTGTAACTCGTAGTCAACCATACAAAACGATAGACTGGAAAAGGTTTCGGTTTTAAAAATCAGAATCTTTTCCAGTCTGTCGTTTTGTATATTATGTATGATTAACAAGCGTACAAGTTAATATGGTCCGATTTTTTGAACTTAACGCTATCCAGAGAATAAAGCAGATGCTACATTGTTACCACCTTGGTCGATGTACGGTCGAACTTAATCTATGGTTTCTTCAGTAATTTAAAAGAGGTTTATAGTGATTTTTGATTTGATTAGATTTTTCGAATTTTTTTATTGAATAAAATATTCATATTTAGGTATATAGGTTTGGCCAGCTACATTATTTGATAAAGTTCCATCCATAATCTAAAGTTCCAAGATGATCTCTGTTGGGGCGTCGAAGCTATAAAGATGCGGACTTATTTGACTTAGCTTTTTACTTCGAGCTCTATTTCGAGTAAAGCATACCGTAGCATTATCGCTTAATAACAAAGTTAGTTCTTTGCCAAAAATACAGAGATTCTAGAGAGAATTCCATGTTAAGTTAATAATTAATTGATACTTAAGTTTTAATTCTCATATTTTTCACAAACCTTTCGTGTAAAACACTAATAACAATTCTTTTTTTTACAACAGAAAAAATTAATTTGACTTTTTAACGTGACTCCACTTAGCCATGGGTCAAATTACCTAAGCATCAAAAAAATGTGATAAAACTTTCGTGCCCCACATCGCATTCATATAATAACATGAAATTATTGTTTAATTTTGTATTAATGTCAAAGACAATGCGACGGATTTAAAAGTTTATTCAACGTAACTCTATCACCTGTTGGGAAACCCCAAAGTAGGAATACGTGACAAACAATACATTTAAATCCTGTACAAATAATTCACAACAGTCTATTTGAAATATAAAATAAGAGTAGGTTTGTTTATTCATAAAAATTCTACTATAGAAAAGCTGAGGTGACCAAAATTAATGATAAAATGCACATATTTTGGCTGAACCTATTTAATGTTCACTTTTTTGGTAAACCATTAGGTATTTAACAGGACTTATTTTACCTTCTGCTTTGTCTGAGTTATTTTAAGTTTTTAAATCTGAAATGAAACGGTTAAATTTTTTTTTTTCATTTGTTGTCTTTTTGCATTGTTAGGAATCTATTTTTAAATCTTAATAAATGTCTTTTTTTATTTTTTTCCAGTTTTTTTTTTTGTTATTTTTGAGGTATATAGAAGTTGCTTAAGTGGTTCTAGAATATAGAAAATGTTTGGCGACTGTAAATCACTTGGCATTGGTTGGTTTAACATTTCCAGTTACGGAAACACCTGGAACTGTGTGTAATTCCAAATCCTATACTATTTTGTTCTTGCTGTAAGAAAATTAGAAAATATTTTATTTGATCTCATATAAATTAGCTTTAATATTTAGGTAAGTATATTGAAATGTGCATAGTAACAATCACGTGAATGACAATAGGATAAAAATGGTTTTATCGGTTAGACTAAAATAGCTCTTATCCTTTACAATTTTATTGTTATACTGAGTTCAATTAAACATCCGGAGATTGTATGAATATAAAACGTTATCTTAACTATAAATTATATACCTTTCGATTTATTACCTAGAAACACAAGTCGACACCAAAATTACAAAACAAGTTTTATTTCAGATGTGTTTAAACATGTAAGATAACTTAATAGTCGAAAAATAAATGAAAGGCGAAAATAGTTGCATCCAAAGCTTTTAATTTACCGCATGACGAGTCGAGTGAAAAGTCTATAAGTGGAAAATAACCAATAGTAGAGTTCGTAAAATTTAAGAATTGTGTTTTTGTACTTAATTATTTTTTTTACTTTATAACGCGTTTTTTTTGCCGTTTTTTGTTTCATATTAATAACGGCAGCAGGTAGACGCTTAAAATATTCCCAGAATATATATATATAGTTGGATAATCACTTCAAAAATAAATATTAGAATTAAAATAACATAAATATTTGAGGGGGGGCTCCCATACAAAAAACTTGTTTTTTTTTACTAATGTCTAATGTTGTTCCCGTTAAAAAAATAAATAGATTACGTAAATATTACTGTCATTTTATTAGGTATGTTTAACCGATAAATTTGTACATGAAGATGTGTATCGAGTGTGTACGAAACCAGTGTTTACAAAAAAAAGAGTTAAAAAAAGGCTTTTGTTTTTCAATAAATCACGCTAAATGTAGCACAGGGACTAAAAAGTTGACCCTTAAAATTTCTAGCACATAATTTTACGCTTCACTATGATCGTATCTTATCTTAACGTGTAAACTAGCAGTATAGTGATTGTGTTGTATGGAAAAGTTTGAGTTTGTTATGATATTATTTTTGCTAGTGCCTAATCCAACCTAATAAAGATGAATTGAGCTACTTAGCAACGCGGCCCCCCATTTCCACTGTCATAATGTTTATCAATGACACTTTAGAATGTTATAAAATTAGCCGCAAAATCCTTTTATGGCGCTTATTTTTTTAAATAATGTGTGGCGTAAGTAATGCGAATATGAGATATAATATAGGTAAAAAGCTGATATATGATACAATACAAGGTATAGCTTGTTTTCTTCTACTTTGAAAACTAGCGCTTGCTAAGCTAAGGGTCATAAATGGCCATACTTTTGATCCACGTAATTTTTAGAATACTACGAAGCTCTTTTTGCTTTTTGCTTTGTCACAAATGCGTGAATATTTTGACTTTAATTGACTTAATGTACACAATTAACTTTTACATAATTATTTCAAGCCTGGGAGGGCGTTGCGTTTTCCCGATATGTAGGTACGATGTCATACTATATGTCGTAGAATCCGCCAGATCACGAAATTAGGCCTAGGCATACACGATTGCGGACATTGCGGCGTACAACCGTTTGAGCAAAATATTTTTTTGCAAATTTTTACTTTCTTTTCAAAAAAATTACGACTGTGATACCTATCACAGAATTTTAATTTCTCAAAGGAATCTTTATTTCATTCATGGCCAAATTATCAATTGGCATCATTTTTAACGCCCGACGCAAAAAGAGGGTTCAATACAATACAATACAATAACTCTTTATTGCACACCAACATATAACAAAAAATTACAGAAAACAGGTATATACACAGAGACTTTCTGAGGTAAGCAATAGGCGGCCTTATCGCTTATTGCATAACAAACGGATGTTTTAATAAAACTTGACATAACCTAACCCACTGAGAAAAATTGAAAAAAACTATCTCATAAAAGGCTAAGCCGATTTTTTTAAAACAAAGTTAAAGGAACCGCCACAAGAAAACTTAAAAAAAAAACACATCGAAATCGGTCCATCCCTTTCAGTGCCACGATGCCACAGACAGACAGAAACGGCATCAAACTTATAATACCTATCTTTTTGCGTTAAGGGCTAAAAAAGTCAATTTAGTATACTGGTATTTTTTTACTTAGAAATAATAGTTATCAAAGTAATTAGCTGATACCTTTTTAATTTTTTATGATTCATTACCGAGAAGAGTTATTAATACGTCCCTAAACGCCACAACGCTAGAATATAATTAAATATAGATCAGTATTAAGTATAGTGAGGGGCAAAAGTAGCGGGTCACTCTTCATACAACTCTGTAAGCGAACTGAATCGTTATGTTGGCTCGGCAGTGTATTTTAGGTATGTTTTATTGCATGCGCGGGCGCGGAATTCCGTCACTCTTTAGTACGCGTGTAACTTCCTACATAGTTAGCTGTGGTATTTCTCAACTGGACTTATTCAATACAGAACCTGTTCTTAACATTGGCTCTTTAATTTGTATGTCTTACTGACTGTTCATCTATTTCACAACATTATTTCATGTTACACTAATCTAACTTTACATTTTTGTTTAGGTATGATATCAAAATTAACATTAGTATTTTAATACTACACAATGGAAAGTTTAGCAACGAAACATAGCTCTGATGAAAAATTGTGTTAAGATTGAAAAAAGATTTTACTATGTAGGTACGTCATTATAAATTAGCTACCTATTTAGTTAATTCAAAAACATGTCTTTTGAATATTTCTCAAATTATGTAAAATTATAATACTAATTTAGTGTGTTTTACACATTTAGTTTGCAATTTAATGTCAGATTTTTGATACTTATCATATATCAATGTAAATGTACAATCTATTAAACAAAATATATATTTTAAACGTTGGACTATGTATAATCGTTCGTAACTACTTGCGTCTGAATTACCTAAACGTAAAACTGTTTGAAGATACACAATTAGTAAAAAAAAAATCACTTCTCATGCTCTTAAAGTTCCTGTTTATGCTGGATCTAGGCTCCATATTAGGTTCCAGTGCATAAAATAAAATATTCGTCTAAAACCAATGCACAAGAGCCACAAACAAAAAGCTTCTACATACATTTTTTTAATAATTTTTGTTTGTTCAAACTGGCCATCAAAGAACATGCCACAGATGACAAGAAAACACTTTCGCTACTGTCATAAAGATACCTCTAACATTCACTGAAATTAATGGTACAGAATTTGGGACGCAAAGTTCAGACCTTCTATTACCCTTTAATGACTTTAGCAAACTATATATTATAGTCGTATACCTATAAGGCTAATGACTGTATCATGGGTGTTGTTTTCCTAAGACTGTACAGTGTACACATGCCTTAGTGGCAGTAATGCCAAACTATCGATCAGTCCTTTATAAGCATTGCCTGAATATTTATAAAAACTTGCTGTTTCTATTAAATGATATTGTAACGGATAACTCACGTCTTAAATCGAGTTTAGCTCGACATGTTTCGGGCTATTTCGAAACAATTCTTCTGGAGCACGCGACTCGGCGGCTGCTGCAACGCGCGCACTACGCGCCACCGCTCTGCTCGCTCGCTCGCTCTGCTGCTCGTGAGTTATCCGTTACAATATCATTTAATATGAGTGAGTCTCACGGTAGTTTCATGATCAAAACTTAGTACCTAAGTAGGTAAGTTCAATGACTTTTTAGAATTGCATTCAACACAATGGTACTTACTGGTATTGTAGTTTAAAAAAGTTTAAATTGACAGCAGAGAGGAAAGAATAAGAAGTCTTTTATTACGACTTAAATAGTTAGGCATCCAATCCAAAACACATGGGTCTCAGCGATCCGTTAACAGCAGTTTTGGCGGTGATAAAATATATTTATATTCCCGAACTAGATATAACTGGTTCTTACTCGGACTTAAAAGCGTAGGAGTTTTTAAAAATCAAATTGCTTAATTAATTATATGGCATTGTTTTAAATATATTCTTAGTTTTATTATGCTTTTTGCTTGTCACTGATGGCGAGGTCAGACGTCAGTCATCTTAATGGAATGTCTATCTAAAATTTTAAATAAATTCATCTCCTATAGTTATTATTATTTGTAGATGGACTTTTTGCTCCAGCTTTACTAACACTTCACTAATACTAACTATTTAAGATTGTTTTTTTGGAATCTTTTTGTATTTTTTATTTCAATTCCAAATTTTTACTTTTACGGTCATCCCGTGAAACCTAAATTGAAAATACATACTGAAATATAGATGCACAGAAAAACCATAAAAATAAGACCAACACTGGGAATCGAACCCAGGTCCTCGGCATTCCGTGCCGCGTGCTATACCGCTACACCACTACTAACTATTTAGCTCTTGGTTCTCGATTCGATGAGTTCTAAAGCAATATTCTAACAGTATTGCTTCCCGTGTTGAGTCTTCCTCCTGCATAAATCATGCAGCATAAATATGAAAAGTAAAGCGTATGATTGTGTAAGATGGTAACTGTGATAGATGATACTGGGTTATATTGTTTCTGCACACAGCGGCGAAGAAATTTATTGGTGTGTATGTAGTTTCCAATTCGCATTGCGCCCGCGTGGGAACTGCAGCCCATGCTCTCTCATTCTGAGAGGAGGCTTGTGCCTTGCAGTGGAACGTATATAGTTCAAAATGATGACGCCTGAAACATTTGCCCGGAAATTCCGAAAAATATTAAAACTGGATAAAATACCTATATACTAATACTATAAATGCGAAAGTGTGTGTGTTTGTTTGTATTTTTGTCCGTCTATTACGTAGAAACGGACCGACGTATTGAGGTGATTTTTGGCATAAAGATAGTTTATGGGCCAGAGAGTGCTATAGGCTACTTTTTATCCCAGAAAAATGCACAGTTCCCGAGGGACCAGCGCGATAACCGGATTCCACGCGGGCGAAGCCGCGAGCAAAAGCTAGTCCATACTAATACTAATATTATAAATGCGAAAGTAACTCTGTCTGTCTGTCTGTCTGTCTGTCTGTCTGTCTGTCTGTTACGCTTTCACGCCAAAACCGCTGAACCGATTTGGATGAAATTTGGTACAGAGATAGAATAGACCTTGGAAAAGGACATAGGCTATCTTTTATTGCGAAAAAGAGGCTTTAAGGGGTTAAAATAGGGGGTGAAAGTTTATATGGTGGAAGTTCGTCGCTGTCGAAGATAAAACTATGAAACTTGGCATTTAGGCATTTAATACACTATCCACATCCATACTAATATTATAAATGCCAAAGTAGTTTCCTATAAATTTTAGCACAGCTTTTTATTTGCATGCATGTTTATTACGGTTTGTTTGTAGAAATAACAATTGAAATTAGGAACTACATTTGATAAAGTGGGCGCGATAACAATGATAACATTATTACTGCAACGCGTTGATCACAAATGTAATGCAACACGAAAAGCCATCCATTCATTACCATTATCTAACAAGAAACTGTCGATAAATAGAGTCTCTTACATGAAAAGGAAAAAAAGAATGATGAGCCAAAAACCATAAACATCGTTTTTTGGCATACTTTTAATTCTTATGCGAGTACAAGTTGAGGTTGATTTTAATAAATGATCCTCTTCTGCCATAGGTATTATGTGCACGAAATCTTGTATAATTTCATTTTCGCATAAAAATATAAATTATAAAACACATCGTACTAATAAAAATGACGATAATAGTCTTAACAAAATCTTTACATTAAATAAGATACCAAGAATGTTATGTACTTATTCTTTACACTGGATTCATAACCGGAATCGCAATGACCATCGCCCAGATCATTGACCATGTATAATAAACAAAAGCAGTCGATATCTATTAACTATGTAAAAATATAGTAAATAGCCAGTTATGCATAATATGCATACAGGCAGGTACACACATAATTATGTGTGTACCTGCCTGCATTTCTACTTTCTATTATAACTCGATTTTATTGCTTTACATTCTTAAGTTGCATATGTTTCAAAACATGTTTATTTATATTGGACTATGTTGTTATTTTTACACAAGGAAGTCCATGGGAGATTTCCACTGGGGAAGGTCGATATAACTACTCAGAAAATGTTGGTGAGACCATTAAAATTGTCAAAACATTGTGTTTGTGATGCTTTACGTAAATATTAGTGTCGAACTTCCTTAAATCTTGACTACCTACTATGTAGCTAGATATGATAGTGTTTTGATATGAATTCCAAGTACAGTTTTTTTTATTTGTGATTGATAATTGCCTAAACCAGTGTTTTAGAATTTCAAGTACCTATAGTTTTTTTTACTATCTCTGAAAGATATCTTCATATAGGTAGTAAAATCTGCTGAAAATGTAAGGCGTCAAAGGCGTGATTGCAATTTAATCAAAAATTGTAATGATTCAAACCGCCATAATGTTGAGTCGAACTAACTAATGATATCTATCATTGGTGTTTACGCTCGCAACGCCATCTAACCACAGCGCAAGAAGATGAAAGTTTGACGGCGCCCGCCGCCAGGGAGCGCTGCGAGCGATTCCTCCATTACCGACCTCTGACGTCGACTCACTACTTCTACGATTCGAGTGCGCACACAACTCTCATTTCTACTTTATTTTCAACATTTTTAAATCGCGGTATTAGTACCAAAAACTGTATAAAAAATATTTTTATTTTATGTAAAGGAGCGCAATAAATCCTTCCATAATTTAATAAAACTACTCATTGAAGAGGCCTACCTGTCCTGAAGCTGTAACACACGCAACCCACAAATAATTGGTGCTCCCCTTACGAAGAGTGTAACAACTCGAGTTTTTGTCGAAATCGAGTTAGATCACAACTTGTTCTTTAACTTATTTACTGTAAATCGAAGGATCCGTGATTTTACAGTAATCATAACTACAGTAAGTCCAGATTGGTGGCATGATTTACTAAACATAGGTTCAGTAAGTATAGATATTGGAGGCCGATCGTAAAATCCGCCGCAACCACTACCTTACCATGAGTTTACAGTGACCGTATTCGATAGCGACGGCGTAAATTATTTGTACCTACAGCGCCTCTACAAATAATTTTCGGCATTTCACGATATAAAATAAAGGCGCCGTTTGACGATATGCCTAGGAATTTCGTGATCTGGCGAATTTTACTATGGGCCGCCCACATAGATACCTACTGCATTGACCTTTGAAGTCGTTCTAGAATATTATCTAGTCTCCTTAACAAAATTGCAGCTTCTAAAGTTACCTACTGCCTTTCGTTCTAGTTAATGTGGAAATGAACGCGCTTAGTGCTTTTGAGCCAGAGTTATGAATCAGATGAATCAGAGTTATGATTCGGTTAAAAGTTCGGTCGGATCGATTTTGAAACATCTTGTACACTTTGTAAACACATTCATTTATTAATTAAAAATTCATAAACAATTTAAGAATTTTAGAAAAAATAACCATATAAAACTTAACTATAAACTAACTACCTAACTTAAAAACTTAATACCTACTAAATTAAATCTAAAAAAGGCCCCCGTGGCATGGTGCCCAAGAGGCTGGCAGCATTCCCTCGTTGAATGGCGATGGTGATTCGTTGAGAGAGATAGCTGCCAGCCCTTTGATCTCCAGTAGTGTCGACCAGGCGCTTTTGCACTTCTTTAATAAAATTTTGTGCGCCGGGACCCCAAGGACCCAGGGTCTCAAATCCAACAGCAACGAAATTATATGCTGAACCGAGACCCTGGTATTATAAACAATTTACAATAAAATATAAATTGCGGATTGATTGCCAGTAGGCGCTTCTCCCAATGGACCGCGAAAATTAACAGTAGGTAACCATGAGTTAGACAGTCATCGAGCACGTTAATACATAGTCGATCCACAAGAGCTGGAACGAATTAAACATCAAGCGAGATTGAGGCCAAACGTAAGCCTGTTTTATATATATTTTTTTTCTAAAATACTTGTTACTGTCATGTGTGAGTACCTAGTGAGTACCGTTCTTATTACAGGAATCTTCTAATATTTTTCAAAACAAATATAATGTAATACTTCTTATATCACGATTATTAATTATTGAATTAACTTGTATTTAGTCATTTTTTGATACAATACAAAGACATTATCATTCACTCATTCAATCCATTCATGCCAGCTCTTGTGAATTGACACTTGACATGTATTCGTAGTTTATAAAAAAAAAATTACATTAGACATGCCTAAATTTTTTTTTGTTATGGCCATAGGTTAGACACCTATAGGTTCGCATAGCTGGGTTCATATAGGTTCGCATACTCATTGAAAGTCCGAATGTAATTTTTGTCAAAATGATCGCTTGTCATAAGTCTTTTTTCTCTGAATCTAATGATTGTTTAGAATTCTTATAAAATAAACCTAAACTATAGTTTTCTATAGGATGACCATTTAAAAATTTTAGAAAAATATAAGGTTTCAGTGCGAAAAAAATTGGACAAACGATGATTCGGACAAAAATTACGGTATGACTAGCGAAGAGTATGCGAACTTTGGCGCTCCCGTCTAAGGTCTGTACTCAGCAAAGGTACGTTTTAGAGTACAACTTTCTTCGCCTTCCTGTTGCGGAATAACTCGATAGACCAAGCAATTGTGACAGCCGCCATAATGAAGTTGAGGATATAGAACATGATATTATAGTCGTTGGTCGCGTCCCGCACTGCACCTGCGTACAAATTACTAGTTAGTATGTCACTTTGCACATAAAAAATGGGAACTGAGTAAAGAGAGGAGTTGAATTAAATTTATTATGATACTATGACGAAAAGGAGTTATATTGCAGACAATGTCAATTATATTTACATTCCAATTATATAAAACAAACAATTGTCTGTAGGTAAGTGTCTGAGCTCAGATTGTAATTATATATGATGGAGATGTAAGTAGGTTCTAAATAAATAAAACAAATTTATTATGATGCCTTATTTTCGACTTAAATTTTAAGTTATAAACTAAAATTATTGTCACCCTACATCTGTTAATAAATAATGTTTATTAAACAGGAGGATCTTTTTATAAAAATAAATGTGCTCATAATATAAACCAAATGTAATATTAATCATCAAATCTCTTTTATTTGACGCCTATACTATTTTTTTACAGTGTAAATAAGTTTGTGGGCATGCAGCTGTAATTAGGTTAGGCGCAGTTGCAATAAATTCATAATTTTTAACTTTATGTTTTAATTAAAAATAATTCTAATTTCAGTTATTATTACAATACAAGCGAATCTAACTTTGTGACCTACTTCTAGTGATCGAATTACCTCAAAATTTGGTACACGTATGTATGTTGTATGACAATGCAAGTAAAGTCGACAAAAAGTAGACAGCAAAAAAATTTGCAAGTAACAAAAACTTACTTTTATGTTTCAGTGCGGATGTCATTATACGAATTCCTCTATAATTAGATGTAAATGCTTTACTTTGTAATATAATAGGGGCAAGTGCAAGACGTCTAACAAAGGTTATCAGCCTATTAGCACTTACAAGCAATTTAAAGTGTATAAAACGGAACTCACCGATAGCTGGGCCAAGGGTCAATGCAATTAATCCATAGAATAACATGGACAATCCTACGCCTCTTGAATATTGCTCTGGAGGAAGAACGTCGGAGAACACCAGCGGCAATATCACGATGAGTATAGATCGTGAACAACCAATCAGGAACAAGGATACGTATGATACTGTTGCATTAGTAGACCACATGAGAACTGGAAAGATATGACATCAGGACTTTCAAGAAAAGGGTTCCTTTAAAGGCTGGTAAAAAATCAATGACTCTCCCTGAGTCGTTGGTATTCATAGTCAAAGTCAAAGTCAAAATATCTTTATTCAATTTAGGCTATAACAAACACTTATGAATGTCAAAAAAAACTACCACCGGTTCGGAAAAACCTCTGTTGAAAAGAATCCGGCAAGAAACTCAACGAGGTATATATTTTTAAACAGATTTACAATATTATTAAATGATATCTATACATTACAAGTATTTAACACAACTTTATATTTAACACAGTAGGTTCGCTATTTGAAGGGATTGCTAATGCGGATCGGAATTATTTCCAAATATCCCTGTCCATGATATAATCGATTCATAGTTGAAGTTGATCATTTCCCAACTGATGGCCCTCTTGCTCGCTTGTCTTCCTCTCAAATTTTAAAAAATAGCTTATAAATATGTGTTCAAATTTAAAGTTAATTAGTACCTACCCAGTTTTGCTAATACATCCACAGCCATTCCTATGACGTATATTAGATGGTTGCCAACATTTTTCAGCCAGGTGCTTCCGATCGTTAGGAAGACCCTTGTAGCTATGTCGCCGAAAGATAGAAGTGATATAGCTAATGCAACCTCAACCTTAAAACATATTACACGGTACAATAATAGGTGCGTTTAGTTGTCATAAGTTTTTTTCACACAATTTTGTGCCTTGTAGATTTCTATATAGTAAATATAGTGGTGATAGGAATTATTTTGTAAACAAGGTGTTAATTAAATAACTGAAAACCTGAAAGTAAGTTTGCTCAGAATCGAAAGTAGAATCGATTGCACTATTTTAAATTAGTTTGTGTTTTTAATACCTTTTTTATCGTGCCCAGTCTAAAATTTACGCCTGCAACAGGCGCCAATTAAATGTTTTAGTAGATGCATACTATTTTGATAATTTAATATTCGATAATTTAATAATTCGACGACCAGATGGCCTGGCCTAGTAGTTAGAGAACCTGACTACGAAACTTGAGGTCCCGGGTTCGATTCCCGTGTCGGGGCAGATATTTGTATGAAAAATACGAATATTTGTTCTCGGGTCTTGGGTGTTTAATATGTATTTAAGTATGCATTAATTAGTACCCATAACACAAGCTTTGCTAAGCTTACTTTGGGGCTAGGTCAAATTGGAGTGAATTGTCCCGTGATATTTTTTATTTTATGTTTTTATTTTAATACTGGCTGGTTTCCTGTCACAGTGATTTTCTATGGATTTTCTTTTTTCTTCTAAAAACGTTAAAGCGCAACTGATAAATAAAAATCACGAGTGTAGAGTTAGAAATGAAGTAGAATTATTGACTTAGCAAAACACACGAATGTCTTTTAAAATAATGAAGTTATTCAAAAATAAATACAATCAACTAACTTAAAAAGGAAAAAATCTTTTTGGAGTGTCTGAGCTTTTTATAACACCTTGTATTTTATTGAATTATTGATGTTTTACTAATATTGTAATAGCGTTTTAGTGAATTATACCACGTATAAAAATAGTCATGGACCTCCTGTAGTACTAGTTTACCCAAAAACCTGAATAATTTCACATCAAACATTTTTCTTATAGTAACATACTTAGCTGTTAAAGGATTTTTTATATTTACCTTAGTCCAATTAAGCGCATATAGCGCTTGAGGAACAAATATAGTAAATATTAAATCAGCATTTAAATTAAATGGCACTCCTACGCAGGTACAAGTCCGGACAAATTTCTTGAGAAATGGCCAATCGAAGAAGTTCTTAACGTTCAATCTAAAAACCAGAGCCAGTTTATACTTGTTCCAATATAACCAACACATTACTTACCCGTCACGGATGTTTTGTAACTATGATTAGAATATCAGGACAAAATCAGAGGTAAAGCAAATCAGGTGTACTGCCGTTTCGCCAAAATATTTTTCGCCAAATTTCACTTCCCAAAAAACTTATCGCAATAGTTTCATTTCCCAAACGAATCTTTGGCATATTTACATTTCGCATTTTATTCATTTGGTCAAATTATCATTTGCCATAATTTTAGTTTATCAAATTTTATTACGACAAACGTTTTTAATTAAGCAAACGGTTTATATTGGCAAATATTGTATTCCAAAAAAATGTTTGCTCAAAATGACATTTCACACAAACCAACCGCAAAAACCAACTGCTACCAGAAAATTAGCTTATGTTAGAACTGCGTCTTCCAAAGAAACGAACTGCTATCAGAAAAGTAGATGAGGTTAGACTGCGTCCCCCGCAAAAAAGAACTGCTATTAAAAAAGTAGGCTAGGTTAGGTTAGAACTGCGCCCCTCCACAGAAACAAACTGTTTCCAGAAAAGTAAGTTATTATGTCATGCGATATTTTGGGAAGAGTACATTATGCCAAACGATACATTTTACCAAATATTACTTGGCAATATGATACATGACTAAGTAATTATTTGCGAAACAATTATTTGCCAAATAACAATTTATTAACTGTAAATTTGCGATAATTTTTTTGCCAAATATTTTTTTGGCAAATGATAATTTGGGTAAATTTTTTTGGGATGTGATACTTTGGGAAAAGTTTTTTGGCCATACATTAGTAATCCAGCCAATCATGTTGATGATTTGGGTATAGGCCTCCCCCATAAACCTCCAGTTGCTTCGGTTGGAAGCAGCCGGCATCCATCGTAAGCCCGCGGCTTATAGTTGAAGAAAATTTGATTGAAATGTATGGAAAAATTGGCAAAATTAAAGCAAGAGGTTTATCTATCAGGATATGTAGGTTATGGAGAAAAAATAAATTTTACCCACTCTCCCCCCCCTCCGGGGGGAGCGTCACCCCCCCGCGCCCTCGAATATGTCCCGGACCGCGGTATTTTCCATTATAAAAGAAAACCGTACACGATACATAAAAAGTGCGTAGGAACGAAATAATCCTAGATAAATTTACTATAAACCTTTCATACATACAAAAGCGATACCACTTACAGTTTCAGCGCAATCTGGCACCAAATACGAACATTTTTAATAATTTATCCAGTTTTTTTTGTTAATTGTTTAGTTTTTTCAATTATTTCACACTTTACCGCCAAGATATGTATGACTAAAGTAAAGAACAGGATATCTTCTTTATAAAAAGGTATAATTCATTTCTAAACTCATTCATTTGACGCTGCTATGCTATTTTGAAAATTCACCATAATCAGCTACTGCGACATTAACTTAGGAAAAAGTACCAAAAAAAAAACTATTTAGTCCGTAAGTAAGATTATAATAAAATATTACACATTTTTTAGGGTTCCGTAGCCAAAATGGCAAAAGCGGAACCCTCATAGTTGCGCCATGTCTGTCTGTCTGTCTGTCTGTCCGTTCGCGGCTTTGCTCAGAGACTATCAATGCTAGAAAGCTGTAATTTTGCACGAATATATATGTAAACTATGCCGACAAAACAGTGTAATAAAAAATTAAAAAAAAAAAATTTTTTTAGTACCTCCCATAGACGTAAAGTGGGGGTGTTTTTTTTTTCTCATCCAATCTTGTAGTGTGGGGTATCGTTGGATAGGTTATTTAAAATCATTAGGGGGTTGCTAAAACAATTTTTCCATTCAGTGATTCATTTGCAAAATATTAAACTTTAAAGCGCAAATTTTCATTAAAATCGGGCGTCCCCCCCTCTAAAATCTAAACCGGTGGGTAGAAAAAATTAAAAAAAAAATCAGGACAATAGTAAGTATATCAAACTTGCAAGGAAAACTATAACGGTTAAGTTTTCTTGAGAATTATTAGTAGTTTAAGAATAAATTGCAGCCTAAGGTATAAATATACCTAAACCGTCCGTCTGTCATAGCCAATTTGATCCGAAACTACTAGACCGATTGAATTCAAATTTAGTTCACCTATGTAAATTGATGACCCAAACACGGACGTGTAAAGTAAATTAATTAATTTTAATCACGGGGGCCAGTTTGGGGGGGGGGAGGTAAATTAGAAAAAAAAAGTAGAAACTATATCATGTGACATATCAAATGAAAGGGTACATTATGCAAATCTCAAATATATATTTTTCATTATTTTAAATTAATCCGTTTTGAAGTTATTTAAGAAAATAGGTGAAAATTAGCCATTTCCCCGCCCCTATCTCCTAAAAGCCCAGTAGGGCCTACCTTTTTTTTTTAAATACAGAAAATAGGTCCATACCTATAGCTTATAGGAAAACATATGAGAATCTAATGGTATTTAAAGTAACACCATTTAACCAGTATGAACATTTATATTTCGCTGAATGGCCAAATGAACTAAATTAAAAAAATAGCATAGCAGCGTCAAATGAATGAGTTTAGAAATGAATTATACCTTTTTATAAAGAAGATATGCTGTTCTTTACTTTAGTCATACATATCTTGGCTGTAAAGTGTGAAATAATTGAAAAAACTAAACAATTAACAAAAAAAACTGGATAAATTATTAAAAATGTTCATATTTGGTGCCATATTGCGCTGAAACTGTAAGTGGTATCGCTTTAATATGTATAAAAGGTTTATAGTAAATTTATCTAGGATTATTTCGTTCCTACACACTTTTTATGTATCGTGTACGGTTTTCTTTTATAATGGAAAATACCGCGGTCCGGGACATATTCGAGGGCGCGGGGGGGTGACGCTCCCCCCGGAGGGGGGGGGAGAGTGGGTAAAATTTATTTTTTCTCCATAACCTACATATCCTGATAGATAAACCTCTTGCTTTAATTTTGCCAAATTTTGATCTAATTGTACTGAACTATTACGTGATCGGTCCATCTCGTTGATGGACGTCCTACGCTGCATTGCCGATGCGCCAAAGCCAATACCGCAACAAAAACTTATTATATTTCGTTATACATATCGATGGCAATTTTTTTTGGCCGGTGGCGCTCAAACATTTCAGTCAGTCCTTTTATCAAATTCGATAGCATTTACTTCATAATAATTTCCCTGTTGAAATAAGTATGCAACTGGTTACAGCATTTATGCTTTATGGAATCCTTGCTGGTCGAGCGAGCGAGTAAATGAAGTACACTAAATAAATACTTTACATGCCTGCTGTGAATTGAAAAGATTGCATTAAATTAGTAAAATATGCCTACCATACTTACAAAAGTTTGTTGCCTATACTTGGTGTGGGTAAACTGTCAATATTAATATCAACGCATGGAAATGCATTGCTTAAAGAGTCTAATTTTAATTGTTCCGCGCTTTGAATTGACTTTACTTCAGTGTTTTCATCCTGGGTGACAGCTAAAAGTTCAGTTGTTTCTGAAAATATTTAAAAAGGATTAAAATGAACTATTGCTCCTAGTAGTACTACCAACTGAAATGACAGTTACACAACAGAACTGTTAGAAGAGATTTTTACTATTAAGCTGAAGCTTTCTTTTTTCATATCAATTAACTCATGTTCGAAGTTATTATTAGTCTGTCAAAAGAATGGCTACATCGATCATCTACTTAGTATCCCATTAAATAGGCGTAAACTTTTATTAATTTGGGACCATTAGCACCTAACCTATAATAGTAGATCTAATAGGTTTGTATTGAACTATGAGTTTCATTTGCCACTTTTATAAACAAAGTGTTATGTGAATATTAAACCGGTCTCTTAATAGTTCCACAAAACAAAACGTACCAGGAGTCACATAGACTTTCTTCAAATGCCATTTCACCGGCTGAATGAGAGCACTAGCCACGAATGACTGGAGTGAAACAGCGGAGACCAGGATGAGAGTACCACGAAACCCATATATTTCTGCTGTCCAGTCTACCGCCCATGGTACCAAGACAGCTACTACAGCTGTATGGTATGGAGACATAAGTTAAGATATTAAAACATTAAAATCAAGGCTTACCTTTTATAACCCCCAAGTTATTCTAACAAAAACTGCTACTACTATTATAAGTACCTATTTATTAGGAAGATATTTTAGGCATAAATGTGTATCAAAAATCATCTACAGTTTTCTGTAAGTTTACCAAAAGTTAACATCATTTTCGCTAACTGACAGACACAGACAGACAAATAAAGCAACGATGACCGGTCTGCGTCCTTCGAACTCTTGCGACCGACATCAGTTCGTCAGTCACTTTATGAGGAACCTATCCCAGTAGCCTGTCAGTAAGGGACTCAAGAACTCATTGGCCTGAGCCATCAGCTCGCCAATCAATGTGCCTCGTCCATTGCCATTTAAGTTTAGCAATTTTTCGGACTATGTTGCTAAGTATGGTTCTCCTACAGATCTCCTTTCTGATTCGATCTCGTAAAAAAACTCCGAGCGTAGCTCTTTCTGTTCCACTTTGAATGACGAAAAATTATTCTTAGTATTATTTATCAATCTCATTGTTTTATGTCTCAATTAGCGTTTTACATTATAACGTTAGAATCGGCAACAATTTTATGGACCAAGTGTGTTCACGAATTTCATAAATTATTACAATTAGTATCAAAATTTTGTTTACAATACTAACAGAATAATTACCAGCAATAGCCTGCGAAAAGTTTACGATAAAAAAACGTTTTTTCAGAAAATAGTCATTTCCAGCAGTAGTAACAATATTGTAAAGCATGCCTGCGCCAACGTTCTGAAATCAGAACAATTATAATGATTTGTTAATCAATAATGTTGTACAGTAAATAATAATTGTCTTAAGAGCTTTTATAGCTGCTGAAAACTGGCAACGTTGCATTTTTGTTAGTTTTTCTCAATTATTTCATAAAAATTTATTGAAAATTAAAAATGTTCGTGATAGATTTTTATATTCTCTAAAACCAAGTAATGTTTAATAATGGTTTTTAAAGAAAATAAAACGGATAATAATTGAAAAAGACACATTAAATTATATAATATATATAAGAAGAGTTTCATCAGACCACATTTTAAATTTTCATTAATTTTTTATGGAATAATCGAGAAAACTAACAAAAATGCAACGTTGCTAGCTCAGCAGGTATAAACTCTCTTATCTAAACTAAGTATCCCTTATAGCTTAAATAGGTAGCAAAAGTACTGAATGTCTTCGAAAGAACCAGCTACAAATATGTTGCTATCACAGAACAATAAGTTGTTATGTTATTGAAAATAACACTAGATCTTAAGTAAATACCTACTACTCGTATTCAGTAATTTATGTACTAAGTCAATGTATCTAAATCTTAATTTGACTTTTAGATTAGATATTTTATTAATTGGATGCTTTTTCTTTAAATAGATCTATCTATACAATGATTTTTATCTACATCAATATTATACATTCTCTGTGATGAATATTCAAAGACGATAAGCATATAACCTACATTAAGAAACTTCTATCTGTGGTTGCATCTTTAATGTTTACATTATAGTGCCAATAAGCGACACTTTAACTACATTCAAATTTCGAACATCTTAAAACAACAAAGATCATGTTTGGTTGCGATTATTGAATTAGTCGATTTGTAATTTCATTCAATAAATAAGCTAAATTAATAATTACTTACCTATTGTTCCATACATTTTTTTTTTGCGAATATTATCGATTAGAGAATCAAAATCGACTCGAACTCTAGATTGTTTATGAATTAAAAAAACTATAACTGTTGCTGTTAGTCATTTATTGAAACTTGAAACCATACTGAGATTTTATGCCTGCCTATAAACAAGAACCACTAACTCGAAAACGCAGGTAAAAATATTTGAACATATTGTAGCAAACTTATGCATGTAAGTAGATAAAATTATGTATTGCGACTATACATAATTAGGCATTATTTGCAGTCATAAACATCGGAACTGTGTAGAATCTCATAAACCCCCGCGTCTACATTTTCTGTCGCGTGCAAGTACAAGAGTTCTAGTATTTTTGAGCACCTAGACAACTCTGATATTCGACCAAACCTTAGGACGAAACACAAAGAAAAATGTTTTACAAAAAAGTTAGCTTGCAAACGAATTGACAAGATTTCATTTATTCAACACCTGTAAATTACTACAGGTATTGAAAGAGTTTTGCCTCCTGAACATGGAAAAATATTTATTATAATTTATTTCTCCATATTTAAAAAAATGCAAAAAAACTGAATTTGCCAATGCTACCACAGAATAGATATGTTTCCTTTGCCTTTTTCACCAGAAAAAGGAGCTGTCCTAATTTTGACAACGTCTACGTCAGATTTACGCATGATTTACGTTATCTTTTTTTTTTAATAGAGACTAGACAAAAATAATGGATCTATTGTATGGTAGTTTTGGAGTTATTCCCTTTTAGAATAAGCACAAATTAAAAAAATTATAATAATTAAATTAATAATTGTAGCGAAATTTTAAAAATATCAGCGTCTTTCTCTTTCCAAACAGAATACTGAGAACGAATCATAGATATGAAATCTTGTCAATTAATAAAGTGTACAAATTTAATATGAATATTATTATTCAGACCTGCAGCAATCCTTGACATATAATTAGTTGATTACTTGTGTTCACGAATACCGTACAGAATACTCCCAAATTGAGTAATGTAGACGACAGAAATGCCAATTTGCGCATGCTAATAAACTTTAACAATGGCCCAGTGAGGAAACCTAAAATTACATCCGTCAGATAATTACCATAAAAATAAACAACGATTATAAAATACTTATCAGGCGCAAAGGGTAAATAACGAACAGTCCTCTTAAAAACAAAGGCATACTCATTTTAAAGAGTTCTCCTAATTTTAGTTTACACTACAAATAAAAAATTGACTAAGGTTTACTTGCTTGAGATTGAAATAGCCAGCGCATTAACTCCATTAAGAATCAGTATGTCTGCTGATCCCATGTTTAACTCAACGAAAAAATCATTGAAAATAATACCCACGCAAGGCACAAATGAAGCAACGACTATCTGAAAAGCGGATCAAAAAATTTAAGTTCACAACATAAATGAATAATTGTTATAAAAAATATTTAAATAATCATCATAACGTCCTTACATAATTTATCGTCATGGATATTCCAACCATGTACGCCCATCCGTCATCTGGAGGCACTAATTCATATCGCTTCTTAGGCATTGTAACATGTTCTCCAACAGCCATAATTGAAATTTAAACAAGCACTGTACCCTATAGGTGCACGTAATATTATGAAAGGCATTAAAACTTGAAGAGAAATAATGGCCTAAATACGTGACTATGCTATCACGTAAGGGTATAAAATTGCTATGAAAAACGTTGAAGCTGAACAATTTCTTACAATTATAGTGCATAATATTCATAACTAGCGGGAAAAAATGGCCTGTTTTGGCGTGATGAATAGTAAATGCGTTTAAATAGCAGCGCGAAATCATTTATACGATCTAGTTTAATAGGAGTAAAAGGTAAAATCTTATTTTGTAGAATTTAAATAAATCTTATCGTAAGTAATATTATAATAAGCAAGTGGCTTGACGACTTACGACGTTAAATAATACTATTTGTAAAAGAGCAATTAAGAAATTTGATTTTGTGAATTTGACCATGGCTTAAAACCATGAAAACTGATTTATAAGTATAGGACATTTTTGCATTGATTTTAATAGATTTTTTCTAAGGGAGCACCATATTTTACATTCAGCTAAAATAAATAATTTGCTTAATGATTTGGTGTATGTAATGTACCTAAGTTAATCGATTTTTTGACTCATTTCATAATGAAATTCGTTCACTGCTATGCAAAATAGGTAAGTGTAGTCCAAATAATGCTGTGCATAATAATGAGCGGCAATAAATCTGGCCCTCAAATGTATGCAATAATAGGTAATTTTGTATGGAGAGTGGGCCGAATTTTGTGCCACTGAGTATATTTCTCATAGCTTGATTCTGATGCAACGTCATTAAAAGTTTACGAGTTTTGAAATTTCACGCTGCATCTTCCGCCATAAAACTAAATAAAAGTCAGCGTTTCAGATCAGTTCAATTTATTTCGTTCTTTATTGTCTGTGGCACATCGTCTAACATAATCGTTCGCCTTTTTCTTTTATTGATCACGAGCTCGAAACACCAGGCGATGGTCACGGCTACCATGAAGCCTATTAGTATGAAGAACATTGTTGTGTAATTGCCCGTCGCATCGCGGATAGCGCCTGTTGACAAAAAATGCGCAATTTAGTTCATCTTTAAATTATACCTAATGTAGAATGTCGAGTTTTACAGCGTAGAATAAAATGACCTATTAGGACATCGTGTCAAAGATCAAACACTGAATGTAAAATGAAAGAAGCGGACGTTTATATCTTATAACGTATGTAAAACAGTTGATTGATTCAGCTGTTACTTAGCAGAGGTACATTGTAGTTCACAGTTAGTAAAGTGAAGTTATAAATTCATTTTGGCCATATTTTTTTACTGAATATTGACTACGATTACCATTGATAATATGATTTGCATCATGATCACGAGAGTCATCATGACAACTGCGTTAAAACATAGACATCTTATCAAAGATACTCATGGTAATACCAAAACTGTTAAATACGTTACCTATTGAATGAGGCTTTACTTTGCGGAGATTCGTATAATGAATTAAGTACTTTGCAATTTCCAGGCAAACGCCTGATGTAATAAATTACTTGAAGCGGTAAACATATTTTTTGACCTAATTATTTATTCTAGAGGAGATAACGTAATTTGATACCCACGACAATTTCAGCACGCACCATATTTCTTGCAACTAGCTACAACGCTATAGAATTGCATAGCTGCAAGCTGCAACTTGAGTTTTTATAAGCTTACCAATAATTGGTCCCATGATGATACTGACGAGTCCGTATATCATCATACTGATTCCCATTGCGGAAGGGAATTCTTCGGATCTGACTGAATCTGCCACCACGAGGGGGTAGAGAACCACAATGGTGCATCGGGATATGCCCATTATAGTAATGATTATGAGTGTGCTCGCATAGTCCGTAACCCACACCATAGCTGAAATAAAAAAGTAAATTTAAGGAAAATAATTAAGGCAGATACTTTTTTACTTTTATGAAATAAAAATATACCTACGCGTATTTTCATTGCCATTATCCTCCACATTTTAACAAACTTTTCTTTAGCTTGCCCTGTTTCTTTATTTACGTATTTGTTAGGGTCAAATCTTGGAAGCTAAAATTTGACCCTTTTCCAGTGGTCCGTTTGACTTGAAATTTGGCATACTTATGTAAATTTGGTCACAATATGATAATCTGGTTATGACGTCTTGCTGGTCCTGCCAGAATCGTTTCCGCAGGAGGGAACTCCTCAATGGTTAATAGTATACTGACTTGGAATTTGGTACCAATATGTAGTTTAGATGACAATGCAAGTACAGTTAACAAAAAGTACAGTCAGCAAAAAATCTAGTATTAAAAATAAAAATTTTAACAAAAAAATACTACTGTTTGCAACTGTTTTAATGTCTATTTTAATTTTTTAATCATAAATATAACCTTAAGTGGCAGCTTTTAGATTTAACACTAGCGATAAGTTAACTGTTTGTCTGTAATTAGTCATTAAAACTCTATTTTTTTCATTAAAACTGCGTCTTTTACACACTTACTTACAGTCCTCCGTAATACTCATAAGTGATAGACATTCTTTAGTAGGTAATTGAGATTAGGTATTTAAGACGCTAATTTGACAATCCACATTTGCTCGACACCTCTCAGTTGCTGATATTGTTATGGTAATTAAAGTATCTAGTTTGTAAAATTGTTTTCTTACCTAACTTTGTAACAATTCCAATCAACAGTCCAATTACATATATGAGATGACTGCCCAGCTTGTTCAACCAGACGCTAGAAAATATAAAAACTATTCTCGTAGCAATGTCTCCGAAACCGATCAAGGAAAACGCCCAAGCGACACCATCCTGCAAAGAACAAGTAAAAAAATAACACTTTGAAACTATAAAGACATGCATAAACAACGAAGTCGTGTTAGATACGTAGTTGGTCAAAAATTTAATGGTCGAGTAATAATTAGATAGATAGATTCGAAAGATCCATAAAATAGAGGAAAAAAAACGTCGCACCAATGCGATTTATTACTTGTTACATTTATTTCATTTACTAGCGCCATCTCTCTTGTAATTTCTTAAACAAAAATTAACTAAGTACATCAAAATGGATAACACTTTCCCGGCTCAGATAATACCGACCCTGTTTTTTGTGTACACACCCATAGAAACTGATATGAGTTTCTATGGGCGTGTACACGAAAATCGGGATCGGTATTTCCATGTCGGTACTATTCGGGCCAGGAAAGAGTGTCACCCCGTCAAAATAAAAGCAAAAATGCGAATTGTACCTACATTTTTAAATGCAAAAATTTAGCTAAAACATAGATACTTTCACAGTCGAAAATGATGAAGCCTTTACAGGATTACTAGGTTATTTAGAAAGAAAGAAAGAAGACATTTATTCACTAACACAGAAGACACACATATACAGTAAAATTTACATTACAACTTATTTAGTGCATTAATATTGTTTAATATTGATTTACAAAAGTTAAAAAAGCTTGGACTTACCTCAGTCCATTTCAAGTCATACAGCGCCTGCGCGAGAAAGAACACGTACGTCACATCGGCGAAGATAGATATGGGCGCTCCAAGGCACCCGCATGTCAATACGAACTTCTTAAAGAGGGGCCAATCTATGAAGTTTTTGATGGACGTGCTGCAATAACAAATTGTTCAATCAAATCAGCGCTCCCTTTTCTTTATCAATATAAGATTAACTTTTGAAGTTGACGATGTAAGTAGGAAAACAGTTCATGACTGATTATTTTCAAATGTGACAGCGACGAAGTTACATAATTTATGAGTAAAACCACCTGTATGTTTTGTATTGTATTGTAATTGTATGAGTCCCGGGGAAGTACGTAGGATAGTTTTATCTCGAAAAATTTTTAGGTTTCTGCAGGATAGCGATATACTTACGAATTCTACGCGGACGGACAATACTTAGCTAGTGTTAATATAATAGTTAATTTTGATACGCACAGCACCACGTTGCCCTTTGATAGTTTTTCATTGAAGTTCTTTTCTGCAGCAAACAAATTGTCAGCATTCTCGGGATCCGTCAGTTTAAGAACAGGAGTGTGTAAAGAATCAATGTTTTTCTCATTCGAAGGATTATCCAACAGTAACTTTTTTTCTGTAAACAAAAACTTTAATTTTAGACGCGCAGGTACTATTTCTAAGAAAAAAAAATTGATTTGAATCGTATTGAACTTGACCATACACAATTTAGTTTCTTCTTTCATAATTAGATGGCGCCAAGAGTGCCTGGTGTTAGAGTGACTGTGGTGTCAAAACTCAAAACATATAAATTTTGAGAAGTATAAATAGAAGAAGTATATAATGACCTTTGACATAATCTTCGGTGAAACTATCAACTAAGTGAACTCTTATAATCAGGTACTCTTATAGATTGGATCGAGCTGGATTTATTTGACGATAATTACGCAAAGTTTTCAATTTAGGAGAAAATTGGTTGCCGACGGTGCTGGTTGAAAATCAGCGCTGGGGTGTTTTTAACGCATCATGCAGCATTATGCTGAGCCAGTGTCCGATTCACAACCGCAATAACAGATACCTTTATGTTGTTTATTTGTACCTAATAATATTGTTGTCTTGTGTTGTGAATAAATGTATTTTCTTTCTTTCTTTCTTTCTTTAAATAACTAAACTAAAATAAACGTTGTCCAATATTTTCTTTCAAAGATAATTTAATTTGATACGTACTTGCTAAGAGTTCCTAAAACAAAAATTGCAATACCTGGGACAGTTTCCTTAATGGGCACTTTTTTCATGTGCCAAGCCACCGGCTGTAGCAGCCCTGAGGCAACGAAGGTCTGAAGAGCCACCGCTGAGATCAAAATCAGTGTTCCTCGAAAGCCATAATGGGTAGAACACCAGCCTACTATCATCGGGGCCACCATCGTTGCAGCCGCTGGAATAAATCAAAATAGATTGGACAAAATGGTACAGGTACTTAAATGTATCCCTGAGTTTGGATTCCTTTGAATAAGATAATACATACTAGCTGTGCGACTAAGTTTTCCCTGAAATAAGTCCAAGTTAGATTGGATTTTTCATCCCCGAAAACCACTAAGTATAAGTATTCCACATTTAATCGAAAACGTTGAAGCCGTTTCCGAGTTCCCTGAAATATATTTATATATATACAATAATTGTTCCTTTAAAGGTATTATATTAGATTAGACATGTAAAAAAAAATCAAAAAAGATGTAACAGCAGAAAGTTGTGGATTTTCTTTTAAAATATGGCTTTCTGTTCTAATTAATAGGACAATTTCGCCACATTTTGCAACTTGATAGTAAAATTCCAGAAACCATGTGGACACAACTTGCGCATTAAAAAATGTCAGACACGAGAGCAATATAGAATTTTGTGATAACTGTTCACTGTTAAGGTTAATCGCCGCATAAAACACTATCAAAATTATACTTCAACTAGCCAAAGAAACAGAAATAGCATAATTAGATATTGTCTACATCCGCCATGTTCGAATGCTATAAATCGAAACCTATAAAGCACAATCTTTCATACCTGAGTTTGATGGATATTCTACGCGACATTACATTCGCAATTTACTTATATGCTGCATATCTGGAGTTTTTATGAAATAATGGGACAAACGAATGGCGACACAAATCCTATCGTGCTGAAGGAAGACCTGTGCTCATTAAACTAATTATATTAAGTTAGAAAATGGGAACAAATTATAAAATATAATATTCTAAATCACCTGCAAGTGTTTGGGTGAAACTCATGGAGAACAGACGTTTTTGCAGGAAGTAGTCATTCAACACTGTGCACGACACGTTGTACAGAATACCGAGCCCAAAACTCTGGAACATAAAATGACACCAACATTATTCATTCCAAAAATAAAGCAATTTATTACAAAGATAATATATTTTGCTGAAATCTCACGGGGTAGAGAATCTTCCAACAGTCGCAAGCTAGTTAATAAATAATTTTGTACTAAAAATTTCGCTTTTACGCATGTTATTTTTTTGCTTACTTTTCTTTGGTTTATTTTGCCTGCATTGTCATTTAATATTCAACTTAAAGAAGTATAAGTACCAAATTTCAGGTCAAAATTTCAAGTCAACTAACCACTAGAAGTGAATGAAAATGAACTTGCAAAATTTGACCCAAACAAAAAAGAAAAAAAATAAAAAGGGGGCAAGTTATGCACGAACAAGTTATGCAAGGTCAAATAGGTATGTAATACGGGTCAATAACGAAAACCTTTAACTTTTGAAAATGAAAAGGTTTACTTATAAGTAAACCTTTCGTATACGAAACTGACTCTATATTAAAGATAATTTAATATCGTATTAAATACAACCTTCAAATGTTTTATATGGTTGCTGGAAAAAGTTAAAATTTGAAAAACTCTAATTAGGGTCTTAATTAAAATTGCACTTGTTTTACTTTTGCCTGATTTGTTACTTTTATTTTTAATCTGTCAAAGCATAATTATAAAAGGCACTCATTGTTGTCTTTCTTGATCATTCTTGATTTACTATCATGTAGCTGACACCAGAAGAATGTACACGTATCGTCACTGTGTTAGAAGAAGGCGGAATTCAGAGAAGAACAGCGAGAACTGTTGGCATGTCACTTTCTACCGTGCAGAGAGTCGTGCGACGTTTCCGACAAACTGGGCAGAACATTAGAAGACCAGGAACCAGCAGACTGAGATGTACTACAGCTCGAGAAGATCAATTTATTGTTACAACCATGCTTCGAAATCGGCACCTCACGGCTGTTGAAATCCAAAATCAACTTCGAGAGACTCGAAAAGATGACATAAGCGAGCGGACTGTAAGGCGGTGGCTACAAGAAGCTAATTTGACCCCACATAGACCGGCAAATGGCCCAAAACTTGAAAAGGGGCAACGAACAGCAAGATTGATTTACCTACATCCGCGAACACAGAGATGTTGGGCAGACGAAGAATTGGCAAGAAATATGTTTTCTGATGAATCCAGATTTACGAGTATACTCTATGCACATGATGGGCGGCGAAGAGCTTATAGATGGCCAGTTGAACGTTTTAGACGAGCTTATTTTGAGGAAAAAGTGTCGCTTGACGGTGGGTCTATTGTGGTCTGAGCTGGAATCTTTTCAGAGACTCGCATGGAGTTAGTCTTCATAAAAAATGGTACGCTAACTAGTACAAGATATGTAGAAGAGATTCTTAATGAGCATGTCGGCCAACTCGGCAATTAATATGGGTGAAAATCCCATGTTCATGCATGAAAACGCCAAGCCATACACAGCTCAGATTGTAAATGATTACTTTGACGACGTTGGCATCATTTTTATGAACTGACACTCGAGAAATCCGGACTTAAATCCGATCGAGCATGTAGGGGACGAGCTTAGAAGGCATGTAAGAAATCGAAACTCCGCTCTAGCTACACTTAGAGACCTAAAACATGCGTTAGTGGAAGGATGAATCAATATCCCGCAAAGGAACCTAATGAAGAGCATGCCCAATCGTCTGGAAGCTTTAAAAAGAGCGCGTGAAAGCAATACGAATAATTAATTTGGTTTAAAGTTTTCTTTTCTGTTCTAATGTGAGGTACCAAGTGTTAATTTTTCTACGTAAAATTTGTAAATATTTTGTTTTGTACGTAATTTGAATAAACAAATAAAGAACTTTCAAACCTATCATGTCGTTATATTAATTATAGAATTATCTACAGTATACAGTTTGATTCATGCTCCTAGTTCTATTATTTTAGGAGATATTCTAGTTTTTCGTACCGACCCGTTTTCTTTGTCCGCGAGTGTATAAAAGTTTGAGAAAAAAAATGGTATTTTACCTGCAATAAGCCTTGAGTGATGAAAAACTGCGCCTGTGTTTTTACAAATACAGTTCCGAATGCACCAGCATTGTAGAAAAAGGAAG
This sequence comes from Choristoneura rosaceana, assembly GCA_037349165.1. NCBI lineage: Eukaryota > Metazoa > Arthropoda > Insecta > Lepidoptera > Tortricidae > Choristoneura > Choristoneura rosaceana. The sequence goes on from JAZBNJ010000026.1 coordinate 5,852,410, forward strand.
CCGAGAAGGCTAACTTGCGCATAGACATCATTTTCAGTAGAGGGCCCGTGAAGAATCCTGGAAAGTAAAAAGCATTTTATCTTCTCATGCTCATCAACCATACGAACGTCTCGGACGAAATGGCCCGTTTTATGCTCTTGCTGTACAATCTAATATATTAAGCTAGCTGCTGTTGTGTAGATGAGATGTAGTAACAAAACCTTAAAGTTAATTAGTTTTTATCTAATTACCCCACACTGTGGTGCGCAACATGTGGTGCTAAATAGGCCGTTGTGTGTGAATATTATTTCCTATTTTTTTTCTGTTTCATAAATTACAAGTAGGTACAGTCAGGTGTGGAGAACCCCCAATAATACATGTGGGTTCACATTTCTCTGCAGCTGACTGTATTTACCTACTTAGTGTCAATAAAAATGCTTTCCTTGAAAACAATATTTAGTTTTTTTCCAAAAAAAACTTATTGTTTATTAATTGCACCACTGAACGTGGGCAGAATTCGACTTGTAAGATTTAACGTAAACAAACTAACACAGGAGTATAAATTGGAAGTTAAATATATTTTTTAATTATACAAAGTGTTAATTAAATAACTGAGAACATCAGACAAACCAAAAATATTTTTAAAATTTTTAGTTACCTAGTGGGCACAAAAAAAGGGATTTAAAAACCAAACACAGCCTTATTTAAAAACAAAGTGTAATCGATCTACAAGGATCCTGTTCTCATTATTAAGCAAACTAAATTATTTCTGGTTTTCAGTTTTTTAATTATTACCTTGTAGACCTAAGTCTGTTATACTTAAGATTCGTTTTTGTTTACTTTACCAGCAAGCGCAACGCACAAAGCGTTGATTCCCGCCAGAACTGCGATGCCGGTTGAACCCATGCCCATCTCAACGAAGAAGTCATTGTATATCATTCCGAAACAGGTCCCGAACCAAGTTAGTGCAATCTGGAATGGATTATTAGACTATATTATTCGCTATCTTGTTGGAGGCCTACCAACAGCTCGTCTCCCGGTCCGCGGACGCCATTCGAGAACCTTCTGACCCCATCGGCCAGCAATGTGCCCCGCCCACTGCCACTTCAGTTTCGCAATTCTTCGGGCTATAGTAACCAAATGTCAGTAACAAGATAGAGCGACGACCTGGCTAAGATCGCGGGATCGCGGTGGATGCGAAAAGCACAAGACCGGTCTGAGTGGAGAGGCTTGGGGGAGGCCTATGTCCAGCAGTGGACGTCTTTCGGCTGACATGATGATGATGATGATTATTCGCTATAGTTTTCATATAACGTGCCAATAAAAACTATCAACATTTATATGAAGTTTTGCAACATACAAATATTTAAAAAATCATGGATCATTTCTTTTATACTTAATAGCTCCAGTCTTTCCAGTCCTATTTTTTCTTTCAGTTTTAACTTTAAGTTTCGTTTTCGCCTCTACATTTTACTAAATTAAATAATAAAAATAAGCATATCATTTAAGAAAATTTTTAGAGTGCAATCCGTCAGACAAGCGGTAAAAAACGATAGTTCTTGATTTGATTTAGTGACTCCAAACATTTAGAAACATTTTAGAACTTTAATGACCATTTGCGGGCTTATTTTTTATATTTACTTAGTTGATATACTGCAGACTCTCATATGTGATCACTCAAAATAACCAAATGAATACCTCAAACTTACATAGTTTACACTGACAGCTACTAGTATAACATATCCGTATCCTCCATCAGGTGGCACTAATTCATATTTATTTTTTACCGGTAAACTTTCTTTAGCGGTCATTTTTACTGAGGACTCACGGGCTAATAGATAGTCACTTAAATCTGAATCTACGTTCATATTTGAAGCGAGATATTTTCATACCCATTCTTTATCTAAATTTAACGTCATACTGAGTGGTATAAAAATGTTTGTTTAGCTTAATGCAATGACTTCATAAGTCTGAATATACAAAAGAGATAAAAGCTGTTAATTAAATGACTGATTGTGTTCATGCAAAAACGTCAATTGCCTCATCAGCCTTTAGTCTCTGGCTTTGGCTTATGAAATAATTACGTCACTCATAATTGAAATATTTTATAAGACACCTTTTTAAAATCAAAGCTCTGAATCAATCATGCTTGATATATATAATGATTTCGAACTTACAAGTCATGTTTGTAACAGTAGGCCAGCACGTAAAACAGAGTTCCGTGCCGTCGATGAAACTGTACGAGATGAGAAGGGGGGAGGGGGGTTACAGAGGACATGACTCCCCCCAAAGTTGTACACGTCAAATTGAAAAATCTTCTAAAACTTTACAAAATAAAAAAGCAATTTTTTGCTCCTAGCCGCGATGATAAGTGACCCCCTCCAAAATTTAAGGCTGCGACCGCGCCTGGGGGTATGACATATACTATGAACCTATGAGTCTTATATTTGTAGGTTCAAAGGCACATTTGATAAGGAATTCTAGAAATCCATACTAATATTATAAATGCGAAAGTGTGTTTGTATGTTTGTGTGTTTGTGTGTTTGTATGTTTGTCCCTCTTTCACGCCGTAACGGAGCGACGGATCGACGTGATTTTTGGCATAGAGATAGTTTATGGGCCCGAGAGTGCCATAGGCTACTTTTTATCCCGGAAAAATGCACAGTTCCCGAGGGAACAGCGCGCGATAACCGAATACCACGCGGGCGGAGCCGCGGGCAAAAGCTAGTTAACTTAATAAATAGGTACCTTTTTGTTAGAGCAACTTTTTTTTAAAGTATAGATTTAAATTACTTTTCCGTAAGTATCTACTTACGTTTCTACAAATAATCTCTGAAAAAACGTAGTTAAGATAGGATAATCTTCTCTTGTATCACAGTTATTAGTTTAGCTTTGTTTCGAGAGTTTGCATTTAGAGCACGTGTTTGATAAAATTTTCAAAATTTGCTTTAAGGAAGTTTATGTAAGAAATTATTTAATAAATCTTTTTTGCTATCTACTTTTTACTGACAGTCCTTTTATTGTCATCCAAACTGCACAATATTGTGTATACCGTAAAATCTGTCCAATTACTATAAGTGGGCTTCGACTTGCATATTTTGTTTAAACACACATTTTGACTACAGATTATTAATAATCATCATCATCTCGACCTATATACGTCCTGCTGCGGGTACAGGCCTTTTTTTCTGTCAAAATTAATGAAACTGTCAAGCTAACACCACCATAAGTCAAGATTGTTTTACAGCAACACAAAGGGCCATAATACAAAGAGAGTTCAGTGTTACAGTATTCACGGGGTAGAAAATGAAAGTGTTTTAGTAAATTCAGTCTTTATTCTTAATTTTTTCACTATCTTGCTTTGATCCCTTTCTTCTGGCTACGACTTCTGCTGTCATGGCTACAGCTACAGCAACCAGGAAGGCTATGAGCACGTAAAACATCGTAGCATAGTCTCCGGAGGCATCGCGAATAGCACCTGTGCAAAGCAAAAGAAACAAGATGTATCAAAATGACTCTGAAATATTTAAGCATTTAGTCTAGTAGATGTAGTCGTTTATTAGTTTAACCAATGGTTTTTCTAGCAGATAATCCTCTGTTTGAATCTGGGGTCACACCTCTGAGTTTTTCGGAATTCATGTGCAAAATAACATTTGGAATTTACCACGAGCTTTACGGCGAAGGAAAATATCATGAGAAAAGAGCACAGATCTGCAAAGCAATTCAATACTTATGTGTGAAGTACTGAATTGCGGCCTGCGGCCGTTCATTGGAAAGTCTTGCAAAAGGAATTTGAAGTCAATCATCGTTCTTATATTTTGGTTTTAGTTAATTTTATCATGTACGAGTGAGTATGTCTCTCAAAAATGCTTTACTATAGATTAACCGTGTAAGATAATTTGTATTTGATAGAATCCTGTAACTTACCAGTAACTGGTCCCATAATGATACTGCTAAGTCCGAAAATCAACATACTGACACCCATGGCTGAAGGAAACACCTGAGGCCTTACAGAGTCCGATACTACTAGCGGGAACAAAACGATAATTGAGCAACGGGATATGCCCATTATAGTAATGATGCAGAGCATTACGGTATGGTCTGTCACCCAAAGTAAGGCTGAAAATTACAATCACGTTAGAAAACATGGTACAATTTAATCTATGTATTGCGTGTATCACTATAAATAGCATCGACTTGAAACTTGGTATGCAAATATAGTTTAGGTGACAATGCTAGTAAAGTTGACAAAAAATACAGTCAGCGAAAAAAAGTTTGTATTAAAATGTTTTTTTACCGTAAACTTATTTGTTTTGCAATTAATTTGCATTGAAAGTGAAAGTATGCGGCATTTCGTGGTGCCTGGATAAACAGGTAAAATTTTGCTTTTGAAAAATACGTTTTAAAGGTATATTTAAGCGAAACTTTGTCATTTACAAGCTTTACAAGCCCATAGTACAAACTTTGCTTAGCTTGGGACTAGGTCAATTGGTGTCAAATGTCCCGTTATATTTATTTATTTTATTTAAAATTTTATATATATAGATACTGTGTGGAGACAAAACTAAAAATGTAGAGCAAAAAAATAGTGTTAAAAATACAATTAACAAATAGGTACCTAATTTTGTTGAAATCGCTACCAGCAGTCCAATAACATAAAGCAAGTGACTTCCCAGTATCTTGAATACGGTACTTGAAAATATGAACACGATTCTAGTTACTATGTCGCCAATAGCTTGTAGGGAGAATGCCCATGCCACGCTATCCTATAAAAGAAAAAAAACATTTATCTATTACTTATGTATAGTCAGCTGCAGAGAAAGGGTACCCCCCTGTAATGGCGGTAAGTATGGATACCGCCGTTACAGGGGGGTACCTTTTCTCTGCAGCTGACTGTACAAAACTAGTGTAGTAGTGCCTGGATGCTTTGGTCAGAGTTAGTTAAAAAAATATCAGGGGTAAGGGATAGATAAGTAGGTATCCATTTTATCATAAAGATTAAAGAGGAATTACGAACCAGTGTTTTTAAAATAAAACTTAAAGATTCTTTTAGTTCATTGACCTGTGCGTTTAAAAAAGTTTGGTCATGTCACGCCCATACAGAGTGTATGAAAAAAATGTCGCAAAACTGTAATTGTTTTGGGGATATTGTTTCAACTATCGGAATCGATTGTGCTCTTGACATCTGAGAAGGAAAAACCATATATTTTCCAAAATTCCAAAAAAATAAATACTGGATAATTTTTTTTAAAGCGCCCACCTCCGTAAAGTAACGCCTCATTCAATAAATTACTTACATTAGACCAATGCCGGTCATACAAATACTGGGGTAGAAAGAATGTGTATATGTTATCACTGAACATGCAAAGTGGTACTCCATAGCAAGCGGATGTGAGCAGATACTCTTTCACAAGCGTCCAATCCAAGAAGCTTTTGATAAAATTTCTGCAACAGAAATAACATAGTACGTAAGCAAAGAGCTGCCTCTTTTCAATCACATTCAGCACTTTTACTTTAAAGTTGTAAAAATACGTCATTAATACTACGTACATCACAGCGTTTCCTTTTAAACTCTCAATATCGCTTGAGTCTTCTTTTACTTTAGTAAACAAGTCTTCTACCTTCTCAGGATCTGTCATTTTGATAACTGGTGTGGCTAACGCTTCGGTTTCTTTTTCGTTGTTGAAATTTTCTAACAGCTGCTTTATTTCTGTAGTGGAAATTCAATAAACACTTATCTACAAGGTAAGGTCTTAAAATACTTGATAAACAGCAGAACCTGACGTAGGGTATAATATACCAACCTGACATTGAAGTAAGCTGTCAATAAAATAGTATCTTATTATGCTCATCTTTAGATGTTTATTTTATTGCTTTATGTAAATACATCATCTTAACAATGCATAATATAAAATGTCACCTCCTGCCGTCTAGACGCTTAGGTTTTTTGAACTTAGAGACGAATTACCATCAATTGGATAATAATTTTTCACGGAAGGTTTATATACACACGTTAAAAAGTCTTGGGATACTCGTTATCTCTAGGTAATGCTTTGACTCAATAATACGCCTATATTGAAATAGGGACAAAACATATATCTAGACACTTTTGATGAGTGTACATGATATACTAGCGAAACGCCCCAGCATCGCACGGGTGTAGTTTTTGGGAGAAGGAGCTGAAATGTCTGAAGTGTTTTTGATTAATGACCTTTTTATTTTTGAAAATTGTACCCAAGAAAAGCCGTGACGGGTCGCTAGTTTTTATTAGAATATGAAATATTTCTTAACCTTTATGGATTTATATCATTACCATTTTACCTTTTAAAGAATTTTTTATTACCCAGAAAGGTCTTAAGCAGTAGGTCAATTTTAAGGTAGAAGTTTCAAATTTACCTGGAGTTTCCTCCTCAATTTCTATTTTCTTCATGTGCCAAGCTACAGGCTGGAACAAAGAAGATCCCACGAAGGTCATGGAACCGACAGCAAGTATCATGACTAACGTGCCTCGAAGCTCGAATTTAGTCGTAGTCCAGTCAACGAGTGTCGGAGCTATAATTGCGGCAGCGGCTAAAAGAATAAAAAAAAAAGGTTTACAGCTGCTGTTTGCAGCAGCTTCGTGGTAGGCGAGCAATCACAAGTTTTATGGATAGAGAGAGAACTATTGTTCTAAGACTATACTAATTTGATCGTTTTCCCATAACACTTTAGTACTAGTGACTATTTTTGAACACTGCTGAGAAACTTTCAATAATTGAGAATGTTTTCAAGCGTAATTAAATCATATGAAAAATATATGTTTACCTGTAACGGTATTTACAATGCTCAATGAAATCAAGCGTTTTTCCAGAAAGTAATCGTTTATAGCTGTACAGCACAAATTAAATAGAAGCCCCATGCCAAAATTCTGTAAACATAAATTGATTAGAGAAGTAATAGAGGTAAGCGTTGTCTCAAATGCATATTTGTTTTACTTTTAATCGATTTAAAAAAAGGAGTTTATCTTAGAAATATTGAAGCAAAATCAAGATGTGTTATTGTACCTGTAGTACGCCTTGACAGAAGAAGAGCTGTGCTTTTGTGGTTACAAATACTGTTCCAAGCAATCCTGCGTTAAAGATCGCGGAGGCCAGTAGTGCTAACTTGCGCATGCTCATTGTCTTCAACAGTGGACCAGCCAGGAATCCTAATCATAGACATGAAATAAAGCATTCGCTTTAAAGTAGGTGGTAGGTGGTAGGACCTTGTGCAAGGTCCGCCCGGATTGCTACCATCTTGCTCGCTAATCCTGCCGTGAAGCAGCAGTGCTTGCACTGTTTTGTTTCGGCGTGGAGAGCAAGTTGAAATTACTGACACTTGAGGCATCCCATTTTAGGCCTTTAGGCTGGAACCGCATCTGCAATACCCCTGGTGTTGCAGATGTTTATGGACGGTGGTAAAATACGATGACAAAACAATTGATATTTCACAAACTTTGGACATTTCAAGTTGATTAAAAAAATGTTTATAAAGACGGTTGTATTGCCTAACTCCTGGGCGCTTTCAATTGCAATTACATATACCATCTGTTTATATCATCGTACTATACCGCGTAACAAAAACAAGTGGTGGAAACATTCGTCATTCTGTGTGCGTTAGACATTAAAGCCTTAGTTCTTCTATGAGATCTACTCACCGGCAATGGCAGCGCTCATGGCATTGATTCCTGCCAATAGACTCACATTGGTCGAAGTCATTCCCAGTTTGACGAAGAAGTCTTTGAATATGATTCCAAAGCTAGCTAAGAAAGCAGTCATGGCTATCTGAAACAGATATTGATTTGAAATTTACTACAATATTTTAAAATCTCCTAAAATATACATAACAGAAATCAAAACGCAATCTTAGGTTAAAGAAATGTGTCAATTTTGAAAGCCGATAATATTATAAATGCGAAAGTGTGTGTGTTTGTATGTTTTTCCGTCTTTCACGTCGAAACGGGGCGGTGGAGCGACGTGATTTTTGGCATAGAGATAGTTTATGGACCCGAGAGCGACATAGACTAATTTTTATACCAAAAAATGCACAGTTCCTGAGGGAACAGCACGCGATAACCGAGCTCCACGCAGGCGAAGCCGCGGGCAAAAGCTAGTACTTAATTTTATTTTATACGGCTATTTCAGCCAGCTGTTGATTGTTGACGTCAAAAAAGCCAGTCTCCGACTTTAAGGACAAATATAGGATTATAACGTTGTGCCACTTTGTAGGCCAGTTTTCAGAATAGTCAGAACAAGAATCTGATTATTTATTGAATAGCCATACAAGAGATAGTATTTTTACAATCTCACTCAATTGCGTATTATCTAGTAGGTTGTAGAGACGAAAACTGCAAAGTGTTCTAGCTATCGTGTAGGTTATCAAAATCCTCGCCTTCGGTTGATTCGAAAACATAATTTTAGACCACACAGTTTTCTATCCATTTTCGTTGATGTTGTTCCACAATTTTGCCTTTTTAATCACCATCGTCCACGCCACGCTCCAAAACATAAACATGCGCTTTATTTATTCCTCTATAGTTTCCGTAATCAACGTTATATCGACTTACGAAATTTATAGTAACAGCTACACATATCACATATCCCCAACCACCATCTGGTGGGACTAACTTATATTTCTTCTCCGTCATTGGTAAACTTTTATCCACAGTCATTGCGAAACTCCTACACTTGGGCTTAGAACTAACTAAATGTCACATTTCTACACAGCAGCACCGTTTTCCTTTTATAGAGTAATTATTACATTAGATTTTGAAATATTTACTCTGGCTGTAAAAGTATTAAGTACGATTTAAATACTTTGTATTAAATAAATAAAGATATAGGATGTTGCAAAGAGACTAGTTCAATTTAAGCATAATCTTCAACGAACTAAAAGAATTTCTTTGCTCACCCGCGCAGAGACAAAAGTAAAGCAAAAAAAATCTTTTAGTTCATTGATATGGACCTCCGCAAAGTTTTCGTAACGCTTGATTCAATAAATTATAATCTTCAACCAATCATGTTAAAATGTCTAGTGTATTTTGAAGGTATATTAAAGTGTTTAGGTAGAATTACAAGCGATTGAAATTTACCATAAATAGTCACAATACCTACTCTATGTCTTAAAGCACTTGTCCCACCGCCGGCGAGTAGCGATAAGCTAATGTTTTTACTATGAAAATTTTGTCGTCGATTGAAAAAAAAATCATACCAAAATCTCTCGCTTCTCCCCGGCGATGGGAAAAGTGTTACCCCTGTATTTTTTTCTCGGGGTTTGTTAATTGTGCTTTACAAATGTCTCCATAAATCAATCAAACTTCAAGGGCGACTTCATTTTGGATCAAAGAGTGCGATGAAAATTCTTTAGAGGTGTGTACATTCAAATCAACCCCATCATGTGCTAAAAATCAGCGCCACGCCTTGCCGTGGCATTATGCTGAGTGGGGACCTATTTAGCGTCATGTATATCTTTATTTGTTCTATGTTTATTTCTATGTTTGTTTTATGTCGTTAAATAAATATATTTTCTGTATTTCTTTCTAAAAAATTCCAGATAAATTTACAGACACCTTGTACAGTCAAGTTCATAAACTTGTGAACAAAAATTTTATCAAAAACATTTGAACACGCTTCTATATCGTTAACAATACACTCTCACACGCGTATGAACTCGCTTATACTCTTATACTCGTATCTATGAGTAAATATTTTTATAAAAATTCTGCTTAACATACCCTACTCGCCCCATATTATAAACACACAACCTGTGAATCATAAAAATGTATTTTATCCTTTATCATGAATTAACATAAGTAAAATTAAAATGTCATATCACTTACGCTTCAATAGTCTGCAGACGCTTCAGGATATATTAGGGTTCCATGTGAGCAAGAAACTTGATTTTTTTATAAAATACAACAGATCTAATCATGCGCAAGCCAGCTTCTAACCACGAAAAAGGAGCTAGCGATGTTGGAATTAGTTATCACTAGCTATTGCCCTCGACCCCATCCGCGAATAATTCGTTTATCGCTATCAAAACTCAAACTCAAATAATTTATTGTTAACTAGCTTTTGCCCGCGGCTCCGCCCGCGTGGAATTCGGTTATCGCGCGCTGTTCCCTCGGGAACTATGCATTTTTTCGGGATAAAAAGTAGCCTATGTCACTCTCGGGCCCATAAACTATCTCTATGCCAAAAATCACGTCAATCCGTCGCTCCGTTACGGCGTGAAAGAGGGACAAACATACAAACATACAAACACACAAACACACAAACATACAAACACACTTTCGCATTTATAATATTAGTATGGATTATAGGTAGGCCCGCGGGAACTATGCAATTTTCCGGGATAAAAACTATTCTACGGCCCTCCCTGGGACTCAATCAATCTGTTTTGCGGTTTAGTCATAAAAAGGTAAGAAACGAACAAACGGACTACAAACTTTCACATTTATTATTATGATATGGGATATTACGTTAACTATCTGGGGCCACTTTTGAATCCTTGATAACTCAAAATCTGTTTATAACGATTCTAAATACGGACGAAACGAATATGAATAACCATGCATATTGTTAATATTGAACTTGGATCCTATTTTCACGCTTGTGTTTTAAATGGTTTTTTTTTTAATTGATTGTACGAGTGCAGCGAATGCCAAATATGTTATCTGCATAAATTATGAGACTACCTACGTCACATGATACAAATTGTCTTAATGCCGTTCAATAGATAGGAATCAATCTGAAGATGAGCTTTGGTTGAGCTCGAAACGCGTCAGTGTGTTGTGGTGGTGGTGATAGATGGGTTTGTGTAATTTGTGTGTGTTCTTACAGTGTGGAGGTGGAGGAACTGCATGAACACGCATATTTTGCATAAGCTCAGCTATCGTAAGGTCGCGGGTGAGGAAAGGAATTATTTTAGTTCATAGATGGGAATCATTAAATTTGCGTAATGCACTCGTACCTACGTGCATATTTACAGCAAGTTCTGACTTAAAGTTGATAATTTTATTTGTGATAACGAGTTGATGACCGATTTGTTGATCATCATCATGTCAGCCGAAAGGTTTCCACTGCTGGACATATTAAACGTCCCCCAAACTAATGTATTACTTCTAAATTGGACGTAGTTATGCAAACAGTAACCAATCCACACCTACCCCCAAAGTTTAGATAAGTATGCAACAAGTTACTAAAATGCACCTTTTATCAACTCGATAGAGTGCATTTTAGTTACTTTTTGCGTACTTATCTCAATTTGTGGGGGGGGGGGGGGTTGGTTCCTGTTTGCATAACTACGTCCAACTATTGTTAAAAATAAGAGAAAAAGTACTAAACATGTAAAACAGCACGCACACACAAACTTTGAAATTTATAATATTAGTACCATTTAATTTGAATAAGGTAGGTACACCGAAAATCAAAATATGATAAGAGCCGGACGAAGTAAATGCGGAAAAAGGGACCAAATAAAGCAATTCCGTTGTATCTACCCTTGTGGACTAGATTCTTGTCTGAATACCCTTCAATTACTTCCCAAAGATATTATTCCTCGGGGTACCCTCGCCACAAGGCAATTTTACGTGTGATCGAACTAACTCACTGTCTACGCTTTGCGCACACTCGTTCGGACAACGGCTAGGCAGTGTGATGGACAATTTAGTTGTACCCATGTGTTGTATGGTCACTCTAATCCTTTGACTATTGAGACATATAGCGGTAATAAAGCTTAACCAAGATTCACGTGTCGATACTACCACATATAAAAGACTGTAAATTATGGTACGCTTGCATAGAAACAGATCGAAGCGAGATGTGCAGAATATAATTGAGATTAAAAATAATAAAACGCGATTGATAAGATTCTGCACGTCTTTCAGTTGCTCCGTTTCCATAGAAGTTTAAATTACTCTAATACAAAGAAAAAAGCCAATATTTCTTCCACAATCTAAGTTTACAAAGTAGTGATGTTAGTTACAAATAAAACGTAGGTGCTTCATTATTTAAAATTTAGTGTTGTATGTTTTCTTGATAATGGTGTGTGTGAAGTTCGCAATCAGCACTGAGTACAGCCTAAGCTCTCTCATCCTGTGGAGAGGTCTTTGCCCAGCCGTCAGATGCATATTTAGGTCGATATTACAATGATAATGTGGCACAAAAACTTACTATAAATTACTACGTAACACGACTTTTCAGTAAATAAAAGTCGTGTTAACATTAAGGAAAAGGTCGTTTAGGTTTACCTTTCTTTATAATCAACTATCCCTAACTAGATATAGATAGCAAATTATGATTGAAGAGAATATGTTATGTACATAATCCAATTAACGTAATACTGTTATTTTACGGTGATGACACAAAATTCAATTTACATAATTGCTCCGTTTCAGCGGATATGAAATGTCTAATTAACAACCGGCAGCGATGCAACAATGTGTCATATTACTTATTACAAAATGTAAAACTGTATTTAGCATCATGACAAATTTTAAAAACACTTACTTTTTAAGTACTTTTAATTTGACATTGTATATCATACAAAATTGTGCTTTATTTTTTGAAAATAATTTAGTTTTTTGGATAAAGATTTTACACATTTTTGGATTTTGTGAAGTAAATAGTTCATCATCATTAACATATCCACCGTGAATCCGCAGCTTTAACTAGGTCATCCGTCCATCAGAATCAGAATCATTTATTATCAATAACTGTTACATAATGAACACATGCACACATACATAGATATATAGTACAGGATGTCAAAAGAAAAGGCATCATGACTCGTCAATGCAAATTTCATATAGTAATACTCGTAATGATTCAATGAAAATAATGACTTATGTCGAATAGATATTTCATATTGTTTCATACATCTCATCTTGTTGGTGGACGTCTTACGCTACGCATAGAGGGTTAATAATTTAATTTCCAAATATTTAGCTTGCAAATTTTGAATGAAATGACAAAAACTTTCTTATTTCAAACAAAAGTCTACTGAACCACATGTCTGTTTCGCATGTCGTCTGAAATCTATGTGCATACCTACGATAAGTTGAACCAAAAGCAAACCTTCTATAAAAACATTAACTATTTGAATAATACTTAAATAACATAGATACATATGAAACGAAGCGTATCTCAAGATAACAGTCCAGGAGCATTAATGAATCGCATTATTAATTCGCTGCAGTAATATGTGACTTCCGCCTTTCTTTTGGTTTTTATTAGTTTACCAAAAATAGGTTTTTTTCAGCAAACGTAGCGTAGGACGCCCTCAGACTCGGTGGTGCGATGATCTTCGCAGGGTGGCTGGCAAGAGCTGGATGAGAGTGCCCGAGGATCGTGTTCAGTGGCGTGCCATGGGAGAGACCTATGTCCAGCAGTGGACGAACATAGGCTGATGATGATGATGATGAGGTTTTTTTCGTTGACTACACCGTGCTATTTTTTATTTCTTTTAACTGTAAGGGAACATTCATGAGGTCAAATGAAGTAAATTTCTCCAAGACACTGGTGGTCTAAAACTTAGTACTTAAAAGTTTTCAAGGATTAAAGTAATTCATTATGCGCATTAAAACAGACTAAAGGTTAAATAATAAAATTAAAAAAGACCACAGGTAAAATTTCTGACTTTTTTTTTAGTGTCCGTAACTAAAATATTTTTAATTCACACATTTTAGCTAAAAAAAGTTTAAACCAATTTTCGTACATACATACACCAAAATTTCTACTTTTTAAAATGGGTTTAGACTTCCTGCATTTAACCTTCAACGATATGCATACTAACTATATTCTATTTTTTCTAACGTGAATCAAATGACGGATTCCAAACTGACGTAACTAAGAGTCCTTCGTACTATTACGCAAACTATCGATACTTTTGCATGTGTGGCAATAGCATTATTTGTTGGTTTAAGCTCTACGCCATCGAACTGAAAGACTTATTTAAATTTAAAAAATATAATTTATTCAGCACTTGTAGTGTCACTTTCTGATTCTGACGAACAATCTTGCAAATTAATAATAAGTTTGTTTTTTTTAACACTTTTATTTTTAGTATCAAACCCTCACCTCTATAGCAATTGTAAGTTAATATAGCACAATATCTACGCAGTAACTTAACAATTTGATAGCTAAATTCAACAATTAATTCAAATATTCGAACAATCAGCAGTTTTAATGTGATTTTATTTTTTTCAACTGTTATATTATTATCTCTGTTGGAGCGACGACCAGTTTAAGATCGCGGGACCGCGTTGGATGCGGAAAGCACAAGGGGAAGCCTAAGTCCAGCAGTGGACGTCTTTCGGCTGACATGATGATATCTGTCGGAAAAAATAAAAATTAGCTACCTCCTTACAAGGTTACACAATCATCAAGTGTCATTTGAATTATGTTTGAACAAATAAAGCATAACATGTCAAGTTAAATCAAAGTTTTAAATTGTAAAAAACGATACATCTTCAAAGATACATCGGTATAAAACACCCTTTCAGGTTCAAGGCATTCATAATTCAGAGGGTCCACTCGAAGTTCTTGAAACAATTCAGGGTAACTTAAAGGAGATAAGGGACTTAATCGGAAATGAATATGAAGCTTCTTTGATGCTAGATTTTATGTGGAATACAATTCAATGCGAATTTAGTTTTTTTTTTGTAATAAGTGTGTTCAATTTCTTTTTTATTGTAGAAATTTTTAATAAAACTAAATAGTACATAGTTGTGATGATATTTCCAATTCAAAATGGAGCGTGCCAATGACATAATAATATCAAACTTCTATCTACGAGTATCATTATAAAAAGAGTTTAGGCAATTGTTGGGACAAAATTGGTTTTTCCTGCAACAAAGTCAACAAATTGCAACTTAATAAAAAAAATAGATTTTCTAAAATTACACCCCCGAAGATATGAAACAGGGGTTTAAAGTTTGTACGATTAATGATTTTTAGGTTGATTTTTGAATTCGAAAATTTGCAAATATAATCCTCGGAATAACCTAACCAAGAAAAAGTTGTAAAACCCCCGACTTTATCACTTCAAAGTTCAATATCTCAAAAACGGCGAAACCAATTTTGATGAAACATATTTAAAAAACATCGCTAAGTAACCTGTTTTCAAATAAAAAACCACAGACAGACACACACACAGTGACACACATAGCGGTCATACTTATAACAGCCCTCTTTTTGCAGGCTAAAAACAAAAATGATCAAAATTTAATCTATACTACTTGTAGAAACATAATTTGCAAGCATTTGATTGTAGGTACAGTTTCATCTCAATTTATACCCGTTTGAGGGGCAATATTCGTTTAAGAAGTCTATGGCATAAACAAAGAGCCTTAACGAAGCGGAATTCAATGCAAAATTAACGTTAAATTAAAACGTTGGCACTTAAATTAATGTGTATAACTGGCACGAACTCAGCTACACTGAGAATTAATTATAGAATAATTCTGAAAATGAGGTCACCGGGTAAAACAATACGCCATGATCATTAACTCTACCTCCCTCATATTACCCATGTCGTAATTCGGGACATGGTACGATTATTTACTAAGGGACGTACCCGTATTTATAAACGAGTCATTACTTGTTGCTAAGTAAATGCTTACTTAAGTAAAGAAAATGGTGACTATGACTTGGCTAAGCAATCTAACATTTGACAGTTCAAATTTCAACTAAATTTCAAGCAAAAGCTCAACTATGGAATAAAAATCGTTACTTGAGTAATTACTTTTACTCAAGTAATGGCCTTTACTTCTCTGTAAATACGGGTGTTATTCAAAATTTGTTCCGACTCTTTCCTCCCATTAACTCATACCACTCATAATGTGGCTTATATATATTTCGTCGTAATCATTACGCAGGTATGTATGATACCAATTAAGATTGGTTTTTGGACTCTTTTTGTATTTTTTATTTCAACTCCAAATGAATCTTCGTCTAGCAGATAGCATAATTTTAAAGCTGTTTGATTTAACGGACGAAAAAAGATGATCACTCAAGAAAATAGCACTGCTTTGGGGAAGGTAGTAGATTATGGAGAACACAGACGAACTCGCAAATAACTAGCTAATAGCAGATGCCGAACTTGCTTTTGAGGTTTTTAGGGAATAAGGTTTCAATATTGATTTCAACTACTGAGTTGAATCATAAATTATTATAAATTAATGTGAGTTGCATACAGATTCCTGGGGGAAATTTCACCAATTTACTATAACGATAACCAATATCAAATCAGTCATCAAATGCATTTGTGTTGACGGCTAGTGAGACATTGGATATAGTTAAAGTAACGTCGGGCAATCGACTTACCGTTGTTTCAGTGTGGAATTTCAAAAACGTTTTTCTTTCCATGTAGCCACTAAACATCACAAGGTGATTGAGGATTTGCATATAGGTAATTTTTCTTAGTAGAAACAACATTTAAAATAAATAAGGCTATGTCCATGAAGGTTTTCAGAGAACACCTCCGAAAATACGGTTATTTCGGTTAGTACGCTGTTTCCAAAAGGTACATTTAATACGTTAAGTAAACAATTACTCGGGTACGCTGAGCCGGGTTATTCCCGTTATTTTACTACCAGCTCTATTACGATACCGGTTAAAATAAAATCGAATTGAATACTAAAGCTTTTTCCCGCCTACGAATCCTATAACCAGGTCGTGAAGTTCAGAAAAAATCTCATACCGAGGTAATGTTATCACTAAAAAATTTATATTTCCGGGAATAATGTCAGCGAAAACAATATTAAATTGAGAGGAAGAAAGAAAACATTTATTCGTGACAAACATCAAGAGCAATCGATAAAAAATAATAAAAAAATAGTTATGCATGTCACGAAATGGTCCCAAATCAGCAATCTGCCGGTCTTGCGAACGGCGCTGTTTGAAGCTGCATATTTAAAAAAACACTCCCATAAAAATTGCAGGATCTCGGCTAGACATCTAATTTGCTTCCTTAAATTTCCAGCAATTACAGCTTTTGCCCGCGACTCCCTCCGTATAGAATTTCATTATCGCTATCCCGCGGGAACTAAGCAATTTTCCGGGATAAAAAATATCCTATGTCCTTTCCCGGGACTCAATCTGTCCGTATACCGAATTTCATCTAAATCGGTTCAGCGAGTTAAACGGGACGAGCTAACAAACAAACAAGACTTACAAACTTTCGCATTTATAATATAAGTGGGATTTACATTAACGACCGGATGGCTAAGTGGTTAGAGAACCTGGCTACGAAGCTTAAGGTCCCGGGGTCGATTCCCGAAACACGAATGTTTGTTCTCGGGTCTTGGATGTTTAATATATATTTAAGTATGTATTTATCTATATAATTATGTTTATCCGTTGTAGTATCTATAGTACAAGATTTGCTTAGTTTGGGACTGGGTCAATTGGTGTCAAGTGATATTTATTTATTTATTATTAATTTATTATCTTGTCCACACTTTGCACTCTATCTTTGATTAATAAAACCAGCAATCATCAAACGCATAACATACTGAGTGGAAAAAAAATATGACCCACAAATGTATGGAGTAATAGGTAATTTTGTATGTAGAGTGGGCCAAATTTTGTGCCGCTGAGTATATTTTCCAGCGAAAAGTTTTAATGCCTTGCCGTTAATCAGTCTAATATTTGTAAAGCCTCCGGATCCTGAATCATACGTACAGGTAAATATTATGGTGTCTGCTTTGGAAATTTACTTAACGATAAGCCAACTCTAATTTAAAATTCAAGTCAGTGAGCGATGGTGAGGGCCGTTGATTTATTCGTCTTTTGAATTTGATGAATTATTCGAGTTGATTCTATATTAGTTTAAGATAAATGATTCGCTTCCAAGTTTCAACCCTAGTCTTACTGTTGGTCTGCGTTTCAACTTTACATTAAGTTTGTTGAAGTAATCAGGGCTGATTAATGTAACAAACATAAGATTCGGTGTAATATCGATAACCGCCTCCTCTTAATGGAACGTGTCTTCTAACTACAAATGTGTGCTTAATTGATTGATTTAGGAGTTAGGTACTTATGACAAACCTTTTTACCCTGGCTTCTCCACTTACTCTGTCGCTGGGTTAGCGGAGAAGTGAAGCGGTTGTGTAGTAAAATATTGATGAATTATGAAAGAAATTTCCCTTACTGTCTTAAAGTGTTAACAGTGATAGAGCTCAGTCTACACAACATTTAACATTTACCCGCATTTAATTGAATTTAACTGTGAACATAACAGTTGTTAGTAAATATTGAAAGATGTTAGTTGTAAATATGAAGTTCTTAGGAAATTCCGGAAATTTTAGTATCTCGGGTAATAAATAGAGTATAGGTCTACCGCGAGGCAGGAGGCGCCGTGATTGTAACTTCATGTCGATATTTAGTCTAAACGTTTTTTAATATCAGAATTGAACCTATATCGCCGTATTTCTGCGAATATAATATGTTGTATTATGGAAACAACAACTTTTCGTCTTTTTTTTTGTTTCATTCCAGCGACAGATTCTAATTAATTTTAATAAATGGTGATACCTCGGAGATGCAGAAGAATAAATACAGAAATCAATATTTTATCTCAGTAATATTGCAAAATTCTCGAGGGACTATTGAAAATTAAATTGAAGGAAAGAATATGGTTGAGAGCAAATTAGTTTTAAAGAGTGTTAAAACTAAAATGATTTTAATTTCATAAAATTTACAAGTTATGAAACTAAGTCATCATTAATACGTATTAGCATGTAGGTATTAGATATACGAGTACTTTGTAATTTGTATATGTCAACCTAAATAAAGATTTTAGTTTCTAGAAAAAAGAAACAGGTTAAAATTTTAATTTCGCACAATTTATTTAACAACGTTTTAAGGCAACATGATATAACCTTCTTACGTTATTATTAGTTTTGATAACACTAACACAATTGAATATTTAATGCCAATTCCAGTTTTAGCTGCGTTCCTGCATTACGGAGTTAGTCTCAAAATTATGAAGGTTTCAGTCTGAATTTAGGTTTAGTCTTCGAGTACAAAGACGATGGCCTGGCTTATTTAAAATACAGCAACCGAGGAACCCCTATTATAGTTTCAGACGCCGTTAAAGTTAAATTTAAGCAAACCGGTAATAGACGGTATGGAATTTAAATTATTGAGGTAGTTTTTGTTCATGCAACTGGTCTGTATATTTATATAAAGTACATGCTTACAAATACATTGGAGATTTTTAATACGATACCTAACAAAATCAGCTCCATATTCAATATCATCATTTTTTAGCTTTGCAGCAGATAAATATCCATAATATGACTGAGTCATTAAAAACAAGAAAAGTTCAAGTAATTCTTCTTTTTACTGAGTTTTCTTTTTCTTAAGTTTTGATTTTACTATGAAGAAAAACTATAAAATAGCGTGTTGTTCAATTGCGTTGCTATTTCTAACCGTTGCAAATACGCGAGTAAATAAAATCCTGAAAATATCTGAATAACAATTGTTATCTTGCGCTCTAAAAACAACGCGTAGATTATCACGTGAATGATAAAATCCCTCATATTCTAAACGGACGTTCAAAAGTGAAATCACAAATCGCTATAACATTATTAAATTACTAATAAGAATACCTACCGATAAATTCAGTTTAGGTACAGCTATAATCCCTTGATATTATGCGATTTAATAAATCAGTACTTAACTAATAATAATATGATAGGTAGTATTATCAGTTAGCCTGGCCAGTTGCTAACCGAAATATTCAGGCCCTTTACTACGAAGTGCAAAATTCGAACTTCGTATCTTGCCGTCCCTCTCGCGCTAATAATTTAATACGAGAGCGAGAGGGATGGTACGATACGAACTTCGATTTTCGAATTTCGTAGTAGCCACCCAGGATCATAAATTAGTACCGAAGGCACGGGCAATAAAAACGTTCCGTGGCGTCAAATTTACGGTTTTACCGCTGAGTAAACATTCCTCCGCGCCTTATGCATACACTGGTAATGACCCTGCTCTTTTTTCAAGGCTACTAATAAGGCAGTTAAGCCTATAACTGTCTAACGCCAGTAATGAGCAATTAAGCACGGGATTTGGTCGACTTAAAAACGTTACTGGAAAAGTGAGTTTCATGATGATGCCTTTAAAATGCTGAAACATTAATTTTATCGTAAACATTCGATATTTTATGAACAAAGTAATAATATATTTTTGCCGATAATAGGCTGGCTGATAATAAAGGAAAAGCCATTATGAAAAATTAAGGAAAAAAATTCTTATATTTCCATAATAAATTAAGAACCTACAGGTAACAAAAGATGGTTCCCCTTAAGTTAGGATCACATTTACTTTTTACCTTTTCAACATTAAACTTTATTTTTAAACTAAGTAAGTTAAATCAATAAAAGTCTCTCAAGTATCTTTTCTCACACTGGGTTGCCTCTAAAGGATTTGCATTAATATGGCTTTGTTAAAAAGGACAGATAAGTCCGATTTATAGAATATGGCTGGCCACTTAGTTGGCAAGGCCGGGTCTCTATCGATTCAGTTTGTATGCAAAAATGGAAAGGACCCAATTACCTTCAAGTACATATCTCAACTCTCTCTTTTTGTCTGTCTAATATTGGAAATAAAGCGGGTTGTTTCAAATATTGTAAAAGCGAAATGCTACTGTTATATTTTACCCGTTCAGTTTAGTCCTTTTGGGCCAAGTTGAAATATTACCACTATAAAAGTCACAAAATGCCCATTCTGGTAAAATGCAGATTGGAAATTTCATATACCTACATATATACATTAACGCTTTGAATAAGCATTTCAGTACTTCTCCGGTTACGTTGGATCCTTCCGTAAAACAACGTGCTTTATCCCTTCTTGCCGCTACACCACACCCTGACTGTCCTGTTTTTGATATTGGTAGCATTTCACCAGAAGAAATTCTTGTTTTCCTCAAAAATATTAAGACGAAGGCTGTTGGCGAGGATTGCCTCGGCTTGGATATGCTGATGCTCGCGGCGGACCACATTGCTCCCGTTCTCTCCAACATCATTAATTTTTCCTTTACCTCGGGTACTTTTCCTTTGATATGGAAACTTGCCCATGTAATTCCTCTCCCAAAAACTTCAAATCCAACATCCTTCACCCAATACCGTCCAATATCAATACTCCCTGTCCTATCTAAGGTTATCGAGCATTTTGTTAATCGTCGTCTGTCTTCACATCTCAACAGACATAACCTATTCAACCCTCTCCAGTCCGGCTTCCGCCCCGGGCATAGCACAGTCACTGCCCTGGTAAAGGTCACTGATGATATTCGTCATAGTATTCAGCATAAGATGCTTACCATTCTTGTACTCTTAGATTTTAGCAGCGCTTTCAATACCGTGGATTTTGATATACTGACTGGATTACTCCAGAATCTAAATTTCTCCCAGTCTGCCATCTCATGGTTCAGGGCGTACCTCTTCGGTAGGCGCCAGCGAGTTAAGGTTGATGATCATTTTTCGGAGTGGTGTGACCTGACAGCTGGTGTTCCCCAGGGGAGCGTTCTATCGCCTCTTCTTTTTTCAATTTTTATAAACGGTATTACCAAAAATCTTCTTTCTTCGTATCATTTATATGCGGATGACTTGCAGGTCTATGCATCGGCTGGTTTTGATGAGTTGCCTTCTCTCATTAGCCAAATAAACAGGGACCTGGACTCCATACGTGCTTGGGCGGAGCAGTTTGGGCTTAAAATTAATGCAGCTAAGTCTCAGGCTATAATTATAGGCAGTCCTCATTTTGTTAGCAGACTATCGGAAGTGATACTACCTAATATTTTATTTGATGGGACTTCAATCCCTTTTTCATCTAATGTCAAGAATTTAGGTATTATCATGGACCAGACGCTCTCTTGGACGGCTCATGTTAGTGAAATTAGTCGTAGACTATTTGCGTCCCTTCACTCCTTGAGACGCCTGCAAAACTTTTTTCCAATGCGTACAAAACTTACCCTTGCCCGTTCCCTACTTTTGCCCCTTCTAGATTATGGAGATATTGCGTTTCTTGACTTGAGGGAGGAACTGCTTGACAAACTTGAACGACTGCAAAATGTGTGCATTCGGTATGTGTTTGGCTTGCGAAAGTACGACCATGTCTCCCATTTTCGCGAGCAGCTTCACTGGCTGCCGATTAGACGGCGGAGAGACGTTCACATCCTGTGTCTCCTTTTTAATTTATTATTCAATCCCGCCTCTCCCTCGTACCTGTCTGAAAGGTTTAGCTACTTGGCCGCTGGAAGCGGGCACCGGTTGCGGTCCAGCTCCAGTCTCGCACTTGCCTTCCCGCCGAACAATACGCGTTCATATGCTAAATCTTTCAGCATCCATTCGGTGAAGATGTGGAACGAGTTGCCTTTGCACATTAGGGAGGCCCCATCTGTGGCATCGTTCAGGGACAGATTGAAGAAACTGTGGAAGTAACTGTATTATTTTTATTATTTATTTGTATTGTATACTCATAATGTGTAAGCGTGTATCGTGTTTCAGTTAAATGGTAGGTATAGTGTATGTGTATATATATATGTACGAGGGTCAAACTGAAAGTTCTTAGAAAATCAAAAACTGAGCCAACTAGCAAGTTATTAGTTTTATTATATCTTTTCAAAATAGTGTCCATTCACATCAATACACCGCTGCATCCGATGGAACCACTGAGAAAAGCACTTAGCCCACTCGTCCTTAGGGGTCTCTTCGACGGCCTTTTGAAACGCACCCACTGCTTCCTCGGTGTTCATAAAAAGTTTTCCTCGAAGTTTTTCTTTTGTTTTTGGGAATAAATAAAAATCGCAAGGTGCGAGGTCGGGGCTATACGGCGGGTGACCCAGTAATTCCACGTCTGACGTCACTAAATAGTCGATCGTTCGCCTGGCGGTGTGCGACGAGGCGTTGTCGTGGTGAAGAAGGATCCTACTTCGAGGTCGCTTCTCCCGAACTTTTTCCAATACAAGTGGCAAACAATTGTTAGTGTACCACTCTGCAGTAACTGTTTTTTGATCCTCTAAAACAATTGTCGCATAGTGACCTGTCCTTCCGAAGAACGAGGCCACCATCTTTTTTCCCACGCTTCGACCTCTCTTCACTTTAGTTGGCAACTCCTCGAAAGGAAACACCCATTGAGCAGACTGTCTCTTGGTTTCTGGATCATAACAGTAAACCCAGCTTTCGTCACCCGTAAGTATGTCGAAAACAGCATTTGAGTCACCTCCGTTAAATCTTTGAATCATTTCACGGCACCAATCAACCCGACGGAGTTTTTGGGCCTCGGTCAAATTATGAGGTATCCACCTCGCACAAAGCTTCCTGACCGCTAAATGTTCATGGAGGATTTTATGCACTTGACTCATACCGATGCCTAAGCTTGTCCGAATCTGCTGATACGTCACTCTTTTGTCAGTCTCTATCATACGCTGCACAACACTGATGTTATTTTCAGTCGTCGCCGTAGAAGGCCGTCCCTCACGCAGATCGTCGGTGAGATTAGTGCGACCACGTTTAAACTCATTAAACCAGTTGTAAATGGTCGCACGAGATGGGGCTTCATCATAAAAGGCCAATCGAAGTCTATCATAGCTTTCTTGTTGACTTAAATGACATCGAAAGTCATAAAAAATCATTGCACGAAAATTTTCGCGAGTTAAATTCATGTTGACGTGACGTAGACAATTTTCAATTTGTCGCCAAATCATAAAACAAATGACAAATGAATGAAATACATACTCAATAATATTGGCAAAGAGTTCCATTTTCAAAATTTAAACTTACTTTTTTATTATATTGTTTACAAGTGGCCAGTTCTAAAAACTTTCAGTGTCGCCCTCGTATATGTATATATGTTTATATATAATTTGTCATACTAATTGTTGTTTATTCAGTATATTTATTTATGTTATATATTTCCTTCTTCTCACTGTACATAAATTACTGTTCGCCTATCTTTGAGTTTTCCTTTCTAGTTTAGGTTAGCTTGAAAAGATCCCTTTTAGGGATAAGTTCGCCTTTGTACTCTTTTGGTTTGTTGTTTTCTTTTTTTGTATTACTTTGTGTTTTATGTGCAATAAAGTATTTACATACATACATATACATAGAACTTCTACTAGAATTTTACAGGGATGAAAAAAATGTGAACCTACAACCTCTTGTGCGAGAGTGTGTAGGTAGAGTAGATCAAACAATTGTGCTACCACGTCATTTCTTAGAAATCAAGTTTTCAAATTAAAACACACCTTCACTACTGCAATAAGTCGTAGACTTGAAAATCCTGAACGTGGAAGTTATCTTTGCTTACCCATTCTTCACAAAGAACGTCTCCATAATTTTCCCCTTTCCGCCTGTCCTTGTAGCTTTGTAAGTGCCATCACAAAATTTAATCTCGAGTGCTCGTAAAAACTTGGCTCGTTCAAGATTGACATGTAGATGTGAACATGACACTTTTGTTGAGATCTTTTGAACTATGATTAAGTAACATTATTATGTTAAGAATAATTAAATTGAATTGTGACTACGATGAACAACAGTACATCGCAGAATGCTTTCTGGGCATTAATCAAAGCAACGGACCAGCATAATGCTGAGTCAGCGACCGTTACGCTTTTTCGGGCCCATACAAAATTGTGTATATGTACTATTTCTGTGTGTTTTTATGTTTTTTTTAGTTTATTTGTGTGTAAATGTTATTGTTGTGTGTCTTCTGTATTAACGAATAAATGTCTTCTTTCTTTTCTTTCCTTTTTTAATGGTGTAACACTGACTTAACTTTATATAAGTTAGTTTTGATGACATCGTTGCTTCTACAGGTCTACTTAGACGACTTTATAGATGTATGCCCATCTATTTATGGAACAAAAGCACCATAAAGGTGTGGCAAATAGCCGCTGCACCTTGCATTTCAGTCAATTGGTTACGTAAAACACTGGCGTCATCATAATCGTTTGATAGCTGTGGTACTCAACTTAAGGACGCTAATTACATTATCAATCACCGATTAACAATCTAACTATGTTATCTGTATTTTCAATGCTCTGATGTTTTATAAAACTGATGAATAAGTTTTACATTGAAATGATTTGATTACTAAAATTAGTTTATGATTAATCGTGATAATTTATGTTATTTTAAATATTTTTCCTTACACTTAGTGGGAAATAGATAAATGTCTAATTACAATAAAATTAGTAGCTATCTGCGTAAGTACCTACCTAAATTAGTAGGTACCGTTAACTCGAATTTATATATATTTTTTTCATTTAAAAAGTTTTCCCACTGAAATAACTATTCTTACTCATACAAATTACAAAAAAATAATCCAAAATATTTAAGCTTAGGTTAATTTGACTGATCACCGTGGTAAATATGTTTTATTATGTTTTTAAATTACGGGTGCCAATTTTTTCCATTCATTAATCGATGCGTACCGTAACCAAAGCGTGATTACATTTTGAATAATTTCAAACGAAAAATCTGTATGTCCGTGTGTCCCTTCCAAGTAACCCAAACAACTGCTGATATATCCCAAATTTATTTAATAACTACTACAGATTCTAAAACTTTCACGGACTTTAATTTAAGGTACGAACAAAACGCTGCTTACGGTGACGGTACGGAATCGCAGTGACGCACCGTATGCGCACCGTTTTTATCGCATGCTCTCCACACCGCTGCTTAAAATACGGAATCGCAGTGTTGCGTCGTATGGGCACCGTATTTTTTCATGCTTTCCACACATTTGCTTAAAATACGCAAACGCTGCGAAATCGCAGTGACGTGCCATAAACGTCACGATTTTTGTTCGGTAAAGACCTGACTGAGTTTACGACAAGTCACTACGATTCCTTATTTTAAGCAGCGGTGTGGATAGCATGCGATAAAAACGGTGCGCATACGGTGCGTCACTGCGATTCCGTGCCGTCACCGTTTTTAAAGCAGCGGTTTACTCGCACCTTTAACCGTGTTAATTTACTGGAGCAGCACAAAGGCGGACCGTAGATTAGCATGAAGTAGCCTGTGTAAACGATTGCAGCAAAATTACAGATGGATTTACATAAAGTCGATACGAGGACGTGGCCGCCGTCATGGTCAGAACTCAGAAGGCAAACATATGGAATCAATAAACTTTCTTCGATAAATCAGTGGTTTACTGGTAGTATGTACATTTCGTTTTAAGTAGAAGGCAAAACATTGAAATGTTTTGATTTCATGCTCTACTTTAGTACCTTCTAAATTTCTCTCTATGTACCTCTTTTCTGTGTTACTTACTATATGGTGTTCAGTAAAGAGTTCTTATATCGTACCTACTGTACCTATTGCAACTTTATTAGTGTTCACCTATCTTTAACAACTCCCTTGTCCATGGATTCATATATGATTCATACCAGTGTTTTCACGCGGCTTCGCACGCTTAAATTAAAAACAGCAGTTGTATTTAAATTCCGGGGTTTTACATATTAGTCTTTATTAACAGTGCCAAATTTCGTGACAATTGACACAAATCGACCTAGTCCCAACTAACCAATGCTAGTACTATGTGTACTAAGCAACAAATGTACCTACACACTTACATTATGGA
This sequence comes from Choristoneura rosaceana, assembly GCA_037349165.1. NCBI lineage: Eukaryota > Metazoa > Arthropoda > Insecta > Lepidoptera > Tortricidae > Choristoneura > Choristoneura rosaceana. The sequence continues at coordinate 5,878,995 of JAZBNJ010000026.1, forward strand.
TAAACACACATTTAAATACATATTAAGGCAATTCATTTCAATCACAAATAAATTAAAAAACATATGATAATATTAATGATACCTAATCACTTATCAAATTTAACATATCACTGCAAATACGCAGTACGTGCAACCTTATCGTTTAGACACCCAGCATACAATCTATAGCAATCTCTTTTCTTTTTCAGTCTCGTTTTCAGTTTTAAAAGCCGGCCAAGAAGAATACTAATGACTTAACTAAAGCTTTAAAAAATGTAAACGGAGCGTCGGTGTTCTTCCCTGTAATCTGTCTTGTCAGGCGCGTATCTGCTTGCTACAGAGTACCTACAGAGGTGGTATACGCTTATTAAAATATTTTATACGATTTTTCTATCTTCTTCAATGCTAAAAAAACATCTAAAAACAGATGTGCGCAGTGCTAATCATAAAGATAATATAATATTTATTATTATTGTTTACTTATTAAGACGATTTATCCAATTGTTAACTATTGTCGAATGTTAGTAAGATAAACATGAGAATGTAAAGTCAATTAAATCCAAAAAAAAATCCAAAATTGTATTCCTAAATATTTTAAATGAAGGGAAATAATACTTACTAGTATTTAGAGTTAATTTACAACATGCACTTTGCTATAAAAATCGAATGCGACTTTTGAACACAGTAGGTAGGCATTGGTTCGTATTTCTGTCAATGAGGGTTTTCACAGAGGCCAGATATCGCTAGATGGCGTTAGTATCGTGAGGTCCATTTGACGTTTGACGTTTGCTTGCGATTGGCTCATTTAGTTTTTTAACCAATCACGAGCAAAAACGTCAAACATCAAACGTACCTCACGATACTAGCGCCATCTAGCGATATTTTGCCTCTGTGAAAAACCCTCATTGGATTGGAAACTACAATTTTGTTAAGTATTTAAAAACTCTGCGTCTTTGACGAAACAATACGTTAAATTATGCACACAAAATTCACACAAAAACACTAGAGTTACAAACTTTTCCATGCCAAAATGAACATGTTGCCGTTGGCAATGTTATCTAAAACAGAATCTGCAACAAACGGGAATGTAAACGTTTACAAGTAGGTCAGCTCGCTTACATTTGACGTTATATGCCATTAATGTTGCAGCGGTCGTGCAGCGAAGCCCCCGGATACAATGAGAAGTAAACAAGAGCATAAGATTTCTTGGAAACTATCGCAAAATTCTACTTGCGAAGTGATCTCTTGAAACGCATTGAGGCGCGGCTGGCTGCGATTCGTGTTTGCGAGCCATTATTGTTAAAAACAGGCGCTCTTTGAATTCATTTTCAGAACGAATGGAATATATTATTCTTTGTTTATGCAATCGCGAGTAATTTCTGTTTCGTTTGCCTTAACAAAGCTACTGAAATATAAGAACTTTGTATATTTGTTTGTTGTTATTTTTCTCTAACTCCTTGTCTGGGTTACAAAAAGGATACTATATGTTTTTATTAGACACTGCTCTTGCCCACGATTATGCGGCGTAGAATTCGGCTACAATTTTATTCTTTATATGCGTGACAATTAACAAAATCCAATACAACTTTTTTTACATGATTGGGTAGGAAACGTTCAAACATCATTATGAACTTTCACATTTATGATATTGGTAAGATATTAATTATCGTGGAGATACTATTACTTTAAAAAGTGATACAATAAAGAGGTACAGAGTTATCTAGCTGGTTTTGGTTAGTGTTGTAGGTATTCGTAAAAGCAAAAACACCAATTTGACGTTGGTTCTTCGCACGCTTATTTCTCGTATGCATGCCAAGCTTATAGTCGAAAATGTCTCTCACATATTTAACGATTGGCTTGCACGGCCATGAAAATTGTCAGGTATATTTTCTCTTTGCTCTGACTCTTCTACAAGACCTATGGATAATAATGATTACCTATGTTACTTTTCTCTATTGAGGACGCTCCAAAATTCATCCCAATTGTTGTCTTATTATCCTTTCGTCTAGCCCGGTGATAGTTGTCGAGTACTACCCTGTAACATAAAAAATAAGCTATTAAAAGTTATCTATGCAGAAGTTACCCACAATGACATTAAGGTGGGAGGGAGCATAAAAATCTTACAAACATTTTGTTTATCAATTTCTAAATATCGTAAAACAAAGCTGGTCGCACTTTGTCTGTATTTGGATAAGGCATTTTAGTTATTATAAAGTTTCCACACTTTTTACATTCTGCTTTGTCATTTTCACATATTTTTAATTAGGTACCTAATTAATTAAAAATTAAACGAAGAAGCTTATTTTTGATATGTAATTTATTGATATTTAGGTGCTGTTCACCACCCATTGATTAATATTAACTGACAGATAAATGTGATGCCGTCTTTGTTTCTTTGTTCGAATAGACGGAGACGGCATCAAATTTATCCGTCAGGTAAAATTAACAGTTTCACTTAAAGGTTCCTTTCATCATTTTGCCACTCCTACTTACTACAATATCACGTAAGGTTGCAATAATGGCTTTGAATACTATGAAGAAGTGCAAAAGAACATTATATTACCATATAGTACTAAAACAATTCTTTTACAAAATTGTTTCCCTAAATTCAGTACAGAAAGAATGAAGTTGAGCATAATTAAAACAGAATTAGACCAAAAATAGAATGAGAGCTTAAATGAATCTTAAAAATTCAGTAAGAATTAGATAATCTCGTTTGCAGTTAAATGAAAGAGACGAGTGATTATTTTAAAGAGCTTTTCAAACACAATCTATCGGCTGAGTACCACCTCCAAGTTTCATTGCTGATTGACCCGGGGTTAACTGCGAAGGGCGCGGTGGTTGATACCACCAAGGGGTGGTGGTAGTGGCAGTCGCGCCACCACCTCGCTCGGCTACACGCGGGACTTGCAACTGCGATCCATTTCACTCCACATTTTAAAAAGCTTAGTGAACAACCAAATGCTATTCATATTTCCGAAATTGGAAATTCAACTGTCATTTCGAGCTTTAAACATTTAATATTTCAGGATCCCTAATAATGACGTCGCGTTATTGCCTATTTGTGTTTAAACGGAATAATTCATCCCTAAGGAATATTTATTGAAATTAATAATGCGAGTGCGAAATTGGTTTTGGGTATATTCGTTTGAAATTATTATTGCCGTGAATTCTTGTTAAAACCATCTCCTACCAAATTATGAATTTCAGCTTTTTTACTCGATGAAATGTTTCAGCGTTCATTTGATTTATTGAATTGAAACTAGAATGAACGGCGGAGAAAATTAAGTTTCTTCGCAAAGTGGTTGGCTCAAGTTCGAGTATTGTTCTGTGATATTACATGGAGTTACTTTGTAGGACGCTGTATGCAGATAACTTAACTCATGGACTTTTTTAAAGACTAATAATTTAATTACAAACTTTTGGACTGCGTAATAGTTGCACAGTTTCATAACCGGCACTGTACTTTGTGCACAGTGCCTTTAAGTGGCGTTTATTCCATCCAAGGTTTTCAAGTCTAAAGACAGCAACAGAAATATGAGACCTTTTATTGATGAGATTTTAGATCTTATATCGAATAAAAATCAATTTTAAACTAATTTTAGTTAAACGTTTATAATAATTATTAGTAAATTTCTTTTAACATAAATACTTGGTGCTTTCAATACATATAGGTACAGCATGCTTTAGATAATGCAATATAGACAATATCGTAATGATGGAAACTAGTTAAGGCTAACAAGAACTTGTTTCTTATGCATTTTGTTTCTCAGTAGATCACCTTCATGTACTGTTTTATATTCTGTGTAATAAGAATTCTAAGAGCTAAGAATCGTTGTCTTTGTTCACGGATAAAGTTACTCTTAACTAAATGACATGACCCGGTTTGCCCCATTTATAGAAGAATAGTGTTGTCTTTGATGTTATCTCTTATTGTGTCATTTGTCATACTCGCTTTTAGGTTAATTGTCGTCTTTCTATGCATGTTATTTACTTAAAATAGTTTGTGTAAGAAACAAATTTCAGTGGTAGAAAGTGCTTCAGTTGTAAAGTGATGTTTTTGAGCTGAATTAAGTGATTGAAATTTTCAATAATGTATAGTGGAGGTGAGACACCGTTGATGACTCCAGATGGATACAGTAATCTATCACAAGGTAATTAATATAGGGAACTAAAACACAACTGGGACGATTAAGATTAATCTGTAAATCTGGCTGTAGTTAGAAGCTAAGATACAAAACGTCGTGCTATTTTCTTGACACTTGATACCTAAAATACTTGAGGAAATCCTGTTTATTCTCCTAAAAGCAACTCTCGAAATCCGTGGAAGCTTCGCGCACATATTTAAGTAAACGCTCACAAAATATAGGCTTGATGTTTCGTATGCAAATTACGAAGCCAAGTCGAACAACGGGGTTCGGCAAAACATAGTGTTAATGGATCCCTGGATGTAACAAAAAGTAACTAGGGCAATAGGGCATCACGTTTTTGTATCAAAGAGGGAGCAATATAAAACCGCTGGAGGTTGGTTCACTCCGAAGTTTTGGGCAAACAGTTTTAGCGCCGTTCGAAGCAAAGTTGTTTTAATCATGCTCAACAAGTTTGCCTACTTAATGAATCCAAATCCAGACTTACAGTTGTTGATGCTGTCGGATAGTCTGAGCAAACTTCGGTATTATGAGCGCACTATGAATGAAACAATAATTAAGATGGGATGTCAAAGTTATTGATTTTAGGGGTTAATTTCATAATTGGTGGTATTATTCAATTAAATGATAATATGGTCATGAATCATACACTTGTGAAGTAACTCAATGGTACGTGTGAAGTTCCCAATCCGCAAGGAGTCCGCGTGGGAACTACGGCCCAAGCCCTCTTATACCGAGAGATGAAACATAAATAGGCTGGGATGATGATGATATGACTGCTCGCCACTTAACCCAAGCTGAAGATTTTTATTTTACTGATGACATTTATGTGTTTTTTACAGGTAATTGTAAAATACATTCAGTCCAGGACACTCCATGCACGTAAGTAATTCAGCAACTAAAAAACACGAAGTGAAATATTGAAGGAGCCGGAAGATTTAAAAGCGACGCCGAAACGCGTCCTCCACTGACCCTAAATTATATCAAGTATATACTTAAGTTACTGGCAGCAGTGGTAGCTCCCTACGGAACTGTCGTTTTTACGCAAAAATGTTTTACTTTTCCCCAAACACGGGCCAGGTAGAAGAAATTGTAAGCAAACGCGTACATTTCACATTAAGAGCAGTCATTAGACGCTATCTATAGTACTCCACCGCGTAGCTTATACAGTTTATCTCGCCGCAGTATATTTAATGTCACTTGGAATGTTATATTTACGAAGTTTCTGCCATCTGAATGCTAAGTAACAAGTTGATGAAAGTTTTGCGGCGCGGTTATCGAAGTATTTTTCTCAATGTTTCAGTTGAAAAATGTTTGGCAATATTATTGAGGTTAAGGTTTTGAGCATAACAAAAAACAACTAAATCATGTTGTGACGATTACTTTGTTTTGCAGGTTATTTGTTAAACAACAATAAAGATTGACAATTGAAATTGCATTTTTCTTGAATAGGATTTTTTTTATTAATCCAGTCTAAATTGAGTTTAAGATTAATAAAGCGCTTCAAAGCTGGGGCAAAATGTAAGTTGGCAAAATGTGTCTAAATTATATCGAGACATGAATAATAAGTAATATTAATTCTAGGGATTGAACATATTTGTGCCATGTCATAACCAAACTTTTCTTAATCTCCTAGATGCACCAAGTGAAGAAAAAAATCAAGACCGCAAGAGATTAAAAAACAAAGTTTTTCGTTATTTTGTGTATTTAGGGAAAGGCAACAATAAAGAGATCTCTCTAGGCAGATATCGGAAGTTGTATTCATATGTCCGAATTAAGAAACTGCGATTGTGAGTTTTAAGATGTTGTAGATTCTATAATTGACGACTAGATTGCGCTAGCAGGGGAGCCCGAGGAGAGTTGTTACAAAGGAGCGACGTAGTAACAACATCGATTTTTTAGAACTTATTAATTGCTAACGAACTCGCAATAGCGCGCGTTTTTTTAGTTCAAGCTTCGAGCTATCGGACACGCGCTGTTGCGACCTTACTAGGAGTAAATAAGTTCGCAAAAATCGACGATGTCACAAGTCGTCTGTCTCACAACTCTACTCCGTCTCCCCTAGACGCTACATGAGCTAACCTAACGTTGCCACAATTTGTTCATTCATTACTAAAATTAGAGCAGCTATTCTTCCGATTTGTGCACTTTTTCTAATCGTGCACAAATCTTTATAGGTGATCATTTTCTACGGTCATTTTCCACATAAGTCCACTTTTTATAAAAAAAAACGTTAATGCAATAGTAATGTGAAACAATAAAATTTACATGTTCATATTTATTCTGCACATTTGTATGCTTAATGCAGAGTATTAATATATCACCGTCATAAGGGCACAAAACAAATTATGTCGTTCCCAACACGGCCACTAACGCGTAAAGTTCTGAACACGAAACAACGAAATGAAACTATGTACCAACTAGTGTTAGATTGAACTATCACGTTTAAGTCTAAAGCGATCGCTTGTTGATATGTGGGGTGATAAAAGTGATGATTATATCGATACTCCATTACTTTTTGATCCAATTAATACACAATGATATTAAAAGTAATCAGGTTCGCTTTTATCTTTATTAATCTGTGGCAACTTTGTTGGTCAATGTTATATGTCATTGTTTATAATGTAAGTTTTATTGTACCGTTTGTGCCCAAATACATAAATAAATAAATAAATAATTTACTAGCTTATGTCTGTGTTAACCTGCTGAAATAAATTTAATTTGGCAGTGTATGCCACAATGAACATGATTCTAGACTATTTTTTGTATTTTTTTAAATGTAGAATTTATTGGACTATATTTTGTCAAAATAAGGGTTAAAGATAACCTGTAAACAGCACTGATTAAAATATAACCTCGGCCGCTCTTGAACCGCACCGCCTCGAAAGGTATCACGTTTACGAGTAGGCAGTAAATTGCAGTTGCTGGAACAACCGCAGAGCTAATTGTCAATCCCTTTTTAGGTGTCCTGAAAAATACTATAGTTCACGCTGCAAGTGCATCTGTGCAGTAATTGCATGCACACGAAACTCATAAAATTGCGCCATGTCCGTCTATATGTTCGTCCGCTTGCCGCGTCTTAGGCTAGAGGCCGTTAGTGCTAGAAAGCAATTTTTTATGACTATATATTTTAGCAGTGACGACAAAGTGGTAGTACGAAATTTAAGGAAATAATGTAGGGTAGGTATCTCCCCCACACTTAAAGGTTCTTTTCTCGTCTAAACCTGTAGTGTTGGATAATATGTTGTCAATTGGTGTCAAGTGTCCCATGATATTTATTTATTTATATTATTGGATAGATCTTTCAAAAATGTTAGAAGTTTGCTCAGATTATTTTCTGATTAGTGATTCAATTGCAAAATATGCAGCTTTAAAGTGCTAATTTTTGTTAGAGGTAAATATAATCAACATTAATTTAATTTGTCTATCGTGTGCAGTTTTTGTACTTAAATGGGCGCTACATATATTTATTGTAAATTTTGATTAAATCTACCAACATTTAGATATATTACTAGTAACGTTGATGATAATAAATCCTTTGTCCCTCATGAAAAAAAAACATTGGGGGGAAAATTAGTTCGCGTTTTATTAATCACAGTGCTCTACGAAAATCGTGAGTTCTGAATTAATTGCTATGTCGTGTTGACAATCAATATACAATGACAAACTACGTCATAATAACAAAGTAATTAAATATTTATTGATCGGCCTTCGACGAAGGCTAACCGAGCTGGAAACATGAAAGGTCCTTGATGAATGTGAAATGATACAGGAAATGGTAGCAGTTGATACCCACGGAACGTCGAACGTGCGTGTCCCCGGCCATCCTTGAACCGACGTAGACAGATGGGTTGTTTTCGTTGCTCAAAATAAACCGTGAGTGGGGTAAATTCCACGTCACGGATATTGACAATTCAAGGTGATGGTATTCACTTATTGATGAATATTGTATTAACAAATAATCAGCAAAGTGCAAATTAGACTGCTGGAAGCTTAGTAGTAAAGTCACTTTGAACACGCTTTCGAGTAAGGAACCCTCTAAAGATTGCATTAAGAGTATATAGATTACTATTATAAAATTTTTAGACCTTGAAGTACACAGTAGTTCACTACATCAGAGCAACAGAGTTTGATAGTATGACCGCTGCAATTTTACTGTAGCATGATTTTCGCACATAATATTAAGTAATATCAATTAAAAACTAAACTCACGATTTATAAGTCTCAACATATCAAATTTTGTTCGCGTTAGTTGTTGAGAGTGATGTTAGATCCGAGTAGGTAAGTCATTTAATATTTAAGTACTTATAAAACTGTTCTTGTTTAACACATAAGAGAGAAAATTAATGTCACAAAAAAGTGAAAAAAAAAGTGTTATCAGAGTCCTGCTTCTTAGCGAAATGTACCTGCGCAGAGTGGGGTAATTTTAACAAGCCACAGAAAACACATATTATGCAAATATTAACTTGTATCTATTAGAGATAAGCTGTATAGCGACAATAATATAGGGTTTTGTTTGCCACTCTTAGGATGCGGAACCTTAAGAATCAACAGAAGAAAATCCACAGTTTCACGAAGAGGGTTCCAGGGTCAAACATTTGATTTGAATACGATTTAAGCAGTATCATAAATCACTTGGCCAAGAGCAGGACACAACCAACCTGCCTTATAGACGTCTACTTTATTGGAATCACGTTTTGATCTATCGCTCCGACCGTTTTGGCAATATTGTCTAGACAGTGAGCTGGAGATAATGTACAGTCGAACAAAATGATTCATTACTAATGTGGAACCCTTTTACAAGCTTTTAACTTGAAATGTAACTATGTTGTATGTATGTAAACTCAATATTGTATAAAACAATTGGATAGGCAGGGAAAGTCCTGCTCACGTCTCCAAAGCCATCTTGTATATTTTTTAAATAAATTAAAAACATTCTACAAAATCATGTCTTGCGCCAAAATTTAGATTGCCAAACTTTGAGATACCCTTGCGAGTGGTCGGATTGACTGGGAATTTGACATATTTATTTAAATCTGGCGACAATACAAAATACAATAATCTGGTAGTGACACCCTGGTGGTAGTCCAGCAAGAATCGTCTCCGCTAAAGGGTACTTCTCAATGTTTAATGGCATCGAATTGAACTTTGGCATGGAAAAGCAGTTTCGATAACATATGACAATGCAAGTACAGTCAGCGAAAAAAAAGTCAGCAAAAAGATTACATTAAAAATGACATTTTTAGCAAAAAAAAATCATAATCATTTCACCGTGATTTCTTTGACAAAAGTATGGGATATCAATAAAGCAATAGTAGCACAAGGGTACAAATTCAATTTGGTCGACTGTACGTTGGATTTCATGTCATCATAATATGTGGGGCTTCGAACGTTAAATTGGATATTTGCATATCGATGAAGGTATAATACAATGTCTACAAAGAACTTCCAAAATTCGGCCTTCTTATTTTTTTTGTAATGAAATGAAATTGAATTTATTTGCATTAAGCGTGGGATTAAATTGATGTTAGTTATTAGTATAGAACACACACTTAGCTATTTTAAAGCATGCAAAATTTATCGTCCTTAAACTAAATGTGAAGCTAAAATTACAGACGCATGTCAAAGAAGTTTTTCATTCGCTTATACCACGCGGGCAAAAGTTAGTATTATATAATATAAACGTCAACGGCTCCAATTATATAAACATAAATAGAATCATGTCGTCAGATTAGGATAAATTTTTATACGGGTGTGACCTTTTTTTAACCCCCGACGCAAAAAAAGGGGTGTTATAAGTTTGACCGCTATGTGTGTCTGTGTGTCTGTCTGTGTGTCTGTCTGTCTGTGTGTCTGTCTGTGGCACCGTAGCTCTTAAACGGGTGGACTGATTTGAATGCGGTTTCTTTTATTTGAAAGCTGGTTTTTTGGCGATGGTTCTTAGACATGTTTTATCAAAATCGGTTTTGCCGTTTCAAGATCATCAGCTCTTTTGTTCGCTGCGGTAGGAATTTTATGTGCATAATGGGTATTTACTTTACTTTCAAGCATATTTGGGACGTAAAATTTGAAACACCCATGTATGCTATATAACTATGCAAGATTATGCAATTTTCGGCCTGATGCTGCAGCCAGGATATCCAGAACACCAGTAGGTACACTCTTGATAAAACCATAGCAGATATATCGTGTTTGGATTCGTTTCGATCAGTTTTTGATTCTATATACAATGCAATGGTGGCAACAAGTTGAGCTGATGCTGCAGCCAAAATATCCAGCACACTTGAACACTATAAAAAATAATAGCACATATGTCGTGTTTGAATTCGTTTTGATCAGTAATTGATTCTACATAGAATGCAGTGGTGGCAACACGAGCTGAGCTGCAGCCAGGATATTCAATACACTAGTACACTTTAAAAAAAATATATACTTAACAAAGTTTAAAAAGCATGAAATAAAAAAACTAAAATTAAAAATTTTAAAAACCCCCGACAAAAAAACGCCAGCAAAAATAAAAAATAAATAAAAAAGGCGCCAAAAAAGAACAACTAAAAAGTAAAAAATAATTATGCACTACCTAGCTGTTGCCCGCGACTTCATCTGCGAAGAATTCGTTTATCCCTATACCGCGGGAACTATGGTGATTTCCCGCAAAATTAGCCCAAGTTAATTTAGTATAAGTACCTAGTAATATTTTTTTTATCTAAGCGTAGTCGGTGTCGGGGGACCGCTAAGGTTAATACTTTAAAAATACAACATATGCACTTTAGATTCCTGTTAACCTTAGCGGTCCCCCGACACCGACGACGCTTAGATAAAAAAATATTACTAGGTACTTATACTAAATTAACTTGGGCTAATTTTGCGGGAAATCACCATAGTTCCCGCGGTATAGGGATAAACGAATTCTTCGCAGATGAAGTCGCGGGCAACAGCTAGGTAGTGCATAATTATTTTTTACTTTTTAGTTGTTCTTTTTTGGCGCCTTTTTTATTTATTTTTTATTTTTGCTGGCGTTTTTTTGTCGGGGGTTTTTAAAATTTTTGTGACCTCTATTTAGAACCCACCGTAATCTTTTTTAACTGTAAAGGGCTGCTTCACCACTCATTGATAAATATTATGACATATGGCAGATAAATGTGATGCCATCTCTTTTTATACAGACAAAACCAACAGAGACGGCATCACAGACATCTGTCACATAAAATTTACCAATGAGTGGCGGAACAGGCCCTAACATTAAATTTCCGCTGGGAAATCGAACAAGCACGCGAAAACATGAAGCAAATAAATTCAATTTTATAGCTTTAACAATCACGGTGAACCATTTATTATAATAAAAAATATTGGTACTTTCCTTTCCCGGGATAAAGAGCGGGGAGGTACTTTAAACACATGATTAAGGGGCTGTTTCATCACCCGTTGATTAGTGTTAACTGACAGTTAAATATTGTGATACCGTCTACTTCTATTCGAACGAAACAAATAGAGACGGCATCACATTTAACCGTCAGTTAACACTAATCTATGGGTGGTGAAACAACCCCTAATACTTGGGACTGAAAGCTAGGCAATTGTCTTAATTATGATGAACTGAAACAATTACTTTGTTCACCCGCGACTTTATGATAGCTATTATTTATCTAAGTTTTTGGTTTAGTCTATTTTATAGTTTGGAGATGGAGGAACTGCATGACCACACATTTCTTGCATAAATGACACTTATTATAAGGTAACGTAGCTATCATAAGGTCGCGGTTGAGCAAAGTATTATTTCAGATTATTGATATGGACCTCCGCAAAGTAATGCCTGATTCAATCAATTATTCAATTATGAAGATGAGTGAAGATACTTTAAGGCGCCCTTACGATAACTCGTAGTAACCTAGTTGTGTCACCTATGGTATATCTTAAGCAGATGGTCGTGGGTTCGAACCCGGGCTCGCACTTCTGAGTTTCCGGAATTTATATGCAAAATTATTTTTAAAAATTGCTATGGACTTTACAGAGTAGATGTACAGAGTAGATATACTCTGTACACACCTGCAAAGAAATTGAGTGGTGTGTGGTTTTCGATCAGTATTGGGCCCGCGTGGAAACTACAGCTCAAGCCCTTTCTTTCTGAGAGGAGGCCTGTGAGACAGTGCGAAGTATAATAACCAAGATGATAAAGATACTTTAACCAAGTGTTTGGTACATATAATACACACACACAAACATCACGCCTGTATTCCCAAATGGGGTACGCAGAGCACATGAAACGTTACTGTTACGGTGCCACTTTTAGCAGTTTTAGGTTTGAAGTTTGACAAAAAAAAGGTATACCTAATAGTGACAGGTTGCTAGCCAGTCGCCTACGGCATTTTGTCGCCTCTTACGACATTCACGGAAGAAATGGAGAGGTGTAATTATACTAACCCGCCACAACATATAATAATGTTCTTTTTATTAGCATCCAAAATAAAGTAGGTAGACAGAAATAGAAATAAGTGGAGCATTAACGTCGACCTCCTAGTGATTGCCATTGTATTGTAAAATTGAAGTGAACCTTGTAAGCAGCCATGACCGTGCCTTAACCAGTGCTATAATCGGCCCTCAATGTCGGCACCACACATGAACCGTCGCAAGTTCAAGCAGAAAATCGATCCAGGTGTTCGGGCTGTTCCGCCGGCCTTCGGGCGCGCTCGCTGACATTGGCATTAGTCCGAACAGCTGGAACGAAAGTTAAACAGAAATAACAGAAATAAGTTAAGTATTCATAGAAAGCTCTTTGTGTGGCTAACAAAGCTACAAGTCATGAGCTTGTCAGGATTAGCGGTGGAAAGTTAATTCCGAATTTTCCTCTGTGATGTTCGCACGCTTTGAATTTGTAAACTGCTTGCGGGTTTTTGTTGTGGAAGTTTAAAATTCTGGCTTGGAGGTCATTTTATACAGTAAAATTAAGGCCACTTGCAATATTTGGTATATTTTATTTATTTTATAAATTAAACATGTGTTTTATGCATTTTCTCGAATAGAAAAACAATTTGCAAGCTATCTTTACCTATAACAGAGTTGTAGAGGTTTGAAAATCAAGATTTAACATGAGACAAATAAGTAGCACCTTTCTAGCTGCATAAAGAAAAGCGTTTTAGAACGAGATAGGTTGGGTTAGACAGATTTATCAAAAAACATTGTAAATCTAATTTTCAACCAAATTAAATTTTCTCTTCGCTAAACATTATTTATATAACGATGTATAGCATATGGCAAATTAAGGAGTTGTTAAAAATTTAAATCAAAAATTGATAATCAAATGTTTCTATTTTCATTCTCATGTCACTTTCAACTGTTAACTATACACAAGAATGTCGACTCCAAATACAATTTAATTCGGCTCTTACAATTATCGTGGAACGTGGATGAAGTTACAAAAGTCATCGATCTCAGCTACGTTTCGAGCTGGATCTTCTAAACTAGTTATCGAGTGAATGCCAGGAGCTGTTAACAGGTGATTTATGTCGCTAATTGCGGTTTTATAGAACTTACACGAGTCAGGTACGAAGCTTATAACAGCAAAATCGATGAAAACTTAACTCCAACTTTAGTTATAAATAGAACAAGCGGCGCATCTAAGATCGATGTTGTCTTGTACAATTAGAGTCTACATCTAGTCTACAGTCTGTCGATCGTTACAGATTGTTACTTTTTTTTTCTTCCTTTATTAAAGTGAATGACGCCACGCTCTCATACACCTTAAAAATTTAATAAAACAAATAATATCCAATTAACTATAAACGATTACTTTCCTCACACTTAACTTTACAATAACTACGTCTATGAAATATATATGTGTTCATGCTGTTCCTCCACCTCCAAGCTGCAAGAACACACACAAGTCTCATACTCGTACCAACCCAACAAATAAATGATATTGATTTATTGAACCCAACTATCACCACCACCACACTACACTGACGCATTTCGAATTCAACCACTGTTCATCCTCAGAGCAACACAACCGTTCACCATGAATGTTAGATTAGCATCCTAGCAGATGAAATTTGACCTGAGTTTGAAACGCGCCAGTGTAGACTGATGGTGATGAAAGTTGGGTTTGTGTGATTTGTGTGTAGTCGAATAGTGTGAAGGGGGAGGAGTTGCATTTATTGCATTGACGTAGCTATCGTAAGGTGACGGATGAGCAAAGTAATTGTATATAGTTAATTTATGTTGACCACCGCAAAGTAACAATAGATACTGTTGGATAGGTGGGGTAGTATAGATACATTCAGGGACGGCGTCTTCATCTAACATCGTAATGGGCGATATTCGGAGATTGAGCAAGACGACAAAGTTAAATCAAATCAACACTTTTAATCAGTAAACACTATCAGTAGGTACAAGCTAACGTGGACAGTTCCGAAGTCGGTCTACGCGTCTAGTCTCTAGCGCAGCCAGCAAGAGAATGTCTGCATCTTGCCCACCCGGCTCCGTCCTAGTGCGCTACGGCAGGTCAATCGGTCCGGTGTAAAGTCACAGAGGGATCGACCAATTATAATCAACCGCACGCTGCGCTACCGTTGAATGTCTGTACTCATGACCTTGCTGTCTCCGACAGATACCATAACTTATTTAATCTTTATTTCCTTTAGTTCATTAAATTATTGAACTCGTGTGGCCGATACAATAGGTACATATATCTATCTATTCATGAAGCTAACTTCATTATCCTTGTAATTTGAATAAAAGTTACAGTCACATTCATAATTATTGAGATGATGATGATTTGCATATCTGTTACAGCTTTCAGCCGCTCTATTCATTCAGGAATTCAGGAACTGAGGTCGTTATAAAGAGCCCCCCAGCCTTGAATAAAGACAATAACCATTGTGCTGGCCTAAACGAGTGCCGTATTGACAGGGGTCAGAATTTACGTGACAAATTTTAATGCGTATTTTTAGCGCCTATTATCAGGGAAGGGAACGCCAAAGTTCGTATACTCTTTGCTAGTTATACCGTAATTTTTGTCTGATCATCGTTTATCATAATTTTTTTCCCACTGAAACCTTACATTTTTGTGAAATTTTTAAATGGTCATTCTATAGAGAACTATAGGTTAGGTTTGTTTTATAACAATTATTGGATTCAGAGAAAAAAGAGTTATGACAAACGATCATTCTGACAAACATATATCGACTCGCATTCTTACTTGTTGAAAGTCCGAATGTAATGATTACATTCGGACTTTCAACAAGTAAGAATGCGAGTCGATATAGACCCATCGGGAAACGTAGTATCATGTATAGTATCTATATCAATGGATCGCCACTGAAAAATGTAGCACGTGGAGGTTTCAACTTATTCAATGCTGATCTAATGTCGCACATACGAGTATCTTGGAGTTTTGCAAACTGAAAGGCTTTCAAAGAAGCAAATCGAATTAAAATTTTGCAATAAAAATAAATACTTAAATGACATTTTCAAATTGATACAAATTCTACACAATAATCACGGCTCTTTGACTGATATTTTCGGGTGGACAGAAAAACTTACGATTATTTTTTGTAATCTTTGACATAGTATTGAAAAATTATAACCGTCTTTATATAATATAAACCACGACCAAACGATACTTGAACTTGAACGGTAGCGTTTCATCGCCGCACAAGTTAAGTCTTCCTTTAACATTTATTAATTCGTGAAAAAAATAATACCAATCTGAGTTGCATATCAAAAAAATTGAAGAGTAAATGTGATTTCTCTTGGTCTGAGTTTTAAAACTAAACTAGCAAAAATAATTTTGTTACAGCTGGGTTCGCTTTGCGTGTATCGTCGATACTAAGTAATTACATTTTTCATTTTCAAAAGAAACGGGTAGCTATTCAATATTCCATTAACAGTTTTAATCATAGTTTTTAATACCCATTTATTCTATTAATTACGTAAACAGGTTCCATTAGCGACAGCTTTCAAAGTGGGCCTTCCACGCCATATCATAGTATTCACATCGGAGCACTTCGTGGCTTTTATTAGTTTCATTGGCATAAAACCGACGGGCGTGCCGCAACTTCCGTTTTACGATGCCTTACTTGTAACTCGTACCCCTACCAAGAAGCTACTTTCAGGCTGTTGAAAGACCTTTAAATCTCAAGAAAATAGTAATAAAGGAGAGCTTTTAATTGCTTCGCTAAGTCGCGACTGCGCTCGGTCGGACTGTGCCAGACTGCTTGAGGCACCATAAAAATGTTACATCGTAGTAAATTATTTACTTTCATCTGTGGTTTTTTTTTATATAAAAATTAAGCATCAACCTGGGCGAAAGAGTTTTGTATTTTTGCTAAAAAAATTATGCTTCCCTAGAAGTCATACCCAACTGAATCGATATTTCGCCCATTAGATGATTTTGAATATTTTATAGCATTTGATCAAAATCATTTAGATGCCTATATAGTTATATACCTATCTTAAAATAAATGTAAATTGGACGTTAGAGTGGACGCCCACTAACTCGAAAAAGCGACCTGGCAGACCTAGACGGCGATGGCGGAATGAACTAGACTACTTCTTGAAGGACTGGCCCTTGTATGCACGGGACAGAGAGCAGTGGAAGTATCGAGGGGAAGCCTTTGCTCAGCAATGACAGAATAGGTCAATAATAATAATATTTAATAAATGTGAATAATTCATTTTAGAATACAATCTATAGCAAAGCCAACGAGACGCGATACATTATGTCATGAGACAGAAAGGGAGCGTAATTAATACTATTAATGACGTATCAGACAAAGATGAAGTATAATCTCGTCTCATTGGCTTCGCTTTAAGAGTAAAGGATAAAATTTAATCGCCTAACAAACCTTATCAGATAGATAACTTAGATGATAATTAATTATAATTGTCGCGACAGTTTATAGGACGACGTTATCGTCACAATTTGAAATTCGCCTTGTTCCTATTACCAGTACGTATCACAGGAACATTCTCAAGGGACTTAAGCTAACTCTAGTAAATTGCACTAGATCGTGCCTCTAAACCGCAGTGCATATTGTTGAACGAAATTCAGGACTAATTCGATTATACCAGGCGTACCTAAAGCGCCTGGTAACCTGCAACACCGCTTCTCATGCATAAATTTTAGTAAGCGTCGGTTCCACTTATATATACGTTTTAAGTTTTAGCGTCACAGTTATTTTGAAAGTTTGTAATAAACCAAAAATAAACTCTTCTAGATTTAGGAGTTAATAAGACATGAAAAAGAGTACCTGGCAATAGTTGACGCGTGTTTATTCAATTTTAGGAAATATTTATCATACTTTAAAACTCTTCATTTAACGAATATATGTAAGACTAGCTTATGCCCGCGACTCCGTCTGCGCGGACCTAGGTTATCGCGCGGTGGCGCCTTCTACCGGAATAAAAGGTATCCTATGTTGATCCTTGGGGTTCACACTACCTATATACCAAATTTCATCCAAATCGGTTCAGTGGTTTCGACGTGAAAGCGTAACAGACAGACAGACATGCCTGTCTGTCTGTATGTTACGACAGACAGAGTTACTTTCGCATTTATAATATTACTAGGGATTGTTTTTAGGAGTATCGTGACCTCATTAGATTGCATATCTTAACAATCAGGCAACTAAATAAATGTCTTATTATCATTTTCACATAAACATTGATATAATACGTAAGTACCACTTCATCGTACAAAATACTACCTGGATTTTAAATATAAAGAAATTAATAAAAAAAAAAAAAAATTTTACGACCGGATAGCCGAGTGGTTAGAGAACCTGACTATGAAGCTTGAGATTCCGGGTTCGAATCCCGGCCGGGGCAGATATTTGTATGAATAATACGAATGTTTGTTCTCGGGTCTTGGAAGTTTAATATGTATTTAAGTATGTATTTATCTATATAAGTATGTTTATCCGTTGCCTAGTATCCATAGTACAAGTTTTGCTTAGTTTGGGACTAGGTCAATTGGTGTCAAGTGTCCCATGATATTTATTTATTATTTATTTATTTAACAGTATAATTTTGGAAAAACGTAAGTATAACAAAAAGCGAAAAGTGCTACGGGCGTGCTCGTGTCAATGGTTCAAGTTTTTCTGTAGTTAACTGGACTTGTCCTCCTCTATTCAGTATCTAATCCCGATGATCAGAAACTCGAGTCACCTTAAAGGATGAATATTCTAGCGTCGTCCGCGTAACCTTACTCCATCATTATTGACCCTTATGTTATTGTGATTGGGGTCAAGGGTTAACTATTTGGTGATAGAAAAACTATCTAATTTTCTCTACGAGCTCAGTAGTTTAATGTAACAGCACCTGAATTCACTACTGCGAACAAATTACATAATTAGGAGCACGAAATAATCTTTTCAACTACCGAACCGCACCGGGTCACGATGCAATGTATAACGTGTTAAAAGAAATTATTACATCTGTACGAAAATAACCATTTTCCTAAACAAACCTATGCTTTGTTACGTGAAAAAGAAAATAAACAATCAAAAGTTTTCACATCACGCGAGTTATAATACTGCTTGAGAAAGAATATAATAACTTTATATGTATACAATACAAACACTAAGTGAATCACTCAAGCACACGTAGTAATCTCAGTCCAATGTTGCGTTGTTAATCCACTTCGTTTCATACGGATACCTTTTCACAGCCCCGTAAACTTGATGCCTCCATTAACTGCGCGTTACGATGGCACTTTATGAATCCGATAAAACATATTGTCAATAAACTCATGCTTGACAACAAATGGATGAGGCTATCGTTAGCAAAGTCGAGGTATATTTAAAACTTGGAATTCATCATACATTTCTGAACAATTAATTGATCACAAAACATTTTTCCGGCTAGCTCTTTTTTTCTTTGACTTACTCCTTTCTCTCGATTTTCACCGTTCTCTCCGCTGCAGTTGTGCAAAAGTTCATTCCAAACGCTGTCGAAAATCGCTCGTTTATTTTCTTCTAGTCATTACGTTTTATTAGTCATTTTTTTGCCAATGTTGACAGCTGAGTCACTTAAATCTGAGGCCGTATTGCCTAATGTTTTTGACACTCGTGATCGCAATCAAATGACGTATTTCGCATACAAAAGCTGTCATTTTATTGCGATCGCGAGTGTCAGAAACGTTAGGCAATAAGGCCTCTGTCTAGGTAACCGGTAACCCATTAAGGATCGCTCGTAATCAAAATCCTTCTAAACCATTCAAATCAGAATCTTAAATAACAATTGGTAATATTCCCAAAATCACAATAGGTACTCAAAATAACATAGTCAAAATACCTACACAAGTATATATTTGAATTAATTTTTGTCTTGTGAAAAGAAAACGAGTCTTTCGTTGAAAATCAGGCCTGTAGGCATAATAAAGGGTGAGCAATTTTTCTCGTGGCGTTTTGTATGCGAACATTTTGTCTCCATTAAAAGGAGTATTACTTCGGTGAGTTATTTGCTTGAAAGTGTGCTGGAAAATGGAAACTCGACAGAAAGGTGTCTTAATAAAAATAAAACAAATATTTATTTGAATTTTATTTCGACACCTACTTTTTTTGTCGTAGATCTGATATAGTCTTGCCAAGAAGATGGCTCTTAGTACGGTTATTACTTAATGAGGGTGAAGATGAGTGCCTAGTAAATAGTATGCACCTTAGGTCGACATTATTGGAAAATCATAAGTGTGATATGTATAAGAAACGAAGCCCCTCCCATAAAAATACTTCTAATTTATCTTATTTATCACAGTTCCTACCAGGACAAATGAGTTATATATGTATGTTTTAATACCTAAAAAAGTTAAAATCTAGTTAATTTAAAATAAAATAAAAAAATATTCAATACAAGAAGAATATTTAAATTGAATTCCAATTTTAACCGACTTAAAAAAATGGAGAAGGTTATCTATTCGGTTGTATTTTTTTCTATTTGTTACCTCAGAACTCCGTCATCTATGAACCGATTTGATTCTTTTTTTTTGCATTCGCCTATTAATGCCTTCTATTAGGTCCCATAAGCACCAAATTAGAATCTGACGATCGGATCTTAAGGAAATCGAGGGAACTCTTCAAATATTGTAGGGAAACCTATGGTAATTTGGATTTATTTAGCAGTAACTCGTGTATTTGCTGTTGTAAATCATAATTTGGTGAAGTGGAACTGATGATGAAGACCACAGTTGACCATCGGAGTTACTACTCAAGAACAAGTATTTCATGGGTTGAATTTCAATTACTTTAATACAGTTGCTAAGCAATTTAAGCTCGTCGTAATGCATATGGTATAATGGAACGGGTGGTGAGATGAAGCACCAGGACTCCTCAATAATAAACGTCTTTGCATCAGGAAAAGCAATTTTTCGTAAAAGGTGTCGAACAGTGGACGTTAAACTATTGTATTTTAGATTATTTACACTAATAAGCGAGGAAAAAAAATTATAACAAAAAATTGAACCGACTACAAAAAAAAAAACATGAAAATAATTTTCTTCCAGTCTGAAGTCGGTGCCTCAGCACGAGACAGCATGAGTGATTGATTGAAGTCTGATATATAAGCAGGTATGCAGATGAAGTAGACGACTGTAGAGGTCCACTCCTGCCTGTAGTCGGTTAAATTTTTTGTTATAAAATTTTTCTACTTGTATCCATGTAGGTACTAAATTTTGTGTTATTAATGCCCCCACCACTTGATGAAAAATTATAGTTTCTCATCATAGTTTACCGTCATTAGGGACACAAAAGAGATAATTGGCAGCTGTCGCTCGGCAATCGTCTAGCACGCTCATTCATCAGAGCAAAGACAATGATGGCATGAAACGCGCTCTCATTTACCTACCTACAACAATAAGAATAACCAGCAACGAAAAATTTTAGCTAAATAGTTTCCGAGCCATGATAAAGCTATTTATTACACAATTGACACATAATGCAATAAAAAAACCGTCTATAAAAATGTTGAAGTTAATTTTCTACCAGTAATCGGCACGAGCCAGCAAGAATTATCATTATATAGCCTAGCATAGCCTTATAGATAGTATGTAGATGAGATTAACTACCACGGTTATTAGCAGATTTTAACAACAAAAAAAATATAGACATTTTAACAGAATTCATTTATTAAGAATCTTTAAGCATTAGATTGGATCCAGGCGGTGAAGCGTGAGACGCGGGCGTTGACACCGGGGTAGCGAGCCAGAGCGCATGATTGTCCCCATGAGCACACACCGACGACCACGTTGTTGTGGAACAGAGGGCCACCAGAGTCACCCTGGCACTGGTCGCGGCCACCAACATCCAACCATCCGGAGCACAGCATGTTGTCGGTGATGGTACCACCCACTTCGAGGTAACGGGTTCTGCAAGTGTTCTGGTTCACAGTCCAGATCTGGACTTGACGGAGCTGCTCAGAGCCAGCACAGCCAGGGCAGGTAGCGCCCCATCCGATAGCCCATACAGCTTGGTTGTCGGCCAAGTTGTAGTTGGCACCAGCGATGCTTGCTGGGCGAGCCTGGTTGTTGTGTGCGATGTTGCTTGCGGAGCGGAGAATGGCAATGTCGTTATCGAGGGTGCGAGTGTTGTAGCTAGGGTGGATGATGATCTGTGCAGTGTTGTGGACGACACCACCGCTGTTAGCCCAAGTGGAGCCGGTACGGATGCGCCATCTGTTAGCTGCGTCACCGCTACAAAAGCAACAATTAATTTAAGTTAAGGGTTACTTTCATGTTGGAACAATCATTCTCTGATACGTGCAAAAAATTTGAACAGAAAAAAATAATTATTTCAACAAATCAGGCATACTTACATGAAGCAGTGAGCGGCCGAAAGGATGGACCTTGTGTTAAGGATGGCTCCACCGCAGGCCTGGCTGTAAGTTACCAGGTTCCACGAGTACAGCAGAGCAGAGCCAGAAGGCCATTGCTCAATGGTAGTCACAGAGCCACCAACGATCCTCTGCTGCTTTTCCGGAAGCGCTAGAAATAAACGAAATATATTTTATACAAGAACTATACAAAGAACAACAGAAGCCAATCAATGTTATCATATTCGAAGCATAATAGTGACAAAATTTTGCTGCAGCAGCCACAAATTAGAAAGGAAATCGGATTTTTTTTCTATTGACTTGGCTCCCTTGACCCGGAGTAGTCGTTTTTTTAAAGAAATGTGTGCCCACAACAAAAGTAGTTGTATTATTTGATGGCGTTTCATTTGACGCTGTATATTTTGTGCACCATATTTATTGATTCGGGTGTTAGGCGCATAGTACAAGTATAAGGTGTTACGATGTTGGTAACCCAATTTGATTACTTGACCAAGTTACAAACCTTGGAGAAGTACTGAAAATTTCATTTAACATTTTATAGTAATGAAAATTTTCATCATCATCGAAATATTATACTATTAATTAATTTCTACTTGGGCTAAAAACTTACCGGCAACGGACGCCAGGCACAAGGCCACTAAAGCCAAAGTCACACGCATTTTCTTCTCTGGCCGCTGATGGGTACTGCTCCAGAACAATTACCAGGTGCTTTTATACCTTTGATAAGGCAACTGATAAATTACTTGAAGGTATTATTAATCGTATGTAACAAATTAATGTCTCAATCAATCAAAGTTGGTCTAGTCTAGTAAATTGCTAATAGATATGTTTGTTTATATTTTATTTATAACTTGAAAATGTCCCGACTAATTGCACAATACATACATGTTGCAGTAGTACAATCCAGTAAGGTTGTATCTGTAGTTTTTCAAGGTAACAAAAATGTCGTCTTAGTCTGGGGCTGTTGATCAAGGAAGTCGGTCAGACACATTGGGCTGAGATTCTAAATTAGGTTATTGTTTATTTGTATTCTGTGTGCCTATCCTGTATTGTTCATGTTGGCAAATAAACCAATCTACAACTTCAACTATACTTTGATCTTAGCCAAAAGGCCGCGAAGTGATCAATCTTCTTCTTCTATTTAGCGTTCTCCTGTTCAGCGTCATGTAAGTCTTATATTTTTTTCTATGTTTGTTTTCATGGCGTTTTTCTTTTCTTCTTCAATCACACGTTAGGAATAATGGAAAGACATCTTAACTTCCTTTGCAAATAGGTACGCATACGGGTTCTTGCCGAACTGGTGCTTATGTTCTTCTCGAAGTTTTCATCATGCCCATTCCATCATTTTCATTCATCAATGCTCGTGGCCGGTAACTTCCTCATGACTCAGATGGTGAACCGATACACTTGACCATTTATAATCAAATAAGCACTAGCTTTGTAAAGTGTTTTGAACATGCGATATACTGTCATTATTTCAACAGCAGCTGTCTCCTATTCATTATCTGAAACAATTAAATTTTATTATTCCATTGTTCTCAAATGTATTTGAGTTATTTGCTGTTTTTCAGCTTGCTAACACACGAAAAACATTGATAAGTGTTTTAGGACTCAATTAACTTTTACACTTCTTGCGATGCGACATTTACATCGTGTTTGTGTCCACTAGACACAGTTTTTACCATTTAGAGGTAATAGTCTATACTATAACTAAAACTATGAAAAATAAACCGTGGCCTAATCCCTAATTGTTTGGTGGGTGATTTGCTGGTTTAATCTCGTTGTTGTTAAATAAGTTAGTCTGATTTGAATAAGTTTTGAAAATAGGTTTTGAAATATAATCTTCTTCATTAAATGTAATTCTAGCTGGTATCACTCAAATCTCTGCCTTACCTACCTGTTCATAGTTGTTACATTGGTTTGGTATCGACCCAAAATAAACTTTGACACATTAATTGCCGGCCTTTTTTCTGAACTTCCGCCAATTTCCGGACTTCGCTCTGTGCTCTGATGCGTGTAAGCATTAACCTGATTTTTACACTGTGCTTTAAACGCGTACAAGGCTTCATAGTGAATCATAGTAATGTAGTACCTAACATTATACGAACAATAGCGTTCAAGATACAAACAAAGAAAGTTTCCAAATAACCTCTTATGAGCGTTCAAGTACAAAAAGCTTATTAAACATATGTTCATGGCATTGAATCCGTAAAAGTGGCGAATGTCCCATAAGGTGACAGCTTTTCATGCCACCCATGCGATGCCGGGGCAAGTAATTAGTACTTAGCTAAATAGCGTACTTCGCATTCGGATAAGACATGAGATAACACATGCGTCAACCTAATACTTACAAGAAATCAAATGATTACGTGGTACCTATGAGTAGTATAGGTTAAACAACGCAAACACTCTACGACATTGCTTCTATCATTAGTAATGAAGTATTTGCCACGATTGGCCTGCTGCCATGTTTTAGATAAACCAATTATTGGCAATGACGCAGCCGGCTTATTACAGTTATATTACAGTTACTGTTGCGGTTAAGTTGTGATGGAATAAGTCAAAGGTAGAAATTTGTGTGTGGATTCTGGTATATAGTTACTCGTATACTTATACTCGCCTTACTTATATTATTATAAGCTTTCTTTTATGTAAATATTCCAATGCAAATATCTTGTTGCATTAGGTATCTATTTTAATATTTTATAACATAATGTGACGTGGAAGTGGTTAAGTTTTGCTAACAATCGATATGCGATACATATTTTTCTTGATTTCCGCTAACTAATAATTATTTTTCGGTGAAATCGTTGTATTCTTGACCTTTTTTTGCTAAAAATACGTGTGTAGGAATTTCAAGCTTTTTGGTTACAGATACAGACTTTAAAAAGCATAATTAATTAAAACCGTTTTTCCCTGCTTTATCCATACTAATATTATAAATGCGAAAGTATGTGTGTGTTTGTGTGTTTGTATGTTAGGCCGTCTTTCGCGTCGAAACAGAGCGACGGATCGAGATAGTTTATGGACATAATACAAAGCACAAAACACAACAATACATGTGTACTCAGAAAGATTAGCATACAGACATAGGAATCCACGGGACAAAATTTTATGACAGGTAGTGAGTTCCTATGTCAATAATCTCAATTATCGATGCTTATTCCATATACTAGTAATCGCCCCCAGTATTGCGTGTATTTTTTAAAGTAGTTATTGTTCTGATGACGAGTATGAAGTTCACACAAAGTATACTTTAAATGATTTATTTATTTATTGTGATAAGGTACCCCGACAATAAACATAATGATCGCTAGATTATAGCTAGGGTGTAATAAAATGTAGTATTCTTATGTTATTGCTTTATATAAATAAAGAAAAACAGTTATGATGAGTACAGTTCCAAAAATCGTTCTAAAAGAGAAGAAGAGAATTACGTTATTATTTTGTTTAATTTTCACACTTTTAATACAAACATATTATTTACAAAAAAGCAGAACTTGGAGTGATGCAGTATACGGAACAAGCATTTTTGTTTTATTCGACTGGAAGGCAAACGAGCAAGTGGGTCTCTTGGTGGTAAGAGATCACCACCGCCCATAAACATCTGCAACACCAGGGGTATTGCAGATGCGTTGCCAACCTAGAGGCCTAAGATGGAATACCTCAAGTGCCAGTAATTTCACCGGCTGTCTTACTCTCCACGCCGAAACACAACAGGGCAAGCACTGCTGCTTCACGGCAGGATTAGCGAGCAAGATGGTGGTAGCAATCCGGGCGGACCTTGCGCAAGGTCCTACCACCTGCAAGCATATCGATAATTGAGATTATCGTTGATAGGGACTCACTACCCGTCACAAAAATTTTCCCCGTAGATTCCTATGTCTGAATCAAGTTATTTAAATAAGTAGACTATTTGAAATTATATTTTAATTTTTATTTTTAGACATTATTTGTGTTTATAGTTATGTAAATTATCGTACAATTTTATATCGAACGCTCAATAAACTAAACAAAACCACATGAAAGCTAAATTTTTCAAGATCCAAACAATTAATCCAAACAATTAGTCTTCCATAAAATGTAACGATTAAATAAGGCAAAAAAATTAACTGTGTCATATGGATAAGCCTCAAGCATTAGTAGGTAGTTATCGTTATCACTAAATAAACATTACTTCAACAACTATTGTAAATCTTAACGATTATTTTTTGCGTGACATAATGTACTCGAGTTTTGGAAATTTCATGCTATGTGTTAGGGTTTTTTTTATTCAACTGGATGGCAAACGAGCAACCTCGGTCTCCTGATGGTAAGAGATCACCACCGCACATAAATAGGTTCTGTAGTGTTTTAAGTAACCCTTATAGTTTCGCCATATCAGTCTGCATATAAGTCTGTTAAGAGACTGGTAGTGTTAGAAAGCTGGCAATCAGTGCCAGGGTGCCTTAGGGATCGGTATCCTCTCTGCAATTCTATTTTTCCTCATTCATCAACGATTTGCTCATACCCATTGCCTTTGGTACGCAGATGACAGTACGAGATCGGGTCACTTAGGGATGAGGTGGAGTAGTGTAGGAGCTAGGGTACAGCGGACAATTTTAACCTTGGAGGCGATGTACGACTGGGGCTCAGCCAACTTTGTCCAGTTCAATGCTGCCAAGACACAGGCGTGTCTGTTTTCCGCTAAGCGGAGACCATTCGCTTTGGCTCCTACTTTCCAGAATGTATCCTTACCACCTAAAGACCACCTCGAGCTTTCTTGGATTAGATCTTCAATCTAGTCTCAACTTCGATGCGACTGAGCAAAAACGGCTGCTAAAAAGCTTGGTATATAAGGTAAAGCGGTATTTCACAACAGAGCAGCTTGCTACTCTTTACAAAGCGCAGGTAAGATCGTGTATGGAATGCTGCTGTCACCTTTGGTACGGTTCCGCCAAGTACCAGTTAGCCGCCTTCGAAATGGTGGAACGAAGAATCTTTGGTGACAGTCCGTTGATCGGGAACAGGCTACAGAGCCTCGAACACCATCGAAGAGTTACTAGTCTGTCTGTTTTTTACCGGATATATATTGGCGAGTGTGCGCAGGAATTACGTGATCTAATTCCTCCATTTCCATTTTTCTAACGTACTTCAAGGCGGGGGGGAGCGTCTTCACCCTAATGTAATTAGCGTTCCACGGGCCCACACGAAGCGGTTAGGTTCATCTTTCATAATGCGAACTGCTAAGGTATGGAAGTCGCGCCCATCCCATCGTGTTATTACAATAATATTTAGGGCTCTTCAAGGCTAGAGTGAATAGGCTGTTAGGTACCGAACCAGTGAGATACACCTTTGGCCTCATCTCAATTAACATCAGGTGAGATGAGGGTAATTGTATTATTTTGTAAAACTATTTTTTGTGGAACTAAACTCGCTCGTCGTAGGTACTCATTCGTCGAAGAACTAAATTCACCGACATAGCTGGAAAAATATGCAAGTTGAAGTGGCAATGGGCGAGCCACATCGCTTGAAGAACCGTTGGGGGAGAAAAGTCCTCGAGTGGCAACCACGAACCGGAAGACGAAGCGTTGGCAGACTTCCCTCCCACCAGGTGGACTGACGATATCGTGAGAGTTGCGAGGAACCGGTGGATGCAAGTGGCGAGTTGTCGTTCCTTGTGGCGTTCTAAACGTGTACGGCAGTAGACATCTTCCAGCTGGTGATAATGATGATGATGATGATGATTTTTGTATAGAAATACATAAAAAGTGGTATAAATGTTGAAAAAAAAATGTATTAAGTTACAGTTCAGCTGATGTTACCGTAGAGGAACTGGAGAAACACTGCACAATAAGATAATAGTCTGTCCCTTCCTGCAATAGGCGAAACTGACCATCCCTCCCCTCCTCCGCCCCATCCGTCCGTCCGTAAAAATACTAAAGCTGAAATTTTAGAAAAAATATGCTTACAGAAAATATTTCTTTGCCTATGGATAGATGACAGGAAAACCTTTAAGAAATGTGTGGTGTATAATTTTGGGCCCAATTAAATAACTTTTTTCTTAAAAATTTCATTTTTAATACAATCTTTTTTTGCTGACTGCATTAATACATGTAACGAATTCAAAAGAAACTGTTCAGCTTCATACCTCCTGTAGCTTAATACTTAGCTGAATAGTACCTGGCCTAAAACCCGATAATAAGCGATTTCCCAGAGATAAGACCAAGCTAAATCGATTTGTCATCCCCGAAAACCCCTACGTACCAAATTTCATCGAAATCGTTGGAGCTGTTTCCAAGATTCTGATTACATAATAAGAATTGGTCGTTTAAAGATATTAGATAGATGGACTGCGCACGCACACACAGCATGTAAAGCTATTACCGGTAATAATAATAGTAATAAATATTATTATTAAACTTAATCCCATTAATAAGTTTTTGGTAAAAAACTGATTTTTAATACATGTTTTTTTTGCTGTCCGTACTTTTTGTTGATTTTACTTGCATGGTCACCAAAACTACAATTTGCATACTAAACCAAGTCGATGCCATTAACCATTGAAGAGACGAGTAAAGTCTTAGCAAATCCTATTCTTGTTAATTAATGAATTGCGTACGGTAGTACTTTGTTATAATGGCTTACACTTGGGGGCTGTTTCACTATCCATTGGTTAGTGTTAACTGACGGCTAATTGTGATGTCGTCTCCGCCTATTCGAACAAAACAAATACAGACGGCGTCACACGTAACCGTCAGTTAACACTAATTAATGGATGGTGAAGCAGCCCCTTACACTTGTTTGTGCCCAGTAGTGGTCCACGTCAAAGGTTAAAAAAAACTTGTATTCGTGACAGTCGCCACGTGGTTGTACACGTCTAAATATAAATGTACTCTGAGCGTTTAGTGCCGGATGCATTCGTCAGACATGACAGCCCAGTCTCACATGCGCGTGAAAATTATTAAGATTAAATATTACTTACCAATCCAGTCCAGTGAAGTGAGTGGTTGTGAAAACCATGTAGTCAAAATGGATTCACTAGAAGACTAACGGCCATAACAGATATCAAGCTCCATTATTGTAGGATATCTGCTCGATACGTTTCGTTAAGAACCACACCTGCATCCTGCATCCTTCCAGTACAAAGCACCGTCGTCTCTGCTGTAAGCATGATTGCATAGTATCCGTAACTAAAATCAATTTTAAAACTTAAAAATAAACTATACAATTTCAACAGTTTAATACTTAACATACCTAAAGAGGCTAGACCATACGCCAACAAAACAAAAGATGCGGGCATAACTCCACCCTTTCATTGACTACAAATCAATACCAAATGATGACAATATCTACATGCAGGTAAATCAATGATAAATGAAATCGATTTAATTATCTGATATTAAGTAGTATAAGTAAAGTAAAAAAAAATATTAACTGGATTTTACCTAATTAATACCTACATATTTATCTTGGGTTACCCCCGACCGTATCTTTGTAAGCATTCCTTTCGAACCTTATCTTATTGAGAATTATGTAACTTAGACATGTTATGTCTACATGCTTTACATGCTAATAAAATACTTTCATATTTTTATTTTTTTTAAATGACGTTTTTAGACAAAACTGGAAATTATTTATCATACAGCCGGAAAATATTGCAAATATCCACTTTTAGTTAAAATTGTCCATGTATTGACGTCATATACATCTGTATCCGACGGACCAGTGTCAATAACATCGGTACATGTACTAACAACACACACACACACACACACACAAAGCACACAAACGTCACGCCTGTATTCCCAAATGGGGTAGGCAGAGCACACGAAACGTTATCGCTTCGTCGCCACTTTTAGCAATATTAGGTTTAAAGTTTGACAAAAACGGTACAATAGTGACAAGTTGCAAGTCTGTTGCCTACGGTATACCTTAACCCATAATCCTCAGTCGCCTCTTACGATATCCACGGAAGAAATGGAGAGGTGTAATTCTAACCCGACACCACGACGACGACGGGGCGTACTAACAACCTTCGTAATTAATTCTGATTACATACTTTTAGACTATTTAGCAGCAGCAGCAAAAGACTGTTATTTGCCAAATTAGTCATTCTTAAATTGTTTGTTAAAAGGTTCCATAGAGGAAAGCAAATTGTCTTCGCATATAGTGCGGTGGGCGTTTTCAAAAAAAGTTGTTCAAATGACTTTTTTGTTAGATGTGGATGAAATTTGGTATTCCTAATCAGAATCAGGAGCACTTTCGATTGCAATAGGAAAAAAAGTGTCCCAGGTTTTTCATATAATTTTGTGTTATCCATTACACTACCGCCACAGACACGCGTATGAAAACGGTAACGTAATGGAATAAAAAATCTTCGGACACTTTTTTTCTTCTATTATAATCGAAAGTGCTCCTGATTCTGAGTAGGAATACCAAATTTCATCCACATCTAAAAAAAACGTCATTTCAACAACTTTTTTTGAAAACGCCCCGGTACAGTTGAAAATAAT
Source organism: Choristoneura rosaceana (assembly GCA_037349165.1). Lineage (NCBI taxonomy): Eukaryota > Metazoa > Arthropoda > Insecta > Lepidoptera > Tortricidae > Choristoneura > Choristoneura rosaceana. The sequence goes on from JAZBNJ010000026.1 coordinate 5,909,437, forward strand.
GTAATTTGTGAGTAGGTACTTAATAGTAAGCATAGAAATGATTGTAGCTTAGTTATTGATTGCGACAGTAGTGTAATTTAGGAGGACGAGCCTAGTCGTTAGAAAACCTGACCATGAAGCTTGAGGTACCGGGTGCGATCTCCTGTCTAACCTAACCTAACCAACAAAAAGTTGGAAACCCCCGTCTCTCACGTCTTTGTCACTTCAAAGTTCAAAATATCAAAAACGCCTAAACCGGTTCTGATGAGACATGTCTAAGAATCACTGCTAAAAAAATTGATTTCAAATAAAAAAACCGCACTTAAATCGGTCCACCCGTTTAAGAGCTACGGTGGTACAGACAGACACACAGACACACGTAGCGGTAAAATTTATAACACTTAGGCATAATCTTACTCATTCATATTTTGTATTCTTTTCAGGTAAGCCCACGATTGACATCTCGGAGGAATAACATGTGGTACAGTAAGCAGGAGAAGTGGAAGAGCGGTTACGATGTTCAAAATGATCTACACACGACTCTACTACGAAGATAATAAGGTAGGACAGTTTTTGGAACTTTTTAACTTATCAACTGCTCATCTACTTCAGCAGCTGACTGGACGCCTCAGTTTATATAGCTAGGTATATGTTAGTAGTACCTATTATTAAGGTAGAGGTTATTTGTTTACGTAACACGTTTTATCAATTAACAAGATAGACAAGAAACCTATTAAGAGCCAACCCCAATCCAAGGGAAAGAAAGGCTTTGTTCCAGCTTCCTAACAACTTAGTTGGCAGACTGCCATCCGTGGCACCATTTTTCAACTCCTAACTATCAACTAACATCGACGCTTTTGTTTAATTTGATTAAAGTATCTTATAAGGTGCATCATAATTATTGTTTTGCATAAGTTCAGATTTGTCGTTCTCTAATTTTTTACCCAAAATATGTTTACCAAGAAATTCATTTCCCACAAACGATTTTTTAAGCTTCATTTTTGATTGTTATAGAACAACTATCCTAACTTATATTATAAAGTTCAACAGGATAGTCCTGCAATATGTCCTGAATAATTAAGTTTCAGAAAAAAAATATTCGTCCTATGAAACTGTTGGGAAATAAATCATTTGCGAAATTTTTTTTCGGCAAAAAGCCAGATCCCGGATCCCTCAGACTAGCATTTGTGTGAGTGAACGCCACAAACACAAATTGCGTCACAAGCAAAGTTGTCTCTATACATTTACCTAATCTCTTTGTCCACACACACAAAAGCCAAACTTACGCGCCCTTCAGTTGTTCAGGGGCGATTACACTAAGTCGTTCGCGCTGCATGCTGCATGCGGCGACCGCAACAGTGTAAAGAACACGGTAGTATAAGACACACAAGTAATTTGACAAGTTCGGCGACCGCGTTAGGTTAGCTTAGGTTAGGTTAGGTTAGAACGAATCAGTGTAATCGCCCCTTTAGGTTACTATTTACCTTCGTGACTTAAGTGACAACTACGAGTAGGTATAGGGTATAGTGAAGATAAAAAATACAGTAGATGCCTGTCGTTTTTAACCTTGATGTCATGAGCGCAGAATTAATTTTTAACCTCCGACGCGAAAAGTTTTGCTGAGTTTAATTACGCAGATTTTCGTTTCGCAGACAACTATTGGCAGATTTTTCTTTTGGCCGAGCAATGATTGGTATAATTTCGTTACGCCTATTACTCGTTTCGCCGAGTAGTCGGCAGGAAGAATAGCGATAAGCAGATTTACCTACGTTTAGTAGATTGTTTGTAATTGTTTCAGTTAACCCAACAACTGTTCGTCGAAACACGATAAGCAGAGTTATCACATGGCATTCATATTGATAAGTAGATTTAATGTTCAGTCGATTTAACTGTTCGTCGAGACACGATAAGCAGAGTTATCACGTGGCATTCATATTGTTAAGTAGATTTAATCTTCAGTCGTTTTTTGTTTCGTAATCTGCGGAGATAAAATCGGCCAAACGACAGGTAGGATTTTACTGAGTTGACTATTATATACTAGCTGTTATCAAAATGTAGTTAGGTGCGACGACGAGCGTTAACGAGAAGGAGTGTTGGGTAGAATTGCGACCAACAACGCACGAGCCGAGCGAACGAAGTAAGCGTGCCGCGGCAGCGGCCGGCGAAGTACCAGAACCGAACTGCTAGCATCGCGACTTGGTTTGTTTAGATACCAATATGAAATAAATGAAAGTGATGGTCAAAAATACGTTTATTACTTGCGTTATAAGTTTAAAACTTGTGAAGGTACTTAAGAAAATCATAAAGAATGAGCGGTCAGCACGGCGTGTAAAAATGCCAATGAGGCCATAGTGTAATCAACACATATTTGCGATATTGAATGCCATTCCCCATGCGAAACGAAAAGATATGCGATATGAATAATAGTTCAACTAACTAATTACGCGTGAGCAACTCAGTCTTTCACTAACCGAGGCCACGCAAAATCCTAAAAATTGGGATTAAGGAATGAGAGGGCTTGAGCCATAGTTCCCACGCGGGACCAGTGCAGATCGGGAACTTCACACAATTTCATGTAAATCGGCTCAGTAGTTTAAGCATGAAGAGGTACCAGATATTGATGTTTCTTTATTATACGTTCGTTTGCCTTAGAATATATTTTTATTTATCTTTTCCTTTTGAGCCTCGGGAGGCACTCCTACCAAGTCTCAGCACGAGCCTGCAGGAGTGGATCTAGTCGGCCTTAGCTACATATATACTATGTATTGGGCTTCTTTCCCTCCTGCTGGGCACTAATGATTCGCGTGTTTTTTTAGAATCAGTACTATTTGTATTTAATATTTTTTTCTCGCTTTGTAGTGTAACTAATCTATGTGTCAAAAGGTTCATATTGACTGCTTTTGCGTACTTTATAAAGAACAAATTAACAGTAAGAATAACAGCCGAATGTTCTTTACAAAGCACAAATTGTTGATTGAATGTATAATTTTCTGTATGTTGAAATAATACCCAAAATAACAAATCTAGTGACCTAGATGTCATTTAAGTATTACAATCTGTTAAAAAAAGTTAGGACTTAGGAGGTTATTTGTTGCGGTATCTCTAGGTTAGGTGTCTATCTTAACAACATGGTCTATTAATAGGAACCAAATATATTTTTAAAAGAAGCATTTATTAAATAATAAATTGCTTAAAAACTTAAGCGTTGCTCGTGATCCAACTAGTGTACCGGGAGACGCGTTAAGCGTTAGATTGGATCCAGGCGGTGAAGCGTGAGACGCGGGCGTTGACACCGGGGTAACGGGCTAGAGCGCACTGCTCGCCCCAAGAGCACACACCAACGATCACGTTGTTGTGGATGAGAGGACCACCAGAGTCGCCTTGGCACTGGTCACGGCCACCAACATCCAACCATCCAGAGCACAGCATGTTGTCGGTAATGGTACCACCCACTTCGAGGTAACGGGTTCTGCAAGTGTTCTGGTTCACAGTCCAGATCTGGACTTGACGGAGTTGCTCAGAGCCCGCACATCTGAAGCAAACAGCGCCCCATCCGATAGCCCAAACAGCTTGGTTGTCACCCAAGTTATAGTTGGCACCAGCAATGCTTCCTGGGCGAGCATTGTTATTGTGGGCGATGGTGCTTGCGGAGCGGAGAATGGCAATGTCGTTATCGAGGGTGCGGGTGTTGTAGTTAGGGTGGATGATGATCTGTGCAGTGTTGTGGACGACACCGCCGCTGTTGGCCCAAGTGGACCCGGTACGGATGCGCCATCTGTTAGCTCCGTCACCACTGCAAAAACAATAATTAATTTACAAAGGGTTACTTTTTTATTTTATATAAGCTAAGCAAGTGGTAAAAGTCAGTGGCAAATTACGAGCCACTATTGAAAACCCCTTAGGGGTTCAAATACATAGCTGGCGAGACATCGCGTTTTAATCCGCGTACAAACTTAAGCTATAGGTACATGAGATGAAACCTGGTTATCACAGGCATTACATAGTATGTTTTTGAAGTTCGTTTACACTGTTTGGAGTCAGTGGCAGCACTTAAAATATCACTTAAAAAAACTTTTGGAAGGGTGTATTCAGTATTTCAAGGATTAGATAAGGATAAGGATTCGAGTAAAGCGTCACATAATCCAGAATGTCAAATGCTATGCTAAATTCACCTGTTTCCTCTCATTAAAGTAGCCATTGACCTCGTTAGTGAATTTTAACTTCTACGTTGGAACAATCATTCTGCGATACATGCAAAGAAGCCTGAACAGAAAAAATAGTCATTTCAACAAATCCGGCATACTTACATGAAGCAGTGAGCGGCCGAGAGGATGGACCTATTGTTAAGGATGGTACCACCGCAGGCCTGGCTGAAAGTCACCAGGTTCCACGTGTACAGCAGAGCAGAACCGAAAGGCCATCGGTCGATGGTGGTCACAGAACCACCAACAATCCTCTGCTGCTCTTTGGGAAGAGCTGGAAATAAATATGATTCCTTTAATATCAATGAACTTACGTTAACAGGTTACGCTGTAAAAAAAGTTTGTTTGAAAATTCATTGTTAGCAAAGCTCTACTTCAAAACATTTTGTATTATTTGATCCCGTTTTGTTTTTATTTTATTTTAAATAACTAAATATTACAAAACAAATTGGAGCGGTAGTAAAAATACACACTAAACATGTATAAATTTTATCTGTCTATCTATCTGTTGCTATTCTTGAAAAACAGCCCTATGGCAAACAAACGGTCAGAACAGACTTCGGTTTCTCACCCTTCGAGTACGGAACCCTAAAATTTTGTATTGATATTTTTTTACAAGGCTCCGCATTACTTACCGACGACAGACGCAAGGCACACGGCCAGTAAACCCAAAGCAACACGCATTTTCTCCTCTTACCACTGATGGGTACAGTACAAGAAGTAATATCAATTGCCTGCTTTTATAGCAATAATAAGACTGATAAAGTAATTATAACATACTATCTACATGCCGCGACTTCGTCTGCGGCTAATTCGTTTATCGCGCGCTCTCGGGTTTTATACAAGTTTCCGGGTTAAAACCTGCCCAAGGTCTCAAACTGTCCAATGTCAAAAATCTACTACATTGCGAAGAATAAGTTTATTGCGCGCAGTCGAGAACTAAATAATTATTCGGGATAAAAACAATCTCTACTAACTCAGACTCTTAAATTATCTCCATATCAAATTTCATTTTGATCATTTGAATACTTTAAGCGTGAAATCGTAACAAACGAACACTTACTTTCGCATTTATAGTATTAGATAATAATATTAGTAAAGATTGATCGCATTTTACATTATCATTTGAAAAGGATCAGTGCTGCATTTTTGGATAAAGCATATGATAACATATTTACTTGGAAATCGAACGATTTCTTGTTAGAACTCAGAAGGGTTAGACAAGACCAAATATTTTCTAGAACGTTGTTTTCGTCAATCATATCAACGAACTTGCTTTGATAGTCAATGCTGCCCAATGCTGGCGGCATAATTCATAGTTAGTAAAAGTGGGTTCCCTTTTATCTTGCATAATATCGATTCTCCAAAATTTCACTTCGCATAACCGGTATCCCTGTTATCGCCGATTTTTATATGACATAGCATACATACACTACATACAATAGTATTTTCACGGAATTTCAAATAGTGCTGACCTTAACATGACATAAAGACATGGTTAATGAAACGAACAGCTACCATAAAAATGGAATAAGGTAAAATGAAGGCCAGAAAAGTAAGGGTGCTGTGGAAGCAGCAGGCGTACCTTCAGAACAGAATAGAAGGTAAGTAGGTTGGGTTAGGTTAGAACTGCGGCCACAACAGCGCGCGAGCTGAGTGAGCGGTACGAGAATGCCGCGGCAGCGGCCGGCGAAGCGCCAGAATCTTACTGCTCCCAATAAGAATTAGGCCAAAAAATTACCATAATTTAATGGTAAGCAAAGCTTAATAAAATGTTATTCTGCTTTTAGTCCTTATGCAAACTAAATACCACGGACTTCATATCATGTCTGCGCTAAATACTATGAGTATGAGTAATAACTATTCGGACATGTAAATATTATTCGCATCGATATTATGCCATATTAATTGTGCCGAAGGCACAACCTTTTTATATGAGTTTATGTTTTTATACTTTTTTTTACCAATTTTGAATAATTTTATATGTTCCTTTTGACAGTCTAATTAAACACATGCACCAGAGAAGACGTGTTTTAAATCTAGTAGACTCTTAGACCCTTAAGGCCCAGTTCAGCCCTTAAGGCACCAGCCCACAACATTTGGTCCTTCAGCTAAAGTGAGTGAACCGGTAAATCAATAAGCCTACCTTTTCGGACGAAGAAACAGGGAGTACAAACGAATAATTTCTATTCGGTGAGTAAAAATGGTCGTAGAAACGCGCGCTAGCGCTAATAAGCTCGCTGCAGCCCCGGAAGGTTCGTCGAGTGCGGAGAGGGAGGATCAACCGTCCGCACCTAGCAGCCCTCTCGCCGTGTCGGCGACCGCACCCCCGGCGACCTCCCGGACCGCGAGCACGACCACGTCCCGCTCTTCTACGAAGGTACCAGTAAAACCGTCTGCATCTAGTGAACCTGTTGCCATGTCGGCGACTACGCCCCGGGCGACCTCCCGCTCCCGGGCGTCGAGTGCGGCCACGTCCCGCTCTTCAGCCACAGTGGTAGCCAGGCGGTTGGCCGCGGAGGCGCATCACGCGCGCCGCCTTGCCGACCTAGAGCGTGAGGCCGCGGAGGCCGAGTTGCGCGCAGAGCTTGCTGCTATAGACGCAGATGCAAGCCGGCACGGCTCAGTTTTTTCCAGCCGCATATCAGTTCAAGATTGGGTCGACAACAGCGTAGATCATCGCGAACATGGGGGAAATCTCGGCCATGATTCTGATTTCAGATTTGCTGACCCTGAAATCGGGCAAGATGAGCTCCATAGTGCCATGTTCGTGCCAGAACGAGACCCGCTCGTGCAGGCCGCCGGCTCTACGCCGCCCCGCCAATTCCCAGTGAACGCTGCGCCATCCTGCGCAGGAAGCGCCGCGGCCCCCACCGTGGCTGCCGCCGCGGTCCCCACCGCGGCCCCCGCCGTAGCTGCCGTCGCGGCCTCCGCTGCGCCCGCCGCCGCGAATGTAACGCAGCCCCCATCAGACGTACCGCAGCTTATAAAATCATTGGACATTTTAATTTCAAATGTAAATAAAGTTGTACGTCCTGATAAAACTAGCATAAAACTGCCTCAATTTGACGGCAAGTCACATTTAGACTGGTTGACTTTTAAGCGCGTTTACGATGCTACCGCGAGCGCTTACAGCCCCGTCGAGAATCTAGCGCGCCTAGGTGGTGCGCTGCAGGGCGCGGCGCGCTCGGCCGTGGGCGCGCTGCTGGTGTCGGCGCGCGAGCCCGGCGCTGTGATGCGCGCGCTGGCGACGCGCTTCGGCCGGCCCGAGCTCGTGGTGATGCGCGAGGTAGCCGCAATGCGCGCGCTCCCAAAAGTCAGCGGAGAAGGTAAAGACTTCGCTATATTTGCCTGCCGCGTCCGTAACTGCTTAGAAGTCGTACGCTTACTGGAGCAAACGGATTATTTGCACTCGCCTGAACTTTTTCAAGCGCTAATAACAAAAATTACACCATTATTACGGACGCGGTGGATTCAGTACGCTGCATATCATAATGCGAATGGCGTCAGTAAACTAGAACTTTTTGCAGACTTTTTAGAGTACGAAGTAGATTTGCAGTCAAAGTATGGCGTTATTTTTGAGCCGTCTGCAGTCCCGACTGTGTCGCAGTCCGCAGATAACAGGCGGCCCAAGATCAAATTCATGCTGTTGTTGAAGGCCAGCGCGCTAAGTCCGCATCATCAAGTAAAGGCCAGCCTTCAACGGAAGCATCGAACAACGCTTCTTGCTGCATTTTATGCAGTCAATTACATAGTTTGGTTGACTGTAATAAATTTAAGCGTATGTCGATCGATGACAGATGGCAGTTCGTCAAAAAGAATAGAGTCTGTCATCGTTGTTTAAAGTTAGGTTGGCATAGATTAAATTTTTGTAAGTCGAAAAGTCAATGTAGCATTGACGGCTGCACTTTCCGTCATCACATATTGCTGCACAACCCGAATCTCGAGCGAGCCGCAGCTGCACATGTCGGGGTGGAGGACGGCGACGAGCCGTCATCGTCGGCGGCCGCGCGCCGCTCCGAGCCCGCCGCCGCACCTGTCGTTGTCGAGTCTTCTGCCGCGCCCTACAGCGCCGAGCCTCAGTGTGATGAAGTGCTCACACATACGTCGACTTCCGTGAACTCCAGCGGTCCTTCTGATTTGCCACAGCTTTCATCTAGGCCGTTGCTGAAAGTGGTCGCGGTTACTGTGTCCGGCCCGTCTGGCAGCGTTGACACCTACGCTCTATTAGATGACGGTGCCACAGCCACTTTCATTGACACAGAAATCGTGACCAAATTAGGTGTCACCGGTCCTCAGAAGACCATTCATTTGGACTGCGTGGGTGGCTTACGAAAGGAGACGACGGCGCAGTATGTCGATTTTCACGTGAAAGGTCGCAGCTCAAACGAGATTCATTTCATTCGCAGGGCTAGGGCAATCGCAGGTCTAGGTGCTGCCGTTCAGTGTGTTCGAAAGCAGAGCGTTGCCAAATACCCTTACCTTTCCGACATTGTCGATGAGTTTTGCTACGGTGACGTAAAGCCTACGATTATTATCGGTATCGATAACTGGCACCTCACTGTGGCAAAGGCTATACGAAATGGTAGCAAAACTCAGCCGGTCGCTATCCGCACGGCTCTAGGTTGGGTTTTATTCGGTTTTGGCTGTAGTACGACCGCACCGGTTGACTTTGTCAACCACACTTCCCTTTGCGAAACCGAGCTCGGGCAATCGTGCGATCGTTCAGAGTTAGAGCTGTTAATTCGAGAGCAATATAAACTCGACTCTATCGGTATCTCTAAGCATGAAATTCGCTGCGCTAACGACGACCGCGCCGTTGAGATTGTCGAACGCTCAGCTAGCCGGTTGCACGACGGTCGGTTTCAAGTAGGGTTGCTTTGGAAGTCTGACAAATTAGTAGTACCTGACAGTTACAAACTTGCTTTCTCTAGGTTTTTAAATCTAGAGAGAAAGATGACCAAAGACCCCTCCTATGCGCAAAGGTACCGACAAAACATACACGACATGCTTCGGAAGGATTACGCTGAACTGTGCACGGAAGTGTACAACGCCAAGTCAGTAGTTTGGTACTTGCCACACTTCGGCGTAGTCAATCCGAACAAACCAGGTAAGTTACGTGTCGTGCATGACGCTGCGGCAAAGTCGCAGGGCTCTTCACTAAACTCATTTTTATTGACGGGCCCAGACCTATTGCAACCCCATCTGGGAATTTTATTGCGGTTTCGGGAAGGGAGAGTCGCATTAACCGCTGATATTCGCGAAATGTTTCCACAAATAAAAATTAAACTTGAAGATCGAGATGCTCAACGGTTTTTGTGGCGCGACAACCTAACCGAACCGATAAAGGTCTACCGGATGTCATCCATGATTTTCGGTGCCGCGTCTAGTCCTTTTACAGCTTTGTATATTAAAAATAAAAATGCCACCGAATTTCAGGACAGCTACCCTGATGCAGCCAAAGCCATCGTTCTCGACCATTACATGGACGACTATATGGGCAGTCTAGACACGACAGAGCAGGCGGCACGCCTAGCTGCTGATATCTACGCTGTCCATAAAAACGCGGGCTTTGAGATGCGCAGTTGGGTTTCAAACGATCCCGAAGCAATGTCGTTGTTGCCGAAGGAGAGTTTGCTAGAGTTACCTGTAGCAAACGCTAGTTTGGGAGTAGACTTAGGTAGTCTAGCAACGCCTGTTCGCACTTTAGGTCTTATTTGGAGGCCCGCCACCGATACCATCGGATTTAATACCGGTGTAACGGAACAGGAGTTGCCCAAAAAACTCACAAAGCGTGAAGTGCTAGCGCACGTCATGCGAATTTACGACCCACTCGGCATCCTTGCGCCAATCGTCGTAAGGGGGCGTATTATGTTCCAAAACTCATGGTGCAAAGGTCTCGACTGGGACGAGAAGCTCTCTTTAAGCGATACTGCCGCGTGGAGCCTCTGGTTTGAGGATTTATTGTCGATCTCCGACTTGCAGATCCCGCGCTGGTACTCGTTGAACGAGCTTCAAATAGAGAAGTGCGAACTTCACATATTTGCGGACTCTAGTGAATCTGCCTATGCCGCAGTTGCGTACTGGCGATTTCTTTATACTAACGGCTATGTGAAACTCGCACTAATCTGTAGTAAAGTACGCGTAGCGCCTTTGAAACCCATATCCATACCACGTTTAGAGCTCCAAGGCGCTCTTATTGCAGCTCGCCTTGCGACGTCGATCTGTGAAGCACACCGATTAAAGGCATCGCGAAGAGTCTTTTGGTCTGACTCCATGACCGTTCTAGGGTGGCTTCGCAGTGACGCACGTACTTTCAAACCTTTTGTTGCACACAGAGTGGGCGAGATTCTTGAGGCTACTAATGTCAAAGAGTGGCACTGGGTGCCCAGCCACCTAAACGTAGCGGACGACGCGACTCGGTTGAAACGCACGGCGCTAACTCAGGAATGTCGCTGGATCTCAGGCCCTGAATTTCTGCTCTCTTCGGATTGGCCCAGTGAACCGCATGTTGCCCAGACCCTTGGCCAAGACGAACTGAAGCCATCTTACTTAGTAAATTTCATCAGTGATGTCAACATTGCAGCACCAATTTCAGCCAATCCACGACGTTTTAGCTCTTGGTTTAGGTTGGTGCGTGCCACCGCTGTAGCTCATCGGTACTTAACATTACTGCGTAAGCGTAGTCTCCGTCAAAGGGGTTTAGACGTAGCTAACCTAGTACGATGTGAGGGGGGTTTGTGCACCTTTATGTTTCAGCCCATGAACGCCTCCTCGCAGGCACCACCCCCGGTAGAGTCTGACGAGTTGACTGCAGACGACATTCGCCTGGCAGAGGCACACGTTCTCCGACAGTCTCAGCTGGACTCGTTTCCGGATGAAGTAGCGCGCCTACGTAGTCAAACTGGCCAACACCTGCCACGTACCAGTCGTCTAGCCAAAAGAGCCCCCGTAATGAGCGATGATGGTTTACTCCGACTGTCCAGTCGCATCGCTGCAGCTTCTGGAGTATCCGAGGATGTTAAACACCCTGTCGTCCTCGACGGTAGACATCCCTCTGTTCGCCTTGTTGTGGAGCACCATCACCGTCGCGCCGCCCACGCCAACACAGAGACAGTTGTCAACGAACTTCGACAGCAATACCACTTACTCAGCCTGAGAGAAACTGTCCGATCCGTTGCATTTAAATGTCAACTATGTCGCATACGTCGTACTGTCACATTTCGACCACCAATTGGAAATTTGCCTGAAGCCCGGCTGGCCCATCATCGGCGTCCGTTCACCTTCGTCGGACTTGATTATTTCGGTCCAATTCAGGTCGCAGTTGGCCGCAGGCGAGAGAAGAGATACGTTGCTCTATTCACTTGTCTAGTAGTTCGCGCCATACACCTGGAAGTTGTACACAGTCTGTCTGCTGACGCAGCGATTATGGCCCTGCGTCGTTTTGTTGCCAGAAGGGGGACACCTACGGAGATATGGTCAGACAATGGGACCGCCTTTGTCGGTGCCAATAGGGAGCTGCGGACACTTTACGCGAGCGCCACTTCTAACTACGCAGCTAATGAGAAGATCAATTGGCGATTCCTGCCGCCATCAGCTCCATTCATGGGTGGAGCCTGGGAGCGCCTCGTACGCAATGTCAAAACTGCTCTTCGAGTTACCCTCACCGAGCGCGCACCGTCGGACGAGGTACTGCGCACCCTGCTGGCTGAGGCTGAGGCGCTGGTGAATGCGCGGCCGCTCACGCACGTGCCTTCCGATTCCACCAGTGAAGAGGCTCTCACCCCTGCCCACTTTCTTCTTGGCGCGTCATCTGGTCGACCGATTCCTGCGACGATGACGGAAGCAGATCTGTTGAGCAGGAGCAGCTGGCGCAGAGCAATGCGGTTGACGGATCACTTTTGGCGACGCTGGGTCCGTGAATATCTACCTACTCTAGCACCGAGATCAAGCAACGGAGAAGCTCCGAACATAGCAGTAGGAGATCTAGTCCTCATTGCCGATGGCAATTTGCCTCGAGGATCATGGCCCAGAGGACGAGTGACGGCGTTGTTCCCAGGTGGAGACGGCATAGTCAGAGTGGCGGACGTGGCGACTACAGCCGGCGTGCTTCGTCGCCCCCTTAAAAAGTTAGTTCAGATTCCGGCTAACTAAAAGGGGGACAAATGTGCCGAAGGCACAACCTTTTTATATGAGTTTATGTTTTTATACTTTTTTTTACCAATTTTGAATAATTTTATATGTTCCTTTTGACAATGAACTAAAATAATTTCTTTGCTCACCCGCGACCTTAAGATAGCTAAGTCTATGCAAATTATGCGCGTTCATGCAGTTCCTCCACCTCCACACTGTACGAACACACACAAATTACACAAACCCATCTATCACCACCACCACAACTCACTGACTTCACGCCGGGTTGCCTCCTCAGTCTTCTAACAAATATAGGTGTAGTATTTCATATGTTGGTCGTTTGTCTGATAGAATTTATGACATTTTAAAATCTAACAATGTTAATGTAGCCTTTAAAACTAACAACTCTTTGTACTCTAAACTTTGTAACCACAAAGAGAAGATGGATAAAGGAACTAAATCGGGTGTATACAAGCTCACTTGTAATGACTGCAGTAAAGTATATGTAGGTCAGACCGGGCGCAGTTTTAATACTAGGTTTAAGGAGCATGTATCGGCATATAGGAACGGGCATCCTGATAGATCTAATTTTGCCAAGCATCTGTTGGAATTAAATCATTCAATATCGGACTCAGATTCGTATGAAGTGTTACATTACTGTGACAAGGGGTTTCGTCTTGATGTGTTAGAATGTATGGAGATAATTAGGTACTAATGCGTTCATAAGTGCATACCCAGTTCAACAAAATTTTGCCTTGCATCAGTAATTGACGCCATCTATGTGAATCACGTGTAAACACACCCGTAGTTCTTCCATATCTCGCTAGATGGCGCTGATTATACTCTCAACAAAAATATCGATGTTTGATAACGCGGTTTTGCTAATTTGCTGTTTCGTATATTTATTTACTACCCTTAAATTGACAGTATAACCTTCAGTAAACATGATTTAAGACTATCTTTTTGTATTTTTTTATGTAGAATATTTCGGACTATTTAATAAGGTGGTAATGATGAGGTTTGAGAATCATGATTTTTATTTTTCAATTTTATCAATTTAAGGGTTAATGGTATTTTGAGCGGTAAGACTACTACGAAATTCGAAAATCGAAGTTCGTATTCATACTGTCCCGCTGACGCTTATATTGTTTAATACGAGAGTGAGAGGGACGACGGTAGTGCAGTTTCGTGAGTCGTAGACATGCATTACCTACCTACCCTTTTTTTCAATCAACCTCTAGAGATGTATTAATTACTCTATTCCAAGCTGTTCTTGTTTATTTTACATTACTAGTCATTTAGCGCTTTAACAAGCAAACTTCAAAAACACAAAATTCTCCCATCCTTCGATTAGGATTCGAACTGGGAACTCAAGCACACCCTTATCCGCAAGCACATTACTGCACCACTGAACCAAAGTGTCTTTAGCAAATCCGGTGAAATTTGTTAGCATTTGAGTCGAAACATACTCATACCAACATTACCAACCAACCTCCCCCAACTAAATTCGTAAAATATTAGGTTAATGCATTTACAGTCATATCAGTAAGAAATAAATGTCAAATTGGTAAATTGCCATTTTAGGGAGTCTTTTTAACTACCTGCTGTGACACGCATTATTATTTTTTTATTCTCAGATAAATGTTTAGTGCGTTTACATAGTATAAAAAATTAAGAAGGTAAACTTACGTTTTCAAGACACCTTCATACAATTTGGTCAATTACCGACTCATCGTTCGTTCGTTGCCATTCCGTTGCTTTGATTTTCTTTTTCCGTTGAATTTATATTGTTGGGTTACTTTAAATACTCGTTATTTAATCGTAATCATGAATTCTCGTTGCAATATTGACTTGATAACAAGATCACAAATAATTGCTTTGCACAATGAAGGCAGGAATATGTCAGAGATTGCTAGAGAAATCAACGTAACCGTAAGTAATTTTAATTAACTTACTTTTTTTACTTTTTAAAAAATATGTCAGCTATACCTACTTTAATTATGCGTAGAGTATTAATATTATTTCTGAAAATTGGTTTCAGAGAAAAACGGTTGCTTTTTGGGTACGACGATTCCAAGAGGAAGGATCACTATTGCACCGGCACAGAACCGGTAGACCGCATCTCATAGACATGCAGCGGCGTCAGTTGATGGTGCAAGATTATGAGGCAAATGGCTTTCGACCGACAACACACTACGCTGGTTTGTTTGGCACAAGTGCTCTCACTGTTCGTCGTGCACTTCACAGTGAGGGGCTCCATCATCGCAGACATGCCGTCAAACCTCTGTTGACAGATGCTCATAAAGCCGCAAGGTTACGGTTTGCGCAGGAGCATTTGAATGATGACTGGAGTGATGTCATCTTTAGTGATGAAAAGACGTTCAAATCTAGTCAGCAAGGACGTCTTAGCTTGTGGCGTCGGAACAATACACGATATGACAACAATCACGTAGTGCCCAACATGGAATCTGGTCGCATCACATTGAACATGTGGGGGTGGATGTCTGCAGCCGGCCCAGGAGAACTGGTCAGGATTCCGAGCCGGGCGAACAGTGAAAACTACGTAGACGTGTTGCAAGAAACTATGTTACCCACAGTTCGAAGTGTATATCCTGAGATAGAATTGCCATCGATACAGTTTGTTCAAGATAACTGTCCTATACACCGTTCGCGTAGTGTGAAAGAGTGGTTTGACACACACCATGACGTTAAAGTCATCCCATGGCCTGCCAGGTCGCCTGATTTAAATCCCATAGAAAATCTATGGGGTATTATAGTTCAACGTTGGGATAATCAGAACGAGAGAACCCCGGAAGCACTGGAAGCACATTGCTTGAAAATATGGGATAGTGTTCGGGGTACTGATATATGTAATAACCTTATTGTGTCTGTGCGTTCCCGCTTACAAGCCGTTATTAATAACGGAGGGGGCTACACTAGTTATTAATATATATATATATATATTATATACTTACTACTTTGATGGTTTCATGAAAACGCAAATGAAAATAAGTTGTAGGTAGTTCATACTCGTAATAGGTAATAATAGGTAATGTTTAATAAATAAAAAAAGTGTTAGTGTTATTTTTTTGTTATTATTAAAATTTACCTTTTATTACCTATTATGAGTATGAAATACAACTTATTTTCATTTATTTGCTTTTTCATTAAACCATTAAAATGTGATTAAAATAGTATATAATATGTTAATATTCTAAACATTCCAAACAATATTAAGTATACCCACTTTAATGATTTCATGAAAATGCAAATGAAAATAAGTTTTAAAAAGTTGCTGATTTTAGCAATTGCTGATAGTAATTCAGATATCAAAGTTCGTTTTATAAGTAATAAAGAATCGTCACAGGTAACCTATGTAAATCTTGAACATAGTAAGTAGTAATATTTTTTATTCAGTGCGATACTAGGTATTTGTTTCAGATGCTAATATGTTGTTTTTTTTCATAATAATCCGGTCCGGCGGTTACTAATACCTATTATTTTATCGTGGTAAAAGCTTCAATCCTTTTCCAATTTCGGAAATGTTACTTAAGCTTAAAGCCTCAATAAAATGTTAATAGGTTTGTAAGCGATTTCGTTTCTTTAACTGCGCATAGTTTTATGTAATCTAATCTAACGATATAGTTATTATAGCGGCTATGTATAGCCTGCCACTGTGACTGTATTACCATAAAAAAAGATAGCTAAATAATTAAGTATTTTAATTAAGTCTTCATTCAATAGTGCGTTTTTTATTATTAACACGTAGAAAAAAAGAAACAGTGTGCTATAAGGTTCAATGCCCCCGCACATTTTAATACTATCTATATTCTACCTAAAAATAAGAGTGATACACTATTGTAAAATGCTTATTATTGTAATTAAATTTAAGATTATATTCATTTAGAATAACTGTAAGTAATTTAAAATTGTTTTATTTGAGCAATACAAGTGGTTTTCTTCATGGTTCTTTTAATTCCTTTAAAGAACGACTAACGACTACTTTACATAAACGAGTTTGAAAGAAAAATGTTGCAATGATGAAAATAATATAAAAAATAAATGAATAGAAAAAGTCATTATATTCGTTAAATTTTTTTCTAATTTATTAAATAAACATAATGATATGACCCTAACCTAATATTACTAGCTTATGCCCGCGGCTTCGCCTGCGCGGACCTAGGTTATCGCGCGGTGGCGCCCTCCACCGGAACAAAAAGTATCCTATGTTGCTCCTTGCGGCTTAAGCTATCTCTATACCAAATTTCATCAAAATTGCTTCAGCGGTTTTAACGTGAAAGCGTAACAGACAGACAGACAGACCGAGAGACAGACAGACAGAGTTACTTTCGCATTTATAATATTAGTAGGGATACGTTCAAGGCATGTATTTAATATTATTTTGAAGTTTTCTTAGATCACCATGTTGCAACATATTTTAAAAGGTTGAATGTTTTAGGTTACCTACTGGGGATGGATGTATTCAATGGGACCAGGCGAGCTAGTGGAAATAGGCGGCAGCATGTTGATTCTTTCTCAGTAACCACAGCCAAGTTAACAGTCTAAAATAAGTGTTGTTTTTATAAATTATTATGATGTATGCGAAAGCAAGTGTTTTATTAGTAAATTTAGTTCAATTCAAAACCTAAGTAAATAATCATATTTTAACACAGATTGAAAACTGAATACCTACTGACCCAGAAATCTATGGATAAATAAACAAATATTGCGTTTGCAACATGCCTATCTTTTTTTTATACCTCATGCCTACTTTAACAAAGATCTCTAATATTAATCAACGGCAGGTGATTAATAAAAACAAAAAAGAAAAACAAAAAGATCTCAAGTCGCAGGGGCTTGAACTGAGAGCCTTAGTATGACGAGGCAGGTCGAAGCCAACTATCTTTGTATCCACTAGACCAACTGGCTTCCTACGTAACGTGACAAAAATATTCAACGCTTTGATGTCATTACCAAAGGGGGGTTCCTTTTCTCTGACGCGATCTGTACGATACCCTACCATATATTATGAAATCGTAACTAAGTAAGTATAGTTACCATAATAAGAATAGTTAGTGATTGTAGTTTGTCCACTAACGGTGTAGTAGAGAGAATATCTCTGGTAAAAAATATTTACCAAGGAATATTATTTATTACCTACCTACATTTAACACGTGCCACTCAGCTTCGCCAGTGGCGCCATCTAGTTCATTTTTGCAGAACTCTTATAACATACGAGTAAGCGAGTAACAGTAAGAGTAAGCAACTACCTACAAGCAATTACCGCCTTTACGATGTCCATGCAATTTTGAACTCGTTCGTACAATAGTATGGGGTCTATTATTAATGAGCAAATAAATTTAGTGTCATCTCCCTTGCTACGGCTTGGGTCTAATTTTAGCAACGGTAGTTATTAAAACATGCCTTGACAATAAATAAATAAAATTAAAAAATCAAGGTAGTTTTGTATCACATTTAAAATTTATTAATATTTTGCGGGTAGTTTTTTGTTTTGTTTGACAAATTAAAACAGTGGTGGTGGTTTGTTAGTCTAACAACTGGTAGCATGGTGTACGGTTGTGTCACTCTGAGGATGAGCTCTGGTTGAGTTCGAAACGCGTCAGTGAGTTGTGGTGGTGGTGATAGATGGGTTTGTGTAATTTGTGTGTGTTCGTACAGTGTGGAGGTGGAGGAACTGCATGAACACGCATAATTTGCATAGACTTAGCTATCTTAAGGTCGCGGGTGAGCAAAGAAATTATTTTAGTTCATTGATATGGACCTCCGCAAAGTAACGCCTGATTCAATAAATTATTCCTTTTGACAGTCTAATTAAACACATGCACCAGAGAAGACGTGTTTTAAATCTAGTAGACTCTTAGACCCTTAAGGCCCAGTTCAGCCCTTAAGGCACCAGCCCACAACATTAATATTCCGCTTTCCAAAATTACGAGAAATTATAGTATGCGAAAAAATATAATTATGCAAAAAGTACTTCGGTGATATGATGATTCTGCTCAAGGTTGATATGTGAAACGAAATTATGACATTAGATTTTCTGCCACATAATAGTGAACCAGTAAAGTAGGCAGTGATAACTTTTTAATTTTAAACAAACTTTAGTTTCAGATGGTCAGATAGACGTGCGAATTGGCATACTTATGATTGGCGTATAAACAAAACTATACAAACCTTAGTTATTAAGTTTTGGTTTTATAAATTAACAATTATGGACCTCTTAGTTGTCCGAAACAAGAATCTTTATATTATAAGAATGTTAAATTCTGCGTCGAACGGGCGTCTTAAACTTCAAATTCGGTGCAGTGCTACAACCGAAATCGAAGGTTGGAAACCGTGAAAATTTCTTATTTTTAATTTTAATTTGCAAACTCTACTTGCGCATATCTTTGAAACAGATTATTACTTCTGTTGAAAATCCATAGATTAAAAGGCTTAGAGAATTTTATAATTTCACGTTATATAGCCATGAATTTTAAAATTCTGTCATTTTGCAGATTTAATCCACTGGTAGGACCAACTTTATTTATATGCTAGAAACTACTTGTTCGAAGTTTTTTTTTTACATACATGGTGGTCATTAGTGACTTCTCACCTCCGCGAAAAATGTAAAAAAATCTTCAATTTGTTTTCTATTTTATTGGTGTTCCCTTCTTTTACAGACAGAAATTTCACAGAATTTCTTTTCGCAGAAAATGTTTTAATTAATATTTACTTAGTCCTTGTATTTTTGCTTCGAATAATATTGTTGCAATTACTATTTACTTCAATGAAACATATTCAATAGGAAAATAATTCAATAAATTTTGTACTAAAATTGTTTTATTTAATACACACACACACAAACATGACGATTGTATGCCCAAATGGGGTAGGCAGAGCACACGAAACGTTACCGCTTCGGAGCCACTTTTAGCAATTTTAGGTTTTTTATTTAACAATTGTGTCAAAATATAGATTTTTTATAGATAGAAACTGATAAAGTTTTTGAATTTCATTCAACTGAAAAATCTTTTAGTTCACTTAAATTCACATCCAATTGTTATCCTTGAAGATTTCCATTTTTAGAAAACGAGTAATGAAGATTTTTCTTTACTAATTAACTATCTAATTCACGAGCTAGATCTGGATTTGTATTGATTATTAACTTAAAAGTTTATTCTTTTTAATAAATTACATAAATAAATACTCTCGAACTAGAATAAACCGCCTATTATAATAATAACTTGCACAGAATTTATTT
Source organism: Choristoneura rosaceana (assembly GCA_037349165.1). Classification (NCBI taxonomy): domain Eukaryota; kingdom Metazoa; phylum Arthropoda; class Insecta; order Lepidoptera; family Tortricidae; genus Choristoneura; species Choristoneura rosaceana. Next base: position 5,929,012 of record JAZBNJ010000026.1, read on the forward strand.
TTAATATGTCAGTATCTCACGTATTAAGAGATACCGTACTTAGGCAATACCTACTGAAGTTCGTTTCTGCGGGCGGGTCCCGTATGACCTATCTAGCGTAATTGAAATACCGGAAATGCACGTTACAAAATTTGAAATACGTAATTTTCGCTAGTGGTGTTTTCACTAGATTACGTCATAAAATAAAAATGTCTGACATGTATCCGATAAGCGTAACTAACGTATCTCAATTTACGTTACTAAGGCGTGACACGGCAGTGTTTCTTTATTAGGTAAACGTTCGTTTGCCTTAGAATCATTTTTTATTTATCTCTTTCTTTGGAGCCTAGGAGGCACGCCTACCAAGTCTCAGCACGAGCCTGCAGGAGTGGACCTAGTCGACTGCCTTAGCTACATATACTATCTATTGGGCTTCTTTCTCTCCTGCTTTGGCACTAACTTTAAGCAGATCAGTACGGTATTATTCGCGTGTTTTTTGGATAATTTTATAATTTTTTTTTCGCTTTGTAGCGTAACTAATCTAAGTGTCAATAGGTTCATGTTGATTGATTTTGCCTTCTTTATAAAGAACAAATTAACAGTAAGAATAACAGCCGACAAATTGTTGATTGAATTATATAATTTTCTGTGTCGAAATAATACCCAAAATAATAAAGCTAGTGACCCAAGTCTAGGTCATAAGTATTACAATCTGTTAAAAAAAGTTAGGACTTAGGAGGTTATTTGTTGCGGTATCTCTAGGTTAGGTGTCTATCTTAACAACATGGTCTATTAATAGGAACCAAATATATTTTTAAAAGAAGCATTTATTAAATAATAAATTGCTTAAAAACTTAAGCGTTGCTCGTGATCCAACTAGTGTACCGGGAGACGCGTTAAGCGTTAGATTGGATCCAGGCGGTGAAGCGTGAGACGCGGGCGTTGACACCGGGGTAACGGGCTAGAGCGCACTGCTCGCCCCAAGAGCACACACCAACGATCACGTTGTTGTGGATGAGAGGACCACCAGAGTCGCCTTGGCACTGGTCACGGCCACCAACATCCAACCATCCAGAGCACAGCATGTTGTCGGTAATGGTACCACCCACTTCGAGGTAACGGGTTCTGCAAGTGTTCTGGTTCACAGTCCAGATCTGGACTTGACGGAGTTGCTCAGAGCCCGCACATCTGAAGCAAACAGCGCCCCATCCGATAGCCCAAACAGCTTGGTTGTCACCCAAGTTATAGTTGGCACCAGCAATGCTTCCTGGGCGAGCATTGTTATTGTGGGCGATGGTGCTTGCGGAGCGGAGAATGGCAATGTCGTTATCGAGGGTGCGAGTGTTGTAGTTAGGGTGGATGATGATCTGTGCAGTGTTGTGGACGACACCACCGCTGTTAGCCCAAGTGGAGCCGGTACGGATGCGCCATCTGTTAGCTCCATCACCGCTGCAAAAAGAAATTAATTTACGAAGGGTTACTTTTTTTATTTATACTAGCTTTTGCCCGCTGCTCCGCCCGCATGGTATTCGGTTATCGCACGCTGTTCCCTCGGGAACTGAGCATTTTTCCGGGATAAAAAGTAGCCTATGTCACTCTCGGGCCCATAAACTATCTCTAGGGCAAAAATCACGTCGATCCGTCGCTCTGTTACGGCGTAAAAGACGGACAAACACACAAACATACAAAACACTTTCGTATTTAGTATGGATAAACAAGTGGTACAAGTCAGTGGCAAATTACGAGCCACTATTAAAAACCCCTTAGGGGCTCAAATACATAGCTGGCGAGTCATCGCGTTTCAATCCGCGTACAAACTTAAGCTATAGGTAGGTTCATAAGATGATGGCATCATCATACATTACTATGTATAGTATTTTTTAACCGACTTCAAAAAAAGGAGGAGGTTCTGTTTCAATGTTTGTATTTTTTTTAATGTATGTTCACCGATTACTCAGTCAATTGTGGACTGATTTACAAAATTCTTTTTTTAATCGAAAGGGTATTCTTCTGAGGTGGTCCCATTGTCACCTAGTCAAGATCTGATGATGGGATGATGGGATGGATTGAAACCCATAGTAAGTATGTAGGTGAGGTAGACGAATATTGTTCCATTCCTGCTGGCTCGTGCTGAGTCACCGACTTCGAGCGAGAACCTACCGAGCTGCGAGGACCTAGACAAATATTTTTAAGGGTTTTGTAGTCGGTTCCATTTTTTGTTATTTTTTTATTTTTTTTTGGAGTCGGTTTTACTTTTTTGTTAAAAAATGTCTTTATTTGAAGTTCGTTTACACTGTTTCGAATCAGTGGCAGCACTTAAAATATCACTTAAAAAAACTTTTGGAAGGGTATTCAGTATTTTAGGGATTAGATAACAGTTCGTCCTCTTTCCATATAAGTATATTATTCGTACTAGGCAAATTACATACTGGCAAATACTCCAATCGGCGCAGTTTACTTGGACAAGATGTATGCTCCAAAGTGTTTATCACTTCGCACTCCTCAGTTAAAACGAAAGTATTAAAAGTGTTAAAAACATTGATTACTTGACAATGATTAAAAAAGCCACAGTAATCATCTTCATAACGAAGCGTTAGTTGATTAGATAACACAAGCTGCAATTTTTATATCCGTTCCAAGTATGTCCTATATGTTCTAGCGTAACTACTGATACCATAGTCAATCACAGAGTCTGCCAATGCTAGGTATAGTATTCGTATATCCAATATGGAATTTTATACTTTAATAACTGAGTACGATAACTGAGCTGCAATGGATCTTAGTTATTACATACGTGATCTGAGTTTTTCAGTAAAATTTGCTATCCACAATCAAGCCCAAGTACGCGTGCTGCAAAACTAACACTAACGGCTGGCAGTTACATTTGCGATGTCACGGGTCCACGTTTCTTGTTTGTAAGGAGTTTGGATAATTTTGGTCTTGCTAGCGTTGACGACAAGTCCCACATCATGGGCCCACATGCACAGTTGGCTAAATTGTATTGCATTGCTTCCTGGGCACGGCGTAGATCTTCATGAGAGGTGATTATGCACGTGTCATCAGCAAACTGGTACACAGAACCCTTGTCAAATATATAAATAAATTAAATAAAAATAAAATAAAAATGCTTTATTTCAGACCAAGCAAAAGTCCATATTTTTTTTTGTTAGTAGGATTGGTCTTACAAAACTAGTGTAAGTCGATATCATTAATGTAGATCAGGTACTCGGTCGGATCGATTATGGACCCCTGGGGCTGTGCCTTCCTCCGTTAGAAAGGGGGTCACTTAAATTATCAGCTATTTTGACTAACGTTTTTGTGAAAATCTTGGATCCAATCAAGCAGGGGGTACTATATTTCATTCTGCCGTAACTTCGAATAAAGCGTCACATAATCCAGAATGTCAAATACTTTGCTAAATTCACCTGTTTCCTCTCATTAAAATAGCCATTGACCTCGTTAGTGAATTTTAAATTCTACGTTGGAGCAACCATTCTGCGATACATGCAAAGAAGCCTGAACAGAATAAATAGTCATTTCAACAAATCCGGCATACTTACATGAAGCAGTGAGCGGCCGAGAGGATGGACCTATTGTTAAGGATGGTACCACCGCAGTTCTGGCTGTAAGTCACCAGATTCCACGAGTACAGCAGGGCAGAACCGAAAGGCCATCGGTCGATGGTGGTCACAGAACCACCAACAATCCTCTGCTGCTCTTTGGGAAGAGCTGGAAATAAATATTGTTCCTATAATATCAAAGAACTTACGTTAACAGGTTACGCTGTAAAAAATGTTTGTTTGAAAATTCGATGTTAGCAGAGCTCTACTTCAAAACATTTTATATTATTTGGTCCCGATTTGTTTTTATTTTCATTTTTTTTAATAAATTAATATTATAAAACAAATTGGAGCGGTAGTAAAAATACATACTAAATATGTATAGATTTCATCGGTCTATTGCTATTCTTGAAATATAGCCCTGTGATAAACAAACGGTCAGAACAGACTTCGTTTTCTCACCCTTCGAGTACGGGATCCTAAAATTTTGTATTGATATTTTTTTTTAAAGCTCCCCATTACTTACCGACGACGGATGCAAGGCACACGGCCAGTAAACCCAAAGTGAACCGCATTTTCTCCTCTTACCAGTGATGGGTACAGTACAAAAAGAAATATCAACTGCCTGCTTTTATAGCAATAATAAGACTGATAAAGTAATTATAACATACTATCTACATGCCGCGACTTCGTCTGCGACTAATTCGTTTATCGCGCGCTCTCGGGAACTATACAATTTTCTGGGATAAAACCTATCGTGTGCGCCCAAGGTCTCAAACTCTCCAATGTCAAAAATCGACTACATTGCGAAGAATTAGTTTATTGCGCGCAATCGGGAACTAAATAATTATTCTGGATAATAACAATCTCTACTAACTCAGATTCTTAAATTACCTCCATACCAAATTTCATTTTAATCAGTTGAATACTTTAAGCGTGAAAGCGTTACAAACAAACATTTAGGTACTTTCGCATTTATAGTATTAGGTAGCAATATTATTAAAGATTGATCGCATTATAGATTATCATTTGATAAAGAAAATTTTTAACAAAAAAGTAAAACCGACTCCAAAAAGAAATAGCAAAAAATGGAACCGACTACAAAACCCTTGAAGATATTTTTCTACGTACCTGCTAGCTCGAAGTCTGTACCTCAGCACGAGCCAACAGGAGTGGAACAATAGTCGTCTACCTCACCTACATACAATGGGTTTCAATCACTCCTGCTGGGTCGTGCTGAGTCACCGACTTCAAGACTTAGGTACCTAGAAAAATATCTTCAACGGTTTTGTAGTCGGTTCCATTTTTTGTTATTTTTTTATTCTTTTTGGAGTCGGTTTTACTTTTTTGTTCAAAATTTTCTTTATTTCTTACTTTTTAGTGATTCGTAGCCAAAGCGCATTTCACAACGATTCCATTAAGCCCAAACACGGCCAAGTTACGTTATTTTATAACAGAGTTCCGTTGCCTACCTTCAGGCTTCAGCATCAGATCAGTTCAAAAGAAGTTTTGTTGTTGTTTCCGTCAATCGTACCTACGAACTTGCTTTTATAGTCAACACTGCCCAATGCTGGTGGCGTAATTCATAGGTAGTAAAGGTGGGTTCCCTTTATCTTGCATAATATCGATTCTCCGAAATACACTTCGCATAACCGGTATCTTATAATTTTTTTTAGCCGAATGATACTTTGTATAATCATAAGTTTGCATAACTATCAGTTTGAATTATAGTCATTTCTCAGAATATTGAATTTTAGAACACTGTTATCGCCGAATATGCTTCTGCAGAGTATTAAATAGCAGAACAGTAGTATCGCCGATTTTTATATGGCATAACATATATGCACTACATACAATAGTATTTTCACAGAATTTCAAATAGTGCTGACCTTAACATGACATAAAGACATGGTTAAAGGAACGAACAGCTACCATAAAAATGGGCTAAGGTAAAATTAAGGCCAGAAAAGTAAGGGTGCTGTGGAAGCTGCATGCGAACCTCCAGGACAGAACAGCAGCTACATAAGTAGGTTGGGTTAGGTTAAAAGTGCGGCCACATCAGCGCGCGAGCCGAGCGAGCAATGCAAGCATGCCGCGGCAGCGGTCGGCGAAGCGCCAGAATTTCACTGCTCCCAATGAGGATTAGGCTAAAAAATAACCGTAATTTAATTGTAAGCAAAGCTTAATAAAATGTTATTTTACTTTTAATCCTTATGCAAGCTAAATACCACAGACTTCATATCATGTCTGTGATAAATACTATGAGTATGAGTAATAACTATTCGGACATATTAATATAATTCGAATCGATATTATGCCGTGTTAATATTTTGTTTTCCAAAATTACGAAAAATCATAGTATGCAAAAAAATATATGCAAAAAGTGCTTCGGTGATATGATGATTCTGCTCAAGGTTGATACGTGAAACGAAATTATGACATTCGATTTTCTGCAACATAATAGTGAACCAGTAAAGGTTGATAGTAATAACTTTTTAATTTTTTACAAACTTTAGTTTCACCTATTGTCAGTAATCAAATCTTAGAAGTTAAATTTAACCCCCTTCAGATGATCAGATAGACGTGCAAGTTGGCATACTTATGATTGGCATATAAACAAAACTAAACAATTCTTAGTTATTATAAGTTTTGTTTTTATAAATTAACAATTATGGACCTCTTAGTTGTCCGAAACAAGAATCTTTATTTTATGAGAATGTTAAATTCTGCGTGGAATGGGCATCTAAAACTTCAAATTCGGTGCAGTGCTACAACCGAAATCGAAGGTTGGAAAACGTGAAAATTGCTAATTTCATAATTTGCTCGTTGGCCATCCAGTTTGCAAATTGCAAATTTTTCACTTGCGCATATCTTTGAAACAGATTATTATTTCTGTTGAAAATCCATAGACTAAAAGGTTTAGAGAATATTATATAGGCCTGAATTTTAAAATTCTGTCATTTTGCAGATTTAATCCACTATTAGGACTAGTGCTAGAAACTACTTGTTCGAAGTTTTTTTTTATATATACAGCAGTCCTTAGTGATTTGTCACCTCCGCGAAAAATTTAAAAAATCTTCAATTTGTATTTTATTGTATTGGTGTTTCCTTCTTTTACAGAAAGAAATTTCACAGTCACAGTCACAGTCCGACTGCCCGAACAAGGGTTATTTGTTACACATCTTCTTCTCAGCGTATGTGTGTACACATAATAAAGGTTCATCTACAGCCAAAAAATAATGCAGATTCATTTCATATACTAAACTTTATCATTGTAATTAATCACAATATCTTAAAATAAAAACAAAAGTGATTGATGGTTGAACACAACTTAGCAGATAGAAAAGAAAAATCGCAAGGAATGCAGTAAGAAGGTGGCCTTATCGGTTCAGAGAAAATCTTATATAAATAATATGAATAGGTATTTAGGTACCTTACATAAGTGATTATTTTTTCTTGTATCGTATTCGTATATGTATGTATATTATTTTATTTATTAACACTTTTTACACCACCGATTATATTCAAGGCAATATTACAAAATAATGATTAATCAAATATGTTTGAACAAGAAATTCTTGTTATATTTCTTTATTTCGGAGATCTCGGAAACGACTCGAACAATTTCGATGAAACTTGCTATGTGGGGATTTTAGAGAGCGAACTATAGATTTACCTCGGTCTCATCTCTGAAAAAAATGGTCTTCTCGAGTTTTAGCGTTCAGGGTGGTGCTGCCCCGGCGCTGTAGTGCCTAGACCATGATCTGCGAGGCGCGCGTGGACAGCTTCGCGGCCACCATGCGCAAACGCGCCGACGCTCGGTGAACAGGTTGCGGGTCAGCCCCAACACCGTCCCGTCCTGGCATGGGTAGTAAAAGAGAAGTAGGTTCACAAAAAAGAGTACATCGCGCGCCTTAAATGTGTGCGCTCCAGTTGGCGCCGGTATGCACGCATCCGCCGCACGCACACACTAATAATTTAAGAAGGATTAATAAAGTCTTAAGAAAAATACCTTTTCGATATTATGACCCATTCGATATTTTAATACATTCGGTATTTTAACATTCGATATTTAGCTACGTAACGTACCCGTACTTTAGCGTAGGTACTAATTTATAGGTACGCGTTTTTTTTCTTAACTCTTAATAAACATTCTTCAGACGAATTATAGTTAACTTCTTTAAAACTTCTGTATCTTAAGAAGCAAAGTTTTTAAGGTATTCAAGAGTTTCATTTAAACTCATATTCCTGTAAAATGAGAATATTAATAATTTTCTACTTTAACAACTAAGCTTTTTGACGCCCGGATGGGTAAGTGGTTAGAGAACCTGACTACGAAGCTTGAGGTCCCGGGTTCGAATCCCGGCCGGGCCAGATATTTGTATGAATAATACGAATGTTTGTTCTCGGGTCTTGGATGTTTAATATGTATTTAAGTATTTATTTATCTATATTTAAGTATCTTTATCCGTTGCCTAGTGTCCATAGTACAAGCTTTGCTTAGTTTGGGACTAGGTCAATTGGTGTCAAGTGTCCCATGATATTTATTTATTTTAAATTTAGTTAATATTTTAAATTAATACCTATACAACCAAAAGGTCAAATTATTCTTCAAGACAGCTTTCTTAGGTAAATGGTCATGTATGGTGAATTCTCTTTATTTGGCACGGAATAAAACCACTCTGACAAGAGTGTAGGTAGTAACTAAGAAGAGATAACCAAAAGATTACTATTTAGCATTTTTTAAATAACGTTAGTTACGAAAAAGTTTCTGTACACGCTTCTCTCATCCGTGGGTTCTTTAATTAAAACGTTCATGCCGCCCACTGATGTACCAAAATCATTTACTCGTAGCCAAAGTATATAATCACCACGTTTTCTCATAGCACTGATGGCTGTTAGCGCCTTACGTTTCTGGAGTACCAGACCAAGTACCAGAGGCGAAATGTTGTCAGTTTTTGCAAGAATAACGGATGGAAAGATCGCTGCAAGTCATTTGCTTCGGGTAGTAAAAACCTATCGTCTTCGAGATACGTGGGGAAGACCTATGTAGATCCAGCTGTGGACAACGGTTGAAATGGTAATCTTACCTACACCTAAACCAAACTTTTATAATAATTATCCTATAGTTCTGTTATTCACGTAAAGCTGTAATTTGCAACAAATAAGTGATAACGGATTGATAAAACTGACCTAATGATAGGTAGCGATTATCAAGTGGGCTTCAAAATCAGTGCAGCCTTCTGTAGGATTTTGATTTCTAAGTTACAAGTCAAATCACAAAAAAATGCAGTTAAATTGAGAAATTTCTTTTTTTCCGGTTGGTTAGTCCTAGCCTGTATACGTCCCACTCATCGTTGTACGAGGCATAGGTACCCCTCAGAATGAGAGAGCAGCGTTATAAGTGATTAAATAAATGTGATAATCGTGTTAAAAGAAGCTAGTATGTACTTGCTTCAAAATATTAGGGGGCCCCTGTATAAGAACGGCACTCACTCACACAACATCAAGTGAGATTGCTTTGTTTTAATTCATAGTGTCAGCTCTTGTGAATCAACTGCTTAGGTTTAGTTAACATGTAATTTACAGCTTGCCTTTTATTTAGACTAGTCGTGGACCTTACACTTTGGGGAGCTACTGTATTAACATACCCTGCCTCACCTTATGTAAAGTGCAGATGAGGTCAAAATTCAATCTCACTGGTTGTGATATTGATCATTAAATTTTGATATTCTTGAACATGAAATACATAAATTAAAATAAGTTTTTTTTATTAAAAAATAAGAAACCGCCTTCAACATCTTCATAAAATTTGCTAACCAATATAATACAATTGACAACAAAAAAATAACATATTGATCCTATTGATCATATTCATTATCAGTATAAAAAAGCATGGAAGAATAGATTAAAAATATTGATAAGAATGCTGGGTATTGTATAACTTCTGTTATCATTGCTAGCGATCATTATCACTGTATTTATCTAGATCGCCGAAGCCGGAGTTACTCAAACTCAGGGCCCCAAAACACAGTCTTTACCTAGTTTGGGGGTCATATTTGACTATTCCCGCGCCTTCTCGTACAAACTTTTCATACTCATTGAGAGTTGGTTGTGCTTTGCTTCAAGTTGATTGAACAATAAATCATTTTGTATTGTATTAGTTTTATTTCATTTATTATGTATAGTTGTTAAAGAAATATTAAATGTATATAGATTTAATTCACTAATATGGAACTTTGTTCATAGTGAATTTCAAACGAGATTCTTTACAGAAATGCATCTATTATTAATATCATTTGGTATTTTGAACAATAAACTACCTGAGACGTGAGTTATCCGTTATGATATCATTTAATATCATTTGGTGTCAAATACTTCAACAGGTACACTGTCGGAACCGGGACTTACTCGTAGATATCCCTAGTAATGACACAGTATATATATTTAAGCTAAAGCAGTATGGAAGCTACGAACAAAACGATCAAAACGAACACACACACAGACGCGCGCTCTACACGGCCGCTGAGGGGACTCGCGGTACTGCAGTACCGCAAGCGAGACCCCCCTTAGAGACCGTGTAGAACGCGCGTCTGTGTGAGTGTGTTCGTTTCGATCGTAGCTTCCGTACTGCTTTAGCTTATATATACATATATACTGTGGTAATGGATCACGACTGCAATGTTATACTCTCTACAATCCGCATTAAGACTTATAACTTGTTTAATGTGTGTGTATCGATTTTTGAATGCTACTCAATTTCATTTGAAAGCTGTGGTTTAAAAGTACAGTGGAGTTCATAAACTTGTGAGCAAAAATTTAATCAAAAATATCTGAACACGCTTCTATGTCGTTAAATCGAGTCGTGTTCAGATATTTTTGATCAAATTTTTTCTCACGAGTTTATGAACTCGACTGTAAGTCTGTAGTATAAGTCCCGGGGAAGGACATAGGATTGTTTTTATTCCATAAAATAGCATATTTCAGGCGGGATACCGATAAACGAATTCTACGATGACGGAGTCGCGGGCAACAGCTAGTTTCTACATATCTCTATTGCATGTAGTTCACTTCTTCTGTCACCTAGCTTTGTTCCAGCCGTCATACATCCAAAATATCGAGTAAATAAAACACTGACCACCGTCAATACTTATCTTACTTTATTAGGATAACTTTATTATTCTTTCTGTCCAGCCGTGTATCGTTCCAAGCAGTAAGGTACCTAACAAAGCTTAAAGAGGGGGTCAAAGCGACAAAATGAATTTTTGACATTTAAACACAGGGTTCCCTTACAAATCCCTTTAAAGATGTTTGGCGGCTATTAGCACTTTAGGCGTGGGCTTGAATCCAATTAGTGAATCGCGATACGCGAGCGTTAACTCCAGGGTAGCGCTGGAGCGCGCAGCTTTGTCCCCAAGAGCATACGCCAACTATAACGTTGTTGTGGAAGAGGGGACCGCCTGAGTCGCCCTGGCATTGGTCGCGACCACCGACGTCCAACCAGCCGGAGCACAGCATCTGGTTAGTGATGGTCAGGCCTAATTCGGCATAGCGAGACCTGCACACAGCCTGGTTCACGGCCCACACCTCGACGTGGCGAAGCTGCTCAGATTGGACACCTCCCGGCTGAAAGCACAGTGATTTGATAAATTAATGATTTCAAATCCTACAAATATTATAATGCGAAAGTGTATTGTGTGTTTCTAATTGAAATTTGGTATTTAAATAGCTGGTTCTCTGATTTAACACAGTTAGGCCAAAGTTAAGTAGTCAGAGTTTCAAAACCATAAAATCAAACCCAATATTTCCTCGGAATAATTTCTGTTTTCTATAACTTTTAAACGAGCAATTCTTCTATCTGTATACTTACCGAATTTTATCTAAATCGGTTTAGCGGTTTAGATATAATGAAGTAACAAACAAACAGACTTAAAAATTTCGCATTTATAATACAAGGTGGGCCCTGTAGTAAGAGCAAAAAATTAAACCACAGCTTCCACTCTTCATCTTGAGCTAATTTAGTTCTACAACTTTTGAAAATAACTTGTATTATGATTTTTATTACAGTTTAGAGTTTAATTGGACAAGTAATGTATTGTGAAATCCGTCATTTTGTTACCTACGTGACAGGCGATGTCACTTAGGCTATTGGATGCCGTACATTGAAAATACCATTTAATTTGTTTGGAGTAAACATAATGATAAAATTACTTAATTTTAGAAAGTCGCAGAACTAAAGACAAGTATTTTTATTTGAGTAGCAGAACCTGTGTTTTAATTTTTTGCTCCAGTTACAGGGCCCACCCACCCGGTATAGGTATGTACATATTAGAGATTCTCGTACAATACCCGTAAGAACGGCAATTTTGATAGGTCGGTCATCATCAGCGTAGTGGTTCAGCAGAATTATGGTGGACATGCAAACTGAGGTCATGGGTCAGACATAACTAAGTTTTTTTTTAATATTCTACAATACCCCTGCTGTTGCAGATGTTTATGGGCGGTGGTGATCTCTTACCATCAGGAGACCCACCTGCTCGTATGTTCTTAAAGCCGAATAAAAAAATGAAAAAAAAAAACTTCGTATATTTAAAAAATTAGTCACGTTTTACTTTTAAAGCTTATTTAAATACGTTCATACTCGTATCTTCTCCTAAAAACAAGTACTTTCTTAATTATGGACTTAGTGCTTAAAATTAATCAGTGTTCTTATAGTAAACGTGAAAAACTCGATATAATTGGATTACTCACAGTAGTTCCTTTCTTTTCATACTAATAATTCTCCTTTTTTGTACTGCCAAAGAAACTACTGCAATTAATCGATATAATTTTGGGAATTCAACAAAATCACGAAATCTAAAATGCTAGATCTTGTTTCTCGCGATTGAAACTACAAACATTAGTTAATGTCAAAGAAATTAACTGGAAGCTTTACTCACAGAAGTCGTGCCCCATCCAATGGCCCAGACAGGATCATTGTCCGGAAGGTTGTAACTAGGAGCAGCGATACTAGCTGGCTGGGCTTGGTTGTTGAAGGTGATAACTGTGGCGAGGTGGAGGATGGCTACATCATTATCATAGGTGGCGCCAGAATACTCAGGGTGGTTGAAAATGTCGGAAAGACTGTGAACGACGCCTCCACTGTTGGCTAAAGTGGAACCAACACGCACTCGCCACCTGGCCGGTGTGTCGCCACTGAAACATTAAACGAAATTGCGTTAAAAAAAGATAATTTTATGCGTCTTTATTTGAAAGACTATTAGTTAAGAGAAAACTGTAATTACGGGTATGTTTTTTTGTATTTTAAAAGTGAGGCATAGGCACATAATTAATATTGATACGTGGTAAAGCTTCTTGAGAGTATTTTTAGGATTTTTTTCGTCATTTTCTCGTTACGCAAATGATTGGCAACGGTCATCTCTTCGGTTAATTTAATTATCATCATAAGTGTTGTTTGATTCCTTATATTTTGTTATCTAGATAACAATCAAAATTTAAATCGTTTCTGTGAAGTGCTTTAGGGCTTAGTTCTGTCTTACATATGACTCACTAGGATATACGTACATAGTATCAGTACATAATAAAGATAAAATATTAATTTAGATGAAACAAGTTTTATATATCTAGCATTTTCTTTCTTGGGGTTTTAACTAGCCTACAGCAACTAATATAACATGTAAAACCTGCCAAGTGCGAGTTGGACTCGCGCACGAAGGGTTCCGTACCATTTATCTATACGACATTAGACATTAGCAAAAAAACGGCAAACAAATCAAGTTTGCTGTATGGGAGCCCCCCCTTAAATATTTAGTTTATTTTAATTTAATTCTTTACTTTTAAAGTGATTATGCAAGTAAAGATTATGAGACCCACTTGCTCGTTTGCCTACCAGTCGAATAAAAAAAACCGGCCAAGAGCGTGTCGGACACGCCCAAAATAGGGTTCCGTAGCCATTACGAAAAAATTAAGTAATATTTTTCTTTAAGGATTTCGTATTTTATACGGAATCTTCCAAGTTTAGGTATATTTTATACCCTACGCTGCTATTTACTCAAAAACTACTAATAGTTCTCAAGTAAACTTAGCCGTTATAGTTTTCCTTGGAAGTTTGATATACTGACTACCATTCTAAATTTTTTTAAATTTTTCGACCTACCGGTTTAGATTTTAGAGGGGGGGGGACGCTCGATTTTTATGAAAATTTGAACTTTAAAGTTGAATATTTCGGAAATAAATGACGGAATCGAAAAATCGTTTTAGCAAACCCCTAATGGTTTTACAATACCTATCCAACGATACCCCACACTATAGGGTTGGATGAGAAAAAAAAAATTACCCCCACTTTACGTCTATGGGAGGTACCCTAAAAAAAATGTTTTTGAATTTTTAATTGTACTATTTTGTCGGCATAATCTACTTATATATCCATGCAAAATTACAGCTTTCTAGCATTGATAGTCTCTGAGCAAAGCCGCGGACGGACAGACAGACAGACAGACAGACAGACAGACAGACAGACAGACAGACAGACGGACAGACAGACAGACAGACATGGCGAAACTATAAGGGTTCCGTTTTTGCCATTTTGGCTCCGGAACCCTAAAAATGTGGATATTTTTAGCGTCTACCTATTGCCGTTATTAATATCAAGCAAAAAAACAGCAAAACAATCACGTTTGCTGTATGGGAGCCCTCCTTTAATATTTATTTTATTCTGTTTGTAGTATTTGTTGTTACAGCGGCCAAAGTCACACACATCTGTAAAAATTTCAAGTGCCTAACTATCACGACTCAAGTTATAAAGCCCTGTGACAGCGGAGGCCCAGTAATCCGTTCATCCGGTAATCAGTTCCGTTGGCACCCTTTCGGTAAGGAAAGCTCAACATTTCGTTAGTTTTTTTTTTACAGTATTGGGAGTTGTTTCACACTTCCACACTGCGTCCCATATGTTATAGGTAAATTGACGTGGTTCTGTAGCACATAAATCGGACAAGACAAATTTATATCTTTCTAACAAAACTAGCATCTATCTCAGTGTGTTCGAATGAGACAAACACGTTTCTAACATTTGTTTGTTACCAGTAAACCAGTGCAAAGGTAAGGTCTTTACAACCAGCTGTTTTTCGCTATTTCAGCTACTTACATAAAGCAATGAGCAGCTGATAGGATGGCTCTCGCGTTGAGGATAGCACCACCGCAAGACTGGTGGTATGTCAGCAAGTTCCATGAGTACATACACGAGGCTCCATATGGATACTGCTCGATGCTGGTCACCTCGCCACCGACGATCCTCTGAGGATTTCTGGGTGCCGCTGAAATATATTGTGTAAAAGATTATATAATAGTAAAAGTGCTATCTGCTTATTTAAAATTTACTTTTACAACAGTGAAAGTCAAAATGACATTAGTATCAGATTAATTCTAAAAAGCGCCACAGTTATTGCTCAACTAAGGGTACCTAATATTCAGTTTTGATTTTTCAAGAGAGAGTATGGGAAATGTGATGCGTGATAACTTTTATTTGCTATCAACAATGATATTATATATTACTATCGTACTATATTACTAACATATTTAGAAGCTCACTGGTTATCAACTAATGCAACTGCAGGTTCGGAACGCGTATCGATTTATTTATCAATGCAACATACCCACATAATATTTTTCATCAAAATAAATTTCTTAATTAATGCAAGTTATTTTATTATGGACAGTGGTGATTTTGCTATGGAGGCCAATATATCCAACATCGGACGGTCTACGGCTGTTATGATGATGATGATGGTGGTGAAGTTATTTTATTAGCATCCTACCTGCAACGACAGCAAGGCCAAGAGCCAGCAACAGGAGAGCGGCACGCATTTTGAATACCTTTGAATGACACTCTCAACAATTTTTGGTTGTAAATTTATGATAAGAAATTGATAAACCCTTGATAATGTAATCGCTACAATTTTACTAATTGATAGTTCTCATGCGGGTTTGGTCCCTTAATCTTTCAGTGTCGATTGATAAGGTTACAATTCTTACCTACCTACTAAGTAAGTATATTATGTCTAAAGCAGTTTTTTTTGAACAAAAGTTCTTTAGGCGTGTTATGAATGAAATTGCGACACTGGCGGAGTTACGTTGATGATATTTTTGATGTGGTGTCAGAGACATATAAACTAGGTGTGTATATCCCAAAATTAAGAGAGAGAGAGAGAGAGAGAGAGAGAGATTGCTAGTGCGCTCTCTTTTCTGGATATGTTGGTAAATCGTGCTCCCAATGGGCGTTCGAGTCGTAGGGTCTATACAGGAAGTCTGAACTGAACTTACGGATCGATACTTGCAAGCGGACTCACATTATCATCCCGCACACCTGTCCTCTGCGTATCGCATGCTTATTTACATAACCTTACAGCTTTGTGACCCTTAGAATGTGGGATATGAGTTTAAACACGAAAAGCAGGTGTTGGAGAATACGATTATTGGGTACGGTTGGAGACAGAGACAGCGGAGTCACCAGACGGCGGGGAGAGCACCGGCTTGGCTGCCCTTTATTAAGAGGGTTACGGAAAAGATTGAATACCTCTTACGGAAAAAAACGAAATTCAACTACAATAGGTACAGATACAGTTTCGTTTTCAAACAGTTTTTGTTTTGAAAACTCGAAACATTTTAGGCCTTATCTAAAATTAAAGCACAGCCAGGATTTCATTTTTAGTTTATTCGACTGAAATGGAAAACGAGCAAGTGGCTCTCCTGGTGGTGAGAGATCACCATCGCCCATAGACGCCTGCAACACCAGGGGGATTGCAGATGCGTTGCCAACCTAGAGGCCTAAGATGGGATACCTCAAGTGCCAGTAATTTCACCGGCTGTCTTACTCTCCACGCTGAAACACAACAGTGCAAGCACTGCTGCTTCACGGCAGGATTAGCGAGCAAGATGGTGCTAGCAATCAGAGCGGGCCTTGCACGAGGTCCTACCACCTGCAATTACCTGTATTACGATTTGAATATATTGTAAAAATCACCTGAACATTTCGGCCACAGATTCTTTTTCATATCATCATTCGTGTCACTTTCTATTCAAGTGCAAAAGTAATTACGAAATGGTACTTGCGGCACAATTTTACTAGGCAACTCGTTGAATAACCTCCTTTGTCTTTTTGATCTTTATTATAACCGACATTCTGTTGTAAAGATAGGAACTAATCCCTCCTTCAGCTTGTGGTCGGTTCGGAATAAGATCAATCCCACCAAAAACATTACATGTAAAAAGCTGCAAGTCTCGCAACGCAACGCAGTTCTTAAATTGCTAAAAAGGTTTGAGATGGAATGTTATACCAAGTCGGTTATTTTTGTCAGTACCGAAGGGTGTCCATAGAACTCTATTTTCACCGACTTAATTATTTTAAAACCGTGGAAAAATACAGTTTATAGTTTTCAAATAAAAAGTAAACCAAATTATTTTTTTAACACATAAATGACTTGGCCATCGCAAGGCTACATAATGACATAACAATTATAATCATCAACATCAGCTATTTATATTAATTCTAATTGAAGGTAGCGCTAGCCCTAGCCTTGCAGTTTGTGTAATACACATAATACGAGTATGACTAAAGTTTGAGAGCGATGGCCAAGTCATTATGTGTTTAAAAATAATTTGATAAACTGAATGTTATTATAATATATCTAAGTTCCATTAGGCCCTATAGGTAACTGAAAATTCAGGGTTCTAGCTTTAGCCATAACAAAAATACAGGGCGTTGAAAATAGCCTGAATGGCTTCGAGAAAAGTATGGTACGGCCGTGCCTTTGTTTTTTTTGCTCGACTTGGCGGGGGCACTGCCGTGCCCCCAGATATAATTGAAGTCATTCAGCCTCTCAAAAAGATAAAATTTAGTACCCATTGGCAAAGATTGAATGCCACACAAACCTAACCCCTATAATTAAAGCTTAGCAATGTAATTGATACAAATGTGCCTAAAAAATTACTACAGCGAGAAATTACTAATAAATTTATGTTTATGTATCTGCCAAGTAACTTCAGACATTTATATAACAGAGGTAGTAAGTAGTTTTATTGTTTCCTAATTTATTTAACCATGTTGTAAGTTACCTAAATACTTACAGTTCTTCTTCGATCAACAATTTTCGTAAAATTATAGGAATCAATAAGATAAGTAACTTGATCTCGCAAATGTAACTTTTGAGCGTTCCGTAGCCGAAATAGCAAATCGGAACTCTATTATTTTCTTTTTCATTCACCCGTTTAAATCGTCTTGACGGAAATTTTCGGTAGCACTCCATAGAGATGCCAGGATCGAACTTTCCCCAAAAATCGCAGCGTAGGTTAAATTCTCGGATAAGTGGAAAGGAATTGATAATAGCAATTACAACTTTACATTCTTTTGCTCGGATAGAAGGGCTTTTATGATAATTTATATCCTAGAAAATTTTATAGTATCTGCGGGCACAAGTCAAGGAATTCTCAGCAGATGTATAGTTTATAATATTATAAGGAACAGTATTTATAAAAAAAAAATACACTTTAAAAAGTAATGCTTTAAACGAAAATTTGTTAACGAAATCCTACGACTCCTCACTCCACTCGGGCACAAAACACTATATTATATCTATATAAGTACCTAAGTATGTTTATCCGTTGCCTAGTATCCATAATGCTAGCTTTGCTTAGTACGGTACATGGTCAATTGGTGTCAATTGTCCCATAATATTTATTTATTTACCAGTGTTATACTAAACTAAGTTAAAATTATAACTAAAAGTAAAATAAAAGTAACTAATAACTAAACTACCAGTGTTTATTTATTTGAAGATGCTATCTTTCATTTATAAGAAACTAATTGATAAAAGAAACTAAATAATATACATATTAAACATAACTTTCTAATAATAACTTAAAATAAAATAAAAATTTAACCTACAACTAAAACAAATTGTCCAAAGAGTACCCCTTAGGCAAGGTCCCGAAGATGCTGGCAGCGTTTCCTCTCTGAATAGCTAGGCTAATTCTTTGTCCGAGGAAGCTGCCAGCTCTTCGGTCACCTGTGACGTCTATTAACCTTTTAGAAATTTCCTTAAAAAGTTTTAAAGCACTAGGACCCCACGGACCAAGGGTCTCGACACCGAATGGGACAAAGTCATATTCGGTGCCTAGACCCCTGTATTTGGATACTTTTGCCTTTTCAGCCGCTTCGGATGCTGCACCGGCTCTGTTGCAGGTTCCATGGAGATGGGAAGGAGCCAGCGTGTCAGAACAAGTGGCGTCCCACACAAGCACACGACCCATCTTCCATGGAATCAGGCTCATGCCATCCATCCATCCATCCTTATAACATACTCTTTAAACAGGATTTATGGCAATATCTTTACATTGATTGATTTCATAATTCGATACTTCAAGCCTAAGATGGAAAACTCATCAGGGTTTTTCCAAATTATCAAATACGCGTGGTTTAAAATCAGCTAAGGCCGCAAGGTCCCAATTTTATTTTACCCATTTTTAACAATATCGGTTCTTTGTTTATCGAAATTTTGCATTTTTTTTTTACTTAATGGAAGGTTGAGGTCTGGTTACTCTTCAGGTGGTTCCAAGTCATATGAATAACTCAACTGTCTTGGCTTAGCTACAAGAACTTTTGGCTTAGTATCAAGTTGAAAACTCCATACACTGCGTTGATTTATTGAATGTTATCAACGCATTAACTTTCTTTGTGAGAAGTACTTCGAGATTCTCTCACTTCTTATTTATTTAAAAAATACAATATTACGTTTATCCTGATTCATTATTTCAAATACCTGCTTTTAAATTTTTGATACTGCCCTCGTAGTAGTAAAGGTGAAATAAAAAACATTTATAATTTTAAGCGGGAAATTTTTATTATACTGACAGTTGGCATTAGAAGGGCTTGCGGTCAACATTCAGTTCTCATTTTCTAGATCCTCGTGGCTGTTTAGGCATTAGCTTGGATCCAAGCGGTGAACCTGGAAACACGAGCATTGACTCCCGGGTAGCGAGGAAGCGCACATTCCTGTCCCCATGAGCACACTCCAACGACTACTCCGTTGTGAATGAGAGGACCACCAGAGTCACCCTGGCACTGGTCGCGACCACCAACATCTAACCATCCAGAGCACAGCATGTTGTCAGTAACAGTGCGTCCCAACTCTGCGTAACGATTTCTGCACGTATTCTGGTTTATGGTCCAGACTTGGACATGACGAAGTTGCTCAGAAGGAGGGCCGTTGAACTGCAAAAAAATTAAAGTTTCAGTCTAGTACTGACTGTTGGCTGCTAGCAGGACGGCAGCAGCGGGGCAGGGATTACTTAGCTAAAAATACACACAGGACCGGACTGCTCCCGATCTACACTCGTCCTGTGTGTGTTTTGCGCTTTAACCCGTTTAAAACCTGACAAGCTGCTCTCTTCCAATATTTTTGAAACTTACCCATTGATCACCCCATCCGGTAGCCCATACGACTTGGTTGTCAGCGAGGTTGTAGTTCGCTCCAGCGATGCTTGCTGGTCTGATCTGGTTGTTGTGCACAATAGTAGAAGCCAGTCGAACGACAGCAACATCATTGTTGGCTGTGGCCGCGTTATATTGTGGGTGGAGGATGTTTTGGGCAACGTTGCGCACGACTCCGCCGCTGTTAGCGAAGGTAGAGCCTACACGAACGCGGAATCTGTTGGGTGCTATGAACCATCTGAAATTTTTGTCACATTAAAGAAGGTTGGAATAAGTGAATTAAAATTTGCCTGCTATTACCTATTGCATTATTATTAGTCGATGGTCGGGAGGGATGAATTTGTTTTACAGCGTTTTTTTTTATTTTTCCTTTCTAAAAATTGGCAGGATTACTCAGCTGAAAAAATACCCATGTCTTAGTAGCAACATTAGGTACTTATCAGTAGGCAAAACCTAATTCTCGTGGTCTACAAACATTATAGGGAAATTACGTTTTGATTTGATTTACTCATTCACGCAAAAGTGACGAGATCTGGTAGATATAATTTACAGCCAGGATGAACAGAACACATGAAATGCGTGTATTTTTGGCCGGAAAACAGTAACGTTCCCACAGAAAGAAATTGTTCTTAGGAGTCTTACCTGAAGCAGTGTGCTGCTGTGAGAATAGACCTAGTATTGAGAATGGAGCCACCGCAAGACTGGCCGTACCATGACAAATCCCAAGACGACAGAAGACCGGCTTGGAATGGGTACTGTTCTATAGTTGTTAGCGAGCCACCAACTATTCTGTTCCCGTAGGGTTTTGGTACCGCGCCTGCAATATATTCATGTAAATAATTATTATATTCACTAACTTTTTCCCGCGGCTCCACCCGCGTGGTATTCGGTGATCGCGCGCTGTTCCCTTGGGAACTGCGCATTTTTCCGGGATAAAAAGTAGCTTATATCACTCTAGGGCCCATAAACTATCTCTATGCCAAAAATCAGGTCGATCCGTCGCTCCGTTACGGCGTGAAAGACGGACAAACACACAAACACACTTTAGTAGGTATAAGTATGGATTAACTAAAAATCGAATTTGAATAGAACCCGGGACCTCAAGTTTTGTAATCAGGTTCGCAAACCACTAAGCTATCCGGACACGTTTTATGGAATAGCAAGGTTATTGCCAAGTTATTTTATTAACATTCTGACGCCCAAAGTTCTTAATAAAGGACTTATTGTAATTTGAACATAATTAATGTCATTGAAACTCTATCACACATGACATAAAGTTTGATGTTCATAAACCAAAAATTTGACTTTCTTGGGCGTTTAGAATACGAGTAATTAAAACCATAAGTTTACCTAAAACAGCAGTTAGGCCCAATGCCAACAAAGCCAGTGAAGCACGCATTGTTCCAGTCTTCTATTTAACTGTAGTAAGATTCTATAATGATGGATATTTATAAGCAAGTAACGTCTTGACTTTATCAGACGATTTTAATTATCTGATATTTTTGAAAATTACCGAGATATAATGACAGTGGTTTTTCCCGAATAAAACTTATCACTACTTAAATAAAAGCGGGCCAAGTTCTTAAAAGTGATAATTAAACCCTTTTCTTGGAACAAGATTTTTTTTTAATTGGTATTATTGAAGTTACCAGACTTGCATTTATGTTAAGCTGTGATAAAAGTAAAGTACCTATCTATTTAAATTCATTTTGAAGTATGTAGCATCGTACCATGCAGGCCAACTTGGTTGGAACCTCCTAAATAAAACGAAAAGGGCCTATTTTGGCGTGTAACGCCTAACTAAGGACATTATGATAATAGTTTAATGAGTTGTTTTGCGTACTACTGAGCGCACAGCTGCTGAACTGATAAGCAGCAGCACGCCCCCTACCCGTACAGTCAAAGAAACTGAATCGCGGACCAGGATGTGATGTCATGTTGATGTCGGCGGCGGTCGATTATAAAATGGCGCCATTTCATGAATTGGCTAAGACACATCCTCCATATCGTTCAAAACTCACCGTATAACGATTTCCCTATTGCCGTTTAGGCAGGTCATGAAATTCCTGGGCATATCATGAATTGCCGCCACATCGGTTCTGGCACTTTGGCGGCCACGCCGTGGCACGCTCGCTTCGCTCGCTTGACTCGTGCATTTTGATTAAGATTTATACTAACCACTCCTCGCTTCGCTCGTCGTACCTAAATTTTTCTTTTTTTCGACATACCTATTACTATTATTAGAGCTAATCTAGCTAGGAATATCGACAAATAAAAAAGGTTCCACCCTGGTACACGATTCAGTTACCTAGACTTTACCTTAGGCACCCTGCAGAGTCCTGTCCTAGCGTTGCACCCAAGCTATTTTTCACTTCTCGTGCTCTTAAAATGTTACTTTAGTCCCAGCATATCGGGACTAAAGCTCCTTGTTAAACTAGTGATTAAAGTATTTTTTTAAATTTACTTTGCAAACCCCTAAACATCCAGTCACGGTGTTTATGAATGGAGGATTATCGCCATATTTAGTGAGTGTGTAAAGACAATTTATATAGGGCGTGGAAATAACCTCAAAATTACAACCGTGTAAAAATATATAAAAAAAACTACAAGGGTGCCGTTTTTGCCATTTTGGCTCCGGAACCCCAAAAAGATAATTTCGTGAAGCACGAATACTAATTTGATTACGAATATGAATCTATTTAATTGTATTAAGAATGAATTTTATATAAGGATGAACATTTTATTATGTATAGTACAATTATGCTTAAAATAGTTTTCAAGTTTGAACCTGTTGGCTAAATATGCAAGCATTTATAGCATCACTTCACAAAAAAAAAGAATTAAACGCGAAAAAAACATTTTTTCTACTTTAATTTTGATCAGATATCCATTAACTCATATTGAGCGTAAGTTATAAATAAGTAATATTGTAATTTTGTAGAATGTAGTTGTTTCCCCGAATTCAAAGAGAAAATTAGTGTTTAACATGAGATTAAACAACCATATAATGGCACTTAAACTATGGCCACCCTCGCTCTGCTCGGATGGCGAAACATCTCGTGTCATTATAGCTTGTTTTAGTCCCTTGTTGAACAGTGTACTATTTTAGTATACAATTTTTCGCACAAATGTGATAAAAACATTGCGTATCGCACAGGCGGTACTGGAATACCTAGTGTCATCGACGAAAATGCGTGATTTTGTCAAACGCATCATCGTAAATGACTCTACCTATAGAATAATAAAAGCCCTCAGTCTGATTTCGGGCTTTTCGGGACTCGATCGTAATGTTTCTTTACCGACTCTATAATCAGAATATTTTTGTCACTAACTTGTAATAGTTTTATTATTAACTAGCTGACCAGGCAAACTTCGTACCGCCTCATTTGTTTTTTTTTTTCATATTTACTCACCTTTTAAACCTTCCCTGGACTTCCACAAATAATTCAAAACAAAAATTAGCCCAATCGGTGCACCCGTTCTTGAGTTTTAGCGAGACTAACGAACAGCAATTGATTTTTATATATATAGATATCAAATATCAATAGTGGCACTTTGTATTTCACTCACAAATGTCATCGGTCACGTGATTTTTGCTTACTAAGGCTGTCAAGAGTCAAGACTTGGCGTGGCGATATCAGAAATAGTCACGCTAGTAAATTATTGCGTAAGATTTCGGCGGCATCATATAAAGCGCGTAACAAGTAATACCTGAGCATATTTTACATAACTCCCGCTTGTGATACACACTCAAATTTGGTGAGTAAAACACCTCAGATATTAATTCATCATCATCATGTCTATATATGTCCCACTGGTCAGCCATAGGTGGTTTAAGTGTGGAGTGAGAACTTCACCCACACCATTGAATTTCGAAATTTTACTTGTATCTTTTTAGAAGAACATCGTGGTAAAATTATTTCTTAATAGTACACTCGAACTAACTAAATCGTGACCCAATTTGGAACATTTTCATAGAAACAGTTATAGTGACAACGCATTGCCTGACAACAGAATTTATTATGACAGTTACGGTGAGAACTTTCCACGGTGTGTCAGGAATCTAAAAATGGTTCGACTGTATCTACTACCCATACAAAATCAATCAAAAGAAGTCTTAGCTATGTATCTGTCTAAGTGTACATAACTTTATATTATACAAGAAAAGGGTCGAAAGTCACATGGAACATATCCAAAAAATGTTGGCTGGGGATAGGTACTTTCAATAGATAACAGAACACTTTCCAACGGTTTTTAGAATTTTTATGTGTTTATCTGTTTGTGGTTTATTTGATCGCGCATGACGTGAGAACGGCTGAACAGATTTTTATGCACACTTTACTAATCTGTCGAGAAAAGCCCCTGCCAGGTTGATAGGCTATAAAAATTCAACCTCTAAAAGTGGGCCATCACAGATACCGATTACCGATTACACTAGATAACGCAAACACCTCATTCTATATTAACCAAAACTTACTTCTAACTTACTTTTACCTTACTTACTTTTCATACTTTTTTTAAACGTACTTTTTTAAATCTACTGTGACATCTCAAGAACGAATTAGCGATGAGAATTCCCCGATGTCCGCCCAAAATCGATTCAAATGCGCCGCCCGCTCGCGCTGTGGGGCTTGAGTCAGTCACTAGTCATGATTAGTCAGTTACCGGTCAGTCTTTGTATGGGGCCAACCCCGACGTTTGGTTGGGGTTTGGGCACGTGAAGTGATGAATTTGCGTAATCTAGTGTAATCCATATCTGTGGTAGCCACTACACTCGATTGAGTTAGAACACCTGATTCTGAATCTTATGACGTTGCAGGCAGTTCAAATGTGCTACGGCTATCGAGTACCCTACTAAAGTAAAAAACCGGCCAAGAGCGTGTCGGACACGCCCAAAATAGGGTTCCGTAGCCATTACAATAAAATTAAGTAATATTTTTCAAAGGATTTCGTATTTTATACGGAATCTTCCAAGTTTAGGTATATTTTATACCTTACGCTGCTATTTACTCATAAACTACTAATAATTCTCAAGCAAACTTAGCCGTTATAGTTTTCCTTGAAAGTTTGATATACTGACTACCATTCTGAATTTTTTCAAATTTTTCCACCCACCGGTTTAGATTTTAGAGGGGGGGACGCTCGATTTTAATGAAAATTTTCACTTTAAAGTTGAATATTTCGCAAACATATTACTGAATCGAAAAATCGTCTTAGCAAACCCGTAATGGTTTTAAAATACATATTCAACGATACCGCACACTATAAGGTTGGATGAGAAAAAAAAATCACTACCACTTTAAGTCTATGGGAGGTACCCAAAAAAATTGTTTTTGAATTTTTAATTGTACTATTTTGTCGGCATAGTTTACCTATATATCCGTGCAAAATTACAGCTTTCTAGCATTGATAGTCCCTGAGCAAAGCCGCGGACGGACAGACAGACAGACAGACATGGCGGAACCCTAAAAACGGTAAGGTTTATTTCAATCGCTTTTAAGTGATACGGCCAATTGTCTATCATAATTGATCAAATGATCACAGTAGTGTATTATTGGGCTTTTTAGAACAGATTTTGTTCTGAAAAGCCCAATCGTACGAATATATGGGGTTAACTTTTTACAGATTCTGTTCTGAATAACCCATTCGTATCTGGGGATATCGATTGACAAATTCTGTTCTGAAGCCGAATCGTATATGGGGTTAACGTTTTAGATATTCTGTTCTGAAAAGCCCAGTCGTATTTAGGGTTAACGCTTTACAGATTCTATTCTGAAAAGCCCAATCGTACCTACGGATATCGATTAACAGAGTTTGTTCTGAACAGCCCAATTCTGTGTGGGAATCGTTGTTTTATATCATACATAAGTAGATTGATTTACGTGTAAAACCCATACCACCTAAGAGTTTTGTAACGTTTAGACGATTCTGAATAAGCATATGGAATTTATATAACAAACACAAACGTTAAATTCCCAAAAAGTTTTTTTTAGATTCTAAGAAGGTACATTACTGTCATGGAAAATTTTTACCAAGCACAATTCGCTGCCTTGTTTGTGGTCCATCTAATTACTGCTCCGCCGGGGCGGGCCATAAATATTATGCTTAGGTATTTGTCTTTATTGGTCATCATTTATTACTAAAGGAGGGCATATTAGAATAGGTAGGTAGTTACTTCAAAAACCATTTAAAATAATGGAAATTAAATTAGTAATTCACAACATTTATTTTCTCAGTAAAATTGTATAATTATGAGAAGTTCCGGTTATTGTTCCGTGCACTGAGAAAATCTTTCTTCGAAATCCTTTTCTTTATTTGTTTTGTATTTTCGTTTTCGCTGCGTGCTTAGGCGTTAGCTTGAATCCAGCTGGTAAAGACAGAAACGCGAGCGTTGACACCAGGGTAGCGGGCCAGAGCGCACTGCTCTCCCCACGAGCACACACCGACGACTATTCCATTGTGGATGAGGGGACCGCCAGAGTCACCCTGGCACTGGTCGCGACCACCGACATCCAACCATCCAGAGCACAACATGGTGTCTGTGACAGTGCGGCCAATCTCTGCGTAACGATTTCTGCACGTATTCTGGTTTATTGTCCAGATTTGGACATGACGAAGCTGCTCTGAAGCAGGGCCGTTGAACTGCAAAAAAGTAAAAATTTTAGCCTACTGCTGACTCTTAACTTACTCTTAGGCTACTTTTACTTGAAGATGCTAGCAATGCGACAGCAGTGAGGTAGGACTTAAGCAGTTTAAGACCTGTCACGTGGCTGCTGTACGAACACTCTTAAAACTCCGTTACCGTTTTTGAGACTTACCCATTGATCACCCCATCCGGTAGCCCATACGATTTGGTTGTCAGCAAGGTTGTAGTTGGCACCAGCAATGGACGCAGCGCGAGCTTGGTTGTTGAACGAGATAGTTGAAGCAAGGCGGACGATTGCAACGTCGTTGTTCAGAGATGCACCCACGTTGTATTGAGGGTGGAGGATGTTCTGGGCCACGTTGTGCACGACACCACCGCTGTTGGCGAAAGTGGAACCAACGCGTACGCGGAATCTATTGGCCGCGGTAAACCATCTGTAAATTAAATTTTACTTTTGTAACTCATTCTTTTCATTTTCATGACTTTAAGAAAGCAATCATTAGATATTGAAGGTAAATGCGGTCTGCGCCTCGTAGAAAATATATCTTTTGATCCCATTCTTCAATTATAAGAACCTAACATAAGTACACGAAATAAAGGTAAAATTGTTTATAATTAAATCGTATAAATATGGAAAAAAAAGTAAAACTGATGGATATTTTAAACATTATACTATATATCCATTACACATAAAAATCAGCCTGGTCAGACACGTTGTCTTTGGCACTAAAACTTGTGAACCTACTCTCCTTGCATAAGTTCGTATCTATTTAGAGCTAGCTGAGAGAAATATTTTAATAAGTAGGTATTTCAATTAAAAGTACTGCATGATAGATCGACATACTCGTAATAATGATCATCACAAACTCCTAGAAAAGCGAAAACTTTATAATAGATCTGTGCCCCTTCATGACGTTGATAAATAAAGGACAGATTTGGCAACATTTTCACGAGTTCTGGAGATGTGGATGCCAACTGGTAATGAATAATAAATTTGTGACTTACGTGTAGCAGTGAGCGGCTGTGAGGATGGACCTGGTGTTCAGGATAGATCCGCCGCAAGACTGGCCGTACCAAGAGAAATCCCAGGATGACAGAAGAGCCGCTTGGTATGGGTACTGTTCGATAGTTGTTAAAGAACCTCCCACTATCCTACTTCCGAAGGGTTGTGGGTCAGCTGAAATATAAAGAAGCGGTTGGAGGTGTTTAATTTTTCAATAATGAAAATATAATAAAATAAACCCAGGCTAAGTAAAATAATATTTATTTTACCGATTACGGCGGCCAGGCCAAGAACCAACACAGCCAGAGAAGCACGCATTGTTCTAATATTTAAATAACTATATTTTTCTCTGGAAGATGAGCTTATATTTATACACCCTCCATGATAATATCAGGACATCAATTACATGATAACAACTGATATTGTAACGATTTCAGTGTAATACTTTAATCTAATAGAGGGTTTTTCCTAATTAGCGATGCGTTATTAAAATTGGAAATTTGAAAAAACAATACAAGTATAAAATAACGATATTTTCCTCTTATCCATATGAGCGTAGGTTCCATTGTCCTTACTACTTACTAAATGCAACAGTAATACTGTCTGTTTGATACCTCTTGAAGCTAAAACTTATCGAGCGATCTGGATTTGGACGAAATTTGGTAGAGATATATTTTTAAACCCTGACAAGGATAGAGATAAAAAAATTGAAAGTAATTTAAAGTGCACTCCAAATTTAACATTTGTGTTTCTTTCTTTATTCTTGTAAAAACAATAGACATTACTTCATTTGGCATAACTTTAGCATCACGTAATTTGGCTTATTTTATGACGAACAAGTAGAGACTTAGGGAGTCCCCTAAAACTTTTTTTTAATAACAGAAAATCGCACAAATTTGACTTCACAATCAAGCAATATTATTAACATCAGCGTCATCAGCTGCCATTCACATAGTTATTTGTAAAAAAACAGTAAAACTATCAGCTTCTAGTAAATCCATGACAACTTGAACAGTTTCTCGAACAAATCGCATGGCATCTTGTTTCCGTACTAATAATACGAGTACATGAAGATTTAGCCCACGTTTTTTTTTTTACTTAAGATTTATTCCAGAACCACCGTAGAAAGTTCTTACAATAAGTGCCATGTGATATTTTTTTGTTAGTAAATGCGATGTCATTGCGAGATTCTCTTTGAAAAGGTTCCACAGTGTGATCCAGTTAATGCAATAGTATCTACAGCTTGTGAGTGTTGGTATTTTCAGTCGTTCGTGTCTCAGCGTAACGAGTTCTGTATGTAGTCTGGACTTCGGTCCAGCAGATTCCAGCAGGAATCGTTACGCCGATTTACGATTGATTGCAACATGCGTCGACTACATCCTACCTATTACCACGTATACTATTATATATTCTGTGCTATTACCAAGCCGCCCAAAGCACTGTCATGTTATTCTTTAAAACTTTAACAGACATTCGAATATGGTGCGTCGAACCGACGGACCGATGCATTGTGCTCGACACGCCACACCACCGTACAAAGACGGTCCAGTGCATTTCGTACTACAGTACAGTGATCATGTCGACATGCCTCCGACTTTATCCAAAGAAACTAAAATCGCGTTAAGCGTTAAGTTTTAGCGTAAAAACGTCGTAACCACTACACCTTATCGAAAAGCAGTGGGAAAAAAAAGAAAAGAATTGGCAAAATTTTATTTAAAAAACAGAGAGACATTTAATCATATGCGACTTGTGAAAGACCTTGATGATGACGATTTTCGTATATATCTTTAAATGAGTTCTGATTCATTTACTGAATTGTTTGAACTTGTGAAACCATGTATAACTAAAACCGGCACAGTTATGGTTATGAGAAAAGCTGTGACAGCTGAAGAGAGATTACTGGCAAAATTAAAATGAAAAGGTTCATGAAGTGACCTATATTTTTTGAAAAAAGAAGCAACTTATACCTATACCTCCAAAAAAAGTGAAGTAAATTTAAAAAGTTAAATTTCAGTCGACTTAACCTCCTGGATCCCCCGGTCCTCACTTGAGGACATAAAAAAAAATTGAACTTGATTGATTTTGGGTTGAAATTGTGTAAACAACGCATCTGCAGTCCTGATGGTGCTGCGGATGTCTATGGGCGACGGTAATCACTTAACCATCAGGTGAACCGTCTGCTCGTTTGTCTGCTATTACATACAAAAAAAAAAAAAAAAACAGAAATTTTATGTCGGGACCCAGGAGGTTAAATAGTTTTAAGAACGCTACCGCTGTGCACACAATACAGTTGGCCTTGTCAATTGTATTGGATGGATTGGGTCTTTCTTTTAAAATTTGGCGTTGGACATCGAGTGCCTTCAAGGGGTTTTCTTCAAAAATACCAATCGAGTCAATCTGGTAGAGACCCACAAAGACCTGTTTGAAGCAAGCTCCTCCTAACCTATAGGGTTTTAATACCGCAAGCGTTACCTAAAGTGTGTCTTGAGCACTTCTATGTAGCGCAAATGCTGACCGCCGTGCTTTCGTTTACCCTCTACCATCTCTGTATAAAAGACAGCATTGGGTAATTGGTAGTCATCCATGCGAAAGACGTGCCTACACCACGCGTATGACTTAAGCTTCCATGTTTTTTTAATCTTCCTTAAAATTCATTTTTAATCGGATTGAATTAACGTAGTGTGTGAGCCTTTTTCAATATCACATAAAAGCTTTTATCAAAAGGTTTAATATCGATATTTTGTGATCTTTGTTCTGATTAGTTGAAGTGTGAACCAATGACTAATGGTTTTCCAGATACCTATCAACATTAATCAATCAAGGTGTAACGCCTACCTTTCTCGAAATAATTTTAGGATGTTCAAAATTATTTGGTGACTGGTAGTGGTGGCATGTTTTTGCGATTTTTTTAATAATTTCTGCTTTAGCCATTCTTAAGGATGTTTGTGCGCGTAAGAGATATTTATACTCCGATTTAACTGCTAAAACAGGGTTATTAGTTACGTAATGTATGGAGCTGTCAGTCTTAAACTAGGTTAACAATATAATTTTGTATCTCCCATGCGGGCAAGCGGCTCGTAAGGCGGGCATGCGTAACTGCTAACCCTGGGTTAATAGTGTGAAATTGTATGAATTGTCACCCTTATCCCAGTTTTAACGTTTTAGTTAATTTTTCAAACTTTACATGGTGGGCTTAAAATTAATACGTATAAAGTAAAAGCGAAAACTGACTCTTTCGTATAAACAGTAATAATGGTTTCAAGTCGAAATCATCGTTATAAGTTAAAATTCTCGTATGCCGAATTGTAAACAGGCAATGGTCAAATCTATTTGGTAGGAAAATACTAAAACAGGCATACCTACTCCTAAAATACTTCTTTCTTCTTATTCTTTTTCAACCTTTCACCACCCAATGCTGAGTGTAGGTCTCTTCCACTGCACGCCATAGAATACGTAAAATACTTAGCTGGAAATAAATCGCAATGGGCTGACTTTTGGGTATGTCTTCTAAAGGCTTTAACATAAGGTTAAAAAAGGTAAAAATAACCATAAAATTAAAATTTATCTTACTATTTATAATTAAGCGTTATTTTTGTAACGAATTCTATTCTTCGCAAACGAACTCGTGGGCAATAGGTATTTCACAAAACAAGTTTACTTACTCAAACATTTATTTATAAGAATATAAATAACAAAATAATTCATCATTAACAAAAGTTTATAATGCACACTTGAATTATGCATTAGCCTGGATCCAGGTGGAAGCCCTAGATACGCGGGCGTTGACCCCGGGGTAGCGGGCCATAGCGCACTCTTCTCCCCATGAGCATACACCAACGACTACTCCGTTGTGTAGTAGGGGGCCACCAGAGTCACCCTGGCACTGGTCGCGACCACCAACATCCAACCAACCAGAACACAACATGTTGTCAGTGACTACGTCATTCAGCTCAGCATAACGCGCCCTGCACACAGCCTGGTTCACAATCCAGACTTGGACATGACGTAGTTGCTCGGAACCAGGGCCTTCGAACTGTAAAAAAACACACTTTATTATGACCCCATAGCAGAAGAAAACTATTTCGTAAGGCAGCCCGGATTGTGAAAGGAACGTCAGTTAAGTCCTTCGCAAAAAATTGTCTGCATAACTTAAATGGTTATCTTTAAAAGATCGTATATGTTTTTATAGAGGAAAAAATAGTACCGCAACATTATTATTTTTAGTCCATACGCTAACTATAATAATAATAATAATAAATTCCTTTATTTCAGGCAACTTGGCCCATACAATAAATACCTTACCGACTAACATACATATTATAATTAATAATACTTAAAACTAATTAAGCAGGTGACAAAACGGCGTGACTGACTATCCCATTGCTGGGCAATGGTCTCTTTTCCATTCGTCCCTATCGAATTTCGAAACAGTAACAAACTTACCCATTGCGCTCCCCATCCGACTGCCCAAACAGCCTGGTTGTCAGCAACATTGTAGTTAGGGCCAGCAATGGAACCAGCTCGCGCTTGGTTGTTAAAGTTGATGTTTGAAGCGAGACGGACGATGGCAAAATCCATGTCTAAAGTCGCTCTGCTGTATTGCGGATGGAGAATGTTTTGAGCTACGTTGTGCACGACACCTCCGCTGTTGGCGAAGGTAGAACCAACACGCACGCGGAATCTGTTCGGTGCAACGAAGAACCTGCGATAATAAATGTTACACCTCAGGTACTGTAGCTTTGAGAATTAGATATTAATATAAATAACACGTTGAATAAGATATCTTTGTATTAATGCCTGTTGACATTTCTATTGTTTTTTTATGTGGAATTCTCAACGTAACCAACATTTTTTTTTACATTAACCCTTATCAAAAAATAGTGATAAAATCTAAAATATGGGAAAATCATAAAAATAAATACTAATGTATACATGTACATGTCTTTCGGTAAGATCTTTTAACAAGACACAGATTTCATATTAAAAGTGACATTCTACTTTGTTGTGTTATTTATGTATGTGTGTAGGTATGTATGTTACTGTCTGATGCTAATGTATGTGCTTAGGTACAAATATTTTAATATTTTTTCACTTTTAACATGGAAGTAGGTAATTTGTTAAAAAATCTTACCGAACAAGAATTAAAATAGTAAATCACTGAATTCGCAATTTATTCTTACCAGAAGCAGTGAGCTGCTGTCAGGACAGAGCGGTTGTTAAGAATGGTTGCACCACATCCCTGGTTGTAGGTGACAAGGTTCCAGGAAGATAGCAAAGCAGCTTGGAATGGGTATTGTTCGATATTTGTTAAGGAACCACCCACTATTCTCTCATTTGAAGGCACATTTGGGGCCGCTGAAAATTTGACAAATGATATTTACAATCTTTGCATGGTCGCACACGAATAATTTTAATGCCTCATAGAGTAATGAAAATTCAGTTTCATTTTTAACAGGTTTAAATTGCTTTTTTTGTTTTATTTATTAAATCGAATGCTCTTTTTCAATCTCATTCGTGCAATATCTGATTCTTACATAATACATGATAACAAGTTGTGTTTAGTAATTTTCACTTTACAACTACTTTAGGTACAGTTCTGACACGTGTTAACGTGGTATCGGTAGTTTTTTTTCTATCATCAAAATCCTACAATATTTGTGTGGCATATTTTCAATCGGTTAATTACCATACCTGCCACAACGGCTAAGAAAAATCCCAACAAAAGCAGTGTGGTGCGCATGATGCCTCCAGTGTACTATCTTCCTAATTAATGTTGGTTCAACCAGATGGTCACATTTATATTCAATGACATTGTTTTGATAACAATATATATTTTATCGATTTATCAAAAAAGTCAATTAATCAATACTGCCGTCGAACCTGGGAAAACCAATAGGGTTTTTCCAAATTGATGTGAACAGTACGATGTAAAAGAACGTCCAAGTTCTTAAATTTGTTTATAATAGGCAAATTGTTTAACGAATATTTAATAGTAAGAATATTACAAACTAGATTTTAAAAAAATACTCATGTGGTTCTTCATTTTTTTAGCCCAATAAATCATTGGTCCTAAGAAAACCGGTCCTAACATTGAGTCAAGCATGTGTACACCTGAGTTTATTGTTTACCACTTGAAGCCCATTTCAAATCTTATTTAAATCCCGTTGGTAAAAGATGAATAGACGGTTAGATAAAATTATTGAAAGCGCAAACATTTCCAATCGATTTCCTAAATGAAATGACCAGACATCAAGCCAAACTTAAAAAAAAAAAAAAAAAAATCTAATTTGTACCTATGCGTTTCGACAGTACAAGAGAGTCATGCATGGCTCAGCGGTGAACATTGCCAAATACAATTCTTGAGACAACGATAAATGTAGGTAATAGACTTGATTAACTATTTTTCATTAGATACTCGTAGTTACAGAACTTGGCCTGTTTTCAAAGTTGTTGGCATAAAATAACCTCGCATGATTTAACGCACTTCGGGAAGATAATGCTAATCAGCCAAAGTTATAAAATTATTGTGTTAGGACCATGGCTTACAGAGCTAACCAGACGCTGACTGTAACAACTAGTGAGCAGCAACACTCAGAACATCTTCAACTACAGTCAACGCAACTCAGTGTAATGGTTTTTGCGTGTAGTCTGGCTTCTGTCCAGCGGTTTCACCAGAAAAATCGTTACGCTGATTTGGGATTGACTGTATGTCCAACGAGAGAAGACAATGAAGGACCACTAAGTCTACTGCGTTAAGAAGAAAACTCTTACTACGTTGGCGCCTTCTGTAATTCAAAATAATGTACAGGAGACAGCATTGTCGTTATTGAGGGTGTTAATCGCACGCTCAATAACAACAGTGTTGTTTTGTACTCTGACTTCACAACAGATTGATAGAATAAATTAATGGATTGAGAAGAGAAAAATAGACAATTCTACGAATATTCTTGGTAAATCTGGCCCAGACTCCGAAGAAGGTGGAATAAAGTTCAAGAAGGAGAAAAAACTCTTTGTGGGTAGGTAAGCTTTTTTTACAGTGATATAATATATGATGCTTTGGTTTTCAGGCCACAGGCTTAGCTTAGTCGAAAAGCTTGACCAAATTAAAATTCAGTTTAAATAAACAAAAAAATATCAAAAAATAGAACCGACTACAAAAACCTTGAAAATATTTTTCTAGGTACCTACTAACTCGAAGTCGGTGACTCAGCACGAGACAGTAGCAGTGGAACAATCGTCGTCTACCTCACCTCCATACCATGGGTTTCAATCCATCCTGCTAGGTGTCGTGCTGAGTCACCGACTCCGACGAATATTTTCAAGGTTTTTGTAGTCGGTTCCATTTTTCGTAATTTTTTTTTTGTTTTTTTTTTTAATCGGGTTTACTTTTTGTTAAAGAAAATTCTTTATTTCTCACTTTTTAGTGAGATAACGATTCCATTAAGCCCACACACGGCTTAATTACGTTGTTTTATAACAATTTAAAGTTCCGTTGCCTACCTTCCGGCTTCAGCATCAGATCAGTTCGAAAGAATCATTAACTTAAAGCTTCTTCTTAGCCACTTATCTAGGTATATTAATTGTGACCATATATAGACGTGCGAGCATTATTTAGCTTTGACGAGTTCCAAATTAGGCCACATCTACGGTCTTCTTCATCAGGTCCAGTTTACCAAATGATACTTTCTGAATGTAAATGCTTATCTTAATGCTAAAAATGACAAAATCGCCATAGGAGTGCCTATAAAATTTGAGGTTTTCCCGCGATTTGGTACCACCTCAGAAGAGTACTCTTTCGAAAAAAAAAACAGAATTTTAAAAATTAGTCCACAATTGACTGAGCAATTTGTGAATATACATAAAACGAACAAACATTGGAACGTAGAACCTCCTTTTTTTGAAGTCGGTCAAAATAATGTTTGTCTATTCATAAGTATTGTAACTAGTTCTCAGCACCTGCATTCCTGCCATGCCCAGCTATTTCTCAGTTAACGTTTCATAACAACATAATCTTTTATTTCCGTATTTTTTATTTATTTATTTAATTGTGTTGTTGTCCTCGCTGCTGTTTAATTGCGTTGTTCGTCTTTGTGCTCTTTTTGTTTGGTTGTTTTTTGTGTTTTATGATGTACCGAAAAATATTTACGTACATACATGTTTAATTGTTATCACTCGAGTTACGACTATCATTATCTGACATGACATGGCAAAACTATTGTACGGAAATTTTAATTTATGACTTTCTATCTTAGAATAGGTCTCTGACATAATATTATGCCACATATATATTTATAATTATAAAGTACAGTAAGTAAAGTAAGTGCTGTAAATTGATGTTTAAGTAGCCCGCCCCCTCAATTACCTGATACTGTGCGCGTGCCCTAGTATGAAATCAATGCAGTTAAAATATTGGCGAAACATTATAGGTATGAATCAGTAAAGAATATGACTCATCAAAAAGAACATTTAAATAAAAATAATTTTTTTTACCTCAATATTTTTTAACAAGGCATTTTTTTACGTAACAAACCAATCTTCTTTAATAGACAAAACCTTATACATTCGTATAAAGCAAATACGTCGTATCGTATAGTGCAAAGTTGTTACAAACCTGGAAATAGGAATAATTAAGCTGTCATACCGGGTGTAGCCTGTAATATGAGCAAATAATTATACAAAGATCATACTCTTCAAAATTAACAACTTATTAGTTTTTTAATTTTTATTACACTTTAAAGTTTATTCGAAGAAGCAATGTAAAGCAAAATGTTTGTGGCGTGACAGGCAACATCATTTGTGTTTAATAAAATAACAAAGCAGTAGGTATTTAATTTGTAAAAAAAAAGTAAAATCTAAAGACTCCATTATTTTAAAAAGTCGCTGAACTAATGTTGTTCAGTTTGACGAGTACGATCTATGTTTTAATTATTTGCTCGTATTACAGGTCACACCCGGTATAACCCGTAGGGTTATTAGCTATCGTATAACCCTTTATTTTCAAATTTTAAGAATCAGTTTTCATCATTGTTTGTTTTATATGAATAGCATCCCGTATAAATCTATCCCTTAAAATTGGCCAAAGAGTGGTGAAACAGAATCTAATGTTATCTCAAAAGTCTCAATAACTATCAATGGCCTTGTTTGACACCCTCAAGGAATTATATCTACCCAATTTCAAGTTTCTATATGCATAAGTGATTTTTGAAATAGCGCGCAAGGTAAATTCATAAAAATAAAAGTGACATGTAATATTAAATAATCTTTTTAATTTAAATATATTAAATGTACTGTCAGTTAATTCAATTGCCTTTAGCAATGTCAAATTCATCCAAGTCTAGATTGCTATGGATTAACACGTTGACTGCGGGAAGAGGCACAATGAGCCCCATGCGTGGCCGAAACTCGGTGCGGCAGCGAAAATGGTGTACTTTCGTACGGTGCGGGAAGGGTATCTTGGGCAATCATTGAAGTAGGACAGAGACAAATATTGTTTTGTGTATAGCTTCAAAATTTTAACAATATAGCATACTTAGTTTACGTGAGGGGCACATTGGACCTCACCAGCACTGAATGACTTGTTTTTCTTTTCTGTGCTGGACGGGGTCCAATAGACCTTCGACCCCTCGCGCACCCCTTCAGCACTTATTGTTTACCAATGTCAACAGGTAGTGATGAGCCGCATGCCGCATATGAACCGCGAAAGTGTGTTGTCTTGTCCTCATTTACGTACATATTGATTGTGTGAATTTCAAGAGTTTGTGAAGGAAAATGATTCAATTCGTCCTCTGCAAACACCATATCGTAATTTATTTAGTTCGGTTAAAAACGTAAATAGGGTCCCCTACTCACGTAAGTCCATCCACTAGTCGACAGCTATCACTTAGATTACAAACTTTGAAGTCCACTGAATAACGGAACCCAGAAAGAGGTTTTTCTTGGGGGGCACATTAATAAAAACTATTTATTTCAACAACTATTCATTCATTCATTAAATTCTTGGTCGATAATGATTATAATATCGTAAGCGTGTCCCATCCCTAATAGAGCTTCAGTCGGTCAATTCAGTGCGGCAAAAGGTCTAAAAGACCCCTTAACTTTGAATATTTTTTTAAAATAGTTCTAAAAGTCCGAGGCCGGGGCGAAGCCAGAACCATATTGCTGAATAGATGTAGATGGCCTAGGTATAAATCTCTATGCAGTACGATATACCTCCAGGGTAAAATATTCGATTTTCTTTTTCTTGCGTGGTGGGGCACAATAGACCTAGTGCCGCACTGAAATTTAAGTAGGGTAGGGGCCCTTTGGACCTATTACCGCACCAAAATCACAAACACGTAAATCAGTCCCGCAGTCAACGTGTTAAGCATTAGACTGAATCCAGGCGGTGAAGCGTGAGACGCGAGCGTTGACTCCCGGGTAGCGCGCGAGGGCGCACTCTTCACCCCACGAGCACACGCCGACGACTACTCCGTTGTGGACTAACGGGCCGCCAGAGTCACCCTGGCACTGGTCGCGACCACCAACATCCAGCCAGCCAGAGCACAACATGTTGTCAGTGACGGTGCGACCAATTTCAGCGTAACGAGTTCGGCACGTATTCTGGTTTATGGTCCAGATTTGAACGTGACGTAATTGCTCAGAACCAGGCCCTTGGTACTGCAAAATAAAGTCCACATTTTAAGAAAGAAACACATTTTTCACAACACAACAACAGACAACACTACACAAGACACAAAAATATTATTAACACACACACACACACACTTTTTAACATTAATACAGAATAACTAAGAGCCACGTTAATAAAACTAGGTAACTCCGAGTTAAACGCATGTAAAAAGTCATACGTAATGGTATCTTTCTATTTGTATGTATTTGTATTGGAGACATACCCATTGAGCTCCCCATCCCGCTGCCCACACAACTTGGTTGTCAGCAAGGTTGTAGTTTGCACCAGCGATGCTTGCCGCCCTAGCTTGGTTATTGAACCCAATGTTACTAGCCAGACGAACGACAGCAATATCGTTGTCCGTGGTCCAAGCGTTGTACTGAGGGTGGAGGATGTTTTGAGCCACGTTGTGCACTACACCACCGCTGTTGGCGAAAGTGGAACCAACACGCACACGAAATCTGTTTGCTGCCGTAAAGAACCTGCAATAACAGATAGTTAAGTAAACAATAATTTACTATGCAAGAGAAAATAACACGTCCATATTTAATTAAAACACCTGGTTGTACTGATGATATACCAACGTAAAGAGACGAGCATAGGGCATTTATCCTAATCTTGATGCTGTTCTTGCTCTTCCACATATAACCTTCTCTACACTATGGCAACTTGGAGTTTAATCTACAAAACTTTCTAGTCTTAACTTACGTGTAGCAATGAGCCGCTGTTAAGCAGGACCTGTTGTTCAGAATAGAGCACCCACAAGATTGGGTGTAAGTGACGAGATTCCACGAGGAAAGAAGAGCTGCTTGGAATGGATATTGCTCAATGGTAGTCAAAGAACCACCAACTATCCTTTCGTCTTTGGCCACATTTGGTGCACCTAAAACAACGAAGTCTCTTAGTATTGAACTTTCTGGGGTCAAAAGAAATTAAGTTTTTAGATGGATTAGGTGCATAAATATTAAATACGTACCCGTTGCCAAGGCTAAGCCTAAAGCCAACACAAGCAAAGAGGCACGCATAGTTCCGGTTCACAACTCTCGATGCAATCAGGGTATGTGAAACAGGTTATTTTATAAGAATCTTTTATCAACTAATCGTTTGCTATCACTTAATATGACTTGCAACGAGGACTACTTAATTATATTAAGATAAGTGAGGTTTTCCCAAATTACTTTAATCAAGACCAAAAATAATTAGGTATATGATAGAGTAGGTGTATGATAGTGACGACGGTGCTAAAAAAACTGTCTTCTTCACTTTGAAATTTTGGTGCTCGTTTCTGCTTTGTCTAGCGGCCGTGAAGAGAGAAGATCCCGTTGCTTCTTCTAAATCTAGAAACAGAGATGTATCTAATACCGAAAACATGTTTTTAAATTAAAATATTTTATAAATAAAATAAATCTCACTCACATCCCACATGTTTTATTTCACCACGTCGTCTGCCCCTGTGAGTTAATCATGAAGCCAAAGTTATGCACATGTATTATTTGTTCAGAATAGAAATGTTTATTTTAGGTATTTGTCCATGGTTAAATTATTTGTAAAATATAATAGTTTACTATTGGTAAGAGAAACATATACGTAAGTACGAAATTAACCTAATAAGAATATTATCAGCCAAAAAAACAGATAATCTTTAAAAATTTACTTTGATTGAATAGGTAGGTACATTTACTATTGTACAAGTCTTTTATTGGAACTTTTGATGCCAGGCCAGATGTACTCGTAGTACTGGATGTGTTCGCTGTTTAGTCAATCTAATAGAACCATCTACACAAATAATATTGGATCTAACGTTGAAGAAAATTGGTAACCAACCCGGGACTCAATGTATGTATGTATGTAAATACTTTATTGCACATAAAACACAAAGTAATACAAAAAGAAAACAACAAACCAAAAGAGTACAAAGGCGAACTTATCCCTAAAAGGGATCTTTTCAAGCTAACCTAAACTAGAAAGGAAAACTCAAAGATAGGCGAACAGTAATTTATGTACAGTGAGAAGAAAGAAATATATAACATAAATAAATATACTAAATAAACAACAATTAGTATGACAAATTATATATAAACATATATATATATATACTAGCTGACCCGGCAAACTTCGTACCGCCTTGTTTTTTCAAATCAAATTTCTCAAATGGTTCGATGATTGTTTGAAATGGTTAAGTAAAATAAAATGCGAAGCTGTTTTTATATTTTAATATGAAATCAGTTAAGCGTTGGCTTGTATCCAGGTAGTAAAGCGTGAAACGCGAGCATTAACCCCGGGGTAGCGAGGGAGAGCACACTCTTCTCCCCACGAGCACACGCCAACTACAACTCCATTGTGGATGAGGGGGCCGCCAGAGTCACCCTGGCACTGGTCGCGACCACCAACGTCCAACCATCCAGCACACAACATGTTGTCAGTAATGGTGTCACCGATTTCAGCATATCGCGCCCTGCACACATCTTGATTCACGGTCCAGATTTGCACGTGACGTAGTTGCTCAGATGCAGGTCCTTCAAACTGTA
Source organism: Choristoneura rosaceana (assembly GCA_037349165.1). NCBI lineage: Eukaryota > Metazoa > Arthropoda > Insecta > Lepidoptera > Tortricidae > Choristoneura > Choristoneura rosaceana. The sequence goes on from JAZBNJ010000026.1 coordinate 5,969,880, forward strand.
AAGATAATGACACAACAATCCATTATTCATACATGGCATGATTTTACATAGAATAGTGATTGAACATACCTAATCTAAACAACATCGCCTTTACAGGGAGGCGAATTTTTGCCATAAATTCTAAGACGCCATCCATCGTAAATTAAATTCCAGTCGAGTCTGACTCATGCACTAAGGTTTTTTTACTTAAAAACACTATTTGTTAAATTTTTGGTCGCCTTCCGTGAAGTCGCCAAGTGGTCGCAGCGGAAGACCAGCGTTGGCCTACACGGCCAACACTATGCTGAGCTGCGACCGTTTCGTGCTTTCGCATATTGTTTTTTTTTGTTTTTATGTATTTTTATTCTGTTTTTATTTTAAGGTTCAAAGTGTGAATAAATATATTTCTATTTCTATTGAAAAAAATAAGATTGTGTTACCCAGTAAGTGGTGAAATAGAAAAATATATAATTACATATGAATGATGAATCAATTAATAAATAATAATTACTGATGAGAAGTAGTAACCACAGCTTGTTACCCATGGTTTTTGTGTGATTATAATATAAAAAAACATTGTATCTTTTGCTTGCGTGGACTTCAAAATATCACTTTAAGAGATTCAAAAAAACCTTCTTTTTTTAACTATAACGGATTGTGTTATTAATTACTGTTACATTGTTACATTGCCACATCTTCCAATAAGTCTTAGTGGGAATTGTTTTAGGATGTAGGCTATACTTATCGCATTATTTTAATTTACTCTTACTATTAATTCTGTACTAAGTATCTGTTTTTTCCCCAATAAAGAGAAAAAAATATATATATTTAATTTCAACCACCCATTGCTAAAAAAAACAGCCAATAGTTTGTCGGACGCGCCCAGGATAATTAGGGTTTCGTGCCATTACGGAAAATCAAATAATGTTTTTCTAAGGATTTCGTATTGTTTACTCCTTAACTACTAATAATTCTCAAGCAATCTTAGTCACTATAATTTTCCTTGTAAATTTGATGTATTTAAGTACTAGGTACCATTCTGAATTTTGTTCAAAATTTTCCACCCAACAACAGTTTAGGTTTTAGAAGGGGGGAGGACGCTCGATTTTAATGAAAATTTGCACTTTAAAGTAGAATACGAGTATTTCGCAAACAGAAAATAGAAAAATCGTCTTAGCAACCACCCAATGGCTTTAAAAGACCTATCCAACGATACCCCACACTATAGGGTTAGTCGAAAAAAAAAAACTCTTACCCACTTTACGTCTATGGGAGGTACCCTGTTTTTATTTATTGTATTGTCATGCCAAATTACAGCTTTCTAGTACTAATGACAGAGCGCAGACGGACAGACATGGCGAAACTATAAGGTTCCTAGTTGACTACGGAACCCTAACTTGATAACTACGGAACCCTAAAAACAAATTACGCAGACACACAGCGTGATCCAAAAAGGGTTCCATTTCTAGGGTCCCGTCGAACGTACTTTGATCATGTGCCCTGAAACTAGTATAAGTACTCTTAATATACCTATCGAAAGCTTACCCATTGAGCTCCCCATCCGATGGCCCATACAGCTTGGTTGTCAGCCAAGTTATAGTTTGAGCCTGCGATGCTTGCAGGCCTGGCCAGGTCGTTGTGCACAATAACTGAAGCCGTTCTAACGATGGCGATGTCGCTATCGGCTGTTGGAGGGTGATATTGTGGGTGGAGGATGTTCTGAGCAACGTTGTGCACGACTCCGCCACTGTTGGCGAAGGAGGAGCCAACACGCACACGGAATCTGTTCGGATCCGTGAAGAACCTGCAATTATTTAAAGTCTCAAGTTAGTTGAGGCGCATATTAAATCACCATAGTTCCTTTTAATAGGGATTATAATTACACAAGTGCGAGCGAACTCAAGTATGCGATGAACAGTGCGATATTTCTATTGAACGACAGAATGATGGTGTCCCGATGTAGCACTGGTCCAGAATACAAATTTACGAAAGTATCTATGTGCGATGCTAAATTGTGCGACATATTTAAATACTATAGTTAGTACAGACGTTTTCAACCGGTGTGCCGTGGCACAGCAGTGTGCCGCGTATATTTTCAGGTGTGCCGCGAGTGTCGCGTAGGGTATGCTTTTTGGGGTTTCGTACTTAAAGGTTTCAACAAGACCCTATTAATTCGCTTCTGCTATCCGTTATGAAATACATATTATGGGTATACTGTACGGAACCCTCTACTCGCCAGTCCAACTCGCACTTAGCTATTTTTACTGGTGTGCCGTGATACTTTGATTGACGAAAAGTATGCCGTTAAAACCAAAGGCACTGGTCCCACCGGCGGCTACAAACTATTAGCGAGTATAAAACTATAAACTACAAACGAGTGGGCGAGAGGCGAGAAGCGAGTATAGTTTTGCTAGTTTAGACGCTCGTCTATAAGCGAGTGTTTGCGTGCGACGGGCGATTACTTGCTGCACTAGCTCAGCTCGAGTACCGTTGAGCTAGTTTTATAGTCGATAGCTTATCGCTGCGGTCAACTAGTAGACAGTGGTCCCACCGCCAGCTATCGGCGAGCTCGGCGGTCAACTAGTCAAATTCTGTACTAGAAACAGTTGACAATCGGCGGGCGGCTAGTAAACAATTCTATGGAATTATCGCTTACTCGCCGGGCGGTGGGAGAGTATCTTCGCCGGCAGTGTGAACAGCCAGCTATGAACTATAAAAATATAACTCTCTCTTTTATGTACACGGAAGCGATTATCTTTTGTTCGTTTCTTGGGCTAGAAAATAGCCGATAGCTCATAGCTTACTAGCTCGCGGTGGAACCAGTGCCAAAAGGTTGAAAACCCTTGCGGTAGTAGGTACTTAGTTAAGTTAAACGATTAATTTTAGAAATTAGATTAAAAATTTCAAATGAAAACATTTACATACAAACATCGCAAGTTAAACAATCTTATAGAGTTAGGATATTATGTATTTCAATGATAAACTTAAAACTATTAATTAAACACACGTGTACAATACAGTAACTACTCCTATGTATACTTATCAATTCACAGGCACTTCAAATAGCAACGTTTTGGTAACCGGTTAATTTTAGAAGTGATTTATTTACTACCTACATCAATAAACTAAGTTAACTTTAACACTAAGTTATGTTAACTTACATGAAGCAGTGGGCAGCAGTGAGGACGGAGCGGGTGTTTAAAATAGACGCGCCGCAAGACTGGCTGTAGGAGATGAACAGCCACGTGGACAGAAGAGCCGCTTGATACGGGTACTGGTCGATGGTTGTCAAAGCACCACCCACTATTCTTTCTTTTTGGGGTGCACTTGGTGCCGCTGCCACTGTTGATACAAGTGAAGGATTAAAGGCGATCCCCGCCAATAGGAACGATGACGCCATTAAAAAATAATTCGAAGGCACAATTCCAGTAAAAAAAAACGCTTTACTTTAGCCCTGAAAAGGCCCTGAAGCCCAGATTAATTTTCGATTTATTGTAAAATTAGATGTTTTGTTGCTTTAAAACAAATAAACAGTTAGTTGATTGAGTTGCCGGATAATGACATCAAAATTCGCTATTGCCATTGAAACTCTATGGGAGAATTGTGTTTTGACAGCTCATAAAAAGTACGTGAGTTGATTGGTCGTGTCAACGTCCCTATTGTCATTGCACGATGAACACTCAATGTCTGCATCAATTGAAAATCTTTTTAATTAATAATGTACCAACATAACTAGTTCTGTTAACTATCATTCCCAATCTTTGCGTGATCCATACTAATATTATAAATGCGAAAGTGTGTTTGTATGTTTGTGTGTTTGTCCGTCTTTCACGCTGTGTGGTAAAAGAGACACGTATATTAGTTCACACTGCCGGCGAGAACTCGCTCTTACATCTTTTGTCGCAGCGACAAGAGCTATAAAACTTGCTCAGCGAGACTCGCTCGTCGTCGGCGGTGGGACAAGTTCCTATTATTGAGAAATGATAAAATGTAGAGGAACTACTAGGAACAAGAACTCACCCAGAAAGACTAGAATTCACATATAATAATTTTTTTCTTTTTTTTGAGCATAAACAATTTAAACTCACCCGCCACTATGGCGAGGCTGCAAGCCAACACAAACACAGCAACACGCATCATCGTCCAATCGCTGAACTGTTTTTTAAAAACTGAGATCTTTTAATTTATACAAACTGATTATCTATGAGCATCATTTTAATCAAATAATCGGTGCGTTTCATTAATTTTTCCATTTTAGATAAATAGGGTTTTCCCTAATGTGGATGCAAAACATAGTGAAGAACCAATCAAAAGCTAAATCCTATCTATAATTATTTTTAACGTAATGAATGTCTGACAATTTATCTGTGATACAATTATTTTATTGAACTCATCATCATCATCATCATCATCATCATCATCATCATCATCATCATCAGCCGGAAGACGTCCACTGCTGGACAAAGGCCTCCCCTTAGAACGCCACAATGAACGACAACTCGCCACTTGCATCCACCGGTTTCCCGCAACTCTCACGATGTCGTCAGTCCACCTGGTGGGAGGCCTGCCAACGCTTCATCTTCCGGTTCGTGGTCGCCACTCGAGGACTTTTCTCCCCTAACAGTTATCTGTTCCTCGAGCGATGTGGCCTGCCCATTGCCAATTCAATTTACATATTTTTCCAGCTAAGTCAGTGACTTTAGTTCTTCGACGAATTTCCGTATTCTGGATTCTATCGCGCAAAAAAACTTTATGCATAGCTCTCTCCATAGCTCGTTGCGTGACTCTGAGCCTCTTTAAGAGGCCAACAGTTAAGGGCTACGTCTCAGCGCCATAAGTCATCACTGGCAACACACACTGGTCGAAGACTCTAGTCTTCAGGCACTGCGGAACTGTTATAGTTCGATTTATTGAACTAAATACACATAATAAGGGCAGATTAATCATATAAGTGTGCAAGTAAAATAGATAGTTGGTAAATGTTAGTTTTAATATCAAAATATGCAGTTTACAATGACATGTCCTGACTGAGACCCATTAAGACGTTCACTAAGAAATGTTTCATCAAAATGAAAAAATCTACATAGAATCTACATTTTTACATAATATGAATCAAGATCGAAAATCGGAAACAAAAAGGGTGTAACTATGTAAATATTTAAATGAAATTGAAGAGTCTGACAAAAGATTAAAAAGTTAAGCGTTAGCCTGGATCCAGTTGGTAAACATAGAAACGCGGGTGTTGACGCCAGGGTAACGCGGCAGAGCACAGCTCTCTCCCCAGGATCGGACTCCAACAACCACTCCATTGTGGAGGAGAGGGCCACCAGCATCGCCGTAGCACTGATCGCGACCACCGACATCCAACCAGCCAGCGCACATCATGTTGTTGGTAATCGTGCGACGCAACTCGGAGTACCGGGAACTGCAAGTGCCCTGGTTCACGGTCCAGATTTGAACGTGACGAAGCTGTTCTGACGGAGGACCATTGACCTGGAAAACCAGAAAATATTCATGATGACTACGAGTAGGTAATGAAATTGGACGCTAACCAAATAAAAAGGCATAGGCGCTTCGGTAAACTGGCTTGTTTACATGCTAAGGTGCTGGCACACCCAACCTACTAGCGTTAGTTGACGTCAAGCGATGTCATTGATTGATTGAAGAATAAAATTAGTCTGCATTTTTGCGCCGCTGAAATAACCTTAGACTTTGCAAATTTTTAGGATTCAGCACCTTAAAAGGAAACTGTTTGAATTTATATTACCACTTGTGCATCTGTTTGTATGTTCATCTGTCATAGCTAATTGGCATGTATTTTAAAATAAATAGATTATAAGTTATTTAAGAATACCATGCAAATTTACCATTCTCTTTCCTCTTAGGTACTTCTGAAAGTACTAATCTGCGGCTTATAATATCATTGTAGATCTATCAATATTGTGCATAAATATGGAACCCCTGGTTTGCAAATCTGAGCCAGTTTTATTTATTAACCGACTAAAACAACGGAGGAGGTTCTCAAGTCGACGCTATGTTTTTATGAACACGTACTCATATAGGTATATAACTTTTAACAGAGTAATCCGATTTTGATAATTATGTTTTTATTCGATAGGGTATACCTTGGAGTTGGTATTATACAAATTTGGAAAAAACCCATGGTTGGGAAAAAAATAAATAAAAGCTTTTTAACAAAAAAATTAAACCGCCAAAAAACCGAGAAGCCAAAAATAATAAAGCTTTTTCTCCTTTTTTCCCATTTAACCTTAATCTAAGTATTGTTTGAAGTCGGTGCCTCAGCACTAGTCATCAGGAGTGATAGAAACCCATCAGGTAGACGGCTATATTATATCCACTCTTGATGGCTAGTACTGAGGTTTCTCATCGGTTCCATTTTTTATCGACTTGTTCGATCAAAATTAGAGTTACAAGTACTTAGTACCTGCGTACGTATATGTCACCGCTAAGTTCATATCTGCTCTCATAATGGCCGGTCACTACGGTATATATCAGTTACAGTTTACCAAAACAATGAAGACGTCTGGTTAGCCTAATGGTTAGGGACCCTAACAATGAAGCTAGGGGGGTCTTTTTGAATTAGCTTAACCATTGCCTAGTAGCTCTTGTTAGTACCTAGTAGTTTCTGTTTATATATGCTTATTATTTAATGAAGTTTACTAGCTGAGAATACTCACAGAGGTATATCCCCATCCGATTCCCCAAACCGCTTGGTTGTCGGCGACGTGGTAGTTGTTGCCCGCGATGCTGGCGGCACGGACTTGGTTGTTGAAGACGATGTAGGTGGCGGTGCGGATGACGGAAATGTCATTGTTGCCAGTCCACGCGCTGTAGCCGGGGTGGTTGATGATCTGAGCCACGGTGTGGACGACACCGCCGCTGTTGGCGTAGGTGGATCCGACACGCACGCGGACTCTGCTGGACGCATCCCAGCTGGAGAGAGACGGATAATATCAATTATTTAAAGAGGTCAAAATTATATAAGAATGGGTGGGAAGACACAAACACACACACACACACACACACACACACACACACACACACACACACACAAGCGTCTATTGGGCTATTATAAATGTTATTTATTGTAGTAACCGCGCTTTAAATTTTCTTAAATAAATCTACATATTTCGGTTTTTTTGTTGTCTAGGTTGTTGTAGTTATTTTTGTAGTTTTTCTTTTCCTTTGTTCCATGTTTTGTTAATTACCTGTAACAATGAGCAGCAGTCAGGATGGCTCTGGTGGTGAGGATGGATCCTCCACAAGACTGAGTAAATGTGATGCCATTGCTGGCGTAAAGCAGAGCCGCTGCGTAGGGATACTGGTCAATCGTTGTCAAGGCACCGCCAATGATCCTCTCAGAGGACTTTGAATCAGCTGAAAAACGAATTTTTTATAACAAAAATATAATATATTCAATAAATAAAGGAGTTTTTGCCCTATATTATAAAATTTAAGTAAGTACATTCAAAATAAAAAAATAAAAAACTAATTAATACTGACCCACAACAGCGGCAAGGCACACTGACAACAAAACCAAAGAAGCACGCATGGCGACTTTTTGAAGTGTGTTGGTGTTATGTGAAGAGTGTTAGAGACTGTGTTCTGTTCAGTATTAGATTTACTATTTATACTAGTTATGTTAAACTTCTGATTTGGATAACGTTGATATCGCCTCTAATCTAGAGAGTTTTCATGGAAACCTAATTACGCGGCAATAATATTTCTTATTTTTTTCTAGCTAATTGATAAAAGAGCATTAACATAGCATGTTTCGATATAATAAGAGATTATACTAGCCAAGGGCGTGTCGGTCACACAACATCATTAAAAATACCTAAGTATGTCGTACAGGGTTCCGTAGGCTCGGAGTTTTGTGTCCGAGAAATTTCATCAAGTAACATCATAAGCAACTTGCATTGGTGCTAAGTTCCTACGTTTATTTTTTGTTGGAGAATGTCACTTACTTTAAATATAACCTTTAAAGTTAAATCGAACTCGTTCCACTAAATACAAAAATATGGTAATAAGCAATTTAAGCTTACAATAATTCCTGATTTGTTTAATGTTAAACTCAGTTTTGTAATTAATTTACTTACCTAGGGTATATGAATTTCATGTGCAAACTTTAACTTTCAGGTACGTTCCACTGAAATGCTGTGAAAATTTCCATTCATTTAAGACGATTGAAGAGCAAGCACACAAGACGTAGGTACGTGTAATGTTTTAATAATTTACATTCAACATCTGCGTTACGAAGTATCTTTGATTATCTATACTGCGTTCAGAGATTTTTTCTCAGAATGCTGCCTTAAAACGAGCTTTAGTGATCTATTTATATTATGTATTTCGACCTTTCTTTCCTTACAAAGTATACCTGTAAATATTACAGCTTGTCAAAAGGAATTGGAACACTGGACTGTATCTATAATAACAGATATACGAGTAGTACAAAGTTAGGAAGGAGTTTGAATTTATAGATTAATTTTGTAAACCAATCACTTTAAGCCTTTTAATTATATTTAAGATAAATATTACAAGGTTTCCCTACTTTTATAAACGAAGTCTACATCAACTGTGCATTTCGTCCAAAATCCGGCTCAAACTCCATCTCAACTATTTCGGTCGTCCGCCCACCGCTCCTGTACCCGCATACAACCCAATCGGGTATAAGTTTGACTAACTATCGTAACAATGCTTACATTTTATACAATGTGTTACCGGCGGGAGGTTAAATTAACGTATTTCTGTAACTTAAACATGACATTAATTTAATTAACAAACTAAAATTTAAGCTTTGATATATTCTAACAAAATTTTAATTGCTAGCAATGTACAGCAAAGTAAATTGACAAGTATGTGTAAATGAGGCCGACGGATACTTTGATTATTACTTGTCAATTATTTGCTGTAAGTACATTGCTGGCAATTAGAATTTTGTTAGAAAGTTAACAAAATCTGGCTGCTGGTAACACACTGTACAATCGCATAGGATATTCAAAATGCTTTCAGATTATGTGAAGAATTTGTAAATAATTGTTTAAATATTGGAGCTAAATAAGTATGCGGTTTGTTGAGAGACGACGGGCCTTGTGTCACTACTTGCTTTGTGCCACCTTGGTGCCGTCTACCTTGGAGAGATTAGAAATTGCAATTTCTGGATCCAGCATACCGTGCTGGATCCAGCGGCGAGGATTAGAAAGAAGATATTAGTTACTATGTCTTTAACCAGCCGCCTAAACAGCGCGGCGTTGTCATTCAATCGCACAGCGTACTACACTAGCTACATAGCAGAAAATTATCTTAAAATTAAGATTAATTTTAATATTAATTAATTATGAAAATTATTTCGCATCCACCGCGATCCCGCGATATTATCTGGAGGCCGTATTGCCTAACGTTTGTGACGCTCGCGATCGTAATCAAAGGACAGGTTTCGCATACAAAAACTGTCATTTGATTGCGATAGCAAACTTCAATAAAGTTAGGCAATACGGCCTTAGGTCGTCGCTCCGTCTTGTTGGAGGCGTACCGCTCGAAGGATGCGCGGTGGATGCGGAAAGCACAAGACCGGTCTGAGTGGAGAACCTTAAGAGTGGCCTAAATATGTCCAGCAGTGGACGTCTTTCGGCTGAAACGATGATGATGATGAAAATTATTTATTAATTATATCTTTAATGCTGTATTCATTTTTTTTCTTACTTTATTCAGTCAATTGTTTTCATCTCAAAGAACCATCAAAATTGATATACTTAGTTACCACTAAATGAATAAAGGTTTTTAATTATTTTAGTAGTTTGTGGTAGTAAACAGCTTTTTATTTCTATATTTTTTTCGAGGCTTAAGTGCACCTGTGTGACTATGCCAGCCTCATATGGCCACATTCATCAAACACTTCTCCTGCGATGTCCAGGTTATTTAGCTGCAAAAGAGTGCTTGATAAACCTGTAAATTCGTACTACATCTTCCGATACCGGTCAACTCAAAATCATATCCACTGCACCATTGACCATAGGCCTTATTGCCTAACGTTTCTGACACTCGCGATCGCAATAAAATGACAGCTTTTGTACGTGAAATATGTCATTTGATTGCGATCGCGAGTGTCTAAAACATTAGGCAATACGGCCTCAGGTCCGTATCACTCAAATACCTCTCACGATAAACAGCTTAAATTAATAAATAAACAAACAAATTCATTAGAATCATGTATTTTTATTACATTTTTGCTGGATCCGCGCTGGATCCAACTGGATTGAAAATGCTGCTGGGTATTTCCACGAGCGTCCCAAACGCTGTCAGTCCCTAGCTGTTTATATTAAGAAGTAAATAATTCATATGCATTGATTTTTGTATTGAAATAGATTCTGGCATGAGTACAGAAACTATTTACGTCATAATTAAAAAACAATCTGCCTTCCAATTCTTGAAATCTCAGGCAAGGGACTGACAGCGGTTGGAACGCTCGTGGAAATACCCTGCTGGATTACAATCCTTAGGGGAGATCTCTGGTGTGGGACAGACATTTGTCGACATTCTTACCGCGTCACATCCAAAGCACCGCTCAGGGCCGAAGCAGCTGCTGAACAGGCTCAAATAAACAAGAGCCGCAATACTAGACCGTGGACGGCAGACACTAAAAAAAAATTAAAGACCTCAGACGACACTAGGGCTGGTACTTATCTCTCTCAAAGACTAGAAATTGCATTTCAGAAAGGTAATGCGGCTAGTGTCCTAGGGTCGACGACTGTGCCAGAAAGTCTCGACGACATATTCTATACTTTGTATTTGGGAAATTTTATTAATTATTGTTTTTTTATTTATATTAAATTGATTAAGCCCTCTTGTTTTGAGAGGAGGCCTGTGCCCAGCAGTGGGACGTATATAGGCTGGGATGATGATGATGATTAAAAAAAGACGCTTATTTAAACCTCTTGTCAATAATATTTTTTTATTAATTAATTACACAATGATTAGTAACTTCATAAAATTTGGTAGATGGTTCATGATACAGGGCTAACGCTGTTCACAAGCAATTTAATGATCACTTAAAATATTTGATAAGTCACTCTAATAATCATAGAGTTATTAAGACGATAATATTTTTATCTCACAAGTGTTCTCAGTATGGCTTAACTTCGTGTTGTTCACGATTAAGATACCTTATCGATATTTACTGTTTTTTGATTTCTTAAATGCTTACGATATCGAAGAAATCGACTCACATCCTGGCAGTAGCGAGAAGCAATATACAAGCCAATGGTCACTTATTAAAAAATGTTAGTGTTATAATTCGTTAATTTAATACAGTACAATCTTTCATTGCTAAGCTTCGTCATTATCCGTACCTAAATGCTGAACCGAAGCTGGTGTTCGATAAGTATACACATTTGACTTCATTCCATATGATATTTTCACTTAGAGATCAATTTCCATTTACATATTTCAAGCTTTCAGTGTACATAAAAATCTAAAAAGGTAAAAAATGTAATGCTTGGTTCATCTTCTTTAAGTGTAAATAGAGTGAAGCCATTCATCCATTCATTGTGTTTGGGTTTTTTACGTTCATGAATGATCCTATCTTTTACTGTTTCTTACTCATCAGCCGTTGCTCCACCGGTGCCATCAGTTGGTAACTCATCAGCACATCTTATCAATTATTCTGCTAATCTTCATACAAGTCTTTTAAGGTAAAAACTCAACTTTTTCGTTTTTTTTAATACCTACTCGTATTTGCCATGTCAATTCCAAGTGTGCAATTGTTACAATTCTTGTATGTACCTAGTCATAGAAATACGAGTAAGGATTCGCCAGCTTTCAGCAACGTCAGCAACAACAAACAAACAGTCTTACAAACTTTCAGTCTTACAAACTTTCGAATTTATAATATTAGTGGGATGGAATTAAAATTTAAATTATTATTAGCATTCTTGGAATCATGCCACAGGGGGCCTTTTAGGGTTCCGTAGCCAAAATGGCAGAATCGGAACCCTTATAGTTTCGCCATGTCTATCTGTCTGTCTGTCTTTCTGTCTGTCCGTCCGCGGCTTTGCTTTGAGACTGTAAATGCTAGAAAGTTGTAATTTTTCACGAATATATATATGTAAGCTATGCCGACTAAACAGTACAATAAAAATAAAAATGAAATTTTTTAGACTACCTCCCATAGACGTAAAGTGGAGGTGATTTTTTTTTCTCATCCGACCTTGTAGTGTGGGGTATCGTTAGATAGGTCTTTTAAAACTATTAGGCGTTGCTAAAACAATTTTTCGATTCAGTGATTCGTTTGCAAAATATTCAACTTTAAAATGAAAATGTTCATTAAAATAAAGCGTCCGTCCCCCCTCCAAAATCTAAACCTGTGGGTTTCAAAATTTGAAAAAAAATCAGGATGGTAGTAAGTATCTCAAACTTACAAGAAAAACTATAGCGGTTAAGTTTTCTTGAGATTTATTAGTAGTTTAAGAGTAAATAGCAGCCTAAGGTATAAAATATACCTAAACTTGGAATAGTCCGTACAAAATACGAAATCTTTAGAAAAATATTACTTTTTTTTTTTAATCGCTACGGAACCCTATTTCGGCCGTGTCCGACACACTCTTGGCTGGTTTTTAGATTTACATTAGTTTTTAATTATTATTATTAAGTTTTTATTGTTTAAATCATTTGTAAATGTACTATTTGTTCCATTTAGTAATAAATTAAAATTAACAGCAATATCTGCAGCTGGAATGTTATCATAATCATTCATTGTGCTATTGATAACCTTTAATCCAATCGTAAACAATTAATATGAATTAAGGAAAACACATGTCATTGTTTTTTGAAAATATCTCGAGTTACACTCTTGTCGTCCGCGGCGTGGCGTCCGCGGACCGGGAGACGAGCTGTCGGTAGGCCTCCAACAAGATGGAGCGACGACCTGGCTAAGATCGCGGGATCGCGGTGGATGCGAAAAGCACAAGACCGGTCTGAGTGGAGAGCCTTGGGGGAGGCCTATGTCCAGCAGTGGACGTCTCTCGGCTGACATGATGATGATGATGATGACACTCTTGTCGGTGTAGCCGATGAATGACTCCACTTTTCTCTACTCAAAGCTCCGTCCTTACACGACATGACGGCTACCTTCTCTTTTATTTGTTTTCTTTGTCCGAAAATACGCACGTAAATAGTTACAGATTAACCCCCTTATTCATAAAACTTGACAAGCCTAGGTTAACTAATAAATGCTTTGTCCCTTTCTAACAAATACAAATATCGAAGTGACAGATAAGGACAAACGAATTTAAGCGGCATTTTAACTAAAATAGGTTTGATTGTCGTTTATGAATAAGGGGGTAAGAGCGTTTATACCTGCTGAGCTGGCAACGTTGTATTTTTGTTAGTTTTTCTCAATTATTCCATTCGTGATAGACTTTAATTTTATTTAAAAACCGTTAATAAAAATTAATTCGTTTTTAAATAATATAAAAGCCTATCACGAATAATTATTGGAATAGACACATTAACTTATATATGTACGCATGCATGCAAATCTGCATGAGATTGCATGATAGTATGTAATATATGCTACTATTGATTTGTTCATAACTTGTTAATCTCCTATTACATGCAATTGTTATTTTCATTGTTAATCACATATTACATTGAAATTGTCAACGCTTATCGGTGAGTTTCCCAGTTTCGGTGGGGGCCTGGAGATCTGTAATACAGGTCTTACCTAGTCCAGACTCCAGTCCCACACAAAAGTTACCAGTACCTACTTAATGTAAAACTACATTACGAGTATATCTATTGTTATCATAACTATTGCTGTATGTACCTATGTACTTTTGTGAGGAGAAAATAAATGATTATTATTATTATTTATTATTAAGAAGTGTTCTATCAGACAATATTTTACATTTTCATTCAATTTTTATGGAATAATCGAGAAAAACTAACAAAAATAGACGACCGGATGGCTAAGTGGTTAGAGAACCTGGCTACGAAGCTTGAGGTCCCGGGTTCGAATCCCGGCCAGGGCAGATATTTGTATGAATAATACGAATGTTTGTTTTCGGGTCTTGGATGTTTAATATGTATTTAAGTATTTATTTATCTATATTTAAGTATGTTTGTTTATCCGTTACCTAGTGTCCATAGTACAAGCTTTGCTTAGTTTAGAACTAGGTCAATTGGTGTCAAGTGTCCCATGATATTTATTATTATTATTATTATAAATGCAACGTTACCAGCTCAGCAGGTATAAACCACTAAAAACGCTCTTGTATAATTACATGGTGTTACATCATATTAGTGTTTCACACATGCTGAATGGAGACCCTTTTTCGGTGACTACTGGTGTCACCACCCTCTTACGATGTATTTTGTTGTGTTTTATAGCTCTATTATTTAATTTAAGTTAAATTAAGTGTTTGATGGTGGTACTGTTGGAGCCGTAAATAAACCATTTTTCTTTCTTTCTTTCAAATATGCACCCTGTAAGGGCATTGTAATTTACTATATAATATTCTATACATGTGCATATACTGTTATTATATTCTAATTATTAGAATCTAATACATTCAGTTAGTTTTGATTTGTAATGTATTTTTGTCTGATAATTTTGTGTGTGTGTACGTAAGAATGGGTATGCCTATTTTTGTGTAACCCAAGTATTGATTTTTTATTTTTGATACTTATTTTTCTACGATTTATCTTCTAGGTATTCATTTAAAATTCGATAAAAAGTAGGCCATCTCACTCTCGAGCCCATAAACTATCTCTATGTCAAAAATAAAAAATATGTCGCTCCGTTACGGCGTGAAAGACGGACAAGCACACACAAACATACAAACACACTTTCGCATTTATAAGGTGGAATGAAGTTTTACCCTGGATGGTGTCTAAAATATACAAACATGCGAGGGTAAGTATTTTGTCTTTGATAAAGTAAATCAACATATCAGTCAAAAATTTTACTATCCTTTTCACATCGTATCACATATACAGTACTTTGAATAAGTTAAGCATTAGCCTGGATCCAGGCAGTATAGCGAGACACGCGGGCATTGACCCCGGGGTAGCGAGGAAGGGCGCACTCTTCTCCCCAAGAACAAACACCAACAATAACATTGTTATGGAGGAGTGGGCCACCGGAGTCGCCCTGGCATTGGTCACGACCACCGACGTCCAACCAGCCGGAGCACAGCATGTTGTCTGTGACTGTGCGACCGATTTCAGCGTAACGAGTTCTGCATACATCTTGGTTCACGGTCCACACTTGGACGTGACGCAACTGCTCTGATGATGGACCGCTGACCTGAAATTGAAATTAGTAAAAAGTGTGTTTTATTACTTCTTTGAAACTGATAAGATTTTGCTGTTGAAACGCTTGGTCCGTGGGGTACCGAAGCAAAAAAAATATTTAAATTTTTAAAAAAGAAGCTAGCCCGTTCCACTGGTGACCATAGGGCTGGCTCTTTCCTCGGTCAACGTATTGGCATTGCCATACAACGAGGAAACGCAGCCAGCCTTATGGGCACCCTCCCCAATAGTAGCGACTTGGGAGATATTTGTAAATATAGATTTTTAGGTTTAGAGTAAGTTAGTTATAGTTTTTTATTATTATTTATTTCTGTTAATTATTGTATATACCTATTATTTGTTTGTTTATAAGATTCTTCAAATATCACCACCCCACTACAAACTTTATACCGACTACTATAGTCTTTAAATTAAATACGTATAAGCATCTCTTGTAGTGGCTGCCAGATCCTCAACAGGACGCGCTTTATTTGCTTGCTTAAAAAGGTATTATGAGACCTATGCTTACCTAAGTTAGGTACCTCTTTCAATATCTTAATTGCCAATAAATCAACCAATATCCTCTAAGTAATAGTACCGTTTAGGAGGCATCCAATTTCATGTACAGAAGCAGCAAAATATTGAATATTTACCAGCCCGTCCTCACAAAATTTCTTTGTCGCTATCCCGCGGGAATCATGCAATTTTCCGGGATAAAAAATTCCTATGTCCTTGTCCGGGACTCAAACTATGTGTGTAACGAATTTCATCTAAATCGGTTCAGTGGTTTATACGTAATAAAGTAACAAACAAACAGACTTACAAACTTTCGCGTTTATAATATTAGTGGTACTACTTACAGCAGTCCGTCCCCATCCGATAGCCCAAACCACTTGGTTATCCGCAAGGTTGTAGTTGGCACCGGCAATGCTTCCTGGCTGAACCAGGTTATTGAAGACAATAAGAGTGGGAGTACGAAGAATGCCAACATCGTTGTCCGCGGTCCAAAAACTGAAGCCGGGGTGGTTGATGATCTGTTCAACATTGTGTACTACGCCACCGCTGTTTGCATACGTCGATCCAACACGAACACGCCATCTATTAGCAGGATCCCATCTGAAAGAAAATTAAATTTCTCACTGTACTTTACTTAGTATTAAGCAATTTACTAAACCAGTCATAAGTTTTAAAACAATCACGATAGTCGCGAAGAAGCAAGGTTAGTTCCAGTTTACAATTATCAGTCTATCATAGACTTGATTATCCGCTTAAAGGAGGTCAAGATTACGGAACGGTTTTCATTAACTATTCTACTATGAATACTTGAATTTTTAAGCCACATATTATCACGAAACTATGTTTCTATGAATCATTTAGATGTAACAAGATCAGATAGCTAGAGAGCAATCATCTACCCAAAAGACAGATCTTATAAATCCTTTACATTTGTAGTTGCTTTGGCAACACCTAGATTGTGTCAAGTGGGGCATCATCCCAAGAGTAACATTCCTCGGGTGACAGTCTTTCCCCGCCCGGATAATACCGACATGGAAATACCGACCCTGTTTTTCATCCATAGAAGCTCCTGTCAGTTTCTATTGGGCGTGTACACAAAAAACAGGGCCGGTATTTCCATGTCGATATTATCCGGGCCGGGAAAGAGTGTCACCCACAATCCTCTATGTCCATCTCTATCTATCAAACATAATCACTCTAGCAAGAGTCTATGACAGAGTTGAAGAAGATTAGCCGCTTTAAATACATATAAATATAAACTTACATGAAACAATGAGCGGCAGAAAGAATAGATCTGGTGTTGAGAATCGCACCACCACACGATTGAGAGTATGTCACTAAATTGCTGGAGTACAGCAGTGATGCTCCGAAGGGATACTGATCGATAGTAGTCACTGCTCCACCAATTATTCTCTGCTGGTTCTTGGGTAGCGCTGAAAATTTACAATTTATTGTTAGAGCCAACGCAGTCTGAAATAAATTTTAATTTATGAGTGTATTTTTTTTTTTACTTAAAGCTAAACTACTGTAAATTATACTAACCCACAGCAGTGGCGAGGCCGAACGCCAGCACAAACAAAGTAGCCACTTGCATATTGACTAATTACGTCTACTTAGCATGAACGATAGCATTATACTCGTATTTATATATGGTATCAAAAGCAGCCGATAATGTTTTTAATCTTCAGGATATCTTGAACTATGTCATTGTAAAATAATTAATTAATTATTAAGTATAATTTGTCAGCGATTTTGTTATTTTTATCTATGAGTTGTATAAAATAAAATGTTCTAACTGATTCAACGTCGTCCAGCCGGAACTACTGGAGCCAGAAACTTGAGGCAGAAACATTTCTTGAGGGTCAAAGAGGTTCACTAAGAAGGGTTTGAAATAAAAATTTAAGAATCAATTTACTAATCCGAGGTATGGCATCTACATACAATTAACCGAATAATAAATGGTCATTTGTGTAACCAATATGTATTTGTCTGGTATCCGTTCTAATCGCAAGATCGCAACTACTTAACATTTGGCAAATGGTTTCATTCAACTTTTCATTTCGCAAACTCTGAAACTAAAAATATTTCAGGATTTATTTCAGGGCCAACCTGTAGAACCCTTTAGGTTATGTTAGGTTAGTTTTATAAAAATCCGAAAAAATTTACAGTTTCAGACATTTTAGTCAGTTGGGAAATAAAAAGTTGCCAAATGAAACAGTTTGGTAAACGTTATTCGCCGAAACATTAGTAAACCGTATTTACTTATATACTTTGGAAAGTCAAACAAAATATATGTATTTTTTTAAATCTACATTAATAACTGATAGAAATTATTCAGAGGAAAATGTGTTAGCAAATAATAAATTATTAATAGTTTATAATGTGTACGTTCACTGTCTCTACCATTCCGTATATAATCATCAGTTAGATGTATATTTCCTTATTATACATTTATATTTATTGAAAGAATTAAGTGCGTCATTGTAGTTGGGGTTTTCCAAAAAAACGTCAGAAATTTTATTATCTCTTTTAAGCCTTTAATCTTTTGATATAGTCGTCTCGTTATCTTTTAAAACTAGCTTTCAAGTAATTAAGAATTATTTTTTTATGTTAAATGCCAAGGTCGCTTAGAGCATGAAATAAATAAATAACTGAACAACTTTTTAAAGCGATAGGAATTAAAATCGAATGCAACATTTCATGTTTTTTAAAATTATTTTGTGTGCATTGTAAGGTTTAATGAGAAAGGGTAAATAAGAATAAGAATAATTAACTCGTTATTCACAAAAAATGTTTTATAGTACACAATTACAAGTTATAACAAAAAATAAATACTTCAAAGCAAGTTTTTGCGAAGTCGCGAAACGGTCCTGACTCAGCATAGGTAGTTTTGGCCGAGCAGGCCAACACTGGTCTTTCGCTGTAACCACTTGGTGGTGTCACGGAAGGCGAAAATTCAGAAATAATAGAAAAATATATTTGCTTAGGGGCCGCTTAAGTTTACCTGAATTAAATCCCTATCTGGATATTATGTTCTCATACCGTAAATCTTCTTTTTAATATATTTCTATTCATAACTTTATTACGTTTGAGGTTGTCCCATAAATCAAAGTCTACGTCTGACTGCCGAAACTGTTTTTTGTTATTTCTTTATTTCATACTTAGTGTTAGTAACATACTACCTATCCTATAGCTATATATATCTAGGTAAAAAACTTAGAAGATGACCTGTTGTGTGTAGTAGTGCACAGAATTAATATGGGACTTAAGTCATTTTTCGAATATGGAACGTCGACTTATTTATACGAACACCTTACTTACTAGGTATACAACATCATTCTCTTAAGTTTTTTACCTGTAGTGCTTAGTGTTAACGCTTAGTCTCTTCTAAATCCTCAAAATTTGTATATTACTATTGAGAAAAAAGGAAAACAATGTACTTTTTAAACTACTGTCCTTATTTATAGAGAAGTGCAAATACTGACTTTTAGCATGCAAGATAAAAGTTAAATAGGTTGTAGTTCTTGAGTTTTAGCTCTCGATAGGGACAAATGGCGGAATGAAAGGAAGACCATTGCCCAGCAGTGGGACACTTAAAGAGGCTAACAAAAAGAACTTGTAGTTCGTTAATATGAATCTTCGCGAAGTAACTCCTGAAGTATTTCTTCCTTCCTTCCTCATTACCTATTTTAAGAAAATAGCAAGCAAATTTACAACTTTATCGGATTCGATGATTACAAATGTACGAGTTTGTAATAAGCATACAATAATATAATTAACGAAAACAAAAACCTATTTCAAGTCTATTTCAACACCTTTTCGTTATAAAATATCACTCAAATTTTCAGCTCATTCAGCTAACAAACAAATCAACGCACGTAAAAAAACCTCCTGGCAATATACCTGCAGAGTGAGCAAAATACGGACCAAATTGCTTGCAAATTGGCTGTCACGCCATTGGCTTGTTAGTTGACAGATGCAAACGCATCCCCTCCACTAGCCACCCAGAGCTCTTTTAACGTGCGTTGACTTGTATCTCCTATGTTTTTTCAAGAACTCCGTCTATTACAAAACCAATTTTAAAAGCAACAACTTTTATTTAAAATTAAAACTTATCGCGCATTAAAAATAATCCAGGCGGTATACTGCGACACGCGAGTGTTGACACCTGGGTAGTAAGGATGTCCGCAACCGATCCCAAATGAGGTGAGGCCGACAATGACGTTGTTGTGCATCACAGGTCCGCCGGCGTCGCCCGAGCAAGCGTCGCGACCACCCACATCCAACACTCCTGAGCATATCATGTTATTTGTGATGGGGAATAGACCACGATAACGGTCCTCACAAACCTTTTGGTTAATTGTATAGACTTGTACATGCCGCAACTGTTCTGATAGCGAACCTAGCTGAAAATTGTAAAAGAGATTCAATTAGATTTTTTTGAAGCGGCCAAATTGTAGTAAATTAATGTCGCATTAAGGCTGCTTTTAAAGCTATCTCGCTCTCGCACATTCAGCAATTTCAATTAAGAGAGTGCAAAACATTGAAAGTACAAATCATTGAATGAGAAGCATCAAAAATAATTAATTGAAAATGTTATCAACCAAATCCCAATAATCACTAATCTTGTTTTCTGAAAAAATAGATTTAATCGTTAAATCTGATTTAAGCTTGACAGCTCCGTGAAACGAGCTTACACTTAATTGAGAGATATTTTCTCTTGATAAATTTTCCCTTTATTTTTAAACTCAAATATAAAAATACACTTATGATCCACAAGAATTACGTAGGTGGAATCTTTGTGCTACTAACGTCATGTTGACATCTCATACTTTTGATAAGGAAATCATAGTGAAATTGATTATTAAAAGGTTCCACCTTGAGTCATGAGTCAATTTGTTCGACCGTACGTTAATTTTAATAAAAATTTCACAAATGTCATTTAAAATAGGCAGTGCACATATTAAAATCATCATCATCATCATCATCCCAGCCTAAATACGTCCCACTGCTGGGCACAGGCTTCCAGGCTGGGCTCATGCTCAGGCATATTAAAATACAAGTCACTAAAGTTTCCTATTATAACTTGTTTTATGGAATAGGGATCTAACGAGCAATCGGATCGCCTGATGGTAAGCGATACCGTTGTCCATGGACACCTGCAACACCAGCAGAGTCACAAGTGCGTTGCCGGCATTTTAGCTGAAAACTTGGCTAAAAATTAATAAAAATGTAACTGTAATTACTTCTGTGCGGCCCCATCCTATAACCCGCACCGGGTGGTTATCAGGAACAATGTAGCCCGTGCCTGCTATAAAGCCTGCTTTCACAAACTGTGTGAAGCTGATGGTCGATGATAAACGGAGCAGTCCGATGTCATTGTTCAGAGTAACACTGTTGTAGTTAGGATGATTGATGATCTGCTGGGCTGTATGCACGACGCCACCGCTGCTGACGAATGACGATCCCACTCGCACGCGGTAAAGTGAATTGAGACCACTAAATAGAAAAAAAAGTCTTTCAGGCTTCTAGCCGCTTAACATTTTAAATGGGAGTCGTATGTTTGCACGATCACTAATAAATATTTCATCATCATCATCATCATCGGCCTATCTTAGTCCACTGCTGGACATAGGCCTCTCTACCCTATTGGGCTCAATAATATTATACAGAGGCGAAAATGGAACGAGCTGAGAGCAGCAACCTTGTCTGTTTGTACGCAGAATGTCACTGGGAGTTCCATCCCAGCCTATATACATCCCATTGCTGGGCACAGGCCTCCTCTCAGAACAAGAGGGCTTGGGCCATAGTTCCCACGCGGGCCCAGTGCGGATTGGGAACTTCAAACGCACCATTAAATTGCTCGGCAGGTTTGTGCAGGTTTCCTCACGATGTTTCCTTCACCGCAAATCTCGTGATAAATTTCGAATTAACTCAAGAGGTGCGAGCCGGGGATTGAACCCACCCTCACCCTCTGCTTGAGAGGCGATAGGTCAAACCACTAAGCCACCACAGTTATAACTTATAATATTTTTCACCTATGCTGAGTCTGTGACGTTTCGAATTTGACAGTTTTAGAGATGTACCAATTATCGAGTGAACTGTCTATTTTTTTAAGAGTTATTAGTAGCTATTTTTGGAGAAGTTGCATTATATTAAAAAATATATATTTTTCCAGTTTTCACCTTACCTGCCAAGGCAGTGAGCTGCTGTTAAAACAGCTACATTGCTGATTATGGTACCACCACAAGTGAGAAAAAACCACGAATGGTCGTTAGTAACAAGCACTGCCGCTGAATGCGGGTATTGCTCGATGGTTGTTAGAGACCCACCCACGATGCGCTGTTGTGATCCACTAGGAAACGCTGTAACATATGCAATGATTATTTTTGTGCTTGATTTTTGCTGTGAAACTGCTGTTCATGTTAAGTCAGTGGCTATCGTAATGCCAGATGGTGCAGTGCACCAGGGCCCCGGAGCTCAGGGGGCCCTGTAACCTAAGCTTTGAAAAGAGAGGAGCGAAGAAGAAAAAGAGGGAAATAAGTTTTTGTTAAAAATTTCATTTTTAAGACACTTGTACTTGTACTCGTATTGTCACCCAAACTACATTTGGGGTAAATATCAAGTCGTTGCCATTAACCATGGAAGAGTTTCGTCCTGTGGAGACTTTCCTAGCCGGACTACCAGGATGTCACTACCAGATTATTTTACTGTCACGTAATTTACATAAGTATACCAAATTTAAAGTCAATCCAACTACAACAAGTTGGTCGAATTCAACTTGCAGATTTGATTACAGACAGACAGACAGACAACGGGACAAATGAAACTAAATAAAAGCTTGTAAAAAAACTTGTGAGCACAACATTTTTTTATGTTTTTAAATGAACATCAACAATTACAGAACTCCTGATTAAGACTTTCAACGGTTACGTATCTGAATATCGAATGTAAAAATACCGAATGTATTACGATATCGAATGGGTCTTAATATCGAAAAGGTATTTTTGTTAAGACTTTTTTTTTAAATTGTTACTAACTTAACCTAAGGGGTTCTATTCTATAGTTTTAATAAATCCTGAAAAGTTTTCGGTTTCAGAAAATAAACCTTTCGATTTTATAACCCATTCTATATTTTAATTATATTCCATATTTTTACATTCGATATTCAGATGCGCAACCCTTTCAACACATGCGCCAAGCGTCCTCCATAAGCATGTATGTGCTGTTTCTTATCGTTTATTTTGAAGGCTAACGCAAGTTCAAGCTACATGGAAAGAGGGGGTGAGGGTGAGGGCCCGATTCTTTCTCTATGCACCGGGGCTCTTGTCCACCTAGCTACATACGCCACTGAAGTACGAGTTACTCGTCTACTTTTTTTATACTTATTAACCGACTTCAAAATTAGGAGGGGGTTATCAATTCGGTTGTATTTTTTTTTCATATGTTTCTATTCATCATCATCATAATCAGCCATAAGACGTCTATCGTTGGACAGTTGCTTCGGTCGGAAGCGGCCTGTATCCCCCAGGTCATCCGTTCATCTCGTTGGTGGGCGTCCTACGCCGCGCTTGCCGATCTACGGTTTCTATTCGAGATTCTGTTCTTGTGTTCCCTAGTATCTAATTGTAATTTTTACACAATTATTTAAATGTAAAAAAGTTTATTTTTTATATTTAGTCAGAAACCAAATTTCGATTGAATTTTAATTTTGACTTACCCGCAGCAGCGGCCAAACCCATTAATAATAACAAAAGCACAGCTTGCATCGTTCGCTTTACCTCAAAAAGAGTATTCACAACTATATACTTGCATCAAAGCAACTTAATACATTGAATTAATAAATAAAAATGGGAAAACCCAAATCGACATGTCCGAAAAATCCTTTTATCTATGAAATCTAATCATTAATGTTGTTGATTTCAGTGTACGCGTTAAGTTGTTTTCGCAAATACATTGCTCATTACTAACGGACTAAACGGAAATGGGAATTTATATTGAACGCTGTCATGCATAAAACCGGCCAAGAGCGTGTCGGACACGTCTAAGACAGGGTTTCGTAGCCGTGACGAAAAAATCAAGTAATATTGTTCTAAGGATTTCGTATTGTATACGGAATCTGCCAGGTGTAAGTACATATATTTTATACCTTAGGCTGCTTTTTACTCTTAAACTACTGCTAATTCTCAAACAAATTTAGCTGTTATAACTTTCCTTGTAAATTTGATATATTTACTACCATCCTGAATTTTTTAAATTTTTTCCACCCAGCAATTGAGATTTCAGAGGGGAGTGGGGCGACTCGCGATTTTAATGAAAATTTGTACTCTACAGTTGACTATTTCGTAAACAGCACTCGCAGTCGTTTGTATTTAGCACTTTCTTTTGTGTGTTATTTTTGTACCTATTTCCTTTTTGTACAATAAAGAGTTTAAACAAACAAACAAACAGATAACTGAATCGAAACATCGGCTTTGCAACCCCCCAATGATTTTAACAGACCCCATATTACAGGGTTCCTCAAGAAAAAAAAAATCATGCAAAATTACAACTTTCTAGTACTAACGGTCTCTGAGCTTAGCCACGGACAGACAGACAGATATGGTGAAACTATAAGTATGCTATAAGGGTTCCTAGTAGACTACGGAACCCTAAAAATGATGCAGATAATAACATAAAATCGCATGGATCCAAAATGACGTAAGAATAATCGTCAACTTCAGCTATTTAAAATAAACCTAATTGAATAGTTATTGTTGGCGCTATGGCCCTAGCCCTGATGCCATGAATTTTGAGCGATATACTTATGAATATGAGTAAAAGCGTTGAGTGCCATGGCCAAGTCAGTATGTGAAAAATTTGGCTTACTCTTTATTTGAGAACTGTATTTTTCCATGGTTTTAAAATAAGCATGTTTGTTCCGAATGAGACGGAAACTATACATTTGTATATCTATCTCGCTCTCTCACTGGCTTCCAAAACGTTTGCATTGCGGCGACCGCACTCCTAAGTTTATTTTCTTTAATTAGCAATAAATCAGTTTTTTTGTTTGCAAAAGTATATTTTAATTGAACCAGCCTCCCAAGAAAACAAAATAACAAGTTGGTTCGAGTTCTATATGGACACCATCTTTTTATTAAATTTATTTGACGAATAAATGTGATGCCATCTTTGTTTCTTTTATTCGAATAGACGGAGACGGTATCACATTTATCCGTTAGATAAAATTAATCAATGAGTAGTTAAACAGCCCGTAACATTGCATCTCAAAACTTTTTAGCAATATAAGAACTGCGCTAGAAGACTTGCAGCTTTTTACACGTAATGCTTTTTATAGAATATGTGTTTCCATGCAAAGAACCGTTGTCATTGGAAGAGGAAGAGGAGATGAATATATAATTTAAGAAGATTTCAAATAATTTGAAAGAAACTAATAAATGATTGTGACGAAAGGTGTTCGTAGCGCATTTTCAGAATTTTTACATACAAAGTTTGATACGATTTCTTAGACAAGGTTAAACTGAACACCTATCTCTGGACTCACATTAGCTTTTCTGTTCATAGTTTAAATAAAACTAAGTTTTTGTTAAAAATTGAATTTTTTGCTGACTGTACTTTTTGTTTCCTGTAATTGCATTGTCATCCAAGCTACATTTCCAAATCAAATGTCGATGCCATTAACCGTTGAGGAGTTCCGTTCTGCCAATCCACACGCAGACAATCCTGACCGGTACACCTGGATTTTTCTACCAGATTATTGTATTGCAACCAGATTTACATAAGTAAGTACGCCAAATTTTAAGTCAATCCCGGCACCGGCAATTTTTGCCTATTTGGGACCATTTCGTGACATAACAATTTCGCACTTTTTTACATCTTTTTTTTTGTTATGCTACGCTACTTTGTCATGAATAAATAATTTCTTTCTTTCTTTCTTTATTTCAATCGGACCACTGGACGTGGGTCAAATTTACCTCCCAAGATTTGTCCCAAACAAACAAATAAATAAATAAATAATAATATTTCATAAATAAGGCAAGTTAAAGAAAAGCTTGTATTTAAAATACACGTTTAATTGAAACTTATAATTTACTGAGAATTAGCAACGATCCAGTTAGTATAACGTGAGACGCGAGCGTGGACGCCTGGGAAGTTAGGATGCCCGCAACCAGTCCCGAATGAGCAGACACCGACGGCGACGTTGTTGTGCAGCAGGGGGCCGCCGGAGTCGCCCGTGCACGCGTCGCGACCACCCACGTCCAACACGCCAGAACACATCATGTTGTCCGTGATAGTACTGACACCATACCTTTGCCGGCATATCTCTTGGTTTATCGTGTAAATTTGCACGTGGCGTAACTGCTCTGACATGAAACCGAACTGAAAATAGAAACATAAAACACTCCATTTTGTTCGAGATGATTTAATAATGGTGCTCGCACACAGGCTGCTTTATAACGTTAAATAATACTTATAACAGCCTGTGTGGGAGCAACATAACAAGAATTGAAAAAGTTATAAATGTAATTTATGTAGTTACCTCTGTAAGACCCCATCCTATAGCCCAAACGGGTTGGTTGTCAGCAACATTGTAATTCGTACCAGCAATTGAACCGGGCTGGACTACGTTTGAGAAGGTGATGAACGACGCCAAACGAAGGATAGCGATGTCATTGTCATAAGTATTGTCGTTATAGTTTGGATGATTGATGACTTGCTGTACTGCGTGTACAACTCCGCCACTGCTGGCGAAAGTAGACCCGACTCTTACGCGGTATGTTGCCGGGTTGAGAGCCCTAAAAGACAAGATTTAATAATCACGACAAATCTACATGCATTAGCTGGTCCGTATGTTATATTAGAATAAATATTCCAAATCAATATCCTTACTAATATTATAAATGCCCAAGGGAATTTGTTTGTTTGCTCCGCTGTCACGCCTTATGTACTCAACCGATTCTTATGAGATTTTGCATACATCATAGAAGAATCCCAGAATAATAATTATAAAAAGATAAATTTTAACCTGTAAAAATTGCTTTTCCCGAGGGATAACCAAAAGTTTGTTTAATATATAAAAAAAAACTAATTAACTCATTTACTTAATATTTTTCTACTATAGATACATAAGCACGTTAGGAGCAATTTCTAGTCCAAAAAGGTTACAGTTCCAATAGAATTAAGAATCAATTATGACAACAGCTAGTAACCTATATCTTACCTTCCATGACAGTGAGCTGCTGTTAGAACTGCCACATTATTGAGGATGGTGCTACCACAGTTTTGAAAATACCATGAAAAATCATCGGTTGCAAGCACAGCTGCTGACTGCGGGTACTGGTCGATGGTAGTTACGGATCCACCGACAATCCTCTGTGATAAATCACTAGGAAAAGCTGGAATTTACACTTTATTTTAGATTCATTACGTAACAGCAAACGTTGATCCCATTTAAACATTGACTCACCCAATGCCGCGGCAAGGCTCGTAAATAATAAAATAACAGCACGCATGATTAATTTTAAGAAAATAATGGTCCAAATTGAATTAAAGCATATTTATACACACACCATATCGCGGGTTTGTCCAAATTACGAGACTTAAATAATTTTAATCGTCTTTAGATCTAATCACATCAACTATGATTTTCCGAAATATCGTCTAATCTTTTCAATTAAAAAAAAAACTTCTGAGTCATGATAAAATATGGAAATAACCTACAGGAAATACAGGCAACTTTTTTTAAACAAATGCTATCTTAACTTAAAATGAGATTTCGATTTCGAGTTTCATAAACAATATTCCTGGCATTTAAATATATTGAACAGCAGTGGGACGCCTTAAAAACGTAGGCTAGGTGGATAATAAAAAGTAGTTTTTCTTTGCTTTTTTTAATAAAAAGTAAACAGCGATTGACCTCTCTATTCCGCCAGTTGGTAAATGCCATTTAAGAAGGGTTTTCACAGAGGCGAAATATCGCTAGATGGCGTTAGTATCGAGAGATCCGTTTGACGTTTGCTCGTGATTGGTTAAAAAAATTGATGAGCCAATCGCAAGCAAACGTCAAAAGTCAAATGGACCTCACGATACTAACGCCAACTAGTGATATTTCGCCTCTGTGAAAACCCTCATTCAATGACATTTCATTGAGCGCTAGCTACAATCCAGTCGGTGTAACGGGAGACGCGGGCATGGACGCCCGGGTAGTAGGGATGTCCGCAGCCAAACCCAAAGGAGCAGATGCCAACGACGACGTTGTTGTGCAGCAAGGGTCCACCAGAGTCGCCCGTGCATGCATCACGCCCTCCCACGTCCAATATGCCAGAACACATCATGTTATCGGTGATGGTACTGACACCATATCTTTGCCTGCAAATCTCTTGATTTATCGTATAAATCTGAACATGCCGCAATTGTTCTGAAAATTGGACGCCACCTGCCTACAAAAAAAAAATGGTATTTATGTTTAGTTCTAGTTCTTTGAGTCACTTGTATACAATATGACGGTGAAATTAAAGTCAAATTACTTGAGTGAGACCCCATCCAATAGCCCAAACAGGCTGATTATCAGCCACATAGTACGTTGGACTAGCGATTATACCCGGTTGTACATTATTTGTGTAGGTAATAAATGACGCAGTACGGATTACAGTGATATCATTGTCTTCAGTCCAGCTGTTGTAGTTTGGATGGAGAATAATCTGTGACACGGTGTGGACTACACCACCACTGCTAGAGAAGCTGGAGCCAACTCTAATCCGGTAATTTGTTGGGTTCGGATTACTGAAAAAAAAACACCATACAACTTTACTTTCAAACTAGTCGTTTTTCGCAGAACATATTGTTCCTTGAGCTAGGGGTCTGTTTCACTACTAGGTACTTGATAAATGTCACGCCATCTCTATTTATTCGAACAAAACAATCATATAGGGCACATTTATCTGTAACATATAATTTATCAACAAGTGGTGAAATGGATGCTTAAAATAGTAAATTCAAGATATATGTTTTCACCGAAAATAGCAATGAGCTGCAGAAAGAACTGCTACATTATTTAAAATTGTACTGCCACATTCGTGTGTGAACCAATTAAACCCTCTGTCCGCGAGCACTGACGCTGATTGTGGATATTGATCAATTGTTGTCAATGATCCACCAACTATTCGCTGTTGTGAGCCACTAGGCAGCGCTGAAACATACACATAATCTCAAATCTAACATGAACTTCGAATAAAAAGAAAAACAACTGAAGAATACAAATTGGTGACTTACCTATTACAGCAGCCAGACTCATAGACAATAAAATTACAACTCGCATCATTACTTGCTGTCAGGTTAAAGGTGTAAAATATTGTACGAAGAAACGAAGATAGTTATATATATTACCTATAAGCTGATATAATTATTATAGTACGAGTAAACGCTTGAAAAAAGTGCAACTGATCGAATAAATATAGAAATCAATGGTAAAGTGATATAGAAATCTAATGTTTCTGCATTGTAACTTTAGCTCTTGATACAAAAAGAAGAAAATAGGTAGCTTGTTTATAAAATTAGCATATTAAAGCATCAGCATCAGCATAATTGCGACTGCTAACATAATTTCATCATTGTTTGGTGAGGTGGATAAAGGAACTTAGCGGTCTCTCGGTTTATTACGGGAAATCCAAATTAAAATCTATCTAATTATCATGACTACTTAGATATACATCTAATCAGCACATAATAATAATGTATATCTTGTTTTGGGCATGAATAAATCCTGGGCCCACGTATAAACATTTATTGTTATTTCAATCTAAGAGCACTTCCTCAACATCTGTTATAAAAACATTCAATGACTTGGTTTTAATAATAAAATATTCAAAACTCTTTAGTGTACAAAAAGGAAATACAGAAAGCAAAGTACAAATGCGTTTTAAGTGTTTAATTTAAAAAATGAAACAAATTATAAAGTAGTTCCCTTAGGCAAGGCTTCTGAAGAAGATGCGTGCAGCGTTTTCTCTATGAATAGCTAAGCCATCTAATTCTGTGTCCGCGAAATCTGTCAGGTCTTCGACCCTATGTGACGTCTACCAACCTCTTTATTATTATTTTTATTTTGTTTTTTCCGTCCAACAAGACAATAACACATTTAAATTCACTTTACGTAATCTAGTACAGATATCCCCCAAAATAATAATATCCTAAACAAATTGATCAAATGTTACACTTTTAATCAAATTTACATTTCCTTAATTATAATCATGTCAGTGATTTACTGAGCATTAGCAATGATCCAGTTAGTATATCGGGAGACGCGAGCGTGGATTCCCGGGAAGAAGGGGTCTCCGCAGCCTACTCCGAACGAGGCGACTCCGACGACGACGTTGTTGTGCAGTAAGGGTCCACCGGAGTCACCGGTGCACGCATCACGACCGCCCACGTCCAACCAACCCGAGCACATCATGTTGTCCGTGATAGACATGAAGCTGTACCGTTGCTGGCAGATCTGTTGGTTCACCACCCAGATCTGTACGTGGCGCAACTGCTCAGAGAAACTGGTGCCGCCAGCCTAAAAGGCAAATAAAAACTCAAGTTTGAACAAGAGGAATGAGTAGAATTGTTTTTAAAGCTTAACAATCTCGAAATCTACTTTGTCTAGTGTCATAGATATAGGTAGAGTCATCCACGATGACGTGTGCCGTAGTTCTTATTACATTGTCATTAATGTCTAATGTTGACATAGTCACGTGTCTTCGTGGATAGCACTAGTTATAATTATGGCCTATACTATGTACATACGTGTATATTTCAAGACAAATATCGTTTAACTTTGGATTAAAAGTAGATACGGCTCCTGAAAGTCTTGTTTACCTACTGGCATTAACATCGTGGCCATCATAAATAATACTACTGTTGGGTAACAAATTCTTGTTAAAAATAATTTTTAATCCAAGGTTTTCTTGCTGACTTTACTCGTAACTATTATTATCCAGACTACAAATTCCAAATTAAATAAATTAATCAAATTTTAAATCGTTTCTATCACTATATTAAATAGGTTGACTAGCAAGATTTTCACCTTTATAAACATTCCAAGCTGTCGAAAAGTCTAGTAGTCTTAAAATATTAATAAACTTATTATTTAGTCAACTTGTGTTTTTGTACTTTTGCTTTATTTAAGATCTATGTTGAATACTTGATTCTCTTTTTTTTTTCGGATGAACTGTTGCTGTTGGCCTCAGACGGCCTTTACAGCTTACCGGAGAGAGGGCGAGCTGCCAGATGGGCTACTCAGCAAGTTACTTGATTCGCATTTGATCTTTAAAGTGTCTACTTACTTCAGTGAGTCCCCACCCAATGGCCCATACAGCTTGATTATCAGCAACATGGTACGCTGAGCCTGCTATGCTACCCGGCTGGACAGTGTTAGAGTAAACAATGTTCGAAGCAGTGCGAAGCACAGCGATATCATTGTCGGAAGTCATTAGGCTGTAGTTGGGGTGGTTTATGATCTGTCGGATGGCGTGGACCGCTCCCCCACTGCTGGAGAAAGTGGAACCAACGCGCGCCCGGTATCTTGCTACATTGGTATCGCTGAAAAAGGACATCACTTTAGACAATGAGTTTTGTTAAAAATTTAATTTTTAATACAAGCTTTTTTTTGCTGACTTTACTTTATGTTGAATGTACTTGCACTGTCACTGAAACCACATTTCTGTACCTATCAAATTTCAAGGCGATGCCATTAACGGTTGACGGATTTCATCCTGCGGAGAAGACCCTGGCTGGACCAGCAGGATGTCACAACCAGATTATTTTATTGTCACCAGATTAGACTAGATGAGTCAAGTTTAGCTTCATAGATTTGACCTTTTCATTTGAAATACAGGCTTGTACATAAAAGACAAAAAAATTAAACAGAACTCTATGATGCAATGTGCAAGTACAGTAATAAACGCAAATGAAATGCAAACTGTCTTTAGGAAAATGGATCAGACTTACCGAAAGCAGTGGGCTGCCGAAAGTATCGCGGTGGGATTGAGGATAGTGCCACCACAGTCGTGGGAGTACCACACGAAGTCGGTCGAGGCGAGGATGGAGGCCGCATGAGGATACTGGTCGATAGTGGTTACGGAACCCCCCACGATCCTCTGAGGTCCCCGGGGGAGAGCTGAAGGGAATTTATTACTATGAACAATAGTACCAAACCTACTTTACCTTAATAACATTTATGAGAATTGTAAAGATGTGTAGTGACTTATAATGAGAAATTAGTGTAATTCTCTGAATTAAACTATGCTGAACTGAGCTGAACTTATTAACTATTGTCATCATGACTAAGATCAAATAACTATATACTATGGCTATTTGAAAAACTGAAAGATTTTTATAACGTTTCAAATTTTAAACTAGAAAATAAAGATGCCGTTGACTTTCTTAAAATGTACTTTTGCATTTGAATACAACTCATTGGTATTTCACCAAGCCTCATTTTCCGGCATTTGTACTCTGAAACTCTTAAAATTGTGACCGTAGCACAACAAAACCCGACTAAAGGTACCGCACAAACACCGAAATAAAAAAAAACTATCTACAGGTGAATTCTAAAAAACAAAAATTTGACCAAGGAACTCATTTAAGATTATCTAGCGAGCCACGACCGGATCCGCTACTTACCAGACACTCTGAATGTAGAGATTTTTGATTGCTCATGGAACGGTTTAGAGCAGGGATGGGGAAATAGCGGCCCGTTAGCCAAGTCCGGCCCGCGACAAGATTTAATCCAGCCCGCGATCAAAACCCGTCATTCATCTTGTCACCTCAAGTGTTTTTTTAGTTACTTAAAGTAACTTGGAGCCTAATTTCAACGCTTTAATTAATTAACAGTCAAAATTTCATCTTTCACACCGATTCAGCACATCAAAACATTAAAATTAATTATAGATAAATACATGATTTATTTTTGTTGTTACTTGATTAGAATAAAAAATATTCAATAAATGCTGCCTGGCCCGCGGAAATGTTGTAATTATTTTGTATGGCCCTTCTCTAAATCTTTTCCCCATCCCTGGTTTAAAGGCATTATTACAAATTGAGATTTCTTCAAGAAAATATTTACTGTTTCATACCTACTAGTTTTTGTATTATCCAGAGAACTGCATATGTTCACAGATTTGTATAAGATATACGTACATAACAGGTTCACTTACCCAAGGCAGAGGCCGAAGATAGTAACAACAAAATTAAAGTGCGCATCGTTACTCCTTACCGGAACAAATGAAACTAAAACTACATAAAGCACTAAAGAAAACGAGTCCGGATGTATTACGTAAGTTTATCTCTTTATCCAATTAATTCCAAACTTATCAATATACATGAAGGTACCTATCTTATCATAACCACTTCGGCTAAATAGTGGTGTGTCACTTAAATCAAGTTTGAGTTTAATATCATTATGTTTTTAAAAAATAAATTTTCAATGCAAGCCTTTTTTGGGATTCTTTATTTTGTTGACGGTACTTGCATTGTCATCCAAACTACATATCCGTAGCAAATTTAAAGTCTAACCCCCTTAGTCATAAACGACAATCAAACCTATTTTAGTTAAAATGCCGCTAAAATTCGTTTGTCCTTATCTGTCACTTCTACATTTGTATTTGTTAGAAAGGGACAAAGCATTTGTTAGTTAACATAGGCTTGTTAAGTTTTATGAATAAGGGGGTATATCATTAACCTGAACCTGGCTGGGCCACCAGAATTTCACAACCAAATTATTGTAGTCACTGGAATTACATAAGTATGTAAAATTTTAGTTCGATTAAAATAAATGTAAGAACATTGCACGTCAAATAAAAGCTTTTCAAAAATGTAGAGATGCCTAAAAAATATCTTTAAAATATTTTGACATCATTTACTTCAGGTACAGAAATTCGTGATACTTGTGATACACACATAACAATCACACTTAGTAGTAATCGAAAATATTTTCTATGATGGAACACGCCTTCTTAGCGAACGCACATTAACCCTTGATCTTAAGAGACTCTCAGATTAAATTACTTAGAAAATACCTATACACTCCAGGAGTGAAATCCACTTTTTAAGTCATATAGATGATCATTTTTAAGTAATATGTAATATCCATACTTACTAATATTATAAATGCGAAAGTGTGTTTGTGTATTTGTATGTTTGTCCGTTTTTCACGCCGTAACGAAGCAAGGGATCGACGTGATTTTTGGCATAGATATTTATGGGCCCGAGCGTGACATAGGCTACTTTTTATCCCGGAAAAATACACAGTTCCCGAGGGAAGAGCGCGCGATAACCAAATACCACGCGGACGGAGCCGCAGGCAAAAGCTAGTATAAGATATATATCGTATAATCACTCATCTCGGTTAATATTAAACCCACTGCAAAGCACAGGCCTCGTCTCGAATCTAATTAGTGTTCACAAAATTTGTAACAACTCAGACAAAATTGCTTTACTGGTGGTTCCTCAACTCATCTTTTCTATAAACCTCAAAAGAAAAGAATCCAATTTTAACAAATCACTGACAAAATGATAACTACCGCGATGAAAAAGAATCACGTAAATCTAAAACAACTGCTTCGTAATAAATGATCCAAGATGTTCCAAGGAATGTAATAAATCAATTTGCCAAAGGAAAGCATTTGTATTCTGCACGCACGTACAACGGCCAATATCAGAATTTTTCCTTCAGGATTAGGGAGCTACTACATTCGTTATTTTACTGCCTGGAGGGTAACTATGAGTACGATTATGCCATGTTCATGTAGTGAAATAATCATCTCACTCTTGTGAGTCCTCAGGTAGGAATAGAAAAAAAGCTGTAACAAAATTTTTTTCGTAACCGTTATTTTTAGGGTTTCGTACCCAAATGGTGCTAATAGAAACCTACTACTGAGAATCCGCTGTCTGTCTGACTGTCTGTCCGTCCGGCTGTCACAGGACTCTATTTCTTGAGTCATAATAGTTAGACACTTGAAATTTTCACAGATTATGTATTAGGTACTGTGGTCGCTATTACAACAAATTTTAATTCTAAAAACAGAATAAAATAAATATTTAAGAGGGCTGCTATACAACAAACTTGTTGTTTTTTTGCCGTTTTTTGCTAATGTCTTATGTTGGATAGATAGTACGGAACCCTTCATGCGCGAGTCCGACTCGCACTTGGCCGGTTTTTTTAGTCACAAGATGACGCGGAGTCTCATTTGCTTCTATCGTTATCACGTATTTCAAAAGAGAATCTATCACTTAAATAAACAAAGATACAGTTCTGAATACATAGCGAACCATAAGAAGCAATATTAACAAGAAAGGACCCAAATAAATCCCGATCTTTCTATAAAAAAATTGTCAAGCAGTCGATTCGGCCACAAAAATATACCCAGAAATTGAATAATTTGGCAACTTTCATCCTCAGTCAATCATAATCAAAAATATTAATAGAAATCTCCAGTTCCTAACATTAGCATACTTTTCCTGGAAGCATCGCGAAATCCCGCCCAACATTACGAGTGTAAATGAAACTTTACTGGGATTATATAATTGAGTTCGTTAATTGATTCCCTTTCAATTGCAAAGTTCCATTTTATTCCGCCTCCTAATTCGTTAATTAAAACTAAACTACGATCGTATGGAAACATGAGTCAGGATCTCAAATAACTTAATATTATTCCAAGTTTATGAGCTGCTTTTACATTTTACGTGCTTGGCATGGTATGAGTTAGCCGGGCGACCCGATTAGTGTTGCTGACAAGCAAAAATGCAACTGATACTGTGATCGAATCAGAAGGGCTACTCCGAAACACGGAATTCGAAGTTCGTGTCGTGCGGTCCCTCTTACACTTACACTATTTAATACGAGAGCGAGAGGAATCGCACGACACGAACTTCGATTTTCGAATTTCGGAGTAGCCTGCCAGATCGGATCATGGTGAAAGTTTCGAACATCAGGATACTCAATCAGTTTTTGCAACTCGAATTGCATTAAAAAAAATCTCATTTTTGAGACCATTATCTATGTCCACATATTATTGTCCCTAGATACTGGAATTTTCACAATATATGTGCACAATTTCATTTACAGATCGATCCATGATACTCTGGAAGGATGTACTATGATACGTTAAATTTGTTGTTACCTAAATTTCAATAATTAGTCGCATTATATGTATTATAATTATAATATCACCGCATAGTTTACTAAGCGATGTAAATAAATTGCATTATTCCTAAAAAAATACCTAATCATTTTCGATTGATCTCATTAACACCGTGAGAGGTATTTGAGTGATTTGGACCTGTTCAATGGTGCAGTGAATATTATTTTGAATTGTCCGATATTGGAAGATGCAGTACGAATTTACAGGTTCATCAAGCACCTTTGCAACCAGATAATCTGGATATCGCAATAGAAGTTTATGATGAATGTGGCCATCGAGTCTTTCAATGGAGCAGAGGTGCACTTTAGCCTCAAAAAAATAGAAAATAAATCTTATAAATCACTTAAGTAAATTGATCAAAACATAATTATGCAACTAGCTCTGAAATTCCATCATCAATGCTAAATAAAGCAAGCCACAATGAAGTAATTAAGGTAAAGATAATAATTATTCGACAGCACGCACAAAATAATGAAATCAACGCCACATTTGCATTTAACCAATAATTAAATTAACCCTGCATAACCAGTAAGTGGGTTATCGTTGCATCGGAACAAGGGCATGAAACGCGGCCAATGACTGTAGTCATATGACTGTCGGTTATCGGCCATCGGTTGCGGCGCAGCGCCCAAATGACACATTATACCGCCATCCACTGAGCAACGCGATAAAAACCGACTAGCGGCTTCCGACGATAATGCTTTAAAGTACTTATCGATTGCAAATACGAGTAATAGAGATGAAAACTGAAGAACAAGATAAATCTTTGCGAAATTCCGAAATAAAAGAGACAGTGCCGCTGCGCGTTAGAACGCTAATTGTCAACTTATGTTTGAATACAATTAAGTAAATCAAAAGCTTTGCAATCATAAGTAAGAACTCTAATTTTATGAATAAACGTTGGGTTTATATTATTATTCGTGAGCTAAAGGATTGAATCCCAAAATGCGTTGGGTTTTTCTACCGTAGACACTTACATATCAATAACAAGGTACATTAAGCGCCGAATAATGTCATCCGAGCGTAGAAATTGAATCCCGTACAAAAGCAGGTGCGCGAACGAGTTTCGGCTCAGTCGCTTGCATGGTAAAGAAGAATTTTGGGATATTTGAGAGAAGAGAACTTACTTGTTTCTAACTTAACCTGCTTAATATTTACCTCCAATCATATCTAACCCTTTTATAAAAAAAGTAACTGAAAAAAAGCCCGCACACGGAGAAGTTGACATTTTTTTTAACTTCACCCCATAATAAAACTAATCCCAATATTAAATAAACTCCATATTATTTATTTTGTTAAATTTTCCATTCATTGCAATCTATTTTGACTAAACTTGCTACAGTATTATTCATAAATGCTTATTAAACTTATCAATGAACTAAACATAGGTACATACTCACAACAAACATATAAACATACATACATACATATTCTGTCACTTCGACATACGGCTTTCCAAGCTACAGACAGAACATAAGTAAACGCTATAAAAGGTTTGTAACTTTTACGAGTATAAAAACGACATAAGTATTTTAGATTTACTTCAGATGCGAAAATACGAAGAAGTGGCCACATATTTACAGACAGCGACAGAAAACTAAAGACGGCAATGAACACGAAATTAAAACGAGCAGCCTAAATTTATGTTAACTTAGGCAACTGAAAGCACTACGCTAATCTTGCTCTAAGCTCATGCTAGCACTAACCTTGCCATTTACAATGTTGCGCGCATTAGGTATTCGCTTCCATAGAAATTAAACCATTTGTAAGGTTTAGGAGCAAATCTTTGATAATTTGTCGAAGTACATGACGAGTTTTGAAGTCGAAACGGAATAAAATACTGCTTTAGTACAGCAACGCATTTGTCACCTATATATACCTAACTTGCATCAAACGTTGATTTTATTGCAATAAAAATGAACACACAAACATCAGTAGTAGATAAAAAAAGATAATAGACCTCTATAAAAGTGCCGCAGGTCTGGCAAACTTTATATCCATAGTTATCTTGAGTGCAATAATTCTAGGAACTCTTTGTAGATAAAGCTACAATAATCCAGACTGTATCGTCCAGTTTCATTTTATATGTCAAAGGAACAGTTTTGTAATTGTGGAGTGAAAGCGACAAGTGTAACAACTGCCGCTATGGAGGAAATAACTGTTGACAGGCCAGGCAACGATGGATATGCTCCTGTGGCAACGGAAGGTAATACTGATGTTTTAGACTCGTGCTACTCACTGTCATAGATGGCACTTTTAAGTGAAACTTGACTTAGCTCACCTCCCATCTGCATGTAGAAATTACAAAAATCTAATTTCGTTATTGTTTGATGTGGTCAGCTATTTCGTATGGCAGTAAACGTCTACTCTAGCAACATTGTACAAAAGGTACCTTAGGGTAACTTTTATTGGATTTCCGTGAGTTGGGAAACTGGTAAAAGTACAACGGGCTTGGATGTTTCACTCAGTTCTTATTTACCCATGTCCACCGCCTCTATTACTAACTTTGAAACACTACAAAGTTTTTATCGGTTCTGTTTATACTTCGCTTATGCTTCGCTTACAGGTCTACCTACATATTCTTACGCTATGGTTTTGACTCTTTATTCGGTCGTTATTATGGAACGGAATTACATTCAAATTAAGTACTTAATATGTAATCATAGCTCGGGACATTGAACTATTAAATTAAAAAATATTTTTTGTACCTACTGTCGGTGTGATCGAAAGATATAATTTAAAAACATGATATAAGATTATCGTAATAAAATGTTTATTTGATGTGATCACCCTATCAGTAATGATCTCCCAAACATCAATCCTTTGTTTGCCGAAAGGTTATCAGTCACATGGTGCTGATAAAGGATAACCTACTTTAACCTGTATCTATAAATGGAATTTCTTAACCTGAAGACTGAGAAATCTGTATGCGTTTCATTTGGTCGGTTGTGTTTTGTTTGAAAGTGCAAGATGAGGCTAACGTCGGGCCAAGACAAAGACGGCGGAGCGGCTGAGATGGCGCTCATGAGAGGTTAGAGATTGCCGCCTTATTATTGCTACTCAATTATTCATATATGATAAGGATCATTACATTATAAGTAGTACACTGTGGCAAATGCAAAAGCTTCGTAAATATTTGCCCCATGTTTTAAAAAATCAGTAGTAGGGATAACCTTGTCTGAAAAATCAATTTTAGTTTATTTCTAGCTTATTTCTAGTTCATTACTAATAAAACCGAAAACACAAAAAAATATAACTAAAAATTTAACCGACTACAAAAAACAATGAAAATAATTTTCTACCAGTCGGTAGTCGGTTAAATTTTATGCTATATTTTTTTTGTTAAGCATAAACTAGTTTTTTCACGCTTTCTAATCTAAGATAAGTACAATAGTTTAATGTCAACTGCTCGTCACCTTTTCCGATGCAGAGACGATCATTATTGAGGAATCCTGGTGCTTCACTACCCATTCAATTTTACCATATGCATTACGAGGAGCATAAATTACTTATTAGCAACTGTGTTAAAGTAATTGAAATTCACCCCGTAAAACATTTGTTATTGAGAACTAACTTCTATGGTCAACTATAGTCTTCATCATCAGTTCCACTCCACCAAATTCAAGAG
Organism: Choristoneura rosaceana; assembly: GCA_037349165.1. Taxonomy (NCBI): domain Eukaryota; kingdom Metazoa; phylum Arthropoda; class Insecta; order Lepidoptera; family Tortricidae; genus Choristoneura; species Choristoneura rosaceana. Next base: position 6,009,492 of record JAZBNJ010000026.1, read on the forward strand.
CAAATGCACGAGTTAGGTACTAAATATATCCAATTGACTATAGGTGTCCCCGCAACATTTGAAGAGTTCCCTCGATTTCCTTAAGATCCAATCATCAGATCCTGATTTGGTGCTTATGAGACCTAAATTGAAGCCATTCCGACACGATCGCAAAAAAAAAATTCAAATCGGGTTCTGAGGCAACAAACATGAAAATAGGTAAACAACCGAATTGATAACTTCCTCCTTTTTTAAAGTCGGTTAAAAAGAGAAGTGATTAACACGAGATTTTAATTAAAAATTGAACTTTATGGTAGTTAAAATCTGCATGACCGAGCTTCGCTAGAGCTAAACTCGAAAGAACGCGTTTTTTTTTTCAAAGACAGGATTAAGCTCGATGATTGTTCACCCCCGAATACCCCCACAGCGAAATTGATCGAAATTGCCGCTTCCGAGAACCATGAAACAGATACAAGAATTACTCGTATAAAGGTATTAAATTGCTGGATTTGTGTTTTTTATTTTAATAAAAGTAGTAATTTGAATACATATCTGTAATAAGTACTTAGATCCAATAATTGAATCAGTTAATTCCGATATTGAAATTTAAAATTTCTTTCAATATAACCAAATATGATAATAAAATACGCACTCCTAAATAACTCAAGAGTAGTACCTAATATCAAATCAAAATAATTCACTAAGTATTTTAATTTCGAGCCCTTCCAAAAATTTATGAGGTTGAAATCAAAATTGAGTAGGTATTATTTTGTGTTGATATAAATACTCTTGATCTTTGAGTGCGATAAGTATCTATTGCCCGCTTATGATACTAATTTTCACTCAAACTTCTATTTAAGTATTGGGACATTGCCGAGTTCACGAATAATAAGAAGCCCATGAAAATGTTCTGGAATTTCGCGAATCAATAGACCGCATCAATAAGAACTCGTGCGTATTGTTTCTCCCGAAGTAAATTTGACGGTGGAACAAATTTCAACACAAGATGTGTTTCAATAATACCTCTCTAGTGTACCTGACAGACGTCTTTATTCATCTCGCTTTGGAGTGGTTTCCCTTACTTTCGTCACAAGTCCCGTAATTATTCCCCCAAGTTGAAGACTCGAACTTAAGCACGTAATATCTTATGTCAACTGGATGTTGTTGTTACGGCATTGTTGGTACCTGGTAACTTTGTCATGGTTGATATTATCGATGAAATTGATCTGGAGGAGTGTGGAGTTTTTTTTTTTTTTCAAAATGGCCGCGCCTACTGACGATAGACTTTTAATTATGGCGCCGCCGCTCTTAGGGATAGGTATATGTACATAGATAAAACTGACACGTTTTAGTAAAAAAATAAAAATAAATTAAAAACATTGGAACATAGAACCTCCTCATATTCTTGCGTTTGCTTTAAGCAAGAGTGCTTTTCGCGCCAAATCGAAACGTTAAAACTGTTACCCGACGATCTAGGGATGTACCTCACTTTTAGTGATGTGCCATTACACAGTACAGTTAACGCTTTCGTAACAGCACCTACCTGGAACACTTTGTTATACTTAAGGACCTATTTTTGAGAAAAAAAAATGTTTACTCGTATTTGTCAAATTTAAAACTTACTGAGTTTGGACTACGAAGCATTTCTTGGTACAATAAGTTTTCACATCTTTTTATTTCACTTGATTTTCAATGTGATTGTATTGGTTTGAAATATGGCATTATGATTATGTAGTTCGAATTATACTATTTTTCTTCTTCTCTTAAATTAACAAAAATACAAAACTCACCAGGTATAAATGCTCTTAAATTGTGTCAATTTGTGTACGATGAGTTCTTTCTAACTCTCCGCTTTAAAAAAGCTTTATATTTGTCTTGTTTGAATATCATTGATTTATTTCATAAAATGTTGACTCTATACAACCACTATATGTACCAATTTACCTATGAATTTTACCATACGTTTAACCAGTCTGAGAAATTGTAAAAGACATTCAAATCTGTTAGCCCTAAACCGAACAGAAGCGGTCTTGTCAAATAAATCATAACAATGGGCTTTCAAATCGTGATTAGTCGCACCCGCCGAAAATCAGACTCCAGAATTCACAGATCACGGCGTATTTAAGCAAACCTTGTAGATTTTCAAGTAAAGCAACTATTAACTTTTCATTAGAAACTGTAATATCAGCGTCTACAGGTTGCCTACGTTGCAAATATAGCTACAAATTTCACTTTCAATTTATAAAAAGCCTCAAAAATAACAGTGGCAGTTAGTGTTTGAAAGATTGTTGGAGTCAAATCATTACATGCTGCGACATTCTAGTGTGTATTTAATATTATAATAATAATAAATTGAAAATTCGGCTAAGTATGAGTCGAACAACGGCAATGTAGGGACTAAGATGCGACAACTATTCAATATAAAATTTTGAAACGCTGTATTACTCGTTAACTTAAAAAAGTTTACTTAGCCGTGATCGTTTTCTTTTAAGTTCTTTATAAGTACTACAATTCAAATAAATTCATATTTTTACAGCCAACGATTTAGCTTACGTCGTTTAATTAAGTCAGTAGCTATAACTCAGTTACCTAACCTTAAGTAAACAAAAAGTAGCAGTAAGCTGCAAACAAATGACGGCGGCCCCGGGCCACAGCCGGGTTAACGACGAACTTAACCTCTCACTGTAAATAAGCAGTTGTCGGGACGAGAAAGAAACTCCGGGTCTTTAAAGGGTTAAACTGGAGCAGGCGATCCGACAGCGCGGAATAACTGATTCCATCACTAATTACTGCATGTGAGTGAAGTTAGCACCGCCATTTTGGAAATTCGAAAAACAAATGGTTGTGCTAGGTTGTGCTAGGGTTGTGCTAGCTTGTGCTGCTATCCATTTTTGAAAATTCCAGTTAACGGAAAAAATATTTCAAAAAAACTTTTTTTTGAGCTAGCACCGCCACTTTGTCCAAATTAAAAAAAAAAGGTTTTGCTAGGTTGTGCTAGACTTGTGCTAGCTTGTGCTGTTATCAGTTTTTCGATATCGCTTATAGTTTCGTTAAAAAACGAAAAACAAAAAAACGTCTCAGCACCGCCATTTTGAAAAATCGAAAAAATATATACTCTGCTAGTTTGTGCTAGACTTGTGCTCACTTGTGCCGAAAACTGTTTTTCGATAGCATCAATAATTTCAGAGATAATTGCAAATAAAAAAAAAATCTCAGCACCGCCATTTTGAAAAGTCAATTTTTTAAACATTGTGCCAGTTTGTACTTAGGTAGGACTGACTTGTGCCGCAATCCGTTTTTTGATATCTCTTTAAATTTTTGAGAAAATCGCAAATCAAAAAATGTAGAAAGCGACATATTTTTGAAAATTTTCAAAAAAAAAAAATTCTATATATTGTTCTTAAGTTGTGCTCGCACGTGCTGTACACCATATTCTCATATGACACACAGATTTTTTCAAAACACATATCATAATGTAGACGAGAGTCTATGTCATAAAATGGACTCGGTGTCAGAAATTTCAAAAAATTACGTATGTGCTAAGTTGTGCTAGACTTGTGCTAGCTTGTGCTGTTATCAGTTTTTCGATATCGCTTATAGTTTCGTAAAAAAACGAAAAACAAAAAACGCCTCAGCACCGCTATTTTGAAAAATCGAAAAAATATTCCCTGATAGTTTGTACTAGACTTGTGCTCACTTGTGCCGAAAACTGTTTTTCGATAGCTTCAATAATTTCAGAGATAATCGCAAATAAAAAAGAATCTCAGCACCGGCATTTTGAAAAGTCAATTTTTTCAACATTGTGCCAGTTTGTGCTTAGGTAGGACTGACTTGTGCCGCAATCCGTTTTTTAATATCTCTTTAAATTTTTGAGAAAATCGCAAATCAAAAAATGTAGGTAGCGACATATTTTTGAAAATTTCGAAAAAAAAAATCGCTTTATATTGTTCTTAAGTTGTGCTCGCACGTGCTGTACACCATACTCTGAAATGATACACAGATTTTTTTTAAACACATATCATAATGTAGACGAGAGTATATCTCATAAAATGGACGCGGTGTAAAAATTTCAAAAAATTACGAATGTGCTAGGTTGTGCTAGACTTGTGCTAGCTTGTGCTGTTATCAGTTTTACGATATCGCTTATAGTTTCGTAAAAAACGAAAAAAAAAACGTCTTAGCATCGCCATTTTAAAAAACCGAAAATGAAAAATGGAAAAAAATTAAATGAAAAATATTTATTGTTGTTAATTAAGACATCTTATGTACTAACATGAGAGATCTCCTATTAAATTTACAAAGAAACCTGTGCCAGGAGATCCCGCTCCACCCCAGTCAGACCTTTTAAAATAACGTATAATCTGGTAGTTTGTGTTCACTTGTGCCGAAAACTGTTTTTCGATAGCATCAGTAGTTTCAGAGATAATCGCAAATAAAAAATAATCTCAGCAACGCCATTTTGGAAAATCAATTTTTTCAACGTTGTGCCAGTTTGTGCTTTGCTTAGGTAGTACTTACTGACTTGTGCCGCAATCTGTTTTTTGATATTTCTTTAAATTTCTCAGAAAATCGCAAATCAAAGAGGAAAAAAAGATATATTAAAAAAAAAAGTAAAATCGCTATATATTGTTCTTAAATTCGCACTTGCTGCAACATCATATTCTGATATGACACAGATTTTTTAAAACACAAATAATAATGTAGACGAGAGTCCACGTCATAAAATGGACTCAGTGTCAAAAAAATTACGTATGTGCGAGGTTGTGCTAGACTTGTGCTGTAATCAGTTTTTGGATATCGCTTATAGTTTCGTAAAAAAACGATAAACAAAAACGTCTCAGCACCGCCATTTTGAAAAATCGAAAAAATATTCCCTGCTAGTTTGTGCTAGACTTGTGCTCACTTGTGCTGAAAACTGTTTTTCGATAGCATCAATAATTTCAGAGATAATTGCAAATAAAAAAAAATCTCAGCACCGCCATTTTGAAAAGTCAATTTTTTCAACATTGTGCCAGTTTGTGCTTAGGTAGGACTGACTTGTGCCGCAATCCGAAAATCGCAAATCAAAAAATGTAGGTAGCGACATATTTTTGAAAATGTTGAAAAAAAAAATCGCTATATGTTGTTCTTAAGTTGTGCTCGCACGTGCTGTACACCATACTCTGATATGATACACAGATTTTTTTAAAACACATATCATAATGTAGACGAGAGTATATGTCATAAAATGGACTCGGTGTAAAAATTTCAAAAAATTACGAATGTGCTAGGTTGTGCTAGACTTGTGCTAGCTTGTGCTGTTATCAGTTTTTCGATATCGCTTATAGTTTCGTAAAAAAACGAAAAACAAAAAAAAAAACGTCTTAGCATCGCCATTTTAAAAAACCGAAAATGAAAAATGGAAAAAAATAAAATGAAAAATATTAATTGTTGTTAATTAAGACATCTTATGTACTAACATGAGAGATCTCCTATTAAGTTTACAAAGAAACCTGTGCCAGGAGATCCCGCTCCACCCCAGTCAGACCTTTTAAAATAACGTATGATCTGGTAGTTTGTGTTCACTTGTGCCGAAAACTGTTTTTCGATAGCATCAGTTGTTTCAGAGATAATCGCAAATAAAAAAAATTAAAAATAAAGGAATGTTTCCTCTCAATACAATTAGCTAACGAAAGTATTTAAGGTTTTTGCCGTCCAGGGTCCATTGATACTTTCCACGCTGTTTATTGTGCTTAAGTTGTGCTCGCACGTGCTGGACGCCATATTTTTGTAAAATACAAATCATAATGTAAACGAGAGTAGATATATGTCATGAAATGGCAACTATAATACTTAATACCGGATGGCCAAGTGGTTAGAGAACCTCACTAAGAAGCTTGAAGTCCCGGGTTCGATTTCCGGCCGGGGCAGTTATTTGTTTTTTTTTTTTTTTTTTTTATTTATTGATAAGAAACAAACAGTCTTATACAGAATTATCAAACATAAAAATAAATTAACAAAATCTAGACCTATAGTTTCCTTAAAGGTTTAAGTTAGCAGACAGCTATTACAAGGAGAGAAATGATAAATAGAATTTAGATAATTATGTACCTAATATATGTAACAAACACAAAATCCAGAGAAAACAAATCCAGACCTTTTATGCATTCACTTCCCTGCCAGTGAAACTAGACAAGAAAGCTGACAAAAAAAAAAATAGTTTGAAAAATACTAACTACTACCTAACCTAAAACATGGTCACTTGAAGGCCTTCTTCAGCATCTCAAGTGAACAATCAAAAATATCAACGTCCACCAGTTTTTCACTGTTATTAAAAATGCCACACGCACGCCTAATAAACATATTTCTAGCATAACATGTCCTACTTCGAGGTATAGAGAAGAGATCTTTTTTACGACACTGGCGTTCTTGCCTGCGGGGAACTCTGAAATTTATTTTATGTAATAGTGTCGGGGCGTCAAGTTTAGAATGAATTATTTTGAAAAGAAGAACAGAGTCAGTGGAGTCTCGGCGATCACTGAGCGTCTGTACTCTGAAATGGTTGCAGGTATGTCTGTAACTTGTATACTGTTCTCCAGTCCTAAAAGCCAATGACCTCATAAACTTTTTCTGCAGTCTCTCAATCCTGCTTATGTGAACATTATAATAAGGTTTCCACACCGAGCAAGCAAATTCTAGGTGACTTCGGACAAAGCTATTGTAAAGAATTTTGTATGTTAGAGGATTCTTAAAAGGTTTACTTACACGTAAAATAAACCCTAGTTGTTTATAAGATTTAGCTAACATTTTGTCTATGTGTGGGATAAATGATAGTTTGCTGTCCATGATAACGCCAAGGTCACGAATTTCTGTGACTCTGTTCAAAGTCCTACCTGTTAATCTGTAAGTATAATTTATTACACTATTCTTTCTTGAGAAAGTGATCACGTTACACTTATCTAGATTTAGAAATAAGTTATTGCTATTGCAAAAGTTAACTAAACTGTCAAGGTCCTCTTGTAATTTTTCGCAATCACTGGTGTCTTTAATGACTCTGTAAATTTTTGTGTCGTCTGCGTAAAGTAATATATTAGAGTTCTTAATGTATTTAGTTATATCATTGACGTAAAACGTAAAAAGTAAAGGACCTAAGTGGGAACCCTGCGGAACTCCGGAGCTGATTGATTTCCATTGGGACTGATAACCCAACAGAACCACAGATTGGGTTCGGTTTTCAATATAGGACTTTATCCATCTGAAAAGATCGCCATGTATACCAATTTGCCAAAGCTTAAGCATCAAAGTATAATGACAAATTTTATCAAATGCCTTAGCAAAGTCAGTATAAATAGCGTCAACGCTGTATCCATCATCCATGGCGCTGGAGATATCATTAGTGAAGATTAACAAATTACTATCGACAGACCGACCCCTGAAGAAACCATGTTGAGCAGGAGTAATATGTCGACGGGCGACTTCGAATAACTGATCGGTAACGATTTTCTCCAATAATTTTGGAAAAACACATAATTTTGAGATCGGACGGTACTTTTCTACATCCCGGCTGACCACTCCTTTGGGAATAGGAGTGATCCATGCTTGCTTCCATAATTTGGGGACACAGCCTACTTTTAAAGATTTCTTGAAAAGTAAAGTAATTGGTGCAGCCAGAGAATTACTGCAGTTTTTTACTAAGAGAGGATGTATGCCATCTGGACCTGCGCCTTTATGTACATTAACTGATTTTAAGTATTTTAATACAATCTGAGTATTAATTTCAATACACCCTAAGTCAAACAGTGGTTCAGCGGCTGGGACTTTGAATATCTCATCAGATAGAAAATTATTATTAGGTTTCTCAAAAACTGACTGGAAGTGGCTATTGAACATATCACAAATTTGCTCACCATCTGAATTAGTCGTTCCCTTATAGTACATTATTTGAGGTAACTTACTTTTGTAAAAGATGGATTTTATATACGACCAAAAAAAGTTTGGATATGTTTTTATTTTATTTTCGGAATATGAAATGTACCTATTATAACAATCGAGTTCTAATTTGTGAGCACGCTTGCGTAATTTACTGAAATTTTGATAGTCTAATGGGTTTCCGTAAAGTTTCCACAACTTATGATATTTACGTTTATCCTTTAGGACATTGCGTAATGATTTACTATGCCAAACTGGAGCGGAGGAGCCCGGCCGCACTTTCCGACGCGGGACATATGTATGAATCAAATTATTTATAAAATTATTGAACTTACTAATGCAGTCGTCCATATGCAAATTATTGAAGAAATCTGTCCACTGAATTCGTGATATTTCAATATTAATTTTTTCAAAGTCAGCAGAGTGGAAATTAAAAACAAAATGTGGGGCGGGGTTTAAACGAGGCAAACAATTAAGTTTCAAATCAATAACAAGTGACCTGTGGTGTGCATCTTCGGCAGTCAATGGTGAATTACACGCGATTAAATTGCAATAACAGTTACAAAAAATTAAGTCAAGAATACGTCCGTTTGCATTTACAATGGAATTATATTGTTTAGTACCAGTGAAGGATAAAAAATCTTGTAATAATTGGGTACCAAAAGTATGTGCTGTCCCCAGATTTATTTCAGAATTGGAGTTGACTACCCAATCTGCCTCAGGTATATTAAAATCTCCAGTTATTAAAAATAAGTCATTTGGTCTGTCGATAATAATTTGCCCCACAAGGTCTGCGAAGCTAATTAAGGCATCTCGATATTTAGGCCCATGCGGAATATAAATGCATGCAATGTTTAGAAAGCAATTACTATCATTAAGGCCAGCCGACAAAGTATCTATTTTTTCGCTCAAAGGCAGCGAGACCCAAACACAATCGCAGGCAGCGCGCGGGGGAACGGGCCAGTCGCGGCGCAGCGGCCGGCGCTCGGAGCGCACCGCGACCACGACGCCCCCGCCGCGCGCCGCTCCACTCTCCGCAGCGCTCCGATCACAACGGAACACATCATACCCACTATCAAAAAATTCGCGATCGAAGAAATCCTGCGTGAGCCACGTTTCTGTTAGACTGATAAAGTCATAGTTAGACTGAGATACCTGCGAAAAAAAGCTATGCGACTTAGTACGTAAGCCCCTGACGTTCTGGTAATAACCGCTTAGAATATCAGTAGCCATTTGCAGTAAAAATTTCATTAAAAATGAAGTCGTGAGAAATTGATAGTGGGTCTAATAAGCAGAAACGAGTATGGCGTGTATTTGTTATGCATGAAATATGTCTAAAAAATAAAAGTAGTAGAACTGAAAATAAGTGTGAATCGGACGGCAGCATAATAACAGTGGCAATAAAGTACATAATAACATGAAAATAATGTGGGCGTCGATACGGAGTTCCTATTTCATACAAAAAATAAGTTAACCGTCGAGTTAATACACTGAAGAAAGTAAGAGTCATTAAGCAATAATAATAAATAGGGTATTTGGACTCAGCTAGGTAATAATAAAAAGATGACACAGCATTCGTGGCGTTGTTTATACATTTATGTAACCCAGTGAAAAATTGATAAATTAGTCAATTGAGACGTTTTAAGACAGATTCATCAGTGATGAGAAAAAATTTACTATTTTCATTCTTACGCAAGAATATTTTACAATCGCGAGTCCAAACATAGGCGTAATTATGTTCCTTTTTAAAGTCCCTCGTTAATTTCAATAATAACTTATTAGTAGGCGTCAAGTGATCACTTAGAAACAGGTTTGAAGCGGGTCCCGGCAACTCGATATCAGCTGTAGTCAGGCCGCGCCTCGCGCGCACGGCGGCTAGCAGTCCATCTTTACGAATTCGCTGGGTAAACTTGACGACAATGGCGGGTGGGCGTACTTTTGTTTGGGAATCGCTTTGCGGTGAAGAATATCGGCGAACTCGGTGAATCGTGTCAATATCAGTGTCTAAGAGTGTGTAGCCGACCTTGGAACATATGTTATAAAGTATGGATGTTAAGTTTTCTCCTTTAACAAACGGGATGCCGGAGATTTCAACATTATTCATTAACGCAAACTGCTTGATATTATTATTCTCGGCGGACAAACTCTTGATAGTCTCAACAGCCTCGGGTAGACTTTCGGCAACAGAAGACATAGTAGTGCACTTTACCTCCACTGATGACATTCTTTCCTTTAATTCGGTAACTTCTGATTTCATCAGTGTATGCTCGTCCAAAATTTTTTCTGACAGAGAGGTAAGGGCACTCATCCGTTCATTAATGGTAGCTGCAAGTTCACGTTGCATGGTTTGCATGCTTTCGTTTTGTGCGGTACTAAATGTAGCCAGGATAGACAGTACCTCCTTACGGAACTCCGCTAGGTCCTTCTTAACGTTGCACTCGTGTTCAGGCTGTTTCCTCTTACGTAAGGTGATATTGTAGTGGGAATCCACATCGTTTAATTTAGAAAGATCAGGCTGGGAGCCAGCTTTAGGTGGCGTGACCTTGGTTGGCGTGCGTTGTAAATTCATGTTAAAATACCGATAAAAACTCTTCGTGTAAATAACACAAGTAAAACTTTCAAACCGTCACTAGAAAATTAAATTAAATGTTCAATCACTTTTACTGGACTGATTTAGGCTTTATTACTTAGACAATAAGGTTGAGAATAGCACTTGGTGGTAACATTCAGTCCTTGCAACTAAGCACACGTCCGCTCTGTTATGCAGCGAGAGGAATGATGTATGAATAATACGAATGTTTGTTATGTACAAAAGTATGTATTTACTAGCTTTTGCCAGCGGCTTCGCCTGCGTGGAATTCGGTTATCGCGCGCTGTTCCTTCGGGAACTGTAGGTACATTTTTCCGTGATAAAAAGCAGTCTATGTCACTCTCTGGCCCAAAAAATATCTCTATGTCAAAAATCACGTCGATCCGTCGCTCCGTTTCGACGTGAAAGACGGACAAACATAGAAACACACACACTTTCGCATTTATAATATTAGTAGGATAAATAATTAAGTATAGGTATGGATCTATACAGCGTGTATATTTAATATTACCTCAAACTGTAACAATACATAGGTTTTAGTACTATGAACCGATATTGCAAGCAAATTTTAAGTTATTGTTAAGTACTGAAGCGTAATTAATTTTTTAAAATTTATCGAGCAGCAATGTATACCGTACACTCATTTTGACACGTGGGAAACAGGTCTAGTATTATTTATTTATTATTTATTTATTTATTTATTTATTTATTATCGTTAAGTATTTTCTTCAAAAGACTATCCGGTAGCCAAAAAGCAGGCAAGTTTTCTTTTATTAGCAAAAAAAGGCAAAGAATTCTTGTTAGAAAGAATAGGTAAGTAGGTACTTAGAATTTATTACGAATCACATTTCTTGCACCGAACAAATCACATGCATTAATCGACCACACTTTTTTGAATTCTTCTTAACTTACAAATAACTTCCTTAGGTACATAAAATTCATGACATAAAACCAATGATTTTACTATTAAATGAGTAGGTATTATTTTAATTTACTAAGCACTGCAATGAAGAAAGTAAATAATCAACAAACGATTGACAAGATAAAGTCACAGGTACTTCAACCTACCACAGAAATGGCTACTTGAATAAAAAGTTTTTTAAGGGAGTATTTAATTAATTCGAAATTAATTTAAAGTCATAATACTAACTACCAACCTAATGATAACCAATTTCAGCATTCTCAGGTAGACTACCGCTTTACTGTTCACTGGCTGGTAAGATAGGATGCCATTAGGCTAAATTACAATTTAAAATAAAAGACTTGGTATTGACGTAGATTGTGTCAATTTCTGCCCAAAATGGCACGACCATCAATTTTTAGTTCGCGGGAACTAGGTAGCTGATATAATTTTAATTTGTGGTGAAGTTGGACAAAGTAAGCGGCGAGCCACAGGAAGCGATTCTCAGATCGCAGGGCACCGCGCCGCAGGATCCACGGCTTATAATTCGTGCATTACAGCGAGTTCGTGAGGATATTCCTATCACAGGAAGAGTCATAGTACTAGAACATAATAGGCACGCCCCTGAAGAGAAGACAGAATATTATTGCAACATTTTGCCTCGAATCCCGAAACTAGCACAAGAGCAGCTGGGCGTCGTTTTGCTACGCTTCAGCTATGCTTCAGCGAGTAGATATGGAGCATGTACGACGTGTTGTGTCGCCTGCCTCGAAGTTCAAGGACGACATGTTGAAAATCGCTACCTCAGGCGTATAAATCGTACCTAATGATTAATTTTATTTTATTATCATTATGAATACAAACACATCAAATTAAATGTCGGCTTTTATTGACAGCAGATAAAAGTTACCACTTGTGACTTGATTGTGACAGTTGTGACGTCACGTCTGTGAGACAAAGTAGTGATCTAGTGATACATTGCGTGCTGAATTATTTTATAAGGAAAAAAAAAGAATGGCAGTTAAGAAAAATTTCTAGCAATATCAGTTCATACTCGTAGCACTAACGCCTACGTCTGGTAAAAATTTGGGGTAATATTAAGCATACACGCTAAGTATATTCATCCGTTGCCTAGTATCCATAATACAAGCTTTCCTTAGTTTGGGACTAGGTCAATTGGTGTCAAGTGTCCCATGGTACTTTTTTTTTTAAATGGACTCGGTGTCAAGAATAAACGTTTTTGAATTTGAATTTCTAAAAAATACGTATGTGCCAGGTTGTGCTAAGCTTGTGCTACCTTATACTTAAAACTATATTTCAATATCTCATTAATGTATGACTGTTTGTGTTCTTAAAATAAATAAATATATTTATTTATTCACCACTTACAAAACATTGTTAAAAAAAAAACTGTACCGCGTTTTTTGATTTATTTTTCAACTTCGTGTCAGTTTGTGCTCAACTAGTACTGGGTTGTGCCGCAACCCGTTTTTGATATCCATATTTTTTTTTTCTGGAAATCACAAATCAAAAAGTGCTATTTTATTGGAATAAAAAAAAACGACAGATTGTGCTAAAGTATTGCTCACGTTTGCTGCAAACTGGTAACAGTTCGATTCTGCGAAGGTCGCAGTTCTAACCTACCCTAAGTACTTTTCTGGTAGGAGTTCTATTCTAACCTAACATAAACTACTTTTCTAATAGGAGTTAGATTCTGGTAAGGTTGCAGTTCTAATCTAACCTATTTTATTTATATATTATGTAATTATCGCAGCTCTAACCTAACCTATTTTTCTGTTAGCAAATAGTTTATGTGTGGGGTAACTGGTTAGATTATAAGTTTACCCTTCTGTGTTTGTTGTAATGAAATTTTGAACAAATTAACATCGTTGTTTAGTAATTCTGCCATTTCAAATTTATACATAACGAATCATCTATCAGTCAAATAATATTCCCGGAACAGTTTGCCTTTTAAATCATATAACGTAACCTAACCAACAAAAAGTTAGACAACCCCCGACTATATCACTTCAAATTTCAATATCTCAAAAACGGCTAAACCGATTGTCATGATACATGTCTAAAACACATCGCTAGAAAACCTGATTTCAAATAAAACAATCGCATTCAAATCGGTTCATCCATTTACCTATGAGCTACAGTGCCACAGACAGACACACACATAGCGTTCAAACTTATAATACCCCTCTTTTTGCGTTGTGGGTAAAAAAATTGGAATTAACTGATCACGAAACAAAATAACACCAAACGATATTATGAGAATTAATGTTCCTTTTGGTTGATAAATAACATTTTGTTATGATGTAAACAAACAAGCTGAAAGTAACATTAAATCTTAAATATTTAAATGGTACAATCGCACGTTGATGGGATAAAATTACATGACATAATGCTTTTCTAACAAATAACAATTTATTTCTAAAGAAACAAATAATATATATAATAATTAACAGTTTCTTGAAACGTTTTCGATAAAAATGACATTCGATGTAAAGTTTGTCGGTAAAACCAGGGATACTCCTGACCCCATTCAGTACATTACATAATTTCCATGATAACTGTAAGTGCGTGTAGATACTAACTAACAAACTTTATATCTGTGCTATCAACCATTGAGGAGTTCCATCAAGAAGAGACGACCCTGGCTGCAGCATCAACTGGTATGTATCACTTAAACGCCTTCTCGTTGAAATTGAACAATTATTATGCAAAGTTTTGTATTTGTCCTATCAACCATTGAGGAGTTCCCTCCGGCGGAGGCGAGCCTAGCTGGACCACCAGGATTTTACGACCAGATTGTTGTTTTGTCATCAGATTTAAGTGTGCCAAATTACCAACCGAACTGACTACTGGATGTGGGTCACATACTATTTAACTATTTAACTGGACAAGTAGTAATAAATAAGTTTTTGTTAAAAATAATAAAACGCTTGCAGGTGGTAGGACCTTGTGCAAGGTCCGCTCGGATTGCTACCACCATCTTGCTCGCTAATCCTGCCGTGGAGCAGCAGTGCTTGCACTGTTGTGTTTCGGCGCGGAGAGTAAGACAGCCGGTGAAATTACTGGCACTTGAGGTATTCCAACTTAGTCTTCTAGGTTGGCAACGCATCTGCAATACCCCTGGTGTTGCAGATGTTTATGGGCGGTGCTGATCTCTTACCACCAGGAGACCCATTTGCTCGTTTGCCTTCCAGACGAATAAAAAAAAATACGGGCTTTTTTGTTGACTGTACATTACGTTGACTCTACTTGCATTGTCACCCAAACTACATCTGCGTACCAATTTCAAGTCGATACCATTAACCGTTGAAGAGTTCCGTCCTGCGGTGACGATACTGGTCGGACCACCAAAATTTAACTAGCAGATGAGGTAATGTATCGTCACCGGGCATACATAATAATGCTTTATTACTAATGAGTAGGTATGCTACATTTTAAGTCCGCTCCGCTCCGATTAGGCCTTAGCGCCGCTCACTAAAAGGCTTGGCTCTACCATAAGTACCATAAGTACCAATTTTTTTTTATGACACTTATTTGCGGCAACGCATATTTTTTTAAAGGTTTGTTACGTAAATGGTGCATATTCATATTGTTAACAACACTACTACTATTGTTATTAGTTGAGTTTGCCTTGAAGAGATCGCTCGCTTGAACGACAAGGCAGCCTATTGCATACCTTACAATTTTTCTCTATATGTACCTAATTCCGTATCGCTTACCTACTATTTTAGGTATCCATACTAATATTATAAATGCGAAAGTATGTTTGTCTGTTTGTTTGTTTGTCCGTCTTTCACGCCGTAACGGAGCGACGGATCGACGTGATTTTTGGCATAGAGAGAGTGACATAGGCTAGTCTTTATCCCTGGAAAATGCACAGTTCCCGAAGGAACAGCGCGCGATAACCGAATACTACGCGGGCGGAGCCGCGGGCAAAAGCTGGTAGATACAATAAAGAGTCATTGTTCATTCAACGGATTTTAGAAAAAATCTCAGTCACATCAAAATATCATCAGTGCTATGTGCAGACGACAGAATTTGACAGAAAAGTGCAGCTTTGTCCTCTACTCGTGTAAACATTTTGATACAGGCCTAGTCACAAATGCGGGCACAGCTCTCCATTCGGCAGCTTAATTTTTTTCACCAAAAGATCTCGTACAATTTTTTTTAAGTTTTGTTTTTTACTTCGATATTATTTTTCATTATAATTTGACAATTTAAGTAGTGAAAAATCAGTGTTGTTATCATATTCATGTCACATGCATGTTGCGGGATTATTTTAGAAATGGTTCGGTAGAGTCGTTTTTTATGGCTTAACTACTATATTTTAAACCTGTTCGTATTAAACATAACCTTTTATTGAGAGTAAAATGTTTGTTATATTTTATGCAAGAAAACTCATTTTCTTCTTCTGGATCGTCGTGCTTTCTTTTTTCTCTCTTTCTCTACCTACCTCTTCCTCTGACAAAGGAGGCAACGCTCAAATTATATCGGCTAGAAAATTTTGCGCCTGCTCTGCATGACCATGAGACTAGACGAAAATTTAATGGACTTTTTCGCATATCACGTTATTTTGTTTCACTTATTTTTTTTTTGTGGCATTATTTTTAGAAATGTTTCGGTAGAGTCGTTTTTTTTATGGCTTACTTATTTGAAACCTGTTCGTGTGAAACATAATCTTTTATTGAGAGTACCATGTTTGTTACCATTTATGCACTAAACCTCATTTTCTCCACCTGGGTCTTTCTATCTTCCCGTCTTGTTTCTCATTTCCCTCTCCCTCATTCTATGAGAAAGAATGAGGACGCTCTTATTTTATCGGCTGGAAAATTTTACACCTGTTTTAAATCGCTAACGTTCTGACTAGTTTGTGTTTATCATTGAAACACATCCACCTACCAATCATATTTATTGTGAAATGGCACACGTCTGCCTAGCCGTATAAAACAGGACGGTAATGTTTCAGGCATACGTGCGGGCAAAGTTCTCCATTTGGCATCTTTTTTTTTCACCAAGGATCCCGTGCATACAAATATATGGCACCTAGTGATCCTAAAATACCTGTTGAACTTTGGTCTACTCGTAATAAATAACTGGCAACGGATTTATACTAGATAGCACAATATGTACAGCTCTACATAATGTCTTACGGAGTTTTTGCTTCAAGGCTCTGTGTAGGCCACAACGCCCGCTAACTAAAAGGCTCGTCTTTAACGTGACACACTTATTATTAAGTAGGTAGAGCTTGGTCAGAGTCGCATACGTATTCGTATGGCATACGAACGTTTACAGATTTTAGAAGAATTTTCAGCCACATCAGAATATCATCAGTGCTACGTGCAGACGACAGCATTTGACAGACGGAACCAGTATTGTTGTCTACTCGTGTAAACATTATATATATATATATATATATATATATATATATATATATATATATACGCTACAACGGTTTAATTTATAATATTAGTAGGATTATTCACGCTAAAACGGCTCGACGGATTTGGATGAAAATTGGCAAAAAGTTAGTTTATAACCTGGATTAAAACATAGGATACTTTTAATCCCGATATTCCCACGGGATAGGGATAAAATCTCGAAATAACAACCGCTGGGCTTGGAGTCATTAAATTTGGTATGTAGGTAGGTGGACGTCTGGAATTACTCATAGGCGACTTTTTGACCCGATATTCCCACGGGATACCTAGGGATGAAATCTTAAAATAACAACCACTAGGACTAGAGCCATGAAATTCGGTATGTAGGTAGCTGGACCTCTGAAATAATACATATGCTATTTTTGAAACCCGATGTTCCCACGGAATAGGGATAAAATCTTGAAATAATAACCGCTGCGTTTAGCGTCATGAAATTTGGTATGTAGGTAGTTGGCCGTCTAGAATAACACATAGGCTACTTTTTGGCCCAATATTGCCACAGGATACCTAGGGATAAAATCTAGAAATAACAACCGCTGTGCTTAGAGCCATAAAATTTAGTATGTAGGTAGCTGGACCTCTAGAATAATAGATAGGCTACTTTTTATCTCGATATTCCCACGGGATAGGGATAAAATCTTGAAATAATAACCGCTGGCTTAGAGTCATAAAATTGGGAATGTAGGTAGCCGGAGGTCTGGAATAACACATAAGCGACTTTTTGACCTGATATTCCCACGGGATACCTAGGGATGAAATCTCGAAACAACAACCACTGGGCTTAGAGCCATGAAATTCGGTGTGTAGGTAGCTGAACCTCTGAAATAATACATATTCTATTTTTAACCCGATATTCCCACGGGATAGGGATAAAATCTTGAAATAATAACCGCTGGGTTTAGAGTCATGAAATTTGGTATGTAGGTAGTTGACCATCTAGAATAACACATAGACCACTTTTTGGCCCAACATTCCCACGGGATACCTAGGTATAAAATCTGGAAATAACAACCGCTGTGCTTAGAGCCATGAAATTTAGTATGTGGGTAGCTGGACCTCTGGAATAATAGATAGGCTACTTTTTATCTCGATATTCTCACGGGATAGTTTTGAACTATTTTGAAAACAAATGACTTTCTGCCAAGTACCTATCTTGCGGCGCATTCTTCTTGGCAATGATGGTCTTTCCGAAAGCGCTGGTAGTTTAAAAAATGACGTGTAAAAGTGCCCATTGCGGCCTATTTACTGAATAAATGATTTTAATTTGGATAGGCAACATTTTTGAAATTTCACCACTGGGTTTAGAGTCTTGAATTTTGTACAGCTGTTCACGTTGATCTTTAAATTATTACTCTCCAGACATTATATATATATATATATATATATATATATATATCAACGTGAACAAAACGAATCTTACTCGTATGCAGTTCTAAACACATAGAGCCAATATAACGTTTTAAACTTTCGTGATTCTCATTCATAGTCAAAATACCATATACGAGACTTATCACGCTATTTTGACACAAGTAATATTTACCACGAAGTTTCGGCAACGTTACAGTTGCCGTGGTCACGAGTAGACTGATATTACTTGTGTAAAAATAACTTGATAAGTCCCGTATATGGTATTTTGACATAGAACCAAGTCCATAGATCTAACCATTAAATATAAAAATGAAGCTATCACTGAAACAGATTCTTATTTCCATTAGCTAGGGTAAAGAACATAGCATCCCGGGAGGCAGCGCTTTGTACGTATCATGCCTACGTGGCCTCGGTGTTGAGATACGGGCATCCCCATTTCATTAAATTCAACCCACGAATGTGACCGATTGGTCGCTGGTTATACGTCCTGACTCAATGGCATACAATTTTCAGGGTGGTGAAATGTGAAATGTTCACTTCGCGTCCTTAGATGTTACTTGTGCTTGGACGAGTACTTTCTTGAATGAAAAAATATACTTACATTGTTCTAACTAAATGCCCTAAATCCACACTTTCTTGGATACATAACAAAATATAAGAATTCATCCCCGTTATAGATAATGATCAAGAAAAATCGTCATCATTTGCAACGAAAAATTAGAGCTGTTTAGAGGCATTCTATAGAGGTAAGCGACCCAGCTCTTGTTACAGACAGCCCATCCTGTCTATACTGCAGGATACGGCGCGCACATGATTGTAGAAACTCACAATAAAAGATTATTTTTAATACGAACAGATTTAAAATCAGTAAACCATAACAAAACGGCTCTACCGAACCATTTCTAAAAAATAATGCCATAGGACATGGGACAATAATACTGATTAAGTATCTACTACTCACATTCATCAAATCAAAATGAAAAATAAACGAAGGCGATTAAAAAAAACTTGGAATGTGAAATACTCAATTTAATTTTCATCTAAACACACCGTTTGCGAAAAAAAAACAGAGCAGTTCCATCGGTCGACGCGATAAATCGAGACAATCGACCTAGATATAGTCGCAGACAATCTTCTATCACATCACAAACAAATTATAATAACAAATAAATTATAATAATAAATGTCATAGCACTAACATTTTAAACAATACAAACTAACAGATTTCAATATCGGTTGGCTTAAAATAAAACGACTACCGATATATTTCTCAAAATAATACAGTTCAATACATGTAACATAAATTAAACAAGATTTTTTATGAATACAATGACTATTATTTAATATCACTTGCATAATAACAAACATTAAAAAAAAAAACTTATTGCTAGATTGTACCAGCGTTGCCGCAAAAAAAGTGTATGAGTAGGTACAGTCGGAGTAAAAAAAGGTTCGTCACCTTACGATCTATTTTCCTTTGCTCAGTATGAGCGCTCATCTGCTTTACCGATTGAGTAGGACATACTGCGTCAACCTGTCAACCTGCTAAACATAATCAGGTGGCCATAGCAATCCTACAACTAAACCTTGGCACTGACAAACATTGACAATTAAATAGAACAATATTTAATTGAAACTTTTACGTAGTTGTTTATTAAAAAGGTTTTGTATTGATATGAAACTAGACATATATCAGAGGTGTATACTATTTTGATCCTTGTTGTCATGCCAAGTAAGTATAATCTGATATGCACTTGTCTACTTAGTACTTTGGTTTCAAAACGTACTAAGAGTCTATGACTTCGTAAAGGAATCAATTTAATAACTGACGAAGGTTTTTCTACCCCCACTGTACATGATAAAGGATCAATGGACATGATGTTTTTTAGCAAATAATTTTTTTTTATTTCTCACTTTTTAGTGATTCGTAGCCAAAGTGCATCTCACAACGATTCCATCAAGCCCAAACACGACTAAGTTACGTTGTTTTATAACAGAGTTCCGTTGCCTACCTTCTGGGTTCAGCACCAGATCAGTTCGAAAGAATCATTAACTTAAAGCTTCTTCTTACTCGCTTATCTAGGTATGTTAATCATGATCGTTTATAGACGAGCGAGTATTACTTAGCTTCGACGAGTTCCATTGGTCACCTATGGTCTTCTTCATCAGGTCCAGGTTACCAAATGATACACTCTGGATGTAAATGCTCATCTTAATGCTAAAAATGCCAAAATGGCCACAGGTGTGCTTATAAAATTTGAGGTTTGCCCTCGATTTCCCTAGGATCCTCAGATCTTGACTTGGTGACAATGGGACCACCTCAGAAGAATACCCTTTCGAATAAAAAAAGAATTTTGAAAATCGGTCCATAATTGACTGAGTAATCGGCGAAAATACATAAAAAAAAAATACAAACATTGGAACATAGAACCTCCTCCTTTTTTTGAAGTCGGTTAAAAATAAATTTCATTTCATTTCAAAGCCGAACCTTTAATTATCGGGCGTTGTGACCTATACTATAGAGCCTTGAATTATTGGTGTTATTGGTTATATTGGTTAAAAAAATGTATATACATATAATAATAATTATTATTTATTTATTTGCATAGAATATGGTTACATAATACGAATGTTATAGGTGTACAGTTTGATGTCCAGGCATATTCTGCTGCACATGCAACATACAAATATAGAATACTAGCTTTTGCCCGCGGCTTCGCTCGCGTTAAATTTGGGGTACACAGATTTACTTTCTACGATCTTTATTTTCGTGTTTTAATTGATTTTTCGGAGGATTATATTTGCAAATTTTCGAATTCAAAAATCATTTTGAAGCCATGTTTCACATCTTCAGGTCAGGGGTGTAATTTTAGAAAACCTTGCTTAGAATTCCCGTGGGATAGGAATAAGTGAATTCAATAGAAAACCACACTGTCCGCGATTGAATTTAAACAGGCCTCTATTATTTGAATTATTTAGGGTATCGATTTTTAAAAAGCATTCACTAATAGATTTTTTTTAGATCAGCTCAGTTATTTCAGAGATTACACCCAATAAACAAAGAAACAGACAATGTTTAAAAAGACAAAAATCCTTACCATGTGCACTTCTATGATCCTTTATCCACTTACTTGCATGTGTACAAAATCCAGGTCTGTAAAATCCGTAGCTTAAGCTATGCGCTGTCTGTCAGTCAGTCAGCATGTCACGGTGTTTTTTCGTAGCAAGGCAAACTGTTTTATAGGTGTGGATACATTTTGTTAAGTAACAAGTTAAATTGTTTTTGCGCAGGTACTAATGTGTCCTAACCGTTAAGGAGTTTAACCTTCCATCATCACCTCACCTGAATAACCTGAAAGAATATAACTATCGGTCTATACATACCTATAATCATATTTAAAAAAATCCTCAACTCCTAAAGAAAATATAATGCGTGACTACAAAATTTGAGGGTTGCCCTCGGAGTCGATTTCCCCATGATCCCGTCACTAGATCCTGATTTGGTGACAATGGACCACTTCGGGAGCATACTCATTCAAATAAAAAAAGATTTTTTTAAATAAATGAGAAGGAAAAAGAAAAATCCCGATTTTCCAGTTCCCGTAATAATTTTTGGGAAATTCTCTCTCAATGCTGCCCTACACTCCCCAAGGAATCCACTTCCCAAATTTCAGCTTTCTACGACCAGTAAAACGAAAAATCCCGTTTTTCCCGTTGCCGTTTTTAAGTCCTCTCTCAATGCTCCTCTACACTTCCCAAGCAATTTGCATACCGATTTTCAGCTTTCTGCGTCCAATAAAACGAAAAATCCCGTTTTTTCTCGTTCCCTTCAGAATATTGGGAAATTCCCTTACACCGCTCCCATCAGAATTTCGGGAAATTCTTTTGTAGTGCTCCCCTACAACCCCCAAGGGAACCTAAATGCTAAATTTCAGTTTTCTACGACCAGTAAAACGAAAAATCCATCCCATTGAACTGAATATAAATCCCCGTTTTTTCCTTTTCCCGTGGGAATTTCCAAAAATCCTTAAAATGATTTTTTACTATTATAATCACCTACTTCTATGTCAAATTTGAAGAATCTAGTAATTAATTGTTCATGGAATTCCGTTGAACTGAATATATAAATCCTGTTTTTTCCTTATCCCGTGGGAATTTCCAAAAATCCTGAAATTAATGTTTTGAGTAATGTAATAATCTACTTGTGTATCAAATTTGAAGCGTCTAGTTATTATAGTTACTGAGATAGGGTCATTCCGAATCGAATATATAAATCCTGATTTTTCCCGATCCCGTGGGAATTTCCAAAAATCCTTCCTTAGTGGATGCCTGCATTGTATAAGCTATCTATGTGCAAAATTTCAAGTCTCTAGGTCCAGTGGTTTGGGCTGTGCGTTGATATATCAGTCAGTCAGTCAGTCAGGACTTTGAATTTTATATAGGTATATAGATTTACTGACTCAGTCTAAGGCTATGAATATTTATCTAGAAAGAAGTCTAAGGTTACATTCAATGTCAAACTGGTTATACTCTATAGAAAAAGAAATGGCAATGTCAGTAGAAATACAATAAATATGGATGTCAATATGAATACAAACATTGTTTATCAGGATTTAAAAAAATCATTTACTGAGTAAAAGCAATGTTGTATGAGATACTTGTTAATGTTTAATACGAACGATTTGTCTTCTATCAATCTGACATAATCTGGCAACGAATAAAAAAGCCTCATAGACATGTAGTACGATTTTTCTTAAATATACCAATGTCTGACCTTTGGAATTGTAAGGCTGGGTTCTTGTTTTGAAGAACTCAGGGTGTCTTTTCACAAATATACAGGCTTCTCTTATGTACCTACAAGCATGGTAACGGTAGGATATGTAAGCTCTTTGACTAATGGTCTCGATACCCTGCTCCATATAATTATCACACGAATAATTTTTTTTTTGTGCTTTAAATGCGCGATCGACGTCTATCGAGTTACCCCATAACAGAATGCCCGTATCTCAACACCGAGGCCACGTAGGCATGATACGTACAAAGCGCTGCCTCCCGGGATGCTATGTTCTTTACCCTAGCTAATGGAAATAAGAATTTGTCAATTTTATTACATATATTTTCTATGTGATGATTCCACTTGCAAAACTTATCCAAAGTGAAACCGAGAAATTTTATCGTATCTGTTTCAGTGATAGCTTCATTTTTATATTTAATGGTTAGATCTATGGACTTGGCTCTATGTCAAAATACCATATACGGGACTTATCAAGTTATTTTTACACAAGTAATATCAGTCTACTCGTGACCACGGCAACTGTAACGTTGCCGAAACGTCGAGGTAAATATTACTTGTGTCAATTATTACTCTCCAGACACAACACTGAGTAGACAACAATACTGGTTCCGTCTGTCAAATGCTGTCGTCTGCACGTAGCACTGATGATATTCTGATGTGGCTGAAAATTCTTCTAAAATCTGTAAACGTTCGTATGCCATACGAATACGTATGCGACTCTGACCAAGCTCTACCTACTTAATAATAAGTGTGTCACGTTAAAGACGAGCCTTTTAGTTAACGGGCGTTGTGTCGTAAAACATTTTAAACTAAATGAATTGAAATTGTATTTGTCGAAAAAGTGTAAAGTAGCAACGGCAAAGTTATTAGCATTTAATATTGAACCTAGGTACGCAGCGGACGACGGCAGCGGGGCCGGACTCGCCGCGCGCGCGCCGCCCGCGGGCCGCCAGTCTTTAAACTAACGCGTGAGACAGCGGAGGAGCAACGTAGTTTTATTTTGATTCATCAAAATATACAAGGCTTCTCCAGCAAAATAACTGAAATCGGTTTATTCTTAGATGCATTAAATGTAGGAGTAATGTGTATTACTGAGCACTGGTTGAAACAACATGAACTGCTATTGAATATTTGTAATTACAGAATCGCCAGTTCCTTTACTAGGAAATCGGCTATACATGGAGGCTCTATGATTATTGTTAAGGACGATTACAAGAGCAAAGAACTAAAAAATGTAGTTCAGCTGTCCATTGAACGAGTTATTGAAATTTCGTGTGTTGAATTAGAGAATCACATCATATTATGTATATATAGGCCGCCGTCCTCAGACTTTAGTCAGTTCGAGCCCGTGATGGAAGATGCTTTGAAACAAGTTTTTTCTAGTAGTAAATCTGTCATAGTATGTGGAGATTTTAATGTGAATTTACTAGACTCGGCAAATAGATATTCCGGAAGACTTTTGAATTTGTTTAAATCATTTAACTTGTTTCATCTTTTTGAGGAACCGACGAGAGTAACGGCAAACACAGCTACATGTTTAGATAATATTTTCTGCAAGTGTGATGTTATGGACAAAGAAATAATAAACTGTTTCAATTCCGATCACAGCGGCCAAAAAGCCTGTTTTACAATACCTAAACAGACAAATGATCAAGTAGTAACCTACAGACCCGTTACAGAAGCCCGTGTAGAAAAATTCAAGGAAAATATTATCAACAGCGTTCCTGAGCCTTATTTGGAGGGAAGTGATCCTAACGTCCTATATAAGAACCTGTCTGCAGTAATTAATCGAGAGTTCGGAAAAGTTTTCAAATTAAGAACTAAAATGAGAAACGGGAACAAGGCAAAGTTTAGTGACTGGGCCACGGTCGGAATACATAAGAGTAGAACTAGGCTTTACGAGCTTTATGAAATGAAAAGCCACAGCCAAGACCCTTCGTTTATAGAATACGTTAGAAAATATTCCAAATTATTTAAAAAAGTATGTATTGCTGCCAAGGCTGATTATCTTAGTAATAAAGTTAAATCCGCTGATAATAAAGTAAAAGCTGTATGGAATGTAATAAATTCAGAAACAGGTAAATCTAAGCCCCGTAATTGTCAATTCCAATTAAAAGTGGATGATAGAATATTGACTTCCGATTTAGAAGTGGCGGGTGCTTTTGAAAATTTTTTCTCAGATATAGCTGTAAATACGACTCGCGATCTAAGGTCTTCCACTGTGCGGGCTAGCTCTTATCTAAATGAAATTGCGAAGGATAAACGTCTGAATTTTGATTTTCAACATACTAACTCTGAAGAAATTATAAGGACTTTTAAATCTTTGAAACTGAAGAATACAGAGGATCTTTGGGGTATTTCTGTTCGAGTTATGCAATCTGTTATCCATATTGTGGCACCGTACCTAGCCGTGATATTTAATAAGTGCATTGATGATGGTGTGTTCCCGGACTTAATGAAATATAGCAAAGTGATTCCATTGTTTAAAGCTGGGAGCTCATCTGATCCTGGCAACTTTCGTCCAATATCTGTGCTGCCTGTGCTGAGTAAAGTGTTTGAAAAGATCATGCTTAACCAGCTGCTTCGTCACTTTAATGTAAATAACCTACTACACAGTCAGCAATTCGGTTTCACAAAAGGCCGTTCGACAACAGATGCAGCCGCAAGTCTCATGAAGTACATTTATGATGCATGGGAAAATTCGCAAGATGCAATAGGAATATTTTGCGACCTCTCCAAGGCCTTCGATTGCGTGGAACATGAGACGCTTATCCGCAAACTAGAACACTATGGACTTTCAGCTAAAGCACTGAAACTTGTTAAGTCTTATCTCTGCCAAAGAGTTCAAAAAGTGGACATAAATAGAACGCAGTCAGCTGGCTCAGCGGTGAAGCTTGGAGTTCCACAAGGATCCATTTTGGGTCCATTTCTCTTTCTGGTGTATATAAATGACCTGCCCCACTTGCTAGAACAGAAATGCAACATAGTATTGTTTGCAGATGATACTTCTTTGATATTCAAAGTAAACAGGCAACAAGAAGATCCAACACACATCAATGAGACTTTGGCAGAGGCGCTAAACTGGTTCACCGCTAATAATTTATTACTAAATGCAGCTAAAACTAAGTGTATAAAATTTTCATTGCCTAATGTAAGACAGTTTGAAACAATTATTTCCTTAAACGGAGAGAATCTGAAACTTGTGCATGAGACTGTTTTTCTTGGTCTTACGTTAGATCGTAATTTACAATGGAGCCCGCATATTTCTGGTCTTGCTGGTAGATTGAGTTCTGCCGCCTATGCTGTACGAAGAATCAGGCAATTTACCAACGTAGAAACTGCCCGGCTAGTTTATTTCAGTTATTTTCACAGCATAATGTCCTACGGTATTCTGATTTGGGGCAAGGCAGCCGACATAGAAACTATCTTCATTCTACAGAAGAGGGCAGTCCGGTCTATCCACAACCTTGGCTCCCGAGATTCACTAAGAGAACGCTTTAAGGAGATAAACATCCTCACAGTAGCTTCACAGTACATACATGATGTGATATTGTATACACACAAGAATATCGAGTCCTTTAAGAAAGTGTCAGACGTACATGATATCAATACTCGTAATAAACATAAGCTTGCCGTTCCTAAATTTCGTCTACGGAAAGTAAGCAAATCTTTTGTGGGAAACTGCGTGAGATTTTACAATAAAGTTCCCGTAGAAGCATGGAAATTGCCACACAACTCTTTTAAAGAATACATAAAGAGTGCACTCCTGAAGAAAGCTTACTATAAAGTTGAGGAGTACTTAAGTGATAATATGACATGGCCAAAACTGAAAGCCGATGAAAATTAGCATGTTGATGAGTGATGTGATGTACTCGTGTTTGTGTGTGTGTGCGCGCGAGTGGGTCTCTGTGTGAGTGTCTGTGTGTGTTTATGTCGGTGTATTTGTATTGTGTAGTGTGACTTGGCAGTGTCCCGGCGCATTTCGTGTATAGTTTCGGGTTCTGTTGCCGTTGTCCGCGTTGCAGAATTTAATTTAAAATCATTTATTAGTTTGACATTTGGAGACCTTATACATCTCCATCTCTGTAGTTTAATAATTATTATTAATTTATGACCTTGGAGGCTTTTTACACCTCTGATGATTGTATAATTTAATTAGTTTAATTATGTAGTTTAATTTGACATTTAGAGACTATATACATCTCTGAATTATTTAGATTAGGAATTTTATTATTAACTCAGGGACTTTATACATCCCCTTGCTATATTTATATTGTATATTGTTAAGCTTATGGATTTTAAACTTGTATATTTTTAGTTTAATTTCTAGTCACAGGCCCGCGACGTCGAAGTTCCCAAGACGATCCCATAGAGCTTATGGGAACGGAAGCAATACCATGCCCTCGGTACCGCTCTGCTTTCAGAGCATGACATGAGTGCGTGTGAGCTAACTTTGGGGGCGGCAGACGTGAGCTTGCCTTCGGAATCCAAAAGCTTAACGGTTACTTGACCTGAAATGTATATTTCAGAATTAAATTATAAATATTTATATTAATTATTAAATTAATTTATATATTTTTAAAATTTATTAATTATTTTATTATTATTTTTTTAATTTATTATTAAATTATTATTATTTTTAATTTTGACAGTGGAAGCATTCTACACTTCCGCTGAACGTAGATATAGTTAGTGTTTAGTTTTGTAACTAAGGGACCCCATACATCCCTGTATTATTATTATTTTGTAATTTTTTTTTCTCTTTAATTGTATACTGTAGTTTTTAAGTATTTTATTTGTAATTATTTTATGATGAAAAAATGACTTTCTGCCAAGTTTCTTGCGGCGCATTCTTCTTGGCAATGATGGTCTTTCCGAAAGCGCTGGTAGTTTAAAAAAATGACGTGTAAAAGTGCCCATTGCGGCCTATTTGCTGAATAAATGATTTGAATTTGAATTTGAATTTGAATTTGAATTTGTGGCCTACACAGAGCCTTGAAGCAAAAACTCCGTAAGACATTATGTAGAGCTGTACATATTGTGCTATCTAGTATAAATCCGTTGCCAGTTATTTATTACGAGTAGACCAAAGTTCAACAGGTATTTTAGGATCACTAGGTGCCATATATTTGTATGCACGGGATCCTTGGTGAAAAAAAAAGATGCCGAATGGAGAACTTTGCCCGCACGTATGCCTGTATCAACACTGAAACATTACCGTCCTGTTTTATACGGCTAGGCAGACGTGTGCCATTTCACAATAAATATGATTGGTAGGTGGATGTGTTTCAATGATAAACACAAACTGGTGAGAAAGTTCTACCTCAGAACGTTAGCGATTTAAAACAGGTGTAAAAATTTCCAGCCGATAAAATAAAAGCGTCGCCATTCTTTCTCATAGAATGAAGGAGAGGGAAATGAGAAACAAGACGGGAAGATAGAAAGATCCAGGTGGAGAAAATGAGGTTAAGTGTATAAATGGTAACAAATATGGTACTCTCAATAAAAGATTGTTTCACACGAACAGGTTTCAAATAAGTAAGCCATAAAAAAACGACTCTACCGAACCATTTCTAAAAATAATGCCACAAAAAAAAAATAAGTGAAACAAAATAACGTGATATGCGAAAAAGTCCATTAAATTTTCGTCTAGTCTCATGGTCATGCAGAGCAGGCGCAAAATTTTCTAGCCGATATAATTTGAGCGTTGCCTCCTTTGTCAGAGGAAGAGGTAGGTAGAGAAAGAGAGAAAAAAGAAAGCACGACGATCCAGAAGAAGAAAATGAGTTTTCTTGCATAAAATATAACAAACATTTTACTCTCAATAAAAGGTTATGTTTAATACGAACAGGTTTAAAATATAGTAGTTAAGCCATAAAAAACGACTCTACCGAACCATTTCTAAAATAATCCCGCAACATGCATGTGACATGAATATGATAACAACACTGATTTTTCACTACTTAAATTGTCAAATTATAATGAAAAATAATATCGAAGTAAAAAACAAAACTTAAAAAAAATTGTACGAGATCTTTTGGTGAAAAAAATTAAGCTGCCGAATGGAGAGCTGTGCCCGCATTTGTGACTAGGCCTGTATCAAAATGTTTACACGAGTAGAGGACAAAGCTGCACTTTTCTGTCAAATTCTGTCGTCTGCACATAGCACTGATGATATTTTGATGTGACTGAGATTTTTTCTAAAATCCGTTGAATGAACAATGACTCTTTATTGTATCTACCAGCTTTTGCCCGCGGCTCCGCCCGCGTAGTATTCGGTTATCGCGCGCTGTTCCTTCGGGAACTGTGCATTTTCCAGGGATAAAGACTAGCCTATGTCACTCTCTCTATGCCAAAAATCACGTCGATCCGTCGCTCCGTTACGGCGTGAAAGACGGACAAACAAACAAACAGACAAACATACTTTCGCATTTATAATATTAGTATGGATACCTAAAATAGTAGGTAAGCGATACAGAATCAGGTACACATAGAGAAAAAATTTAAGGTATGCAATAGGCTGCCTTGTCGTTCAAGCGAGCGATCTCTTCAAGGCAAACTCAACTAATAACAATAGTAGTAGTGTTGTTAACAATATGAATATGCACCATTTACGTAATAAATCTTAAAAAAAATATTCTTTGCCGCAAATAAGTGTGTCATAAAAAAAAATTGGTACTTATGGTACTTATGGTAGAGCCAAGCCTTTTAGTGAGCGGCGCTAAGGCCTAATCGGAGCGGAGCGGACTTAAAATGTAGCATACCTACTCATTAGTAATAAAGCATTATTATGTATGCCCGGTGACGATACATTACCTCATCTGCTAGTTAAATTTTGGTGGTCCGACCAGTATCGTCACCGCAGGACGGAACTCTTCAACGGTTAATGGTATCGACTTGAAATTGGTACGCAGATGTAGTTTGGGTGACAATGCAAGTAGAGTCAACGTAATGTACAGTCAACAAAAAAGCCCGTATTTTTTTTTTATTCGTCTGGAAGGCAAACGAGCAAATGGGTCTCCTGGTGGTAAGAGATCAGCACCGCCCATAAACATCTGCAACACCAGGGGTATTGCAGATGCGTTGCCAACCTAGAAGACTAAGTTGGAATACCTCAAGTGCCAGTAATTTCACCGGCTGTCTTACTCTCCGCGCCGAAACACAACAGTGCAAGCACTGCTGCTCCACGGCAGGATTAGCGAGCAAGATGGTGGTAGCAATCCGAGCGGACCTTGCACAAGGTCCTACCACCTGCAAGCGTTTTATTATTTTTTTAACAAAAACTTATTTATTACTAGCCTTTATTTAACTTGTCTAGTTAAATAGTATGTGACCCACATCCAGTAGTCAGTTCGGTTGGTAATTTGGCACACTTAAATCTGATGACAAAACAACAATCTGGTCGTAAAATCCTGGTGGTCCAGCTAGGCTCGCCTCCGCCGGAGGGAACTCCTCAATGGTTGATAGGACAAATACAAAACTTTGCATAATAATTATTCAATTTCAACGAGAAGGCGTTTAAGTGATACATACCAGTTGATGCTGCAGCCAGGGTCGTCTCTTCTTGATGGAACTCCTCAATGGTTGATAGCACAGATGTAAAGTTTGATAGTTAGTATCTACACACTTACAGTTATCATGGAAATTATGTAATGTACTGAATGGGGTCAGGAGTATCCCTGGTTTTACCGACAAACTTTGCATCGAATGTCATTTTATCGAAAACGTTTCAAGAAACTGTTAATTATTATATATATTATTTGTTTATTTATAAATAAATTGTTATTAGTTAGAAAAGCATTGTCATGTAATTTTATCCCATCAACGTCCGATTATACCATTTAAATATTTAAGATTTAATGTTTTAATCAATTTCAAATTGTACCTAATAGTAACAAAAAGTTGCATTTTTTAATTACTAATAAGATTTATTTCTACACTACAGCGATCGGAATATGTTTAATGCCTCCGCAAGCTACTTGAAGTTTCTCAGATATATAATTAAAAATATTACGTTTATTTTAATAATTCTGATTCTTTTTATAGTATTGTATTGCAATTTATTAAAAAAATACAGAAAACATCGTATTTTGGCCGTTGCAGAATCATACAAGAAGACGGTAGGATTCCTAATTACGCGAGTTGAGAGTGTTTTTCATAAAATTATAGTCACGCGTGATTCGCAAGAATTATCTGTTTAGTCGTGTTTTAAAATCTTGTGAGTGGATTTGAATAATGAAAAAAACTCGAAGTGCTTTAGTTTCTCCTTTGTTTGGTACTAATTGCAAAGTTAAAGAAAATGTACCTCCCACCTACGAAGATATTCTGAAATATTACGAATGGACGAGATATGACCTTAAAAGGCTAATCAAAAATCCAAAGGAGCCTTTTGACCACTTTTGTTCGCAGCTCGGCTTTTTTTCAAAGAGATTAGGCGATGTAGATATTTGCCTAATAACCTTAAAAAAGTCATAAATCCAGTTTTACAGAGAAACTGCTATTCTGCTCATCCGGATAATATGTTGTTGTTAATGTTGACCGACGAAAAACAAGAAGTGCGAGAATGGCGGTGTAACGTACTCGCACTTCTTGTTCGCGAAAGCACGTAAATCGCCACTGCCATCTGTACCGAGAATTTTTAATTGTTTAATATACCAAAACTTAATCTCAATGCGACTAGTTTTTACGACCTTATCAATTGGAAAACAAATCCAATTACAGCACCGCCCGTCCTCAACGGATTGTCAGATGAAGAACTTGCCGCGTTTGCTCACAACAGCAGTGGGATTAATCCTAAAGCTCTGTTTTTACATCTGCCCAACCATACCCAAGCAGTAGAAAGAGCAGTAAAAGTTACAACAGAAGCCTCTGTATCTGCTTGTATAAAAGTATCTAGAGAAGGTCTAATTCAATCAAAGTTGGCTTCCAGAAAAATCATGCCAAAATTAGAGAGCAAGAGAGATTTTAAGGCAAAGTAGTAAGATGATTTGGTATGTTAAACGTATTCCAAAGTTGTTTCAAACATTAAATTAATAAATTTTTAACTTTTATACACCATTTTTCACAAACAATAAACATAATTAACATATACTTTTCATTTTATATTTTCTTTAAGGTGACCATATTTTTTCGATTTTATCAATTTTTCGACAGACATGCGGAGGCATAAGATAATGATTTAAAAATATAAAAAAATACGTCCTTACTTTTTTTACTACTATACAACTTTTGAAAACTATTAGAAATCAAACATCCAAAAAAAATTTTTTTTTATACAATCGCGATCCACCCTATGTTTACATCATAACAAAATGTTATTTATCAACCAAAAGGAACATTAATTCTCGTAATATCGTTTGGTGTTATTTTGTTTCGTGATCAGTTAATTCCAATTTTTTTACCCACAACGCAAAAAGAGGGGTATTATAAGTTTGAACGCTATGTGTGTGTCTGTCTGTGGCACTGTAGCTCATAGGTAAATGGATGAACCGATTTGAATGCGGTTGTTTTATTTGAAATCAGGTTTTCTAGCGATGTGTTTTAGACATGTATCATGACAATCGGTTTAGCCGTTTTTGAGATATTGAAATTTGAAGTGATATAGTCGGGGGTTGTCTAACTTTTTGTTGGTTAGGTTACGTTATATGATTTAAAAAGCAAACTGTTCCGGGAATATTATTTGGCAGATAGATGATTCGTTATGTATAAATTTGAAATGGCAGAATTACTAAACAACGATGCTAATTTGTTCAAAATTTCATTACAACAAACACAGAAGGGTAAACTTATAATCTAACCAGATACCCCCCTACACATAAACTATTTGCTGACAGAAAAATAGGTTAGGTTAGAGCTGCGATAATTACATAATATATAAATAAAATAGGTTAGATTAGAACTGCGACCTTCCTAGAATCTAACTCCTATTAGAAAAGTAGTTTAAGCTAGGTTAGAATAGAACTCCTACCAGAAAAGTACTTAGGTTAGGTTAGAACTGCGACCTTCGCAGAATCGAACTGTTACCAGTTTGCAGCAAACGCGAGCAATACTTTAGCACAATCTGTCGTTTTTTTTTTATTCCAATAAAATAGCACTTTTTGATTTGCGATATTCAGAAAAAAAAATATGAATATCAAAAACGGGTTGCGGCACAACCCAGTACTAGTTGAGCACAAACTGACACGAAGTTGAAAAAAAAATCAAAAAACGCGGTACAGTTTTTTTTAACAATGTTTTGTAAGTGGTGAATAAATAAATATATTTATTTATTTTAAGAACACAAACAGTCATATATTAATGAGATATTGAAATATAGTTTTAAGTATAAGGTAGCAGCACAAGCTTAGCACAACCTGGCACATACGTATTTTTTAGAAATTCAAATTCAAATTCAAAAACGTTTATTCTTGACACCGAATCCATTTAAAAAAAAAGTACCATGAGAGGAAACATTCCTTTATTTTTAAAATTGAACAAAACTGCATTCCAAAATTTTCTTATCGTCCCTTGTCTCACCCGGGAATCGAACCAACTAAAAATTAAAAAATAAAAACTCGCTATTTTATTATACAAATCAATAGGCTTAGTTCAGGATAAAAATTGCCTTATAAACATCTGGGGTTTGTTTGCCCCGCGTTGCATAAAAAAATACGTTCCATTTTTAGGGTTCCGTAGCCAAAATGGCAAAAACGGAACCCTTTTAATTTCGCTATGTCTGTCTGTCTATCCGTCCGCGGCTTGGCTCAGGAACTATCATTGCTAGAAAGCTATAAGTTTTCACGAACATAATAGGTATATGTAAGCCGCGCATATTACTATCCATACTTCCATACTTATATTATAAATGTGAAAGCGTGTTTTTATGTTTGTGTGTTTGTCCGTCTTTTACGCCGTAACGAAGCGACGGATCGACGTGATACATTGGCTACTTTTTATCCGGGAAAAATGCACAGTTCCCGAGGGAACAGCGCGCGATATACGAATACTACGCGGGCGGAGCCGCGGGCAAAAGCTAGTATGTACATATATGTATGTGCGTGATGGCCTAGTAGTTTGACCTATCGCCTCTCAAGCACACCCCGGCTCGCACCTCTGAGTTTTTCGAAATTCATGTGCGGAATTTCATTTGAAACTTACCACGAGCTTTGCGGTGAAGGAAAACATCGTCATGAAACCCACACAAACATGAGAAGCAATTCAATGGTGCGTGTGAAGCTCCCAATCAGCACTGGGCCCGCGTGGGAACTACGGCCCAAGCCCTCTCATTCTTAGAGGAGGCCTGTGCTCAACAGTGGGACGTATATAGGCTGGGATGATATATGTAAGCTAAGCCGACAAAATGGTAACCAATCTTTTCGCTTCAGTGATTTGTTTGCAACAAAATATATAACTTTAAAGTGCAAATTTTCATAAAAATCGAGCGTCCCCCCCCCTCCTCTAAAATCCAAACCGGTGGGTGGAAACAGTTGAAAAAATTCAGGATGGTAGTAAGTATATCAAATTACAAGGAAAACTATAACGGTTAAGTTTTCTTGAGAATTATAAGTAGTTTAAGAGTAAACATCAGCCTAAGATATAAAATATACCTAAACTTGAAATATTTCGTACAAAATACGAAATACCTAGAAAAATATTACTTAATAGCTTATGCCCGCGACTACGTCTTCGCGGACCTAGGTTATCGCGCGGTGGCGCCCTCTACCGAAATAAAAAGTATTCTATGTTGATCCTTGGGGCTTAAACTATCTCTATACCAAATTTCATCAAAATCGGTTCAGTGGTTTCGACGTGAAAGCGTAACAGACAGACAGACAGACAGACTGAGTTACTTTCGCATTTATAGTATTAGTAGGGATTTTTTTCGTAATGGCTACGGAGCCCTATTTCGGGCGTGTCTGAGACGCTCTTGGCCGGTTTTAAACTTTTCGTCTGTACGCGTATAAGAAATAATTATGCTTAGATTTATTATTACCATTTGGAGATTTTCTTATAGAAGCCTGTCTGTATAGCGTTTTTTTTCTTCAAAATTTGCAATAATATGTCGATTTTCTGAAAAATTTAAAGAGATATCACACACAAGTGCGGCACAAGGTTGCGGCACAAGTCAGTCCTACCTAAGCACAAACTGGCACAACGCTGAAAAAACTGATTTTCCAAAATGGCGGTGCTGAGATTATTTTTTTTTATTTCCAATTATCTCTGAAACTATTGATGCTATCGAGAAACAGTGTTCGGCACAAGTGAGCACAAGTCTAGCACAAACTAGCAGATTATATATATTTTTAGATTTTTGGAAATGGCGGTGCCAAGATGTTTGTTGTTTCGCGTTTTTTTTTAAACTATAAGCGATATCGATAAACTGATTACAGCACAAGTCTAGCACAACCTCGCACATACGTCATTTTTTTGACACTGAGTCCATTTTATGACGTGGACTCTCGTCTACATTATTATTTGTGTTTTAAAAAATCTGTGTCATATCAGAATATGATGTTGCAGCAAGTGCGAATTTAAGAACAATATATAGCGATTTTACTTTTTTTTTTAAATATATCTTTTCTTCCTCTTTGATTTGCGATTTTCTGAGAAATTTAAAGAAATATCAAAAAACAGATTGCGGCACAAGTCAGTAAGTACTACCTAAGCAAAGCACAAACTGGCACAACGTTGAAAAAATTGATTTTCCAAAATGGCGTTGCTGAGATTATTTTTTATTTGCGATTATCTCTGAAACTACTGATGCTATCGAAAAACAGTTTTCGGCACAAGTGAACACAAACTACCAGATTATACGTTATTTTAAAAGGTCTGACTGGGGTGGAGCGGGATCTCCTGGCACAGGTTTCTTTGTAAATTTAATAGGAGATCTCTCATGTTAGTACATAAGATGTCTTAATTAACAACAATAAATATTTTTCATTTTATTTTTTTCCATTTTTCATTTTCGGTTTTTTAAAATGGCGATGCTAAGACGTTTTTTTTTTCGTTTTTTACGAAACTATAAGCGATATCGAAAAACTGATAACAGCACAAGCTAGCACAAGTCTAGCACAACCTAGCACATTCGTAATTTTTTGAAATTTTTACACCGAGTCCATTTTATGACATATACTCTCGTCTACATTATGACATGTGTTTTAAAAAAATCTGTGTATCATATCAGAGTATGGTGTACAGCACGTGCGAGCACAACTTAAGAACAATATAAAGCGATTTTTTCTTTCAAAATTTTCAAAAATATGTCTCTACCTACACTAAATTTAAAGAGATATACAAAAACGGATTGCGGCACAAGTCAGTCCTACTTAAGCACAAACTGGCACAATGTTGAAAAAATTGACTTTTCAAAATGCCGGTGCTGAGATTCTTTTTTATTTGCGATTATCTCTGAAATTATTGAAGCTATCGAAATACAGTTTTCGGCACAAGTGAGCACAAGTCTAGCACAAACTAGCAGGGAATATTTTTTCGATTTTTCAAAATAGCGGTGCTGAGGCGTTTTTTGTTTTTCGTTTTTTTACGAAACTATAAGCGATATCGAAAAACTGATAACAGCACAAGCTAGCACAAGTCTAGCACAACTTAGCACATATGTAATTTTTTGCAATTTCTGACACCGAGTCCATTTTATGACATAGACTCTCGTCTACATTATGATATTTGTTTTGAAAAAATCTGTGTGTCATATGAGAATATGGTGTACAGCACGTGCGAGCACAACTTAAGAACAATATATAGAATTTTTTTTTTTTTTAAATTTTCAAAAATATGTCGCTTTCTACATTTTTTGATTTGCGATTTTCTCAAAAATTTAAAGAGATATCAAAAAACGGATTGCGGCACAAGTCAGTCCTACCTAAGTACAAACTGGCACAATGTTTAAAAAATTGACTTTTCAAAATGGCGGTGCTGAGATTTTTTTTTTATTTGCAATTATCTCTGAAATTATTGATGCTATCGAAAAACAGTTTTCGGCACAAGTGAGCACAAGTCTAGCACAAACTAGCAGAGTATATATTTTTTCGATTTTTCAAAATGGCGGTGCTGAGACGTTTTTTTGTTTTTCGTTTTTTAACGAAACTATAAGCGATATCGAAGAACTGATAACAGCACAAGCTAGCACAAGTCTAGCACAACCTAGCAAAACCTTTTTTTTTTAATTTGGACAAAGTGGCGGTGCTAGCTCAAAAAAAAGTTTTTTTGAAATATTTTTTCCGTTAACTGGAATTTTCAAAAATGGATAGCAGCACAAGCTAGCACAACCCTAGCACAACCTAGCACAACCATTTGTTTTTCGAATTTCCAAAATGGCGGTGCTAACTTCACTCACATAATTACTGCACTAACGCGGCCACCACAACTGAAGCCACGAAACCAAAATTACGCATCGTTTAACCACTTACATGTGATTTTTAATTTAGGCTTGTTTAAATATTAATGTGGGGCCTTTAGCCGCTACATCCGCTACGTCTGGCAATTGGCCACCTTCGGTTAATCCTATTTTGAGCCCGAGGAAATTTAAATTTTCATTCCTTAAATATTCCAATTACGAGAATTTCTGATGAGGAGGGATTTTCATTAGAAGGAAATCATGAATGAGTCGTGATAATTTTAGCGTGACTTCTAAAATTGTTTAAATTAATTTATAAATATCGTTTAGTAGGCGCGGCTCTATAACAATTCGATTCTCACTGGGTTGCCTAAATTACTTTACGTCAATGATAAAAAAATAAAGAATTGAACTGGCTCCAAAAAAACCATGTAAATCATTTTCTGCCAGTGAAAAGTCGGGGTCTTAGTACGAGCCAGCACATAACCACAGACAAATAGAAATAACACAAAACACATAACATAAAAAACAACCGAATCGATAGCCTTTTTTTGAAGCCATTCAAAAATCATGGCAAAGTTTGTATTCACTAGCTGCGAGGTGTGGTAATCGAAATCATCCCAACGTTACCTAACTCCCGTTTCTTGAATTCTCTGGGTTGTCTAACGAAAACGTTTACCCGACGCCACTCGTAGGTACAGTACAACGATACCTAATACTAAATTATGACATTTAAGTCATTCGTCGAAACAAAAAGTTGTATTTCACGGAGGCTTTGGCAGAGAAGTAATCCGCAGATTACAGGCGTTGCCGGGCAACACAAAGGCAATATTTCGGCTTTCGGCTTTCGGCGTGGGAAGACAAAGCTTTGAAATTGCGATACACAAATAAACAATGACGGCCTTTGTCCACTAAGTATGTGCTAGATATTATTTGCCGATAGGATTTGGCCTTGTTACTGATTTCGGTACTTGATTCTTATTTAGTTAGACAACGTTGTTATGTGTATGATTCATTATTTATGTAAAGTCAAATGTAAAAATAAGTATATATTTGAACCACTCAAAAATATGTAACTACGGCCTTATTGCGTCGGAATAAGAGTCTGTGGTACTTATTTTTGAAACTTTGAATAAGTTCATATTTTTGCATTTGACTGTACCTACATGCTAAGATAAATATAAGTTCAAAAATTATATATATTCCATAGTCTTAAGGACCATCACTATCATCATCGTCATCATCTATCTGCCACTGCTGTCTCAGAATGAGAATGCAAAGTCTATGGCTGTAGTTACGCCATTGAACTGTTTTGCACGTGTGTTCAGGTGTCTTCATAATGTTTTTCTTACCTGAAAAGCTCATGGTATGTTATTTTGCACATAAACTTTGAAAAGCTCTGAGATGTGGGTCGGAGAACTACTTAACCGACGATCCTGTTCACGAAAGGCTATAGGTCAAACCATTGGCTAACAAATGAAGCTCACTGGGTCAAACCATGAGCTACCACGGTTTTAGTCATTTCTATAGTGTTTTAAGTTAAGTGTGACACTGCTGGTCTAATGCCTCCCCATCGCTCCGCTACTTGCTTGTTTTTATAATGTTCAAAACTTATACCACAAATGGGACTTATCACCCTAAATACACAAGTAATATTTACATCGACGTTTCAACCACATTACAGTGGCCGTGGTCACGAGTAGACTGACTGAAGTCAAGTCTGCCTAGCAGCGCGAGTCCTTCGAACTACCCGCACTTGGTCATTTTTATTTGTCACTCCATCATCATCGTTGTGATTGTTATCACTCATCATCATCGTGTGTTTAGCATGATAAGTCCCGTTTGTGGTATTTTAATTTTGCTTGTTTTTGTCAAGAAGATGCTCTGTCACTTGATTTTATTTGTGTCCATGTCATCCGACTATCTTTTTGGTATGCCTCTCCTTCGATTGCTACAGGTCCAATGGGTATCAATTGGGGCTCATCGTTGTGTTTGCCTTCGGCAGGCATGACCAGCTCAATTCCATTAAAGTTTAGCAACAAAGATTTTAATCAGAGCCTGGACACACAACGGTATTCTGTAGTATGTCCCTAGTGCTAATAAAGCAGTTTGAAAAGCTCCCACGTCGAGGGCACACCGTCTGCCTTTTTTCACTGAACTAATTAAACTGTAAACATTTTTGCGCGACATTTAAAAAGTTAATTAAACTCGGAGTAAGCGATCCTGGGCGGAAAACACAAAACATTGAGTGCGGATTGAGACTGGAAACTGAAAACGTTTTAGGTCGAGTGCGTAATAAACTATACTCGCAGAAATTAGGTACAGTCGCTACCATGAAGACTGGGGCTGTCCAGATGTTCAAAAATTTCTGACTCTTTTTGAACATCTAGTTTTGAGATTTGTTTACTTTGGGACTGATTCAATTGTTGCAAATTGCCCAGTATTTATTTTATTTATTTGTTATAATTATCGTTCACTAATTTTAACCACGGTTAAAGCACGTGTTCATAATTTATTAACACTCCTGTGCCCGCAACATGGACCGCCTAATGAAGCAAATTATAAATTTGACAAAGGTCCATCTGAACAGAGCCCACGCCGCCACTTCATTAAATAACGACCTCACCGACCTCGTTAGCCCAGCATCTGCTTGTTGACAGAATTTCGCGTTCAAGGGCAAAGTCCCATAGTTTTCACGTAACAAGAAAGCCATTCTATATGGCCGGAAACTTAGAAACCTGCCGGTATCCAAGGGAAGACGACAAAGACTGTAAAATTGCAGAGTTCATTGCCTAATGTGATATTATTTTATATTATTAGCAGATGAGTAATAGCCGTAGTAACGAGGCAGTGTGAGTGCACGTAAAGAAAGAAAGAAAGAAAAAAAAAATATTTCCCCAATTAAAACACTAAAATAATAACATTTATTCCCCTTAACCCTTCCCTTCCTGCTGGCATTGCTATACAATCTACTAATCTACAGATCACCGTCACCTCGTCACCATATCTCGTG
This sequence comes from Choristoneura rosaceana, assembly GCA_037349165.1. Lineage (NCBI taxonomy): Eukaryota > Metazoa > Arthropoda > Insecta > Lepidoptera > Tortricidae > Choristoneura > Choristoneura rosaceana. Next base: position 6,049,834 of record JAZBNJ010000026.1, read on the forward strand.
TCACCTGGCAGTAGTTTTCATCTTTAATTCTAAGAAATTTGTAATACAGATGACCTTTTGAGCATGTCAAACACATACGTATACATTACACACACATTTACATTAGTGGACATTTACTTTAGTGGGCTAGATTTTTTTCAAGCAGAGAAATCAATTCATAAACGACAGTTCTGAGTAACAAAAATAAAATTTGTGAAATGTGTGAATAAACGTTTTTCTATTCTATTCTATTCTATTCTAAAAATAAGATATTTGAATAAATAAAAAATAAATTCGATGATATTAATTTCATCGAATTACCTCCTCTTTGTTAGAAGTTGGTTATAAAAGTAAGAACTGACATTCTACTTTTTTTTAATCTGTGTACTTAATTTTATAACTTGTTCCATTAAATAAATTTAACTCTGCATAATAAAGTTCGTCAAGTTACAACGACAACGTGATTCCACCCCATAACGTGGGTAGGTTGTCTGCACCGCAAACAATTTGATTAATACATTGTTTGAAGACAGCCTCGAGGCGTGACTGAGGCAACAGACAAGCGAAGCAAAGCATTTACATGCAGGTATTGACAGGCAAACTGTAACAATACGAGTATATTATTATCTCCATTAAGGTGTAACGTAATCTCATCTTAACCTCCGCAAATGTGAAACAACAGCAAGAAATCTTACATCCGCCTACGCATGTCTCTAAAGTAGTGATGCAACGGAAGTCTCTTAGCGGCACCAGAAACGGAAACAGATGTTAAAAGTAAATTTAAGCAGAAACAGAAACGGAACAGACACGGGAGCGTAAATGCAAATTAAAGATTAAAGCTGTTTCAAATATATTTTTTTATTGACAAATCACTTGCACGCGTCTCGCCCGCTGCACTTGCTTCCCTTTCAACTCTCACTCCACCGTTGTAAACTTCCGATTATATTTCCGTTATAAACGTTGCGGAAACAGAAGCGGAAACGAATAAAAAGCGCGCGTAACTTTCGCAATTGCAGAAACAGAACAGTTCAATCATTCAACAGTTGCATCACTAATCTAAAGGTAGATTTCGATCTTCGATCGGCGACCGCGACACACGACCGCGACCGCGTCGCGCGTATTAGCTCATCAACTAAGCAGTGGGTTGCGCACCTCGGTTGCAGTCGCGTGCCAACATCAGAATGATATAGTTTGGCTAATGAAAGCTAAATGCAGCTATTATTTGAGTGGTAACACTATTCAAATGTCATGTGCAAACAGACCAAAGAGTATAAGAAAACAGACACGTGAGCTTGTACTATTATCTATTCTATTAATTGTTGAATTTAGTACCTTTGTGTGTTAAAATAGAGTATTTTTGGAAATTTACTGCTGAAACATGGGCAAAACAATCAAAAGTGGTGTACCTCAGATTATTTTAACCATGATAAGCAAATTCAAACAAGCAAAGAGGGAAGCCTTTTTCAAACAGAAAAAAAGAGTATATAGATGCGGTGATCGAATTTGTAGATTAGTAGGCGTGGCAAAATATTTTGATACTAATATCCCTTTCAAAACTGGTCAATGCAACTGTGGTTCCTAAGATTCACTTTTTCTCAAAAATATGTATTAGTATTAACCTTTTTATGTTCAACATATCGTTTTAAATAATTAATTATTTTCCAATAAGTATGCGATAGACAGAGAAACATGTAGTAGGCAAGATTCTTAAGCCTAATCGTCACTTTTTTACGGCAGAGAAGTTAAGCTTCTGTACTTGTACTATTACTTATTTTATGCCCGGTGATACCATCTGCATTTTTTTTAATTTGCCACTGTTTTGCTGATTCATCTTTCATTAGCCAGACTACCATAACCGAGGAGTAACGAAATTTGGATCACATCATAACTTGCATCAAGAAGCCGCTTTAGTCACAAAAGTCTAAAATTACCGTTAACTATATATTCGACGATTCGATTCGATAGATACTTACATGACGTAATTTACCTCATTACCTACTTTTTTGTTACCAATAGATAGATTTATTCTTTTTATGACAATTTTCGAATCTTATTGTAAGTAACAAGTAAGTAACCCTCCTTCGGGCAGTCGGGTAAAAATCTCAGTGTGCGAATCCGTCTCGCAACTACGATGAGTAAGGGCAATTGACCGGCTTTTTGACTAAAATGTCACTTAAATAAAAGACTGCACATGATGTCAAACGACGCCGAAAGATTACGTAGCAAAATATTACTATCGTCATCATCATCATCCCAATATACGTCCCACTGCTGGCCGGCTAGGGCCGTAATTCCCACGCGGGCCCAGTGCAGGTTGGGAACTTCATACAAAATATTGTACTGAGTTCTTTTATAATTAATTTATAAACTTTTTTGAATCGCATTCATTGTGGAAACAAACTTGCGGAAGAATTTTATTAGGCACTATTGCGGCGCCTATTACTGTCTACTTCTTACTTAAGTCATAATTCCGATCAAACAACAGGTAGGTGCAAAATTTTACAGCGGGACCCTATTTTATTGTATTTAGCAAGATCGTCGGGATTAAAATCAAAATTCAACTGGATTGTTTCAAATACGTCTCAGCTTACAATAAATTTCAATAATAAATTAAGGAGTAGCTACGGGTTATTGTCCTTGGCGTCTCGACTCAGCTAAGCTGGTCTTGTGGGAATATTTTAAAAGCTTTGCTGCAGTACAGAGACGATTCCAGCGTCCTGGTTAAATTCCATTGTTCGTGCTGTATTGATTTTCCATTGGGATTCAAATTAGTTGGCCGGTTTTAGTTAAATCAACGCTGATCGTCGTTTGATTTCGTTAAAATGACAGGGATACATTTATAATCATCAACCGATGTCCAATAAAAGTAACATAGGTTTCGGAAATAATATGCTTCAGATTCACTAAGCGTTTTTTTGTCTATACCTAATGTACACTTTATGTGCTTTAAATGTAATTTGGACATTCAGCGTAATGACTGGCCCAATCTGAAAGAAATGCACTCAACAACGAACAAAAATACCAAGTCGAAACTATTGTATGGACATTCCTTAATAACGTCTAAGCACAAGACAATCTCCAATGAATTTTGTTCATTTCTTGTAGACTAAAAGAGGACGAGGATGATCTTTATTTTAATTTTTTGCTAGTATTACAAGTCACACCCCGTATAACTTCTTGACGAATAAACTATTCTTGAAGTAGGTATAAACATTATATAGGTAAGTAAGTGAGTACTTCCCTATCCTTTGCTTATCAAATGAGCAGAATTTCAACCTTTCTCTATATCCCAGTACTTCTAGACAGAGGCGTGAAAATAAGCCGATATTTCGAAAAAAGACGGTAAGACAGTCTATCTTCTACTCGACTTGGCGGGAGCACTACCATACTGCAGATTAACAAGTTATTAGGGATAAGAGACGACCATAAATATTATTTTAAAGTACCGCACATTAGTTTAAGTAAGTAAATGTGTACGAACGTAACTTGAAATTGTTTAGAACAAGAGCTAAGTTGTTTGGAGTTTGAACAAGTTGGCTCACAACTCACGGTGAGGCATGTCCGTCTAGGGCTTTCACGTATAACTCAATTCGCCGTGTTATTGTCTTGTAAATAAACGCGCTCCTTTCTCCCGTTACATTAGCTTATTACTTTCACAATAATACCAAATGGAGCGCTGGAATCTATTATCAAAGTAGAAATTTATTTGAGTGGTTTGCTCAATCTACTTCAAAGGCATGATTGATTAACTAAACAAAAACATTCACGGAGAATTTGACGAAAAATTTTAATTATTTTATTTTATCCAGCACAAACAAACGTAACACAACAGCAGTAGGTAGCCACTTCGTTATTACTATGGTATCCCATTTTTAGCAGGACTTCGTAAGATATTAAGTAAAAGACTTCGTTACATTTTCCTCATAATACCGTATCGATTTCGTACATCATTTCTGCCCATTCATAGAAAAATAATCAACCGTAGATAATATTAGTAATCACCGGAACGCAAAGATGAGCGTAATCAACGCACACACACATTGGCCCGCGGAGGGGTTGCGTCGTGACCTCACGGCAGACAGAGACGGTGCGTTGCATAACCCAGCCGCAGGATAGAGAAGGAATATAGGCCAAGCTCCGACCTACCTTCCCCGGCTGATACAGTGGCAGGCCGGGGCACCTACGGCAACTAACTTATAATAAGGTCGTTCGCAAACGATGAGCCTTCAAATTACGTCTCCTAGTATTTTTGTCATGCAGACAGCGTAATTTTGGCAGTGCGTGATGTACGGAACAAAGCCGCTGACGTCGGCGGTGTAGAGTTACGCCTGGTACACCGCAGTCGCGAAATTGCGAGGGGTTCCGCCGTTGCCCGCTTTCCCCTACGGCTATTACGCTCAATAGAATCCAAGCTTACGCGAGAGTAAATAATACTGGAGATTGTAATTTAGCCTGGCAGGTTACGCTTCGTGGTCGCCCACACATAATTAATAAGGCACTAAAGGTCCTGTCTATATTTACTGAAATGTATAATGACGTGCGCGCGCTATTCTAAGCATACGTACCTACGTGGTAGCAACGAGCGTCAAATAACGTTAATAATTTATACCGACTTTAATACTTTTTTCGTTAAAAATGTGAAAAAACTGTCTAGACTTGTTTAATTCGGAAAGATCATTTTTTTGCGAACGGTAAATGTGCTGTGTACCTAGCTTTGAGAATGAACTCGTATCCTGCTAGAAACGCGTTAGCGTCTTGTATGATATTTGTGATAGTTCGGTTTCTGTAGTTGTATACGACAATATGGTGTTAATTTAAATGAAAATGGGGCAGGGGGGGGGGATTGAATCGGGACGTCGGTTGTAGGTAATACGAGTAGTAATTCCATTGTTTAATTAATAAAAATTATTTTACTAATTATACAATTATTAAATAATTTATTGAATCAGGCGTTACTTTGCGGAGGTCCATATCAATGAACTAAAATGATTTCTTTGCTCACCCGCGACCTTAAGATAGCTAAGTCTATGCAAATTATGCGTGTTCATGCAGTTCCTCCACCTCCACACTGTAAGAACACACACAAATTACACAAACCCATCTATCACCACCACCACAACACACTGACGCGTTTCGAACTCAACCAGAGCTCATCTTCAGAGTGACACAACCGTACACCATGCTACCAGTTGTTAGACTTCTAGTGTGTGTTAGACGTCTGTGGAGGTGGAGGAACTGCATGAACACGCATAATTTGCATAGACTTAGCTATCTTAAGGTCGCGGGTGAGCAAAGAAATCATTTTAGTTTATACAATTATTCTTAGTGAACCTAAGTGATAACATATTAAAATAAAACCAGACTATTTTAGTAGATAAAGGTCAGCCTAAATGAACATAAAGGTAATGATACCTAATTTAAATACCCTGACGAAATAGTACAGGTGCGTACAGTTAAACTAGTACTGAACTATATTATACTGAAATATTTCGGATAAATTTTTAGTTTTTGCAAGTATTTTGTAAGTTTTCTGCCACAGACTAGCGTAATAAATAAAATTTGTTTGAAATAAAAATATTCCTGATGTAAGCCCTGAAACTTACAGGATAGCCAACATTCAAGCGAGCCGCGGCTGAAAGGCAGACAGGGCATTCCCAAAGCGTCCATATTAAAGCATCGCTTCTCCCGCCTAATATTACTTCTGTCTCTATTTCGCTAGACACAAATTTGACCGGGAATCCTAAATTACGGACTAAATTTGAGACTATACACCATCCATTCTAATCTTTCTAATCACAATCCATTGATTTTTATCTGACGGACGAATGTGATGCCCTCTCTGTTTGTTTTGTTCGAATAGACAGGGACGGTATCACATTTATCCGTCAAGTAAAATTAATCAATGGGTGGTGAAACAGCCCCTAAGTATAAGTAAATATGTCAAAGGGAACTGCAGATGAAGGTTTGGTATACCACCTTATTTGATGGTTTCCATTGACTGGAATTTAAAAAGAATTTTCATACAAATATTTGCCATGTTAGCCTTTTATGTTGGGCTATCACATAAAAAAATAACCATGAATAAGTTGTTACTCTTTATTGTGGACTACTAAATTATTACACCTACTTCAAAAACATTTTATTCAAATGGAATTTTATTAAAACGGATTTCTTTGTCGAAATCGCGGGAACCAGTTGGATACTCTACTGCCAAGGTATGTAGGTTTTTAATAATATAAGAGATTGTTGAGATTTTTTGAGCACCACAACTGCTTAGATACTTCTGCTGCTGACTGTACACCCATACGCTTCGTGGAAAGCTGTGCGGATAAAATTATTATATTTTTAATAGTCTTAACGACCAGCTAGCGTCAGTGGAAGTATATTAGCTCCAACAGTTTCCTCGCATTAAAAGTTTGCGGAAAAGTGGCCGTTACTAGTTTATGAGCGACGAAATTCATTCAGACAGCTAATGCGCTGTACTAGAGTTATTCCATTTGTGCTTATCCGAGCAGCTTTCAAGCACGGTTGCTCTTTTTTATGCATATTCTAAATACATTTATTAACGCCCGATGCAAAAGAGGGGTTAAATGTGACGTGTATGTTTGTTTAAGGTTTCGTATATATAGCTCCCAAACTATTTTTTTCTATGGCAGCTCATGTTATCGAAATTTTGTATTGTATTGTATATAACACTTTGTTGTTCATAAACATCTGAAAATAACAGTTAACATGAGAAAGAAATGTACAAACGCGAACTTATCTCGAGTCTTGTGATGTGAAAACCAAGCTACCAGGTACTTGCGAAAACTCTCAGTTTAAAGACAGTAAAGAGTGATAATACGCCGAAATAGTTCAAGAAAAGACGGTTGCATTCGACTTGGCGGGGGCACTGATGTGCCTCCAGAAAATATTCAGTCAGTCAATTATCCAGAGAGAGACTCGCGCGGCCTTTTCCTGAATGGAAAAAACGTGAAAAATTTGAAACTTTCATTTTGAAAAAAAAGATAGAAAGGAAACGAATTTATTTATTTGTAGCTGATAATTATAAGGTAATACTTGATAACACGCCTAGACAGTACATATTATTATTATCCTCGGAATCATTACAAATGCACTATATTATTATGTTCTAGCGCGTTGTGTTAGTATTCGTTTTTTTTTCTTTTAATGTTAGATACTTTATGCAGTGACTAGTGCTAGTTACTGGTATGACTGAAGGGCAAGATATAGTGGCAATTGCACTGCGTCGTTTACCTAATACGGTCGCCGAACTACTTCGGCGAACGACCGTCGCCTTTACATTAATCTGTCCGTCTACTGCGGCGGCCATATTAAGGCGGTGGCAGCTGTCACTCGACGCATGCGGCCGACTATTGTGTTCTTTACACTTTAGCGGTCGCCGCATGCAGCGTCCGACGAATGACTCAGTGTAATTACCGTTTATAGAATAATTAGTAACCTACCTGACTTATCTGAACAACTTTAGACTGAAACGAGTAACTGTCAATAAGTACAATTATGCCCATGCACTCAATCTACTTAAATATATTTTAGAAAATAAGCGTACAAATTTTAACCCTACGTTATAACCATAGCGTTTATAAATCACGACATTATGTGACGTCATAGGGACGTGTCGTTGATTTTTAAATTCACGACATAAAAAATTCGCGTCGCTCCCGTCTGACATAACAAAAAGCCGAGTTTTATAACCGCAACAGCTAAACAAAAGAGATGTAAATAAATTGAGCAAAACATCAGCAGGAAATCTGCTCGTGCCATCCCTTAATCTGTGTCACAGCGGAGACTCGGTGAGAGCAAGTGAATAAATTATAGCCCCTAAGTGTTTTTTTCTCAAGATCTAAGCTTTATTTATTTACTGCGACGTCGGCGCTCAACTTAAAAATTTCTTCCTAGTTTTTTTACAAAACTATTGAGAGTAAGTAAAAGTTAAGCTGGCATAATAAGTTTGAAATCTGTTAAAGGAAACCAACTCTATATCAATTTACTCAGAATCAAAATTTCAGAATAATTTACGAATTCAATTGGTTACGAAAAAATTCTTTACAATAATGATTGCTACTACCTATCTATCGAAGTCATTTTGTAAAAGGGTTGGCACTGCACAAAGAAATCATTTTTCATTCGCGAAAAAAATATTTATTTACTCACAAAAAGCGGAAATCCTTGCTAAATGTCAGCATGAAATCCACCCCGTATTACTTACGGGCAGCGAGAAAACAAACTAAAGCAAGGCAGTAAGTTATTGTGTCATCGCGGGATCCCGCCGGGCCGCGCTGAAGCGGACCTCGCGCCGGCCATTTGACTTGGTCACGGCGCCCGCGCCGGCGCCGCCCGATAAATGACCGTCCGATACGATAAATTGGGGACGTCAAAGCTTAAAGGACTCACGTTTCTAGTTTACGGACTTAAAATTGATTCGCTTTATCCAGCCTACGAAAGTTGGTAACCGTCGGCTAAATAAAATGATCGGCGATAAAGAAAATTGCTCAAATAATCAACGTTTTCAGTTGGCGATAGGCGAACTGCGATAAATCACTTACGTTTTATTTCTGACAAAAAACACCTCGAAACTTATATCAAGATGTATGTTTAGAAGACGCAAAGCTCTTTATAGTGGTACTTACGTAACAGTTCACCAAAGTTGGTTCTGTTATAAATAAACAAAGGCTCGCTGTGTTCAGAAACTATCGCAGGTTTTAACGCTCATAAATATTAAACTTGGTCGATGTTTCACAAATATGGACAAATTTGCGAATGCTTTTACAAGAGGAATTCGTGAACCTTATTTTGAGAGGTTTATGGTGCTTTTGAGAGACAGAAATAATACCTATTTTTGATAGGAAATTGTTACCTATCAAAACGTTGAGGACACGCTTTGGGCCACCACAAGAATAAAGACATTTATGTATTTGTGTTGGCAGTGAGTTTTGTAATAAACCGCTTCCTCATGGAATTATTCCAAAAATAACATGCTGTAAAAACCAGTCAGTCAAGTCTCGATTGAAATTATTTTCTTTATAAAAGTAGGTAGTGAAATCTCATAAACAGCCAGCCTTACAAATAGATAGGTTATAAAAATGCAAAGGCTAAAATCTGGCCCATTGTGAGATTCCATATAAATTGCGCCTTTAAAAACACTGTAGAGACATGTGGGGTTAAAGTCCGTAGAGGGTAAGTGCACGCAATCCCATACATTTCAGTCCAAAATGACCGATACATGACTCTGGGAATTATCGTTACTATTACGCACTTTTAATAACTCAGTATTCTTTATTTTCAGGTATGCACAATTTTTTAATTACGAGACACGAAATCGCCTGCTGATCTACGTAAGTAAAGTTTCATTACATTTCACAGCTAACTCAAGATACACACTAAAACTTTGCGCAAAAGAAAAAGGTACTAGTTGAGTGTCCGAGTTGGCACGCTTTAATTTCGGCTCACGAATATCATAGTTCTCACATAGAAAGATTACATAAGTTTTTTTTTTAATTTAAATTTTGAAACGCTTGAAAAGACTTCGTTGAATGTGCCCTTATTTTTTTGAGTGAATTGTAAGGCGTTTCTGAAATCACGAACCCAATTTCTTTTCATGAGCTAATTAAAAAGATCTGGTTTTTTAAGGGATGGCTTTGAAAGTCGTTTTTAATTAAATTTAATAAAATTAAGTTTTACATCCCGGAACTGGGTGATGAGCATTTTTATATGGCTTTTGATGACGCAGTAAAAATAAAGAAGTAAATTAATTTACCTGCTTTTCATTTTAATCGAATAGCAACATTCAGGCGACAAGCATATCGTGCAGAGCAAAACGTATTTACTTAATTACTTAATTTCGCCTTAAGTCTGTATTATCTTATTGCACCAAATTTACAGTTATATGACATACTAATTATCTCCGTAATACCTATCCATGTCAGAAATAAATCAATATCATGGGACACTTGACACCAATTTACATAGTCCCAAACTAAAAGCTTCTATGGACACTAGGCAATGGATAAACGTGCTTAAATACATATTAAACATCCAAGACCCGAGAACAAACATTCGTATTACCTATTCATACAAATATCTGCCCCGGCACCTCAAGCTTCGTAGTCAGGTTCTCTAACCACTTGGCTATCCGGTCGTCAAATTTGGTCAGTCTTTTTCCTACGTTGAATAGGAAAAGCAAACAATTTCTTTGAAATTTTAGCCTTGACCGTTTCATGAAATACTTTTCTATAATTTAAGTCGCTTCTGGCGCTTCTAATTAAAATTGCTGGCCTTCGTTACGCCGCCGACCGACCCGTGAAATGAAACATCATTTGTCACAATTATTACGCTCTCAGGCATAGAAAAATACGCTTTTTGAAAATTCCTTTTAATTTTTCATAAGCGTTGTTACGTCACCATTGAACTCAAGCTTTAGCTTAGCTCATCTAAAAATATAACGCAAAAATATCACGTAAACGTGACGTTGTTTTTATTAGTTAGTTCCAATAGAAATCGAATTCGCGTCCAAATCTTTTGCTTTGATTTTACCAAATTAGTTACTTATCGTGGGGTCCCGAAGCAAAAAATTATTTAAATATTTAAAAAAGAAGCTTGCCCGTTCCACTGGTGACCATAGAGCTGGCTCTTTCCTCGGTCAACGTATTGGCATTGCCATACAACGAGGAAACGCAGCCAGCCTTATGGGCACCCTCCCCAATAGTAGCGACTTGGGAGATATTTGTAAATACAGATTTTTAGGTTTAGAGTTAGTTATAGTTTTTTTTTTCTTTTAATTATTTATTTCTGTTAATTATTGTTACATATTATTTGTTTGTTTATAAATAAATTTCTAATATGCGTCATTGAATAATTTGTCATGTTCGTGAAACCTGGGTATATTGAAAGATTTTCGGCTTTTAACCAATTTATTCTGTTGGCTAGACTTTTGCTGGTTTTACTTAGAGTTTTTTATAGCTACAAGTACATCAAGAGCTTTAGCGCAATAAGTAGCAGTGATGTGATATCGTAGAAACTCGATTCCTTCTGGGTGATGACAAATATGGCTAAGCTTTTGTAGGTATACTAAAGCAGCGTTTCCACCAGAGATGTGCTGTGCGAGGATGTGTAAACAAAACTTTTCTATTTTGAAGCTTGGGAAGTGGACTGTATTAAAATAAATGAGAATAATGATGAAATTGAAATATAATATTAAACACAACCAACACAACCGTACGAGCGCACAACATTAGCAATAATGACAAGTAAAGAAAAGTATACAAAAAAAGAACTTTACAAAAATACATTTAAAAAGTACAAAAGCTCCAAGGAGTTTGCTACATATTTCTTAATGTAAAACGCATCCCTCGCAACACATCCTCGCACATTATTGGTGGAAACGCTGCTTAACTCCGACGAGTTTATTGTGGATATATTTATGTATATTCACGCCAATTGACCTAGTTCTAAAGTAAGCAAAGCCTGTATGATAGGTACTAGGCAACGGATAAACATAGATACTTACTCAAATAGATACCTATATACATATTGCTGAACATCCAAGACACGAAAACAAACATTGCTATTTTTTATACATAATATCGATGTTTATATTATAAGTTTTTTGTACTGATTTATGATGTGCATTAGAGAATATTTTTGTATTGTATTGTATTGTATCAGCCCTAACCGGGGATTGAACTGGAACTTCAAGCTAGTCAAGGTATCTAACTACTAACTAGCCTTCGTCCTCGTTTCAGCCATACTCTTCTCTTAACTCACAGTTTTCTCACTCTGCGGATTAACTAACGAAATGTTCACTATGCACCAGTATTATATTTTATAGCATCTACAAAGAATAGATAATAGTACAAACTAGAACAAATCTATACTGAGTAAGCATATTATGTGTGTATTCAGATAATTTTGTAATTTTTTTTTAGGTACTATTGAAAAAGAAGTCGACTGACTTTTGAAGCACTAACGATCTACAGATATAAAGAACACGTATCGCTCATATCATGCAATAAACTGATTTCGATAAAACATGTCCAAGAACCATCGCTAGAAAACTTGGTTTCAAATAAAAAAATCGCATTCAAATCGGTTCACCCGATTACGAGCTACGGTGCCACAGACAGACACACATACACACATAGCGATCAAACTTAAAACATCCGTCTTTTTGCGTCCGGGGTTAAAAATAGACAGTCAAATGTCTTAGTTGCTGCTCACCATCTCTAAAATCTCCCCTCGTAAAAATCACGGGTAAAAATGCATTCAAACTTATATTTTGACAGCGGTGCAGCGCTCAACGTTACATTTTGTCCTAAACACTTTATCGGTTTTCAGAATGTGTTCAAATTTTCTCGATTCGAGTTCTGTACGTACGAGACAGCGAAATCTAGTTCAAATAGAGTTAGACTTTTCTTCAAAATGTACCTCCTAGTTCATGTACTATTATTGATTGTATAAGTACGCATACGAGGAATGTTTATGCTTTTAACCACGCAGCTCGTATTAATAACAGTAATAAATTAAATAAATTATTGATCAAATCACTTAGTAGATGAAAGCACATTATCGGTTCCCGCTAGCGAAATTATATGTATCGTACCGTACGTAACGCAGCGCGGTCTGACGCCGCGCCCAGCTGCATATTTAAACAGCACCCCGTTTACACAGAATATTTGATGGCTGCGAAGTTTAAGTTCGTGAATTTGGAGCAACTGTAAATAACAATAAATTATTAGAACCCGGCCGCCAGTTGCTAAAAGCCTAAATATAAAATAGAACACTATTAAGAGTGTTTATCAGTTTCCTTTGTAGATGATATTTAATTAAACCTGCGTGCGCCTAACTTGAGAAAAGGGCTCGTTATTTGCGAAATTCAGCTTAAAACACGTGGTAAGTAAATAAAATTGTGAATCATATAACAAAGTTATATATATTTACAAAGTTAAAGGCGTAGCGAGGATTGGGCAGGGACGGGGATGTCCTGCCTCTGAAGAATGAAGCTGATTAGCACGAATGCTCACGAACTTCAAGTGACACAGACTTGGTTTTTATCGCCTGCCCTCCCTCCTTAACGGAATCCTGGCTATTATAAAAAGTTTATAAAGTTATAGCAAAGCATGCACAGTTTTAGCTATTCTTGAGATAGTGACACAATTTAAGTCATAAAATTAGTAATCACCGCGATAGTCTAAAACATTGTGTACATTGACATTGGACGTAGGCAAAGCTGAATCCTGAAGGTTGAGATGGCACGCCTCAAACGCCACCAAGTCATTTTCTCACGTCGTCCTTTGTTTAAAAGGGACTCAATTATCAAGCAACTCTTTGAAGAGTGCTACAAAAACTCCGCCGCCGTAGACCGCCAACCGCCTTCAACTTTGTCGCGGCCTCTTAATTAAACCAAACCACTCAGAAGCCAAACTGATTGGCAACAAGAACAAAATCAATATCGGCCACTATTATGAGTGTCAGACGCTCTGAAAATTATACCCAGGTACTTCGGGCAATATAGACATTTCAATTTACATAAATTCTGACAAAGCTGAATTTTGGTGGAGTCCTTGGGTAGACCATTAGGAATAAAGTGTCAAAAGTCTACGTTGATCCATGTGTGCTAAAAAAGTTATTCTGGGTCAAAGGTTAAAATTTTAAGTTTTTTCGTTTGCGGTAAGTTTTATCAAAAGTAACCTTGAAAAAAATTGTTCGGCACAACAAATGTAAATTAAAATATAACTCTTAACAGAACTAAACTATTCTATCTATCTATCTGAAATGCCGCAATTCTAAAAGTTGAAGGAGTCACGTTCTAAATCATAGTACATTTATGCCACGTAACTACTGACTATAGACTACTAATTGACTAGTAATTGTAATTCGGCCTATTCATTGAAAGGGGTTATTCTAGAGCTTATTTTCAATGTTTTTAGCCCAGTAGACTTAGGCTCGAAATTCAGTAATTTTCGAGTTATTCGAGTTTCAAGTTTTTTCGAAAAACCGCCCCCATCTCAAGAATGGTGATTCTTAGAAAAAAAATGTGAGGACCATTTTTGTAGATAATTTTAAGATCTGTAATTTTTGCCTATTTTTGATAAAACTTATCGTTTTCGAAAAAAAGAAACTGAAATTTTTACCATTGACCCCGAATGACTTTTTTAGCACATATATGGGATCAATGGGGACTTTTGACACTTTATCCCTAATGGTGTAGCCAAGGTCTCCACGAAAATTCAGCTTTGCCGAAATTTTCGTAATTTGACCACTACTTTTATATCAAAATTTTCCGGATTATTAAGAAGCCGTAAAGCGATTAGACTGTATTATAAATGAAGCTCTGCAATATTGTCTCCCTGTTAATTGGAAACCGTTCGGAGCTCAATTAAGCTGTTAATTGAGAACATCTTAAATTTTAACGCGCCAATGATACATTGTTATTATCTGTACTAGGTATTAGAATTAAGCTTAACAGCTAGCCATTAAAAGTAGATAAATATATCTCTATACGTGAAGTATTTTTGTCTTGTTATTTTTAGTGCCAATATGACATTGCTCTCAAATTTTACTTGAGATTTCATAATAAATGTAACTCAACAAAAGATAAAACGATCAAATCTTATCGTTCAGTCAGCGTTTGATCCATATATCTACGTCATTGATCTGATTTAAAATCAACGGAGTTCCTAATAAATAGTCTGTAAGGCAACAAAGTATAGCTACGTGTAAAGATTCGTTTTTTATTCGAAAAGGTTATTAAGGTGCTAACAAATTAGGTAGGTACCAATATTTTTACAGCAGATAGTACATGTCTCTACATGGAGTACACTGAAGTATAAAATATTTAAAAGTTTATGTTATTTCATGGAGATAATTAAAGAATCAAATTTTGTGCGTCAAAACCACCTGTTAATAAAAAATAAAAGAATATTTATTCACAAAGCCAAAAATATAACATAACAAAGTACGATGAAAGAAACAGAAAACAAACCTAATTTGTGAAGAGGTAAAGGACTCAGCAAAGCTGCTGGTTTTCAGTGCTCACTTTGAGGAAGGAAATGGCAGTGTAATGAATGGCAGTGTAAATGTAATGAAATAATTAAAAGCCATATATTAAAACTTCTTTGAAAGTCTTGACTGTCACGAATAACTGGCCACTTCACTTCGAAAAATAAATGTTAAAGTCACATAATGCTTACTAATAAATAGTTAGTTTTCCCACCAATCGTTGAAGTTCATGACAAACGACGAGTTCACTTGACAAAAAGTGTTCAATATCTTGTCACTCAAATGCACAGGCTGATTATATTTGGGTGGAATAACAATTTATTTATTTTGTTCAGGAAATTAAAAAAATATATTATAATATATAAATTGTATAGCGCTCTCTATTCTTGTTTAAACTAAAAATATTATCCCACGGGAACACATTACCGGGATTTCAAGTATCTTATGTCTTAATGCAGATCTTTGTCTATCTGTACGCCAAGTTTCATGTAAATCCGTTCAGCTGTTATTGCGAGATTGAGTAACAAACATCCAAACCTCCACACATCCATCCGATAGGATCTACGATGAAGTATACATATTTATTTCGCAAAAATAAGAGATCAAATGAGATGACTGGAATTATTTTTAGAAATTGAATTGAATTAAATTTCTCAGCTTAACTTTTAAAAGTAAAAGTTTCATTTGAATTTTTTGCCTTATGCTTTAGCTTTAATCTGTCATATTCGGCGGGCTTTATTTTAAATTTGCTTTAAATCGTCCCTACCTAAAGGTCTCAGTTATAATCTAATTCAAAAAGTAATTGTGTTGAAATGGGGTAATTTCACGCGCGAACACTCGTCAAGCACCTCCACAACTTTACATAAGTCCTCTACATTGACGTCCTTTATTTAGCCCAACTAAATTATGCAGCCGTGGTTTAACTCAATTGTTTTATTATAAAGGTCCTGTTACACCTGCTAGTTGCTAGCACGAAAGCATTCTACTATTAAGCAAATGCTACCTACTAGCATGTGTGTATATTGAGCATGCTTTTTAGTGAGATACAGGTACTGCATATGTAACAGTACCTCAATAGTGTGTTTAAGCCGTGCAATTCATGCCGCGTCACACAGCAGCAGCGGGGCTACTCCGAAATTCGGAAATCGAAGTTCGTGTCGTTCCGTCCCTCTAATGCATACTATTTAATACGAGAGAAAGAGATATGAGAGATTTTCTAATTCTGAAGTAGGCCCTCAGCTATCATGTTCGACTGGAATATGCAAAATGCTGGCTGTTCTCGCTATAGGTTTAATAAAATAACCAGATATTGTACATGCGATAGTGCTCCAGCATAAAGGTTTCAATAAAGTTCGACCTTTTCATCGAACAAAATTTATTAAACAAGACAAAAGAGTATTGTGCAATATTCCTGTAAAATTCACATGCAAATTAAATAAACGCTGGTGTCAATGTAGAGCCAGGATTAAATTTCGTGCGTTTTAAATAACACACTTTTCTTAAAAACTTGTATTAAAAATGTTCAAACAATATAATAACGAAAACAAATACTAAATTTGGATTACATAATAATAAATTGCGTGTGATGTAATATTCAAATGAATATCGCAAATTAATATATGGATTGTTAAAAAGATCAACGGTCAAAATATCGAACCCAACCTGACCTGACCTAAATACTTTCGATATTTTGACCGTCGACTTTTCAACTTTTTAATTTTCGATTCGACCCCTTTTGGAGTTGTAATAAGGCTAAGTACTGATTACACTTTTACTAAATTAACTTATTCACACTTATTGCGTGAACATGGAATAAATGGCACAGTCGTGTCGTGATGTAACAATTATCACCACAGTTATCTTCAACACTTACCAAGGCCACCAGAATGACTAATGAAAGATAAACCTTGTACACGCTGATTTACTGTCATTCGGTGGGAATGGAAAATCGCCCACTGAATTTACTTTTGAATTTGGATCAAAATACCATTAGAAGTGAATTTTGTCAAAATTTAATTGTGCTGAAAAATATTTACAACCAAAATTTATTTACACCCAATGGAATATTCTCCAATATGAATTAGGAGTAATAAGTGAATGTCGTCTAAATTAAGGCCCTAACTTAAAATATGTAGGCCCAAAACGAATGATTTCGGGTGAAACATATTTACCTAGAATTGACAACATTTCATATTTCTAAGACTATAATTTGATTCGTTCTCTGTATTCTGCTTGGAAATAGAAAGACGCTGATATTTTTAAAATTTCGCTACGATTATTAATTAATTTATTACAAATTTTTTAAGATATGCTTATTCGAAAAGGGCTTAACTCCAAAACTACGATATAATAGATCCATTACTTTTGTCTAGTCTCTATTAAAAAAAAGATCACGTAAATCATGCGTAAATTTGAAGTAGACGTTGTCAAAATTATGACAGCTCCTTTTTCTGGTGCAAAAGGCAAAGGAAACATATCTGTTCTGTCGTAGTATTGGCAAATTCAGATACATTTTTTAATTATTTTGTATTTTTTTAAATATAGAGTAATAAATTATAATAAATATTTTGCCATGTTCAGGAGGCAAAACTCTTTCGATTCCTATAGTAATTTACAGGTGTTGAAAAAATGAAATCTTGTCAATTCGTCATATTTCTAAGTGTAGGTACGTAAATACAAAATGGTCGTTTCTTTTTTCGACATTATTTCAGATTTGTCAATTTTAACATGGAACAAGATTCCAATTATAGACAATATTCAGGATGGGCAGTTTTCAAATAAAATTTTTCTGCAATAGATTATAATCGCGATTGGTGCATTTTCGATTTGCACCGAACGACAGTAAATCACTAAAACCACCTATTCCCCGATCAGGTGCATGCCCCACCTTCGAACATTCATTGTACCGCTATCAGAACCGTAAATGTTATCTGTTAACCTCGCCTTAATACCGTTATATCGTAATCAAAATCGTTTAACAAGCTCATGAATAAACAAGGGTGTTGTCACATGCCAGTATTTGTTCGTGCGGGTCGGACGGGGGTGACAGGAATCATTGGAAGTAACACGCGTCTGAAAGCATAATACGTACGCGACGGCGACGACACGGCGGCGGTATTGTTCTCCGCGTAAGACGGAATACAGGCACAGTAGGCCTCTTGAGAAGGTTCAGTATGATATTGCAAAAATGAAACGGTTATTCACGATGTTTAAGTCAGAAATGGTCCCACTAGTTTCTATAATTTCAGAAGATTTTTTTCATAGGTGAGTGCGTTGATTTGTAGATTTTTGTATTTTTATTAAAATAGGGAAAGCTAATAATATTATTGTTCTATGTAACTAACTACTTATACTACTAATTTTCTACTTATACTAACTTGATTTCTCATATCGCGTTTAATCCGACGTGACATTGTATTGAATACTTCAATTATACTTCATTAAATACTTATGTGGTCTATGTACGCGGTTGTATTTAAAATGTAGTCTGTACATAGGTATACTGGCTAGCAAATTGATTAACATATTCAATTATAGGCTTTATTAGCTACTATAGCTATTGCCCGTGACTTCATCTGCAAGGAACTCTTACCGCGCGGTCGCGAGAACTATACAATTTTCCAGGATAAAACTATCCTATGTCCTTCTCAGGGACTCAAACTATCTTCAAACCTAATTTCATCACGATCAGTTCATTAATTTAAGCGTAAAAGCGTAACTTCCGCATTTATATTATTACTTAGTGAAGATATTAGCATTAGCTCGCCAATGTATGCCGGAAAAATTTCCTGTGACAGATTGATAATAAAAATAAACTGTCGTCAAAGTAACCTAAATTTGTCACAAAACTTGTTAGCACTATTCTAATGACTCTAATTTGGTCTAGCGCAAAAAACGAAAACATATTGACAGCATCACAATAAAACGCGTGTCGTAACTATACTACTATCTATACTAGAGATATAGAAATAGATTCTATAGATGTAGGTTAGTTATAGGTAGGTTTTATCCCGGAAAATTGCAAAGTTCCTGCGGGATAGTGAAAACCGAATTCTAGGCGGACGGAGTCGCGGGTAATGGCTAAATGCAAAATAAAAGCACTCAGTTTCCTAACACAACTGGGAGAGAAATAAGTCTGATCCTGCTTCAGAAACTTGTTCTGTAAGTATCGCCTGCTGCGGTTGTTCCGCTAGGAACATAAGTAGGCCGCCACCCGTACGAGTTTCTACAACGCTGTAATGTCGGTAATATTTTTCGTTGATGTCGGCTGTTACGTAGGTGTCTCGAGACGATGCAATCGTAAGAAACGGCTTTTGATTTATATCTCGAATTCAAAGGCTTAGTGCTCCTTCATGAAACACGGGCTATTCATCATTTATGATACTGTTTTCGCGCTGTGAGAGATTTTACGTATAAAGCTAGATCTGTTAACGTCATAGAACTAATATAAGTGGAATACAAATACCATTTTATTTTGGTACTTTTTGTGTTTTTACCAACGCTAAAAAAGAGGGCTGTTATTAGTTTGACACTGTGTCTGCCTATCTGTGGCATCGTTGCTCTCAAACGAAGAGAAAAAATTCTATGCAGTTTTTTTTACAAGAAAACGAGTTTCCTTGCGGTTTTTGAGATATTGAACTTTAAAATGACAATGTCGAGGGTTAGCAATTTTTCTAAGTTGATTAAGTTATGTAGAATTCACTACTACCAATTTGCATGAAATTCGGCACACAGATAGTTTAATGGTTTGATCTGTCATATTCTCCGTTCAATTTAAGGTTTGAATTAACGGTCAAATTGTAACACACGACACATGTTTCTCGGTATTCCGAACACAAATGAATGGACTAAAAATATCTACATGTACATTTATTAGCGGTATTTATTATATTTTTACTATAAAAGTTAACACAATTTTAAATAGTTTTGTTGTTTCATTTAAAAACATGTGCAAATTCTACCGTTAAGTTTCAAATGTCAATAAATGGAGTAAGTATAGGATATTTTTGTTACGAATTTTTTTATTGTTCATTGCGATACAAATTCTTGCAGACAATGTCACAGACAACATCTAGCAATACGATATGCTTTGAAATAAATTATAGTAGTCAGCGCATAAGTAGTTTTAAGGATTCATGCGACAAAATACAAAATTCACTTTTGTTACATTCCTTTAGGAATATTCCTTGCAAAAATGTCAGTTGAAATTTTGGGAAAGAACATTGGTTGTGAATATTGAATGGACGCACGCTTGGCCAAGTATTTGTATGCGACTCCACAATTGAAATAGTGAGCACGACCCGTGAGATGTGTTAATATGTAGAGCCAAATGTTAATAAATGTAAGTGTTAATATATGTTATGTCCAAAATAATATGTAGAGCTTAAAAAAACACATTTATGTGAAGTAAAGGGTATTTTTGCCGTTTGCCGCCACATAAATAGAAAAAACTTTTTGTTTAATTTACTTACTTACGCGAATGCACCTATATATTTTATCCATATTTAAGATTCTGTACTTACCTCAAAAGAAAAATTAAATACTTGAGTTTAACGGTGAAGTGTGAAAAGTTGTAAAATTTGACTTCACGCAAAAACACGTTTTTTTTAAGTTAAAAAGGTTTAAGTGAATTTTCAAACATTAAACCTTCAGAATCAATACTCTCATAAACATAATCTTATGTCAACTTCCCGTTGGCAAATCACCGAAACGCAGAAAAAGGACGCAAACTAAATTTTATTAAAACAATGAGTGTAAACAATATTTGTAGTGTGTGTAATGTTTCTGACTTTTAAACGAGTACAAAATCCTGAGTGAACATTAGTACGATTCGCACTTGGCTGGTATTTTTTTTAAATCTCTAGAAGCTCGCATAAAAACAATGGGCATGACCACTTCTCGATATATGAATTCAAATAGTAAAAAAATATGCAGAATAATCACAAAAGCACCTACCTAAAAGGACAGGTGTGGAATTTTTATCGCTTCGGTAATGGTCGTCCGATTACCGGGCCGTCCTCGCACGATTACCGTCTAATACGGGGGATTATTCACGGAAGTGCCTATAAACCAGGATAGCTCTTAAATGCCAGAGGAAGTATTCGTGTGCCTGGTGAATTGAGTCGGCGTTTTTCATACCTTCGTACTTCCGTAATGAGGCTATCGCGTATGAATTCGCCGCTGGAGGCGCTCGTGTAGCGTGAGGTCTCCGAAATGTCAAATCTCATAGTTTTTGGGTGAGCTACGCGGGTTTATTTGTAATCAGAATAATTTTGTGAATATTTTGCATTACCTGAAATTAATTATGGCAATTATGCGTTACTGGGCAATGAATATCTGTGTTTTGAGACAGTTTTGTCTTTCGGAAACTGTTATGCTCCCTTTTTTCTCCGAACTAAAGGGGACTACGCATCACTGTGGTTGCTCGATATTTTTATGGTAAGTAAGGTTTTAAGGTGTATTAGGTATAATTTTAATCTAAATTTTGTTTTCACGCATGTAAAACAGACTTTGAAAGCCACACTTAAATCTTACGCAACAGTGGCGCCATCTAGAAAGACAAAAAACGATAGCACTCATTGTGAGATATCTGTTATGGATGGTGATCACGTCGTGTTGTTTCCGTGCGGGGGAGTTTGACGTTAAACTAGGTAGGCCACGTGGATGTATAACAGTATAAGTTATGTACATGCAACTGGTAACTTAGGATTTTTATGAGGTGCTATTTTTCATTGTAGTAAACTATTGACTATTAATTATTTAAAACGACGTTTTGAAATAAAAGAAAACTCAAAATATTGTCATCCCTCAAAACCCTTTTCAAACGAGTTCAAAAAAGGAGGAGGTTCTCAATTCGGGTGTATGTTTGTTTTTGTATGTTTGTTAAGCGATAACTACAAATACAAAATAGTTTATTTCCAAAAATTTGTTCCAAAGGACATACTTAAAAGGTTTGTTTGAGGGCAATCCTCAAAGTTTTAAAAGACACCTTTAGCGAATTTGGCATTTTTAACACCGATCCAAGTATTTACTTTCGGAAAGGATCATTTGGTGAACTGGACCTGATGATGAAGACCGTAGGTACCAGTTCTCTGTTATAAAATAATAGAACTATGCTGTGTTTGAGCTTAATGGAATCGTTGTGAGATGCACTTTGGCTACAAATCACTAAAAACTATGAAAAAAGAATTTTCAAAAAATGGAACCGACTTCAAAAAACCTTGAAAATATTTTTCTACTAGTTTGAAGTCGGTGCCTCAGCACGAGCCAGCATTCGATCCCAACGTAAGCCGAGACTGGCACCCTTTTTTTTTTTCGAACGGACTGTTGCTGTTAGCCTCAGACGGCCTTTACAGCTTACCGGAGATAGGGCGAGCTGCCAGATGGGTTGCTCAGCAAGTGGGTTATTTACTTAGCACGCCAAAGGGTGCTCCTATTGAGCTGACCTCGGACTTTGGACGCTAAGGGAGAGGACTGGCACCCATTCCCACATTTGTGTATCTAACGTAAAATTAACCCTAATTGATGTTCCTGGTTCTTGGCTTTAAGATTTTTTTTTACAATCTTGAAGTTTACTTTTTAAAAGGTACAAGATAAGCCTATGACCTAAACAATTGGTTTTAGACGTACAGAATGAATTTAATTTTAAACGAATGCCTTGCTGATCCTTATTCATAAAATAATAAACGCGAAAGTAACTCAGTCTATCTGTCCGACTGTTATCTCTTCGCGCTTAAAGTGCTCAATCGATTTCGTTGAAATTTAGTATAGAGATAGTTTGAGATCCTGAAAAACTATTTTTGACAAAGTCGTCAGCTGCTCGTCATCAAAAAATACTACGCTAATATTCCCTTTTATTCTTGGAACAATGTAAAAATGAATAGAAAATGAAAATTGAACTACACATTCTCCATTCTGTATAATAAAACCGCACACGTGAAACATTCCGGTTTTTTACACACTCAACTAGCTCAACCCATATGAAATACTCATATTTCTCCGATGTTTACGCTCCAATTCATCGCTGCGAAATGAAATGTTTCAGCTGTGTGAGTTATTTTGATTAAAATTTTAAGGTTTGCACATTCAATGAACATATTACATTAGTTATGTGAAGGACATTCTTTATTATATAAAATTCTCGTGTCACAGTGTTTGTATCCTAACCTAACCTAATGGTTAGAATCTAACATTTGGTAGCATGGTGTACGGCTGTGTTGCTCTGATGATGAGCTATGGGTGAGTTCGAAACGTGTAGTGTGGTGGTGGTGATAGATGAGTTTGTGTGATTTGTGCGTGTTCTTACAGTATGGAGGTACATAGAGGAACTGCATGAACATGCATATTTTGCATAAGCTTAGCTATCATAAGATCGCGGGAGAGCAAAGAAATTATTTTAGTTCATTGATATGGACCTCCGCAAAGTAACGCCTGATTCAATAAATTATGAAACTTTACCTCTACTCATCTATGAAACCCAACCCGCCCAGCGTGGGCGGTAGGAGGTTGAACATCTCGTAACTTTTCACCCTAGTACTATAAACATTGAATACTCAAAGACTATAAAAAATTACTTTTCACCTCACTAGCTCGAAAATGCTTTCTTTATCATTCGAAATCTGCGTGGAAAGTAGCTTTTTATCCTCTAGGCTGGAAAGAGTTTTTGAAATTCGAACGTTATCGTGAACGGCTGCCCCCTTGAAAATACATCGACCGCTTACTTTCACAACCTCGTATCTGGCCACAAAATTGCTATAGAATCATTTTTATGCTAAGTACGATAGAGTGTTTCTTTGTTGTATACAATTCGGGTAGATACGAAGTTGAGGAAGAAAGCGTTGAATATTGACGTGTTCACAAAGAAAATTCGTCATACATTTGTTGAAGTACCTAATATTTAAATCTGTTAATTAATCTGTTATTTTCTTTCTTATTACTAAACATTTATTTTGTAATTTTACTTTTAATTTTTAGTGCATCTTGATACTTATGCCATGCAATCCTTTTCAAAATAGTAACTGTATGCACAGTTTTTCTTCCATTTGCCATTTTCTCGCTGTAGTGAGGTGAAAAATTGTGTGTTTCGCTCGGCTGTAAAGTTGTTTAGCGTCTCGTGCCTTTGAAACCCTCGACCGCGCTCAGGATTCTTTATTTGAACCACTCGCTTCGCTCGTGGTTCAATCCTAGAATCCTTCGCTTGCTCGGGTTTCAATATATATGCACTCGCGCCAAACAGTCACTTTCCAGCCTTGCATAACAAATAACTATTACTCATCCGCGACGAAGCAAAGCACGCGCACGCGGGTGAGCAAGTATTTTTTTATAGTTTGTTGATATGGACCTCCGCGAAGTAACCTGATTCAATAAATTATTTTAACCCTAAGTATTTTATACTAAACATAGCGGTGTGACTAAACCGCTCCACCTCTCATTGTCCCTAAATCACCCAACCTCGAGCGCCCGACGCGGCTGTAAGGACCCGCCACGTAACGGAAAAATCATTTTTTGTTGTCTTCCGCTGCTCGTTGATAAATGACTCGATATTATCAACGGTTATTTAAAAAACTGTTATTTGTAACACAATTACCGTTATTTGAATAGTCAGCTTAGACAGTGCTAATTTTAAGCATTTATTAACGATTTTATCTCCAAAGTAGAGTGTAACGTGATGTTGACGTTAACAACGTGTAATTATAATGTTTTCCCATACATAGTTATCCCAGTGGTGATGTGAGTAAGGTAATTCATGTGAATATTGATATTTTCAAATCTTTGATCTTATCAGTGCAAAATTAAGGATATCTTAAAAAAATATATCTTATTCCACGTGAGTGATATTATTTGAGACAAAAGAGGCTAGAATGCAGATTTTTTTTACCCTCCGCATTTAAACAAGTAATCCACACACAAAAACGTTATTAATTTAAACAATATTATTCAATAATTTACTGAATTAAGTGTTATTTTTCGGAGTTCGATATCAGTAAATGAAATAATTTTGATGTGAGCAAAGTATTTTTTTTTTTTCATTTAAAATTATTCAGACTATTCAAATTAATTTTGTCAGTGATGGTAGTATACAATATTGGTTTTAGGGTTTTAGGATATTTAGGGTATCGTTTTAGGGTAGCGACGACGACGACGTTCAAAAATCCCTAACTATAGATAGTTTTTTTCTTTAAATATTTTTGTTTGTATAATTTTAATTTTATAGCGCATTGGTCTTTAATTGTAATGCTGTAATTTTTCTTGGAATAAATAAATAAATAAATAAATAAATTGGTTGACATATCCGCCGCAAAATTCATAGTTGGCTAAGAACAGTAGTTGTCCTAGGCCGCCGGCTGCCAGGTCTCCCCCGACTTGGCCTACTTTCTGTACCCAGCGTCCGAGAGAGCCTTCCCTCAGCGCCTCTTCGTTTAAAACAATAAAGCGTCGACCTTTTTTCTGGTTGCTCATTTTAACAACATCATTAAGGTCTATTCAGTTGTTCGAATTGTTTTAACTTCCAATAGGTGCGGGTTATCGTTAGTGCTTTTGGTCAGTCGATAATTCATCTAAGACCAAGGAGATCAAGTGCTAACAAAAATACGACAGAGAACGATGAAAATTTGTAAAAACCTGAAATTTTTTTAGTGTTCCGTATTTTTTATATCTAATCCTTGTTGTTTATTAATAAAACTAGGGTATTCTCATTAAGTTATTGTATAAACTGATAGATAATAAAATATGTTATGTCAATCATTACATTATGACAAACAATACATTATGACTAACAATTTTCTACAATTGTCTTATATTTTTTTTTATTAAATGGTTTCTCATCCCTAGAAGTTTAAGAGTCATAGCTCTAGACATACATATGCAACATAATAATATAAACACACACCACACCCTTGCGCAAAAAATGTGAAGAAGGAAAAATCATGGCATACATGGTGATTTATGTGGTCACCGCTAGGTCGCGCATGTGCGTAGTGCGAAAAAGCTTATCGGATTTTTTTGTGACTTCATAAGTAAGTAAATAGAAGTAAAGTTCGTTCGGTATATTTTAAATCAAATGTTTTTATTCTTCACGCATCTATTTCTCCACGACCGTTTTCTACTTCTAAACAATGATACAACGCGCAACTTAATACAAGACAGGGTAATTACGTATAACCCTATTAACTAACTTTCGCCTTCAGCGAGAATTTTGACATAGAGCTAAATCAGATGTTAAGGTTAGTTAAACAAGATAAGGAAAGATCTTTAATAAATTTAACTTCGGTAGAATAGGTAGGTACTGAAGGTAAAAGATGTTTACTGTTTTAGTTGATTCAGAAATATTCCCATAACAAAGGAACGTAAACAACTTCCTTTATTGGTGGCCCCAAAATCTGTCGTAAGTATTTGTCAGTTTCATACGGCTATTATGAGTATTCGACGTCATTTATATTATGGCTTTGGCTTGACTTATTTAGGTACTTACTCATATTAAGACAAAACCTTTTTTTACAAAAATTAAATGATCACATGTGCGATTTTGTATTTTAATATAATCTTAGGTATAGCGAAGACTTCATGGAATATAAAAAGCTTTGCTTTTATCGAAAAACTAACCTCTACCAAGGAATAGCTGTATTCCTATTTCGATATGTTTATACTCTAATATAACATAACCTGACCTGGTTAAGATCGCGGGATCGCGGTGGATGCGAAAAGCACAAGACCGGTCTGAGTGAAGAGCCTTGGGGGAGGCCTATGTTCAGCAGTGGACGTCTTTCAGCTGACATGATGATAAAATAACCTAACATATTACTACTATACCTACTTATATCTTAAAGGAAGATACAAGTTTTAACGTCTTTTCTAACCTAAAGTCGGTGCAGCAATTCATACTTGGCTTCTTGGAGTAAGTTTATACTAAATTATAAATATAGTCCAGTATTTTCCATGAACCATTACATGTATATTCCTAAGCAGTAAATTTGCATAATGATGATCGTAAAGCGGATGAGCAGCAATTGCAAGTTACGGGCAGACATCTGCAAAGTGGAGAACAAAGGACTCGTGGAACAAAGCTGCACTTACGAGCGCCGTGACTTTGCCATCTCATGGCGCTATGCTCGCCATTAATACTACAAATCCTTATATAATTTTGTAAAATAAGGAAATATAATATAAAGATAAATTGCAAGAAACTGCTTCAAATTGAGCAAGTTATGACTATATTACGTGACTGTGAATTCCGATGTTAGGGACTTTCAAGTGGCATAGTCTTATAAAGAATGACTGAACTAA
Organism: Choristoneura rosaceana; assembly: GCA_037349165.1. Lineage (NCBI taxonomy): Eukaryota > Metazoa > Arthropoda > Insecta > Lepidoptera > Tortricidae > Choristoneura > Choristoneura rosaceana. The sequence continues at coordinate 6,077,113 of JAZBNJ010000026.1, forward strand.
TCTATACAATACAATACAATGACTGTATATTATGCACTACAATAGTAAGCGATACAGAAAAATATAATACGGGGTCCTTTTTTAGATTTAATTTAGTAGGTTATTAAGTTTTTAAGTTAGGTAGTTAGTTTATAGTTAAGTTGTATATGGTTATTTTTTCTTAAATTCTAGTATTTATGTAAATATAATATTAATTCACTATTTACAATATCACAAAAAGTAGAGTTTGGCCATTGAGAACATCTTAAAATGGGCATCAACATATCAAAATAAGGATAAGTCCGCCTTTGTACTTACAACTTCTTTTTGTGTGATATTTTTGTATTTCCTTTTGTACAATAAAGAGTATAAACAAACAAACAAACAAACAAAATACCAGTTTCATTTTCAGTATAAGTTGTCTCGAAAAACCTTGGAATATTCAAGGATAGTGAGCAACCGCAAAAATAAATACGATTCTTAGGTAATTTTAGCTTCAGTTATATAGTTAATAAAATCTCAAAAAATCTCATAAAATCTAAATAAATAAAAATAACAAATTGCCGTAACCGAAAACCCCTCTAGGTACTTACTTCCGATTATCCTAGAAACTTGAGGTGTGAAGATAGCTTTTATTGCACAATCAATGAGAAAAGTCTCAGAGAGGAGAGGGGGGCTTTGCAACATAAGATATTCATATATACGTACCTACAAATTTCCTATATCCTAATCCTATAGGATGTAAAGATTAGTTAGACATAAAAAAATCGGCTCGCGCACCGAGGGTTCCGTACAAATTTGTAGGTACGTATATATGAATATCTTATGTTGCAAAGCCCCCCTCTCCTCTCTGAGACTTTTCTCATTGATTGTGCAATAAAAGCTATCTTCACACCTCAAGTTTCTAGGATAATCGGAAGTAAGTACCTAGAGGGGTTTTCGGTTACGGCAATTTGTTATTTTTATTTATTTACTACTTCATGGAATAGCAAAGTTGAGTATTTAATATTAATTTCAGCGTTTTTGAGAAAAATGGTCTTTAAAAAGAGACTGACAAGTGAACAACAAGGTGATCAGATAAGGGTCCCGTTTCTTCCTTATGATGAACGAAACCTTAAAAAACCTTTCAGAACTTTTAATTAGCGATGTCTCCCGAAATAGCTCAGCTGTGAGGTAATTGAAAAAATGTAAACATTACCACACAATAACACAAATTCCTTCGATATATCCAACATTGAAAATGTCACGGCACACAAAAGCAAAAGAGAAAGTTGGAAAAATAAAAAGGTAAAAAGCTCTCGCAAAAATCTGACGAATACCATCGACCCGGCGTATCTGTCACGATACATTTTATTATTGTATATCCAACGCGGTTTTATTGCAAAAAGCGTTTGTGTTTTATTATTCTCTAATGCTTTTCCTTATACGTCATTGGGATGGCAGACACAAGTAACATATATTTGGAACAAACCACGAATACCTATCTTCGGGACCTACATTTTCACGTGGATAGCGAAAATCGCTGTCGGCATCGGATAGGCGGTACCCGCTCCATTCGCTATAATTTCCCCAGGCGAGAAAAAATAGAACGATTGCCTTTATTCGATCGCGGGTCGCTACGTGCGGGATGTTCGAATAAAACCCGAGATTTTACCACTTAACCACGTCGGGCTGGTACGAGTGATGTTTCAAGTCGTGGTGACGAGTCGCTCGCGACCCCCGTCACTCATAATAACATAAGCGACCCAAAAAAGCTACGTAAATTCTCAACACCAGTAAGTCCGTTTTTTTAATAAAAAAAAAACCTTTCCTATATACGCGTGATGACGACTATAAATAGAAAGCGTGACGTAAAAATATGACTTAGTAACCTAAGAAATGTCATTCTTTAACCTCCAGTTTACCTTGACCTTGGTTTTAATACAGGCATTGTTCACAAGGCGTCGGACGGTGCGAAAACGATTGCTACTAACCAACGATACCCACATACCTACGAATAGATAGACGTTCTACCTCTAAAAACTTCATATGAAACAATAAAATGTGTACGCAAAATAATTTAGGGTCACAACTTTGCGTCATCCATCTACGTTATTTTCACTTACTAACAAAGCCAGAGAAGTCCTCAGAGTCATTCCCTTGCTAAAATTATACGAGACATTCCATGATTTTGCTCACAGTACATGTGCCCGCAGGGACGCACATCGTGGGTTTTTATTATTATTTGTAACAGCATTGGCTCAGTGCGAGCAGCTCACGGAACACGCGCCCTTGGGGTATCATATTTGCTGGATTTGGTAGCATTGAACTTTACCCTCTCGATTACACCATAACGCTAGTAGGTACCTCTCATTGACGTACTCGTAGCTTGTGGAATTATTTTGCGTTTACCTTTACTTACCCGAATATCATTTGCCCGAATTTCACTTGCCATACCAACGTTTGCCATAAAATACATAGGACCGTGCTATTTTCAGGATTTTTTTAAATGTCATCACATAGAATGGAGTAGGTTAGGTTAGTCCAATATCAACTCTGAAGAAATTACTATTTCAGAAATAAATTACTTTATGGAAAATTAAAATTCTAGAAAACGATACATTCGGACATATGAAATTCGGACAAACGATAGAGAACCATTATTTTGCTCAGTGACAGAAAGACAACATAAATCATGAATCAATACACTGGTGGACGCAGCGACTGCGTCGTGCGACTAAGTTCGTACCCGGTTACAGTCGCGTGTCGCCGACGCCAACATCGGAATGGTACCTTAATAGCTATTTGAACTTGTGAAAGTTCACCGAATTGAGTCCAATTTATGTGCACGCTGCGCTCGCTCGTAGCTGCTACGCAATCAGTCGCTACGCCGTAGCACTACGAATAGAATGCATTTACAAATGATAATGCTCTTTTCTGTGTTCCGTAAACTTGCGTAAACATCTGAAGAGCTCTCTTATGTCTATTTCTGTAAAAAGTTACGACATCCTGTAATAGTATAGCGATTAAAAAGATCATAAAAATAACATAGCAATCGACGCGACCTTCCTAGGAATTCATCATTTTCATGTTTTACTGCCAAACCGATTTTATTGCCATTCGAAAGGCGAAAAGAAAATAGCAAATGAGCCGGGACATTATTCAGGCAGCTCGCAAGAAACGATCGCGTCATCCTGTTACGTTTTATTGTTTAAGGCATCTATTTGACAACCTCCTACGCGGTGTTAGGACGTAAAAACGCGACATATTACTCGTATTACTCACTGTCTACGTATTCCGTTACTTTATGTAACGAAGCGAAGAAGAAAAGGTGCTATCAATTTTAATAAGCACCCGTTTAGATTCATAATTGATAGTCGAGAGTTTCGTGTAATGTGTATCTATTATCCGCTCAGTTACCTCGTTGCGGTTTCGGCTGAGCCGCGCCGGGCTCGAGCGCCGGCCTTGACTAAGCCGGCGACACACGCCGCCGAACGCTCCCGATACTCGCGCAACCTTTAATATAACGGTGGCTGAACTTTGATAACTTATAAATCTAATTTGGGAATATTTTCAATTTCCGTTACGTATTTTTTCAAAATTAAATTAGAAACACATAGGCTTCAAGTTGTAAATAAATTAAGGTTACTCAGTAACGTTTGCTATTCGTGATAGTATCGCGTCGGTTTTTTGCATGCTGACTTTATTTCGTATTCGTTTTAAAGAGGATAAAATTGAGATGGTGATGTTGGATCTGGTGTGCGAATTGAGTTGTCGGTGTTTGGCGGCGGCGCGGCGGGATGGCGGGATGGCGGGTTGGCGCGAGCTCGGCGCGCGTGCGCGCGGCGCGGGCGCGGAGGCTGCGGGGCGCGGCGCAGCCTCCAGCCCGGCTGCTGCACTCCGCCGCCGCCCGCCGCCCGCATCGATCCCGCCCGGGCACCACGCGCGCCCCAGCCGCGGCCGCACGCGACCTCCTCGCGCCTCGCGCTGCCGCTCTCCGCTCGCGTCCTCCGCGACGCAGCCGCTGCCCGCACCGTCCTAAGGTCCATCGCAACCCTCTCGCGACCACAATAAACAGTTCCTCGACCAGTGCTCCAGGTTATAATCGTGCCATCTTACGTAACGTTTAAGATTTCACGCGTATTGACAGGTTAGATATGTGTGTGAGTGGCCGCGTACCGTCAGATAGGTTATCATCCCGCCGTAGTACGCGAGGATAACCTATGCTAGTTTCGCTTACTACGGGCGGCGCTCGTGTTTAGTTCTAGTGCATATTCGCTGACCGTTGTCGTGTTCAAGTACGTCAATTCGTCGTGCATTCACGGCCAGTGACACTGCGATTGAGACACCGACACAGAGCAAACCTGAAGCCCTGTCATTGTAGCACTGTAGATTCAGAATCATTGCATAACTACTAAAATGTTTTGGTAACTGAAGCGTAGAGTTGTAAATAGAATAAAGGAATGCCCGTTCGACTTTACTGCGGCAGTTGCCAAAACCGACTTTAACATGAGAAAATAAGATTCAAGGTAGCTTAGATCATTCTTTCCATCATTCTGTAGTCACATCACAATACTTTGTAGTATGCGTATGCAGTTGATCATACTTACTTCCGGTACATTATCATTAGCACTAAATCAAATTGACACACTATATTTTAACTTTTACTGGCCATGTATTCTGTTACTAGAGTTAAATAAAATTCTTCATATAATATTAAGACACTTGCACTCACATTATTATACTCTAAGACATTAATCGCCATATAATGCATTGCAATTTTTTTCATCCGGATTGCAAAGTTTTTGTTTGAAATTCACACCATTTACAGTTTTCCGTAGGAGAAAAACTAGTTAATGAATATAAACGAGTTCGGATATGTGTTTTTATAAAAGGAGTAACATCTGTAACTCTTTCCAGTGAATCTTATGACGAACAAATAGGAAGCTTTCTATTAGTGCATTGCTGATTTTTGTTCTTGGAAAGTGCAGTTTCCGCGGGACGCAGCCAAAATTGCAGGCAACTAGCTAGTGAGTTCAAAGAAGAACGAATGAACAATCAAGTTTTATAAAATAATATAATTTAGAGGTCATGGTCTTTATTCGGATAAAAATTCACCTGCCGCCGGTACTCAGATGGTGGAACAATGAAAATAATTCTGTCGGGTCTAAATCGGGAGAACGTTCGGGCATTTCACTTTCAATCGCTTTTACTCTAAATCTGTTCTATCAAGCTTCATGACATGACAGATTCTGAGTATAACCTAGTCTTCCTAAATTGGATTATAAATTTGCACATGTAGTTTTGTACCTATTGAATTAGTGCGCTCCGGACCACTGGAGTAAAATGACTCCAAATGTATCGAAATAAATAAAATACTTTAATAAAATAATCATCTTTATTTTATTTTATCCATTCCACATTTCACTATTTAACTGTATGTTCTATTTGATCTGTTTTGCATGATCAGAGCACCTTTCATCATTATATAGTATAGTTGGCACCACCAATCAATTGGCGCACTTTTTATGAGCCGTTAGAGCTCGATCCACCAGATTTTTATGGAAATGAGCCTGTCAGGGCAGACGAAATATCGCTAGATGGCGTTGGTATCGAAAGGTCCGTTTGAATTTGCAGTCATACTTCTGATTAGCTCGTATACCTAGTTAATTGACCTATCGCAGGTGTAATTTGGTAGCTTTCAAGTCTTAGAGATGGGTAAAAAGTATTTTAAAATACTACCTAAATGTCGATAATTTTGCAGTATTTATTCAGTATTTATTTATTGCAACACCTTTTACAAGAAATATAAAAAAATTCTTTACCATAACGACAGTCTAAGACGTTAATTAAACGAGTTTATTGTATAAAACAGGACTAATTACTGTCATTATGGTAAAGATAATTTATCGAATTTTAATTAGTATTTATAGTATTTCTTACCATCCCTAAGACTTGACAATTACCAAATTGCACCTCCGATAGCCGGGTCTACTCATTATAGATCTCTGATATCATTTATTTTTCATCTCAGTCGACAAGCTATTATTATTTGTTTCAAAGCATCTAAAAATCTAGTTTTGCAGTTCATTCCAAATTAATCTGGTTTACAGGGCTCAAATAAACCGTTTCTCTATTAGAGTTGCATCTTGGAATTATTTTTAATACCCTATCGTCGGTTATGTTTCCTTTATTGTTTTTTCTTTATTTCGTTCTTTAATCAAAAATTAAACAAATTAAGCGCCAATTAGTCTGACTGGCCAAAGTCACTTGATCGACTAAGACGATGATAGTTGTTTTTTATTTCTTCGAAAAGCAAAAAGCTGCAAAAAATCAGGTTTCCTTTTTACTGTGTCTATGCGTCTCACTTTCTTAAAATAGGACTCTACAAGTTACTCTAATGTCGCTTTTGATACCGCAAATAGTCAGAAACTATAATAAATAATGTATTAGAGAACAATACGATCACCAACCGATTATCACATTAAAGTTTTGATTGATAACTGTGTAACAAGATAAAGAAGAAAGTTCCGTGTTTTTGGTAACTTGTCGCTTGAGGGATCTACAAAAGTTCTCTAAACATGTCATGTGCCCTCCTACGCGAACACAAACTGACATGTTGTGTGAATGGAAACTTTTGGCGATACTTATAAGCTGCAACTTATATAATAGTAGATTTGCCCGCGGCTTCACCCGTGTGGAATTCAGTTATCGCACGCTTTTCCCTCTGGAACTGTACATTTTTCCGGAATAAAAAGTGGCCTATGTCACTTTCTGGCCCATAAAATATCTCTAAATATGCCAAAAATCACGACGATCCGTCGCTCCGTTTTGACGTGAAAGACGGACAAACATACAAACACACACATTTTCGGATTTATAATATTAGTATGGATTATCATTATTTATAAATAATGCTAATTCAAATATCACTCACCGCCAAACCACTGTGGTGATCGTTGCACTCTGATTGGCGGAAGTAAACTACGCGAGTAAAGAAGAATTTAGATATTATTATAGATATCGACGATGAATATTTAGTCATCACCTGGTGTAGTGAAAAGATTGACTTGTTTTTAATAAAAATAAAATTATAATATTTACACAATCACAATTTTAAGGGCTAAAATAATTTGTCACTTCTCAAGGTTGTAAACTTCGTATTTGTACTTCGTTTTAGCTAAAATAGTTGAGAGTATTTATTAAAAATATATAACTTAATTATGACTAAGCCAGAATAATTAAAATTAGTGCATAATCTGTATCTATCAATACTAATATTATAAATGCGAAACTGTGTGTGGTTGTATGTATGTTTGTCCGTCTTTTACGCCGTAACGGAGCGACGAATCGACGTGATTTTTGACATAGAGATAGTTTATGGGCCTTGAGAGTGACATAGGCTACTTTTTATCCTGGAAAATGCACAGTTCCCGAGGGAACAGCGCGCGATAAGCGAATACCACGCGGGCGGAGCCGCAATTTACTTAAGAGATATATGTAAAAGTAGGGGAGGGGGGCCCAAAGTGAGCACCTTTAGAGGAACTGAGGAAAAAGTATGAAGAAAATATCAGTATCACTTAACTTTAAATGCTATTTGAAGCAGAAGTTATCGTAGTTTAATTATACATACTTCAATATTCTGCAAAGTTTAGAAAAACTAATAAAAATAACAAATTACGAAAACTTTACTTTTGCTCGCTTTGCCCGAAGCGGAGCCCAAAGCGGGCACCGCTTTTGGGCAATGCGAGCACCCTTAATTCATGCAATAACTATAAAATATTTATTTGGAGATAAGAACAAAAACTATGTCGATCACATCAATAAAACTCCAGTTATTAGATGTAGACTTTAATCAGAGTCAAAACATAACAAATTTAACAAAAAATGGTAGCCATTGCTTTTGACATTGACTCTTCATCTCAAGCACCTTGTTCAGTCTTTCTTTTATAATTATTGATCATCTAAAACAAATAAAGCAATGAAAACAAGCAAACTAAGCGTTTAATAAACACAAAAACAAATAAATCACTTTAATATGCCTACCGGCAAAGTAGGCTTATGCTCACTTTGCCCTGCCCGCTTTGCCTTTTCGACCAAATCCACATTGTACTCGAGCCTATCTTCAAATATTTCGCGCACATTCAAGAACATTTTACCAAAACAAAGCTAAATAACTGTCAATAAATATTACAATTAACGTTTTTCAACAACGTCCTCACAAATCCGCAAAACACTCGATACATACCTTGTATTTTTCATATGTGGACTGATCAAATCGTAATTTTTGTCACTACACGCGCACGGTCGGTAACAGCGGCAGTGGGCGCCTGCGGCAGGTGGAGCGGGGCGGGGCGGATATCGCCAAGCAGTCACGCCGCCATTGTTCTTATATTTTCAAAATGAGCGCCAATGCTCGCTTTGGGCACTATGCTCGCTTTGGGCCCCCCTCCCCTAAGTATAAGGTCTTAAAACCCGCAACCGCACTGAATTATAGGTTTAATCATGAAATAATTAGTGATGGGAAGTAAGTTATCGACACATTATTTATAACAAAATATTAAAGAACTAGCTTTTGCCCGCGGCTCCGCCCGCGTGGTATTCGGTTATTGCGCGCTGTTCCCTCGGGAACTTTGCATTTTTCCGGGATAAAAGTAGCCTATGTCACTCTTGGGCCTATAAACTATCTCTTTGCCAAAAATTACGTCAATCCCTCGGTCCGTTACGACGTGAGAGACGGACAAACATACAAACACACAAACACACTTTCGCATTTATAATATTATTAGTATATTAGTATTAGTATGGAATTATGGATGGACATGGATAACATATGAGTCTTGTATAAACATGACAGACAGTATCCTTTCTTACATTCCACATAGAAAGATTTTATTTTTTACTCCCTTCTCGGCTGCTGATTGTAGCACGCAACTTTTGGTAGCACACAGCATAAACTCTCCTTTTGTCGCCTATTTTCTCGAAGGTGTGTTTTTTCTTCAAGACAATATCATTCTTATTTTGACACCACATAAAACGTTCACAAACACTTGACACAGTAAATTATGCACTATAGTAATATACGTCGGTACCCGCTAATTACGTCACAACACTAATCGGTAGTCCACAATGCAATCATCTACAACGGTGCGGGAGAGCAAACCTATACTTGTCTCTTTTCTACATGCAGAAATACTCATAGTACGGCTCCCGCACCAGGGGGAAGTCAACGTTTTTCGCCTCCGCACAGAGTGCGAGCACATGCATCGGGCGTAAGAACCTTATATCGCAGCGAACGTGTTAAACATTTCTAAATCAATTGGCTGCCGTTGCCGTCTCCTGTCGTAAGTGATCTGTGCGTGTATTAGTTCCGTGAGGGGCATTAACTATTTAGTTTTCGCTCATCACTAATTAACAACTTGCCTATTAGTACTAACGTGCCAGTCACGACGCAAAGTAACAATTAGTCGGGAGATATAGAGCCAAGACTTATTAGACTTGGCGAACTAGAGGATAATTCGGTGTCCCTGATCAAAGCTACTAAGCAAAATAGCTAAATCTTTTTCCATATATTGACAATTATAGGTTGTACATTTTCTAGCCTCACTGGAATAATAGATGATTTAGTTACCCGTAAAATCAGATAAAATGCAAAAAAAAACTTGAGCATTTTTTAACTGATCCGTTCTTTCAAATTAGTAGTTCACGGATCTTGAACGGTTAAAAGTATTTATTTCTAGGAATGCACGCCACTGACGAAGTAATTTCGCAGAAGATGCTCGCTCTGTGACAAAACCTCTAGTGAAAAAAGGCAAATGATAACATATCCGCGTTTCGGTTGATTTTAGTGTAGACTCTACGAGTAAAGTCAATATAGTATTGGCTATTTGCCATCATATAATTAGTCATTGGAAATCACTCATCGATCATTACCTGTGCATCAAAATAGTTTGAGTGGGCCTTAGGACTGGTCGCGCACGTATTAGTTACCGTGAATTGTTTAGAGGCAGTGATGAAAGGCGTGCCGTCGGCGAAGCTCGCGTAATTTCGGGCACTTTCGGCGGTAGAGAGAGAACTGCGCATAAGCATGGCTTCAGAGAAAGAAAAAATGGCGGCCGCCGACGCGAAGTCGCCCTCCAAAAGGAGCAACTGCACTTCGCCAGGAAAGAAAGGTAAAATAGAAAACTGATATATTTCTACTTAATTATTTCGTTAACAGATTACGATATGTCTAACTTAACGCCCATTTCTAGTAACTCTTAAGGTTTTTTATTACTTTAAAGGGCTGTTTCACCCATTGATTAGTGCTAACTGACGGTCAAATGTGATGCCGTCTCTATTTGTTTTGTTCGAATACACGGAGACGGCATCACATTTAACCGTCAGTTAACACTAAACAATGGGTGGTGAAACAGCCCCTTAGTCTACTTTAAGTATATAAAGCAGGGGAACAAAATGATTCGAACATTTTCGTTTATCTTATCAACGTTAAAAACTTGGTAATTGGTATACCGTTTATTCTGAAATTTAATGATCTAAATGTTCCTGGCAGGGTTTTAAATTACTTTGGTAAGTTAAAGGCTTTTTTTAAGGTGCCGATTAAAAGTTTTTTTTTTATTATTAGATCCTATCGTTAATAATCCTTAAAGGGAGAATTAAATTGGAAAAGGTGTGAAGCAATTAAATATTTATACGGGCCATTTGTTGTTACTTTTAGGCGATTTAATGTCTGTGTTTCAATTAAGAAATATATTTGGTGAAGTTGAAACTTAATCAAGAACACCGGCATTTATTTCTGGCGAAAATTCTGTGTAGCTTGAACCATAATTGACAAACTTCGATCATAACTTAAGTATGACCTAACTAACTACTCTTACTACTGACAATGTGACCTTAAGCTGAAACAAGGCGAAGGAAACACAATACGGAAATAAACCCAGCAAGTTGTCGTTTGTGGGGTTTCGCGCCTTGGCTCGAAGTCCAAAGCCGTGAATCGGCTTAGTTCAACATTGTACCACAACGTGATTGACGGATGGCACGTACCATCCTCACCCCCTGACACCTTCAGTTCGTGATCAATTCCCCGCTATGCTGTCGCCGCTGATAGTCCATGATATTTCTATCAATTAGAATAGAATTTAATGGATCAGTGAAGACGTTTCTGTGTGAATATGCGTATTTGTAAATGAAAGGTATCATTATTCAAATTCAAATGTTGAAGTGTTATTGTAGACCTCATTTCGTGTCCATGTCCTGTAATAATATTTGAGGTAGGTATTTCGAGAAACCGTTTTGCCTTGTAGAGAGATGGGCGCCGAGATTAAACTAATACTCCTTTGTGCGACCACAAAGGTCTTTGAGGGTAAATAGAAGTTTTGGGTGGCTTTTTACTACGAGCCTCGACATCTTGCGTTGCGGTCACAGTTCTGGTGCGTATTTACGAAAGCCTAGCTTACAATGCCGACTTTTGCAAGTTAATCCTCTGTTATTATGACTCATAAATGAAATAAATTCTACATTTCTGTTGAGTTTCTTTGTAAATACGTACTTCCTTAAAATATCTTTCGTGGTGCAACTAGCTAATAATAACGGTATTGAAATGAGGGGAACTATTTAATTACTTTTGCGTAAGTTTATAATTTTGTCGATGATGGCTTTATAAAAACATAACTCATTAACTTTTTGTTACATAATGATTTTATAATGTAATTTGACTAATTGAGTTTTTACCTAATGATAGGAAATATTCTTTAGTCATTAATAGAACATAATTGCCTAGGCCTGGAATTTAGCTATCTTAGTGCCGATTTAAACAGGCAAGCCTGCGAGTCCGTTTGATAGTTAATCCATAATTTTGTTTGATAGTTAATAAATCCATGGGCGAACGCAGGGGGGATCAGGGGAGGGCAGCTGCCCCCCCGTGGAAATTGTATGTTCTACAATATACTCGTATTATGCCCCGTTTACCTATGAAGCAGGATCCCTTGCAGGTGTTTACCCTACACACTACATATGTTTCATGGGTTACGTATCCGAATACCGAATGTATTAAAATATCGAATGGGTCATATTATTGAAAATGTATTTTTGTTAAGACTGTATTTTTTTAGATTGTTATAAATCTAACCTAACCTAACCTAAGAGGTTTTATACGTTGCTTTTTTAATAAATCCTGAAAAGTTTTTGGTTCAAGAAAATAAACCTTTCGATATTATGTATGACCCATTCGATATTTTAACATTCGATATTCAGATGCGTACCCGTGTCATGTAGGTGTCTTTGTGTAGTTTTTTCTCAATGTTTGTTCACAAAAATTAAAAAAAAATACCATTTTTCACCTAACTCCTTCTAAACGACAGGATGCGATTTGGATTTCGGATTTATATTTCAATAAGTAGGTTGATTTCTAGATGTTTTAAAATCACAATAATTGAATCCGGTACGTATTTATGCTGTATGTGTGTTTCAAGGTAATTCGATTTCGTAACATACCTGCCTGTGTTAGACCATCATAAATAATCTCTGAAAATAGGGAAATCGGAAAGAGATTATCTCAACCTGTGTACGTTGGCCATTAATATTTCTTTTAGCGAGCAAATAATACGTAGAAAGGAGAGCCACTGAATGGTGGACGACGCGCTATTCATACCCGAGGGTTAGCCTTTTCACTTATTGACTGATTGCGCTCCTTTCATTTGCATCAGGGTAACGATAAAATTGGTCCATTGAGGCAATTGTAAGACATTGTGCTCGGTTGATTGTGTTTTACTAATATCCATCAGTAACAAGCTCAGTTTACACGGAGCCGTTCGTTTAGGACCCGACGAACTTTTAAGTTGCTCTCGTTGCGAACTTTTTAAATTGAATCCGAGTGCCTGCGCCGCCACTGAAAGTTTTCGGCTCCCGTTCTTAGTTACCGACGTACATAATAAATAAGCCCGGACTTGTGCCTAATGTCTACAGAAACTTAAAGGATCTTGCCCGTTTAATTATGTGTACAGTTATTTTACTAGTTAGAGAGCAATGAAATACAGTTAAGTACTTATCCGCAAATTTATTTCTACCCAGTTCCAAGAATCCAATTGGTGTGTTTTCTGAAATAGATCTATTTAATATGTATTATCAAATGTATTATTCAAAATTTGGCCCACTTTACATACAAATTTAACTATTACCCTTGAGGGTACATATTTTATACTTGAGGTTCATATTTTTTGCCGCTCAGTGTTATGTATCCAATGACTGTTTCTGACTGATATTCTGCTCATTAGATTGAAGTTACGCAACTATTTTTAATCCTCACTTTACCCAATGGGGGATTTAATAATATTGCTGGAAAAAGGTACTACACCCAGAGCCCCGTATCCAGTAGTCGAAATTCATATAAGTAAGTTATATCCTTCCCTTATTGTTATTATTTTTGACATATACATATACTATAGGAAAAAGGTACAACACAAAACCCTTCGTAACTTAATTTGCTCTTTACAACGTTCCTGCCGTTATCTCCTTGACTTTGACGTGAACCTTTTTTTCGGTGAATTAAAATAAGCATTTATTCCTTCCTCGGCAACCTGTGCCTTTAAATTCTTAACGCGTTTCACTTTTATTTATGAACAATTCTTTATACTACCAATTCGTGAACAAACGAGCTACTATTGGTGAGAAATCTCGGTTCCTGTAAGATATTATGACATAAAACTTCTCCTGAAGTTATCGGCGAAATGAACAGTCAATGTCAGGCGGACGCTCCCGCGCCGATGGCAATAACTTGAACGTTTAATCTCGAAACCGCTCGCAGGCGAAAGAAGATTACGCTTCTCAATCTTCTCGGCTAACAGCATGCTTTTGAATGCGCAAATTGCTTTTTCATTCACTCTTCTTGTGACATAATTTGTGAAATATTTAAATGTAATTGGATCTTCTTGCTCGTGTAACGGCTGTTGTAAGCTCGACTCTTTCTGATGGATCTGCTCCATTCACCGTCATTTTACTAGACAAGTTTTATTTTAAGTATCCATAGAGATAGATAAATTATTTTATTTTTAAGTTGCTAACGCCATAATAATAATAAATATAAAATATACCAACAAAAGTACCCACAAAAATTATACAAATCTCATAAGCAAACTAATGATATCCAGCATTTCTAGGGTTCCATACCTCAAGAGAAACAAAATGGAACCTTTATACAATTACTTTATTGTCCGTCTGTCTGTTTGTCAAGACCGGTAAGTCAACGCAATACAGTCAATAAACAATATGTTTCCATACAAGTTTCCGTCGAACCAAAGCCTATAAAATACTTCCAGCAGTCCTAGACCTCCAAAGTCCTTTACATTTGATTTAAAGGTTCTCTTATGCAATAACTACCTAATAAGAAAAGTCTCAAAATCTTAAGTCTTTCCATCTGTCTGTCTATGTCATAACCTTGGTCATAACCAATTTAAAATGAGCCTCGCACTGCGTACATTTTGCGTAAGAGTATATAGTTCTGCTCATTGTTAACTTGATTTTCTTGAATACTACTAATCACATCTCCACCTTTGAAGACTCATTATAGTAAACTTAAAACATGCTCAGAAAAAACTATTTGTAAGAAATATCTATGTAACTGTTATTACCCGTGACCCGTCAATTATGATGTTCTTATTTCATCTTCGTGTCCGACACATATCGCTTTTCTTGATATTACTCGCTCAGAGCCGTCATAAGGAGCAAACATTAAGTCACGACATATGACATTGTTCTGGTCGAAACAAATATTGACAATGTTAGACAAATATTGGCGTTGAACCAATATTTGTAACAAAAATTGCACGCTACCCCCAGTGTGGCGGATATAAACTAAAACACCAGAATTTTATGACTCTCCCAATATTCCGATACACACATAATGGAATAGAAGTTTACTACGCGCCACTCTTTGTTAGTTTTCCTCTCCTAACTAGGTGAGCTGGAGAGAACCGATATTATGGATAAATTCACCTTTGTACTACTTTATATCGCTATAAAATGATTTTATCGTTATTATAATGAATATTCAAATAATCCATGATGAACTCTTGTTAAATTTTTCACATTAACTGTCAAAGGGAAGGACAAATTTCCAATTTTGATCATAACCTCTACTGAAAGCTTTATAGCATGAAACTTTCCAGTAAAAAAAAAAGAAAAAATGGAACCGACTAAAAAAACCTTGACAATAGTATTCTACTAGTTTGAAGTCATTGCCTCAGCTCAGCACGAGCCAGCAGGAGTGGAATATAGTCTACCTTAACTAGGTACAGATTGAGCTTCAATCACTCCTGCTGGCTCGTGCTGAGGCACCGACTTCAAAGTAGTAGAAAGTTATTATCAAGGTTTTAGTATTAACAAGGTTCCATTTTTTGTTTAAAAAAAATTTCATAGTTTTTAGTGCCTCTCACAACGATTCCATTAAGCCCAAACACGGCATAGTTATATTATTTTATAAGAGAGTACCGGTACCTATGGTCTTCTTCATCAGGTCCAGTTCACTAAATGATACTTTCTGAATATAAATACTTGACTTGGTGTTAAAAATACCAAAATCGCTATAGCTTTTTAAATTTCTCTAAGATCCCATCATCAGATCCTGATTTGGTGACAATGTGACCATCTCGATGGTATGTCCTTTGGACCAAAAAATACATTTTTGAAATTCGGCCACAATTGGCGGAGTTATAATCGCGTAACAAACGCACAAAAAAAAACATACAGACGAATTGAGAACCTCCTCCTTTTTTGAAAACAAATTGTTTTTAATGAGAAATAAAGATTCTATAAACCGAAATCTGTTGAAAATAGAAGCCACATCAACTGAGATGCAACATTTTACAGAGCTGCAATGTCAGATATACCTAAGCCAAGTTGCCCGCCGATATACACATACGATACGAAACACGAAGCTTCAGCTGACGGCTTTCCGAGACTTTCTAAGCTTCAATCCATTTCATAGCTTGATTCTATTTTTGCTAACCTTTCATATTCCTTCGTTATATTGTATTCCAATAGCCTGGTGTGAACTTTTTTAGCTCTAAAATACCGATTTTATGTATTCCAATTTTTTGACGTATTTTTCCTTAACGCTAACCAAATCAAAATGCTACCCAAATATTAAGTGGTTAACGCTGTGGTTACGAATTAAAGCTTATACCTTATATAGTAGTTATTGTAGAGAAATCGTATCTATTAATATCTTGCTCGCCATGCCTTGTAAAATGGATTACAACTATTGCAAGCTTTACTGCAGTAAACCGCGAAACGACAGTGCATTTCCTTTTCGATGTTCTATTTTTCAGCTGTAAGTGATTTAATGTAGTAAAATAATGTCCAAATGTTCTTAACTATTTTATTTTTTCGATTAAACTCAGGAACTGAGAGTAGAAATAGAGTGGTCGAATTTTTTTTCAAATGCCACAGAATAAATAACGAGACAACCAACGGACGTGCCTAACGAACGTCCCGGCTGGAAACTTGTAAAACGTTTTAATTAATTAAAAACTCCTACAAAAGTCATGACGAACGTTTTTTTATTTAACTCGCGAGTTTAGTTCACTTAATTTTATTGGTGTAATAGGTAGCTTAGTTATTTTTTTTTCTCGGGAACCTATCACGATAACTACCTACTTATTTAGGTACTTCTCTTATTTTATACTACAAGCGGTATTAACATTGCTTTCAAAATAAGAAAATAGTTAGGTTCTATTAATTTCGCACTTGTTTTTTTTTTGTTTGGTTTGATTTTACGGTTTCTCACCCGAATAGGACTGGAACCCTTTTAGTATCGCTTTGCTATCCGTATGTCTATACCCTGACTTTGTTTTTATATTTTTAATTTTTTGTACTGGTTTGTGGTGTGTAACAAAGAATAAAGTATTGGTATCAAGTAAACAAGTAAATCCCACTAATATTATTATTATTATTATTATTTTTTCCTAGCCTATAATAGTGTCCCACTGCTGGGCAAAAGCCTCTCCTTTTGATCTCCACACCTCCCGGTTCAGCGCAATGTCAGGCCAGTCCCTTGCATACGCATCCAAATCGTCCCGCCATCTCCTTCTCGGTCTCCCTCGCCGTCGATGGCCGTCCTCCGGTGCCCACCAAGTGACTCTGTGAGCCCACCTATCTGGGTGCATACGACAGACGTGTCCAGCCCAATCCCATTTCAGCTTAGCAGTCTCCTTCCCAACGTCGGCTATACGTGTTTTTGAGCGCAGCGTAGTGTTTCGGATTCTATCTGTCCTTTTTACACCTAGTATGCTGCGCTCCATAGCTCTCTGGCAAACCTTAAGCTTGGACTTCTGGTTTTCGGTCAGAGACCATGTTTGTGCACCATAGGTTAGGACGGACAGGATACACATGTCGACGAGTTTTCGCTTGAGCGATATGGGAAGGTTTCCCTTCATAATACTAATATTATAAAAGCACAAATTTGTAAGTCTGTTTTTTGTTTGTTACCTTTTCACGTTTAAACGGCTGAACCGATTTAAATGAAATTCGGTATACAAATAGTTTGAGTCCCGGGGAAGGAATATTTTGAATCCCGCAAAATTGCTATTTCCCGGGGGTTAGTGATAAACGAATTCTTTGCGAACGAAGTCGAGAACAACATCTAATTTTTACATAATTGTCTAAATTGTTATGGAAAAGGAATCCACACGGCAAAATAGAGCAAACAGATTAGTATACCATGTAATTTTAAGCAATTTTTCAACGGACTTCCGTATGTAGCGTGTTTAGGTATAGCCTGCGTAATCGATGATTAAGTGAACCATGTGGGCATGTTTGAATGTGTTGGTAAACCGAAATGGCACCGATTCCTTTTGGGCAATCGAGCAGAAAGACAAGTGGAGACGTCGGAAGGCTTTGATCAACGGCGCGCTCTCGCTGTGGAAAAATCGAATAAAATCCGCCTGTATCACAAGATCAATTTGTTTTTAACAACTTCCTATTACTTTGTTTCAGGTAAACAAAAAGCACGATAGCTTACAAATTACAATACATCAAAGAGGAAGGTAATACAAAGCTAACGTTTCAAAGTGATTATTTTTGTGCGCGAAACAAATCAAGTAAGTACATGTAGAAATTGCAGACTAAAGGTTCCGTACTGTCAAAAACTTACAAAAAACTGGGCATTAGTCTTAACTGTCGTTCACTGCAACGCAGTGTACATTATATTATTTTCGTAGAGGTCAGCTATGCAAGAAGGAGAATTTTAGTCTGGTAAACACAAATTTAAATACTGACCATCTATGGATCTATGTTCGAAATAAATGGATTATTATTATTATTAAATAAATCATTCAACCGAATCAAATTTCTGCTATTTCTGCTGATTGATTTTAGTATAGGCAGTTCTAAATATAATGTGCTCGCTTTGAACAGCGGCCGACCAACAAATAATAACATTACATCTAAATTAATGTAAAATATCAATATTACCTAAGTTTAGGGTAGTACTCGTATTAATAAATGATTGAAAAGCAAAAACTTCCCAAAGAGATTACTTGGCAACTTTTTTATTTATAAGTTGTATGTAGTTTTAGTTACCTTTATTTTGATTGGTACTGTGTTATGTTTTAGTAATAAATAGAGATAATTTATTATAAAGAGGAAAGATTTGGAAGAAAATTACATTCTAAAAATAATTGTGTATTTTCGCCTGCCCAACAAAGAGAACCAGTAAACAGTTTATGTTGACAAGATCCATGATACGAATTTAATAAATACCTGTCTTGTCATGCCCGCTTGGGCAAAGTGCAAACAAAAGAAGCGTATAACTTTCCTTTTAACACCCTTAAAGTAATGCCGAAAATAAATTATTGAACTGACGTCCATAAAAGCTGTTTGTTTATTATGTACATAAAAATGGAATCTGATATAAATGTTTTCTGACAGGATAGTACCTAAGAAATGTTATAAAATTTAAACGAACCATAACGGTTTTTAGTTGCCTTATTTGTTGTTGTTTGAATATCTTTTTTTTATTCGACTGGATGGAAAACTAGCAAGTGGGTCTCCTCTTGGTAAGAGATCACCATCGCCCATAAACATCTGCAACACCAAGGTATCGCAGATGCGTTGCCAACGTAGAGGCCTAAGATAGGATACCTCAAGTGCCAGTAATTTCATCGGCTGTCTTACTCTCCACGCCAAAACACAACAGTGCAAGCACTGCTGCTTCACGGCAGAATTAGCGAGCAAGATGGTGGTAGTAATCCGGGCAGACCTTGCACAAGGTCCTACCACCTGTAAGTTATTTTTGATCTACTTGTAATGGTCGGACAGACTTAAAATTTGGTTATGCACTTTGGATAACAATTCAAGTAGGTACAGTTAGCAAAAACGAACAACACAAACAAACAAAAAAACGTGTATTATTATATTTTTTTTACATAAATAATAATTTATTTATCAACAAACAATACAATACAATGATTAACAGAAATAAATAAAAAAAGAACTAAAACTAACTTACTATAAACCTAAAAATCTATATTTACAAATATCACCCAAGTCGTTGCTATTGGGCAGGGTGCCCATAAGGCTGGCTGCGTTTCCTCGTTGTATGGCAATGCCAATATAAACTTACATAAACTTTTTTCTTTTAATATTTACAAAATAACTGATCAAGTTTTAGCTAGTGCGACATACTAATTGCGTAAGCACACGATCTTGTCGGGGGCCATATAATTTTTCACGAAGAGAAATTGGGGCGCGGCGGGTGGTCGAACGCCATTTGGCGCCTCGCCAGGCCCCACTATACCGGATTTGGAGACAATTCAGCCGAAAACCGAAATCTTCCCGAATCGAAAGGGAGAAAAATTACGTGAAACGTGTACCTCTTTAATTATTTCCACTTAGCCCTTTCTAACGTTTTTCTACTTTTAAGATATCTTCATCAGTGATACCTTCTCATAGTTTCATGTGTGATAACGATTCATGGCATAGGATCAAATTGGAAAGCCTGTTTCCCTGAAGATTATTCTTCAGTTTCTACAAAGCAGGGGTAGTGTAGTTTGTGTATGCCAAAGCATGGGTCAGCTGCCTTCCGTGGTAGTTTCAAGTATGCGGCCACCAAGTGTTGGAACAACTTGCCGCCACCTCTACGTCTACCAATGTGCAAACACACATTTAAATTAAAGTTCAAGAAGCATCTTTTTGCCTATCAAAAAGAACAACCTATTGGTGGCCGAGTTGTTCCAACTTACTTGAAGCGTCCCTAATTTTATTTTACTTATTATTATTTCATTATTAATAATGTCATCATTATTGGAATTTATTGCTACTTTATTTTATTTTATTTTAAATTATATTTCAAAAAAAAAAAAATCCGCTCATATATATGTTTATAGGTATTTTATAATTCTTATAATATTATATAATTTCTTTTTTTCCCTGCAATAATTACGCGTTCAGTTACATGGATGCACACTCACCGGGGTTCAGCTGAAAACCAGCGCTGCAGCTCTGGTCACAGGGCTACGGCACATGCTGAGCTGAGTCCTTTTGGCATCACACTACAGCACAACGTCTCAAATTGTTCTCTCTTCTCCTATTTATGTTTTTTACTGTTTTTGCTGTGATGTAGTGTGTTTTTGTTGTCAATAAATATTGTGAGTTTGAGTTTGTTAGTGCACCTATATTCGTCGTATATTCAACGCCTGCCTTTATCTTATCTCTTACTTTGATTTGAGCTCAGATTTTTCCTTTTCAAACTGCTGACTTCAATTTACAAAGTCGTTGACGACTCGAGTGTTTTAAACCTTGTTCAAAATCCGCGGCGTCAAGCGCACTCAATGGACATGGACATTCGAAACTTCTTTGTTGCAAATGCTTTTCAGGATCTAGACAAGCCTTTGAATGAAAACTTTGGTCCACTCTACTCAAAATTTATTTTTAACTTAAGTAACTATGTGACATAAAAAAAAAACACAAGACCGGTCTGAGTGGAGAACCTTGGGGGAGGCCTATGTCCAGCAGTGGACGTCTTTCGGCTGACATGATGCTGATGAACGATGTGATATTGTTATATTGAATATGAAAATATAAGATATTTTTTGCAAATTTTGAATATTAAATAAAATACCTACTGACGAGCATAACTAAAGGGTCACTTCACTGGGTATTGTGTCTTGTATGACAAAAAAACCAATTATATCGGTCGTCAGTGTATTAAGTTTTGCATCTCGGCTATTGCTTGATTTATTTTGAACTAGAGCAGGAAAAGAAAACATTTTTATTTTTCTTTAGCTCACAGATATGTTATAATAGTTAATAGTTTTTTTTCTTTCATAAAACAATCCCAGATTGACCATGTTCGATTTTTTATCTGGTGAACTTTGATATCAAACTTGTTAAATTACAAACTTCTTTTTTACTTGATCGAAAAGAAGATTCTAATGAGTAAAGTTGAATCGAAAATGGGTTCAATACAATTCCTGATTTAAAAAAAAAAAAAATTAAAATTTTTAAAAACCCCCGACAAAAAAAGCCGCCAAAAAACGACAACTATAAAGTAAAAAATAATTATGCACTACCTAGCTGTTGCCCACGACTTCATCTGCGAACAATTCGTGTATCTCTATCCCGCTGGGACTATGCTGATTTCCCGCAAAATTAGCCTAACTTAATTTAGTATAAGTACCTAAGTAATATTCTTTTTATCTAAGCGTCGTCGGTGTCGGGGGACCGCTAAGGTTAACAGAAACTAAAGTACATATGTCGTATTTTTTAAAGTATTAACCTTAGCGGTCCCCCGACATCGACGACGCTTAGATAAAAAGAATATTACTTAGGTACTTATACTAAATTAAGTTAGGCTAATTTTGCGGGAAATCAGCATAGTCCCAGCGGGATAGAGATACACGAATTGTTCGCAGATGAAGTCGTGGGCAACAGCTAGGTAGTGCATAATTATTTTTTACTTTATAGTTGTCGTTTTTTGGCGGCTTTTTTTGTCGGGGGTTTTTAAAAATTTTAATTTTATTTTTTTTATTTCATGTTTTTTAAACAGCTCGTCGTGTTGCTATCACTGCATTATATGTAGAATCAATTACTGATCAAAACGAATCCAAACACGATATATGTGCTATTATTTTTTATAGTGTAGGTACTAATGTGCTGGATATCTTGGCTGCAGCATCAGCTCATCCTGTTGCCACTTTTTCATTGTATGTAGAATCAAATACTAATCGAAACGAATCCAAACACGATATAATTGCTATGGTATTATTAAGAGTGTATCTACTAGTGTTCTGGATATCCTGGCTGCAGCATCAGGCCGAGAACTGCATAATCTTGCATAGTTACATAGCATACATGGGTGTTTCAAGTTTTAGGTCCCAAATATGCTTGAAAGTAAAGTAAATACCCATTATGCGTCTAAGATTCCTACCGCAGCGAACAAAAGAGCTGATGATCTTGAAACGGCTGAACCGATTTTGATGAAACATGTCTAAGAACCATCGCTAGAAAACCAGCTTTCAAATAAAAAAAACCGCATTCAAATCGGTCCACCCGCTTAAGAGCTACGGTGCCACAGACAGACACACAGACACACAGACAGACACACAGACAGACACACATAGCGGTCAAACTTATACACCCCTTTTTTTGCGTCGGGGGTTAAAAATACTACTATTTAATTAGTGTCAAAGTTAAAGCTGCTGTTTGATTGATAGTTTCTGAAAGTAGACTGTAACTTGAATGCATTTATCCTCTTAATGCTTTACTACCTCAATGTGTGCTGGTACTTTGCGAAGAATAAAGTTTGCTCTCCAGAGGAACTCTCGAAGCGTCCGCCGTCTCGCACGCTCCGACACCCGGGCAACATCTAGAATGCACTTGACTACTCTCAGACAAGCAAAAAGACTGGAACTTAATCTTTCAAATAGAAACGTTCGCACGTTCTATGCAAGAAATACAAGAGAATGTTCATGTAGCAAAGATGTATTAGTTAAACGTTTTCATTTAATCTTGCTACTTGATAAAGATATCCGAGTTAGCAAAACATTTTTATTTTGTTTAGAAATAAAACTTGACGCGGAAATCTTTGTAAAGTTAAATTAGCTTGTTGAATTACGTTCCGTGTTCATCCGTTCTCATTCGAAACTAGAATTGCAGACATTTGCATCGCAGCCGCTGCGCCGCGCCAACGGTGCGCAGAATACTCATTTCCAAGTCAATTTGAATTCATATATTTTATACTTTAAACTATAAAGTATGAGTAAAGCAAAGTAAAAAAGCAAAGCATGAGTTACGGGGAATTACTCAGTTTGAAATATATTATCACACATTTGCTGAAAATGTAAATGGGTGGTTAAAATAGAGAGGAAGTCTTTAATGTGGGAATTATTGCTCTATAATTGCCGGAGCGCGCACATGCGTTGCTCGTTAATTTTGATATTCTCATCCGATTTGAAATTAGTTACCTCGACGCAAATCACCGTGGCGTTATTACATTCCAGGATAATTACAGAGTTGGTTTAATTTCAATATAATTTAGCATTCCATTTTACCGCGTCCCTAAATATAATCCGAATTCACGATTATTACACAAGGAGTTGGAAGTATTCGCAAACGTTTAAAAAAGCTGTTAATAAAGTATATTATTATTTCCTAGCCTATAATAGTGTCCCACTGCTGGGAAAAGGCCTCTCCTTTTGATCTCCACACCTCCCGGTTCAGCGCAATGTCAGGCCAGTCCCTTGCATACGCATCCAAATCGTCCCGCCATCTCCTTCTCGGTCGGTCGGTAATAAAGTAATCATTTAAAACAATCCATCCTTTCGCTTTATGTTTTTGAAATAGGATAATAAGAACATATGTGATTTTCCCACTAACGTCGATAAGCCAAAGGCTACTAGAAATACAGGGAAGCTTAAAGTTCCATCTTACAGACTGGCTAAAACCAAAAGGTAGTTTTTAGGAAGTTGCATACGTTTTATAATAAAATTCAAAAAAATATTACTACAGAAACTGAGGGGGGGGGCAAATAATGTCGGCTTGACTTGCAATTTGGTTACTTGTGTAGGTATATTGGACGGCAATGAAAATAAAAGAAAAGAAACTGATAAAAATTTAAATCTACTGTTAAAAACACGTTAATATCTAAGGCTTATTATAAAGTCAGTGATTATATCATGGACAGGGATATTTGGAAATAATTCCGATCCGCATTACCGATCCCTTCAAATAGTGAACCTACTATGTTAAAAATAAAATTGTGTTAAATACTTGTATTGTATAGTATTTATATAGATATCATTTATAAATATTGTGAATCTGTTTTTTAAAAAAAATACCTTGTTGAGTTTCTTGCCGGATTCTTCTCAACAGAGGTTTTTTCCGAACCGGTGGTAGATTTTTTGACATTCATAAGTGCTTATCATAGCCTAAATTGAATAAAGAGATTTTGACTTTGACTTTGACTTTGCTGTTAAAAAAAGTAAAACTTTTGAATCGTAATACGCTAGTAACTAATAGGTCAAAACAAAGTACGTAATTAAAGGTTTCCGACCTACGTAAGTTGTATAAAAGTAATCACAACACATTAAGTCGAAAGATCTTGCTCATTTAACGAAAAAATAATAATACGTTATTTCAAGAAGTACGTATGCGAAAAAACGTGGAGATCATATGATAATCCACCAATATTCAACGATTTGGTCCGTATTGACTCAAGAAAAGGCGGTATTTCCGTTAGTACTTCGCTTGGCTTAGCCTTCAACCTCAGCCGTATTTGATAGGATATCCTATGCAAAATCTTTTTAGTCTCGCACCAAGAAGGATTCAATTTTTTTAATTAATCCTACTCGTAATCATGCTATTTTCAGTCATCATTTGTGTTAATCTTTTTGCCGTCTACATACTAAAAGGGTATCATGAAATCAAAGCGGAATATTTCAGTAGATTTTTGGTTTTCATTTACTACTGAACACCTCTGTAATGGTTTTGCAGAATTTTTGTTTCAAGATTAAGTCACAACTTTGAATCCGTACACTTTGAATCAACATCGACTAATTTAAGGAAACAGTTGACAACCACAATAAATGACTTTGTTGCGTATATTTATAGTAGTGTCGAGTCAAACTAACCAAACTATTTCTTGAAAACAGTCATTAATTTTAAAATACAGTAACTAAACAGCCAAATTTGCCCACAGAAATATCCAATAAAGCGTCTCTGATTAAAGCTTTAAAATAGTTCGCACAATCGACCTAAGTTGGAGTTTGATCTCGGGCAATAAATCAGCCATCCGCAGTTGTGCACGCGTCTATGCCGCATACCTGACGTCGGGTGATTAAGCCCATACATCACCCAATTAATTGCAAACGATGTGTTCAAATTTATGGCGAACCACGAGCTTTCAACCTCAATAAATACTGTTTAGTAACGCGTTGTGTAAATCACTTCATCTACCCAACGTGTGGTTACATTATATATTTAAATTAGTCTGATAATCGTTTATTCATCTCATCATACGAGTTTCACGTATTTGAATAAGTCTGGGGTTATACCACTTTGTAATCTTTGTGTTGCGTGGACTGATGTGGGGCCTGGAAAAGCAAATACATTGCACGTAATTGCTAAAATATAGGTACGCATGTATTTGAAAACGAAAAGTGCGCTGCAGTGATGTGATCTGAGCTTAAAAATGAATGAAACAATTGGAATCAACACAATGAATGCCTTTATCACGGATAGCCATTTCTGCTGTCGTGTTGAATTTTCTGTGATAAGTTCTTTGATTTATATTTGATAGATAACTCTGATTTAGTGGATTACTTAATTCATTTTTTTTCAGATTTAGATCTTGAAGATCGAACTCGGCAGTTGTTTCTCAATAATCTGATTGTAGTGCAATAATAATGTAAAAGCTATAACGCATAAGCGAAACACATACACACATACATAATACGAATTAAACAAAGAAGTTACCATAATTATCAATTATATTTTCGTTTTACTTACTAACATATAAATTTAATTATAATTTGACCGTTAAATTTCCATAGTCAATACGATAGTTTGTTCGATAGAATACGTAACGAGCAAACCATATAAGAATATTATGTTACGTATTTTTCATTGCCATCTACGACTTCCAAGTTTCCGGCATATGAAATATCAATGGAAGAAGGTCGACCATAAAACATTATTATGTATTTTCATATAAAATAACTGACGGTCTGTACGGATCGCCATTGTACATTTACGACTTATTTTACATAAAAGTTTACTGCTCATCCCTATTTTTTCTCGCCGAAACATAATATTCCTTATGCTTGTTAAATAAGGCCGTAAAAAACAGTTAAAAGCATTTCTTTCTGACGCTAAATCCGATTGAAGTTTTTGCATATTTTGTTACCAAATTCATTGAATTTTTGGTCGTGTTTATATTTAGAAAACAATTGTTTTGTCATCAAACAATACAACCAAACCATAATATTTAAACGCTTTTCAAAGCAAACGTTGATAGCTGAAATAAATAAACTGAGGTATGGGGTGTAAAATATTATACCAAATGAAGGTGTCTTCAACATTGGTGTCAATATTATATTGTTAGGTAAATGCTGCAGCTAAACTTGGGTCATGTTTAAGGCCGGTTAGTGTGATCAAAATAACAGCGTATTTACATACGTGTTTTACTTGTGAACCCAATCTAATTAATTTAGGTTTTTACCGGCACTCATAAGCGTTACAGACGCTTTCGCACGATTGGGAAATAACTTCCGCCAAGAAGAAAAATTTTACCGTACCTATAGTTACGGTTTTTTAATTGTTGCATTATATCTATTTACAAGGTTTGAATTACATACTCGTATAACATTGTAAATATTAAAATTAATGTTAGGAGTTATGCTCAAAACAACGCGCAATCCTAATGTTTTAATTATTATCAGTATGACGAGCAATCAAAAATATCTTCTGCTCTTACTTGATTATTCATAAAGCGACAACAAATGAGCCATAGTTTAAATAATACTATTTATTTGGTTCTCTTCCAATTGTAAGAGGTATTGCCAGTACAACTACGCTGCAATACAAAGAAAACAATCAGAAGCCATAATTTACTATGAAAATTAAAATATACATTCTATTTGAAAACGCTGCTTTCGAATTCAAAGTTTAGATGAGCTTATCACCCGAAGCGCTTCTCGAAGCTTCTCCAATTATATATCCCGGCTGATGTGAATCGGAATTGCCTCTACAGATTACAATCTGCATTCTGTTCAATCGTACATAAAGGAGACGGTACCTGCGCGTTTCCTCGTCAAGGGAGGCGGTAGAAACAAGAAATCTTCAAATTGATGCTAACACATTCTGTGTTCCTGGTTTACGAATACGATCGGAAAGTAACATGTTCACATTGCGTTAACACGTTTGACTTTCTCACTGCTTTCAATTCAATTCAAAACGTTTAATTCAGACCATGTCCATAAGTGTTAGTTTACAGTGCCTTATTCTATATTAGTTAACTCTAGATTTACATTAAACTTTGCTTAAGGGCTAGCGGTATTGAGCTGAATGACATTAATATCAAATACTTATGTCTGCTACAAAAAAAAAACATTTTATATTAATTTCAGTTTAATATCTATACGTACCTATCTCCACGTGGTACTGAGGAAAAGAGTTGACAATGTTTTTTCTCGATTTGGCTAAAAAATTATATAAAACAGGGTCCGTTTTATATAATTTTATATATACTTTTTTTTAATTTTAACACTAATGTTGAGACAACTGATGTGTTGATCATAATTAGTAAAGTTTATACTTAAATGGTGAGCTATAAGGCATTGAATTCATGTTGTCCATTACTGGGTACTAAAGTACTCGACATGTCCATGATTTGTGCCGTCACCACAGTTACTATCAATTAAATGAGAACTCGACCTACTCGTAGTCTATCATTCTTACCTAAGTAAAAGACCAAAAAGATTCAAGGAAAACGGTTATCGGTGGGTGTTATCATCGTAAAACCTTAACAAGTAAGGTAAAAAAAGAAATCCTTAAATTAAACTTCTAAAGGACAACCCTTTTATCCGTTTTATGAAACAGAAAGGGCATTGTGTAGGTAATTAAAACTTTTCTCAGTTCAAGACCGCAGCCGTAATAAAATTCACAATAAAAGTTACTAAGAAAGTGCCTCCAATTTTTGCTAGCTCAAGCAAAAAAGAGGGATTGCTACTAATATATTATACTTAGTGCTTATACGAGTATATACTTAGTGTGTATGGAGCAGTTTTTTTTTTCGTCAAAGCACGGACAAGAACAATATATACTTACAAAAGGAAGTCGTCTACATTTGCATATTACTGGATAGATTAAGCAATCATGGACACGTTAAGCACAGTATTACACAGTAATGGACCGTGAGGATTCAATGCCTTACAGCTCACAATTCATGAACTTTACCTGCTAATTATGAATATGAGATTCTAATCGTTAATGTCATTGGTTTAAAATTTTCATCCGCGTTGAGTAGAATATAAAACGAAATAGACAACAATCTATTCCGTGTTACATCCCACTCATCCCTGTCAGTTCAGTTAATCTGTCTGCCCGCTGCTCGTCAGCTGTCACAGAGCTCAACCAAACTACAAAAACCTCCAGTAAGGGAATGACAACAGTTGCAGTTCTGTATTTATTTTTATCTGCTGTATATGTTCCGCAATATTCCTCAACAAAACATAAGTAATATTTTATTTTTATTACAATCATGTGTAGGTACCGTCAAGGAAACTGAATCACGTATCAGAGTTTCTACAAGGTTTCTACTCTTGCACACCCTTTGTGCTACTAATGTCCTATTAACATCCCATACATTTCCCAAAGATTTCATATCGAGATTGGTTATGTAAAGGTTCCACCCTGGTACGTGATTCACTTTCGTTGACTGTACTTCGCACCTTTAAAATTAAACTGAAACAATTCTAAATATTCACAGTTGCAAAGTAAACTTTAAACAAAACACAATCTGGTTGAATTTTAAAATTAGAAAATTCGAATTATTTCATTTTAATTTTAAAGGTGCGACATGGAAAACTTTTTATTGGATTTAATGGCTCGGAACTTTAAAATATACAGCCACAAATATTCAGTACCTACTTAATATTTCACATTGTACAGGAAATATAATAAGTACATGGTGCTTAAAAAATCCTCTTTTATAATTTAACGCACATAAAGCCTACTACTAATGTAAAATGTGGAAGAACATTTAGGGGCTGTTTCACCATCCATTGATTAGTGTTAACCGACGGTTAAATGTGATGCCATCTCCGTCTATTCGAACAAAACAAATAGAGACGGCATCACATTTAACCGTCAGTTAACACTAATCAATGGATGGTGAAACAACCCCTTAAATTCAAATAATGAATGTTTCCGTTTGTATCGCATTAGCAGCCCTAATATGGGTTAAGTAAGTACAGAAATTTTCAATTCCATTTAAACATAGATAGGGAAAATATAGAAGTAAATCTAGCTTTCCGAAGCTGTTCTAGCGTTGGTTAGCACTCTAGCTCGGTTTGACAGCTAAACTTCGTTAGAGGGAATCCCAGCAGTCGTAACTCTGCAGATAACTTTAATCCACCGTGAAATGTGGAGCGAGCACCAATCTAAGCGTCGACTTGTGACTAACACTTTCATATTGCCAATATCAGCATTTAATTGGTATTGGTTGCTATGGTAACTGCTTTAAAGTAGGTTCGAACAGTTTTTTTTTTATTCGACTGGACGGCAAACGAGCTTGTGGGTAAGAGATCACCACCGCCCATAACATCTACAACACTAGGGACATTGCAGATGCATTGCCGACCTAGAGGCCTAAGATGGGATACCTCTTTAGTAGAATATCATTCGACTAACACTAATAGACCCAATCATACTTATTATTTTAATGGGCTGTTTCACCACCCGTTGATTAATTTTAACTGACGGATAAATGTGATGCCGTCTCCGTTTATTCGAACAAAACAAAGAATGACGGCATCACATTTATCCGTCAGTTAAATTTAATCAATGGGTGGTGAAACAGCCCCCTAAGCATTGCTCGATCTGTAAGTAATAATATACAACGTGCCTTTAGGCGTGCTTGTGTAGATCAATATATTTTTATGTGGCAAATAAATAAATTAAAATATAATACTAGGCGTTTCCCGCCACTCCGTCTACATAGAATTCGTTTTTGACTGTCCCGCGGGAACTGAGCGATATTCCGAGATAAAAACTATCCTATGCCCTTCCTCGGGACACAAACATGGATGTGATGGAGTAACAAACAAACAAATAGACTTACAAACTTTCGCATTTATAATTTTAGTAGGATAATATCTATGACATAAATTATGTCACATAATTCATCATCATCTTAGGAAAACGTAATGTCAAAAAATTGGGTACTTTTATACTTAATCGTATTTATATTTGCTTACTTATCTACAACTATGTGAACAAAAGCATGTGTCTCTCCATAGTGTTCTGAATTTTTAGCCACATATAGATTAAATCCAAAGTAAACATAAAAACACTTGCAGATAGCTGGACAGAAAGGAGCAACCATTAGCATGGTGCAGGATATTTTAATTATTATATAAATGAAGCCTATTTTAGTACGTGGCTCACGTAACTTAATTAAAGTTGTGCCTAGAACTTGGGTTTTTAGTTTACTAGGTGGCAATTAAGTGTTCTTTAAAGTTTATAAGGAGTTTTATTTGCCGTCAAGAGTTTGAAAAGTTAGTGTTATTTACTATAACAGCTACTTTACGTAATGTATAGGTAGTGCCACGGGAGTTGAAGTGAATGATTACACTCACAGCTACAACACGACGTGTAATGACATTAGCTCATTCATTTAATTTTCATTCATTCTCCTATTTTGTGCAATCAGTTATTTTTCTAGCTCTGTGTATATCTAATCATTCGCTTCAACTCTCGTAGATGTATATTTCTAAAAATTACATAAAGCTTGCCTTTTGATTCATTAACTCTGTGCAATGATTTGTTAATACAACATCCCCTTCTGTATGACAATTAATCATTTCTTCAAACATACTTAATAATCATTATAGCGTGTATTTTATTTCATGGTAATCTGAAATATAATTGAATTAAACAGTGTAGTACCTTTTCCCTAACTCGTTGGCATCGCGGAAGTTTAGAAAAGAAAAACGTCTAAAGATATTTGTTTTTCATGTGACAACACCTAGATACGTCACTTCTTTTTCCGCCCGACGGCATCGTGGATCGGCATTGTGCAAAATAGTGTAAAAATAGTCATTTTAAAACATAAAAGCTATGCCCAGTGAACGAAAACTTATTAAAATACTAAAAGAATGTGCGGCGACCCTCGAGAAGGGTCACAATCGCCATCGGCGTCGGCGCAGACGCAGTCGGAGCCGGAGCCGGAGCCGGCCTCGCGGCCGCAGATCTCGGAGTCGTAGCCCCGTGCGACGTGAGCCCTCGCCGCCACCGGAGTCGCCTCCCCGGATTGAGACAGAACAGAAAGAAGACGAGAGTGACAAAGTAGAAGGTGAGTTCGCGCAAAATTTTACTTTGACTTTCAGACTAACCTAAAAAAGTTCATCAACAGACGCCCGCGACAACGTTACGCTTGAGTAACATTGTGTGTTTGCATTGTATAAATTCTTCTCCATGGTTGCTCATCGAGTGCGAGAATTGCGAGATACTCAAGGTATCCAGGTTTCTGTTATACCGGATGACGCAATTTTCGGAAACGCGGCCATTGACAGATGCTTACGCTAACACTTCGATGTAGCAAATGGGTCGCATGCTCACGCACTCACTGTGTTTGGTTTTTCCTCACAACTACTGAATACGAAATACTTATACCGTTATTTCTGATACAATAATATAAGCCTGACTTCACACACTATGCTTTCAACCTCTGTGCACAACCATTGAGTACGCGATACTCCTGCTATCATTTCTATGTGGCAAAATGGTTTGAAATGCTTCGGGATGCTTAAAGCAGAAACTCTTCTAAGCAGCCATTGAGTACGAGATACTCACGCTATCATTTCTATGTGGCAAAATGGTTTGACATGCTTCGGCATGTCTAATGCTAAACCCCTTCTAGCAGCCATTGAGTACGAGATACTCACGCTATCATTTCTATGTGGCAAAATGGCCTGCAAGCTTGTGCTTAAGGTGTCTTCTTCATGTGCTTTCCAGATGCGGTAGTTGTTAACCCATTCAGTGAAGCCCTCGGAGATGACTACATAGAAACAACCAAGTATGACAAAAGCATTCATGATGATATATCCCGCAGGTGGACACACATAATAGTCAATGGATTGACAAAAGAACAAAGAGATAACATTACAAAGAAATACAAGATTCCAGGAAACTGCACAATATTGGAAGCACCGGCAATCAACATTGAAATAAAAAATGTACTCGGTGACAGCTCTAAACTAAGGGACAAGAGTATCGAGATAGGTCAAGCTCAGTTGGGCCTGGCAACTGGTATTATTGGAAAGGCAATGACACAGCTTATGGAAAATGATGAACTAAACAAAGCACAGCTCATAAGCTTGCTCAGTGATGCATCCAAATTATTAAATGACCTAAATTTTCATCAAACTAAAACAAGGAAAAAATTAATAATTCCTTCTTTGGATAAAAACTTTATTCAAACAATTGAAAAGTCAAATAGAAATGCTTTTTTGTTTGGTGATGACCTGTCAGAAACCATAAAGACAGCAAAAACACTGCAGCAGTCAATGGCCCACATAAAGAAGACTGTCACTCCGAGCACAAAAACTACAAAGTCGGGAAACCGCAATGGTCCGCCACTTCGGCCGAAGGGCAAGGGGATGACGCGTGGCGGACCGAAGACACAGGAGTTCCAGTCTACCCAGTCGTTGCAGCCAGTCAACCAGCAGAAGCGATACTCATCGAACCAGAACCAGCGCCGCCCAGCGAAGCCAGCACAGAGGCCCCGCAGTGCAGCATACCGGCGCTAACTAACCAGGTACATGCTGGAAATATAACAAATTATTTAAAATGTTGGAAAGCCTTAACCTCTGACCCTGTAATTCTACAGTGGGTTCGGGGGTATCGCATACCATTTGAAATGGAGCCATTCCAAACATCATTACCTGTTAATAATTTACCAGCAAATGAAATGACAGCAATGACTGAGTCTATCAATAATCTGCTTGCACTTGGTGCTATTAGTCCTTGTGAACATACTGAAGGCGAATTTTTGTCCAAAATATTTTTAAGACCTAAACCTAATGGAAAATTTAGATTTATTCTGAACCTAAAACCACTTAATAAGTTTATTTCTCCTAAACATTTTAAGATGGAGGACATAAGAACTTCCATCAAATTGATTTATGAAAATTATTACATGTGCTCCATTGACTTAAAGGAATCATATTTCCTTGTCTCGGTACACAAATCCCAAAGAAAATACCTTAGATTTGAACATTTGGGACAATTATATGAATTCACTTGCATGCCTTATGGCTTATCTACTGCCCCAGGGTTGTTCACAAAACTACTTAAACCAGTAGTAGGTTACCTAAGAAACCTAGGTCACATGTCCACCATCTATTTAGATGACTATTTATGTATTGGGCAATCATCAACGGCATGTATATCCAACATGAACGCCACAATACAACTCTTTCAATGCCTAGGCTTAATCATTAACTACGAGAAAAGCAATTTAACTCCAAGTATGAAATGTCAATTTCTTGGATTTGTTATTAACTCTAAGGACATGTGCTTAGAACTACCTAGTGATAAAAAATCACGCATAATAGCGTTAGTTAGAGAACACTTGCAATTGAAAAAAATTAAAATAAGACAATTCGCAAAACTTTTAGGAACACTGATTTCGACATGCCCCGCTGTCCCTTATGGATTAATGCACACTAAACAAATGGAACGTAGTAAATACCTAGCCCTCCTACAGGGAAAAGATGATTATGACACTATAATGACACCTTCTAACAATGTATTACCTGATTTACAGTGGTGGCTAGATAATATCCCTCATGCTAAAAGGAAACTGTCAGAAAATAAATTTAGTATGGAAATATACTCAGACTCTAGCCTTACAGGGTGGGGATCATACTGCAATGGCGAGCGTACTGGAGGCCTGTGGTCAGATAATGAACAAAAATTTCACATTAACTTATTAGAACTCACTGCAGCGTATTTTGCTTTAAAATGCTTCGCTGACAAAACTAAAAATACTAGAGTACTGCTCAGGATAGACAATACTACCGCCATTGCATGTATTAATAAAATGGGAAGCGTGCAATACCCCCACCTTAACAAAGTTGCTAGGAAAATCTGGCTGTGGTGCCAAAAACGCAATATACATGTTTATGCAGCTTACATCAAGTCTAAAGACAATGTTATTGCTGACCAGGAGTCTAGAAATACTAACATAGACACAGAGTGGGAACTGTCTCCTGATGCGTACAAATCTATTTGTGACACATTTGGGAAACAAGACATTGATCTGTTTGCCAGTAGAATCAATGCTAAATGTACAACATATGTATCATGGAAGAGAGATCCATATGCATTTAACATTGACGCTTTTACGCTTGACTGGTCAGAATATTACTTCTATGCATTTCCTCCATTTGCGATACTATCCCGATGTTTCCACAAAATTAAACAAGACAAAGCAAAAGGCGTTGTGGTGTTCCCAGTATGGACCTCTCAGCCGTGGTACCCTTTAGCTAAGACACTAATGATATCAAAACAAATTACACTAAAACCTAGTAAAAAATTGTTACTATCACCTTTCAGAACTCCACACCCGCTGAGCTCATCGCTTTCCCTGGCAGCCGCAATCTTCTGCGGCAAGCATTCCGACTCAGAAACTTGCCAGAGGGATCATTAGACATCACTATAGCCTCTCTAGCGGCAAGTACACTTAAACAATATAACACTACGTATACTAAATGGTGGGCGTTCTGCACTCAATACAGACTAGATGTGTACAAGGCATCAGTACCTCAAATTCTACAATTCTTAACACACAGATTTGAGGAAAACGCCAGCTATAGCACTCTTAATACGGACAGGTCGGCACTAGCATTATTAATAGAAGGTAGCATAGGCACGGATGATAGGGTCGCAAGATTTATTAAGGGAGTGTACAGACTACGACCGCCAATCCCAAAATATGTGAGCATGTGGGACCCTTCAAGAGTGCTGCGCTTATTAACAAACTGGCCAGAAAATAGTTTTTTAAACTTGGAAAAAGTCACCAAAAAACTGTCAATTCTTTTAGCTTTAGCTTCAGCTCAGCGGGTTCAAACATTGTCTGCCATAAAAATAAATAATATTAACGAATATGAGTCAAAAATTGTAATCAACATCACAGATGTAATTAAAACCTCAGTTAGTACTAGATCTCAACCCACCATTAACCTGCCATTTTTTGAAAGTAACCCTCAAATTTGTCCAGCCAGAGCTCTTAAAGCATATTTAAATAAAACAAAATTAATAAGAAATAATGAACCCTACCTTTGGATTACATTTAAAAAACCCCACAGAAAAGCATCAAGTCAAAGCATCAGTCGATGGATAAAATGTGTTATGTCTGAGAGTGGAATTGACACCTCCACATTCAGCTCACATAGCACAAGACATGCTGCTTCTTCAACCGCAAAAAAGCGCGGTGTTCAGTGGGACATTATTAGGAAAGCGGCTGGATGGACAAAAAATTCAAATACATTTGCAAAATTTTATGATGTACCAATTACTGACGATAGCTCATCACAAGGGAGCTTCGCTATGGCAGTACTAGAAAATAATTAGACATTTTAAGAATTAGCCTTACAACATGATTGTGATTTATAATTATTATTATTATTGTTCGTAGTTAACTAATTGTACTACAAAGCTAAATAAAGTTGATGATTGTAACAGATGTTTCTTTCAGAATACTTAGATACATCATCAATAACCTGCTCATCATTGCTGACAACTCTGAACATCTACACTGTTTAATTCAATTATATTTCAGATTACCATGAAATAAAATTAAGAATTAAACGAGCTTACCTGTAAGCGAAGTCTGATTCTAATTTTTTGAATGGTAATCTGAAATATAATTACCCACCCAGCCCTAGATTAAACCCATGAAGCAATGATGAGGGACATTCACAAGACATCAACTATTTAGATAGAACAATGGCTTGTGAATCTGCCGAAAGCCACAATGTACTTTACTGACTGAGTAAATTACATTTTGGCATTATCTCTCTAAAATAAGTGACGTATCTAGGTGTTGTCACATGAAAAACAAATATCTTTAGACGTTTTTCTTTTCTAAACTTCCGCGATGCCAACGAGTTAGGGAAAAGGTACTACACTGTTTAATTCAATTATATTTCAGATTACCATTCAAAAAATTAGAATCAGACTTCGCTTACAGGTAAGCTCGTTTAATTCTTAATTATACATTATACTCTTGCCAAGCGGGCAAATTTCTCAGCGTTTGCACGTTACATAAATCCTGCGGAACACAGCTTAGCGATAAAGCTTGACAACCATGTCATTAATAAGCAAAGATATTGCTCTTGGCGGGCGGCCAACATGGTATCTGAAAAAGGGCGCAAGCAATTGTCAATACCCCGGCATTATCGACCAGTCTGCCTCCACCTGATTCTCTTAAAAATATTCGTAGTTGGTATCTCGAATTGCAGACGTCGTAAAGTAAAGAAACACCCCACTTCGTAGTTAAGTGCCAGCGGTAAAGTCGCGTATGTTGTTTGCAGCAGTAGTGTTCAGGATACCACATTAACTTTTGCTTTTATTGCGGCACTAGCTTTTACCCGCGGCTTCGCACGCGTAAACTAATCGGTCTGGTAGTTGCACTTGAAATTTTCAGGATTTTAAAAAATTCCCCTGGCAATTTCCAAAATTTATATCGTGGTCTTCCTTCATTGAGGTTGTGTTGTGAATAGCTGTACAAAATTCAAGACTCTAAACCCAGTGCTGAATCCCGTGAGAATATCCGGATAAAAAGTAGCGTATGTGTTATTCTAGACATCGAGTTACCTTTATACCAAATTTCATGACTCTTAGCCCAGCGGTTATTATTTCAAGATTTTATAACTATCCCGTGGGAATATCGAGATAAAAAGTAGCCTATCTATTATTCCAGAGGTCCAGCTACCTACATACTAAATTTCATGGCTCTAAGCACAGCGGTTGTTATTTCTAGATTTTATCCCTAGGTATCCCGTGGGAATATTGGGCCAAAAAGTGGCCTATGTGTTATTCTAGACGGCCAACTACCTATATATCAAATTTCATGACGCTAAGCGTAGCGGTTATTTTAAGATTTTATCCCTATCCCGTGGGAATATCGGGTTAAAAAATAGCATATGTATTATTTCATTGGTCGAGCTACCTACATACCGAATTTCATGGCTCTAGTCCCAGTGGTTGTTATTTCGAGATTTCATCCCTCGGTATCCCGTGGGAATATCGGGTCAAAAAGTCGCCTATGAGTAATTCCAGACGTCCACCTACCTACATACCAAATTTAATGACTCCAAGCCCAGCGGTTGTTATTTCAAGATTTTATCCCTATCCCGTGGGAATATCGGGATAAAAAGTATCCTATGTCCGTCTCCTGGCTCTAAGCTACCTCCCTACCAATTTTCAACCAAATCTGTTCTGCCGTTCTTGAGTTATAAGTGGTGTAACTAACACGACTTTCTTTTATATATATAGATTAATAGCCCCAGTTTGCTTAACAGTTCGTCGGAGGAGTGATTTAGCGCAGATGTCGCTAGCAAACTTCGGTCTCAAGTTTGTTAAAATTAATATAGTTCACGGATTCCGACTCGTGTTCTCTCATGAATTTCAATTTGCAAAGCAGCTAAGCAGAAAAAGTCACGCGTAAGTTCGAAAAAGTATCTGGGTCGGGCATCAATGAAAGTTATCGTCGAAATCTGTCCGCGATGTCTCAGCCCCCGCCCCGCCCCTGGCTATCTGTCGAAAAAACATCGGCAAGAACTTGGACAGCTGATATCCTCTTTGTCACTGGATTTCAATTGTCCCTTTTTGCGTTTGCATACTCGCACTTCAAAATCTTATCTTGTCTTATAATTTTAATCTATTTTTTTTTTTATTTAATTTGTGATCTGTTATATTTGATAGTGTGATTTTATAAATATTTGTACATCTAAGAATATTGATGAACTGACCTCAACGACCTAATCTCTGGTGAACGTTTACCAAAATTATTTCCTAAATTTAATGATCAATAATCATCGACATCTATTTATAGACTGCATGTTTCTTACATCAAAACGGCGCACAAAATGTGTTCACAGCGCGGATTTGTGAACCTTTCACTATAGTTTGTTGATGTCCGTGACAGGGGTTGTGTCAAAGTAATATTGATACACCGCGCGTTTTGTTCTAAACAGCCAGTCTAGTGCCGTATGATATTTACATAGATTTCAATGTAAATGACTAATGACATAACACCAATGATGACATCCAACATATGGCTACTGGGTTGTGGATGAAATTGGCACAGAACCAGGCAAAGTGGCGTGAAATTGGAGATGCTTTTCACCCAACAGTGTATGATGATTACATTGATTGATTGATGTCCTAAATACACTTTAGGCTGTTAATACTTAAACATCATATTAACAACAACTTCTTATGAAATTACAGCAATCGTCAGTGTCAATACCATTTCAGTTTGTTTTGCTGACAGCTGAACAAATTTTAATAAACAAACCGTTTGATATACAAAAACAAATACTGAACAATAGGCGAAGTTTCTAAGAAAGAGATTGGAAGCCTTTTAAGGACACTTTGAGAGTTTACAAACAAAGAGGAGTTAATGGACCAACACTGTAATGAGATCTCGGGGCATCAATCAATCGGGACCGAAGCCCGAGCTCCGGACATGAGCCACTCAATTTTGTTACACTAATTAAATAGCGTAAAATAAGTCAATTACTGCTTGCTACTATATGGACAGTATGCATGATCAACATCCTTGTCTTGGCGCTAGTATGAAAAGCTTGTTATAACAGTTCATACTCAAAACACGGCGCAAAACGTTTCACCATCGTTACCGTTTACGCTACCAAAATCGACGAGTGTGTCCATTAATTAAAACCATTATCTTGCTGTTCCGCTACAGGTATTTTTCCGTCGTTTTATCACGGTAAATGCATTGTTTTTGTGGCCTTACACATCTACCTATGCCTTTGTGACTTAAAGAAATGGGTTACTATCAATAAAATCGTTAGTATGGCAAGTGGAACTACGAGAAATATTAAACAGTGCTTTATAAAAGTAAATATATAGACGCTGCAGCCCTGGGATTATATCAACTTAAGTTACTTAAAGGATATAGCCACATAGATGCGTGTAATAAAAACACTTTTAGATTGCCAGTGTATTATGGACATCTAAATCTAATCGCCTCCGTAATGACGCAAAGCAATCAAGGTACTTAATGTTTATATTGTTAATAAATATATAACAGTCATATTATATATACTCATATGCTAGCACACACAAAAGTTACACTCACATTTACAACATAGATTCGGTACATAGTACGTCTCATTTTGATTACCGAAAACAAAGGAACCATTATAACGTGATCCACAATTCGTTAATTCATTACCTGAGAGTGGATCCGGTAAACGATATTATATTGAAGTGATTTTTACGTTATACAAGTGTGCGAACGAAGCCGAGTAAACAGAATTCAATTAAGTGCGATTGTGCAATTAACGCGGGAGATGGGTGGAATAAATTAAGGCTGTATTGAAATTGTTTCAATAACTGTGACGGGTTCATGCAGGTAATCCTACGTGATTGGATAGTGAGTGCACTGCGAACATCGTGATATTTGACAATACTTATTTCTATAGCATGAAACAAACACAACCCGTTGCATCTAATTTGTTTTTCATCACACTTTCTCGTAAGCAGTGTCGTAATATGGAAGCTAACTTGGTTACAACCCGCTAAATGAAACTCAAGGACCTGTTTTATTAATGGTAGGTACACATACTTACTAATTACCTATTAATAGTACGTAGTAGTACCAAAACTTTTTTGTACGAAAAAGAAAAACAGGTCACAAACAGAAAAATACAAAGTACCAAAGCAGATTTATCCCTTAAGGGATTTATAATTCCTTACATCGGCCAGGTTCAGGTAGGTATGTACCTTTGAGTAAATTTTAAACTGTTTTTTAGTTTTTATAGTTATGCTATAGAACAATAGCTCTATATTCTTCAAAAATAAACTGTAAGTCTTGATATTTATTTTATAATATTTGTTGATGTAATTATAACCTTATACATTTATTCTCCTTAAAAAAGATTGTATGTAACACGGGCGGTACTAGAATTACGAACATCGACTCATTAAAGCCCTCAGTCTTGAACTTCCGGCTTCTAAGACTCTCGTTCGTAATTCCTAATTTACCGCCCTTACGATGCAATGTAAATACTATTTTAGTGCTACGCTACAAACAAACGCAAACATTTGCAATAAAACCTTTTCAAAAATACCAGTAAAACGTTCCACAGAACTATGATTGCCTGCACGGAATTTATATCTGTTCGGGTTCTAATCAAAATTCTTCGCTGAAGCGCTACGTTTTCGTTCCATTGTAAAATCTAGTCGCTCGTAAACTAGAATGCCGTTCAGCCCAAGCTATATCTTCACGCCTGACAGGGTGAGCTAGGGAATTCCCGCGCATCAAACAAATTATCCCTCAACGTGTTCCTTTCTTACAACATGAGTTAAAATGTGAGTGGGTAATGGACAAAAATACCCCTATGTGTGCTTCTTAAGCCCGGTTTAGACTTGCGAAAAAAACGAGCAAATTGCATTACATTGCGAAGTCGTAAAGCCAACAACTTTGTAGTGGTCAATCGGGGGCCGCAATGTAAAGCAACTTGCACAATTTTTCTTGCAAGTCTAAACTCGGCTTTAGACACGACTGAGTTAATCGTCGATAGTTTGATGACGGTCACAACACGGTTAGTGCTTCATCATTCACCTTGGTTTATCGTAATGGAATCAAAGCATTTAAAGCATTCGTAAATCACTGCCATGTCAGGTCCGGCATAGTAGAATTACGATAGTTAAGTAATAGCTATTGATTTCCTTAAATCGAAGCAACGTTTCACAAGTGATAAGCGTAGTACTTACTACGTACCAAATTACTAATATTGGTATCGTCTGATGAGACAGCTTTACCGAGGCTTTACCTAAGTTTGCAATCATCACAATTATAGTCGATTACACTGCACTTATCACGATATTTATCATCACAAGTACCCTAAGTAAGCACTGTCACTTTTTTAGATAACTCAATAAATTATTTCTGCCCGCTACGTGACGCCGTAAATCATTTACGGGTAAATTTAATTTCTTTGCCATATTCTCGTGAACGATCCTTATTCTGACCTTTAGCATATTTCCGGGACAATCCAAAGACCATCAACGAGACTCACATTTTTTTTACAGAACACCAAAATTAAGTTAGAAGAGCCACCGAGATAA
The DNA here is from genome assembly GCA_037349165.1 of Choristoneura rosaceana. NCBI lineage: Eukaryota > Metazoa > Arthropoda > Insecta > Lepidoptera > Tortricidae > Choristoneura > Choristoneura rosaceana. Next base: position 6,118,669 of record JAZBNJ010000026.1, read on the forward strand.
ATTCAGCCTTTGGCATTCGCACGATACCCAGCTGTATATCAAATTATGTTATACCAAATAACATTACCACGCGTGTCGAGACTAAGCAAATTAATTATCTGCGCGTTTCATTTTTATCCTTTCGAAAAACCTTTTACTTTGATATTTACATCGTTAAAGAACGAACGAAAATGTTCGACCACCGGCGAGTTAAAATTTACTTTTAAGTGTGTGGAATTTATGTCCATTGCGCATGTGTGCGTGTGATAAATGGCAGCGCATAACGCCCCGAGCGTGAAGTGGTGACATACCTTCATTAATTCACGTTCCCGCCGACTTGTGTTTACTGGAGAATAACTGAATTTGATTAACTAGCCTCGTTTGGCTTAGGACATGTCTGTGCTGAACCTATGGACGTTTGCCAATGTTAATTAGACCTTTCGGTGATTGGAGCGATCACGCAGTGACAGATGCAACACAAATTAGTACGTCATTGTCATTGTCATTGGGCAATCAATCGATCACGTTTAATCCGACAAATTGACAGATTTGCATCGCATACAAACATGTTGCACTGTCTTACCTCTAATGAAGGACGAATTGAAGTTGATTGGATTAAAAGCGGTTTATCATTGAAGCTTTGAATACTATAACTAAAAACTAAATATAAGATATATTTTATTTTAATTAAGTACCTATTTTAAGTTTAGGATAGGTAGTTTTAACTAACCCTTAGATTAAGTATATTCGCTGTTACTAACCCGCTATGGTTTATTTCTGAAATAAATTATTATTATTTATTATTAATCTGTTTGTTTGTTTGTTTATACTCTTTATTGTACAAAAAGGAAATACAAAAATATCACACAAAAAGAAAATTCTAAGTACAAAGGCGGACTTATCCCTGAAGAGATCTGCCAGTCAACCTTTAAGTGGTAGAGAAGAGCAATCGAAAAAAATAAGGACTAGAAGAAAAAGCCCTAAAAAGGGCCATTTGTGGCCTGTTCACAGAATAAACGTTTTGATTTTTGTCATTTTGTAAGGTCTGTCCCATTTGACTTGATTTGCCAACCAGTAGCGCCCATTTGACTTGATTTGCCAACGCGCAGCTTCACCCAATTGCAATTATCAACATAAGTAAACAAAACCAACCATTACGAAAAAATAAGTGATATTTTTCTAAGGATATCTTATTTTGTACGGAATATTCTAAGTTTAGGTATATTTTATACCTTAGGCTGCTATTTACTCTAAAACTACTGATAATTCTCAAGAAAACTTAACCGTGATAGTTTTCCTTGTAACTTTGATATACACTATTGTATTTTTCACCTAAGATGAGTTCTGTGACATTTGAAAATTTTCCGAATTACGCATACTATGTTCGCAAAATATATTTTAAAAATAATTTCTATTTTGAAACAAATTAATCAAAAAAATTTAAAACTGTTATTTTTAAAAATATATAGCAATATCAGTGTCTGTTAAATAGCCTCCATTGAATACGATACAAAAATATTTATTTTTTTATATAACGCAATGTGTGAAACGGAACAGAGTAGTGACGTGACACAACATTATCGGCAATTGCAGCGGTTCATTATTCGATAACAGTGAACTTAGATATTTTACATTTTTAAACAAAACTTGCAAAATTTTATAAACGCGGCTATTTGCGACGCGGCCGCAACCATCTTGTGCCTCTTGTGGCCAGTACTTGTCAGTATCATTGTCAGTAAGTACGAGTACGTCTGCCGTGTATACGAGTTGAGTTTCCGTTGCATTTTCTTTGCATTGTATTTGTTATTGTTCATTTCTATTATTATTGTTGTTGACTTTTGTTACTGTTTCTCGTTAAGTTTGTTGTTATTTTTTGGCAAAATGCTGAAACAGTCCAAAAAAGAGTGTTTTGAACTCCCAGAGTCGGGAGTTTGTAATTCGTTTGAGGGATTAATTCGAGCGAGAACGAGAGAGTGGCCCGGTGGGCGGAAAACTGGAAAATAAATATATATTTTTTAATATAATGCAACTTTTTCAAAAATAAGTACTAATAACTCTTAGAACTCATCATAGGTGAAAAATAATATAGCATCCTGATTTTTTTTAATTTTCCACCCACCAGGTTAGATTTTAGAGGGGGGGGCACACTCGATTTTAATGAAAGTTTGCACTTTATACTCGTAGTTGAATATTTTGCAAACAAATCATTGAATCGAAAAAAAAACCACCCCCAATTTAGGTCTATGGGAGGTACTCTAAAAAAATTTTTTTTTATTTGACCCTTTTTGTCGGCATAGTTTAACTATGGTTTAACTACATATATATTCGTGCAAAATTACAGCTTTCTAGCATTGATAGTCCCTGAGCCCTGAGCAAAGCCGCGGACGGACACACAGACAGACATGGCGAAACTATAAGGGTTCCGTTTTTGCCATTTTGGCTACGGAACCTTAAAAAGTGCCTGAAGCCTTGATTTCGCTTGCCATTTGCCGACTATTGTTATTCGTACTCTTTTCACTCGCTCCCTGTAATCGAGCCACTTGCCGGGGAAAATGACGTCTCGTTCAGTAGTAGCCTTTGTATCTAGCTTTCCTGCGCGATTGAATCAGAAAGAAACTGTTATATTATGTAGGCAGCTCTCACAGGCATTTAGTTCAAGCAGTTACAGAACAACAATGTGTGAGCCATACTTTAAGTAAGCCCTTTCTAAAAAAAAACTTGATTTCAGTTTAGTAGTGTCAAAATGTATGGAAAAGTCAAGCTATAAACGCTATAATCACATCCTTATTATCCTGTCACCGTTCATCCACCATTAACTCTCTTAATTCGTTTTATTTAAATTTTTTTTACCGTACCACGGCAAAGACTACTAGACACTGGCAAAATTGTCGTCTGATGGACGGAGCCATATTTTTTGTACTAGATTAACATCCTTAATAACTTTAATAAATTCAAGTATTAGATGTCTGCTGATTTTATTTATTACACCTCAATTATACTGTTATTTAGTAGATTTCAGATCTAAAACATTAGGGTCATTTATGTATATACTCCGGCATTGTGCCTCTAACAAGCGGTTCCGAAAACTTATTTAGTTTTGCAAGAAACAGCTGGTTTGAACAGCGAAGTGGAAAACTTTTCACCAGGATAGGCGTTGGGTCGGCGGTGAATTGGGAACTTGCACAATTTTCCTATAGTTTCATTTTTACCAAGTTTTTTCTTGAATCGGGCCTTACTTTACACAAATCTAAATATTCTCACATGAATGATAATCTTGCTCTCCTACAACCACAACGGTTTTATTTTATTTGTGCAAAGTGCTCCTACTTATTGCCTTTACGAGTGTATTCACTTACTTATACTTAGTACGAGTGTTTTAGCAACATCGTAAAATGTAGCAGTCGTTTTGGAAAGATATGAAATGAAATAGTTTATTTTGCCTATACACATTATAAAATTGCTCTTATAAATACTTAGTGCTAATGTGCAGTGGCATGTCTAAGCAGATACAACAGCGTGCAAATTAACATTGCCTAATATTCTTAACTTAATTAACTAAAAAATACGTACATTATTAATTTTTAAACCTGGATATATTGTTTATTAATTAATTTATTCAGCTAAGTTTTACTGACGGTGTGACAGTAGGATAATTTCGTCTGAATTCTTTATTTTTAGTGTTCTTTGATTGATTAAAGTTTCTTGTGCATGTTCCCTAACGTGCAAATTTCAAGTAACGACCAAGGCGGGATTGTTTGTGGCGCAAACAACCCAAGGTATAAGTCAAGCTTATTAAAAGCCTAACTAAATGTTTACATTGTCGTGTTCATCAGTATTAGGGCATTACAGTTTGCCAATAGTGTACTGTTTTTTTAACCAGCCTGTTATTTATTAGTGTCCCACTGCTAGGCAGATGCCTCTCTTTTTGACCTCGAATTCTCCCAGCCTGATGCAATGTCAGGCCAATCCCTTGCATAGCGTCCAAACCGTCCCACCATCTCCGTCTTGGTCTGTCTCGCCGTCGATGGCCATTCCCTGGTGCCCATGCGACAAACGTGTCCCATTTCAACCTCTTCCCCAACATTGACTTTGCCTGCTTTTGCGCGGTGTTGTGGATTATATTTATCCTTTTTACACCTTGTAGGTACTTTGTTATGTAATTAATTTTTTTTAACGCCGAACCCTTTAGTTACCGGTCCATACTACGAAGTGCATAATTCGAACTTCGTATCTTGCTTCATGTCCCGCTGACGCTTATATTATTTAATGCGAAAGCAAGAGAGACGGCACGATACTTTTTCGAAATTGGTGGTAGCCCCCCCCCCCCCCCCCCGGTTCCGTTGTGTTCAGCTCTTCGATATGGCACTTCGAGTACGCGACTGAAAAAATGGAACTATAACGGACTTTCTCCCACGATCCTTTCCTTGGCTAGTTTTATTTCCTTAATTCTTTCATCTCTCTTCGTACTAGACTTCTATGAACCCCAAAAAATATTTCTGCTAAATTTTAATTCTTTGGCTTCAGTAATTTCAGTGGGGCTAATTCCTCACTTACCGCCCTTAAGACACAATGTACTATAACTCACTTTAATGTCATAATAGCATTAAAACTGAACATACTTTATTTTATTTACAGGCGAGACCGACGAACATGGCCTGCCGAAAGACAAGGACAATGGCTGCGACACCAACCTGTACCTGTATGATGTAAGTACAAACTAGTTTGCAAAATGTCGTTCCGAGCTCGAAACAAAAGATCTGTTTTCTTTTTCTTTCTCATTTAAATCTTCAGGAAAACAAAGAAAACCGACGAGTCCCGAGCGACATTTAACATTCTAGTAAAAAAAACTAGTCGTAGCGTACTGCTTTAATTTGGTTACCTGACACCAATTAAGTACTCGTAATTGTAATACCGTTACAACTTGGTGATCTTCAAAAAACGAGCTTAATTGTTTCTTAAATGATCCGTAACTCAATCTATGCTATATGGATCTCCATGGGCGGCAGTGATTGCTTTTCATCCGGTGACCGGCCTGCTCGTTTTCCCCCTATAAAAAATACTTTTAATGAACTGTCAAAGCATGATTTCACCACAGAGCTTGTATATACGCCGCGATGTCACTTATTTTGCTAGCTCAATAGACGAGAGCCGAGTGTACAGCATAGTACGTTTCTTGACAGCGCAAAAATTGCTTAGAGTTTCATCCATCTTCTTTACTGTCCATGAAAAATTGACGGATGAGATGACCGAAAGCAGATTACTTTATTAATAATTTAGCTCCATATTATCTAAGGTGTTTCAGGAGTGACCTTGAAAAAATATACAGAACATCTTTAATTTGTTACGAAATATTTCAGGTTATTGGGTTCGTTTCACACAATTCCCCTGTAAAGGTTAAATTTCTGAGTCTGAAATTCAGACTCAGAATATAGTCACTTCACGCCCGCCTTTGATGTAGCGTATTTTGAACATCGATCAACGGATCAAAATATTTACTCCCACATAAAAAACTAGGTAGGTAATTAATTTTAATTTTATTTAGAAAGTTTTAATATTTCCTGAGACCGATTCACGCTTGACCGACTTATTTGTAGATTTACGATATACTAACTTCTGTAACTTGAAGACGACATTTTGATAAATACACGAAATTAACTTGCATTAAGTAGTTTACTTTAACTTCTATTATTTTTGAGTTTGTGAGTTTGAGGTTTTTGTGTTCAATCGTTACATAGAGTTAACGAATAGATCAAAAAATAATGGGTCGACTTTATGAAGTTAAACAGGAGAGGTGAGCTTTGTGTAAAAAGAGAAGTAATCTTTTTATTTATGTATTTATTTTGTTTATCCATTACTTTAAAGTTTACTTAATTTTAATATGTATCTTCTCCGAAATAAACAAAGGCTCAGTAGCCAAGGTAATTAAATTTATAAGAGTTAATTTGGTTGTACTGTAGAGATAAGCAAAACTTAAGCAATACATTGAAGGCGGACCCAGATCTAATCAGTATTATAATGCTATGCTAATGTAAGCAATCAGATGAACAAGGGAATCTAAATTATTCCGTTCGGCTTTTTCTTGCTATCCTATTTTTTTCCTTGAAATACTTTCTAATCGGCTTGTATGAGAGATTGTAAGTCGTTTTGCCTCCTCTGTGTGCTTTTTCGTGGGACGAAAGAGAAATACTGACTAGCTAAATAATTATTATAGTTTAAAAAACTAAAAGCATGTTTTAATGGTAATCTGGCTGACATCATCACGAGACCCTGGGTACCATTCTTGATGAGCACACATTAAGACAATTCTAACAAGCCCAAACACGGCCAGGTTGAGTTTATTTGTCTTGGAGCTCTAGTGCCTAGCTTCCGATCCCATCATAAAATCAACTCGATGGTAGAATATTATTATACGAATTGAATGACGCATAAATGCCAGTTTCGTGACCACAGTAAAACGTGGGTGAAAATCAAGTTCAAAGATTCTGTTACATACGATAGATATCTAATTGAAATTAATGTAAACGTGTTAAAAACTGTTCTACGACTGAGTATTCATTTATGTTCATTTCACGCTTATATGTATATCATACATAATGATCCAGATCTTGAACAGTTTTGATTTATAAATAAGTACGATGCAAACACCAACAATGTCATAGCAGGTGTTTGTTTACTGCTGATTTTTTATATATTTAACTGAGTTACGAGTCCGTCGATAATTAAATTAATTAATGCCGATAAGGCTGTCGAATGGCCGGCGGCAAAGCGGCCGGATTAACCGACACCGAGTAAGCAAATCCCGCGCCTGTACTTCCCCCCCCTCCCCCCCTACAGCCCCCGGAAAATTTCTTGTACTACTCTTAATAACGTTTACTAGGTAAACAGCCCCGACGGTCGTAAAAGTCTCCACAAAATTACGACCTAAGTTTTTATAAGAATGTTTACCCCCGAGCGTGGCACCCGCAAATATGAATCTCGTATTTTGAAACGCCTTGATCTCTCCGAAAAAGCGAACAAACATTCTCTCTTAACGAGATGCTTATCGTTAAAATTGCTTAGAAATTTTTTCCCGCTTGTTTCGCTTCGCGTCTAAGCATGCGGATCTGATTAAATTTCTTACTTACCCGTGAACTGGAAACATGTGAAAGGCTTGAAATTGAGAATTATAAAAAGGTATACATAAATAATACACTTTCACTATGACTCCCGCTAGGATCACTCATAATTATGCAACATGTATAATTTTATGTACAGTTAGCCAATAAGTGGTCTATCAATTTTCAAAAACCCTGTATCGAATGAATATGTTACTAAAGTTGAACTTTCTTGTTGATAGATTACAGTTTTATGTCATTCAAACGATAGGTAATCAATTTTAGGATTGTAGACCACATTAAATACCTAAAAACGACGGACACCCCCGGTCTTTTTTTATTTAAAGTAAGTTGATTATATTTATTTTCCAATCCCTTAATTATTTCAAAAAGTACAGTGTAGACGGCCACTGAAACGGTTTTTTCCATTTCACGCATTTAAGAAAACTTAATCGATATAGATACTAGCCAAAATACTACTGAGGTAAACACTATTTTTCATTTACGTATCTACATTTGCACTCATAATTTAACTTTAAATTGAATGCAGCAAATCTTCAAAATTCGACGAACGTACCTAAGATTTCCGAGAAGCATAAAATAGATTCGAACGAATAACATTCGTGCGCCAGCCAATCTAAGCCGGGATTAAGGTAGTGTGGGTCGGAAACGGAATAAATCGAGCGCCTTATTGAAATTGAGTTAGATCGTAGGTGGGGTGCTACGTGCGCTCTCGATGACCCGTAGCACCGCGGCGTAGCGCGAGCTACGAGCTCGTTCGTAGCTCATTACCCGGAGGTCGTAGCACTTCAATCTCTTCACGAATATTGGATCAATTTCCACGCTCGACTTATGACAATTTTACAGCTACTTTTAGCTTGTTGCTAACTAATTAAATTTTTGAAATACACAGCAACACTCTTTTATTTTAAAACACTTCTCTTAAAATGGGCTTCGGCCAGGACTTTTTGTTTCCACTTTGACAAAGTTTGCGCCGTGATTAAAATTCAAGAGAAGTGCCGGACTTGAAAATGTAACGTCACAAAATGCTGGAAGTATTCCGTACTTTCTAGTTTCGTGTCGCTTTCATTGTGATGTGAAACAATAAAAATAATTGCAACCTGCCTCGACCGAGCACGGATCTGTACGAAGGATAAAAATAATCCTCTTAATAAAAAGCGAGCGTACTTTATATAAAAGCGGCTCCACACCTGGGGCGCACTCCGCACATAAAGGCGGCGCCACACCTGCGGCGTATCTGCCCGCCGGTGTATCCGCCGACGCAACCTCCTATATAATTCATGCACCATTTGCTCGCTTCCTCACTTTTAACCTAGTTACGTATTCTGATAGCAATGAGGGATGGAGATTTGCTATCTAAGCCTGTAGGTGTGTTATCGCCAAAGATATTAAGCCCTCTCAAGAACTTGGCGATCGATAAGTAATTTCCCACGCTATTGCTAAGCTCTTGGAAATTTTAACACTTTCGTGCCTCGGGTCTTTTAGGTTTCGCCTGAAATTACACTTTGGTTTAGTCTGAAGTTATTTTCAAGGTTGTACAAACTAGCTTCTTTAAATAGCCAGGTCTGTAACTGATAATGGCACCCAATAATGTACGGCAACAATTCTTTAACCACTTAACTTTAACAGCTCTGACTTTGTTTACTAAAGGTTAGTAAAAAATTCATTTCCAGCAAAATCACAATAACTTAGTAGTTAATTACATTAAATTGTAAAGCATTTAGAACTTAAAATTACGCTTCTATACTTTTTCTGCAACAGAATTTTACATGAATCGAGCCCGGCCTAATAGAATGACCTACTTTCATTTTGTGATTTACACAGTAATAGTTTGCATTTGCAATAAAATCCGGTTATCGACGAGAAAAACCATTCTTGACATAGATTAACATATTGAAACCATCACCGAAACTTCATCACATAAACCTTGATTATTAAGTGAGCAAACATATTAAATTATAACATGCTCCCACGACCGTCATTCCGCCTTAATTAACATGATTTGTTTGCACGCTATCTTGTTTATGGCGACGGTGTTGAAACCAGTAGCTGTATATCCGGACGGATATTGGGTTGCAGGGGCCTTGATCGCTGCCTCGCGGAGCACCCTCGAGCCGAGGCCCCGTGGCGCCCGAGTGCCTCGTCAATACAAGCGAGTTCGTTACAAAACGATATGGAGGTCGAGTGTTGTCATTATCCTCGTGCTAATCAGTGTTAAAGAAAGAAAAAAAGAAAGAAAATACATTTAGACATTTTTTAGACATTAGGAACTTGAATAATTGATTAATTAGGAGTTTTACATTGATTAAAACTTCGAAACGCGTATATATATGCACTTCGCGTTGTTTATGTGGATTTATAAGTTTTTTTTTGCAACTTTTGACATCAAATTATAAGTCTTATACCACTTGACACAATTGCTGTAATTGAGTAATAAGGCATAAATAACAATTATACTCGTTCTGTTCTCGTACTAGTAAGAACAATCAAGCTATTTAAATCGTGAACCGTCATAGAACGTTCCAATGTATTTAAACGTAAAAATCCTCTTCTAAGATGTTCTGATTACTATGTATTTATTAAGAAGGTTGAACCCTTGAGCCCTCCCTTTGGTTTGACACTACGTTAAGTCTCATATAGAAGGTGCAAATATCGTGTTAGTTACGATACATTGCTGTCGAAGATCGATAATTTATAAACGTATAGCCACTCGGTGCCGCAGTGTAACGAAATGCACAATATTTCTCGCCTCATCCAAATAAATCTTTAAACCGTGAATTTCCAGTATACGAGTACTATCATTCCTTGCATCAGTTCGGTTGCTTGAATGACATTAGGAAGTTTCGAGAGCTCCGCGCAAGAGAATGCGCACGGAACGTAAAGGCGGACGTGAGTTGGTCTTAATGGCTTACTTTCAAGATGGGATTGAGCGGCTGAGACTCGCATGACTAGGTACTTTAAGGTGGAAAGTAGAAACTTACATCTTAAAATGTTATGTTATGTCAGTGTTGCTTTCTAATCGAGATATTTTAGTATACGGTATTTATCAATTCATCATTTCATCCTCTCATATTAAGTATAAACGCGAAAGTTTGATTGTGTGTTTGACACTTATTCTTCGACATTAAAATAGTAGGACGGATTTGTATAAAATTTATTATTTTATTTAGGTAGATTGCGCTCTCGACATTATTGCTGAAGATGTTGACTTAATTTTTTATGATTAGGTTATTGTGACCATTTAAATAAATTAATTAAAACTATTTACATAAAACTATCGTAAACTTGAAATACTGACATAAAATAAAAAATAGTAACCCAACACTAAAACAAATTACCTACTCAAAGAAGCCCCCTTAGGCAAAGTGCCGAAGATGCTGCTGATTACATGCATGTAAATACGGAGATCTCAAACGCTAATTCTAGAGACAAAAAATGTAGCACGAGTGCTCCTTTTGCAATATAAATGACGGCCACAATGTAGATACTTTTTGAGAATTCTCATAGGAATTTAGGAAACTCCCAAACTTTCAATTCAACTTTCAGACCAAATAGTTCACGCATGCGGAGCCGCGCGCAAAGGCTACTAATAAACGTACCTACAAAGTCTAGTGTTTTTTACCCGACTGCCCGAAGGAGGGTTATGTTTTTCAAGCGTATTTATTTAATTAGTACATATCGATTTGTTAAAGTACACCATTACGCACGTAACTACACGACAATTTAGTAGCTACTGAGTGTAGAAAAAAAGGAAACTTGCATCATAACAATACGAGTATTTCATGCGTCTTATACATATTTCATTTTAATCATAATAAAATCTTACCATAGTACAGACAAGAAAGATAAGATAAGTAAGTAAGCTCGGCTCGCTTATATAACGAGAACCAGATGCTTTTACGAGACGAGATGAACACGGCCTGGAGTGTTCCAGCACCCCGCATTACTTCAAATCAACGTAGCTGTGCTTCTACATATCAAAATACGATTGCTATACTTTTGCTCAAGGTAAACTTCGGATGAGTTTTCTAAAATTCTTACGTCTCGTTGTCTTTCATCTTGTTCGTTCATGCATTACAAATTTACTTCGGCGACATCAATTTGATTAATTAATCGAGATTACTTCGTTCGACATGTCGCGGGATTCACGAGCTTTGAACGGCGCTTCATTACGATCGTGATACAGTATAAATACAGTATGTGATCTAAAAACACCAGACTCATTGAATTAGCACTGACACATCCGTCGCCTCTTCCCTTCTCTCGTTCGGTTTCACTGGCAACTGACACGAATAGAAGTATATGTAAGTAGGTCTTGAACATGAAACTAGCGTGAGACTCACTCATTTAAATGATATTGTAACGGATAACTCACGTCTTAAATCGAGTTTAGCTCGACATGTTATCTAGGGCTACGAATTAACCCGAAACATGTCAAGCTAATCTCGATTTAAGAAAAAATCAAAATCATTTATTCAGTAAATAGGCCGCAATGGGCACTTTTGCACGTCATTTTTTAAACTACCAGAGCTTTCGGACGTGAGTTATCTGTCACAATATCATTTAATATAGGTAGTTCCTTGCTTTTTTTAGATTATTTAGATTAAAAATTACCCAGTCATAAATATTCACGAAAGTTTTTAAGTAAAACTGAGTCTTAGTGACAAAATGCATTAACTTCAACATTTAAAACACAAAGTACATGATAAGAAAGTGTACAAGAATGTTACATTTGCATTTTTCAGTTTTGCCCGAAATTGCGTACCTACGAACCGCAACGCGCTGTTCACGCTTTTGTGATTGTATATTGAAAGCATTGCTTCATTGCTTGTAGATTAAATATTAGGATTATACTGTGATCAGATCATCGTAAAGGTACACGGCTGATGACAACATCGCAAAAGAAAACAAATAGAATTAAAAACGCCTGAAAATGTGCCGGCGGTGCTGAGGATTCCTTTATTCTTTACCTACTGGCGGAATGCTGAAACGAGTTCGTTTGATTGCTTTCAATCGAATTAAATTTTAAGGTTGCATTACATTTGTTTCAATTATAGCTAAAATCCGAAGCATTTGGTTGGGTTAGTTTTAATAGTTTTGTTTCACTCAACCACTGTAAAGTTTTTCTAGAATTTGTAACTGTTCAAAGTGTACGACTTCAAAGATGTAACCAAATTTTGAATCAAAATCTGTAAACAGTGTAAACGAAAGGGTACTGAATCAAACTACCCTAATGATCTGTTGAAATATTCTGAATTCGCCTTGTACTTTTTAGAGTAATAAATAAAATAGGTTTTAGCGTAATTCCAAGTTTAAATATACGGAGATACTACGAGAAACGTTGATTCAGTAAGAGATTGATGGATACTAAAGCTAGCCATTTTTAAAAGCTTTTTTCTACCCTTCGAGTATACCGCTTGTCACGTCAAATTGACAAATCGGTGGTAATTACTCCGCTCGGGTGGTAGTCGGCTACAGCCAATGCGATAATGGCAGGACATAGAATGAACTATCTTGGGGTCCTTGATTTAGGATTCGGTAACTAAATAAACCAAACGGAACGCTTTGTAAATAAGGATATTGAAATTTGTCGGGCTTTTATATGCGAATGTGCGCCAGTCCTACCAAGCGCCGCCTTTTCTACGTGATGGAAAATGTGAAAAATAAATATCACGTCAGATACGCACGCAGTTGACGCACAAGAATGAGGGTAGGCAGAGAACATCCTTACAACATCTCTATCTTCTCTTTCTATGCAAATACATTAAATACAACATCATATAGATATAGCTATCTTTTCTTTCTTAATATGCTAATTCTTTATTCTACCTGTGATCATGATGCTAGTAGATGCGTCAAAATATCGGTAGCTTGTTAAAGGTATCGCCATCTACATTCCGTATAGTTAGGTAAAAATCTTAAGAATATGACCAGTTGTATGTGGTACTCGTAGTAACGTGTCCGTACCTAAGTATATGTAGATTAGTCGACGTTCAATACTCTTGATGTATGTAAAATGATTTAATAAAGTTAAAGTTAAAAACAATAACAAAATATTAAAAAACAATCGGCTTATACGATGTAGTAGTAAGACACTAATATTTTTAAACATTATAACTTTTTATTGTAGATGCATGGTTTAAAGCGTCTTTGTCCAATTATAGACAGTTGTTGCCCACAACTTCGTCTGCAGCCGTAAGAATTGAGCACTTTCTCGAGATTAAAAGTTGATATTCTATATTAGTCTAGAATTTGCAGAAGCTTTCTAGTACTTAAAGATTTTTTAATGGTTTCAGTAGTTCCGTAGATCCCCCTATATACTAAATAATAAATGAAGAAACAACAGTTAACTTCGTATTCTATTAGTAATACTTATAGTAAATATAGATGTAGACTACAATGGCACCGGAACGCGGAGTCCGAACTAATGGCCTGTCAGAGAACGACCTATCAGCTCGATACAGACGACCCATCAAGGACTTGAGGACACTTCCACAAATTGGTAGCCATAACACCAAAGCATGCATTTGACGTTTCGTTTTTGTGATATTAGTTTATTTTCTCGATTACACGACACATTTTTCAAAAATATAAACGAATCTTGGATAGTTTATCGCCTTCATCATATTGATATAATACTGAGTAATAATGGCCTTTGTATCATATTTTATTTTTTCGAATAGAAACGCTAAGAAATTTACTTATCTACATATAACAAAGTCAGTTCCTTCTGTATTCCCCGACCCTGCGCTCCTTCGTATGTCCTACCGTATATTATTACAATCTGCACAATAGGTAGGCTTTTGATTATTGACTTTATATATTTTTTTTGGTCATTTCTTTAAAATTTGTTCTCGTACCTTCAAATGTCCTCGCACAGTTAAGCCTTTGTTCAAATAAAAAGCCGTTGAATTATAAAATCCACGTTTCATTGAAACCGAATTCTGCACTCGTACGTTTCAAGAGCTCGCATCCTGCGCCGCGCGAAATGATGCGTGAATAAAATACGAGGCAGCGCCGCTGGGCCACGTATATCGCGTTACATACGCCAAATTAAAAACCTGCGCATAAATCACAATCGGGTTACGTTTCACTTTAATGAGCGAAACATAACGCTTGCATTGAATGATGTCTAATTTTAATACTGTGTTCTTGTGGTTAGAAACAGAAACCTTTGTGCAAAATGTTAAAGAACTTACAGCTTAAGATGGTGATTTTTTGTTATATCTGTATTTCACAGACACACAAACCCACACACTCAAATATCACGCCTGTATTCCCAAATGGGGTAGGCAGAGCACACGCAACGTTACTGCTTCGGAGCCACTTTTAGCAATGTTAAGTTTTAAGTTTGAGAAAAACGGTATACTCGTAATAGAGTAGCAGGTCGCTAGCCTGTCGCCTATGGTATGCCTTAACCTATATCCTTAGTCGCCTCTAATACATCCATGGAAGAAAGGAGAGGTGTAATTCTAACACGACACCACACGAGTTTCAAATTTCACAAGCACAAAATAAAAAAATCAATATTTTCGCTTTGACATAATCGCAGTCTTAATTAATTTACATGAGTATACCGCTAGTGCTTTAGATCAAAGGATAACGCTGTCTAGATGAGCATATAAAAAGGCGACAAGCTCTCCTTTTTTATTAGGCGTCAAACATTTTTAATCTAGTCAGTGGTCCGGAACACCCAGTTCCTGGCTGGTCCGACCGTAATTACGTAACTGGGGAGAGGAATTATGAAAGCGTACTTTATCCATTTATCCACGTTCATCGAATCCAACTTCCAGCAAATAATGGTGAATTTATTTTATGCCAGCTACGTGAGCAGAGCTCTAATTCACGCGCCCCGCTGTCGGCGATGCGCTCACGACTTGAAAGAAAAGTTTTCGATAATACCGCTCTAAGCCGATTTCATTCACCATCTTTTAATGGTACTTAATAACAACATTAAGCTTTTTCTTTTTAAACCTCAAGCATCGAGAGGCATCTCACTCGTATTGATTTTGAAGGAACTATGTAGGACGGTACAATCGATCAGTTCCGGAAAATATTTACAATACTTAATTTTTTGGTGCAAAACAATGTAGCGTTTAAATTTAGTTATTAAAAGTCTTTCTTTAATTTACTTCGTTACTAAAACTCTTCTAATATTTGTTGTTGTTTGTACGCCTATTGCCGGTTAGGTACATACAATATCACCAATAAATTAAACCAAAAACTAAAAACCATACTACCAATAAATTTTCACACAAATTGTATATATTGAAAAGTCATTAGGAACTTCCTTCTTAATTAATGCGATGTCACTATGATGTTTACTGTGAAACGGTTCCATGGTGGCTTATGAATTAAAGTCCTTGACCATACATAGGTCTCATCCATCAAAATTATACAAATTGTTTTATATTAAATTATAAACAAATTCTATGTGGTAAATCGAATTATACCACCAATATCTAAGCATATCATTTATCTCGCAGGAGGAGCTCGAGCACCGGCCGCGGGCGGCGACGTTCCTCAGTTCTCTGGCGGACTATTCCAACACGATCCCGACGGCGTCTGCGGCGGACCCGGACGCGGCCAAACCAGCGCCCCCTGCCCGCATGGGCACGCTCATCGGCGTATTCCTGCCGTGCATCCAGAACATCTTCGGCGTAATCCTATTCATCCGTCTCACGTGGGTCGTGGGCACCGCTGGGGTTATACAGGGGTTCCTGATCGTATTGGTGTGCTGTTGTACGGTAAGAAGATGGAGATTACAACCTCTATATTTAGTTTTTTTTTTTTTTTTCAAAAGAAATTGCTAAACAGTCTTCGCCTGTATGGTTTAATAATTATGTTACCTACGAGTAAAACATTTTCAAGAATGTTTTATCTTTTATTCGTGATTTTTACTTTATATTTTGAGATGAAAGCACTAATATAATAATGAAAAATCGCAATTCTACAAACGTCACCTATGTTCATTAAAATCTTTGTCGCCGAATAATTGAGCATAATTGAACATTTGGCTTAGTTTCGGTACCAAGCCACAAATTCCAGTTATTTTCTTTGACATTTGGGGAACCCAATATTTAAGTTTTCGTAGTAGCATAGTAAACCTCCATGTTAAATAACTGGCCACTAATAAAAAAAAAATAATAAAAAAAAAAACAAATTCTAGGTTTACCGATCGTCATTTGTTTTCTTTTGCGCGCTTAGCAAATTTAACAGTTTATATTATTACGTTTTTATTTGGGTGATGGAAACTTTTACTGTGTTGTAAACAGTGGTTTTTGTTTGTGTAATTATTTTTATTTGTGTGAGGTCCCATTTTTTGTAGGCAGACAGGCTTTTTTAGATGTAGTTTCTTAGATTTTTCAGATGTTAGAGTATCTTTTCACAGCGAATTACTCGCGAACTTTTGAAAATTCTACCAAAGTTGTCACGATAGTAGCATCCGATTTTATCGACATAAGTACTATGAAAGTCATCATCATCATCAGCATCATATTAGTAGTAGAACGTCCACTGTTAGACATATTATTTCGCTGTTTCTCGCACTGAGCGCACGCGCAAATTGCTGCTAAAAACCTGTCCTGCCGCATCTTAGTATAGCGATGGGACTATATCGACATTTCGAGATATCGATATCGACCATTATAAAATTCCTTCGCCGCAATGGACCGCTTCTTAAGTAGGTCGGCATCTTCGCACAACTTGAAGAGACCAGCTGACGATAGTGCTGACATGTGGAAATTTCCAAAGAAAACTGCAACCTCAAAGAACCAGGCAAAATTCGATACGTTGCGGAATGTATCGACTGAAAACCGGTACGAGGAGCTGGACCTTGATGATCAGGCTGATGCTACTGATGCATCCAATGTCAAGTACAAAAATGCTACAACCCATCCCAAAAAGACTGGGCGCATTCCGGGAATTTTCTTAAACATCCAACCAAACTGGACACATGGATGCATTAAAGACATGGTTTCAAAACATACCAACCAATTTCACCTTCAGTATGGAAATAACAACACAGTAGCAATCATGTGCTATTCATCTGCAGCCCATCAAGCCCTCAAGAAAGGGTTGTTGGAAGAAAATGCGCCATTTACTACATTTACGCGTAAAGATGAACAATCGCCTAAGGTAGTTATTAAAGGTTTACCTGCCCACGTTGAAGATGAGCTGCCAGCTGAATTAAATAACCTTGGATTCTCAGGCGCGACTGTCACCAAACTGAAATCTAAAAATACATCATCTGCTAATCCACCCTTCATGGTCCAATTGCCAGCAGGTACAGATATAACCAAATTCCGTAAGATCAAGTATTTGTGCCACTGCGTGATCAGAATAGAAAAATATAAACCCAATCGTACAACTGGCACTCAATGCTTCAGGTGCCAAAGATTTGGCCATTCATCGCGTAATTGCAACTTATCACCACGTTGCGTTAAGTGTACATCGGACCATGCCACCGCTGACTGCAGTAAAAAAGATCGCACTGAACCTGCAAAGTGCTGCAACTGTAATGAAGAACATCCGGCAAACTACGGCAAATGCCCCGTTCGGCTAGAATACCTCTCGAAAATACAGAAAAAGAAGTTGAACGAACGTAATATTCCGAAAAGAAAGTTCTGGGATTCAAAGCAAAATTTAAATGATCACCATCCTCGACAGCAAGTTATCAATGAACCAGGTCAGCGTGCTGATAAAAATGCCTGGGGACCACCACCAACAGGGCATTCAAGAACGGATGATGAAACGGATAAGGAAATACTGCAGATCATGACCTTAATTCAAAATCTCAGAAGTGACTTCACTGCGTGCACCACTATTATGGAAAAAGTGATGCTAGTCATGATGCATATGAATCATTACAATGTGTAGTTTAGATATTACACGATTCGTAACATGGAATGCTGATGGTTTGCGAACTAAAATTCATGAACTACTTGAATTGGTAAGTGCCTTATCTGTCGATATCTTTGGTATATGCGAAACTAGGCTCTCCCCCAAAGCTGTGTTAAATACACCTCTTTACCGGTGCTATCGCCAGGACAGGCATGTGTCTGGTCGTGGTCAAGGCGTGGCAATCTTCGTAAGGGAGAACATTATTCACACACCTATCTATGTGGACAAAACAAGACATTTAGAAGTCGTTGGCATTAAAGTAAAAGTGTCAGGCATCGATCACTTCATTTTCTCTGTTTATCAGTCGCCTAATCTCCCACTCTTACGTAGTGATCTGGATATACTTTTTGCGCTTGGCAGCCATGTACTGATCATGGGTGACCTGAACGCGAATCACGAACATTGGCATAGTGGCTCACGTAATACTCGCGGCAGAGTCCTTTTTTCCCACATGCTTGATCATGACTATAATATTTTTGCATCAAAAACACCGTCTCAAGTTAACTATCGGGCTGACTTATCGCCAAGTAATCCAGACTTAATACTTGCGTTGAACATTCATAGTATTGATAATGTTGCAGCAATACCTGCAATGTCCTCAAATCACTTACCGGTAAGATTCTCGATAGGGAATAACGCGGAGTGTAAACCGACCAAACAAATATTCAACTACAAAAAAGCTAACTGGAATAGCTACCGGACACACATCGACGCCAATTTAAGTTTATCGTCGTGCACTTACACTACAGTTGAACAAATAAATTATTCCATTGAAGCATTTCAAGCTTGCGTGCTTGCAGCTAGAGACGTTAGTGTTCCAAGCTGCACTCAAAATACAAATTCCTCTAGGTTGCCTAGACACATTAAGAGTCTGATTCGCTACAAAAATAAACTGCGTCGTGTTGACTCAAACATGCCCAGTGGCCCTACTAAAACGCACCTTCGTTCGGTTATTCACTCAGTCCAAAAAGATATTCATCTAGCTATTAAGTGTCATCAAGACAAAATTTGGAACGACAGGCTGTCTAGAGCAGACAACCCTGGTCATGATATATGGCGAGTTGTAAAGTCATTTAAACCCAATTCTACCTGCATCCCTGCGTTAACACTTTCTGATGGGACTAAAGGCTGTAGTCTATCTCACTAAAATTTTTAATGGTTGCCTTGCTCTAGGATACTTTCCCAAAATCTGGAAAACTGCGAAGGTAATTGCCCTGCCTAAGCCAAACAAAGATAGTTCTATCCCGAGTAGTTATCGTCCGATTAGTTTACTTCCTGGACTGGGTAAGCTTTTTGAAAAAATAATCCTTGCACGATTACAAACCGCAACGAAAGGGCGTATACTCCAAGAGCAATTTGGGTTTAGAGCCGCCCACTCCACAACACAGCAACTAGCCAGAGTTGCAGAACATATCGCACACCATCTTAACCTTAATGAGTCAACTGGTATGGTATTGCTGGATATAGAAAAAGCTTTTGATACGGTTTGGCACGAGGGTCTAATACACAAGCTCATTGTGTGTGGGGTACCTCTGCTCTAGGTTAGATTGCTACAATCCTACCTGCTGGATCGGCGATTTGTCGTCCACATTAGTGACAATAAATCTTCCTGCAAATCGGTACCCGCTGGTGTACCGCAGGGCTCAATCCTTGGACCGTACCTATTTCTGATATTTCTGCATGATATGCCCATTCAAAATCGTACCAAACTTGCATGTTTTGCTGATGATACGGCCTCTTTCACATCATCTAAAGATACCGATTTGATCCTGGGACGGCTTCAAATGTCGCTTGATTCACTTCATAATTTTTTCTCCAAATGGAAATTAAAGCTCAATGAAACGAAAACAGAAGCGATCATGTTTACTCGCCAACGAAAACCTCCCAAAAGACAGCTGAAAATATCTGGGTTTAAAATACCCTGGAGTACCTCAGTCCGTTATCTAGGTTTAAATATGGATACCAAACTGAACTGGTCAAAGCACATATCATATCTACGTATCAAAGGCGTTCAAGCAATGGGAGCATTGGGTCCTGTCTTAAACAGGCGAAGTAACCTCAGTTCAGCAACAAAATTAAGAATTTATGCCACACTGGTTAGACCATCTATTACTTATGCTTGCCCAGTCTGGAGTAGCACTTGTAACCTAAACTACCAACATTTACAGACTATTCAAAATAAAGCTATTAAAATCGCATTTAACACACCATTCCTTACTAACTTACGTAAACTTCATATTTCTATTAACTTTCCTACTATTCGTCAGTTCATATTAAAACAAACTTTAAAATTCTTTAGCAAAAATAAACACCATCCTAACGCATTGATAGCTTCGATAGGACAGACCAAAGTAGAAGATCTATCTTATATCGACAGATATGGCACTTATAAATTGCCCCATCACTACGTATTATTCCCGTATGACGACGCGTACGGCTCAGCGTTGCAACACGATGACCAGTCTACTGAGACCCGCGGCGATGCGGCCGGCCCCCTCGCTCGCCGCACGCAGTACCGCGGCGGGAGGCGGGGTAGCGCCGCACGCTTCCCATTAGTGGTCGATGGCGTTAGCTAGCTCCGAAGTGTCACTTTATTGTTACCCTCTATTTTAATTATTAGTTAATAAGATGGGACCCAAATTGCACAACAAATTGCTGGCTGGTTTTGTTGGTGATTTTGTATTGGAATTCACTACCTAATTTTATTTGCTTGTGGTTTGTTGTGCAAATTTAGACCCAGGTGTGGTGGTTTGTGTTCCAAAAGAATTATGCTATAAGCAATAACTGAAACAAAGTTATGCGCCTGCATTGGTCATTATGTTAGACATTGTATGTGCAGTGAATCTCTTTTAATCTAATTACTGTGGTCATAACAAATGTATACGCCTGCCGTCAACTTTAAGAGGCGTCAATAGCCTGTAAGTACCCTTAATTTTATGCAAATTGATATAGTTGTTAAGTAGCAATTATATTCGATCCAATATGTACCTATTCTGTTATTAATAAAGAACTTTGAAAACAAACAAACAAACTGTTAGACATAGGCCTATGAAAATATTTTATTTTAACCAAATTTTTACAAACTATTTAGTGCTAATGCACACTTTACATGTATATTTTACAGTTTTTTTATATGTAGTACGTAATATAATTAAAAGGTTTTCATATTGTATTGTTTGTTTGTCGCAGACTATGCTCACGGCAATATCGATGTCGGCCATCGCGACGAACGGCGTCGTGCCGGCTGGCGGGTCGTACTTCATGATCGGGCGCTCGCTAGGCCCCGAGTGTGGAGGCGCCGTTGGCATGCTCTTCTACACGGGCACTACACTCGCGGCCGCTATGTACATCGTTGGAGCCGTGGAAATTGTGCTGGTAAGTCATTTATAGATCCACACACATTCTGTAGGAAATAGGGCTTTCAATCTCGGTACCTATAACGGGATCCAAGTATTTCGAGATCCCGTGCTTTTTTACAGTCCCAAATTTGCGTGATGTCGACCGCGGGATCCCGCAAGATTGAAATTTTCAGTCCCGCAATTACCGAGATTGAAGACGGACTACAGGATTAAAAGCCCCACTAGGTACCCTCATTTATTTTTATAAAGTAGCACAGTATATAACTATGAGTCCGTAGTGACTACGTGACACATATACCTACGTCCATAATCGCTTGACTCGAAACTTGGTGACACTAGATAAAAGTTAACAGACGTTCAAAGTAATGAAAGAGTTAAGAAGGGTTCAGCTTGGGATAGTCATAACACGTCAACTAGCATGAAACAAAATACTACACGTCGTAAGTGAAGGTTAGTCAGGGCTCTTTGGCGCTAAGCCTTACCTTCGAGTTAGAGTGGGATAGAATTTGACTTATGCTGATCAACGTTATCTAATATTTGTTATGCCGGGGCCACACTAGCGGCTAACGTCAATGCCTATTACCGCGGTAATTATTGCGATATTTTTTAACGCGCTAAAGTGAGTGGCTAAATTGTGAATGCCCGTGTACCGCCACTTGAGCTATCGCCTAGCGCCAAACGGCAATGTTAATGCCGTTGTAAAATTATCGCGTTAAGTCGTGGCTATAGTCCGCGCGACGGTTGAAGACGGCTCAGGGAATCTGGTGGGGGTAAATGGCGCATGGGTACAATCGCGCACAAAATCTTTTAACAAAATAATGCATATATCAGAAAAAAGAACACAAGTAAATTTTAGGTAAGTGTAATTTTAATAAGAAAATGTAATCCATAGTTACTAATATTATAAATGCGAAAGTCTGTTTGTGTGTTTGTATATTTGTATGTTTGTCCCTCTTTCACGCCGTAACGGAGCGACGGATCAACGTGATTTTTGGCATAGAGATAGTTTATGGGTCCGAGAGTGACATAGGCTACTTTTTATCCCGGAAAAATACACAGTTAGTTCCCGAGGGAACAGCGCACGATAACCGAATACCGCGCGGGCGGAGCCACGGGCAAAAGCTAGTAGGTAATAACGGAATATTATTAATTGAACTTTTTACATCGAATAAATTAAAATTATGTAGATCTTTCACGTCAATAGAGATACGAAATAAGTGAAATGTTGCCGAAACGTCGAGGTAAATAATAATTGGGTCAAATAGCGTGATAAGTCCCGTTAAGGTATTTTGACTACGAAACAAGTGTTTTATAGACAACTAGCTTTTGCCCGCGGCTCCGCCCGCGTGGTACTCGGTTATCGCGCGCTGTTCCCTCGGGATCTGTGCATTTTTCCGGGATAAAAAGTAGCCTATATCACTCTCGGGCCCATAAACTATCTATCTCCATGCCAAAAATTACGTCGATCTGTCGCTCCGTTACGGCGTGAAAGACGGACAAACATACAGACATACAAACACACTTTGACATTTATAATATTAGTATGGACATGGATAGTATATTAAATGCCTAAATGCCAAGTTTCATAGTTTTATCTTCGACAGCGACGAACTTCCACCATATAAACTTTCACCCCCTATTTTAACCCCTTAAAGCCTCTTTTTCGCGATAAAAGATAGCCTATGTCCTTTCCCAAGGTCTATTCTATCTCTGTACCAAATTTCATCCAAATCGGTTCAGCGGTTTTGGCGTGAAAGCGTAACAAGCAGACAGACAGACAGACAGACAGAGTTACTGCATTTATAATATTAGTATGGATGTTTAAAAGAAATACAAAATTAAGTATTCATTTTTTTTTTCAAAATCCGTTAGACAAAAATGGAGATAAAAGATTGAAGAAGAACAGTTCGCTTCGTAAACCAATTTTCTGGCTAGCCTAGTTAAAACTTTATTTTTCGGCATTTTTTTCACTACGACGAAATGAAAATAAAGTTAAAAAATTTGTGCGCGACAGTACGTAATGGAACACGAAACGCATGCACCAATAAGCGCGGCGGAGAGCGACGACTAACCAATAACGTGACGGCGTCGACGCCCACCTGCCCTTCACCCCTGTACCCCGCAAAGCAGACCGAAGAAATGACTTCTGCGCATGCCCCTTCCACTTTTCCCGAGCCGTCTTTAACCGTCGCGCGGACTATACACTTACGAATAACGTCCATTATCGCGATAATTAATGGCATTTCTCGTTAGTGTGGCCCCAGCATTAATATTAAAATTGCCAAATTTTACACCAGTCTGCGATCATTGATAGAAATAAAACAGAGAACTTATTCCTTACCGTTTACCGTGATCCAAAGAAGACGCTCGTTTACTTTATTCATAATCCAAAAAGTATTTTTTTAATGTGGACCTATGCTACCTACATTTTTATATACACACGTCACGTAAACATAAAATACAACCGTCAGGATATTTTTGTCTTCATCTACTGCCACGTCCAATTTTATGCTGTAGTATTTCCAGCACCAAGCTGAGTCATCCTATTTCATTCCCAGTTTATTTTCTTAGTGACTAAGCACTATTTTTCGTGTTACATCTTCATTTTTATTGCCTAAACGTCCACATAAAACATGCGAACCTGGCACGTCTAAACTACGATTCTTGTCATCCTTCATTATTAAAAGCCTAAAGTGAAAATCAATACGCGCTCTTCTGTTATCCAGCATCCGACCTTGCCTATCAGCAAATATGTCTACAAAGAATCGCACTGGAATATAATATAGCAAGTAATCTGAAACCTTTAGTCTCGCGTGTGGAGGTTCCTTTCATCTTAAGGCCTTAATTCAATAACCGTTATTTTCCGCGCGCGTACGGCCCGCGTCGTGTGCTGAATAACATAACACGTCGGCAAACTGGCTAACTCCGCGGCCCAGTATAAAAGTAATTGTTAACCGTGCTCGTGCTCCCAATACTAACGATTTATCAAAAGCTGCCCACTCTTTTGACATCTGTTAGCTTAACTCAATAAAAACTTGCCGCTCGGCTGTTCTGCTGATGGCACTCCGTAGTAACTCTTTTGCGGAGGTAATTAATTAAAGAAAAACTTAAAGCATATCTATTTAGAGCGATGTGGCCGGAAATACACAGCCCGTAAATAGGAAATATCAGATCAGGAGACAGTTTATCGAAATTTTGAACAAATAGTTATGAAGAAGCATTTTGCCAGTGGCAATAATACACATAAATGTGATCGTTTCTATCTACGATGAAAACAATATGTTCAAATGTTTAAAGTCGAACCACTTGAAATTCCAAAGATCTAATGATTCCCAACTAACAATAATATAATAATAATATGTTTGTACCGTCAGCAGCAATAAAATTTATTCCTTACTTCTGTCCATTGTAAAGGTTGACTGAAAGAGATCGCCTTAAAGCGATAAGGCCGCCTATTATTTACCTTAGTAAATCTCTATATATCCTGTGTTTTCTGTACTGCTAACTATGTGTTGGTGTACAATACACCGTAAGCACGGTTATTGTATTGTGAACGTCTATTATGAATATTTTCTTTTGACACAAGCTTGTTATCAAGTAGTAATGATTTATTATTACCTATCGTATTTTAAGTTATTAATCACACCAATCTACCGACACTAGTCTACATTACAACTTTTCAATTAGTATGAAATCCGGTAGACAGCGATCTAAAACTTTTTAAATTTTCAATCAATATCAACTCTACATAGAGACTCTAATGTAGGGTTGACTGCCACACGTCCCGATACGCTGTGACATGTCCCAGTTGGAGGCATGGTGTCCCGACGTCCCGGCCGATAAGCAAATCGTCCCGGTTTAAATATCATAGTTATTTAGCAGGGGGCTGGACTTGGTAAATACATAAAAATATACCTACAACAAACACGACTAACTAGCTAGGCTACAATGTAGCCGTTAACGTGCATTTTCCGATTTTTTTCATTTTTGAAAAGCGTCTACAAACAGAGAATCCGACTGGCAGGTTGCTAGCATTAAATGACTTATTAAAAATTGTTTTGTGTTTAGGCAAGGACTAAACCCTTAAAGTTACTTATTAAATTTTTTTACCTTCATTTTTTTACCTTCACTACTTTTTTTTTAAATGTCCCGGTCTGAGTCCCCACACTTATGGCAACCCTATCTACTCGTAATGTGGTGTAATAAAGCTATCCCGATCAATCATAATATGAAATATGCCACCAAGTATATAGATTAAATTACGACCATCTTATGTCAAAACATCAGAGTTTTGTAGGTATCTACATTTACTTGATTCCAGACGTACATGGCACCTTGGCTCTCGATCTTCGGGGACTTCTCGCAGAACCCTGAAGCGATGTTCAACAACTTCCGGGTGTACGGCACAGGGCTTCTGCTGGTGATGGGCATGGTGGTATTCCTGGGTGTCAAGTTTGTCAACAAGTTCGCGACGGTGGCGCTTGCTTGTGTAATCCTGTCCATCACCGCCGTTTACGTCGGAATATTTGTCAACTTCAACGGGAACGATAAACTAAAGTAAGTTGGTCGTCGCCCCTTGTGCCTTTTTAAACTGGAAATGAATTAACAGACAGCTTCATCAGACATAGTTCGTATCTGGATGGATACCATAGACAAGACACTAAACCGGTGGCGGTGTAATAGAGGGGCGGAGGGGCGGTCCGCCCCGGGTACCAACACCAAGGGGGTGACAAAGACAACCTGCTTCTGCATGACGTTGTTATAAATATAAAATATCGTCGTTGTCGTCTTCTTATTTTTGAGAAAAACGACGACGGGGGTGTGCTCTGTAGAAATCTGCCCCGGGCGCCAACCCATGCTACACCGCAATTGCACTAAACAATGCGTATCACGGGTGGAAGATGGAAGTCACTGACGTTCTATAGAAATCTAGCACTCTGGAATCTGGATGTTTGTTTTCAGCTGACGAAGAAACAGCTGAAGATAACGTTAAAACTACCATGCACATTTATAAATGGCGTCCAGCATGAAACCATTTCAAAGGAAAAGTCTACTCATTGATTTTCCTTGTCATTTAATGCGATGTCACTATGACGTTTAGTGTGAAATGGTTCCATGGTGGCTCGTGAATTAAAGTACGACCCTACTAGCTTTAGTATCGATATTTAACACTTCTTTATATTATTAATATTAATAAATATTTTTTCTAAGTCCATTCAAGACATTCCTTTATGGGAATTTAATATTCACCGTTATCGTTTTCATTTTGCTTCGTTTTTAGGATGTGCGTACTAGGGAAAAGGCTGTTAAAAGATATTGATATAAGCAACTGCACAAAAATACGTGGTGGCCCATTGGAACATATATTCTGCCCAAACAAAACGTGCGATCCTTATTATACAGCACACGAAGTTCAAGTAGTTAACGGCATCAAGGTACGTAGAAAAACAACTAATAAAAATATTAATAAAAACACATCGTAACAAGAAAACTGCAAGTGTAATTTATCACAGGGCTTAGCGAGCGGTGTATTCTTCGACAACTTGCAAGATTCATTCCTTCAACTTGGACAATATATCGCGTACGGCAAAGAACCTGATGACATCGAACAAATGGAGCGACCGACTTACAACCAAGTCTATGCGGATATTACTACTACTTTTACAATTCTTATAGGGATATTTTTCCCTTCTGTAACAGGTAACTAATTTTTTTTTAATATTATAGTAATTTCTTTGCTAGACCTATTTCAATCCGTCTTCTACCACAAAGGACGAATTTATTACTTAATATAGAATAAAATGTTCTTCGAATTAGTTTGTCTACTTCTTTGACACTCTGCAATTTAAACATATTCTAAATTAAGTACCATTGTGCCTTGATCAATTACAAGCATAATATAGCGTTCCAATATTGAACTTTTAACGTTCGTATACATAAAAGTACATATGTAAGTTGTAGTAAGTTGTTATTTTCAAATTTATAAATCTAGGACCTAATTGAGGTGAATTTCTACAAGAATACAAGATGAGAGCTCTCCTGAAAATGAGTTTTTAGTATTTATGCATTAAACTTTTGTATCTTATTTAGTTAAGCAATTGCAGTTCGTTGCTGTCAAATACTTTAGTTTCTTGTTTTGTTTATGGTTTAGGTACATCAGAGGATCACATAAAGTTTTTGGCACTCGTGATCGCAATCAAATGACAGTTTTTGTATGCGAATTCTGTTATTTGATTACGATCGCGAGCATCAAACACGTTAGGTAATACGGCCTCAGGTTTACATCGATCGAATATTTTCTATTGCTGACAGATTATACTTATTTTAGGAATCAATTAAGCTTGTTTATATGTAGTCTAATGTATATGGTTATAACTGCAGGTATAATGGCGGGTTCTAATCGTTCCGGAGACTTGGCAGACGCCCAAAAGAGTATCCCTATCGGTACCATCTGCGCAATTCTCACCACGTCTACCGTGTATCTCTCTAGTGTGCTGCTCTTCGCAGGAACTGTCGACAATTTATTATTAAGAGACAAGTAAGCTAACTATAACCTTCTAACCTTTTTTCCTCTACTCAGCCCAAAGTCCTATTGAGTTTTTAATTCAAGTAAGAAAAGTTAATAATTAAGCCAGTGTTTAATGACGTCTTATTTCTTCACTTGATATGTGAATTATGCTTATAACGTAAAAACATCATATTTGATTTCGATTTCAGATTTGGTCAATCGATCGGAGGTAAACTAGTGGTAGCTAACATGGCTTGGCCAAACCAATGGGTTATTCTAGTCGGCTCCTTCCTCTCTACTCTTGGGGCTGGACTTCAATCATTGACCGGGGCGCCTCGCTTACTGCAGGCCATCGCCAAAGACGAGATTATACCGTTCTTGGCACCTTTTGCCGTCTCGTCTAGTAGAGGTGAACCTACAAGGCAAGTAGATCTACAAGAGTTCATTATGGTTCAATTGTCTTATTTTGACAAGGAAAATACAATAATCCTTCTTTGATAATATATCTTTCCTTTAGAATCAAAACCGTGAAATGCCTTTGTTAACATTTTATAGTACTAGTTTATTGTTTAATTTCCAGAGCCCTACTACTCACCATGGCAATTTGTCAGTGCGGCATCCTACTGGGCAACGTCGATATCTTGGCGCCGCTTCTTTCCATGTTTTTCCTCATGTGCTATGGTTTCGTCAACTTGGCCTGCGCTCTGCAAACCCTACTCAAGACACCCAACTGGCGGCCGCGGTTCAAATATTACCACTGGTATGTGTGAATTTAATACAATAACGTACGACAAGGTGACGTGTTGTACAGAACTAATAAATTCTGATCGTCAATTTTCGTTTGCGCAGAAAAGCACAGATAATTTTTTTTTTAGTAGCCGAACTTATTGTGTTTGCTCACTTTCTCCTACCTTCCCTACATGAAAATAAGGGCTCTTGAAATTTAAATAAGCATTTTGCAGTAATATAATTAACGATCAATTTGTGCTTATTTCAGGTCTCTGTCCCTCGCCGGTTTAACGCTTTGCATCTCAATTATGTTTATGACTTCGTGGTTCTTTGCTCTTATTGCCATGGGCATGGCTGGTCTTATTTACAAGTATATTGAATACCGAGGGTGAGTAACAAAAATACTTGATATCTTGTTTCTCTATTATTTGCTCATCCCTTTATATTTGTTACTTCTTCGGATTGATCATTCTAATCTTACTATTTTAGAGCGGAAAAAGAATGGGGTGATGGACTCCGAGGTTTGGCTCTATCAGCTGCTCGTTATTCATTGATGCGTGTGGAAGAAGGTCCTCCACACACCAAGAATTGGCGGCCCCAAGTATTAGTTCTTGCAAAATTAAATGACGATCACTCGCTTAAGTACCGAAAAATGCTGTCATTCGCCAGTCAGTTGAAAGCTGGTGAGTATTTATCTGAAGAGATACGTATCCAACATCTAGTTTGGAGATTCTGACTGATTTTGCTTTTACAGGGAAAGGTCTTACTGTTTGTGTATCCGTACTTGGAGGGGACTACACCAGCAGATCCAGCGAAGCAAATACGGCTAGACAAAACCTTCGCCAGGCCATGAATGAAGAAAAGGTCAAAGGTTTCGTTGACACCCTAGTCTCGCATAGTATTGCTGATGGACTTAGTCATTTGTAAGTTAAACGTACTTTATAATTTATATCAAACTAGTGGCACCGTCAGACGTCGTCCTACGTCCTGGAATAAAAACTAGCCATGTCACTCTCGGGCCCATAAACTATCTCTATGCCAAAAATCACGTCGATCCGTCGCTCCGTTACGGCGTGAAAGACGGACAAACACACAAACATACAAACAGACACACTTTCGCATTTATAATATTAATATAGTATAGTATAGATAGAGTATAGATAGTATGGATTTTAAGTGAATATTTTTCTAGGCAAATATAAAATAACTAAGTTATTGTAAGTGTGTGGGGATGTGGTCTATACTCAAGTACTTACCTACGGCAGGACCAATTTTTATGCTTTTTGCCTTTTTGGATTTGTCTTCGTTAGGAATAGGACTTTCCGGTGGCGAATGCACTAGTCCCAAAACGCACTATTAGTCAATACACTCTAATTTCGAAAGCCCCTCTTCTCATAAGAAACTAGGCCCATAAAACCATATTTCCAAAAAGGCTCATTCTCGATTTACACGAGAACCATTGAGAACTAGGCCCAAAATACACCTTTCCCAAAATACCCCAAATTGTGTTCACCTGTAGGTGGCGTAATACTTCATTCTCATAATGCATAGTTCTCAAAACACTCTAGTTCCATAATACCCTAATATTTTTTCTTTTATTTTCGAATGACTCTTTGAAATAGCTTTCAGCCGTAACCGTTACCCGTTTGACGCCAAGAGTATTTTTGCAAAAAACAGTTTTTATTGAAATATTATTTTAATTTATTTTGAGCTATATACAGGGTGTAATCGTTAAGTGTAGCCAAGCGATAGTTCCATAAATATATCTGATATCAGAAAATTTCAATAATTTTGCGTTAACTATTGAGTAAAATTACATTAATAACTTTTTTTCAAATAAAACTAGCAATATTAAAAGTATTAAGTTTAAACGCTTCCATACATTAAGTACGACGACGACGACTTCACTCCTGAAAGAACGTCGGTGTCGTAAGAGATAAAACCGCTTGAGATTCATTATAATTTGCACGAATAAACTGTAATAAAATAGTAAAACTACGCATCTAAATAATGCACATTTTGAAAGCAATTTCAAAGAGTCATTCAAAAATAAAAGAAAAAAAATAGGGTATTTTGGAACTAGAGTGTTTTGAAAACTATGCATTACTAGCTTTTACCCGCGGCTTCGCACGCGTAAACTAATCGGTCTGGTAGTTGCACTTGAAATTTTCGGGATTTTACCAAATTCCCCTGGCAATTTCCAAAATTTATATCGTGGTCTTCCTTCATTGAGGTTGTGTTGTGAATAGCTGTACAAAATTCAAGACTCTAAACCCAGTGCTGAAATTTAAAAAATGTTCCCTATCCAAATTCAAATCATTTATTCAGTGAATAGGCCGCAATGGGCACTTTTACACGTCATTTTTTAAACTACCAGCGCTTTCGGAAAGACCATCATTGCCAAGAAGAATGCACCGCAAGATACTTGGCAGAAAGTCATTTGTTTTCAAAATAGTTCAAAACTATCCCGTGAGAATAACCGGATAAAAAGTAGCGTATGTGTTATTCTAGACATCGAGTTACTATTTCAAGATTATTACGGTTATTATTTCAAGATTTTATCCCTATCCCGTGGTAGTATCGAGATAAAAAGTAGTTTTTCTATTATTCCAGAGGTCCAGCTACCTACATACTAAATTTCATAGCTCTAAGCACAGCGGTTGTTATTTCTAGATTTTATCCCTAGGTATCCCGTGGGAATATTGGGCCAAAAAGTGGCCTATGTGTTATTCCAGACGGCCAACTACCTACATACCAAATTTCATGACTCTAAGCCCAGCGATTATTATTTCAAGATTTTATCCCTATCCCGTGGGATTATCGAGATAAAAAATAGCCTATGTGTTATTTCAAAGGTCCAGCTACCTACACACCGAATTTCATGGCTCTAAGCCCAGTGGTTGTTGTTTCGATATTTCATCCCTAGGTATCCCGTGGGAATATCGGGTCAAAAAGTCGCTTATGTGTTATTCCAGACCTCCGGCTACCTACATTCCAAATTTTATGACTCTAAGCCCAGCGGTTATTATTTCAAGATTTTATCCCTATCCCGTGGGAATATCGAGATAAAAAGTAGCCTATCTATTATTCCAGAGGTCCAGCTACCTAAATACTAAATTTCATGGCTCTAAGCACAGCGGTTGTTATTTCTAGATTTTATCCCTAGGTATCCCGTGGGAATATTGGGCCAAAAAGTGGCCTATGTGTTATTCTAGACGGCCAACTACCTACATATCAAATTTCATGACTCTAAGCCCAGGGGTTATTATTTCAAGATTTTATCCCTATCCCGTGGGAATATCGGGTGAAAAATAGAATATGTATTATTTCAGAGGTCCAGCTACCTACATACCGAATTTCATGGCTCTAGTCCCAATGGTTGTTATTTCGAGATTTCATCCCTAGGTATCCCGTGGGAATATCGGGTCAAAAAGTCGCCTATGAGTAATTCCAGACGTCCAACTACCTACATACCAAATTTCCTGACTCCAAGCCCAGCGGTTGTTATTTCGAGATTTTATCCCTATCCCGTGGGAATATCGGGATAAAAAGTATCCTATGTTTTAATCCAGGTTATAAACTAACTTTTTGTCAAATTTCATCTAAATCCGTCCAGCCGTTTTAGCGTGAAGAAGTAACAAACATACTTACTCACATCCTCACTCACAAACTTTCACATTTATAATATTAGTAGGATTAGTAGGATGAGAATGAAGTATTACGCCACCTACAGGTGAACACAATTTGGGGTATTTTGGGAAAGGTGTATTTTGGGCCTAGTTCTCAATGGTTCTCGTGTAAATCGAGAATGAGCCTTTTTGGAAATATGGTTTTATGGGCCTAGTTTCTTATGAGAAGAGGGGCTTTCGAAATTAGAGTGTATTGACTAATAGTGCGTTTTGGGACTAGTGCATTCGCCACCGGAAAGGAATAGGATAATGAGTATTAAGAACATTGGAAAATTGTCGAAAAAATTAAATAAAAATAAAAACATTTTCCCATACAAAATGTTCATGGGTTTCGTAACTGTTAGTTATACTATATAAATGGTGTAATTAACACGATTTTGTTTTATACATGTCGCGGGCCGATCATAAAATCCGCCAGATCACGAAATTCCTAAGCATATCGTGAAATGACGCCATTTCACGATATGCCTAAAAGTTGGCCAAGCATATCAAGATGTGCCTGAGAAACAATACGGCA
The DNA here is from genome assembly GCA_037349165.1 of Choristoneura rosaceana. NCBI lineage: Eukaryota > Metazoa > Arthropoda > Insecta > Lepidoptera > Tortricidae > Choristoneura > Choristoneura rosaceana. The sequence continues at coordinate 6,151,467 of JAZBNJ010000026.1, forward strand.
GATCGATTAGAGCAACGCATTCGTCGATATTATTAACTCTATACCGGGCACATCGTGATATACTGAGAAAAAGAAAAATTTAGGTACGACGAGCGAAGCGAGGAGTGGTTAGTATGAATTGTGACCATAACGCACGAGCCGAGCGAGCGAAGCGAGTGTGCCGCGGCAGCGGCCGGCGAAGCGCCAGAATCGATATGGCGGCGTGTCATGATACGCCTAGGAATTTCATGATCTGCCTAAACGTCATTCTATTCTATAAATCGTTAAACTGGCGGATTTTACGATCGGCCGCCGACATATACATATATGTATATAGATGAACTGAACTTGAACTCTTTGTCTAGTCACAGGTCTATAGAAATCTATTCCCATCTGTTGTTATTATTGTTAAGCACCTAAAATATCTGTAATAGATATTCCTCACTAAATTATCAGGAAGATACATGTACGTCTGAATCGTAGCAGGTGACAAATAGTCTGCCTAGTCCCTTCGTTAGGAAAGAGGTTGATGATAAAATTCAAATGTAATGTTATAGCATTCAAACAAGTGGCCTGGGCGGGCTGAAACCAAACACGGTGCTGGTGGGCTGGCCGTACGGCTGGCGGCAGTCGGAGGACGAGCGCACGTGGCAGGTGTTCCTGCACACCGTGCGCACTGTGGCCGCCGCGCGGATGGCCATGCTCGTGCCCAAGGGGATCAACTTCTTCCCAGACTCCACTGAGAAGGTATGAAGGTTCAATAGTCTAATCTAAGTGGTTCAAGTCGAATGCTGGAGGAATGACCGTCCCTGCGGCTGGCTATAGTTGAGAAATAATCGCATTGGAAACTATGGTATTAGCAGTTGAATTCCAATTCAGTGATTTTACTAAAAAATCTCCTGGGAATGTACAAAAAATATATGGTGAATTTCATTACATTGCATAAAAAAATTATAGCAAAAAAATTTAACTTCCTCCTTTTTTTGAAGACGGTTAAAACACTCGCGAAACGTCTCCAATTCCAGTGGTTGAAATTTCGGATGTATACCTATAGGCTGGGATGATGATGATCCCAATTCTGTTGGAAAATCGGGATAATAAGTAGCTACCTGTATGTTATTCCAGACGCCCCATCGACGTACAAAATATCATTAAAATCCATTCAACTGTTTTAACGTGAAGGAGTAACAAACACACGCACAGCAAATGCAAACGTACAAATTACAAATACATATACAAACAACAAACAAATTTTTGCCTTTATAGTATTAATAGGACTAACTTTATGACACGTTCATCAATACTCTCCAGGTTTCTGGTAACATCGACATCTGGTTTATCGTGCACGACGGCGGCTTGCTGATGCTGCTGCCATTCCTGTTGAAGCAGCACCGCACCTGGAAGAACTGCAAGATGCGCGTATTCACCGTCGCGCAGATGGAAGACAACTCTATCCAGATGAAGATAGACCTAAAGAAGTTCTTGTACCAACTCCGCATAGATGGCGAAGTGGAAGTTGTAGAAATGGTCAGTATGTATTGATATTTTGAGGATAGATTAGTGGAAAAGTAACTCACTGAATGCGATACTTTCTTGTGCAAAATCGTGACATTTGTCTTGGAAATATTTCTACTTATTCGTTGTTTGAAGAATAATTTTAATTAATTAGTTAAACATATTCTAGCTGTTTCGAAAATTTTGACTGTAAAAATTTCAGATGGACAGTGACATTTCCGCCTATACATACGAACGCACCCTGATGATGGAACAACGCAACCAAATGCTAAGAGAACTCAGGTTGAACAAGAAGGAATTAGGAATGGTAAGTTCGAAACATTTTCCACCCCCTCACGTTACAACACACATGAGACTACTAGTTTCACTTTCTCACAAATAATTACAGTACTTCACTATGCCGCTGTACAAATTCTCGTGGCTTATAATAAAGTGTGTGTATAACATATAACTAACATATATTTGTCTGTCGCTGCCAATACAGATGCAAAATTTGGTGGACTATGAGCAAAACGCTGAGGAGAAGTTGCCTCTGGTAAACCTAATATTTTAACCCTCGACCGAGTCCACTTTTATTCGCATTTAGCTGTGACCCATTATCAACCCTTTGGATTTTTTAAGTCTCCTTCGTTTTGATTTAGCGTTGTTTCGTTTAAAAGCATTTTTGTAGGAGACCCGTGTGTTATTCTATTTTGTCTAAGCTTGACGATGGTGATTTATTATGTTAGATTAGTTTTGTACCTCTATGTGTAGTTAAGATTCACGCTACCATTCGTCGTACTTCACTTTCACCACATGCTATCACTGTGCCTAGCTGTGTTTAACAATCTGTTTACTAGCAGAACTGAGGGAAACCAAGCTCTTGACATAGGTACTCGTACGCTTTAAATGTTTTCTTCTACTTCTTTAATGAATCCATCAGCATCATTCATCTTTAAATGATTCACTCTTACTTAAGTTCAATGCACTATCCATCTAACTGTTTAGAATATGAAATCCTTTTGCATCCTAACTCCTAACTGTAATAAAAATACATACGTAATTTAGCTTTTAGGTAGATTTAGGTTTAAAATATTTAAGCACGACAATGTGGGGTCTCTTTACTTGACGATAAAATAGATGAATACTTAAGTATTTATATCTGCATGCCTACAGCGGTAGGTACAAGCATAAACTAAGTTATTTATAAATGCTAGGTCTGTAAAAAAAATTACAGGTCAACATCAGATCCATTCTCACTTATACTATTACCTAACACCGGAACGGGTAATATTATTTGAATAATTTCCGTATCCTTAACTTTGGTCGACGTGTAATTATTAAGACTCATCATTTAGCGTTAGATATACATTACCGGTGCGGTGGAATATCGTGGAATACCTATTATTCGCCTACCATATAACTACCAAGCCCGCTTACACCGAGAAAGTAAGCATTAGATGAACGAGTTCATTTGAAGGCCGATCTGAAGGTTAGGCCTTCGATAATACGAGTTCATCTATTGCACTTTTGGCCGAGACTAAACATTGGGTTTTTACAAGCACTGCGGGGAAATAAAAACATTTATCACAAAACAAACAATAGCAATTCAAAGACTGCGTCGCTCCGGGTGTAATTAATGTATTGTTAATGCACGCTCAAATAATGCACAGCCTGATAATCCATGCTTATAATATTGCTCGGCCTACTTTTGGGAAAATATCGACCCCTTTTTTTTCGTGTACACCGAATATTAATAAACTTCGCCGTCCACTGCCGCGACACCCTCGATACGCTCGCTCGGCTCGCGCATTGTGGTCATGATTGGACCTAACACAACCTAACATAAATCTATAGTTATTCGAATCAATTGTATTCAGATTATCACGTCGTACATTATTTGTACGCCCTGATAATGCGCAACCACGATATTGTACCTACGGCATGATAATCGGAAGCAATAATGCTTTGGATTATCACGTCGTATAATTGAGCGTACATTCCGAGTTGGACATTATTGTTTCCCCGACCTACTGTGATGCTGTGGCGTTTATTCATACTTAAAAAAAAATTAAAGCATTTTGTTATAAATGACGCATTCTCATTGGTCAGCACGCCGGGAATGAAATTCTGAAATTATATTTTAAAAAATCGTACCGCACCTACTCTGAAACATGTAATATATATATTGATACAACCTGTTACCGCAATTTGTTACATTGTTGTCGTGTTTTGCGAGTCATAAATGAATCAGCAGTTTTTAGGCAGATTAAGTAAGGCAGTAAGGCAGTTTTGGGTACTGGATTAAGGTGATCTATGGCCACATTTTCGAGAAGTATGTACAGTCGGCAGTTGGCACTTATAGGTAGATAGGTTTGGCCGTAAAATAAAATTGTAAAATGTTGTATTAGTTAAGTTTTCACGGGCTGGCAATAATAAAAACTTAATTGGAACGGCTAACTTAGGTAAGAAGCATTATGGTTCCAATCTAATTAGGTATACCTACTCACATTTATGAAAAATTAAAATGAAGGTAACGTATCTTCAGAACTAGGTATATTAAACATCGCCAGTTCCGCCGAATTAGTAGTAGCAATGACTATAATAGATGTTCTAAATATAGGTACAAGCAATAGTGGACCATCACCACGGCGATGTGAAGTCTGCCAGCAAGGTGCGGTTCGCGGAGCCGAACGGCGCGGGCGCAGAGAACGCTGACACCGCCGACGATGCGCCCTCGCCGCCGCTCGACGAACTCGATAAGGAAGACAAGGTGAACATATTTTTTATGCCTTTCTAGTTAAACATGTTGTGCCTACTCACAAATGATTAAATGACACTAAACTTGTTGTGTCCAATACTGCTTATATCGATGTTTGTTGGTTATTCGATGTAAATGATAGTTTTTCGAAAAGCCTTTTTCGTTGAACGACTGCGACTTTCGTGTCATTTAAAATGAACTGAGTAAGATGGTAGGTTTGCAACTGAGTTTCGGATGAAATTATTTTTTAAAGAAATAGCTTTATTAATATCTGCAGACCGCTACTTTACCCTTAATTATGTCCTTGCAGAATTTATCTGAAAGGTTATTTCAATCGAAACTCCAAAAATAATTAGAAAGAACACACTTACAAGTACCTAAATATCCATAAAAATTAAAATTTAAAACCGTGGACTATATTTTCGTCAGTAAGATATTAAATCAACATGTTTTTCCTGTTAAATTAGTTTCAATTAATGTGTGATTCGTACAACAATGTTTTATACCTACTTACCTACAGCTAGAAACGATGAGATTGAAACATCCCGTCTCTGCTTGAAGTTTTCTTCGCTTGAAACTGAAAATATTCGCCATTCGTTTGACACACGACACTTTATTTGATAAAATATCAACTAAGTATACTTTACTGCACTTTTTAATACACAAAGTACATACAGTATTGGCTTTTTACACCTACCTAAGTAGATTAAAAATAAAAAAAAATTGACGATTCTACATTTCTTATGTATAAGTAGTTTATTCCTAAGGAAAGTCATTGACATACATTATTTGGTTGTGAACGAATGGAATAAATAATCGCTATGATGAGGTATGTTGCTTTAAATTTTTATTACATCACGTAAAGCCAAGTTACATTCCGCCGGAAAAATGAAATATTTTCAGTTTCCAGTGAATTCATTCACCTCACTCGCTTCATCAATATCGCTATCTGCACCTCTCGTCTGCATCTACTTTATTTTCTTCACGTCTCATTAATTTAACCATTGACCTGTTTACCTCCCAGAGTCCTAGCGAATCTACACACGGTGGTCATATGTTTGCTAATGTTTTCATTCACGTTGATTTGTTCACTTTAGTTCGTTTCGTTGTCCACATTAGATAAGAGATTGGATGTTTAAATGTCCGTAGTGAGTCGTTTAACAATCGAAATAATATATGACATCCCGTGTTTTATTCGCCTTGAATCCGTCATGTGCAACGTTCGGGTCGCGTATCAAAAACGAAACATTGCGAAAACACAATTGGGGTTAACATAGGACGACTTCCGAAGTAGTTTGTTGCACATAATCGATTCAATGTGGGACTCGCCCGACGAATCGTCGCAGTGCGAGGGCGCGCAGTCGCCGCCGCTGGAGGCGCCCGCGCAGCCCAAGCGGGAGGCGCCGCCCGAACCCAACGGCGACCTCAACTCCAAGCCCGCGCCCAACATCACGCCGTAAGTGTTTACCTTTTTTTTCTTTTAAAGGCCGAAACTCGACTCATTATTTTACTACGTTACTCGAACACTAACGAACACCCTCCATCGATGATAAGATAATCAATGGAATTAATCGAGAAACTGAATTTGCTCAGGAGTTTGTTTTTGAGAAATGTTTTTGGGAAATCAATGGAGGGAACAGTCGTCAGATAGAGACAGATGAATTAATAATAGTACCATTATATACCTAAACTCTCGTGAAATACAATTTACGAAGACTACCCTAAACTTGGCAAGGTGGGACAAGTGTACTGAATTCAAGCCTCGTTGGATTCTTGTAGAGCTAACAAAATTAACTTAAAAAAAATACAAAAAGATGATCTAAAATTCTTATCTTTTAAGATACACTGCCAAGTGTAGAGTTAAATTTTAGACGCGATTTTAAGTCGAGAATGATTCAATAACTGAAGTAGTTTCGATCTTTGCAAACGCACTCATCCTTCCAAAACTTGAAAAAGATTTTTCAAAATCACCGACATGACCAACTATTTTAGTCGGATTGCCTCCGATTTATAATGGTAGGTTAAGCCGCATAGCCTTCACACTCTCGAATTATCGAATCGAATTTAAAGTAAAATTCAATAGAATCTAACAATTTTCTACACATTTAACACACCCTGACGTGGGCATGCTTGTTTATATTTGTCCCTGTTGTTGCAATTATCGTCTAAAAGGAATAAAAAAAAAAATAGTCACATCACAAAGCCTTAGGCAGCCCGGTGTTCATATTAGAAGGCTGGAAGTGTCTACAGGATTGTTAGATTCTATTGAATTGGAGTATAGAAGTTTAATTTTTTGTACCGGGTGCTCCAACCACGAGAGCCTCGAGTTTTATGTATTTGTCTACTCGGGTTGTACAATACAATTATTGTGTCGTGTCTAGTGACGAAGGCACAGTGCGGCGGATGCACACAGCGGTGAAATTGAACGAGGTGATTGTGTCCCGATCACACGACTCGCAGCTCGTCATCCTGAACTTGCCTGGCCCGCCACGCGACACTAAGCTCGAGAGGGAGTCTAACTGTGAGTACCCCTAAGTTAAGTGAGTGTTATTCTGGTTGTATGTGGTTAGAGCTGCCAACTTTAAAGAGAAATCAACTCTGGGAGACCGGAACGTTTGATTAAGTTTCATTCTCAAGATACGATTAGAGTCAGGCCTGTTTTTAAAAGCTTTTATTTAGTTTCACCTGTTCCGCTGTCTGTCTGTCTGTCTGTCTGTAGTCAAATCACGCAAGTAGATATAATTTGACCAACTTCCAGTAGTCAGATTGACTTGAAATCTATAATATAAAAATGAATCGCAAAATGTGTTGGTAAGCGCATAACTCAACAACGACTGGCCCGATTTCGCTAATTCTTTTTTTGTTGTGTTCGTTACTGTCAGGAGAAGGTTTTTACGGAAGAAAATACATAAAAAAATACAACGGGGGCGAAGCCGCGGGCAATAGCTAGTTTTAAATATAATAATCTGGTAGTGACATCTTGGTAGTCCAGCCAGGATCGTCTCCGCAGGACGGAACTCTTCAACGGTTAATAGCATCGACTTGAAATTTGGTATGTAAATGTAGTTTATGTGACAATGCAAGTACTGTCAACAAAAAGAACAGTCAGCAAAAAAGCTTTTAATAAAAATGTTTTTTTTTTTTACCAAAAAACTTGCAAGTTAAATTTGATCCACTTGCCGGTTTCCGATTGAGCTGAAATTTTGCATGCATGTGTAAATCGGATCGAATGTGTAATCGGGCGGCCAGCCCGCAAATTCAAATTTGAGATGTCAAAATTCTGTTTATTTATTTTTTTACGACTAGGTTCCGTTTCATGCTGTACTGTTGTTGAAACTTGACAGTCCTAAAAATAAATATCAATCACCCTCAAAACTACCTTTACTTAAAAGGACAATGTTATGAAGGGAATTCCCATCACCATGTAAAGAAGGGTTAAATCATAATTTACCTAAGGCAAGATGGAAAGTAATGTGTGTCGTTTTCGTCAGACATGGAGTTCTTGGAGGTGCTGACGGAGGGTCTGGAGCGCGTGCTGATGGTGCGCGGCGGCGGCCGCGAGGTCATCACCATCTACTCGTGAACGCCCCTCGCCCTCGCCCTCGCCCGCGCCCCGGCAACACTGATCACACGAGCACCGCAGCCTCTCGGACTATTCGCGTCCGCGCGCCCTTATGAAGTCTTTGTGATTCTATCGTAACCTGTTAGTGTTAATAGTTTACCTCTGAACGGCCGAGCTCGAGCCGACGTTTGTACGACAATCGCATAATCGCACTCGTAAGACTGCCGAGACGGACGTTAAATTAGTGACGTTGCGTTCTTGTTCGTTTATAAATATTGTATGTATTTTCTTACAATTATTGAAATTATATAGGAGTTTGTTTATGACTTGTAAATGTTAGATTAGTTCTAAATATTTTGTTGAATTTGTTGCTTAGAGTGATATTTTAAAATTTATTCACTGTTGTATAGGTACGTTGTGTATATGGAGTATTAATGTACGTATGAATCTAACGAGGAGCCTTATACTGTCGGTCACGGAGTGCTTTGATTAGTTCTAAGTTCGTTCTGTTACATTCGTAGTAGCTAAGCGGTAAGTTAGGTGTCCGCCGGACATGCCATACTCGTCTTACTTTACTAGTTTTACGTATTAGTTCTTACCGTAAGGATAACTTTCAACTTTCTATTGTAATGGTTGTTTTCTATTTTTTTTACGGTTCGTTTTTCTATCAAAGTTGTATAACGTAGATAGTTTATAGACTTATACATTAATTAAAGAATAAACTATGAATATTTTTATCTATTTAATATGTATTTTGTAAATAATAATTCTGTTCTAAGGTTTTATATCTGCTCAACTTAAAACTTACAGTGGGACTGAAGTATGAAAATGCAATCTACCTAATAAATTCGTATTTCGCAATTTCCGATCGAATAGAAATTACTAAAGAATAAAGTTGTCTAGTCACTTTTTGACATTAGTTACCTGAAACAAATGTTAACACAAAACACACCAAATTAATTGCCTCTATACGTATAGAATGTAAACCGAGTTAAGTTTAACTGAACTAATGTATGGTTTATCTACGTGCTTAGGCGTTTGCATGGGACCCTCCCTGAGGGTTTCGTGGAGAGTAGGTTCGTCGCGCGAGTTAGTGATAATACCGCGGGGAGCGCTCGAGCTGGCGCCGGCGCAGCGTCGCGGCGCGTGAGTGTTCCCCGACGCAATTAACTTTAGTGTCTAAACTTTGGAAACTTGTTACGCACATTCGCGTAGGTAGATGATTTCTTACTGTGATCGTTTGTATGACGTTTTTGTCATCTGAGCTTATAATTATATTTTCATTTATAAACGACTTCACCTTACGTGATCGATCGTTAATGGAAAATCAATGAGATCAAGCGAAATGTACCATCTGATGATTTTTATTTCATACCACCGCGAACAAAAAGCAATAGGTATTTCTAATTGGTAATAAAAGATGTTACGCAACTGCCAAATAGGAGTCGATGTCTCGTTATAAAATATCTTAGCCCCTAAGTGATTAGGTACGTATCTAACTACCTAGGTTCTAATAAACTGTGTCATGGTTCAAAATTTCATAAAATTATATCGAACGGCAGAAATAAAAATAGTTATAAGAGAATAATGCATTATATCACTTTTATTGATACTAGGTAGAGAACATAGGACATCATAGGGAAACAAAATATAATTAACTTTGTCAAGTAACCTTCATCTTAAACTGCTGCTTGCTAATAAGCCGCGAGTGCGTAGGAAGCGGCCCTTGACGCAAACCGTTTCAGGTATAGTACATCTCGTATTATTACCATACCAAAGACATAAAATTGACGGATTTAATCACGTCCTTTTTGACTTTAGCCGTATTGCTTCGGCACTGTACGGATGGGACAATTAGATTTCACGTGTCCAATAACATGTACTTTATTTTATTGACTAATACCAAAAAAATTAGAGTCGAACTCAAAAACTATCTAGTTTTAGAACTAGTAACTGTAGCCAATTACGTTACTTGGGAAGTAGATTTCCACAAACCCAGCCAACTGACCCAGTCAAATGAAGAGGTTTAACATTATTTTTTTAATCTGAATCAAAGCGTAGCTCTGAAGCCCTGATAGATAACAAAAATATATTTAAATAAAATTAAGTAAATAAAATCTTTGGAAAATATTCAATTTCTATAACAATACATAAGATAAATACCTATTATGTTAAGCTACTTAAGTTTGTGATTGTGTTCTCTATCACATAGTGATAAAAATTAAACGAAATAACTTCTTTAGCAACACATATCTTCCTCTCAAAATAGACAAAAATATTTAAATATATACCCAAATCAGTATAGTATATATCGGTTAAAATTTAAAATATTTATGCCTATTAATAGGTAATGAATGATAAACTAAAGCTAAAAGTGAACTACTTACCCAATTAATATCTTTATGGATAAATAATTTCTTAACAGATTAGGACGCTGTTATGCAATAGTGTGTCAACCCTGATTAATTCTGCAATACAATGTCAACCCTTAGGAAATAATTTTAACAGTTGGTTGACTCAGTATTGCCAAACAGCGTCCTGTCTGTTACGTAAAACAAAAACTATTTATAAATTATTATTTTATTACTTACCTATTATAAATCGAATTTATTATATTAAATTGAATTAACTATCTTATGAGGCCGAATTGTTTAATCAGCTTACTTACAGCCTACTCTGACTGCATGGAGCTTTCGCGTAGTAAATACCTACACCGAACCCTGTCACTGCAGCATTCTGGCTATTGTCGCGGAAATAAGGCATTATCCCTTTTTAATCTGCCAACAAGTGCAAGCGGGTGGGTGATTTTCGCACGCTTAGAAATTAAACTGACACAATCCCAAATATTCTCATTTTAAAACTACACCAGATTTTGTTTAGCACAAAGTTTATTTCGAAAATTCGAATATTTCGAATCGTGTCAGTTTCATTCCAAGCGTGCATTTTTTCTCAAGAAATGCTAGTGACGTGTAGTACCTCTACTGTTGTAACCAAAACAACTGGACAGTATTTGCCGCTTTTTCCAACTTCACACTACACAAAAACTACACAAACAGTTACCTGTCGAAAATCATGTCAACTCGCATCGTCTACAATGTTAGACCTTAAGATACCAAATTGTCGACATTAAAATTGTAGTAGATATGGGTAGAATAAATCAACCGCGAAGTTAAAATAAATACCTTTGTGCCAAACTTCACGTTTTATTGGATGGGAATATTCCAGTGGCAATATTAAACGTAGAATTATCTACCTACTTAAGTAGACTATACTCGATCTGTAAGGCTAGTACCAAAAACATTGGAGCAGCCACCGCTATAACTGCTCCATTGTTTATGATTCTACTGCATTTAATGGTAATTGAAGGGGTATTATCTTAACTTCCAAATCTGTTGGGAGACGGAATTATCTTACCATTAAACATCCCTGCCAATTTCTACACCCTTTATTCCTACGTATATTAACAGAGAATACCGTTTTCACCTGTGTATTGCGTTGATGATTTTGGCCCTTCAATTACTAGGTAGGTACGCCAATAGAATATGGGTAGGTAATGTTTACCTGTCTAATCATTAATGATAGCTTTCAAAGATACATGAGTGTTAGAATTGTCACGGTAACTACATAGTCGTATTGTAATTCAAAAGAATGCACATAGTTAGGTACCTAATTCAAATAGATTTCAAGTCGTGTTCGTCGTTTCAATCGTACATTTAGCCTTATTCGAAGCCACTAAAATGTAACTCTGTCGAGTGTCAAGTAATTTAATCTTTGTAATATTACCTTATTTAGAATTAGGCTGTGATTCAGCGTAAACACATTCTTTACAATTTGATATTCAGGCTAGAGTTGCTGTGATACACCAATATGGCTATAAATTTATAGAGTAGTCATTTCTGGCAATGGGTCGATGAAGGCGATTTTGATCACCGTAAGACGCCATTGATTATCTGTGATCTCTCAGACGTAGTATCCCTATCCCGCGTGTCGCGCCCGCGCCGCGCCGCGTGCCGCGCCCGCGCCGTGCCGCGTGTCGCGCCCGCGCCGCGCCGCGTGCCGCGCCCGCGCCGTGCCGCGTGCCGCGCGCCGCGCGCGCTGCGGCCGGCGACAGGCATCGGCGAGGGTCTAGGCCCATCCTGAACACCCATATGCCATTTTGACTATTGGGTTCATAATTTCTCGCCTCATTGTATTTAACTTATTATAAGCATTTTGATCTGGAACGAGTTTTTATTAGAGAAAGAATAATTCGAATTGTAAAAGTTGTTTAAGAAATTATTAAAATATTTGAATAATAATTCTAGTGAATTAGACAGTGAGTAAAGTAAGGAGAAAGTTATAATAAATGTTACGAGTATAATGAAATAAATTAATGATAAAATGAACTTCTTGTTTAATGATTTTATAACCCCAATTAAAGTAGCACAAGTATAGTTGAACATAAAATATTATTAATAGAAAGGCATACATTGTACAAATTATTAAAAATTTAACACTTGGTTTCTAGACTAGAAAAATATATAGGCACTTTTTTTTCACTTATTAATCCTTATATCCTACACTTCTTTAGTATATTATACATACCAATCTGTTAAAACCTCGAGGCAAGAGATACTATATTATATCAAAACAAACATACCTTTAACTACTATCTTCTGCATTTATAATGCATTCTCTAAGATAACTTTCCAAATCATTTTTGTTTCGTGATATGTAAAATTGACTAAGAACTGAGTATTTTGCACTTGCAACTTTCATGCCCAAAAGCTTGAGATGTTTCTTCTTCATCACCTGTGGTCCAATTAATTGTTTGCTGTGAGCACAGAAATGGTCTGGCAGGTGGATCAAAAGTGCTGTGTTCTCATTCTTAGCTGATTTCAATTTCCAATTGAAAGAATCAGTTTCCAAGCTCACTGGGTGTAACATGACATCTATTAGATAAGTTTCATCTGCATATAAAAAGGGAATCAGCACAGCGGTAGACACCTTCTCACCACCACTAGCTAGCTTCAGTAAGCTTCCTTTTATCTTCTCTATAATATTTCTTATCCTACCATCTTGTGAAATGGACTTGGACCATTGATCTTTGGGCATGAATGGTCCAACATAATCCTCACATTCAAGTGCCAAAGTGGTATCAATCAGGTGAAGTTTTCTCATTGTTTCGGGATTATTTATTTTAACTAAATACTCTGCACTGAACAATCTTCTCACAACTTCCATTGGGTATTCTCCTGCATATAGATGAGATAGTACTATTGAACAAATATCATCAGGGATCATTTTCTCAAATTTTTCTTTAATTGTATCTTCAGCTAAGCTCCAAAACTGTTTGTGATTTTTTGGATTGTAATTTAAATATCCAAATGGATAAATAAAGGATTTAAGGAAACTGTTTGGGACAGATCTTCCATTTCTTATAAAGTATTCACTGCATTCTTCCAAAATTTTTGGATTATGTATTTGAAACCGCATGCAGTGATTCAAGATACCAACTATTAGTATTTGTGATTCAATCTTGGCACCTTTTAGTTTCATATACTTCTCAATTGCCTTCTCTATGACATCATCAGTATAGTTTAATCTCGTAAACTTTGAAATTATATCCAGTAGCATATCTTCATCCAAGGCATGAAGGTTAAAATAGAACCATCGTCCAACCACAGCAAATGATTGCAGAGATAAATACTTTTCCTGCATAAAGGTATTTAGTATCTCTTGCATTCCAGACACTTTAATACTATGCCACAAATCTGCAAGTTTTTGTTCCATCAAAGTTAGTATTGTCTTCTTACTTGCTTTAAACCCTGGTAAGATTTTAAATATTAGTGCAATATTAATTCCATTGATTTCATGTTCTCTATCAACAAAACCAACCCAAAGTTTATCCATTGTGTCAGAATATTTTGAGTCTGTATTATTTTCCATCAGAAATAAAATGAACTCGCACAGTTGTTCTACTGACAACTGATTATCAATCACTCTAAGCAAAAGCTCATCACTAAATTTGTGTTTATACGGCGCCATAAATGATGAATTAGAGTTAAGTATGTTGAGTATTGTCTGTGTGTCTTCGGTCTTCATTACAACTTTCAGTAACTTATCTAGAATTGCACCTTTAGCAAGATTGATATGGATTGTCGCTGTAGGAACAAATGGTGTTGAAGGTGGTTCTTTTTCTAAATCGTAAATGCGCTCCATAGCGCCCAGCGCAATGTTGGGGGTTATCTTGGTGCACTTTGATAATAAAGTAAATACATCTCTCAGATGCATGCACTGCTGGAACTCTGCTTTGATCAAGTGGTAGTCGTGCGAGTCTTGCGAGCTCTGTTCGCATTCCGTGGGCGGTTTCTCTACATCTACGAGGTCCTTCATCTTCCTCACTACAACGGGAAGCTCTTGTACATTGAAACCATTCTCTACTAAAATAGTACTGTTAGTAAAGTCCCCGCTATTAAAAACATCATTGTTGTCACTGTAATAACGTTGAAAAAAGCTAAAGTTGTTGAACGATGCACTAACGTTTCCTGAAGATAATCCATTGTTTCGTATTTTACAATACGATCTCCGCAAAACAAACGGTATGGCCATCTGGTTTTTTTCTGTAATGCACCAATCACACCACAAACAATAACTTATTTAATGTATGTATAAGTAAATCAAACGAGATAAATAGATAATGATGTTGACCTTCATTAGCCTTCATAATATTTCTCCCATACTCCTGCCTGTCCCATTCACAATCACAACAAACAGAATATAACATTTTATTTTCGTTCAGTCAGTCAGGCAGGTGTCTTTCTGTCAGTGTCAGTCAGTCAAGTGTCAATGTCACTTGGATGGATATACGATACACTGGAAACTTTACACTGAACTATTAGCTGAAAACAGCGGGACTACTACGAAATTCAAAAATCAAAGTTCGTGTCGTTCCGTCTTTCTAAGACTTATACTATTTAATACGAGAGTGAGAGCGATTGTACTACGTACGTGCTAACTGACAATTGATTTTTGCTATGAAAATTCCGCTCCTTGAATTTATGAGTGCTTGGACTAACGAAGAAATTTTATCCTTTTTCTTTAAATAAAAATATATCAAGATCCATGCTTGACTGTCCGGTATACACTAACTAACACGCTTGCAAGTGTTTGTATAGGCTTGGAGTTGGTAGACGCTTGGCAAGCCTCGGCAAGGGTTTGGCAAGGGTGTAAATGTAGCATTAGTTAGAGGTGATAGTTAGATACACGTGACATATTTCAAAATATTTTGGGCATGCTATCTCCAGTGTGTTTATAAGCTTCTTAACACTGACACTGACAATGACAAACAGCACTCATCTTTTCGTGAAAAATATGGTGTTGCGTTCTTTCATGTCAAACATCTGTACTTATGGTATCCATGGTTTTAGTATCGAATCGAACCAATCGAAATCAAAAAGAACCATTACATAACCAGCTATGTATGAGCACGCGTATGTACGATATAGCACTGTTATTATTATCTGTGCTAAGCTATGGCAGTTGTCAGCTGATGGCCGACTGCGAGAGATGCGTGCTTGTGACAGTCATTCAATATTTTCGGTTATTTTACGTTAAAAACTAAGACGAGAACGAAAACTATTATTTAGTGAAATTATATGATAGCAAAGAAGGTGCTGTTGCCAGGTGTAGCTTAATAAGGTGGGTACCAATTTATTTTAATAATTAGGTAATACATAAAAGAGATTTAAAGAATTCCTTCAATGAAAATAAACAAAGGTTGAGTATTTTTAGGTTGAACTGTCGAAATCTTCACATTACAATGACACTTCAACTATAATTTTGTAATACCCCTGAAATAAAACATTTTTTAAAGCGATGCCGCTTCGTGTTAAAATTTATTGTGTTCGGATATACTTAAGTACTCCATTTAATGTAAGACTAACTATTGCCCGCTGCTTCGCTTGTGTGGTATTCGGTTATCGCGCGCTGTTCCCTCGGGAACTGTGCATTTTTCCGGGATTAACAATAGGTAGAAAAAAATAGCTTACCTATGTCACTCTTTGGCCCATAAACTACCTATTTACGTCAAAAATCACGTCGATCCGTCGCTGTTTCGTTGTGAAAGACAGACAAACATACAAACACACACACTTTCGCATTTATAATTTTAATACGGATTTGAAACCTAACGGTAAAATTTGCACACGTTTGAAACAACGAAACTATTAAAATTGTGTTAAGTAACTTCTATAATAAAAACAATAAATAAAGCCAATAAATGTACTTATATTTACCTAGGTATTTTTAGTCCATTTGTGTTCGAAATAGGCGAGAAACGTGTGCTACAATTTGACCGTTAATTCAAATCTCCCTAAATTAAACAGAGTAAGTACCTACTTATCTATATGCTTTGTATTCTATCTAATAGGTACTTACATAATTAAATTTGGAACTCTGTGATTGGGTGTCAAGCACAATTAGTTATTTTTAAAAAGTACCTGTTGCTTATCTCATACCTAAGTACGTTACAAAATAGTTCTTAAAACTTTAGTTATATACCATACCTACCTACTTACCTACCGTCAGGCTATTAACAAAATAACATCATTCAGTTTTATTACAGTCGTTCGTCAAGTACTATTAGACTTGTGACATTGCTCATGAAGTTATTATAAACAAACACTGCTACTCTACATTTCCACTCAGCCTGGTCAGCCAATGGAAACCTACTTCACACATACGCAGGCGACTCATACATACGTGCCGCAACCGCAATTTACATGAATGGCCTGCCATCAGGCATAACATATCTCAATTAGCACTTAGCCAAAAGACCTTCAAAGCAATTTTTTAAAATTACTCTTTGGAGAGCAAATCACTGTATGAAAAACCACAAGATAGGTATCACAGAATATTTTTCAATGATTATCTAAGTGATAAGAAATAATCCACGTTTATCTACACTAAGCCAATGTAATAACATTTGTACATATAACTATGGGTACCTACTTACGTACAACAGTGATAGTATAGGTATATTGGGTAGTACATGCTCTACTTCACTTGAAAAGGTACCTTGCTATCATATTCCATGACACTAGACAATTATTGCATACGTCTGCACTAACATGTGAGTACTGTACCTACTTGTTTACGTGTGACTAAAATAATTCAGGTCAAATACGTATTTTATTCTCAGTTCTCAATGTTACTATGAGAAGGTTATTTTACTAGTTGAACTAGTTAGCGACATTAGCGTCATTAATTACACGGCTTAACTTTAGATTTGTTTATGCTTTAGTTAAAATTTTGTGTGACATTCTGAAATTATCTAGTTGCTCCATCATTCAATGCCAAGTAATCAACTAATCTGTCTACAAACATACTACGTAATAAACTAAAATAAGTAGGCACTGTAGGTATAGGTACTTGGTTTTTTAAGAGGGAGAAAGTCGAGTCATTCATTGAGTCATGGCAAGCAATTACCGCCGCTGATAAACACCCGCATGTCAATTTGGATTCATAAAAAACTGGTACTTAATTACAACAATCTTGTTTGCGACACTTGCGCTGCATGTGATGTGGGCGTCAAAATACACCGCCGACAAGTTCAGGCTGTCTATCTCTGTCTATGCATTTTGTATGGTCGCTAAATTGCTTTTGAGTGCGTCCAAAACTCAAGCTTCTAAACTTCTATAAGATCAACAAAATCTGGCTATCCTTGAGCCCATAAACCGGGAAAGCACGGAATAAAGAATGTAGTCATAAGTTAGCCCCACGAATACATCCCTGGCAAAACCAAGGCCTCACTGGCTGGTATTATTTTAGTCTTTGCCGATATTGTCCTAATGCTGATCGTTCTAACGGCCCGACCACAAATACACGCGATCGGCGGCACGGAAAGCGTCAGCACTGTTCATTAGGGTGCGTCACGACTATGTAACATATTGTTACTTTAGTCATTTAATACGATCATTCTGTCCAGCATTTTTCTAATAAATGTCGCCAATTCTAATAAAACTCACAATATACGTTTCATTACCATGCGCACCTTAACGCGCCGGAAAGCCTCACCACACTTTCCCCCTTTCAACTTTTTCTATGGTGGAGAATTACTAGTTCCTACTTCCTAGAAACAGAGTAACTATGGTAGGGCTCATCTACGAGGGGGATACCAGCTAAAAACAAAAGAGTCTTTGCTATTGTGGGACGCCACGGGAGCATGAAATTACACCGTGACGCCCACTGGCTGTCTCACGTCGACACAGTGCAATACAGGCTCATCTCCCCACCACACTATAGTTAACTGACACCACACGCAATGTACAGAGAAAACGCTTGCCACACCGACCACGCGCAGTCCTGAAGTCCTAACCGAGCCGTAATAGTTTGAAAACATTTCAGATGGTTCGGCAATTGCGTTGGGGCATAGCAGGGGTGGGTATGATAGCCCACGACTTTCTGACGGCTCTGGGCACGCTGCCCGACGACCAGCACCGAGTGGTGGCCATCGCTGGCAAGGAGCTGAACCGGGCGCACCGCCTCGCCACGCTCCACAAGATCGCCACAGCCTATGAAGGCTACGACGCGCTCGCTCGTGACGATTCCATAGGTAAATAAACAATAGATGTAAAGGCTAAACTGTCTTTTGTTTACACGGTTGAATGGACTCGCTACGTTTTGCGCACGTAACACGGAGTAATTGGACTGTATAAACTATATAAATGGTGTTCTGCTGCTGAATTACTAATATTTGTTTGTTACCATATTATGTAACAACTTGTTTTTGTTAAACATTTTTATCTTCAGTGGTAGATGAAAAGGTTGGGTCGATAACAATTCAGATGTTACTGCAACTTTTTTGTATCTTGTTTCTTTGCACAGATTACCCCCCTTTGTCACCATTTTGGTATTATTATTAAATATTATTTGTCTTTTTAGGAAATGAACAAGATTAAAAAGCGGAATCACGATCATTAGCTGATTGAACTATAATTTATTGAATCAGGCGTTACTTTGCGGAGGTCCATATCAATGAACTAAAAGAATTTCTTTGCTCACCCGCGACCTTGAGATAGCTAAGTCTATGCAAATTATGCGTGTTCATGCAGTTCCTCCACCTCCACACTGAAAGAACACACACAAATTACACAAACCCATCTATCACCACCACCACAATACACTGACGCGTTTCGAACTCAACCAGAGCTCATCTTCAGAGTGACACAACCTTACACCATGCTACCAGTTGTTAGACTAACAAACCACCACCACTGTTTTAATTTGCCAAACAATACAAACAACTACCCGCAAATTATTAATAAATTTTAACTGTGCTACAAAACTACCTTGATTTTTTAATTTTTATTTACTTATTGTCAAGGCATGTTTAACTAACTACCGTTGCTAAAATTTGACCCAAGCCGTAGCAAGGGTGATGACACTAAATTTATTTGCTCATTAATAATAGACCCCATACTATTGTACCTAATTATCTCCATACATTCTAACACATCAAGACGAAACCCCTTGTCACAGTAATGTAACACTTCATACGAATCTGAGTCCGATATAGAATGATTTAATTCTAACAGATGCTTAGCAAAATTAGATCTATCAGGATGCTCGTTCCTATATGCCGATACATGCTCTTTAAACCTAGTATTAAAACTGCGCCCTGTCTGACCTACATATACTTTACTGCAGTCATTACAAGTGAGCTTGTATACACCCGATTTAGTTCCTTTATCCACCTTCTCTTTGTGGTTACAAAGTTTAGAGTACAAAGAGTTGTTAGTTTTAAAGGCTACATTTACATTGTTTGATTTTAAAATGTCATAAATTCTATCAGACAAACGACCAACATATGAAATGCTACACCTATATTTGTTTGAAGACTGAGAAGGCAACCCGGCGTGAAGCATGCTATTCACTATCCGAGCCTGCTTCCTCTTAACCAAACCATATTATGGTTTGGTTAAGAGGAATCTGATGGTATCTGTTAGAATTAAATCATTCTATATCGGACTCAGATTCGTATGAAGTGTTACATTACTGTGACAAGGGGTTTCGTCTTGATGTGTTAGAATGTATGGAGATAATTAGGTACAATAGTATGGGGTCCATTATTAATGAGCAAATAAATTTAGTGTCATCACCCTTGCTACGGCTTGGGTCAAATTTTAGCAACGGTAGTTAGTTAAACATGCCTTGACAATAAGTAAATAAAAATTAAAAAATCAAGGTAGTTTTGTAGCACAGTTAAAATTTATTAATAATTTGCGGGTAGTTGTTTGTATTGTTTGGCAAATTAAAACAGTGGTGGTGGTTTGTTAGTCTAACAACTGGTAGCATGGTGTAAGGTTGTGTCACTCTGAAGATGAGCTCTGGTTGAGTTCGAAACGCGTCAGTGTATTGTGGTGGTGGTGATAGATGGGTTTGTGTAATTTGTGTGTGTTCTTTCAGTGTGGAGGTGGAGGAACTGCATGAACACGCATAATTTGCATAGACTTAGCTATCTCAAGGTCGCGGGTGAGCAAAGAAATTCTTTTAGTTCATTGATTGAACTATTTCAGTACCACAAGA
The DNA here is from genome assembly GCA_037349165.1 of Choristoneura rosaceana. NCBI lineage: Eukaryota > Metazoa > Arthropoda > Insecta > Lepidoptera > Tortricidae > Choristoneura > Choristoneura rosaceana. The sequence goes on from JAZBNJ010000026.1 coordinate 6,171,830, forward strand.
CTATACATATTATATGTATTTAAAGATCTAAAAGTAGATAGATACTTATCACACACGCAATGTACGCACGGTTAAATCACTCACTGTAATTGTATGTGACATGCCATGGGGCGATTATTCATAAAAGTATGAGTGATATTTTATTTTAAAGCAAAACTTGGAGCTTTTAGTGTTTCATAAAACTCTTGTTCACAGACATCGTGTTTGTCAGCGTCCTAAACCTGCAACACTATGAAGTATCCGCCCTAATGTTAGAAAGTGGTAAGCACGTGTTGTGCGAGAAGCCAATGGGTATGACGCACAAGCAGACTAAGGCGTTGGCGACGCTCGCGCGGGAGAAGAAACTGTTCCTCCTTGAGGGCATGTGGTCGCGGTTCTTCCCAGCTTACAGCGCTTTAGAGGAGCACGTCGCATCGGGCGGGCTAGGGGACATCTATCATGTCAGCACACAGTTTGGGGTCCAAATTAACGACATTGAAAGAAACTTGTAAGAATCACGCTTTATCTTCTTAGGTTTCCGCCACGAGCATTTACCTACTACGTTGCAATTGCAATACGGTATTTGAAAATTCTTAAATTGCCATATCGAATATATTATGATGAAAAATATTGATTACACAGCAGAAGCAGATAAATATAAGTAGCTAATGTTTAGCGAAGAAAAAATTTAATTCATTTGCATATTGACATGACAGCGATTTTTTTTAAATTATACCTATATCTGTCGCTTTCTAAAACGTTTTTCTCCACGCAGTTGCTAACTTGCTATGCGCTGCTGCATGTGACGTCACATACTGGTATTTCTTATTCTGTCTAATATTGAATTTCAAACCGTTATAACACGTAAAGATAGCTTATTTTTTTTCCGTTCGATAACGCACATTGCCAAGCTTTGATTCATAAAATAAATAAAAAATTGACAAATACCGTATTCACTTAAGGCTACAATGCACCTTTTTTTTTTTTTTTTTTTTTATTCCACTGGAAGGCAAAATCTAATCTGTTTGAGTTATCTATTGTAAAGATAACTCAAACACCAAAAGTGCCTCCACAACATGTCAGCTGGTAAAAGTAATACCATTCGTAGGACTCTTAATCCGACGTAATAAGGCCGTGGTGAGGTCACTGATCGATCACATATTTTTAAGTGGATCTAATCGATACATATTTTTGCACTTAATATTTTTGCAAACGAAATCGGCTATGACGTAAAGAAGCATAGCAAGGGCTGTGAAAGTATTTTTGATGCTAGTTCGTGTATTTAATTTTCTTAGAATTTCGGTGTCCCAACCCACCAACGCCTTCTCTACTATTGTCATAAAACTCGCCATAGAATTTCTATTCTATGTTATACCCTGATATTATGATTATGCAAAGTCACCCTTTGCCGTAAGAATATTATGTATATTCGTTTTCGATACTATCATAGGTTCATGTTAATGCTCACATTGGTGGCGTGACTATGTATATCCTTCGCGCTCACATCTTAAAGGACAAGAGCTTCTAGTATTGACGTCTCCATCATTCATACTGATTCGGTTAAAAACTTATCTTCTTACTCTATTAACAATCTACAAATTTGATCATTTTAAAACCTTAAAAGAAAAACTTATCATAATTTGATTAAATACGTAATTAAGATTAGCATTGCATTACATTACCTACGTCAAGTTTCGTAGTCTCTTAAAAAATCAAATTGCATAATGTGTTTCACATTTTTCATTTACATTTAAACCATCCATTTAAAGCTTACGGGCATTAACCGCTTCACTATAACCAAGTTGCCTATAAGAACAAAGCCACAAAAACAAAAAAAACTTGTTCAACTGAATGTAACTGTTCTATTTCAGAATGAAAGATTTAGGCGGCGGTGCGGTGCTAGATCTTGGGATATACATGCTGCAGCTAGTTCAATTCATATACAAGGACGCCCCAACGGACTTGGTGTGCACCGGGCACTTGAGTAAGACGGGCGTGGACGAATCCATTTCTTGTGCACTGAAGTACAAGGATGGCCGGACGGCGACACTATCCGCACACACCCGCGCAACTATGACCAATAAAGCTGAAATTACAGGAACTAAAGGATCTGTCACCGTAAGTTAATGGATTTTGAAATGTTTTTCATAACCATGAAATCAGGAATGAGAAGATGTAGAATCATTAGGCAGAATACCCAACTGCCTAGGGGCCCCGCGCACGCACAAAAGACATCGAAAATGGAAAATCATATGGAAAAAAGTAATTGGTAATAAATTAATTAAATAGTTTTGTATTCTCAATGACAATATCATTATCGTTTTTCTTTCAACTGACAGAATCAGTTTATTTGAATCTTTAAACGGCCGAGAAAAAGCCCCGAAAATTGTATTGCCTGGGGACCCCGACATGGTTAATCCGGCCCTGCGGAGAAGTACCACACAGTGTAGGACGTCCACCAACGAGGTGGACGGATGATCTGGTTAAAGCCGCGTGCTCATGGTTGATGTAAGCCGCTTCCAACTGAAACAACTGGAAGTATTATGGTGGTGACCTACATATATCCTACAGTTAACGTTATATAATGATTATTGTATACTGTGTATACATTACGGTGCAGTGTACGTAGCCTATGCACTTTTAAACGTTGAAAGCGGCCGACGATAGCAAAATTTAAAGTAGTTTAAATTGTACGGTCACGATCGTTACTAAGCACCCATTTCGTGAAAAAGTCCTTTGAATTGTCATACAAAATGACAGATATTCGACCTTACGTGGATCCCAAATTAACGATCGTCACTGTACTATTCAGCTGCTATTGGTTCATCATCACTTGCATCCACCGATTTCCCGCAACTCACGATGTCGTCAGTCCACCTGGTGGGAGGCCTGCCAACGCTTCGTCTTCCGGTTCGTGGTCGCCACTCGAGGACTTTTCTTCGTTATCTGTTCTTCGAGCAATGTGGCCCGCCCATTGCCACTTCAACTTGCATATTTTTCCAGCTATATCGGTGACTTTAGTTCTTCGCTATTTGTTAGTGTGGGCAATGCTGTTAGATTCACTCGCTCTGTCTATGTATACAGTTGCCAGTTTATACAAAAAACTTTTGCATTTTTTTACGTTTCGTACTTGGACGATCTTTAATTTAATTTCATAAAAATAACATCTGTAGCTGGCAACTGAAAAATTGACAATTGAACGAGAGAAGTTTCATCAAATCCCATTCTATAGCAGTTTAATCGCATAGTAGATAATTGCTATAGAATGGCACCTTTGAGTATTTAATTTATCTTCAAAGCATGGCACGTAGAATGATTGACTGCTTCGGTAATCTGTTTGCGGACATTACGCTTCGCAATCTCAAATTACCGACTGACTGACTTAAACTACGTAAAATTGTGGTGTCAATCTTTATCAGTTGTAGAAAAACATTTCCTTAATCGTATTAGCTTTACAATTTGTTTGTGGAAAAAAGTAGAATGGTGTAGATAAGCAATCTATCTATACATATAAAATGCTTTGTCCTGAATGACTGACTGAAGGATCAACGCACAGCCTAAACCGCTGATCGTTGAAGGTTTCTAAGCTTTATAGAAGTTATGCAATTTTAGAATACGGCCTCATAAGGACTTAGAGTTCGAAATTTGAAAAGGTAAGGACTAGAACAGCCATGCTAATATAAATGCGAAAGCGTGTGTGTTTGTATGTTTTTCCGTCTTTCACGCCGTAACGGAGCGTATTTTTGGCATAGAGATATTTTATGGGCCCGAGAGTGACATAGGCTACTTTTTATCCCGGAACCATGCACAGTTATTTATTTCCTACCATTACCATTTTCTTTTTACTACCATTTTCTTGTTCTTAGTACCTAATGATGTGACATTGGTTTTGTTTGATTCTGTTCCCTGTAGGTATATTTTGTTTTATCATGCCATCACTGCCATTATCAGTCGAATGGTATGTATACACAACCTTAACGTTTAGTTAACAAAGTCGTGTATACATATTTCTGTAATTTTAGCTGCATCGATCTCTTTGTCAAATAGTCGACTGTACATGGATTAGTTTTTTTTTTAATAACGGCGCACGTTTCTTTACTTACCTTTTTTTGCTACCGCTATCAATTTGTAGGGTCTGTCTGTTTGACTAGTGACCGGTCTGCGAGACAGGCATAAGCTAAATGACTAGTAGAGTAGGTACCCGATACTTAGTGAAAAAATGAAAAGCAGGATAGAAGGGTGCAAAATAATTTACGATCTATTGTACAGTCCAACCTACCAAAAAATAAAAAAACATGAAAATCGATCGAGCCGTTTCGATGTACTACGTACCACGAACGCCGTGACACGAGATGTTTACATATTAGAAGATTAAAAATCTCACCAAATTAACTAAGCAAAATTCAAATATTTCACTCGCACAGCTTAGTTCACTTTCCGACGTTATCTACCCAAGATTGGTTGCAACATAAAGAATTTTCAAAAACATTTTATTTTTAGTTGGAATTCTTCTGGTGCCCCACGACGCTGCGTCTATCCGCCGCCAACATAACAGAATGGACGCTCCCCAAAGGACAGTTCAATTTCCACTTCCACAATAGCGCCGGCCTCAGCTATGAAATACAAGAGTGCTACGATTGTATTACTAAAGGTGATTTTTTTTAAATGAAGGTTGAAAACATTATGATTCTTTCATCTTAGAAATATATAAGACTTAGATAATAATTAAAATCAATTGGAAACTAGTACTTTTTAAGGCTCCGTTTGTAAGAACCCCTTATAGTTTCGCCATGTTTGTCCGTCTGTCTGTCTGTCTATCCATCCGCGGTTAAGCTCAGAGACCGTTAGTACTAGAAAGCTGTAATTTGGCATGAATATATTGTATACTACATATCAGTCACGCCGACAAAGTGGTAAAATCTTGAAAAATTTCATAGTTAATATATCAAATTTATAAGGATAATATATAAAATTATAGCGGCTAAGATTCCTTGAGAATTATTAGTAGTTTTAAGAATAAATAGCAGCCTAAGGTATGAAACATTCCTAAATAGAAGATTCCGTACACAATACGAAACCCTTGGAAAAATGTTTCTCGATTTTTTCGTAATGGCTATGGAACCCTATCCTGGACGTGTCCGACACGCTCTTGCCTTGTTTTTTTTTATAATAAAAAACAGGACTGTCTCTTTCATCGGCTTCGACTAATTTATTGGTTGCCATGGGCGTTGCAAGCAAAAATTATAACCTGCCTAAATCCGCCCGGATTGCTACCACCATCTTGCTCGCTAATACTGCCGTGAAGCAGCAGTGCTTGCATTGTTGTTTTTCGGCGTGGAGAGTAAGACAACCGGGGAAATTACTGGCACTTGAGGTATTCCATCTTAGGCCTTTAGGTTGACAACACATTTGCAATACCCCTGGTGTTGCAGATGTTTATGGGCGGTGGTGATCTCTTATCAACAGGAGACCCACTGGCCTGTTTGCCATCCAGTGGAATAAAACAAATCTTGATCTTTTCACGTATGACTTCATGTTCACTATATTTTCCCGGAAAAGTAGGTACATACATTAATTAATTTTACACATTATATTTCAGGTTTACTAGAAAGTCCAAAATTGACCTTGGAGGAGAGCATTTTGCTGGCCAAATTATCAGACACCATGAGAGCTCAGATTGGAGTGCTAGAAAGTGAACTTTAAAGTTAAGGGACCGAATTCCTAACATCAAATGCGAGTAACACAGTGTAGAGGAATCTGCCATTAATCAATGGGACAGTAAGCTTATATTTGATGATCAATGAATTATTATATAATTTAGACGAAAAAATCTAATTTCCCAGCGTCCCAGTGCACAAGTCGTATCATTCCTCGCTTACTGTCTTATAAAAAAAACTATCCCATGTCAGGGAAGACAATATGTGCGAGCAAGCTGAGAGGGACGACGTAAGATTAAATAAATAAGTATTTATTCGTTAGCTATATTTTCTGGATAAAGAATCAGTGGAACAAGTGGAACAAATTGAATGTGATATTGACCATGTATTATTACACGTAATATTTGTATCCTAAGATATAGTAGTCAGATGCCGTTACGTTCCTAAGTTAATATTAATGAATCCCGCCAATGTTGTAATGAAGCCAGTAAAGAAGCAATAAGTGACTTACTCCCGGAGCAATTCGTTGTTCTTGCGAAGTAGCACATGTGCTAATCGTGTACTTAAAAATGTACATACTTACCTCAACCAACTGTGATTGTATCTGTCCAGGAGTCAAATGTATTATACACTACTATTTATAATTAAATGATATGAAATGGTTGTTAAAATATTTAATCTGCATTCTTACCTTTGTACAAATTTCCAAAACAGTATTCGAGTTATTCTCTGCTTTTTTATCTATAATATTTATCTCTTAAATTGTAATATTTTTGCCCAAAGATCCCTTGTGGGTCCGAAACTGTAAATTCTAATAACTACTTGTATTTGTACACCTGCTTATCTAATAAACAGAGTGAATTTACTTACTATCCTTCGCGTTTCAATATTAAATTTTGTTCTTGTAAGGTATGAGTACCCGTCACTGTCCCAATGGTTGTCGTCTTAAATTCGTCATTAACAATATAGGTGACAGCAGGATGTGAGTGTGTCATCCATTGGGCATTAGCGAATCAAGCACTCGGACGTATACCTGATAGTGAAAGTCTTCAATTACAACAATAAATTTGAGATTTAGATGCAGGTAACAGACTTTTTGAATTAAATTACCTATAAAAGACTATTTTTACGTGTAATTCTACAACACAACTACAACTTGGGGATCTTGAAAACGATAGCCTATGAATCTCAGAGCCGGCAACGCACCTGTGATACCCCTCGTGCGGTGACTCTGCTTGCTTTCCATCAGATAACCTAATGCTCTTTTTTCCCCCTCTTGCATATAAAAAAATCTTAGGACGTCGGCATTACCTAATCCTATTCGAAAAGAAAACTTATATTTTTATATTTCGCGAGTAAACAGATAGCAGAAATAGTCCGCGAAATCACCATGAAACAGCGGGTAGGTACCTATTGCAACAGTGGTGAAGGCGCTGGCTTTATTTATAACTAGGTTAATCATTAAACGGAGGAGAGAATAAAACCCATATCTAAGATCATCATTTAATTGCTAAATGTCTGAAAGACGTCGCGCATGATTTTGCAAGCGTCGCGGATTTGTTGCTCCGTGATGACGAGCGGCGGCGCGAGGCGGATCACTTGCCCGTGCGTTGTTTTGGTCAGCACGCCGGCGTCGCGCAGCCGCAACACCACGTCATAGGCTGAGATTTCTGAGGAGGAATAAATGGGCCTTAGAAATAGTAGACCTTAAGTACTAGAAAGAGGCGACATGGGTCACCGCCCACGGCTTCGCGGTCAAAGAGGCATCGTGCCTCGAATCGTTTTTTTGCTCATTCAAAAATCCATCATCTAATGTGTGGTGAACTGTGGTGTGCCATCAGGGCCTCGTAAAAGTTATCGTGCCCACGTCATATTCAGATCCTGCGCCACCAACGGTACTGGTACTCAATTAAGGAGAAAAAACAATAAATCAATTTTATAAGACTTGTCAGTCAGTAAGTATAGTTGGAGATAGGCATTGCGCACAGACTTGAAATATAATTAGTAACTGCAAACCGTCGCAGCCACTGACCTCAGATAATCTGAGACACACTCGTGCACCGTTGTAAAAGTTACCTACCCAAACAAATGACAAAATAAAATTTTTGAAAACCAGAAGTTTAAAGATTGAACTGGCAACAATTTTGTATGGTTGGTTGGTAATGTTTGGTTGCTTAGATTCTCCTTTATTCCTATTTTTCTTCATCCAAAAAATAAAGTAACCATCATCATTGTCAATTTCTGGAATACCACGGGGTATTAAAAAAAAAAGATGATGTTAGTGGTTGGCATAAAATATTACGTACTGTCATTGACGACCATGGCAAACATGAGTCCTCGGCCGCGCACGCTTGTGACGGCATTCTTCGGTATCTTTTCCAATTCTTCGCGCAGCACGCTCTCCAATTTGGCTGCGTTCTCGCACAATTTCTCTTCCAATAATACCTGCACAAATAGTAACCATTTGCCATGTAAATTGTGCTTCGTTTTAAATGTTAGGTACCGCATAAAATACGTCGTAGACTATAGTTTACATCAGGTGAGCCAACCTTTGGTGGCCTTAGGAAGCTGCCGTCTCAACCTAGGCACACGTACGTAACAGTACCTAAGGAGAACGTAAGACTGCCAAGCAGCTTCAAAGGGGATGAAATATTGATTCATTGAAAAAATCATATGTTCATTGTAAATAAATAAATATTTCATTTCAAATCTATTGTTTGCGTTGGATTTATCTGGATTACCCCGGTGAAAACTCGTAGGTATGACTATCATAGATTATTATGGATTATGGTTACCTTCATTGCTTCGGTAGCTACAGCGCACGCCAATGGATTACCACCATACGTCGAACCATGTGTACCAGGAGTAATCACCTAAAACAAGTTACAAAAGCAATTTTGTAAGACGTGAGTACTATTGCTGGTTCGGTACAGCGCGAATGACCAGACAAAAAGCGTTGATACTTCGAAGTTAATTGGTTTACATAAAATGCAAAATAAGATACAGACATCAATATTAATTCTTAAACATATAGTTTTATAATTTTTTTTTAAACTTCAACCAATTATACTAAATAAGTATGTAGTGTAGGTAATTTCGATTGCTTTATTAGGTAGGTGATACTTACATCCATGACACTGTTGTTTGCGAGCACTGCAGAGACTGGCAGCGCACCACCACTCAATGCCTTGCCCAGAATTACAATGTCAGGCCGAACGCCCTCGTGCTCTACCGCCAATAGCTTGCCGGTACGACCTGGAGGTAACAAGGAACTCATCATTATTAAGAACGCAGTAAGTAGAGTGCGTTCAACTTGGACACCTATGATCGTGTTGATGACGGAAACACTTATTGTTATCTTAATAAAAAAGTTATGACTCAAAAATTTGAACTCAGGCAGAGTTCTAGAGGACTAGAAGGCCTTGCCGGTCCTTTATGGTGTAAATAAGGAATAAGGGCGGGTTTACCGGCAGCCACAAGGGATGCGAAGTTCTAAAATAGAACTAAAGCTTCACCTTGCACAAGTGGTGAAGTATATCTTAAATAATAAAAAATACAGGCAGGATCATGCACTTGACAAAGATGAATGTCTGTAAGATGGGTAAGCCCAGTAGTACAGTTCTTTTGAGTTTTGTAGCTATAGACTATATAAATAATGCGTTTAGAAGAAACGTCTCACCCAATCCGGTTTGCACCTCATCGGCTATCCACAGCACGTTGTGCCGGGTGCAGAGCTCGCGGACCTTCCGAAGGTACCCGTCGTCCGGGATCACGACGCCGGCCTCGCCCTGGATCGGCTCCACCATGAACGCCGCCACGTTCGGGTCTTGCAGGGCTTTCTGAAAGCATACACAGAACTATACTGACTGCCATAAAATTCCGTTGAATGTTGCATTTGCAGTGCATAATTATTATCATACTGTAGTTACTTGTAGTGCCATCTTGTGAACAAATATAGCAACTCAAACATCCTACATCGCACAATCGAAGTTACATAACGCAGACGACGCATAAAATACAAGTTCCGACGCTCTTCCTTCGGACTTCAGTCCTCAAGCATACCTAACATCTTCTGGAGAGAGATTATCTCTCTATTGTAGCCATACTTGTAAATGCGAAAGATGTGTGTGTTTAAGTTTTCTTCTATCTATACGCTTTAACGGCTAGACTTATTGGATGGGATTTGATGTTCAGATTACTAGATTTCTGGAATACCACATAAATACCTAGACTAATTTTTCCCTGTTTCCAAGGAATCGGGATTTACACAAGTATAATTCTAAAATAATAACTACCTACCAAGTACCTATAGATACATGATATTTTGTATGGATGGATGTTCTATATGCAATGTAAATGAAGATCACGATGTACCTAATCTTGTAATACCTACTCGCAGTAATAATATCTATTCTATACGTATTATGACGGGAACCGAATGGATTGGGGTGGAATACTCCTAACCCAAAGTAAAATGACAGTTGAGCAAATTATGAAGACATAATTCGTACGACTTTCACACTCAACCATAACAATACGACGTCATGCGAACAACCTTGAAATCTATTTAAGTCACATGAAATATGTCGGGATTCAATTGGGATGACTATTGACTGACTAAATACTAGCTCTCGTTGGCTGATACAGTACTATTACATATTCTGTGCTGATACATTAAGTAACTAGCTACCTACTTTTTATTCTTGGTTTAACTTTAAACTATTCCAAACTACCTAGGTAGATTAGATACCTGATACTGTACTCCAAGTAAATTCGGATAGAAGGAGCGTGCAAAAATATCTGACACGTCCTTCCGGTCCTAGAACTAGAGTCGTATCAGATATTTATGCACGCTTGTTGTGTCAGATATTGGTGCTGGTGACTGTACACACCAAAAATTAGTTAGGTAAGTATAAATTGGCAGGAGACTTTACTTTTACGTTTTAATATTAAAAAGCTGCGTTACTTATCTACGTACCTAATTTTATTGCAGGAACCCGTGACCAAAGAAGCATATTATTGAAGCATTGGTCCTGCCCTCACGCTTCACGTAGTAAATACTTAGGTAATTTAATTTTAGGTGATTTTTGGATTAGGAAATGTTAATATTTACTTGAGTTTCGCTAGCTCACCTCAAGTGCCGGGATATCATTATAGGGTATGAGCTCGAAGCCCGGCATGTAGGGCCCGAAGCCCTGGAAGCAGGAAGGGTCTGACGACGCCGACACCGCCGACAACGTACGGCCCCAGAAGTTGCCCTCCGCGAAGATTATCTGTAAAAGAATCAAGTTCCATATAAATTGTGGTGATCAACGATCAAAAACACGAGTTATTTATTTAAAGATGTGCTGAGCACAACTCAGTACTCGGTCGGTACTTATCGACTTACAATAATAATATTTTTTGCGATCGGAATTAAACCATATTTCTTTTTTTTTATTCGACTGGATGGCAAACGAGCATGTCGGTCTCCTGATGGCAAGGATCACCACCGCCCATAGGTAAACATCTGCAACACCAGGGGTATTACAGATGCGTTGCCAACCTAGAGGCCTAAGATGGGATACCTCAAGTGCCAGTACTAGTACTAGTGACACTAGGCAACGGATAAACATACTTACCTATATAGATAAATAGATACTTAAATACATATATTAAACATCCAACACCCGAGAGAACAAACATTCGTATTATTCATACAATATCTGCCCCGGCCGGGATTCGAACCCGGGATCTAAAGCTTCTTCGTCATGTTCTCTAACCACTTGGCCATCCGGTCGTCAAACTGGAAAGGGCAAACCCAGAAATTGCAAAAGTAATGAATGTCAGCTTTCTACGCAAATTGTTTTGCACCATCGAATCGAATGCCAAGGGATCCGCCCTGACTGCAATTACAACATTGACAACGGGTCACTCACCTATTTATTAGGGTACGGCTACGTACCTTAAGTAACGAAGTTTGTTATTTTTAAATTAACCTACGACGACCTTGTGATATTTTAGTATATGGGCCAATCAACTTTTTACCGCCACTAATCTGTCCGCGGTATTTTTCAAACAATTGCAGATTTTTGTAAGTAAACATGTTTTTTCTGTAATTTAATAGATGGTGTAAATGAATACATGCCATCCTACGTAAGTACAACCTATTAAACCGTGAAATATCTTGTTGGAACTACGATTTTTTGGTAACGCCAGAGACAATTTTGGTAACGCAGGAGACGCCCAAAGTGTCGGTAAAATAGTTGATTAGCCCATATACTTCATGGAAACCGTAAGTGATAGTGATATTGAGGGGTATTCGGTTTCATGTCATATGGCCTTACCTAGGATTACTTGCAGTAGTCCTTCAGTTCCTTTCTCTCCATACGATTAATTCTTCTTTTTTTGTATCGCCAAAGGAACTACTGCGAATAATAATCCCTTGGCTAAGCAAAGCCTGGACTTGGTACCTACCTTAGCCTGTTTATAGGGAATCTTCTTAACATCATATCCCCACTTGCGGGCAATTTTGCAGGCGCTCTCACCACCTTCCACGCCTGTGTTCATGGGCAGCAGACGGTCAAAGCCCAACAAATCTGTCATGAACTTCTCGTACTGGCCGAGTTTGTCCGAATAGAAAGCTCTGCAAGAAAAATGCCACCACATAAATTACTCAACCCATCCCATCTACCACACATCTATCACCCATCTCATGGGGGGTCTACCCATTTACTCAACTTCCTGTATGGAGGGCCCACAAATAATACAAAAAAAATCCAGAGAAAAAAAATTTCGAGAGAGAGGGTTGCGAGGGCTTCCTCTTTACAAACAATTATAAATAGATAAATAAATAAACAAATATCACGTCTGCCCTTCTTAAAATGGGCCCAACAACTTATCTTCTATCTAGGTATAGTAATAAACGCAGCGCCAAACCAAATCTTTGATACCATCGTGATGATAAAAAATGTCGTCTTTTCTACTGAGCACTCTGGATATTGCGATGGTACTTATTCCAGCCGCTTAGTACATGCGAGATAGAGGTTCCAGTAAAAATGGACAAAAGGCCTATTTGGACTGTAGTGTATTAAATTTATACTAAAATGCCCGAGGTGTGTAGTGTGTAGTGTTAGGTAGATATAGTGTATTAGCGTCCTACCTGGATACGAGTGTGAGCTGATCAGCTTGCTTCTTGAGCGCGTCGACGATTCTCGGGTGGCAGTGACCCTGGTTCACCGCCGAGTATGCGCTCAGGAAATCGTAATACTTCTTGCCTTCTACGTCCCATACGAATACGCCTGAAACATGGATATTTTCGTTATAGCCTGACCAAAACTGAAGAAACATCCGGTTCGAAGGACCAACTTGAAATATTGTGTCATAATGTGAATTAATGTCAAATCATCAAAATTTTTTTTGGCGCGAAAGTAAATTTAATATAATAACTAATAACCGATTTAATAAACTTTATTTTAATTAACTATGCCACCATCAGTGTTATTTAACGATGACACAAATAGAATGGAATTGTTATTAATGTGTCTAAAATTGTGAAATTAATTAGACTCAAAGGTCTATTTTTATCAACTTATTACTGTACAAACACGCTAGCACCTGTATCGTTATATATTAATAACGCAAACGACAAACAAAGATTAACTAAAAGCTTAATTATTTTTTCACGAGCGCAAATAATGAAAATTACGTACCTAGTACTGATCATTTGATTGAACAAGTCTATTATTACCTCCAAGTCATACCATTAATACATGTACCTACCAAAAAATTTCAATATTTACAGACATTGACATAAAGATTAACGTAGGTAGCTACACAAGTGCCAAGAAGTATTTGTCTTAGGCACAGAGAACAATATATCTTAGGCTACGAAGTCAACAAATACAGCATTGTATTGCGACATGTCTGGCTCCTAATCTCGCGTGATCGTCGTAAACAGTATTACTTTATAACCACTTCATAAACTTAACACTTAAACACAGGTGGTAAACAGTATTATATTATGACCACTCCATAAACTTAACACTTAAACACAGGTGATAAGAAAAATCAGAACCGTTCCAGATTAGACATTTAGGATTTTCGTGCCGCACGCCGCACGTTAAAAGATATCGGGCAATAAAAAGATGATAGACCTAGAAAATTCATGGAAATACCTAATATTTCTTTGTTAGCAAAAATTTTTTTAGTACACTAGCTGACTATCCTTTTTGTCCTACCAAGTTTCAAGTCGATGCCATTCACCGTTAAAGTTCCATCATGCGAAAGCAGTCCTAGTTGGACCACCGAAATATCAGTAACACATTATTGCATTGTCACTGAACTAGATAGGTACTTAGCCTAATTTCAGCTCAATCGGATACCAGCAAGATACCAGGAATTAATTTAAGTCTCAGATCCTTAGTGTAAGCTTTCGGTTACAAAATAGGGATGGGCAAATGAGGAAAAAATATCGATATATATCGTATCGATATTTTTCAAATATATCGATAAATATTGACTAAAAAATATCGATATGTTGATATATCGATATTTTCTGCACAATAAGCGATTATCTATAAAAATTGTCAAAATATTCGAAATTTTAAAGCAAATACCCATCTGGCTGTTTTGACATCAGTTTTATTATTCAAAAAACAGGTACATAAAGCCAAGAAAAATCATCAACACGACAAGAAAATTACATTACTCAAACCAGTAATCTGTCTGATATTGACATCAGGAGCACTCTTTGTTTGATGTGCTCTCCTGTTATTCTGCTCCTATCTTTCGGCACAGCCAAATTCACCACTGAAGCTTTAAAAAATATATCGATTTTGATATCTGAAAATAAATATCGAAAGTCGATATCCTATCGCGGGAAAAAATATCGCTGATTTATATCGATTTTTTTCTGAAAAAATGTCGATATTTTGATATATCGATTTTTTTTTACCCAAGCATTACAAAATACGTCTCGAGCGCGTTCGCGTTAAAATCTCAATTTATATGGAAACACGAACAGCGCCTCTAGCGGAACGTTTGCGATGTTCGTGTTTTCATAAAAATTGAGATTAACGCTAAAGATCGAGACGTATTTTGTAACCGAAAACTTACACTAAGGGAACAGTTTCCTCGGCTGTGGGAAGGTAGATATGTATTTCGTACCTTCACCGCGGCTAAGCGCGACAGGGACGGGTGCGTAGTTGCGGCAGCCATGTTTGTCCTCCAAAGCGAAGATCTCCTTAGAGCTCAGATTCTGCGCAGCCATATTCTGTCAATCAACAAGTGAATTTCATCAACCTCAACCCTTATCTTCACTATAAATAGCCGCCGTTCAAATAGTATGCAAACAAAAATGGTCAACAGCGATAAGATTCATTCACTATTTAACTGGAAAAAACCGACTATAACACGTAGTTCGATGCGCCTAATGACCTGGTCTTATCAAAAGTCAATTAAGTCCTTCTTCAGATGTAAAGGGAAAGTCCAAACACGAAATCAATTTACGTTCCGATGAGATTAGGTATTTCACCAGGTTTTGGGTTATTTAACTGTTGTCCACTATCCACAATCGATTCCCTAAAATAAGTTATTATGTACCTATCCTCTTTTCCATACTTATACTAACTGCATACAAAAAACCGGCCAAGAGCGTGTCGGACACTCCCAAAATAGGGTTCCATAGCCATTACGAAAAAATTTTGTAATATTTTTCTAAGGATTTCGTATTTTATACGGAATCTTCCAAGTTTAGGTATATCTTATACCTTAGGCTGCTATTTATTCTTAAAATACTAATAATTCTCAAGCAAACTTAGTCGTTAGTTAGTTTTCCTTGAAAGTTTAATATTACATATTACTTACTACCATCCTGAATTTTTTCAAATTTTTCCACCCACCGGTTTAGATTTTAGAGGGGGGGACGCTCGATTTTAAAGAAAATTTTCACTTTAAAGTTGAATATTTCGCAAAAAAATCACTAAATCGAAAAATCGTTTTAGCAACCACCTAGTGCTTTTAAAAGACCTATCCAACGATACCCCACACTACAAAATTGGATACTACAAAACAGTCTATTATCGGCATAGTTTATCATATACATTCGTGCAAAATTACAGCTTTCTAACATTGATAGTCCCAGAGCAAAGCCGCGGACGGACAGACAGACAGACATGGCAAAACTATAAGGGTTCCGTTTTTGCCATTTTGGCTCTGGAACCCTAAAAATGGACACCTTTGTTACTTAGAGAGCCAGTTGTACAGTCCAGGAAACTGCATCACTGGGTACCAGGATGGAACATTTTCATAATCGTTTCGCTATCATTTCTTTGGCAAATGAAGGGATATCAACATGACATTAGTAGCACAAAGGTTCCACCCTGGTACGTGATTCGGTTTCCTCGACTGTACTTAATGTAGGTACTTATACTAGTATACCGACGACATCGGGTCCAATTCTAGAAAAGTTCGAAACACCACGAAGCACTCTTGTTTTACCTTTCAGTGCTATGATACCATGAAAGTACCTACCTAATAATGACCAACCTATGTATGTAAGTACTTATTAATATTACCTACTTACATTTTTTATTCTATCTAGTATGACGCACGACTCCACTTACAAAGTTAGTTAACAATTTTTAGGTACTTATTAGTGCCATTTATGTTCTCAGGACACGCATTTATTATTTAAAAAAAATCTTTAATTCAATAACGTGATTTAAATTAGTTAAGTTATTAAAATATGCTTAATTCGTGTTGTGTAGCTTCGCTGACTCACAATAAGCGTGTTCAGAAAATTATTATAAACGCTGAAATTGGAGTCGTAAATATACATGCTACAGTTTAACACGTATTTAAATATTATTTTAATTTACAGAATTTTTTTTTTTTTATTTGTGGATAGTACCTACTTAATTTATTTCTACAAAATATTTTTCACGTTGATTTTTAACTTACCTAATCAATAAAATTGCTTAAAATAGAAATAAGTATGTTTATTAATAAAAGTGAAAATATTAGAATTAAATCGAATGATTGGCTAATAATCTAATAAAAACAAATACCTACTATTATTGTGACAGGAAGACAAAGATGATAATAGTACAATTTATAAATGCAAAATTATTTCAAAATCTTCATAAAATTTCAAAGATATTCTAAAATAAAGAACAGTTTTGTGTAGGTACTATATTATAGATACAGTAAAAAATAAATAAATTTAATATTAAATAAAATGATTAAAAACAATAATTAACTAAAATAAATTAAATTAGGTTATTATGATGTATTTAAATTCGGAACTTACCGAAGATGATATTTCTGCGCCGTGTATCGCGATACTGGAGAAATTATACTACGTATTCTCTTTTATAGGTGCAATTTCTCAGAGATTAGAGTAATCAAGTATGCAAATATTCAATTAAAATAAGACAAACAAAGGCATTGAACTAATAATAATATATAATCAATTATTGATGTCGGGACGTAAACAATTCCATTCACACAGCGCCGCCTCCATTGATTGGAGATGCTTTGGAAAATTACAAGGACCCGTCTTTTGTCTTAATCAGTGTGCCTATCCAAAAATAGTCACTTGGAGACTTGGAGCTTCAAATATACGTACTTATCAAACATTTTAGACTCCGTGGTCTGTGGTATCATAATGTTAAAATAGATTGCAATGCACTAACTGTTTTGAAAGGTTGTTAATTTCCGTTTATTGCATTTACCTCCTGTCTGAATAAATAAACTCGTAAACTGAAATACCGAGCTTTGCTCTACTTAAATCTCGATAAAATAAGCGTTTTTCCCAAAGATAAGATAAAGCTAAATCATTTTGCCATCCGATCCCCGAAAACCCCTTCGTACCAAATTTCATCGAAATCTTTGGAGCCGTTTCCGAGATATATTTATATACAAGAATTGCTCGTAAAAAGGTATTACATATAAAACAGGGTGCTACATTCATATCGGTGTCAGTATGGGAAAGTTTGAAACTATATGCATACGGAGATCGTTCTTAGGAACCATGCCATTGGTTTTAATAACAAGAAAAACTACAACCTTACATTTTCAAAACTTATACTCAAGTCGGGAATCGAACCCGGATGTTTTCAAAATAAAACTTACATTATAAAAAAATATGAAATACAATGCATTTTATTCATTCTAGATATCGTGTTTCATAGTAACATTTATTGCTTATGACCTTCATTACCGATATCGAAATAGAAATAATGTATGTTTTATTTTTCAAAACGACCGGATATATTATATTACCTAGATGCCCGACAAAGACTAGAAATAAGTACTTACCTTATGGCTTTCTGACTAATTTTTGTATTCCGTTTTAAATATAAAATATGTATGAAACATTAAAATGCACCCCGTGCCTAGGCGTTAGTGTAGGTACTTACCCTTTCATTACCCAACAAACAATTTGGCGATAAAAATAGACCGTATAGTAGCTTTGAGTGGTAGAGTAGCTTTACAAGGTCTACAGTTATAGCTTTTGGTGACACTATGGAGCTAATTGAATACATTAGTCAGCTGGCGATAGTAAAGTGATTTAATAGAAATTAGAAAAATATAATAACTTTAAGCTGCAAAGTGGAGCTATAAGCTACCACGTTATAGCTTATAGTTGCAGCTGTAGGGTGATTTTATCACTGAAAGCTCTTTTGGAGTGTCTATTAACGCGTCTTAATGCTGTCGCTCTGTAAGAGTGTTATGTTTACCTTCTAGTGCTAAATGTAGCCTTTAGTGTTAAATAAGCTGTAGGAAAATCTTAAAGCTGTATAAAGGTTATAGTGGCAATTCTAATAACTCTCAATGAGTGAGTGATATAACGGAGTTAGGGTACCCCGTTGAAACACTGTGTAGCTGTTTTAGCGTTTATGGTGCTACAAAAGAAATTGAAGGTATAGCTCTTTAAGAGCTTTAAGTGTTAATAAGATATGTAATAACTCTATTTTAGAGTTATCAGTTCTACAGTAGTAATAAATATGACTTTTTTAGTTAGCCTTGCGCTCCGAAGTGATAGTATAGAGATATCGGAATGTTTAAGAGTTACAGACAACAACGCCATTTTCGTTTACAAATAATAACCTTAAAATGGCAAACATAATCATGAAAATTAAGTATAATTTAGTGTACAGTCTTCAAAAATATAAGATCTAGTTACTTTACTACACCCATTTGCAAACCTAACCCGTTAAATTAACTTTTCAAAAAAAAAAATGCACCGTAGTATTTTATCGTCTAAAATTTTAATCGAAACGTCGTATTTCTAAGGCGCTTGAAAACTGAGATGTAAAATATCATATATAATAACAGAAAACTTACAACCGCAATAGTTTTTCACGTATCTACGTAAAAATAACTGATATTAAAATAACGCACTTACCGTTTTCCGTCTTTCCCGTCGCCATTACAATAATATTAGCACTGTTCGCGTTTTATCATTAAAAATGACACATGTTAATTTCCAAATAGAAATATTTCTATAAAATTTAATACAATAGTGTACACTAAGAGCTTTTGTATCACGCAAAGAGTTTATTTTCACCACTGTAGCTCTTTTGTCGCGCTTTAAGTGATATAAGAAAACATTCTACAGGTTTCATAGAACCCTTGGCGCAAGTTACGGCTATTGTAGCTCTTTATTATCTCCTTTATTCGCGGAGAGTTTATTTTCACCACTGTAGCTTTTTTGTTGCGCTTTAAGTGATATAAGAAAACATTTTACAGGTTTTATAGAACCCTTGGTACAAGTTACGGCTGTTGTGGCTCTTTATTATCTCCTTTGGTAATATGCGTCGCTGCTGTAGCACTATTATACCACTTGAAGTGATAAGGTCTGTGCCAAAATCGGACTATAAGAGAGTTATAGCGTGCTATATCGCTAATTTTTAGGTCGTGCTAGAGCTAAAGGAGTTTAAAAGAACTAATATACGGCGGTTATAGAGCTTATCTTATCGCCAAATTGTTAGTTGGGTATTTTTGAAATTTTGGAATACATAAATATGGTTTTTCCTACTCAGAATCAAGAGCACAATCGATTCCGATAGTTTAAAAAAATTACCCACAAAAAATGACAGTTTTACGACGTTTTTTTCATACACTTAGTATGGGCGTGACAAAACTGACTCATAAAACTTAGTATGAAAAAATGGGGATTTTTTCCAAAAATTTAATATCATGAAAGGGTACACTTTTAAAAAAAAACGCTCGCCTATGCTATAGCTACCACCAGCTAATATGTATAATCAATCGATGATGGCTGGCCCGCTTTTTCCCGTATCATATAAAAAAAACATCAATGTAGATATTTAATTGATCTCTTCAAGAGAGCGAGACCTCTGTAATGTTTCGGCTGCCTTCAGTGGCTGGGCACGTCCAGTCTACTATCTTACTTAGGTACCTAGTACACCTACATCATTTTCATTTAGTTCATAACGACACAGAATTCCAGCAAAAAGTTACGCAGAATATAAAACTAAGATAGATTATGCAAGTACAACAAATATTTGAACGTTCACCAAGTTCCAGAAAAATAAACATAACTATTTTATTTTTTCACACTGTGATAAATTCTTGTAGCTTTTAGGCTATACCTACAATACCTAAGAGTCCCTACCGAACAAGAAATATATTAGTAGGTTGATGAAACAGTAATAATTATAATGAATGAAAATAAGCAATTTGCGATAAAATGTACGACATGACAACAAAATTAAAATGTGAATAATGAATACAATATACAGTGCAAGCTGACCTTTTTCTGATTTGTTATTAGGTTAAGTTCAAAAGTTCGTGCAGAACGCGGGAGTAGCGAGAAGAGGTGTGTCCGAGACCAAAATTAGCCAACAACTGAGCAGTCAGTAAATTAACGACGACGTTCTGGCTCAATTCGTAGGAAAAACACGCAACGGATCGTCGATATGATAAAAGTTACGTCATGCGGTTGTCTCCCGAACCTAGGCACGCAATTATCATCTTCACTTGTCGCACGATGTATCTTAGTTTTAGTTTATAGAAGTGTACATGGAAACAATGACGTAAATAATTATATGTACCTAGTTACTGAAATAGAATTCGTATTTACATTTCATCGTATACGACCTATCTACATAAGAACATAATAATAAAGCTCTGTTTATACATTAATCGGTTAGTGAGTTGAGTAGGTAGGTACCGCTACCATTAAATATCTAAACTATCGTTGTCTTATCAATTTAATGTTCCACAATGAAAGAAAAATAGCTATAAAGAAGAATGCTGTTGCGTGTAGCGTGTTGGAGGCAGCCGAGTCGCGTTGATCCCAGATGAAGGGTTACGGATTGGCCCGAAACTGTCGAGCTTAACTCGATTTCAGACGCAAGTTATCCGTTATGTTATCATTTAAAATGAGTGTCCTACGGTAGTTTCATGTTCAAAACTCGCTTTCACAAAAAAGCAGCATCGAAATCTTTGTGAGACCTACGATGCACAGATAGATAAACAAAGAGATATTGGCGTTAAACTCCCCTCTTTTTGTGTCCATAGACGTATATAAAGGGGTGGGCGGGTATTCCGTACCCACCACAGGATGTTGGACTACCGATTCAAAATTCTACAATGCTGGTATTTTAATTCACACGAAAATCCATAATAATTAAAATGTCAAAACAATAAAATTAAACATAAAATTAAAATTTACTTCACAAAATTGTGAAAAATGTCAACAAAACAAAAACAAGAGAACAAACAAGGGACATAAAAAAATTAAATGCAAATTTGTATTGTTCTAAACCGGATAATCTGACAAGGACTTTACGGAAATGTTCCCTTAAAAACCGGTAAATTTGCGCCAATTACATGATAACGGTTTGGAAATTTAACCGGTATCCAAGCCTTGACCAGGAGACGCATCCAGAAACGCATTCACACATCGCAGAGCGCAAACCAGCGGCGACCTGCGGCGGGCCACGGTCCGCGAGGCTGGCACCACCAACAGGGGGTACATTACATGGTATTACGTATTACGCCTCACTCGGGACTTCGAGAGCCTACGATCTTGGGTTGAATATTGACCTCTTTGACTGTAGCAAAGCAACACTAAAAAACCGTATACGGAATTTCCTAACAGAAAAACCGTAAGTTATTTTGTTATAAATAGATAAATCGACTTTTTTGGAGTACCTAAAACGCAACGCGCACACACATGCACACACACGCACACACACACACACACATAAGATCATACTAACTCACTCTTGTGGACTCACTCACTAATAATATTTGTTGTGTCTGTGATTGTACGTTTTAAGTTTTAAGTATGATTCGCTAACTGTATTTCTGTGGACATCTGTTATTGGCTTTCTTTTTAGTACCTAAGTCCTATTGTAATGTACTGTATTGCTGTTGATGCCCCAAATAAATAAAATAAAATAAAAAAAAGAACAGCTAAGTATGTGCAAGTTAGATTTAAAACGAGTCTCTTTTTAGAAAACAGGTATACAGTCAGCATCAAAAATAGCTACACACTTTCGTACTTCGTCGTTTTACAGCCCCATAGGTACTAACTGGAAGACGAAGCGTTGGCAGGCGTCCCACCAGGTGGACTGACGACATCGTGAGAATTGCGGGAAACCGGTGGATGCAAGTGGCGAGTTGTCGTTCATGTGGCGTTCTAAGGGGGAGGCCTTTGTCCGGCAGTGGACGTCTTCCGGCTGATGATGATGTAGGTACTAAACCCCATGCGAGATTGTCAAATGTGTCAATGCGACAGAATAAGAAAGCGGTCCGCTACTTTTGATGCTGACTGTAGGTACTGTCACGTTTAACCCACTGATTTTAGGCTGTTTCTGCCAGAGATGTGCGAGGATCTCTGGACATCTTTAAAGCTAAAGTGAACAGACACCTTCTAGGCAAACGTGTATCATTTTAGGCCTCATCTTCGCCTTCCATCAAGCGAGGTTGAGGCCAAACGTGAGCTTATCTATTATATAATTATATAAAAGAAAGTCGTGT
Source organism: Choristoneura rosaceana (assembly GCA_037349165.1). Taxonomy (NCBI): domain Eukaryota; kingdom Metazoa; phylum Arthropoda; class Insecta; order Lepidoptera; family Tortricidae; genus Choristoneura; species Choristoneura rosaceana. The sequence continues at coordinate 6,194,464 of JAZBNJ010000026.1, forward strand.
TAGTTACACCACTCATAACTCAAGAACGGCAAAACAGATTTGGCTGAAAATTGGTAGGGAGGTAGCTTAGAGCCAAGAGACGGACATAAGATACTTTTTATCCCGATATTCCCACGGGATAGGGATAAAATCTTGAAATAACAACCGCTGGGCTTGGAGTCATTAAATTTGGTATGTAGGTAGGTGGACGTCTGGAATTATTCATAGGCGACTTTTTGACCCGATATTCCCACGGGATACCTAGGGATGAAATCTCGAAATAACAACCACTGGGACTAGAGCCATGAAATTCGGTATGTAGGTAGCTCGACCAATGAAATAATACATATGCTATTTTTTAACCCGATATTCCCACGGGATAGGGATAAAATCTTGAAATAATAACCGCTACCCTTAGCGTCATGAAATTTGGTATATAGGTAGTTGGCCGTCTAGAATAACACATAGGCCACTTTTTGGCCCAATATTCCCACGGGATACCTAGGGATAAAATCTAGAAATAACAACCGCTGTGCTTAGAGCCATGAAATTTAGTATGTAGGTAGCTGGACCTCTGGAATAATAGATAGGCTACTTTTTATCTCGATATTCCCACGGGATAGGGATAAAATCTTGAAATAATAACCGCTGGGCTAAGAGTCATGAAATTTGGTATGAAGGTAACTCGATGTCTAGAATAACACATACGCTACTTTTTATCCGGATATTCTCACGGGATAGTTTTGAACTATTTTGAAAACAAATGACTTTCTGCCAAGTACCTATCATGCGGCGCATTCTTCTTGGCAATGATGGTCTTTCCGAAAGCGCTGGTAGTTTAAAAAATGACGTATAAAAGTGCCCATTGCGGCCTATTTACTGAATAAATGATTTGAATTTGGATAGGCAACATTTTTGAAATTTCAGCACTGGGTTTAGAGTCTTGAATTTTGTACAGCTATTCACAACACAACCTCAATGAAGAAAGACCACGATATAAATTTTGGAAATTGCCAGGGGAATTTTTTAAAATCCTGAAAATTTCAAGTGCAACTACCAGACCGATTAGTTTACGCGTGCGAAGCCGCGGGTAAAAGCTAGTTTTTTATAAAAAAAGGAATGCATTGCGAGGAATGTGTTTCTCATCAACCAATAGAATAGAATAATAGAAACGTTTTAACTATCCCTATCGCTTTTACTGTAATACGAATGTTTGTTCTCGGGTTTGGATGTTCAATATGTATTTACCTAAGTATGTATTTATCTAAGTATGTTTATCCGTCGCCTACACGGAAAAAAGGGTGTCTTAGATTAAGACAAATACCTACCCTTGGTCAAGACAATGATATTTCATACATAGCCGGACGCAATATTGTATTGGATGAAGACACATAATTATGGTCTTGGGTTGTAACTATTATCTTACTTAAAGAAAATAAAATAATTACTTGGATTTAAACAATATTCATGAGACTAATAATATTCTTGGTCAAAGAATTCATTTTTTTCCCTGTAGTATCCATAGTAGGTCCAAGCTTTGCTAAGTTTGGGACTAAATCAATTGGAGTGGATATTTATTATTATTATCATTTATTATTCTCACTCCGCTCAACTGTTTCCACTAGAGCTGTGCTGTGTGAGGATAGGTAAATGAAGCTCGCAACACATTCCCGCACCGAACATCTCTGGTGGAAATGCAGCCTTAACCCTAGAGTAGGTAGAGGCGATTTAGCGACCACACCACATGCATTGATTTCGAAATTCAACCTTATTGTTCTAGTAATAAATAAATTACAATTATCATTATAATTATTCAAAATACTACTAGCTTTAAAAATAAATATCCTTTGCCAGGTATATATTCAATAGCTGCTTTAGATTCTGTGGTAGCTGTGTGGTATGCTCCAATAAATGGGGCCTTGGTCAAGTACCTAATACAGACAAATGGAATAGTCAGCGTCATAAATAGTAGTCTCCTATAGTGGTTTAAAACGACAAAACGCCAACTGAAGTGTACAGTAAATTATTAACACTAAGTATAGAATACATGATTTTTACAAAAGAAATGAGTAGGTACCAATCCATATTTAAATAAATAATTTATTCAGTAAACACATCTATTTACAATAACAGCATGAATAAGCTTTAAAAACATTAAAAGCCAAATTCTATCTAGTGGACAAAATACTTATTTGTACCTATTCTATTCACTGATATGAGGTAAAGTAAAAGCACTACTCAAGTGTTTCTTCTATAATTTCTTCTCTGGGTGGTCATCTGGGTGTCCTGTGTGGAATTCACTGTATTTGGGAAAGGTTTCTGCACCTCTTTGAGGCATAGTTGGAAGGGAGCCTCCTTCTGCCAACCTCTTGGCTTCAATCTTCTTTGCATTTTCCTTCTTTAGCTGGGCCATGGCTAGATTCTTGGCAATTTCATCTTCTGTTGGAGGATCTACTCTGTAAAATACAAACATAGATACCTCTTAAACCAATTGTAGGTAATTATTTTCTACTGAAGTTATCATTGTTGTTAAACTGATTGGTGATAGTGGAAATAAAATACAAATATTTTAAAAATAGGTTCATCTTATCTAAATATTAACACGTTCATGTCCCCTGTAAACATATCAGAAATAATGATTATGCTTGTTGGTGGTCTTAAACACAAAATATTATCTGTCTTGTCTCCAGCCTATATGTCTCCAGTAAGCACAAGTCTTTCAGGATATATAATCAAACCAGTGGGTAACTATGACTATTCAGTGTTTCACATATGTAAGTGTAGCAGTGACTGTTAATTTCTCAGATTGTTGCGCTGGCCCATCAGCGATCGCCTTTGAGGCCTTTAAAATGCAAGAATGGGCTCACATGGCAAGTATAATCGGCGATTAAGGGCTGACAATGCGTCTGTGATACCCCTTGTGTTGGCAGCAGTGACTCCCATTAGGTGACCCGCATGCTGTTTTTCCCCCTCTTATCCATACTTAATATTATAAATGCGAAAGTGTGTTTGTGTGTTTGTCCATCTTTCACGCCATAACGGAGCGACGGATCGACGTGATTTTTGGCATAGAGATAGTTTATGGGCCCGAGAGTGACATAGGCTACTTTTTATCCCGGAAAAATGCAGTTCCCTGGGAAACAGCGCGCGATAACCGAATATCACGCGGGCGGAGCCGCAGGCAAAAGCTAGTAAAAAAATATTTTCATAAAATTACCTTCTCATTCTCAACCAAGCTTCCCACTCGGCAGGAATTGGATCTTGGAAATCTTGTCCCTTGGCAGGGTCATACCACCTAGTAGCTTTTCTTTTGCCCCCACTTGGATCTGCCGGAATCTCAAAATAAGCATTTCCTATGTAATCTTTACCTGAAATTTAAATGAATTATCCTTTTACACATCAATATTTCAAGCATTCACTAGTACTGTTATCTAAGAATAAATAAAAACTTTCTGTGCCAGCCAAGCACATGTAAAATAACCATGGTAAAGCTTTCAGAAAGCACAGACTCGGCAAACACTGCAGCTCAAAATATTCCATAGAAACCAACTGAGCACAATTGATGCACTCAGTCACAGAGTCACAAGCCATAACTTTTTTATATAGCATTTGTGCGAGACAGTTTCCCAATGCAATGCCATGTCAAGTTGAATCCTAATAATAATCAATTTAGACTAATCTCACTTGTAGAGTAATCAAAATGCTCAACCATGGGAATTAGTTTACAATTATTTTCGTAACCATTGGCATGGGACAGTGAACCTATTATGTTGTGATGTTGTGATCAACATTTTACATTATAACTCTTGTAAATATTGATTTATTGATTTATAATGTAAAATGTTGATCACAACATAATAGGTTCACTGTCCCAAGCCATGAGACACATGTGCTGCATGCATGACTATACTGTAAGTTCATGAGGCACATATGCACATGAGGCCAGTGATGCAAATAATGCAGTTGTTGCAATTGTTCGATAAAATAATACATTTTACTGTATTTTTTTTTTTTATTCATTCTTGAACCACATTTAGATAACCAATGAAAATGAGTATGGGGGACATTACATTGGGGATATTACATTACTTTATCATGGGAACTATCCCTACTAATATTATAAATGCGAAAGTAACTCTGTCTGTCTGTCTGTCTGCCTGTTACGCTTTCACGTCAAAACCGCTGAACCGATTTAGATGAAATTTGGTATAGAGATAGTTTGAACCCCAAGAATCAACATAGGATACTTTTTATTCCGGTAGAGGGCGTCACCGCGCGATAACCTAGGTCCGCGCAGACGAAGTCGCGGGCATAAGCTAATATTTTATATTTTCTGTTGGCAGCGGCAGGCAAAATGCCAGAACTGAACATTTTTTGCGAATACTTGTATTATGAACATTTTAACATTATAAACTCACCCATTGCATTTCCCTGAATTGGACGGGGTCTAAATGAATTAATAAAATTGGTGAAAGCTATACGCCATACATGTCTATACTGGCCGTTAGACATCTGAAACCAAGAAAATACCAACTGTGTAAACTTATTGTTTGTTGCTTGCAAAAATGCAGTTTATTTTGTATACTGTAAAAGTTTTTTTTTAAATAAAGGTTTTATCTGCCGTGTCCTGGGCAAGATGTTTTACTTACTGTTATAATTTAATCTTATTTGAACCAACCAACCAGAGAAAAAATATTGAAAATTTTCAATTAAATTTACAGCGCAATATGAATGAAAATATTTTCAGTTCAGTTCAGAACTTTATTATTATTATTATTCCCCTTGATGGCGGCCTTAACAGTTCAGAACTTTGACATGATGACATCTTGTTATTGTGACATTGACAGCCAGACAGGACAGCCTCTTGTTCTAGTACTTGTTCTATTTAGAAAAATACAACTTTTTAATTTGTTGTAGTGGCGCACCTGCTTATTATTCGTTTTTCCTTCCAAGAAACAAAGACACTTTTCGTCTTTGTGGCTCTTGCCACTTGTCGAATTAAATCGAACGAACGAAACGTAATTTATCTTGCTTTTTTTCTTATCTGTGGTTAGTTAAGCTTGCTTGCTTACGAGTGCTGTGTTGTTGTATTGTATTATAATTATAAATTTTCCATTCAAGTCTCCATTCGTAAAACTCATCATTTAATTTTTGATCACTAAAGTTGTTAATTATAAACCGCAATCATGGCGAAAATGGCATTCCAACACCAAGCTGGCACGGCAATGGAGTGCCTAAGTGTAAGTTGTAGGACCACTCCCACTTATTTGTCTATTTTGTAGTAGAAAATGAGTTTTTACGTGTTTTTTTTTGTAGATACCTATAACCCTTCAAAAAGAAGCCGGCGTGGATACAGAAGGACGAGAAGTTATGAAATGTGGCTTTAAAATAGGCGGGGGAATTGACCAAGACTTCCGTAAAAGCCCTCAGGGGTACACTGACAACGTAAGTATCTTAAGTATTTTTAATCATGACCAATACTCAAAGATACTCTACATCTCTGTAACTAGTATGTTTTAAACTGAAATCGATCTGTAACCAAAAGAGTATGCCATTTCATTGTATCTGAAACTGGGTCTAACTCCCTCCAGACAATAGTTGTGTTATGGAACTAATTGGATTTTTTTGTTCGAACTGATTCCAATAACTAAAAATTATAATTTTAACTGTTGGTATAAATTATACAATGGTGAAACTTGCATTTCATGTTGTCTTGTAAATATTTTTCAGGGTATTTATGTGACTGAAGTGCATGAAGGAAGCCCTGCTGCCAAGTCAGGCCTGAGGATGCATGACAAGATCCTACAGTGTAATGGCTATGATTTTACAATGGTGACTCACAAAAAAGCAGTGAGTTACATCAAGAAACACCCTGTTCTGAACCTCCTAGTGGCCAGGAAGGGTGTCACATCCACGTAACTGTACTCAGTTTACGTTATCATTTTTATTTGATATTTTGTGTCGTTGAAGACAAGTATTATAAAATAAGTGATTTTATATTGTTATTTATTGTTTATTAACTCCATAAGATTTAGGTTTAAATATTTATGAAAATATTTTTTTACTCAGTATGAATTCAGTACTTTCAAATGTTTTGTAACCTCATAAATGGCAGTTATTAGTGTTAATATGTAATTAACAAGTGAGTTACCAGTAACACTTCTTGTATACTGCAAGTTTGGTATTTCTTTCATCTCTTTTCTAGTACCCTAGTCTAGTATTATCAATTAATTATGTCTATTGATGTTGAAAGAATGAACTTGTATTTTAAAATTTATTACTTAGTTAACAATTCTCTATCTTGTTATTAATAAGTTGAATCACAAGTACAATGCATGACACATTACTATTACAAATTAGGTAGTTAAATTGCTCTATGTAATGGATTTTAGGCAAAACCATTTTCAGTAAAAAAGCGACATGGCCACACTGCAGTATCAAAAAAACTTATTTTTATATTAATAGTGCAAATCACCTCTTCAATATAATTATAAAAGAGCTAATTAATAGACAATGTTTGCAGTTTTGTATAATACTCATTTAGTATTTTTATACATTTATTTATTAACTTTTAATGCTTTATATCATGAGCTATTCTTGTGTTCCAAGGAAGTTTTAGATTGATTCAGTGTGATTTAATTTTTGATCATGAATACTTCTAAATCTGGGAAATATTCTTAGAACAAGACCAATGTAGCAGCTCAATATTTGGCATCTAAGACTTATTAGTAAGTATAATATTAATCAAAACATTGTGTATCTGCATTCTATTGAATCACATAAATCTCTGATATATTGTCATATTTATGAACTGTGCCAAATTGATAATATATTGTATTACCTACTGTGATCTCTTGAAACATTTCTGCTTTCCATCACAACTTTTTGCATGCTGATGTCCTGTTTGTTTGTGCGCAAACAAATGACCCATTTATCTCCAGAATGGTTGGACCGATTTAGATGCAGTTTTCTGTAATAGCTTTGTAATTTATTACTGTGAATTTCATTTTTTGTATTTATTTACAAATGGCACACCAAAGACTAGCGAAAAGATATCAAGGAACAAAGCTGAATAATATCTCAGAAACTAATAGTGATTGTGCTGATTTACAAACTCATGAGCAAGAAGGAATGAGAATTATTGTATGACATGTACTTAATTTAAGACTTGTGTATGACTCCAAGAGATGCATTTAGTGAAAGTTTATTACAAATAAGGACTTTATTACATTTTGTTTAAGTTGTACATGAATTTATTAAGATAATAAAACATGTTACTATGAAAAACTTGTGTTTAAATAAATTTAATCTGAATAAAACAATAATTTAATCACACTTTAAATTTATTAGATATTTCAGTACTATACACCAGAACTAATCATTAATAATGTCTCCTAGCAAATTTAACCCTTAACTGGAGGCCAGTCCCACTGGCCCTTGGGTGGCTTGCTGATGAGCTCCTCCCAAGGTTTCCAATTTAACATTTTTCTAGCCAAATTCAATTCGTTTTCTGCTTGAATAATAAGTTCCTCTGCTTGACCACAGTTAATTTTCAGCTCAAGCTCATATACATCCTTTGTCTGGAAATATTTTATTCATATAATTAAAAGTTCAATAAAGGTTGTCATAACATTTCATTGCTCAAGAAAAAGCAAAACAAACCTGTGTTAAAACAGCTGCCCGTTCTCTGACTATCTGTTCAGTGTACCTTCGGTACACGGAACTTTCGGGCATTTTCTGTACAGTTCTCAGGATCTTTCCATACAATGCGCCGAGAGTGTGATGTGGGTTCTGCGCCACAGCCAAACCCATAAGACCTGTAGTCTGAAAATTAATACAGTATGAGTCTACTACACATAAACACTATACATACTACAAAATATATGTTTTACTATGAAGAAATCGCAATACAATACCTTTTTTAAAATCCCCATTTCGGAGGAACTTGTTAGATAACACCTGATACACAAGGGATAATATTTTTTCAATATTTCTCCTTAACTGACAGTGACGTTTGAGTTTGACACAAGTTTGACAGCAGCACATGGTTGACACTCTTTCCCGACCCGGATAACACTGATATGGAAATACCGGCCATGTTTTTTGTGTACTCACCCATAGAAACTGAAGGGCTACTCCGAAACACAACGTTCGAAGTTCGTGTCGTGCGATCCCTCTCGCTCTCGTATTAAATAGTATAAGTGTGAGAGAGACCGCACGACACGAACTTCGAAGGTTGTGTTTCGGAGTAGCCTTCCTGACAGGAGCTTCCATGGGCGAATACACGAAACACAGGATTGGTATTTCCATGTTAGTATTATCCGGGCCGGGAAAGAGACATCGCCCACTTTGTCACACCACAGAATATATAATAGTACTGACGTACTGATAGTACTAACTATGTAATAAAATACTTTCGCGTTCTTTTTATACTACATTTACACCCTTGCCGAGGCTTGCCAAGCATCTACAAGCTCCAAGCCTATCCAAACGCCCAAACTCATGAATATTATTTACACGCTTGCCGCTTGCATCGCAAAGTGCGTTAGTTTAGCAGGGCTACTACGAAGCTCGAAACTCGAAGTTCGTGTCGTACGCTCCCTCTGATACTTATACTATTTAATACGTGAGCGAAAGGGACGGTACGATACGAACTTCGATTTTCGTAGTAGCCCTGTTATGTAGTGTATTCCGGATAGGCAAGCATGGCAGACGTGGATCTCTTCTCTAGGTTTCTTCGGCTCTTGTGTTGAGCTTGACATATTTTTATTCAAAGAAAAAAGATGAAATTTCTTCGTTAGTCCAAGCAATGATGATGGTCACTTCAATTTATTTAATATGTACATCCGTACGGCGTGAGCTTCTGAGCGACACTACTAACCACGAGCCAACATGTAAACACGTCGCAAGCGCTTGCGCAAGTTCCTTTGATTTATGTTGAAAAACCATCGAAATAGTACTCTGGAATAAACACTTCAAAAACAGACGAGCAAAAACCGACCCAAACACCATGGACATAAGAACTAAGGGCCTCCGGTCCGGGTAAAATAGCAAGCACGGAGTCAGTGTGTCCCTCTCTAACTATTGCCAGGAAATAAATAATAAATAATTAGTAAATTTTAGTTTCGTGAGCGTTGTCTTTTAAAAATATTGAATAAAATGTATACATTTATAATAAGCAATAATTACACGATTTAATATTTTTTTAATGAAATAAGCTTTAGATCTTTTTACACGAGCTAATTTTAACTTGATGGTAGGTTTTATTAATTTCTCAATGGCCACACCAAACAGTAAGATGGCGCCTTCGTTATTGAGACTAGGGTAACCATCTTTTCATGATGTATTCAAATGGCTAATGTGTAATATTTCTTACAATATAATATTTTATACCCATCATACGTATTGTCTAATACGAATGATACATACATGCATAAAATGATAATTCTACTACATTATATTATATTATATTATTATTATAAATTTTGAAAATTTCCAGGGGAATTTGGAAAAATCCCGAAAATTTCAATTATAACTACCAGATCGATTCAGTTTACGCGTGCGAAGACGCTGGTAAAAGTTAATAAATAATGAATAAGTAAATAATGGTGTAATATATATATATATATATATATATATATATATATATATATATATTGTCACTTAGTCTTCATTCATTTATTAACCTAAATGATAGAGCATCTAATATCGGACGTTTTTTGCAATATCGGTATTTTTTCAATACCGAAAATTCAAATACCGATATTCCGGTATCTTGGTATTTTTTCGATATTCGTATTACTAAAGTAAAATGAATGAGTTTCGCACTTCCAAAACCTTTCCGGTTCCGACAATCTTAAGTACGAGTAGGTAGCTAAGATTATTTCAAAAATGTCTAAGATTATATTAATGAAATAAGTATTAATGCATTTGTGACTTGCAACGTTTGAGTGTTGCGACTCTATTTAATAACAAAATAATTGGTATTTAGAGATCAATATCGAAATACCGGTATTATACAATGTCAATACCGGTTTTGCCAATATCATAAGTTTTACCTATAGAAAAGTGAATACTTATGTTACTAGCACCGATGTACAAACCTAAAATTTATTTGCTCTAGTCTCTACCAGCCGTATCATAAGGACTTGGTATACAAGTAATAAAAATTCTGGTTATTGCTACTTAGTATATTTTTCTGACAAAGAAGTACTAGGAGGAAGGAATGTCTCATTAATTGCATAAAATTATGGTCATACTAATAGAGTGAGATAAAATAACCCTGTGGTAGCTATCTCTATCGGCAAAATGTCGGACCGTGATTCCTGCACAGTGCACATTCCAGGTACTTACTATTTCGATGTGAAAAACCGATACCGGGCCGGATCGGCGGCAAACGCTGGCAAGCTCACGCAAGCCTATACAAACGGGCCGTTTACTTACACGACGCTTGTGCTGGTGAAAGCTTTCCGAAGCTTGGCAAGCGTGTCAATGTAGCATTATTCTCTATCTGTCTTGTCTATCTTCTCTTCTATCTTTAAAAGTCTATAAATACTGTCTATGGTTTGTTTTTGTAGTAAAAATATTTCAGTTGAATTGTTTTCTTCAATTCAGTGATCGATCAGTGTTTTGTAGTTATACTGAATTACGTGTACAATTGTACATTTTAATTTTACTATTTAACATTATCATTAGTAAAGGTTTTGCAAAACACAACACTGCTTTGCCAGTCACATCGCATCCTTGTCTTCCTTCACTTCACCTTTTCAGAAACCTGTCAAACTGAGATTACGCAGACGCACATTGACGATGTAGTTTTTACTCGTGCGAAAAGAACTTATTTTTATGAAATGGAAGTGCTCCGTTATTAAACTATTACTCATTGTGATGAAATAGTGCATAGACTATCAGTTTATTGGTTCATGCTGAACCATAATCTATCGTGTAGTGTAGGTGGTAGGTATTTATTATTATTACCTCTCGTCAGTGGTATTTCCATGTTACTGTTTTATAGGAACTTGTCATACATAATTTTTATATTTATAAAAAAGTATTGATGAAGCAATATCCACTATCAAAATGACGTTGTATATCAGGCATAAACATTCTAAATTGTTCAAAATTGCAGATTTTGCAAGCATGGAAACATTAACGGTTGAGACTCCAGATGATGGGTCTGGAGCCAATCCCAGCAGTGTTAAGAGCGACGACAGCAGCACTCCACACGAGAGTGGCCGGGGCTCCCCCCCACCCAACTGTGCAATATGTCTCGGTACCTGCAGAAACAAATGCTTCACGGACTCCTGCCTCCACCAGTTCTGCTTCAAATGTCTTCTGACTTGGAGCAAGGTAAGTTTATTTTCAAACTAAAGATATGGTTTTACAGCGTGTACAATAGAAATGGGCCAATCAACTTTTTTACCGACACTAATCTGTCCGCGACATTTTTCAAACAGTCGCAGATTTTTGTAAGTAAACATGTTTTTTCTGTAATTTAATAAATGGTGTACATGAATACATGCCATCCTACGTAAGTTCAACCTATTAAACTGTGAAATATCTTGTCGGAAGTACAATTTTTTGGTAATGTCGGAGACAATTTTGGTAACGCTGGCCCAAATATGTTACAACTGAACAAAATAAAACTGTCAATATTAATCATCATAGAATTAACCTCGTAAGACCCCACATCCAATTTCGATCATTAGTATTTCAAATTTAATGTCAATCAGTAGAAGTTGACACTAGTTTTAGATAAATAGATAGATATAATTTTTATTCTTCAAAACAAAGACATGGCTTAGTAACTGAACAAGTAATAAAACTAATAATCCAGCACTTAAAATTATGCCTGAAAGAAAAAGGTGCCTGAAGTTAATTATGATAGCAAATTAAAACGTAAAATAAGAAACAATCAAACAAATCAGACACATAAAAATGAGAAGCCATGTTATGCTAAACAATGTTTTGATGGATGTCCTAAATTTGAGACATTGGGCAGTACATTTTTAATTGAATTCAGGTGAATTCAGTTTTTATCACACCAGCATTCATAAATTAAAACTTGAGACTAAATCAATGGGGGCTATCGCAAATTAATTTCCCGCTAGAGGCGCTAGTGTAGCGTGAGGTCAACAAAATGTCAAATCTCATAGTTTTTGGGTGAGCTACGCGGGTTTATTTATAATTAGAATAATTTTGTGAATATTTTGCATTATCTAAAATTAATTATGGCAATTATGCGATAAGGGGCAATGAATGTCTGTAATTTGAGACAGTTTTGTCTTTTCGAAAACTTTTGTCCCCCCTTTTTTCCGAACAAAACGGGATTATGCAATACTATGGTTGCTCGATATGTTTATGGTACTGTTTTACGATGTATTAAATATGATTTTAATCTAAACTTTGTTTTCACGGCCGTTATAACAGACTTTTAAAAATCTCACGCTACAGTGGCGCCATCTAGTGAAAGAAAGAACGATAGCCCTCATTGACAGTCCTAGACATGAATGATGGTCCAGTTTTGAATACAGTAAAACTCTTAATACCTACAATGTCTCACACTATAGGTATGCCATTTTATATCATTCCCTAAAACTCTATTTAACCCACAAAGGCTCTGAGTAATTACAATGAAGATAAAGGAGAGTCAACTCTGATTTTGCCAAACATCCTGGCATTATGGAGTAAATAATTCAAGGCAGTATCCATGTTCTTAAAGGGAAAGAGGAGATACATAGCAAAAGCTATGATGTGTTTTATTTTTAGGATGCATTTTTGATAGGTTCCTTGTTATGACTGTTTGGTAACATTGCATTATAGATCAAAGTAAGGATTTTTGTACACAGCATCATAGTTTTTATCACACTTGTTATCTGCTAAGCGGTGTTTTATTTTTGTTTTATTTTCTTGTGCAAGGTTTTTATTTCATGCTTTTGACAATCATTTCTGCTTTGCATTATACCTATGTTTATGTATCCCTACTATAATAATATTATAAATGCGAAAGTAACTCTGTCTGTCTGTTACGCTTTCACGTCGAAACCGCTGAACCGATTTTGATGAAACTTGGTATAGAGATTGTTTAAACCCGAAGGATGAACATAGGGTACTTTTTATTCCAGTAGAGGGCGCCACCGCGCGATAACCTAGGGCCGCGCAGACGAAGTCGCGGGCATAAAGCTAGTTATAAATAAATATCTTGTAACACTTGACATGCTAGACAATGAATAAACATTTTCAATAAAATAGATACAATACATGTAGGTATACCTTAAACTCCCAAGACTTGCATGTTTGCTACTATTCATATTTTTCATAAATTTTTATCTGCCCTATGGGGGATCATACCTGGAACCTTAAGCTTCATGGTCAGGTTCTCTAACCACTGAGGTATTGTTGATGCAATACAATTTTGTTTATAGTATGTTTACCTACCACTAAATCTGACCCATACTGCTAATTAATTTAATTTTACACAAAGTTGTTTTCTTGTTTCATTACTGGCTATTATTTAATTGTTTTCCTGTGTAATTTTCCTATTTAGGTAATTATTTATATAATGTAATGATTTTCTATAATTGTGAATGATGACCTGGCAATACCCTGTCAAAGGTTATCAAACCTATGCAATCTAGCCGAAATATCATTCTCAACAGTCTGTTATACATGTAGAGAATTGTATACAAAATTAATGGAGATAGGAATTACTACAGTGGTTTCAATTTATTGACCATATTGGGAGTTATGATTAGTATCTGTTTGTCACTTTAGTTATTTAATTTAGCTTTTTTTGGAATGTATTTAACTAGCATGGGTTTGAGCTTGTGCAGAGGCTCTGCCCAAGTACTTATACATAGTTAAAATAAGTACTTTTGATGTACTATGAGAGTACAACCGTCCATTAAAATAGATGTTTTTGACTATTTAAGGGCTCTGGCACATATTCAGTTTTGAAATAGGGCTCCATCACCAAAAAAATTAGTGAACCACTGTACAAGTGGTAAAGCCTGCACATTTGCACCACAAACCACAAAAAGCCACATGTTGTGGGCTAAAGATTGAGAATGCATTGACCACAGTTACTGAGCTGCTATGACAGAAATAATTGCCACCTGGATCATAAGAATTATTTACTCTAAAACTCAAACCTTTACTGCTAATAATACTGATTTATTGGAGAGTGTTTACTTCATTTATTCAGATGTATACTCAGCAACATTTCACGAAACTTTAAACACCACATGATTTTTTTGACATGTTTGGTTTAATTTTTGTCACATTATTTTTATTGTGTACAGTGTAATATGAATCAGCGTTCACAACCGTACGATAATTATCATACTTCTACTTCAAGTCTGTGTATTATTGCTCCATTTCATATGTTTTTTTATGTATTATAGTCATTATCCTGATAGGTACGATAATTTTTTATAGTTTTGACGAATATACGATAATTTTACGGCCCTAGTACGATAGCTGCCTAGCTTCAGGTTGTGAACACTGATATGAATATTAACCTGACCCTCCCTAAATTAAATGAAAAAACATGCCTCAATTTATACCAATAAGGATTATTCTAACAGGTCAAATATAGCTTGATGTGATAACTAGTATCCTGAGATTCATTTGATATGCATCACATTTGGAATCCATACTAATATTATAAATGCGAAAGTGTGTTTGTATGGTTGTGTGTTTGTATGTTTGTCCCTCTTTCACGCCGTAACGGAGCGACGGATCGACGTGATTTTTGGTATAGAGATAGTTTATGGGCCCGAGAGTGACATAGGCTACTTTTTATCCCGGAAAAATGCATAGTTCCCGAGGGAACAGCGCGCGATAACCGAATTCCACGGGGGCGGAGCCGCGGGCAAAAGCTAGTTGGTTTATAACTAAATTAATGAATGAGTCAATATCAAGGCAGATTGTAAGGTCCAATGGAATGGTCATTTGATATGCATCATGTTTGGGATTGGTTTTTATTATAACTAAATGAATGAGTCAATATCAAGGCAGATTGTAACGTCCAATGGACCTCTCATCAATGGTGCTATCTAGCAATCATTTGTTTGTCAGATGAAAGAAATCCTCATTGACAATGTCTACCATACATATGGTTAAGGTCATAAATACTATGTACAGCTGCCACAGCCACTTACCACTGTTTGTAATTTGGCTGTGTAAAGTTATTCTAGTTTATTCAAATTAAAATAGTGGCTCAACAATCCCAGTACCAAAACGTCAAAAATACCCAATATGCCAAACCAAACAAAACCAAACCAATGCCAAAACTATAAGGTTGATATATAGATGTTACCTAATATACGAAATTTTCAGGTCACAATCTTTACAACCAAACTCCTTTAAAATGGTATGACTGATTTTTATGATTTTTTTTTGTGTATATTCGGTAATTCTGAGCATAGGATGTAAAGTAGTAAACTATTTTTCATACTTCTACGCGGACGGAGTCGCGGGCAACAGCTAGTTATACTATAAATATTTACGGAAACAACATGGAACATGGCACAGGACATATATACTTAAATTCCAGCATTCTCCATAGATATGATTGTAAAGTATTGTATATTGTACAGTAATATATTGTATACTGCAATATGTACAGTGTACATATTACAGTCATAAATGGAATAACATTATAGGTAATCATTCTTTAATGGTGTTTCAGGTTAAAGCAGAGTGTCCTCTGTGCAAACAAAACTTCAGGTCCATCATACACAATGTGCGCTCCAACCACCAGTATGAGGAGTACCTGGTGGAACAGCGGCAGACGGAAGGTAGCCCGGAGCAAGCTGGTCTTGATAACTTCACATCTGCCACCCGAAGATTTAGATACAGGTAACAGAGACTCAGGTTTACTATGATGGTTGTATTATAAAATGCTATTGCAAATAGCTACTTCTAAAAAGTGCAATCTGGATGCTTATAATTTTCTATTAAAAATACGGCAAAACACTGCGAAATTTCAACAAATCGACAAAAAAAAACCTTAACTCTACCTACCTTTTCTACAGTTTGCCTTTCAATTGTCACACATAAGAATAGGCATGACAATACATAATATGAGAAAAATATTTATTTTTCAAACATTTAAGATAAGATATCAAGTTTTCAGTAAAAATGACTTGTGTTTTAATGCATGTGTTAAGGCTATGCCATTCGATTATCTCAAAAATAACGCCTTATTACAACAACCTTTTATTTAACTTCACGTCATATATAGTGTTTGTTTGGAACCTTGCAAGTTAATTTTGATCCACTTTTAGTGGTCCAGGGCCCCATTGCATAACAAAGGACAAGCGATTTTCACTAATACTATTTGTACTTTATTATGCAATTGGGCCCTCATCATCATCATCTCAGCCTATATACGTCCCACTGCTGGGCACAGGCCTCCTCTCGGAATGAGAGGGCTTGGGCCATAGTTCCCACGCGGGCCCAGTGCGGATTGGGAACTTCATACGCAACATTGAATTGCTTCGCAGGTTTGTGCAGGTTTCCTCACGATGTTTTCCTTCACCGCAAAGCTCGTGGTAAATTGCGCACATGAATTTCTAAAAACTCAGAGGTGCGAGCCGGGATTTGAACCCACGACTATCTGCTTGAGAGGCGATAGGTCAAACCACTAGGCCACCACGGCTTTTCCCTTGGGCCCTGGTTGACTTGAAATATAGAGCATTTAAGCTGGATAACAAACAATGCAAGAACACTCAGCAAAAAAGCTTGTGAATTATTTTAAACAGCTTTTGGAAATGACAAGGTATTGCCATTGGCGTGCAATGAGGGTAGCCAGAGCTAGAAGCTGCATCCGCACGCCACGTCACCCTAGCACCGGGATGGGCAGCAGTACCCTCAGCACGCCCCAGGGTATTGCCCTATATAGTCTTTCTTTACTGATTGCTTTATGTATGTATGTAAGTAAACTCTTATCATACAAAAGAATGCAATGTATTAGAAATAACCTAACCAACAAAAAGTTGGAAAACCCCCGACTTTGTCACTTTAAAGTTCAATATCTCAAAAATGGCTGAACCGATTTTGATGAAACGTCTAGTGATGATGTTTTATTTTTAAACTTTATTGTTTCTAATATCACTACTAATATTATAAATGTGAAAGTAACTCTGTCTATCTGTCTGTCTGTTACGCTTTCACGTCGAAACCACCGAACCGATTTTGATGAAATTTGGTATATATGTAGATACTTTGAACCCCAAGGATCAACATAGGATACCTTTTATTCCGGTAGATGGCGACACCGCGCGATAACCTAGATCCGCGCAGACGAAGTCGCGGGTATAAACTATTGTTGAATAATTTACGAAACAAATTGGTGATGTTTTAAAAAACCGCATGTAAATCGGTCCACCCGCTTAAGAGTTACGGTGCCACAGACAGACACACAGACACACATAGCGGTCAAACTTATAACCCCCCTTTTTTTGCGTCGGGGGTTAAAAATACTTAGTACAAAATACATGGACATCCCCATATCTGGTATTCCAGGACCACGCTGACCCTTCCGCGGCACGAGACGATCGCCATTCAGCAGCTGTTAATGCACTACCCGATGGTGGCGGGCGTGTTCCCGCACTCGCGCGCGCCGGCCGCGCGCCGCCGCCGCCGCTCGCCGGCCTCCTTCCGCCGCACGGTGTACCGCCACAACCTGTGGGCTCGCCCGCTGCCGGACTTCACCGGACGGTACAGGGATTGCTCGCCGGAATTCTACAGGTAAACTTATACTCCAATTCAATAGAATCTAACAATCCTGTAGACACTTCCAGCCTTCTAATATGAACACCGGGCTGCCTAAGGCATTGTGATGTGACTATTATTCTTTTTTGATTCTTTTTAGATGATAATTGCAACAACAGGGACATATATAATCAAGCTTGCCCACGTTAGGGTGTGTTAAATGTGTAGAAAATTGTTAGATTCTATTGAATTGTACTTTAATGCAACAGGAATGTGACATTTTTGCATTCACAGCGGTATTCGTTGGGTATTTTTGTTTCTAATCTTGGAACAAATAAAATGTAAATGAACTAAAAGAATTTCCTTAGGTCGCGCGCGGGTGAGCAAGGAAATTCTTTTAGATCATTGATATGGACGCCATGGCAGCCATGGTGGCTTAGTGGTTTGACCTATCGCCTCTCAAGCAGAGGGTCGTGGGTTCAAATCCCGGCTAGCACCTCTGAGTTTTTCGAAATTCACGTGCACAATTTACCACGAGCTTTGCGGTGAAGGAAAACATCGTGAGGAAACCTGCACAAACCTGCGAAGCAATTCAATGGTGCGTGTGAAATTCCCAATCCGCACTGGGCCCGCGTGGGAACTATGGCCCAAGCCCTCTCATTCCGAGAGGAGGCCTGTGCCCAGCAGTGGGACGTATATAGGCTGAGATGATGATGATTGATATGGACCTCCTCAAAGTAACGCCTGATTCAAGAAATTAAATAAAAAGTAAACACGATATTGTGCGAATAACAAAGTGAGACTCGATAAAACTATGCCTCTCTTCGTGCGAGTGTGTGTAGTGCTATCAATTTGCTTGGCGATGTTTGGTTGCACTTGGCCTCATTTTGACGTTCGCAAAACTTAAATCAGTTGGCAATAATTAAAATTAGTATTTAATGCGAGTGCGTAAAGTAATGCCAATGAGAAGAGAGAGAAATCATAGCGTGAGAGAGAAAAAAATATCAGACAAAGATAAAGTATATTACATCTCCTTGGCTTTGCTTTAGATCGGGCTTACCCGTCGGAATTCCCCATTCTTAAACGATCTGACAAATAATTTATGCTCCTTAGGTACAACGATTCTCAAATGCATCGGCTAGTCCCATGGCTGACAAGGGAGTTACATTATTTATTGAATGAAAACATCGGTCACATCTCGTACGTGCTCGCTCGGATCCTGGAACTGCTGAAGCAATACCACATCAACTCTGCCGAGTTCACGGAAGCGATGCAGAGGTATTTTGGCGAGCGCACGGAGCACTTCTTGCACGAGCTGCACTGCTTCGCGTCCACGCCCTACGACATGACCGGCTACGACCGCAACGTGCAGTACACCACCGACACGCGGATATCCACCATCGTGAACGAGGTGCTCTCCAGCTCGGACTCGGAGGCCAGCGTGGACTCGGACATCGTGATGGTGTCGTCGTCGGGCCCCGCGGAGCCGCCGCCCGGGCCCTCGCGCCTGCCCGTGCCCGTGTACCCGCAGCACTACATCCCGCCGCCCGCGCCCGCCGGCGGCGTCGTGCCCATCGAGACCATCTCCCACTCGGGCTCCGACGACGACGACGAGGTCATGGTCGTCGGCTACATCAAGCCGCCGCAGGACCGCACGCCGGAGGTCGTCGACCTGCTCGGCTCCGACAGCGACGTCATCGTGCAGGACTCCGTGCCGCCCGAGCCCGCGCCCGCCTCCGCCTCCGCGTCCGCGCCCGCGCCCGCGCCGCTCGTCAAGCTGAGCCTCAAGCGCGCGCGGCGCTCGGCCGGCTCCGACAGCGACAGCTCGTACTGCCCGCCCACGCCGCCGCGCCCGCGCCGCCGCCGCCGCCGTTCCGCGCTGTCCACCTCGCCCACCTCCACCGCCTCCGCCGCCTCCACCGCCTCCACCGCG
The DNA here is from genome assembly GCA_037349165.1 of Choristoneura rosaceana. Classification (NCBI taxonomy): domain Eukaryota; kingdom Metazoa; phylum Arthropoda; class Insecta; order Lepidoptera; family Tortricidae; genus Choristoneura; species Choristoneura rosaceana. Next base: position 6,214,094 of record JAZBNJ010000026.1, read on the forward strand.
CCATCGCGCTCGCCCTCGCGCGACCGCGCCACGCCCGACCCCGCAGTCACCAGCCCGAGCCCGACCACCACCACTACCACCAGTACCACCACCACCGACATAGAATCATCTGACGATCACCGAAGGAGGACGCCCAAAAAGTCTCGAAGAAAAAGCACCAAACAACATGTCGAAAAAGACAAGAAGAAAAGTAAAAAGAGCACGTCTCGCTCGCACAAGAACAGGAAGCCCAAAGTGCCACCGGTGGAAAATACTAAACGGAGCAAACGTAAATCTCATTCCGGGAAAGGTGTCAAGAGTTCAAAGAGGAGCGAGAGCGACAGCGCGCCCCCGGAGCGGGGAGCGGCGGCGGCGGCGAGCGAGGCCGGGCCCAGCACGTCGAGCGCGGACCGCGACCGCCGGCGCCGCCGCCCCAGCCGCGACAACAAAAGACTGAAAAGCGTGGTGAACGTGATGACCCAGAAAAACTCTAGTGATTCCAGTTCGAGTGGCAATTCAAATCTACTGAACATTTTGAGCAGCGCCATCCTGAAGCCGAACTCTTCGGTGCTGGCGTACAACAGCGACAGCGGGTCGGCGGCGGGCTCGGAGCGGCGCGGCGGCGCGGGCGGCGCGGCGCGCGCGCTGCTGCAGCGGGCCGACGCGTGCCTGGCGCTGCGCCCCGCGTCGCCCTCCGCCTCCCGCGCCGCGCCCGCCTCCCCCGGACACTCCGCCGCCTCCGACTCGGACGACGACCTGCCGCTGAACCTCTCCGTACATAAGACTTATACGAAGCTCTGAATGCTCGCCACCTATTATTGTGATAAAAATTTACACTTAACTAATGGTCACAGCTCCTGAATCTTGTCGATTCGGGGAGATCCGGACGCTCTACCGTGCCGTGATGGTTCACATGATTACAGACTCATTGTTCGACAGATTTGTGCCGATTAGTGTTGACCGGGAGAGTTTATGTGAATATAATCTATATCTGTTGCTGTGAATTATAAGAATTTGCTGTAAACGCTTGTTTCTTGGGTAACCTTTCTATGCAGCTGACTGTACCGACTAACAGAATCAAAATGCTTTGTACCTTAAATCTTCATGCGAAAGTGTTCTACCGATCATAGGAACCTATTTTACTTTATGCAAATGTAAATATTGATGATTCATAATGCATTGCAATGCATTGGGAGTGTTTTCGAATTAAGACTTATTCATGTTATGTTGATAGGGTGTAACCATTTTTAGTTCCATCACTCTTGTAAATGAAAACAAGAATGAGAGAAAAATAATGCCAATAGATTATTAATTCGACAGTGGAAAGAAGAAAAAAAAAAGGACCAAACTTGTTATTTTCCTTTCCGTTGTCGAATACTATCTTTTTGGGTGGAATTATTTAGTGAGGAAATAAATACCTATCGTAAGGAATCACATCACATTGGACAACCTGTGACTAAGTATAAAAGCTGCCACTACTTCAATTAAAATGAATTATTTTTTTCTCTCGTGAATGTTTTTGTCTCGCCCAAGACTTTCTTGTTTCTGTAAAACATTTTGATTTTGCTTGTGATACGGGTATTTAAATAGATAATTTGGTAACTAAACCGCATTCTTATATTAAGGTTTAATTTATAATCACGATTGAACATTATTATGTAATATTAGCATAAAAAATAAATGTAAAATAGAGAATTCAGCAAATTGACGCCTTTTATTTTTTAACAATAAATAAAACAATTTAGATGAGGTATATTTGTATTGTAATTCACTTCATTTAAACTCTTACAAATCAACAACTAATCATTAAAATTAAGTAGAAGTCGTTAATGTAATAATGGCGATCTTGACGACAAATTCCATTATATTATATCACTTAATATTATGGCGAAACTATGATCCTATTTACCCCTGTCAATAATCCTAAAGTTCTTATAATACTTCAAGGTAAACATTACTAAACCGTGTGGTTGGCTTCTGCTACGTTCAAAGAGGGTCAGAAGACTGCAATTTAGATTACTTCACATTATTGCTTAGAAAACACTGTCACTCGGAAAATCTGTTAAACAGAACATCAATTTTCAAGCCACAACTCATATATATCATATAATTAATAGTACATTACATTACTACAAAGGGAAAAGCAAAGCGTGGACGGTATCCAACCACGAATTGACATTTCTGCCGAGGCTTCTCCAATGATGCAAGGAAAAATACTGATATTTTATAGTCTGTAACGAGCCTAACGTAAAGGCTGTGACTTGACGTATTTATTGTCTTACTTACTTAGCATTATAATTATAAGGCATAATTTTCCCAGCATATTGGAGAAAAAAAGTTATACTCCGTCTCACCCTGCTGGACGACTCTGGCTTACAATAAAACACACAGCCCTGGAAGCTACTATTCTACAGCGTCTAAACTACGTATTGCCGTTGCTCATAAGGCCGTAAGCTTAGAAAACCCTGTTTTCTTGTTATTGCATCGCTAATGAAGCAAATATGTAACTTACATATTTTAACTTACTTATTATTAGTACCATCCACACTCCTAAAGCATAATCTAAACTTGAATTTTAGGTGACGACGTAATATTAGGCTGATCAGAGTTATAAAAACCTCGCCATATTACTGAAAACCAATCATCATCATCAGTAATCAGTCATCTATCTATTGCTGTCAAAGTTTGACGTTGTTTGCGCGTGGTATTTTGAAATGCTATTTTGTGTTTTTGTGCGTTAAAATGCCGAAGCTTATCCATAGCTTGGGAAGGAAAATAATTCACAATGTATAAAAGTATTTGTCATAGAAAAAGTCTGAACATCACCGATACCGTTGTCAATATGACTGATAGGTATCGTATAGTAAGCCTAAAGAATGTTGCGATATAAAACGTAGAAGTGTCGCCCTCAGGTTTTTATTTTCCTGGTCAGCCATTACGTTCATTTGTACGTATTTATTTTTTTGTTTGTTTTTCTTTAGTTACTAATTATGAATGATTTTCTATGGACATCAAACCCCGACAATGAGACGGCTGTATGTATGTCTGGCTGTCAGCTGCCATACGCACAATTTTAAACGATCAGAAACAAACGTGTAAAATGACAAATCGAGCTGTACGCTAACTTGTCAATAACTTTTGATGTCCAATAATAACTCCTCTGTTTGGAGGCTATACCTAATTATATACTACTTCTACCAAATCTATCTATTTTTACCCGACTGGCCAAAAGGATGGTTAATTTTAATGGAGTACTCGGAGCACTGTCTCTGACGCATTCTTTGTGGACTTGGGTTTTGTTGTTGATTTTATTTCCTGAAGACATTCCGCAACATTGGTAACTCTTATTTGTTTCGTTTCATTAGAACAGTAGTAACGGTTGAAAAATGAAAAACATGTGCCATATTTAGTGGTCACGATGCAGCTACATTATTTGGTGAACTTCTACGAAGTAAATAAAACTGGTAGGACAGGTACTTAGATATTTACGACAGCATAGTGATAGACTAGTTACTTTGTTAGCTTTTAAAGGAAATCCGATAGTTATTTTGATGAAAAATGCTAAAAAGTCAAATATTTGAAATGAAGTGGAATACAAGCAATAACGATAGGCTACAAGGTGTAAGGCAAGTTTAAGTCTCATCAGATTTTATCTACTAAGTCGGTTTTTGAGCAACAGAATGGGGAGCTATTTCATCTCATCCTATATGTATCCATAAAAATATCGATCTATTCATATTACATTTGGAAGGGAGCAGGTCACATCAATTGATAAAAATATTTTTCCATGGAATCGGACCCAAGACAAGAATAGATGAATGATAAAATGTAGCAACAGTTCCGAAAGCTGTCAACTCGGGACTCACTTATCGCCCGATTCAAAATAGCGAAGAGACGATTATTATATGTAAAGTCAAGGAAACTCAATCACGTACCAGGGAGGAACTTTTGTGCTATTAATATTTTGTTGACATACCATACATCTGCCAAAGAAATCATAGCATTCATAGCAAAATTGGTTAACCCGTCGAACGCCCTGCGCACCACAGTGGCGCGTATCTATTAAGTGCTCGTTGTTAGTCAGTATTAGTTTCGATCACTCTTTCACATAGTCCAAAATTACCCAAAATAGTCGTTGGTCGCGCGACGGGTTAAGGAAACGGTTCTATCCTGGTCCGTGATTCAGTTTCCTCAACTGTACAGCTTACTACTTCCAATTTTAGTTTTTATAGCTTGCCAAATACCAAATCATTTTAAATTATTATATACAATATCATTATCTATTTTGTTCTTTTAATTGCAAACTAAGTACTTAAAAAAACTTTGTTGATCATTCAATAATTATCGAACCTGTTTATGACCATTAGGTTTTTGCTACGATGTATGTTCCTAATAAGTATCACTATTGTATAATAGTGTATTTGTAACCTACTAAAAAAATTGACAATATCATGGACGGATAGTGTCAAATGAAAGTTTTGCAGATGGTTAACAAAAAGGTAGAGATCTTGAATACTGTCAAGAAATGCAAGCTGGAGTATTTTGGTCACATAATGCGTAATGACAAATACGACATACTCCAACTCATCATGCAAGGGAAAATCCTGGGAAAGCGACCGCCCGGAAGAAGGCGTACTTCGTGGCTGAAAAATCTCCGGACATGGTTCAACCTTAGCACGAGATCCCTGTTCCGAGCTGCTGTGTCAAAGATAAGGATAGCACTAATGATAGCCGACCTCCGGTAGGAGATGGCACCTAAAGAAGAAGAAGAAAATTGTGTAAACCTTATTTTGTAAATACTTTGTTTGCATCAAGACAACTAAAGTAAGTAATAGAACTGCATACTACAGCGTCCTATTTTGCGTCGTAACGGAATATTTTTTTTTTTTTAACCAAGTTAGAGTTGATCAAACTGATATGCTCTGTTGCTATTATTAATCGTCTAATCATGTCTTTGGTCTGAGGATTTAGACAAGAGCATTGACGATATAAGCAATTTCGCGGATTTCACCGTATAAATATGAATATACCTTTCACCTATTCAAAAATCTTCTTTAATTAATATATTATACTCGAATCTGAATGCATGATACGTGTAAAATTCTAAAAATTCATTATTTATAATAATGCCTATAATCTATTTACATAAAGACAAATGCTGCCTTACGTTCTGAGGGACCGATCCTGTACATTCGTCAACCAACCATGTTTTCAATTCATGTAATAGGTTATTAAGAAATGTATTGTTAAAAATATGTTGATTTTGAATTAGCATAAAAATTCACAAGGTTTTTCCCTGCAACAGCAGTGACGCATTTAAAATTCACCAAAATGTATTAAATTCCCTAGAATTTATGTTACAAAAACGTTTTCCTGTATGACTGTTTTTGGTTGCAAATGTACAAAAGCGGCCTAACAAATTACACAATAAAATAAAATGGTTGCATGAAACAAACTCATCCGAGCCGCAGTAAAGTTACGAGGGATTTACTTCGACAACCGTGTTCATGTGCTGTGGATGGGGTTTGAACTCCACGACTTCTTTCCACACCAGATCTGTAAAAAAATAGTTTGTTCAATACGCATTACGAAAGCACCTCGTGTGGTTGAGATGAAAAGGTAATGGGTCATTATGACACCGTGCACTATGTGAAATACGCTCGCTTCATTGTGCTTCAGCTATACCAAGGCAACACTACTGAGTTGATTGAGCTGACGCGTTGTAGATAGAAGCAAGTGATATACCTGATGTAAGTCACGTACATTGCTTTTCTCTACACGACACGTGATAATACTGAAGGCACACTGAAGAGAATTATACGGTTTGTCTTCAAATTCTTTGGGAATATTTCAGGAGGTTATTCGATCAGTTTGACTAACGCACCGCAAAGGTATTTTTACGGAATTTTTGATTCAAAGTGTAGTCATGCTTTTGAAGCTGGACATTTCGACCGACGATAAATACATGGAGAAATATATTAGTCACAATAAAAATAAACATTTACAAGAATGTTAACTAATCCCACCACCTGCTGAAATATAATATATATCCAAATATATAAGTATATATCCATACGTAACATACCTACTACTGTCCAGTATGAAAGCTCTTTGTGTCACATATAGTAACATAAAGTATTACGGTCTTATCGCCATAAATCAAACTGTCACGTGCTGAGCTTAATTGCATATGTATTGATTTTTGAGCCAGCAGTTAAATGCTTTTTTACGCTATCCAGATAAGTTATCTATATCTATATGAAATAATTTATTGCAATCTAAAAATAACACCGATATTTATGTCGGTTCTTGTTGGCTAATCCATATACTAATATTATAAATGCGAAAGTGTGTTTGTATGTTTGTCCGTCTTTCACGCCGTAACGGAGCGACGGATCGACGTGATTTTTGGCATAGAGATAGTTTATGGGCCCCCATAGGCTACTTTTTATCCCGGAAAAATGCATAGTTCCCGAGGGAACAGCGCACGATAACCGAATACCACGCGGGCAGAGCCGCGGGCAAAAGCTAGTATTATAATAATTTGCTCAAGGTACAGTCCAGTGCAAAAAATATATATCTATTCGAACTACTCAAAAATATGTTACCACGGCCTTTATTACGTCGGAATAAGAGTAGGTGGTACATATTTTTAAAAGTTGAATAAGTCCATATCGTCTGCTTATTGCAAGAAGTCACTAACTGCAAAAAGTCGCTAACTGCAAAAAGTCACTAAGTGCAGTAACATTACTGCAGTAGTTGCAGTTAGTGACTTCTTGCAATAAGCCGACGATATTTTTACACTCGACTGTATTAAAAATTACAAAATAGTTAATTATGATGTTGTAACGTTGAGCAAAAATGCTACCGCTCAACATATTAAAAAAAAGTCAAAGAAATATAAATCGAATTATTTCGGGAATAAAGTGTAACTGCCATGCTGTAAAACAACAGGGAAACAAAAGAAATGTTACTCTGTAACATTATTATAGGTTCGAAATTCTCTTAACTCATTGTGTACATCCTATTGCACGTTTGGGCGGCACGGGGACAAATGCATAGCTGACTATTTCTCAAAAAGTTGTCCATTTTTCAATTTTCCGTTGCCCACTTATTTAAAAAAAAATCCTGACGCTATTTCGCTACAAAAAATAAGTAATATTGTTTTTAAATACTTATACAAAACCTTGTGGTAAAAGTGATAAAAATCAGATAATCTTTGTTGTTGGATCCAATAGAAAGTTTTGATGTAGTTACAAAATTACGATTTTTTCCTTACAAGATTTCGTGACGTTTTCCTGACGTCAAGAAATTTTGGATGTTTCATGTAGTTTATGTTTTAAGATCTCCTCGTCCTTAGGGTCAATAATTTCTTGAAAAAACTGATTTCTTGTCAATTTCATGACGGGACAACTTTTTGAGAAATACTCAGCTGCGTAAAGAAACCTACTATGTAAAGAAGGCTCTACCTTTCCATTTGTCGACGGGCAGGTCCATATCCTCGAAGCTCTGGTCGTAGGGCGCCGACACCGGCTCGTCGGTCGGGTCCGCGTACTGCGCCAAGTATTCGTGGGCAAGTGCCTGCTCCGCTGTGATGCGCCTGCAAACCATGGTTAAACTTATCATCATCCCAGCCTATAACGTCCTACTGGGCATAGGCTTCCTCAGAATGAGAGGGCTGGGCCGTGGTTCTCACGCGGGCCCCGTGCGGATTGGGAACTTCACACACCATTGAATTGCTTTACCGTAAAGCTCGTGGTAAATTTCAAGTGTAATTTCGGATATGAATTTAGAAAAACTCAGAGGTGTGAGTCGGGGCTTGAATCCACGATCCTCTGCTTGAGAGGCGATAAGTCAAACCACTAGGCCACTACGGTTTCATAAACTTATAAGTACTAAAATAAAATGATTGTAATTTATTTTTGACTGTTAGCTATTGCGCGCAATTTCATCTGCAAAATATTCGGTTACTGCTATCCCGTGGGAACTATGCAATTTTCCAGGGTAAAACTGGCTTATCATGGTCGGCTAAGTACTTTATTTGTAAACAAACATAATATAAATAATGTGCGACGAAACATACCTTACCTGTACGAAAATCAACCTTGTAAATTACAAGCCAATTTGTAATTCTATTATTATCCTCTAGACATGTACCTATTTGCATATTGATGCATGGTGCCATCGAATGCCGCTAGAAATGCTAACAAATTTTTCTGTTCACTACCTATTTAGTTAGTTCTAGGAAACATTAAAGCATTCCTAATCAGGCGAGGAGACTAAAGAAGTCCATCGGATTATCGCTGACAAACGCAAAGATACTATAATGGAGTGGGCGGGTTTTTCGTAGGACTCAATTCAAAAGTGTTAGTTTTAGAAATGAAATTCGTGTTGGCAGTTACATTTTGGCAACATAGAAACCCACTTATGACAAGTACGGTTGGAAATAGTCGAGTGAGATGTCTCATCTCGCTTACGTCACTGAATAGTTTAGTAGCTTCTACTTTATACTTACGATGTTTTTATTGACTCACAAATATTATAAAGATGTCAGCCATGCCAGAAACTATAAAACTAACAGGTATTCATAGAAATTAAAATGTCATGCGAGTGACAAACGCGACTGCACGTATGGCAAAAAAGTCATATTACATGTTATGAAATTCCTGTATTATAATAAAATTTGTGCTACGCACAGATATCGAATTGTTAGAATCATTGGGAGCAAATATCCATGCCGACTTAGTGCGGACTGCAAACTTAGATTTGCGCACTTTTACTAGAGTGGAAGGAAATCCTTCACCGAGACGACCATGTTAAAACTTCCAAACTTAAATTTATCACACAACTCACAATAAAAAATAAGAATTCTCTTAGTCTCTAATTTCAGACATGATCCAAAGATAGCCACATAGCGGTTTATACACCCGGTATCTACCTAATTATTTATTACATAGTTGGTCTATCTAATGTACCTACGAAGTTTTCAAGATTGCATCTGGCAGTAACATATCGCACTCGATTGTTTTTATTGTGCCTACATCAAGATTAGTGCCGTGCCTAATGATACTTTTATACGGTAGGTACACCAACTCACAAGATGTATTGACCTTCTTATAAATTAGTGATATTTACATAGTTGTTGTAGCTACCATAGAGCACGCAAATTAGATAAGTAATCGTGACCGCCTGCCGCTATGTGAAAACACGATTTTATTATAGTAAGCGCGGAACGTACATCTGTTTTCTATTGAGTTTGCCATGCACATAACATCAGCTAAATAGTGTAACTGATTTCTGGAATAATCTTAAAAATATATATGTATATTTTTTGGTTTGTTCAATTTCTTTACGGTACTTGAAATAAATAAAAATATATTTAGGAACTATGGCAAACAACTAAGAGTTAGTTAATCAATTAAGAGTTGCAACAAACGTTTTACGTGCTATCCACAGAAATATCCCAGCCAGCACAAACCTTCTGAGTAAGTTTTTTATAATAGCAGTCACAGAAACGAATTGCTGAATAAGACTACCGTAATTAGCTGATTAAGCGCTTACTCAGACGTTACTCAAGCAATTTGGGCACAAAATTATACTGCTACTAGCTGAGTAATAGCTATATAACACATGAATAAGTTTTGAATAATTGTACGACAAGCTGAGTATCTTCTGCATAAAAGCATTTTGTTCTTTTATGCAAGTATTACAGCTCTGTTATCCAGAAGATGAATGAATGATGAATGAACTATATGCTTAGTCCTTCAAAGCTCAGATATTCAGATGATACACAGCTTTAAGCTTATTTCAGAACATTTATCAAGAATTTATTCAAATCAAATTTCAAGTTGACATAATCGAACACAAAAATAAATTAAAAGTGCACGCGTTGTTTGGTGAGTGACAGCAGCAGAAAATAAATGGCCAAATTTTAATGTCAGATGTGTAGTAGGTAAATAATTTTATACGCTTATTTGTGCTTGAAATAATAAATTGTAGGTGCGCATGCAACTTTACCGTATATTCATATATACATTTCGTGCAAAATTTTTACGCGCTACCTGATAATCCAGGTTTTTGAGAAATAAACAACATTTCGTCGTCGGTTTGTTTTTACGAGTGAAATATTTTTTATGTTCTTATACCATTTGAGGGTTCAAAAGTAACCTTGAAATACTTTTTACAAGAATATTATACCGATTTCGTTATCATAATTGAGTTTTCGAGTATAAAATTTCTCATCATTTAATAGGTTATGTTATTCATTATGGCGACGCTCATTCTGAATAAAGTCTGCTTGCACAGCGGCTCCTCGTCTAATGTCAGCATAACAGACCTTATGTGTCCACTTATTCAGATATTCTCTGGTTAAAAGTGGTCTGCCCACAACATATTTTCGATAACTGTTCTATAATCATACACACTCGTAATATAAATCAAACAATTATGATTCGGTCATAAAATAAATGAAAACCCACAGTATAGACCTATTTGTTATTTGTTTTTTTAGCTCTAATCATATTCAGATTTATTATTAGTTGATACTTATTCAATATAGAAAAGTGTTACGACACTAAAAATTACAACTAACGTAATTAATGTAGTACAGAATAAATAAGTAAGTATAGTAGGTTACTACTAGCCGCATAAATGCTGACAAATATTGCAAAATAGTTCTGCTAGCTTAAAAAATGTCTACTTTCCGTGAATACTCAGCCAACTTCTGCATAAGAATCTGTTACTTTTGCTTTTGCCCCAGTTAGCTGCACTTGACAGTAATTACGTACTTAAAGCGGCATAAAGTAGTTATAACAGCTACCTTAAATTCTGTTAACTAACTATATGCTTCATAACAGGAACCACACCCTACTTTATACAGCAGCTGTGTAACTGTCAAGATGTGGTGTGTAATACAGCTAAAAGAGAAAAGAACCTCAATTATTCAGTACTCTGCTGGATAATAGAATCTTATACCAGTGTTATACAAAAGGTCTATTTATGATGACTATTCAGCTTTACGAAATAAAATCGGCAAATTACAGAAGTAACTCAGCTGATAGCATTATCATAACAAAAAACAACATTAATACAGAACTTGGCAATACACACAGCTTCTATACATATATAATAAAGCTTAACCCTGCATAAGGTTAAATTGTTGGCCAGTTATATGACTTGTGTGCTGCCTGGGATATGCTCTTTTTGAAAACGCGCATTGTAACGCGACATTTTTTTAGGCTCTCTTTAATCTTGTAAGAAAAATCCTGCAAGTTACGTTGCGGCACTCGATTGAACACTAAAACACACACTAAAAACTCGTTAGCTTTACGGCCTCGTAATGTAATGCAACTTGCACGATTCTTTACATAAAAACGAGGCTTTTATATAAAAACTTACCGAAGTATTTTATCTATTGCATCTGTACCTAGTTGCTTTATTTTATTACCGCAGCAAAACTTAACGAGCTAAGCCCTCAGAAAGTCCCTGTGAACTTAAGTGCCCAAACTTACTTGTCAGAGTCTAATTCCAGCATGAGCTCCAAGAGGTTGATGGCGAGAGGGTTGGCGCCACGGAACACGTCGCGGAAGTCGCGCCGCTTCAGGGTCGGCAGCGACTGGATGTAGTTGCGAGCCTGCCGAGACAACACTGTTAGGAGCAGGCGTAAAGAGGAATAACCTAACCCTATAAATGTCGATTTCTTTACACTCGCCAACAATGTCGGCCTTGGACGTGCAGCTGGGTTTTTAGCCGGTGAGAGTCCAGCACTGGTTGGGCCCTCCCTTTCCAGTCGTCCTAAATGGATTTAATTTTAATTTAAAATTTCAAAACTTAAAACAAGTAAATAAAAGCAAGGAGCCAGTGTCGTTGGCTCTTGCTTAAGATGACTCAATCCCAACAATATTAGCCGTTTCTTTTCTGACGGCCTCATAATATCTTGCGGGTCTTCTCTAGGGTTATTTTTCAGGGGAAGGGGGGGGGGCTGGCCTGGATTTTTGTGTGAAGATATCAGTATTATAGAATTTTGAATGTATGCCTGCGACAAATGCCAATCGGTAAACAAATCGGGAATAACGCCGTCACCGTCTATGCTCAAATTGCTCAAGTGTCATGGTAAACAAGTTCATCTTTTAACCAGCATGCATCATAGCTAAATAAAAGAAGATCCTCAGAGGGTAGGTAGTAGCAGTGGCGATCCTTACATAGAAGCCCAAAAGCCGGGCTTGCCTTATAAATCGAACAATGTCCAAACGAAAAAAAGTTCTAATAAAATCACTTTAATGATTTAGCGCGCTTTATTTTACGTAAAATAATAAGAATTGCTTAAGTAATCCGGTGCATGGCCGCCAGTGGCGCCAAATGGCTGCGCGGCGAGTCCATACAACGCGTCGATAGTCGCGTACGTTGTAAATAGCATGACATCTCGCTCGCTCTCGTGGGCTTTTACGGGGCTTACGTTTGGAAGCGTTTGCTCTCTTCACACTTAGGGAAACGTTAGTGTTGCAAATATCTATGTATAGCTGCATGTATAGAACTTTCTTTGCAATTTTGAAGCTGGCTTACGGTGTGAAGTTTGTTGCGTTTGGTTTGGAAAGCGAGTGCGCGGGCGCGAGATGAATAACTTCTATTTAACTTCATGTTTATTTCGAACCGTGGGCCGTAACGTAGAGTTGTGATTAGATGCAATCATTTCAAAAAATAAATAAGTAGGTACTTAGGTATTCTGGTTTTAGCAGTACGTCAGTACTATTATATATTCTGTGGTTTTAGTGCGGTGTAAGGAATATACAAGAATATAGAGAATGAGTTCGGAAACGGACCAAATTGTCCCTTGTGTGACTACAAGTTTATAAAAAATAAAATAATCGGTGGAAGGGTAAATACATTAAGTTTTATTGATAAGAAAGATATAATTCCGTCCCACAAGCCGACTTCTCACTTGTGTATTTCACAGACTAGTAAAGATTGAAGAGTAAAGCGGCAACAAGATGGATTTACCTACATTAAATGATGAAAAATACTAAAACATATCTCTCGGCTTGCCGTAGTCTGATACCCTAGGCACGCCACTGGGTAGTAGCCGTAGTTCCCACGCCGGCCCAGTGCGGATTGAAAACTTCACATACATGATTGAATTTCTTCGCAGATATGTGCAGGGTTCCTTACGATGCTTTCTTTCACCGTAAAACTCATACTAAATTTTAAATGTAATTTCGCACATAAATTCCCAAGTGCTTCCTATCAATAAGTACAAATTCAAACTAAAAATTCTATCAAGCCTCCTAGACGTATTGTTAATTCGGTAGATCAATTTATATAAAAGAGGCAAAGGCAGCATTAAAACGAATTTAAGAGCCATATTGCAGGTGTCGGGTAACTTGAATGACACACATTTTTATGGGGTAGTTATACTATGAGCCTACCAATCGACAGTGCCGGATTTATATTTTTTATGAGTGTAGGCCACTTTATATTTCCGCCGCCCCATGTACTTGTTGGACTTTATCCTCTGAAATCGAGTGAGCGTCCTCTGAAATTTGCCGCCCTAGGACGCTGCCGCCCCTAGGCCGCGGCCTATATGGCCTATTGACAAATCCAGGACTGCCAATCGAGCTGTATTACCGTGCCAATAAATAAGCCGACGTTAAACTTTATAGCTAGTCAAATTAAGCTTCCGTAACGGATACCACGTTACATACTTATTTATACTTCGCCAATTTGATACGTATGCAATTGGCATTGGTAAAGTTCTCATACACTAAAGATTCACCAACATGGCAACACAAAAACAAATGCATTTATAAACAGGTGAAACTACACAAACATTGATGACTCACGAACATACAGGGGACGTAGACTTGTTTTGATTTACACAGGTGGACAAAGAGGTGCAAAATCTTACGATTTAAAGTCATATTCCAATATTGTTAATGTTAATAGATTACATCGCTGGTAAGTGGTAAATAATTTAGCCAGGTTGTAATTGGCTACCATTAGTTTCAAAGCATCGCTATAAATAAAAACGTTTCGTCAGATAAAAGCCAGCGTTATTCGCGCTATAATGTCCCCAGTTAGTGCTCTTGCTCTTACCTCTTCACTTATTATTTTGTCAATTGTTTCTTGATCAGGTTTTCCGCATAAAAACAATATCCTTGTGAGATGATCAATATCTGAACGCACAAATGTTAAGGTTACAAGCACCAAACGTACACAAGCCAAGTATAGACGATACAAACCATAAGTTGTAGCGTTAATGAGAAGCTATGTTACACCTGCTGATGCATACATTCCTAATGGGTAAACAAGCCTGATTACAATTAATAAATAATCAATTATACTTAGTCTGTCACTTAGTATGAGATGGGTTCCCATTAAATCGACTACTTACAGACTCAGAGGATATTTTCTGCATGAATTCCTGAGCGGGTGTTCCAAGCACTTCCATGATCAAGTTTAACTGATGAATATCTGTTGTCCCATTAAGGTTGGAGGCCGAAGACAGAACATTCGTTACATGCTACATTTTATACACAAAAGAACTATTCTATAATCTCGTATGAATGAAGGGGAAACTCATGACATGACAGTCTAAATGGTAGAATTGAATACAATACCATGCTGTAATTGTAAAATTATTTGAGATTATTGTAGGAGAGACAGTGAATAACTGCTGAACATTAAGAGTAGTATGAATCTACTGTCTGTATGTACTTTTTTAATGACATAGTCAAAGAGACATTAAACACTGCAAAAGAAATTAATTCAAGCTTGAACCAAAAGAACATTTAATACAACTAAGATCTAAAACTAAGTAATTTTGGCTGTAAAAGGATACGGTCGGAACCAGGAAATAGTGTCCTGCCGGTTAGCAGTTCCGCCATGATACAACCCACAGACCAGATGTCAACTGTTTGGTTGTAATGCATCCAGTTCAGCATGATTTCAGGTGCTCTGTACCACCTATGCAAAGAAATAACTGTATCAGCCTAGGTTTGAGAAAATAGTGAGATGGAGCTTTCTCATGAGAAAGTGAATTAGGGTTTTACATAGGGTTGCCAGACATCCCGTATTTCCCGGCACACCCGTATTTCAGTCATAATTTTAAACGTGCCGCCAGGCCTGGCTCAGTCCCGTACTTAAACTACGTTTCGTTAATTACTTTATCACAAAATCTGCCGTGTTATGGTTTGACATTAAAAAGTAGGTAGGACCAACATATTGAATCAATCTACAATATATCCTGTCCCTTTGCTCGCAATTCGCGACATCCAGTTTTTTTCATTTTTAGTGGGGAATAAATTGAAATGCTATTTTTTTTTAACAAACTGAGCAGGATGGAAAAATCTGGCAACCCTAGTTATAATCACAGATTATTATTTTATAGTCCTGAAATAAAATAATAAAGTACCTTGTAGCAACATAGCCGGTCATTTCGGTTTCTGTTGGTCTGGCTAGACCAAAGTCTAGGATTTTCAACTCACAGTCTTCATTCACAGCAATGTTTGATGGTTTCAAGTCCTTTTGAATAAAAAGTTAAATAAAATAGAGTCAATAAAGCCAACTTCCCACAGCTGATTGCTTATGGTTAACCAAGTATTAACCTATGAGATGACACATCATCACTGCTTAAAGAAATGTAATGCCTCAAAGTAGACCATTTTTCTGCATGAACTTAATGAAAATTATTTCAAGGGTCAGTTTTGTTGAAGTATTAATTTGAGATACGAGATTTATTCAAAGTAATAGTAGTGATGACATGTATGTATAATCAACATATGTGTTGTCATCATGAACATCGGAACTATCTTGGAAGTCAAAAATATCTAGACACAACTCTTATTGGCCATCAATCTCAAATTCTCAATCAATTTGTATGAGTGGTTAAATATTTTTGTCCACATAGACAGCTTTGATAGATGTAAATGATAGCAAATTATATTTGCCAAATATAAAAGAACACAATGATACATTTTTAGTAGGGATGGGCCGAAATTCGTTTTACATTCGGTTAAACCGAACTTCGGCAGGTTTTACCGAACTTCGGCATTCGGCCGAAATTCGGTTTATAATGCCGGACTTCGGCCGAAATTCGTCACTTCATCATCATACTACATGACTGGGCGAGTCAAAAGAATAAAATGTAGTTTTAGTTTCATAAGCTTTTTAGAAACTATTTTTTACTTTAACATTTCTTTTGGAGTCAGAATTAAGTAAATAAACAGTCAGAAATAGGTATGTAATAGAGATCGTTTATTTATTTTTAATCATAATCAGTTATTTTCTTTATAATTAGCATAAGAATAAGAAAAATAAACATAAGAGACTTTCTGTCTGGACATGAATAAAAACCGGCCAAGAGCGTGTCGGACACGCCTAAAATAGGGTTTCGTAGCCATTACGAAAAAATTAAGTAATATTTTTCTAAGGATTTCGTATTTTATACGAAATCTTCCAAGTTTAGGTATATTTTATACCTTACTACTAATTCTCAAGCAAACTTAGCCGTTATAGTTTTCCTTGGAAGTTTGATATACTGAACTGACTACTATCCTGAATTTTTTCAAATTTTTCCACCCACCGGTTTAGATTTTAGATGGGGGGGACGCTCAATTTTAATGAAAATTTGCACTTTAAAGTTGAATATTTCGCAAACGAATTACTGAACCAAAAAATCGTTCTAGCAAACCCCTAATGGTTTTAAAATACCTATCCAACGATACCCCACACTATAGGGTTGAATGAGAGAAAAAAAAATCACCGCCACTTTACGTCTATGGGAGGTACCCTAAAAAAAATGTTTTAGAATTTTTAATTGTACTATTTTGTCGGCATAGTTTACCTATATAACCGTGCAAAATTACAGCTTTCTAGCATTGATAGTCCCTGAGCAAAGCCGCGGACGGACAGACAGACACACAGACAGACAGCCATACAGACATAGCGAAACTATAAGGGTTCCGTTTTTGCCATTTTGGCTCCGGAACCCTAAAAAATAGAAAGGTAGGTACACTCATTAGTAGCCGTGTTAATATTGGAAATTAACTTTAAGCAATTTATAATTAGCATAAGAAAACATGATAATACAAATTAGCGTAAACAAGTCATGACCTGCCGCTTTGGAGAAAAGCGCGGGAATGTCAACCGAAGTTCGGCCGAACTTCGGCCGAACTTCGTATTCGGTGTTGTTTAATACCGAATGTTCGGCCGAAGTTCGAATTCGGTCCATTCTACATTCGGCCCATCACTAATTTTTAGCCTAACATTCAGACAACTCATAGTACTATTAGTACATCTGTTAAGTCTGACTATGGAAAAACATTAAGAAATCACTCATTAAAATGCAATTAAAAATAACTTACCCTGTGAATAATTCCAGCAGAATGGATGTACTTAAGCCCGCGGAGAATCTGATAGACCAGAAACTGAACATGGTCATCAGAAAGCTTCTGCGTGCGTACAATGTTGTTCAAATCAGCTCCCATCAAATGAGTGACCAAATAAACTTGTTGGAACTCCTCCAGAGACTTTTCTGGGCTGAATACATCCAGCAAACCTTTCAAAGAAGAAATATTTGATATGCATATTGCGGCATCTTAACATAATTGTCATGGATACTTTTCTGATTGGAGATTAAAATATGCTATTAGTATAAAGGCACAATTTGTTTGATTGACTACATACTAAACTGACCTTTCCTGCATCAGCTACTAACAGATGTTGGTAACTAGGGTTTATACATTTCACTAAAGTTACATAGTTTATCTATTTCAGTAGAGCTGCATACTACAGATTTCTTAGTGTTATGTTACATATATTATGTAACATAACTTGTAACAATTAGGTATGTTTACTTAGTCTTGCTTGGACCTTTACAGTGCATTGTAGCCAAATACATACCAAAAATTATTAAATTTCTTATACCTGAACTTCTTGTTTAACATACTGTCTTTCTGTCAAATAGCACATGAAAAAAAGTAAAAAGACAGTGAATTCAACTATGAGATTCCATGCATTTGACAGAGGCCACATGGGCTCTGAATTAATAGTACCTTATTTTTTCTATGTAAAATACTTCACTTAATTAAAAAAATAAGAAAGCTGGTTTGGGCATAGATTTCTCACCAATAACATTTTCATGGTTCATATGTTTCAACATGCGCAGTTCACGGTAGGTCCTCTTGGCATGTACTGCTGACTGGAAGGGCCGGGCCAACTTCTTGATGGCCACTTTCATGTTGTGTAGACTATCTATGGCAGAACTGCAAGCAA
Organism: Choristoneura rosaceana; assembly: GCA_037349165.1. Taxonomy (NCBI): domain Eukaryota; kingdom Metazoa; phylum Arthropoda; class Insecta; order Lepidoptera; family Tortricidae; genus Choristoneura; species Choristoneura rosaceana. The sequence continues at coordinate 6,232,340 of JAZBNJ010000026.1, forward strand.
ATTTAACGAGATAAAGAGAATACTATGACTATGATTGATATTAAAATATGTCTAAACAATAATCTATTTTGTCAATCATTTCTTAACAGTTTTAAATGATATTCATTATAAGATTCATATAAGATTCATTTAATATGAGTGATTCTCACGGTAGTTTCATGTTCAAAATTATCATTATCAGCACTATTATACATTGAAAAAAAAAAACATAATGCATCAAAATATCAGGAGATCATCAAAGGTAATTGCATATTATACCTATCCTTTAGAAAACATGTCTATTTTTTTACTACACAAAGGCGCTAAGTGCTAGGTAGTTACCAGCAATAGTGACAACACTCAACCAGTAACACTCAAAACTATCTACATAGATAGTTACTACATAGTAACATAATTATTTATTTAGCTATTAGAGTATCAAATGTTGTTGGTGTGGTGGTGATGTGCTTATTTGATTTCTCAGATATAATTTATGCAATGCAATGTTTCATTTTAGGTAATGTAAACTTTGAACTAAGGCCACAGAAAACTTTCTTTGTAGGACAAGGAAACCAAATTATTTTGTTGTTCATGTGGGCTATAAGGTTATTTGTTGTGGTTGAGCTATAACATAATAATACGCAGTGAAAGGGACAGGTCTACCTTCATACAAACTCTCGAAACAGACTAACATATAAATACAATGAACTACAAACAACTAAACCCGTTCCACCCACGCAGTAGCATTGTACCGATTTGCATTCGAATTCTAATATAATACTTCCACATATTTTCACCAAATAATGAATGCACTGTACGATTAAAAATACTTACTGGCATGGTGCCTGACACTTTTTCTAAACAAATACGTACCAAACTTGACCGTAAGCGCCGGATCCTACGGGTGTAAGCATTTGATATCGCTCCGGTACAATCCATTCCGTCTTGTTGATTTCAACTTTATAATATTTAGGCATATTTATTCCTTAGTCAATTTCCGAATCACAATCACTAACAAACGATCTTGATTGAATAAAATCGAAGTCAGATAATTATCTCACTAATTTAGTTCACAATCACGTAGGAAATTGAAACTTTGGCATTTGGCAGTGCCGCGAGAGCGAGAATAGGATTTCTATTTCTACGTTTGGAATGCGTTTTGAAATATGTCTTATAATTATTTATCTTTAAAATAAAGATTTTCAGTCAAATTTTATGAATTATAGTAAAATGTGATAATCTGTTTATTTTAAACAAGAATGATAAGAAAATTTCTAATATACAGTTTATTTGCTATTATTTAGAAAGTGTTATGTTTCGTAAAATGTAACGTTAAGGCGTGATAATAACCTAAAGCAGGCCATTCATGCACGTGACTCAAATAAAGCGGGCCAATTATTCTCGTTATATACGTAATATATTATCTGCTTCAAAATATTCCAGGGGTTAAGGTGCTCCCATATATTACATACTTGGATAATTACCCGTATCAAAATAGTGTAAAATATATTTTTATCTGAACTTTAATGAAAGCTTCCAGTATCCATGGAATACATTAGAAAAAAAATGGATAGTGACGTCTGTCACTGTCAGGTCAGTGTCGTCAACCTATTTTTCATGGCAGTCCCTTCTTGGGGTTGACGAAGTTGTATTTTAGCTGCGAACTAAGGAACAAAATCTTATCAAAATGTCGCAAACCGCTGGCGTAAAACCTATGGCTATTGCTGGTCGGGCAGTGTCAGAAAGAGAAAGATGTTTAGGAATGACCGACGCTGAAAGGGCTTGGCGTAAACAGTGGCTCAAAGATCAGGTTTTGGCCTCGAACGAGCCCGTGCATGTAGAAGAACTCTGGAGAGAACGCACCAACCCTATTCGTAGATTCTACCGTGCACCTTTAGATAAAATCTTCTCAGGCCTTTCGGGTGTACTGGTAAGGTTACATAACAAACATAACCTACATAATGATCATAACAACAAACTTCAAATTGCTGTTGACTATTTCAGGGTGCCGAAAGAGCTGCAACTTACAGATACATTACTGGAAAACTGGGATTAATAGCATTGGGAGTCCTTGGTACTCACTATTACTTCAAATATAACGGAAATGTGAGTTGAATCAGTTGAATGGATCTTGATTAACCAAATAAAGAAATGTGGATGTGACTCAATTTTTACTGACATCAAATATGATTTTCAGGACTGGACAAAGAAGGGTGGTTGGAGAGTCTTGAAAAGCAAGCCTTTAGTTCTGCCAGGACAAGAGGGATTCCCATACAAATCTGACCGCAAGCAGCCATCAGACTATGCTGAAAGGGGTTTCAAGAAGGCCGCTATTTAAACATATTGCATATCCACACCAATTTAATGAAACCATGAAAAGTTTGTTTCAAATGCATAAACAGTTGATGGTGCAATGTAATTTATAACATCCATTTAAAAATATACCAGTAGTTTTTAATGCAACCTGGCTTTAAATTTTTATTTGTGTTGTTGTAAATGAAAGAGTATTACTTCTAGGCAAAGTGTATTCCTTCTGAATTGAATGCATGTAGTATCTTCATAAAGTCGTCGATGTCCATTGTCCTGGCTCTCATTTGAGTCGCTTCAGCATTTTTTAGGATTTCTTCAACTTTCTGTTTTATATCAAAGCCTTCTGGGATTTCCTGTCAATACAACAAATGATTTGAGTTTCACAATATCATATTTTTAATTTAAATCATGGTGAGTTAATTTACTGATTAAATAGGAATTTTACTTCTTTAATATAATGATTTATTAGCTGCTCCCAACAATATAGCTTGTAAAGGGTTAATTCAGCCCTACCCTGTGCAAACTATGCACAATTTTCCTTGATAAAAACTATTCTATGTCCTTTCCTATGACTTTACTATCTCCATACCAAGTTTTATCTAAATAAATATATAGACATTATTGCATGATTAATAAAAATCTTCACAAACATTCTCATGTATATTAGTAGAATTTCAAAATGTTATACACATAAGTAAGCATATTTGCCATCATCTCTACCAATAGTTTCCATGTTATTTATCTTACAAAATCAAAAACATTTAGTGAGGATCTATTATGAAGAACCACATTACCTTATTGTGTAGAGAGCAATGTACTCTATAATTTTTCTCCAAGACAGCCATTGTGGAAGCATGTTTGAAACCTGCTAATAGTGTTTTGTTTTTTCTAACAAATGCTATCCTTGTCAAACCATCCCATTCCACAAAGTTGATTGGTGGGGGTGGATTTCTGGGCTCTATTCGCACAACACTGGACTCAACCTTAGGAGGGGGCCTGAAATTATTTTTGCCAACCTGAAAAGTATTGGAGTTGAAAACAGATCAAAAAAAAATTCAAAACATCATTTTATATGAAGCAGGAAGCTCAAGAGTAGGTAAAAAAATGGAAATAAAATGTAATTCAAGAATAAAGTATACTATGTCAACTTAACCCCTTGTATACTGTCACTTTAATGGTAAGTACAATTTTTTTATTATGGCTGTCCATCAGTAAACATATACCTAAGAAGTAATACATTTTACTAAAAATTATAAAAAAATAGAAAATAAAGTATATAATGCAGTGAACTGCTGGATGAACAATCTTATTACAATTTTGAATTTTATAAACTGATGTTTTAAAAGATTCACTGTCAAATATTGATAAAAGAGAAATGATGTCCATTCATTCTGAAGTGCAGAAGATACTTTTGCCTACATGACAAAGGAAACACAAGAAATTGACAGCTATACCAATACCAGGCAAAAGGCAATATTCAGTCAGTATTTAATCAATATTTACAGTAAAATTACCTTCATAAGCATATCAACACGAGCAAGTAATTGTGTATTTATAGACAATCTGCAGTAGAGTTTATCTCCTGGTTTAGCAACAAGTCTCTGTGCAAATTCCTGCTGGAACATAAGCACTGCACATCGAAAGAAGGGCCTGTGGAGCAGCAGCTTAAACACCAACGGGGAACTGATCTGGTAAGGGATGTTGGCTACACATATATCAAAGAAAGGTAGTTCTGTCTTTAAAACATCTCCAACAAGTATTTGTAGTTTTGCTTGATAAGGTGTGCCTTGAACACGTTTCTGCAATTCAGCTACCAATCTGAAAATAATACATATAGAAGTTAGTAAAACTGTGTCAAATATCAGAGAAAATTGCTTGCAAAGAATGCCTCAAAAATTGCAGTTCATATTAAGTTATGTTACCTGGTATCTATTTCACAGGCTATAACTTTCTTTACTCTATCTAGTAATTTAACGGTCATGTTGCCTGTACCAGGACCTATCTCAAGAGCAACGTCTGTAGGACGCAAGCCAGATTTATCCAACATAGATGTTATAATAAGCGGATTTTTCAGGATGTGTTGACCGAAGTCTTTGTTGAACTGAATCCCTGGAAAACAAGAAATTTAAATGCATTGAGATAGTTAAGAGTTTTTATATATCTTAAACTAATATTTAGGCAATAACAACACCATAACCTCTACTGTGCAGTTATGTCTTTAACATTTACTGTAATTTCTCTCGATTTACAATTTTCTTGTACTTACCTTGCTTAGCGATTTCATTGTGGACTCTTGCTTTCTTCTCTGCTTTTATTTTGGGCATTTTTAATATTTTCTAGCACGTGAGAAAAACAGAATGCCCGATGAGGATCATTGACAGTGACAGAACATCTGTCAATGTCAAATCCTACGTGTCAAAAGTGTCAGAGGGGCTACCACAAAATTCGAAAATCGAAGTTTGTGTCATTCCATCTCCTTGGGACTTACACTATCCAATACGAGGGTGAAAGAGACAATAGAATAAGATTTTCGAATTTTGGAGTAGGCCCTAAAAAGTGTTAGGGTATTTCGATCGGCGATTACACGTAAAAGCAGATGATTTTTGTATATTAGCGGTTTTATTATTAAATTATTAATATTGACAAGGCAAGTGACACATTAGCAAAAGTATAAACGACATAGACAATATCATGTAGAGGCGCGTAGCCAGTACTAACACTCCTCCTCGCGACTCTTAAGGCAGCAAGCCCAATTGCTTTTTCAGTTGAGCCAGCCTTGGTCCAGATAGTCCCTTTGTTAGAAGGTCGGCCACCATGTGTCGCCAAATGCGAATTGTAATTAATATAAAAATTATTACCTGATTAATTTACATAAATATTTCAATTTTTTTTGAAATAATAAAAGATGTTGTTGATATATGTAGTACTTTGATTTCTGAACGAATGGGAAGGAGAAGGATGGCAACACGGGGGTAAGGAGGCAACACTGGCGTGTGAAAGAACTTGGTTGATGTGATGTGAGAATTTAAATGCGAAGTTATAATCAATTCATGTAAGTTGTTGTTATTATTTTAGAATAACTTCATTACTAAGCTGACGAAAGCGGGGTTCTTTCTGTTGTTGTAAAGGACTATAGCTATGCGAGGCATGGGGCGGCTATTGGGGAGAAGGGAGGCCGCTAAACCCCATTATTTTTTCGTCACCTTGGGAATTAATAAATAGCTGGCTGCGCGTGATCATCATTAGGATCTAAGGAAGAAGCAGTCAGCCTGGACGAGCGTCGAGCCATCGTGCGAAGCAGACATGTGGCTATACATATGCGACTGATTCCAGTTTCCTACCTGTAAGTATGGTAAGGTACATAGAGTTTATCTTTGTGGCTCAAAAGTTATTAAACCAAGGTTGACGACATGGTGGAGATGCGACGGATTTGAAATCCTGGTTATAAGTATTTAGATCCAGCTAGGCTGGAGTGAATTAGCAAGTACCTATTAAACAAAGGGTGAAAAATACATCATTATTATTATAATTTTAAATTTTTAATACACACAATAGTTTGTTAATTAATATTATGTACATAAAATTAACAATTGAGAATGCAGAGCAAGTTGAAGAATTCCTTAAATAGGAACATTATGATGTATGAGGTCTTCTAAGTATTTGAAGCACCGATGATAATATTTCTGTAGTCTGAAAAGTATGAGGTCTTCTAAGTATTTGAAGCACCGATGATAATATTTCTGTAGTCTGAAAAGTATGAGGTCTTCTAAGTATTTGAAGCACCGATGATAATATTTCTGTAGTCTGAAAAGTATGAGGTCTTCTAAGTATTTGAAGCACCGATGATAATATTTCTGTAGTCTGAAAAGTATAAGGTCTTCTAAGTATTTGAAGCACCGATGATAATATTTCTGTAGCCTGAAATGTATGAGGTCTTATATTTCAAGTACCGATGATAAGCTTCCTTAACCAGGAATGTGAGGCCTCCTATTTGAAGTGCCGATGATAATGTGTTATATTATATGTTTTTTAACCTTCTGGTTATGAGGTGAAGTACCGATGTTAACAGTTGCTTAACCAAGAATACAGAAGGTCTTGTATACATGTAAAGTACAGATGATAAACATTCCTTAACCAGGAATTCAGGAGGTCTTCAATGTGAAGTGCCGATGATAACAAGTCCTCAATCAGAAATCCTATAAGATCTTGTTTGAAGTACTTATGAGAACAGTTCCATAACTTGGAATATTTTTTAATATTATTTCATTGCAAATTGTACTCAAATGCAATTAAATTAAATAAAAGACAAACGAGGTGTCTCTTTGAAACACCGATGAGTAGAAGTAAATAGTAACAGAGATCTAATGGAAGTTTCCAACTTGAAATGTTAATTAATATTACATCCTTAATAAAAAGGAAAAGAAATGCTGTAGATATAGTATGTGGTGTAGTAGTGTAGATGTAGTCTTCACTAAGTAAAAGTAAGATGAGGTCTTACAAAAAGTTTACCAAATAAAATAGTTATAGTCCAGTCAGCAAGACTTGAGAGTAGTCATTTAACCAGTGACGCAGTTATGTTGGGACACATGAACTACAAACAGTGCCTATTGATAGTTCTTTCTTAGCATTTGTATGAGCATTAATTTCTTGGGCCAGTATCCCAAGGATAAAGGTATTTGGGATTAACAGAACTAACGTCAAATGCTTTGTTTGAATTGATCCTTACCCGCCTAAGCAGTATTCCTCTTTTAAGTGTTTACAGCTGGTAAAATATAATAAAGCTTAAAAATAAGGGGCTTATGTTTGATTTTGGAGTTGCCATCCTTTCCTTCCATGATAAATAATGATAATATATATGTAATTTAAAAGCAAGAATCATTTATTTACTAAAGTATTCTTAAATTTGCCCCGCTTACGAAGTAAAGGCGGGGGCCTGAGTTCTATAAACTGTAGCATAGTCATGTAAGCAATTTTATCGTTTTTCACGGTGTGAAGATACCTTTATATACGATACGTTCCGAAACGCATGTAACACTGATCGCAAGATGAAAATTAGGCTCGGTTTAAGCAAATAAAGATTAAGTTCTTTTTTATTGTTTAGATTTTCCGTAATGTTTTATTTAATCGATCGATTTATATATTTATTTTTCTTCGTAAAATACACATGCTATCTGCCAACTTTCCGTGGTAAGTTTGTGTTCTGTGCCAATGACAATGAAGTTTATATGACGTTTGTGTATGGGTCTTTCGAGTCAAAACGTACGTAAAATTGTTTGATGTTGTTTGTTTCGAACAAATTATCTTTTGTTTACCTGAGTGAAATCCTGATAAATACGTTATAATTCTGTAGATTCGAGAAATCGGTAAGTTGTAATACATTTCACGTTTATTGTGAGAAATTATTTTGTGTGTGTGACTTATCGTAGTAAAACGTATTTTTATATCAAAACGAATCGGGATAGTCGTTGCAATTAAATAAATGTTTTACGGAATTACAGATCTACCAGGATGGAAGAGGCAATAAGAACCCGCCTAAGACTAGTTAGCGCCTCTGTCGATACGCTCATGACATCTGCGAAGGATAATTTAGGCCAAAATAATGTGCCTATAGACGAGGCTAGAGTTTTATGTTCGAAGCTCAAATCCATGAATGACAGATTTATACCGGAAACTTATAATTATTTCCAAATGGTGAATGACCCATGTGCCGATGAAGTGTCATCATATACACAAACACTAATTCAGGCAGAAGAAATGGTTGCTGAAATAGCCACATACAACACAGGGCAACAATGCAGGACAACATACTATAAACAGAAAACCACTGCTTTGGAAACCCCACGAACTAGCAAGCTGCCGACCATGGAGTTGCCAAAGTTTAACGGAGATATCTTGAAATGGCATCCATTTTGGGACCAATTTGTGTAATTTGTGGCCTCGCTCATGTAATTTGTGTATGTAAACAATAGGAATATTTCAGATGTTGATAAGTTATTATATTTACAATCAGCTTTGGAAGGCGAGGCCAGAGACGTGATTCAGATTTGGACACAACCAACACAAATTACAATATTGTTATAGAGATATTAAAGGAAAGATATGGCAAACAAAGTCTCATAATTGATGCCCACTATATGGCTCTCTATAGAATCGAAACTGTCAAAGATTGCCGAAATACATTAAATGAAGTAGAGAAGAGAGACACTTTAGAGTTTTGAAATCACTTTGTGATAATGGGGAACACATTCATCTTCGAGTGATGATACTAGAAAAGTTCCTAGAAGAACTTGTGTATTAAGTACGCATAAAAATTGGCACCGAAGAAACCATCGAAAATATTAGGAAAAGCTCTTCATACTATCATTTCAGCCAGAGAGTCATCAGGCCGGCTTAATGAAAATGAAGAGAAATTTACCACCGAAACATTATTTAATGTGTCACATAAAAGGAAAGAACCATTTCATAAATATTATCATACAAACAAGTCAAAAAATCTTTTTCTTCAAAATAAAAGAAGGAAGATAAGTTGCATTTTTTGCAAACAACCCCATTATAATGAAGATTGTGCAATGTCATATAAGAAAAAAAAAACAAAAAAAAATTAGGAAAAAGGTGCTACATTTGTTTTCGCGAAGGACATTTGGCAAAACATTATCAACTAAAGAAAAAAAAAATGTGTGCACTGTTTGAAGATCCACAACAGAGCTTTGTGCCCAACTTACAAAAGTGGTTCCAATGAGAACACTAGCCCACACCCAGGTGGTGCTTCCACATCTACAGCAAATACATCCTCAGTGACGGTGAGTTCAATTACACAGCCAATAGTAGTATTGCAGACAGCCATAGCTAGAGTCCGTGAAAAGGAAAATGATTATGCAGTATGCCATTTGTAGAACCCTATTAGACTGTGGAAGTCAAAGAAGTTATGTCTCAAGTAGAATTGCAAAATTATTAAAATTAAAAAGCATTGAAGATAATTATTTGATTGTCTACACATTTGGTAACAATGCCCCAAAATAATTTTACAGCCCAGTGGTTAATTTACATATTGAAACCAAAACTAATAATAACAGATATATCCAAGCTAACATAATTGATATTATTACAGAAAAATTGAGGAAATACAACAACCCATTCTGCAGCTGATTCCGGAGGGCAAGCACATAATTATGGCAGATGATAATAGCGAAGGAAATAGAATATATCTACTTATCAGTAATGATTATTATTATTCCTTTGTATACAATGAAAAGGTACAACTACATGATAATTTTTGTACATAGTAAATTCCGATTTTGGTTGGATAATTGCTGGAAGATATGAAACATCAAAGTTGAGTAGCGAGACAGTCAGTTTCATTACTTATGCTGAAGAATTGACACAGTCACCAATGAGTAACTATGATGTACCTGACCCACCATTGAGGGATGATAATATCAGAAAGCTGTGGGAATTGGAAGCAATAGCCATAACCGATTCACCGAAATCCAAGAGGGATGAAGAAGCGATTAACAATTTTAATGACACAATAATAGTTCAAAACAAAAACACTATGTGAAGTGGCCCTGGGTCGAATATCCTCCAACTTTGCCTGATAATTTGGGCCTTGCTCATGGAAGACTACGAAGCCTCAACAGAACCAACAAATAAATATTAAAATTATATGACAGCACAATCAGCAGCAGGAGCAGATTAATCTTGGCATTGTTAAAGAAGTTTCACCACTCAATGTTAACAGTAACCATCCAGTGCATTACTTGTCTCACCACTTTGTGCTTCAAGAGGATAAAAGTACAAAACTAAGAATTGTATATGATGCTTCAGCACGCCTGAAGGATAACAACAGTTTAAATCAATGTCTATATAAAGGACCTTTAATGCTTGAAGACTTATCAGGAATCTTATTGAGATTTAGATGTTATAAGTATGGAATAACCGTAGACATTGAAAAGGCCTTTCTGCAAGTAGGCTTACAAGATGATGTCACAAGATTTATCTGGGTAGAAGACATTGATAAAGATATTACAGATCAAAATATCAAACACCTGAGATTTTGTAGAGTGCCATTTGGTGTGATCTCAAGCGCATTTATTCTGGCGGCGACAATTAATTACATCTGAATAAAAATGGCACAGAAATAGCAAGCATTATTGCAAAAAACATTTATGTGGACAACCTACTTGTAAGCGTCAGTAAGCCAGAAGAAGCTATAGAAATGTACAATAAAGCAAAAAGTATTTTTAACGAAATCTCAATGAATATTAGAGACTGGTGTTCCAATTGCGAAAATTTAATGAATCAACTTCAGATGAAAATCCCCACTGAAAATAAAACCGTATTGGGTATGAAGTGGAATCCTGACAGTGATACATTATTCATCAAGACAGATGTAAAAAAGTTACTGAGGAAAGGTGTAGAAACAAAAAAGGATGTTCTAAGAATAATAGCTCCAGTGTATGATCCTTGTGGATTTGTCGCACCTGTTATTGTCCACAAAGCTATTTCTACAAGATTTGGGGCGATTGAAAATAAAATTGAAGGATACCTGGCCCCACGTTCCTAAAAAAAGCCTGAAATCGCACAGTTCTCTAACGAAATAAACACTAACCTTTCTAGTGGGGAGGGTCTTCTGAGTGACAATAATGATCAATTAAAGCAAGTTGAAATTGATCTGCCACAGGAAACAGGGGACTCAGAAGATAATGTAAACAAGAATAAGGAACGTGAAACATAGAGAATGAAGCAAATATGGGAAGAAAAGAAAGTGAAATAACAGAGAGAGAGCCTAATGATGTAAATAATATTATACAGCTGCAGAAAGACCACTTCCCAACAGAATATCAAGGTAAAAGTACCAGCTTATCTCGATCATTACAACTATATAAAGATGATAATGGAATCTTGAGATGTAAAGGCCGATTCCAAAATACCAACTGCTAAGTAGAGAAAAAATTACCAATACTCCTTCCAAGAGATACAGACTTCACATTTGATCTAATTGGTAAAATAAGTTGTGAAAACTACCATATAAACTACCACATTAGCATTGCTGAGAGAAAAGTATTGGGTACCAAGAGGGCGGTCACGGTTTCAAAAAGTTATTAACAAATGCCCGCAATGCATTAAGTATGGAGGTGGCCCTTATAAACTCCCACCAATGCCATCATTACCCGAAGAGTGTTGCAACTATAGTGCAGCTTTTACATACACAGGCATAGATTACATGGGACCTCTCTTAGTAACCAATGGAGAGAAGAGATGGATCTGTGTGTTTACTTGCCTATCCGTAAGGGCAGTGCATTTGGAAGTGGTATTCAGTCTAAGCACTGAAGAATGTTTATTAGCGCTGAGAAGATTCATATCAGTCAGGGGAGTACCCGTTCAAATGACATCAGATAATGCTCTTTATTTCAAGCTACTGGCTGAGGTTATGCAAAGCAATTACTGCATAGACAATGCAATAAAGTGGAAGTTTATCCCCGAATTAGCGCCATGGTTCGGAGGATTTTATGAGAGACTTATGGGTCTAATTAAACACTGCATGAAAAGAACATTAGAAAAACATTTATTGAATGATCAGCAACTCATCACAGTAGCAAAAGAAATTGAAGGAGTGCTGAACTCAAGACCATTGACCTATGTAGGAAAAGAATTGGAACATATATTAACACCTGGAGATTTTCTCCACATTGGCGGGCCGTTAATCATAACACCTGCGGATGCTGAAATTCAGGAGCCCATTACAGAAACGAAAAGAAAACTGATTGAATGTTGGAAAAGAGGGCAGAAAATATTAAAAGAGTTTGTAAAAATGTTTACAGGACAGTACCTTCCGAGTCTGAGAGAAAGGCGTTCTACACACAGAGAACCTAGAGTAAAGTGTGAAAGAGTTCCGAAACCAGGCGATCTAGTTCAGATTAAATCGGATGGGAATCGAGCAGTCTGGAAAGTTGGCAAAATTAAACACGTGGAAAAAAGCTCAGATGGTTACATTAGAGTAGCGAGAGTTGAGATTCGGCCTGGAAAAATATTAAGAAGACCAATATCTCATCTGTATCCATTAGAACTTGAAGACGCTGGTGTTCGTGACTTATCAGAGATAGTAGAATCTGATCAAACACCAGAGCAGGTTAACCAACCATCAATTGAGACAGACAGTGTCGATGTTATTATGACTCCTGTGGACCGTACGGGTACAGGTGAGGAGCTTAGTCACAGACCTAGAAGGCGTTCTGCTGAAAAGGCTAGACAGTTATTAAAAGTGTGGACTGCTCAGCTTATCGCCCGACAATACTGAAGTAACAGCAGTTCTGTGTTGGGAGTGTCGCCAAATGCGAATTGTAATTAATATAAAAATTATTACCTGATTAATTTACATAAATATTTCAATTTTTTTTGAAATAATAAAAGATGTTGTTGATATATGTAGTACTTTGATTTCTGAACGAATGGGAAGGAGAAGGATGGCAACACGGGGGTAAGGAGGCAACACTGGCGTGTGAAAGAACTTGGTTGATGTGATGTGAGAATTTAAATGCGAAGTTATAATCAATTCATGTAAGTTGTTGTTATTATTTTAGAATAACTTCATTACTAAGCTGACGAAAGCGGGGTTCTTTCTGTTGTTGTAAAGGACTATAGCTATGCGAGGCATGGGGCGGCTATTGGGGAGAAGGGAGGCCGCTAAACCCCATTATTTTTTCGTCACCTTGGGAATTAATAAATAGCTGGCTGCGCGTGATCATCATTAGGATCTAAGGAAGAAGCAGTCAGCCTGGACGAGCGTCGAGCCATCGTGCGAAGCAGACATGTGGCTATACATATGCGACTGATTCCAGTTTCCTACCTGTAAGTATGGTAAGGTACATAGAGTTTATCTTTGTGGCTCAAAAGTTATTAAACCAAGGTTGACGACACCATGTCTTCTGTGCCCAAATGGCTAAGGTATATTTTTCCATCCTTAACACAATCTCTGATGAAATGTATTTTCATGTCAATGTGTTTCGATTTAGATGTGACCATGGGGTTGTGACTGAGTTTTATTGCTGCTTGATTATCATTCTTAATCAAGATCTTTTCAATCTTTATTCCAAGATCGTTAAATAATGGTAAAAGATGTAGGGCTTCCTTTGCTGCTTCTGTAATAGCAGTATACTCCGCTTCAGCTGTGGAAAGCGCCACATTCCTTTGTTTCTTGGATGCCCAGCTTATGCAGGCTCCTCCGAAAATAAAACAGTATCCTGAGAAGGATTTTCGATCGAGCTTGCATGCGCCCCAATCTGCGTCTACCATTCCGTGTAATCGCCGATCGAAATACCCTAACAATATTACGATCTTTGCTCCTCCTTTCTCCAGTATGTAAATACATGGATCGGCTTTTGATGGTTTAAAGTCGAGATTTCTCAATTCTGAGTCAAGTTTTAAATACCACTGTCTGCCTGATTGTTTTAAGCCATAAAGTGATCGTTGCAGTTTACAAACTTTTTCACCTTTTATATTTTTGTAGTCTTCTAGCATTTGTTTTGCTTTATTATAGACAGTCAAGTCGTCTTGTTGGCTTTCCTCAATTAAAATTTCTGTCACATATTCTTCGATGTTTTCAGGTAGTGTCATAATTATATGTTCATCAATATCTCCATTTAGGTAGGCTGTTGTGACATCCATTTGTTTTAAATGTAGGCTCTGTTCAACTGCTAAGCCAACGACAGTTCTAATGGAGCTAAGTTTTGCAACGGGTGCAAAAGTCTCGTTGTAATCAATGCCGGGTCTTTGTGAAAATCCTCGGGCAACGAGTCTTGCTTTCTTTATTTCTCCATTATTTAAACCAATTTTCTTTTTTAAAATTAATTTGCAATCTATTGGTTTTTCATTACCTTCCCTCTTAACAATTCTCCAAGTTTCATTTTTGATATGCGCTTTCATTTCAGCTTTTATAGCGTCATGCCAGTCTTCTCCATCATTAATTTCTTCTGATAAATTTGAGTAGTTGTTTTCTGATACCATTATACTCTCCTCCTTGTCGTCCTGTAAACAATAGTCTCTAGTCCAAACTGGCATATTTCTGACTCTTTGAGGTCTTTGTCTACTTGAACTTGGTAGTACAGATGGACTTTGGCTTTCTTCACTCTCGGCCCACTCATCGTCAGCTGACGAGATATCATCATTTATCATTTCTTCTTCTAGGTTATCGACAGGTGGGGATGAAGAGCTTGTTTCAGGAGGACATTCATTCAATGGTATGGTATGACGAGCTGGAGTCTGTGAAGGTAAGTTGTTCTTATTTATTCTCATTTCTATAATCTTTTCTTTTTCTGTTTCAGGTTTTTCTTCAAAATCGTCATATTTCGCAGCTTGATTTTCTGGATAGTACATTTTCTCAATAAATTTTACATCTCTGCTTATAACGACATCATTTTCGTCCGGTACGTAGATCCTGAAACCTTTTGCATTTTTGGCGTATCCCACGAATACTCCTTCTATAGCTTTAGGTGAGAATTTTCCTTTACGCCTTTTATTTAATGCGAATGCTTTGCTTCCGAAAATGTGTAAATGATTTCCAGATGGTGTTTTGTTCACCCATTTTTCATATGGTGTGCTTCCATTAAGAGCTTTTGCTGGGCTTCTATTTATTAAATAGTTCGCTGTATTAATCGCTTCTGCCCATAGGCATGCAGGGACGTTAGAATCAATCATTAAACATCTGGCTTTATCCAGCAAGGATCTATTTTTTCTTTCACTCACACCGTTTTGTTGGGGGGTGTAAGGTACTGTTAGTCTCCTTTTAATGCCATATTGTTTCAGCAAGTCATCGAATTCTTTATTCTTATATTCACCGCCATTATCTGACTGTAAATTTTGAATTTTCTTCTTCGTGAACATTTCCACTCTGTTTTTATATTCTTTGAATTTTTTTAATGACTTCGCTTTTGTTCTTTATGAAATATATGCAGCAATATCTTGAGTAATCATCAATAAATGATACATAATATCTTGATCCAGCGATTGATTCGTTTTCGAATGGCCCACATACATCAGTGTGTATGATTTCTAATAGTTCGGATGATGTAATGTCGTGACTAATAAATGGCAAAGCTGATAATTTTCCTTTTATGCAGGTTTCACATGTTTGGAATTTAACTTCTTTTAGTTCCAATCCACGCATTAATCCTTTATTGGCCATCATTCTTAAATCTTTTTCGTTGATGTGGCCTAGCTTCTTATGCCATATCATTGCTTCATTTTCAGATGCCAAATTTGCTCTTGGCTCCTTTTGATCAATATCGAAATAGTACAAGCCGTTCTTGTTTCTCTGTGCTTGTAAAATCACATCATCATCCTCGATTATTGATGCTATTTGCTTTTCGAACACAACTTTATATCCATTATCTGTGATCTTCCCAACGGATACCAGATTTGTAGATATATCAGGAACGTATAAGGCTTCATTTAGATTAAAGGTTTCGTTATTGGATGAAATCTTTATCTTCCCTTTTCCTTGAATTTCTGTTGAAGTGTTTTTCGAAGCTAATTTTAGAGTGTTTGTTTCAGGGCTTAAATTTTCGAATAAATTTTTCTGACCACTCATGTGTGATGTACAGCCACTATCCAGACACCACATATTATTGTCATCTTCATTCGCTGATGCCAGACAGATGTTGAAATTCTGTTCGCGTTTTGGAAATTTATTTTCTTTTTCCTTTTTCGAGTAATTTTTCTTACACCAGCAGGCTTCAGTTGAGTGCCCCTTCTTGTTGCAGTTTTTGCAAAATGAGTTTTGGTACGAGTTTTTCTTTTTGTTTTTGGTATATAATGCTTCAGTTGCCTCAGTACTCGCACATTGGTTTCGTGCTTCGCTCTCTTCAATAATTTTAATTTTTAGGTCGTGTGGATTTGGTAACTTATCTCGTGACTCAATAGCTATTCTAAAATTTTCATAGCTTGAAGGTAGGCTATATAGCATCATAATGCTTAATAGTTCAGCATTTATGTCTACATCCATTTCCTCCAGTTTATCCACGACGTCCATAAAGTTATTGAGATGATCTCTAACATCTTCAGTCGGATTCATTCGTTTTAGGACTAATTGTTTAAGCAATGTTGCTTTTCGAGCAGGGCCGGTACTTTTATAAATAGATTTTAATTGATCCCATACCTCTTTCGATGAAGTGCATCCTTATATCTGTTTCAGTTCGGATGGCGAAATCAGCAAAAGTAGTTCCGCTCGGGCTTGTAAGTCCTTCTTCGCGAATTGTTTATTTTCTTCTTCGCTCGATTTATCCGACAATTTTATTTCACCGCTCACATATTCCCACAAATCGTTTTTAATTAATACGGCTTGGGCATGAAGGCACCATGTGTCATAATTTTTCTTTGACAGTGCTTCAATACGGTACTGTGAAGACATTTTTGTTTTATTATTTTACAACGATCTTCGCATTTTCCCCGTGTAAAAACGTAATCACCACAACCACGTTGTAACCACAATAAAACCACGCTCTGCTACCAATTGTTAAGGTATTTCGATCGGCGATTACACGTAAAAGCAGATGATTTTTGTATATTAGCGGTTTTATTATTAAATTATTAATATTGACAAGGCAAGTGACACATTAGCAAAAGTATAAAGGACATAGGCGCGTAGCCAGTACTAACAAAAAGGGCCACTTTGAAATTGAAAAATCGAAGTTCTCCTCGCTTACGCTTACGTTATTTGATACAAGAGTAAGAAAGAAGGTACGATACAAACTTTAATTTTTTGTAGCAGCCCCACAGATTTGACGCTGGAAACGAGCGTCGAGCGACTGCATGTGGCCGCACCTGTTGTACGCCTACCTTAATTAAACATTTTGATATCAAAATGTTTATACAAAAGCCTTGTTTAAATACTCCTGTGAAATTTATCTACTTACTTGCTTACCAAATTTTTAAATAATGCCAAGAAAGTGCATTTCAGAGTGAAGGAAAATAAAAATGTTTTTATCTTTTATTGTAAAGAAACGTCATCAACTTATTTCAGATTTTCAAAAGTTCTCCGCTTAATTTATTTCCTGGGACATTTCCATTATAATAAATTCTATACAATTAAATAGAGTCAAAAAAAATTACCTTTTTTTTATTAAACTATCATTTTGATTTCTTGAACATAGAAAAAAATAAGTTTGCGCGTCGTCACAAATAAAATCGATAATCACTTTTTTCATCTGGCAAGTCGTCAAATTTTTGGCATGGTTGATCTTTACGGGACCGAGTGAAATAAAACCGATTTGTGGAATTATTATGAAAATGGAGTGGAAACCTGAACAAGACGGACTAAGACAAATATTAACACTTCTCAAGGAGTCACAATCACCCGTTACAGCAACACAAAGGGCTGTTCAACAAGTATCCTTTTTAATGAGTACCATGTCGATGCTCATAACGGCGTGCTTATTTTTTGTATCTGTAACCGCTTAACTCTTTATCAAATTTATATACTCGCGAGACCTCTCGCTTTTTTGTTTCAATATAACACATATTTCGTGTCTTACCTATGATTGCAGTAGATGCGTCTCATAGCTTCATCATAAATCGATTTTTCCGACATGACAGTCATTGACAGCATTCGATTTGTACAATAATTTTCTTGACCCTTTATCACCCAGAAATTGGAAGAATTGAATAAGTATCCTGACTTCAACAACTATTTGATCTTCGTTTTGACTAAATTAGTAACAGAAGAAGAGCCTACAAGGTCACTCAGTGGGTTGATTTTGAAAAACAATGTGAAGGCACACTACAATAGCTTTTTCCCTGAGGTAGCAGAGTTTATCAAGCGAGAATGTTTGTCTGCGGTGGGAGATCCATCTCCTTTAATCCGTGCGACTGTAGGTATCATCATCACCACCATCGCGAGCAAGGGTGAACTCACCTCTTGGCCTGAACTCCTGCCTGCATTGTGTAACATGCTTGATTCACAGGACTACAATGTCTGTGAGGTAAGAATTTAATTAGTCTGATGCCAGGCGAATATTCAGCGTTTTTGCAGCATTTTTTTGACATTTGTGTCTGCAGGTGTTATTAAAAGATGTAATACCCAGGATTGTTCTTTTATGAAAATTTAAGACAGTACCAATGCTGAATTTAGCATGATTAGAATTCTTGTTAGTTGCTTTTCCATCTATAAAAAAGGCATTGTTCTATAATAAATGTGGGATGCTAATGATGTTTGACCGCGCAATCAAAACACTTTTATATTTGTCTCACGGTAGTTTTATGTCTAAAACTTTTATATTTGCCCTGCCATTTACTGTTTTGTTGTTATATTTAAATTTTGTCTATTTCCACAGGGTGCCTTTGGAGCACTACAAAAAATATGTGAAGATACTGCTGAGCTTCTTGACAGTGATGCATTAAATAGACCATTAAATGTCTTAATTCCAAAATTCCTTCAGTTTTTTAAACATTCTTCGCCAAAAATCAGATGTCATGCCATTGCTTGCGTGAACTATTTCATCATGGGCAGGACACAGGCATTGATGGCTCACATAGACTCATTTATTGAAGTAAGTACAAATTTAACTTTTATCATCTTGAATGGTAAAGTTAGTGACACTTGATGATCAACATTATGTCACCCCCATGCTAAAGTCGCGAATCTGCTATTTATGAAAAAAATAGATTTTGAACCCAAGGTGTTGATCATTGAGTTCAAAAGTATAGTTGAATGAATATCTTGGGATTAGGTATAAGGAAAAAAACTGGTCAGCTTTATGCAAAAAGGGCCATTAGTGGGGAAAATCTGAATGTATTGATAAAATAAATCATAGTAATTAAACTACTAGGTTATTTTCCAAATTTCACATAAGAATAAAAAGCCAATAAAATTTCACAGTAGGAAAAAACTATGTTAACCTTGTATAATAGATTGAGATATTATTAGTAGTTTAAAACTGAAAAAAGTCAAAGGTGCCAATATTAGGGTAGTTTACCCTACAAATGCATATCCATGTTAAGATAATGGTCATCAATCCCACAAAATATACCTTTTGTAATTTCTACTAATAAGAGAGGAGGTATCTATTATTAGCTATATAGAAGTGCAAACTACAGCATAGGGCTACTGTATATAATATGTAGATACCTTAGTCTCTTGCAGTGTTTGGTTTCAAATTTCATCAAATTGTATGGATGAACAATAATGAACATTGTTTTGAATGGCCCGTTTTTATTTTTTAAATAATACTCTTAATGTGGCTTTTATTTTCCAGAACTTATTCCATTTAGCAGCTGATGAAGATCCAGATGTGCGGAAAAATGTCTGCCATGCGCTGGTGTTGCTTTTAGAAGTACGACTGGATAGGCTGATACCCCAGCTGCCTAACATCATTGAGGTGAACTTAATGATACTTATCAATACAACCTTGCAAATATTTTTTCAGTATATGATGCCCTATGCAATTGCTCAATATGTTTTTGGGCTAATCCGAAACTGTCTCTCTATTTGTGATGTTAATAATACAAGATTATGTATTTTCTCTATTATTTATCACTAGAGATGCGCCGAGTCTATTAAGTTAAGTTTTGGGGCGAGAAAAAATGTTTAGACAGGTTCGCGCGGCGCTAACAGCCACCGCGAGCGAACGTCGTGGGAATCCCCGCCTTCTCCCCCGCAAATTATTCAGTTGTTGTTTTATAAAAACCGCATTCGGTCCGCGCATTGATTTCTTAAATTTTACAGTTGATAATTCTCATTTTTCTGTTTTTAATTAATAAATACCTACTCTTATTAACAATTTTTAAATCAGCCTGTTTTATTAGAATACATATGATTCGTTTTAAATAATAATTTTATTTAGAACTAGTATACTCGTCAATGGAACCGAGTTATTCGGCCGAGTACGAGTATAAAAAAACTGCCGAATACACCGAGTACCGAGTAGTGAACGAGTACTCGGACCATCTCTATTTATCACTAGATATAGATGTGAGATAGGACTGGTTTTTTTCAGGAGGGAAATCAAATTGTTATAATAAAATATAATACTGCTTGTCTATTTGTTTAAATAAAATCTTCTCCCTGTTTAGTACATGCTGGTTCGGACACAAGACCCTGAAGAAGGCGTGGCCTTGGAAGCCTGCGAATTCTGGCTGTCCCTTGCCGAGCAGAATGTCTGTAGAGAGGTGAGTGTTCCTTTATTATTATAACTTGAATGCAACATGTTAGCACTGCTAAGTGCAAGTGCGCAAAAGCAGATTTGATAAGAACCTACCCTCTTTTGGTATAAACTACCTATTGTAAAACAAAAGAAAGATATCTGATTAAATTTTTTATCAGTAGGATGTCCTACTGACATCCATAATAGTTACACATCCGTATTAACTATTATGTCCTACTCAATGTTACTAACTGTATCAATAAGAGCAGGTACACATTGCACGCTCGGCGCTGTGTTGAGCGCGCGTTGGTACGCTACACACCGCGCCCAGCACGGCGTTAGGCGAGCGTTATCAATATCAAAATGTTTGACCTCTTTAAGCGAATACACATTAGGCGTTTTAAAGCGCGCGCTTTGCAACCTGCGTTTTCAGAATGTTTGAACTACGACATTTGAATATTGAAAATAATTAGCAAAACCGAATTGGGCAAGATATAGGTTTCACTTACAGTTTGTTCTGGCTCTATTCCTCAGTCCCAGGGACACATTTAAGACACAATCACAGCACTTTCAGAGTTTTTTATGAATAATTTAAAAGAGCGCGCGCCGGCCGGCATTCATTTCGAGCTGTCAAATTTGCGCAACTCTGGTGGCGCCGCCGTGCGGGAGAAAGCGGAAAGTTCATTCAGCCAGTATGTTTTTGATATGTGCAGGAGGTTTTAATGCACATATTACTAATTATATCTGCCCAATGTAACGTACATAAACCCCCCACCGGGAATCTACCCCAGATTCCCCAGTTTACAAACCAAACCAGGGATGGTATTGAATAAGGTAAGTGGACTGTATAGTGTAAGTATTTGTTGACTTAGTGAACTAAACACGTGTAGCTGTTAATTGAGTAAAATAAATGACTTATTTCGAACCTAAAATTGTCATAAATTTGACACCTTCTTGCGTCAAATTCATGCAAAGAAACAAAGAAAAATAAAAATTATGCTGAATCCAATTCCATGGGAAGTGGACTAAGCTTTACAACGGGTCGCGTGTATTCGCCATTCTGGGTTTTTACTTTTACCACCCGTACAACTCCATCAGCTCCTGGATAAAGTTCCGTCACGCGACCGAGAGGCCATTGAAGCGGAGGAGCGTCAGCATGAATAAGAACGAGTTCGCCAACTTGAATATTACGACTATTCCTATGCCATTTTTGTCGCTGCTGCAGCGTGTGCAGATAATCATTTCGCCACAATTTCCAAAATTGTTGGGAACTTTGTTGTACTAGCTGCCAGCGAGTTAGTCCGTAAGTTGGTTCGTCTAAGAGATCATACTCTGGAACGGCTAATAGAGAACGACCGACTAAGAAATGGCCGGGCGTGAGCGCCTCGAACTCGGACGGGTCGCTCGACGCACTTGTTAAGGGGCGAGAGTTCAGCACTGCTTCGACACGAGCAAAGAGAGTGCTTAACTCTTCGAACGACAGCGATCGCGTACCCACGACGCGCTTTAGAAGGAGCTTGGCCCCTTTTATGGCACTTTCATACATCCCACCGAAATGGCTTCCAGTAGGCGGATTGTAAGTCCATTTAACACTACGATTATTGAAACCGGTTAAAACATCTTCAGTACTTTGGTTAAAAAAGTTAGTGATTTCCGCGAGTTGCCTACCAGCGGACACGAAGTTTTTTCCGTTGTCGGATACAACGGTTTGACATAAACCACGTCTAGCAGTGAAACGATCGAAAGCTGCGAAAAAACATTCAGTTGAAAGTGCACTGAGAACCTCAGTGTGCACCGCGCGAGTTGAAAAGCAGACGAAAATTAAAAGATAGGACTTTGATATTTTCGCATTACGTCTGTTACTCTCTTTCGTATAGAAGGGACCGCCTATGTCAACACCGACAGTGTGAAAAGCATGGATACCTTCAATGCGGAATTTCGGTAAGTTGCCCATGATAGGCTGTATGTGTGAAGGATTGACTTTAAAACACCTAATACATTTCCTAAAACGAGATCTTACAACGCATTTTCCGGAAATAATCCAGTATTTCTGACTGATTACACTGTGCAATGTACGCGGACCGATATGTAAATAAATTTTATGAAAATAGTCGATAAGAATATTTGTAAAGTTGCACTTTTTGGGAAGCAATAATGGATACTTCTTTTGATACGGTAGTTCGGCGAGAGACAACCTACCCCCCACCCTGAGAAAACCGAGGGGGTCGACATAAGGTGCTAACCTTTTGAGTGATGAACTACAGCTGTAACCGTTTGAAATTGCTTCGAGATCAGCTGCAAAATGCTCTCGCTGAACTGATTTGATGAGCACATCGTGTGCGTTCTTTAAATCTGATAGAGACGAAGGACCCGTGTTCCTATTAGACTTCGTCGATCTACAATTGTTGATAAACTGAAAACAACGAGCTAAGACCTTTTGAAGTTTGCTAAAACTCGAATATTTTTCAGTTAAATCATAAACAAGATTTGAGTCACGTGTTGTGTTTTGCACGCTAGTTTGAGCCAAAGTCGCGCATGGAATTTTGAGTTCTGGCACATTTGCCGATTTAAATTGATCAATTGATTTTACTGGCCAATTCTCTCTTGGTGCGTCTAGCCAGCTCGGTCCTCCGAGCCACTCCGCTGTCGATAACAGCACGGAAGGTAGCGCTCCGCGCGAGCACACGTCAGCGGGGTTGGACGCGCCGCTCACGTGAAACCAACAATCGCTTTGCACGGTCTCCAAAATTTTGGAAACACGCGAAGCCACAAAGGTTTTGAGATTATAACTGGGTGTATTCAACCAACTCAGCACCACAGAGGAATCGGTAAACAAGAGTATTTCATGAACAGGAATTCGTTCAGACAATATTGACTTCGTATATTTGACTAACTTGACTAACAAATGCGCAGCCATTAGCTCGAGACGTGGAATGGTCACTGTCTTCAAGGGTGCAACCTTGGATTTTGCAATGACTAGACTGACCTTCGAATTACCTTGATTGTTAAAACTACGCAAATAGATGACCGCAGCTATTCCTTGAACTGAAGCATCGCAGAATCCTAGTATCTGGTAGTAGCTGTGCTGTTTGACAGTAACCTGGCGCTCGTGGCTAAAATTCGACAACAGCGGGAGCTCTGACATGTAGGTGAGCCACTCCTTTTCCAGTTCCGGAGGCAGCCGCTCATCCCAACCCAGCTGTTGGAGCCAGAGTTTCTGCATGAAGCATTTCGCGTAGAATATGCAAGGAGCCACGAAACCTAAGGGATCATACTGACGACCAATCTGTGACAAAACACTACGCTTGGTGATCGCCTGTGAAGCTGGAAGTGGGTGGAATACGAAGGAAAACACATCTTCGGCGGGTCGCCACTGCAGACCTAAAACTTTTATGGACAGGTCCTTGTCATCCTCGAATGCAATGGGCGTTTCGCGGTGATCAGCTGGAACCCGAGCCAGTACCTGGGGACAGTTGCTAGCCCACTTACGAAGCAGAAATCCTCCTCCACTCAGCAACTCTAACAGTTCATCCTGTAGCTTAGCTGCTTCATCATAGCTGCTCACTGACCACAGAAGGTCATCGACGAAGAAACCTTTTTTTAGAACCTTGCTCGCTAAAGGATACTTCTCGCAGTCGTCGTCAGCCAGCTGATGCAGGACACGGATCGCTAGGTACGGACTGCTAGCAACACCATATGTGATCGTGTTTAACTCATACACTTTTAAAGGTTGATCAGGTTGAAACCTCCACAAGATGTGTTGGTAATTGCGTTGAGATTTTTCGATCAAGGTCATTCGAAACATTTTACAAATATCACTTGACAAGCAAATTTCATGTATACGAAAATTTATTAAAATCTCGTTAATATCTGCTTGAAGCTTAGGACCGGCGTAAACGACTGAATTCAAAGAATTATTATTTGTCGTTTTGCATGAGGCGTCAAAAACTACTCGGAGTTTTGTCGTGGTACTTGACGGTCGGAGAATACAGAAGTGAGGAATTATGTACTTAGAATCCACAGTACCAAAATCACCTACGCAAGTCATGTGACCAAGGCTTTCATATTCGGACATGAATTTATTATATTCTTCCTTAAGTTCCGGAAGACGATTCAGCTTTGTTTCTAAATTGTTGAAACGACGTAACGCTTGTGGAGTCGAATCGCCGAGATCAAAACTGGGTTTGAACGGGTACTTCACTGTATAACGTCCCGTAGTATCGCGACTGTGTTCGTTTTGGAACAATTGTTCGACATACAAATCTTCTGGTTTTTTAGTGACGTCATACGGCACGTTTTCAGTCTCCCAGAAAGAGTTCATGATTTTATCGATACTACTAGTTTTATTAGCAGAGAACAAGTTGAGCGAGGCTGTATTTGACTCACAATCGTCACTCAGTACTGTCTGACCAGTAATGACATATCCGAATATGGAATGCATCGCGACGGGCAAACCCGGGTCACGTGGTAGTATATTTTGACCGTCATAAATGTAGGGAAATAAGTCACCTGCGATCAACAAGTCAACTGGAGCCGCCGAAAAGTAGTTCGGGTCAGCTAACTCTAGATTTTTGAAATTATTGATAACTTTGTTTGATAAGGTTACTGTAGGTAAGTTGCTAGTTATATTACTTACGACAACAGTATCAGTGCTAAGCACCGGACCAAATGAGTTTCGTGGTTTAATTGAACATGTAACCAGACCGAAATCTTGCACTGGCGCACCTCCCAGACCCATGGGTTCAAACTGACACTTGCGTCGAGACAAACCCAGGCGCTGGGCACACTCTTTTGTCATATAACCGGACATGGCACCGCTGTCAATGACTGCACGTACGGCGTGGTAAGTTCCCCATCGATCTGCGACGTGCACCATGGCAGTGCCTAACAGCACGGTTGAATTTGACGAACAAGTCAAGCCGACGTTTGGCATTGACCTTTGACTTTGATTTTGACCATTTGAAACGTTTTGAATACTTGAAATGTTTTGACTATTTGAACCGTTTTGATTAATTGATGAATTTTGAACAGTTGGAACTGTATCTAAGTGAATACTGTGATGGTGCGGTTGTTTACACAGCACACAACGCACTTTTGACGTACACTCGGACAACGAATGCTGACGAAAGCAATTTTCGCATAATTGAAGCTGTTTCACTTTGTCAAGACGCTGCACCGGTGTTAAATCAAAAAACTCGAAACATCGATAAGTTGAATGCGGTTTGTCGCAAAATAGACATCTATTTGAGCGTTCGCTATTATTCTTACTCACAGCTGATAAGCACGGCTTTTGGAACTGCTTCGGTGCACTACTGTAATTAGCAGCATTATTATTATTTTTTCGAACAAAATTCGGCTTTGCAGAGGTGTTAGGAACACTCTTAGGCGTAAACTGAATTTTTGATGTACTAATTTTAACCTCAGACATTTCCAAAACACGCGCCTGTTTCTCCACGAAATTAATCAGCTGTTCGTAAGTAGGTATATCGGTTTGATCTACTGATTGTTCGAATTCGCGCCTAGTGACGGGGTCTAAATTTCGCAATCCCATATAAAACAGTATGAAACTCGATAGGTTATTGATTTTCAAAAGTTTCAATGCTTTAACACACTCTTGATACGTTTGTAAAAATGTATTTAGACCAGTAGCCGACTCAGTTGACAAAGGCTTAAATTGAAACAGCCGATCTAAATAGCTCGTAGCTAAGGCACGAGTGTTCTCAAATTTTTTGACTAGCAAAGCCCAAACTATCGGATAATTATCGGCCGTCACTGGCATCCCTTTGACCACAGTCAATGCCGAACCGCTGACTACGGAGAGCAGGTAATAAAACTTCTCAATGTTCGTAATATCATTGTTGTTATGAATTAAACTCGTAAACGTGTCATAGAATGTTTGCCAGTTTTCTAATTTGCTATCGAAATGGAACAATTCTAGTTTAGGCAGCCGCGGCTTAGCCGACCGCGAGTCTGGCCCGGCAGCGCCCGGGCCGCGGCCCGCGGAGCGCGACGAAGGTCCGCTACCGCTGCCGTCACACGATTGCCAAGTGTCGCTATTAGCCTCCGCTACACTCAGAATACGGAAATACATGTCGTCAAAGGTTTGAATTTCCTGATAATTTGGTTTAAATTTCGGGTTTTGTTTCTTATTATAAGAATTTAACTCGAATATGCATTGTTCGAAACATTCCCGAGTCGAATGAAGTTCTTTGAGTCGCAAATTAAATTCGGGCAAACGCTCTGGTGGAGTTGATTTGGATAGTTCAAATAACGTTTGACATCGTATAAAAAGCAGTTCTTTTTTGTTAATAAGTTGTTCGACATCAAATTCTTTCTCGTCCATTTCGAATTCAAAACAAAAGACGCGCGCGACGCGTTGCAAAGAACGAAAATTGAAAACGTTTGTTTTATACGTATTATTCTAGGTAAATAACTTAGATTAGAAATAAGCCTGTTACCTTAAAACTGCGTGAAATGTGTGTTTTATGTGTATGAATGTGTATTTAGTTTGCAAACTGAGGATGCGGTTCGATTGACCAAAATGTTTGAACTACGACATTTGAATATTGAAAATAATTAGCAAAACCGAATTGGGCAAGATATAGGTTTCACTTACAGTTTGTTCTGGCTCTATTCCTCAGTCCCAGGGACACATTTAAGACACAATCACAGCACTTTCAGAGTTTTTTATGAATAATTTAAAAGAGCGCGCGCCGGCCGGCATTCATTTCGAGCTGTCAAATTTGCGCAACTCTGGTGGCGCCGCCGTGCGGGAGAAAGCGGAAAGTTCATTCAGCCAGTATGTTTTTGATATGTGCAGGAGGTTTTAATGCACATATTACTAATTATATCTGCCCAATGTAACGTACACAGAATAAAGAGGTCTGACGAAGATTATATAATCAAGCGCGCGTCAGATTCACCTTCAACTGAGCGCTTCTAGATACATGCGCCGCCATTTGGTCGTACATTTGATCGCGCTCTATAGGCCCACTGCACGAAAGCGTGCGATCGAATGCACGGCCAAACGGCGGTGCATTTAGAAACGCGCAGCTAACGCCGCGCAATGCGCCTTCGAATAAAAATCTGATAACGCGCGTCTGACGCGCGCTTGCTTGTGTACACCTTACCTTCGACAGACCTCTTTATTCTTAAAACGCGCGTGCTTTAAAACGCCTAATGTGTACTCTCTCTGAAGGTGCCGTCAACGCCCGTTGTCAGCGCGTTTTTCTTTCTATATAGCATGCATACAACTCGCGTGCCTATCGCGTTTGTATTGATATAAACGCGCGTCGCTTAAAAAAAAATCGCGGGGTGCAAAGGATTTTGGAAGCGTTGTAAATAATTTACAATGTTAAAACTCCACAGGCCCTAGTCTAGTTTGCAGCACTTGCAGATCTTAAGTGTGTACATAGCTTTATGATTGATGGATCTAGTAGTGAATCACCAAGGAAAATTACTATCATATGGATAAGATGGAAAAAAAGGTTTATAATGTGATAAAGGAGGTTGTTTATCTATGATCCAAATAGCATATCAATATCAGCTTTATTTTTCACAACTTGCTATGCAGTTTTTATTAAAATGGTAAACAACAATGTTTTGCAGATTTTAAGGAGTTTGAATCAAAACTACTGATGTGCCGAAGGAAACATTCCAAAATTGCGGAATTTTTCATGTAGGAAAATTTCGGAATCTTTTCACCATTTTGTGGGCTTCTGTTTCTTAACTTTGAATTTTCTATATGAGTCGGTTAACTTCAAACTCAGATAAATCCACTCTAACCACTTGGGAGATTATTGAAAACAAGTGATAATTCGCTGATTTGAAAGGCAGATTATTTTTATTATGGCATTAAAGAAAGCGATCCTGTTCGACAAAACCAGTTTTAAAACCCATCTAACTAGCGTATTGTTTTCAAAAAAATAAATTTGCAAAAATAAATAGTTAGGGAATGATAAACGCGCTGGCAACGAACGTTCGTAAAAATATTATATAACAAAAAATTAAACCTACTACAAAAAATCATGAAAATAAATTACTACCAGTCTGAAGTCGGCGCCTCAGCATGAACCAGCAGGAGTGGAACCATAATCGTCTACCTCACCTACACACTATAGTATATTTGGGTTCAATCACACCTGCTGGTTCGATCATCAGATCCTGATTTGGTGTTTATGGGACCTAATTGAAAGCAGTCCTAGATGAACGAAAAAAAAATTTTTTTAATCCATACTAATATTATAAATGCGAAAGTGTGTTTGTATGTGTGTGTGTGTTTGTCCGTCTTTCACGCCGTAACGGAGCGACGGAGCGACGTGATTTTTGGAATAGAGATAGTTTATGGGCCCGAGAGTGACATAGGCTACTTTTTATCCCGGAAAAATGCACAGTTTCCGAGGGAACAGCGCGCGATAACCAAATACCACGCGGGCGGAGCCGCGAGCAATAGCTAGTTGGTTATAAAGACGGAGTTCTGAGGCAACAAAAATACAAAAAAAAGGTATTTCCTTCTTTTTTTGAAGCCGGTTTTAAAAACGCCATCACGGCGCGTGTAAATAAAACGTTCTCCAAACGTCCTTAAGATATTGATGACATGACCTTAGGTATTATTGGTTATGAATCTGTTTCTCATGATATCTGTTTGTCTGTCAGGTCCTAGGCCCGCGGCTGCCCGCTCTGTTGCCGGTGTTGGTGCGCGGCATGCGGTACTCTGAGATGGACGTGATCCTGCTGCGCGGCGACCGCGACGACGACGCCGACGACGCCGAGCCCGACCGCGAGTCCGACATACGACCGCGCTTCCACAAGCCTCGCTCGCACACCATAAAACATAATGGTATGTTTACAACTAATGCAATTTTTTTTACCAATTTAGTAGGTTTGACTTTTTTTTCTTTTTGTAGAGGCTTTGAACACTCCAGGTGATCATGTTAGCCTCATGGGCCTTTACTATATATTTTTTTTTAAGTTTTAATTTACCTCAGGTTGTCACTTAAATAGATAAAAAGCGTAAATATCATGTGATGATTATGTACAGTCAAAAGCATAAATATATATACGTTATCAAGACGTAAAAAATATCTATACACCTTTATGCCACTAAACATTAGGCCGATGTATACATATTTTGACGCTATGGCTGTTATTTTTAATTAATTGTATTGATTGATTGATTAATTGTATGTGACAGATATCTGTGATGCCGTCTCTGTTTATTTTGTCTGAATAGAAGAGACGGCATCATATCTGTCAAATAAAATGTACCTACCCATGAGTGGCGAGATGAAACAGGCCCTAACATTGTCCTATCATAGTCAATATTTAAAATTTAATGGTATATTGGTGTGTTGTTGAGACATCTCTCACAGACACAAATGAAAATGCATTAGAATTATTTTGATGACCAGGTAAGATAGTCTCATGATTACTATGATTAGATTAGTGAAAGTAGAGGTTTCAGTGAGGACAGCTGCTTGCATGTTGAACATGAAGCAACAAGCTTTGCTTAGTTTTCGACTAAGTCAGTTCGTATAAATTGTCCTGTATATTTATTTACTTTATTCATCATCATCATCATGTCGGCCGAGAGACGTCCACTGCTGGATATAGGCCTTCCCCAAGGTTCTCCACTCAGACCGGTCTTGTGCTTTTCGCATCGACCGCGATCCCGCGATCTTAACCAGGTCGTCGCTCCATCTTGTTGGGGGCCTACCGACAGCTCGTCCGCGGACGCCATTCGAGAACCTTTTGACCCCATAGGCCATCAGTCCTCCGAGCAATGTGCCCCGCCCACTGCCACTCTAGTTTCGCAATTTGTTTTATTGCCGTGTCTGTTTAGCTGGAGCCGGCGACAGCAACATGTCTGGCGGCGGCGAGTCCGAGGACGAGGACGAGGGCGGCGCGGACGCCGACGACGGCTCGCTCTCCGACTGGAACCTGCGCAAGTGCAGCGCGGCCGCGCTCGACGTGCTGGCCAACGTGTTCGGCGCGGACCTGCTGCCCGTGCTGTTCCCCATACTGAAGGAGACGCTGTTCCACGACGATTGGGTCATCAAGGTGAGTGACAGACACTATTCACCGGCCCGGATATTACCAACCTGATATTTCGTGTACACGCCCCTACGCAAATTATAAGTCAAGGTCAATATAGTCTTACGAGGCGGGAGTGAAGTGAGTACTTTAGTCCATAGGGAGTAAAAGTATTTTTTTTTTTTTAATTTACTTCGAGTGACTTTCAAACAGCCAGTATTTGTTTAGTTTTTAGCATAAAATAAGATTGTGTGTGGAGTGGACCATTTTCATGACGAAAATGTTACGTTCTTAGTCTACGTGGTCTTAGTTCTATGCTGCTTTTTCCGCATAGAAGGTGGTGCCATTCTATTTATTCCAGTTTGTGTAAGGACCATTTCGCCGATGCGACTTTGGTATCTATATCTGGTTGGAAAAAAAAACTTATTGCGAAAACTTTGAAATTGAAATTGTTGTAGAGCGTAAATCATAAAGGATCAATGACTATTTTTTTCTCGCAATTGAAGTGATAAGAGTTTTCACCTCGAGACTTAAAATAATTTATTGATTTAATTTATTTAATTTATTTATTTCCGAAGAGGAGATGGAGGGACGATTTAGATGCCTATAATGTGGGATGGCGGGAGCTCGCCTTAGATAGGCAGGAGTGGAGCAAGCGAAGAGAGGCCTTTGCCCAGCAGTGGGACACAAAAATAGGCTAAAAAAAAAAATATTTAATTTGTCTAACAACTGGTAGCATGGTGTATGGTTGTGTCACTCTGAAGATGAGCTCTGGTTGAGTTCGAAACGCGTCAGTGTGTTGTGGTGGTGGTGATAGATGGGTTTGTGTAATTTGTGTGTGTTCTTACAGTGTGGAGGTGGAGGAACTGTATGAACCCGCATAATTTGCATAGACTTAGCTATCTTAAGGTGGCGGGTGAGCAAAGAAATTCTTTTAGTTCATCGAGACTTAAAGTCAATATAAAATCGCTGAAGCACGGGTGGCTAACCACCTCCGGTATATATTTTCTTATTTTAGTCCCTCGATAAAAAAATATACTATTTCAGGAGAGTGGCATTCTGGCGCTGGGCGCGGTGGCGGACGGGTGCATGGGCGGCATGGTCCCGCACCTGCCCGACCTGGTGCCCTACCTGGTGTGCTGCCTGGCGGAGCGCAAGGCCCTTGTACGCGCCATCACCTGCTGGACGCTGTCGCGCTACTCGCACTGGGTCGTCAGCCAGTCGCACGACTTGTACCTGCGACCCGTTATGACCGAGGTGAGGCATGCTCACTTACCTATAGACAGGCCCCTCTTGTCCACTGGGCACACTGGGCACGTGCCTAGGGCCCCGCGATGAATTGGGGCCCCCTAGTTCCTACTCCATTACCAAACGATAACCGATAGCTAAATAGTGCTTTATTATAGTCATAGGGGCCCCAACCACCAATTACTGTGCCAGGGCCTCTAATAGGTGAAAGACGGCCCTGCCTATAGACATTAACGTGCAGTGAGTCAATTCCAGGGAAGCCAGCTGCTAGTTTCCGCCTACAGCAGCATGCCAGCTCGTGGTAGCAGTGGTCCCTACCTTTAATTCACGCTCAAGCCTCCAATATTGGGCGCAAATCTGTTAATTGGGTCAATCAACTTTCTTGTACCTCGTTGCCGTGGTTACATCTCCTGAGTTACTACTACTAAACATTTTTCTAACAAAGTGCATCCACTGATGTCTCTTGAGTTAAGGGACAGACTCGTTGTTGTGTTGTTTCTTTTTTGTGTTGTTGCACTAAAAAGTTGATTGACCCAATGGACGAAGTTATTATCTCGAGTAACGGATCAACATCTAAGTTAACCTTTTTCGTTTAACTTTAATCAAGTGGTGACTAAGCAGTTATGACTTAGTTATTGAAAACAACAATGTAAGCTCCAGGGAGTTGAGGATGTGCTGCCGGGTTTTATAACTGGTGAGAGTCCGGCGCTGTCTGGGGCCTCCTTTCGAGTCGTCGTCTCCTCGTCTCCTCCCGTCGAGTCGATTTTTCCCGACTGCATTTCCTTCATCGCCTAAAAAGTACCTCATATAAAATAAAAAAAAATTAAAACTAGTAAACAAAATCAAGGGCCAAGTGTCTTAAGCCCTTAAGGCGACTGAACCCCAAAAAAAGACTAATGTAAAGAAAAACTTTGTTTTCCAGCTTTTGAAACGCGTCCTGGACAACAACAAGCGCGTGCAGGAAGCGGCTTGCTCCGCCTTCGCAACCCTCGAGGAAGAGGCATGCACGGAACTCGTCCCCTACCTCGGCTACATCCTACAAACCCTCGTCTACGCCTTCAGCAAATACCAGCACAAAAACCTGCTAATATTATACGACGCCATCGGCACGCTTGCCGATTCCGTTGGACACCATTTGAACAAACCAGAGTACATCAATCTCCTGATGCCGCCGCTCATTAACAAATGGAATGTGCTGAAGGATGAAGACAAAGACCTGTTTCCCTTGCTAGAGGTTTGTTATCTACTGTATTTTGCGCTGTTTGGTATCAAATTAAACTAATATTTATAATTATTTTTAAACTTTCAGTGTTTATCATCAGTGGCGACAGCCTTACAGTCAGGGTTCTTACCCTACTGCGAACCCGTTTTCAGGAGATGCGTATCTTTAATAGAACAGACATTGAATCAGAACATTGTAAGTGACATTTTGAAGAATCTATATTCAATATAAATACCTTTGCTTACTTTAGCTGTTTATTTCAGGCTAACAGTCAAAGCCCAGAGCAGTTTGAAGCGCCAGATAAAGATTTCATGATTGTAGCGTTGGATCTCCTGAGTGGTTTGGCCGAGGGCTTGGATGGGCACATAGACCACTTGGTCCTAAACTCTAACCTCATGCAACTGCTCTACCAATGCATGCAGGATCCGATGCCCGAGGTACATCTTGTATGTAACTTATGCTTTTTATTTGTCTTGGGACACTGAGCATAGGGCAATAATTCTTAAAGGTAATTAATTGTGCCCCAGGACTTTTCGCAATGATTTAAATTATTTCTATTATATGTATTTTTCACATCGAAACTGTATCATTTTACCATTATAATTAATTTAGTTGGTGACGTAGTTACTGCATCGCATATTAAAGTTGCTAGTGATCAGTTTCATTTATTTAACATAATCTTATCTCATTTTTAAGTAATTCTAACTCATTTATTACTGTACTAACCACTTCATGGGTGATGGGTTTAATTGGTTATCTCTGCTTGGCACTGTTACTGAGTTCCCGGTTCGCCGCAGGTTCGCCAGTCCTCGTTCGCGCTGCTCGGAGACTTGACCAAGGCGTGTTTCCAACACGTGCACCCCTACATACCAGAATTCCTGCCCATACTCGGAATGAACCTCAATCCTGAACTTATATCCGTTTGCAATAATGCTACATGGGCTATCGGTGAAATTAGTATCAAATTAGGTAAGTCCTCAAGTTCTTTCATTGCTCTGACTGATTATTGTTAGGATTTAAAAATCCGGCGGACTTCTTATGACTAAATAAAATAGTTGATTTATTAATGTTCTCTAACGTGTTACAGGAGCGGAAACATCAAAATATATTCCACTTGTACTAAGCCATTTAGTTGATATTATCAATAGGCCTAACACACCGAAAACGCTCTTGGAAAACACAGGTGAGTAACGTTTTACAGTTCACGCTAATTGTATTAAATTATGTAAAAAAATTAAGTTGAATTCTAAACTAGAAGTCAATGATGTTGACTAACGTATTTTGCAGTATGACATTACATGGTGGCAGATGTGCTATGCTGTGAATATTTGGACTGTGTATTTCGCGTCACTGCTTCATATTAATTTCCCATAACGTTCATGAAATCATCTTCCTTTCTTGTTCATGTTATTGTGATAGTGGTTTCTGCCAACACTTGAGAATGTTACGCTTATTTGGAGTTTGTTTGGCAGGACACACTGTACCAACTTTACTGAATGCTCCCTAACTGTTTACTAAAGTGTTATGTTCGCAATTTACCCAGTTTTATTTAAATTGTATGTTACATATACATATTATTATATTATATTTATCAAATAGAATCTATTGTTAATAACTACAATTTTATACTTAAGAAAATATCTTTTACAAATTATTGGCTAGCGGCAAAAAAGTGACGCATGGATGACTCTGCATAGCCTAAGATGTTATTCTCTGAGCCCTTCGCTTATTACTTTTGGTTTGGGGGGTGATGTAAATAGTGTAATCACAGAAGTAGTGCCAAACACTGAAGTGTGCCTAGCTTGGAAAGATGGCCTGGCATCAAGAAGGCAGTCTGGAATAGAATCTATTTCGAAACAAATGGTTCGATTAATACCTACCACAGCTGAGTGTACTGGGCCATCTTTTAATCTGAAAAGCAAATAGGTATTTAATTTATAGATTTACTAGTATAAAATTGTTTCACGTTTTTTCTATTTGTGACACCGATTTGTTGCTGTTGGATTATGTAATTTAAGTATGTTTTGAATGGTTTGTTGATTTGTTTTCTTGGTTTTGTTCTCGGTATGTCGTGTCGTGACTCGTGGCGCGTGTAGCGATTACTATCGGTCGGCTAGGTTATGTGTGCCCACACGACGTCGCACCCGTATTACATCAATTTGTACGCCAGTGGTCTGTAGTATTTTTTTTATTATTACTTTATATTATTATTACGATTACGTTAAATATCAAATAAGTTATTAATCCCATATTATTTCGATTGTGGATGGTGTTTGTTCATAGCTTGTTACTTACTGTATTCTTTTACACGATTTTTAACTTTAACAATATGTTGTTCTGATTTATGTTGAAGCAGGCATGATACTAACGAACTTACCGGTTGTAAGGCAACACTTGAGATCTCACTGAGTTTGGGGTGGTATTTGTTTCTTATTTTCAGTGCTGTACTTTATATGTGTTGAACACCATCCGCTTTCTAAAATATATAAACAGCTAATATTCTATCGCCCGATGCTGCAAGACAAACAAACGTTCGAGAACTTATATAATATTTTCTATCTTGCAACTGATGCAGACGAATTGAACATTCCTTTAATTTTTCATATATTTTGATTGTCTTGCCGTATGAAATTTTCATGAACCAGTTTCATAAAGATATTGTTTTGTGTGCAAGTCACTTTCATTATTATACTTCACTTCGAAATTAACAGCATTATAAAACATAGTACCGCGTTCCTTTAGAACTGATCGCTTTATCGATTCTTGCCATACACACAATTAGCGGATTGGTTGATATTTCGAACTGTCACGTACAGTGCTAAGAGAGAGAGTTTGTTTTAAAAGATCTTTAGACATTTTGTAATTTATTTGCAATGAGTGTTCATGATTGTACTCTTCCCATACCTATTAAAAAATATCAAGTTATGGTTTCCTACTAAACGCTATTCGTAGCGTCTAAAGTCAGCGTAAACGATTGTTTATTTTTCGTCTGTTATAAAACCGTCGTTGTTCTGAACGTGTTTCTGTCTTGCAAAAAGAAAGAAAATTTAAACAAAATGTTGTCGATCAAGGGTCGGAAAAACGCCAGTCATTTTGAAACATAACCCTGTTCCGTCGCTAAATTTATATAAATTATGGTAATAATAACAAATTTATAAAAATTAAATACCTAATAATATTTTTTATTAATATAAGAAAGTCTCTACTGTACGGAACAGGGTTATGTTTTCAAAATGACGGGCTTTTTTCCGACCCTTGTATGACATAGACCGCAACGAATATCGTCAACCGTGAGACTTCTACATAAATCACTCTTAGCCAAAATCGAAATATCAGCTACGATCAAGTATAGCTAGTCAAAATTTTTGTGTTGCAACGATAATTTACGCTCAGGTGTTCGTCGTTGCGGAACATCCGAGACAATGACGAGAAGGATTCAGCATTCCGCGGCATCTGTCAGATGATCCAAGTCAACCCGGGCGGGGTGGTGCCGGACTTCATGTTTTTCTGCGACGCGGTGGCATCGTGGTCGAACCCTAAGGACGACCTGAAGGAGATGTTCACTAAGATCCTGCACGGCTTCAAGAACCAAGTAGGCGAGGAGAACTGGCGCCGCTTCACTGACCAGTTCCCCGTGCAGCTCAGCGCTAGGCTCACGGCCATGTGCGGAATATAGACCAGCCGCCGACGCATATGGTGAGTAAAACTAACTGATACACGGTTAGGTTGCGTTGAGACAAGGCGGGAATCGCGCGGTTTTAGTACAGTCTCTTTTTCAAACAATATTCTGAAAAGAGACCGAGCGATTCCCAACGTGTCTGAACGCAGCCTTAAGGGTCACCATTAAAAGTCGCGCGGGTGCGCGGCGCGAGCGCCCGGGCAGCGTGCTTGTTTCATGTCATCTAATCGAGCAGCGCTACGTACGGGTCTTCAAACATCCATCGACGCGGAATCGGCTTTAGTCGACCAAAAAACGTCCACCCAATAAGCAAAAAAATTTCTTCCCGTCCGTAAATGTTTTACGTGGACATGAGTTTTTTGATCGGCTAAAGTAAAAATGCTAAAACGGCTAAAATCGACTAAATTAGACGAGTTTTTGTACTGGGCTTTGATATACCTAACCATGATCATGACGCATACAACTGCTGCACGAAATAATAATATATTAAGCTTACCAAATGACGGCCAATATCCCCTAGAAAATATGTCATATGGTGGTGGGCTTTTGTTTAAACAAAACCTCTGTATTGCCTATCCTAGAAAAAGTTCAGACAAATTATTCAATACCGTTGATTAGTTTTTGCACCGGCAATTAACTTTAAAATTCAGGTTATCACGCAAATGTATGTATGTTGTGTGTGTATTTCCTTTTTGTACAATAAAGAGTTTAAACAAACAAACAAACAAATGTTAAACATACTGTGACTAGAACACTTTTTAAGGTTCCGTAACCAAAATGGCAAAAACGCAACCCTTAGTTAGTAACCCTAGTTTCGCCATGTCTGCCTGTGTGTCTGTCTGTCCGCGGATTTGCTCAGGGACTATCAAATGATAGTAAGCTGTAATTTTGCACAAATATCTATATATGTAAACTATGCCGACATAATCGTATAACAAAAAAAAAAAAAAAAAAAATTAAGTGCAAATTTTCGTTAAAATCGTGCCCCCCCCCCCCCCCCCCTAAAATCTCAACCGGTGGGTGGAAGTTTAAAAAAAAAAATCTGGATGGTAGTAAGTATTATCAAACTTAAAAGGAAAACTGTAGGTTAAGTTTTCGTGACAATTATTAGTAGTTTAAGAGTAAATTGCAGCCTAAGGTATAAAATATACCTAAACTGAGAATATTCCGTACAAAAATCCTACTTAAAAAAAAACATATTACTTAATTTTTTCGTAATGGCTACGAGCCCTATTTCAGGCGTAACTATGTAAGTGTGTTGTTGCAGGGGAACCAATGTCAACACGGGTCGGGACGACATTGCGGGTGGCTGCGCACGCGCCCCCGGAGCATAGGGACGCGCCGCCACGCACCTCGCCGCCGCCGCCGCCGGCGACGCGACGCCTCGCTCATTGTGCCAACTGACCGCAACACCATGCACAAGACTACTTTACACGATATTATACCGCCATGTGTCTGACACATGAAAATTCAAACTTAATTTATCTCATTGTACCTGAATAATTTCACCTTCGTTACACAGTTTCGATGGCGTTGCCGTTTATCGCCTGTCGGGCCGCGCAACGTGGTGGGTGGGTGGAGAGGTGTGTTGTATATGGGGTGCTAGGCTTACTGTTTTCGTACCGTGTAATAGTAAATGTCGCACGTTGCATGCTTACGTGCCATTACGTTAACGGAAAATGTTCACTCATTGGCAGATCCGTAGTATTTACTCACCAGATTGTCTCATCTAGATAGATGTGGTTTGAAATATTGCATGAACATTAGTAGTAGTTTATAGCCTCTAATTCTAAAGATGATGGGATAATTATTCTAATTTCTAATAATTTCTATGGTTTCATGAATTATTTCAATTCCATTTGAAATTTGTTACTAATCATTTGCAAGTTTTGGCAGAATAACAGTATTTGACGATTCAAAGAGTAAATTTAATTTTGAAATATATTTTTAGAGTCACACATCGAATCTATGTATGTTGCAGTCTCGCCTTACGTCTAATCGTTGTCAGAGATCGATTAAACGTTGGGGACGCTTGTAATGTACTGTCTGTACCAATGACCCTCGCTTTTGTACAAATCAATCGGGATCAGCACGGCAAGTAGCGTTTTTCGTCTATGTTAATTTTCAGATAGCCTTTGTAAGTATAATTAGTTGATCGGATCGACTGAAGCCATTCGCTGCTCAAAAAAAAACTGATTGCACTAATTGTATTGAGTTAGAACTTACTAACTATATAATAAAAAGGATGCTTGTTCAATCGGTTCACGAAAAATAAATAAATAACTCCGTCATTATATTTTGCTTACTTTTGTCATTAGACCGTTTATTTTTGAAATAATTTGTCTGTTTTCGGTACAACGTTCAACATCATGTGGTAGTGTTAAAATTTATGTGTTAACATTAGCTATTTTAATACATATTATAAATTACAAGACTTAGTGAACGAGAATTTATGTCAACTGTGATTTGTGACTGGTTTATTTTGACTAATATTTGTGTACGATTATATGTCTGTGTCAATGTAGATATGATATACGGCTTTGATAGAGTTTATGACTGCTAGATTTCTGCTATATAATATACCAAATAGTATTTTTACGTTGTATATTATTGTTTTAATGGATTTGCTTGTTCGAGTTGCCCTGGATGGTTTCCACGATATCGCCCGTGACGGCAGGCCCCGGCGCCCCCGTGTCCCCCGCCGCCGCCCCCTAACCTCCGGCGTTACCAGCGGCGGCCGCCCTGTTACGCGCATGTCCCCCGACACCGAGCATTCATAACTAGTCGCCACACCATATTGAATCACTGACACTGAAATTAGAAAATTGACGTCGCAATATCACGAAAAAAATTGTTGTTCTCTTTTTAACGAGTCACAATGGCCGGGATTGGAATGGTGTGATTTACAATTAAAATAGTCTTACTTCAAAATGAATGGAAGCACGATTCACGGATAAGTTCCAGATTTTTCAAACAAAATATTGTTTTATCTGTTATGCTGGACAGTATGACGTGGCTGTTACAAGCGAGCCAAATTTGAATACCATGGACATTGAACAATCGCAGCCCGCGTCGTCCATTGTAAAATTATCAGAGGCATCTACTGTGACTTTACAAATGTGTGCTCGGTGTCCGAAAACAACTAGGGCACACTCAAATGACGTGATGCATGATATAAATTACTATTTATGTGTATATGAAATGAAAATTATTATTATGTATATGTAAATACACGATACGATGTATATTATTATTATTATTATTGTATGCAAGTAAAATTGTTATTTTTGTTTTTTAAAAGCTGAAAAGTCTGACTTTAAAACACTTGTTATATAATCCATTAGTTTTTGTTTTCAGATGTATCGGGGATCTGAAATTTGATAGTTGTAATAATTATTAGTGTATTATTGTCGCGATCGAAGCGGTAAATGCGCAAAGAAATATAGGGTATTTCGGGGTAGAGAAAATTATAACATTCCGATTATTTTGGGCGTCGCGATGCCACAAACTAATCTTTGGAATTCACTTTTAGTGTCGTATATTATTTTTGTTGCATGTACTAAATTATATATTGACTCCCTCGGTCCCTCGTCCCTGCCAGTTCCTATCCCGAGTCCTTTCTAGTCCCTGTCCTGTCTGTGCCAACGAAGCCCGGCGCGAGAGCGCCAGTGGCTGTGAATCGCCACTAGGAGTTGCAAATCGGTAGCGTCATTCACATCTCGGTACCCGTAGGAACATAAATTACAGTAGAAATTTGAGGAACATTGTTTATTTTTAAGTGGAATACATTTCTATCAATGTTACGGGTGACCTCGTAAATTATTATTATATCGTCGAGAACTTTATTGTAGTAGTTTGTTTTATTATTTTCTAAAAAGAAACCGTGATAATAGTTGGTAAAGAGATTGTATGCATGTGTGTGTGAGCGAGCGGCATTCGTAAGGCACTCCTTTCCTCGGGGCATAGGTATTATAATACA
Source organism: Choristoneura rosaceana (assembly GCA_037349165.1). NCBI lineage: Eukaryota > Metazoa > Arthropoda > Insecta > Lepidoptera > Tortricidae > Choristoneura > Choristoneura rosaceana. Next base: position 6,272,923 of record JAZBNJ010000026.1, read on the forward strand.
TAGTCGTATCGTACGGACGAACGTTTGTGATGCATTGTCGATAGATATATTTTATAAGTTGTTTGCGACGCATATAGTTACATATTACGTTGTGCATTGTATCATGTGTATGTGTATTTATAATGTTATTTATTGAAAGCAATAGGTAATCGTCTTGTCGAAATTCATTCATCTACATAAAAACTATAATTTATAAAAAGTATCTATACAACTTTCTCTATACGTGTATCATTTGTCTGTTGAGAACAAAATGTATATAATTATTTTTACTCTCGATGGTTGCATTTCGTCGACTTGATTATTTTCCCTGTAAGTATGTGTATCTATTGTATGAACACTCACATTATGTTCTCGGTCGTTTTGATTTTTTTATATTTATTTTATTTCTTCATTGTTGGATTATAACTAGTAACGTCATACCACAAAACATTGTTCATTCGATACTAATCATTGTAAAAGAAACTTTATAGATCAACTTTTTGATATAAATGCAATATTGGTACTGGTAAATTATTAAATAAATTACTATAATTTTTTGCAACTCTATTTACATCAAGTTGTTGTATGTCTTGTAAATGAAGTGAGTACAGAAATATAATTATAACAGTTAGTTTGGAAGGCCTAAATAAGGGCACATTCGTTTAATAATTAAAAGACTAAAATAAATATAATTTAATTACCACTGTATCTGTACTCGCTTTATCTCCGTGTCAGAATTTTCGTGTCAGCAACAGTGCAGTTTATCTTTAAGTTCTGGTTGTAATACAAAGACCTCAATATAGACAGACATATTTTACCATAAAATTCGTTAAATAAAGCACTCATTCGGAAAAGTATTATATTTTTTATTTTTAGTAGGATCTTATATTCTTATATTTAGAGCATCTATAATCCAATCGACTTTATGCCTAATACCAAAGTAACAGTCTATTTTTGTGCATAATTAGAGTTTGAAGGAAAGATCCACCAATAGGAAAACTGCGGTGAGCGCGGTTAAGAGAATAATACGTAACCATTTGTTGTTTTTTCCTCTTTCAGTTTTGGTGGATGGTGCAGCCACAGATATAGATTACAATAGATTTACCTAGATCTTAAAAGGACTTGGTGTGCGGTATTGGAAGGAAATTTACATTTGACTATAGGCATTTCGGGTAGATGACGTTTTGGTCAGTGTGTGACGTTTCACTTTCAAAACGAGACAATTTCAATTTCTTCAAATTCGTGAATATGGCTTTATGAAATATAACCCAATGCAATGTTTTTCCTCGCACTTTCACACCCCCTGGGCAAATATTCGAGCGTTTTGACCGCGCGGTCAAACGTCTTTAGCGTCCCATGTTTATGTAGCACAACGGAAAGACAAGTCACAAGAATTTTAATCACTCTAAATTCAGTATCGGTGTTGTTTTAACTTTACATAAAAAAACAACACTGGGCATCACCCCTTTTAATGACGCCTGCGAAGACACCAATGACAAAAAAAACGCTGAATATTCGCCCCCCTACCCTTCCCCACTTATTAGTACGTCTAATAAACTTGCAAGAAGAACAACGAAGACAAATTACAATCAATGGAGTCATTTTACAATGATCCCTATGAACATTACAACAATATGTCAATAGTCTATTTTTTGACGAAAGTTTCATACTGCCGCAGGGCCTGGCGTGGATTGCGAGTAGCCAACGTTAGTGCTGCCCTGGAATTGACTCACTGCACGCCAATGAGAACTCATTGTGCAAAATAACTACCTACCATAGATAGTGGCACAAAATAGGCCTACGTACGAATAAACTAAACGAAATCCACTTTTATTGAACACCAATAATGGACTCTATTGAGAAAGATATTTTCGGTCGCTGCGGTTGCGTCGGCAGGGGCGCGTAGTTGGTGAGTAGTGCGGCGAGCAGGTGGCGGCAGAAGATAGCGGCGGGCGGCGCCGGGGCCGGCGCGCCGCGCTCCAGCTCTGCGTCGGCGAAGGCCCGGCGGCGGCGCACGCGCTCGCTCCACGCCGGGTCGCTGTCCGGGTGGAGATCTGTTTGCGGAAATAATCGTTAGCTAAAGTACAATTCAATAGAATCTAACAATTTTCTACACATTTAACACACCCTGACGTGGGCACGCTTGATTATATATGTCCCTATTGTTGCACTTATCATCTAAAAGGAATCAAAAAAGAATAATAGTCACATCACAAAGTCTTAGGCAGCCCGGTGTTCATATTAGTAGGCTGGAAGTGTCTACAGGATTGTTAGATTCTATAGAATTGGAGTATAGTACCTTGTACAGGGGAACGTATCAAAATATATTAGGTTTAAAACGAATAATGGACAATATATAATGGTCATTACGTATACTACATTTTTTTATGAAACTATTGATTAAAAGAACTTTTTAAATCGTGTTATCTACAGATTGGTTTAGGTTAGGTTAGGTTTATTTTATGAAAATCTTGTAAAGTTGAGAATTACCAAGAAAATTGCATTATAGCAAATGACTATTAAGATGATTAAGTATTATTTTTAAACTTCATATTTGCAGGTGGTAGGATCTTGCGCAAGGTCCGCCCGGATTGCTACCACCATCTTGCTCGCTCATCCTGCCGTGAAGCAGCAGTGCTTGCACTGTTGTGTTTCGGCGTGGAGATTAAGACAGCCGGTGAAATTACTAGCACTCGAGGCATTCCATCTCAGGCCTCTAGGTTGGCAACGTATCTGCAATACCCCTGGTGTTGCAGATGTTTATGGGCGGTGGTGATCTCTTACCACCAGGAGACCCACTTGCTCGTTTGCCTTCCAGTCGAATAAAAAAACCTGCATTATTATCTGCCACAGCGGAGCGCGCAAAAATATCTGACACGTTAGGACGTGTGACGTGTAGGGTAGGCCCTAGAAATAGAGTCGTATCAGATATTTACGCACGCTTTCTTGTATCCGATATTGGTGCTGGTGAGGTGACTGTACCGAAGTTCCATAAATGTATGGAAAATCTGAAAGCGATCAGGCGAAAGTTACATTTGTTGGAATTAACATAATGCCATCCACGAACAAGCGTGGTTTTGACAAAATTACTTAGCCAGGTGTGGTCGACATGTTTTGAATCAATCCATGATTCCTTCTCAACAAGAGTTTCGAATCGACAGCCTACCGTGAACCCCGTTCGACTTCTCTTGCTCTTTTTTATTTAAGAGGGGGAAAACGAGCATGAGGGTCACCTGATGGAAAGCAATCAGTGCCGCCCATGGACACCTGTCATCACGAGGGGTTTCACAGGTCTCTTAACAAAGAATCACGAATTGATTCGGAATAGGTACGTCGGGGTATCTAACTTTTTTTTGACCGACTTCGAAAAAGGAACTGGTTATCAATTCGGTTTCGATAGGTTGAGATTCGAAAACTCTTCACAATGCGTATTTGGTGGAGTGAAAAAGGTACGAATGACAAAGCACCAGAAGGACTCCTCCAACATTAACTTGGCCGGTTTTTTTAACAATTATAGTGGTGGCGCGCTATGCAACGGGGGTGGCCAATTTGATTAGATTCAAGATCTACTGTTTACTGACGAAACCCTGTGCGATCTACCAATTACATACTTCTTGAAATCTTAAATGAAACAGCATAGTTGCCACGATCGACTGGACTAATCGGTCGATCGCGATTGATCGGTTGGCCACCCAGGTACTATACAAAGTAAGTATGTAATACTAAAAGTAACTAAGCAGAATGCATGTAAAAAACCCTTAAAAAACCTTTTCCTCTCAACATTATTCACCTTGCTAGGCTTTACCATGCTATACCTCCCTCCCATGTGTTGAAATTCATGCAACAGGAGCTAAGTGGCGACTTTGAAACAAATAACTCATTCAAAAATATATGTTTTGGCACCCGCGGAGCTATCATTCAACGAAACGGAAAGACATGTTTACAGTCAACATACGTAACGCGACACCCCGACAAAGAGCCGCCTCCGCACTCACTTGTAAAACAATCTTCACAATTTTTTAAAGCCCATAAAAATAGTTGAAAGAGATTTTAGGTTTTTTCTAATAGACAGTGAAATGTTACCGAGTGTTGGATGACAGCTTTTGTTCTGTAATGAAGCGGGGACATTTCACGCGTCGTTCAAGTTTTTATTGAGCTACGGTGCTCTATTTTTAATTGTTGAAGAGTATCTTTTTACATCTTAACACCAGCAAGTTTTAGTAGATCATAAAATATTTGAACACATCACACTTGTTTAATACCTGCTTAGGTTAGATGCCAATAATGCACCGCCAGAATTAGATACTTTCAAAAATCTAACATTTGTTCGCTAACACTATACTTAACGCAGATCGTTTTGTTCTTCAATTGCCTAAACGAGGAATACAACTGCCTAAAACTGCTTTGGTTTTTATTGTTATACTGCTATACTTAGTTATGCTGAAAAATTTAATGGAAGAGGTAAGTAAATAAAAAGAGTATAAGGTATTTCTCTCTCGAGGCTCAGTTAGTATGAGTCAAATAGTCGCGATAGTGATGAAATGATATTTGACACGAAACCCATCAAAGTTTTTATTTCGTAAGAAATAAGTCAGTACCTAAAGAAAACATGCCGGGTGTAAAATTTTTTCACTATCTGTGTCCATTCTGTTTAACAGGCCACCGGCCCTAGTCAAACCTACAGAGAAGCTCTACGCCTTTCAAAATATACAATTTTAACTCGGTCCATGTTCCAACGTAAATATTTGTTCAGCTAATTCGCATTTAGCGTTTCACGAGTGAGAAACGAAACACTCGACAGTGTCGAGTCGCTTACAACAATAACAACGGGAAAGTGCTCCGCGCGAGACACCCCGCTTCTAATGATGCACGAACTTTTAATTTTAAATACCTAAGTGGCGGTCATGTTTCGTCAGCGAGCACAATAAAATAAGCTTAAATTAACTAATTTATAGATAAAACCGATACGAGTAGAACGTTGATTAGGGAATTTCTAACCTATGTATACATGACTTTATAAACGTGTGAGCACAAATTTTATCAAAAATGTCTGAACCATCGATATATACATCGATATAAGTCAATGGTCTGAACACGACTCTATCGTTAACGGCGTATTTAGAAGCGTGTTCAAATATTTTTGATCAACTTTTTGCTCACAAGTTTATGACCTCGACTGTACAGTACGAAGCTCACACTCATCTCACACGCCACAGTAGGTACTAATCGAGTGCTTTGCTTCCCCTAAATGTAAGTGGGGACTTTTTTTTTCTCATCTATACCCATAGTGTGGGGAATCGTTTGATATATTATGCCTTTCAAAAACATTACATTCAAGAAACTAAGTATTTTAATTTAGTTAAGTGCAAGGGCTCCCAAATATTTTGAGGTTGCGGCGCCCTTACAGCTAGAGAGCGTAGCTAGTTGAAATAAATATGGTTAGTGTACAATATCTAAAATAGTGTGGTGCCGTAATAACTCTATATGCATAAGAACAGAATACCCAAGTTTTGATTTAGCGTAGAGTCAGTTTCTTCGGCTGTATAGGGTCAATACCACGAACGCCATATAAACATATCATATCTATGGTCAATACAAAAGGACTGCAATTCATCATCATCATCATCATCACAGCAGTTTCATTGTCGGCCCAACTACACGCAAACTGCACAATGTCTGCGATGAGATTGGAAATGTACGGCAGATGCGGACATATCGAAAATACAAACTGAAACACTGAAGCACAGAAAAACCAGAAGAGACCAGCGCTGGGAATCGAACCCAGCAGGTCCTCAGCATTCCCTGCTGCGTGCTATGCTATACCTCTACACTCTATACTCTACACAGACAATAATTTCTCCTATGCACCACATATATCTCAGCTAGTTTGTTTCAGCACGGACCTGGGAATGACCGCTAAAGTAACAAAATTTGGAGTTGAAATAAAAAACACAAAAAGACTCCAAATACCAATCTTAAGTTGCATTACGTTGCAGTTAAAATGCAGTCCGCCCGTAGGTAATGCTAGGGTCGGTTGAAGCCTATGTAAGCTGCCAGTTTGCCTGGCAGCCAGCGTTAGCTTTTTATTGGCCTCATAACTAACTCATATTAACTGCAGTTTTTAGGGTTCCGGAGCCAAAATGGCAAAAACGAAACCCTTATAGTTTCGCCATGGCTGTCTGTCTGTCCGTCCGCGGCTTTGCTCAGGGACTATCAATGCTAGAAAGCTGTAATTTTGCACGGATATATAGGTAAACTATGCCGACACAATAGTACAGTTCAAAATTCAAAAACAATTTTTTTTAGGGTACCTCCCATAGACGTAAAAACTCATCCAACCCTATAGTGTGGGGTTTCGGTGGATAGGTATTTTAAAACCATCAAGGGTTTGCTAAAACGATTATGAGTAAATAGCAGCGTAAGGTATAAAATATACCTAAACTTGGAAGATTCCCCGTATAAAATACGAAATCCTAAGAAAAATATTACTTATTTTTTTCTTAATGGCTACGGAACCCTATTTTGGACGTGTCCGACACGCTCTTGGCCGGTTTTTAAGGCAAACCTAGCGCTGGCTACCACCACTGGATGGCCACCCACGAGCCAATAATCCAAATCCAAATTAATCCAGTTGGCCTCAACTAAACAACATGGGCAGGCCAGCGCTGGGGATTTATCTGGGGACGGCACCAGCGTCACTGGCTTCGTCTAACCGCGCGGTTTTAGCGTGACGTCTCTTTCTTTAGCGAGTTTAGCGATACTTTGAAGAGAGATGGCGTGCTAAAACCGCGCGGCTAACCGCATAGTGCGTACATATAGCTAAGGGTTTCCACATCTATCGACACCGATCGTCTCGGCCGACGCGTTTTTAATTTTTTTTTTTTATTCGACTGGAAGGCAAACGAGCAAGTTGGGTCTCCTGTGGTAAAAGATGACCACCCCATAAACGTCTACAACACCTGGGGTATTGCAGATGCGTTGCCAACCTAGAGCCCTAAGTTGGAATACCTCAAGTGCCAGTAATTTCACCGGCTGTCTTACTCTCCGCGCCGAAACACAACGGTGCACGCACTGCTGCTTAACGGCAGGACTAGCGACCAAGATGGTGGTAGCAATCCGGGCGTATCTTGCACAAGGTCCTACCACCTGCAAACGACGTCTTTTTCGCTCTTACTGCGTAGATATAAACAGTGGCGTAGCTACCCAAGGGCTAGACGGGGCAGTGCCCCGGGGCCCCCAGGCTCAGGGGGGCCCTCGGACTCCGACTTACAAACTATAAATGACAAATCTAGAGTGCGTCGAATTGGAAACACGACGCATACGGAACAAATGATTTTAAATAGTTTAGTTGGGGCCCTAGTTTATTTTTGTCCCAGGGCCTTTGGTTACCTAGCTACGCCACTGGATATAAAGCTTTTTTTCTATCGACTTTTGCCGATTCAGCATGGATAGATGTGCGTACAACTAACCGTATTGCGGCAATGGCAGCGCCCGCGACATTTGCATGCAGCGCAGGCGCGCGCGGTAGGCGCGCTTGCGAGCGGCCAGCGCGGCCGCCTCGCCGCCTCGCGCCTCGCCGCTGCCCGCGCCTTGCTGCCGCCGCAGTGCGACCTACAAAGCATCACCAACGTCAGAGAACTTGAGTAACCAGAAGGGCTACTCCGAAACACGAAATTCGAAGTTCGTATCGTACCGTCCCTCTCACTCTCGTCTTAAATAACATTATAAGCGTAGGCGGGACGCCGGACGGTACGATACGAACTTCGAATTTCGAATTTCGTGGTAGCCTACATCGCAAACGTTCCGCTAGAGGCGCTGTTCGTGATTCCATACAATTGAGATTTTAACGCGAACGCGATCGAAACGTATTTCGTAACCGAAAACTTGACTACGGGGCTGTTTCACCATCCATTGATTAGTGTTAACTGAGGATTAAATGTGGTGCCGTCTCTATTTGCTTTGTTCGAATAGACGGAGACGGCATCACATTTAACCGTCAGTTAACACTAATCAATGGATGGTGAAAGCACAGCAAATGTGGCTAGGCCCTTACGAGATAATAGGTAGGTAATCAAAGAGAAATTGCAGCGCAGTCTCGTTTACATTTTGTTTATTGCCCTTTATTAACTATTATAGCTCTATGCTATATGATACATAAACAAACCAAATTTAACCCGGAAAATTTGAACAACTTTTCCTTTGTAGGTAAGTGTCTCCCCACATCAAGCTGATTCCATCTCCATATACTTAGGTTTGGGGAGACCCTAATTTAATGTTCTCGGCAAAGGTTCGTCAAGCTGTCTGAGGGATCCACAGAAAACAGCCCAGTAACTTTAGGTACTACCTTACATACTTAACTTAGGCAGAATGTGAGTTTCTTGATCTACCTACGATACCTATAATTAAAGGGTTTTACGAAACGTTTTAAAAATTTAACGCAGATAATTTAATCAGTACACTTACCTGAGCAGCCATGACCCTCTGTCTTTCCAGCACTAGCAGGCAGCCTGGACAGCGGCAGTCGCGCCAGCGGCACAGCCTCTTGTGCCCCTTCAGGCATGAAATAACTCCGTGGTTCCGGCATCGCGCACACTTCGGCGTACGCAGCGCCTTCCTACCACTATCCACTTCATCACTCATTCTTACGCACAATTTTAAAACACTGAAAACAATACACAAGTCATCGCGCTGTAATATCTTTTCAGGGATTGACGGATGTAAAGCAGTATTCAAGTTTAAAACGCGCGGCGGCCGGGATCGCCCCGCCTTCTTGCGCCCGCCATTGGTCCGGCCAAGTGGGCGGTAACGATACGCAACCTTCGCTACTACTTATATTTTTTTTCTTAGGTTGATACATTTATTTTGTTGGGAAAATATTCGTTTTGTAACTAAAATATACAGTTAAGCTACTTTTTTCAAAAATTACTGCGACATGCTGTGTATTGTGATAAATGAGGTTAGTTATCGCAGTACCTTGGTAGGTACCTATAACGCAACTATGTACCTACCTATGTTGTATTATAAGAAATCTGAAACATTTGTAAAAGTACATAGAAAAGCCAATACCTATGTAAGCGATACTCAATCTCGGCCCGAGATTGCCAATTATCTCTGATTTCAGTCGCCGCTGTCCACTGCGACACTATCGATTACCATCTAGATAAAGTTTCATTTTTCTATGCCAAATTTGCTATTTTATTGCAAATTTCTATTGTTCGTATGGTGGACGAAGAAAAAGATTTGTGCTTAGCTGATTCCGCATCTGGGTTCATGCATGATACCCATCATATTTCATATTAATTAAGCATGAAATATGTTCTTAATTGCAGTTATTAAACTGCATACAGGTCTCGCTTCAGAGCAGCACTTATTCCATTTGCATTAGTCGTGAAGCATATCATTGTTGTACCAACCAGTATTTAACACATATATGTATACTAATTTAATTTAACTGACCTCAATTTAAAACCCGCAAACTATATTCATCTTTAAAAGGCAAATCGACTGTATTTCACCCGCATACGCTTGGAAATGCAACAATAACAACACAAGTCCTTATAAAATATAGAAGACAATCGTTCCTGTGTTTTCAGTGAGACACGCTTGCTTTGCGTTAATTTCGCGGATGAATGCGCTCTTGTAACGCACTACCCGCGTTTAGATGACTTGATGCAAGGGATCAACTTTCAGGGCACAGAAGTTGTTGTTTTAATGAATAATGGTAGGAGTTAAAATAATCAAAATGGTACAAAACTGTTTACACATCGATACTTTTTGTTACTTGCCTACCTTGATTTAAAGAGAAAATACTACATAACATACCTATTCTATACTTATTTCTTGTTGTTTGCCTGGGTAGGTACCTATATACCTACTTAGGAAAGTCCAGTGCCGGATTTATATTTTTTATGAGTGTAGGCCACTTTATACTTCCGCCGCCCCATGTACTTGTTGGACTTTATCCTTTGAAATCGAGTGAGCGTCCTCTGAAATTTGCCGCCCTAGGACGCTGCCGCCCCTAGGCCGTGGCCTATATGGCCTATTTACAAATGCAGGACTGGGAAAGTCCTAACACTTTCTTTAGAACCGCGACTAAAGAACGAAACAAATAAGTTACCCCAGATGCGCCAGTGCTTCAGGTTTAAACAAAACAGATGCAACATGATAAAGGTTATAATTATTAAGATTTCAACGATATAATTACAATAAGAACTCCTTTTCGGAAACATATTGTTTCCTTTCAAAGCATTCGTTTAACCATTTCTCTGAGACAACCAAACCTCTAAATAATCTCTTCGCGTCTATAATTTCGTCGTCCTTTGCCTCCGCAGGTAACACTATATGCGACAAATTGGGGGAGGTTTTTTCGCATAAACTCGCTCCATACATCTTTGCTTGAACGGACTGTACGTTCTTGCTCGTAAAATGGATAAAGCAACTCCGAAGGAATGAATACGGATTGTTGTCGCCAAACAGTTTCATATCCAGGTTTATCATCTCTTGTGTTGTTAGAAATATTTGTGGCTCCTGTAAAAAAACAACCGATTAGTAAAAGTAGAATATAAACGGTGTTATAAAAATACCCTTAAAGCGGAAATAGGATTAAATGTTCTCTTATAAAGTCCGTTTACAATTTTAAAAAAAAACGGGCAAGAGCGAGTCGGACACGCCCGAGATAGGGTTCCGTAGCCATTACGATAAAATTAAGTAATATTTTTCTTAGTATTTCGTATTTTGTACGGAATATTCTAAGTTTAGGTACCTTAGTCTGCTATTTACTCTTAAACTACTAATAATTCTCAAGAAAACTGAACCGTTATAGTTTTGCTTGTAAGTTTGATACTTATACTTTTTATTGGTGTGTAGGTACTTAATATTACCAGGCGCAGATTATCACTCTTACCTTCAACTCATCCATTTTCGCAAAACAAGCCCTCAAAAGGTCCTCATTGGTAAGATCTTGGTAGCTGTCGCCGAAACGGTCGTAGTCTCTGCTGAGAGCTAACTTAGTTTTCTTATTGATTGAGATCATGTCTATTGGGGAGAGAGAACAGATTGTATCGGAAGGTGGCAGCGAGCGCAGCCAGGTGGCCGAGACTATGTTGACTTCTTGAGCGGTGATGTAGCTGTTGACTCGGAAGTTGAGGCGGCCGGCCACACAGCACCAGGTGTTTGGACCTGGAATTGTATTCAATAAACAAACCACTGCAAACTGACCCGCAGTACAAAATTGTCACACCAAAATTCCCAGTGACTTCGATTGAAGGCTTTAAGCTTACTGAGATCAGCCCCCTGTACCACAAAAATTACGAGTCATGGACAAGAACCAATTTTTTCCCGTTAACCTAAATTTTAAGAAACGAACCCTGCTTATTTTGAAAGTAATAACGCTAATGTTCAGATAAATGATGATCATAACTAATAAAGTATAAGTACAGGAATGGCGAGCTATATGGCATTGAATCTTTGCTGTCCATTACGCGGTAATACGGTGCTTAACATGTCATGATTGGTGCCGTCACCCTACCGGGGCTAAGTTACTTAATAACAAAGAAACTTCATGCATGATATGAGCTGTGACCTAAAGACTTTTCATATAACTAGATTTCCAGGAGATCTCATTTATTTTATTAGGCAAACTACGAATGTTTTTGTTGGGATAATTTACCCCTTTACTTACCAACATTCTCCACGTGTTTTCCACCATGCGACTCCACGATGCTAATCAGCTCAGATTTTTTGCAGTCCTCGGTGTCAGAGAGGACATATATCTCGCGCCCCTGCAACGCTTTGGAGACGACCTCAACTTCGCCGGCCGGCCTCGCGCGGAACTGGTCCGGGACCTTGAGGACCTGGGCTGTTCGCTTCCTCCGTACTCTGACTTCCGACTCTACTTGGCTTTCGTCAACTGTGGATGTGCTCAGTTTTATAACCGAACCTTTATCCTGCGAATGATCAAGAATTATAATGAAGCAGGTGTTATGACGCAAATTGAAGTATTACATCAGCACCTTGTCAGCAAGTTTTTTTAAGTAGGTATTTAAAACTTTTTTTTAAGTTAACATCATAAAGTTTTGAGCTAAGTTTGAAAGTAGTTGTGAGTCAAAGGTATGTAGGTAAGAAACGTGTAGTTCTGTTGTGTATTAGGTTCTTAGTATATGGTAGGTACTTACAGCGATAAAGGCCTGGAAGTCTTGAAGCGTCATGACGTCATCCACGGGTTTGTCGTGGCGAATCCGCATGACGCGCGGGAATCGCAGCGTGTACGCAGTGCCGAAGTCCTTACTACGGATCAGCTCAGTCGCGCGGACCTAAGGCATACGCACAGTCACCTGCATTAATATCTGTCACAGCAAGAAATAGAGTCCTATAAGATGCTTATGTACGCTTTCTTTTGTCAGAAAGGTAATTAATATGAGAGGCACTTTCAAAGAATGCTTCTATTTTTTAGGAAACATGCATGCATATCTGTAATTGTAACTTAACCGAATGAAATGCGTTGCAACGCTACGTAAACGACAAAAACAAAAAATGGCAGAATACTCCACCAAAGTTTCATTACAAACAGACGAATAGATTAAGAGACAAACAGGGATAAAAATGTAGAAATCTGCTCACCTGTAGTACTGTGGAATGTTCTGGAAGCACCCAGAGGTCGGGCTGCTCCTTGTTGAAGTAAAGACAGGCCGGGGGCGGCGCGCGACGCCGCGGCATCCAGTGCTGCTCCAAAGTCTCGCACAGCGATGCGCGCTCTTCGTCACTTAGACCAGTCGCCACTCGGCCTACTGACACCCAGCGGTGGGGCTTTAGACCTGTTGGGGGATGATATTTATCTCTTTAACCCAGACACAGCGATCACAAATTAATTTATTCAGGGGTCCCTTTTTTAAATAAAATTAATATCGCGGTCTGTTTCTACTAGATTTTATTGCAAAAGGCTTATTCTCGTACGTTACTTATTCACTCATCGTTTCCAAATTGAGACGTCAGCAGAGAAAAAGCGCGTGATACATTTTATTGGATAAATTCTTACTTGTAATACAAGTTACTGTTTACTTAAGGTCCGCACAAAATAGATCCAGACCTCGGTTCGTCATCTGGTGACCCCTGTCTTATCATCATCCTATCGATCATCCCTTACCGGGTGCGGCGGCGTCTGCGCAGGCGACGAGGAAGCTCTTAGCGCGTCCGTGCCGCTTGTCCTCGGCCTCGTCTGCTCCGATTATGACCAGGTCCAGATCGCTCATGGTGCTATCTGTGTACTGTTCACACATTCGCATTCATAATGATTTAGGATATTGTCTGCAACATTTTTATACGCTCCACCGCCAGATAGAGCTCAAAAAGTGCGCTGCAGCACTCGGTTTTTTCGAATTGCCTTTACCTATTCTTTATTTTGAGGAAATTCACGACAGGCATTATACAAATCCTTATCCTTTTTTCAAATAGTTAGGCAGTGGCGGCGCAGGACCTAAATTTAGCGTGAGCAAGATAAATTTTGCGAGGCCCTATGATGGATTAGATGACGGATTTTTAAATGTGCAAAAGAACAAGAACCATCCGAGTCACGAGGCCCCTTAGACCGCAAGGCCGTGGGTGTGGCGGTGGCCCACGTCGCTCACGCCTTGCGCCGCCTCTGTTCCTTTCAGGTATTACAAGTAGGTAAGATACCAACTTCCGTGCCACATTTGAAGTCTCCAATAAATAACTATATAGGTAGAGCCACCTTGAAACTAAAATAATTCCCTTTTATTGTAATGTCCCGTGGGAATTTATTTCCGTTCTTCTTTGAGAAAACATGTAAGTACATATTTGTCGCACATGTGATATTTTCTTGTACAGTCAAATGTAAAAATAAGTATTTATTCGAACCATTCAAAAATATGTTACAACGGCCCTATTGCGTCGGAATAAGAGTCTGTGGTACTCATTTTTAAAACTTTGAATAAGTTCATATTCTCATACTTGATTGTACGTATTGTCGCGGAGTAGTAGGTAAGTTAAAAGGTGATAGTTCGTTGATATGGACTTCGCCAAATTAACGCCTAAATCAAACAGCTTTAATTAATAAAACCGAAAGTTCCAAATCGTTTGCTCGAACAGGAAAACAAACAAATCGTTTATTTCGTTACATGAGCGAGTGCTTGAAACTGGGTCATTACGTGAAATACAGTCGAGTTCATAAACTTGTGAGCAAAAATTTGACGAAAAATATCTGAACACGCTTCTAGGCCGTTAACAATAGAGTCATGTTCAGATATTTTAAGTTTATGACCTCGACTGTACAAATAACAATTCCTTCATTTAGGTACGACTTTTTTAAACTCAATAGAGCAATAACTGTCATCACAGTGTCTCGGTCCATAAAACAATAACAAAAATAATATAAAATTTATATAAGAAGTAACAGGTTCTTGGCATCAGCTACACAATAAAATGTTGTCGCTTTGTATGATTTACGACTCTCTTGGAAAATTTGAGACAAACAGTTGAAATATAATTAGGTTCCATCATATAACATCCAAAAATGTTTACAAATAGTTTAAGTAGATACAGGGTTTAAGTCGTTACAACCTAACTAAAATAATATACTCTACTTCTAGAATGTATTGGTTTGGGTTGTACGTCAACCTAAAACATACCTATTATATTCCTAAATATTTTTACTTTCATCAATCGCAGGAGGAAACAATTCGAACAACACAATAGGGATGTTGACGCCATTAAAAAATAATTCGAAGGCCCGACTCCAGTAAAAAAACGCTTTATTTTAGCCCTGAAAACCAGATTAATTTTCAATTTACTGTAAAATTAGAGTTTTTTTTGCTTTAAAACAAATAAATAGTTAGTGGATTGAGTTGGCAAACAAATAGCGACTTACGAATGACGTCATAAGCTAGTCGCTATTGCCATTGAAACTCTATGGGAGAGTTGTGTTTTGTGACAGCTCATAAAAAGTACGTCAGTTGATTGCTGGTGTCAACATCCCTATTTGGGGAGCAGATGAAATAAATAAAAAGTCTCTTACCTCGCCCTTAATTTTGTACCAGCCGGCATTTCGTTCATTCGGCATGTAGTAGGATTCAGTAGCCTTCACGACGATCCCCTCCTCTTCGTTTTTAATAGAGTTGTTTAGTGCTTCTAATATATCGGAACTGAGAAATAAAATGTATCTACTAATTATAACAACCGGAACTAAGTGTACCTACTAGAAATAAAACAGTTAAACGTAACATATGCGTTTGAAGATGAAAAAAAAACGGTAAAGTGCGAATCGGACTTATGAACCAAGGGCTCCGTACGAAAATAATATTAGCCTCGTATTAAATAATATTAGCCTCAGCGGGACGGCAAGATCCGAACTTCGATTTTCGAATTCCATTGTACAGTTTAGTAGTCCTATACATTTGCAGTTGTAGTTAGTTGCAGGTACAGGAGCGCGGAGAAAGATATCTTGATTTGAAGTAAGATAGTTTATTAAGTTAAAGATATAATAATAAAAGATAGTTGTTTCTTTCTCTTGTGTTGTACGATAGTTAGTTACGCACTCGAGTGCATTTTCATTACACTCGTATTAAGTTATTTGTGGCCGCGTGATCCAAAGTAGGTCGCGAGTAAGCATAAAGGCTGTCACAGACTACGCAGATGCGGTAATATTTTATCTGCGTATAATAACTTAATGATCTGAAGCTATCACACACTACGCAGATGTGATAATATACGAGACGCATACATTCAGTCCAAATCCTTCAAACTGAGTAGACGTGTTTTTTGGTGCGGATTGCTTATACAGGATGTTTTCGTGTTTATCTCTTTTAGATTTACTAGACAGCTCGTCAGATGACGATTCTGATTATGAATTTGATGCTCGTGTTGCGAATATCGCTGATTTATATCGACACAAGCACGCGCACAAGCACACGCACGCGCACGCATACGCGCACAAGCACGCGCACGCTCACAAACACGCGCACGCGCACATGCACACAAGCACGCGCACAAGCACACGCACAAGCACGCGTACAAGCACGCGCACAAACACGCGCACGAGCACACGCACGTGCTCAAGCACGCGCATAAGCACACGCACGCGCACGCGCACGCGCACAAGCACGCGTACAAGCACGCGCACAAACACGCGCAATAACACGCGCACGCGCACAAGCAAGCGTAATTTCACCGGCTGTCTTACTCTCCGCGCCGAAACACAACAGTGCAAGCACTGCTGCTCACGGCAGGATTAGCTAGTAAGATGGTGGTAGCAATCCGGGCGGACCGTGCACAAGGCACACATTTTTTTATATATCGTTTTTTTTTACCCAAGCCTATTTTATCACATCAACCTGTATCTATCTGCAGATAAAATCTGTACCATATTTGTAGCGGCAGATGTTATACGCAGATCAACAGATGATAATCTGTGGCATCTGTCGATATATGTCGGTGCCCACAGATGCTTGACGATAAAATATAAGTTATCTGCGCAGTGTGTGTTGGCTCATTGAATTGTATAGGGAGCGATATGGACAGATATGCGTGCAGATGCAAATATCTTACCGCATCTGCGTAGTCTGTGACGGCCTTAATAAAAATGTACGGTCACAGTATTTATATACTGTGGTACGGTGGTGAGACCGTACACCGTAGTAGCCTCGCTGTTCTTGGCCTTACCTATTTTTGACCAGCTTCCGCTTGCTCTTCACGATGACGCCGGGCACGTCAGTGACGATGGAGTCGAGCAGCGCGGCGCGCTCGCGCAGCGGCCGGCCGCCCTCCGCGCCCACCAGCACGGCGCCGTTGTAGTACAGCACGTCGAACACGCAGAAACACGGCCGGTAGTGCGAGTTGACAGTTATCTTTTTCACGTCAAATGCCACACCTGGTCAATTATTGGCACTTAAAATTGTTCACATTTCTTCTAATATAGACTCAAAGAATCCATATCGTGTTAGTAAAAAAGACAAAAACTACATATTAGATTAGTAAAGTAACTAAATATTGGATAAAATAGGATAAAGGAATTAAGCACCTATATTATTGTTCATCGGCACTATAACGTGTAGAACAAAAATGTACTTATATATTATTTTCTCAAACATGACATGAAATATTAACGTTGTATTACATATAATTAAAAGTATATGGTAAAATATTACACACGGATTGAATCGAGTACTTGCATGGGTAGATAAACCCCAAAACCTAGTAAACTCCTAATGTCTTAACAGTCGACTAAATAAAAATAATAGCAGATAAGTTTTACCTTTGGTACTAAATTTCTGGTTTTGCTTGTGCCAGCCCATCATTTCTCCATCTAGAATCACACTTTCGACGGTGGCGGAGAAGCAATCCTTCAGGAAAGGAGTCAGCAAGCCTGATTCATAACTTTCCCCGTAATTATCCGAATACGGATGACCTTTTCTTGACAAGTACTGGAACACTCCGTTTTGCATGTGCATCTGAAATTGATTTTTTGCTCAAAGACGGTGCACGAGTAGGTACAGTCAAGGGCAAAAATATGTTTACACTTTAGTACCTTGTCATTTTAACCACTGTGACATACACGGCAGTTTAAATTATGACGAAAATAGAAAAGGTACTAAAGTGTATACATATTTTTGCCCTTGACTGTACGAGGTAATTCTGAATATGAAAAATAAATGTCTTGGGGAGTTCCTCGGTTAAATAGTTTAGGATGTCTTGTCAGCTCAGTGATTTTTAAATAATAAACCGGCCAAGAGCGTGTCGGTCTCGCCCAAGATATGGTTCTGTTCTGTAGCTATTGCGAAAAAATTAAATAATATTTTTCTAAGGATTTCATACTAAGTACAACGTGACGATTTTTACTAATAGGGCCCCATCAAAAGAATTTGCCACGGGCCCCAGATGGTATACGCCACTGACAGAATGACTATTACTCTACCGATAAGAGCTAGGCTCTCGTATATGATGAGTAGGGGCGACCAAGGAGAGTTGTGACAGAAGAGAGTAGTGACAACGTCGATTTTTGGGAACTTATTGACTGATAGCGAGCTAACCACAGCAAGCTTTTTATAGTTTGAGACTTGAACTAAAAACGCGCGCTATTGCTACCTCGCTAGCTGGTCATAAGCGCCAAAAAATCGACGTTGTCACAATTCTCCTCGGTCTCCCCTATAACGTAGCTACTCCGTACCTGGAACCTCTCGCCATCGAACTTCTCCTCAATGTAGTAAGGAACAGCGGGCAGCAGCGCGGCGCGCGTCACGGGCAGCCGCGCGGACAGCATGGGCCGCACATGGCGGAACAGGCGCACGCCCAGCAGTTGAAAACGCGTGCTGCGCTCCTTCAGATCTTTACACATCTATGGACATCCGTTATACTAATATTATAAATGCGAAAGTGTTTGTCCGTCTTTCGCGCCGTAACGGAGCGACGGATCGACGTGATTTTTGGCATAGAGATAGTTTATGAGCCCGAGAGTGACATAGGCTACTTTTTATCCCGGAAAAATGCACAGTTTCCGAGGGAACAGCACGCGATAACCGAATACCACACGGGCGGAGCCGCGGGCAAAATCTAGAACGTTCATATTTTATTTTCACTTCTCATGCTCATAAAGTTCGTGTTACTGTTTATGCTGGATGTAGGCCGTAGATATATTTAAAATGAGTTTTTGTGATAGAGCACTTTATGCACTAGATTCATAAAGTAAAATCAGTCCCGAGATTAGGTGGTATTAACAATTCCATATTATATTAGGTACTTCGTCCCGCAAAGTGCAGGTAAATTGACTCTGCCTATTATGATAATTCCTAATGACGTAATGGCACAGTATGATATATAAGCTAAAGCAGTATGAAAGCTACGAACTAATCGATCGAAACGAACACTGCAGTACCGCGGGACCCCCTCAGAGACCGTGTAGAGCGCGCGTCTGTGTGAGTGTGTTCGTTTCGATCGTAGCTTCGTAGTTTCCATACTGCTTTAGCTTATATATATATATATATATACTTTGGTAATGGTGCCTATATCAAGATCGTTTGAGCCATTGAGTAGTTAGGGGGACATCCTATACAGAAACCGACTAACTATATACCTATACCTACACAGACACAGGTCAAACATATATTAACGCTCGTTTTGGGCTTAGCGGCAGTTAGAAAAGTCCACTAACGAAAATAATCGTAACTTAATGCCAAAAGAGTCGAACTTTGTGCCGCACATTGGGGGCCGTCCGTCATCGCAGGCGAATAATTTGAAATTGTTACCTCGACAAGATTACTGCAGTTGTTATAGTATTCAGGACCTTGAGGATGAAACGCCGCCAGTATCCGGTTCATGCTCATACCGAGTTTAAGATCCTTTAGTATTATCCTGAGGAACCACTTCATATGCTCGGCGGTCGCATTCCGCATCACATGGCTGAAGGCATCATCTAAAATGGCTAATAGGAAACTTTAGTCTGTGCCTCCTGTGATCAGTGATATAACTCGACTTATACCCTTTTGTGTGTTTTTATTTAGAAATAATCAGAAAAAAAATAACGAATTGTTTGGTCTATCTCACATACTGTTAGGTGCTATAGTTTCGGAGATAATTTTGTGAAAAGTGATACAACTAGCAGAAAAAAATCGTGCACATTGATATACAGGGTGTCCCAGAAGTACCACGTCACAGTGACACCAGAGGTAGGCCAGCTCAAGACGCACCTAACCAACCTAACATGACCCCAGTAAAAGTTGCACGGTTTTCGAGTTATTACCGAAATAAAGATTTTTGGGGATACTCCCCTTTGTCTTGACATTTTTAGTACCAGCATCGGCTTGAAAAGCTTTTAATAACAGTTTTTTATGTGTATCGAATCTTGAATAGTTACTTCAGAAGTGCAGTGTGTTATTTTGTCAGTAACTTCCCTAAAATGCTGAAAAACAACTTCATTAATCTTAATTTAAGTTGTTTCAAAAACATGAATTTCAACTTTAACCATCTACCATGAAAAAAATTTACTAGAAATGAAACAAATAAATAACGTAAATAAATTAGGCATGTTATGCAGATTTAGAAATGGTATAGCACATGTACCTTACTTCAAGAACATTAGGCATTCTTATCACTTTGCTGATACCGCAAGCCGTCACTGTTAAGTAAAAACATGTTACATTACTAATTTATTGAATCAGGCGTTACTTTGCCGAGGTCCATATTAATGAACTAAAACAATCACCTACTTTGCTCACCCGCGACCTTATGATAGCTACGTTTATACTAGAAATGTGTGTTCATTCAGTTCCTCCTCTTCCACACTGCAAAAGTACAGGGCAGTTCGAAGGACTCGCGCTGCTAGGTAGACTTAACACCCCACACTTCAGTCTACTTGTGAACTCGTGACCACGGCCACTGTAATGTTGCCGAAATGACGAGGTAAATATTACTCGTGTGTGTTAGCATGATAAGTCCCGTTGGTGGTATTTTGACTACGAATGAAAATCATGAAAGTTTAAAACGATGGATAATATTATTTGGTTAACGCTATAATCTGGACATCTTTAAAGTCAAAGTGTACGGACCTTGGATGGATTGGTCAACTGGGACCAATTTTATGGCCACCGCGTTCCCCGGACCTAAACTCACTAGATTTTTTTTATTGGGGATGTTTAAAATACAAAGTTTACGCGAAACCAATGCGCTCTGAAGAAGAATTGCGGCAACGAGTATTCGACGCGGTCCGTACCATATCGGAAGTAGGTTTACGAAAATTGAGCCGTATTAAACGATGTTTTTTGTGCATCAGAGCCCATGGGAGACAATTTGAACATTTATTGTGAACTAAATTTATTCTAATAAATGAATGAAAGATAAACATGTTTTTAACCACCCACGCAAAAAGAAGGGTGTTATAAGTTTGACCGCTATGTCTGTCTATCTGTGGCACAGTACCTCTTAAACGAGTGAATCGATTTGAATGCGTTTTTTTTAATTGAAAGCAGGTTTTCTAGCAATGGTTCTTAGACGTTTCTATCAAAATTGGTTCAGCCGTTTTTGAGATATTGAACTTTGAAGTGACAGTATTGGGTGTTGCAAAAACTTTTTGTTGGTTAGACCATTAATTGACATTTTTAACCCCCGACGCAAAAAGAGGGATGCTGTAAGTTTGACCGGTATGTGTGTCTGTCTGTCTGTCTGTCTGTGTGCCACTGTAGCTCTTAAACGCGTAAATCAATTTGAATGCGTTTTTTTTATTTGAAAGCAGGTTATATCCGGTTCTTTATGATCCAGTCCTAGCTTTGAAAAGGGAGACAAACATTAATATTTAGCCTTCGTGCATTTGGTAAAATAATTGTATCAGATATTAGATGAGCCATCGCTTTACACAGCATTTTTGTACCACTTAGCAGGGACTGCTTCCGGAGTTCCAGTTTTAAGTTGGTTCGATAGGGCTTCGCTAAAGTGATAAGAATGTCTAATGTTCTTGGAGTAAGATACATGTGTGATACCATTTTTAAATCTGCATAACATGCCTAATTTATTTACGTTATTTATTTGTTTCGGTTCTTGTATTTTTTTTTCATGGCAGATGGTTAAAGTTGAAATTCATATTTTTGAAACAACTTAAATCAAGATTAATGAAGTTGTTTTCAGCATTTTACGGTAGTTACTGATAAAATAACACACTGCACTTCTGAAGTAACTATTCAGGATTCGATACACATAAAAAACTGTTATTTAAAGCTTTCCAAGCCGATGCTGGTACTAAAAATGTCAAGACAAAGGGGAGTATCCCCAAAAATCTTTATTTCGGTAATAACTCGAAAACCGTGCAACTTTTACTGGGGTCATGTTAGGTTGGTTAGGTGCGTCTTGAGCTGGCCTACCTCTGGTGTCACTGTGACGTGGTACTTCTGGGACACCCTGTATATCAAGTTATAACCCCTTTATCTAATTGCTCTAAAGACTATTTTCGTGCTTTGTGGTTGTGGAATTGAATTTATTTTCACGTTTTATTTTTCGTTATTTTTTTCGGAAAAATTGATATATCTACAGTTATACCACTTTTGACCAACTTTTCTAAAACCAGACCAGGGTACAACTCAACGTGTACACGTGTACACCAATGCGGGAGAAATTTGATACATTTTTTTGTGATACAACCTAGCCCTTTCAGACCGGCACTTAAACTACGACAATTTTTATACAAAAAAAGAATGACTTTGGGTAAAATTGGGGCGTAGATGATGAATCCGGGGTCATTTTCCGGATTTTCCGGCTCCATCTTGGAAAATTTTTTCACCGACAATTGTATCATAACGGGCCTTTATTCTTACTGACACTTTTGTGACACCCACAATCGTGTTCTATGGGGCCCATCAGCCACGCCGCACAATTGTGACTCTCACACAATTGTGTTCACTTGGCCCGTATGTTTCAATTGTGAGTGTCACAATTGTTTCGACTGGAGCCATCCTTTGCGTAAATTAGCAAATTAAAAAGGAATAAAAGGAAAGATAACATTATGAAACTAAAGTTATTTATTGCAATAATCGACTATTTAATTATAGCCATTACAAATTTCTCCAAAACTTCATGGGTAGAATATGTTTCAAAGCACCCTGCTGGCGATTTCACGGGACCAATTCTACGAGGAGCATCTTCTGGAATGGACTTACTATTAAATCTACTACTTTTCCATCTTTAAGAACTTAGGGGTGCATTATCCTCTTTGCTACTACTGCCTGCTTCGGCTGCATCTGACGATGATGCCGAGGACATTTCTTTGTTTTGGGGTAATAAAACGTCTTGCTCGTGCTCACTGCTATTATCACTGGAGCCATTGAGGAGGCCCGTGATGTCAGCATCATTCAAAGCCCTGTTTATTGTGATTAGACACTGAAAATACAAAAAACAGCCTGGTAATTCATAATACAGTTTGGCCCATACCCTCACAATTGTGTCATAAAAGTTCGTTGCATCATATCAGCGGCAATAAATAAACCAATGGTATCCAAATTAGCACAAACACGTACAAAAAATACTAGTTTACTTACCCAATAACAAATAATGTACGCTCCGGAGGAAAAAAACAGATTTAATTTACTTACCTTCGTAAAAGTCAGGATCATGACCGTACACTGAACTCGACAAGTTCGCACCTGTACACCGACAGCCAAACGCATGAAATTTTGGTTGGGGGATGTGATCCGAAACTCGCACAATCATGCGATGTTGAGCCCGTTCGCTCCTAGCGCTTAGAAGTCGAAAAAAGTTCAACATTATGACCCGCACAATTGTATTGGCCGGGTCTGAAAGGGCTAGGTAAATTTTATTTGTGAAGTCAAAATAAATGAGCTGGGAACATACAACGCTGAGTTATAGGATTTTACAAGTTCATGTATATCATATCAGTTTACACCTAGAGATATTATGGGTGCTGCAGAGGTGCACCATGATATAACTGAACTTGTATCATGTAACACATATTATTTACTCATTTAGACTTTTCAATAGGTACAACTCACAGGCTTTTCGCTATTTTCTTCGAACTTACAATATTTACGGAAAAACACTAAATGCACGTTTATAGAACATATTTTTATGAATAAAAAAAAGTGCTTCGATAAATGCTAGCCCCCTTGGCTCACAAACTAGAATTTTTTTAATCTTGTTTTCACTCTCCTGTAAAATGACGATTTTGCACTTGTATCACTTATCACAGGAGGCACAGTGTTTAACCACTGTGTAGGTAGAGCGAAAACTTTGCTTTACTTACACGTATTAGCAAAATACACGTTATAAATACTTACGCCCTTTCTCACCATGTGCCGTAGCGATTTTATCCAAAACATCATTCACATCCTGTATGGTGAAAGTGCTAGTTTTCTGCGACATCCTGTTCTTTATCTCGAAATAAGCTACGCCAGCGAAGTCGCTTTCCTGTGTATTCACTGATCTGTACTCAGTTAGTTTTTTAGCAGCAGCGGTACTTGGATTTAAAGCCAACACCTTTACTAACAGAGCACCCAGTTTAGGCGCTTTCATGTTGTAGGGGCCTCTCTCGCGATCGCACTCTGGCAAGAGTAGCCTCAAAATAGGGAAAAAACTGCAGTCCTGAAAACAAGCTATTTTAAGGACGCCGGCAAACCGTACTACAGTTTAGGTAGGTACCTATTGCATTAGGTTTCCGTTAACTACCTACTTTAACATGTGTACATGAGTAATCCGTTATATCATAAAGCAAGGAAAAACTAATCCTTACTATTATAAAGCGAAAAATTTGTTTGTTTGTTTGTTACGCTTTCACGCCGTAACGTAGCGATAGATCGTCGTGATTTTTGGCATAGAGATAGTTTATGGTCCCGAGAGTGACATAGGCTACTTTTTATCCCGGAAAAATGCACAGTTCCCGAGGGAACAGCGCGCGATAACGGATTACCACGCGGGCAGAACCGCGAGCAAAAACTAGTAGAAAATAATGTCCAGTTTACCTTATCGCCGTCAACTTTTTGAGCATTCAATCTAAATTCGTCGATGAATCGTGTTAATATCTTGTCTTGCTCCGTTCTGTCTTTTTTCTTTTTGTATATAGAGTCCAAAACTTCACAGAGATCACCGAACAGCACCAAGTTGGCTGGGACGATCTCGCCTGTAGCCATTTCTGTGGGGCTTTTTGGTCACACACTTGAATGTCCTACCCTACAACCAAAATGTTCACTTGGTCATTTTATTTCTTTAAAATTAGAAACCTTACCTAATCGACTTCAAAATCTACAAATTAAAAACCGGCCAAGTGCGTGTCGGACACGTCCGAAATAGAGTTCCGTAGCCATACGAAAAAATTAAGTAATATTTTGCTAAAGATTTCGTATTTTGTACAGAATATTTCAAATTTAGGTATATTTTATACCTCAGGCTGCTATTTACTCTTAAACTACTTACTAATAATTCTCAAGAAAACTTATCCGTTATAATTTTCCTTGTAAGTTGGATGTACTTACTACCATACAGAATTTTTTCAAATTTTTCCATCCACTGGTTTAAGTTTTAGAGGGCCCCCCCTCTAAAATCTAAACCAGTGGACGCTCGATTTAATGAAAATTTGCACTTTAAAGTTGAATATTTTGCAAACAAATCACTGAATCGTAAAATTGTTTTACCAACCCCCTGATGGTTTTCAAAAGACATATCCAACGATACCCCACACAACAAGATTGGATGACAACAAAAATCACCCCCACTTTACGTCTATGGGAGGCACTCTAAAAAAATTGTTTTTTGAATTTTTTATTGTACCATTTTTCGGAATAGTTTACGTATATATCCGTGCAAAATTACAGCTTTCTAGCATTGATAGTCCCAGAGCAAAGCCGCGGACGGACGGACAGACAGACAGACATGGCAAAACTATAAGAGTTCCGTTTTTGCCATTTTTAGCTACGGAACCCTAAAAACAAGTACACACACAAGCGTGCGCAAAAATACGTAAGTATTCTTTTTCTTTGATTTTCATTGCAAGTTGCACATTATTAATTTTTCGTCACACTTGCTCGTAAACAGTGTCGTAACATGCAGGCTACCTGGGTTGCAACCCCCCCAAATAAAACCCTCGACCTTAATGTGCTTGTCATGAAACCCGTGGCCAAGAGCGTAGTCAGCGGTATCGGAGATTTTTGAAATATATTAATTCTTCTTATACAAATACACAATTTTACTCGCAAATGTGATGAAAAACATTGTATGTCGCACGGGCGGTACTAGCATTACGAACATCGACTCATTAAAGCCCTCAGTCTTCGACTTCGGGCTTCGACTCTCGAATGGACTCTCGTTCGTAATTCCTTATTTACCGCCCTTAAGACACAATGTACTATTAAATAATTTAGGTACTGCACATATCAACTAAAGGAATTACTTCTGTGATCTAGTCTAGTCTACATTGTGTAATTAGTAGATTATGTCCAGATTGTAGTCTACAACACATTGCATAATGTCTCAGCCAAGTTTGCAGAAGAGATAGCTGCCAGGTATTTCAAATTATTTGTGGTGATTAATAAAATGACTGTAAGTAATTATATTAATTAAGTTTATTTATATAACAATATATTTAAACAAGTACTGCTTTGCTATAAGTGGAGAGTGATCTTTATACAACAAATACAAATTGAAGGCAGTTTCCCTCGTCAAATCCATGCTGCCATGTTTCTCGCATTTTGTAACAGGTGGGGATTTCAGGGCCCTTTCATAGTATTCAATTGCTAAATTGTTGATGCTTAACATGTGGTATGCTCTACCAATATTATAATAAGCTTCCTGATCAAATTTCCTCATGTGCTGGTAGGTGATCAAATAGGACATCCCTTGTAATATTAAATTGTGATGTTTATCCATTGTTCTTTGTGCTGCCATTATTAATAAAGTAATTCCTATCAAGAAAGCAGACAGTGGCTCTCTGCACTGATCATGGTACTCAATAAAATATTTCAGTGCCACTATATACCTGCCTGAAATAAGAAAATTATTACCCAGGAACAAATTTTTGACAATGTTAGGTTCCCTTTGGAAAAGCCGGGACAAGAATTTTACATGTGTATTTTCATCAATTGAATTTATCACCAGATCTAATATGTTCCAACACTTGTTGCTAGGGTACTTCATACTAAAGTCCCTGATGAAACTAAAGGCATTTTGGTGATCATTATTCAACAGGCAAGCTTGTAAGCAATAAAACTCTATGTCCAGTCTATTTGATGACAGACTTTTAGCCATGAGAGAGCCAAATGTAAGTCTTTGCATGGCACAATACTGTTTAAGTTCACAAGCTACTCCTAGTAATTCTTGAAAAAAACTCCATTCTTCTTTTGGAGAAAGCTTGAATGTCTCATCTTCATCAAAGTGAAGATCATCTTCATTATAAGGGTTTTCTCCTCGCATTGTTCGAAATTCATGAATAAGATCAACTCCCCCCTTAGTTTTGCGAGCTATCTTTAATTCTTCCATGTGTCTATATCTCACAAAGTTTTTAGACAGCAAAGCTTCCCCTACTTGTAAATATTTAAGCATTTTGTTATATTTCTTCAGAGCACAGCATTGCTCGAACAGAAGACTAGCGCTGACTACAAACTTATAATCTTGTTGTAAAATATCAAGAGCTTCATCAATACTCCCTTTGGCCTCTAGAATCCTGAACATCTTTCTACGGGCATCTGCATGTTGCGGAGCATGATTCAAAACTTTATAATAAGAATCAATAGCGTCACTTTCTCTGCCTAAATTGAAAAGGCATTCTGCATGTTTCAGCCAAACTGCTCCGAGGTCAAAACTAGCATTCTTGACAAGAGGCTCCAGGAGTTGCAGAGCTAGCTTGTGCTGTCCAACAGAAGATAGAGCTTCTTCTATATCCATATATAAATCACCTGCTTTCTCTACATCATAGGTTAGGAAGTCTTGCAGCAATGTTTCAACCAAGTTATTGGCTCCCAGGTGAATAAAACATATGAGCAGCTTGGTTTTTAAATCAATAGGCAAATTATCCGGTAATGTGCAATTCACATAGTTTGTTTGCTCTTCAACCAAGTTATCAGAATTTTGCACTGTTTGAATTTCTGCTTCAATTTCTACTCCAGCATTGACCACAAAGACATCTATGCATGTTTGATATTGTTTCTGGGAGATGAGCAATTCTAAAAATATATTAGTGTCCTCCATTGAAAATAATGCTGGACATTTCTTGTATGCTGCTGCAATCACATCCAAGGCATGCTCTAGTTCACCACTTTCGTGATAAAGCGTTGCAGCCATTTTAGCATATTTCATAATAGTTTCTCCTTCAGTAGGAGGTAACGAAGCAGCTATCTTGTGATAACATTTCACACGGGTAATGCTCAGAATATGCAAAGGATACCTCAACTCTTCAAGTGTTGTGAGAAGTTCCAGCCTTTTCATGTGTGTGTCCAAATTATGAGGCTCAGCTTTTATTGCCTGAGTGTAGCAAATCATCTCCTGTTTCACATCATGCCTTTGTTTAGAAAGAGCTGCAAGTCGAAGCCACTCATTGGCATCAGAAGGGCTCAGATGAGCGGCTAGAAGTGAGAACTGCATGGACTTTTCAGGATCATTTTCATATATCTGTGCTAATGTTTGATATGGCTCTGGAGCAGTGGGCACTTGTTTTATAATTTCGTGACACATTTTTTCGGCTGTGTCCTTGTCTCCTCTAACAAATCTTAAATTGGCTTCTCCCATTAGCCCCAGGAGGGCCGCTGAGAGCCGCGTATATTTTCGGCGTCTTGTAAGCCCTTTCTCCGCAAGTTGGACGGATTGGCGGGGCTCGTGGTCATTCTTTCTCAAGTCCACGTCTTCCTCATCTTCGTGCTCGTACCACTCGCTAGAATACTCGGCGAACGACATTTCGCCGCTTAAGAATTTGTTAGTCAATTCCTTCTCTAAATCCATTTTCACATTGGAAGGCCCAGGCCTTAGGTTATCCATTTTAAATAATATTAAATAAAATTGAGAAGTAAAGTTACAGATAGACCGATAAACGACTTACTCAAAAGCTTCGTTCGAAAGCGCTCCACGAACAGAGAAAAACACATGAATAGTGCAGAAAACTACGACGACAGCCAAAATAATCCGTAGACTCAATATATGTAGTTATAAAGGTTTATTTATTAATTAGTAAATCTAACATGTGCTGTGCCGCCAGTTTCGTAGGTATTAAAAAATAATTACAATCAAATCACATCACGAACTCGCAATAGATTGGACAGGACAAGACATGCATGACAATCATGACATTGACAGCAGATAAAGAAGTTGTTGTGACATAAAGAAGTCGTATTTTACCTAAGGTAAGTAAAAAATAAATGAGACTAATTTTAAATTGTTAATAAAAGCAAAACAAACCAAAAAATATACTAAAATAAAGCACATTTAAAGTCTATAGAGAAAATCTCAACATAATTTTAATTGCGCTGCGCTGTGCTTTGTATAAATAATTTGCAATATTTTTTTATAAAATTATATTCATTTCTTATCCTTTAAGACTCAGTGTAAGAAAATACGACTAGAAAATGTCAGTCACAAAGACTTCCGTTTCCGAACTGTTAAAGGATTAGTAAAAACCGCTCGAATAACCGTTAATTCATCCAGAGTACCGAAAAAAAAATTACGTCTGTGGTTTCGAATAAAATGACAGTGACAGTTATTGACGTTCTATCCTGACGTAAAATTTTATTTCAATCCATTTTGTTTATTTACTAAATAAATCGGTATTGTTCAACATAACACTTTAATTTAACACTGTTTTCAACATTGTCGTAAGTACTTTCTCCAAACTTTACATCTTTGTGTCGTCAAAATTTCTATAATAAAATCTAAATAAAACAGCTGTGAGAAGAAAACATTTACTAAATAAATATCACAATCATTAACCGTAATGAACATACAATTGCTTTGTTCTCTAGACAATTTATTAGACTAATATTGCAAAATAAGCGCAGGTAACAAAGACGTAATATATGTTAATTATAATCCTTGAATACTGCTTGAACCAACCACTTCCATAAAAAGACATTCACCTAGAAAGTGAAACGCCAGTCATTCTGGCTATTATTTTTAAACGAGTGAGTAAAAACTCTAAGATCTTATGTTTTAGGTGAAGTGATAAGTTCAAATTGAAGATGTGTGATACACTGGAATGCTTGAAGGAACATTTAACAGATATTGAAAATGAGTGCCTCAGCCCATGTACAGAGTTCAATATTGCTTATGAACCCGCAAAACCCGAATTAGAGAGTTTGCCTGTTGAGGTAACTAATACACTTAGAAACAAACTAATCTGACTGTTATACTTTATTGCATGCCGTTTATTAAGTTGCTTGATTTTTACCAAATATGTTGAAGTGATCCTGTATCTAAAAATGTTTTTTCCTTTTACAGGTATTTTTAAGAATTTGTTCATTTCTTGATGCAGATTTTTTGATACAAACTGTGGCAAAAGTTTGTACAAGGTTTGAATCAATACTAGCTGATGTTCACATGTGGAAATGTTGGCTTTGTAGTAAATTAAATGGTGGGTGCTATCCTCCTTTACCAAATTTAAAAGTATACGATGACATTGATATAGACTGGGTACACTTGTCACTAGAAGTGGCCAAGGAGAAGAGAAAATGGGACAATGTAGATGAAACTATGAAGCACATTGTTGTGAAGGATGTCCATTACGCATCAGTGGACACGGTGTTGTTGGTTAATGTAAGTGTGGTATTCCATGTGGCCAATTATATTTTTTATTTAAGAAGTTAAAGATAATCAAGAATCTTTATTTTAATTATTCTTACAAAAAAAAAATTAGGAATTAAGATTAAAAGTCTACAACATGATTATTTAGGATTTTTCAGGTCTTTCTTCAAGAAAATCATGATGTAGATAGAGCTAAGAAAACAGTGGCCTATTTTTTATTAATTGTTTGTTTATATAGTCCAGGAGAAATTTCATCTAAAATGTGATGTATTTTTTTTAAATTTGTGATCTGTCTTAGGTATATGTATATACGAGGGTCAAACTGAAAGTTCTTAGAAAATCAAAAACTGAGCAAACTAGCAAGTTATTAGTTTTATTATATCTTTTCAAAATAGTGTCCATTCACATCAATACACCGCTGCATCCGATGGAACCACTGAGAAAAGCACTTAGCCCAGTCGTCCTTAGGGGTCTCTTCGACGGCCTTTTGAAACGCACCCACTGCTTCCTCGGTGTTCATAAAAAGTTTTCCTCGAAGTTTTTCTTTTATTTTCGGGAATAAATAAAAATCGCAAGGTGCGAGGTCGGGGCTATACGGCGGGTGACCCAGTAATTCCACGTTTGACGTCACTAAATAGTCGATTGTTCGCCTGGCGGTGTGCGACGAGGCGTTGTCGTGGTGAAGAAGGATCCTACTTCGAGGTCGCTTCTCCCGAACTTTTTCCAATACAAGTGGCAAACAATTGTTAGTGTACCACTCTGCAGTAACTGTTTTTTGATCCTCTAAAGCAATTGTCGCATAGTGACCTGTCCTTCCGAAGAACGAGGCCACCATCTTTTTTCCCACGCTTCGACCTCTCTTCACTTTAGTTGGCAACTCCTCGAAAGGAAGCACCCATTGAGCAGACTGTCTCTTGGTTTCTGGATCATAACAGTAAACCCAGCTTTCGGCACCCGTAAGTATGTCGAAAACAGCATTTGAGTCACCTCCGTTAAATCTTTCAATCATTTCACGGCACCAATCAACCCGACGGAGTTTTTGGGCCTCGGTCAAATTATGAGGTATCCACCTCGCACAAAGCTTCCTGACCGCTAAATGTTCATGGAGGATTTTATGCACTTGACTCATACCGATGCCTAAGCTTGTCCGAATCTGCTGATACGTCACTCTTTTGTCAGTCTCTATCATACGCTGCACAACACTGATGTTATTTTCAGTCGTCGCCGTAGAAGGCCGTCCCTCACGCAGATCGTCGGTGAGATTAGTGCGACCACGTTTAAACTCATTAAACCAGTTGTAAATGGTCGCACGAGACGGAGCTTCATCATGAAAGGCCAATCGAAGTCTATCATAGCTTTCTTGTTGACTTAAATGACATCGAAAGTCATAAAAAATCATTGCACGAAAATTTTCGCGAGTTAAATTCATGTTGACGTGACACAGACAATTTTCAATTTGCCGCCAAATCGTAAAACTAATGACAAATGAATGAAATACATACTCAATAATATTGGCAAACAGTTCCATTTTCAAAATTTAAACTTACTTTTTTATTATATTGTTTACAAGTGGCCAGTTCTAAAAACTTTCAGTGTCGCCCTCGTACCTAAGGCTCAAGTGTAATATAAAAAATGTTTATCCATTTACTTGTCCAACCACACAGTTCCATGCTATATAGTCCTACTTGTTAGAGTCAAAATGCTGCACTTCATGATGAAAGCAAGCCGCTTTGCACAGTGATAGTACAGACTAAACTGAGTGATTTGACCTGCAGCAGCGGAAGTTTCACCCCTTAGGAACAGAGATGGCGCCACTTCTTTAAAAAATGTTTCAAAAAATTCTACAAACTAAAGTAATAAGCCGATTTCAATGTTTGATATCTCAAATGAAAGCTTATTATATACATTACTTATAAAAAAATACTGAAAAAATATATACTGTAAACTTCTGGCAAAACACGGCATCTTAAGTTTTTTTTTCTTACTTCATTTGTAGTTTTTACTTGATTTCTAAAAAAAACTGTATGCAACATGAATGGTTTAATGCATATACATATTATAGAGTATATAACAAGTATAATGAAAAAAACCCGACACCAATACCTTTCATATTCCACGAAATATGAAAGTTTAAATGTGAGCACAAATTTCTTTAAAAAATATTTCAAAAAATTCTACAAGCTAAACTAATAAACCGATTTCAATGTTTAATATCCCAAATGAAAGCTCATAACATTCATTATTTACAAAAAAATACTAAAAAAATCTTTACTGAAAACTTTTGGCAGAAAACGCCATCTTAAGATTTTTTTTTTCTTATCAGATTGGTAGTTTTTACTGGATTGCTTAAAATATTGTACGTTTTATGCAACATAAATGGTTTAATGCATACCAATATATATTTTTGAGTAAATAACAAGTATTATAAAAAAAAACTCGACACTGATACCTGTTATACTTTACGAAATATCTAAGATTAATTATGCACGCTTTTCTTACAAATAAATTTCAACGAAATCTTCAAGTGAAACGAGTGCTCTGATTTTAATGTAAGCATAATATTAAATGAAAAGAAGAAAGAAATTACCTATTTTATTAAAAAAAACGAATAAAAAGTTTTTTCCTGGTGTTAAGAAAAAATATAATTGCTTTAAAATGTGTAATTGTTTTTATTCAAAAATGACTATATTTGAAGACAAAAAATAAAAACTATATCTTTTTCGGCATAGTTGGTTCTTAAATATATTATGCTGCTTAGTAGTTGGCGAATTTATTTAAAAATTAGCTTTTCACTGATAGGACCTCAACTTATAGATATGTCACATTTCAAATAAAAGACTGTAGGTACATCAATGTTTATCAAATATTTTAATTATAACTTATAAGTCCTCTTCGGGTTCATCGGTACAAGTAGAACTGAAAAGGAAAAGCCGTTTTGAAGTACTTGTGCTATTCCAATACTACAAAATCACAGATCTTTAAGACATGTAAAATTTTGTACATACAAAATAACCCTGCAACGAATATTATAATATCTTGCTTTTGATTTGTACGGCCACCTTACAGGATTTACACTAGGCAGTGCATGGTAAACTGACCTGACGACACCCACAACGCATGGTATCGCAGCCAGATTTGCAGCCACAATAGTCCAAGAGGCTTAATTGCGACCAAATCGCTGTAACTGCCGACCATTCTGGAGTCCAACTCTCTTTTGCCTTAGTCCATCCCCAACAAGATGGACATGGTACGGAAACTTCTGGTTTCAGAGCGTTTCCCCATATGTGGCCCGCTTGGTAAGCTGCACGCAGTACATGTTTATGGAGAGCAGCTATGGTAGTTAGCTTATTTTTTGAAGCAAACAAGTATTTACGAACTTCATTTCAATACATGTGTTCCGTTTGAGCATCATATCTTCAAAAAACAAGCTCGTGACAAGCCTGCCACCTACATCAGCTGCTCTCTATAACATGCACTGCGTGCAGCTTATCAGGCAGGCCATAATTGGGTAAACGCTCTGAAATAAGAAGTTTCCTTACCATGTCTATCTTCTTGGGGATAGACTAAGGCAAAAGAGAGTTGGACTCCAGAACGATCGGCAGTTACAGCGATTTGGTCGCTATTAAGCCTCTTGGATCATTGTGGCTGCAAAACTGGCTGCGACACCATGCGTTGTGGGTGTCGTCGGGTCAGCTTACCATGCACTGCCCAGTGTAAATCCTGCAAAGGTGGCTGTACAAATCAAAAGCAAGTTAATTATAATATTCATCATCATCATCATGTCAGCCGAAAGACGTCCAAGGCTCTCCACTTAGACCGGTCTTGTGCTTTTCGCATCCACCGCGATCCCGCGATCTTAAGCGGTCGTCGCTCCATCTTGTTGGAGGCCTACCGACAGCTTGTCTCCCGGTCCGCGGACTCCATTCGAGAACCTTTTGACCACATCGATCGTAATATAATAATCGTTGTAGGCTTATTTTGTATACTGACCACTGATTTCCAGAGGTAGGCACAACATTTTACATGTCTAAAAGATCAGTGATTTTGTAGTATTCGAATAGCCCAAGTACTTCAAAAGAACTTTTCCTTTTCAGTTCTACTTGTGCCGATGAACCCGAAGAGGACTTATAAGTTACTAGCTTTTGCCCGCGGCTCCGCCCGCGTGGAATTCGGTTATCGCGCGCTGTTCCCTCGGGAACTATGCATTTTTCCGGGATAAAAAGTAGCCTATGTCACTCTCGGGCCCATAAACTATCTCTATGCCAAAAATCACGTCGATCCGTCGCTCCGTTACGGCGCGAAAGAGGGACAAACATACAAACACACAAACATACAAACACACAAACACACTTTCGCATTTATAATATTAGTAAGGATAGTAAGGATAATTAAAATATTTGATAAACATTGATGTACATAGTCTTTTATTTGAAATGTGACATATCTATAAGTTGAGGTCCTATCAGTAAAAAGCTAATTTTTAAATAAATTCGCCAACTACTAAGCAGCATATAATATATTTAAGAACCAACTATGCCGAAAACGATATAGTTTTTATTTTTTGTCTTCAAATATAGTCATTTTTGAATAAAAACAATTACACATTTTAAAGCAATTATATTTTTTCTTACCAGGAAAAAACTTTTTATTCGTGTTTTTTAATATAATAGGTAATTTCTTTCTTCTTTTCATTTAATATTATACTTACATTAAAATCAGAGCACTCGTTTCACTTGAAGATTTCGTTGAAATTTATTTGTAAGAAAAGCGTGCATAATTAATCTTAGATATTTCGTAAAGTATAAAAGGTATCGGTGTCGGGTTTTTTTTATAATACTTGTTATTTACTCAAAAATATATATAGGTATGCATTAAACCATTTATGTTGCATAAAACGTACAATATTTTAAGCAATCCAGTAAAAACTACCAATCTGATAAGAAAAAAAAAATCTTAAGATGGCGTTTTCTGCCAAAAGTTTTCAGTAAAGATTTTTTTAGTATTTTTTTGTAAATAATGAATGTTATGAGCTTTCATTTGGGATATTAAACATTGAAATCGGTTTATTAGTTTAGCTTGTAGAATTTTTTGAAATATTTTTTAAAGAAATTTGTGCTCACATTTAAACTTTCATATTTCGTGGAATATGAAAGGTATTGGTGTCGGGTTTTTTTCATTATACTTGTTATATACTCTATAATATGTATATGCATTAAACCATTCATGTTGCATACAGTTTTTTTAAGAAATCAAGTAAAAACTACAAATGAAGTCAGAAAAAAAAACTTAAGTTGCCGTGTTTTGCCAGAAGTTTACAGTATATATTTTTTCAGTATTTTTTTATAAGTAACGTATATAATAAGCTTTCATTTGAGACATCAAACATTGAAACCGGTTTATTACTTTAGCTTGTAGAATTTTTTGAAACATTTTTTAAAGAAGTGGCGCCATCTCTGTTCCTAAGGGGTGAAACTTCCGCTGCTGCGGGTCAAATCACTCAGTTTAGTCTGTACTATCACTGTGCAAAGCGGCTTGCTTTCATCATGAAGTGCAGCATCCGGCCAAAAAATGGTCCTAACAAGTATGACTAATAATTTTTTTATTATTTGTGTTTCAGGGTGGTGAATTCTGTATTTCTGGTGGCAGAGACCGTGGTATGGCACTGTGGAATGTATTGGACATCAAGCCAAATGGTACAAACAATCAGACAGTATATACTGATATCAAGCCCAACCATATTAGGTCTGATGCTCATGCTGGGTGGGTATGGGATCTGACTGCAGACCGAGTGGACAATGCTTCAATAATCTACTCCGCATCCTGGGATAACACAGTCAAGGCATGGGATTTACAAACTGGATTTACGTGTGTTGAAACTTTTCAGTAAGTTCATTGTTCAAGTCAATATAAAAGTATTTAGATTAGATTATTCGAATACCCGACCTATATCCTGTGTAATTTTTTAACTTTTTAAATAGAACAAATTAAGTTGATTCTCCAAGACACTAGTGGCCTAACTCTTACTATTTAAATGATAATCAAGAAATTAAAATAATCAAAAGTCAGTAACTAAAGTGTTTTGATCTACACTAATGTTATAAAATACAAATCTTTCTTCTTTATAACTTATAAAAAAGAAAGATTTGTATTTTTATATGTTTGCAAAAAATAAACTCAAAAACTATTGAACTGTCTGTCTTTCTGTCCGTCTGCGGCTTTGTTCAGAGACTATCAATGCTAGGAAGCTGTAATTTTGCACGAATATATATGTAAACTATGCCGACAAAACAGTACAATAAAAAACTTAAAAAAAAATTTTTTTTTAGTACCTCCCATA
Organism: Choristoneura rosaceana; assembly: GCA_037349165.1. Classification (NCBI taxonomy): domain Eukaryota; kingdom Metazoa; phylum Arthropoda; class Insecta; order Lepidoptera; family Tortricidae; genus Choristoneura; species Choristoneura rosaceana. The sequence goes on from JAZBNJ010000026.1 coordinate 6,309,455, forward strand.
GACGTAAAGTGGGGGTGATTTTTTTTTCTCATCCTACCTTGTAGTGTGGGGTATCGTCGGATAGATCTTTTGAAATCATTTGCTGAAACGGTTTTTCGATTCAGGGATTTGTTTGCAAAATATTCAAGTTTAAAGTGCAAATTTTCATAAAAATCGAGCATCTTTCTAAAACCCAAACCGGTTGGTGGAAAAATTTGAAAAAATTCAGGATGGTAGAAAGTATATCAAACTTACAAGAAAAACTATAACGGTTCTGTTTTCTTTAGAATTATTAGTCGTTTAAGAGAGAAAGGATCCTTTCTCGGATCGCTGGATTTATGTCACTAAAGGTTTTGTCAGAAGCCATCATGGCTCTTTTTAAGGAGGAGCTAGGGGGTTTGTCCTTGAAAAAGGTTGGGAAATTTCGCTTTTGTCGAATCAGGCGGAATAGATTAGTACCTCTCTTCTTCCTCTTTACTACTAACATATGTATCTCTAATTTACAGGTGTCGAATATCTGCTCTCTCTGTCGTATCTTGCGACAACTTAGTCATGGCAGGGTTGTATTCTAAAAAGATACTCTCATTTGATCTCCGTACTGGACCAGCCCCTATTAGTTCGTACCAAGCACATAGGGGACCTGTGCTGGCCCTAGACTCATACAATAATAAGGTTGCATCTGTGAGTGAAGACAAAACGCTAGCTGTCTGGGACAGAGTAGCTGGAAAAACTTTAGTGACTGATGTGAAAATGCCTACTGAGAAAGCATTCCCTGTCTGTGTCAGTTGGAGCCAAGCAGCCTTGTACGTTGGAGACTCCAAAGGGGCACTTCACCTGATCCATCCAGAAGAACATAAATACCTTAAGACGCACAGGATGTGGTCTGAACCCTTCAGTGACCCGCCCTGCAAAATAACTGGCTGTTTGCAAAACAATGGAAGTTTAGTCTTGTGTTCGGACAGAGGTGAAATCAAGTTTATGTACAATAGTTACCCTCCACAACAATATGCCTCGGTGAATTCGACAACATTCGATGTAACACAGGTATTTTATTCGCTTTTTTCATTGTTACAATAGAACAAATAAACTATTAGGTACAAAATTTACAAAACAACTCTAAATTAAACCATGTTGCACGTTTTTGTGACAAAACATGTAGCACTTAAGTCTTAGCTCTTAATAAGGCTCCATTTTCTGGAGCATACTACCACATAATCGAAAGCAGCTATCGAATGCATACCAGCAGGGCTACTACGAAACTTGAAGTTCGTATCGTACCGTCCTCTCGCTCTTATATTAAATATTATAAGTGTCAGAGGGACCGCACGACACGAACTTTGAGTTTCGTAGTAGCCCTGTACCTACCTGACAAAGTATATTTTCAATAATTACAAAATTTATAGTGTGTGACCTATTATAAAAGCAATAAGGTTGAATTTCCAAAGCAGTGCATGCGGTCGGTAAATCGCCTCTACCTTTTTAAGGGTAAAATCGAGTTTAGCTCGACATGTTTCGGGCTAATTCGTAGCCTTTCATCTAGGAGCACGCACGCGACACGGCGCTCACTAGCAGTAGTAGTGCGCGTTTTGCAGCAGCCGTCGTGTCGCGTACTCCTAATGAAATGCTACGAATTAGCCCGAAACATGGAGCTAAATTCGATTGAAGACTTAAGTTTTATTTAAATACTAGCTGACCCGGCAAACTTCGTACTGCCTCTTTTTTTTCATGTTTACTTACTCACCTTTTAAACCTTCCCTGGAACAAAAATTAGCCAAATCGGTCCAGCCATTCTCGAGTTTTAGCGAGACTAACGAACAGCAATTGATTTTTATATATATAGATAGATGAGTGAGTCTCACAGTAGTATCATGTTCAATGTAGCACTATAAATTGTACATTGTTAACCATCTTTTTTGTACAGTCGCCATCAGATATTTCGGAGCGGCCAAGGAGTCAAAAATATTGGCACATGAACTCTATTATTAAGGTATTAGAGTTCATGTATCAATATTTTTGATCACCTTGGAGCAGCGGTCGTCACACTTTTCTGGCCAAGGGCCACACAAGACCATGCGGGTATCAGCACCCACAGCAGTATTTGCCCACTTATACGTATTCGGTTCATTTCGTTATTTAATTCGCATTCAAGGAAATTGAAAATAGTACTCATACATGTTTTTCACTAGAATATTTATTGGAAAATAGACGCAATGTAGTTGACTATTGAAATAATTTGCTTTGTCGCGGCCCGCACAAATACCGGCCGCAATTTGACGACCACTGCCTTGGAGGCTCCGAAATAGCGACTGTACCATGTTTGAGCAAATGACTGATTAATATTTTAGTATTATTTACGAGATTCAATTATTTTTCAGTTGCGGTATCTAAACGGCGTTCTATGTATCGGCACATGTGATTCAGCGTTGGAGTTTTGGGTGCCCAACGAGCAGTATCCCGACGCGGTATGTTGAGCGAAATACCTTGTTCCAATGGATCATTTGCTGTTTTGCCAAGAAGATCACAAATTATATAATAAAATTTATATGAATCAATTCAATACCAATGTTAACTATTTTATGAATGACTAATACAATGTTGCATTAATTTTTGTTGATAAGGGCATTTATATGAAAAGTAATCTTATTGAATTTTAGTTTTAACGCTATGGACATGGTGACTGTTGTTACTATTTATTTTGTCGGCGCAGATTGTTTGAATTTTATATTAATCGACACAAAGACGCACAGCGGCCAAAGGTAAACTCCCATCCGGGTGAATCCACGAGCGTCTCAACCGCTGTCAGTCCCTAGCTGTTTATATTAAGAAGTAAATGATTCATATGCATTGATTTTTGTATTGATATAGATCCTGGGCTGAGTACAGTAGCTATTTCATCATCATCATCATCATCTCAGCCTATATACGTCCCACTGCTGGGCACAGGCCTCCTCTCGGAATGAGAGGGCTTGGGCCATAGTTCCCACGCGGGCCCAGTGCGGATTGGGAACTTCACACGCACCATTGAATTGCTTCGCAGGTTTGTGCAGGTTTCCTCACGATGTTTTCCTTCACCGCAAAGCTCGTGGTAAATTGCGCACATGAATTTCGAAAAACTCAGAGGTGCGAGCCGGGATTTGAACCCACGACCCTCAGCTTGAGAAGCTATTTACGTCATAATTAAAAAACAATCTGCCTTCCAATTCTTAAAATCTCAGTCAAGGGACTGACAGCGGTTGAGACGCTCGTGGAAGCACCCATCCCCAAAATTCTATCCCCCTCCCACACGTTAGGCGCGTGCTATCAGGCAAGTTAGTCTAGTACTAGTATAATGGCGTAAGTAAACCACTAAGCCTTCTTCCCCCAGTGTTACAGTAGAACTGGGGGTGAATGACGACAAAGGAGATAGGGAGATTGTACTGCTCCTATGTCGATCTCCTTTATAGTCGAACCCCTTCGTGCGCTCGTTGCTCCTCCTTCAATCCTCTTTTTCGCCGTACACTCACTCCTATGTACAGTCTCCATCAGATATTTGGAGCGGCCAAGGTGGTTAAATATCGGAACATGCACTATTACTTATTAAGGTATTAAATATAGTTTATGTTACGATATTTTTGATGATCTTGGCCGCTTCAAAATATCCGATGGCGACTGTACCGCTCGAGAGAGACCTCGTTTAAACGGGCTACCAACAGGACCGCAATGTTTACAGTTACCGTATGTAGCAGACTTAGTCACAAAATTTACTTTATATAACATGGTTAACATGTATATATTTTTTTGAGTTCCGTACCCAAAAGGTAAAAACGGAAGCCCTATTACTAAGACTTCGCTGTCCGTCTGGCACCAGACTATATCTCATGAACTGTGATAGTTGACGGTTGAAATTTTCACAGATTAAGTATGTATAACAGTGGCCCCTTTAAACAACAAAATTAAACAAATTTTTAAGGGGGACTCCCATACCAAACGTGATTTTTTTGCCGTTTTTTGCTAATGTCTTATGAACGTTGTATAAATGGTACGGAACAATTCGTGCGCGAGTCGACTCGCACTTGGCTGATTTTTTTAAATATTGTGATGATATGAACTATGAACTGGTACTAATCCGAAAGTTTCACCTGTCTTTTACACGTGCGGCATTGGCAATATAGTTTGACCAGTGAGTCGTGAGCCAAGAGTGGGGCGACAAATTAATAAAATGAGTTGGCCACACATTTTACACCATAAAATATCTATTACAAATATGTAACGGGGCACTCACATTCGCGCAAACACTCAAACATTGTACAAATGTTTGCACAAAAAAAGTGTTATCAAATATTCAAAATCGTTTAGAAATATCGTCTTTCAGTGTCTTATTAGTTTCACGTATTTGTGCGTGTGTAAATTCCCTAACTTTTGCATTGTAACACATAATCTATATTTTCACTTGAGTAACTATAATAGTCAAATACTCTAAACATATTAATTGCATATTTTTAATTTGTTGTTACATTTATTTGGTATAAAATCAGCGGTGATTAAATCACTTTTTCTAAATTCAGCAAATAGTAGTTACAAATCTAGGCTAGGTTATATTTTTTAAATGATCGATCAAACAATTTCTTATTTGAATATTTGTTCTATTAGTTATGGAACATCCACATTATATATTATAATTTTATACATTTTATATCTTGTGCAAATTGGAGATTAGAATTTTTATTTTAAAACTTCAATGGTATAGAAAATGATCTTTAGAACAATGGAATAATTATGGCAAGTGATTTTATACCATTTGAATTTATACGTTTTAAGTGTATAATGTTCAATTTTATACAAAATACGGTAGATACAATAATTTATTGTGCGTAATTTAATGTACCTTTTATGTGTTGAGAAAGTTTCTATTCGTTGTAAAATATAAGCCACATTTGGCCGCATTTTCTTTTTCGACGTTGTTTCTACAGAAACTGTAATGGGTAGCTAAGTAACCAGTCCGTATTTTAGTCAAAATTAATGTAATATAGTAATTAACATGATGTGATTTTACTAAGCAAGTTGATTATTTGTTTTATTACGTTGTAATTAAAATATCTAAAGCAATTTGATTCTATGCACTGGCTTATATTATAAATGCTATTTTCATAGATCATCTAATAATTAAACATTAAGAAAATAATCAGAATACAATGTCATCGGTCGAATAAATCGGGGTTTTTTACACTCTGCGGCCATAGACTTCTATGGTCGGAGTTTACATTACACTGATTATGTGGTATACCTACTTATGTTCAGATTGTGTTAAAATCAAAAAAGTGTGTTTTAGTTTATATTGTGTTGAATTAAGAGTAAATTCAATCAATCAAATCCCATTTTATGCTCATTGCCTGATCTCTATTTAATAAAGACTTCTGTGGCTTCTAGCATACATAGCTAAACCACTCCAACTTCTACTTGTAGTACAACCTTTTCACAATGACTCAGTGACTTCGTACATGAGAACGAAGATAGCTCACTGAGATATGGTTATACTGCGAGTCGAGCCTACTGCGGCTTACACTAGTATTTCTTGGAGACATAAATCATACATCGCTTTCGCATATGCGTATTAGTGGGAAAGAAATAGATGCTTTATGACTACAACAAAGCCTAGCATGTAACCCAGTGTTATTGTTATTCTATTATACTTATTATCTAATAATGAAAATAAAATTTATAAGAATGTTAGGGTGTCGTCCGATCAGTATAAAAACTTGTGTATCAATGTTCCAGCTGACAAAGTAAATTATGTTGATAAATGTTTAGCTGACAAACAAAGTGCATAACAGTTAAAATGCATAACGTTTAAATGATATAACATTTGTTTATTTATCACAATAAACAAATACTTAATATTATTTATGGTGTACAATAAAAAGTAATGGTATTGTATTGTAAAAAATTAGCAGGGGACATAATATCATTTTACATAATTAGATCCAGTATCCACTACAAATAGGTAAGGCTAATCTAGTAAATCATAAAGTCACGAGTAGCTTTGACTACAAGGATGCGGAGCTCCGTCGATTTTATGTGTAATCGTTTGCTTTTGGTTGTTTGTTTGGCAATTACATATTATGTCAACTGGTCTTTATATTCTCTGAAAATTATGCATTGTGTTCATATGCATTTAATTTTTACACTGGTTAAACAGGTATGCAGATTAGTTATGCATTTTGTATAAATGTAATGTGAAAATCAGCAAAATTGTTTTATGCAAATCTTTATGCAAACATGATATCTACATAATGACTACCTATGAATCTTTTGAACGACATTTGAACTTTAAATGTTACCTACTAAAACAATAAAACTGTAACTTTATTTGAAAATAATGTTTATTTGTAAGCTTTTATAATGCATTTTTAATAAAAGCTGAAATATTAGCTTGTTTTTATTTCGACTAAAGAGGAAGTCATCCACTGTAGCCGGTTTGGAAACAAGTGCAAAATGCAAATAAATAAAGTATTCTGCATTGAGGGTTTTCATAGAGGCGAAATATCGCAAGATGGCGTCAGTATCGTGAGGTCCGTTTGACGGTTGCTTTCGATTGGCTCATTTAGTTCACCAATCACGAGCAAACGTCAAACGGACCTCACGATACTAACGCCATCTAGCGATATTTCGCCTCATTGCCCTACTTGTGTAGCATTTTAGGTAGAGGCTGAAGGGCTACTCCGAAACACGAAATTCGAAGTTCGTGTCGTGCAGTCCCTCAGACACTTATACTATTTAATACGAGAGCGAGAGGGATCGCACGACACGAACTTCGAGTTTCGAATTTCGGAGTAGCCTTGCAGAGTCCACGCCACACACCCATCGATCGTGAACACATTAATCTAGTACGAGTGTTAGTTGAAATACTGCAGGGCTACTACGAAACTCGGAAGTTCGTGTCGTGTGGTCCCTTTGACACATACCATTTAATACGAGAGCGACAGGAACTTCGAGTTTCGAGTTTAGTAGTAGCCCTGCTGTTTTAGTAAGTTGATCTCGCTCGGACGTTCTTGTATCCTGTCGTCATTATCATCATCTCAGCCTATTTTCCTCCCACTGCTGGGCACGGTCTCCTCTCAGAATGATAGGGTTTGGATCACATATACTTACCACTGAATTACTTCACAGGTGTGTGCAGATTTCCTCACGATGTTTTTCACCGTAAAGCTCGTGGTAAATTTAAAATGTAATTTCGCACATGAATTCTAAAGAACTCCGAGGTGCGGGACGGGATTTGAACCTATGAACCTCAGCTTGAGAGGCGATAGATCAAACCATGGAGATTTTGTGGTCAAACGTGGGTCAAATCACTAGACCACCACGGCTTCCTGTCATCACCGATTCGTAAATAAAATAAATGTCTAACTTGGTTAGTATGCCATTTAGGCATTAAGATAGCTGAATTTTGAGTGGCTAATAAAAAATAATTCATAACACATTTATGGGTTACTAGCTTATGCCCGCGACTTCGTCTGCGCGGATCTAGGTTATCGCGCGGTGGCGCCCTCTACCGGAATAAAAGGTATCCTATGTTGATCCTTGGGTTTCAAACTACCCATAAACCAAATTTCATCAAAATCGATTCAGTGGTTTCGGTGCGAAAGCGTGACAGACAGACAGAGTTACTTTCGCATTTATAATATTAGTAGGGATAACCCATCACTGGGGGCCGGAGATCCGAATAGAGGTCCGTTCTAATTACATTAGAACAAATATATTGATCTCTTACCACCAGGAGACCCACTTGCTCGTTTGCCTTCCAGTCGAATAAAATAAAAATAAATAAATAAATTTTGAAAGAATCGAATAAATACTTTTCTTCATAATATATTTACCAAACATTTTTCATTTCTTTCCACTTAAAACGGCAACATTAAAAAAAAGAAAACGAAAATGAATTTTGAGAAGGCAACACCAGTATCCCGTCATGGCTGAAATGTTGACGAACTGTCAATTTTAGTGAAATTTTCTTATTTTCGCCATGACCAGTAATTTGTGAGTTGTGGTTTTCTAATGGATAGCGTTGATTATTTTTTTATATTTAAATAATTATAATTTTTCACGATGAACGGGTTAAGTTTCAGTGAACTCTGTTGCCTGTTTTGTTGTCCGCCATGCCCGGGGAAAATCGCTGCTAAGCTCGCATTCCTACCTCCAGAACCCACGTATGCATTCACACCCGACGAGACTGGATCCAAATTCGCATTGACTCTAACCGAACGAGCAGAATGGCAATACACGGAACGAGAAAAGGAGAACATCGAAGGCTTTTATTCGAGAACGTCTCGAGGCAACCGCATCGCTTGCCTCTTTGTTCGGTGCAGCCCCAACGCGCGCTTCACGATATTGTTCTCGCACGGGAACGCCGTAGATCTGGGACAAATGAGTAGTTTTTATTTAGGGTTAGGCACTAGGATAAATTGTAATATATTCAGTTACGACTACTCCGGGTACGGCGTCAGCGGCGGGAAGCCGTCGGAGAAGAATCTGTATGCAGACATTGACGCGGCGTGGACGGCGCTGCGCACTCGCTACGGGATCAGCCCGGAGAACATCATCCTGTACGGGCAGAGCATCGGCACCGTGCCCACCGTGGACCTGGCGGCGCGCTACGAGGTGGGCGCCGTGGTGCTGCACTCACCGCTCATGTCTGGCATGCGTGTCGCCTTCCCCAACACCAAGCGCACTTGGTTCTTCGATGCCTTCCCCAGGTTAGTAGCCCATGGCTTTCTAAACCAGCCACCGCTTAAATATTTTGCAGTTATAGCTGTGGATGATGAGAATGTAGCGAAGACAGCAAGCCAGAATACAAGAGCCAGCACTGGCTTACCCCGGGTGATACACTGAAGGGGGCAACAAATTCTGTGTTGTAAAAACCTAGTCTTATTTATTGCATCCAAATTAACTTTTGCTTCTGTGCAAAATTTTGTAGATCTAGCTCTGTAGGCACAGATTTATTTTGGTTGTTATTGAGTGATATTGAGTGAAAATCTATAGTTATAGTTCCTATGCCAAATGGATCACTGAATGATGGATTAAGTTGTTTAGTGGGCTGTAGATTGAGTATAGCTAAACCCTGCATTGTCTAATGTGCAGACATTCTTAATCACATCGCACCCTTCGTGCATGAAACGCGTAAAACATGTACAAACCTAATAGGTTTTATGTGTTTCTTGCACGAAGGGTACGACATTCACCTGCCCTTTTTACTCTCATCCTATTCCCTATGATGGCCCACCTGTTCTGGCTCACTTAAACTCACAAACAAACAAAGTTATCATGTTATGAGTAAGTATGTATCCAGTGAAATTACTACTCTGCTATGACTAATTCTTTATCTAATTCAAGAATGAATAATAAATGAACATTAACATTCTTACGAGAATTGATGGCATACAAATTGTTTTTGCTATTATTATTGTCGTGAGAAAAATTCCAACATAATAATAAATATATATTTTGTTGTTGTTCTAGCACCAAAATCTTTCAGCTTTTTATCAAAAAGTACTCCATCCATTATCATAGTTAAGTTAGAAATAGTTAAAATTTGCAAATAACTTAATTATTTGATTATTCAAACATGCAGGAAATAACAAGATAAAACAATCACAGTATCCTTTCATGCTGTCAGGACATTGACTTAAATCACTCAAACATAATTGCTATTTACACATTCACAATGGAACTGTAACCCAGTTCCTTCATTTAATATGTACATTAATTTTCTAAACAGAATGACAAGACAACTGAGTCATGTTCATGATATCAATATTATTGGTTCATTGTACTTGAAACTACCATTTATCATTTCTACCTCATTTGTTTTGTTTAACGAGACTTGTATTAGGCCAGTAGGTGGTCTAAAACAATATTATATAGAATTGTGGAGCAATGTTAAAATGAAAGATAGGAGAATGTCAATATACCAAGGAGCCAGCCTTATCCTCTGGTGTGTGATAGTGATTAAGAGATAACACTATCAGTGCTAATGTTTGGTTCCCACTTTAATTAGCTAGTGCTTTTTTATTTGCAAAATATACGACCTGTTTGTTGTTATTGGAAAACATGAGCTAACTTAAAAAGAGCGGGCACAGTAGTTCTATGTTAGGATAGTTATTTGCAAACAGCGGCAGCCTTGGTCATATTATAACAACCCAAGTAAACCCAGTACATCTTTTTCAATTCAACTACCCTTACCTACTTTTCAGCACACATCAATAGATATGTACTTGTTTGATTGTACCATTTTTTGCTCTAAATCCATCAGGTATTATTGATTCCTCAAGAATTATAGGGAACATTCTCTGAATTAACATTTGTAAAGAGCTTTAATACTACTAGTCTCTATCTTTCTCTTTCTAATATATAAAATTCTAGTGTCACAGCGTTTGTGACCAAACTCCTCTGAAATGGCTTGACCAATTTTTACGAAATTTTTTGTGTATATTCGGTAGGTCTGAGAATAAGACGTAAACTAATGTTTTAGTTACTGGATGGCTGACATATAAATATTCTACATTTACCATGCATTTGAATTGGCTAGGCTCAGTTATAATAGAAACATCAAATGATGTTGTGTCACGGTCATGCCCTACATGTCTTACAAATTGTGATTGTGAACATGTACCTATTCTGCCTCTATTATAAACATGTATACTTTCACTATGTAATTGCTTGAAGCCCTAGATAGTCATTGGGTTATTAAGTATGTTGCTATTGCCTACTTTACTGAATTACATCACAAGCCTGTATAGATATAGCTGGATTGAAAATTGATATGTATTTTGTTTTCTATTCAAAATAATGGTATTTATAGGAAAAGGAGCTTGGCTTCCAATTTTCCTCATTATGTAGCTCGCATAAGGCTGAAATGTGGATTGCATATATAATAGTTGACTTTTTCCTCAACATTCCTGACTATTATGGAGAATGTGTTACATAGTGGCATATTTGCTGGTCTTTGTTTCGTTTAAGTCTTATTTTCTTAAGTTTTTTCTATATTGTTTCGTTTTTTTTCCCAAATATACATTAAACTAAAACTTTTGTATAAATTAAAATGTGTTGCTAGTCTGTTTTGCTAACTTGCTGGCATACCATTGAACAGCATATCAAAACTCGAAGCCCATTTCAAACTTACTATTGTGACATGTTTCAAATGAATAATTTTCATGTTTTAATGCTTTTATACAGCTAGACTTAATCATGAAGCGATTCAACTTTGAGTATGAGTAGATGTATCAATATGGCAACATTCAGTGTTTAATATTAACATTTTTCATACATCCTTTTGCATGCTGTCACACATCCACAGACAACATCAATTAGCGCTTTATTTTAAATCTGTGTTCAAAAACTAACGCACTAATTGATATCTATCTACAACTACAGCCTGTGGATATTGTTGGGATAAGAGCCCCAATGATCCTAGTAATATAAATCCCTACTAATACTATAAATATCTGAGAGAAGGCTTATAATAATGTAATAATAATATTATAAATGCGAAAGTAACTCTGTCTGTCTGTCTGTCTGTTACGCTTTCACGTCGAAACCTCTGAACCGATTTTGATGAAATTTATTATATAGATAGTTTGAACTCCAAGGATCAACATAGGATACCTTTTATTCCGGTAGAGGGCGCTACCGCGCGATAACCTAGATCCGCGCAGACGAAGTAGCGGGCATAAGCTAGTTAATAAATATTTAAAATCAAAAGTTTGCGAGTGTTTGTGAATGTGTGTGTGTATGTTACTCCCTGTCGCTAAACCCGTTGGTCGGATTTGGATGAAATTTAAGGTTGATTGCTTGAAATCTGGAAAGACACAGGCTACTTTTTATCCAGATATTCCCATGAGATCAGAGATCATCTCGACCGTTAGGTTTAGAGTCATGAAATTTGGCACAGTTGTTTCATGTGCAATGTTAAGGAAATCCACAATGGAATTTTTGGTAATAAAATCTCAGAATTTCAATTCAACTGACAGATCTAATGGTTTAGAAGAGCGAAGCTGCAGGTAAAGGTGTAGTAAAACATAAATTTAAAACATTAACATCCATACTAATATTATAAATGCGAAAGTGTGTTTGTATGTTCGTCCGTCTTTCACGCCGTAACGGAGCGACAGATCGACGTGATTTTTGGCATAGAGATAGTTTATGGGTCCGAGAGTGACATAGCCTTTTTTTTTCATAGGCTACTTTTTATCCCGGAAAAATACACAGTTCCCTAGGGAACAGCGCGCGATATCCGAATTCCACGCGGTTGGAGCCGCGGGCAAATGCTAGTAAAATCTATAGCTATAACGAAATAACTATTCTGTTTCAGCATTGACAAAATTCCAAAAGTGACCTCTCCAGTTCTGGTCATCCACGGAACGGAGGATGAGGTGATCGACTTCTCCCATGGTCTGGCCATTTACGAGCGCTGCCCTCGTGCCGTCGAGCCTTTGTGGGTCGAGGTAATTGCCTTTATTTTAATAACAAATTTTACAAACAATATTTATCATGTGCGTATGCACAGGTAGATAACAAGCACTATCTCTAAATCTATGTTTTTATTGAAACGCCTGAAAGAACTATGAATGATACCTTAAAAATTGTGAAGGTATGTAAACAGCGTAGATAAGTCTATTATAATATGAGAAGTGTGTTTACCTACATATTTGTGTCGGTTTTGAAGATCTGGGATAGTGATGGTTGAATATTTACGTTATTAATGCGTTTGCGTTTTTTTTTACGTCATTTCATGGAAGATTGTTTATTATTATTATTACATATATAAATTATCAGGCAGGCAGTTGCAAGCAACTCGTAGGTGCCTGTATCTAGCTGTTCCTTGGTCAAGTATTCTTAATATTGTTAATGTGTTGGTCTAGTCGGTTCTTAAATTGGTTAACATTCAGTGCTGAGACTGATGAGATGTTCTGGTAGTTTGTTCCATGTCTTGATCCTCTATTACATAAGAAATGTCTGCGAGGATTGTTGTTTGGGTTCAAACCGTGTTTTAATATTTGACATGATAACTTTTTTTCTTTACAGGGTGCTGGTCATAATGATGTTGAACTCTTCAATCAATATTTGGAGAGACTGAAACGATTTGTTTCTGTAGAGTTGCTCAACTGACAAAGACTGCCGGCCTCGGGCCAGACAATCCAAGGTAGGCATGAAACAAAACAAAGAATACCTTAGCTCAATGCCTAATATATATTAATAGTTGGACGTAGTTTAATGAACAAAAAGGATCCAACCCTCAACAGTTTTTTTTTTTTAATTTTGAATCTACTTTCAGTAGGAATAAAAGCTAATTTAAAGAATAACATGACAGTGCTTTGGATCCTTTTTGCTAAACTATGTCCAGTTGTAAAAGCCAAAAAGAAAAGGGAAGACGTTTCTTTGCTTCTAAAAAGTTTTCTAGCCTAAATTAACCCTTTCGGTGCGAGCCCTTACCAGCGCGCTGCAGTCTGCAATGCTCTTGCGCGCGGGCCTGATGATGCGATGTAATACGCCCGCATCCACGTTTCCTGCGCTAAATACAATACACGATGCACCCTGTTAGTTCTTTCACGAAGTGCCTAATAGACGCTCCTAGTATCGTCGCTACTCATCATAGAAAAAAAGAGAAGCATGTAAACTCCGACCTTTTCGGAGACTTAACTACGCGCGGACGCGTAGGGTTGTCGATGTCTATTTGAGATTAATTAAATTTTGTGCTATGTCTGTTTCTAGACGAACGAGATTCTATGTCGTTATATTATTTTTATTATACTGCATTTAAAAATATTATTTATAAATTCGCCGGAGTGGTGATGGCGACTGTGTACATACTACTCATGTTTACCTACAAATAATACTATAACTATATTGTTTATGTACATAGGTTATTATTATTTTTTCATGTGTGTCCCAGCACGAAACTATTACACTACACAGCACTACACTTATAATACTACTAATTTACAACTATACCTCATACAAAAAATAAGTAAGTAGCCAAAATCAAAAGCATAGCCTTGACTACAGAAAACTTAATTCTCGTTAAATTATCAGTGTGTGTGTGTGTGTGCGTCGGGTGCGTGCGTACTGGTGCCCACCGGCGCGGCGCGCACACATTTAAGCCACGCGGTGTACTTTTGTTTGTAGTGAACTTACTTCTCTTCTTTTACTAGGTATGCTACTCATTCGGTTCATACATTTTATCGGTGTTACAGGTGATGACCAAAATCCCGCTTCGACACTGAGCTCCGGCACAACGAGTTCCGCCACCGAGAGACTCCTCTAGCTAGTGGGGGCCGGGCCCAGCCGGGCCGGCCCCGCAAAAAATTCCGCGAACATTAATGGCTCCGCCAGCCCTCACCGGAGGGATACCGATAAAACTATAGACAATAATGGCGACTCGGGCTCCGGCCGTCCGAACAGTCCCAAGCCGGTCGCGCACAATATTAGTATTAACGTGACGGACACGGACTCGCCGGTGTGCGTGCGGCGGCGCATCCACCTGCGCTCGCTCAGCGACGTGACGCCCGCCAGCCGCGCGCTGCTGCCGCGCGCGCGCTCGCACTCGGAGCGGCCGCGCGCCTCGCCCGCGCCCTCGCCCGCGCGCCGCGCGCCGCCCTCGCCCGCCGCGCGCAGCGAGCGCTCCTCGCCGCTCGAGCCGCCGCCCGACGCGCCGCAGCCGCAGCCGGCGCCCTCGCCGCGCCCCGCCGTGCGCCACGCCGTCACCGTGCTCGGCAACCCGTGGCGGAAGATGAGCGAGCTCGAGCTGGACAAGTCCGGGAAGCGCGCGCGCGCCCTCGTCGCCGTGTCCTTCGACAGCGGCAGCCGCGCCGCCGACCCCTGGGTCAAGAACTCGTCCCTGCGGAGCGGCGGCGACGCGCAGCGCGGCCGGACCGTGTCGCGGGGCGACCTGTCCACGGCCGGCACCTCCGTCGACCTCGACCCGAAGCGGGACGCGGGCTACAAGCGCGGCAAGCTGGAGAGGAGGTCCCCCGTGGTGTGCGAGTCGTGCGGCAACGAGAGCTGCGAGTGCTGGCGGCCGCGCAGCCCGGGCTGCCCGCGCACGCCGCGGCTGGCGCGCGGCGCCGCGTCGCTGGGCGCCGGCGCGGCCGCGCAGTGCACGTGCGAGGCGCGCTCGCCGCGCCCGTCGCCGGCGCGGCTGCCGGCGCGCGCGGCGGCGGACGGCGCCGAGCGCCCGCGCCGCCTCTACAAGTCGGCGTCGCAGAAGACGATCGCGTCGGCGCCGGAGCCCGAGCCGGCGGCCAAGCTGGCCGACCCGCTGCTGGAGACCACCTGCTGAGCCCCGGGGCCGGCGACGCCCGCCCGCGGTTGAGCATTTCGTGTTGTGTAACGGTATGTGTGTTGTCCCATATTGATGTATGATTATTATTAGTACCAATTTTTGTATCCCCTTAGTTCTAAGGTTTCAAAATTATAATTGTATCATATTCAATTTGTACGGAGGCGATTGTAGTATGGTTTCATAAATATTATTGTTATTGTGTACTTTGGGAGGTTGTGCGTTAAGACGAAGCCGTGATTTAAATGAGGCGTTTTAAAATGTATTAGTTTTCGTTTGCAGCCATAAAATACTTAAGGAAGAATACTTATGATCCAGTTTATGTAGTAACTCATCGTACGTAATACCTTCTCATGTAATTCCTATGAGTTGTCATGTCACTATTTCACTGCGCGCTATCATTTTCAACAAACAGAACGCACAATGGAGTTGTTAACTTTGGTTTCATTTAATTTCCTGGAAATTTTTACTGTGACCTAATTCTTCCAAATGTTGTATATAGTCTAGATGATATGAAATAACTCAGTATTTAAAGTTGTTACCATAATCCAATAACGCATTATAACGGAACCATATTGGCAAAATTTTAATTAATTATGCATGCTATGTGATAGATAATTTGACCATCATATCCATACATTCCGTGGTTAAATTCTTTGGAGTACATTATGGTCCGTTTACAATGAAAAATGCGGTAATGTCACATTCATAATCTCAATTAAACAAATATTTTATCTCATCCACTGTTTTATTGTTGAGTTTCCAACATCAAACATTTATTTTTACATTTTAATATCACTACGACGGCATTCACTCACTAGGCCGTCTTTTGTGTTTTTTCAAAGTGTATTTTTTGTTTACTTTGCTAAAAAAATACTAGGGCTCAAACGGATAAAAAATTAATTCATATATGATCAAACACTTGATATTTTTATGTTTTATTATCCTCAAATTTTTAAACAAACGATTTCATTTACAACAAATAGTACCAACAACATTCTGTTAATGACTAAAAGGTGCTAGTAAACTGCCATTTGTGGATCACTAAGTAAGGTTATCTCCACCAAGTTTTTTCACTATCTTCACTAAATGGCTTTTGAGAAATAAAATATCATAATATTTCTCGTTTCTATGTCTTAAGATATTTTTTTTGTAGTTTAGTTTTAACTTCTAAATCTAGTACAACTTGTTCAGTAAACGTATCCTATGAGAAAAGATAAGGAGATAGTCTTGGTCTGAACGGCTCACATAAAGACCGGCAACGTACTTGCGACTCTTTTGCTGTTGCAGGTGTCCATGGGCGACGGTAATCTCTTATCATCAGGCGATCCGTTCGCTCGTTTGCCCCTTATTCCATAAAAAAACGTCCACAAGAGCACGCAATAATAGGTCCACACAATTTTAAGCCACATGCACAATCCCGCACCCTAATGGTATGCTATGCGTGTACGAGCAACTTTTGTCTCTCACATCTATATGGGTTAGTATGGAAGTGCGCACACATAGCGACGCCATTACCCATAGAATTGATGTGAGAGGCAAAATAAGTAGTCGCGGAGACAAAAGTTGCTCGTGCGATCAAACCCTAACATGCAGGGAGGCCTAGTCTTTTTTTTTTCGACATTTTTTATTACAGTCATTTTAAGAACTACTACTACAACCACGTATGGCTCCAAACATGAATCCCATTCGTACCAGAGGCACAGGTTTCATAAACTAGACATGTTGCAGAAACATTTTTTTTATTCGACTGGGTGGGAAACGAGCAAGTGGGTTTCCTGATGGTAAGAGATCACCACCACCAATTAACATCTGCAATACCAGGGGTATTGCGGGTGCATTGCCAACCTAGAGGCCTAAGGTGGGATACGTCAAGTGCCAGTAATTTCACCGACTGTCTTACTCTCCACGCCGAAACAACAATGCAAGCACTGCTGCTTCACGGCAGAATTAGCAAGCAAGATGGTGGTAGCAATCCGGGCGGACCTTGCACAAGCTCATATTCCCGCTGATTCCTTGCTGTCTTCGTCCATAGCTCGTTAGATTACTTTCTGTTTTTTTTTTACCATATCGCCGTGACCCGCCAGTCTGTCGAGATTTAATTATTTACTTTCAGTGTCTGCGTCAACTACCTAGACCGAGTAGATTAAAAATCGGTTATTGGACACTGTTATTCGATTATGTTATTGTTGGATAAGTATTTAGACGTAATAATGTAAGAATAGAACTAGCAAAATACCTAATATTTTTCACTTTTTCCACAAATGCCTTAGAAGACCAATACAATAAATACTTACGTACCGAAAAATAGTCATCCAGCAGAAATACAGTTTGTCATCAACCCGTCGCTAATTCTACCCTTCAATAAATAATCATTGCAAGGGTAATCCTCTTATATACCTAGTGCCATCCGCGAAGACGCGTGATTTTGTCAAAATTAGACATTAATGACATTGTAATAAGAAACAAGGCACGCGTCATCGTGAATACCTAAGTGTATCCATCTAAGGTGTTATGAGGACGTGCGATAGATTCAGAGTACGTACCTAACTACCTATACTATTGTATGTATGTATGTAAACTCTTTATTGTACAGTTGCCATCAGATATTACGGAGCGGCCAAGGTGGTCCAAAATATCAGAACATGCACTCTATTATTAAGGTATTTAGAGTTCATGTTTCAATATGTTTTAATCACATTGGCCTCCGAAACATCTGATGGCGACAGTAGGTAAAGTCAGCTGCAGAGAAAAGGTACCCCCCCCTGTAACGGCGGTATCCATACTCATCGCCATACAGGGGGGTACCCTTTCTCTGCAGCTGACTGTACAAAAATGAAAGATACAAACAAAACGGCAGTAAATTCAATACCTATGGGACTCTCCAATCAGCAGGGCTACTACGAAAATCGAAGTTCGTATCATACCGTCCCTCTCCGTCTCGTATTAAATAGTATAAGCGTCGGTGGAACGGCACGATACGAACTTCGATTTTCGAATTTCGTTGTAGCCTTGCTGAGACTTTTTTATACAACTGCCTAAAGTTTAGTTATTTGCCCAGTTCGCTCTGAACCAGATTGGTGCTGCGACTGAGCTTGGATGAAAAAGAGCTTAAAAATATCTACTGTCCATGTCCTTATCTAATACTTTCTTGGCGATAGTGACACTATCTATGTACAGTCAGCTTTTTTTTTTTTTTCAAAAAAGTCAGCTGCAGTGAAAGGGTACCCCCCTGTATCGCGGTAAGTATGGATACTATGGATACCGCCGTTACAGGGGGGTACCTTTTCTCTGCAGCTGACTATACCTATGAATAATATTTCGCGCTGTTACTATTTTACTCGGTCAGTGTACAGTCAAGTGTAAAAATATGAACTTATTCAAAGTTTCAAAAATAAGTACTACAGACTCATATTCCGAGGCAACAGGCCGTAGTAACATATTTTTGAGTAGTTTGAATAAATACTTATTTTTGCACACGACTGTTTGTTGCCGCCAGTAAAATCAAACCGAGACAATGGTACTTGCCAAAATGAAAAAAATATTGAAATGTTACAAAGGTTGTTTTGTCACTGTTTTTTCCTTGTTTACAAATAAAAATGAAAATGTTGCGAAGGTTGTTTTGTCACTGTTTCTTTTTCCTTGTTTACATGTGAAAATTTACGCTAATTATATGGAGTCTTTGGGTTGCAAAGCAGTCTCGGCCAACTATAGTTAAAGGTAAAAAGAAACGGCGGTTTCAAAGCATGTAATCTCAACTTTATGTTGTTGGAGTAGAGTTGTGGTTACATGTTTCTAACACTAGCTGTATTAATGTTTTCATCTTTGACTGTACAAGCTCGTTTTAATGAACATATAAAACATTGTTACACTTTATTTCATAGAAAATAAAACAATGCATTTAAAGCCATATTTTTATTACCTATTAAAACTTAATATTATACATACACCCACCTCTAGTGATTTCCCTGTAATTTAAACTTAAAATTTCATTTCAAATGGCAATTATAAAAATGTGTAAACAAATACAAATGAGCTTGTAAACTTTAAAAGTAAACGATAAATATAATTTTTAATAAAAATAAAGTTACTTATGCTGTAACAAAATAGGTACTTTCCCATACTAATATTAATATAATATATATTTAATAAATTAAATTAAAAATGCACATATCTTGTACTATATTTTAATCTCCCTCAAAAATCCATATAGGTACTTTGACCCTACTTTTTTTTAACTTTGGTAAAATAAAGTCCAAGTCCAAGTTGGTCGAAAATAAATTATTATTATTAAAATATACCTATCCAAAAATAAACAACAAAAATCCCAAGAAGCCAACCCGTATAATATTCAGTTATCTTACACCTTTAAACTAGCAATTCATGTTTATTTATTTCGAGGATCTTGGAACAGCTCTAACAATTTCAATTAAATTTGGTATGTACCTAAGGGTTTGCGGTGATGAAAAATCAATCTAGTTTCGTGTTATCTCTAGAAAATCTTCATTTATCTAATTAACTTAAATAAAAATCAATTTACAGTACTATTGGTGGAACACTACTATAGAATATTTTGTCATGTAGGAGCCAGTACGCTGGCAGAAATTTTTTCGTAGTTAATGGATGAAATAAAACAAAGACTGCTCACCCGCGACCTTATGATAGCTACCTAACCTATCTATCATCACTACCACACTACACTGATGTGTATCAAACTCAACCAGAGCTCATCTTCAGAGCAACAAAACCATTCACCATGCTACCAGATGTTAGACTCTACATCTAACACAACATTACACTGTCTATAGGTAGTGCCATGAGAGTTGAAGTGAATGGAATGATTACACACACACACACACACACAGCTACAACACATCGTATAGTGACAGCAGGATTTTGACATTTACTCATTAATTTCATTCATTCTCCTTTTGTGCAATCAGTTTTTTTTGTAGCTGTGTGTAATCAATCATTCACTTCAACTCTCGTGGCACTATCTATACCATCTGATAGCATGGTAATGGTTGCGTTGCTCTGAAGATGAGCTCTGGTTGAGTTCGAAACGCGTCAGTGTAGAGGTGGTGGTGATAGATGAGTTTGTGTGATTTGTGTTTTCTTACAGTGTGGAGGTGGAGGAACTGCATGAACACACATTTCTTTCATAAACATAGCTATCATAAGGTTGTGGGTGGGCAAAGTAATTGTTTCAGTTCATTAATATGGATGGAGGACCAAGGCAAAGTACTTAAAGCCTGATTCAATAAATTATTTAAAAAACTTTGTTCACTACCTATTGCCTAAAAAAATTATCCCTTTAATACTTTCCCACTGAATAACTTAGGTTTGATAAAATCAGAAACCATTTCAGCAATTTCCTCTGAATATTTTAAAACAAAGGCATGGTCAGTACTGACTTGCTTCATATTCATTTCTGGTTGAAATTGTTTCAGATCATCCATATAGCTCAATGGTGCCCAACCATCTTTATCACTATAAATAACATTAGTTAAATGCTTTATGTTTCCCAAAGCCTCAGTATTCAGTTCAACCACCCGGTCCATTTCATCATAAGCTAAGTATAAAACTTTTTCACCAATCTTCGGTCTCAGATATTTCAGTATTCTCTCGGAATAATGAGGGGGCAATGAATTCAATTTCAAATAAATGGCGACTAAAAACTGCTTCAAGAATTCAGGCAGAATATGGATCAGTGTAAATAGTAAAATGGTAATAGCATGAAACCTTCTTACAATTTTATTTAAATATCTGCCATTTTCTGAAACTGCCATGCCTTGAATTGTTGGAAATAATAGATTAACTGATGCCACTTTCTCTAATAACTCCTTTTGCTTGTCTAGTGCTTCTATAACCAGCCATGCACCGATAGAGTGACCAATTAAATGTATCTTGCTATTCTTATCAATTTTATTGCTGATAAGATCCAATTTATGTGTAATCTGACCTTCTAGGTTGAATAAATGCTCCTGTTTTTCAAGTATATTCGATTTTACTTCAGGTACTTCAACATGTCCAGCTTGCCCTGGAAATAATAAAAGAGATTTAATTTTAGTACAATTCCATAAGAGCTGGCTTTTTGTCAAAAGAGTAAAAATTATTAAAAAAAAAAAATCTCTAGGGTTTAATATTTTAGCAGGTTTCCTTTGGTTTGTTTCTAAAAAATAAATGTATTTACTATGGAACAGAAAAAAACTAGTTTTTTCTCTTCCATGGTATTTACAGAAAGAAAGGTTTAAAATGCCATAGTGGGTGCAACAAAATACCCCTGACTTCTCAGATCACCAAGCAAAAACACAAATAGCCTGTTATTAGTGTAACATTTTGCTATATTTTTAATAGGAAATAATTAACTATTATGAAATATGAAAATTTAGAAAACACAAAATGTAATCTTATAATTTATTCACCTTTTGTTTGTACTTGTCTTGGATGTTTGTATGTATTTAAGTATACATTTATTTATTTATGTAAATATATCTGTTGTCTAGCAGCCATAGTACAAGCTTTGCTTAGTTTGGGGCAAGGGGCAACGTTGATTGGTGTAATTTGACCCTTGGAATATTATAATTAGTATTAGTAGTGCAAGATGAGCTCTAGCAGAACCAAAATGTTATCTAATCTAATAGGTACAGTCAGCCGCAGAGAAAGGGTACCACCCCCCTGTAGTGGCGGTAGTATGGATACCGCCGTACAGGGGGGTACCTCTTCTCTGCAGCTGACTGTACCTTTAAACAAGCAATTGTAATAATACAAATAAAACAAACATATTTTGGGGATCTCAGAAATGGCTCCAACAATTTCAATTAAATTTGGTATATAGGGGTATTCAGGGATGAAAAATCAAGTAAGAGCGTTTATACCTACTGAGCTGGCAATGTTGCATTTTTGTTAGTTTTTCTCGATTATTTTATAAAAATTGAATGAAAATTAAAAATTTCATCTGATAGAACTATTCTTAATATATAAGTTAATGTGTCTACTCCAATAATTATGTGTGATATTTTTGTTTTCTTTAGAAATCCTTGATAAACATTTGTTAATTTTAAACAATATAAAAGTCTACCACAAATAATTATTGCAGTAGACATTAACTTATATATTAAGAACAGTTGTATCAGACAA
The DNA here is from genome assembly GCA_037349165.1 of Choristoneura rosaceana. Taxonomy (NCBI): domain Eukaryota; kingdom Metazoa; phylum Arthropoda; class Insecta; order Lepidoptera; family Tortricidae; genus Choristoneura; species Choristoneura rosaceana. The sequence continues at coordinate 6,331,884 of JAZBNJ010000026.1, forward strand.
AATAATTAATAAATGAACTAAATACTACTAACTAACTTAAATAACATTAATTAATTATTATTAAAAAAGACCGCCTCGAATCGTTCCTGACGCAAAGGTGCCCAACACGCTTGCCGCGTTTTATTTTTATTTTTATTTTGTATTGTGTGTTATTTAATAAAGATATTTTTCTCACTTAAATAAAACAAACAGTTGTATCAGACTACATTTTTAATTTTCATTCAATTTTTATAAAATAATCAAGTAAACTTACAAAAATGCAACATTGCCAGATAAGCAGGTATAAACGCTCTTAAGCTTGGTGTGATCTCTCATATCTCTGGGTTCCCCAGGTACTCCAATTTTAATCAGTCAAAAATGAACTTGGTTTAAGACAGTAGTTTTGTTTTTAACTTCAGTTCTGAACTTTTGTATTAGCACCAAAGAAGGAATTCAAAAATTTATGTTAATCAGCATTATGTTAAGGTTGACCCTGACCCTCACAAACCTGCACATTGCCATTTGCCATGAAAAACATAATTGCAATTACGTACGTAGGTAGGTTTAAAGGTCATGCAACAGAGAATTCAATAACAAGCTGTGGTGTCATTTTTTCGAAAAAAAAAAAAAATTCCCAGGGGATGAAAATTTTCTGCCAAGCCCAAGCGTCTTACCTGTGACACAAACTGGTAGACCGGTACTTTTGTGCAATTCTGCTGCAAATTCGATGTAAAAGTCCGGAATTCCTGGGTTACCACTTATACATACAATTACATCAGAACCTTTGCAGTTAAATGGATTATCCCAAGTTAGCAAATTTGTTTGAATATTATTGAGTGTTATGTATACACTTTCCATCGCGAATGAGAATTTTTATCACTGTGGAGCACGAACTTGAAGTTTTTAAAGTAAAGTGCGAAAAGTTATTTAATCTTTTCGATAAAAAACTTGATATCACTTCTACGCCTTCAGCCAATTAATGCGAATTGATCAGAATTATGCAAATCGTTACTATAAAATAGTTGAAACTTGAAACGGTCCTAAACTTTTGTTGCCTGAAATTAAATTAAAATAATGTTGTGTTTTGTTGGTGAGACATGACAGACACTACCTATGGTAAATAAAACGCAACTGAACTGTGACTCAAGCTCGAACTCGATTTTGTTCATTTATGAACGAAACGAAACGTCAGGAAATAATGCTAGGTTTACATAAACAGATTTTAGTAGTATCTTATTATTAACCGACTGCCCGATTTGCCCGAAGGAGGGTTATTTATGTTTATGTCGCTTCCTGCGACTGATTTCATAGTAAAAAATGTATAATCTCGTTTTTGATACAATGTTCGTTATTTTGTATTGATTTATCTAGACCTCGTATCAAAATGTATTGGCTAAAAATATCGATTCATTGATTTAAAAATATCGATATATTGAACCACTGACGAACGATCGAACGCGAAGGGTTTTAGGGTAGGGTCCAGTGTTGCCAAATAGTTAAATTTCCCGTAACTTTTGATCCTCTCGCGTAAAATGTAAGTAACTTTTGTTTTTAAGGAAATTTTCGTAACTTCTGAGTATACGTACGTATAATGAGATTTTGGATTAAACTAAATTTTTACGGCAAAGTATTGTGTAAACAGTTTCATTATTTATTCTTATGATAGTTTACGAATGCATCCATATTGAAAGCACCTAAACAATAGTACCTTGGATTTGGATCTCAGAAATGTCTTTGAACGGAACGCACTATGACAAAAGCGCATTAATATCTTATATTATTATTATTTGAATTGCAAGCATTACATTACACGGTGAAATTTAGGACGTAATACAAAATACTTACTTAAAGGTATAAAAATAATAAACTAAACTAACACAATATATACAAAATGAAATCTATAGTTAATATGTCAAAACTTGATTTTGTTTGAGCGTACGTAACTTTCTTTTCTTTAAAAACTAAAGAAACTTTTTCAACAAAAATGTAACTTTTCGGAAACGAAATGTAACTTATGGTGCAAGAGTCCTGGCAACACTAGTAGGCCCAAACGGGTGACGCTTACCGCAAGGCTACCACGAAATTCGAAAATCGAAGTTCGTATCGTACCGTCCCGCCTACGCTTATGTTATTTACTACAAGAGTGAGAGGGACGGCACAATACGAACTTCGAATTTCGTGTTTCGGAGTACCTCTTCCGGCACGGATAATACCGACTCGTTATTTCATGTACACGCCCATAAACTGCAGGGCTACTACGAAACTCGAAATTCGAAGTTCCTGTCGTGCGGTCCCTCTCGCTCTCGTATTAAATAGTGTAAGTGCCAGAGGAACCGCACGACACGAACTTCGAGTTTCGAATTTCGGAGTAGCCTGCTGGTGTAAAACTGACAAGAGTTTCTATGAGTGTGTCAAAAAATATCATGTCGGTATTGTACGTCCGGTAAATAGAGTCACCAAAACAGCTGTCAGTGTCGTGACCACCAAAGAAATATTATTGGCTGTGGTAATTTAGCTACTTAGCTAGTACTGGCTAGTACCTAGAGGTGACAACTGCCAAAAACTATCACGCTTCTGTTTTTTTTTGTCTGAATACAATAACTTAAATCTCTCTCTCTCTCTTAAGCTCTTTGTACTTACTTTGTTCATTTTATTTTGGTGTTAATTTTTATTAGTCTAAGAAAGATCACGTCATGAAAAGTTAGTGCGATCTTTTTCACGACATCAATATTTAGACAGTTGGTTCTATTTATGTTTATTTTTTATCATCGTATCATAACACATTAATCCAATTTGTTACAAAATGAAAAAACATAATAATAAACGCACATTCAAAGATATGCAGGATTGCTTAGACAGCGACGATGAATTGCCAAGTAAGTGCCCAGCAGAATTAACAACAATATTAGTAGAAAAAGCATTTGTAAGAGTAATTTATAATTATTCGCTCTCGCCAACCATAGTTCACGTGGTATTTTTCTTGCGAGGTTTTTAATCACAAGTAATGTAGGTAGTTAAAATTAAAAATACAGTTACAGGTTCAGGTGTTACTTCGGGCTTGTGACGTATCATTGAATTTGTTTAGAAACTTTGTTGACAGTTTTATTTTGTCCAATTAAACATTAAGTCAACTAGTTAATGGCATGTCATAGTCAGATTATTATTGTTTCCTTAAAAATGGATTGATCACCAATAAATTGTAAATTTCATATGTTTTATAGAGTTAAAATACAATACAATAAAGGTTTACCATCCCTGTACTATACTTAATCTATGATAATTACTACTACATATCATCATTTGTAATAACTAACTACCTACCCATGACATTTGTTGACCTGGATGGAATACACAACAATAATAAATCTTTTAAGCAGCAAAGTGGCGAAAATGAAAAAAGCTGTATTTTTGAGGATTCTTTTGTTTGCTGTTTTGTTTTATTATCTAGTACGTGTTTATTGCGAATGAAGTGCCAGTGCCAGGGATTCTAAGAAATTTTGTATTCGGTTTTTGTATAAAAAACTTGCATGTGTTTACCTCGGTTATTATCGGTTATATCCATTGTACAATTTATGGTCTTAATCATTAATAATTATAATTACTGCATGCTGTGAATTGATTCATACCACCTATAAGTATTACATACGGCACTTGTTACTCAATCTACCCACCTTTGTGAATTATTGTGTGAAGCTTGTTTGTTAATCAATGTTTTATTTTAATGGTATTGCATGATTATTAGCATGACATGATACCATACATATATTTAAGCATACGCACTATCAAATTTAATTACAAATCTTGTATTTTCTCTGTAAGTGAATTGTTAATTCTTAAGAGGAAATAAATGTATTTAAATGTATTACACTTTTGTCAAGTTGTTACACATTATCATAATTGCAGTATTTGTAGTTGCTTACAGATTTTTCAACTGTAAATGGCAAGTAAACAAAAATCTTTGCGTATAGATGAAAATTTATTAACATTTCTTTCTTTCCATTTAATGACCACTCTATAACGTCAAAAAGTGGTCAACCCCTTGAGTATTGTTGTGTAGAGTTTACACTCTATTTATTACTATTTAAGATTCAATTATGTGTTTCTTTGCAGCAACATACACAGAAAAGACTGAATTACCAGCTTACCTTGATGATGGCAGATTTGATGACATAGGAGATTTAATAGAGTTTCCTTGGCTCAACACTCTACCCATAAGGAATCCACAGACACAGGATCAAGAGAACTGTAATGCGGCATCAATTGCAACAGTTCCTGATGTCCATAAAGAGGAAATAACACTGAAAACTGAAAAAGGATCTTTCCCAAAAAAAAGTATATTTGAAGAGTGGAACACCACCATATTGTCAAATCATACTGCTTCACAAACCAACAAATCAAAAACTAATCTGTTAAAAATTCCATTGACAACTAATGGAGATGCCAGGATAAATAAAGATTTCTTGGATCAAACTGGTCATGAAATCTGTGAAAGGAAAGATAAACTTTCAATATTTCAGTCAACTACTGGTAAAAGAACTCTATTAAAAAGGGGAATTTTAAAAGAACAGGATATAATTTGCATGAAAAGTTTTGCTGCTCAAACCACAGATGGGTCAGCCTTACTTTGGTTCATCAATTTTTTACTAAATAAAGATTTGCAGTCAGAGTATAAGTTCCTGAAAAGTTGTCTTGTTACGTGCCCAATTATTGATGACAATTGTGGTCAAATGTATTCACAAGCAGTTTCCAATAGTTCAAACATTAAGTTTGAGATCATTGTGATATAGTTGTAAGAAAAGGATTATACAGATGGTCTAATTAAAGATGAAATGCAAAAGTAGGTACCTAATACAATATCTATCAATCAGATTAATAAAGGAAATATTCTTTTTATGAATTTATATAAAAAAATCTCTATTTTCCTTGGTCACACCTGCCCTAACTTAAGAATAAAATGTTTCATCCATCTTCCTAATATACTGGGCGGCAAAAAATCTGGCCCTCAAATGTATGCAGTTACAGGTAATTTTGTATGCAGTGGGCCAAATTTTGTGCCGCTGAGTATATTTTATAAATAAAAAAGGTCTTATTTGGTCCTATGCAAAATAAGATCAAGTTGCACAGAAATTTAAGAAAACGAACTTTTCTAATGTAACCTTAACGCATCCAGCGTGGGTTTTTTCTAGTCTACTTTAACGGAATTTGCGATTGGTAAAGAAATACTATTTTAGTTGGACAATAATTTAGTCAGTTTAATAAATAGCACTTAATCGTATTTGGACGTACCGAGAACTGAGGTAATCTAGCTAAAAACAGTTATTTTTTAAAATCTGGAATACAGGTTGTAGGAAGTTACTCTATGATCTGGAACTGGCATAATAATATTTACAATGAGGGCTATCGTTTTTTATCTTTCTAGATGGCGCCATTGTTGCATGAGGTTTTTCAAGTGTATCTTTCAAAGTCTCTTGTTACGGGCGTGAAAGAAAACAAAGTTTAGATTAAAATCATATTTAATACACCTTAAAACCGTACCATAAAAATATTCAGCAACCAGTGTTGCGTAGTCCCGTTTTGTTCGGAAAAAAAGGAAGGACAAAATTTTCTGAACGAAAGACAAAACTGTCTCAAAACACAGACATTAGTTGGCCCGTAACGCATAATTGCCACAGTTAATTTCAGGCAATGCAAAATATTCACGAAATTATTCTAATTATAAATAAACCCGCGTAGCTCACGCGGGTGACACTCCCAGCCCGGATAATACCGACATGGAAATACCGGCCCTGTTTTTGTGTGCACACTCAAAGAAACCGAAGGAGCTATGAGCGTGTACGCGAAAAACAGAAGGGCTACTCCGAAACACTTAATTCGAAGTTCGTATCGTGCCGTCCCTCTCACTCTCGTATTAAATAACATAAGCGTAGGCGGAACGGTACGATACGAACTTCGATTTTCGAATTTCGTGGTAGCCTTGCAGGGTCGGTATTATCCGAGCCGGGAAAGTGTCACCCGCTCACGCGATATAAAAATATACTTATAGCCCTCATTGGGGACACGAGACCCCTAAAACTTAAAATGGCTATGGCTAAGGGCAACACCAAGTGCAGTTAAAAAAAAGAAGTGACGTTAATTTTGGGGTCTTTCCCCCAAATTGGGGGGTTAATAAGTGGAGTGGGATTCCGTATGTCACAACCACTTTTTTCCGAAACTATAAGAACTATATTGTTGAAACATGGTAAGTATCTACTTATTCTACGTATTCTGTGAACCGCATTAAGATTTTCGCACAAAAATAGAAAAAAATAACAATAAATTTTGGGGATTCCCCATACAACTGAAACTCAATTTTTTTTTCATCAAACCCATACAAATTGTGATTTCTTTCTACTATATTTTTTTTATACACTGAATAGTTTGCGCGAGAGACACTTCTAACGTGGCAAAATGTGTGTCGCCCCTGTAACTTCTAAAATAAGAGAATAATAATAAAACTAAAAATATATATGATGTACATTACCATGCAAACTTCCACCGACAATTGGTTTGAACGAGATCTAGTCAAATATAAACACTAATCTAAGTTGCAACGAACTACAAGAACTTTTATATTGTTACTTGCTGCTACGGAACCCTTCATGGGCGAGTCTGACTCGCACTTGGCTTGCCCCTTTTTTTGTTTTGTTTGATGCATCGAATTATTAAGTACTTGGTATAAGAATTTGGTAATAACTAGGAGAGAGAGAGAAAGTACTCTGTGAGAGAGAGAGAGAATTTACTGATGTCAGTGTTGCCACTTAAGCCAATTTAGCTAGATCTAGCCACTTATACGAAATAGTTGGCTCAAAAATTTTAGTAGCCAAATTTTTGCCACACTTTCTAGCTACTTACAACAAAAGTAACCACTATTTCAATCAATTTAATTTGTAATGTAAAACTTACTTCCGTGCGCTACCTGCGTAATTCCTAAGAATATCATTCAAGATATAAGTAGGAAAAACTATGAAACCCAAAAAAAATGAAGAAGCCGGACCTTCAACATAGCAAGATGACAAATTTTGAATATTTTTTTCATTAATGTAAGAGAAAGAAATATAAAAATTTAAGACTCCCATGTTGCCTTTTTTTGTTTAGCTACTTTTGGCAATTTCTGACGGATTTTTTTTTTCGCAACTAGCCGCTTACCATATGTTTAGCTACTTTTTCTTTGGGCAAGGCAAGGGGGCAACACTGACTGATATCTCTTAGCACAGCACCAGTGTTGCCACTTAAGCCAATGTTTAGCTAGATCTAGCCATTTTTACGAAATAGTTAAAAATATATATTTGGGGGCCAAATTTTTTAGCTACACTTTCTAGCTACTTACAACAACTGAGTAACAACTGTTTCAATTAATTTAATTTGTAATGTAAAACGTACTTCCGTGCGCTTCCTACGAAAATATTGAGAATATCCTTTAAGAAATAAGTAGGAAAAACTAAGAAACCCGAAAAAAATGAAGAAGCTGGACCTTAAACATCACAAGATTACATAAATTTTGAATATTTTTTTCCGTATTAATAATGTAAGAGAAGAAATATAAAAATTTAAGACTTATAAGTCCCATATTGCCTTTTTTTTGTTAGCCACTTTTGGCCACTTCTAACAGTTTTTGCCAAAACTAGCCACTTTTTACCATACGTTTAGCTACTTTTTCTTTGGGTAAGGTGGCAACACTGCACAGCACCACAGAGTACTTACTTTGCACAGCACAGACTACTCAGAGAACTAACGATTTAAAGGATTTATTTATTATTTTAGATCCTTGTTATGAAAAACTCACTTAATAATGAACCATAGCAGAATGAAATTGTAATATAATTCAACATTTAGTTATAAAACAAAACCGTTAAACACTTCGACAGTGTTGAGGTTATGCACAGATTACCCCTGTAATCTGTGAGGTTATGTTTATGTAGATGATATCTATACAAGTGCCGAATATGGCTGAAACTATTGAAAATCTGGAAGTTATATTCAAGAATGTGGTGGATATCACTGATCCCAGTAGTATGGATAAAGTGTTAATGGTCCTAGAAGAGACGCGCATGGCAGACGATAATTATATGGAGGTAAACTCTTGCATGCATAGCATATTTTTATTTTTCTCTCTGTTTTCAAAATCTGAAAACATTTTCTATGCTTTAGCTCCTAGTGGAAAAAGTGGGACCAGAAACCATTACCTGGTCACAACCCTGGTATCAGAAGTCCACCTGTTTAACTAGGAAACCAAAAATCCCAGAAGATGAGACTGATACATATGAATCAGGTTCATTTACACATGATGAATCTAAAAGAGTTGAAAAAAACTGGAACAAATTTGTAAGGGTAAGTACGTATTAAGCAACCTTGCTCATTCTTAGGCCTGCGCAAACTCTAAGATTAATCTTATTCTTTATCACTTCAATCAACAAAATTGGCATTATTTCAGAAAGGTTTATACCCCATTTCTTGAATGTGCAGTTCCCAATTTTTGATGCTTGAAAATTGAAAATTAATTAGAATTTTTATTAATTAATTTTATTAACTTTTAGAAATTTGAATTACCAAATACACCAGTATGTTTAGCGCGATGGAGGAACACGAACAAGGCCAGAAATTCTATGAAATCTGTTGAAGAATTTGTCCGTTGTTTTGTTACTGCATACTTGGCCAAGGGTTTGAAGAGGGATCTTTACCAAGTATACAGACACTTTGTGCAAACCTATGCTTATCCCACCAAACTCAAATTTTACACACCCCTGGAAGAAAAAATCATAAATATATGTTTTTATCACAGCCCTGCAAATGCAGTTACAATTTTATCTTCAGTGCTTGGCCGAGAGCCTAGGGGCATATACAAAAAATTATTTCAGTATTATAATGGTGAGTATATTTCTTGCTGCCTAAACTATACACAGATAGGGCATGCACCCGGTTCTGCGAGTGCCTCAAGGAACTGGGTAATATGCGGTTCCTTTGAGGTATTTGTATGTATTTGTGGAACCAGGTGCATGCCCTATACACAGACAAGAGTATGACAGATAAATGCCACAGGACTTGGACAGATAGAATTTTTGTTTTGATTGGTTTTGCAGATAGTGTTTTAATTTAATAAGTTTTATTGTAGGGATACCTGAGAAAAAGAGGCTTAAGTGGACATTAAATTTAGCAACAAAATTTTTGAATGGCTTGATGCACCATTCGGGTTGTTCATTGCAAGAATTACGAAACAATAAGATTGATAAGTCCGTTTGGATTAAACTTGAAGAGGACATGGAACAGAAATATTTTTATCTGCGAAGATTTTGGTACACCAAGTTATATGTCCAAATATTCACTCAATGCACCATAAAGACCAAAACATTGCGGCGTATTATTTTTAAGAAGTAAGTTTAATTTTCTTTCAATTTAACTGCATATATTTTAGGACAAGATAATGTTGTCTTGTCTATCTATTCTGTTCCCCGTTATGAATAAGCTTATAACTATATTTTTAGAAAATGTCGGTAAATAACCTGTTGTTCCTGTTTCTCTTCCAGATTGAAAAACTCATCATATAAAATTTGGAGTGACATTCGTTGGACAGATCTGGTAAAGAAGTTTCCAGATGGTATTACCGCCGAGTTTATGTATAGAGTAGCAGGGTATTTGTTTAAACGAAATCTAACATATTTAACAAGACCTTTGCCAGAAATCGTAGCTGAGGCTATAGAAAATAATAAGAAGAAAACAATTAATAGGCGTTTAAAATGTGTAGAGTTTGATGATGATGGAAATCTTCGATATGTGCAACGTAAACATAAACTAAAAGATTTAATGCCAACAGAAAATAAATATGATACATGATTTATATGGAGTATTCTTTCCTTTTCATACAATTTGGATAGAATCAGAAGTTCAATGTAGGCAGGAAACAAGGAAAGCAAGCTCTTGGGGCTGGGTTGAGGGTCTACTCCTAAGCTCAAAATTTCAAGTTGTTATCATCTTTCCCACTCCTTTTTAATGCTTAAAGCGTGAGCGGAATGGCACAATCATCATCTCAGCCTATATACGTCCCACTGCTGGGCACAGACCTCCTCTCAGAATGAGAGGGCTTGGGCCATAGTTCCCACGCGGGCCCAGTGCGGATTGGGAACTTCACACGCACCATTGAATTGCTTCACAGGTTTGTGCAGGTTTCCTCACGATGTTTTCCTTCACCGCAAAGCTCGTGGTAAATTGCGCACATGAATTTCGAAAAACTCAGAGGTGCGAGCCGGGATTTGAACCCACGACCCTCTGCTTGAGAGGCGATAGGTCAAACCACTAGGCCACCACGGCTTATTAGCAGTGATTGCACTGTTGTGTTTCGGCGTGGAGAGTAAGACAGCCGGTGAAATTACTGGCACTTGAGGTATTCCATCTTAGGCCTCTAGGTTGGCAACGCATCTGCAATAACCCTGGTGTTGCAGATGTTTATGGGCAGTGGTGATCTCTTACCACCACCAGGAGACCCACTTGCTCGTTTGCCTTGCAGTCGGATAAAAAAAAAAATAAGACCAGAACATCATCCAATAAGCTTCACATACTTAAAAATCCAAAATTTCAAGTCTGTAGGTCATTTAGTTCCGAAGTTAAGCGAAAGCAGTTTCGCATTTATGTATTACATGTGTATAACACTCACTCACTCATGATCATCAAAATAGAACTAGTACTTCCCATAAACTCGTCGAGTTGAAATTTGTTACAAAGTTAGGGTTTAATGGGCACAGAAAGGGAAAACTATAAAAGCTAGGATAAACGAAGATCTGGAGTACATGAAAAAAAAAAACTAATGAAAAAAACTGTGTCAAATAAGAAAATCTAATAAAATAAATCAATAAGCCCACGTTTCTACAAAAAGAAGTGAAATCCCACCAAAAACATTCTGTCAAAAACTAGCAAAGTCTCGATGGAGCTGCTTGTTTGTCTCTAAAAAGTAATGAAATCTAGACAAAGTCGTGCCAAGTCTAAGGTTCCTTACTGCGATTTCTTTATACTTATTGTCAACGGCCAAGTCACACAATATTAACTATAATTATAACTAAAAAAATAGAGTGTTCATGGTGTGTTCGGATCGCGATATCTAGTAAGTACATAATGTATCGATGTGACAACGTAACACACACTCTCATCGACAAAGCTTGCTCGCGATTGATTCGCGTAAGAGTCGGCGCCGCCCCCATGTGACAAGCGAGCAGTGTTGCCAACCCTCTCCAAGCAAAAAACAGCAGTTTGAACTTAAAAAAACAGTAGAAAACAGTAGCTGTAAATTTTCAAAACGGTCACCACTTGTCGACTAACTTTAAATGTCAGATAAAAGTAATGCCATCTTTGTTTATTCGGACAAGACCAACAGAGATGGCATCACTGATAGTCGTCACTTAAAGTTAGTCGACAAGTGGTGAAACAGACCCTAAATCTACTGTCTTACAAATTTTCATAGGCGTTAGCTAAGTACAATGTAGTAACATATACGTAACAACGTAGTCTGGGGTTCGATTCTCGAGTTGAGTACAAGTTTTTCAGTTTTTATTGTTACTAAGAAGTTCCTAAGAACAGATCTTCGTATGTCTTGTAGTTTTAGACTTTCCCATACTGACCAATCTAAATGAACCACCCTGTATAGGCTGGAATGAAATTGGCCACCAAAAAACAGTAGAAATTTGGTATTAAACAGAAAACAGAGATGATATCGTGAAAACAGTAGATCTACTGTTAAAACAGTAGGGTTGGCAACACTGCAAGCGAGGGACGACTACGATGCGTGGATGGCATTATGCAGTAAGTAGTACACTAAAATAAATAGGCTTGTTAACGAGTTCATTTTTTTACTAGCTTTTCGCCCGCGTGGAATGAGGGCTATCGTTTTTTCTCTCACTAGATGGCGCCACTGTTGCGTGAGGTTTTTAAAAGTCTGTTATAACGGCCGTGAAAACAAAGTTTAGATTAAAATCATATTTAATACATTGTAAAACAGTGCCATAAACATATCGAGCAACCACAGTATTGCATAATCCCGTTTTGTTCGGAAAAAAGGGAGGACAAAAGTTTTCGAAAGACAAAACTGTCTCAAATTACAGACGTTCATTGCCCCTTATCGCATAATTGCCATAATTAATTTCAGATAATGCAAAATATTCACAAAATTATTCTAATTATAAATAAACCCGCGTAGCTCACCCAAAAACTACGAGATTTGACATTTCGTTGACCTCACGCTACACTAGCGCCTCTAGCGGAAAATTCATTCGCGATAGCCCCCATTCGGTTATCGCGCGCTGTTCCCTCGGGGACTGTGCCTTTTTTTTCGTGATAATGTCACTCCCGGGTCCATAAACTATCTCTATGGCCAAAAATCATGTCGATCCGCCGCTCCGTTTCGACGTGAAAGACGGACAAACATACAAACACACACCCTTTCGCATTTATAATATTAGTATGGATTGAATGTTTTAATAAAACAATGAAAATATATAATCTTTGTAATTATAATTACAGCAGGTCGTGATAAAATCACAACATTAAATGGTCAAACTGATACCGACCGACACAAACAATTGGCTATTTATTTGAACTTCAGAATAAAATTAAAAACAAAACTAGAATAATAGATTGTACAACAAGAGCATAAAAATAACCATTTTACCTGAGCCGGTACGGCCCGTAAGTGCAAATTCTTAATAGATGGCGTAACTTTGATGTTGCTTCGATCATTCTTAGATTTCTTTTTTGCAGTATACAATCTAAATCTCCAGAAAATCCACTGAGTGCAGTATCATAGTATCATACTGCCAGTTTGTAAGTTTGAGTCGCCAGAGCCATTCTTTTTAAAAAATTTAATCACGTTTTTCAGTGTTAAATTTTTATTGTTTAACCTTCTTTTTTGCTGCTGTAAATTTTTTATTTTGTATAATAGTTTTTTTGCCAGAGCCATCTTTAACGTTAGTTGTTTTTGTAATTTTTGTTTCCTAGGGGTATTGAAAACAGATTCAATATCAGATAAAGGTACACTTATGGGAGAAGCGCACGGAGGTTTTAATCCTTTCGAGGCTGGTAAACTTGCTTCGGTCTCCAAAATTTCAGTCTGAATATAAAATTTATATTTACAGCATGGACATTCAATCTGAAAAAAGTTACAAAATCATACTTGTGAACAGGCTTACTTCAATTGACAAGATTTCATATTTCTAAGACTAATTTGATTCATTCTCTGTATTCTGTTTGGAAAGAGAGATGCAAATATTTTTAAAATTTCGCTACGATTATTTATTAATTTAATTAATTATTTTTTTTACGATGTGCTTATTTTAAAAGAGCATAACTCCAAAACTACACCACAATAGATCCTATTATAAAACTTTTGATTACTTACTTTTGTCATAGGGTTCATAGGGTTTGGTTATAGGGTTCCATAGCCATTACGAAAAAAATTAAGTATGTAAACTCTTTTTATTCGATATAAAAATAAAAGTACAAAAACAAAGAGGGAGAACAAAGGCGAGCTTATCCCTGAAAAGGGATTTCTTCCAGCTTACCTAAATTAAGTAATATTTTTCTAAGGATTTCGTATTTTGTACGGAATATTCCTAGTTTAGTTATATTTTATGCCTTAGGCCGCTATTTACTCTTAAACTACTAGTAAACTTGTCAAGAAAACTTAACCGTTATAGTTTTCCTTGTAAGTTGATATACTACCATACTGAATTTTTTCAAATTTTTGCACACACCAGTTTATATTATAGAGGGGGGGGATGCTCTTATTTTAATGAAAATTTGCAATTTTTAGTTGAATATTTTGCAAATTATTTGCGTGGACCTTCGCATCAAACTTTGTGACTCCTTAATTCTTTCGAAGCTTTCGTACGCGGACTTGGTATACGGCCCGCGCCTGCTGGCTCGCACTGTCGCACTGAACGTGTCGTGCAGCGCATACAGAACGCGTGCGCTCGTTTCTGTTTTAAAATTGCTCCGCGCACACATGTTACTCCTAGCCTTAACGCTGCTGGCCTCTTGAAGATGTCTCTTCGTCGTGAACATCACCTTGCGACCCTTTTGTTTGGCATAATACAGACGGGACGACCGAAGTACTTGTTCGAGAAGCTGGCGTGGCGTAAAACGGCGTGTCGTGCGGTGAGCGGGCCTTTATGTATGCCAAAGCATGGGTCAGCTGCCTTCCGTGGTAGTTTCAAGTATGCGGCCACCAAGTGTTGGAACAACTTGCCGCCACCTCTACGTCTACCAATGTGCAAACACACATTTAAATTAAAGTTCAAGAAGCATCTTTTTGCCTATCAAAAAGAACAACCTATTGGTGGCCGAGTTGTTCCAACTTACTTGAAGCGTCCCTAATTTTATTTTACTTATTATTATTTCATTATTAATATTGTCATCATTATTGGAATTTATTGCTACTTTATTTTATTTTATTTTAAATTATATTTAAAAAAAAATCCACTCATATATATGTTTATAGGCATTTTATAATTCTTATAATATTATATAATTTCTTTTTTTCCCTGCAATAATTAGGCGTTCAGTTACATGGATGCACACTCACCGGGGTTCAGCTGAAAACCAGCGCTGCAGCTCTGGTCACAGGGCTACGGTACATGCTGAGCTGAGTCCTTTTGGCATCACACTACAGCACAACGTCTCAAATTGTTCTCACTTCTCCTATTTATGTTTTTTACTGTTTTTGCTGTGATGTAGTGTGTTTTTTGTTTGTCAATAAATATTGTGAGTTTGAGTTTGAATTAATCACTGAATCGAAAAATAGTTTAACAACCCCCTAATGTTTTAAGAGACCTATCCAACGATATTCCACACTGCAAGGTTAGATTAGAAAAAAAATCACCCCCACTTTACGTCTATAGGAGTTACTCTAAAAAAAATTGTTTTTGTATTTTTTATTGTACCATTTTATCGGCATAGTTTACATGTATATTCTTTCAAAATTACAGCTTTCTAGCATTGATAGTCCCTGAGCAAAGCTGCGTACGGACAGACAGACAGACAGACATGGCGAAACTATAAGGGTTCCGTTTTTGCCATTTTGGCTGCGGAACCCTAAAAAAGATCACGTAAATCTGACGTAGACGTTGTCAAAATTATGATTCTGGTGAAAAAGGGAAACAGCTATTCTGTGGTAGTTTTGGAAAATTCAGATATATTTTTTTCAATTTATTGTATTTTTTTTAATATGGAGAAATAAATAATAATAAATATTTTCCCATGTTCAGGCAAAACTCTTTCGATTCCTGTAGTAATTTACAGGTGTTAAAAAAATGAAATCTTGTTAATTGATTAGATTATTTTGTATTTGAGTGAACCAAACTCACCATTTTTCGCTTTTTTTCGTCCACGTGACTGTAAGCAGACTCTTTTAATTTACGTTTTAAAGTTTTTTCTTGCGTATGGCTGCGAATATTTTCGAGGTTCACTTCATGTATTTCATTAGAATATTCTTTCTGTAAGAAATTATATACATTTTATTACATTCGCTATCGAGAGTAAGCCTGTTATTATCTTTTGCCAAAGTTCTTTTAATAAAAAACAGTTCTTGTTAGATTACTGACAAGTTTAACAAATTACCCAATTGTGTTATTTTACTATTTCTAACCAAATCGTGTTGTAAGTGGAAAAAGCGCTCATAATGCAGTTAACTTACCGTTATAAGCTTTTTTGCTTCCACATAGCTACAACCAGGTTCTTTTGGTATATGTTTTAGTATATTTTTATGCGTGTTGCTGCAAGTGTGTTCTAAGTTCACTTCACGTTCTTGATTATACTCTTCCTGCTAAAAAAAGAGCTTAATAATGACTATACTTACAAGCTATTTAGAATTTCAAATAGAAATAGAAAAGATTTATTTGCAAAAATACGGTTAGTTACAGGATTTGAATTATGTTAGGGCATGCGTACTCAACCTGCAAGCAAGTGTGCAAATAATAGCAGAAATTCCGCGGTAAACTATAATATTATAAATTGCATATTACATTACAAAATAACAAGGATGAGACATTCGGTCAATAATTTATGTACTAACATTGATTTAAATACATATATATCGATGTGTACTAAGAAGGTAGGTAGTGGCTTCATTTGATAAGTACTTGAAAATTCACTATACCTGCACATTTGTGTAATTTTTGCTGGAGGATGGCGCCGATAAATCACAAGAAGGTTTTTTAACATTTGCCTTTAATGGACAAACCATCTGCAAAATAAATAGTAAATTGTACAACGAGCATAAATCAAGTCATTTTATCCGAGACATTTATATAACCGAGCCGGGACGGTGAGGGTGGATAAACAAAACACGTCGAGAGGAAAGTGGTTTTAATGCTCGAGTTTTACACTCAGCTTTTGACTTCAATTGCAAGGATTTTAATTGTAGTAGAAATAATAAAAAAGCCGTGGTGGACATGTAGTTTAGTGTTCAAACTCGGGCTCGCACATCTGAGTTTTTCTAGATGCATATATGCAGCCGACGTCGCTTTTGGCACGTACGTGAGCTTGTTTGACACGTATGTGATCTTTTCTGTGGGTCGACGAACAGCAGCAGGGCTACTACGAAATTCGAAACTCGAAGTTCGTGTCGTGCGGTCCCTCTGACACTCGCACTGTATAATACGAGAGCGAGAGGGATCGCACGACACGAACTTCAAGTTTCGTACGAAGTTCGTATCGTACCGTCCCACTCGCTCTTGTATTAAATAGTGTGTCAGATGGACCGCACGACACGAGCTTCGAGTTTCATAGTAGTCCTGCAGATCTAGCACTGTGATTCAGCATAAATACTAAGTTTAGAAGTGAAAAAGTAAATACTTATCTACTATAAATTAAGGAAGCACAGTAAATAACTCGAAATTGTAAAATTGAAACAAAAACTTACAGTGCAAATGGGCACCGCAGATTTTATTAATCGTTTACGCTTTCCATCTTTGGGCATGTACATGTCATCACTGCGAAAGTGTATGCTACATATTACACTAGCTCTGGTAGGCATCCAATCACATTCGTTCCTCTCCAAGCGAACCGCAGTTACCCATTTAAAACGCTGGATTTCATCTGCTGGGAATCTGTGGCAATAAATTCATTTGTAATACTTAATGCATAAAATCATCCTTCATACTTACTAGAAAAAAAAAAAATTATATTCCATGGAAAAAATAATCTTAGTCACATGTTGCATAACACTTTTCAGGGCCGCCAAGCGCCAAGTATGGTGTTTCAAATATTTTTATTTACTTACACATGAAAGGTGAGTCCTGTGTTTTTCATGTCTGAATGGCTTCTACACCATTTTACGCAACACGACGGCATATTTTTTTAATTGATTAGCGTGAAAATAAAACCACAAACTTAATCGAAACTTTCCACGGAGCGACTGCACGACTCAAGTTTTACGGCCGAACTGGCGCGACGCGCGGTTGGTATTTTAAGCTCCACCTCCCTCCGTCCGTCGCTACGTCGTGGAATGATTTTCGGTATTACTTACGCTTGTAGAGAATTATTATTCGTATACTTAACTTACCCTGTCGTGTCGACCCAGTGGTATGTATCTTGCGTTCCCGCTGACACAACAGCGTTTATACCTGCTGAGCTGACAACGTTGCATTTTTGTTAGTTTTTCTCGATTATTATATAATATTTAGACGACCGGATGGCCAAATGGTTAGAGAACCTAACTACGAAGCTTGAGGTCTCGGGTTTGATTCCCGGCCGGGGCAGTGGCGGATTAGGCATATAGCAAGAGTAGCAAATGCTACGGGCCCCGCGCATCTAGGGGCCCCGCTGACCAATGCTTTCTGATCGTAAAAAACGTCAATTCAGATAGAAGCATGTTTTTTTTCTAAATTAATGTAAATAGAACAAAACCAACACAACACACCGTCAAAGAAAGAGATGGTATCAATATGATCGACTTAAATATAATATTTTACTTATACTATAAACTTGAAGCAAATCAAGGGCCCCATGATAAAATTTGCTACAGGCCCCGCGCTGACTTAATCCGGCTCTGGGCCGGGGCAGATATTAGTATGAATATTACGAATGTTTGTTCTCGGGTCTTGGTCTTGGATGTTTAATATGTATTATTATCTCCAAACTCCCGACGCAAAAAGAGGGGTGTTATAAGTTTGACCGCTATGTGTATCTGTGTGTCTGTATGTCTGTCATTGGCACCGTAGCTCTTAAACGGGTGGACCGATTTGAATGCGATTTTTTTATATTTGAAAGCAGGTTTTCTAGCGATGGTTTTAAGACATGTTTTATCAAAATCGGTTCAGCCGTTTCAAGATCATCAGCTCTTTTGTTCGCTGCGATAGGAATCTTAGACGCATAATGGGTAGGTAGGTGTTTACTTACTTTACTTCCAAACATATTTGGGACCTAAAATTTGAAACACCCATGTATGCAAGATTATGGAATTCTCGGCCTGATGCTGGAACCAGGATATCCAGGACACTAATAGATAAACTATTGATAAAACCATAGAAGATATACTTATCGTGTTTTGATTCGTTTCGATCAGTGCACACAATGCGTGGTGGCAACACGACGAGCTGATGCTGCAGTCAGGATATCATATCCAGTACACTACAAGAAAAAATAATAGCTGTTTATGTCGTGTTTGATTCTTTTTGATCAGTATTTGAATCTACATACAATGCAATGGTGGCTACACGATGAACTGATGCTGCATCCAGGATATCTAACACACTAGTACACTTTTGCAAAAATAATATACTTACCAAAGTTTAAAAACTATGAAATAAAAACACTTAAATTTATAATTAAAAAAACCCCCGACACAAAAAAAAAAACGATGCTACAAAGAGAACTAAAAAGTAAAAAATAATTATACACTACCTAGCGGTTGCCCGCGACTTCATCTGTGAAGAATTCGTTTATCCCTATCCCGCGGGGACTATGCTGATTTCCCGCAAAATTAGCCTAAGATAATGTAGTATACGTTAGGGTGGGTCTAAAAAA
Organism: Choristoneura rosaceana; assembly: GCA_037349165.1. Taxonomy (NCBI): domain Eukaryota; kingdom Metazoa; phylum Arthropoda; class Insecta; order Lepidoptera; family Tortricidae; genus Choristoneura; species Choristoneura rosaceana. Next base: position 6,350,904 of record JAZBNJ010000026.1, read on the forward strand.
AAAATTTTTTATTTATTTTCTTAGCTTGGGGGTAGAATTTGTACCTTATGAAAAAAGAAAATTTTTCAAAAAAAAAATTTTTTTTTTTAAGAAGGGTTAATATTTTGAGGTGGCCCACTCGCTTTTAAAATTAATAACTTATCAAATGAGGTAGTTCCAACAAAAAAAAATTTTTTTCGCTCAAACATCGTGGAAAACGTCTAAAAATTGTCGATTGTGATTTTTTTTTCCTTATAACTTTCATTTTAGTACAAAAGAAAGAGAAGTAATTTTTTGATTTTTTTACATTAGTAAATTAATTACAAAAATAATAGGATTTTTTTTTAACTTCATTTCCAATTGGCTTTCGAGGGGAGACCCTACAGGTTCTAGAACACCTTTAATATATATTTTTTGGTACTACTTCATTTAATAGATTATTTATTTTAAAAGCGAGTGGGCCACCTCAAAATATTAAGTATAAAAATTTTTTTTTTTCAGAAATTTACTTTTTTCATAAGGTTCAAATTCTACCCCCATGCTAAGAAAATAAAAAAATTTTTTTTCGACCCACCCTAGTATAAGTACCTAGTTATATTTTTTTACAAAGCGTCGTCGGTGTCGGGGACCGCCAAGGTTAAAGTTCCCAAGCCCCACACCACCCCCCGCCCCTATACATCATCATCATCATCATCATCCCAGCCTATATACGTCCCACTGCTGGGCACAGGCCTCCTCTCAGTACAAGAGGGCTTGGGCCATAGTTTCCACGCGGGCCCAGTGTGGATTGGGAACTTCACACGCACCATAGAACTGCTTCGCAGGTTTCTCCAGGTTTCCTCACGATGTTTTCCTTCACCGCAAAGCTCGTAGTAAATTTCAAATGTAATTCCGCACATAAATTTCGAAAAACTCAGAGTTGCGAGCCGGGGTTTAAACCCGACACGACCCTCGGCTTGAGAGGCGATAGGTCAAACCACTAGGCCACCACGGCTTCATGTATAATCATAATAAAATAAAATTATTATTCACACAGGACGATACTTACGGCATAATTTCGTCGAACCCTGAAGGGCTACTCCGAAACACAAAATTCGAAGTTCATGTCGTGCGGTCCCTCTGACATACTATTTAATACGAGAGCGAGAGGGATCGCATGACACGAACTTCGAATTTTATGTTTCGGAGTAGCCTTCCTGGTAACCCTTTAACTGTCATTGATTTGTCAATCTTGTATCACGAAGTCTATATCATCGAAATAGTAAGTACTCTGGAATGAACACTCCAAAAACAGACGAGCAAAAACCGACCTAAAAGACATTGACATAAGAACTTATGGGCTCCGGTCCGGGTGAAATAGCAAGCACGGAGTCAGTGTGTCCCTCTCTAAGTATTGCCAGAAAATAAATAATGAATAATTAGTAAATTTTAGTTTGATGAGCGTTGTCTTTTAAAAATATTGAATAAAATGTATACATTTATAATAAGCAATAATTACACGATTTAATATTTTTTTTAATAAAATAAGCTTTAGATCTTTTTACAGGAGCTAATTTTAACTTGATGGTAGGTTTTATTAATTTCTCAATGGCCACACCAAACAGTAAGATGGTAGCTTCGTTATTGAGACTAGGGTGACCATCTTTTCATGATGTATTCAAATGGCTAATATGTAATATTTCTTACAATATAATATTTTATACCCATCATACGTATTGTCTAATACGAATGATACATACATGCATAAAATAATAATCCTACTACATTATATTATATTATATTATATTATATTATTATTAAAAATTTTGAAAATTTCCAGGGGAATGTGGAAAAATCCCGAAAATTTCAATTATAACTACCAGATCGATTCAGTTTACGCGTGCGAAGACGCTGGTAAAAGTTAATAAATAATGAATAAGTAAATAATAGTGTGATATATATATATATACTGTCACTTAGTCTTCATTCATTTATTAACCTAAATGAGCATCTAATATCGGCCGTTTTTTGCAATATCGGTATTTTTTCAATTCCGAAAACTCAAATACCGATATTTCGGTTTTTGGTATTTTTTCGATATTCGTATTACTAAAGTAAAATGAATGAGTTTCGCACTTCCAAAACCTTTCCGGTTCCGACAATCATAAGTACGAGTAGGTAGCTAAGATTATTTCAAAAATGTCTAAGATTATATTAATGAAATAAGTATTAATGCATTTGTGACTTGTAACTTTTGAGTGTTGCGACTCTATTTAATAACAAAATAATTGGTATTTAGAGATCAATATCGAAATACCGGTATTATACAATGTCAATACCGGTTTTGCCAATATCATAAGTTTTACCTATAGAAAAGTGAATACTTATGTTACTAGCACCGACGTACAAATCTAAAATTTATTTGCTCTAGTCTCTACCAGCCGTATCATAAGGACTTGGTATACAAGTAATAAAAATTCTGGTTATTGCTACTTAGTATATTTTTCTGACAAAGAAGTACTAGGAGGAAGGAATGTCTCATTAATTGCATAAAATTATGGTCATACTAATAGAGTGAGATAAAATAACCCTGTGGTAGCTATCTCTATCGGCAAAAAGTCGGACCGTGATTCCTACACAGTGCACATTCCAGGTACTTACTATTTCGATGGTCTATATTATCTAAGATCACGAATTATGATTTCGACTATTTTCGACCATAGATTATTGCAATGTCTGTTCTGTGGTGGTGGTTGGTTTGCGTGAATGCTTCCTAAATTTTGACAATCGTTATCGTTGGTATTTATCAATACAAATTATTAGAATAATTTAGTTATACCAAGATCATTTGTACCTTTTTTTTTGGATAATGTTGCTAATGATTTAAATTATACTTAAGTCGACTGTGTCGAACTTATTTTATATCATGGGATGAATGTATGCCGTGAAAGTGCAGTGTTTGAGGTTAGTTAAGTGAGAGTATTTATTTATCCTTTTAAATCGAATACAAATAATTAATACCAGTACAGACTAAGACCAGAGCACAAATGCCCTTTTCTGATCGTTGTAATGGTCTAAATTTACACCTTGGTTTTGGTTTTATACATACACAAGCATTAAATGAAAATATGTACGCGGAATGCGATTTTTCAAGTATCTGAGTTATAAACTGAATAAATTCATATCTATTAGATTATTTACTTGGGCTTTTCAATAATAAACAAAAGACACCTAATCAATTTACAGTTAGGCTTCTTACACAATAAACAAATCATGTCTGATCATTTCAGATGGTGTAATAAAAAAAAACACTAACAATGTTTGCTTCCTGTGATCACACTCCATCAAAAAAAACCTTTCAAAAGCCAAACATTCTAAGGCGAAAGCCAAAAGTGCCCTCTGTGAGAGCTGGCACTTTTAAGCCTTTGGGAGCGCAACCACCTAACACGGGTCCAGCTAGCCTTAAGTGTGCAGATCTAGAAAAAAATAAGACTGACAAAAATATTGCTATAGGAAGGCCACCTCAGAGGCTAAAGCTAGATATCAATGTGGAACAGAATGTGGCTTCGACTTTTAATAATATATCATTTGTGGAGGAGAGTAATCTTACTGGTAAGTTTATTGAAAAGTTTTATTATTATCTCTAGCATGCATGTCTGCAAAGAATTTGTTTGAAGCTATTTTTTTTTTTAATTTTCAGTATTATAAGTAGAAATTTTCAGTAATCCATGTTAACTTCGTGCTTTTTCTTAAAATCCCTTAAACAATTTACTTTAAACAACTTACAAACATGCACACAGCAAAGTTGCAAAACTTTTACATTTGCAATATAATAGGATTATGAGGGCTGTTTGAGAAGTCTTTTTAAAAATCTATTTCTGAATGACAGAAACGGAACCCATATAGTTTCGCCATGTCTGTCTGACTTTCTGTCTGTCTGCCCATCCGTCCGCGGCTCTGCTCCGGGATCCATTTTACCTTTTCTAGAATGTCCTAAGTGCCCTATATGTTAGTATGTCACGGATCTGTTCTTATCTTAATATTTTATACATTTAACATAGGTACCTAAAAAATCTTTCGGTGATAACCGGTTGCAGCACATCACTACCTATTTATGAGACGCAAAAAACTGGTAACACATAAAACATCATTTTTGTATCTCGGATTAAAAAACAGACCATACCTCATTGCAACAAAATTCATTTGTTTCTGTATTATAATTGTAGTTGTAATTTTTTTTTCATCTCTCCTGTTCGGAAAGTTTAATTTTCATAGGTAGATAGCCGGGTGGAAAATTGCTTTTCCTCCTCTAGGGTGGAAAGTAATTTTTTTTTAATTTTTCGGCTAGCCATGACATCGAAGATAATTGAGTTACGTCAACGACATTTTTTTTCACGTTTCGGCATGGCAAGTGGCCAGTCGAAAAGGTACCGATGGAGGTTGGATAGGTACAAGTAGGTAAATTCAATTTATTATCAATATTATTATTCTCGTTTTTTTGGAGTTTTTCAGTTTCCTCACAGTCGAAATGAAAAGTAGAGTGTCTAACTCGGGTGAAATAACCCATTTCCCCTCGAACTATTGGCGCTCTCACTTCGTTCGAGCGCCAGAAATATCTCGGGTGAAATGGGTCACTTTCCACCCTTGGTTATCAATCTACTATTACTGGCTACTTAATTGCTTATTTATTTTTATCATTACAGAATTAGAACAGAACACTGGTCAAAATCCAGTTAATGTGGAAGCATTTTTAAATGGAAGCCAACAATCTGAGGTATATTTGAACAAATATTTATTGTAAGCTGTATAAAGTTGTACATAAAATAAATAGTACAGAAATGCATAATTTCATAATATATATTTTTTTAACTTTGATTCTGATTGCAGTTCAAAATACAAAATGAATCTACAAACACAAAAATAGCTAGTCATTCTGAACAGAAATGGCACATTGATTTTATAGATGAATCAAATAAAATGATAATTGAACCATGTAAGTTTGAATATTTTTTACAAAAATATTAATTACATTCATAGACAACATTATAAGATTAAAAAAAAAAGATACAGGTATATGTGCTGTACGGGATGTAAACTCTCATTGCTTCGCTATACATGTCAAATGTGCTACCAATTGCATTATGGGGCTCCCAGCCAATCAAAGTAAAGATTGCTAATCCCCATCTCCTATGTTCCAAATTGGTTGCAAAGACATAAGAAATGATTTACCACTTAAATTGTTTAACAATATTTTTTGTTTTAACTTAAAATTTCACTAAACAAATATTCTTTTGATATAAACAAAAATAAAATCAGATAATGTTTTCAATGAAAAGTTGCTTATGTTTTGCTGCAACATGTTATTGATACAATTTGAAATTTATTAATTAAGTATTAAAATAGCTTTTGTTTATATTTGTAAATGTTCACTACAGTTCAAAGTACGCATTTATCGCCGGAAGAGAAAGTTAACTCAGTATCCAAAAAACTGTGCTCAGTGAAAACTTCAACGTCTTGTCAACAAGAAACTGAAAATAGTGTTCCGGCAGTGGTCAGTCATGAGGAGGTCCCCATTGAACAGTACATAGCAAGAGCTGCGAAATTTAAGGTAAATACACTATAGTTTACATACACCACTAGCCAATATTTACTCCCTGTTTCACCATCCATTTATTATATTTCACAGATAAATGTGATGCTGTCTCTCTTTGTTTTGTTTGAAGAGACAGAGATAGCATCACATTTTTATGACCAATATTTTCTGATAGATAAGATAATCTAACTAATGGACTAAACCGAGTAATAAAAGAAGATTGTAGAATATGTGGTGAGGAAGACGAAACAATGGAACACATTATGTGTGAATGTGACGCTCTCGCCAGATTAAGAATGAGACTCTTTGGCCTCGGATACCCCGCGCCAGGAGACTAAGGCACTACCGCTACGTCAAATCATCCAATTCATGGATGAGGTGATAAAAGCAATGGAGTAAGTGCGAAGGAGGGGTAATTACACAAAAGATCCCTACGGGTCGAAGTGTATCCGCAAGGACCCCTAAAATTAAGATAAGATAAGATAAGATAAACCGAGTAATATTTTTTTCAATCCAGGACACTACCCAAACAGGGCTAAAAGACTTGGTCTTGCTTGTAATTGGCTAATATCTAAATGAGCCAATTGGAACATCAAAAAAACTTCACGATCCTAACGTCATCTAGCGATATTTCACCTGTCTTTTAGCCCTCATTCGCCCAATACTCATACCAATGGATTGTCAAACCCCACCTTGTTTCAATGAATGAGGGCCATTGCGTATGAATTCGCCGCTAGAGGGGCTAGTGTAGCGAGATGTCTCCGAAATGTCAAATCTATTGTTTTTGAGTGAGACATTTTTCAATATTTGAAATTAATTATGGAAAATATGCGTTATGGGGCAATGAATGTCTGTGTTTTGAGACAGTTTTGTCTTTCGGAAATCTTTGCCCTTCCTTTTTTCTCAACAAAACGGGACTAAGCAACACTGGCATGCTCAATATTTTTATGGTACGGTTTGAAGGTTTTACTATGAAATGTAGATTTTGTTCTCACGCCCATAATAACTAACCACTATACAACGGATTGTACCTACTTCAGGTAGGACCTTTGTCTACAGTGGCGCCAACTGGTGATCGCGAAAACGGTAGCCCTCATTATTATTTGTCTAAAGATTCACGGCACCTTATTGAATTTAAGTAATTAATGACATTACAGTGTGATGCACCAGACTGCGACAAGAAATTTCTATCAGAACAAAAATTAAAAAGGCACAAAAGTATTCACAATAAAGCTCCCAGGCACACCACAGTGGAATGTCCTGTAAAGAAAACAGATGAAGATGGTGTGGAAAAATCGTGTGGACGGATATTTCATGTGAGAGAGGAACTTGCAAAGCATTTGAATGAGGACCATACATTGGATGATGCACCACATAGGTATGATATCTTATAAATAAGCTATTGAACAATGTTAATTCTCACTTCAACTTTTAAGTATGAATCGAGCCTGTTACACTATTAAAATAACCTATATAAACCTTCCGGTCCGGTCTTTTGATGACCGGATGGCCAAGTGGTTAGAGAACCTGACTACGAAGCCTGAGGTCCCGGGTTCGAATCCCGGCCGGGGCAAATATTTGTATGATGAATACGAATGTTTGTTCTCGGGTCTTGGATGTTTAATATGTATTTAAGTATGTATTTATCTATATAAGTATCTTTATCCGTTCTTAGTACTCATAACACAAGCTTTGCTAAGCTTACTTTGGGACTAGGTCAATTGGTGTGAATTGTCCCGTGATATTTATTTATTTGTTTATTAATTTTGCTATTTCTGTTTCTTTGGCTAGTTGAAGTATAATTTTGATAGTGTTTTATGCGGCGATTAACCTTAACAGTGAACAGTGATCACAAAATTCTATATTGCTCTCGTGTCTGACATTTTTTAATGCGCAAGTTGTTTCCATGTGGTTTCTGGAATTTTACTATCAAGTTGCTAAAACTATAATCACCATACAACATCCCTCTCAAAGAGAGTACTTTGACACTGGCGAAATTGTCCTATTAATTAGGACAGAAAGCCATATTTTAAAAGAGAAGAACTATTGGTGGATTTGTACCCCATGAAATCATACTTTTAATAAGTGACCCGGGAGACGTTTTTTCAAATTCAAATTCAAATCATTTATTCAGTAAATAGGCCGCAATGGGCACTTTTACACGTCATTTTTTTAAACTACCAGCGCTTTCGGAAAGACCATCATTGCCAAAAAGAATGCGCCGCAAGAAACTTGGCAGAAAGTCATTTTTTCAAAATAAAATAATTACAAATAAAATACTTAAAAAGTACAGTATACGATTAAAGAGAATGTTACCATGGCAACCAGGTACATTAAACAGTTGAGTAACCGATGTGCAGATGCGAGGAGTGCGGGCGCCGGTTCTTCTGGGCGTCGGGGCTGCGGGCGCACGGGCGCGCGCACTGGTCGCGGCTGGCGCGCGCGCCGCTGGCCTGCGGCTGGCCGGGCTGCGGCCGCGCCTTCCGCCAGCCCTGCCGCCTGCGCGAGCACGCGCGCGCGCACACCGGCGACAAGCCCTACCCCTGCCGGTACCCGGTTAGTGCCCCGCGCCTGACAATAATAATAATTAGTAGATTGTACAACAAGAGCATAAAACGAGCCATTTTACCCGAGGCGTTCATATAGCCACCCGAGCCAGTACGGCGAGGGTGGATAGACACGTCGAGGGGAAAATAGGTTTAATGCTCGAGTTTTACACACTGCTTTTCACTTCGATTGCGAGGAAATGAAATAGCAACAGTGGAAACAATGATTCACTTTCTATGTACCTTTTATTTTTTATGCATTATTATAATAATTCCATTATTTTAATTTTATTGATTTATTATGAATGATTTGATTGATTTTTAGTTTTATATAAATTAAAAATTATTTAAAAAATATATAGAAACTTTTTTGTGTGGCTGTTGACACCTGATTACTTTGGTCTTGAGTTGGTATTAGACGAAGATTTTATTTTATGCACTAGAGCATAATAAGTCATTTTATGTCGCCTAGATACAGCATAAACACGAACTTTACGAGCATGAGAAGTGAAAAAGATATTTATTCAATAGTTTGCTTACAATTTCTACATACATAGGTACATAACAAATAATAAGTAACAATGTGCCAGTGCCAGTCCACAATACGGGTGACGCTATTTACCGGCCGACACCGACATGGAAATACCAACCCTGTTTTTCGTGCAATTTGCAAGCCATGTACAGTTAAGTGCAAAGATATTGATACACCCATAGAAGCTCATGTCGATTTCTATGGGCGTTGTACACGAAAAACGGAGTTGGTATTTCCATGTCGGTATTATCTGGCCGGTAAAAAGTGTCACCCCACAATACACTACTAAACACCGACTTGTTTGTAATGCCACGTCAATAAAGACCATGATGTAATTCCCATGAGATTTTTTTCAAATCTCGGAATATCTATTCAACTGCTATATCTTATGATTTACACGTGCGAAGTCGCGGGTAAACACTAATAACAAAAATCTACTGGAAGTTGGTCGATTTTAACTTGCAAAATTTAATTACAGACAGACAGACAACAGGACAGGTGAAAATAAATAAAAGCTTGTAAAAAACGAAGTATAAAAGGGGCTTTAAACTACCAAAAAAATGCAGGGTTGGCAAATTTTAATCCAGTAAGCTTACGGTTTAAAGAGGGACCCAGGAGACCGTAGTAACTATAGCAGAGTGACAAGAAAAAATTGATCGACTTGTATACAAATTTTTGTAACTTTGGCTGTGTCTTTGCCCATGACTGTAACCACGTAACACTAATAGAGCCCCATTAAAGGGCTGTTTCACCATCCATTGATTAGTGTTAACTGACAGTTAAATGTGATGCTGTTTCTATTTGTTTTGTTTGAATAGACGGAGACGGCATCACACTTAACTGTCAGTTAACACTAATCAATGGATGGTGAAATAACCCCATAGTCTATGCGAGAACTTGCATACGAGTTTCACTACATTGCGGTATTTGTTTGATCAACTGTATTCATTGTCCCTCAAAAGTCTGCGATGTAATGCAACTTGCATGCAAGATCTGGTGCAGTAAATGAAGGAAGTTGTTGTATGGAGACCCAAGCATTAATTCCTCAGTCGATGAAATTTTGCTTGGTTATTGTATAGTATGAGCTGTAACTAAAATATAAAAAATCCAAAAAAAAAAACACCTAAATTAGGTATTTATACCTAAAAATCGTCACTACTTTTAAAAAACTCGTATCTAGCAATGGATAATTTTTCCGAGTGCACTTTATAACCATTACGTCAAGGTTCAATTTTGTTCACGTATTGATTTGAGATACGAGATTTTTTCAAAGTAGTGACGAAACACTAATCTGTTTATATTAGTCCAAAATTATTTTACCAAATAAGTCATTCGTATCACTATGTGATACTAGAAAAAAATCTGAAATTGTCCGGTTCAAAACACGACAATTTTTTTTTTTTTTTTAATATTGGCATTTCTGCTGGGATATTTTTTTTAATATTTCATATATTGTTCCAATACGTTACATGAGTATGTCTATGGTGAGGAAAGTTTGGACGGAGCATTTTTTTTTATTTATTTTTTTTGGATATTTATACAATACTCTTTATTTATTTATACTTTATCATATTGTCAAGTTTTTTCGGGCTGAGGAATTACTTTTGGATCCACTACCTTTATTTACTGCACTAATCTTGCATGGTCTAAAGTGGGCTTAAATGTGATTGTGTCCAGAACTGCGGCTGGTCGTTCCGCACGGCGAGCAAGCTGGTGCGGCACGCGCGGCGGCACACGGGCGAGCGGCGGCACGCGTGCGCGTGCGGGCGCGCCTTCCTGCGCCGCGAGCACCTGCGCGAGCACCAGGCGCGCCACGCGCCGCAGCCGCGCCCGCGCCACCACTGCGCGCACGACGGTACGTGGAAACACTACGCCACCTGACGCCAGAATATCAAACTACTAGCTTTTGCCCGCGGCTCCGCCCGCGTGGTATTCGGTTATCGCGCGCTGTTCCCTCGGGAACTGCATTTTAGCCTATGTCACTCTCGGGCCCATAAAGTATCTCTATTTCAAAAATCGCGTAGATCCGTCGCTCCGTTACGGCGTGAAAGACGGACAAACATACAAACATACAAACACACAAACATACAAACACACTTTCGCATTTATAATATTAGTATGGAAGTATGGATGGATATTTCGCGCAGCCGCACAAGAGATCTGCCATACCTACTTTTGTCTTCTGTTTAAACTCAACCGTCAATATTCGACACATCGTAAAAATAAAATATTTTCTCTCACAAACTTCGTTTTGACCTTCTAAAGGTATACACTAACTAAACAGAGATGCTCTTGGCTTAATCGACTTTATCCTGACGTTATCCTGTCCCGTTGTCCAAGAGACAACAGTGACAGAGTTTTTGTGACCAAACTCCTTCGTAACGGCTGGAGTCTAGTGGTGAGGAAACTTTCTCCATGGGGGGCCAGAAAATTCTCTGCCACGAAATTATTTGTCTTCTAACTAACGAAAAAAAAGTATATAATGGTGCCTTTTTTGACTTTTTAGATGTAACTTATTAGTTAACTAGAGAAAAATGAAATCACATTTTTTCGGAGAAAAAACAAGACAACGAAAAGAATTTTGACCCAACTACGACAAAAATTTACGCTCGTTGAATTTACATAAAACTTAGAATATCATGGTTTTAAAGAGTTGTTTCGGGGGACGTAACCATCCATGGCTACGAGGTCAAGAAAAAGTTGAATCGACCCACCTGCTTTTTTAAGATGGCCACATACCTATGTGACTATGTGTGAGAAATTCTAAGTGTCCCTACACTTAGAATTTCTATTGAGAATAATACCGATAAGTCACATAACGTAGAAATATAGAGTTTTAAAATGAAATGCGTGAACTAAGTAAAAGATTCGGACGAATTGGAAACTTCCGCCGCTTTTTGGAGTCGGTTAGAAAATTAGAAATAGAACCACATTTCCGGGTGGCAGCCGCGCGTGGTAGACACGTTTACATTACACGCGACTGTTAAGTATTTTAGTCCCGCCCATAGGATATCAGCCTCACCTCAGTTCCGATTACATAACTATCTAGTTAAATTAAGTTTTGAATTTACAAAAAAAACCTTTTTGACTGATAAACCCTTCCGAAAATGATATCGTAATAATGACTGATGAATTTCTGCTTCAGGATGCACGCAATCGTTCAACAATATGAGTTCGCTGTACCTCCACATGAAGAAAGTTCACAAGAAAGAGGAGGAAGAAGTTGCACCAAAAGCTGAAGTGACAGAAGTGTCCACCATCGCTTTGACTGATTTAGAGAATAATATGTTCATGGTTAGTATTGAGGACCCATAGTTCAGCGTGTTTTTATATTGCAAGTTGTTAAAATTTTATTATTTGCCTGTTGCAACTTCCACTGAATTAAAGATTTCATTCATTTACTATCAAAAGTTTGCATTAGGTAGTCCGATTCCGTGTTGTGACTGTACAATTCAATACTTCTACTGACCCTTTCATAATTTTTGGCTCCTATAGATTAAGCACTATAGTCTATAATTAATGATTTAGGAATAAGTTCGCCTTTGTACTCTTTTTGTTTTGTTTTTTTTTTCTGTATTATTTTTGGCCTTGTTCAGGGCTTGATCAAGAGAACTCGAGGTCATTTGGAGGCCCGAGGGACTGGAGACCCGGAGCGAGCCATCCCTTCCGGCTCACTTTTAGTCCGCCACTAGTTAGGGTCAATAAAATGTTGTATGAAACAGGTAAGTTTCCTGCCGGAGTCCGGCGAGCCGGCCGCGGAGTCTCCGGCGGCGCCGGCGTCGCCCGAGCGGGAGTGGCACGCGGCGCGCACGCACTGCACGTGGCCGCTGGCGCCGCGCGCGCCCGCTTACGACGACGCTTTCGTGCTGGAGGACGCACATGTGAGTCCCGCACTAACACATATTATTTAATATTTCATGGGTGACTATTTAGCGGCTATTCTTTGTTCATGTACTATCGAGTGCAGCGTCGCATTTCCCCCCTTAGGTCGCAGTTTGTTTGCGCTCTTAGAAAGCTCCAGTCCCCGCCTAGAATCGACAAGCACCAATAGAAATTCGACACTATCACAAAATAATTTTTTTTGCAGGTTAAAATATGTAGTATATTTTCTCTTCAATTTTGCCCAAATCCATAAAAAATGGTCCTTTCTTAATTATGAGAGCTGAATGGTTTACTTAATAAGGGGCGGGGCAAGAAAAATTTCTGGTTGCAAGGGATTTTGTCGAAAAAGGGGAAAGGCGACGTTGCACTCGATGGTACACGCCTATACAAACTTGTCAAGCTGACATGAGTTTCTATGGGCGTGTACACGAAATATCGGATTGGTATTAACCGGGCCGGTAAATAGTAACACCTTATTTCATAGTACTAGTTCAGAATCAGCGCCATCTGTCACAGCTGGCATGAATTAATTGAATGAGCGAATGATAATATCCAAGTGTGCATCTCAAAAAGATTAAATACAGGTTGAATTATTATAGCGCGTGCAAGGAAGTCGTCGTAGTCATTAGTATTAACAGGTTGACTGGATTGCTAGTGTTTTGAAATAGTTCTAATAGGTAAGATAGCTACCAAACTGGTTACCTAGATGTGTTAACAAAATTCGCATAGTGCAAGCAACACAGCAAGTCGTGATCACTTTTGCTAGCTGCTGGGCGCCTTCCATGGCAATCTGCTGGCTAGAAACTAGAGGCGGAAACTAATAGGCAGAGTCAATAAATGATACTACCTCGTGTGTTCATAAGTTTTGAGACGGATTTAAATGATTAAATTTGAAATAAGAACATGCCCGCAGCTTAATTCGAGTGTTTTGAATTTTGAATTTGGAACCTTTTTATTAGAAAAAAATAGCACTAGTCAATTATTTGTCATTCTTTATCGAGATGGCGGGAAAGAAACAATTACGGTCAACGGTGATTTCGTTGTACGAAGCTGGTGCAAAACCTATGGAGATTTTTAATCAGTTAAAAAGTATTGGAGCTAGTCGCAATTTTGTTTATTACACTTTGAAGAGGTACAGAGAGACCCAATCAATTAATGATCGTCCAAGAACCGGCCGTCCGCGATCGGTAAGGACTCCAGCGAACATTAAATTGATCAGGGAACGACTCCGTCGAAATCCGTGTCGCACGCAGACGAAGATGGCTCTTCAAACTAACATATCACGCATATCGGTAAATAGAATTCTTAAATACGATCTTAAAGTAAAGGCATACAGTAGGAGAAAAGTCCATTATTTAAATGATCGCCTTCGCAAAATGCGGCTTGATCGATGTCGGATGCTGCTAAGGACACACGATCCTAGAAAAATTTTATTTACCGACGAAAAAATATTTACAGTCGAAGAAAAATTTAACAGACAAAACAACAAAATCTATGCCAAAAGCTCGAAGGATATCCCGGCTAACGTGCGAAACGTTCAACGTACCCATCACCCGGCTAGCGTCATGGTATGGTGGGGTGTTTCATATGAAGGAGTTACTCCACTCCATTTCTGTCAACAGGTGGTCAAAGTCAAGGCACAAAATTATCAGAATGATATTCTAGAGAAAGTTGTAAAACCCTTATCTACAACTCTATTCACTGGCAGAGACTGGATATTCCAACAAGATTCTGCCCCGTCACATAAAGCGAAATCTACACAGAAGTGGCTAAAAGAGAATTTACCAAGCTTTATTAGTACTGAAGAATGGCCTTCGTCAAGCCCTGACTTAAACCCGTTAGATTACGCTTTGTGGACAGAACTGGAGCTAAGAGCATGCCGAAAGTCACATCCAAACCTTCAGTCCCTAAAACGCTCGCTAGTGAGAGAATCGAAGCGAATCCCTATAGAAAAGGTGCGTGCCGCTATTGACGAGTGGACAGCACGCTTAAAGGCCTGTATAAAAAAAAGAGGCGGTCATTTCGAGTGAATTTTAATTTTTTTTTATTTATTCATTGCCTATCAATAGCGTTATTTTTGTTTTATTAAAATAAATTGTTTCAGTTTTTAATAATTTGAGGTTTTTTTTCGTCTCAAAACTTATGAACACACGAGGTACCTACATGTGTGCTGATAAAAATTACGATTGTCTATGGTTCGTATTTTGACTATTTGTACAAACAATAACTTGCAGGTGGAACAGTCTGAGAGTTCTGAGAGCAACATTTACACGGTCCGGAGCGACCTGTTCCTGCATGGAAACCTGTTGCACAATGAGGATAGCCAGTGAGTGTTTTACGATAGACATTTTTGGATTTTTGGACTGATGTAGATACTGTGTAGGGCTGAACAGCCTTTTATACCCAGGCTCCAATGAGATCTACGGTTATCGTCACGAACCCAAAAATTAATAATAATTAATAATTAATTGCAAAATTATGCTTTGATATTTTTATGTATATGCTTTCGTAATCTCAGTTCAATCTTTCAAGTCGAATTTCACCCAATAGTGGCGGCATCCTGCTGCGATGTGTTTTAGTGTTATAACCGTCCAAGGTAGTTTGGATGGTAAATTGAGTACAGTCAACTAAAAGTACAGTTAGCACAAAACATTATATTAAAAATGTTTTTTTTTTTTTTTTTTTAAGAATAACTTATTAAGATTGGTGTTTGAAGTGTTTTTGTATTTTTTTTTAACTTATTGTAAGTTTATTTCAATGATTGGTTTTGTCGCGGCAGGCAGATGGGATCCGCGGGCGCGCTGGCGGGGGCGGCGGGGGGCGCGCCGCCCGCGTCTCCGCCGCACGCCGACCTGCCGCTGCTTGACACGCATTCTACCATCGATCTCATGCAGGTACCGTTATATCCACACTTTGCATGTTTTTATGAATTGCTAGCCATACAGCGCCAGGTGCAATGGTAGTTTGTTTACTTACATTGGGTTAAAGTTTTTCTCTTTTGGTAACTAACAAACTATGAATAAAATAATAAGCCAGGAATTGTAACTGCGTTAGAAAAATGGCCTTGCGTGACCTATTAGGCGGGGCTTAAAAACCGTGTTCTGCACGTCATCTGACGCATCACGCGCGCAAAACTCTGCTTTGCGTCTGAATTTTAACCAATCAACAAGCACGTCTATTTGCAAACTCGAAAATTATTAATATTTGATTCATACTTCATTATCAACTTATTAAAAGTTGTTTTGATATACAGTATGACCACTTTTTGCGTGGAATTTGTTCTGAGTTAAGCTTCCTGACTTATTATTTATTCGTAGGTTTGAAATTTTTGTCCCGTTTCTTCTGTTCCCAATGAATGGTCAAAAATAGGTTCAAAGATAAATTAATATGATATTAGAAATTGGCTTCTAGGTTTTAAGGTGAATAAGCCATAGTGTGTAATTTTAGATATTGTGTGTAAATCGATCATATAGATTCGGTACCACGTTTTAGTAAATCAATTGAATTTGTGACAAATTACTTCAATAAATCATTAATGAGTATGAAATATAATTAATATTATAATAGCAGCCGAAAATAGGTTAAAATAAGGGACAAACCAACAGACCAAGGGCATGTGGTATTGAAGTGACAATTATCGAAATTCAATAAACAATATTTCTCGCGCCAAGAGGTTATTTCAGTTTGGTTATCTTAATAACAGGAGGAGTTGATGTATACGGACGCGGCGGTTGACGAGTCATCTTTCCAGGTCCTTTTGCTGAGTGGCGAAGAACTTGGCTAATGAAAACGGAGCTTTGTATACATATTAGTATATATTACGTTTAACGCTTGTATAGTGTTTCCGCAATACATTACATGTATACAAATTGTATAGATTATGTATGACCACCAGAAGTAGCAATATTTAGTGGCGTGTTTCAGAAGTTTGTATTCGTCTTTTGAACTAAATTTAAGCAATTTATGTCACTAGAAGTGATAGCGAGTTTCCTTTCTTATTGTAAATCTTTGTTATTTATAAAAGACGCGTATAACCAAAAATATTAAATTTATCGTTTGAGTGACTTTAGCAATGCTAGGGTGAGATGTTTTGCCATTAAGCCTATTGTTAGCAGGGTTTTAATGAGTTCAACACTTTACATAGTTTTAATTGTAGTTTAGTTATCTAAGGCTATCGAGTATTTTGACGACCGAACTTGTAGCGTTCTAATCTTTAGAGTAACTTTTAAGTGTTCATTGTTACTTGGACAAAATATTTGGAAGAGAATACCTAGCAAAATTTATATGAACATGGTACAAAATGTTGCATATACAATGATATTTTGGGTGCAATACTTGAACATTACTATACATACGTCAATATTTAACCAGTCAATTTTAAAAGTAAGAAATTTAAGTCGTTTATACATATATTATTTATATATTAACACTAGCTGATGGCAGCGGATACGCCCCTTTAGCAAAACTTGTTCCAGTGGAGATTTTGCAAAATCCGTCCTTATTGTCTACATCGTAAGGGGTACATTGCAAAATCTCAGCTTTCCAGTTCTGAAGGTTTGGGCAGGACGTTGCACTTATGTGCTTGATGTTGATACTTCTTAATCAGAGAATGTTTTTGACAAATATTACGTTAGAATAATAAGCAGCAGACGGACTGATGTTGTGTATGTGCCCCTGAGCTTAAGATTTTGTAATCGATACAAATCTGTTAACTTAAACTGGGATACACAGATGACAAGGGAAGTCTCACGGTCCTTTAAATATTGAACAGATTAAATCTGGCTGATATAGTCAATAAATGTATTAATTTTATAGCGATACGTTTTAACGTATTCTTATGTTGAACTTAAGCAGAACAAATATTATTCAAAGGAGAGAATATTATTAATAAGAATGAAATGATCTCTAGAAATGCCTTTTAAGTTTAGGTTTGTATGAATATGCCATTGAAGAATAATTGTGATTTGTGATACGAATCAGACGTGCCTACAATGTAAGGTTAATGAAGAGAATGGAATACTACTTCACCTTTTGACAACTTCACGAAAAGATTGCGGTGTTATATATAAGAATACTTCACAATTACAAGATAAAGTATGTTTAAAAGTGATAATAGTTGAGGCATGTTACATCGCCGCTAGAGTAGGTATTTGTTGCGTTAAGGTTTGATTGTTGCGAGAGTTTTTATCTAGATATTTTGGATATTTTGATAGAAGACTATTAGTAGATGTCACTGTTACTTCAAACTTGATTTTTTCTACATGGCGTGGCTTCATCGCAAACTCGTAAATTATGAATGCGTTCGACTCGTTGGTTCAAAATAATAGTTTAAATTGTGTGTGCAAGAAGATGATAAATAAGTGACATCTGGTGATTTCTGACTGTCAAATATCCCTTAATTTGGTCGTGACATCAGACTGTTTTTAGTTGATGCAGCCGTCTCCTCATCTAGTTCCTATCATACGAAACAACTGCTTGCGTACATACAATAAGCAGGGTATAAGCATAGTCAGCTCATATCTAAGGGTGCAAAAAAGGTGTAGTATATCGTAACTTGTCTCTATTATCAAAGGTGTCAGGGCGTGTTGAGCGGCTTGGCCGTTCCCTTATATTTGGAGCTGACTGTAACGTTGGATTCGTATATTGCAATACAAAAGTTTATCGAGTCATTTGCGATGCCTGAATTTTCAATTTGAAGACAGTCTGGTCTGCCATGACTTGGGAGTAGGCATATATCTCAAGATCGTAGCCCGGTGAAATGTGGACTGTATTAGAGTAATATAGGTATAGTGATATTGCTATTAAGTTAGGTATAAAATGTAGCTGTAGTTACAATGTTGTAAATAAGATAATATATTTTTGGATTTATTGAAAAACAATAAGTAAGAACGCTTATTTTTTGAGACTGTTGTCCAAATTATAATCATGATAGCATTTTTTATGTTAAAATTATACTAACTTTTGGCGTAGATGATATCGTATTTCAAAATTGTTTTTATTGTTTATTTCGGTTGTTGCTGTTTTGTTTTGTTTGTATTACTTGAGTACTAATAAGTGAAAGTCGATAACGTCCGCACTGTACATACAAACTAAGTCACACTTAATTCATCACATATCAATTTAGTTTGTTTTTTAATTGTACTTTATTTAGTTGCCTTGTGTTAAACATGAAGATTTTGCTATATATAACAATAAATGTTTCCGATTTACGAACTATGTTTATTTTATTGGTATAAAAACAACCCATAACAATAGAACATTTATTAACACTTAACTCCTAGTTGAAAAATAAATAATTATTCTAAAAAATAGTCCGCCAATCCCTTTATCAGCCTCTATTACAATCACATGAGTAATGAATGGGTACAGAGGCCGTACTGCCTAACGCTTCTGACGCTCGCGATCGCAATCAAATGAATACGAAATCTCTCATTTGATTGCGATCGCGAGCGCCAGAAACGTTAGGCAATACGGCCTCTGGTCTATTGACCACACTCTAATACACTCTGAAGTCTGTGCTTGTTACAATATAATATCAATGTAAGGTGATCTTGATACAAATTGGGTATTTTTTATTTTATTAATTATGGTACAAAACCTAAAAATCTTTTATGAAACGTAAAAATCTCTAGTCTCCGTCAGCCTGACTAAGGATGTACTTAAAGTGGGATTGCGCAAACCAGAGTTCAATTTTAAACGTTAGTCAACTGCTAACCCAGGGTTATATAGTGTCAAAATGTATGGAACTGTCAACTATAACCCACATTAAACAATTTAAGAGCTGTCTATAGCGTATAAAATTATTAATTTAGGCTCCCTTCTCTTTGCAAAGGCAGAATCACGATACGTATTCATATTGAAATAATCATTCACGCCTTGTCGTGCGTATGAGGTAATTCATGGGTTTGTCTTTGGAACAAAATGTCGGAGAGTTTGTTGCGGCCAAGCGCGAGCGCCCAGATCAGCGTGTGAACTATGAAGACGCCCAGTAAGGAGCCTCCCGAGACCGCGCCCGCCATAGGTGGTTCGGTCCAGTTTAATACCGGATAGATGAATGGCTCGCCAAATCTGGAATTGACATAATATTCATTTAAATACGATGAGTGCATTACGCTTTGTTGTAGTTTGAGGAGGAAAGGCCCTGAGCTAAATGTAAATTAAACGTTTCTACTATCGTGCAGCTAATATGTAGTTAAGGGCCAGTGTACTCGTATTTAAAGTTGTAGGTGTGAGAAATCAAGTGACCGAAAAATAATATAACCTAACCCTTTATAAGGCATAAGCATCCAGAGGTGATACAAAAAAACTATTTATATGTCTAGATGCATTTTTTATTGCTTTACAGAAAATAAATAAAAAATATTGAAAAAATTAAAAAAAACATGGTGGTAAAAATATTCCCTCTGCCCGTGGCGAGCATATAATGCTTGTTTTTTTTGTCGCGTGTTAAAGACAACACTTCACTTTACTTTACAGATAGTCTTCAGAATGAGTAAAAGTAGAAGAATACTCAACGATCTGGATATAGTTCATGGATTGGAAGAGATTTTTGGCCTCCCCGATGATCCCGATGTATCGGATGATAATTTCGCATCAGATGAAGATGAGGTACAGAACATATACTTGAAAACTATAATGAGCCCAATGACAGGCCTATGGTACCGACACAAAATCCACCTAATAGGCCCAATACTTCATGAAATTCATTCAGCCTAGTAGTTTGACGCCTGTATATCTCCACCCAGTCCAGTCCAATCATCCAAAAGTGGTCGTCTTAGGTGGGCAACAAGAGTTGCAGTTTTGCCACATCGGGTTCACCGGGGATGCCAAAAATCTTCCAATCCATGAACTATCTCCAAATCGTTGAGTATTCTTCTACTTTTTTACTCACGCTGAAGATTTTCTGTAACACAAAAAAAAAAAAACATGCATTACATGCTCGCCACGGGCAGAGGGAACATTTTTACCACCATCAAAATGCTCCACACGGGCAGAGGGAATATATTTACCACCACAAAAGAAGCACATAAAAAATAAATGGCAAATGCTAAATAAAAAATATAAGTGAAAACATGTGAAATGAACATTATGAAATAGCAATAAAAACAAATTACACTTTGACGGTTCCGGAACTTGAAGATGCACAAAGATTTATCAACAGGTGTCGAAATTCACTTGTTTTTACACTGATTACCGTCACAGACTAAAAAAAATGTACAACGACCGACCCCAAGTCCTTTATAAGAAATGTTTAGGGGGTTTTCACAAGTAATGTTGCCATAGAAAAAAACCGATCGCTCCATTAGTTTGAGAAAAAAAAGGGCTAATATATGGTGGGAAAAATATTCCCTCTGCCTTATAAAGGGCTAACCAACAAAAAGTTGGAAGACACCCGACTTTGTCACTTTAAAGTTCAATATCTCAAAAATGGCTGAACCGATTTTAATGAAACATGTCTAAGAACCATCGCTAGAAAACCTGCTATCAAATAAAAAAAAACCGCATTCAAATCGGTCCACCCGTTTAAGAGCTACGGTACCACAAACAGACACACAACGGTGAAACTTATAACATCCTTCTTTTTGCGTCAGGGGTTAAAAATACGCATTCACATACCAAAGAACAAGTTTCAAACACCATACTATACTTAGCTAACTATTTATTTAGTTCCGCATTCAGACTCCGTATTGCTGAATCGCGTACCAGGGTGGGACCTTTTCATAGTCAATTCGCTTGTTTACTCTTTGGCAGATCTATGGAATGGCAATATAACACCAGCAGCACAAAGGTTCCACCCTGGTACGCGAATGTTTCTTTGACTGTACGTGATGTCGAAACGAATTATAGCGTTCAGGTTTATCTGCTACTATCGACAGCACCGACAGCGACTACGGACGGCAATAAAAAAATAAATACTTAATAAATATCTATGCAAGTCATTTGCTGTTATCAAAGACAATGTCCAATTTTCCAATCGAGTTGTTAAAATATCGTCACTACTTTGAAAAAAATCTCCTATCTAAAATCAATATGTCAACAAAATTGAACCTTGATGTAATGTCTATAAAGTTCACTCAAAAAAATATTTATTTTGAGCTACGAATTTTTTAAAAAGTAGTGAGGATATACTAACGACTGAATTTAACCCGTGTAATGCGACGTCGCGTTGAGCCAGATACAATCTACGTAGACCTATTCATTTGTGCCATTTGTGGCATAGTTGGTCCCACTGAACGCGACAATATACCTACAGTTGCTGCGGAAGTGCGGGAGACGACCAGTGCCCTTAGTGTAAGTGTTCGCTTACAAAATACTAGAGATGTGCCGACTAGTCGCCGACTAGTCGGTAAAGCCGACTAATCGGCCACTATCGTAGTCGGCGACTAGTCGGCGAATAGTCGGCAAAAAGCGCCGACTATCCGGCCTCTTACTTTGTATGTATTTTTCAATAAAATATACATTTTCATGTATATGCAGAGCTTTGATTATTTATTAATATTTGAATTTTATAATCATTCTTATTAGTTTTTGAATGTAAAGCAAAGCAACTTTCACGTGACCATTGTACATCTTTTTTTTTCATTGTATATTGAATATTTTTTGGCATTTGATTTTATGGGAATCATTGTTTAACTATTTCTTGTTTAACTTTCATTTTGAATAATAAGAGTTACTTTAATGAATAATAAGAGTAGGTAATAGCTATTTATGCAACTAACGTAATAGGGGTCCTTGAAATACGAGTGTGGTTTCATGAAACGAGGCGTAGCCGAGTTTCATAAAAGGGTCACACGAGTGTTTTAAGGCCTAATTACGTACAGTTGCATACAATATTTTATCTACGTTCATATATTAAATCCTCTATCATGTGTTCAAGAACCATTGAGTATTACCTGTATTGCAACCAGAACTTATACTAGGACCTTCACTTTGCTGGTAAATTATGAGTAATTTCCTTCCCCGCATCTAAAATATCGGGCAGAGTCAAATTTTCTTCGCATTCACTGATATCAGACATCTTTAAGCAAAAACGAATTTTTCCCACGAACGAAAATTTGTAAAACAAAACGACACTAATGAATCGAAAATGGCGCTAAAGCCGCTATAACCCAG
The DNA here is from genome assembly GCA_037349165.1 of Choristoneura rosaceana. NCBI lineage: Eukaryota > Metazoa > Arthropoda > Insecta > Lepidoptera > Tortricidae > Choristoneura > Choristoneura rosaceana. Next base: position 6,373,528 of record JAZBNJ010000026.1, read on the forward strand.
TACGTCACTGCGCATGTGCGGCATGTGCACGCATGCGCTAAAGCGGGCACTGCCACAGACAAGTGAAAATTAGAATCAAAACTTTTTGATATAAACTTTTTGGATTTGCCCTGTATCGTAATGGTTTAAAAATTATATTATAACATTATTTTGTTAGAAGAAAAGTGTTGTAATGAGTTTTTTTTTTAATATTTCGGTATTGTGTTTAAAAAAGTATGTAAATATAAACTCGTTTTGAATTTTATAATTCGAATATTTCGATACGAGAGTAGATAAAATATTTTTAAACAAAAACACCGCTTTGATAAGTAACTTACAGGGGTGTTGGTTGCGACTTGCGCGCGAATCAGCTGGTTAAGGAAGTGTCATAGAAATCCCGGAAACTATGATCGGCTTGGCCGACTAATCGGCCGATTAGTCGGCTTCCTTACAACCGACTAATCGGCTAGTCGGCTAGTCGGCCAAAGTCATGATCGGCACATCTCTACAAAATACGTCTCGATCGCGTTCGCGTTAAAATCTAAATTTGTATGGAAACACGAATATCGCAAACGTTCCGCTAGAGGCGCTGTTCGTGTTTCCATACAAATTGAGATTTTAACGCGAACGCGATCGAGACGTATTTTGTAACCGAAAACTTACACTAAGGGTACAGCTCGCCCACGCTGACTGAATTGAACACAGGTACTCCGACGCTGACCCAGATATAATAACCTACCCATTGGTGCCGTCTGTGGCATAGTAGATCCCACTGAACGCCACGTACACCGCCGCTACCAGTAGCGGCTGGTACACGTGCAACCAGCGCACCGGAGTGCGGGAGACGACCAGCTCGCCCACGCTGATGACTGAGTTGAACCCGTGTACTGCGACGTCCAGCCAGAAGGCCGCTGTCGTGGCGTACACCATCGTGTCTGCGAAAGATGAACGATGTAGCCTTTACGTCCAAATTTATTATTAATCCTACTATTTAATATTGTAAATCCGAAAGTTCGTGAGTATGTTCGTTACTCCTTCACGCTGAAACGGTTGGACGGATTTGGATGAAATTTAGTATGTAGATAGCTGGACATCTAGAATCAAACATACTACTTTTTATTCCGATATTCCCACGGGATAGGGATAAAGTCACGAAACAACAACTGCTGGGCTTGAAATTCGACATGATTGTTTTTAATGTAACGTCAATGAAAACCACGATTTAATTTTCGGGAATTCCCACGGGAATTTTAAAAAAATCCCGGAATTTCAATTTAGCTGCTGGATCTAATGATTTACGTGTGCGAAGCCGCGGGTAAACACTAGTTATATCTAATTTTAACATGTCAACGTAGTGCAGCTGTAGTAGAATGGAGAGCTGTGGTAGCTTAGTAGCAAACTACTAGCCATAGTTCAAGGTGAGAGTTCGAGTTCGAGTCCGGGCTTTTTGGTACGCATCTGTACAGTACACACTTGCGAAGCAAATCAATGTTCTGTCTGAAGTTTCGAATTCGCACTGATCCTGCATGAAAGCCTTATCATTCAGTCTAGCTTGTACTGTTGGTTGCTGTCGATTGTCTTTAGCTCTTTCAGCCAGTAACATGACTAGAATTTAAAGTAGGCAGAGTCAGCAGAAGTGGTTGAGTGGTTATGGAGATCAAAATCATTCTCTTGACAATGTAATATGATAGTGCAGTGCAGTGTAGACATTTCGGAGCAATACGTACTAGCATCGTAGAGTAGGGTCCAATACAGCACTGTGATCGCAATGGCGATGGTTTGTGTCACGTTGAATATTATCCAGAAAAGACCCACATACCACGGTGTTTTCTCGTCGTCGGCTAAAAGAACAATTTAAGTAAACGGGTTAATTTTGCCATCGTAATTTGCAACTGATTGATTATGTACCTACCTACATTCAATGACACCTTATTTATCAAAATCGGACAAGTAGTCTTGATGCTACTGTGGAATATACGTAAATACAAACATACATAGACTGCTAAAATCATTACTCTTCCTATGGCTTTGCCGTAGTCGAGTAATTATGTAGTCGTTGTTTGTCGTCGATTTCTTGTTTGGCCGGAAAATTCTACGAAGATTGCATAATATTAGATGGTTTTGTATTAATTATAAGTAGTTCCGTAAGATAATCAGAGGACTTAATCATCTACTACCTATCTCTATTGTTTAAGTATCTTAGTAATAGCACAAAGTAGATAATGTAATAGGGTGTTTTCAGTTAGGAAGGTGGTGAAGTTTCTCCAAAAAGAGATGCGAAGTTTTTTTTATATTTTATATTTAGGGGCTGTTTCACCATCCATTGATTAGTGTTAACTGATTAGGGTTAAATGTGATGCCATCTCTATTGTTTTGTTCAAATAGACGGAGATGGCATCACATTAAACCGTCAGTTAACACGAATCAATGGATGGTGAAGCCCCTTAGTCTTCCAATAGCCTATTATGCCTATACTATCACTACTATCAGCTCTGTAAGTATTGTTACCTAAGTTTTTAGTGTGATTATGACAGACCCTTAATCAAGCTTATTTCTCATTGGGATTAAGCACCCTTAGCGACCTACTGATGTTTCATTGTTGAATATTTTTATTTATTTTATTGTTATGCATACCTATTAAAAAAAAATAAGTTCTAAATAACTTAAGTCATCATCGCCCAGCTTAAACTTTTCAAACTCAAACTCACAACATTTATTGACATAAAAAACACTCTCAATCAATCTTAGGCCTCTAGGTTGGCAACGCATATGCAATACCCCTGGTGATGCAGATGTTTATGGGCGGTGGTGATCTCTTACCATCAGGAGACCCACTTGCTCGCTTGGCATCTAGTCGAATAAAAAAAAAATCACAACAAAAACACAGTCAAAACATAAATAGAAGAAGAGATAAAAAGTTAGAGACGTTGCGCTGTAGGACTAAAGCTAAAGGACTCAGCTCACCATGTCCTCTTACATTTAAAAAGTTGTAAGAGATGAGGATGAATTTTCAGAAATTCCTAGAAAATAGGATTTTCTTCCACATGAGCAAAGCTGCGGGCGCAAGCTAGTGGATTAAAATAAAAGGAAATAAGTAAATTGAATTAAGTGGTTCATTGTTGTGAGTGAATCAATGTTGAAAATATTTATCATGTTTGCGTGCGTAGCGTTCAGGATACGATAATGTGCGTGTAGCCGTAACAATAGACGATGCATTCGAATCATTGTCTTCAAGTGACTGTTGTTTGTTTCTCATGTCTTGATATACCTACATAATTTGTTGTGATAACGAAGTCTATTAAATGTTTTTGCCAACGTAAAGTACCGGCATCAAACATTCCGCACTTTGCTAATCCTAGCTTAAATCCCCCAATCAAAGGATAAGATACTACTGAAGTTGTAATGTATCTCTATACTAACCACATTTTCACCACGTGTCTAACTTGAGGTTTTGTAATGAAATTAATGAAACCAATTTTTTTTTGCGTCCTACTGGCTCGTGTTGAGGCACTGACTTCAGTTTCGTCCCAGCCTATATACGTCCCACTGCTGGGCACAGGCCTCCACTCAGGATAAGAGGGCTTGGACCATAGTTCCCACTTCAGACTGGTAGAAAATTATTTTCATGGTTTTTTTGTAGTTGGTTCAATTTTTTGTTATAATTTGTTTTTATTCAAAACGTCATATTTGGTAGTTAGGTTATACTTAGTTTGAGACCCTAGGAAAGAAAATAGAATACTTTTATTTGATAAAATAAAAATATTCCATTAGATAGAGACAATTCAAATCTTCATTCTCTGAAGTCGTTGTAACATGTCATAGAAAATCCCGGGAACGGGTGAAGTTTCCATCTTTCATACAACTAAGTATGTATGTAAAGTGTTTCGTAATTTAGCTAGGTGTATTTATTTATCTAAGGTGTATTTTACCACAAGGTAGAGTTTGTGTAGTGGTGATTTTGTAGTGGTCTAGAATAGCCCTTCATGAGTAAGTAAATGTGTTACATATGTCAAATCATACGAGTATTTATGTACAGTTAGCAGTAGGAAGAGGATGAGCGTTTGAGGACTTTGAGAAGCTCAATGATCTATTGATACAAAACTCGACTGCTAAAGTAAAAAAAAAATAGGAAGGGACCACTCTTGAGTTCAGCAGCCGCTCAGCATCTTCTGTTGCTTACGTAGATTCCTCAATATGTACCTAACTAAATAAAAGTAAATTCAGATCAGTGAAACCTAATTTTAAGTACACTTAAAAAAACTTTTTTTTCTCGTGACTATTGTAGATTCCCTTAAAAATAAAAACAGTGCAACTCTTCCGTTGCGTTTGTACATCCACTACTTAACATCTTGTTCGGTCTTCTCACGAAACACAGTTTTGCCCCTTTGGGTTTAGGTGTTAACTTAGTCTGCTAATCTAATAAGCAATTATTGTATGCTCGAATTAAAACTACATACTTTGAGACATTTTTTTATACATGCAACTGACCGTGATTGACCCCTATCTCATCAGATGAGGATGACATAGACATGAATTGCTTCAAAACATGTCGGGCATACCGCGCTGTCATTACGTGAGTGATACGTGTATCTTATTTTTTAACAATCAATTCTTGTATCATCGACATACACAATTTGCAGCAAATAACCGATTCTCCAGTTTCTTCGATTCCAGCATAGTTTTATCTCTGGGAAAACGCGTGTTTTCTAAGTTTGGCCCGTCGGTCACCCAGGTACCAAGTAGAGGCTCAGAGACTAGGCCTAGTTACGATTATATTTTTAATCAATAACCAACTTTAAAAAAAAATCGGCTCTATGTAAGTATATTCTGTTTTTTTACTGTAAGTATATATTATATTTATGGTCAATGCCTGTATACCTATATTTTTTAAAGATTTATTACTCTATTTTGATGCCACTGAAATTAAATACGTCATTATATTTTGTTATTTATTAAGTACCTAACTAACGTTCAATATTTCTATTTTTTCGCATCTTTTTTCCGAGAGCAGAGAAGTATTTCATAAGGGGTACTTAATTTAATTTCACTCAGTAGATTAAATTTGTTAGCTAGCTTCAAATGTTGTTGTAGATTTTTGATCCGGTTCTAATGGTCGAATTGAAGGTCTGATTATAACAAGAGGTACAATAATAAACAACCGTTAGCAGTAAAGCTCGTTATAAAGTTTAAGTTTGAGTAAAAAAACTAAGCTTGTGCTCTTTATTTAAGAGCTAATGTAAATCGCAGTTTCAACCAAGAAGAAAGAACCAGAAGAACATACATATTATTATTATATGTACATATTCTTCTGCGTTATAAAGACAAATTCTTTGCTTATTCTACTTACCGGGTCTCTTATACGCAACCATTGCCGATACGAAGAAGCCGCTCACCGCCATCGCAGTAACCATCACCAGCCCCCAATTAGTGAGGTAGATCAGCCAGAGCGGGCTGAGTCCGGTCAGGCCGCTGGTCAGCGACCACACCAGAAACCCCACTGAAGCCGCCGCCAGCACTAGCCGGAACAACAACAGTGGCAGCGGCGACCCTCCACGCTGCCATGCTGATGTGTAAAAATCGCTCAATCTTTCATGGGACAACACCCAAAAATCCGAACAGGATATCTTATGCATTCGCTTAAACATTTCTCACAGTGCACTTGCTATTTAGTATTAGAAACTAGGATACTCAGATACCAATCGGTGTTATCGGTCTATTTCGCAACGATCTCACACGGAGAGTGAGGCTCTCGAGAGCGGTGGGTACCTGCTTATCGATGTTAGTATCATTATCGTTTTAATAATCCCAGTTTTATTGCAATAAGTAGATCATAAAAGTATCAAGGAAGACACGTAACGAATTTTGAAGTGGATTAACAATGTCAAATAATAGATACTTAAAGTAATTGATCGTCGATCGCAGGGGTGATTTTTGGATACGAGATGTTAAAAGTTACGTTCTGAGTCATGAATAAATACAAATAAGCAAAGTTATGAAAAATACAATTTTTTCAGTATCACTACTATGAGTTTACAGTGACCGTACTCGATAGCGAAGAAATTTATTTGTATGGAGAATTGTACAGCACCTCTACACAAATAATTTACGCCGTCGCTACCGAGTACAGTCACTGTAAACTCATGGTAGTGGTATGGGTTGGGAAGGGTTAATAATAACTGTATATAGTCTAACTTACCTCATTACATATTTTTCTACTCTGCGTAATGTAAGTTTGATAACAAACAATATATCTAACTTCTTTATCGATAAATAATAATATTTTTATTGTCTAGCATTTAGTTCGTTACGCCTTCGATGTCGAGTTTTGTGAGAAACATTGGCCATTTGCTAATCATAATTTTTCCTGGTTGTACTGGCAGGGTCATACAAATTGTATAACTTTATCAAGTTTAAAGTCAATCTGTAAAAATTATAATATTTGTAACGTGGCAGGTCAGGTGACGTCAATTTTTGAGCTTTAGGATGGTGTTGATAGATAATAATAAATCCATATAGGTACTAATATTATAAATGAGAAAGTGTGTATGTTTGTCCTTCTTTCACGTCGAAACGGAGCGACGGATCGACGTGATTTTTGTCATAGAGATAGTTTATGGACCAGAGAGTGACATAGGCTCCTTTTTATCCCGGAAAAATGTACAGTTCGCGAGGGAACAGCGCGCGATTACCGAGTTCCACGCCGGCGTAGCCGCGGGCAAAAGCTAGTAATATGTATAATTTGGATGAAAAGGGGTAAATCTAAAGACTCCATTGTTTTTTTGTCGGTTCTTCTACGGATGTACTGATTACTGTCTCTGTTGTATCTCAAAATTAAGTGCTCTACATCGTGTTATTTTTGATAACCATTAACTTTAGGGGGACAATTTACAGTTCAGCTGAATTCCCAGCTCCTCGGCATTCCGTGCCGCGTGCTATACCGCTACACCACCCCTGGACAGGAGTACAGACACGAATTTCTCCTATGCACCACATATCTCAGCTTGATTGTTTCTTATTTAGTCAACTTATTTGTGTATAAGTGAGAATAAGGTGCATGTGAATTTTTTATATACTGAAATGTACAATATTGTATTGTAGTTATTAGAACTCTTCGTAAAATTATTACAGGATCGAATGTGTATGAAAATTTACATCGATTAAACTTTCAAAACTTATAAATCTCCGGGGGTAATTTGACAAAGGTAAATTTGCAGTGAAACCAATTATTAAAACGAACAGTATTAAGTAATTATCCATCACAGAGTTTATTAAAAATACTTCTAATTAATAATATTTACAGAGTAATTCAAATTACATGGGTCCTTAATATTATTATATAAACAAATATTACATATTCACTTGGAGCAACGCGGGCTTCCTACCTACCTACGTAGGAATCCCGCGTTGCTCAAAGCATATTCATTAATAATGCAATCATTACAGTATAAGTACAATATACGGAATGATATTTATTAAAGTCTCTTTGCTTAATCTCATCGAGGCTTATTATTTTATAAAGTCAAACGTGAGATTTTAAAAATACTTCTCTTTACTTGTGAGTAAGGCTGCGTTTCCACCAATAACGTGCGAGAATGTGTTACGAGGAATTTGTTTTTCATAAACCAATAGAAACGCTTCATTTACCTCGTCTTGCACAGCATATCTCTCTTTGGTGGAAACAGTTGAGTGGAGCGAGGCGAGGTAAGCGAAGCGTTTTTATTGGTTCATGAAAAATACATTCCTCGCAACGTATATCCTCGCAAATCTCTCACCAGAGAGTTTCCACTAGGAAACCAAGCATAATAGCGTAAAAATGAAGTTTTTTTATCAGATAATATCACTTACACATTCATAAAAGAACAGGTATTGGTAAAGGTATAGATGGAGTGCAAAAAGTTGGACAGTACGTACCGATAGTTACAATAAGTTACAATATGAAACATTTTGTTGTGCATCAGACAAAATCGAGGCCGATGCACACCAGATGCACCAGTACGCACACGCAACAGCAGGACTACTATGAAACTCGAAGTTCGTATCGTGCGGTCCCTCTAACACTTATACTATTTAATACCAGAGCGAGAGGGACGGTATTTATTTATTATTTATTATTTCGTATTTTTGTATGTTTGACGACGTTTGCGAAAATTGGCTCGTAGACGTCGTCCTTTGAACAGGCATAAGTAACATCCGGAGAGAAACTTCTCTTGTGGTATACAAGGGTCCAAATGAATCAAGTTCAAGGGTCAAGGTCATGTTTGTGGTTAAGGGTTCGAAATAATTGATTTTAAATCACCCTTGTATCCAATGAACTAATTAACAATTGGTTTGCTCACCCGCGACCTTATGATAGTTATGTCTGCTTGTATATCACAAGACAAATCTCTCTCCAGACGGATATACGCTATAGTAATCTAATCAAACATTTTAAACTATCCTAGAGAGCATGTCAGTGTCTGGTGGCGTGTAGGGCAGGTCATGGCTTGTGGTGCGGATGAGCGAGCCCGTCACCTTGTCCCGACACAAGGCCAGGCCCCAGAGAGCCGTGTAGACCACCAGCACGCCGGCCGTGCTCGCCGCGACCAGCGCGGTCGTCTGCCCAGGGTTAGTCCAACTGAGGATCTCGTAGATAAAGGGGTTTCCGTTACTGAAAGCGAGAGTAACACATTGGGTAATAACAAAATCCATAGCTAATAAGCTGTTTTGAATATTTAACTAGAATGCTTTTGTTTGTAGGTTTGTAAAACGGTGATATAATGCGTTTGATTTTCTATTATACAGTTGAGTTCATAAACTTGTCAGCAAAGATTTGATCAAAAATATCTGACCACGCCTCTGCGCCGTTAACAATAGAGTCGTATTCAGATATTTTTGATAAAAATTTGCTCTCAAGTTTATAAACTCGACTGCACAAGAATATTTACATTAGATTAATTAATACGCGACATTTTTTAAACTATCAGCGCTTTCGGAAAGACCATCATTGCCAAGAAGAATGCGCCGCAAGAAACTTAGAGTAGGCTCCTTGTCAAATTAAATTTATTTGTGAATCCTATTTTGGGTAAATGGTAAACAAATTCCACGCGATTAAAAATAAATCGACTAGGTACTACGAACTTTAGTCTGTATCTCTTTGATTCAATAGGTACTTAGGATGATTTTGCCCCTAAGTGGCCTTTACCTGCGCGTAATGGTTCCCAACCGCTGCTCTACTGCCAATCGGCCAATTGCAGTGGCAGTCAATTGGTGACACATGTCTCATAATATTTATAATTATAAGTAGAGTAGAATTACCCATCAGTGCCACCGCTGGCGTAGTATATCCCGGTGAAGGCCGCGTACCAGAGCCCCAGGCCCAGCGGCTGGTAGGCGTGGGCGAAGCGCACCGGGGTCCGCGACGCCAGCAGCTCCGCCAGCACCAGTGCCGAGTTGAACCCGTGCGTGAACATGTCCAGCCAAAATGCGCTATCCCGCGTCTCATAATTACCTAAAACATATCATCAATATCAGTTAATAATATTGGCTGGCGACGCCCTGGATCCTTTCTAATGTCAAATAAGAAGGGATTGCATACAACGCTGTAAGGCTGCTTTTTTGGAGGCTGGGATTCGTGGTAGCGTTAGAGCTGATTCGTTAAGTATTGGAACGACAAAGGTGTCGAATGCATGATGCAGTTGGAAGGTGAAAACGCCGTTATTAAATATTTATTTTATTGTCAAAGGTTACTTCTTAACAGTGGCGGCGCTAGACCACATGTGGACGTCGGCGACATCAAGTTGGCGAGGCCCTTTTACTTCGCAGAAAAAAAAAATCGAATTGTTGGGGGTCGCCGACCCCGGGTCGGCTACCTAAGCCAGGATGACTGGCGAAATTTTGCGAGGCCCCCTCAGGCGCGAGGCCGTCAGCGGTGGCCGACGTCGCCGACGCCTAGCGCCGCCACTGCTTCTTAAAGCATTTTTTCCGCGGCTATAGGCGTTAGGAATTGACGGTGCGGCTGGGAAGGACGGCAAAGCTCGAATAAAACCGGACGGTAAGTACCTAAACTTAAGCCTGTCGCAGACCTATTGATTTTATTCTGTACAGCAAGAACAGATAAATGTATTCGTCTGCCTCTATTAAATACGCTGTGCGCATAGGCCCACCCAAGCATCGAGACCGAGATTACCGAGAACAATCATTTTGCTGGCAGACCCAGTTGATGCCGTTGAGGCTGATCTGCTTATTGTGAAAGAGCGCTCTTACAGGGTTTAGAGATTAAAACGCATTATTTACTTGAGTCAAACAGCAGTATCCAATAAAGCAAGGTGATCGTGACAGCTATCGGTACCGCAATGTTGAACAGCAACCAGTACATGCTCACATACCAAGGCGGCACTCCTTCTTCTGTAAATAAAACAAATGACATTAGTATTCGCGCTTAATAATACGGTCGTAGGTCATGCAAGGCAAGTTGGTAACGTTGGCGTAGCGTTCAGTACAGTGGTATAGGTAGAGTTATCCACGATGACGCGAGCCGTGGTTCTTATTACAATGTCATTAATGGCTAATTTTGACAAGATCACGCGTCTTCGTGGATGGCACTAGTATAGTACGAGTAGCACCAATCCACAACAGTTAGAAGCCATTGTCAGGCTCAATAAAAATAGCAATTAACTGTCTCGAGAAAATATTGCATTGCGTCGTGAAATGAAAAGAGTGAGGTGGTGCAGTACGCCCTCCGGAGTGTCGAAGAGCTAGGTTGGATTCCCTGTCCTTATATTTTTCTTTTCAGATTTTTTTTATGTGTTCTAGTTATAGTATATTTAAGAAAAATAGAGTCACAATTCCTAATATCACTACTGTTAAGTGCAAACTTTCTCTGACCAGTATAAACGTATACTCATTCTGGCACTTATTTTAATATAATAGGAATCGTTTCAAGGAATCAATCCCATCCTGACTATTTAATTTAAATAAATATATATTATAATAAATAAATATAACGGGACAGTTGACAACAGTTAACCCGTAAAAGCCATCAGAAGCTAAGCATCGGATCGTTCTAAAAAACAAACAATTATTTCATTGTTTAATAAATTATTCCTAAATGATACTAAACATAACTTATGGGATATTGGCAACAGACAACATACTAATACTATAGATGAATACTTATATAGTTACGTTATTACAAATCAAAGACTTCTATTTTTCATATTTCATAATTATTGGCTCCGACCGGAGCAAAATTTTTTTCACCTCACTAGCTCGAAAATGCTTTCTTTATCCTTCGAAATCTGCGTGGAAAGTGGCTTTTTATCCTCTAGGCTGGAAAGAGTTTTTGAAATTCGAACGTTATCGTGAACGGCTGCCCCCTTGAAAATACATCGACCGCTTACTTTCAGAACCTCGTATCTTCCCACAAAATTGCTATAGAATCATCTTTATGTTAAGTACGATAGAGTGTTTATTTGTTGTATACAATTCGGGTAGATACGAGGTTGAGGAAGAAAGCGTTGAATATTGACGTGTTCACAAAGAAAGTTCGTCATACATTTGTTGAAGTAATATTTAAATCTGTTAATTAATCTGTTATTTTATTCTTATTACTAAACATTCATTTTGTGATTTTACTTTTAATTTTTAGTACACCTTGATACTTATGCCATGCAATCCTTTGCTGTTTGATAAGTGGATAATAAAACCGACTTATTAATAACTGCTTGCACAGTTTTTATTCCATTTGTCATTTTCTCGCTGTATTGAGGTGAAAAATTGTGTGTTTCGCTCGGCTGTAAGTTGTTTAGCGTCTCGTGCCTTTGAAACCCTCGACTGCGCTCAGGATTCTTCATTTGAACCTCTCGCTTCGCTCGTGGTTCAATCCTAGAATCCTTCGCTTGCTCGAGTTTCAATATATGCACTCGCGCCAAACAGTCACTTTTCCAGCCTTGCATAACAAATAACTATTGAACAGCTATTGTCCCACATAGGTTTTTAATGTCACGTTGATCGAAGCAACGTTACATCACATACAAATATTGCAGAAATGGCGGCCGTTGGTGCAATACCCGCCTCTTCAGACAGTAAGGGTTTGAGCGTGTCGATGGCGTCTACATTGCGTGTACGTGACGTGCGAGGCACGTGTACCGTAGTTGCGAAAGCACGGACGTTGTTAGCGTGACAAACATACTCTGGGAAAACCTAAGTAGTCCTACGAGCAATTTTAATTGATGTTTTATCCAATTACGTCACAAAAAATGATTAACAAAACGTCAGACAATCCTTTATTATCTACTATTTCAAAATTGAAAAATCCTTCATTCAAATCGTTCATTTTGTAAAATCAAAAAGTGGATTACAACGGATAAATAAAGACAAAATAGGGGAAGGTCTTTGATCTGGCAGAATATGCTGTTGACATTTATTGTAATAACTACCTGTACCTACCATATTCTAAGAAATAAACAATTTCTATTTCTTCTATTTCTATTTCTATCATTAGCGGAATACTTTTCCAGGCTAATTAATATAATTTATGAAAAGAAAGTAAATGACATCCATTATGATATGATTTTTTTTGCGGCTTTCGTGTAGAGATGGGAAAATCCGGATCTGAAGATTCAAAAGAGTCAGATCCTCAAGCGGATCCAGACCTATCCAACGATACCCCACACTATAGGGTTACTCGAGAAAAAAAAATCACCCCCACTTTACGTCTATGGAGGTCACATTTTTTTTATTTTACCACTTTGTCGGCGTGACTGATATGTAATTTCATGTCAAATTACAGCTTTCTAGCACTAAAGGTGTTAGAGCTTAGCCGCGGACGGATAGACAGACAGACGGACATACATGGTGAAACAATGAGAGTTCCTAGTTGTAAAAAAAGTAATTCCATGTAGCTTTCCCAGAAAAAATATCGGGAAAATCTAAAAATGTAACGTCATAATTTATCACAACGGCGTCCATAATGAAGCAGGCGTTAACCTTGGTTTATTCACCAAATCCGCAATAAAACAATATGGGTTTATTTGGAAAAAAAATACGCATGACCGTCAGTGGTCTCATGGCTGTGGGCCAAAAAGAAAAAGAGAGTGAAGCCGCTGTGTCGGCGAACTCGGACAAGGTCGTCTAGTGAAGCCTGTCGGGCCGCGGCCGCTGTCGTAACAGTTAGATAACTTGTTCGTTAGTAAACATCGCGAAATTGTTAATCCCATAATGTTATCATATCAAATTAAATCATGACAGAAAATGCTAATGGGCTATTTTCCTGAAAAACCAAATAGCCCCTCGTTAGAAATTAATTAAATAAAAAAATATCATGGGACACTTGACACCAATTGACCTAGTCTCAAACTAAGCAAAGCTTGTACTATGGGACATGTAATTATAATTATGTAATTATTGTAATTATTGTATTTGTAATTTATTAATTGATTGTACCATTTTTATTTACTTAAATAAATAAATGTTTATTATTGTAATTATTTTTATGTTATTGTAATTATGTAATTATTGGACATGGTTTTTACTTTTGTCAATTAAACAATAAATAGGTAATTAAGATAATAGCCAGTAATTAAAGTTCTGCGTGATGTCACGCCGTGCAAAAGTGTCGCATTTGATTTCTGACTCACCGTAGAACATAATTAATGATTTTCCTTGACAGTCAATGCGAGGTCAGTATGAAATTTTTCGTGAAAGGGTTCACAGTATGGTTTGACCACGATTCAATTGATTCGATAGCAAATTAGTCGCATAAATTCTATTCGATCGATAGGGTTTGTCAATTATGGACGCAAATAAATTAATACTCTTTCTAATGGAGTAGACATAATCGGCCAAGCGCATGTTGGACCACGGGCAGTGTAGAGTTCCGTAATATACGGCAAAATATTTATGAGGGACGTTTTGATTGACTATTACTCGTTCGTTAACTTGTAAACTCTGATAACTCGTGCTTGTTATCCCGTCAAATTCAATATTTACTATCATAATTTTTATTCCATTTTTGAGCACACTATTTAGATTAACATTTCAAAGCCAAAAATTACAAACGGATGCTTAAATTGAAAAATGGTCGTACAAAACTACAAGTTATCAAAAAAAAGAAATCATCCTCACTTTACGTGTATGGGATTAACTTAATTTTTTTTATCAATATTTTATTTTACTATTTTGTCGGCGTAGTTAACATATACCCATGCAAAATTACAATTTTCTAGAACTAACAGTCTCTAAGCTAAACTCGGGATGAACAGATGGACATGGTAAAACTATAAGGGTCTGTTATAGAACCACGGACTCCTAAAAAGGATGATAAATTAATGGAAAAAATGACTGCGTGTAGTGTAACTGATTTAATGCTTTGATTGTGAGAATATAATCGTCGGAAAATTAACAATGATAGGTACGTGTGTTAACCTTCACCTAGGAAAACATGTGATTCGAGTTATGAGGAAGTTGATAATTTGAAATCCGTAGCAATCTGCGACACTCAATTTTACTAATTTCAGTTTTTATTGGTAGACATCCGTTACAGCCAATGACTCTACATTTACAGGCTTACGAGATCGCATTGCATCGTCCGGATGACAAATTTTGAGATTTTTATCTTCATAGCTTTCGTTATTCATTCCTATATTTTTTTCCCTAAGGGTTAAACTATCTCTATAGACCATACTATTTTCATCTAAATGAGTCTTGAGTCCAGCGGTTAAAGCGTGATGAGATAACAACAGTCAGACAAACAGACAGAGCTACTTTCATAATAGTAAGGATTTATTTAATTTTTTTATGTGTATAAAAATTAGTGGGAATGTTTGTATATAAATTTTTGAGACAATTTCAAAATATTCGCAAATGGTGTATTTTATAGAAGCCTCCCTTTATACCGATAAAATCAGGCTTAGCATCTACTGCGAGTGGAGTGGACTACGCAAGGACTCAGAACTTTACTATTAACTTGCATAGAAGTTCGGTGGAAGTATTTCCCTGCAGCCGATCGATGTAAGTTAAACTGAGGTCGTGCAGAGTCCACACAGCTCGCAATGGAAGGTGGCCATTACACTCACCAGGTATCTTTTTGCAGACAGCGCATAGCGAGACAATAGTCCCGCTGATGGTCATGGCTGTGATCAGGAGCAGCCCCCAGTTGGTGAGGAAGATCAGCCAGTAGGGGTTGGGCGCCTCCGTGACCGCCCACACCAGGATGGCCAGCGCCGCCGCGCACAGCGCCAGCCGCACCACCAGCAGCGGCAGCGGCGACTCCCCGCGCTGCCATGACGAAGCGTAGAAGTCACTTAACTTCTCATGCGACGACACCCACAAATCCGACAAGGAAAAGTTCTTCCTAAAATATTTCACCATTTTACCGAACGTTGGTCCAATTCACTTCATTTTTATTTTAAACTAGTTTTTCTTAACCTACTAGATACTCTAAATGAATCATGAATATGATGGTGTGGACAGCCCGAGATCCAGAGAGTATCAGATAAGCTAGTCGAGATAACACAATTTCGCAATTCAAATAAACAAATCGATGGAGGGTTCGCGTGAGAGCCGTTATCGATCTGTTAGTATTTTATCACTCGCGGGCATTCCAGTTAAGTTTTAAACTTGCGATTATTGCTGGTCGACTAACAGATGCTCTCCAGTACGCGAAGTATGGTTGGAATACAAGAGTTTTGTGACAATGGATAAGGTTTTTAAACAAATCGTATTGTATAAGAAAACATAGGAAATTGTTGTTTGCAAGCGGCGGCGGCTGCGGCGGCGCGGCGCGGCGACGGGCGCGGGCGCAGGCGCGGACTGTCGGCGCGGCGCGCGCGCCACTGCTGGGTTGCACAAGCACCCTCAAACCTGATTTTTATGTAATCGTTCCTACTCACAACACCTGGGTCTTTTATGAATCAACTTGTCTCGGTATCTCATTCATATTCTACTGTGTTGTGTTTAGCTTACCTACTCGCTAGCTAGGTAAAGGTCTGTGGTGTACCTAACGCAAATTCAATTTATAAAATCTACTTGGATTGAAGTACCTTGTAAATTATTTTGACACACACGACGTTTATGGATGACGAATAAAAAACTGGTTAATTTCTTTCGTCACAGTTTTGGCTACCTATTTATGTAGGTTCTGTTCACGTATTTTTTGGTTTTAATATCAACCTACATTATTTATTGAGAAATGGGCCAATCAACTATTTTACCGACACTTTGGGCGTCTCCTGCGTTACCGAAATTGTCTCTGGCGTTACCGAAAAGTCGTACTTCCAACAAGATATTTCACGGTTTAGTAGGTTGAATTTACGTAAGATGGCATGTATTCATGTACACCATCTATTAAATTACAGAAAAAACACGTTTACTTACAAAAATCTGCAATTGTTTGAAAAATGTCGCGGACAGATTAGTGTCGGTAAAAAGTTGATTGGCCCAAATACCAGCTCAATAAAAATATTCTTAATGAAATTTAACATTGAACTTCTAACATAAATCGATAAATATTTCAACCTGAAAACTAAATTTTTGGAAATCTCGTAATATTAAATCACAATCCATACTAATATTATAAATGCAAAACTGTGTGTTTTGTATGTTTGTGTGTAGGTTTGTCCGTCTTTCATGTCGAAACGGAGCGACGGATCGACGTGATTTTTGGCATAGAGATAGTTTACGGGTCAGAGCATTGGCATAGAGACAGTATACATCTCTGAATTATTTCGATTAAGAATTTTATTTTATTATTAACTCGGGGACTTTATATATCCCCTTCTTCGATCAAAGATTCCGTGAGGGGCATAGCTTATGATACGTACTGCACGTTTTTGCAAGATGAATACACGCTGCCATTCCGCAGCCGTGCCCCAGAACTCCTGATCATAGCACATCACCGAATGGAACAACGAGATAATAAGGCCCCATTAGTTGGAGCATACTACCACAGAATCAAAAGCAGCTATCGAATACATACCTGACAAAGAATATTATTTTTAAAGCTAGTCGTATTTTCATTAATTACAACGGAAATTGTGACGTATTTTGAAGTTAATAGTCCAGTTTCCAACTCAATGTAAGTGGTCGCTAAATCGCCTCTACCTTATTAAGGGTGATCGATTTGATCCTATCTCTCGCTTTTTCATGTTGAAGTGAAAGTGACAGATCGAAGTGAAGTTCAAATCTTTGGAATTCAGAGCCAGCACTGTCCTCAGCATTTAAAAAAAATAGTTAAAAAGTTACTTTGTCTCACTGAGTGAGCAAAATGCGTTTTTTTTCACTGATTATTAATAGCAAAACCTACCAGCAAAACCTGCTATTTGAGGTGCTGAGGTGAAAAATACATTCTCATGAGTCATAATAGAGGAGGTACTTACAAAAAATCTTCTTACTTAAATTTTATAAAAAACTACGTTTATTATTCCTTTAAGTATGTACCCAACGCGCTTCCTGCAAGGTCACCTGGGATATGATTCCCTGGAACTGCATAGGCGTGTAGGTCTACATAGTTTTTTCCTTTTTTTTCCCGAGGAGTACGTCCGCAAGCGCCGTAGAGTTAGCCTCTTAGCCGCGGTGCGTGGCCGCACCCACCGGCGCCAGCACTCACCGCTTACCCTCGCACTAGCGCCCCTCAACTCTGTACTTGAAGCCCCCCCGTGGAATCTGTTTGTGACCAAGATACCCAGACTGGAGATTGGAATTGAATGGAGGAGAGAGCCTAATGAAAATGCAGTATGATGGAGAATTGCGTTACTAGTTTTTAGTTAGTACGTAATTAATTTGTACTAGGTATCTAATGTAACCCTATCTATGGCGCCAATCGTCATGTTGCATAAGTGTTGCATGTATGGTCAAGGACATTAATTTATTAGCCACCATGTAACCTTTTCAGAGGAAAAGTCATTACGATTTTCCTTGTTAATTAATGCAATGTCTCTAAGACGTTTACTGTGAAATGGTTCCGTGTGGGTCAGGGATTAAAATCTTTGACCCTACCTATAAATAAATTGCGTACTTTCATGATCAAATTCATTATGATTTTTTTGGCAGATGTAGGTACTATTCGTGATATCATTATTACGTTAGTAGAATGGTTCTATTCCAGTACGTGATTCAATTTCTTCGACTGTACATAAGGCTATATAAGATTCGATATCCATCTATTTTACTTACTAAGCGACTACCAGTATAGGTGTATCTATAGTGGTAGTCGATTAGTAAGTAAAATGCTTATAGTACTTACTAAGCGACTACCAGTATAGGTACACCTATACTGGTAGTCGCTTAGTACGTAAAATGGTTGGATTAAAATTGTGGCATATCGAAAATTTACCTTGTCTTCTTGTTTATATGCAATATCATCGATGAAGAGCCTAAGGTATGTTCTGGTCACAATCTGTTTGCTGTGGTAGAACATAGTGTTCTTAAATTTAAAATCAATATATCCGGTACTTACAACTTATAATCGCTGAGGCTCTGGTACATGGTGTTAGCTTATATTATAAATACCAACTTAATTAATACAGAAACTCTGATATACCTCTTCACAGACTTTCATCTGTCAATGTGGCATTTAAAGTGATGCTTAACAAAAAGTTTCATTTGGATTTTTCAAAAGATCATAAATAATCTCTTACATACATAAGAAAGCCACCGGGAAATGTTCGGGATACATGAAGATGGTTTTTAGAGCTAATATAGGTGAAAAACTTTGCTCACTCGTGACCTTATGATAGCTACGTTTATGCAATATATGCGTGTTTGTGCAGTTCCTTCATCTCCACACTGTAAGAACACACAAATCCCACAAACCGATCTATCACACTACACTGACGCGTTTCGATCTCTACCTACCAAAGCTCGAAACGAGAGACTCGCAATTTATCCGAAGATCGAGGCACGAATTTGTCTCTCATCGATTTCCATGCAAAAGAGGGTTTAAATTCCAACATAAAGACTGCCGGATTCATCCCAATACCACTTTTTCATGCTACATTTTTTATAGAGCTAATCTAAGAATCAGGGTTAATAAAATACAAAATCTATTAAACTATTCATTTATTCCAAAAATTAGACAAGCAACTCACAAACTTGTACAAAACAGCTTAATTTATTTAATTCTAATCACAACTACCAGCACAATGAGTCTTAAAACATCTCTACTCAAGGTCAAACTTTACGAAAGTTAGTAGTATTATAAAATGTTTAGTTGAGGATAGCGTTCGTATATAATTGAAATTATTTTGTGAACCTTAATCGTGCAGACTGTTGCCCAGATTAGTCTTATCATGTCTTATTCATTTTAATGCAGCATACACTTCGCGGAAATTGCGACACAACATTGGACACAACTGAAAATATACGTGGCACACCGGTTGAAAACGTCAGGTCTAGCAGGTCGATTTGTTTTCACAAATAAACGCGTCGCTTTTTGCAAGGCCAAAAATAATTAGAAAACAGCGTTCGTTTTCCTGCAAATTTAACCAAAGATCAGCTATGTGATTTTGTAAAAGAACTTCGTGCTCGGATTCTTTGGCACGCTCGATGAACAATCTTAATTCGACCCGCTCGCCAACAGTAATGATCCTGCGTTGCCGTCGACCAACGTCAAGACACCGTATAATGTTTGCAAGATAATGGGCCAAGTTATGATTGTCGTCTCAGTGCAGCGATGCATCCGTGGATTATGTTTAAATACTAAGACCCCTAACGGCTATTGTCACGCACTACCCCAACGATATCCATTATTTTATCTTGTTAGCTGTAACTGTCGCATAGGCGCCGCAGTCTGGGCCTCACTGGGCCTCTGTCTGAGCGGGACGCCTTCCTCCACGTGGACAGTGACCGAGTCGTGGAAGAGCCGCGAAGCCAGGGCGTCGCGGCCCACGGCCATTCCCATCACCACGAAGTGAAGCACGATCAGCATGAGCCCCGTCAGCGCCACTACGCCGATCGTCGGTCCAGGCGATGACCAGTCCACCACTGGGTAGATGTACTTGTTGCCTTTGCTGTAAAGTAAAATCATACATGTTTATAATTAGCAGCTTTATAATTAGCTTTGATGAACGAAAAAAACGCGTATCTGTAGATTTGTCTGATAATTTATTGAACAGTTGGTCAGAGTTGCTGATTCACTAATGTGCATCTCTCACTAATAATGTAACGTGTGGCTGCGTTCTATTAGTACTAGCTTGTTAAGTTATAGTAGGTATAGGTAAGGAAAAATAATGAGAACATTTTTAAAACCCCCCGACCCAAAAAAACGCCATCAAAAATAAAATAAAACGCCCGAAAAAAATTCCGACATAAAAAACGTCGCCAAAAAGACAAATAAAAAGTAAAAAATAATTATGCACTACCTGGCTGTAATTCGCGACTTCATCTGCGAAGAATTCCTTTATCACTATCCCGCGGGGACTATGCAGATTTCCCGCAAAATTAGCCTAAGTTAATTTAGCATAAGTACTAGCCCAGTAATATTTTTTATCTAAGCGTAGTCGGTGTCGGGGAAATACAACTTCGATCTTGCAAACTTACGCATCAGTGCCACCAGCAGCCCAATAAATAACCCCGAAGACCACGTAGACGAAGGCAAATTGGAGCGGCTGGTAGATGTGCCACATCCGTGAGGGCTGCGAGGCGCTCATGAGCAGACCGAACATCACCAATGAGTTAAGCCCGTGGACCGCTATGTCTAGAACGGGGTTCAACTCTTCTTGTACAGCTGCTGTAATGTAAAGAGTAATATTTTAATTTAGAGTAAGTTTAGGGGTCCTAATGTTATATTACCTATTACTAAGTATAATTATAACTATTACTAACTATAAATGTGAATGTGAGTATGTTTGTTATGCTCTCACACCTAAATTTTGAATGACACCCTGAAAAAGACATAAATAGTATTTATCCCGGAAACTTTTATGGTTCCCGAGGGCGCGCGATAAAGTAATTTTCGCAGAGTAGTTGTACGTCGCAGGCAATAGCTGGCTTAAATTGCGGTACAGACACTAGTGCCTAAAGAGCCCTGCAGGCAATGCCTTGAGTAGAATACTGTTGGCAATTTTATTTAAGCTATACTCCAATTCAATAGAATCTAACAATCCTGTAGACACTTCCAGCCTTCTAATATGAACACCGGGCCTAAGGCTTTTGTGATGTGACTATTATTCTTTTTTGATTCCTTTTAGATGATAATTGCATCAACAGGGACATATATAATCAAGCGTGCCCACGTTAGAGTGTGTTAAATGTGTCGAAAATTGTTAGATTCTATTGAATTGTACTTTACTTACTTACGTTTCAATTATTTTTTAAGAATATGGCTCATTGCTACTACTGGTATCGACGATTTAGCCAATATCGGGTTGAAAGAAGATACTGTCAGTTTTTTATTGCTGTTATTCGGTACGATGGAACCTTATTTAATTCCGATTCAAGCAAAATAAATTTATTTCAGTTGGAAAAAACTAAAGTTTGCTCTCTGGTGTCTATCTATTTTAGTATGTATATTCGTTACCAAGTACTCATAATACGAGGTTAGCTTACTTAGGGGCTAGATCAATTGGTGTCAATGTCCCAAGAGATTTATTTGAAAAAGTATGTAGGTACTTACATCCGTAAAGAACCGACCAATAAAAGATCGTGATGAGGAAAGCGAGGGGGATGGCCGTGTTGTACAGTATCCAGTAAGTTTTCACGTACCATGGCAGTAGGAACTCGCCGCCTGCTAAAAAATATCCGCAAAATTGTTAACTTACGGCCCAACACATTTCTTAGACTTGGCAACAATGAAACACAACACAACATTAAAATTTCGTGGTATGTACCATTTACTTATAATTACCGTGTTGACCAATGAGGATATTTGTAACTAACAAAAACATTACGAGTTAAAATGTAAACAAAGTACAGTACTTACTCAGTGGTCCATAGAAATAACAGCGCACGGAAATAGCAAGCGCAAATCCAGTGGCGAAGGTGTTTATCGTAATACCCCAATGCGTGAGGTAAATGAACCAGTATCCAACACTAGGAGAGTCTATTATGTACAAGATCAGCGACGAGAGCACTATTCCGAGTGACGCTAGAAAGAGCAATGCCCGCCAGATCAAGAGCGGGACTGCGGACCGAGTGGTTTGCCAAACGCTGAGGTAAAAGTCCGACGGCTTGGGATGCGCGAGTACCAGCATTTGCACCTTCGCCTCCTCTTTAAAGTACGTTTTTATGGCACTCATCGTGTCAAACTTTAAGGTTACGCGATACTAACATTTGGTGTTAAATTTGACACTCCCAAGCCGGCTTATCTCTTACTACGAATCGATATGATATCGCGATTATCGCATTGACTCACTTCCAACAATCAGTGCCAAAGCAACACAATACAGGTAGGTATTTCGGTCAGCAAGTTCGCAAGTTGTTGTTTTATTGGTACCCATACAGGGTGGTGCCTCTAAGGATTAGGTAAAAATGTAAAATAACCCTTGAGTTAAATCTAATCAAGTATTGAGTCCAACTGGTTTCATTTTTATTTTATTAAAACAAACAATATTTTTTATCTGTTATTTTCTAACAAAATTAATCGGGAAAGCAATATACTGTAAGCCATCGTGTTCAGTCGGAATATTTGAATTGACATTTATGAATGTAATTAATAAAAAAAAACCTACAAAATATAAATATTGCTTAAAATTCAGTACAGCGCAACAATGAACGTGTGCTATTTGCACGATGCCGCCGTTTTATTTATTGCATATTGGCACCATTTTTTGCTAACATCATTGAAATCTCTCTGTGTCGCAGTGTAATAGAGGAACCAATCCCTACACCTACATAATAAGAGTTCGTATTGACAATGCTTGGTTTATGGCTTGAGAAGGTCCGAAATAATTATACTAAACTTGTTTAACTTGACCAATGTAACATTAATAAAACGTATGAGTAAGCGTGGTTTTAAGGGAAGCGTGCAAATAAACCAACATGGAACATGATTTAGTATTGTCTGTGCAGAACGACGATTTGCCGAGTTTGACTAAACTTAAGAAACATCGCCCCAGTACCAAGGAAATGGGCGGTAGCAAGACAACCTAAAGACCAGTAACTGACAATTAGGTACGATATTTTAAAATTCATTGATTAGGGAATTGTAACTTTACATTACTATTTTTCTCAGATTAATCATTTTGAAGCATCAGGATTGAGTCAAAAGGCAACATGGTATATAAAACACTGTAGGTATTAGTCGGTACATATTTGTATTTACTCCTACATCTATGCCTATTGTAGGGCGAACCTTTATTGGTAAACATACCATTTTTTATGAAAACAATAATAATCTGACTGTCAAATTCCATCAGAGAGCCTCGGCTTACTTAGTCTTTGCATGGATGTCAATATAGTTATCAATATTGTAGCACATTCATGCTTAGAGAAATAGCCAAATTATCTTGTCGTGGCATTCATTAGCGAGCCTTGGAGTGCTTATGGAAAAAAAATCTAAACTAATCTCCAAATTCAAATTCGTCAATAGGTAATAATATACGACTAAACTATACCTATTTGTACAAAGGAACCTAAACTAAACATTATATACTTAATTGATACTTTATTACTTATTGGCATGTTTTTTACATTTAGGATAGGTCCTTAAAAATATGTATAAAATAAATGCGATTCTTATGTACTTCCCATGTAGCGACGAGTTTGGATAATTATTTTGGCATTTAATGTTTCAGTCACAGTATTATTTATACCTAAGTTTGATTATCTGCAACAAACTTCATATAAAATAATTTCAAGCTTAGTGAACACTTTAAGTACATCTTATAATTACAAAACAATATGTTCATTCATCGTGAAACTGAGAATGATCTATTGTCTTTCCGGTATCGTCGGCTGAAGTAGTTCCTACAGAGGGCCAGTAAGTTGACCAGCACGTGCAGTAAGATGATCCCGACGGCCACGAGCACCACCATGATGCTGGTGGGGCCAGGGTTGGACCAGTCCAGCATCGGATAGATCCATACGTTTCCATTGCTGCAAAAATAAAAACAAGAAAAAAATAAAGCAAAGCGTATCATACTCGTATACTAATGCATAAAAGTCGACTATCAAAAAGTCTACAAGATCATGGTCAGGTCGAAACAAGGGTAGGTACTTAATTGTTCTATTAACTGGAACCTATACCACATTTCAGGTTGGAACAGGGCTACAATGTGGTCACTATACCAGACGTATAGAGGTAGAGTCTACTAAAGGTCAAGGATAATGCTGGACTTTTGGTTTGAATGGGTAACATAGCTTTATAAGGTAGGGGAACCTGTTGTTTTGATTACCTAATAGAAAAATAACTAAACATATGAAACTCAGCGTATCGTTTATCGACTTTGATAGGATATTTAAATATTAACGACTATCTGAGGTAAAACTATGTTCGGGCTATAACAGTTTCCCTAACATAACAAGTATTGCTGGGTAATTATTAAAGTTTTTTACTGTCAAAAATCGTGATCTTTTTGGTTCAAGAGTGAAGTTGAAACTGAATACTCACGGATCAAGTCCTCCAGCGAAGTAGTAGATCAAGCAGAAGACCAGGTACAGCACTCCGAAGCTGAGTGCGTGGTAGAAGTGGAGGAGACGCGTGGGGTGCCGCGTAGTGAAGAGCAGACACAGCATCACCACGGAGTTTACGGCGTGCAGGAACACGTCCAGCGTAGGATCTATACCCATGAACTCCTCTGGAAGAATTATGATAGTTTTGTACTTATAGTTTCGCAGTTTAACCTATAGTATAGACTGTTAGTGTTACAAAAATGTACTGACCTACATAATATTATAGTATAATTACTAACCACGTAGACAAAATGCAAAGGAAAGTGAATGTTAAACATGTTTAACTAAATAAAGAGTGTCGGACTAAAATGGTGATTAGTGCTTGATTGGTGAGATAATGCGGTGAATTAAAAATACGAGTAGAGTCACTGATCACACAGAAAATGAAAATTCTTATTAGTGTTGTCGTCAATTTAACCCGAGGTGTACTTTTGTATCAATTTTCGACAAGGCTATTTTTTATTCTAATATTCGTACGGGATCAGGCTTGTCATTGTATATTTTAGTTTTGTTATAATTGTGTACAAGAGAAAAGAAACAAAATACAAGTGATAAACTTTGAGATAGGTACATACTTGTACAGTGGGGGTAGAAAAACCTTCGTCAGTTATTAAATTGATTCCTTTACGAAGTCATAGACTCTTAGTACGTTTTGAAACCAAAGTACTAAGTAGATAAGTGCATATCAAATTATACTTACTTGGCATGACAACAAGGATCAAAATAGTATACACCTCTAACATATGTCTAGTTTCATATCAATACAAAACCTTTTTAATAAACAACTACGTAAAAGTTTCAATCAAATAATGTTCTATTTAATTGTCAATGTTTGTCAGTGCCAAGGTTTAGTTGTAGGGTTGCTATGGTCACCTGATTATGCTTATCAGGTTGACAGGTTGACGCAGTACGTCCTACTCAATCGGTAAAGCAGATGAGCGTTCATACTGAGCAAAGGAAAATAGATCTTAGGGTGACGAACCTTTTTTTACTCCGACTGTACAAAAGCGGACTTATCCCTCTAAGGGTGGATGAGAGGAGCAGTCAACTATAGAGTCCGACAAAGAGTGAGTTTAAGAGTCAAAAATAGTGGAAGCTACTATACAGTTGTGTTGTGTATTGTAATTGGTTTTAACTAGGTACAGTTTTAACATATGTTTATTTAATCTGCATTAAGATCTACTTTAAAATATTTACCCCCTGTGTGACCATCAATTGATTAAATCTATTTGACGGACAAATGTGATGCTGTCTCTGTTTGTTTTGTTCGAATAGACGAAGACGACATCGCATCAACCTTAAATTAAGTGGGTGGTGAAACAGCCCCTTAAAAGTACTCGTAACTATTTTATGGGCTCTGTTCAGAATAAATATTTTGATTGAATTGAATGAAATAAAAGAAAACTAAAAAAAATATATTTTTAAAACTATAGCTTTGGCGCGGGCGCATTCACTCCACATCTTTCAACGTTATTATTACTTATCAAATTATATAATTCGATATATTTGTTGTCGTAGCCCAATTAGTGTAGACGTTTGATAAATACATTTCTATTCGAGATAATATGTACACTTGACATTCTCTTTCCATCAGTTCGACAAAATGACTGCGATAAGGTGTGCTCTATCATTTTGGTGATAGAAATAGGAATGTACTTTGAATATCATCATATTTATTTACGTTTTGTAACTGCAGGATTGTCATCTCGACCTACATAAATCTCACTGCTGGGCACGCAGGCCTTCTCTTAGAAATTTAGTAACTTATCGAATCCATACTAATATTATAAATGCGAAAGTGAGTTTGTATGTTTGTGTGTTTGTCCTTCTTTCACGCCGTAACGGAGCGACGGATCGACGTGATTTTTGACATAGAGATAGTTAGTTAGAGAGTGACATAGGCTTCTTTTTATCGCGGAAAATGCACAGTTCCCGAGGGAAGAGCGCGCGATAACGAATAAGAACCATAATTATAGCACTAATATTATAAATGGGAAAGTTTGTAAGTCTGTTTGTTTGTTACTTTTTCACGACTAAATCGCTAACCCATTCAGATAAAAATCGGTATACAGATAGTTTGAGTCCCGGGGACGGACATAGTCCATATTACGTCCATATGTATGTCCATAGTAGTCATATGGTTTTTATCCCGGAAAATTGCATAGTTCCCGTGGGATTCGGATGAACGAATTCTTCGCGGACGGAGTCTCGGGCAACAGCTAGTATTGAAATATTTTTTAATTCAACATGGAATAAATGTGCAGATGAATTAAGTTTATTGTGTAATTACAATACTGATATGCAAATCACAAAATTACCCGAGTAGGGTAAATCGTCAATTACTGGCCACCGTTCAATAACTGGCCACCTAAAAAAATATAATTCATATTTAGTATAGGTGGCCAGTTATTGAAATGTGGCCAGTAATTGGCGATTTACCCTGTAAGCACTAGGTAATAGGTAATCATAAAACGATATACAATATGGTTATTATTAGTCATCATTATGATACTAAGGAAATTACGATAAAAAGTTTTAATGAGTCATGTTTACGTCAGACTTACACTGGTTTACGCCTCGTTAATATAAATTAAAGGACTTGATTTTTGTACCAACCTGAACCACTAATGAAGCTCCAGTAAAATATGGTTATCAGTAACGCCACAGGCACCGACGCGTTGTACAGGAACCAGTAGAGTTTGAAGTACCATGGCAAGCCGAAAGTAGAATCTGAAAGAAAGATGGTCGGGCATTTTGATGGTTTTCTAGTATTACTAAAAAAAAAACGGCCAAGTGAGAGTCGGACTCCGTACAAAGAAAAGGAAGAAGGGTTTTAGGCGCTTATCCAGTGTCAGCAGAGCCTCATTTCAAAGCAAAATTTCCGTAGTTTATGGTCATTTCAAATAGTTTCCAACATAGACTGAGAGGCATAAAAAATTAAGGTTTATCAAACTTTTGTAATAGGTTGTGCTATAAGAGCTACCTTTATGCAAAATTTTAAGTTTCTAAGACTACCGGAAGTATCATATTAGTTTTACGGTTACAGCAATTGTGTGGAATGGAAACACCTTTTTTAATGACATGCGTTATCTTAGAAGTTTCATTTGTTAGTTGCTTCAAGAGGTAGCATCTGACTGTTTGATATTAATTTAATTTTGATACGTCAACGAGTTCTTGAGAAAAAGTGTCTGGACTGGACGAATGGACAGACGGACAGCGTAATGTTTGTATAAAAGTTCAGTTTTCCTTTTGGGGTATAGAACTCTAAAAACAGTAATATTAAATCACTTTTTTTTATTTACGATTGCATATAAATGAAATCGTATTAAATCGCTCTTTAATTAGCCTGAAACAATATCATTAAGATCATCATCAATATCAATGTCATTAAGATATCTCAGTGCCTCAATTAATCAGAATTCATTTTACCGTAGTTCCAGAGGACATTCGGAGGTCAATTCACATGGAATTGTTTTTTATTTTTTATTTATTCGACTGGAAGGCAAACGAGCAAGTGGGTTTCCTGGTGGAAAGAGATCACCACCGCCCATAAACATCTACAACACCAGGGGTATTGCAGATGCGTTGCCAACCTAGAGGCTGAAAATATATATTTATTGAGGAACAAATAATACATTTAGAAATGAATTAAACTATAAATACTTAATAATAATAATTAAAAACTAATATAACTCTAAAAAAGGCCCCTGTGGCATGGTTCCAAAAATGCTGGCAGCATTTCCTCGCTGTATGGCGATGCTAATACGCTGTGCGAGGAAGCTGCCAGCCCTCTTGTCTCCGGTGGCGTCGACCAGTCTCTTAGCCAGTTGGCTGAAAAGATCCCTTGCGCCAGGGCCCCACGGACCGAGCGTCTCGACGCCGAAGGCAATGAAGTTGTATCCGGCGTCGAGACCACTATATTTTCGCTTTTTTAAAACTTCGGCCGCCTCGGCGGCTGCGCCGGCCCTGTGTATAGTACCGTGGAGATGAGACGGGGCTAGAGTGTCCACGCAGGTTGCGTCCCACACCAGCACCCGACCCATTTTCCACGGTATTAGGGACATCCCATCCGGTCTCTTGCCATCATCGCGTGCGATGCCGACTGGTTCGAGCACCGCAGGCACGTTCGCGCTAGCAAGAGACCGGCGGATAATATCATTTAGGGCGGCGTGTCGCGAAAAACGGCCGGCACTTTTAGCGCATGACAGTCCGTGGTGTCCCAGCTGGTCAACCTCTAGGTTAAGTCGGAATACCTCAAGTGCCAGTAATTTCACCGGCTGTCTTACTCTCCGCAACGAAACACAACAGTGCAAGCACTGCTGCTTCACGGCAGGATTAGCGAGCAAGATGGTGGTAGCAATCCGGGCGGACCTTGCACAAGGTCCTACCACCTGAACATGCACCTGATGCATGTGCGTATTGTTTAAAACAAAAACATAACTACTTAAAAAAGTTAAAAATAAAATTTCTAGCGACCTATTGGCTAACCTGAAATACCCGCTCAATTACTTAAAATTATTATGGTTTGCAACAATCGCGAAATTAAAACACATTCCCGTAACTTGTCCAATAGTTTGAGCATCTAACTATATCAACTTTAAGTAGAGTTAACAATACTTACCTATGGGTCCTCGCAAATACACTCTCAGCGACATTCCAAAAGCAACTATCGTAGTGAGAGTATTCGCCACGATGCCCCAGTGCGTGAGGTAGATCCACCAGAAGCCGAAACCATTGAGCACATCAGCTAGGATAATCATCGACGCTATTATAGTAGCTAGGTTCACTCCACACAAGAGTCCTCGTATAAAAAGCAGAGGCAAACACGATCTGTTCTTCTGCCAGCACGACAGATAAAAGTCCGGGACACTCTCATGTTCCAAATTAAACATAGACACTTGCAGTTCGTTTTTGAAAAACTTTTTCGCTCCCATTTTGCACTTATTTTTCTAAATCAAAAAGGTTTAAATTAGTCACAGACCGGTGGAGTCGCGAACGATTGATTAATTAATGACGTTATCTGCGATTATATTCGCGTGTCTGCGATCGCATCGCGACGGCCTTTGTTGAGGTTTGAAGCGCCCGAGCGATATAGCTCGAGTGTCCAGGTATGTACGTTGGTAATCAGATAAGGACAGAGAAGTAAATAGTTTCTATGATATGGATCGAACTGATTTTGATGTAGGTAGTTTTAAAACACGTACAGATGTAGTGCGCAATCTTTTTCCATTCGTATTTATCCACTACCTACCCATCTACACTGTACCCATCGAATAGCCGTACATTATTCGTGTTGACATTTGACACTAACGGGCTGTTTCACCAATTTGATTACTTTTATTTGACGGATAAATATAATGCAGTCTCTGTCTATTCGAACTAAACAAACAGAGATGGCATCACATTTATTCGTCAAATAAATTTTATCAATGGATGGTGAAACAGGGTAAAATAATAAAGTTTCATTTAATATGGATATGAAAAAGTCACTTATTTACAGTAATTGATTGATATTTCGGGTGCTGTTGTATTCTGATTGAAATCTGACTTTTTCCGATGAAAATCATTGCGTACTAAGGTAAACGTACGAGTGTTCGTCGCTTTCCCAATAGTTGCCATCTTTAATCGTATGTCACTAGCAATAGAGATGATAGCAGAATGTCGTCTACCAGGTGTAGGCAATAGCGTGTCGATCACTCGAACGTTTACCTTACATCTGTAATGTAGTTTTGCTGAGTGATGCGCGATTGGGAATAAAGGTAAGGGAATAAGCTAGTCGCAAAAATCCTAATGGCGTGTGCGCACGGGGCGTATTTTTTTTTGACGCAGACAACGATTGTTTGCGGCATCGAAAGTCATCAAAAGCGAATCTCATTTGAAGCACGTTAACGTGCGCTAACTGCGTGCCGTTTACACCTAAAGAATACACCGCGAGTAAATTGATCAGAAATATTGCGGTTTAGGTATAGATAACTAGCCTCTAGGTACACACGGCTCCGCTTGCATGAACTATTCAATCTGGCAGTCGAATTGAAATTCCAAGTTATTTTTTACATTCCGTGGGAATTCTCAAAATCACGTCATGGTGAGCATTTCCGTTGCAAGAAGATAATTCGTGCCAAATACGTATCAAGTTTTTAGATTTAGTGGTTGAGATTTCGGGATTTTACATGAACATCCCAATTTCTTCGGAATATCGGAACAAAGAATCAAACACAGCTGACAAACGTTGAAATAACTATATGGACAAAGGCAAGCCTATCCTTTTAAGGGATCTCTACCAGTCAGCTTTTGAGTGGATAAGTGGAATATTCAGTTAGAAATCGGTGTTTGAATACGTATCAAATTTCAACTACTTAAATCCACCCCGAAGAAAAAGGCAGGGCAAAAGTCCTAAAATTTAAAATATGAATAGGTGATACGAATTTCTTGTTTAATCTTTAATCACCATAGAAAAATGTAGAGCAATATGTAGCGCACATGTAGCGCTTTTGCGAACATGTTATTAATTCGCGAAGCTTACCATTGAATACATATTATTTAATTAATGAAAATGGCATAAAAGATGAATCTACTTATAGTTTTTTAATGAAGCCAGAATACTCGTAGTAATAACATTGGGGAACATGTTTATAAAGCTGATCCAGTAATATAATATACGTCTCAGTCCTCCTAACAGATGAGTGTAATTTAAAAACATACCCGCCATGGAATTTCTTAGACGAAACTACTGAGACTTAATAATTAATTAATTTGTAACATTAATATAATTTTGCTTATTGACTTAGAATTATATGTATTTAATTTGGATCTACGTTGTTCTTGAAATAAATGAATTATTATTATTAAAGGTTATCAATCATTACAGATATCAATCGCTGTAAAAAGATGCATCTGTTTAGATAGATAATCACATCCAGACAATTCTTACACAAGTGGTTCGGAAGACGTTATTAATTAGAACTAACCCTACACCCTCCGTAATTGATAATGAACCGTTCACAATTAAGTACCTAAAATACCTCTTTTAACTGCAAAGTGACCGTGCACTTAATAAATCTATACCAATATTATAAATGCGAAAGTGTGTATGTTTGTCCGTCTTTCACGTCGAAACGGAGGGACGGGTCGACGTGATTTTTGGCATAGAGATAGTTTATGGGCCAGAGAGTGACGTAGGCTACTTTTTATCATGAAAAAATGCACAGTTCCCGAGGGAACAGCGTGCGATAACCGAATTCCACGCGAGCGAAGCTGCGGGCAAAAGCTAGTAATGTAATACTTTTTTTTGCAATATTTTACATAAAATAACGTTAATCTCACTAATACTGCAGGGCTACTCCGAAACTCGAAATTCGTAGTTCGTGTGGTACGGTCCCTCTCGCTCTCGTATTTAACAGTATAAGTGTCAGAGGGACCGCACGACACGAACTTCGAGTTTCGAGTTTCGGAGTAGCCCTGCTGGTACGACACACAAATATGATAACTGAACTGGAATCTAGTGAGTGAGATTGGTCCTGCAGGGTTACTACGAAATTCGAAAATCGAAGTTCGTGTCGTTCGGTCCCTCTGACACTTGTACTATTTAATACTCGTACTAGAGCGAGAGGGACGGTACGACACGAACATCGATTTTCGAACTTTCGAACTGCTCACATCTCCCGAAACAACCTGTAAAGTAGAGGCTTAAACGATACATAGACAGAATACGACAGTGTAATTTATATTTGATGTGACGTGTGAGACTAATAAAATAGGCTCACGTTTCTACAGTGACATTAGTTTTAACATGATATAATATTCAACCAAACTTTATTTTCACTCCATTCATTTACTAACACTCAGTTTCCATGTCTTCACAATGTTACGCCATTTGCTTGCACACACGTATGGATACATACTGTTTACAATCACATTACTTTATGGAAGGGAAGCAATCGGTAAAAGTATAGGGAATTGTTTATCGCGGCAGCAACGCGCCCCGCGGTTCGCGTTTGACAACTGACGCCGGCGCAGGCCCCAGAGGGGGGGGGGGGGCGTGCTTTGTAATATTAGGGGGTCGTTAACAGGGGTTGGCGACTAGAAGGATTACCCCCTAAATTATGGGTGAAAAATGTAAACAAAACAACATCAAGGTGCAATTCCCCCATTTAACTATCTAAATATTTACATTTCTGTATAGAAATACACTAGTCTAGTTTGTATTTCTACTAATGGATAAGTAAAATGTTTAAAATCCTTGAATGTACCAAATTTGGCAGCTGAAGTTTCTTTACATTTATTTAATTACCTAAACGTTTCAAGTATAGTGATAGCAGTTTTTAACAAAACATTCTTATTTTTATTATTCTTAAATTACTATTTTTTGATTTACGAATAATGTGTTTTATTTTAATATGATATATTAAAGTAATAGTAACAGTTTTTTTTTACATTTTTCACTAAAAAGACTCGTGAAAATTGCCAGAGCCAAATATCAATTATCAATATTTATTAATCAAAAAATTATATAAAATACAGTGAAAACATTACAGTAAAAAAACCAACGCTGCGAATATTTAGTTAAAGGAGCGGCCGCACCCCTGCTCAAAATACGGAGACGGCATGGAATCGCAGTGATGTGCCGTAAACGTCAGGACTTTACCGCATGCTCTCCACCAAAAGTCGCGACGTTTACGGCACGTCAGTGCGATTTCGCACCGTCTGCGTATTTTGAGCAGTGGTGTGGAGGAGGGTATGAGATAAAATCGTGACGCTTACGGCACCGTTTTTTAAGCAGCGGTGTGGCCGCTCCTTAAACATATAAAAAACTTAAAAAGGCATATAGAAAAA
Source organism: Choristoneura rosaceana (assembly GCA_037349165.1). Taxonomy (NCBI): domain Eukaryota; kingdom Metazoa; phylum Arthropoda; class Insecta; order Lepidoptera; family Tortricidae; genus Choristoneura; species Choristoneura rosaceana. The sequence goes on from JAZBNJ010000026.1 coordinate 6,406,924, forward strand.
TACATTGAAATAAAAAAGTTATATCGGGACTTGTATTCATCAAAATCTCGATTTTTGTAGAATCAAAATAAGGATTTAGCTACTGTATTTGAAAGAAAAGTCTGATTAATAATGATTTTAGTGGGAGTTTTTACTAGACGTTGGCAACCCCGCAGAATCACTACTCGTGAATCCGGCTCTCATGGGCTCTCGAAAACAGAATCGAGCGACGCGACAAAAGGAATGATTCAAAATAATATGAAGATCGGATTGTTCAAATCCGATTGTAGATTATCGAAATCGTCACGAATTAAACACAATTAAGTTATATAATAAGTTATAGTTATATTGTACTTACACAAGGAATAAGTAATATACGGTGTATCTTTAAGGACACGTCTGTCGATTTACGATTTTACGCCGTACGCAGGTGTGCGTGCCGGTGCCATGGACGTACTAGCCGGTGCCGAGCCGGCCGGTGGTACCGGGGCTGCCAGCTCTCAAAAACTATTATTGGACCTCTCAGAATTATAAAGTTTTATTTCTTGTTAGGTTTCTGTTAGTAAAATGAATAATTAGTTGTTAGTTATTAACTGTGAGATTAGGTTAATTATATACCCTTCTATCTAGTGTGGACCAAAATAATTTGATAAATTCAAACTTAAATCAAATCAATTGTATTGTATTGTATTGTATTGTATTGTATTGTATTGTAACCGAGGCCACTCAATTTTTTTTGAAAACACGGAATATTTATCAATGTCATGGCTTATTTTTAATTTGCAAGGACACTGCTTGTTAATTTAATGACGTAAACAACAAATAATGTATGTTTTAATTCCATGTAATTCATTGACATAACTGAAGAGTGAACATCGCTTAGTAAGTAAATAGGTATATTTGAAAAAAAAAAACCTCTATCTCAAACCAGGGTAAGTAAAAGTTTTCGTTTGTAATTTGAGAATAAAACACTAACTGCCACGGTAAAAAACAAAAATAATTATAGTTAATAATATCAATAATGACTCAAATATTACTCAAATCCATATTGATGTATCAAAATACAAAATAAAAGGCTAAAATAACAACACCAAATACATTACAAAATCAAGACTAAAATAGGTAGGTACCTAAAAATTAAATAACTAAGAATAAAGTAAACTTTAAAATACCTAAATTAAAAATAAAAATTTGAGTGTCTTCATGCAAACGTGCACCAACGTGCATTAAGATTTTTGTCGTATTGTATATCTGTTTTTGGTTTATCTGTAATAAGGCAATATACGCTGTTTCATGTGTATTTACTTTATCATTGCTTTATAGATGCGTTTCCATACGGAAATGATTGAATTATTAAGAGAATACATAGAACAGAGCACATCATGCGACGTCATTTGCAAGTAGAAATAATTAAACAAATACTTATTAGTTTTATATTTCAAAAATTGTTAAACAATAAAAAACGAACAAAAGATAAAGTTAAGTCTTAACTATAGGTAGGTAGGATTACAAACGTTTTCATAATTATCAAAGTCCGATTTACGCGATTAAGATTCAATTACCATTTTTAACAAAACAACAGAATTGGTATCTAATATCTACACAGATAATAATAAGTAACACTTCCCTACGCAGATATTCTCTTATATATTCTATTTAATAATTTACCCATTTCTTAAGACGGACCCCAAACTAATATTTAAAAAATTACTCGTATTCATATAACTAAAACAACATCTTGTCATTCTTGTCACAGCACACAGAAGAGCAAATTTCTATGTAACGTTACCATCAGCTTATGAAATCATTATCAAAAATCTAAAATCACAGTGGGCTTTTCTAATCTATCACAGTCTTCAATGCCTATTTTGAAAATAAACCTTATTGTTAATGTACCTACCCAATGCTGCAGTTGTTCAAGTTATTTGCAAAAGTAGCCTTCTTCAAGGTCGTAAATTCGCAATTGTTTCTTAAATCATCTAACTTTCTATTTATATGCTTAATTCAACAGGAGTTGAAATATTTCGTGAACGAATTTGTCTTTTCCAAACATTCGTTTGTGTTGCCTGATTAATTGTAAAGAGATAGAAAGGGAGGAATTTTTAAATCACACCTGAAAACTTCTATTGAGCTATTTTTGAATGGTACCTACCATGCGAACAGAGCATACAACTGGCTGAATTCGAAATATGAGTAGATTATTAAAACAAATGCAAGTCTAATTTATTTTGTCAACTGGTGAAAAATGTACCTAGTTCGAGCGGTAATTTAGAAGCATAGATACTTTAGATACCTACATAACTTTTTAACCACTTTGGACTGGTATTTCAAAAATTGTCCCCAAGGGTGGAGATTCTATGAATAAACGTAGTCCTCGGAGTCAGTGCTGCGTTCGACATATAACCTCAACATGATCCGTTCAGCGGTGTCAATGCCAACGTGGATGTACAACTTAAGTCAAGACACCTGATTCCGCATAATGCCAGCGATCGAACCGGTCAAGTCAATTTACCACTGCAGGGAAGATTTCGCGGACGAAATTCGTATAGAGCATCACACTCCTGTTGACTGGTACATTAAGGGGCTGTTTCACTATCCATTGTATAGTGTTAATTGACGGTTAAATGTGATGCCGTCTCTATTTATTTTGTTCGAATAGACGGAGACGGCATCACATTTAACCGTCAGTTAACACTAATCAATAGTGAAACAGTCCCTTAATATTACAAAGACCGTTAGTATCATAGAAACTAATCATGGACGGGCATGGCAGCGGGGTCAAACACATACTATCGTATCTCAGTTAAACACAGTTTAAAGATAACTAAGGAAAACAAAACCATGACACATTGGAGGCCCTAAGGCCGTTACTTAGGTTTAAATATTGTACTTAGTCTAAGTAAAGCACATGTTAGCACGACAAGCATTCGAATGATATTTGGTTTCGCTTATTTGATTTGCGAATGTATGTACAGTACACGATGGCTTAAACACATACATCGCTCATGGGATCTGTACAAGTACGTCATATTGTACAATGTACCTACATTATCCTGTTTCGAAAATATTCATTCTCAAGCGTCGAATCCGTCATTGTAGACACCGGTAGAATCTTTGAAGCATTTTCGAGCGATCACATCACGCACTGTGGCTATCCCTACTGTTAGGATGTGCATCAGGGCGAGGAATAGCGCAGTCAGGGTTACCACCACCATCGTCTGCTGCGGCTTGGACCAGTTGATCACGGGGTAGATAAAGGAGTTACCCCATCTGAAAATTGAAGAGTACCGATTAAAAAGCGATTTTTATAATAGTAGATATAACCTTAAAAGCATTTGCGAAAAACGTCAATTTTTGCTTAAATATTCTTGCGTATATCTGCACGCTCACGTTATTGTATATTATATTTTGTTATAGTAATCAGGCTAGTAGAAGTATAGAGGACGGGAAAAGTATGTACAGTCGAGAGCTCATGAAACAAGCCAAAACTTTAACGTGCTCTTGACTTGTACATACACTTGAATGTCAACATTGACAAAAAATAAAGGCTACATTTTTCGATTCTCTAGTAGATTCTCTAGGGGGGAGGGGGGAATAGCCCCCTTTGACCCCCTTGGCGACGTCCTTGCATTAAAGTAAACAAAGTCGTGATAGGTATATAGGTAGGTACAATTTTGTCTTTCTTAATATTTTGAACCGGTTTCTGAGTTATAATTAATACTGGCGAACCCTATATTATATCCTAACACATGTTACCATAGTCATTCATTTGCATGAGTTGAGACGTTCGCAAGTACATAGGTACGGTAGAATATAAAAATTCATATAACTATGAAAACCTGAAAACAACATTAGGTATACTTTTTTTTCTTTGAGCAGTCTTTCTGTGTTAGTCGCAAATTTTGCTTACGCTACACGATCAAGTATTCAACTTGACTCATTGATTTATTTTTCTGTCTGTGGTTAATTGCCGACATTTTATTGTATGATAATTATCATTTAATAATGCATTAGCCTTGATGGCGACCGCGCGTCTGATCTTCAAAGACACTTAATATTTCAAAATATGATTTATGCGGTACATCAGGTTATTCTTAGTGCCATAAAATGTGTGAAGATTTGTATGCAGATAAGCCACATCGGTTATTTGTATAATGTCAATGGTCATTATGGTTATTCATGCTAAATTTAATGAACCTCGACAAAGCCCTCCAATGAGTTGTTGCGAAAGATATTCGTTCGTTTCTGGGACCTTAACGTGAAGGCACATCTACGTGATTTAAGCGTGCGCAAATACAGCCAAGGTTTATTTTAACGGTTACCTATTCAGTTAGATTATGCTTCATGTTCACTTCATGTTGAAGAGTAAATAATTATTTCGTCATGTGTAAGTATTTAATGATCTAATAATATTTGTACACTAGCATTACCAAGTGTCAGCGTTAGGGAGACGAATTCTAACTTGGTGTGTATTAGAGAGTAAGAGTAGCTACGAGGGATGTGTTCAACCGTTGCCATTACCAGTGAGTTGGCGCCGTGAAGCATTATGTCCAACACTGGGTTAGGCAAGCCACCTAGTTCACTACTCGGTCTATTGCTGGAGTTACGTCAGTCACTAGTGCTTGTAGTATCTCACCGATAAAAGCAGGTAAGCCAATGAAAAGTACACCGGCTGCATGACGTGCGTACGTTAGTAGCTCTGTCAGATCAGCATGAATTGTCGCCGTGTAGCATTACGTCCAAACATTGCGTACGGCGCGTACTTCACTACTCTGTTGTTAGTTGGTTTGTATCAGATCCATTCTACTGACACCGTAGCATTTCCACTGAGTAGCGCAAGTAAGCCATTGTGAAATATATCAGCTGCGCGATGTATGGACGCCATTAGCTCCATCAGCATCACTAGCGAGTTGGTGCCGAAGCATCGCGTCCAACAATGGGTGCAGTACGTAATTAACTACTCGGTCTTTGGCTGGTGGGTGTTATATCACTTACGGATCGAGTCCACCGGCGCTGTAGTATGCCACCGAGAAGAGGATGTAAACTAGCGCGAAGTAAAGCGGCTGCAAAATGTGCAGCAGCCGCGAGGGGTGCGCAGACGCCAGCAGCTCCACCAGCATCACCACTGAGTTGACGCCGTGCACCATCACGTCCAATACTGGGTTTGGTGCATACTTCACTTCTCTGCCAGCTGTAATTTCAAATTTCAATTGAGTTATTATTATTTTTTCCCTTGATGGCGGCCTTAAGGCTTGGGCCATTTTTTTTTTTTTTTTTTTATTTTTATTTTTTTTTATTCGATTGGAAGGCAAACGAGCAAGTGGGTCTTCTGATGGTAAGAGATCACCACCGCCCATAAACATCTGCAATACCAGGGGTATTGCAGATACGTTGCCAACCTAGAGGCCTAAGATGGAATACCTCAAGTGCCAGTAATTTCACCGGCTGTCTTACTCTCCACGCCGAAACACAACAGTGCAAGCACTGCTGCTTCACGGCAGGATTAGCGAGCAAGATGGTGGTAGCAATCCGGGCGGACCTTGCACAAGGTCCTTCCACCTGCGCTGCCATGTCAGTTACGATGACAGGGTTACGGTTGATTCTGATGAACGCCAACAGTTTGACTGGATTGCATGTTTAGAAGCATGTTTGCAATCAGTGTCATATTTTTTTCTTTAGGTGAAACAGAAAGTATTTTATATCACAATATTGTATAGAGGTAACTAGATAAAGTTAGGCTTGTTGCTTATAGTAATGCCCCAAAAAAGTTGATTGTTTCAGAATAGTTAAAATTATAGGAATTATAGGACTTAATATAATAATTAATAATATTAATAATAATGAATAATATAATAATTAATAATATAATAATATAATAATCCCTACTAATATTATAAATACGAAAGTAACTCTGTCTGTCTGTCTATCTGTTACGCTTTCACGTCGGAACCGCTGAACCGATTTTGATGAAATTTGGTATAGAGATAGTTTAAACCCCAATAATCAGCATAGGATACTTTTTATTCCGGTAGAGGGCACCACCGCGCGATAACCTAGGTCCACGCAGACGAAGTCGCGTGCATAAGCTAGTCTTTTTGATATATTCTAAACAATGCCTATATTAGGACAGAAAGTATTCGACCATTCGATATAGGTATATAGAACCCGGCTTGGCTGGGTTACTTTTGAATTATGTAAATACTACTTATTCATATGAGTAATCTTATTCTAGCTAATATACCTAGCTAAGTACCTACACGAGTATCATTTGTTATCTAATACGTGCCTGATAAAGACGAAACATTATTTAATTTAAAGCAGGCTGAGTCAGCTTTTAACAAAGGTTTTTATAACGACATGCAATGTAAAAGAAAATGCAATGGGTTTTATTATTAAAGTTATTATACTTACATGTTCTTAATAGACACCAGTAGAATACGGTGATCATAAAAGAGACGGGAATAGAGATGTTGTAGAGCACCCAATAGGTCTTCACATACCACGGAAGACCGAATGTTGCGTCTGAAAATCGGTTTGCTATAGCATAAAATAATCAAACAAGGTTAACTCTTTTATCGCTTAAAGTATTATATCACAAGAACATACGTAGAACACAACTCCATGTGATACGAAACTGTTAAATAAAACGAATGACGTTAAAATCATCACTACTTGTTGAAAAGTAAGAAAGTTATAGGTAAACTTCAAGTAAATGAAGTTTGCCTATCCCTTTCTATAAAAATGCGATTTGATATGGACTTTGTATGGTTGTTTGTTATATAACATGACATGTGTATGTAAGTATACGTATGGTGGATATCTCTGTATGATTGTCAATAAAACATGCTTGTATAATTCTTATTGGACGTTATTTCGGTAACAAAACTTACAGGACATTGAAAAAACTGTCTCGGTTATATTATATGTATAATCCATTTCTTTAAAGTTAAGTATGGTCTCATGAAATGATGAGTTCAGTTACATGTTAGTTTTAACGATAACAAATCGCTTGCAAAAGCATCTTTGGTTCATTATAGAAAGATTTAAAAGGAATTAGAGTTCCAAACAACTAGTTAAGTACACACTTAACATTAACAAAAATCACGAGTCATCCTCATTATAAATAAGGGCATGCAGGTATACTAACAACAATCAAATTATCATGTCATTATTTCAAAACAAAAAATCTAGCACACGTCACAGTTAGATCACAGTTACGAGAGGCAGAGTTGGCTGTCACAACCGTGACATTCGTGACAGTAGATACAAAGGTCTCTGTGTCAGATAGATTAATCATGTAAGGCAGGGAAGCCTCCAAAGACTACAGAGGCAATGAGAGCTCTGGCCCAAGTGGCACAAGGCCGAGGACCACGGGACGTGCTCCGGAGACGTGCTTCGCTCCTTACATCACTTTTGTTATGGCTGTCGGTAAACAATAAAACAACATAACAGCCGCAGATTGGTATCTAGTGAAGAGTTTATGGTGTTTGCGTAGTATTTCGCGAATTACGTAAATAATTTTGATAGGTATAAGAATATGAGTAATCTCATCAACCATTTTTGCATTCCAAGTATGAACTTGAAACGAGCCTAGCCATTATGCCAATAATCATAAGTGCATACAGTAATACGTAGCAACAAGAAAGCACTTAGATATCTACATTAGGTAGGTATCTTGGTAATACAATCAAAAATGGATCGTTTTGGTCACTTATCTGTTACGAGTATAATCATTTATGCATTGTTAAAGATACAATTCTTTGATTTAATACTAATTTAGATAAAACGCATTTGTTGCGATTTAATGTAAGGAAGGAAAACTGCGTACCAATAGGTTCGTCGAAGTAAACACAGGCTGAAACGGCGACCGAGGAACCCGTGGTAAGGACGATTAGGAGGAAGGCCCAGTGTGTTAGGTATATGAACCAAAAACCCACCGAGATATCCAATGCCATGGGCGTCAAGACCATGGAAGCGACTAACGTGCTCAAGGAATAGAGGAAGAGGAAGCAGCGCAGAGAGAGCAGCGGGACGGCCGACCGGCCACTTTGCCAACAGCTCACGTAGAAATCCGACGGCGACGTGTGCCCTAAACTAAACATTCGCCAATGACATTGACTTTTAAAACATTCCGAGCTCGGCATTGTCCTGTTAAGCGGCACTAACACATATTCAGTTCATATCACGATCGAATTTATCACTTTAATTAGCTTAGAACACAATAATCTTATAAGCCACGATGGGTCAAGATAATAGAAACGATGTTGTACTTTGTTACATTACTACCATGTTTATCGAGGCACATGACTGTTTTCCGTTGCCATCAGTTAAGCACTGAAGACATTAAATGTTGAGTGCATTGAGGCGTGAACCACCTAAAATTTGAGATAGTACTGAACTAGTTTCTTGTTAAATCAAGGTCTTGCGACACGAACTTTGTACGTTGCTAGGCAATAAAGCGTTAAATGGACAGTTTGGTTCAACGGACTTAAAAACAATAGCAATTTGTAAACACAACGTAGCTGAACCTATGACTTGCTAAGTATTTATATGAATGGATATCTAACGACTTAATTATACCTAAATATTCATCACTTACTTATAATGTGTCAGTACAGGTACCTATATCTCTTCAAGATTTACTTTTATAGTGGGAAAGCTTCTGGATTGAAATAAATTAACATCGTAATGACGTCATTAACTTACACTCGTAAAAGCAGTTATTTCAATCGCTGTGATTAAACTGTAGTACACAGGTGTTTGCTTGATATAAATAAATAATAAATAAATAAATATCACGGGACAATTCACACCAATTGACCTAGCCCCAAAGTAAGCTTAGCAAAGCTTGTGTTATGGGTACTAAGCAACGGATAAACATACTTATATAGATAAATACATACTTAAATACATATTAAACATCCAAGACCCGAGAACAAACATTCGTATTCATCATACAAATATTTGCCCCGGCCGGGATTCGAACCCGGGACCTCAGGCTTCGTAGTCAGGTTCTCTAACAACTTGGCCATCCGGTCGTCAAATCGATCGTGATATGATGACCCGTATAAAATATCCTTCGCACGAATATACCTAGACATTTACTTTGCCATAATTAAAGGGCTGTATCGGATACACGGCAGATTAAAATACTGGTTGACATTCGTGCTTAGATAGGCCAGTTTACGCTGACTTTATATGGAGAATTCTTATGTTCAGCGAGCGAAATACTTGCCCAAACACATGGCAAGAGCGTGCTTCTAAAATGTGTCAGTATTCGCAACGCTGCGTTTACGGCCTTTTAAATAACACATGAAAATGCATATAGGTAACGTCAGAAATTCTTAACTTAAAGCAATAAATATCTCGAAGATCTTATTTGAAGTTAGATAGGAATGCTAGCTTTCCTAATTAAACCTACTAAATTTAACAACCTCGGTTTTGGCATTTTATATACGGCATAACTAATTAAGACATTAAAAAATAATACAGAGTTTGGCTATTCGATTTATAATGTTTCCTTTTACATACTCAGCTCTACCCACTTTTAAATATTCTCGAATGATATATGTACTTACATATACATAATAAAGTGTTCGGAAAGTGCTCTCACGGCCGAGATCGGGCGCATCTATTTGTGTTTGTGTCAATTAGAATGTTACTGCAGTGAGATGCGTGCCGTGTACACATGATATCGCGTAATACACGTCAATGTTGATGTCCATCGATAATACGTCGCGTTATGAAGAGTTCAGAAAAACTTAAGCGAGTAAATGTTGAAAGTTTGACGTCAACGATAAAGAATTAACATATTTATGTTAATTCTTGTGTGCATGAATGGCGGCTCACAGATAAATAGTTAAACTGCTTCGTTTTCTTTAATTCTTCAGATTACGGAATACGATTTACCTGGTAGATTTCCTGTATGTTTTTGAATGGTCACAACGACACCAAACAGCGACTCTACCATTATCAAAATTATTCCCCAGTGCGTCATGTACACGAAAAACATTTCTCGTGGGCCCCAGAAGTCGGCGTCAGACCAGACTATAATGAAGATAGACCAGAGAAGTATGGGTATTCTCCAGAAGAGTGGTGATGCTCGGCCTCGCCATGGCTTTGCGAAGAGTTCTGGAGCTACGTCGCCCGCTATCAATGCTCCCATGCAGCAAGCAGCGTGTTGTTGCCAGGTCCACCGAGTCATTTTGTCTTCAGTGGATTCTTGTTTTTATTAATGACAGTTATTTGCAGCAACCTCGGCCAGCCTGCGAACACGTGTTAGCAATTAATTGCGTTTGAAAACATACATTCAAAGGCAACGCCTCGTATTATTTAACAATTACCTACGTAAGTGTAAGCTCATTAGTGTTTTGCGTTCATTAAGAGTTTAAAAGTCTGCGAAAAACTTAAATAAGTGATCGGCACTACTAAGTACAGTCAGTTCATAAAGTTGTGAGCAAAAATTTGTTCAAAAATATCTGAACACGACTCTAGCATGTTGAGATATTTTTGATAAAATTTTTGCTCATAAGTTTATGAACACGACTGTACCTGAGCTAGTGTTACCTTATCATTAGTCAAAGTTGTTGCATCGGTCACTGACTGTCAAATGATTTACGCAAAGCGGTTTATTGAATGGCCGCGAGAAGAATTAGCGAGTTCATATTTGACCCTCACTTGCACCTGCACCGGTCAAGTACAGACAAATGGGGTCTTCTGTTTGTTTACGCTAGCTCATTCCTTATCTGCACCTATTGAACGATACGTAAGTATGAATTTGACGTTATACCCTAAACTTGGCAGCGTATTTTGTATATATTTAAAACTTATTTTTGCTAGCTCTACAAGAATCCAACGAGGTTTGGTTTTGATAAGTTTAGGATTAACAAAATAATGTATAACTCTTCAGTGAGCCGCATTGACCAATGGGAAATCATTAGCATAATGTTATATCAGTAAAATTTGTGGTGTGGGTAATTGTACGCCAAGTCAAGGCCAAGGTTTCGTTACGCACATAACTGTTGGTGGTCAAATATTTGCATCGTACATCGAGCAAATAGAATGGCTCCGTATGAGATTTATAACATACATCGAAGGTATCAAAGCTCTTGAATTGGGTGAACTATAGCTGTAAATGGGTATTAGGTAGGTAGGTAATGATTTTTTCCTACATGCTGATAGGTATGCTGAAAATGGGCCTGAACTGCTTCGAGAAAAGGATGGTACGGCCGTGCCGCTTTTTTGCTCGACTTGTATGGTGTGTAACTGTTAGGATAAAACATACTCGTTCAAAATCAAAAAATAAATTCCTTGTCAGTTGAAAATATTCTCAAGAGACATTGGGTTCCCAGAGCACCGTTTCCGTGTTGAATGGAATGATTGAATGGAGGTTTAAACATTGGCGAATAAATTAATAGCTAGTCGTTCTAACCAGAACTTCGTGTCGTACGGTCCCTCTGACACTTGTACTATTTAATACGAGAGCGAGAGGGACAGCACGAGACAAAATTCGAGTTCCGAGTTTCGCAGTGGCCCTGCAGGCGCGAAAGAATATATTTTCCGAGTTACTAGTTAAATGTTGTTTAATAAAATAATATTTTATACCTACATGAATAAAAACTTCTCTTTACATCTAGGATTTAATATTTGTGACATTGCTGTTTACGATTTAGTACAAAGGAAGCTACTGCCTTAGTAAATCCAGACTGTTTGTACGCAATCTCATTACATTCTTACGCGGAATTGGAAAAACCACAATTACAGTTGTCACATTAATTGCCTGTTACTTGAAACTCGTCATCTGACTTCATCACTTGACCCAGGTGTGCGAGGCCACCAAAGCCACCAAGGTCCCTACAAGGATCCTATCACACGACTGTTCAAAGAAAATGATAGTTTTTTCCCCATCTCAAACCTTTATTTTTTTCGTGCCGTCGAGGTTGCGAGATTCTATTTTTTTACCAAAAAGTCTAGCGGTCTAGCGGTAAATTTACTGAAAACATATGGAAAATACGACAACAATCATAATTCATTGGCAGGAGAAGATGTGAAAAAGGCATCAATTGTAAAAGAAAATACTGAACCACCTAATACTGTTTTGTCTGTTCTGTGGGAAATACACGTGTGTATTCTATTAATAGTAACAATTCTATTCCTCTAACCATGGCAGACGAGAAAAATGGAAGACAAACAGGGCTACTACAAACCTTGAAACTCGAAGTTCGTGTCTTGCGGTCCCTCTGACACTTAATACGAGAGCGAGAGGGTTTCGAGTTTCGTATTAGCCCTGAAGATGTGATAAGAGTCAGTAGATAACTCTATATAAGGTAGATGTTCGAGTGCTCGACACGCTAATGTCCAATAGAAGACGACTACACCCTGCTGTCATCTCTATCGCTAATGACATAAGATTAAAGATGCCAATTATTGACACAGTACCGAGCCTTTTACCTTAAGTTCCTGTGTTGTTATTGGTTTTCAATATAGTCGCGGCATTGTAGGTAAATATTATTCAAAAACGAATATACGTAATTAAACAAATTAATGTAAATAAAACAATTAAACGTCGTTGGAGAAATATTTGATCAATACGCCGTACCGGACTCTTGCGACAGCCTCTGTTGCCCTTATAACGACGTTCTCACGTGTGTTGCTGTAATTGCCAAAGCATGTGCGGTGTACCACGAACAATAAAAGTTACACAAAATGTGTACAATCATTAATTGACTCTATTACTAGGGCCGTGTCTAATCTGATGGGCATTCCGTGTCTATGTACATCCACTGCAATGTTGAAGCAGTATAGTTTAAGTATAAGGTTGGTATTTTTCAAGGTTTGTGTAGAAACCGAGGAAAACGATCTATCAGGAGGTCGGTAGGATGTGGTTGCGAAGCGTTTCACATCCGCTCTCCGCTCCTTTTCAGGGTCCTGTTAAATAATACTACTTACCATATCGTTACGGCATAAAGTAGGTAATTATAATTACGTACGAGGATTAAACTGTTCTTTCATTTCAGATCGCAAAAAGAGGAGTGTTTTTAAATATAAGCAGTTGAGAGTGTAAAACTGACACGAGCTTAAATTATGGGCTACAAATCTTTTATTTATTACTAGCTGTTGCCCGTGACTCCATTCGCTTAGAATTCGTTTACTGCTGTCCCGCAGGAATTACGCAATTTTCCGGGATAAAAACTATCTTATGTCCTTCCCCGGGACTCAAATTATCTGTGTACCGAATTTCATTTGCATCGATTTAGCGATTAAGATGTGAAAAGGTAACAAACAAATGAACAGATTTACAAACTTTAGCATTTATAATATAAGTGGGGTTGCCCGCGGCTGCTTAAGGGACTATCACTACGGCTTTCTTATTTCAGTGGCAAGTTACAACCAAGATCTTTAATTTCTTTAACTTCTGTGATTGATCACAATATATTTACCTCTCCAGTCATATCAAGAAAAAAAAGTTAAAGCCCGACCAGGAAAATAAAAAACCTGCATTAGGGGCGCCAGATTAGCAATAATTAGGCTAAGTATATAGTTAGTCATATATATATATATATATATATATATATATATATATATATATATATATATATATATATATATATATAGTCATATAGATATAGGTTTTTGATGAAATAAAATAATTTTTAATTAAAAAAAATAAAAATTCAATCTGTTTATCTGTTTATGTTTCACTACTTAATAACAAAAAAAAATCTTCCGCTTAGACTCTCTTAATATTTAAAGATTTTATCGAATCTAATTATAAATCAAATTATAAAGAACAAAGTTTATGACTTAAAGGGCTGTTTCACCACCCATTAATAAGTCAATGACAAGAGTAGGTAAATGACATAAATTGTTTGGTATCATATAGTACCTAATACGTTAGTCGGAAAGGTTGTTTATCAGCATTTTTTCAAAAATATTTACCAGTTGTTTTCCAGTTTTGTTTTGCATTGAATCATCATTATGGAAGTCTATGTTCAAAGCGCCTGGCGAAGCGTAAAAAATTAAAGCATTTACATGCATATTTTAAATTATATTGAAATGATCTGCCGTTGAAGTTAAACTATAGTCCGCTTAAAATAGGTACATACAATAAAAACAGCGGCTAAGAGCGTATCGGAACGCCCAGGATAGGGTTTCGTAGCCATTACGAAAAAATCAAGGAATATTTTTCTAAGGATTTGGTATTGTGTACGGATGCTCGAATCCTCCAAGTTTAGATAGGTATGTTATACCTTATATAGGCTGCTATTTACTCTTAAACTAAAAATAATTCTCAAGCGAACTTAGACACTATAATTTTCTTTGTAAATTTGATAAATTGACTACCATTCTGATTTTTTGCAAATTTTTCCACCCAACAGTTTAGATTTAAGAGGGGTGTGACGCTCGATTTTGATGAAAATTTGCACTTTAAAGTATGAATATATCATGGACAAAGTAGGAATATTTCGGAAATATAGCACTGAATAGAAAAATGGTCTTAGCAACCCCTCAATGGGTTTAAAAGACCTATCCAACGATAGCCTGTACTATAGGGTTAGTCGGGAAAAAAAACACCCCACTTTACGTCTATAGGAGGTACCCTAAAAAAATGTTTTCAATTTTTTTTATTTTACCACTTTGACGGCGTGACTGATATGTATATTCATGCCAAATTACACCTTTGTAATACTGAATGCTGGCCGAGTGTAACAGTGGCACAAGTCAAAATATTAAAATTAATTTAATATGCTCATATTACTTGTATAAGTCCAGTTGTCAAAACTTTGGTGTGCTTTTTCTCGAAATTTCAATATTTTAACTTGTGCCACTGTAACACTCGGCCAGCGTGATGATCTTTGAGCTTAGTCGCGGACGGACAGACAAACGGACTGACATGGCGAAACTATAAGGGTTCCTAGTTGACTATGGAACCCTGAAAAACGAATTTACAATTAATCAATAATATTAATCATCATCATCATCATTATCTCGGCCTATATACGTCCCACTGCTGGGCACAGCCCTCCTCTCAGAATGAGAGGGCTTAACGATCGCATTATGTTTCTTGTCTTGTGTATTCGAATATCTGCGAATTTAGCCAGATGATTTTTAGGCAAGATGATGCCGTGTACCAGTTGTATTTCAGACTACCTGATTCTAACCCACTATCGGATTGTACCTACTGGTTCATTAACAGATATATCGGACCCATTGCCAGTTGTAACACTAGTGTTTGTTTACATTTATAATTATTTTTCAATTTAGTTTTTATTTCAATTTATTGGCAAGGTCTGACCTGCTCCTCGGTTTTTTAATTACGGAAGATTGGGATATATTTAAAAACCGGCCAAGAGCGTGTCGGATACGCCCGAAATAGGGTTCCGTAGCCATTACGAAAAATTTAAGTAATATTTTTCAAAGGATTTCGTATTTTATAAGGAATCTGCCAAGTTTAGGTATATTTTATACCTTACGCTGCTATTTACTCATTAACTACTAATAATTCCCAAGCAAACTTAGCCGTTATAGTTTTCATTGGAAGTTTGATATACTGACTACCATCCTGAATTTTTTCAAATTTTTCCACCCACCGGTTTAGATTTTAGAGGGGAGGGGGACGCTCGATTTTAATGAAAATTTGCACTTTAAAGTTGAATATTTCGCAAACAAATGACTGAATCGAAAAATTGTTCTAGTAAACCCCTAATGGTTTTAAAATACCTATCCAACGATACCCCACACTATAGGGTTGGATGAGAAAAAAAAATCCCCGCCACTTTACGTCTATGGGAGGTAGGTACCCTAAAAAAAATTGTTTTTGAATTTTTAATTGTACTGTTTTGTCGGCATAGTTTACCTTTATATTCGTGCAAAATTATAGCTTTCTATCATTGATAGTCCCTGAGCAAAGCCGCGGACGGACAGACAGACAGACAGACAGACGGACAGACAGACAGACAGACAGACATGGCGAAACTATAAGGGTTCCGTTTTTGCCATTTTGGCTCCGGAACCCTAAAAATAATATATTGTCATTTTGTAAATCACTTTTAAAGTAATTTTTTAATGGTTTTTGGTGTTTTACCGCAAAAATGACCCACAATATCCAAAATTACCTACCTACGAATAAACAATAAGTCAGGAATTGTCTGTGTTATAAAAATGGCCCTACAAAAGTTGTGTCCTAGTAAGCAGGGCTTAAAAATCGTGTCCTGCGCGTTGTTAGTCTCACATTTACCTCGAATGGACTCGCATTTGAATCATAAGCCGTTTTGTTTTTAATTGTGTTCACTTTTTGCGTGGAATCTGTTCCTGGCTTGTTATTTATTTTATTCGTAGTTGTCAGGTGAAGAAATTAGTTCCAGTAGCCACGCTGCAATACATACGCACGCACTTACCTACATTCACACTTGTCTTGAAAATTTTCAGTAGAAATACAAAACAATACAATACAAATATTCTTAATTGTACACCAATATTCTTAATTGCATAAAATATTTCATTTCATTTCCACAAATCAGTACAAAAAATCTGTATATTACATATTCCGTTCAAATATATTGTTTTAGTTAGTTATTTAATTTAATTTTAAATAAAATAATACCGCAAGTATTTATTGAGATATAATAGGTATATTATCTTTTAAACATGTAATAACCGCAACGAATATAACTTAATTTGCTCTTTGAGTTTATGTTAGAATGACTAAAATAGATTTCTTTAAAAGAGTCCTTAAACTATAACCGGTTTTGGGGACCAGGATTTGAAATAAATTATTCAGAAAAATAAAGTAGGTATGTACGGATTCAAACTACAGAGGATTAACGATCTTAGGGAAAAAAATTAAACTTTGTATTTTTTGTCTATCTTTGTCTCGTGTGTATATCCATTATTATTTATTATAGACGTAGTCAGTAGTCAGTTTTTTTTAGAGATGTAAACCCTCGCTGTGCAAGTCCGACTCGCGCTTGGCCGGTTTTTTCATGTGTACGGTTTCGTATACGTTTTTTATTTCAAGTAAATACATAATGCGGAAATAATCGGCCCGTAACGTTTGTGTTCTGCGCTAGGTACCTACTATTCCGGTATCATTTTAATCGTCTATAAATAAAACGAGGCTCTTCTATTTTAAGCTCGCAATAGGTCAGTATAGTACAAGCACACTTTGTAAGCTGTGAGATTAAATTATTTATAAATTTATTAAACATTATTTATAGCTTTCCTGGTATGATTTTTGCGTGTCATCAATTTTATTTTGTCCAATTGTCCAGTTGAATAACCCTTTACAGTTGAAATCCTGATTAAATTTTTTTATTCAGCTGAAAGCTTAGGATATTATATGAAAACAAAAATTCGGCTTAGTGCGCGTCAGGTCATGCGCTATGCAGGGTTCTGTACTAAATATACTACAAATATTCAAAATTAAGTTTTGATTGACTCGTTAACTTGTAAAGCCTAGTATTTAGATAATTTTCCTTTTAAATTCATATGTGTATCCTAATATCATTAAATCTATATGTTTAGCTTACGGAGGGAGGGGGGAGGGAGGAAGGGGTGACAACGATGACAATTACCTCTGGCAAAAATTAACACTTTAACTTTAAAGCCTAACATTTTTCAAAAAGATCCCTAATTCGAATAATCATCTTAGGCTTTAAAGACTAAGCCGGGGACGGACGGACAGAGATGGCGGAACTAAGTATAGAGTTTCTTGTAGAGCTACGGAACTCTAAAAAGGGGTGATATCATTGTAACGGTTTTTGTGTGCTCCGATGGTATTTTGGGTGATAACTTATTATTTTAATTACTTAATTTTGGATAATTATGTAGGGGAAACTGTTGTACCTTCGAAATTTATTTTAATATCATGTGCTAGGCCATTTGAACGGTCGGCGGGAAGTATCGAAGTAAAGTTAGTAACGAAACGCAACGTTGCATGTGCTGTGTGAGAAAATCACGGAAATAAAAATCCCTGTAATCCCTTTTTTTGAACTCTAAATGAAGCTTATTTATTTAATGTTTTAATTTTTCGTAATAAAAGTCAATAAACTATGTTAAAGTTACGTTAATTAGCTACGGAAAAATAGGATTGTTTCAGCCTAAACCTAAATCGATGTGCGATTTGGACGCATTTTTACTTAAAAAACTGGATACGTTGTACCTAGGACACTAAAAATACGTTGTACCTTGGCCAATGAAATTTAATAGTAATAAAATATATATTTTTGTACCGACCATATCTTGATGCTGAGAGGTATTTAAGTTAAAATTAAGTAATTTAGTCGTTTAATCAATACGATTTCATCGTGTAATCAGCGTCTAAACAAAAAAACTAAGGTAAATTTCTGTTTGATCTATAAAATAATATGTACGAACTTGGCGGTAAAACTGCTGTGTGCCAATAACCAGTAAATAAGTCAACGATTCTATAAACAAATAAAACAAATAATCATTCAATATTTTCTTGAAAAAAATCACGTGTCCAAGGTACAACCTCGAATGTCCAAGGTACATCAGGGGTGTTGTACCTTGGACATTTTTCCCTTTTTTTTTCGTAAGCCTACCGTCTCAAAATTAAGAAACGAATCGCTTAATTTTTTACCGAATAACATAGCCTAATGATGTATCTTTACATTTTTTTATATCTGGCGTGTATTCCATAATTAGTTATTTTTCTAAAAATCAAAAAAAGAAAAACTGTCCGAGGTAGAACAGCTTCCCCTAAGCGTAGAGTTTTTTAGTCAAACTAAATGTAATTACTTTTCAGTGTAAATTAAATGGCTACGTGAAATTAGTTCTTTTCTATCAAGTTCTTCTAAAATTACATTAGTAAAGCACAGGACTCGCGCGTCGAGGGTTCCTTACATCTCTAAACAATCAAACTGGAGTATACTTGGTTTGGATAGGTATTTAACTAAATGTAAACAAAACAACGTCGATTGGTGTCTTAAATATTGAATTGAAATCCCCCCATTAAACTATTTAAATATTTAGATTTCTGTATTGGTCTAGTTTGTGTTACAATGATACATAAGTACCTAAAATGTTTAAAATTCTTTAATGTACCAAATCTTTTTTATATTTAAAGTTTTTTTATATTTAGTTAAATACCTAACAAAAACAAGATGGGCCAATCAACTTTTTTACCGACACTTTGGGCGTCTCCTGCGTTACCAAAATTGTCTCTGGCGTTACCAAAAAATCGTACTTCCAACAAGATATTTCACGGTTTGATACGATGAACTTATTTAGGATGGCGTGTATTCATGTACACCATCTATTTAAATACAGAAAAAACATGTTTACTTACAAAAATCTGCAATTGTTTGAAAAATTTCGCGGACAGATTAGTGTCGGTAAAAAAGTTGATTGGCCTACCACCTCGTTGAGTTTCTTGCCAGATTCTTCTCAACGGCGTATTTTTCCGAACCGGTGGTATTTTTTTGACTTTATTAAGCACTTATCATAGCCTAAATTGAATTAAGTTATTTTGACTTTGCCTTTGGCTACGGACGCGCTAAAAATTAAAAAAAACACGTGTAATAAAAACAAATGAAACTTTACCTTTTAATTTCGTAAGTACACAAATCACTTATGTTTATCCGTGCACTGAACTGATATTCCCAGGCGGTTTATTGTTATAGCGCGCAGCACGCGTGCGCGTAGGGCGGCGCACGACTGAGCGCGGATGATTTGTGCGCGGATGCTGCGCGGGCGCACCGCGAACTCAAGGTGATACTGATACCGTAAGACACCTTCACGCGTCGCCTATGCTTGCGATGCCATTTTTTGCGTAAAAATCAAAAGCATAACCGCAGCGCTTATCTCATTACTATTGCCCGGTAATCGTTATGAAGTGGGTTAGTAGTATTTAATTGTTAAGATTATCACCGAGTTGGGTTGCGTTGATGTGAGTGACGGCGCAGTTGCGTTGCTTAGGCGATATGAAGTATTTAAACTTTTGATTATTTTCTACCCTTGTTTTTTTTCTTTTTCTGGCCTTGGGGGAGGCCTATGTCCAGCAGTGGACGATGATGATGATTATTTTCTAAATTTGTTGCACGAAATAAATACAAAATGGCTAAGTGTCATTTGGTCCTGCACACGAAGGGTTCTGTACAGTCAACATCATCACTATCTGACAAAAAGCGTGTATAAATATCTGATACGACTTTATTTCCAGAACCGGTGGGACGTATCATATTTTTGAATGCTCTGCTGTGGTAGATATCAATAAATGCAGTTGACTGTACCACCGTACAATTGCCGTTTGAGCATAAAAGCCTTAAGCCTCAATGTTTCAAGTTTTAATAAATATTATTTGTTTGTGTAGTATGCATAGTAAATTCCTACTAATATTATAAATGCGAAAGTAACTCTGTCTGTCTGTCTGTTACGCTTTCACGTTGAAATCACTGGACCAATTTTGATGAAATGTGGTAGGTACATAGGTAGTTTGAACCCCAAGGATCAACCCCAAGGTCCTAACCTTTTATTCCGGTAGCGCGATAACCTAAATCCGCGCAGACGAAGTCGCGGGCATAAGCTAAGTAACTTATAATTATATTTATCTGATGAGCGACACAGTAGCGTAGCGTAGTGGGTGCAATTTTGAGGGGTCGGCAAAATTCTAGTATATTTTAAAATATATAGATAATAATATATTAGCACCTACGGTTTAGTGTGAGCACGAAATTTTCCATTACTTATATTGTGACGAAATCGGAAATCCCCTTTTTTCCCTTTTTTAAAACCTAAACAAGAGGGAATTTTCTTCCGCCCCGGGCGACTGATACGTCACTGGAGTGAAATAAACCTTTATACTTACAGCGATGAATCTGATAGCAGGTCAAAACAAGGAATTTTTTTCTTATTGGGGCACCACCGGGTACAATGGAACACGTGTGCAGAACTGATTCACGTCAAGGTTCTGTAATAGTTATTTTAAAATCGTATTAGAAATGTAATAAACAAGTAGATAGGTACCAAATATAATAATAGGACATATAATAAACTGGTTTTATTTGACGTAAGAACCCGCGCGCGCGATCACGGCGGCACACAGCCGAGAATTATTGATACCTATTTATGTAAATTAACTAACATATTTTTGTATTCTGTTTGGCCACAATAGGTATACACCTATTATTGATATACATATTGTAAATTATTATTGCAGAAAATTATGACCCTGTGTTGCTTAGCGTTCAACATGAGAACGGCTGAACCTATTTAATTATGTTTACGTCATTTTAATTGTCATGAAGAAAATTACCACATCCGAGCAAAGCCGGGGCGGACAGCTAAACTGAATAATACTAAAAATACAGCAAAGTGAGTCATTCGAGGGGTGAATAAAAGGGGAAGGCAAGGCAACCACCACTTAGACTAAATAAGGAAGGAGGGGTTCAATAGCCTCCAAAATCGAACAAGCCACCCAATTCGTCTACAATCCGACTTCAGAATATTCTACTTACGTGAATAAAACCCTGCTAAAATGTCTGTCGAGCTGCGCGCAAGGGTCCCGTATAATATGCAGCAAATATTGAATACTAGCCTGCTGCATGCGACTCTGTCTGCGTAGAATTCGTTTATCGTTATCCCGCGGGAACTATGCTATTTTCCGGGATATAAACTATCTTATGTCCTTCCCCGGGACTCAAACTATCAGCACACTGAATTTCATTTAAAGCGGTTTAGAGGAAACAAACAAACAGACTTACAAACTTTGGCATTTAAACTAATAGGCATATTTATATTGGTTCACTGTACGAATAAAATTTGCTGCGACAGACTCGCGAGTGATGATATATAAGCCTTATAGCATTACTTATACCCTTATAGTAGTGTTCCATTTTCCCATTTGAGATTACGGAGCCCTAAAAACCGGCCAAGAGCGTGTCAGACACGCCCGAAATAGGGTTCCGTAGCCATTACGAAAAAATTAAGTAATTTTTTCCAAGGATTTCGTTTTGTACGGAATATTCCTAGTTTAGGTATATTTTATACCTTAGGCTGCTATATACTTTTAAACTACTAATAATTCTCAAGAAAACTTAACCGTTATAGTTTTTCTTGTAAGTTTGACATACTTACTACCATCCTGAATTTTTCAAAATTTTCCACCCATCGGCTTAGATTTTAGAGGGGGGGGGGGGGTAAGCTTGATTTTAATGAAAATTTTCACTTTAACGTTGAATATTTTGCAAACAAATCACTGAATCGAAAAATCGTTTTAGGAACTCCCAATATGGTTTTAAAAAACCTATCTAACGATACCCCACACTACAAGGTTGGATGAGAAAAAAAATCATCCCCATACGTCCGTGGGAGGTACTCTAAAAAAAATAAGTAATTTTTTATTTTTTTATTTTAGGTACCATTTTGTCGGCATAGTTTACACATATATTCGTGCAAAATTACAGCTTTCTAGCATTGATAGTATCTGAGCAAAGCCGCGGACAGACATACAGACAGACAGACAGTCATGGCGCAACTATAAGGGCTGGTTCTGTTTTTAACATTTGGCTACGGAACCCTAAAAAGATAAAAAAATAACAGCTGTAATTTGCCAACTAGTCTCAATTACAGCCATAAATATATTTTTACAATTCTTGAATGATATTTTGTTTTGACAGATACCTACTCGTATGATTTCGAACATCGAGGCATCATTTAAGTTTTTAAATTTAAAACGCCTTAATATAAACATATCGCAAAACGTTCGCTAAAGTAATAATTGCAAATAATTCACTACAAGCGACTTAGCGGCAATAAACCTTACCATTTTTACGATTTATTTTCCTGCCGCACGGATAGTTTATTTTCCTGCCACAGTTTACAATACAATATTCATTTATCAAATCAATTATTTCCAGACTCGTTATTCGTCAGCTCGAAAAGCTTTTATAAAGTTATTCACCCACGTGACGTAAGGGGCCGGCCCCGGCGTGTTCCACGCATGATCGCTAGCCACTGCGATGAATAAAACTAAGCCAAGGAAGAAACTCTTGCTAGGTACGTACAGTCAATACAGTACAGT
Organism: Choristoneura rosaceana; assembly: GCA_037349165.1. Classification (NCBI taxonomy): domain Eukaryota; kingdom Metazoa; phylum Arthropoda; class Insecta; order Lepidoptera; family Tortricidae; genus Choristoneura; species Choristoneura rosaceana. Next base: position 6,429,944 of record JAZBNJ010000026.1, read on the forward strand.
GCCACAAACTTATTTGACAGGTCAGAACTTTGTAAACAAATTCACCATAGCGCCACTGTCCACTCACTGACTCTACAATGGTAGAGCAAAGTGTCAAACTATCTACTATGTAACTGACAGCTTACGCTATCCGTCATTATTAGACATGGGTAATCTCAACTTCGCGAAGATTCTTGTACATAAATTGGCGATACCGCTGGCGCAGCTCGAGGGCAGTGCTAGCAAACTGCCCGCAGCTGTGCCTGTACCACTACCATGAGTTTACAGTGACCGTACTCGATAGCGACGGCGTAAATTATTTGTAGAGGCGCTGTACAATTCCTCGTACAAATAATTTACGCCGTCAGTATCGAGTACGGTTACTGTAAACTCATGGTAGTGGTACTGGGGTGCTCGTCGTGCTCCATCTCTGCGCAGCAGCTGATAGCGAGGTACGCACAACAGCTCATAAAGCCCTTAGGCGTTTTACCCAAAAAAATCTCTTGGGTTTTATTTAGGGGTTGCAATCAAGTAAGTCTGCATCTTACGACACTGATGGTTACGAGCAAGTGCGATGAAAAAAAAAAATAACATAAAATAGAACCATGAAAATATTTTCATGGTTTTTTGTAGTCGGTTCTATTTTTTTAACCGACTTCAAAAAAAGGCGGAGGGTATCAATCCGGATGTATTTATTTTTATCCTCAAATTATAGAACCTCAGAACTCCGTCAGTTATGAACCGATTTAAAAAATTTTTTTCGTTCATCTAGAAATGCTTTCAATTAGGTCCCATAAGCACCAAATCAGGATTGGATCCTAGGGAAATCGAGGGAACTCTTCAAATGTTGTAGTAATACCTATAGTAAATTCGATATATTTAGTAGTAACTCGTGCATTTGCTCTTGAAAATCATCATTTGGTAAAGTGGAACTAATGATGAAGAGCACAGTTGACCATCGCAGTTACTACTCAATTAAAAGTATTTCATGGGATGAATCTTAATTACTTTGACACAGTTGCTAAGCAACTTATGGTCCTCGTAATGATTAAGTATGGTAAAACGGGTGGTGAAGTACCAGGACTTCTCATAATGAACGTCTCAGCATCGGAAATAGCAATCTTTCATAAAAGGTTACAAAGTAAAGGAAAAACAAGCTGAGAATTTTTCCCTATGCATCACATATCTCAGCTTGTTTTTACAAAGTAAAGTAAAAACAAGCTGAGATATGTGATGCATAGGGAAAAATTCGTGTCTGTGCCGTTGACCAGCAGTGGTGTAGCGGTATAGCACGCGGCACGGAGTGCCGAGGACCTGGGTTCGATTCCCAGTGTTGGTCTTATTTTTCTGGTTTTTCTGTGCATCTATGTTTCGGTTTGTATTTTCAATTTGGCTTTCATTTATTATTATGTGTGTGTGCGTCTTTGTTACATGAAAGTAAATGAATTGAATTTGAATTTACTTTCTCATTTGTTTTTGATGGGATAAGAGCGTCTCAAATTGTTTGATCATTGCCTATTACAGTGAAATCTGTTGCTGCAGCAAGCTGGGCTCAGGCAATATGCAGGCAATCAAAGTGAAAATGCAGGAGATATCTGAGCCTGTATAAGAATAAATAATTTCGATGTGCATAGACTGTTATATAGGATTTTCGTTTATAAGGAATACAGGATTAAAATGCAAGTACTTGTTTACTTAATTATATTTATTAATTCATTGATCACCATCATAACTAGGTAACTAACAATAATAGGACACAACGATCATTTAGAAGACGACGACTGAGCATGTAATATAATTTAATGCGTAAGATAAAGAGTTTTTGTCACTCATTACTTAGGTACATCCATAATCCATCTTCCACCTTTGAGATTCACCGATACGGTCAAAATTTATTGCTTTGCATCATTGCTTATCGTTATTTTCACAGCAGTGCCTACAAATTTCTAATAGTAGGAACATTTAATTCATGTAACTAACTAGGTACATAAAACTACATTTTTATAGCGTTATAAATAATTACATAAAAGGTCTAGGTTTTATTATTTCTTTTATGGCATCAGAAGCTTAAGCTAAGCTTAATACCTAACAATGCGTACCTAATACCATTGTACTATGAGTACCTAGGTTCTAATAACCTATTTCAGAGTTGATCTCGTTAAATTCCAGGGATATATCTAATATTTAGTTGAAATCTGCGTACCGAAAAAAAAGTAAATAATTTTTACAGCTGTAAAACAGAGCTATTTATGTTTTACGGAATAAAATGTAGGCATCACATTCACGATGCAGGTAGGTAGATACAGTTTACGCCAATTCAACAAAGATCAGCTCTTAATCACAATATTTATCACAAATTAAAATAATAACATAATTATGTTGAATAAGTATAATTATTAATTACCACAAATAAATGCATGCACAAATATGTATAGATACACTCTGTATGAAGCATGACTGTATCCTGCAGACAAACTGTGTAAACAGTTTTGCAGGGCTATGTGCAAAAACCTATGTAAGATTGATGACATGACAAATAAATACTTTTCATTAATTCATTCATTCACATGAACCCACAACGTATCGTTGCGATTAGTTTTTTCGCAGGGTCTTATTTTAATCTTAAATCCACAATGTAATTGATTTCTAAATCGATAAATAAACCATGGATAAGACCAAGTAAGTGCTTTACCATTTTCAAAGTCAGTTCCTATACCAAATTAAAACTATAAGTAGGGAGCGAAATTTTGATGCCGGTGACGTCATTATGACGCAAATTGACATATAGGGTGTTTTCATAAAATATACACAACGTATCAAAATAGTGACATTTAGAAGTACTGGCCGTCTCAAGTGTCAATAAAATATCCGTAAACTAAAGAGGCCAATAAGTTGTTGAGACTATGAATATTCTTTGTAAAAGAACTAGTTTTTTCCGTGCGGCGTCAAAGTTTCGCTCCCTGACAATAAGGCTGATTATCACACTGACTTGTAAATATTATAGTGTTTGGCGTTTTTCACATTGAGCCTTAGGCTGCGTTTCCACCAATAATGTGCGAGGATATGTTGAGAGGAATGTGTTTTTCATGAACCAATAGAAACGCTTCATTTACCTATCACCTATCCTCGCTCCGCATAGCTGCAGGGCTACTACGAAACTCGAAACTCGAAGTTCGTGTCGCGCGATCCCTCTTACACTTATACTATTTAATACGAGAGGGAGAAGGACGGTACGATACGCATTTCAAGTTTCGAGTTTCGTAGTTGCCCTGCTGTTTTCACTTTCCTCTCAATGACACATCCTCGCACATCTAAGGTTGAAACGCAGTCTCTAAAGGTGGTAAAGGAATACTTTAGTAAGTCACTATGAAAGTATACTAGTGTAGTAGGTATACTTAACATTTGCAGATTAAATATTAAAATTATTACTGACTATACATTATTATTATTATGTCTTTCATAAAGCATAATCTAATACGTAATTCTTGAAATCATATACATTTTTAATTATTTTTGACTCTTTAATAAAGCCATTTAAGTAGATAATCATAATTGAATAAACAATACTAGCTATTATAAACTTATTAATTGCCTTTAGTATAATTATAAGGCTGGTATGATGGTTTTTGGCATAACTTATTACTGTTTAGGTAACTTGCAAAAAATAAAAATACACTTATAAATATTATTAGCACAAAGAATTTCAACCTTTGGTAAAATAGTACAAGCCAACATAGCTGGGCACCGTTAATCAAAAGGTTAACTTCGTTAATCGCTAATCCGCTACTAAGAAAATTAACTTCGTTAAACGTTAAAGCGTTACATTTCGGAAAAGTTAACGCAAGTTAACGTTAATCGTTAATCCGTTAACATTTGATAAAAAATGAATCCCAGTATCAGTTTTCATTAGAGATACTCTAAACTGTATGATCTACCAATTACATACTTATTGAAATCTTAAATGAAACCGCATAGTTCAGTTTTTATATTTTTTGCGTTGCCAAAATTGACTGGACTATAGTCGCGATCGACCGGTTGGCCATCGCTGCTATAAACACATTTAAAACCGTATTTTTTATCAAAAATTCTAGGGTTTAATGAATGTACGAACGATTGAATGCTCGACATTCTCATCGATATGGCCCAAGCCCTAACTGATTTTACGTTATTTTATTATCTACGTACAAATGTCATGTCCAGAGAAGAAGTTTTTTACTGTGATAATGAAAATTACTGCTGTGTTTAGAAATCGGGTCGGTTTGTATGCGTGCGTACGAACATTTTGCATTTTTCATTATCTTGTAGATTGCACGATGTGGGAGTGCATCGCCCCTCCCCCCGCGAGTTTAGACAAAAAAAAATGATTGGCAGTCCGTGAGCGATACCATCTTCTTTTAGTTGAATACTCAAAGGACACGGCGCGTGCGTGCGGTATCTCTTTGATAAATAGTAGGTACCAAATTAACGATTAACGGTTTTAAGGACATTTAACGGAAGTTAACGAGTCCGTTAACATTTTTTGAAGTTAACTTAAAAGTTAATCCGTTAGTCAAAATGTTAACTTCGTTAATTAACGATTAACGGATTAACGAGTTAATGCCCAGCTATGCAAGCCAAGTATTTAACATGCCTAAATACACCTTTCATGTGTAGATAGGTACCTACCATATTATAATGTATATCCTCAGATTATTCCGGTTGTTAAAAAATTTACGGATTACAAAGATAAAGAAACGTATACGGTAGAGAGCGTATATGAAGAGACTTTCGGAATACTGAGTTTTATTTCCAACTGTGAACGAATGTCCATAACCCTAAATCGGGTTCACGTATCACAAAAGTCATGAATGCAAATGAAAACCCTAACAGCTGTGCCATCATTATTCATCTGTCGATGGCGCCGTTTACTGTTAAAAAATTAAATACCTACATAGTTAAACCTGGATTAAGTAAGGCAAAATGATAGTTCTATCTAAATATATTTGTACTACTTAACCCTGTGTTAATCTCAGAGGTATATAAGATGTTTTAAAATTAATCTGAAATATTTTAGCAGATGGTTGGGTTCGGTTGGTTGCCCCCTGTAAGACGGGCTTGCGCGGATCAAATTTAACCACATAGCACCGAGTTTAAGTACCAGGGTTAAGTAGTGCATAAATGTATAGAACTGTCACCCTTTACCCAGGTTTAACTTTTTTTAAACATAGATCGCTTAAGCGGCCCTAAAGTTTTTTAAAGTAGTGACGATATACCGAGCAGCAAAAAATCTGGCCCTCAAATGTATGCACTTAGAGGTAATTTTGTATGGAGAGTGAGTCAAATTTTGTGCCGCTCAGTATAGTTTCAGAACTGACCAGCCTAAATAGGATACACGGTTACCTAACTATAAACAGCGTCAATAGGCGCGCATTGGGTCAATAGGGATGATGACGCCATTACAAAATAATTCGAAGGCACAACTCCAGTGAAAAACGCTTTATTTTAGCCCTGAAAACCAGATTAATTATCTATTTATTTACTATAAAATTAGATTTTTTTGTTGCTTTAAAACAAATAAATAGATGATTGAGTTGGCGGATAGTGACGCCATTGAAACTCTTTGGGAGAATTGTGTTTTGACAGCTCATAAAAAGTACGTCAGTTGATTGGTGGTGTCAACGTCCCTATTCCAGGGTAGACAGTGCTAGTGTAGTCACTGCCTACCCTGCTGTCTAGTAAATAAATGCACGCCAGGAAAGCTTAACTCTAGACGGCGCAAGCTGCCTGAAGTTGCGTTTCCACCAATAATGAGCGAGGATGTGTCGCGAGGAATGTTTTTCATTAACCAATAGAAACGCTTCATTTACCTCGCCTCGCTCCGCTCAGCTATTTCCACCAGAGACTTGCTATGTGAGCCGAGGTAAATGAAGCGTGAATGAATTGATTAATGAAAAACACATTCCCAAGGGCGTAGCCAGTCCATGGCCCAGGGAGGGCGGGGGAGAGGGGCAAGTTGATATGAAGGGTCCACGGAAAGAACATGTCTAGTCACCTAAGCAACTTTTTGAGTTACCTATACGCGGTTTGACAGTTAGTCATCACGAACAATTACGATGCTTACCATTTCTTTAAAAGTTAAAAAAATACATTTTATAATGTTTTCAGATTATTTGATTCAATGGTAAGTCATAGTATAGTAGAGCTCTACATTACGAGATTAAAATTTCAATTAAAAAAAAATTACTAGACATGTTCTTTCCGTGGACCCTTCATATGGAGAATGAGAATAAAGTCGAGAGCACACGAAGATTTTCACTGATCAATCAAGCAAGTCAAGTCAAAGACTTAGGACTTTGATTCGGTTGTTTTACATTTGGCAACTTTTTTAGAATCTCTAAGGGGGTGACACAAGGGCATTCCTCGTGACACATCCTCGCACATTATTGGTGGCACGCAGCTTTAAAGTATCAACATGTTGCCACAAAGCATCCCTGTATTAATGAGACCTTGCGCGCTAGTCCAGCTTGGAGCGCCCTCAGTGGTGCGGCAGCGGCACGCGGTCGCGCGCGCGCAGGCGGGCGGCGAGCCGCGCGCGCAGCGCCGCCGCGCACGTGGCCAGCGCGTGCGCCACCACCATCACCACCGCGCACATCGCTACGAAGCCCAACGCCGACCCTGAAAAGATGATTGATACTAGTGTTTACTAGGGCTTCGCACACGTAAATCATTACATCCAGCAGACTGCAATTTCGGGATTTAATTTTTTTTTATTGACATTACATTAAATACAATCATGTCAAATTTCATGACACTAAGCCCAGCGGCTGTTGTTTCGAGATTTTATCTCTATTCGGTGGGAATATCGGGATAAAAAGTACGAGTAGCCTATGCTTTATTCCAGATGTCCAGCTATCTACATACCAAATTTCATCCAAATTCATACAGCCCTTTCAGCGTGAAGAAGTAACAAACATACGCACTCCTTTACAAACTTTCACAGTTATAATATAAGTAGGATATAAAGGTCACAGCTTATTAGAAGCACCCAGCATCCGACCAGCACCGCATCGACTTTTGGCGTCCACTTGCAAACTTATTTCTATTGTTATTAATTCGATTTGATGTACTTTGGGTTAGGTTAGGTTTATTTTAAAAGTTCTGCGAAGCTCTTATGCTTTGAAATTATATGAAATGTTATACCAATCATTACATACCCCAGGAAAACATTCTTAAAATTATGACCGTGGAGTGGTTTTTCTCAAATATTAAATTAATAAAAATGTATCTACAAAAAATTGTTCAAACTGGAATCGCTACAATACAACAGTCGTGTGTAACGGGCAGCGGGCATTATCGTACCAGGCTTATTCCAGTCGAGCGTGGGGTATATGTAGGCGAGGCCGAGCCGGTCGGTGCCGCCGGCGGCCCAGTACAGCGCGCTGAACAGCCCGTACGCCAGCCCCGCGCTGGCCGCGTACAGCGCGTGCGCCGCGCGCACCGGGTGTGACGTCACCGCCAGCTCCACCACCATCACCGCCGAGTTGCCGCCGTGCACCAGCAGATTCAGCGCGTTGATCTCGTGGAGCTCTGCAGAATGAGAGAGTTGTGCCGACTTCATAGCACAGGTAAGGGTGTAACCACACCAATCGATCGACATTATTCGACATCGATCGATTGGTGTGGTAAATTTTGCTGATCGACTGATACCGGTCAATAAGCGATTGATCGACAGCCGATTGATGCTGATGCGTTGATCGATTGGTGTGGTAGGTTTGGCTGATCGACAGATTTCGGTTGATAAATGATTGATCCATTGATCGATTGGTGTAGTTGAAATTGTTAATTAGATTAGATTAGATTTATTTATTACCATTTGAAAAAAAATATATAAACACATGTCAGTTAATTACAAGAAATTCACAAAAGGATCGTCAAAATGTATACAAAAAATAAATCATATAACAATAAATTGTCAGCCAAAAATAAAAAAATAGAAATTAGAATGTCAAATTAGAGTTAACATACATACAACATAACGAACCACTTTAGGATCTCATCTAGGCCACAAACGAATTTAGGATCTCGTTAAAATGTACCCTTCTGCAAGCTTGAGGCATTAATTCTTACTCGGATCATGCACCAACGTCCAGTAGACGAGCGTGATGACGACCGCGAAGTCCGTGGCGATGGTGTGAGCGAGCCAGTACACGCGGCACAGCAGCGGCGTGCGCGGGCGCCGGCCGCTCGCCGCGCCCTCCCACGCTGGAATCAAGAGGTGTTTACCAATCATCATCATCATCATCATCATCATGTCAGCCGAAATACGTCCACTGCTGGACATAGGCCTTCCCTAAGGCTCTCCACTCAGACCGGTCTAGTGCTTTTCGCATTCACCGCGATCCCGCGATCTTAGCCAGGTCGTCGCTCCATCTTGTTGGACGCCTACCGACAGCTCGTCTCCCAATAGACAAGCTAGATTAGGCTATATGTATTCAGCCGGCAACCCCTTACTTCCCGGCTTCTGTAGATAGTAATATACAGGATGGAAAAAATCTATGGGCCCTGGAGGGCAACTACCTTAAACCCTTTAGTTAGCTAATTGTATTGAAAGAAAACATTCCTTTATTTTTAAAATGACACAAAACTGCATTCAAAGATATTCTAAACTTCGCTTGTCTTACCCGGGAATCTAACTAACTGAAAGTTAAACACTCGCCGTTTTATTATACGGATCGATAAGATTGTTTAGGATAAAATTTGTCTAATAAACATTTGGTGTTTGAAATAAAAAAAACCGGCCAAGAGCGTGTCGGACACGCCCCAAATAGGGTTCCGTAGCCATTACGAAAAAATTAAGTAATAGTTTTCTAAGGATTTCGTAATGATACCCCACACTATAGGGTTGGATGAGAAAAAAAAAAATCACCGCCACTTTACGTCTACGGGAGGTACCCTAAAAAAAATTGTTTTTGAATTTTTAATTGTACTGTTTTATCGGCATAGTTTACTTATATATCCGTGCAAAATTACAGCTTTCTAGCATTGATAGTCGCTGAGCAAAGCCGCAGACGGACAGACAGACAGACAGACATGGCGAAACTATAAGGGTTCTCTATTTTGGCTCCGGAACCCTAAAAAGAGAAAATTAATATTACCTAATTTTATTTTATCGTCAACATGAAGAACGTGTAAACATGAAACATTTTTTTACTTAGACGATATTGAAAAGAGAAAGATTTGTCAGTTAATTCGATTCCCGGGTGAGACAAATGAAGTTTAGAAGATCTTTTGAATGCAGTTTTGTGTCATTTTTAAAATAAAAGAATATTTCCTTTTAGTACTAACTAAAAGCTAACTAAAGGATTTAAGGTAGTTGCCCTCCAGGGCCCTTAGATTTTTTCCAACCTGTATATAAAATAACCATTTTTTATCCAGGAAACTATTAAATTAGATGGGGTGCCGTGCCAGTGAGGTAAAGTGGCAATGGGCAGGCCACATCGCTCGAACACATAACCGTGGAGAAAGCCTGGATTGTTGACGAAAGGAAAGACCGTCTGGAATAAACCAATGGATAATCAATCAGACGAGAGGAGGCAAATATGGCAGAAGTCAATGCCGTATTATGATTCCACATTTTGTAATCTGATGTTTTGTTTGCATCTGAGGCCACCCAGTATTTGATTATATATAATTAAGCGAAACATGAAACCAACAGACATATTAGTAAAAACACGTGTTGTATCTTAGGTGTTACTAAGGCCGGGGTCGTTTTCACCCGCCGCCCTGAATGGTATGTTCGGGAATGCTCGGGAGTGGTCGTTTTCGCCCGCAGCGGGCGAAAACGACCCCGGCCGAACCCTATTGTCAAATCTCGCGTTTTAGAATATCGGATACCTTTAATTTTAATAAAAAAAAATATATAAAAAACATATTTCTCTATCTTTAATTTCATAGACGACCGGATGGCCGAGTGGTTAGAGAACCTGACTACGAAGCTTGAGGTCCCGGGTTCGAATCCCGGCCGGGGCAGATATTTGTATGAATAATACGAATGTTTGTTCTCGGGTCTTGGATGTTTAATATGTATTTAAGTATGTATTTATCTATATAAGTATGTTTATCCGTTGCCTAGTACCCATAGTACAAGCTTTGCTTAGTTTGGGATTAGGTCAATTGGTGTCAAGTGTCCCATGATATTTATTTTTATTTTTTATTTTATTTATTTATAGATCGGTCATATGCTTTTCAGAGATGAAAAGGTAAATCATATTAGTCTGATTCACCCATAAAAGGCGAGACGTAACTAGACGATTTTAATTTTACAACGGCCACGAACAGACTTGCAAATCAATCATTGGCACAATATTATATCATGTGGTCACCTAATCAGAAAACATCCACTCAAATCTATATTCCATAAATATCTGTCACAATGTCAATTGAGTTTAGTGGGTTGGGTATCAGCAAAATATTGAACGGTTAGGCTAGGAACAGATGGGGACGGAGGCGGGAATGAGGAACCAATAAGTATAATTAAAACAGCAGCCGGCGGTTTCATTCGCTTCATTGACGCGAAATTGTATCAATCAGCCGTGACTAGGGTTACCATCCTGGACAAGTCCAGTCAGAATATTAAAGACTCCATGTATAAATTTTACTCTATAGAGTCCAGTCACGACTCCGCAGCCATTTTTGAATTATCACGATATTTCCATTGTTATTAATGATATTGGAACGGATAACTCACGTCATAAGTCGAGTTTAGGTCGACATGATTCGGGCTATTTCGTAGCCCTTCTTCAAGGGAGCACGCGACTCTGTGGCTGCCGTAACATGCGCACTACGCGCCACCGCTCTGCTCGCGCGACTGTCAAACCAAATTAATATCGGCGCACAACTACCCGCATTTTTATCGTCTTTTTTATTGTCACTGTCTAATGTAGAGTAGCACACGAGACTAACAACATCGCTCCGTAAAGGCATGTTCATACCTACTGATGACGCAGCACGAGTATGTAATACTGATTTCGAAATAGCTCGAAACAAGTCCAGCTAAACTCTATTTAATACGTGAGCTATCCGTAAGAATATCATTTAATATGAGTGAGTTCCACGGTAGTTTCATGTTCAAAAATTCCATTTTTATCCATTTGCATTCATACCCATCGCATAATGGCGTGTAAAGAATTATGAAATGCAACATTAAATGTATTAAAAAGCCGGTCACACACGCTACGATATAATCGATGGTTATGCCTGCACAGTTAATTTGTACAAGCATAACTATATGACGGTTCTCTGTCGTGTGCCCGAATTTCATATGCCATAATGTATCGTTTTCCATAATTTTCATTTGCCATAAAGTCATTTATTTCTGAAATAGTTTCTATCTTCAGATTTGTAATTAAACTAACCTAACCTAACCTTCTGCATTCTATAAGATGACATATTAAAAAATCCTGAAAACAGCACGGTTCTATATATTTTATGGCGAACGTTGGTATGGCAAGTGAAATTCGGGCAAGTAAAGGTATACGGTGTACGACATGAATCCTTGACTGCACAAGCAGAATTTAAATATGCAATTAGATTTTTTTGGCTATGCCTGCACAAATAAACTGTGGAGGCATAATTATCGGTTATAATATAACCTAGCGTGTGTGGCCGGCTCTACCGGTGCCATGATGGTTTGAACTTAGAGTTTGTGCAGGTTTGTGTTTACATGTGTGTGCCCTATGAAACTCGGTCGAGATTGTTGGTATTGTTTACACACGCAAAACTGACACGCAAAACCTAGCGTGTGTGGCCGGCTTAAAAGGTAAGACACGTTGTAGGGCCAATCAACTTTTTTACCGACACTGTGGGCGTCTCCTGCGTTACCAAAATTGTCTCTGGGGTTACCATAAAATCATACTTCCAACAAAATATTTCACGGTTTAATAGGTTGAACTTACGTAAGGATGGCATGTATTCATGTACACCATCTATTAAATTACAGAAAAAACATGTTTATTTACAAAAATCTGCAATTTGTTTGAAAAAATTCGCGGACAGATTAGTGTTGGTAAAAAGTTGATTGGCCCTGTAAAGAAAACATTCATAATCTTAGTCGCTTTCAAAAGTAATGAAATTTGCAATAAACAGAATAATTACACCAATTTATAGTAGGAAAATTTTAACTAAGTATAGTATACTAGCCTTTGCCCGCGGCTCCGCCCGCGTGGTATTCGGTTATCGCGCGCTGTTCCCTCGGGATCTGTGCATTTTTCCGGGATAAAAAGTAGCCTATATCACTCTCGGGCCCATAAACTATCTATCTCCATGCCAAAAATCACGTCGATCCGTCGCTCCGTTACGGCGTGAAAGACGGACAAACATACAGACATAAAAACACACTTTGACATTTATAATATTACTATGGATATGGATAGTATATTAAATGCCTAAATGCCAAGTTTCATAGTATTATCTTCGACAGCGACGAACTTCCACCATATAAACTTTCACCCCCTATTTTAACCCCTTAAAGCCTCTTTTTCGCGATAAAAGATAGTCTATGTCCTTTCCCAAGGTCTATTCTATCTCTGTACCAAATTTCATCCAAATCGGTTTAGCGGTTTTGGCGTGAAAGCGTAACAGACAGACAGACAGACAGACAGAGTTACTTTCGCATTTATAATATTAGTATGGATGGATTGTAAATAGATGTTAATTATTTCACTTTTGGGACAATAATGTCTTGAATTTCAATTTTGTATCTGATAACCCTAGCCGCTTACCCGCGGTCCCCTAGGGGTACCTACCTAGTGAATACATGGCGGTGCGGTCGTGGGCGGCGGCAGCTCCCGTATCTACGGTACGGCAAGTGGCAACGGAAATGATAATCGATACGTCCTGGCAACAATTAATTTGCCAGGCTTATTTGTAAGCAATGCTAGGTAAATATTGCAATAGGCATTTGAAAAAATAAAACGATGTAACAATAAAGTGTACACGATAAAATCCGGGCATGCCTGATCTGGTGTATCTTTGTAGTGAATGCTAATTTTCAAACAGCACTTTTTTAAAGTAATTAGGTTATGAAACTACATAATAATAAAAATATAATCATAATAAAAAGTTGGGCGTCTGTGAGTTTTATATTAGTAAAATCTTTATACCTTTATCGTCTGATAAACAGAGTTGTGGAAGAATATTTTAAATATCTTCAAGAAAATAGGGAGATATAGATTCTTATTATTCAACAGATTTAAATGATTTTTATGCTATTTGCTTTATTTACCAGTTTTGTCTTATGTTAAATTTTTAAGGAGAAAATTTGTGTACCCTGCATATGCCGACTTTTTATGTCAAATATCCCAATCGGGAACTCTTACCTAGGCCGCTTTTAGACGCCCGTTATTTTCATCGGACAAGGGACCGTTTCTTTTGCCGGACTTGCAGTGTTGTATGGCTTACAGCGAATGTGTGTACATGCACCGAACAATTAAGTCGCCGGACAAAGTATCCGGTGCATGTAACACATTCATTGTAATCCATACAACACCGCAAAAAACGGTCCGTTGCTGCGTTGTCCGGTGAACGTCTACAAGCAACCTTAGTCTTCTTGACAGCACAAAACAAAAGGCAACGGCATTGCCCACAAATAAATTGAAGCGAGATTACAACAAGTGATGAATTACGTGACATTAGTAAATTTAAAACACGTGTCCAAATGTTCACGTGTAGCGAAATTAAAAGCGCGTCGTCCGCCTCATTTTTACGACTCGCCGGTCTTATGATTCAGTCGCACTAATTGTTATTCGCATGAAACGTACCCCGGGAAGCGTTTAGTGCTCTAATAGGTAACCCACGCGAGTCTTGACATTGCCTCGGCCATAAACTGCGATTAACGTTCCTAGAGAGTAGTATTATTCACTTGTTACGCTATACTGGTATAAACCTATTTATATGCCGATATTATGTTCACTATTGTGTGAATGCGATATTATGTGAATGAATGAAATGGGGTCGTGACGTTGGTGGGGCTTTTACCTTATGGTCGGAGGATAATTTGTCGCTATGGTACCAATTAAAGATTCCGACTTATCGCGGTTGTTGCTAAATATGGCAATACATGGTGTGATCAGTCAAGAGTACATAATACGCGGAAAAAATATTTCAATTGGGTTTTCTGCGTTAGCGCGAAACTCTTGATATCCCAGTAACGTAATTATATAAGTCAGTACGAAGTAAGTATTTCGTATTTAAAATGGGCTCCTACTACAGTCAGTGCTCTAACAGTAACCACTTTTCTGTGCAACTAATACGAAAAAGTAGATACATAAGTTAGGTAACCAACCGTACTTACATCAGAACAATCTCGTAGTTTGGTGAAGTATCATGATCTCCAGTATTATACTCGTCCCAGTGATGGGCTCATAGAATGAGAGGGCTTGCTCTGTAATTCCCGCATGGCCTCAGTGTGGATTGGGAACTTCACACACAACATTAATTTCCTTCACCGTAAAACTTCAAATGTAATTTTGATAACGAATTCCGCGAAAAGTAAGAGATATGAATCAGGGTTTGAACCCACGATCCTCTGATTGAGAGGCTGTAAACCTTTAGACCGAAGCAACTGGAGGTCTATGGGGGAGGCCTATGTCCAACAGTGGACGTCCTACGGCTGAGATGATGATGATGATGATGAAACCTTTAGACTACCATGGATTTTTAAAGCCGGTGAAGTACCTATATGAATTAATCGAAATAGCTGAGCTCCACACACTGGTCACCATTGTTGTTTACCCATCTGTACCACGAAACTTACAAGTGCTTCAATTCGTAAAAATTTTAACATTAATAAACTTAACAATGTTGTCGAATATTTGTAACTTTTGTGGTACAGGGGGCCAGTTCTCCACTGGGCAAATTCAAGCCCCATAGTCATAGTATGTTGGTAGCAACCAGCAATACTTACGCAAGTTGAATATTCTCTCCGCCCGGTACCGGTGCACCACAGCCAGTGCCAAGCCGCACTGCAGCGCGATCACCACGAACCCCCAGTTGGTAAAGTATATGAACCATTTCATATAGTTCAGCTCGACGGGCGGACCTTCATAGTGTTTCGGTAACCGCTGGCACGCAAAGCTCGCTATGCCAACTGACACTACGCCGATAAAAAGGAGCCATCTGGAAAACAAGAGAGTATGGTTTACGGTATGGTAGTTAGGTTAGAGTACGGAAAGGGGACAGTTGGAAATAGGTAGGGCTGTCAATAACAATGCAATACAATATAATAGTCTTAATTGAACACCACAATATATGGTTTAAGATTATTTATTTATTTCTCATAAGATTTACAAATCACTTACTGAGAAAACATATTTTTCTTAACAACTAAATTACATGCGCAAACGGTCATGTGGTCATGCTAACAAAATCAATGTGGGTAGAAGAGAAATACAAACAAGCACAGTGAGTTAGATTGCAAGTATAAAATGCATGGTAAGTTACACTCTCATTTTTAAATGTTAGTTAGAAATCTTATTACAGTTTTAAATATAATTAAACTGGCCTATGATTCTGAACAAATAATTAGATAACTTATTTGATGGGAAATCGAAAAAATAAAATTAATTTTAAGTATATCTGAATACATACACAATTTAGTACATTAGTATTAAGCAAAATGTATGTATTTAACAAAAGTATTGAACACGAAACTACATTTATTTACTTTATACTAATAAAATTTTGTTAATAATTGACCAACTTACAATACCAAGATTTCATACTAAAGAAGTTAACATCCGATAAGTGTGATGTCGCACGTGCGATCAACAATACACACATAGGTACACGCACAAGCAAATGTTAGTTATATTGTTACTGCAAGCAGGAATCCTTCAAAATATGCTGTTTCAATGCTTTCTTAAATATAACCAATGACACTGCATCTTTGACATCCTTTGGCAATTTGTTGTAAAATTGTGCTCCTTCATAAACAATGGACTTCTTACCATATAGCGTTCTATGTGGGCGGAGAAGTAAATTGTTTGCCAGTCTTGTCATCTTTTTTTGTATTTGTGCTCTTTTTGTAAAGGTTATGTGACAATGAATGTTTTTGTTAATAATTTTTCTTACTAAAATACATGTATTATATATATAGGTTTGGGTTACATTTAGTATTTTTGTAATTTTTTTTAGTTGGTGTTAGATAATTATAGTTAAATAACAACTTTATAATTTTGTTCTGTGCAATTTGTAAGCTTCTTAAGTTAGACTTTGCAGCAGAACCCCATATTTCAATTAGATCATCGATATGTGCCTTTATGAGGGAATTATAAATAGTGTACCGGACATTCATTGGGAGACTACGAACGACACCTCGCAAGGCGCCTGTAAGAGCTGTTATTTTTGAGCACAACTTTTCTATGTGTGGTTTCCAGCTTAGTTTATCATCAAGGATCACACCAAGGTATTTTTCTTGTTTTGTTTGGAACAATACGACATTATTAATAGTTAACGGTGCATGGTTTGGAATAACTTTAATTTTAGCCGCAAATACCATATATTTGGTTTTTGATTCATTAATTGTTAACAAATTATGCTGTAACCAGTTTTGCAGAATATTAAGGTCATTCTGAGCTTGCTCAAAAATAGTCTGTATTGAGTTTCCGAAATAGAACAGGCAGGTATCATCAGCATACAATGTTATATGTCCATGTAATTCTGCTTCATGAATATTATTCACGTAAATTAGAAACAGTAGGGGACCCAATATCGAGCCCTGAGGGACACCGCAAGTAACACGCTTAGGAACGCTTTTAAAGTTACCTATTTTAGTAATCTGGAATCTGGTGTCGATTACTCTAATAAGATTGTAGTAGCTTGAGTGCAGCTCCTGATATACCAATTGTCTTAAGTTTTTAGGGTTCCGGAGCCAAAATGGCAAAAACGGAACCCTTATAGTTTCGCCATGTCTGTCTGTCTGTCTGTCTGTCCGTCTGTCTGTCTGTCTGTCTGTCTGTCTGTCTGCGGCTTTGCTCAGAGACTATCAATGCTAGAAAGCTGTAATTTTGCACGGATATATAAGTAAATTATGCCGACAAAATAGTATAATTAGAAATTCAAAAACAATTTTTTTTAGGGTACCTCCCATAGACGTAAAGTGGCGGTGATTTTTTTTTTCTCATCCAACCCTATGGTGTGGGGTATCGTTGGATAGGTATTTTAAAACCACGATTTTTCGATTCAGTCATTTGTTTGCGAAATATTCAACTTTAGTTTCTAATTTTCATAAAAATCGAGCGTCCCCCCTCCTCTAAAATCTAAACCGGTGGGTCGAAAAATTTGAAAAAATTCAGAATGGTAGTCAGTATATCAAACTTCCAAGGAAAACTATAACGGCTAAGTTTGCTTGAGAACTATTAGTAGTTTATGAGTAAATAGCAGCGTAGGGTATAAAATATACCTAAACTTGGAAGATTCCGTATAAAATACGAAATGCTTACAAAAATATTACTTAATTTTTTCGTAATGGCTACGGAACCCTATTTTGGGCGTGTCCGGCACGCTCTTGGCCGGTTTTATTAGTAGCGAGTGATTACGCGGTAGAGATAACAGGTAAATAGAGAGAAATTTAAAAAGCAAGCAATAGGCGGCCTTATTGCAATGATCTTCTCTAGGCAACATTTGTCAACACCAAGAAGGTTTAGATTCAGCAGTTGGTGCAATTTACAACAGATTAAAACAAGAACAAAAATATACTAAAGTAAACATACATAGTGTACTTATCGGATAACAAATATAAATAGATTAGACACACAGCAACATATTAAAAATAAACTATTTTCTTTGAATAGTTCTCACTAATCATAGACTTAAAGAGAGTGTACTTAATTTTTTTCATAAAAGTATAGGCAAAAGTTTTTCTTGCTGACTGAACTTGCAAAATGGCAATCCATTCAAAGTAGGTACATACCCGTTCCAAGCTATAAATCGATGCCATAAACAGTTGGATAGTTCGGTTTTGCAGAAACGATTCTGGCCGAGTCACCAAAATTTCACTACCAGATTATTGTACCAATTGTCGCCGGGCTTACATAAGTACGCCTAACTTCAGTCAGCCAAATCGAATACCAGGAAGCGGTCGCAAAATGGTTTCCAAATTTTACACACGGACGAGTAGGTAAGGTACATACGTTGCAGTTGCTTAAAACCTTGTAATAATTTTTCCTATCTTTAGGTAGAGCAACTGAATGTGGTAACCATTTATGTTATCTGAAAACCATGTTGGGCCATTATTCGAGCGTTTTAACCGCCTCATTTTTCTTCTCACATTTTTTACGAATTGGCTGTAGATTTTGATATCATTTTCAATCATTTGTTAGTTTTCCTGTATTTCTACCAGATAACCAAAAAAACTGTATCAGAATATTCGGCCATTTTTACAGAAAAGTGTTCAGAAAATGAGACGGTTGTAGAGCTTGTCTAAGCTAAGATGACGCGCCCCTCCACTGAATCAGTTGATTTAAATGTGTGCGTGCAAATATTAATGACGACTCTTCATCTGTTTGCGAGCATCGACTATTCCGGGAACTTACGATCACTAAGCAAACATGTCGATTGACAAATCGCAGGAAAAATCCGATAATGCTCAATGTATGGAGCAGCGCTGTCACTTGTATGAAACCAAGATGTCCGCTCTGTCGCGCGTTGACATCAATTATGACAAGTTGGACAACAAATCCGACGATAACCACTTCTCACCAAGGTACGGCACGCAAAAAACATACTAAAGTAAAATAAATTAAATTAATATGTACCTATGTTCAAACATTTTAACAAATAGGCTTAGATACAAATAAGTACACGTAAATAGATACAAATAAATACGCGTACATAAATAAGTGTCTCGGCGTGTATGACTCGTCGAACTACTAAGGGCCTACTCCGAAATTCGAAAATTTCGTATCGTACCGGAACGACACGAACTTCGATTTTCGAATTTCAGAGTGGCCTTGTTATTTAGGAGTTAGACACGTTAGTACTATTATATATTCTGTGATGAAATATTGTTTTTTTGTCAACATGCCGACATGTTTGATTGTTTTTTTAGTTGACATGCTGACGGTAGTTTCGCGATCTAAATATACGTGCTCCTATCTCTGAGTCTAACGGGGAACTGAATGACAATTGAATGACCAATAACGATGACATTTATGCGTGTATGTCGTCCGTATTTAAAAATTGCGCATGTGCGTAAATGCGGTGGTGGGGCGCGTCATCTTAAATTAGACAAGCTCTAACGCTCGAATAATCGCCCTGTTTTGTTAGTTTTACGATTAGATCTCCATTTTTGTATGTAGTGTCCTTTGAATACCAACACAGCACGTTACAACTTCTAACTACAGTCATAAAAACCTACTTTTGTAGGTAGTTTACGCGCTGAAAAATTTAAGCCGACAACGTCGAGTTGACGAAGAAATATGGCTCCTGTGCCGAGGGGACTAACAACGCTGCATAATTTATGGAAGTTTCGTTTGACGATTATGTATATACATATACACACACATACAGACAAAGCACACAAATGCGCGAACTTTTAGTGGTCCTATGAGACTAATTCGCTTATTTATACTTTCCAGAATGTTGGTTGGATTTAAACAATACTATACAATACATGTTGGGTAAAATGTGTGGGCATTTGTGCTCTACATATCATCTAATCAAGCTTTATTCAAATCGTGCTCTTGTTTCTGATGAATGACGATCCTTGAACATATGTGTTTTGCTGTGTGGTAGTACGAGTATTATGTCACATAATAGATGGTAGAGCAGAAATGCCACCAATTATACCTAAGGATTGTCATTCATCACAAAGAAGAGCACGATTTGAATAAAGTGTGATTTAATTAAATTTATGCAGAACTGTGTCATCAGAGGCAGCTACAAAATAATCATTATATATAACACCAAGGACCATAATATAATTCGTTTATGATAACAATAATCTTTACTAATACAATAAATGCGAAAATGATAATGTTTACTATTTATTTATTTAATAGCTTTTGCCCGCGGCTCCGCCCGCGTGGTATTCGGTTATCGCGCGCTGTTCCCTCGGGAACTGTGCATTTTTCCGGGATAAAAAGTAGCCTATGTTACTTTCAGGCCCATAAACTATCTCTATGCCAAAAATCACGTCGATCCGTCGTTCCGTTATGTCTTGAAAGACGGACAAACATACAAACACACTTTGGCATTTATAATATTAGTACATATTTGGATATGGATTTGTTACACTTTCACGCTTAATGTACTCAATTCGTGATGAAATTCGTTATTAAAATGGTTATGAAAAATTCTATATGAATTGCAACGGGTGTGCGATAAACGTATATGTTTCGCAGGCGAAGTTGCGGTAGGCGAAGACCCAAAAACGGTAAAATATTCCCTCATAATCGAGACATGGTTCCGAAATTTCAGTGCTGGAACACGTATTTCAAACTTCATGTGAAAAATTATATTTCTACTACGAGCTTAACGAAGGAAAACATCGCGAGGAAACCTTCAC
The DNA here is from genome assembly GCA_037349165.1 of Choristoneura rosaceana. Taxonomy (NCBI): domain Eukaryota; kingdom Metazoa; phylum Arthropoda; class Insecta; order Lepidoptera; family Tortricidae; genus Choristoneura; species Choristoneura rosaceana. The sequence goes on from JAZBNJ010000026.1 coordinate 6,450,465, forward strand.
GAACTTGGGCAGCAATGCAATGGAGTGTGTGAAGTTTCCAATCCGCACTGGGCCCGCGTGTGAACTATGGCCCAAGCCCTCTTATTCTGAGAGGAGGCCTGTGCCTAGCAGTGGGACTTATATAGGCTGGGATAATGATTGCATTTAACCTGGATACAAAGTGATATGCCTACTTAATCGTTGATGGACTATCATTATTCTTATTACTTTCTGCGAGCACAGACAAAGATTAATGACAGGACGATACTCGTAAAGATAAATCTTCTGTTTCAAACGTATTTAAGACTAGGTATCCCAAGTACCTATTACCTACGAGTAAATGCGTCAGTGAAGTAAAAAGAGCAGACGTAGGTAATTCCTACATGCTTTTACTTACTTTCTATTCCTGTGTCTTATGTTGCCATCGATAGGTAATTAAAGCTTGCGAGTGTACTTTGGCCCATTTGGTCGGATTAACTTGAAATTGTGAAAGGGTAGAGTAGTGGTGGTGATAGATGAGTTTGTGTGATTTAAATGTGTCCTTACAGTGCGGATAAGGAGGAACTGCATGAACACACACTTCTAGCATAAACGTAGCTATCATAAGGTCACATGTGAGCAAAGTAATTGTTTTAGTTCAATAATATGGACCTCTGCAAAGTAACGCCTGATTCAATAAATTATTTAAGTATCGATAGTTACATGTAACATCCCTAGACTGTTTACTTGGTTTCTTGCAAGGAAACGGTTTGGGGTTCATTGATGGGCATTTATTCGAGCGTTTCAACCGTCTCATTTTTCTGGACACTTTTCTGTAAAAATGGTCAAATACTCTGATACAGTTTTTTAGTCATCTGGTAGAAATACAGAAACACTTAAAAATAATCGTAAAAATGACATCAAAATCTAGAGCCAATTCGTAAAAAAATGTGACCAGATAAATGAGGCGGTTGAAACGCTCGAAGAAACGCCCTGATATGGACCTTTGCTAAGTGACGCCTGATTCAATAAATTACCTGTATATGAGGTAGGCAATGGGCGGCCGCTGCTGCGCCTGCCACTGGCAGCATCCGAACTGGTGCGCGGGCGCATGTTCGAGGCTGAGCGCGCGCCGGCTCGCCGCCCACACCCGACCCAGCATCGCTGGCTTGCAGGTCTTCTTCTGCATCGCTATCAGAAAACGGGCTGGGGTTACGTTACAAAAGTACTACTTTATTGTAGGTTGATTGACTGATTGAATTCATTCAATTTGACTATAATTTAAATTTAATTTCAATCTTATCTCATTATTCAATATTTAATTTAATTTTAATTTTAATTTTGTATTATTTGACTTCTAAGTACTTAATTGTTATTGTTTTATGGACTTACGTCTGGAATAAATATATCATTTCATTTCATTTCATTTTTCATTTATGAGTCATAATCATAATCTACCCTAGCATGCATGGCCCTGGATAGAAACCACTGGATGGTACTCAAAGAAAGAAAGAAAGATTGATATGGTTCCATTAGTACGTGCCTACAGATACCACTACATTTTTTTAAGTATAAAATAGGCTTACGTTTGGCATCAAGCTCGTTAGAATAGAAGGTACTAGGACTAAACATATTACACTAATTAGACTAAAACACTAAAACTAACAATAAAAACTAGGTTAAGTCGACAGGACACCAAAAAGGCCTGCACTCAGCATATGTTGCCACACGTAATGTACAGCAACGCTGGTTTTCTGATAAGCCCAGACGTTACAACACCTATATTCTGCCAGTTCTAGGGGTCAAAGGAACACGGAATAGAAAAAAAAAGCAAGGATATGGCATGTCAACAAGGCACGATGATCGTAAATAATTTCAATTGAACACAACAGTTACGACAGTTTTGTGACAAATTCGAAGATCTACAGGTAGCGCTGCCAAAACTGTTTTCTTTACTAACCAGCTAAAATACCGGTAACTGAAACTTAAACAGCAATATATTCAGGTTACCTATCGGTAAATTTCAAAAGAGATGTATCAATATTGTGTCGTAAACGCTCAACCCTGACCCTTGCATTAATAAGTTTAAAATGACATGAAGAAATTAGCTTCAATAATGTCCAATTAGGGTCCTCATTTCATTTGAAGTACATTCGGCGCAGTGGTATCGATTTAGTAAGTACCGTTAAGTTCAAGTGTCAACGGTACCAATTAACTGCTCATACTCTTCAATCGTGATGCATTGAAATGGATTTTCGTAGCATCAGTAACCATCCCAATTTATTTTTCACCACGGCGCCTTCTTTTCATAAGATACGTATTGTATAGTCATCAGATTTATTGAAATTCGCAACACATAACAAGCTAAAATTATTACAAAACACAGTGACGGAAAATACGTGTGTATATAATGTATACTTGATGTTTGTATTCCACAGTTTAAATTAAGTATACTATAATATGCACGCATACGAATACACGATATAATTGTTGAATACTGCGTAGAACCAAGAACCTACTTCTTGGTCGATCATTTTATTACACTTTACATAGATAATACAACAGGTTAACTGGAAGAGATCCCTTAAACAAACAAACAAACAATTTTTTTTTATTCACCAAGAACGGCAAGAACATGGTAGGCAGAGTAGATATTATAACAGTAAGTGGTATCACATAGTCGCTATTGCGGCGTGTAAATATGCAGATTCTTAAAAGTGGGTAAGTACTTACTTAATTTTTTTTATATAATTTAAATAATCATCATCAAATAAAATTAAATATATATAATATAATATATATTTTTATTGATGATATCCGCAGTAGAACTAAGGTTACTGACATAGCCCGAAGAATTGCGAAACTGAAGTGGCAGTGGGCGGAGCACATTGCACGCAGGACTGATGGCCGATGGGGTCAGAAGGTTCTCGAATGGCGTCCGCGGACCGGGAGACGAGCTGTCGGTAGGCCTCCAACAAGATGGAGCGACGACCTTGCTAAGATCGCGGGATCGCGGTGGATGCGAAAAGCACAAGACCGGTCTGAGTGGAGAGCCTTGGGGGAGGCCTATGTCCAGCAGTGGACGTCTTTCGGCTGACATGATGATGATGATGATGAAATAAAATTAAAATAGCACCAATGATAATTAACAGTAATTAACAATTTAGTCACAACTATGTCTACTTAAGGCGAATAATGTCAATATGGGATAAGTTCGCCTTTATACATCGACCTCTCAATGTAAACTGTCATTTTCTATGTGTTTTATGCATAATAAAGAGATCAACAATACAATAAATCCCATACATACAATCATACATACATTGGCGTATGTACATTAAGTACAATTCAACCACGTGATTTGTGATCCCGTGTACAGTCAAGTGCAAAAATAAGTATCAATTCGAACCACGCAAAAATATGTTACTACGGCCTTATTGCGTCGGAATAAGTCTGTGGTACTTATTTTTGAAACTTTGAATAAGTTCATATTTTTACACTTGACATATTTTTACACTTATATTTATAATTGACAGATATGTATGTATGTAAACTCTTTATTGTACAAAGTAAGTAAAACACAATTGACAAAAAAATGTACAAAGGCGAACTTGGCATATTGTACAAATATTCCACAGAGGCTTGGCATTCAATTGATTGACATACAACGGAAAAATATATATCCATCTATAATTGAGTAGATATAAATAAGAATAAGGAAAATAATAGAATCGACCACGGAAATACCTTTATCGAATTGAATCGGGAAAATTAAACCTACCGGAAACAAGTTTCCGCAGTATTCGATGAAATTGATATTAATTAAAGTGGATTACACTGTGGTTCTGGTGAAATCGAATACGATGTAACTTATTTCGGTTATAAATATTGAAAACTAGCCTTTACCCATGGCTTTGCACATGTAAACCATTCGACCTGGGAATTGAATAGAAAGTCTGAGATTTCGCTAAAATTCCCTAACGAATTCGTAAAACTTACATCGTGAATTCAATTATCGTTGCATAAAAAACAAGCTAGTGATTGTAATGTAACGCGCTAAGTTTAAATTAAAAAAGTTTACACATACCTAGTCGTAAGTTTTCGTAAATTTTCTGCGCAACTTTCCTTATTTTTTTTCCTAAAAGAACCTTCCACAAAGGATTGGAGAACATTAATAAAAAGATTAATGAAATCTGTTGTTGTTTTCATGTTTTACATAGATATATAACTAATATTATAAATGCAAAAGTATGTTTGTGTGTTTGTCCGTCTTTCACGCCGCACAGTGTTTTTTTGGACCTCATTTTGGGACAGTCTCATTTTATTGTATAATCAAATACTACAATATATCACGAATGTAAGACAAAAACTCCCGCAATGATCCGTGGATTAGTTTTTGAGAAAATGAGTTTCAAACTTTAAGTCCCGGAATTATGAACAAACAGAAAAACATGTATTAAAAAAAAACTACAAACGTAAGACCCACTTTTGTAACATGGCTCGAGAGAGCTAATATAAAGCTACATTTTGAAATATTATTCGGTGCGCTAGGGCTTGCCAGTCTCAAGTTAATCGCGCTTTTATGAAAATAGTTTTATTTTTTTTCTGGCTAAGAACTTCAATATTAGCGGCTGTTTTTTGTTTTAAAATGTAGCCATAGCTGTAGCCTATAACCATAAAAAATTTCAGCCGCTAGAACCGCGGAACTTTGGAGATATCATTCGTCGAAAAAAATCCCGGATTCCGGGATTATGATCAAGCATTGTCGTTTATTTGTAGTGTTCGTTTTGGCCATTAATATGATAATGCGGGAAGTTAATAACTGTTAATTTCAATTTCAGTCAACGGATAAGTATGTTTATCCGTTGCCTATTATCCATATTACACGCTTTGATTAGTTTGGGACTAGGTTAATTGGTGTCAAGTGTCACATGATATTTTATTTATTATTTACTAGCTTTTGCCCGCGGCTCCGCCCGCGTGGTATTCGGTTATCGCGCGCTGTTCCCTCGGGAACTGTGCATTTTTCCGGGATAAAAAGTAGCCTATGTCACTCTCGGGCCCATAAACTATCTCTATGTCAAAAATCACGTCGATCCGTCACTCCGTTACGGCGTGAAAAGCGGACAAACATACACACAAACATACAAACACACACTTTCGTATTTATAATATTAATATGGATATGGATTTTTGATAATTGAAAAAAAAATACGTAGAGGCTTATAACCTAACCTTAGCTATAAGTCTATAACATGTAATTAAATACTAACAATTTGATCCAAGTTGGTCGAAAAATAAATCTATTATTATTATTATAACTGGCACCCCATGACCACAACTATGCACAAAATTTTAGTTCACGGCCAAAAAATTATTGAAACTTCAGCGCTGCCAGTAGGATTGCTGTCCAAACAGGCTGGAGAGTCCAGAAAAAAATTTTGGCGATACGATCGCGAACACCATAGCCGGAAAGACAGTAGACAGCCAGCACACACACACATTAAAGATTTATTCCAAAGAACACTTGAGTCTTCCGATCCAGATATATCCAATACAAGGCTGACAAGATGTCAAAATAGCCTGAAAAGAATATCTTTGCCCCGTCTGGTTATTGAAATGCTTAAAACCTTTTGACTTTAGTCACAACGATGACGATGAGTGTTGAGTGCACTGAAACTGATAAAAGTGAATTTACATCAATTCTTACGAACGAAAATGATACGTTTATAGTAGATGGCTAAATCCATAAATACGACAATGTTTGATCATAATCCCGGAATCCGGGATTTTTTTCAAGGAATGATATCTCCGAAGTTCCGCGGTTCTAGCGGCTGAAATTTTTTATGGTTATAGGCTACAGCTATGGCTACATTTTAAAACAAAAAACAGCCGCTAATATTGAAGTTCTTAGCCAGAAAAAAAATAAAACTATTTTCATAAAAGCGCGATTAACTTGAGACTGGCAAGCCCTAGCGCACCGAATACTATTTCAAAATGTAGCTTTATATTAGCTCTCTCGAGCCATGTTACAAAAGTGGGTCTTACGTTTGTAGTTTTTTTTTAATACATGTTTTTCTGTTTGTTCATAATTCCGGGACTTAAAGTTTGAAACTCATTTTCTCAAAAACTAATCCACGGATCATTGCGGGAGTTTTTGTTTTACATTCGTGATATATTGTAGTATTTGATTATACAATAAAATGAGACTGTCCCAAAATGAGGTCCAAAAAAACACTGTGCGCCGTAACGGAGCGACGGATCGACGTGATTTTTGGCATAGAGATAAGTTTATGGGCCCGAGAGTTACATAGGCTAATTTTTACCCCTGAAAATGCACAGTTGCCGAGGGAACAGCGCGCGATAACCGAATACCATGCGGGCGGAGCCGCGGGCAAAAGCTAGTAGATGTATAATAACCTATTTAAATAAATCTTTTGGTAAAAAAAGATATAATACTTTAGAATTACTCACATCTAGACACGCGGTAGTGTGTCAAGCCAAGTTCAAGCTAACAGAACTGCCGAACAGCACCGTGTGTAATTTCACCCGATAAATATTAGTCATGCATTTAAAAACCTCTGATTCATTTATTTTTTCAATACAACCGAATGAAAGCGGTTCATAACATAACAGTAGATAGGAGACCCACTTGCTCGTTTGCCTTCCAGTCGTATAAAAAAAAAAGATAATCCGCTGCGTAATTGCTTCTTAACATAAAATTATAAATAGTCCGTAATCGATCGCCAAAATTGCTATGGCATCGCTTAACAATGTTTACAAGCCGCCAGGATTGTAATTAATCCTTCTGAAATAAACAGTAAAGTACTTACATATCGCGTTAAAAATACAAAATTTTGACTTGAACACACAATCATCAATCATCAATCAATCATCCCAGCCTATATATACGTCCCACTGCTGGGCACAGGCCTCCATTCAGAATGAGAGGGCTTGGGCCGTAGTTCCCACGCGGGCCCAGTTCGGATTGGGAACTTCACACGCACCATTGAATTGCTTCTCAGGTTTACCACAAAGCTCGTGGTAAATTTCAAATGTAATTCCGCACATGAATTTCGAAAAACTCAGAGTTGCGAGCCGGGGTTTGAACCCACGACCCTCTACTTGAGAGGCGATAGGTCAAACCACTAGGCCACACTGGCTTGAACACACAATAACTTAACCTAACTACTCGTATATTAGAAAACATAAAACCGACCAAGAACGTGTCGGACGTGTCCAAGATAGGGTTCCGTAGCCATTACGATAAAATTAAGTAGGTAATATTTTTCTATGCATTTTGTACTTCGTTCGGAATCATCTAAGTTTAGGCATAAAATATACCTAAACTTGGAATATTCCGTACAAAATATTTATTATTTATTTATTTTATTTTTATACGACTGGAAGGCAAACGAGCAAGTGGGCAAAATACGAAATCTTTAGAAAAATATGTCAATTTTTTTTCGTGATGGCTACGGAACCCTATCTCGGGCGTGTCCGACACGCTCTTGGCCGGTTTTTAATACAGTAGATCCATTCATTGTAATTTTTTTTACTCAACTGCATGACAAACGAGCAAGTGATGGTAAGAGATCACTATACCACCCATAAACATGTGCAACACCAGTGGTGTTGCAGATGCTAATCCATATCCATACTAATATTATAAATGCGAAAGTGTGTTTGTATGTTTGTGTGCTTGTCCGTCTTTCACGCCGTAACGGAGTGACGGATCGACGTGATTTTTGGCATCTATAGAGATAGTTTATGGGCCCGAGAGTGACGTAGGCTACTTTTTATCCCGGAAAAATGCACCGTTCCCCAGGGAACAGCGCGCGATAACCGAATACCACGCGGGCGGAGCCGCGGGCAAAAGCTAGTATATGTATAAGTAAGAGTCATTGTATTGTCTTGTATCCTCTTTTTGCGTTAGTGCAGGGGTTGAGATGCGGGCGTCGACAAATAGCTTGAATTTTTTTTTATTACAACTTTTTTGGATTGTAAAGCAATTGACAAGATTTCATTTTTTCAACACCTGTAAATTACTACAGGAATTGAAAGAGTTCTGCCTCCTGAACATGGGAAAATATTTATTATAATTTAGTTCTCCATATTTAAAAAAATACAAAAAAATTAAAATATGTATCTGTATTTTCCAATACTACGACAGAATAGATATGTTTCCTTTGTCTTCTTCACCAGAAAAAGGAGCTGTCATAATTTTGATAACGTCTACGTCAGATTTACGCATGATTTACGTGAAAGAGAAGAAGATCTTTTTTTTAATAGAGACTAGACAAAAGTAATGGATCTATTGTATCGTAGTTTTGGAGTTACGCCCTTTTAGAATAAGCACATTTTAAAAAAATGTAATAAATTAATTAATAATCGTAGCGAAATTTAAAAAATATCAGCGTCTTTCTATTTCCAAGCAGAATACAGAGAACGAATCAAATTACAGTCTTAGAAATATGAAATGTTGTCAATATTGTGTGGTCCGTCATGTGTTGGAGCATTGTGGGCGACCGGCGCTTAGCACGCGATCAATAAAAGGAGCTCATAGTAATTAGGCGCCCGCAACATCAGGGGCTCCCAAAGCATAACGTCATTAAATATACATTATCGCGCTCACATCCACTCGTTAACACTACTACTTAAGCGTGAAAGGGATAGTTGAAGTAAGACAAGAATAACATAACCAAGAAAAAGTTGGAAAACCCCCGACGTTGTCACTTTAAAGCGCAATGTCTCAAAAACGGCTGAACCGATTTTGATGAAACATATCTAAGAATCATCGCTAGAAAACCTGCTAGCAAATAAAAAAAACCGCATTCAAATCGGTCCACCAGTTTAAGAGCTACGGTGCCACAGACAGACGCACATAGCGGTCAAACTTATAACACCCCATTTTTTGCGTCGGGGGTTAAAAAATGCATCAAAATCAAACCATATATCCGTTTGGAAGCTATGATGTCAAATCAATGAACTACAATCTACTTACAACTACCTTACTAATCCTCTACGTATGGTAGCTAGCGGAGTTGCCAGGTTGTATAAATACGTAGTTCTTTGATAAATCATCCTATTTGACATGCACAGGCCGTGAAGCCAGGGGGGATGGCATTTTTAAACAAGGGTAAGGCCTCGGGCATTGCTAACATATTCCTGTACAAGAAAAGACACCTGAATGCCTGGTGGCGTTTCTTTTGAAGCTCCGTAGCGCCCCAGGGCTGCACGACGCAAAGCTTGGGCACCCCTGCGTTATGAATCGTGCGATACGATAACAGCGGTCGTCTGTAGCTCGCGTCCACAATCACTCGACAATGATCTTTTTCAGTGACGAAACGAGACGTATAAATAAATCAAAATTGATGCCTTCCTCTTTACTGATAATAGAACCCTTTTGGAACAGATTGCTACTCGTATTCAATGTGAAAAGATCTTAGAAAAAGATGCGAGTTTAGATCTACAGAATTGGGCAATGGCCAATAAATAAATATTGAGCATAAGCTCGTCACTTATTCGTAAAAAGGTGCAGACCTTTTATATCCATGTTTTTTAAATCCCCTTGTACCTATAGATATCAAGGATATTAATAAGAAAGAAATAATGTTTAAGTTTAAATAAAAGAAAAAATAATGTAACGTACATACCTACATGTTTAAGTTTAATAAGCTTTTATGAATAACATACCTTATGTTTATACATTTTACTATGCCATTACAGCGAATTAATAGTCGGAAAACATAGTGAAAATTTTCTCGATATTTTTGAGCTTCAAAGTACAAGTAGTGCCCAAAAATACATTACTTCGCAAATTACTCTAAAAGCATTCATACCACAAAAATTTTAAGGTATTATTGTAAAGTTATTTATTTAATTAGTCGGGAAAATAGGTAATTATAATCTGTCGCTTATTTTAATTTTTACGGTTCATTTATACTTTTACGCTCCACAAAATCAAAATCAAAGTGGGCGGAGTTAGTGTTATTTTATTAGATATTATATTATATTATATTATATTATATTATATTATATTATATTATATTATATTATATTATATTATATTATATTATATTATATTATATTATATTATATTATATTATATTATATTATATTATATATAGATTTTAATTGCAGTGAGGGTCAATGTCAGTATAACATTACTTGTGCAACTTCAGCAAACAGTTGGTATAACATTGAACCAAAGTCCAGACGTTGTTTTGGTTTTATCGTTTGCATAATAGCAAACCAGAGATTAATCATTCGAAATTGTTATGGTTATGAATTCACTGCAAGGTACGTGTGTCTTTATTTAAAATCAGTTTAATGTGTATAGGTCACGATAGGCGGACAAGTTTTATAGGTAGCATAGCATATCAACGCTAAAATAAATAAATACATTTTATTGTCAGCTTGACCATAATTATGGCCATTATGTAACTTATGGTAACTTATACGCAAAACCTCTAAACTACAAGTTGGTATGCAATAGCTACAATTAAATGAATGCATCGCTGTCAGAGACAGACAGTTCAAGTGGGGGTCAATGTTTAAATCAGCGATTAATTGACGCTAAGGCTAAGAACACACCGCAGACGTCACGCATGGAGACAAGCATTCGACTTTTGTATCCCTGTGGCTTTTAAGCCATATCGTACACCAGTACCATTGCGTAACAACTCATACGTCGTATAAACGCTAAGATGTGTGTAATATGACCATTATAGAATCTCTTGCTGTGCGATTTCTAATGTGGACTCAGCCTTATGTTCGTGACGAGCCCCCAAGTCCCGGCCAGCTGACGACTTGAGTAAAACTGATCAATTGATACATCTGCGGCCAAAAACAAGCTATCAATTGATAGCCACCTGCGTCTGTTACTCCGATCCAAACTGCAGACAGTTATGATTATAATGATCTTCTGTAACCTTCAGAATCGATTTATTGTTGTTAAAGATGTACCCGTATTTCAATGCAATTGATAACAGTTTTTTTACGCTGCGAGTACCTATATTGAAAGCTCGTATCCAAATTGTAACGGTGCAAAAAAAATGTGAAGGAGGGCTATGTCCAACACGCACATTTGAAATTAAACTGAAAAAATTCGAAATATTCAAAGTTACAAAATAAATTTTAAATAAAACACAATCTGGTTGAATTTTCAAATGAGAAAATTTCGAATTATTTCAGTTTAATTTTAAAGGTGCGAACAGAGGAAGCACTAGTATAAAGATGATGATGATAAAAGAATTAGTAGCTCTTTCAAAAAGTCAAAATACCGGCATTGCTTATTGCATCAGCGTATTAGATTCCATGTACTTTCGCCATGTCATGGCAATTGATAAAAAGTCGTAGCAATTTTTTTTTTATTCAACTTGATGGCAAACGAGTAAGTGGGTCTCCTGATGGTAAGAGAATAAAAATGGAGTTATAAGATTTTCTGTTACGAGGTTTTAGAGTTACGAAGTCTGACACTAGCCGACGATTAAATATGTCGAAGCGGCCACGTTCCTCTAATACATCTCTCCGCGCACTGACTTCTCTACTAACTCGAGTTTTGAGCTTCTTGGGGAATGATTTTCAGGATCTTGTGCCAGAAGGGTTCAACGGAGTCTTATTGCTGTCCCTCATGTCTCTGTTTGTCGTCTGTCATACAGATTTTGCAGTCTCACGGTTGAAGCCTACGTCTTCAAATTTTTACAGTAGTAGTTGGCATCTTGTTGACCCAAGCCGTCAGCCGTGATCGTCAAAAATAATTTTAACACGTATCTACGAAGTTTATAAAAAAAGCGATCATTTCATTCGTTCTTTTGTGACTGTAGTTTTTGTTTTCAAATTGTTTGAAACATTGACATTCAGTCTCGCTGTAGTATGTTTTAACATCATTAAGATCTCGTGATAGCCAACTATTGTTATATGAAACTGCACTAGTTTTTATTATAATGTCCATGGTAACAATAACAACAAATGATGGTGTGTTGAAGGGTACTAGCGATGGTAGCGATATAGTTGGGTGTGCAAGCGATTATTGTATAAGTAGGTATATGGTAGTTTCCTGCAACAATGTTGTTGAAAAGCCTCGTGGTTATTACATAAGGTTGTCTGCCAGCTGTCTAGGTTAATAATTATGGCTTTATCTAGTAGATCTTGTCGAAGTAATATCTATAATATAAAAATGAATCGCAAAATGTATTGGTAAGCGCATAACTCGGGAACGACTGGTCCGATTTCGCTAATTCTTTTTTTGTTGTGTTCGCTACTGTCAGGAGAAGGTTTTCATGGAAGAAAAAAAATAGAACGGGGGCGAAGCCGCGGGCAACAGCTCGTTTAGTATAAAATTCTCACAGTTGTAGATAGATTACAAAAATGAAGGTCTATTTTATCGTTTCACAGTTAGATATAAATGATATAATATCAGGAATTGCAAACAGTTTTTTAAAGACCTTGTCGCAGTGGATGCGATCTGTTCAATTGCGACAGTGTGGGTGGCCGTTTTCCAATCGTGGTGATTTTAGTTCTTGGAAATATTAGTAGCTTTTTTTAAAGCAAAGATACGGCGGTTGAAACGCTACTGAGCCTTATCCGGCAGCGAGGCAGAAGCACGTGGCCACAGACTCACGTGCCGCGCGCGTTCATCAAGTCATCACAATTAAAGCACGTCGGCCACAACTACATTATATGCGTAACTGGCGGCGCGGCAAGAGAATTCTCCATTCATTGCACAGTCAAGACACTCACCGCTCGGCGGTTAATTGGCAAAACACGCAATGTATATTAGTAAATCGTGGCAAGTTCGTTAGCTTAGACTCAGACAGTGTATGTGTCTATGTAGTTATAGACAGATACACTGTCTGTGTCTAAGTATACATAGTTGTATACTAAGTAAGTAGTACAACGTAAAGATAGAATTCTGCGAACAATAAATAAAAACCGGCCAAGAGCGTATCGGACATGTCCAAAATAGGGTTCCGTAGCCATTACGAAAAAAACTAAGTAATATTTTTCTAAGGATTTCGTATTTTATACGGAATCTTCCAAGTTTAGTTATATTTTATACCTTACGCTGCTATTTACTCATAAACTACTAATAATTCTCAAGCAAACTTAGCCGTTATAGTTTTCCTTGGAAGTTTGATATACTGAACACCATCCTGAATTTTTTTCAAATTTTTCCACCCACCGGTTTAGATTTTAGAGGGGGGGGGGGGTTACGCTAGATTTTAATGAAAATTTGCACTTTAAAGTTGAATATTTCGCAAACAAATTACTGAATCGAAAAATCGTTTTAGCAAACCCCTAATGATTTTAAAATACCTATCCAACGATACCCCACACTATAGGGTTGGATGAGAAAAAAAAAACACCGCCACTTTACGTCTATGGGAGGTACCTTAAAAAAATTGTTTTTGAATTTTTAATTGTACTATTTTATCGGCATAATTTACCTATATATCCGTGCAAAATTACAGCTTTCTAGCATTGATAGTCCCTGAGCAAAGCCGCGGACGGACAGACAGACGGACAGACAGGCAGACAGACATGGCGAAACTATAAGGGTTCCGTTTTTGCCATTTTGGCTACGGAACCCTAAAAAAGTATACGCCTCTTTGGTTGCAGGCGAAGTTTGGTTGCAACTGTACTGTACGCAAATTCGTCATCATAACACCAGAGCTGACTTAGCGCTCAAAAATATATGATCAGGACCGCCTTGTCAATGTTGATAATGGCAACTGCACACCTCAAGAAATAATTTTACCGGTCGTTAAGAACCATCATTACTTTTTATTTGGTCTGAGGTCGTAAATTGACAGCGCTTATTCACTGCCGCACTGCCAAACCATCAGGGAACATCGATAGGCTTTTTATTGTTTTGAGAATTTTTATGCAATTGTTAACTGAATAATAAGGATAATAAGAACCTACTAGTTGTAAGGGGTAAGATTAAATGGTAAAGATTGATGGTCTCATAGTCAGGGAAATCGAATAGAAACTAAACAACAGAAATGTGGTGCGATCAAAGTGCAGTAAATATTTTGCTAAAAAGACCTACCGTTTACTTGCTTCACTCTGTGCGATGTGCCAATTAGATACTATATGTATCATAATTAGTATGTTTCATAAGATAAAAGAAGATTTCTGCATAAACATGTACTTTTCTGCCGGGACTCGATCAGCTAGGCTAGACCAACAACTGCGATTGCGACCATCAACATACGTGCATACACCATAATATATACACCAGCGGTAAGATGAAATTAGGAAATTTTCCCAAAGTGAAAATCCAAGGCGTTTTTTCGGATAGGTACGCCAAACTAACGCAGCGATGCACTGTTTAACAGCAAGTGGGGTTGACAAACGGTGGCTATATAGGCATCGTAGATTTCTGGTGTAAATATTACTTGGCTGACGCGAATAAGGGTAAGAGACTGACTGCAGACAATGAGAAGTGCATCTCTGAACGTTATTCCGTTGTAATAGTTTAATATCACAATACAATAATATTCGACAAAGAGGTGCGCCCGAAGAATCCAGCTCGGATAGACAGCGTTCGGGAAATTTCGTGACATCTTCTCGTCCTTAATTTCGTAGTGGACCCGAGACGAGGTGCTTCACTATATGTCTTATAAATAGGCTCAGAGTTGGTCAGCGAGCTATAGAGAGAGTGTATGGGGTTTCTCTACGGAATCGAATCAGAAATGAGCCAGGCGAATTAGCTCGTTGAAGTGGAAATGGGTAAGAAGACTGGTCTTCAATTAGCGTATGTTGCCAGTGATAGCATACAGCTCTGAGACGTTGTCCTTGACTGCTGGCCTCTAAGAGAGGTTCAGAGTCATGAAAAAAATTATAGAGAAAGGTATCTATGCTCAGAGTTTCTTTGCAGGATCAAACCGGGATACGCAAATTCGGCGAAGAACTAAACTCACTGACTAGCTCAAATAAGTGGTCATGAGCGGGCCACATCACTGGAAGAACCGATGGCCGTTGCAGGATAACAATTCTCGAGTGGCTATCATGAATCGGAAAGCGAGGCGTTGGCAGACCTGCCACTAGGTGGACTGTCGACATCGCAGGAGTTGTGGGCAACCGGTGGATGCAAGTGATGAGTGGTGTCAATATAGAATGCTATTTCTTTAAAATAAATATTCGAATTATATTGTTACCAATCATGCGTGAGAAGTAATTTTTAACCAACTGAAGGAGTTTCGATAATATTAAAATTGAACGATTCGGTGTTTTTGGTTATAAAGATATAGTATAATAATAAAAGATTGTTATGTATACAACAGTTGTTTACGTTTACTAGCACTATTGATAATTCAAACTTTCCATATTTCATGCATGCATATAAACTAGAAGTAGTGCGAGATAAAAATTACGTATGTATCCAGATTTGTTTATCAAGTTAGCAAATTGTAATAAAAATTGTTTAAAATTGTTGAAAAACTTACTCAATTCCAATATGGGCAACTTCATGCTTCCGATAATATCCAAACAGCAAATTAAACAGTTTATGACTTAAATAATATCACCAGCCTACTTTAATACCTATCTAATAACTATATTATTAGTATTTATAAATTTATGACTATTTTTGACTGTATTTTGTCCGTAATTCGCGTTTGTTGGGATGTTTTGACAGGAAGGAATGCGAGCGATGTGCGCATGCCCGCGCGGTCGACACACTGCGGCTCGACGGGGATACCATGCCAATGCGATGTTAAAAACTAAACGCAGAAACACCATTGTACACGGTGGGTTTATAATCAGGCCGCTACTTGCAGGTAAATACAGTAAAGCCTGTCAGTAATTTAATGAGCGGTCAGTAATGTATGACTTTCATTTGTATTTCAGTTGTCAGTAATGTATGACTTTGATTTTCATTTGTCTATACGTTCATTTGTCAAAAATATTCTTTCTTAGACCTATGGTTTCCTTAATAGTTATTGTTTGCTTAATTATTCTAATAAAACCTAAGTACCTATAGGTAAATTGTGACGCGCTGTCATTCGTTCTTTCTTTTTATTTAAGTTGCCCTGTTTGTTGTTGTTGTTGTTATTACTTTGGGTCAAATCTTGCAAGTTCATTTTGACCCACTTTCAGTGAGTATCGACTCGAAATTTAGTATACATACATAGGTATGTAAGTTGAATGACAATGCAATTACATTCAAAGATAAGTATAGTCAGTAAAAAAGCTTGTATTGAAAACAATTTTTAACTTAAACTTATTTAATGTTGGCCTGATGAACTGCAGTAGCTTGTAGGTAGGTTTTACATTTATTTACGAGTACATAAAGGATTTTTAAACATCGTACCTACTTATCGTTTAAAATAAATGTTTCATCGGAACCTTATCAGTTTTATTAGTATTCATGCAGCAAACCGTATGAATCTGACTAACTGTGGTCGTTACAATTACAAAGCGAGCATTGTTTTTTCATACCAATCGACACTTTAATCGTTTTTCTGTTTGCTCGCCATAACATGAATTAAAATGATATGAGATAAATAGTTACAGGATTCGTGGCGGAGCGCGCTCGGCCGGCGGTAACCTCACAGCTGCGCGATCCGCGTCAATATAATAGAGCAGTTGCGTCCTCAAACCTCGATTAGAACTAATTCATACGTAAGTGGCTGTTCCGCGTGCCGCTCCCGGCAATCACAGCTGATCACTACACCCGTTTTTAGCCGTTTGTAGCACAATTAGAAGCCACTCGTCATATTTAAACACAAACAAATGGGATCCTAATTTAAAGCAATTGGCCGCTCCGCACCGAATCGACAGGCAATTTACTGAAGAGTCCCAATGAAAAAAAATGTCCGATGACATTGCGCTAAAGTTTCATTGGTAGGTATGACTCTAATTCTAATAAATCAAGGTCAATAAACGATGCCTTTTGATTCCCTGTATCTTTAAGGAAAGATTTTCTACTTGTAGGCAAAAGTATCAGAGATTTAATTTTCTACTAAGGACTTACTCTTACCTCTTACTTTTTACCTCTGAATAGTATTTTTACAAATTTGTTTTGAAACATTTTAATATGGTGCTAAAAACATCACTGGCTAAATTCTAACGGGTACAAGAAATTGACTTCAATTGAAAGTTAAGGAAAATTATCTACCTTTCTGCGAGATTACTATCTTGAACAGGATAAAGAATGGGATATCGTTTAAAAGTATTTTATTGAAAAAGAAATAACTTACATAGTTTCGCGTAATGTAATGATTTTGTTGCTCCAATCTTAGATTATTTATGACGGGATGAGCATTTGTATCTATTTCCCCTCTGCCCATGATATATGGCCATTTGGCCGTCATCGTTTAATAACCAAAGTTGGTCGCCTTTTCACGCGTTTGATAGTTTGAGACTTGAACTGAAAAATTGCGAGCTCGCTAGCTTTAATAAGTTGCAAGAAATCGAAGTTGTCTCAACAGAACTCTCCTCGGTCTCCCCTAGACGATATAGGATAATTTCCGCGGGATAAGAATACGTTAATTCTATAGAAAGCTAAACGGTCCCTAATTGAATTGAAACAGGCTTATTTTATCCCGGGAAATCGCATAGTTCTCGCGGGATAGATGACTCTTTCGATTAATTTAAAAAATCACGCACTAATAGAAAGCTGCTCTTTTTGACTGACATTGGCTACCTATTTATTCCCCGGGAAAATGCGAAATTCCCTGGAGAATAAAAAAATCTTGAAGCAAGATTTTTTCGTTTATTACAAAGAGTCTGTATACCAATTTTTAGATCTCTACCTTGAAAGCTGAAGAAAATCCCGTACAAAATTTCACCCCCTTTTCTGTGGGTTGGGAGCAGATTTCCAAAAAAAATTGATTCACGTATTTTTCGTTAGTATTAAAGAGTCCGCATACCAATGTTTAGCTTTCTACCTTAAAAACTGCGAAAAGCTCCATACAAACTTCCAACCCTATTTTAGGGGGCCGGGGGGTTAGAAAGAGACAAAAAGTTGCCTATGTCACTCTCCGGACCATCAACTATCTCCACATAAAAAAACACGTCGATCCATCTCTCCGTTTCGACGTGAAAGACGGACAAACACACACACTTTCGCATTTATAATATTAGTATGGATGACAGAATAATAACAAACTGTTACTAGGCACGACGGTGGTGATGACAGATGTGAATGAACGATCCCGCGGTTTCTTTTAACTTAATTTACTGCTCTTGTGGTATTTTCTTGTTGCAGAGTTTTAGAACAAATTGTTAACACAATGGACTAAATTTTGTCGCAGATCGGACTGGGTAGGTACTTAGGCTCCTAAAAGGTCGAGCGTCAACATGAGGCCGTATTGCCTAATGTTTCTAACGCTCGCGATCGCAATCAAATGACATATTTCGCATACAAAAACTGTCATTTGATTGCGATCGCGAGTGTCAGAAACGTTAGGCAATAAGGCCTCTGCTAGCTAACATCAAGTCAGGTTATCTTGTTTAAAAAAGTTTACAAATTAAAAAGAAAAATGTATTGTTTTTTACTAAATGTTGTTGTACAGCCGAGTTAATAAACTTGTGAGCAAAATTTTGATCAAACATATCTGACTCTATTCTTACCGGCGTAGAAGCGTGTTCAGATATTTTTCATCAAATTTTTGCTCACAAATTTATGAACTCGACTGTACAAAATATTTATTTAATAGGAATATAAACATTTGAAAGATTACATTATCGCTGCTAGTTACTTACATTACTTTTTGGAAGTGCGCAGGAAATTCCTAGTTTTACAGCCCAAACCTAATCATCGGTTACGCAGTTAGTTAGAGTTCATGCATTATATTTAGCCAGACTCTGAATGAAGTGGTACTTTACTTGCACTGTCACTACTATATTCAGTGACCCTCTTATTTAGCTTTATAGGTATATGGATCTAATTAATCAGATTTGTATAATTTTCTGCCATTAAATTAGGTACGAGTAGGTAGGTAAATCCCCAGTGAAAGACTATTAAAATTCGCGAAAATTTTATTAAATGATCACTTTCTTTCTAAACGATGAACTCAAGCGAATCGACAGAAAAAGTTGTAAGTAAAAGTGCCACAAAGGCGCATCCCCTCTTAAATTATCTAAGGCTCAAGTGATAATTCAAGCCTCTATTCCCAAAGTAGCGAAATATGTACAAATTTGGTGTAATATGGTTAGGATCTCGTTAGGATAAGTTAAATTTATTTCCGTACAGTATCCCAATTATATCTTATTTTAAATTTTATTATATTTAGTATAATAATCGTTTAGTTACAAGTGAAAGTAGTCCTGTTATGAGTTGAAAGTAGCGTAAAATAGATAATGTGGAGGTTTAATGGTGGTTTACATATTACTGTTATTTTGTATACTTTGTATTTTTTTTGATGTAACTAAATTGGAGGATATTTTACTAACTGATAGATAAAGAATTTCTTAATTTGTATGTGTATTTATTTCAAACAACTTAGCGGTAAGTTTAAACACTAAAACACTAAATTTTTTAAAAAATTAAAAATTAAAAGGTGCATCCAAATTTGCTATCGTTAAAAATCAGTACGTTACTTAGTTTTTTAAGTAAAAAGTTTTTCATCTGCGTTCCATTTAAGAATATTTACTTATTGAAGTTTTTTTTTAAATAAGCAAAAGTGTCAGATAAAAGATATAATAAATTTTCAGATAGAGTAAGCATACCAATGTTGTACGTCGTCTTGTGAACATAAGTAACGTATATAATTGTCAGTGTATGTACGTTATGTAAGTATTAAACATGAATTAAAAACGCCGCGTAAATTTAACGAGGTTTTGGTGTACCTACAGGTACAATTAAGATTGAGCTTAAGTAGTAAATTCTCTAATTAAAACGATTAAATTTCCGCGTTATAATTATAATTATGTACTTACTCACGTTTCACCAAAATCATTGCATAAACGGTGAAGCAGGAGACCAGGTAAAACAATACTTCACACAATGCCATAGTTATGAACACATCGATCTGACTGTCGACACTCGTTAACCATTTGATACTGATTGGCCAGCACTTCAATACTAAACTAAACATGTGTAAGTTAGTCCCTACTTTATAAATGTAATAATAATAAACAGTGCAATTGTATCGGCTACGTACCTGCGTCAACTGTCATCATAGGAACTAGTACCACATGTTTGCACATTATTGTTTTTTTTATTTCGCGCTCTTGCGTTTCGGAGTGAGCGATCAGGTGGCGCGCAGGCGAGTGGTTCGTATTGGCGCGGTGCCTGGTAGTGGTGGCCTGGTAGCGGCTGCGGACTCACTGGCCGTCGCCGCGCCGCCTCACGCCATAGCCTGCTGACGAATCGCCGGCACCCACGAACCGCTAGCTTCCCGCCATCTGCTACGAGAAACGGTCGATATAAGGGACAGCGCTACGACTTTATAAGAGTTCATTTATTTTATTGAATTCCGATTTCAAGAGTTGGGTGTTGCATGAAAGAGACTCTCAACTGTTTTTTAGGGTTCCGTAGCCAAAATGGCAAAAGCGGAACCCTTATAGATTATATCTAAACAGGTGGGTGGAAAAATTTGAAAAAAAAAACAGGATGGTAATAAGTATATCAAGCTTACAAGGAAAACTATAGCAGACGGATCGCCTAATGGTGAGCGATTACCGTCGCCCATGGACACCTGCAACACCAGAATAGTCACAAGTGTGTGTGCGTGTGTGTTGGGTGCACTTCCCACCCGTAAAGAGGAAGTTACATCTCAAATTAATATGGTAGTAAATGAACCCCATTCCTGTAATCATCTCACATAAATCTGTGATATTGCTTAGTTACTCTGAAATATATGACAGCTGACAGAGGCGCGTGGGAGATGCTAAGTGCTAACACGGGGTACTGGAATATATTCCAAATTTAAAACTCTAATGGCCACTTGCCGGAAACACATAAATCTCGAGTTAGCGTTAAGCTTAGTTTAGTAGTGTCAAAATGTATAGAACTGTCAACCTTAAGCCAGGTTTAACTACTAAATCTAGATTTATTTTCACCTGCATGGCGGTCTAAAGGTTGTGAAGTCTAAACATACTTAACAGTACTACAAGTTACCTATTATCTTCGAACGAGACGCTTCGTATAATTTCGATCCAACTTCGCCCGTCTTCGGCGGGCTCGTTTGATCGAACAATTATGGCTTGTTTTAGCCCCTCGTTGAACAATCTACTATTGTAACCCACGTGACGTTGGTGTGCGTTTTTTTATTTGCACAAGGTGGATTATATCTTCGCCTTATCCGTGGAAACATGCCGTGTTAGGGCCATATCACACTAGCGATTTCCGGGCGAGTACAAAGTGAGGGCGAGCGTGCAGCGAGTTAGCTGCGCATAACGCTGAAGACGCCCTATTATTATTACAGGAGAGTCTACAATATGGCGCTTTTGGCGCTACACGCACGCTCGCAGCGACAGCGTTGCGCGCTGGCGGCGATATCGTTGCGCGCTCGCGGCGAAATCGTCACACATGTACTCGCCTCGCCTGCAATATGCCTCGGCTTGCCGTGGCATTATGCTGAGTGGGGACCTATTTAGCGTCATGTATGTCTTTAATTGTTCTCTGTTTGTTTCTATGTTTGTTTTATGGCGTTAAATAAATGTATTTTCTTTCTTTCTTTCTTTCTTTCAATACGCTACTGTGGTAAGGCCCGTAGTAATTTTAAATTGCAGTGTGGATTGGGCCAAGCCTGCCGTCAGCTGCCTCGCACCCCAGTTCTAATGACCATTATTACTTATATCACATTCTACCTGGAACCTTGTATTAAGCAAAGTCGTTGGTGCGTGCGTACACGACTTGGGACTTTAAACGACCTACTTATAATCGATTTGCGAATGTGGATGCTGCGATAAGTTTTTTCTTAGAATGCGAAATATGAGATTTTGCAATCGCTTACCAGAAATTGGCGCTATGTGAATTGAACACAGTTGATACGTACAGTCGGGGTAAGAAAAGGTTCTTCACCTTAAAGTCGACATTTACTTGCACCAAGGTAATTATCAGTCCTGCCAAAGTTAAATTTCATACAAAACAGAAACATCACGTTGGCATTTGCAATAACAGGTTAATCGGACTGATTGTGACAGGTCAACTAATAAACATTAGATAGTCTTGTTTATGTCAATATTTTGTATTGATTTTTTTAATTAAAATAAACGATAGTCATTACGGAAAAAATATTTATGTAAAACTTAATTTTAGACGACCGGATGGCCTAGTGTTTAGAGAACCTGACTACGAAGCTTGAGGTCCCGGGTTCGATTCCCGTGTCGGGGCAGATATTTGTATGAAAAATACGAATATTTGTTCTCGGGTCTTGGGTGTTTAATTAATATGTATTTAAGTATGTATCTATCTACATAATTATATTTATCCGTTGCTTAGTACCTACCCATAACACTAGCTTTGCTAAGCTTACTTTGGGACTAGGATAATTTGTGTGAATTGTCCCGTGATATTTATTTATTTATTTATAATAAGAATTGAGTGTATCCGCCATATGATACTCCATGTGAGGACATAATAATATGATAGTTTTCATAGTTCCCGGTTCCCGGTGGCGCGTGATACAAAAATTCTTTGCAGACGGAATCGGAGACAACAAAGCTAACTAGCTTAAGTCCTAAATTATGGTCGTTGTTTAGTATCGTTAATACTCTGAACATTGTAAGTTCCTAAGTACATATTTATTAAAAGTCTCATTTTATTTCCACGAAGAACAGCAGAATTACCGTTTAAACCATAAAAAGGTATTACGATGTAACATCAAACTGAACGGGACATCAAAACGTTAAATTCGATCCCATAAACTTATAATTCATGAGCGTCCTAACAAGGGAAGTTTTAAGTGTCTGCCGGAGATGTTAGGGAGTCCATAAAAGTCCGTTATATCCGACTTTCGGCGAACGCCCCGTTAAAAAAAAGAAGTTGGTCACTATTTTATACCCTGTACCTACTTGAAAGACTCAGCTGCAAATATCAGTAAAATTGTAACAAGGTGAAATGACGAGTACCTAGTTGCCATCAAAATTGAAGATAAATTACTTAACAAACTTTAAAAAAAAGCGACCAAGTGCGAGTCGGACTCGCCCATGAAGGGTTCCGAAGCAGCAAGTAACATAATATAAAAGTTCTTGTAGTTCGTTGTAACTTTGATCGGAGTTTATATTTGAGTACATTGAATGAAAGGTAAATTGCAGTTTACGATTTATAACGTATTAAAAAAAAACTACTTACTAGATCTCGTTCAAACCGATTTTCGGTGGAAGTTTGCATGGTATTCAAATTCAAATTCAAATTCAAATCATTTATTCAGCAAATAGGCCGCAATGGGCACTTTTACACGTCATTTTTTTAAACTACCAGCGCTTTCGGAAAGACCATCATTGCCAAGAAGAATGCGCCGCAAGAAACTTGGCAGAAAGTCATTTTTTCATCATAAAATAATTACAAATAAAATACTTAAAAACTACAGTATACAATTAAAGAGAAAAAAAAATTACAAAATAATAATAATACAGGGATGTATGGGGTCCCTTAGTTACAAAACTAAACACTAACTATATCTACGTTCAGCGGAAGTGTAGAATGCTTCCACTGTCAAAATTAAAAATAATAATAATTTAATTCTGAAATATACATTTCAGGTCAAGTAACCGTTAAGCTTTTGGATTCCGAAGGCAAGCTCACGTCTGCCGCCCCCAAAGTTAGCTCACACGCACTCATGTCATGCTCTGAAAGCAGAGCGGTACCGAGGGCATGGTATTGCTTCCGTTCCCATAAGCTCTATGGGATCGTCTTGGGAACTTCGACGTTGCGAGCCTGTGACTAGAAATTAAACTAAAAATATACAAGTTTAAAATCCATAAGCTTAACAATATACAATATAAATATAGCAAGGGGATGTATAAAGTCCCTGAGTTAATAATAAAATTCCTAATCTAAATAATTCAGAGATGTATATAGTCTCTAAATGTCAAATTAAACTACATAATTAAACTAATTAAATTATACAATCATCAGAGGTGTAAAAAGCCTCCAAGGTCATAAATTAATAATAATTATTAAACTACAGAGATGGAGATGTATAAGGTCTCCAAATGTCAAACTAATAAATGATTTTAAATTAAATTCTGCAACGCGGACAACGGCAACAGAACCCGAAACTATACACGAAATGCGCCGGGACACTGCCAAGTCACACTACACAATACAAATACACCGACATAAACACACACAGACACTCACACAGAGACCCACTCGCGCACACACACACAAACACGAGTACATCACATCACTCATCAACATGCTAATTTTCATCGGCTTTCAGTTTTGGCCATGTCATATTATCACTTAAGTACTCCTCAACTTTATAGTAAGCTTTCTTCAGGAGTGCACTCTTTATGTATTCTTTAAAAGAGTTGTGTGGCAATTTCCATGCTTCTACGGGAACTTTATTGTAAAATCTCACGCAGTTTCCCACAAAAGATTTGCTTACTTTCCGTAGACGAAATTTAGGAACGGCAAGCTTATGTTTATTACGAGTATTGATATCATGTACGTCTGACACTTTCTTAAAGGACTCGATATTCTTGTGTGTATACAATATCACATCATGTATGTACTGTGAAGCTACTGTGAGGATGTTTATCTCCTTAAAGCGTTCTCTTAGTGAATCTCGGGAGCCAAGGTTGTAGATAGACCGGACTGCCCTCTTCTGTAGAATGAAGATAGTTTCTATGTCGGCTGCCTTGCCCCAAATCAGAATACCGTAGGACATTATGCTGTGAAAATAACTGAAATAAACTAGCCGGGCAGTTTCTACGTTGGTAAATTGCCTGATTCTTCGTACAGCATAGGCGGCAGAACTCAATCTACCAGCAAGACCAGAAATATGCGGGCTCCATTGTAAATTACGATCTAACGTAAGACCAAGAAAAACAGTCTCATGCACAAGTTTCAGATTCTCTCCGTTTAAGGAAATAATTGTTTCAAACTGTCTTACATTAGGCAATGAAAATTTTATACACTTAGTTTTAGCTGCATTTAGTAATAAATTATTAGCGGTGAACCAGTTTAGCGCCTCTGCCAAAGTCTCATTGATGTGTGTTGGATCTTCTTGTTGCCTGTTTACTTTGAATATCAAAGAAGTATCATCTGCAAACAATACTATGTTGCATTTCTGTTCTAGCAAGTGGGGCAGGTCATTTATATACACCAGAAAGAGAAATGGACCCAAAATGGATCCTTGTGGAACTCCAAGCTTCACCGCTGAGCCAGCTGACTGCGTTCTATTTATGTCCACTTTTTGAACTCTTTGGCAGAGATAAGACTTAACAAGTTTCAGTGCTTTAGCTGAAAGTCCATAGTGTTCTAGTTTGCGGATAAGCGTCTCATGTTCCACGCAATCGAAGGCCTTGGAGAGGTCGCAAAATATTCCTATTGCATCTTGCGAATTTTCCCATGCATCATAAATGTACTTCATGAGACTTGCGGCTGCATCTGTTGTCGAACGGCCTTTTGTGAAACCGAATTGCTGACTGTGTAGTAGGTTATTTACATTAAAGTGACGAAGCAGCTGGTTAAGCATGATCTTTTCAAACACTTTACTCAGCACAGGCAGCACAGATATTGGACGAAAGTTGCCAGGATCAGATGAGCTCCCAGCTTTAAACAATGGAATCACTTTGCTATATTTCATTAAGTCCGGGAACACACCATCATCAATGCACTTATTAAATATCACGGCTAGGTACGGTGCCACAATATGGATAACAGATTGCATAACTCGAACAGAAATACCCCAAAGATCCTCTGTATTCTTCAGTTTCAAAGATTTAAAAGTCCTTATAATTTCTTCAGAGTTAGTATGTTGAAAATCAAAATTCAGACGTTCATCCTTCGCAATTTCATTTAGGTAAGAGCTAGCCCGCACAGTGGAAGACCTTAGATCGCGAGTCGTATTTACAGCTATATCTGAGAAAAAATTTTCAAAAGCACCCGCCACTTCTAAATCGGAAGTCAATATTCTATCATCCACTTTTAATTGGAATTGACAATTACGGGGCTTAGATTTACCTGTTTCTGAATTTATTACATTCCATACAGCTTTTACTTTATTATCAGCGGATTTAACTTTATTACTAAGATAATCAGCCTTGGCAGCAATACATACTTTTTTAAATAATTTGGAATATTTTCTAACGTATTCTATAAACGAAGGGTCTTGGCTGTGGCTTTTCATTTCATAAAGCTCGTAAAGCCTAGTTCTACTCTTATGTATTCCGACCGTGGCCCAGTCACTAAACTTTGCCTTGTTCCCGTTTCTCATTTTAGTTCTTAATTTGAAAACTTTTCCGAACTCTCGATTAATTACTGCAGACAGGTTCTTATATAGGACGTTAGGATCACTTCCCTCCAAATAAGGCTCAGGAACGCTGTTGATAATATTTTCCTTGAATTTTTCTACACGGGCTTCTGTAACGGGTCTGTAGGTTACTACTTGATCATTTGTCTGTTTAGGTATTGTAAAACAGGCTTTTTGGCCGCTGTGATCGGAATTGAAACAGTTTATTATTTCTTTGTCCATAACATCACACTTGCAGAAAATATTATCTAAACATGTAGCTGTGTTTGCCGTTACTCTCGTCGGTTCCTCAAAAAGATGAAACAAGTTAAATGATTTAAATAAATTCAAAAGTCTTCCGGAATATCTATTTACCGAGTCTAGTAAATTCACATTAAAATCTCCACATACTATGACAGATTTACTACTAGAAAAAACTTGTTTCAAAGCATCTTCCATCACGGGCTCGAACTGACTAAAGTCTGAGGACGGCGGCCTATATATACATAATATGATGTGATTCTCTAATTCAACACACGAAATTTCAATAACTCGTTCAATGGACAGCTGAACTACATTTTTTAGTTCTTTGCTCTTGTAATCGTCCTTAACAATAATCATAGAGCCTCCATGTATAGCCGATTTCCTAGTAAAGGAACTGGCGATTCTGTAATTACAAATATTCAATAGTAGTTCATGTTGTTTCAACCAGTGCTCAGTAATACACATTACTCCTACATTTAATGGATCTAAGAATAAACCGATTTCAGTTATTTTGCTGGAGAAGCCTTGTATATTTTGATGAATCAAAATAAAACTACGTTGCTCCTCCGCTGTCTCACGCGTTAGTTTAAAGACTGGCGGCCCGCGGCGCGGTAGAAGTGTCTCTCGCGTAAACTATTCAGTTTAGAAAAAAATGATATTAGAAACCTCCATATCATTTATGTAGACCTATCCATAGACACCCCACACGTATGGGTTAGATGAAAAAAAAATGTTGATTTTCAGTTCTAAGTATGGGGACCCCAAAAAAAAATTTTTTTTTTTCTACTTTTGTGT
Organism: Choristoneura rosaceana; assembly: GCA_037349165.1. Classification (NCBI taxonomy): domain Eukaryota; kingdom Metazoa; phylum Arthropoda; class Insecta; order Lepidoptera; family Tortricidae; genus Choristoneura; species Choristoneura rosaceana. The sequence continues at coordinate 6,477,845 of JAZBNJ010000026.1, forward strand.
GAATATCTTAATAGAGTCTGGCAAATGAAAGATGAGAATGAGTTTTCTTAAGAACTTTTTACATGGCAACAAAAAAGTCGATTGTCAACCCACGTCAAAAGTCATTTATTCGTCTTGATACTGAAGCTTGCTTGCGGTATTTGCTACGTTTTTAAGTGTTTATCATGAAAAAAACTATCAAAAGTAATGTGCGTGAACTGCTGTTTACTATGATATGTAAATTAAGCAATAAACTGACTTTTATTTTTACCATTCCATATTGTATGTATGTATATTGATGCTGGAACGACAAATTGACTATCGTGTACTTTGCAAACTTTCCAGCACAGCGATTTAACGTCAAAAATTTCAGAAAAAACATATAATGCTTTCCTATTTGTTATTTTCAAATGTGAAGTACTACTAAATAGAATATAATGTAATTAATATACATAATATTCATAAAACAGTGATAGTTATGTTTTACGAATATTGCTTGTTCTTTGTTGAAACTTTCCGATATTATTTATTTCATAGTGCAGGTAGGGTTTCGTAATACAATAAATATAGGTGGACCTAATAAAAGCCTTTAAAATATTGTATTACATCATAAATATCACAAGTATCAAAACTATTTTTAGCACTATACGTCAGGGATACCACACATTGATTTTTGAATTTGCCGCCATTTTTTCATTCTCATCTTTCATTTGCCAGACTCTACGAATTATTTATCCGTCAATCAACATCGAATCGAATCCTTTTCCCTTTTCGGCGCGTAGTTTTCATTTAGGCATAACCATAGAGTGTAAAAAATGTTTCGTTCCTTCGTACAACAAGAGCACATCAACAACTCACGGAAAGATAATTGTTCGCATTAGAGAAGATTTGCGAGAACAATGTTGTCGAACAATAAATATTGAATACTGCGAAATTTACGCACAGTATTGTTGTGAAGACCATTTCGACGTAAGTAAATAAAACCGGCCAAGAGCGTGTCGGACAAAACCAAGATAGGGTTCCGTATCTATAACGAAAAAAATCAAGTAATTTTTTTCTAAGGATTCCGCATTGTGCACCTACGGAATCTTCCAAGTTTAGTATATTTTACACATTTTGCATTTTAAAGTTGAATATTTTGCAAACAAATCGCTGAATCGGAAAATCATTTTAGAAACCCCCTAATGGTTTTAAAAGACCTGTCTAATGACCCCCCACGCTACAAGATTGGATGAGAAAAAAATCACCCCCAATTTACGTCTATGGAAGGAACTCTAAAAATGTTTTTTTTTTTGTAATTTTTATTGCACCATTTTGTCAGCATTGTTTGCGTTATATATTCGTGCAAACTTACAGCTTTCTAGCACTGATAGTCCCTGAGCAAAGCCGCCGATGGACAGACAGACAGACATGGCGAAATTATAAGGGTTCCGTTTTTGCCATTTTGGCTACGGAACCCTAAAAATGGTATTTTTTTTATTCGACTGGATGTCAAACGAGCAAGTGGGTCTCCTGATGGTAAGAGATTACCACCACCCATAGACACCTGCAACACCAGGAGGATTATTGATATTATGACCTTCGACGATTTGGGATTGCGACCGTTAGAGTATTCATTATGAATAACATGACATTTAGGTATGATGTATAATTGTATGAGAAATATTTTGGAATATACAATAATACGACATAAAAAATATGCGAGTTTTGGCGCACCCGTCTAAGAACGGTTGTAACATCGGATATATTGGTGCTAACAGAGAGTTTACAGAAGTATCCGTTTTTCCCACTTCCAAACTCGTTCCCTTCACCCTTTTGAGTCTTACGTAATTAACGGATGATTCCGAAATGCAGTTATCCATTTATTTTTGGCTGGTGTCGTTTTGCTTTTTGAATAGGTACTACCAATTTTTTTCATGTTTGATCGGAAATTTACTCTAATCTGACGTGTTTAAATAATTTGGATATGATATCATTCAACGAACGTATACTTTCCGTAAAGGCTTTAGCACCATAGACCACATTCACACGCTCCGCCAGATTATACAGAAGACCGAGGAGTATAATCGGCCACTATGTTTAGCGTTTGTGGACTATGAAAAAGCTTTCGACTCAATCGAGACCTGGGCTGTATTGCAGTCCCTTCAGCGATGCCATATTGACTATAGATACATCGAGGTGTTAAAGAGTTTGTACAGCAGCGCCACCATGTCGATCCGGTTGCAGGACCAGAGTACACAACCAATCCAGCTGCAGCGAGGTGTGAGACAGGGAGACGTTATTTCTCCGAAACTGTTCACAAATGCGTTGGAGGACGTTTTCAAGCTCTTGGACTGGAACAGGTTCGGCATCAATATCAACGGCGAGTACATTACCCATCTTCGTTTTGCCGATGATATAGTTATAATGGCAGAGTCGCTGGAGGAGCTCAACACTATGCTCAGTGACCTCAGTATCGTCACCCAACAGGTGGGTCTTAAGATGAACATGGACAAGACTAAAATCATGTCAAATGTCCATGTCACACCCGTGCCGGTTATCGTTGGGAACGATGCACTCGAAGTTGTTGACCACTATGTTTACCTTGGACAAGTTGTCCAATTGGGTAGGTCCAACTTCGAAAAAGAGGTCGCCCGAAGAATCCAACTCGGATGGGCGGCGTTCGGGAAGCTTCGTGATGTCTTCTCGTCCAATATTCCGCAGTGCCTGAAGACTAGAGTCTTCGACCAGTGTGTGTTGCCAGTGATGACTTATGGCGCTGAGACGTGGTCCTTGACTGTTGGCCTCTTAGAGAAGCTCAGAGTCACGCAACGAGCTATGGAGAGAGCTATGCTTGGAGTTTCTTTGCGCGATAGAATCCGGAATACGGAAATTCGTCGAAGAACTAAAGTCACTGACATAGCTGGAAAAATATGCAGGTTGAAGTGGCAATGGGCGGGCCACATCGCTCGAAGAACAGATAACCGTTGGGGGAGAAAAGTTCTCGAGTGGCGACCACGAACCGGAAGACGAAGCGTTGGCAGACCTCCCACCAGGTGGACTGACGATATCGTGAGAGTTGCGGGAAACCGGTGGATGCAAGTGGCGAGTTGTCGTTCATTATGGCGTTCTAAGGGGGAGGCCTTTGTCCAGCAGTGGACGTCTTCCGGCTGATGATGATGATGATGATGATGATACTTTTAGAATAGAATAGAATAGAATAGAAATAATAATGCTTTTAAATTGCTACCACAATCGAGACTTATAATTGCAACGACATTTTGACCACGTTACAGTGGCCGTGGTCATGAGTAGATTTTTAGTGTTCAAAGGAAGTTTTTTCGCAATCGCTATTTTAAGTCGAATAATAAATAAATAAATCATGGGACACCTGACATCAATTGACCTAGTCCCAAACTAAGCAAAGCTTGTTGTCTGAACGGGGATATGTTCAGGTACTTAACATAAAATCGGCCAAGTTCGTATCGGGCCCCGCAAAGTGTAAGAGGGTTCTATACTATTACTTCATGATGGCACTTTGTATAAGCTAGTGGCTCTTTGGGCTGGACCTTGTGAATTTTAGGAAATAGCTATAATATACTATTTTTTACGTTTGTAACTTCCACAGCCCAGCCATTTTTAAAATTTTCCAAGTGCTCAATCGATTAAACTATTCCACATAACTAAAACTGCTTACGAAATTTTACGAAAATTGGTTGACAAAAAAGCGATCTGTAAGTTGAAAAGTACCTAGATGATCATTAAACTTTTTATACTATGACAATCTGAGGTAAATAGAATTATCTAGTTTAATTTTTTAAATAAATATTAATGACGATAATGTTCAACGGGGACCTTATTTAGTGAGTAGATAGAAATTTGCCTTCAAAAAAGGAAGACGTTATCAATTCGGTTGTTTTTCTTTTAAAATATTTGTTGCCTCAAAATATTCCTCACCAAACTTCAGTGCATCGGAAAAAGCAATACTGGTTCTTACTGAGGCGCCGACTTCCAACTGTTAGAAAAATATTTTCATGGTTTTTTGTAGTTTGTTAAATTTATTGTTAATAATAATAATAATAATAATAATAATAATAATAATATTTATTTGTTTAACACAGGTATATGACATTATACAAAAGATCTTAAATTTTATCTGAAGTAGGTATCACTGTGTTCCGCCGCAAGGCATACAAATTTCAAATTGTGCTTTTCAAAAGCAAAGTTTACATTATTCTCATTAATCTCATTCTGTTAAAAATTCATTTACAGTATAATAGGCTTTTGTTAATAGAAAGTTACACAGAGCTTTTTTGAAAGTAGATAAATTTCCTATATTATTGATATTTTCCGGTACTTTGTTATAGATTTTGGGTCCCATTCCCAATAAACTCTTCCGAAACAGTGCAGTTTTACCAGACATAGCCTTTATTTTATTCTGAAGGCGAACACTCTTGAATTTACAGAATAAGTGCAAATTACATCTCACAAAAATGACCACTTCAAATATATACAAACAAGGTAGGGTTAATATACGTAGTTTCTGGAAATAAGGTTTACATGATTCAAGATAATGGAGCCCACATAGGGCCCTAATGCACCTTTTTTGAGCCTTAAATGCTATTTCTCTGTCACTTGAATTAGCCCAGAATATGACCGCATATCTCAATGTTGATGTAACATAAGCGTGGTAAGCCATCAATATCACAGACTCATTTACAACTTTCCTTAAATTATACAAAGCGTATGAAAATTGATTTAACTTCTTACATATGATGTCAATTTGGTTACTCCATCTAAGCTTATTATCGAGATTCAATCCTAAAAATTTTGCAATGTCTGTTTCATTAATTTTATGTCCCTTATAAGAAATGTGTAGATTATGTGCATTATTAGTCCTTTGTTTAAATGTCATAAGTTTGGTTTTCTCGAGATTAATTCTTAAATTATTGCTTTGTAGCCATTCAATTATAATTTCCAATGTCCTGTTTATATTACTTTCATATGTTTCTGCATTTTCACCAGTAAAAATCACGGTACTGTCATCAGCAAAAAGAACCATAGGGAACTCAACTGCTTTCGGCAAATCATTTATATATATGAGAAATAGCAACGGGCCTAAAACACTTCCCTGTGGTACACCATAGTAAATTTGTCTCATTTCCGATGAATATACTGTCTCGGTTTTAGTTTTAATACACAGTTTATTTATTTGCGTTATTTGCTTACGACCACTTAGATAAGATTTAATTAAATTGTGCACATTACCTCGCACACCATACGTATACAACTTATCCAACAGTATATCGTGATCTACAAAGTCAAAAGCCTTCGTCATATCCATATATAACGCCGAAACTGGAACCCTTTTATCAACACTTATATGTTATGTTATATTTTTTTCAAGATTATGAACAAAACAAGGACTGTAGCCTGTGTTTTATTTACCGCAAAAAAGTTTTTGTATGATTATATAGTAAAACTTAGAAATTGCTAACCAATTCTAACACTACTCGTAAACTTTCATTATATCATAAAAGCGGTATTACCTAATAGAATGAGACTCTTAGCTCCAAAACACTTAAGTACCTAATATAATCGAACTAAATGGAGGTTGAGCTTGTAATTAAATAAAACATTGTACTTAAATGAAAGAAACATTCGAAGCGAAATTGCCAAAATTTTCGTCAAAATATCACGAGATGTAACCTGTGTAACTAGATGTTCTTTTGTTTTGTTTATTCAGAAAATAATACCATTGTTTCTTCATCTGCCCATTCCCCACCCTTAATCTGAAGGTTTTTGGGGAGAAGGGGGGCAACCCTTCCCCGGGATTCAGTTTCAGCTCGAAGAATGTTTCATATCTGCACCCGACTTTTACGGGGCTGAGGGAAAGTAATTTGATTGAATATGTCTTTGTGTTACTTATTGGGTTATTGTAGCTAGGTACTTACAGTGTTTTATTACAGTAAGTATAGATACTTCATGACCGAGATCAAAGGGAACGGGAATTGAAAATAATAGACTCGAAAAAGTTAAAACAAGCTTATTGTTCTGAGAAAGAAAAAGTTTTTAATTGAAAACCACATACTACTTAACACGAATAATTTGTATAAATAGATGAAATAAGTTTCGATTTAATGCAGAAAGTGTTCCATCTAAATTCATGAGATAAATAGAGACCGAAATAAAAACATGTAACTACACTGAAAATGCTGTGTAAGTAGCTGCGATAATATATTACATATACTTTATATTATATTGCGTACTAAGGAACGCTTGCGCGTTCTAGAATTAAATTAAATAACACTTATGGTTACCCGTGACTTCGTCTGCGTTCTGTTGGAATTTTGCTTATCATTCAATAGTGTACCTTTTTACCGAACTGCGAAGGAGGGTTATTACTATTAGTGTTTTTTTTTAATGGGTTCAGTAGGTATGGATTCCGTACTTCCAGAATACTCTAATAAACAAAAAAAAAAAAAACGAACCAATCGCAATCTCTTTATTATACACACTAGTGCTTACCCGCGGCTTCACACGCGTTTTCGTCCAAATCCCTCCAGCTGTTTTAAGCGTGAAGCAAGTTAGCGAGAAGGAAAAATTCCTATGAAAATCCCCATAAATTACTACATGTCTACAATGATGTAGCATCAAAAACGATCTCGTGAGAAAATCAGGATTAAAAAAGCTTATTTGTCCAGCTATCTACAAACGAAATTTCATCAAAATCCGTCTAGTTTTGAAGGAGCAACAAACATACTCGTACTCACAAAAACACGCACATATTCATAATCTTATGGATTTGTAATATTAGTAGGTATAAAGCGATAGAGCTAAGACTTTGGAAGGTGCTTCTTTTGATCGGGCAATAACTAGAAATAAATATTAGAGAGCAGCAAACAAAACTGGCACAATTTCTTGTACTTAAAACTAGTTTCTACAAAATTAAACATAGACGGAATAGCAGTTGTAACGCCTGCAATACTTTCTGTAGCGCCAAACCTTCAAATAAGCTTTTTCTTTTTGCTACTTGAGGCTCCTAAACGGCCGGGGCTTGTTAATTAACTTTGTATTCTATTAAGTAACGTAATCACTTTGACATGAAATCCACGGAAGGCTCTGGCTGCGTTATTAAAGACATTTTATTGAGCGACAAAATAATTAATCTGCGAGAGGGTGGGAAATGAGCGCGGCCGTCAGGCGCCTCTTGTCTCCTAGATAAACAGGGAATTGTTATTTCGAACCCTTTAATCATTTTAGAGCGTATTGTACTAATTGCCAGATATTACTTTACAATTTTTATTTGACTGCCCGAAGGAGGGTTGTGTTCTTCGAGCGTATATTGTATCTGTACTTAGTCAACGGCGGTTATGAAGTAAATCCTGACCATTGCACAACTATAGAGTTTCTGATTATTAACAATTAATATTACGTAACAATGTGAAAGATTGGAGAAAGTGCTTTAGATACTTACTATTCTGTCGCACGCAACAAGTAAGCATTGCATTTTTGTCTATGATTCATATTGGAAACTTCATAGGATGGTAGTTGTGCAATATGTCAGCGTTTACTTCATGACTATATGCATGTTTCTATGTATGTGTGTATGTATTGTATGAGGAACGTAAATGAGAACCAATAATTAGAAAAATTGACATTGTTCAGCTAAAAATTACATATTAATTCGATAGGATCGAAGTCAGTATTTAAGTTCTATTTAAGTACCATAGAGATACACATCATTCACCTCTCCTAAGATTTTTTGTAGTCGTCCTGGTATACCGGTACACGCCTAACTATAACTAGCGGTAAAACGCCGAACAATTGGATTGCGGTGTAGCCTGATGGTCGCAGGCGCAGGGGGTCTGACCACACCCTCGGGCGCATTGCCGTTGTCATTGGAGAATATATAGAAAAATATTTGTCATCCGAAAAATTAAAATACCCTTATTCCATTACTACTACACAATCTCTGAAAAAAAAAACGAAAATTGCAGCTACACATTCTGATGTCACTAGCAACAATAAGTGAGTAGATGAATTTAATAGTTCTAGAAGCAAGATGGCGTAGGGCGGCAATGTCTCGCCAGGGCGGCGCCGCACCCCGCGGCTTCACGCAGGGCCGGATTACCCCTTACTTAGAGTAGGCAACTGCCTAAGGGCCACTTATCGGCCAAGGGCCGCGCGCGCACAATGAAATTGAAAATGTTTCATAGAGCGAATAATTAACTAGGCCGTTTTTATCCTCACTGACAATAGATATTACGGTTTTTTTTCGATACATGCTAAGTGATGATCTTCAAACAGCTGAAAAGGAGCCCTGTGATTTTCATTGTCATATGGATAATCCGACTCTGGCTTCACGTCCTTGCTGATCTCTCGTGGACATTCACGGTGCAAGTATAGACAACAGCAGAAGTGCTGAATCATAGCTGAAGGGCCGAAGAGCTTATATGCTACAAAAAGCTACTATATTGAGCTTGCCATGAGTTTTGAAAGTTGATACCTATTATATACATACAAAATCATGCCTGTTAGGCTACCTACGTCCTTTCGCTTGCTACGATCCTGGCATACAACTCTCGCTTCCTCTACAATGTAGAGTCTACATTCATCAATATTTTCATGCATGCACGTCAGTTTAGAGTACTCCTGACCCGACTTTTCGTCAGAACGTCCTCGATTTGATCGTGGTACGTTCGTCTAGGCCTTCCTCTGCCAACGATCTCATTCACGTTCGTCTTATAGGTCTGCCTAGTCAATCTGCTTTCATTCTTTCTCAAGTTAAAGTTAATATTAACTAACTGTAAAACCATTCAAATTTCCCCAACGACTTTTTCATTTTAATTTAATTTATTCTGTGTATTCATTACTATTCATGTAGTCTGAAATAAATTTTATTCCATTAATAACCCGTTTACCCAAGTTTGAACGGGTAAATATTTGGTACTTTCTAGTAAATTAATATGCGAACATGATCATGAATATTCATTATTTGCACAAATCAAGACAAACGACAATAAATATTTAAGAGTTGTATTTGTATGTTATTTAAAGTTTGAATCCGCATGTCGAAAAACCCATAAATGTCTGAGCGCAAACGCATCACCTTTGTACAGTACCTACACCCCTTGGGCCAATTATACTCCTGCTTTACGGTGCCGGCCATACCTACTGTTTCATATCCATACTATAATATAATGAATGCGAAAGTGTGTGTGCATGTTTGTCCGTCTTTGACGCCATAACGGAGGGACGGATCAACGTGATTTTCGGCATAGATATAGTTTATGGGCCCGGAAGTGACATAGGCTACTTTTTATCCAGAAAAATGCACAGTTCCCGAAGGAACAGCGCGCCATAACCGAATACCACGCGGGCGGAGCCAAAAGCTAGTAATAATATTATAAATGCGAAAGTGTGTGTTTGTGTGTATGTTTGTCCATCTTTCACGCCGTAACGGAGCGACGGATCGTTGTGATATTTGGCATAGAGATAGTTTATGGGCCCGACAGTGACATAAGCTACTTTATATCCCGGAAAAATGCACAGTTCCCGAGAGAACAGCGCGCGATAACCGAATACGACGTGGGTGGAGCCGCGGGAAAAAGCTATTACTAATATTATAAATGCGAAAGTGTGTTCGTATATTTGTCCGTCTTTCACGCCATAACGGAGGGACGGATCGGCGTGATTTTCGGCATAGATATAGTTTATGGGCCCGAGAGTGATACAAGCTACTTTTTATCCCGGAAAAATGCAGTTCCCGAAGGAACAGGGCGCGATAACCGAATGCCACGCGGGCGGAGCCGCGAGCAAAAGCTAGTAATATTATAAGTGCGAAAGTGTGTGTTTGTGTCTATGTTTGTTCGTCTTTCACGCCGTAACGGAGCGACGGATCGACGTGATTTTTGGCATAGCGATAGTTAATGGGCCCGAAAGTGACATAGGCTACTTTTTATCCGCGCGCGATAACCGAATACCACGCGGGCGGAGCCGCGGGCAAAAGCTAGTATTTAAATAATTGAAAATATAGCTCACCTTCTGAGGGAGGCAAGTAAAAACAGAGAAAGATTCACCGTGTCGTCTGAATCTCCATCACTGCCACATTTTGGCACATCCACATCTAATTTCATTACGAAAGGAGTGCATCTTCATGCAGACCAATTGTAATGAAAATGGTCTGCTTTGTCAGATTTGAGTCGTACAGACGGAGTTCGTCTTTCAGGTGTGATCGTAGAAAAGTTTTGTTTCGTAGGCTGGCAGAACCTCTAAATTTTTCCTTTTTCGACACCCTTCACTCTAAAAACGGTTTTTATCTCTGTTTCGGATAAAATAGGAATAAAAAAACTGCTGTTGTTGGCACATTATAGCACAGCCAGGTATATTGTAATACATGCTAGTGGTGCATAGTGTGGTTAGTCTGGCTTGCTGTGCATGGCTGCATCTTCGTCTTGATTGCGTTTCATCCATTGTCTGACCGATTTGAGGAAAGGCCATATAAAAGAGAACTTTTTCCAGGCAGATACAAATACAAATATTCTTTATTGCATACCACAAATCAGTACAAAAAACTTATAATATAAACACTCATATTCAGGGTAGACAATAGGCGGTCTTATCGCTTAAAAGCGATCTCTTCCAGACAACTATTTGGGTACATGAACTTATGGTTATGTCAAACAAAAATAGGCAGATGTTTGTGGGTGGGAACTGAAGTCTGAAGGACGAGCGTCGGAAGTTGTAGCTTAAAAATTATCGAGTGATTCCGCTATTAGTCGATAAGTAACTAACACCGAATAACTTCATTAGTCAAGGCTTCATTAGTCTATTACATTTAAACTTAAGTCCTCTAATGATAAAATTAAAACAGTTTGGAAAATTATAAATACTGAAACCGGTCGACGTAAGAACGCGGAATCCTCTATATCACTAAAGATTAACAACGTATTAGAAACGGACGCGGTTAAAGTAGCTAACGAGTTTAATACCTACTTCTCTAAAATCCCCATCGAAACGACAAAATGTCTCGCGTCTTCCTCAAAGCTAGCTGAATCGCTCTTAAAAGAAAATGTATCTATTCCAAACATAAGTAACTTTAAATTCACGCATGTCTCTCCCGGTGACATCATTAGGACTTTTAAATTATTGAAAGTAAAAAAAACGGAAGACTTGTGGGGCGTCTCAGTTAAGGTTCTACAGTCTATTTTAGATGTCGTTGCTCCAACTTTAGCTTTTATTTTCAATAGCTGCATAGATGAAGGTGTATTTCCAGATTTGATGAAATATAGTAAAGTAGTTCCTATTTTTAAATCAGGTGATAAAGATAATCCCTCTGATTATCGTCCGGTGTCCATCCTATCAGCGTTTAGCAAAATATTCGAAAAAAGAATGCTGACGCAAATGATCTCGCATTTTAATACTCATAAAATCATGCATCCACAGCAGTTCGGATTCACAAAAGGCAGGTCTACTACAGACGCGGGTCATAGTTTAGTTAAATTCATTTTGCAAGCTTGGGAGGAATCACATGACGCTATAGGTGTATTCTGCGACCTCTCGAAAGCTTTTGATTGTGTGGATCATGATACTATAATTTGTAAGTTAAATTTTTATGGCATTCGTGGCCTCGCTTTAGAACTCATTAAATCTTACCTCACACAAAGAAAGCAAAAGGTAGCGATTAACGGAGCGGTATCGGAGGAATCTGTGGTCGAAATGGGAGTGCCTCAAGGATCCATTCTTGCCCCATTCCTGTATCTTATTTATGTAAATAACCTAACTTATATGGTAAGCCAAAAGTCGGGTATCGTTATGTTTGCTGACGACACGTCTTTACTGTTCAAGGTTAGTAGAAAAGATACCGACTTCACTGAACCCAATGAAACCCTGTCCGTGATATCCGCATGGTTCGCTGCCAATAATTTCTAAATCCTAAGAAAACCAAATGTATTAAATTCTCATTGATAAATTCATCTAACTCGAATTCAATTTCTAATATAAAGTTAAATGGGCAAACTATTGCATTTGTAAAATCAACAGTATTTTTAGGAATAACACTCGATTCTAAACTGCAGTGGGGACCTCATGTCACTGCAATCGCGGGTAGATTGAGCTCTGCTGCTTTTGCAGTTTGGAAAATACGGCAGCTAACCGATGTGGCGACGGCACGGTTGGTGTATTTTGCGTACTTTAATAGCATTATGTCGTACGGGCTTATTTTATGGGGATCTGCTGCAGACATCGAATCAATTTTTATCTTGCAAAAGAGAGCAGTTAGAGCAATTTATAATTTGAAGACGCGTGAATCTTTAAGATCATTTTTTAAGGAAACTGGTATCCTAACCCTGCCGTCGCTTTATGTTTTTGAAATAATCATGTACGTTAGGAAGAACATATGTGATTTTCCCACTAACGTCGATAAGCCAAAGGCTACTAGAAACACAGGGAAGCTTAAAGTTCCATCTTACAGACTGGCTAAAACCAAAAAGTCGTTTTTGGGAAGTTGCATACGTTTTTATAATAAAATTCCAAAAAATATTACTGAAGAAACTGATACAAAATTTAAATCTACTGTCAAAAAGACATTAATATCTAAGGCTTATTATAAAGTTAACGATTATATCATGGACAGGGATATTTGGAAATAATTCCGATCCGCACTAGCGATCCCTTCAAATAGTGAACCTACTGTGTTAAAAATAAAATTGTGTTAAATACTTGTAATGTATAGTACATAGATATCATTTATAAATATTGTGAATCTGTTTTAAAAAAAAAAATACCTCGTTGAGTTTCTTGCCGGATTCTTCTCAACAGAGGTTTTTTTCCGAACCGGTGGTAGATTAAAAAAATGACGTGTAAAAGTGCCCATTGCGGCCTATTTGCTGAATAAATGATTTGAATTGAATTGAAACCACTGTACACCCACTTATGACAAATAAATTTTATTTCATTTCATTTCATTTCAAGGTTTGCCCTTCATATTCGTAGCAAGTTTCAAGGTTTTTGCACTATAATTGCATCATCATATCACTGAACTAACATACATAACCATAAGTAAACCAAGTTTCAATTTCGGATACCAGAAAGTGGTTATGATATATAAACCTCCTTACTAGTGCTGCCCTAAATTATTGTCGATGCCTTTTTATGTCTACTGTCAAGTTGTCATATGTATCTTTCTCAATATCGTATGTCGGATTCAAGCTAATTAAAACCAAATATCTATTGGTTTGTCTTTTACTATGCTACAATTTAATTAGCTTTAAATATGCCCGACTCAGATACGAAACTCTGCCCCAATATGGCAAGGTACTTACGACCCGAGAAGTTTGATGTGGATCCCACCGCGACTGAAGCGGACCTAAAGTGGACCCATTGGAAATACACCTTTAACAATTTCATACTCGAAGAGATCCCTGACGGTACCGATTCTTTGAAGCTTAAACTTTTAATGAATCATTTGTCAGCACACACTCTACAAGAGGTCGTCATAGTCTTTATATCATCTATGGAGTAAGGTAGGTTCTTTGAGCGTACCCAATGGTACATCCTCGTTATACCAGGGTGACATAGTAGAGCATGTAACTCATACAATTTGTTATCATTCATTAGTGCGCAAACTCTAGATAGCGCATCTGCAGCAGTATTTTGGGAGCCGGGTCGATAGATGATATCATATTTAAAACAGGAGAGCTCGAGACGCCAGCGTTGTATTTTTTCATTTTTAATTTTGCTTGAGTGGTTTTGGTTGAACATATAACACACAGATTGTTGGTCAGTTATTAACATAAAATGTTTTCCCATCAGAAAATGGCGCCATTTTCTTAGGCTTTCCACAATGGCATATGCTTCTTTCTCGACCGATGGGTGTTTACGTTCAGCATTCGATAGTGTCCTGGAGAAAAATGCGACAGGTCGACCTTTTTGAGAAAGTGTAGCAGCTATCGCATACTCTGACGCGTCGGTTTCTACGGTCAGCATTTCATCTCCGTCAATCGCTACCAGTGAAGCTTTACTAATGTCTGATTTTAATTGCTCAAACTGGGCAACAGCACTTTCAGTTAACGGGAAGCTGCTTACATTTGTCAAAGGCTGTAGTTTACTCGAAAAGTCTTTCACCCATTTCGCATAGTGGGCAAACAGCCCTAGAGCTCGTTTCAGTTCAGCAGTGTTGGTCGGTACTGGTAGCTGAAGGAGCGGTTGGAGTCGTTCTTTGTCCGGCTCGATCGTGTTATTCTTAATAGTATAGCCCAGCAAACTTACGGTATCCTGACAAAATTTACATTTTTGATCATTTAATGTTAGGTTATACTTTTTTGCAGCAGCTTGAAAATTAAGTAGATTCTGATCATGATCGCTTTTATCTTTTCCGCATACAGTGACATCGTCGAGGTAAGTAAATGTCCCTTTTAATTTTTCTTTTTCTATAATGAATTCGAGCATACGCTGGAATGCTGCAACTCCATTAGTAACCCCAAAGGGGATTCTCGTGAATTGATAGAGTTTCCCCGCAGCTTCAAATGCCGTGTACGGTTTCTCGCTATTTTTAATTGGCACCTGATGGTACGCGCTCTTCAAGTCTATCTGACTGAAAACATTATATTTTGCAACTTTAGACACGATTGTTTCGATATGAGGTAAGGGGTATGCGTCCAATTCTGTAAACTTGTTTATAGTCAAGGAGTAGTCGATTACGAGTCTTTTCCGATGTGCCCCTCCTCCTGCTACCAAGACCTGCGCACGCCAGGGAGAGACGCTTGGTTCTATCACACCATCTTCCAACAGTTTTGAGATTTCTTCGGTGATGAATTTTTCGTCTTGCTCGCTATAATGTCTGGATTTCACGGCGATTGGTTTAATGTTTGGAGATAGGTTAGTGAATGTGGAGGCGGGAGGCACCGAAGCTTGCATCACATTGCAGATTAGAGGTTCTTTGGGTCCGCCAAAGTTGAATTGGAGACTAGAGTGTTCTTTAAGTATGTCATGGCCTATGATAACATCGGCACAAAGATTGCTGACGACGAGAAGTGGTCGATGTTTGTGCGAGTATTTGTTCATGGTGACAGTTGCAAAACAAACACTTCTTACGAAAGATACGTTATTTTGAGATGCTAGCGTGATAGTCTGCTTGTGAGGCTTCTGTTTCAGCTGCATTAGTCGCGCTATTTTCTCATCTATAAAGCTTACCGAACTACCCGTATCGATTAAAGCGTCGGCGTGATAGTTGTTCAGAGTTACGGGTATAGTGGCTTTTGATAGGGACGATGGAGAGGCAGCTGAGATGGCATTAGCAGCCACTTCAGAATCATCAGAGTCCACAGCAGATTCTTCAGCGGTAACGGCGTTATTGGTAGCATTTATAGATCTGCATACATTAGCAAAATGACCTTTTCTAGAGCAAAGCTGGCACTGGGCGTTGAAAGCCGGACATTTTAGTCTTCGGTGTGACGTATTTCCCCCGCAATAGAAACAACGCCATTTAGTTGGCTCTTCCGAAGCTCTTCGGAGATTTTGGGAGTTTCTAGTTGTGCGTTTTGATAGCGATGCTCCTGGCAGGGCGTTTAGGTTTACATCGTTTGCCCCGCTGGTCATTGCCCGGGAGTCTCTTTCTGCTGTCTCTAAGGTGAGAGCTTGATCGAGAGCTTGATCTAAAGTGAGAGAACGTTCTTGAAGCAATCTTTCCCGGATTCTTAGTGACATTATTCCCGAAATAAAAGCACCTCTTATAGCTTCATCTTCATGCGTTGTAGCAGTGACAGCTTCGAAGTTACAATCATGGGCCAGGAGTTTAAGTGATCTCCCGTAATCGGAAATAGATTCGTCAGACTTCTGCTTACGCGTAGCCAGTAAGTGGCGAGCCAGTATTATGTTTTTTTGGCTTGAGGTACATTTTATCGAGTACTTTCAGGGCATCGTCATAGGTGGAAGAATCACGAACGTGTGGAAAGATGTGTGCTGACAAATGATTCATTAAAAGTTTAAGCTTCAAAGAATCGGTACCGTCAGGGATCTCTTCGAGTATGAAATTGTTAAAGGTGTATTTCCAATGGGTCCACTTTAGGTCCGCTTCAGTCGCGGTGGGATCCACATCAAACTTCTCGGGTCGTAAGTACCTTGCCATATTGGGGCAGAGTTTCGTATCTGAGTCGGGCATATTTTAAGCTAATTAAGAACTTTAGGGTTATAAAACGGTTTGAAATTTTTAAAACCACAAATAGGTTTAAATCCATACTAATATTATAAATGCGAAAGTGTGTTTGTGTGTTTGTATGTTTGTCCCTCTTTCTCGCCGTAACGGAGCAACGGATCAACGTGATTTTTGGCATAGAGATAGTTTATGGGCTTGAGAGTGACATAGGCTACTTTTTATCCCGAAAAAATGCACAGTTCCCGGGGGAACAGCGCGCGATAACCGAATACCGCGCGGGCGGAGCCGCGGGCAAAAGCTACTATCTACATAAGAACGTTGCATGTTAAATAAAAGCTTTTCTTTTTAAATAACACACTTAACAGGTCGTTCTATCATATAAAATCCATCGTCTTTAAATTTAGCGTCAAGCACTTCGGACCCGTAAGTGACAGTAAGTGATTTAGGCGAGAAAACTCCACCATCACATTTTCCTCTGACTTTTACCTCCCCGTTTTTGCGTCGCACTCAACTCCGTAGAGCAATTTCACGTAGCAATTTTCTTTTGTATTGTGAGATCCGTAGGCGCGGAATTTGCAGCATGTCTCTTCAATTATTTCAGTCAATAAAGACTTTGTAGCGATGGTTGTGTGTGTGGAATTCAATTTATTTATTACTTGTACAAATACGAGATTTGTTGCTAAACTGCTGGCTCTGGCGTTTTCTATAAGTCAACCATTATTGTAAATTAAGTAAATATCAAATTCTAATACTGGGTGTGGCCTGTAATATTAGCAAATAATTAAAATATAGATCATACAGTACAGTACATTCATACTTGTCAAAATGAACAACATTAGTTCAGTGACTTTTAAAACTAATTAGTTTTTTAATTTTTATTACACTATAGTTTATTCTAAGAAGCAATGGAAAGTAAATGGTTGATGTTTGTAGCGTGACAGGCGACGTCAGTTGTGTTCTAGGATGGCATACACTGATTGCAGTATTTAATTTGTATGAAAAAAGGAAAATCTAAAGACTCCATTATTTTTCAAAGTCGCTGAACTATAATGTTGTTTAGTTTGACGAGTATGATCTATATTTTAAATAGTTGCTCGTATTACAGGCCAAACCCGGTATAGTCGATCCAGATTTTTTTCACTCTAAGGGTTCATGTCAGTTGTATACAAAACAACTGACAAACAATGCACATTGTAACAAAATCTGGTATGATTTTTTTTAAGCTTCTTTGATTACGTAAATCTTTATATATTAGAAATGCGTACGGAATACTACTTATCATCATAAGTTGAACTAGGATTTTTTTTCAAGTTAAAAGCGTTTAAGGTTGTACTAAATAAACGTCAAAGTTAGTATAATTTTTCAAAGTAAACTAAATCAAATTTGCTTCTCGTTACAATTTACATTTTCCTTAACAATCCTGTCGTTCCAGGCTTCACCTTGTTATTCTTTAATTTTCTGATCGCATCAGCTGTCGGCGACTTCGGCGAGTAATCTCATTTGCAAACAAGATTCTATTTCCTAGAGACATTTTCCTGCTTAGAATAGTTCAAGCAATCATAACTGTACCTGCTTACAGCCGTGAAAAGGTATAATGAAGCTGATTAATAATAACCTATGCAATACCAAAAACTGGCCAAGAGCGCGTTGAACACACCCAAGATAGTTTCGTGGCCTACCTTTACTTTATCAAGTGATATTTTAGGATTGTGTATTTTGTACGGAACCTAAGGTATATTTTTTTATAACTTAAGCTGCTATTTACTCTTAAATTACTAATAGTTTTCAAGCAAAATTAGCCGTTATAGTTTTCTACCAACATGAGTTTTTTTTCAAAAAGCAGTTCACAAAAACCACTTCTAAGTTGAATATTTCGCAAACGCATCACTGTATCGAAAAATAGCCTTTATAACCCCTTAATTACTCCTATTCAACGATACCCCACACTAAAATGTTAAAACAAATGTCACCCCCAATTTACGTCTATGGGAGGTAACCTAAAACAATCTTTTTTTTACATTTTAAAAAGTATACCACTTTGTCGGCATAATTGCTAAATACATCCATGGAAAATTACAGCTTTCTAGCGCTAATAGTCTCTAAGCTAACTAGAACTATAAGGGTTCCATTTTCGGCATTTTGGTTACGGAACCCTAAAAAGAAGAGTTAAGACTAACCTAACCTAACTCTCGAAGTTCGTAATTCAGTGAAAATAATATAGTTTTACACATTTCACACCAGCACTTAACGTGCCTAATCATATCGTCAACCGTCACTTAAATCTTAAACCCAATTCACGAATCACCATTTCATATTCCACATATGTTGAACATTTAATGGAATTAGCAGTATAAAGTGACGGTACGCGTTATATATTATTAATCCCTGGAGCAGAGCTGCCAGCTCCACATCAACTTGCCCTGAAATAATAATGGGTCCGAAACAACCGCACCGCAGGCTACCCGGCCATCGCGATTACTGATTACGACTGCGGGCTTCAAACTTCTTAAATATTAGAAAGGGTAGGTATGTCTTAGCTTGGAATCTGGGATACTTAAAGGCTTAAAAGATTTGTTTATGGACCTTGTCGTGTGTTGGCGATTGTACATTGTACCTATTGTGTGCGCAAAAATAAGAACAAAAAGGTGAATTAAATACATTTATATTATATATATATGTGTGTCGATAGCTGGTAGATATTTTAAAGAAGGTAGGCGGTAGGTAGGCGGCGTTGAAACTTGTTTATCACTTCCTTTATGATACCTAAGTACAAAAATACAAACCCTGCTGAAAGCTTTTGGGTCTAAAACATTTACTTCTATCTAACATTATCGATCACCTGACAGGTATCGACCAAAATGAGTTTGCTCAGTGTCGCTCTTGTGCATATTTTAGAATAATTATCATTTTGAAAATATCTCGCCTAGTTAATAGGACATACCGAATTATCTGACTGTTATTTTTTCCCGTCTCAGACATTTACAGCTATTAAAAATAAAGCGAACAATCTGTTTAGTCCCTCTACTCTACCCTTCATCCAAGTTTGTGATTCTGCATTTAGTTAGATATCATAAAGGAAGTAAAGTACAATCGGCATCATAAACATAGGAGCCCAAGTAGACACCTTCGTTGTTTATAATGGCGACCATCGACTGTACAAGCTTCTAAGCTGTCTCAAATAACTGTTTAAAAATGTCGACCAGCTCTCGGACTAATACTTCAGTGCAAATAGATAGACGCAACAAGTACAATAAGCATTTCACTCAAATTTATAGACATTGTACACAATCCGAGAAAAGCTATCTAAGCTAACTTCCCTTACGTGTATCGAATAAAAAACAGGAAAGTGTATAGAGACGAATGGATATTGACGGCAATCAGACCAGTAACCGCAAGAGTCGATCATCCGGCAACGAGAGAGCTTAAACAAGAGAGACGAGCGGACAGGCGGCGCGAGGTTGGCCGACCTAGTTCGTGGTCGCTCGATGCCGCCCGCCGCCCGCGCGCCCGGACCAGAATAGACGCAGCACGTGCGTCCGCCGCGACACACGCGCCGCGCCCGGCCACCGGCCGCCTCCGCTCCGCACCGGCGTCAATAACACCCGAAACCTACCAAACTAACATAAGCAACCGCGTTGTGATCCTTTGTGAAACTGAACCGCGAGCAACCGCCAACAAGTGCCGGTGCAAGCTCCCATTTGTCAGCGATAAAGTTGTGTTGTAAACTATTAATAACCTCGTGTTGGGGGAAATATTCGGTGACTGTTTTACCCGCGCGTGTCGCTATTGTAATCGTGCTCGTTATCTCGTACCGGTGAAAGCTTTCAACATATTAGTGACTATATTTTCATTGTGAATATTTGAAACTTTGAGTGGTGTATTTTAGAGTTTAGCTGTAGAATAATAAAAAATGTATGTTGTGATGGTAACGTTTAGCCTTATAGGAGAAAGAAAAACAAAATAGAGTAACAAAGTGCCTTAAAGTGAAGTAGCGCACCCCTGGAGGTGCGCGGGAGTGACTCACCATGCGGCTCGCGCTTTGCGCGCTGCTGCTGCTGCTGCCGGCGCCGGCGCCGGCCTGGCGGTCCGATACGTAAGGAAGTGCACCTCTAACTACTCACTCTTTACATTTTTTGTAAACACAAACTAGGTTACCTATTTTAAACCCGTTCAGTTGGAGGTTAAGACTAGAATCTTTCAAGAATAGAACTTTTTGCCAGATGTTCTTTGGAGATTTGAAAACAAATAGCATCATGCATCGTTCAGCTACTTCCTCCATGTTCGTATCGCGTAAAAACCTAATTAGTTATGCACTTTTTGAAAATTCCAGGTAGCTTTCATTAAATATACATATCTGATTCTTATTCACTCGGAGTTTTGACCTTGCCTCTGTACAAGTGCGTCCTTGTGTACCTTGAGTATTATAGTGGCTTGCGTTGCGTGACTATATAACTATCACATATCGTCTGATTGTAGGACTTTGTCAATAACAGTCCTTTAATTAAACTACGGAACTTTCGCAAATAATACGGCTGTCGTTAAACAATGTTAGTTTCGCTATTGATATTCAACCAATATTGCCGCATTTCTGTTGTATGTCGCATTGCTCTGATAAATAAAAATCAAATAAAGTTCTTTTAGTTTATTTTATTTAGAGAACTCGTAAAATAATTCTTCCTAATTATCATAAGTAGTCATCATTTCAGTAGCCAAATTATTTTTTTAGTAAAAATTTCGTAAAATACTTAATAATGTCTATAAGCGCTCACTAAAAAAATATACTAGGACATATAGGATTACGTTGAAAGCCAAATAAACTTCTTGTTATACATACGTAGAACATCTTTTTGATGTCGCTCTTATTGCCTGTGAATCAGAAGCGCTACTTAAAACTTTCTAGATATATCCCTACAAGTATTCCGCTTTTTCCGCTGCGTAATGCCTGTAGATAAGATCAGATAAGATACAGTATAGATACGAGTTCAAGGGTAAGTCCAATAATCGATGTTTCATATCCAAATGCTGGGATAATGAGTCGTAGAGCTCTTAAGTAAGATACTTAATTTAGCAGTTGTTAATCAATTCCATCCATCAATCTTTATTACCATTTTATAAATCGATGAAAAAATAAAGCAGAAGTTGGGAAACTGAAAAATAACAACTGCACTGAGTGTTAATTTTACGCCGATTTTAGTGAAAATTACATCTAACGTTTTTTGCAATTTTCAGTAATAACAGACTTATTATCTATGTATGTCGTTTAAATGCCTAAATAAAACTTGTTTGAAGTCGTATTATTATAAATGAGTAACATTTTAAGAAAGTACCTAATCAATATTTTGTTTGGAGTCTTTGGATATTAAATAAGTATCAAATACTTAATTGGAATCGTTATACAAACTTCTTACACGTACCTATTACTAAGCGCACCCTAACTTTGGTCATGACTGATATTACTGAACTATGGGGTGTAAATTAATGAAATAAAACAAAGTTTTTCATATTAACAACGTAAAATTAAACACGCAGTGCGGACAAGGAATACGACAGGACTCATGTTATTTTTTTGTTTTTTTTTTTTCTGCGCTGCTTGCTTTCAAATTTTATTAGTGGCCAATTACTAGACAGTGTAGGTGTACAAACTTTTTAATAAACTTTGTACATGCGTCATCTACAGTAACTGTATGAATGTTAAACAGTTACTACGTATATAGATGGCGCATGTACAACGTCTGTACAACGCATGCAAGTCCGTCTACGCGCTACTGCGTAGCGGTGCTACGATTCTACAGCCTGTTTTGCGCATTGCCAAAGAACACAAGTAAATGTATTGTAAGATATTTATTAGTACTTGTAAATAATGATGAATTCAATTGTAACTTTCAAGATGTTATTAGTATTTTATGCAACACAATTTTTTAATATAATTAGTGAAAACAAAAAATAATTATGCAACAGGAAATAACACAACTTGTAAATTGCTAACTAGTAACTTGTATTATTTTCTAATAAAATTAGTCTAATTATGCAATAGGCCCCTGATTGTAACACGATCAAATAAGTCAAAAGTGCTTCATCTAGTGATAAAAATAACGGATTTATCCTGTAACAGGGACAATAAATTAAAATAGGTAGGTATAGGTATTTTACCTTAATAGTAAAAGTGTCCAAGTGGCTGAATCGGTATTAAAAATATCTTTATTTTTTTCGAACAAAGCTAATTGCACCCGTTTGGGATGTACCTACTCCTATTATACAAAAAAAAAAAAGGAAACGCGTAACGCCCCATGACCACCAAATGACTGTGAAGTTCAGCCTGAACGGTTATTTTCTCTATATTTTGAAACTAAGGTCTAAGGAATTAAAATGCTGATTTTTGTAAATCCTGTTATTTACAGGAAGTACCTATTATTCGTAACAGTTCACATTTTGAAAAGCAGTGAAACGATTTTTATAAAACTTTCAATGTTTTATAAATTGATAGATGTCAGTAGATACTTATTATAATATAATCCGCGAAAAATCGAATTTGATGTTGACTTTCTGATAATACGTGGACATACGTAAGTATCTAAAGCGGTTATCTATCATATCATACTAACTACCACCGCATCTCGTTGCGGTGTGCGGAGTAACGAAATTCACCGTCATATAGATACATAAATATAAATTATCAGTGAATGGCGAAACAGCGGGTACCTAACTATGTTAATAGACAGGGAGGGTAAAAATTCTTTAAAAACCGCGTTACGTATTACTTGAACGCCCGTTAACTGTATTTTTATTGTATTTCTTACAAATTTTTTTTTAAGAAATCACGTAAAAAATCTAATTAGTTGTCAAATTACGTTGCAGAGTTAAAGCTTGGAGCCGTGCTCTTGGCGAGGAGCTGTGGGGCCTCAAGGTAGCCCTCACCAAATCTGATCAGATAAAAGCCGTAAGTACCTACATAATAATTACTGAGAAACTTTGTAATCGAAAACAAATTGTAATTTCTATAAAATGCTAAATATACTCAGCAGCGGCAAAAAATTTGGCTCACTCTACATACAAAATTACCTGTTACTGCATACATTTGAGGGTCAGATTTTTTGAAACTCAGTACTGTATTATAGTCTATGAAATTAACATTTCTGTTATTTTCCTATACTGCCCTTTAAAGACAAAAGGCAGTATCTCAAAAAATCACATTTTTGAGTTATTTATACCATGATGCAGAATGACTTAAGCTAGTTAAGCTACACAATGGTATATGTATAAATAACTATAAAGTGTTTCATTTTGAGATACCATGCCTTAAGAGTGCAGTAATTTAGATCGGCTAGAGCTGAGCTGAACAGCTATATTTGCATGATCGGTACAAATATGACTGTTCAACTCTAAATTACTAACATTAGTAGAGCTGTCTTAGTCGATATAAGAAAAATACTTCTATAGCATCGTATTACTTTAATGCCATAAGCCAAAACAAATCATGTTTTTTTTATTATATATATGTCGGCGGCCGATCGTAAAATCCGCCAGATCACGAAATTCCTAGGCATATGGTGAAATGGCGCCATTTCATGAATTGGCTAAGGGACATCCGCCATATCGTTCAAAACTCACCGTTTGACGATTTGCCTGGTGACGTTTAGGCAGATCATGAAATTCCTAGGCATATCATGAAACGCCGCCATTTCATGATTTGGCTAGTTCAGGCAGATCATGAAATTCCTAGGCATATCATGAAATGCCGGCAAATCGTTTCTGGCACTTCGCCGGCCGCTGCCGCGGCACGCTCGCTTCGCTCGCTCGGCTCGTGCGTAGTGCACACAATTCATACTAACCACTCCTCGCTTCGCTCGTCGTACCTATTTTTTTCTTTTTTTCAGCACATCACGATATGCCCGGTATAAAGCTAGGAATATCGTCGAATGCGTTTCTCTAATCGATCTGCCGTATTGTTTCTCAGGCATATCACGATATGCCTGGACAACTTTTAGGCATATCATGAAATGGCGCCATTTCATGATGTGCCTAGGAATTTCGTGATCTGGCTGATTTTACGATCGGCCGCCGACATATATATTTAGACTAGCCTGTTGCCCGTGACTCCGTTTATCGCTATCCTCTTTGTCCTTTTCACCGGGGCTCAAATTATTTATATAATAATAATAATAATAATAATAATAATATTTATTTGTTTAACACAGGTATATGACATTATACAAAAGATCTTAAATTTTATCTGAAGTAGGTATCACTGTGTTCCGCCGCAAGGCATACAAATTTCAAATTGTGCTTTTCAAAAGCAAAGTTTACATTATTCTCATTAATCTCATTCTGTTAAAAATTCATTTACAGTATAATAGGCTTTTGTTAATAGAAAGTTACACAGAGCTTTTTTGAAAGTAGATAAATTTCCTATATTATTGATATTTTCCGGTACTTTGTTATAGATTTTGGGTCCCATTCCCAATAAACTCTTCCGAAACAGTGCAGTTTTACCAGACATAGCCTTTATTTTATTCTGAAGGCGAACACTCTTGAATTTACAGAATAAGTGCAAATTACATCTCACAAAAATGACCACTTCAAATATATACAAACAAGGTAGGGTTAATATACGTAGTTTCTGGAAATAAGGTTTACATGATTCAAGATAATGGAGCCCACATAGGGCCCTAATGCACCTTTTTTGAGCCTTAAATGCTATTTCTCTGTCACTTGAATTAGCCCAGAATATGACCGCATATCTCAATGTTGATGTAACATAAGCGTGGTAAGCCATCAATATCACAGACTCATTTACAACTTTCCTTAAATTATACAAAGCGTATGAAAATTGATTTAACTTCTTACATATGATGTCAATTTGGTTACTCCATCTAAGCTTATTATCGAGATTCAATCCTAAAAATTTTGCAATGTCTGTTTCATTAATTTTATGTCCCTTATAAGAAATGTGTAGATTATGTGCATTATTAGTCCTTTGTTTAAATGTCATAAGTTTGGTTTTCTCGAGATTAATTCTTAAATTATTGCTTTGTAGCCATTCAATTATAATTTCCAATGTCCTGTTTATATTACTTTCATATGTTTCTGCATTTTCACCAGTAAAAATCACGGTACTGTCATCAGCAAAAAGAACCATAGGGAACTCAACTGCTTTCGGCAAATCATTTATATATATGAGAAATAGCAACGGGCCTAAAACACTTCCCTGTGGTACACCATAGTAAATTTGTCTCATTTCCGATGAATATACTGTCTCGGTTTTAGTTTTAATACACAGTTTATTTATTTGCGTTATTTGCTTACGACCACTTAGATAAGATTTAATTAAATTGTGCACATTACCTCGCACACCATACATATACAACTTATCCAACAGTATATCGTGATCTACAAAGTCAAAAGCCTTCGTCATATCCATATATAACGCCGAAACTGGAACCCTTTTATCAACACTTATTATTACTTTTTGTATTAAATCAAAAATAGCCATATTTATTGACTTATCTTTACGGAATCCTTTCTGTTCTTGTGCAAATAGGTTTTTAGTCTCAAAATAGTCATATATGGATTTATGAATAACTTTTTCGATCACTTTTGAGAAAATTGGAAGCAGCGTTATGGGTCTATAGCTAGACATGTCGTCCCTATCACCTTTTTTAATAAGTGGTTTTACGATACCAATTTTTAATCTATCTGGGAATTCGCCGGTCTCAATACATAGATTAACAATGTGACTAATTAGTGGCGGAATAATATGACACACTTTTTTGACTATTTTTGTACTTATGCAATCATATCCAGTACTACGTTTGTTTTTTAAAGCATTGATTATTAATTGAATGTCATTAGGAGTCGTAGGTTTCATATATATAGAGTTAAGCGAATTGCATGTCATCGTATCCTTGTAATTTATTTTATTATTTATATTATAATTTTTAGAAGTACTACCTGAAATAGTTTTATTATTAATGTCATTGGAGTTTGGATTAATTTGTTCGATAAAATAGCAATTAAATAGTTGAGCAATTTTCTTGGGATCCTTTACCACATCACCATCTAATTTAATTTGTGTGACATTTTCTTCAGGTTGTCTAGATTTATTTTTGTTTATGACGCCCCACGATGCCTTTGCTTTATTGCTTGATTGTTTTATAGAGTAATCGTTTTGGCTTTTTTGGGTTAATTTGATTATGTTCTTTAAAAGAATTGAATATTTTTTAAAATCATTTTTTTTAGTTACTTTGTCGTCTGTAGATAATCTGTATTTCCATAGTAAGTCGCGTTTCCGTTTACAACATCGTTTTATACCCTTAGTAATCCATTTTGGTCTCTGGGACTGAGTTATTTTTATTTTTTGAATGGGAAAACATAAATTATAAAACAACTCAAATTGATCAGCGAAAGTGTTATAAGCGTCGTTTGCATTGGCAGCCATATACACTTCACTGAAACTTAAGCTTTGTAAACATTTTATAAATTTAGTAATATTTTCATTGCATAAATCTCTTTGTTTTTTATACCAAAATGCATAAGTACATGTTTTTTTCACCGGACATTTCAAAAGTTGTGCTGTGTGATCGGAAAGAGCGAAATCAATCACTTCAGCTGTACTTCCTCTGACATTATGTATGATGTTGTCAATGCAAGTTTTACTGAACAATCTTGTAGGTTCAGATATTGACATTTTCAAATTAAAACTCTGAACTAAATTTTTAAATTTAGTTGACAATGTGGTTCTTTTTAGCATATCTATATTAAAGTCACCACAAATAATGACTTTTTTTTCTTTGTAACATATTTTATTCAATATAGTTATTAATTGTTCTAAAAATACACTTAAACTATGACTATTGTTCTTTGGTATTCTATATATGCTGATAATAATAATTTTGTGATCGATCAATTCAACTCCTGCGCACTCTATTACATTAGGTATCGAAACATTATTTATTTCATTCAAACATCGATACTTGTGTATATTCCTAACTAGGATACAAGATCCTCCATTTCTATTATTTCTTGAAAAAACTGATGCTAACTTGAAATTGGGAACGACTAAGTGTATTTCATCACCTGACTTCATATTATGCTCTGTAGCGCAAATTACATCGACTTTCTTATCCAATTCCAATAACTCCTGTATGTGTACACTCAAAAGATCAGCTTTGCTTATTATGCCATTGATATTTTGATGTAATATATAAATATTGTTATAGATAATATAATCATTGTTGACTATTGTTTTAGCTCTATTTCTAGGTTTTTGGAATTCATCATTTATAAAAAATTACACTTATTATAAAATGCCTTATTTACATTTACAAGGACCTTATTAATAGATTGTGCTAATTTGTATTTTCCTCTATGATTTAATTGATGACCATTTGAATAATAGTCTCCTATTCCGAAATGCTGACTGTTTGGCGCTTGTAGCCACACATGAGAGAAATTTGTACATGTTCTACGTAGCGCTTGGTTAAATTTGGTTACAAAATATCTAAATATGTTCAGCGGTTTAGACGTGAATAGGTAAACAGACTTGCAAAATAATATTAGTGAGATACCTACTTCGCCGCAAAGCTCTTGTTTACCAAATTTCATTCCATTAGACGTACTTCTAACAAAACTTTGTTTGTATGGAAGCATGAGCTCACACTGGCGACTCTTAATCACATTAAAAAACTTAGATCATAAATTTTCATTTGTGCCTAGTTAATGCATACGTTTATGATTTATCTTGGACTGATATTAGGTACTCATAACTCAATCAGAACTCGAATGAGGTACTATATTTTCGTGAGCTGGAATGACTGAAGGAAATCTAAATCGAAATCAGAACCAGGGGTTGAATCGAAATTCCGGGATTTAGTAACTAAATTCCTATGCAGATTTCCAAACATTACAAAGCTGATTTCATTAACGTTTGTAGGTACGTAAAATAACATCGTCAACGGATCATCGGCAACTTTGTACGAAACGGAAAGTGGAACAAAAACCAACAGAGCTGAGATTTATGTAATGAAATAGATTATTTAACAAGCTTTGTCCTGTAAATAAACATTATGGCCGAGATATACTGACGACGTTTCCAGAATCCAAAAACGAAGTAAGCTCCATAGTCGAATTCAGAAGGATCATTTGCTGTGCCGTTAAAGGCAATTACAGCGGCTTGCCCGACTGTTCCCCTCTGACCCGGAAAATCAAAGGGAAAATCAACCGAATACGAGGCAATGATATGGAAAAGAAACTTTCTATCATAACCTGACCTCCTTCACCGGAAAATGTAATCCCAAGCTGTGGCACTGAAGCGAATTGATACGTACACTCAAACCTAAGTATTAATAAAAAAAAATATTGACTGTATTTTGACATGATATGCATCCCACTAATATTATAAATGCGAAAGTTTGTAAGTCTCTCTGTTTATTTTTTTGTCGCATTATCATAATACCTACCGCTGAATTGATTTAGATGAAATTCGGTATACAGATAGTTAGAGTTTAGGGACGGACATAGGATAGTTTTTATCCTATACCTAGTTCCCGCAGATAGCGACAAACGAATTCTACGCGGAAGGAGTATACTTAGTAACAAATATGTCTTTAAAGTGCCTTTTTTCCATACTTGACTGAACAATACGCGTAAACTTTGTAACTTCACGCCGGTATTCCCAAATGGGATAGGCAGAGCACACGAAACGTTACCGCTTCGGAGTCACTTTTAGTAATTTTAGGTTTTAAGTTGGACGAAAAAGGTACAATAGTGACAAGTTGTTAGCCTGTCGCCTACTAAGATAGGTAATATACCTATACCTTAACCTATATCCTTTGTCGCCTCTTACGACATCCACAGAAGAAATGGAGAGGTGTAATTCTAACCTGACACAACACCTGATACATACTTAAATACATATTAAACATCCAAGACCCGAGAACATACATTCGTGTTATTCACACAAATATCTGCCCCGGCCGGGAATCGAACCCGGGACCTCAAGCTTCGTAGTCAGGTTCTCTAACCACTCAGCCATCCGATCGTCAAATAATGTTAAGTACCTACTGACTGTACCATTCTGGAGTTGAAGTTAGAGAAAATCGATAACCTTCAGGCATATGCGTGACTAACTACCGTTTCGACCAGTTACTTCCTGCTTTTTTTTTTTTATCCGTGGTGTTGATACAGATCCAGCAGTTTATAGTTCAGCATAAGGTTGTTTTTGAAACTACATAATTACGCAAAATGCGAGGTTGAGAAAGTAACCGATACTTTTTCGCTAAGTCGATTTACTGCTCACTGTCCGTTACCTACAACTGAAGCAAGAAAGTTAGTGTAATTTATACAAATTACATAAATCAGGTAAGTAATGTAATGTTGTACGAAGAACGAAGCATTCGTTTGTCACTCTCCCACGAAAACTGTGATTCTCCGGGTATATATCTAGGTTAAATTTGATTATAAATTGACTGCGTGATAAATTGTATTAAAATTTATTCAGTTATCATTGCTCGGTAAAGTAATAAACATTCTTACATATGTACTTACCTACCTGTGATCTGTACATACGTGGATGTCAATATTATGTACCTACTCACGAATTTTCGCGTTTAGGTATAATTAATAAGTAAAGCATGCTTTGATGAATTATACCTGTAGATTCACAATCGCGCGCCCAAATATGTCCGAGCCAAATGAGCGCCACTTTCGTAAAAGTGGCCTTCTTTTTTTCTCAGTACGTTGTTGTCAAGTGTCAAGCGTTGTGGAGTTTTGCCGCTAGCGAAATTCGCCCGTAATAGAGTAAAGACTAGGTTCAAATTTCGTCTCTTATTATTTTAATTATTTTGTGTGAGATGACTTTATTTGTCACGCAAACAAATCAATAGTTCTGACATTCTTT
This sequence comes from Choristoneura rosaceana, assembly GCA_037349165.1. Lineage (NCBI taxonomy): Eukaryota > Metazoa > Arthropoda > Insecta > Lepidoptera > Tortricidae > Choristoneura > Choristoneura rosaceana. Next base: position 6,507,853 of record JAZBNJ010000026.1, read on the forward strand.
GAAGGGGATTTTGTTCGGCAATGTGCGTCCTGGTTTAAATGTCATTGAAAGCATGCATGTAAAATTGCTTTTTATTAACGCAATGGAGCGACGGATCGTCGTGATTTTTGACATAGAGATAGTTTATGGTCCCGAGAGTGACATAGGCTACTTTTTGTCCCGGAAAAATGCACAGTTCCCGAGGGAACAGCGCACGATGACCGAATACCACGCGGGCGGAGACGCGGGCAAAAACTAGTTTCAAATAAATCTAACCACTGGAACTGGAAGTGGGTCAAATTCAACTTGCAACTTTTGACACACACATAAAGTTGCATTCATTGCAAGTAATCAGCAACGATTTTTAATAGGTAAACTTTGGTAGTAGGTACTTATTTTACTAAAAAAAACCGGCCAAGAGCGTGTCGGACACGCCCAAAATAAGGTTCAGTAGCCATTACAAAAAAATTAAGTAATATTACAAATACAAATACAAATAACTTTATTTCGCTTGAAATACGGTACAAGAGGTGTTAATTAAAAGATAATTGGTTCACATATTTCACCATCATCTGGCATGCAAAATATCATAAATTACAATTATTATTTTTTTTATATTACAATTGAATGTCACTCGATTTATCATTGATTAAAAAAAGAAAAGTATTCGGCAACTGAGTAGAAACCCTTTGACACAAGCCAAGCCTTAAGTCTTTGCTTAAACATTTTCAAAGGCAATCGTTTAATATCATCACTTAGTCTATTATATATTTTAATTGCCATACAGAAAGTGTTTCGACCATATAGAGCTGTTTTTTTGCGAGGAGCGGCTAATCTATCTGGGTACCTCGTATTAAAATGACATATATCTCGATATGTTGTGAACAGTTCCGGGTTAGTTTTAACAAATACACATATTTCGTAGATGTATATGCATGGAACTGTCAAAAGTTGCAGATTTTGAAAGGATGGCCTGCAGGATGTCATAACGTTAATGTTACATATTGCTCTGACGCATTGCTTTTGAGCTATCAGTACTCTATTAACATGACTCGAGTTACCCCACAAAATTATGCCATATCTTAGTATAGAGCCTACATATCCGTGGTATGCCTGAATGGCTGCCTTTTTAGTACAAATTTTTGTCAATCTCCATAAAGCATAGGCAAATGAATTTACTCTATTACATAATTTTTCAATATGACCGGCCCAAGAATACTTATTTTTCTAAGGATTTCGTATTTTATACGGAATCTTCCAAGTTTAGGTACCTATATTTTATACCTTACGCTGCTATTTACTCATAAACTACTAATAATTCTCAAGCAAACTTAGTCGTTATAGTTTTCCTTGGAAGTTTGATATTTCCACCCACCGGTTTAGATTTTAGAGGGGGGGGGGGACGCTCGGTTTTAATGAAAATTTGCACTTTAAAGTAGAATATTTCGCAAACAAATTACTGAATCGAAAAGTCGTTTTAGAAACCCCTAATAGTTTTAAAATACCTATCCAACGATACCCCACACTATAGGGTTGGATGAGAAAAAAAAATCACCGCCACATTTTTAATTGTATTATTTTGTCGGCATAGTTTACCTATATATCCGGGCAAAATTACATCTTTCTAGCATTAACAGTCCCTGAGCAAAGCCGCGGACGGACAGACAGACAGACATGGCGAAACTATAAGGGTTCCGTTTTTGCCATTTTGGTTCCGGAACCCTAAAAATTAGGTGCAAAAATTATTATATTAGTACATTGACAAAAATTGGATAGAAAGAATAGATAAGTAGTAGTTAAAATTAAGTTAATTATCATGCTAAATATTCTACATGTACTTACCTGCTGTTTTGTTTCAGAAATACAAAGAAATGAACGCAAGTGTAAAAAGAAAAAAGGGAGGACAAATATTAGATTCTTCATTAGACTCTGTTGCGACAATGCTTACAAAAAAAATCAACGCCGTTAAGGTAAGAATCATATATTTACGCTCCCATTACAGTTAGGTAAACAAATAAAATTTTAGATTGAGCCTGTGTGAGGATGCGTTGCAAGGAATATGTTTTCATGAACCAATTGAAACGACTCATTTATCCTCGTTCAGCGCATCTCTAGTGAAAACATCTCAGCGGAACGAAGACAGGTAAATAATAATAAATAAATAAATATCACTGGACAATTCACACCAATTGACCTAGTCCCAAAGCTTAGCAAAGCTTGTGTTATGGGTACTAAGCAACGGATAAATATAATTATATAGATATACGTACTTAAATACATATTAAGCACCCAAGACGCGAGAACAAACATTCGTATTTTTCATACAAATATCTGCCCCGACACGGGAATCGAACCCGGGACCTCGAGCTTCGTAGTCAGATTCTCTAAGAACCACTAGGCCATCTGTTCGTCTAAGGTAAATGAAGCGTTTTTATTGAGTTCATGACAAACACATTCCTCGCAACGCATCCTCACACATCTCTGGTGGAAACGCAGCTTTAAATCTTTCGTTGTTATAATGCCGCGATATTGCAGCTGCTATAAATATCGTGTTAATCTAATTGCAGTGTATCCACGCAACGGCTAAGCAGTTAGTACGGGAGTTCCAACTGAACAATGAGACAGTGGATGAGAACTTCACGTATTGCTCCGCAAAGTATTCCAACTTCACATACGAAGACGGCTCAGATCTGGAGAGAGATAGCGACAAACTCCCAAATTTTGTAAAAAAGGAACAATTGCACTACCTGCCGAGCAATCTCGAAAGGGACTCTCACTTCTACAACATAAGCGTTAATACGAACATTAGCTGTGTACATGTCCCCACCAATATTTACTTCTTAGGCAAGTAACTGTAAATCGAAACACTTAAGTAGTTAGTTGTCATAATTTAGCAAGATTTCTCTATTATACTTAAAAAGATGATTACCCCATTGATGAAGTAGTATTTCGATGAATATGCATGCCATTTTAATATATATTTTTAATAAAACAGTCCCAAGAGTACAAAATCAGTACCTTCCTTGTTGCGTGATTATGATTAATATAAAAATAATTGATACATTTATATAGGTATAAACAACACTGTAGTTATGACGTAAAACCTTTTTACTGTTCTATTCATCATAATTTGGATAGAAAGTTAGAAGGGGTTGTTAAAATGTTCCAATTAGTGGAGAAATACCCTTTTATCATTATTGGTTGTATGCGGCTGAGTTGTAGCGTAGGCAGAGCGACATACATAGTTGTTATCAGAGAGTTGCTCTTCGTCATTGCCCAAGGTTGGCCGTTTAGGAGATTGTTACCAAATTTGTTATGATCTCCTAGTATTAATATATATGGCCTGAAATTTCTAACAATCATAATTTATTTTGTAGAAACAGAGGCAAAAAACGCTATTGTGTGGTCAAAAGGCCTTAACGACATCTTCACAAGGAATTATCAAGCCGACCCGTCTCTAGCGTGGCAATACTTCGGAACCGCGAACGGCATCCTTCGCTTCTACCCCGGGATGCCGTGGAACATGAAGGAGACCGACATTTATGATTGCCGCGTACAGTCCTGGTACATCGAGGCCGCTACTTGCTCCAAAGACATTATTGTACTCTTCGATGTATCCGGTTCAATAACCGGCTTCAAGAACTACGTTGCTAGAACCACCCTAAAGTCACTATTGGACACCTTATCAAACAATGATTACGTGAATGTGTATGCCTTCAAAAATGACACTCACCTAGTGATGAACTGCTCCGAAGGACTAGTGCAAGCGACAAAAGAAAATATTGGAACTATATTACATACTCTTACTCCAACGGAGGGTGGAAAAAAGCACAAGATTCCGTTAGAAGGCCACGCTGACCTTACTAAGGCTTATATAAAAGCGTTTAAAATGTTACAAGCGGTGAGTTGAGCTAATTTCGCATAATTTTGGTAAAAACCCTAATTAATAGGGAAGGGTTAAAGTACAATCATGGGTGTGGTCAATTAACGCAATGGGTGTTTGTGCGGCATTGAAATGCTTTCGCTACCTATCTTGTTCTAAAAGCCATACTATCCTACTAATATTATAAATGTGAAAGTTTGTGAGTGAGGATGTGAGTGAGTGAGTGAGTGAGTATGTTTGTTACTTCTTCACGCTAAAACGGCTGGATGGATTTGGATGAAATTTGGAAGAAAGTTAGCTTATAACCTGGATTAAGACATAGGATACTTTTTATCCCGATATTCCCACGGGATAGGGATAAAATCTCGAAATAACAACCGCTGGGCTTGGAGTCATTAAATTTGGTATGTAGGTAGGTGGATGTTTGGAATTACTCATAGGTGACTTTTTGACCCGATATTCCCACGGGATACTTAGGGATGAAATCTCGAAATAACAACCACTGGGACTAGAGCCATAAAATTCGGTATGTAGGTAGCTGGACCTCTGAAATAATACATATGCTACTTTTTAACCCAATATTCCCACGGGATAGGGATAAAATCTTGAAATAATAACCGCTGCGCTTAGCGTCATGAAATTTGGTATGTAGGTAGTTGGCCGTCTAGAATAACACATAGGCCACTTTTTGGCCCAATATTCCCACGGGATACCTAGGGATAAAATCTAGAAATAACAACCGTTGTGCTTAGAGCCATGAAATTTATTATGTCGGTAGCTGGACCTCTGGAATAATACTACTATTACTTTTTATCTCGATATTCCCACGGGATAGGGATAACAACCACTCGAAATAACAACCACTGGGACTAGAGCCATGAAATTCGGTGTGTAGGTAGCTGGACCTCTGAAATAATACATATTCTATTTTTAACCCGATATTCCCACGGGATAGGGATAAAATCTTGAAATAATAACCGCTGCGCTTAGCGTTATGAAATTTGGTATGTAGGTAGTTGGCCGTCTAGAATAACACATAGGCCACTTTTTGGCCCAACATTTCCACGGAATACCTAGGGATAAAATCTAGAAATAACAACCGCTGTGCTTAGAGCCATGAAATTTAGTATGTAGGTAGCTGGACCTCTGGAATAATAGATAGGCTACTTTTTATCTCGATATTACCACGGGATAGGGATAAAATCTTGAAATAATAACCGCTGGGCTAAGAGTCATAAAATTTGGTATGAAGGTAATTCGATGTCTAGAATAACACATACGCTACTTTTTATCCGGATATTCTCACGGGATAGTTTTGAACTATTTTGAAAACAAATGACTTTCTGCCAAGTACCTATCTTGCGGCGCATTCTTCTTGGCAATGATGGTCTTTCCGAAAGCGCTTGTAGTTTAAAAAATGACGTGTAAAAGTGCCCATTGCGCCCTATTTACTGAATAAATGATTTGAATTTGGATAGGCAACATTTTTGAAATTTCAGCACTGGGTTTAGAGTCTTGAATTTTGTACAGCTATTCACAACACAACCTCAATGAAGGAAGACCACGATATAAATTTTGGAAATTGCCAGGGGAATTTGGTAAAAATCCCGAAAATTTCAAGTGCAACTACCAGACCGATTAGTTTACGCGTGCGAAGCCGCGGGTAAAAGCTAGTATATTATAAATGCGAAAGTGTGTTTGTACGTTTATCCGTCTTTCACGTCGAAACTAAGCGACGGATCGACGTGATTTTTGGCGTAAAGGTTTATGGGCCAGAGAGTGACATAGGCTTCTTTTTATCCCGAAAAAATGCACAATTCCCGAGGGAAAGGCGCGCGATAACCGAATTCCACGCGGACGAAGCCGCGGGCAAAAGCTATCTGTAAATTAAGTTTTAGTTCTACCATGAGTCACAAAATACATAGCATTAAGTAAGTCAAAAATTAATAATGCTTTCACATCTGCTCACTCTTCTTTTCTGTCTTCCAATCGCTTTGCCTCATACAAGTACCTAACGTGTTTGCAAGCATGACAAGGATAGTACAAGTATTACCGTGATAAGCTCACCCGTGATCGGCTTAAAGACCTAAAAGACCGAGAGGAAAAACCGCGGTAATTTTTAAATGGATTCAGTTCCATTTTCGCTAATTTCGGAGTTTTTAATAAATTACCTACATTGTGGCCTTCATCTAAATTTCTTGAAGAACATCAGTGAAAATTTTAATATTTCTAGATCAAGTGGTTAAGATTCCAAGAATTTATACGCGTAAATCTCGATTCGTTGATTCCGAATATTGGAATTAAAAGTATCCTTTTAACCCACTATTCGATTAGGTACAGAGATTCAGCTATCTTCATCTACCAGCTAGCTGGATCTGGAATATATAGGCACGTACACAAGCTTTCGCATTTATGATATTAATTGCATTAAGTTAACCTAGTTTTGTCACGTCCTACCTAATGCGTCGTTTCGTCTCATTTATTTTTCACTAATGTGACATCGATTCTCACATTATTTTCGTACTGCAGAAAAGAAATGAATCCAACTGCAACGTCTCCAGCCCGCTGGGCTGCAACCAGTTGGTGATGCTGATCACCGACTATGTGCCTGGAAACCTTTCGGAAGTCTTCGACGAGTACAATCGAGAAGTGGTCGATGGCAAGACCTACATACCCGTCAGAGTGTTTACTTATCTTATAGGAAAGGAGGTTACCAATGTCGCAGAAATAACATCAATGGCTTGTAACAATAGAGGTAAGTAAAGATGTAGCTAGTATTATTACGAGTGCATGAGTATGAATATTGAATACATTAGAGGTATTTTTCCACATTACACCAAAATTGGAACACATTGAAAAATTAGATAAGTGTAACTGGGTGAATTCAACGTCAATTTGACTTAACACTTTCAGTGCCAAGAACACGTTAGGTGCGTTCTGTTCGTTGGCAGTTTTCGCTGTACAACGAAAAAATGCTGCTACGCGCTACGAGCATAGCCGCGTAGCGATTGCGGCAATGAATGTGTAAAATAAGTTTCTTTAAAAAAATACTTTTGATACAAGCATTTTTCGCTCACTGTTCTATTTGTTGACTGTTGATATCAAATTTCAAGTCAACCTGTCACGTTGCAGGTTACCACGTGCACATTCACTCGGTGGAGGAGGTGCAGCAGCAGGTACTGAAATATATCAACGTGATCGCGCGCCCCATGATCCTGGACGGCAGTCCCCCGCCCCCCACGTGGACTCACGCCAGTATTGACGCCACGGTAACAAATTATTCCTCATACAAGCTTTTTTACCGACTATATGGCTTTTGTGTTGACAGTACTCGCATTCAGTGGCGGATTAGGCACAAAGCAAGAGTAGCAAATGCTACGGGCCCCGCGCATCTAGGGGCCCCGCTGACCAATGCTTTCTGATCGTAAAAAACGTCAATTCAGAGAGTTTGATGTTTGATGTTTGATGAGATGTTTTTTTTCTAAGTGAATGTAAATAGAACAAAACCAACACAAAACACCGCCAAAGAAAGAGATGGTATCAATATGATCGACAAAAAAAAATTATCCACTTAAAGAAAGAAAGAAAGAAAATACATTTATTCACAACACAAGACAACAATACTATTTGGTACAAATAAACAACACAAAGGTATGTGTCATTGCGATTGTGAATCGGACACTGGCTCAGCATAATGCTGAAGAGTTAAAAAACACCCCAGCGCTGACTTAAATGTAATATTTTACTTATACTATAAACTTGAAGCAAATCAAGGGCTGGCTTAATCCTGCTCAGCTTGCATTATCATATAAACTTGAATGTATAACATATTCACTGTCCGGGTGTCCTATTGTGGGGTCATGAAGCTTTTTTCAGTAATCCATGATTCCACTATGGGTTGACAACTTCAGACTGTCCCCAAAGTGAAAGCACACTTGGACGTGTCATTTTCATTCGACCATTTTGTATGGGGACAGTGAACGTGATAATTGTCATTTCAAGTCAATGCCATCAAACGTTGAAGAGTCCCCTGTATAAATTTGCTTATCGATCAAAAATAATTTCAGTATTCCACTGTAAGTGTTCCTACTGTATTTAGCCACGCGCTCAACTTGATGGGACTAGTGCCCTCTAATATTGGAAATGGGACATAGATCAGCAACCATTGTGGGATTCCGTGGTTGAAGCCTTTTCATATCTATCTATTATGGGTTGAAGACACTATGGGGCTGCTTCACCATCCATTGATTAGTGTTAACTGACGGTTAAATGTGATGCCGTTTCTATTTGTTTTGTTCAAATATACTGAGACGACATCACATTTAACACTAATCAATGGATGGTCATCATCATCATCATGTCAGCCGAGATCATCATCATGTCTCTCGGCTGACATGAACGGATGGTCAAACAGCCCCTAAATATTTACTTTCTTATTTTACAGAGAACTAAAACATGGGGTGTCAGCTCGGACGTCTCTAAGGTAAGAATAGAGCTACTGTATTCGGTCCAACTTTGAAACATTGATATTAGGTACAATCTGTTTCCTCTCAGGTTAATAGCTATATTGTATTGGTCCACATTTCTAGCAGATCGTGAATCGCTAATCGCTACTGCACTGCTGCTTGATTTTTAATTGAAGTTTATTAATCATCATCATCATCATATCAGCCGAAAGACGTCCACTGCTGGACATAGGCCTTCCCCAAGGCTCTCCACTCAGACCGGTCCTGTGCTGTTCGCATCCACCGCGATCCCGCGATCTTAGCCTGGTCGTCGCTCCATCTTGTTGGAGGCCTACCGACAGCTCGTCTCCCGGTCCGCGGACGCCATTCGAGAACCTTCTGACCCCATCGGCCATCAGTCTTAAGTTAATTAATGTTTCCATACATTTACCGTTGTTCAAAGAGTACCACGTCATTAATTATATGGGTATTCAGTGAAATTAACCCTACTGTCTGCGATGCGATGATGATGACATTTAAAACTAGTGGCGTGCAGCTCAGATATGTAGCGCTAGTGTTCCTTACCCTATTGCTGGTGCTGGCAGGAGCGTGCCCTAGCAGCAACAGACGCTGCTTGCCAGAGCTGCACGACACCTCTTATAGGTAGCTATTTCATGTGCTTAGACAGTTTTATTTTCAAATCACAAGTTCATTTCCAAGCTTTCGAACCTAGTTTGTATTCTCAAATCGTTTCAGCACGATGAGGACAAGTTGGTGACGTCGGTGGCGATTCCAGCGTTCGACTCCGAGTCCAACCAGGACGCCATCTTGATCGGCGTAGCGGGCACCGATGTACCCATTGACAGCATAGCGAAGCTTGGCCAGCCGCACCAGGTGACAATCATAGCCATTCAAGGTGATTTTTAGTCACCAGCTAAATTTTGGGCTATCGTTAATAGAACGATATCAACCATTTTTAACCGACTTCAAAAAAAGGAGGAGGTTATCAATTCGGTTGTATGTTTTTTTTTTTTTTTTTTTATGTTTGTTACCTCAGAACTCCGTCATTTATGAACCGATTTGAAATTTTTTTTTTGCGTTCGTCTAGGAATGCTTTCAATTAGGTCCCATAAGCACCGAATCAGGATCTGATGATTGGATCCTAAGGAAATCGAGGGAACTCTTCAAATGTTGTAGGGACACCAATGGTAATTTTGATATATTTAGTAGTAACTCGTGCATTTGCTCTTGAAAATCATCATTTGGTGAAGTGGAACTGATGATGAAGACCACAGTTGACCATCGGAGTTACTACTCAATAACAAGTATTTCATGGGCTGAATTTCAATTGCTTTAACACAGTTGCTAAGCAATTTATGCTCCTCGGAACGCATATGGTGAAATGGAATGGGTGGTGAAGCACCAGGACTCCTCAATAATGAACGTCTCTGCATCGGAAAAAGAAATTTTTCGTAAAAGGTGACGAGCAGTTGACATTAAACTATTGTATCTTAGATCTTTTACACTAAAAAGCGTGAAAAAAAAATTTTATAACAAAAAATAGAACCGACTACAAAAAACCATGAAAATAATTTTCTACCAGCCAGGAGGAGTGGACCTATAATCGTCTACCTCACCTACAACTATACGAGTAAATGGCTTCAATCACTCCTGCTGGCTCGTGCTGAGGCACCGACTTCAGACTGGTAGAAAATTATTTTCATGGTTTTTTGTAGTCGGTTCTATTTTTAACCGACTTCAAAAAAAGGAGGAGGTTATCAATTCGGTTGTATGTTTTTTTTTTATTTTATTTTTTTATGTTTGTTACCTCAGAACTCCGTCATTTATGAACCGATTTGAATTTTTTTTTTGCGTTCGTCTAGGAATGCTTTCAATTAGGTCCCATAAGCACCAAATCAGGATCTGATGATTGGATCCTAAGGAAATCGAGGGAACTCTTCAAATGTTGTAGGGACACCTATGGTAATTTTGATATATTTAGTAGTAACTCGTGCATTTGCTCTTGAAAATCATCATTTGGTAAAGTGGAACTGATGATGAAGACCACAGTTGACCATCGGAGTTACTACTCAATAACAAGTATTTCATGGGTTGAATTTCAATTACTTTAACACAGTTGCTAAGCAATTTATGCTCCTCGGAACGCATATGGTGAAATGGAATGGGTGGTGAAGCACCAGGACTCCTCAATAATGAACATCTCGGCATCGGAAAAAGCAATTTTTCGTAAAAGGTGACGAGCAGTTGACATTAAACTATTAAATCTTAGATGCTTTACACTAAAAAGCGTGAAAAAAAAATTTTATAACAAAAAATAGAACCGACTACAAAAAAACCATGAAAATAATTTTCTACCAGTCTGAAGTCGGTGCCTCAGCACGAGCCAGCAGGAGTGGTTGAAGCCATTTACTCGTATAGTTGTAGGTGAGGTAGACGATTATGGTCCACTCCTGCTGGCTCGTGCTGAGGCACCGACTTCAGACTGGTAGAAAATTATTTTCATGGTTTTTTGTAGTCGGTTCTATTTTTTGTTATAAAAATTTTTTATAATTAAAATATCTACTTACCTGAAGTCGATTATCCCCAAGATGAAAACTTTGGAACTAGTTAAAATAAGACAATTACAGAATGATTTCAAGATTCAAAATAATTGAAACGCTAAACTTTCGTCGAATCATTTGATCTGTTCCGAAGAAAGTCATCGAGAGCTTATTTGTAATGTAGCAGGTGGAAAATATTTATAAAGTTCCAGTACCTACTTACCACCTCATGTTGCAATAATGTATTTTTCGAAAATTCCTCAACTTCTTGGTTACCACTGTCGGGGATTGACGACTCAATAAACGACGGCGATAATTTGGCAAAAAATATCACTCACATGTAAACAAGGTAGTAATACCTCGTATAAAACGTGCTGGCATTAATCCTGTTTTAGAAGTTTCAATTTCTTTTTTCTGATTTTAGCTTGGCGTCAATGGATATTCATTTATCGTTAGTAACAACGGGTACTTGCTACTTCATCCACTGCTTAAAACCTCTGTAAGTATTTCTTAGAAAACATGCGCGTAAATAGAAATGTATAGTGTGTCTCACAGGCGTATACGCACAAAGTTATAACTTTACAGTTTTAAGAATTACAATACTTTTATTATTTTTTGTATTTAATACTTGGTAATACATGCTTGTTCAAATAATAATAGTTTATTTGAATATAAACATATATATCTATCTATCTATTTAAAAGAGAGCATTTACAGGCGCGATCGTGAAATTAGCGAGCGAGTTGTAGAATAACCGAAATTAGAAAACAATTTTTAGTAGAACTTTCATTATTTTTTTTTGGAAACATTATTTCAGTACAGGGTACGGACGGTTACGGTTAACCCAACCGAATGAATCTGTTTTTAACCCCTTCAAATTTGGGTTAAAAGTATATTTCGGTTAACAGTTATCATTAAAACGGTTATCAGAAATATCTGTTAACCGAAACATTTCGGTAAGCATTAACACTAACCCAACCGAATGAATCGGTTTTTACCCCTTCAAATTGACGTTTCGTGCTTTTGCATAATGTTTTGTTTTTGTTTTTTATGTATTTTTATTCTGTTTAAGGAGCGAAGCATGAATAAATATATTTCTTTCTATTTCTATTTCAAATTCGGGTTAACAGTTTGTTTCGGTTATTTCGAGATTTTATCCTTATCCCGAGGGAATATCGGGATAAAAAGTAGCCAATGTTTTAATCCAAGTTATAAACTATCTTTTTGCCAAATTTCATCCAAACCCTTCCAGCCGTTTTTCATATTCATACAAATAACCGTAATCGTAACCGTTTTATACCGGTTGTCCTTATAAATGGGTTAACCTTTTCTATGTGTTAACAGTTTCAATAGGTTGACAGTTTTAAAGGGTTATCATTTAAACTGTTAACCCTTTTGAAAGTGTTAACAGTATCAACACGTAACCGTTTGAAACGGTTACCGATTGAATCTGTAACCGTTTATACTGGTTGTCCTTTTAAATGGGTTTTCCGAACCCTGTTTCAGTAACATTTTTAACGTATTATTTAAAGTAGAATTGAAACCACGGCTATGCTCACGTGTTCTTAACATTACCTACATTAAATTTAATAGAAAACTGAAAACACTATCAAAATGTTTTTTCTTATAAAACTTACTTTTAACACAAGGTTTTTATTACCTAACTGTACTTTTTAACCCACCCGTGCAAAATTTCCCGTATCTAAACTTACTATGTATTCGAATTGTTCGTGTTCCAGATAAACGAAGAGCTACAAGTAAACTATAACAGCGTAGATTTCGTGGAGGTGGAACAGGTGGACGATGGAAAGGGCGCGCGTGAGCTGGGAGACAAGATCCTGGGTCTGCGGCAAAACCTCACAAACGGAGATGACGGGAACATGACGGACGTTGAAGTGCTATTTCACTACGACGATATGAGGTAACATCGCCATCAGTAGCTCAGAGGTTAAGGTTGTGTTTGTGGTAGAAAAACAGAGAGGACCACTTTTATTACGATGAAGATGATTTATGAGGTAGAGCCCAGTTTAGACCTGTAAGAAAAATTGTGCAAATTGCATAACATTGTGGCGGAAAAATGAGGGAATTTCAAAGAAAAATTCAAAGTTATTAGTATATTGGTAATAATTGGTACAATATACCACCAACATAACATTCTCACCAAAATTGTAGTTCATAGATCAATGCGGGAAGTAAAAAAAAAAAAATGTGATAACGTCTGCCCGCTACCCTGTTGTTCTGTTGCAACTGCTATATGGCGCTGTTATCGTGCACGCCCTAATACTTAGACACTACTGAATCGTGCGTAAAACTAATACCATTTTCTTTGCTGTGATCTTAAATATGCTTATTATTATTTTTGCAGGAGGATATCCCGCGTCAAGCACGACTATTATTTTCGTGGGTTGAACGAGACACCGTTCTCGATGGGAATCTCTTTGCCCAAAGGCTACGGAGACACGGAACTGATGCTCAAAGACAACCCCCTCGAAGCAACGCAAGGACAATCTCTCACAGGCATAAACGTGACAGACTATTTCAAATATAGCTACAGGGTGCATCCCGATTGGTAAGTTAAATGAGGTTCTAAAGCAAGAAAGAAAACATTTATTCGTGATATTATTACACAGAATACTTAAAAGAAAACTAAAAAAAATTACGTATCACCATCACGGTCACATAATGGTCCCAAATCAGCACAATGCCCGCCCGTGTGAACGACGCTAGTATCCCTTTCTTTGGTCTTTGGTTTTCTGTGACAGACTAGATGGCGCTTCAATCGTGAGGTTAGTTTGACAACTTTGACATTTGCTTCACGTTCGTGATTGGTTAAATTATAAGATGAGCCAATTACAAGCAAGATAGTAATGTCAAACGAACCTTTAGATACTAATGCCATCTAGCGATATTTCGTCTGTCAAGTAACTATTGATAACACCATGAAACTAGGGGCAGTTACAGACTAGCTTTATTTCTGCGGGTATACCTAAATACCCAACTATTGAACAGAACGCGCGAGTACGCGCTCATGCCTGCGTTACAGCACCTACAACGCTCGAGAAAATAAAACCGCACCTGTACGCACAAATAAAACGCCAGTCTGTAACCGCCCTAAAGAATAAATAGGTACATAAATTAATGTTTACTCCTGTCAGGGTGTATTGCAAGTACCATTACCTGGAGGGACACGAGTCAGACAATCCTGAAATCGAAATTTGGAAATTTTTAGTCAACATATCGAAAAATCTGACCGATATTTCGAAGAAGCAGTATACGAAGGAAGCTTCAGAAACATTTTCTGTAGAAAGTAAGTATTTCATTAGATTTCTACTACCAAATATTTTGTGCCAAAAGGTTTGACGGTGGGCGCCCATGAAATCGTATAACTGAACGACATATTTAAAACGGTCTCTGGTTTAAAGTTTATGTTTTACCCAATACATAACTAATTTTAAAACTGTTACGCTTCAAAAGTCGGAAATTGTTCATTTATTGGCAAAACTTAAAACCAACTTCAAAAGCTCGGTCCAACTTATTCACGGGAAGTTTTAAACTTATTGAAAGTAATCAAACACTGTATATTCCAGCACACTGCGGAGACGCTAAAACGAAGCTTGGCAAAGACGATTACTACTGCAACGAGGATCTTGTAAAGCAACTAGTGTTTGATGCCAAGCTCTCGGCGCCATACTTCCAAGAATGGACAGACCACACTGCGTACGAAGAAGAACTGGCTAAAAAATACAACGTCAGCGTGCGATTTATTATGACCTCCAGTGGACTCACGAGGTGGCATTACCTGTATGATGATGACAAGAATGAGCAAGTCAACGAGACTGGCTCACGGCTGAAGAATTTTGGTGGCAAGTGAGTTGTTACAAAACATATCTTGATATATTTTTAATTTATGTAAATGAACACCCCTACTTCAATTAAGTCTTTAAAAGTATATAAAATGGTTGAAATCCAAATTTACATTTCTATGGTACGATGGAACCGATCAAACTGATTGAATCGTGGCTCATTTTAGAATACCGTACAGTGAAATTAAATGAAAGTAAAAGATAATGCTTTTCATTGTTAGGCAACGTGATTCAACGCAATAATAGTTTTGATATTAGTTAAAGATACAAGAGCTACTTTGTTGTTACAGAGTATTGGGAGACCATTATTCAACTACAATAGAAGTAACGCCATATAAAGCAGCAGTCCTGCAAAGTATGATCAACCGCGAGTCTCTTGTGGTTGCCACTCCGCTCCCCGTCTTGGATACGACCATTGTCGACCCAGAGCCCGTCATCCAGGATGGTGACATCACCATCACCGCTAGTTACGCCATTTTCTATAAAGACAGTAACATTGAGACTCCAGCGTCCGTCGTGGGATTTCAATTTTCATATTTACACTTCCTAAACAGATTTAAGGAGATTATTGAGTCTGTGGATGATAAGGTAAGGTGTAAAAGTGAGCTAATTCTTATACTTAATGTCTGATATTTAAAGAATAGAATTGTCGGTTGTCACGCGATTGTCATGAGTGTAGGTGACTTTTAGATGTAAGAAATATTACATTTAGTAAGTAAGAGCGTCTTTCACAAAGATTAAAATACATTAATATCTACACCGGACTATAATCTTTAACATTGCGAAGTTCAAAGCTTAAGGTGCTTACAGCTGCCAAATATCTTAAAGGTTATAATTTGAAAGGGAACCCTACCATTACTGAAAAACTCAAAAATTAATTAATAATAACAATATTCTTTATTGCATGTCAAATTTCAGTACTATTACAAATGTCTTAAAAACTAAACAAAGTTATATGTATGACGCCCTGCAAGCTAATTATGTTGTATTATTAATGTACCTATAGTAGGTATAATAGTGCCGTTTTTTATGTTTGTTTCAATAAATTCGAGGTCTTTTAGATGTATGATGCGTTTGTACTCAAACTAGATTGTCAAATAAATATAGTCATCGTTATTGGAATTCAATATGTTAAATTAATTTGTTTCTACGTTTCAGTCTCTGTCATGCAACAATTCGGACTATGAATGTTATGTAATAGACAGTTCTGGCTATATAGTCCTGTCAATTGAAAAGGAGGAAGTGGGCCAATTCTTCGGCATGGTCCAGCCTTATGTCTTAAAGTCCTTTATAGAAAAGAAGATATTCGAACATGTAGAGGTTTTCAATTACCAAGCCTTGTGCCCGTTATCAATACTTAAACAATCAGCTAACGACTCGTGGCTGCTAGATACGGTAGGCATTTAAAGACTTGAAAAACAAAACAGTTTGTGGTACTTTGGTATTGTGCCTACAATATTTTAATTATTTGTTCGCAGCCCTGGAGTTTAATAAAGTGGTTTCTAACTGAACTGTTATTAATAGTATCAGATATCTACAGCTGGAATACATATACGCATGCAAATACCATAGTCGAAGGTACACGGTTACGTATTTTATATGTAAAATATTCAAAATAAGTTTGTTACTTCTGACATTTCACAAATTTACCTTTACACAGATACAGAACATGGAACAACCAATGCGCCACCAAAGAACGAAACAATAAAGGCTCCACCAGAAAAAACGTTTTCATGCGATCACTCAATTACTTTGTACATATTGAACCAGACACACTTTTTGAAGACTGTCGAGGCTTCACCAATTGTGTACGAAGAGGAATTCGGAAAGTGTCACCCTCCGTACTGGGCTTCCTATGTGAAAAACACAAATTTGTTGTTGGTGGTGGTGGAGAAGCACGACAGTGCAATGTTTGAGGATGCTCAGAAGTGCCTGCCACCGCCGATGACGAATCCGGTGGCGACTAACGACTCGATTCAAAGCTCAGAACCTTGCCACAAATTGAATTTGGCGAAGCTGCCACGACGGAGGCTCGAAGGCTGTTTTACTTATCATGAAGGCGTAAGGATATAGATTGGATTTATAATTTAGCCATTCAATTTAATCAGGCGGACTTAGACGGACTAGAATTAAAGACGCTGGTATGCAATAGTGTGTCAACCCTGATTAATTCTGCAATACAATGTCAACAAAAATGACAGTGGGTTGACTCAGTATTGCAAACAGCGTCACCATACAACTCCGAGTTCCTAAACCAGAGTTAAGTTGTGTTAAAATGTATGGAGCTATCCTGTCATCCATTATTTTTTAACCCTAGACCGTGTAAGTGGTCCTTAGTGTGCCAAATTACTGGCATCTTCCCAACCAGGTAGAAAACATGACATAACAAGGGATGACAGGATGTCTGTGGATCTGGTGGGCTACTACGACGAAATTCGAAAATCGAAGTTCGTGTCTTACCGTCCCGCTGACACTAATATTATTTAATACAAAAGTGAGAGGGACGGTACGATACGAACTTCGATGTCCGGATTTCGTGTAGCCCCCCTGCATTCACTTTTTTTTCTGGTGTTACAGGAGGCGAATCTTCCAAGGTCAGCTTGTGGGCGGGGCACCACGGCGGTGGCCGAGCTGCGTGCTGTGGCGCTTACGACCCTGCTGGTTGCTGTGGCTTCCAGATTATTACTGCACGGCTAGCTCAAGGAGCTCAAGCTCTCTTTTTGCCCTCAGACAGATGAGACCGTCAAAGTTATTATGCCAGCATCGCGCACCGATATCTCTAACTACGAAGCTGTGTCAATCGATACCTTATTGATAAAGCTTAGCAATAATATCGCGCCATACCCCGTAGTGTGACAAAGTCTTTGCTTATAGTAAAGGACGCACTACGTAGGTATCTATAGTTAACCTAACTTATGAAAAGAATTAAGATTTTCGCTTGCGCGCTGCTTTTATATCGGTTGGATGGATCGACGGAGATTGTGTCGCTATGCGTAAAAGATTTATAACCAGTGTTGCAAAGACACGAAGGAAAAAACGAGTAATTTGCAACTGTAATGGCGCCCATAAAAGCGAAATAACAAAGAAACCACCTATAATACTAAACACACTGTTTAATGACTTGACTAACAGATGCTACTTTACAACCCTAAAAAAATATTAAAAGCACAAATGCGATTTTATCACGCACAAAAAAAACAATTTCAGATACGTACTCAAAAATTGAAGTCAAATTTACAGTCGTGTGGCGACATATCTATTATTCGAATTAAAATGCACTACGGGGAAATACATTAATATACATACATGGTGTTACAAAAATACTGTACTATAATTTGACCCAAATTAGGGCTACTTATTACTAATACAATACAAATGAAAAACATTGAGATTCGAAAAAAATAATCCACGGAGAAGTCTTATTGTGACTTGACTTCCAAACCAAACTTGATTTTTTGTTTTCGAATTTAAATTAGGTAATGTGGGCTGTATATACAGCGCAGGATTTTTTAATACCATGTTATGCTAGGTATATCTATCATCAAATTGGATAAAACTACCTAACTGTGCTAGCGTTTTGGTATGGATCCCGGTACCAACCCTTTTGTACCTCTGTTACTTGTGCAATAAATGTTGTTTCATTATGATTTGTCTTTATTTTTCAACAATTTATCCCTAAATTTATCAGAATCTTCCGCATATCATGTTATGAAGAAGTTTTTAAATACGACCAAGCCCGTTGAATGAAATGAACATCGTCTTGCCTCTTTTGCTGATTTCTCAACCAATTTATCTACGACTACTCTTGATCTTGGGCCAATTAATCAAAAGTGTAGCGATAGTCGCAGTGGTTTAACTAATTACTTTTAATTTAAAAATTAAATAATTTAACTAATTATGCAAGTACATACAACAACTTGTTTACCATTTAATATTGCTAATAATTTATCAGATTTATGAATTTATGTGTGTCCTTTGCTAAATTTTTTTTTTACATCATGAGTATTTACTCGACCAATCCCGACCCGGTACATAGGTACCCGAGACAATTAAGGCAAATAAATTAAAAGACAAAGTCCTGTGAACAGCCAAGTGACGTACTTTAAGACTCCGTCTCGCCGTGTACAATAGTATGCACACAAGTGCAACCAAACTTCTAGTCAAGCAAACTAGTTGAGCCTACTATACCTACCTACAATATATGAGCAAAACTCAATTTGCCGTAACAGCAATCCGTCTTTATTTTTTATTTAGTCTGAAAATACGCCCACTTGTTTGTCTAACTATTAGGTACTCATCAATACCAACTTGTTTCTTACCTACTTACTACATTTCTGCTGTTTGTTCTTTTCAATAAATTCTCTTATTATGTTATCTTATCATGCCACTTGGTGTTGGTCGGTAAGGGTACATAAATATATTCGGAAATATATTGTCATTGATAAAAGAAAAAGGTGTCCTTGCGGCACGGTGACCTAGTGAAATTGTAGGTAAAATCGATGCAGAGTGCAAGAGAGTAAACACAACCGTCCTTGCATGTGTGTGTGCAGCCACAGTACAATACACAGCCACAGGAATCGGCGGCAATCGGGTAGTCAGTGTTCTCGTAGCGAGCAACGTGCGCATGTCCGCCCGCACTGGAGCCACGCATGCGCAGTACCTACTGCTCCCGAACCCAGAGCACGATCAAGTGAATAAAATACCAAAAAATATAATCCAACTACGAAAGTTACCATGAAAGGATATTGCTAGCGGACCTATACATCCAGGGGCCAAATTATTTTAAGTTCAAGTGTTACTGATGTGCAAGCTAGTCTGTACGTTTGTGTTGCTGCTGCTCTTCTCGCTTGGCTCCCGCGACTGCTCAACTACTGTCCAAAATGATAAGATATCCTTCAACAGGCAAGTAAAAGTAGTAAAGTAAAATCCTTCCCGCGATTTAAGCATGCAGACCGATGGACTATTTATTTCTCTGATTAAATTAAGTGAACGTTGGAATATTATTGTATGATAAAGGTTGCCTGCGAAGCAACGTGGGCGGTCCGGATAATTTACCTTGACAGTAATTTGTATTAAGCGACTAAAAATAATAACTTTGACGAATTTTGTTTTGTAATTGCGATTATTATTAGTTAATACAGAAATATTTTTTGTAAGAGCTAATTAATTGAATTTAAAAAGAAATATTGTAATACAGTATAGTTACCTACATGACTGTCGTGAAAATTGAATTAAGGGTAACTAATTCCACCAAAAGTACGAACATTCCTGCACCAGCCAATAGTAGGTATAGTACCTAGTAGACATTGCGTACAGTAGACTAGTAGACATTGCGGTTACAGTACGGTTAATTATTTTTTTTCGTTCATCTAGCGTGCAAGGATGGGCCGTCAAGCTTGGAACAGAACTGTATCATTTCGGAGAATTTATTACTAGAAAGAAGGAGGTTCAAGACGTAAGTAACATTAACAGATCAGACATACGAGTAGACCACGAGTAGGCACAGTATACTTTTGATATAATATAAATCACGCATAAAATTTTATTGCTTGAAGCAATAACTGTAGATCATCGGTAATCTATAGATAGAAATAAAGCGAAAATACTAATATACAGGGTGGCCTATTTATATCGGTCAATATGGGAAAGTCTGAAACTATACGACATACGAAAATTTCTTCTTAGGAACCATGACATCGATTTTAATAACAAGAAAAACTGCATTCATGTATTTAAAAAAAACTTGTACTCAGCTCGGGAATCGAACCCGGTTGTTTTGAAAAATCAAACTTACACTATTTCTACTTAGATATCGATTGTGTACGTCTTAAGCAGTAAATGTCTCCATGAAACATTGTGTTAAAAATGAATAAAATGCATTGTTTTCACATACTTTCATTTATTTTAGTAAGTGTTCGAAGTGTCCACCGTTACAATATTCAACAAATTCTGGCATGTAAAATTGTCTCTAAGATTGTTTGTACCTCTTTGCTGGTAAAATCGATGTCATGGTTCCTAAGAAGACATTTTCGTATGTCGTATAGTTTCAGACTTTCCCATACTGACCGATATAAATGGGCCACCCTGTATAAATATTATTCACATGTCGAGACTCAAGTATAATAATATTTTTAGATGTCTGACCAAAATAAAACATAGAAGAGTAAATAGGAATTTTGACCTCACAGTCTTACGGTGGTGATTGCTGGCAATCAATAGTAGATAAAAATTAATTATAGTTTTTCGATTTTGAATGATAAACCTAGAAACATAATCATTTTGCGTTTCAGAGCTTTAAATCTGCTCAAATTGAATCACGCGACGGTGAAAAATTAGTGCAAAGCATGGCGGACGATATTCGCGCCATGATGGAACTCAAGATCAGCGCAGTCAAGAGAATAGTAGAGGCAGCAGAAAACATGGCCTTTGACAAACAGAGCGAGCCCGTGCCAGAGGACTACCAGTTCTACAACAGCAAGGAAATGGATGAACCTTACGATGACGTTTCAATCACCACCACAGCAGAACCAGATTTCACTCTCGAAAATTGGATTGTCCGACCACCTACCAAAAGCGCCCATCTGCAACTAAACGCACACTTTTACAACATCCCTGTCAACACAAATTTCAGTAGTGTACATGTGCCAACGAACGTCTATGCTTGGGGTAAGTGTTTCATTAATTTTGTAAAGCAGTGTAAGGCCGCTTGTAGACGTCCGTTGTTTTCACCGGACAACAGACTGTTTTTTTTGTCGGATTTGCCTTATTGTATAGCGTCGTCGCCGGGACAAGTGTCCGGTGCAATGTACACACATTCATTGTAGGTAACTAATCCATACACACGGCAAGCTCACAAAAAAAACGGTCCGTTGTCCGGTGAAAACAACGGACGTCTACAAGCGGCCTAAGAATATCAGAATAACAAACAATTCATTTTGTTTTCAACCAGCGGATGAAGTAATCAAGGGGATCCATTGGTCTGAAGGACTCGATACACACTTTATCAACAACTATCAAAGTGATCCAACACTATCGTGGCAGTATTTTGGAAGTTCTACAGGATTTATGCGACACTATCCAGGTTTATAAAATACTGATAAAATTAACAATGAATTATTTTTATTGTTTCGAGTGGTATGTAAATTTAATTAAAATGTTTCATATTTTAGCAATGAAATGGAGGGCTGATCCCGTTGACATTTACGATTGCCGTACAAGAGCGTGGTACATGGAAGCAGCTGCCAGTCCCAAAGACGTAATCATATTGGTCGATCGCAGTGGATCAATGACCGGCCAGCGAAGAGATATATCTAAACACGTGGTCACCAATATTTTGGATACTTTAGGAAATAATGACTTTGTAAACGTGATGACTTTTGCTGACACCGTGGAAGAGATTGTTCCTTGTTTCGAAGACTCATTAGTTCAGGTAAATAAACGAGTGGCGGGGCTACATAAGTAACCAAAGGTCCTGGGGCAAATAATAAACTAGGGCCCCAAATAAACTATTTAAAATCGTTTGTTCCGTATCCGTATTTGACGTACCCCAGATTTGTCATTTATAGTTGGTAAGTCAAAGCCCCACTGAGCTAGGGGGCCCCGGGGCACTGCCCCGTCTAGCCCTCCGGTAGCTACGCCTCTGAAATAAACTAAGACGTTGAGAACTACTTCGCGGAAAAATAAAAATAATAATAATTGTAATGCTAAATAGTAGTAGCTTATCTGTGTTAACCAAAATAACAAAGAGTTTGTTTTTTCCTTTTAGGCTACCATGGGAAATTTACGAGAATTGAAATTAGGTTTAGACAATTTTGAAACAAAGGAGATTGCAAACTTTTCAGCAGCACTAACAAGAGCCTTTGAGCTATTGGAAATATATCGGAATAACAGCGGCGGAGCTAACTGTAATCAGGTACTTGATAAGCGAATTAGCTACCTACGCTTGTGTTTATATATTGGTAAATCATAAGAGCATATGTTTATTACAGGCCATAATGCTGGTTACTGATGGCGTTCCATATAACTACAAAGAGTTATTCGAAAAATACAATTGGAAATACGACACCCCTGTGAGGGTATTCACGTACCTGATAGGGCGTGAGGTAAAGGTAGTACCACTTTCAGGATTTTACTGTGTGTCGTAGTCATTGTGCGACCTGCATAATGTCTTCCTTTGTGCCAGTGCAGTGTACACCTTGAATGTGGTACAGACTTTCGTCCTCGTCAACTACTTTTCATCTTCTTACCTTTGCATGATTATAAATCCTTTCAAACTTCATAAAGCTTTTGCTTTTAGTTTAGTGTTTAGTGGTAGATGCATTGGATTGTGTTTTGTTTTTGTAATGTTTTAATTCGATGTACGTTTGTTGTTGGCATAAGTAATAATTAAATAGAAAAATCATTTTGTTTATTCAACTGGCTGAGGTTCGCTTTTGTGAACCATATTGGCTAAGATGAGCACGCTAATGCTAACCTCAATCAAGATATTTTAAAATAAAGTAATGACAGTACAAATGAAGTAATGATATATCGCAGCGATCAACGTGCACCAATACCTGAGCTCCTTTTTCTATGTGGAATAAAGTGTGTATACATGGGGTATGGGCCATTTTTCATACAGCTTTGTGTGGAAAGTGACCCGGTGTAGTTTCATAGACGTTTTCTAACCTAGAGCAGATTTTTGCAATGAACTACACGCTTAATTTATTGTTGGGCCACAAAGCACTTATGACAGGATAAGACAATACGCTTTCCCTCTGCTAAAAATATGACAAGCAATAGTACATAGGTCGTAGAAAATGTTTACTTTCGTGCGTATTTTGTGTTATAGTTTTATTCTGGTGATGGGATGTAACAAATTTCGATAAAAGTGAGACGTGTGCCGGACTTAGGTACCTTAACATACGACTCGTCTCTCGCGAACAGTGTCTGGAAAAAAGTAGCGCAGATATTCATAAGCTAAAAGCAACTCTGGTCTTAAGTGCTTTGAGGGTGGGGCTAATACGTAAGTATTTTAATATGAAACTAACTTTCGTGATAATGTTGGATACATTTGTTTTCTTCTGTTTTTATAATGTTTTGTTAGCGCCAAAGGTCAATCAGTTGATTAATTTACGAGCCTTATATTAAATGAACGCCTGATTATGAACACTATGCGCCGTGGACCATTCACATCGACCCCGTAGCGACACAACACGAAGCACCACCACCGATAGTTTCACACTTGTTTTGGCGGGGTATTGAACTGTCGAGATTGAAAATAGGTGGCTGACGTGCGGGAGGTGAAGTGGATGGCTTGTGCGAACAGAGGGTTCTACGTGCACCTCAGCACGCTGGCAGAGGTGCGAGAGCGCGTGCTAGAGCATGTCAACGTGCTCGCGCGACCACTAGTACTGCAACGGGAGACGCATCCAGTCGTATGGACCCCCGTCTACGCTAACATCACTGTAAGTTTATCACTGTAACTTTTAATGTCGGCTACTCAATCACATGACCTTTAGAAATCCGTTTTGACTCAATAGAGAAGTTGATATCAACGACAAATTGACATACTTTTTGGAGTTCTCTAGTCATTATGGTTTAAGGAACCCTTATAGTTTCGCCATGTCCGTCCGTCCCTGGTTTAGATTAAAAACTGACAGTGCTAGAAAGTTGTAATTTTGCATGAGTGTGTATCTGTATATTACCTTGGCCTTGCCATGAAAGACTGAAGAGGAAGCCGACTTTGTAATTCAGTAAAGGGATACTAATAACTAGCATTCTGGATATGTGGAATCAACAGGATCCCAAAGTAGCGGATTATTTATGGGAACAACGAGAAAGGGCTGAGCAGAAAGAACGATTTATGAGTCAACGACGCGATAAGTCACACTTCAACTCTGAAAAGGAACAAGAACGAAGATGGCGAATTACTCAAGTAAACGAAAATTTTATGACAGTTTCAATGACTAGGTATGTAAGTATCGGATCAATAAAAAATAACGAGTCGTGTGAATATTTCAGATGAAACAGGGTCAGTATAGTGAACTGGGCAACTCTCAGTATCAGCTGATGACTTCAGTGTCGATGCCCGTTTACGATCTTCGACATAACGAGGTGAGTGTGTATCTATGGTATTAACATTTCAATGTTAGCATTTTTTTATTATGAACATCGGGTTAGAGTCAGTGATCAAAAGTGTACAAGCACATCTACATGATTTTGTGTTTTCCAGCACATTATTTAATGATTCCAGAATTTAGAATTACTTATTACAATTTTGATCCCCTGGCTCAAACACCGGTTAACTGGTCCAATAACCTATAATGCTGTATTTTTCCGAATTTCTAAATAACCTTCATGCATGATCAGAAACAAAGTGTTGTTTCAAAAATCCAGAAGATTGTTTCCAGATTGGTTACATTTCCTTCTAATTGGCCGTAAGATCTGTCTCTTTATAAACTTTTAGCTTTACTATTTCTTCATGTACTTGATGTATTGTCATAACCTGAATACCTTTTAATAATATTCCGTTTTGTTTGATGGTTTCCCCTCAGAACATCACAGAGAATGTACTGATAAATGAAGCTTACTGGGTATCAGTTACGAAAGAGGTACTACACTTAGAAACTTTGATGATTCCATGTAAAATTTTGCAAGATACGAGAAAGTTTTTTATGATTTAGTTTTGGATTCAGTAACGGTAAAGTCTTATTTGGCCCCGTTAGCGATGCATCTGTCCTCGATAGATGGCGCCGCGGCCGGCGGCTCGCGATCGCGACCGCGACCGCTACATGTGTTGTTCGACCCCTGGCTTATTGTAGATAGTAGTTTTCTACTAGATCGTAGGCGTAGACCACTAGGGTGTTATGATCAACTTTTCTATCAATTATTGACTTAATTATTTCTGTGCAAGAGTTATGATTATATATTATATTACACACACTGTCTAATGAATAAACCGTATTTGTGCCTGATTTAGTAATGTCTTTGTAGAGACATTTTTAATGATTGACTTGTGCTACGAAACGTAAATGTAAATAATTTTAAATGAGTTTGATGCCGCCCGTCATATGACTCGAATGGGGCTTTTGTTACTTGAGTATCTATTCAGTTTAAAGTACTGTTTTCTTCATATTGACAAAACTTTTGAGAACTCAACATTAATTAGTGTAAATATAAGTCTTCTCGTTGATCGAGAAGACCTTTTGATTTTTAGTGCAGGTTGTTACAATGCATTTATCTATGTTATTACATTTTATTGCATTCGTACGTCCACAACCAATCGCAGTCCGTAGAGGAGAACGGCCAAAAGGAGGTAGGCCCACGCTCTCATAGCATTACTATACCAGTGCGGACGGATGAGAGGGATGCACGCGCGGCTCCTATTGGCAGGGCGGCACGGCTTTTGCTGCCTTGCTGCCCGGCTGCCCGAGCCCACCGCTCATAGACACTTTACCCAAAGGGACTCTTTCAACCCAAATGCCAATAGGAGACCGAAGACAATATTATCAAAATTAATTTTTCACATTTCTGATCAATTTATTGGTACCAAATTACACTTTCCTATGAAATTCATACTTGTTACACATTTGCATTTTTCTTATTTTTGTCGCATTAATAATTTAAATGATGTCAACAGATACTGACAAGGATTCAGTTAAAGAAACTTAAAGGTTACTTGTCTACCGGCTACAGAGACGGTAGTGGGATTCTAGTACCTATGAAGAGTAGATCTAAATTCCTATGATTAATATATTATAATTTAGTAGATTTTGCTAGAACCTGTAACGATTAATACTGTTAATTAGAATCCTTAACTATAGTTGTTGCATACAGATTTGCAGAAAGTGACCTAACGGGGCGTAGATGCTAAACGGACACTTCGTAACTTGCTGTTATTAAGCAAAGTTTTAACATTTCAGTAGAATAAGTTTAACAGCTAGCAATGCTAAATATGGTCATGTAGCTAGATTAATTTTCAATTATTTACTAAATAAGTATTTGAAATTCAACTTTTATATTTTCATAGACATTTTTGGTACTTTACTAGATCTAGTGTAATTTTTTTTGACGTTCAGAGTTAAGGAGCATAAATTAGTGATTGTTACTTCTGCCAATATTATAATACATATTTGGCTTATTAAAAAAGTAAGCGTGGAAGGATACATTTCTAAAATTTGTTTCGATATTTCAGATGCGTATTGCTAGATTGTTGGGAGTGGCGGGAACAGACGTAGCTCTCTCAGAGATGCAAGCATTGATGACCCCCTACAAGGTACTTGTCGTGTTTTATTGAGTAGTGTACGTCTACGAAATGTACCGGATGATCCAATTTAATGTTGTTTTTTTGTCACAGATAGGAGTTAATGGCTACGCGTTTATTGTTACGAACAATGGATACATCTTGATACATCCCGACTTGAGGCCAGTGGTAAGAATCGTATTCTAAAAAACTTTATACCATGTTTGAAGTTAATCTCATAATAACCGCTGTTTTATAGTTCCAGCAAATACTTAAACCAAGTTATAACAGCGTCGATATGATCGAGGTAGAACTGTTTGATGACGACCGAGGGCCGCGTAACTTCAGCAAAGAATTAACGGCGGTAACTACTGTTACATTTGTAACAATCTCTTAAAATACTTCAAATATTATTGATCTTATTACAAGTTATACCTTCTATTGTTGTAGTTGCGGCAGGAAATAATAGACCAGAAGACAGGCAATAAACTGATGAACGTAAAATACCACATGGATGACATGGTAAGCGTTTAAATCTACCCAATCAAGGTTACATTCTCTTCGTTTTATTTATCTTTAAATAATTACGGCTTCACTTTTTTCTTGAATACTTGATACGATGAGGCAGTGACCTTGTCTCCCACTACGTTAAAGTCTTTATCTTTCTATGCTTCCTTCTTTTATTTCGTATCTTCAAAATACATACAACGAGTTATTAATAGTTACATCGAAAATTATATTACATCAAATTATATGATCATTATGTATTTTGTATATTATTATTTTTCAATATCATTTATTGTGACTCATTCCCCACCACAGAAAAGGGCATCCCGGGGCAAGAAGCATTACTATTGGACGGGGATAAGTGAGTCACCGTTCACGCTGGTGGTGGCCATCCCCGAGAACTACGGTCGCCATCGCATTACCCCACCGCCTACAGACGATATCCACCGTGTGTCGCTTACCACCAAGAATATATCAGCGCAACAGTATTTAAATGACAGATGGAGTGTGCATCCAGACTGGTGAGAACTGACAAAAGTTGACTAATTAATTAAGCTGACTTCTGTCATATACTTCTAATTGGGAGATAGCACCACTGTTACTCAATGCTCACCCCTATGCTTGAAATTAGTCTCGATATAAAGCGAAAGATAGTCATGAAAATGGCGCTTAATAACTTAATGAACCTAACTATTAGACAGCTTAAATCTGGCTGAATTTATATGATAATATGAGTAAAATCTTCTGAACGGGATTCTGGCTTTTCACCAAAAATCTTTTACTCAAATTTCATTTCCCAACTGTTTCATATGGACGAACGATTTTTTTTCTGAAACTGTAAACTATTTAGGATATATTTCAGGACATTAATGAAATAAATGAAATACTTAGATAAGTTTAAAAAAAACGTTCATCCATACGAAGCAGTGTGGAAATTAATCAATTTGGAAAAATATTTTTGGCAAGAAATTAGAGAACCATATACTAAACTCATTGAGCTTTCGTCGCTTTAGGTTATACTGTCGTCACTATGAGCGCTCGTTTTCCTCTCCCGAAGAGGAGTTATCTTACTTCCTGGAACGCGTGGCGCGTCCAGGGTGGCGGTGGCCGGCCAAGCCACGGCCTCCCGAGCACCACAAGAACAAACCGGCTCACGAACGACACAACGGTAATCACATTAACTGGCACACACATTCGCACAATTTCCCAATTATCATATTCCATCTATACTAAACGCACTCTATCGACATAGCCCACGACATAGGTCTCTGACATAGCCTATTTCTATCCCTGGAGGTTCTATCCGGAGATATCCTAAATCTATTTATGTTGTGCTAAATTTGGTCAATTTGCGTTTTTACAAGCTTTTACGAGGGTCAAACTGAAAGTTCTTAGAAAATCAAAAACTGAGCAAACTAGCAAGTTATTAGTTTTATTATATCTTTTCAAAATAGTGTCCATTCACATCAATACACCGCTGCATCCGATGGAACCACTGAGAAAAGCACTTAGCCCAGTCGTTCTTAGGGGTCTCTTCGACGGCCTTTTGAAACGCACCCACTGCTTCCTCGGTGTTCATAAAAAGTTTTCCTCGAAGTTTTTCTTTTATTTTCGGGAATAAATAAAAATCGCAAGGTGCGAGGTCGGGGCTATACGGCGGGTGACCCAGTAATTCCACGTTTGACGTCACTAAATAGTCGATCGTTCGCCTGGCGGTGTGCGACGAGGCGTTGTCGTGGTGAAGAAGGATCCTACTTCGAGGTCGCTTCTCCCGAACTTTTTCCAATACAAGTGGCAAACAATTGTTAGTGTACCACTCTGCAGTAACTGTTTTTTGATCCTCTAAAGCAATTGTCGCATAGTGACCTGTCCTTCCGAAGAACGAGGCCACCATCTTTTTTCCCACGCTTCGACCTCTCTTCACTTTAGTTGGCAACTCCTCGAAAGGAAACACCCATTGAGCAGACTGTCTCTTGGTTTCTGGATCATAACAGTAAACCCAGCTTTCGTCACCCGTAAGTATGTCGAAAACAGCATTTGAGTCACCTCCGTTAAATCTTTCAATCATTTCACGGCACCAATCAACCCGACGGAGTTTTTGGGCCTCGGTCAAATTATGAGGTATCCACCTCGCACAAAGCTTCCTGACCGCTAAATGTTCATGGAGGATTTTATGCACTTGACTCATACCGATGCCTAAGCTTGTCCGAATCTGCTGATACGTCACTCTTTTGTCAGTCTCTATCATACGCTGCACAACACTGATGTTATTTTCAGTCGTCGCCGTAGAAGGCCGTCCCTCACGCAGATCGTCGGTGAGATTAGTGCGACCACGTTTAAACTCATTAAACCAGTTGTAAACGGTCGCACGAGATGGAGCTTCATCATGAAAGGCCAATCGAAGTCTATCATAGCTTTCTTGTTGACTTAAATGACATCGAAAGTCATAAAAAATCATTGCACGAAAATTTTCGCGAGTTAAATTCATGTTGACGTGACACAGACAATTTTCAATTTGCCGCCAAATCGTAAAACTAATGACAAATGAAAGAAATACATACTCAATAATATTGGCAAAGAGTTCCATTTTCAAAATTTAAACTTACTTTTTTATTATATTGTTTACAAGTGGCCAGTTCTAAAAACTTTCAGTGTCGCCCTCGTATATAACTTTAAGTACCTCATACGAGTATATTTTGTTTACTTCCAATCTTGACAAGTTCATTTTGATCCACTTTTAGTGGTCAGATTGACTTGAAATTTGGTACACATAATGTGAGTAACAATAACAACTTTAAGCAACGCAAACAAGTACAGTCAACAAAAAGTACAGTAGTTACTTACGCAAATAAAGATAGTATTTATTAAAAATATTTTTTTAAGATATACTTATTAATTTCACACTTACTATTATAATATGCTCGCACGTTCCTAATAAACAGATGCATTTAATTAACAGGAACATCAGAGGGACGCGAACGGACCAAAGCTTCGAACAGTACGCCACGAAATGAATATTATTGTAAGTTGTTGTAACGAAACAATTTCTTTATCTTTTTATCTTACTTATGTCTATGTTTATTCGCAGTCATCAGTCCTCGCCTACTAAATTCTTCCGATCAAAAAATGTCATTACGAGCTTTTATTATTTAATATTTTAAGCATCAACTCGACGCGCATAAAACTATAGAGGTAAAGCGAAATAAAAAATATAGAGTTTAATTGTGTCTGTAGTTTTTTCAACTAAAACAAGTACCTATTGTATGCAATGCACTAGCATACAATACTTTTTTTGTGGTACCGGAGGAGCAAGGTAATAAAGTTTGTAATTCATAGATAAATCGACATGAATCAATAATTACTTGGCGTGATAGCACCCAGTTACTGTCGCCATACAGCCATGACCAATATCAAGCCAGTCATCAAAACCTTTGATTTGGCTGGATTAACATTGACTGTCGCTACAGTAACTTGGTGCAACTCAAGTTCATACAATACTTTGTAGGAATTCACACGGAATGTAAAGAACGATAAATGAGAGAGACAAAAAGGTCTTCCTTTCTTATCTAAAGTATTGTATAAGATTAATAAATATTTTTTTACAAGTATGTTTCATATTTCAGGTGATCATGGTTTAATGCAAGCACTCTTATACGACGCACGGAACACGGCCTGGTTCAACAAAAGCATTTCAGAATCAGCGTCAGAAGAAAAAGCGTAAGTGTTTTATTGAATTTTCTTAACACAGATTAATTTTACGAAGAAAAAATATTAAACTCAATATTCTGCTAAAAGATAGATAGTAATTGCACGATTAATAATTATTTAAAATATAACTTACACTGCACATCAATTTTATGTTGGTTTTCGCCTGGATAGCCCATTGACAAAAGTGATTGGATTATTGCCGAGGTAAAGTACAAAAAGCGAAATAATTGTTATTTTTTAATATTTGGTTTACCTACTGATAAAAGCGTCAGCGTGTAAAACGACAGATAGTTAATTCATGGAGTTGCCACCACTAACCGTAACAATAATCTTTTAAGGGTGTGTTTTTAATATTTTCATAAATTTACAAAAAATAGAAGGATATGAGGAAGTACCTATTTTCATTAAAAAGTAACATTCTTCAAACAGGTTCTTCGGATAAAATGTAATAATAAAATAGCATAAAAACAGACGAACTCTACTCCATTTTGTAAAGACGGTTAAAAACAGTTTCTATCCGACTGGATGGGAAACGAGCAAGTGGGTCTTCTGATGGTAAGAGATCATCACCGCCCATAAACATCTGCAACATCAGGGGTTTGGTATTGTAGACTATACATTATACGTATTAGGTACTTAATAACGAATCTACGCGTACTTATTCTTACACCAACTGTGATACTTTTAAATAAGGCAGCTTTAAGGATTGTAAGTACTTTTGTGACTCTTATTCTGGTTTTTGCGGCTCGGATAGCGTAAGTATGAGGATGATACTCGTAATGTGATTGATTAACCCCGTCGATTAACCACTATAAATTAAAATAATGTTGAACATTTATGTAAACCCAGTAAAGTACAGTCTGGTAGTGTTTTAAACTAAAAATAGAGGAACACATAAAGTGCGTTGGGCTCTGGTCGGGCTAAAATTCGATACCAAGCGTTTTCCCAAAAACAAGACCAAGCTAGATCGATTTGTCATCCCCGAAAACCCTATATACTAAATTTCATCGAAATCGTTGCTGCCGTTTCCGAGAACCCTGAAATATATACACACGACAAATTCTTGTATATGTCGCAGGGATATGATAAAAGCAGGGATTTTGATCAAATTCCTCAGGGGAAAAAAAAAGTCTCCGAGCCGTTTTAGGGGAATGATAAAATTATAGCAATGGCCGATGGATTTCTTTATTTCCCTTAGCAATTTGATCAAATCCCTGAGCTGTTTTAGGGAAAAAATAAAACAAATTATTTAAGTCAACTAGATTCGAACACACGTCTAATCCAGGGTTATCGACGTGTTTATTTAACTCTAGATCGTGGAAGCGTCCTTTAGAGACGCGTTTCGTAGAGCCGCTACGTTGCAATATCCCACTAATAAAATACCTATCCCAGATACCCTTGCATGAAATTAAGAAGCGTTTTCTTTTGTTGGGCTGCAGAGCGGAGTTTATCCAGCGTTTTGGATACATCGTGGCTTTTCTGGCTACGCACAGTGGGCTTACGCGGTGGCAGACCCATCCGCCCAAAGAACATGATAACAGCAACGACAGCAAGTAAGCATTTAAGATATTATTTGTTAGATAAATTTACAGATGTTTATACAGGAAGCGGTGTAGCTGTATGCATTCCTTAAGGACTCCGCTTATATCGCAAATATGACCTTGCATACAGATTTCATTGGTAGATAACTCGGTGGATATACAGCGTGCGGTATCTACCCGCGCATACGGTATAAGTACGAGCACATAAATATAACGACTAGTGAAACCTGAATGCACGCCCTATGGCATGCGTTATGGAAATATCCCGTATCCCGCATGCGGGCCCTATCGACCAATGAAACTGAGCCTTACAAGAGATATAAGTACTTTTCGGTTTAAGTACTTGCAGATAAGTATGAAGTTATTGCTGTAGCATTCGCACTTTGAATTTTCCTGCCAGCGCCCGGCGCTAGGCTTTTATTTGGGCAGGCTCAGGTCAGGCTGTTCTAGTGCCCTTTGATCGATGGTTTCTATATTTCCGCCCTCTAGCACTATATCCGAGAACCAGTGCTTACTACTTGCTTAAAGGTTGTGGTGTTGTTTACAGGTCAGAATTTGGCAAGAAATGGCCGCGCGCGATAGACGAGGTGTGGTACCGCCGCGCGGTGGAGCAGCATTATGTGGACCCCCTTAGTTACGTGTACAGGTAAATTAAACTAAGCATAGCGCATTAACAAATACTATTTGAAAATCTGAAATGAACGCTAAAACGTTTGAGGAAAGATTATTCATACCATCATAATGAAAGTGACCCGTTACAATTTTCCCAGAGGCTTGTAACGCTGACTGTAATATTTTCTCAATAATGTCGCGTGAAACTGTTTATCAACAGCTGAAGAGCAATGACCAGATATTTCAGAGCCCATCAATCTCATCGACTTACATGGTTCTATATGATCTGGTGTCAATCAAAATCCGTACTAATATTATAAATGCGAAAGTGTGTGTAAGTATGTATGTTTGTCCGTCTTTCACGTCGAAACGGAGCGACGGGTCGACGTGATTTTTGGCATAAGAGTTGGTTTAAAGGGCCAGAGAGTGACATATGCTACTTTTTATCTCGGAAAAACGCACAGTTCCCGAGGGAACACCGCGCGATAACCGAATTCCACGCGGGCGAAGCCGTAGGCCAAAGCTAGTAGATTAATAAACGCGAGCTGTTACGTTTGTGTTTGTTTAACTTATTTAGGTATCCACTTTTTAATACTAGTTGCATAGAGAAGTGGATAGTTATGTACTAGATACAAAGTAAAACAGTCGCCTATTAACTGTTTCTTTTCATGTACAGCGTGGAGATGAGCACGGACAAGTTTCCCTTAAACGTGAGCGCGGCGGTGGTGACCGCCGCTCACGCCGTGTTCCACGGGGACGGGCATCGCAAAGCGCCCGCCGCCGTCGTTGGCTTCCAGTTCCGACACGACCGTCTCAGCGAGTGGTTCGACAACATCACATCCTCCGTAAGTTTCATTACGGCAACCCGGTATCAGTCTCTCATTCGTTTTTCGTTCAGTTCTTGTATCGTCTCATTCTGTATTCGTTAGGTACTCATTCTTTAGTCGTCTTGTGTGTATGTGTAACATAAAAAAGAAAAGCCAACCAAGCAGATAGGTTGCCAGAGTAAAACATACATTCATGACTAGATTTAGAACTGTTCTATCCGCTACCCGCGGCTCCGTCCGCGTATAATTCGTTTATCTCTATTCCGCGGCAACTATGCAATTACCCGGGATAACCAATAAGTATACCGAATTTCATCTAAATCGGTTCAGTTGTTTAGACGTGATAAAAACAAACAAACTTACAAACTTTCGCATTTATAATATTAAGTGGGATGAGTAACTAAATAATGTTTGTTTCGACCAAAATTAGCTAACTACGAGGTAGTTACCCTTCAGGGCCACAATTTTTTTCTACCTCGATATTTCGAAAGCTCCTCGAAGCTCGATATTTAATTTTCTTCGGCACAGTTCCATGCGCCATGATCACGAGAAGAAACCCAAACAAAAACCGAATTTAAATCATAAAATTTGTAATGACCGCGATAGTCTAAAACAAAATATTTTCTCTTTTGCATTTTTCAGTGTGAACACAAAGACGGATGTAATACATGTGCGTCTGGAAATTGGGACTGCTATTTAGTGGACAACAATGGATGGGTGATAGTCAGCGAAGACGACACACAGACAGGACAATTTTTCGGCAAGGTACAAAAATAATATTGAAAATGATTCATCAAACAAAAGCTCATACTACCTACCTATCTTGACAAAATAGAGCTTCAATCAAATCTTATCAGGGTAAAATTGGCAAACACTAGAGTGTTAGAGATAGGAGACCAAAATTATTATTGTTTTTTTAACAGATTCGGCCTGACGTTATGTCGATGCTCGTGGAAGAAGAAGTGTACAAGACCATACACATCATGGATTATCAAGCAGTCTGCTTCAGGGAGAAGAAAACAACCAACCCCGCTTCTATTCTCCTTACGGTAAGAATTTCATGTAAAGTTACGTCTTTGCGATCAGACTTTATATAGGTACAATAATATCGAAGATTGTGTCATACTTACCCCTCTAGTCTATCTGACTTATTCGCGGTAAGATGCAAGAAAAGGGAAAAACTATAAGTATGCCACATGCACTTAAATATTCTCTTAAATGAACTGCATAATTTATGGCATTTGCGTATTTCCCTCACTTTCTTTCTTCACTGTCCTACAAGTTTTTGTTTGCGTCATGCCTGTATTATTGTTTTCCAGCCTTTAGAGAATCTACGCCTCATAATGGCTTGGTTCCTCGCGACGAGCGTCTGGCTCTACAACTCTATAGCAGTTGGTTTAGCACAGGGTACCAGTTACTTCGACGAGGGTAAGTTAAATGACTATTTTTGCATAGCTTCTGTTAAATGATGTCATCCAATTCGAAATAGCAAAGGCATTTTGATATAGATGCAATGAAATCTTTTGATGGATGAACCTTTTACTGAATTTGAACTTTACATTGCTGCTCCACAACCATACTAACAAGACAGCTACAGTACAACTAGAATGTTAAATAAATAAATAAAAATTAAAAAAATAAAAGAATGTTAATGCCTCACGGAACTCGTCGGTTTTATTCGTTTTCCTGAAGATTAATATGAGAAAGAAAATGAAAAGCGATCATCTATTTTGAGTTCCGAACGACATTAGAAAACTAGTTTAATTGTATACCGATGTGACACATGTGTGTTCCTACAGAAAATGAGTGATAAATTGATTTGATGGATAAGTGCGCAGAAGGTGTAATCTATTTAATGTGTGCCTTTCATGTGCTATTGTGGAATAGCAAGGTAAAAGGTTCATTGATATGGATCTCTCTATAGTAATAGTAACTCCTGAAGCAATCAATTAACTTTTTACCTACAATCGTCAGCGTGATCAGATCAACATAACTTTGTTATTGTCGCAACTAATGAGCAATTGATGTTTTGCTAAAGGGAGCGCCAAACTTAGCATCGTCTTCGCTAGTCATACCATAATTTTTATCCGAATCATCGTTTGTCATGATTTTTTTCCCCACTGAAACCTTACAGTGTTCTGAAATTTTTAAATGGTCATACTATAGAAAACTATAGGTTAGGTTAGTTTTATAACAATTCTGAACAATTTGATATATTGGATTCAGAGAAAAAAGAGTTATGACAAACGATCATTAACATTAGTATGCGATCCAATATGGACCCAATACTAAATGAACAATTAAGAAACTGCTAAAAACTAGTGACTTGAGTACCTCGTACACAACTTGTAATGAACTAAACTGAAAAAGAGACGATGAACCTATTACCGTATCTATCGGTATATATACAATGCTGCCAGTCATAGTATTACATTAAACTTTGATGTTTATTGATGCCAATTGCCATTCTCGTCACTACAACAATCAGAATTTATAATTTCTCTATTTTTTAATAAACTGTTGGTTGTGCGGATAAGACCGATGCTTTGTTTACATGTGCTTCTTTACGTGACGTAAGAGTTGCCTTCGATCTCATTAGCGATACTGTAAAACGGGATGGCTTTTTAAAGTCAAAAATATATTGAAGCAATCAATGCTATAACAACCGCATCTGAATAACAAAAAATTCACCAGTTCAGAAAAAACTATGGCGAGAAGAATTACAAATTGTTTTGACAAATTTGAGGATACTTTGATCGGTAGTTTTAAAATTTCTCATAAATCAGCGGGTTTTCAAAATGTAAACGTAAAAAAGATTGATGAAGACTTGCTGGGAGCTGGTACGACAAATAAAAGTGAATGGGTTCATCTACTTGGGAAACTATATTTAAAAGTCGCCCCGATAAATTGAAGTCATCCCTTTTTACGGTAGGTATATAACTTAAAAGGATTATTAGCCTTCGAAGCACGCATCGGTGTTATATTCTGACTCTAAATCATCATAGGTATAATGTTGGATTATTATTTACAAACATAAAATAAGTGGTTAGACTAGGTAGTTTATTATAGTTAATTATCAAATGATAATGAACTATATGATAATAAGAATTATCCTGCTGCTATGAATGACAGAAAATGCAATGTTGGTATTCTGCGTCATCGGCTTGTTCTGTGCAATATGCATGACTACGAAGCACAATGTTACATATTTTATCTCTAGACCTACTTACTTACGTACGCAGGACACAACGAAACATATACAATGCAACTTATGTGTGTCTATACCTGTGCATGAAAGTTTGGCTATACTCAATATACAGATTCCGATAGCAAAACACCTTTATAAAACAAAAGGATCAATCAGAGTTTATGTCTCAGTTCGAATAAAATAATTAGGTATGTCAACATAACACCAAACATGACTGAAGGGTTTAGACTTCATACAATTAGGGCTAGTGGTAACGTAAATCCAACATCTCTAAATAAGGGGGCAATTATTTGTAAAAAGTTATAAAATAGTTAATGTGAAATGTGCTTATGTTTTGTTGTCTGGTAAAGAAAAAAGTACCTTAGCCTCATTCTGCATATTCGAGTTTAGAATATGACCATGATGTTTCATTACACCAGGACACGATTCTGTGCCAGTTAATTTAGTACCTCTGCTAAATTTGGCTCAATGTTACCAATCTAGAGTTCCATTAAACGTAAAAAGAGATAGCTTATAGCAGTTTAGAACTTTAGATCACCTAAAACGGAAGTCTGTTGCATGGGTGTTGCTCGACAGTCAAAAATAGCACTCTAAAGAACTAGCAAATCCTATCTGTCTGTTTAGTCACAAAATTTGTAAACATGGAGTCAAGAATTGGATTTAATTTTTGTTTTACAAAAAAGTAGTAACGACTCCATCTTATTTTCAGAGTATGTAACACCCACCGGTGAGTGATAGACCGAGCACAGTAGAACGTGTCGTCCATGGAAATAGAC
Source organism: Choristoneura rosaceana (assembly GCA_037349165.1). Lineage (NCBI taxonomy): Eukaryota > Metazoa > Arthropoda > Insecta > Lepidoptera > Tortricidae > Choristoneura > Choristoneura rosaceana. The sequence goes on from JAZBNJ010000026.1 coordinate 6,545,986, forward strand.
TGCTACTACAATTTTACTATTCCCCGGAATGTGCATGAACCTCGTAGTTATCTTCTCATTGTTTGAGAAAATCTTTCGTTGTCATCAATACTTATTCAATTGAAAAGTTGTCAGTCATCGTTTTCATCAAGGGTATATTCAGAGTTCGAAAAACCGGATCAAAAATGGGCTGAACTTCAAATAGGTTTATTAACCACTCCCATGTCAACACACTTTCATAGTACCTACATATACTTACATTAAATACTCATCCTTCGCGACAGTTAGGGACATGAAGAGCGAGTGGGACGACAAAAACATCTGCATTCTGCATGCTGATTAGTAATTAAGTACCTATAATATTGCTTGCGAGTCAGCTTTCTGTGGTCATAAAAAAAATGTAAAATAGATATTTCATTAGTAGGTGCGGTAATTTGTCGTGATTTGTGGGATCCAGTTAACTAAAACTGTATATTTATGATGCTATATATTTTACTTAAGACTATTTACACGTCCGCTTCAGCCTTTTTTTATTTAATCTAACTTATTTTTGTACTTTAAATTTTCAATGTATTTTTTTCGCCTCTATTATGTTTCAAAGATCTCATTCTATATTGAAGCGCATGTTCTTTTTGTCTTCATGTTTCTTTCTTTTAATATATCGATGTTATAGGTTGCTCTATCGATTGCATGGGGATCTGGAACGTATTATTTTTAACTAATCAAAGTTTATTTTATACAGTGTCATATACTTACGAAAACGACGAAGAAACGGACGATCCTTTCAAATCGCAGCCACCGACGCGTATTATAGAACGAGACTTCGAGAAGTTGGTTCTGATTAACAGAACGAGACCGACACCGTGCGACCGAGAAATGTTCCTCTACCAATTGGAGTATAACAACTTGGATGAGAAGCTAAACAAGCCTGCAAAGGATTGCGAGCGGCCTTTTTACGCGCAGTTGGTGAACTATACGAATATGTTGTTGGTGGTGGTCGACGGGAACTGTCCGCGGGAAGACGCGCCGGTACTGGCGGTGGACGCGACTGAGGTGCAGTACAATGGGACACTGCAGTGTTTGAAACACGTGCACCCACTGTACAGGAAGCAGCCTGTGTCGTGCATACGGAATCATCCTGAAGTAAGTTCATGTCTAACAGATTTAGTTGTAGCCTATACTCCGCCATGAACGAATTGCTTCGCGTTGGTACCCATTTTTCGCGCGTTGTAGGTATTGTCCAGCACCATTCAGTCGGGGATAGAGCCGTGCGCGAAAAGATTCGAAACCAAGGAACCAATACAATAAGTTTCAAATATAAGTTCAGTGGGACGTGTTTGTCGCACGACATAGACATAAAAAAGTGTTACTAATGTTTGTACTTTAGTCAAAACACAACACGGGTTGAATCGTCAATTCCAGCCACAATGGTCAATAATAGATAAGGACAGAAGCATAATGACTTGTTCATATTTCAGGAGAGCAACATCGACATGTGTGGGCGCGGCAGCATCCCTGAAAGAAGCGTGTTTTGGATTCCTTTGACCATGCTGATGGTTTTCAGATATTTTTAAAATGTATCCTAAGTTGGATGGAACACTTTTAGGTGTTCTAAATATTGATGTCCAAACAAAGTTGGTATTTTGTATAATATAAAAGTTAACTGCGTGACTTGCTTTAAAAAGATGGGGCTTTAAGATAAGATTGTAATTTTCAAGTTTTTTTACGTTTAGAAGTTATAATTACGAAATAGTCATCTTTAATAACAATTATATTTCATCTACTTAAAAAAATTATGAGCTACTTTATTAAAATATGAGGTATAACTACAAGTACCTGGGCGACCGAGCTTTGCTCGGGCTAAAACTCGTTAATAAGCATTCCCAGAGATAAGACCAAGCTAGATCGATTTGTCATCCCCGAAAACCCCTACATACTGGATTTCATCAAAATCGTTGAAGCCGTTTCCGAGATTCTGATTATATATTATATATACAAGATTAGATTAGCTAGATACAGATATTTATGTTGTCTTAAAGTATTAACAAGCATCAAACCTGCGTTAACATCTGTATCGATTACAAAATACAGTAGGTTCAAAAATAAAATCAATTAAGTACTTACCTTTACGAAACAGAAAAATAATTAATAAATGTTAGATTAAGAAGTAAGAACAGGTACATGTCGTTTCCACATATCAAAGATACCTATTGAGTAAATGTGTTTATTCTTAGTACTGCTATTGAAAATGTTGTAAATGATAATGCTCTCTACACTACAAGCTCCCAATGTGCCACATGTACTGTGGCTGGTGTTTACAGGTTGGAAGTACCTTATTTTAACTGGATTCTCTTCATTTTGCCGTGTGGCAGTGTCAGGCATAGAATAAAATGAGTGTAAATATAAGATAGCTAGTTCGTCAACAAATTGGATCAACCCCTATTATAGTTGTTGTTTAAAACCAACGCGCTTAAATTTTTTATGTCTGTAAGAGTTTAAGTTTTGTAGTCTACAGTAAGTAGTTAAAAAAGATGAATTTAAGTTTATTTATTCTATAAGTGGTTGGTTGGCATTTATTCCGTCCTGGTTATTCAATCAAATTTCTTGATATCCGGGGGACATTCCGCATTTTATTAATGAATACATTTTTGTACCACTTGAATTCAAAGTTTTAAACATTGCTTGGCTAGATTATTGGAAGAAATTTGATAAACATTGCTTAGCATAATAAAATATAAAAAATTATTACACACTTCCAATCCTTAACTACTTTACTTACTTTACGTTACTTTTTATTAGGCATTATTGCCGAAATTATAAGCATATCAATTACTTCAAAGAAAAAAATATTGGTGTGCAATAATTATTTATACTTCATAACTAAGCAAGTAAGGCGATATTATGTTAATCAATTTATTATACCTAGTTGCAAGTCATATTTCTATTTGTAAGAATATATTTTAGTCTTAGGTAAAATAAATATTTTGAATCTCAGTCATAACATAAAATATAAATGTGATCTACTTATTTCTTTTGAAATTGATGTGATTGTTCATTTGGTACAAAATAAATATTTGTTGTTTTATGTCACAGTATTTTTATTTCGTTTGTAACATTACTATTGACTACATAAAGGTGATAAATAAATAAATGGTATTCAGATACTCACACAGTTCTAATTGGAGCCCGCATTTTCATATTTCTTAATAAAGTCTTCAATATCATCCATAACAGTTTGGTACTGGTGCTCACGAAGCAGGGCTTCTTGCAACTGCTCTAGTTGTTCACCTCCTTCCATGAAGGTCTTGAGGCTGTGGACTGTGCCCCCACCCGGGCGGTGTTCCGTCACTCTGTCTTGAGGATAGTTGTATGTTCTGATTTTCTCATTTCGATTGCTAGAACCAATCTGTGAACAATTTATAATATAGTTAAATACTCAGTACCTCGTAAAAAAGTACTGATACAAATGATTATACTAATTTGATTTAGCAAAAGGCTGCCAGCCTTTTGGGCACCATGGAGCACAGAAGTTTACTTAAGAATGAATTCAGTCTGAAGTTATCAGTTGATATATATTATTTTTTCCAATTTAGTAATGAGTGTCTTTATGGAAATTTTTACACTCATTTTAGCTGAATCATGCCAAGTTTTTTAATTATTGGTTCTCATTTACATATTAAATAGCAATTAAATATTCACCTGTGATTTTCTCTCAGCATTGACCTTTGAAGATTGTTCTTCAAGCTGTTTCTGTAGCAGGAGGGTTCTTAATTTCTGCATTGCAATCTCCTTGTTCTTTATCTGAGACCTACCTTCTTGGCAGTCAACTACAGTACCGGTGGGCAGGTGGGTAATCCGCACAGCGCTATCAGTTGTATTGACATGTTGTCCACCAGCACCACTTGCTCGTTTTGTTTCTATCGAAATATCCCGTTCGGGTATATCCAATTCAACTTCTGTAGGTTGAGGTAGAACTGCTACAGATACAGTGCTAGTGTGTATACGGCCTCCTTTCTCAGTGGAAGGGATTCTTTGGACTCTGTGTACTCCAGCCTCAACTCTCATGAGCTCTGGGACACCCATGCCCGATATCAACATTGAGCCTTTCCGTAACCCCCCAATGTCAGACTTTTCAATTGATGCTATGTTTACATCCCAGTCCTTGTACTTTGCATATGACTCATACAAATCAAAGAGTTCTCGTGCAAAAAGCATCGCTTCTTGGCCGCCGGCGCCGGCAGTGACTTCTAATAGGACACCACCATCTGATAAATAAGGTTGCAGTAATACAGCTTGCAGGTCACCGTCTATCTGCTTCAGTCGTGATAGATATATTTCCGCTTCCTCTTTAATCATCTTCTTGATTTCATCATCGTCACCTTCTTTTTTGTTGAGTTCTTTGAGCGACTCAATGCTGTCGTATAAAGCTATTCTCTGCTCAAGCACGTTTACAATGGGTTTGATAGCTCGAAGGCGTCTAATTTCTTCATCGGAGCGACGTGTCTTCACGAGCAAGTTTTCATGTTCAACCATCAAATGACTAAGATACTTCTGCACCGCTGGATCAGATAACTTCACAGTATTTTCAGAAGAATAACATTGACGGAATAGGAGAGAATATCTTTCGAATTTAGCCAACGATCTCAAAGCAAAAACCTTTGAAAGCAACATGTTTTAATGTTAAAACGCTGTAATTTTCTTAGTTATAAGTAATTTAACTTTTATTGAGTTTTCTGTTTCTGCAAATTTTATAATAACATTTCGATTTGAAGGTTATTTTATTTATTGACATTGACATTACATCGTATAATGTCGCATGACTGACAGTTGTGAAAATGAAGTCTTATTTTTTTATTTCAAAGGTTTCAAAAATTATTTTATCCTAGCAGCAGGTAGCAATAAAATAATTGTTTGATAAACAAAACAGTTTGCTTTAATTAGTAGTTCTAATTTTTTCGTTTGTGGTGTTAGCGTTCGTTATGTTATCAAATAGTTAAATAGTACTAAGCTGCCATCTTTTGTTGAGTAGCTGTACTAAATCGTTAGCGTAGTGACTTGAATACTTTTTTTTATTCCTCACGAGATAGAGCTATAATCAACTCTTTTTCAATGCCATCTGTTGTTGAATAGAAAAACTATTTTGGTTTTTAAGGTAAAAAATAGATGGCGTAATCGTAGTTGAAAACTGAAGGATTTTATAAAATAACTAGTTGTTGCCCGCGACTCCGTCCGCCTAAAAGTACGAAAAATAGTTAACGTCCTATTCTCAGACCTACCGAATATACCCAAAAAAAAAAAAAAAACAGTCAATCCGTTTCGGAGCAGAGATATGTTACGCATGAGGTACAGGTAAGTACAGATAACGGTTGAATTGAAACGCTGCTGTGTATTAACCCCCGGCGCAAAAAAAGGGGTGTTATAAGTTTGACCGCTATGTGTGTCTGTGTATCTGTCTGTGGCACCGTAGCTCTTAAACGGGTGAAGTTAACCGATTTGAATGCGGTTTTTTTATTATTTAAAAGCAGAAGGGCTACTCCGAAACACAAAATTCGAAGTTCGTGTCGTGCTGTCCCTCTGACACTTATACTATTTTATACGAGAGCGAGAGGGATCGCACGACACGAACTTTGAATTTTGTGTTTCGGAGTAGCCCTTCAGGTGCGATGATTCTTAGACATGTTTTATCAAAATCGGTTTACGTCTATCTTTAAAGTGACACTGCGGGGGTTTTCCAACTTTTTGCTGGTTAGGTTAAATTAAAACATATCGAACGAAAATAATTAGATATTGGTTGGTTTTAATTCGAACTTAATTTTTAGCGTAATGCGATTGCGGGGTGAGGCGGTTCGCTGCTCACCGCTCCCAGTAGAGACCCGGCTTAAGAAAGGCGTTGCACCACCTGGGCAGTCCCAATAACATCCTAAATGCGTTGTTGTATTGAACGATCAAGGCGTTATAGGCTTTTTTAGTGAACCTTACTCACAGGCTGCTCGAGTAAGAGATAGGTTTCATAGGAGATGAATTTTACATTGTAGGTAGAGTCATTGCCGTGGTTCATTACTGCAATGTCATTAATGTCTAATTTTGACAAAATCACGCGTCTTCATGGATGGCACTAGGTCGCTGGCCGAGTGTAACAGTGGCACAAGTCAAAATATTGAAATTTCGAGAAAAAGCACACCAAATTTTTGACAACTGGACTTATACAAGTAATATGAGCATATTAAATTTACTTATTTCAATATTTTGACTTGTGCCACTGTTATACTCGGCCAGCGAGGTATAGGTAGGTATACTCGTACAAGCGCATTAATTTGATCGTTGTATTTTGATGACAATTAAATTGGAACCTAGTTACATTTTATAATACTTTCTCTTTACTCTGACATTAAAATCAAGCCTCGTGTGTCCTCTCGTGTATCCTGTATCCCAGGCATTTTCTCACTCATGCTCAGTTTTCACAAGTCCGAAATCAGCCGGCACACCTACCTATCTATGTGTGTTTGTTTGTTTATACTCTATATTGTACAAAAAGGGAATACAAAAATATCACACAAAAAGAAAGTGCTAAGTACAAAGGCGGACTTATCCCTGAAGGACTTATCCTATGTATTCATTTATTAAAAAAAAACTTTTTTGTGCTCGATTTATTGCCAATAAAAATAAGACAATAAGAAAGCCTGATGTTCGGAAATATTTTTGATGGGCATTTAGTTGCCTACAAAATAACAAAAGGCTGACCGTTACACCATAGCACGCAGACGCGCACAAATTCGCGCATTAAAACTGCTGTTTCATTGTCTCCTACCGCGAGCGAAAAGTGGCTAAATTCCAAACATTTCCCTGCGATTACCATGTCGACCGCAGCTCGCCTATTGATAGAATTATTAGGCCCGACAAAGACTGCTTCCTCTCCCGACCACAAAGTTTCGCGTTATGCGCCGGCGCGTGTATGGAGTTATTAACGCTAATGACGACGGACAAACGGACTGCATTGTCGCCGACAAACCGCATTGCTTCCTTTTTCTATGCAGGTTGGTGGAAGTAATGAAACTTCAGCGATTTCAACTAAGGCACGAGTGCACTTAATTTGGTGACCGTAAAGGTTTAAAATTTACATAAAAGTAGGTAGGTAATTCAAATTGCCGAGTGCTGAGTGAATACCGGGAATGCGTCATGACAAGGCACTGAATAGGTAGATAAAGATCACGGTTAAACAATGTAGTGAGTGATCTTTACCCAGTGCCCCAAATCGAATATTAATAATAAACGTCATGTCATGTTATCCATTTCGTTCGATAAATTTAAATAAAATAAATGAATATCATGGGACACTTCATACCAATTTGACCTAGTCCCAAACTAAACAAAGCTTGTACTATGGATACCAAGCAACGGACAAACATACTTATGTAGATAAACACATACTTAAATACATATTGAACATACAAGACAACCATCTTAAAACATTTATTTATTTATCAATAAAAAATGACAGTATTCCAGTTAGAAAACTTATGCACTGTAAAATTCAAATTAACACAAAAAAAACCGGCCAAGAGCGTGTCGGACACGCCCAGAATAGGGTTCCGTAGCCATTACAAAAAATTAAGTAATATTTTTCTAAGTATTTCTTATTTTATACGGCATCTTCGAAGTTTAGGTATATTTTATACCTTACGCTGCTATTTACTCATAAACTACTAATAATTCTCAAGAAAACTTAGTCGTTATAGTTTTCCTTGGAAGTATGATATACTGACCACCATCCTGAATTTTTTCAAATTTTTCCATCCACCGGTTTAGATTTTAGAGGGGGGGGACGCTCGATTTTAATGAAAATTTGCACTTTAAAGTTGAATATTTCGCAAAAAAATGACTGAATCGAAAAATTGTTTTAGTAAACCCCTAATGGTTTTAAAATACCTATCCAACGATACCCCACACTATAGGGTTAGATGAGAAAAAAAAAATCACCGCCACTTTACGTCTATGGGAGGTACCCTAAAAAAAATTGTTTTTGAATTTTTAATTGTACCATTTTGTCGGCATAGTTTACCTATATATCCGTGCAAAATTACAGCTTTCTAGCATTGATAGTCCCTGAGCAAAGCCGCGGACGGACAGACAGACAGACAGACAGACAGACAGACAGACAGACAGACGGACAGACGGACAGACAGACAGACAGACAGACATGGCGAAACTATAAGGGTTCCGTTTTTGCCATTTTGGCTCCGGAACCCTAAAAAAAACATAAGAAAAACATACAAAAAAACTAACTATCGATTTTTGAACGTCGTCTTCGTCGCTACCCTAAAACGACTTACACATCTCCCAGGGGTTCATTATTATGTACTGCCGCTATTGTTATTAAATTATGTTATGTTGTAATATTCTTTTTAAATTATATTGTCTACCTACTGTTCTAATTCTACATGTAAGTAAGTATGAGTCTTATATGGTTGAAATAATAGCGCAACTACCAACAATCGCCCGCTTATGCCTTGGCACGGGCCCCAGGTCGCCGCTGCTGCCACTTGACCGCGCCATTCTGCGTCTCAGTCAATAATTAGATACAAGTGTTCTGGCTTTTGTGCGAATGCGAGTGTTAGCCACGAAAAATGCCGCTCCCAACAAAAAGATACATTGTAAGTTATTCTAACGGGTCATTATTGAAGCTAGGTGCTTATTTGTCGCTTTACATGAATACGAACGAAACATAATGGGCATTACCACTTCGGGGCACAAGAGAAAGAAAATTAACTGAAAGCAAGTAGGCATTTTTCACTCATAACGGCAGCTTCACTGCTTTCTAGGTAGTAGGACTTCTCAAGATTGCTGAAAGCTTTGTAATTAACTCACTGTAGTGGCGAGCATACCTACTGCTACACTTCTCTTCTTCTGACGTTCGTGCCATTGCGGCTTAATTAGTTTTTCGACTTAGTACCTACTGAAAATCAGCGCCGGCTTGCCGTGTAGGCAATACGTGGTGCAATACCCCTAGTGTTGCAGATGTTTATGGGTGGTGGTGCACTCTTAGCATCACTACCCACTTGCTCGTTTTCCATCCAGTCGAATAAAAATATATATAATATTACTTGTATTGTGACGAAATTTTCCATTAATTCTAAAAAGGCATACCTACTTAAACAAAGCTTTTCACATGACAAATGTGATCTATCCCTGTTATATTTTTGGCAGAGGCTTTGTAATCAATCCGATTTAATGAATTGTCTGATTTTTGTTTATGATAATGACATTCATCTAGGTAAATTTGCTGTGCATCGCACCCTTATCGTACCGTACACTATAAAAAAGTTTTAAACATTTCGCGACCAATTGAAGCCTCTATTACAAGACACACTGACAGCTACTCGCAGCTACTCATATTGCAACTCTGACGAAACCGATATTACCAATAAATTACGCGAGCAACGAATGATACAGCTCAGGCCCGTTTGCACAAACGGCATCTAATTACCTTGATAGCACACTCTATGCGATAATGGGAAGTAATGCAGCGTAATTACTGCCACCGGCCGTGTATTAAATTAATGAATAAACTTGTCAGTCACAGTCGCACGCGAAGTAAGTCATCGTCAATTAAAACGTTCTGTTATATCTATTACAAAATGTCCAACGCTATTATTTTATGGACATAATCACAAGGCATTTGTTCTTAAAGACTGCTCCTTAAAAAGATGTGACGATTCTGTTTTTTTTTGTATCATTAAATTGTATGACGTTGGAATAAATCAGTACGACGAATGCACTCTCTTCATATCATTTTCGCACGATCTACATCTTCATATTCATATATGTATGTAGGTACCTAGACCTACACATTTTGGTACCTACTTTTAGTAAAACGTTATGCTGAAACAGATTTTTATTATGCATTATTTTTAAATACATAGTTCAAATTTAATAGCTCTATTTTTAAACACATGATGTCAAATTATTTTGCCATTAAGAAACCATTACAAGCGAATGGACAAATTCGTGTTCCATACGTCTCGTCACAGTCACTTATCACAGAGCTTATGAAAAGGAATAGCAATAAAACCGTCAGTGCACAAAAGCTCGTGAATTATTTGGTGAAAAGTGGCTAATCGGGTGATTTGCGGGACAAGTGCCGGGGGCTCCGCGCCATTTCCCCGGCCAGAAACACTTGATTGTTAGGGCTGCCAGTTCCGTCTCTTTCAAAGTTTGCGAAGGTATATTTAACTTATTCGAAATAGATTCCAAAATGTGTGTCGCAGTACCTACTTGACTGAAGCCGCATCATCCGTACCTACCAATATTAAGAATATAAATGCCAGAGTGTATTTGTATATTTTTTTCGTCTTTCACGTCGAAATGGAGCGACGGGTCGACGTGACTTTTGGCGTAGAGATAGTTTAGAGTTATGGTCCAGAGAGTGGCATAGGCTAATTTTTATAACAGCACGCTATAACCGAATTCCACGCGGACGAAGCCGCAGGCAAAAGATAGTGCAGTTTGCAGGTACTTAATATTTAAGTATATCCCTAGTAGGGAAATGTACTATAATATAATTTATTAATAATACCTAAATACCTATGAAAAAAACAGCTAACGTCTAGGGCGGCAAAAAGAGGCTGCCACTTCACGTACCTACCTGCAGCCGCTCTCTAATGCATGGCCAAAATCCCGAGTCGAGTAGAGTTCCTTGTAAATTATTTGATTAGTTTAATAAATTACTTAATTCTATGATTAGAAAAAAATATTATGTATCTATTCTACCTACTAGGTTGAGAGATTTTTTTTGGCAGTCATAAAGAAATCATTTCCATAGCCTAAATTAAATAAAGGTTTATTTGTTTGTTTATACTCTTCATTTTACAAAAAGGAAATACAAAAATGTTACAAAAATAAGAATGCTAAGTGCAAAGGCGGATTATCTCTGAAGGGATCTCTGCTAGTCAACCTTTATAGTCAAAGTCAAGGTATTTTGATTTTGACTTGACTTTGGTTAGAAATGCCCTATTTAATTAACAAAATTCTATTCATCTTTGAGGGTAGAGACGCGTTGTAATCGGAGTTTAAAGACAGTAAATGCTATCTGAAGCTTTGACACCTGGGGGCTTACAAAAACATGGTTGAAAAAACATCGACGGCACAGCCCTTGAACTGACATAGTCAGGGTACAAGCACCCTGCTCTATTGATTCTTGGTTCTCTATCGCCCGCTCACGCTGCGATTCTACAAGTGTGTTTATACTGTGTGAGATTGCTTTGTTGGCTTATAGATAGATAATTCTTATGCATTTCAAATGTCGATCACCTTTGGATTAGAAAATTAGTGAAGGAGGTAAGTAGATACTTAACTTAGATACTTAAAGCTTAGATAAGCTTTACTCAACATCATCGTCGATCGACGTTATTACGAGTAGGTAAGTCCATAAAGACGTGCCTATGTTGGGTTACTAATGTTTCGGCGAATAATGTTTAGCAACCTGTTTCATTTTGTAACTTTTAATTTCCCAACTGTTCAATATTTCTGAAACTGTAAATATTTCCGGATTTTTATAAAACTAACCCAACCTAATCTAAAGGATTCTACACGATGGCCCTGAAATAAATGCTGAAATATTTATTATTTTAGGGTTTGCGAAATAAAACAGGTTGCCAAACGTTACGTTGCGAAAAGACAGTACCCGGCCTATGTATGATACCAACTAAATGAAGCAAATTGTGTTAACCTTACTGGCAGAATACGAAGGCGCTACAATATCGGTGATTATTATTGCTATCTCAAATTTAGGTACCTAATAAGTCTTCCAGGATCTAATTTGCCACCTCAAATTTTATTTAGGTGTATAGAGTCAATATAGAGCTCAAAGATTGAGTATGTATACGTAGCTATGACGTATGTTGGTTTCTTTATTATGGCTTTATATTTTTTGGTTTTGATACGGTTAAAAAATATGGGAACACCCAAATACTCCGAAATATTTAATTCCGAATTTGCTAATTCCGATTTTCAAAACTCCGAATTTCACAATTCCTAAAACTTATAATTCCGATTAATCAAAAATACGAAATTTATTTAGCCGAATTTCAAAATTCCGATTGTTCTAATATCCGATTTTTATAACTGCGAAGAATAAAAAGTACGAAGCATTATAAGCCCGAAAAACTGTATTCCGACTCGTAATTTTCCGAAATTTCATTGCTGATTCGGAATTTTGACATTCGGTGAAATAAATTTCGTATTTTTGATTAATCGGAATTATATGTCTTAGGAATTGTGAAATTCGGAATTTTGACAATATCTACTTTTTTAGGTCAGTCTAACCTGTTTAGGTTAGGTTAGGTTAGAATTGCGTCAAGGCGCGAAGCGCCTTAACTACGCGGAATAGGAGCTCCGCGAAGCGGAGCTCCGTCGAGTTTGTCTTAGAATCGTAAAATTTTTGGCAGAAAAACTTATGTATACACCTATGCACACCATGTGATTGATGCATTTTAAATTCGGGTGGCTGGTAGCTGCGGTAGAGATCTTAAACGTTGTAGATTGGGGTTAAAATTATTGATTTATTAGTTATAAGTAACAGTAATTCGTAATTCTGAATTTTCAGAATTACGAAAATCGGTGTTTTAGTAATCGGAATTCGTATTTTTGATATTCGGATTATTATTTAGTTGGACTTCTTTTTGTTTGGAGTATTGAAATTCGGAATTTTGATAATCGGTATTTTGGTATTCGGAATTCGTATTTTTGACATTTCGGATTACTATTAAGTCGGACTTCTTATTATTCGGTTTATTAAACTTCGGAATTTTGAAAATCGTACTTTTAAACATTAGGTATTTAAAATTTTCGGATTTATAAAAATCGGATTTATGAACAATCGGAATAGTCATATTAGGAGTTTTAAAACATTCGGAATTATAAAAATCGGTATTTTGAAGTTCGTGATTCCGACTTTCGGAATTTCGTTTTTCGTATTTATGTAGTGTACCCAAAAAATATACCTAGTATTTTGCTAATTTGACATTTCGACGTTGGATTTGTCGCATTTCGAAATTAGTGATTCAGACGGGTTCCGGGTTGAATCCAGTACGCAGCATATTACAAAACATACATCGTTTGCCGGGGCGGCGGTAGATTAATGCGCAGGGCGGGCGGCGGGCCCACATTAGTTTTGGGCCATTTCCTTGCGAAGTGCTCAGTTTGCCTTGTACGCTCTCTCCCTTCAATCGACACCACTTTATAACCATTCTTATCTAAGCATTTGAGCCTGTTCCTTGCTTGCATATACAAAACAGAAGTAGTGCAAGCAGGACAGCATGTAGTAAATTGTTTTTTTTTTATCCGAGGAGAGTACTTTTAGTAGTATAGAGGCAGCACTTAGTGGCTCTTAAATAAATATCGCACGTTTGCGCAATATCAGCGCTAACAGTACTTCACACTTCTCTTTGGCCACGAAGAAATTTATAGCGGTCATATAAAATGAAATACATGCAATGAACTTATTTATGTTGCTACTTAGGAGTTGCGCTGGCTTTTATACTAAAGCCTAAAAGCACTCGCTTGCTTACTAAGTATGCGATCATGACCAAATGTGTATTGACTAAGGATAGCCGTGACAGGTATTGGAGTGATTTGGACCCAGGGGCGGATCTTGAATTTGTGGCGCCCTGGGCTAATACCTACTGCTTAGGGGCCCTACCTAATTACTCAAACCTCATGATCGGATTTTTTTAAATTTTAGAATTTTTTTATTATTGACAATATCGTCTATTGTTTTCCAAAAAGCCTTTAAGTAGATCCGCCCCTGTTTGGACCTGTTCAATGGTGCAATGAGTATTAGGTATGTTAAGTTGTCCGGTATTCCAGTAGTCCGGGAAGACGCAGTACGAATTTACAGGTTCATCGAGCACTCCTTTGCAGCCAGATAATCTGCGATGGGCATCGCAGGAGAAGAGTTTGATGAATATGGCCATAGATTCTTCCAATGGGGCTAGCATGGTGAAAAAAAGACCAAATACTCGTAAGTATATCACAATGTAGGAGGTACCTATTCAATGTTAATGTCGCTCGGGACTCGTCGGTTTATCTTCGTTTTTCTGAAGATTTATACGAGAAAGAAAAAGAAAACCGATCTTCTGTTTCAAGCTCCGAAAGAAAATTAGCAAACTAGTTTACGAGTAATTGCACAAAACTTTTGATCTTTGTGTGCAATCGGGGAGGCAATTGTTTTTATCTCATTTTTAGTTTTGAGGTGAACACTTCGACTAACGGTTGCTACAGTCTGGATTTACATTATTAAATTTATTGAGGAACAACACAATGAATAGGTATACACAGTGATATCTTTAATCACGAAACTAAGAACAATAGCTTCACACTCAATACATTTCGAAATAATGACAACGAATTTCAAAAGATTGATTCATTTTTTAGAAGTTCATTAGGCATAAATTTAAATCAATTACTTAACCACGAGAAAAACAGACGATTAATCAAATGTTAACTTGAAAGTTGAAACGTCTAATTAATTAATTGAGAATTAAAACCTCGACGACCGCGCGCGTTGTAAGGTACTAGACAATGGGTGCACATTTTACGTACAACAATATCAACGTGTAACCGAATTTGTCTCCCAGCGGGACGTGATTCCATTTATTTATGGCTTACCAAAACATTTACCCCATTACTGCTGTGTTATGGCTGTATTAAACTGTAATAAAATTTATGATGCTTGCAAAAACCTTCATACGGAGCTTACAATCTTCTTTCCTACGCGCCTGGGTTTCATTTTGTTTGTAGGATATAGTAGGATGACAAACGCCGAGGGCCGTCCCCCACGATTACCGCGCGAGAAGTCGCCGTGACGTCGACTCAGCATATTGCGAAGCCGCAGTGGGGTTGACATTATGCCCGCTGAAGGGGTACCCTGAATAGCTTCGCGGCAAATTGATTGTGCCCCCGCGCCACGGTACGGAATTTAATCTATGAAAAGATTTTACAAAGCAATTTCATGTCGAGGTTAATTAGCTTTGCCTTCGTTCTGTGTAATAGTACATTATGATACAAGTGTGCTATGTTGGTCATTACACTCGAGTCGGTTTTTAAGCCTGAGCCGAAGGCGAAGGCTTAATGGAGACGAAAAGTGTAATGACCAATGCTCACGTGTTTCATACGACGTTTTTCAACACACTTGCGAGGAAAAGTAAATAAAAGTTCACATTTATTTAAACTTAACAAACAGAAACCCATTTAAAAGATGGCGGCCGTAATTTTTTTTTTTCGCGCGCTCAGCGCTGCATGCGCGCGCAAGTCTGAGATAAGGGCACCGGCAAAGTAGCTAATCAGCCACATATTTATAAATTTTGAAATTGGGTATTTATAGTTAAAAATACACCGTCAAATTATAAATACCAACAAGCTAACAAGCAGTTTCATGAAATTCTTTAATTATTTATCACATTTTGAATTGAATTTTATATTTACGCAAATAACTACTTAGCTGTTTTCGAAACATTAATACTTCTTGCTAATATTTAAAAAGATATGTAATGAAAAGGCACTAGTGCGATAATGTAATGTAAAAGGCACGGCATGGGTAATATTCTGCATTATCAGTGTAAATACGCTGTAATAAGACCTACTTTACGAGCAGGTGTGTTGAAAAAGCCGTTACATTTGTTGATGAATAGACGAGTAAAAAACAAGTGCTGCGGAGGCTTTAGGGGGGACAATACATTTCTTTTTGAATGTTACATGCATGTTACGTATGAAAAATGAGCTTTGATAATAATAATGTAGTTGAAATGGTGTCATTCAAGAAACAGAATTATTCAGTACCACTACCTTGAGTTCACAGTGACGCACTCGATAGCGACGGCGTAAATTATTTGTATGGAGAATTGTAGAGCGCCTCTACAAATAATTTACGCCGTCGCTATCGAGCACGGTCACTGTTAACTCGTGGTAGTGGTACAGAAGGTTTCGACTACCTACACATAAGAATGTACCTAATAGACAAATTTAAAGCATACGATGGTCTTTGTGAAATGCAACTATGCTACGCACAAATGCGTATTGTTTGCTACTCACCACTAGATGTCACTAGTAGTTATAATAATGTTTGTAACTTTGGAAACGTAAAGAGTATGGTTTTTTATATAGGCTTTTATATATATGACTGTATTTAGATAATGTTAAGAATAAAACCAGAATTGTACGGGTGTTAGGTAGTTACATAATAGTGTATAATCTATCTATACTTCTATACTAATATTATAAAGCGGAAAGCTATGGATTTTTGGATGTTTGTTACGAATTAACTCAAAAACTGCTGGACTGATTTTAAAATTCTTTCACTATTAGAATGCTAAATTATTCCAAAGTGCCGTAGGTTATATTAATCAACAGAAAAAAATAGGGTTCCCTACTAAAACTACAATACCTAATGCAACTCAAAGTGTAAAAAAAGTTGCCATAAAACATCTTTCATCGCATGCGTTGTAGAAACGATTGATTATAGAACAAAAAAATGTTTTACGATATTAAAGAATATATCAAAATCTACAAAAAAGTTTCCGATACCATATGTCCAACTACTGTAGTTATGTCACTA
Organism: Choristoneura rosaceana; assembly: GCA_037349165.1. NCBI lineage: Eukaryota > Metazoa > Arthropoda > Insecta > Lepidoptera > Tortricidae > Choristoneura > Choristoneura rosaceana. The sequence continues at coordinate 6,562,574 of JAZBNJ010000026.1, forward strand.
TAACTAGATACTTACTTCATTACATTTTAAAAGTTGACAGAAATGACGACTAAACTCAGACCACATGGTCTGATTGGTATTCTGGTGGTGGTACTTTTGTATTGTATATAAACTCTTTATTGTATAAAATAAGCAAAACACAATTGACAAAAAACAAATATGTACAAAGGCGAACTTAATAATAATCCACAATACCATATAATATTTTTGTTTTTTGTATTAATCCTTATCCAAATAAATAATTATATATTCAAGATGGTTTCAATACCTGTATATTACCTGTATATTACTCTTTGAATCATTCAAATCGGATATTCCATTCAAAAGATATTACAAAATTAAAAATATCAATCTAACCAAAATATGTATTTATTTTACGTTGACGCGCCCCGGCTTCGTGCGTGTCGGGTGTAGTTTTTGGAAATTTGAGCTGGAAAATGTGTGTGAAGTACCCTTGATTAGAGACCTTCTTAGAATTCTGTGCCCAAAGGGTAATAAAAACTTGACCCTATTACCAAGACTCCACTGTCCGTCTGTCTGTCTGTCACTAGGCAGTATCTCATGAATAGCTAGACAGTTGAAACTTTCATAGATGATGTATTTCTGGCTGTTATAACAACAAATACTAAAAAAGAACAAAATAAATGTAAGGGGGCTCCTATACAGCAAACGTTAAATTTTTTGCTCGATATTAATAACGGCTCGATATTAGCAACATGGTTTTTTTGCCATTTTATGCTGATTTCTAATGTTGTATAGGTACGGAACTCTTGGTACAAGAGTCCGTCTCGCACTTGGCCGTTTTTTTTTACTTTGCCCGTGCAAAGCCGGGGCGGGTCGCTAGTGTTTAAGAAAATCTTATATGAGGGGCGCGTATTTAAAGTCCGCTCATGGTTGGGGTCCTAATTAAAAAGTTTATTAATAAATGCTTAATAATGTGTGCATGTAATATTATGTGTAATATGTGTCACTGCTCTTATAAATAAATTATTTTCTTTCTTTCTTTCTTTCTTTCTTATTAATACCAGATTCTGAATTTTATGGGACTGAAATGAAATTGAAAATGTCCAAAATTTCTATTTCATTTAATCGTAAAAAGTACTCAAAAAATAAAAGTTAAGGATTTACTAGCGTTCCATTTGATTAGTTACAATAAAAACGATCATAACGCCACGGAGGTAATTACTAAACACATTGTTAAAATCCGAACAAAAACGAATCTAAAAGCCACATCAAATCAAACAAATTTTCATTATCTCATCCATCATGTCATACTCCAAGCGTTAATCTCAAGAAGCTCATTAGAATCCGAAGGGCCAGCCAGTTAAGGGCAATCAACGTGCACCATATTAAACCACTTTTCATTAGGACCGATTCGAGACCAGTTATTAAAACAATATTCCGTTAAAGGCGGAAAAACGTAAAAGGCTGTAAGCCTTCGGAGTTTGAGGTGGTTGTTTGCGCCGCTCGGACGCAGAGTGGCGTCCCTGTCTGGCTGCGCCGGCCGGTCTGCGCGCGCGCCAATGTTACCACCACATCTTTTCACAAGTCGCTAGAATTACGAGTTCCACGTTTATGCGAAATTTGTCTAAATATCGCTATATGTATTAGAAACTGACAGACAAGTCGTTGAAATGATGTGATTTTTCTAAAAAGTCGCTTACATACGTAGTCCCAGATGTCGCCGAATTTAGCGGCTTAGTTGCTAAGTTGGCAACACTTGCGCGCCGTTCGCGAACAAAGCACAACTTATTATCTTCGACTTAAGGCGGGTTAGCGCGGCTCCAGCGCAAACGCCTCAATCTTGTAGGTATGCATAATATTATAATGTGGTGATTATGCGCTTTACACTGTAATGTAACATTTGTAAGTTTAACCAGGGATTCATCAAGTAAATAGTGTAAATACTTTATGAGGATTATAGACTTGTTAGATTTAAATGCGAAAGTTTGTGAGTGTGATACCAAAGTCATCCACTAAGTATAGCGACATGAAATTCGCATGAAAATTAGCAGTTGGCTCGTGTGGGAACTGCGGCTCAAGCCCGCTCATGGTATGACGAGGATGATCGGAATTTCATTACAACTAATTACTGACAGTTCAAGAGATCAAATCCCGGTAAAAGCTGAACAAATACAGAGAACGAAGTATAACTTTGATAAGCCAAGTCAGCCTTAAGACCGAATTTTCCATAGGTAGGGACACGACTAATGCCGTGCAATAATCAAATCATTACATTACAACATTTTATAGGTCACTTGTTCATTTTAACTCTTCGGCCATGCAAGTAAGTAACGCTAGTTGCGTGAAATTAGTTGACAGTGCAAATTCGGCTTATGGTAAGCAGTGGCGCGGAACCTTTTCGTTAGTCAAACCGGAGAATGAGTGGACACAATCACAATCTTTGTCATACTTAGTGTGTCATTACTGATATCATGAAAAATAGGCAACCCGGTGGTAATCGAGTTGTCACGGCCCCACTCCACTGATAAGTAGGCACGCTATAGTTAACCGTTCGCGGTGCGGCCGCGGACGCTCCCGCGTGGTTTACGACGCCGTTTAAGTGAAATAAATAAATCACTAGCCCACTAGCGCAGGCTCTTTGAGCAGCGCAGTAATTTTGAGTCTTACTTTCGAACAAATTATTATTGATGTACAGCCGGCGCGGGTAGTTTCGATCGTGTAATGGCTTTGCGCGCTCCTAACGAGACCATGTTATCTTGACTAAAATATAAGGGTTTCATGTTTCACTTTGGTTGCTGAGACATTCATTGTTAGCAATATTTTTCCAGATCAATCTAGACGATCATACAACAGTATTTCACTCTACTTAGATAGGTCATGATAGGTACCATCATGTGCAGCGCCGCCTTTCCCCTTTTTCGACAAAATCCCTTGCAACCAGAAATTTTGCTAGCCCCGCCCCTTATTAAGTAAACCATTCAGCTCTCATAATTAAGAAAGGACCATTTTTTATGGATTTTGGCAAATTTAAGAGAAAAGATACTACATATTTTAACCTGCAAAAAATATATATTTTGTAGTAGTGTCGAATTTCTATTGGTGCTTGTCGATTCTAAGCGGGGACCGGAGCTTTCTAAGAGCGCAAACAAATAGCGACCTAAGGGGGGAAAGGCGACGCTGCACTCGATGGTACATACCTACCTACTGCGGTGTTACCTATGTAGATCAGATACTAAATAATAACTTATAACTTGGTTGTAATATAAAGGCTTCATGTTTCACTTTCGGTATTGAGTCATTCATTGTTTTCACTATTTTTCCAGTTCAAACTAGACGATCATACAACAGTCTTTCATTCTACTTAGATACACCTAGTGTATGCAGATTTGTGAGTAATGGCCACAATACGTACAGTGGGGTTTACAGTGGTGTATTGTTGTCTCGGGCACATAATACGGAGACTGCAGGTCACTCTATGGCTGTTGTGACAGAAGCAGCAGAAAGATGCTTGTGTGTGTTGACGAAACGGTGTGAAGGATTAAATAAACAATAAGTCTACATTTACCAACATAATAGCATTAATTAGCGTACGTGAGGTACATCTTACAAATAAATTATATAATACCTAATTTAAATAAATACATGGTCAATTTTTACTGGCGCTCTTCTACAGTGCATTAACGTCTTTCACTCTTCAGGTTACTTTCTACTTTAAATTTCCAATACATAAATATCGGGCATCAACTTTCGTTGCAATTTAAATCTCATTATTCAAGAGTATGCGAGTCCACGTGTATATATTGATAATTTAACGCAGCGAGGTGTGATTTTTCACGTTTTCTCCCGAGACGTTAACGTGACCCGGAGCGGGCTCTATTTATGATCGGTGCACCGAAATGGCCGACAAATGGCTGCCAAATGAGAGGCTTCGTCCGCCGGCGCGGCCGCTGCTCCTTTCAACTGCCCGCTTTTGGAACACGCAGTTGCAGTTCTTCAAACCAGCACAGCGTACGTCACCGCTTTTACCAGCTACACCATCGATGCACCTTTATCAAAGCCGGCAACGGATGGTTAACCGGTCAAAATGGTCGTGCAAGTCCGATGGTAGAAGCGGCCCGAGGCACTTTTGATTATACGTTGAGAGAGGGCTAATCGCGCTCGACGGGCGAACACCTCGAGATCAAACACGAGGCGCGCCGCCAGATATTTTTGTTTCTATTAAACAACACCCGACGTAATAATGTTTAACAATCGTGCAGCGATAATTCGAACAGAGAAACGCATTGAATCGTCAATTATACTTTATTTGTACAAAATTTGGTCGTCCTGAAATTCTGAAGTAATTATCGTAGAGCTGTACTGTATTTATTTTCATGTTTTGCTTATTTAGGTGTATTAAATCTAAGTATTTTCGTTTATTTTTGCTAATAATTTAGAATCAAAAAAATCTTACATACAATGTCAATATAAGAATGTTTTATGTTTTTAAAGACATATTCATTGAAACATTTTCAGGTTCGAAGTAGGAAACAAACTACATAGGAAGTCACACCTATAATTTAAACCAATCACTTATCCAATTTTAACAATTGTCACTGCTATCACAATACACGTAACTAGTTGTTACGTATATTGTGCTGCTACGATGTTCAACATACTAACACCGTTGCAGCTGTAAATTTTTATCGTAACATTTTGAAGCTCCAAACATTTTATAGTAAACTAGCTTATGCCCGCGACTTCGTCTGCGTGGATGCAGGTTATCGCCCTCTACCGGAATAAAAAGTATCCTATGTTGATCCTTGGGGTTAAAAACTATCTCGATGCCAAATTTCATCAAAATTGGTTCAGTGGTTTGGACGTGAAAGCGTAACAGACAGACAGACAGAGTTACTTTCGCATTTATAATATTAGTAGGGATTAATTTATTCATCTGCCAACTCCACTGATGGCATCGTGCCGTTGTTTAGATAAGTGGTCCGTCTCAGAGGATCTCGGATTGTTATTAAATATTTGTGTTGCGCCGCGATTAGCACAGCTCACCGGCTAATTTATCGTGCAGCCAACTGCCTTAATGTTGTTTAATAAACCAGTACTTGAGTTACTTGAAAAAGTAGCCAGTAGAAATTGAATGTTCCGACGCAAGCAAGGCTACCTTGGATTGATTACGAGGAAGTATTTGGGGCAAGTTAAAATCATTTGGTTGTTTTTGTCGTAATGTGTTTATTAGATAATAAAATTAAAATATTAATTTATTGTTAAGTATTTAGTTGGACATTTTTAAAGGGTTTTTTTTGCATTGTAAACGTGAGTACTCATTATAATAACAGAAATGAAAAATCAAATAGTCTACAAGTTGTATCCCGGATATTCTGCAAATGTCTATCCTAATTGTTAGTGTTTTTGACGCATGATAAAAATAACTAAAATTATATGATTTGCCTAATAAATAAGTAGATACAGCGACAATGAAGGGACGGTTAGTACTAGTACAAGTAGTAGTAGTAGTATATTTGACCATATGATGCTAGCGGAATCATGCAGTAGAGCGCAATTTGTTTACGCTCATTTATCTTTTCTTGTCTCTTTCATTTATTTGTATTTTAATGAGAGATCGCTATACTAACTCATTACTATGAACAAGATATAATAGGTATTTAATAAAAAAGGCCATCCTAGAGTGGGTCAGACTTGTACAAGGGGTTCCGTACCACCGTGTTACCTACTAACGTACCTAATAGCATATTTCTAAAACGTAAAGACTTGTTCTTTATTATTATATTTGTGGTAGCCCTTAGTCAACGTAATATACACTATTATGTAAAAAAACAAGACTCTACGTATTACGGTTCAAAAGATTCAGCCCTGTGACTGATCGACAGACAGACAGCGGAATCTTAGTAGGTACCTAATAGAGTCAAACTGGCCCCTTGGTTAAAGAAACCTAAGAAGGACGTACTGGTTCCATGGAGTTCGATTAATAACTTCAATTATTTCTATTAAGATGCTGATACTGATTCAGAAATTATCTGATTTTAATGCTTTCAGATTCAATAGATATTATTTCCGTGTAGCTAGCTACCGCAAAGAAACGTGTACAAAAAATGTAAGTTAAAATTAATGTAGGTTTAAAAAACACCTTTTTGGTAGTTGGATAAAAAGGACAATAAGTATGTGGTATAGTGTGTAAATATGAATACAAGAGAGATGAAATATTTGTAATAAATAATTTCCTCACTCTACTGTGCTAGCCATGACAGTTGATAGGTAGACATGATAATGTGTCACCTTAAACTAAGGACATTAAAGCTCCAATAAAATAATAATTAATTATTGTACCCAATTATAAACATATTCTATTAAGTACTTATGAGCTAGAATTGGATGCTTTACAATATCAATATGCGGACAAGGTTCTATTTATATTAAAATAAATCTCGACACACTCGATCGCCTTTGGGAATAGTCTAATACAATGATGTTATATGTCGCCTAATATAGGTAGTCGGAATCTTGTCGGAATATATTCTGATGCTGACTCTATATAACTATTCATATAGATGAATCAAACCTAAATCGTATTCATTTCGAGCTGTATCCGGCTAAGGTAATAAACCCCTAATAAAGGCAAATCATCTTAACACTCGCATCGCAACTCCGCCGCTAACGCATCAAAAACAAAACACGCTCAAGCGATATTAAGTGGTGCGCCGTTCCATTGCGCATGATTTAGCGGCGATCCATATATCTCTCGCGAACCGTGGCATTGTGTTACAATAAATAAAAACGCTAAACACCAGGCTCATTGTCTATTAAGAATTACTTTTCTCGCGGCGGCGCACAATGGTCGGCGGGCTCAAAGCTGCGGGAGATGCTTATCGCGCCGGGTTACATTAATACGCAACGGACACGCCCCAATCACGAAATACTAGATCCGTTTGTGTTATGATACTTTGTGTCGGTGTAAACGTTGTGCTCTTTATTTTCATGCTACATTAATTTGTGGCTGCTCGGCCGGGCGGTGCGCCCGCCGGCCGTGGGCTATTTCAAAACGCTCCTGCGTGCTGTCTTTGGATAATTGGAGAGTTCACATCTTATGTAATTAAGCATGTTAAATGTAATTTGTCTTCTCATTCATGTTGGCACTATGTTGTACAAACTTTTAAATGCAAATCGTTTTTATCATAGCCATTAGTCATCATCATCATCATCACCAGCCGGAAGACGTCCTCCCCTAAGAACGCCACTTGCATCCACCTGGTGGGAGGCCTGCCAATGATTCGTCTTCCGGTTCGTGGTCGCCACTCGTGGACTTTTCTTCCCCAACAGTTACCTAAAAGGTTGGATGAGAAAAAAAAGTCACACCCACTTCACGTCTATGAGAGGTACTCTAAAAAAAATGTTTTTGAATTTTTTATTGTACTGTCTATCGGCATAGTTTACATATATATTCGTGCAAAATTACAGCTCTCTAGTAATGATAGTTTCTGAGCAAAGCCGCGGACAGACAGATAGACAGACATGGCGAAACTACAAGGGTTCCGTTTTTACCAATTTGGCTATGGAACCTTAAAAATTTGCGGGGTTGCCAGGACCATTTTTCGATTCAGTGATCTGTTTGTGAAATATTCAACTTTAAAATGCAATTTTTCATTAAAATCAGGCATCCCCCCTCTAAATTATAACAGCTACGCTTGCTTGAGAATTATTAGTAGTTTAAAAGTACCTAAATAGCACGTAATGGCTACGGAACCCTATCTTGGGCGAATCCGACACGCTCTTGGCTGGTTTTTTTTTTTGCTCTTACTGCGTGGACATAAAGCGAAGGTTGGCTTAAGCCGATACCGCGTCAATAGATCTGAGGAGACCTTAGAGTTTGATCGATGTCTAGCGTTATTAAAATACGTGAGAGAAAATTCTACTCTTATCACGGCCTGTTTGCTAAATTCCTTACTAACTTACCTAACTTTACTTACCTAACTTTTTTATTTATAAAATTACTAGCTTTTACCCGCGGCTCCGCCCGCGTGGTATTTGGTTATCGCGCGGCGTTTCCTGGAACTGTGCATTTTTTCGAAATAAAAAGTAGCCTATGTCACTCTCGGGCCCATAAACTATCTCTATGCCAAAAATCACGTCGATCCGTCGCTCCATTACGGCGTGGAAGACGGACAAACACACAAACATACAAACACACAAACACTTTTGCATTTATTTATAATATTAGTATGGATTATTCAAAATCGGCTGCAGAAAAAAATGTGAAATAATAAATGGTAATAATAATTATATGCAATACCATGCTTATGCAGATACGATGTATAAAATAAAATCGATACACTTTAGCTCTCGATCGAATAATCGCGTGAAATTGGGCCGTCGCGACCGTCGCCCGCGCATCGCGTCAATTATTTACATTACCGCCTGAATTGGAAATCGACTGTGTAAGTTAATGCAATATTCTGGATTGACGATTATCTTACATCGAATATTGGATGGTGTTTTGAATCTGTCTCGAAGAAATTACGTGGAGTAGAACGGAACCAGTTAATGTAATATCTACCAGTATAAGATATAGTTGGGTAGTTATCAAGAATAAAATCTACCAACTCGATATTAAATTAATAATGTAATGAATGAGTTGGTTTTGATCATATTGTTCTTAGACTAATAATTGTTCAAGTCTAAGACTGTATGAAAATACGAATGTTTGTTCTTGAGTCTTGGGCGTTTAATATTTAACAAAATTGTTTATGCAAATTACACCAAATTTGCATAACAATTGAGCTATATACGTGCACCATTAAGTATCTTACCTACTAACAACTCCGTACGTACGTATACCTCTATTTCAAACCTTTTGTATTTAATGAATGGACGTTCAACAAACAACCTACTGGCCGATTACAGGTGAATGAAACAAAAGCAAAAAACATGTACACTAATAGGAACGTCCAATCACGTTTTTACAGGGTTTTATTGCATAATTGACGGTATTTACAACAATCCCCGATGAGCACGACACCCGCTTCCCAGAATTCGATGCAATAAATTTGTAAACGTTACCACAAAACTTCTGTGTAAGGAAAAAATAGAACACTAATTTATGACGATGCTTTTCAATCCTCAACACTTCAAGTTCCACTGCCGTATTTGTTTAGGATTCTATAAACTTTTGCTCCTTTAACGAACATTGGATAGCGTGTACGTGTAAAATAGTCTTAACATCGGCGTGATTGAGTGAGCGTTAATGGAAACACACCTGTGCCCAGCAGACGCTTTATAGGTTTATAGCATTACACCTCGCGGGTTAGGACACTGCGCTGATTGTCCCATGAACGCCTCGTAAATGTAACAGTTAATTAATAATCATTAAAAATCTGTGATATAGATTTCAAAGAATTAGTAATAAGTTTACACTACAGGTTAAACATGCTTCTTAACACTTAAGTTATCTATTTCTATTAGCTTGCTTCGTAATAAGAATGCCTCAAGTTAACTGAAGTAGTTAAACGTTTTATAAGCACCTTTGTGTCATATCATATTAAACACGATCAATCACACTATTTATCGAATAAATCTACACTTTATCTTTACAAAAATTGAACGATGCCAAGTACAATTGAAAAATCCTATTATCCGCTTAAAGTTAAGGCAAATAAAGGAAAGCGTTTTGTATGTGGCCGCACGATTCCAGGACAATGGCACAAAGCCTGCGCCGGCGCTGATCTCCGAGTCATTAATAAGGGTTCTTCACACGTGGAGTGTGAACATGACAAATGCCCACAAAGCGGCCGCGCGCTGCGGGGCGTCCGCGCAGCTCCCGATTATCATTTCCACCTTGCCACACAAAGTCAAGATGGATCTTCAAAAGTTTCGAGCTATTCGATTCTAATTTAATTGGTTGGCTTATGCATGATTTTTATGCAACTTGCATTAGGGATTTTTAAAAGGCACGGAATATTTGTTCGTTTGTTATTTGATAACTTTTTTCGTACATCCTATTGTTTGACAACCCTAACAATACTCGTACATAATCAGATACCGTGTCACAAGTTATCTAGGTGAAACGATTCAATTGCCAACACATGTCGTACAAATAACGAGCACTCACACAGGCTCAGGTCTACTGCCCAGTGTACAAATAACTCTACAATGTCGTGTAGCCCTCGCCTGTCCCGGGGCCACTCACTGCAATTATTGTGAGTAGAAAATTAAATTAACACACACGCACGCCGTGTTACTCGGGGGAGGGTAGGGACCAAGGTATCCTGACCTCCGCGGGCCCGTCGCGATGCCTCCCTGAGAGCCACTTTGCCCTCCAGGTGCGAGGTGAGGAAGCTCGGCATGTCTGGACGAATGGGCAGCCATTTTGCTTCGTCCACTAATTGCAGGTCCCTTCGTAGTTATTTCATCGCTCGCTACGAGGTACGTCTTTCTGTCTGTGCTCATTACCCTGTGGTTTATACTTTTCGAATTAGCACTTCTATCGTTTCCGTTGTTTCCTGTAGCCTATTGTTATGCCTGGTTGATTACAGGTTGGGACAATTGTACATTGAAACGTAGCGCTAACAGATGCCTGTAGTATTTATTAGTGAATACGGCGAAGAAGCTGGTCTTCAACTTAATAATTTTAACATGTCTCGTAATTGACTTTGTCATAGATTTCTAACCTACTTAATATTTCACGTTCGCTAAATCTTCAGTGAAGTAGTGCCTATCATATAATCTTAAGAATCCTCCATGGCTGCCAGAAGGTTACCTAAAATTGAGCGTAGCAAAGTAATAAAAAATTTATATCGACTGAGAATTTTCGATGCGTTTTTTAATCGAGACCGTGCTTGATTGGAACCAATCAAATGATGTAATTTATTGCCTGTCTCACATGCCCGATCCTGTTGTCTTGTCTGTGAGAGTGTCTCACCTTGACCTTGACCTTACGTGGGATGTGGAGGTCGATAGGATTAATCCTTCGTGACGAATCGCAAGTTAGTCACGGTGTATACCTACTGATTGGAAACCCTATAACTGCCTAATAAAATGCGCGGCCGAGTCCGCCGCCTCCACTTTAACGGGACCAACTCGAAATGATTTCAAACTCAGTTTGAAACGTGATCATCGTGCGGTGTCCGTAAATGTGAGGATTGAAATATTTTTTTACATTTAAGCAAACAGTAAACAACGGAAAGAATTTTGATTAAGCCGATAATAGGGCGCGATGGCAGGCGGCAAGATTGTTGTATAGTTAATCAGCTGTTGCGGTGTCAGAGAAGCCATAACGCGGCCGGCGCGAGATGCGGCGAAATGTGATAGAATTAATTCCCAAATTGCAGGTTCGCCGCACTCCGAGCGGGGCCTGTTTTTTATTATTATTTAGCCTCGCTCGTACTCTGTTATTTGGACATCAATTTGAGGTGTATTGCACCTGCTAACATCTTTAAATATTTATATTGTTATGAGACCCGATGACTGTCTCCGTTACTTCAAAAACTTTGACAACATTTACTTGTTTACGAAAAAGTTTATGTAAGTTAACTGTCTAAGTGGGTCATTCTAAGTTATACATATCCATACTTTTTTGAAAGTTTGGAACAAATGACAATGACAAATGAGCTAATTCATTGTAGGTACCTATACATTGCATATGTATGTACATACGGTCGAACAAATTCAGTCGTGACCCAGGCCAGGGTGGAAATTTTCAATAGTCAATTTCACTACGATTTCCTTGACAAAAAAGTATGAGATGTCAACATGACATTAGAAGCACAAAGGTTCCACCCTCATGGTTCAATTGGTTTGACTGTACTTTATGATCAACCAATTTCAATTCATTAATTTACTTAGTTTTGTCACAATTGCGCCTCAAACACGAAAAATGTTTCTCCCTGGCCTGTCCCTTTCCCTTTTTACAGTAAATCAGTAACTTTATATAGATTTGAATCCCTTAGAACAATTAAATTTGGTAAATTTCATAAATTAATATAAATAGGTAATAATTGTAATGTTATAAATATTACATTAAATTATTTTTTTCACAGAATATATTCATTATAAAATTTGTCCCCATATTTCGTGTCCTCTCCCCTGGCTTTTTGTAATCTTACAAATATTGTGTTTATGACCTTAATTATTGCGATCTTAATCCTAATTGCATGAAGACTTATTATTAACCAGCGTTACAAAGATCATCTTTTTTACACTTATTGCAACTAATTTTGATCATGAATATAACTATGGATGCAGTATACTGAATGTGGTCTCTCCTCTAGTCAGTTTTATTTCATACATAATTGTTTATTTAAATACTCTATTTTACTATTATAGGTATAAGAGAATATATACCTACAGTCTCTCCCCTGGTCAGAACACAGTAGAAAAATCAGAAATTCACTGGCCATTATGCAGATATGCACAAATAAGTTGTTTTAATACAACTGTCAAATTATTATATTAAAAACGTAACATTTTTGTTCTGCCGCGTTTCTTAGGAAGTGATTACCTGGATAGGGCACCTGTAATATATTTACCAGCAAAGAAAAATCAAAGCTAGTCCAAATTAGCAACATTTAAAGTCCAAAATCAAATGTCTTGACAAGGTTCTCAACCCTATTAAGGGTTAACTTCGAATGACCCAAGTACATTTATAATTTGTCAAACTTTTGTTTCCCACACACTGACATAGGTATAATTTGTATATACCTACGTCTATATCCTTTTGTTTTATTTTATCAGACTGGAGGGTCTAGTCTAATATGAACGATATTTTATTTAAAATTATAGAGCTAATAAACTACCCACATAATAATGCACGGCGAATAATTTCCTCATAATGACATTAGTGCGCGTTATATCGACCCCGCCCATACGTTTTGTACTATTTCGGCTCGTCCCTTACTTCCGGTTGCGTTTTGTAGGGGAAACCGACTCGTTTGTCGACGCGGTATTAATATAAATAAATACGCAATTTAAGCTTTTACGTAAGTTCTTGTTTACGTCGTACCGTTTGGGAAGACATGACGAGAAAATTATAGACGAATATAATGCAGGTAGATCCAAAATTGGCTCGCTCGTGTTGCGTGTAATAAAGTACCGTCAGAAGGCGCGTGTCCGCTTATAAACATGAAGAGCGATGTATTTATTAATTCAGTACGCATGAAGTTGAAATAACACAGGTTGTATAAATGGCAATTGCCAAGCGATAGCGGGCCGAGGCGCGCGGCACGCGACTGAATCTATAAAAATTGTTTCAAATCCAAAACCGACCGGAACAATATCGATCGACGCAGGCGCAGCGCGGTAAAGCACGCGTCTCGATTACCACCAAATCGATTCGAACGGCTCATATCGAGCTGCGCAGACCGTTCCTACTATTACAATTAGGTACACTCGTGCCATGAACATTCCACTATTAAATAGAACGTTTTTGTTTAAATCCGAGACGAATCGCTAATTTGAATACTGTTGTTATTCGAGCTCATCTTATTTACCGGTTTTTATGGAGCCTTATCATGCGACGGCAGTACGGAATGTGTTTATTGATTCACGCTCCGTCTTTGAATTTTTCATTTCATTGATTTCACCCTCAATCGTCTGAAATAAAATTCGTTTTGATTTCTTCTTTAATTTGTATACTGCACGCCTGCGTTTGATGCACCAATCTAAATTGTCATAAATAAATGAATAGGTACGTCTTCAAAACCCCCTAACACAGAAATAGGTATAATATACCCTATACACAGCCAGACCAAAAATCAGTCATTTATTATTTAACTACTGAAGGGATCATGTCATGTAATAATAAATGGAATTTTCAACACAAATAGGTATTAGTATTATGCGTCCTTGTTACGGTAAAATCGCATTTTTCCAAACGCTAGTTTTGCTTCACGGCGCATTACAAAACCATAAAAAGAAATGAAATAATGTTTGTTGTGACAGCGCTTCCCGCATGACAAAATAAGCCCATTTATTTCAGACAACAATGTAGTAAACATGGGGCTTAATGTCCGTGTCGTGAAGTTGAATTACCCTTTAATATTTTCTGAATACTGCTACAGTTTTGGAGGTTTTGTGAAGACTGACAATAAAAAGCTCGGTCACTAGACACTGCTGACATCAACTCACAGCACAGAGTCGTACACGTCATATGCTACTTTTACCTACCTACCTACCTACATACTCGTACTTATGTAACACATTGTTACCTTATTTATCCAAAAATTTCTAAAATATGCATTTTAAGAAATAAATTTTACAAGTAAACATCCAGTATATTGATATAAGTCGCGGCAACTTTTATTACTGGCTTGCGAAACAAAATGATTTATAACTTGAAAACCTATTGTTTTCATACCGTAGCTGCGGGAGAAAGACGTAACCCGCATCGCTGGATTTGTCAGCGTAAAATATGGCATAAGAATTGAACGGAATTGAATTTATTTTGTCCAGTTCTAATAAATCTGGAGGATGCGGCTGTGTCAGGGTTCACCGCAGCCGTAACTCTCGCGCGCAATGTGCCGCGAAATCAATAGACCTGGGGGGCTACTACGAAATTCTAAAGTCGAAGTTCGTATCGTACCGTCCCTCTCACTCTCGTATTAAATAATATAAGCATCAGCGGGACGGCAAGATACGAAGTTGGAATTTTGCACTTCGTAATAAAGGGCCAGATAACTTCGGGGACCGGCGCTGCCAAATTAACTGCTGCGATTGAATTCGGAGTCGCTCGCTGCACTTGTAACAGTTCACCTCTTACCTAATTTAATCAAATTTTTGAAACCGTTTCAACTCGTAGGTACAATACAATATAATTATTCTTTATTGAACGCCGCAATAGTTAGTGATACAGGAAACAGTTAAATGGCAGAAAACTATAAACGCAATTTGCAATTGGCGGCCTTAATGCTTCAAAGCGAACCCTTCAAGGCAACCAAAGGCTGTAGAAAAATCTACATAAATAAGTAAGAACGTTATAGTAGTATCAATACAAATAAGAATTTTCATCTAAATACTCGTACCTACTTTCAAACCTAACTATAATTATGCATCTACTTACATTTGTTTGTTGTTGTGGTCGGTCCACATTTGTATCACTTTACTCTAGTGAATCATATCTCGTCACGTAGCACCAACGCACATCATGATGTTAGTTTGGACGCTTAAATCGGATACAGTGTGTTGCATTATCGTATATAATTGTCGTATATCATTTGGCATAGGTAAGTACCTATATAAACTAACGGTCATGATAGATTCTTGTCGATGCTACGCGACATGAGATACAATACATTAAAATGATATAAATGTGGATCCATATTGACGTTCTGACGATATATCGTTTTTTTATTTAAGAGAGGGCAAACGAGCAGACGCGTCACCTGATGGAGAGCGATCACCACGAAGGGTATCACAGGTACGTTGCCGACCCTTTTAGAAATTGGTAGGCTCGTTTCATCCCTGGTTAGAAAGGAGGCTAATAGAATTAAAGGATAGCTTATAAACAACAGCAAGATAAGTCTCAGTTCTCGTTTCATGACATTTTTACTTCTCAACCGAATTTATTAGGTATGCTTGTGCTACGAGAGAAATATATTGTTAAATTTGACGACCGCATGGCCAAGTGGTTAGCGAACCTGACTACGAAGCTTGAGGTCCCGGGTTCGATTCCCGTGTCGGGGCAGATATTTGTCTGAATAATACGAATGTTTGCTCTCGGGTCTTGGATGATTAACATGTATGTATTTATCTATATAGGTATGATTATCCGTTGCCTAGGTACCCATAGTACAAAGCTTTGCTTAGTTTGGGACTAGGTCGATTGGTGTCAAGTGTCCCATGATATATTTTTTTATATTACCCTACCACAAGAAAACATGTTTTTAGTTACTATTTCTTTAGGTAGATGAGATATACCGGGTGTGGCCTGTAACACGGGCAAATAATTAAAACAAAGATTGTACTCGTCAAACTGAACAACATTAGGTATTTCAGCGACTTTTAAAAATAATTAGTAGGTAGGTATTATAATTTTTATGACACTTTAATGTATAGCAAAATGTTTATTTGTAGCGTGACAAGCGACGTCAGCTAGGTTCTAGGATGGCGTACATTGAATTTACGATTAATTATGTTAGAAAAAAAAACAAAAGTTAAGTTTTGATTTTAATTAATTGGTGCCATGATGATCCAATACCGGTTACCTCTAGAGCCTCTGTTTTTAATATTATCCTAGGTTCTGGGCACATTGTATAAGTAAGTAAATTTTATTAGCCAGTTAACAGATATTTGATGATAAATTACATCATTTGCTGGTGATCACAACTACCAACCTAATTGATGGCAGATCATTAATTAACTTTTACGTTTTAAAACCAAATACTTGCAATTAAAGCTGGCAACTTTCTATATGCGTAAATAACGAATATTTTGGCATCGATTCAATAATATACATAAATCATTATCGGATTACAAGCTGTCAATACTGAGAGGCATTTCGACCGCGAATCGAATAAACTTAATGGAAACACGGCGTGTAATCAAATGGCAAGAACAAGCATTAATTTATTAAGGACGCTGAAATATCACCGCATAAATCGCTATCTCGCCTGTCAGTTTATCGACAATTATTCTTAATTGGATTATGAAAGCGGTGCACAGTGTCTCTCGGGGTGGTGCAATGCATGAGCGCAAGCGCACGCTTGTATATAAATTACTTGGGGCGACAGTATAGCTTCCACCGCCTAACTTCGCCTAAAAGTTCATTGCCACGAGTAGTATCACAAAAACTATAAAGGTGGGTATGATCCCAATTCATTAAACAGGCTCTATACCGCTAAGCGATTTGAACACAATCCGGGAGTAACGTAAAGGCGTCGCATAAAAAATGTATCTTAAAAATGCGTCAAAACTGAGTATTAAGTAATGAACTTTTAGGCAGATTTATATGGCGCGTGGTATACTGCGTCCATTCAACAACCGTTGCGGTCCCCTAATGGTGCAGTACTGTTTTTAATTGGGATAGATTTGCTCTACCCTTCTATGTGCAAGATGTTAAGCAAACTACACGGTGACACTAAATAATAAGTAAAATGGTTAATATTGTATGTATAAACCTTTTCAGCGTTTTAATTAAATGTATTTTCATGTACATTATTAAAAAATATAGAATTTCACAAACACATGATTGAATTTCTTAAGAGGTCCCTGCATCGTATCGTAGACCCGCGTGGACTACGAGTGAAGTCCTCTCATTCTGAGAAATATGCCCAGTAGTGGGATGTATATAAAATAAATAAAAAAATAAAATAAAATAAATTATTATTATTACAATAAATTATATATTAATACAAATTAGTTTATAAATATTACTGATTATAAATATGTACCTATAGTTGAAGAAAATTAGATTGCAATGTATGGAAAAATTGGCAAAATTAAAGCAAGAGGTTTATCTATCAGGATATGTAGGTTATGGAGAAAAAATAATTTTTACCCACGCTCCCCCCCCCTCCGGGGGGAGCGTCACCCCCCCGCGCCCTCGAATATGTCCCGGATCGCGGTATTTTCCATTATAAAAGAAAACCGTACACGACACATAAAAAGTGTGTAGGAACGAAATAATCCTAGATAAATTTACTATAAACCTTTCATACATACAAAAGCGATACCACTTACAGTTTCAGCGCAATCTGGCACCAAATACGAACATTTTTAATAATTTATCCAGTTTTTTTTGTTAATTGTTTAGTTTTTTCAATTATTTCACACTTTACCGCCAAGATATGTATGACTAAAGTAAAGAACAGGAAATCTTATTTATAAAAAGGTATAATTCATTTCTAAACTCATTCATTTGACGCTGCTATGCTATTTTGAAAATTCACCATAATCAGCTACTGCGACATTAACTTAGGAAAAAGTACCAAAAAAAAAACTATTTAGTCCGTAAGTAAGATTATAATAAAATATTACACATTCTTTAGGGTTCCGTAGCCAAAATGGCAAAAGCGGAACCCTCATAGTTGCGCCATGTCTGTCTGTCTGTCTGTCTGTCCGTTCGCGGCTTTGCTCAGAGACTATCAATGCTAGAAAGCTGTAATTTTGCACGAATATATATGTAAACTATGCCGACAAAACAGTGTAATAAAAAATTAAAAAAATAAATTTTTTTTAGTACCTCCCATAGACGTAAAGTGGGGGTGTTTTTTTTTTTCTCATCCAACCTTGTAGTGTGGGATATCGTTGGATAGGTTTTTTAAAATCATTAGGGGGTTGCTAAAACAATTTTTCCATTCAGTGATTCATTTGCAAAATATTAAACTTTAAAGCGCAAATTTTCATTAAAATCGGGCGTCCCCCCCTCTAAAATCTAAACCGGTGGGGAGAAAAAATTAAAAAAAATTCAGGACGATAGTAAGTATATCAAACTTGCAAGGAAAACTATAACGGTTAAGTTTTCTTGAGAATTATTAGTAGTTTAAGAATCAATTGCAGCCTAAGGTATAAATATACCTAAACCGTCCGTCTGTCATAGCCAATTTGATCCGAAACTACTAGACCGATTGAATTCAAATTTTGTTCACCTATGTAAATTGATGACCCAAACACGGACGTGTAAAGTAAATTAATTAATTTTAAACACGGGGGCCAGTTTGGGGGGATGGGGGGGGGGTAAATTAGAAAAAAAATGTAGAAACTATATCATGTGACATATCAAATGAAAGGGTACATTATGAAAATCTCAAATATATATTTTTCATTATTTTAAATTAATCCGTTTTGAAGTTATTTAAGAAAATAGGTGAAAATTAACCATTTCCCCGCCCCTATCTCCTAAAAGCCCAGCAGGGCCTACATTTTTTTTTAAATACAGAAAATAGGTCCATACCTGTAGCTTATAGGAAAACATATGAGAATCTAATGGTATTTAAAGTAACACCATTTAACCAGTATGAACATTTATATTTCGCTGAATGGCCAAATGAACTAAATTAAAAAAATTGCATAGCAATGGTAAATGAAAGATTTTAGAAATTAATTATACCTTTTTATAAAGAAAATATTCTATTCTTTACTTCTGTCATACATATCTTGGCGGTAAAATGTGAAGTATTTGAGAAAACTAACCTTTTAGCCGAAAAAATAGATTAATTATAAAAAAAGTTAGTATTTGGTATCATATTGCGCTGGAACTATAAGTGATATCGCTTTCAAATGTATGAAAGGTTTATAGTAAATTTATCAAGGATTATTTCGTTCCTACACACTTTTTATGTATCGTGTACGGTTTTCTTTTATAATGGAAAATACCGCGATCCGGGACATATTCGAGGGCGCGGGGGGGTGACGCTCCCCCCGGAGGGGGGGGGGAGAGTGGGTAAAATTTATTTTTTCTCTATAACCTACATATCCTGATAGATAAACCTCTTGCTTTAATTTTGCCAAATTTTGATCTAATTGTACTGAACTACTATGTTAGTCTGTAAGGTATTTATTGTATGGACATGAGCCAAGTTGCCCGAAATAAATAGGGCCTGGACACATGTCGCCGGTACGGTGCCGTCTACGGTGTCACGGCGCGGCGCCGTCCAACGGCGTCGTGCCGAAACACGGTGCCGCGTACGGTGCCGTACACGGCGCCGCGAACGGCGTCGTACCACGGCGCGGTGCCGTGGTACGACGCCGTGCACGGTGCATCGCTTGGTAGTTTAACTAGTTTTCGTTTTGCTGCTGAACGCATAACACGCAAGTACAACCATCGGTTCAAATATACAAAACAATTGTCGTTTTAAATATATACAAGTATACAGTTTTTGCCTTGACATGGACCAAGAAAAACGTATTCTCCTGCTCCTACTGCTAAGACGACGAATGAAGAAAAAACAGAAACGAAGATATTGGGTGAATCCATACATGTCTTTAATGAACCATGATGGAGGTCATTTTTTACTTGCGTGTTATGCGTTCAGCAGCAAAACGTAAACTAGTTAAACTACCAAGCGATGCACCGTGCACGGCGTCGTACACGGCACCGCGCCGTGGTACGACGCCGTTCGCGGCGCCGTGTACGGCACCGTACGCGGCACCGTGTTTCGGCACGACGCCGTTTGACGGCGCCGCGCCGTGACACCGTAGACGGCACCGTACCGGCGACATGTGTCCAGGCCCATAGATTTGTTGTTAGTATTATTAATACAATTCAACAATTCTTATTTTTTTTAATATCTTTTTGTTATGCTACGCTACTTTGTCACGAGTAAACGATTTCTAATTTCTATTTCTGTAAGCCGAGATGTTGATGATGATGAAACACAATCCAATACAATTGTTCTAAGGCGCAGTGATAGAAATAAAAATTTATGATCGTAACTTTTATTATAGGGGAAGATATTGGAGTGATCATGTTTTGATCCTACCTTAGGATTCCTACGTGTATACTTAGTCGAAAGTAAAAAAAAAAAATTAAGCTCAATATCTCCACGCGTTCCTGAGATACAGGGTCTTGACAGACCGACGGACGTACAGACAGACTAAAAAAGTGTTCGTATGTATTTTTTTTTTCTAGCCTATAATAGTGTCCCACTGCTGGGCAAAGGCCTCTCCTTTTGATCTCCACACCTCCCGGTTCAGCGCAATGTCAGGCCAGTCCCTTGCATACGCATCCAAATCGTATGTATAAGGCTTCCATTTTTTCGTGCAGTTACTGCTCATACTAATTTCCAATAAGCGTCCGCTCCGTGCAAACCGCGTCCGTGCACAGCAAGGCTACCACGAAATTCGAAAATCGAAGTTCGTATCGTACCGTCCCGCCTACGCTTATGTTATTTAACACGAGAGTGAAAGGGATGATACGATACGAACTTCGAATTTTGTGTTTTGGAGTAGCCCTTCTGGTCCGTATACCCGCTGGTCTTGCGTGGCGTGTACCGCAGCAGATCCGGTCCGCGCGTCTGTCCCGCGGTGACACGGCAGGGCCATCTCATTGGCGCAGGAGAAAGGGGCGTCGCGCCGCGCGCCCGCCTTCATGTCATACTCTAACCGTTGACTAATGTAATGACATCCTTACTAATAACAAACTAGCTGTTGCACGCGGTTTCGCCTTTTCCAGTTTTTTTTAGTTTTGTTTAAAACAAATCTTATCTTGACAATAATGAACACAAAAAAAAACCTACCTATCTAATTCAGTGGCGGCGTACCTATATACGTTTTGGCAATTCTTTTTTATTTAAACCTACAGACTAACGTCTGCTCCAGGTTCACATACCTATGCTGACTATGAAAATAAAAACATAAACAGGTACGTGGGATCGTGCGAATATAAACTTTTTCGAATGAAATTAAAAAAAAAGTTAATTGAAATTAAATTTAGAACAATAATAAAAGTAACAGAAAATAGGTACCATCGAGTGCAGCGTCGCCTTTCCCCTTTTTCGACAAAATCCCTTGCAACCAGAAATTTTGCTTGCCCCGCCCCTTATTAAGTAAACCATTCAGCTCTCATAATTAAGAAAGGACCATTTTTTATGGATTTGGGCAAAATTTAAAAGAAAATATACTACATATTTTAACCTGCAAAAAAAAATATTTTGTAGTAGTGTCGAATTTCTATTGGCGCTTGTCGATTCTAGGCGGGGACCGGAGTTTTCTAAGAGCGCAAACAAATTGCGACCTAAGGGGGGAAAGGCGACGCTGCACTCGATGGTACATCTGAAGTACGGTCGTGGAACACGAAGAATTTCGCGCAATGATCTCTGTCACGTGAATATTTGACGTCGCATTCGTACAAATTCATCTGTGCGAGCGCGACGGCAAATATTTCGAAGGAAGCCAGATGAAAGGTCATTGTACTAAATTCTTCGTGCTCCGCGACCAGACTTTAGCAACTAGGATCACCCGACCGTAACTCCAACTCTCTTTACTCACTCGCTCGTCCCATTCACTCCGTAGAAGTTTTCGGTCATTCGAACCGCTGGTTTACATCGACCGTTTTTCCACAAAACCACCTTAATATCACTAGATACGACGGACCGGCATTGTTTTCCTTTTATTTCTGACACTATGTTATTTAGCAAAAATAATCCATAAGATGGCCTTTCGATCGGTATGATAAAGCTACAGGGTATTTTTTTTCTCGTGTAGCGGGTTCGATTCCCGGTTCAACCATGTAATTATTTAATAATCTATGAATGCAGTTTAAATTGTATTTTAAATTAAAATAATGTCTTCTTTCAGTAAAATGTTCCATGTACAATATTTAAGGTTCCCTCCATGTGACATAGCCGTGGGACGCCCTGTATATGTGTGTATGTGTGTCTGTATGTCTGTGTGTTTGTGTATCTATCTGTGACATTAGCTCTTAAACGGGTGGACCGATTTGAGTGCGATTTTTTATTTGAAAGCAGGTTTTATAGCAATGGTTCTTAGACATGTTTTATCAAAATCAGTTCAGCCGTTTTTGTGATATGTATGTATGTATGTAAACTCTCTATTGTACAAAAGAAAATAAACAAAACACAATTGACAAACTTTGAGATACTTATCCCTTTAAGGGATCTCTACCAGTCAACCTTTGAGTAGATGAGAGGAGTAATCAGTGAGAATCCGACAAAGAGTAGGGGTAGAGTGGGTCCGAGATATTAAACTTTGAAGTGACAAAGTCGCGACTTTTTCGCGGGGTTTTCCAACTTTTTGTTGGTTAGGTTATTATATTACCGTAAAAGAATGCTTCTTTATATATTCTGTTACTGATAAAGGCTATAGTTTTTATGAGATTAAATAAAATATACCTATTATGACAGTTGGGAGCCGCCGGCCTCGCATTAGCCCGCTAATGGGTTATGATTATGACATTCACAGCTACATGCGACGGCATCAACTTCCCGCTTTATGATAAACAAACTTATTAAGTAAATGGACGCAAATTGGTGTGTTTAGAGTAAATGGCAGTCGTGCGATTTGTTCGTGGATTCCAGTGTTAGGCACAGTGTTCAATAGATTTTGATCATGAAACTACCGTGAGACTCACACACATACACACACACATCATCATTTAATATTTTCAATAGATTCCGCACAAATTTTGGCCAAATGCAGTCACCAGCGCAGCGCCAATATCTGACACAACAAAGACCTCCTCCCAGAATCGGCTCGGGCCGTAGTTCTCACGTGGGCCCTATGTGAATTGCGAGCTTCAGACACATCAATGAATTTCTTTTCTGTCGAAGTAAATTTAAAATCTAACTTCGTACTGTGGGACAAACTGATTATGTCCGAGGGCAGAACTTTTAATTAGTTAATCAATTTCACTACTATACTTCCTTGACAAAAGCATGGGATGTCAGTATGACATAAGCAGCACAAGGGTTCCACCCGGTACATAATGAATTTGTCCGACTGTAGATGAATTTCTCAAAATTCAAAGCAAGGCCGAGTTTGAACCCTCAATCCTCTGCTTGAGAGACCTTTGGTCAAACCTCTAGGTTACCTTACCACGGATATAGCATGCGCAAATTTTAAAATTAAAACACCATATAGTGGTCCCCAGATCACTACATCAAGCTATCTAATAAATATTACTATGTCACTTCCTGTTTAAATGAAAATCGTTTTTATTTTTATTGACAATGAAGTTTATAGTACCTACCTAGTAGTATGGAAATAGTAGGCATTTATAGCGAGGCCGTACCTTATGCAAATGAGGCGGCTTCGAGCAAAGCGTTGCCTAAATATTAGTTTAATATTTAGAAGATTGTATCACAGCACAGCGGTTGACTATAATAACGTTTTAGCTCGTTTATTGTAGAACTAATACAAGTAGGTACGGGAGACTGAGGAGAGTTATGACAGAGGAGAGTAGTGACAACGTCGATTTTTGGGAACTTATTAATTGCTAGAAAGCTCGCTATAGCACGCGTTTGTTAGTTCGACACTTGAACTAAAAAACGCGCGCTTTATGACTTTCCTCTGTCACAACTCTCCTCGATCTCCCCTGCGTTTGTCTTGATAAATATAATGAGAATTTTTAAAAGCACGCGGTGTTTTCTATCACTGTGGAGAAATTAAGGAGTTTTTCTACAACTTTGGTGTCGGTTGTGTCGATTTAGTACGATTTCGAAAGTCTCCTTTACAACAAGTCACTCAATTCTTCCTCATTAGAAGTTTGTATAAATGTGAATTAATGTCGGAAATATTATTATTGTATCCCAAAGACCCTAGAAAATCAAGCAATTGAACTAATATCTAAAGATACAGCCTAATTGTACCACTCGACTAAACCGAGTTATAACCGTTGGCCGGTATCCGAATAAATTATGTAAATAGTACGAGGCGGGGTCCCGCTTTCTTGTAAATGATTTGGCGTTTTAGGTCCGATCTAATGGTAGTTGGGCCACGCACCGAATCTACATATTAGTGCCACAAATTATTTAATTGCCCTTAACAGCGGCTCAGTCCGCACGCGAACCCCGCCTTAATAAACAAAAGGTTTTGTTTTGTGTCAACGGGGCTTTGCTTATTTTAGCTAATTGCAGTAGAATTATGTATGATTTAATATAGCTTTTGACATGGTTTTATGGTTTGTGTTTGGAATAGTTTCATCACATGAAGTGTAAAAGTTGAAAAGTTTCATGATTTTATTTTGGTCGTTGCTATTGGATTATCATCTTAATTTATTTTTAAAGTTATCTCAAATCCCATCGTAAGATTTTGCATTTTTCGCGAAATATGACTTGAACAAAAAGTTACACATGGCGTCATGGAAAGCCGCAAGGTTGTCTAGCAAAAACTGGCTGCAGCTAATACTTTTCATAGCTATTTAAGCAGGCCTTATTTTAATTACACTCATTTATTTTTAAAGTATAGAGAGGCTATAGGAAAGATACGAATTGAAGTAAGTGAAAAAAAAGTTTGCCACTCCACTAGTCCGTCGCAATCAGAGCACCTGGAAATCGAAGAGTTGCGACGGAATATGAGTTGGCTACTTATTATTTTCCAGCTACATATTTAGATCTGCCTCTTTTTGTTTCACTTCATTCACCTTTCAATTAAAGTGAATACAATTGTTGAAATAAAAAAGTATCTCCTGCGGCATGATTTAGCCAAGCAACCCTGTGACATTTTTATTGCTTGTTTAATCAAAAAAAAAAATATAAAAAAAATATGTTTTCACCAAATGACTTAACTTCGCTTTCATCCGCCGAAAAACTTTTTGATTTTAATGGCAAAATGATTGGCTGTCGCAGTTAATGCCATTAAATTTTCATTTCTCGAGCATGAAGTCTCTGCGAACCCGAGGCGCGAACTGGGCGGGCCACCACTTTACCCACTTTACCGCGTCACCTCGTTCTCGGCTACTGACAAATGGCCTCAAAGGTGGCGGCACCTTTCATCTCCCCGCATACATAGCCGAAAAACTGGACTTTATTCCGCCTCTTCTCAGTTGGTAATACAACAGCACAATCCAGTGATTAAAGAAACGATAATGCAATAACGAAATTTGGAAATAATCGCAAATTAGCTTTTAAATGCGTTGACGAAATTCCAA
This sequence comes from Choristoneura rosaceana, assembly GCA_037349165.1. NCBI lineage: Eukaryota > Metazoa > Arthropoda > Insecta > Lepidoptera > Tortricidae > Choristoneura > Choristoneura rosaceana. The sequence continues at coordinate 6,588,081 of JAZBNJ010000026.1, forward strand.
GGAAAAATATGTTAGTGTTGTGACCAGTCTTTTTTCTACATATTTTTTTTTAATTTTATACATTATTTTTTTTCTAGATAAAGAAATATTTAAGTTAGTTAGACATCACATTAATATCATTGCACACAAAATGCACCTATTTTACCTGACGATACCTATTTATAACGTTATTTATAACAGGCATGGAAAAAAAGCAGGCAAAAAAATTTCCGCATCCACTTCAATATTTTTTCTAGATAAAGAAATATTTAAGTTAGTTAGACATCACATTAATATCATTGCACACAAAATGCACCTATTTTACCTGACGATACCTATTTATAACGTTATTTATAACAGGCATGGAAAAAAAGCAGGCAAAAAAATTTCCGCATCCACTTCAATACACGCCGATTTAATCGTAATGCGGTATCAATGCACATTTAATTATCCGATGGCTCATTAAACAACTATAGCTCCACATGTGGAATCATTTAGTAATAACAGCCGTCCAGACCTTGTACAACAACGATATTTGCTAATTCCTACGAGGAATCGCATATGGCCATTGTCTTAGCGCGATTATTTAAATGGCGACGCATTACATTGATAGTCGGTTGCATGCGATAATAGTCTCTAATATGATGGACGTAATTACAGACAAGGAAATTGCCTTACAGTAGCCGATGAAGATATAATAACGATTCTTGGATAATGAGGGCGTGCGTGATGCGGCGCGCTGGTGGCCGAGGGGTTTGCTGTAACTAAGTACTTACATTTAGAAGTACAATGGAAGAGCTTGGAGTGAAAGGAATAATTGAACACTATGACATTTTGTTAAGCGATGGACTCAACAACATATAAGTATTGACCAGTGCTGAAGTCCAACGGCATGTAGTCCTCCTGAAATTATAAGCGACCGACCCATGAAGTTATGACCGCCAGGTAGCCTAGTGGTGAGAGTCTTGACTACGAAGCTTGACATTCAGGGTCCAATCCTCAATCGGGGCAAATATTTGTGTTCGAGTTTTGGACGTTTACTATGTATTTTAAGTATGTATTTATCTATTTAAATATGTTAATTCGTGGTCTATACCTATCCATAGTGCAGTGCAAGTTCTGCTTAGTTTGGTACTGGATCAATAGGTTGTCAATTGTTCCATGATATTTATTTACTTACTTAGTGTTAACAGTTGTTGTCTCATGAAGTTTATAAGACATGATGATGTTGATCACATTTGATAAACCACAGGAATAATAATGACTTATTTCATTGTAAGTTTACCTAGATTAAAATAATACGCTTGAGTGAAAAATAAATAATAATACCAAAGTATTTGTGTTTTATGGATAATCACAGGGAGCACTGTAATTTCTGAGTGAGCAGACTCACTTATGCTGTACTTAATTTGTAACAGCACGTTTATGAACGTTAATGACACAAAATTCGTCGTAAAATCCGTACAGAATATTCGTACAGGATAATACTACCTCTAAGTTCGTTTTTATTTTCCTATTCATTTAATTTTATTTCACACTTTTAACCATCTTAAATCATGGTGACGCCAAATAGAATACCGGAAAAACGATTGGCAAGTGAATTTAAATATTGATCACAAGACCTAACACCAAGCTTAATAACTCTTACAACACTCGAATTGATTTCATAACATCGGATTAAGTCTTAGCACTTTTACTTTCATATTAGATTAATTAATAATTTATAGCTATCTGATTTCCTGTTTGATCTTCATAGTAAACCTACTGAGGAACTGTAAGATGCGGCATCATCATCATCATCATCCTAGCCTATACTATAATAAACGTCCCACAGCTGGGCACAGGCTTCCTCTCAGAATGAAAGGCTTGAGCAGTATAGTTCCTACGCGGCATCGTAAAGAAAAAAGAGTAGGAAATCCTTTACGCAGCAGTAGCGCGATGTCCTATTACTTAACTCGATTCTAATCGGGTTGCCGAAATTTTTTCCATGACTTCAGTGATAAGTTTGTTTCCACTGCTAGACTATGGTGATATTGCTTGTCTGGATTTGAATGAGGGGTTGCTTGACAAGCTTCACCCGATACATTTTTGGACCCGTGAGTTATGACCACGTGTCTGATTTCGGTGCCTATCAGGAATCGTAGGAATTTTCACGTTCTGTCGTTACTTTTCAAAACTCTTTTCAATCCTTCTGCTCCCATATACCTCTCCGCTCCGAGCGTTTCCTTAAATGTTAAAAGTATTCTTTTTTTCGTGTTGTATTTATGACGTATTTTCAAAATTTTGATTTTTGTTTAATACTTAGTAGTGTATTTTTATATTAAGTTTCTTTTATATATTTGTGTACTATATACTCGTATTATTTAAAACATTGAATTGTAGCTTCCAGTATCTATTCTTATTCATCTATCTTATCTATCTACCTAGTTTAATTTTTAAACTCACTTTTTGTCTGTCCCTGACTGAATGCTCCTCTCATCCACTCAAAGGTAGAGATCCCTTAAAGGGATAAGTTCACCTTTGTACATATATCTCAATGTTTGTCAATTGTGTTTGCTTACTTACTTTGTACAACAAAAAGTGCACATACATACATACATACATAAGTACAGCTTGTGTATCGAGGAGTTGCGTCTACGGGTAAAAACATATACCTCACGTTTCTTCTTTATAAGTACCTACCAAACATATGACTATCTATTTATTTATATTCGTCACTGATATTATTCTGTATGTTTTGTGATGCAAAATACTAAAGGTACGTAAATGTCACTTCAATATCGAAAAACAGTTTTTGTTGGAATTTGGGTCGTAATCGTAACTCAGAAGGCCCGCTATAAAACTTAATCAGAGATTAATATTCAATTTATTATTTAAGCGTCAATCCAACATGTTTATTTAGTTAAAAGTGGTTCACATTGAGCACTCGGCTACCGACTACTGTCGTATAAATTATTACGATTTGAAACTTAAACAACGAACTTACTAAAAAAAAAATTGTCTGAGATTTTTGTTAAAGAAAAAGGTCCGTAAATCACTGAGCCACACAAAATAACTTTGCTTATCGTGCAAATACTAATAAATAAGAACTTATTTTTTGATTTTTTATATTTATACGGAACTCGCAGTGCGCGAGTTCGACTACCGCATGCCCTTTTATTTGGTTATTTTTAATCTTATCTACTGAATTGTTGTCTTGTCGCCTCCACCTACACAAAACACACACAAGCTTCTATAGGAAAAAACTTCACTTACCAAGATTCAACCAATGTACAGTTGAACAAATTGAATCATGACCCAGAGTGGAATCTTTTAATTAATAATCAATTTCACTATGATTTCCTTGACAAAAGTATGAGATGTCAACATGACATTGCCTTGGGTCATGATTCAATTTGTTTGACTGTACAATTGGCATTGTTCACTTTTTTTTAGTATTTTTTATCTTATTTTCTTCAAATATAGATATAGATAAATTTGAATATCTTGGCATGTAATGGCTTCGTTAAATTTAGATTATTTTTACAAATATCAGATACAACGTCTCGTATATGGCGGTAGTACCATAGACTTTTTTTTATTTTAAAGTCACAACTACGCTTACAGAGGCTTTTTGTAATTTTTACTTTGTCAGTTTAATATTACTAAGCAAATTTAAAAAGTTAGAGCAGCGGACAATATTTGGATTTTCATACATTCCTTAGGCCTTATGCCAAGAAGTAATGTAGGGAGCCGTAAATGAGAAACTTCATGTCTTCCTTTCGTGACATTAACGCATACATTTCCGAACATGTTTGAGAAAAACTAATTTTCATTAAACGAGTGAAATATTCAATATGAAAATATTTTCATTATTTTTCATTCTGTAATTTATAAGCAATATCCTGCTTTTAATCCAAGGACAGTGAAGGTATGATTAAGGTCGCGTTTCCCCATGACGCGTAATCTCGAGGGGGTAATTGGCGTTGGACGGGTACATCCATTTTAATCACTGGCAACTCTGGCAAGTATGTAAGTGCCATTCTGTGAGGCAGTCTGTCAAGGGCCGAGTGTGAGGTTGTGTACAATCAAATTGAAAAATATAATTTCGATTTAAACGTACTCGTACATGTACCGTGACTTTATGACGCGAATTTGGTATGTACCTAAAGATTCTGTATGTCGCAATGAATGTTTATCAGTAAGCATTTTTTTTATTATACCTACCTATTTCGTTAAATATTTCAATCAATACATTTTTACGCGAATTTTATAATTGGTGCTTTAAAAATTGACCGGTGAATATTTTCTGTTAAATAGTAATTGTAATAAAAATAAGTGTTATAAGTATACCTTACTTTTAGATATAGGAAATCAGTACCTACTTTAGTAATTTATATTTTATTAAAAGTTAGATTAATTTGAATATTTTCATAAATGAATTTACAAAGGAATACCTACAACAGTAAGTACACGAAAATACCGCTGACTCGTAGGTATAATAATAATACAAAATTATCTTGGAAAAAATCAAATATGATTCATGTGCATAAGCATGGTAACTGTCTAGATAGCTAAAAAAAATCTGAACACGAACCAAATTAATTGACAATACGATCGCATTCGTGTTTATGCCTACAGCTCATGTGTTTAAGATCGCGACTGTACCAACTTAATCGTTTTCTAAATGAACACGCGATAATCTAGGTATTTAAAATTAGACTTTAGATTAAAACCACCTTTGTACAGAACTGTACGCGAGTATCAACTGGTTTACTGCTTGTTAGTATTATAAATGTGACTTTTAAGATAACGATAAAGCACTAGGCGTATGTGCGCAAAACAAGTAAGCAGCCAATTTATCAAAATCTAATTTAATCGCATGATTAATTTATTCTAAGTTAAAATTAAAAGCAATATCATATTCACTTCAACTGAGGTAGACTGATGAGAGTTCCGAAATCCTCGAAATAAGTAAATAAATAAAGAATAAAAATAATGATTTATAACAATTTATATTATGTATGTATGTATGTAAACTCTTTATTGTACAAAATAAGCAAAACACAATGAGGGCTATCGTTTTTTCTCTCACTAGATGGCGCCACTGTTGCGTGAGGTTTTTAAAAGTCTGTCATAACGGCCGTGAAAACAAAGTTTAGACTAAAATCATATTTAATACATTGTAAAACAGTGCCATAAACATATCGAGCAACCACAGTATTGCATAATCCCGTTTTGTTCGGAAAAAAGGAAGGATAAAAGTTTTCGAAAGACAAAACTGTCTCAAATTTCAGACGTTCATTGCCCCTTATCGCATAATTGCCATAATTAATTTCAGATAATGCAAAATATTCACAAAATTATTCTAATTGTAAATAAACCCGCGTAGCTCACCCAAAAACTATGAAATTTGACATTTCGTTGACCTCACGCTACACTAGCGCCTCTAGCGGAAAATTCACTCGCGATAGCCCCCATTGACAAAAAACAAATATGTACAAAGGCGAAGGCGAGGTGAGGGGGGGGTGTATTTATGTATAATAATTTATACTATTATATTATTATTTTTTACTATTTCTGGTGTACAATAAAGAGTCATTGTATTGCTATACGATAATTGTGGCGACTTAGTCGTATCGTGTACCTACAAGTACCTTATTAGATTCATCTTCTTATTATGTAAGCTGTGGTGATGGCACTAGTCATGGACAGGAACCAATAATGGATTTATTTCCGTTATATAAACCCATATTTTAAGAAACGGACACTATTTTTTAAACTAATAACACTAATGTTCAGATAACTCAAGATTGTAACTATCTTACGATTTAGACGACTGGATGGCCTAGTGGTTAGAGAACCGACTATGAAGCTTGAGGTCCCGGGTTCGACTCCCGGCCGGGGCAGATATTTGTATGAATAATACGAATGTTTGTTCTCGAGTTTTTCACAAACTCTAAAACTGTAAACATTTCAGAATTTATTTAAGGCCATCGTGTGGAACCCTTTAAGTTAGGTTATGTTAGTTTTATAAAAATCCTGAAATGTTTACAGTTTCAGAAATATCAGTAGAAGTTCAGAAGTTTCAGTTGTGAAATGAAAAGTTGCGAAATTAATCAGGTTGCCAAATATTAGTTGTGAAACATTAGTGAACCTCGTAAACGCACTTGGAGAAACTAGCAGCATGTTTGTGTAATGATTTGCGATTAGGAATGATAGCAAATTAATCGACCCATAAGGAACCTAACTAGCCAATAATTTATAACTATTTAGATATCAAAAAGGCTCTAACTAAAGCGACGGTGACAGAAGAATATCTACTCTATGAAAGCTTCATAAGTCTTAAATTATTACTCTACTTGAAAAAGTCAAATGGAATCTTTATATTCTTACAAGCGATTTATTCTCAATGATTAATGCAAGGCATTACCCATTTAATGTCAAAATATTTGCATTTAATAATAACAACTGAAAAAGTAAATGAGAATCTACAGGTGAAGACTTTGATACTTTAATAACATTAAAATAACTCTTACATACAATTATGTAACAGTAAAAGCAGTTTTATGTTACAAGTGGATGTAGTCAACTACAGAAACATATTTTTACCTAGAGTGTGGAAAAGAAGAGAACAAGTTTCAATTGTTACGAAAAATATTTTCTAGTAAGTTTTTGTAAGATCATCGTCTATAGGTAGTATAGGTATAGGTATAGCTTGTTCATAGAAGTCATTTACTTACGTCATCAACTCTCTCCGGTGGTCGCTTGGTTGAATATAAAATGGTGCATTTCGGGTGAATAGCTTTCTATGTAGGTATCTTCATTTGTGCTTTTGAGCCTATTAATAAGACCATTTTTTTTTATTACACATATATTATTACATTATATATTTACAGCGACTGTATAAATGAAAGAGATAAAAGGATCAACATTTCTAAGTTATATGTCTTAAGATGCAATCACTAATATAACAGATACAAATGCGTGATTACATGCCATAAAAAGGCCTTTGTTTAAATCAGAATGTTTCAACCGCAAAATAAATTAATTAGTCTCGTCAAAACAATTGAATATCTACTACACGAGCGCAACAAATCGTGACCGCGTGCCGTTGGAAAAAATGTTTTACAACGCCTGGTTCGATTACACACATAACGCTGTAATAACGAGTTAATTACAGCAGTGCTTCAATGTAGCGAATGATAGTTAGTGATATTGTCTCTGACCAATTTGTCGGTATGCCTGCTTGCTCACTGGAGCGAGAGGATCGGTAATTTATCCCGCGAAGGCACTTCGCTTTTCTATTATGCTTTCGATCAATGTATCTCCATCGCTCAGGTTGAGTGTCTATTATTTACTACTATATCTCTTTTGTCTACGCGAATTCCGAAACATGAACCACGAAGTGTGGGGTCGCTGCAGCGTCGGGAGACGGGACGCGGCGATATCGCGGTGTCATCCTCGCACTGTTTTCCGAATGTTATGGGCCAGTCACACGAGCCGCTGTAATTTCTCTGCGCGTAAAGAACGCTCGTTTATCGAAAACACCACGAACAAAAGCGCTTACGCCTCGTCTTAATTATTATGATTAATGACGCGAAGCCGCGGCGCTTTTTTGAGCTCGCTTTACTGTTGTAATCGAGAAATAAATTAATTTTATTAGTAGTCCTTTCTAATAGAATATGAGCGTCAAGGGCTGCCGAGCCTCCCAAACGAGCTTTCATTTAGTATTTTTTTGGTTGGTTGCTTTTAACGTATTTTAGTTTTATTATACATACTTAACCCAAATTAACATATTTAAAATTTACTTAATTTAGAATAAAAACTTTTCACACGTAAAAGTTTTGTTGCAGCCACTATTTTTCTGTAAATCTTTATTGAAGAACTTTAACACGACAATGTCGCAAGGTAATTATATCAAATGAAAATAATTAGATCGGCTGCAAAACAAATAGACTGCGCTCCGACTCGTTACCTTCTCAAACATTTTCTCATGTTTCTAAGTCAAACTGCGCTGCGTATCTAGGACGAAGGCGGCGAGATGTGGACCTTGCGCGGTGGTCGCAGGGTAGCGTTCGGCGCGGGCGCAGCCGCCGCGGGCACACGTCGTGGCCGAGCGAGATAATTAGAGGCCGGCTCTGTGGGAGCCATAAAAACGGCAAATTGACCGGCGGGATAACCAGAAAGGCACAATGTGTTAGATAATAATTTCCAAATTACAGGTTATGTTGGTTTGCGAGCGAGTATCGACGCGCTCTTTTTTCGACCGGCTGAGGTGCTAAGGGCAGGCTAATTATTATTTGGGTATCAGAGCGAGGATTTTAGTACAGCTGCTACCTGTATAAATATTTATTATTGAAACTTTGAACGCCAATTTTGATAGAATCCAATTTGGGTTGGCTAATTAAATTGGCTATAAATATTAAAACGGGTTATCCGACGATACCGTCGGCTAGGCAGGCAGACGTAGGTGTTATGCAGTTACTGAACAAGTTTTTATTTATTTTTATTACGATAATAAAGTTATGTCGCATCTTAATACTTTGTTTTGGGGTTCTTGTAGAAAAGTTTCTCTGGTTAATAACTATACTCATAGTTAATATGTATCTACCTGTCGGCGGCCGATCGTAAAATCCGCCAAATCACGAGATTCCTAGGCATATCGTGAAATAGCGTCATTTCATGTAAGTATTGGCTAAGGGATATCCGCCATATCGTTCAACTCACCGTTTAACGATTTGCCTAGTGACGTTTAAGCAGATGATGCAAATCCTAGGCATATCATGAAACGCCGCCATTTCATGATTTGGCCAGTTTAGGCAGATTATGAAATTCCTAGGCATATCATGAAACGCCGCCATATCGGTTCTGGCACTTCGCCGGCCGCTGCCGCGGCACGCTCGCTTCGCTCGCTCAGCTCGTGCGCTGTGGTCACAATTCATACTAACCACTCCTCGCTTCGCTCGTTGTACCTAAATTTTTCTTTTTTTCGGCATATCACGATGTGCCCGGTATAGAGCTAGGAATATCGACAAAAGCGTTGCTCTAATCGAACTGCCGTATTGTTTCTCAGGCACATTGTGATATGCCTGGTCAACCTTTAAGCATATCATGAAATGGCGCCATTTCATGACATGCCTAGGAATTTCGTGATCTGGCGGATTTTACGATCGGCCGCCGACATATCTATTGCTATTCAAAACTATAAACTGAGTATACCTAAGTCTTGTTAACGATTCTTCTTGCGTGATGCCAATAACTTTTCCAACCATTTCTTTTATTTATCAACATTCGACGGAACCCAGTTAAAATACAGCTTTCAATTGAATTATTTCTTATTAGGTCGTAATGAATACTCAAGCTATTGATACTGTAATAAAATAGTTTGAAATGTGTCGAAGTGGGCGATTAACAGTTAGCTTCCTGCCTATTTTAGCTTCTTAATATGCTACTGTCGCCTGAAAGTTCAACATGAGTGGAAAGAAGTACTTTCAGTGATGGTTTCTCTGACAGGCAAGTCGGTGCTAGTAACGGGAGTCCGTTTGACTAATTTGACATAGATATGTTTTGCGTTATCTTTGTGATTGGATAAATTAATAAATGAGCCAATCACAAGCAAGGCTGTACCTAACGTCCGGACCTCATCGATACTGCAGCTATAGGTACCTAGGTGAGGTAGTACAGTCGAACAAATTGAGTCATGACCCAGGGTCCACCTTAGCAAAAGTGTGGGACGTCAAAATGATATTAGTAGCACAAATGTTTCACCCTCACCCTGGTACATGATTCAGTTGGTTCGACTATAAGTACACCCATAGGCTTCCAGTAGATAGTTGCTAGTTGACGCCGCCATCAACATGAAACTAGGTTCCTATCTAGTTAAACACATAAGCAGTATGGATGACAAAGAAAGTAGAGGTAAATCTTGGCTTATCGGCAGCCGCCAGTTTTGATGCTTGCTATCACGTTAGCTGAGATTTCATTGCTAGCAATCCACTATTGTAAGTTCAGCGTAAGTTTCGCAATATCACCGGATTACCCAAGTTCAAGTAGGTATCACCAATAAGCCAAGGCCCTAGGCTCAGTTGACAAAAAGCTTGAATTTAAAATGTTTTATTATTAAAATATACCCACTTATTATTTTTCATAATCAGTTAGTTTTCCATAGCAGGGTCCATCTTACTGTTCCAATACTCTCCGAGTCTCCAGGTTATAAAACAAGCTCGTTGAGTTCTCCACAACATTGTTGCTGATCTGATGAGGTTCAATTCAGTATTTATGACATTGTATAAATAAAACTCGTTTCGATAACGATAGCTACGTATATTACATATTTGTTTGTTTTGCAAATTCCGTGTTCAGATTTTATTACATAAGATCAATTACTTAGTCTGAAATATTCATGTTTTAGTGTTATTCAGCACACATTACGTAGTGCCGTGGCATCATTCAATACTTTTAAACGGACTTTCGGGGCAGGTGTAGTATGGCAACTGGCCATTTTCAGTGTTTATAGCAGTAACGCAAACTTAAACGCATAGTACTTGTATCAGCGATAATCCAACTATATAATAACTAAGATGCACCGTTGATTTAATGATTCTTATTACGCACACCTACAACAGTCTTATTGACCACCACGTACCTTCATATAATACTAGTGTTTATCCACGGCTTCGCACACGTAAATCATTAAATCCGGCAGCTGAATTGAAATTTTGGGAATTATAAAAATTCCCGTGCGAATTTCCGAAAATTAAATCGTGGTTTTCATTGACGTTATATTAAAAAAAATCATGACAAATTTCATGACTCTATAAACCCAGTGGTAATTGTTTCCAGACGTCCAGCTATCTACACACCAAATTTCATGACTCAAATCCCAGCGGTTGCTATTTAGAGAGTTTATCCCTATCACAGAATAAATAATAAGTAGTACTTGTAGTAATAGTACATACCTACTACGTATCCCTATCCCGTAGGAATGTCGGGACAAAAAGTATTCTATGTTTTAATCCAGGTTACAAACTAACATTTTGCCAAATTTCATCCAAACCCATTCTGCCATTTTAGCGTGAAGAAGTAACAAACATACTCACTCACTCACAAACTTTCCCATTTATAATAGTAGAATTAGAAGGAATAGGATTAAAATTGGAACAGTATATGTAGGTATGTACATAACTTTCACGAGTAGGGAATTAATTTTTACTTATCTTTACCTAATATCCAGATTTCATTTTGAGTTTCTTCATATAGGTACCTATCTAAATTTAAGTCATACCTAGTTACTTGAAATTCCAGTTAAATAAAATATTATTGTCTAACAACTTAGGGATCTTTAAAAACGAGCCAATCAGTCTCTCAAAGGGCCAGCAATGAACCTGTGATACGCCTCGTGTTTTCAGGGCGGCGGTGATTGCTTCCCATCAAGTGAACCGCGTGCCGGTTTTCCCCCTCTTATAATATAAAAAAATAATCCGTTTTTAACAATAGCCTGACTAAGAAAAGTGAAAGAACTATCGAAATTGTCACCAAGTACTACGAGTAATAGTTTTGTCGGGAACTTTGAAGTGTCAAAGTTCAATATCTCAAAAACAGCTTATCCATTTTTGATCAAACTTAACTAAGAACCATCGAAAATTCACTGAAACCTAAATTCGGTTTCATATAAAAAAACCGCATCGAAATCGGTCCATCTCTTTAAGAGCTATGATGCATGCCACAGACTGACAAGCATTGGCATCAAACTTATAACACCCCACTTTTTGCATCGGGGGTTAAAAAGGCAATTGTTAAAACAATTCAAGCTGTCGCAAATTAATCACGCAAATAACCAATGGGGTTCTCGTCTTAGTTCTACAGGGTGCTTCCTTTGTTACATTGGTTGTCACAGGATCCCCAGGATCCCATGTCGTTTATAGATCAGTAAGACAATTGAGACGCCGCGGAGAACCTCTGCCATTGGTCGGCGGGAGAGGGCGGGGCCTCGCGCACGCCTCCACAACATCCGACTCCTAGATTAATGTCTCGTTAGGGACATCCAATTTTCTCTGACGATGTCAAAACGCCGAAGTTTACTGATTAGTACGTATTAGTGCAGCTTACACTCTGTCTTTAACAATGGGCTGTAATTAGTGCTAAGTTTTCAACGAAGTGATTTCAAGAAGTCTGTTTGGTAAATTAAGTATGGAGTACCAAGTTAAAGTGAAACTATACCTACTGAAGAGCAAAAATTACGGGTCATTTTTCATGCAACTTTGTATGTGAAGTGAACTGTTATTTTTGCTCGTCAGTGTATTAAATTTATCTACCTACTTAAGGTCACTTAAGAGATGTAATTTGTTTTATTTTATGTTATTTAGGGTGTTAAAAAATATCTGAATGATACTTCTACCTTCACAAAATTATCTAATGTATACGTATAAGTAGGTGATTTAGTATCTCGTATAGCATGAGGGACCACAACAGAAAAAATCTATCTCCAGGTGGATGAAATTTAGACAAATTGGATTTAAAGGGGGAAAATTGCCTCTATTCACAAAGGTTAGGTAGAGTAATCGCAAAAGTGAATGATGACGTGGAAATGATCATGAAACACTCTCGTATTAATATAGCTTTTTAATTATTTATTTATTGACCTGAACAGGTACATCACTGCCAGAATTTTGAAGCCCCTACAGTCTGAAGACCAGTATGTTTGCCCACCAATTTCTCGAGCCCTGTCCCAATACAATTGTATTTGTCAATGATAAATGGTCGCGGCGCTTTTCATCTCCTGTAGTCAAAGGTGCCGACGGCCGCGGCCGCTGCTTGATTCAAAACCATACGCTCTTCACTTTAGAGTCAAATGTTCGTCGCACATTTATAATTACAACACAGGACTAAATGATATGGTACTAATCAAGCCCAGGAATAAACGCGGATAATGCGGTTTAATATCGTTTGAAAGGAGCCTTTCGGCGGGTAGTCGTATTCACTCATAATGAGTTTATTCAAGGTTTTAATCGAATGAATCGTGGTAAGCAAATAGTATTTGAGAGATACCAAGTCGTGGGCCCGGCTATGGCTCAGTGGGGGCTCCACTAGCGATTCGTTTTCAATTTTGTGAGGAGAATGCCTCAACAATAGCATTAGCTGTGTAAAAAACTAATATCACTGATGTGCGTATACGATCTTCGGTTCTCAGAATTATGGTTACAATACCTACGTTTTAAGCATGTAAATAAATAGTACATACAAAACAACTAATACAGTTATATTGTAGAGGTACGAGTACTTCATTCCTATCAGGTTATTTAATGGCTTGAACTGAATACTGTATCCGCTCACGGAATAGCGACAGTTAAGTACCTTAAAGATTTAACAATCTAATGAGAAATAATAGTTACATACAATTAATCTTATAAAACCAAAAAAAGTCTATACTGACTTTTTGAGCCCTATGTAGCCCTATGTAGTTTCCTATGTTGTACCTACTAATAAAAAATTGATCAAACTTACATGGGCATTTCTATTTGAAGTTGTACTCTGAGTTTATCTCTCCCATTTCAACGAAATTTGGGAGGTAGACTCAGTCTATAATTCCAAGCTGTAAGAACAGGATCTCCAGATGTAAGTATCCCCAAAATATTCCATGGATGTGTCGGTTTTGTTACGAATTTTATAATTTATTTTTTATTTACATTCAGACACATCCATACAATATTTATTTTGGGGACATGGCTGAAGAACCCTGTTTTTTACAGCTTGGAATTATGTACTAAGTCTACTTCCCATATTGAAATCAGAGAGATAAACTCAGGGTAGGTACAAGTTTAAATAGAAAGGCCCACAAGACAAAAAATTATCATTGACAATTATAGGTACCTACTATTATCAGTCACTAACATGTACTTAATTGTACCTATTTACTAGTCATGTATCATTTAGTCACTTTATTGAAAACTGTTACTTTAGGTATTGCATAAATTTTTAAAGTAAGCTACTATCCTATTACCTACTGATACCTAATGTTTAAAAAATAGATTTAAAAATAATCGCCTCATTAACGCCTTAAAATTACTTTCAGATTAAAAATATTAACAGAGTATAACGATATGTTTTGCGTTTGTAAATTATTGTTATTGTAGTAGTAGATACCTACCTAAGACTTTCCTAGGTAATAATTATCCGTTATTGAATAGCATTACCTGTCTGAATATTCAAGACAAGATCTTTATTACACACAAATGCCGTTCAATGAGCATGAGCAGCCTCGCCAGTGAGGCTAGCTCTTTGATCTCTTAATGTCGAACTGCTAAGAAAACTGTATTTCTAAAGTAATTTCTTACCCAACTCACGACTTTGACACATGTTCAATAATACGAAATCCATAATCGCGTTGTAAACGACATTTGCGGGTGTTGCAACAATAAATAATTTCGTGTTGAGTTACTGCCATTTCTCTACCAGAGATAGACGTGTTAGACATTAAACATTACGAGAGTTAATGCATTTAAAATCAATGCAGGAATTGTTGTGGCACAATGGCCGGGTTAGGAGGTGTGCCGCGGGAAACGTCTTCGATTCGGCACGCTCCGACAGTCCCCGTGACAACGCCACAAAGCGCACGCACTGTTAGATAAAAGATTAACGACGCAGGACCACCTCGTGTGAGCGCCACTCATTTGTTTCAATAAACTTTCACCTCACGCACGCTCGGTACAACAGTTACACAAAACAATATGGCGAAACCCATACACGTGTTTTAATTGCAAAGATTGATTAGAAGGTGTGGTAATATTAACTAAGGCCTGGGCCTTGTTCTAACGTTAATATAGATTACACAAGTTTAAATGTGGCTTAAATCTTATCACATTAAAGTACTTACTTATCCTCCCTATCATTTGCACTTAGGAATTAGTAGGTACCTTTTCTACATATTTGGCAGATAGATTGACACTCGAAAATGTCCATCGTATGTATGTACCTCCTCTGTGGCTGCTACTCGCACCGTTAGCGGTGAGCCTGCTGATAAATGATTACACGGTGTAAAAAAGTCCTGTACGATAATTTAATGTACATACATTAGGGCTACTAATTAGGTACTTTACTCATACTTACATATTTAGTGGAAAAATACTTAAATTAAAAAAAAGTTAAAAGGTGAGTCACAAGAAGACTGTCTCTATACAAAAGAATTTTTAATTTATTTTCGATATTCAAAGTTTTTTCATCTGTATCTTATTATTAGTAACTTTAATAAAGGTTAATGTGTCGTACACGATTTTCTAAACATCATGTAGGTATAGCATCTATGAAACACGAGTATCGAATCGTAACTACATATAATCTGTGGCAGTTCTAAAAAAATCGAATTTTCTAAATAAGTAGGTACCTACTCAATTTTCGCTCTGAAATCAGTAAGCAGAGGGCATTCGCGCAAGCTTGTTCAAAGCGCTATGATATTTTCAAGCATCAAAGAAGAAACAATAACATGTTGTTCTTGATATGGAAATGTAAAGTTGGAGCTAAATTTATGGCTTGCATTAAAGTTGGAGGCACAATGGTCGGTGCGGTCGCGGGCAATGCGGGTGCGCTCCTTGCACTTTACTGCGACCAATTACTGTTTATCGCTATTTTTACAACCCCCGCTCGCGTATTTAGTAAACATTGTCTCATTTTTTCAAAAGTGGAGACACTGGTTTGCTTTTATAGGTAGTATTTTACGATGTTTTTAGATTCCTTTCCGATTTTTTAATGATTAATTTCAAAAATACAAGTGTTCTGAATAGGATTCATAATAAAAATAATGGTATGGATGAATGGATGGACACATTTTGGTGTATGTTAGGTTAGGTTAAGTGTGGGTAAATTTGTCATAGTGTCTTTGAAACGATACTGACTTCATTATTATTTCGTTACACAGTGGTACCTACGAGTAATGAATTTCTATTTACGATCGGTTCCCAAAGTTATGTATTAATTTTTATACTATTTAGTTGCCTAGTTGTTTAGTTGAATAGCGGGGGCTACTTATGATAGCGCACTGGCAGTATTTTTAAACAAATTGCCGGCCAATATCTAGTTGGATAAAATAATGTAACCACGTTTGCCTCTTATTTTGATTCAGATTAGGTACCCTAAGCTTTTGAAAACCAATAGGTACTTAGATATTATACAGTTTATTATACAACAGAAAACAAGAAACAAAAAATAAATATAAAAAGACCGCATTATTTGCATTAATTTTCATTTGCGTAGGCTAGAATCTAAATTTAAGCTTTTGTTAAAAGTAAAGGATCGATTGAGATTCTGCTTAAGCAGCACGAGTATTGATACTATTATAAGTTTAAACATACCTACACGATAGTTTAGGCTCTTGCATAGTTTGTAGTTTAAATCAAACTAAGGTATTGAATAACGAAAATATCTTTAAGTACCTCATTTTTATCACGTCAGCAGGTAAGTGCCTTTTGAAATAATTTCAGATAAGCAAATATTTGCGACTGGACACAATTCTTTAAGCAATACCCAATTCAATGCTCTATTTTCGATACTAAGGGGCTGTTTTAGAACCCATTGATTAATTTTATTTGACAGATAAATGTGATATCGTCTCCATCTATTCGAACAAAACAAATAGAGAGAGAGAGAGAGAGTAAATGAGGCTCAATTCACTCAAATTGAATAAGGCATGTTAATCGTTACGGAACCTATAGCATAGGTAATAACTCTACAAATATTTCAGTGCGTATTTTATGCAATGATTTTTTTATTTTATTGTCATCCTGTCAATACTTTCTGTCTTCAATAAACTTGCGGTTTTTCACATTTACACGAGAAAACAATATAAAGGGAATTCTGTCAACTATGCAGGTAGGCAGGCTGGTACTTTTAGTGTTACAAATGTTTTTAATGTTTCACGTTTTTTAGTAATCAACAGACACGCACTCTCACGCGCAGCTCGTAATTAAACCTTAATAATAAATCCAGATACAAAAACCAACATGCTAAGTTTTACTTAATTACAGCTGTCAGATGAACAGTAAAACGCCGTAAACCGTGTTCTGGATGGGAATATGAGAGTGAGTCAGCCCTGTAATTAGGGCGCGCATCCCACCGCCGCCAAATGGTCTGCCGGCAATCAATTAAAACAATATTTGAAATAGTGCCTTGAAAAAGTTAAAAGGAAGTGCTTGAGCTATAAACGTTTTGTGTGATGCCGATAGGATCGGGCCCTCGTCCCGCGCGAGTGGTCCCGCGCTGCGCCGGCGCGTCTGCGCGCGCTACAAAGAGCGCGTTGCGATGAGTTATGACTGGCCCGCGTTACCGTCAAAGCCTCCTTGTTTGAGAGAGCCGAAAGTAATTAACTTCAACTTAGTTCAGATTACGACTTTTAAATCTCCGCAAGTGATCATTTTTGAATACATTTAGTGTATTTGGTTCGTAGCGCGTAATAAACACTGGCAGGGCCTACGGCGTAGGCCGTAGCGCTGGCGAGGCAGCATTCATCGCTCTCTAATGTAAGTT
The DNA here is from genome assembly GCA_037349165.1 of Choristoneura rosaceana. Classification (NCBI taxonomy): domain Eukaryota; kingdom Metazoa; phylum Arthropoda; class Insecta; order Lepidoptera; family Tortricidae; genus Choristoneura; species Choristoneura rosaceana. The sequence continues at coordinate 6,605,556 of JAZBNJ010000026.1, forward strand.
ACAATTACCAACATTATTTCCTATATAAATAATAATAAATATCACGGGGACAATTCACACCAACTGACCTAGTCCCAAAGTAAGCTTAGCAAAGCTTGTGTTATGGCTACTAAGCAATGGATAAACATACTTATATAGATAAATACATACTTAAAATACATATTAAACATCCAAGACCCGAGAACAAACATTCGTATTATTCATACAAATATCTGTCCCGGCCGGGATTCGAACCCGGGACCTCAAGCTTCGTAGTCAGGTTCTCTAACCACTGGGCCATCCGGTCGTCTATATCAACATTAACATTCTTCTTATTGTATTTGTATTTCTTGTTATGTGCAATAAAGAATTGACATACATACATACATACGTTATTTTTGCTATTAACAGCTAATAAATGTGCAATATTTTGTTATTACTTAACTCCAAAAAAGAGCAGGTTAGTAAAATGTGTTTTTTCTAACCTACTTAAATAGGAGGAGGTTGTCAAATCGATTGTTTTTTTATTGTAACTCACAATTTTGTAATTTATGAACTGTTCACAAAACTATTTTTGGTGATTGAAAACACTTCCAATTAGGTCCCACTGTCACCAAGTCAAGATTTGATAAGTGAATCCTTTGGGGATTGAGGTAACACTTCCAGATTTGTAGGGGCGGCACCTATGTGATTTCACAATTCCACTAATTAAATAGGTCCACGCAAATTAAAAACAATGCTATTTAATTATACCTACTGTTGAATAAAACATCACTACAATGGATTCATTCAAAGCTTTTATTACAATAGATATCTTATAATAAGCTACATCAGATATTCAATATTCTTGCACTCGCTCTCCGCTTTTGCCTCGCGCCACGTGTAAAAGGCACCATTCAAACTGCTAATCGAGTTTGTCGGCCGATGGTATCTCTGAACGCGCGTTAATAATACTAACGCCTCTGCCTCCTCGGCCCATCACATGTTATGATAGGTGTGATGTGATAGATATGATGCACTGCAGAATTCTGATGACCTTCACGGACGCACCTTGCCTTAAGAAGCGTAGGTTTAACCTGTGATTCTAATTAGTAATACTAAACTTCTGGCGCATCAGGCCATCGCAATTTATGATATTATGATAGGTGTGATGGATGTGGTGTGATAGGTATACACTGTAAAATTTTTAATGACCTGAAGGTCCACACCTTACGTTAGAAGGTTTATTATTATTATTTTATTCGACTGGATGGCAAACGAGCAAGTGGGTACCCGGTGGTAAGAGATCACCACCGCCCATAAACATCTGAACACCAGAGGTATTTCAGATGCGTTGCCAACCTAGAGGCCTAAGATGGAATGCCTCAAGGGCCAGAAATTTTAGTGACAGTAACACAACAGATTATATTCGGATCTTGGATTACCTGGCGCTAAAGTTAGTATATAAGACTTAAGGGCTGTTTCACCATCCATTGATTCGTGTTAACTGACTGTTAAATGTGATGCCGTCTCCGTCTATTCGAACAACACAATTAGAGACGGCATCACATTTAACCGTCAGTTAACACTAATCAACCAATGGTTGGTGAAACAGCCCCTTAGGGCCTAAACTGTTTCACCACTTGTCAACTAACTTTAAGTGACGGATATCAGAGACGCCGTCTCTGTTTGTATTGTCCGAATAAACAAAGACGGCATTACTTTTATCTGACACTTAAAGTTAGTTGACAAGTGGTGAAACAGGCCATTATACTTATTTATGTATTTATAACTTCTCATGGACATATACACGACTTTGAGTAACGACTTGTTACAAAATTATTTAAAGATTGCCAATCAGAAATATATCATATTGTTTAGATTCGCCGAAAACAATGCTTTGGGTAGGTACAAAATACCTTGTGTACTGTGCCACAAAAGAGTCCATTTGCTTTGAATGTAAAATAATAGCTATTGTTCTAGGCACCCCAATAAATAATAGCGGGAAGCTATTTGCGCTTATCGAAGGTATATCGTTGAGTATTAATCATAACAATGAAGAAATATTTAACCTACATAGATGTAGCTGAAAATAAAGGTCATTTGTATATCAAAAGATAGTACCTACCTACATTACACTTTTCATAAATAAGTACTTAAGTGATCACTATTGTTCTTTGTCACTATAACGTCATGTTTGAAAAGCCATACGAAATTGTGTAACGACTGAAAGCGACAAGAGGACAAGAAATGATCACTTATTTAAGACATTAACTGTACCTGCATTACTTACAAAAAAAATGTCAAATAGAATGGAAAACAAGCAAATGGACCACCACCGCAGGTAGTGGTCATCCATTGTGGTGGTGGTGGACATCCGCAACATCAGAGGGTTGCAGATTCGTTGCCAGTTTAAAAGGCAAATACATAGAATACTTAGCATAAGTGCCAGTAATTTCATTGGCTCTCTAACTTTTTAACACGTTCGCGCGTACGCCCAAAATTTTTGGTCAATGCGATTTCGCACAACTTTTTTCATACAGTGAGACGTCACGTCATTACAAGTTGAGCTTTGACTTTATACAGAAATAATTAGTGTTACGGCGCATGCGGAATTAACCGTCACCGTTTATAGACGTTCTACCGTACAACTGATATTGTGTTATACATTATTCTTAACAACGTCATATCACGACAATATTATCGAGTCGTCAAGTGACGTTGTGTCACACAGTGACGTAACAAAATACTACAATATCGTAGCAACGTCATATTACGGCAACATGATCGAAACGTCAATTGACGTTGTGTCACAATGTGATGTAACGTTATACTAAAAGAATAAAGCAACGTCATATTACGGCAACATGATCGAACCGTTAAATGACGTTGTGTCACAATATTACGCTACATTATGAAATAAGAATATATCAACGTCACATTACGGCAACTATATCAAACTGGGAAATAGCTTTTTCTTGTTTTAGATGGATAAAAAACTACAAGTGCCTAATAAATGCTTCTATGCATGTCTTTGAGGAAGTTCAATCATCGCGAGAAACATTACATGACCCTTATATTGATGACGGGTAGTTTGGATCAGATGCAGACTACAGCCCAGGAGGAGACGAAGGTTCCAGCGCGAGCAGTGTTAGTAATATCTCCGTAGGTACGTGCACCAATCACAGCAACGTCTTTCCAGAAAGTCGGCCACAAACTACCAAAGCAGCGAAGACTCTGACTCGGCTAATGTTATATACATATAAGAATGTATATGCATCTTCCAGTTCGGACAGTACTTTTTAAACTCGTTTGGCACTGAAACCTAACAAATATAAAAATAAACTATAACCCAAGAAGCCAAGGCCAATGCATTACGTGCTCGGTAAGTGTGATGATGATACACTAACTAATCGGTATTATCTGAGATTGAAGTTAGAGTCTAATATAAGGAAATGACTTTACCTCAAAGATTATCTCACTATCACAAGACCCGGCTAAACTGCAACATAGATTTGGAAAAAGCTCTTACACAATAACTTTGCTACCTGAGCAGGAATCAAACTGAAAATACCCTAACAGCGTCATTTTTACTCCTTGAACAAGAAACCAGCTCGGAAATTATTGATGATAGTGAGGTTTCACATCCAACACCACCATATCCTAGAAATAAAGAGGGTAACCAGCTCTCTAATTTTTATCATCGAGAGATCATCCTAGACATCTTCTTTTACCGGTTGCTGAGAGCATGATGCTACCAGTATCTAGCTGTAGCATCATGCTCTCAGCAACCGGTAATGAACGGTAACGAACTGGTACTACGAGATGTATGTTGTAATTGTAGCTTAGCCAATTTTTCTTGTATTTCATTAATGAAATATAAAGAGAAATTGAGCTTGGTCCTTCCGCCGGAGCTTGTGCCTGTGGAGATCCTTGATCTGTTTCCATCATTTCAGGGTGCGACGCTGATACTGGAGTACTATCGTTACCGGTTGCTGAGAGCATGATTCTGCAGTATCTAGTAAAAGAAGATGGCTAGAATGACCGATAATAAAATATAGAGCTGGCTACCTTCTATATTTCCAGTGGTGGTGTTCAATGTGAAACCTCACTACCATCAATAATTTCGGAACTTGGTTCTTGTTCAGGGAATAAGAATGAAGCTGTTAGGGTATTTTCAGAGTTTGATTCCTGTTCAGGTAGCAAAGTTATTCTGTAAGAGCTTTTTCGAAATCTATGTCTGGTTGCAGTTCAGCTGGGTCTTGTGGTAGTGAGATAGACTCTGAGGTAAAGTCATTTCCTAAGACTCTATCTAAGATATCAGATGATACCGATATAGTTAGATCATCCTCACACTTACCGAGCACTTCATGCCTTGGCTTCTTGGGCTGTTGTTTATTTTGATATTTAGTTCGGCTTCAGCGCCAAAAGAGTGTCAAAAATACTGTCCGAACTGGAAGATGCATATACTGTATATATAAATATAAAACTATGACATTCTAGCTGAGTCAGAGTTTTTGCTGCTTTGGTAGTTTGTGGCTGACTTGCTGGAAAGTTGTTGCTGTGATTGGTGCACCTACGGAGATATTACCAACGCTGCTCCTTCGTCCTTGCTGGAACCGTCGTCTCCTCTTGGGTTGTAGTCTGCATCTAAGCTAAAACTACCCGTCATCACTATAGGGGTCAGGTAATGTTTCTCGAGATGATTAGACTTCCTCGAAGACTTGAATAGAAGCATTTTTACGTGCTCGTAGTTTTTTATCAATCTAAAAGAAGAAAAAGCTCTCAAATCAATCGAGGATAATAATATCTAGCAGTATTATTCATAATATTATTACAGCAAGAACTACCCACAGATATTCCAAGTAATTACTCGTCTAGACGTGAGAAATAAGTCGGTAATTGAGTTAGAACCATAGCATCTAAATTCCCTAAAAACTCACTAAATACAATAAAAAACCCATCCGAGTAAAAGTTTATAATACTAAGAATGTAACATATAACAAAAATATACTATTTTTCATACAAAAATATTGAAATAATACTAACGATGTGTGGACAAATTCGTTCCTGAATCAATCTGCCGCTACCAGGGCGAGCGCGTCCTCTGTCACGTGAACAGGATGACTGAATGTATGGACGCGGGAACAAAATACAGCGTCTATCGACGTTGTGCGTCTGTGAGTAGTCACATTTAAGAGTGCGTGCGTCGCCTCTTTTGGAGTCAAAAAATGTTATACTATGTGGCGCACGATTTTTGGTAATTTAATGTGATACGGCGCAAGGATGGAACTCCTGCAATTTATTATGGATAGCGAGCGTCCGACCACGTAGTTCCTTTAACATTTTTATAAAGTCTGACGTGATTAGACGATGTACCACAACGCATAGTACCCTATTTGTCGGCTATAGACGGTGGTCACGCGAACGTGTTAAGCAGGAATAATAATAATACAACAGCACAAGCATTGCTGCGTACCGACAGGATTAGCAGCAACATTGGTTGATCTGGATTTTTTTATTGTTTGAATGATTTGGTGTCACTGTGATCAAAATCCCTTTTGTAGGCGGTAATTATTTTTGATCATATAAAGTTTCATTTACAAAAAAATTCGTGGGGTTGAATTGTGTTCTATTTCCAGATTAAACACACTCAATAAAACACGTTCATAACATTTCTTGTAAGTACGTCTAAAAGTATCACGATTCAAGGAAAAACTTATTATTCTGGTTATGTGTGGCATCATAATAATAACAACTGGCAACCCTTGGCGGAAAATTTGAAAGAATATTGAAATTTCAATTGTTTCCATTATTCTTTCAACTTTCCTGTTATTGTTGGGGTTGCGAAGGAAAATAATGGATAGACTGTGTTTCTGCTTATTATTCATTGTCCCGAAGGGTGCCCGAGAGCTTTCCCTGCTCCGTGATTCGGCTAATTTTTTACAGCAACAAAACAAGTAGCACCTCTCGAAATATTGAGCTTTATGAAGGGAAAGTTATTTTTTGACACGATAATACGCAAAAGCTCTACGAATAAAAAATATTTCCTTTGTGTTTATCGGTCGTGCTACAGGAAAAACGAACCTGCTACCGAAGTATTTTCTTTCTCTTTAATAAAACTAGTCAATTGAAGAAAGACCGACTACTCCTATACAATACATGAAAGGCTTTAATGAACCTCGCCATATTTTAAATCAAACATCCAATTCAATTCGAACCAAATCGATCTGCTACGCTCATAATCAAAACTTCGTGATGCAACAAAAAACTAATTGACAACAATCAACAACGTTGCAACAAAAAACAATATTTTCTATCATTGTCATTAATAATGGTTAGAAAAAAGTCATTCACACCTTTGGAGCGCTAACATGACAAATGCGGCGGAGGCGGCGGCACAAAGCCGCGTGCGCGCGCGCCGCAGGGCGTCCCAGCCTAAATATTAATTATCTACAACACAACGAACACCTTTTAAAAGATTATCGCGAGTTTATGTAGCGTAATGTACGTACATCGCGATAGCGCCGCTGCCGGACGCGGGGGATTTGCTCGTCTTCTGGTGATGCCGCGGTGCGTCTTATACGTTTTTATTGCAGATTTTCATTATAAGTATTTAAGTATATCGCTACATAGAAAAATTTAACCACATTTTATCCCTATCCTTACTACTATTCTAAATGCAAAAGTAACTTTAATTGAAAATACAAACTGAAATATAGATGCACAGAAAAACCAGAAAAATAAGACCAACACTGGGAATCGAACCCAGGTCCTCAGATAAAAGTAAAAATTTGGAATTGAAATAAAAAATACAAAAAGATTTCAAAAAACCAATCTTAAAAGTAACTTTGTCTATCTATCTGTCTGACGTTACCTCTTGACGTTTAAATGGCTGAACCGATTTAGATATAATTTGTTATGGAGATAGTTTGTGACCCTGGGAAAGACAAAGATATTTTAATTGATGAAACACCTCTAGTAAGTCAGTAACATTAGGTATTTATTTTGTATATTCTATAAGCATCGTGTCGAGTATCGAGTTGGTTCGTTCGTGCATTGATGTCCTCTTCGATTTGATGTTAAATTGATTTGGCAGACTCCAACTTACTAACTTTATATTCTTACCCCCAAAAACCAAGTAACAGTCCACAGTAGAGCGGCGTCTAAAATAATGATATTTCAGCCGCATTTATTGACCTTGGCTGGCATCACTCATTATTTGAATGTGGAATTAATTATAATTCATACTATCCCTTAATCCTTATTGTAATGGCAAACTTGTAAATTCATTTAGCAGACCTCAGCTTACTTGATAAGCAATAACCTAGTATTAGTCCACAATAGAGCGTTCGTTAGTGATAGATATGTAATGATATTTCAGCCGCACTCATTGACCTCGGCTGGTATTACGCATCATATGGACGTAGAATTAATTAGGTTTGCTGTATTAATATATGCTGCCCCTTAATATTTATAGTAATGGTATACTTATTCTGAGTTGATTTAGCAGACTCCAACTTACTTCATATTCTAACAATCTACACCACCAAGCAAGCAAATATCAGTCCACAAATAGAGCGGGGTCCGTTAGTGTAATGTAATGATATTTCAGCCGCACTCATTGCCTCTGCTAGCATCACGCATCATTTGAATGTGTTATCAATCCATACTAATATAATATTATAAATGCGAAAGTGTGTGTATTTGTGTGTATATTTGTCCGTCTTTCACGTCGAAACGGAGCGACGGATCGACGCGATTTTTGGCATAGAGATAGTTTATGGGCCCGAAAATGACATAGGCTAGTTTTTATCCCGTAAAATGCATAGTTCCCGAGGGAACAATGCGCAATAACCAAACTCCACGAACGCTAGTTGTGATATAATTCATGCTCTGCTATCCCTTAATTCTTACTGTAATGGCAAACTTCTAAGTTGATTTAACAGACTCCATTTTAGGTACTTGATATACAAAAACCGAATATCAATTCACAATAGATCGGCGTCCGTTAGTGTAATGTAATGATATTTCAGCCGCACTCATTGACCTCGGCTGGCATTACGCATCATTTAGACGTAGAATTAATTAGGTTTGCGGTATAAATCGTGCCGCAGGCGACGGCGCCATGTGCTCGCGCTAGGCACAAAGAATTCCGTAACGGATAATACAGCGTTATTATGTATCTGTATCCGGTATGAACTTTAACTAATAATACCTGCGTGTGAGTACTAAGAGGTACACATTTTTATTAAGTATGTAGCATTTATAATACCTAGAAATTAGTCATTGGCATTAGTACAAGTAGAAATTTTATTACGATGCCAAGTTTTTTGCGGTTTTACTTAGAAAATAATTTATAACCCAGAATAGACAAATAGAAGCAAATAAGTATAACAAACAAGTTAACTTATACTAAATATTTCCTTTTCTAAATTATATTTAAACTCTGATCTTATGGATGTCTAGTTGCTGTCTTTCTATATAATATCTCCGTGTTAGACGTGAGAGACTTTTTATGAGTCTGGCCAGACAATGCTAAACATTATACTGTTAGCTCTGCTCTTCATTTGAGAGTTCAGTAACTTATACCTTTCGACAAATTTAATTAGCAATCGTAAAAAAAGTTTTTTTTTTTTAATTTATTTATTATTAATTAAAATTATAAGAGCTTATTTTAGTTTTTAGCTACCTGATAGAGTGTAGCAATGCGTGGTACCATTACTCTACGTGCTAATTGTGGGTGCCCTCTATTTCGCATACTTTTTAATGTCCGAAACTGGTTTCGCATAATTTATTTACGTCGAATCTTAAACTTGCCGAAATTTAGTTCGGCATAATTCTGGGTAAGCCGAATAATGGTTTAGCCGAATTTATTTAAGCATAATATTAACATAGCCGAATTTTATTATGCATAATCTTGTTTAGCATATATGTAATTTAGCCGAATTTTGATAGGCCGAAATCCTGTCCAAATATATGTTCGAAAATAAGTTACCTAATTACTATTTATGACTAGAAACATGTTCTTAGGTTAGGTTAGAATTGTATTTGTAACGGAACGAACAACCACCAGTAAAAGAGGCTTGGGCATAAAGCGGAGGGACAGGGGGGCGAGCCCCCGCAATAAAGAAAACCCAGGTAACATCATTGCTCACCTATAGGTTAGGTTAGGTTAGTATTTTGTCAAGGCGCGAAGCGTCTTAATAGGCGGAATAGGAGCTCCGCGAGGCGGAGCTCCGTCGACTTCGTCTCAGAATCGTTAAATTCATATGAATATTTGCTTTCCAGACATAAAATTGGTGTTACATTAAGTATGCGAAAGTAACTTTCTGCGTAACTAATTTATGCGTAAGTAATTTTCTGCCTAAACAATATTCGGAATTCACAAATTATGCGTAAATCCCATTCGGCTTACATTGGTTATGCTTAAAAGAATTCGGCGTAAACTGTTAAGCGAAAACAGTTTCGGCATAAGTACTATTATGCGTAAACAGATTATGCGAAATAGAATTATGACATAAAAAATTATGCGTAAGCAGGGGGAACCGCTAATTGTTGAACTACAATAGTTACCTACATAGAACAATACATAACTGACCCTCTTCTCTTAAAGCACTTGTACCCCAACAGAGGCTGGTCGTAGCCATCGGTTGTACCTAATGTGAATTAATATCTTATTCCGAATCTTCATAACCACGTTATTGTGAAAATAGTGTGCTGTTTTCCTTTAGTTTAATCTTTAGTCAATGTCATGGTCAATTGAATAAAAAGCGATATTTCAATTTGTTTTTTTTTTGCTTGACAGTTTGCGTTATAAAAAATACATCTTAGCGGCGGATATGCCGTATTTACATAACAACCAGTATTATAATAAAATACAAATCAAATATTATAATTTCCCGTCCAACTCTGAATGCAACCGGATCGACAACAGTCGCCGCCGACCACGTAAGCCTCGACAACTAGTCAAATAAATAACTTCCAACAACAAATAATTCTCATAACTAAACCAACGCGGTGCTTTCGGGACGGACCGAAACAAATCAAACATAAAATGCGACCAAGTAATAAGGTATTTAGGGACTAATGTCGTGTTTCACTAAATGGCGAGCGGACCAAAGGTTCTTTAAATCCCTACTAAGCGATACACATTTCCATCTGACGGCGGAAAGTCGATCCTTATGACGCTGGATAAGAATTACATTCGATCATCGCACTGAACACGTTAAGTTTTATGAGAACATTAAAGGTGGGAAATCCGAGAGGAGTGTTAAAACGCAAGCGAGCAGATGGCGGCGGCGGCCGCTGATACAAACTCAATTATTTACACTCAATAAAAAGGACATTATACGAGCATTAGAAAATAACCTGTAGTCGGAGAGCGCTCGAGACAGGCTGGCTGTTTACGAGATAAGAAATTACCTGGAGGAATAGTTATACCATATACCAGCCAGGCCGCCCGCCTACGTTTAAACACACGAGCTTAATACGTTTTTTAACGATTTAACTTAATATTGGAGAAAATAATTCCCGTGAGTTAATTAAGCGGCATTGTCGGCGGGAGGCTGTAAGTCTAAGGATATATACCGGCGTATGCGCTGGCGAGTTTCACTCGCGCTAAGCATGCCGTTCGTGACGGCTGTAACACACACACCCTCCCACTGCCTTTAGCGGAATAAGTAAATACCATGGCCATAATAAACAAGCCCCTTGCCTGTTTTCGTGAACAGATCTTCGTACATCTAGGCTAGTCAAATCTTCGACACCCTGACCATTTTTGACTCTTTACGACTATCGCAAAACAAATTGGCAAACGCTTGCCTTGTGTACGATCTTTTTTATGTTTTAATTATACACTGCCAAAAGGCTATGAAAGTACCACACTTAGTATCTGCTAAGTGTAAAATTTGATATTCGTCACGTTATAAAATATAAACCGTATTCGATAGCGGCGAATTCTTCATTAGTTATTCCATTCCGAATTGGTTAAATAAAATGGCTCGCCTTCCTCGTATTAAAAGCTAATATCAAAAAAAGAATAAGAACAAAGCGGATTTAAAACTAATCTATTTATGACATGACTCACGTTGAACATAAAAAACAATCTATTCTCTACTAAAATATACTCAAAATGGATATTTCCTAGACTTACCGTGCTTAATCAGAAATAGCATTTATAGCATCCTTGATCCCGTCATGGCAAATATAAAACAAATGTTGCTTGAAAAAACACAGGTAGACGCAAATATTTGTGAACAATTTGTAGAATTCACACTTAATAACGTTGATTTTTTTCAACGAATGTTTAGGAGCTGTTGGCGGCATCCTCAAAGGCCCAATCATTAGGGCGATATGACCATGAGTGAGGTGCTATGATTGCTTCTCTTCTCTGGGATACCGCAACAGGTGACAGCGACCTTCACAAAAAATGATAAGTAGGTAATCTAAAGTGGTTGTATTGTTTTTTTTAACGGTATTTTACTTTTGTGGTATTTGAATGTTTCTATTTTTGTATTACCTACTAAAACAAATAATGCAAGGTAGCATTGAAAGGTGAAGATTATTTTATATTATTTTAAAAATATTATCTAGTAAAATTTGAGTTATTTCGTCTCATTTCTATACAACAACGCGCACTGGATGAAAATAACAAAGAGCCATTCAATATTAGTTTGTGTTCCGACATTGATATTAAAAATTATTTTTTATTTACAATTATTCAGCCAGCATGAAGCGTATCATTTTAATAAAAGCGCATAGACTGTGACAAACTGTCCACAATGCACTCGTAATTGTGATACAAAACATTGTAGTTGCATGTATTGTAAGGATAAAAACATTCAGATAAATGTATGCCATGTAAAACACTGAATTACAATTCTAATATCTACAACATAAGATTTGAAATACTTCGCTTATTTCAATATTTCCACGTTAAATCAATGTCCTGTAGTCTTCTGTTTCTTAAAAATATAAAGCCACTGCTTTTATTTTGTAACCAAGAACACATTTGAAATTATAAATAATTCGCTTTAAAATCGTCGCATAAAAATGTGTTTCCAAATATTTGTGCTCCGCTTCTGTTTACGGAAGAAACAAGTTCGATTCGTTTGTTAATTCTTATAGAAAATATTGTAACTTTTGTCTCTCTTGAGAAGAAAGAACTTAAGGAAAAATGGATTTCAGTCATAAACAATTGGGCTTAGATATTTATCGTTACACTAAAATGGTCACCCAAAGTTTGATAGGCCACATCTTAATGAATATTATAACAGCCAATTTTGAGGTCATTTACCGCACCTTGACGCCAAACCACATGTCGTGAGAAGCACTTACAATGTAGGTAGCGGAGCGATCTAACAATAATTTCAGATGCTTAAGAGAAAGCAATTTGATATAAAATCCCATAAGCGTTGGTGATGGGGCTGGTTGGACAATGCGGCGTATTCGGCATACGAAGTACGAGGACGTCTTCGGTCCAATGTTAAGTTAATATCTCTAAATTACATAGTGGATGGATAAGAGACGCTTCTGTCTTCTTGTAGCGCGACCGATTGAATTTAATGGGCCTATTTGCGCAGACGCCGACAATTTAGCGCGACGTGGCCGGCGTACAGATGGATGGAGAGATAATGCCGTAACTAGCTATTACAGTATTAGGATGGATTACCTATGCCTGTGAGCAGTCGCGTTACCTGGGGTAATGCCAACTGTCATAACTATACTCATATCAGTTGCATGTTTAGTGCAATTTGAGATGGAAATTTATCAGTGTGACACACGGAGCTATGTTTAAATAGAAATTGACCTCTTCCTCCTCTATCTTAATGTTTGATAGGTACCTCATCACTCTTGCATGTTGCCACACTGCAGTTGCCTTCGTTTAACACAAGTGAGAATGGTGAATTGTCCGAATTGGGGTTGGTAATTTAAATAGGAAACGTGCCGATGATGTAGGTATTCTAAAACTGACGCTGGTTTCACCTTACTTGCTTTATCCTATTCCATATAGGAACTATGCGTACAATGTGTGGTATAATAGTAGGTAAATAAAAAAAAATCATTCACACTATTCTGAGGTAGGTATAGTACCTACTTATACCATAAATGTGACTAACTAGGTATACTCGATTTGGATAGATACTTAACTAAATGTAAACAAAACAATGTCAATTGGTGTCTTAAATATTGAAATTCCCCCATTAAAAAAAAAATATGACTGTTGAAGTTTGTTTACATTTAGTTAAATACCTATCCAAACCAAATATAACAAAAAATTTAACTGACTACAAAAAACCATGAAAATAATTTTCTACCACTCTGAAGTAGATGCCTCAGCACGAGCCGGTAGGAGTGGACCTATAGTCACCTACCTCACCTACGCACTACATATTGAGCTTCACTCCTGCTGGCTCGTGCTGAGGCACCGACTTCAGACTGGTAGAAAATTATTTTCATGGTTTTTTATAGTCGGTTCAATTTTCTGTATTAATTTTATTTTCACCCAATAAGTACTTATTTTTACAATAGTTTCATGTCAACTGCTCGTCACCTTTTACAAAAGCTTGTTTTTTCCGATACAGAGACTTCTTTATTGAGGAGTACTGGTGCTTCACCACCCATTCCATTTCACCATATGCATTACGAGGAGCATAAATTGCTAAGCAACTGTGAAAGTACCTAATTGAAATTCAACCCATGAAATACTTGTTATTAAGTAGTAACTGCAATGGTCAACTGTGGTCTTCATCATCAGTTCCACTTAACCAAATGATAATTTTCAAGAGAAAATGCACGGCACGAGTTACTACTAAATATATCAAAACTATCATATGTGTCCCTACAACATTAGAAGAGTGCTTATGGGACCTAATTGGAAACATTCCTAGACGAAAGCCAAAAATAATAATTTCAAATCGTTTCATAAACATGACGGAGTTCTGAGGTAACAAAAATTAAAAAAAATACAACTGAATAGATAACCTCATCCTTTTTTTGAAGTCGGTTAAAAACATGTAAACATGGCGCGCAGCGCGACGGTCCATAAGACGCGAACAAGTCAGGGTAGTTAGCACCCCACGCATTAGTTTCAGACGATTTACTGTTAAAGTGCTATAATCTAAACCCTGAAACTTAATAATGCTGAAGTTAAATTTAAGGACTTCCAAAAAGAAGGGTTCAAAAAGTTTCAGAGAAACTTCACAATCAGTTTTTATGATTCTTTTACTGTACTAATGAGAATTTTATTGAAAAATTAAGGACTACCCGTTATTGTTTTATTATTTCCTGTCAAAAATAAGCTCAGTGTAATAAAATATGGTAGACAATAAACAGAAAAAAAGCCGTTAGTACTTACCTTAATTTGTTTTATGTTTTACGCTTCAGTACTTGTACGTACTTATAAGTACGTTTATTATGTTTCTACTTATATTTTGAACATGAAACTACCGTGAGACGGGCTACGAAATAGCCCGAAACATGTCGAGCTAAACTCGATTTAAGACGTGTTTTTCTACTTATATTGCCCAAAGTAATCGTTCTTTAAGCTGCTAATTTTGTTTTGTACCTACATCTATTCACAAGAACTGGCACGAATGGATTGAAAAACTCAAAATAACACACTTTCAGTTTCTAAGTAGGGGAGCCGATCGGAGGGACAGACGCACAAAAATCAATTTTAACCTATCGAAAGCTTCTGGTTGTCAACCAACTAAACGACAGAGTTTGTGCTGTTAAAAGCAATACAGCAAGCTGTCTATCCTTACTGACATTACCTTAATAGCAACAGCAGCTTATCTGTTTATGTAGTAACACGTCGTCGATCTTCGGTGGCCGCGGGCGCCTCCTTCGTCTGGTACCTGAACATTTTACCAGGCCCTAGGCGCGAATGCGCTGCCTAGCAAAGCCTAGCCGTGAGGATAGAATTATGGCCATATTTTATTTCGCATTAAAGCCTAGGTAGCTAGTATTTATATCGTTTATTAACGCTACATTGTTACCCATGCAATCCTGGTCAGGTTTTTAGTTTTTTCGATTCCACTCTTTTTTTGTCACAACTTTGTAAGCAAAAAAAACTACTCTAAGTATTACTCGAAAAAAAGCTTATAACAAGATGTGGTTGTTTTCCTTATGAAATTTGTTATATGTATTATAATATACTAATTTTCAATTTTTTTGTTTAGTTTTTTCAAGCCAATGGTTTAGTTTATAAGAAGGCTTAAAAACGACAAACAGATCCCTAAATCGAAAAAAAATAATTATAAATTGAAAGGAACTACTTAATTCTGAATTTTTGTAAAAAATAAGATAGTAAACAAATGAAAACAGAAAGACACTAGCTATGTATCTACCTAGATAATGCTTTTTTTTATTTTGCCAAGTTCCTTATTGTTTTGCTAGTACAACCGGTACCGGTAGGTTAGTACCAAAAATAATTTAGTGTGATATTTTTTAGATCACCTGGCAGGTAAAAAGTCCCACCAAAATTATCTGTCTTTTTTAATCTTATTTTTTAGTTCTAATAGGTAATACCACAGAGAACATACTTACTCTATTAAAATTTCAAGTTGCCTCAAATATATTTATTTCTTATATTTCTTTGCAAAATATTTTGCACACAATGTTAAAATCTCGACTAAGCCGTCTGGCTTATTTTTTTAAATTCTTTAAACATTCAACAACAACATAAAAAAATTGTATATTGCCTCAAACATATTTAGGAGTTGATTTAGCCCCGCTACTCATCAGCGGCCAGATTTAAAGACCCAGTGTTGGGGTATAATACCAAAATGATCAAGCCGAAAACTTGTGTTTTCAGATTGCCTCAAATGCCTACCTAAAAATTGGTACCAGCTCTCGGACTATAATTCCAATCCAATCATATCTATAATAATATGACATGGGATACATGACGCCAATGACAAAATAAAGTTTTTTTGGGTTATATTACAATTTTTAAATTTTTGGTGCAATTAACGTTTGAAACAATTTAACTTCAAGAATTATTTTCAAATGGCTACATTAATTACCTAGGATCTAGAAACGTGTAATAGGTTGCAACTGCATACCTATCGATAAATACCTGCACCCCTTAAACAACATTGCAAGATTAATTTAATGACAACGCGTATGGCACGAAGACAGATCGAGTATGCCTGAGCGCTAGTTACATCATTACAAGCTCTAGTTACAACCGCAGTTCCCGCTAATAAGGATCATCTCCCATCATTTCAACTCTCTCTAACCCAGCATCGATAAGTACCCACCTACCTACTTCTTTAATCATTGCAATTTCGAAACAAGCTCAAGCGTTGTCGGTGTCGAATAAATTTTGTATAATGTAAACGTGATAACAATTTAAATTCCTCTGTAAAGGGTCTCGAGCCGACAAAAACAACAAACAAACTGAGAGGAGCGCGATTGGCGCAGCGGCGGAGGGCGGCGCCGCGGCCGCCCCGCCCGCCTCGCGCCGCAGTCTCGCTCGCTCGCCCAGTCCATAGCTTCCACTCCGCTGCGAGGGTCGTGTGGCCTGTAGCTTGCAAACCAGTTGACACAAACCATAAAACGTTAACGGGAGTGTGCTAAAATATGCCGAGACCCACACGTGAGTCTTACGGAGACCAAAAACCACCGTTTTCATATATAGCTTTGACCGCGATGGCGATCTGGAGCTCGCCGGAGCGCATGCTGCCGCTGTCGGAGATCTACCGGTTCATCACGGACCGGTTCCCGTACTACCGGCGCAACACGCAGCGCTGGCAGAACTCGCTGCGCCACAACCTCAGCTTCAACGACTGCTTCGTGAAGGTGCCGCGCCGGCCGGACCGGCCCGGCAAGGGCGCCTACTGGACGCTGCATCCGCAGGCCTTCGACATGTTCGAGAACGGCTCGCTGCTGAGGAGACGCAAGCGTTTCAAGCTGCATAAAGGGGAGAAAGATAGTTTAAACGCAGAGTTGCAAGCGCTGGCGAGTTTTAATAGAGCGTTTTTGGCTCGTCAGGCGGGTGGTCCGCCGGCTCCTAGCATGGGGGGTGAGGGTCTTTACGGGCCGTCAGTTAGTATGTGTTCGAGGGTGAGTCCGGAGCGGTTGGAGGCGGTGGATACGGCGGCGCTGCTGCCGGCGGGGCGGCGGCCGCGGCGCGCGTTTACGATCGCGGCGCTGCTGGAGCCGGAGCCGCGGCGCTCGCCGTCGCCGGCGCGGGCGCGCTGCCCGTCGCCGGCGCGGGCGCCGCGCTGCCCGCTGCCGCTGCCGCCGCCGCCCTACCTGCTGGCCGCGCAGCGCTACCACGCGGAGCTGCTGGCCGGACTGCAGCAGTCCTGCCTGCCGCCGCTGTGGACGTGGCGGGACACCAGCCAGTTCTCACATTACACGCTTAATTCATGAATGGTGAGTGAGTGTTTTTATATACCTTATTACCTATTATCTACCTATCTGACATATTTTGCATCAACTAAATACAAAAACGATGAATGAAAATACATAGGTCCGACTTGGACGACTCTATCAACAATGTTACACGAGTAAGCCCATAGTAAACATGGATCCACCTACTTATCGAAGCCAATATTAATTAGTTTGTATCTAGTTACATACATATATTTATTTAGCGTGATAATAGATATAACGGTTTACGCTATAGGTAACCTTTCTTACAGATGTTATATATATGTGCATACATGAGGCATTATGTTCACTTGACACCTACGAGTACTCGTACTTTTACCACAGGGTACAGTTAGTTGCTGTTCGTTACATAAAATATAAACACATTTTTTAGAGATTTGTAGGTTTATTCTTTTAAAATATATTTTTTATTACGGAGCTGTATAGCTACATTGTATAGGTAAGAGAAAAAAGATGGCTGCCTAAGCCCATCTAAGCCTGAATGAATGGTTTAAATGGAATGAACTGAATGTTCGGTTCGAACAGTTGCTTAGTTTGTAAACACAGGTATCAAAATCTTTGTTTGAAACTGCCGAGATTACAAATACCTACTTGTCTTAAAAGAAAATACTTAGTTATTAATCATATTCATCTTACTTTATCAATTATTACTCTAACAATTTAATTAATATAATTGTAGGTAAAGTTGACCATTAAAAAAGATTTTGTATTACGACGCCGACTCTATTAACACAAGAAAGATGTGGTTTGGATTTAATTTCCGAACACACACGCACACACACACACAGTGCGTCACATGCATACCTGCCTATTTATGATTCCATACATGTTTGTAATGTGATATGCAATACATAAATGAAATGAAATACAACCTAGGGCTCTTCAAGGCTAGAGTGAATAGGCTGAATTCACTGGCTCACTAAACCAGTGAGATGCACACCTTTGGCCTCATCTGCACTTTTTATCAGGTGAGATAGGGGTCAATCACGGGTTAGTTTTATGTAAAAAGGTGTATTAATAATATATACTAAATAATATACCAAATGCTAAACACAGATAAAAATAAATATTATGCAAATGTGATTTTTTGCCGTTTTTTGCTAATGCCTAATGTTGTATAGATACGGAACACTTCGTGCGTGAGTCCGACTCTCACTTGGCCGGTTTTTTTTTTCAAATCTTACGTCATTGTCATAAAAACTTTAACGTGGAAAAACTTTTCTCATTTTAACTATAGATACCATCAGCCAAATAAGTGCTCTACCACTAAACTTGATAATCGTTTACATGTAAAAAACAATAATGCCAATAGACGTGCCTGTCAACTTGAAAGTTCGACTTTAGCGACATGTTCATTTGATAGGAGCTCGTTTGAAAATTGATAAACCACTTATTTGGCTGATTGTACTTAAGCCACTTTTTCCTAAATTTGAATTGAATTGAACTATACGTTACCAAAACGTCAAAAATATCTATAGGTACACCTTTATACCACAAACTGTAACGGTGTTGTCTGTATAAATATTTACGCCCTCAACCAAACATTGCAACTGAAGGGTCCGCGGAAAGAACATCTAGTCTCTTTTTTTTTTAATTGAGATTTTAATCTCGAAATGTAGCGCTCACAAAGTACTATGACTTACCATTGAATTAAATAATCTGAAAACATTATAAAATGTATTTTTTTTTACTTTTAAAGAAATGGTAACCATAGTAATTGTTCGTGATGACTAACTTTCAAACTGCTATAACTCAAAAAGTTGCTTAGGTGACTAGACATGTTGTTTCTGTGGACCCTTCAACTTGAATAAAAGCTTGTCAATAAAAAATATTTGACGTTTAGCAAGTAAAGTGAGTAATTTACGTAGTAGAAAAAAAATTAAAACGTCAGATTAAAGAATATAAATACCTAAGTCAAGTTCACATTCAAATACTTGACAGGAGATAATTTTTAACCTTTCGTTATATCAACACGTAGGTAGTAGCTTCGTCTTCACTTATCATATTAGTGTTTGACATACTCGTGGGTTTTTTTATATTTACATGATCATATACCCTTTCGCGATGTACAAATTAAGTGTCAGTATTCTCTGATCCAATCAGGGTGTCGGATGACTTGCGAAAAACTTTTTTTTTTTTAGGTACCTAGGTACTTTTATCGAACTACATACTTGCGTGCAGTGGGTCAATTTGGTGTGTTCCCACTAGTTCTATTGACGGTACTATTTTAAGACTCCATTCCAGTACTGTCAATAGAACTAGTGGGAACACACAGTCAATTTTTAGGGTAGGCAGCGCTGGCAGTTTGCGTCTGCAGCAGTGCACCACCCTCCCGCAGCAGGCACACTACACGCCAAAATAATTAGCTTTTGCTTGTGACTCTATCTGCGAAGAATTCATTTATCGCGATCCCGCAAGATCTGTGCGTAATTCTCTGGGATAACTACTATCTTATGTCTCTATTTTGATACCCACATATTCCTTTCATCATAATCAACCGATTACTGGTGAACCCACCGGTTTAAGCGTGAAGAGGTAACTAAAGAAGATACGTCAGACTGAAAGCCAAACTTAACTTTGTAGTCTGAAAATAAAAATTAAGACTATACATCAATATACGTGTGGTTGATTTCAAACTAGGTACAAATTTTTTGCTGTGGAACCATCTACCTGTTGCGTACGACTTTAGCTGCAAATAATTCGTTTATCGTGCGTTACTATACACTTTTCCGGGATAAAACTATCCTGTCTCCTTTTCAGGATCTCAAACTATCTCCATGCCACTTTTCATTATGATCAATTCAGTATTTTAAAAGCATGAAAGCGTGACAAACAAACTTACTCAATTTCGCATTGACGATAGGTGTACTTATTCGTAAAGATTTAATTGCTCACGGACCTTGGTTCTTGCAAAATTTTATGATTCTGGGTCAACAGATTAATTACCTACCATTTAGGTTTACTTGCGAGTGTCAACTTGAGACAGGCGAACAACGAAGTGATACCTAACTACGTATTTTCTTTGGAAGTACAAAACCCTAAATGGCGAGAATGTCGGCAACGCGTAAATTAGGAATGAAAATATTAAAAATTAGCTGCTAAAGCTATGAAAGTCTATACGAAGCGAAGATATGGTCTAAATACGCAGCAGAAGCATGCTCTAATCTAAATGAGTATGCGATGTATATTACTAGACATCGGATTATATGCACTATCAAAATGCCAATACAGGCATGCAAATATGCAATAAAAAAGGGGCGAAATATGAACAATCAAAAAACATTCATTATTAATAATTTACATTATTTTCACGTTATATTTATTTGTATATACATATTTTCTATTTCTGCAGCTAAATGGGAACATGTTGATCGATTTGATATTTTTTTGATGAATTTTGGTAATTTTGTTTTATCCAAAATTCCATTAAATTCCGGGTATTTTTTACTGTAGCATATTTCAACAGAAATAAGATTTTCGTAGATAGTTTGAACGTTTTGACAGCATAATACAATACGCCTAACACGTAAAACAACTGAAATATGCACTTACAACGAAAAAGTACCGAAATATGCAATAACGCTATAAAAATATAATTATATGCAATTGCATATGCAAACATGCAAATGCAATGTCAATCTATTACTATAACCGCGATTTCGCTCGCATAAACAGCGACTAAATCTAGCAGTCGAATTTAAATTAAGGGTTTTTACAAAAATCCCATGACAATTCCCAAGAATTACCTACATGTGGTCTTCATTTACGTTACATGATAAGCACCCGTGAAAAAATCATGTTCATAACTTAACGGTTTTAGGATAAGTATAGGATACAAAGTAGCTTACGGTCAACTCTCTTCATACCAACATCCAAACCAAATGTGTCCAACCGTTTTAGTGTGAAGGAATGACATTTTTGTAGTGTGTATGATTAATAAGGACTTTATCTATAATGCCCGGGTATTATGAATAATGACAAACTGTACCGGGCAAAGTGATAATTATTATCTAAACTTAATTATTTCTCACACTGGCCGATCATTCATTATGATGATCGTACATGATCGTTGGGAAATTTGATTCAATCGGAAAGTTGTGCGACTATGAGCGCAGCGAGGAGGAGCGTATTAGGTTCAACTGTGACCAAAACAAGCACGAGCCGAGCGAGCGAAGCGAGCGTGCCGCCGCAGCGGATGGCGAGTGCCAGAATTAAATTTTACCATTAAAATAACTTAATTTACAGATTTTGATAGATGTTTAATAGATTCGTTATTTTTTACACAAAAAAAAAATGTAATGAGACACGTTTTTATTACTTTGCCCAATAAGGGAAAAACATTACCTATGTATAATGCCCGGGCAATGTAATTAATTGAATAGTTTTAATCAAATTGCTATCTCGTCGTCGTTGCGGTGTTGTGGACCAAAATCGTGTGTGTTAGCAAAATCATGAATGTTTTAATTAATACAAATCACGAATATGAAAAGTAAAATAAAGGATGCTATAAATTTTTCTTATTCCTTCCTTCTTGCATTTGATATGTGTTCCTTTAATCAAGATTTATTAAGGTCAAGCTTGGAATACCAAAAAGCCTAAATTAGAGGAAAATAAGTCAATGTAAACAGCGAAACTTCTTGATTGTTATGATAGTATCAAATTTTAGTGATTGTAACAACTTGGAGGAACTACTCTTGTATCAAAAGAAAGTTTTCACTGCGAGTAAAAACTTTTTCTTTGTCCGCAGGTAGAGGAACGTAAAGAAACATCTTGAGATAGCTCTAAGTATAAGTGAGGCCTAGAAACTCCGTATCAATGCGGAAACAAATTTGCCTACCTACCTACCTATTTAAGATATTCACAGAAACTATTTTCAATTTTGCTTGGTGGGAAATTCGATATTTGGAACATTTACCTCAAATCAAACTGATACATGGTGGTAAGTAACATTTTACACCATACCTACCTATACGATTACCCTATTTATAATTAAATTATAGTTATCATTGTTTTCAAATTATATTATTGTACCCAAATAAATATGTGTTACATAAAAATTCTAGTTTGGCAGCAAGTTATAATATTATCCTACATATGGCACTACAAATACATTTCTTAGGCCTTCACGGCAAATTAATAATCCTCAATAAAACTAGCATTCTAATGTTAGCGGTCATGACCGCAACCGACGACCGCGACACACGACCGCGAGCGTTTCGCGAGACTCACTGCTTAGTTCAAATTAATATGAAGCACTGACGGATACAAACAAGCGACCACGTCGCGCAACTTAATTCATACTAAGCAGTGAGACGCGCGACCCGGTCGCTGTTGCCTACACTGGAATAACCTCAAAGCTATGATGTTAAGACATGTTACATTATAGTGTTCGTATTTATATATATTTTTGTACCTACCTACTTACTTAAAATCAAGAATAACGAGCCTCTTTTCGTATCTATACATTGAAGGTGACATGGTCCATTTGTCTCGTCTACCTGACAGACTTAATTCGCTTACAAGCAAAATATAATATACCATAATTTTTCCACGATTGCTTCTGAGAAGAATTCGTTTATCGCACGCCTGCTGGAACTATATAATTTTATTTTCGGAGATAAAAGTATCCTACCTATGTCCTTTCTGTAGTTTAATACTACCACCTTACCAAATTTCATCACGATCGATTGAGTAGTTTAAGCCTCATTTGTTTCGCATTTACTTATAATATTAGTATGGATTACAGAATAAATTCAAGATGTGGAACTCATCATTTGACATTGTTATCCTTTGACGTAAAAACAATTGTTACCCTATTAATTTTGAGATTTTAGTTATATTTTACTGTCAACAATTATTGTAAGATTTGTTTTTTTTTTTCAGAGCGCCGCGCCACATTTTCAAATAAGTGTCAAGAAACAAGTTTGTGTAAAAATCTCAACAAAATAAATTGTTAAATGTATAGTATTTATTTATTAGGCTCGCTTAAAACATGAACGATGTTCTCAACTAGTTAGTTATAATGTTGTTTGAAACTGTGATATTTGTGTTAGAACTTAGTTAATATTATTATTTGTAAATAATGTACAGATTAGATTATATTTGTTGTAATAATTTATAATAGAAAATGTAATCTCAGGCTAATCGAAAGAAATAATAAAGAAATATTGTGTTTACTGTTTTCAGTTGTTTCGTTTGTATTGTAGTACTTTGTAAATTATATTGTTGTTGGTAGTACCTACACTGAAGTATGGTATAAATTTATTGAATTTAAGCACCCAAAAGGAATCAAAACGATAAAGCGCTGAAAAGTACTGGGCCATACTTTTGAAGTGTTAAATAATTGATTGATCCAGGCGTTACGCGTTATTTTGTACAGGTCCTCATTCAATTCATCAATAAACTACAATATTACCTTTACCTACATTTCTTCTCCGCTACAGCAAGCAAAAAAAGAAGCAAGGTAAATAATATTGTAATTTTTTGAGTTGTTGTAGTCAACACCGGGATAGAGCAAGAGAAGCGGTCGTTCTAGGTGCCAGAAAGCAAGGAGCGCCATTTTCCAGATTCTAGTGCAAAATAAAAAAAAATATGGTGCCTTTTGAGAGGTGCGGAAGCGGTATAGACAATCTCGCTCTACCTTGATCAAATGGCTAGAGCGGCGCTGTTTGTAAACTTTATCTGAGAAGATTATCTGATCTAGAAATTATCTGTTATGAAAAACGCATCACATGTAGCTCTAAAACTAAAGCAATAGAAGCATTAAAACTGAATGACTCTTAGAAAATTAAATTTGAATCTTTTCCAGTTTTTTCTACTGAGATGTATGAAATGTGAGCATTTGACCAGAATAACAAAAAAGCATTAGATGTAGAGCTTGTTTTTCATAAAAGGTATTTTTTACGAGCAAAGTATTGCTGTTAGCCTCTTTACAGCTTATTCGAAAAAAAAGAGAGAGCAAGCTGCCAAACTGGTCGCTCACTAAGCGGAAAAAAGACCTAATATTCACAAAGCCAAAATATCAGTAAAAGATCATAATTATTGTACATAATTTCTCCGGAATGCAATTTTCTTCTTTCAACGCCGATTTAAATGGCATAATAAGTCTCTTAATGTGTACCGACGCGCGGCGGTCAAAATTTGCTAACGAATCTTCAATATATGACTACGTAATGGAAAAAGGTAGGAGATAATTTTGAATATAGACTTCGATCAACAATTTTATATAATTGTTGATCGAAGAATATAGGCAAGAAAATCACTCTGGAAACTATCTGACGTAGAGCGGTGCTACGAATTTATTGAATAAATCAGGCGTTACTCGTACTATTGAACTAATAAATAATTTTATTTTCATTTTATTTTGTTGATTTTTGTTTAGTTTTAATTTATAAATAATTAAAATTCTGATATATTCGTAAATCTATAATAGATCACATACCTACACAAAAATGTTTTTAAAAAATACCACCGAAATAACGCTGAGGTTGGTTCCAAACGTTCACTCATTTATATTTTGGAAAGAGCTTATAATCGCGGTATAGCCCACATGGAAGAATATAAAAAGAGCAAAATACTTTTGGAACATTTCGAAAATTCCTTAGTGGCTTATGTGACACACGAAGCTGTTGTTAGTCAGTCAACTAGCCAGTCCCATTTCTTGGCGTAAGTATTTGAAATAAGTAACTACGGCTGTGATTTTGTCGTACTGCGCTCAACCGATCTAAAGTAACCCCAATAACCAGACTCATAGAAACTATTTAAACATCTTGATAAACTATTAAAAGCCGAATAAATAGAGTCAAGTGGCGAGTGTCGTTCATTGTAGCGTTCTAAGGGCGAGCGAAAACATTGCTCAAAAGTAGAAATCTTCCGACTGAGGATGATGATGATGATGTGATAAACTATTTGACCATAGTATTAGTAGCCCTAAAAAAATAAGAGCCAATCTTACCATGCTCAAATAATACAATTTACAGTTTTTTTATTTTATTTTAGCTGTCACACAAAAAATATTAGACCTTTCGCGGCTTTAACGAAAAATAATTCTAGCATTTTTTAAACATCAAATAATAAATGAATAAAGTTAACAATGATTTTCGAAAAATAAATAATTATTAAAATAATGCCTATAACGCCTTAATAACGGAATAGTTTTAGCAGCGCAAATAAATTACGACTCAGTAGCATAAATCTCGCAAACAACGGTGCGTGACTTTTTAAATATTTAATTTAATTAGAATTATTCAATAAGCTGATTATACATGTTAATAACGGGTTTAATTCTGATTGTGGCGGGATTAGGTATAGCAGTTAATTATACATAAGTGAAGTTTTTACCTGTTTGAAACAATGCACGTAGGTACCTAGTTACGGTTTTTGAGGAAACCGGCCAAGTGTGAGTTGTACTCGCTTGGAGTGGGTGCCGTACAATGCAATGGACAGATTTTTCCTCTATTTTTTTATAAATAGTAAGACGCAAGTTAATTGGTTTACTATCATTTGGCAAACAATATTTAGCAAATGATCACTTCACAGACAACGTTTGGCAAACTATTCATTTCAAAGGCACTTTATTTCACCAACCTCTTATATCACAAATGATCATTTTTGATAAATATACTTTTAACAAACTTGTAACTTTACAAATACATCATATGATAAATCATGATTAAAAATATACATTGCCCAAACATCTCATTTTTCAAAGTATTTATTTTACAAAAGATCAATTTATAAATGATTATTTGATAAACTATTTACATAACAAGACATGACACGTTTAAAGTGGTAGGATTTGGTTCTCGTGGCTTGTTCTCGTTTCGCATTCCTTACGGTCGCAGTTCTAACCTAACCAAATTTTCTGGCAGAAGCACGTTTTTCTTAGGGTCTCAGTTCTAACCCACCCTAACCTACGAGTATTTCTTAACCAAGTTAACCTGAGCTACTGGCGCCTCTGATTATTCTTAATAAATTATTTGTCGAATAATACATTTTATTAAATGTTTTTTTTTCCAAACGTTGATCTGAAAAACGTGGTTTTGCCAAATGACGAAAAAAATAAATGAATAATTTGCCTAGCAATGATTTGTTATTAGATGGCTTTTCAATTAAAATGTTTGTGAAATAATCAATTTGTGAAATGAGGTTTTATAACACGATTAATTTGTGAAACAAAAGTTTGCGAAAAGTTGTTTGTTAAATGAATATTTTGTTGAAATGTTTGTTGCCAAATGATTGTATACCGATTTAAATACTACTAGAGCTATCTAGTGGTGTTTTAGTGAACTATTTTCGGTGAGTGAACGTATTATATTGAGTTTACCACTTTACTTACAACTGATAAAATTCTTATAGGTTTTTTTGTAATCTACAAGCAATGAACTATAATTTGCATTTTTTTTTCAAAATTTAAGGCTCAATAGTTACGGAAATTAGAGGGGGAATGGTCAATTTTCGTCTTCCTTCACGAATAAAATAAAAACCGTTTATTTTACAATAATAATAAAATGTATATATTTGAGATCCTCATAACGAGCCCTTTCATTTGATATATGATACAGATTTTTTTTAATTGGTTGGGTAAAGTACTAAAAATATTTATAACATAAAATTTTATCAGTAAGATAGGATGGTTTGAATCTCGTATTTTTTAGATGAATTATTCATTTTATCCACCACTGATTTACCCGTAATCAATATCTTGCACAAATATTACCTAACTTTGTAGTTTGATTATTAAAGTTAGACAATTGGGACATAGCTAGCCAATAGCCAAATGGAAATCCGTTTCGCGGAGTTCCTAAGTAATCCAAATAAGAAATCCAGAAAAATTACAAGACTCTCCTATTTTCTGTGACTCAGTGACGTGTCGCTTCACGTGTTGATGTTACTCTAACCTAATCTAATTTACCATAGTCTAGTTTGTAGATATTAGTGAGGTTTTTTAGTAGCTACCTTTTTATGTCAAATTGCTGGCAAACGAGCACGAGGGTCACCTGATGGTATGTGATCATCGCTGTCCATGGACACCTACAGCATTATTAGGTCTGCGGGTGCGTTACCGGCCTAAAAGGGAGGCAAAAGGGTTGGAGGGAGGAGGGGAATGGGGGAGGGGAGTTGGGCCACCGGTAAATCCTTTTCTTTAGAGGTACAAGTTATATTTTGATATGAAAATTTGGCGAAGCGTATCGAATGCCAAATGTAGCATCGGTTAAGTGAAAATAGGCAGACAATAAATCCTACTAATATTATAAATGTGAAAGTTTGTGAGTGAGTGAGGATGTGAGTAAGTATGTTTGTTACTTCTTCACGCTAAAACGGCTGGACGGATTTGGATGAAATTTGGCAAAAAGTTAGCTTATAACCTGGATTAAAACATAGGATACTTTTTATCCCGATATTCCCACGGGATAGGGATGAAATCTCGAAATAACAACCGCTGGGCTGAGAGTCATGAAATTTGGTATGTAGGTAGCTGGACGTTTGGAATAACACAAGGGCTACTTTTTATCCCACGGGATAGGGATAAAATCTTGAACTAATAACCACTGGGCTTAGAGTCATGAAATTTGGTATGTAGGTAGTTGGCCGTCTGGAATAACACATAGGCCACTTTTTGACCCAATATTCCCACGGGATACCTAGGGATAAAATCTAGAAATAACGACCGCTGTGCTTAGAGCCATGAAATTTAGTATGTCGGTAGCTGGACCTCTGGAATAATAGATAGGCTACTTTCTATCTCGATATTCCCACGGGATAGGGATAAAATCTTGAAATAATAACCGCTGGGCTTAGAGTCATAAAATTTGGAATGTAGGTAGCCGAAGGTCTGGAATAACATATAAATAAGCGACTTTTTGACCCGATATTCCCACGGGATACCTAGGGATGAAATCTCAAAATAACAACCACTGGGCTTACAGCCATGAAATTCGGTGTAGGTAGCTGGACCTTTGAAATAACACATAGGCTATTTTTTATCTCGATATTCCCACGGGATAGGAATAAAATCATGAAATAATAACCGCTTGGCTTAGAGTCATGAAATTTGGTAGGTGTGTAGGTAGCTGGACGTCTGGAATAACACAAAGATGACTTTTTGACCCGATATTCCCACGGGATACCTAAGGAAAAAATCTCGAAATAACAACCACTGGGCTTAGAACCATGAAATTCGGTATGTAGGTTGCTGGACCTCTGAAATAACACATATTTTCTATCTCGATATTGCCACGGGATAGGGATAAAATCTTGAAACAATAACCGCTGGGCTAAGAGTCATGAAATTTAGTATGAAGGTAACTCGATGTCTAAAATAACACATACGCTACTTTTTATCCAGATATTCTCACGGGATAGTTTTGTGACTAAGGGACCGCATACGTCCCTGTATTATTATTATTTTATATTTTTGTCGGCATAGTTTATTCAAATTCAAATTCAAAAACATTTATTTGTAAGAATACAGTAAAACCTACCTACCTACCTATATATCCGTGCAAAATTACAGCTTTCTAGCATTGATAGTCCCTGATCTGACAGACAGACATGCCGAAACTATAAGGGTTCTGTTTTTGCCATTTTGGCTCCGGAACCCTAAAAATGACGTGTAAAAGTGCCCGTTGCGGCCTATTTACTGAATAAATGATTTGAATTTGGATAGGGAAATTTTTTGAAATTTCAGCACTGAGTCTAAACTCAGACTCAGACTCAAAAGTCTTGAATTTTGTACAGCTATTCACAACACAACCTCAATGAAGGAAGACCACGATATAAATTTTGGAAATTGCAAGGGGAATTTGGTAAAATCCCGAAAATTTCAAGTGCAACTACCAGACCGATTAGTTTACGCGTGCGAAGCCGCGGGTAAAAGCTAGTATTAAATATTGCTTAGTTAGAGCAAACAGTTGAGCCCCAGAAATTTTTTTCGGACAATCGGTAGGTATAGACTTCAGATTATTAGAAAAACGAAGACACTCTTTGACGAACTGTTTACCGAAGTCATGCCAGTAGGTCGGTGTTATTTTAGAAATGTCTAAAATGTGCTTTAACTTTTGTTCGTAAGTGATACTCGTATGTGAACATAAAAATTATATCGAAGCATGTCTACAACACTTTAATGATTGTATCGTTATTTACTTAATTTATGTAGTGTTTTCCAACTTGGTAAATGTCAGATACAGGCCTTGCTATACCTTTATTTAGAGACAACAGGTTCCAGCAACGTAATTTTAATCGCGTTAATGATTATGTGTTTTATGAAAGCAACGGAACATTACTGAATTAGTCACACTAACACTTTTTCCATTTTTGCCTATAGCTATGTTTGTCTCTTTGCAAATTTTTTCGTTCGTCAACAAGACGATGTTAAACAATCATACATGAAGGCTTTTGAACATCGTTGTATTGTAGAGCCAGTATTTTTCACTGGACACAGTTTCGTTTAAATACCTAAACCCTTTTTTATTCGACTGGATGGCAAACGAGCAAGTGGGTCTCCTGATGATCACCTCCGCCCATAAAAAATTGCGACACCAAGGGTATTGCAGATGCGTTGCCAACCTAGAGGCCTAAAATGGGATACCTTATGTGCCAGTACTTTCACCGGTTGTCTTACTCTCCACGCTGAAACACAACAGTGCAAGCACTGCTGCTTCACGGCAGTATTAGAGAGCAACATGGTGATAACAACCCGGGCGGACCTTGCATAAGGTCCTACAACCTGCGAAACACCCTCATTATTTTTGTAGTAAATTAGAACAGGATTTTACTAAAAACACTTCATTATTTACTTTTATGTTTCAATTTTACTGTGACAATTACAGCCTACCAGTGAAAATATCTCCTCATGCCCCTGATCTTTAAAAAAAAATAGTTACTACTACTGTCAGAAAAAATTCCGACGAGGATCTTAGTTGGCTTCACAATGATAAGAGAACTCGCTCGCCTCCCTGTTGCCCATCCCGCTGTCCGCTGGCGTCCAGCCTGCGACCTTAGAGCCCGGTTCCCACCTGTCGGGTGCGGATCCATGTCCTGTCGGACTTCGGTCATTTCTATTGAAAATCAGTGCCGGAGGAGTGTGAATAGCTTTATGTAAAATGTTCTGCCACTAGTACATCCGATTGAAAGCCGGGCCCGACATCCGACAAGTGGAAACCAGCAGGGATACTACGAAACTCGAAACTCGAAGTTCGTGCCGTGCGGTCCCTCTCGCTCTCGTATTAAATAGTATAAGTGTCAGAGGGACCGCACTACACGAACTTCGAGTTTTGTAGCAGCCCACGAACTCTTAGAACCTCAGTATACTGCGTACCTACCTACCTACGTTTTATACGCATACGACGTGAACAAGGTGCATTTTGATACTTCTTGTTGCATTGTTTCATTTGTCAAAGAGCTGATTTTTGCATCAATTTAAACATGTGCCATCTACGCGTCTACAGCCGTCGTACAGCCAAATACGAGTCTAGGTAGAGTCATTCACGATGACGCGTGCCGTGGTTCTTATTACAATGTAATTAATGTCTAATTTTGACAAAATCACGCGTCTTCGTGGATAAATAAATGTCGCTAAAGTCGAACTTTCATGTTGACAGGCACATTAATTATTAGCATTATTGTTTTATGACATGCAAACGATTACTTATCAACTTTAGGCTGGTAGAGCACATATTTAGCTGATGGTATAGGCATAGGTACTTCGCGATCACGTAAAATAGTCAAATAAAAGTTTTTTTACGACAAACAAGCTTTGCTGCAATTTATGAACTAAATTGAGTGCAATAGGTAAATAAACACTAACAATATCTCAATGTGATAAAATATGTACTCAATTGTAAGTTACATGAAGACATGTCAATAACATTGTGCAAGTGGGTACGTAAGTAAATATCGACAGTCACCTTTTAAACCATGATCATTCTCTACGGTTGTATGCGGCCGACGGATGTCATAAAACATAATTTAATCAAGCCACACTCGATGCCTAGGTCTTGCGCAACTGCAAACACGACCCTTTGCATCTGATTTAGCTGCATAATAGCTATTCAATAGCAACAAAGCTCAGTCCATAAAACATTTGGAGTCATACGTCAGCTATGTCGGCGGGCGGCCGACAAACGATATGTCACGGCACGTAGTACAATGCAAACAGTCGGCGTCTGTGTCGGTGCGTGTGATGCGTTGTGCGAGTGTCACAACAGTCGTGGCCGCGGCGCCGCGAGCGCGACGAATGCGCGACAATGCCGGACCGCCGCTGCTGCGCGATCAAAGCCGCGGTGGCGACAAAGCCTTTGTCCACACGCTGGCCATTTGCGCACCCTCGATGCTGCAGCGCTGGACTTACGGTTATGCGCTTGTCTTCAACGCGAAATGAACTCGTCTTTGTATATTTTTCTTAACCTTTAATAACAAATTTGCATATTTTTTTCATGCAAATGTGAGTCTCTATTATACCTGTATTTTCTGTAGGTACTGCTTACCATGTGTTGGTGTTCAATAAGGAGTCATTGTATTGTATTATAAGTTTAAATATTAATTTTGGTTCATTTTACTTACATTACCTTACCATCAAACCTTCATACCCATGTGTAAGTACCATAATTCAATTCAATTAAACCACAAAAATATCTATCTATGATGTTAGACAGATTTAGGTACCACTGGATTGTCGCCGTTGACCTGGAATATGACGTTTCTGTAACTGGCTATAAACGGT
Source organism: Choristoneura rosaceana (assembly GCA_037349165.1). Taxonomy (NCBI): domain Eukaryota; kingdom Metazoa; phylum Arthropoda; class Insecta; order Lepidoptera; family Tortricidae; genus Choristoneura; species Choristoneura rosaceana. Next base: position 6,637,642 of record JAZBNJ010000026.1, read on the forward strand.
TTTGAATAAAATAAATAAAAATATTAATCATTTCGTTTTTTAATTTAAACCAAATAGTTTTTATTTGCCTTAAATTGTTCATAGTTATTGTTAGTGACACAATAAACTTAAATAAGTATGTTAGTGACGGAAAGAAGACTGATGTCTGATAATGCCACTTCCCCACCTCTCACCCATGACAGCCAAGAGGCTATGTGGCGTCTAAAACCCCACATTGTGTGGCAGAATAGCGCATGCTCTGCGCCACGTGGAAGCTATCTTTGCTCACATCCGCGATGATTCCTGCAGTATCTGGCAGCCACAACAGAACCCTGAACACGTCATTGTAGTGGAAACTGGTTTTAACCGTAAACTTTTTTTCATAAAATCCAGAAAATACTTTATTGCAGGCCGAATGTTTGAATCACGCGACTAATACCGAATCAAAGCTATACGACAGCGACAAAGTTTTGGTGCACTCCGGCCATTTGCGGGAGCGCCAAAGTTCGCATAGTATTCGCTAATCATACCGTAATTTTTGTCCGAATCATCGTTTGGCATATTTTTTTTCCCCACTAAAACCATAAAGTTTTCTGAAATTTTTAAAAGGTAATCCTTTAGAAAACTATAGGTTAGGTTTGTTTTATAACAATTTTGAACAATTATTGGATTCAGAGAAATAAGTGTTATGAAAAACGATCATTCTGACAACATTACATTCGGATTTCCAGTGCGAGCCGATATACCATTTGCCCATTTTTGTTGCTACAGTAGTCTAAAAATTGAGTTTGTGCAACCAAATACATTTACCTGGAACGTTTTCAGTCTTTTGTGATTTTTCTGGTACTCCATCCCCAAACTTCTTAGGACCTTATTCGGAGTATTCAAATGCACAATGCTACATTGCACAGGCTACCACGAAATTCGAAAATCGAAGTTCGTATCGTACCGTTCCGCCTACGCTTATGTTATTTAATACGAGAGTGAGAGGGACGGCACAATAGGAACTTCGAATTACGTGTTTCGGAGTAGCCCTTCTGGATCGTAATAAGTAGGTAAATAAAATAAATAAGTAAATAAATAAATATCATGGGACACTTGACACCAATTGACCTACTCCCAAACTAAGCAAAGGTACTTAATTATGGTAAAGAAGACCAAGATTACATAGTGATCAAAGTAAAAAATAATGTTAAGATGATTTGGGTATACGAGTAAAGAATTCAGAAAATTTTATAAGAAGAGAAAGACTGGTAATACCTACCTACAGACCATTGATGCGTAATATAAATAAATGTAGCTAATTGAAGTGCTTAAACACGTTATTGTGAAAAAAGTAGGTATCTACGCATATTAACTAAGCAAGCATGTAATTGATATTGTATTCCTCGATCACTATGAAATCAGACCGGGTAGAGTTAGTATTTAATGAGCAATATTTTATCTTCGACTGCAAACCATTTATGACCGATGTGGGTGGAACTGGTACGTGCATATTGCTTATTATAATAAGGTACCTACCTAACGGTAATGAGAGACAGCATAGGAAACATTCCTACTTATTAACTTCACTGTAATGTATTGGCAACGTTTGTCATATTCAACCAATTTACTTAAGATATACTTATGTAGAGGTCCGCCGTATCGTAGATTCGCGTAAACCTATTACTTTATATACGTGTGAAATGTATGTTTTAAATATGTAGGTATCTTGCTTATTTTCCAATCGTTACTAACTAGCTGAAACAACGCCTGGATTTCTTTTGAATTTAGCACGTAAATAATTACATTAAGTTTTAATAGATGTACTTATTGAATCTCTTTGTACTTATCCTATAACTTCATTTGCCATAACAACATTTGCCATAAAATATAAAAAACTGAACCATTTTCGGAATTTATTGAAATGTCATTTTATAAGTAAAATAAGTTAGTAGGTTGAATTTGGGTATTTAATAACAGTTCTGGAAAGAAGTCGGTTTTAGAAGTAAATATGTAAATTTATAAGCCAAATAAAAGTTGCTGAAAACGATACACTATGGCACATGAAATCCCGGCAAGCGATAAAGAATCAAGTACGAGTATAGTTAATTCATTGCAGGTCACGGCTAGGATCACTAGGTGTGCAAGTCACGCTTCATATTGATAGGTTTTGTAATTGGTACATTTTTCTACTCACTAGATGTTATCAGTCCGTAACACAAGTAGTGTTGCTCTCGATGGACCCCGGCGCATTGCAAATCGAACTCAATCAGCTGTCAGCTTTATTAATCCACTCTTCATTAGACACCTACCGTCTGATCTGCCGCTTTCAATTGAAACAATATTTTAATGCTTTGCCGCCACACGAATAAAATAAAACGGTAGAACCATAAACATTCCACATTTATATTCGACCTCAGCCGTTCGGGCGGACAATGCATCCCGCTCGCTCTCGTGGCGCGCTCTCGTTCCCTCTGCGCCGAATCGTCTGCGGGAACCGAGCTCCTCGAGCCTGTTTAAGATCCCAGAGGGAGATAAAAATTGTATGGCTCATAATGTTTTAACAGTCTCATCGTTTGAGAGCATCGCGCCGAAGCCCAATCTAATTTTCCTCTTCGGGTTGGTAATAATTGACTCGATTTGTTCTATGCGCGGGGCCGGGAGCGGCGCGGCTCGTAAGCGATATAATTAATTCATTCGACTTGCGCATCTGGTGCAATCACATTAAATAGTCGGTGGAAATGGGTAAATTTGAAATTCAGTTTTTATGTAGGTATTTCTTTGTTTAAGAGACGGTGTATGGCATTACAGTTTTAAAGTTCCGTACTTTAAATTCCCTTCCGCTACCGCCTTCCTCGAAGGCGGAAGCTGCGTCTTCGGTAGTTTCTACTTGTGGAGACCGTGTCGGTCGGTACAGTTGTAGTTACATAGGTGAGAGCGTAACTGGTCTCACTACAGCGATGTGGAAAGCAAATGGAAAACTACCACATTATTATTTCCAAGTAAACTTCATCATGGTAGACATAAATAAACAAACGGCCCTTAGTCCCCGGCAGATCTTAAATGATCATAGGGTGCTAAGAATCCCCGGGTGTAATTTTAAGTGTAATTTTAAGTTAGGAACATGGAATGTTCAGAGTATATACGGAGATGGGAGATTTATTAACTTGCAAGAAGAAGCTACACGTTTGAGAGTCGATATCTTTGGACTGAGCGACATTCGATGGAGAGGAACAGGAGTACACCATACGGATAGGGGTTATGTTTTGTATTACTCAGGAAAGGACGATTCTAGACATTTTCATGGGGTTGGAGTCATGCTGTCGAAGGAAGTTGGCAAATCAGTACAGAATTTCATTCCGATTTCAGAGCGTGTTCTACTATTACAGCTGAAAGCTAGGCCAGTGAACGTAAACATTATACAAGCATACGCTCCCACAGCTGATAAAAGCGACGAGGAACTTGAAGAATTCTATGAGGACATTGCCGCAGCAATGAAGCTTACGAAGAAGCACGAGTTCAATCTAGTGATGGGTGACTTCAATGCGATTATAGGTTCAGGAGCGGATGGTGTTCATGTTGGAGCCTTTGGTCTTGGAACAAGGAACGAGAGAGGGGACCGATTGGTTCAGTTCTGTCAAGAAAAGGATTATGTGGCCATGAATACTACTTTTAAGTTACCACCGCGACGACTTTATACTTGGAGACACCCTCGAGATAATAAACCGAATGGAATCATTCGCAGGAATCAAATTGACTACATATTTGTGAATCGTAGGTTTAGAAACAGCATAAAGTCGACAAAAACTTATCCGGGGGCAGACATTGCATCAGACCATAATCCTGTAATCGCCGAAGTAACACTGAGCCTTAAGAGAGTACCGAAGAAATCTCGGAGAGTTTTCCATAACATGGATATGTTAAAACAGCCTGACGTAAGGAGGACAGTTACGCAAGCCTTGAATGACAATCTAAGACAGCTAACAGTAACAGAGGAAAGTGACATAAACAACACCTGCGATTCCTTTAAGAAGGTGCTGCTGAATTCTACCAAAAATTTAAAGGGAGTCACTGAAAAGAAAAAGTCTTGGATGACGGATGAGATTCTCGGACTTATGGATGAAAGAAGGAAGTGGAAGACGGTCGATTACGAAAGGTACAAGGAGCTGCACTCTTTGATTAAAAAGAAAATTAGAGAGGCCCAAACTAACTGGTGGGCAGAACAATGTGCAGAGGTAGAAACTGCCATGCAGCGACACGACTCCTTCGCAGTACACAAGATGGTAAAGTCTATGGCAGGTACCCAACGTAAGAGAGCGATCCCAGCACTGTTGCATAATGGTTCAGCTGTATTGGATGTTGGTCAAAAGTTGAAAATCTGGGCTGAATATATAGAAGCACTCTTTGGCGATGAAACAAGACCGGCTGAATTGCAGTTGTCACCAGACGAGGAAACGGGTCCTGCTATTGAAAAAAGCGAAGTACGAGCAGCTCTCCAAAACGCCAAAAATGGTAAAGCCCCAGGCCCGGATGACGTACGGAGTGAGATTCTAAAGCTCATAGATGACGATAATTTACAACTACTTGTCCAACTGTTCAATCTTATTTACAGCACAGGTATAATACCGAATCAGTGGCTCGAGTCTACGTTTATAACGCTACCCAAGAAAGTCAAGCCGAGATCATGTAGTGACTATCGTACTATAAGCCTAATGAGTCATATCCTTAAGATCTTTCTGAAAATTATACACGGAAGAATTTACCGCAAATGCGAGGAGCATGTAAGTGATACACAATTCGGCTTCAGAAATGGTTTCGGCACAAGGGATGCCCTGTTCTGCATGCGTGTGTTGAGTGAACGTTGCATGGATATGAACAAGGATGTATTTGTCTGCTTTATTGATTACGAGAAGGCGTTCGACAGGGTTCAGCATGATAAATTAATGAGTCTACTGATCGCAAAGGGATTGGATTCGAGGGACGTCAGAATCATTGGCAACCTATATTGGAATCAGACTGCAAGTGTGAAAGTGGATGATGAACTGTCAAAACCCACCAGAATTGTACGAGGGGTAAGACAGGGCTGTGTATTATCTCCACTTTTATTCAATATTTACGCAGAGGAGATTTTCAAGATCGCAACAGCTGACACTGAATCGGGGGTAATAATCAACGGCCAGCATATTAACAACATACGGTACGCCGACGATACAGCGTTGATTTCTGATAGCCTGGAATCATTGCAGGGACTGCTAGATCGTGTGAACATCGCTAGCAATAGCATGGGCTTAAAGATAAATGTCGCAAAGACAAAATTTATGGTCATAAGCAAACACATAAACCAACGCTTTTCATTACGTATTGGACAGGAAGAAGTTGAACGGGTTGCTCAGTTCAAGTACCTGGGTTGCTGGTTGAATGAATGTGGTGATCACGTGCAGGATATCAGAGTTCGCATTGAGATGGCTCGATCGACGTTTTTCAAGATGAGCAAGGTGCTGTGTGACCGAAACATGAGCCTCGAGCTGAGAATGCGTATAGTACGATGCTATATATTCTCAGTGCTGTTATACGGAGTCGAATCATGGACCCTTACGCAGAACACCATGAAGAAGTTGGAGGCCTTCGAAATGTGGATTTACCGCCGCATTCTAAAGATTTCCTGGCGTGACAAAGTAACCAACGTGGCAGTATTGCAAAGAATGGGCAAGCAACTTGAACTTTTAAAGACCATCAAGCAAAGAAAGTTGTGTTACTTTGGGCATGTGATGAGAAACGCCAAGTACAGAGTTCTCCAGCTTATCATCCAGGGGAAGATTGCCGGGAAGAGAAGCGTGGGCAGGAGAAGGCACTCGTGGCTGAAGAATCTACGAGACTGGTTCAACTGCAGTACCACGTCCTTGTTTAGAGCAGCGGCCTCCAAAATTAGAATTGCCATGATGTTGTCCAACCTCCGATAGGAGAGGAATGAAAAGAAGAAGAACTTTAAATTCTTTAAAAGGAAAAAGTACCTACCTAACCCTTATATAATAAAATCCTTTCGCTGTCTATTTATCTGTCTGTTTGTCAAGACGTCTTTTCTAACGCACACTAAAGGTTTTGCGTCCTTGGGATCAAGAGGTACAAAGATTGCGAAAATTTATTTAGGCACGTAGAATTATGAAATTTCCTAAGAACCATAAACTTCATCATAGGCTTCACAGAAATCATTCCCCGCACAAAATTACTTAATTTTTCGTGGAAATACTATTAAATACACAGTTATATTTCGTGCTTGCGATGAAATTTGTATAAAACTTACCAAACGCGAGTCCAAGCCAACGACTTCAACTATAGATTTATAATAATTGCCACCTAACTCAAAACACGTCAACATTAAAAATCGGTCAAGTGCGAGTGCGAACGACTCGCGCATGTAGGGTTCCGTACGATGCGGTCGTGTCGTTTTATTACAGAGTTCCTATGGCCAACGTCTAATTTCATCATCAGATCAGCTCTACGTCATAATAATATTGCATTATTTGCCATCGGATTTATACACATGTCATCCTGCAGGTGGTAGGACCTTGTGCAAGGTCCGCCCGGATTGCTACCACCATCTTGCTTGCTAATCCTGCCGTGAAGCAGCAGTGCTGGCACTGTTGTGTTTCGGCAGAGTAAGACAGCCGGTGAAATTACTGGAACTTGAGGTATTCCAACTTAGGCCTCTAGGTTGGCAACGCATCTGCAATATCCCTGATGTTGCAGATGTTTATGGGCGGTGGTGATCTCTTACCACCAGGAGACCCACTTGCTCGTTTGCTTTCCAGTCGAATAAAAAAAAAACATGCACGCAAAATTTCAGCTAAATCGGTTGAAGATAGCCACTTCAAATTTAAGTTGAAATATTAATTCCACCCCAACAAACAACTAGTTACATTACTAGTTAATAATAAAAATAAAAACATGTCACCAAAATGTAAGCACTAGGACTAGGTGCAAGTATTTTGAATAAATAATAATTTTAAATTCTCATCCTCTTTGGCTGTCGCTCTTGTAGTAGGCTGAATAGCGCTTCAGACTTATGCCATGCTCGCGCCAGAAAAAAATTACAATTAAAAAAAAAAAAAGCGCGGTAATTTCGGCCGACGCACGGCGCGTACTTATTATTATTAGTGAATGAATTAATCATAACCTGATTTTAAATTTTGACCTTGTAAATAAATATTGTTACTTAGTATAAATTACAACGGACATTTTTTAGTGTAAAAAACATTAAACATAGCGGCTGTGAGTGCTTTATTGAAGTCGGATTTTGTGTAGTGTGTCGGAGGTTTGTGGATCATGGCCTTAGAGATAATTACTATACTATCGAAAGTTTTATAAAATAGCGCTAATAAAATCACAAATTAATAAGTAGTTAAACATTAAAAACAACATAGGGTCACTCGCGTTGCCCCTAGCAACTGACGGCCGAATCTTAGCAGCCTAGCAACCAAAAACCGCTGAATGAAACACGTTTCTTGTATGAAGACCCCCCTTAATTTTTAACTTTATTTTATTTTTAGTATTTGTTGTTGTAGCGGCCACTGTAATACATAATCTGTGAAAATTTCAAGTGCCTAGCTATTACGGCTCAAGAGATAGAGCCCTGTGACAGACGGACAGACAGACAGACAGACAGACAGACAGACAGACAGACAGACAGACAGATAGACAGCGGAGTCTCAGTAATAGGGTCCCGTTGGCACCCTTTGGGTACGGAACCCTAAAAATGTGACCCAATGCGACATTTTTACGGTAACGGTCTGATTCTTAAAAACAATAAGCTAGTGTATACAAGTAAACATTGTAAATTTAGCAACTTTATTATCTCACAAACAGGCATTGGTCACGGCAGTGCGCGACGGCGACCCACCTTCGACATTCAAGGAAACATTTGTCGGCGCGACACAAAGCCTCCGCGTTTACAAATAAATAACTTGGGAACAACAAATATTTTAATAAGCACCTCTAAAGAAATTGTTGTACGCTTAGTTACTTGCAACACACATAGCGACACTCACACGCATACGCCACCTTCTTGCGCACGTGACAGTACTTTACCATCAAGCAAAAATGACCACACACTATCTAAATTTAAGCACCAACTTGGCGTGCACTAACAAATTTTCAAATAATAATGCGCGCAGACAGCATGACCAATGTCAAAGTGTGAAGCCGACCGGTGAATGTGGATCTTTTTGAAAGTATGTTTTATGGCGATACTTGAAAGAATCGACGGAAAATTGGAAAAGGTAAGCGTGAAATTCTGGCAGATGTGAGATCGCTCGTAAATCAAAGGGCCGGTGTCTGGTCAAGAAGATAAATAAAGTTAATGCATAGTTCAACGTACGTAAGTACAACACCTTGACTTGGACAAAGTAACACCGGTCATCTAATTTATTATCCCAGCTATCAAACTTTTACTTATGATGTTTTTTTACATGTGCAACTCATTTGTTTTAAACAACTTTATAACAGAGCATAAAAGGAATGGAAATATATCTTGCGATAATGTGAGCTGCAAATGTGAAGCGCATATATGGCAAAGACCCAGGTCATTGTCATTGGTAGCTCGAAACTTGTCCCAAGAATTGATTTTTCGTCTCTGCCAGCGGTGCTTTTCGACGGAGTACTAATACCGTTTGCACATCAGGTCAAGAGCCTGGGTGTTATTTTTGACCCCACTCTCTTATGGTCTACTCATATGTGCAAAGTGAGCAGGAAGGTGTTTGTTACGGTGGAATCTTTAAGACAGCTTCAGAATTTCCTACCTTTTGCTACCAGGGTTGCGCTTGCTCAAACTTTACTGCACCGTATTTTCCACTATGCCGACATTGCTTAGTAAAGCAGCTTAACACAATTGAGCGAATTCAAAATCTATGCATTCGGTTTATATTTAGACTACGTAAATTCGATCATGATTCAAATTTTCCGTCACAGCTCAAGTGGCTCCCAATCCGCTTTCCCCGTAACTCTCACATTCCCCACCTTCTTTACGGCATCCTCTTTAACCCTGCAACTCCTCGCTACCTCAAAGAGCGATTTAGCTACGTAACTTCTATTCGATGCTCTCAGGAATTTCTCCTTACCGTGCCTCTATCTAACTCCAAATTCTATGTATATTCTTAAACTGTCTAGGCTATTCGGTTGTGGGATCCCTTACCAATGAACTTGCACGCGCAAAATCTGTCACTATTGAAATCTATGCTTCAGGAGCACTATCTGTCATCTTATAATAATTAGCTTTATGATGATTTATTTATTTATTTGTTGCTGTTTATCTCACTGCGTATATTTATTTTAGCCGTATATTATATGTACGATATAATTATGTATTTAAGCGTAGATGAATTAATGTTATGTTTTAATTTTCTGATCTACTTTCGATGCACAATTTGCTAACTAGTTTTTCCTTCTTTCTGTAAAAAAAGTTGTCTGGAAGAGATTGCTCTTAAGCGATAAGGCCGTAGTCTTTGTATTGTATTGCATTGTATGGTTAAAAATCCATATACATAATCTATATATAAAAATCAATTGCTGTTCGTTAGTCTCGTTAAAATTCGAGAACGGCTGGACTGACTTGGCTAAATTATGTTTTGAATTATTTTTGGAAGTCCAGGTAAGGTTTAAAAGGTGAGTAAATATGAAAAAAAAATTGAGGCAGTACGAAGTTTGCCGGGTCAGCTAGCATAATTATAAAATCGGACAAGACTAATAAAAAAATATTTCGCAAACGGATCCCTAAATGGAAAAACGATCTTAAACCATTAATGTTCTTACCATGGATGATGCTGCAAAAATAGATATCTTAGAGCTTCCTAACATTAACACTCTCCACGCTAATTGGCACACTAAGCCACGGAAATTATGTTTAAAAAAATATTACTTTTAGCAGGTAAAACGAAAAAGTGATGACATCGACGTGCAAAGAAAAACACACGGTGAGATTTCTTTTATTTCTGTGGTTCTAAGTATCTGTGATAGAAGAACAGCAGAAGTAGTAGGGTACAAAAATATGCTTGGAAGTATTCTATTTTAACACTTTTTTTCTTTAGGTACCTAACAAATTCGTCTTTCAGTCAAAATCAATTTCAAAACATTTATTTTGTAAGCAGACCGCAAACTAAGGGCTCCTTTTTATGTTACTTTTTTATACTACCATTGCCTTCGGAAAGATCATCATCACCAAGATTTGCAAGTTATCCATATGTCAGTAAAAAAATCATCTCTACATTGAATCTTGACAATACATTCATACATTGACTTGAAGCCTACCTATCTTATGTCCAAATTTTGATGTCGTCAATGTTTATTGTACCTACTGTACCGAAGCAGGCAACGGCTTTGTAAAGACAAATGTTGGACCCGGCAGACAGCCCGGCGGCCTGGCAGACGCACGGGCACCACCTGATCTACAGGGTGATTCAGGAGACGTGAGCAAGACCAGCGCTATCGAATTCAGTTAGCTAAGGCTACTATTTATGTACGAAGTTTATGGTCACTCTGCAATTAAAAGTATGGGGGTTTGCAAAAATATGATTGTGAACAATACACTATCAATTACTGAGGGTGTAAGGTTGTTCTTGCTCAAGTCTCCCAAATCACTTTGTATATACTTACCACCAGACAACGCTGGCAAAGTTAACATTTTGAGAGAGACAAGGGGATTATACGCTTCTTATGCATGCTTAATACTAAGATAAAATTAAGGCGACCTTATGGGCTTATGTCGTTAACAAATTACTCCGTCGCACAGATTATTGTCCAATGTCCAATATTTTCGCACATATATTTTTTTTCTTTTGTCAAATAAACAAAAAAAAATATGAAGATATAGCTAGTTAAAGTTCAGCGTGACGTCACGGCGTGGTACACTTATTAGCATATTAACACGTCACGGGCGGAGACCGGAGAGTCTCGAACTTTAACAAACTTCATCTTTATTGTTTTTAGTAGATTTACAAAAGAAAAAATACGTACCGTACCGTATACGTAAGTGTTTGTATTATAAGTTTTTTGTACTGCCTTATGGTGTGCAATAAAGAATTTTTGTATTGTATTGTATTTTACCTATCCAATATTTTCTCATTCGCCATATACTTACCTTCTTATTGTAACAGAGAACTAATCTACGATATATGTATTACTAATCCTTAATAAAAAAATAAAACAAAATTTACAAATTTGCACTAGATACCTAAAGTGTAATCAATTAGAGAAGATAGAAACTATAAAAGCTAAAATCACGTAGTCTACGAAAGCCTACGCTGCTACGCGTGTGCTACGAACGTGTCTACGAAGTAAGAATGTCACCAGTCACAAGCGAAACGAACCTACTAAGCAAACCCAGTCAACCCACGCAGACATTTCTCCATTGTAAGCTCATGTGTGGGTAAGTATTGTTTTTGACGTCCGACAGCTCTTGATGCTTTATTTATTTCCATGTTAAAAACAACATTTTTACTAACTTTCTTCTCAGCTACCAAGTGGTGATTTGATATGGAGCTCCGCAAAGTAAATCAGTCAATTATTAATAAATCAATTATTTTTCATAGTAGGTATTTAAAACAATTTCCGAAGATAGTAGCAAGGTGTCCTTTAGGCCACTTTCTACGAAATTCCGTTTTAGTGTTAAACTTAGTTAATGAATGAAATGAATGGAAATTGCCAAGTTTGAACCAGGCTTGACTACAAACAAAATTTAGTTAACTTTTTTCCAAAAAGCAGCTATTAGTGAATAAGTAATTAACTAAAAGTATTATACGCAAAATTGGTTTTTATTCACACTTTGTCCAAGACGTGAAGAACCTTTATTTTTGTGGTATTTTCGAAAAAGAACATTACGTACCCAAACCGGAATGCATAATAGCTTCGCTTACTAATACCGCTCGCAAAATGGTTCGCTTTCATCTCGCTAACTTTTTCGCGTCTTTTTGGCCCCGAATCCATCAATTCTCGTGATGGATGGACCATGGACCGGGTTGGCAATCGAAATTCAAATTCGCTAAATCTTCCCACACGGCATCGAAAACAGGTCGGGTCGTTAACAGTGTGTGCGAGCGGCGCGGCGAGCGTTGTGTTTGTGTTTTTTTCTGTTTGCTCTGGAGATATTCGCCCGAGGCGTGGGTGGGGGGGGGGGGGAAGATGCGTCCGCGCAGACGCCCGGGCAGCAGAGGCGTGATTACAGGGCTGTGCGGGGCTAATCACTCGCAACACGGCCGGCCGCGCGCCCGACTGCACAGGACGACGAAAGTATCTGCTCAACAAAAACGATACACATTAAATAATAATACAATACAATACATGACTCTACATATATTGACTATCAACACAAGCACAAACAGAAAACACAGGTATATACAGATTTCCCAAGAAGTCATACAGCACAATAGTAAGCGATACAGAAAACAGGTACACAGAGAGAAAAAAAAACAATGGGTAACATTAATATAATACGTTATGTACAGCTATTTTTACGTAATAAAAAAACTAGCGCTGTCCGCAATTTCAGTTGCGTCCCGCGGCGGCTTCAAACTACTTCTGGATCTTACCTTTGTGAATCCTCGAAAATAAAGCCTGACCAGAAATATATGACTATTCGCCATGTTGCGGAATTTCATTAGAACTCATGTCTTACACTGGAAATAATTTTAATGATTTTCGGTTTCTTTGAATAATAAGAAAAAATGCCCAAAACGATTAGTAGTCAACAACGGATCATTGTATGTAAATAATGTTTTTATTTTAATAAACTACTGGAAAAAAACGATTGGGGAATGAAACTATTTCGCTACAAAACCTTTTCAAATTAACATCAGAGCTAACAGGTAAATGTTGTGTGCAAGTCAAAATGTCATTGTAGTCTGGTTATCATAAATCGGCTATGGTTTTGACCCGTAGTAAAAAATAAGCAGTAATTATAGTCATTAATAAACTTTCTAGGTATATATCAGAGTCATCGATTACGCGAATTACGAAAGAATGTCGTTCCTTCTCAGGATTTAGGCCGCCAAAGAAAAAAAAAGCATTGTTCCGACTATACTGAACTATTGTCATATGAATATGAACTGTAGTCATAAATTTTTGGTTTACCTTTATATTGCTTTTTATTTTATTGAATCATATAACTATTACAGGTTTCTTGTCACTTTAAAATTATATAGTTGTGTTGTTACAACTCTACAAATACCTAATAACAAACCGATAACATTGTTCAAACAACACAACTTAATAATTCTAAAGTGACAGTAAATGTGTAATATATATATAAGCGATTCAAAATTAACTATAATAAAAAGGGAAAATTTTAATTACCATGACTAACAATTGAATATGACACATAAAACAACGTGAAACAATAGAAGTTACACAAAAATCCACACACATTTTTCACATCACGCTACATTGAGATAGTACTTTCGTCGTCCCTTCGTTCCAAAGGTCGGCTCATTGTTGTTAATAACAAACAAGGCAAAGTCCGCCGCTAACTACACACGTTTCTCCATCGCGCGTTTTTCATCGCCGACGCCGCGATAACGCCGCGATATGACGGCTGTCCCCTTAAGCGCAAAGCGGCGTAAACGCTGGGCTAAACACAGAAAATTAGGTCCAATGATCGCTTTAACTCGTACGTGTTAAGAGCAATTTATCTTCCAAACTTAGTATTGTGAATGCAAAGTATTTCGTTCTTACTTACCTTTACTTACCTACCCTTATGTGATTTGTACGCTGTAAGTGTAGACCGGTCACATACTACGAAGTCATTTTCGAAGTTCGTTTTCTGCCATCTCGCTCACGCTAAATAGAATTTAACAGAAGAGTGAGAGGGCTTGTAATTTCGAATTTCGGAGTAATAGGCCCCCAGGATACTATTTGGTTACTTCGCAGAAGTAAAAGACATAGTCTGAATATTAGCTAAATCTGTATAGGAAGACTTGTACCTAAAATAAGTGTAAAGTTTAAAAATCTATACCTACAATCAACTTGTACTGAATCCAGTACGAATATATTTAGGCTCACTGAAATAGATAATAAACGTAACGATCTAAGAATTATCAAAGTTTTTAATGTGACCCCTATCTCCAAAAAATTACACACCTACATACGAGAAGAAATCCAATAATATTGTACACAACCTAAAAAAGAGAACTCTTAAAAATATATGATAATGTTCCTCTAAAACCGTAGTCTGTCTTTGTGATCAAATAAAAATTATATTACAGAGCAAATCTAGTATATTTATTTCAGGGGTCTCGGAAACCGATTTTGATGAAATTTGCTACGTATACATTTTTGGAGGCAAACAATCTCTAGCTCATTTTAGTCTAGTCTAGTTTTATCTTTGGGAAAACATGTGTGTGAGAAATTTAGCCATAGAAACTCGATGGCCCGGGTAGGTACTGTACTGACCCCACACTTCGTGTATTAAACTTTGTGAATTTATTTTAATCATGAGTAACCTCTTTAGGAATTTTTTTTGTTTGAAAGTGGATAGCAAGAATGTCGGGAAAAAGAAAAGAAGGGGATTGGATTGTCAAGTGTCATGGGAAGAAAGATGTGCTAACCGAAATAAATAAAATAAAATGTGAATTCTTTGATAACGCAATGAAAAGGCCTAGAAATCCATATATTAACTTAAAACCAATAATTAAAAATGGAGTACGGAGTTTACAAACGGTTTCAGTGAAAATTAAATAAAAGCTAGTTTGACAGCAGTTGTATAGTCGCATAGCGAGGTCCCTACGTATAGGATTTCAAACTCCGAACAAAACATAACACACGGAGTTATAAGCAATGGATTACTATGTCTTATTGTTGTGATAGAAGTGTAAATAGGTGTCCAATAGTGCAAGGCTGTGTGTGCTGCTGACGTGAGTTATTTACAATTGCTTTTGCCCTTTCATATTATGAAAAAATGAAAAAGTACCTACCTAACCCTTATATAATAAAATCCTTTCGCTGTCTATTTATCTGTCTGTTTGTCAAGACGTCTTTTCTAACGCACACTAAAGGTTTTGCGTCCTTGGGATCAAGAGGTACAAAGATTGCGAAAATTTATTTAGGCACGTAGAATTATGAAATTTCCTAAGAACCATAAACTTCATCATAGGCTTCACAGAAATCATTCCCCGCACAAAATTACTTAATTTTTCGTGGAAATACTATTAAATACACAGTTATATTTCGTGCTTGCGATGAAATTTGTATAAAACTTACCAAACGCGAGTCCAAGCCAACGACTTCAACTATAGATTTATAATAATTGCCACCTAACTCAAAACACGTCAACATTAAAAATCGGTCAAGTGCGAGTGCGAACGACTCGCGCATGTAGGGTTCCGTACGATGCGGTCGTGTCGTTTTATTACAGAGTTCCTATGGCCAACGTCTAATTTCATCATCAGATCAGCTCTACGTCATAATAATATTGCATTATTTGCCATCGGATTTATACACATGTCATCCTGCAGGTGGTAGGACCTTGTGCAAGGTCCGCCCGGATTGCTACCACCATCTTGCTTGCTAATCCTGCCGTGAAGCAGCAGTGCTGGCACTGTTGTGTTTCGGCAGAGTAAGACAGCCGGTGAAATTACTGGAACTTGAGGTATTCCAACTTAGGCCTCTAGGTTGGCAACGCATCTGCAATATCCCTGATGTTGCAGATGTTTATGGGCGGTGGTGATCTCTTACCACCAGGAGACCCACTTGCTCGTTTGCTTTCCAGTCGAATAAAAAAAAAACATGCACGCAAAATTTCAGCTAAATCGGTTGAAGATAGCCACTTCAAATTTAAGTTGAAATATTAATTCCACCCCAACAAACAACTAGTTACATTACTAGTTAATAATAAAAATAAAAACATGTCACCAAAATGTAAGCACTAGGACTAGGTGCAAGTATTTTGAATAAATAATAATTTTAAATTCTCATCCTCTTTGGCTGTCGCTCTTGTAGTAGGCTGAATAGCGCTTCAGACTTATGCCATGCTCGCGCCAGAAAAAAATTACAATTAAAAAAAAAAAAAGCGCGGTAATTTCGGCCGACGCACGGCGCGTACTTATTATTATTAGTGAATGAATTAATCATAACCTGATTTTAAATTTTGACCTTGTAAATAAATATTGTTACTTAGTATAAATTACAACGGACATTTTTTAGTGTAAAAAACATTAAACATAGCGGCTGTGAGTGCTTTATTGAAGTCGGATTTTGTGTAGTGTGTGTCGGAGGTTTGTGGATCATGGCCTTAGAGATAATTACTATACTATCGAAAGTTTTATAAAATAGCGCTAATAAAATCACAAATTAATAAGTAGTTAAACATTAAAAACAACATAGGGTCACTCGCGTTGCCCCTAGCAACTGACGGCCGAATCTTAGCAGCCTAGCAACCAAAAACCGCTGAATGAAACACGTTTCTTGTATGAAGACCCCCCTTAATTTTTAACTTTATTTTATTTTTAGTATTTGTTGTTGTAGCGGCCACTGTAATACATAATCTGTGAAAATTTCAAGTGCCTAGCTATTACGGCTCAAGAGATAGAGCCCTGTGACAGACGGACAGACAGACAGACAGACAGACAGACAGACAGACAGACAGACAGACAGATAGACAGCGGAGTCTCAGTAATAGGGTCCCGTTGGCACCCTTTGGGTACGGAACCCTAAAAATGTGACCCAATGCGACATTTTTACGGTAACGGTCTGATTCTTAAAAACAATAAGCTAGTGTATACAAGTAAACATTGTAAATTTAGCAACTTTATTATCTCACAAACAGGCATTGGTCACGGCAGTGCGCGACGGCGACCCACCTTCGACATTCAAGGAAACATTTGTCGGCGCGACACAAAGCCTCCGCGTTTACAAATAAATAACTTGGGAACAACAAATATTTTAATAAGCACCTCTAAAGAAATTGTTGTACGCTTAGTTACTTGCAACACACATAGCGACACTCACACGCATACGCCACCTTCTTGCGCACGTGACAGTACTTTACCATCAAGCAAAAATGACCACACACTATCTAAATTTAAGCACCAACTTGGCGTGCACTAACAAATTTTCAAATAATAATGCGCGCAGACAGCATGACCAATGTCAAAGTGTGAAGCCGACCGGTGAATGTGGATCTTTTTGAAAGTATGTTTTATGGCGATACTTGAAAGAATCGACGGAAAATTGGAAAAGGTAAGCGTGAAATTCTGGCAGATGTGAGATCGCTCGTAAATCAAAGGGCCGGTGTCTGGTCAAGAAGATAAATAAAGTTAATGCATAGTTCAACGTACGTAAGTACAACACCTTGACTTGGACAAAGTAACACCGGTCATCTAATTTATTATCCCAGCTATCAAACTTTTACTTATGATGTTTTTTTACATGTGCAACTCATTTGTTTTAAACAACTTTATAACAGAGCATAAAAGGAATGGAAATATATCTTGCGATAATGTGAGCTGCAAATGTGAAGCGCATATATGGCAAAGACCCAGGTCATTGTCATTGGTAGCTCGAAACTTGTCCCAAGAATTGATTTTTCGTCTCTGCCAGCGGTGCTTTTCGACGGAGTACTAATACCGTTTGCACATCAGGTCAAGAGCCTGGGTGTTATTTTTGACCCCACTCTCTTATGGTCTACTCATATGTGCAAAGTGAGCAGGAAGGTGTTTGTTACGGTGGAATCTTTAAGACAGCTTCAGAATTTCCTACCTTTTGCTACCAGGGTTGCGCTTGCTCAAACTTTACTGCACCGTATTTTCCACTATGCCGACATTGCTTAGTAAAGCAGCTTAACACAATTGAGCGAATTCAAAATCTATGCATTCGGTTTATATTTAGACTACGTAAATTCGATCATGATTCAAATTTTCCGTCACAGCTCAAGTGGCTCCCAATCCGCTTTCCCCGTAACTCTCACATTCCCCACCTTCTTTACGGCATCCTCTTTAACCCTGCAACTCCTCGCTACCTCAAAGAGCGATTTAGCTACGTAACTTCTATTCGATGCTCTCAGGAATTTCTCCTTACCGTGCCTCTATCTAACTCCAAATTCTATGTATATTCTTAAACTGTCTAGGCTATTCGGTTGTGGGATCCCTTACCAATGAACTTGCACGCGCAAAATCTGTCACTATTGAAATCTATGCTTCAGGAGCACTATCTGTCATCTTATAATAATTAGCTTTATGATGATTTATTTATTTATTTGTTGCTGTTTATCTCACTGCGTATATTTATTTTAGCCGTATATTATATGTACGATATAATTATGTATTTAAGCGTAGATGAATTAATGTTATGTTTTAATTTTCTGATCTACTTTCGATGCACAATTTGCTAACTAGTTTTTCCTTCTTTCTGTAAAAAAAGTTGTCTGGAAGAGATTGCTCTTAAGCGATAAGGCCGTAGTCTTTGTATTGTATTGCATTGTATGGTTAAAAATCCATATACATAATCTATATATAAAAATCAATTGCTGTTCGTTAGTCTCGTTAAAATTCGAGAACGGCTGGACTGACTTGGCTAAATTATGTTTTGAATTATTTTTGGAAGTCCAGGTAAGGTTTAAAAGGTGAGTAAATATGAAAAAAAAATTGAGGCAGTACGAAGTTTGCCGGGTCAGCTAGCATAATTATAAAATCGGACAAGACTAATAAAAAAATATTTCGCAAACGGATCCCTAAATGGAAAAACGATCTTAAACCATTAATGTTCTTACCATGGATGATGCTGCAAAAATAGATATCTTAGAGCTTCCTAACATTAACACTCTCCACGCTAATTGGCACACTAAGCCACGGAAATTATGTTTAAAAAAATATTACTTTTAGCAGGTAAAACGAAAAAGTGATGACATCGACGTGCAAAGAAAAACACACGGTGAGATTTCTTTTATTTCTGTGGTTCTAAGTATCTGTGATAGAAGAACAGCAGAAGTAGTAGGGTACAAAAATATGCTTGGAAGTATTCTATTTTAACACTTTTTTTCTTTAGGTACCTAACAAATTCGTCTTTCAGTCAAAATCAATTTCAAAACATTTATTTTGTAAGCAGACCGCAAACTAAGGGCTCCTTTTTATGTTACTTTTTTATACTACCATTGCCTTCGGAAAGATCATCATCACCAAGATTTGCAAGTTATCCATATGTCAGTAAAAAAATCATCTCTACATTGAATCTTGACAATACATTCATACATTGACTTGAAGCCTACCTATCTTATGTCCAAATTTTGATGTCGTCAATGTTTATTGTACCTACTGTACCGAAGCAGGCAACGGCTTTGTAAAGACAAATGTTGGACCCGGCAGACAGCCCGGCGGCCTGGCAGACGCACGGGCACCACCTGATCTACAGGGTGATTCAGGAGACGTGAGCAAGACCAGCGCTATCGAATTCAGTTAGCTAAGGCTACTATTTATGTACGAAGTTTATGGTCACTCTGCAATTAAAAGTATGGGGGTTTGCAAAAATATGATTGTGAACAATACACTATCAATTACTGAGGGTGTAAGGTTGTTCTTGCTCAAGTCTCCCAAATCACTTTGTATATACTTACCACCAGACAACGCTGGCAAAGTTAACATTTTGAGAGAGACAAGGGGATTATACGCTTCTTATGCATGCTTAATACTAAGATAAAATTAAGGCGACCTTATGGGCTTATGTCGTTAACAAATTACTCCGTCGCACAGATTATTGTCCAATGTCCAATATTTTCGCACATATATTTTTTTTCTTTTGTCAAATAAACAAAAAAAAATATGAAGATATAGCTAGTTAAAGTTCAGCGTGACGTCACGGCGTGGTACACTTATTAGCATATTAACACGTCACGGGCGGAGACCGGAGAGTCTCGAACTTTAACAAACTTCATCTTTATTGTTTTTAGTAGATTTACAAAAGAAAAAATACGTACCGTACCGTATACGTAAGTGTTTGTATTATAAGTTTTTTGTACTGCCTTATGGTGTGCAATAAAGAATTTTTGTATTGTATTGTATTTTACCTATCCAATATTTTCTCATTCGCCATATACTTACCTTCTTATTGTAACAGAGAACTAATCTACGATATATGTATTACTAATCCTTAATAAAAAAATAAAACAAAATTTACAAATTTGCACTAGATACCTAAAGTGTAATCAATTAGAGAAGATAGAAACTATAAAAGCTAAAATCACGTAGTCTACGAAAGCCTACGCTGCTACGCGTGTGCTACGAACGTGTCTACGAAGTAAGAATGTCACCAGTCACAAGCGAAACGAACCTACTAAGCAAACCCAGTCAACCCACGCAGACATTTCTCCATTGTAAGCTCATGTGTGGGTAAGTATTGTTTTTGACGTCCGACAGCTCTTGATGCTTTATTTATTTCCATGTTAAAAACAACATTTTTACTAACTTTCTTCTCAGCTACCAAGTGGTGATTTGATATGGAGCTCCGCAAAGTAAATCAGTCAATTATTAATAAATCAATTATTTTTCATAGTAGGTATTTAAAACAATTTCCGAAGATAGTAGCAAGGTGTCCTTTAGGCCACTTTCTACGAAATTCCGTTTTAGTGTTAAACTTAGTTAATGAATGAAATGAATGGAAATTGCCAAGTTTGAACCAGGCTTGACTACAAACAAAATTTAGTTAACTTTTTTCCAAAAAGCAGCTATTAGTGAATAAGTAATTAACTAAAAGTATTATACGCAAAATTGGTTTTTATTCACACTTTGTCCAAGACGTGAAGAACCTTTATTTTTGTGGTATTTTCGAAAAAGAACATTACGTACCCAAACCGGAATGCATAATAGCTTCGCTTACTAATACCGCTCGCAAAATGGTTCGCTTTCATCTCGCTAACTTTTTCGCGTCTTTTTGGCCCCGAATCCATCAATTCTCGTGATGGATGGACCATGGACCGGGTTGGCAATCGAAATTCAAATTCGCTAAATCTTCCCACACGGCATCGAAAACAGGTCGGGTCGTTAACAGTGTGTGCGAGCGGCGCGGCGAGCGTTGTGTTTGTGTTTTTTTTCTGTTTGCTCTGGAGATATTCGCCCGAGGCGCGGGTGGGGGGGGGGGGGGGGGGAAGATGCGTCCGCGCAGACGCCCGGGCAGCAGAGGCGTGATTACAGGGCTGTGCGGGGCTAATCACTCGCAACACGGCCGGCCGCGCGCCCGACTGCACAGGACGACGAAAGTGTCTGCTCGACAAAAGCGATATACATTTAACAATATTACAATACATGAATCTACATATATTTACTACCAACACAAGCAGGAACAGAAATCACAGGTATATAGAGATTTTCCAAGAAGTAATACAGTACAATAGTAAAGCGATACAGAATAAAATTACACACAGAGAAAAAAAAACAATAGGTAATATTAATACAATACGTTATGTACATGGTACAAACCCATAACATTGTTCAAACAACACAACTTTATTATTTTAAAGTGACAGTAAACGTATAATGTAAGCGTTTCAAAATTAATCATAGTAAAAAAGGGAAATTTTTAATTACCATGACTAACAATTGAATATGACACATAAAACAACGTGAAACAATAGAAGTTACACAAAAATCCACACACTTTTCACATCACGCCACATCGAGCTAGTACTTTCGCCGTCCCTTCGTCACAAAGGTCGGCTCATTGTTGTTAATAACAAACAAGGCAAAGTCCGCCGCTAACTACACACGTTTCTCCATCGCGCGTTTTTCATCGCCGACGCCGCGATAACGCCGCGATATGACGGCTGTCCCCTTAAGCGCAAAGCGGCGTAAACGCTGGGCTAAACACAGAAAATTAGGTCCAATGATCGCTTTAACTCGTACGTGTTAAGAGCAATTTATCTTCCAAACTTAGTCAGTATTGTGAATGCAAAATATTTCGTTCTTACTTACCTTTACTCACCTACCCTTGTGTGATTTGTACGCTGTAAGTGTAGACCAGTCACATACTACGAAGTCATTTTCGAAGTTCGTTTTCTGCCATCTCGCTCACGCTAAATAAAATTTAACAGAAGAGTGAGTGGGATTGTAATTTCAAATTTCGGAGTAGGCCCCCAGGATACTATTTGGTTACTTCGCAGAAGTAAAAGACAAAGTCTGAAAATTAGCTAAATCTGTATAGGAAGACTTGTACCGAAAATAAGTGTAAAGTTTAAAAATCTATACCTACAATGAACTTGTACTGAATCCAGTACAACTATATTTAGGCTCACTGAAATAAGATAATAAACGTAACGATCTAAGAATAATCAAAGTTTTTAATGTGAATCTCCTAAAAATTACACACCTGTTATGTACGCTACGTGCCTACGGATCGCTAATCTAGTGACATCGCAACCGAGCTGCGTTAGCTGACGAAGCGATCATGCCGGGCGCCGCGTGAGCACGAAGCACGAGGCGCTGACCAAGCACCGCGCACCAGCGGCGGACGCAGCCTCCAAGTGTCAGTCAATTGCTAACATCGCATTGGCTCAGACTCTTAGGTTAAGTTAGGATTAAGAACTTATAAATGTAATTTTTATATTTTAATTAAATTAATTCCATCTAATTGGGTTTTTGGACTCTTCGCCTGCAACTTCCATATTTGGCGCAGTCGGTAGGATCCTCGAAGCTAGTCCGCATCGTGATCGACTTTTCGCAACCGTGCGCGTGCGATCGCGGGCAGCCGGCTTTCAACGCCCTAATCGAGGATGAAAAGAACCTGGAGTCTGCAGAGTAGAAGAGGAATCCAGACATCGATTCACCAAGAACACCAAGGACATGGAATTTATGTAAGTACACTTGAATCGATCTCGTGTTGCTTCCTTTCCTTAGCAAAGTAAGTCACTCCCTGCCCAAAAAATAAATCCGTCCTCGGAATTTAGGGCCTAGCGAATCTGCATCGAGCAGACTCGTTAGCTATAAAATATTAAGTAATTTTATTTTAAAACGCGTTGACCAATATTAGTGTCAACATTTTTAAGCATAGTTTCTGGCAAAAATCTGCCAAGCCTTTGCTTAAATAATAGTATTAAAAAAAATTGCATACACGCTTACTATATTATCATTAAATGATAAGTTCTCGTGTATTGAATAAAATATTCAATAGGTTAAAAAAATAAAACTTGTATGATAAAAGAAAAGAACAAGTATTAGACTTAGAACTTTGAGTTTTATATTTTTATTATTAGTCATTCAGATTCTCCTTATTATCCCCTCACAAACCCCCACCATTAACGATTTCCCATTTTACTTACTTTCACTTTTCCGTTTTATTTTTCAATTAGATTATCTATATAGTCCAAAGTCTATCCTCTATTAATTGATACCCACACCCAAATCCATTAATAGCAACTGACAGCGATTCATATGTACATAGAGGCAGAAAGCCCGAAGGTCAAAACGTCTACCATCAAATCAGCTCCTACTGCATTCACAACTGTACAGCCTGAAAGAAGACACAACAACCATACCATCCCACGATCTCCTTCTACACGATCGTGCTTAGCGTTATCGCGCTCATTATCGCTGTGAACAGAAATCGCATGAGGAACTGCTCTGGAACAACTTCGACAAAACAGCAGAAGCCAGCAGCAACTACACAACCACTACAGTATCCTCTTGACCTGCAAAAGACCTGCCGAGGATCACCATCCAGCAACATTTTCTCCTAGCGTTCCAAAATAGTTGCTGGTCTGAGAGGGGAGGTGTTATGTACGCTACGTGCCTACGGATCGCTAATCTAGTGACATCGCAACCGAGCTGCGTTAGCTGACGAAGCGATCATGCCGGGCGCCGCGTGAGCACGAAGCACGAGGCGCTGACCAAGCACCGCGCACCAGCGGCGGACGCAGCCTCCAAGTGTCAGTCAATTGCTAACATCGCATTGGCTCAGACTCTTAGGTTAAGTTAGGATTAAGAACTTATAAATGTAATTTTTATATTTTAATTAAATTAATTCCATCTAATTGGGTTTTTGGACTCTTCGCCTGCAACTTCCATATTTCACCTACATACGAGAAGAAATCCAATAATATTGTACACAACCTAAAATAGAGAACTCTTAAAAATATATAATAATGTTCCTCTAAAACCGTAATCTGTCTTTGTGATCAAATAAAAATTATTTGGGAAATCTATCTATTTTAATATTTTTAACTGAGAAAATCTAGTACATTTATTTTCTCGGAAACCGATTTTGATGAAATTTGCTACGTATACATTTTTGGAGGCAAACAATCTTTAGCTCATTTTAGTCTAGTCTAGTTTTATCTTTGGGAAAACACGTGTGTGGGAAATTTAGCCATAGAAACTCGATGGCCCGGGTAGGTACTTTTACTTAATACAAACTATAACAAATCATTAAAATTAACAAAAAACTTCCGTCTACTTTATACGGCTCGTTATCATTAACCATTCATTAACACAACCTTAATACCGATGTATCGCCGCCATCAATTCCTATTCGAGCTACTAAAATGTTTAATCAAATCTAATACTCCTTCATTACCCCCCAAATAGTAATTGAAAACATTAGGTGAATTCATTTCTCGTAATTAATTACGTTGATTGTCATAAGACAAGACAGCACCGAGTTAATTACTTATGTCATATATCAAAGTCTGTTTTATGTAGTTTAAAAGTCTCAAGAAAAAACACATTAATTTATTTAATTTATTATATTAATCACGGTCATATTAACCTTCATACGCACGTAGCGTAGAGCATTCTAACTAATTGCTAAAATTGCTGGTAAGATCAATTTTACACATTTCGTTAAGTAGCCAATACTAGAGACGGTTACTTAGCATCAACTTTAGTTCAGATCACAAACACTAGGGTCAAAAATATTTTTAAGTCTGTTTCGAGTCTGTTGTCGACAGGAACACGACAAAAAGTGGTGATACAAGGGATTAGAATTGTTACACAAACCATTTGATTTTACCAAGTCTATACCTACCTATACCTATGTAAGTCATTTTGTTTTATCAATCCTCCTGAATGGTAATGCTGATTAAAATACTGTACTTTGGGTTAATATACATTTTTTTTATTCGACTGGAAGGCAAACGAGCGAGTAAGTACATTGTATTACAACCACATTTAAAAGCTACTTTTAATTAAAAATTAACTACATACATAAATAGTCGTACACTGAAGCCGCGTCGCCGCCGCGGCGACAGGCGTCACGACGCAGCGACAGACGTCAGCCACGCTTGTCAAACGTCACTCTAAAGCCACTATATATTAGAGCAATTTTAATTCAATCACGTGACATTTTATTCACAATGCAATCGCTCCTACTCATTACGACTTCATTTTGTTATAACAACAATGCGGCCGCGTTTGCATTCATCCTCAGACGTGACAGCGCCTTTGTCCGGGAATCAATCTTGCGGCGGTAATGACGCTAAATCAGTTCCAGTACACAATAAAGAAGTTGCTAATGTTTATTCCTTTTTTTCACGCTGTAGGTAATCTTGAAACGAAATATTAATAGTTCTTAATCGTTACAGCAATATGCTGAGATTGAAAGTAGAGCCCCAGCCGCAACTTTATGCGGACTGCCATGACGTAAAGCTTGCATAATTTCCGTTAAGGATTTGCGCTTATTTTAATTAATAACAATACCAGACGGTATCCAATTTGAAGTAACTTTCTTGTGAACATGAACAAAAACGCTAATAAGTTCAAAGTAGATTTTAATGGAAGTATTTTAACGGGCGGCGCGTCAGGTTTTTTGTCGCAACCCTTGCGTTGATCCGACACTTGGGAGCTAATTCGGCCTGAGCAAATAGTTACAGGCGCCGGTTGTTTGAACACACAGTAATGTGTAAATAAAGACAGGGTGCGAGCTCCGATCCTCAGTCATCTAGTGAGTAGTTTATTTGCTATCTTTAAAGGTAACCAGTATAACCCGTTTGTCATGTGTCGATTTGAGACACCTATCTGACCATTATTTATAGGCATCTGCCTGACTTTGTACGCTCATAATTGTATGTTTGCCGTTTACTAATATTTCTAATTTAAATGCATTAGCAATAAGAGACTTCCTAACACATCAGATGTCAAAAAATAGTTTTTACTGGAAGTTTTTTGCCGACTCTGCTTTTTGTTAATTATTCTTGTACTTATTGTCATTTAAATCACAGTAACAGTTGATGCCATTAACCGTGTAGTGAATTTATACAAGTTGATTAAATGAAGATTAAACTGATATCAATTACCTACCTAAGAAAACTCATCAATGAGGTTTTGAAATAAATTTACTGGAAATACAAAAAAAAATAAGTACCTAAACAAAACGCGCATTGATGATGACCGAATGAATCACTTTTTGTTCATTTAACCAAACATAAATGGGATCACTTCACAATGTAGCTTATTACAACTTCGGAATGCAACAATAACAAACAAAAATGAATTAACAATGGTTCCCTACGTGTCAAGTCCCACACACTCGGCATTACAAACATCACACAAAAAAGAGGTCGCATCCTAAACGCGGCAACAAAAAGTGGCTCATACAAAACTGTACTGGCGGCCTCTTCAAAGTGAGAACAGTCATTTTACACCATCACCCGCACCCGCCCGCCTCACGTGACCTAATGACAACTGCAATTAATATTTAACGTATGAGACCTTATGTTTATGACACATGTATATTGGCTCGTAATTCTTAACGGAATTAGTTGTAAATTCAAACATAACTTGGGAAAACGACCGCCTTATATGCACTTCACTCCGCCGTATCTATCTGCCGGAATACCCACGTATCGAAACGAAAGATATACACATTATCGTTTTTCATATGAATAACAGCAATAACAAGAATGCGAATATCAACATGTCTTCTATGTATAGTGCTATTTCTACTTCGGGAGGGACCATAAAGGGGCCTACGCGTTAAAGGAAACTGCAGTGAAATGTTATTGCAGTTGTATTTTTAGATTTCAAGGAAGGCCTCCAAAACACACCGAGTGATGACTCTAGTCAGAAAATATTTTTTTTAATCTGTAGCTCCTTCTACCGTTCCGGCAACGAGCAAGTGATATTTATGTGTTAAAAGCATCCATCATAGTGACCACTTACCTTCTGGAGAACTGCAAGTTTGTTTTCCACTGCATAAAAAGTCGTAAGCTTGACCCAGGTGTATCCCCAATACCTATATACTGACGCTATACTTTACACTTATCTTTGCTCGTCAGTATAATTTGTCGGTCATTTAATAAAGTAAGACAAATTTCATGAAAACATGCGTAGTCAATCGTGCACCAATAAGTATAAAAATTTCATCATCTTTATTTTTAACTAGCTTTTGCTCGCGGCTCCGCCAGCGTGGTATTCGATTATCGCGCGTTGTTCCCTCGGGAAATGTGCATTTTCCGGGATAAAAAGTAGTCTATGTCACTCTCGGGCCCATAAACTATCTCTATGTCAAAAATCACGTCGATTCGTCGCTCCGTTAGGGCGTTAAAGACAGACAAACACAAAAACACACACACACTTTCGCATTTAAAATATTAGTATAGTATGGATTACGAAAACAAAAGAGTTTATTTATAGGTAAGTACATGCTGTAAAAGTTTGTTGACGGAAACGTTTGAGAAGGAATAACGCTTGATCAAGCATGTCGTCTTTGATCCATTGTATTAATACCGGTAAAATAACGGTTATTAATTAGGTAACTGCGTTACATGTTATGTACTTATAAATACAATCATTTACCTTGAAAAATTATCATTGTCTATAATTGTGAATGGACTATTATTAATTGCACATCAAATAAATAAATGCCTATATCAATTTATTCTCATAATTTATATACTTTTGTACATCAATTAAATTATTTCAATACCTACAACTAAATGATTATAAATCTACTTAGTCCTGCAAATCATTCGAAAAAATACATCAGCACGACATTGCTTTTTTTCCTCTAATGCGAGACAAATAAATTATTTTAGGTACAAAATACTGCAATCACATCAAAAATACTACTGCACAGCAAATTAACTAGAGCGTGCGTATAATAATTAATTATAATATTGTCATAGCAAAATAATTCTCCGAGTACCTAGCATATATCCTAATTTGGCACCGGAAAATTAGATACGACGAAGAACGGAGCGAGGAGGAGCGTTAGGTACATACATACATACAATTGCAATCACAACGCGCGAGCCGAGCGAGTGAAGCGAGCGTGCCGAGGGAGCGGCCGGCGAAGCGCCAGAACTTAATTTATTTAGGAAATAATTTGGCCCCTACTAGTGCTATGGTTATGTAATTTATTTAATGTAAAAAGCATATAAATTCTGAAAATAAATTGTTAAGTAATTATATATTTGTTGTGCAATTAATAATATCCCCTCTATTATACCTACTCGTATATTTCATCACCTTAGCCGCTTCGAAATATCTGATGGCGACTGAACAAGAGGATTTTATATTTTTTAATGCAGATCTCAGTTTGTTGTAGGTACTTAATAAATAATAAGTTGATATGTCAAATAAAATGCTGTTTCATATAGGTAAACTGCATATTATATGAAAATAGAAGCTATGTTAAAAAAAAAGAGTTACAAGGTACATATGATGTGCGTTAGTCATTATTAGCTGTGTAATAATAAAAATGCTTTAGTTTAAGATAAATAGCGGTACGCCATAAATACAAGTTGCAGTTTATTAATATTTTGAGTGAGTATTTTGCTGTGCAATCCGTAAGTTTGATGTGAATTTGCATTTTTTTTTGGACAAAAAAGGTATTTTTTTGAAGTGCTTTTAAATACTACCCCGTTGTGAATTATTTTTTACATCCATAACTAAACGTTCGACAATGTAATAAATATGTATAACTCAAACAACCAAGCTGTTTTGTCTATAGTGGAGTAGTATAGTGGAGTGTCTGGAG
Source organism: Choristoneura rosaceana (assembly GCA_037349165.1). Lineage (NCBI taxonomy): Eukaryota > Metazoa > Arthropoda > Insecta > Lepidoptera > Tortricidae > Choristoneura > Choristoneura rosaceana. The sequence goes on from JAZBNJ010000026.1 coordinate 6,666,535, forward strand.
AGTAGGGAAAAGCAAGGCAAAACGGCACACTTAAGGGAAAAAATACATATTTAAATAATTAACAGCTCTATTTATGAGACTTTTGTAAGAAATTAACAAATATTTATTATTCTATAATATTAATTAGTCAGACTTTAATCAAATCACGGGAAAACCGAGATATAGGATGATTTCCAAAATCTGGGTTTTGTTCCGTTCTGCCCTCATGGGTAGGTAAAATGGACCACACTTGAAGGCAAAATGGACCTAAGAATTAGATTTTCCACAAATTAAACTAGCGTCTTCATCTTCGTCGTCAATGTCAGCACAATGATAGTGAGCTCACTTCTTAAATTTCTGAGACTGTATCCAGCCTTCGTTGGACTCTGAAGACAGATGGAGCAATACAAACACTGAGCATCTTTTTCTTCTGACGAATCGCTTCCTTTTTCTTTGGCTTTGCCCTTACCTTGCCCCCTGCTCTTGCCCTTACCCTTGCCGTTACCTTACTCTATCCTGCGCCTTTTCTTTTCTTGTTCTTTATGTTTAGTCTTGTTTTTGTTTTTTTCCTTACTGTACTGTTTTCGTCGTATCGTCCAAAACAATTTCCATCCGTCCGTTTTTCTTTTATCTATTAAACTTAAATAATTATATTCAATAACTTATAGTTGGTTGGCAATAAACGGTACAAAACAAAAATGAATACAGAAAAAAAGAGTAAATGTAAAACAAGTAAAGGCAAAAAGGACCAGTGGACCGTTGTGCCCGGACCGTTTTGCCTTTTGGTTAGTAATGAAAACAATTTATTATTTTAAGGTTTAGCTAACACCGATCGCATATTGTTTTATACTTAAAACAGACAATACTTAACCGTTATTAATCTTAACACACAAAGTTAGGGATATGTGAGACTGGAAGCAAGTGACAGCTAAGCGAAATTCCCGTTTTTTACATGAAAACATCAAAAAAACGACTTACCTTGATAAAAACGTAGCCATACGCATGACAGTTTTAAGGGAACTGACCGAAAGCGGGAAAGGGGTGACTGAGATATTGCCAAACGAACCGCTAGATGGAGTTATTAGTTCTCAAGATAATAGACTGTTCCGTTGTACCTTCCTGTGCCATTTTACCTTCCTTTCCCCTAGAACTATATTAGAAATAATACAACCAATATTAATAGATTGTATAGCAATGCCAGCAGAAGGTGGAATAAATGTATCATTTTAGTTTTTTTGTGGCAATAAGCTTTTATACTTTCTTTCTTTTAATAAATGAATGTGCAAATTAATTCAAAGTACTATATTGAAAGTTACAGGTGGCAACTAATTGCGAGTTGTTTTCCTTACAATTGCCATTATAAGTATTTAGTGATGACAATAGGTGGCACATCTTTAGAAAATTTTAGGTCTAATGTCAGGTTTTGTTCCGCATACCTTGATTTTAGAGCAGCTCGATATTTCGGCACAGTTGCATGCGCCATGATCACGAGACAACAAAAACATTTTTTCTAAAATCAAGGCACGTGGAACAAAACCCGAATTTAATTCATAAAATTAGTTATGACCGCGATAGTCTAAAATACTGAATTTCATGTCTTCCTAAGATACTGACTACCATCAGGTAAATCCAATTTATTCACTAGTTTACCACTCCATTTATTTCTTTAAAATAATCTTAGGGTGACAATTACAGCCCCGTGAAAGACCAACGGACGGACAGCGGAAGCTTATTAGTGCTTAACAGGCTCCTTTTCTAGGTACAGGATCCTAAAAACTGTGTCAGGTTGTGACAGAAAAAAAGAAAGAAGAAGGTATAAATACAATCAAATGAGAGATAAAGGTAAAAGGCAAAATTGTGCGTCGCTGCACATAATTTACAAGGTAATTCAAGGTATGAAGCCTTAGCCAGGTTAAGTTGACAACTTCGAAATCAAGATTTATGTAAGCATTAACTTTAAAATTATAACAAATATGGATTTGATAAGTTTTGAATATTAGCTTGAAAATTAAAAAAATTGGTAATCTACCTACTATGTAATTGGAAACTAGTTCCTTTACTATACCTATCCAAGTATAATATAATAAACATTAAGTTGAAAGCTCACAATTCCAAACATCAGTATATATATTTATATCTACTGATGTTTGGAATAGTGAGCTTCAGGTACACTTGTAGTGCCAAAGCCGATAGTAAATTTCCACCTATCAAATTCTATTAAGTCCCTCAACTTATCCATTATAATCATGTAAGTTAAGTGTAAAGTACCGGAGGGGGCGGTCTCTACGACACAATCGCCGGAACCGCACCGCGGGATGCCGCGGGGTCTTCGCCCATTCAACAACCGACGACAACGACACGGTGCCGAAACGACACGACCTACGGTGTCGACATTTTCTGCCGCCGGTGTTCAAAGGTTTATACCTAGTTTAAAAAGTTACAAAGTTCTTTTGCGGACTCCTATGGAATGGAAGTTGGGATGTAAATTTTCACCAGTAAAATTAACTTGCTAGTAAGTAGGTATGTACTCGAGTGTAAACCACAGTTAAGACGATTAATGCCGGATTGCGTCTGCGCACCGCACACACTCAACTGCAGAGTTAATTGAAAATTCACTTTACTGCCTACGTAGGTTTTCGCGAATAACAGGTAAAGTGAACTGATGTTGTAGTTTAAATTATAGGCGGAATGCCCCAATTTTCCAAATATTTATTATTTATTTATTATAAGATAACCAAAAGTTTATAGTTAAAACAATATGATTTAATCTAAATAGTGACACAGAGTCAATTACAGGATCTCACAGATAGTCTCAAAATTCTAGTTACTAATGAGCAAAATAAAATAAAAAAAACTGGAATAGAATTCTTATTTTGCAAATATTATGTTTCAGAGAGTTATTTATATTCAACACGTAGTACAAAATTAAAAATTACGTGTCGGAACTTCCGAAAATCTTTTCGCTTTCAAAATATCATAATGATATTACCATACATACATGTCATACCAGGAAAAATACAATATAAATTGTCAGTAAAGAAAAAAAAGAAACGTTGCTGGGGACAATAGGAACATGCACAGTGTAGATAATATAAACTGATTGCATAGCAAACCCAGAACACACTTGACTTAAATTAGTAATTAAATTGACCTAGAGTGTAAAGGGTCTCTATGACAAATAACTTTTATCATGTCTATGTATGTACTTTATTATTGTGTACTTATGTGTGTACAGGTAGGTAATAGTGCAAACCCGACTTCTTTCTGCACCTCTATGCCTCGCAAGATAATTTAAGGTCATTAGCTCAAACGGTATATGCGTTTTCTGAAGCAATTAGCAGAAGAAAAATCTCTTTGTTGCCTATCCCGCGGGAGTTTGGAAAAATCCTGAAAGTAATTTTTGTTATTATAATAACTACCCAATCAAATGCCAAAATTGAAGACTCTTAATATTATAGATACAGAGATAGAGCCGCTTGAAAGAGAAAATATAAATAAGTTTTTAACCTATCCCGTGGTAAATTTCATAAATGCTATTTTTATCCATTTCTATGATCCTCAAGGAATAAGTTTGCCAAGTTTATGTTGTGCGTTGTCTGTCAGTCAGTCACGTTAATCTTTTATAGGTAGGTGTTAAATATAGGACAAACGCAGAGTTATAGCTTAGACATGGTCCCAGGTCTTAAATAACTGCACGATGCAATTGGCTAGTACATACTGCCAGACCAAAAAAACATAGGCATGTTAGCTTTACATTCATCCAGTGAAAATCAAGCGTACTTGGTCTTTTCCTAACTTTGAGATGTTAAGGTCCTATACTTAACTGTTAGAGAAAGTTTATTAAAACCGATTCATCATCTACACATCTAAAAAGTACTCCCTAGGTACGTGCAAACAAATACACAACTAAAAATAGAAATACATACATAGATACACAGATAGATACCTAATAAAATAAAACAGCACTCGGCAGCGCTCAAAGACGTAGGTACACATTAACTTCCTACCTTGTTGGATATTAAATATTTAAGTGTTAAAATTATCAGGCGTGCATACATGCGTAATGTTGTGTCGTTCACATAGTTATTGCTTGTAATAGGAATGAGAAAACTTGGATGGCACATCCCTATTTTATGTACGTAAACGCACTTTTGAAAAAATTGTGTGGCTTCCGATTTGCCTATACTTCTAATACTTGCGACAACTATAAAACTTCCAAGACCTAAGCTTTACAAACTTACATAAAATGTATACCACTTTCAAATCACGATACCATCCATATTGAAAAGATAAATAGTTTAGTTTTTTCCTAGAACCCTATAAATGCTGTCTCGACAAAAATAATTAGCAGGTAGGGTGTCGGCAAAGCTACAAAAACTGCAAATTGAGGGACGAACGGATAGACACAATGTGTTAGATATTAATTTCAAAATTATAGGCTAGGGCTCTCTGTGCCAAGGTGTTCAGATAAAAACGCCACCAGAAGTGCCAAGAGAGCCCAATTTGATTACACTCTGTCCGTGTAATGGCCGGAATAGCCCTCAAACATCTGCCTCTACAAATATTTATTATGTACACTAGCCGATTGGTTTGAGAAATAAACTTTGCTTTGTGATTGTTAGAAGCGAGCGCACAATGCATGAATGGGTATAACGCGGAGTTGAGATTATTTTGTTTCCTTTTCACTCATATTTTCTCCATAAATGTACGAATCTAACTGAAGAGTATGTCTGTGTATGTCATTTTCGACTAATTTATTACTCAGGTAAAACTTAGTAGAGGTACCTAATTAATTTTATATATGCAGGTAAAATAGGTAGGAACCCAACCAAAGTGTGAGATTAAATTCTGGGCATCCGTTATTAGTTAATTAGACGAAAAAATTGCACTGTTTTATTTGGATGTTGCATAGGTAGGTGTTACTAATTCAGGCAACAATATAGTATTGGAACCAATTTAGGTACAATTTTTATCCAGGTAATTGGCATGGTGCCGCGTGATAGCGATAAACGATTTTTTCATAGAAAGGGCATGAAGATGCGGGCAACAACTAGTATAAAATAAAACAATAGATGTACAAATATTGCTTGACAAGGTAAGTGCTGTCACATTTAAAACAGATGTTAGCGTAATAAGTAAATTTGCTTCAGAATGATATAAAAGTTCTATTCAACAACATGTTTAATACCGACTATGAGCACTTTTATTTTTACACTTCAGGAATTTTGTGCACATTTAAATTCAATAAGATGTAATACAGATGTCGAATGCTGCATACTTACATACTAATGAATGACGCAAAACTCATACACAATTTTTTTTCACCTGTTCAAATATCTACATTGTATTTTTTTTATTTCATTGTCTCACTGGAAACTCCCACAATGAGATAGGTATACATTTGAAAAAAAAAAATTGTCGGTTTGTTGATTTTGATAAAATATTCCTCGAGCTTAACAGTCGTCATAATAATTGTTTATTCCAGCCAATTACGCGGATATTTTTTTTATCAGTAGACCCCGTCATAGATATAATATGTATTTTTTCGAAACTTCTCTATTGGATCTAGTTAGTCGGTTAAGATAAGTTTAGTTTCTTGGCTGCAAAAATTTTGTCCTCTTTATAAGTAAGTATTTATTTTTCTTTCATGAACATGTATTTCATTAGACTGTCGTGTATGTTATGTTAGACAATTCTAAGAATACTGATTCACCCAATTTTTATTTATGTATTAACTAATGGTGGTATATTTATTGATTAATGTTAGATGTAAGCACATTATAATATGTAAGTAAAGTTGTACCATTTGTGCCCAAATAAACATTAAAACATCAAAACTGCATTTTTCTCAAAGACCAAACGGAATTTACTTAACCGAGTTTGAAGTTAAGCGACTCATATAACCTGCGTAAGTATATAACTAGGAAAAATGAGTGTCATTCATATGGACCTCCGCAGGGTATATAACTCCTGAGTCAATCCAAAACTTTGTTATTTGTCTTTCTGAGTATCTGATTAAAATTAATTATCGAATTAAGAACTCGTAACAGTGGAAACTCTTTTTAGTCTTCTCATCTCAGAGCTTGCTAAAGGACATACGAACGGACTGAGGCCTGAGAATTTGGATAGCGGTAGGAATACGGCTTTGCCCCGCTCTGCACTGAGTAGTTGCCGTGTCTGGACGGCCGAGACCTCACTAAGTATTGTTATTTTAACGCTATAGTTCACTGCTATATTTTTATAATTATTAAAATTGAATATTATCAAACAAATAATTAGTTAGTTCGTCAGAAAACAATAATTCCTTTGAATCTTAGTACAGTGGGAAAAATCTTAGATACTTACTCGTAACTAAGTAACTATTGCTGTAGCGATAGTAGACTGAGCACAAAACATAATTCTAGTACGCACGCCAGTATGGACATTTGTAACATATGTATATTAAACAATCAATTTTATGCTTATATCATCAGTGATATATCGATAGTGGAAAATATGTTTTCCAGCATTTAAATAGATCGTAATTACTCTTTGTATAACTAAAATTACTGTTATTTTTTCAAAACCGGCTGATGATAAAGTCTGCGAAAAATTCAATGAGCATTATAATTTACCGGGATAAAACTGATAAAAGATACCTATCCTATGTGTTAATCCACGTCATAAATTAGGTATCTGTGTGCCAAATTTAACCAAGATTCCTTTAGTTTTTTTGGTAGTTAAATAACAAACATCCAGACTTTCACATTTACAATATTAGTAGGATACTAGTAGGAATTAGGTTTACAATCTTATCTTCTTGGATCCTGTCACCGATTAAGCCTCACCTTTAAGGGGTCAAAATGCGACCGGCCCGTAAAGTAGATGGCGGTTAATACCGGATTATTTCATAGCTTTAGTTACGATAATTATACTACCATTCAGTTCCAGTTATTATGCAGGTTTTCTATTTTAAGAGCTAACTCTTACAAAACGGTTTTTATGCTTTTGGACCTCCACGATAAAACTCGACAGGTGCAAATGACTACGAATGTGAAGTACATTTAAAAAAAAGTGCTTATAGTAAACATGTGAGTATGCTGGATGATGGTGGTTGGCTAAAATAACGTTTAATTAATTAAATAAAGTTTTAAACAGGTTGACCCAATGCCAACCAATTATAGTACCTCTGACTGATTATATATAACTCAGATTACCTATAAAGATATCATTGTTTATTACCGGCTCTAATGGGACAAAACACGACTTGAAAGCTCTCAAAAATTTGTAAAAATATTTTTCCAATCAATTTCCTAATAGGTATTACAATGCCTTCGAGGAACAAGATCGAACGACACACGACGTGGCAGCGCTTCCTCTGTGCATCAAAGAATTACCTGCCTATTAGAGCGTTGGTTCCAGCGACGGTACGAGGTATGCCTAAAGAGGCAGGATGACTCGGCGCAGTAGCGCGGGCCAATATCGGGCGTTATTAGCCCACAATCGAACCGTCGTCGCACCACGTTATGCGTGAAACAGACCACCGAACTAGAACCTTTTTTACCAGAAAACTTTTTATCCCTCCCAAACCGCCCCCCACGACGGCTTACTAGCGTCAATGAACGCAGGTCAGAAACAAATGAAACCAATTTTGTACTAATAAGATTTTCCGTTTAATATTCCTATACATTGTCTTTAACAATTTAAACAATATTTACAACGATACTTTACTAGGTAAGTAAACAATAAAATTATTTTTAACTAAAATAAATAACATTTATTTTGACATTCAACATTGAGTTTTCGAACAATAAGCCAGTGGTGTTAAAACGAGAAAACTGTTAATAAAATACTTACAAAGACCAGTGTGTGTATAACATTCCATAGTTATAATTTTTTATCATAATAATAACCATCGCTTTAATGGTGTAAACTCAGGAAAAGATTTCCTATCCGCAAAAAGAAAATGATGAAAATAAAAATATTACTTATAGAAAAATGGGAATAAAATTCGAAAACTCTACAAATCTACCTACCTACCTAAATATTAAATAAATAGATTTTCTCTATTACTAATATACACATTAACTAACTATGGTCCTATGTAACTAAAAGTGAGATCACTAAAACATCAAAATGATATTTTAAATCGGATTATTCATTTAGCCACGCACGCCGAGGATACTCTTCACGGTAGGCCGAGCGATTACAACTCATTTAGGCCTCACTACTTTACGCCGTTTTGTTGTGCTGCGCGTAACTATAGATAATCATCTATTTGAAACCAAATAATCCAATAAATGCACCCAAATAGTGTTCATTTGGTAGATCAGATCTAAGTCACAAGTAGGAAGATAATGCGAAGCGTCATCATACTTGATTTAATTAATACGTTAAGCGATCATTACTCAGAACATATGTTCTCCGACATATTAAAATCCTTGATAGTCGAGCACTCTCCAATCTGCCCGTATATTCGTATGAGTTCAGTACTTACAATCTAACATTGCACGATATGTGGCAGGTTGAGGGAGTGCAGTGGTGTCACGCGACGGGCAGCGGCGGCGGGGGCAGGTAGCAGGGGCGCAGCGCGTGCGCCGCCGCCTGCAGCAGCTCGGCGTGGTAGCGCTGCGCCGCCAGCAGGTACGGCGCCGGCATCGCCAGCTCCAGCCGCGGCAGCGCCAGCGGCGCCTGCGCCGGCTCCGGCTCCAGCAGCGCCTCGATTGTGAACGCGCGCCGCGGCCGCTGCCGGGGCAGCATGGTCACCGCTGCCGCTTCCGGCAACTCGGCAGGCTCTGGACTCAATTGTGGACACAGGGGAGGAGTATATAAACTAGCGCTCGGCAACGCCGGTGGCGGCGGCGGCGCACCAGCCTGTCTCGCCAAAAAGGCACGATTAAAACTTGCCAGAGCGGCCAGCTCTGCGTTAAGATTGTCCTTCTCTCCTTTCTGTAACTTGAACCGCTTGCGTCTCCGCAGCAGCGAGCCGTTCTCGAACATGTCGAAGGCCTGCGGATGCAGCGTCCAGTAGGCGCCCTTGCCGGGCCGGTCCGGCCGGCGCGGCACCTTCACGAAGCAGTCGTTGAAGCTGAGGTTGTGGCGCAGCGAGTTCTGCCAGCGCTGCGTGTTGCGCCGGTAGTACGGGAACCGGTCCGTGATGAACCGGTAGATCTCCGACAGCGGCAGCATGCGCTCCGGCGAGCTCCAGATCGCCATCGCCGTTAAAGAAATGTACGAGTAGGGTGGCTTCTGATCGCCATACGATTCGCGGGAAGGTCGCGGCATCGTCACTACCACAGATTATACAGCTTGAATATGTTTTCAAAGTACAAGAATAAATAAACACTAGTGTGCGGTCACGTCACTTCGAAGCGAGGTGTGTGAAGGAACTGAGGCGAGGAGAGCTCGCGGCGCGGCCCGCCCGCCGGCTCACCGCGGCGGAGCGCCCCGGACGGGCACCAAGCCCCTGCTGTGATTGGTCGACGCACCGGCCAATCGGAAACGTCTGCTTTCAGGTATGATGTCGGCTTTCGCTCCACTAACAAGGAATTTAAATTGATATTATGTTTATATTGCCTCCAAATATCTTTTGTGATGACACCGCTTTTTATTTAGCGTATGTAAATTACGATGATACAGAAAAAGAGATTTGAATTATACACCAATCCGACGATGAATGAGCAAATTAAAATTTTGAGTGTTATTATAATATCTCCGAGAAGCTTAAAATATTCTATGTGAGATAAATGAAAAATTTTATGACATAAAATTTAACCGACTACAAAAAACATGAAAATAATGTTCTACCAGTCTGAAGTCGGTGCCTCAGCACGAGCTAGTAGGAGTGGACCTACAGTCGTCTACTTCACCTACATACCTATACTTATAAAGGTATTAGACTTCAATCACTCCTGCTGTCTCGTGCTGAAGCACCGACTTCAGTCTGGTAGAAAATTATTTTCATGGTTATTTTCACGGTTCAATTTTTTGTGATAATTTTTTTTCACTCTTTTTAGTGTAAATAACCTAAGATACAATAGTTTAGTGTCAACTGCTCGACACCTTTTGCGAAAGATTTATTTTTCTGATGCAGAGACGCTCATTACTTATTGAGGAGTCCTGGTGCTGCACCACCCGTTTTTTACCATATGCATTACGACGAACATAAATTGCTTAGCAACTATGTTAAAGGAATTGAAATTCAACCCGTGAAGTACTTGTTCTTAAGTCTCTGTTAGTCAAATGTAGTCTTCATCGTCAGTTCCACTTCACTAAATTATGATTTTCAAGAAAAAACACACGAGTTACCGCTAAATATATCCAAATTGCCATAGGTGTCCCTACAATATTTGAAGAGTTCCCTCGATTTCTTTAAGATCCGATCATCAGATCCTAATTTGGTAATTACGATACCTAATTGAAGGTATTCCTAGACGGAAGCAAAAAAAAAACTTTTCAAATCGGTTCATCGATGACGGAGTTCTGAGGTAACAAACATAAAAAAAATAGATAACCTCCTCCTTTTTTTGAAGTCGGATAAAAATCGGATGAAGAATATTCGATGTGCATAAGTAGTAATTAATAAAACCATCTTAACTGTTTTTGGTTTATTAAGCTATGTACTAATCTAATGTAGTTAGTAAGGTGCCAAAGTAAATATTTGACTAAACACAACTCTGCACTAAAAACAACTCGCGTTGCAAAATACACGAGTACCTAAATAACCCTATCTTCAATTAGGGGGACAATACAATTTTATTACTGCAAGCTTTGAGAGCCTGGAGCCACGGTTTCCTGATCAACATCATCATCATCATCATCAGAGAGAGAGAGTTGCAAAAGGGCCTGATCGAAACAACTAGTGGCCAAAGGGCTGGCAGCAGTGGCAGCTATCTCTCTCAACGAATCAGGATTCAGAATTTTAACATATGTTGATATTGAAATAAATTTTGAGGGAGTTTGGGAAATCCTAATGACTATATGTAAGTACATAGGTAAGTACTTGCTATGATTATGTCATAACATTTTGGAAACACGTCAGTAACCAGACCCAATTACAGCTTAGACTCTTGGCTTTGTTTAATGATCTGATAAAAGCCATGGTTCCAACCATTGAATCAATTCAAGAAATCTATTAATTTGGAAACAAAATAACTAATCGAAAATAATCGATTAAAGTACGTAAATCGAAAAATCGATTTCATAATTAAATTAAACTAATCTACACATACGACTAGGTACAGGTATGAAGTATGATAAGCACCTACCACTGCCTAGATATTAAGATGTAGATATTAGTATAAATTTTTTAGCTTTATAACCGCTAATCAACATCTACTCACTAACTATCTAATTTAATTTTAAAAATTTGTTCCGATGCAGAACCCTAATAAAAAGTAAGAACTTCAAACTTTTTAAAACCTAACCACTAATAACGGATCAAACGAAAATGTCGGTTTTACGCACTAATAGAGCTGCGCAGGCGTTTGTCACAGTTGTTTTTGCTGCAGTTCGTTTACCCTTCCGTCATTCACGAATTCGAGAAACGGTACTCTGCAAAAAATAACTATTCGTGACCGATAGGTTTATCTACTCATTTTATTTTGACTTCATTGAGTTCTTATTACTTAGCTATCGTGGACTTATTTTCTTATGTTTGAGCCTATACTTACCTACCTATCTACAGGGTGTCCCAAAACTAGCACGTCACAGTGACACCAGAGGTAGGCCAGCTCAAGAGGACTCTAACCAACCTAACATGACCCCAGTAAAAGTTGCACGGTTTTCGAGTTATTAACGAAATAAAGATTTTTGGGGATACTCCCCTTTGTCTTGACATTTTTAGTACCAGCATCGACTTGGAAAGCTCTTAATAACAGTTTTTTATGTGTATCGAATCACGAATAGTTACTTCAGAAGTACAAAGTGTTATTTTGGCAGTAACTACCGTAAAATGCTGAAAATAACTTCATTAATCTTGATTTAAGGTGTCTCAAAAACATGAATTTCAACTTTAACCATCTGCCATGAAAAAAAATTACTAGAAACGAAACAAACAAAGAACGTCAATAAATGAGGCATGTCATGCAGATTCAGAAATGGTATGACAGATGTATCTTACTGCAATAACTTTGGGCATTATTATCACTTTGCTGATGCCGCAAGCCGTCACTATTAAGTAAAAACATGTTACATTACTAATTTATTGAATCAGGCGTTACTTTGCCGAGGTTCATATCAATGCACTGAAACAGTCACCTACTTTGCTCACCATCGACCTTATGATAGCTACGTTTATACTAGAAATCTGTGTTCATTCAGTTCCTCCTCCTCCACACTGCAAAAATACACACCAATCACACAAATCCATCTATCACCACCACCATACTACACCGACCGTTTCGAACTCAAACAGAGCTCATCTTCAAAGCGACACAATCATTCTCAATGCTACTAAATATCTGGTAGCATCATCTCATAAATAATAACGTCGCTACTTTGAAAAAAGCTCGTACCTCAAAATCGATGACTTTTTGAGTGAACTTAATGTTCGTTGAACCAAGTCCGAGCCCGACCTAGGATCACAACCCCTTTCGCGCATCCACAACCTCAAAACCCTCACGAACGTCTTTGCTTCGGAACACCATGGACCTGCCATCTCCACAGCGACTGGGACAAAATTATACCCGGGTCTTAAGTTTTGGTACTTTATTAGTTAGTACGGAAAATTGATCCCTTTGAAGATTATCATTGAGCTGCTACTCCGACGCACATGTTGACTGCTGCCTGGACTCTTATTATATCGTTTGCATAAAATCCTTCTTATGCATCCTTATTATTATGGATTGCAAATTTTATTAAACGATGTTTTTTGTGCATCAGAGTCCATGGGAGACAATTTGAACATTTATTGTGAAGAAAATTTATTCCAATACATGAATGAAAGATAAACCTGTTTTTAACCACCCACGCAAAAAGAGGGGTGTTATAAGTTTGAACGCTATATCTGTCTGTCTGTCTGTCTGCGTGTCTGTCTGTGCCACTGTAGCTCTTAAACGCGTAAACCGATTTGAATGCGTTTTTTTATTTGAAAGCAGGTTTTCTAGCGATGGTTCTAAGACATGTCCTATCAAAATCGTTTCAGCCGCTTTTGAAATATTGAACTTTGAAGTGACAAAGTAGGCGATTTTACAATTTTTTTATTTATGTTATACCCGGTTCTTTAGGATCCGGTCCTAGCCTTGAAAAGGGAGACAAACATTATTTAGCCTTCGTGCATTTGGGAAAATAATTGCATCAGATAATAGATGAGCCACCGCTGTACACAGTATTTTTGTACCACTAGCAGGGACTGCTTTCGGAGCTCCAGTTTTAAATTGGTTTGATAGGGCTTCGCTAAAGTGGTAAGAATGCCTAATGTTGTTGCAATAAGATACATGTGTCATACCATTTCTGAATCTGCATGACATGCCCAATTTATTGACGTTATTTGTTTGTTTCGTTTCTAGTAATTTTTTTTCATGGCAGATGGTTAAAGTTGAAATTCATATTTTTGAGACAACTTAAATCAAGATTAATGAAGTTATTTTCAGCATTTTACGGTAGTTACTGCCAAAATAACACTTTGTACTTCTGAAGTAGCTATTCGTGATTCGATACACATAAAAAACTGTTATTAAGAGCTTTCCAAGTCGATGCTGGTACTAAAAATGTCAGGACAAAGGGGAGTATCCCCAAAAATCTTTATTTCGTTAATAACTCGAAAACCGTGCAACTTTTACTGGGGTCATGTTAGGTTGGTTAGGGTCCTCTTGAGCTGGCCTACCTCTGCTGTCACTGTGACGTGGTAGTTTTGGGACACCCTGTATATTGTTTGAACCAACGTACCTAAGTAAAAGCGTATACCTAATGACATCTGAATTTATTCATAACTAGCTACACGCCCCGTCTCCGCACGGATGAACTAAGATTTTTGTCCATTGAGAACCTTATCCTGAAAGGTACCAACACAATAAAAAAAAAATTGAAGAATATTTGCAGTCGTTGCGAAATAACGCACTTAGGTACTTAGGAAGGTTAATATATAAGAAATTTATGAATGTCAGTAACTTTCTGTTAGATGGATAGATGATAGGTTTTAATGCAGGTAGGTATCTTCTTCTTCCAGTGGTAGCTGCCTACAGTAAATCGAAGATCTAATATCATTAGGTAAAGCTAATATTTTTTAATACTGCTTATAATTACCTATTTCTAACACTATCTACTCTTATGCTAGGTAATCCAAAAAAAATCATTTACTTAATTTACGATTACTAAAATCGGCCTTGTTGTCTATTGCATTGAAAATTGTAACTGTAGGTATTGTCAATTAAAGAAATGCAACACTTTTTATGGCTATTAGTGAGGCAGCAAATAAAAGCAAGATATGGCATAGAAAAAGAAAAATAAATCGTTTTAAGTAAGTAGTTGTGGGGAAATAAAACATTAACAATGTAATGTTTTGAGCTACCAAAAGCACGTTAGTAATTTGTTACTATTAGCCATAGTAAATAGTTAAATTGCGATATTTTCTAATGTTAACTATTCATAAAAAACAAAATTAAAAATTTTGAAAAAACCCACGACGGTTCCTAGTAGAAAAAGGGTTAAATAATTTTTATGAACATCCCCCGACTAAAAGTGATTACAAACGCAAAAACATCCGTCGGGGGCTGCCATTACCTGCACCGAAATGAACTTATATTTTGCAGTTGTATGAATTTGTGATGAATTATAATTGTGTGGGGAATGTACTACTTTATGAGGGAAAGATATTCATGGTAGTTTTCTTAACACTATAACTGAAATAACATTGGATTACTAATATTGTGTAGTTGTATGAATTTGTGATCAATTAAAATTGGATACTTATGTTTGTAGTAGCTTTTCTTAACATTTTAATTTAAATATAACAGAGAGATGGTAATGGCAGCCCCCGACGGATGTTTTTGCGTTTGTAATCACTTTTAGTCGGGGGATGTTCATAAAAATTATTTAACCCTTTTTCTACTAGGAACCGTCGTGGGTTTTTTCAAAATTTTTAATTTTGTTTTTTATTTTATAATTTTTAAAGAAATAATTCATCTCACCAAAACATTTTATGTAAAATCAGAAACTAATATTCACAACACTTACTAACAAGCTCATAAATAACGCTTAAATTTTAAAAAGGGTTTCTAACGCTAGGAAAAGCCAAGTGGCTGCATGAGGCTGCGTTTCCACCTGAGATGTGCGAGGTTGTGTTGCAAGGAATGTGTTTTTCATGAACCAGTAGAAACGCTTCATTTCCCTATCCTTGCACTCATCTCTGGTGAAAGCTGAGCGGAGTGAAGCGAGGCAGATGTTATGTTTCTATTGGTTCATAAAAAACACATTCTTCGCAACAAATCCTTGCACATCCCTGGTGGAAACGAAGCCTGAGCCCTGACTTTATTAGCCTTACATCTTGATTTAAAAAGTACAGCTTGGCCGTTCATAGAACAATTCCATGACATTATCTAACACTCAATTTTCTACCATACTCGTATTGGTCAGACTTTCTGATAGACCTACTTACGGTAGGAAATTACTTCACGGGTCTTAATTGACATGTCATACGAACAGATTTAAATATGAAACGGCCAAGTCATACAAAATTTTAGCTTTCTTGAAACTCTAGGGAAGAGGAGACAACCCTAGCTACAGCATCAGGCGTTGTGTAGGCATATAATGTATTGTCATTGCAATTGAATAATCGTGCAAAGTTTTATGTATTTGTGCTATTAACCATCGAGGAGTTCCTTTGTGGGAAGACGACCCTAGCTGCAACATCAAGTTGTGTTTATTCTATCGTACAAACACAGTGCCAATAAAATTTAATAGGTAATTCTGTCAAGTTCCGCGCCTGTGCCGTAAACTATTGAAGAGTTTCTTTCTGTGGAGACGATCCTGGCTGCATAACCAGGATGTCACTACCAGATTATTGTATTATTACAAGATTTACATTAGTGTGCCAAAATTCAAGACAATACGATAACTAAAAGTGTGGCAAATTTAACTTACAAGACCCAAACATGCATACAAACATATATATGTATATTATTTACATAGGTACCTACATACATTGCAGGTCAAATAAAAGCTAGTGTTAAGACGAAACGGCGTGAAAATAGTTAGTTAGTGCCTAGTCTTCTTTTAGCTTATCTTGGCGGGGGCACTGCCGTGCGCCCTCCTTGATATACATATGAACGCCTTTCTAAAACTATTACAGACAGTCATCAAACCCTTTAAAGAGACCCATATCAAAAACAGTCAAATCTTTCTAGAGCTAAATGGAAAATGTTTACTATGGCGCCCCCTTGCGGGTTAATACTATAACACCTATCTAAGAACCATCTTAGATAAATATCAAATCCATTACGGAAAACCACATCAAAAACAGTCAATCCATTCTGAAGATAACTGGAAACATTCGATAGTCTTTTTTCGAGTGAAAAATAATTACTGTAGCGCCCCCTAGCGGACAAACGCTATAACACCTATCTAAGAACCACCGTTGATAAATTACGAAGCCATTACAGAAAACCGCATCTAAATCAGTCAAACCGTTCTGGAGATAATCGTGAACATTCGTTTGCGCACAAACAAACAACCTCTCACCCTAAACGCATATACCTTCTCCGTTCCGTCGTGGGTAAATAAACAATGCTCCAATAGCCGATCAACACACACATAATAATACTTATATGTAAGTACGAACCTACAATATAATAAAAATGCTACACTACACTTCCCAAAGTTGGTGTAGGTACGATAGTAATCGCCGTGATACATTATCTTACGTATTACATTGGTGAAAAGCATGAAAAAGAATCATTAAAGACTTAGTTTATCCTGAAAGGTGATATAAATTCGCGTAGAATGATTTTGAGAGGCAGTACATTTCTCAAGTTTATTAGTCTTGACGCTCCACCAAGTTTATTCGGTCGAACATAAAGCCGAAATAAACTAAGACGACGAGCATTATAATTGGAAATAAATTTATATCGATACGAATATCTCGGTGATTTTCTTTTGAAAAAGGGCCGTGTATCTTAAACTGGATTGATGTTGTTTTAAATTAGACGCTGTAGTTTCATGCAAAGCTTTAGTTTCGATCGGCGGTTTTCTTAGATCGGACGTTCCGGAGTGTTTCTCTGGGCATGCAAGTATAGTCCGAGTGGTGCGAATTGGTCACGGATACTTATCGAAGACGCAGCCGATAAAGGCTTGTCGATATTTTATTATTACAGGGAGGTGAGGGTAATCATAAACCGACGCTCTGCTTTCGACGAGAGCCTAAGGGACTCATTAAAAGCTATATTGATCTTTAATATTAAAACTTACCATGAATTAGGTATATCGCTACGATTGGTCTCGTGTTTAGCTAGTAAATAAAGGAATTATAGTTCTGATCTCCACATTTTACAAGCTTTTATTTAACTTATGTAACTATGTATGTATGTGCGTTTCAAATTTTGCAGTTGAATTTGACCCACTTTCAGTGGTCGGATTGACTTGACATTTGGCATAATTATGTAAATCTGGTGACAATGTAAGAATCTAGCAGTGACATCCTGGTAGTCCAAGCAGGATCGTCTCGGCGGGACGGAAATCCTCAACGGTTTACGGCACCGACTTAAAAATTGGTACAGTAATGTAGTTTGAATGCCAATAATATACACGTACTCGTAACAAAAAGTAAAGTCTGAAAAACAGCTTGTATTCAAAATGTTTTTTTAACAAAAAACTTACAAACATCCAACTTTGGCAATTACATAGGTTTAGATCAAGCCCGCACGCACACCTAATAATAATGTTATCGTGTGTATTTTCTTCCAATTCCCATTTCGGCGTTTTTTGTCTCTCCTACTATCGCACAGGATGTAATTTTTCTTTTCATAGGATTTAGGAAATTTTCACATCTACGGACCAGAGCGATGTAAAGCTTTTTGAACCTCAATCTCAACATGAAACCGTTTTAAACAGTTTAACTACTTCTTCACGGATTAAGCAGTAAATATACGGGTGTGGCCTGTAATATAAGCAAAAAATTAAAACATAGATCATACTCCTCGAACTGAACAACATTAGTTCAGCGAATTTTAAAAATAATTAGTTTTTTAATTTTTATTACACTTTAAAGTTTAATCGAAGAAGCAATGTAAAGCAAAATGCTTGATGTTTGTAGCGTGACAGGCGACGTCAGTTGTGTTTTAGGATGGCGTACATTGATGGCAGTATTTTATTTGTATGAAAAAAGGAAAATTCAAAGACTCCATTATTTTTAAAAGTCGCTGAACTAATGTTGTTCAGTTTGAGGAGTATGATCTATGTTTTAATTTTTTTCTTTTATTACAGGTCACACCCGGTAATTGTGTGTCTTTTTAGCCGTAGAGACGCTTCTCGCTTTTAGCTCGAATGACATTTCTACTTCTTTTATTATGAGTTCTGTGAACAAACGGCCTGAACAAATGCCTAGAAACTACTACCTATTTAATTGTTTAACGACAATTAAATTATTACGACTGTTAATTCTAGTAGTTGCGTAATGACTTTAGCCGTTGGAAGCGTAAAGTAAATGTAGGTACGTAAGTATTAACATCTATACCTACATACGTTAATGAACCTATTCTGAACATTAATGGCAGCCAGATGTTAGGTATATCTTAGATAAAATACCTACAACCGAGGACGATTTTCTTATTTATAAAAATACTTAAACATTTTTTTTTTATTCGACTGGAAGGCAAACGAGCAAGTGGGTCTCCTAGTGGTGTGAGATCACCACCGCCCATAAACATCTGCAACACCAGGGGTATTGCAGACACGTTGCCAACCTAGAGGCCTAAGTTGGAATACCTCAAGTGCCAGTAATTTCACCGGCTGTCTTACTTACTCTCCGCGCCGAAACACAACAGTGCAAGCACTACTGCTTCACGGTAGGATTATAAAAAATTCCTAAATAATTTATTTAAAGAGCACATTACACTTGATGACATATATGTACATACGCGTTCAAATTATGAAGGCTTCAGTACATCTGTTTGAAGTATTATTTAAATTTACCTACATTGATTAAACTGTTTTGCTTATTTTGATTAAACAACGTGCCGTTTAACGTAGCCTACTCACTTCACCTAATATCATGCGCAGCTTACAATATCCACATACCTTGTAACCAGCTAGCCGGTCGGAGAAATAACAGGTGTGTGGTTACAAAATAAAAATATAATATAAAAGCAAAATATATACAATTGATTCAGTCAGCACTGCTCTTCTTAATAAATTTAAAAAAACACTGGCCTGAGACCGGAGAGGACAGGTAGGGAACAGGGCAGGGTCGCCTCGGAGCGTCCAGTCGCGCCGGCGATCTGCTCCGAGGCATCGGAGCGGAGTGGAAGTGGAGACGGAGATTGTGATTCAGCAGAAAAAAGGAAGGGCTGGAATGAAACACCCTGCTTTACTGCTTGCTTGCAGCACCGAGCCAAGCCTCGTTTTAGTGTCGGACCAGCGAAAGAAAGCTAAACGAGACTTGGATTAGGTTTTACAAAATGTAGACAAGAAATAAATGTTAGA
Organism: Choristoneura rosaceana; assembly: GCA_037349165.1. Lineage (NCBI taxonomy): Eukaryota > Metazoa > Arthropoda > Insecta > Lepidoptera > Tortricidae > Choristoneura > Choristoneura rosaceana. Next base: position 6,686,128 of record JAZBNJ010000026.1, read on the forward strand.
AATAGAGATGATAATATTTACAATACCTGCAATAGTGGCAGCCCTTATATTACAAGTAGTAATCAGTGAAATAGCTATCACCGAGTAAATAATTTATATTTTCTTTTAAAGAAAACCAAATTTCGCCTAGTAGATAAATAGTAGAGCCAATGACTGGAAAAAACAAAAGCGTATCAATAATTTAGAATTTAGAATTTATTTTTTCTGTAAGCGGCCAGTTGCGCACCGCGGAGGTTTGCCATGTTACAACCTAATAAGTAGGTACTAAAGATATCAAGTTGACACGTACCAGAATGAATAACTATTGTGTCTAAAAATTAATAAGAAAACAATGACGCGAAGCTTTTACCGTTTTATTTCGCGGGACAGCACTTGGCTATTAACTACTTACGGCCTCCGCAAGATTATTAATTCTAACACCGTCCGAGGCGACTTAAAAAAGCTCTCAGAGTGCGTTAAGTCATTACTTGCATATTTTTTGTTGGAAGTAGATCGCATTTTTTCGCGCGCCCTCGAGCCAGAGGGTGATTTATGACAAAAGTTATAAGCGGCATTTTTAATATCAACGAGCCTTTTAAAGTTTGGCCCTTTGTAGATGCCGCTCTAGAGATAACCTAATTAACAAACGTTATATATCACCGGCCAGTGGGCGAGCGCAAATACGAGCTTTTATTTATTAACCGGCCACGAAGAGGTTATGTATTGCGGCTGGCTCCGCTCCGGTGCAGTCTAAATGCTTCTTATCGCAAATCTGCCAATCGACGAGATCACAACTTTCAGTATAAGCAGCCAGCCATACAAATCAAGCCAATGGCCAGTTCGAATTCGACAAAACATTAATTGCTTTTAAAGTCACCTTCCTGTATAAATTATTGCATGCGATATCGTTTACGTTCAAATAACTCTGAAATGTGAAATCAATCAACAAACGAATAAATTAAACTCTTTCTATGATGATTTCTAAAGTCTCTTGGGTAAGATACTTAATTTAAACTTAATCATCATTACTAAAATCAATTTGAACTTTCTCGAAATAAGACAATAGGTCTATATCAGAGATAAAACAGCTCACGTAGAAATAACGACACGATATTTGTAGGTTCGAGCCAGCTCGGCCCTATTACTGCTCAAACCGCTTTTCAATCGCACATTCGGAACCAACAATAACAAGTTTTATTGTAAGTCTTATTGGGTTCCAATTAAAATGAGAGATTTAAGTTTTACTGAAGTTTATTATCGCTAGTTAAAGGCCGGCGGTAAATAGAATCCGATTATTGTTATTGAATTACACATCAAGCGGTCGTGACTAGAGAGTGAGGCTGAGGAATACTAAATATTATTGCTAGTTGGCATTTGCTCAAAACTGCAAAAGCCTACTAGTGACTTTTTATTTAGATAAAATCGGCTCACAAATGTCCTTATCCCTCTTTTTCTTCTTAAGCTTAGAACGTCATCAGTACATTAAATTTAAAGTATTTTCCAAAGTTGGAAAAACATTGAAATTAGAGAATTAAATTTAAATGTTTTTCCACATGTTAGTATAGTACCTATTACTAATCCGCTATTAAGGGGTGGCAAAAAGGGCAATGGTCAAAGGGCCCGGGGCCTCGCTCTTGCAGAAGCCTCGCGCAACAACCCAAGCAAATTAAAAAAAAAAATAGATTTTTTTAACTATATTTTCGCTTCACATACTTTTTACGGAGGACAAAGGGCCTCGGAAATACCTGCCGCCCGGAGCCTCGCAATGGGTAGGGCGCTAATAGGCTATTAGTAATCAGAAGGCTTAATGTGGATTAAATTATAGTAAATACAGGATTTTTTAAATACCTAATAGGTACCTATACGAATGTTAGCTGTTACAATTAACGTAAATCACACCCCCCTATGTAAGTTGATGGGTACCTGCATTAAAATAAATATACTTAATCTACGGTAAACATTCTGTAATAAGCTAATAATATATACAGAAACAGAATTGATTTCGTGTTTCACTTTGTATAGAAGCTTTACCCTAAAAACAATATGAAATACAAAGAACTTTAAAACGGCAGGCCTCACGTAAGCAGTAGAAAGCGAGCAACGCGCATCGATGTTTATGTTAGTTTTCCTTCGGCAGGGACTGTGCAAACGAAGTCACTTCAACTCGAGGCGGAATCACGATAACGCTACACTACTGAACTCCTACCAAACGTTCCTACATAACAGATTCAATACAAAGCATACAACATCCATTGAGGGCATTGTAGTGCAGCTCGTGTTATTTTCAGAACCACGCGCGCAATATATTTCAAACGTTTATACTAGTCGCAAAAAAAACGCGCATCAGCCAAGGGGCTAACGGAAACGGAAGCGCCAGGTTGTGCTGGTAATGAATTTGCGAGGGCGGGCGCCGCCCTAGGAAAATAAATTGCTTTGTAGTTTCCTTGTTTTGTTTTAAAAGCTTTAGTTTGACTTGAGCAACTTGTGGGTTACCGGGTAAAAAACGATCAGCAGGCATGAGAGTCGGCTGTTAGAACTTCCTACTGTTTCTTGCCCCAGCCAAGGATATTTATCATTTTTAGTGTTCCATCCAATCCGATTCCAATCCTTGTAGGATTTATAGAATTGCCATGTCGTCTATCTGTTTGTCTGTTGGTCTGTACATTCACCCATCCGGCCGTCCGCGACTTAGTTTAGAGATTGTAAGTGGTAGGAACCTGTTTTTTTACATGGCTATTTATAGTACCTAATATAAATTATATTAAAAAAAGAGGGGATGATTTATTTTTTTCGCCTCCATACTTCTAATGTGGGGTTTCGTTGGATAAGAGTTAAACCTTAAACTTTTAAAATATTAATTTTTGTTACAGAAAAGTATCTTGCTACCTATTCAAAAAATAATGTTGGTATGATTGAAAATATTTCGCGTGTTAGTACTAAACTCTACACTATGCCTAGCCCGCCCGACACGCACTTGACCTTTTTTAGGGGTCCGTAGTCAACTAGGAACCCTTATAGTTTCGCCATGTCTGTCCGTCTGTCTGTCTCTCTATCCGTCCGCGGCTGGGCTCAGAGACCGTTGGTAGTGTTAGTATAGAAAGCTGTAATTTGGCAGGAAATACATGCAAATTTTCATAAAAATCAAGCCTCCACCCCTCTAAAATCTAAAATGTTGGGTGGAAAAATTAAAAAAAAATCAGGATGGTATTAAGTAAGTAGGTATATCAAATTTATAAGGAAAATTATAACGGCTAAGGCAGCTTGAGTATTATTAGTAGTTTAGTAGTAAATAATAAAATATAGGTACTTGAAATATTCCGTACACGACACGAAATCCTTAGAAAAATATTACTTGATTTTTTCATAATGGCTACGGAACCCTATCTTGGGTGTGTCCAACACGCTTTTGGCCGGTATTTTTTTAAAACTAAGGTAATTATAGTTAAATCAACTTTTTGCGACACTATAAAATTAAAAAACGTGTTCAGCAAGTATAGTCCATCTAAATTGTAACATATACATCAAATCTAAAAATATAACAAAGAAGCAACCGTTAGCCGGCAATTGCACATGAAATTCAATTTGTAGACAGCCGGCCGGCGCGTTGACCACAAAAACGCTCACCAAACACAACGCGGGAATAACAATTATTGTGTTGATTACGGCATCGTGAGTCTAATAATTCACTCTAGCTAGACCCTAAACTCTGTAATTACGTGGATGGAAACGTCGGCTCACCGTTTGAGATAAAAATCGGAGTACGGAACCCAAGGGTACCGCGAACTGGACGCGCCTGGCTGCAATTACACCTCCTTAATAAAAAAAACACTGGTGTTATTAATTTTGGTGTTAGTATACGCTTTTACCTGTCATACGTATTGAGTTTTTTATTTAAAATCACCAGATTTTTTTTAAGACATGGTATTTTACAGAGGAATATACCCAAAATTGTGAAATTCTTAGTACCGAACTTGGGTTTTAATTAACATTTTAATGTTTGTGATTGTGAAGTAACTTTACCATCTTACAATAAAATTAGTCTGAAGTAACTTAGTCTGAAACTTTGGGAAAGTAAAGAGTCTTGCAAAATGAAACTCACTTTAGCGACGAAGCAGTTTTATTGCTATCATTTTTTTTATTACCAAAGTAGCTGTCATTATTAGTAAACTGCTTAATGATATCTTTCTTTTTTTTTCAGCTTCATTAGTCAAAATCATTAAAGCTTTAAATTATTTAGGTACAGTCAAGTGTAAAAATATGAACTTATTCAAAGTTTCAAAAATAAGTACCACAGACTCTTATTCCGACGCAATATTTAATACCGTAGTAAGTATCATATTTTTGAGTGGTTCGAATAGATACTTATTTTTGCACTTGACTGTTCCTAAATAATTTTGAAGTGTAGCATAAAATGCTAATGTGCTACGAGTAGCTTAAGTTAGATTTTCATTGTTCACTTAACAAAAGAGACGACTTTCCTACAACGTTTGTACCTTCATAAATTGAAAAAAATTACCTGTAACATGTTTAACTGTCAAAGTTAGCAACAAGTCAATCAAAACAACTTTCAATAGTTCAGTTATTTTGGTTATTTTGCTTTTATATTGAATTACTAGCTTTTGCCCGCGGCTCCGCCCGCGTGGTATTCGGTTATCGCGCGCTGTTCTATTTTTCCGGGATAAAAAGTAGCCTATGTCACTCTCGGGCCCATAAACTACCTCTGTGCCAAAAATCACATCGATCTGTCGCTCCATTACGGCGTGGAAGACGGAGAAACACACAAACATACAACACACACTTTCGGATTTATAATATTAGTATGGATAATTTTAATTTATTTTTAATATATTGTAATTATTTTACGCAAAATATAAATATTCCTAATTGTTCAGTGCCAATCTATTTTCCATCTACTTTCCAACATCTAATCTATATTCCATCACCTCGCTTGATTGATTGATTAGGTGTCGCGAAGTAGCAAAGTACATACATAATTGCTTTGAGATAATAGCGACCTCACAAAGCAACGCCTGAGCCAATTAAATACATTGAAAAGCTTAATAATATAATCGGTTTTACTTGTCCCACCAGTTTCCCTTTTTTTTGGTTCGCGTAGTTTGCGTATTTGCCACAGACGCGTAAAGGTAAGGGAACGTAAGAAAAGGAATAAGGATTTTCGATATTTTACTTTAACCCTTAAGCTCTTATAGCGAGCACAGAATAAACACAAAGACTAGCCCATTCCAGCGAAGCACGGCCGGCGGCGGCTAATGACAGGGCGCCGACGAACGGCGCTTGCCCTAATTTCACGCGCCCGGACTCTTGCCCAAACATTCCAATTACAATAATAATCGTATTATAGTACGCGTTTGTCTATTTGGATTTCATAATGCTACGATATTCTTGCAGCGGTTAAATTCGATGAGATCGGGTTCTATTTGAAAAATAAGCTCGTATACTTAAATTGCACACATCCATTCTCGACCAGATGTAAGAACCAGATTGTGCACGACCTGCTACCAGCGAGTACTCGGCAGGACTCGGCTATTTTGGCCATATTGTTCGAAGGGAGTCAGACAACCTCGAGAAACTGATAGTGCTGAGCAAAATAGAGGGGAAAGCCCAGGAGGGAGGAGGGGGGAGGCCCAGAGGACGGTCACCAACCCAATGGTCGGATCAAATTAAGGCGATCACGGGGCTCGCTTTGCCTGCAGCGTTGAAACAGGCCGAGGACGTGGTGTGGAAGCAGTTCTTCAACATCTCCGTAAAGGCTTTTCAAGACGGGCACGACCTTCAGGAATGAAGAACACGACGAAGAAGAAGAAGAAAACTTAAATTGCAAGAGTTGAGTTGGAATACTTGGAATGGAAGTATGTATCAGGTATGTGTAGGTGCATAACCAAATAGGTATTTGGTTATTACACATACATTACTCGTAGACAGGTGTCTACATGAAATCGAGAAAAAGTTTAATAATCCGTACTGGGACCGCGTGGAAATTATCACGTTTGTTGTATGGGAGCCCCCGTAAATAATCATTTTATTTTGTTATTTATATATTTAGTATTTGTTGTTAAAATTTGAAGTGTCTAACTATTACGGCACAAAAGATAGAGTCCTGTGACAGACGGACGAACGGATAGACAAACAGACAGTGGAGACTCAGTATCAGGGTTTCGTTGGCACCCTTTGGGTACGGAACCCTAAAAACATACAATGCACAGCGAACCTATAAGGATAAAGTCCTCTGGCAGAAATAGATGTATTGACGAATAAAAGTGTAACAACTTGTATTAAATCGATTACGACAAAAAACATTTTATTAAAGGCATTAAGGTCCTATTATTCATAGATTTATTCATATTGAACGATCGTCTCTCTTTTGTGAGACGACAATGGTTCTTATTGGGATTGGGCCTGTTTTCATTCGCGGCGCCGCTGCATTGTGCACGCGAGCGTTTGTTTTGAGCTATTATGAGCATCTTCACCAAAACTTGTGTTGCCATAAGGAAAAAAATCCCTTAAAAGTTTACTATTTATGATTTTTCTATGAACACTGTGACATTTGGTATGTTAGAGGTATTTTAGAGTAACGAAGTCAAGTTTTTGGTTAAAATACTGCCACAGGGGACAATCATAAAATGACTACTAAAATACAAAATCACGACGACGGTAATTGGAATATAAATCTTTTAGCATAATATTGATGCTATATCTATCATAGCCTGCTGTCCGACTGATTGATAGGTTGATTCATGCATTACAGTAGGTATATTTAAATACTGAGTTGCTCCTTCGTAAACTTAAATGAATAATTAAATAAGCTATCATAATTTATGTACATAAATACGATAAAAAGTACGATAAAATATTCCTTTTAAAATGAAAGTTGTTTTTATTCATGAACTTTATTTTAGAAGAAGCTACCTTTTTTTACTTTTGCATAAATTTTGAAGACATCTTGTCATGTGGCAACATTCTGCCTACTAACCACAACCACAACCCGTCGCCCGCGCCGCTCCTCCATTCTCTTCCCTACGAAATGGAGCCAAGATTGATGGGCTTAGACACGACCTGTGACACGCACTACCGAATACCAGCACCACGTTACCGAAGCCGTTTGTTTGGAATGCGCTTTATTTCACCCTTTATAATGTACGGTAATTACTAGCTGGTAGCGAACGTGAGCGGTATTTATGTAGAAGATATCGGTTCGTTTTTGTCTAATGTTTGGGCGCGTTCGTCCGACTAATAGGATTTTTTGTGGATCGAGTTTGTTATGCCGTTGCTGGCATTGCCAGATCGTATTAATATGACGTTAATTTATCTTTAGCTCCCAACCGCCTTTTGATAGTTGTTATGTTATGAACATCACTTTGCCAGATTGTATCGATAGATTAGATGCAGTTAAATACTTTCATCCATAAATGTAAATTCAACTATTGAGATTTGATATAAATTTGTACCAAATTTTTATGAAATCGACAACGCCCACATGATTTTAATCCTAAAACATGACACGTACCGATCAATTTTATTTCGTTTTAAAAACTTGTTTTAAAATTAATTTCACCAGCTTAATATTAAAACGTGTATAATCTTACTATTATAATACCTATTTATAGAACTCTAGTTTAATATCCAAAAATCGGATGTAAGCAATAATTTTACACTTAAAATATAGTATGTGAGCCAAAGTATAAATATGCATGAGTTTGAAACAGTTTGTTTATATAAATAACCAAATACTACTTTCATGACTAATATTACCAGAATGAATCCTTTACATGATTTACATAGGGATTATTCTTCAACACAGGAAAAAAAAGTGTACCCTTTCCGTTTTTTTTTTAAATTTTGGACAAAATATGGTTTTTCCAACTCAGAATCAAGAGCACAATCGATTCCCATCGTTTAAAAAAATGTCCCCAATTTTTCATACAAAATTTTATGAGTCAGTTTTGTCACGCCCATATTGAATATAGGTACGAAAAAAACGTCGCAAAACTGGATTTTTTTTGGGGACATTTTTTAAACTATTGGAGTCGATCGTGCTTTTGATTCTGAGTAGGCAAAACCATATTTTTTTTCCAAAACTTAAAAAAAAAAGTTACGCATTTTTTTGAAAACCCCCTTTTGCAAAGTTTTCTGAGCACATACACACATAGGTAAGTTGGTCAACAAACCGTACCAAAGTTATTATCCAGAACGGCCTATGTCTTTACGTAATTGGAGGCAGTTTTATCAGCGACATCAGAGTTTTAATTACATTGTTTGTATAAATTAATTAAAATAAGCCACTCCAGTCTCACGAGCGCTGTAGCACTGTTCAAAGCTAGATTATAAATGAAATATTTTCTCACAGAATTTAGACCCGACCAGAAACAATAGACCAAAGTACTCACATTCATTTTGTTTGGTTAAACTTCAGCATTTTAATTTAAGTAGCTTGAATTAATATTTTTATAACAGTTTCCACGAAATTGGGCTTAATGAAATGTTTCCAGGCCGCACTTTAATTTTGATGCACTCTATTTTATTATTCTATTATAAAATAATGTAGCTGGTAATTATTTTTGTGTTGTAAACGAACTAATTTCAAGAAATACGAATATATTCGGATTTTCCCTTATTAGCAGTGTAAAATCTTTGTTTTCAGAAAACACGTACCGACTCATATAATTGTGTACTTTCTTACCTGGGTCTCCCTTAATGGCATAAAATTAATTTTCCTAACATAATAAAACACATAATGGTTTTTGCGCATAAAAAATACGTATAAAGATAACGCATAGCGTTAATAGGCGTATCGGTAATAAGCAATAAGCATAACTTTAACTAGCATATAATTTACAGACCTGTAAAACCAAAAAAAAGTAGAGCGATAAAATAACGTATTAAACTATTAATATGGCTGCTTCTATTTTTTTAAAAGCACTTTCATCTCAAGGAATCTACATAGAAGTATAGGACAGTGTTTTACTATGTAGTATGTAGGTATACAAGTAAATAGGTCAAGCTAGGACCAATCACGAGATGTATTAGTTACCCTGATACATGAATCAGTTTTTTCGACTATATATCATTGTATCATATTAAGTATGCGATGTAAAATTAGGAAATTTGACGTTATGCTTGTTATATAGGTAATGTGTTTTAATATATGTAATGCGTGTTTAAGGTTTCAGTATTTATATATACTTACATACATACTTGAACATTTTGATCTGTATCTCTTTCCTTACCTACTGTGATTTTTTATGCCAAACCATTACAAAAAAACAAGTAAAAGTATTAATTCAGTCGGAATGATTCTTCATCGACACAAAAACCGCTGTCATTAACAAAAACACACCGGTAGGTCATTTTTCCGGTATGATTCCGGATCTAATAGCATTAATTACAGTGTCACGGAGGAGGCTCGCGGGAGGACCCGGGGGACGCACGCTCCTCTTCCAATAAATCAATTTAATCTAATTTAATTTAAGCCGAGCTTCCTCCAGACGTTTTCGTCGAGTCACGCGATGTTATTTCCAGCAATTACGTTGGTATCGACTAATTTTTCAGAGAGTGCGTCGTGGCTACTTCAGGCCGCGTTTATTATGGACAGAAAGGTGTAGGTATAGTCAGCATCAAAAGTAGCGGATCACTTTTTTATTCTATCGCATTGAAACATTCACAATCACAATCTTGCATGGCGTTTAGTATGTTGGTGTCAAACGACATAGTGTACAACTACTTTTGATGCTGACTGTACCTATGCTGGGCTGATGGTCAACCATTAATTAGTAAGAGAGGCATTGTAATTGAAATAAACTGGTTTGACTTGCACACAAATAAAAATTCTGCAAACACCCATAATAACATTAATGACTCTTGAGGTTTTAAATAAAACATTAAAATTGTAATAAAAGTTAATTTTCTGCTGATATAAATGCAATTGATTCAGTTAGTTAGGTGAGAAATTACTGCTAACCTAAACATAAAAGATCTGAACTTCTTGCAGGCAGGTAGGTATGTAGTCAAAATAAGTTAAGTAAAAACTATATTTAGTTAAGAAAATGCATTTTAGAATAACCTAACCAACAAAACTTTGGAAAACCCCCGAGGCCCGCGACTTTGTCACTTCAAAGTTCAATTTAACTCAACATTATTTTGTTCAACATATGTAAGAACTATCGCTAGAAAACCTGATTTCAAATAAAAAAAACGCATTCAAATCGGTCCACCCGTTTAAGAGCTGCGGTGTCACAGACACACACATACACATACACACACACACAAAGTTATAACAACCCTCTTCTTGCGTCGAGGGTTAAAAAAGGGTGATATGAATAAAAATAATGCTATTCTTCAAACCTCGCATCTTACATAATACCTACCTTTATTTGGCAGAATATCAACGTGATTTCAGCGAATTCTTTGACCTGTTGAATGTAAAAAAAAAAACAATTTATTGAGTAACGTTGATAAAATCTAAACATTGTGGAAAAGCAATAAAATATTGAGTATTGAGTATTGAGTAAAAAATGTATAACCAGTTTAATGTAAATAGTTTGCGGTCATTGCTGCTACCGATGCAGTCATAGCAAAGAAATAGCAGTCCGTAACAACCAGAGCCAGACCCCACACAAATGAACACGTACACCTTTATAATTACCAACTATATAGCTCCGATAACCATTTCGCTCCACCGTCCATCACCGACCAGTGGAATAAACCACACCTGCACAATCGTAAGTTAATATTTAATTCAATTTATTCCCATCAAATTGAATTTGATCTACTTGTCTGTACAATAGATTGCTTTATGTTAACAATGAAGTCGATAGCTGCCGTTGGCCGAGAGTGACCAGTGACCACACAGATCGCGAGCAGTCACGTCTCCAATGAGATCGGTGCCGCGATGACACCCTTGAAATGCTTTTAATGGCGTGATTTATAGAGCAAATTAAACATTTGACTTGGCGTGAATGCGACGCTGAGTTGATCGGACACGCACGGACGCTGCGCTGCAGTACAAGTGAGCGCAACTCTTCAATGCTTCAGATGTTTCATCTTTGAGTAACTGATCGTGGTGCGTTGATCAACCTTGCTCAATAGAACTAGCCGAAAAAATGTTTAAACTACATCAACGTTAAATGGATTCAAAGTTAAAATATCTTTATTCAATTTAGGCTATAATGAGCACTTATGAATGTAGGTAAGAAAACTCTACCACCGGTTCGGAAAAAACCTCTGTTGAGAAGAATCCGGCAAGAACTCAACAAGGTATATATATTTATTAAAACAAACGACTTTTTAGTATTAGGTAGTGCGTAAGATGGAACTTTAAGGTTTTCTACGTTTCTAGTGTCCTTTGGTTTATCGGCGTATCTAAGTGGAAAAATCACATATATTTTACATTACATACCTATACAATTATTTCAAATACATCATAAACAACAGCATTAACTCACTGTGGTTATAAATTTTTCTACATAACAAACATATTTGTTTTTTTCGGTCGTTCTCGTATACTTATCACTGATGTACCTACTTACTGAAAACATAATAACATCTAGTTCTTCTTGTTAATTGGTTATTATGATTTTTTAATAAATTGATTTCCTCTTCAATAAATCAGGCTTATAATAACTGCCTTCCTGTCAATTAAATTGAAACGAATTTATTTATAAAATATGTGTGTCATTAGCGTCATGTATGGCCATTGGCCACGTAGAGGAGGAATGATTTTTCGTACCTACTGTATTTTATATTGCTAATATATGTATACTTACTGCTCAAAAGAAAATAAGGGCCACGTGAATTTTATGGGCGAAACTAAATGACTAATAAATACAATTCTTCATAACATTCCTTGTCTAAAAATGGTTAGATTAATACTATATAACACAGTACAAATACTTTTCATTTATAATATAAATAAGTGTAAATCAAATTCATTTATTATTTATAATGGTAGGTACAATTTTAAAACAAACACTAAAAAAAAAAAAAACAAAATAAAATAAACTTAAAACATATAAACTAACTAAAACCTAACCTAAAACGCACCATTCCGCGTCGTACCCGGCTCAAAGGTGCCCATAATGCCGGCCGTATTACCCCGCTGAATGGCCAGCGCTACCTGCTGAACCAGGTACGACCCGGAGCGGGGGTCACAACCCCTGTCCCGCAACCTACGGCCCAGCTCCCACACCAAGGACTTTGCCTCGGCCCCCCAAGGACCAGCCGTCTCAACCGCAAAAGGCACGAAGTCATAAGTTGGCTCCAAAGCTGAGTACTTGAGGTGCTTAGACCGCGCGGCATTCTCAGCAGCGGCTCCAGCTGACCTCGACGTGCAACCCAAGTGAGATGGCGCAAGTGGGATGGTGGATGTTTCATTTAATTATTTAAATGAAAAAAAAATCAGGTAAAATTCAAGTGGCCCTTATAGTCTTTTGAGTAGGATACATACTAATATAGTATCTTTGTACAACGTATCTCAAAGTTCGTCGATTGTATTTGTTTCTATCCTTTTTTACAATAAAGATTTCGCATACAATACATAAAATATGGCCGCCGCGTCCGCTCGCTTGCCCGGGCCGAGCGCTTGACAAAAACTAAATGTCATTACCACAAAACTCAGTTCGCGCGTTGACAAGCGACGCTCATCATCACTTCACTATTCCGAGATGTTATCATAATAGGTATTTATTAACTCTCGACGAGTGGTCTTTAGATACCGCCGTTGTGTCCGACTGTACTCACCCCGGCCCGTCATCGCACCAGCAACGGTCGCAGCTGATTAATGCGCCGCTACTGTATTCATCCGGAGCTTTTTTATCGGCGACACCGCGCGTGTCCGTGAGAACCGATTTCCTCCGCAGCAGCCTAGAAAGTATCCACCTTAAAAGAACCTGAATTTTATTTATTTCATACACAAGCAACTATCATTACAGGTTATAACCTAATGCAAATTTAAGTTTTACATCCACCTATTTTATCATTTACCATTGTAGTCTTATCCAAATATTATCCACACTGTAATCTAAATCTGTAGGTACTAATATGTTTAATAACTATACTGTACTGTATAAGTTATATGCATTTTACTGAACTAGTTAGATCTCTTAAATTATTTGCTTTAACTCAGCGACGTCGTTTTTTAATTTGATAAAAAATACTCAATTTTTTTGGCTCATGCTTTAATTAGACAATTTACACGTCCCATCCCATTACCGCCAATTGGGTTGAGATGGAAGAAACGCTGCTCTAACTACAATACTAACAATTGCAATGCACATTAAACTTACGCTACGCCTATTGCGGCGTAGCGTACTCGTAGCATTCGCAACTAGCAAGTCAAGCTTGCAAGTGCTGGCTTAATATTTAGTAGTAATTATACGAGGGCAACACTGAAAGTTTTTAGAATTGGCCACTTGTAAAAAATATAATAAAAAAGTAAGTTTAAATTTTGAAAATTGAACTCTTTGGCAATATTATTGAGTATGTATTTCATTCGTTTGTCATTTGTTTTACGATTTGGCGGCCAATTGAAAATTGTCTGTGTCACGTCAACATGAATTTAACGCGAGAAAATTTTCGTGCAATGATTTTTTATGACTTTCGATGTCATTTAAGTCAACAAGAAAGCTATGATAGACTTCGATTGGCTTTTCATGATGAAGCCCCATCTCGTGCGACTATTTACAACTGGTTTAATGAGTTTAAACATGGTCGCACTAATCTCACCGACGATCTGCGTGAGGGACGGCCTTCTACGGCGATGACTGAAAATAACATCAGTGTTGTGCGGCGTATGATAGAGACTGACAAAAGAGTGACGTATCAGCAGATTTAGACAAGCTTAGGCATTGGTATGAGTCAAGTGCATAAAATCCTCCATGAACATTTAGCGGTCAGGAAGCTTTGTGCGAGGTGGACACCTCATAATTTGACCGAGGCCCAAAAACTCCGTCGGGTTGATTGGTGCCGTGAAATGATTAAAAGATTTAACGGAGGCGACTCAAATGCTGTTTTCTATATACTTACGGGTGACGAAAGCTGGGTTTACTGTTATGATCCAGAAACCAAGAGACAGTCTGCTCAATGGGTGTTTCCTTTCGAGGAGTTGCCAACTAAAGTGAAGAGAGGTCGAAGCGTGGGAAAAAAGATGGTGGCCTCGTTCTTCGGAAAGACAGGTCACTATGCGACAATTGTTTTAGAGGATCAAAAAACAGTTACTGCAGAGTGGTACACTAACAATTGTTTGCCACTTGTATTGGAAAAAGTTCGGGAGAAACGACCTCGAAGTAGGATCCTTCTTCACCACGACAACGCCTCGTCGCACACCGCCAGGCGAACGATCGACTATTTAGTGACGTCAGACGTGGAATTACTGGGTCACCCGCCGTATAGCCCCGACCTCGCACCTTGCGATTTTTATTTATTCCCAAAAATAAAAGAAAAACTTCGGGGAAAACTTTTTATGAACACCGAGGAAGCAGTGGGTGCGTTTGAAAAGGCCGTCGAAGAGACCCCTAAGGACGAGTGGGCTAAGTGCTTTTCTCAGTGGTTCCATCGGATGCAGCGGTGTATTGATGTGAATGGACACTATTTTGAATAGGTATAATAAAACTAAAAACTTGCTAGTTTGCTCAGTTTTTGATTTTCTAAAAACTTTCAGTTTGACCCTCGTAATTACCTTTGGGTGCTAGCTAGTAAAATCGCCAGTCAATCAAACCATCCAAACCGATTATTAATACGAACCGCTAGAACTGGTTAACCAGGCATCAGCATTTAATTGCTTCCTCGGACAGCCACTGATTCGCATCCATATTGATTGAATTATTACTTCAAATAAAATAAAAAGTCTATTCGAAATCAAATTAACTGGGTGCAACTATTTGTATGAATAATTAAATCGAAAATAGACGCCTAAAACTATTTGCCGAGATAAAATTTTATTGCAACAACTTAATTGATTTGCTGAGCTTTCCGTTTTATGTCGTTTCACTGGAATGAGTAGGAAGCTTGTCGGCAGTAACATAACAAGCCTCATAATAAAAATCGTTTGTTTTATGGCGTTCTATTTTAAAACTTGTTTGAAGTAGGCATTATTTTCCTCTAGCGAGAAGGCAGGAGGGTACTATTTTGTCGTTTGTGTGAAGTACCTACTCTATTTAGGCTCATCTCATTACGGCTGGACATCCAATATTTGTTATAGGGCTCCGGACACCGCAAGCACCTATTGTGAAGAACCTTATCGATGCTCCGGTGTGTCGACAGTCTTTAGTGTCGCCATCTAGTCTTATTACATTGCAACGAATACGAATTTTTGAGTGTAGCTAGTAGCCACTGCCACAGCTAGTAGCTCTATATCATCAATCAAGACAATAGAGCCATTATTATACCTACCTACTTATTATTGAACAATTCTCTTAAGCACTAACAGCTAGTTGGCCAATTTTGACATTTGTGTCGCGTAGGTATGTCTTTTTTTCTTTTATGATTGGTTAGTTTAGTAAATGAGCTCATCGCAACCAGTACCTACTGTAACATCTACTACTAACAAAGGAATTTGTGTAGAAAACCCTGGGACGGAGTGTGTTAATTTTCATTCTTCCATTTGAGCCAAAACCATGAGGTAAAGTCAGTACTTAATAATGCATCCTACCATCGTGCATCGTTCCGTAGATAATTAATTGATTAGCCCAGTACCATACCTACCTACAACTTTCTTATCTTGTTTTTCCTTACTTCTATATACGCTACCGGGGCGATAGCGTTATTGGCAAGCTTAGGTTCGTCGCTACTTATATAGTCAGCATTTATAAATTCCAGTGAGTAAGTATAGTTACCTGGTCGAGTCGGTTACCTCGCTGACAATGAGCAATTCGACGCCAGACGTCCGTCATTGTGAGCCGACTGGTATATCGCGGACTGCAACCGATACCTCTCGCCGGAGCCTCTCTTTGTCATCGTCTAAGTAGCTGTAGCTAAGTAACTACCTAATAACATAGTTCTTTGCGAAACTAAATTCTTTCTCTCACTCTATCAGGAAATTTGTTTGTAATTTAATCCCTTATTTATGAAAAAATACGAACCTATTATTACTCGTACAAAATCTGCGCCTATCTGTCTGGCAAAGTCAACCAAAGTACTTACCGTAACAAACAAACTTATTTTCTTGATTGATACTAAATGCTTTTTTAAACTTAATTTGGCAACACTAGAATCAAAAGCGCTATAAATGTTTCGAACAAACGAATGTTATTTAAGTTAAAAAAAAAGAACTTAAGATACCCACGTGGATGCCAATTGAGAAATGTAGCGTGGTTTTGGAGTAGGAAACAGGCTCAAAGGATGCAGTTCATTGATATGGATGGATGAATGTTCTTTCAAATTATTATTGTCTCTTTGAAAAGATTTATTATTTATTATCAATCAATCATGTCAGCCGAAAGACGTCCACTGCTGGACATAGGCCTCCCCCAAGGCTCTCCACTCAGACCGGTCTTGTGCTTTTCGCATCCACCGCGATCCCGCAATGGGCAAAAGCCCCCCGCAAAAGGTTCTCGAATGGCGTCCGCGGACCGGGAGACGAGCTGTCGGTAGGCCTCCAACAAGATGGAGCGACGACCTGGATAAGATCGCGGGATTATTTATTATTATTTACTATTATTTTATTTATTATTTGCTGATTAAAAAGGTACGTACCTATAATAGTTAATAAAATATTAGAATTTTCACTATACAAATGAAATCTTGTACCTACCGACCTTGTGTTGTTATTGTTAGGTTATGGGTATTTAACACTTAGGTTAGGTATGTGCTCGGCTCGGAATGTTAAATCTCTGTTTTGAAATTTGTTATTTCTTTTATGTAATCGTAGGTGTCTATGTGGGTTTAAACAATAAACATATTTTAAATGAGAAACATGATGAAAAATATTAACATAATTATTCGATAGTGCAACAATAATCGTAAAACTCCTCGTGGGTAGGTCAGGTGACGGATAGGCGAAATAATTTAAACATTATCTCTTCTTTTACACGTAGTTCTTAGGTAGTAGTTAGGTAGTAGGTGCCCACTTGTTTTGCAATCACATTTGATATTATACCGGGTGGGCCCTGTAACAGGAGCAAAAAATGAAAACAGGTTCTGCTACTCAAATGGAATTACCTACTTCTGCAACTTTCAAATATTAAATAATTTCATTATTATGATTATTCTAAACAAATTTAATGGTATTTTCAATGTACAGCATCCAATAGCCTAAATGACGTCGCCTGTCACGTAACAAAATGACGGATTTCGCAATACATTGCTTGTCCAAACTATAGTAAAATACATAATAATAATCACAATAGGTACAAATTATTTTCAAAAGTCGTAGAACTAAATTAGCTCAAGATGTAAAGTGGAAGCTGTGGTTTAATCTTTTACTAATACGAGGGCCCACCTCGTATGTGTGTGTGGTGTGTGTGTGTGTGTGTGTGTGTGTGTGTGTGTGTGTGTGTGTGTGTGTGTGTGTGTGTGTGTGTGTGTGTGTGTGTGTGTGTGTGTGTGTAATAAATTAAATTTAAAACTACTTAAGGCACGGAATTCTGTGCATAAGATTAAAACAACAACATCAGTGAATATCTTTAATTTTTTTTTATTTGTAGACCAGAAAAGAGCCACTATACCTATTAGTGATGGTTTTTACAAGCTGGATTAGTATTCTAACTCTTAATATCTCGAATTATTCATCGTTATTATTATTATATTAGCTAAAACGCCAGAACCCATTAAGATTATCGTTGTTACATCAGCCGCCTTCTCAGCCCCATCCAACCTTAAACTAGTGTGTAATTGGTGACATCAGAGTTAATAAACGATAGCAACCCCGAAAGGTGTTCGCTGCGCCCGCCCGGGGGTAAACAGGCTCTCAATTTAACCATTTCTCTATATTAATTACCAAAACAGCCCCTAACCAAGCCGTTGCACATAAATAACAAAAAATGACAAGTACCCAACACCCGCTCGTCACGCTGCCTGAATCGACCGATTACATTAATACCCTCCGTTCTTTAAGCTTAAACGAACTAAAGCAAGGCAATTTATCAAATTTTAACAGTTTAAAATCATGTATACGCCATGCAAAACCCATAAAAACGTAATATTTTATAGTGCGTTGATATATATCAACTGCCGACGCGCGTGTGAACTGCGATTCGTTAGTCGAGGAAAAGAGAATAGCTTTTATGCAAATTACCTGAAGAGAAATTGCTCCTATGTGTATGTAGTTCTAAATCATACAATAAAAATATATGGCCATTATATATTGCTCACCAATGCCACATACTTGTATTATAAATGAGAAAGTTTATAGGTACTTAGGTATGTGTATGCATGCGTGAGTGCGTGTGACGCTAAAAAACCTGAATAGATTTGGATAAAATTTGGATAAAATGGAGATAACTGGACTTTTACTTTTTATCTTGCTACTCCCACGGGATCGGAAAAAAATAACAAAATTCACCTCCAGGATTTTTAGAAACAATTAGGCGCGGGTGTTTTTTGGCCATACCAGGCTGTTAATTCCTTGAAATTCCTCTGGGAATCTTTTCGAAATCACAGAATTACAATTGCGATAGATCTAAAGGTTTACGCGTGCGACCTCGTGGCTAAAGGCTATATAGTTTCGTATCTTATAATTTCGTATCATTAAATTTTCTACATGCTTCTAGTTTCATATTTACATAGGTAGAGTCATGAGGCGAAAAGTTAAACTATCGCAAGGTAGTCGAGAGTTAAAATAGGTTCTTTAAAGGTAGTAACTTTTATTAATACCTCAAGCACAGAATAGATAATAGTACAAGTACCTCAAGTCGTTTCCAAGAAGAACACAAATTGTGTGCTCGTAGTGTTTAAATAAATTATGATTGGTTTTTTGGAATCTTTTTGTATTTTTTATTTCAATTCCAAATTTTTACTTTTACGGTCATCCCGTGAAACCTAAATTGAAAATACAAACCGAAACATAGATGCACAGAAAAACCAGAAAAATAAGACCAACACTGGGAATCGAACCCAGGTCCTCGGCATTCCGTAAAGTAAAAATTTGAAAGGGCATTACGAAATGAACACAGGGATGCAAGAGGTGGGTACAAAAGTCCATAGCGTCAGAACCTCCGTTACAGACGAAGCATCCTCATTACCTCTCTCCTGTTCTGACGTTTAACAAACTATTTATCATGAAAAAAGTACCTATGCGGTCTCGCTTTCGGAACCAATTTAGCAATTTCACCAACTGTCTGTGGTTCCAGCGAGGGAAGAAACTGACTTCAGTCTTGAGACTTTTCAAAATAAAAAGTATCGTTATATCAGCCGCAACCCTTCTCTTCCTGTTGCAGCTTGAACCGCTTGCGTCTCCGCAGTAGCGAGCCGTTCTCGAACATGTCGAAGGCCTGCGGATGCAGCGTCCAGTAGGCGCCCTTGCCGGGCCGGTCCGGCCGGCGCGGCACCTTCACGAAGCAGTCGTTGAAGCTGAGGTTGTGGCGCAGCGAGTTCTGCCAGCGCTGCGTGTTGCGCCGGTAGTACGGGAACCGGTCCGTGATGAACCGGTAGATCTCCGACAGCGGCAGCATGCGCTCCGGCGAGCTCCAGATCGCCATCGCCGTTAAAGAAATGTACGAGTAGCGTGGCTTATTTGTAAGATTCGCGCGGCAGCGGCGGCATGGTCGCGCCGTGTGCGCGAGGCGTGGCGGCCGGGCGGGGCCCGGGCCGCGCCGCCCCGCGCTGTCGCCCGCAGCTATGATAACGAGGATGCCACTCGTCGAACAAACCGCATCTCCCTCTTATGTACTATCACTATTGTTACCGAAGTGATTGACTACGCAACGTATGTACCTTCTGTTAAATACCTACACACAGAGATAATACAATAGCGACATACGATTACGAGAGTTACATTCTAACGTAATAAATAATGATAGGTGGGTGATATTATGTACCTACATTCTTAGCTCTATGTAAAGCTAGGGAAATATAAATCATCCAAAACGAAACAGGCGTATTCTGAGAACAAGATAACTGTATCCGAATTGAAATAAACTTTCTGTATTGCGACTCTATTTCAACACGTTTATTGAAATGAAATGTGGTTGGTTGGTTGGTTGTAGCTTACGCCATCTAGCGTCGAGTAGCGGCATTTGTGATTTACAAATAGGTAGCTGTGTGTGCGTGTTCATAGTATGATAGTACATTTGTTACTTGTTCATTGTAAAACTTTAAGTCGGATGGACGGATTTAGATGAAATTAGTTATATATCGGAATAACACAAGTCGTTTTTATCCCAAAATTCTCACAGGATCGGAATTAATTCCCAAAATTTCAACCGCTAAAACTAGACATCACGTTAGTAAAATCCACGATGTAGATCTGAATCGTTATTTACCTATAGAAATAAAAAATCGTTTAGTATCTCAAATAAAACAGTAGACATTACGTAACAATTTTATATTTAAAAAACATTTTACACATGATTGAAGAGACAATACGATCAACAATTGTACATTTTTTTAAATCTCATAATGCGCGAAAGACAGTAGATAATGCATAAATACACTAAGACCTATTTGTTGCACATTGTACTATTGATTTACAGCTTTCCAGTGAGCTCGGGTACTGCCTTGAACAAGTCAGCGACCAGACCATAGTCTGATACCTAGAAAAAAGAAAATGTGTTAAAAAACACTGTGTCATACTAAAATAAAAACAGCAGCAGCAGCTAATATTTGTGGGATAAAAAGTTCTCACTGTCTGGTATTTTAAATACAATAAACTTTTATCATTTGTGATGGGTAAACTTAGCACAATGCTTATTTGTATAAATAAAATAAATACAAGGGTTTGTGTAATGTTAGGTTATAAATAAGAATAGGAACCTGGAATATAGGTGCTTCTGGGTCCTTGTTGATGGCGACGATGGTCTTGGAGTCCTTCATACCTGCGAGATGCTGGATAGCTCCACTGATGCCTACAGCAATGTATAGGTCCTGTACAAAAATAAGTAAAATAAACCGAAAGTGTCTGGTCTGTCATACCAATCTCTATGTTATACAATTCCATTGAAAATGCAGGTCAGGATAGCATCTTTAATTTTGAAATCCCCTGTTCTGCTTTTTTTTATTTTTTAGACCACCAGTCTATTTTGCTTTGTATAGCATTATATTGTAATGTATGTATTTAAATACTTTATTGTATTTAAAACACAAAATAATACAACAAGAAAACAACAAAAACAAAAACTGTACAAAGGCGAACTTATCCCTATTATGTTGTCATTGTTATGTGTAGTTTAATTTATATATAAATCTATCTTAACATATTGTATGCCCGCAACGGGTAATTGTTGATACTTCATACTACATGTCGACTTCATACACTCCTCACAGTTTATGCAATAAATATTTCTATTTCTATTAATTGTATGGTTAAAGTAAGGACGTAGCGAGGTAGATAGGGGCGGCAGGCGGGGGCGCTCTGCCTCCCCTCTAAAAAATTAAGCTGATCAACAGAAATGTTTATAAACTTTAGTTCGCTTTCTGTCATGTGCCAAACCAGCCCCCCCTCCCTCTAGAAGAATCTTGGATACATCCTCGAGTTAAAGGTTTAGTGACTAAACTTTAGTCTCTGTCACTAAACTTCTAGTTAGAATCAAATAGTAATCCATTTTAGTCACGCGATTATTTAAGTTCAATAGTACTTAAAGAGATTACTGTGACTCATTTGACATTTCAACTGATATCTACAAATTTATTGGTAGTATTTATACATTGCATCTCAATTGACTCACAGGCGCGACGATCTTGCCGGTCTGACCGATCTGCAGATCGTTGGGCACAAAGCCGGCGTCGACGGCGGCGCGCGACGCGCCGACGGCTGCGTTCAGCTTGTCGGCTAGGTCGTACAACAGCTTGAAGTTGTCGCCCGACTTCAGGCCGCGACCTGAAAATATTGGATGGTGTAGAATGCCAGGTATTGTAAACATATTATGTTTATTAGACTTATATGCTACAGGAGTCAGGATGCATACCAAGATTACCATTAATGCACTCCTAATATTTTGATGCATCTAGGGCATGGATGCCGGTATACCGGTATACCGAAATACCGGTATACCGATTAAAAATTTCGGTATTTTAATACCGGTATTTGAGGATAAAATACCGGTATTTCGGTATTTTGAAAAAGTGGTCTATAACTAGCAAGGATGTTTAAAGACTGCAATGCAGAACGCTCGTATTCTATGGTTCATAGTGTTGTTCATACTACTGATGAGTTTTTATGTGATAAGCATGAATCACGTTACCTAACATTTGCATGTCGTTTTCTAGTCGACTGAATACTGTGCCACATGTATAATAACATCTTATGTATTCTATATTATGTATTCTGGCAAATAAAGCATTCTCATTTTCATTCTCATTCACGAATAATCGGAATTATTCGGAATAATCTCGCTTGATTGTAGAAAAATCACCACAAAATCAACTACGCAAGACACTGCATGCATATAGGCAGCTAGTATTTAGGTGGTATTTAATGATACAGCTTTCGATTTTTCGTCCAATGTTTTACTTAAATTCCTATCGGTACTCGCGCGCACACGTACAGACACATCACGGCAGAACTGAAACGTTGTATGAAAATGGAGGTACTAGAGGCAGATTTTTAGCTTACAAGTACCTCTTAAGCATACCTCCTACAAGCGTTGATCAGAAAGGGCCTTTTCAGCTGCAAGTTACATATGTCACAAAATGCGAATGCCCGATACTCAAATTACCAGACAAATCAATTTACGCAAAGTACCAGAAACGCATATGCGTTTCGTCTGGTCATATGACCAGAATTCCATTTCGCGAATCAGCGGACATTGTGAGAGATCATCGCATCACTTTTTATCAGATTGCAAGTGACCAGTGTGCTTATTACACTATCATAGAAAAATGATTATTCCTGACAACCTGGGCCTATATTACGAACATTGAAATCCGCACTTCGTATCAATGCAATACAATACAATACAAACACTCTTTATTGTACACCGGAAATAGTAAGCGATACAGAAAACAGGTACGCAGATAAAATTACAAGGTAAGCAATAAGCAGCCTCATCGCTTAAGAGCGATCTCTACCAGGCAACCTTTTTACAGAAAGAAGGAAGGACTAGTTTACAGCAGGTGGTGCATTAACAGTAGATCAGAAAATAAAAAAGCAACAAAAACAAATCTACACATACACATTATTGTACACGTCTAAAATAAATATAGGCAATGGGATAAACAGTCGCATATCAATAAACGAATAAATAAATAAACTAGGATAAAGCTACTTAAATATTACACGATGACAGATAGTGCTCCTTAAGCATGGATTTAAAGAGTGACAGAGATTTTGCCCGTCGTAAGTCAATTGGTAAAGAATTCCACAACCGAATAGCCTGGACAGTATAAGAATAGACATAGCATTTGGAGCAGGGTTGTTGCGAATATCAGCATCAGCATCAGCATCCGCGGATAATCAGCATGGTTTTTTTATATCAGCATCCGCATCAGCATCAGCAACAATCGATGCTGATTTTTAATGCTGATATTCAAGTCGTAACGTGTTTGTTGAACGTGGAAGTTTCGATCAATCACAGACAGTTATACAATAAAAGCTGTCACTTATTCCCTAATTTGATTGTTTTGTGAACAATTAGTTGGAAGTGTTTTTTTATGTATAAATTGCCTTTTATTGTTTTACTATTAATTGCCTAGTAGGATATGATTTATTGAAGTAATTTATTAATATCAGCATCAGCATCAGCATCCGCTGATATTGGTCTGAGAAAATCAGCATCAGCATCAGCATCCGCTGATATAGTAAAAACCTGCATCAGCAACAACCCTGATTTGGAGTTAGAAAGAGGCACGGTAAGAAGAAAGTTCTGAGAGCATCGAATAGAAGTTACGTAGCTAAATCGTTCTTTGAGGTAGCGAGGAGTTGCAAGGTTAAAGATAATGCCGTAAAGAAGGTGGAGAATGTAAGACTTACGGCGAAGGCGGATTGAGAGCCACTTGAGCTGTGATCGAACTTACGTAGACCAAATATAAACCGAATGCATAGATTTTGAATTTGCTCAAGTTTATTAAGCTGCTATCGTGTGTCGTCCCTTTCACTCTCGTGTTATGTACTATATGAGTGAAAGGGATGGTACTATACGAAGTGCGGATTTCGAATTTCGTAGTAAACGCGCTGCAACGATTCGGATCAATTCGGGGCGAGAGAGGTAAGGTAGGTAAGTTGGTCCGAATTGTATTTATTATCCAGAAATGAATTTGTCATTAATTTAGGTACTTTTCTATTGGTCCTCGTGCGAGTAAACTTTCAACGGATGTAATATAATACCATCGTAGTGTAAAGAATCTGGTAATTTGCGAAACCAAATCAGGTAATTCGCGTATCTGGTCATATGCGTATCTGGTAATTTGCGACACTGATTCAGGTAATTAGCGTAAGGTAATTTGCGTTTCTGGTATTATGCGTCTGAAGGGTTATTGGGATCATTTAAACAGTAAAAAGCTGTATTTTGAAAAAATACCGAAAAAATACCGAAATTTCGGTATACCGGTATTTGGAATTTCAATACCGGTATGAAAGTCCTTCCGGTATTCCATGCCCTAGATGCATCTACTGTCATCTTGTTTGAGGGTGCCGAAGACTTTGTGGGAAAATATTAAATCCATCATTACAAGTAATCATGATGGTCTACATCCATAGAAAATGTTTAAAAATATTAAGCATAGTATATGTTAAAGAATGAGTGTTAGAAACAATCAAAGCTTGACATAATTGATGTGGAAATTCCTTTAATAATAGGAAAATTATTTAAAAATAGATCAAAATGTGATACCTCCTGAGACAATATTCTTGGCACTGGTAAGTTCTGGTCTATCAGACTTGGAGAGTTCCTGTGAGACCCACTCAACCAGATCTGTCTTGTAGTTCCCTTCGGGAGCCTTTTCTACAGCCGCAGAGCCACCTTCGAGAGGTGCTGGAGCAAAAGCTGTTCCTCGCACGGTGATCACCTTAATAGCATCCTTAGCCTCCAGAGTCAAGACAGCATTGCCTTAAAAAAGTAACAGTATTTAGGTGTAGCAGAAATGTGCTGTCTTGGAATTGATGGCCAACTGATCTCATTTATGAAACACCCGGTTGGAAGTGGCTTTATATAAAATTAATGGTACAATTTTACCACAAATAAAGAACATAATGGTTAAAGAATTACAAAATGGTTAAAAAATCATGAAAAAATAATAATGACTATGATACCTAGTTTAAAACTATTATGTAGGTACCTGCATAGATGGTCCTCACAAATGTGTTAGCATCCTTAACACCAATGATGTCAGTGATAGGTGACACATCGAGCTTGGCCGCAACCCGTGGAAGGACTGCCTTGCCAATTGCAGTAGCCGGAGCCAGGATATGGGTGAAGTTGAACTGCTTCTGAGTGGCAAGGATCAGGGGTGTCAGAGACTCAGCTGTGAAGCCTTTGAATGCATCACTTTCTGCTACAAGGACCTTGGAAACTCCGCCAGCCTTGGCAATATTTTCTGCTGCCTGCGTATCAGAAAGAGAAAATTATTACTTGCTTTTTCATCATAAGAAAAAAATAAAGTATTGAAAAAATATTTATTGAAGTAGAAGATAAACAATGCCATATGGCAGTTTAGCCATTTCAAATTGTCATACTACTGTTAGCTTAATGTCTTAAAATAAATGAAACAAGAAAATAAAATTAAACCTATTTAAAAATAAAATTAAAGCTTCATTCCTTTAATTTTGTAGTGTCACTAAATCCTTTCCTTAGTTACAGGCTCATAGTTTGTAATGAAAATGGTCTACTTACTTATGCATATTTTTAGTTCTTTCTTTTACATTATGTTTGTGGTAGTTTACATTACGTTTTAATTCTTACACTTTAAAATATATTCCTCATATGGAAAGTTTTACTTACAGGACCACATTTAGTGCCCGCAACAAGAACCGATATTTCTCCACCAATTTTCTTAGCTGCACTTAAGGCATTAAGGGTAACTGCTGATAAAGCTTCATTATTATGTTCGGCGATAACTAAGGTGCTTTGTAATCGTCGCAACTGAAAAAAGTTAGGAATAAGTAAGGAATCTCGTTATCAAATCAATCTTTGAACTCTCCTCAACGTATTACTTATTATTACACAGCGATGTACGTAATGTAAGGACACTTGTTGCTAACATTACCTGAGTTGAATAAAGCAAGTGCCTAGCGGAAGGCGCAAACATTTTGCTGGCCAGTAAATGTACAAAACTAAAACAAAAGTTAACTTCTAATGAAAAATTACTTCCAAAAAGGTTACAAAGTCCACTTTTGTGGCAGCGGCAGCGCAGCCAATAATGAATGCCCAGTTAGTTGCTAACAGCAGGGCTATTATACTACGAAACTCTAAGTTCGTGTTGTGCGATCTCTCTGACACTTATGCTGTTTAATACGAGAGCGAGAGAGAGGGTACAATACGAACTTCGAGTTTTTAGTTTCGTAGTAGTCATGTTAAAAACTTAACCATAAACAAAAAAAACAGTCACAATTTACAGCAGTAATTCGTAGAGCTTAAATAGTATTGTGACTTTTATATAATGTTGCCAGTTGAATCATGTTTGACAGATGTATCTTAATTTATAATGTAGCAATATTGTACCATACTATCAGTGTTGCCAATTTAGCGACTCGGTAGAAATGACGACTTTTGTTCAAGTTTTAGCGACCAAAAAAATTTTGACGACAAAAATACTCTAGCTACTAATTTGGAGACTTTGGAATCCCGATTAAAACAATTCTAGGACCAATAATGGATAAATTTTTTGTCAACTCGACACAGAATTATACATTTTATTTTATTTATTTTTTATTTGACTGGATGGCAAACGAGCAAGTGGGTCTCCTGATGGTAAGAGTCACCACCGCCCATAAACGCCAACTAAAGGCCTAAGATGGGATACCTCAAGATATATTGCCAGGAGATCTAAATGGAAAGTGAAAAGCGCGCTTGCGCACCAAATCAAACTAAACCTTTATTTAATTGAAGCTCCATTCGTTTACGCTCTAGCTTTAGCTATTTGAAAAAAAGAAAAAAATAATAATAAGACATCGAATTTTCTTTTTTTTAGTGAATTCGGAAATCAGCAGGGCTACTACGAAACTCGAAGTTCGTATCGTACCATCCCTCACGCTCTTGTATTAAGTATAAGTGTCAGAGGGATCGCACGACACGAACTTCGAGTTTTGAAGTAGCCCTACAGAACAGACCGCTAGTGATCCCTTGTCTCTTGCTCTCTCCCATACAAAATCCTGAGTTCGCCCGCTCCTGTATATAAATTTTTAGCGACTTTTGGTTTTGAATTCAGCGACTCGATTTTCTAGGAGTGGGCAACACTGCATAGTATAGTATACTATACTTTTCCAAGTGGTTCTTGTTCTTTTCTTCGAATAGGCTGCTAACTTTATTGAATCTTAAGTCTAATTAATTCAACTATAACTGGTTAACAATAAGCTATCTAAGGTAGTCTTTTGTTGAACTTTCCATAACGTTCACGTTAGTAAGTAAAACTAACGCAAGTTATCAAAGTTTTAAATCAGTTAAGTAGGTACATCTTCTGTTTCTTAATTTATTAAATTAAAAAAGATGTCGTCTTTGCCGATTGTATCAATAACAAGAAGAGAGACGTTCAGCTCCTGCCACCGTTTACACAGGTAATACATACATATTGCATTCCAGATGGTAAGATCATAAAATATTTAAGTTTTAATGTACTTACATTTTTCAAGTTAGAATTATTTACAGCCCAATTTTATATTTTAATGCTTAGAGATAAGGTTCATTTCTGTTTGAGAAAAAGAACCGGCCACGTTAACTTCGTTGCAATTTGAAATTTGATATTTATAAGTGTTTCAGTGCAAGATTCACAGTCAACAAATGTTTTACAAGTTTTATATTCTTAATTAATTATCACTCAGCTAGTTCTATTTCGTGGCCTTCACTAACAAATCGCTACATTGTACATTTAATTCACTCTTATCTCTCAGATTATATTGAGGTGAAAAGGTCATGATTAGATGTTATTTATTTTTACAGTCCATTTTTAAGTGATGAAGAAAATGCGAGACTTTATGGAAAATGCAACAATCCTAATGGCCATGGGCATAACTATGTTGGTGAGTTCATTCAAATAATAATTGTAGTAATTAATTTGGTTTCTTTGTTTACCTATAATCTTTATTAAAAGTTCATGGGTAAGTTTCATTAAATATTGTATAGATGAATTAGTCAGACAATTTAGCCATTGGAACATAGTCTAGAGATTGATGTGGTAAATTTATGATGCTTTCAAGTCCATAAAAGTATGGTGTTTTTAATTCATATAGGCATATGCCTACGGATTTTTTTACAACCCTACTATCTACAGTTGGTGATAATTGTTTATTTATTTTATTAGGTGCTTATAAAATTTGAACAAACAATCATTAACTAACAAATTTGAAAAAAAAAAAAAAACGGAAGGAAATTTTAGTAACTGATACTGCATTCTGACATATTTTGCATTTGCAGTCCTGGTGACAGTGAAAGGACCTGTTGATGCTCACACTGGCATGGTGATGAACATCCATGATCTAAAGCAATATATGAAGGAGGCTATCATGGACCCATTGGACCATAAAAACTTGGATCAGGATGTGCCATACTTCAAGACAGTGGTACGTACATAACAGAGCTCCTAAAATCATTGACATATCTTGGATTATTTTCCAGGGGGGGGGGGCCTGGCCTGGATTTTTGTGTAAAGATATAGGTATTACAGAATTTCAAATCAGTAGTCCAACAGCCTGGGGTGGGCCCCTGCCCCCCTTCTATGTCTAAAATTCACGTTGATAATGTAATTAATAATGTAATTAACTAAGCTTCACTGGCTATGTAGTAGTGCCTATTAAGTTGGTATGTCTGGCCATTAGCAGTATTTCATCATTACTGTTATAGTGTAGATAAACAGAATGGGCTTCATAGGGAATGAATACATGTTTGTGTACTTAACAGCATATGTGTAAATAGCTGTATTAAAGTAGTTCAATACCATCTTCAACATTATGAAAACTTTGAACATGAAAACTACCATGGGACTCACTCATATTAAATATATGAAGAGGAAGGGCTATGAATTAGCCTGAAACATGTCTGGCTAAATACGATTTAAGACGAGTCAACATATTTAGTATTATGAAAACTGCCTAAAGGAGGCATTTATTTTCTATTCATGCCAAAAATTTTGCCTATGTTTACCTGCATACATTATCATGATCATCATCAAATAAAACTGTCATAAAGAGTAATTACACATATTTGTAATTGTATTGCACTAAAGACATTTAAAATTAAAATTATTCTTTTATATTTTACAGGTTAGTACAACAGAAAACTTGGCCATATACATTTGGGATCATCTACAGAAAGTAATGGATAAGCCAATGTTACTTCATGAAGTGAAAATACTGGAAACTGAGAAGAACCATGTGGTTTACAGAGGAGGATCAACTTACAGGAAGAAATCTGAGAATTCTAGCCTACATACAAACAAGCACTGCAATGTCTCCTCTGATTCTGACTGAATGTATGTAATATAATATTCTTGACCAGTAGGAAATTTTGCTCCTACTGTGCTCATGTTTATATTCATGTCTTATGAAGAAATGATTGCTGTTAATAAAATATTGCCAAAACATGTTTTTGTTTTAATACATGTGTTACTCTTTACTGTTGCAAGACTATGGCTGGGATACAGAATGAAATTATTGCAGGGAACTTTTTTTTTTTAAGAGTTGCAGGATATAAGAACTCAACTGGATGTTCCTCCATTAGATATCCGAGAAGACAGAGATAGTTGGCAACAGAGTGTTGCTGTGGGCAGCAGTGGCGTAGCGTGCTTTGGCGGGGCCCCGTATAAAAATTTGTTTGGGGGCCCTTATGAAGGGTAAAAAATTCTCACAAATAAAAAAACTTCTGAACTAAAAAAAATTGGGAAGTTTTTATTAATTGTTACGCACGCTGGGGGCCCCCTTGGCCCGGGGGCCCCGTATAATTGATACGGCAGATACGGCGGTAGCTACGCCCCTGGTGGGCAGGTGGTAATAGCGAATTAAAAAAAAAACAAGGGTTATTTCCTGAGCTTAGGACTTTATTACATCAACACTTAGTTGCCTCAATTAGGCATCAAAATAATCATTTACACCAAATATTGCAAACACCACATAAATAAAATAAATAATACAATTTTTATGTCATTTTCGTGTTTAAATAAAATGGTACTTATAAGTTACATGTAATCACAGATTGGCACTAGGTCTTTTTAGAAATAAGTTTTATAATACATTTACATAAGATAATCTTGTACTCAGTAGTACAATGTACTGTATTCAGCTATAGAGCTAGTCAAAGACTAATGACAATGAGGCTACGAAAGTTTAGTGTCAGATGTGATCTAGCATTTGACCCATTATATGCCGATTATTAATATAATAATTGCCGTAAAATTTTAAAATGCCAAAAGCTACTTTGGTTGCGACCTGCTACCGATATTGTCCGAAATACTTCTACTCTCCAATAGTGTTCTCTGATATTGAGTCTAATGGTGAGAAAATTAAACGCTTTGCATACTGAACCATTAGACCATAACTCATTGCATATATCATATGCATTGCCAAATCAAATAAACAGTCATTTATAACGTTTTATATAACATTTTTACAGTTTTATATATTTTTGAAATAACTTTACTTTTATTCCTTAAATAAACATTGTTGAATTACTTTAAATAATCTTTGTCATAACAATTAAAAAACACAATATTCAGGAATTCTTGACTTAGGTACTAATTAATATTTTCCCATCATAAATACTACTTTACTTAATTTTTCTACCTCGACAAAAAGTATAAAGCACATACATTTAAGATTTATAAATCTAACTCACATGTTCATATCACATTCGAATTACGGAATACTTGCACATACAACTGTAAGTTTTTGGGAGATCATAGATCTTATCCTTATATAGCTAAATCTTTGTCTTTTTTGCATGGATGCTTGATAGTAATGTATGGGACGCCTAGTTCGAAGTCGTTGCTGGGCCAGTACTTGAGCAGGGGTTTCTGTTCGGGTCTCTCGTCAGAGACATTGAAATATGCAAAGAGGACGAGCGAGGTGTAGCTGGCGATGAAGCTAAGGATGTGCCACACTCCGTGCATGTACGGGAAGTCGATGGAGAGCCAGGCGTCGCAGAAGAGACGGTCGATTATCCAGCAGAACAGAGCCAGGAGCGTGACTGCCAAGCTACGAAGTCCAAGCCGAAACACGCGCGCGCATTTCACTCTGAAACGAAAGAAGATATCAACAACAATAGTACCCAGCATGCGTCGACAGGAACTGTTCTATAACGTTTTAAACTTTCGTGATTTTCACTCATAGTCAAAATACCTTAACGGGACTTATCACGCTATTTTACACAAGTATTATTTACCTCGACGTTTCGGCAACATTACAGTTGCCGTGGTCACGAGTAGACGTCGAGGTAAATAATACTTGTGTAAAATAGCGTGATAAGTCCCGTTAAGGTATTTTGACTAGGAACTGTTCTGTTTACAATGGTTCAAAGTTTTTTAAATCGATTAAAAATCAGTGGTTATCAGCTGTTTCATTAAAATCGGTTCAGCCGTTTTTAAGATAAACTTTGAAATAACAATGTCGGGGCATTATAAATTTTCTAAATTGGTTATTGTTGGTTGACCAACCGCATTAACGCACTGTCATTAAGACCCGTCCTAAATGTCTATGTACTTAACAATCAAACGTGATTAGCGTTAATCCTTAGCAAATTTGAATTCCGACATTTATTGTTCAGTAAACAGCAGAAATGGATTACTGCCAAGGTAATCCATACTTTAATATTATAAATGCGAAAGTGTGTTTGTATGATTGTCCGTCTTTCGCGCCGTAACGGAGCGACAAATCGACGTGATTTTTGGCATAGTGATAGTTTATGGGCCCGAGAGTGACATAGGCTACTTTTAATCCCGGAAAAATGCACAGTTCCCGAGGGAACAGCGCGCGATAACCGAATACCACGCGGGCGGGGCCGCGGGCAAAAGCTAGTAAATAAATAAGTGTTTAGTTTAGCAGCACCATCAGCACCACAACTGCTCATATCTGTACTTCTGCTGCTGACTGTATCAGCTTACCTTGACAACTCTTTATACAAGAACGCACTGGCTGGCAACACTAGGCCCATCAATGCGAACGCGTTCGCAAAGGGATGCATCACGAGGAAACCCGTCGAGATCACCGAGAAAATGCAGGTGTAGAACGAAAGCATCTTTCTGAAAATAAAAAAACAAATTTAATTTTTATTTGTTAGATTCCTGAGTAAAAAATAATTTTTTTGTGCCACAACAATGGAGCAAAATGGTGTATTTACGGCGCGGGCGTACATTGAATCCAGAATGTAGCGAAAGATTCTACAATAGAATTAAGAAACTTGAAAAAAAAATCTAAATAAGTATGTATTATTAAAGAACGAAGAAAGAAAAGAAAGAATAAAAAATGGTGTGGCTTTATTATTGTTAACTTCAAAAAATGGCATTTGCAATAAAATACTTAGAAAAGTTGCACTTTGCTCCCTCTCAACAGGGAGTAAAAGTTACTTTTCTGAAGGAGAGGTGTGAAAATAACTATTATAGTCCGTCCGTCTCGCCTATCAGAAAATATTGGACTCTCGCACCGAAAGTCTGTAAGAATTTGTAGGTATGTCAAAAAATATACGCTTTAAACCTCCAAGTCTCCGCGTACAATTTTGCACATAAATGTCAACTTTTCTTGATTGTCATTAAGGTCTTTAATTAATTATCATTAATTATCTAATATTGTCATTAATTATCTAAGTCAGTAAGTTTAAATTCTTGCATTAAACATTTGACGCCGGGTCTCAGGAGGATACACAGAGCCGGATTAAGCCAGCGCGGGGCCTGTAGCAAATTTTATCATGGGGACCTTAATTTGCTTCAAGTTTATAGTATAAGTAAAATATTATATTTAAGTCGATCATATTGATACCATCGCTTTCTTTGGCGGTGTTTTGTGTTGGTTTTGTTCTCAAAGTCAAAATCTCTTTATTCAATTTAGGCTATGACAAGCACTTATGAATGTCAAAAAATCTACCACCGGTTCGGAAAAAAACCTCTGTTGAGAAGAATCCGGCAAGAAACTCAACGAGGTATTTTTTTTTTTAAAACAGATTCACAATATTTATAAATGATATCTATGTACTATACATTACAAGTATTTAACACAATTTTATTTAATTTATTGAATCATTTATTGAATCAGGCGTTACTTTGCGGAGGTCCATATCAATGAACTAAAATAATTTCTTTGCTCACCCGCGACCTTAAGATAGCTAAGTCTATGCAAATTATGCGTGTTCATGCCACAACTCACTGACGCGTTTCGAACTCAACCAGAGCTCATCCTCAGAGTGACACAACCGTACACCATACTACCAGTTGTTAGACTAACAAACCACCACCAGTTTTAATTTGTCAAACAAAACAAAAAACTACCCGCAAAATATTAATAAATTTTAAATGTGATACAAAACTACCTTGATTTTTAATTTTATTTATTTAGTGTCAAGGCATGTTTAATAACTACCGTTGCTAAAATTAGACCCAAGCCGTAGCAAGGGAGATGACACTAAATTTATTTGCTCATTAATAATAGACCCCATACTATTGTACCTAATTATCTCCATACATTCTAACACATCAAGACGAAACCCCTTGTCACAGTAATGTAACACTTCATACGAATCTGAGTCCGATATAGAATGATTTAATTCCAACAGATGCTTGGCAAAATTGGATCTATCAGGATGCCCGTTCCTATATGCCGATACATGCTCCTTAAACCTAGTATTAAAACTGCGCCCGGTCTGACCTACATATACTTTACTGCAGTCATTACAAGTGAGCTTGTATACACCCGATTTAGTTCCTTTATCCATCTTCTCTTTGTGGTTACAAAGTTTAGAGTACAAAGAGTTGTTAGTTTTAAAGGCTACATTAACATTGTTAGATTTTAAAATGTCATAAATTCTATCAGACAAACGACCAACATATGAAATACTACACCTATATTTGTTAGAAGACTGAGGAGGCAACCCGGCGTGAAGCATGCTATTCACTATCCGTGCTTGCTTCCTCCTAACCAAACCATCTACCATCGATTTCGTATAGCCATTTGACGTTGCTATCTGATAAATAGTATTTAACTCTGAATCAAAATTTACCCTAGAAAGAGGTACAGTTAATAATCTATGTACATAACAATGAAAGGCTGCTAACTTATGCTGCCACGGATGATTAGATGATGCTGGTATCACAGCATCTGTGTATGTGGTTTTACGATAAATTTTAAATTGTTGTTTATTGTTTGATCTCGTAATTGTTAAATCTAAAAAATTAAGCGATAAATTTTCTTCTATTTCTTTTTTAAATTTTATTTTTACATGTTTGTTATTGATATTATCCACAAATAAATCAAGCTGCCTCCTACTGTTGGAGGGGAATACTATTTATCAGATAGCAACGTCAAATGGCTATACGAAATCGATGGTAGATGGTTTGGTTAGGAGGAAGCAAGCACGGATAGTGAATAGCATGCTTCACGCCGGGTTGCCTCCTCAGTCTTCTAACAAATATAGGTGTAGTATTTCATATGTTGGTCGTTTGTCTGATAGAATTTATGACATTTTAAAATCTAACAATGTTAATGTAGCCTTTAAAACTAACAACTCTTTGTACTCTAAACTTTGTAACCACAAAGAGAAGATGGATAAAGGAACTAAATCGGGTGTATACAAGCTCACTTGTAATGACTGCAGTAAAGTATATGTAGGTCAGACCGGGCGCAGTTTTAATACTAGGTTTAAGGAGCATGTATCGGCATATAGGAACGGGCATCCTGATAGATCCAATTTTGCCAAGCATCTGTTGGAATTAAATCATTCTATATCGGACTCAGATTCGTATGAAGTGTTACATTACTGTGACAAGGGGTTTCGTCTTGATGTGTTAGAATGTATGGAGATAATTAGGTACAATAGTATGGGGTCTATTATTAATGAGCAAATAAATTTAGTGTCATCTCCCTTGCTACGGCTTGGGTCTAATTTTAGCAACGGTAGTTATTAAACATGCCTTGACACTAAATAAATAAAATTAAAAATCAAGGTAGTTTTGTATCACATTTAAAATTTATTAATATTTTGCGGGTAGTTTTTTGTTTTGTTTGACAAATTAAAACTGGTGGTGGTTTGTTAGTCTAACAACTGGTAGTATGGTGTACGGTTGTGTCACTCTGAGGATGAGCTCTGGTTGAGTTCGAAACGCGTCAGTGAGTTGTGGTGGTGGTGATAGATGGGTTTGTGTAATTTGTGTGTGTTCGTACAGTGTGGAGGTGGAGGAACTGCATGAACACGCATAATTTGCATAGACTTAGCTATCTTAAGGTCGCGGGTGAGCAAAGAAATTATTTTAGTTCATTTACAATTTTATTTTTAACACAGTAGGTTCACTATTTGAAGGGATCGCTAGTGCGGATCGGAATTATTTCCAAATATCCCTGTCCATGATATAATCGTTAACTTTATAATAAGTCTTAGATATTAATGTCTTTTTGACAGTAGATTTAAATTTTGTATCAGTTTCTTCAGTAATATTTTTTGGAATTTTATTATAAAAACGTATGCAACTTCCCAAAAACGACTTTTTGGTTTTAGCCAGTCTGTAAGATGGAACTTTAAGCTTTCCTGTGTTTCTAGTAGCCTTTGGCTTATCGACGTTAGTGGGAAAATCACATATGTTCTTCCTAACGTACATGATTATTTCAAAAACATAAAGCGACGGCAGGGTTAGGATACCAGTTTCCTTAAAAAAGTTCACTTTCCTTCTATTTACATTAATTTAGAAAAAAAACATGCTTCTATCTAAATTCACGTTTTTTACGATCAGAAAGCATTGGTCAGCGGGGCCCCTAGATGCGCGGGGCCCGTAGCATTTGCTAATCTTGCTATATGCCTAATCCGCCACTGAGGATACACGAACGCGGTCGCGTATCAATAAAAATCAAATGTAAGAGGGGAAAAACGAGCATGAGGGTAACCTGATGGGAAGCAATCACCGCCGCCGATACAAATCCGCAACACGAAAGGTATCACAGGTGCGTTGCCGGCCCTTTGAGAGATTGCTTACAGACAAAAAATTAAATGCTCAAAGTTATTGTCATGAAGTATGGATATACATGAATTGAGTGACCATAGGAAAGAAACAGAAATTATATTATATTCCTTCCGAAATAGATTGTTCACGACGGAATAAAAAGTGCTAGAAATAAGTAAATAATAAGTATAAAAATAAATTGTAAAGTGCAATATATAGGCATAAATAGATATAAGTTGTAAATAAAAATGCGCACGTTGGCTTGTTTCAATTAGAAAATAAGGAATAGAGTAAATCTAATTAGAATAATGTAGGTTTGCGCAAATGTAAACAAATAAACGGCGCATGCGCGAGCGCGGGGTAAGGCGCGGAGAGGTGGGGGGAACGCGACTATAAAAGCGTAGCCGCCCGGCTACGCGGCCTGTTCGACTCGAGCGCTCCTACGACACACACCTCTCTACGCCTTCCCGCACTCCGCTGCCACTTACGAAAAATTCATCTTGTTATTATTCCATCTTCAACTCTTCACCTACCATCAAAATATACAGTCCACTTTTATCACCCCTGCGACATCCACGTCCGCAACATTGGTCCATTCAGCACCGGATCACTGAAACAAGAAATAGAAGAATTTCAAGATGGTCCTGACAAGAAGTAACAGCGGCAAGAAAGAAGCAGAAGAAAAGTCGACCAGCACCGGTGAAACCTCTGCGACTACTACTACGAGCCAGACCACAAACACGTCGAGCTCCGGCGAAACCGGGACCACGACTGGCACGGGCACCACCGAAGTATCAGCACCAGGTTCCGTCGCGACAAGTGCGAGGGAACAAGTAGACACTTCGGGTATTAAGGCCACGCCCGCCGCCAGTACAGATACGGTCGTCAATCGCCAACCGTTGCAGCAGATGCCACCACCAGCTGCCACTCAAGCGCCAACGCGGAAGCCGGCTCGGTCACGTCACTCCAAGGCCTCTAGCAAGAGACTCCTCGCGGAGTTGGAGGCCAAGGAGCGGCTAGCCGAGTTGGAGCTGAAGCAAGCGCGCGCCGAGGCAGAACTAGAAAAAATCCGCCAGAAGAAGATGGCGGCAGAGTCAGAGCCGTCCGACACAGAAGAAGAAGAAGACGACTTGGCACCACAACGCATAGCCGATTGGCTAAGAAGATCACCCGATCGAGAACAAAGGCCGCCCGCGCACACACACAAAGAGCACGAGCGGCGGGACCCCCATGAAGAGCAGTCCCACAAGTCAGCAATGGACTTCTCCATGCTGACCGCGGCTCTAACAGAAGCCATCCACGCCGGCAAGTCATCATCATCAGCGAGCAAATATATCCCCGACCTGCCGACATTCAGCGGACTCAGTAACGAGTGGCTCCAATTTAAGGCGGCCTACACCGAATCCGCGGCCAGCTTCACGGCCAACGAGAACGTCGCTCGCATAAGGAAGAGCCTCAAAGGGGTCGCCCTGGAGGCAGTAAGCGCCCTCCTCATCAGCCAGCCACGGCCAGACGACGTCGTAAACGCATTGCAGAGAAGATTCGGCAGACCAGACGCGCTCCTCATCAGCGAAATGGAGAAGATGAAGACGCTCCCGAAACTCACAGACAACCCACGTGACCTGTGCATCTTCGCGAGCCGCATCGCCAACACAGTCGCGACGATCGACCTGCTCAAGCGCCCGCAATACCTCTATAATCCGGAGGTACTGCGCACGATCGTCGACAAACTAACGCCGATCCTGCGAAACAAATGGTACGATTACGCAATATTAAGTGAAGACGTACCTGAACTCAAGAAGATCGCCGAATTCCTCAACCGCGAAGCGGACAAATGCGCGCCATACGCGCCGCCCGAGCTGGCTACTGAGAAGCAAGAAATCAAAATAACGAAGAAAAAAGTCGAACGCGCTTACGCCGCCACCACCGAACCCGCCACAAAAGCGCGCGAAAATGAAAAGTCGCCGTGTCCTCAATGCAAGCAAGAAGGCCACCAGCTACCTACGTGTCCGAATTTCATCAAAGCGGACACGAACGAGCGATGGGAAATAGCAAAGAAAAATACGATTTGCTATCGCTGTCTCGTCAGTAAACACCGCCGCTTCGATTGCCGCGCAAAGCCTTGCGGCCGCGGCGGTTGCCCCATGCGACACCATCGCCTGCTGCATCACGACAGACCATCGCCGAACCCCCCCGCCACTCCGGGGCGGCCCCCGCAGCCCCCAACCGAACCGTCAACAAGCGCCGCCATCGAACAAGTCGGCGCGGCGACATCCAAGACGGGCCGTGCCTACCTAAAAATCGCACCGGTTGTTTTACGTGGGCCGCAAGCTACCATCGACACGTACGCACTCTTAGACGACGGCAGCACAGTCACCATCATCGACGCAGCGGTTGCCGACGTGCTCGGTCTCGATGGTCCCACCGAACAAATGTGGGTCCAAGGAGTGAGCGGGACGGAGATAGCGCACAAACAAAGCAAGAAAGTGGGCGTAGCGATCAGAGGAAAATATAGCGACGAAGAAATACAAATAAACAACGCGCGCACCGTGGCAAGCCTCGACTTCGCGACGCAATCAATAAGCGAACGCGAACTACGCGACTGTCAACACTTAGAAGACATCAAGAATGAAATCACGTACAGCCGCGCCACGCCGAAAATATTAATCGGCCAAGATAACTGGGAGATCATCGTGTCGCGCGACATCAAACAAGGGCGGCGCGATCAGCTGGTAGCATCAAAAACGCTACTGGGATGGGTACTGCACGGCTGCCGCACCACTCAAGCGGCGCCGATAGCGTTTTGTTGTGCTCACCTCACCACCACACAACAAACCGAGCCCATCGAAGAAATGATGAAGAAATACTTCGCGCTCGAATCTCTGTCCATCGAACCCAGGCGGCAAAGCAGCGACCCCGAGCTACAAGCGCTGCGGCAATTAGAAAAGAAAAGCCGCCGCCTCCCCGACGGACGGTTCGAGACCGGGCTACTGTGGCGAGAAGAAGACAGCGATATGCCGTGCAACAAGCAAGACGCGCTCAAACGTCTATACACACTAGAGAAGAAACTAGATCGCGATGAAAATTTGAAAAGTCAGTACAACAAGCGCATCGACAACCTACTCGCATCACAATACGCCGAGCGGGCGACCACGCCCCCTAATAAGAAAACATGGTACTTACCTCATTTCGCCGTCTGCAACCCCGAGAAACCAAAAATAAGGGTGGTGCACGACGCCGCGGCAAAATCACACGGCCGCAGCCTTAATGACATGTTGCTGCCCGGCCCCGATCTACTACAGTCATTGCCCGGCGTCATTATGAGGTTTCGTCAACACGGCGTGGCGGTCTCGGCGGACATCAAAGAGATGTTTATGCAAGTGAAGATCCGACCAGAAGATCGAGACGCCCTCCGCTTCCTGTGGAGGGGCGACCGCCGCGAAGGTCCTCCGGAAGAATATCGTATGACGTCAGTCATCTTCGGCGCGTCATCGTCACCCTGCACCGCGCTATACATCAAAAACAGAAATGCACAAGAGCACGCGGCGCAATTTCCGGAGGCCGCGCGAGCAATAGAAAAAAATCATTATATGGATGACTACTTGCAAAGCTTCAACACAACAAGCGAAGCTGAAAAAATAATAAAAGACGTCGATTATGTCCACAAGAAAGCCGGTTTTCAACTGCGCGGCTGGGCCACGAACGAGCAGCGTGTCATAAGCGCGGTCGTCAAGTGCGCAGAGCGAGAGGGAACGACAGTCCCCATCGGCGGGAGCGAGACGGAGAAGACGCTCGGCCTGCTGTGGGACACAAAACAAGACTGCATTCGTTTCCGCCTTAACACAAGAAGAGCTCCGCCCGAGGTGCTAGACGACCGCCGCCCGCCCACGAAGAGAGAAGCACTCAGCATCATAATGTCAATATTCGACCCGCTGGGCCTCATCTCGCCGATCACTACGCCGGCAAAAAGAATAATGCAGGACACGTGGCGCTACAACACAGAATGGGACAGCGCTATACCAGAAGAGCTTAGAGAGAGATGGAGCGAGTGGCGGTGGTTACCGTCGTCAGACAACGTCGCCGACGACGCTACAAGAGCGACCCCTGCCGACTTCAACGCGCAACATCGCCGGTTCCGCGGGCCGCGCTTCCTCTACCAGCCCGAAGCGATGTGGCCCACCGAGCACAAAGTAGAAGTTCCGACAACAGGCGAAGAAAAACAAAGCTGCAACACGCTTCAAACGTTGCAAGAGCGGGAACACGCGCACTTACCTCGCATAGAGAGGTTCTCAAAATGGACGCGCCTGCTACGAGCAACAGCGCGCGCCCTGCAATTTATCGCCCTCTGCCGCCGCAAGGGCAACGAACCCGCGCCAGCTGACACGGAAACAATCGCGGCCGCGCGCAGGAAGAGGACGCGCGCTAACTACGAGCAAGACGGGGCCTGGAATGAACGCGGTACCCGCGCCCGCCAGCCCGCGAAGCCTACCGCCGCACCTAAAGAAAAAAGAAAATTCATCGTATTAAACGCACACTACCTCACTACGGCCGAGTCACTATGGGTGCGCGCGTCGCAAACAGACAGCTACGCGAGAGAGAGAGAGCGCGTGCTACGCGACCGCGCGCCAGACAAGGACGACCGACTCGCCAAGATGAGTGTGTACATAGACGAGTGCGGCATAATACGACTGAGAGGTCGCATCGCAGAAGCAAGCGACGTGTTAGAAGAGACGGTGCGCCCGGCGGTGTTGGATAGAAAACATCCATATACAAAATTGTACATTTCCCACGTACATGAAAAATTACATCACGGCGGCACTGAAATCGTCGTCAACGAGTTACGACAGCGTGTACACATAACGAAGATACGACCGGCGGTGAAGG
Organism: Choristoneura rosaceana; assembly: GCA_037349165.1. Lineage (NCBI taxonomy): Eukaryota > Metazoa > Arthropoda > Insecta > Lepidoptera > Tortricidae > Choristoneura > Choristoneura rosaceana. The sequence goes on from JAZBNJ010000026.1 coordinate 6,727,369, forward strand.
AGGCAATAGCGCGCTGCGGCATCTGCAGAATGAAGAAAGCAAAGCCCGCAGCCCCGGCGACCGGCGACTTACCTGCGGCTCGCCTCACACATCACGCGAGGCCTTTCACCTGCACGGGCCTAGATTACTTCGGGCCCCTAGAAGTCACCGTGGGCCGCCACCGAGAAAAAAGGCACGTCGCCCTCTTCACCTGCCTGACGTCAAGAGCTGTACACCTGGAGGTGGCTAACTCACTCAGCACCGACTCCGCGATCAATGCGCTACGCCGCTTCATCGCTCGTCGCGGGTGCCCCACCGAATTGTGGAGTGACAACGCCACTGCCTTCAGAAGTGCCGACCGAGAATTGACCGAAGCATCAGGAGAAGCGGCCGCCGCGCGCCGTATTACCGAGGCGCTACAAGAGGCCGCCGCCGCGCGCCACATCAACTGGCGCTTCCTCCCCCCCACCGCATGTTTCATGGCGGGGGCTTGGGAGCGTATGGTGCGCACAGTAAAGGAAGCACTGAAGATGACACTCCACGAGAAGTACCCGAGTGATGAGACACTGCTCACGCTACTAGCAGAGGTCGAGGCGACGGTAAACTCCCGCCCCCTGACCCACGTGGCAGTGGAACCCGAAGACCCACCAGCGCTGACTCCCAACCACATACTGCTGGGGCCGAACTGCCACTCACCAGTTCCCGGCACCTTCACCGAGCAAGACAGCAGCGCACGCCAACACTGGAGGCGTGCCCAAGCGCTCGCCGATACATTCTGGCGGCGCTGGGTGCGGGAGTACTTACCCTTACTCCAGCACCGGCGGGAGCCCTTCAGCAGTGGAGTCAGCCCAGCCATCGGAGACGTGGTGGTCATCTGTGACTCCAACCTCCCCCGCAACACATGGCCGCGGGGGCGAGTCACGAAGACCTTCCCAGGGAAGGACGGAATAGTACGCGTCGTGGACGTCACCACCAGCCGCGGTCACGTGCTCCGGCGACCGACCAAGAAAATCGTCGTGGTACCCACCCAAGGATCGTGAGACGACGGCGGGAGAATGTTCACGACGGAATAAAAAGTGCTAGAAATAAGTAAATAATAAGTATAAAAATAAATTGTAAAGTGCAATATATAGGCATAAATAGATATAAGTTGTAAATAAAAATGCGCACGTTGGCTTGTTTCAATTAGAAAATAAGGAATAGAGTAAATCTAATTAGAATAATGTAGGTTTGCGCAAATGTAAACAAATAAACGGCGCATGCGCGAGCGCGGGGTAAGGCGCGGAGAGGTGGGGGGAACGCGACTATAAAAGCGTAGCCGCCCGGCTACGCGGCCTGTTCGACTCGAGCGCTCCTACGACACACACCTCTCTACGCCTTCCCGCACTCCGCTGCCACTTACGAAAAATTCATCTTGTTATTATTCCATCTTCAACTCTTCACCTACCATCAAAATATACAGTCCACTTTTATCACCCCTGCGACATCCACGTCCGCAACATAGATGTTATCAGATTTTCCCTTCTAAGTATTCTTCTAATAACGCGCACGCATTTTTTTGCATTTTCATCGATTTCTGGAGGTTCTCGAATGGCGTCCGCGGACCGGGAGACGAGCTGTCGGTAGGCCTCCAACAAGATGGAGCGACGACCTGGCTAAGATCGCGGGATCGCGGTGGATGCGAAAAGCACAAGACCAGTCTGAGTGGAGAGCCTTGGGGGAGGCCTATGTCCAGCAGTGGACGTCTTTCGGCTGACATGATGATGATGATCGATTTCTAGTAAATAACAATACTCACTAGACAAATCTAATCCTTTTAAACCACAATCTCAGCAATAACCCATATCATGCGTAAATAACTTTTTGCAGCTTGAGGTGCGAAAATATATGATTTTTTAGCCCAATAAACGCCACGTTTTTAACCCGCATGGCATTTCTATTTCTCAGGAAACAAACTTATCAGATGTTGACCATATCCCAGCAATAATTAATGCAAACTCAGTCTTATTGGCTGCCTTGGCTATCAAAAGTAAACCTATTACAGTTATCACAGCAATAATAAACTATGCTAATGCAATTCAAGGACTACAAACACAATTATAGCGTAAATTATCACCATTCATAATCAGTGGAACTATAGTACTTAATGGAAATATAGTCTGTTGTTTTATGTTCTTTCATTCCAAGTTCAAAGATTCTAGGTAAAGAAATAGACACAATTACATATAACTATGCAAACATTATTATTATTATAATAATGTTTGCATAGTTATATGTAATTGTGTCTATTTCTATGCAAACATTAATAAAAAATAAATAAAGCTTATAGGAATGATGGTTCCTATAGTCAAGTCAAAGTAAGTACTTTGTTATTCTGTTTTTGGGGTTTCATATCCCTATTAGAAAGAACCCTAATAAAATCACTATATTTGCCATGTAGGTATAATAAACATATCTATGCATCATACCATTCTAAGAAGAAGAACAATTTATTAGACCATGTACACAGTGCACAAAGTAACATACTTGATGAACATTGTTGCATTATAACCAACAAAAAGTTGGCAAACCCCCAACTTTGTCACTTCAAAGTTCAATATCTCAAAAACGACTGAACCGATTTTGATGAAACATGTCTAAGAACCATTGCTAGAAAACCTGATTTAAAATAAAAAAAACGCATTCAAATCGGTCCACACGTTTAAGAGGTATGGTGCCACAGACAGACACACACACAGGCATACGTAGCGGTCAAACTTATAACACCTCTCTTTTTGCGTTGGGGGTTAAAAAAAATTGTATAGCATCAGAATCTGTGACATTTCAGAGGCTTTTGCATGTGTCAAACCTGTTTTTTGAAGGAACCCAACGAGGTATAATGTTGAAATTAATATGAAATACCCAGGTCTGCCATTCTTTATTTTCATACAAAAACCATAGGAATACAGACCAATATATTTTCTTGTAAAAAAATATTTTGCTGTCTGTCTGTCCAATTTTACATAAAATGTATACAAAACTTCAGAAAGTGATAAATATTAAGATACAATTGTTAAGAGCAACTTATTCTTTTAAGAGATCTCTTCCAGTCCACCTTTCAGTTGACTGAAATGCAATACCGGTAAAGTATTAAGCAGAGAATGGATATGAAATAATATTTCCCTATAGACCTGTTTACTAGCTACCCTAGAATCAGACAGTATTGGTCATCACTAAGCAACACAATGTTTATTTCACAATGAGAACATGATGAACAACAGTTTAATTAGTGCAAAGATATTTTTGGCAACTCAACTTGTGTACATGTTAAGAAATTATTAAAGATTGTCAAGGTTACACAGTCATAAGAATGCAATTGTTTATAGTTACTTAAAATTTTAATTTATGGGCAATTGCATTATGTTAATAATCCAATGGCCTACTTTTGTTATAAAACGTGTAGATATTTTGTTAAGAAAAATAATGTTGTTTCTAGTTATTTTTCTATGAAAGTGAACATGTAAAATACAACTTATTTATTAATAGGTAGACATAGATACTAAGATGTGTAATAGTGCATAGTTGACACAACTGGAGACCAATGGGCCGGCAGCTATCTTTTTCAAAGAATTAGCATAGCTATCCAGCGAGAAAATGCTGCCAGCCTTTTGGGCACAATGCTACAAAGGCTATTTCCAGATTTTGTTGTTTTATAGAACTACCTATTTTTATGTTATTTGTCCTATTCTTTGTTATATAATTTAATATCTTAATTTAATTATAGTATAATAACCATTACCATATCTTTTTGTGTCCTTATTCTAACAAAAAATATTCAAAAAAACTTACCTATTTCCTCCTAAGAATTTTGGGAAATGTCTCCTAGGTAGAAACATTGTAAAAGCAGCAACAAACACCCATAGTATGGCCACCTCATCCAGCAATTGTCCTGAGATCAAAATTACTTTCATTAATTTGACTAAATTTCAACTTTTTATTACACATGCATGAGTCACCTTAACACAGTCAAGGTGCATTGAACTGTGGCTAGAAACGTTATAAAATTTAATTGATCACAAGTTCAATAACAATGGTAATATATAATAGTATGCTTACCAACTAGGCTGAGAGTAGCGTGAAAATAGGCTGAACTCAGCCCTACCACCATTAACATAATCCACAAAAAATTTATAGCAGGGTTAACAAACTTTGAGTAATCTTGGAACAAGTGAATTAGTACCGGTGGAAACAGGAAAAACAAGATATTGCTGACCTGCGAACAAGTAAACACTAAAATAAAAAACAACTCGCAAATTAAGAAACAAGGATGTGTGAAAATACTTACTGTGTTTACAAATTCTGCTATCATAGGCGAAATAGAGTAATTAGATTCACACCAATCTACTGGGGAACTGCCCCGCTCCAAATGAGACCACATTTTAATACTTGAAAAATCCTTTGTTTACTAACAAAGAATGACCACTTTATAAGAGAAGGCGATAATTTACATTTTATTACTACAGAACGCTATATCGTAAAAGTATTTTATTAGCTTCTGTGATGTATGAAAGCAAAATCAAATTTATTTGATTTACTACTACGACGTATCAAAGCTGCGCACTTGCGATTTTCACAAAATTCCACGATTGAGCCGACACAACGAGCACAAACAACCCAACACAATGAAATGAAGTATTTAGGACACTGAACTGACGGACCGGACCAAAGAGAATATAACCAATGATCATAGACAAACAAACAAACTCTTCATGCCGCATCACACTCGCGTACGAGTCGCGAGACGAAGTACGAGGCGAGAGTGTAAATGCCACATGACAGTCTGACAGACTATGTGTTTGACAATAGTTGACATTGAGTGACACTCTTTCCCGGCCCGGATAATACCGCCATGGAAATACCGGCCCTATTTTTGACAAGAGCTCTATGGGCGTGTACACGAAAAACAAGGTCGGTATTTCCACGTGGGTATTATTCGGGGCGGAAAAGAGTGTCACCCAAATGGCGCGAGCCTTGGAAAGAACTTGAAGATAGAAAATAGATAGGTCCTCGATCGAATGACTAGGTACTAGGTAAGTACATGAATTATGATCCGTGAGGCTATACCTACCTAGTTAGTTATTAAAAAAAATATATGACTGTCCATCGGAGGCGTATCGGAGGACAATTTTGCCTGTGTCTAGCTATATCATTGACCTAATTTCTTTTTATAGGTAATAATAATTTGGTTCTTCTAAAAAAATCTAAACTTGTAATACAAATTTAATTACCTAGTATCTGTTAAAAGTAATTTTTCACCGTGTTTATTAATAAATAAAATAATTTCTAAAAGCACTACGAGACCATGCATTGGTACCGTACCGGAAATGGTTTAGTACCGCTAACTACCGGGAGGCGGCAAGTTCGTTTCCTTTACCTACTACGCTAGGGATCGAGTTACAGTTAGAAAAATAATGACATCGTTATTGCGAATGTAATTTGTTGTATCAACACGATTTTCTAAATTGCTTTTATCAGTTGATACACTACGATTTTGTTACGTTCGGAAGGTTCATAGATTGTGCAATTTGAAAAATATTTTGTCAGTGTCAGTTTTGTACTTTCGTAAGTTTATTTATTTTGTAAATTTTCAGTTCATATTCAAAATTAAATAGTGTGTTAGTTGCATCAATCAATGTTTTACAATGAAACAAGTTTATAGAAGTGGTGCTTCTATGGCTGAAACTTCGTATCCTAGTTCCGGTAATTAAGGAGAATATTTAAAATAGTCCCCCGTCTGAATGTATTTACATACTGAATATCTAAGGTTTCCCGCGGGAATTTAAAGCTAAAATGACATTCAATATGTTTATTTATTGTTTGCAAGACTTTAAAATCATTCTTACAGCTATAATAGATTTCTATTTACCACTTTTTGATAATAGATACCTTTCTATTTGAATACCTAAGAGACAGCAAATGTGGCAGACGAGATCAAGCGGGATTCCACAATTTTGCGAGTACCTAACCCTTAGATAATATAGACGGGATGCGCCTTTACACCTTTTTCCCCTCTGCCATGCTACATGACCATTTGGTCGTTATCGTTTATGAAAACTAAAGTTGACACGGGCAGGTTGTCATTTTTCATTGTCCGTCCCGGTGTGCACAGCTCGTGGAAAATGGTGTCTTGTACTGTGATTTCGTGCAGAAGCAAGTCAGCAAAGTCTAGCGTTACGAAAGACTGCGTTTCTTTCCACGCTTAAGTAATTTAATCACCAATTTACACTACCAGAACGTTAATATATCAGATTAAATTTTGTAATATAAATGACAGAATAATATCAAACTATCACTAGGCACGAGGGTAGTGATGGGACATAGACGAACTGAACCGATGAACGAATGAAATTTATCCTGTGTTTTATTTTAATTTTATTTAAAACTACACTTTTTTGTGATGTATTTCTGTTGCCGATTTTTTTTTAATACCTCAAACTGTATTACTTCATAATATTTACAGTTTTCCGAAAGAACCGAAGATTAGAGACAGATCAGATTCAGATCGGATTTTCCTTCATTCAGCGTACAGCTTAGTCACTACGGCTTTTTCTATAAAGTAATTGGTATCCCACCAAAAACATTCAAACATTCTGTAAAAAACTAGCCAAGTCTCGATGGAGCTGCTTGTTTATCTCTAAAAAGTAATGAAATCTAGACAAAGTCGTGCCAAGCCTAAGGTTCCTTACTACGATTTCTTTATTATTATAGTTAATGTTGTTGTGACTTGGCCGTTGACTTGTACCCACTCACATATAAAAAATGTTGAGTCTTAAGTCTTATTTTTTTTATATACGAAAAGATTTCTTAAATTTTCTGAAATAAAATTACTAGTAGGTGAATCCGCAGTGAAAAACTAATAAAATTCATGAAAATTTTATTACATGATAACCACTTTCATTTGAAATATATTAATTTAATTCAGTCATTCATTCTTTCTTTGCTACCCATTCAATTAAATCGGTCTTTACACATGCCACATCACTAGTTCGAATGTAAGTGTTTGTCTAAAACAACAGTGTGATTACGACAAAATGTCAATGTGTGTTCGATTTTTACATTTGTGTTACGATTTTGTTTTGGTAGGCATGTGTAGGAACGCAAATTTTTTTGACATGAGTGTGCGGCAATGCTTAGAAGTGTGCTATACGTGTTTCCTCGCCCCCCGGACGATTTGGCAGAAAAAGTTGCAGGTAAAGGTACGTCAAAGGCGCATCCCGTCTATATTATCTAAGACCTAACCAGTTCATTTGTTACGATTTGTAACTGTTCTGTATTATAGATATAGAATCGGGAGGAGAGGTAGACCTTGCTAATGATTGGCTGAAACAAGCCATTTATAAAGAAGTCTCCCGTGGCGCAAAGCTTCGAGAGCGGAAGTTCGGTCCGCCGTCCGACGTAACTGCCAAATACTCCAAACCACCTTTACCTGCCAGGGTTGTATACAAGGACAGAAGGTTAGCAACGTTATTCTGCGAAAAAACTGCTTCCTATTGGGATAGGTCAGTTTGGAATCAAACGCCGCTTACAAATTATAATTTTTATTTCCATTTTTAACTTAGTTGAAATCACACACCAATAATTATATATTCTAAGCACTCATCCGAAAAACAATTATTGATTAACGTTAATTACCAATAATTTACTAAGACAGCACTTGTCTGACCGACGCCAAGAGAGTAAGTGACCCGCTTATACAGTTTGCCGTTCTGCCCGCGATTGCCGTTGCGTTTCTCTTACAGAGTCACGTGACGTCCGGATTTAGTCAATTGACTATCTAATAATTAATTTACGTCAATCGAACCGCTTGAGAACGGGAATAATACCCAAATAATAAATAATTAATAAGAGTAGGCTAACAGCTCGGCCATCCTGTTTAAGCGAGTCCCTTCGCTTTTGATCACGCGGGACAATGTTAGATGTAGGTACCTAATTTGAAGTATAATAATAATAAATTAGACTCAACTATGATTGTAGCTTATAACTATAAAATTCATCGTTGCCAATACAACATTCATTGTAAATACAATAATATTATAACTTATATTATACTTCATTATATAAAGCTTATATTATATTATATAAAATCAAGTTATATCTCATTATGCAGGCGTGGCAGTAAAATCATAATAAAGTTACAGTAATTAGTGAACAAAATAGTAATGCATTTTATGATGCCATAATCCTGAATATTCTAATACATAAAAATATTTATTATTTTATTTAATCGTATCTTTCCTTTTTATTTTACTCATTAAAATAGACCATAACTGCAAAATAATAATCATATAATATAGCAAATGTTTATTTATGTATACATTTATGCTTACTCGCTTTCTACAGTACTATAGCTCGATTCACTCGATTCCAAATCTCTAGTAAAAGTCATCCAGGGTTGTATTTTATCAATTGATATAATAGCCTCATACCTCCTACCGTTTTTTCTGGTCATGGGTGTGTCTTCTACTACAAACCTGTCATTAGGTAGTACTTTCATTACACGGTAAGGACCTTGATACTTAACTACAAGCTTTTGTGACTTGCCGTCATGGGGGACCTGCCTTTCTATACGCACTAAGTCACCTTCTTTATACTGCCTTGAAGGTTTCCTACGTTTATTGAAGTTGATTACATCTTTTGATTGTTGTTTTCTAATCTTGTTACCAGCATCTTGTCTAACATCCGTTAACTCATCCACGGGAATTTTATTTAACGTATCGTTAATAACAGAGCTTAGGATGCCTTCTGTCCTACTAGTAATGTTGAAACCAAATAATAGTTCTGACGGACTCATTTGTGTTGTTTTGTGTTTAGTGGTGTTGATACCTACCTGGATATCGGGAATACGCTCATCCCATGTTTTTTCATCCTGGCCATGATTGGACGTAGCTAAAGCATCCAAGATGGTTCTGTTGAACCTTTCAACTTGACCATTTGCCCTTGGGGTCGCAACTGCGTTAATAACATGCTTGATTCCGAAGGTCGTAGTGAAGTCGCGAAAGGTCTTACTGGTAAAGCTCGAACCTTTGTCAGTAATAAGACGAGTTGGAACTCCAAAATAACTTACGTGCTCTTTGATGACCCGTATAGTTGTAGCTGATTTGGTGTTTCTCACGGCCGTTATATTCACGAACTTAGTAAATCCGTCAACCAACACTAGCAGATAACAGTTGCCCTTTTTGCTGGCTATGAACGGGCCTAAGTGGTCCGCGTGAACTGTGTGGAAAGGGGTACTTACCTTTTCTATCGGATGGAGTTCACCTTCTCGTTTGCCTCCAGGGGCTTTGTGATGGGCGCACTCGAGGCAAGAGGACACATATTTTTTTACGAAGCGCCGCATCCTGGCAAACCAATAGTGGTTCCTAATCCGTTGCAGGGTTTTGTCGAAACCACAATGTCCCACGTCGTCGTGGTTCATTTTTAGTATCTGCCAACGTACACTCTTCGGTACTAACCATTTTAGTTCGTTGTTGACCACGCGGTAGACACGATCGTTTTTAAGCTGGTAATTTTTATGGACGTCAGCAACCTCCGCAGATCTAGGGTCAGAGAGAATATTTTTGATATTCCTTACCTCTTCGTCTGCAGTTTGGACTGTCATTATCCAGTCTTGTTCAGACGACTGTATTTGTAGCACGTCTAAGACATGTCGTTCACTGGACGCTGAATCGACAGGGTTCCTACTCAACGCGTCTGCATGAGACATCCGTGCTCCGGGTCGGTACTCAATTGTGCAATCATACTCTTGGAGTTGTACCCACCATCGGGCGATGCGAGAAATAAGATCCCGTTTTGTCAGAGTAGATCTGAGCGCGTTGCAGTCAGTCAGGATCTTGAAAGGAATACCTACCAGATATACCCGGAAACGGTTGAGTGAAGCGATCACTGCCAACGTCTCCAGCTCGAATGAATGCAATTTGCGTTCATCAACGCTCGTCTTGCGGCTAAAATACGAGACCGGCTGTAGTACTCCACTAGAGTTACGCTGTAAAAGGATACCTGCCAGTCCTTCCTTGCTCGCGTCCGTATGCAGCTCGGTCTCCGCTTTTGGGTCATAAAGGGCGAGAACTGGGCGGTCTACAAGTAGTTGTTTGACCTTTTGGAACGCTTGTCGGTGTTGATCGTTCCAAGCCCAACCACAGTCTTTCTTTAGGAGGTCTGTCAATGGGGCAGTAACGGTCGCATAATCTTTTATGAAACGTCTAAAGAAGCCAGATAGCCCCAGAAATTGTCGTAGTTCATGTTGGTTGGTTGGTTCTCGGAACTTCGACACTGCGTCAGTTTTCTTACTACCTGGTCGTATCCCTTGAGCGCTTACTTCAAAGCCCAGGAAGTCTATTGTACCTAGAAAGAAGTTACACTTACTCAACTTGAGAGTGAGACCACCCTTTTTTAAGAGCTCCAGTACTTCTATTAGTCTCTGGATACCTTGGGCAAAGTCTCTTGATGGGATTAGCACATCGTCCATGTAAACTATGGCATATTTTACCTGGGCTTCTCTGAGTATCTTGTGAATCGTCCTCTGGAATACCGACGGCGCGTTCACAAGCCCAAAAGGCATGCGATTATACTCAAACTGGCCGTCGGGTGTCACGAACGCAGTTTTGTCACGGGAGTTAGCAGCAACTGGTATTTGGTAGTAGCCTGAAGCTAGGTCCAATGAGGTAAACATTGTATTCCCCGCTAGCAAATCCAACTGGTCTTCTACGCGTGGTAATGGGTAATGCTCTTTTTTCGTCTTCCGGTTAAGAGCCCGGTAGTCGACGCACAAGCGTTTCTCACCTGTCTTCTTCTGTACCAGCACAATGGGACTGGCGTAGGGAGACGAGGACTCACTAACGATGCCGCTGTCAACCATCTCCTGCACCATGTCCCTTACTAGTAGTCGTTCAGTATGTGACATACGATAAGGTCGATATACGACTGGTTCAGTGTCTTCGAGCTCGATCACCATTTCAGTCGCATTCGTGAACCCCAGGTCCTTAAGTCCATTAGAGAAACAACCCTTGTACTGTACCAGTACTTGCTGTAATTCACGGCGCTGATCCTCGGTTAGTTCCGGGCTGCAATTCACGGCTTTGGTCTCAGAGTTTAAGATTTCGGCGCTGCAGGAGTCCAGTGTACGTACCTGATTTGGCATAGGACTGTGTAGTGACCTTGTCATCAGGGTCCCTTTTTCTATGGATAACTCGTCCGAGGTCATGTTGTAAGCTAATAGGGCACCACAGCCGTTCCTGATTTCATACATACCTGGAAAAAGATAATACTGCTTCCCTTCTCTGCCCCTCAGGGAACCATTAACGTAAACATTGCAGTTAATATCTGAGTTTGTTGTCACGCCTACAGGGCGTAGTACATTACCATTTAGTTTGGTGTCCTTTTCCGCAACGAGGTGTAGACGATTCTGTGGGAGTCTTTGGAAAATGATCTCAGTGGGTGTTTTGGTGATGACTATGTCAGGTCTTTCAGTAAAGGAATGCCCTAATAAGGCAGGGTGACTTAGCACATGATCATCTACAATAAACATCTCTATTGTTTCCTGTAGTCCTTGGACTTCTACGCTTACAATAGAAACACCTATCGGACAAGTCAGATTACCCCCGATGCCTTTCAGTAATGGCAAATTGTCCTGACGATCGATTGCGAGGTTTAAAGCCTTTGCTGTACTAATCCTAATCAACGAGCACTGACTCCCCAAATCTACGTGACACTTTACAGTGACGTCGTTGATTTTTACGTCCAATATGTATTTGTCGATGGCATCATCCCTGTCAACTGCTACTTTAGAAACATCCTTTACATTCTTGTCCTTGCTTGTCGTCTGGTCATCAACCTTGCTGTTTGTAGTTCTGTTTTTATAGCAATTAGACGTTAAATGTCCTAATCTATCGCAAGACGTGCATTTCACAAGTGGTTTAGTACATTTAAAACTGGGGTGACCGATTTCATTACAGTTGAAACATTTAATGCTACTGTTACCAGAACCTACCCTACTGGGTCCAGGCCTGCTACCTGACAATGTCCCACTACGATCACTGAATCTTTTTGAGAATGTTTCATTATTATTGCGAACTTGACCCACTTTAACAGATCTAAAGTACTTGAGCACTTGCTCAGGCTCTTTAAATTGTGCTGCCTGAGCACCTACCTTTACTGCACGGTCCTCAACGGCATAAAGAAGGCAATCTACTGCCTGCCTTCCAGTAATCTTACACCTATTCAACAAGTTAATTTTTGCGTAATAGTACTGTTCCAATGATTCGCCGTACTTTACTTTCTTTGCCAGCATTTCCGTCAGAAGTTCGCAATAATCTTCACGACACGGAAAAGACTCTATCAACTTTTGCTTCCATTGCGGCCATGTAAACAAAAGCGTTGACAGACCTTGGTACCATGTTTTCGCAACTCCGCTTAACTTGGGTAACGAATAGTGGATGGTCGCTTTCTCGTCCCAACCATATATCTCCGCACATTCTTCCACTTTCGTTAGCCACGTCAATACGGTCTGCTCTTTTGACATTGGGTCAAATTCGGGTATGACATTCGTGTTAAAGGTTAATTTATGCTTATCGGAACCTCTGACTTTATCGAGAATACTGAGAAACTTATCTAACATACTATTTGTTTCCGATTCCTTACTTGTTCTACGCAGTCTTCTTTTGGGCAGCGGTGAACTTCCTTCAGAGTCGGATGAAGAATGGTCCCTCCGTCTGTTACGTCTCGTCCTTGTCCTTCTTCTCCTCCTGCTTCTACGCTCATCTTCACTGTACGAATCACTCGACCGGCGCCTTCGCGACCGACTCCTGATTTTCCTGACTGCATCTAACACTCCGGGTCGCTTCATGTGTGCGCACCTTGCACTCGTACTATTCGGTGTATAATGACCTTGACCCTCAACCTCGGGTGCTCCTTGGTCCGTTCGTGTTGATCCTCCACCTCGACTCAACACGTCCCGACCCTCAACCTCGGGCGCCCTTTGGTCCACCCTTCGTGCCAATCCTTCCCCTCGATTGGACACGTCATTTCCTTGAGAGTCCGGCGTACTAGGCCCTTCCCCTCGGCTAGTTCCGTCCTCCATTTCCGTAAGCGTTCTGAAACTTTCATTTAAAAGCTTAGAAGTTGTCCAACCGATTTACGTATTTCCTTTCCTAATCCTTTTTCTGATCAAAATCCTTCCCACACCATGTGAAATACTTAACATACGTGAGTACCATTCAGTTCATCATTGACTCTACCATCGACTCTATCATTGACTTTATCATTGACTTTATCATTGACTTTATCATTGACTTTATCATTGACTTTATCATTGACTCTACCATCGACTCTACCATCGACTCTACCATCGACTCTACCATCGACTCTACCATCGACTCTACCATCGACTCTACCATCGACTCTACCATCGACTCTACCATCGACTCTACCATCGACTCTACCATTGACTCTACCACCGACTCTACTGTCGACTCTATCATCGACTACCATGCGCAATAAAAATAAGAATAAAAATTCATAATATAATAGTCCCTTCTACCAATCTTCCTCTTTGCTTCAATACCAATCGTTTCGCGTCCTCATCTCTGAGTTCGCCTAAGCAATACTAGATTTTTGGTTTGACATGCAATTTTATTTACACCATCATAATTATCGCAGCCTGCAGCAGTCCACTGCTGGGCCTAGGTCACACAAACACACATGACTTACATATTAACTTAACCCATAAATATATAAATTTAAATTCACGGCATCGTCAAAAGGTATGGTGTATACGTAACAATTTTTGTACATAATTCCACTTACCCACAAATCAGCTAACTGTATGGAAGCAATTTGAATAATGACCGTTAGTGGTTTAGACTATTAGATAATACACACGTGCTAACGCACGTTATTTCCCATGGCGACAGTAAAAAAAAAAAAATTATAAAGATGGAGAAAGAAAGAAGAAAGATAAAAAAAAGGGAGGGGGAAAAAATATATCATGTATATTTGTCATGAAATCTAAAAAGAAAGAAAAAAAAAATTCACCTTAGTATTTAAATAATTACAGGAAAGGTTAACTTACGTTTTTCCGGGCCGTGGACGGGGTTAAGGTAATTTTGAATAACCCTTTCGATCCCACTTCTGACCTATTGGGATAGGTCAGTTTGGAATCAAACGCCGCTTACAAATTATAATTTTTATTTCCATTTTTAACTTAGTTGAAATCACACACCAATAATTATATATTCTAAGCACTCATCCGAAAAACAATTATTGATTAACGTTAATTACCAATAATTTACTAAGACAGCACTTGTCTGACCGACGCCAAGAGAGTAAGTGACCCGCTTATACAGTTTGCCGTTCTGCCCGCGATTGCCGTTGCGTTTCTCTTACAGAGTCACGTGACGTCCGGATTTAGTCAATTGACTATCTAATAATTAATTTACGTCAATCGAACCGCTTGAGAACGGGAATAATACCCAAATAATAAATAATTAATAAGAGTAGGCTAACATTCCTGCTCTGCTCTGGGGAACGTTAAATTATTTGCTAATTTAACTGCCAATGCAAAGACGCTCAATGAGTGAAATTGCTGCACCACCTGACCGAAATTTTATTTTATTCTTAGACCTCAGACTTCTTTTGCTTGAGTATAATGTAAGGGTGAGATAGGATTTTGTTCGCATCACATAGCATTTACGTACCTAACACTTGAACATCTTCTGACTTGGCAACGAGAACTGAATGAAACTGTCACGCAAAAGCCTAAAAATTATTGCAAAAAATGTAATTGTAAATTGTTGTTGTTGTGTGTGTATTGCGCTGAAGTATCTATGTACCCACTGTAATAATACCGACCAAAGGAAGGCATTTAAAGTTTTGGGCGCATTTATGGTATTACAGAGTTTGATTAAAATTTATACCTATTGGAATTTGAAGTATACCGGCATCTTGTGATTAATATCAAATTGTAATTTTACGTAGGAAACCTTCACCATCGCCATGTAGGAACAATGGATTGGATCAATTGCGTGAGCGTGCCCGCTCAAACTCCCCTTTCCAGTCATCTCGCATGAGCTCGCCGTTGTCGCGGAGAGACAGTAGCTCGACCTACTCGCGCCGCTGTCGACCGGTGTGCTCCATGCGGATCAGCGAACTGGCTGTCCCCACCAAACGACAGTGCATCGATACATGGAGGAACAAAGCTGGTATCCTGCCTGGCCAAATGGTAAGCACGTGTTTTAGTGCTAAAGGCACTGAAGGTGTAGGCAAGGGCCTTTGCACAGTGCACACTGCGATGCAAAAGGCAAGAGTACGAAGGCGGTTTAAACCATCGGCTGGTTGATTGAATCGGTGGAGTTTCCTCGTGGCGCGAGGCAGCTCCCTGTTGGTACTGATTGAGTAATTATATACTATTTTCCACACAATCTCAATGTTCTAATCTAACATTAACTAATGTATTCTCGTACCTAATGCACTTCCAATAATTTTGATATACAATCTTTAGAAACAAATCTTGCTTTTAAGGTAAATCGACTGAAGCAGCAAGTTATGGATCAAACACCCATAGTTAAAATATCTGACGCAGTTAACTGTTTCAGTCAATCCTCCAGTGTTACTTCAAAGAAACGGTAATCGGTTTTTTTAAGATTATTTTTCTTTCCTAGCTTGTCTTCCCGGACTTATAAACGAAGTTTTACCCACTTGACTTGTATGTCTAATATCTTTTTAGCTTTGATTTTATTTACTAAGCTTGTATCGTTTTCAAGACCGCCAAGAAAAATAAATAAAGAGGCAATGATAAGCAGAAACAAAGAAGAAACCCAATATATCAGTGCGATTTTCGGACACAAAATAGCACAAAAATTAATACGGCCTGTGAACGCACAGCTAAATTCTCAGTAAGAGCTTCATTTTGATGTATATAATCATAGGACTATCAACATTTATAGCGATCATATTTCCTACGTGTGTATTTACAGGTTGCAAAATATATCATCGATAATCAGTGGCGAAATATGTGACGTTCTGCGTGACAAAACCAAGTTACAGATAGACGTTACAATCCACGAGCGGATGGTGCGAGAGACAGCCGATAAGGTAATTAACAAATTACCTTTAGCTACCAGTAGATGTGCCTATACATACATAAAGTATAAATAGGGAAATGTTTTGATATTTATAAAAACTGTCTTTCGATCTATTGTGTGACCCATGCTGGGTAAAGATCTTTCCTCGTGGCATCTGTGTTCCTGAAATTCTGTCGGTCGGTAGGTATTTAGATCGTTCACCGTTATCACCGATTCGGAATATTGAATTGTGCTTTTCGAAATTATTTCGATGTCCACTATGGATTAAATAGGAGTAAAACAATTTCAGGTAACGATTTGGATTGCTAACATCCTCGAAGAAACATCTGAGAAACTCCTGGAGGAAGATTTAAAAGGTTAATACTTATTTATATATAAGTATTCATTTAAAAAGAGCTCTCTGTCATTAATGAATAGTTTATTTATTTATTTTTGTTTTAGTTAAAAAGTTTCACGAAAGAGCTTCTTTCGTAACTGATGGAGATTTGATAACAGTCATCGGAACGATAATGCGCCAAGAAGCAGGTCGACTTTTTTTTTATCTATTCATTAATCTTAGCGCAAGCCGTCTGTCTGTTCACAGTCATTCGCTTTTAAATGTAGACTGTGGCTTTGAAATATTTTTCCAAGGTCTCATTCCAAAAGTCGAATATTTGTAACGTTTTAGGTATAATAATAACTAACTAACTAAACTAACTAAATTAGCACAGCGACCCAAAGAGGGTCTTGGCCTCCGAAACGAGAGCATGCCATCTGCCCCGATCGTGCGCAGCCTCTTGCCAGTCGTCGACTTCAAGGCGTCGCAGATCCGCTTGGACACTGTCCTCCCAGCGGTACCTGGGTCGCCCAACCGGGCGGCGACCAGTCGGTCGTCCCACGTACGCTCTCTTGGCAGCCCGATCCTCTCCCATTCGTAGTAGGTGGCCGAACCAGCGAAGTCTGTGCGATTTTGTTACGCCGATGATGTTGGGTTCAGCCACCAGCTCCTGGATCTCTATGTTCTAATAATAATATATATAGGTATAATAATAATGTTGAAATATTTATGACCTTCCTATTAAACAATTTTATGATTTACAGAGCTTGAAGAACAAGAAGGCCCAGCTCTTGATATACTTGACGATTTAGTGGATAACGTAGTGGTAACTTCATAATTCTTAATGATTTAGGATTTTTTGATAGAACCAAAATTAAAATGAATTATTTTTTATTTTAGACCGTATGCCGAGGAGCTGAGTCTGATTTGGAAGACATATTCGATGCTGCCAGTAGCCTTCAAAAAAGCGAAGATGGCGATCATGATGTTTCAACAACAGACTATGTAAGCGTTTCATCAGGAAACAATGATGACACCGACAGCAAAGCAAAGTCGCCTGTACAAGAAGCTTTAAGGGAGTATTTAGACGAATCAGATAAAAAACCAGTAGACGACGAGGAATCCTTAAAGAATCACTTAATGAAACAACTAAACGAAATAATTGATACCAACGTCATCGACACACTAAAAAGTCATGATATTCTAGAAAAAAATAGCAACGAATTCGACAAACACACGGACTCTAAATCCAACATGCAAGCTGATCGTTCGGGATCAGTTTTGCTATCATTACCTGATTATAAGAACGGCCAAATGGATATAAAATTATTGGCAGATGAGCAAGAATATGACCGTGATCAAATTAGTTTAGAAAAAGAGCGAAGTCCATCAGATGAGGTATTAAACCAATCAGACAAAGCTGACAGTGGGTCTGAAGAGGAAGCCAAATTTGATGAATCATTGGTCTCTGAAAATAATAACACAGTAGAAACCAAAACACAATCTGATAAAACAGATGAAGACAAAGAAGACACTATATTTTTGCTAGCTGATGATCAAGTACGTGATAATATCGATGAGAAACAATCAAATATGAATGAAGAACAAAAATCAAATTTGAATGAAGATCAAAAATCAGTTAAGAGTGCAGAATTGCCCGAAGACAGGGATAAAAAAGTACAATTTTCATATGATAACTTTGGTAATACGTTTTTTACGTTTTTTTTTTCTATTTTGTCGTGTTTATTATTATTGCCTACTAAGTAGATGCATTTTTAATTCTTAGTTCGCATATTTTTAATTAATGATAAATATGGTATTTATTTTATTTTCAGGAGCAGTGACAGAAGTTAAGCAATCAATACACAGGTAACATACATTTAACATTTTAGTGTGCCTGTGTTGACCATAAAGGAATTGGGACATTGATTGTTTGAGTTTTGTTCTAGCAATGAAAAAATATCAGAAACAGCCAGCGGTAATGTGAAGCATGACATAAATATAGGCCAATCCAGTAATAGCTTCTTGAGTAAGTGTAATCCTCATTGTATGGAATATAGACTAGGTAATGCACAATTTAAATACTTGATGTCTCATTTCTTCAAGGAGAGGTTGATGAGCCGTGGCCAGAAGATTTGTCATTTGAAACCCTAACTAAACCCGGTGAGAGTGTAAGTAAGTCAGTCACTTCATTAGGGAGAATATTGGAATCTGATGAAAGAAACTGGCTTTCACCAGAAGAAACATCATTAGGAAAAGACCAGGGTTTTACTTCTAACCCACACCCAGAAAGCATTGAACAATTTAATAACTTTGGAATAAATTACGATGATTTTCTCGGAGATAATGATGGAGACAATCGCAATGACAAGCAAAGCACCGCAGTAGTTAAAGGTTTAGACGAGTTTAGTCGTAACGATTTGAACGATGTTGCTGCGCAACAACCACAATACAATTTGAAAAATACGACTCAGATAATATCAGACGAAACTGATGGACAATACGGTTCAACACCGGTAGTAAAAACTATTAATCAGGAAGAAACTAAGATCCAAATGAGAGATGGTACTATAGGCATATCAAAACTCAATCCCGAAGAAAATGTTGACCATCAGGAATTAACTGCTCAAATAAAGGGTAAAGAACTGGAAGCTTCTTTGAATCAGTTAAAACAAGAAATAAAGAGAATGAACATTCAAAATAAGACTTCTGAACAAAGTCTGGTTTCGGTGATGTTGTCCAAATTGCAAAACCGTGACAATAAATGGCAAGCCATAAACTCTGATCGTGAGCAATCCAATTCTGATATTTCAAAAATACACACTACTTCAAGTGAACGTGCGAAATATCCGTATCCACAAAAGAAAAAATTAAACGGCAAAATACATCAAAGACCTTCAAGGTCCGGAGCAACGGATACAAAGAAGTTTGACTACAGTAAGTAAGAAAGAAGATAAGAAAGCTTAGGGGCCTAGGGGTTTTAGCAATGTGTAACGTAGATAAAGTAGATAAATGTATGTAGAAATGATCATTGAAAATCAATCAACACATTGTCATGCGTTCATCATACCCAGTGTAACCCTGACAAGAGTGGAAGCAGTAGTTTTTCACAGCTTTTGTTTGCATATTCGTAGCTAGATACTACCACCCACTTTCCTTATTATTATGTGATAAAACCCTTCTATTCTAAATTCTCTACAAGTTCAGCAGTAGGTACATGTTTAAATGTTCTATTCTATATTACATCTCTGAATTCAGCGTGCCTCTTGGCATAGGCCTCCTCCAGTTCTCTCCACTAAGCTCTATCTTCTGCTACCCTAGTCCAGTGAGGTTCCAATGTTAGGCGGATATCGCCTCTCCATCTTGTTTTTGGGCGCCCCTTTCTTTTACAATCCCCTCTTGAGTACCATAAGGTTAATTTACTTATTTGCTCCATTTGTCCTTTACGCTGCGCAGCATATGTTCCGTCTAACCCCATTTCAAATGATATATGCGAGCTATTATATCTACAACTTCAGTTTTTCTTCTTATTTCTGGATTTCTGATTTTATCACTAAGTCTGACTCCCAACATGCTCCTTTCCATTGCCAATTGTGCACTATTAGCTAGTGTGCCTGTCTGTTAAAGAGTAGAAGCAGTAGTTGTTCACGACTTTTATTTGCATATTCGTAGCTAGCTACTACTAAATTTTCCACTTTCCTTATTATCAACCGTTAAATATGTTTTTTTTTTTCGTTTTGATATATTTCAGGGGTTCATCCAAGTACAGCTCCTTCGTGGATAAGACGAGGCAGAGGGCAAGGTGACCTTGGAGCTTGCCCCAGGCCACAGGGATACATAGGTACAGGTGTAGATTTACAAATATGCACGTGGATTATGAGATTTTGATACTAAATAAAATATTTTTATAGGTACGGATGGAAT
The DNA here is from genome assembly GCA_037349165.1 of Choristoneura rosaceana. Classification (NCBI taxonomy): domain Eukaryota; kingdom Metazoa; phylum Arthropoda; class Insecta; order Lepidoptera; family Tortricidae; genus Choristoneura; species Choristoneura rosaceana. The sequence continues at coordinate 6,747,703 of JAZBNJ010000026.1, forward strand.
GAGAGAACGTGAACTCGAAATTCGTAAACGATGCAAAGATTTAGATAAAATTCTTATGAACCTAGAGAAATGGAAAAGTTGGTTAGAATATATCACAAAATACATCACTTCTTTAAAAGAGAAAGCAGGTAATTCAAATTATTAATCGGTTAAATAAACATTTGCTTGTATGTACACATTTTGATCTAATGAGTTTACTAGAAGTGAAAGTGACAATTCATATCTCCTCTGATGCTTCTGATCTACGCCATAGATGTCTACGTCACAAATCGAGTAAACTATGTTTATTTTAGAATTAAACAAACCGACCCCGCTCCATACAAACAAAGCTGTAAAGTCCGACCGACAGAAACCAGCAAGAAGCACAGAAAAGGATGCTATTTGGACAAAGTTAAACCATCGTGCAAAAGGAGGTTTAAAACTATATAAGAACAATGAGACCATTAAGCTTAAGGTCACTAGAATTATTGATTTCTTTCCTAATCGTCGTTATATCATAAAAAAGTGATTCCACTTAAATTAGATTTTACAATAATTTCAGATTTCATCTACACCAGCTCCTACGAAATACTGTTTTTCTTGTGGTAAAAAACAAATTAAACGTTTCTCACGAAGTTCCACAGGGAAGTAAATATCTTTGGATACCATGAGCACTTGTCACTTTTGCCCCTAAATAGACGATTCTAATACATAAAAGCTTACTTATTTCAACTTTTCATACGTCAGGTATAAAATTCATTGAAAGACGGATCCACACTGAGCGAGCCGCCACACCTGGTGAGGCAGCCCTGTGCCCAAAATCTGCCTCATGCAGTTGCTTTGGTGAGGCTGTTCTGTTCACCTAGTGTGGATAAGACAGTGTGACAGTAAGATAGTGTGGATTTATTGCAGGATGACCAAAGTGGGCCTTTACGCATTTCAAGTTTAACGATGCGATAAATGACTAATTGTATTTTTTATTATATTAATTAATAAATAAAATAAATAAATAAATAAGTAATTCGCAATTGCAGCTATAGACGTAACTGACGTTGGTGGTTAACTACCGTACTATTTAAGTTATTAACTTGTTGCAAGAAAAACTGCTTAGGCATATCTATTTTAAAATTCATATTATAATATAATTCACTTACAAGCTAAATAACAAAATATCCTGCTGACTAATATAAACTGTATTAGATAATGCCAAAAATACCTACTTACAAATTTATTAGTTCTACTTATAGTGTACAATCACTTGGTTGAAATCATATTTCCTGACGTTACAGTCCCTGCAGGCTGCAAATATCCATTTTCCATTGAATGCAATGTCTCTTATCCCATCACAGTCTGAGCCGGTAAGTTGAACTCTTGTGGTACTATGGGCTTCTTGTAAAGACATTACTGTGCAGGTGCCATCTTGTCTCCCAACAACGAACATTTGATTTGGTAATGCTGCCAGGCTAAGCACTGGACTTGCTGACTCATATAATTCTCCAATTATTACACCAGTATTTATGTTAAGAAGTAAAATCTGTAATAAATATAATACTGAATTCAAACAAAACTTATTGAACAAACAATAGATAGAATCTTTTATATTTGAATTCTACAATTTTATTTCTTGCTTCACCCTGAAGCCCATGAACATTTCGGGAAAAAAGTGTTTTTTTTTTTCGTTTATTTACTAATGCTAGCGTTTCCACCTAACGGTGCCGCCACGTAGCCGCCGTTATAAAGCGTTGAATGACGTCACGAAAACGTTATCTACAGAAAAAAGATGCCATGTCGAAATCGTTCGAAGCCTGTAAGACCCCACACCATTATATTTCCATAAAAAATTAAAACGAATTATTTCTCTTTTAAAAACCAGTCCTGTTTACCTTGCCATTGTGACACCCAACGATGAGGTTCTGATCAAGTACAATACAAGCATTACAAGCAGAGTCTAGCTGCTTTTGAAATAGTTCTTCTCTTCTAGCAACATGAGCACAAACCACAAGTCCGCTTTCACAGCCAACCAGTAAGAGTTTGTTGTTAGTGCCAACCTGAAAGTAAAAAAAAATAAAACTTTAAGTGTTTGGCTTTGATCAATCCAAATAGATTATTTTCCTCAATTTCTTAAAGTTTTTGAACTATTGCTATGAAAACTTCCCTATTCTTTATTATGTAAGGTAAAATAAGTAAAGTTTCAATCAATACTTATTTGTAATCAAACTATCAAAACCTATTAGACCACATCTGCAGATTGGAGATGATCATGACAATGTTGCTACAATTTGATTTGATTAATTCTGCTTGTCTTGGTGATTTTTAGGTGGCCAAAACAAAGTTTACTTTACATTGCTTGTGAAAAGCTAAGCTAGTCAGACTCTACTGTTCACTCCTGCACTACTTTACTGACAGTGCAGAGTCTAATTTATCAACATATTTTATGATTTAGTGAAACATTTTTTACTGCCTTTTATTACAAAATAACATTTTAAAGTACTCTTTAAAACAAACTAGGATACCCGATTTCCATCTTCATTATCTTATCATCATCATTCATTCATCAACATCCACCTATAACAGTCTACTGCTGGACATAGGCCTCCTCCAGAAAGGGCCATTGTGCTTTGCACAGCTACTTTCCATCATGTTGTGTTGAAATTTAAATTGGACCACCTTGATAGGTAATTTTTTCTAATATTCAATTAAATTTGTCAATGGGGCTAGAGTTTCCAAGGTGTTTCCATTCTCTTATGTTGATAAACAAACATCCACATATGAGCCATAAAAATGAAGTATAGAATTAGAAAGGTGATTTATACAAATGAAAAACATTTTACCTCTCTTTCATTCTCAACAGTGCTTTCATCAGGTGTTGTAGCAAGGCTGCAACAATTTATTTGACCATGACCCTCTATGATGTTGTCCAAACATTGAGCTTGACCAACATCCCAAAGTTTAGCTGATCCATCCCTGTAAAACAACAGATAATAAATCCATTAGGTGCTATTTTTTTTAAACATTGTTCTTTTTTGAAGTACCATCAGCCAAATAGGTATGTGTTCTACTACCCTAAAGTTGATAATTGTTTGCATTATGACATAATAATAATGCCAAAAGATGTCTCTGTCAAGTTCGAATTTAGCAACATATTCATTTGATAGGAACTTGTTTAAAAATTTATTGACCACTTATTTGGCTGATAGCTATAAAAAAACAAAAATCAAATAAGTGTAGGGTATTTTTTTAAATGAAACTTGGAGCGAAAGTTGTTTATATTCAGAATTTAGACATAGGATTTAGGAAAGTAGTGTAAATGCTTAATATAGCAAAATTTTGTAAAGGAAACATTTCATTATTTTTCGTTCGTTTAGGTCAATTAAATTAAAAAATTCACACCTTATAATTTTTTGGACTAAATCAATAGAGTTATGAGAATCAGATTCTCTAGCAAAATATGATAAATAAAATGAAAGGAGACCTTAAAATGTAAACTTTTTTTTCTATTTTAACATCAAAAAATGACTTTAGAATTATTTTTAATCATAGTACCATTTCCATTGAGTAAATTTTGCTTTTGTCACTATTGAGAGTACTTTCTCTACAGAGCACATTAAAAAAAACACTGAATATTAAAATATGAATATCTCACCTACTAACAGAAATAATATTTCTTCCTACATCAATGATGCTAATATCACAAATAGCCATTTGATGGCCTTTTAAAGTGACAGGATTGGCACCATTTTCTGCTGACCATATTCTGCATGACCCATCTGCACCTGCAGATATAACTACAACTCCAGAATAAAAAAACTTGCTCTTGTAGACAGTACCGCCATGACCTTTTAGGTCAAGGATAACTTCACCTGGAAACATAAAAAAAATTGTAAAATTAAATTAGTGAGTTTTGAGGAAACATTTTACTTTATGTAAAACTTTTCCAACTTACCAGTTCTGCTATCCCATACTAAAAGTTTATCACCTTCACAAGAAGATATAGCCAATGCGTTTTCAGATCCAGAAGCGGACACAGATAAAACACCTTTATCATGCACTTTGTAAGCTTTAGTAGGCGCAACAAAAGCTACTTTTAATCCAGAGCTTATATGTTTCACAACAAGATTCAGATTTCCATGAGAAATGTACTGATAATTCCCAGTAAATTCAATTTTTATTTTTCCGTCTTTATTAGATGTTTTAATTTTATCGTGAACACTGTTTTCATGTAAATTTTTTGAAGATATCCATGCCTCGCTTTTAGGCAGTCTGTAAAGAAAATTATTAGATTTAAAAATTAGATAGATGTTCAATTACTTAAACAGCGAATGAAAAGTTTTATACTAACCTTACGACTTCGTTCCAATCGCATTGAATGGTAATAACTGGTAACTTCGTTGACATTATTATTTTGTAAACTTTTATAAACGAGTAGGTTGGTTGCTGTTATTCGTTAAGTTTACGGTACGGACACAGTCTGCAAATATTCTACACAAATAATTATTCGTTGACAATAGAACACAGAACACAGCTATTAGAAAATATTAGCATGTGAAGAAACAAAACATTTCAATTCAAATTTAGGAAACAAAACATTTATTTTAGTATCCAGTGATGATTTGACTAAAATATAACCAAAATAACACCAACAATTGTTGTCAATGTCAGTGTCAGTCAAGCAACGATCAAATTTGACTGTTGAGATGTCAAAACTATTTGAGCTACCAGTTACAACAGCCGAGTATCTTATAGCTATTCCTATTAAATATCAACATCTGTTTCGTTGTTAATAAATATTTGAAATATCTTATCTGTGGTGTGACGAATTAAAACGACAGGCAAACGAAAGTGGGCGAATTTGTGTTTGTTTTTATTGTAGAATCAAATAAAAAGGATATTGGTCGTGCCTGTGACTTACATATTAGTTATGTCATGTAATAGATATAATTGCAAAGATGCATTTTTCTATTCCTGATCTGCAACAGTTCCAAGATGACAGTGGGGTTTCATACACGGTAAGGCTGTTTTATGTATACTGGATAAAGTATCCATCTGTTTATTTTTCTAGCAGTTTATTCGATAAACATTGCTTTTTATGGTATGTTATCTTAGTGCATGGTTGGAGATATAATCAAGAAAGCAATAATGTATCAAATTAATGTTATATGTTCTATTTTAGGGCTACAACATATACATAGATGGATTTTTCCACTGCACAACACGATATAAGCAGCTGCTTTGCCTTCACGAACAGTTGCAAACACAAAACCCTTACTTTAAATTGCCACAATTCCCGCCCAAAAAGTTTTTTTTAACTAGTTCCCAACTAGAGGAAAGGAGAGTCTTATTGGAAAAATATATTCAACTGGGTGAGTAGAGTCATAAAGCTTCCTAATGGGTAGGTATTCTAAGTATTTTCCTGTTGAAACTCATGCTAATTGATTAGTTTCTCGTGACTTTTTTTAACCTTGAACTCTTTACATAGGACATGATTCACAAGATAACACAACAGTATTTAATGAAAATGTTTTCTTACAATATAGTTAGCAAAACAAGTTAGTCAAAGTTCATCTTGTACAAAGTTGAAGAGACTGTTTTTGTTCCAGTGGGTCAAAATCCGTTATTATCGACTTCAGAGCTCCTGATAACATTCCTATTTTCGGCCCAACAAGAAACTCATAGTGTAAGGATGCATGAAGTGGACATAGAAATCTCTCTAATGAATGGATACCGAATACCCCTCTCAGTGTCTTCAACGGACTCATCTGGTACCATACTGGATATAGCCTGCAACTATATAAATTTGCCAAAGGAATTGTCTAAATACTTTTCCTTATATCTGTTTAATTGGAGCTGTGCTAAGGATGGTCAGCCTTCATTGAAAAAACTAGAAGAATTTGAATCTCCATACATATCTCAGAAATATGTTAGGCCTGAAGATAAAATTGTCTTGAGGAAATGGTAAGAAGTATTATTTTATACAGCAGACTTGAGATAATTGTGTGAATTTAAAAACAAATGAAACTCAATTTAAACTTGGACCTCTCATCTTGCCCTAAGAGCAAATTTTCTTTGTGCTAAATTTGGCTCTGTGTTGAAGATAATGTTAGGTATAGTGTGAATTTGCTTGTCTACACTGCCTTTAGTTTTAGAGGAGATGGTTTTAACTTTATATTTCTTTTTTTATCTCATTGATTTTGGTGTAAAAATTAAAAATTAGTTAACATTGTCACATGCAGAATTATGGTTACATGGATTTGCACTATCCCTATCGATATTATGTATTTTTAAATCTGAGTTTTCAAGAAAGTAATTATGTTTATACTTGTTTTCAATTTACTAAAAGGGTACTAACTAACACATCTTGAAATTTCAGTTATTGGGACCTGTGTTATGATCTTGATTTAATGATAGATAGGGTATCATTGGACCTGCTGTACTTGCAAACGATTGAAGAGCTAGATCTAGGCTGGGTGACAGCGGAGCCACATATCAAAGATATTCTGAAGTCATATGAAGAAAAGAAACAAAAGAGAGAGGTATTTTTTTCATAATTTTAATATTAATCACAATTTGATAATATTTAAAATGCTGACATGTGTGTAAGTCACTGTATTACTTATTTATTACTATAAATGCAAAAGTAACTTTGTTTGGCTGTCTGTTACCTTTTCACACTGCTGAATCAATTTGAATAAAATTTGGTATGAAGATAGTTTGAGACTCTGGGAACAACAGGATAGTTCCTGTGGGATAGCTATAAACAAATTATTTACAGTTGGAAGTGCAGGCTAATATGTTTGATGATAAGTTAAATGTGGCATTCAAGCTAGCAAACTGGCATAATCATGTATTTTATTTAAAAACAAACAGTTACTACCAATTTCAATAATATCCAGAGTTCATTGTCCATTAATGTCTCAAACAAGTACACTATATCCAAATAAATAAAGTTTTTGTCTTGCTAGTGATACTGGGATATGATAATACACTTTCCATAAACAGAAACAATAGCATTCATTTGAAGTGCAAAACATTGTTATCTCATAAGAAAAGTAAACAGTCTATAACTCTGTGTTACTGGTCTTATTATTTTTGTGATTATTCTTGAAAGCAACTAGTACCTACACCAATTAAAGAATAGATCCAATTAGTGATATGTAATATGTAAACTAACTGCATGCTTACCAACTATTATAATGATTTTTCCTAGCTTCTTAATACCTTCACTGAATGTTAGTGTTAGATAGAATGCTGTAATTTTAAAAACTGTATTAAAACTAAGCTAAATAAATAAATAAGCTAGAAAAAATAATTAAATTTAATGTTAAAACACCAACATAGTGGTATGATAAAATTATGAAAAAAAAAACAATTTTTAGGGCATATAAAGTAGGAATGGTTTTTTTTCTCGTCTAAATCCATAGTGTGAGGCATCATTAGGTAAGTCGTTTAAAAACATTAAAAGTTGTCTAAGGCCATTTTTCGATTTAGGTATTTGTTAGCAAAATATTTAATTTACAGATAAAGTCATGGGCAACAGCTAGTAATATTATAAATGCGAAAGTTTATGAGTATGCTAGTGAAATTCACGATGTTTAAGCGTGCGAAGTCTAGTACCACCTATCTTGTTATAGTACTTAGAGCTGGCGCGAACCCTGCGGCACTACGGCCGGATCCCAGCGGGCGAGGCCGTTACGGACGCGAGCGCCGTGCCGGGCGGCGACGCGGGCGCCGGGCGCGTCACCGTGGCGCTGGCCGGCCGCGAGCTGCTGCTGGCCGCTGTGGGGAGCCCTGCCCGCGAACAGCGGTACAAGGTCACCAGGATGCGGTGTTGGAGGATCACCACGCTGCATGGGGTATGTACTTAAGAAAAAAAAAACAGCACTAATGGAATTTCAATTCTATTGCTGGATCTAATGGTTTCTGCATCGAAGCCGCGGGTAAACAGTAATAGGGATGTTGACACCACTAATCAACTGACGTTGACGTACTTTTTATGAGCTGTCAAAACACAATTCTCCCGTAGAGTTTCAATGGCAATAGCGAATTATGACGTCACTATCCGGCAATTCAATCAACTAACTATTTATTTGTTTCAAAGCAACAAAAAATCTAATTTTACAGTAAATCGAAAATTAATCTGGTTTTCAGGGCTAAAGTAAAGCTTTTTTTTACTGGAGTTGTGCCTTTGAATTATTTTTTAATGGCGTCATCATCCCTATTACCTCAATACTAAACTAGATGTACCAACTAGTTGGGAAAGCTGACTATCACTATGCCAAAAACTCTGCTAGTTCATGTAATTATGCGATGGTAAATCCAAAGGCGTAACACGAGGTGTAAAGTCACATTACAAGCAGGGCAGCCCCTCTTTTCCACTGGGTGCACAGCCTGAACCCATATATGAGCAGTCAATTGGACTGAATACCATAGAAATTCAGGATTCTTATATATAAGGATTTTCCAAAATTCTCATGGGATTGGGAAACAGCATTTCTTTTACAGTGACCAAACCCCAGGCGCATACATGTGTTTAATACACAAGCTTGCCTCATAAACCTAAATCAGATTGTAATGTTACCTAAGTCTAACTCTCGTCTTATCTTAATAAAACATCTAGCAGGGATTAAATATGATAGGTACACTTATTTGGTCATTGAATTATTTGACAAAGAACTAGTTTTCAGAATTATACGTAATACGAATTATGTATGACGCACTTCATATTGATTCTATTTTCGAAACCCAATATTGTCAATTACATGCTCAATGATCTCATCTTGTGATATGACGGTGACGTTAATCACGTGAATCATGCCGATAAACAGAATGCATTTGTCCGTTAATGCCTCAGTGATTATCAATGTTAGGAAATATCCAGTGAGAGTGTTTTTTACAGTTTAGATTAGGTGATTTTGATTCATTATGGAAGCTCAGGGTAAACCGATGTACAGTGAAGTACAAAGATCAAACACGGCCAAAATTTCAAAAACATGTACACACAACCTTAATGTTAAGTGCATAAAGTCGTATCTTAGATTATATACAACATTGTATATAGTCTAAGAGTCGTATATACATATTTTTGTAACTGTGGCTGTGTCAGTTAACACAAACAATGGATGGTGAAACAGCCCCTAAAAGTAGCTCCAAAACTAAGTCATTTGTTGATAGTGACACGACCGATAGGACACCAAAAAAGGCCTCCACTAATCATCTGTTGCTACGCGTTATGTGCACTAACGCTGGTTTTCTGTAGAGCCCAAACGTTAAGGGGCTTTTTCACCTACGGCCCAAGCCCTCTCATTCTGAGAGGAGGCCTGTGCCCAGCACAGCCGATGATACAGCAGTTTCGGCATGAAATAGACAGCAGGTGAAATTGACAATACTGGCAAGTGAAATATTCCGTCTGAGCCATCCAAGCTACCATCGCATGTGTGGACGTATTGTAGGTACAAAATATCCATACCCTACTTCTGAGAACTGCTGAAAAAAACAAGTGACTGTCTTGGAGAGATCCGTGCGTGCAAATAAGGAAAACTAAGCTCTGTAAAATATTGTTTTAGTTTTTGTATAGTTAACATTTTTTAAACTTGTAATCAGTGTTCCTTACAAGTTATATTACCTGCTTTATCATTTGCTTTACCATATTATAAAACACAGTTGCAATCGCAATCGCTTTCACCAGTTCTTTCCTAAAAACGACTAGGGCCTGCGCGTTAGATTGCGGCCTGAGTCAAGTGCATTGTTATGCAACTTATGGCTCGTGTATAAAATTTCCTTTACTGTATACTTAAAAAAATGCATTTCCATATTACAGGTTGACCAATCAATATCAAACGGGCACAGATCGCAGCTAGAAGAGTCCAACAAAAACTACGAGTTGTCCTTTGAATATCTCATTAGCAAAGACAACTTGAAATGGATAACCTTGAGGACGGAACATGCCACCTTCATAAGCGTCTGTTTACAGGTACTTTATAACTTTGTATACCTGTAATCATTGTCATGACGTCGACTATACAACTAACATCCGGCCAAGAGCGTGTCGGACATGCCCAAAATAGGGTTCCGTAGCCATTACGAAAAAACTAAGTAATATTTCTCTAAGGATTTCGTATTTTATACGGAATCTTCCAAGTTTAGATATATTTTATACCTTAGGCTGCTATTTACTCAAACTACGAATAATTCTCAAGAAAACTTAGCCGTTATAATTTTCCTTCAAAGTTTGATATAATTACCACCATTCTGAATTTTTCCAAATTTTTCCACCCTCCGGTTTAGATTTTAGAGGTGGGGGGGACGCTCGATTTTAATGAAAATTTCATTAACTTTACGTCTATGGGAGCTGGTACTCCAAAAAAAAAAATTTTATTTTTTTTAATTATACCATTTTGTCGGCATAGTTGACATAATATATTCGTGCAAAATTACAGCTTTCTAGAATCGTTAGTTTCTGAGCAAAGCCACGGACGGACGAACAGACAGACAGACAGACAGACATGACGAAACTATAAGGGTTCCGTTTTTGCCATTTTCGCTCCGGAACCCTAAAAGAGGTCACGAATTTGCGAATGCAATGTAAAGCCCAGTTTAGACCTGCAAGAAACATTTAACAAGTTGCGTTACAAAGCGGCGCTCGATTGATCTCTTTAAACTCGTTTGCTTTATTAGCTCTCAATGTAATGCAATATGCAAGATTTTTATTGCCAATCTAAACTGGACTGGAGCTGGCAATGTTGCATTTTTGTTAGTTTTTCTCGATTATTCCATAAAAATTGAATGAAAATTTAAAAATATTGTCTGATGAAAATGAAAATATTTTATTACTTTTTTAGGTCTTTCGGTTTCTGATAGATCACTTCTTTATATATGTATAAGTCAATCTGTCTACTCCAATAATTATTCGTTATAGACTTTTATATTCTTTAAAAACCGTTTATAAACATTAATTCGTTTTTAAAGAATATAAAAGTCTATCACGAATAATTATTGGAGTAGACACATTACCTAACTGATATATTAAGAAGTGTTCTGTCACACAACATTTTTTTATTTTTATTCATTTTTTATGGAATAATCGAGAAAAAGTAACAAAAATGCAACGTTGCCAACTCAGCAGGTATCTCGCTCTTAAAGGAAGACTGCGGTTTTACACCCATGTTGCTAAAGTACGGTAGATTTGCGAATTACAAAGCAATTAGCGCGAGACGCGACAGAAAAACGTCATATTTTTTTTAGTCGCTGTGGTCGGTTGTGCTTTTTTTTTGGAGTAGCTTGGACGAAACGTTAGAGGACTCGAAAAATGAGTGAAGCATTGTGAAAAAAAAAGTTTGGATGCAACATCCTGCAATTAGTAACAAGCTTTGCGAAACACTTCTTTTCATTAAAGTTACTTAAAAATATTAGGCAACTCGGTGGAAATCAAGTTGTTATCGCCTCACGCCGCTGTTGCCAATTTAATTTTGTTACAAAAAAACTGAACTTAGATATATCCGCACTTATATTATACATTAATGCGTACAGTTAACTGTCTGTCTGGCTGTCATGTCACCTTTTCACGCGTAAACCTCTGCATCAATTTAGATGAAACTTGTTATGGATGGAGATAGTTTAGGACCCTGAAAACTGCATAGAAGGGTTTAACACAAAAAAACCGGGCAAGTGCGAGGGCAGTTGATTGCGATTGCGAGTGTCAAAAACGTTAGGTAATACGGCTTCAAGTCATCCGTCCATCTCGTTGGTGGATATTCTTTATTGCACACCACCAATCAGTACAAAAATTTTACTTAGTAGGTAGACAATAGGCGGTGGTTGGCACTGAAGATCAACCATTTAATTTTAATCGCGTGCCTCTGCAAAAGTTACGCTTTATTATACAGGGTGAAATCTAGGACGTGATACAAAATTAGTGTTTCGTGCTCAGTTAATGTTGGGTAATATAATGCATTAACTCTTTTGTTGAAATAAGTCTGAAAAAAATTGTGGTTTCTATACATTATTGAAATAAGAAATCATGAACAATGTATGGAAACTGCAAATTTCAACGGACTTATTTCAACAAAAGAGTTAATGCATACCCAGCATTAACTGAGCACGAAACACTAATTTTGTATCACGTCCTAGATTTCACCCTGTATACATGTACAGTATATTTCGTATTGTTCCCAGTCGATCGTGGACGAGCTGATGCGGCAGAAGGGCGGCGCGGGGCCGGGCGTGCGCGCGCGCCGCGCCGCGCTCACGTACCTGCGCCGCGACGGCTCCAGCCACGTCGTTACTCCTTCCTCCTCGAGCGACACGCTCAGCTCCGCCGTTAGTACCTAAAACACATACTTATACCTAGAGACGGGATAATATGCATTTGCATATTTAAGCCATTTTCAGCTCTAGCGATGATGCATATTATCGCTATAATTTACAGTATTTTTCGAGCGCAGCGCACTCAGCAGCCGCGCGTCTTTTGTTTTGGAACGATAATAAAATGAAAGAGACAAATGATCGTCGCACTCGCCTACCGCACTACTCTTTCCTCCTTACCTACCTACCTATTATGTACAATCCGTGAGCTTTTAGAAAAACCTTCGGGTTTCGGGGGAAATCGGGAGGATTCGTTAGTAGAAAATGACAATTGTCTTTTTGACTTAGTAGCAATCCAGCACGCGGAGAGTGCACTCGTTGTGTTTTCATTTATTTATATAGAGCAGTTAAAACCACCACTAACTTATTTAATCAGTTAGTTATTTTTCGAAAATTGATTTTCATGGGGAGTCAACTTAAACAGGGTATTTCTGTAAATAGCCAATCACGGAAATTGTTTATAATGTAAAATAAATATTTTTTTAAAGAAGCTGAATGTTTCAAGAAAAGAGTTGATTGTAAATATTTTAATAAGGTTCGAGACCGAGTCATACAAGCAACGGGGATTTTGAAAAGTACATTAAAAAATATTAAACGAAGCAGACCAAAAAAATTCATTTGACATACCCAAGAGAAGTAAACACGGTATAACAACTCTATATACTTCCAAACAAAATCACTGTGATAAGTCGGGATGTTCTCTATTTAAATTAACGATGGAAGAATTCGAAAATGCTGATTTTGTTTTCTTTGTATCATGACAAAAAGTCATATTATATTAATATTAGAAAAACATAAACAAGCTTAATGTAATCACAATAAGGCTTATTTTGTACTGATGGTTATTCTTTACATAACTTTTTACGGTAACTTCAAAAAGTTTTGCAAGTTGATAACAGAACAGAACCGCGTATCACGATCGCGTGTCATCGTCAATATCCGAAGTATGCTTCTAAAATACGAAGGTTTTTTTAAGATCTCACGGAGTGTACGTTACTTTCATTGTTACCGCGCGTGCTCATTGATCTGCAGTTCAAGTTTTTAAGTAATAAAGTAAAACTTAAAACAAATATACAATACAATACAATACAATACAAATACTCTTTATTGTACACCAGAATAATAACAAAAAAAAAATACTGACAATAAACTTAAACCTAAAGGAATAATATTTATTTATAAAACAAAAAAAATTGTCATTTAATGTTGCTTATTCTGTCAGTTTTCGTGCATATTTCAAGCATTTTTCATCCATATTTCAAGCTTTTAATGTTGCATATCATCCGGTCTCTACTATACCCTATACCACTGTTAAAGCAGCATTTCCACCAGAGACGTGCGAGGATGTGTTTTTCATTAACCAATAGAAAATTTTCATTTACACACCCTGGCTCAGCACATCTCTGGAGGTAACGACTGAGCGGAGCGAGGCGAGGGAAATAAAGCCTTTCTATTGGTTAGTGAAAAACATATTCCTCGCAACACATCCTCGCACATCTTTGGTGGAAACGCTACTTTATGATCTCCCCATATCTATCGACACGTATTCGGTAACAGCCGATACAAAAAAAGCCTTATGTCTATGCAATAAGAGCCAAAAATACGTGGCGGGTCGGCCGAGCCGACCCGTGCCTTTTTAGCTCTTATTGCGTGGACATAAAGCTTTTTTCTATCCACTTTTACCGATTCCGCGTCGATAGATATGGAGAGACAGGCTTTAGTTGCATTGGTCGATAACTCGGTCGTTACTTTATACAGCGTGCGATGGCTCGACGCAGGCGGTATAAAAACTAGTGGTGGTCTTATTTGCATACATTACGTAAAATTAGTTCTTCTGTATAATCGACACACACCCACACAAGCACACAAATTGGCGAGTACACGGACATCATAAAGCGCGCGTGCATGGATGTGTTTGATCTGGACGTGGGCAATAATAAATGGTTTTATTATCTTTGCGTTGCAGAATGGAGACTCCTACAATTCAGGAAGCTCAAGAGAAATATTTTCGGTCCAAAAATTGACTGAGAAGTTCGCCTCCGTCGCTTTTAAATCTGGAAAAGATTGTGTCGAGAACAACGCATTTGAAGCTATCGGTGATGAAGAGCTCTGAAAGGTTCTGTTAAGAAAATATTTAAGTATACGTTATTTACGAATGTAAACTTGAACAATTTCCACATTCTCCAAAGATCACCACCATGTCATCGAGGAATACTAGTTGCCAATCTATAAAAATAGATGTAAATTTATACATAATTTTAATTCCACTAATTAGTTATTGTACAGCTATTAAATTAAGATATACTGTTATTATTGTACTATATCTAGGTTAAATAGGGCTATGAATCGAGTCTATTTTACTCATCTTGTGTACCTTGCCATAATTTACAATCTAAATTGAGCTGACTGAATAAAAAATCTACACTTGCTGGGTCAACTTAGAAATTGAGATTATGCTTGTTCTCTTCTCATTGTCAAAATCTCCGATTAGCTAATGAACGATACCATTCCTTTTATTATACATGGTTTTGCCATATTTTTGCCATTATACAAAGTTTCTGGGTGATTGGTATATTATGTAGTCTATAGCGATATCACAAGTTTAATCAATTTTATTATTTCAGATTTTTATAAGGGTTTTATATTTACATCGAATATTGCCTAGTCGTTAATATCTCTATTATTTTTAAATGTACATCATGGAAAACAGGGGATAAATGTTTAAAGTAATATTTCGGGCTAACTGTTTTATTAATCATCATTTTATTATTATTAATCTAGAATTTTGCATTTGCGTAAGGAAATTTTGGTATAGCTTTTTACTTTATTTATTTTTTAATAACAGTAATAGTTATTGCAAGATAATGCATTTTATTATATTTATCCATTCCTTCCTGTAAATCTAACTACGATATGTATCATTTAAGTGTATACTTGTTTAGAGAAAATAAGTCTGTTTCTCTAAAACTAGTTAATGTCATAATTTGTTGTATAGGCCAAATTTTCTGGTTTGGTTTGGATGTAACTGAATTCATATCAATTTTCTAGTAACTTACTTGACCAACTTCTGTTTCAAAATGCATAACTTTTTGTATTGTATAGACTAAGAAAGCACCTTAGGCATAGGTCTAGGAAGTGCCATCTTTGTATAATAACAAAGTCTACTAGAAGCGAAACCACGATAAACCACGATTTGTTAATTAGAATTTTAAGCCTGAGACACAAGCCATAACAACTTCAATGTAACATTCACACACTGTTCATTTACCTGTAAGTAAATTGTGTTTACTGCCTCATACAACAAAAACTTTTCATAGCTAAATTACTTGTGGCAGAATTTGTAAACCTTCAGCAACAACGACATAAAGAAAGACGTGTGAGCCGCCCAAATTTCGCTTGTAGTAGTCTTGATTTTTATGATGGAGGAAAAGACAGGGCAATGTATACAATTTTAAGATTTTCATTGTTCAAATCAAAATTATAATATTCTCAGTAATGTAAATAACCACAACATTCCTGATTACATTTTAGCAAAAATATGTAAAGTAGTTATAACAGGGATCATTTTGGTATTATAACTTTTTTATGTCTGGATGGTTTCTGTAAGGGAAGTTTGTCTGTCTCAACAAATTGGCAGGAAAATGTTTTTATGTTTTTGGTGGTTCCATACTTTATTTTGAAATGGTCCACTGCCTTGGGACTTATTACTCGACTATCTGAAATAATGTGGTGTCGAGAGTGTTTCTTGTTGCTGTTAATTAAATTACTCTGTTAGTTAAATCAATTATGAGATTGATTTTAAAAGGGACCACATTTGTTTTAAATTAACACAATTGCCCCAATAAAAATTTGACATAAAATAAGCGCAATATTTCGCCATATTTTTATCTTTATTTAATAAAATATTAATAAAATGATTTTATGCACATCGCCTTGTCATTGAAATAAAACTCTAAATAATTACCTAATTTAATTTAGTTAAATAATAATCACAAAACAATCAACATGGTACATGGCTTTAATAATTAGCTTCCCAAGCCTCTCGCTCCTTCCGTTCTTTCTCAACTTGTTTGACAATCGGTGTGAGGTAGAGGACGTCGTCTTCATACTTGGTCCACTCCTCCTTGGGCAGGATACTCTTCTGCAGCGAGAGTTGCATGGCGCGCACCATGCGGAAGGTCCTTTCATCGACGACGTGCGCGGGCAGCCGGCGCAGCGCCTCCTGTACGTCTTCGGTCTCGTACAGACAGTCGTCGCGCATCAGACCTGTAGCAAACACTGCTATAATGCCAACTCAGGGTTGTGGAACCATTCATTCAGCAATCATTTTGAGTTTACAAGAAAAGGAAAGTAGATGAGGTGTGGTGAGCTGAGTCACTCTGAACAAAGTAGGCAAGTTAAAAGAAAGAGTGGCCTACTGGCCAGCCTCAGACCTACCGATTCTGTTCTGTTCTAGAACCCAGAATAGAACAGAAAAGAATTGAAATTGGACAGCTAGAATGCAAAACAAGATGTACCAATTGTTTCATACCTATGACCTGGATTGGCAATCAATTTACAGCATCACCAATCAGAACATCCTAGCCTAGATTAATTGGTGCTCATGTCAGTTTCTATGGGCATATGTGAAAAACAGGTTTGGTATTTCCATGTCAGTATTATTCGGCCCCATAAAAGTGTCACCTCTCAAAATGATCAAGTCAAAAACACAAATTCTTTTTTAATGTTTTTTATTCTGGACTATGGAACAACCTGTAACTGACTGGACTGTCATAATTTGGTGGTAAAGAAAACTTTAATTTTTTTTAATGAATTGATGATACTTAAAAATCTCATACTTTTTTTCTGTTGATTAGAAAGGTTATTCCTATCTATTATTATTATTGGTTATTCCTATTGCTATTTTTCATCTATTCCCCATTCGAACTATCCTTAAATAATATAGTAATTACCTACCGAACAAAACAATTATTAATCTTCTGAAGTAACAGTTAAAGTTGATAGTTACAATTTCTTGTATGGCTCCTACGGGCTACTCAAATACAGTCAGAACTTTTGAGCCACTAATTGCAATTGCAATTATTGATCAGGTTTTTTCTGCATCTTAAGAACTATTCAGAGGGGTTTGAAATACATTAATGTTAGAATTTTTGGGTAGGTTGTCTTATTTATGATATTCTAAAACTATGCAGCTTACCGTATTTGTTAAATCCTGAGAGATTGTAGGCCCATTTTTTCATGCTGTCTGTAAAGCAAAATAAGGGTTATATAACGAGGAAATACAAATACCGAAATGCGACACGAAACCTATTGATCTCATAACCATATTTTTTAGTTTACACTGATTCTACTTACTGAAACGAACAGCTGTAGTTCGGAGTGCCATTTTCGTGGAATAAATTCCTCAAGAAATAGAATTTAACCCAAATCAAATCACCAAATGATTTTTTTTTACGAATTAATTGTCAAAGTCAGGTGAAAAGTGACACACAAGAGAAGTATTTTTGTAATAACTAAAATACAGATTCTGTTTGTCCAAAGTATGTTGCTCGATTGGTAGTTACGTCTCAAACATTTTTTTCTAGTATGTAGGTATCAGTTTGACCTTGGATCTAGGATAAAATTTTGGTAGAAAAAATTTAATTTAATCAACATTATAGCAATTTATACAATTCCTACTTCGTAAAAAAAAATATAATTTTAACAATTCTTATATGTTTTTTTTTATGTCTCATTTGGACAACTGTCAAAGGCTTACACGGAAAGTACTACTACGTGCCGTCATAACGCCTAGGGATGGGCATTGCAACAATGAAATAATAATCGATATGATTCGAAAATGGCATCGCATGTATTTTACGAATCATAAAATTAACATAGAAACACATTTTCGAATGGCATAAGTCCAAACAACAATGGTTTGTTGCAATAATCAAAGGTTTACCTATCCAACTTTTTTATAAATAACTGAGAAAAATATTAGGTTATAATATCATCAATCATTTTTAACCCCCGTCGCAAAAATAGGGGTGTTATAAGTTTGACCGCTATGTGTGTCTGTCTGTCGGTGTGTCTGTCTGTAGCTCTCAAGCAGGTGGACCGATTTGAATGCGGTTTTTTTTATTTGAAACCAGTTTTTTTGGCGATGAATTTTGTTAAGGTTGCATAGCACTAGTTAAAAGTCTATGGGCGTTACTAGGCTACCAACTGTTTATATTCATGTCATGTCACTCGCTATAAAATACTGAACTATATGTCTCATGGTGCCAAAAGTAAAATACTAAATAAGAACAAATAACAGTGTTGTGTTCGCATATATATCATTGTCAATTCGTGTGTTCATTTCCATCAACCATTGTATCATTGTCTTCACTTCCGTCTCCACACTACATGTTGGTAAGCCTCTCTGCCCTTCTTTAACTCTATCAGGTTTTGTGCCCGCACCGGAAAAGAAAGAAGACAGTTTACAATGGATTTTTCCACGAAAATAGATATAGGCAAACTGACAGGCAAAGAAAATTGGTCAACCTGGAAGTATAAAATGTCCATTATGCTTGAAGGCACGGAAGGTGCTTTAGATGCAATTAACGGATTACTCCAGAAACCAGTTCTTGCTGCAGGAGCAGGTGACGCAGCGACCAGCGCCTATAATGCCGAGATGGCTAAATATAGGAGGACTGAAAGTGGTGCTCTGCTCATGCTGACGACGAACATGACTGAAGAAACTCTTCAGAAGGTTATGCGATTTAGGACGGCCCATGAAGTCTGGCAAGAGCTTCATAGACTATTTGACGGAAAAACGGACGACAAGGCCTACAATTTGTGCTTGGAATTCTTCGGGCTTCAACATAGAAAGGAGGATGACATTCCCACTCATATTTCAAAGCTCAAGAATTTATGGAATGAATTGAAAGTCGAGATTTCAAGAATCGACGAAACGGCCAAGCTCCCCGAGTTGTTCTTGATATGTAAAGTCTTAAATACGCTTGACGATAGGTATTTCAACTTTAAGTCAAGTTGGCTAATGCTAAAGAAGACTGAAAGGACTATAGACAGTTTAACGAGTCACCTTTGCACGTTTGAAAAAGATTTAGGTAGTCAACAGAACTCACAGCAGGAGACACTAGTGACTACAACCGCTGAGCGAATTATTAAGCGCAACAAGGACGAGCAGCTGATTTGTAACTATTGTTCCTTAAAAGGACATAGAGTTAGGAAGTGTAAGAAGTGGATTAAGGATGGGAGGCCACCTAAACCATCTTCAGGCACAACAGCGTCTAGCTCAAAGTCAAAGCAAGTGCAGCAGATTTCGCTGATGGTAAACGCATGTTCTTTGAATCAAAGCCAAGACCGAGATAATTGGTATGTTGATAATGGAGCAACAACACACATTGCAGTGAGAAGAAATTTCTTTACTGAGTTTCATGAGTTCGATTCGGATCACACCGTAACGACGGCGGACGGAACTACTATACCTGCATTAGGAATGGGCTCTGTCGTGGTAGAATCAAACGTTAGTGGAATTAAAGAGAAAATAACTCTCAACGAAGTGTGGTTAGTACCATCTCTGACAAAGAATCTTTTTTCAACGTTGGCAGCGCAAGATAGGATGCAGAATAGCATCTTTACATCGACGACTAGAGAGTGCAAACTAGAGATTGCAGGCACGACTAGAGTTGTTGGTAGAAGGGTCCCTCAAGGTGGATTATATAAGTTGGATATGAAGACTATCATTCCAGAAAATAGTACAGTGATAGAAGTAAATGCTATAACGGGCTCAAATATGCTTCAGTTGTATCATGAGCGCCTTGCACATCAGGACAAGAGGCACGTCATTCGCGTGGTGAAACGTGAGTTAGGCATTACTCTCAGTCCAGATAATGTGAAGTGTGAAGGCTGCATTTACGGAAAGTCACATCGCAAGCCGTTCGGTACAAGAGAAAGAGCAACAGCCGTTGGAGAGCTAGTGCACGCTGACGTTTGTGGTCCCTTTGCAAAAAGCATTTCAAAATACCAGTACTTCGTATTATTTAAGGACGACTACTCAAGTTATCGTATGGTCTACTTCATGAGAGAGAAGTCTGAGGTGAAGGATAAACTTCTTCAAATGCTACAAGAAGCAAAGAATGCTGGGCATGTCATCAAGACTCTTCTGAGTGACAACGGTGGCGAGTTTGATAACGAAGCCGTTCGTAAGATACTGCGAAATCACGGTATTCAGCATCGCCTAACAATGCCTTACACGCCGGAGCAGAACGGTTGTAGTGAGAGAGAAAACCGAACGCTGGTTGAAGCTGCAAGATCAATAATGCATGCGAGAGGAGAGATGCCACAAATACTCTGGGCTGAACTGATTAATACAGCTGCTTACGTACTCAACAGGACAGGTCCTACACGAGTGGACGTCATGGTACCTTACGAGCTATGGCATGGGAAGAAACCCAAAATAAGCCATCTAAAAATTATTGGAAGCACATGTTATGCGCATGTCCCAAAGCAAAATCGCAAGAAAATGTCCAAGAAAGCGATTAAGGGCATATTAATTGGCTACGAGAATGATGATGGCTATCGTGTTTGGGATGGAAGAAAGACGCTGAGGTCAAGGGACATAACGTTCGAAACTGATGTCGAATATAGAACTTCCATCACTATCCCCATTTGTTCAGAGGGAGTAGTAAACGATCGCGATAGCGAACATATTCCTGAGCAAGAGCCAGAAAATGAAGAAAACGATCTTGACCATGTTCTAGAGGGAGATAGAATAGATGTCACAGAAGACCAAGTTCAAGAAGATGAGCGGATAAACTTTAATGAAAGAGCCGCGACTGACGATCGTGTTTCGATGGAAAGGGAAAACAATGATAGTGATGATGATTTTGTCGACGCTGATCAAGAGCTTTTGGAAGTAGTCGAACCCCTGAGAGAAGCGGAGCCTCGATACAACCTGCGAGACAGATCAAACATCTCACGTCCCAAGAAGTTCGACGATTGTGTTTGCTTCATAGGCACAGAAAGTTTTCCCAATACATTCAAAGAAGCAATTGAGAGGGACGATAGTGCTGAATGGCAGAAGGCCATGGCAAGCGAACTCAAGTCTCTAGATGAAAATAAGGTTTGGACGCTGTGTGATTTACCACCCAACAGAAAGGCACTTCCGTGCAAATGGGTTTTCAGAATCAAGCGCCATCCAGATGGAACAATTGACAAATACAAAGCTAGGCTTGTAGCGAAAGGGTTCAAGCAAAGGAAAGGGATTGATTACGAACAGACCTTTAGTCCAGTAGCCCGAATGGCTACTATAAGAGCTTTGTTAAGTGTAAGCGCCAAAGAAAAGCTACACCTGACCCAATTTGACGTGTCTACTGCATTTCTGAACGGCAAAGTCGATGAAGAGATTTATATGAAGCAGCCAGATGGATTTAGCGACGGTACTTCAAAAGTATGTAAATTGAAAAGGAGTTTGTACGGATTGAAGCAAGCACCTCGTTGCTGGAACTCGTGTTTTGAGGAGATTCTGTTGGCAAAAGGCTTCATACAGAATGCAGCTGACTGCTGTCTATTTACAAAGACTGTGGGAAATAAGAAAATCCTGATTACTCTGTATGTAGACGATGGGCTCGTGGCTTC
Organism: Choristoneura rosaceana; assembly: GCA_037349165.1. Classification (NCBI taxonomy): domain Eukaryota; kingdom Metazoa; phylum Arthropoda; class Insecta; order Lepidoptera; family Tortricidae; genus Choristoneura; species Choristoneura rosaceana. The sequence goes on from JAZBNJ010000026.1 coordinate 6,769,666, forward strand.
AACAGACGAAGATTTGGCACTCCAATTTCTCAAGGAATTAGGAGAAACGATTAAAATAACGACCAAAGCAGCATCCTACTACTTAGGAATTGAAATTTGTCGCTCAGATGATGGTTCCATACATATCAAGCAGGAATCTTATACCAAGAAGATTTTAGAACGGTTTCGGATGTCAGAATGTAATCCAGTCTCGACACCCATCGACAGGAATCCGACTGCTGAGACAGGGAAAGTTAAAAACGCAGATCCTGAGGAAAAGACATTTCCATATAGAGAAGCTGTAGGTGCTCTTGCATACCTTATGACGGGTACGCGCCCTGACATAGCATATGCTGTAGGCGTAGTTTCAAGGACATTGCAAAAACCAACATATGCTGACTGGCTAAAAGTCAAAAGGATATTTAGATATCTGAAGGGAACAATATCCTATGGCATAAGATACAGTCCAAGCTGTAAAAGAGCTATAATAGAAGGCTACAGTGATGCAGACCATGCTGGTGACGACCTAACTGGACGCTCAACAACAGGAGTTACTTGTCTCTTTGCCGGAGGAGCTGTTTCATGGCTTAGCCAACGTCAACCATCCGTTGCGATTTCAACTACGGAAGCAGAGATTGTTGCAGCGAGCGAAGGCGCACGCGAACTAGTTTGGCTTCAGAGAATCTTCAGTGAACTAACTCGTTTAGAAGGAATACCGACACTGAAAGTGGATAATGAAGCGGCCATACGCCTTGCATATAATCCTGAATTTCATAAGAGGACAAAGCACATCAGAGTGAGACATTTCTTTGTTCGGGAGACAGTACAAGAAGGACTTGTGGATGTACAGAAAACAAGTTCTGCCGAACAACTAGCTGACCTTTTGACTAAGGCAGTTCCGAGACCCAGGCTCGTAAAGATCAGAGCTGACTTGGGGCTGCAAGACCTTTCCAACTAGTGAGGGAAAGTGTTAAGGTTGCATAGCACTAGTTAAAAGTCTATGGGCGTTACTAGGCTACCAACTGTTTATATTCATGTCATGTCACTCGCTATAAAATACTGAACTATATGTCTCATGGTGCCAAAAGTAAAATACTAAATAAGAACAAATAACAGTGTTGTGTTCGCATATATATCATTGTCAATTCGTGTGTTCATTTCCATCAACCATTGTATCATTGTCTTCACTTCCGTCTCCACACTACATGTTGGTAAGCCTCTCTGCCCTTCTTTAACTCTATCAAATTTTAGACATGTTTTATCAAAATCGTTTCATCCGTTTTTGAGATATTGAACTTCGAAGTGACAAAGTCGGGGTTTTCCAACTTTTTGTTGGTTAGGGTAGGTTATAATCATAAATATATCAATTTTCTTTAAGGCGATGAAGTTTTTCAGGTCTGCTCGACAGGATTTGAAGCCGTATCACTTGATTCATCGTACTTACCGACTGGCGAGGCTTATCACCATATTGTCCCAACCAACCTACCCGAAACTAAATAGCTATAAGGGTACCTAACTGTTACCAAAATACTCATTCTTGATACGTCTTCTACGAACTACAATAGGTAAATTGATATATATTTCTCTTTTTCTCTCTCTTCAAACGAGAAACAAAAAATGTGAAAGTTTTTAAGAAGTAAAATTTTATTGTTACAGCAAAAAGTACATTTGTTTAAAAATATATTGCGACAAAGAAGCATATTTTTTTTTAATTAGCAGCTCTTTTATACTTAAATGACTTTTTATTACTTACCTCTGAAATGCCTACTTTATTCTAGCCCATAATCTTGTTTTATCTTTTAGTTGCTTAATTAATACGTAAAAAGTAAGCCCCATTAAAAATACAATCCAATGCAATATACCACACTTGACCTATTAAGTTAAGAAACGGAAAACAATCAATAACAAATGAATGTTTTAGATTCATTTACTTTTACACTCTGTAGTTAAATTTGTCTTTTATTTGTAATTTGTATCGATAATTGACCACTGTCAATCAATGTGACATGGCTCAACACTTACACTTACATTACGAAAAGATGTATAAAAATTGCCATTATTGCGATGTTATATGATATTATTTGTTTTTGGACACAAAAGACAATAAAATTGAATATGTAATTAATAAATAATAATGTAAGTATGATATTAGATTTAAAATTGTAACTAATAGCGTTATCTATTGTTATCAGTCTGATCTCTTTTCGAAGCGAATACGATAAGGATTGGTTGCGCGTGGCTCCTTCGTGCTTCTTATCAAGTTGTTTGCTCGTCTCGAAGTGAACTTAGAGCGCCCTCGTTCGACCTCACAGGCCCACTTATCAGTACGAATAAAATGAGACGACGGAAGGTAATGGATTCATTTAATATCGTCGCGCAGTCTCGCTCTGTACTGCTGAAAAGCATTTAATTTTCATACTCGCCTGCCGATACTGAAACTATACGGTCGCATTGCCATTGTTCTTAGTTTCGCGTGTGTAAGCTAACTTAATTTTTTCTTTCATCCTGCATCCAAGAGGAGGAATGCCAAGTGACTGTCGTGATTGTCTGGGAATTCGTTTTCGAATTAGCACCCTGCACCAGACTTGGAAGTGGCTGCACCAGACCATCGCCCTCCACGAGTACCTCATCTCCCTCTCAGCGTCTGCTGCTGATGCTCCCTGCGTCAAGTACTAAGTGTTCTCATTGACTATTTGGACACAATTCTAGTGATAAATTTAGAACTATTAAGATACTATCTAAGATAAATCTACGCTTATAAACTGCCCTTATTATTTTCATACAAAAAAGTGTCTGTGAACTGTTTAAAGTAAGTAGCAAGCAATAAAATGGCTCAAACCATGATGAAGAAAATCGCCAGCAGTGCATGTGTGGTGATTGGCATCACACGGAGGACCAGCTCCCGCAGCCTGGTGACAGGCAGTAAGGCTCTGACTGCCAAGAAGGAGCGGGAGCTGCCCGCTGAGAGGGAGGTCACAAAGTCAGTGTTTATGTCCCAGTCTACTGATATCTATACCAACTTGGCCCTTGAAGACTGGATGTATCGCAACATGGACTTTTCTAAGCACCATGTGATGATGGTATGGCGTAACGAGCCCTGTGTGGTTATTGGAAGACATCAGAACCCATGGCTGGAGTCTAATGTGCCACTCTTGACGGAGAAGGACATCGCGCTCGCACGCCGCAACAGCGGCGGTGGCACTGTCTATCACGACCGAGGCAACCTCAATGTAACATTCTTTACTCCTCGTGAGAGATATGACAGAAAGTACAACCTGGAACTCATCAAGAGAGCACTCTTCAGAGGGTTTGGAGTCAAAGCCGTCATCAATGAGCGCCAAGATATCATTGTCAGAGATAAATACAAAGTATCCTTTTCAATAACCTAAATTATCACGTTATTTTTTGATAATTCCAAAAGGTTTTAATGAGATTATTTGCACAGCTTGGTTCTTTGTTTTCAATTAGAATGCGCAACATGTGCTCTTGTTCTTAAACCATGTAAATTTCCTATGTAATAGATACCTACTTTTTTTGTCGAATTTTCCTGTAAGTGTTGTTTTGAATTTATTGTAAGAATTAAGTTTTTATAGTTCGCCTCAGTTCTTATAACCACAAAATAGAATGTTCATAACTTGAGAACAGGCTTTAAATTTCTTAAGTTACAATTGACACAAAGTCTTTTTAAATTTAGTTTTGCTTGAAGTGAATTATATAGTTTCCTTAACAGTATGTACTAGGTTTCTGGAACGGCTGCAAAACTGGGCCGCTTATCTGCCTACCATCACTGCACCCTGCTCGTTGATGCCAACAAGACTGATCTCAGCAAGGCCCTAGCCAAACGCGAGGTTAGTCAAAGTCCAACAATGACTGGACCCTTATTGTAATTGTGCTTGACCTTTCATACTTGAACCATTTAGTTTAAAAACAATATTATGTAGACTGGCCCATTGCTGTCATTCCTGTACAAGATGGGTAGGTATACATAATAATGTATACAACAAGCAGTTTGTGTGAATTCAGAAGGCCTACTCCGAAATTCGAAAATTGAAGTTCGTATCGTACTATCCCTCTCACTCTTGTATTAAATAGTATAAGTGGCAGAGGGATGGAACGATACGAACTTCGATTTTCGAATTTCTGAGTAGACCTGTTGGCATGATATTGAAATCGAAAATATACTTAATAAAACCATGCCCATTTATTTGCGTTATGACGCTTCATGTTCAGACAGCCTGTTTACTACTAATAAATCCACCCAGAGGCCCTAGTACTCTTGCTTTGATCGCGGGCGCACAGCAAATTTCCTTTCTACTTAGCATGTTTGTTCATATAGGATGAACTTATGTCTGCAATGAATTCGCTTGAGCTAGAACAATCATAACAAAAAACATACAATGCCAGTAATTTGTCAGTTTACTCTCTATTTTTTATTGCTCTTAACTTTTTGTTGTATCTAAAACGTTACAACGCACAATACGGCGTTGCTTTCATAATTTCCAAGTTGTTAGAGGTCCTGTGTTTCTTGCACTTGATATGCAATTGAAATCAACTTTCACTGAATATAAATTTTGAATAGAATTGACTTTTAACCTCTGGGGTTTTTAGTTATTTATAAACCGAAATATATATTTTGGAATAATGTAATTATGTATTTAAATTACATATTGGCGGAATCCTCTGTTCTGCCTTATGTAAGAGACTTAGACTTTTTACATATTCAATAATGTCACAAAGTCAGTGTGTTTGTGCCACTTGTAAAAGCATGATTCATGTGCGGCGGCATAAAGGAATGTAAATGGATTTCAATTGTTTGCTCAGACCAATGTAGTCGTAGTTAACAAAGTTACAATAATTTTATAACATGTTTATGACTAAGCTAAGATCTAATAACGGGCTAAAAGACTGGCCGAGTTTAAGCTTATAATCCATTTTTGAATTACGAATTAAGTTAAAAGTTTTCGACGACAGTTCTTAATCTCGTTTGAATGTTTTGCCTTTTCTCTGTCCTATTCTATCCACATGCTCTCTCTGCCTGGACTAACTAGTGCACTAACACTAACCATCCTCTCCCGATTACATTAGTCTAAGGGCATATAATTCTATTTAGCATGGCATACAGACGAACGCGACGGCCTCCACCCCGTCCCCCGTGGCGAACCTGACGGAAGTCAACAATCGGGTGACGGTGGACGCGCTCCAGACTGCCCTTGGGTACGAGTATATGCGCACCCCGGCTGTGACCCTGCAAGATGGCGGCCAGGATATGATCTCGAAGCAACGCGGCTTCCAATTTGTTAACCCCTCGGAGGACTGGTTCCCAGGTGAGCAGCAATTCTTTTTCCTTATCTTTTTTTTTAATTCCACTGGAAGGCCAACGAGCAAGTGGGTCTCCTGGTAGTAAGAGATCACCACCGCTCATAAACATCTGCAACACCAATAAAAAAAGTATTGCCAACCTAGAGGCCTAAGATGGAATACCTCAAGTGCTAGCAATTTCACCGGCTGTCTTAGTCTCCACGCCGAAACACAACAGTGCAAGCACTGCTGCTTCACGGCAGGATTAGCGAGCAAGATGGTGGTAGCAATCCGGGCGAACCTTGCACAAGGTCCTACCACCTGCGAGTATCTATACCTGTGCCATCCACGAACACGCGCGATTTTTTCAAAATTAGACATTAATGACATTGTAATAAGAACCACGGCACGCGTCATCGTGAATGGCTCTACCTATAATACTTTTACAAGAAAAAGTGACTAACTGACAAATAACGCACAGTCTTAACTACGAGCTAGGGTCTTGAAATTTGACAGACATTTCTTAAGGATCACAGAGGTGCTTGCAAATTTTAGAGAGCCAAACCAAAAAAAGCTTATTTATACGCTGACACCCTGGCGACTGGCGATTTTAGTTAGTATGTTACAAATTGTTGGGTTGTACCTCAATCAAAGTCAAGTCAAAAATTGTATGCGCCACGTACCTAAGCGATTTGGAAAACAACATTATCTTTCGCACAGAAATAATACATAATTAGCGCTGCATTGTAAATACATTTATCTAATAAATAATAATTCGAATATTATAAATTTTGATAACAGACACATAAATACCGCGAGATACGCTTATTTTTGTGCCCCTTACTGTGCTTTAGATAGCGATGTTATTGAACGTTGTGTTTCTTTAGGTCTGTCGGAGATAAGGAACGAGCTGCAAAGCTGGGACTGGTGCTTCGGACGGACCCCGGTGTTCACCGTGAGCCGCTCCTTCCCGGTGCCCGAGGAGCTGCTGGCTCCCTCGAAGCTGTACTCGGCGACACAGGAGCTCTCCATCAACATGAAAGTGGAAAAAGGACTCATTAGCGACGTGACACTCAACATCGCGCCGGGACTCATAGAGTCCGGGTTCCACGGCGAGGCGTCCGTCATCACGCACCTCATCGGCAAGCGGTTCACGTCCGAGGCTCTCGCGGCCCTTCAGGACGCCATGCTCACCAGGCGGGACAGCGGCGAGAGGAAACTTGACGACAGGGAACAGTTTGTCGCCAAATGTTTCGATCAAGTCGTCAATACCGTCTAAATGTATTAATTCGTGGTTCATTGTTTACATCGATGGACGTACACCATACGCCTGTTTTGTATAAATATTGTGTTATCGTTGTAATATTATGTAAATGTAGAAGTAATGTAGATATACCTGGTCTCAAGGTTTATTACAACAGTTTTTGTAGATATGACAAGGAAAAATGTGCCTTTGGTCTAGACAATCCTACTTAGTTTGTAATGGATTTCTCTGAATGTTTGCACAGTAAATTTGGATTGTTTTGTTAATTTCTGCTTCGCTTATTTTGATAGATATTTTTTATAGTTTAGTCTAATATTTTTAACACGCGAAACGCACTTCAGTGCAAAGCGCTGCAACAAGAATGCATCATATCATTTGTTTTAATATAATTTATAATTTCTTAACTGAATTTATATCCAAGTATTCCTACTTATTGGTACATTAACGTTACTTTAGCATATTATTATATTTGTAATTTTCTATCCGTCATTATTTGATTAACTTGTGTAAACATGACCTATATTATATAGGTAGGTTATATATTATACATGATAACCATTTCATTACCCTCATTATTTTGCTCGTTGCATGATCTGCCCTGAACGGGGACTTTTTTGTATGAAATGGATTCATTATTTTAACTAGTTTTAGTTAGGTTAAACCTTATTATTCTGTATTTCAGGATTATAATTGATTACAGTAGAACATGACATTATATTTTCGTTTCCTTTATTTCCATTAGACCCTGTTGTTAATAGTATATGGAGGCCAGCCGGCTTGTTTATTTACTTGATAGCTGATAAAGTTTAGGGGTCAGGTTAGAGGTGTTCCTGCTATAATAAATTATTTATTGTGGTGTTAAAATCATACGTAGCAAAGATTTCTAGTGGTCAGGAGCTTCGCCGGCGGCTATGCGTTTACAAATTGTGTTCAGATTAGTGGAAATACGCGTTGTCCTCGCACAATGAAAACTTGCTTGGAGGCTGGTGTTCCTCTCGCTGCGCGCGCCGGCGCCGGCGCGCGGCCAGTCCGCGCCCGAACACTGTCGCACGCGCAGCGCGCACCGAGCGCCATATTGAATTGTCACGCGTTGTCATGACAACCACGTAAACAATCTTTGCCGCCACCGCGAGATATCCGAACTGTTTGCTCCCGTTGAAGGGTAGTGCTGTGATTTAGTATTTGCAAGTATTTGTATGCGATTGGAAATTTGGCATTTTTAGGTGTTTGAAGTAAGTTTAAAAAATTATGCTTAACTTAGATACGAGTTTATTATTACCAACGGTTAAACAGGCGGTTAATTTTAAGTCAGTTTATATGCAGTACATTTGACTACTGTTAAAGAACGCATAATTGCCTGTTTTCAATTGCTGGTGAACTTAGAGGTGTACATATTTAACACAGGTTCAGGTAATTAAAATTAAGATTTGGCGGGCTAATACCTACGATGCTTAAAATATTTAACAAACGTCAACTACATATACCAAGTATTATAGCCATTATAGGTAGTACCTACTTATTTACGTCTCAGTTTAGTAGATACATTTATTTTGATAGATTTTCACTGTAGTTGTTAATCTGTCATAATAAAAGTGTCGATCTGTCTCGTAGGATCTACCCCAATAGTAGGTAGGTAATAAACTAATAGTAGCCTTTATACCTAATACGAGTAAAGGAAATACGATTATCGCGAAAATAAAAACATACCTAGGTATTTCTTGCAGGGCCAAAATAATCTTAGAACTCAGAACTGCCGATTTTGGAACTTTGCTAAGAGGGTATTAAATAAAGTAGGCACCTATCTAAAAACAAAAATCCACTAAATAAATAACTAACAAAAAAACTAATTAGATAGGTTACTAAGTAAATAATGAATAACTTTTACCCTGATATAATAAGTTTTAAGCTAAAATTCAAAGTATATAAGTATTTAAATACCTTGCAATAAATGATAAATGATATTTGTCATACTTACGGTTGTTTTCAAATTGTTTGTTTTAGAGTTTTAGCAAAAAATAACTACGAGCAAAGCTCGGTCACCTAGGTGCTAAAATATTATAGGATAGGACGTACGATTATGTGATGTATGGCTTTTTGCTGAAAAATCCTAGATTTCGCTCGAATGTACCTACCTAGAAATAAATTGCCTGCCTACCATTCATATTGTACCTAGGTTTAGGTAGATAAATAGGTAAACCTTAAACTAATGTAGGTACAGTTAAGTTTAATACTTTGTCGCTCTCACTAATTCAAAAAATTTCAGATTGTCTCAACATTATTGTTGTTTACTGTGACAAAGACTAATCATCATTACAATAACAGAGAAACATGAAATTAAACATCTTTAGCCACTGTTTATGCGCACTACAAATATAAGTAGTAATAGAAATAACGAACCGAAACACTGTAAAGAGCATTATAAACTTGCACTGGGTATAGTATAGTTGTATAAGTGAACATTAAGTTTCTATACACGTTTGATTTCACATTGCGTTAGAAAAGACTTCGTGAGGTAAACTTAGATTCTAATCTATGTTAGTGTTCAGTTTTTTTTAAATTCTAATTTGAACATTTTTATTTGCTTTGAACATTTTTTTAATTTTGGGGGCTCGGGATATTTTCGTTTTCTAATCAATTTAGTTATGTACTATCAGCCAAATAAGGGGTCTATCAATTTTTAAACAAGTTTCTATCAAATTAATATGTCGCTGAAGTCGAACTTTCAAGTTTACAGACACGTCTACGAGAATTGGCATTTTTGTTTTTTTTATGACTTGCAAACGATTATCAACTTTAGGGTGGTAGACCACATATTTGGCTGATCCACATAGGTACTCCAGGCATAGACTCACAGTCTACTTAAAAGTCCTTCTACCTACCTGGGAACTTCCAAAAGTTTTGTTAAAATTATCCATTTCGTGAGCACCTCTACAAATTGCTTATTTTTAATCTTCTAACCAGAAGCCGTGTTGTCTAACGTTTCTGGCACTCGCGATTGCAATCAAAATAACAGATTTCGTATACAAAAACTGTACTTAATTGCGATCGCGAGCGTCGGAAGCGGAAAATACGGCCACAGGTTCTAAGTAGGTACTTAGTCTACATAATAACAAACGTGTATCAAAAAATATACAACGATCATCTTTACATCTGTACCTATGTTTGACAAATAAATTATTCTTATTCTTATTCTTAAACGAAATATATAGTTTTTAAAAGACTTCTTGCTTCCTTCCGAAACTCAGAAAATGTGTCCACATTTTCTTTCAATTTTTTTTGGCTAAATTTTATTGTGCCTTTCTGTATATTATAACGTTAGTACAAGAAGCCTTAGGTAATTAATCTCAGAAGACCCAGATCCGTTATTACTTATTCTAGGGATTCTTTTCTAAGTGGTTACGCTCTTGACAGAGTGGACGCGGTTGTCGCTAATGATTGGTTGCAAGCCTTTATGACGGTTTTCTTGGAAAAATAGTGTGCTAGTTCCCCCTTACTTCCCACTCCTCAGTGCTTGGGTCCGGTGTCCATAGTTTGCAATTAAGAGCGCTGCTGACCGCTCTCACATCAGGTCCCTTAAGCCGAGATTAGACTTGCAGGAAAAATAGTGTAAGTTGCGTTACATTGCGAGGCCGTAAAGCAAACGAGTTTGTAGTGGTCCATCGAGCGCCGCAATGTAATGCAACTTGCACGATTTTTTAAACTTTCTGTTCCTCCCTCCCCCCTAGTGAGATGTCGTGAGATTTTGTTCAACCCCCTCCCCCATCCCCTTATCTCACGTGAGATGTTTTACGGGCTACACTGTAGGTACTGTAAATTCAGATTAAATTGACCTATTTGGTATAAAACAAATATGGTGGTTTGACAATTATTTTCTTTCAAACGAATTAGTGAATATTACGTATTACGATTAAGATTAAATCGTAAGCATGTAAAATCTGGATTAAGTCTCAATCAGAAAAAAAATTGCGTGATATTTGCCGAGACCCCCCCTCTCTCCAACGTAAGATTAGATGAGATTTGACTCGATCCCCTCCCCCCCTTAAACATCTCACGTAATTTATGGACGCCCCCTTAGTCATCTTTTACGGTGCCCACGGGAAGAGACGGTGCTCATATTACAGACCTAAAACAAATTAAGTAGGTAGATAAGTACCTAGGTACTTCAATAGTATAATTTGTTTCGGTTCCGGAGATGGCATAGCAAATAATGTAACAATGTATTACTTAATCAAATCACCTAGCGGTACTTATTAACTTTGACTTTGATCCAGGGGCCTCTGCGCGTGCGCCTGGCGCAGCCGGGGTTCCGCCCGACGAGAAATCGCGTCCGTCGGATAAGACCCGCGGCCGGCGCCGGCGCATTGCGAAATACAACAATTACATACATTACTCGCGTATCAATAACTGATGTAAAGAACCTTAATTTAATTATCCTTTTCCACCAGGCCTTATGTAGTTTTAACAAATTTTAACCAAGGCCACGCTCCGACTTGGCCAGCGGTTACGTAGTACCCTACGTTTATTCAATCAGTCGTTTAGTTTCAGCTTTAAAAAGTTTCGATCAAAAAGTTTTTGTCGCTCTTATGCAGAAGATTGCATCTTACATCCAAAGATGTTTCTGAAAAATTACACAATTATTATTTCAGTAACCGCCGCTACAAAGAGCCGCACGACAATGTCGTCTTTGGCAATAATTGTCAGATAGAATATCATGTTCAGTAACCGCGAACTTGACGGGCTGATTAGGCCACTGGCCGCTTGTCGTAGCCTGTGTGTCCGTCTTCATTGCACAATGATCCGTAACATCGCATGACGTAACGCCGCGGTGCAACGCGACGTGCAGCAGATACCTGCTGAGATGGATCGCGAGATATCGAGGTATTATGCCCCGTAATGCGAGCCTGCGATAGATTAATGACAGTCTCTGATTATCACTTGAACCCGATTGTTAGGCGTAGTTATCATGTCATGTAGTATGTAGTGGCGGATGGTTGCGGCTTGAATTAAATCGGGTCACATCACGTTTCGTAACTTTATATGAGAATTCGATGTATAATTAACGTTAACGTTTTTTTTTGCTTTTCATCATCCCAGCCTGAATATGTCTCACTGCTGGGCACAGGCTTCTTTTCCAAATGAGAGGGCTTGAGCCGTAGTTTCGATGCGTGCCCAGTGCGGATTGAGAACTACACACACAAATTAATTGCTTCGTTGGTTTCCTTACGATAGTTACGATGTTTTCCTTCACCGTAGAGCTCATTGTAAATTTTAAATGTGATTTCGCACATGAATTTGGAAAAACTCAGAAGTGCGAGCCGGGGTTTGAACCCACGATCCTCTGTTTGAGAAGCGATAGGTCAAACCGCTAAGTAGTCCACCACGGCTTTTAATCTTTAGTATTTTTTTTTTTTTTTCAATCTTTAGTTATTATTTACGTACAGAAAACCAGAAAAGTATCTAAACAGTGGAAACAGATAATATATACTTGTCATAAATCGATGTGAGCGACGTCTGTCTATCAAAAGCTCCAACTATTTTCGGTTTACTATACCGACAATACATTGCATCACTTGTTAAATTTATACATTTTAAAAATCAACATACAAAAACTTTATTGTCAGACTGTGAGCATAAATACTACACAGGTATAATACAAGTCCTTATATTACACTTTCACTACCTCATTTACTTACTGTTTACGTATTTATGCAATCTAAGGAGGAAGCTTCCTAAAGAGGCACTAGATAGTTATGTTGATTTGTAATAGATGCGCTACATAATTATTTTCCTATGAATTACTTAATGTTTTTATTAATATTGCAGGTATTTTTATATACGCCTATGGTTGGTTCTAGCTATACGCAGGGTAATTCATGGTTCAATGTTCGCGACTCGACCATTATGGGAGCGCCATAGCACTCCCATAATGGTAGATTTGATCAACGCTGATGTGTTTTAGTGGGTATGCGCCTTGAAGAGGGATATCCCCTTATTTTTTTACTGTGGCCTTTCCAGTCTGAAAGGTAACTAAGCTTAAAGTATTCACATATTTTTTTAGATAGGAAGTTAGGTACGTAGTAGGTTAGGTTTTAGGAGGTATAGTAGGTAGGTACAATACAAAACAAAGACTCTTTATTGTACAGCAGAAATAGTAAAGCGATACAGAAAACGGGTACACAGGAAGAAAGCTACAAGGCAAACAATAAACGACCTTATTGCTTAAGAGCGATCTCTTCCAGGCAACCTTTTTTACACAAAGAAGTAAGAACTAGATTACAGCAGGTGGTGCATAGCAGTAGTTCGCAATATCAAAACACAACAAAAATACATGACATAGGTAGGTAGTTGTGAAAGCGATTAGGTTCAGGGCAGCAGGTGCTCCTGAAAGTTGTATGATAGAGTTCGCAACAGCGTTAAGAAACGGTCCGATTTTGCGTAAGCGTAACAGGTATCGGGCCACTGCTAGTTTTGCATTTTAATAATGTGTGAGCAATTAAGAAATCGTATGCGTGCGATACTATTGGTTTGTGTTGTTACACGTAATAGTGTCGTGGGAGGCGAGTGTGTTCTCGCGACTAACTGCACCGTTAATTGCCGCTCTATTATGCCTGTCGTGGGCAGAATAGTACTATTATATGATACCGAGTTGATAAATAACATCCCCTTTAATTTATGCAAGGATGTCAATAGGTGATTAACGGAGCTTTTGAATTAGTTTTGCAACATCTCTGTCTGCAATACACGAGATTATATGTCAGAAGACGTTGCGGGTATGTCACTGCTAATAGTTTAGCATTTGATGCGTTTAGATCACTTACCGATAAGCTGATGCTTCTGAACGACCACTGAGCGTAACTTGTAGCACAATCACTGTCGAGAATCTAGATATATGGCACTGTGGCTGCAGCACTTCTGATCTGAATATGAGATAATTAGTAGCCTCTACCTGTATGATATCAAAGCGAATTACCGTCATGAGAATGCATAATAAGACAAATAGGTAAGTAGGTAATATGGTAGAGACATTTTATGATCTCTGTAACATTTGCAATGATATTAAAGAGTGATTTCAAAAAGTCGTCATTTTTTGACAAATGTTCACATTCTGTGGGATTGTAGTAAAAGACTCTGCTAGGTTTTAATTCAAAGAATATACGTAGTAAAAGTGTGGCACCTTTTACCGCTGCGGTAATTAAGAAGGCTAATTACTTAGCAGATAACGAGAAACTAATGAACCTTGATGATGGTTGCAATCATTGACTATTTGCTAATTTTAATTTGACTTGGGCTCAGCAAAAAGTTTTGTTTGGAATTTCACAAGTGCGTTTACCTTCAACAAAATTATGCTGAAAATATTTTTTTGCTGAAATATTAACCTTAAGCTAATGTTTATAATTTATTTACAGAAATTTTTCGACACTAGAAGCCAACAGAGACCGATTCAAGATGGAGAAGGACAAGATAGTATTCCAAGTAAGTGACACTCATAAATTTTTTAACAAGCATTTCTTCAGCTTGTCCTGTTTGTTTATTAGAATATATAAAAATAACGAACATTTTACAAGCGGAATCCACTTAGACATACTTGTAGAAAGAAACATAGAAGCATATATAAGAATTATCCTTACCACTATGCGGCAAATATTTAATATTTAGTTAAATCGGCTAGTACCTAACGGATCCCACATATCAAAAAATGATTTTAGCAAACTTATTATCTTCTTAAAAAACCTATCCAATGATATCCCGCACTATATATTTAGACGAGAAATAGAAATCATCCTCACTTTAGGCGTGAGGTGTATGTTTATATAAATGAAGATGTTATGTAAATATAGATTCCTTTGAAGCACGGAAATCGTCCCAGTTATCATCTTAAATAATATAGTTAAGTCTGTCGTTAGTTACCTTCGTGTTAAGCTGACGAATAATATATTACACTTACATTTCAATACTTATCTTAAATCTGACGGGCATGTTAGTATACTACACATGTTTCGCAATACAAATTTATTGTTTAAATATAAGCGATAAAGTTACCGGCTTAATTAAGTATGTACAATGTTTTATTGGCAGCTGCAACCTGTAGTAGACAAATTGTAGGTAGGTTGATATCTAGTAGTTAAGACAAGGTGTGGGCTGTAACTGTATGTTTTTTGTTTAATAGATTATTTTTTCATCATACTACTAAGCATGATCTTGTAGGTTTTAGTTCTCGCTTTTCACTAACAGATTCTCTTTCAAATGTGTGTCCAGTTCAAAAGAAGCTTCTACTAAAGTACAAAACCCAAGCGTGAAGTATACCGGGTGTGGCCTGTAATACCTACGAGCAATAAATTTAAACATAAATTGTACTCGTCAAACTGCACAACATTAGTTCAGCGACTTTTAAAAATAATGGAGTCTTCAGATTTTCCCTTTTTCATACAAACTAAATACCTACTGCTATCAATGTTCGCCATCCTAGAACACAACTGACATCGCCTGTCACCTTACAAACAACAAGATATTGCTTTACATTGCTTCTTCGCATAAACTTTTAAAAGTGTAGGTAATAAAAATATAAAACCTGATTATTTTTAAAAGTCGCTGAACTAATATTGTTCAGTTTGACGCGTATGATCTATGTTTTATTTATTTGCTCATATTACGGGCCACACCCGGTATAATTTTACGAAACTATTCGATCATAGTTTATTTCTCCTGTAAATACAACGGGGGTTATTTAACGCAATGTCAGCTGTTGCAATAAGTAGTCAACCTGTGTTGCACATCACAGTTCAGAGGACAATTTAATTAGCATAAAAACAACAGAAACTGTTTCGGTACAAGTTTTAACACAAACATCAACGCTTTTGGAACTATTTTGTTAATACGTGTCCATCTTGGAGCATTTACTGCTAGTTAGAGGAAACAGCATTTCAAAGTACTTTGTAAATGGTTGTTTTAACATCCGCTTCCATTTTTTGAGTACCTCTTTAGTGATAATAAGTGGAACGGGTTGAGCAACAGATCCTGACCTAAATGTAAGTAGTTACCTATATGTTTTACATACTCCTCAAAAAAGTGGCTGTCTTGGTTTTAAATAGGTCAGGAGGCTTATGTAACTAATTAACTGTTGGGTGCAACTTTGTCTGCGAAATTGTGGAATTTCTGGGGTAAAAATTATATTATGTATATACTTCTCAGGTGGTTAAAATATTTCCATACCTACCTTTATAGGTACCATGATTGATTGAGTTCTTTAAGTGTAGAAGTGTAAGAAACAAACACTCATATTGGTATTTATAATATTAGTTAGGATAGGGTGAAATATTAAGTCACTTTGGAATTTCGGAAGATTTACTTCTTGATTTTTGTGTTTAATTTTAGAATAATTTTGTTTATCAGACATATTTCTTTACAAAGCGCTTGGCAACAACTAATTGCCAAAACTAACTGTTTCGATACTCACAGCACGCATCCCGGATTGATGAAAACCCGGTTTTGATTACTGGCTCTAACTTTTTTCATGATTTTCAATGTGTTCCAGTAAGTAATAGTAAAGGGACAAGGAATTAGGGACAAGGAACGAACAAACACAGCTGTCATAATTCAACTAAATATCACAGATAGTTAAGTTACATTCATGTATGATAAATTCCGCTTTGTTTGTTTTATTAGAGTTTCATGCATATGACATGCATGCTTGTCTGTAAAGTTTAAACTCGAGTGTCTATGTCTCCGCCCTATCGTACCAGCGAGGCTACTACAAAATTAGAAAATCGAAGTTCGTATCGTACCGTCCCTCTCACTCTAATATTAAATAGTATAAGTGTCGGAGGGACGGAACGACACCAACTTCGAATTTCGGAGTAGCCCCTCAGCTTGTCAGCAAGGCTCGCCGCGTCGTGCGACCGAGCCATTCCTGCCATTCCACGCTCGTTACTCGCACTGTACAACTCGTACAAGGCTCTGCGTTCACTAGTCGCACTTAGGTCATCTCTGTTGATCATTTAACTTAATAATATAAATGAGCCTACAAGCCAAGCATTTTTTTATAAATAGTGTAGTAATAAACTTGCGGGTCATGAATGGATAATAAATTATCGCGCGTTGTAGTACAATGACGGGTGTTTTTCTAAAATTTTGATAGTCAATGGTGTTGGCCACCATACAAACCTTTTTGTATCAAATAGAATAAAGCATAGCTACATTGATGATTTTTTACACCATTAAATAGAGCCTTCTCAACTGCATTCTGAGAGAGGCTCTAGGTAGAGTTTACAAACACAGACAGAATTTTAGTAAGAAGACAAATCCATTTATTTAGCAATTTTTCTTTACATTCTAAAACAATAAGAAGGTACTTAAGACTTGTCGAGATTATGTCGGTTTAGCCACCGTTTACATGACATTTAAGCAAACATGTGAGTTATCTAACGTAATTTGTATGTCTAATTAGCCTTTAGGGCTTGAGAATAATTAAATTAAATGCAACGTAGGCCGTAGAGTCGTTGCACTCGGTGCAGCGTGCAGCAGCAATGATTAATGGATCCCTTTGAGAAGGTATTTCAAACCGGCTCATCAAGTTAAATGCGTGTTATGCGCGTACGTAGGCTGTTGAAACACTCTAATAGTAAGTTACAATAGAAAACTTACAGCCTTGCAGAAAGTTTACAGAAAATACACCCTTTTTTGCTGACGTTGCTTCTTAGTGGTGTCTTTTTGGAGAAAATTCAATAGGTCAAATAAAGTTTATTTTGTCCAAGAGACTAAGTGCTCTAACTCTAAGGGGCTGTTTCACCACCTATTGATTAGTGTTGATTGACGGTTAAATGTGATTTGTTTTGTTCGAATAGACGGAGACGGCATTATATTTAACCGTTTAAAAGATAACCCCTACTGTTTAAAAGATAATCAAGGATTAAGATAATTAAAATCAATTATGCCCCGTAAACCAGTAGGTATAAAAGATTCATAATTTATGAGGCTTTTTAAAGTTTGTACCTAACTAAAAAGCTTTTGATTCAAAACTACTTAGAAAAGGGAAGTTATTAAAACTGAGTTTTTTCGAAGACTCCCTGATGAGTCACGTAAATTTTACTTGAATAAGTTAAGTTTAATTGGAGCTGTTCTATGTATAAAATAAACATTAGATCCTTATTCTAGCATTAAATATGTAACAGTAAAATCACATTATGTAATGTAAATATGTATTGTGTGTTGTGTTGCATTGTATTGTATGTAACAGCGACCAATAATTTAGAGGAAACCAAAATTAGGCCATGTAGGTACGAATGAGCGGGTGAGCTCGGATAAATAAATAAGTATGTAGGTATATCTACCTACTTATTTATCCGATTATACTAGGTAACGGTTCTGGACATAACTTAACCTAGTGCTGCATCTATCAGCACAGATGGTATACCTGCAAGCAATTCATTACAGTGTCAGTCTTCTCAAAAAAGATTTGATAATAAGAACATGTTAGAAAAAAAACAGGTTTTTTTTATTGTGATGACGATGCACTCCAAGTTAGTGCGAAACTAGTTTGGTGACGCGACGGCCATCGCAGAAGGGCTACATCGAAACACAACGTTCGAAGTTCGTGTCGTGCGATCCCTCTCGCTCTCGTATTAAATAGTATAAGTGTGAGAGGGACCGCACGACACGAAATTCGAACGTTGTGTTTCGGAGTAGCCCTGCAGGTCTCATGCGGGTACATGACATTCCTGTCCTCTCTTTTTTTAACGAGACATGTAGACTTATACTTACGTAAAAACACCCTGACTTAATACCTGGTGTTGCTTTGCAACGCCTTATACCTAGATATACAGTTACAGTTATACATACATATAGGCAAATATCATACTTACCTGAACTATGCAGTTTTACAATAGTTGAGTATTCATTTCGGTTAATGTTAAATGCAGATTTTTATTAATGCAACTTCAAATAGGCACGTATTTAACATAAAAAACTGGTTAACTTGTTTTTACTGCTTGCGTACCTACTCATACACACAAGTATGTAATACAAACACGCTCTGAATCTGAATAAATGAAATCGAAAACTTAATGAATAATCAAGATACATATTTTATAATTAAATTTCACGTCTGATTTGGCTTTTAAAACTTTAGGAAACAAATCCTTATAAACAATCAATTAAAATATTTAAAGTACGGGATAAAACATTTGAAAACAGATGAAAAAGACACTCAAATTTTATAAAACGAAATTGTTGCCATGCTCAAGGACTTTACCACAAAATTTGACAGTTATACGAAGAAAGTAGCGCCCTCATATAGTTTCTACTTTTCTATGTTGTACTCTACATAAACACTACTAGGCAGGTACGTGTAACAAATAAAGTTAAGACAGGTAAAAAACATGAATTCTTAAAGAGTAGTATAACGTTTATTGAAGCGAAAATAATGGTTCCGGCATCGGCAGGACGTTTTTGTTCCACTGATGAAGCACGATGTGCTTGTGTTATATTTGGAGGAAAGGTGGGCGCGTTGCGTTGTAAATGTGTTGTATCACAGTGAAATAATAAGCAATAGATAGACCGTATAAGATCATTATGAAGTCATTAGAGTTTACCCGCGGCTTCGCACGTGTAAACTATTCGATCTGGTAGTTAAAATTGAAATTCCTGGATTTTACAAAATTCCCCTGGGAAATCCCAAAATTTGTATCGTGATCTTTATTGAGGTTGTGCTAAGAACAACTCTACAAAATTCATCCATTCATTCATCAATTTCATTACTTTAAACCCAGCGGTTGAAATTTCAAGATTTTATCCCTATCCCATGGAAATAACGGGATAAAAAAGTAGCCTTTGTGTTATTCCAGACGCCCAACTATCTACATCCTAAATTTCATCTAAATGCGTTCAGCCGTACTATCGTGATGGAGTAACAACGCACGATACTAACTTTCGCATTTCTAATATAAGTACGATATTATAATTTTTTTAAAGGACAGGCTTACTTATTTGCTGACCCTATTTTTTGACATACCTATATTACTATCGTATATTAAATTAGGTATGACAACCCGACTGCTGGATGTAGATGAAACTCAGCTTACGAGGTTTAAAACCAGTATACGAACTAACAACCAAATACAAGCTTAAAGTGCAAATCCAAAATGAATAGAATCTTGTAATTAGAGCAACTCGAAAAATCTGGCGAATAACCGTATTTTATTACGGTTACTTTCAAAAGGTCCAACACATGGTCAACATAATTACATAATTCTTCAAAAAATTTATGTGAAATTAGATAACTACGACTATCGTTCTATTACACTTTGCTATCCGATACCACCAAAGTGGTATGTAAATTTCCCTTTGCAGTACGAATTACAATGGATTCAATATGACTTTGTTTACTTCATATATAGTAGTCACTTTATGATCCGTTAAGTTGGCACCATCCGGCAACAGGCTTCAATGGTCACGAGTAGCAATCACGACTCTAGTAGCAACATTCTTAAAATATGCGGTGCGTGTAATCACTTGTTATGTTATGACGTGATTAATCACTATTCCATATGATCAGAATTTAAAAATAGTACATTGTGCATTATGGGGCGTAAGAAGGGAATTACTAACGAGTGTCCATTAGAAGGCCGACGCCCGAGGACTCGAGTTTGTTATCCCCTTACGGCCCGTGATACATACAATAGTTTTCATGACATTGCGAGAAAAAAAATGCAAAAAATTAAATTATTTTGTGGCCAAGCACTTTACAGCTCCGCAATAGAAAGACGCTTAGAAAACAACTAAACAAAATAATGGCTACCCGCCACTACAGGGGCTACTACAAATTTTTTTCAAAAGGGGCTACTTCAAAGTTCGTGTCGTACCGTCCCTCTCACTCTCGTATTAAATAATATTAGCGTCAGGAAAACGATATGAACGATTCGATTAATTAAATTAGTTCAAAAATAAATAATCTCTCGACCAAATAGGAAATGCCGTATCGAAAATGCAAAATTTATGTTTTTGCATCCATTAGGTTGGTGTTAGTTAAAGAGCTCCGACAAGACTCCTCTTAAGGCGATCGTGCGGTTCAGACTGATAGACCGAATATGACAAGTTAATTGAAACGAGATGAACGATGGCGCAGAATATGTTGCTTGAAATTTATATCTTGTTGCCACTTATCTGGCTGTTTACACCAATGATTCTATGACTAATAGTCTGAAAATGTTTAGATTAATTTTAGCTCTATTAAGTAGACTCTTTGAAGGTGTTTTCGTTCATCTTTCATGCTGAAAGAACTGAACGGATTTAGATGGTTGGTTTGGTGTGTAAAAAGCTGAAGAAACGTCTAGAATAAGATAAGCTATTTTTTATCCCAATATTCCCACGGGATTCGTGTTGAATGGGTGAAGACCAAAAAGTTGCACAATGCATACCTTATTGCGGGTAGACAGAATTACTATTATTTTTTCCATCGAGACACGAAAATTATCCATACAAATGTATGATTAATTTTGATGTCATAATGGAAAAAAGTAATAGCAGGTACTTAATTCTAACTACCTGCGTTAAGATGTCCCATTTTTGGTCCTCACCCAGTAAATCTCAAAATCTCATCGACGATTACATACGTGCACATTATTACATTTCTCAGACATGACATTTTTCACTAGTGTTTGTCATAGGTAAAACGTAAATGGAAACTACGACGTAATTTTTAGGAATGTAAATAAAATTCTGGAATTCTAATTCAACTACCTGATACCTACTGGTTTATGCGAGCGAAGCCGTAAATAAAAAGCAGTACGTACATCCTTCTGTTAAAACGTGAGCACGTTGATGTTTCCTTCGCTCGAACTGAACAGTACCTATCCATTAAAGATCGTTGGATAAAAATTTTAATTTTATGTATGACTTAATTAATTGCATGTATCAAAATGAGCTACGATTGTCGACTCGATTTCGAAGTGCATTATTGTGCTTCAAGTGTAAAATTACGAAGATTTATTTGGCATCAAGTCCACATTTTTAGAACAATGCTATAGGAATTTCCCACGATTACAATTTAACATTTTCGAGCATTTGTTTTGTCACTGGTTTGGTTTACGGTCACTGGTTTTCAATTTTATTTCTTTGCTTAACACTCGACTTATTAACGCACTCTAAAGGGACGTCTCTCATAAAATAAGCTATACGTATATGAGTACCTACGCGTAATTTTAAGAGCATAATTTGCAGGCCATTTAGAACGGTAGGTACTTATTAATTACTTGTCAACTTCTCTAATGCCTATTGTATTCTAATTTATATATATCTGTTTAAGAACGCTAAGGCTAATCTAGTCACGACCTCTTCTTGATGTCATTGCAATATGCATAAAGTATAACTGGTGTTAGAATAACTTGAAATCTCAGAGACTGATAGTTTTTTACTGTGGTAGCTTTCGTAGTGCGGCAAATCTCGTTGTCATGAGTTTATGAATGGAGCTGTCATCGGCGAAAAAGTCACGGATAATAGTTTTTACTCGCAAATTGCTTTAGAAATTTGGTCTCTACCGATTATATGAAATCAAATAAATTGTTGGTAAAAGTTGCCATCAAAGGTGGAGATGTCAACAAGCGATTATAGCAAGTAGGCATTTTTTAGGCCAGCGTATTCGTATTTTGTAGGTATCGCCATAAATAGCAAACTGACAAAGTGTAAACAAGTTTTTGTTCCTGACTTGCTTCGCCAGTGCAGAGGTTAACCTCTTTTTGTTTGTCTGTCTGATAATAATCTGTTTACTTGACAAAAATATTTTCAGTTGGTCTATGATTTGTTCTTTAATTGAATCTCGGATACCTTACATATGTTTGTATGACCCTGATAATGAAGCTAGAGGTCCTGAATTCCAATCTTAGAGTGACGAGGCAAACATAGGTGTGATCACTAGTACACACAGTACAAGATTTACTGAAAATTATCTCACGTTTTCTGACTACGATTTCTTATTTATTGTTACTATAGTAGGTAAAATATGAGGTATACTTTGAATAAAAATAAAATATCCACTTTGTTATTTAGAAAGTAAGTTAAATGACTGTATCAACACCAGTGACAACACCAAAGATCACCAAAAGACGAATAGAAAGTGTCTTGATGGATGCCTGAGAATTAGAATAAGGCGCTACCTAAGAAGTTGACAGTCAACGATATAAATGTTGCATCTTACGAAATGTATAAATTTTGTTTTGAGCGTGTCAGCCATATGTGTAAATGAAATGCATACTTATTGCGGGAACGGAAAACTTTGTAAACTATATTTTTACAATCGTATATTTATTTACCTACAAAAAATTTTAACATTACAGTTAAAACACCAATGCGCTGTAAAATTCAAGTTATGCAAAATAAAAAGACCTAAAAAAAAATGAACTACAAAAAACTGATTATTTATTAACTAATTAATAACTAACTGAACATTGTAATATTTCTTAATTTTACTTTAAACTTTCATGTGTTCATATCTGGTCCGACGGCAACACAATAATAAAGTAATGTAAAACATAATCTGTTATGAAAAACTGGCCAAGAGCGTGTCGGAAATGCTCAAGATAGGGTTCCGTAGCCGCTAGCCTTTACGAAAAATCAAGTAATATTTTTCTAAGAATTTCGCGTTTTGTATTGAATCTTCCATGCTTAGGTATATTTTATATCTTAGGCTGCTATTATTTAAATACTCCTAAACCGAAAAATCAAGTAATATTTTTCTAAGAATTTCGCGTTTTGTATTGAATCTTCCATGTTTAGGTTTATTTTATATCTTAGGCTGCTATTATTTAAATACTCCTAAACTACTAATAATTCTCAAGCAAACTTAACCGTTATAATTCCTTTTAAATTTGATATATTTAGGTACTACCACCATAATTATTTCCAAATTTGATTTTAATGAAAATTTGCAGTTTAAAGTTGAATATTTGGCAAACAGATCAGTCACTGAATCGAAAAATCGTCTTGACAACACTCCCAATAATTTTATAAGACCGATCCAACGATACCCCACACCATAGGGCTGGATGAGAAAATAAAAATCACAATTTAAAAAATACAAAAAATTAGCACTCCCTTAGTAATTCTACCTCTGATTACGATTGTTATTTATTGTCTAAATATTACAAGCATATTTTACTAATAGTCTGGTAGGTAGACGTTCAATAATCGTCATCACTATAATAACACCGGGGTCTCTATAATTTGTAATACAGATCCTCTTAAAAACCTACTAATAAAAATTTCACCTCTTGGCTGTCAAAAGGCTAACGTCTACAGCCGGTCACGTTTCTGCCATTACGCATCCCAATGTTAAGACGATACAAAGGCCCGCATCGTTTAGCTCATTTTTAATAACCGAGCTTCCTACAAAGAACAATTGCGCTGTATCAACCCTGACATTTGGTTTGCATTTTTCGCTCCAATAGCTTCTTGGGAAATGTGTGCCCTTTCTAGATAAGTATTTAGATTGATTTCGTTTTTAATTTGCTCCAGATATTATGGACGGTGTCGTAACTAGCCTTTTATGCGCATGGTGTGAGCTTCTACTTTAATCTAAATCCTGTTCCCAATCTTGTTATTTTTACGCCCCAAAAGGTGAACGGTAGGTAAAGCTAAGTACTAAAATAGAAGATTCCATCCAAAAGATCTGCCTGTGGCAGGGTTCCCGTTATGCTAGCTACTTAACCCTTTGGATCGCAAGTGCGATCCGTTGGGGCTGTGATAATTACCAGCTCTTGGGTCCTAGAAGCGTGGACCAACCGGGGCGACGACAGGGTCTTTTAAAAGACTTTGTGTCGGCTGACGCGAGCCCTAAACTCTCAACAGCAAAAAGACTTGCATATTCTCTAATTACTGTACATATCGCAAATTGGAATGTCGAGAATGGTAGTGGTGACGATAAGAATTTGATTGGAATTCTATTAGTGTGACAGATTACTACGACTAAAGGTATCGAATGCAGTCTTCCGTAAATGGAAGTGGATAGTGAACACTCAATATTTATACTTATTAACCTTAAAGGTATCTGTTTTCTAGATAGTGCAACTACCTACCAGTATTGTAAAGCGAGTGTGTGAATGGTCTCAAGTTAGCTGCTTTATCTATCTTATCGAAATTAAATAGATTAAAAGTAACTGAAAATAAAAGTTAAACAAAAGTAAGACTATCGTAGAGTCCGCTGCGTGGCTCGTGTTGAGGTAGGTACAAACTCCAAAGTGGTAGAAAAATATTTTTATATATTTTTGAAGTTGATTAATTTTTTGCAAACTTTTTTTTGTCGCTTGTTCAGTGTGACTAATCTAGAATTTACAGTAGTTTAATGGTGTCTGCTCGTATTGATAAAGATAAAGTAATGATGAAGCGTAGATCAAATTTAAATAAGACTACATGAGAAGCACCAGCTTTTAGATAAAAAAAATCATCAGAATTGGTTCTATTGCAAACAGTTCTGAGGTAACACACGTTTAGAAAAATAAAATTGAATTTAGAATATCATTCTCTCCTTTTTCGAAATCGATAAAAAAAAGTCTGAATTGTTGACTTTAACCCATCAACACTCAGCTTAAAAACCCTTTGAACTAAAAAGATGAAATTTTAGGTAAAGAGTTTTACATAGGTAGGTATATCGTGGGTATATCCACGGGAATTAAAGTTCTGAGGCTGTAGGTATTGTCTAACGCGCTGGCGTTTGCCATCGCATTCACCATCTCTTTCTACCCTCGTCTTGTACAATATGACAGAAAGAAGTGGTGAAAATGATTGTGATTCCAACAGTGTTCGACTATAAGGCCTCTGGAATGAGAATAAGTATACCGCGAGCGCGAACTAGTTTATACTAAAAGCAAAAAAGTATAATTATGACAGCCATCAACTCAACACCCTTACACTTCCTTCTAACGTTTTTATGCTACTTTTTATTTGCAAGCGTTAATTTAGGTGCATTTATTAAAACGTGTAAATTGGGTATGTATTAGTCTCATTACCAGTAGTTACTTCCTACCTCTTCAAGTTGGATATCATCTAACCTTCATCAATATGTATGACCACGCCTCTACATCTTTATTTAACGCGTGTTTGGTTCATGTTGCAGATAAAATGGTAAAGCAAGTTGAACCACTTTAACCACTTTAATAGAGACTTCATAATGTTTTAGTTGGTTTTAAAACAAAGGCGCAAAAAACATGTATCAACAACACTAAAGTTTGTATGGGAAATGACGTATTAATTTTGATCGACAGTAGTTTGAATGAAACAGTCTCTCGCTATAATAAATATACCAAGTCTTATTTTTATAAATAACTAAGTAATTTTACTAGAAATTCTAGATGCCGATTTGCGGCAATGTACATACCTAAGCCCAACTAATGTATTATAAGCTCATATTTTTATGCTCTCTGAATAATTTTATGTACTAACGTACTTCAATGTATTACGAGTAATTAAAACAAATAGATAATGTTGGTATGTAATAATTTTGTAGGTATTTTTATATTTTTAGTATAAGGCAAGTACTTAGTGAAGTGCCCATTAATGGGGTCAAATTACTATTGCATATGAGTTTCACAGTAGGTTCTTGAGAAGAGAAAGTTACATCTTTAGGTTAAATGTTCGGCTGCAGCATGAATTGGACATTGTATTGTTATAAACTTATAACTTAACCGTTCATATTGATTCTGTCGTAACCTAATTTGATCATTACAATCACAATAGAAAGAGTCCAATCTATTGAAAATAGTTTGATTACGTTGTAAGTTTTTACTAAATTAAATTTATAAAATAACTTTTATGAGTTTTATGCCACTTTGCCAATCTATGTATATAATTGTGAACCATTATAATATGCGCAGATTGTGTTTAGATATACAAGCAATTCGTCGTATAAGTTTGATTGGTATGTTAATTTAATGTCACTTCATTAGCCTTATAATTATGTAGTCCTTGCAGAACAATTTTGTGAGTCAAAAGCTAAAACGCAAAATGTTTTATTTCTTGGTTTTAACTCTAACACACGAACAAAGAATTATATTTTATTTCCAGAATAGTACATATTTTATATAGGTAAGGTATGTAGGTAAGTATTTGTGTTTCCGACCTTTTATTATTCGTTTTATTTTTAGGTATTCTGGTATTCTGTTAATACCACGTTAATACTTAGTTACTACGTAAGTTTACCATATATTTTTTTTGTTTTACGTTTTTTTTTGTTTTTAATCTTTAGTTTGAGGAGTAACTATTATTTAGATGTCAATCTTAACATAATATACAGGGTGTCCCACGGTTATGCCACATGGAGGGAAAGTATCTTAAATATTGGAGATAGACAATTTCACTGAAAAAAACCTTTTATTTTTAAAACAATTTAAACTGCATTCAAATAACTTATAATAACCGTTATCTGAACCGGGAATCGAAACTGCCAAATGATTAAAAAAAAATGTAATTCTGCGGTATTGATCTAAAGTTTCAATCACAAGTACCTATTTTTAAATAAAGAGAAGACCATGTAATTTGACATTTATAGCTTCAGGAAAATTAATGCAATTGTATTTTTTTACAATTTGGTGGGTTCGATTCCTGGTATAGACTATAGACAGAGTATTTTTCAAAACACATTATCTACATGTAGGTAATATTTAAGATAGGTACTTTCCTCACACACTGTAACACCAAACTTATCTGTGAATCGAAAAGTTTTAATGTCGTTCGTATAAAGTATAGAATTCCTTCGTCTGATTCACAGATAAGTTGGCAAGTCTGTAGGTATTTGTTTATCATAGACGAATCGAAAAATATCACTATACAGGTCACAAGAAAATAGTACGGTTAAATAGACTACACTGTAGCGTCAACCGCCAGTCCTGTTGCGCAGTATCACCACGCCCCAGTTACGGCGGCTTATCATAGGTCCCAGACTGTGAATACACTTTTACTATTACAAGGATCAAATTACATGACTTATCTACTGATACTGGCTAGTATATCTAGTAATTACTTATGTAAAAGTGAAAACATCCGCTTTGATATAGGGTAGGTATAGCGGTTGGCTAATTTTGGAAGGTATTCGGTTAAATCGATCATAAATTTCAAGTAATAACCATAAATTAAGTGACTTTACTTTAATTACCCGAATTACACGAACCGAACGCTGATTGCTCGCACAGCGTGCTAAAACACAAGCTTTCAGTCGATGAGGCATCACCATAAAATTAATATTGTGAAATATCTTCAACCTTACACATTCATTTGGAGAGGTACCTACCTAAATTACTTTGTTACGAGGCTTTTAGTAACAGCCATATAAGTTTATTGCACTTTGCAACAGCTCCAATAATTTGACAACAAATTTTAGGCGACGCATACGTTAATGAATCGCTTCATAGAGTCTATAAAACTAAACGATGTTTAGTTTAAATAAAATTCGACATAGTAGGTATCAGACATCACATCACTGTCACTTTTTGTTATTTTTCTGAGCTCAGGAGTGACAAACGAGAGGTGATCGAGCGGCATAACTTGTCGCTACAAAACGGGCACTTTCTTAAGTTCTTACTAGAGATTACATGTGCTCGGTTAGACTAGTTTGGTCACTTTTCCTGTCACACGAATTAATGTCTTAATTACAACTGTCTCCGTGACATGCCGGGTCTTCTTGGTAGTGGCTTGTGCAATGCCCCAGTGTAAAAGTATTGAGTTATTTCTAGTCGGAATCATGAGTTTTTGCGCTCACGCCGCAACACGACTGTCGGCACGTGTTTGAGGTAATGTCAATTTTCTAGTTTCAGCTGCTTTCTCTCTTTGACGACTCACAATTATTTTGTGAAGGGCCTTTTTTCTTTTCTAAAACACAACAAATAAAATGCAATACAGCGATAAATAAAAGACGTATATAGTTAGAGTACCTACTAATTCCAAAAAAATACCTACGCAAATCATGTTTTTTTTTGTAGCAATTAGAATTATCTACATAATGTCTTTTTTCCCTGTCATAATAAACTATTAAGACTTCGAAGTTTATCGCTACGCTAGCAACAACGCAACACAGTTTTTTAAACATAACATCCAATTGGGTCATCATATAAATTGATTGCTTAAATTAAGTCAGACTAAGCGATGGTTACGTAATAGCTGAAACAAAAAGTAATTGTGTCGATTGTTTCCAAAAATTTATAGACGGAGAACAAACCAGTTTTTTAATTAAAACCTGTAATATTAAGTGTATATAACTTTACCTACCATTATTATGTAGGTAGGTAAAGACAAACAACATTTGCATATACCGAATTTAAAATCGATGCCATTAATCGTTGAAGAGTTCCGTCCTGCGGAGACGATCCTGGCTGGACTACCAGGATGTCACTACCAGATTATTGTATTGTCACGCAATTTACATAAGATAACCAAATTTCAAGTCAATCCAACTACTGGAAGTTGGTCGAATTTAACTTGCAAGATTTGATTACAGACAGACAGATACAACGGGACAGGTGAAACTAAATAAAATCTTGTAAAAATATGATGTTTCAGCCATTTCGAAAAACTCACGAGGGTTACAGCTCACAGAGCAACAAGTGTTTAAATAGTAGGTACAAGTAAAACGGAAATGTACCGCGAGTACTAGACACACGCAGCGCCTGCGCCGGCCCCGCAGGGCTATCGCGGGTCAGAGGCCGCGGCGACGACTGCCGGCCCTCTCGGTCACATCTATACATTTGTTTTAAACTAGCTTTACTCCCAGTTTCACTCGCCCTACCCTTATTTACCCTTATTTGAATTAAAATATCGTGAATTTTGCAAAAGTTTCCAAAAATTATATTGTGGTCTTCATTAACGTTTCATAAAAATGCTAAATTTCATGTCTCTAAACTTATGTAGGTACCTGTACCTGTCGAGATTTTGAAATTATATCCCGATCATGTGACAATATCGGAATAAAAAGTAGCGTATGATACTCGTGCAATTCCCAATATCCAGCTATCTGCATACCTATCTAAATCCGTCCAGCCGTTTTAGAGTGAAAAGTAAAACACACACGCATGCACAAATATTAATATTGGTACCTAGCTACTTAGTCCGTATCATACTCATGCGTGTTATGAAATTCGAGCCGCAGGAGTTCCCGTCCGTATAAATTGCGTATTTTACGAATATATCGAGGCAAACGTGCTTTCCATCTTAGAACGGCACACCTGACTACGATCCTGGCCCTATACCTACTACGAAGTGCAAAATTCGAATTTCTTATCTTGCCGTCCCGTTGACGCTAATATTATTTAATACGAGAGTGAAGGGGACAGTATCATTCGAAGTTCGAATTTCGAATTTCGTAGTAGCTCCCCAGATCTCTATGATGTCCGCGCCCGAGTTTGTATTGGTAGGGAACGTTTGACAATTATTTTAATCAACAGTAGTTGGATAAATATTCAGCGTTTTTGGGGTATTTTTACGTAATTAGTGTTTTGCAAGGTGTAGGTATTAAAAGTGGTGTTGCTCAGGGTTAAGTTTTTATGAAAACTAAAGACAATACCGATGCTTGCTTACATAAGAATTGTTCTTCCGTTGTGCTGATAAACGTGAATTGGTAACAATGTTTAACCGACTGGTCAAATCACTCCAATATTCGCCCAGCTACAGCTACTACTCGTCGAATACAATAGTTTTTATGGGTTGCAGATAGTTAGCATTAATTTCTAATTTCGAGCTCTCATGTCACGACTTTAAATTCTTAAAAATAAGTCTATTGGCGTCAAACGAGGACAAAACTAGTTTGATTTGCTTTTTTGCATAAATCAGTAGGCACCTAAAGTTCGAAATTACCTATCAAATCAGATCTCATACAACACGTTTACCTATTTGTTTATACAGGCCCGATCGTTTACCACCATTACATATATTTTATTTACACGATAGGTCGATAATTTTACTAAGCTCATTCTAAAAAAGTCGAGGAATAACAAACCGAGGTTAGTAATTCATAGGATCTTAAAATAAAAAAATAAATTACTTTATTTTGAAGGCAATTCGGTGAATGTTGATGGTTAAAGCGGAAAGCTGTTGGTTCCCCGTAAACGTAAATCAGAGCTCGCCGCGGCCCGCGGGTACCGATCAGCTTTGGAGCTATAATGCTTGCGCATGCGCATACTCTAGCCCCATCTTAGCGTTACTTTTAAAGGTTAGTTACTTCTTCGTGATCTGATTAGAATCTAGAAATTTTGCTTTTAATATGTCACGCAATATTCATCTAAAGTAGAAATATTCATCTAAAGTACTCGGCAGAAATAGAAACAAATGCTGCCGTCAATTTATTACAAATGAAACAGAGTCAGGAATAATAATTGTTATTATAAAAGTAGGAAAGCTTCCGATAACAGCCAGTGATGTTAATAGAGCGAAGCGAGTTTTTAAAAACCAAAACGAGTTGAGAATGACCTACCTACTTACGAGTATGCTTTACAATACATGCATACTTAATTACCGAGCAAGTTCATTGTAAAATATTATTAAGTTATGTGTCACTTCGTATTTTAATTCAAGTACCTACTTCGGTGACGAGGCTAAAATTCGAAAACACGCGTTTTTCTGGATATAAGACCAAACTAAATCGATTTTTTGTCTTCGAAAATTCCTAGACACCAAATATCACCGAAAGCGTTAGAGTAGTTTTTGAGATCCCCGAAATACAACAATTGTCCGTTTAAATATGAAATAATAAGCAAGCAAGTCTCAATACCCACATCATGTTAAGGAAACACAATCTTATAAAACTATTAGTTTCATAAGTCGATGAAGGAACTGAGCATAAAGGAATTATTAAAGTAATCACTATTTTTCATATGAAACCAGAACGCGTAGTCAATATTATCATTGTAAAGTGGTAAATCCAAAAGATCAAATAACAACGCTTTTGTCTTGAAATTAAAGAAACAAGGCATGACCTAGCGGCCTTGTTTTCAAAAACAATTGCTTTGGAAGTTTAGGAAGATAAAAGTAACGTGGAACGAATAAACCAATCATTAAATATGTCCGAAAAAATTTGCAATCGGTCGTGGGAAAGTATTGTATAACTTCGGCGGGTATTGTATTCGTGATCATCAAATGGTATGATTAAGTGGGTGGTCATGTAAATCCTCACGTCACAGTGACCGCAATGCTCCATGTACGTTCGCGTCATGTTCTTGCGTTAACAGATCACAGATCACACAATAATGCGGATTGGATCATTCGATACAGGATAGATAATCTAAGCATTGACGTCAGTCAAGTTTGAAGATGAGCAAAGGTTGTATTTGATTGCTCGGAGAGCGATTTTGATAATTATTGTTAGTTGCAATGCTAATTGATTAATTTGATTGTTTTATATACCTAGTTCTATTTAATATACTTAATTGTAAAGTGTGCAATGGGGGCAGAGGAGACAACTGATACAGTGTTACGTCAACTGCATTGATGTTATATGGATGCGATTATATTACCTATAAAGGACATTTTAATAAATTCCATGTTCGTTTTTAGGGTTCCGTACATCAGATGGCAAAAACTGAACTGTTATTAGGATCACTTGGGGATCCGTCTGTCAGTACGTCAAAACCTTTTTTTCAGGAATGCATGGAGATATCAAGAATACTCAGGTCTCCTACCCCATAGATTATAGCAATGAAAAAATAAACAAAGTCGACGCAATCGAAATATAAATCGTTTAAAAATATTTTCCATACATATTGCCACAGGTTTGTATAGGTAGATGTTGTGTACAAAATATTGACTTAATTATAAAAGTTAGTTCATCTCCTAAAATTAGACCAAACTTACACGATGAAACACTATACTATGACGAACTAAACTCTATCGTGGGTCTTGAGTACTCTAACTTAAAGTGACCAGCATGTACAAAATAAATGAAGCTCGCTATGTATCAACGAGGTTGAGAGGTTGTTACGGGCTCGCGTGCCGAGCAAAGAGAGTAATTGATGAGCCGCCCCGTGCCACGTAACGCTTGCGCCACGCTTGCCCAATGCCCGATCCCAGTCGCCACACTGCCCACTGTCTAACGGACATCAAATGCCACGCCGGGCGACGCCGCCAGACCATCACTCATCGCATCAGAATTAATGCAATACCCTGACGCGACCGAAAATATATGAAGCATCAAAATGCCATCACAATATTTTATAATATGTATTCATCTAAAACATTGACGTGTCTAACCCTCAAGGTATATGTATATAATGTTTATAAATATGTTGATTGTTGACGAGCAGTTTATCTTGTCGGTTTACGTAATCAACATTTCTGTTAATAGTCATACGTAGTAATTGAAGCCGCTGATATGATTTTTAGAGTTAATTAATCGTGCTCTATATTCCCCGCGGAGATTTTACAAAGGCCATCGACTTCTGATCTGGCCTTTCAAGTTATATATGAAATATTCTCACACAATCAACTAATTAGTGACAATTGGTTGCTACGCGGCAACAGCGTGTGAACGTGACGAACCGATGACCGCCACCTCTTTATCGAACCTAAATTGTCAATTTCTTAAAATAAATTGGTTAGCGATAGAAAGATAATGACATTAATGACACTATTTTTTACGACTATTTGACTAACTTATTTACACAATCAATAGTGAATGAAACCATAGTACTAATATACATAAATTAAAAGAATATAAAATATTTTATAGCTTCTCAAGCCACTCGCCTGCTTCGAATTTTGAGTTGAACTCTATTAATTAACAAATAAGAGCGTTGACAGGTAACTCTAGTTACCAAAAACAAGTGAGTGGCTACGAGTAGGTGATAAAATAATACTAAAATGAAAGGAGACTACTTAAATATTTATATATTATTTATGTCTACAATAGATTGCTTCATATTCTTGTATCTTCAGGGACAAATTCAATACGGAGGTATGTCCATTGATTGGGTCACGAATTTTGGAAGATTCTCAATCTTTTAAACATGATTTAAAATGCGATTCTATGTTATTAGGCACGATTAATAAGCCAATGTACTTTGTTATTCAAAGTAAAACAAGAAGAATGCCATTATAATGTTTTAATGAATATTAAACACGACTTGAAACATAACAACCACTTACTCGACTTAATTAAGTCCTATCGCGATCCCCCTGGGCGCATCAGACATTCATTTACACATTATTTGTTATTTTAAATTATAGTTATTATAATCATATAACAGTTGCAGGATTTCCTCACAGAATTAGATTCTCAAATTACTCAAGCAACTGAAGGAAATCCTGCAATTAATTGTAGACGAATATAATGTAAACTAGGTATACTTATTTGTTTTTGTGTCATTTTATGAACCATTATATAATTTCTCTGGATTTAACAAGACAAAGACAAACGAGTCAAACGCTGAACTTGTGTACTTATTTGCATGATGCACTTTTTATAAGAAATGACTGATCCAATAGAACTGAGTTAAAATTGACTTCAAAAGTTTGGTTACACATTTTAGCTAGAAACAAATAAAACAAATACAGGAGAGTTTAAAATATGACTGTAGGTATCCGTATCATTGATGAATGATCGCTACGACCTTACAATGTTCCAATAGAAGAGCCAAATCTTTCCAATACTTTGCCATTATCAACTTCAGACGATCACTATCATTTCGCAATCTTCTATATATATAAAAGGCAAACCTGACTCACTGGGTTATATATCAACGCACAGCCCAAACCGCTGGGCCTAGGAACTTGAAATTTGGTACAGGGGTTCCTTTTATGATGTAAGTGAGCACTAAGAAAGGATTTTTGGAAATTCATCCCCTAAGGGGGTGAAATGGGGGGGTGAAGCTTATATGGAATTTGCTCATTTCTGGACTTAGAAGTATGAAAATAGGTACATAAGTTCTTAATTACAATTAAAAATGATTTGTTTATGTGAAATGGATAAAATTCCCCCCTAAAGGGGTAAAATGGGGGGGTAAACTTTGTATGGAATTTTTCTCATTTCTGGACTTAAAAGTATGAAAATAGGTATATGAGTTCTCGATTACAATTTAAAAATATTTGTGTAAGTAAATTGGATAAAATTGCCCCCTAAAAGGGTAAAATGGGGGGTAAAGTTTGTATGGGAATTCTCTTATTTTTTAACTTAGAAGTATGAAAATAAGTGTATAAGTTCTCGATTACAATTAAAAATTATCTGTGTAAGTGAAATGGATAAAATTTCCCCCTAAAAGGGTAAAATGGGGGGTAAAGTTTGTATGGAAATTTTCTTATTTCAGGACTTAGAACTATGAAAATCTATATATATAAAAGGCAAACCTGACTCACTGGGTTATATATCAACGCACAGCCCAAACCGCTGGGCCTAGGAACTTGAAATTTGGTACAGGGGTTCCTTTTATGATGTAAGTGAGCACTAAGAAAGGATTTTTGGAAATTCATCCCCTAAGGGGGTGAAATGGGGGGGTGAAGCTTATATGGAATTTGCTCATTTCTGGACTTAGAAGTATGAAAATAGGTACATAAGTTCTTAATTACAATTAAAAATGATTTGTTTATGTGAAATGGATAAAATTCCCCCCTAAAGGGGTAAAATGGGGGGGTAAACTTTGTATGGAATTTTTCTCATTTCTGGACTTAAAAGTATGAAAATAGGTATATGAGTTCTCGATTACAATTTAAAAATATTTGTGTAAGTAAATTGGATAAAATTGCCCCCTAAAAGGGTAAAATGGGGGGTAAAGTTTGTATGGGAATTCTCTTATTTTTTAACTTAGAAGTATGAAAATAAGTGTATAAGTTCTCGATTACAATTAAAAATTATCTGTGTAAGTGAAATGGATAAAATTTCCCCCTAAAAGGGTAAAATGGGGGGTAAAGTTTGTATGGAAATTTTCTTATTTCAGGACTTAGAACTATGAAAATAGGTATATAAGTTCTCGATTACAATCAAAAATTATCTGCGTATATGAAATTGATAAAATTCCCCCCTAATGGGGTAAAATGGGGGGGTAAAGATTGTTTGGAAATTTTCTCATTTCTGGACTTAGAAGTATGAAAATAGGTATACAAGTTATTGATTACAATCAAAAATTATCTGTATAGGTGAAATAGATAAAATTCCCCCCTAAAAGGGTAAAATGGGGGGGTAAAGTTTCTATAGTTTCTGGACTTAGCAGCATGAAAATTGGTATGCTAACAAATAAAAACCGGCCAAGAGCGTGTCGGACACGCCCAAAATAGGGTTCCGTAGCCATTACGAAAAAATTAAGTAATATTTTTCTAAGGATTTCGTATTTTATACGGAATCTTCCAAGTTTAGGTATATTTTATACCTTACGCTGCTATTTACTCATAAACTACTAATAATTCTCAAGCAAACATAGCCGTTATAGTTTTCCTTGAAAGTTTGATATACTGACTACCATCCTGATTTTTTTAAAATTTTTCCACCCAGCGGTTTAGATTTTAGAGGGGGGGGACGCTCGATTTTAATGAAAATTTGCACTTTAAAGTTGAATATTTCACAAACGCTTTACTGAATCGAAAAATCGTTTTAGCAAACCCCTAATGGTTTTAAAATACCTATCCAACGATACCCCACACTATAGGGTTGGATAAGAAAAAAAAAATCACCGCCACTTTACGTCTATGGGAGGTACCCTAAAAAAATTTTTTTTGAATTTTTAATTATACTATTTGGTTGGCATAGTTTACTTATATATCTGTGCAAAATTACAGCTTTCTAGCATTGATAGTCCCTGAGCAAAGCCGCGGACGGACATACAGACAGACAGACAGACATGGCGAAACTATAAGGGTTCCGTTTTTGCCATTTTGGCTCCGGAACCCTAAAAATGATCTGCGTAGGCAAAAATAAAGAAAGAAGAAGTAGCGTTCGATTTATTAGGGGGTAGTTTCGATGAGACTTACTTATTTCTGCACTAAAAATATGGCTGGTTACAATTTAAAATGATCCGTATGGTGTTGGTGACTTCAGTACGGGAGGGAATTTTTTTTATGCAAAATGTACATCTAAAATGTGGAAATTAAAATGATATTTAAAATGATGTGTTAAATAAATTTTCATATAATTATGCAGTAGCTACCTTAAAAATTAGTCATCGGGTTGTGCATTATAAAATCAATAATATTAAGGAAGCGTAATTTATGTGTTATTATCCGTTCTTATTTATCTTTTATTATTAAATATTATGTAAAGTGCAATTTCAAATATATACTTCGGGTTCTAAAGTAAGATTCGGTTCTCGCCCGAAGCATACGAAATAATTAATTTACTCTCGCGCTTTGTAAATACTAACACTATGGATTTAAAGTCCGCAATAAATGATTTGTACTTGCATAGAACTTTTCATAAACTAGCTTCAAAACGGGTAAAAAATATTGTTTATAGCGAAGTAAGTAGGTACTATAGTAAACTGTCACCTATCGTTTACGGCAGTACTTCGCTAGACACAGATATACAGATGTCACAATTATAACGGGAGTTAGCAACTATGCCCTGAAAACTAAAGAATACGCGGACGAAGTCGCGGGCAAAAGCTAGTCGATTATAACTTCTGTTATTTTTTCTCTATGCTCGTAATCTAGTGTGTGCGTTAGAGTTCAATGACATATAATCTGAAAACGTCTGGTTATGTATTGTTCTAGGACTTTTCTCGAACGAAATAAGATAATCAATAAAACGTTCTGTTGGTATTAAAGTCACTTAAGTTCTTTATCAGTTATAGGTAGAGTCATTCACGATGACGCGTCCCGTGTTTCTTATTACAATGTCATTAATGGCTAATTTTGACAAAACACACTCGTTCTAAGCACACTAGGTCTAAACACTAGGTGTACTAACCTTTTATTAAATCTATTATCTATTCTACTTACTTAGGTACTAGGGTCTGGATTACAGAACATAATAAATACTTAGTAGGTATTGTTTTTACATAATCTAGAGCTACCTCGATACAACCTAGGTTTTTAAGGCTAGAAGGAATAGGCCGTTACTGACCCAGTGAGATACACGTTTGGCCTCATCTTCACTTTTTACCAGGTGTAATAGGGGTCCATCACGGGTCAGTTCTATGTAAAAAAAAATATCTTTTTTGCTGACTGTACTTTTTATTGACACTCAAGTCTCTAGAAGTGACTGAAATTCCGCTTGCAAGATTTAAATACCAATGTGTTAAGAGCGTCGTATCACTGCAACAAAATGATGTCAAGTTTTGCCACGTTTATGACAAGCGAGTAGCTTTGTAAATTGGGCCCCCGCTGTTAATTAACTGATCGTCTAATGAATGTTACTAATCAATTGAGTTTGAAATGTGAGTAAAATCTATGTCACTATTGAGACCTCTATTTAAATACAACCGGTTCACTTAGTTGTTTTATTACTGCAACCGAAATTCCTGTGCTTGTAAATAAAAAAATAAGAAACCACCGATAGAGAACCTGTGAGAAGTTGTTGTTTCGTTACCCTCACTCAATTAAGATTTGTATTAATTTTATACATTTAATAATAATAATAATAAATATTATGGGACACTCGACACCAATTGACCTAGTCCCAAACTAAGCAAAGCTTGTACTATGGACACTAGGCAACGGATAAATATACATACATTTAAATTTAAATTTTAGACGACCAGATGGCCTAGTGGTTAGAGAACCTGACTACGAAGCTTGAGGTCCAGGGTTCGATTCCCGTGTCGGGGCAGATATTTGTATGAAAAATACGAATGTTTGTTCTCGGGTCTTGGGTGTTTAATATGTATTTAAGTATGTATCTATTTATATAATTATGTTTATCCGTTGCTTAGTATCCATAACACAAGCTTTGCTAAGCTTACTTTGGGGCTAAGGTCAATTGGTGTGAATTGTCCCGTGATATTTATATTTATATTTATTATTTATTTAAACGAGCAATTCTTGTGTACATATATATTAATATATAATCAGAATCTCGGAAACGGCTCCACCGATTTCGATGAAATTGAGTATGCATAGGGCTTTTCGGGAATGAAAAACCGATCTAGCTTGGTCTCATCTCTGGAAAAACACTGGTTACCGAGTTATAGCCCGAGCGGAGCACGGTCGCCCGGGTACTATATTTTAACGCGTGATCACGATTTCGACATTTGCCATCTTGTCAAACCATTTTTAGGGTTCTGTAGCCAAAATGGCAAAAACGGACCCCTTACCACCATGTCGGTATTTCCGCCCGTGACTAGTTTATTTTGTTTAGTGTAAAGTTA
The DNA here is from genome assembly GCA_037349165.1 of Choristoneura rosaceana. Lineage (NCBI taxonomy): Eukaryota > Metazoa > Arthropoda > Insecta > Lepidoptera > Tortricidae > Choristoneura > Choristoneura rosaceana. The sequence goes on from JAZBNJ010000026.1 coordinate 6,808,456, forward strand.
CCCAGCAACATTTTGCACATCTTGTTATAGGTATCTTTTTGGTCCTATATTTAACGGTATACCTACGTGGAATCTAAAATTTGTATTCACTTCACGAATCAGAAAAAATGTTTATTGTAGAACATAAGTAGGCTGTCAGATATAGAGTTGTTGAAGCATTTTGTGATCTTCTATGTCTTGGCACTGGGCATACAAAACATTAAATTGATACAAAATTAAACACACATAATCAAAATTAAAACGCTCCTGACTTCAATGTAAGTACAATTATTATTGACTCAATTAATTATTAATACTACGATGTACACACGTACATCAAACACAGCCTACTTATTAATCATTAGTGCTAAAGAAACTTTTACAACTGTAGTAAAAAAAACCGATTTAGCTCGGAGCCAGAAGTTAACACATATTTGTAGAATGTAACAAGTATTAAGTAACGGTTCGCATGACCTAGGATTTGAAGAGTTAGCTAAATAAACATACTACCTATTTAAGTAAAAAATCAAGAAGCTGCAATACTTCACGCTTGTTAGTTAATATACTTAACAAGCTTTAGAATAAATTTGACAGGAGTATTCTGGTATGGAAAAGTTGATAATGTGAGAGAGCCGTGGTGGCCTAGTGGTTTGACCTGTCGCTTCTCAAGCAGAGGATCGTGGGTTCAAACCCTGGCTCGCAGCACTGAATTTTTCGAAATTCATGTGCGAAATCACTTTTAAAATTTACCGACGAGCTTCAGACGGCTTGTAGACGGCCGTTGTTTTCATCGGACAACGGACCGTTTTATTTTGCCGGGCTTGCGGTGTTGTATGGCTTACAATGGATGTGTGTACATGCACCGGGCATTTGTCCGGCGACGAAGCCATACAACACCGCAAAAAATAGTCCGTTATCCGGGGAAAACAACGGACGTCTACAAGTGGCCTTACGGTGAAGGAAAACATCGTGAAGAAACCTACACAAACCAGCGAAGCAATTCAATGGTGTGTGTGAATCTCCCTGTCCGCACTAGGCGTGGGAACTATGGCCCAAGCGCTCTCATTCTGAGAGGAGGCCTGTGCCCAGCAGCGGGACATAAATAGGCTGGGATGAAGATGATGATTCTGGTATGTCATCATCATCATATCAGCCGAAAGACGTCCACTGCTGGACATAGGCCTCCCCCAAGGCTCTCCACTTAGACCGGTCTTGTGCTTTTCGCATCCACCGCGATCCCGCGATCAAAGGTTGTCTTTTTTGGTAGCCGGATCTCTGCCGGGGATTAACTGTAGCACCCCCTGCCCCGCCGTTACCATGGCCGCTACCGGAGCCAGGAATAGCGGGGCCGCCGGGGACTAGGGGTCTGGGCTTAATTTGTGGATTCATTATAATTTATATCTAGTACCTTGGGGGGAAAATGCCTTAGTCGCCACGCTTGGCAGGCGGGTTGGCGACCGCAGTAATACCCGATCGTTCGCGGAGGACGCTGCTGCCCATCCTCCGGTTTATCCCTTAGTCGCCTCTTACGACACCCACGGGAAGAGAGGGGGTGGTGTAATTCTCAACCGACACCACACGGCGGATTCTGGTATGTATTAGGCTCTTATCGGTGGGGTAGAATGCCACATGACTGGTATTATGGTAAAAGACGTACCAAATCGAATCTCGTCATTCCACAACCACGCCCACGCTTGCCAGACCGCTATCTACGTCTATGCGACGTATATATTGTTTTTATGCAAAAACCTACCATACCATTTAGGTCTAAATCAACATAATGTCAAACAGACCTATTGCCAATACTGCACAAGACACCAGCTCAACTCAAACGAGTTTATTATTAAAGCTGCTATCCTACACTGAGGACGACTGTTCCTGATCCCAAATAAACTGAAGTACCATCAAATCAAAAGGATTTTTGATATGATGCGTCACTAAAAACTGGATTTTTTGCAGGGTAATCTTAGCATAGTTGATGTCATGACTACAATATGAGCCTGTTCGCCTCAAATATTAATGCTATGTGAAACAGATTACAGATTGTTCTATTAGCGTCAGGATTGTCCTTTATTACCATTCAATTCTATATTGTAACTCATGAATATTGTACTTTGGTGGTACTAAGTTAGAGTTTACAATAGACGTTTCAGTGCCTACATTAAGGAATGAAGTGTGTCGTAAGCGCAAGAAGGCGCGATCTCGCACGACCAGGGCAGCGCAGCCTTACTGAACTTTGACTGACCTCTAGTTAACTCATCGTGGCTATAGAACGTGTTAAAGCCTGTAATTTGAGAACATTTGTTCTAAAGAGTTTAAGGAAAATATGGGATTTAATTATTTTATTTTTCTTATGATGTTGATTACATTGTCTAAAATAAATAGGTTCTAGATTTTTATAACAATTTTAGGATAAATTATTTTAGATAGCATTGGCATGTTATTAACATTCATCACCCAACTTTGCCTATAAAGCACGAACCGGAGACAACAATTTAATTCACAATGTTATGCGATCTGAAGATTAAGCCGCGTTATGTTTTGAATTTATCTTACAAAAACTTTATAAAATATCAAGGTTCAGCGAGTCACGGCTTTGGTTGCTTTAATCAGAATTGCCATGAAGTCATAGAGATACGGATTGACGCTAAATTAAATATTAATAGTCATCCAGGGCCTTGAATCCTAGATGGAAGTTTCGCGACCGTCAATGTCTTTAGTCCCGTTCTCTCCGTAAAGGTTCCACCAACAGATTATATTTGAGAAGTTTATCAAGACTATTTCGACATGCGCGTGACCCGCCTGATTCGGAGGCACCCTTTGAGTTGCCGCGATTCGCTACGGGGATTAAAAACAGTGCCATATATCACGAGAACCGTGAGGACATTTGCGAAACCATCTCGTAGACTAAACAAGTTACAAGCGTACAGAGATATCGAAATGTGAAGAAACATGCTAATTTTAATGCAAGCGTACGGTTAACTCGTAAAGACAAGGAAAATATTCGTTTGATGACTTAAATTACTTATTGGCTTACATTTTCTGAATTTAATAAAATGGCTATCTTCGTAGCCGTATTTATAATTGTTTCATCTAAATAATTCTTATTAAATATCGACAAGTCACAAACGCATATACAGCTCTACCTCCATTACATTTGTTCCAATTACAACAATTAAACAAAATAAGTTGATTTTCTTTAATCCCGGACTATTTTGCCTAACTAAGCGGGTTGTTTACCCTCACCAATCAGTTGACATTCGCGGTAGAATTTGTCCTAACAACCTACTTTCATCACTTACAAATTTTTACAACCGATTCAAAATCTGGTTTACGTGAACTTTGAAATCACACCTCTAAAGTTGCAGATGAAACAAATCTTTAGCGACTGTTGAAATGCTCGTAAATCAAGTGTGAGAATGAACGGGTGAGCACACGACGCCGCAACGTGTTATTATCCTTGCATGAAATGGATTCTTAAACCGACCTGTAAATTATCTCCATTGAGCAGATGATATAAGAAATAAGCATGTAATTTTGAAGCGCAACCATTACTTAAGTGATAGGCCAGGCGTTTTGGTGTCGAGATAAATAATGCCTGTCTATGTTGAGGTGTAGTCACAAGAAACAATGAACAGATGCAATGAGTTGTTATAATATTGTATGTAATATGCAAATAAAATACCTACATGAGACAAACATGAACAGGATCTACAATGTAGGCAAAGTTACGAATAATTCATACACGAATTAAGATGCAGTACTTGATGCATTCATTAAGCCATTTTATTTTCCGAATTCATATAAACCATTTACGAGAACAACGATGTGAGAGATTACGTCCGACGTTCTGTGTCAATGAGTGAACTCTCGCCCCTAGTAACAGTATGAACATCTCACTAACGCATGTTTTTGCATAGATTCTTCCATGCGCATGCATTAATTGATTTGATTGTATTGCAATGGCGTTGTAAGTCAAGTAGCGTTGACGTGGCTTTGGCTTTACACTCGACAAATGTCTCGTGATAAGTTATGATGACGCGAGCTACGTACGTTTCGCTTCCAGCGCTATCGAGGAAATGTATTGACCCTAAACGGAATTTTCCAAGTCTTTATGTCATATTGCAATTATTGAGTATATCGAAGTGATTCCGTTAGTGATTGCTCAGGAAATGGCAAAGACAATAATGAATACCAGTAATTCTTATTAGTGATATCTACTGAAGACTAAAATAAAAATATTTTAATAACAAATCAATGATTACATTTAGTTACTACTTAGTTGTGATGGACTAAAAAGGATCGAATAACTATAATTCGACGGTTCTGAAGGCGAAACGTCGCAAGAACCATTAGTTAGAAAAATCTGCCAAGTTCGTATAAATATCCAATGTTAGCAGAGCACTGCTCCTATTTAACGTAACGCCTGATTCAACAAATTATTAATCTGACGGTAGCATAAATAACATAAATTTATGAACACATGGCAACACACCATGTAATTGCTTTTTAAGGAAGACGTAATGGTAGAAACAAAGCCTGCCAAGTCTAGAAGTTGTCATCCTAAAACAAATGAAAGTCCCATTGTTTCCCATATCGTTCGGTTGCATCTGGCAAAACATTTGCATGCGTGAAAGTAGGTTGGTTACCATAGAACAATAAACTGAGTAGGCAGAGGTGTATGGCTGCGAGCAGGTGAAATATTACGTGTCAGATATAACGAAGCGGATATCTGGTCTCCATAATATATGACATTAATTAAGATTGAATGATGAGAAGCATCTCTGGTATTTCGATCAATATCAATTCAATAGAATCAATTTGATCAATGAAAGTGTAGTCATACGTTTAGAAATGATTTCAAAGAGGCGGAGATTTTTTTAGGCGGCGTCGTTTGTTGTATTTGGCCATAATGACCCCAGGACCTGTTCGTTCGCAATGGATAGAAATCAGAAAGTTTTTTCAGTGTTTCACAAGAACGCCGGTAATTTAAGACGCGATGGAGAGCGTCCTAAATTGATTATTGACGCTCGAGGTGCGACGCCACTTGCTTTAATTCCTCCATAGGGCCCCAGTGCAACCTGTGTAGTGTATCGTAACTTTATACCCGTTAATGTCAGCTGCAACATCGATTTCGTTAGGCTTTACAATTGAGAGAGATTACATGCGTCGCAAGGATGTCAACATATTCAAAAACGATTTGAGTTTTGTTTGACGTTTTTAGTTGCATGCTGTTCTGCAATCAGCATTCGTATTTTGTAATTTAACTACACAAGAAAGGAACCAAATTGTTAGAAAACTAACCAAATGCATTTTGTATTTTTATTATGAACTCTTAAAGTTTGGTATACCTAAGTAGGAACAGACATAGAACCGTTGTGATACCAATCGTTATTTTAATATTTAAGAATATTAATCGTCAATAATGGTGCTAAATTGAGTAAAGATTCGTCCCTGTAGAAGAAATATTATGGAAATTAAGCAAGATTGCCATTTATGCTAATCATCGAACACCATTATAACCTTGATTCATGCAATCTGCGAGGGTGGGGAAACAATCGGCACGTGTAGATCGCATTAACACTGTGAATGCCACGATGCGGCATTTGTGAACCAACCCCGAAGGGTCGCTCTCAGCTCATGAGACAGCCTGCTGACCTCATTTACCGTCACTCCATCGTGATATGTCTGATATTTTATGATTCAACTGGAACTATTGAGGTTAACATCCTGGTATTAATGTCGTTTGATCATTTTATTCAAATAAATTATCAATTAATTTAAGTATATCCGCGGATGGGTAAGCACAGCTAGACGTCTATCAATGAGATGGATAGATGACCCGGTTAAAGCCGCGGGTTCACGATGGGCGCAGGTTGCTTCCAACAGAAGCAACTGGAGGTCTATGGAGGAGACCTATGTTCAACAGTAGACGTCCTACGTCTGATATGATGATGATGGAAGTCTTATCTTGGCGTTATGGTCGTTTGATCGTTTTATTCAAATAAATTGTCAATTAAGTGAAGGATGTTAATAATAATACTGTACATAATCTGATGCTCATAATACGGCGCAATTTTATCCTGACAGAATTTACTTAATTATAATATAATCAAGCAGTCTGGCCGTATAAAAGTCGTTATCAGAATAATCAGAACACAGCAAATATAATTCATATCTAGTGGCCCACTGGTAGAGTGTGCGACGGAAAGTTACAGGGATCTGATAGCCCTGATAAGAAAATTAGCTCTTATCGAGACTGTATAGTAACTAAATATCACTCGAATGTGCTGCTATCGCAAATGATCTGTTTAATTAATATTATTGTGTCAGGTAGTACTTTGCACATGTTCAAATCCTGGAACAAAATCTTAAATCTATAATTGACGGGCACATGGATATTATTAATTAGGTACTAACTGGGGTTCGTGACTTCGACTTCGCATTCAAAATAGTCACAAATTTGAAGTGATCCTTAAACTTTTGGTGATAGTAATAATATTTTATCTTTTTCCCCAATATCCGATTTCATTGAAACAAAGCGTATAGACCACTGCTACGTCAGTTTTATAGGTAGATCCGGGATGAAATACATTCAGTTCCGTTTCTACAGTGAATAACTATATAGGCAGAAAGAATTGCAAACTAATTTACTCGTAGGTTCTTATTTACTCCTGCTGGAGTAGTTTTTCTCACATGCCTGATGATCTTTTTTGTGTATTACTAATAAAAAGAATATCTCTGTACTTTAAGCAGAGTATTAGTTAATGCTATAAGAAGTTTCATGTTAAAATTTAGGTCACACCTGTCGTCTTGAGTCCTGTCAAGGTCCCAATAATGATGGTTGACACGAAATATTCGCAAAACATTAAGTCGATGTCCGTGACAGTCAGCAGGTGTTGCATAATAATTATAAGTGCATCGAGCGCATGTAATCGCAAGGGCCAGGTCTAATGCTGACCTCTAGTGCGATGCACCTTAATTGCATTCCTGAAGTCGTACAGGGTCTGTATTTGACATCATCCAAGCTAAGAGTATAAAGCGGAATAAATTTAGAAGCGTAGTTAGAGTGATCTATGATTAATGCCGCATACTAGTAGCCTATCGCGAATATGCAATGAAAACACCCGACGAATTTTATTTTCTCGCCGCCCGAAAAATGATAAATAAAAATGAAATCATAAATAAAAACCTCGAAGGAGATTCCGTTTATATTACAAAATCGGTTCTTGGAATTAAGAAAAGTGTGGTAGAATATTATGAACAAAATCATGGACGAAAATTAATGTAGTATTTTTTAATTTTCCTTATTCTTTTATTTTAAGCTGACATATTACCAGAAGAGCAAAGATTCTGATCAATAACCTTTTAAGTATCGTTTAATGTGGGATGTTTTTTTGCTGTCATTTTTAACAGATTAGATTCCCAATTGAAGCAGGTGGAGATGACACCCATTAGTTTTTTCCACATTGAAAGACTCCTTAAATTAGATTATAATCTTAGGTAGTCTTCAATGCAAGCTTGACGCATATTAGTGCCATTAGAGTAACAATAAAAAGCCATAAATATTTTTATATACAAACTAAAATTCAAATGTTCTCGTACTATATTAAAAATTTACTTAAAGATGGTGATGTGAGCGAAGTCACGTAGCAACATTATTTCATGAAGTGCTGTTCATTTGTTACACATGTCTAGGTAGGTAGCTAGCTACTATTTCATGAATAATTAAATTGGAATATATACTGAGGCAGCTTGGTGTCGAGGTCGACGACATCTGCGCCTCTGCTCGAAGATGTAGCACGATCCATGCCTATAAACTCGAGTAGTTATAGTAGTTAGTCTTTTACCAATAAATACGTTGACGGTGTCCTTACGTGCTGCCACTGTTTGCGCACGTTTTCGAATAAAATTGGCTATTGCAGTCATTTAAGGGCATATGAACGGGCGAACAGTGCTAGCTCTCTCGTCCAATAGTTTTAGCGGTCGCTCGCTATAGCCGAAATCGCCCAGGAGAGCTACCTATAGTAGTTAACGTTAGCAGATATAGATACACAGCATGTTTTCTCACTTTAGTTTTTAGAAATAGAGCAGGTTCATGTTAAACGAATAGCAAGTCAAGCAACCTCCCAGTCTAATGTTTAACGTAAGCAAATAAATATGTCAACTTCTATTGATCGTAACAATATTTTATCTGCGAGTATATCTTCCAAAAATAAGATGTGCCATGTTTCAAAGCGCTTCGCCATTAGGTGGCTATAATTAATCGTAATTAATTACCATAAATTATTCCGGACTGTCGGATGATGAATGTTATTGTAAACACTTAATTTAAAATTGTTTTCACTAGGAAAAATACATGATTTTATCTTACACTGACGGTGTATGGCGTGCAGTGAGGGATGGCTTTCAGCCACTATACTTACTCTCTCGAATACTGGTCGGATATATTTTAGAGTTCGGAATAAAAATATCACGTGCACAGTCCGTGTAATTGTTGTTTGTTGCTATCTAGATGTTCTAGAAAGTGAAGTGCTATTAAAGAAAAAAAAGCCGATAAACCAATGTCTTTAAATTAATGAATAAATTATATTATTATTATTATTATTATTATTTATTATTCGATGGCCTCAAGTCACGCTCCTGCACTTGGAGTCCGTTAATGTATGTAGGCGGAAGGCCATGTTATGATATTGCTAACCCTATAGACTTTGACACTCCTTTTAGGAAATATTGGGACTGAAATGCCGTCATGTTTTTGTAGGTCGTATATCTGACTAGGGATTTGTTCTAGAAGAATAAGTTGCGAGCTAAGATTCATATAATTGATTTATTTATTCGTCTTGTATTAAATTTACCACCATCTGTAAACGCACATACAAATGTAATTTATATTATGTACGTATGTTGTTTTATTTTTTTATGATTATCGTACTAACAAATATCTACATCACCATAACAATGTTCCGATAAGGCAGGTGTACAAACAAAATAAAATACCATGAGTGTTAAAAGCTCGACAATATTGAAGACTCGTTATGTTTAATAGCAACGGAAGTACAAAACCGCTCAAACAGTATACCTACAGTATGTAAGTAAGTATGTCGGGCATGGCATAAATTAATCAAATCCTACACAATAATAGTCACTAATTGGGTGAAGAAGAAAATATCAGGATCGGAACCTGTGGAAAAATTGGGGGGGGGGGGCTATGCATGCGAAAGCAAAAAAATCTTTACCCATGACTGAAGACACAAAATAAAATGATAATATGTGTTTTAGTAGATTGTTAATGAAGGCTATTATTATTAATTTGGGATTGAATTTTAATGTGTGTTATTCAATGCTCTACCTACTTGTGTTTCCGTTCACTACCGATGCCATAACTGAGAGAAATTATTGCGAACTATTTAAGTGAATTTAACCTTAAACCTAAATTTTTTGTTTGTACTGGCATTTTTATACAAATCCTACTTGATATAATTACAATTTTCATTAAATTCCAATGAACTTGATCTTATGTCTGTACAACTCTCTTACTTTTGCCGGTAATTTTGTGAATAATCCTTAAAAGAAATATATCGGTGCGATACGTACTTTGTATATAGCTACCAACATTTTTTTTGCAGAAACAAGATTATACGTATTTGGATGTAGGATGATAATCCGAAAATCTCTAAATTTTACATAGTATTTCGTATAATTTAAGTGAAATAATCACCTACTTAGAAACACGAAAAAAATATACCTCTAATGAGCTTAGACACCTACGCTTGTGATACTATCTCACTTGACTACTTAACTCGGTTACCAGCCTAATCTGAAACATTAGGGCACGTGTATTGTATATCTGAGGCGAGACTGATTTTATAATTACATTGAAAAACCAAATGGCAGCAATTTATTAAATGTTTTGTTGGGCAGGATGTTATTTAGTGTGCTTATCATTAAAATTTTCCATGCGAATAATAATTGAAATTACCGTTGCTAACGAATAAATAATTTTTATTGTTTACGCTGTATTAGATTCGGTTTGGACTTTGTTAAAGGCATGAGCAATTTGCGTTGCGACATCCTCGATTTAGTATTTACAGGTTTGTAGTTATAGCAGCAGCTGTGCTAGTGTCAAGAGTATGCACTGTTACTTAAGACCACGTAGGCGCTGCTTTAGCTCCTGCCAAGTCGTTTGCGAATAATTTGTAAGGCCATTTTGTGTAAACAATTGGTAGTTCAGCCCAGTCGCACTAAAGATCGTCTTCGTGTACGAATGTGCGTAATGTAATGTAGGTACGTGTCGAACGAGTGTGAATGCCGACCGGCGACAGTGAGCTTATCAGGGTGCTATTCAGGTTGCTTGCGCAATCCAGCTATTGTGTGATGAATTAGGGCTGCTGAAGCTTACGTCCTAGAAATATTTTCATTCTCAAAATCTATATCACGTTTCCTTATTCAAGTTTGATACTAACTAACCTATATAATGGTTTTTTGTTATAAAGACATTTAGTTAGTTTTTGGCGAGATGAACTTAGAGTTTGCAAATCCGGCTTATGCTGGCATGTTTGCATGTGGTAATTTATTGGTGGTATGGCACTAACTGTAGGCAGCCCTGCGGGTGGCGCCCGCGCACTGGGCGACACCGCGGCGGCGGGACCGCCCCGCTCGTGTTTGTATCAGGTATGCGTATCAATTGGGGGCCTTGACCTGTCCGTCATCTCGATATGATGACTTGTCATTTAGAAGGCCGGTGAGAACGCGCATTCTATGATGATACGCTGCAATTTTTAGCGCCAATTTTAAGGTGTGGACTTTTTCAGTCGGATCTATTGGACAAACAAATGTGTTTTTAGGATCCGGTTGTTCAATCGCGACAAGTGATTGCATTGCTAACGAGTCGTGAAATGTGTGTGAAGTATTTGGCAACTTCACACAATTACCATGATTGTGTTAAAGATTGTTTTATTGGAGGTAACTGCGAGTGCGAAGGTAAGCGTGTTGGATGTTAAGTAGGCAAACTTCTAAAACAAGAGAAATGCTGTTAGAAAGCCCTAAGCGGTCTGCTGCTACTAAATACGTAACGCTTTGTTTGATAAAGTTGTATAATTTTTGTAACCGCTATGTAGGCTGTATCAAATATTTTTAATTTCCTTATATGTTGGAAATAATATTTTACACCAATTAACCAGACCTTGGCAAAACAGCTATCATACGGGTATCATCAGATGGGTACGTGCTATCAAGGTAAATAAGCAGACAACCTTTTTCTTTACAATACAAACATACTCGCGTGTATTATTGTTCACTGTTTGCTTGGCCGACTTCCCTGTTCAAAAGAAATTAATAATGTTTGTAATCACTTTGAATTTGTTGCTAGGTTGGGTGTGATAACCTTGTTATTGTCGAATTTTGACAAACATGAAAACATGAAATTTGAGTACTTACTTAATCTAAAAGTTTATACTCAAGTTTACTTAGTGAACGTGTTGACTAGGTGGTACTCCCTGCGTCGATTTATCGCTGTCTGCTAGATTACCAAACCAAATACATTACTGATAACATTAATTGCTGTATTGAACTTACTTGCGATATATATCAGCCAGTGCTGTCAGTAACGACATCTATTGTCGCAGATGGGAAACAAACTATTGCACCATCGATGTATCGCACGCGTGTTAAAAGATTTTTGTATAATTTGAGAGTTGCATTGTTGTTGAAGTTATATTATTGTAACTTTTAAACAATGAGAGTGATTTACAATTTAAGAATAACTTATTCATAATTTTTTCTTAGTTAAAATTTTGGAAATAAAAAGAGCCGCATACTTACTTGAAGTTGATTATCAAATTGGAGAATAGTGATAAAAAAAATGTGTACCTAATTGCGTTTTAAACGTTTAATAATTTGACCAGTAGGTACAACCTAACCCTAAATATTTACTATTAGACTTCACGCATCTTTGAAAGAAAAAAATAATGTTACAAGGTTATCTTTTGAAGTATCTTTTGTCTGCTCATTGTAATCGACGTCTAATAAATATACATGCGCAATCTAACAGAAAACTTCATGTTGACATTTTGTTCATAGCAGTATTCACAAAGGAGCAATTCATTGTTCAAATGCTAATCGAAACACACCTATATGCGAGACACAGTTTGAATTTAGAAGTGATCGTCTGAACACGGCACGTTTTCTTATGAAAATGTTTTTCTTCTTATTGTGGCTTCTAGTTGTATCGCATAATTTTTTCATGCTCTCTTACCTATTGCTTCAAAAAACGCAAAAAAACAAACGGTGAAACCATCATTATAATTCTTTGTTTTTATCTACTAATATATTTTATTTGTAATAGTTAAATAACTCTATTTTATATGGGCTTCTCGTAAATGGTGATTGGAAGTTGTAAATAAATAAACAAATTTATGAGCTGTTGTAAAACAGTTCATCTGCATAAAAATTAGTCCGGTGGCGGTTATCCTTGACTAATAAATAATGGTTTCTTCCATTAACATATTTTCCCATTAGTCAAGTTCATGATATATTAATAATCACCCAATCATCAAAAGGCGTAGGTTCGGTACAAGCTGATTAAAAGTTGTTGATTATCCGTTGTAGAAAGAAGCTAATGCCTAAGTGGAAAAAAATACTTGATAACTATTGTTTAACTTTGAACAATCGGATATGTAGACCTTTTCCTCAAGTAAAAAACAAAAAGTTCTGATACAAGTATGTTTTAATAAGATTATCTAATTATTATCACTATAAATTTATGTTCAGCTTTTAAAATATACCACTTTATACATACAGCTTTCATTTGATTATCTCGAATTCATCAAAATATGTTAATTTTATTACTAAGACAGATGTGCGTGTATTAAGTTAAAAAATGTTTTTAACACTTTAAATTAGCGGCACATTCTTGCGTATTAATCAAGTTGCAGCATGTGAGATGTCCCTGCGATGACTCACTGAGGTGCGTAATCTGTAATCAATGCCAGTGGCTGTAATGTGGTCATATTCGGCAGGTGCACTTGCATTGTTTAACACCTACATAAAAGTTCGGGTGCGTGAATCATGGTGCCATTAGATGTGATCCCACGTGCATAAAGCTAAGCCGGTGTGTCAACACGCCATTAGTCTTAGATAAAATCACAAAATTATTATGGCACTGCGGTTTCAAATTTGGTCACGCGAGAAAACATTACAAAGTTTTTGTTTTGCTCCATTATTAACTCTTCACTGTGAGTGTTTGAGTGTAACCAGATTTAGTTCTATCTAGTTGGCTTTGAATGCATTTTTACAGTAATGGTGACTGTTTATTGTTTCAATTACAAATCCTCATTAGTGTACTTAAGTGCTCGCCATACTTCATATTTCGAGTGAACCTTTTTTCAATCACAAACTTAACTTATGAGTTCAGGAGGCAAATTTTTAAAATCACTTCTGTGCAAATATCGTCCGTAAGTAATGACAATTGGTTTTCCATTTGGAATACGATTATAGTGTGTACCTAGTTTAGATCTAATTTAATTTTTTCATTTATTTAGTCGCAAATTTAATACGAGTATGAGTTGCAATTTTGAATTATATTTTCGTGGACTATATTGGGTATATAAATATGTAAAAATGTATTTCGTTGCGAGCATTTAATGTTCTAAAAATTTAAGTTCGTATTAACTTGCAATTACTTATTAAATATAAACAAACCCGGATCTGCCAAGGTCTATTTAACGCTCGCTACTAGATTACAATTGGTCATCGTCAGTGCATATTGCAACAAATCCATTAAGCATCGCGCACCCAAGAACCGACGTATAAGCATGTTTGTTTAACATCGTGTGTCGCGCGACCCCTGCGCATGCGACCTATCGAATAATTAATTAGCTCTATCCGACATATCTGCCGGCCTTGACTCAAATACTGACCTCTTGACATGCAGCTAAGTAACAGCAAATCTTCCATCACGAAACGGCTAGCGCTAAAACTTACTTCAGTGTTTGAATCAAAACTTTAAATGCGAAGGTTTCAGACTTTACTGGAATTTGTGTCGAAACAAAAAGCTATCAACGGATGATAATCTTTCGACACAATGAGCATTAACAGGTGGCTGTAAAGACCTCTGCACACGCTCTAGAGAATAGGCACAGAGTTGTAAAGTCTGTATTTAATTACAAACATTCGGCGGGCTTATGGGCGATTTGGATGCCTGGGTTTATAGCCGTCATTATATACCACACCTTACAAGGTAGATTAACGGAATACACATTTACTAAAGGGCTGATTGATGATCATCTTTGAATTGCCTCTATACCCTTTATGTCCCTTCCTCGTATCTTTGATAAATAATGGGATATACCGAAAATAAATGCATACAAAATTTTGTGCACACGAGTTATGTTTGCTAAGACTTCAAAATACGTCTGCGGGTGTATTAACGAAAAGCAAATATTATGTCACGTCTCGTTTTGCAACCTGGTTCGTACAATCACATGCCTTTTAATCTCTCTCTAATAGCAAAAGGTGAGTTACTTACCCAAGGATCTAGCCTTATTTAGACATATGTTCAAGAAGAGAGATGTGCTAGATAATCAACTTTAAAGTGTGACACAGTGAATTGAGATTCTTATAAAGCTTTCATGGACAAAGACTTGTAAGTAAGGAGCGCCGTCTGACCCGGAGGTCATGTCCAACAAAATAATTATACATATGTATAGTAACTGACTATACTCGTACACGGGGCAGGGTGACGTCACACCGTCCACAACCTGCGGGTCAATCTCCGAAATTATTTGACAAGTGACCCCCAAAAGCTGATCTAATAATATTTATCAAAATGCCAAATTATACAAAACTACACATTAGAACGCATGTTTCTTTTAAGATTTGCGTATGAGTAATGATGACTTTAAGCTCAAATTTGTGAGGTAGGTATATTACTAATGACTTTGGCATTAGCAATTTAAATTCGTATTAAGAGTCGTCTTTATTTATTTTAAAATATCGACTTACCGGTTGTATGTTACCTTTGTTGATCCAAACAGCTACGAAAAATAACTGCATGGGTAGGTCGGATCATACAATAACAATTATGTAAGTTAAACTGCCACTGAATTGGCTAATTTTTTACGTGACAAGTATAGCAAAGCTTGAGTAGGTACACTAACTGCGAGGTGTTGCATCCGACGACATGCTTAACTCGCACCTTCTCTCACTCTCTGGGTTACCCAACGAAAATATTCACTCCACGCCACTGCATATAGGTCGCACTGCTGGACACCGGCTACCTTTCGAATGAGAGCTTGGGCGGTAATTTCCACGTGGAATGTTAATACGCAATGTGTGTATGTTATAATACGCAAATTATTCTTATAAGCCGTATTTGGCTACGGCCCTTAGCAATATTTCTCCTTCAGTTCTGACAAACCACCTGTTTACCCGACCTTTACATATTAAAAGCAACATAAATCATCAAATTAATGAGATAATGCTCGTTCCAATAACCATTACATTGTTAATACAGTCACGCGCAGTAAATTGATGAGATTACATGTTTGTGAACGTCGCAAGTCGCAGAATATTATAGTGTTTATTCGACTGTTCAAGTATTTATGGGACCCAACACGCGTACGTTGTTGTTGTAAGTAATTTAGGACACTTTATATGCGAACACATGCTGCAGTATCAATAAATATAGCCGCATTATAATAAATTCTCAAACGATTTTGACTATTTATTGAGGTAAGGAAATGTAACCATTTGAGTACCTAAGATAAGAATCCTGTTACACCTAGCTTTTAATCGTAGTAGCTTTTAGAACTAATTATATTTAAGTTATTGTTATTCTAGAAATGTCACAAAAACAATGATTACATAACGAAAACGAATGTTTTAAGTGTTGGTACCTAATCCGAAACCATAAACGCAGACGCTACATCAAAGCCGGCCTTTAAGATCTAAGATTAATGGCTTACGTATCCGTAAGTATAAACTTAAACAAGTGATTTATATCAAAACAAGTTGGCTTATTTCCATGTTTTTTTTACCACGCAAAGTCACTCACTAGTAAATATGTTAGAGTTCAAAAAGTATTGCAGTCTGCTCTAAAATTAGTAAAAAGCGTGAGTTAGTTCATGTAGAAGTATAATAATAGGTTGATGATTATGCCTACACCCGTTCCAAAATAAATAATGTTCGTAATTATTGCACAAAGTACAAATGCATTTCTAAATTAGTATCGAATAAATGGATTGTATAGAACTAAACCTATTTCTCTGTAGAAGGCTGTTTTGCGGCGACGTTAGAAAATTATCACATTATTAGGACATACTTAGCCATCAAACAATATTTTACACACGTAGACTTTTTACACAAAAACTACGCATCGCCACAAGGTCTCGATATAATTTGGTGATTACTGAAAGACGCCGCAAACACGTTTAGCTCCGAAAATAAAACTAAATGTGGGAATTGTTGGTCTGAATTTGTTGCGCAAGCGCAGGCTGAGTGCATTCACAAATACCACATCACTTAACCTTACGCGCACATTGTTTAATGCAGGGCTTGCCAACTCAATCCTTATAGACAACACGAATTGGCGAGTGAATGAATATTCGAGCGCTTTGACCGCTCGGTTAAACATCATTACGATCCCACGATCATTAGCACAACGGAAGGAAGGACACTCAAAGGTTGACTGGAAGAGATCCCTTAAAGGGATAAGTTCGCCTTTGTACATATTTGTTTTTTTTGTCAATTGTATTTTTACTTATTTTGTAAAATAAAGAGTTTACATACATACATACAAGTCGCAAGAATGTTGATCACGCTAGATTTAATATTGGTAAATTGTCTTTAGTTTTCACAAAAATTTTACCTTGAGCATCATTTTTATATCTTTTAATAAAACTTGTCGAAATGGTGATGACGAAAAAAAACGCGACAAAAACGCTGCATCTTTAAGCGAAATGTAAAAGAAAATATCAGCTTTTATGGTCGCTTGGTGGAAAATATTGGATTGTTAGATTTAATCGTTGAACTGGACAGTTTAATGATAAATAGACATTTTTTTCTCAGCATGTGAGCATTAAGTAGTTATTGTTACCACTGTCACTTATTGCGTAAGAAGCTCTGGCCAGCGAGTCTTGACCTATACAAAGCAATGTAGAGCAAATTATGATTCTGGTCATCCCCTAGAATGGGCAACTAGTTAGTAATATAAATAAAAATTTAATTGAAAATATATAGCTAGGTCAATAAAGAGTTTTAAAATACAATACAATACAATAAAATACTATTTTACTGTCTATTTTGTCTTTCATTATTCTTAATAATAGGTCAATCGCATTCGTACGAGTGTGCGAAACAACAATATATTGTAGAACGACATTCTCTAATTACTTAAGTTAGCGTATGACATAGGGACACTCAAGTGCAAAAATATGTATACATCATACCATCATACCACTCAAAATGTTACCACGGCCTTATTACATCGGAATTAGAGACTGTGGTATATATTTTTGAAGAGTTAGATAAGCCCGCATTTTTGCACTCTACTATACACAAATCGCACGTATCATAAACCGTGCGGTGAACAACGTGCCCCATTTTGGGATGATCGCCAGGAATCTAAATTGATAGAAATAAATAAATGGTCCCGACGTGACGGTTAATAAAAATTGGAATACATAATATAGGTGCTTGATATAAGCAAATTTTTTGCTAGTAGGTATGTAAATAACTTTGAAAGCTATAATCATAAATTCACTAAAGGATATATTTTTTTCGGAATTTTACTATGAATAAAATATACTTGCTGTTGTAATAGCTGCATAATACCTACATTTATATTCTAATGTCTAGATCAAATGACAATATGCATGATTAAGTAAGTACATACGAGGTACTCAAGTAGCAGAAAATAGTGTATAAATTGTATAATTTACTTAGTAATGCGCATGCGTATACTATCATAAAGTTAAAACGGACAGTTGTGCAATTGTAATAAATAACCCAAGTTTGTGAATTATTTTTTACCTGGTATTAGTTTAGTCATTATTTTTTTAGTTAACATTATTCTCCTTTGGATTACATACTTAAAAATTAAAAGAATCTTTCGGCAATTTTCGAAATCGTGTAAAAAAAACAGATTTCGTTGAAAAGCGCATTGCTAATAAAAAAAAATACTAGTTCCGCTTGTCATCAGTATCTATGAAAATAAATAAATTAGAGATGATCTCATATAACTCACAATAACAGATTTATTCAATTTGCAATATCGATCCACCACTATCCACTTAGGGTATGTAAATGATAGCAGTATATCATCAGCGGACAATGCCTGAGTGATATGGTTTTGACAGTGTGGAACTAGCCCAGCGTCTCATTAGTAAATGTCAAATATTTAATGAGGCAGGCTTCAAACTTGAACTTTGCTGATGTGCCGATACAGGTGTCGGTCGGCGTGATTTATGAATCTCAAAGTGACACTAACACGGTATATAATATGTAACTACTTGTTATTAAATAACTATTGAAGATACGAGTGCGTACTATTATTTATCTGTATAAGACTTAGAAGGTGAAACCTGAAGTTGAGCAAAATATTTACGTATTTTTCTAAGTGTATATGTATGGAATATTGTCGTATTCACACGCATTTTGCAAAGCAGTAGCTAAAGTAGTTGCTATTTGCTTGCATGTCTAGGTAGGTTCTGGTGTCCTTTCAACCGCTTGAAAATTAGCTGAAAGAGATCCTTTTAAAGGATAAATTCACCTTTGTGCGTCTGTTCTTTATCTATTAAGTTTTTATGTTTTAAGTTTTTATTATGTTGATTTTATGTTGTTGAGTTGATACATTTATATTTGCGAGATACTATATTTATCACACAGACATAGGTGCGGTAGGTACAACCACAGAGGTAGGTACACTGGTACAACCGGAATGTAAACGTCCCTCGGTTTTCTTCGTTTTCCTGAAGATCAAAATGAGAAAGAAAAAGATAACAATCTTTTATTTCGTGTTCCGAACGACATAAACAAAATAGCTTAAGTGTAACTTTGGATATGAATGGTGTAACGGTTTCAAAGTACATTTGAAAGCCATCATTGCACGAATACATTTTTAATCACAATTAGTATCATATTGATAAAAATATTGTTTGAGAAAGTGCTATCTAGCAAAAATATCTCAGACAACTGTAACTTTACTGGGACGCTAATTTAATCAAAGATATTAAGAATACTGTTTACGTATGTAGTTCCAGCTTTAAATGTCAGGGGGCGCTGTTATGTATGGGAAACTAATTAACATTAAATTATAAGTCATTTCATGAAAAATAAGAGGAAAAAAACATTCAGATTGAATGCATTGGTTGTTGTATGAATTTCAGCAAAATATTGGTTATAAAAAACATTCTACTTTAGGTAGAAAATACATGAAACAGAAATTAGTATGTTTGTCATGATTACACGAAATACATCCAAAACGCAAGGAAAATTCTTATTAAATAAGATTTTATAGGAGATGAACTTTCTTTTATCCAAGTTTCGTTTCATTCTGTTCAGTAGTTAAGTCACAATTAAACTTCAAAGTTATGGTGTTATTTAGTACTTATTGAGCGGGTAGCGGACATTTATTAAGAGTGAATGAATATCTTAAATATTCATTAATTAATTAAAGAAATGGGGTTTACATACTTGATTTTGGATATATATTTAGATTTCATTTAGCAAATATTGGAAAAACTATTCATCTATTTAAATTATAAAAAAAAGTAGTTAAATTGTTAAAAGTATTGATTAAAATGGCTGAGGCTGGTGAGGCCAGTGAGGCTGTTGAGGCTCGAAATCCTTGAAATGCCGTTGAAGACTGAACTGCTTGAAATGCTGTTGACGACCGAGATGCTTGAGATGCTGAAAAGAGCTGAAGACTATAAATAGAGGTGGAATTGTAGGACCGGGGCATTCAATATTTGGGTTTGGGCGCGAGAGAGCATCGACGTTAGAATTGAGCTATTTTAAGATTATTTGCGAGTATTGGGGATTAGTTTAAAGCGAATTTAAATTTACGCGGGTTCTTTGTAGTATAAATTTAATTGGGGTTCTTAATTATTTCACATTTTATTAGTGGGAATTTACATAGTCTATTTGGGTAGGTATTAATATAAATTGCTGAGTGAGTATTGTCTTATAAAATGGACATATTTAGTTACATGGGTTTTAGTTTGCTACTGTTTATAGTGGTAAATTATTATCCCTTTCATTTATATTTGAAATATTTAAGTTTTAGTTCCTATTAGAGGAACTTTTCTGTGGGAATTTGATTTGCTATTTTCTATAGATAGTGAATTATTTTCTTACGCAATTGTACTAACCCTTTTATATTTTCTGTGTCCTTCCCTGATAAACGGGTGGCGTCTGGCTCATCATAACATATGGTGAGTTAGGCAGCTTGTATGACTCGAAACCTAACATGGTGTCAACATAAGGTAATACAAGTCACCTGTCTTCCTGAAATGAGTGGGCGTTTCAGAGGCAGAGAGATGAAAGTCGATCTGTCTAGTCACCCATACGGAATACTGTCTAACATTATAACGAGCATGTAGGACTATAATCTAGACCGTGCCGTTTTAGGCGCATGTCTTTGTATAATTGGAATTCAGTATTGCGGTCCCGTATCTATATATTTATTTATGAACACCTGTAAGTATCCAGTCCGCTGGCTCCCTCTTCTTAGGGGCTATATTGCCAGGGAGCTAGCAACATTTAGGTCTGCGTGGTAGGGCAGGAACACACCGTCTTCGTTATAGGAAAGCTAGCAAAGGCAATGCATTGCACCGCGCGGCCTTACATTACACTAAATGTAAATGTGGGAAAAGGCGTTTCCCTAGTATTGCCAATTTCATACAAAGCTAGGGGGCTCGAGCCAAGCGTAAATTACACGATAGGTTGGTAGGAAATGTAGGTAGGAATTTGGATAAGGAATAGCTAGAATCTTCGCAGAGCTAGGGACAGATTAAATTCATACACATCATTGTTTTATTCCTAGAATTGTGGATTCTGTTGACAACCTCAATCTGAATACATAAGAAACTCCTAAGAGTGCTCTATCTTAAGACAGCCATGAGCTCCAATAAAACTATAATTTATCATGTTATAAAGTTAGCTTGAATATTATAGATTGAGGATTTGGTACAGCCAGGGAGGCTCCCCGTTGGTTGTCTTACTGCCTGTAGGAGAAGACACTGACACGGCTCGTACTGTATGAATCATCTGTGATGTGATAGTTACCTCTATAGCATAAAAGGCTTACCGTTGGAGAGTGGCCTCTGTGATCGACTGCTTTCTGTTTGTGTTATTAAAGTAAATAGAAGTATTTTAACTACTTGATTGAATGAGTCAAGAGATTATACAATTACTGGTAACTATAGGGACTTGATATATATATATGCATTATCAATCTATGGTAAAGTTTACTGGTGAATGAGTCGAAAAATTGGGCAAGTTCACTGGTGAGCTCAATGAATGAGTCATAAGGTTAGGCCATTCATTGTAAACAGTAGGGACTCAATGGAAATGTCATAAGGTTAGGCTTTCCATTGATATCTTGCAGTTGGGTTGCTGTGGATGAGTCATAAGGTTAGGCGAGTTCACTGATAACCTACTGTAAGCTAAGTATTATATTTATTATAGGAATTGTATCTGTACTAAAGACTTTATAATGCACCATTGTTAGTGCGTAGATTTTCTGATCTACAATATGCCTCTATGAAAGGGAAGTATTGTAGATTTGGAGGCGCTGGAGGGTCCGTAGGGGATGGAATATGGCTTTAAACCATAAAGGTGGGACCCCCGGGGGCATCGCGCCCCCGGTATCAGTCCATAATACACTTACAATTCATATACTAAAGATAGAGAAAGTTCCCGACTAAAATACTTTTCTACATAGGTTGTTTAGCTATATAATAATTATTCCATTCTTACTTTTCACTTAAATTACTTTGGGTTACTAAGTGTTCACAACGTAGGTTCTACATATAGCACTAGACGATTCACATGGCCATTTTAACTAATATTCATAAGTAGCAGGGCATTGACCTGAACTAAGTTATACTACATTAAGAGTTATTAAGTTTACCAATAAGTATGTTAAACAATTAGTTAATTATAAGCACAAGATAGATATAAATATTAACTGCAAGAAGCATCATCATCATCAGTTCAGTTCTTTACTAGGTGCCTCTAGGGGTGCAGTTACAATATGGGTTAGCCGTGACAGGATGAACTAAAGTTTTATTCTAATTAGTGTTTGGTGTTTGTTTGATAAAAAGTAGGTTCTTTGGCAGTTTGTTCATACTTACTATTTATAAGATAGGATAGCAAACTAAGGTTCACTTACTAGATTAGTAATTTAATGCTAAGTTAGTTTAGATATTAAGTTTCATTAGTTAAGTTTCAAGTGACTGTTTTCACATAAACAGTCACAATTTGCTGTTCGTGGAATGGAGGTGAAAGTAAGAGTGGAAATTCATAGTTCACATTAGGAATAGAAGTAAGGAAAATTAAGTTGAACACAATAAAATGTTATACAAGACATTGAAGTTTAATGAAAATAGTACAGTTTGTCACTAGGTAGGATGAGGATTTAGGTAGGCTTCACTTAAATCTATATCGTTCACGGTTGTAGCACTTAAAGTTATTCGAATCTCCTTCTGAAAACAATAATCTAATGTAAATTTGGTAGATTTCATCAGTTAACTTTTGACGTTGGAACGATTCACTTCAAACCATGGTTCAATAGTCAGCTGACGTTGCCGTGTTACTTGGAAATTTTCGATTGTCAGATTTTAGTTTTTTGAAGTTCTATTAATACGGGATCATAATTAATTATAGCACAATTTTATTACGATAAATTAGAAAACTAAAGTAACCACCCGCACGCCATTTGTCAAAAGTGACATTGACTTGTGACTTGACGTGCGGTGCGCATGTTCTGAAACTTCTGAAACCGATAGATGCGAGATAGAATCAAATACGTCATATGGTTCCATTTTACTACATAGAGAATGAGTTTAAATTTTACACATAATTGGATTATTGTTAGCATCTTTATTAGAAAGTCATTAAAAATTACAATACAATACAATGACTCCTTGTTGAGCACCAGCAGGTGTTGAGTGGTATGAAGAACATAGGCTTCTGAAAATAGCAATTTTCTTAACCAGCATGACAGGCGAGGCGGCCTTATAGCTTCAGAGCGATGTTTTAAAGAGATCCAAGTTAAAACTAAGAGAATAACTTATTTATTAGTAGCTAAGCTGTTTAAATTTTATTAGAAACCGGAAAATATAGGTAGATAAATGCTGAAAGTAGGTATGTCAAATGTTATATTGGTTTGGTAATCTGGGGGTCGGCAGGAATTACCTATAGGCCTCTAAGTTGGCAGCGCCTATGCAGTACCCCTGGTGTTGCAGGTGTTTGTGGGCGGTGGTGATGTCTTGCCGCCGGGGGACCCACTTGCTCGTTTGTCTTCAAGTCGAATAAAAAAAATCTACTCACTAGAAAAGTAGCATAAAATAGGCTTTAGTCTTACATACGGGGGGTCGTAACTTAAATAAATTCAGAGTAGGCTATTTTACAAATTATGTGAGCTAAACAAGCATTTTTAGGAATTTAATTAGGCCAAATGAAAAGTTATGATAATAATAATTAGGGATTAGCAGGCTATAATATTGTCACTCATGACAGGTATATATTTTTCCTTAACTTAAAGAAATTCTATAAAACTATTTGGCCCAAGCCCTCTCATTCTGAGAGGAGGCCTGTGCCTAGCTGGGATGATGATGATTAAGCTAGAAATAGGGACAAGCTCAAAGTAAAAGGAAAGAGTATTAGTATGTATGTACAAAAATGTCTATGCTTATGCATATACAAATTTCGCTTTGATTTAGGCATTGTATAAGCAAGATTATTTAATCCAAGCACTCTCGCTCTTAGAGGACGCCTGTGCCTGGCGGTAGGGAATGCAAGCTGGGAATAGGCTCACACATAGATAAATAATACAAATATAAAAGGTTCAGAAACCTGAGGTAGCTATTGAGATTTAAAAACAAGTTTAGTTATCAAAATCGGTTTAGCATTTTATTTGACTTGAGGTTTAGACAAGCATAGCTGGGAAGGTTAATTCAATAGCAAAGAGATAGGCTGCGCAGTAAAATCATGAAAGTTTGTGTAGTTTAGGAAGACAGCGGTTAAGAGGTCAAGTAAAGCCTAACTTCATGGAGTTTATATACTCAAGTCACTTTATGTTTAATTATAAAGATTTATTAGGTAATAAGACTATTTGTTTATCAAGATCATAGGGAAGTAGGCATACAAAACAATTGGCCAATATTTTAAAATAATGGGGTTCGCCTGATTAAAAGGAGTTAAATTTGTAAAGAAATGTGTTACCTTGTATAGTTATAGAGCAAATTTTAAGTTGCAGTTATTTCAATACAGTATAGGGAAAGTCAATAGACATTTTAGGAAATAAATAAAAGAAAGAAAGCTTTTATTAGTATGCAGTAAGATAAAGGAGTTATTTTAGTTGCATATTCACTGCAGAGTATGATAGTATGTTGAGTTTATTTCATCAAAATAAAATGGTTGCTGGCGGGTTATTCACTCTATCCATTATAAAGCACAGGGAAGAAATACAGTAGTAGGCAGTGGTGGCAGTTAGGACATCTTGACATCTTGGCACTTCACTCTTGACAGACTTCACACTGGCATAATTAAAATTTATTGACCAGCCGCTAGTGTTTAGATGTAGGAACATTGTTACTCCCGAGGAAAATTTTAATTTTAAGATTGGATTTCGCTTTACCTGTAAACAAAACAAATAAAAAAAATAGGTAATCAACTATGATGAGATCTAAAAGGTTTGATGATAGTGTACTATTAATAAAACAGCCAGAAAGGTTGGCTTAGTTATGTTAGTTTATTTCATTAGTACAGGTTTTGTTCGGCATTTAGTATGAGATTTAGTATGGCGGTTTTAATATTGAGAAAACTTAACAGATTGGAAAATTAGTTCATGAGATGGTAGTTATAAGATTATTATTTTGAGTATGTATGTATGTATGAAAAGGATTCAATGAGAAACTGATAACATAGGATAACTTACCAAAAATAATCATTATGAAGGCAGGCGTAGTTGAGATTTTATTTAGGTTGTCTTCCAGACAAATTAGTGGTGATTCACTTTACATAAATGTCATCTTGATTGGTTATAAAGGGCGATAGGTAAACTACCAACTACGTCAGTGGTTCATAATCCATGATAACTTCTTCAGTGACTGAAAGCAAAATATCATTATTACTTCAAATTTACTAACTTACAATTAGTATAAACAGTTTCAATATGAAATAAAAGATAATAAGTAGCTGCTATCTATTGAATGCTTATAGAATGGGAAAGAATTTGTTTGAATAATATTAGTAAAAACAATAGAATGTATGTACGGAACATTAATTACCTTTGTAGTTCAAGTTCTTAATTGAACTAACACTATTACCACTGTTATGTAGGATCCATGGATATGTTTTGGTCAAACTCGAAAGGTTGAATTAAACATAATTTGATTTGAACATTGCGTTGTTTTGGTTTTAATAAATATATCGACCACCAATAAAATTATCAACGTTGATCAGTGGTGCAAAGCATAGACAAGAAACACATCGCTTACAACATTTTTAATGTTTGACGGCTGTCACGTTACGGAAAAGTAAAGGCATCATGGCCATGCAGCCTAATTGTGCATAGACTATAGAAGAAATAATTGTTTTCGTATGGAAAAATTCTATTAAGTATGAATTTTATGTTATTCATTTAGAAATAGTAGGGTAAAAAACAAGTACAATGTTTATAGGTAATATAATTTTATAGGTGCGAAAGTTTGTCGGTCTGTTTGTTTTCTGATTTGTTTGTTTGTTGCTTCATTGCGTTTGAACCGAACCGCTGGGCCGATTTGAGTGAGATTTGGTATGATGCTGATTTGGGTCTCGGGAATACTCTGAAAATGCTCCAATATAAAATTGGTAGATAGGCACTAAGAGAAAGAAACTTTGACACAGATTAGTAATTGTTGGCGGTTGTAAATTAGTTGAGGTAGTTCTTTTATAAAGGACATGGTGGTGATAGTCAATTTTATTATTGTTTCATTAGTAATTAAAATAGATTTAATATATAGTTATTATTCTGTAAGATATTGTAGAATAAAATAGAATTTAAGTTAAGATGTAAAAGTGGTAATACGGTTATTAACCGACTTTAAAAAAAAAGGGAGTAGGTTTTAGTTTGACCGGTAATGTATGTATGTTTGTCCGCGATTGTCTCGCGTTTGGCTGAACCGATTATGATGCTGTTTTTAGAAAGGTATTTATTACATTTAGGAGAAATTTTGGTGTTTTAGTTTAATTTAATCTGGTAGCGGATTTAGAGTATTCGAACAACCTTGGTAGTGACAGTGAGGGACGAAACTTGAGCAACTTGAGTTGAGAAAAAAAAATTGTGGTTTGAAATTGTTGCAATCGACATTATGTTTTAATTAAATTTTGGAAAAAAAATTACAATAGGGAATACAATTACAGTTGAAGTGATAAGTTTGTATATGTTCGTTAATTGACAATCAGTGTTTGGATTCATGTCCTTGATTGATTAAAACTTTATTCATAACTAAGTAACTCTTTAGTCATAACAAAGTTTTCGAGTTTGTTAAAAGATATTTGTCTAACTAAGGTGATTGATGATTTGTAAAACAGCGTGTATAACGATGAGTGGTTCAATGCGATTTAGTGTTGTGTTTAGGTTGTTCATGAAAGAGTTTGGCTGGGGCTTTTGAATGTGCAAGCCAATGCAAGGTAATGAGTGAATAATATTTAAAGGTGTGAGGGTTTTAATATCTCATCAGTTTTATAGTTAAGACAGATCATTTACTAATAGTTTGCCCAAGAATCACTATACTTACAAATGAACTATTTGTTCGAAAGGTGTTAGGCTAGGCGAGATCGCATAATCAATGTTAATATTGCTTACAAATAGTTCATTACTCTACTAGTACGAAAACGTTATGGCCCACACTACACATTCTCCAAGGTTTATTTGTTGTTGTGTTGGAGGGGAGGTTTTGAGATTGGTGATGAATTGATGGAGACTTATCACTATAGCATTGTAATGCATAACAGATTCTTTGGTTTTAGAAGGGGATATGTTGTTGTTATTTTCTGAGCCAAAGGAAGGGGGATGATGGCAACATTTTGCTCATCTAGTACGTTGGCCTCACAACCCAGCGCCTCTGGAAAAATTCAA
This sequence comes from Choristoneura rosaceana, assembly GCA_037349165.1. Lineage (NCBI taxonomy): Eukaryota > Metazoa > Arthropoda > Insecta > Lepidoptera > Tortricidae > Choristoneura > Choristoneura rosaceana. Next base: position 6,835,781 of record JAZBNJ010000026.1, read on the forward strand.
AGATCTGGCTTTGGTGATATTTATTTCATTACATGATTCACTTTAGTTTCAGAGGTTTCATCCAGGGCAATGATAGATAAATCATGGTTTAAAAACATACAACATAATACATTTCGAAGGCAAACATTGGTAAATTAAAAAAAAAAAAAACATGTATTCGCGATATTATTTTTTTTGTTGGATCCATTTACATTGATTGTCAATTTTTGTAAAATTTAGCATCTATGCAAATGGAGAGGGTCGGATGTAACGGTTTCAAAGTACATTTGAAAGCCATCATTGCACGAATACATTTTTAATCACAATTAGTATCATATTGATAAAAATATTGTTTGAGAAAGTGCTATCTAGCAAAAATATCTCAGACAACTGTAACTTTACTGGGACGCTAATTTAATCAAAGATATTAAGAATACTGTTTACGTATGTAGTTCCAGCTTTAAATGTCAGGGGGCGCTGTTATGTATGGGAAACTAATTAACATTAAATTATAAGTCATTTCATGAAAAATAAGAGGAAAAAAACATTCAGATTGAATGCATTGGTTGTTGTATGAATTTCAGCAAAATATTGGTTATAAAAAACATTCTACTTTAGGTAGAAAATACATGAAACAGAAATTAGTATGTTTGTCATGATTACACGAAATACATCCAAAACGCAAGGAAAATTCTTATTAAATAAGATTTTATAGGAGATGAACTTTCTTTTATCCAAGTTTCGTTTCATTCTGTTCAGTAGTTAAGTCACAATTAAACTTCAAAGTTATGGTGTTATTTAGTACTTATTGAGCGGGTAGCGGACATTTATTAAGAGTGAATGAATATCTTAAATATTCATTAATTAATTAAAGAAATGGGGTTTACATACTTGATTTTGGATATATATTTAGATTTCATTTAGCAAATATTGGAAAAACTATTCATCTATTTAAATTATAAAAAAAAGTAGTTAAATTGTTAAAAGTATTGATTAAAATGGCTGAGGCTGGTGAGGCCAGTGAGGCTGTTGAGGCTCGAAATCCTTGAAATGCCGTTGAAGACTGAACTGCTTGAAATGCTGTTGACGACCGAGATGCTTGAGATGCTGAAAAGAGCTGAAGACTATAAATAGAGGTGGAATTGTAGGACCGGGGCATTCAATATTTGGGTTTGGGCGCGAGAGAGCATCGACGTTAGAATTGAGCTATTTTAAGATTATTTGCGAGTATTGGGGATTAGTTTAAAGCGAATTTAAATTTACGCGGGTTCTTTGTAGTATAAATTTAATTGGGGTTCTTAATTATTTCACATTTTATTAGTGGGAATTTACATAGTCTATTTGGGTAGGTATTAATATAAATTGCTGAGTGAGTATTGTCTTATAAAATGGACATATTTAGTTACATGGGTTTTAGTTTGCTACTGTTTATAGTGGTAAATTATTATCCCTTTCATTTATATTTGAAATATTTAAGTTTTAGTTCCTATTAGAGGAACTTTTCTGTGGGAATTTGATTTGCTATTTTCTATAGATAGTGAATTATTTTCTTACGCAATTGTACTAACCCTTTTATATTTTCTGTGTCCTTCCCTGATAAACGGGTGGCGTCTGGCTCATCATAACATATGGTGAGTTAGGCAGCTTGTATGACTCGAAACCTAACATGGTGTCAACATAAGGTAATACAAGTCACCTGTCTTCCTGAAATGAGTGGGCGTTTCAGAGGCAGAGAGATGAAAGTCGATCTGTCTAGTCACCCATACGGAATACTGTCTAACATTATAACGAGCATGTAGGACTATAATCTAGACCGTGCCGTTTTAGGCGCATGTCTTTGTATAATTGGAATTCAGTATTGCGGTCCCGTATCTATATATTTATTTATGAACACCTGTAAGTATCCAGTCCGCTGGCTCCCTCTTCTTAGGGGCTATATTGCCAGGGAGCTAGCAACATTTAGGTCTGCGTGGTAGGGCAGGAACACACCGTCTTCGTTATAGGAAAGCTAGCAAAGGCAATGCATTGCACCGCGCGGCCTTACATTACACTAAATGTAAATGTGGGAAAAGGCGTTTCCCTAGTATTGCCAATTTCATACAAAGCTAGGGGGCTCGAGCCAAGCGTAAATTACACGATAGGTTGGTAGGAAATGTAGGTAGGAATTTGGATAAGGAATAGCTAGAATCTTCGCAGAGCTAGGGACAGATTAAATTCATACACATCATTGTTTTATTCCTAGAATTGTGGATTCTGTTGACAACCTCAATCTGAATACATAAGAAACTCCTAAGAGTGCTCTATCTTAAGACAGCCATGAGCTCCAATAAAACTATAATTTATCATGTTATAAAGTTAGCTTGAATATTATAGATTGAGGATTTGGTACAGCCAGGGAGGCTCCCCGTTGGTTGTCTTACTGCCTGTAGGAGAAGACACTGACACGGCTCGTACTGTATGAATCATCTGTGATGTGATAGTTACCTCTATAGCATAAAAGGCTTACCGTTGGAGAGTGGCCTCTGTGATCGACTGCTTTCTGTTTGTGTTATTAAAGTAAATAGAAGTATTTTAACTACTTGATTGAATGAGTCAAGAGATTATACAATTACTGGTAACTATAGGGACTTGATATATATATATGCATTATCAATCTATGGTAAAGTTTACTGGTGAATGAGTCGAAAAATTGGGCAAGTTCACTGGTGAGCTCAATGAATGAGTCATAAGGTTAGGCCATTCATTGTAAACAGTAGGGACTCAATGGAAATGTCATAAGGTTAGGCTTTCCATTGATATCTTGCAGTTGGGTTGCTGTGGATGAGTCATAAGGTTAGGCGAGTTCACTGATAACCTACTGTAAGCTAAGTATTATATTTATTATAGGAATTGTATCTGTACTAAAGACTTTATAATGCACCATTGTTAGTGCGTAGATTTTCTGATCTACAATATGCCTCTATGAAAGGGAAGTATTGTAGATTTGGAGGCGCTGGAGGGTCCGTAGGGGATGGAATATGGCTTTAAACCATAAAGGTGGGACCCCCGGGGGCATCGCGCCCCCGGTATCAGTCCATAATACACTTACAATTCATATACTAAAGATAGAGAAAGTTCCCGACTAAAATACTTTTCTACATAGGTTGTTTAGCTATATAATAATTATTCCATTCTTACTTTTCACTTAAATTACTTTGGGTTACTAAGTGTTCACAACGTAGGTTCTACATATAGCACTAGACGATTCACATGGCCATTTTAACTAATATTCATAAGTAGCAGGGCATTGACCTGAACTAAGTTATACTACATTAAGAGTTATTAAGTTTACCAATAAGTATGTTAAACAATTAGTTAATTATAAGCACAAGATAGATATAAATATTAACTGCAAGAAGCATCATCATCATCAGTTCAGTTCTTTACTAGGTGCCTCTAGGGGTGCAGTTACAATGGTTTTGGAGGATTCTTGTTCACTAATATACCTATTTATAATTATAATAATAAAAAATATTTATTCAGATAACTAGGATCCATCAGTTGTTAGTTTTACTTATAAATATGTTAGTTACATGGTGGTATTATGAAGATATAGTTATTTCTCTATACTCTATTCCAACGGCACGCGAAAAAACGAACATTGAAGAAGTATATATTTTCTCAGATGCACTAGTTTATCATTTGCTCTTAGTACAAACGTTCAAAGCATGGGCTATTAGTGGTAACTCAAGACCATAAAACTTGTTTTTTGTATCATGTTTTAGAATAACGTTGAGAAACGTAACGTTGTTGTTGACATGCGAAAGGTTGTCCATAATAAGTTTTTTAGCCTGCCGCTGGAACAGAGTATAGCTAGGCTATGCCAGACAGTATTTCTGCAAGCAACGACGTCATGTGCCGTGGGTCGCAGTGTCAGACCATTTAGATGAGCAAGCGATGTGAAGGTTAATCGGCTAGTTACTGTAAAAGCCGCGGGCAGAATAAATGCTTTCCGCACTCAAGGCAATGCCGAAGTCTGATTGGACACATTACGCGTTCAACTCCTCAAGTTCCTTTGTTGCTGCTACTATTGTTACTAAAGACCATGAGTTTTGAGCTTTTATTTTATAAATACAACATGGTCGAGTACTTCTTTGGACTGAGAAGTATTAGCTAACGTTCACAAGTCTCTGCTAATCTCTACGCGCTTTTGTTAATTGCATGGTAACTACTAGTAATTTTTAGTTTATGTTATGAAGTAACTGACGAGCTCGTTGCTAAACATTACCCTCAGGGTCATAAGTTTAATTTTGATACAAATGCCAGTACTCCTCTTGCATCTATCACATTAATTGCCCACCTCGCCTCAGGAGTGACACCAACCGGATCCCATTTAGAACAGACTGACCTCAAGAGCCATCGTACGCCCTCATTTATCTCGTAAATCACGATTCCTTATCCATTCGATTCATGCAAATCGGTACTTGGTACTCGTGACCTGACAGCAATCGATGTTATCATTTATGTAATCTTATGAAGACCAAAAAGATCGCTCTGAAATGAATTTGGTCGAGTGGTGTAATTGTAATGTGGAGCGGCCTAATGGTGGAGGAAAAAACAAAACACAGCGGACGTTCTGAGATGAGCATGATTTGATCCGCATGTTACAAGCATAGTTACGAAATTTATAGCAATTTGAAACAAGCGTGAAGCGTTGTAACATCTTAATAAGTACCAATCATTTTATTTTAAGTTTGGAATGTCTTACTTACCTCAATGAAATCAGCAAGTAGGTATTTATTACGCAGTTAAAGGACCAAGCATGTTTATGCGTGAAATCTAAATTTTCTGATGTAAGGAGTATTAATACGACGACACTATCGGAGCTTTCATGCCACTGTCTTTGTTCATCTAATTGACCTTTTAAAAGATATACATCTATATTAAAAATAAATACCCCTGTTTTTCGTAGAAATGAATTTGCATGACTAAAATTTATTATCTTTGGTGCAGTCGACCGGGCTGCTATGCGGATAGCATTACTCTTTTTGTTATTAAAGTTCAACCTTAGAGGAGAATCCTTCGTATTACTATAGAAAATGTCAGACAAAGGTCGAATCTTACAAGTGCTTTTGTTAAAGTATGAACACTAAATTATATTTACTTGCCTACTAATACATAGAATTAGAATAACCTCGTGGGGTCGACTCTGAAGCGTCTTCGTAATCGAGATAAAGCGATTAAAGCTGCGTTTAGCCTTAAGGTTACGTAGTAGGTGTGAATTTAACGTGAGCTTTGGTAATAAATAGTGTCATTACATACAGCAATTTGTTTTAGTTTTATGTAACATAATCATCATATTCATCATTTTAGATATATGAAAACTTCCGCACGCTATCGTCGTTGCAATCAGGAAAAGAATATATATAAAAAAAAATAGTTTATCCATCCAATATACACTGCGGGTGTTAGATTTTCAACTCAGTAAATTTTTCCATTTCATTTGAACTTAAGTACCGATTTGGCATTTTATAGCCAACGTGTGGCATGAAATAAGTTATAACATTTAATGTTCTTATTTATTAACTAGCCATTATTCGCTGTTTCGCTCGCATGTATCATGAGGCTTAGTACTAGAAATGAAATTCTTGGACATTGCTAAATTATGAGAATTGTAAATAAATATTGTATCATCTTCATTTACATCGTACTAAAACACACTGAACACTCGTGCAAATTACCTACTTATTTCTAGACAAAGTGGTTGAAATATCGGGATTTTATATGCGCACAACAAGATTCTGTAGGATAATCCAAAAAAAGTAACATACTAGTTTTATGCCTGAAACGCTGCCTGAACTATTTGCCAAATTAAATTCAAATCTGTTCGGTAGTTTTAGTATGAAAGAGTAAAACATTTACACTCACAAACATTCGCATTTGTAATGTTATTAAGATAAAAGAATATTGCGTAGATAGAAACTCTGCAAAAGTAGCATGTCGCAATGTGATCCGTGTCGCCTTTGCACATCTTATATTCATGAATAAAATAAATAACTCCTTAAATAAATATGAAATGTATTTGAACGAGAATAAACTTACCTATTTAATTATGCAATATAGAAGCTGCATACCACAATAATAATTTTAGTATCACAGTATAAAATTATTACGCCTATGGCAGGTACTAGGAGCTATAATCAACCAATCAGGAGCGATTAAACGTGACAACTAGACGCGCAATGACGAAATATACAAAACCGATTGGTGGGAAACAATCGAAAATTATTAAGGAATTGAGTATCTCTGAAAATTTTCATTCAATATGAACACCAATTTTTTGAATTTGTAGCTAAATAAGTGTTAGGGTAGATAAAATAATTGAGGTTTTTGATTGTAAAATATAATACCCATTATCTGTTTATAGGTAAAACGAACTGTCATCATTTTTGCTCTAGATGTTTGGATCTGTCGAAATAAGATTCAAAACATAAATTAAACTTGAACTGTCTTGACGTGGTCTTGACATTACCTAGGTAAGTTTCGTGCATTGTATTTTCCATTTTATTTTGTGGTAGATAAAAACGATGATAAATAACTCATAGAAATAAATTGGATATAGATTTAAAGTAAATTAAATTGAAATGGCTTGGTCACGCGTGTAGAATAAAATGCCTTCCTCATTGAAAGATTGAGCTGATAATAGGACAGAATACATCCATCTAGTTCGGAATTTTCTAGCAATTTATTTTAAGTAGGTTTTGCTGCAATTTTGTTTATTTGTGTCTATAACTACTACACAACAACTAACAGCCACTAATGCATAATGTTTGCGTAACACCTTGTTTGTTGAATTAGCCCGAATATCCCGTGTGAACGTTTGTTTTATCAGGAAACGTCAGTCAAATTACTAATTGCTGCAAATCTCTAGGAACCTATTAGTTACACATTGATTCCCAGCCGTCGCGTGGCTACCGGAAACTGATAAGCCAAATTGAACGATTTTCTGATGTAATATAATTAATACCTACCAATTTAATGCAATCGACATGAAACATGAAACATAGTATGCGCGAGGTTTTTAATGTAGTATTCTACAGTATTCGTTTTAAAATTTTGATATCTAGTTTCATTGGTGCATGCAACAGCCTCGAAATATTGGAAACACATCAAAGATAATCGCGACCTCTATCCCGTTTAAAATATGCCTTATTTGGTAGATTTTTTTAGGCTATTTGAGCGTTTTAAGCTATGAAACATGTATTATTGACTACCTACTGCTTTACGTGCGAGAGTAGGTACTAAAATTGTTATTCTCGCTGTGTAAACTCGCTATGTAAATCAACGAAAAACTGTAGTTTAGTGACAAAATATCCTTTAAATAACAACATGATTTTATTACATAATGCTACTAAATACGTCTTGGGTTCTTCTTATTTCAAACGCCTAATAAGGCAAATAACAATGACGAGTCGGCTGCCTTAGAAAGTCACATCAAATCAGCCCTGCTCATTGTAGAGCTGACTATCGTCAATTCAAGATTGTAACTCAATTTTCTTCCGCTCCGTCGAACGTTACATAAAGTCAATAATATTGACATTCTAGTCCACTCGGAAATGAGGATGTGACTTTTAACATTGTCAGCCATTCTTTATGCGTTTTAATGTTGGTTATCGCTTAATGTTATGTCAAGCTAGCTTTAATGCGCATTTGATTTTAAACAGTTGTTATGACTCGTTATGTCATGCTTGTATTGTATTGTACCTTATCTTTTAGTGTCAATGTTTACGTTGACACGCAACTACTTAACCCTAATTTTGGTTTTGCATAAAAGTGGGACCACTTTGATATAACAGCGGGATGACCTAGACACGATTGGCTAGACATAAGTGCAGACAAGGCGGGCTGAAGGTTTAGGAAAGATGCTTTTGTCCAGGAGTAGAGCACTTTTACTACTAATAAACAAAAAAAATCTATTAATCTACTCATTCTAAGTCAGTTAGACCCACTTGCAGGTAAAAATAAAATCTAGATTTAGTTGTTAAGCCTGGCTTAAGCTTGACAGTTCCATACATTTTGACACTACTAAACTAAGCTTAACGCTAACTCGAGATTTATGTGTTTCCAGCAAGTGGCCATCAGTATCGTAGTAAATTGTTATACATAGATTATTTTCGATCATGTGAAAAATACTATAAGAGACAATTTATAAGTGGAGAATTTTTAAATACGATACGATTAGCAATAATTTCATTGGTGTTTTTGTCCGACTGCAAGAAGAAGTATTATTTCTCGCGCGTATCTTGTATGTAAGTAGGTATGTACTATTCTTTATTAGAAATAAATACATAACTCATTGCATAACATTAAAAAAAATTAGCCATCGAATGCATCGATATCACCGCACGCGTCTAGTTGCCCATTAACAGTTTCCTACCACACGACTCCATACAATTTAATTGAAATCGTGATCGATTGGCAACATTACATTAACTGTTTTAATTTAAACAAGGTAGCAGACAGCTAAAAGTAAAATGTAATCTTAGGTAGCGTATTAAAGGATGTTCCCACGTACATACTTGTAGTTTCACATTGATTTTTTTTTTACCTGATCTGTATTAGTTGGTGTCTGCTTCACCTATGTCAGTTTTTTAACCTTTTTAAGTTTGATCAATTTGATAATCTCTTTAGGCTTACTACGGGATAGTAGAGATGTAATGTAAGACAAATATTCTTTCTGTTATTAACATGGTCTTCAGCTGAGTATATTTTTTGGTAGATAAGAAAGCGCTCGTTAGCATCTCCTGTCATAAGACAAGTGTTTTGTGAGCATAACGGCCTCGACTTTAACCTTAAACCTTTTAACCGACCTCCAGCCGGGCTCAAGTGTGGGCCGCGTAAACAAGCGGGCGGGAGATTGATGAAGCTATTCATTACTTCGCACTAAGGAAACTAATTATTTATTTTGTGTGTACGTCGAGTGATGAAAGGCAATGGTTGTTGACGATTCCATCCTTGATGGGATGTTTTTTCTATCCTTGGATTAAAAGTATTATCTCTCCATTTAAATTAAGCATTTATCAATCCCTTGGCTTATTTCTGTTTACATGGTAAAGGGATTTTTTTTATTAAAAAGATAGTTATTAAAAAACAATTAAGGAGAGTGTAAAAGTTACCTACTTGAATAAAGTAATTAATTCAAACTAATTTATAAATATTACTTTACCCTCGTAAAATAATTCAACTGAGTTTTATGACACTCACGTTGCCTAACAAAATGCAATTTTAATTAATGAATATCATAATTAGATCCGTCACTCGCAGTTCCGCCAATAGGCTAAGTGATATATGGTCGCCAAAAACACTTTTAAAGCCTCTAATAATATTGATATTATGAATCTATAAAAATGTATGTATGTCTTTTTGTTAAAGGCGTTAAGAAAGAGGTCCCTTTAGCATAACAAAACGTGCAGACGAACAAATCAATATCTGCAAAATAATCGGAACATATTATAGATAAAACAATGTTAGTAAGCCTTAAGATATAGGTACGTCCAGATTTTTAGATTACTAAGTATAAGTTTTTAGATATATAAATAGAGAGGTACCTATAAAAAACTATACTATTTTAGGACATAAGTGTAGCACAAATGCAAGTCGCAAAGTATGAACATTTTAACATAAATAAATATGCTTTTACCTAGATATGCGCCTCTCGTACGAAATTTTTATTCCTCTAATCATATGTTCAGTAGTCCCTTTCTTTACCAGTTAGCGTGGCCTGCTGTTTTGTGGACACGATAAAATATTGTATAATTAGTGCTCATCAAGCTCTGCGGACAAAGTCGCGAGATAAGATAAAGTAAAGAGCCTTAAGCGTCAGAATCGATCTGTTAGCGCCCTTACGTAACGCCTCTATTATTTATTCGATCGAACGCCGATTTATTACTGTTATAATGTGAATCTTGTCATAATGTATACGAGTATTTGCATGGACGGTGTAGCGATTTTTCACTTAATGAAACTTTCGAGTATTTTATAGCTATCGTCTAATTTTATTTTAATATCGTGTTAGTGTGATGAATAGTTCGGAGGAGTTTCTTTGAAACTGATACGTTATTAAGAGAAATTTATTTGATTTTATTGATGTTATTATGTGAAATTATTTAAAGATAAACGGTTAATGGATGGGTTTTATAACACTACAGTTTTATTTTTATTGGTAATAATATCAGTTCTCAACCGTATTATGTATTGTATAGTAACTCTTTCTTGTACATATAAAACATATGAAATTTACAATTTACAAGAGAAAGAGATGTACAAAGGCGAACTTAACCCTTAAAAGGATCTCTTCCAGTTAACCTTTGAACGATTGAAAGGATAACAGAAACAAGAGTAGACACTATACAATGGAATGATGAAAGGACCGAAAATTTTAAATTAACCTAACCTAAATGTTTCTCATTGATAAGTTTTATTTATAAATGATTCGCTACCTTGAAAGTTATAATAGTTAGTTTACAATCCAAGTTCAATCTTTTTTGTTTTGTTGCTAATTGGTATTTATTACATTCTATGCTAATTTTGCACGTCAGACTTTAATTACGATGCGTCCAATAATTTTAACACCGTTTATAGTCAATCTACTTTGACCTTTAATAAAATTATTTGTATTTGTAAATAAATTCAAAAAGGTAGATTTTAAAAGGGAATTAAATTCCATTGTTGACCAAATAGCTTAGAAAAGTGGACCTAACTACGAAGCTAGAGGATCCAAAATTGATTCCTGATAGGGTACAAACGTTTATGTTATCCGTGTAATATCACCATTGATACGCATTTCTATTTAATAAACTTACGCAGGCTTCTTATCAATCATCATCATCATCAGCCTACAGCAGTCCACTGCTGGACATAGGCCTCTTCCATGGCGCACCACAACACTCTGTCCTCACCGTGTTGTCCATCCACCGTGCCTCAGGACGCCCTAAGCTACGTTTTCCGGTCCGTGGTCTCCATTCGAGGACTCCTCTGCTCCACCGTTCATCGGTCCTCCGACAGACGTGGCCAGCCCAACGCCACTTTTTTTTTTCATTCCACTGGAAGGCAAACGAGCAAGTGGGTCTCCTGGTGGTAAGAGATCATCACCGCCCATAAAAATCTGCAACACCGGGCGTATTCGGGCGTATTGCAGATGCGTTGCCAACCTAGAGGCCTAAGATGGAATACCTCAAGTGCTAGTAATATCACCGGCTGACCACTCAGCAAACTAATTTTTTAAGCAACATCTGTGACTTTCGTCGTGTTATCGGTATCATATACATATTATTTAATTACTAAGTCAAAGAATAAGAGTGATTTATTTCAAGTTTTACTTTTACATATGTCTTAAGTAGGTATTTAGATGTTTTGTGGGAATTATATTCAAGGCATATGCTGCCAAATTTGAAACATTGTCTGTTGGTGTATCAGTGAGTGACAGTACAGTCAATTCACTTGATTCCTGGGCCATCATGGAACCTTATCATATTTAATAATTTTATTTATTAATCTTTATCGAATAACATAAAACGTCATTTCATTATGACACGGTTCTGTAGTGGCCTGGAAATCCATTTTCTTTACTACACCTATTCCTTCATAGATATGAGCTATTTCTTTATACATCTTCTTATTAACATTACCTCAAGGTTAAAAAAATGGCGACAATGCAAATAATTTTAATCTCCCGGATTCAACTTCACGTAGGTAATAAAATTAACTTAAATTATGTAAAGGCTATCAATATATGCATCCGATTGTTCCGCCTGTCAGAAGATTAGTTACGTAAACCACTTAAATGAAATATAATAGTGAAATATTTACGATAATCGTAAATTTTTACGATACAGTTTGATGCGACCCGGTGTCGCAAGTTCTGCCCGCGTTGATGTCTTTTGTATGGGAGATTAACGAGGCGCTTGGGGCAAATGAAAAGGTCGGGTATCATTTGTCTTTTTTCTTAAAACGAAATGCTTATCGTTAATTATCAATGTAGTTTTATGTGATGTATACTCGAATCAACTGAATCGTGACGCACCGTGGAACCTTTTCGTAGAAAAGTCATAGTGATATCACATTGCTTGACAAGGGAATACGGTATGTATGACACTTACCGTGAAAAGGTCCTACGCTGGGTGAGGAATCAAATGGTTCAACTGTACATACTTATTTTTCCACAAAATCGGTTTGGTTGGGTTTGTGATAACAGCGTCACCGAAAAAGGCCATTCATGATTGGCTTAGAGATAAGTTATATAAAATCAGATAATTTGCATAATAACTTTTTATGGCATTGTTCCAAAAAAACACCATTTTTCGTCAAAACATTGTTTGTGATAACCGGCACCAGCGCCATTTACGATTTACAACTATCTTTTGCCCGCGGCTTCGCCCGCGCGGAATTCGGTTATCGTGCGCTGTTTCCTCGGGAACTGTACATTTTTCCGGGATAACAAATAGCCTATGTCACTCTCTGGCCCATAAACTATCTCTATGCCAAAAATCACGTCGATCCGTAGCTCCATTTCGACGTGAAAGATAGATAAACATACACATAAACACACACTTTCGCATTTATTAATATTAGTATAGATATGAATTAATTTCAAATTCACATCTCAAAATTAGAATACATGTAAGCAAAAAAATTAAAAAAACTAAAAAATATTTATACAGATGAACAAAATGTGAACATTTTCGCTCGATGCCGCTCATTGGTCAGGTACAATGGCCCACAACGCGTGGTAGCGTTAAACGGCCAAAGTTAACTGTTATGCCCACTATTGGATAACAATAACATAACAATAAACGCCTATGGTTATGGTACGGGATCGCGGTGGATGCGAAAAGCACAAGACCGGTCTGAGTGGAGAGCCTTGGGGGAGGCCTATGTCCAGCAGTGGACGTCTTTCGGCTGACATGATGAAACGCCTATGACCAAAATAAACATTTGCCGCGAAAACGATTAGGTACTTTATGCAACGGTTGTTTATTGCGTGTGAATTTTATTTAAATAGCTTTTATGCCAAGGTGGTGGGAAAATTTTAATATTTTTGTTTAATTCTACAATTAATTCTAGTGGTCGCTTTTAAATTACATGTATTGTATGATATATTTAATATGGCGTGATAAGTTATACAAATTAATGAGATGCATTAAATTATTAATGATATTGCTAAACACGTTTTTTATAATTAAAATTAAACATTAATTCTTAAAATTGCATTAAAATTATAATTAAAGGGTTATCTAGACCTAGTTTTCGTTTATTATCATTTTTATAATGTGATTTTTTTTGTACCTGAAATAAACAATTGTAATTTTTTACTTTAATTTAATAGAGACCGTTTGCTATCGTTTTTAGTCAGTAATCGTTAAACAAGGTTTATTTTTTACTTTCTATGACATAAATACTGATTTATCTTTCTAACGAACTCTAGAAAACATTTAACTAAAACATGAATCAGCAAACGTTAACCATTCGTGAGTTCATCACTCAACAATACAACTTAATCCCTTGACAGTCAAATATCACCTTCAAATGTAAATGAAAATGAGAGAAATATTTTTGTGTATTTTTTCAACAATTCAAGTTAAATATTTTGTTTGTTAGTTCGAACTTGACCTAACACGCGGCTGTGCGCGATGCCGTTCATCATAAGTTATTGTTATCTTTTACATTCATGTGAGGCTTACGTTGTAATGCAAGGTTAAACAGTATTTTCCACATTACTCACACCTTATTCACAAATTAAGGGAATATTTAAAAAGTTACTTTTGCTACGACAACTATAAGAGATAATAACACAAGATACAACAATATGATAGGACACAAAATAAATAAAAACTATATAAATATACCTACCTATAAAAAGAAAACACCATCTAAGAGGCCCTCCTGCGGCATAGACCCCAACACACTGGCGGCATTACCTCTCTGTACAGTCAGAGAAATTCGCTGGGAGAGGTAAGCGCCAGCTCTGGGGTCTCCTAAGGTCTCTATCAGCCGGGATATTATATATACTTTATTATCCCAATAAAGTATTTAACAGATTTAGGCTATATAAAAAAAAAACTGTAAGATAACTAGAAAATTTTCAGGGTCTTATATTTTTTTTATTTAATGGGATTGCTGGAAGTAAATTTCATACACGATATTGAATAGCTTGGTAGATGTGCGCACGATTTTTCACGATGTTTCCTGTCACCGCTATACTCCATTTATTTTTAACATTTGAAACTAAACGGTAAAATTTGCACACGTTTTTAAATGAAACAACGAAACTATTTAAAATTATGTTAACTTCTATAGTAAAAACATAATGAATACTGCTAATAAATGTATATGTACATTTGACCGTTAATTGAGACCTTATATTAACAGACGGAGTATAAGCTCGATATAAATATCAAATACAATTTCCCACACGAAATACGAAGAGCCCGTGTTCGCAAACCAATAACCTAGCACAAATTTTTTCAAATTATATTTTTACTAATGCTTTTAACGACTTAAAATACCCAAACACAAACTTTAACCCCTGTGAATCGAACTCATTCACTTTTCGAGCATTACATTCACTCTCAGCTCGACATTGATGCCCGGGCCCGTTTCCACTGCACATTGTGCAACGGCACGTCGCCCGCCAATCATTTGTTTTTGCCGCGCTGATCGACGTATGCGGAGCGTGTACCCGCGGGGAACATTAGGCTAATGAATTTATTGCTACACGGTGTTGGGCAAAACGCTTTGTTTAAATTAACGTCTTAATTACCGTGTCTATGGTAATATCGTAGTTTTCGACTTTAAAATAAAGCTCCCGAGTTTTGGGTTTTTATTGTTTTTCTTTACAAATGAATTATATACTGGTTTGATGTAGGTAAGGTTGAACACATGCGTACCATTAAAGTTACCAAAAAAATAATTAAAAAATACCAAAATTCGATTGCTTAAAAAAACTTTGATGACAACTGAAGAGAAATTACAAGTTTAGTATACAGCTTTACAATGTTGTTCAATGATGACTTGCATCATAATGAAATTGAATACTGAACCGAATTTGAACTAAAAATTGCAACGCTAAATGTAACGTTCTTTAAAATTAAATATGAAAACTTTTCCAGCGTACGTACTGTTTTTGTGCTAGAAGCAAAAAACTGAGAAAACAGCAAAATATTCGTGGTTATTTGGCTCTTAAAAGTTATACACACCTTCTGGAAAGGGGGAAAACTCGGATTACACGCATTTAGGACCTAATGAAGGTATTAAAACGATTTACAACTTGCTGGAAATTAATTCTTCGAAAAATTCTAATTGCATTGGTCCAAAAATTAAAAATATTTTTAAAACCGGACTACAAATGAAACCCCGCCCGGACGCTCCCCGGACGCCCTCTAAACTAGGACAAATCCGGGGAAACCCGGACGGATGGCAGCCCTACCACTGACTATTATGTTACGTAGGGTACAGACGCGGATTATTTGCAGTAGTTCCTTTAGTTAATTTCGTTTCATACTACAAATTCTCCTTTCTGTTACATCAAATAATCCATAGAATATCAATTCGTAGTTATTTTCATACAATTTATTTCTATAACTTTCTTTCACGACATTGTAAAATATTGAGGAATGTAACGCGCCACCTGGCAAAGTCCACATTAATCACAAATGTTTCCGCAGTCTATAATGCTGTTGATGTTGATGTACGAACATTTTTACGGAAATACCAATTAAACTTGTGTACATAATCAGCCGTGTTATTAACCATGTTAGCCGATTACTTTAAGTATCGAATATATTGTATCAATAGAGGTAGCCTTCGCGCAGGTCATTAATTTTTTTGTTGCAAATAAGATCGTGATCAGAATCGTATTGCAATGGACACTTCTTTCACTCCCGCGTCGTGAGAAGTGGAGCACGTCTTACAACGAAATAATGTTGTCTATTTAAATTGTGTAGCGGCTAATTTAAAGTTTTACACGTTTCACGTAAATTTAAAATTGGATTGGATTCTTTAATGCGATTCCGTAATAATCTGTTAGGCAAAAGGATTTACTGGAATGCTTTATGTGTTAGATTTCTTGAATGGAGTTCATGATTGCCGAAGCTATTGAAAATTATGGTCTATAAATAGGCCAAATATTTGAGTTATGCGCTTCAACAGAGACCGCAGGCGAGTTCCCAGGCCCGAGATCGAGAAGCTTGTAATAAACCATAATAAACATCGCAATGGGTATCAGTCGATCTTTGTAAATTAACACATAATTTTCAGAATCTTTCAATAAATATGGGTTAGTTGAAGACAAAGGTTAGCAGTGCTAACTACGATAGGTTAGGCTTTACACTGAGCCGATTGCCCAATCGATCGCGGCACCAAGGATCAACGGTACATTTTGCATTTCACGCCGCAATTATTTCTATTGTTTTGCTAACACTTTAATTCGAGCACACGAGATAATAAGAATAGTCGAAGTAATCTAGTATCTTCTGGATATAGCGGTTGCGTAAAGGCTATAGTTGTAGTTTCCACGGTTTCTTGACAATGCGTGGTGGTGCAACGGTGGTGAGTTCTAGCGGCGCTTCAGTCGCGACGCTGGCGCACGCTTGCTCTGTCAACTGCTCATTGCACCTGCAAAGTGTAATGTGTTGATCCGCGGAAGTGTTCCTGTGATTTGTGAGTGATAGTGACGGACTTCCACCACGAATGCGGATTGTTTGGTTTGCTTGTTAACACATGTATTAAGCGCATACTTATCTCGGTTAATATGGTCCTGATACCGTACACGGCTCGCGTTCAGCTTATTTCATAATTTGCATTAAGTCCTTAAAGCGCGTTTTGGATCTACAGTTGCGTAAAGCGTTGCATGATTTTGGAGTGTAGGTATGCTTTTACATCGCTGAAGTAGAAATGTTTTGGGACAATGAGTTGAGTTTATCGGCATTACTCAATTGCAGTGATCATTGTTATAGACAGTAGTTTAGGACTACATCATATAATGTTATCATTAGCTAAACATTAGCTTTGATGGGTGACGGACGAGAGGGTGGACAGTGTGCGGAATTTTGGTCGACATAGAGATAGTGAGTTTTACTGCAAAACAATACATGATCTCGGCATCTTAAATGGCCTTAATGCTTCAATGCTATTAGCTTAGTCGGTATTATACTACGGTTTATCTCTGAAATTTATAAACGAATATTATTATTAGTAGCTAATAGTTATGAATGATATTTGTATGAAGCTAATTCGTAAATTGCATTTGGCAAATACGCTAAAGAGAAAAGCGAATTGTAACCCATAATAAGGAACGAAATTTACTACGGAAGATACTTATTTACATTGGTTTTATCGATTTATACGCTGTCACGTTTTTAGGGTTCCATAGTTCTAGTAGGAGCCCTAATGTTTTCGCCATATCTGTACGCTCACCGCCCGCGTTTGAACCTGGCAAGTGCTATGCTGAAAAGGTGTAGTTTTGCATTAATATGTACGTTTATCACGTCAAATTGATAAAATAAATTTTTGAAAGCAAATATTTTTAAAGTACCTTCCCTATACGTTCCATAGGCTATCATTGGATAGAAAGATTGCAGATTTGCTGAGATGCAGGGATCCGTTTACAAAATATTCAGTTTTAAATTGTTTTTTTCATTAGAAGTACGTGGAGTAGTCTCCCCCCTCTATAGGCAAAACTCTAGGCTGTTATAATTATAGCATAAATAAAAAATAAACGATTTGTAATTTTTACAAGTTAACGAGTGATTACTTAAAAACACAAAAAAAACGAAGATTTTTATTATTTATTTCGTTACACAATATATATACATTCAGATTCGAGAAAAGAAAAACATAATTTAGACCTTAACATATAGAGAACTAAATGAAAAAATTGTGTACATGCAAACTTTAACAGAGCAGTGCACTGGCTACACTAGGCACAGCCTGTCTCGTAAAACTTTATATTTATTATAGTAGCTACGCAACGGAACCCTACACTACTTCTAGTGAGACGCAATTGGCCGGTTTTTATGTTTTCATTGACAGAGTGGCGTGTGAGCGCGGAAACTGTTACGTTTCGTTTCTACATTTGTTAATAGGCAATAACAAGCATTGCTTTGATAGATAGCAACTATTTAATACAGTCAGTGCGGTATCCGTCTATATCTTCGTTAGAAATATTTTAATTGAGTGACGTAAAATGGAGCGCAGATGTGTTAAATCAAGAAGAGTAAAGGGAGATGTGAATTTCAACAAATAGGATCTAATGGGATTGGTTTGGTATATTCAGCTGTAGAATTAGAGAGCAGGTGATCTTGTCACTCTATTATTGCTGGCTGTAGAGTTGTGTGTATTAGATTAGATCATTTTGAGCACCATAACCGCTCGTCCACTTCTGCTGTAATTGTACCTATTCAATGTAAGTGCACGTTAAGACCAGACTGCTTAGAATGCACTGATGAATTGAATAGTCACGAAATGACATGAAAATTCTGTCAACATTTTGACAAATTATCTTTGTAAAGCAAACACGTATGTCATCATCCTAGCCTATATACCTACGTCCCACTGCTGGGTACAGGCCTCCTCTCAGAATGAGAGGGCTTGGGCCGTCGTTCCCATGCGGGCCCAGTGTGGATTGGGACACACAAACCATTGAATTGCTTCGCAGGTTTTTACAGGTTTCCTCACGATGTTTTTGTTCGCCATAAAGCTCGGGGGAAATTTCGCACATGAATTTAGAAAAGCTCAGAGGTGCGCGACAGGGTTTGAACCCATAATCCTCTGCTTGAGAGCACACGCAAATAAAAACAAATCCTGTCAAGCTAATATATCTGCAATCTTTAGTCACATACAATATCAAACTAACTACAAAACGGTAACGGTAAACACATACCGATTATTATTGTCCAGTTACTAATTATTAATTATCAAGTCAGATACCGTTATGTGGCGTATGATTGCGGCTGACCGTCGCACGTAATTGAAATTGACCGCCAATAGGCTGTTAATGAACGCGTTACGTGTCGGCGGAGCGGCGCGGGCGCAGTTTCTCCTTAAATTGCGTTTACTGCGCATTAACTAGCGGAATGCTAATGAAACATGTCACAGTTCAATGCTCTAATAACTCCTTTATATCACTTAGCCAACTGCTTAGCGATTGCCACTGAATCTTTGTAAGCTGGTTAATATGCTTGCTTATTGGATGCTATACTATACTTGGTTTGGATAGGTATTGGATAGGTGTCTTAAATATTGAAATTCCCCCATTAAACGGGCGTTTTCAAAAAAAGTGTACCCTTTACGTTTTTTTTAAATTTTGGGAAAATATGGTTTTTCCTACTCAGAATCAAGAGCACAATCGATTCTGATCATTTCAAAAAATGTCCCCAGTTTTTCATACAAATTCTTATGAGTCAGTTTTGTCGCGCCCATACTAAGTATATGAAAAAAACGTCGCAAAACTGACATTTTTTTGGGGACATGTTGACAGTTTACTATTTTAACATTTACATTTCTGTAATGAAATACACTAGACTAATTTGTATTACAATGATAGATAAATAAAATGTATTAAAAACCTTGAATGTATTAAATCTGGTAGCTGAAGTTTGTTTACATTTAGTTAAATACTTGTCCAAACCAAGTTTAAGCAGCTATTTATTCACTTACTCACTAAATTAAGTAATTACTACCAATACGGAGTTAATGTAGTATTGCTATAAAATTACCGCTCTATCTAAATTTAAGACTGGTTGGTCAAATTAACTGCAGCACGTTGCAATTTTTCGTACTCTACTTAATATGTAATATAAAAAAAGTTTTTTTTCACCATTTTGGAAAAAATATTTCAGAACTGTAAATTAAAAAATTACCCTTCTTTATTTTTTTACTGTTACCAATTGGTTAATCCTCCTAAACATATTTTCTGTGAGATGTAGATATCTTTCAAGTTGCCCCCAATATTCGAAGCTCCCAATAATTATCACGATCACAGATAGTTGCGGATGTTTGCTTATTTTGTGTAGGTCGAGCTCTATCTACCCTGAGGGTAGAGGGTAGTACCCTCATCCCTACAAACAAGCTTAAGCCACCAATTCTGAATTAGAAGCCTTTAAAAAAAAAAAAACTAGATTAGATTTCCCATTTCATAGTTTCGTATAGAAACAAAGTCAAATCCGTTGTACGGGTTACTCTCAAGCAGGCTTAATAGATTATTCTGAACAAACAAAACCACGTTGCGAACAATAACCGCTCCATATCGGTAATGAGTGGCCGCTGGGATGTAACGTTACCGTACCCGGACCGCTACGTATTATGGGCTATTTGGCGCTCAGCTACTGCATTTACTGCACTCTGCATTGTTGCGCATGTTTCGTTTTCGTCTCCGGCCAGTCGTTGAGGAACGAATATAGGCGGCTTGTTATAATTAGCCTACCGTTAGTAGTGCTCGCCATTAACAAGGCTAATTTAGTTACGGTCTTTGCTCATGGGAATTAAGACAAAGATATCCTGAGAAATAATCCGGTTTAATCGTTTTAAGCCTGGAAGCTCCTTTATTGTGTCCATGTGCAGTTTTTTCTTATTTATGCAAAAAAGTTATAATACAACGAATCAATAAAAAAAATACATAGCATTCTATGATTTTATAATTAATAGTTACTTATTATTTTGAACCGTAAGTAATTACGCACTTGAAACGTGTGAAGGTACCTGATTGTGCCTATTTATTTGACTTTGAACTCAAAATAATAAATGAATGTAGAATTCAAAGGCCCAAGGCAACGCGCAAATGCCAAAAGATAAAATAGCATCTAGGGACGATCCGACGAACTTTAATGTCGGGGTTCGAGGCACAGTGCATTGTTATATGCCTAATAATAACTTACGAAACACTTGCCTGCCTACACATAGATCAAGGACCAAGCTTGTTATTATACGACGATGCTACAGTAATGTGTACCTACCGACTAGCGATTAGACGAATTCTGCCATTGTATTCTTTAATCCATTATTTATAATTTGGCGAGCTATTTTCAGTAAATCACAAGTATTAGCGGGATAGTGGTTATTTATGATGAAAGAGGACAATTTGTATAAGAGGTCATTAAGTTAATTATTTTAAGGAATGGCGTCGGTAATACTTCCTGCATGCGCTTCAATGATGGACGATTACATTTCAACACCGATGGGGCAAAAAAGTTGAGTCATAGAACTCCATCAGTACCTACCATGGAGTTATTCGTTCTATAATGTTCCTGAGAACATTTACATTGCATCAGACTGCCGACGAAGGCAATAACGCATTGGGAATGGCAAACAACACTTCAATATTGATGTTAGATACGCATGGTAGGTATAAATCCGGAGGAGTCGTATTTCTCTTCTATAATCAACGGCCGTTATGAAGTAAATTCTGAATGTTAACAATCTGAATCATAGACAAAAAATGCAATGCTTCCTTGTTGCGTGCAACAAAGTGGTAAGTATACAGCATTTTTTTCAATGGTTTGTTTTTAACATTAACTAATCAAATGCTTCATAAATAGTTACTGTTGTGCAATGCGTCAGGATTGGCTTCATAACGGCTGTTGTTGACTATACATGATATTAAAAGTACAAATTAAAAAAAAATCTTTTCTATAGACAAACGTTAACATTGACTTAATTAATTGTCAAGAAACAAACGATAATTTTTCTTTTCAAATTTCTTTGTAAAAACTAAACTAAGCCAAATTATATAGCAGTAGGTAGCTGTATACCGGAATTGTATTTATGTCAGGAGGTTGACGGTTTGACCTCAGGTTCAACTAAAACGAAAGTAGATGTAATTTATTTATTGCTTTGAATTTCATCAATCCAAATAATTTAATCAACTGTCAATAATCTTCACAAATTGTGGCCAATTCAATTAAAATTACGGCACTATTTTTATATTCATTCGATTGGTATCCGTATGCATTTCATATGCGTCTTCGTACTTTAAATGATATGCAAATTACTGAAGTATGTTAATTATTTAGTGATCTTTATAATATTGAATGTGCTTAATCTACCACATGAAATTTTATTTTAAAAGGAATTCAGAAAATCTATGCAAAAGAGAGCATTCATAAAACCAATCCTAAAAACCGGCCAAGAGCGTGTCGGACACGCCCGAGATAGGGTTCCGTAGCCAGCTTATTATTACAACTTTCTAGCATTGATAGTCTCTGGGCAAAGCCGCGGACGGACGGACAGACAGACAGACAGACATGGCGAAACTATAAGGGTTCCGTTTTTGCCATTTTGGCTACGGAGCCCTAAAAATGTTCTTGGATTACACTAAATACGCTATCAATTAAATTGTTGTAAACATTTAAATGTGTAACTGCTCATAATGCGATCCAGTGTTTCACGATGAGCAAACATATTCTTAGGAAGCATTTACCAAATGGCTCAAGATATCAGTGCATCTGTTGCATTAACGGCATCTCAGTTGCATAAAATCCAGCAGGTTGCACAATCCCAAGCAAATCACTCTCGTTGTCCCGCCATTGTCGCGCACGCGCCATGAGAACGTTCCCGCGTCTCGGCAAAAAGCGCGGGAACCGGCCCCACAATAATGGCCGACATAACGCTCCGAATGTTATCTATCGCCTTTTGCGTTTTACAACATTGCAAATGTTCTACTTACTGCTTGATTATGTTTAGTCGACTTGTTATTGTTTATTTTGTAAGGCAAAAGACCAGTCGCTTTGTGCGCTGTCATTGTGTCCGTAAGTGGTTTGGTTGGTCTTGTAAAAGACCCATCATTGTTACCCTTACCACATTGTAACCGAACTACCCAACTGGTTATGTCATCAATAAAACGATGATTTTATTTGTATCAATCGTTTCCGGCTGATCTAAACGTGTAATTTGTAAATATTGTACAAATTGGAATGTCCTGTTTGTGAATTATTCATCTGTTTGTTAATAAGTCCATTTTCGTGTGTTCAAAGAATTCGATTGCATCATAAGCAATGATAAACAAACAACAATAAACAAACAATCCGCATTTGTCTCTCGTCCATTCATCAAAGTGACCACCTCGATATCAGTCTAGTTCAGTTCACGCAGCCCTCAGTGCATCATCTTTATCATGGTTTCATAATACTGAGTGCTTTGCTCAATCAACCAACAGTGATGAACCAAAATGTAACGCCGCAATGTAAGACCATAACAATAAATAAACACACGTAATTGCATTATAGCTACAAAAGTAAGTAACGCAATAATTTTGCCAAAATGGTTAACGGAAATTACATCATGTACGGTGACAGACCGCCCTCGGATTCCGAGATAGTGGCAGATCACGTGCAGACGCGCACGGCCGAGAGGAAAACCAGACGGAAGACGAACAGGACCGCGAACGAGCTGCAGCACTCTCTGGCGCAGCTGGACAATGACACCGACTCCGTCAAGTACGAAAAGCGCGCAAAGGAGCCGCGGCTGCTGCGCTACGTACCTACCACGGACGTGGAAGAGCACTACGTCACCGATAAATTCGAGACGTATGATCTCAAACCGACGGAGGCGACGCCTCGGAGGTACGCGTTCAAGAAGAAACCGAAGAACCCAGCTGACGGCTCCGTCAACTACGCGTACTCACGCTCGAGCAGCAGTTGTAGTTCCCCCTCGGGCACGCTGCCGCCCATCGCGGAGCACGAACAGCTCGCCACCTACCGCCGCAGCCCGCCCAGCCCCGACACCCCCAGCGACATCATCCCCTCCTACGAAACAAAACTAGACAAATACTTCACCAAGCCGAGAGAGGTGAAAACCTTCTCTGCCAAGGTAAGCTACAAAGTGAGTTCATACCGACATCCTATCGTTAAGTAAGTCTATATTATTTGGATCTAGCCTTTCACCAATCTCCGGAAAAGCTCGTAATGAACTTTGTTTGCTCGGTTAACCGCGGCTCGACCGCAAGAGATTCACTCTAGAGCTTTTTCGTAATTATTTCACTGATTAACGCAACAAAAAATTGTAGCTGCAAGAATGCACGTTGTATGAATGTGTTAACTTTTAATTTATGAGAACGCTTATCGATCGATTATATCAGCAGTAAAGGTTAATCACCCAGGCCGACAAGCCTCATTATTTTACTTCGATATTATTTAATAGGGCATTTAGTTACTCGACTGCGATTGGTAGTAAATAAGACTTTACTATTATCTGGGGGCACGGCAGTGCCCCCGCCAAGTCGAGCAAAATAAAAACAAAGGCACGGCCGTACCATACTTTTCTCGAAGCCATTCAGGCTATTTTCAACACCCTGTATTTTTGTTATGGCTAAAGCTAGAACCCTGAATTTTCAGTTACCTATAGGGCCTAATGGGACTTAGATATATTATCAATTACATTCAGTTCGAACACGTAGATTAAGAACTATCACATGTTAAAGTTCCTCAGTTTTGTCACTGACATACCTATACACTGACTTTTGATCATCATAATTCTAAGGTACTTCTAGCAGACCCACAAGCTCCAAATTTTAAACATAGTTAGTTTTTAGCCTACATGGTCACATAAAAATCCAAAATGTTGCAATTTCAGTCACGTTTCAAAGTTATATAAACTGCACAAGTAAGTTTGTAATCCCATATAAATACTAGCGATTACAAAGTTACACAGCAATGACTTTATTGAACGTAGTCGTATTGTATACGTATTAATGTTGAGTCTTAATACCTGAGTATCAAGGGTTAAAATGAAATTGTTTATCTTACTAATGTAATAAGTACCAAAGTTCGTTTGTTTGTGAATGTGTGTGCGATGCGAGTGGACGCGAGGATGGACGATGGAAATTGGAATATGGATGATGGACAATGGATAATGGTCGATGGACGATGGGTAGAAAATGGACGTTGGACGATGGAGTGTGGATGATGGACGTTGGGCGACGGACGATGGATCATCATCATCATCATCCCAGCCTATATGCGTCCCACTGCTGGGCACAAGCCTCCTCTCAGAATAAGTGGGCTTGGGCCTTAGTTCCCATGCGAGCCCAGTGCGGACGATGGATGGTGGAGGATGAACGACGGACGACGACGGACGACGACGGATGACGGAAGTTAGACGGGCGAAAGACGAACGACCGACGAAAGACGATGGATGACGACGGAAGTTCGACGACGGACGACAGACCATGACTGACGAGGGAAGTTCGACGACGGACGATGATGGACAACGGACAATGACAGACGACGGACGACGACAGAAGACGAACGCCGACAGACGACGGACAACGAACGATAGACGATGGCGACGACGGACAAAAGACAACGACCGACGACGGACAAGACAACGGACGACGGATAACGGACGATGACCGACGATCGACGACGGATGATGGAGGGTGGACGATGGACGATGTACGATGGACGACAGACGGTAGACGGACGATGGAAGTTCAACGATGGGCGACGATGGACGACGGATGACGACCGACGATCGACGACGACGACGACGACGACGACGACGACGACGACGACATAGACGACAGTCGGTACGGACGATGGACTGTAGACGATGAACGAGGATGGACGATGGACGATAACCGAGGATAGACGATGGACGGTGGACGATAGACGAGAATGGATGATGGATAGTGGACGAGGATAGACGATGGATGGCACACGATGGACAAGGATGAACGATGGATGATAGTGGACGATGGACGATGAACGATGAACGAGAATGGACGATGGACGAGAATGGACGATAGACGATAGACGAGGATGGACGATGGACGATGGACAAGGAAGGATAAACAAATGAAGATAGTAGTGCGTTATTGCAAGAAGTAGTACCCGAAAAAAAAAGAACTGCCTACAAAAAGTGATGAGATCCCACCAAAAACATTACATGTAAAAAGCTGCAAGTCTCGCAACGCAATGCAGTTCTTGTAATGCTAAAAAGGTTTGAGATGCAATGTTATACCAAGTCGGTTATTTTTGTCAGTACCGGGGGGTTTCCATAGAACTCGATTTTCACCAACTTGCTTATTTTAAAACCATAGAAAAATACAGTTTATAGTTCTCAAATAAAGAGTAAACCAAATTATTTTTTAAACACATAATGACTTGGCCATCGCACTCAACCTTTAGTCATTCTCGTATTATGTGTATCACTCAAACTGCAAGGCTGGGGCTAGCGCTATCTTTAATTATAATTACTTGAAATAGCAGACGTTGATGATTATAATTCTTATGTCATTATGTAGCCTTGCGATGGCCAAGTCATTTGTGTTTAAAAATAATTTGGCTTACTCTTTATTTGAGAACTATAAACTGTATTTTTCTACGGTTTTAAAATAAGCAAGTTGGTGAAAATCGAGTTCTATGGAAACCCCCCGGTACTGACAAAAATAACCGACTTGGTATAACATTGCATCTCAAACCTTTTTAGCATTACAAGAACTGCATTGCGTTGCGAGACTTGCAGCTTTTTACATGTAATGTTTTTGGTGGGATACTGACTTGTCCTGCACGAGGCCACATATGATTAGTAGAGGGTGTCGCTCTTGGATCAAATGCCTTCCGCGTCGCCGCAACCACCTGCGTATACGCCACACTAATTTACTGTAGCGAGAGCTGGTTATGCATAAGCTGATACACTACACACCTGTGTTGTGAAATACATATTATATATAAAATACAAAGGGTATAGCCCTGTATGGATCGCGAAACTGCCTTTGACGAGAAAGTGGTTTTCCTTTGGCTCGGATAATTGTCTTTACATACGTTGTAATTTGACCAAATTTTAGCCCCAAAATGGGCGTGGTTTTTGAAATAATTAAAAAAAAAGGAAAATCGTTTTTATTTTTTATTTACCAAACTAGTGGCCCGATTTTCACGAAATTTTTATATATTATGTAGAAAATTAAGAGCGTTTTTTTCTTTAAAAAAAATCCAATTAATTTTATATTTAAGTAAAAAAAATCATTTTTTTAATATTCATAAATTTATTTTTTTTACTTGCGAGGTGGCGATACCTACCAATATCAGATATATTATGACCCATTTAATACTCTAATACATATATTTTTTTCAAAAACATTCATTTGGATCATCAGGTTAAAATAAGCGAATTTGTAACATCTCATACATAGCCTTCTCTTTACTAGGTACATGGGCGTTTTCAAAAAAAGTTGTTGAAATGACTTTTTTTTTAGAAGTGGATGAAATTTGGTATTCCTACTCAGAATCAGGAGCACTTTCGATTATAATAGGAGAAAAAAAATATCTCAATATTTTTTATTCCATTACGTTACCGTTTTCATACGCGTGTCTGTGGCGGTAGTGTAATGGATAACACAAGATTATATGAAAAACCTGGGACACTTTTTTTTCCTATTGCAATCGAAAGTGCTCCTGATTCTGATTAGGAATACCAAATTTCATCCACATCTGACAAAAAAGTCATTTCAACATCTTTTTTTTTGAAAACGCCCACCTACGTAACATAGGATTCAATAGTAGGGTGGGTTGAAAAAATTTTTTTTTTTATTTCTTAGCAAGGGGATTAGAATTTGTACCTTATGAAAAAAGAAAAAATTTCAAAAAAAAAATTTTTACTTAATATTTTGAGATGGCCCACTCCCTTTTAAAATTAATAATCTATTAAATGAAGTAGTACCAAAAAATATATATTAAAGGTGTTCTAGAACCTGTAGGGTCACCCCTCGAAAGCCAATTGGAAATCAAAAGTAAAAAAAAAAAAAAAACTATTATTTTTGTAATTAATGTAAAAAATCAAAAAATGACTTCTCTTTCTTTTGTATTAAAGTAAAAAAAATCACAATCGACAATTTTTAGACGTCTTCCACGATGTTTGACCAAAAAATTTTTTTTGTTGGAACTACCTCATTTGATAAATTATTAATTTGAAAAGCGAGTGGGCCACCTCAAAACATTAGATAAAAAATTTTTTTTTTTGAAAAATTTTCTTTTTTCATAAGGTACAAATTCTACCCCCATGCTAAGAAAATAAATAAAAAAAATTTTTTTCAACCCACTACTATTGAATCCTATGTTACGTAGGTGGGCGTTTTCAAAAAAAAGATGTTGAAATGACTTTTTTGTCAGATGTGGATGAAATTTGGTATTCCTAATCAGAATCAGGAGCACTTTCGATTGCAATAGGAAAAAAAAGTGTCCCAGGTTTTTCATATAATTTTGTGTTATCCATTACACTACCGCCACAGATACGCGTATGAAAACGGTAACGTAATGAAATAAAAAATATTGAGACATTTTTTTTCTCCTATTATAATCGAAAGTGCTCCTGATTCTGAGTAGGAATACCAAATTTCATCCACTTCTAAAAAATAAGTCATTTCAACAACTTTTTTGAAAACGCCCATGTACGTAGTAAAGGGAAGGCTATGTATGAGATGTTACAAATTCGCTTATTTTAACCTGATGATCCAAATGAATGTTTTTGAAAAAAATATATGTATTAGAGTATTAAATGGGTCATAATATATCTGATATTGGTAGGTGTCGCCACCTCGCAAGTAAAAAAAAAAAAATTATGAGTATTAAAAAAATGATTTTTTTTTACTTAAATATAAAATTAATTGGATTTTTTTTAAAGAAAAAAACGCTCTTAATTTTCTACATCTATATATATAAAATTCAAAGTCCTGACTGACTGACTGACTGACTGACTGATATATCAACGCACAACCCAAACCACTGGACCTAGAGACTTGAAATTTTGCACATAGATAACTTATACAATATAGGCATCCACTAAGGAAGGATTTTTGAAAATTCCCACGGGAACGGGAAAAATCGGGATTTATATATTCGATTCTGAGTGACCTTATCTCAGTAACAATAATAACTAGACTCTTCAAATTTGTTACACAAGTAGGTATTACATTAATTAAAACATTCATTTCAGGATTTTTGGAAATTCCTACGGGATACGGAAAAAACGTGATTTATATATTCTGTTCAACGGAATCCCATGAACAATAATTACTAGACTTGAAATTTGGCATAGAAGTAGGTAATTATAATAGTAATTTTTTTTTTAAGGATTTTTGGAAATTCCCACGGGACAAGGAGAAAACGGGATTTATATTCAGTTCAACGGGATGGTCTTATCATTTTAACCGAAATTTAGCATTTAGGGTCCTTGGGGGGTCCAGGGGTCTATCACAAAAGGATTTCCCGAAATTCTGACGGGAACGGGAAAAAACGGGATTTTTCGTTTTTCTGGACTTAGAAAGCTAAAATTTGGCATGTAGGTTGCTTGAGGAGTGTAGGAAAGCATTAAAGAGATAATTTCCCGAAATTCCTACGGGAGCGTAGAAGAGCATTGAGAGTGGAGTTTTCGAAATTCCCACGGGAACGGAAAAAAATTGGATTTTTCGTTTTACTGGTCGCAGAAAGCTGACATTTGGCATACAGGTTGACTCCACTGAGTTAATTTTCCGAAACTTCCATGGGAAAGGGAGAAAACGGGATTTTTCGTTTTACTGGACGCAGAAAGCTGAAAATCGACATGTAGATTGCTTGGGGAGTGTAGAAAATTACAAAATTCCCACGGGAACGGGAAAAGTGGGATTTTTCATTTTACTGGTCGTAGAAAGCTGAAATTTGGTAAGTGGGTTCCTTGGGGAGTGTAGGGAGCGTTGAGAGAGAATATCCCGAAAATTATTACGGGAACGGGAAAATTGGGACTTTTGTTTTTCTTTCTTATTTATTTAAAAAAAAATAATTTTATTCGAAAAAGTATACTCCCAAGGTGGTCCATTGTCACCAAATTAGGATCTGATGACGGGATCACAGGGAAATCGAGGGCAACCCTCAAATTTTGTAGGGACGCATTAAGTTTTTCATTATATTTTCTCAAGCTATTTAAGTATTTGCGTCTGATAGACATCATCTCATGTTGATGAGCTAATGATAGTAGGTAAAACTCCTTAACGGTTAGGAGTTGAGGTTTTTTTTAAAATATTATAATATGCAGGTATTAGACATTTAGTTGTTTTCATTCTGGTAAATAAATATCGTAGAAAGTACATCTGTGTTACCCCAAATTTAAAGCGGGCAAAGCCGCGGGCAAAAGCTAGTAATATATAAAAATGTCATGAAAATCGGGCCACTAGTTTGGTAAATAAAAAATAAAATCGATTTTCCTTTTTTTTTTAATTATCTCAAAAACCACGCCCATTTTGGGGTTAAAATTTGGTCAAATTACAACGTATGTAAAGACAATCCCACCAAAAACATTACATGTAAAAAGCTGCAAGTCTCGCAACGCAATGCAGTTCTTGTAATGCTAAAAAGGTTTGAGATGCAATGTTATACCAAGTCGGTTATTTTTGTCAGTACCGGGGGGTTTCCATAGAACTCGATTTTCACCAACTTGCTTATTTTAAAACCGTAGAAAAATACAGTTTATAGTTCTCAAATAAAGAGTAAGCCAAATTATTTTTAAACACAAATGACTTGGCCATCGCAAGGCTACATAATGACATAAGAATTATAATCATCAACGTCTGCTATTTCAAGTAATTATAATTAAAGATAGCGCTAGCCCCAGCCTTGCAGTTTGAGTGATACACATAATACGAGAATGACTAAAGGTTGAGTGCGATGGCCAAGTCATTATGTGTTTAAAAAATAATTTGGTTTACTCTTTATTTGAGAACTATAAACTGTATTTTTCTATGGTTTTAAAATAAGCAAGTTGGTGAAAATCGAGTTCTATGGAAACCCCCCGGTACTGACAAAAATAACCGACTTGGTATAACATTGCATCTCAAACCTTTTTAGCATTACAAGAACTGCATTGCGTTGCGAGACTTGCAGCTTTTTACATGTAATGTTTTTGGTGGGATCTCATCACTTTTTGTAGGCAGTTCTTTTTTTTTCGGGTACTACTTCTTGCAATAACGCACTACTATCTTCATTTGTTTATCCTTCCTTGTCCATCGTCCATCGTCCATCCTCGTCTATCGTCTATCGTCCATTCTCGTCCATCGTCCATTCTCGTTCATCGTTCATCGTCCATCGTCCACTATCATCCATCGTTCATCCTTGTCCATCGTGTGCCATCCATCGTCTATCCTCGTCCACTATCCATCATCCATTCTCGTCTATCGTCCACCGTCCATCGTCTATCCTCGGTTATCGTCCATCGTCCATCCTCGTTCATCGTCTACAGTCCATCGTCCGTACCGACTGTCGTCTATGTCGTCGTCGTCGTCGTCGTCGTCGTCGTCGTCGTCGTCGATCGTCGGTCGTCATCCGTCGTCCATCGTCGCCCATCGTTGAACTTCCATCGTCCGTCTACCGTCTGTCGTCCATCGTACATCGTCCATCGTCCACCCTCCATCATCCGTCGTCGATCGTCGGTCATCGTCCGTTATCCGTCGTCCGTTGTCTTGTCCGTCGTCGGTCGTTGTCTTTTGTCCGTCGTCGCCATCGTCTATCGTTCGTTGTCCGTCGTCTGTCGGCGTTCGTCTTCTGTCGTCGTCCGTCGTCTGTCATTGTCCGTTGTCCATCATCGTCCGTCGTCGAACTTCCCTCGTCAGTCATGGTCTGTCGTCCGTCGTCGAACTTCCGTCGTCATCCATCGTCTTTCGTCGGTCGTTCGTCTTTCGCCCGTCTAACTTCCGTCATCCGTCGTCGTCCGTCGTCGTCCGTCGTTCATCCTCCACCATCCATCGTCCGCACTGGGCTCGCATGGGAACTAAGGCCCAAGCCCACTTATTCTGAGAGGAGGCTTGTGCCCAGCAGTGGGACGCATATAGGCTGGGATGATGATGATGATGATCCATCGTCCGTCGCCCAACGTCCATCATCCACACTCCATCGTCCAACGTCCATTTTCTACCCATCGTCCATCGACCATTATCCATTGTCCATCATCCATATTCCAATTTCCATCGTCCATCCTCGCGTCCACTCGCATCGCACACACATTCACAAACAAACGAACTTTGGTACTTATTACATTAGTAAGATAAACAATTTCATTTTAACCCTTGATACTCAGGTATTAAGACTCAACATTAATACGTATACAATACGACTACGTTCAATAAAGTCATTGCTGTGTAACTTTGTAATCGCTAGTATTTATATGGGATTACAAACTTACTTGTGCAGTTTATATAACTTTGAAACGTGACTGAAATTGCAACATTTTGGATTTTTATGTGACCATGTAGGCTAAAAACTAACTATGTTTAAAATTTGGAGCTTGTGGGTCTGCTAGAAGTACCTTAGAATTATGATGATCAAAAGTCAGTGTATAGGTATGTCAGTGACAAAACTGAGGAACTTTAACATGTGATAGTTCTTAATCTACGTGTTCGAACTGAATGTAATTGATAATATATCTAAGTCCCATTAGGCCCTATAGGTAACTGAAAATTCAGGGTTCTAGCTTTAGCCATAACAAAAATACAGGG
The DNA here is from genome assembly GCA_037349165.1 of Choristoneura rosaceana. Lineage (NCBI taxonomy): Eukaryota > Metazoa > Arthropoda > Insecta > Lepidoptera > Tortricidae > Choristoneura > Choristoneura rosaceana. The sequence goes on from JAZBNJ010000026.1 coordinate 6,868,245, forward strand.
TGTTGAAAATAGCCTGAATGGCTTCGAGAAAAGTATGGTACGGCCGTGCCTTTGTTTTTATTTTGCTCGACTTGGCGGGGGCACTGCCGTGCCCCCAGATTATCCGAGCCAAAGGAAAACCACTTTCTCGTCAAAGGCAGTTTCGCCATCCATACAGGGCTATACCCATGGACTTAATAAAGGAACTTTCGCTATTTACTTATAAGTATAAAAGGGTAGAACCAAATGATCCTTTTCACATTAAAAGCATAAAAACATTAGCATACTTAGCTATTGGTTAACGTCGCAGTTAAATTTAAAAAAAACGCGTATCTGTACTTAAATAGATATATTTCATTTGAGTACCTACCTAAGTTTTGTAGGAGTCTAATGTTTCTAAATTACTCTTGACACATTAATCGTAGGTAAACATGACTGAAGAGCAACTCGAGACTATCAATTTCTCCGCCGCCACCAGGAAATCATGTAACACTCTTCTATTAGTATAATCACGAACAAATAATAAATCAGAACTTAATTGTCGAAACTCGCCCGCTTCGTGAGATTATTTCGTTGAATTCGCTTAATCTCAGTTTAAAGTAGTTGCCATACTTTACACAAACAAACTCCTAACAAAATTTTTCGTTAAGATGGGCCACTTAGAACAAAGAAATAAATCTATTATGACCCGTACTCATTAACGCATGTTAAACTTCTTTTACTTTATAATTTTGGGCATGTCTGAGACGTATTACAATTATATTGTGGTAGCACCGAACTTGTTAACCGTTATGAATAAAGAGATAAGTTATTTATTCTGGTTCAAATTGAACAGTTCCATACATACATTTCGACTAGTTTTTTTTTTTGGAAAGAGTTATTAATTTTCCTCTTCGTAAGAACCACCCAAACTTTATACAACTAAAAAACTCATTCAGTAATCAGTAATCAGACACCCGTGATCAGCGGAAATAATTTAATTCAATAATGGTCATTAAATCGCGTTTAAAATGAATTCACGGCGCGGTAGCACGCACGAACGGCGGCATCTATACCGAGGCAGAGGCAGCCTATCAAGGCATTACCAATTTTCAACAATCACGTAACACTTTGATAGTGAGACCCTCGATTTGCCGCATATTAATTGATTGTGTTGCGTGCCTTCGTCAAATATATTGACGGTCAAAAACATACGGAATTAAAAGACGAACACATTTAACAAGCACTTAGCTTGTCAGTAGTAAATTATTATTGTCAGGTTCTTTGTCCCCTTGAATCACATATGATTCATAAATGCAGTTAATCCCTGGTGTGGTATTAGCATGAATCAAAGGTGATTAAATTCGGGTACTTTGATAATGAAATTACACTCTCGTGTGGATGGAGACAGGGAAACCGTTAATATTAAAATCAAAGTACCATAGAACACTTAATTTCCTGTGAATATACCTACATATAGTTTTCACTAGTAGTTATTAATTTGAACACAGTAGGTACCTACCAATCTGTCTAGTTAAACAAGTAAAGTTCTCACTCTTTTTAGTACTTTTCTCATCTAGGTACAAGAAAAGTCACGAGGAAAGGGTGCGGTTAATGTATACCTCAAAATCATCGGCTCGGCAATATTCGGCATGTATGACATGAGAATAATGCACGTCCTGATAGGATAGTCCTGATGGAGACAAAATATCAGAGCATGCATTATTACGTCGTAAATTTCGTGACAATGCTTATTGGACTCAGATTAACTGCACCATGTAGAGGTAATTTTTGTATCCAGTGTAACCTAGTTTTCCGTTGTTCCAGGGCTCACACCCCGACAGCCTGTTCCGAGTGCCGGTGGGCGGCGGCGCGGGCGCAGGCAAGATGGCGCGCGCGCTGCGCGTCATGCGGTGGCCCGTTGCGCTCGTCGTCGTCTGCGTCGCCCTCGCCATGTTTGTTTACTTCCTTATGCCAGGTGAGACCGGTATATTTATAAGTCTAGGGTTGACAAGCGATTGTTTTACTATTATGACCGCACTGTAAGTGTATATTCAAAGAACAATGCCCTGACAAGTAAGGCCCTGTAGATACTGAAGTGCAAAATTCAAACTGGGTATCTTACCGTCCCTCTGACGCTTATATTATTTAATACGAGAGAGGGATACGATACGAACATCGAATTTCGTTGAAGCCCCTTCAATCAATCATTGTCATCTGTGCGTTTAGCCCCTTATTATTAAACTTTTACCCCCATATTCATAAACGACAATCAAACCTATTTTAGTTAAAATGCCGCTAAAATTCGTTTGTCCTTATCTGTCACTTTCGACATTTGTATTTGTTAGAAAGGGACATTTGTTAGTTAACATAGGCTTGTTAAGTTTTATGAATAAGGGGGTTAGTGATTAGTGCGCAGAAGCGCTAAAGTTTTGCGGGGGACTGAGCGATGCGCAGACACTAAGTGCTGATTAGCGCGTCTGTCACATGCGCAGACATTGACGATCACCCGCTGAACTCATGTGCAGTGAGCTGGATGCATTTGTTGACTTAAGATTCATTAGATTTTCGATCACTTAGACATTTTTCTTTGGGAGACAAAACATATTTTTAGGTGAATATTTAATGGAATACAAAATAATAATGCTAGAGGCTAGCATATCTCGTTCACAGCATAATAAAAACCTCTATGTACCAATGGCCTACCAGTACATAGTTGAACTTCCGCTTGCTTTCTGAGTACTTATATTGTTTTACAGCCAATCACTTTCACTTGAAACCCATCCTATACTCTTGGATTTACAATTTCCGTACACATAAACGTTTCGTGATCCCATACTTGGGCTCAAATTACAATTTTCATGGCAGTGTTTCAAATAAACCAGCACCTGTCCGCGACCTGTAGCGTCTTGACACGACACGTCGATTTTATATAATGCTAATGTACTCGTAACTATAGTCAATTGTGTGCATATACTTGGTTCCTAGCTTAGAGAAAGTTCCTCAGTGCCAGGTGTTTTGCGCTCATCACCCAGAATGTCGGTAGCCAAGGCTTGTATGCTTCAGTACAGTCAGCATCAAAAGTAGCGGATCACTTTTTTACTCTGTCGCATTATTGACAACCTTGCATGGCGTTTAGTACGTGGCTGTATAACGACAAAGTACGAAAGTGTACAGCTACTTTTGATGCTGACTGTACTAACGTATTACGCTGCATTCATCATCAATAATCATCATTATCATCATCTCAACCTATATACGTCCCACTGCTGGACACAAGTCTCAAAATGAGAGGACTTGGGCCGTAGTTCCCGCGCAGGCCCAGTGCGTATTGGGAATTTCACACGCACCATTGAATACTTCGCAAGTTTGAGCAGGTTTTTCTCATGACGTTTTCCTTCCCCGTAAAGCTCGTGCTCGTGCAATAAATGTAATTTCGCGCATGAATCTCGAAAACTTAGAAGTGCGCGCCTGGATTTGAACCCACGATCCTGAGAGATCATAAGTCAAACCTCTAAACCAACAACCCTGTATTATGTATGAGCAAATATTTTAAATCGACTGGCGTTGAAGATTTTTATGAATACTTAATCAAATCATTCGATTCTAATAAAACCATAATCGTTAAATTAAGAGCATCAATATAAAAGCTTCTGGTATTTTAATACATTAAAGCGACTTTCACGATACGCACGCAAAGGATACATTTGTGTGGGAGGTCGATACGACATCCGACAGCTGCTTCCTTACATGGCTGTTGCAGTTAAATTAATGCAATTGTTCATATAGAAAGTTCCCCCTTCACCAGAACTAATTTACGAAAGAAAAACGCCCGATGTGAAGACAGCTTCGTTATTTTGCATGCCCTTTGTGACCCACGATGCAACTCTACTTTCCTTTGTGTCCTTTTTGAGTCACGGTTATGGCTCTTATGTTTTAGGGTTCCGTACCCAAAGGGTAAAAACGAGACCCTACTACTAACGCTCCACTGTCCGTCTGTCTGTCACCAGGCTGTATCTCATAATCCGCGATAGATAGACACTTGAATTTTTCACAGATGATGCATTTTTGTTGCCGCTATAACAAAAAATACTAAAACAGCATAAAATAAATATTTAAGCGGGGCTCCCATACAGCAAACGTGATTTTTTAGCCGTTTTTGCTCGATATACATAAAATTGGTAGACGCTTGAAATATTCACGGAATATTTAGTTGTATATAATTTTAAAAATAAATAATTGAATAAAAATAAAATAAATATTTAAGGGCTCCCATACAACAACGGTGATGTTGTTGGCCATTTTTTGGTAATGTCTAATGTTATATAAGATTAGATAATGGTACGGAACCCTTCGTGCGCGAGTCCGATTCGCACTTGCCCGGTTTTTTTATCATGATATAATCGTCATCTCTGTCTCGTCTGTCTTTTATGGCTGACGCTATTATATATGAATAGGTTTATTGGCTATTGTCAATTAGCACCTCGCTCACATTTTGTTTACTCATATTGAAATCTCATTATTGACGTATTGTTAAGCATAAAAATAAATGCCGTCAGTAAACTTCGCTAAGAGTATCTGTCATTTGAAATTATTATATTGGTAAATTTGAATAGCACTGACCTTAGAATATTAATACATCTAGGTACACCACCTAGCTAGTGCTTATATTTAGGGTGATAAACACCCATAAGTCCTATTTATATTAATTTATTACGATCGTGTTCATTTGTACAATTTTTGTAGAGGAAGGTATTTATGTTAGTACCTACTTATACGGTGATAGGTACCACTTTCGCAAATGTTGATAGGCATTTGTCTTCCTCTTGTAAACAAAAATTGTGATTTAGTCACAAAAATTTGCCTTGTCCGAGCTGGGTTCCTGTTACAGACGTACTACTTTGGTGGTAAATTAACATTAAATTATGTAACTTTTTAAAGTCCGTAGGAAAAAAAGTGAGTTTTTATGCCTCTGTTACGTGTCACGTCAGTGTCCATCGTTAGGTTCATGAATTTTACAATTTAACCTTTATAAATGACTGTATATTATTTTGAAACCTTTAAGAAAAGCATTTCTTTTCTGGATTTTTCCAATAAGTTAACTATCAGTAGTTTTTACCAATGAACGTAGCCATGAGTCGAAGTTAACGGAAATCAAGAAAAACATGGTATATATATTGAAATATACAATTTGTCATTCAATTTGATACTATTATTTCGTATTATCCGTAGTTAGATCTAAATAGTTAACTAGTGCCCATGGGGACAGGTCCGTATTTCAAATTGCACCTGTTTAATACCCCGTAAACCCATAATTGCACGGATACCCACATAACCAACTAATATAAGTATGTATAGGTATTACTCCTTAGGGTAAACGTAGCGGCAGTTACATTGCATAATTATAATCATCTAACCTAATTGCTGCCATCCAGTGGTTATGCAGGTGATTACTGTTTTAGCATACATAACTCGTGTCTGGTGGATATCTGGAAATTATTTTCCTTGAACGTAAACCGATTTCACCGCCAATCTGAAGGGCTACTCCGAAACACAACGTTCGAAGTTCGTGTCGTGCGATCCCTCTCGCTCTCGTATTAAATAGTATAAGTGTGAGAGGGACCGCACGACACGAACTTCGAACGTTGTGTTTCGGAGTAGCCCTTCTGTTTCGAACAATCGACTCGAATCGAAACTTTTTAAATTTTAGCTCTATGCATTCATTTTCTAACAAATTCTAGTCGTGGTGGGCTAGTGGTTTGACCTATGGCCTCTCAAGCAGAGGATCGTAGGTTCAAACTCGGGCCCGCATCTAAGTTTTTCGAAATATATGCGCAAAATCACATCACAAATTTAACACGATCTTTTTGGGAAAGAAACTATCGCAAGGAACTTTTGCACAAGCCTACGAAGCTACTCAATAGTGTGTGTGATGTTATCAATCCACGCTAGGCCCGCGTGGGAACTATGGCCCAAGCCCTTTCATTCTGAGAGAAGACCTGTGCTTATAAATAGGATGGGATGATGATTTTCTTTTACTGTTTTTAACTTGTGACAACTATGAGAAGTATTTCATACGTAAGGTATGGCAACAAATTCGTTCTGACACCGTGTTCCATTTTATTAAAAACAACCTAATGCGGTTACGTCTGCAAAGCTATGAATATGAAGCTTGTGACAAATTGAACACAGCATGAGAGCTGTTTTGAATTCAGCAATTAATCCACGGTGATCCAGACCGGCTTGAAAAGAGCTGATTTATGTGTGCAGTACCTATTTGTTTGTTAGTATTATATGGTATTATGCATTATGTTAGGTATGTTGTGCAACAGCGATAAGGATTAATGTCCGATAGCAGGCCGCCACGAGGTGTGTCTTGACATCTTGAACCCCGCTTTCACCGATTTTGCGTCTTCGTCGTGTGGGTGCTTCTCTTCTCCCAGCCGCTTCCTCCCGAGTTACGTCATTGACTTAACAACGCTTCGCACAAAAGCGATTGTAGGATTGTAGACATCATATCTACGTACATGTGCTTCTGTTCTATTGTTTGATTAAGATTTTTACTGTTGATTATAGACAAAAGGTAAAGTGAACCATAAGATACTGCACCATGCTGAATTAAAATAATCTACGTCATCATCATCATCATCATCAGCCGGACGACGTCCACTGCTGGACAAAGGCCTCCCCCTTAGAACGCCATAATGAACGACAACTCGCCACTTGCATCCACCGGTTTCCCGCAACTCTCACGATATCGTCAGTCCACCTGGTGGGAGGCCTGCCAACGCCACGCAAATCTACGTCCTAGTTTTTAATTGCATATTATCTTCACAACCGGAAATGGAGGTCCGGAAATGGGTTACTATTACTAATATAAATAAATTCCTCATAAGCCACAATGTTATTATTCGAATCCGCGAGATTATGAATATTATGTCACGCATTCTAGATGGAGATGTCAAAGGGTAATTTGCACATACTTTCATGCCTTAATTTGGCAATTTGTAGACATTTTTACAAACCACCGTAAAATATAATAGTCATTCTGCGGCTATGATGTTATGTTACGCGTGCAGTGTTTAGAACTGTATTATTGTTTACGAGCTCTACTAACCGGATGAATATTTTGATATTAAAATTAGTATTACATGCGCGTTTTAGAATAATTATTATGTGGCTACTGTCAACGCTTATTTAATCAGCATTAATCATCATTAAGCTTTTGAATGAATAAAATACTTAACTAAGATCAAGTATTTATTTTTGGTGTTGTCTTATTATTATAGTAGAAGCATTACAAGTAACAATAATTGTTGTAAAAGGTGAATATGCTGTTGGAATGCGGAAAAAACACCATTAAATACGATGCAAATTTTGCTTCCGATTTCCGTACCTACTACTAGTAAACAGAGCAAAACATCAATGCTAACCGGTACTGCTTTCTGAGCTAGACTTGCTCGAATTACTCTTGGCAGAATATTTTGCTACTGGTATAAGAGCAATAAAGATAAATAGGTATGCCAGTTCGACAGAAAAATGGGAGTATTACGAACACCCCCACTTCATACGGTTACCTAACTGAAAATGTTAGACCGATTTTCGTTCCGACAAAAACTTTTCGACAAATATGCCCCCGAAAACTTCACGTAGCAAATATTTATCGAAATTGTTAAGTCCTATTTAGAGGATTCAAGAACTTGCATGTGAGTTGTGTTACATTGCTCACTTTTGAGGGTCAATGAATTCAGTCAACAAATATGTAGTAAAACTTGCACGCAATTTCTGGCATTGTCTGGAGCTTTAGGGTCGTTTCTGAGAGCTCCAAAACAAATGATTAAATATTCGGCAATTGCTCATTTAAAGGTATTAGATGGTTTATGGGTACTTTTTTGTAAAATTCCAGATAACTTGCAGTCCGAGCTAGAGAACGTGAACGCAACGTTTTGGGAATCAAACGTCGCGGACGCGGACACGCACCGCGACCCCTCTGCCTTCAGTCCCGGACAGCGTGACCACCACTTTAAGCATGGTAACACAACACCAACCAATCTACACTACAGTATGAACCCTGTATGTGATCTACAGAAAGCAATGAAAATGGGTCAAGGGGCTAATGTTGTACTAAGGATCTAAGCACACTTTGCTGAAAATTGCCGAATTTCGGCTTGTTTACACGTGCAAAGCTGCTTTAATTACTAGCAACCAATTTGCCGGTTTTAAGCCACAATTTGGCATATATTCGAACTTCGGTCGGGCGTTAACCGAAATTTCCACCCTTAAATGTGACGTAATTTTAGCTAATCTGATTCAAATAATTGAAACAGCATTACAGCCGTAATCATACTGCATTTCTATCAGGTAACTTTCGCGAATATCAGAAAAATGCGTCAGACTGAGATTCAGCCGAGGAATTTCGGTCACGTAACTTCCATTATAGTGTGCTTAGACACCTTATACATAGGCACAGTCACACAAGCGCTCGCTATTCGTACCCATTCATAGCATATTAAGTACTTGGCTGCTCTCAACCCGGTAAGTTGCAAAAACAATTGGAGGGTAACGGCGGAAGTCCATAAAAAAAAACACTACGTATATTTTTGCCTACTCTAACTTGCGGGACTGGGCGAGAGCTAGGCAAATCAGACGTGTCGCCTGTGCGACTTCAATTGATGTACCTATCGTTTCTAGATCACATACTGGGTTTATACTGTAAGCATAAACGAATTATATCCAAAATCACATTGACTAACAAACACAGACTATACTGCTTTTTCAAAAGGCATATTGTATTCACACCTAATTCAGTATAGCAAGCTTAAAGACTGTTATTTTGCCTCGATTTTAATGAAAATTTGCACTTTAAAGTTGAATATTTCGTAAACAAATCACTAAATCGAAAAATCGTTTTAGCAACCCCCTAGTATTAAAAGAGCTAGGTATCCAACGGTACCCCACACTACAAGATTGGATGAGAAAAAAAAAATAACCCCCACTCCAAAAATTAGCCTCTTAGGCGACATAGCCCTTAAACCTTAACCTTATATTTTTGATTTAATCTTATTTCAAGAGTATTTCCTTCACAGTAAAATCTGCAGCCATCTGTTTTTAATCGTAAATTAATAGGGAAATACTTATCTAGTATAATTTTAGCGCTGGTAATTATCCTCTATCTAATTATATTGACAGGAAAATGAACAACGCCATTTCTACAGCACAGTCCATGTTTCTTTAGCTTCAGTCACTAGCACGTCTTTGATTTTTAGCACCTTGCATTTGATAATGGTACAAGACCGGTTTTTTTTTATTTAGTGATTCCTGACTTAAGTAAAACAAAAAATACGTAGAGGTATAATTATAGTCATTTCTACAGGGGATAACCAAAAGATATTGAAGTCATTTAGGTCAACTTGATAAGCCTTTACGAGTATTGAGTAGTTGTTTGTGTGCGCTAGATAGTTGATATTTAATAATATTGAGTAATGCGATAGTGGTATAAATAGCCATCTCACCTTGTTCAAGGAAAAACCCAAGATGAAGAAACTTTTTCTTTTCCTCAAGAAAATATATAACTTTACTTAGAATTTTGTCTTTTATTAAATAACCAGTGCCGTATTGTTGCCAACATTTTGTATTTCTGCAATTATTCTTGCGAACATTTTATTTATATTGTGTAAAAAAACATGCCTAATTACAGACCCGAGAACACCAGAAATAGACTTTTATGATACAGCTAGCAACAAAAATGAAGAATCTCAGCCTTTAGTTGATAAAATCACGGATAAAGCTCCTCAAAGGAAATTACCTGCTCCGCCCGTGTTCCCGTCTCATTTGACGCCCGAAGTCCAGTATGGCAACGAGAACGCTGATACTGGCAATCCGAGGTCGCCCAAAGCATATCACGAAGCAAACGCAGTACCAGTCGATTCCACATTGAAACCGCACATTACTCAGAAGCCAGAGAAACCGCTGGCAGTCTATTTCAAAGATGGTGAAGGGGTTACTACTACGACTACTGAATCTGTAAGCTCGACAAAAACTGTTGATGGTGACGCCCTGTATGATAACACGCAAACAATAAATGGAAACGGTGACCTACCAGTGAAACCCTATCCCAGATTGGTACCTTGGCCGGAAGACAAAATGAAGTCAGTTGTTTATGGCGCGGAGCCCGTCTCGCTTCCGGAACTGCAAGAATATCAAAAATATGTCTCTACAAAGAAGACTAACGTCAATTTTACATCGGGTCATTCAAATCTTTTTGGTATATCTTTAGAAGAAGCCGAAAATATGCAGTCAACTACTCAAAGCTCTACTTATAACACCAGGGTGTCGCCGACACTGCCCACGTGGCGTGACGGAGACGACACGACCACCAAAAAGTATCCAGTAAATGTGAACCCCGATGGTAAGTGAGGACGTCAGTCAGTTTGGGAGGGCGCATGTGGTGAAAGATAATAACTAAAAGCGAGTTAACCATTTTTATAAAGTTCTAGGTAGTAAGTTGGTAAATACCGTAGATTTAGTTAGTAGATAGAGCTTAATCACAAGGAATCACAGTCACCATGTCATTGCACAATGCGGTAAACGGTAAGCACACATTATCTTCATTGCACTCATAACTGTACCTAATACCTCATTCATTATAAGAATATAAACTCGGTGAATGGATATATTTATCGGGAATTCATAGTTATACCTGTGCAATCGTTATCACCACGCGATCATCAAATTTTATCAATTACATCAATTTATACTATCACAGAACTGTATCACGTCCACCACATTTTACATTTTGTGATTTATTTTAATACCGCGTCATAGGATACGGTAATTTATTTTAAACGATATACAATAACGTGATCCCATTATTTATAAATTTAATAAAAATAAATACAATAGACTATTATTTCCGAAATCTTAACTCCACACTAATCTCAATCTTCATTTCGAAATCTATGTATACATAAGTTCTTCACTACATCACGCTTTGATAAAACAAAACAGACTAAGTACTTCATTACCTGTAACGTTGTAAGAAGGATTAAATGAACTACAAAAACTTCCAGACCTTTGTGCATAAATTTAATGAACCTATAAAATAGATTCTAAATGATTTGGCAGTGTCGCAGTGCCACTCGACGAGCTTGCCGCTATGCCGCGGGGTGTTGCCGTACGACCTGGCGGGCAAACCAGCGCAGTTCGGCAGCGTGTCTGTCCGATCTCTCCTCCCTCACATGGAGTACGTGGCGGCAACCAACTGCAGCGCTCGATTCAGGAATTTCGTATGCGCCTTGCTGGAGCCCGAATGCAGCCCGCCGCCATTCCCGCCGAAAATGCCTTGCTACGGTTTCTGCAAAGGTGTGTATGCTTTTCATACTTCTTTTGCTAGAGTAGAAAAGCTTGGATAGATGATGTCATCTATCTATACATCTGCTGTTCATGGAATCAGCAGCGACTTTGTGATCATTTAGGGTTGTCCTGCGAAGGAAAGTATGTAGGTGTCTAAATCCGCTACACATTAAATAGCATTAGCGTCAGCCAATGTTTTACAATACTCCTTTATCCCGTTACCCCACACACTGCAATCCGGTGGTTAGAATGTTCCACAGGAAAGATATAACTAAGAAGCAATATCTCTCTGGCGTCGCCTCTTCCTTCTCTCTCTTTAAATTTTAACATGTACCATTTTCCAGCCATTATCGACGGTTGCGAGAGCGAGCTGCCTCGGGAGCTGCGGCCAGTATTCGACTGCAAGCAGTACTCGAGCGCGAACTGCGTGGCGGCGCGCGTGCCGTGCTTCGACCGCGAGATGGGCTGCGGGGACGGCTCCTGCATCCCTCGCGACTGGCTCTGCGATGGCGCTGCTGATTGCCCCAACGGAGAAGACGAGACCCTGTGCAGCTCTTGCGAGAAACATGAATTCCGGTAGCTATCTGTGTATTAATAAACCTAAATAATACAAAATTAGCTGTATGTATCTTATCTATTTAGCGAGAAATTTGTAATTTATTCAGACAAAAGTTTTTTAAATGATAATGAAACTTACAATAATGTCTGACTAGGTAGCTGCTATGCCTATCGAACGATTCAAACGTACGTAGTACATAATGACGTAAGACTTGCTGGGCCTAAATCTTAAACAGAAAAAACTTGTTGAACTGATAAATGGAGGCTAGAAATTGCATACCCACCCACACACGAATTGCCAGATGCCAATAAAAATATTCAATCCAAATATTAGTCCCGAAGTAAGCTTAGCAAAGCTTGTGTTATGGGTACTAAGCAACGGATAAACATAATTATACCTATAGATAAATACAAAGTTAAATACATATTAAACACCCAAGACCCGAGAACACACATTCGTATTTTTCATACAAATTATCTGCACCGACACGGGAATCGAACCCGGGACCTTAAGCTTCGTAGTCATGTTCTCTAACCACTAGGCTATCTGGTTATTACAAGCAATCCACCACGAGGCTGCAATCACAATTGATGACAGTGTTTGACCACTCTTTCCCATCAGTTACTAATGTTTTGAACATATTTAATATGAGTTACTGATGTCGCAACTCTATTCCACAGCTGTCAATCCGGGACCTGTATCAACAAGCGCTGGGTATGCGATGGCTACGCAGACTGCCCCGCCGGAGACGACGAGTCCGAAGCGCAGTGCGGGGCATCCGAGCCCGGGGAAGAGTCCGCCGGCTCTGCGCCCGCGCCGGCTGTACACCGCCCTAATAAAGTTGGACGAAACAAGGGTGAGGAAATTATTTTGAAGTCATCATCTGGTTAAATAAAAATTTTGTTTTGAGATAAAAATAAAATGTTACGATCTGTACCTACACAATATACTTCAGATACTGAAGTACCTATCTACGAGTAGGTACAGTCAAGGGCAAAGATATCGACACTGCCAAAGTTGCAAAAATATGTATATATGGCCTTAATGTTAAGTGCATAAAGTCGTGTTTACATATTTTTGTAACTTTGGCCGTGTCGATATCTTTGCCCTCGACTGCACGCACATACCTACCAAAAACCAATTTGACCGACAACTTTTTTGACATGATTCATGTAACTGTAGCATTTTAATGCAGTGAATAGGTACCTATATCACTAGATATAACGTAATTTTTATGGATGTAATGTTACAGGAGACGAAAGCAGCAAGGAGCTTCTCATCACCAGTGACAGCAACAACGCTCTAAAAAGAAACTTTACTCGACGACCAAACATCTCTCGATTGACTCCTTATTCTCCCCCGATGCTCCAAGATCCTCGTTTCAAATTGAAAAAGACTGACATAGAAAACTCTGCTAAGAAAATTGAAAATTTAGATTCGAACGAAGATGTGAACGTAGATGATTTGGGTTTCTTTGATGCGGATAAAGAGAATAGTGATAAGATCGAAAGGCCTAAACTTAGGAATCAGACTAAGACAACGCCGTTCCAAGGACGAGCGCCGCCGCCTCGGCAGGAACCGATGAAACTTGTTCCTGAGAGCATCGCAAAACCCACAAATCCGACCAAACTGGACAAGACAATCAATAAGCTGGAGCGTGTCATCGATGGTGCGGCTCTGCTAAAGGTTAATAAAGCCCAGTTGAAATTAATTGATTCCTAAAATAATTCATAGGGTTTCATTCTCGCCGTTTCTATTTCTATTTCTATTCTCATTTTTATAACAAAGCTCGGTAGATTACTAACTATCGACTTAAGTATACTAATCGTCGAATGAATAATTATTTATTACCGATAAATGTAAAAATATCGTCGTCACTATACCTAGGAAAGCAATGCAATGCATATAGCAATCGAAAAATTTACGGTCAAGATTCTGGAAAGACCTGTTAGGTTAATTATGCTCATCGCATCGTTGAATTTTAACTCTATGATAAAAAGAGGAGGATTTAACGGGGGTCGTCGTTTATTATTATCATCAAATTAAAAATCGAGTATATTAAAATCATACAAGTTATTGTATCATACAAGTTATTGTATCATACAAGTTATTGTATCATACAAGTTATTGTATCATACAAGTTATTGTATCATACAAGTTATTGTATGATTTTAATATACTCGATTATTTAAGGTCAAACTTCAATTTTATTCCAGAAAGCCGAACAAGCTGCAGCAGCTCCCTCAGAAGACTACCAAGAATCGTCAGAGAACAGTACGGCCACGATGCCAGAAAAGCAGGACGAGCCGAAGAGCATAAGTGGCCAGTACAGTGCGCACGCGTCTCCTTGTCCCAGCGGGGAGCTGCGCTGCGTCGACGGCCGATGCATCACTCTGGCGCAGCTCTGTGATGGCACCATCGACTGCTCTGACCATGCCGATGAAGACAACTGCTACACGTGACCACCTTTCAAACATTATAAGTGAAATTTAGTAGAGTGAGATTTCCGTGTTGTGGTTCCAGAAAATGATTAAAAAGACGATTTTGTCTATAGTAGTTTTTAGATACGAGTTGATAATTTAGTTGGTTAGGAATGCTTAGAGGTGATAAGTACCAGTGAATCTAGAGAGACCCTCGAAAATTTGTGTAGAAATGAGTGTTCAATAGAAGTTGCCATTTAATTTCAGGAATTGGATATTAGACTATGCCAGAATTTGAAACGGTGAAGATCTGGAAGCAAATTATAGTATGTATACTTTTTGGTAAAAGTTTTTTTTGTAATAATTTGAACGCGCTGACGAAACACTATTTACCAAAAAGTAATGAATAAGATATACTTCTGGACTCATCAGAAGTATTTTCAAGTTTTTGAGCGGACTATATTATGGTTTCTAATAAAAATATCTCATCTCATTGCTAATGCAATCAAAACGTCGCTGTACCTTTACTGCTTAGTAAATCCTAAGTAAAACATATAAATTACATTACTTATATCAAGATCTGTATGTTATACCGCCTTAAGCTTTAGAAAAAAGCTCCGTAAACTGAAAGAAATACTCTTAAAATCTTCAAGTGCACAAAAATATGCGTATTTAATAAATATGTATTATTTCTCTAATCATTATACAAGATCTGATAGATTTAAGTTCTTTTTTTAATACGTGAGTTGGGCAGAGTAAGATAAAGAATCTATTATTCAGTCCGTACCTACTTCTTCTTGAAATTATACTCTTTTGAGTAGATATAAGTGTAGTTATTAATACCTACACATGTAAGTTACATTTAATCTATAAAAGTACTTACTGTCAAATATGTGGTGTAGTTGTACGCTGTGATAAACAATGCATAAAATGGGGGGTTGGGTAATTTCAAGGGCGTTTAACTACTGCCCTTTGTTTTGTTTGTAACCATGGTACTTGGTTATATTGCGCCTTGCTAAATATGCTGGGATAAATTGTAATATTAATACGTAACTTGATAAGTTTTAATCTTGTCTAAAATAATAATAATACTAAATTTATTTTGAATAGTATTACTAGACAAGTCCTTGTGCCTTAAATTTATTTTATAAAAATATTTCCCTATCTTAAATATTTCATGTGGCAGCGTTTTGTGCAATGAATGTGTCTGAGGAGTGATTTTTTAAAAGATTAATTTTCATTTCGTTAACTTTCTACTTTATTTTGTTTCCGGTTTGGATTTGGAAGATAAGCCAGTGAAAATAGGTCTTTATGACAAAAGTTATAATTGTTTCGTGACCTGCATTTGTAAATAAATTAATTTATGAGTATTTAGCTACTAACTTTAACGCTCTATTTATAATTAACACTGCCCCTATTAGTGTAATTATGTCTTACCTACTCTGTAGATATTTCGGTAAGAGAATCCAAAGTAACGTCATAATAAAAAAAACACAATTTTACAGTGATTGTAATCGAAGGAAACTGCAAAAATATTATAAAGATTATTTTACGTGCTGAATGTAAGTACTTATAGTTATAAAATAAATGTAAATTAAGTTACCTATTTACTATGTTTCAACGTAAGATATAAGTTTTGATACGACAATAAATCACTATGCCATGTTTTACAGTTGATTCATTTCATTGTATTACCTTATCGAGCAGCTTTAGTAGCATAAGTCCTATTTATGTAACTTAGTCATTTGTCTAAGTACCTACTATCTTTGTAATATGTCAGGTGTCTTTAAGTTATGAAGAGTTAAAGAATTTGTCTTTTTACATAGCTAATTGGTACAACATTTCCACGTCTGTAGACAGTCACTAAGTATGAGTCACAAATATGATCCACAGGTATAGTAACACAAGGTATATGTTACAATATGTACGTATATGACTCATCATCATCATCATCATCATCGCCAGTCGAAAGACGTCCACCACTAAACAAAGGCCTCCCGCTTAGAACGCCACAATGAACCACAACCCGCCACTTGCATCCACCGGTTTCCCGCAACTCTCACGATGTTGTCAATCTACCTGGTAGGAGGCCGCCAACGCTTCGTCTTCCGGTTCATGGTCGCCACTCGAGGACTTTTCTCCCCCAACGGTTATTATCCTTTGTTCGAGCGATACGGCACGCCCATTACCAGTATTTGACTATGTAGGTATTTTTTCCAACTATTTTACAAATCAAAATGATTAGTCAGCAGGTGGTAGGACCTTGTGCAAGGTCCGCCCGGATTGCTACCACCATCTTGCTCGCTAATCCTGCCATGAAGCAGCAGTGCTTGCACTGTTGTGTTTCGGCGTGGAGAGTAAGAGAGCCGGTGAAATTACTGGCACTTGAGGTATCCCATCTTAGGCCTCTAGGTTGGCAACGCATCTGCAATACCCCTGGTGTTGCAGATGCTTATGGGCGGTGGTGATCTTTTACCGTCAGGAGACCCACTTGCTCGTTTGCCTTCCAGTCGAATAAAAAAATAATAATCAGAAAAACATTTTATACCTAAGCTACATTTACTTAACCTAGTTATACTTAACAGAGTTATAAAGCATGTGATGTTACCTTTAGTACCACCACAGAAACAGTATTGAGAAAGCATTTTCGTAAGAAACAGATAAGCATAAGTAGGATTACTGATTAGGTGTAGATTAAAAAAAAATGTTAAATCAATTTCAAACAGAGTTATATTTTTTCTTTGCTAAACATTGGCTGTATGATATATCTATGTTTTCATAATAAAAAAAATATATAGCAAAAACTTAAATCGACTACAAAAAATCATGAAAATATTTTTCTATCACTCTGAAGTTGGTCGGTGCCTCAGTACTAGGAGGTGCTTCACCACCCGTTTTACCATATGCATTACGAGGAGCATATATTGCCTAGCAACTGTGTCAAAGTAATGAAAGTTGAACCCGTGAAATACTTATTATTGAGTAGTAACTCCGATGGTCAACTGTAGTCTTCATCATCAGTTCCGCTTCACCAAATGATGATTTTCAAGATCAAATGCACAAGTTACCTACTACTAAATATATCCAATTTACTATAGGTATCCCTGCAATATTTTAAGAGTTCCCTCGATTTCCCTAAGATCCAATCATCAGATCCTGATTGGTCGTTATGGGACCTAATTGAAGACATTCTTAAACGAACACAAAAAAAAATTCAAATCGGTTCATAAATCACGGAGTTCTGAGGTAACATACATAAAAAAACACAACCGAATTGGTAACCTCCTTCTTTTTTGAAGTCGGTTAATAAATACGATATCTCGTATGTAGGAGCTGTCAAATACCGTATTTGTGTGATTGCTTATTATTATAAGCAGGCGTTCATTATTCCTCAGTATCCTTCATTGTAAATTATTTATCCACTGTAGGCTGTAAAACTCATAGTACCAGCTCCAGTTTAATTAAATAACGTCCACTAATACCCTTCCCAGTCAATGCCAATGAAAAAATGTCTACATAAAGTTATTTAGTAAAAGTAAGCGCTACAGTTTGTGAAGATATTTGTATGGATTCAACTGTTTTGGCCGTGGTAGAGCCACTTTACGATGACCCTCTGACAGTATGTAAAGCACTGTGCACATTTGGTCATCCTTTTTTGTACATCACTTAATTAGAATTAATAATCTGGCTGAGTCAGCTTTCCTGATATCGACGCGTTTTCCCAGAGATAAGACCACATTAATTCTCTTGCTCGCTCCAAAAAGCTCCCACAGAGCAAATTTTATCGAAATCGTTAGAGCCGTTGCCTATATTCCCGAAAAAAAATATACAAGAATTGCTCGTTTATGTAGAAAGAACAGATATTGCAACATCTGAGAAGCAACAGGCACAGAAATGATCGTAAAATGGCTCTACCACTCGTTCTTCCTTTTACATGTACATACCTATATGTAGGAACGATTTTACGAAATTTTCAGAAGATATAAGAAAAAACATAAGCATAAGAAGGCGATGGCAATTTATAGTGATAAATAGCGAACGCAATGTAATTCGTTTAAATTGTCTTCGTTTTCAAATAATTTCATGAAGTATGTAGGTGTACAATATTTTCACCTTTTTTTCTGTTCTTTTTCTGTTCTTATCTCATAGTGTGAGGTGTCGTTAGATAAATTTTTCATAAAAAATATTTTGCTAAGACCATTTTTCGATTTAGGGATCCGTTTGCAAAATTTTAGACTTTAAACTCCTAATTTTTGTTAGAGACAAGCATTGCCTCTACAAGTTAAACTATAGGCTTGAAAAACCTGAAAAAAAAATAATTATTTAACCCTTTTCCAGGCACACTGCTTGCTTATAACAACCACATAAATATTCGACTTTACTACTACACTACTACAATATGGTACAAAATCATTTGAATTCGTTAAAAATTTAATTCGTTTCTAAATTAATCCCCCATAGGTAAACAACAAGCGCGCAACTTAAATGGTTACCAATCAGGGACCGTAGAAACGTCCACATTCTGTCTTGCTCTTCAACATTATTTTTAATCCTTCAGCTCAAAGGAGCTGAATCGCTCAGAAAGGTATAGAGATACATTGAAAATACAAACCGAAACATAGATGCACAGAAAAACCAGAAAAATAAGACCAACACTGGGAATCGAACCCAGGTCCTCGTATAGAGATACCTTAGCCGTTTTTTTGGATATTGTAACGCTTTAGAAGGTAGTTGCATATATTTTTGTACGCTGTGCACACCCGCAACCTTCTCCAGGTTCACGTGCACCTAATGTCCTCAACAACCTTCAAGTTTACGAGCTCAGTATTCGCACTTTATGATCTGCATTTGAATTAGCGAAGTGAGTCATGTTTAATCTCGCATCTGTTTAGATCTAGTGATGACGACGTTTCTAAAACACTAAAGAAAAAAGCAAACTTTAATGGAAGAGTATAAAGTTCGTAGTTAAATGGCAAACTTTTATCCTTGTAGTGACTGGCTATTGGTACAGTTAGTTTTGTCAGGTTTTTTATATATTTTTTCATTGATAGAATGGAGGATTACCTCATCGCGGCTACTGTTCAGTTTTTGCGCAAGCCCGATTGGCGCAGGGTAGGTACTTACGTTGTTTTGGGTCATTCTTAAAGGTCGATCTCACGTTTATTTTTAGAAAGGCGTTTAACATTTTTGGAAATTTATTTATATTCATTAGTTTGGCTCTTTTTATGACAGACAATACTGTTCCTATTCATCGCTATCATGCAGAAATTATGCTTTGTCACCAGTATAATATAAATAGTGAAAATACCATAAACGGGACTCATCACGCTATAACTCACAATAAATTGTGTGTTTAAGCGTGATATGTTCTGTATGTGGTGAAAACCACGAAATTTTAAAATTTGGGTAAGTAGTTTTAAAAGTTAATTAGGTAGGTAATTGCCTATCTGCTTCGTCATCAAACCGTGGACCACCACCACCCTTAGTCAAATCAAAATTAATTTCAGTACTATTCCACTTACCTAATGCCAAACATGGCTATGTTAAATCGTCGTTTTGTCTTGAAGGTCCAGTGCTTGCCCGCTCCATCATCAGACCCTGGGTCACACCTTTAATTAAGACACCCTCAGGCTTGTGACGTGCAGTTCAAGTAAGCAGCGCTAGTACTCGTAGCTACAGTAGCCACATGGGGCCGCAGCCGCCAGCACCAACAGCTGGGTAGGCAACCTGGAGCGTGCAGTGAGGATAGGCGGTGGTGCTGAGAATATGTACGAGTAAAGCTAAATATAAGCGCGTTAATAAATAAATGAAAAATACAATTACCCGGGATAAAAAGTCCTGTAACTATACATATCCTGTATAGGTATGAAAAAGATTGCTCTAAAGGGATAGGGCCACCTACTGCTTACTTTGTGGTTTACAAAAAGAGTCATGTATAGAATATGTGTTAATTGAAATAAAACTACTTACATAAAGGCAAAAAGGCTTAAAAGACACTTAAAGATTTAATTAAAGTTACCACCAATCGCAACAAAACTTTTAAAAATAAAGTAGGTAACCAAGTTTGAAAATTCCAGTAAAATTATTGCTGATTAACTAAGTGAGGTTATTGAACTTTTATACTCCTGTAGATGATCACACTGCAGAAACATAAACTATCAGTCTTCGTGAGGTGATTCACACAAAATCAAATCCAAACTTTATCCAACGTGCATACGTCACAGAGACAGATTAAAAATATGATGTTGCACCTTTACTTAAGCACACATACACACTTAGCGGATTATATGTACAGCGAGAACCTGCAATTGTACCTCATAGTATTTATAACCCTCATACTTACTCCACTAACATCTTTCCTCTTATACAGCCAAACCATAAATGCTTAAGTACCTATAGCAATTTCATGTCCATTGAGGGATAGCAAAAGGATAGTGTTTTAACCCTGCATGACATTATTTGTTCTAAACACTTTCTTGTTCATCACAGTTCCTTATTTCTTAAAATGACTAGAGAGAATATGTATATTTATTCGTTGATACAGGTTTACATTAATCTGATTACTCATACTTAGAGATAGATTTGATTAATTTTATAACCAATATATTTCTTAGGGATAGATATATAATGGGGTATCGCAGTTTAGTGACAAATCTAAATTTAAATGACAGAAAATATAGTTCCCGTTTTATACTGGCATAGCAAATTATGGAGGGATTTTATACTTTTAAAAAGAGTTAAAGTGAATTAAGTAGGCAAGTTATATTATACCACACATATCTACACCTTGCAACTACCTACCTACCACTTGTACTAATTTTCCAACAACTCCGTTTAATTTTTAAAACAAGCTTTTTAAATTCAAATTTCATGATTATGGCTAACACCAAAAGTAAAAGTTGAATAAAAGCTTGTGACTCTACATTATGAACTCTGTCTTTCTAGGTTTTACTTGTGGTAGAGTCATTTTACGATAATCTCAGTTACAGTTTTAAAAACTTTTACTTTGATAAATAAGTAGGTACACATTTTCTGTTTGCGAGCAGCAACGATACCGCCCGCCCCAGGCAAAAAAACAGAAACCAGTCAGGTAGGCAGGTAGGCGAGTATTCAAAGTCAGTACGATATTTTTCGAGGTCAAGAACAAAACAAAAATGGCTCGTTTCCTAACTCGTGGAAATTTTGGAGTTTTCCCTTCTTAGTGCAGCTTTAAGGTTGTCACAACGTAACCGCTTGGCACCGGATCGACGCGCCTCAACTCGAGCTGTCCCTAGTATTCTTTGTAAGACATCGCACACATATCGGCATTGGATGGAACAGCATCGCTTCGCCTCGGCACAAGTTTAATCCGCAAGCGGCGCGCGGGCAACTCGCAGTCATCGAGCTTACGTCGGGCAGCCGCCGCGCTTGCGTCTCGGCGCCGGAACGGGGACGGTACGCAGACCGCCATCGTTCCGCCCACAGCCACCCCGTCGATGCCCCATCGCTTGTCTCTCTCGTAGTTTCAATGCGATGCCGCCTCGCTTTAAGCACGCTCTTGCCCAGCCGTAAGCGCGATGTCACCTAGCCGCAGCCGCGCGGACACCTCGGAGGTGCTGAGCCGTTTCCATTACGTGCTTGCGTATGGTTGACGGCGAGCAGATAGGCGCCGATCCGGTGCCGAGAGATTACGTGTGGACAACCCTTATCATTCTCAAGAAATAAGTCTACCAAAATAAAAAAAAACAATTCTATTTTATTCTAGTCTAAATTTTAAGTCTCTATCTCCAGTATTTAATTAGTGACTAAATAAGCCATGTAATCAACGTCAACGCGACGTCCACCCGTAGACCACCTGTCGACAACGAGTGGACGCTGAAGGTTGAGGCGGTGCTGATTGGGTGCCGGGTGGCTGTAATGAGCTGTAACCTTAAATCCCATCGCTGTCCTTGAATTTACGAGCCCAACCAAACCTCATCATCTTCAGCCTTCCTTCCAATTGCTAGGCATAATGCCTCGTTTCCAAATGAGAAGCCTTAGGCTACAGTTCCCAGGCCACGTCCCAATACCGATTGTACCTAAACTTAAAGTCTTCAACCCGTTAGCAAAAACTAAAATTTGTTCTAAAGATGCAAGTTCTTATCAGATCTTAGCTTTGTCAGTCCCTCATCGTGAGTGTCATCGGCCATTGCCCACTGGTAGAAAGCGGAGTGAGTCACGCGCTCCACGTTTCACGTTGGCAATCGAGCTATCAAACCAGTGTAATAAAAACAACAAGCTATAATTAAATGTTTAGCAATAAAAGCAAACGAACATTGAAGGAAACTTAAGCTTTCTCAAGTAATCAAGCTATTAATTATTGAATGCAGGCACCTCTAACAATCGAACTACGAAGTCAGTTAAAGTAAGTATATAATACTTAGACATACGTTTCAATTTGCGGATTGCGGAAAAAAAACGGATTGCGTGCCAGAGTTGGAGCTTTTTATTGTCAATTTCGCTGTGATTTCTTCGGTAGATTCATGGAATGTCAATAATAATATGACATCAGTAGCACAAAGGTTCCGCAGTTCCGCTTTGGTACACGATTCCGTTTCTTTGACTGTACATAGGGGTAATAAGCAAGTATGAATAATTAAAATTCGTATGAAAAATTCATGACCTCTTTTCGGAATTTAACAAAGGCTAGGAAATTGTGACCATCAATTTATACGCATTCCGAATACCTACATGGCATGATAGAGGATGATCAAGTAGCATGGAGTGAAAATTTTCCATACGCTTTTTTTTTCTCGGTTGCAACCGAGAGTGAAAGAAGCAAGAATTTGCTACGACTTCGGGTGTAGGTCTACCTCGCAATTAGTGTACAAGTTTTCCCAATTTACTATACTCGTCATTTCTCACGTCATTTAAAAAATGCACATAACCCGTGGGAATCGAGTTATTATGGCGCCAATCCGCTGGTGGGTAGGTACCTACGCGGCTCCGATCAGCATTGTAAATTTCAATGTATCGAACTTTTTATGGTTGCACCTGTCCAGACCAGCCTTTGAGGCTAAATAGTTGGATAATAATAGAGCCATGGCGTTTTTGTTCACCAAGAGCATTCTATTCACCTTGTGTCGTAGATAAAGGACATATTCTGCTAATATTTGTATTGATACAAAAGCGAGCAAGAGTGATTTATTCAAGTAGGTAGAGTCATTGAAATTTTACTCGATTTCAATTGCTAAACGTAAATTCGGCATAGCCAGCCATATCAGTATCACTAGCATGAGTTTACAGTGACCGTACTCAATAGCGACGGCGTAAATTATTTGTAGAGGTGCTCTACCATTCTCCATACAAATGAATTTACGCCGTCGCTATCGAGTACGGTCACTGTAAAGTCATGGTAGTGGCAAAGAGCCCATAATAAGCGTACGTCATAATTTAAAGAATGGTTTTTAGTTTTGCCGTCATCGAAACCAATGAGAATCCGAGGAACATCCTACCTACATATAAGTAGCAATACCTACTCGAATAGAGAATCTTATCTTAACATTTTCGCGCTTTAGAAAACGGGACAGGTAATAATTTCATAATCCACTATAATTAACAGTACCGGTTTTAGCAAGTACTTCCAGCGCCCTGGGAGAGATTTCCCACGGCGCCCTCAACTTTTGGGATTTTTCTAGAAGATGTAGGCTTCAGGAGCCCCTTTAAGTCCGGCGCCCTGGGTGGTCACCCCAGCGCACCCTACACTACTGATAATTAACATTGAATTATTAGTGTCATTGTTATATATTTATTTATATTACCTACTTCTTTTTATCGACAATAATTTGAATGAATTTAATTAAGTTTATCGGAAGGGTTTCAAGCCCGCATCTCTACACCACTACAAATAATCTTATTAGAACAATAGGAGTGGTATCCCGTGGGGCGCGTGTAGTAAGAAACGCAAGTTTGAATCCCATCCGGATGACGCGAAACCTAAACTCCTGTTTTGTTAAAAAACGTGTACCAAATCTTGTAATATATTATTACTAGTTTTTGCCCGTAACTCCGTCTGCGAAGAATTTGTTTTAAGCTATCACACACGCAATTATGCAATTTTATGGGTAAAATTAGCCTTCTCGGTGACTTGAACTATCTTCATACCAAATTTTATTTAAGACGATTCAGCGGTTTAACCACCAAGAGATACATACACACTGACAATATAGGTCTGGATCTAATACCGGGGCTGCGGGAATGGATACACATTCTTGCCATTTTCATCAGAATAACAAACAGTCGACAGTTTACTTCGACAAGGTAAGCATTATATGGTTTTGTAAATAAAAACACAAGTACAGTCGACAGAACTCTAGCATGGGATATTTAATAAATTACTCTGTACAGCATAATCGAAATAATGTACTTTTCTTTTTAATTTTTTGGTTGATTTACAAAACAAAAAATACATGTCCTATATTTTCTGATAATCTAACTACTTAATTTGATTTTTTTTACCTTAGAAATCTACCCAATATTGTAATAGTCCGGCCAGGATAGTCTCCACTATGAACTTTGACGGATAATTGATATCGACTTAAGCTTGGTATGTGGACTTGGCACAAGGCACAGTAGGTATATATATAAGCTAAAGCTAAAGCTTATATATACTGTGCTTTAGCTTATATTACTTATATAGTGTGCACAAGATTAGTCTACTAGGTCGACAATGAAAACAGTCAGCAAATGGAGCTTGTATTAAAAAAAAACTTTTCAGATTCGTAATTGTTTATGAATTGAATAAGAAACTAGGAGGAATACGGAAATATGAACTAGAAGTAATAACAGATCAAGCTAAGTTTAAATTGCACCTCGCACTTAACAAGAACATAATCTAGAAATGTAAAATTCTACAATAGAATAGGAGACAACAATTTTAGCATTAGCAGCTTTCATTCTTTGTCGCCGATACGCGTCTTACAAATTTTCTTCTCCTATTTGTTCAATTTTAAATTTTGGAACAGGTGCAAACTTAGCTTGGTCGTAGGTATTGTAACTCTTGACAACCTAGTTTCGATATTTTAGTTCTTGATTTTTAAATTCATTTTTACGTCTGCTACTGACTGTACAATCTAGTTTATTCTAGAGCTTCACATAAGTGGACGCTAAGACTGCGTTGGTTTACTTTTTCCTGGCTAAAGACATCGCGAGATATCGCGTAGCGTACCTAGTATAAACGAGTTCAGTATTTTAAAGTGAAGGCTGACCATTTCTTAGAAGCATTTCTCAGGCAGGAAAAACAGTAGTGCAGTAAGTTAAGTCGTACTGCGAGTATTTAGGCCACTACGCAGCTGAATATTATGCAATGGAGCGTTTGCTGTTACGAGGGGTAATATATTAAAATTGGCATTAATTCAATAATGAACTAAGACGGTTGGGAAAGGCACTTCGGTTTTTCTTAACCAGTGAAAGACACTACGACACTGACTTACAATTTAAGTAACGATTATAATTATTTCCGAGTACCTATATACCTGCAGTAAATTAAAATGAAATAAATGGAATAATTTATAGTCTATTCGCAGAGAGTTGATAAATTATACTACATCGTCCTATGGGTAGTAAATAAGGGAATCACGAACGAGAGTCTCTTAGAAGCCCGAAACGAAGTCGAAGACTCACTAAAGGGTTTCGACTGTATTTTATATGTACCTAGAGAGGTACTATAGATATCAAAGAATTAGACACGAAGATCTAGACCTTTCTCTGCAAACCAGACAGGTTGCGACGGTATAGGCACCTACCTACCTGCTTGCAGCATCGACGAATGAAAGTAAATAAACATCGCATTCGCCAGCGAGGTAAACAAACTTCCAGAGGACCAGTTTGTCCGGGACAGATTCAACAAACCTACCTGTATGCTTATATTTGTAAATGCATCTGTCTACTAAAGACCAACTGATAATCACGTCCTTCCTCAGCTGTACCTTTTTAAATACTTTTTACAAGAATGGAATCCGGCTCGAAGGACCATCAATAACAAAAAGACGCAATAACTCACCATGTCACTATTTCAGCACGAAATCCACACGTATTTTTAATAATAAACCAATATATAGCGTTATATACAGCTTGCTATCATACCTAATCATCATAATTACTTGTTATAAGTAACTGTACACTGTATTCAACAATATACTGTGCATGGAGTAAGTATGTGTACCCATTGTGTATAGTAGATTTTAGTGCTGGGGAATGCGCAACACTTATAGCATTGTAGAACTGAGTACGCTGGTGATTCATTTCTCGGAATTGACCTTGCTATGAGTCATTCGCTGGAAGGCAGAGTCGGGGATACCGCGCCTGTCTGCCGGTTGCTTGCTTTGCTATACACGCATTCCGCTCACCGCGATCTCTTTTACGAAATAATTGTTTTTAATATCATCCAAGTTTAAAAACAATCACAAAAATGTGTGAAAGTGATAAATACAAAAAAGTTACATAGTTTTTCGCTCCCAAAATATAAATAAACTTGTAAATATTTTCGTGACATCAATTGTTGGATATCATGATAACAACGATGACGTCATTCATATTGTTGAAGGTGAGAAATATAAAAAGTTATTTAGAAATTAAGTTTCTTATTATTTTTATTTAAAAATTCTGTCACTGTTAGTGAGTCATTGAAAATCTTATCAGTCTCTCATTTGATCAAAAATTCAAGTGACATGTAAAGTATAATTCCATCAAATTCAAAAGTGTAGTGGTTATTGTCTATCTCTTTTTAACATGCGGTAACTGTGTAGTCTTATAAAAGTGATAATTTATCAGTGTTGTCTATAGGACGTGGCCGGGTATTCAAATACGTGTTGTCGTGTGTTAGAAAGGAATAGAGAATTTTAAAGTGAAGTCTTGTAATGGCAAAATTCTTTGGTTGGAGAGTATGATTACGCACAGAAAATTGAATTATTAAATTAAAGTTCGAAATCTAATTACTCTTAATTACATTAATCATTTGTACAAAATTATCATTGACGAGCGATGAATCTTGTACTCTTATTATCTTGTGAAGCGTTGGTAGAAAAAGTTTTTGTCCTGCAACTTGTTGAACAAGTTTCCAATTAACTTTTCAGACGAACTCTTTCTTGTTGAGGATGAACAGAGAGGATAACGTCGACTGGTTCCATGGGAAAATATCGCGAGATTCTGCTGAAAAGTTGTTGAAGGAAGGTGGGTGCAATATTCTAGTGGTGTGATAAATAAACCAACTACTTTATTGACAATAGAATCTGATTCCTTGTTTACTTTGGCGGTTCCAGAGGGCGAAGATGGGGTTTTTTTGGTACGTGAGAGCAACACATCACCTGGGGATTATGTGTTGTCCGTTTTACATCAAGTGAGTGTATTAAAAGTTTTATAACCTTAAATTACTTTGGTAAACAAATATGTATTTTGCACCACATTTTAAAATTTTATTCCTTAAAGTCCTAAGGTTCAAACATTACGATATTCACAAGGAAAGGATTAAATTGTTACTATGGAAACTTTGTACACTGTTCCTTACAAACTTTTGCTTTGGTTTACAAAAACAACCAATTTATAAATTGATGAGAGTTCCATGTCAGCAGTAAGAAATAAAAATTGTTTAAATGTGTTGCAGGGTGATGTAGTGCACTACCAAATTCGGAGGCACGGTGAGGATGCGTTTTTCTCGATCGAAGAGCACACAACGGTGCACGGGTTGGACACTCTTATCCAGCATTACAGGGGCGATTCCAACGGGCTTGTCACACGGTTATCAGTTGTGTGTAAAGGGCAACCACCTCCTCACGAGTCGCGCACTCAAGGAACCACCAATCTTCTTCACAGGTGAGCAAATGCTTTTTGTCAATCATAATATTGTCAATGCTCAGGACCAGATTTTATTCTAAAGGGGTAGGTACCAAATTCAATGTTGTAAACCACTTTTGTCCCAACTTAGAAAGTCTATAATATCCAGCAATGTCAGTATCATCTTTCCCATAAGAGCGCATGGAACCCATTCTCAGGTCCCCTTGCCGGGCGTTATGGGCGCCATGAAAATTTACTTTATGCTTATGTGAAAATAATGAGTTTTGGTTATAAGTAACATTCACTTTTACTTTATATTGCTGCATATTCATTTGTGCCTATAGGCAACGACATGCCCTATAATAGCTCTGACTAGTGCTCCAACCATAAATGCTAGATTGTGTGACAAAAGCATAAAACACACCATTATCTCAAGATATCTATATCCACTCCATAGGTTAGGGTTGATTTGATAGTACATACCTACTTGATAGTTAGCCCATCGCACGACCAACACTTTAAGTAATTTTGGACTACTAACCCTAGAGTGATCAAAACTGGTAACAAAAATTGACTAAACGCAGGGTGTTCATGTGTGTTTTATGAACAAGTTAGACACTCCGCTTTTCACTTGAATCGCAAGGACATTAAACTACAACAGTGCAAACAAGTGTTTATTTACTTACTAACTTTTATTGTTCATGCTTTGCTGCATAATTAATAATATATTATATAGTTAATTAATGTAAGTTAGTGTTATCTCTATTTATTTATGTAAACAAAACAAATAAAAAAAGCATATAAAAAAAATGAAAACATTCAAGTTGTTTTTAAAAATTAAGTAGATTTATTTATTAACATAGTATGGTACAAATGTTTCATAAAAGTCATAAATTGCCTTAGCAAATGTTCTACTTTTTAATTAACGGAATGTTGCTAGGCAGGCAAATTGATCCAGTTACAAAATAACATAGTTTTACTTGAACAGAGCACCAAAGAAGGAAGTTCTATTAACTGGAGTGCCTCGGTTATTGCCCTTAATTTCTTTCATCTTGTCAACAAATTGATGTGACCAACATCTTTTATTATTAAGAAGGTACAATTTGAATTCGTTACTCTATGTTAAGCCTATCAAAATCCTTTGCAAGCTTTTAAACCATGGTTTGGAGTTATCGTCAGCCCTGATTTACCCATAATTCTTGCTTTCTATCCAGGTAAAAAAAGTTAGAAGGTTTTTTGGCTTTCAATCTATCCAAATTTTTAAGCCTTTAAGCCTTCCCTATTTGGTAAGCCTGAGCTGTATGATAGATTTACTATCTCATTTCATGAACGTGTGAAATAGCTGCTTATATTCTTATGCAGGTCAATGCACTCTTTTACTTACACTGCACAATTGGTTGGTGCAGTGCTGTGTAAAACTGACAACTTTATTGGCGTTTTCCTGTTGAGAGTGCTCTTCAATGTGTCCATTCAATAATGCTGACAAGCTGATATTATAGACCTGATGACAGTGCACTGTGATAATGATAATTGAAACTGCTAGAATTAATCAAAGTGATTAAATTGATATTAACAATTAATTTATATTTAGCGATTTTTTTTACCTAGTGAACAAAAACATTTTTTTTACATTCAATATAACTTCACAGTTGACAGTCTATTTGTTAATTATCTTAATTATTTATTATAATTTAAACATTAAGAGTTACGCCACTCTTGCAGAAATTAAATTCATTTGACCTGCTGAATGAGGATAAAGTTAATAGAAATTAAAAATAACACATTGTATTTTTTTTATTAGGAACGAATTTGTTGATTACGTTTTTTTTTTACATTTTAATATTACGAAATGAGATATGATTGCCTTAAAAACATTCTAAAAGACAAATGTAAATTAATACTTATTGCACTTTTTTTTTGCTCTTCTGCAAAGAAGCTCGTCTACCATCCCGATCTCTACAACTCATTCTTCATATTCATTACATAGACAAATCAAACCTATTAAATCAGTAAATATTATTTGCATATTTTAATCCATCTTTAGATTTTTTTTCTATATTATAATGTAGGGTTGATGATCCTATTATCTTCTTGATAAATTATAAAAATAAGCAGCTAATTATTTGCTCAAATGATTCGAGGTATGTATTTTATTAGTCATACTTCAGTATGCCATGATGAGATTGTTGACAATTTATAATATCAATTGAGTTCAGATACATCTGTGTTTGGAGACGATGACTCAACCTTATGTTAATGATAATGATTCACATTAATGACTTCTCATTGCTTTTGGGCTGGTTAGACGCGTAAATGGTGTATTATTTAACCATCTGTTATTACTAGCGTCTGACGTATACGCTTTGTTCTACATTCAATTAAATGTGATCCAGTTAAAATTACTGAAAGCAAACAAAAAAAAATCTAATGCTATTTTGTTCCTTGATGCTCTAACGGGCTCGTGTGTCTTACGTTTTAGGTAATTTAATGACTCGAGTTAAACTTACCTAAAATCAATAGGGTAGTTGACACTAAAATAATAGGTAATTCTAGGTAATTTGAGATTAAAAAAAAAAAACAGGAGTAACCGTTGATTAACTTTATCTTAATCAATGGATGGTGAAACACTCAATCTACTTCGTATTTTTGTTTAGTAGGTCTATACCTACCAATATCTGACATAAGAAAGTGTGCATAAATATCTGACACGACTCTTTTTCTGAGGCCAGTAGGATGTGGCAGATATTTAATGCAGGTGACGTGACTACCTCTATTCGAATCTCGACATCGGCAGATTCGTAAAAACATCGATGGAGCCACGAAACAGGCTTGCATTTGACCACAATCACGCCTGATAATAAGCTAAAATGTGGGCTAACATGGAGCATAATTGTTTAATACATATATACCCATTAACCCTAGATTGATTTATATATTATGCGCCTGGTTTCAAAACTATTTTCAAATCGATTATACACTTTTCAACAATCGAAGCATTTTTTTTTGTCCAGAGCGACAGAGGCCGGCGACTTCAACATAGTGTCCCAAATGCTGGCGGTCGGCTACCGGAGCCGGGACGCCAAGAACCAAGACGGGCAGACGGCGGTCCACATCGCGGCCAAAGCCGGCCGCGACAACATACTCGTTAAGCTCATAGAGAGCGGCGCCACTGTCAACGTTCGTGACTCGTTTGGATACACACCGCTACATGTACGTACTATCTTTTATTAGAACCTATAATTTTTTTGTAGCTGCATGTAGTACAGTCAGCAGCAGAGAAAAGGTACCCCTCTGTAACGGCGGTATCCGTACCCTTTCTCTGCAGCTGACTGTACCTAGTATAGCTACAGTGAACTGGCCTTAGCATACCCCCTTATACCCATAGCCCAAAAAAGTCCAGTAAAGATTTGGAGACATCCAATTCTTGACTGGACTTTTTTGTAGGATTCGATTTAGTGACAACAGAATATCAATGTACGCATTTAAATAAAGAACAGCATTGAACAGCAACATTGAACAATGTTTCCAAAATATCAATTTAAGTACCTACATATTTTTAACACTCGCCTGTACAATACGGAAAAAGAGTATTAAGTATACCGTATTATTACGTAACGGCCCGCGGCACGTAAGTGTAGCGGCGACTGTTAATGCGAAAAAGTACGTGCAAAATAAGGTATCATGGGTTACTAAATTATGCACGTGGCTAGTGTAAGCGCTCCCGCGCTGATTGGCTCACGCAATCATGACTTGCAAAAATCGGTCAGCGCTACACGCCGCGGCTAAAACGGTGTATATTTCCCAAAAGTTATATGATGTGATTGCTTTTGCAGTACACCTGTCAAAACAACTTGCCGAGTACAGCAGAGTTGCTAATAACGAAAGGCAACGCCAACTATCAGATGCGACACGCGCCCACGGGCAAAGTGCCTCTTCACGACGCCGCTCAGAGAGGCCACATCGACTGCATCAAGGTAACACTATCTTACAAAATATAGTATGTTTATTGCGACAAAGTCCCAAAAATCACATTTACCCTGAAACATTACATTTACGCCGGCTCTAGGGTCGAACAAGAGGAGCAGTCATTCTAAGCGCCAGCTGGCAGAGGGCGCCATTTTCCAGTTTCCATTGCGAAATAAAACTATGATAAAGCCTTTTAAGAGGCGGGGAAGCGGTGGAAACAACCTCGCTCTATCTTGCTTGATCAAATCCTAGAGCCGGCACTGCCATAACTATATAGAGAAGACTCCAACTTCTGCCTAGCTAACGAAAGTATAGTCACGAGCTTAGCAATAACGTAATTTGTGAACCAAAAACCACATATATGCTAGTGTTTTTTTAAGTATCGCATATCTCAGGAGTTATTGGGACGTTGTTTTGAAAACAACGAACGGATGCGGCAAACACCCATTCACAAAATTATTCGCACAAAACAATAACATATTGTTTGACTGTTTAGCTTTAACGTGTCATGTAAATAACTAACACTATTCTTGCAGGTCCTTTTAAAGCTTAAGGCGCCCGCGCATCCGAGAACTGTGGCACAAGACACCCCGGCTGATTTAGCGAAACACCATGGACACACAGAATGCTATGAATTGTTAAGTAAGTCCTTATAAATGATCAGAGGTCGTATTGCCTAACGTTTCTAACGGTTGAGATCGCAATCAAATGACAGATTTTGCATACAAAAATTGTCATTTGATTGCGATCACGAGCATCAGAAACGTTAGGCAATACAGCCTCAGGTATATGTAAGTAAATATAGATTTTTTTTGCACGGAAAGATGAAAATCATTACTACAGTACTTTATGTGATCTGTTTCACTCATAATAATCATAAACATGAAATAAATTATTTGTTTTGATTTATGAGCAGAAAAAGGTTGAGGGTTGTTCTTAAATTTAAGAGATATGGTCTTGTCGGTGAATAACCGCCACTCCACCCTGTCTTCGGCCAGCTCTTTGACTTTCTCATTGGTTGGTTGGTTGGCTATACGGTTAACTTTTTTTAAATCTCAAGTCGTCTAATATCTGCCTTGCTTGTCTTACAGAAAACTACACACCAGAACAGCCACAGACGACCAAAAGTGATTGG
The DNA here is from genome assembly GCA_037349165.1 of Choristoneura rosaceana. Taxonomy (NCBI): domain Eukaryota; kingdom Metazoa; phylum Arthropoda; class Insecta; order Lepidoptera; family Tortricidae; genus Choristoneura; species Choristoneura rosaceana. The sequence goes on from JAZBNJ010000026.1 coordinate 6,901,423, forward strand.
TACCACGGAACATTGAACCGAGACGAAGCTGTAAAGATACTGGAATCGTACTGTAAACAGCACAATCTGCAAGACAAGGCGTCCGATGGGGTGTTCTTAGTGCGGTACAGCGAGCGACACAGTGGCGCTACTTACGTATTAACCATGCTTAGCGAGAACACGCCGTATAACTTCATTATAAGGAAAGAGGTATTATTTGTGCAATAAATTCTTTTACCTCGTGATTTATTTAAACGTATGCCGTTTGATCTTTGGTGCACAGTAGACTTGTGTAATAGTGTCTTTCTTTTGTTACTGTATACAACAATTTAATTGACGACCGGATGGCTAAGTGGTTAGAAAACCTGACTACGAAGCTTGGGGTCCCGGGTTGGAATCCCGGCCAGGGCACATATTTGTATGAATAATATTATACGAATGTTTGTTCTCGGGTCTTGGATGTTTAATATGTATTTAAGTATTTATTTATCTATATTTAAATATGTTTTTCCGTTGCCTAGTGTCCATAGTACAAGCTTTGCTTAGTTTGGGACTAGGTCAATTGGTGTCAAGTGTCCCATGATATTTATTATTTATTTATTTATTTTCGGACCTTATTTTTGCAAATGAGTTGTACTTCTTGTACTATATCCCTTTAAAAGAATGTACTGAATAACCAATCTTCAGTCTATGCACTAGCACTACCCCGCACTCTTTTCCCTCCTTATAAATCAACAAAAAAAATTCAAAGGCGATTTAACATCTTGCGGGAGTTGGCATTAACTTCAATGTTTTTTAATGGTCATCGCGTGCTTATGCCTTACTAAGAATATGAAATGCTCAATGAATTTACGTTTGAATGCAGCAAAACTGGGTGTTTATCGACGACGGGCCGTACTTGGAGGGCGTGGAGCGGCTAGTGGAGCACTACGGCGCCGTGGCCGACGGGCTGCCGACGCGACTTTCGGCCCCCGTGCCACCCAAGCCTAAGCCGCCATTGCCCGAGGTAACAAGCTTTAACTTACCAGTTAAGTCTTTTTTTGTTTACAAGTTAGCTGGGATAACTGACGTACATGGAGATGAAGATATTTCACAACGAAGCATTATTATTTTTCGAGATTGTAGGATTCCATGATTAAAGATTTGCGAATTTACAAAAATATGGCAATATGTCCAATTATTACAAGCTCTTATTTAATTTGCCCTGTTTTCTTGTTTTTGGGTCAAATCTTGCAAGTTAACTTTAACTTGCTTCCAGTGGTTGGATCGACTTGAAATTTGGTATCACATGTGTAAGTTGGACAACAATGCAAGTACGGTCAGCAAAAAAGCTTCTATTAAAAATAAAGTTTCTAACAGAAACTTTCTACAAAATAGCAATGCTACGTAGCAGTACTCCAGTACTCAAGTAACAGAGATTCACGTATAGTTTTTTACATTCCAGTTTTCAACAATGCCACGAACTAAGAAGACATCACCGAGCCGAGCAGCCATGAACCAGACGTTATCCCTAGTCAAAAACGATATATTAAACAAGCAGCTATCAGATCCTAGCTCACCTACCAAAAACGCTTTCGAACTGCTCACAAGGAACATATCATTCTCTTCAGACTTCCAGAACGATAGTTTAAACAATAATGACTCGACGGACGACAATGATACGTACAAAGTCCCAGTTAACAACACGGCAGTGACGCTGGGAGAAAACTATAATGAAATATCTATAAACTCTGACGGACAGCTTTCCACACTACAAGGTGATCATTACGTCTTATTGATGATACAAATTAACTACAGTTGAGGGAACTGAATCTTTTATTATAGTAGCTTTGTGCTACTAATGTCATTTTGACATTCTATACATCTGTCGAAAAAATCATAGTGAAATTGATTATGAAAAGGTTCCATCCTGGTACGTGATTCAGTTTCCTCGACTGTATGTAAAATGGAATATCCAGCTTATCCGTTTTTACTCAATTTAGATTTACAGAATACCGCTTGTGAATGTCGAAAATATATCGCCCCGAAAAAACCTATTGAGAAAAAGCTTCTAAACACAGTCAGACCAGGACCTCCAACGCATTTGAATGTGCCCAACAACGCCTTGCTGGGCCAGTTTTTCTTTTGTGTAATTATTTTAGTATAGTTACTGGTACCACTAAAAGTAGTGGCCAGGCGTCGGCTCAAACTTAAAAAATATGGTCTACCTAGAAAATCCATTAGCTAACCTTGCCCTAAATACACCCCTAAGTTTAAACGCTGCTATATTCATGGTTTTTGTTGTAGAATTTATTCCAATGAGCGAGCTGACTCTCGGCGCGACGCTCGGCGAGGGCGAGTTCGGTTCCGTGCTGCGAGCGACGCTGGCGGGCGCGCCGGGCTCCGGCCGCAGCGCGCAAGCCGTGGCCGTCAAGACTCTGCACGTGCAGCACACAGAGTCCAACCAGCGGGAGTTCCTGGCAGAGGCCAAGCTGATGATGGCGCTACGGCATCGGTGCATCGTGCGGTTGATAGGCGTCTCGCTGGTAAGTAGTGTTTTAGAAGACCAAGTGTTGTTGGTATGAATGCTATCTGTGGTCATCCTACTAAAACTCATCATCATCATATCAGGCCCGACGTCTACTGTTGGACATATGCCTCCCTATCTCATCATCTCGGCCTATACTTACGTTATATGTGCCGCACTGCAGAGAAAAAGCCTCTCAGAATTAAGGCTCGGGTCGTGATACCCACGGCCCAGTGAGCATACGAAACTTCGCACATTCATTTGAATTTCTTTGCAGGTGTGTACAGGTTTCCTCAAGATGTTTTTCTTCACCATAACCATAACTGTTACTAATTATTGAATCTGTGGTAATTAAAAAAAAATGTAAAGCTCATGGTAAATTTTCAAATATAATCGCACATGAAAGTCAGAAAAACTCAAGTACGCATCGGGTTCGACTCCACCACGACTCTGCTTGAAAGGCCCTAGCTAGGTCAAACCACTAAGCTAACACGACTTTTTAGGGTTCCGTAGCCAAAATGGCAAAAACGGAACCCTTTAGTTTCGCCATGTCTGTCTGTCTGTCTGTCCGTCCGCGGCTTTGCACAAGGACTATCAATGCTAGAAAGCTGTAATTTTGCACGAATATAATATGTAAACTATGCCGACAAAATGGTAAAAAAAATATATTTATAGTACCTTCCATAGGCTTCTTATGTAAGTATACTTTAGCTTCTATTTTCTGTTACTTTTGGTATATTCGAATGAAAACATGATGAATATCATAACCTAAAAATATTCCATGTTATTGTATCGAGTACTACCCCCTCCAGGGTCCCCCGCTAGCGATGATCCAGGAGCTGGTCCCGCTGGGCTCGCTGCTCGAGTACCTGGTCCGTCAGCCGGAGAAGGTGTCCCCAGGCTGCGAGCTGCGCCTGTGGGCGTGCCAGGTGGCCGCCGGCATGCGCTACCTGGAGCGCCGGCGCTTCGTGCACCGCGACCTCGCCGCCAGGAATATACTGCTCGCTAGCAGGTAGCATTATCCCACTAATATTATAAATATGTATGTGTGTGTGCTCGGTGGTGCGATGATCTTCGCAGGGTGGCTGGCAAGAGCTGGATGAGAGTGGCCGAGGATCGTGCTCAGTGGCGTGCCATGGGAGAGGCCTATGTCCAGCAGTGGACGAACATAGGCTGATGATGATGATGTGTGTGTATGTTTTGTACTCCTTTACACTTAAACGGACGGGTTTGGATGAAATTTGGTAGGTATGTAGATAGATTATCTAGAATAACACATAGGCAACTTTTTATCCCAATGTTCCTTGCTAGGTTTAGAGTCATGCAATTTAATTGGCACGGTTGATATTAGTGCAACATTAATGTAAACTTTTTGAGAATTTTGTGAAATACGTGAATTTTAATTCATCTGCTGGATTTATAGTTTGTGTGCGAAGCTACGGGTAAACATTAGTGTTCAATATAGTCTTTATCACCAGTTGCAGCTCAACGAAATCTAAGATCGGACCACAACTACTAACATCGATAAAGTGACATTTCTTGCAGTATTAAGATTGCAACAGTGTTGACTTGCCGCTATAAATAAACCCTATCTCAGACAATAAATATTCGAAAAAGAGGGAATGAGAATGAATATCTAGTTTCACAATTTTGTCATTACGCTTATTGGAATCTGTTTATTTTCAGGCATCAAGCCAAAATAAGCGACTTCGGTCTCTCCCGAGCGCTCTCTACGAACAGTTCGTACTATAAGGCGAGTCGCGGCGGCAAATGGCCGATCAAGTGGTACGCGCCAGAGTCCTACAACTACGGGACTTTCAGTCACGCCAGCGACGTGTGGAGCTACGGGGTTACGCTATGGGAGATGTTCTCTTACGGGCAACAGCCGTACGGGGATATGAGGGGTACTGAGGTTGGTTGACATTTAAATTTAAGTACCTGGGCAACCGAACTATGCTCGTGCAAAAATTTCTCGTTTAAAGGTATGGATAGGTAGATAGATAAATATGCTGGTGGGACACTATATTATAGGCTAATTAAAAAAAGGTGGTTTGATCTGAGTAGAGTTGTAATTACAAGAACAGCTACAGAATAAGTATATCTACTTAGAAAGAAAGAAAAAATTTAGCTTGTCTGGTCTTAATGATTATTTATTTGCAACTTAGAACATTTTAAGGCCTGTATATTTCTTATTTTAATGCGTTTATTTTTATTTCAAAGACAAATATTTTATTTGTAGACCGTGTAGAAACATGTCAAAGTTAATTGCTGATTCTTTCTCTATACACGACACTTGTTTCTTGATTTCCAGGCGATACAAATAGTAGAAAGCGGCCAACGGCTAGAGCGGCCGGAAGACTGTCCGGACGAGATCTACCAAGTAATGCTGGATTGTTGGGCGTACAACCCCGACTTGCGACCAACCTTCCAACAGCTAGGCGACGTTTTCTCGCGGCATCCCGACTATGTCAACATCAGCCAACTGGCCTTGGACAACGACGAAAGCCTCTGAGTTAAAGGTCTCAGAATTCTATTCTTTGTTAAGATTTGAAGATAAAATTGATGAATGCAATGTGCCTTAATCGCTTCGGGGACACATTAGTGTTTTGAGAGGTCGGTAAGCTAAGCTACTCGTAGCTAGCACGCGACTGTCTGAGCGCGTTTTAGTACGAGCTTATAGCTTAGGTTAACCACTCAGCATTTTATTCACATGTGATTTTAAACTCAATGTATATTGTTTTATGAAATTGAATTACAAAATATGTGTATTTCACTACCATATTTGCCAAAAACCACATTAGTGTATCTTTATGGAGAGTCGCTCTTGGCTTATCATGACTGGGGGACTGTGACGGATCTGTTTGAATCTTTTTGGAACAAATGCCAGAATTTAAGCATATAAGTGGTAATGTGTTGTATGTGCGAATGGAAAGATGTAATGATTTTTTGTGGAATTTTGGAATGAATAGTATAATTTACCTACTTATTAAGTCATCAGTGGTTTAAAGAGCAAATATAATTTAATATCGCTTTATCGTAAGTCAGAATATTAACATATCATCAAGATTAAATTATTAATACGGTATTTGACAACTCCTGAATTTGCCTTATCTTAATATTATTATGAAAATTAAGATAAACAGATAGTGTTTAGCGAAGAGAAAACTTAAATCGGTTGAAAATTGGGTTTAAAGTGATTTTTTGAAAAATCTGTATATACCTGTCTCTTTCTCAAACGCTTTTCTCTATGCAGCAAGTATGGCGCTACTGGCGTGTGACGTCACATGCCAGTATATCTTTCTCTGTCTTATCTCGAATTTCAAACCATTATAACTTTGTTATTTGTAAAGGTAGCTTAAAAATTGTTTCTCTATTCGATAACAGGTATAATTTTAATTTATAAAACGTATACAAAATAGTCAAATACCGTATTGCGAAGTTGCCTGACCAATTTTTATGTATGTTGTCACAACAACATGATTTTAACTATAGTCATGTCGCTTATGGTTTCTTTTATATTACAACGAGTAGAATTAAGTTTCATTATACTATAGAAAGAGTGTAAAAGGGGAATATATTTGAATCGAGAAGCAAAGAGCGTTTTTGCCTTCTGCCTACCACGAAGTAAAACCTCTGAGCTCATGTGTGTTATTTGTTAAGATAATGTAGTATTTTTGCTCTAGTAAATTATTCATTTAAGATTCTTACTTTTAATCTAACAATGTTGCAAAAATCGCATTTCCAATATGACAAGTTAGCATTTTAATAAATGGATATATAAATATAAAAGTGAAAATTGTAATGATTTATTGTTTATGTAATTATGCATTTTATAAAGTTTGTTCCTTTTTAGCCAAAATAGAATTTATATTGTAAAGTAGTTTTAAACTTCTTATAGCTGTTTTGCTTTAACAAATATGACTCTGGATACAAATTGTACATTCCTTTATTTATATATAACCATATAACTAACGTTATATTAATGTTGCCATGAAAATGCCATAGTTATTTTCGTGATCATCCAACAATTTGCCATGAGGTTGTGTTATTATTTTGTGTACAAACACTTTTTATAGTTACCCAAATTATATCAGATTAGGTTTATAAGAAATTATTTAAATTCACCAATATTTTATGAGTCTGACATAGAAAAGTAATTTTCGTATATTTATATTATATCAGATTATATAATTTTTAGTTAAAAGAAATGTGATAAATTTATTTATAAATCAATAAATAATATTATAAACTTAAAAATAACTCTTTATTTTTTTTAAACTTGTGTACTTACGTGTCACATGTATACCCAAATCTAATACAAAAGAAGAAAAACAGTACAACACGAATTGATGTGCATACAATATTGCACAATATCACAAATTTATGCAGTGTCTTCAACATTACACAAATGACTCACACAGGATATTGTCTCTAGCTATAAACTCGGCGAGCTATATGTTGATTCTACACTCGTGATAAGGCGGTGGCGGGGTTTCGCCTCTGTCCGGCAACCTTATGGCGTCTGCTTGTATTATAGTGCCTCGGGGCCCCGGGATCCCATACGTGGGGTATGGAACACTCCCATCTGGAAGAGACAGCCGTCGTCGGTACGACGGAGGAGTTTCTAAATCGGGGTTCACAGCACTACTCCACAATAAATTTGTTCTCATATCGCTATCAGCCATCCTTTGAGCCCTTCGCTGTTGCCTTCTAGTAAGAGGCCGCGCGCAATTCACCCGCCTACATCCACACAACGCTCGCAACCAAACGTATGTGCAGACAATTCCTATAGCCAGCCCTAATTCCAATCCAATAACAAACGCCTGGCTAGCCGAAAATTCTTGATCGATCTTTTGGAACCATGTCAGCTCTTTATTAGGTTTTAAAACTGGTAGCGTTTCGTTGTTAATAATTGTTATGTTCCATATATCACTAACGTCAACATCTACTCTTTCTACAGGTACGGCTGATATCATTTTCTCAAACATTTTTGGTGTTTTTTTGACACATTGCTTCACATAGTTTATCCCGTGGGATGTTATCCAGGTCTCTACGGCCATGAAACTAGGGTCGCAATTCCAATAGTCATTTCGTAGCTCTAATCTTTCTAATTTCCGCAATGGCCGCAGCACTTCAGTGTTTAGCGAAACTAAGTAGTTTTCACTCAAGTCTAGCTTCTTTAAGTTTGGTAGGCGGCTAAACATTCTATCTGGTAATGATTTAATCCGGCAGTTGTTTAAATTCAGCACCTGCAATAGGCCATTTTAATTACTACTTAAGTTACTAGAATTATGTACAAAAATAAATTTTAGTCATTGATGCCAAACATACTTGCAATTTTGTGTGGTTAATAAAAGGTTCATTTTTGAGTGATTCAAAAACATTTCCGGATAAATCGAGTATATGTAGTTGCGGCGACTCGAAGAAAAGATCCAACGCTATGTACCTCAGCCTATTGTTACTCAGATCGAGGTGAATCAACTTATCCAACCCGGCGAAGGCGTGAAGCCCGATCCAAAAGATGACGTTGTAAGATAAATTGAGTACTTCAATTGAAGAGTATCCTGCTTCCTGAAAAGAGATAGCGAGTAAATAAGTAATGTCTGTACTACTGGCTTACTCATTCACATTTTTTGCATTAACTTACCTTGAAGCAGTAGTTGTCCAGTTCGCTAATTGCATTCCGACTGAGGCTATAAACCTGCACGGCATCGGGCACTCCCACTTGTACGCTGACAATGTTTTGTCCCTCGCACGTCGCCCTGTTCAATCCGTTATCAACATCACAGTCACATTGTTTCGGACACAGCTGAGCAAACGCACTGGCACTCATCAACAACACAACCAATTTTAATATCAACGCCATTTTTTATAATTACGCACATTAATGACCCGCGAATAAATTGCAATTGTTTTCATTATGAACTTCACAGATACTAGTTAGCTGGTGCTGACACATGAATGCTTTCGTATAAAATGGAGCAATGATATATTGATAAAACAGGAGCGTTATCACTTTCATGAGATAAGATAACGGCGCGCTACAATCTTTGTTTCAGAACGCGTTCCACTTATGAATCGAAACCACCTAACCAAACTATACCTAACACTAAAATGTTTATTACTAAATATTTGGTGATAAAATAATAGACGGTTTTTAATAATAAGGAAGAAGAGTATATATTTCAAGGTTGTTACACAATATTATAAACAACCAAAAACCAGTTTTGCTCAACCATACTGAATATATTCATTACTAACACAACACCTAGTGTTAATGAAGGAGATTCGCTTAACATGATTCTATTAATACATTATTGGCAATAATAAATAGTTTAAATTACAGGTACACTAAAACTAAAATTATGTCTACTTATACTTCTACTACAGTCTTTTCATAGATGCTAAGTATATACTACGTTTTTTTAGTATTAGAAAGGGTAAACAATCTTGACGGGTCTTTTCATTGAAAAACTTATAGAAAAAACAGCAACTGTTACTTATAATATCAAAAACAGGTAAATGATCATATGCCCTTGCTAATTGTTACATATTTGCTGTAATTTCATTTTTAGAAAGTGTTTTTCAAAAAAGAGACCAAGATCAACCTTCTTTTTAATGCTAAAAAAAGGAAGTATAATTGAAAAAAGTAATACCACTAGTAACAGGTTACTTAACTAAAAATATTGGGATTTTGCCTGTGTTGTGTAGTTGTGGCGGTATAACATCTCTTCATTGTATAGTCTATGCTCATTATAGCATTTCTGACGTCATGCACTGACGCACTGATGCTTTCAAAAGAATTGGCCAGCCTGTCTACTGCTACAGCCTGTAAAAAAATTGGCTATTTAAATAGAATTTTTACTAGACGCCACAAAAGTGGGCGAAGACAAATTTATGAGAATAGATACAGTTTATAAAAGGAAATAAATAACATACTTGAATGTGAGATGCATCAGCAAGTCTCTCCATAGCTTTGGAACTAGTGAGAGTAGCCTGTGCCAGTTGGTTCATTGCAGTTGCTTGTTGGTCCATCACTTCCACCTATTCACCGAAAATAATAAATTTCAAATATAATTAATTCACTCTTTGGCGGTCCCTAATTGATGTCATACAGAATATTTGCCATAGCATATAGGGCATGGATACCGGTATTCGGTATTACCGAAAAACCGGGATACCGGATATTTTTTCCCCTTTTTTAATACCGGTATTAAAAATCTCCAAAACCGGTTTTTCGGTATTTTAACTTGTGTTTAAAATAGTAGTAGTCGACTTTAATTTCAGTATTTGTCTTCAGATTCACGGCTTTTGAAGTTACTTATCGGTTAATCTACTCTCAAATTTCAAATTTAAAGTGCACAAGTTTGCTTTGTTTATTTGTAGCGTAGGCACAGAATAGATAATAGTACAAGTACAGAAGTCTCTCTGTTTTGATTTTCACAAATGCCGCCTTTTTATGTGCCTACATAATTATTATTAACAAACGGACCGCACGCGAGCAGCCGACATTGAGCTCTCTGGCGCCGCGTGAAGGTCGACATTATTCCACACCTTGTCAGATATTCCGAAAATAGGGTTGTCAATACTTTAATGGAATACCTACCTATTATACTATCAGATTTATGCTGTTTATAATATTTACTTAGCGGTTGCACTTTTATTTATTCTATGGCGCGGGGTCGAATATTATGTAAGAATAAGCTAGGTACCAGTCTAGTCCAGCGCAACTATGCTTAGTGACTCTCGTTGCGAGACGTCACCCGTCACTTTCTCACAGTAGTGCACAGAAAGAGACAGGTAATATGTACATCTCATGCGAGAAATAGTCACATGTCTTGTGATTGTCTAAACGGATTCTAATATTCGATTTTATCACACAAATACTTGCTACTGCCGGGATTCGAACCCAGGACCGCTGCTCGAGAAGCAGATGCACTACCGACCGAGCCAGCCGCGTTGTCGAAATCAAATAAGTATAAATACCACGCAAGGTACACATGCAGAAACTGTTATACCTACCTATTAGGTAAATGAATACCGAACATATAAATCAGTTTACACAGGTATACACGACACTTGATTTTCTTTTGATGTAGGTATGGATTATATGTATATGTAGCTACCTACCACCTATTTTAAATAAGTATATGATATAAAACATTTGTGTGTATATTCATTAATTATTGTTATAGATTTAGGTACCATTACAGTAGATATAAATTAGTAATGAATACCGTACCTTTCGCTATCTTTCTCACTTGCCGGAACCGAGAAAAATTGACAATTACTATTTTTTTCATTGTTCCGACAATCGGCTGCATGCAGTATTTTTTTGGATACATATTGCCAATTAAAATATGACACGCGTTTGCGACGTAAATTGAGTCGTACTGCGTAAGAGGCGCGCGCGTGCGCCACGGGTCAGTGCGCGGCAACCACTGAATCGCCTCAACGTTGGGGAGGCCCGGTACGCACTTTTAGCTCGGCGGCGGAATTGCGTAGTGACACCCCCCTGGCGTAGGCTAGGCGGTGTTTTGCAGAGTTTTCTTTCGCCGAATATCACTTACCAACCAACGTTTCACTGACTTTGACAACTATTACCAAATTTTTATATGACAATAATGACTCAAAACGTTTGGAAAACTCATCATTTATCAAATCTTTCACTAGGCCTAATAAGTCCGATTTGACGAGTGATCTCTTTCTCGAAGTTGGACCTACCTAACTGGACCTTTTTCCCAGGTATACATAGTGGTCCAAAACTTCGAGCGCAGAGCCCCCGACTATTACGGGAGTTGGCACAATATGGATATTAGTTAGACATGATTTTCGTTTTTTTCATGTTCATTTTTAGGCTAACTCGTTCGGAAACTCTGCTGAGGTCAGCGAGCATAGTACTGAGGTCCTCCATGGTCTCAACTATGACTACAATATCGTAGGCGAATCAAAGGCGAGTGAATTACCCGCCATTAATGTTGATGCCTTGTCCTTTCCAGTCCAGAACCTTAAGAGCATCCTCAAGCATGGGTTTAGTACCGTAGACCACATACCATACATATGTGATCTAATGTACCTACTATAGCCTTTTCAGAAGCCGGCTTGTTCGGGAGGCTGGAAATCATCAAACCTACGTGCGAGAAGATTTGTGATGACCCTGGAAAATAACTTCTGAAATGGATCTATTCTTCACCAAGGTGTTATCACCTTTTTTGAAGATGAGCACCACCACTGTCTTCTGTTTCATGCTTTGGGCGTTCTCCTCCCTTGGCGGAGAACTCGCCTTCAGGACTTCGGCTGTAATTTCATCGTCACCCGGGGCTTTGTCATTCTTAAGCTGATTGAGGGCCAAACTAATCTCGTACAGGTTGACGTTCGGCCGGGGTGTCTTCGGTATAGTGTCGGGTTAATCTAGCCGTCGGGTCTTTAGTTAGATTTCGACGGGTTGTCGTGTCGCTATCCATAAAACCTCTCGACTTCCCCTAATAGCTCCAGTTTGGATGAATAATGATTCTGCCGTCGTCGGTCTTCAACTTCATCAGCCGGCTTTGACTAACAAACAGATCCCTGGTAAACACCTTAGAGTCCCTGTTACGCTCAATAGCCTCTTCGATACTATTGGTATTAAATCGGCGTACATCGAATTTCAGAGACTTTGAGATCTGCCTATTGAACTGCCGATAGCGACAAGCGTCACCAGAGGACTGTAGTAGCATCTCACGCCTCACCTCCATGAGCCTAAGGCCAGAGAGCGAGAGCCTATTGGTTCTAGTATGGTGGGTTTTGAAGAAGTTAGACACGACCGTATGGAATGGACAGCTTCCCCAAACTCGTCGCAGAAATCGTCCACGTCGCTATACCTAGACATTCGAAACGGTTTTGAAGTTTGAGCTGAAAGCTCTCGGGATTTTGGAGCTGAGCAGGTTCTGGGCGGAGTGTAGATTTCATTAGTAGAGACCTTTCAGGCTTGAACTGGATAGGTAGGTATTCAATGAGGAGTCGTACAAGCAAAAGAATTATGCAAAAATTTGGTTGAGGACGAATAATCGGCGAAAAAATTTTCAGCGAACTATAGTTTTTATTTTATACTTTCTCATTAAAAGAGAAGTTTATTAAAAATCTTGCTTTACATTTATAGTGGTTATATTTCAACAAAACAACAGACTATAAAGAAAGAAAGAAGAATAAGGGCAAAATACCGAAAAAATACCGAAATACCGGGATACCGGTTTTCAAAATTTGAATACCGGAATAATACCGGTATCGCCATAATACCCAATACCGCATAGCCCTAATAGCATAGGCAGAGAAACTAAACAAACTTGATTAAGTGCAATGAAATATATTACGATTAATTTAGATGTTTCCAGAGTAAAGCCTTTAGAGTCCCGACTGTTTTAACAGATATAAGTAAGACCCCAGATAAAAGTAAAAAGTTTTACAATTTTGGAAATTATTTCATCAAAATTCAGCAGTTTAAGCATAAAGAAGTAACCGGAGTTTTGCAGGACCTTTGCATATTTTCTCAATCTAAGAAGGCTTGCGCTCATTAGTGGGACATATTGACTAGGATGATGGTGACAAATTTATGTTTAGTGGCTATTATGGTATTGATAGTAACATGTATTTAAAACTGACCAATTTTTCCATTATGGACATTTGCCTCTCATCAGCTTCTGTGACAAGCAGCTTATTGGACTCTGTGTTTGTGAAATCCATTTCATCCACTTCTTTTAGGAAGGAGTCATCATTGGATTCATCTTCATCTCCATTCACTGGCTCCTGCTTTACACCTTTCTTTTTTTCTGTAATTTTAACACTGTTCATTATTATCATTAGTCAAACAAGCAGACAGTCAGCAATGGATGTGACAAATCAACCAATCAGATCTGAATGCGGAAACAACCGATATGTATGAAAATTGTGTCAAAAATCTGACTTATTTTATTAAAATCAGCTTTTATATTATTATTTCTTTATTTTTATTAATCAAGAGATCTGAAATAACATATAAATAATCTCAACCATCAACTAATGGAACTTTATATATTTTTTGGTTTGTCACCAAAATGCAAAATTGGGCTAAAAATATTAAAATTTTCATTAAGATTGGTTTTTGGAGTCTTTTTGTATTTTTTATTTAAACTCCAAATTTTGTTATTTTTATGGTCATCCAGTAAAATCCATTTTGAAAATGCAAACTGAAATATAGATTCACAGAGAAACAAGAAGCTTAAGTGACTAAATAAGAAACAAACAAGCTGAGATATGTGGTACATAGGAGAAATTTGTGTCTGTACCTACTCCTGTTCAGTGGTAGTGTAGGGATAAGGCACGCTGCTGCATGCTGAGGACCTGGGTTCAATTTCCACAACTGATCTCTTTTTTTGGTTTTTCTGTGCATCTATATTTCAGTTTGTAAGATTTTCGATATTAAAATTTTCGTTTCCATAGCTAATATCTAAAGAATTTTTTTTTTGATAAGCTTAGCTATCGTAAGGTCGCGGGTAAGCAAGGAAATTCTTTTAATTCGAAGAAAATTTGCTTATTCAAATAATGCTTTCATGAAATAAAAATATATTTTAACCTAACTGTTCCATAAAATTAAAAATATAAAAGAATAAAAACTACATGTATGAAAATATTAAATTATAATATTTACATATGTACTTACTAGGTGATATAGAATTTTCAACTAATGACAAGTCATAAATTTTCTTTTCTACAGGGGACAACCTGTCATCCAGTTTTCCTTCATCTATTTGTTTTTGTTTTAACCTTATGCTTCTTCTCTTGTCAGACCAAAACTAGAAAATATAATCTATATTAATAATTTCTTACCGGTCTACAGCAGACTCAAACGAAATGCATATAAAATATCAAAGAGTTTTCCTCACTATGTTTTTCTTCACCGCAAAGCTCGTGGTAAGTTTCAAATTTAATTCCGCACATGAATTTCGAAAAACTCAGCGGCGCGAGCTGGGGTTTGAACCCACGACCTTCTGCTTGAGAGGCGAAAGGTCAAACCACTAGGCCACCACAGCTTTTTATATGTAACACTAGCTTTAACCCGCGACTTCATGCGCATATACAACATAAGTAATACAAATATTGGTTTCTTAATGGCCTTTCTTCTTGATGTAACAGTTTTTTTGTTTTCTAGAAACTCAATTGACCTTCCTACAACAAAACTACTATAAGTACAACAAACTATCTTGCGGGAATTTTTCGTTTTCCCGGAAAAAGTATCCTATGTCAATCAGAAATACTGTAGCTTACTTTTGGTGAAAGAACTTTTAAAATCAGACCTGAAGTTGAATTCACTTATTTCTATCCTGCATATCACATATCCCGCATATCATCATATCACATAATATGTAAGAATTTTTTAAATCAGCTCTGAAATTGAATTAATTTCTTTCTATCCTGAGGGAATTTTGCATTATCCCAGATAAAAAATAACCTATGCCAATCAAGGATAGTGTAGCTTACTAACAGTGAAGGAATTTTTAAAATCAGCTCAATGGTTTCAGAGATTCAACTAGAAACAAAGACACAAAAAAGTTTAGATATTTCCGTATCCCATGGTAATTTCGAAAAAATCTTCTTTAGTGCACCTCTACAACACTCGAGGCATTTGTATGCCAAATTTCAAGTTTCTAGCACCAGTAGTTTAGGCTGTGCGTCGTCTGTCAGTCAGTCAGTCATGGTACTGTTTTATAGGTATAGATAGATTGGCACTATTTATTTAGCAATAAGAATACAAACGTACTTTAGTGATTATTCCATATCGTAAAATTATTTACTCACTTTTATCCAGCCCTTGGTAGACTTGAACGCTCCTTCAATTGAATTAGCAATAGAAGACAACTCATACCAGAGCTTTCTAAATTTATCATGGTTCATGCCATATCTAAATTTTCTGTTTGCTAATTCAGGATGTTTTTGCATAAACTCGATTACTGCCTTTACTTGGGCAAGAGATGGCCTCGAAAACTAAAAATAAATAGTAAATTTACCAAAAATCTTATTCGATACTTCATGAAATAGTAAACATAAGTAAAGACTTACACGACCAGCGGTTTCTATCTCCGAGGGGCTGTCGGCCATGATTACATGGATATGGGTTTCGTTCTAGGATACTATTAATTATTATAAATAACTTTAAATTATACACAGTATTCAATACAGCTATATAATTCAATAAAAAAAAACTTCGGCGTCCACTCCACACAACACAAGCCCATTTTTTTACAGCTGTCAGTCAAGTCAAGTCAAGCTGTTTGTTTGTATGGTGTGTATGTGTGCGTGTGTCAGTCTCAGCATGGCTACTACAAAACTTGAAACTTGAAGTTCGTGTCGTGCAATCTCTCTCGCTCTTGTATTAAACAGTGTGTCAGAGGACCGCATGACACGAATTTCGAGTTTCGTAGTAGCCCTACAGTTAAGCATAGTAAAAGTGTATATGTGTATTGCTTTAGTGTATTGTATAGGACTTACTATTTCGATGTGTATAGGTCAATGAAGCCAAGAAGCTAAATTATTTAAAATAGAGAAGTTGGTAAAGGAGTAGTACTTATTCATACACCTACTAAACATCATAAATGGTCTAATTAAGATATGAAAAAATATACCCATTCTTTTTATAATAAAAATTCGTCGAAAAGCAGAGAATTGATACAAATCTGATTAGAATTCACATGAATCGCTTTAGTTAACCTTAATTTAGTCAATTCAGATTTGAAATTATACATTTAAAAGCATAATTTACAAAATAAAGAAATAAATTGATGACAAATTAAAAAATTTACCGAGTACTCTACTAAGTTAAAATATTTTGAACTGTATTTTCTTTCATAAACATGCGGAACTTAAAAATTAGCAGTATTAAAAATCATTTTATAGCGTCTTAAATTGTGACTCAAATAAACTGCTTGACAAACCAAATTGACAAATCATGCTTTGGTCTGGAAATTCTTGAAATGACATGACAGCTTGACAGCAGACCTACAATCGAATAATCAAATGTTTGGAACTCGGGATCCCATTTTGTTGCGATCACTGGTGTAATTGCGCTGTTTAATCCATGAATCAGAGAGATTTAAATTCATTCGGTATGAATTAAAATCGTATTTAGCATTCGTAGTCAGGAAACAGTTACAAATTGTAAAGGTATGCGACAACGTTAGTAAATTGACAATTAGGTATGTGATCATGATCATGAAATATTCAGCTGATTTTTGTTTACTATTCGGGACATTAAACGTAATATGTGCATTTTATTTCCAGTCATGTATTCGTTTGAAGGCGACTTTCGGCGTAAGCCGCAGCAAAACTTGTCCGGAGCGAGTTCGCAACGCAAAACGGACAGGGATGCACTCATACTTCAGACGCAACAACAGCGACAAAAAAGAGAGGTTGATTTTGTAGACTAATTCAAAACAAAGAAACATATTTTTTTTCTTTTATTTCATTATTTGGATACTGAATTAATTTCCCTAGTCCAATAGTTCTGTTTATTCATATTAGTTTTATTGTCTAGTTATTTTCCTTCCTACATAATGACTCAAACATACTAAATCAGACATACAAAAGTGACATTCATATGTTATTATTTCAGGAGCACAGAAAGCGACTTAACAGTACAATAAAAATCCAGGCTTATGTGAGAAGCTACCTCACAAGGAAACATTGTAAACAAAATGAAAGAGAAGAGTTTGACAACATATTCCCAAAAGTGAGCGCTGACAATGCTGATATGCTGTGTGCACTTGTTTCCAAAATACTGTTTTTCTATGATGACAAAGAGGACTCTTCTAGACTGGTAAATTAATATTTTGACATAAAAATAAGCTTTCATCCTTGTAGCCATAGAAAATAATAGTGAGCTTAATGTCGCAATATGGTTTATAAAATGCATAGTTTGTTATAATATGTGTTTAAACCAACAATTTTTTCTTCAGGTATCAGTATCCCAATTGTTGTTAAAACAATGGAGGAAAGTATTTCAGAGTGGTGGCTGCTCTGTTCAAATACGAAGGTTACTTGCACTGCACTTGAAGCTGCTAAAAGAAGAATCTGAGGTGAGTTCTGTGTATCATTTTTGTTATTACTTCTGTATATTATGTATATTATTTTATTTTGTATCATTGACATTTTAAGAAAAAAAAAGACAATAAATTAAAACTGACCCATATTTGCATCAGCAGTAGAAATCAGGTTAAAGACTAACTTTGGCTTGATAATTTTTAGTGTGTACATCTACTGTATGTTCTTGATTAAATTTCAGTGCAAGAAATCTCTTCTCAATTTAACTAGAGAAAAATCCATACAATACAAACATACTTAAAAAGAAAATATTTTTGTAAAAAAACCTTTTTATTTCAATCATTGTTTTTCTGACTGTATTTTTACTGACTATACTTGCATTGTCATAACTATATCTCAAGACAATGGGACCACTAGAACTGGATCAAATGATTTGAAACAAACAAATTTATGAGGTGAAGCCATTAAAATCCTTGTAAAAAGCCTTCTGTTTTGTAGTTGATTAACTGATTAAGATAACAGCTACATTATTGCTTTGGTTTGTGTCTTCAATGTAGCATTCAATAGATGCTTTGAAAGAGAAACACATTTGTATTAATTTTTCCATTATTGAGTGACTACTACAGTAATTTAATTGGCCACTTAGACTGATATTTATCTTCTACCCTCTACAAAACCAAGATAATAATGATGTTATTGATTTGAGCTATCTTAACTATAGGAAACAATGACTTCAGAAGAATGACTTGCACATCCTACTAATATTTAAATGCGAAAATATGTGTGTTGGTTCTGCTGTCATGTTAAATTGCTGGATAGATTTGAATGAAAACTTAGGTTCTATCTTGAGATTGTACAGTCAACAAGTTACTGCATATAAAGACCCAAAATCTTTTCTATAATGTTCCAAATTCTATCACTGTTGAATATAAAAATGTGAAATTTTGTACCAGGTGTTTTTTGTTTTACAAAAATGAAGATTACAGTGATTTCAATTTAACTATTGGATCTAATGGATTACGCAAAGCTAAATCCTTGACAAAGGCTAGTAATTTAATAAATTATTTGCAGATACCTTTGGCTGTACCACTTAGAATGTTTGAAGTGTTCACATCCGTCAACTCTGCTGAGAACTCTATGGACGCTGAAGAAGCACTGAGCAATGTTGCTGGGACATTCATGTATCTAGTTAAAAGAGGTAAATATTAAATGAGAACAATATCGTCAATATACAACTCTCAGCTCCAATAAAACAAAAACACTTGAATTGTGGTCTGACCACAGTCAATGTAACTGTTAACATCATAATATTATTATTAAATGATATCTCATTTTACTTATTATTTCATCCCCAGGCTATTTTAGAGACTTGCGGGAAGTAATGTGTCGGAAATGTCCCCCACTTTACGGGCCCTCGCCTAACCCACCCACCCCCTTGAGCGGCGCCCTCCTGGAGCTCATCCAGAGGCCGCTCACCCTAACAACAAATAATCATTTGAGCGGATACGAGTAAGTATTTAAAACAAGTGAAAAATTGCAATTTGCATTGCAACCTGCAACCTTTTTCCATCAAAAAACGACTTCAAATTTTAGATTTTGAAAATGTTCTGTCTGAAGGTCACCGATTTATAGATGTATTCTAAATCAGAAACGCATTATTACCAGTATTTTTTGTCAAACGCTATAAGTATAAGGCCAGCGTCACATTTCATGTTGCATGCTACGCGGAACGACTAACTGTCAAGTATGGCACCGGCCTAAGGGTAAAATGGAAAGACTGAATGATATAGCGTTCGTCCGCTATTTATACTTTGTTTTTGTAGCATTAGAAAAAGAGATCGCTTATCTGCTTTCTAATGCTAAAAAAAAACGAAGTACCTATAGACAATTTGGTCTCAGAGGCCGTATTGTCTAACGCGTGGGAGCTCGCGATCTCATTTACCATCTCTTTCTACCCTCGTCCTAAAATGCGTGACAAAACAAAGTGGTGAAAATGATTGCCATTTGGAGTCTATTGGACAAGGCCCCAGGATTTATTCAAATTAAGACTACTTTAAAATTAACTCACCTTGAAGCGCTTTGCCCAATTTATCAGTACTTCAATAGATATCCACTACATACTTCATTTCAATTCCAGTGAAACGATAATGTCCGAGTTCGCATCAGCATTCCTGTGTAACCCATACCCAGAGCCTGTGGAAATGTATGTGATTCCCGCGCTGGCCAGCGAAAGCAACGGAAAGTTCCCATACCTGGCGCTTCTGCAATGCTTGCATGACCAGAGCCTATTCACTAACAAAAAGCTGATCAACGACTCGTGGTTACTACATTCTGTTCTTTCACTAGAACCTCATGGGTTCGGTAAGTACAACAAAATAAAATCCTGTACGATGATCTCGTTCCGTGGTTCCTTCGTCTTGGTTCTGTGCTGTAGCCTCTAAGTCCCGAAACCGATGGAGGATTCTTTTGCGACTGACCAAGTAGCCAAGTGGTTCGAGGTCGATTTGGCTTCCTACTACCAGAAGGTTGCCACTTCAAGCACAAAGCATGTATAGTGTAAACAAAATTACGTTGCTTGCGAGTGCCGTGAATTATTGTACTTTGAATATCTGATAAAAAGATTTTCTTACAGTTGTTTACCACATCTTCGTCTGTATTCCGTGGGAATTTTGTAATTTTTAAGAATATCAGGAAGCCTATAGATGTTAATCAGAGATAAATTCAGGTTTAAGTACGAGTACATCAATGAAAGAATTTCTAGATTCAATTCAGTAGCTCCAGAGATTATCCCCTTACTATAGACCTGGAGTACAGGCTGCAGTGAAGTTTGCCACCACTCTTAATTTAATAACCACAAACACTGCCAAAAGTGTGACGACGAAAAAGAAGATAGACCTGCTGTGTCTATGCGTGTATTAATTATTTATTTTATCTTTTACAGCTAACGAAATTCGTAACATAAACAACTCGAGACTGCCAAACAACCCAATCGTCCTAGACTACCTTAAAATAATTGCTAAGCTCACTGTCAATGTCTGTAATAAGCAAATCACTTACGAATACGAGGACTCACTCTACAGTCAGGAGACCGCGGCCGACAAAGATGACGACAGTGACAGCGAGAGCGAACCCAATCCCACCTCAGTGCGAGAACAGATGCTTCTTACGCGTTGTATAGAAATATTGAATGAGCCAGACAGATGTGTCATGACCACATGCTCGCAGATCACGGAGAATGACTTGAGTGAAGACTTCCTAGATTGTTTGTCGAGGATCTGCCATAATTTGTTGCTGAGTCATAGGATGGCTTTGCATAAATACAGGTAATGCCAACATCACTAATACTGACAGAGAAGCTATATACTCAAAGCCGTAGTTTGGAGTAGTTGGAAAATAGTCTTATATTTACTTACTTATATGTATAGACGCCTATTAAAAACGGCATCATACTAAATCTTACGCCGTATTCACGCTAGTAATTAACTGTAGATCTGTTCACATTATGATGGCATACCCTTTTATATTTTACAGAACACCTGTAATCATGTACTCGTAATATTGTACATCAATTTTGCTGTAAAAGGACGTGCCTTCACGAGAGTAGATCTGTAATCCGTTAATCTTTTTCAGGTTGTTGTACACGCTGGCATTTAAGCCTATATTCCTGCGAGGCCTCTGGCGCTGGCTTAGCCACATGAGCCACGAGTCTTCGTTCGGGGGCTCGGCCACGCCGCTCCTCTCCGCGTTGTCCCGCGGCATGGGCGCCGACTCCACCGTGATCGGCGTCCATAGGCTGCTAGCGCCGCTGGCCGTCTTCTGTGCATTGTTCTCGCTGCTGATCGGGACTTTGCACGACACGGAGTTCTGTAGAGACTTGAGTGACAACGATAAAATGAGTCACGAGATGATCCTCAATAATGGTTCGTGTTTTTCTGTTGTTGTGCTTATATCGAACAGGATTACCAAGGAGAATGATCTTGAATGTAACTAAAATTCGGTTCTCCTTGATGCTTGTATTTAGTTTCAAAGGTAACGCAAGCTTGAGAAGGACAATCAATAGACGTATTTTTTATGAACTGTAGACTTAAGATAACCTACTTTTAATCAGCTTTCGATATAATGAAAATAATCGTGAATCATTAAATATTGTTATTTGTTAAAATTGTGGTGAAATAAACAGGGCTACCTATCAACTTCTCCCAAATTAATTCCTCAATTCATATTTCAGATATCAGCGTATCCAGTGTGCAATCTGGAGGCGGCGGTCGGATACACGCATTCGAGTTCTCCGAGCTAGGCGGGTTATGTCGCACCCTACGGCAAGTCTGCTTGGGTTTAGTGGAATTGGCATACCCGGAGTCGCGGCCAACGCCGACGACGCAGTACAAAGACGCCGTCGGCGGCGGGCAGATAGAACTCGGGGGAGGGAAGAACCAGACGCCCGCGTGGTCACATCTTTTCAAGGTATCAAATCAGCTCTCATCCACCCACAGCTGGGTAAAGGCTTCTTCATTTTCACGCCACTTTGCTGGTCCTGTGCTAGTCTTTACAAGCTTTATTTGAATTATTCCATTTACTGTCGCAATTTGGATATTGTTGAGCTAAGTGTCAAATTTTCATGACACTGGAGGCTCGGGACTAGACGCATATTTTTATAAATGCTTTTCATGCTAGTTTTAATGCTGGCGCATTCGCAGAAATATTTGCGTGTGTGTGTGAGAGAGAGAGAGAGAGAGAGAGAGAGAGATGTACTATATCGTTGCTAGTGTGAGTGACGGAGATGTCATTAACGCAACGCGTATACGCAATACCAAGTGAAGTGCCAGTGTCACCATAAGGCCACCTATAGAGGGGTGGGGAGGGAACTAAAAATGGTCAAAATTGATGTGACATACTTCTGGGACCCTAGTAAAAGAGGGGTTAAGTCAGCAGAAATTACACAGCTATTTTCTATTTTATGTGTAAAGGGGTTTAAGTCGAAATCAGCTGTTCAACTTCTGCAGAATTAACCCCTTTTTCACTAGGGCCCCCAGCTTTATGGATGGCCCCCAGTGTTCGATGCACATTCTGTTACTGTTACGACTAGTTAACGATGTATTCTTAAAACGCGATTATGTTTTTATAGAATTATGAGTATGGTCCTTGTATGGTCATTACCATGCGTGGTTTATTAAGGATTGGCATTATAGCACTTACGAAACGCCAGTGTTGCCATGCGTTGCGCGCTTGACAGAGCCTGAGATCTGGAAGCGGGAAAAGCGATCGTCAATAATTTCAATAATTGTAATTTCAATAGTTGTCAATAATTGTCAGTTGGTAAAAGAAGTTTGGCCCGATTCAACAGTCTCAGGAACTGTTACGCGTTTCTTTATTATTAACTAGGCTTTTCCTTAAGATTATTGTGAATCGTTATGATAGTTGCATTTCTAAGATTTCAGTGAATGAGTGTCGTATTGTTTTGGTTTTATCCCGACCACGATTAGTGGACTTTTGTTAGTTCTTCAAAATTGTTTCATTTTCTGCCCGAATCCCACTTGTTATGCCCACATTGATCATGTCAGGGTCGGATCCCGGCTCTCTAAGTCCTATCTTACGACATATTCGTGTTGTAGGTTTGCACGCACCTGTTGCGCGCTTTGTACGTGCGCGACTCGCGGCTCGGGTTCTGCGGCGGCGGCGACGACTGGCCGGTGCGCGGCGCCGTGCCGGAGGGCGCCGCCGCCGTGCTGGTGGTGGCCGGCACGCACGTGCGGCCCAACCCGCGCCAGCTGCGCCGCCCGCCGCACCTCGCCGCCGCCCTGCAGCGCGCCGCCGGTGAGTCACACTTGTTGTTCAACGGCGGCCCGGCGGCGACGACTGGCCGGTGCGCGGCGCCGTGCCGGAGGGCGCCGCCGCCGTGCTGGTGGTGGCCGGCACGCACGTGCGGCCCAACCCGCGCCAGCTGCGCCGCCCGCCGCACCTCGCCGCCGCCCTGCAGCGCGCCGCCGGTGAGTCACACTTGTTGTTCAACGGCGGGCCGGCGGCGACGACTGGCCGGTGCGCGGCGCCGTGCCGGAGGGCGCCGCCGCCGTGCTGGTGGTGGCCGGCACGCACGTGCGGCCCAACCCGCGCCAGCTGCGCCGCCCGCCGCACCTCGCCGCCGCCCTGCAGCGCGCCGCCGGTGAGTCACACTTGTTGTTCAACGGCGGCCCGGCGGCGACGACTGGCCGGTGCGCGGCGCCGTGCCGGAGGGCGCCGCCGCCGTGCTGGTGGTGGCCGGCACGCACGTGCGGCCCAACCCGCGCCAGCTGCGCCGCCCGCCGCACCTCGCCGCCGCCCTGCAGCGCGCCGCCGGTGAGTCACACTTGTTGTTCAACGGCGGGCCGGCGGCGACGACTGGCCGGTGCGCGGCGCCGTGCCGGAGGGCGCCGCCGCCGTGCTGGTGGTGGCCGGCACGCACGTGCGGCCCAACCCGCGCCAGCTGCGCCGCCCGCCGCACCTCGCCGCCGCCCTGCAGCGCGCCGCCGGTGAGTCACACTTGTTGTTCAACGGCGGGCCGGCGGCGACGACTGGCCGGTGCGCGGCGCCGTGCCGGAGGGCGCCGCCGCCGTGCTGGTGGTGGCCGGCACGCACGTGCGGCCCAACCCGCGCCAGCTGCGCCGCCCGCCGCACCTCGCCGCCGCCCTGCAGCGCGCCGCCGGTGAGTCACACTTGTTGTTCAACGGCGGCCCGGCATATAGTTATTTCTCAAACACGACATACACTAGTCCACATTGTTTGTTCATGCAGTAGTTTACTAAAGTGTAATGCAACATAACAACGAATAAGTAATTATACTAATATAAAAATCTGCAGTCCAGGTGGACTGACGATATCGTGAGAGTTGCGGGAAACCGGTGGATGCAAGTGGCGAGTTGTCGTTCATTATGGCGTTCTAAGGGGGAGGCCTTTGTCCAGCAGTGGACGTCTTCCGGCTGATGATGATGATGAAAAATCTGCAACTGCTCATATCAACTTCCGTGTATAGATATCACTAGCTTTTGCCGGCGGCTCCTCCCGCATGGTATTCGGTTATCGCGCGCTGTTCCCTCGAGAACTGCATTTTTCCGGGATAAAAAGTAGCCTATTTCACTCTCGGGCCCATATCTCTATGCCAAAAATCACGTCGATCCGTCGCTCCGTTACGGCGTGAAAGACGGACAAACACACAAACATACAAACACACTTTCGCATTTATAATATTAGTATGGATTTAATAATATTGTAAATCTGTTTAAAAAAAAAACCTCTTTGAACACGACATGGAATATTGACGTCGTGTTACAAATAATAGCCCGAGAACTATCGCGCTACAGGCGCTGCGGCTCGGCACCCCGCGCGCGGTCACTCTAGCGGTCTGCAAGATTTCATACAACTTTGCAGGCCGCTGGCCGACAATGCGACCGTCTTTTGTTTCAACGCGCGCTCTGCGACACGGCCAGCAGCAACCGCCACGCAGCCACCGCGCCAGCAGCCACACAACAGGGCGACCAGACTAGCGTCCCGCCAGCTTCATTTCTTGTTTTTTCATTTATTTCATGTCATGTTTGACAAATTTTAAATATCACCCTGTGTTTGTAAACAATTTCTCAGTGAATGATCAATATCTGACATGCAAACCTTTGTTCTACAGACGAAGGACCGCCGCTGACGATCAAAGAACTGCGGACAGTCACAATTTTAAGAGAAATTCCATTCGTTGTTCCATTTGCAACGAGAATACTAATTTTTCAAGGACTCCTTGTTAGGTAAGATGCACCTAGAGTAAAAGGATTTTGTAAAAACAATACAAGCTTTTTTTGCTGACTGGACTTTTTGTTGACTGTACTTGCATTGTGATCCAACGACTTGACTGGAAGTCAGACCAAAT
Source organism: Choristoneura rosaceana (assembly GCA_037349165.1). Lineage (NCBI taxonomy): Eukaryota > Metazoa > Arthropoda > Insecta > Lepidoptera > Tortricidae > Choristoneura > Choristoneura rosaceana. The sequence continues at coordinate 6,926,844 of JAZBNJ010000026.1, forward strand.
TTATCAAAATCAAAATTAACTTTCATTTGAAACAAACAAACCAACAAACTAGGTGAAGATAAAAGCCTGTAAAAATAGTTATAATGGACAGGGTAAGTTTGCGTGCTTGTTTGTTTTTATGTAGGACTAGCTTTTGCCCGCGGCTCCGCCCGCGTGGTATTCGGTTATCGCGCGCTATTCCCTCGAGAACTGTGCATTTGTCCGGGATAAAAGGTAGCCTATGTCACTCTTAGGCTCATAAACTATCCCTATGCCAAAAATCATGTCGATCCGTCGCTCCGTTACGGAACTACTCTACATGTCAAGTAATTTAAAGCAAGCAATTCTATCGCAGAATAACAGAATTTCTTTATTGTTTTCATGCGTTAGGAGATTTTATATGTTGTTATTTTTAGAGAAAAGCACGACCACTGGTATGAAATGTCAAACTTCAACGAGGGACCGTCAATAAACATCAGTGTCCGGCGGACGCATCTCTACGAAGACGCCTTCGACAAACTTAGCCCTGACAATGGTAAACTAAATAACACTATGCCTAACAGTATCTGGGCGAGTTTGAAAGCGAAGTGAGCGCGCAATGAGTTAGCTGCGTGTAACCATGGGCGTTGTACGGGCATTGTATGACCTCCTCCCTCCTTACATTCCTCGCCCTGTTAACTTTAAATCCCTCCTTCGTTATGTATATTCTCCTTTTATTACCATTCTGTGTGATTTTATGTCCTCAAATAACGTAAGACTATAGTTCTAAATAATAATAACATGTTTTGTCTTTGTCGTAGTGTGAAATGAGTCCTACAACAGCGTTCGGCAAAAAGGATTTATTTTTATTTATATTTTCAAAATTATTTTCTTGCTCCTGTCAAACTGTTGGCGTTCTGCAGAATCACCGTAACCCTGTCATCGTAACTGACATTGGCCCAAGCCTTAAGGCCGCCATCAAGGGAAATAATAATAACCATGGGCGTACACAGGGGGGGCAGGGGAGGGCAGCTGCCCCCCCCCCCCCCGAAAATTGTATGTACTACAATATATTATGCCCCGTGTACCACCTATGAAGCAGGATCCCTTGCGGGTGTTTGCCCTACACACTATATATACCTTGTTTTTCATGTACGTGTCTTTGTGTAGTGTGTATGAAAAAACAAGCGCGCACGATCTGACCTAAAAAATCTGACTTGCCCCCCCTAGGCCAGAAGCTGGGTACGCCCCTGCGTGTAACATTTAAGAGACGCCATTATACTCGTTGTACACTCGCGGCAAAACCGTTGCGCGCTCGCTTCACTCTCAACTGGACTACAAATCGCCAGTGTGATAACGCTCTAATATTTGCAACTTTGTTTTGTGCTACATACATCTTGAATTACTGTAATGTGAAGGTACTATTCCATAGCTGACTGCAAACAGCAGTAGCAGGCCACATGTCTCTGCAACACTGCTATTTTCCATCTATTTATCTTCTGCAATCTTCGACACAATAAGACGACAAGTGTCACCGCGGCACTACTGTTATCCGTATTTCAATGCACTACCTTTTGTAATTGGGGGACATGTTTCTATAAGCTCACGAAGGTTTTTCCCTTGAATAATCTGTTTGCAGTACCATCGTTACATGTCCCATCTTTTTTTTAATATGCCTGTTTATGTTTTTATTATTCTTAGAGCCAGATTTAAAGCTGAAACTACGAGTGCAATTAGTGAATCAAGCTGGCGCCGAAGAGGCGGGGGTGGACGGCGGTGGACTGTTTAGGGAATTCCTTTCAGAATTATTAAAGTGAGTAGACTTGTAATAATTATTATTATTGGACAAGTTCACGCTGAGCAAAAGGTAGCCGTGAATAACATATTTACGATTAATAAACAACTTTTTATATTTGAGTAATAGGATATCTTTATATATTGCCTTTACGTATCGTTGTGGTTTCGTTATTCATTCATTAACAACGCCAAGATCATTTTAATTATGCGTCTTATCCACATAATGACGTACATGAACTACAGGTTATAAACCTTTGACATCATTTTAATTTAAATTAAAGCACAATTTAGTTCGTACCTACTTATTTGTGCTCGGGGCTTCGCCTCACTGTAGAACTCTGTGTTCCGTAGAAATTCTATCGTAATTCCTTTTTAGTTATATTTTTATTTTATTAAAATCGCCAGAGTTTGGGCGGGGCGTTGATTAATCAGTTAGGCGGCTTTTAGTGTCACGCGTACCGTCAGTACGGATCGCTCCGCACAGGCTGATCTATATGAGCTTCCTATCCGCGCGGACGGTCGTCCGTACGGACCCCTCCGTATTACTCTAAAACGCTCCCAGGAAGCTCATATAGATCAGCCTGTGCGGAGCGATCCGTACTGACGGTACGCGTGACACTAAAACCCGCCTTAGGACTTCATTTGAATTTTGTAGATATCTAAGTTTTTTTTTTAATAAAGTAATTTTGTGCTTTTCCTCAGATCTGCATTTGATCCAAACCGAGGGTTGTTCCGGCTAACGAAGGATAACATGCTGTATCCCAATCCCGGTGTACATTTATTGTACGATGACTTCCCCATGCATTACTACTTCGTTGGACGGATGCTAGGAAAGGTAAATTTTATTAATAGTCGCATAGGCTTTGTAATTGACCTAGTAATGCACGCCACTGTTAAATTTCCGCTCGTCTGTCACAGGGCCGTAGCTTTTCAACCGTAATACATAGAAACCTGTAAGTATTTTACACAGAGTCTGTATTAAAGTTGAGTTGGCTCCGAATCCAATATTTTCCAGCAATCTGATTACAATAACCTTTTCAACTTTGAAAAGTTGAAATATGTTCATATTCTGGGACCCTAGTAAAAAAGGGCTTAAGTCAGCAGAAATAACACAGATATTTTCTATTTTATGTGTAAAGTGGTTTAAGTCGAACTCAGCCGTTCAACTTCTGCAGAATAGGGATCTTGACGCCATTAAAAAATAATTCGAAGGCACGACTCCAGTAAAAAAACGCTTTATTTTAGCCCTGAAAACCAGATTAATTTTCGATTTACTGTAAAATTAGATTTTTTGTTGCTTTAAAACAAATAAATGCTTAGTTGATTGAGTTGGCGAACAAATAGCTACTTATGACGTCATAACTCGCTATTGCCATTGAAACTCTATGGGAGAGTTGTGTTTTGACAGCTCATAAAAAGTACGTCAGTTGATTCGTGGTGTCAACATCCCTATTAACCCCTTTTTCGATTAGATTTGTGGCATTCGAACATGGCGGATGTAGACAATATTTAATTTTGCTATTTCTGTTTCTTTGGCTAGTTGAAGTATAATTTTGATAGTGTTTTATGCGGCGATTAACCTTAACAGTGAACCGTGATCATAATATTCAATATTGCTCTCGTGTCTGTCATTTTTTAATGCGCAAGTTGTCTCCACGTGGTTTCTGGAATTTTACTATCAAGTTACAAAAACTACAATCACCGTACAACGTTGCCTCTTGAAAGAGAATACTTTGACACTGGCGGAATTGTCTTATTAATTAGGACAGAAGCCATATTTTAAAAGAGAAGTACCCATTTTTCACTAGGGCCCCAGATTTCATTTCAAATGAGATTTCATAGCCATTTGTCATTTCAGGCGCTATACGAGAACCTGTTAGTGGAGCTGCCTCTGGCGGAGTTCTTCCTGGGCAAGCTGTGCTCGTCGCGCGAGCCGGACGTGCACGCGCTGGCGTCGCTGGACCCGGCGCTGTACCGCGGGCTGCTGCTGCTGCGCGCGCACCGCCGCCAGGACGTGCCCGAGCTGGGGCTCGACTTCACCATCGTCAGCGACGAGCTGGGCGAGCAGCGGGTGAGCGAGCCCTTGTTATGCCGCGTTTACACACGCGTAAGAGTCGCGAGACAAGGGGGTAAATCCGGCATTAGTCCATATATGCCCAGATTTATACAATACAATACAAAGACTCTTTATTGTACACCAGAAATAGTAAGCGATACAGAAAACAAATACACAGAGAAAAAAATACTACATTTAGAACTATATTTAGTCTCCAATATCTTTCACTCGCAAGACGTCACAGATAAGCGTTTTCGTCTACAGCGGGTTTTATCGGTTACGGCTCAAAAACGACTCACGGCATATATGGGTTAAGATAGCGTGCTGTCTTTAGTGTTGGCATCAAGATTACTTTCGACGAACTGGGGGAGCAACGGGTAAAGCGCGGGTTTTATAAGATAACCTGGTGTCTTCAGTGTTGCCAGTCATGCTACTTAACATTGTTTTGCGATTAGCGTCTTGATTTATCTTATATGTCTTAATAGCGGCCGTAAGACAATGGTAAATACCGTCATTAGAACGTTGTCTATGTAAAGCTAATAAATGTATGTATAGGAAACCAAACTTATGAAAGAAGACCCAAAAATTGTATGATCTACGAAGTTTATTTAAGAATTATTTTTAATGGTTGAGTCATAATGTTTTGCTTTCTTTGCAGATAGAAGAATTAAAACCAGGCGGTACCAACATTCCGGTGACGTCTGAAAATAGAATAGAATATATCCATCTAGTCGCAGATTATAAACTAAACAGGTATTCAAAAATATTGATTCTTCTTTTTTGTAGTTTTTTACAAGCTAAGCTACTATAGTCCAATTTAATAGAATCTGACAGTCCTGTAGACACTTCCACCCTACTAATATGAACACCGATGATGATGTAACTCTTATTCTTTTTTGATTCCTTTTAGATGATAATTGCGTTAGGGTGTGTAAAATGTGTAGAAGATCGTTCGTCTGAGAGTAATAAAAAGAGGGTTGATCTAGACCAGACATAATCTGTAAAATAATTAAGTACAAAAAATACAGTAAAAATGAGGAAAGAAAGGGATGAATGCGAACACGACCACCCGCGTATCAGTAAATACAGCCTTTGTTCAAAACTGACTGTCATCTCCCATCACCAGGCAAATAAGGTCGCAGTGCAACGCGTTCAAGCGCGGGCTGACGTCGGTGGTGAACGCGGAGTGGCTGCGGATGTTCTCGTGCCGCGAGCTGCAGCTGCTGGTGTCCGGCGCGGAGGTGCCCATCGACCTGGACGACCTGAGGACGCACACGCAGTATGCCGGTTAGTGTGTGACGCCGTGTGACGCCGTGTGAACCAGAAGTATGTATGTATGTATGTAAATACTTTATTGTACATAAAACACAAAGTAATACAAAAAGAAAATAACAAATCAAAAGAGTACAAAGGCGAACTTATCCCTAAAAGGGATCTTTTCAAGCTAACCTAAACTAGAAAGGAAAACTCAAAGACAGGCGAACAGTAATTTATGCACAGTGAGAAGAAAGAAATATATACCTAACATAAATAACTATACTAAATAAACAACAATTAATAAGTATGACAAATTATATATACACATATATACATATACATATACATATATACATATACCTATACACATACACTATACTTACCATTTAACTGGACACGATACACGCTTACACATTATGATACATATAAATAAAAATAAAAGAATACGATTACTTCCACAGTTTCTTCAATCTATCCCTGAACGATGCCACAGACGGGGCCTCCCTAATGTGCAAAGGCAACTCGTTCCACAGCTTCACAGAATGGATGCTGAAAGATCTAGCATATGAACGCGTATTGTTCGGCGGGAAGGCAAGTGCGAGACTGGAGCTGGACCGCAACCGGTGCCCGCTTCCAGCGGCCAAATAGCTAAACCTTTCAGACAGGTACGAGGGAGAGGCAGGATTGAAAAGTAAATTGAAAAGGAGACACAGGGTGTGAATGTCTCTCCGCCGTCTGATCGGCAGCCAATGAAGCTGCTCGCGAAAATGGGAGACATGGTCGTACTTTCGCAAGCCAAACACATACCGAATGCACACATTTTGTAGTCGTTCAAGTTTGTCAAGCAGTTCCTCCCTCAAGTCAAGAAACGCAATATCTCCATAATCTAGAAGGGGCAAAAGTAGAGAATGGGCAAGGGTAAGTTTTGTACGCATTGGAAAAAAGTTTTGCAGGCGTCTCAAGGAGTGAAGAGACGCAAACAGTCTACGACTAATTTCACTAATATGAGCCGTCCAAGAAAGCGTCTGGTCCATGATAATACCTAAATTCTTGACATTAGAGGAAAAAGGGATCGAGGTTCCATCAAATAAAATATTAGGGAGTATCACTTCCGATAATCTGCTAACAAAATGAGGACTGCCAAATGAAAGATGCCAAAAGAAGTGGCCGCGGATGTTCTCGTGCCGCGAGCTGCAGCTGCTGGTGTCCGGCGCGGAGGTGCCCATCGACCTGGACGACCTGAGGACGCACACGCAGTATGCCGGTTAGTGTGTGACGCCGTGTGACGCCGTGTGAACCAGAAGTGGCCGCGGATGTTCTCGTGCCGCGAGCTGCAGCTGCTGGTGTCCGGCGCGGAGGTGCCCATCGACCTGGACGACCTGAGGACGCACACGCAGTATGCCGGTTAGTGTGTGACGCCGTGTGACGCCGTGTGAACCAGAAGTGGCCGCGGATGTTCTCGTGCCGCGAGCTGCAGCTGCTGGTGTCCGGCGCGGAGGTGCCCATCGACCTGGACGACCTGAGGACGCACACGCAGTATGCCGGTTAGTGTGTGACGCCGTGTGACGCCGTGTGAACCAGAAGTGGCCGCGGATGTTCTCGTGCCGCGAGCTGCAGCTGCTGGTGTCCGGCGCGGAGGTGCCCATCGACCTGGACGACCTGAGGACGCACACGCAGTATGCCGGTTAGTGTGTGACGCCGTGTGACGCCGTGTGAACCAGAAGTGGCCGCGGATGTTCTCGTGCCGCGAGCTGCAGCTGCTGGTGTCCGGCGCGGAGGTGCCCATCGACCTGGACGACCTGAGGACGCACACGCAGTATGCCGGTTAGTGTGTGACGCCGTGTGACGCCGTGTGAACCAGAAGTGGCCGCGGATGTTCTCGTGCCGCGAGCTGCAGCTGCTGGTGTCCGGCGCGGAGGTGCCCATCGACCTGGACGACCTGAGGACGCACACGCAGTATGCCGGTTAGTGTGTGACGCCGTGTGACGCCGTGTGAACCAGAAGTGGCCGCGGATGTTCTCGTGCCGCGAGCTGCAGCTGCTGGTGTCCGGCGCGGAGGTGCCCATCGACCTGGACGACCTGAGGACGCACACGCAGTATGCCGGTTAGTGTGTGACGCCGTGTGACGCCGTGTGAACCAGAAGTGGCCGCGGATGTTCTCGTGCCGCGAGCTGCAGCTGCTGGTGTCCGGCGCGGAGGTGCCCATCGACCTGGACGACCTGAGGACGCACACGCAGTATGCCGGTTAGTGTGTGACGCCGTGTGACGCCGTGTGAACCAGAAGTGGCCGCGGATGTTCTCGTGCCGCGAGCTGCAGCTGCTGGTGTCCGGCGCGGAGGTGCCCATCGACCTGGACGACCTGAGGACGCACACGCAGTATGCCGGTTAGTGTGTGACGCCGTGTGACGCCGTGTGAACCAGAAGTGGCTGCGGATGTTCTCGTGCCGCGAGCTGCAGCTGCTGGTGTCCGGCGCGGAGGTGCCCATCGACCTGGACGACCTGAGGACGCACACGCAGTATGCCGGTTAGTGTGTGACGCCGTGTGACGCCGTGTGAACCAGAAGTGGCCGCGGATGTTCTCGTGCCGCGAGCTGCAGCTGCTGGTGTCCGGCGCGGAGGTGCCCATCGACCTGGACGACCTGAGGACGCACACGCAGTATGCCGGTTAGTGTGTGACGCCGTGTGACGCCGTGTGAACCAGAAGTGGCCGCGGATGTTCTCGTGCCGCGAGCTGCAGCTGCTGGTGTCCGGCGCGGAGGTGCCCATCGACCTGGACGACTTGAGGACGCACACGCAGTATGCCGGTTAGTGTGTGACGCCGTGTGACGCCGTGTGAACCAGAAGTGGCCGCGGATGTTCTCGTGCCGCGAGCTGCAGCTGCTGGTGTCCGGCGCGGAGGTGCCCATCGACCTGGACGACCTGAGGACGCACACGCAGTATGCCGGTTAGTGTGTGACGCCGTGTGACGCCGTGTGAACCAGAAGTGGCCGCGGATGTTCTCGTGCCGCGAGCTGCAGCTGCTGGTGTCCGGCGCGGAGGTGCCCATCGACCTGGACGACTTGAGGACGCACACGCAGTATGCCGGTTAGTGTGTGACGCCGTGTGACGCCGTGTGAACCAGAAGTGGCCGCGGATGTTCTCGTGCCGCGAGCTGCAGCTGCTGGTGTCCGGCGCGGAGGTGCCCATCGACCTGGACGACCTGAGGACGCACACGCAGTATGCCGGTTAGTGTGTGACGCCGTGTGACGCCGTGTGAACCAGAAGTGGCCGCGGATGTTCTCGTGCCGCGAGCTGCAGCTGCTGGTGTCCGGCGCGGAGGTGCCCATCGACCTGGACGACCTGAGGACGCACACGCAGTATGCCGGTTAGTGTGTGACGCCGTGTGACGCCGTGTGAACCAGAAGTGGCCGCGGATGTTCTCGTGCCGCGAGCTGCAGCTGCTGGTGTCCGGCGCGGAGGTGCCCATCGACCTGGACGACCTGAGGACGCACACGCAGTATGCCGGTTAGTGTGTGACGCCGTGTGACGCCGTGTGAACCAGAAGTGGCCGCGGATGTTCTCGTGCCGCGAGCTGCAGCTGCTGGTGTCCGGCGCGGAGGTGCCCATCGACCTGGACGACCTGAGGACGCACACGCAGTATGCCGGTTAGTGTGTGACGCCGTGTGACGCCGTGTGAACCAGAAGTGGCCGCGGATGTTCTCGTGCCGCGAGCTGCAGCTGCTGGTGTCCGGCGCGGAGGTGCCCATCGACCTGGACGACCTGAGGACGCACACGCAGTATGCCGGTTAGTGTGTGACGCCGTGTGACGCCGTGTGAACCAGAAGTGGCCGCGGATGTTCTCGTGCCGCGAGCTGCAGCTGCTGGTGTCCGGCTGCGGCGAAGGAAATGACTCATAATTTACCAGCAAAGTGAAGGTCCTAGTATAAGTTCTGGTTGCAATGCAGGTAATTCTTAATGGTTCTTGAACTCATGATAGAGGATTTAATATACGAACGTAGATAAAATATTGTATGCAACTGTACGTAATTAGGCCTTAAAACACTCGTGTTTTAAGGACCCCTATTACGATACAGTTGCATAAATAGCTATTGTTTGTTACCTTATCACGTCTGAACCGCTAAACCGATTGAGATAAAATTCACAATACAGATAGTTTAAAAGGAGATAGAAAGAAACAAAGAAAAGCATTTATTCCTGACATTTATAAAGCAGTTAAATCATAGGATAGTTTTTATCGCGGAAAATTCCGTACCTCCCGTGGGGTAGCGATTGTATAAATTCCCGTTGTTGAGTGCAGCAGTCTCATGCTATTGTGTTGCAGGTGGGTTCTCGGCGACGCACCCGACGGTGCAGTGGTTCTGGAAGGTGGTGGAAAACTTCGACGACGCGCAGCGCCGCCAGCTGTTAAAGTTCGTCACGTCCTGCTCGCGCCCGCCGCTGCTCGGCTTCAAGGTAAGCTTCAAGGGACGTTTCTTTTAAGAGCGTTTATACCTGCTGAGCTGGCAACGTTCCTTTTTTTTTAGTATTTCTCGATTATTTCATAAAATTTGAATGAAAATTACAAATGTTGTCTGATAGAACACTTCTTAAAACTTTATTGATAAAAGAAACTAAATAATATACACACTGAATATTAAACATAACTTTCTAACAATAACTTAAAGTAAAACAAAAATTTAACCTAAAACTAAAACAAATTGTCCAAAAAGTACCCCTTAGGCAAGGTCCCGAAGATGCTGGCAGCGTTTCCTCTTTGAATAATTCTTTGTCCGAGGAAGCTGCCAGCTCTTCGGTCACCTGTGACACTTCTTAATATATGAGTTTGTGTCTACTCCAATAATTATTCGTTATAGACTTTTATTTTCTTTAAAAACCGTTTAAAAACATTAATTCGTTTTCAAAGAATAGAAAAGCCTCTCCTATAGTAATGAAAGGTTTTTTTTGTAAATAAAAGCGTATTCAAAAGTCTAAATGTGTGTGGAGAAAAATGACGAAGTGCAGTGCGGCACTAAAAGAAGAGGAAAACTGCAAGATGAACGATGACGAATGCTATCGGTAGTTTCTAGTTACTAAATATCCCGCGGATTTTGACAACTAGTGCATTTTTTGCTGGGTCTAATGTTTGCACTCCTTCAATTTCATGAAATCCGATTTTTTGTCTGTCTTTATGTCGTAAAACAGATTTGCCTTTAAACTCATTGCGTCAACTAGTATTGAGCAGTTTTTTCTTGTTCCGACATGCTTTTAACCTTAGTTTTAAGTGTTAATATTACTCGTTCATTTATTTCGGTTTTGACCGGAATATAATATTTATTTTGTGTACTTGAACATGGCAAACACAATGCACTTCGTAACCAACGGTACGCTTGTGGACTAGTGTAGAATAAATTCAAGCAAAACAGAATGTCACCCTGGTGATATCGTTGTTTTGTTAAAAATTTATCGCACAACTTGTGGAACGTATCTTTTTTGACGTTGCCACTAAACGCCAATGGGCTAGACGACCAAAAAAAACTGTTTAGTCCATCAGGTGGATAATTTAAAAATATTCTGCACATATTTTTTCTTTTGTTTGACAAACAAAAAATTACGAGGATACAGTGCATAGAAGTTTCGAGTGAAGTCACTAGGTATATGGTACGATTTTTACCTTATAGTGACGTCACAAGCGTCCATTCCGGAAGTTTGATGATCTAAACCAAAAAATACGTGTCCCATATTTTTCCATAATCTAACTGTCGGACTAAATAGAATGATATATTTTTAACCCAGTCGTCATCCCTATTTTGTTTAATTTAATTTTTTTTTATGTATCTACTGCCTATTACTTGTATTGTGGCAAAAGTGTCAGTCTGACCAAAGCCTGTGTTATGTAGGACTTGCAACCGCCGTTCTGCATCCAGTCGGCGGGCGCGGCGGACCGTCTCCCGTCGTCCTCCACCTGTATGAACCTGCTGAAGCTGCCCGAGTTCGCGTCAGAGCAGCAGCTCGCTGAAAAACTGCTCTACGCCATCCAGGCCGGCGCTGGCTTCGAGCTCAGCTAAGGTTAGACTGGGGGATATATTGAGAGAGAGAGAGAGAGAGAAACATTTATTTACACATATTCGATAGACATAAAAATACATTAGATGGAAAGAATTAAAAATAACATCGAACAGCATAAAGTGGGCAATGGTGGTGTTGGTGGGTATTGGGCGTTTTTCCATTAGCCATTTTGCATTTTTTGGGAATTTTTTATTGTGCTGGTGCCGGGGAAGCAAAAATGTACTCGTATGACTCGCTTTTTCACTTACCGGCGCTGGCCCGGCGTTGAGTCTCAAAGTCGAAGTTAAAGTCAAAGTGATTTATTTGTAACCATATGTTTAACTGATTATAGTGTGTGTACTTTGCAGGTGGTAGGACCTCGTGCAAGGTCCGCCCGGATTGCTACCACCATCTTGCTCGCTAATCCTGCCGTGAAGCAGCATTGCTTGCACTGTTGTGTTTCGGCGCGGAGAGTAAGACAGCCGGTGAAATTACTGGCACTTGAGGTATTCCAACTTAGGCCAATCCCCCGGGTGTTGCAGGTGTTTATGGCGGTGGTGATCTCTTACCACCACGAGCCCACTTGCTCGTTTGCCTTCCAATCGAAAGAAAAAAAGGTTGTGGAAAAGTTTGGCATGCAACATTATGTTTTGCCGATAGGCGTACAATAATCAAAGATAAACTCCCGCCGGGGTAACAACCTTCCCACTCGGTGCTGACCCGGCAAAACTGCATGCTGTATATGAATTGTGCTGAAATCCGTGTCAGTACTGTAAAACGGGTGTAAACAGGGATCGACACCAGCGCAGTGGAAAAACGAAGCCCTGGCGACGGTACTCGGCTGGCTAATAGAAAAACAGCCATTGTCTAACGCTCTGATGCTTCTGATCGCATGTACCATCTCTTTCCACCCTTATTCTATAACGTGTGAGAGAAAGAAATGGTGAAAGCCACTCTGATTCCAAGTGCGTTAGACAACAAGGCCTCTGGAAAATACTTGACACGGATACAATTTGTGGATCTATAAAAACGTGTTAAAACTTAACTAGCCAAGTCATAAAATCATTGGCAATTTGAACATTGTGAGTTGGAAGATTGATATGACAATTAAAAATTTTCTTTTACAGGTCCCAGAACAAAATGTCGTAAGCGTGAGAGTAACTTAATGAATGTTTTCGAAAGATTCTTCAAGAATAGTACATCTAAATGTGATAATATTATATATCGAATGAAGTTCAGTGTCTTATTGTGCAAATAATAAAGTGTTACCCAAACTTAATTTCATCAAGTTTTCGTTTGTTTGTAAGATCTTATAAATTATAATGAAGTATGTTGTAATTTAATTATGTTCCTATTATAATGACGCATTTTTTGTTAATCAAGTTTCTAATCCGCTAGCCCATTAAAACCGGTTATGTAGAAATATATAGTTACCATGGAAATAAAACTACATAAGCAGATTATTTCCGTTTTTTCAGTCCAATTATTCACGAATAAGTTTCTCTATTAAAATTTGGTGACAAAAAAATATTAATAAAACTTGCTCACAATTGAGCCCGTTGCTTTCTTCGTTCGTCTCGTCGTCGGAAATATCTTCCTTAGGTACAAACTAGGTACATTCCATCGACCTTTTAAACGTCAGAATTAAAGTTTTAGCCTTCGGGTGAGCTGGCTGGATAATCTGCATCTATAAATTCATTAACGTCATATTTATCATCGTAGTATTCTTCATCTTATTGCTGCAGTAGTTTTATTTCGATGAGTAATAGAGTAATAGTAAAAAAAACATTTATTATAAGTTGACATCATCTTTACTTTTAATTTGTATAAATACTCCTTCGTGTAAATAACAAAAAATTATGAAGCGTCTATCTCAATAGGTAGTCTGGATTGAAACTTTTTTAATTCGAGTGTAAAGAAAACGATGGATGTTCTTTTGAAATACCGCATGCAATTGTAAATAGGTAGTTAAATAGTTTAATGGATGGGTTTAAATGAATAGCGAATTTATCGTATCGGTCGATACCTGTATAATATTATATCCGAGACGATTTGTGTCAAATTTGCGTTTTAATTTTAGATTATATATTTTAGTACGTATTTAATAAAGTTGTCGTACTCTACATATATGTTTGTCTCTCGACTTTGAATCTCCTGTTTTACAAGACCATGTACAGCTAAGCCAAAATCTGAATCCTTCATAATAGTTCCCTAGTTTTGTGTATCTTTTGCTGAAGGTATTGTATGATTGCTTTATAGTTTTCGCAACTTGGATAAGTACCCATACAATTTAGTGTCAAACATTAATGTAAGGGCTTTTGTCAACCATTTTTGTTCACACTACGAACTACCTACTCATTGGTCATAATAGGGTGGGTAGGTATGAATAATATTTTTGCGATTCAATATATTTCGTAAAACAATAAAATAGGTAGGTAGATTGCTCGAAATCACTTTCTAAATGAGCAACTGAGAGTCTACTGGGATTTTTCTCGGTTGTTCGCACTGCAGACAAGTTGGAAAAGTTCTAGACGGTCGCATCTATTGACAAATCTAATTCTGGGACTTTTTCCCACATATCCGCATTGCAAACAAAGGGATACGGACATAGCCCAAATGTATGTAAGTACAGTCGAACAAATTAAATCAAGACCCAGGGTGGACCACCTTTTAAACAAAACAATGCTCGTTTCAAGGGACTCCGCTTTTCCACAAGGTATGATGGATATAAACCAATTTTAAAATTAGAAATCTTATTGCTAGATTAGCTACAGAGGATTCAATAAGCGCAAGTATGTACATATGTGTACAGTCAGCTGCAGAGAAAAGGTACCCCCCTGTAACGGCGGTATCCATACTACCGCCATTACAGGGGGGTACCCTTTCTCTGCAGCTGACTGTACAATCCGTGAGCTTTTAGAAAACTCTTCGGGTTTCGGGGGAAATCGGAAGAATTCGTTAGTAAAAAATGACAATTGTCTTTTTGACTCAGTAGCAATCCATCACACGTAGAGTGCACTCGTTGTGTTTTCATTGATGTATATAGAGCAGTTAAAACCACCAATTGCATATATTTATATTTATTTAGGTAGTTTGTTATTTTTCGGAAATTGATTTCCATGGCGAGTCGACTTAAACAGGGTATGTCTGTAAATAGCCAATCACTGGAAATTGATTACAATATATTTATAAATATTTTGTATATAAGTTGAATTTTTTCAGAAAAAAGTGGTCGTAAATATTTTAATAAGGTACTAGACCGTGTTATAGAAGCAACGGGGATTTCGAAAAGTGCATTAAAAAAATATAAAACGAAAGCAGACCAAAAAAATTCATTTGACGTACCCAAGAGAAGTAGATACAGTATAACAACAGCTCTATATAATTCCAAACAAAAGTACTGTGTTGAGGCGGGGTGTTCTCAATTTAAATTGACGATGGAAGAATTCGAAAATGCTGATTTTGTTTTATTTGTATCATGACAAAAAGTCATATTGTATTAAAATTAGAAAAAGATAAAGATTCGTAATATTATTACAGTAAGGTTCATTTTGTACTGATGGTTATTCTTTACATAACTTTTTACGGTAACTTTGAAAAGTTTTGCAAGTTGATAACAGAACAGAACCGCGTATCACGATCGCGTGACATCGTCAATACCCGAAGCATGCTTCTAAAATCCGAAGGTTTTTTTAAGATCTCACGGACTGTATGTGTGTGTATGTAAATGTGTGATCGCATGCACCGTCTCTGTTATACCCTCGTTTAATACCGTCTGATAGAAAGTAGTGATGAAAATGACTGTGTTTCCAGTTTTTTAGACAATAGGGCCTTGGGTTTTTATATTAAACAAATTCTATCCAATTTGTAGGAATAACTATCTGAGGTAGGAAAACGGTATATTCCCAGTTTTTAAGAACCATGAACAAATTATAAACAGCGATTCTTCCACGCACGTCCTAGTCGCAAGCTGAGCGAGTGTAAAGATAATCGAGATAACAGACGGCCGTCTCTACTCGCACGGGTGACGTGCGAGATCGTATCGCGACCACCGGCAAGCCGCACTCCGCATGTATCTCGTCCTTTCATCCTTGCTTTATAAACCCAAAATCACGGAAAATATTCACAGTCTTTTCTAGTAGGAGCGTGAAAAGTTTTTTAGGGTTCCGTAGTGAAAATGTGCGACAAAATGCATACCTTCCTATAACGGTAGCGATTCACTTTCTGGTGTGATCACAGTTCTTACCTAACCTAACCTTCTTTTCTGGAAGCGATTCGCTTTCAGGTGGAGTCACAGTTCTAACCTAACCTAACCTAACCGACTTTTCTGGTAGCGATTCGCTTTATGGTGAGGTCACAGTTCTAACCTAACCTACTTTTCTGATAGCTATTCGTTTTTTGGTGGGGTCACAGTTCTAACCTAACCTACTTTTCTGGTAGCGATTCACTTTCTGGTGGGGTCACAGTTCTAACCTAACCTACTTTTCTGGTAGCGATTCGCTTTATGGTGCGGTCGCAGTTCTAACCTAACCTACTATTCTGATAGCTATTCGTTTTCTGGTGGGGTCACAGTTCTAACCTAACCTAACCTACTTTTCTGGTAGCGATTCGCTTTCTGGTGGGGCCACAGTTCTAACCTAACGTACTTTTCTGATAGCGATTCGCTTTTTGGTGAGGTCACAGCTCTAATCCAACGAAATGTAACCTACATAAAATTACTATAATAAAAATGTGTTAATTTTTGTTAAATTATGGACAGCATAAAGTCTATTTTTACATTTTCGTATTTTCGAATAAAAAGATATTCTTTAAAAAATAATTCTATGATTTGACACAATTGTTAAATAAAAAATAAAAAATAAATTCATTGAATTATTATTCTATTAAATATGTATCATTCAAGTGAAAAATACAACGACTAAATATTATATGAAACATTTTCTGCGAAACGAAATTCTGTGAAATTTCTGTCTGGGAAAGACGGAAACACCGTATAATAGTTATACGTAGGGTCAGCACCACAAGTAGCTGCATATTTTTGTACTTAGTCGTTTTACAATTACGTACATACTTGGCTTCCAAAATTTTTGCGACGCACGGAGTAAAAAAGTGGTCTGACTGTAGTACATACTACATCACAATGGAAACAAAAATGAACGTTGAAATTTAAAAAAAAGCGGGAACCCCTTTTACCGAGACTTAGTTAATTTAATCTTTTGATCAGTGAGGAATTTACGATAGAATTATCGAGGGATCAATCTAATGGGATTAGTAAGGAATAGGTCAGCCGCTGTCGCCCGTTACGTTCGATACATAATATAATCCCGCGCAATGCTGGTAAAGGTCTCTACCCATTACACCGTAACATGCCATGACCGTAATAGCAATGTGTCAGGCAAAAATATATTTATTCTATTGAAAAGTGTGAGATTGTGCCCACTAAATACGTTTCCTAAGCAATAGTCGCCGTCGCGTGTCATGTATGCGCTTGACGTTCCGTTTCTGACACGTTCCTATTACGGTCATGGCTTGATACGGTGTAGTGGGTAGAGACTTTAACGCCTATAATGTATGAAAAACCGGCTAATTGCGAATCGGACTCGCACGCTGAGGATTCCGACCATCTCTACGCAGTTGACCGCAAAATTAAGTTTGTTGTAACAAATAGGAAATATTAAGGAATTCCCATAAAACATCTGACTCTGGTTATAGATAATTAAGATTGTGATTTTAAGCCCGTTATAATATACCTAACTATATTATAGGCAATATTCACCATATCTTTGATTGCTTGTGATTTGCTTTCCATCACGTGACTCGCCTGCTCGTTTTTGTTTGCCCCTTAAATGTTCTCTCTCAACTCATTTTTTAGGTAAACTCCTTGTTTTCGTCGATTTGATTCTCAACATTTCACAATCTGGCACAACACACTGCATAAACATAAGAGTATAATATGCTTATTTATTTAGGCAGGCATCTTTTTGACGTGTAATTTATTTGCCGCCGCAGTAAAAAAATACTTAAAGCATATAACGTTGAGTTGAGATCTTCATTATTAGCAAATCCTGAATAAGCAACTTAACATTTGTTTGAATATAGGTACAGGTAATCTAGTTTTTTCTATTCCGTGACTTAGATACTTACTCCAGAAGATGGGGGGGCGGGGGGTGATTTATATTATCATTATTTGCCTATTTGCACGAATAAAAGAAAAATCAGATACAACACAGGCAATGGCAATTCTCTGCCAGTCAACAATCAAATGTAAAATAGTGAAGCATTAAAAATACCTACTAAAATGGCAGTCAATCAGTCAATCTGCGGCTCCACGAATACGAACTCGGCAGGACTGACTCATAAAAAGTGTTCGTTATGTAATCAAACTCTTAACGGCAGGCCGTATAATCTGAAAGACGCGCATTTATTTCGGTTTCGATTCTGTACGGCCGGCCCTATTTATAAACGGATGCAGGCCCAGCCGCGGCCGCAGCCCATCGCCGCTCGTCCTCGTCTAGCGCTGCAGTAATGAACGCGATCATTCATGAAGATTGAAGAGGCGATACGGATTCAATTAAAGATTTATTGCCAATACACACGTTAACGAGCCTCAAGCCTGCCTCATTTACCTCCTCATACAATGTTTAATAAATTGTACGTCTAATGCGTAACCGTGAACTTGAGGCTCAGGTGATCAATAACCGGCATTAATATTGGCTTGGGTGCATTCATCGGTTGGGCCGTGGCGGCCAGTCGCCGGCATTATGGCCTTTCGACAGTTGCAATCAATCAGAGCTGATGAATGCGGTTCGCGAGACGGCCGAGCGTGCCTCGCCGGCGCGGGCGCTGGTGGCGGTAGCCCGGCAACGTTTATGCGCTTTTAATGTGCACACTTACCTACATGTAAGTATAGCACAAGGCCTGGTGCTACGCTTAATGCCACTAATGCATAAATAATCATCGCAAAACTCTCAAAAGTAAAAAAAATAAGGTACTTAACGTAATGTACAGTCAGCTGCAGAAAAAAGGTACCCCCCTGTAACGGCGGTATCCATACTTATTATCCTTTCTCTGCAGCTGACTGTACGTACCTAACGTTCTGCTGGTTTCATGCATTCAGGTGAAACAGTAACTATGGACGCTAGAGACTTAAAAATTACCTCTTTTATTGAACTAGTGGTAAAAATCCATAGTAGCTAAAAAGACACAAAACATGTTATCTGCGTCTTCTACATATTATATAGAATCGGGTTGCTACATAATGTTGAACCTTTATGGGGGTTAAATGTTGCGTACCCAGACAATCTGTCAATGTGTCTGTGCTATAAGAAGAGACCGTGCTATGAGAATAAGAATGAGGGTCCCACAAATTCTTCAGTCCACCCCTGATCGTGACGCATGCAACTGCATCAAAATATCAGTAGCTCATTAAAGTTAATCACAGTCTACATCCCGTAACAATTATTTTATTTTATATTATATTTAATATGTATTAAATACATAACTCTTCTTTAGTGGCCTTTGGTCTACGATTGAAAGCGTCTGTAACAACGTCAAGATGAAGGATGGCTGACAGTCTGAGTCACCGGCCACCGCGCTCGCTCGACTCAATGGCAATGGAAGATTAAACGACGGCTCGTCCGACCGTAATGTGAATCAAATGACCGCTCCATATTACGATTAATAATATTAATGCCGTAGTATACACGTTTAAAAATAACACGTCTGTATTTTGCTTACTCCTAACATCACACAGCAAGGCCATAAAAATATCGCGCCTAACCAATTAACTTCGAGTCATTAATATTCACGGCATATCTTATTTATGTGTAGTGGAAAATCTATAGCTATTGTCTTGTCAATCAGTAGCAGGACTGGCGTAGTTTCGTTAAGTTTGTGTACATCATGGCTGCACTCGGATTAACCCCGCGTCGCTCACTTTAGCAGGCGGCGCACGCGCCGGCACGCGCGTCCGTGCCGATTGTCGTGCCAATTCGGCTGCTCATTTCATTTGCAACATTGTTCCTAAATTGCAACGACGTTACATGGAAAGTTACCCACGGTGCGAGACGATCGACGGCTGAATAAAAATGTGTTGGGCACATCGGGCTTCTTTATTCTTTTAGGTACGTTCGTTGCAGGTTTTGCTCGTAAAGCTTAATGTTTGTAAAATGCTGAGAATCATTTATAAAGAATGCCTACTAACTAAGTAGTACCTTTCTGTATTTTAGATCTGGATTTTAGACGTTTTGTTCTCATAATAATGGGTACACAGCCAGCACGGTCGTGGTTTACTGTACTACAAAATAAATCGCAATCTATTGCAGCTTGCATGGCCCTGTGCGTTAGAATGGGTGGGGCAGTAAACTGCAATCAAGCGTCGTGCGTCTGTAACCTAGTAAAATAACCTGCAGCCTACCTACCTACTATTGTTGGAGAAGGTATAGGTACCTACAAAATTTTAACTGTGGAGTTTAAATACTTTTCAAGAGAGTATGTACGGTACGACATTACGTCCTTTACGGTAACTCTACGACACTCTACGTCTTTACCTAATTATCGGCTTCTTGTGGACATAAAGCATCCATTATCTTTGCACCCGCATGCTGGTTAGAGCGGGACATACTTTGCTTTATGTCCGCGACAAAAAGTGAGGTGCCCACAGACGCCAGGCGTCAGGCATGAAGGCATTATCTCACGAGAAGACTTCACCACGAAAAATAATATCAGCAAAAAATCTAGTAATTAACAAGTTTGAATGTTGCTTTTGTGAAGACGATGTGCGTTGAATTAAGGCGTCAAGTGCCGTCTATAATTTGCTTGACAACATAACAATTGGCGACGTCGGTGGTCGCGCCGCGAACATTGTTGGTACAGTCCCACTTCTCGGAAGGTTACTGACGGCCTCCGAGGCTCGTCGCCGTAAAGCCTTAGTCTAGGAGCTCGTAAAACCACTCTACTGCCGGTAATTACAGGAATCTGTTAGGTCAGCCCACGTATGAGGAAGGAAATGACCGCTGTAATCATTAGGTTTTACTTCTTGGAAATATTGCCGTTTAAAACGTTTTCAATGTACGTGAACTATCATTACGATGCGCAAACAGTTATTGTTGATCTGCAAGTTGGAAAATGTTCCGTTTAGAAAATGTAAATTACTGTGATTACGCTGATACGTTTAGCGCGTGAATCGTCTGATATCATTAACGTAACTTTAAACATCATTGTGCAGTAACTAAAGATTACTTAACACTTTAAATCATTAGTTTAATTACTTATTACTAATTTTGAACATGGCCCCAATATAGGTTTTATTTGATCGTTTAAGTTTATCGAAGAGAAGTAATTGAATTCTTCGGCATTCGACTTATCTCATTTAAATACAAATTTTGACCTAGAAATTGATACCTGTGTTTAATACCGTGTGTGGGTGGAAGGAATTAAGCGGGTAAACATAAAATGTTAACCTGCCTCAAAGAGTTCTCAAGTTTGTGTTTCACATACTGATTTAATTAAAATGGTAATTATTAATCGAACTAACGTGTTCGGATGGAACTGCTGTGTTATATTAGAGAAACTTAATGATGAATTTCTTCAGTCATGTCAGATTCGCCGTGCTTCGTCGCACCATTAACCAAACGGTTTGTCAAAGGAACCGAGTGGTCGCGTCGAGGAGAGCGGCGGAACGAGCGCCAGGCGAGTTGGTGCTGGGCCCGGGGTCAGCGCAGCCGGCTGACGTTGATCGTGCCGCGAGGCGACGTATCTAGACGCACGGCTGCACTAGATCCCCAGCGACAGGCGACGCGAGATAAATCCGTACTTGCTATCTATTTCAATTCCATCGGAGCGGGTGATATCGTACAAATCTCGGCCTTATTCTGTCTGCCGACGCAAGCGACCCACGACAGACCACCCAAGACGGTGTACACCACCACTCCTAAATATAAAGCGGCTGTCTATCTGTTTATTATTTGTTGCATGGAACGGTTTAACAAAATCCTACGTGTATAATGAAATCGAACCTGATATTTTTTATTAAAGCCGCTATAACACTAAACTTTATATAGGTATCCGCGTAAAATGTGATTAAGGTTTCATAGTACAATGAGCAATAAAAATTATGTCGTCGTAAATTAGTACGAGGCGTTTATAATTCGAAAGGCACTTCATTCTTTTATGCGGTCGCGTTGTACGAAAGAACTTAATTTAGCTTGATATATTAAAATGAGATACGTATAGCTTTGGTTATCCGCGTCTTCTTATAAATCTTGTGTTTGTAAACGACGTGAAGATGATAATAAAGTGAAGATGTTTTTATTTTTCGCGCGAGTAAGGGCGACCCTCATATTTCACGATGTCTGGTCAAAGCGAATTGCTGATCGCGGTCGCCTCTGTTGTATAGTCTATGGTCACCTGCGTTTCGTTTATAAAGCAGCGTTCAAATAAATAAATGATTACTTGATCTACCATCTACAGCAAACGGTTGTTTTACTGCATCCTCCAATCATTTAAATATAAACTCCCTAAACCCGCGTCTAATACATGGTGTCAGAAGTGGCCCATGGTGTTAAAAGTAACCCATGTTGTCAGAGTGCCGAGAAATAGTCTGAAGTCAAGAAATATTACAAGTCTGAAGAAAAATTGAAGAAGTCAAGAAAGAAAAAATACAGTCAAAATGGGAGAAAAGGTACATAATGTTATTTTAGCTAATAATCTGAAACCTCTATGCTTATCTAAAGATAATGGAGGAAAAGACTGTGCTAATTCCGAAAAATGGAAGCTGTGGAAACAAAAATTCCTAATTTATTTCGAAGCAAATGATATAGAAAAAGTACCAGAGTCAAAACAAATCGCTATATTCCTTAATGCAATAGGCGATGAAGGTCTGCAAATATTTAACTCTTTCAATGTCGAGTCCAAAGATGAAACGTTAACGTCCATGTTGAAAAAATTTGATTTAAAATTTAACGAATATAAAAATGTAACGGTCGAAAGATACAATTTTTTCACCCGTTACCAAGAACAAAACGAGTCTCTAGATGAATATGTGACTTATTTAAATAATTTGTCGTCAAGTTGCAAATTCGAAACATTAAAAGAGTCTCTAGTCAAAGATATGTTCATAATTGGCATTAAAGACAGTCAAATAAAAGAAAAACTTCTTCAAAAAGAATTTAAAGATGTTAACGAAGCAGTCGAAGCAGCTAAAACAATCGAATTATCATGCCAGAGATCAAAAAAGCTTGGAAATAAAGAAAATGATCTTCAAGTACAAGCCATTTCCAAAAGAAGTCATATTAGTAGAAACTCAACACCGACGAGACATAAATCAAGACATAATTTCGACAGCCAGCGAAAATATAGAAACAATAGTCAAAGTCAAGAAAGAAGAACCAACAATTTCTTTTCAGGCAATTTCAGGTCAAACAGTAGTTCACGAGGCAATAAAACAGTCTGTAAAAGATGTGGTCAGCAGCACAGAATAAAATGTCCAGCTCAAGGAAAAATATGTTCCATCTGCAAGAAACCAAACCACTTCGCGGCATATTGTTACTTCAGCGACAGAAACAAAAACAATAAAAATGTAAGTTCTATAAATACCAGTAATTTGAATTTGAATGAAACTGACATTTTAAATTTAACCGACATTTCTGATAATGATAATTTTTCTAATGATTTTATAATTAATTCAATAAATAATAATAGCCAAAATAATTGTAATTCATCTAATTGGAAAATAAATATTAATTTCTTTGACCATAAAATTAACTGTCAAATTGACACTGGAGCTGACATTAATGTAATTTCTTTGGAAACATTATATCATTTAGAGAACATTTGTAACATTAAAATTCCTATAAAAAAGACAAAAGATAGAGTATTTACATTTTCAGGTCAACTTATAGAAAATGTGGGTAGTGTCGCATTAGCATGTACTTTTGATAACGGTCAAAAAGTGAATATTAATTTTATAGTGGTAAATTGTAAATGTGCTACTATATTAGGCTGGAAGACTTGTGAGGAATGTGGCATCGTGAAAAGAATGTTTAAATTAACGAACACACCAATTATTAACCAGAACCAAAGGTCAGTACAAACAATTATCGAAAATTATTCAGATACTTTCGAAGGGTTAGGATGTTTACCATTCGAAGCGCATTTAGAGATAGATAATAGCATCACTCCAAAAGTCTGCCCAGTTCGCCGAATTCCATACGCATTGCACCCAAAACTAAAGTCAGAGCTAGACAGAATGGAAAAATTGCAAGTTATTCAAAAGGTAACTAAACCAACTAATTGGGTTAACGCTATAGTTCCTGTAGAAAAACCTAACGGTCAATTACGCATTTGTTTAGACCCAAGAAATTTAAATAAAGCTATTAAAAGACCTCATTTTCCATATCCTACTTTAGATGATTTACGCTCAAAGGTTGCTGGTGCTGCAATATTTTCAAAATTAGATGCGAATTCAGGCTATTGGATGATTAAACTTGATTCAGAGAGTAGTGACCTATGTACATTCAATACTCAATTTGGTAGGTACAAATTTCTACGTCTACCTTATGGCATAAACTCGAGTGGTGAAATTTTTCATCGAGTCATGACAGATTTATTTGGTGAATTACCTGGTGTTTTAATTTTCGTAGATGATATACTAGTGTATGGCTCAAACCAAGCAGAACACGACGCTAGGTTAGAAAATGTTCTTAAAAAGGCTAGAGAAATTAATTTAAAATTCAATAAGTCAAAATGTAAATTTAATAAGACCGAAGTTTCTTATGTAGGGCATATTTTTAATAAAAATGGCATATCGGCAGATTCTTCAAAAATAGAAGCTATAATGAAAATGCCAAAGCCGGAGAATGTCAAAGATCTCCAACGATTTCTCGGTATGGTAAATTACTTAGGTTCATATATTCCTAATTTGGCTCATGAAACAAGTATACTGAGAGATCTACTTAAAAAACAAAATATTTGGCAGTGGACACTAAACCATGATAAGCAATTTGTAAATTTGAAGAAATTAATTTGTCAGTCACCTGTCTTGGTCCACTATGATGTAAATAAGCCAGTTAGAATGTCAGTCGATGCAAGTCAGAAAGCAGTTGGGGCAGTCATTTTCCATGGGAAAAACCCCATAGCTTATTCATCAAAGTCTTTAACAAAAACTCAAGAAAATTACGCGCAAATAGAGAAAGAATTGTATGCAATTGTTTTCGGATGTAAAAAATTTCATCAATATATCTATGGCAAAACAATACAGGTCGAAACGGATCATCAACCTTTGATCACACTGTTTAAAAAGCCACTTTCAGATGTGCCAGCAAGACTTCAAAGAATGATGATCACGTTACAATCATACGACCTAATTGTCTCATATACAAAAGGAACTGAAATGTATATCTCAGATACTTTGTCTAGAGCGCCTGTCATTAATACCGAGGTAGAGAAATTAGATTTGGATGAATTTGAAAACAATATTATTTGTCAGGTAAGGTTGTTGACTTCAAATTTGGCAATAAGTGAGGGTAGGTTACAGCAAATTGTGTCTCATACAAAGTCAGATAAAATCTTACAAAAATTAAAAGAATATCATAAAATAGGATGGCCTAATAGTAAACAACATTGTGATCCTTTAACCCTGCCATATTGGAATATTCGAGATGAAATTCATGTAGTTGATGAAATAGTCTTCAAAAACCAATCAGTAATCATTCCAAAGTCAATGCGGTCAGAAATATTACAGCAGTTACACGAGGGTCATATGGGCATGGAAAAAACTAAAAATTTAGCCCGTGGTATTGTATTTTGGCCTAATATTTATAATGACATAGAGATGAAAATCAGACAATGTGAGACTTGTATGACACACAGTGCAAATAAAACGAAGGAAACTTTATTAACTCATGAACAACCAGTATTGCCATGGCAAAAGGTAGCAACAGATTTATTTGAATACAATAATAAAAAATATTTGCTAGTCGTTGATTATTATTCTAACTACATTGAAATAGCTCAGTTAAATACAGATAGTAGAAGTCAAACAATAATAACACAATTGAAGTCTATTTTTGCCCGTCATGGAATTCCAGTACAATTGGTAAGCGACGGAGGTCCGCCGTACAGTTCCAATGAATTTCATAATTTCATGAAGGACTGGGATATTGAACACATAATGTCTAGTCCTCATTTGTCAAGGTCGAACGGACTCGCAGAAATTTCTGTGAAAATAATAAAAAACATATTAAAAAAATGTGAACATTCAGGCACAGATATTTATACAGGTTTGCTACAGTATAGGACAACACCTAGAGGTAATTTAAAGTCACCATCTGAATTACTCATGTCAAGAAAGTTAAGAACAAAATTACCCATAAAAACTAGTCAGTTAAAACCTAAAATAGTAAAATTTTCTGATCATTTCAAAAATAAGACTGAAATGATAGAAAAAAGTAAGTCTTACTATAATAAAAATGCTAAAAAGTGTCATGATTTTCAGCTTAATGATGAAGTATATTTTAAGAAAAACCCCAAAGATCTGACATGGTCTAAAGGTTATATTGTGTCTAAGACTAAATTTCCTAGGTCATATATAGTAAAAAATGAAAATGGTGTAACATACAGAAGAAATTCTCAACATATTAAATTGTTTAAGTCAAATATGTCAAATATGTCAAACCTTAATAGTCACAAGCCATATTCCAATCAGTCAAGCCAAGTAGTTACAAACAAAAATAACAAGTCAAGTTTTACTGAAAAGTCGAAAGGTCAAAGTCCAAATAAAAATCAAAAATGTCTAAAAGAGGATGATGCAATGAAATATTATTACATTCCAGAGTATATTGTGAATGCTCAAAACCAAGTGTCAAGTTGTAACAATTGTAGTCAAAATCAAAATAGTTCAAAAACAAACTCCATAAATGAAACATTTATGTCAATGGAGTCAAGTCGGTCAAGTGCAGATAGTCCATATAATAAAAGCAATGTATCACAAAATAAGAACAATGAAAATAATATGTCAAATATTTCAGATATTGTAAGTCCTATGTCAAGTTTATGTAATGATGGGGATATCATATTGTCTCCATTGTTTGTTGAAATGAATGAGAACAATCAAGATACAGAATTCTTGAATGAAAATCAAATAGTCATGTGTCAGTCCGATAGTCAGTCAGAATCAAGTAATAATGTTCAAAACTTACCAGAAATGTTAGACATTGCAATTGGTAGCAATACACCTGAAATAAGATACAGTTCTAGAGGTAGATTGCTGAAGAAAACAAATAGATTGGACTTGTAAATAATTTATTATTGTAAAATTACATATTTAGACATAGCATATAATTGTAAATAAATTGGAAATTAATTGTATTGTATTATTATGTATTCGACATTTTGAAATTTTTATTGTAATTATTTATTGTTGTTTTGTATAATCTGATTAATTAATTAATAATTTTAAGGCATGTTATTATTCAATAAATGTATATTGTTAGCTGTCAACTGTCAATGTGTCGAAATGTCAAGTGTCAGATTTATTTATTTTTTAAAGAAAGGGCATGTTGTATAGTCTATGGTCACCTGCGTTTCGTTTATAAAGCAGCGTTCAAATAAATAAATGATTACTTGATCTACCATCTACAGCAAACGGTTGTTTTACTGCATCCTCCAATCATTTAAATATAAACTCCCTAAACCCGCGTCTAATACAGCCTCGCTCTAACCGCTGGAATCCAATGAACGCCGACCTAATAAAAAGTATAATATTCGGTAACATACTAATGTTTCATCCATTTATTGCGTGCCGTAAATATTTTAAATCCTTGATATCTATATTAATAATAATAAAGATATAATGATCGTAAAGGATACATCCACACACCAAGCTTAACATATATGTAAGTACATATAAATCTTTTACAAAAAAATTACAAAACTACTAGTTACTAAAAACAATGTTTAAAATTCTAGGAGTATCTTTTTAGGGTTCCGTATTCAACTAGGAACCCTTATAGTTTCGCCATGTCTGTCCGTCTATCTGTCTGTCTGTCTGTCCGCGGCTATCCTCAGAGGCCGTTAGTACTGGAAAGCTGTAATTTGGCATGAGTATTTTAGTATTCAAATACCAAATTGTACGATATTATAATATTAAATTAGGTTTGAGATGCGTCAAGGCTCTCGAGTGCCTAAACAAAAGAAGAACGAGCTTCATTGGCGAAGCTCCATTGAGTCTGCTCCATTTTACCTAATAGTTTTCAAACGTATAAAAAATACTTTATTTTTTTAACGAAATCAAAGTTGACCATTTTCCCTACATTATCTCCGATCCGAAGCTTTTAAGATGGCAGCCGCAAAGTATTTACTTACGTATTGGACCGGATCGGACAGGCATTGGCTTAAGTATTACAACTTAACGCAGCTGCATAACGATTTATTATTCTAGGTATCTGTGGTTCCCGCCACCTAGCTATAAATGCAGTGCAAAACTTAAGTGACCACTTTAGCAACATTTCATATAAATAATACGTTCACAATAGTGTCCCAACACGAACACAGCGACAGTTAATGCAAGCGGAGACATTATCTGGACATAGCTTTTAAGTTACACTTAAAATGAAAGCCTGGAAATAAATAATGTGAGCTCAGAGCCATAGACAACGCGTTAACAACGACCTACAACGACACAGGCCTTGACATAAACACTGAAAAAAAAATTGAATGGCATGAAGGTATTTATGGAAACATAACTACCTACCTACCGCAAAACTGCGTACTGCTGCGTACCTGCTACTTAGATACACAGGTAAATCAATGGATATTGGCTATACATATTTATACTAGAGTGTGAATTGTACTGAAATGCTTGAACTTTGACAAAAGCTGAATTTATTATTTTAGTTTCGTATCCGAAGGATACCAAAGGAACCAGTCTGTCCTGTCTGTTTGCCTGTCTGTCTGTAATCTGTTAAAGCTACAGTCGTCAATTTTTCACAGTATAACATAGTATCACACAAAATGTCATAAAATTTTTTTTAGAGGGATTTCCATATAGCTAGCTATCTACTAAACAAGGGCGCATTGTTGTTTGGAGCTCGTTGAGCAAATAAATACTCAGTGTTTGTTTGAAAACAAATTGGAAAACCAAGAAATGAGAAGCCACCAAAGTAAAATTTTTTTCGCAAAATTTTGGTTGCAATCGTAAAGAATTTTTGACCTACGAACTTGAAATTTGGCGATAATGTTTATTACTAAGAATAATTACCTATCCAAAAATACTAATACATATATTAATAATTATACTGAGTAAGTTAATTTTATTTCAGATATTTCGTACGATGTAGAGTCAATTATTTTATTATACCTATTATGGACCTATTTTAATAAGACCACACTGTTAATGCGCCTTAGATACAGACAGCAGATCTACTTAGACTTTACATCATAGATGGACGAATTGGAAAAGCCTTAAGCTATTTATGATCTAAAGGACTAAGACCCTTATGGTTTAGTGTTGAGAACAGTTCATAGCACTGCAGGCATTTCGACTAAAACCCTCCCTATTTAATTTAGCGAGTATTCTCGGCTCAAAGGACTCAAGATTTCTTTTCGAAATTTTAAGTAAAAGTAGACAATCTCCTGTCCTAAATTTATATAGAATGACCAGCTTATTCCTAACGCGCTGCTTCCATACATCTTCGTGGGTGGCATCTCGATCTTGTTATTTCCCAAAGAAACAAAAAACACTAAAGGAAATTAGTCCTCTCTAAGACACGGTCCGGACATGTGTTACTTTTTTCGCTATAAACATATCTCAAGAAAAGATTTATGATTTGTTTCTTTCTTTTCAGACATAAACCTGTGGTCAACTAAACGTGTGGGATTAATTAAAATAGTAGATTGTTAAAATTCTAATTATCTCCGCGTTGAAGGCCCCGCTCGAGACTTGTTTTTATTGCTCTCGGTTTGTTTGATTTTGTAATCCTTTTTCGGTGCATTTGCCTTAGGATTTTGTAGGATTTTTATGGAGTGATAAGAAGTGTATGTGGAGTGAAACCGGGTGCGCCTGCGCAGGTAGAGCGTAGCACAGGTAGCGCAAACAGCTACTGTGCGAGATCCTGAGTACACAGCTCACTCAGACAACAATACGCGGCCACGGTTAGGTGCACAACGATACTGGGACCGAACACTGCCCAGGTACTTGAGTCCCCGAATAAAATAAATACTTTGTTAGGGTTGCATCGTCTTTCAATCTTGCTTGATTTTTTACGTACAACTTACAAATAAATAATAACATCCAACTTACCTGGAATGCTGGAAATATTGTTCTCACTGAACGACTGCTGGAAAATTAAATGTATGTAAGTTTAGTATCACTAACGTATTCGTAGAATATAACATTTTATGAAAGTTAGTCTATTAATCTCCTTTAATTATACTCGTAAGTGCCGTGCTTAATTTACATCTCGTACCTACATTTTTCAGTTGACGATTAAATGAACTGTGTCTATATCAAATGAAAGATTCACCGCTTGTCTTTTGGAATTATAAAATGACATTCACTGGCACAAAGGCAATAGAGGTAACAAGTTGGCAAACCCTCAATGTATATTAATATATCATGTAAAACTAGCGTTTCATTGAACCAAATAAAGTAACATTAACTGTAATAAGTGTAGTAGGTATGTAATAGGAAGCAGCCGCCATAGGACGACTTCATCACCATCATCATCATTATCTCCGTGATTGAAAGAGCAATATAAATAAAGCCCGACTTACACGATCTATCAGTGTCCCCAAGCCGGCCCAAGGCGTGGACGCAGCACGGCAATGCGAAACGGCAGTTCCGACAGTTGTTTACCGGGTAACAGGAGCCCGCTAACCGTCTGCGTATACGCAGCCGACACTTGTGCTAACAGTTTTTTTTAGCCGAGCAAGAGCTACTTCTCGTTACCGATGACTGGTAACAAGAAAAACGTGCGAATTTGCATTGCCGTCACTCTTTTTATGCGCCCGTCTTTTTATTGTATCTGTTATTAATATTTGTCGTCTTACTGTAGGCACTTATTATATTGTTATTATTATTAACTGATTTATGAGATTAAAGCACTGACAACTGTAAAAATGCTTTTTAAATCAGATCACGTATGAAAACGGATTATTTTCAAAAATTGAAAAATAAAATGACGGGACTCCTGATGTCAGTCTTTCATTAATTTGTGACAAAAAAAATGTTTTGCATGTCATTATGAAAATATTGCAGAGGACTTCTTAACAAAAACGTGCGCCGTATGTTCGAATATCTTTTGCTTCCCACGATTTAGACCAGGACGTCCGTGTTGATTCAACAAACGCTAGTAAGCAAAATCTCCGGTTCGCCTTAAGTGAGGCATTAAATTGTCTCATGCTTAAGTTGCATTTGCAAAATTTTTCAGCGTTTATCGTGGCCATACTACATTAATTATTTTGAAACAAAAATGTTGATCCCTCGAACGCATAAATTTTAAAGAGTTACTTAGGTGAGGGTGGGTAAATAGCGTTGGAATATCGCATAAGTATAGTAACCTGTTATACTTATTCCTCGGGTTTTTCTTTGAACTTGGTCGAACGCACAGCACGCACAGTCTTAAATAAGTGTGCTTAGATTGAAAAATCTAATTTAGGTCTATGGCCTCTGTGGAATCACTTTATTATGGAATCCGATTTCATCGAGAACTCCGTGGTGTCGTGGAATATTTATTTTTATCTCATTTTTAGACTAAACGACCAGTTTCTAAATATATTTAACCCTTATATTAACAGTGTGCACACAATTCAAGACTACCTTTTTGTATTTTTTCAGTGTAGAATTTTTGGACTATATAGAAGGTAAATAACTGCAATAACTCCTTAAATTGCACACCAACACAGTACAGCAGTACAGAAACACAGTATATACAGAGAGATTTTACACGAGTGTTGACGGGTGTTGTTGAGTGTTTTGTACGAGTGTTGGTACTTGTACGAGTTACAACGAGGTTTGAATCATGAACTTTTTTCAATTTTGTCAATTTAAGGGTACGGTAAATATTTGGATTGCTGTGATCCGATTCTCACGGCGTAGCATTCAGGCACCGGGACGGATTAATGTATATAGGCGAGCCGTCCACCGGCAGCGCGGCCGGCCAGGAAGCACGCCCATCACCGCGCCGGGGCCGCCGGCGCCGTGCCCACGGTCACAAGGTACGGCAACAAAGTACGGCGATATACTTGTTTAAAGAACGGGGCTTCCTGACACAGGTTTGCATACCTACTAGGAAGTTCCAATCACTGATGTCAAATAGACTTAAGTTTAAAGTAAATAAACAATTTTAATTTTAATTTTTTTTTTTTTTTTTAAAGAAATAAAGGATTTGTCATCACACTTGCTCGTGGACAGTGTCGTAACATGCAGGCTACCTTGGCTGCAACCCCCCAAATAAAACCCTGGACCTTGATGTGCTTGTCATGAAGCCCAAGGTCGGTAAATGAGTCAGCGCGCGCAGCAGAAGGACCACAATATGCACACGCAAGTCAGGCTCAGAGAGCGCAGCCGGCGGTATCTGCAATACTTGGAGGAATTGGTTCACTAATCCATACTAGTATTATAAATGTGAAAGTGTGTTTGTATGTTTGTGTATTTGTATGTTTGTGTATTTGTCCGTCTTTCACGCCGTAATGGAGCAACGGATCGACGTGCTTTTTGGCATAGATATAGTTTATGGGCCCGAGAGTGACATAGGCTACTTTTTATCCCGGAAAAATGCACAGTTCCCGGGAGAACAGCACGCGATAACCGAATACATTAATGAAAAAAATATATATCAGTATCAGTGGTATGACATGTAATGCTGTAAATTTTCATTCATTCTGCTTGTGTCCATCAGCTTCATATTAATTCTTACTAAGCAGTGAGTCGCGTGACCCGGTTCACCATCACTGGTCACACTCGCCAACATCAGAATGCTATCTTATGCTAAAGTATTTATTGCAAAACTGATGTTACCAATGGAAACAGTAAAACGAGATAAAAATGAAGATTGAAGAGTGAATTATCGATGTCGCGCTCGCGGCGAAGTTTGTTCAGCCGCTGACTGCACCTTGACGAAACGAGAAAAAATCCAAAAAAGTATCTGGGAACGACACGACATCCTGCCCTTTCATTAATAAACTTTCAGTTTTTCTGTAGAAGCGGTGTGGTCACAATTATCCATTAATGATTGATTATTCCATGTTTACTTTCGATTTCTACCGAGTCACTGTTTGGCTTGATTTACCTTATCATGCGACAGCCGCCGGCGAGTCTCGGCCCGACTGCCGTCATATGCCAGCCGAGGCAAATTTATTTTGTAATGACTAATTCGCGTCGCTTCTCCAGTCTATTCGCGTAAATAATCAATTAAACGTGTTCGTAGTTGATATAATCCAAGTGTAACTATAAAGGATACCCCGTTCACATTTTGGACATGTAGCATAAATCGCGTAGAAACTGGAAACTTGCTTGCAATTTACACCGTTCAGATTGCTTAGTATCTAAACGACCCACTTAAGAAACGTTTTCCGTCATTACAATTTATGGTAATGATTAGACAGCGAATGGCACTTGAAATATAAACATATCCCTTTTGTACTAAACGACTTGGCAGCCAGTGGCTTTAGTCCAGAAGTATTTACAACCTATTGTGTGGAGTGCGTCGCTATCTTCTATCCTACTAATTGAGTCATCCTACACCGAGAATGGCATTGTTTTCGCAAAACTCTGTTAGCCATATAAGTAAGCCACCGGCGGCCACTTGGGTGGTCCATAGTGTCTCATTATGATTTTAATGTCTACTACAATGTAGTATTTTGTGGGCTCAAATCATGACAAAAGACTTACAAAGGAAAAAAGTATTGGCTATTAAGTTTTAAGTAGAGGCCTTTAAAGTGAATTTTTAATACTCATAACATTATATGCCAAGAAAGTTGTGAGAGGAAGGTTAATATTAGAGTAGGCTACATAATCGTAACGAGTTTTCTACGAATGTCTTCAAATGGATTTCCATTTTTAGGGTTCCGTACCTTAGAAGGAAAAAAAGAGCCCTAATAGAATCACTTTGTCTTCAGTCTGTCGTCGTGGACTCTATTTATTTTTCAAGTAGGTACAAATTGGAAATTAATAGTAAAGAAGAAATGCCTTTATTTATTAAGTGTCTAACAGAACTCTTTCGATAGTGTGCTTTCACCAATAAACAAACAAAAACCGTAGGTCCTGTCCGTTGACATAAACTTTTATGAAATTTGGCAAAAAAGGAGGAATTTGAAAATCAATGATCAAAAAAAAATCTTTGTTTTTATATAAATGCAATGAAGTATAAATCAATTAATACTGGCTTTTGAAATTATACACAACCCGTAGGTGCAAGTCAGGCTCGCACTTGTACAATTTTATATAATATTTTGAGAATTGATTTGAAGATCTTGCTGATCTTGATTACTATATCATTATACCAGTAATGAAATCAACAATACTCCAACAGCGGGACAGCGCTCAAACATTTTTAACTTTCACTTCAGAACGACCATAACCAGTTATTTTGTATCTTTCTAAAGCGGCATAGATTTGCGCTATGTTCACACGAGTCTTAGAAAAATGTTAATTGATATATATGTGCAGACAGGATGCATGACGAAAGGCGTATCTATCGCGGCGCGGACGCAGTCAGGGGTGCCCGAAGGCCGTATAAATTGATTACGGTGACGGCCACCCACGACGCGACTTATGCAACCCCGGTGTGCAAGTGCTAATTTGATACTTAAAGCCTTTAAACGAGCAAGGAATGGAGACAGAAGGAGACGCCGCCGCCGGGCGAAATGCTTCCGCGTTTAACAAGGCACAATAGTGCTCTGAGAATTCATAGTGTATTATCATGGTGTTTCTGTCCATTTATATTATCGCACACCTAGATCGAAAGCGTATCAACTCAAAATTATAAACCTTTTTAAATTAATCTTTCAGAAATTTAATAAAGCCGGAATTAAAATGGTGTATTATTTTGAGTTGATACGCTTTTGATCTAGGTGTGCGTTATGTTCTTAAGTGACTTTCCCAATATACTTAAACACAGATTTTCAATAGCTTCATATTATTTGCTACTACGACCAAACTTATTCTATATAATAAAATTTATCGATAGAATAATGGTTGCACATTACCTATGTAGGTTTTCAGTAGTAGAAACACTTGAAAAAAAAATGTGGGTAGTTTCGCTACGTACCTATGCTGTTAAGTTAAGATACCTTTGAAATGTACCTACCTAATACCAATTTTTCTAGATATTTTTAAAAAGACATTTCAAAAACGATTCTAAGTACCTAATGTCATAATCTCGTCATAATCATATCATTAGGCTCTTCGATGACTTTGATTGACATATAGTGATGTAGGTTTATTTGCAAAAAAATTGTAGATAAGGCTTGCAGTCCAGAAATCAATCAGCACACGGGACAAGTCACTCAATAAAAAGCAAAAACGTCACTAAACGTTCTTCTGAATATGGGAAGCCTTGCTTCTAGGATCACCGTTGAACCACCCACCTTCGACCAACATACCCGTGACCATGGTTTATACGCGCACACGTACAAACCAAGTGCATCGATACATTGGTCATAAATTAATGGCTGCCCGGGCGCACGTACGTCAGTATCCTTTCCTGCTATTAGACTCCTTAATTGCTCTGAGATTGGTCATGTACAATCTTCTAAGGTAAAGCGGTCAAACTTAATTGTTTTTATGTGCGTCCATTTTTTGAGCTCTGAATTATTAGTTTTGTAATAGATGTGCAGGTGGTCTATCATTAGTGAGGTTTGGTTTGTCTATGGCATCTTAATAGGCTGTAATCACTAATTAATAGTTTTAAGAACCTACTTTGTGTGCGCTCTATTAAAGATTGCGCTTACACCGCCGTAATTATTCATTAATTACATTATAAAGTGGCCAATATTATAAAAAAAACTTGCAAAATAATCCTTAATATTATAAACATTGAAGATTTTATTCAAATCCATATAAAGTAGTAGCCGCTGCAGGTGGGTCCACCGAGTGCAATTCTTACGAATAAAATGCTTGACGAAAGCAGTAATAAGGGCGAAGGCACGAAGTCAAACACCAGTATAAATACCTGTATTTACGTTTTTCACAACCCACTGGGAGGCTACTGTATAATAAAACATGCTGTTTTAAACAATGGACGCATAAAAAGTTAAAATTCGCAGTAATGACCACCGCGGAGGCCTGACAGTGGTGGAGGATGATGTAGTGATTTGATCACGTATACTGAAAGGAAACATTAAACTTTTAAGAGCTTGCGTTTCTGGTGAGTGTTTAAGATTATTTTGAAGTCAGAGTGGAGCTATTACTGCAAAAGCTGACAGTAGCGATACGCGTAAATCCAAGTCTAAAAGGACCTGCGGCTGGCAGTTACGGCACAGTTTGTACCTACTGGTAGAAAATTAATATTCAATGGACAAAATCGTACATCAAGTTATTATTGTTAATTTTTAATTTATAATATATATTCCAGAAGATTATGGATTCTTGAACGGGCTCGCACATTTAAGTCTCTCCGAAATTACATTTGAAATTTACCATGAGCCCTACGGTGAAGGAAAACGTCATGAGGAAATCTGTATACACTAGCGAAGAAATTCAATGACGTGTTATGAATGAAATTTCCAATCCGCACTTGGCCCGCGTGGGAACTACGGCCCACTCCATTAATGTATATTTATAGGACTATGATGGATGTTTTCCAAAAATAATAAATTAACAAAAAATAAATGAATTAACGTAAATAAGCAAGTTATATATCGACGGGTGAAAGGCTATTTGTATTAAGCGACAACGTATTCCTATGTCGCTTAAAACAAATAGCCCGGAAACCGTCGATATGTATCTACCAAAAGAAAACACAGACAAGGCCGAAATTGAACACGGATTTTTTTTAATGACTGTAAATTAAGTTTCCAGAACTTACGAAACCAACTGCGAACTGTGTCATAGTGTAAGTGTACCAGTGAATGAACCCTTAAGCAAATTTTTGACTGTGAAAATTATTTTAGACAATTGGCACATTTTATTTCAAATATTACTTTTTTTATAGCAAAACCAACTACTCTAGTTGGCTAATATCAGCATTGTTCGACAGTATTACAGCGCGTAACGGAGCGACGGATCGACGTGATTTTTGGCATAGAGATAGTTTAT
Source organism: Choristoneura rosaceana (assembly GCA_037349165.1). Taxonomy (NCBI): domain Eukaryota; kingdom Metazoa; phylum Arthropoda; class Insecta; order Lepidoptera; family Tortricidae; genus Choristoneura; species Choristoneura rosaceana. The sequence continues at coordinate 6,963,191 of JAZBNJ010000026.1, forward strand.
GAGCCCCAGAGTGACATAGGCTACTTTTTATTCCGGAAAAATGCACAGTTCTCGAGGGAACAGCGCGCGATAACCGAATACCACGCTGGCGGAGCCGCGGGCAAAAGCTAGTATGAACATAACTACAATCAATATACTTATTTGGTCGATTCCATGTCGTAAATCAGTGGTTTTCAACCTGTGGGTCGCGACCCCCTGGGGGGGGGTCGCAAAGCCTCTTTAGGGGGGTTGGGAAGTCCCTATAAGTTGCTGCGTAAACTACTCCAGTAAAAAAAACAATAATGTTAAAAATATGTCTTAACAAAAGTTAACTCCTAATTAATAATATTCAGCACAAAATGAAATACATGAAAAAAAACAACGGTAGGGGGGTCGAGAAATATTTCTACATACATGTCATGAAAAAGGTTGAAAAAAACTGTCCTAAATCAATTAAAGTACAAAAATAAGTTATTGTTCATTCACTAGATCTTGGAAACTAAAAAATGAACTAGCTAGAAGTGACATACTTAGTTCATTCAATGAAAAAGTTAAACCAGTTACTCGTAATGAACCTATATTTTACGTTTGTTGGAATACTAGATAGTTTTTCTGTAGATAAAATATTTATTATTATTATTATTATTTATAATACACAGGCAGCTTATAGCTGATGCGTGCATATCATTGTTCATTTGGATCATTGTCACCAAAAACGAAATCTTAATATGACTTATAGAATAAAAGATATTGCACAAATAGAAAATCCTGAAGTCCTAGTGAATGAACACCCCCGTTCACCGTTGCGCCTGTTCTGTCCGACACTAGATTTCAACGCTATGATGACACTGGTCGTTCACGATACATCCTAGGTATCTGTAAGAGTGGACTTTCTGAACTACCTGATTCTTTATAACCAGATCAGTCGTTGTAAGGTGCTGAGATTTACTAACGATCATTACTTTTGTCTTTTTCACGTTTATGCTAAGGTCATGTTTCAATAACGCTGTCTACGCGTTGGAGCACGATTTCTGAGTTTTTCGAAATTCATGTGCGGAATTACATTTGAAATTTACCACGAGCTTTGCGGTGAAGGAAAACATCGTGAGGAAACCTGCACAAACCTGCGAAGAAATTCAATGGTGCGTGTGATGTTTCCAATCCGCACTGGGCCCGCGTGGGAACTATGGCCCAAGCCCTCTCATTCTGAGTGGAGGCCTGTGCCCAGCAGTGGGACATATATAGGCTGGGACGATTTTTTTCAAAACACGACTCATCAACGATATAGTCCTATACTAATTGCACTTCTTGGCGTTGCTGGTTTTGGGAGAGCTACGAAAGTCGAATACAGCCAGTCCCTAGGTATAATGCCACTTCTATAAATCTCATTGAATAAGTGAACTATTATTGGGATATTTTCTTCCATCAACAGCTTCAAGATCTCACTAGGAATTTCGTCAGGCCCAACGGCTTTCCCTGTTTTGGCAGATTTTATTGCATGCACGACTTCTTCCTTCGTAATATCCAATCCGTTGTCATCTGAGCTATTCAACTGTTGTTCGCTTCGCTACGTGTGTCATGGAACAAGGTCTTTATGTTCACCTCCCAAGTTCTTAGCTTTTCCTCAATAGTCATAGCAACTTTACCATCCTCACCAATGAGAGGTAGAGACACATTCGATCTTTTTGCACCCATAACTTCCTTTATTTTCATAAACATACTAAAGTAGTCATGTTTATCTTGCATGTTCTCTATTTCCTGGCACTCATCATTAATCCATTTATCCTTGGCGTTTGCGCATCTTTGTCCAACCTCCTTATTTAATGCTTTGTACTTCTTTACATCAACACTCTTCATTTCTCGTCTTTTAATCATAAGTTCAAGTATATCGTTTGTAATCCAGTCCTTTTTCTTCACCATTTGAGTAGCAGCCAGTGCCCCAGTTGAAGTATCGACCAATACTGCTTTAAGATTGTTCCATGTTCTTATTGGCTCATCAGGAAGAAGCGCCTCCTGTTGTTGTAACACATTCAAACTATTGTTGGTAAGTGATTTTTAGACTGTTCTGTGTTTTCAACAAAACCCCTTCATATTTCGCAAAATAATGATCCTATGAGTATGGGTATGGCCTCATTTGATTCAGCTTCAAAAATGCATAGAAAATTATACCTCTCTTGCTTAGTTTGTAAAATTTGCATTTTTTGAACGTTGGAGAGGGTAGGACGCCTAACTTTTGGTAGGACTCGGCAGATCCTCATTTCTAGTGCCAAGATAAAAGTTATAAGCAAAGTTTTATTGATGTACATGTTTTGCCGCCAAACTGTCTCATTTAGTCTTATTTTACCTGCTGCTAACTACAGAGGTGGTGCTTATGCGCTAAATTTTTCATAATTTTTGGACAGACATCAAGCAAGATGCATCTGCACAGTCATGCACAACGAGTGATAAAGATGGTGGATGTTGTTATTTATTATGATTATAATTAAGGATGTTTATTAGAACCTAGGTTACGAGTTTAGCTTCATGTTTGGATTAACGGTCAATAAAAGCTGCTCGATTCCTGGTCATAAAGTAATGACTACTTTATGTAATCGGATTAGAAAATGACCGTCATTGGTAAGCCAGTGAGTGGGACCAGGCTGGCTGAACCTACGCGCGGCGTGGGCCGGTGCGCGCGCACCGAGCGCGTGTCACTTGCCGCGACTCCTGCAATAATCTCCTCGAGCGATTGCTCTATCCGGTGACGGAGTAAAGTATCGTTAGTTGATTATTGTGTTTATTTGCGCGTGCCGTGGTTGTGTTTGTGCGGCGGGGCTGTGTGCGTGCGTGCGAGCGGTAGTGGCCCACCCAGCGCGCGGCCACACGCGTCGCCCACCCACGTGGCAGGGGCGCCGCATTCGCGGCCCGCGGCCTCTCCACCACTATCGCAATCGGGCCTCGTGGCGAACTAGCTACCGCCCGCCGCTGCCTGCACCGTTGCCACCCGCTTTTCCATATGACGCCGTGATTGACATCTCCGACAACCGATCTGATTATATGATAGAATACCTTGAAAAAAAAACATCGACATACCTATATAAAACATAAAAAATAAGCAATAAGATCTGTTCGTTAAAGAAATTTCGAAAAGTATTTCAGGTGGAATTGAGTCGATAGATTAAATTTCGAAGAATTTTATTTTATTCTGTCTGGCAGTTTTACTAAAATTTTGGGAAGTATTGAACAGATGTTCATTCATAGTATAATTGCAGGCAGATTTATTCTAGCTGTATCATCCAAATCTAATTGCGAAAAGAAAAAAAAATACGTTAAAAGATGCTTTTATAAACCATCTTAAATGAGTAGACATTTTAAAATTCATACTAACGAAGTCGTTGCTACTACCTAGTCTGCAAGTTATTTCAGGAAATAATCAAATCAGAAGGTATAAGTCCAGGCCTTACAATACCTATATTTTCTATTTTATTCTTTAAAAAAATAGTATTTGTAAATGCCGGCAAGCCTGTAAATTTATAAAATAATGTCAATATATTCTTAATTAAACTAATGAAACGACTTACGTAAACTTCGCCAGTGCCCTTACTTAGTTGCATAGTGGTATCGGAAACGCGACGTGACAGGTGATTCATGTGGCTCCAGAAGTTTTGTAATCACAGCCACGAGCCCATGTGTGGCCACGATAAAATGGGTAATCGCATATTTGAATGGATTAATGTGTGGGCAAAAGGTCAGGAAGACAACGGTGTCGTAGGCCACGGAACTCCTCGGCACATTATTCATGTTTAAATGTTAATGGCTCTCGATAACTATGCGGTCAAACTGAGTGCTTCGAATGAAGCAGCGAAGGAAGCATAAATGTTAAAGCGTTTTACATTTGTGTAAATTAAATCTTAACTTATGTACTCGTTTTATTTCAGCACAATGGAGTGTACAAAAACAAACAGCGGCGCGATTATTCACAACTCGCAATTATCTGTAAGTAGGTAATCATTATTTAGTTAAGAGTATAAGTATCTGAAAAGAAAAAGAATTAATGATGCTACTTTTTAATATAATGTAGATCTAGAATAAGGAGTTTGTGGTTTGCCCATTAAGAATACTCCAAATGCAGAACAGCTGTCAACTGCGTTAAACCACTTTGCGGAGTAACTTCGAGTTCTAAATAAAACGACGATAAAATGGTAGAGCTTCTTTACATTCACAATCTGATCTTGGTAATAATAAGCTATTTCATTTAGACCGTCTTGTCTCGATATTAATAATTTATATATAATAATTTTTATAATAACAAAAATAATTATTTTACTGCCAAAAACATAGGGTAAGTAAATGAAGATGACAATTTAATTATTACTTTGAAGATCACAGCCGCAAAAAAATTTACGGCCATAATCATTTTGAATCGTTAACCGTATCCAAAATTAGTATGTATTAAAGTAAAACATCGAATAAATTTTTTTATAAATATCACAACATACCTAAAGACTTACAGCTAGATTAGTTTACATTTACTACCACACCACGACCTACCATATTAAGATATGGTCAATTAATTACATTAGCTCTACGAAAAAAATATTTTATAAATTGTCTCACGTCTGCAAAACGCAAGACCAAGGGAAGTTCATGTAATAAAAATACTATTAAAACAGTGACAGTAATTTTCGTATTTAAATATGTACATAATAGCACGACATTAATTGTCGCATTATATGCACATTTTACTGCCTTTTCGTGACTATCGAATTGCAATTGCATTTTACGTGACCAGTCAGTAAGTTTCAAAGTCAAAGTGAAAGTCAAAATATCTTTATTAAATTTAGACTATAACAAGCACTTATGAATATGAATGTCAAAAAAAATCTACCACCGGTTCGGAAAAACCTCTGTTGAGAAGAATCTGGCAAGAAACTCAACGAGGTATATTTTTTTAAACAGATTTACAATACAATATTATTACTAGTAAATGATATCTATACATTACAAGTATCTATCACAACTTTATTTTTAACACAGTAGACTCCCTATTTGAAGGTATCGCTAATACGGATCGGAATTATTTCCAAATATCCCTGTCCATGATTATAATCATTAATTTTATAATACGCCTTAGATATTAATGTCTGCAAATTTTATTATTTGAGTTACTTTACTTACGAGTAAAAGTGGTTTATTTTACATTTTTACCTTTTTACTTGAAGAACTACTACTTCTACTGTCCTGGTAAGCCATGGCATGATCGGTGACAGAATGTCGTGCGAGACCTGCTTATTTCGCGTTAAAAATTCAGCAGACATTAACGAGTAAGTCTTAAAATAAATAAATAAAAACATAAAAATTACGATTTATTTATCCTATAGATGAAAGCAAACCGCAGTTGCGAAACACCTGGCGAGAGGCAGCTCGTGCGCGCGTCGCTGCCGAATTTTGCAGGCTGCGCCCGCGCCGCCCTGCCCCGCTTTGATCGAGGGCATGAATGGCAAGACGACCTCTGTCTGATCACTGCGGCACTCTCTTACTTGCTAATAATGACGATCAAAAGTCAATTTTGACAATTTTTGTTTGCATTCTTTATTCCGAACATCAATGCTGTTGAATTCAAGTTAATGGTTTAAATAAACCATGTACCTGACCAACTGAAATGACTTTTATTTTGTTATTAACGTTCATTATTTCGGCCCACATTCGCCTCTAAGCTGGGCACTGGTCACCTCATAGAATAAATGAGCTATACTACTTTAAGTTATGACAATAGGTACATTATAAACGTTAACGCAGCCGTTCTCAGTTACACACTAAGGTTACTAATCTTTAACTCCTCTTTTGTGACGTAGGCAATCTGCATGGACACTGACAAATTGTAAAAAAAACTGCACTGTTTCCACGAAGGGATAAAAACTAATAAAAGTATCGTTCCGTCCTCTCCGCGGTTAATACTTGTCAAAAAATGTCAAATTCAGATAAGTATATTTTATCCCAGAATAATTAATTCCTTAGCTTTCCGAGAACGAACTCTCATTATCGGGAACGATCCTGGCGGGTCGTAAACCACCTACAAATTCTGAATCACTCGAATGTTACCATAACTCTTTGGACATTAATTAGAACAGTCCATTTAGTCTTGACGTAAAATGTCTTTTTTAAAGTATTCGCAATTCGTCGTAAATAAAACTAGGTAGTTAATGTTACGATGCAGTTTAATGAAGGGTAGTGTCCCTTTGGATTGAGATGTTGTAATAGAGCTTAATAAGTTAATAACCCAATGTGTTCTGAAGCCGCGACTTAACGCCGGCGAGCAGCGGGACGGGCAGAGAGGCGCGCCAATATTCGCATAATTTTCGTAAATCATAATGTCAGAATTATTGTGTGTTATAATTTTTTCCGGCTCAAACCGTATTTTTTTCTGAAATTTGTAAACGGTCATTCTATGGAAAACTGTGAGTTAAGTTAGTTTAGTTTCATAACTATTCTGAACAATTATGGATTCAGAGAAAAAAGAGTTATGATAAACGATACATTCATTCTGACAAACATTAAATTCTGACTTTCAACCATTATTATGCGGGCCGATATGGACCCTGGGCAGAGGAGCGGCGAGTGTGTTATCTTTTCATTGCACGGCCGACACGCTCGTTGAAAAGTTGTTACCTAGCAGCAAACGCATTGGACAGAGAAAACAGTCACCGCGTCGCTGCCCGTGCTGCTGCCTGCGATAGCGTCCAATTTGCAGCTAGAGGAAAAGATCGTTAGGTACAGGTTAGCATCTCTGATTTTAATCGAGTCGAAAAAATATTTTTTTTTTTTTTTTTTTTTTACCTACATGTGTTGTGGTGTTTTACTTCTTGCCAAATCTTTATCAACGGAGATTAGGTACCTTTGTAGGTATTTATTTAAAATTCTTGTATATAAAAACTACACTTTCTAAAAGTATATTTCGATCGCGTCAACTTAGAAATTTTATTTTATTTAAGTTTTGTTTTCAGAGACAGCATTTAATTATAATTTAACTCGACACCTTATATTCCTGAAAAAACGGTTGTTACAAACTGACGCTACACGAGTAATGGACAACGAACAGATCCTGAAAGGGTACCGTGACAATGATAAGCCTAAAAAATAAATAAGCTGTGTTATTTTTTGTTGCGGTTGCTATAGTATGTATCTCCGTGATACTCGAACATTATGCTCTGAGGGCCTACTCCGAAATCTGGAAATCGAAGTTCGTATCGTACCATCCCCCTCACTCTCGTATTAAATAGTATAAATCTTAGAGGGACGGAACGATACGAACTTCGATTTTAGAATTTCGTAGTAGCCCCGCTGTTTACGTATAGTTTGCATGTCACTTCCAAGCACTATCCGTAACGCACAAAATTAAGACATAACATGGTCTTTCCTCGCCCTCGACATCTCCTAGTCCGTGTCGAATAGCCCAGGTTCGTCGCGCTTTCATCTCGCCGCAGCTACCGAGAAGCGGAGCGGCGTGCCCAATCACTGCGCCATCAATCTACCGCCCAGCCCTATAGAGACATTAGCACAGAATTTAGACGTGCGATTACTGTGGAACGCGTTTCCGGCGATTTTTAAAAACTTTTTTGCCCTTTTTGTGCTCTTCTTGGAAGTCCACTTTCGTAATGTTATTTTCTTCCAGACACCGTTCTTAGTCAGCCGCCTGCGCAACGTTTATCGCAATTTACGCACCCAATTAAGCTTAACTTCCGTGTGTTTGTCTTTCAAATATTTTGTGAATTTGACAAAAATAAATGACAACCACAAATGGCCGGAAACATTTTGACCGATATCTACAAAAAACTTCGCTCCGTATCTTACCTGACAGAGTTATTCTGAGCGATATAATTTTGGAAGCATTATACGCTAGAGAGCAACGGGTTTTAAACTCCGCCCACATTATGCAGTCGTATAATGCTTGCATGTGACGAGGCGAGCTTTAAAATTAAGTCATTAAGTGGAACGACAACTATTATTTAATTAATGCGTGGTCGGAACAAAACAATGGTTCGATTGTTCCGACGAGCTCTGTCAGCCGCGTTCACGCCGCGCCCACTGGGCCTGCCGCTGATGCTCCGCGGACAAAAGTATTAAGTATTAAACATCGATATTTTTATTTTTTCCTCATCTCATCCCAGCCTATATACAGTTGGGCTCTCAGTAAGAGAGAGCTTAGGTCGTAGTTCTCATACGGGCTCAGTGGGGATTGGGAACTACATACAAACCATTGAATTGCTTCGGAGGTTTGTAAAGCTAGTAATAAATTGCAAATGCAATTCCGAACATGAATTTCGAAAAACTCAGAAATGCAAGAACTGATTTGAAACCTCGATTTTGAACGCACTAGGCCATCACGGCTGCATTTTTATTTTTACTTCAAAGCGGTTATTACAATTGTCCTTTTAATAAATTTACTGATTTGTAAGTAAATTCCGCTGGAAATGTAGTTTATTAGTCAATACTGGACGCGTAAATGTCAACGAGTTTTTGTCAAGGCTTAAATCGGCAGGTATAATTTTCATTCCTATAATTTGTCTATAATCGCTCTCGGTTACACATGATGGACGCACAGCATGCGTATCGAAGGCGAGCCATTACCGAGCCAGCGGAAATTATTTCCCTCCAACAAACAAATTAATGCCCATCCTCTGCGACAGCTTAATTAAAATTATTTTGTGATGATTTTGATCGGAGCGCGGGACGGGGAGCGCTACGGGCGAGGACACGTCTCTACGCCGCCGGCCGCTGCCTTGCTCGGCTTTTTGTGCCGAGGACCACCCAACACGCTCGCTACATTATTTTTATTGTACAATAAACAAATTTATTGCTCCATATGGTTGTTTATGTTTTTATTTATAAGAGCTTTTGTTACAACTAAGAGATTTTAGGTAACGTCGCCGGGTGGGTAGAACGGGTGCTTTTATGCAGTGGGAACGCAGGTGACGATGAGCGATTTTATCTCGTTTCTCAACGTCTTTAGTTGCTTATTTAGTTGTCGTTTAAACTATTAAATCAAATAAATCAATATAAAAATATTATAAATGCAAAAGTAGCATTACCTCTCTGTACAGTTACACTTGAAACTATCGATTATGTCTTTACTAAAATTTTTATTTATTTGGTAAAGAGTTAGTTTGAAACCCTGGCATGTACACCTACATAAGATAGTTTGTATCTCGGAAAATTGCATAGTTCCCACGAGATAGCGGTAAACGAATTCGTGGCAGACAATATTGCGGGCAAATAGTGTAAAATAAAAAAATACCTTGATGATGATTTATTTTATCATAAAAACCATTTTATTAGGGCTACGTACCTACCCTACTGCAAAAGGAAAATCTGAAGTTTTGTGGATCACATTAATATGAACAGTGTTTTGATAAAATATATGTAGGTATGTATATGAGTGGCAATATAACCTTATTTTTATTTTTAGAGCAAAAAAACTACTTATGTAGGTATAGTAAAAATTATGTATATTTTGGTTTCATACAAAAATTTATGAAGAAAAGAAAGCAACGTAGCATATTTTGCCGAGTAAAAAAGATGATTTAGAAACCATTGAATCCATCAACCTCGTCAAAGAAATTGATCTAAATAAAAACTAAGTTTTTATGTTGTAGCGTGTAGGTTCTGAAAAAAACCTTTTGTTTTCTGCTTGTCACTGACTGACGTCTAGCACTAAAAGTCAGAGAACCTGACTGCCGGGTTCGATACCCGGTGGGGGCAGTTAACATCGTTTATGAATAATACTAATGTCTGTAAAGCGTAAAGGGGGATCAATCAGGGGCCTAGTTCCCAGAACAAAGCACTCGCCGACTATTGGTTTGAAAAATGTGCAAAAATTCATACCTAGTAGTACCTCGTCTACATAAGAAATTAAAAAGTTAAAGATACCTATGTATATCTACGTGTGTTTGTAATAAATACTTTATAAAGTTATTTAAGTTTAAGCTAAATTAAGTAAAGTGTTTTGTACCCGAATCCTGGTTGCCACGTGACAGGCTTTGCCTTTGTGACAGGCAGTGTGGGGTGGGACCAGTGGCAATGCAATTTTTAATGCGCTACTTTTTCAATAAACTATTTTTAGTTAATTTTTATTTTTATTTATTTATTTTATAATGTTCCCACGTGGGCCCAGTGCGGATTGGGAACTTCTCACGCACCATTGAATTGCTTCGCAGGTAAGCCCTCTTGTTCTGAGAGGAGGCCTGTGCCCAGCAGTGGGACGTATATAGGCTGGGATGATGATGATATTTTATAATGTTGTTAGAATATTTTCTAAATCACACGGTGTATCAGTAGGTACTTGCAGCATCCGGTTCCCTACGTGACAGGTCCCAGAGACAGGCATTGATTAAAATAATTAACTATCAACGCACGTTACGGGCGCATCATCAGACATTAACTATTAATTAAGTACATAACAAAAACAATTTCTGTATCATTAATGGTAAATAGATACTTACGGCTTGCATTATGGATACGGTAGGGTCGCCATGCGCTACAAAGTTTTTAGGGAATAATTGGCTCATCCGAGTCTTTCATTAAAAATTACTGGGAGAAAAAAACAGCCCAAAAATCAGACTAGCGTTTTGTGGGTTCCACATGAATTTTAAAGCCAGCAGGAAACGTTTGTGCGTACTTCTTAGTATTCCGTAGAGCCCCTGTTTTGTGCTGCTATATTCAGACTTTTTTCTTAACTATTTTAGCTCACTAAACAAGTAAAAAAAACCTTATTTTTTCCTAAATTTCATAATTCCTAGTCAACAGGCATCACTCTATGGACTTAGATTACCCCTTGGAATTAGTTTTGGTATGAAAAACATTTTCAAAGGTTGTCTCTTCTGATATTTTTATATATATTTTTACAATTGAATGAAGTCTTAAATTTAGGGGCTATTTCACCATCCATTGATGAGTCTTAATCTTAACTGACGGTTAAATGTGATGCCGTGTCGTTGTTTTGTTCGAATAAACGGAAACGGAATCAAATTTAACCGTCAGTTAAGACTAATCAATGGATGGTGAAACAGCCCCTTAGTATTTCATAAATATTAATTCATCATCATCATCATCATATCAGCCGAAAGACGTCCACTGCTGGACATAGGCCTCCCCCAAGGCTCTCCACTTAGACCGGTCTTGTGCTTTTCGCATCCACCGCGATCCCGCGATCTTAGCCAGGTCGTCGCTCCATCTTGTTGGAGGCCTACCGACAGCTCGTTTCCCGGTCCGCGGACGCCATTCGAGAACCTTCTGACCCCATCGGCCATCAGTCCTGCGTGCAATGTGCCCCGCCCACTGCCACTTCAGTTTCGCGATCCTTCGGGCTATGTCAGTAACCTTAGTTCTACTGCGGATATCATCATTTCTGATTCTATCCCGCAGAGAAACCCCGAGCATAGCCCTCTCCATAGCCCTTTGAGTGACTTTGAGCTTCCTTATGAGGCCCATCGTTAGCATAAATATTAATTACAACTTGATAACTCTACGCGTTCCTGTTAAAAAGGTCTTGACAGACAGACAGACAGACAGAATTGATTTCATGAGGGTTCTTCTTCTCCTTTGTATGTAGGTATGGAGAATCTTAGAAATATATTATAAATTTATCACCCCTTGTATCTCAGTTGTCGAATGACGTAGATATCTAAACTTACGTGCGTTCATACGTTGTACTACTTCGAACGTTTAGATACACGACACGGAAGTGTAATGGTGTCCGTTATTGCGCAAAAGCACAACATAAGTTACCGTGCGGGTGGGTGCACGTGGCAAGCATAAACTCCGATTGGCGTACGCGACTATCACATGCGCAAAATTTAACGATCACCGCTACACTTTCGTATCACCGGTACTTAGATCATCTCCAGTACTTTCGAATTCTATGCAGAGATCTTGATGGTGACCTCTTCGCGCCCTTGGCGTGGCGACCCTACCGCGTGGGGTAAAGTGGCAGATGTAGTGAATTATGAGGACATTAAGATGCGTGTTCAGGGCTCGAGACAGCCGCATAGAGACGTCAGACCACCCACGGAGGTGATGTAGCTACTAGTATGCAGCTAGTATTATACAATCACAATTCTAACCCATTGATACCACAGTTAAAGGCCGGTCATATACTTGGAAATCAACTGCGCTTGTTGTTGCCCCTATTCAGTTTGTATAGACGCACTGAAAACAAATTGATGGCAGCGATTTGCATAGTTTATGAAACATAAACGTCATACATGAAGCAAGTAAGAGGCTCTCATTAGGATAATGCGTAAATGAGCCCACGATCTCGTCGAAGCGTAGGTACTAAACCATTTTGTTTGCAATCGTTGCATTGCATTGGGTACTCGTCTCTAACGTGTATCGATTACTTACTAGGTATTGAATACGCTTATTTATTTCATGACAGAGTTTTCAAAGAAAGCTATGTCAGTTTACTGGTGAAATAAAAACATTTATTTTTTTGTTAAGAGCGTTTAAATACTCGTACGTTAATTGCGTAGTGTAAAAAACAAGTTTATTTAAACAATGCTCTAAATGGATAGTTACAGTGGACGGTAAATATTGTAATAACAGCAATTACATCGATCACGAGAGCTATTGCATTTCCTTCTTCGAAGTCGGACTAATTCCAGTTCGTAGCGCGGGCGCAGTGACGGGTGGATTGGCAGCTGGACTAGTTGTTGTTGCTACACTTACATTATTACGTTGGCCAGATAGACAATTTGTTTAATTCTGTTTATCGTAAGTCTAAGTCAGCAATTTGTCCAATTAGGCGGGCGCTCGCGGCGGCGGCCACCCACGAAGCCAGCTATTAGAGATAAATTGTAAATAATTTGGTAACGTTTATTTTGGCTCGCAGCCCGAACTGATTGCAGCTCACACGTACGCGACTACGCTATGAGTATTAAACCTAACTCTTCTCTTGTTTTGTCAATGAATGAGTAAGTACATGAGCACTGAAATAACTATAGCTAGGTTAGGTATTGAAATAATGCCAAATCCTAAATGAGGAAGTAGGTACGCGCCACACTTCTGCGACTGCAGGGAAACAGGGTCACATTTAAATTTAAAAGTTGGTATTTCGTTAAGTATTTCATTTCATCTGTTACGTTGTTAGCATAAACTTGGATCAATTAAAATTGGTCCAAGATCTTTAAATTAAAAGAAACTAGTGCAGTGTATTTTTATCTGTATATTTCTAACTCTTCGGGTGTCGGGCGACCGGCTCCCGGCTTCCCATGAAGTGTCAAAAGTCCGGGTCCCGGATTTATTTCAAAACACCGTTTTCATGGCCGCCCGCGAATTAAAAAAGAAAAAAATCAGCCAAATTTTGGTTCGATAACCTATCTCAATTGAATTTTACATAGGTACGAATTCACTAATTTGATTGTTGTAAAAAAACCCTTTAAATGATAAAAAATACTCACATAATATTTCTTAACGTTTGTTTTGTGAAAACTCCATGAACCAAAAACTTTTTTATTCAATTTACGAATTGTAATAAAGAGGTTTATTAAAAAAAGGATATGGACAATATTACGTCTTTTTAATTTTTGCTGCATATTGTACTGATATGATAGATATGTTCTATTAATTTCAGTTAAAATAGTACAAGTAGGTTATTCTTTACTAGTGCCGAATGCCGAAGCATTTAAACCGAATTTCGGCCGAACGTCGGAGTTCGGCCCGTCCCTAGTAGGTACTTACACTTTAAAAGACGATTTAAAAATATGTACTTGATACAAACTGTTAGAGCTTAGAATTCTATTTATCTAACAAGTTAGATATAAAGCGATATTCCAGTAATTTACGATTGTAATTAATATAGTATTAAAATGGCTCTCCATAGTTGTGACTATCCTCGTTATCAAGATGTCGCGAAGGTGTGAAACATGGCGAAACCAAAGAGCGAGCAATTAAAATGCTTGAGCGAATTGATTTACGCGTCGGCGGCCGGCGCCGGCGCCCGCGCAGCGAAACATACATTTTATTGTTTTTGCCATTCATACAGCTTGTAAACACATTTTATGAGTCTTCGGACGGATTCGTCTAAATGCTTGATTACTACGCTCTCGCCCGTGGGGGTGGATTGCGCAAAGAGAAAGAGAGAAAGAGAGATTTTGCTCTGTTAATTATAATGAGGAAAAATCTATGAAGTCATATTTTTAACAACACTGTCTGTGCAATTAAAAAAAATATCTTTAATATAAAACTACATACATTTTCATCACACTACATCATTGACGACAATGATCTTATTCCATGCCTGTATACTAAGTAAAAGACAATGAGCTCAATTGTTTCCAGGGGAGTTATGACTTTAGTTTTAAAAAGTAAGTAGTGTACGTCATTTCAGACTAAAGAGGTTTCAAGTTAGGTAGTTTTAAAACTTAGTAATAATCCGATTTTACACCAAAAAAAATTCCACGCGTCATGAAACTGTTATATTTAAAAATGTATATCAAATTTTTTGCAATAATTTTAGTATTTTTTTAGCATGTTGGTATAATTAGCTTATGTTATCTATTATGGTAGACGACTCTAAATAAGTAACAATCAGGGGGGCCACTATGCAATTCAAAAATAGAAGTTCGTATCGAGTTGCTGACGCAAATATAATTTAATACGAGAGTGAAAGAGACGGTACGATACGAACTTCGGTTTTCGAATTTTGTTGTAACTCCCTGTATATTATTTTGATTTGGGTCAGAAAAAATTGCCAAATAAGTACCTACTTATTTTATAAAGCAACAATAACTTAACCATTTTAGAGACTCTAGGTGGCTCTACCTCCAAGCTTAAGTATAAGTCACGTATAAGTCGATGCGTTCCGCAATTTCATCCTAGTTGGCCCATGGTGTATTACCATATAAATATAGTCAATCAAACAAAGAACCTTATACTTTGTTAATTCGCTGTAGGTCCCGCGCCGTGCACGCAGATCCAGCCTCTTTCCGTATGCGTCTCGCGGCGCGCGCTCTTTACGAGCGCAATAAAACCGCGCGGCGACAGCGCGTCAGCTGCGCCGACGCAGCACCTCATGTCAATGAGTTACTCCGGCTGCCGACGCTGATGTTACTGGAAGCGTTTTGTATTTAGTTATGTTAAAGATTTGCTTAAAAGTATTAAGAAGTTTCTATAGTAAGAGAATGAAATTATGACCGTCATATTTTTCATAGCACTTTCGGGCGTTTTATTTCATTTTAAAATTATATGTATACTATCTAAATAGTTATGTATGTACATACAGCTTTTGTATTTTAAATTTGGGATGTACTTACTATAATGCATTAATTCTTCATCAATAAATAATTGGATATATTTTTTGCTGCGAATAAATAGGCGTATAGGCAAGTACGTACTTCACAAATGTTGATAGTTCTTGTTGTAAACAATGTGTAGTCGAGATAATATTTCAATTTGATTTCAAATTGCACATTAAAATCAGATAGATGACTAGAAACAAAGATATTAATGAACATGGGTGCCATTTGCACGGAGATGACTTATTTTATGTATATAATGTAACTAAAATTTAATTATTTTATTGGTACAAATGTGAAAAATAAAAATCTTAAAAATAACAACTAAAATACTAAATATTACAAACTAAATTAAAACTATATTAAAAACTAAACTATATCTAAAAAAGGCCCCTGCGGCATTGTGCCGAAAATGCTGGCAGCATTTGAATCGCTATGCTGATTCTTTGAGCAAGGTAGCTGCCACCTCTTCGGTCACCGGTGGCATCGATAAGCCTCTTCGAAATTTCTAAATTTAATTACTAGTTTTATACTATTAGCGCTTAAAACAGCGATATTCAGGGCGAACTTTAAAAAGTAATATATTTAGAATATCTGTTTAGTTGCTTATTTAAATTAGAATATTACTGTGCTGTGGTTATACCCTACCAGGGTACATACATATTATTAAGTTAGAGAAGATAAGAGCTAGAGTAAGATCTCAATTTTTTTTGTGTTAAGTATTTGCTCAGTAAATAAATAAAATAAATAAGTTTCGAACGCTTTTATGTCGTAGTTTTTACAAATGTTTTTAGGTATGTCCTTAAATTGTAATTGCTGTGGCTGTTCCAAGTAAAGGTTGATTTAATTCTTTGGAAGCGGTCACTGGCTAAATTCTGGCGGGCACACATACATGTCACTATAAATTCGTCAACGTCTCCATGATCGAATTTTAGATGCGAAGCGGCGATAACATGCGTCGTTTATTTTAAGTAAGTATCTAGTATACTAACCTTGTTAATTAATGTTTTTAAGCGGACACAGACAACACATGCATTTCGCTCTTACATTTATTTACACGTATTGAATATAACTTTTAACTTAACTTTTAACTTTTTGTGTTTTTATGTAAAATAAAGAGTTTTACAATACAATACAACTTTTTATGAATGGATATGGTACGTAGGATAAAAAAATCCTAAATAGTTAACTTATCTTGTTTAATTTCAAATAAATTGCATTTTACTGTATCTTTTCTTATGTACCTATAGATAGAGCCAACATTGTATCTTAGTTTCACATGTTTTTTTTGTGGTTAAACGGTGAAATTTTATGAAGTAAATAAATACATATATTTCAGGTTTAATATGAAGTAATATGTAGTATTTAAGTACATAGATACTTATAGGTATGTACGCAACTCAATATTTAGATGAAATAAAAATGTGAATCAGTTTAAAAATACATGGATAATAACAAACAGAGATGTATACTTAATATCGCATACGAAAAATAAAAGGAAACCGAAAAGGCATTTTGATCGTATAAGAGACGAGCACAAGTAAAGAACTCTTAATAAGTGTAGACTGCGAAAGATGTACGGCCAAGGACTTTAATTCATGAGCCTCAATGGAATCTTTTCTAAGGAAAAGTCATTATGATTTAATTAATACGCTGTCACTATGACTTACTGTGAAATGGTTCCATGGTGATTCATGAATTTATGTCCTTGACCGTACCTAAACATAGCATAAGCAACTATCAATTATCTTTTACTCAAGCGCGAGAGTTGCGGGCAACCGGTGGCTGCAAGTGATGGTTCATTGTGGCTTTTTAAGGAGTAGGCCTTGATGATCTTTCACTTGTCTTCTCCAGAGCAAACTTAGGGAACTCTAGCCCTTAGGCATCAACGAATACAAAGCCTCGTCGGAACGTAAAAGTGAAAGTTATGGACACCAAAAACTCGTTATTTTTATGTAAACGAACGTATCGGACTTTCTGCGTCCCCTTGAGATTGAGGGCTCTACATAGGGCCCCGTGTGCCCTTTGGAAAAAAATGGTGTTGGCCTTTACATAACTTCATTTCTTTACAGTTGAAGGTTTCATACAACGAAACGATACCTAAATAATTATGCAAATTGAGACATTGCAACTCTATGTTAGAAAAGCTAAAAATGTAGAGTCCATTTTTATGTAAAGACCTGAATATAGAATACCCCCTGGTCCCTGGTAGCCTGGTAGTAGGTAAAAACAAGCTGAGATATGTGATGCATAGGGAAATTCGTGTCTGTGCCGTTGACCAGCAGTGGTGTAGCAGTATAGCACGCGGCACGGAATGCCGAGGACCTGGGTTCGATTCCCAGTGTTGGTATTAACTGCCAATCGGCTCAAATTTGGGGTACTTAAATATATAGGCATTTGATTTATTCATGTTTTCTTTTTTTTTGGATACACATGGCACTTTGCCAAAACCATGCGAAAATTATTTTTAATATGGTTTCTTTTGACAAAATTCCATCTCTATCCAACGTTTATTTTAGCTCTTGAGGAGAATTAAGTATTTACTTTAAAATACATCCTGGTTTGAAATCACTAGTAAATATTTCATCCTCCGCCTAAGAATCAATGCTAGGTATCGTTCTTTTTTCAAAATAACACTGCAATAAAAACCTATAAGTACAAACTTAATCAGAAACGTCTATTCAAGGGATTTTATTCATAAAGCCTTTTTAGGAGCTATGTAATTGAAAGGCTAACTTTATAGTCAGCCCAAGCGTCCTGCGTACCTCACGCGAGCTTCTCAGAAAGGAGCTGACGTACTGAGGCACCCCGGCACCCCGCTGCGTTTTGGCCAAAGTGTCAAAATGTTCAAGCTAAACCGGCCCATTGAAACCAAAGTCTCAATATTACTTACCTGTCCAACAAAATTGATTCTTCCTCAGCCTTTTTTATTGCTATTTTCTTCAACGTACAGTACAATATCACGAGATTGATCTATCTACGCGTTGCATTCAATTTTCAGAGCGAAATAGTTTCAATAGCAACACTGCGTCCCCCTCAACAGAGTTCTTGGAAGGGTGCGCGTGAAATCGAGATGTCGTCAGGTGTGGCTTGAGATCTCAATCTGATTATTCGAACTCAATTTAGGGCACCCTTAGTAGAGTTTATTGATGTCATCAGTAAAACTTTGACTCTATGTTTACGTCAGTTCGACTGTCGATTTTACTGAATAGGTGGAGATGTTTTACATTTAGAAAAGCTGAAATACCTGTATGCGTAACGCCACGAGTAAAAAGCTTACCTACTCAAGTCAATGATAAAGTATTTGGGCAATACATTACATTGTTTCAAGCTATATAATGTGTCAATATTTAAATTCGTTCACGATAAAATCAGTCTTTATCTGGAATACGTTTTAATTGTTTCGGAGAATGTATTCAGCGCGCGTGTTGCCAAAACGGTTGTGAATTCAGACGGTGTAGCGCGGTACTTTGCCTCTGCGTCAAGTGATTCGTCAAACTGACTTGTGGGTTCATAACGTACGCAATACACGTCAAGGAAAAAGTTCAATTGATATTTCATTTGATCATGTTTCCTAGCTAACCCAAAGACCATTTAAAGTCGTGATTGTAATTAGAATAATAATTAAAGTAGACCGTAATAAGAGTCTGCCCAGCATTGACCTAGATTTATAAGGCACCGAAACAAAGTTAAGTACTTGTATGTTTAGTAGATGTCACGAACATTTATTGCTTTATTTTTTTATTATCAGTAAGGTCCAGTTGTTAGAAAAACTATTTGAAGTAAAATGTTACTGGCCGCAAATAAAATGTCAACGTTTTACAAAAGAAAAAGAGTACTAACTTTTTATTCCTGTCATTAATCGGGGTAATTAATTGCTCCCTCCCAGTAAAACAGTCTGTAATTGTTTTATTCTAATAACAATGTGCGTGTATGTCGTTCTCAGAGTCTCATTAAATATCTCTATAAAATTTCATCTATATAGGTCCAACGGTCTGACAGTGAAGAGAAAAAAAACAGACAGATGGATGGATACGAGTAGAGTTACTTTCGCAATTGTAATATTAGTATGGATGGATAGCTACAGTTCAGCAATCAACAGGTAGGTATGTAGCGTAGCTCAATTTCAAATTCCAAATATATTTAGCAACAGTCTCGTCGCGGTTGGCAGGTTGTGTTAGGGTTAGGATCTCGCCTGTTGATGTTAGGCTAGTTTGTAGGTTTTGGTGGCGGCTGGTAGGTAAAGACGATGGACGGCGGCACACACGAGCTTGCCCGCTATATAAATTCATTAGTTAAATCGCTGCCGGCGGCGTTTTATGTCGGTGACTTCAAAGGGCCGCCGCGCCCTGCCGCCGGGGGCGCTCGCCCGACTTTTTACTCAGAAAACTCTGTAAACAAAATGATATGGTGTCCGAATGTTTGATCCGCCTTTATTATCTGTATACAGAGGGCCGTATGGCCAGCGTACGCCCTCTCTTTGTGATAACTGTGTACTTGTACATTTGTTAAGCCGATTTACATTTAACACTTGAACCCCGATAATCCTTTGAGTAATACCCCGTCCACACCTGCGCGTAATGTTTTTAATAGAGAAAAACAAAAGCATTATTACATGTTTTTTTATGAATGCTATTTTAATTTCCTAGTAATTATGTTACCTAATTATTGGATTACATAAATAATACAATAATACTATCAATACTATATGCATGTTACGTTTTTTTTCCGAACGGAACGCCACCTATTGTGTTGAGTTTTCGAACGCATTTTTCATTTGACAGGGACTCGGTTCACAGTTCACAGCTAACGGCTTATTTAGTTGAATTTATGGTTAGAAACTTCATAGAGTCTTTATTTTGTTTGTATCTCATAGTGATTAACATAAGGAGTTTAAAATCAGTGGCAAAAAGGTAATCCGTATTGTGTGTTTAGAAGCTAATAATTATTAAATTACTAAATCCTAATAGGTAGTTGCATGCTTGCATGGCATACTATAGCATGTTCAATTGAATTACAAAAGCTTCCACGATTTTGCTTGGCAATGTGCCAAATGAGATGTATTGAAATGTAATATTATTGCTTACATTTTACATAATAATGTAGGTATAATAAAAAATAACGGTAGGATGCATGTCAACATTACTATGATTTAGAATAGATTATTATTATGCTCATACTAATGTTATCCTAAATAATCTTCTGTAACATTTAGCTGCTTGACTGATTACCCACTAGGTACTTATCTTGTAATTTAAAAGCACAGACGCACATAAACATCGTTTAATAAGATTATTTATTTCTATGTATGTAATTAATTGCTTCAGTTAATTGCAGTAATTTCCAAAATTTCAGTCAAATGATCTGTCGGCATAACGCATTGTTTATTTTTCATCCACCCTCTATTCCTCTCTTAGTCTCCCACCCCTTCGCTGTGCGAGCGAGACAACCTTATTACGTGTGTGGTCCCCAAGCGAGCAGGTTCGGCCGCTTCCGCCGCCGTTCGATCGTTTTCGTATCCCAGAACGGCAACATAACCGACCGAATCATGATGGCGGCTCAACAAATACTCAGTGTTGGTCGAGTCGCGCTAGTGTGTACACGTGAATGCGGCGTGCGTTAGTTTTGTAACGAAACTCGGTGCCGTTCCATGTTTCGAACCGTACAGTGCTAAAGAGAAGTGCAGAATTACTGTGTGCAAGTGTGTGGTTATGTGGCGGCGAGTGATATGACAGCGTGCGCCGCCAGACGGACTCCGGCCGTCTTCATGAGGATACTGGTGACAAGCCTGGCCCCGAGATCATGGTGGCTCCCGATTCCGAGGCTCCTTCGAATCCTCGGATAGTGCCAGCTACGCGCGAGAGTACCTCCGCTGCCGAGGCGCGCCACAGCGCCGACCTGTATATTCGCACCAGCTGGGTGGATGCAGCACTAGCTCTCTCAGAACTCGAAAAGGTACATCGTCAAAAACACCAATGTCAACAATACACCGCGTCAAGTTTCTAGGGTCATGCTCTTATAGCACGTGTGATTGTTTTTCTGCGAATGTCAATAGCGTTAAGGAACGCGGCAGTGGAGTGTGGCGCCGTCTAGTGGTTATTTCGTTTACCATTACGGCCCCGCATTATTTAAACATCCCTATTAACCGTATACAAATATCTAACTAGGTTCTTTCGCATCAAATAATGCAGATGCGTAATGCAATTAATCGTTAGCGTCATTAGCTAAGTATTTTACTGATGTTCTTTCTCCCAAAATAATAACTTAAAAAATGCTTAATTGACGAGCAAACATTTACGTAAATGGATAAATATATCGTTTTTTAACTTAACTATTAATAGATATTACTTTAAGGACCTTTTGAGTAACATCTTTTATGTTCTATAGGTACAATATTGGAATATAAAATTTTTTTGGCCCTTCGAACCGGATGCAGAATCTAAAATTTCTTGTTCAAAATTGGATTAGACAAAGTTACATGCTTAATAATGTGCACCAATTGTCCCGACACGGGTTACCTACGGGATCGCGGCGGTTCGGGGAAGGTAGCGCTTCCTAGAAGGCTGTAAACGCCGCCCTGCGGTGGTCCGGAGTTCGCCCCCAGCATTCGAGCAAGCCTTTTGCCAAAGTTTTCGATGCCTTTTACAACCCCTCTCCATTTAGATACTACCACCGGCTACTAGCTTAACATCGTTTTAACTTGTTATCGTTTTATATTATAATTGAAAAGCAAAACAAATATTGATAAATGTATCAACACTATATAGAGATCTTATGGATCCAAAACTCTTATGTAATTGATTAAATTTAGCAAAAATACTCTACTCCCTCCCACTTAAAATCGCGACGTGAGTTTTTTTTTTATTAAATAATAATCAAATTATAACGAAATTTGGTTTTACGCGACAACAAGAGCATAAAAAATATGCGATTTAAAACAGCCATTCACAAAGTGTGTTCAAGGTCCCAGTAAAGTACTTAATATACAATATAAATACACAATATAGTGTAAATAACAGTGTAAATAATGTATTCTGTACTGTAAGGTTGTTACAATTCACTCAAATAATATGATTTTATTAGTTACACATAAAACCAATTTTTGACTAATTTAGGGTTGGGGCAATAATTGGGCAAAATATTGTTTCTTTAATATTGTGATTGTTGATTTAATTTGCTCAAATTTATTTACCAATTTTACACATACATTTAAAAAATCACTGTTATCACACAACTCCGTCACCACTAACTTATTATAAGTACGAACCTTCAAATTAAAAATATAACCCTAAAAACAAATAACCAAAGAAAAAGTTCACTTTAAGACCCACGTGAACCAAAACAGCTGTAATTCGTGGTGAGCTATGATGTAGGTGGAAGTTGTTCGATCGTATGCAAGATGAAGCAATTAAGGCGCAGCGGGGCAGGGGGCGGGGCGGCGCCGCACGCGCAGCGCTACGGGCGCGGGCGGCGCCGATAGAGACATCAACGCGGCGCATGCCATACTTACTCTACTAGAAGAGAAACCCGGCCTAATGATCGCTGTTATTACGAGGAAATTGTTACCGTTAGAGTAATTTCTTAATAGATCAATAACATCATGAAAATGCAGCTAACATAATATGTTGGCTTATAAAATAAATGAAATAAAAAAATACATAAACAAAACATATAAAAAACAATTTATTTCTACCTCGCTCCTCCGCTACCAGTTATAAACAATGTAAAAAAAAATACATTCCTTGATATGGATATCCGGTAAGTAACGCCTGAATTGATCAAATAACGGAAAAAAACATAGTGACTTTAATTACAAATATGTACTTTCAAATCATTTTACCGCAATGTTACAATACGCTCTCGAAATCAGAAGTAATGGATCCTTCACAGAAAATAAAACAAAAAGAATGCTGTGCAAGATTCTACAAAGTTTAAAGTCTTGCCTGGTCGGACCGCACAGAGCTTGCGTCGTGGAATTGAGACATCTTGTGGTTTCCGATCGCGCATCCTTTTCTCTCTTAGTGAAGAAGTAGTTGCTTTTCTTTCCTTACGGGTTATTCCCCGTCTCTTTCCCACTTGGTTTTCCCACAGATCTTTTGTCTTTGTCCAAACATTGAGCACTTCACGGCGACGGTCAGCAGCTGCGCCCGAGACCCTTTTAAGATTGTACGAGATTCAGAGAAACAGTCGACTCTGCTGATGGTTTCTGGAAGTTGCTAAAATAAGTAACAGGTAGGAATGCGTGAAGACAGTGTTTTGTTTGTTAAATCTTTGTAGATAATTGAAAGAGTTTCTCTGTATTTATCGTTAAAATCAAAACTGTCTTTTGCTCTCCCGTAAAAATCGAAGATAGAAGTACAACTGTGAAATATCTAAACCACGCGCGTGATAGTTCTGCTTTTGCTATATAAATATATGTCTATTTGAGATATTATGCTAATTAACGAAATCTACATTTTACAACAACCGAAATTAGCAGAGCTCAGATGATAATTGGTCTCGTTTATCTTCCGACTAATAAGGTAATGGAGTCCAATAAAAAAACAGCAGGTTAGCGGCATGTGGGTTAGCCACAAGCAATTTAGGTATCAGATTTCGCCACGCGATTGGCGCACCCGCAACACGTGACCGTGTACACACTTCATTCCACATCACTTACGGTTATTCTCATATCTGCCCTCCGCTTCCGACCCAGTAGCTTCACGCCGCCAGCTGGTCTAATTGCTTCCACTGGTGGTCTCTCATCTCTACAATGTAGGTGCCTGTTCACTAGTAACCTAGTGCTTTAAGTACTGATAAGGTTGCTATCATATGCTGCTCAAACCGGTTACGCTGTTCACTACTAGGCAACTTTCTCGGGATTATTAACTCGTACGCCGCGGCCGACGTGCTTTACAGTTTACAAAAAGCAAGTTTGTTGCTTTATTTTTGTTGACTAAAGTATGTTTTTTATACCTACATTTGTCTGTATAATTCGAACGATGAACCTTATTTAAATTTCGAGCTCACGTCCGTCGCTTCATTGCTCAATCATTACTTGCATTTTGCTGGGTAGTGAGTATTTTGCGTTTTGTAGTTGAACGTTGAGCCTTGAAAATCTCGTAAATGACATCAAAGTTGTAAAATTGTCATTGATATTCAAGCGTGTTCGATCGACGTTTGCCGAGTGACCTGAGGATGTCTTTGAGGATGATTACCATACCAGACAATAACTGCCGCTTAAACTTAAGCTCGGTGATCAAATAAGCCAATTAAAATTAACTGGCAATAAACTTAACTGTAGTTCAGCTTCCAGTTTTATAATATAGGTAACATATGTTCAAATGTACCTCTTGTATGATTGATGGGGTTATCAATGTTTGGCAGATTCATTGATGGCCATTAATATGAAGATATGAGACCACCGGTGCAGTTTTTTAACTGATGCTTTTCATACTGCCTGTCGTTTCATGAAACAGAACAGTGGAACTACTTATAACCAGAACCTTAGAAACTGGAACTCGTATTCTGGATGCCGTTTAAGGTTATGGTAACTACTATGAAGCAACTAAGCGCACGATGCCTCGTGCATTCTGATGGGATAATAGAGGCCCACACTCACGGCCCATTATATGCAGATCCGGAACACAAGCGAAGCCCGCCGCCGTGTCGGTCGAAGTCGATTGATGCCAGCGGATGTCAAAGATCGCGCCACTCAACCTCCGCTCAGTCACTTGCTGAACTAAAACAAACGCCGAACACGAACACGACATACATGATTGATATATTCAATGTTAGAGATCTGTTTTAATACAGGCAGAACAAAAACTATGCAATTTATGAACCAATGATAAGAAATACGCAAATGTAAAAACAAACAAAACGCCAGAAGCACCTGCCGCAGAGATTTATACCGAGGAAAGACTTTCTGTAAATCCAAAATGACATAACTACCGTCGGAAAGGTTATTGAGAATATTTACAGCTTACTGGTTTTGTTCACGTAACATGTAAACTATTTGAAGTTAGTATATTTTTTAAATTCATTATTTATAAGCTCATTATTAAAGGTAGGCTATTATCTTGTATTTTTTAAAATGTTGATTATTTTAATTCATAAGGAAAATTATTATCTAACAAAATTAGGAATGAATTGAACCATTTAAAGACACTTTTAGAGCAATTATAATGTTTATTGAAGTAGGTAATTATTACAACTCTCTTGACCCGCGATAAGATACGTTCAACTTAAAAGCGGGCGAAGAATCACTCGGCAGCTGCTTTATACTTCTTAAATTATCTTTTGACGGTTTCCTGTCTGATGATAAAGTGCTGTGTTTACTCAATAGTGTTTAATTATAGTTTGTCAAAATTATTTTTAGTACTTTACATTGGTATCTGATTAGTCACTTGGTCCTGCCTGTAAAGACTGCTACATCAGAAAATTTAAACGTTTTGCCCACACCGGGGTAGTCATGTGGACATGCTGCTGAGGGTCATGCTCTTATCTTACAGGAAGTGAGACCAGTGCTTTGAGGATTATGGAAACTAGTTCACTTCATACTTATTACGTAAGCTCATTTAGTAAAATATTTCGAAAGACAACGTCTTTAAAAGCCATTGACAAGTGGTGTATGTGGCGTGATTACGCGTCTGGCCGTGAAATGAAGCACCAGCAACGTGAGTTTAAGACGTAGTGGGTTTGCTACGAGCGAATCGTGTTGTAATCAGGGTTGCCGTATTTGGTACCTGAATGAAGGGTCTGCGCGGTGGTGGTGCAGTGCGGCGTACGCGCCACGTGGGCTGCGCGCGGGGCGCGGGGCCGCGCGGGCGCATTCCGGCCGTGACGTCACGCCCACCCAGCGCGCTCGACATTCACCGCGCCCGCACACTATACGAACTGTTCTGTCTCTCGCTGTACCTATCTTCTATTAAAATATTATTGCCGTATTTATTTGTTGATGTTGCGGCGGTAAGCTGGGAGCATACTACAGTTCAGCGAACTCGTCCGCTCCCGCACCTACCTCATACGGTTCCGATTGAAAATATGTATGTGCCTTGGAATCCGCTTGGGTTACTAACGATGATACGAGTATAATTGATGCTGTCAGGTTTTCGTTTCATTTTCGCGGGGGTGTTATGTAGCAGTAGCGACTCCTGACCTCGGCTTACGTTACGTCAGTCATGGTAATTTAATAAGACGCAACTGAACGAATTTACGATACACGAGATAGCTTTGAGCACTTCTAATAACTTTTACGTTAGGTACGTTGCTTAGACAGGGTGATAGTTGTAGGATTTATAGGCACTTCGAAACTGTACCTACTTATTTCGATACTACTAGATCGGTGCAAATGTTAAAGTTAAGTAAAAGACGACGTAACGGTAACATCCAGAGGTTACCTCTACATACAAACATACAGATAAAAAAAGTTTACTTCTGTATATTAAGATAGAAAATGATATCAACTGCAAGTCTGTCCCCTATAGCTAGCATAACAAGGAAACGTG
Organism: Choristoneura rosaceana; assembly: GCA_037349165.1. Classification (NCBI taxonomy): domain Eukaryota; kingdom Metazoa; phylum Arthropoda; class Insecta; order Lepidoptera; family Tortricidae; genus Choristoneura; species Choristoneura rosaceana. Next base: position 6,989,928 of record JAZBNJ010000026.1, read on the forward strand.
TTTCTATTTTCGTATTGATATACATATATCGGATATATATCAAGTATAGGTACATATATAATGATATATATCTTCGAACCCGGCTTTTTATGTAAAGAGATTATGGTTTAAGTTAATTCTAGCTTGATAAAGACTGATGATAAATCCGTCGCATAAAATTAGTCATTTCGCAATGACATAAGTTTCAATTAACTTTACTATTTAGCTAGTAGGCTTAGGATCTGTTTATCCACCTATTGATAAATTTCAGCGTAACAGATAAATGATATGCCGTCTCTGTTTATTCGGACAAAACAAACAGCGACGGTATCACAGATATCGGTCACATAAAATTTATCAATGAGTGGTGAAACAGGTTAAAGGTACCCCAGTTCACCTTAATTTATATTCACGCTTGATATCCCAAGTTCAACTGTTTAAATAGACATTTCAGCTCCTACCAATTCCAATTCACGCTTAAACTGCTAACCCGATTTACATGAAATTTGGTAGGTATAGAGATAATTTCAGACATTGGAAAGGACATATAAATATTATAGTTTTTAATCCCGGAAAATTGCTACGGAAAAGCGATAAATGAATTCATGGCAGACGAAATCGCGAGCAAAAGCTAATGATTAATAGGTAAACATTCATTCTTTCATTAATACTAAAACTTTATAGTATAAACGACTTTACTGATTCATGAGCAAGAAAAAAGGGACGGACTGAGCGACAAGTGAGACAACGGCGCGCGTACTAGCGGGGCATGTGAACATTGTAAACAATACAAAAAGTGCTTCTTCAAATCAGACTTATCAAACAATAACGATTAAAATAATAATGTTATTGTTAAAAAAAATGAGGCACCGACTTCAGACTAGTAGAAAATTATTTTCATGGTTTTTTGTAGTCGGTTAAATTTTTTGTTATATTTTTTTTTTGTTATACTGATAAATAGAGTTTAACTCAAAATTCGAAGCAAGAAGTGGAACTTTAAAGTTCAAACGCATGTCAAACGCAAAGTAAAAGTGACAAAGTAGTAAAGTATAAATATTTTGACCTCGACTGTACTTAAATTGTTGTTATCCACCAAATAACACATCCATAATATCAAACTTAAAATCAATCCGATCACGGAAAATTTGTACAATGAAAACTTATATTTAACTATTGTTTTTAAACTATCCAATACCTAACGTGCATTAGATTACAAAATTATTGTTATATTGCGTGTCTGATTACTGCTTACCTCACCTGCAACAGTCACCATGCAGGCTCAGACAGCGCGTTCTGTGGATTTTGCTCAATGTATTAGATATGAAAGTGAACTGAGAAAATTACTTTGCTCACCCACGACCCTTTGATAGCTAAGCTGCTACGCAGCAAGAATGTGTGTTCATGCAGTGTGGTGATGGTGATAGAAGGGTTTGTGTGGAGAGTGGAGTGTGGAGGAACTGCATGAACACACATTTTTTGCATAAACATAGCTCTCTAGCATAAGATCGCGCACGGGTGAGCAAAGTAATTGCCTCAGTTTATTGATATGGATCTCCGCAACCTACTGGTAACGACTAATTCAATAAATTAAGTATGTAAATCCTATCCTATCCTGCTAATATTATAAATATATATGTAGTTTAATTTAAAATCACAGTAAACCCTTTATAAAGGACTCTGGGCGCTAGAAGGATAGGACAATCCTGAAATATATCCTGAATAGTGTACAGTGTCAGAAAAAAATTGTTCATCCATATAAAACAGTTCACAAATGAATCATTTGGGAAAAATATTTTGAAAACAAAAAAAACATTCCTATTCAAGAATTCGAACTCAGGGCCTCGTGCACCGTAGTCCACGCGTGTACCAGAACGCCAACTTGATCTACGCTGAGTGTCGAAATAAAGGGTGCGCAGCCAGGGCGAAGCGCCAGGACCGAACATATTTTTCACATAATACTAATATAAGAGGAATTAATTAAAGAGGTGGTAGGACCTTGTGCAAGGTCCACCCGGATTGCTACCACCATCTTGCTCGCTAATCCTGCCGTGAAGCAGCAGTGCTTGCACTGTTGTGTTTCGGCGTGGAGAGCAAGACAGCCGGTAAAATTACTGGCACTTGAGGTATTCCATCTTAGGCCTCTAGGTTGGCAACGCATCTGCAATACCCCTGGTGTTGCAGATGTTTATGGGCGGTGGTGATCTCTTACCACCAGGAGACCCACTTGCTCGTTTGCCTTCCTGTCGAATAAAAAAAAAAATTATAAATAATTAACGATAGAAATAAATCTTATTTTGAATAGATAGTTACCGTTATGAAAAACAATATTATGACTTGAAATGTTTTCTTATTAATGCCATTATTAGTAAGAAAATTATGACATTCGTCTGTTATGAAGGAAATTTTTCTGAAAAACAACATTATGAGTTGAGATATGTTCTTTAGTAATGACATTATGAGTAAAAAAAATTAACACTATCTGTTATGAGTTCCGATGTTAGTAATAAAAAATTATGAAGAAAAAAAGCATGAGGAAAAAAATAATGACGAGTGATTATTATGAACACAAATGGATAGTAAAATAAAAATAAAATAGGAATAAGAATTTTATGAGAGTCAATATGGACCCCGAAATAAACCATCGCTTTCGAGTGAAATAAGTTTATAGGTACTTAATAAAAAGAAATTTGTGATGAAGCAACAAATTAGCAATTTTCGGATTTTTTCCTTTACTTGTGCTGTATAACAGCTTCCTTTATGCCAAATTATTCTAGGTCTACTGGAAGTACCCTATAGTTTTGATTCCACTGCGAAATGTATGAAAAATTAATGTGGAAGCTTTATTTGTTTTACAGCTTCAAGGGGCCGCAGGCATAATTATTCGATGTTAATTTCAACTTACAACTCCATGCGTTCCCCAGAAAGAGGTCTGTGACAGACAGACGGACAACAAAGTGATCCTATAAGGGTTCCGTTTTTCCTTTTTTAAGTATGAAAAAAAAGTAACAATTTTAAAATTTTACTACTTCTAACATTTGTGGTAGAGGCATCGGGGGTTTAATTATAACCTCGAAGTGTTGGGCCTCTGCAGTACGGCGCAACGCTCGCACATTGCCCTCGTCTAGGCTTGCCTTGGCCTTGCGCTTGCACATGTGTTTTGACAACAGTGGCGTCATTATGACGTGACACTTCATTCATGATTACTGAGCGAGTAGTTTGAGTTTACTAGTTTTTCTAATTGCCTACTGAATGAACCTACACTTAATCAGTCAATTTATTGTCACGTTTTAGATGTTTCTTAATTACCGCCTGTTTTAACATTTGCTACATACTTTTTTAAAGTTTTTCTATTTCTTGCTTTTTCATTAAAATAAAATTTACTTAGATCGATAAGTTTACTACTTTTAGTAGGTAATGTTATCAAGACTAACAATGTTACTATATGTATATTCGATTCATCCTTCCGTGTCTTATCATGTAAACAAACACTTCTCGAAGACACAGACACACTTTTCTCTTGGATTAGAAATAGAAATAGAAATAGAAATCGTTTATTTCTTAGAATATGGTAGGTACAGGTAGTTATTATCATAATGTCAACAGCATATTCTGCCAGATCTGGCGTAGAAATATTAATAAGTAGGTATGTCACAAAAAATACGAATAAAATTGTCATTAGGTATAAATATGATATAAATTAATTTAACTTAAAATTATTACTAAAATTTTACATAATTATCTCATAAAACAATTAAAATAAAATAAAATTAATGATTTAAAGTGACATTATTGATTAAATGATTGCTTATTAAACAATTCTTGTATAAAATTTTTGGAACAATCAACTAATTTCATAATTTAAAAAGTCAGCAACGGAATAAAAACATTTGTCAAGTAACCAGTCGAACAAGGTTTTTTGAAATTTCTTGTTACATAGCGGTTTCATGTCATTAGGCACTTTGTTGTATATTTTTATTGCCATTCCATATACGTTTCCACTGTAAAGTTTGATACGTTGCCTAGGTACATACAACTTGTGTGGATGTCTCCCATTTATTTTTTTATAAACAGCATTATGCAGTGGAAAATAGTGAGTATGGTTTCTAAGAAATTTAGCAACTTCTAGGATGTACATACAAGGCAAGGGCAAGATTTTTAATTCTTGGAATATTGGCTTACAATGCGCCAGGTAGGTAGCCCCATACATAGCTCTTACACATTTTTTTTGTGTCACGAAAGCTTTTTGGGTGTCCACTGAATTACCCCATATAATTAGGCCGTAGCGTAGTATGGAGGAGACATACCCATGATACGCTGACACAGCAGCCTCCCTAGAAGCCACAAGCTTAAGGCGCCGCAACGCAAAAACGAACCTGTCTAGCCTATTACAAATATTTTCTATGTTTCTTCCAATTCAGGTGTTTATCGATGGTAATGCCAAGGAATACAGTTGAATCTACGTTTTCTATAATCGTATTATTGTTTAATTTTACATTTATATTAACATCAAGAGAATTATAAGTCTGGAAATTGATAATTTTGGTTTTTTCAATATTTAACATTAATTTATTGTCAGTCAGCCATTTCATAGCGTTGAATATCTCATTATTTGTTTCTGCTTGTAAGTCATTTTTGTTTTTAGATTTAATAATTAAAGTAGTGTCATCAGCAAATAATATAGAATTATGTTTTAAGCATTTTGTCAAATCATTAATAAAAAGCAGAAAAAGGAGAGGCCCCAATACACTTCCCTGTGGAACGCCATTTGTATTAAGTTTAGGTGTAGATTTAAATACACATTTTCTACTATCTACAATTCTCGTTATTTCGACGTACTGCTTGCGTTCGGACAAGTAACTTTGAAGCCAGCAATGTGCTTTTCCTCTAATTCCGCACTTTTCTAATTTGTTAAGCAGAATATCATGAGAAACGAGGTCGAAAGCTTTACTCATATCCAGAAATACTGCTAATATCGATTGCTTATCATTTAATGATTCCGTAATCTGTTTGACTAGAGAGAAACATGCTAGTGATGTTGAACTATTCTTTCTGAAGCCGAATTGGTTTGAATGTAAAATTTTCATCTTTTGAAAAAACAAATCCAACCTGTTGTACATTGCCCGCTCGAAGACTTTTGACAACACAGGAATCAACGCTATAGGTCTGTAATTTGTCATTAGCTCTGGATTACCTTTTTTAAATAATGGTTTAATAACAGATAGTTTTAACCGTTCAGGGAAGCAACCCTGTTCGAAAGACTTATTGATTATATATGCAAGAGGTGCAGCTATCTGATTTGCACATTGCTTTAGTATTTTAGTACTTAATTGGTCGTAGCCTGTTGAATGAGTGTTATTCAGCGAATTTATTATTTTAACGACTTCAGATTCATTTACAGGTGAGAGGAAAATACTGTTAGAGACGATATCCACATAAGGAACTTTAATATCGTTATTTGTATTTATCTGCGCTTGATTTATAAAAAATGTATTGAAAAGTTCGCTAATTTCCGTAGGTTCATTAAACTTAACTCCGTCTACTAAAACCTCGTTTATCTGGGATTTACTAAAGTTATTTAGGTTTAAATTGTTTTTGATGACATTCCATGAAGCGCTTCCCTTGTTTTTAGATTTTTTTATAAACTGAATGTTGTTTATTTGCTGAGATTGTAGCATGCATTTTTTTAGGATTTTGGAATACGTTAAGTAAATCGCTTTGTTATTTTTTTTGTGTTGATGTTCGATGCGATATTTAAAATATAACTGTCTTTTTTTACGACAACATGCCCTTAACCCCTTCGAAATCCATTTATTTTTTACAGGTTTATTCTTCATTTTGACTCGAGTCAGTGGAAAACATAAATTATAAAAGAGCATGAGAGTGTCATGAAATATCTCAAAAGATTTGTTGCAATCCTTCTCCTCATACACTTCAGCAAACGTTAAGGATTCTAAGTATTTACAAAACTTATCAACATTCTCTTGACTATAGTCACGCTTTTCTTCGTACCACTGATTACTTTTTTTCTTGAGCTCACCTGTCTCCGGAACATAGCATGATAAAGATTGTCCCGTATCGTGATCAGACAGACCTAAACTATGGACACCAGATTCTATATTGGAGGGATGAAGATTGGAAGCAATAAGATCTATACAGGACGTTTTCCTTGTGGGTTCGTTTATATTGATCGTTATATTGAAGTTCATCAATAGGGATTTTAATTCTTTTGCCTGACTACTATTTTTCAATATATCGATATTCCAATCCCCACACATAATAATTCGTTTATTATTCTTATATGTTATTCTATTTAGAAGAACCTTTAATTTGTGGAGAAATAATTTAATGTTAGAGCCTGGTATTCTATAGATGCATATAATTATTAAGTGATAGTTAACAAACTCAATGCCACAACACTCAAAATAAAATGGAGCAGATAATTCAGTACAAATTTGAAGTGGTTTATAGTCTAATCCCTGCCTAACTATTATGCAAGAACCACCACGCCGTTGCTGAGTTCTTGAAAAACATGCAGCAAGTTCATAATTAGGCATTCTTAAATTATACTCAGATCCTTTTTTCATGAAAGTCTCACAAAGACAAATACAGTCAATTGTACCAATTTGCTGAGAAAGCTCAGATATTGTTACTTGAAATAATTCATTTTTACTGAGGACACCTGCGATATTTTGATGAAAAATTCGCAGGTTGAAGATGTTTCTACCTTTATCAACGAAAAAACGCGTCATCATCATTAATATCGGAAGTTATTCCACAGTTATTACTCAAATTATTGGACATGGTTCCTAGACTATTTTGAATATAAAGTATAAATTGTTTGAGACTTGCGAATACAGATTTAATACCTAATTTTGTAATTTTTCCCGAGTAATATGAAAACATATTAAGTGACAGATCACGGTTTGTGTCAAAGACATAGGCATAATTATCACTTTGAATATCCATTGCTAGAGCTTTATTAAATATCTCTACCTTATAATTGTATATCAGAGCTCCGCATATATATGTGGGAAGACAGACGATTTTATTAGTGTGTGCAATTTTTTGCAGTGATTCCCGTACAAAATTTATCAACGTTGACCTATTTTTAAACTCATCAAGATCCTTTTCGCCTAAAAATATAACGCAAAAGTCATTCATGGTATAACTTTTTAGTTCACTTTCTAGCCTACTCAAAAGTTCCTTTATCCCTCCGTAGGGCACAGCGTAGTGATAGTAGTTGACGTCTTGACCGAATGCTGCTTCTAGTGACTGAAGCGTCCCTTTGTTCTTGTGGTTACTAAAAATGCAGAGTTTAGGTTTTTTCTGATCGGGTTCCAGGTTTGTAGCGCCAATATTGCAGTCTCTTGCTGGAGTGGTAATAGCTTTAGTACGTTGATGTAAAGGACTTGGGCTCTCAGAGTCCTGGTTGTTTTGCTGACTTGTTTGCTCCATAGAGGCGTTATTTGAATTTGTCCGATCCAATTCCAACTTATTTCTATTTAAATTATTTTGTTTTGACTGTTTTTTGCTCTTTGATATCTTAGAAGTGGATGAACAAATATGGGTAAGCTTCTTTATCGTTGTTTCGTTATCTTCTATACGTTTCCTTAATGTACCGTTTTCCAATATTAAGCTTTGAATTTCATTCTCAATTCATTACACAATAACCATCACTTAAAATGTTCCTGTATACTTAAAGAAACTCACAAAGTATTGAAATCAACCGATTAACCACTGAAAAATATCATTTCTAATAAGGTTGCCTTCAATAATTGAAGGAACGATTGAATAACTTCAAAAATGTCTGACATTGCAGTGTCAAGATTGTCTTTGGAACGGATTGAAAAGTATTGATGGGAAACGACAACTTATCGATATGGATAAATGTGGCAATTAATACTTCATGTAGAAATTTCGGAAAATGCATTGAAATCAATCATAATAATTACTCGGAATTGCGTTGTGGTTGATTTCAATATTTATTTTAAACGAGGACGGACACGGACAGTGCGTAGGTATCTATGGTTATGCTAAACGTCATTTCATATTGAGTTGAATCTTAAAAAAGTAGAAAAAATATAATGAATACTTAGCTGTAATGGTGTTCAACCACTCCCCTAGAGGAAAATAAAATAAAATAAAAAGAGTTGAATCTAGAAATGTCAATCGTTTCGCTACTTCGCTTGATGTCATACGTTACGTGTGCTCTTTTTGTGATAAGTATTTCTGACGACTTGGCTTGCTTATGGATTTATTTACGTTAATAGCAAAATAATCGGTCACGGTTTATGTACATTTTATCGACTTTTCCAACCACTAGTCATTGTCTATTACCACCTGTGACATCACGTTTGTATACATGATAAGACACGGAAGGATGAATCGAATATAGATCTCTTTACTCACGTCCAATGGCATTTCTTGTTCCACATTTTAGAAAAAAAACCGGCGAAGAGCGTGTCAGACACGCTTGAAATAGGTAGCCATTACGAAAAAATTAAGTAATATTTTCTTAAGGATTTCGTATTTTGTACGGAATATTCCAAGTTTAGGTACATATTTTATATCTTAGGCTGGTATTTACTTTTAAACTACTATTAATTCTCAAGAAAACTTAACCGTTATGGTTTTCCTTGTAAGTTTGATATACTTACTACCATCCTGACTTTTTTCAATTTTTTCCACTTACCGGTTTAAGTTTTAGAGGGGACGTTCCATTTTAACGAAAATTTGCGCTTTAAAGTTGAATATTTTGCAAAAAAATCACTGAATCGAAAAATCGTTTTAGCAAATCCCTAATGGTTTTAAAATACCTATCCAACAATACCCCACACTATAGCGTTGGATGAGAAAAAAAAAATCACCGCCACTTTACGTCTATGGGAGGTAATTACCCTAAAAAAAATTGTTTTTGAATTTTTAATTGTACCATTTTGTCGGCATAGTTTACCTATATATCCGTGCAAAATTACAGCTTTCTAGCATTGATAGTCCCTGAGCAAAGCCATAGACCGACAGATAGACAGACAGACATGGCGAAACTATAAGGGTTCCGTTTTTGCCATTTTGGCTACGGAACACTAAAAAGGTGGTAAGATATTAGTACCTACCTCGGTACCTATTTAATACGTTTATGGACATTTCTCTACTAATTAGAAAATCGTTGTCTTGAGCCTTTTTTGAAAAAACGTGTTCTGGTAAATGCCAAAGAAAAATGTTTCTGCGTATTTTTACCATATTTTTAAACTTTTCTTATATTATACTAAAAATAAAAATAACTACTTATTTTAATAAAAAAAAATTAAAACCCTAAAAAACAGTCCCTTGACATATTCCCAACCCAGAATTTGATAAGTATCAGATAGTATTAGCCACGTGTAACAATTTAGCAAGATTTCTCTTTGAACTTCAAAAGATGATTACCTACTTTGAATACACCATTGATGATAATAAAGCAGTATTTCAATTAATATTGCAGTCATTTTTAATCAAACATCATCCCAAGAGTACACAAACAGTACCCTGTTGCCTGATATGATTAAGTAACTGGGCGACCGAGCTTTGCTCGGGCTAAAAGCATAAGGGCTAAGATCATGTCAGTTAAGCTAAGTATACTGAGACATCTTTCTAGTTCGAGCTTCTACTACTACTAGCTAGAAGAACCTATATGTATATAGCATAGCGACAATTTGAAGTGTAACAGTAAGTACCTAAGCGAACAGATATATACCAGAGATCTATATGTATAAAGTGAAGGAAGCATTGTACAGCTGAATAAGTATGTACCTACTACATAATCTGCATGAAGTACACGAGAAGTTGCAAGAGATGCTAGTCTTGGAATAACAATAGAGTAGAAAAGTAGGTATCTATAGTCACAGCTTAGAAGATAGCAACGATCGAAAACGACAAACTGACAACATTTTTCGAGCAACAGTTCGTCGCCGTTGTTAAGCGTCGAAGCGAAGTCGGGGTGCCATTAGCCCGCCGGATGGCGTAATCGTGCGCTCAACACGGACGTCGCCGATTGAGTTATTATTATGTAATTAGTAAGCGGTCCGAGATTCGGGCCTGTGGAGCCCTGCGAGGCGCCACGGGAGCGCCGCCGCGGGCCGACGCTCATTAATCACAATCAACTCGGAAATTATTTCCAAGTTTACAAGTTTCGTGTTATTACGTCTGCCGCCAATGATACCCCTATGAAGGAAAGATTAAAAAATTAGTCTGTCATCTAAAAAAGTCAAAAATAAATGCACGGTCATAATTAAGTACTAATTTATTCCTATATCTAACTAAACTTTGTCTTCGTTTTTAAATATCTAATGTGTAGTGCAAAGTGCAGCCCTTGCCACGGGTACGCACGACTACTATTGTAAAGTATGCCCACCTACCTCCCACGAACTGCACAGGCACAGTCGAGGAAACTGCGAATCAGGTACCAAGGTGGAACCTTTGTGCTACTAATATCATGTTGATTTACGAAATTTATTCTCAAAAGGTTCCACTTTGGTACATGGTCCAGTTTTTTCGACTGTATGTATTACATACGGAGCTGTGCCTTTAACTCGCAATGGCGAACTGCATAGACCTGTTTCCACTGAATAAGAAGTCATAAGCGTGTTTCTCCGCTTCGCTCAGTCCACTACCTTCCGGCCGGGCAATAAGCTTTTTAGTGGCAAGCGGGTAATAAGGATGTAGTCAGTGGTCGTATTTTATCAGTTCTGTGCCTATAACCTAGTTAGAATTTCAAATTCAATGGCAAAACGTATACTACTCAACCATGTTATTTAATCCAATGAGTTACCAATAATTCAATTAGGCAACCACGCAAACCGTACCAGCATAAAGCCTTTTGCAACAATTTAAGCGCAAACTATTCAAACACATAGAACGAACTAGTTAAACCTACCAGAGGCGTAGAGTTGTAGTGATAATGATAACGATATATGGCAAGATTGGCAAGCTTGTGTTCTTGCACTAACTGTAAAATGTTGCATCCGAAGACATATTTACTTTTACCTCACTTCATTATCAGCCGGAAGACGTTCACAAAGACGTTGAACTGAAGACGATGCTGAACAAATCATTCCATTGAGAATGCCACAATGCAGGACAAATCACCACTTGCATCCGCTAGTTGCCTAAAACTCTCACGATCCATCTAATAGGAGGCATGCCAACGCCTCCTGCTATATGCGAATGCCTCATTACTGCATACTCGTACGTACATCAATTTTAATTATGTCAACTGTTTATTTCATTAGTTGCTTCCAATGAAAGCAACTGGATGTCCATGGAGGTCCTATGTCTAACAGTGGACGTCCTACGGCTGATATGGTAATGATGATGAACGTTCATTTGTGTGCAGGGTAACATCGAAGGCGGGCGCACCTCGCTCTGGATCCGCGCCTGGCTGCAAGAGCAGCTGTTTGTGCTCGGCTGCTTCCTGCAGGGCGACGCGGGCAAGGTCCTCTTCGTGGCCATCCTGGTCCTGTCCACCTTCTGCGTCGGCCTCAAATCCGCGCAGATACACTCCAGAGTCGATCAGCTCTGGGTTCAAGGTAAAAGATACGACCTCGTTTCCGTTGTTTCAAACTATGTATATGTATTCAACTGACCCTGTACCTACTACGAAGTGTAAAATTCGAACATCTTATTTTGCCATCCCGCTGATACTAATATTATTTTAATACGAAAGTGAGAGGGACGGTACGACATGAACTTCGATTTTCGAATTTTGTAGTAACCCTGCTGTGCCTATACCTTATTTTCACTAATCGAATCGATCTATGTATCAAATATCTGATGTTAAATGAAGAATCCCGATTTTTTTTTACCGCAGTATACTTAATTACCTACTTCCTACATTAGTCACAATCACAACACAACTTTACTGTGGATTGTTTTAGTTAAGTATTTATTTTCTTTTCGCCAAATCACTGAGGAAGTGCAACTGGCAACTGAGGTACGCGCTCATATTTCGTGTTTAGCATGTTGAGCAGAGTTGCACGAGTATGTACATCTATTTGGTTGTACCTTGTTTTGCATAACAACTTTTTGCCTATTTTCACTTTGCCTAATTTTAGATTACCTAATATCACTTAACCTAATGTTTCATTTTACCTAGTTTTCATTTTACTGAAAGTCATTTTACATACGACTTACTTTACATAATTTTGTTTTGCCTAATTTTAAGTGATCTAATTTTCAATTTGTATAAACTTATATTGTATAATGTTCAAATGACATAATTACGTTTTGCCTAATGTACATGTTGCATAATTTTCATTTCATATAAACTTATTTCGCATAATGTTTGATTGATATAATTATATTTTGCCTAAAGTACATGTTGCATAATTTCACTTTGTATAAACTTGTTTTGCATAATGTTTGACTAACATATCTGTCTTACATGTTGCCTAGTTTTACTTTTTTCTATTACTTATCTATCTATTATCTTAATTATCTGGGCTGCTATAAAAAAAAAACCTAACATCGAAGGCTAAGGCGGGAGCTACGCTCCGCTCCGCTCCGCTTCGCTCCCGCCTTAGCCTTCTGAACCTAACCTATCCGTATCGCTTCTGCTCTGGACCGTCTTGCTCGCTCGCTTCGCTCGCTCGCATAAATCAAATGTCGTAATTCTAACCTAACTTAATCTATGTGATTAGAATTTCTATAATTATTGTATTCGTCAAAATAATATTCGACAATATAAGAGTTATGCAAAATCATATTAGTTAAAACGTTATTCGGCTATATGATGATTAGGTAAAATAAGAATCGACAAAGTGAGTTTTCGATAAAATAATATTCGTCAAAATAAGAGTTATGCCAAATCATATTAGTTAAAACGTTATTCGGCTATATGATGATTAGGTAAAATAAGAATCGACAAAGTGAGTTTTCGATAAAATAATATTCGACAAAACAAGAATTATGCAAATGATCATTTAGTTAAAATGAAAATTCGACAAAATAAAAATTATATATAATGAAATTATACAAATTGACTTGAGACAAACTATTCATTATATTAAAAGTTGTTAGACAAAGTGAAATTATGCAAAACGTTTTTAGACAAGTCAAGGGAATACCCATCTATTTATGTATTACAACCAAATGTGAACGTGACCGGCGATAAAGTTCAACATACTACGTCTACTCGTCCTTATCGACCTTTCGAACTAAAACCCAACGCTGCATAACTAGGAATATTTTCATCAATTAAATCCTCACCACACCTGCGATCGGCACGATAACTTTATACTCCAAGTTTCCGTACACATTAAAAAACCAAAAGCATCAAGATAAACACATTGTGCGCAATGTACCCGAGAATACCAATAGGTCCGCCGGGGCTTGTTCAAGCCGCTTCCGCCGACGTGCAGGGCATAATGCAACCTTAATGCAACCTGCAGGCAGCCCTATACGCCCTCGAATATAAATGCGCCCATCAACATCCAGTATCCAGATTACAATTTAAACGTCCGGTGCGGTGTGGTCGATGTATCGAATTAGCGTTGCATCGATTATATTCAAATGCGGGGTGTGCGCGAATTCGGTAATGCGACGACACTTAGCAACATTGAACTGACTTTGTCGCTTTCATTGCTTATTGAGTGTTCTCTGCCGTGATTGTAAGTAGCTATTGTTTGTAAAATTTGGGCAAGTACCCAAATACCTATTTTTTTTTTTTTCAAATCTTGCCTACTGTGGCCACGGCAACCAAACACTGGTTATGCATCCACATAATATCTGATTTTTTAAGATGTAAAATATAGTTTACCGTAAAATTTCACACGGTTTTTGTCTCAATAAAACAGATGGGAGGGGGTGTAGCACATTCGGCCAACTCTACCCCCCCGCTTCTGCAGCCGTTGGTCAGTTTATCATCTAAATCCTATCGCAGCCAAAAACACCGCCATTTTATTGGAAATTTATAACCATATAACTGGATTTATTGTAATTTGGTCGAAGATTGAATTAATGGTCGTTTCACGGAGCCAGTTCGACAGTATTTATTGCTGATTTCCATTTCTTAACATTTTTATTGCGTACTTAAATACTTACTCCTACCTAATTAGACCAAACCATTGCTAAAAAAACTCTTAACCAGTCGTTAAGTGAATAATGTTACTACGGGCACAGAATAAGTAATTGCTACGGACAGACGATAACGGTTTATGAGTTCAATAACAAACTATAGATAAGGTAACTAATTGGGTTCTTTAAGTAACCAGAGTCACTTAAATAGAGTACATGCATTATTAAACATTTCACATAAAACTTATCCATTATGAAAAAATGTAATCGAATTGCCGTTTACATTTTTTGCCTTGAATTTTTTTGAAAGAAAGAAAATACATTTATTTATCGCCATAAAACAAACATAGAAACAAACAAAGAACAAATAAAGAATACATGACGCTGAATAGGTCTCCACTCACCATAATGTCACGGCAAGCCGTGGCGCTGATTTTCAGTGAGGACCTTTTTAAACCGATTCAGTTCTGTTTCTCAGGAAAATACTGACAGGATGCGTATTTCCTATGCGGGCCCTTCAATTTATTCCCGGACTTAATGTTAAACAATAAATGGAACTATCACGCTTCGTTTAATCGCGGCGTTTTCTATAGTCAATCGTTTTGTTAGTAAATGGAAAGATAAATACTTAGCTTCCTCTACATACAAAATTACCTACTTTTTACTGCATACTTGAGGACATGTATTGTTTTCCAAAACAACTGTATTTGGATTTATGTGTGTGAATACGGTAAATTACATGTGTATACAGAAGAATCTTAAAAATATCATGAACGGATCGAGTAAGGAAAGGAACGAAGCGGTATTGCGGAGAATGAATAAAAGCTTGGAAGTGACATAAAATAGAGGAAGCTGTTGTATTTGGGGCATATAATATATAATGACAAGTATGGATTTATGGTGTGCAATAAAGAATATTTGTATTGTATTTGTATTGTATGGCCTGCTTCATAGCAAAAAAAAACAAGACCGCAGACCACCTGTCCGTACCTACCTCCTGGTTAAGAAATCTTATATAGAGACTGGTTCGGAATGAGTACCAGATCCCTCTTTCGAGCGGCAGTCTCTAAAGTAAGGATAGCACTAATGATCGCCGATCTCCGATAGGAGAGGGCACCGGAAGAAGAAGTACAAAACTGTGTACTTGTCTTATAACATGAAAAGTTGGAAAGTGATGTTAGTGAATTGTTCAGGAAAAGTTCACCATAGAATACATTTTATTTTGAAATTGTAACCGAAAGACCCTTACTGATGAAAACCGAAGAAGGAGAAACAATACAATACAATACAATACAATAACTCTTTATTGCGCACCAAAATATAGCAAAAAATTACAGAAAACAGGTATACACACAAAGACTTTCTGAGGTAAGCAATAGGCGGCCTTATCGCTTCAGAGCGATCTCTTCCAGGCAACCTTTACATTGGAATGGAGAAGTGAGGAATAAATTTAAGCAACGAAACGACGAATTTAAGAAACGTTAGCATTCTATTGTTTCTATAGTGAAATATTATTGACAACCACGTTCAGTTCAATAGTTCTGGCTCGGCACACAAGACACTGTCCTTGAAGGCCGACTGATAGTAAACAACCGGTATCTTTTTTTATTGCCCGAATTCTTTGTATCTGGGTGGTCTAACAGTGTTTTATGATGCCTACAGTAACAAAGTTGAAACGTACCCTATAATTAGGTAAACATGTTAAAATTTAATACAAAACAACAGTCACTGGCTAGTGTCAACGACCCGTTTCATCTGATAAAAGTAGCTAGAAATATGTTATTCTTCCCAACTGTTCGGAATGCTGAACTCCTTCGGCAGGCTTGTAGTTATACCACTTAGGTACCTATACCACGTTTGATTAATTTGTGTACCTATAATAAAGTATCGCGTATTATTTACTTCTGCTATACCTACAATACTGTTGTGATACTTGTGAACCAATGTATAAGGTGTACCCGATATTGTATGTGTAGAACATACTTATTTCTTTCTTTCGACTGTATAGAACGCTCATAGCACTACTACTTTCAGCTTTAATAGCCCCTGTGAGTTCCGTAAACTCACGTGGTTTAAATATATATTAACTCATGGTACATATACTAATACTCTCTTCCACAATAAAATAAAGAAACTTTAATCGACATTTATATTAAATCCTTTGCTACCGTTCTAACAATACATATTATTGAAAGCCTTATCGCGGAACAAAGCCGCCTCTGTTAAACAATGCCGAAGCCCTTGGAGTCGCCTAACAACTTAATTAGGTGGCCCGCGGCCGCCCGTAAATATCCCCACATGAAATTACGACCAATAATAAAACTAAAAAAATGTATAACATTTCTATTGACTCACAAAAAACGAGGTATCCGATTGTCCGGTCCGCTTTTGTGTGAAGACGTCGTGCTGTGACTCGGGTTGTTCCCCGCTCGCCTCAGGGGGGCTACTACGAAATTCTAAAATCGAAGTTCGTATCGTACCGTCCCTCTTACTCTCGTGTTAAATAATATTAGCGTCAGCGGGACGGCAAGATACGAAGTTCGAATTTTGCACTTCATAGTATAGGGCCAGCGCGGCGCTCTTGGAATTTCCTTTACGAAACTGCGGAGCAACTGTGATGGCTCAATTGAGAGCGCAGCAGGCGCGTCAAGCGGGGATACCTACTATACCCACCATGGAGAATGGGAATATTATGTGCGGAACGTGACGGGACTTACGGTATTCTATCGCAGGTAGATAATTGAGGACGCAGGCCAACACCATTTGCACAAGTTATAAATAAACGGATTTTAAAATTAAAATTAGAAAGATAAGAACCTAAGAATGCTTCATAGAATATCAGAATGTACCTAAGTACCTACCTGTTTTTGCTTCGTCACATACATATAACTTGTAAAATTTGGTTATAAATTTCTATGGTACTATTCATTGATAATTTCCAGTTATTTTATGCCGTCTTTGTTTATTTGAATAACACGAATAACATAAATAAAGGCGGTATTACAGATATTTATGACATTGTTGCCAAGAAATTACCAGAGAGTAGTGGGATAGTATCCATAGTACAAGTTTTGCTTAGTTTGGGGCTAGGTCTATTATAGGTCTAGGTTTATTATGCACATTTAAACTTATCTGTAAGAACATTTTCTTTTTCAAACAATAAGTTGCATGTTGCCAGAATGTTTCCAGACCATTCTCGAGACCGTTTCCACGTTTTGGGAATGTTCTGCAACTTGTACATACATTATAAGCATACCATTTATTATTTATTCTATCTAAGAAAATTACCTAAATGTAGTAAGCACACCTGTAATTCTGTACCTTCATACCTACCTACTATAACTTTACAGTATTTTCAATCGCAGTTTTTATATAACGGCTAGATTTTGTTTGTAACCTGTTTGCCTAATCGGGCGACCATGACCGAAATGTTTGAGCTTTGCCATAATTATTCTACGTCGGAATTTTGAGAAACTTTAACTTTCGCTTCATTAATAATTCAAATCTATTCTTTATCCCCGTACCTTTCCAAAATTCAATTCAATATGGAAAACCTCATATTTTATATTTACTTGGTGTAATAGGTAATTTACTTTCAACGGAACTTCAAAATTCACAATGACAATGGACGTATTAAAAGTTCAATGGGTCACTGGTAGCAATGAAAACATTGCCACATGAGACTTGAAGAATGTTGCAGAAGTTACGCAACTACTTGAACTGCAACTTGTTTATCAGCGCGGCGTTATGGATCAGCGTCCGCGTCCGCGCAAAGGTTTGTTTATTCCGCCATCAGTCTGTTGTTGGCTAATTTGCATAGAGGGCGCGGGCGGCAGACCACACGGGCTCGGCGCTGCGCGTGCGGGTGGCCGCATCATAGGCCAGGGTCCGGCCATCGGGTGTACTACCTTAAGTATGGACTGAGGGTCTCCCCAAATCTATCGACACTGAATCGGCTTTAGCCGATCAAAAACTCTTTATATCCACGCATTAAGAGCGAAAAAGACGTCGATCGGTTTAACGGGTCAACGTTTACCGACGGGAAAACGTATTTTTCGCTCTTATTGCGTGGACATAAAGCGTTTTTTGGTCGGCTTAAGCCGATTCTGCGTCGATAGATGTGGGGAGATACTAATTCGCACAAAATTTTCAATGTCCGTTAAAAACCGTTCAAGTTACACAAATTTTATTAAATGTAATTACTCATACGATAGGACTTTTAAACCGCGGCCCTTTTCATTGGATTTTTTTTATTTGTTCGGTTAAACTAATCAATTTCCGTTTTTCTGTTACAAACGCAACACTATACATTTTTGTGCCTTAACAATGAACTTTATGGCGATTTTAGCAAAATTGTAGGTAAATTGGAAATATTACAATTTAACTAGGTATCTAGTTCATAGAACACGCGTAGAGTTTCTATAGAAATTTTACTAGGAATCGCTCACCATGGGTTCCGTGCCATTACCTTTGCGAACCTTGATATTATCGCAGAAAATTTTCAACTATAAGTATTGTATTTTACAAAAATCCACATTTTCATTTATCGTATGACGCAACATATCCTACAACCGGACCATAGACTACATGCGCAAACTCACGCAGCCCCTCTCACCCCGCGCGGCGCTATTCCCCGCGACGGACGTCATTCGCTCATTCATTGCGATCGTTCGCCGATCGTATGCTACTTCGCCGACTACAAAATGTCATTACGGCTCTCCGCACGTACAAGGCATGCAATAAAATATCAAGATCCATCGGATAACCTCGCCTTTACAGATCCTTCGCAGTTCTCCTAAAAAGATCTTCAACGCGAATAAGCTATTTTTGAGTTTCAGTAGGTACTACGGTAAACTTCATTGACCAACACTCCGCTACTTGAGACAACCGTAGGTATCGAGACCTATGGTCAGACGTTAAAACGGAAACAACGTTGTAATGTTTCAATGCACTTCCTTACGTTTACTAATGCATTTCATGTGCAATCAAGCGACAAAGCATCAAAAAACTACTGCTATAGAACTTAGAGTATACATGTATACTCTAAGGCTATAGAATCTTCAAGGGTCACGTCGTCATAAATTCTGATCTCACATGCCTTTATGCAGTTTGACGAACTGTTAACTGTAACGCACCTTCGTCAAGTCGGTCAGAGAACTTCTTATGTACTGATTTCTGTGTGGATGAATACTGATGGTTCACGAATTGAGTTTTAGCATTCAAAGAAACGTCGTGTGGTGTCGATTAGTGTGAAAGCGAGCTGTGTGGCGTGATAGCCTCGCGTGACCTTGCAGTCGCCGCGCTTCCCGCTTGCGCTCCGGTGCCGTGAGTTATGCAAAAGTGCACTAGCCTTTTTTTATCTCGTACGTTCACGGCCTTAACGACCTTTACTTACTCGTACAACTTCATTTTTGCTTAATGCTGTCATCATTAAAATTTCATTCTTGAGACAGGTATAAAGCCCCATTTAGACTATGCGAGAACTTGCATGCAAGTTTCACTACATTGCGGTATTTGTTTGATCAACCGTATTCATTGTCCCTCAATAGTCTGCGATATATATGCATTATAATGTAACTTGCATGCAAGTTCTTGCATGGTCTAAATGGCGCTTAAGTACTTCTATATCCACTAGGTTCCCATCAATCGCGCTACGTTCAAAATGTCACGTTCTTACAGACAGCTCGCACCACGTGCACCCATAAACTATTTAATTTAAGCTGAAACGCGATCGATATTAATGGTGTCGACAATCCGATACTTAAATCAATCTTCACGCTTTCCAACGAGCGCTAGAGTTACATCGGCGTCGTAATTTGCGCCCACGACTCGTAGGTGTTAAAATAGAGGCGCCCTGTGCGGGCGACGCCGGTCCCATTCCACTTGCTTTATGATAATCCCTAATATCCGGCACGAGTGCGCTATGTTTAGAGCCCGCGTGAACGATTACGGAGGCTGACCGCCCCTGACTTGCACTTGAACACGGCTCACTCGAATAGGCTACAGAGGGCCTACTCCGAAGTTCGAAAATCGAAGTTCATTATCGTACCGTCCCTCTCGCTTTCATAATAAATAGTATAAGTGTCAGAAGACAGAACGGCACGAACTTCGATTTTCGAATTTCGCAGTAGCCCTGCAGTTACCAGCCTAGCGCAATCAGGGAAAATAGGTGCAATAAAGCATGCTTCCTTCATTTAGGTTAAACTTAGGTATCTTTCTCGTCAAATGGTTTTTACTTCTTTTGTTCTAAAATGCACGGCCTGCATGGCCTTCAAACGTCATCACCGAATAATTAATGCAAATAAAGTTAATTTTTAAGGAATGTTTATAACCCACGCTCGGTTTTTAATCGTTTATGAGCAAAAAATCCTCGCTACACCAGAACGTCTTCATCAACTTTTTGCTAAGTCTCTTTGTAAAATTTAATGCTTCTTAAGCTCATTTCCATACAAAGTGTTCTCTGAACGATGACGGCATTCAGCATTAGCACAATCTGACAGACGTGAGACAAGTGATCAATTGGCGCCTTTATTTGGAGCTCATAAATATTCATTAACACTTCACACAATATCAAATAGTTTCATCAAATGGGTTCAACATAATAAATATGTCAAATTGGTCTGCAGATCGGTATAACATAAGTCTTTATAGGTCAGTGTTTAATTTAGGTACTCAAATGTAGTTGAACCCCAGTTATCTTAAATCTGCTTTGACATTCTTCGAAATAAATAAGAAAAACGTTAACGTATGTACCATTATAACATTTCTAGTTAATCCTCGATCCATCGACGTAACGCAGTACGAGGAGCATCCCATAAATTGTTACCAAAATAAAGAAACTTTTCTCGTGAGTAGCGAGGGCGTTAACACTCAGAGAGACAGTTACGTTGCGCTACCGATGCAGTATATATTGTGCCTTGATGAAACTTGACAACCGCGAAATTGGCAGGGATAACAACTACAAAGGCTGAAAAAGTGTATTTAAACTTTTTGAACAATATTTTTCAGAAAGCAAAGTTGTGCTCCAATAGATGAATAAATACCGTTGATAACGAGGAGATATCGTATCAGCCATGTTTGTTCTCTCACACCTCGCAGGCCAAATTAAGTGCAAGTGCAAGCACAAATGTGACAAACCGACCTATAAATCAGCGCAGATGGGTGTTAATTGGAACGAATTCCCGCCGCGCCGTCCCCGATAACACAAGGTGTGCCGAAACATATCGCCGTTCCGACCTACAATTTCTTTAGTTGCCCAATCTGAACGAGTCTTGTATACCTACCTGCTATTCGTATTATAAACGACACATGCGAACTAAATAATATCTTCATTTACTGTTGATGAAAACAAAGTCTACACATTTAGGGCCTGTTTTTGTTTTAATACAAGTGTCTGTGATGCCGCACCACCTCTGTTTATTTTATACTCGTATTTGAATCGAAATAAAAGAAATCCCAGGGTGGATGCGAGGAGTCGATAGCAGTCCTAAATGAGCGATAAATCACAAACCGGGACGTGTTAACTATCGCAGCTTGCCTCTCACCCCCTGACAAATGTGTCGACGCTCACCAATAAGCCGTGGGCGCTGATGGGATAGCTAAAATTAGATCATTTTTTGTCGACTGTGCTTCACCACTCCACCACAAAAATTGTGAAAATAAAAACTTGAAATGGCACCTTCGATGCTATAATGACTTTATCCAGAAGTAAAGTAATTTTCTCACCAGCGTGGATCTTTCTAGACGCATTTAACACAAACGCGTATGCAAATGATAGGCCCGCGCAGGGCATTATCTCTTACTTTACCAGTATAATGTAGTGACACGAGCAGCTAAATTAAGTTGTCTGTGCCTGTAACGACTATCGCATTAAGTCGACGATTTATTTTAATGGACCAAAGCATTCGAATCTTGCCTCGTATTCACGATAAAAAATCAATGTGAACTTAATTGCATTTTCATTAAGCAACTAAATAATCTACGGTTCTGGCGCGGTAGTGCAAGTTGAATGTTAATTTGTCGGTATCGCGTCACAGTCCATCAGGGCGCATAATATTGATTTAGCATGCTTTTCCATACCGCCGTTTTCCATACTGTCATGACAATTTTTTCTTATTGTTTCAGAGGGTGGCAGATTGGAAGCGGAACTCAAATACACTGCCAAAGCCTTGGGTGAGACCGATTCCTCGACGCATCAGCTCATCATCCAGACAGCAAAAGACCCTGATGCGTCACTTCTGCACGCAAAAGCGCTTCTTGATCACCTCGCGGTATGTCAACATTGGTGTTACCTAAATAAAAAAACTATTTCAAAATTTCAGATATTTGATAAGAATATAATTATGCAATACATAATCAATTCTCTCTACCTTACAGGTAGTTAAGGCAGCAACTAGAGTTACAGTTCATATGTATGATGTAGAGTGGAGGCTAAAAGACCTTTGCTACAGCCCAAGCATACCAGACTTCGAAGCTTACCATATAGAGAAAATATTTGATAACATCATTCCCTGCGCCATTATAACGCCTCTCGACTGTTTTTGGGAGGGATCACAACTTCTTGGACCTGACTATCCGTTTCACGTACCGTAAGTTGACATTCTGTTGTATGTATTAATATTTTTTAACTAAAATTATAGGGATTATCATATTTAAATGAATGTGTAACTTTCAGTTTCTTACAACAAAAACTACAATGGACGCAATTAAATCCCCAAGAAGCTCTAGAAGAAGTAAAGGAAGGAGTAAAAAAGTTACAGTACCAGTTCCCTCTAAGCACGATGGAGGCGTACATGAAGCGAGCTGGCATCACGTCCGCCTACATGAAGAAGCCGTGTCTGGACCCCACCGACCCGCACTGTCCCGACTCAGCTCCCAACAAGAAGTCAGGACAGGTAACTGCCTTCACTTTTTACACATCAGACAGTTTCTTTCCGAGCAATGGATTATTTTCCCAGTAAGCATTTAAGTTGACCCAGAATGGTATTCCGTATACCCTTAATGCCTCTTTTGTAAACTCTTAATATGAATGAGATCTAGCCCTGTACGGAATGATTTGTTACGCCACCGTGAGACCCACATTAGGGACTATTACGACAACTCCCGGTCCTTTTATGAAGACTTCAATTTACGACGGTTTTACTGGCACATAAATAAAGCATGTAGGATCACGACAAATAAAATAACTTTATCGGGTCGAACGCAGTAAACTTTAAATACTTTCCATAATAATAAAGTATTTTTGGAAACGGTAATAAGACGGGATGAAAGCGGTCGCCGCCCGGCAGATGGCGGGTACCTGCCGGCCTCGCTCGCCGCCGGCCGCCGCACCGCGCGGTGACACCCGACAGAGTTATGCTCCAATGCTAATTAGAAGCTGAATGCAGTATAATGACATTATCTTCTTAAAAGTAGAGACGTTAACTTGTAATAAACCAATTTGAAGTTATTGAGATATTGAGTTATCGGAGTTCTACTTCTTGCATCAGAATCAAGAGTCGTAGTCGAATGTAGCGAAGATGCATAGGTAACGTTTTTGTGAGCGCGGCGCAGCGGGTCCGCGCCGCCAGCCGCCACCCACGTTCGGCGAAGGGCCGCGGCGCAGATCGGGCGCGCATTGTTCCCTGCGCCCGCGCAGCCGGACCCCGCATTATACGGGCGCATTGTACACGCTTCAATGGGCCTCGTTTGCCGCCGCTATCGCCGTCACAATGACACAATAATGCTCGCTACCCGATACATACAGATGAACAGTTCCAAGGAAACCTCGTAAATCTTGCGACACGTATTGTCTCTAACTATGTCGTTCGCCAGGTGACACTTTGTGTTTTATAACAACGTTGGGTATCCGCGTCTCAATCTTAATCTGATTTGTTGGATTTAGATTCCAGATGTGGCGGCTGTGCTGTCTGCGGGGTGCTTCGGGTTCGCGGCGGCGTACATGCACTGGCCGGAGCAGCTGATCGTGGGCGGAGTGACGCGCAACAATACGTCGGCGCTGCGCAGTGCGCGCGCGCTGCAGTCCGTGGTGCAGCTGATGGGCGAGCGCGAGATGTTCGAATACTGGGACGAGAGCAGCAAGGTGCACCACGTCGGCTGGAACCAGGAGAAAGCCGCCGCCATACTCGACGCGTGGCAACGGAAATTTGCATCTGTAAGTGTTAGAATGTGAAAAGTTACGTGAACTAAAAGCGAGAGGCCCTTAGAAAGCCAAATATACTTACAAAATACATATTTTCTCAGCTCAGTCTGTAACGAAATGAATTACTAAAAAGGTGTATTGTTACAGTGATTGTGGTTCCAAAAGATTACATTTCACTGGTTGTTACTACCACCAACGAAAAGTTTTAAAAATTGAGCACGACTATGATTATGAAACAACGTTTCTGTTCCTCTTTCTCTCTTAACAATTGAATTTATGTAGTTACTTACTTTTTCCAAGACATATTTCTGATTATACTTATCCATTTTTTTTCTCTTTTCTTACAGGAAGTCAAAAAAACGGCAGCAGCCGTATCACCATGGTACAGTTTCTACCCATTCTCCACATCGAGTCTGAATGACATTCTTGGCAAATTCTCTGAATTATCTCTCAAGAACATCGTCTTAGGCTACATGATCATGGTGAGCCCTAAGTTTCGTATTGAAATCATTCTATTACAATTATTTTTCATTCATACAGCTACAGTTTAGTTTTTACTTATTTCGGCTTTAATTTTTTATTTGTTTTTTTGTTATTTTCAGTTAATTTATGTTGCTGTTACGTTGATGCAATGGCGCGATCCTGTGCGCTCGCAAGCCGGCGTCGGCATTGCCGGTGTTCTCCTCCTTTCCATCTCAGTTGCCGCTGGCCTAGGCTTTTGCGCTTTATTAGGTTATCATCTTTTTATACTTTTTGTTTTTATCATTCACATTCATCATAATTTATTTCACTTTATCTTTAGACAGATTTCTCTGTTTGCTAAATACAAGTGTATTTTTCCAGGCATTCCATTTAACGCAACAAGTACACAGATTGTGCCCTTCTTAGCGTTGGGTTTAGGAGTGCAAGATATGTTCCTTCTCGCTCACACGTACGTAGAGCAATCTGGAGACGTTCCAAGAGAAGAAAGAACGGGGTTGGTGTTAAAGAAGACCGGACTAAGCGTCCTTTTGGCTTCGCTATGTAATGTCATGGCATTTTTGGCTGCCGCTCTGCTCCCGATACCCGCTCTCCGAGCATTCTGCCTTCAGGTACCTACTTACTTTATGATACATGTGCATTTATTGATATTTTTTTGTTCTTAGATTATTGATTTGACTAAAACCATCTAAACATTATTTATTATGTTTTTTTTATTTATAGGCTGCAATACTTCTTCTCTTTAACCTGGGCTCGATGCTACTAGTGTTTCCCGCCATGATCTCGCTGGATCTGCGCCGGCGATCGGCTGCCAGGGCCGACTTGCTCTGCTGCATAATGCCCGAGAGTCCACTGCCAGTAAGAGTCAAACGAACTAGCGGAAGATCAACGACGCGCGCTGGAAAGGTAGAAAAGGTATGTTCCGATGTCTTGTCTTCAGGGAATTTTACCCGTTTAGAAAACTTGCAAAATATTAATTTAAAAATATCAATTATTTTATTTTACAGAACGTAAAAGATACATCGAGACAGCCATTAGATCCAGAAGGAGGGGCAGAAGCAAAAAAAGCGTGTTGTCTTAGTCTATCTCTCACAAAGTGGGCGAAGACTCACTACACGCCATTTATCATGCGCCCTGATGTTAAGGTAAGATTTATGTCGTTGATACTATTTTGCACTTTGATAATTTTTTAACGAATATGCGAAAATTCTAATAAATATTTTCTTTCTAGGTGATGTCAATGCTCGCGTTGATCACGGTCATCTTAGCTAGTATTTGGGGAGTAACCAAAGTCAAGGACGGTCTAGATCTCACCGACATTGTACCTGAAAACACTGATGAACACGAGTTCCTCTCGCGGCAGGAGAAGTTCTTCGGCTTTTACAACATGTATGCAGTCACCCAAGGTGACTTCGAATACCCTACCAACCAGAAATTACTTTACGAATACCACGACCAATTTGTCAGAATACCGAATATCATAAAAAATGACAACGGCGGCCTCACGAAGTTCTGGCTCAGTTTGTTCCGGGACTGGCTGATAGATTTACAAGACGCTTTCGACAAGGACTATGCTAATGGCTGTATATCGAATGAATACTGGTTCAAGAATGCAAGTGACGAAGGAAAACTAGCTTTTAAACTTTTAGTTCAAACAGGGCACGTGGACAATCCGATCGATAAATCACTTATAAGGGACGTAAAGAACGGTCACAGATTGGTTGACAAGGAAGGAATAATTAATCCAAAAGCATTCTATAACTATCTATCGGCCTGGGCTACCAACGACGCTTTAGCGTATGGCGCGTCGCAAGGCAACCTGAAGCCGCAACCTAAAAGATGGACCCACCAACCTAGCGATAAAGATTTAATCATACCGAAATCATCTCCTTTAATTTATACTCAGCTCCCGTTCTACCTCTCCGGTCTCGTGGACACTGAAAGCATAAAAAACTTGATAATGTCAGTGCGAGAGTTGTGTCTCAAGTTCGAAGCCAAGGGATTAGCTAATTTTCCATCTGGGATTCCATTTCTTTTCTGGGAGCAGTATTTATATTTGAGGACTTCACTGCTTTTCGCGTTGGCGTGCGCTTTGGCTGCTGTGTTTGTGGTGAGTTTTGTTTAATTTAATTATATTCATAGTAACTATATTACGTTATATAGTAACTACATTACGTATAGGTTACGAATCTTTCCATTACAAAGTACCTATCTAAAATTCCACTGCCCTTCGCATCCAGGCGAAGTTTAAAGTAAAGTATTTATCTAAGACCAATGCAATCGAGCGCCAACAGTCACAAACATTAAAACTTTATGAAAATAAGTGTTTGCTTAAAACTGTTGTGATATGTAAAGAAATAATATGTAAAGAAAATTAGCAATGCGTAGAAAATTGCTTGTAATGTAGGAAGCGTATTAAGTGATATTCATCTGGAATGTTGCTGTTTAATTTCTTTTCAATAGAAGTGAAAAGCAGAGTGCTTAATCATTTTATCCCAGATGTTTTTTTCGACCTAAGCCATAGTCGAGGGTCTTATAAACTTATTGTACAGTCACCAGCATCAATATCTGACACAATAAAGCGTGTATATATCCAAGAATATCTGGTAGACTCTACTTGGGTCAAATATTTTTGCACGCTCCGCTGTGGCAGATATTAAAGCTCAGTTATGCGAGTAGAGTTGAACATGGCCTTTAAAACCCTATGGTCAGGCTGGGTTGTGCATTGAGGCTAGGCAGCATTACTACTGCTGCTGGTGGTGGCAAGTGCGTGCGGAGCAGCTGTTAGCGTTACTCTCAACCCCAATGGGTCAAAGACACTCTGTACGATGTAGAATTTTTCGCAGGCGGTAATGGTGCTCCTCTTGAATGCGTGGGCGGCGCTGCTGGTGGCGCTGTCGCTGGCGCTGCTGGTGCTGCAGCTGCTGGGCGCGATGGCGGCGCTCGGCGTGAAGCTGTCGGCCGTGCCCGCCGTGCTGCTCGTGCTCGCCGTCGGACGCGGCGTGCACTTCACCGTGCACCTCTGCTTGGTAAGCAGAGCCTATACTATGAAGTGCAAAATTCGATGACGTATCTTGCCGTCCCGCTGGCGCTTATGTTATTTAATAAGAGAGTGAGGGGGACGGTAGGATACGAACTTCGATTTTAGTATTATGGCAGTGGCTTTGGGCCTAATTTTATGTTATGTCTGACCTAAAAAAATCGGCAATACAACTTCAAAAAAGTAAGAAGCGTGTGTAGTAAAGTACATTATGTTATTTAAGTGGTAAATGAGAAATTACGGACGAGTTTATTATAAGCTCAAAGTAATTCCAGTACTGGCCGTGTCACATACTTACCATGTTTTTCGTCAACTGTGAGAAAATATTTAAAATAATATTTTCATAATAAGGAGGTTATCATTTCGCTATAATTTTTTGTCTCTCTGTTTATAGTTCTTGTATTCGAGATTTGAAATTTAACACACATACATATTTTAAGATGCATCAACGGATTTTCTTGAAATTCACACGGGATAAGGAACCAGCATATTTACTTTTCTGAATAAAAATTTCGGGTATTAGGCTAGTAGCCAAAATATACGTGTTCAGTGTGCGCTTGCGTGCGTGAACTATATTGTATTG
The DNA here is from genome assembly GCA_037349165.1 of Choristoneura rosaceana. NCBI lineage: Eukaryota > Metazoa > Arthropoda > Insecta > Lepidoptera > Tortricidae > Choristoneura > Choristoneura rosaceana. The sequence goes on from JAZBNJ010000026.1 coordinate 7,018,200, forward strand.
CATGGAATTCTTTAAAGCAATAAATGACTGAACTGAACTGAACTAGTAGGATTTGGAGTTACTAAATTTTCTCGCTAGATGGCACCAAAAGTCGCTTCATAGATATTAAGAGAAAACTTTCCTTCAGGCCTTCGTGACCTCAATCGGCTGCAAGCGGCGACGCGCGGCGCTGGCGGTGGAGTCAGTGCTGGCGCCGGTGCTGCACGGCGCGCTTGCGGCGGCGCTGGCGGCCTCCATGCTGGCCACGAGCGAGTTCGGCTTCGTGGCGCGACTGTTCCTGCGGCTGCTGCTGACGATGGTCGCGCTGGGGCTTCTTAACGGGCTGCTGTTCTTTCCCGTCATACTCGCGCTGCTGGGGCCTGCTGCTGAGGTTTGTATTGCTGGAACGTACAGCGCATGCCTAGATTTAAATTTGGTTCTCCCAGATATTTAATGAACTATATTGTTTTATAGGTATTTTTTGATGAATACTTATGCTTTCCATTTAGGTGTGTGAATTTTAGTAGATAATTTTTCTGCAATTAAAGTATGGGGTATGCAAGATATAACCAATACAGTTAAAAAGTTGCCGTGCCGATCGCAGCGCTGCGTTTGGCTGCACATCATGCTAATATTAGAGTCGAGGAACTAGATATTATTTTACGATATCGATTGAAGGTCAATGTATAGTAATCACTTGCATTTATTGAAAGAACGTAGGAGATAACAAGTGTCTGACTTCTACGTACCAAAGAAATCAGTTCAGTGCACCTCTTCTCAAGCAGAACTTAGACTAAAATCAAATGCTTATTAATTTAACTACCATGTTCTAATCAACTTCGATACCTCCTTCAGGTTCGACCACTAGAGCACCCAGAGCGGCTCTCAACGCCATCTCCAAAGAGCTCGCCCGTGCAACCACGCAAGTCGAGTTCCGCCGGCGACAAGAGCTCGCGGAACAAGTCGGCGCCGCGCTCGTGCGCGCCCTCGCTCACCACCATCACCGAGGAGCCCAGCTGGCACAGCTCGGGCCAGTCCGCCCAGTCCTCCATGCAGTCCATAGTGGTGCAGCCAGAAGTTGTAGTCGAGACGACCACGTATAACGGCAGCGATTCCAATAGTGGACGCTCCACGCCCACCAAAACGTCACATTCTGGAGCTATAACTACTAAGGTAAGAACTACTAGGATCTACTTTCTTAATGCAAGGCAAGCTTCCATTTGCTAATGGAAAGTGATTATATTTTTAATATACTTAATATGTATTCTGGTACATATTAATTAACAGCCACGCAAACAGGTGTTTATTTATATATTACATCTGAAACCAAATTTTCTTTCGTAGCTTAATCTTAATTTTTTTAATATGCTTTTTAATCTTTATAATGTATCTGACAAAGCTATTATTATTTTCACAGGTAACTGCCACAGCGAACATAAAAGTGGAAGTGGTGACGCCCAGCGATAGGAAATCGCGACGCTCATACCATTACTACGACCGCGACCGCCGCCGGGATCGCGACGACGACCGAGAGCGGGACCGTGACCGAGACCGCGACCGCGACCGTGACCGCCGCCGGGATCGCGACGACGACCGAGAGCGAGACCGAGATCGGGAGAGGGACAGAGATAGGTCAAGAGACCGCAGAGACCGGTACCGAGATGAGAGGGAACACCGTGCCTCGCCGCGCGAAAATGGCCGCGATTCCGGACACGAGAGTGACTCTTCAAGACATTGAACTTGTTTGAAGCAGTTTCATGCACTTGTGGTGAGAGTATATGGCTATATTATCATACCTAATTAGTTCGTGTTCTTTGGATTTGATCGCTATAGTACAAAGCGACATTATTAGATATGAAGTATACCAAGTTCGTGTCGCGAATGAGAATCGTTTTGTCAGGCCTATGATGCCCGTAAGTAAAGCCTTAAGGCAGTATTACGAAGATTATAGTTATAAGTTCACTTTTCATAAATAACCAATACCTACAGTGGAGGCTACAGTAATTCGGTTCAGAGGAAGTGCCAGCATGTTTTGCGGCAAGCGTCAGTATTGTGCCGCGCGGCACGGCAGGCATTCCACGGCGGGCACTGGTTCTGCATACCTTGAGTGTGATTCAGTGTGAATTCGAGAATGAATCTTTAAAGACCAAATATCATTTTAATTCTGCGTGTTCCTATTTTAAAGACATTTACATTTGTCTCCATAATGCTTTTTGTTATATTTTTATCTTCTCTAAAGACTGTGGTCAAATATTATTTTGTAATTTATGTTATTATTTATTTTACGTTTATGATTATTCTTTCATCAGTGGAATCTGTAAGAAATCTCAGATTTATTGTACAAATTATTTAGTTAGTAGTAGTGGTAGGTAGGTTAAGAAGCTATTTATGAGATTACCTAGATACCTAACTGTAATTTGTGATCTTTAGGTAAAAGTTCATTATAAAATGTGAAGACTGCATTTAACGATCAAAACTCAGTATTCAAAGTACAACGTATGTATAAATCGTGTGGCAATCAATTCACTCGGAAGGATGGCTGACCTCAGTAACAAATTAATGAATAGCGTTGTGACATTTTGTGCAAAGTACTTATTAGATTATATTAATTTATACGCATAGAACTTAATTATATTTGTAAATATAGCTTTAGCATAGGTGGATATCGTTTAGCGAACAATTTTTGTAACTTGGTATCTATATGCCGTCTGCAATAAAACACGCACAGGTAATTTGTTTAGTTATATAAGTACAGTTAACCATTCGATTTGAGTCCTGACCCAATGTAGAACTTTCTCACAGTAAATGTCATAATAATTTTCTTTGTCAAGCAATACGATATCTTTATGACATTATCTGTTCAAACTTACCACAAAGGGATTAGGAAAGGGAAAGGGAGTGGGGATTCAGTCAGTTCGATAGTACATGATATAACGACGCAATCTTTTTAGCAAAAATGACTTTGGTAGGTAATTAAAATGTTGCTAAGCGATTTTTCCACAAGACGTGGCATTGAATCGTATGCGAGATGTTTACGTCGATGCACACTTTTGTATAGTTTATTTTTATACAATTTTAACTGACATATTGTCGAAAAACTGTAGGTTGTAATGAAAATATGAGTTGTGTTTTCTTTAGGTGTTTTATACAACGAAAAGCTTTTATAAGGTTCTATTATCCGCTAAGGGAGTGTTTCTCCTCGTTCATGTAATCATCAAGTCGATAACGCCAACTTTTTTAACAGTAGAAGACTTTCGTAGTGAATAATTAGACTGGCAACGAATTCGATTCTTAAATTCTCTTCCATTATATCTTCCCAGCAGATACTGCCTCGATCAATGTAATTACGACAGAAGATTCTATTGTAATTGGCATGAAATTTTTATAATATTTTTTTTTTTGAAACGCTTTTAGAACTTTTTTTACATAAAAGTTAAACTGATTGTCTTAATATTTAGCAATTTTCACACATTGATGTAGTGTAACGGGGTGACGTAAAATATAAAGTTGCATTACAAGCCAGGGCCGTAGTCACGCAGAAGACTACTAAGAATCAAGACCATAAAGGTAGTACTTTAGAAGTAAGTGCTGTAATGCAATATAATTTTACGCCATAGCCTGTCACTGTTGACTATATAGGATGAAAACGATAAGTGTGACCAGCTAAACATTTCTATAAGTTACAAAAATGAACATGAATTTTTTTCGCAGTACATAGCAGGTTTAAATTTTGATTATAAAATAACGTATTTGAAACTTATATTTAAGTGAGAGATTCGTGTAAATATTATTGACTGCACTTTTGATATTATAAAAGGTTACGTTGAGGTGAGATAAGCCTAACATACAACTTCCAGCAACATGATAAATTTACAAATATAAATCAAGTATGCGCAAATGGCGTGAATAAGGAAATTAAATACAATTTGGGAGTTTTATGTTTAATGTCCATTAGCTTCATTTGCGGAGTACTGCGCCAAAGGAACTAAACTATTTTCTGGGATAAAACTATTCTATGTTTACCTCAGGGTCTGATACTATCTCTATAGGAAATTTCTTCACGATCGGTTGAGTTATTTTAAGCGTGAAAGTCTAAGAAACAAACATCTCAGTGTTGCATTTATAAGTATAATAAGTATTGGTAAAGTTCGACTGCTGACATAGATCAACAGTCGATCATTACAAATACTTTAGCTATCACAAAAATGAGCTGGGCAGACAAACATATCTACGAATATTTATCGCATCCATCCTGTATAATAACAGTTAAACTGTCGACTGTATTGAGAAAATAAACTAATTTAAACTTAAACCATGTTTTTTTACCGTCTTCCTACCCTAACTTAAAAGAAAAAAGCTTACTAATTCTAAACTTTACTTATTCTTAGTCTTATGACCCGAGTAACTCACGTCTTAAATCGAGTTTAGCCCGACATATTTCGCCGCCAAGTCGCGTTGCTCTGAAGAGGAAGGGCTACGGATTAGCCCGAAACGTGTAGCGCTTAAAACGTCAAAGCCTATTTTCACTCCCATGTCAATATGTATATATGACAATCAATCTTATTCTTTTATTTCTGAAGTAGGAACTGTTATTGAAATTGGTAAAGCACTTTCTTCGTCGACCATACCTAGGTACAGATCAGCGTCAAAAGTAGCTGTACACTTTTGTATCTTGTCACTTTACAGCCAGGTACCGATTACCAAATGAGATTGACAGATGTGTTAAATGCGACCATTTAAAAAAGTGACCCGCTAGCCCACTTCTTTTAACGCTGACTCCATACTTAATCTCTGATGCATATAACGCTAGCATCGAAGGAACGAAGAATTAGGCCAGAAGCCAAAGCGAAAGTACTCTATAATACCCCACTTTATTTATAATAGCTTAAAAAACTAGTAATTACCTACCGAGTAAAAATTCGTCGAATGTTCGAGGGGAGTTTTGAAATTAATCGAAAGAAATCCGCCTAGCACGCGTTGATCCGCTTAGTGCAGAACGTAATGACGGGCGGGTTTTGGCGGCAACACCGCCTGCGACATTCCTTAGAAAACGGGAGCGCGGGAATCAATAAAGGATTTCCTGGCGGCGTGCCCACGCATGTGCGTGGCGGCCGGTGCAGCCTGCTGCCTCCACACTGCTCCCGACCCTGCAGGGACCACGACCGCTGCCATGCTACCGCTCTAACTTTCAGCTCCAGACTCCAGCGCAGCGGCCAATTAAGAGATGGGAAACTCAGATATACGTCGAGGACCGCTCCGGTCGCTGACCATCAAACCTCTGAACAAATAAATCTCAGTAATAAGTAGTAGGCTGTGTTATTGGGCGTATGATCGGCGCGCAACGCCACTGCGGCTGCGGGGCGGCGGCGCGGGGGGCGGGACGTACGCGGCGGCGCGGTGCCGGCACGCTTCCCGCGCGGCACGCTTGTCCTGTGCCGCGGCTCGCCCGCACCGCCGTCTCCGGTCCGACCTAACCTGATAACTTACACACTCGATGACTCACAAACATATCACCGGCTCTGACACTGTCAGGGGAGTGTAGTGCGATCGTGTTAGATGTAGGAGCGGGAGTGCTGTGTTTGTTCTCGTGCCTGTGATGTGGGGAGTGCGATGGCGCTGAGAGGCAGCATGACGCCTCTGGCGCTGTTGATGCCTTTGCTAGCGGTCGCCGCGCTTGCAAACCAGTTAGAGGACATACCCCACAATGAGTAAGAAACTTCTTTACATGTAGACTATAAGATTCGTTTCAATTAACACTGAAAACCGCCCAAACCAGCGCATGAAGCTCTAGTACGAAATACAAACGTAAAGAAAGTGTAACTATTAAGAGGTAAAGGAGTAACCTTGCTACATTTCGCGAATTAATGCATGCACGATTAGGATTAAGCAAGGAGTTTTTCACAAGTAGGTAGCATTTAAGCTTATTTGGGAAGTCTTCAACTGCAACTACTAAAATGAAATCAAAGTATTTGCCATCAAGAACTATTCCTGCAACACTAACTTATCGAAATCGAACTACAACCTTCGCTCGTTAAAGTAGAAGATGGAGCAATAGTAATCAATTCGGGTGTTTTGGATTGAAGTACCTAGTCAGAATTAAATTAACTTATAGTAGGCACCTATAAAAATGTTCACCAGCGTTGTTAATATAGCTCTCAGAATAGCTCATTAGACTTGCCCATTAGATTTACTTAGTTAGTATGTCTTTCTAAAACAGAAAGAGCCTATAACAACGTGTATGCCGCTCATATATGCCCGTAACATTCACATTGATCAATTATTCACTATTAATAGACACAGTAAATGTGTAAGTTGATGTACCATTTAATAAATTAGTGGAGCAACCGACGTGAAATGATTTGGTTCTGTAGGTTTACGGGGCTAATGACAGCTATTACCCTCACTCGGACTCGAGTCACGTCACGCTACAAACATAGCATTATCGGCATTACCTGATACTAGAATGCCATCATATGTATATTTTTAGTGAAAATATTTATTTATTTATTTATTAATATAACAGAATAAAGCTACGCTCGCATGAATAACTAGGTCTGGCATTATTTATAGAATTGAAATTCACTTTTTCATTTACGTTGCATACTTTGTCACAGTCCTAATTTTAAATGATAACATAACGGATAACTCACGTCTGACATCGAGCTAAGCTCGACATGTTTCGGGCTAATCCGTAACCCTTCATGTGAGAGCAACGCGACTCGGCAGCTGCTGCAACACGCGACTACCCGAAGAAACTAATACAGGCACACAACTGCCACAAACCTATCTATCATCACCACCAGACTACACTGACCCAATCTTGTGGCAAGAACTAAGTATATCGAAGAGACTGGTCGTAACGTTTCCACAAGGGTAACGGAGCCCATAGGTACGCAATATGAAAAAACAGTACGATAGGAGGTCTGCTGTAGCCGAGCACTCAATGGGCTCGGCTCCTGCTAGCCCGAAACATGTCGATTTTAACTCGATTTCAAACGTGAGTTATCCGTTATGTTATCGTTTAAAAATGATTACTCACAGTAGTTTCATGTCAGTTTAAACTAGTTGATATCGATGATCTAATGCGCTAGATTTTGCTCTATCGTAAAACTGAACTGTCATCTGAGAGAGAGTCTAACATCTGCTAGCTTGGTGTACGGTTGTGTTGCTCTGAAGATGAGCTCTGGTTGAGTTCGAAATGCGTCAGTGTAGTCTGGTGGTGGTGATAGATGGGCTTGTGTGTATTCTTATAGTGTAAAGGTACAGGAACTGCATGAACACGCATATCTTGCATAAATTATATATTTATTTGTTAACAAAAAAATCACAGTTAAAACACCAATGCGCTGTAAAATTCAAATTATACGATACAAAAAACATATAAAAACACAAAAATTACATACAAAAAAAACTAATTAGGGATAAATGTAGTGCTATCATATAAGGTCGCGAATTAACTCAAAAACGACAAACTGATTGACACAGCATTACCAGAAGAGATTAGGATTCCGTACTAAAACTTCAATAATGTAACTTAAAGTGTATAAAAAGTTGCCATAAAACATCAATTCATCGCATGCGCTGTGGAAACTATTGATGATGGAACAAAAAAAATGTTCTACGATGTTAAAGAATATATCAATTTCTACAAAAATATTTGCGATACCATGTGTCCAACTATTGCAGTTATGTTACTATAACTACTTTTTAACATTTTAAAAGTTGACAAAAATGCAGACTAAAATCAGACCATGTTATCCATACCTTTGTTTAATCCTTATCAAAATAAATAATATCTTATTCAAGACGGTTTCACGACGTGTAGATAACTTTTTGAATTATTCAAATCGGACATCTCACTCCAAAAATATTACGATTTTAAAAAAATAATAAAAAGAACTAACTAAAAACTAACCGAAAAAATGCATAGGTACTCTACTTTGATGCACCCCGGTTTCGCGCGGGTAGGGTGTAGTTTTTGGGAATTGGAGCTGAAAAATGTGTGTGAAGTGCTATTTTTACAGTTCTGTGCTCAAGGGGCAATAAAAACGGGACCCTATTAATAAGACTCCACTGTCCGTCTGTCTGTCTGTCACTAGGTCGTATCTCATGAACCATGATAGCTAGACAGTTCAAATTTTCACAGATGACATATTTCTGATACCGCTATAACAACAAATACTAAAAACAAAAAAATATATATTTAAGAAGAGCGCCCATACAACAAACACGATTTTTTTGCCGTTTCTTGCTCGATATTAATAACGTCAACAGGTAGTTGCTTGAAATATTCACAGAATATTTATTGATACTCATTGAGTTTAAAAAAATAAATAACCTAAATAAAATAAATGTTTAAGAGGCTCCCATACAGCAAACGCAATTAGTTTCCCAAACAAAAGTTCAGTACTGTATCTACCCTTTTCGTATTCCTTAAGGTTTTTACACCACTAGCCTAAGATTAGATTTTTTATTCAATAAAATAACTATCGACCGAAAACAAATATGGAGGACTCACATAATGAAGAAAAGAGATGAACTGAATCGTCGCTTTAGACAGCTCAATTGGCTGCTGAGCAGACAGTCCCAACTATCACTATGCAACGAATTGCTTATATATAAAGCTGTTTTAAGACCTATCTAGACACATGGAATAGACCTATGAGGTTCAGCCAAAAAGTCTAATACAGAAATTCTCCAACGCTTTCAAAACAAAGTACTGAAAACCATTACAAACGCCCCATGGTTCACCAGGATAACTGAACTGCATGAATATCTCAAAATCAACACTGTCCAAGAAGAAATTACGCAGAGAACAATCACCTACAAAAGTCGAATTGAAGAACATTATTAACAACTTAGCAACAGATTTTAGCAAACCACTCCAGACAAGGAAGCTCAAGCGTCAACACTTATGGGATCTTACCGCATGCTAACTCAGCAATTATATAGAGGCGGATATCCTCAATGGAGGAACAGTCTTCGCAAGTCCATTTCCGCAATCAATGCTTATGGCTTAAAGCCGATCGCATGATCCAATACTATAAAAAAAAACTGATCAAGTGTGAGTGAATAGAACTTGCACACGTAGAGTTTGGTACCTACCACCGTTCTGAAAATAAGCATTTTCTTTTTTATGATTCAAAGATAAAGCCCTGTGATGGACGGACAGATAGAAAACAGACCAACGAGCGGAGGCTGCGAAGTGCGGTCCCCTTGGGCACTTTTTATGTAGGTATCAACATGACTTGAGACAGTCGGTGTCCCGTCGCGTTAATGCTGAAAAATGGCTGCTTGACGCGCACACGGTGTTTACGTTGTCAACATTTAAACAAAGGCGTGCCTTGTAGCAGTGTGTTGTGGCGACACGATTAATTGTCGCCGTAGTGGGTTACGGCAACAATCGATGCTCGCGGCCAGTCCGCGCCGCTAAGCAGCTTACTGACAGCCAATTACAGGACCCTTCACCCCTCACCCCTAAGAAGATGAATTTCGGTAATGACGTGTCGGCGTCTGAACGCCGCGATTTGCTAAACGAAAAAGTTCACAAGTGACAGTTGAGAGTTCCGCGGATGGATCAATCCGTGATAAATGACTGTTCAGTTCTCCCGCTGACAACGGGGCGAGAGAAAAAGTTCCTTATTAGCCTCATTGCTGAGAGCTGAACGCGAAAACACTTAGCGAGAACGACGGAAATAAAAGGCGGCGAATAAAAGAGCATCGCACTACAATAATTTGCGAAAGAGGGTGCGGGATGCGCGGCCCAAGAGCTAGTACAAACGAACAAGAGAAGGATATTTCAAACGAGAAGTTAATTGCTAGGTACTTTTTAGGGTTCCGTACCCAAAGGGTGCCAACGGGACCCTATTACTGAGACTCCGCTGTCTGTCTGTCTGTCTGTCTGTCTGTCTGTCTGTCTGTCCGTCCGTCCGTCTGTCACAGGGCTCTATCTCTTAAGCCGTAAAAGTTAGTCACTTGAAATTTTCACAGATTATGTGTTACTGTGGCCGCTATAACAACAAATACTAAAAATAAAATAAAGTTACAAATTAAAGGGGGTCTTCATACAAAAAACTTGTTTTTTTGAGCGTTTTTTGGTTGCTAGGCTTTATTATCCGTTGCTATGTCGCCGAGCAACGGCTAGCTATGTCGTTTGAATATTTACCTTTAGGTTTGCGATTTTAATGATGTTTTATAAAAGTTTCGGTCATATAATTAGTGAATGTCTGGTTTATTCGTTTTTGTGCAAAATGAATAAAGCAATTTATAAAACCACAAACCTCAATGACGCAAGTTTGATAAAGCGTTCGTCAAATCCACACTGTACTAATATTGTTTACCTATTGTTTTTTTACACAAAAAAAAACCATACTACGTATTTAACACTATTTACAAGGTTTATAATACGTTTTAAAATTTATTCACTCTAGTCGAGCTTCTTATTATTTAATTACACAACATACGAAGTCGCCGAATTTCCCGCGAATGTTTTTTTTTTATTTATTTATTTCTAGCCGCGCGCTTCCTTTCACAGGCAAAGATTTCAGAAGCAAACAGCCAGATCCAAAGAGGTTGAGAATTCAAATTGTTTTTTATTCGAAATACTTGCACAAGTGCTTACATTTCGGCGATATTTTTAAATTATAAATCATATTTCATTTATTTGCATAAAAACATGGTACATATTTTGTGGTAAGAAAGAAAGAGAAGCTTTTCTGTTTGTTTATTTATTTATCGTTTTTTTGGGTCAGATCTTGGAAGCTAAATTTCATCCACTCCAATGGTCTGATTGACTTGAAATTTGGCATACTTATGTAAATTTGGAGACAATATAATAATCTGGTAGTGACATCTTGGTGGTCTTGCCAGGATCGCCTCTGCAGGAGGGAACTCTTTTGTTTTCAAACATTGTTTAAAACAACGGCACGAGCACGGCACGAAAACACAAGGTGGAAAAGGAGCCCTGGTGAGCTGACTTATGATTAAAAAAGGCATAATTCATAACTAGAAACTGAACACATTGGTGAAATTGTACGCACAAATTTAAATATTGAAATTAACAGCTTAAATTGAGAATTAATCACAAGCAAATTAGGGGTAATCGATCAGCTGTAGTGACATTGCTTACTCGCAATTCAATCAAATGTCATTTTGACGTACACAGACAGACGTCATTATTGTTGCGTTTGGAAACTAACCGATAGCGATAAGTTTAAGAAGACAATATCTACCTACTAAGTTTGCATGTTTATAAGCGGTCCGTATTGCATCTATACATTTTTGACATACTTATCATGGCACCAAAATCAAAAAAAAATAATTGCACAAAATGCTTAAAGGAAATCAAAACATCAGAATACTTGAAGTGTTCACAATGCATGGGATACTATGATGTTGAATGTACAAACAATGTTTCCATACAACGATTTCGATTGATGGCAATAGAGCGAAAAAACATGTGGAAATGCCATCTTTGCCTTAAGGATACCAATGCAAATAAACCAAAGATACATAGTCTGCCCAGCTGCAACAAAAAAGTCTCAACTGGGACATTAAAACTTCCTGATGATTATAATCATATTACGATCAGAAAGAATAAAAAAGTTCAACTTTCCCGGTCTTTTGAAATCACATGCGATTCGGAATCTGACTTTCAAGAGTCGCTATTAGGTGACGACACGGCACGTAGTCTGCCTAATCTATCAGAAACCGAGGATCAACAAGCAATAGACTTTAAATTCGAAATTGCCAATCTAAAAACTCAACTTGCTAGTGCGCATGAGGAAATAGCTCGTCTGAGTTGCGAACTTAATGATATTAAAAAGAACTTGACTGAAAACCAGAAAACAATTGAACTTTATAAAAAAATTGCAATGGAAGTCGGACCCAGACGCAAAACTCCAAGTAAAAAAGTCTGTACACCGGAGCGAATTTACAGCTCACCGATTCATAACAGTAGAAACATTAAAGATGTTAGAGATCCAGAATGCGAAACATTTCAGAAATCAACTCAAACGGAGAGTGTAGTCAACATAAATTCGGATGCCCAAGGTCCAAAGACCAGCACACCAAAGAAACATCTGTCTTTAGAATATACAGCAGCTAAGACTGAACATTACAAGTCTTCAAAAGCTGATTTAAAGAAGACCAAAATGAAGAAATTTTTAGTCATCACCAGTAATAATGTAAATAGGATTTTGACTATAATGAGCAAAAATAGCAAACTTCAAGAATATGACTACTGTCACTTCAGCAAACCAAATGCAGGGGTCATGGATCTACTGAAGGATATAAGATACCAGTTAAACGCGCTAACTATGGACGATTGCTGTGTCATCCTGATTGGAGAAGCAGATTTCCACAATAATGAAGACTACAAGGGTTTGGTGAAGCATATAGGAGATACACTTGCGCAGATCACTAATACCAACGTCATTATTGCATGCCCAAATTACATATGTGGTAAACCTATTTATAACACTAGAATAGAAATATTTAACGAACTGTTGCATGGTGATAGGCATATCCATAGTCGTCACTTTACCTTTGATTCAAATTTGGAATTATCATTGAATATGTTTTCACGAAGAACGGGCAGGCTTAATGATCTCGGAATGGAAAATATAATGCACAAATTGATAGAATTTGTTTCTTCTGGGTTTTTTGTATCTAAGTATACTGGATCAAAACAGCTAAAAGACGATAGGAAGACCAAACAAAAAAGAATATCTGACTACTTTCCAATGACAAGATCTGCCAACAAAAACCTAGAAAATACTAGAGATGTTTTTTTTCGTTGATAACAAAAAGGTACTATTAAATCATGCACACTCACATTCAAATAACACCTGTCCCGAGAAAAAAAACACTATAATAAATATTATGCAAAGGTTCAATATTCTACATCAAAACATAGCGAGCATCCTTAAGAAAAAAGATGAATTAGAAGTAGTTTTATCAGAATACGTTGGCAAAAATGAACGGATTGATGTAGTTTGTCTCACTGAAACTTTCCTTAAGCGAGGAACGGAAGGTAACGTAATGCTAAATCAATATAAATTGGCCACATCTTGGTCTCGTGAAAGCGAGAGACGGGGCGGCTCGTGCATCCTCATTCACAAGGAACTAGAACATATTGAATTAAAGATCTGTAATGATATTGCCCAGATACATGTATTTGAGTGTTGTGGTATCCACTTGGGGGGTTCAGATGTTTTCATAATTAACATATATCGAACTCCGTCATCCAATGTTCATACTTTCTTGGACCGGCTTAACTCCCTTATTTCCAAAATAAATAAAAAACATAGAAAAATAATCTTATGTGGAGATTGGAATATTAATATATTAAATTCAAGTAAAGCAACAATAAGACTAAGAGACATATTAAACAGCCACAACTTGGAAATCCATACAAATTTACCGACGCGTCAATCCACTTGTATAGATCTCATTATCAGTAACATACCACAAGCAGTCGGTCGCGTTGACCAACTAGCGCTTTCTGATCATAACACAGGTCAATTGCTGTCTTTTAATTTGAAGGGCTATACTGCCTCTAAAAACTGGTTTGAATATAAGAGAGATTTGGGATCACAAAACATAAGTAAATTTGTAAGCTATATTAACTCTTTATCTTTTCAAACCATACTTACAAAATTTAATGCAAATGACGCTTTTAATGAGTTTCATGATGTTTTGACTTTCTTTTATGAACAATGTTTCCCAAAACTTAGAATTAAGATTTCCAATAAAAATAAAAAATGTCCTTGGATAACCAAGGGTCTAAAAAGAAGTTGTAAACAAAAGCGCTATCTCTACATTTTATATAAAAAAAGTAAACCCCAAGAAAAACATCTGTTTAAAAGTAGATACACTAAATATTCGAAAATTTTACAAAAATGTATTAGTAAAGCACAAAGACTTAGTAATAAAAAAGTAATAGACAATGCTAAGAACAAATGTAAAGCGACATGGACTATAATTAATCGTAACATTAGAACAAAATCAGTACATAGGGAAATAGATACAATTAATTACAAGGGTCAAATTTATGATGACGCCCAGGATATAGCGCAAATTTTTAATAATCATTTTATAAATGCTACGAACGCGACAGCATCTCCGAAAAACGCAACCGCAATGAAATGTGCTCAAACAAAAACTATTTTTATAACACCTGTATCAGTAAATGAGGTTCGCCAGATTATATTATCTCTGAATAATACAAATTCAGTAGGTTATGATGGCGTTTCAACAAGGGTTTTGAAAATGTGCGTGGATAGCGTATCAATACCTTTGGCTCATCTTATTAACTTGTCGGTTGAACAAGGAGTATTTCCTGAGAGACTTAAATATTCAATTGTTAAACCTATGTTTAAAAAGGGAGACCCTACGAATGTGGATAGCTACAGACAAATTACGTTAATCCCTGTAATATCGAAAATATTCGAAAAAGCTATGGCCAAAAGAATAATTAACTTTATATCAAAAAATGATGTCCTGCATTCTGACCAATTTGGTTTTCAACAGGGCAAATCAACATCTCTTGCATGTTTCTCTTTGGTGAAATACGTCTTGGAGTCCATTGATAGAAATATACCCATTGTGGCAGTATTTCTCGATATGTCGAAGGCATTCGACTATGTAAATCATCAGATTCTTTTAGATAAACTTTATAAGTGCGGGATTAGAGGTAAGGCTCATGATTGGTTGACTAGTTATCTAAGTGATCGCAAACAGTGTACAGAGATAACAAAAATTAGAAACGGTGAAAAACTGTCAGCACTATCAGAATATTGTTGTAATAAACAGGGTGTACCACAGGGAAGCATACTGGGGCCATTGCTGTTTCTTCTGTATATTAATGATATTTCAGATGTCACAAATCACAAGTGCATATTGTTTGCAGATGATACCACATTATTATTTAGATGTTATGATAGAGAGATATTTGAGACTGACATTAATTTGGCACTAAGTAAAATAATTGAATGGATGGACATGAACAATTTAAAAATTAATATAACCAAAACTAAAGCAATACAATTTAAAACATACAGAAGTCAAAAACTTACGTTAAACTTAACTTACGACAATAATAAAATAGAAATTGTTGATTCCACGACTTTTCTGGGCATAACGCTTGATGAAAATTGTAACTGGAAAAATCATGTTGATGTTCTATGCTCGAGAATTAATCGCTTTGTGTTTGCACTTTACCGTTTGAGAAAGATTTCTTCCTTGCAGACGGCGCTTAATGCTTATCATGGCTATGTCTCATCAGTTTTGCGTTACGGTATCATAATCTGGGGCAATTCAGTCG
This sequence comes from Choristoneura rosaceana, assembly GCA_037349165.1. NCBI lineage: Eukaryota > Metazoa > Arthropoda > Insecta > Lepidoptera > Tortricidae > Choristoneura > Choristoneura rosaceana. The sequence continues at coordinate 7,033,504 of JAZBNJ010000026.1, forward strand.
AAATCAACAGACTGTTCATAGCGCAAAAAAAATGCATAAGGGCGTTGTCTGGCATTGGCAGAAGGGAATCTTGTAGACCAATGTTTAAAAAGCTTAAAATTCTTCCTCTTCCGTGCATTTATATTGCTGAGATATCACTTTTTGTAAAAAATAATATTGAACACTTTACTAGAGTATCAGATGTCAATCCCCAAGCTAGGAGCAATCGAAGAAATAAACTATTGGTTACAAGAAATAGACTAGCTCTTTGCCGCAACAACGTGTACAGCATGGCGATCAAAATTTTTAATAAACTACCGCCTGCCTTATTAGAGTTGCCAGTGCGAAAATTTAAATCATCTCTATTAAATTGGCTTATGACTTATAATTTTTATAGCCTCAATGAATTTTTCAATTTAAGGGAATAATTTTGACTATGACATTATTTTATTTTCATTCTATTGTAATAATTCTTGTGATATTTATTTTGATTTATAATGATAAATGTGTTTCCGATTATGTAAGATATTGTGCAATTTTCATATTTAATCTTTATTAATTTTGTAACCTAGATTTAAGTCAAAAATTTTGCATGCCTACTGTTAAAGGGCAGCTAGCACTATTGACACTTTTATAAGAAATTCCAACATAACATGTATCTACATAGTGCTAAGGCAAATAAAATATTTCATTTCATTTCATTTCATTTCATTTCATTTCATTTCATTTCACTCCTCAATAGTTAATAGTACCGACTTGAAATTTGGTACAAATATCTAGTTTTGATGACAATGCAAGTACAGTCAACAAAAAGTACATTCGGCAAAAAAGCTTGTATTAAAAATGAAATTTTAACACTTACAAGCATTATAATATTTATTTGCAGTGTGATGTAACTAGGTATGTATGCTCGGGTGGAATCTTTCAACTCGAATTTTACAAGCATGTATAAATCCGATGACAATGCAATATTATTATGCCGTAGAGCTGATCTGATGATGAAAATTTAGATGTTGGCCATAGGAACTCTGTAATAAAACGACACAACCGCATCGCACGGAGGTTCGGAACCCTACATGCGCGAGTCGTTCGCACTCGCACTTGACCGATTTTTATTTAATTATGATCTAGAAAAGTACGGATATAAAAATGTCAGGCTCCTTCACACAGTTTTTTATGTTTACTAAATTATTTAAAAGTTACTTACCTCAGAAAAATTGAAAAACTGATGCTGTTTAGCACCATCACAATTAGTCATAGAAACCGGAAATGAATGACCAATTAGAAAGGTAGATAATATCTAACTGAAACTTTTAAATATTATGCGACTTAATTATTATTAAGTACATTATAATAAAGGGTTCACCACCTATTGACTAATCTTATTTGACGGATAAAGGCTCCATCAATTCGAAACAAATAGAGACTGCATCACATTTATCCGCCAAATAAATTTAATCAATGGATGGAGAAACCGGAGGTTAGCCTACATGTGTCCCACCGCTGGGCATAGCTCCCTTGACATCGACATCTCCCTATTTGGAGCTATTTTGCGACTCTCACAAAATAAATATTTTGTTGTTTATACATTTTACTTAACTGGCACTAACATGATACAAGACGTAACTTATCTAACCAACTACTTAAGCCAAATTCAAAAAGAATTTAAAAATATAAGAAAAAAAACATACACAAGTTTTCAAAAATTCTTCCTTGACTTTGTATGCAAAGAATGTATTTATTGCTATCCTGCAGGAACTATGATATCATCCTCGATAAAAATACCCTCCTATATTTATGTTCATTTAGATTATTATTTTTAATTATCTGTATGCTCTATTTCATATTAATCGGTTGATCCGTTTTCCGTAATCAACATTCAAATTTATAATACTAGTGGGATGGAATCAGTGATTTTTTGGGGCCCTGGGTTACCACGAAATTTGAAAATCGAAGTTGGTATCGTACCGTCTCTTTCATTTTCGTATTAAATAATATTAAAGAAAGCGGGACAGCAAGATATGTACGAAGTTTGAATTTTGCACTTCTTAGTACGAGTACAACCTTTAATTCTGTTGTCACTATACGTCAGCCTCGCTAAATATATTTCATTCTTTTATGTTAGGGAACTGCTCTACATACTCGCATAGGTTTTCATATCTTTAGCATGAAAATATACTTTTTTTCATTCTGGAAAGAAAAATACACACATCACAGATTTCACTCTGCACGCATTAAAAATTCATCGTTATTTTACTTGCTAAGTATTTGTAACCATAAATGCTGGGATGCAACAGAAGAATGCTGAACGTCCAGTACTGAACGCCTCATCCCAGACAGAGCTAACGATCTAACTTTACTTGCTCAGTGCTCACATTTCTGCCTTTATCTTAGTCTGTTTGATTTTGAATTCAGCCACTTGTTTGTGATCCCTGCCCATACGTTCGCCCATTCAGTTTTGCGTGAACTCTGACATTTAACCTTTGCAGTGGACCAAGAGAACAACCGGAAAGTTTTCCGAATCCTAAATTTAACTTAATAAATTGTTTCGATAAGGCAAATACGTGGGTTTAGCAGAACATGTATATAATGTACTCTGTGTCCCAACATGACAGTCTAATTTTATTAAAACAAATAAAGTGTATATCTACTCTGCGTAGGCCCTGAACATACAAAGTTTTTATCAGAGTTTACACTTGATTATAATTATTATTATTCAGGAAAAATAGATTATTAATATTTATTATTAATTAAAACTTTATAACTATAGCCTCCAACCTTATCTTTTAACCATACCCAACCTCCAACCTTACTTTTTAACTATGTAATTACGGTTCGCAATTAATATTACTTTCTGTTAATTTCATACAACGTGGTTACCTTATTTTCCCTAAATCCTATAACAAAAGGATACGTTTTGGGGTTTCCAATTAGCGTAATAAAAATAAAAGGACAACGGGGTTTGAATCATTCACCTTTAAACCTAATGGCCTTGTGCTAATTACTCCATTCCATTCATTGAACGACCAATCTTCCCACGCATCGTAGGTAGAGATTTAAGGAAATAAAAATATCGATGTTTCCAACAATTGACTGAAAATACCTATTAATTAGCAATAACATCGCCAGTCACAACATCATAGGTACTATCAATGGTCATCTTAGCCGGAAAACGTTCACTGCTGAACAAAGGGCTCCCCTTTAAGTAGAACGTCACATTAAACGACAGCACTCCCTTGCCTCAACCGGTTGTCCGCAACTCTTGCGATATTGTGAGTTCATCGTACCAATGCTTCACTTTCCAGTTTGTGGTCGCCACTCAAGAACCTTTCTCTCCCAACAGTTATCCGTTCTTCGAGCGATGTAGTCTAATGCCATTTTAACTTTTTTTTTAATATACGTAAATGCATTAGAGGGGGCAACTGATGCAAATAACCGTGCATGAACTTGCATATTCTTTGAGTTCGTTGCTCTTTGCTTAACTCTGAGCGTCTACAAAGGGCCAACAGTAAAGGACTACGTCACAGAGTCACATATGTTCACTGATAGCATACACTGGTTGAGTCTGACTGAGTCTTGAGACACTCAGAATTTCGGACTAGAAGAGTTCACAAAGTTTTCCTAAAGCTGCCAATCCGATTTGAATTCTTCGGACGACCTCTTTGTCGATGTCACTATTTTGAACGAACGAACAAATCACGGAACAGCAGGCGCAGGTGGTTTTGCAGGTGAAAGGACCTTAATTGTGCAAGGCCCGTCCGGATTGCTACCACCGTCTTGTTCGCTAATCCTGCCGTGAAGCAGCAGTGCTTGCGCTGTTGTGTTTCGACGAGGAGAGTAAGACAGCCGGTGAAATTACTGGCACTTGAGGTATTCCAACTGAGGCCTCTTGGTTGGCAACGCATCTGCAATACCCCTTGTGTAGCAGATGTTTATGGGCGGTGGTGATCTCTTACCACCAGGAGACCCACTTGCTCGTTTGACTTCCAGTCGAATAAAAAAAACACCATGGATTGACACCAAAAACCGACCATAAAGCCAAACATAAAGTTTGCATAAAAAATAAATGCTTCCATGAACACACAGATATTGATTTTTATTTTAATAACAGTATCTCGTCTCGGCAATGATTCTATATCGATAAAAACATTAAAGTTTTAACCATCGATATTTTAGAAAATTCGATATGTGGTTGCATCCCTAAGCGTGGGACGCAGCGAACTCATCCACTAGTGCGCATGTAATATAAAAGTATCGAGTATCAGCTTAACATAACAATTGATTAAATTACTTGTTTTAATCGAAGTTGAAACAGATTCAAAGGTCAATAGGTAGAACTAATCTGATTACTGTCTTGCTGGCATAATAAAAGATTGTTTAACTCATGACTATTTCTATTAACAAAATTTGGTTAATTTTTTATTTATTAATCTGTTACACCATTTCTGAGTGACAGGCAGATAAACCCTTTATCATTTAATATTTTTCCAATTCATTGTTATTCACAGTCTCTCATTTTAAAACACAGTCGTGTTTTGTTTTATACAAAGTTCATTTCAGTAATATGAATGCCTTTGTTTTGTTTTCCTCGACTTGGCGGGGGCACTGCCGTGCCCCCAGAATATTTCGCATTGTGTCGGTTTCATTCTAAAGGTGCGATCTATCTTCTATTCTATATTCTATCTACCTATACATACAATAAAGCTGTAGAGGGTCAAAAGTCTGTACATGGAAGATATCCGAAAAAAAGTTGGCTGGGAATCCTTAAAATCGATAACAACACGTTCCAACAGTTTTTAGATTCTTTTGTCTGTTTGTCGTTTATTTGACCGCATCACGTGAGAACGGCTCAACCGATTTTGATGCTAACTTTACTAATCTGTCGAGAAAATTTCCAGTCAGGTTATAGGCTATAAGAATTCACCCCCTAAAAGGGGTGGAAGCCACTACACTAGGTTTAGTTTGCACCGGAATATCATGACACTTCTTAACTCGCATTCAACTCACATTTTATACGCGTTACCATGCCTCCCCGAAATAAAAACGTGGTGAGAGACTCAGTGGTGCTCTACTAGCTTTCGGCTGAAACGGCAAGCCAGCGCGAGTCTAGGTTGCGATCCCGAAGAACAACTTATTCCTATGGAGTATTGTGTAAAATCTACACAGACTAAGTCGCGGGCAAAAGCTAGTCATTAATAAATTTCAGCTAAGTTTACACACTAAGCATCAAAAAGTCTGCACATACACAGATACGTTAACAGGGATGTCGACGCCATTAAAAAATAATTCGAAGGCACAACTCCAGTAAAAAAACGCTTTATTTTAGCCCTGAAAACCAGATTAATTTTTGATTTACTCTAAAATTAGATTTTTTGTTGCTTTAAAACAACTAAATTGTTAGTTGATCGAGTTGCCGGATAATGACGTCATAAGTCGCTATTGCCATTAAAACTCTATGGGAGAATTGTGTTTTGAGAGCTCATAAAAAGTACGACAGTTGATTGGTGGTGTCAACATCCCTATTGACATATCCGTGACCGCATATCGCTACGCGCTACGCTCGTAACTTCGTAGTAGCAATGTTTTCCTCTTTGTAGCGAACACTACCTACGAACAGTGAACGACTGTCAAGTTCATGGCACTGAATGTGTTACTTTTAGTTTAAAAGTTACCTTTCAAACTAATTATCATCTCAGGCACAGAGTTGAATTAGAATAGGTATATATATAGCATTGACGTAGAGGTGCTACGCGATTACACCTGTAGCAGAAACACGTAGCACATAGGTGCTACAACGCGCGATGCATAAGTACAGTTACAATCTCTACATCTACTTATTGTTTACTAACTTTTGCCCGTGACTACACCTGCCAGGATTGTTTATTGCTATCCCGTGGGAACTGAGCAATTTTCCAGGATAACAACCATGCTATACTACTACATGCTATATACTTTCGTGTCTCAAATCATCTCCACGTGCAATAAAAAGAGACAACAGATAGATAGACAGAGTAACTTTCGCATTTATAATATTAAGTAAACTAGTTATTGCCCTGCCCGCAACGTTGTCTACGCAGGACTCGTACACCTTTCCAGTTTTGCATTATTTCTGAGAAAAAAGTAACTGCGAAAGTTCATCATTAACTATTTGGTCTAATATACGACCAAACCCTTTAGTGACGACCGGATGGCTAAGTGGTTAGAGAACCTGACTACGAAGTTTGAGGTCCCGGGTTCGAATCCCGGCCGGGGCAGATATTTGTATGAATAATACGAATGTTTGTTCTCGGATCTTGGATGTTTAATATGTATTTAAGTATTTATATATCTATATTTAAGTATGTTTATCCGTTGCCTAGTGTCCATAGTACAAGATTTGCTTAGTTTGGGACTAGGTCAATTGGTGTCAAGTGTCCCATGATATTTATTTTTTTATAATATGAAATAAAAATTCAAAGCACTTTACATCTTTTTGCCGATGCGTAGGTTTTCAAGTTAAAATAATGTATATGTATAATAATAGTATTGCAACCGTGTAATGTTTTCACTGAAGCCGTATTTATGTTAAATACGCATAAAATATAAGACCATCGGGAAATTCGTACACATCCTTGAATTGCTACGCCAACTTGTAGGTGTGATTTTCCTTAAATCCGTAAGATATTAATATTTGAAACGCCATTACACGTTACGAAAACGGCGTTTGAGGAAAAATAATGATACTGTAGAAAGTACTGCTACAGGTGAACTGTAAAAAGTTGTTAAAAGGTGTTCCCAGTTTTTTTAGCGTGTAAATTATAAATACGAAAAAAAAATGACAACATAATTATTAAAATTTAACCTTAAAGAAGAAAAGTCAAAGAGAGAATTGAAATTGGTCTTTAATTCACTCCCACTGTTCTCTATGGGCTCAATTGCTACAAACACCATAATAAGTGATAATAAACAATTCGAACTATTTACTTGTTCAGTCACCAGCACCAATATCAGACAAAAAAAGCGAGCATAAATATCTGAAACGACTCTATTTCTAGGGCCAAAAGCACGTGACAGATATTTTTGCACGCTTCGCTGAGGCAGATATTAATGCCTGTTCATTATAAAACTTGGATAATGAGGTTTTAATAAGGACGAATGATCAATTTTATAATATTGTATATATTTGGTACTTAAGGTTTATATATGCATTTATATTTATTCAAATGTTTTGCTCTATTTGTCGATCCTTATTTTTTCGATTGCTTTTCTCTACCGCTCACAGGTTGACTGGCTGAGATCCCTTCAGGGATAAGCCTGCCTTTGTACTTAACACTTTCTTTTTGTGTGATATTTTTGTATTTCCTTTTTGTGCAATAAAGAGATATCTCAAAATTTAGTTTTTTAATTTTCTAAAGCGCCCCTATATTTTTTAAACTCATTAATTTATGAAACATATCTCTTTTTGACTTACACTTACGTCCGTGTATATATACCAATTTTGATCTAAAACGGGTCAGTACCTACTTTTGGAGTTAGCTGTAACAGCCGGACAGACAGGTGCGAGTGACCATACAATAACGTTTCCTTTTTTCTTTTTATAGAACAAAACCTCAGAAAAAGAATAATAATACATTTAATGGAGATATGTCAGGTGTCCATTAAATTCCGATGCAAGAAACGCGTTTTTTTGATACAGTGATTTGACATTTTGATATTTGGTTATTTGGAAACTATGCATAGAATCAAAAAGTCTCCTATTTACATTAAAAAATCACAGACATAAGTCACTCCGATATTTATGAGTAACAAGCCCGTTTGTCGAAAGAAAGTGTTAGTTCGCAGGAAAAATATATCGACGTTTTCTCAGGCCGTGAAGAAACTCATTTTTTTTAAGTGCTTGTTATCTGAGCTAACGGAGGGGAACGCCGCGCAGGACGAACGCCCGGCGGATTACCTCGTTCGAAGGATTCCCTGAAATTTCCACCGAAAGAGGTCGTTGACCTGGCTGGCTAAGCTTTCAACTTGACTGGATATGTGAGACGCGTCAAGGGTGTCGACCGGCAATGCTATCAAAATATTTGCTGAAGGTGGACATTTGGTAATATTTGTTTGTCTAATATATCAGAAGGCAAAACGATCGGTTATAGCAATGCAAAAACTGTAAGTAGGTATATACATACAGTTGTATACATATGTGTAGCTCGGTCTGTCTGTTTCATATAAGCTGTCCTTAAAACCATCGACCAAACAGACAAAATAATCATAAATATAACAGCAACAATATCATAACAGCTCATAAATTATCAGATAAAGTAAATTTTGCCTTAATCGAAATTTTAAAGCTTCTAAGAAGTTACACTTTTGTGCAAATTCTGGCTGACAGTGCTTTTAAAAGTATCAATATCTCGAAAACTCGCTCACTGAACACTCACTAAACTTAAATTTATTTAATCTGGTAGCTTCACGATCTGCTCTATCAGCAGTCTTACTTTTGGCAAATTATAATTCACTGGCCCGAAAAAACATATCTTTATATGCATAACTCCGATTCTGTAGTTTGATTTCCCGTCCAATTAAAAGTTTACCATCACTACCTGTGTCTCTGTCTGCTGTATAATTTAACCATTTATATTCAGATATTGCCGGCTGCATACTATAGGTGGGTTAAAGTCCTTAATACTTCGCTATTCAATATTGGAGAAATTTTAAAGTGGTGTATTTCACAACCATGTTTTTCTTGACAATGACCGTAGATGAGGCCTGGAATGTGATATATTGTATAGCTCTATTATAAACTCTTTGTTGTCTTTGACGTAGCTCAAGGGTTCACCAACATTCATGTCGTTTATATCTCGCTTTCGTTACATCATCATACCTACTATATTTAAAAATGTTCAAAATCAATCTCCATGTTCATGTGATCACTGTGACTTCTAGCGATAACTGTGATTCACAATCAAAGTGAAAGAGAAAACTGACTTTGTGGACTATTCTCTGTCGCACATGTCCTTGCAGAAGGTGTGGCGATTGCGCTCACCTTAACCTAACCTAACCTGAGAAATATCCACGCAGTCGAAACTTTCTTTAAACAAACTTTTGTCCTTAACATTCGACACGACATAAAACTTACGCCAGGCTTATCCACAAAAGCTGTGCGAGGAAGCTAAGCGATGTGAATCAATTACTAGACTAATTTATAAAAATGCAATACTACTTAAGTAAAATCCTCTACCTATACGACCAAAAAAATATGGCTAGGGAGTAGGTACTACGGATGTCTACGAGACAAAAAGTGTAGGGACTTCCGACCAAAATATTAAAAAATAACGAAGCAATTTACAGGTCGATTCAATAAATGTAAGCACAGTTCGCAAATCCATATTGTGTAACTACTTCAACGATTGTTACGAGTTGTTAATTACAATCAGACGAGTGGCACAGTGCGCCTCTCACTCGCCCTCTAACTCCATACTCGTACCGGATTTAACGGCCTTATTGGAATCCTACTATCCAACTAGTAATTACCTATGATGCGAAATTTTGTGAGATTTTGTTTGTTTCTTTACCTTACAACTATTGCAGTTGGATAGATTAAATAAACATGATTTGCACATAACTAGACTACTTTTTAAACATCGCGATACTCTCAAGGCCTCGAGAAATGAATTCCGGAATCTCAACCGGGAAGTCCAGAAATGGAGTTTTTCTTAGCTGTTCTTCATGCCCAATATAAGTAAAAACCATGTGTGATTTCCGGAAATTTAGGAGTTTTAATCGATTTCATTCAATTGAAAGACATCTCGTGGGTGAAGCTGCATGGTAGGAATGCGAATGCATCTTGAATTTTCAAAGTCCGTTGGCTGGACAACCATGACAATGACCAACGTATTATTTTCTTTTAATATCAGGGTTGGGGCATACTTGGCACTGCTTTTATAATACGTTTCATCATATTTAAAATGGGTTAAAGTAGCCACTAAACCAAGTGTTAAGTTGGAGGTTATCTAGTTAATCTTAATCTGGATGAAATTGAGAATATATTCCCAGTACAGCCAATATCAAAAAGTAGGTCCACCCGGATTGCTACCACCATCTTGCTCGCTAATCCTGCCGTGAAGCAGCAGTGCTTGCACAGTTGTGTTTCGGCGTGGAGAGTAAGACAGCCGGTGAAATTACTAGCACTTGAGGTATTATCCCATCTTAGACCTCTATTAGGTTGGCAACGCATCTGAAATACCCCTGGTGTTACAGATGTTTATGGGCGGTGTTGATCTCTTACCATCAGAAGACCCACTTGCTCGTTTGCCATCCAATCGAATAAAAAAAAAGATACCAGCTTAGAACAACTCCACGGATATCTAAGAGAACAAGTAATGAGACGAAATTTCTGTTCCTTAGTTTTGAAAAGATTTCAACTGACACCTTCACCCAGCGATTCTAAAAAGCAATAGCAAAATTAATTGAGACATAAAGCAGACGATTGTCAATTAAATTGGTTTTATCTCGCGGCCGCGAGCGCACAAACGGGCGAGTATGACTGTGGAACTTATGATCTGTTTCCACAACGTAAATATTTGCGGAGCGGTACGCGGGTCACATGTCAAAGGCGCCGGCTTCGGTATTGATCTAGCTCGCGGGGGGATAAGGGGTCGGGGCGCGGGGCGGTCCGCGTACTACGGAGCGGAGGCTGGCTTACGTAAGGGCGCGCGTCTGTCGCCCTGTCTGCCGACTTGCCGCCACTGATTAATAAAACAACCGTTATCGACTCGCTGCAACTGAGATACCATCACTGCTCCACTGTCTTTAATGAACTAACTTTAGCCGGGTTTCTCTATCGTTACAATCGGCTGATGTAGGACTGAGCAGTGCAGTGGCGCAACTATGAAAAGATATTTACAGCTGCAGTCAACATGTTCCCAGATTTGGATCTCGTAGAGTGGATTTAGGGTCAGGCTAAGTTTGACAGTTTTATACATTTTGAGTTAGAATACAATAATTTATTCGAAATCACATTACAACTCAATATAACGTCCGACAAAAATTTCGAACAATAAACAAATTTTACACTTTATAAAATATTTAAACTACCCTACAATCGGTAGAACCATCGTCAAAAAATATTTAATCCATAGTAATACGTATTCATTAGAAAGTTATTAACTTTGAAATAAATTATATTTCTCTAGGTTTTTAAGGAGTTTGTTAAGTAGGTGATTAATGTGATTATACATTTTAATGGTCATATAACTAGGGTGAGACGTAATAATTTTTAATGAGGAGAAATAGCAATTTAAGTTACGATTCTTAGTTACGATTGTTTCTTTTATTTCTTATGAATTCTGAATGTAGATTTTGATCTCATTTCGATGTTAAAACTACAGACATCAAAAAAGTCTTGGGATACTCATTATCCCTAGGCAAATTTATATGCCTATACCGAAATGTTCAAAACTATCAGGGGATAAAAACATTCCTAGGTACTTTTGAAGAGTGTAAAATAACAAAAAAGTTTATATTGTTTGTTTGTTTATATAAACGAGTGCGTTATACTATGGTTATGATTATTGTACTTTTATTTTTAATACAATATTGCGTCGTTTTTAGGGTTCCGGAGCCAAAATGGCTAAAACGGAACCCTTATAGTTTCGCCATGTCTGTCTGTCTGTCTGTCTGTCTGTCTGTCTGTCTGTCCGTCTGTCTGTCTGTCTGTCTGTCTGTCTGTCCGTCCGCGGCTTTGCTCAGAGACTATCAATGCTAGAAAGCTGTAATTTGGCACGGATATATAAGTAAACTATGCCGACAAAATAGTACAATTAAAAATTCAAAAACAATTTTTTTTAGGGTACCTCCCATAGACGTAAAGTGGGGGTGATTTTTTTTTTCTCATCCAACCCTATAGTGTGGGGTATCGTTGGATAGGTATTTTAAAACCATTAGGGGTTTGCTAAAACGATTTTTCGATTCAGTCATCTGTTTGCGAAATATTCAACTTTAAAGTGCAAATTTTCATTAAAATCGAGCGTCCCCCCCCCTCTAAAATCTAACCCGGAGGGTGGAAAAATTTGAAAAAATTCAGGATGGTAGTCATTATATCAAACTTTCAAGGAAAACTATAACGGCTAAGTTTGCTTGAGAACTATAGTAGTTTATGAGTAAATAGCAGCGTAAGGTATAAAATATACCTAAACTTGGAAGATTCCGTGTAAAATACGAAATCCTTAGAAAAATATTACTTAATTTTTTCGTAATGGCTACGGAACCCTATTTTGGGCGTGTCCGACACGCTCTTGGCCGGTTTTTGAAAAGAGAATTATACTATCCATAGTCAAATGAAATTAAATCGAAGGAACATTTAACTGCAAGAATATAATTACCATTTTTTACCGAGTAACAACGGTTTCACTGATATTTAGAAAGAAGGAAACTTGTGATATGAACTTACTTACTTAATTATATATAACTGAGTAGTTAGATATGTACTTATTTCCAATATTAAACTGCTTCAGAAATAAGTAAAAAAAAACAAAAAGACGTAGTTGTAAAAACTTACTAAAAGTTCCATTCTTGACTTCAACCTTCAAAGTCAGGTTTTTTAACCAGTGGGCTATAGGTACGGTCGTCTATCTTAACAAAGTAAAATAGCAATTAGTGAGAAATCTCTTTTCAATTATATTAATATCAACTACCTACTCAAGGAGAGTCATTGGTCTGTTGCCGGCCTTTTAAGACAGTTTCAGCCATTTCCTTGAAAGCCCCGATGTCATAGTTGTCCGGAAATACTGCTGATGTAAGTTAATTTCACTGTATGTGGCACGTCCTGCCGAAGAAAATGCACAGTGCTCGATAAAATTTTGTCTAAATCAGTTGGCTGTTTAGATTTAGATTTCGCCACATCGAGAATCAGGTGGTACGAAAATCGTTTTGAAACCGGGAGCCGATCCGTAAACCGATTACACCAACACAAACATAAAACATTGCACACCATACAGGCGCTGGCTATGCAGAAACAAATTGATATTATACCCTAAGCACACCGTGTGGAAACGTATTATCTAACAAATTTCACTCGCGGTTGCCATGGAGATCTATAGGAATTACTAGTGTTTACCCGCGGCTTCGCACACGTTAATCATTAAACCCAGAAATTCAATTGAAATTTCGAGATTTTTAAAAATTCCCGTGGTAATTCCCGAAAATTAAATCGTGGTTTTCATTGACGTTGCATTAAAAACAATCATGTTAAAATTCATGACTCTAAGCCCAGCGGTTGTTGTTTCCAGATTTTATCCCTATCCCGTGGGAATATTGAAATAAAAAGGAGACTATGTTTTATGTCCAGCAGATGTCCAGTTATCTCCATACCAAATTTCATCCAAATCTGTCCAGACGTTTCAGCGTGAAAGAGTAACAAACATACTCACTCACAAACTTTCGCATTTATAATATTAGTAGGATTTCCAAATGAAGAGGACTGAAAAAAACTGATCATTTGTTCAACATTAAATATACAAAATAAATTAAGCACTTAATATTTACAATATTTAAAAAAAATGGTGATTTAGCCCAGGTCTGCAGGTCCGTGTTGGGGTATAATAGGAGAGGTATGGGACAAGTTTTTAGCTTGTCTCAAATACCTACCCAAAAATTCGTGCCAGCTCTCCTACTATTATCTAAATACAAATACCAACGAAATTACAACCCACACATTCAACACCCACTTTGATAGAATAATTTGTGGTCCGTAGCAACCACAAAGTAATTGAACCCGCCCATGTTTTCACCGTGACAACTTTTTATCAATCTTCGGCTACGCTTTCGCGGTCTGCGGAGTTTCGTTCCAATCCAGTCATAACAGTTTTAAATGCCATTTTCTTTGAAGTGTTTCCATTTAGGCATGGCTCGGGGACCGCCGCTTGCGCGCACCTGACGACCGACCAAAGAAACATTTTAAATTATTTTAAATTCCGAACTCCTGCCGGTGACGGCCGATCTCGCGCGAACAATGCTCGCGAAACATTCCGTGATTGCTAATGAGGACATTGTGGAACAACTTGAAATTTCAAATGAGGAATTCTTAAATATCTTCTGGCAATTCGGCCATCTTCAGCTACCGTGCGCTGGATTTGTATTGTGTTGCTTTAAAAACAAGGGCAAAAGACATTCGTTTGTGGATGAATTTCTGAAATATTTTTTTACGTAATTTCGGTGGGCCAATTTTTTTATTTACTTTGGATAAAAATGATCACTCGTTGAGGTACTCCTTTGGATTACGATTTCAATTATACCTACAAGAGGCACCTATATAAATTCAGTAACTAAGTAGCTATACAATCCATATAATTAATTAATTAATTTTTTATTTTATTTTAAGTTATTGTTAGAAAGTTATGTTTAATATGTATATTATTTAGTTTCTTTTATCAATAAAGTTATCATCTATACATATAAAAGGCAATATTGAATAAAAGTCGCCACTGAAATTACGATAGTGACATCGATATTACATCTGTATTTATTAATTACATAGGTAATCAGATTGAAATTATATTTGCAATTACTGCTAAACTATAACAATATATATGATTAACATCAGTTTTATTCTGTGAAATAAGAACAAAGTCAATCTAATAAACAAAAATAGAAACATAGAATTAAAATCATTGTATATCGCACAACGGGAATCCGGGAATCCACGGAAATTACTAAAATACATCGCGCGATAGACTTGCCTTACTCGTAATAGGCATACAAAATTCGGTAGTTGGAGGTCCACTCAGCGTGTTAACTAAATCACAAATAATGTACTTATCCACAAAAATGCGAACATAGCGATTATGATCCTTCACGAATAAGATACTTATTAGCAAGTATTTGCGCAAAGTGATATTGGTAGCTAGACGTGGGACGTGGGTAGATGGTTAACCTATTTTGAATAGGTATGGGAACTCTGCCACAGGCAGAGCTTTTGCACGGGGTGTTCTTTTTATAATTTTAATTTTTATAGTAGCATATTTAGTTAAGGTTTCTTAGGTATGTTTTCTTTGTCTTCTTATTATTGTTATATTATTTAATTTAATTTGTGTATAAAATTATTTTGAATAAAAATAAACATATTTAGTATTAAAAGTTATATATAATGGAACGCGTTATTTAATTAGGTTTATTTTGCTTTACATTTATTAAATAGGAAAATGACTCCTAGACACAAAGTTATGCTCAATTGATTCAACCAAACCGCGTGTGGGACAGGCCTCATTTAGGTACATTAGTAAAATATTAACAATGCCAATTTACTAAATGTGATAAACTGGTTACCGATCAAAAAACGTCATCAGCAGTTGGAGAGGACTGTAAATAATTTTAGTCTCTCCATAATCAATGTCATTATCAAGATATTTTTCAGGAATTAAAATATTATATTTACAGACCAGCAATGCAAGAGAAAAAGCGATAATACGCATATCCACACGTATATGAGAGCGAGATAGTTTTTAGTGGTCGCTAAATGGGTATGAGGTTTTAAGTATAACTAGGACATGCGCTGATAACTATCGTATTTAAGTATAACTAGGACATGCGCTGATAACTATCGTATTTAAGTATAACTAGGACATGCGCTGATAACTATCGTATTTAAGTATAACTAGGACATGCGCTGATAACTATCGTATTTACGAGTATTTCATATGTCGCAAGCTCTACTTACTTTGGGACTGCTTAGTGCTTGGGTCAATTGATGTCAAATTTACTGTGATATTTATTTTTTGATTTCGTTCAGTTGCCTACTTCAGGGAGATGTAAAACAGTTCGTAGATATAATACATACTATATCTTTAAGGGATCCAAGAAATTTGGCGGATCAAAATTATTGATAGCTTATTACTTTCACATAAGTAATTCGATATCACGCGCACCACGTACGATTGAGACGTGCGCCCCCTCAGTACATCTTCGCTGCGTAGATACATACGCATAAAACAGAGATTGGTAGATAGGAAGTTGGTTTAAGGTAGCAAAAATGTTTTAAAAAGTTATTTAAAAACGTCTGCGACACAATTTTATTGAGTTTTACCATAAATAGGATTTGCCTAACTATCGATATAAATAAGCACATTCAGTGACAACAAAGGAATAAATGGCAATTTGGAAATAACTACAATAGCTAGATTGTTCAACAAGGGACTAAAACAAGCCATAATGACACGAGATGCTTAACCACCCGAGAGAGCGAGGATTATGGTTGTTTAATCTCGCGTTAAACACTCTACTTTTCACTTTCAATGTGAGAAAAAAAAAATGTTTTGTTCAAAAGTACGGTATTACTTTTTAAAAACGTGCGCTGGACTAATGGACAGGCCATCGTTCAAAATTCAAATAGCAAAATAAAATTGTTGAGCGGTTTTTCCTTCGTTGTTTATGAAGTGACACTTTAAAAGCTTGCATATTTAGCCAACAGTTTCAAAATTTAAAAATATTTTAAAACTAATTGGATTATGCATAATAAAATTAATTAATGCTTAATATTAAATTCATATTCGTAATCATTAATTGTTTCTCGAAATTAAATAGTGTTTTTTTTTCATTTTTGCACAGTTGTCATTTTAAGGTTATTTCTACGCCTAAAAATCCTCCTTTAAAACACCGTTTTGGCTGCTTAGGTTTTCTAACGTAAATAAAAAAAAATCCCTAGAGAATAAAAAAGAGCTTTAGTCCCAATATGCAGAGACTAAAGTAACATTTTAAGAGCATGAGAAGTGAAAAATATGTTTGCCTCAAAGACACGGTACGCTACATTTACTCTTATTAATACCATGAGACAGACAAAGTATACGCATCACACAAGCATATTGCCAAAGGCGAGAATTCAATAATTAACAAAACTCATAAAGAAGCCAGCAAGAAACTGAAAATTAATGAAAAACATTTATTTTCAATCGTGCGACCCGGCGTATCATTTGAAACGTTAATTAAATTTGGACTCATCCTATCACAATGATGGCTGTACATTTATATTTGTCAGGGTGCCTACCTCCAGCGCGTTTAGATGAAATAAGGGGTGGCTAGCGAACCGGAAAAAATGCTTAACCTGCTTCCCCCAATCACATTTACTTTCCCGTGACAGAATTATGAGAAATGTTTAAAAAGATTCCTTCTTTAGGGCCTTCGTATCGCTTCTTCACATCCTTTTGCCCGTTGTATGGATAATTGATATCGCGTTTCAAAGCCTTGGGGGCTTGACTTTTTGCAATAAAACACCTTTATCGGTAAGTCACAAAGAAAATTGTATCAACTTCGCGTTTTATATGTCACACGTTTCTTGTTTCAGAGTCAAAAACTGGGCGTTGAAATTTGGCGTGGATTTATGGGAATTCGGACGGCACTTCACCAAAATGAACCAAATACAAAACGTGAGTATTTTTGTACATACATTATATACTTAATCATTAAAATTTTTGACTGATATTCCCAGTTACTTTACTTTTTTTGATTAAAAGATTCGAAACGTTTGTTATTCTAGTAACATAAGTTACTAATTATAGAACATTAAGGAATTCCTCTCTACTCACTCAACTCGTACGGTAGCTAACTTATCGTCTAATGTAATCACAACCCATCTTACTTTGATGTTGTTAAAATTGGACGCAGTACCTACCTATGAATTGAAACCTGTAGGTACTTAAGTACCTAAAGACGAGCAAGATATTTTAGTAAAAAAATAACATATTCATAACAAATTCCAAGTCAAATCTGGTCACTCAAAGTGAAGCAAATTCAACTTGCAAAATTTAACTTGAACAAACAACCATTGCAATCAAAACGCTTTAATAACCCGGTCACTTTTCATCAAATTTTAAATGGAAAATAATCCATTATTTATGCTTTATTCTAAGTCATCTTCCACAATCTGTCAAACGGGCGAATTCGAGAGAGTGGCGATATTGTGTCTTTATATATAGTCCCTGTTTCCGTGGAAAGGGTAGTTATTACTTCAAACGTGGTGGGTGTGCCGCGGTCGGACGCGCCAGCACAACGCACCGACCTACTTGCGTGGCCGCGCCGGCCGCATCGTGGGTGCTGCTTTGTTCCAGGGAACCAAGGCGAAACGACACCCGCGGTTTCAACACCTCACTGTTTTATACCAGTTTTTTGGAATATTTAGAGTGAAAAAATAATTAATGGTTTATCTTTATTTCCAAAAAAAACAAAGTAATATTTTTGTTAGTTGCACAGTTGAGTACACAGATGAAGTGGCTAGCGAGTCCCATTCATTAAAAAATTACGCGGGTCAATGTTGCTGACAGTATTTTATTGGTGCATTCTTCAGCTGTTACTCATGCCATGATGAATATTAAACTTTTTAATATTTTGAATGACTGTAGGTTCCACATTTAAATGAAACTTTGCGTGTTTCCGTCGCCGCCGCGTCGAATCAACATCGGAACACGAGCACAATAATTAATCGAAAGCGAAACGACAAAGTTGCGGTTCCGTTTAATCACGCTCGAGTCAAATCATCATCAATGTCACATAAAATTTATAACGTAAATTTTCAAGACGTAAAAGTTCAGTAACACATAAAGGGGCAATAAAGGCAGCGAGTTCCGTCTTACGTCACAACTAATGTGCGAGCGCCACAAAGTGGCTACGTAGTGACAAAGTTAGGCACGTCAAACCTCCCGTCATCCTCTTTTATTAACTTAACTTCCGACGTAGCGTAAACAATAATAGCGAGGGTTGTGCTGGCTGTGGAAACCCATGAGGGGTTTACAGTTATTATCCTAATTCGATTGCTCTTGCAATCTTTCCTTGCAGAGATGTCATAATTTGTACGAACTGTTGTGTGTGGGTTCTTCGTCAATTGACAACAGCGTTATATGTAGTTACCTACAATGTTGCCACTTGTTGTTCCTAATATACACTACGGCCAACTGTTTCAAATTGAAACTTCAAGGCTTATTGGGACTATGTTATGCGATTGGATGATTTAGTACCTTGTGAGTCCAAAGTTTCTGTCGATGTATGTAGGTACTTAGTAATAGTAGCTATGCGTCGTAAGAAAATTTGCTACTTGACAAGAATACGATATGAATCAATTGATGTTCCTTTCCATATTGTTGACATGATCGAGCATTTTATGCCAAATATGTGACAGTTACTTACTTACTAAAAAAATTACATCCTCGTTTCTCTACTACCTACTTAGTGCTAGTAGACAAACGATTCAATACATTACTTATAGTATAACGTATTACGTTATTATCCATTATTTATCTTAGCTATAAAACAATCAAAATTCTGCGGGAGATCGCGGGCCCTAAAGTAATATAATGTTTCGCAAGAGAAACTTTCCCATCGGAACTTATTCAATATTAGCGCCGCGCCCGCAGATCAACCGTGCACTACCCACTACCCTATGCCGATACCCACTATCCACTGCCAATACCCACTACCCCACTACCGTCGCTCTATCACTTCGATATTACACATTCATTTTATAACATCACGCTATCTCGTCGGGCTCCACTATATGTATATTTACGAACCTTTGTCTAACCTGCCATGATTTTTTCCTTTTCCGTTTTACTGCTTGATTTCAGCGGCATGTTTAAACTTAGTCAAGAAATTACCTATTGAGCTCAGATTATTCATTTAAATATACTTTTTAGAGTCCCATCTCTCTTCTTTAATTAAAGTTTTAGTTATTTTAATTTAATAGTAGTTTTAGTCCTATGAATATTTATTATTTTCTTAATATTTCTTATTAAATAAAATTATATAGTTTCGAACTGGTTCAGCATACTTTTTATGTTTAATCCATCATTTTTTTATTTCATGCCAATATATCAGATAAAATGATGAAGCAACTAGAGTAAATATATCCCACAATAGAAGTGAAATATATTACGTAAATATGTTTTAGTCACACATATGATACAACAGATAAAAAGGATTATAAAATGTATGAATTGCATAAAGTACCTACTTACAGATATCATGCGTATTTGAATTCCGCCAGTAACTAAACGAACGTAATTCATTACGGCAGGCTCCAACTCGTCTTCTCATTACCTTGGCCCACTTGTGCATAAATATAGCGTCCTAGGTACGAAGGCCGCAAACGCAGAATATAACAGAATAGAATAGAATTAGGTTAAACTCGGCGCGTCCACCAGGGAGCCTCGTCGCTTCCGCCGGACGGACAAAACACTCGTAGCCTTGTCCCGTGCTCCAACTCTCCCTTAATGTCTTTATCAACGTCTGTAATAAAGAGCAGGTACGAGTTTTTAATCAATCTAGTATACGATTAATTACAAATTACACGAACGCCCTTCAAGTAAGTTTTCTGAAAATATGACCACATTATCGTACTTATATGTCACTTGGAAAATGAATGCTATGGTACTTTCTGTGCATATAAAATAACTTTTATCAAAGCCTATGTACTTATTTCTTCAGCTCACGGCAAATTTTCGCAGGTGTTAATTAAAATGTGTTTACACAAAACCTTAGACTACGGTTAAAAAAGTGTTCAAATCATCTCTGTCCGTAAAACTGCAAGATTTATTTATTCGTAAGTGATAAGCCCACTTAAATATATCAGGATCATCTAATTGAAAAACTAGTTATGAACAAGAGGCAATAAGATCTAGAGTTAGTGAAATGAACTCGCGCTCGGTGGCGCTCAATCTCGGCACTGGGAATCCAACGATATGAAATTCCAAGGCGCGGGCCGGTCCCGCGGGCCCCTTCGGATACTTTAATTTCATTAGTAACACATTTTTAATTAATCGCCGCTGGGAATTAAAAGTTTGGCGTTTTGGCGGGCGTCGGAGTGAAATTCTTAATTGTAGAGGATGACACTTTCCCTTTACTTTTACTTTAGACTATCTAGTTTACAAAGTTTCATTTTATTGTTACGTCTTATGGTAATGGCTACTTTTGAAGGAGATATGATTTTATATTTAATAAAATTAGGTCAATTAAATTTTAATTAGGATCACATTTAATGTCTGATTAAAGTGATTAACCGTTTCGAGCCTACATAGATCCAGCCTACGGCGATCCAGGGCTCCGAAAAACAGATAATTGATGCACAATATGCTAGTCATGCATTTGCAGTTCTTTCGTTGTTATTAAGTAATTCACTTTGTATAATTTGAAGTAAACATGTTTTAGCTAGAGTAAGACATTTAGAAACAACGCTATCTAACTATTATTAAATCATGATCGGTAAAGGTAAATACATAATATAGGTAGGTCGTTATAAATATACGGCGTGCACAGCGCGGAAACTTTCGATTGACTCACCGCAACCTGCCGGGCGCGGATCAAAGGTCGCACACGGACGATTCCATCCCTGCTTTCCGAGCTACCTCACTTCAAACAGCTCGCCGCAACTATGGGCTATCGATCGAGGAATCAAAGCGGCGCCTTCCGTAATGTGTCGCGGCAGGTGCGAATGCTGCCGGCTCTGCTGATTGTGACTCAAAATCTTATAACAAAAGCTTGTAGTTAACACACGCCTTTAAAGCTCATACATTGTGCAATCTTGTTGCAGAAACTGTCCAATGCTAATAAAAGCTGCAGTACATTGCTATATACAGATATAATGCTGGCAGTTTTCTACCATAAGTTTTATACAAATATTCTTTGACATCGCATTTCCTAGAGCCGAGCGGGCGCGGGCTGTTGTCCGAGTGTACCCTTTCTGTAGGTACATATTTTTTGCGAGTAAATGGAGTTCCCTTGTGCGAGAGAGCGGCGGGCACAAATGCGGCCGGACGGAGTGGCAAATCCTGTCGCGTCCGGCAGCCGGCAGCCGGGGCAAGAAACACACCGCGACAAACGCGAACCCTGTTCCTGCCAACTCCTACTTAACTGAAACCCCTAATCCAATTATTATTTTAGTTACCCTAACATAGATGATAATCAGCATTGTTCATAGCGTGTTCATGTGATGATGGCGGTTTCGACGAATATATTGCCGAAGTAATTAAATAAGGAAATATTTGAGAACAGGTCCTGTGGGGGTGGTGTCGACGTACAAAGCGGATTAAATTAACTGCCTTAATTGAATTTAGGTTCGTTGTTAGCCAATGTGTCCCCGCGGCCGCGCCACGGTCGTGTTATGCAACGACCAGCCGCCGCACCGCCGTACCTCATACCTCCCGCTACCTCGCCCCATCCACTACGATTACTCTCCTTCGAATCGAACCAAATATCTAATACAAATATATTTTATAAACCTACCATACTACGAAATGCATTCTTATAAATTTAATATTATCTTCGTTGTCTGAGATTTACGTCGGACGAAAAAGCTGCTCTGCTGAAAAAGCAACACAATTTCTTAGTGTATAGTTTATTTATAAAATGTGAGCTATCTTCGTAATTCCGGCTGGCATGTCCAATCCCTCACCCTTTATCTATAATGCAGGTGGGTTGGATCTGACCGCAGATTTCCCACATACGTACCCAAGATCAGGCTGAGGAATACGACCTTCTTCCATAATATTACTGCACTTTTGCGCCTATTCACCAACTAAGTTACAGCCGCAATGACGATTTATAAATAAACGAGTTTTGTTCTTTTATCTTAGTGTTTTATGTACACGTTGGTCGATTTTCTGTAGGAACAAACTAGAGTGGCCTATCGATTACGTTAGATCTAGGGTGGGTCTGAAGTGTTTTTCAATACAATGAAGCCAGTGTGTCGAAGGGGGCTCCAGGGCGCCAGCTCGGGCCGACGTCTCTATGCCTCGCGTCGCCATTTTTCACCCGCGGTCGAAGGTACCCTTAAAGGGAACTTTATTGAGTGAACGGCAGCTGTTTTGCCGTGAAAAATGTTTTTCCGGCCCGCTATAACCTTACGCGCACAATTTTATTTTCATACTTTTGGATAATTTCTTCCGGCTCCGAACATCAGTGATTATTACCTACTGATCGTAAACGTCTCCTGCCTTAAAGTTTATCTTTTTAGTTTCTAAATAAATGGTACAGTCGGTGTCATAACATGTCTACACATTTTGGTGCCTTCTTGTTCTTTAACTGCTTTTACAATTTCTTGCTCTCTGTATACTAAGATGTATATCATATTTTATTTTCATTAAAATTATACCGTAATTTTACTTCTGCAAGGGGTAAAAAGCAGCATGCACCGTTCATTGTTCGACGCGATAGCACAACAAACACGGTGTCGTATGTACACAATCCAAATTTCAATATTACCGAAGCACGATGCGAGCGCGAGCTTCTTCCAAATAACAAAAATTTGGCAGCCAGCATACGCCAAATTCTGGACGTTTTCGTTCCATTTTTAAATTTGACAGGTCTCAGCCGCATCCCGCGGGCGCCATGTTGTTGGGCCCAATAACTCAGCGCGTAATGTAGCGCGAATGCGACATGATTGTTGTCATTTTCGCAAATTATGCGAGCGCTACATGCCTGCCAATGTTTATCTGTGCTCGTGGAAGCAATAAATAACGCGTGCCTGCTCTACGCAGATATTACAAGCACTAGTCTATTTGCTCTGAAATATTATTGTTATGCTCGTTGCGATAACGACTGTGTCAATGACCTCTGAATGTAGAGCTTTTCTTAAATACCTACTTGTATTGAAGTAGTTTTCAGAAGTTGACGATTATGCTTATTTATTACCGAACGAAATTCGCTTAGTTTCTTTTGAATAAGTTCAGCCATCCGTCAAAAGATGGCACTGCTCATTAAAATATCTACCTACCCTAACGTATAATTTTTACATTAAAATATTGGTTCTTTAATCACATAGCAACTGTATAAATCGCGGTAGATTTGTGTTGATTTGGTTATATGTATTTTTTACAAATGAGGCCGTAACCCGTTTGCTATCACATAAATATTTATTTTATATTGTCTTGTTTTGCGCAGAAATATCACGAGTACAACGTGGAGGTGGCGCGTAAAGACGGCTTGCTACTAGTGCGAGAGCTCGCCGCGGAAGTTAAAAACCACATGGACTTCAAAATTAACGCTGTAATGGTAAGTGGACTACCTATTTATGTCATTAACAAGGCTTTAGCTGCCACTTGGTCACGCAAATCGTTAGGTTTTGTAGTTGAATTGACGGTCCAAGATTTAAATTTTCTATTTATTTATTTTATTTTACAAACTAATGTACCTACCTAAAATCTCGAAATGTCAACCGCTTAGTCTAGACTCTAGAGACACAAAATTCCGTAATGCTATACATTAAGTCTACGGTGTATATATTTTTTTATTTCCTCGTTATGATATATGAAGGATCCACACGAGGAAAGGACTTGTATTATACTCCTTACGCCCAGAGTCCTTTATAAAAGACTTATTGTAATTTAAACTTCAAACTCTATCATAAATGACATAAAGTTTCATATTCATATATCAAAAATTTGATTTGGACATTAGGAGGTTAAATAGGCTCTATATAGATATTTAGTACCTAAGTCCCAAAACTTAAAATTTTGCACTAATTTCTATATATGACACCAACTCTACCATTTCTGTCATATGCAAATTTATGAAGTACTGACAGATTTTATGATTTTTACATCACCATGCTATAGTGTTTAATTATTCCTCTTAAGAAAGGAATATACATTATTTAGCGTTGTGCATTAAAAACTTACCCAATTTATTTGCTGATTCTTGAAGCAAATTCTTTTTTCAAATCTCGCGTTGCGAAATTGAATTCACGCGGCGAGCGCAGCGCTCGAAACTGGTTCATTTAGAATTTACCAACGTTGCTGATCCTGTGTGGATTTCACCCTTTGGGTTATGCATTTTAAGATAACTCGCAGGCTAAAATTAATTTGCACCAGTTCAAATGAAAGTCAATATGTATACATTTTGAAACGTACACAAATTCATTAATTAATATACGGAAAACCTCAGACATCCCAACAGTTATTTATGGTTTAAGTTAGTTTAATGCGATTATTTTCAAATACCTTAATTATAAAAAATATATATAAATGTATGTTTTGCAAGGTCATCAAAAGTTTGATTTCTAATTCTAAACTCATAATATTTGTGCCTACATTCTCAACATCAATTCTCCTGAAGCGCTACTCCGAAACACGAAATTCCGTACCGTCCCTCTCACTCTCGTATTAAATAACATAAGCGTAGGCGGGACGGTACCATACGAACTTCGATTTTCGAATTTCGTGGTAGCCTTGCTGTATTGTCGCAGAAAAATATTTTTTTTATTAAATGCATGAGTTTAAAAATATCTACTAGGTATTGTCCTAGATCCTGCCCAAGGCCCAGGAGGCAGTCATGACCTCCGTGATCTCTCTGGAACTGTTTGTGCCTTAAAATATTGTATTCGATTCTATCTACTCTTTTTTCTGAACAAACTACTTTCAGGTTTTCAGTTATTTAAGTACTTAACACCTTGTATTTGTATATCAAGTACTCGTGCAGCAAACTATTATACTGGAGACGAATGTCCCGTAGGTAAATGAATTTACAGAGGGGAAGCTTTAAGTCACTTAGAGGGCAATGGAGAGGGATAGAATCAGAAATGATGATATCCGCAGTAGAACTAAGGTTAATGACATAGCCCGAAAAATTGCGAAACCGAAGTGGGAGTGGGTGGGGCTCATCGCGCGTAGGACTGATGGCCGATGGGGTCAGAAGGTTCTCGAATGGCGCCCGCGGATCTGGAGACCAGCTGTCGCGGGATTGCGGGATTGCGGTCGATGCGGAAAGCAGAAGGGCGGTCTGAGTGGAGAGCCTTGGGGGAGGTCAATATCCAGCAGTGGACGTCTTTCAGCTGATATGATGATGTTGATGATGAAATGAATTTAGCCTTAAGTGAAACAACGAAACTTATAAACAGAGTCAAGTTACTAGAACTAAAGTTACAAACGAAAAACGTGCAGTAGGAATGTGACGACCCAGTTGCGAAGTGCTGAGATATTGCGGCGACATCGGGTGGAACCACATTAACATATTCAGCGATGGCCGATACCTCCCGCCCGCTCAGCATCCGACACAGTTCTGTTATTAACTCACGTTGTGTTTATTTAGGCGTATCTAAACTTGGTTTATATATAAAACTAACCATGATATATCGGACTGCTTTTGTTCATTCAAGCGTTACTTCCTGCTTTTGTTGCCGCAGTTGTAGTGATTGGATTGATAAAGCCCAATATGATGATGCATGCTCATAAAAGGAGTTCGGTATGAAGAACCTCGATCGTAAGCTTGCTAGAGCTTCCGCGAGCACAAGCCCCGTGCCCAACTTGGCACTATCTCGCGACGAGCCTGCGCTTCCCAACACGCCGACTGATATTGGAATTCTTTTAAATTTCTAACAACGTGCTACCACCGATGCGTCTGTATCTTGTTCAACTTTTCAACTGACGCAGAACTGATAATATCGTCGGAACAATGCCACTGGAGCCAGCCGTTGCCTAGAATACTTACGAAGAATATTTCTCGATATGTCGAAATAAAACTGTGTTAAGTATTGTATATAATAATGATGATTTAGGTATCCCTCAATTCGATCGGTGACTGGGTCGTTCCAAAAACACTCAACACAAGCAAATGCGCAAGTCTAATAAGCAATAAAACTCGATATTGTCGTGTGCTTACTTTTAGACATGCTTTACTCTGAACAAAGTTTGTTGAGCGTGTACTTACGTTTTGGTAAAACATGTAGTAATTCGGCGAAGTCGAGCGCAAAGTTTTGCGAAGGACTGATGTTTGGAGTGTGAAAGCCAAGTTGGGGCGTAAGCCATGGGGACGCGACGTAATTATTCGATCCGCGCCACCTCCCGAATGTCATTTGTGGTTTTTGTCCGAACTCTGGCATTCTCCTTACCGTAAAAGTTCGTTTTTGTCGATTCGCACGCCGCCCTCCCTAATGAAGGCCTACAGGAATCAATTAACCAGAGGGACTGGAATGTTTTGTGATTTGTACTCGGCACGCAATTCCATCAAAGCGCCTCAATTCAATAGCTTGCAACCATTTCCTCGATGCCAGCAAATTCAATCGGTGATCAAAATCTTTCATTGGCTGTTCATTACGGGAATTCTGTTCGAAGTTGCGGTCGACGGTGACCGGATTTATGTTCGTGCTTCGACCTCGATACAAGGCAAGGAATGAGATAGGTAGCGAAAATATTTTCTAACAAGTTACCATATGATATAATTAATTCACTTTTTGAAGTTTCAGTTCTTTAATGAGGAATATCATTTCAAGATTTTGTCTCTTATCTAACTGTGTAGTGTATAAAAATGATAAAGAACAAAAATAATAATAATAATAGTAATAATAATATCATGGGACACTTGACACCGTACGTACATTAAAGTTCGTTGTAATATCAAAAAAGTTAAACTGAAACTAAAAGGTTTAATTTAAACTAAAATGGGTTTGCCTAGCGCCATTTAATGTAAATTTTGAGCTTTCACGTCTACATAGGTGCATGCATAGCGCTTTACCGACTCAAAGTGGAATATTCTCGGGGCGACGCGGGGGCCGGGAATCTCGCTGAATGCACTCGTTCCTCTCTGTGTCCATATTTGCATTCTGACTCTGCACTCCCAATTTAACGCATTGTTGAGTGAGCACCAACTTCTTTACTGGTGAGTAGCAAGTTCCTAAGCCCGCCGATTGAGTCACGTCGGCGGTTTATTGCGCCTACTCAGCCCGCACTCGTCCTAGCTGACTAATACACTCAAGATTTACGCACATTATTAAACATAAAAAGTAATGCCGCGCCGTCGCACGTTTGGTGAGTTTACTTATGTGCAATCTCGAATGGTACGTAGACATAAACTGACATATTAGCATGCATTATATTACTCGTAAAGTATTATTAAATCTAAATGTTTGTGCATTTTAAAATAATAAGGCAACGTATTGTCAACCTTGCTTTTTATTTTTTGTTGACTTACTGTACCAAGGTACATACAGATTTATGGTGTGTAGTAGGAGTATGATGAAGAATATTTGTACTATATGGCATACTGTGTAGGTGCTTAGTTGTATTAGTGATCTCACCAGAGGGAATCACGGCGCCCACTCAGTATCACAAATTCACAGCAAATCCCATGCAAATTAACTGAACTAGCGGAGATCAAACCGATTTCGGATAGTTTTGGTTTCGGGTGCTGCGCTAAAGGTGTCCCTTGCATAATTAAATATGCTGCAGAGTTCCTGTGATACTTTAAATTAAATTTTTTATTCAATTTATCTACGTGAAAAGATAAAAAAATATATATTATTTTTCTAAAGTCTTAATTATGTGAATTTCTGAATGTTTTAACCAGATAAAAAAATTTCGTGCACTATTATGTTCTTATCGATGAAATACTCGTACTACAGCGCAGTAAATATGTGTAATGCCAAGCGCACAAGGTATTTCATATTATGGTACAGATATCTTGTGGTGAAGAGTTTGCCTCGCTTACAGCGTTCCTGAGCATAAGTAGTTTACACGGCAAGCATCCAGCGCGACACATTATACAATAAAGTATTTTGTAAGGTATTCAAACTCAGGCATATCTATTAGTCCAGTAACTTTATACATCGGCAGTATGCGTCAAATCCGGTAGTTCTGAATTTTTGCACACTTGTTTATGATGTTGTCCTAATGAATAATCCAAGTTTGTGACCTCGAGCGCCGAACGCAACTTTGTCAAAAATCGATAAAACCGCGAAAAAATCGATATTTTTTTCAAATTTTGGCGATTATAACACTAAAGAACTAGTGTTTGAAAAAACTTTCTTAGAACGTTTTAAAGAAGACTAAATTTGCTACAATATGATACAAGAATTGTCTCTGTGGACCCAATAGTTTCCAAGATTAAGCCTTTCAAAGTTTATCATTTTTACGAACTTCGCAATTTTTTGCGATTCTGTCGTTCTGAATGAATTTTGACCCTGATTATACTATCGAAGCCCTCTACTTTTATGATAGGATGTTAAAAAAGATAATGAGGAGTGTGAACGATGATTTGTGAGCTAAGCTACGAATAATGAAGTAAATAAAAAAGAAAAGTACAACAGAAGTTAATAAGTTTATTTGTTAGGAAATTGAGTAATATTCAAAATCAAAAAATCAAATTAATTTGGCCCTTTTGGAAGGTCCCGGTTGAGGTTCGTCCGTATCTGGATCGACGTATTGGGATGGCATATCCCCATCAGGGGATGGTAATGAATCGTCGACGTTTTGTGCCGTCAAGTCATCCTCCATTTCGACATCGGACAGATCGTCGCCTTCTAGGATTTTACTACTGCAACATCAGGTATATTGTCACAAGAGGCCTCGCTGCAGTGCCTACAGACTGATGAGTATTTTAATCCTGTCTTCCTGCAGCTGCACGCGATCCCACAACCCTTCGTGCAGCCGCAAGTAATCATCTGCAAGAGGTGCTGTGGGGCTGCATCTCTGGTCATCGTTTTGGGATTGAGGCTTTGTGGTGTGTATATAGCCACCCCCAGGGTTAAGTGTGACTCCCAACCACGCCTGTACCTGTAAGAAGATTGTATATGAGAATAGAAAATGATGAATGATATGTTATGTGAATTACTGATGCAAGGACAAATTTTTACCTGATGGTATGTCCGCAAGGAGTGAAATCGAGCAGAGTCTGTTGTGGGAGGTAACCTGGCTAGATTGAAGCTGGTTTTCGTCGCAGCCCTAGCGAATAGTCGGTACCGCAGCTCGTCAAGGTTATACGTGTTGTGGTTGCCTAAATTGCGAAGTTCGAAAAAATGATAAACTTTGAAAGGCTTAATCTTAGAAACTATTGGGTTCACAGAGACAATTCTAGTATCATATTGTAGCAAATTTAGTCTTCTTTAAAACGTTCTAAGAAAGTTTTTTCAAACACTAGTCCTTTAGGGTTACAATCGCCAAAATTTTAAAAAAATATCGATTTTTTCGCGGTTTTTTCGATTTTTGACAAAGTTGCGTTCGGCGCTCGAGGTCACAAACTTGGATTATTCATTAGGCCAACATCATACAAGTCTGCAAAATTTCAGAACTACCGGATTTGACGCATACTGCCCCCATACTTTCAGGCGACAAAGTTACTGGATTATATGGTTTTCTACATTGTATCCTTTTTAATCGACTTCAAAAAAGGAAGAGGTCGTCAGAAACCAAGTCAAAATATTTTTTGCGCGAAAAAACTTAAATGAAATTAACAAAAATGGTGCATGATTTTGAAAAATCTCACATTATCAAAATATGTTCTGTGTAAAATTCTCCTCGATTATGCTTACTGTACCATAAATTTTATCCTTGAGTCAACAAATATTCGTAACGCTCTCAAATCCACCACCGTTACTTCGAATGGTGTACAATAATACGTATTTTACGTGTATATCGACACAGTCGAAATTACAGCCACCGTCGAAAGTAAACCGATTTTATTTCTCGCTATTTTTGCCGAGCGCGTCTCGCACATCAAAGCCGCCGATACCTTTACGTGTTGAAGCGTAGTTCAAATTCCTTTGCGTACATAAAGGTTAGTAAAATGAAGCTGAAATTATAGGACTTTGCCCCGCGGTGGGGGCGGGCTGGCGCATCGATAGAGCGATAAATCATAATAATGTAATAGGCGTAATGTAAACAGTGCCCGTGGGATGATGGCCACCCTCTGACCTCTATCCGCCCCGCTAACGCCGCTCATACTTTATTTAACCAGAGAGCGAAAAAATATAGGAGTTTTTATTGCACGTTTACAATTAATAAGGAGCAGTTGTCGTTTTCGTGCTGTTTTGTACGATGTTTGCAATTATTAATATTTTATTGAGCGTTCAGGCTCCTGCACATACGTTAATATTCCAAATACAGCATTTGAGTGCAGTTGGCCCATCTTAACTGAAAATCTAAGGGGTTCTTTAAGCGTATTCAACAGTGGAATATGAAATGAATGAAATGAAATGAAAAAATTATTCGAGATCCGAGACACAACATATCATAATACAAAAGGAAAAAGTAAAACTATGTGCCCAAAATGGTCCCGCCTCAGCATAAATGCAGACTGCTCGGATGGAGTCAGTGCTGGTCTTCCGCCGAAACCATTTTAAAGGCGGATAATAATGAACTGGTAGTCATCCATACAAAACGACTGACCGCAGGGTTTGAACCTTTGAATATGATTTTATTGGGATTTCTATTGTTTGAAACAAAAATACTTACTTATTAATAGATTAGTTGCAAATTCATTAAATTTATAAATATTTATTCCAACTCTAAGAGGCAGGCATTTAGGGAGTAGGTACCCGGAGCGCTTTTATTAAAAAAAAAAGCAGCGGCTTCAGAGCAACGAGGTTCCATACTTTGTAAAAAGAGCGAGATAATTTTAATATTTTGGAAATGGATTTCACTGTCATGTAGATAATTATCCCAAATTTTAATTGAGCTATTATAATTAATCCATTATCGACATATTTTCAATACTATAAATTTAATTTAAAATTCTAATCAGCACAGTATTTTTATTAGGTTGGTGTTGTGATATACTTCTTGCATAGTTAAAAAGTAAAAAAAAAACTTGGAAAAAAGTAAAGTAGAGCGGGAATTTCGTTTATTCACTTTATCTACACCCATATAGTAAATCCTCCATTATGCGTTCAAAAACCATAGATAATGACCAGCATTAAGACATTATGAACACGGCAGTATCGTAATGGTCATAACGATACTGATATCAGTATCTTTATGAGATTCCATACATCATTACAGCACCGGGGGCACCTGCACGCCGAGAGCAGCAGCACGTTGTGGCGCGCGCAGCTCGCGGGCGTGGCGCGCGCGGCAGACAAACCTAACTAGTTCTTGTTCATGCAGGTCATTCTCAATGGTTCTGGAATGCATTATAGAGAATTTAATATATGGATGTAGATAAAATATTGTATGCAACTGTACGTAATTAGGCCTTAAAACACTCATGTGACCCTATTATGAAACTCGGCTACGCCTCGTTTCATAAAACCACACTCGTGTTTTAAGGACCCTTATTACGATACAGTTGCATAAAATACTATTCTTCACTTTACGTATAATGACAGATCAATGTGAAGTTCAAATATTTGGAATTAAGTAAGTAGTAAACCAGCACTGTCCTCAGTATTTATAAAATAATAATTAAAAAGTTACTTTGTCTCACGTAGTGAGCAAAATGCGATTTTGCTCACTAATCCAATAGCAAAAACTGACTGTTTGAGATGCTAAGGTGAAAAAGTAAAATAATTAAAATAAAATAGACCTGCGTTACACTCAGTTATATAAACAGGATGCCCTATTATGTTTTAACTCTTAAAACTAATCCGGCAAAAATCCTTTGCGCAGACAGAGGTTATTAGTGCCATTAGTTGCAATTTCATAATTTGACGGCACGCGCTCATTAAGCGCGAGTAATTAATTATGGCCACGGCGTTATCTCGGCTAGAAGTAATTTTGACACAGCACCGGTTAATTAACGCGAACAGGGATCTACTAGTTTCCAGCGCAATGCAATTGTTTAAGTTTAAATATATTAACCCGCAGGAATTGAGTGCAGCCAGAATTCTGTTAACAATTTGGTGTTGAATGCGACGCGTAGTCGGGAATGCAGCACGTCAGATAGTTGCGGGTATAACGTTAAATATCATATTGTTATTTTAACTCCATTGCTATTAAAGCATTATTTAAAATTTTAATTGTAAATTATCACAGAATAACTACTTCTTGAATTTCGATTGAAATCGGCATATTTTTGTCTGCTCTACCAGAAAATAATAATAAATTTCACTACTTTTCTATAAACTTCGTTTTTTAGCATTAGAAGAAGGATAAACAACCTTGACGAGTCTTTTTATTGAAAAGTAAAAAACAGTTATTACATATTACCAAAGATATTACTTATGATACCAAAAACATTTACATGATCATATTTCCTTGCTCATTGTCACATACTGCTGTGACTTAGTTTTCAAAAGTGTTTTTCAATAAAAAGACACGTCAAGATTGCTTACCTTCTGTCTTGCTAAAAAAAACTAAGTATACCTACTATCTACCTAACTGCTGGTTCTCAATCAGCACTTAGATAGTAGTGAAATTCTACTCCACAATCACACAAAGCTTTAAACAAATAAGGTAGTAGTAACGTAGTGCTGTACTAGCGAAGACAGGGCGCATAGGATACTTTGCCGGTTGTAAAAAACGTGGCAAATGTCCACATACGACTACACTTGTTTTATGTGTGGTTTGGGTGGCGCGTATAAAGCGAACTTCCGTTTACTTTTCAACAACAAACAACCATAATCTGCATGTTATTCAAATGTAAGCAAGAAGTTGACACTTTAGCGAAGTGTTGTCAAAACAGTCGCTTACCGCTTTACGAGAACATTACCTTCATTTATCGAAGGCCAAGGAACGCATTCATGTAAGCTGCTACATTTGTATATGCCGTGCCTTCACACCATCCACCTGTTGTTGTAGTACTCGAAGTAATTCCGTTTAACTTCGTATTGTTATAGTAATACTTAGATGTCGATATAATCTCCACAATATTTCCATTTTCACAAACTTTACCTATTTCTTTGTTTAACCCAGTCTCATCTAATAATATACATAATTGAAGATCATCTTTTTTGTTGTTGTTTTTTTAAGTTTTTTTTTTAACTCTACAAGAATCCAACGAGGCTTGAATTGAGTACACTTGTCTCACCTTGTCATGTTTAGCATTCGATAGTTTAGTTCAAATCTTGCAAGTTAATTTTGATATATCTCTAGTGATCACATCGACTGGAAATTGTATTAGAAGACAATTCAAGTACAGCCAACCAAAATTACAATTAACGAAAAATTGCTTGTAATAAAACTAATTCATTTTTATAAAAAATCTGTTCATAATTAGAATTCAAAGACCAAATTATTACTTTTTTAGAAACAAAAATGTTCAGATATATTTTTGTAAGTTTAGTGACTTTTGTATGTGTGTGTGTGTGTGTGTGTGTGTGTGTGTGTGTGTGTGTGTGTGTGTGTGTGTGTGCAGCTTTTGCGATGCCACTACTCCATACTCTATCACAAGAACAATCTGCAACGTGCTCATATTATGTTACGGCTGGCTACTATACGTCACATGTATATAAATTCCGCTGCAAGCTAAGTGCAAGGCGCACCGCCAAATTCCGGAGGCATGCCGCAGGGCGCGGGGGGCGGAAGTAGACCACTGCACTTGCCGACCTTAATGCCGCCATCAGCAAATTGCGAAACACCAGCTGCTTGTGACAAGAAATCTCAGACATGATTCAAGCCATCGGACCGCAATCGGTGCCGGAAATTGCTACAACAATCATCTCCGATGCCACCGTTTACGACGCCACAACAAGCGCCTACTGTTATTTTAACCATCACATCATGAATACCTAATAGTGCTGCGTCTTCGAACTTAAAACGGGTATAGCGGCGATCCCTTTTCAGTTTTTATGACGCCGTAACGATTTGAGAGAGCATTTAAAATCCTCTCCCGGTTGGCTGTCGACACCTTCAACAGATTAAACATCTCTGACGTGGCGGAAGTAATATCGAACATTTCCAAAGGATCGAGTAATATCTGTCGGGCGTGTACTCGGAGAGGCGGGATGTTATTAAATACCGTCTCACGGGCTGAGTGCACCGTGACCCATATCCACTCGTTGCACCGCCCGGACTTATACGAGTGGACTTTATTGATTCGTAGTCTTGAGACGGTGCTTCTCTCCCGCTCCCTCCCACCGCGGGCCGCCCCGGGCGCGCCGCTGCCGCTCGTCGCCGCCGCTCGTCGCGCCGCTCGTCGCTCGCCGCTCGTCGCAGATCACGGGTCGCTCGCCGTAGAGCAGACCCCGTAGGCTACTTACTCAATATTCCAGAGGCGCGCCGAGACGCCTGCAGTAATAGGACGCTTAGGTAACACGCACTGTACTCAACGAGAGTTTTATACGCGTCCATTTTAGAAATTGCATGTCACTCTGGAAACCCTTCGGGCGGTTTATCAATAACCCCCATTATGGGAAAGAATTTGGTCCTTCGAATAAACTTTTGAAGTATTGGTATTTACCGTAAAAGGTCCTTATACTTTTAAAGAGTTTTCTTTATTTACCTAACGGTTCCCGCGACCTATTTTGTACCCCTGTAACCAACTTTGCTAATTGCATATTCTGAGTTTGTATACAGAAAAATCTATATACACAGCGTGTATTTTTGACACTACCTCTAACTGTAACCAGACAAAGATTCAAATGCTGTGAACCGATATCAAAACAAATTGTTAATTAAAAATTAACTACCAGAGCGTAATTAATTTTTGAAATATTTTCGAGCAGCAATGTAATGCGTACAATAATTTAATATGAGAGAGAAACGTCTTGTGACAGCTGTCACGTCAACAAGTGCGAAGTTTTGAATAAAAACAAAGCATTATCACGTAGTGATACATTGGGTGCTAATTAATTTTGGAAGGAAAATAATAAGTCCAATTTTTTTACTAAAACACAAAAAAACAATTATATGTATTATATTATTATTATTATATATATTTACTTATACTAAAATACCAAATCTAAAGTTAATCAATCTAACAATTCAAATGAGAAAACGCAAAACAAGTGGATTTGTTAAGTAGTTTGTAGTTTAATAGTAGGTTTAAGGTGAAGCGAATTAAAGAGGTTTAAAAACCCACCATTATCTTGAAAATGATGTGCAAATTAAGTATCAAACAAAGCGCACAGATATTTATAAGTAAATACAAATGTAACAAAAACAGTTTAATTACTATCCTTTGCTTCGAATTAAACTGTACCGCAAACAATGTGGAGGACATAGTGCAGTTACAAAATATGTATAAAGTGCAACAACAAATCGCGAAACTAGTTTGTTGTTGGTGTCATGATAAAGTGCACCCCCCAGCTAAAGGGAGGGAGGGGAGGGAGGGACGGAGGCTTCGTGCAAACTTTAATAGCAATGCCTCACTGCGGGCACCTCGTGAATGAAATCTTAGCAAACCCCCAGGTTCGATTCTATTCTATGCAATATGCAATGAAAGATTTGTAAGTTAAATGCAATTGCACGAACTAAGGACCTGTAACTCCTAAGTTTTTTTTCTTTTGTGAGATAACCTGAATTTTTGAGCATGTTCCTGACATTTTTAGGCATTGATGTTTTTTAAAGTTCTTCAGGTTTAAAGCGTAAACCTAAAAGTAAAAGTACAGTAAAATAGCATTTCTTTTAAAATATTTTTACGGCATTTTTTTTATATTAACACATTTATTTTTTTCTTTATTTTGTTATTCTAAACCTTTATCGTGCAAGCATAACTTAACAGCTCTATTTTTTCTTTATAACGTTCCCGACATCTAAAAAAAACCTGTTAAGTACCATAAAATTCACGTCAGACCAAGGAAACTTATAAAAAAAATATCAATAAAATATCACGGGATACAATAATCTGAATTCACAGGACACAATTTGTGACTAGTCCAAAACTAAATAAGTGAAGCTTCGGCATTTTTGTACGATTGACAACTCAAAAACTATTTTTCACATGAAAGTCTATGTGCCATCAGCATACCATCAGCCTTATTATTTTTTCTGGTGAAGGAATTGTCACTTACTTGGTCGACTACACTATTAGTACTAAGCAACAAATAAACACACTTTTATAGATCAATACAA
This sequence comes from Choristoneura rosaceana, assembly GCA_037349165.1. NCBI lineage: Eukaryota > Metazoa > Arthropoda > Insecta > Lepidoptera > Tortricidae > Choristoneura > Choristoneura rosaceana. The sequence continues at coordinate 7,070,145 of JAZBNJ010000026.1, forward strand.
TAAATAATTCATATCGCGATTAAAGATTCGTATTTTACATTCATATTATTATATCTGTCTATACCGGGGACAGAATCCATGACCACATAGTTCGTAGACAGCCTCTGTAGTCATTAAGACATCCAATCGTCACCATCGAATAGGCCCACTTACAAAAATAATTGATTTTATCCACTAACAGAAGTTATCTTACAGTCTTTGAACCTCGTAGCAGCCCGTAGTAGCTCCGTAGACTTCGTAGCACCCGCGTAGCAATCTACCGGCCGTAGCCTCGACCGATTACTGACCATATTAATAAGGTGTGTTCAAAAGGAACTAATATAAACTAAGCCGTACTTTTACTTTATCATCATTACCATCATATCTAGTCATAAGTGGCACAAGCCTTGCTCAAACCTCATAGCTGCCCGTAGTAGCGTCGTAGACTTAGTAGCACCCGCGTAGCAATCTACCAGTCGTAACCTCGACCGATTACTGACCATAATATTAATAAATTAAATGTGTTCAAAAAGAACTAATATAAACTAAGCCGTACTTTTACTTTATCATCATTACCATCATATCTAGTCATAAGTGGCCAAGCCTTGCTCAAACCTCGTAGCAACCCGTAGTAGCGCCGTAGACTTAGTAGCACCCGCGTAGCATACCCGCCGTAGCCACGACCGATTACTGAGATAGAAATATAAATTGTTTATTTTCTTAGAATATAGTAGGTACAGGTAGTTATTATAATAAATGTCAACAGCATATTCTGCCAGATCTGGCGTAGAAATAGTAAAATTTCACAAAAAAATACGAATAAAATTGTCACTATGAATATGATATAATTATCATATATTAAACTATTAAAATAAAATAAAATAAAGGATTAAAAGTGACTGGCCATATTAATTAGGTGTACTCGTATTCAAAGGGAAGTAATATTAACTAAACCGTTCTTTTACTTCATCATCATTACCATCATATCTAGGCACAAACCTTGCTCAAGATTTTTCACATCGATCGGTTTTGTGCTACCCACAAGCAATGACTTTCGTTCGATTATCCGTCCACCTTACGAGAGGCTAAAAACTTTTTCTCCTTCTGGCACCTGGATCTCTCTAAAACCTAACGGCCTCAACGGCTACGTGTCACAAGAGCAATGTGCCCCGCCCACATTTAACGTATGCAATGTGCTGAGCCGCATCTGTAACTTAAGCTCTTGCAAGAATTTCCTATTTTATCATTCAGTCCCGCGTAATACTCCAAGCATAGTTCTTCGCGTTACCCTTTGAATGACCTTTAGACTTATCCTATATCAGTAAAATAGGTCTTGGTACCGACAGTTTTATATCAAAACACACTTGCTTATTTTTGATTGGATGAATTTAGAATACTTAGTTTTTTACAGTTGCAAGAAACTACAGCCTATTGTATTTTCGTATTAATTTCATTTTGACACGTTAACCCGTTCCTGAGAAAATAATTTAAGGTAGACGGGCAAACTTATAGACCTACATCGATGTGATCCTATAAGGGTTCCGTTTCTTCTGTTTGAGATTCGAAACCCTAAAAACGGTCTCAAGACAAGACCATGTCGATTTTAGTCTAAGCTTAAATATTTTCTGCTGCGAAAATCTTTGACTGTATAAAAGTTGGTGTAGCTAAATACTGGGCGGGAAACCTTGTAAGGGCGGGCGGCCGGAGGGCAGGGGTCAACGACCGGCGCTTTCATATCTAATAGGATTCTAGTGACCAGCGTCCGGGTTAATTAACGTTGTATTCATAGCGAGTGCTGAACACTGATTCATTACTACACCTTTTTTGGGTAAATATACATATACGTACAGATGGTACATATGCCATAGAATAGTAAATGTCTAGGAATTAGATAAACGATGAGATGTCATTAGGATATTTGGATAGGTATTAATTGAGAAAAAAATCCATATTTGGTTTCCGTACAACTGGTTCGACTGTGCCTATTCATTTAGGTTAATTAACTTGAACCAGTCAGTAGGTAATAACGAAGTCTTTAGAACTTAACAAATACAGGAGGATAAAATTTTACTACGAATAGAAAACTCCACGAGGTAGTTAAGTCAAATTTAGTAGCCGGGATGCTAATGAATACTTTTCCTAACACGGAGCACATTTGCCGAAAATGTATAAAAATTATGCGCTACATATAAACAGAAAAATATGCAAATGCGCGCTCGTCTGGGTTGTTTCACTGAATAAAAGAATATCCGCTGTATAAAGGTACCATACGATCCCTTATATATCTTGCTGGAATTAGAATACATTGATATTCGAACAGACCAAAATACAGAAAAAGGGTGGAGTAAAGAATGTGGTCAAATTAGGGGACGGAGCCTCGGAACGTACGGTTATCGTCCCTTAATGTAATACCGTTTAGTTTGGGTTGAAGTCAAGGAATTGTTGTGAATAGGGAATTCGCAAAATAAAGTGATACAATTATTTTATCGAAACTTACCCGACTGCCCGAGTGTCACTTTTTTCGACGAATATAATAGTAGGTGTCTTGAGAGCGAACAAGCATGTTCAAACTGAGACTAGGCCGTATTCTGATCTGACGCGCTGACGTGTAATGCTCAAAATGTTAGTCGTTCCACAACTGCAGCGAGTATTTACAACGACAACCTGTTTGTACCTTAATCTCAGGTGATTTTGCGGTAAGTATGGTACTTAATGCTTGCAACGTAACTATAATATCCACGGTCCAGGAAAACAAACTTAAATATAGAATACCTTCATAAGTTTTCCATTTCACACGTTGTTAATTTGGATTCAGCTTGGAAATATAGCCTTTTCAGTAATAAAGAAATTATCAAAATCAGACTACTGACTAAAAATCTGTGCTTGGTTGTAGATAAATAAAACATACAGATACACAATTTCAATTTTTCAATTCAGCTTAACGGATGATAACGTGTATATTTTTCATTTTAAAACCGTCAGCTTAAAGTAAACATCCTTCTTGTAAACTACATTTAATTCAAACGGCAATCTCTTTAAATCCAAATCGACTAGGTACTAGAAACTAACCGCCAACTTCTATCGGATAACTCTTTGAGGAATGAACTTGCACGCGACAGCTCGACTAAGTAGCAGAGGAAAGGTGCTTACGTCGCAGCGTGGTGGGTACTTAGTAATATCCTGCAGAAACCTATTAACTTTTGACATGAATGTAGTAACATTGCTTATAGGATGCAGGAAAATACGAGTCAATATTTCAGGGACTAATATTTCCATATAGTTCCATAACGGTTCGGCTACGAGCGACTGGCGCGTAGAGCATTGTTCACTGTACGTACATACTCGTACATTGCTCACTGCTGCGCGAGGGTTATTAATGCAGGTTATTAAAGTACATTTATCTCCTAATAACGAGAATATTCAATCATTTATCACGTAATAATCTAATCTAATCTAGGTAGAATAAAAATTATGTCAGTTTTTTTGAATGATAAATTCTTGGTCAATAAAACAATTATTGTCTAAATAAAATAAGATATGACAGATGCAACCAATAAGGGGCAAATTTCGACTTTCCAGTCGCTCTACGAAGACGAATACGCGGCAACGAGTCGGAATCATATTCAGCGAATGCCTCCGTCGCGTTTATCTGAGCAGTTTATCTCGTTTTTTGCCGCATTCCTGCCTTTACCGGCACAGTCAAATGCGAGGTTCCATTGCTCACGTACTGCCTCTATCCGTGATAAAGACGAAATGTTATTTTCGCACACCTTGCACCCTACTTTTTCCCTTTGTATTTGTAGTTTCGTTATTCGAGTTTATATTGTGATAGTTGTGTCAGGTACTCTTTCGTATTTATTGGTTTGTAATTTAAAAACAGGCAGGTTTGGAAATGGAATGAGTATTATAACATTTAATTGCAGTATCTGAGCACAGTGGTTGTTTGATGTCATACATCAAAAAGTAATTTTTCTGCAAAAATAACCGGATATTTATAGTCTGAGTTGTTAGATTATTTTGTACCTACCTACTAATTAATATTTACACCTTGCACAAACATAATGGCCGGTATCATAATCAGCGACACACAGGCTTGGCAATGGCGGCCTGAAAGCTTCCAGAATTTAGCTCGACAATAAAGTTGAAAAATCGTGGGGATTGCTCCGCTGCGGGCGTCGAGTCCCCAGAAAAAACGACGCTAACATTTCGCACTTAATGAAACTGTGGCTGAAACAAAATAAGGCAGCGCCGCGTTTACGGAGAAACACGGTATTGTCGCGCGAACGTCGGCCTTTTCATCGCGCATCTTAATGGCTCAGATCAAACGCTTGAGGTGCCCCAGATTGTATGTGGAATTAATATTTCAATTAGCGTGGTATTCGTGGTTATATACACCTAATCTTACGGAATAACTTAATTTCAGTTCATCTAAAGACAGTATTGTTATACAAGTTTCTCTTACCTGGGATTTTATAAAAGAACCCCTTTATTGGGCGAGTTGAGGCACCGCGCGGCCCACGGCGCGCGGGGCGTGTCGCAGAGTGCAAGTTTTAATTACTTCGCCTCTACTTTGCGCGTAAACCCCGTTCTTCCAATGGGGCTATTCCGTCTCACAAATAAAAACACCTCATTTATGTACATGTTCAAGTAGGACTTTTTACGCGGGATAAAAACGAGCATGAACAAGATAATTACATAGGTATGAACTGAAAGCTGAGTATGTACCTATTTTACGCTTAATGCGATTTTAAGGTGTATGAGAAAATGAGTTGGAACTTGAAAGAAATCCTTATTTCAGCTTTATTCTTATTCTTTTCTGAGTTCTTGGAAAGTCAAATATATTCAGTAACCTCGCAAAATGTGTTGCTAATTACTCTGGAACTTTGAAATTAACGTCGCGGCCATTCGCGAAGATAAGGAGGGAAGGAGTTTACATAATGGCGTTACAGTGTGACTTAGGTAGGTACGTAAATAGTTCATAACTAATATTGTCCAGACGTTATCTATTAACTGCTTCAAAATCATCTTATTTTAAAACCGACCAAATGCATGTCGAGCCACGCCCAAAGTAGGGTTCCGTACCTACCCACTAATATGCGGAAAATATTCAATATTAAATTTCGATTCAATCGACTATTGCTCGTTAATTTCTAGTCTATTAAGCTGTAACAGTTTTCTTTCTGACTTCGTTGGTGAGGTATAGAAGGCCCGCGTTTATTTAAAATGTATTTTTTTTAAATACCCAGGTTAATATGTAAAACTCATGCCTTATAGGTATTTAAAATGTTATATATTAAAATAGTTACAAAAATATTACGGTACTTTTGGGAAGTCCAAGTTATTAGAAGTACTATTTTGGGCTTTATTAAGCGCAAACAAGATATTAAGGCCCGCCAACAAAATTTACATTTTCACAGTACCTAATAAAAGACTTATAAGTTTTTAACTTTAAACTTATACATAAAGCAACATTTGGTATCTTCATAACAGGAGGATATTCTTAGTCAGTGATAGAAATCGTCTATTTTTCTCGAAAATAGTAAGCTAAAAATAAAATGTAATCTTTACTTAAATTTAACTTTTAACATTTGACAATTATTTTCCACTTAACCAAAATTTCTTAGGACCATATTGAATCAAAGGCTCAAAACGAATAACATTGATAGACATAGACTAATGGCCACTTGCTGGAAACACATAAATCTCGCGTTAGCGCTAAGCTTAGTTTAGTAGTGTCAAAATGTATGGAACTGTCAAGCTTAAGCCAGGGTTAACAACTAAATCTAGATTTATTTTTACCTTCAAGTGGGTCTAAGTGCTTTTCTCTTATTTTTTAACAAGGAACCTATTATCAAATTAACCTTGTTAAGAAATAAAGAGCTGGGCCTTGTAACCAACTGAAATAAAGTGCCTTCTAAGCTCTCGACGCACAGACGAACGGACATAGCGAAACTATAAAGGTTCCTTGTTAGGATATGGAACCCTAAAAAGGGGATTTTTAAATCAGATCCATATAGTATAGAGTTACAAATTAGTTTCCAAACTAGTGAATATGACACGCAAGCTTATTCCAATATAAAGTGGGTACCTAACTTTTATATTGTAACTACAATCGTTATGATTGACTAGCAAATACAGAAAAACCTACATTTCAGCTACCCGAGCATAGAATTTTTAGTCATAACTAAAACTTGATGTGAACCACCAACTAAAATGTTACCAAAATAATGGAGGGATCGACCTTCATCAGTGGAATAATGTTCAACCACGATAATATTGGAATACAACATGCAATCAACCGTACCTCGCTTGTCTTTGTGAAATTTCTAGGTATATCTATCAGTAGGTGCAACATATACACTAAAAAACACTAACTTTTATAACAAATACAAAACGCATTGTCACATTCACACAGTATTCTAGTTCTAATCCATACTATCCATACTAATATTATAAATGTGAAAGTGTGTTTGTATGTTTGTGTCTTTGGCCGTCTTTCACGCCGTAACGGAGCGACGGATCGACGTAATTTTTGGATTAGTGATAGTTTATAGACACGAGAGTGACATAGGCTACTATTTTATCCCGGAAAAATGCGGCAAAACCTAGTGTTCTATATATTAAGCTTTTTGTTCACTATGTAAAAAAACACTAGGAAAAGAGGTTAAAGCGGCCTACACAAATAAGTACATGTCAACCATACCATACATGACATAGCTTTGCGCCGGGGGTTTAGCCGTTCCCTCCCATTAGGTACTATTGTTGAGCTAACAATGACTCGCAAAGTGACCATACCCATTAACTGCCCGGTAATATAATACTCTGATCTTAACATGACATGGAAACGACGACTCTAATGGTATTTGGAAAGTGTTCTATGTTTACTGAACCAGATACAACTAGGGTTTCTAGACTCAATAGAAAATAGAAACTAAGTTTATTCTGATTTTACTGTTGCAAAAATTAGTAGGTGCCTAATTGAAATTCAAATTTTCCTGTTACTGTAGTAGCTACCGTGCTTGCTTATACAAGGTTGTAATTAAATAACGGGAAACCTGAAAGCAGTTTGTTCTGAATCGGGATGAGGATGAATTACACTATATTTTAAACCAGATTACATATTTTTAAAACCCTCTTTTACTGTTCCCGGTCTTAAAGTTTGCAAATATGTTGCATATATGTTATTTAGATCATACTGGCCGTTTTACTGACAGTGTTTTTTTAAAAAAAAAAACGATGAAACGCTACCGACGAGTACAAATTACGAATGTATAATTACAAATCAAGTGGAATTTCTGACTTAGAAAATATATTAACAATTTTAAATAATTAACTAACATTGAACAATTATAGACACTAGACACAGCATTTTTTTAATCAGCCTCTTTATATTTACTCTATTAATTAATTATAATTTAATTGTTTCCTTTAAAAGCTAGTGCAGTGAATTTTTTTACAAATGCTGCATAAGAAACTCTTTTTTTTTTCACTACTTAGAAGTCACCCTGTATAAAACCTAAAATCTATTATTTAAATAGGCAATTTTCCACGTTATTTAGGAAAAGAAAGATATAGACACAGTAGCTAAGTTTTGGCAAGCCAGCAAGGCCGTTCACGAAGGTGTTCTATGCTGTAGGCCCGGGGGCAGGGCGCTGGTAATGCAGGCAATCAGCTCGCGGTCGTTAGGCTCACGCGACCGGCTTCGCAATTGCGGGGTTGTTAGGACAGTAGATCAACAGCTATTGAACTAATATACGATTATATGTTGCCTGCAACTTTGCCTGCGTCCCTTGAAATTTACGCTAACACGGATAAAAAAAAATCTTATGTTAATCAGAGAAAGTGGTTCTATTAGTGAATGATTTTTTAAGATCAGTTTCAATAGTCCCAGAGACTAAATAAACACAGAAAATCTACTTTTAATTGTAATAATATACTGGAAGCGTATTTGTTTCGTGGTTTTGCGATACCACAACTACCTATTACAAATACGTAGCAATTTAAAGAAACATTGCTGGGCTTTTATTTAATATTGTACCCATAGAACCGGAGTCAATAAGACACTAAGCAAAGCATGCTTCTGTTTTCATATTTGGTAATAAATACGGCTAAAGATCAAAATTAACTTGTAAGTTATATGTGTAGGTAATGCTTTATAGGTACAGTCGAGTTCAAATACTTGTGAGCAAAAATTTGATCAAAAATAACTGAACACGATTATAAATGTTAACGGCGTAGAAGCATGTTCAGATATTTTTGATCAAATTTTTGCTCGCAAGTTTATGAACTCGACTGCACTAGCTCTTAGTCTGAAACTGTTATTTAAGTCTCCTGTTCTTGTTTATCTGTATTGCTTTCTACGTGGTCTGGTTTACAATATACAGTAATTTTATTTTATTTGTGAGTCATAAATCAAATTGAATCGTCTGCTCGTTTGTCTGCTATTAAATAATAAATAAGTGATAATAATTAACTATCACTTGCAATTACATCATCACCTCCTACGAATGCACCTGCCTAAGTCTACGTAAAGAAAGAAAAATAAAACGTAGCAAACGCAGGGAAATTCCTAAACAAAACGCTTTACATCTCGCCCCAGACGTCAGACAGACTATTGTTTGCACCCCCGCGCTTCTTGGAAATATGGATTCACGCCTTTACAGAAACACTTCAGACAAGCATTTTTAAACATTTTGAGTCGTACAAGCTATAAACGTAGAAGTAGATTTATTTTGAAATCAGGATGAACGTAATACTTCACTGTTTTTGCAAACAATGATTCAATACCATAGAATCTTCCGCTTGTTGCGTTTGAGCAAAGATTTTTGTAAACGAATACGTAATAGTAGATCTGAATCTTAAGACTGATAAAAAAAATCGAATCATTTCATAATTATTGCCGTCTCCTAAATTTAGCATGACCGTAATCGACTAAGAAGATTTATGAAGAGAAAATAGCCTACTGTTTTTGGTTCGTTGTGTTCGTTATCAAACAGCCCCCCCTCGGATCAAAGGGTTGCCAAATGTCGGCTCGCTACGTGACCTGGCCAACCTTCGCTTATCTATCCGCGAGTATTTCTTTGAAGGTCGAATGAAACAATTATTGCCTGATTTAGGTCGGCTCGAATGAATTGGACTGGGGTAAACAATAAATAGAGCCGCGAACAATAAGACCGTTTTGTGTTCGAATATGCTCGACTGCCTATCCTAATTCAACGGCAAGTACTTGTTTTACTTTGTTTTCTCAAGATATTTTGCATGTAATTTATTGAATCAGGCGTTACTTTGCGGAGGTCCATATCAATGAACTAAAATAATTTCTTAGTTTTCTTTAGTATTTCACAATGAATTAAAGAAGCTTGTCAAAGAATCTCAGTTTACCTTTGAAACCGAACAACAGAAGAATTTTGTTATACCTATGAATCCGCAGGCACCAATTCTGTATGGATTGCCTAAAATTCATAAGGATAATGTCCCAGTTCGTCCAGTTGTCTCATACGTGAGTGCTCCAGCATATAAATTGGCAAGGAAATTAAATAGTGTTATTCGTGTAAAATCCTCTTTTAACCCATTATACAGTTTGAAAAACAGTTCGGATTTAGTTAGTAAAATTAAAGATATCAGCATACCGCCCAACGCAACATTGCTTTCTTTAGATGTAGATAGTTTATTTACTAATGTACCATATAGTGAGACATTGGTTATTCTTAAAAACCATTTGGAAAGGAAGCGTTTACATCCGGGGGAGGTTTGTGAATTAATTAATTTGGTAACATTATGCATGAAGCAAAATTATTTCCGGTTTAATGGACATTATTATTTACAAAGTGATGGTTTAGCAATGGGGTCACCTTTGAGTCCATTAATGGCAGACATTTTTATGGATTACTTTGAAAATCAATATATTGTAGGAAATAATAATATTGTGTATTATTATAGGTATGTTGATGATTTAATTCTGTGTTGGAGGGGAAGTAGGAGGCAACTTGATTTATTTGTGGATAATATCAATAACAAACATGTAAAAATAAAATTTAAAAAAGAAATAGAAGAAAATTTATCGCTTAATTTTTTAGATTTAACAATCACGAGATCAAACAATAAACAACAATTTAAAATTTATCGTAAAACCACATACACAGATGCTGTGATACCAGCATCATCTAATCATCCGTGGCAGCATAAGTTAGCAGCCTTTCATTGTTATGTACATAGATTATTAACTGTACCTCTTTCTAGGGTAAATTTTGATTCAGAGTTAAATACTATTTATCAGATAGCAACGTCAAATGGCTATACGAAATCGATGGTAGATGGTTTGGTTAGGAGGAAGCAAGCACGGATAGTGAATAGCATGCTTCACGCCGGGTTGCCTCCTCAGTCTTCTAACAAATATAGGTGTAGTATTTCATATGTTGGTCGTTTGTCTGATAGAATTTATGACATTTTAAAATCTAACAATGTTAATGTAGCCTTTAAAACTAACAACTCTTTGTACTCTAAACTTTGTAACCACAAAGAGAAGATGGATAAAGGAACTAAATCGGGTGTATACAAGCTCACTTGTAAAGACTGCAGTAAAGTATATGTAGGTCAGACCGGGCGCAGTTTTAATACTAGGTTTAAGGAGCATGTATCGGCATATAGGAACGGGCATCCTGATAGATCTAATTTTGCCAAGCATCTGTTGGAATTAAATCATTCTATATCGGACTCAGATTCGTATGAAGTGTTACATTACTGTGACAAGGGGTTTCGTCTTGATGTGTTAGAATGTATGGAGATAATTAGGTACAATAGTATGGGGTCTATTATTAATGAGCAAATAAATTTAGTGTCATCTCCCTTGCTACGGCTTGGGTCTAATTTTAGCAACGGTAGTTATTAAACATGCCTTGACAATAAATAAATAAAATTAAAAAATCAAGGTAGTTTTGTATCACATTTAAAATTTATTAATATTTTGCGGGTAGTTTTTTGTTTTGTTTGACAAATTAAAACAGTGGTGGTGGTTTGTTAGTCTAACAACTGGTAGCATGGTGTACGGTTGTGTCACTCTGAGGATGAGCTCTGGTTGAGTTCGAAACGCGTCAGTGAGTTGTGGTGGTGGTGATAGATGGGTTTGTGTAATTTGTGTGTGTTCGTACAGTGTGGAGGTGGAGGAACTGCATGAACACGCATAATTTGCATAGACTTAGCTATCTTAAGGTCGCGGGTGAGCAAAGAAATTATTTTAGTTCATATTTTGCATGTTTAAAATTTTAATTATCTTTTTTCTGTGTGAATACTACAATGCGTCTACATTCCGACCATAAAGCGTAGTAGTATCGTAGCGTAAATTCTTGACATTAAAAAGTGAGATAAAAATACTAACATGACAAAATTAAGAAACTGCATTAAAACTACAACATGTGTAAATAGAACACAGAAACAGCTTCTAATAATCTAAAAATAGGTACGACGCTGAATTGCACTGCGATCCTTGATTTTTAACGTCCCGCCATTCCACGACCACTGAGGACAACGATTTGTCATTTTTCATCAGCCACTCACTAATGCGCCTCTAAGCGTTACAATCGATCAGCCCGAATACTCCAGCTAATTGCCGACGATTGTCTGCGCCTTTATCTGACCATTCTTTGTGCTCGCGCCCTCCCTCTAGCCGAGCCATCGATTCGCTATCGATTCAACCCTACTGCAACCCTTTTAATGTAGTTGCGACGCTTGAAAGGTGAAAGCAATAACGTTCTAAAGGAAAAGGGGCAAGAAAAGATTGTGGTTGAAGGTACCTTGCTACGTGAAACTTTGAGCTATTTGGTACAGGTATCTTTAGATTTTTCTGTCCTATCTAGATTGTTTAGTTTCAATATTGCCTAACTACGGACTACGGAGAAGAACTAGAGGTATAATAGTTCTATCAGTTTCGAACAGAAAAAATACAACTGAAATGATAACCTCCTCTTTTTTTTATCAGCCCACATCCACCCACTACTGGGTAAAGGCCTCTTAATTTTCTCTTTTTTTTAATACTACTTTTTTGTTGATAAAGTATGTATCGTTATTTAATTACTTAAAAATCTTTGTGTTCAATTAAAAAGCAAATTATACGTCGTTAACTTCCATTAAAATATCAATAGCAATTCTTTCTTCTTCAATTTTTTTCCTACTCCTATACTGTTATCTTTGATTGAAGTACTTAATCACGAACAGTAATTTAAGAACATACATAGGTAACAAGATTCTGGAAAAGTCTATATTGTCTATTTCCCATAAGTAAGAGCACTGTACCTATCGTAATGTTGCTAAAACGATACTGCAACCTCTTTCTTTTTTTTCTTAATTCGTTGAGTTCGGACTGGCTAAGGTACACCTTAGCACTTAGGACTTTTATACATATAGAACAAAACGTAACAATTCATAGCTGTCAACATAAGTAACACGTATTTTTAACAGTGTCACTGTCACTGGCAAGTAAACGTCAATTAAAAACAAAAATTACTTAAGACAAATTTTGACATTTTTCATATTTGCCACTCGTTCATTCTTGTTACCTTTCTATTTTGCGTTGCGTACGTTTGCCATATCTTTTACCAAAGAATTAAATTAGATTTATGAAAAACTTTGAAGCTCACTTTTTTTCTAATTTTGTATTTTATTTAGTAAGTACCTAGTCGTTGAAAAAGTATTACATGCAACGTTGTATAAATAGGTCAAAAAAAGCTCATGGTATCTCTTCTTACGATGTTCGCTACGCTCATCGTACTCATGCCACTCACCTTTTTTGACCCCTATTATACAACTGTTGCATAAAATACTATTAACGACGTGTCTGGTTCCAAGCTCAGCATAATTCGACTTCTATTTTTGGGTTCAATACGCCCAATTAGCTACGAGTAGGTACCTGGCTGACCGGATAACACTCAAAGTTCAAAAGCGAAAGGGAGAAAGCAAAAGCGAATTTTTTTTCAAATTTTTTCTTTCGCATCGTTTCACGTAGCAAAGATTAGCAGTGGCGTTTTTTCGACCAACGCCATAATTTAAATTTAAATTACTCGAAACGCTGTTCTTCATGACGAAGTTAGTATAAAAATAACCTGTTGATTGACCTTCTTTTTTTCAGTGTTTCTAGAACCTGGAAAACGCTTTTCCCTGATATGAGACTTATTTAAGTACAGTAAGTTTTGATTTTCGTCGAAATAATTAGAGCCATTTTCAAAAATCTTAAAACGTGTACTCATTATTCATACATATAAGTATTGCCACAGTAAGTATATAAATTAAAGTAGTAGTGGAATAGGAAAGGATAAGGGTAGTGGCTCATTGATCTGAACCTCTGCAAATTATCCCCTGAATCTGTCAACATCAGCTTTATATTTACCAATTTTTTATTGCGCAGCGCATCATGGACTCTGCGGAGGCGGCCGCGCTATCGTCCGGCGGCGCGGGCGACGCCGCGCCCGGCGCGTACTTCGACGCGCGTTGGCTCAACGTACACGCCGATGACGGCACGCTGGCTGCGCGCGCGCGGCGCCTCGTGCTGGCACCTAGTCGACACTTCGACCACATCGCGGTCAATGCCAGCTACAGCGCCGTGTTGATGCCGCCCTACATCAACACTGAGCGTAAGTATTTAACGTCAGCGAGTATCTCTGTTTTACTCGCTGTTAAAATACGCTGTTGCCAATTGCACTTGCAATTTTTTATTATGAGAGGCAGGCAAACGAGCAAGAGGGTCATCTGATGAGAAATGATCACCACTACCCAATTAATAAATATACTCTAATTTAACGCTACGTTTCCTTCCTCCGTTAATATAAGTAAGTCACTAAGCTTCTGCCAATGTCAGTAATTTGACTGAAAGTAGTGTAAACATTTGACAGAAGAAAAATATGTAGCTAGTATGTAGCAAGGTTAAACTGTTATAGGTTATCAGCCAAGGAAATTATAGGATTTACGGGTCCCCAAACTCTGCTCTTCCCTCTGGACTGATACAGAAGGGAACCTCGCGGCCCTTGGACACATGAGGGAGGTTACTTGACACAAACTCCCAAATATATTTCAGTTTCCCACTTACTGCTTTATCCTTTGGACACTGTTGCCATTACTAATTGCTAATGTGGATTGACATCTACCATCGTAAAACATTCGAGTACTCGTATTTCCTTTCCTTTAAACGTAAATTAGACATTTTATTTGAGTTACGCTGGTCCGGGATGACATGCAAATTTAATTATTGAGTTCAAATTTTGTACGCCGAACGGAACGCATTAACGATAAAAAAAGTCCTTACACGCGCTACACGTACGTAATGTGGGGAGACTTTCTTTATATTGACTATCTCTACCGCTTCCGTGAAAGGTCAAGGGGTGAAATCCCTTCAAACCTGAGACAAAGAACGACGCTTGGCGACCCTCCGGCTCCGTGGGGTACACAACCACCCCACGGCAAATAGGTCATCGATGGACGTGACAAAGGGCTCAACTAACCGGTGACGTTAATGCGTCGCCTTCCAATTAATGACTGTTTACTGTCCGCCGGTTTACGGCTCGCTCCAAATTTTAATTGCCCTGTCACGATCAGAACTCCACACGATTTAGATCAGCTTGCAGGTAACCTAAAAGTAAAATCCCGTTGACTGCCGCTGCCGCCTAGAGGTTAATAATATTCAGGTTATACGACGAATTTTGCGAAAGCAATTCAAAAAGAGTTTACACAAAATTCCAAACAGCCCCTTAATCAGACAGTACGTCGACCCCATGGAGAATTAGAGAAAATTTTAATATAAATTGAATACACCACCCCGGGACGTAATTTACCTACAGTGTTGACAAGTAACGGGGCCGGGAGGTGCGCCGGCGAGGTGGGGTAATTTATGGACAAATTGACATATTCCAACCTATTAGTGGACGGACCTTCTTCCCCGGTCCCCTGACCTCAGAGCCGATAAGCGACGGTAACTGACATCCTTTATTCATCGAAGTAACAGTTATTTTTTACTGTCCAACGTTTTGATTGCTGGGTAAAACGATTTAACTTTCATGACTAGTAAATTACGTGACCACTTGAACTTTGTTCAAGATGAATTTAAAAAAACTTTATGATTATAACTACTTTATGCTTTTGCTTAGAAATGTGTTTTTAGAAGTATTAAATATTCAATAAATAAATAAATATCATGGGACACTTGACACCAATTGACCTAGTTCCAAACTAAGCAAAGCTTGTACTATGGAATGGACACTAGGCAACGGATAAACATACTTAAATATAGATAAATAAATACTTAAATACATATTAAACACTCAAGACCCGAGAACAAACATTCGTATTATTCATACAAATATCTGCCCCGGCCGTGATTTGAACCCGGGACCTCAAGCTTCGTAGTCAGGTTCTCTAACCACTTAGCCATCGTCGTCAATTAACAAGCATTTGTCCAGATGACTTACGGGAGCCTAGAAACTGAAACTCTAGAAAAAAACCATCATCAAATGTGATAAAGCAACAACCGCGTACAAACGTTCTAGAGTTTCACAACTAAGTAGTTCCAAATAAGAAAGTCATTAAAATACACCCCTGCTTTCGAACTTTCAACAAGAACGACTCAACACGAGTTAAAAGGTGTGGGTTAATATTATCAAGGTAATTTCCTTTAGAAATATTTGCTGATCGATTACAGAATAAATCGGATGCAGACTGTACCGGCTAACACCGAACCATTAATTTTTCCGCCCGACGGTCTAGGAGAAAGCAATCATGGCTGCTCAATGAACCAAGTTTGCCAATTACCCTTCTTTTAATGGGTAGTTAAAGAAAAAAAAGTAATTGGTCAATGGCTCAATGCAGTGCCAAGTCAACCTTGCCTAGTATTAACCGTCAACTATGATATCTCCAACTTAGTTTTTAGGGTTCCGGAGCCAAAATGGCAAAAACGGAACCCTTATAGTTTCGCCATGTCTGTCTGTCTGTCTGTCCGTCCGCGGCTTTGCTCAGGGACTATCAATGCTAGAAAGCTGTAATTTTGCACGGATATATAGGTAAACTATGCCGACAAAATAGTACAATTAAAAATTCAAAAACAATTTTTTTTAGGGTACGTAAACGTAAAGACGTAAAGTGACCCATAGACGTAAAGTGGCGGTGATTTTTTTTTCGCATCCAACCCTATAGTGTGGGGTATCGTTGGATAGGTATTTTAAAACCATTTGGGGTTTGTTACAACGATTTTTAACCCCGACGCAAAAAAAGGGGTGTTATTCGATTCAGTAATTTGTTTGCGAAATATTTAACTTTAAAGTGCAGATTTTTATTAAAATCGAGCGTCCCCCCCCCCTCTAAAATCTAAACCGGTGGGTGGAAAAATTTGAAAAAACTAAAATTAAAAATTTTAAAAACCCCCGACAAAAAAAAATAAACAAAAAACCGAAAAAAGGCGCCAAAAAAGGACAATTAAAAAGTAAAAAATAATTATGCACTACTAGCTGTTGCCCGCGACTTCATCTGCGAAGAATTCGTTTATCCCTATTCCGCGGGGACTATGCTGATTTCCCGCAAAATTAGCCTAAGTTAATTTAGTATAAGTACCTAGTAATATTTTTTTTATCTAAGCGTCGTCGGTGTCGGGGACCGCTAAGGTTAACAGGAAACTAAAGTACATATGTTGTATTTTTTAAAGTATTAATATTTATATTATTAATCAGAAGGAATCAAACACGACTTGTCGGTTTTTTTTTTTCAAGAGTAGGTATACTGGTGTGCTGGATATCCTGGCTGCAGCATCATCTCGTCTTGTTGCCACCACTGCATTGTATGTAGAATCAATTACTGATCAAAACGAATCCAAACACGACATATGTGCTATTATTTTTTATAGTGTTCTAGTATGCTGGATATCCTGGCTGCAGCATCAGCTCATCCTGTTGCCACCATTGCATTGTATGTAGAATCAAAAACTGATCGAAACGAATCCAAACACGATATATCTGCTATGGTTTTATCAAGAGTGTACCTACTGGTGTTCAGGATATCCTGGCTGCAGCATCAGGCCGTGAATTGCATAATCTTGCATAGTTATATAGCATACATGGGTGTTTCAAATTTTATGTCCCAAATATGCTTGAAAGTAAAGTAAATACCCATTATGCGTCTAAGATTCCTACCCCAGCGAACAAAAGAGCTGATGATCTTGAAACGGCTGAACCGATTTTGATAAAACATGTCTAAGAACCATCGCTAGAAAACCAGCTTTCAAATAAAAAAAACCGCATTCAAATCGGTCCACCCGCTTAAGCGCTACGGTGCCACAGACAGACACACAGACAGACACACAGACAGACACACATAGCGGTCAAACTTATAACACCCCTTTTTTTGCGTCGGGGGTTAAAAAATTCAGGATGGTAGTCAGTATAGTTTGCTTGAGAATTATTAGTAGTTTAAGAGCAAATACCAGCCTGCGGTATAAAATATCCCACCAAAAACATTACATGTAAAAAAAATAAAATTAAAATTTTTAAAAACCCCCGACAAAAAAAGCCGCCAAAAAACGACAACTAAAAAGTAAAAAATAATTATGCACTACCTAGCTGTTGCCCGCGACTTCATCTGCGAACAATTCGTTTATCCCTATCCCGCTGGGACTATGCTGATTTCCCGCAAAATTAGCCTAAGTTAATTTAGTATAAGTACCTAGTAATATTCTTTTTATCTAAGCGTCGTCGATGTCGGGGGACCGCTAAGGTTAATACTTTTAAAAATACAACATACTTTAGTTTCTGTTAACCTTAGCGGTCCCTCGACACCGACGACGCTTAGATAAAAAAAACGACAACTAAAAAGTAAAAAATAATTATGCACTACCTAGCTGTTGCCCGCGACTTCATCTGCGAACAATTCGTTTATCCCTATCCCGCTGGGACTATGGTGATTTTCCGCAAAATTAGCCTAAGTTAATTTAGTATAAGTACCTAGTAATATTCTTTTTATCTAAGCGTCGTCGGTGTCGGGGGACCGCTAAGGTTAACAGAAACTAAAGTATGTTGTATTTTTTAAAGTATTAACCTTAGCGGTCCCCCGACATCGACGACGCTTAGATAAAAAGAATATTACTAGGTACTTATACTAAATTAACTTAGGCTAATTTTGCGGGAAATCAGCATAGTCCCAGCGGGATAGGGATAAACGAATTGTTCGCAGATGAAGTCGCGGGCAACAGCTAGGTAGTGCATAATTATTTTTTACTTTTTAGTTGTCGTTTTTTGGCGGCTTTTTTTGTCGGGGGTTTTTAAAATTTTTAATTTTAGTTTTTTTTATTTGATGCTTTTTAAACAGCTCGTCGTGTTGCTACCACTGCATTGTATGTAGAATCAATTACTGATCAAAACGAATCCAAACACGACATATGTGCTATTATTTTTTATAGTGTACTAATGTGCTGGATATCTTGGCTGCAGCATCAGCTCATCCTGTTGCCACTTTTGCATTGTATGTAGAATCAAATACCGATCGAAACGAATCCAAACAAGATATATCTGCTATGGTTTTATCAAGAGTGTATCTACTAGTGTTCTGGATATCCTGGCTGCAGCATCAGGCCGAAAACTGCATAATCTTGCATAGTTACATAGCATACATGGGTGTTTCAAGTTTTAGGTCCCAAATATGCTTGAAAGTAAAGTAAATACCCATTATGCGTCTAAGATTCCTACCGCAGCGAACAAAAGAGCTGATGATCTTGAAACGGCTGAACCGATTTTGATGAAACATGTCTAAGAACCATCGCTAGAAAACCAGCTTTCAAATAAAAAAAACCGCATTCAAATTGGTCCACCCACTTAAGAGCTACGGTGCCACAGACAGACACACAGACAGACAGACAGACAGACAGACACACAGACACACATAGCGGTCAAACTTATAACACCCCTTTTTTTGCGTCGGGGGTTAAAAAGCTGCAAGTCTCGCAACGCAATGCAGTTCTTGTAATGCTAAAAAGGTTTGAGATGCAATGTTATACCAAGTCGGTTATTTTTGTCAGTACCGGGGGGTTTCCATAGAACTCGATTTTCACCAACTTGCTTATTTTAAAACCATAGAAAAATACAGTTTATAGTTCTCAAATAAAGAGTAAACCAAATTATTTTTAAACACATAAATGACTTGGCCATCGCAAGGCTACATAATGACATAAGAATTATAATCATCAACGTCAGCTATTTCAAGTAATTATAATTAAAGATAGCGCTAGTCCCACCCAGCCTTGCAGTTTGAGTGATACACATAATACGAGAATGACTAAAGGTTGAGTGCGATGGCCAAGTCATTATGTGTTTAAAAAATAATTTGGTTTACTCTTTATTTGAGAACTATAAACTGTATTTTTCTATGGTTTTAAAATAAGCAAGTTGGTGAAAATCGAGTTCTATGGAAACCCCCCGGTACTGACAAAAATAACCGACTTGGTATAACATTGCATCTCAAACCTTTTTAGCATTACAAGAACTGCATTGCGTTGCGAGACTTGCAGCTTTTTACATGTAATGTTTTTGGTGGGATCTCATCACTTTTTGTAGGCAGTTCTTTTTTTTTCGGGTACTACTTCTTGTAATAACGCACTACTATCTTCATTTGTTTATCCTTCCTTGTCCATCGTCCATCGTCCATCCTCGTCTATCGTCTATCGTCCATTCTCGTCCATCGTCCATTCTCGTTCATCGTTCATCGTCCATCGTCCACTATCATCCATCGTTCATCCTTGTCCATCGTGTGCCATCCATCGTCTATCCTCGTCCACTATCCATCATCCATTCTCGTCTATCGTCCACCGTCCATCGTCTATCCTCGGTTATCGTCCATCGTCCATCCTCGTTCATCGTCTACAGTCCATCGTCCGTACCGACTGTCGTCGTCGTCGTCGTCGTCGTCGTCGTCGTCGTCGTCGTCGTCGTCGTCGTCGTCGATCGTCGGTCGTCATCCGTCGTCCATCGTCGCCCATCGTTGAACTTCCGTCGTCCGTCTACCGTCTGTCGTCCATCGTACATCGTCTATCGTCCACCCTCCATCATCCGTCGTCGATCGTCGGTCATCGTCCGTCATCCGTCGTCCGTTGTCTTGTCCGTCGTCGGTCGTTGTCTTTTGTCCGTCGTCGCCATCGTCTATCGTTCGTTGTCCGTCGTCTGTCGGCGTTCGTCTTCTGTCGTCGTCCGTCGTCTGTCATCGTCCGTTGTCCGTCATCGTCCGTCGTCGAACTTCCCTCGTCAGTCATCGTCTGTCGTCCGTCGTCGAACTTCCGTCGTCATCCATCGTCTTTCGTCGGTCGTTCGTCTTTCGCCCGTCTAACTTCCGTCATCCGTCGTCGTCCGTCGTTTTCTGTCGTCCGTCGTCGTCCGTCGTTCATCCTCCACCATCCATCGTCCGCACTGGGCTCGCGTGGGAACTAAGGCCCAAGCCCTCTTATTCTGAGAGGAGGCTTGTGCCCAGCAGTGGGACGCATATAGGCTGGGATGATGATGATGATGATGACGATGATCCATCCATCGTCCGTCGCCCATCGTCCATCGTCCACACTCCATCGTCCAACGTCCATTTTCTACCCATCGTCCATCGACCATTATCCATTGTCCATCATCCATATTCCAATGTCCATCGTCCATCCTCGCGTCCACTCGCATCGCACACACATTCACAAACAAACGAACTTTGGTACTTATTACATTAGTAAGATAAACAATTTCATTTTAACCCTTAATACTCAGGTATTAAGACTCAACATTAATACGTATACAATACGACTACGTTCAATAAAGTCATTGCTGTGTAACTTTGTAATCGCTAGTATTTATATGGGATTACAAACTTACTTGTGCAGTTTATATAACTTTGAAACGTGACTGAAATTGCAACATTTTGGATTTTTTTGTGACCATGTAGGCTAAAAACTAACTATGTTTAAAATTTGGAGCTTGTGGGTCTGCTAGAAGTACCTTAGAATTATGATGATCAAAAGTCAGTGTATAGGTATGTCAGTGACAAAACTGAGGAACTTTAACATGTGATAGTTCTTAATCTACGTGTTCGAACTGAATGTAATTGATAATATATCTAAGTCCCATTAGGCCCTATAGGTAACTGAAAATTCAGGGTTCTAGCTTTAGCCATAACAAAAATACAGGGTGTTGAAAATAGCCTGAATGGCTTCGAGAAAAGTATGGTACGGCCGTGCCTTTGTTTTTTTTTGCTCGACTTGGCGGGGGCACTGCCGTGCCCCCAGATACCTAAACTTGGAAGATTCCGTATAAAATACGAAATCCTTAGAAAAATATGACTTAATTTTTTCGTATTGGCTACGACGTGTCCGACACGCTCTTGCCCGGTTTTTATTAGAGGTAAACTACCTCTAGTTACCCATATTTTGGAGTAGGTGTACTGCTTATCTTTCCTCCAAGCAAGGAGTTCATTCGAACCAATTTTTTCATTCCGTAATAACCTGTTTGTTATATCGTTTCTAAAACTACAATTTAAGCAATAACTTCGCCGTGTCCAACAGATGGCGACGTCCAGAACCAGATTGCGTGGTCCGAGCACCTCGACCCCCTGTTCGTAAATAACTACGAAATCGACCCATCGCTGTCGTGGCAGTACTACGCCTCATCCACCGGCTTCATGAGGCGGTACCCAGGTATGTTAAATATTTATAATAAAAATAAAATATTCACAGGCCTGTAAAGCAGTCTGCTCGCTCATTTATTTATACCTGAAGCCCTTTTGTAAGCGTGCAGATTGCAAGACATACTTATTCGTAAAGTAACTTGTAAATAAGTTGACAGAGTTTGAAAAGCAGCAAATGTATTTTGATAATTAGTCAGCACATTGGTAATTAACAATTGAAAAAAGTAAAATTAAGTTACTTAGCTAACTAAGGATTTTGGTAACATATTATAATACCTAACTGTTTTAGTTTTACTCTCACTCGAATTTGGTAAAATCTGTGTGTGTTTGGTGTAATCGGTTTCATTTCATGGTATGATTGTTACATTTCACATGGCAAAACGTTTCTCCAGGAATGGGTGTGTTTTGTTTCTTTTTTTTTGTACAATGAAGAGTTGACATACATACATATATCAAATAGGTAGGTATTTACCTACCTATTGGTAGTAGACGGAAACAATTAAGAAATTTTTGTTACGGGAGAGACCATGCTACCTTTAATGCGCTTCCGATATTTCGACGAGAGAATTCATGATACATGCAACGACGCCAAAATGTCAGATATCAGGAACCCTGGTCTAAGTAGGTACATCCGGCTACAAATATACCTAACCATGAAGCACCAGAAGAAACCAGTTATTCTAGCTTTAATTGTTTCTGACTACTCGTATTTACAACAGAATGACAAAAAGTTTTTGATTTGGCATTCCTATCACATTAGTACCTACTTAATTCAATATTTTTCAGCAATGTCATGGCCGCCCGAGGATGGCTACTCTCACCACGCCCGCGACTTCTATGACTTCCGGTCCTCGAACTGGTTCGTGGAGGCAGCCACGTCTCCCAAAGACCTGGTCATCTTACTTGATGACTCCGATGACCTCAGCTCTTCATACTGGCGACTGGCCAAGGCCACGGTCTCCGGCCTTCTCGACACGTTGGGTCCAAATGATTTCGTCAACGTGTACCGATACAGCGACACTGTGTCGGAGATTCATTCCTGTTACACAAAAATTTTGGCGCAGGTAAGTGTCATTGTATATACATCTTATATAATTACTCTTACAGGGATGGTAGTTGTGTAGATTTCCGATTATACTTGTCATAAAAGTTAGCGGGTAAATGTAAATCTAACCAAATGCATAACTACATACATACAACAAGTAATACATTTTCAAACAATTAAAATTAATTAGGTACCCCGTGAGCATGTTATCTGTAATTAAATCAAACTGCCGTGTTTTACTTGTACATGTTTTGTAGCATTGAATGAGTTACCACAATACAAGGACGATCAACTGTTATTAACGCAATTGGTAGGTACCTGAAATTAGTAGGCAAATGCAGGTATTGCGTGCGGGTGGCGCGCCGCATTACCGATACGCATCTATCTGAACAACATCAGCCTTCTTTCCCTTAAAAACGTAAATCTACGCAGCATTCGACCCCTGTTTGAGGAAAGGATTACGGTGATGTTATCATAATTAAGGCAGGAATAGGCGCAGTAGGTCATTAAGAAACGCTTCGTCCTAAATGTGAATTAAACGGCAGGACAAATTAGGGAGAAGGATTATATTTTATATACCCGAACAGTAGAAGATGAAAGACTTTTTTTCTAAAAGAAAGCTAAAACGACGTCAAGGAAAAGGGAAAATTCATTGTAAATAGCAACACAATTGCCACCCCTTCTGTGGAAATTGCTTTATCAGTCGTGTAACCATCGCCCCAGTTTTCTTCCGGCATTACTGACGAATTCCCATCCCGCCAATTACCTATCTAGAATCGGTAAAAAGGGATAAAGGCTCCTAATGTAATTAAGTAGTGCGTGAGTAGGATTTTCATTACAATAATGTAAATTAATAGTGTGGATCGGGTGGACTGAGTTTCCTTTCCTAAAAAGATACGTCACCTTAGTCACCTAATTAAGACACTCTGATTTTAAATTCCATCGCAGCGCCTTAGTGTATTTAATAATTGTTCGCTGTAGTATGAAATATGTAAAAAATACCTTTACAAAATATTACTCATTCTGGCACCACATTTGGCTGTTCCAGAAAACCTCGACCAAACCATTAAAATTTTTTACGCTAATAATGAGCAATTAATCTATACTCTACGAATATTAGACACTTACGACCAAAACCCATGGCATATTCATTCACACTCACGATACTTACATTTAAATCAAACTGAAAACAAATCCTTATTTAATTTCAAAGTTTGCAAAATAAGCACGGTCGAGGTTTAAGATATGTTTACACTTTACTACCTTGTTGCTGTCACTTCGTATTTGAACTTTCGTATAAAATTGTCAGCAGGCATATAGTGACTAGTTAATAAAGTGTAAAGATATCGATTGTACCCAATTAAGCTTTCAATTTGAATTCAAACGTGACACCTCTGCATTTACCGAGGCGTCAGTAAACAGAACTAGGTATTCAAACAAGACTATCATCGTGCTCATTGAGTTGGTAAGTCCCGGGGAAGTTTCAAGATAAAATCTACGCCACAAAGAGCGCGTAGCTGTGACAGGAGGGTGCGACCGCGCCCTTATCGTCGCGAGCTTGCGACTCGCGATGTGTTCGCACGCGCAAGTAGCTCGCACGAATAGCTTCTGCCGTATAAAATCGGGGTATAATGATGAGTGACTATAGATTTTTTAAATACCAGAATTGGTTAATACCTAAATGTATTTACATAATCACCTTAATTATTATAACTTACATTACTTCGGCATGTTAAAAAAATAATAATATGTACCAACACTTTTTAAGCATGAACGTGAAGTTCAAAATTTCAATAACTAACCTTTTGAAAAATAAAGTAATATCTATAAACGACTAAACGTGACAGATTTTGTGAACAGTTTACACAAAGTATTGCACAATATTTAGTTTGCCCGGTTGACGGATTTATGTCACCTCAGCTGGACGCCCGACAGCGACGGGTTATTTCAACCAGCCGGATGGCAGCATTGGCAGCCCAACCGCATTCGTGGACGTATATCCGTTTCTGACAAATAATCATCCTAACAACGTAACTAAATGAATATAATCAAGAAATAACATTCATATAACTATCTAAATGTCTATTCACTCTACTTAGAAACTAAACGCTAGTATTATAAATGCTAAAATTTGTGTGTGTGCGTCTGTTTTTTACTTCTTCACGCTAAAACGGCTGGACGTATTTGGATGAAATTTGGTACGTAAGTAGCTGGACGTCTGGAATAACATATAGGCTACTTTTTATCCCGATATTCCCACGGAATAGGAATAAAATTTCAACCGCTGAGTTTAGAGTCATGAAATTTTGTACACTTCTTCTTAAGTATTCTTAACAGAACCTTAATTCACGATGTAAATTTTAGGAATTCCCATGGGAATTTTGTAAATCCCGGAATTTCAATTTTAAGTATCAGATTGAATAGTTTACATGTGCGAAGCCGCGGACAAACTCTAACTACTATAGAGTAAAGACAGTTTACTAGTCGAGTAGCTACTGGCAAGCAAATAAACGCGGCTCCACTCGTGAACTCGCAACTTCGCTAATATACGATCCAGCAATTACCTTTCCGGCAAACATCCTTACATCGCGGCGTCTCCAAATGAAACCTTGTGTGCTCGAGCTACTTACGTAAGTTCAATAA
Organism: Choristoneura rosaceana; assembly: GCA_037349165.1. Lineage (NCBI taxonomy): Eukaryota > Metazoa > Arthropoda > Insecta > Lepidoptera > Tortricidae > Choristoneura > Choristoneura rosaceana. The sequence goes on from JAZBNJ010000026.1 coordinate 7,095,478, forward strand.
TGTTTGTATTACGAACTTATTACGATACGCATCTGTCGTTTAAATGGTTTGCTAATGTATATTTGTGTTTGGTATGAAGATAAATAAAGATCTTGTAAGGTGTGGGTTAACTTTGATTTTCGTATTATCAATATGAGATTATGCCTAGAGCAAGGGCATATTCAGGGGGGGGGGGCATGGGGGTATGATCCCCCTGTACTCTGGTCTGGGTCTAAGACTATAGTAGATATTTTTTTGATACTCATAAATTTTTGTATTCCTGCGACAAAAGATGAAAATTGATTTAGTAATGACTAGAATTTGACCATAGGACTCCCCCCTCTGGCTATAAAGCTAATTCCTTCCTTAGTCTACAGTCTAGATGAGTTCAGATGAGTGAGATTATTTTTTTAATGACAGGTCCTGCTGTTTTAATTAAAGAAAAACTTAATACAAAACCATGACACTACGCCGTAGCGCCTCGTAGAGCCTCGTAGCAGTTCGTAGCAATACCTAACCAAAGGTTAAAAAAAAAAAAAAAACTACTACTTATTACATAACCACAACTTTTTTATCAAGATATTTTCTTAAAAAATCGATCGCTAATAACTTAGGCTTCTGAAGCAAAAGTGGTCAAAATTGTATTTGACGGTCATAAAATGTAAATTGACGGTAACTCAGAAACAGCAGGGCTACAACGAAACTCGAAACTCGAAGTTCGTGTCGTGCGGTCCCTCTGACACTTATACTACGAGGGTCAAACTGAAAGTTCTTAGAAAATCAAAAACTGAGCAAACTAGCAACTTATTAGTTTTATTATATCTTTTCAAAATAGTGTCCATTCACATCAATACACCGCTGCATCCGATGGAACCACTGAGAAAAGCACTTAGCCCAGTCGTCCTTAGGGGTCTCTTCGACGGCCTTTTGAAACGCAAAAAAGTTTTTCTTTTATTTTCGGGAATAAATAAAAATCGCAAGGTGCGAGGTCGGGGCTATACGGCGGGTGACCCAGTAATTCCACGTTTGACGTCACTAAATAGTCGATCGTTCGCCTGGCGGTGTGCGACGAGGCGTTGTCGTGGTGAAGAAGGATCCTACTTTGAGGTCGCTTCTCCCGAACTTTTTCCAATACAAGTGGCAAACAATTGTTAGTGTACCACTCTGCAGTAACTGTTTTTTGATCCTCTAAAGCAATTGTCGCATAGTGACCTGTCCTTCCGAAGAACGAGGCCACCATCTTTTTTCCCACGCTTCGACCTCTCTTCACTTTAGTTGGCAACTCCTCGAAAGGAAACACCCATTGAGCAGACTGTCTCTTGGTTTCTGGATCATAACAGTAAACCCATTTTTCGTCACCCGTAAGTATGTCGAAAACAGCATTTGAGTCACCTCCGTTAAATCTTTCAATCATTTCACGGCACCAATCAACCCGACGGAGTTTTTGGGCCTCGGTCAAATTATGAGGTATCCACCTCGCACAAAGCTTCCTGACCGCTAAATGTTCATGGAGGATTTTATGCACTTGACTCATACCGATGCCTAAGCTTGTCCGAATCTGCTGATACGTCACTCTTTTGTCAGTCTCTATCATACGCTGCACAACACTGATGTTATTTTCAGTCGTCGCCGTAGAAGGCCGTCCCTCACGCAGATCGTCGGTGAGATTAGTGCGACCACGTTTAAACTCATTAAACCAGTTGTAAACGGTCGCACGAGATGGAGCTTCATCATGAAAGGCCAATCGAAGTCTATTATAGCTTTCTTGTTGACTTAAATGACATCGAAAGTCATAAAAAATCATTGCACGAAAATTTTCGCGAGTTAAATTCATGTTGACGTGACACAGACAATTTTCAATTTGCCGCCAAATCGTAAAACTAATGACAAATGAATGAAATATATACTCAATAATATTGGCAAAGAGTTCCATTTTCAAAATTTAAACTTACTTTTTTATTATATTGTTTACAAGTGGCCAGTTCTAAAAACTTTCAGTGTCGCCCTCGTATTTAATACGAGAGCGAGAGGGACATTACGATACGAACTTCGAGTTTCGAGTTTCGTAGTAGCCCTGCAGCGTTCTCGTCATCAGATAATAAGGGTGTAATGTTTTTTTTTTTTTGTTTTCAGGCTGTACCAGAAACTATAAGAGAGTTAAAGTCCACTCTCTGGAATGCCGAGGCGACAGGCGGCACTGCGAACTTGACTGGAGCGCTAACCACTGGCTTTGAAATATTACATAGGGTAATTATATTTAATTTAACCGTTTTCAGTAATTTAATTAATTTTCAGTTATTTAGTAATTAACAACTACTTACGAAATCTTTCAAAAATTCAAAATTCAAAATTGTTTATTGCATGTCACATTACAGGCTTTAGGATGGGAAATCAAAAAATATAGGTAGAGTTGAAATCCACGTTTATCCACGTTTAAATGATTTTTGGAGACCTAGTTGTCAAACAAAACATCTATAGTAAAAACTTAATTATTTAAATGTAACCAGATGCAAATTCATTCTTCCAACGACTTAAATCTTCTAACCACAAAAACTTCGACTTTTCTTTGGTTGACTGGCAGAGATCCCTTCTTGGATAAGTCCGCCTTTCTACTTAGCACTTTTTTTGTTGTACCTAACCTTTTTTACAATAAAGAGTACCTATGAACAAATAAACTTAGCAGGTGGTAGGACCTTATGCAGGGTCCGCCCGAATTGCTACCACCATCTTGCTCGCTGATCCTGCCGCGAAGCAGCAGTGCTTGCACTGTTGAGTTTCGGCGTGGAGAGTAAGACCGCCGGTGAAATTACTGGCACTTAGGTATCCCATCTTAGGCGTCTAGGTTAGCAACGCATCGGCCATGCAATACCCCTGGTGTTGCAGATATTTATGGGCGGTGGTGATCTCTTACCATCACGAGACCCACTTGGTCGTTTACCATCCAGACGAATAAAAAAAAACTTTTTTTAACAGTATAACAGAACCGGTCAAGGTTGCCAGTGCAACCAGGCGATCGCGGTGGTGGGCGCGGGCGGCGGCGTGGGCGGCGTGAAGGGCGTGTTCCGCACGTGGAACTGGCCGCACATGCCCGTGCGCATCTTTACGTACGGGGTGGGGGGCGACGCCGCCGCCGCGCACAACATGAAGGACATGGCGTGCACTAATAAAGGTAAGCCAAGGGCGGATCCAGAGGCCCTATAGGGTCATTCAAGTATTACGTAGGCACGGAATGGGAGTTGGGGGTCTTTGCTTTGCTTATTTTTGATGACATGGGGGCTGGCGAGGTCTAGATGGTGCTTTACGTCAGCAATATTTATTAATTATTTCTTGTTTTTTTTTGCAATAACAATAAAAAAACCAAACTTTCGCTGACAAGGGGGAGGAGGGGGTTAAAAATTACTAAAATTCTGCTTACGTAATACTTGAACGACCCCTATTGTCTAACGTGTTGCGATCACATGCACCATCCCTTTCTAACCTCGCCTTGTATCATAGGATAGAAAGAAGCGGTGAAAACGATCGTGATTCAGAGCCCTGTCTAGGCTTGGTCTAGGACAGAAGTCGGCAACCTTTTTAAGTCGGAAATCCAAAATTCTAAAGTTTTAAAAGCGCTACAAATTTTTTTTCCAACAATAAATAGTACTTGCATAAATCAAGTTTGAAACTAAACAGCGTCAGAGGACATACGAAGTTCGAGTTTTGGACTTCGTGGTATAGGCCCAGATCGTCCAGATATCACGATTGTCCAGTTTACCGGAGTAAATAAGACGCCGCCAATTTTCTGAGCCCACTCAAACTTCCTTGACTAATACTCTCCAGATAACTAATTTTGTAAGTACTATCCTAGTAACACCCAACACCCTTCACTCTTCACAGGCTTTTACGTGTCGATAAACGAGCACTCCGAGATCCGCGCGAAGGTACTCCACATGGTGGAGGTGCTGGCGCGGCCGCTCGTCATGTACCAGACCGTGCACCCCGTGCACTGGAGCCCTGTCTACGTCGGCGGCAGGGTAATTAACAATAGTAGATTGATGACCAAGGGTGGAAAGTGACCCATTTCACCCGTTCGAGGGGAAATGGGTTATTTCACCCGAGTTAGACATTCTACTTTTCATTTCGACTGTGAGGAAACTAAAATACTACAAAAAAACGAGAATAATAATAAATTTAATTTACTTATACCTATCCAACCTTCAACGGTACCTTTTCGACTGGCCACTTGCCATGGCCGACTATAAATAAAAAAAAATCGAGTTGGTCACGACGTGCATCTAGATGGCCATGCCGAAACGTGAAAAAAAATATCATTGACGTAACTCAATTATCTTTAATGTCGTGGCTAGCCGGAAAATTAAAAAAAAATACTTTACACCCTAGAGGAGAAAATGCAATTTTCCACCCGGCTATCTACCCATGAAAATTAAACTTTCCGAACAGGAGAGATGAAAATAATAAAGCTAACACTAAAACTGCCTGACTACTGGAACGAGCGAGGCAGCGGAGAGGAAATGCAGAGTGGAGTGGCGGACTGTGTCTGAAACTCGAAGTTCGTGTCGTGCGGTCCCTTTGACACTTATACTATTTGATACAAGAGCGAGAGGGACCGCACGACACGAACTTCGAGTTTCGAGTTTCGGGGTAGCCCTGCTGTTCATAGGTGCGAAGCTAGATAGCGAAGTGGAGGGAGAAAATAATGTAGAGCGGAGTTGCGTAGAGTTTTTCCGTACGCGGAGCTTCTCCGCTTTCCCACTCGCACTTGTTTCTTTCTCCGCCCCGTTTTCCCGTTCGTCTTCCTCGCTCCGATAGCCGATTTGCATGAATTTTTAAACTAGCTGCTGCCCGTTGAAGAGGAGCAGAGATTTTATGCAATTCGATTAGGGGATTTTTATTTCGCCCACCGCTCCGCTACCTCACTCCGCTCCAGTGGACAGCTACTTGATTAAGTATATCCGTTTCTTGAGGCAATATTAGCAATTTAATACGCGGTCACTTCAGCATTTCCTTGCACCTTTGTCTGAACCTAAGCCAGTAACTTGCTTATTTTTCATTACAGAGTAGCAACCTGGATGATGATGGGATGGGTCAATTAATGACCTCTGTGACCGTGCCGATTTTTGACAGGAGAAACCACACGGTAAATGCAAATCCAAACAACATTAAAATTTTGTAATGTGTCCGGTATCTTAGTAATGTTTTTTTGGTTACATGTAACATTATTTGAAATAATTATATTTTTAGCATCGAGAAGCTAACTTGCTGGGTGTGGTTGGGACGGACGTACCTGTCGATCAGATAAAGAAGCTCGTTCCACCGTATAAGGTAAGCTTTGTAAAATATATCTAAACGGTAGGTAGGTATCTGTAAAATAAGCAATCCAAATTAGATACGGCAAAAAATGTTTTTTTTTTTTTTTTTTTTAAGTCCCTATATATGCCCCCTTTGCTATACTCTGACCAAAATTTCAGCATTCTAGCACCTAGCAATGTGTAAGCTAAGCTGCGGACGGACAAGACAAAACTGTAATCGTTCCTTGTAGGACTACAGAATCCTAAAAAAGAGCTTCCTAAATTATCAAGATCCAAGCATGATAAAGAAAGTCAAAATATTCTAATTAGGCACATTTTTTTGTATTTTTTTTACAGTTGGGAGTAAATGGTTACTCATTTATGGTGGATAACAATGGGCATGTTTTGTATCACCCGGATCTCAGGCCACTGGTGAGTTTCATAATACATTTTAGTTACAGAACCTTTATTTTGATTATAAAAAAATTACACCTGAAACTAATTACTCGTTTCCATTTGTTTCAGTATACCAATGAGGAAGTAAGTATCGTAAGAAGGTTGCCAGTAAATGTAGATAATCATTGAATTATCAGTGTTGTTTATTTTATTAAACTGACATACGTACATAAATATAACATTCATAACTTTTCCAGTACACGGAGACCCTTCGACCACTATATTCTAGTGTGGACCTGACTGATGTGGAACTCCTTGTGGATTCGGATGATAATTCACGAATCAACCTGACTTCCTTGCTGCTTGACGTTAGTATAATTTACAGCTTACGTTAAAGTTAAGAAAGAAAATATTCATACCTCAAGTCTTAGTCCCAGAAAACAATGTGACCGTAAATAAATATTTATCAAAGTCAAAGTCAAAATATCTTTATTCAATTTAGGCTATAACAAGCACTTATGAATGTCAAAAAAATCTACCACCGGTTCGGAAAAACCTCTGTTGAGAAGAATCCGGCAAGAAACTCGCAACGAGGTATATAACTAAAAGCAATTTAATCCATTTGTTTTAGCTTCGGCATGACATGATAGAACAACGCGAGGGTGAGACTGAGATTGGAGTAAAAGTCCAGTACGGCAGCATGAGGCGCGTGGCCACGAGGCGACAGAGATATTTCTATAGCCCGGTAGAAGGCACTCCCTACTCTCTCGCTATCGTACTGCCTGATGGTTACGGCATGTACGAACTGCAAGCCGAGCAGGAGGTTAAACATAGTCCTATTAATGGTAAGCTGCTGATTAGCTTATGTTGTCAGTATAGTCAACCAAGAAATTGGTTTAACACCCTAAGGTTTAATGTCGTTTGTAGCGCTTAAATCGTCAAAGCCTGAGTGAAAAGTCACAAGTCAATGAGACAATCAGCCTTATTGATTTATTTCTGAAGTAGGAGCAGTCATTAAAAATGGTAAAGTGCTTTCTTGGTCAACTACTTATACTTAGATACTGCTAAGCCTTAGGTTTTCCGTATTTGCCCATGGTAAGTAATATAATATTAAATATTAGGGCATACTTATTATTTTTGCAGATTATTTAGATCTACATAATTTTAAATACAATAAAAAAGTCAACTATATAGTTAAGTCTTAGACGAATAAAATATATATGAATTTAAAATAAAATAACCACATAAAACTTAACTATAAACTAACTACCTAACTTAAAAAGTTAAGTATGTTTTATGAGCTAATAATAAGTTTTTTTCTTTTCCAGTCTCAGAATACTTTAAAGGGGACAATTGGAAAATTCATCCAGAATGGTAAGAATACTGAACTATCCACTACTTAATCACTTTGTTGTGGTGCTGTGTGTGTTGAACGTCTGAAATAACACAACTCTTTATTGCACATAAAAAATAAAAGTACAGATTAACAGAAAAAACCTTTACATTAACCTTTACACAAACCTTTACATTAAATGAAACGATTTATTTTGCTTTGGACATATGACGATATATATATGTAAAATCCCAAAATCTTAACTGCAAAGTTGAAAAGTGAAATTTTGTATAAGTTTTCGTTATACAACATATACGTAAATGAAGATCATAATTAATTTTCATGGGCATTTAGTAAAATCCCGGAACCTCTATGCAACTGCCTGATCTAATGGTTTACGCGAGTGAAGCCGCGGGTAAAACTACTAATACATTATAGATAGATCAGTGATTGGTTTTATATGTTCCAATTTCAAACAAACTTTACAGAACAAGTCCCGGTATCCCAGCTTAACCGACTTATATCTACGAAATGAAATGAAAAATGAAATGGTTTATTTACTATCTTCAGGGTGTACTGCGAATATGCGTCGACGTCAGAGCAGACATTCAACTCTCCCGAAGAGCAGCTGCTGCACTTCCTGACGCGCTCGGGGAGGCCCGGCTGGAAGTGGATGAGCGTGCGACCGCGTGCGCTTGCGCTGCACAATGCGCACAAGAAACAAGACAGAGATTCTTATTTTTGTAAGTGTCTTTAAAAATGAACTATATCATTTTATTTTGTTTCTTAGCTATCACAAACTTTACCCTGCTCCTCCACTATCACAACGCAAATTTACCTTGCTCCTCCGCTATCACAACGCGACTTTACCTTGCCTCTCCGCTATCACAACGCAACTTTACCTTGCCCCTCCGCTATCACAACGCAACTTTACCTTGCCCCTCCGCTATCACAACGCAACGTTACCTTGCTCCTCCGAGTCCTCCGCTATCACAACTCAACTTTGCCTTGGCCCTCTGCTATCACAAGATCACAGCGCAACTTTACCTTGCCCCTCCGCTATCACAACGCAACTTTACCTTGCCCCTCCGCTATCACAACGAAACTTTACCTTGCTCCTCCGCTATCACATCGCAACTTTAACTTGCCGATCCGCTATCACAACGCAACGTCACCTTCCTCCTCCGCCCTCACAACGCAAATATACCTTGCCCCTCCGCAACCACAACGCAACTTTGCCTTGGCCCTCTGCTATCACAAGATCACAACGCAACTTTACCTTGCCCCTCCGCTATCACAACGCAATTTTACCTTGCTCCTCCGCTATCACAACGCAAGTTTACCTTGCCCTTCCGCTATGACAACGCAACTTTACTCTGCTCCTTCCCTATCATACGCAACTTTACCTTTCTCCTCCGCGATCACAACGCAACTTTACCCTGCTCCTTCGCTATCACAACGCAACTTTGAATAAAACCTGAATCACATCTTCTGAAGCTATAACGAAAAAAACAAATAAAAATAAATCCTCACTTATTTATCCTAATGCGCATAATTTTTCTAATTTCAGGCGACAAAAATTTAGTTCAATCATTAGTGCGAGACGCAATGGTAATTAAAGAATTGGACGCTCACATTGGACATGCAAGCCACCACAACCAGTAAGTAATACCTTTGTTAATAGCATGCTTATTGGCACTTAACAGACAAATGAAAGATCTTTAAGTTCGAGGAGAAATTTAAAGTAAAAAACGAAAAGCCTAAATCTTTGTGCACTTGGCATGTCAAGTACAACTGGCATGTAAAAAGCACTAAATTGTTTTAAATACTTACTGCACTTTATGTTAATTTTATGTTGATCACTAATGTCTGAATGTGTTTGTCACACGAATAGCCCGATAGCAACTTTAATGGCACTGCTGACAAGGTACAGTAACAACGAATTCATAATGATTCAAGTAGATATGTTAGAGTAACATACTGCTAAGGTGCTACCACATCAAAAGGCGGAGTTGTGCTAAAAGAAATCGCGACTGTAGCAAGAATAGTAATGTCCTTTGCTTTATAAATGCTAATACTTAATGTGAATATGTGAACGAAAAGAAAGGGAGGATTCGTCTTAGTTTAGTCTAATTTACTAAAGTGCTATCAAAATTAGCGTAGGTAGGTTTATTTTATTCTTATGCTATAATTTAACTGTACATTGTATGTATGTACCTACCGACTGTTTCTCTCGGACGAACATCAATTTACTACAGATGAAACGAGATTTTAGAAGCAGCTATGTTCAAAAATATACAGGTAATCTTTTATCATATTGCAAACAATTACAAAAATACATTTGTAATTTCTATTGCATAGATAAGTAAATAAATAAAAAAATAAAAGTTACTTGAATAGTTTTGGGACCGATGCTGTTTATGTATAGATGTACCTAACTTCAAGGGCGCTGAGCAACATTGTTTCCACAAAATGTGTCCAAATTCTGTATATATACATTATTTATTTGGTGTAATAGTACTGAATAAGTATAAGTTTTATTACTTATGTAGCCATGGAGAAAGCGAGCCTTTTCTGAACCACTATTGAGCACAGCTGACCAACCCATCTGTCAGTTCACTTCACAAACTAATAAGAGATACATGTTCACTTTTTTGCCGGTTCGAAAAATAACTATTAACCACACTTTTTTTAATTTATTGATGGAATTATCATACAATTCATAATCAAATGGTCATTCATTCATTAATACTTCTAAGAATTGGCAACGTTTCTCAATGGCTAATAATTTAGATCAGCTAACAAGGATTAAAGGTAACTGGTATAGAATTAAGTGTGTTTACTAATAACCTTATAGCTTCCCATGGATTTGGTTAAGTATTTATTGATAGTTTCTATGTATATGAACTTATGATTGAGAAAACTTAAATAGGATGATTTTTACTTAAATACAACGTCGATCTTCACAAGAAATGACAAGTAGGTACATCTAAGTAAATAAAAATACTGGAATGGAGTCGAGACGAGAGCTCTTTGAGTGTTTTCATTTATATGCAGCAAATATTACGAGTAGATACCCATTAAATTGAGTTACCTTACCGATCTACAAAATCACCTACCTAATATAAATTTTATAATTTCAAAGCATATTTGTTCCGTTATTAATTACAGAATTAGTTTGTTTGTTTTGTTTAGCAAGCTAGAAGCTCTAGTCGCCTTCCTAGCGCTAAGTAGCATCCTACGGCCTAGTGTCCTATAAATAGGACTTTCATAATGTGATATTGAACGCTCTCATAAGTGACATAAAGATTTATATTAATAAAACAAAAAAAATATTTGGGCCACTGGAGGGTAACTGGGTGTCAACCTCTAAGCAATCTTCTCCAAACTACTGTCTAATGTATATTTCTTCCTTCCCACCTCTAAGACAACCTAAACTAGTAAATTACACGTGGTCCGTCTTTGCAGGCAAGGCCGGTTCCACAAGTTCGTGGTGACGCTGTCCTTCATTGCGACCCGCAGCGGGCTGCTCAAGTGGACGGAAAACAACAATAGCTCACGAACTGGCGACTCTTCTGAACCGTATGTATACCTATCTACACTCATCAAAAGTGACTTAGACAGTATTGGACATTTCAATATAGTATTCCTACTGAGTCAACACATCAATTTTTTGTAGGATAAATGAGTATTCCAAGACTTGTGATGTCTTAAGTAGTTACTGACTCTTTATCCTCCTGATTCCTAACTTTTTGTAACAGACGTACTACTTAAGGCCCTAGACGTGGGTCATCCATCAGCTTTGTTATTTTGGATATTATTTTAACATTCTTATAATTCTTTATTCAATGAACAATTGGTGCTTTATTAAGTACATTCGGCCGTTATTCTTTGTGTCACACACACACACACACACAAACATCACGCCTGTATTCCCAAATGGGGTAGGCAGAGCACACGAAACGTTACCGCTTCGGAGCCACTTTTAGCAATTTTAGGTTTAAGTTTGATAAAAACGGTACAATAGTGACAGGTTGCTAGCCTGCCGCCTACGGTATACCTTAACCCATATCCTCAGTCGCCTCTTACTGTTAAGGTTGCATAGCACTAGTTAAAAGTCTATGGGCGTTACTAGGCTACCAACTGTTTATATAGAATAGATGTCACAGAAGACCAAGTTCAAGAAGATGAGCGGATAAACTCTAATGAAAGAGCCGCGACTGAGAATCGTGTTTCGATGGAAAGGGAAAACAATGATAGTGATGATGATTTTGTCGACGCTGATCAAGAGCTTTTGGAAGTAGTCGAACCCCTGAGAGAAGCGGAGCCTCGATACAACCTGCGAGACAGATCAAACATCTCACGTCCCAAGAAGTTCGACGATTGTGTTTGCTTCATAGGCACAGAAAGTTTTCCCAATACATTCAAAGAAGCAATTGAGAGGGACGATAGTGCTGAATGGCAGAAGGCCATGGCAAACGAACTCAAGTCTCTAGATGAAAATAAGGTTTGGACGCTGTGTGATTTACCACCCAACAGAAAGGCAATTCCGTGTAAATGGGTTTTCAGAATCAAGCGCCATCCAGATGGAACAATTGACAAATACAAAGCTAGGCTTGTAGCGAAAGGGTTCAAGCAAAGAAAAGGGATTGATTACGAACAGACCTTTAGTCCAGTAGCCCGGATGGCTACTATAAGAGCTTTGTTAAGTGTAAGCGCCAAAGAAAAGCTACATCTGACCCAATTTGATGTGTCTACTGCATTTCTGAACGGCAAAGTCGATGAAGAGATTTATATGAAGCAGCCAGATGGATTTAGCGACGGTACTGCAAAAGTATGTAAATTAAAAAGGAGTTTGTACGGATTGAAGCAAGCACCTCGTTGCTGGAACTCGTGTTTTGAGGAGATTCTGTTGGCAAAAGGCTTCATACAGAATGCAGCTGACTGCTGTCTATTTACAAAGACTGTGGGAAATAAGAAAATCCTGATTACTCTGTATGTAGACGATGGGCTCGTGGCTTCAACAGACGAATATTTGGCAGTCCAATTTCTCAAGGAATTAGGAGAAACGATTAAAATAACGACCAAAGCAGCATCCTACTACTTAGGAATTGAAATTTGTCGCTCAGATGATGGTTCCATACATATCAAGCAGGAATCTTATACCAAGAAGATTTTTGTCGTCGACACGACAGTTTCGGGTTCTCGTTTATCAATAATACTCAGCAGGTCACTGGTAAATGGGACTGTATTTCGTCGTCGTATACAAATATTCGCTGGCAGATCGGAAATCCGGAATCGCAAAGCCTTGGTCGTCGGGTAAGCAGAAATCGTAGTCCAATTCGAAAGCCAGGGGTCGCAGGTAGAGAGGGGTACGGGGTCCGGGGGAATCGCTTGGCTCGCTTGGATGTTCGATTTAATTCGGAAGGCTTTGATCGCTATGACTGAAGTCGACTGAACTGAACGGTGTCGAGAGGGAAGCCGTCGTATTTATACCCGAGCGGCGGGCCGACGGCTTCCCTCTGATTGGCGATAATTCAGGCGGTCTCATTGGTCGCTGTATTTCAGAAACCGCACTGAATTATCGCCATTTTCGCTTTCGATTTCGGGTTTCGATCGCTTTTATTTATAACTACTTAACCTATTATGTACAAACTTAACCTAATTCGCTGGGGATCGGGGTGCCCTAGCCCACTCAAGTCGTAGTTTTATCGTTTATTTATCGGTGTGGGCTAGGGTCGCGGATAAATAATCGAAAATCAGCTTTATTCGGAAATCTTAACCTAACTAAATCTAATTACAACTTACTTAAAACTAATTACGCTATATATTATTAATATTTACATTGCACTTATGCTACTTATGCTATATATTACATAAAAAACTTAGGCTATCGCGCAGCCTCGCGTGGCTGTCCGGAACAATTTTAGAACGGTTTCGGATGTCAGAATGTAATCCAGTCTCGACACCCATCGACAGGAATCCGACTGCTGAAACAGGGAAAGTTAAAAACGCAGATCCTGAGGAAAAGACATTTCCATATAGAGAAGCTGTAGGTGCTCTTGCATACCTTATGACAGGTACGCGCCCTGACATAGCATATGCTGTAGGCGTAGTTTCAAGGACATTGGAAAAACCAACATATGCTGACTGGCTAAAAGTCAAAAGGATATTTAGATATCTGAAGGGAACAATATCCTATGGCATAAGATACAATGAAAGCTGTAAAAGAGCTATAATAGAAGGCTACAGTGATGCAGACCATGCTGGTGACGACCTAACTGGACTGGACGCTCAACAACAGGAGTTACTTGTCTCTTTGCCGGAGGAGCTGTTTCATGGCTTAGCCAACGTCAACCATCCGTTGCGATTTCAACTACGGAAGCAGAGATTGTTGCAGCGAGCGAAGGCGCACGCGAACTAGTTTGGCTTCAGAGAATCTTCAGTGAACTAACTCGTTTAGAAGGAATACCGACACTGAAAGTGGATAATGAAGCGGCCATACGCCTTGCATATAATCCTGAATTTCATAAGAGGACAAAGCACATCAGAGTGAGACATTTCTTTGTTCGGGAGACAGTACAAGAAGGCCTTGTGGATGTACAGAAAACAAGTTCTGCCGAACAACTAGCTGACCTTTTGACTAAGGCAGTTCCGAGACCCAGGCTCGTAAAGATCAGAGCTGACTTGGGGGCTGCAAGACCTTTCCAACTAGTGAGGGAAAGTGTTAAGGTTGCATAGCACTAGTTAAAAGTCTATGGGCGTTACTAGGCTACCAACTGTTTATATTCATGTCATGTCACTCGCTATAAAAAAAATGAACTATATGTCTCATGGTGCCAAAAATATAATACTAAATAAGAACAAATAACAGTGTTGTGTTCGCATATATATCATTGTCAATTCGTGTGTTCATTTCCATCAACCATTGTATCATTGTCTTCACTTCCGTCTCCACACTACATGTTGGTAAGCCTCTCTGCCCTTCTTTAACTCTATCACTTACGACATCCACATCATCATCATTCTTTGTGTCAATTTGTTCTTTATAGTACACGGGAACTCACGAGGTTATATTAAAGTAGAGATAAAAGATGAGGTTGGTAGGTGCAGAAATCCATCCATACTAATATTATGAATACGAAAGTGTATGTATGTTTATGTGTTTGTCCGTCTTTCACGCCGTAACGGAGCGACGGATCGACGTGATTTTCGGCATAGAGATAGTTTATGGGCCCGAGAGTGACTTAGGCTACTTTTTATCCGCGCGCGATAACCGAATACCACGCGGGCGGAGCCGCGGGCAAAAGCTAGTAAACTAATAAATAAGGACGTTACGTTTCAATGAAGGTGACCCATAGTGTGCATTTAAGTGATAACTCCTAGTTTGTTCTGTTCTGTGGATAACTCTTAAGGCTCAGTATATTAAATTTAGAACATTCTTTATAGACTTTGATTTCTCAAATGAAAATTAAATTAGGCTCACATTAGGCATACCTACGTCTTACAAGCTAAGATAGCATACCCTGCAAAGTGATGCTCGCAGCTAGCGGCAGACCTACTGCTATTTAGCAGTGTGAATTTATAGGCATACCTAGCAGCGATTGCAACTGCCGCGTGAAATATTCCGTTACCTAAAACAACGTTTGCTGCTGACGTTTGCCGCCTCAGCGAGGAATCCAATTTGTTGGAGCTCATAAGGTTTTAAATTTTCAGAAACATTAAAATACTGACAAAGATGGTTTTTTTCCTGCACTTTTTTAAATACGCACTTTGCATTACAGGCACTTCAGCGAAAAATACTCACGTGCATACGACTCGGAATGGTACCGGCGAGCTGTGGAACACCATTCCATAGAGCCCGAGAGCTTTGTGTTCTCGGTGCCGTTCCGCGATGGAGAGGGCGAGGACCTGAGCGGCCGGCCGCCGCTCGTGCTCGCCACCCACGCGGTGTTCGTGGAGTCCCGCGGACACCGCGCACCGGCCGCCGTCGTCGGGCTACACTTCCAGCTTGACTCGCTCGCTAGACACTTCCTTAATGTTACGTCCACGGTACGTAAATCTTGTCAAGGGAAATATTGTGAAGAATGCGAATCACATCGGAGCGCCTGAACGCTCCGTAATCTGACATTTCAAGTTTCCACGGAGAACAGATACAGCAAAACACTGGAATGACTATCGCCTGCGGTATTCCCGGACCGATATGACCCTCAAGCTTTCAAGAAAAGACGCACGTGTGACTCTTCTGGTGTTGCAGATGTTCATGGGCGACAGTAATCGCTTACCATCAGGCGATCCGTCTGCTCGTTTTCCCCCTATACCATAAAAAAAAGCTTTCAGGTGCAGTCGAGACTCATCTTGATTTTCATCAGACATTACTTAGTAATATAATTCTTCACATTTTTTTAATATCAGAGTCAGCTTTACTTGAAAGCCTTTCGAATAAAAATGTCAGGAAAATTCACCAGCACAGTGTCGTTTTCATTATTATCCGTGCATAGAATTTATGTTTGCTGTTAGGAGATTTGTGTGGTTAAACATTGTGTCCATTTACAGTGCACAGCTGGCACTGTCTGCAAGAAGACTTGCGCAGGCGACGCCCTGGACTGCTACATCTTGGACGACAATGGCTTTATCATTCTGTCAGAAGACGCGACACAAACAGGCCTATTCTTCGGCCAGGTAGACGGCACTATCATGGACTCGCTAGTGCAAGACCGGATATACAAGAAGGTCACCGTCCACGACCGCCAGGGACGGTGCCCTGACTCGAGGAACCCCTTCAGTGGCGATGGGTGCAAGTTAGCGGTAAGTTAGTGATGTTTCTAATATATATTTAACCGCTAACTATAGTACTGATTGCAAGAATTGTAAACTTGGGCCATTTTGACACACTTGATTCTTTACACAATAGCGAATAAAAATTAAAGAACTGCCATTCCTCGCTCTTTGGATGGAGCGACGACCTGGTTAAGATCGCAGGATCGCGGCGGATGCGAAAAGCACAAGACCGGTCTGAGTGGAGAGCCTTGGGGGAGGCCTATGTCCAGCAGTGGACGTCGTTCGGCTGACATGATGATGATGATGATGATGATTCCTCGCTCTTTAGGACTAGGACTGTTGAAAAAGAAATACACATCTTCATAAAAAAATGAAATCCAATTATTTTGTTTGGTTTTTCACAGCCTTTCAAGCCATTTTCGTGGTTGGGGAGCTATCTGACCAGTTTATTGGCTGTCTGGTTTCCGCTCTGGCAGTCAGCTAAAGCGCACTCTCATCCCTATGCCGACGACGAGCTAGGTAAGTTAGGTACTAAAAGCCATTGTTTTCCTTCTCAACTTTTAACAAGAATAGTACCTACGAGTAGTCATAGCTAGTCGGTTGAAGCTTGAAACTCCAGGTACTGAGAACATCAGTTACCTAATTTATATTTTAGCCAACGTAACAGGAGGTGGTAAATCAAATATGTTTATACCAGATTATGAAGACTACGAAAACGAAGAGCTCGACGCAGACGAAGACGACCGCGATCGTGGGAAGTACGAAATCATCATCGATGGGTTCGGGGCTGAAAAGGGCCCTGAGGAGGGCCGTGCGCCCCCCACGGGGAGCCAAGGGGGGTCCGCCCCCCGCGAGCCCCCGCGCGAGGCTGCGCGCTCCGCCGCCGTTCGCCCCTGCGACACCAGCGCTGAACTCTTCACGCTTCAGTCGTCTAGGCTCAACGCGGCGCAACCACTCAAGGGGAAACTCACCAATTGCCATAACTCCGGCTGCGAGAGGTGGGTAAACTGTAATGTCTCTTGTTCTTCGCTACGTGATTCAGTTGTAAACACCCACCCCATCACACTCATATGCTGTTTACAGCAGCTCGTCCTAGGACCAGCCCTGGTTATGTTAATGACCTAGGCTGATTTGTATATTGATGGGTGAAGGGGGGCTAATAGGCCCTATAAGTACTACGAACTGCAAAATTCGAACTTGTATCTTGCTGTCCCCCTGACGCTAATTATTTAATACGAGAGTGAAAGGGACGGTACTGTGTGGACTGTAACTTGGTAAGAGCTTAGGTAAAGGAGATCTACGCGCGTGACTTTAAACTCAGTTCAAATAAAAATAATATTTCTTCAGTATTTAGATTTATTGTAGAGCTTAACAATACTTTACAAAGATAGGTCCAGCCGCTCAGGCTGTCGGGAGCAATCTGTGCTCCGGCATGTATACCGCTGTCAATCGTCTTTTGAAATCAAATTCTAAAATCATGCAATACAAAAATACTATCATTATGATTATACATAATACAGTCAATCTAGCGTGCCAGGTGGTCAGTTTTACAACCTGCCAGCGGTATACAGCTTAGTTCCTACAGTACGATACGTACTTCCATTTCGAATCTCGTTGTAGCCCAGGGTTAGTGTTGAACTGTCCCGTGTCCGCAGACCGTTCAGCGTGCAGAAGATCCCGCACAGCAACCTGATCCTGCTGGTGGTGGACACGCTGTGCCCGTGCGGCGCCAAGCGGCTGGACGTGCGCGCGCGCGAAGCGCCCCCGCGCGCCGCCTGCCGCCGCCATCCCGCGCACGCGCACCGCCGCCGCCCCAGGAACTGCGTCTCCTACCACCCCGAGGTACGTCCGCCTGGGTGACACCTTTTCCCGGCCCGGATAATACCGACACGGAAATACCGACCCTGTTTTCCGTGTACACGCCCTTAGAAGTTCCTGTCAGTTACTACGGGCGTGTACCTACCACCTGTGACGTCACGTTTGTACACATGATAAGACACGGAAGGATGAATCGACCGTAATAACTATTTCGTTCGTCCTACAGGAAATCGAGATTCTATCATGCGGTCGCGGCGAGCGGACGCGGCCGCCGTGGGCGCTGCCGGCGCTGCTGCTGGTGCTGGCGGGCGCCACGTGACTGCCCGGCTAACGCCCCAGCCCGCCGGCCCAGCGTCCCGCCCGCGCAACCATATCAACCCCCATATCGCACTACACCTGCCCCTTTAATGCAAGTCGAGTATGTACCCGCAGCGAGGTCGACGTTCAGTGTCCCGGTCAGTGCGCAGGCGCGGGGCGTGCCGCCCTGACAATAAGCGCTTCGGGCGCCGCACGCTCCCGCGCACAGGTTACGTTACGCGAAGGAACCAGTTTTGATCAATTTTGCCGACTGAAGTTTTGAAGTTTTGGTCCGACCAAATGAACTTTTGATCTTGTTTTGACACAGGATGATATTTGAATAAGGAAACGATAATAATAAATATTTCTCCCTCTCGGTTAAGTTGACACTTTTCATATTGTAACTGACGCGGTTGCATGCAGTAAATAGGTAGGTAACGAATATCTTGTTAAATTTAAATTGAAGATTATCACAAACTTGGAGATCTTATAAATTATAGCTAATGTTAATAGATATTGAAAGATAAATTAATGTAAAATAATAATATGGTTTAAAACTGTTTTAGAAAAATTTACCTACGTTGATTGATCCGAACTCGATTATTTTCTCGATGTCTGTCATTCTTTATCGCAAACTTATTGACTAGTTGCATAGGGTTGATGTAAATAAGAAATATTTTATTTGTAGGCGTTTTCTTTGCTGAATTTGTGTGTGCCTGTGTGTTACCTGTTAGTCGTGATGTCGAGGAGACCAATTATAATCATTGCATTATTCGTAAGAGCTGTACCAGCCGGTTTGGACCGTGGCCGGGCGGCTGGCGAGCAGCCTATCCGACCCGGCCGCGGCGGCCGCTGCGCCTCGACCCTGCGAGCTCTGCCCACCTTTCATTCGTCTAGTTGTTAGTGATTTTCTCGCCTATTCTTCGAATAATGCTGTAATTCGGAAAACTTTAAACGGTTCCATATATTTATTGTAAATATTTTAATAACTTAAATGGCCTACTACAATTTTAGAACGTGTGTTGCTAATATTTAAGTCGTTCCAATAATCAAATAAATGAAAACTACGTCATTTCGACTATCGCGTAATTTAAGTTTTGTCACATCTTCCATTTAGTGGCCATTACTATGTTCATAAACATCTTCATTCTGAACAAACTTGCGAAAATAACATTTTTGTATTTATTATACCTTTTATTTTTACATGTAAATTCAATGTTTGGCAGTATTAATGAAAATAAGCTCGTAATAACAATTGTT
Organism: Choristoneura rosaceana; assembly: GCA_037349165.1. Classification (NCBI taxonomy): domain Eukaryota; kingdom Metazoa; phylum Arthropoda; class Insecta; order Lepidoptera; family Tortricidae; genus Choristoneura; species Choristoneura rosaceana. The sequence goes on from JAZBNJ010000026.1 coordinate 7,114,630, forward strand.
GGTACCTAATATAAATGTGAAGCTAAAATAGAAGTAACGTTCAGATTCATATAATTACCTATTGAATAGATTTTTTTGTATACCTATCATATCAAATAATTATATCTATTAAACGAGTATCCAGCTTGCTATTGTCCGTTATTTAATCGCGCTTGTATTATTGCAAAAGTTTGAAATAGTACAAAAATATCGCTACATGTATAAAATAGTTGTCACACAGGAAGTGCCAAACCACAGTCTTTAATTTATTTACGATTACAAATATTAAGTATGCATCTGATAAACATGTACGTGAATACAAAGGACAATGGTAAGCGGTAGCTTGTCTATACAACGTTGATTACAGCAATCTCTTCTATATGCGGGGGTTTGTTTTGCGGATGCGTCGACTGTTTTTTCCTGTTATAAGAGTATACGAATCAACGCTAAACGACACCAGTGTGCGATGTGGCCATTAGGTATAGAGTAAGGTACGGTAGAGCGAGGTGACTGTAATCAATGCGCACATATCATCGACTAGATCGGTCATATCACGATATCGTAACATTACAATAATCAAAGTAAGACAATTGTTGGAGGGCGCTTTTGAGAAATTGTACATTTTGTATAAATAATACAGTAAGGAGTCGATATAATGGCGTAGTAGCGGTTTGTTGTACTGGTGAGTGGCGAATGGCGAACGACTGGTGATGTATTGAAACTGCTTCTAGTAAGCGTCGAGTCTTCCATAGCAGTCGAACGCGTCTCGAGTGTTTACTATAACGTCTAAGTATTAAACGATAATAATATAGCGTATATTAACATAGCATAGCCGAGGCCCGCCGGGGCCGCGGTGTGGGTTTTTTTTACTGGCACTTGGCGGGGTTTAGTTCTACGATAGACACAAAACGAATACCTCGTTTAGTTACGCAAAACGTAAATAGCTAGACAGAATTGTAATTTATTTCGCGTTTATTTCTCAAACATATCAATTCAGGCACCAAATAAAACTATAGTGTAAGTGATTTACTGTGTTTCCATTGTGATAGTTTGTGTAAGTTATTTTTACAAGTGGAAGCAGTGATTTCAAAAACTTTGCCACTATCATATCACTTTATCGGTGTTGTAAGTTTTCTCGAAACTGGGAAGCTATGTTTTGACAATCTCGCATTATATCTATATGGATAGTTCCCTGTTAAAGCTTTTATAGTAGTTTAAATATCGAAATTTGTATAATTATCTCCATTTGGAAACTATGTGGCTAGCGAATTTTGATGTCACTGTTTTTTTTTATATTCTTTCTTATACTTAGTTAATGGTTAAAGACATAATTATTATATTATTGGGCACGGCCACTCAGTGAACATAGTTCTTTAGTGTGATTTTAAAAAATACTGTTCTTTTGTTGATTGCCAGTTCATGCTATAGATATACGGTAATTAAAACAATAAAATTCTCTTATAAACATTGTGACCACGCCTCTTACTGTACCAGACCCTATCCTTATAAATCTTTCCAGTACTAGGCACAAGATCCAAAAAAATGCCAGAAATGCTTGAGTTTTGACATCAAAGAAATTCTTAAGGGATGGTTTATGTAATAGATACCCAGGCCCCTCTTTCCCACTAGCCGCTATGGGCAACTAACTGAAGTAATGAACCTTAGGTCAAAATACACTCAAGACCATGCTAACATACCCAAACACCATTAGGTTATGTGGTTCTCTCTTGGAGTTCAAGTGTCTAGTTTACAACTCCATTACCAGATCAGCTCAATGATACCATATTATTGTATTGTTATTAGAACTACGCATAATTTCCAAGTTTTGTATCAAAACAATAAGAAGTGGGTGACTTCTTCCCTAAATAGTTACAAAGCAAGTATAAGCGTGTTAAATAAGTTATTGTTAAAAATTACATTTTTATTACAAGCTTTTTGTTGACTTTACTTGCGTTGTCATCCAAGCTACATTTCCGTACCAAGTTTCAAGTCGATGTCATTAACCGTTCACGAGTTCCGTTCTGCGAGACGCTCCTGACCTGTCTACCAGGATTTCACTGCCAGATTATTGTATTGTCACCAGATATACGTAAGTATGCCAAATTTCAAATTAATCGGCCACTGCAAGTGGGTCAAATTTAGCTTCAAAGATTTGACCCAAACAAATAAATAAATAAACAGGGCAAGTTAAAGAAAAGCTTGTCAAAAAAGGGGTTCTTAATTCGTTATAAATGCGGCTCACTAATTATCTTCACCGATAAAAACAAGAATTTTAAATAAATTAACTGCATCAAACAAACAAAATCCAAAAGACACTGCCGCTGCGTACACTAGCTCGCCCAGGTCTGTAGTTATAGTCAGTGTAGTTGCAGTTATAGTGCCTACTGAGGCACTGACTAAAAATTAAATTTAAATAAACAAAGCCCATGCATGCCAAGGACAGGGAAGAGTGGCGGAGGAGACGAGAGGCCTTTGCCCAGCAGTGGGACATAATACAGGCTACAAAGAAAAAAAAGTAGAGTGCCTTGTTTACTTTATTTGCCCTAGGAGCTCCTTATTCTAAAGTGCCCGACTGGTTAGAGACAATCCGAACCAGTGGAAAATTTCTTGCCGTATGTTCAGCGGTTGAGATTGAGAATTCGGGATTTTACATGCGTAAATCTCGATTTGATAAAAATATCGGGATTAAAATAACCTATGCGTTATTTCAGAGATAGATACTATAGAACAGTAAAACAACTTCATATTAAATAATGGAACATTTACTTGAGATACAGCTTTACATATACAAACTGGCGGCGAAAACTATGTCTCTCTTGAGTAGCTTGATGGCTTCGCTGAATTTGATCTCCAACTCAGTGTTGCCGATGTTCATGGCTGCTTGGCAAAGCTGTCTGAGGACCTCTTCCAACCGGCGCATAGTTCTGATTATGGAGCCTGTAACAAATACAGATGTACTATGAGGCAACATATCGGCTAAGGAATCTCTTCAGTAAGATTTCAATTATTATTTTAACTTTTATTTTGTTCTCAAAGCCTAAATGACGATGAACTTAATGATGCTTAGCAATAAATAACTAAGAAGCGATATAAAATATAAATTGCATAAAATAATCGTGATGCCAATTACAAGTGCCTCTGCATGGGCGCTCATGATCGCATTCGCCATCTTTTTTTGACAGAAAGAAATCGTAAACTTACGCTATCAAAAATATCTAAACACGAGTCAATGAGCGTTTTTAAGGAGGCGAAATATCACTAGATGGCGTTAGCATCGTGAGGTCCATTTGACGTTTGCTCGTGATTGGTTAAATAACTAAATGAGCCAATCACAAGCAAACGTCAAACGGACCTCACGATACTAACGCCATCTAGCGATATTTCGCCTCTGGGAAAACCCTCATCGTTAGAGGCTTATGCGCATGTTCAAATATTTTTGATAGCATAAGTGCACATGTAAATGAACTCTACTGTTCATGTATCTCAACTTTTGTCAATAGGGATGTTCACACCACCAATCAACTGACGTACTTTTTATGAACTGTCAATAGTAGATTGATAACCAAGGGTGGAAAGTGACCCATTTCACCGAGATATTTCTGGCGCTCGAACGAAGTGAGAGCGCCAATAGTTCGAGGGGAAATGGGTTATTTCACCCGAGTTAGACACTCTACTTTTCATTTCGACTGTGAGGAAACTAAAATACTACAAAAAAACGAGAATAATAATAAATTGAATTTAGTTAAACCTATCCAACCTCCAGCGGTACCTTTTCGACTGGCCACTTGCCATGGCCGACTATAAAAAAAAACGTGAAAAAAAAATCATTGACGTAACTCAATTATCTTCGATGTCGTGGCTAGTATAAATAAATGTACAAAATTATATAAGTTATAATTACGATATAAATTAATAAGATATAAATAAATTAAATTTATTTATAACCAAACTTCAACCTCTTCACACATTACTTTACTCTTTGCATACTGGCCACTTGCCGCGGCCGACTAGACTGTAATCGAGTTGGCCACGACATGACCAAAGAGCTTATAATTATACAAAACTGGAGGTTGCACGCCGAACCAAGAAGTTTGACTTTTATTACGGATGTTCGGCGTTCAACCTCCGGTGTTGTATATAATGTTCTTGGTCACGACTTAAATCTAGATGGCCATGCCGAAACGTGAAAAAAATGCCTATCATGGCATTATGGCGGGCAGCAGAATAGAGGAAAAATTTTAAATGTTGATATTCTGTAATTTCGAAAAAAATAGACCAATTTTAGAATGTTTTTAATGTGAACCTATTAAGATCGTAATAAACATGTCGTTTAATGTATAGCTGAATTTAGATTACTGAAAAGCTTTTATTTTAATAATATGACGTAACTCAATTATCTTCGATGTCGTGGCTAGCCGAAAAATTAAAAAAAATTTACTTTCCACCCTAGAGGAGAAAACGCAATTTTCCACCCGGCTATTTACCCATGAAAATTAAACTTTCCGAACAGGAGAGATGAAAAACAATTCTCCCATAGAGTTTCAATGAAAATAGCGAATTATGACGTCATTATCCGGCAACACAATCAACTAACTATTTATTTGTTTTAAAGCAACCAAAAATCTAATTTTACAGTAAATCGAAAATTAATCTGGCTTTCAGGGCGTTTTTTACTGGAGTTGTGCCTTCGAATTATTTATTAATAGCGTCATCGTCCCTATTGTTAAGTTTTTTTTTTTGTATAATAGCTATCGCTATAATTATCACGACATATTTATCATGTTAATTGTAAACCCTGAATGGCGTACCTTCGAAGACGTCTGTCATCTTGCAGATCTGCAGGAAGCTGGCGCCCTTGGCCCAGGTGAGCACGACGTCCATGAGCGTGCACTTGAACTTGCCCACGTACTCGTCCTCGTCCAGCTCCATCTTCGCGTCCATTGATACCTTCGCTATCCTGCGCGCGTATTCCTAAACAGAATTACAGTGGGTTAAAGAATAGGGATGATGACACCACCAATCAACTGACGTACTTTTTATGAGCTGTCAAAACACAAATCTCCCATAGAACTTCAATGGCAATAGCAAATTATGACGTCAATCAACTAACTATTTATTTGTTTTAAAGCAACAAAAAATCTAATTTTACAGTAAATCGAAAATTAATCTTCAGTTTTCAGGGCTAAAATAAAGCGTTTTTTTACTGGAGTTGTAGCTTCGAACTGAGTCGCTGGCAACAGGCAGTAGGACATATTCATATTACAAAAGTTGTTTTGGAAGAATTTTATTATTTTTCTTAACTATTTCGAATATTTTAAATTTATTTATTTCAGCATTTTTATAATACTAACCTAACATATAGGGTATTACACGATAGTCCTGAAATATATCCTTCACAGTTAACAGTTTTAGAAAAAAAACATTCGTTTATATGAAACAATTGGGAGATAAATAATTTCGAAAAAACTTCAAAGGTTAACTGGAAGAGATCCATTTAAGGGATTAGTTCGCCTTTATACATCTTATTATTTCGTTATTTGTTAATTTCATGTGTTTTTATATACAATAAAGAGTTTACAAGACAATATCCTACTATCCTACTAATATTATAAATGTGAAAGTTTGTGAGTGAGTGAGTGAGTGAGTATGTTTGTTACTTCTTCACGCTGAAACGGCTCGACGGATTTGAATGAAATTAGGCAAAAAGTTAGTTTATAACCTGGATTAAAACATAGAATACTTTTTATCCCGATGTTCCCACGGGATAATTTTAGGGAATTCCTACGGGAATTTAATAAAATCCCGGAATTCCAATTCAACTGCTGTATCTAATGATTTACGCGTGCGAAGCCGCGGGTAAATGCTAGTACAATATATAAGGCGAAGCCAGAATCCCTATTTACCTGCAGCTGCCTCAAGACGCCTCGCAACTCTTCGCCAGTGGCGGACGCCTGCGAGCTGTTCTCGTCGCACACGAAACAGCTGATGAGCGACGCGCACTGCGGCGGCGTCAGCGTGTTGAACACGCCGTTGAATATCAACTCCGTAAGGAGCAACTCATCGGCACTGTGCACAAAAATTAACAATTGATGAATACTATGACAAGTCAGAATTATTTTACAAAATGCATCACCAATTAAAAATCGTGACCATACTTTTTTTTTTAGACTGGAAGGCAAACGAGCAAGTGGGTCTCCTGGTGGTAAGAGATCACCACCGCCCATAAACATCTGCAACACCAGGGGTATTGCAGATGCGTTGCCAACCTAGAGGCCTAAGTTGGAATACCTCAAGTGCCAGTAATTTCACCGGCTGTCTTACTCTCCGCGCCGAAACACAACAGTGCAAGCACTGCTGCTTCACGGCAGGATTAGCGAGCAAGATGGTGGTAGCAATCCGGGCGGACCTTGCACAAGGTCCTCCTACCACCTGCAAAAACTGAACTATGGCATTAAATAAATGATACTTGTATTATAGCTACTAACAATAGGGATGATGACGCCATTAAAAAATAATTCGAAGGCACAACTCCAGTAAAAAAACGCTTTATTTTAGCCCTGAAAACCAGATTAATTTTCGATTTACTGTAAAATTAGATTTTTTGTTGCTTTAAAACAAATAAATAGTTGATTGAGTTGCCGGATAATGACGTCATAATTCGCTATTGCCATTGCAACTCTATGGAAGAATTGTGTTTTGACAGCTCATAAAAAGTACGTCAGTTGATTGGTGGTGTCAACATCCCTATTCACAAAGACCAATGTTGGACCTATAAATGCTATTCCAGTTTATTTTGATACATGTAGATACTTAGAAAAAAAAAAATGTTTTTTTAATCTCATTCTAAAATTCCTTTACGACACAGGTGAATCAAGCTATTATAATTCAAAAATGTAAGTACTTTTACTACAGTTTTATTCATGTACCTGCTGAGTTCACAAGCTATCCGGCCCTTCAGCTCTATAACATCAGTGGCAGTACAGTACCCAAGTCTTCTGAGCACTCGTTTTCGTTTCTTCAGTTCATCCATTTGCAATATGCTCTTAGCTTTTCTTAGTTCGTTTTTAGCTTGGGTTAGTTCTTCATATGTTTCTTGTTTTCTTTCGTAGGCTGCTGTGAGCGCGCCACGATTCTTGTCATTGTGTAATGGATGAGCGTATAGCCTATGCACAAAAAGGTAAATTGATTTAGGAATAATAATTATTGCCAGAATGTTCCATAGTATATGATCAGCGAATCGTGGCAACAAGAAATGACGGCAAATAAAAAAAAAGGATGTGTTACCTTGAAAGTTTGCCTTTTTTATTTACCGTTTTCCAACTTTTTGTTGGTTAGGTTATTTGTAAGCGTACTCAATATTAATCACATGTTCATGTGAATGTGAACTTAGCTCTAAATTAGTCTCAAGTCGCAATTCAATTTTGATTTACATTGCTGCTTGTTGGACTGATTTTTGGAGTTGCCAGAATGAGCTTTGCTTTACATTGCTACTGGCAGGACTCAGTGCTCATACTCTATTTTATTTTAGGCAAGTCCCGGTTTCCGATTTTATAACACCAGAGCATATGTGGCATTCAAAAGTAAATTTGGACATCAACCCATCATTCATCATCATCATCATCATTTTTATCATCATGATCATTTTTATTCTGTCTTGTTGAAATAAAATCTATGACATATACGTAATGGGAAGTATGCGCGCGCAAATATTCTAATGTTATTTCCGTGCTACGGAGCCTTACTCAATGGTTTTAGATGCCAAAATTACATTAAAAAAAATTCTTGGGGTTTTATTATACACATCTCCAGTTAGCAGTATGACCAGGTATGCTAGTAAAGTGGTTTTACTCTCACCTCTCTTCCAACAGCTTGATTCTCGCCACGCAATCCTTAAATACTGGGTCATCAATCTTCATATCTTTAATAGGGTTCAGGAGAGGTGGGCCTTCGGGGAAACGTTTCTTCACTTCCCCTATAGTTTTGAGCACCGATTTCCGACTGTCGGCAGGTCGCAAATCCTTGGGGTAGTACACCCGGAGAGAGCTGATCTGGTGAATTAAGGTGTGGAGCACTGGGACAACTTCTACATCTCCCGCCTGAAATGATCAAAGTTATGGACCTTAAACCACTTGAAAAAAAATAAAAATTAAACTTAAAAAGCGACACCAACAGGAACCTTATAGGACCTTGATAACAAATTGAAATGGCAGAGTAAGAAAGAAGGAAACATTTTAACGAAAATCTAATTATTATTTGAGTAGGTATGGTTAACTTAAAAGTAATAATGGACTGTTCTAGAATAACTATTACGGTGGGAAAATGATTTATATTACCTCACCGTCTGGACACGGCACATTGGTCTCACCATCCCCGCTAGATTTCTTCACATGCAACAATATGTCCACAATAATGACGGCTTCAGATGTAAGAGGGTTTTCACCCTTCTTTCCTTTGCTAGTCTGGTGTTTAAAGTTTACTATGATGCCCCAATCGTACTCGTATTTTTCTGTTTTCACCTGTTTCAAAAAGAAAACATGTATGATCAAAACGCATTAACATGAAATATAAGTGGTCAAGTTATTTTAAATATCCGAAATGATAACTTATGCGAATTCACTTAGGTAACTTTTACAAGGCACAATGCTGACGGAGTTAAGTCTTATCCGTTGCTAATACATATGACGACGGATTTGTTAAACTTCCATTGGTGGCGTTAATAAGATTAAATTGTACCACCTAGGTTGAATAAAAGTCATCAGAAATCCTGACTATTATAAAGGGCAAAAGTGAGTTTGTTTGTTTGACGCTTTCACGCCGTAACGGAGCGACGGATCGTCGTGATTTTTGGCATAGAGAGTTTATGGTCCCGAGAGTGACATAGGATACTTTTTAACCCGAAAAAATGCACAGTTCCCGAGGGAACAGCGCGCGATAACCGAATACCACGCGGGCGGAGCCGTGGGCAAAAGCTAGTTAATTATAAAAGACAACTTCAAACATAATCAACACAGATAATAAATAACACATTAATAACCGTTTTTAAAACAAATTACCTTGACAAGCCGTCCTGGTTGTAAGAAGGGCTTCAAATATTCAGGCCGCGTGATGAACCCACGGAACTGCGACCCCAGCATGTCCAACTGCGCCCTGATATTGCAGTACGAGGCGATCGAGTCCTCTTGCTCTATCGCTACTGCATTGTACTCTTTCTGTTTTAGTTTCACCTCTAATGAAGAAAAGAGACGGAAATTGATAAATTGATATATCAGAAAAAATCAAAACGACTGCCGCAACGACTGACGTTTCGATAGAGGCTTCGATTCCCAGTGTTGGTCTTATTTTTCTGGTTTTTCTGTGCATCTATGTTTCGGTTTGTATTTTCAATTCTAGTTCAGTTGTTGGAGCTCCAACTTAACAAAGAACATTTCTGTTCGAATAGAACTACAGAACGATATGGCAGCCTTTTTAGAAACAAACATTTTGCATATTTGTTGGAACTTACTGTCAATCAAATCCGGTATAGCAGCTTGATTTTGAAACTGGAAGAAACTCCTTTCTAACATATATTCTGGATTAATTTCTTCCACTCTTAGCAAGTTCAAGACCTACAAAGAAATAGAAAAATAAAATAAAACAATGATTAAAAAATCACAATGTAATGAAGAGACTTCAACTGACTGTAATAGAAATTTTAATCATCCCTTATCTCAACAAAATATATTTTTGAATATAGTAAATATGCTAGGAAGTTTCGTGGCACATTTACCATCATATTCATAAAAGAAAAAAAAGGAAGAAAGAAATTTGTTACATATCTACAAGGTCACCCGGGGCAAAAGCGATTAAAAAAAAAATAGTAAGTCTAATCATTTTTCCACCCTCTACATTCAGCTATATAATTAGAAGGGTTACACAAATAAATATATTTAATTGCTCACATTTCAATAAACGGTTTCAACTTAAATAAATCTACTAACAGGATTAGATTTTCCAAAAATATATTTTATTGCTCCACAAGAGCAGTAATATTTGTTGAAATCATTTAGCTTTGCAGCTTTTCGTTGGTTCTTTTTTTGTTAATTTTGGGCTTAATTTTTTTTTTATTTAATCTACTTCATTTGTCTTTTGTTATAAAGTCTTATTGCTGCATATGTTTCGCAGCAATTAGTAATAAAATATGCTAAATTCAATTATTTCATACAAAAACTATGGAACTATTGCAACTGTTCAAATAGTTGCAATAACCCCATGTACTCGAAAAGTTCAGGTTATTGTAACTATATCAATAAAATATTAATTGAAAGACCTATAGTTCAAATAAATATACCAAAAGCACTTACGTTTTATCTTTTCTTTAGGACGAACTTGTGTTTTTCCAAATAACGGCTTTTAATATTTTTATAACACAAAAATAGACACACGACACTGCAAAGCGTTGCTTAAAAATAGCGGCTGATAAAATTTTCTCTGTCGGTACAACAGTGAGCGATCTAGGAACGCCATCTGTTTTTTATTTTATAAAGCAATGATTTTACTGCTCTTCAACCGATGGCTCTTTTTACAAAAAAACATTACATTGAGAGAAACTTTAATTAGTTACTTGCATAGTTGCTTTCCCAGGTGACCTTAATATTTTTGTTAAAGAGTTTTGATGCCTTACCATGTTATAAGTAAGATGGAAAGCAGAGTTGATAGGGTCCGCCTTGCCTTGCACCATTTCCTTGACGACTGTAGGTGTGACCTTTTGGTCAATCATCAGCATGACAATGCCCTTGTCGTCTAACCCTCGCCGACCAGCTCTCCCGGACATTTGGATATACTCGCCCGATGTTATCTAGAAGACAATAATAAGAAAAAACCCTAAACCTTTTAAATAAAGCTCAGTTTTCTAGTGTGTCCCATACTTTTGGTTATTATGGCTGCTACGCTACCAGTGGTGATGTGCGTGCTCCAATTTATTTGGACACGATAGCTGTCTTGAGCAATTTGATCGCTTTGATTGGGTCAATGTTAATGTCTATTTGGATTTATCCAAGTATTTGGTGATGTTGACGGCTAAGTACTATATGACGCTGACTGTAACACGCACATTTGTTGCGCACTCCTTGTAGTACACAATTTGAGCGCCAACCTCATTCAACTCACCTAAATTTAATATAAATTATACTTACAAATCTAAAGTCCTTTCCATCGAATTTCTGACAGTTTGTGAACACAACTGTTCTTGCGGGCATGTTAAGTCCCATGGCAAAGGTTTCCGTCGCAAACAGCGCCTGAGACAAATAAATCAAACATTAAAACCTACTCGTTTTATGAACTAGCTGATACTCACGACGTAGTCTTCGAAGTGATGTTTAATCGCTATCCCGCGGGTACTACGCAAATTTCTGGGATAGCGATAAAATAAATCTTCGCAAAGATTCAGAGTAACAAAGATCAAAATCTTACTTTTATAAGTCCCAGCCCAAACAATATTTCAATGGTTTCCTTCAGTATGGGCAGCAGGCCTCCGTGATGGATCCCGATGCCGCGCCTCAGTAACGGCAACACGTTCTCCACCTGCGGCAGTTTGCGATCCTCTTCAGAGAGCACGTCCATAGCGTTGTTGAATACTTCGTCAACAAGCTTCTTTTCTTCAACTGTTGAGATTACGATTTGTGGATATTAATAACATCTAAATTCAAACAAAATATTTTAGCTATTAAAAGCATAGATAGACCGTACTTTCGCTAGCCTATTCATATTCATTTATTGCCTTTTATCCAGAAGCAAGGACAGACATGATTAGGGAGACACAATACATATGATTATGAGCTACATGTGTTTTGTGTTAGTTATCCAGAAATGACAGAAACGACTAGAAAAATAGCCTCTTACTTGTATTGAAATCCAACTTCGCCATTTGCATAGCATACACCTCACAATCCTTCTTGCTGAAGCTGAAAATGATGACGGGCGCGAAGTTTCGTTCCATAATCATCTTGACAATTTTAAAGATGTTAGTCTGGTTGTTGCCTGATTGTGGGCCGCCGCGGCGACCGCGCTGGTCACCTTTGCCGGCGTCTCCCGCGCTGCTTAGCACTTGCATAGCAGTGTTGAAGTTGTCTTCTTTAAAACGGCCCTAAAATTAAACGACCTTGAAGATATGACCATTACAAATTTTTCAGATTGATATGATATCAAAAGTAGCATAAATGCAATGAAGCAGTTTCTAAAGCAGATATAAAAAAAAAAAAAAGTAATATATAGCACCAGAGCAATTCTTGTATCCTTACGATTTCAGGGACTCAGAAACGGCTAACACATTTGATTAAAATCGCTGTGGCAGTTTTTAAGGATCAACAATCAATCTAGAATGGTCTTATTATAAATGTGTCTGGGAAAATGGGTGCTTTCGAGTTTTAAATCGCGTGAAGATTGGTTGTCTAAGCATTTTTGTGTTATGGGGACAAATAGTGCTGTTGTCACTAAGCCATAAAAACCTTCCATAACATTCAGTGTAAGAGTATGATGCGTAAGATAAAGCTATGGTCTGTTTACCACTTGTCTTAAAATGGTTTAGCAAAGGTTGTTACCGTTTCATCAACAATGAGATGTATACCCTCCCCGCCGGCAGGGAACAAGTAGTGCTGCAGCGGTGTAGGCCGATACTCTGTGTAGACCACATGGCAGGGCTGCGAGTGCAGGCGGCACACCCACTCGGCGAACTGTCGTGCGTTCGGGATTGTGGCCGACAGAAACACATAGTGCACATTATCTGGCAGGAGGATCAGGGTTTCTGGAGAAAAATTAAGTTATCAAAGCGACACACCCTAAGAAAAAGTGTGTATCTACAAAAACCAAATTTTACAGGAGAGCGTTTTAAAGTTTCTATAAATTTAAAATCGCAATTGCGTGGTAACTTTATATGCCAGAAGATTGAAATTTGGCATGGAGTACAATATTGTAACAATGTATTTTTATGATTTTTTATCGATTTTTAAATACGTTAGTTTCTTAATTATGACAGTTATACACTTTTACGTGATAATATGTTGTTATTTTCACGTTATTTTCGACGTGTAAGTGGCAGATACATACTTGTTATACGTATATTTAACTTCGACGAAACTGTTTATGCCAGATAGACATATATTATGAGTTACATATTTTACACTAGATTAGTCAAGTGACAGATATTGTACAGCCTTTTTAAAGATAAAGACTGTTAGTGGTAGATACACGTTTATCTTAATGACTGCCTTAATATTAAGTCATCTGTATATGGCAAATGCACACGTGTTACGCTCGGTGCGTTCCCGCGTAATATTGAATAAGAGGCAAATATTAAGTTTTGCTCTGGATTTTTTTTAGCAATTTATGCAAATAGTTAGTTATACGTTTGGGAAAAAATATGTTCTAACCACTTTTTTGTTGTTTTTATTAATGTAAACGATAAAGTCGATACCGTAGAGTACGAAAATGCAATAGTCGCATAACTAAGTATCGGGCAGATACACACTTTTTCTTAGGGCGTGTCGAGGAAACGTAAACAAAAGTAAACGGGCATTTTAGGTTCATTGTAATTTCTCCTCAGTTGCGAAGCAAAATTATGAACATCTGATTCCACTAAAACAAATTGCTTAGTTTTTTTTTTTAACTATACAGTACTTTGCTAAACAGTACAGTTTTTTCCGTATCCTTAATGTGGACAAAAGATGTCCAAAATTTACTAATAATTTATAATGATCGCATTTCAAATGGTTCTTACCTTCCCACACAACTCCTCTTTCTTTATCCCTCATGTAATGGATTTCATCAAACACAACCCAACCTACTTCCCGCATAATTTCTGATCCTCTGTACAACATGTTTCTGAGAATCTAAAAGCAAAAGAAAACATCTAGATTTGAAGAAATTTTAAGATATTTTTGCTTTGTTATAAATGTCTGCAATTTGGATCAGGGTTGTTGCGAATATCAGCATCAGCATCAGCATCCGTGGATAATCAGCATGGTTTTTTTATATCAGCATCCGCATCAGCATCAGCAACAATCGATGCTGATTTTTAATGCTGATATTCAAGTCGTAACGTGTTTGTTGAAGGCGTTACTTATCGCGAGGCACATGGAAGTTTCGACCAATCACAGACAGTTATACAATAAAAGCTGTCACTTGTTCCCTCATTTGATTGTTTTGTCAATAATTAGTTGAAAGTGTTTTCTATAACCCTTGGGGTGGCGGCGCCATATTTAAATTTTTTAGGTCAAGTGGCGCGGCCATTTTGAAAACATCTTCTTCGAGTGGCATGACAGCTACAAATTAATTTCGCGAATTCCCGAATCTTATAAAAAAAATATCACCAAAAAAATACCAGTTTAATGTTATATATAAGCCTTACAGTGATAGTTTAGCATAAAATGCCATATCTAATTAAATAACAATGCATGACCTTCAATTTCTGTGAATTTTATTAGTCATTATCAAATATCTGACAACCAAATTTTTCTCAGTCATGTATTAAAATAACTATAATTATAAAATAAAACAATTACCTATAGTAAACACTGATTTGTTTCGTAAAATATTAATTTAATTACGAAACAAAGCCCTTTTATAGTCTTTCAATTAGGGATGCATCCGATACCGATACCGATACCGATATATCGGCGATACTTCGGGTTAGCCGATATATCGGTATCGACGATATTTTTATGACCGATTCAACGATACTTTTTAATTTAAAAATGTAGTGTAAACGAGCGTGTTGTCTCGTCTATTTCGTTGCAAACGAGGCATGAACTATACTCGGGGAAACCCCGCGCTTGTGAGTGTGTTGTTTCTCCCGCCCGCTTTGGCTTCCCAATATATCGAGAGATGCAGATCCATTCGTTTTCTGGCGCAATGACGTTTTATACCCAAACTTGAAAAAATTGTGCAGAAAATTTTCCAGCGCAGGTCTTATTCAAACAGACTTGCGAAATCGCCTTTCTCCGCAAAACTTAAGATTACTTTATTTTTTAAACAAAAATCTTATCAATGTTAATTTTAATTACTAAAATTTTTAATTGCCTAATTATTAACCTATGTCTCTATTTTTTATATTAATAAAAGAAAAATCTGACTTGTGATTTATTTATTATACCTTCATTTTTGAATTCACAGTAAGCGTATCGGTATCGGTATCGGTATCGCCGATATTTTTATAAGAGTATCGGTATCGGTATCGTATCGGCGAAAAGGCGTATCGATGCATCCCTACTTTCAATAGCAAATAATACTATAATACGAGGTTTTCAAAAATACCCAACGCACGGCAGCATGCACACAGTGAAACTTGAGTAAACGATAGAACGAAATTTCTTCCGTTATGTTGTCGCGGCCGTTATTAAATACCATCCTTGTCTATTTATGAACGCATTTTGCGTGAATGAGCAAGCCAGATATAGGTCTAACAGTTTATATTTATGAGTGAAATACGACACCCGCCAACGTCCGGGAGCCGGTCGCCTGCCACTCGGGGGTATTTGATAGGCTGCCGGGACCCGGTCGCTTGCCACTCAAGGGTATTTGACAGGCTGCCGGGACCCGGTCGCTTGCCACTCGAGGGGTTATGTATAAATTGCCTTATTGTTTTACTATTAATTTCCTAGTAGGATATGATTTATTGAAGTAATTTATTAATATCAGCATCAGCATCAGCATCCGCTGATATTGGTCTGAGAAAATCAGCATCAGCATCAGCATCCGCTGATATAGTAAAAACCTGCATCAGCAACAACCCTGATTTGGATGAATGATGTTGTAAAACAATGTCCATTTAATAATGCTCCTCACCTCAGTGGTCATAATAAGGCAGGATGCTGCTGGATTTATGGTGACATCTCCAGTGATGAGACCTACATCATGGAACTCCTCAGAGAACTCTCTATACTTTTGATTTGAGAGGGCTTTGATAGGTGTTGTGTAGATTACCCTTTGTTTGTTCTTTAAAGATAAAGCTATTGCATACCTGTGAAAAATAAAAACAGTAAGAGTTCTAGTATGCCTAGAACCTATCACACACAAGACTAAGAGCTACAATGCCCCAGAAGAATGTGAGTGGCTCAAAATTTGCAGGTGGTAGGAACTTGTGCAAGGTCCGCCCGGATTGCTACCACCATCTTGTTTGCTAATCCTGCTGTGAAGCAGCAGTGCTTGCACTTTTGTGTTTCGGCATGGAGAGTCGGCGTGGTTGGCAACGCATCTACTATACCCCTGGTGTTACAAATGTTTATAAGCGGTGGTGATCTCTTACCATCAGGAGACCCACTTGCTTGTTTGCCATCTACTCAAATAAAAAAATATGGATACAAAGTACTATTAAATTTGCTAAATAAAACTTAATAGTTATTTAACTCATATTACTTACTCTGCCACTACTGTTTTTCCTGCTGATGTGTGAGCTGACACAAGTACAGACTCCAAATTATCTATGCATAAGATTGCTTCTTTCTGAAAGGGATCCAATATGAAAGAATATTGTTTAGCAGGCTCGGCTATGGGTTGCCTGAGTGATGTATACTCATGGTTCGGAGGTATAGCCACTTCATGAGTACAGCCCTCGTGGGTTTCTAATGTTAGGATGCGAATTCGTGAGTCTAATATGTCTAAGCTGAAATTATAACAAGATGATTTTTAGTATCATGCACAAACATTCAACATTCAAATTTTCACATTGTGTCGAATATTGTCGAAAGTTGTGTTGTAGGTTAATTCTTACTTTAAATCCGAAGTCAAGTCTGTATCTTCTTCCTCTACTTTGAGTTTTTTTGACGTGTCAGCGTACTCAACTTCTTCATGAGCCCGCTTGTTATTTATAGCACTTTTTTCTGCAGTCGTCTCCCTACAAGTACAAATAATATTACAACTTACTAGGAGTATTTCTAACAAACAACAAGAACTTAATTTTCGCCGAACAACTCGCTAAAGACAACAATGTTTGAGGTTACAAGGCACTTACGAAATGTTTTCATCGCTCTTTAAGTTCGGGTATTGCGCTGAGGCTTCATTTTTAGTTGGTTCTTCGAAGCAATCAAATAAACTGTCTATATCAGCCATAGTTAACCAAATATTACACCATTTATTATCACAAAAGTAAGTCTCCGTCCCACCATCCAGCAAGAGTAAAGCACAGATAACATAAAAAATTTACAATTTCATTGATTCAGTGGGATGACAGTCTTTCCCGGCTCGGATAACACCGACATGGAAATACCGTCTTTGTTTTTTGTGTACACGCCCATAGAAACTGACTGAAGCTTCTATGGGCGTGTACACGAAAAAAAGGATCGGTGTTTCCATGTCGGTATCATTCGGTCCGGAAATGAGTGTCACCCGATTCAGTGTATCTTCCTTCTCTCTCTCTATCTAAATTACGGTGTTGCTTGCTGGTCTAAATTATGGTAGATAGTTATAGTAGGAATATTACGGTAGAAAAAGAAAATCGCAGGCTGACATTCTTTCTCGGCCCAGAAAATACCGATATGGAAATACTAACCCTGTTTTTCGAGTACTAGACTAGCCCATATAATAGAAACTGACTGAGATACTATAGGGCATCTATAGGGCGTGTCATGTCAGTTTCTATTGGCGTGTAGTGTACACATTGAATAGGGTCGGTATTTCCATCTCGATATTATCCGGGCCGGGAAAGAATGTCACCCGATTAAAATACGACTTGTATTTGTCGAATTACTTGGAATGATTTACCAAAATGGGAATAAAATAGCTATCACGCACGGTATAGTTTCATTCATAGCTATGACAAATGATTACAGTTTTCAATTTATTATTAAGTTTAAATGAAACCAATGGATCAAATAATATTCTTCGAATTCTTCAAATAACTGAAATGTTATGTTTTATTTGTACTGGCAATCACTGTTATGACTCAACAGTCACGTGACTTCCAAAGCTTGGGTTTGGTTGGTTGGTTCATTACAAGTTTCGCCGAGTTACGCTTACCTTTCTGAGTCGAGCTCGCGTGGATCTTATTTTTGTGCAAATACCGAGTGTCGTGACTGAAAAACTATTCGACAATGTCGTCAAAAACAAAAAAGACTGTGACATCGTCGTCAAATATAAGTGTTGTGTCATCTGTTCAAAGCCCGCAGCAATCGAGCACTCCTGTTGGTAGCCGCCCTTCTAGCTCCGCCGGCCGGCCCAGCAGCCCGCTTAGCCCTACAAGACACAGCCGTTTACAAGAAAAAGATGCGCTACAAAACCTGAACGACCGCCTGGCGGCCTACATCGACAAGGTCCGCCAACTGGAGAGTGAAAATTCGGGTTTGCGTCGGGAAATTCAATCTACACAGGAGGTCGTCACACGTGAAGTTTCTAATATCAAGGGGATGTATGAGCATGAACTCCAAGACGCTAGAAAGTTGTTAGACGACACATCCAGAGAAAAAGCAAAATTGGAAATAGATTTGAAGAGATTGTACGAGGAAAATGATGACCTCAAGAAACGGTAAGCCTTGACATACCTAACTATTTTAAGCACTGGCGCCGTAATGGCTGTAGGTACGCGATAACATCATTTTTAATTAAGTGTAAGTTTAGTTCGGGATGTTGTGGCTAACTAAGGTTAGCTTAAAATTTACGTCATCGGCGGCATTTCTGCGCGGGCGCGCTGTGACGAGCGCGCGGCCTCGGCTTTACGACATCGTGACATCATACCTCGATATAACCGAGGCAATCACACGCTAAAAACTAACTTTACTTCCTGTAAGTTATTCTTCCTTCAGGGCTATCTGAAAGTCAGGTCATGCTTGAAGTATATTCAGTTTCATAAAAGCATGAGCAAGAGGTTAGGTTTATAAAATTTTGCCTTGTGTTGTTTTCGTCCTATTTCATTTTAATTTTCTTTTGGATAAAAGAGCATAATGAGAACCTTATGTGGGTAACTAAGTACTTACCTGCTCACACAAAAATAGTTGCGCCACTGTCTAGAAGTTTGTTTGTAAACAAAAATACTCCATTGCTATTACATAAACCATTTTGTTCAAGTATTTATTGGCGTTATTGCATAGGTATGTTTGTATACAAACAACTATAGAGACACATCATAGGTAATTAGTTGAGAATTTTAGTTTTCTGTTTGTGATAGTTAACAAGAGTTTAAATAAGACTGTATGCTCATTACAGACCCGATTTGCCAATTAATTAATGTTAGATATGGCACGGTTATGTCAGATAAGAACAATTGTTTGGGGAAAATTCCGTTTTATGTAATTGAAGAAAAGTTAGTCCACAAAACTGGTATGTTTAATTAAATAAGTACCTGTTTAATTTCTTTTCGTAATGTTTATTCTTGGAAAAAAAGCTTTTTCTTGCTTTATTAAATAGGTTCTAGTTATTTCAGTATAGTTTTCCTTAAAATAATATTTTACTAAAAGTATAATATTGTTTGGCTGTCTTAAATAATAAACAGAATTTCAAACATTTGACTTTTTAACTCTAAACTTATGTTTGTTAACTTATGTTGTTGTTGTTACTTATGTTTATTGCTTAACATCCCAAAGTTATTAATTTGTTAATTGACATCTTTTAACAATATTTTAGGTAGGTTCAAAAAAAATAATCTAAAAAGTTTACAGAACATCGACTAACACAAAATATGTATTTTAATGCTATGATTCTAAAATTTGGGGGTTAAGAAGTAAAGTTTTATGTGTTTCAGTGCTCATAGCTCTGGAAATGTATTTACTTTAACTATAATTATACTGAAAGCCAGAGGGTTCCCAATTGTTTTGAGGAGGCAATCCACACAACCAAGTAAGGGAGACATTTTTTCAAGTGTATGGTAATGTCTGAGTCATGATTAGATCTTGGAAAGTAATTTAGAGAAATTAGATCAAATCATGAATCACATATTACCATACACTTGAAAAAATGTCTCCCTTGTTTGGTTGTGTGGACTGCCCTGCCTCCTCAAAACAATTTTTAGCAAATATCAGGGTTTTAAATAAAACATATTTTTGTTTGGAGTATGTAGTTAGATCATGTTAAACTGGTCAACTTTTTAGGCCATTTTGTTTAAAAGTACCGTGTGCAAGGTGGTTAGTTACGACGCGCATACAAGGCGTGTGAGACTCTTTACAAGTTAATCATACAAAACAACTGGCTTACATAAAATCTAACAGTAAAAATTTACGCTCACAGACAAACTAGGAAAGTAAGTTCTATATGAGTGCTATTTAATTTATAAGTTAAGTATCCAATAAGGAAAACAAAAAGTAAACTAGTATGACTATGTGTAATGCTAATTTATAGCTCAACCTTGGCTCACTTTACCGTTTTCGGTCGGAGATCGATGAATGTCGTAACGAGCCGGGAAAGGACGCGCTTTGCTATTTATGGCATTCAACATTCACAAGTATTGAGCCTTATCATAAGTATCTTATCATTTATCAATGAAAGTGCAAGAAATGCATGATGTTACTCATTAATTATGTAGGTATTGTTTGTTAAATTATTGTTGTTTGTTGGCTTAATGTGCATAAATAAAGAGAAGTATTTAGTCTTAAGACTGCAGTAAAATCTGGTCAAATAACAGCACATATGTGTACACTTTTTTTCTACTGCTAGCAAAAAAATCAAAGCTTTGCATCCACTTTCTTTCTAGCAAGACAAAAGAAAACCTATTTTTGAATTAAACAGGTAAACCAGAAGCTATATTATTCAATGTGCTTGGAACACCATCTAAATTTTTTTCTGTTTTAAATTTTATGAGAGGATGAGGTAGGTAGAAAGAGATGGTAAATGCAATTGCTAGTGCTCGCTTGGTTTACAATACGGCCTCACTCATGGTCAGAGAAACCAGAATAGATTTAAAAAAAAACTAGTGGAAAAAATATTATTTCAGTTCCATATGTTACAAAAATAGACATAGCCAGTCTACGGAATACCTTAGCTGTATTATTGGTGTTTTATATATTCTGTATATGTTTCAATTCTAACCTTTTAAATCCAGGCAGCCTCGTCTCAGGTCGCCTTGCGCGGCGGCTGTTGACCGTGGTGACGTGACGTCATCCTGTCCGCGGGTGACGTAACGCGCGTATTTAGCGATGATGCAGTCTAATTCCAAGAATAATTTAATTTATAGTTAAATAGTAGTTATTGTGTCTCAACGTAATTATTATTAATACGATTTTTTTTTTAACTTGTCCTGATTGTTGGGGCGAATCTTGCGAATTCATTTGACCCACTTCCAATAGTTGGATTAACTTGTGATATAAATATGTGAGTCGGGTGACAATGCAAGAACAGTCAACAAAAATGCAGTCACAGAAAAAGCATATAACTTATTTTTTAACGCATGATATTAAGTATAATATTAATAAAATTGCATTCCTTGTGCAATACATGATTAAATTATGCATAAGTATCTGGGCGACAGAGTTTCGCATGGGGTAAAACTCGAGAACACGTGTTTTCCCAGAGATAGGACCAAGCTAGACCGATTGTTCGCCCTCGAAAATCCCACAGAAAATTTCATCAAAATCATTAGAATCGTTTCCGAGATCCTATTCCGAATTTACTTAAACAAAAATTACTCGTGTGAAGGTTTGATGTATTAGATAAGATTTGCGTTCTGTACGTCACAAACTATAATGAGTGTGGAACTAAAATGTTGGCGAATATTAGCCAGTAATTAATTATAGTATATTTAATTAATGATACTTTTGAAAGGGTGCTACAATCTTCTATAATATAAAAATGAATCACAAAATGTGTTGGTAAGCGCATAACTCAACGACTGGTCCGATTTCGCTAATTCTTTTTTTATTGTGTTTGTTACTGTCAGGAGAAGGTTTTTATGGAAGAAAATACATAAAAAATACAACGGGGGCGAAGCCGCGGGCGAAGCCGCGGGCAACAGCTAGTAACACATAAATGTACATTTACTCAAATATACGCTTTTTGTCATGTGGTCGAGAATTGCACCACCCTATCTCTTCCAGTGGGTGTCGTAAGAGGCGACTAAGGGATAAACCGGAGGATGGGCAGCGCAGCAGCGTCCTCCGCGAACTATATGGTATAACTGCAGTCGCACACCCGCCTGCCAAGCCAAGCATGGCGACTAAAGCAATTTCCCTCCAAAAAATAAAAAATGAACCCACAAAATCAGCCCAGACCCCTAGTCCCCGGCGGCCCTGCTATTCCTGGCTTCGGTAGCGGGCATGGTAACGGCGGGGCAGGGGGTGCTATAGTTAATCACCTGCAGAGACCTGGCTAAGATCGCGGGATTGCGGTGGATGCGGAAAGCACAAGGCCGGTCTGAGTAGAGAGTTTTGGGAGAGGCCTATGTCCAGCAGGACTACTACGATACTCTGAACTCGAAGTTCGTGTCGTGCGGTCCCTCTGACACTTATACTATTTAATACGAGAGCGAGAGGGACGGTACGATATTAATTTCGAGTTTCGGAGTAGGCCTTCTACAGTGGACCTCTTTCGGCTGACATAATGATGATGAAAGTTTGGATTGCATTAAATCAAGGATGCACAGACCGCGACCCGCTGTAGATGGACGTGCGGCTCGCCAACGACCTAATAGAAATAGCGAAAATCTAGCAGAGTCATGATAATTTCCGTTGTTTATTTGCTGCGGCCCCCTTTAGCTTATAATCTATCCGAGTGGGCCCTTTTCCTAAGTGTGCACCCCTGCATTGAATAATACAATTAAAATGATAATGCGACATCCCTAAACGTACGGCGTCAAACGACGCCTATTTTGCCCGCATGCACGCCAATGCATTTGATTTCATTGAAACCATTATACATACTAATATGGTAAATAACATTTACGGCGCCTACTGCATTCTCTTTTAACTTCTTCAAGTATGATCCTTGGCCTTCGCGGTTTACAGATCAGATAACCTTTGTGCTTCCTTTTGACTCAACATAATAGCAAGGAAATGATTGCAAATTATGTGCTGACAATTAAAAATTACTAATAAAAGAAGTATGCCTTCTTAAGTCATAATTTCTTTGTGGGAGATGTTAAGTTAATCTCTATAAATTGATTCGGAAATGGCATTGTTTCGCAGATGTTTTCTATCTAAAAGTAAATTTAGCTCAATATTTCTGTCTAGCACGCAGCGACGCACGTGGTTTTGTAGTGTCGCTCAGTGTGTCCTTTTCCTGTCTTAGCTAGTAGCAAAAGGACGAGCTAAAATTTAAAAAAAAAACTGCCAATATAGATGTGTGTGATCCACTAACAAGGTAGGTGTTTAAAAAATAAACTAATTAAATCGAACTTAAAGATATTTTCCCACGCCAAGAAATCATTTGTATTTTGTAGCTAAATCTTCTGGACCCTTATACAAATTCTTTAAATATTCTACCCACAGCCCACAGGCTTATTACGCTGATATAACAAGTAAAAAGCTTGAAATCAAGCTGTTATTGTACGAGTAGATATTGCGTAAGCGCTCCCAGTCTGTTTTCTGTGAAAAAAAAGGTTGTAGTACGAAGTTGTGATTGACGATAATTGTACGTTACATTGGGCAGATATAATTAGTAATATGTGCATTAAAACCTCCTGCACATATCAAAAACATACTGGCTGAATGAACTTTCCGCTTTCTCCCGCACGGCGGCGCCACCAGTCAGTTGCGCAAAATTGACAGCTCGAAATGAATGCCGGCCGGCGCGCGCTCTTTTAAATTATTCATAAAAAACTCTGAAAGTGCTGTGATTGTGTCTTAAATGTGTCCCTGGGACTGAGGAATAGAGCCAGAACAAACTGTAAGTGAAACCTATATCTTGCCCAATTCGGTTTTGCTAATTATTTTCAATATTCAAATGTCGTAGTTCAAACATTTTGGTCAATCGAACCGCATCCTCAGTTTGCAAACTAAATACACATTCATACACATAAAACACACATTTCACGCAGTTTTAAGGTAACAGGCTTATTTCTAATCTAAGTTATTTACCTAGAATAATACGTATAAAATAAACGTTTTCAATTTTCGTTCTTTGCAACGCGTCGCGCGCGTCTTTTGTTTTTTAATTCGAAATGGACGAAAAAGAATTCGATGTCGAACAACTTATTAACAAAAAAGAACTGCTTTTTATACGATGTCAAACGTTATTTGAACTATCCAAATCAACTCCACCAGAGCGTTTAACCGAATTTAATTTGCGACTCAAAGAACTTCATTCGACTCGGGAATGTTTCGAACAATGCATATTCGAGTTAAATTCTTACAATAAGAAACAAAACCCGAAATTTAAACCAAATTATCAGGAAATTCAAACCTTTGACGACATGTATTTCCGTATTCTGAGTGTAGCGGAGGCTAATAGCGACACTTGGCAATCGTGTGACGGCAGCGGTAGCGGACCTTCGTCGCGCTCCGCGGGCCGCGGCCCGGGCGCTGCCGGGCCAGACTCGCGGTCGGCTAAGCCGCGGCTGCCTAAACTAGAATTGTTCCATTTCGATAGCAAATTAGAAAACTGGCAAACATTCTATGACACGTTTACGAGTTTAATTCATAACAACAATGATATTACGAACATTGAGAAGTTTTATTACCTGCTCTCCGTAGTCAGCGGTTCGGCATTGACTGTGGTCAAAGGGATGCCAGTGACGGCCGATAATTATCCGATAGTTTGGGCTTTGCTAGTCAAAAAATTTGAGAACACTCGTGCCTTAGCTACGAGCTATTTAGATCGGCTGTTTCAATTTAAGCCTTTGTCAACTGAGTCGGCTACTGGTCTAAATACATTTTTACAAACGTATCAAGAGTGTGTTAAAGCATTGAAACTTTTGAAAATCAATAACCTATCGAGTTTCATACTGTTTTATATGGGATTGCGAAATTTAGACCCCGTCACTAGGCGCGAATTCGAACAATCAGTAGATCAAACCGATATACCTACTTACGAACAGCTGATTAATTTCGTGGAGAAACAGGCGCGTGTTTTGGAAATGTCTGAGGTTAAAATTAGTACATCAAAAATTCAGTTTACGCCTAAGAGTGTTCCTAACACCTCTGCAAAGCCGAATTTTGTTCGAACAAATAATAATAATGCTGCTAATTACAGTAGTGCACCGAAGCAGTTCCAAAAGCCGTGCTTGTCAGCTGTGAGTAAGAATAATAGCGAACGATCAAATAGATGTCTATTTTGCGACAAACCGCATTCAACTTATCGATGTTTCGAGTTTTTTGATTTAACACCGGTGCAGCGTCTTGACAAAGTGAAACAGCTTCAATTATGCGAAAATTGCTTTCGTCAGCATTCGTTGTCCGAGTGTACGTCAAAAGTGCGTTGTGTGCTGTGTAAACAACCGCACCATCACAGTATTCACTTAGATACAGTTCCAACTGTTCAAAATTCATCAATTAATCAAAACGGTTCAAATAGTCAAAACATTTCAAGTATTCAAAACGTTTCAAATGGTCAAAATCAAAGTCAAAGGTCAATGCCAAACGTCGGCTTGACTTGTTCGTCAAATTCAACCGTGCTGTTAGGCACTGCCATGGTGCACGTCGCAGATCGATGGGGAACTTACCACGCCGTACGTGCAGTCATTGACAGCGGTGCCATGTCCGGTTATATGACAAAAGAGTGTGCCCAGCGCCTGGGTTTGTCTCGACGCAAGTGTCAGTTTGAACCCATGGGTCTGGGAGGTGCGCCAGTGCAAGATTTCGGTCTGGTTACATGTTCAATTAAACCACGAAACTCATTTGGTCCGGTGCTTAGCACTGATACTGTTGTCGTAAGTAATATAACTAGCAACTTACCTACAGTAACCTTATCAAACAAAGTTATCAATAATTTCAAAAATCTAGAGTTAGCTGACCCGAACTACTTTTCGGCGGCTCCAGTTGACTTGTTGATCGCAGGTGACTTATTTCCCTACATTTATGACGGTCAAAATATACTACCACGTGACCCGGGTTTGCCCGTCGCGATGCATTCCATATTCGGATATGTCATTACTGGTCAGACAGTACTGAGTGACGATTGTGAGTCAAATACAGCTTCGCTCAACTTGTTCTCTGCTAATAAAACTAGTAGTATCGATAAAATCATGAACTCTTTCTGGGAGACTGAAAACGTGCCGTATGACGTCACTAAAAAACCAGAAGATTTGTATGTCGAACAATTGTTCCAAAACGAACACAGTCGCGATACTACGGGACGTTATACAGTGAAGTACCCGTTCAAACCCAGTTTTGATCTCGGCGATTCGACTCCACAAGCGTTACGTCGTTTCAACAATTTAGAAACAAAGCTGAATCGTCTTCCGGAACTTAAGGAAGAATATAATAAATTCATGTCCGAATATGAAAGCCTTGGTCACATGACTTGCGTAGGTGATTTTGGTACTGTGGATTCTAAGTACATAATTCCTCACTTTTGTATTCTCCGACCGTCAAGTACCACGACAAAACTCCGAGTAGTTTTTGACGCCTCATGCAAAACGACAAATAATAATTCTTTAAATTCAGTCGTTTACGCCGGTCCTAAGCTTCAAGCAGATATTAATGAGATTTTAATAAATTTTCGTATACATGAAATTTGCTTGTCAAGTGACATTTGTAAAATGTTTCGAATGACCTTGATCGAAAAATCTCAACGCAATTACCAACACATCTTGTGGAGGTTTCAACCTGATCAACCTTTAAAGGTGTATGAGTTAAACACGATCACATACGGCGTTGCTAGCAGTCCGTACCTAGCGATCCGAGTCCTGCATCAACTGGCTGACGACGACTGCGAGAAGTATCCTTTAGCGAGCAAGGTTCTAAAAAAGGGTTTCTTCGTCGATGACCTTCTGTGGTCAGTGAGCAGCTATGATGAAGCAGCTAGGCTACAGGATGAACTGTTAGAGTTGCTGAGTGGAGGAGGATTTCTGCTTCGTAAGTGGGCCAGCAACTGTCCCCAGGTACTGGCTCGGGTTCCAGCTGATCACCGCGAAACGCCCATTGCATTCGAGGATGACAAGGACCTATCCATAAAAGTTTTAGGTCTGCAGTGGCGACCCGCCGAAGATGTGTTTTCCTTCGTATTCCATCCACTTCCAGCTTCACAGGCGATCACCAAGCGTAGTGTCTTGTCACAGATAGGTCGTCAGTATGATCCCTTAGGTTTCGTGGCTCCTTGCATATTCTACGCGAAATGCTTCATGCAGAAACTCTGGCTCCAACAGCTGGGTTGGGATGAGCGGCTGCCTCCGGAACTAGAAAAGGAGTGGCTCACCTACATGTCAGAGCTCCCGCTGTTGTCGAATTTTAGCCACGAGCGCCAGGTTACTGTCAAACAGCACAGCTACTACCAGATACTAGGATTCTGCGATGCTTCAGTTCAAGGAATAGCTGCGGTCATCTATTTGCGTAGTTTTAACAATCAAGGTGATTCGAAGGTCAGTCTGGTCATTGCAAATCCAAGGTTGCACCCTTGAAGACAGTGACCATTCCACGTCTCGAGCTAATGGCTGCGCATTTGTTAGTCAAGTTAGTCAAATATACGAAGTCAATATTGTCTGAACGAATTCCTGTTCATGAAATACTCTTGTTTACCGATTCCTCTGTGGTGCTGAGTTGGTTGAATACACCCAGTTACAACCTCAAAACCTTTGTGGCTTCGCGTGTCTCCAAAATCTTAGAGACCGTGCAAAGCGATTGTTGGTTTCACGTGAGCGGCGCGTCCAACCCCGCTGACGTGTGCTCGCGCGGAGCGCTACCTTCCGTGCTGTTATCGACAGCGGAGTGGCTCGGAGGACCGAACTGGCTAGACGCACCAAGAGAGAATTGGCCAGTAAAATCAATAGATCAATTTAAATCGGCAAATGTGCCAGAACTCAAAATTCCATGCGCGACTTTGGCTCAAACTAGCGTGCAAGACACAACACGTGATTCAAACCTTGTTTATGATTTAACCGAAAAATATTCGAGTTTTAGCAAGCTTCAAAAGGTCTTAGCGCGTTGTTTTCAGTTTATTAACAATTGTAGATCGACGAAGTCTAATAGGAACACAGGTCCTTCGTCTCTATCAGATTTAAAGAACGCACACGATGTGCTCATTAAATCCGTTCAGCGAGAGCATTTTGCAGCTGATATCCAAGCAATTTCCAATGGTTACAGCTGTAGTTCTTCACTTAAAAGGTTAGCACCTTATGTCGACCCCCTCGGTTTTCTCAGGGTGGGGGGTAGGTTGTCTTTCGCCGAACTACCGTATCAAAAGAAGTATCCATTATTGCTTCCTAAAAAGTGCAACTTTACAAAAATTCTTATCGACTATTTCCATAAAATTTATTTACATATCGGTCCGCGTACATTGCAATTAAACGATTATTTGCACACGCTGCAGCAGCGACAAAAATGGCATAGGAATTGTCGTAATATTCAAGTTGATGAACTCGTTCTTATGCATGCTGACGCTCCTCCGCTTCAATGGCCTCTCGGTCGTGTGACGGAACTTTATCCAGGAGCTGATGGAGTTGTACGGGTGGTAAAAGTAAAAATCCAGAATGGCGAATACACGCGACCCGTTGTAAAGCTTAGTCCACTTCCAATGGAATTGGATTCAGCATAATTTTTATTTTCCTTTGTTTCTTTGCATGAATTTGACGCAAGAAGGTGTCAAATTTATGACAATTTTAGGTTCGAAATAAGTCATTTATTTTACTCAATTTACAGCTACACGTGTTTAGTTCACTAAGTCAACAAATACTTACACTATACAGTCCACTTACCTTATTCAATACCATCCCTGGTTTGGTTTGTAAACTGGGGAATCTGGGGTAGATTCCCGGTGGGGGGTTTATGTACGTTACATTGGGCAGATATAATTAGTAATATGTGCATTAAAACCTCCTGCACATATCAAAAACATACTGGCTGAATGAACTTTCCGCTTTCTCCCGCACGGCGGCGCCACCAGTCAGTTGCGCAAAATTGACAGCTCGAAATGAATGCCGGCCGGCGCGCGCTCTTTTAAATTATTCATAAAAAACTCTGAAAGTGCTGTGATTGTGTCTTAAATGTGTCCCTGGGACTGAGGAATAGAGCCAGAACAAACTGTAAGTGAAACCTATATCTTGCCCAATTCGGTTTTGCTAATTATTTTCAATATTCAAATGTCGTAGTTCAAACAATAATATAAGTAATTTTGCTGTCATACATTCAATACGAAACCCGTACATGCCGATAATCGTCGAGATAGGTAGGTTGGTATAGGTCAGAGGTCGGCAACCTGTGGCTCTTTAGATGTGAAGCTGCGGCCCTTTAGTTCCAAACTTTATTTATGCCAGTACTATTTATTGTTGACAAGTTTCTTTTTTGTGGCTCTTTAGAAATGTAGTCATTTTGTAAATTGTAATTTTTGACTCTTCCGACTCAAAATGTTGCCGACCCCTAGTATAGACATGTATAGGGTAGTGCCACCAGAGTTGAAGTCACGCATACAAGATCATGTCCTGTAATGACAGCAGGATTTATTAGTGTTAACTGACGATTACTTAAATGTGATGCCGTCGCCGTCTATTCGAACAAAACAAATAGAGTCGGCATTACATTAAACCGTCAGTTAGCTTTTATCAATGGATGGTGAAACAGCCCCTTAGTTGTTCATTCATTATCCATTTGTGCAAATAATTATTTTTCTAGCTTTGTGTGTGTGTGTGTGTGTGTAGTGTAATACTTCTACTCTCGAGATACCTACCTGCTACCTACCTCGTCCAATGATTTTTGAGCTCTACGTAGGTAATCAACGCCTTTATACATTTTTATTGTTTAAAATAATTACTACATTAGAACTATCTACGTTAACAACTAATTTGACAGTATAATAGTACATTTGTGTGAGATTCAAGAGAACTCCCACCTATTTACAACATGTCGTCATTGTTTACATGGAAGGAGCGAAATAGGTTGGCAGTTACGCATCGAAAACATTGAACAAATCACAGAAGCCACTTATTCATAACTTAGTCTTCACTTACGACCGCCAGAATGGATAATGTATTGACCCCCTTTATGGGCGTTACTGTCACGGTTATTAGCTTTTTAAAAACTTCCTGCTTTGTTATTTAAAAATTCCAAAACTGGTTAGAAATACATAAGATCGACGCAACTGTTGTCGAAATTTTAAATCTCTGTTTGTAGATAAATAGGAACGCGTACTTTGTTTAATGTTTTTTTTTTATTCGACTGGAAGGCAAACGAGCAAGTGGGTCTCCTGGTGGTAAGAGATCACCACCGCCCATAAACATCTGCAACACCAGGGGTATTGAAGATGTGTTGCCAACCTAGAGGCATAAGTTGGAATACCTCAAGTGCCAGTAATTTCACCGGTTGTCTTACTCTCCGACCGAAACACAACAATGCAAGCACTGATGCTTCACGGCAGTATGATGCCAGTTTATGCCTGTAATTAAGTTTTGAAGTCATTCAACGTATCCTGCTTGGGTAATCGCTACGCTTCGATGCTCACCTTAAAAAAGCAGCTAAAACTTTTAACATTTCTATCACAGTCATATAGCAGGGAAGCTAAATAATCCACAGTCACGCTTTTATCCGGCCCCGCCCCGGAATAAAAATCGGCCAAGGTTCGTCTCCCGCGACGGCGCCGCGCGTCGCCGGCGTCGATTCGCGAACGGCAAGACGCAGCTTGGTTCAAATGATCATTGACAGAGCTGCAAGCAAGCAGGGTTACCAAACGGCAACATTTCGACATCATTTTTAATACCTGTCAGAATTATAGCCTGATTTTTAGTCGGTATTATAATTTAATAAACAAGTAAAATGTATTTAAACTATTATCTCATGAGTCAAGGTAGCCACTAATCATTAGCTACAGTACCTACTGTTTAATACGGCCTGTACTTGCAGGGCTACTACGAAACTCGAAGTTAGTATCGTACAGTCCCTCTCGCTCTCTTAATCAGTATAAGTGTCAGAGGGACCGCACGACACGAACTTCGAATTTCGTAGTAGCCCTACAGCAAGGCTACCACGAAATTCGAAAATCGAAGTTCGTATCGTACCATCCCGCCTACGCTTATGTTATTTAATACGAGAGTGAGAGGGATGGTACGATACGAACTTCGAATTTCGTGTTTCGGAGTAGCCCTTCTGTATTCGGAGCACGAACAATGGTCACTTTACTGAGCGAACCGTCAGATTCGATTTCGAGCCTAGTGTCGAACAAAATTGTGCCTCGTGCGGTTGCCTGGCATGGCGGCTCACTCAGTCTGGACGGACTCAGCTATTGCTAAATTTAACCGTATTCTTCAATAGAATAGAGATTTCATCTGTTAATGTGGCAACCCTAGTTGCGACGCGTGTCGCTAGCGGGAACCGGATAGCGTGTTTACAGAAGTTCCGTGTATCGTTACGCAACGCGACAAACGGCACCGAGAATCCCACGTTTGCCCAACAACTTAGCTCGTTTCTAAAACTTGACTTGCTATTGGAATGCCGTTTAAAAATCTACGTTTTCTTCCATATAAATTAAAGCTTCTGCTTCAAAAAGATTACCCATATCAGCCATCTAAATAAGCAATTAATAGGTTGTTTAACATTTTTTGGTATTGTTCTTGTTTATGATTACAATTTGTATCAAAGAACTCGACAATTTGTATGCTTATCTTGGTTATTTTAATAGCCTCATTAAGAATGGCATTCCTTTATCAACTTCATGTGCTTCCGACACTTTATTTTTGGTGACATTTGTACGTGTGACATCATTTCCTAGTATTTTAAGTTCTTTTACAATGTACTTGTTTGTAAATTACGTCAAATTTTAACCACTTTTATTTGTGGGATTATCTTGAACATGAAGCTTGAATGTCAATATAAGTGCAGTCAACAATAAATAAAGTTTGCATTATTTTTGAAATATATATTTAATTTACAGTTTAGACAAGAAGACCAAGGACTGCACGCAGGCGGAGAATTTGGCGCGTCACTACGAGACTCGCTACACTGAGGAGAGCAACAAGTACAACACAGCGCTCGCCGACAAGAAGAAGGCCCAAGATGAAGCCAGGGTATGTCAACTAGAAAACTCTTGGCTGTGCTTTTATGCAGTTAAAACGCAAAACACACAGGACGGGGCGGGTCGGGAGTGCCTATTTACGTGGCTGTATAAGAACGACATCACAAGCCCGCCCCACTCCCGACCCCCCACCCGTCCTGCGTGCTTTCTACGCTTTACTGTTGCGAGTTTAACGGGCTCCTTACGGAGTCCGCTCTGGTTGCAGTGGAGACGTCGATTTGTCAAGTTGACTGCGCTTGGCAGACCTAGAATATCTGCTTAATTATTACAGCGGCTCGTGGGGAAAGTCGCGACTGTTATACATATATATGCGTTTCAGGCTCTGATGCGTAGTTTTTTCAAGGTTTCAAAATACGCAATAGATGCGTCTTTGAAAATGTTTTAGATAAATATGAATCTGCCCTTGGACACGGCCAGTTATACAAATTTATACTCAATACTAGCTTTTACTTAACATTCTTCATTTATTGATGATAATTTTATCGTGAATGAGATAGTTAGTAATATCAGTGGTAGTTATCAGTGAGTAGTGAAGTACATTTTAAACGATTCTTCTGTTATCTCGGGACATGACTCATCAACTGATCATTCGCCACTTAGCCAATTGTCGGCCATCTTCCATATTTTCAGTTATGCTTTTAGGCGCTAAATTTAAGTTCTTCGTCTAGCTGTACTCTACGTCAATAACAAAGTTGCACTGTTGGTTTAGAGCAAATAACCTCGATGTGCCGATGCACAGCGTGAACGTCCGTCGTAAACTGTGTCCGACTTAAATAAACTGTTCCTAACATAGCGTCTAATAAAATTTACTTGCATAATACGAGTACGACGCTAGTAATCTTGGTAGATATTAAGGCTAACGGTTTTCAGCCCTGATGAGTGATGTTCCATCATCACGTTTAAAAGCAGCTGTATTCAAATGAGATTAGGTTTTTAACATCGGAAAACCATCATTTTCATCATTAAACTATAACGACCGTGAAAATAAAATAATAGTAAAACGTACAACATTTACAATTCGTACAATTTCTAGGTTATTAAATTTGAGCCTAAGAAAATATCCAGGATACATTATGCTAGTTTTCGGCGTCGTGACTAGCTAGGTAGAAGAAACAGTTCCATATACACGACGACCAGCGCTAGCTTACTATTTTACTAAAATTAGCTTGCTGTCCTAGTGTTTATTCAGCATTTTCTCAGGCTTAGCTTTCTAATGCCGGACATTAACGAACTCCGTAAGCAACCTTCTATTCTGAGTCTGATCGCCTATTTTTATTACACCCAGGACCTTGCAAAGGAGCTGGAGAAGCTTCGCAAAGTGTACGCCGATACACGCAAGACCTTGGAGGAGGAGATGCTCTGCCGCATCGATATGGAGAACACCGTGCAGAGTCTGCGTGAGGAGCTCAGCTTCAAGGACCAGGTGTTCCAGCAGGAGCTGCAAGAGACGCGCACGCGCCGCCAGGTTGAGATTACGGAGATCGGTGAGTCTATACTATCATCATCGGCCTATCTTAGTCCACTGCTGGACATAAGCCTGTCCAAGTGCACACCACTGAGCACGATCCTCGGCCACTCATCCAGTTCTTGCCAGCCCAGTTGCGAAGATAATCGCTCAGTCAATCATTACCAACCCCCTTGCCTAGAAACTCCTCCAATATGGCAAGTCCAAAAAACCACGTCTCCCAGTTCCCGGCCGCCCTGCCACGTGGCGAGAAAATCTTCGTTAGATAACCCAATTGACTTATTTTTTAGGCACAGACGACGCGTGTTTTTGGCTAGTACCTACAAAAATGACCGAAACTTATTTGAAAGGTTTTTTGCGCCTAAAAAATATGCCATATGCAATGGCCTTTAAAGCGGCGGGTGAGGAAACAGCCAGCCAGAGATGAGGTAGTTAAGTATGTCTTTGGATGCAGTACATCGCAGTTAGTGTACATGTAAACCACCTTTGCCATATTTCTCATCACTGATGTCACTTAAACAGTTAACTCGAGTAGGTATGGCAAAAGTAGCAGGCAGCTTGATAAGTATCGAGTACCGTTAAGAGTCTGCGCGATGAGCTCAGCTTCAAGGGCCTGAGTCCTTATTACCTGAAATACAGACACGTTCGCATATACCGGTGTCTTTCGATCTTTGTCTTATTCTGTTCGCCAGAAAGCTATGTGTACCTACTCAGTATACTATACTAAATATTAAGGCGATAGACGATATGGCCACCCACAGGTTAAGATTATTTACTAAGTCCCCCAAATATTTGATATGGGCTATAGACGTTTTCGTGCGGCATTTAGGCGTAGTGTCAACAATTGCCTGATTTCGGATATACTGTTGGATGAGTGTGCTAATTTCTATGAAAGTAACCTTTGATAGTTGTCAATCCATGCAATGTTAGCGTTTTAGCTTACAAATGGTATTAGGAATTTGATATTCTTGTTGGCTTATCGTAGCATGACAAGTGATGAGCGTCGTAGTAATTGTGCAATGACGCGTAAAATGCCTACTATAGATTAACTAGATTCTGCGCGCATGTGATATTTACAAAAATAAATAGTACTGTTAATTTTTTCTGTTTATTTTGCATACATTATACCAATTGTAAATTTTTTCACACAGTCTGCGTTTAGCTTTATTATAGAAAAGTGCCCAATTTATTAGATAAAAGGAAGCACTGTAAATAACTCCATATATTTTCTTTGTCAGATGGTCGTCTGGCCCAGCAGTACGAGGCGAAGTTGCAGCAGAGTTTACAGGAGCTGCGTGAACAGCAGGAAGCCAACATCAAGGCCAATCGTGACGACATCGAGGCCTTGTATGAGAATAAGGTAAGTACACTCCCAATCAATTAATCAAAAAGCGATGAAAGAGAATTGTGTCAGGTCGACACAATAACGTCGAAACAGTTATTCTTGTAAATTGGGGTATCATGAGGTAAATTTTGAAGACTTGGACAGATTAAAGATTTGTTGCTATGCCAAATTATTGGCGGCGGTTTGAGTGACACCATTGATGTATTTATGCAGGAGTACATTGACACATATTTTGCTAACATTCAAAATAAGTTCCTTAGCATATCTTGTTTCAACAAGCGCTTCTTCATAAACAACATCACGCAACTCTACCTTTTTATTGCTTTTTTAACGAACAATGTTCATGTCACAGAGGAGTACACACATCCAAAAAGATTTTGGGGTGCTCATTATCCTTGGACTAATTTGATGTTTTAACTCAGTAACATGTCTCTATTGAAATGTTCAAAACTGTCTGTGCAAAAAATATCCCAGGCACTGACGAGTGTAGTTATAAACCCAGTAACCGACGTGTTATGTCCACAGATGAAGAACTTACACGCGGCCGCTAACCGCAACAGCAACGCGGCCACCGTCGCCGTGGAGGAGCTGCGTACCATGCGCACGCGCATCGACTCCCTCAACACCACGCTCAACGACTTGGAGAACAAAAACGCCGCTCTCAGCGTGAGTTATGCTTACTGTTAAACTGTTATTATTAGAGTCAATCGTTTTTTCAGAGAGCACCAACTTCGATGAGTAGTAGTGATATCATTTCTTTAATTTTAAATGGGGTCAAATGGGAAGATTATCTTAAACAAAAATAATATTTCAAATTAGTTCGTAAATGATAAAGTTCTGAGGTAAACAATAAAAAAAATCAAGAACCTCTTGTTTTAAAAAAAAAATGTATACGCGTTGTTACTGACTTGTTCTTTGTCTGATTGTTCCTAAGAGAGGTTGTTTCCACACTGTTGATAGATTATTCGAAGTTCATTAGTGCTTGCTTTAACTTGGATTCATTCCTGACTTATTATAACTTAGTGACGCTCACTTTGATCCCTTTTAAACTTCTTTTTCTTATCGATATACATCTCCATAAAATAATCAGGTGACTGGCCAACTGACAAGCAATGCAAACCCTAAACTATCGAGGCTGAAAACTTGAAATGTGGCAGACATATATCTTAAGTTGATTTGTGTACAAAAATTCCCGCACCGTGGAACTAATCTAATTCATACTACTTTACAAGAGCGAATTGAGAACTTAAAATACACATAGATACGTACAAGGACCGAGTCACTCCCCTAACTGCTGTAAACTTCATGTCGCTCGTTCAATAACAAATGTTCCCCACAGAACCGTTGCCGCGAGCTGGAACGCCAGTTAGAGTCGGAGCGCGCCCGCCACGCCGAGGACCTGGCTTCCTTGGAGCAGGAGCTGGCGCGTCTGCGGGACGAGATGGCCGGCCAGCTTAGAGAGTACGCCACCCTCATGGACATAAAGATCTCGCTCGACCACGAGATCGCCACGTACCGCACTCTCCTGGAGGGCGAAGAAGACAGGTCAGTCGCTGTTTTGAACGATGGTATACTAACTGTGGGTTTCCAGTCCTTGGAGTCCAAATGTCCATAAGTTCTCTTTATGAAGTCCTGAACACGGCTAAAATATTCGTAGTATTTATATCAAAGACTAAGGGCCCCAATGAGCCTTTGTTCGCTGATGATGTACTCATAAGTGAATGAAATGGCAAGCGTTTTCCAACAGTTGGATATCCTACTAATATCTGTCTTGTGTGGGGATTTCTGGTACAGATTCCTATAACGGATAAGAGTTCGCATTTAGGCATCTCAACATTTGTCAATGAGGGGGCTTCTGTGCGCCATATTTCTATGGGATCAGGATAAAAAAAAAACCGCTACGATTAGAGACATGAATTTGGCGCTGATGTTTCTATACAACGTTAATGAAATCCACGTCGTAATGTTTTGAAATTTTCGCAAAATCTCGATTCAACTGTCAGACCTAATTAGTTCACTCATTCGCAGCTTCATCTTAAGGTCAGTTAGTAATATTAGTTAATACGTGTGCGCAGACTGAACCTAACGAACCAGTCCCCGGGGCGCGAGTCGCGCGCGTCGGTGTCGGGGTCGGGGCGCGGCACGCCGGGGCGGCGCGCCACGCCGCTGCGCGCCGCGCGTAAGCGCACGCTGCTCGACGAGAGCGAAGAGCGCAGCCTCAGCGACTTCAGCGTCACCGCCAGCGCCAAGGGGGACCTCGAGGTCGCCGAGGCCTGCCCCGACGGCAAATACGTCAAGATACGGAACA
Organism: Choristoneura rosaceana; assembly: GCA_037349165.1. Lineage (NCBI taxonomy): Eukaryota > Metazoa > Arthropoda > Insecta > Lepidoptera > Tortricidae > Choristoneura > Choristoneura rosaceana. The sequence goes on from JAZBNJ010000026.1 coordinate 7,151,767, forward strand.
AGGGGAAGAAGGTTAGTATTAGACTTATACTGTGTATTTTATTAGTCTCAGGGTCAAAGCCAATAAACTCGATCTAATAATTCGTAAAAACTTTGAATTTAAATTTCTACCCGAGTGCTCTTTTTTCAACAGTCAATTATTTTGACTTGTCGAGTTTGACCACGCAACACTGGTATGTTTTAAACACGCTGATGTATTACTAAGATACCGACGTATTGGCGACGTCTTGCAGCGACCGTGGTCACTCGGAGTACCCAGCTATTGTAAGCTCTTAGTGTTATGGCCTGTTAAAGAGATTATTGAGTGTTAATTGAACGATGTCTTTAATCATAAAATTAAACCGGCTTATGCCATCAACAGGAGCAAAGCTTGAGCGGCTACCAGATCCACCGCAAGGCGGGTGACCAGGAGACCGTGTTCAAGTTCCACCGCACCGTGAAGCTGGAGCCGGGCGCGACCGCCACTGTCTGGTCGGCCGACTGCGGCGCGGAGCACGACCCGCCGCGCGACATCGTCATGAAGGGACAGAAGTGGTTCGTCGCTGACAACTTCACCACGGCACTGCTCAACAACGAACAAGAGGTGAGTCAGCAAAAGCGTCGATTGTACTTAGGTAGGCAGCACGGGAGCTGCTAGTGCGCCGGGTTGCTGCCGGCAACGCATCCGTAACTCAGCTTAAGTTTAATTTAATTTAATTTGTCAATAAGAAATTACAGCATTACAGTAAAACCAATGCGCTATGTTATGTATGTGTGTTTATAGGCGGCGGTGATTGCTTTTCATCAGGTGACGCTCCTGCTTATTTCCTTTTAACAGAGACATGAAATTTCGCACGGTTGTTCATCGTACAACGTAAATAAAGACCACAACCAAATTTTTGGGAATTCCCAACTGATTCCTTATATTTTGCTTGTAGGAGGTGGCTGTCTCTGAACGTCAACGAAGACAGGTCAGCACAAGCGCACAGCGACACCGGGAATTGGCGCACAAATTCCCACGTCGTGAACAGGTAAACATAATGCAAGTTTTAAAATATCACACTGCCAACAAAAATTGTGTTGATTTAATTTAACCATTTCCTTTCCTTTATAGCTCGGAGAGATTCGTGAGGGCGATGAGAACTGTCGCATCATGTAACAGCCTCCGGCCGCCCCCTCGCCACAAGGTGCCTCTCTCCCACACTTCGGCCCTGTACCCACCATTTATACAATAGAATTCATTTACAGCTAAAGACACAGCTGAGATTATAGGCCGTGGTTTGAATTGTTCCTTACACTTGTGCGATTATATCACTGTTACCGTGTTTAGTGTCTGTCCAATTTAGATCACGGCCTTGATTTTTTTTAGAAACGTTCACGGGACTTTGATCCCCATACGTGTAAGCAAAGTTTTCTATTTGATCAATTTTCAATCCAGTTTTATGAGCTAAAATCCGTACACGTAAAGTCACTTGATTAACAAGTCCAATTAGTAATTTGATAAGCAAACTAGCAGCTTTATTCATTGTATGTCTCGATCACGAGCCAAAAACTATTTATCAGACTCGAGGGCTAATAGTAGTATTGTCTAGCTGAACACTGCCGTTTCGCTCTTATGGCACCCGTGAACAAAGTACAAACATTTTGGTTCACATTATTGGTAAGTATAGCGACGAATTTAATGGGCATTGAATTATTTTGTTTACAATGCATTTGACATTTTCTATCATTAGAATATATCCGTGTCTACATCCGCCTGTCAGCGCTAATTCACAAAGAATCACCAATTGATTAAAAAAATATATGTTCGATATTCAATATGATCTTGAACTTTAAACCTGTTATATAATGTATTTAAAGGTAGCCTAAAAAGTCCTTTCGATAACACGCATTGTCAAGCTTTAGTTATAATAAAATAGTCAAATACCGTATTGATAATCAGTGAATATTGATTATTCAGTCATTAGTCGACTAAAATTTAATAACAAAAAATATTTGATGTGAACTATCTCCTCTCGAAGTAGCGTCACTAGCGGCGATCTTAAATATGTAGTATTTATTCTGTATTGAATCACTTTTAAAGGGCAAATCTTACAATAATGAGAACGCTTTTTGTTTACCTTGCCATCGGACATGTAATTAGATAAAATATTTCGATGTTCAGTATTTTCGTTAAGAGTTATAATTTTTAGTTTATATAAAATTCATCTTTTATTTTTAAGGAATTGTCGTCTCGAGTAGGAGAATAGATTTTCATTACTTAGATAATATATAATCATTAATGATTTTATCAAAAGGGGGAGATACAAGAGTCGTGTCACGCTAGTCTTTATAAAATTGAGGTTTTTTACATATTTGTAACTAATTTGCAATGACTGTTGTATCTTTCCGGAAGTGACTAATTGAATCACGTAATATTTTTAATATAGGTAAAGAGAAATATAAGTAAGCGGCGTGCATTTAGATATAACATGAAGGCGATAGACACGTATACATCAGGTGGGAGTAAATAAGTTTTACTGATGCACTACTTAGTTGGTAATTAATTTATCAGTAATCAAAAATATCCAGAGGAGGGATGTAGTAGATTAAATCTACATTATTGTAAGCATCTCCTTCAGCATTTTATAAATAATAAGAGTTCACCAATAGGCTGCAAAGAAAGTTCCGTTATTTTTTCATTTATCAGTGCTATTACACTTAACTAAGGTATAGGTGCAAGTCTCAAATCAAAGTCACTCGTATTCAACGCATTCGGAAATGTTTTCTGTTCACCTTGATTTAGAATTTTAAAAATATTGTCAACAATTTGTTTAAAATTGTAAGAGGGATTGAATCTGATTAATTTTCATGTTCATTTCTTTATTTGGTAATCATGAGACATCAACTTTGACCGTTTGGATATCTTCCATGTGTAATGTATACATTACTTGAAATAAAGATATATTTAGGTTTAATTCTGGCTTTTATTTCGGTGTTGCTCTTCTTGATCAGATAATACTTACTTACCTACAGATAATACTATTATGTGATTGCAAACTACGTCACTATCATCCCAGCCAATATACGTGCCACTGCACAGCCCTCTCAGAATAAGAGTGGACCGTAACTCGTGCGGGCCCAGTGTGGATTGGAAACTTCACATTATTGAATTGCTTCGCTGGTGTGTGCAGGTTTCCTCTCGATGTTTTCCATTATTTCAAATTAATATTTCGCATGGATTTTGAAAAACTGCGGTGCGTGCCGGGGTTTGAACCTGAGAGGCCATAGGTCAAATCGCTATGTAAGTATAGCTTTACACCATGCACCAGACAATACTTTTCAATTTTCACGACACTGCTCAAAAATGCGGTCATAGGTAACCTAAATCCAGTTCCCAAAACTGCCTATATATATTTAACAGCCTACTCATTTATGGCTCGCAAAACACGACAACAATGTAACACATTACGAAAACAGATCGTATCAATTATGTATTTCATATTATGATACTTTTTAGAATATAATTTGCGAATTTCATTCCTGGCGAGCAGGAGGGGTGACACTATTTTTATTTCCTCGCAGTGATCGTGAAAAGCAGTGTTTAGTCTCGGCCAAAAGTGCAATAGATTATCGAAGGCGAGGCCTCCCCTTCGGGGCGGCCTTCAAACTTAACTCGTTTATCTATTGCTTACTTTCGTGCCTCTACAACAATATACTATTCCACAATGCATATTTTGTGTTTTCGTGCGAATGTGAGTACAGATGTATTGTAGTAATTAATTAATTATTTTGCCAACATATTTTGTTGGAAAAGTTTGTATTTATCTTCCTTTCTCAAGTAGCTTATGAAGTTGAGAAAGCATAATCCAGGAGGCATTAGGTATCCGACAAAATACGATGGAAAAACATTATGCAATAGATCTGTATCCGGCTTTATATTTGTATTTTGATGGAGCCGGATGTAGTGCCATTTTTAAATTTTTGATAGATTCTTGACAGTGTCATCTTGGTGTCATCATAATATTTATCAGTGTAATGACGGCTTTTAAAATGTTTGTGAATATTTTGTGCAAATGAAGTCTGTGTGCGAATTATTACTTGACAAATTGAAATTAGATAAACTTTACTAAGTATCGTGTCATGATATCTTAGTTTACGAGTGTTTTAATGAACTCCTCTACGATAACGGATCACCATAAAATTATATATGATACAATACAACTTGCTCGGGGACTACTACTGGTTCGTTTTTTTTGGTGTAGTGATGGTGTAGTGTTTATTATCATTGAAGTGGGACTTTGGGTTTTTTATAGAACCCTAAACAATGTGAATAGCTGTAATAATAGCTGGAATAACGAAAAAAAGGCAAGACTCCAGTACATTAACTGCATTTCTACAAAGTAAGTTTAATAGTTCTATAGGTGATGAATTAAATTAAGTACGAAAAATGGTCTGCTATATCCCTTATTCATTTTTTGGGAACATCACAGACTAGGGTTTTCTGATCTGACTAGAAATACAACGAACGGCGCGCGGCGGGCGTAATGCATTACCGGCCTGGCTAACACCGACATGTAAATACCGGCCCTGGATAGCTACTCCGAAACACAAAATTCGAAGTTCGTGTCGTGCGGTCCCTCTGACACTTATGCTATTTAATACGAGAGCGAGAGGGATCGCACGACACGAACTTCGAATTTTGTGTTTCGGAGTAGCCCTTCAGTTTTAGTTTTTAGAGCTTTAGTTTTTATTTTGCTTCTGGAAAGACAAAGGGTTTAATACCATTCAATCATAGCTGTATTTTTCCGATAAAATACTTGGAACAGTCCGTATCGTACTGTTACACTAATCTGTTATCTAATCCTATAACTTATCTTCAGCTATAGCGAAACGTTTAAACAATATATTTATGTACTTTATTAGAGTTCATCTCTTCTTTTATCTATTATCACCTATCATTTAATTAGACTTGTGTTGGGTGGTTTGTAATTAATAGAATGTGTATTCTTTAATTACAGTAATGTTCGATTGCCAACTATTTGTGCTTAATTTTAACAAATACGGCATTACCTAATGTCTGTTCTGGTTTCTAATTCTATAATTTTATAACATGTTAATTTTATTCACTTACACATATTTTGGACCGAAAACTAATTCGCTTTTTTTATAAGAAAAATATATCTTGTTACTGTCTTGTATCATGGTCATTATTTCCTGTCAGACCTGTCATTAACTTTGATAAATATTGCCTTTGCCAATTTAGACTTAAATTTTTAGAACCAGGATGGTTTTTTATTAGTCTTTTCACTAACATTTGGTCCTGCCCTCAGTTAAAATGTAATCTGAACGTTAGAGTTTGTAAGTTAAGTCATAAGCACAAAGTATTCATAAGGCACTGACTATCCAAAATCAGGTTTGTAGAATGAAAAACTATTGAAAAGTATAATTAAAATTATTCAATCCGATTAGTAATTTCTAAAGTACTTGTCAGTTAAACAAGAACATTCTTGGTTTAAATTTGTATTAAAATGTTACAATTACGTTGCAGTGCAGCAGGTAGAGTAGTACATTGTTATTTTTAGATTTAAATCTTAATAGAAAATTATAGACACAGTTTTCAAACTAGAGTGATGTAGCTCAGTAAGTACCTTTTTTAATGTATTGGTTAAAATACCTTTTTAAACTGCAATTAAGACTATATACATTTATTATCTTCATATTGCCACCTGTAGTGACTGAAGACACCTAAATTTCCAGTAAATGTTTTTTTAAATCCCTTCCAACTTAAAAATAAACCAAAGGTAAATCCAAATGTCAGCTGAACTGAACCATTGTTTCCACAACTTAGAATCTTTTAAATCATACTAGGTGTTTCTTATTATTTCATCTCTAAAACAACTTGGTGTTAATGTGTATTTCAACATTGAGGTAAATACAGAAAAACTTTCTTTTTCTGAGATAATCCCAGATATTTTATATTATAAAATAGTTCATATACGCATATTGAGCACCTTTTTAGTACTTTTAATATCTCTCTGTCACCTAAACATATCTTTAAAAGAAGTCAAAAAGCTCCCTTCGAGTTGCCCCAGGCGCAAAAGTGCCCATGACACTTGCTGCTTTACTATGCTGAATAGCGATGGACAACCTTTGCACCAGAAAAGCCCCTGTGCAAGCATCAGAACGTCTCTCGCTGATACGACACCCTACTTCCTTAACAAAGGCCTTAGACCCCGACCCCCAACACTCCGTTGTCTCAAAAGCCAGTGGAATGAAACAATAATTTTCCTCCAGGGCCGAACAGTTAAATTAATAAAATATGTTGTTTTACCAAAACAAATGATAACCGGAGAGCCAAGTGGTTAGAGATCCTGACTATGAAGCTTGAAGTCCCAGGTTTGATCCCCGACTGGAGCAAATATTTGTATGAATAATTCAAATGCTTGTTCTCCATTCTTGGATGTTCAATATTGCTTATTTGCAAAAAAACTGTGCTATCTCCAAAGTTAAAATTTTTACAGATGTCACAGTTTTATGTATTTAAGTATGTTTGTTTTATCTGTTGCCTAGTATCCATATTACAAGCTTTGCTTAGTTTGGGACTAGGTCAATTGGTGTCCATAATGTCCCATGATATTTATTTATTATTATTTTATTATAAACCTAGGTTTCCAATAAAACCTTACTTACACCAATTTTTCTAGCACATACAGCCTAATTAATATAAACCATTATAATGCAACTGATAAGTAATTTATCTACCATAATCTTTACCCACTTTTTAGTTTGAAAAAACAAGCCTTGCATAGTAGAACTAATATACATACTTTTTGTTTCATTTTACTTGTCTTTCTTATAATAACAATAGAATCCAGAAATTAATTTCAGCATACATTTAATTACTTATGCGTTAACCACATAACCACATCCATTGATGGAGTTTTTGCACCACAGGTGTCAGCCTTCATTAAACACCTTGGTGAGCCATTGCTGATTGTTGGGATAAATTCCTAAGTATCATAATGGGTTGGCTTTTAGATCTAGAATAATAGTGTCTATTATACGAGCCACATGTATTTTTTTTTCACAAAGTGGGGGTGTTGTTAGAGTTCCATACCCAAAGAGTGCCAATGGAACCCTATTACTTACTGAGACTGTTGTCTGTCCATCTCTCTGTCCGTCCATCTGTCACAGATCTCTTGAGTTGTAATAGATAGACCTTGAAATTTTCACAGATTATGTATTACTGTGGCCGCTATAACAACAAATACGATAGAACAATTGACCGGTATTTTTCTTGTCTAATCTTATAGTGTGGTGTTCTGGTGTTGGATAGGTGTTTTCAAATCATTAAAGGGATTGTGAAGACGATTTTTCGATGCAGTAATTAGTTTGCGAAATATTCAACTTAAAATTGCAAATTTCGGCTCAGGCCTCAAGGCTATTACAATGAGAATTTACGAAATTATGCAAAAAATTAAATAAGTGAGGAGGATTTGTAGATTAAAAATAGAGATCATGCGGTATCGTATTATGTTTTTATTCGGTGCAGGTATAAACAAAACGTTCTCGGTCCAAAAATAGAGTTGATATCTTTAAACGTTCACCAGCGGAGCGTTCTGTCGGGTCCAGCGCGGCTTCCACACCTTGACCCAGGTGGGCGCAACGGCGCAATAGGTCATGGGGGAGGGAGGGCGCGCGGGGTTATGTTTGGGCGGGCGTAGTAGCGTAGTGACGTCAGTGACGCGCAGTATCGACCCCTAGAGCCGTCACAACACCCCTCCCCCGACCCCAGCGCGGGGTTCTACGCATCAGCCCGAAGAACCGCTAATGGAAAACACTACGCTTCTTTGATGACTTTCAACGTGACCCACGGCATAGAACAAAACGAAATTACTTCTGATGCCAAACGTCACCTTTGCCTGCTGAAGTGTTTCGCTTTATTTCCTAAGACCCTGATCTAAAAGAGCAGACAGCAGCGAAAGAATAGACTTTTCCTGCTGTTTGAGCATTTAGTTAGTCGTTCCTTTAGTTAGATGGTTGGAATATGGCAGGTAATATATCATTTAGGTTAATGTGATGATGCAGCGAGATAAGAATAGGTGCCTGCGTGGGTATCTGTCACGCTGTTCAGTGCTAATTAGAATTTAAGTGCCTAGGTATTAAATATCGTATAGCAAAGCGACCATGAATTACTATAGGACGCAAACCTATAGAAATGAATGAGGACATGCGAGATAGGTTCCCCTTGGAGTAGCTGAAGTTTCTTAACTGTTATCTTTGTTGATAACACAGTATTTGTGCCCATTTGCATCGGCAGTTTTTTTATTAATATATCTTGTAAATAATTATTTAATTATCAACATCGGGTAAGACTTATACTATACACCTACTATACGACTTGTACTAACTAGACTAAATGTAATGCATGCAGCAAATTAATAATGTTCTACATCGTAATGGTGGCAATATGTAAAGGAAATCATTTATTTTGCTTGCGAAATCACGACAGCGGCAAATTTGTAAATAGAATGGTATTTCCCTTAGAATATTTTTCGGGTGAAGCCTTGACCCAAATTTGTGCGGTGCGCAGAAAACAGACAGTATGGGCGTGGAGCAACGTTATGTTGACTTAGTCAAGGACTTAAAGCACTTCAGACATAATCATAATAATACAATTTATTTAGCCGGAATATTGTCTGGAGCACAAAATATTATTCATTCTATTTTACAGGCAAACTTGACTAGACGGCTAGACAGACACCTACGTATAGCTATTTTAAAGATTATTTTGTGAACCTATTACGCTTATACAAATACAAATTACTTACTACAATACATTATATTTCAAACAGTTTCCGTGACTAATACAAATGTTCATGTTCCACGGTATCTACTTACTATTCTGTTCTGTAGTATTAAGTTTGTACCTACTTACACTAAACTACTGTGTGTAAGTAAGTACCTACCTACTACACTAAACTTTTTAATAAGGTTTTGTTTTATAGTATCACCGACGATATTTCACTTCAAGCCCAGTAAATACTAAATGATACATGATCAATGATCAAGACATGGCTAAAGTTAACGGTAATGGCGATCTACCACCTCTGAAGCGCTTCAAAAAAGTACCAGTTTATGTAGTGGAAGAACACAACGATGCTTTACAGTTTATATACTCGGCTATCGGCGGAAAGAAATTGCCGTTGGAAGGATCGACACTTCTCCACTTCGACGCGCATCCCGATATGCTTATAGATCGTAAACTAAAGGGGGTCGAAGCCCGCGCTGGCAGAGAAGTTCTGCCTTTATTACAAATCGAGAACTGGATAGTCCCCGCGGCGGCGGCTGGACACTTAAATCGTGTTGTTTGGCTGCGACCACCCTGGGCGAAACAATTCACGGACGGATCTCGCGTCATACAGGTGGGAGACCACCCCGACACCGGCTTGCTACGAGTAGACAGTAAAGAACCTTATTATTTTTCCGATGCACTCTTTTCAAAAGAACTCGATAACAAACGGGCCTTTACTTTAACAGTAGCTGAAGTTCCAGATCCACCACAAAACAGTAAAGATGAAGCTCCGATGCAAAATCTTGGAGCAGAACTCAAAATTTCACACCCTTACGTGCTCGATATCGACTTAGACTTCTTTAGCACCGGAAATCCTTTTTTATCTGTTTACGAAAATATAAGGCTGTACGATCGCTTAGAGCCGATTTTCGGATTTAAACTTCCCGATAGCGACGATATCGAAACTGTGGAAAAAGTTGTGGAATCACGTGAAAAACAACTGGAAGAACTTGAACGCTTGTTTCAGCATCTTGAAGTGCATAATGATTTGGAAAATTATGAAGGGGAAAAAACGGAAACTTATTGTAAAGTAAGTCGCATGTTGCTTCCTAAAATCTTACCATTATTTATATAAGACAGTGTTGTTATTGAAATATAGGTTTCAGATATTGCTACAGCAGTTTTATCAGAAGCAAAGAGATTGGGTGAGCCTCCGACTTGGTGGGTAGTATACGCAGCAGGCTGCACTAGAGACCAAGGCGGGTTGCCGTATCACATCAGCACCGAAGAAGAAGTACGACACAAGATTCAAACGTACATAAAACCATTACTAAAATCCCTGCCTGTGCCAATTTTAATCACGGTGGCTCGCTCCACCGACGACGGCTACTGTCCTCCAGATCAGGTAGAGTATAATTACCACACACTTACCACAAATGTTTTAATAATTACCATGAAAAGGAAATTAGTTGTCGAACTGTTCAATATTTGGCTGTTATTTTTGCTTGTTCTAGGTGGACTATATCCAGTCTCTAGTCCTCCATATGGTTAAAGAACTTTATGACACCGAAGACCCCGTATATTATTATCTGGAAGATGCATGAGGCTCTAACTACGGAAGTTATAGGCAAAAAAAACTCATTTTGAAGAAATAATTATGCGTAATCGAGTTGCCTGCCCTGCGGAAATGAATTTTAACTGTGTGGCATGGAATAGTTAGCTGTTAATTTGGAGTAAGCCATTAATCCATTCGCTGGGCTGCTGCCGAGACGCTCAGTTACACTTACACTCAACTGGTGCCAAAACTAACCCAATATCTTGCAATGTTGAGTGTTATGAATATAACCACTTCATGCCCTCGTTCAAACAGTTAAAACGTATCGAAGCTAAAATACGGCATAAATTCAGTTTTATACCTACTTAGTTATGTACCATGTAAAAACTTACAGTGCAGTGAACGCTGACGTTTGCCATTGGAATGTTAAATGTAAATCTCATTAATATCAATTTAAGCAATGATTTACGAAAACGAACGAGACAGATTTCTAGTTGTGGGTAAGTATTTATTCTATCAAACTATCTACTATCCTCTCGTAATCCCGCTACGTTTTTTTTTGTTTTTCTGTTCTCTTTTTTTTTCGGTAAACGACCGCTTAACAATTATGAAATAAAATATTTTTAATCACAGCCGTATTCGATGTTTCATTGTTAAGGTTGTTTAATCACAAACCTAAAATAACTATTTGAAAAATATTTTTTTATCATATCACCTAAAACTTGTTGTCTTACTCGTCAAGTCTATTGTGATATTATCATGAGCCTGTTAAGAATTTTAGGTAGTTAGCCACACGTCACTTTGGCCAGGTCAATTAGCAATGCCACGTGATGGCCGTGTTTAAAAGACTAAAGTACATTCATCGTCATAAATAAGTGATCATTTCTGTACCTTGTCGCTTTCAGTCGCTACACAATTTCATATAGCTTTTCAAACATGACGTTAAAGTGACAAGGTACAAAAGTGATCACTATTTGTGACGTTGACTGTACCTAAGGAAGATTCATCCTTATTGGGCCTAAGTAGATAAGTATACAATTGTTACTTGCTCAAGATGTATAGGTACACAAAAGTACTTATCACAAATTAATTTGAAGTCGGTGATGTAGATAAAAATGTCTTTTGAAAACCGCAAATTGACAATCAGGTTTCTATTTGCGGTTGCATTTTCATTTCTTAATAAATCGATGTTAATAGATAAACAACAAAAGATTCTCGTCTATGACAAAAAGTTCACGACTTAGGTCATTAAAATTGTTTTACTTAAAACTTGTCCAGGCGCAGTACAGTCGACCAATCTGATTCCTAGAATACCATAAAACCTATTCGTCATCATCATCAGTCAGAAGATGTAACGTCCATTGCTGAACAAAGACCTCCCGCTTAAAACGCCACAATGAACGACAACTCGCCACTTGCATCCACCTGTTCACCGCAATTCTCAAGTCGTCAGTCCACCTGGTGGGAGGCCTGCCAACATTTAGTCTTCCGGCTCTCGGTCGCCACTCGAGAACTTTTCTTCCCCAACGATTATCTGTTCTTCGAGCGATGTGGCCTGCCCATTGCCACTACTACTTGCATATTTTTACAACTGTGTCGGTGACTTTATTTCTTCGACGAATTTCCGTATTCCAGATTCTATCGCGCAAAGAAACTCCAAGCATACAATGAATTAAAAACCAGCCAAGAGCGTGTCGGACACGCCCGAAATAGGGTTCCGTAGCCATTACGAAAAAATTAAGTACCTAATAGTTTACTAAGAATTTCGTATTTTGTACGGAATATTCTAAGTTTAAGTATATTTTATACCTTAGGCTGCTATTTACTCTTAATCTACTAATAATTATCAAGAAAACTTAACCGTTATAGTTTTCCTTGCAAGTTTGATACACTTACTACCATCCTGAATTTTTTGAAATTTTTCCACCCATGCGTTTAGATTTTAGAGGGGGGGGGGGGGAGACGCTCGATTTTAATGAAAATTTGCACTTTAAAGTTGAATATTTTGCAAGCAAATCATTAAATCGAAATATCGTTTTAGCAACCCCGTAATGGTTTTAAAAGACCTATCCAACGATACAAGGTTGGATGAGAAAAATAAACCACCCCCACTTTACGGCTAGGGGAGGAACACTATAAATTTTTTTTTGAATTTTTCATTGTACCATTTTATCGACATAGTTTACATATATATTCGTGCAAAATTACAGCTTTCTAGCATTGATAGTCCCTGAGCAAAGCCGCGGACGGACGGACAGACAGACAGACAGAAAGACATGGTGAAACTATAAGGGTTCCGTTTTTGCCATTTTGGCTACGGAACCATAAAAAGTAACCAGCTACTTTTGATGCTGACCGTACCTATGCCAAAGTCACAATACACACAACTTAAACTGTTAGTTTATTGTGCCAAAATTATTTTTTATTACGAATGAATAATGCGAAAGCAATAATGGTTACTGAGAAATCCATACCATATCAAGATTATAAATGCGAAAGTGTGTGTGTTTGTATGTTTGTCCATCTTTCACGTCGAAACGTATTGGCGTATCGACGTGATTTTTGGCATAGAAATAGTTTATGGGGCAGAAAGTGAAATTTACTTTTAGTTCCCGTGGAAACAGCGCGCGATAACCGAATTCCACGTGGGCGAAGCTGCGGGCAAAAGCCAGTAATGAACATAAACGCAGACAAAACAGTAGGTGTATCATTAACAATAACACAGCATTGGTGTGACCGGGCAAATAATTTAGCCCTTCGATTGGGGGCAACTGGGGTCAACTGCGCTCTGATCTTGTGACATTATATCATGCAAGGCCGGGCCTCGAAAATTTGCGTAGGTACCAATTACATACAATAACATTTTATTGACATTAGCTATTTGTCAATAACATGGCATGTTATCCCACATATTGTGGCAATCCTGTGGTGACTTTTTTCCAATTTATAAGGGTTGATTATTGTTATTATTGATGAACCCATCGTTGATTGTCTTGTTCAATCAATATTTTTAAATGACGGCCACTTAGCCTAACCACGCCTAATTCTGGTCAGTGACCCTACTTTACGTCTATGGGAGGTACCCTAAAAAAAATGTTTTTGAATTTTTAATTGTACTATTTCGCTGGCCGAGTGTAACAGTGGCACAAGTCAAAATATTGAAATTAATTTCATATGCTCATATTACTTGTATAAGTCCAGTTGTCAAAACTTTGGTGTGCTTTTTGTAGAAATTTCAAAATTTTGACTTGTGCCACTGTTACACTCGGCCAGCGATTTTGTCGGCATAGTTTACATATATACTCGTGAAAAATTTCAGCTTTCGAGCATCGATAGTCCCTGAGCAAAGCCGCGGACGGACGGACAGACAGACAGACATGGCGAAACTAAAGGGTTCCGTTTTTGCCATTTTGGCTACGGAACCCTAAACAGCTTACCTGTACTTATTTTCGTGAAAGCGAGTTTCCTTGCGGTGGTTCTTTAGCTATGTTTGATCAAAATCGGGCCAGCTGTTTGTGAGGTATCGTAGGTACTTTGAAATGAAAATGTGGGGGGTTTCAGCTTTTCTAAGTTGGTTAGGTTATGAGCAGTTAATTTATTATAGGATTACTATCATTTGGCAAACAACGTTTAACAAATAATAATTTCAAAAAGAAAGAAAGAAAAACATTTATTCGTGACATTTTACAAATTAAAGTAAAGAGGAAGAAAAACAACAAACATCAACAAAAACACCACAAAACAGATAGCTGTACAGAAGTCAATCACATGTATGTACTTCACTTTTCATACCTACGCTCGACGGTCGCTCTAGGGTTGTCAACTATGGCTTATGCACAAAAAACTGTGGTGGTAGTGGCAATCGTTAGGTATCTAGTTGTTTGATTTATTGTTGAGAATGAAACGGGAAGAATGGAAATATTTAAATTAATAACTGTATCTGACTCTGTATAAGACTGTTTTTTCTTATCAATAAATAATAATAAAAAAAAAACTAAAATAATAATATTTTAATTTTAATGTCATTTTTACAACTGGTAGAAGACTGGTAGCTTAAAAAAACCGGACACGCCCAAAATAGAGTTCCGTAACCATTTACGAAAAAATCAAGTAAACGTACGTAATATTTTTCTGAGGATTTCATATTGTGTACGAAATCTTCCAGGTTTAGGTATACCTAGTTTATACCTTAGGCTGCTTACTCTTAAACTACTAATAATTTTCAAGCAATCCTAGCCGTTATAATTTTCCTTGTAAATTACCGAATGTATTCGATACCTACCTACGTGCACAATTGCGTGTGCGTAATTTCTTGTACCCAAATGGTTGTCTGGAAGAGATCGCTTTTAAGCGATAAGACCGCCTATTGTCTACCCTGTATCTGTGTCTATATTTAAGTTTTTGTACTGCTTTATGGTGTGCAGTAAAGAATATTTGTATTTGTATTGTGCACATTGGTGTACTGCCGTTTCGCCAAAATATTTTTCGCCAAATTTCACTTCCCAAAAAACTTATCGCAATAGTTTCATTTCCCAAACACAACACACACAACAACATTTGGTCAAATTATCATTTGGCATAATTTTAGTTTGTCAAATATTATTACGACAAACGTTTATTAAGCAAATGTTTTATATTGTCAAATATTGTATTCCCAAAAAAATGTTTGTTCAAAATGACATTTCGCACAAACCAACCACAAAAACCAACTGCTACCAGAAAAGTAGCTTTTATGTTAGAACTGCGTCTTCCACAGAAACGAACTGCTATCAGAAAAGTAGATGAGGTTAGACTGCGTCCCCCACAGAAAACGGACTGCTACCAGAAAAGTAGGTTAGATTATAGGTTAAAACTGCGTCCCCCGCAAAAACGAACTGCTATCAAAAAACTAGGTTAGGTTAGGTTAGAACTGCGCCCCTCCACAGAAACAAACTGTCCCCAGAAAGTAGGTTATTATGTCATGCGATATTTTGGGAAGAGTACATTATGCCAAACGATACATTTTACCAAATATTACTTGGCAATATGAAACATGATTACCTAAGTAATTATTTGCGAAACAATAATTTGCCAAATAAAAATTTACTAACTGTAAATTTGCGATAAGTTTTTTTGCCAAATGATAATTTGGGTAAAATTTTTTGGGATGTGATACTTTGGGAAAAGTTTTTTGGCCATACATTAGTAATCCGTGCACATTAGATAATTATTTACTGTTTCATTTTAAAACAATTTATTTAGTCAAGGAATTACCACGGGATAGGTGAATTCTCCTTTTTTGCATGCAAGGGGAATAAAATCGTGCAGCACGCTACCTGAATCAACAAACTTAATACGTTCAGTATTTTTAGCAGTGTGCTCTCCGCTCGGCGGGTTTACGACACGTTATGATTTATGTATTTACTCAGATTGTACTTGAAAACATAAAGCACAAGGAGAATAAAGCGTTTTATGACCCCCTTAAGCATCTAATAGTACTTGACAGTGTAATAAATTAAATTATAACGAGTGATGTTTCCGGTTATTGACCTGGCTATAGTTCACTTATTTTTGGAAATTTTAGTGTGCAGTTGAAAGAATTCTTTGATCCATATTCGCATCTAGCTAGGTTACAATAAGTACATTATGTCTCATAAATTCTCTGGAATACTTTTCAGACTCATCACTCGATTCTACAATCTCATCGCTGTTTAATGTTTCTTAACCAAAAACCAGACAAATAGTTTCGATGGGTTCGAATTTTGCTTTTGAGTTACCTACCAGCTACCAGACTGGAAAAACACAAAGCTCTACAAAATCGAATTTTTAGTGCGACCTTTTTTAAACGACTCCCAATTGTTACCGTAACTTCCAGGAAACATTTAACTGCTTATAGGTGGTGCTCATCGGTATTATTCGTACGTAATGGTCGACAATAGCTAACATCTATAATTAAATAGAAACGGGTGCTGTAGCGCTGGCGGAACACGGTTTAATAAATTACAATCAATTAATTTCGACGTGATGTGACTAACGAGAAGTTTAAATCATGACTTATCATAACAATCGAGCCGACTTGCTTCCCGTTTACTTTTTATCTTTCCGAGGTGTAAATGTAAGGGCGGCGGAGCATGACACGAGGAAGTCCAATTAAAGCTCACGAAACGGTCATAAATAATTCTCATGTCTATATTTGAATAATTTGTTTTAATATGAAAACTTATTCATTTCGCGGCAATTTAAAAAATTCGGTCAGGGTACAATTTGTAAAAATAATATCATAACACAACAACCACGGCAGCAAAAAGTATACTGTAGTTATACTATACCTACTCGTAAGTTGACTACATGATAAATATATAGGGTTAGGTACCTATGTTGGTTGGAACGAGCGAGTCTGACACACGAAAGGCTCCGTACCACACCGTACTGTAAAGAAAATTCGTCTTAAAGCGGGGTACTTTTAATGTAAAAACTGCGAAATATTAATATTGACTATAAATTAATTAACTAACTACAAAGAGCAATCTTTTAAAGAAGCAAGTATTTTACCTTACGTATTTTTTGTATTAGGTATAGTTGTAAAAAGTGTAGTGTAATAGTTTCGTGCAAGGACACCTAAGGACACATAAAAAAAATAGATACCCACCTACCTATAAACAATATAGTTATAGTATTATGTTTTGGTAAACATGAGTAGCATGTATACAGTCGCCATCATCATTCCGGCGGATTTATAAATAATATTTTTAAATTTAGTATAATAATATAACGGCATAGAATCTGTCTCGTTTCTCTATCTAGACACAGACATATAATTTTAAGCTAACTTTCGTACTTTTGTACTAAAATTATTTGCTGGTAGCACAGAATATGTATATAATAATACGGCATAATAATACAAAGCAAAATACCATAAAAATTATATAAATATATACTAACTTGAAATTGATGGATGGATGGATTTAATGTAATGTACTAAGTACATATTTAAAATTCAAATAAGACTTCGATAGCGTAACGCTTAGGTAAACCAAAAAATAATTCTATCGCTACTTTTAGCACTAGGTACATGCAAAAGTATCGATAGTTTGCTTAACAGTAGAAGGGACTCTAGTTACGTCAGTTTGGCATCTGTCATTTAAATCATGATAGAAAAAATAGAATATAGGTAAGTATACATAAATGGAGATTGCCCAAGTGACTTGACGGTAGCAAAAACAAAAACAACGTGTTACTTCCGTTAAAGTAAGTAAACATTTGGCAGGTCAAAATCAGTAAATTTCTTAAATTAAAAGTAGTAAGTATGTAGTATAAGGTGCTTAAAGGATAATCAAAAATTAATATAATTAATTATACTCAGTAAAACTGCAAAGATTCTTAATTTATGTTATGGCGCATTTTTAAAGCCCATACCGTAACTAAAATATTCTTATTATATATTTAGCAAAAGAACATAAAATCTGAGTTTTTTTGTCAATCTCATGTGTCACGTCAATGTCACTCAAGTTTGTGAATTTTACTATTTATTTAACCTTCTATCTATTTGACGACCAGATGGTCTAGTGGTTAGAGAACCTGACTACGAAGCTTGAGGTCCCGGGTTCGATTCCCGTGTCGGGGCAGATATTTGTATGCAAAATTTGAATGTTTGTTCTCGGGTCTTGGGTGTTTAATTGGTGTGAATGATCCCGTGATATTTATTTATTTATTGTTATTTCATAATATAAAACTAGATATCCTTAACTACCCGTTTTAGTAAAAAAAAAGTGGATGATTAGATCATTGATTTTTTTTAAATTTCGCCTTCTACCGGGACCAATGTGCGCTAGCTGGATTGGTGGGTCGGCAGTTGAGAATTATGATGCAGTTAGAATGCATTCCGTCTTGAATGCCTACAGACCTTTAAGATCATTTTTTAAGGAAACTGGTATCCTAACCCTGCCGTCACTTTATGTTTTTGAAATAATCATGTACGTTAGGAAGAACATATGTGATTTTCCCACTAACGTCGATAAGCCAAAGGCTACTAGAAACACAGGGAAGCTTAAAGTTCCATCTTACAGACTGGCTAAAACCAAAAAGTAGTTTTTGGGAAGTTGCATACGTTTTTATAATAAAATTCCAAAAAATATTACTGAAGAAACTGATACAAAATTTAAATCTACTGTCAAAAAGACATTAATATCTAAGGCTTATTATAAAGTTAACGATTATATCATGGACAGGGATATTTGGAAATAATTCCGATCCGCACTAGCGATCCCTTCAAATAGTGAACCTACTGTGTTAAAAATAAAATTGTGTTAAATACTTGTAATGTATAGTACATAGATATCATTTATAAATATTGTGAATCTGTTTTAAAAAAAAAAATACCTCGTTGAGTTTCTTGCCGGATTCTTCTCAACAGAGGTTTTTTTCCGAACCGGTGGTAGATTTTTTGACATTCATAAGTGCTTATAGCCTAAATTGAATAAAGAGATTTTGACTTTGACTTTGACTTTGACCTTGACATAAGTACTGAAAAGAAAACAAATAATGTATGTCTGAAATAGTTAGTGAAAGATGGGTCGAACACAGAGGAGCTAAAACTAAACACGTGAAGTAGGTACTACAACTTAATGCAGAATAACAATATTCTAAAATTACCTTTTTAATACTGCGAATCTGCCCACGGAAAGTATCTAAAAAATACTGAGTAGGTAAGTTGAGAACTTGGCTAAATGCTCATGATCAGATAA
The DNA here is from genome assembly GCA_037349165.1 of Choristoneura rosaceana. Lineage (NCBI taxonomy): Eukaryota > Metazoa > Arthropoda > Insecta > Lepidoptera > Tortricidae > Choristoneura > Choristoneura rosaceana. The sequence continues at coordinate 7,170,799 of JAZBNJ010000026.1, forward strand.
AAATAACCTTCCAAGGGAATCATCTTACCCGCCCACGTGTTTGGAATCTAATTTTTGACGCAAAATAATTCATACTTCTTCAGTTTTTAATGCTTAGGTAAATATAAAAATGTTGTTATTGTAGAGCTGGAAAATGCCTAGTGGAAATGCGCCTTTGGGTGTTCCACCTACGCCAGCTCGCCCACAACCTGTATCTGCAAAACAACGGTACTACACTGAAGGCTTAAATCTCAAGTCACGAATGAAGTTTCATACGCGTTTGTTTTGCCATCGAACGAAAAAAATTTAATTTCTAATTAAATTTCAACTTTAATTCTAACATATTATTAATATCATATCCAACAGGTAGGTATATTAAATTTCAACCCCACAAATAATACATTTCACCGCCACAAAGACTAAATTAATGATCACAAAAATTAGAGCCCCATTTTAATGTGAAAATATAACTAAAACTTCTATATTTTGTGCCTATTTTATTTATTTAGGTAAACATGCAACACCAGACAACACCGAACAACGTTACACGCATTAAATTGTTCGCCGAGATTTGTTGCTCATTTAATAAATCTGGTGTTTTATCTGATAACTTATCATTAATTTGGTATACTTGCATAACTGCCAAGTGTTAGACCTAATTTTTGACAGTTTTTTTTTGATAATGTTGTTTTCTAGTTAGTGATCTGTAAATTTACTTATTAAGACAGTCTGTAGTTCTGAAAAATTTTTGGTGGTCACTTTATTTTATTGTCATGACCGATACTGATTTGATATTTAAAATTGAAAATTTATAAACGTAATCATTAGCTTATTGGTTCTGAACAAATATGTCGCGCTAACTAATGCTCGTAGGGCACCGAGGCCCACCTCGTAAAACATGGTCTACGATAAGAAAAAACTTGCTTTCATTGATAAAATATGTGCTTGCGTAAACGTTGTTTTTGAATGGCGTAGTTGATAAGCCGCCGAGCCGCGCACGGCGCATTTGACGATAAATGCTGTAGGTACTTACTGTACTTACACAAACTAAACAAACGTGTTGTGATATTTGATTTGTACAAAGGTCATTCATAACAAGCACCTGTATTCGTTGGTGTTTTTGTTATGGGCTAGGTAAATGTTAGCTCATAGGAAGTGTTGCATTTTAACTACGTTTCAGCAGTAGCTATGCTTCATATACAGCGTGGGTATCCAATACGAGCAAAGAATTAAACCAGACGTAGGGTTTAGTGGCGTAATCATTAATTAACGGCATATTTTAAGTTACGCTTAATTGAAAACCTGTAATTAATTTTTTAAAAATTACCGAGCAGCAATGTAACGCAAACATGTAATCCAAGTAGCTATCCAAAAATGGCTCTTCGTGGCTAGTGGTATTAATTGTTTACAAACCGTTACCTAACTGCTTTGTCGATAAAGACTCGTATGAATTAGTCTAGGGGGGTGGAAGGAGACTGGTCCAGACCGGGATACATGAAACCGTAGGCACCTTTACCTTTGCCGGCCAGTGGGACAGTTAGACTCTTAATAATTACTAAACAAATAAATACTTAACTGCACAAAAAATCACACATTCATAATGTTGTGTGGTTATTTCACTAGCCTACACCACTTAGATTATTGCAATACTTAAGTATTTGTTTATCAACAAGCGATTGACATTATGTCGTGCTATTTTAATCAGTCACGATAGCAATTAGTTGACAGCGTTGATATTGAAATCATAGAGAAAATTACCTTGACATGGAGTTAACCTTTTTTCATGAAATAATTCCACTTAATTTAATACATTTAATAAATAAAATTGCAGTCTTAGTTATTTAATTTGGTAACTAAATTTAAATTTACATTAACTGAACTCTACAAAGTTTGATACGTATTACGTACACACTTGGTTTTAATAAATGTACCAAACTCTTTGGTAAAACTTAGTTTATTTTATTTCTTGTTTTATTTCAACTTTAACTCGACAATGTCAATGTTTTTGACAATGTCAGTCAGAAATCAGTCATTCTATTAAAATGCCCCATACAACCAATTTTAGTGCTCCGGGATTAATGGACATGATTTTATTTTATGGTGAAGCACATCAAAATGGCAGAAGAGCATTGGAAGCATACAGAGAGCGTTTCCCAAATAGTAGAGTGCCAAGTACCTAACGCTGGAGTGATTGTAAACGCGTTACAGCGAACGCGTGAAGGTTTGCCTGTCACAGGGAGGGTGGAGGGAGCAGCTGTTAACTATGAGCATCCAGTGGCATTACATAACCGGATTCTTCGTCATTTTTCAACTGACCCAGAAAGTAGTACGAGAATAGCTATGATAAACAACCTATGATATCCGTGGAAAAGCTGAAGGATAAGATAACAGAAGTGTTTCAAAAACTCAGGGACACTACTGATCTTTACCACGTTAGGCAGTCCATTAAACGACGCTGCGATACTTGCGTTCAATTGCAAGGAAGACACGTGGAGAATCAATACCTGAGGCGGACATACCGGCCACATTAAATTTTTTGACTGTATGTAAATAAATCGTTTCTTGTAGCCTATTTTCTGTTTTACTTCATGATTTAACATCTACACCATTAGGTATTTGTAAAACACGCATTTCATAACATTTAACTCAATTGACAAGGACATTATGAGATACGAGATAGCTTTATTAACTAGGCGTTTTAGACATTTCAGAAATTGATAATTAAACAGCTGACAAACTGTCAACGAGCCTTAACTTGAATATTTTGCATTACATTGCGGGCATTTGCGGGCTCAATTATTTTGTATGGTTTAATTTTTTGTTTTAATTTTAGATAAAAGTTATTTAAATGTACTTACTAGGTCCTGTACTAACCACCATTTAAAAATTTGCTCGTATTGGATACCCACGCTGTATTATCGTGATAACAATTGAACAACGTCAAATCACGATCACGATGTAAGTGCTATAGTAGTAGTAAGTATAGATATTTTTAATAATACCAGTATAGCACTTTCACTAATATTATAAATGGGAAAGCTGCTGGGATAAAACCCGATATGTTACTCGTTCACATAGTTTTCTAAATGTCAAAGTTTTTTTTCACTTGTCATGTGCGTAAAGTAATTTATGCTGGATCACTTGGACAAAGTTGAATATATCGCAAACAGATCACTGAATCGAAAAATCTATCCAACGATACTCCACACTACAAGGTTGGATGAGAAAAAAAAACGCCCCCACGTTACGTCTACGAGAGTACTCTAAAAAAAATTTTTCTTTAATTGTTTGTTGTACCATTTTGTCGCCATACTTTACATATATATTCGTGCAAAATTACAGCTTTCTAGCATTGATAGTTCCTGAGCAAAGCCGTGGACGGACAGACAGACCGACATGGCGAAACTATAAGGGTTCTGTTTTTACCATTTTGGCTACGGAACCTTAAAAATAGTAACTAAGTATTACGAAGCATGTAAATGATCATTATGTCCTTGCCCATTGTTACATATTTGTTGTGACTTATTTTTCAAAAATGTTTTTCAATAAAAATACACTTCAAGATCGCTTACCTTCAAACTAATGCAAAAAAAAACGAAGTGTACCTAGGTATAGAAGTAGCCGATTTTATATCGTATCACCACAGTGTATCACGTCATTCGCCGGATCGAATTATGGTATCTTAATTATTTTAATACAGATGAGATGAATCAAATGAATCTACAGTTATAAACGCAAGTTTTCTTCAAACACGATCGTAGATAAGGTAACAGCAGTACTACGAAACTCGAAACTCGAAGTTCGTGTCGTGCGGTCCTTCTAACACTTATACTATTTAATACGAGGGCGAGAGGGACAGCACGACACGAACTTCGAGTTTCGTAGTAGCCCTACAGGAATTTTGTGCGTACGTGCGTGCATTCACGTAAACCTACGGCGGCCCTAAGCTTTCTTTTCTATTTCACCCAGAACACAACTAAAACGTTCTTAATTGACGATTTTAAATGACGCTATTGACGCCACTAATAATAGAATAAAGAGAATAGTTATAAAAATGTATTCAGTAGATATTTTAATTTTTATGAATCGTATGTGGTTGTTTTTGGTTGTTTGGTTAGTTTCGAATACGAAAAGTTCGGTTTAAGGTAGAGTCGCAGTACCAAAGCGTCGCAGTCCCAAATTATCAAAGAAGAGTCAGTTGTAACTTTAACGTTTTCTATTTCTACACTTAAAATGTATTATTTTAAATTAGTGGAAATGCAGTCTAAAATAATTTATGTTCGAGCGAGTGTGAGGATGTGTTTCGAGAAATGCGTTTTTCGTGAACCGATAGAATAGAAAATTAGAAATACTTCATTTGCCAATCAGCTCTAGTGGGAACATCTAAACGGAGCGAGGCTGGGTAAATGAAGCGTCTCTATCGGTTCATCAAAAACACATAAAAAAAATTTTTTTTTGGTCCCACTATCGTAAATAATAATATTATCTTTTTGAAAGAGTTACCTATTTTCGACTGTAAACGTAGTAGACTACTTATTTCGCAAGAAGTTGTCCATTTTTAAAATTTTCAGTTGTTTGTCCACTTATTAAAAAAAATCCTGACGCTATTTCACCACAAAAAATAAGTAGGTACTTAATATACCTAGTTTTTCAATATACACAAAATTTTGTGGTAAAAGTGATAAAAAGTCAGGTAACCTTTGGTGTTGGATCCAATAGAAAGTTTTGATGTAGTCATAAAATTACGATTTTTTCCTCACAAGATTTTGTGACGTTTTCCTGACGTCAAGAAATTTTGGATGTTTTATTGTTGTTTATGTTTTATGATCTCGCTCGTCCTTACTGTTAATAATTTCTTGACAAAACTGATTTCTTGTCAATTTCATGACGGGATAACTTTTTGAGAAATACTCAGTAGTCTAATAATTGTATTAATTGTACCTACTTACGAGTATACAGTTGAGATCAAAAATATCTAAACACGCTTCTATAATACGCCTTAACAACAGTGTCGTGTTCACATATTTTTGATAAAATTTTTGCTCAGAATTTTATGAACGCGGCGGTAGTAAAACCAGGTTTTTCAGTTTATATTATAAGCGAGTAAAAAAAACCTATACTTACTACCGCAGAATTCATAAAATTCTGAGCAAAAATTTTATCAAAAATGGTTTAACTAATGTTTCAGCGAAAAACGTTTGGCAACCTGTTTCATTTCGCTACTATTCATTTCCCAACTCTTAAATATTTCTGGAATTGTATATATTTCAGGATTTCTATAAAACTAACCTAACCTAACCTAATGGGTTCTATGCGATGGCACTGAAACAAATCCTGAAATATTTACAGTTTTACAGTTTGCGAAATGAGAAGTTGCGAAATGAAACAGGTTGCCAAACGTTACGTTGCGAAAAGGCAGTACTCGGAAAAACCTACTTTATATTGACATTTTAGTTCTTTTGCTTTTAAAAATGCTCCTTAAATATAAAAACGTAACTATATTTTTTTACGTACCTAGAGCAAATGGTAAGTCTGGCAAGCGTCCTATTTCCGTAGTGTTTAACTTTATAAAATTATTTTAAAAAGACGCATGTCTATTTATTTATTATACGCAGTAAATTAAATTACAATTTGTATTTCAAAAATTCGTAAATATTGAATTTTTTTTTAAATGCGGTGAAAACTATTATTATATATGAAACTCACTTGTAGCCTTTTTAATTACGACGGCAGTGTACACTACACTACACTACAAATACAGAACCCTAAAAATGTGACTGCAAATCCTATTTTCTGGCGTCTTGATCTGATGCATAAAAAATAAGCTATATTATATAGGTAAGCTGTGTGTGTAAAGATTTTTCACGATAAACTAATCATGCAGGAGTACCTAGGTAGACTAAAGCAAAATATCGTAAAAAATTTACGTACAAACTGCGCAGTTAACAGAAAAGTGTTCGTGCATAACTCAGCAAGTACCTATCCGAGATGATGCAAGCTACGTGTAAAATAAGAAATCGATGTATTTTTTCAAGTGTTTGTTGCATCCTGTTTCATTATTAACTTAGTACTTAGCAGGGTAAGAAATCCTTTTGGGTAGGTAAGTTTCAGAAGCGTTTTAAACGCAGTTTCTTGTGTTACGAAAATCAAACAAAGAATATACCTCTATATATTTACGAACTAAGTAAGTACACCCAATTACCATGCTATCCCCAACACACACAAACACAACGAAAGTTTATTCATAGATGTCAATTAACATACTAATTAACTTTGACTTTGATAATTCTGAATGCGACTGTAGTGACACGGATATCAACTAGGCTCCGTTTGGTAAGAAAATGGTTGTTAATATACAGTGAGCAAAGGTGTTGAAACTGTTGTGAGTTGGGCATAGATATACAGTACTTACCTGTTAAGATGAGTCTACTAGTTGCGAGAGACCTTGACATTTTTTTAGGGTTCGATAGTCGTAACAAGGGTCCGTCTGTCCATGACTTAGCTTCCTAGATATATGCTTATTTGAGGCGGAATATTAGCAATGTTTATTAGTACTTACCTAAAACAGACCATCTGCTTTTTCAGTTTTAACAATATTAGATTTACTTATTCTACGATTAGCTGTTGCCCGCGACACCTTCCGCATATAATTCATTTTTCGCTATCCCGCCGGAACTATGCAATTTTACGGAATAAAAACAATCCCACGTGCTTCCCCAGGACTCATAATATCTGTGTACTGAATTTCATCTAAATCGGTTCAGCGGTTTTGACGTGATGAGGTAACAATGGTAACAAACAAATAGACTTACAAACTTTCGCATTTATAGTAAAACTAGCCCGTGGCCCACGACTCCGTCCACATAGAATTCGTTATCGCTATCCCGCGGGAACTATGCAATTGTCCGGGATAAAAACTATCTTAAATCCTTCCCCAAGACTCAAACATTGTTTACTGAATTTCATCTAAATCGGTTCAGTGGTTTAGACGTGACGAGATAACAGACAAACAGAGTTATAAATTTAAAGACTTTCACAATTAGTGGGAAGTGAAATTACTGAGATGGTTGAATCTGTTTTGTACGCTTCGTAAATTCATACAATATTACGGTTACTACATACTACGGTAAGCTTTCGTTAAATGTTTGATGAATAGGAATTGTTATTAAGTAGGTCAATCAACTTTTCCCTGTACCACGTTGCCATGGTTACATCCCCTGGACAACTCTTTAAAACCATGAGTTTCTCCATGTTTTCTGTGGTTATAATTCATAGAGCGTACGTTTTTGTCGTAGTTACCAGCCCATTATTTAATGGACAATCTCCTAAACACATTAGTAGCATACTATATCATAACAGTTTTTTTTAAGAAACTGTCACTGTTGTCTATTGAATAACGGGACAGAATAACGAACAAGAAAAAGTTGATCGACCTTCGACCCAAGTAAATCTAGTTCATTTTTCAGCACTTCATCAATGAATGCCGAAATTTACATGGTGGAGTTCTTCCGAAGAGAGTATTGCCCATGATATGAAGAAAACACACCTGCGAAATTGTATTTTGGCCAGACTTATATAGCATCGTGCTACGAATAATGCATCATGCCATTACGCAGCTAAGGTGATAAAATGTTATAAAAAATTTCGTGGTGAAAGACAGGAATCCACCAAATTGTCCATATCTTCGTCAGACCATTACTGGGCATAAATTACGCAAAAGTATTCGCAGTATGGAACTACAGTTTCGTTTTCAGATTGAAACAAGATTGCTAGAAAAATTTTATTTAAGTTGCTGACCGATTTGTTGATGGTTACCATGAGGCAGAAAGTAAGGAAACTGGTCAAAAATTAATAAATTTAGTTTTTATGGTTCCGTAGCCAAAATGGCAAAAACGGAACCCTTATAGTTTCGCCATGTCTGTCTGTCTGTCTGTCCGTCCGTCCGTCCACGGCTTTGCTCAGAAACTATCAATGCTAGAAAGCTGTAATTTTGCACGAATATTATTACGTTAAGTATGCCGACAAAATGGTACAATAAAAAATTCAAAATTTTTTTAGAGTAGGTACCTCCCATAGACATAAAGTGGGGATGATTTTTTTTTTTCTCATCCAACCTTTTAGTGTGGAGTATCGTTGGATAGGTCTTTTAAAACCATTACGTGTAGGGGATTGCTGAAACGATTTTTCGATTCGATGATTTGTTTGCAAAATTTTCAACTTTAAGGTGCAAATTTTCATTAAAATCGAGCGTCCCCCTCCCCTCTAAAATCTAAACCGATGGGTGGAACAATTTGAAAAAAATCAGGATGGTAGTAAGTATATCAAACTTACAAGGAAAACTATAGCGGTTAAGTTTTCTTGAGAACTATTAGCAGTTTAAGAGTTAATAGCAGCCTAAGGTATAAAATATACCTAAACTTGGAATATTCCGAACAAAATAAGAAATCCTTAGAAAAATATTACTTAATTTTTTCGTAATGGCTAAGGCACCCTACTTCGGGCATGTCCGACACACTCTTGGCCGGATTTTTAACATTATTTTTGGTTTCTGTTGATATTCGTGTACAAATTTTTAAAGTGGCATAAGTAAGTATATCAAATATAATAATATAATATAAAAAATGATAGTTTAGTATTGTAAGTATTTATAATTCACGATACAACCTTTACAAAAAAAATGACAATTCACCATGTTCTAAGACGGTACATTTATTCATGGTTTTAAGGAATAGTGCGTGTGCGTGCGCATTGCATAGCTAAACATTCTGAACCATAAGTCAAAAACAGTATCTAACTTATTCTTTTTTTCCCTTGTTAATGTTTTTTTTTTTTACTGTTTTATCGAAAAAAGTATAAAATACTGTTTTCATTTTCAAGATCGCTGTTATTTGGGACTACATTAATACATAGGTAGGTTGCATTATTGAGTTGCATTGACAAAGTGAAAATAGTGTTAGTCGAAGATCCGAACTTTAAAAAATCTTCACCGGTCGCGCGGTCTGATAATAGAATGAAATGTAGTTTAGGTATAATAAATTTAGTATATTAAAAATATATATTAGCAATGGTTTTGCTAGAAATCCTGGACAGGCAATTTTTTTAAATATTTTTAATGATTTTAATTAAATGCAGACAATGTATCAACGTGTTCACAATAAAACAGCGCTTACGTTGATATAAGTACAATTTGTTCTGTTATCTAATCAAGTGAAAGTAACTGGCATCGACATAACTGTTCAAGTTTATACCTGGCAACCCAGTAGTTCGTCCAGGTTAACAATAGCAAACCCAACGTCCACATATTCCACAGGTTTTATACTTTGTCAATACAAAATTTCTCGATGATGCAAAAAATATACTAAAAAATATTTTTGAATAATAATAAAAAATAGCCTGTCTTGAGTTTTTTTTTAGCAAATACATTTCTAATATATTTTCTAATATACTAAATTTATCATAAAATAGGTTTCATTCCGTTATCAGACCGGTGACTTTTCAAGTTCGGATCTTAGACCATGTCTTCAAAATATCGAAAGTAAAATTGTTTAAGTACTTTCTAAAATACTGTTAGTTTTCGACATAATAATATACTTTATTTTTCGTAGAAAAAGTTGGGAAGACATATTGGCTGGCAGTCAGTGTCGAGCGAGCGGGCCGGGTCGTGGCGTGCAAAAGCTGCATGCGTGCATCAACCAGAGCGCTCCAGAGACAAATGCGCAGGCCACATTCCTCGACCGGGTCCATCTGTGACTGGGTCGAGCGCGGCGCCCCTCGCGGCCCCGCGCGCCCCGCCCCCGCTCCCCCCGCGCGTGCCCCGTCTGCGCCTCCCCCCCCCAGCCCCAGCTCGCTTCTCTTCTCTTCAGTCGTTCGCGCGCGCCTTTCGCGATAGTTCATGTGTATGTTCGCTCATCATCGCGTGCTGTGTTTACAATACTGTGTTGTTATTCCGGAGATTAACCAGCCAGTGATCTGTGTCAGTGACGGAGAGTGAAATATAGTCCTTATACTATATTGTGAAAGCAATAATTGTGCGCCATAAACCATCGACGAGAAGCGGACAATAACGGCAAACGCCGAGCTCAGGTAGCATTTTGTTTCGTATGTAAATCTGATTAATGAGTGCTTTAGGTTTATCTGGTTCGTCGTAGATTGATATAATGCAAAGCGCACTGCCGTCTACTGCCTTTAAACGGCGCAGGTGGAAAAACAGAACCACGTGATCGTGTGTATCAATCGACCGCGAGCCGCTCTCCACGTGGTACGCTGGGTGTAAACAAGTGCCCTTCTCCGAGTGAGTTCGGCTTGGCACCGCAGGTTGTCGCTGCCTTGGCGCGGCTTCGCGCCATCGCGCCCAACCATGCCCTGCGTCCCTGCAGCTAGCGAGGCCCGACTTGCAATGTTTACTACACAACACAATAAATCAAAACAACGCATTGCGTTAGAGTCGGTTAGAATGGAACTGTTGGGTGTAGTGTATTATTGCCGCACTCGACGAAAATGACTGTAATGGGATGACCCTGTATAATTTGTTTAGAAAATAGTTTGTAATTTACTAGTATTTTCGAGCCATTTTTAAAACAGTAACAACTTAAGTGCCTACAAATCAAATATTTTTATTATATTGATGTCGATTTTTATTAGAATGTGCGAGGATGTGTTTTTAATTAACCAATAGAAACGCTTCATTTAACTCGCACAGCACATCTCTGGTGGAAATAGCTGACCGGAGCGAGGCGAGGTAAATTAAGCGTTTCTATTGGTTAATAAAAAAACACATTCCTCTCACATTATTCGTGGAAACGCAGCTTTGGGCTCCGATAATAATGTTATTGTTTTGCCATTCGTTTGCCCTTGTGATCTCCAATCTTGTCCGGAACCGGAACTGAATTTGAGGTTCCCTCTTATCACTATTTTTCCAATTCGGTATTTTTCTATTCATTACTGGAACCCACATTAGGTATAAACACATCTTAAATAGCATCTCAATAACTTTATGGCTAATGAGGTTTTAAAAAGTCATTATTAATTAATTCACTATAAATTCCTTGTTGGTAGTAAGATGTAGGTAGTGTTTTTACGACTCAGTGATCAGATTTTGCATATGTTCTTACCTATCCAATCTTCTGAATGAATTGCTAAATGAAAGCAATGTAAGACAGGAAATTACTCAGACGTCAAACGGCAACAATGTGTATGTGTTCACTGATCAGGTATCACAACACCACATTGATGCCGGCGTCTGAACGGTTTGTGATTATGAACGAAGGCATGTACAAAGGTCATCAACATACACTGCGAGGAATTGCTAGAAATTGCGTCGCAATTGTATTATCGACCAGCAGACCAATAGAAGTAAAGACTTTAAGGAGCAATAACTAAGTGGGTTGGTATTTGCATGAACAGAACGATATGTTTACTTTATATGGAGAAATTCCAATACATTTCAGAACTAAGTAGTTAAAATGGTATTAAGAAGATAGTATATAAGTACCGCTGCTGCTTGAATCTATTGCTGCGTAGATTGCTGATGCTTTTGTAGATTCTGTTAGCTTCTTAGCTCTTTGTGTCTTACAACTCTCCGCAATCAACGATCGGTTAGCAGTCACCTGTATTTTTGTAGATATGAGTTGATTACGTTACGTACCTACTGCTAAATTCTTTAATAGCAAGTCGCAAGTTCACAGACGGTGACTTAGCGAGACAGTCCAGCAGTAACAACTCTTAATGAGTAACATCGTTTCAATTGTCGCTTGTTACATGTTCAATGCAAAACACTGATCTATACAAAAATTGTTCTTATTGATATATTAAATAAACTGAGAAAAAATATCAAAGTTCACTGAGGTGTAGATTATATATACGAGTAAACAAGTCATATTATAGGTGTTATAGTTTCGAGTGCGCATGCTTACTTGCTGCTCCTTACAACATTGAGAAACGCCTTACATGCTTAACGACATTGCGGTGCTGCTGCAGCTGCCACAGGAATGTAAATAAATAGGCAATGGAAGTCGCATAATCGCACGACCCTGTCGCCGCCAACAGGTTATGCTTGCGCTACCACCGGTAGGTAGGTATATATGTTATAATTATTCTTAAAACAAATTTCATATGCGAATTCAGAGGGCCTACTCCGTTATTCGAAAATCGAAGTTCGTATCGTACCGCCCGTCTCACTCTCGTCTCGTATTAAATAGTACAAGTGTCAGAGGGACGAAACGACACGAACTTCGATTTTCGAATTTCGGAGTACCTAGCCCCGCTGCATTGGGCTCGAATCACGACCTGCTGTTGTATTCTCTAAAGCAACCTTGCGGCCTTGTAAGAAGATTCAGGGCTGCATTTCGACAAACAACCAGCAGTTGACCAGTTCGTTCGTAAGCAGGTATTAAACAAAATCAGGTGTCTCTCTCGACGTTGGTTGTCTTTGGCTGGTGTGTGGTTAACAATTCTCATTGACCGAGCTACGAGCGAACGGGTCAACATGATTGTCCATCGATCGCAGCGCTGCATCCGCGCGCGAGGCTTCTTTACAGAATGTCACAGCCAAGCGTGAACCGTGACTCAATACTACTCACCGCATAGAGTACCTTTATGTAGAGGTAATACATGCATTCTCTTGGGGGAAAAAATGTGTTTTAGATGTTTTAACTGAATTGACTGTACACATGAGCATTGTAATAAACGGACGAATTTGTGTCATACCAGGCTGCGCCAGGTGAAGCTGTATGTATGTATATGCTTTATTAGATTGAAACTGGTGGGACCAGCTGTGTATTTCTATACTGAAAAAACTTCGTTTGGAGATGTTAATAAGTTAAAATCACGTTTTTATCGTTAACTCACACGAGAAAACATAAACAATTTTATTACGCTTGCCATATACATCGATAACACACCATCACCAAGCCGCAAATGTTGTACGTTTGTATTTTATAGCGTCTTAAAAGTATAAATATATACGAATGTATGATGCATGATCTATGACGTGATATATCAAGACTATATCACATCACATCATAGATCATGCTCCAGCCAAGCCAACCGGAAAAGTAGAGTTGAACTTTCTGATGTTTACCTTTTCCGTTGACGACGGGGAAAAAGAAACAGTGCTCTTTAATCTAAACATTATTCATAATTCATAACTGAATACATTAGTTCGGGAAAACAGATGTTTCGTTTACATATGTTATACTTAAAAGCATGCGAATGCAATTTTCTTCTGTAATTTATAAATATTTAGGTAAGACGAAAACCGACTGCCAGCTAGTTATTAGTTATACTGTCTGCAAAGTACAAGGCTCGGTCGTATCTAGACGCTAAATCGCGATATTTTAATCGATCAATGTATGCAAAAACCTACATTCTTAACAGAGATTGATACCTACAGTGAAAAACTATACATACGTACCTACTTGGGTTTGTTTGTATATGATTGGACATCCCTAACAATCACTACAGCAATTATTACGCCTCACGAATGCGTTGGCGTTACTAAAAATGTGGAGTAATACGAGATATAAACAACTTATACTCTTTGTTGCACATCACACGGAAAATACATAAAAAAGAACAATAGACATTGAAAAACATTCAGGGATCGATAAGCAAGCGTGCGTCTGCGTGCAAGCAATATGCACTAGTCTTATCAAAACAATATTCAAAAAACAGCGCTGGTCAGTTGGCGTAAGTAACCTTGAATTAACTACGTTGATAAGTGATCTCATGTTAAGATTCTTGTTCGTAAGTACGCACGCTTCAATTTGAATTTCATTGCACTTTACTTTTATTTTGTCATTATTATTACCTAATGAAGATGATTATTTGGACACCGGTCAACGGACAACGCTCCGCTTTTAGTGGAGCGTAACAATGCTTACACTGTTACTTGTAGTTACTACATAGAAACGGCAACCTTTTATTCGCAAGACCACTATCAGATCAGTTGGTTTGATTTTGAAGGTGCTGCGCTGAGACAGTAGAAACATTCACGGAATGCAATATCTAGTCCGACAAGCGCTCGAGCGCCGTTAATTGTTCAGAAGTAGGCCTCATTATGTGCACTTGCGTTCGACGAGGGAGCAAGTGCGGGGTGCAATGTTTTGGAAGCCGACAGGCAAGGCAAGTAAGTAGCATGCGGACTGGCGCGCCAGGCAAACCGCGCCGCCGCACTGGCTACAGGCTGATCGATCGTGCTGCGCTGCGCTGCTCTATTATTTATTACCAAAATATGGCGGCGTGGTGCGGCACGCGGTCGCTGACCTCGCTCGCCACGACATGTCCGCGTCGCGTCGTAAACAACTCGCCTCAGGTGTAGGTACGCATTGGTAGAAAAGGCGGGAAAATAGTAGCCCTACGCTCGATCCCTTTGCCGCTGCTAATGCTTTTATTATTTCTTAATATTACACTTCACCGCCAAGCAATGCGGCCGTTTAAGTGATATTATTAGTCTCAGAAGTCAACAACTGCCAAGTTGAGGCATAATTAGCTGAATGACCTAGAGGAAAATTTCTACGTTGTGATGGCTGAAGACAAATGGGTAATAATAATAATCATCACACCCATATTGGGCGCCAATTTGTCGGACAGATTGGTGAAACGCACAATGGAGAGCTTATAAAAATTGTATCAAATTGACTTCTAAAACGAGACCTGAGGCCTTATTGTCTAACACACTTGGAATCGCAATAGTTTATCAACACTTTTTTTTTGCTTCACGGCATAAGACGAGGGTGAAAGAGATGGTGAATGCGATTGCGAACGTCAGCGCGGTAGACAATACAGCCTTTGGACGGCTAGCCCACAACAGGAAGAGCATCTTAAATTACATTTAGCATATATTTTGTTTTATATTACAAGTTTACGAGAACGAGAGCAAGCAAGCCCTACTTCGTTGCTCACAAAGCATTGTAGCAGACATTTCTCGAATTGCCAAGGGTAGAGGTCCCTTCACGCATCGCTTTCTCTCAGTAATTTTAGTAACCGACACGCCCGTCGCCACGTGCTCTCCACGTGTATATACTTCGAAGTTTTTAGGATTCCGTTTCAAAAAAGATAGAAAATAAAGTCTTAATGATGTCATTTTGATGGCTTACGATTACGATTGTTATCTACATGTATGTAAGTATAGATGATTTCAATTATCAATTGTATTTAACAATTTTACCTACCCATCTACGTATGATATGATTTGAACGCAACATACATATTGAGTTAAACTTTGATAAAAATCACTTATGGTTATTATTATTACTAACTTTTGTCCGCGGCTTCGACCGCGTGGAGTTAGGTTATCGCGCACTGGTCCCTCGGGAACTGTGATTTTTTCCGGAATAAAAAGTAGCCTATACTCTCTGGCCCAAAAACTATCTTTGTGCCGAAAATCACGTCGGTCCGTCGCTCCGTTTCGACGTGAAAGGCGGACAAACAGAAACACACAAACACACACTTTCGCATTTATAATATTAGTATGGGTTAGCACCGGGACCTAAATGTGACAAATTATTGCCTAAATTACATCAACGTTTCGACCACATTGCAGTGGCCGTGGGTGGTCACGAGTGGACGAAATGCAGGTTATCACATTCGTTTAGCCGCACAGGTTTTCGAACTAACCGTGATTGACCCTTACCTATCTCATCTGATGAAAAGTGCAGATGAACCGGCGCCTTATCACTTCGACAACACAAATTTTCTTTTTTTATCTCTTTCCCGCGACTTTTCCGAAGATACATCCTGACGCCTACATTTGCTTATCAGCAGACTATGTCACCGGATTCCATGCAAAAGAGAGAGAGAGAGCTTATTCAACATGTCTAGAGAAAGAAACATTTGCGAATTAAGTACATTAAAATCAAGTCTTCATTACCTACATACTGTTACGAAGTTTATTTCTCTCTCTTCTTCTCTCAAGTTGCTATATGTTTCCGGATTAAGGTAAACGATCCGGTATTAAACGATATTAAAATTGTACATCTATGTAACTCAAACTATGTAATATACAATAAATTAATTGTTACTTCTTTACATGGATTGAGGAAGCTTCTAAACAGGCGCAGAGCAGAACACTACGCGAATCCAAATCGTACTTGCCTTTTTACAAGGCCTCTCCAAATCGTACTTTTCTATTTACCTCTATAAAGCTTCACCAATGTCACAAAAGTAGTACTCAAGTAACCAATAAATCTGATAGCAAATCATCCTGAAATGTGAAATGCTTACCAATAATCACTGTTGTTTACTGATACATTGACAATATGAGTGAAAATGCGGACAAAATGTTATATTGATTATAAATTATAATCATCAGGTTATTTTAAGTAGGTTAGGTTAGGCAGAAATAATTTTAGTTTTATTTTTAATACATCTAAAGTAAATATGCATACCTACCACATTTTGAAGTCGGTGCCAGCCCTACTTAATAACTTTATTAATTAATTAAATACTTCCTTAATTTTTTACTGAAAACTAATAACTTAATCTTTTTTCATTCTAGTGTATGACATATTTTACATTTACTTACGCATTTTACGCTGTTAAGTCAAAGTCATGTTTTCCTAGTGACTGATACCACAAATCACATAGTTCTGAAGTCAATCTCCATGCGCTCGAGCAACGCACACATAGACACTGCTCACGGACACGATAGCTTGGATCGGTTGGGACCAGTGCGAGCGCGAGTGCTGTCCGCTCGAGACGCGTCTGAGAACTATCTGTTTTGTGCTAACTCAATCCCAAAAACTACGAAACCGATTTTGATGAAACTTGCGCTATTCCCTAAACTGTGCAATTCTGAAAATATCACATAAGTACATACGGGTCGAATTGATAACCTACTTTTTATCAAGTTTGTTAAAACAATTTTGATAGGTACCTTACCTACTTGTTTTTTCTATTCTATTATTGCATAATTTTGACAACTGGTTGCTTCCAATTTGTTATCGTGACGACCCAAATCTGTAATATACGACGATAGCATCACCGTCAGTCATTTCATTATGTATGAGTTGTGTGATATAGACACCACAAAAACAAAACACTGAAAGAGGAATTGAAATACTTGAAAGTTAAAACTTCTTGGTAAATGTGAGAAAAGATACACCTAAGTAACAACAAGTTGAACCAATCTTTAAAAATTTAATGGATTCGCTTCCTTTAATGAATATGTAATTGTTGAACTAATATTCGGCGGATTTCGTCTCAGAAACTACAATACTAATGTAATGGATATACCAATTGTCGCCGAACCGTTGACAGACGCGTTAAATTATAATTTGTGTAAATCGTAATAAGTATTAACAAATTATTCGTTTCAACTTACTTACTTATAATAATAAGCCAGGAAAACGGTCCGAACCGACCAGCTTCGTTCTTTTCCTGACTTACAATGAAACAGTTCAACTGTCTATTATATTTATTAATACTTATTACGAGTTACGCGAATAGTAATTTACATAATAAACAGTTGAACCGTTTGATTCTGTCATTTTGAAAATGTCACTAATCAAAAAACTTTCAACTCTTAATCGTTTTAGAACTTCTTGCCTAACTAGTCAACAATTAAACGGCTAACTTGTTATTTAATTGATATTTTCTTGTGTGAGAGGTCGAGAGTGTCGTGGGAACTGCAACGGCTCCCACGCTAATTACACGACTTTGGTTTGTGTGCTAAGCTGCCGCCTCATCAATGAAATCTCCCATTCATCAATGAAATTACAACTCATTGTTGTGTTATGGACAGAAATTAATTGTGTAATTGAGCGCTGTTAACCGAAAGTGGTTGATGTAAATTTACCTACACATACATGCGAATCTATTTTTGTCCAAATTCCCTGTTCGTATTTATTTATTTACCTTGAAAACTATTTCTATAAGACGTTCAAAAGTGAATTAATCTACCTATATCTAAAAAACTATATATTATTTAATTAAAATTAAACTAACTATGCGGCTTCTCTCTCATAGAGGTTTCGGTATGTTAAAACTATCAAGTACCTTTAAGTTTTAGTAAGTATGCGTATTAGTAGTAGGTAGTGTTTGCT
Organism: Choristoneura rosaceana; assembly: GCA_037349165.1. Taxonomy (NCBI): domain Eukaryota; kingdom Metazoa; phylum Arthropoda; class Insecta; order Lepidoptera; family Tortricidae; genus Choristoneura; species Choristoneura rosaceana. The sequence goes on from JAZBNJ010000026.1 coordinate 7,188,819, forward strand.
ATTTAAATATTCGGTAATTTACAAAGTATATTATAAAGTTTACTTCATCATATTGATATCTTTAAATTGTTTCTTCAAACAACTCGCGCGAAAATTGTTTTCTTAGATCAAATCGTTCGAACAAATTGTCTCGTCTTTTATTGCTTAAAATTATCCAACGCAGACGCATAAAGTAGGCAGACCAATAGCGTTGCCAGTCACTAGGAAATCATATGTACTCGTTGACTAGAACGAAAAAAGTTTTAAGTGATTAATTTCAATAAATGTACACTCCTTTTCATTTGCATTGCATCTTCATGGTCTTTGGATTAAAATATACGAAACGCTCAAAATTAAGCAAGCTAGAGACTATTTAGGTATTATCGTACTATAAGCACACAAGGGTTTAGAAGTTGTTGTGCAATTGTTATACAGTTCTGTTCGACCGCAACAGGACTGCTCCCATTCAGTCAGTAACCAATGTAGTGAGAGTGGAAAACCGGGTGCAAGGTGTCAGAGGAGAGCAGAACAAATCGTTTCGAGCTGTCCGTAATCCGTATACGACAGATTGAGCAGCTTTCTGCTGCCGGCAGCACGGTGAGACTTGTCGCACGCCGATAGCATTTTTGGCCAGGCCCTATACTACGAATTGCAAAACTCGATCTTTGTGTGAGTGATGCCGTCTCGCTGACGCTTATGTCATTCAATACGCCAGTGAAAGATATGGTGCGATACGAACTTCGATTTTCGAGTTTCGTAGTAGCCCCTCTGGACTGCGAATGAACAGCTTAAGGCTGCGTTTCCACCAGAGATGTGCGAGGATGTTTCGAGGAATATGTTTTTCATGATCCAGTAGAAACGCTTCATTTACCCAGCATACACCGACAAAAAAACGCCGCCAAAAAGACAGCTAAAAAGTAAAACATAATTATGCACTAAGTCAGCTGGTTGCCCGCGATCTCTATTCAATTCGATTCGTTTATCAGTATCTCACTATCCCGCGGGAACCATTCAACCAGTTTTACCATTCAACCAGAACTACATAGGCTAATTTTGCGGGAAATCTGCAGTTTCCGCGGGATAGTGATAAACGAATTCTTCTTAGATGTAGTCGTGGGCAACACAGCTACTGCATAATTATTTTTTATTTTTGGCGGCGTTTTCTTTTCAGGCGTTTTTATCTACTTTTTATTTTCTTTGTACAGAAATAGGTTCGCGTTTGACCACAATCACGCCTGATGGTAGGCGAAGATGTGGACTAAGATTTAGTATTGAGACTGCAGATCGCTCAACAGCGACAGCTTAAAGTTGTCGGCACTGACTGCTCTAAGCAGCCCGAGTATCGGAGGCCCTAAAATAAATATACGTGATCAAAACTTTATTGTTCCAGCTCGGGTCATGTGGTCTGCGCTGTGCGACGCCGGCGCGGCGTGATGCGGCGCGAGCGCGGGCTGGCGGGCCCGGTGACGTTCCTGCTGCTGCTGGCATGCGCGCGCGTACACGCCGAAACACCGCCAGAAAGTAAGCGCCATCTTTGACTCTAAATTAAGTATAAAAGATACTTTTATTGCTAAGGGGGGCTTGCGCAAATCACCCAGATAACTATAAAACCTAACTGCTAACCCCGGGTTAAGTAGTGTCGAAATGAATGAAACTTTCAGTCATGCCTAATCCCGGGTTGACGATTTAATTTTGTAACCGTGGACCGTGCGAGCTTCCCTAAACACTCGTGAAACTATTATAATTGACAAGTAATTTCGCGGCAACGTACCTAAACGCTTGACGAAGCTTAAAGACGCCGCATCCGCGCTCAGTTGATCTTGTCTTGCTCATAGCATTCTAAAGGTTTTGCTTTGTAGGCGTACATCTAGACGGTCAGGCATGCTTGACAAACATTCCAATAGTAGATTGTACAACAATAGCATAAAACGAGCCATTCTTTGATTTCATTGAGAAACTTCTATTGTTTGTGGCTGTTTAAACCTGATTGCCTTGGTCTTAGGCGTAGATTTTACTTTATGCACTAGAGCATAAATAGTTGTAGAGGCTTGAAATTAAGCAATAGATGAACGAGTTAGTTTGAAGGCCGACCCGAAGGGCAGGCCTTCGATAATACGAGTTCATTTATTCCATTTTTTGCCGGTGACTAAACATGTTTTTTTTTATTTCTTTCCAAATTTATATGCTATCAATTTCGGGATATACCCTTTCCAATAAAAAAAAAGAATTATTAAAATCGGACTACTGTGTAAAAAGTTATGCGTGATCATACGAGGGTCAAACTGAAAGTTCTTAGAAAATCAAAAACTGAGCAAACTAGCAAGTTATTAGTTTTATTATATCTTTTCAAAATAGTGTCCATTCACATCAATACACCGCTGCATCCGATGGAACCACTGAGAAAAGCACTTAGCCCACTCGTCCTTAGGGGTCTCTTCGACGGCCTTTTGAAACGCACCCACTGCTTCCTCGGTGTTCATAAAAAGTTTTCCTCGAAGTTTTTCTTTTGTTTTCGGGAATAAATAAAAATCGCAAGGTGCGAGGTCGGGGCTATACGGCGGGTGACCCAGTAATTCCACGTCTGACGTCACTAAATAGTCGATCGTTCGCCTGGCGGTGTGCGACGAGGCGTTGTCGTGGTGAAGAAGGATCCTACTTCGAGGTCGCTTCTCCCGAACTTTTTCCAATACAAGTGGCAAACAATTGTTAGTGTACCACTCTGCAGTAACTGTTTTTTGATCCTCTAAAACAATTGTCGCATAGTGACCTGTCCTTCCGAAGAACGAGGCCACCATCTTTTTTCCCACGCTTCGACCTCTCTTCACTTTAGTTGGCAACTCCTCGAAAGGAAACACCCATTGAGCTGACTGTCTCTTGGTTTCTGGATCATAACAGTAAACCCAGCTTTCGTCACCCGTAAGTATGTCGAAAACAGCATTTGAGTCACCTCCGTTAAATCTTTGAATCATTTCACGGCACCAATCAACCCGACGGAGTTTTTGGGCCTCGGTCAAATTATGAGGTATCCACCTCGCACAAAGCTTCCTGACCGCTAAATGTTCATGGAGGATTTTATGCACTTGACTCATACCGATGCCTAAGCTTGTCGGAATCTGCTGATACGTCACTCTTTTGTCAGTCTCTATCATACGCTGCACAACACTTATGTTATTTTCAGTCGTCGCCGTAGAAGGCCGTCCCTCACGCAGATCGTCGGTGAGATTAGTGCGACCACGTTTAAACTCATTAAACCAGTTGTAAATGGTCGCACGAGATGGGCCTTCATCATGAAAGGCCAATCGAAGTCTATCATAGCTTTCTTGTTGACTTAAATGACATCGAAAGTCATAAAAAATCATTGCACGAAAATTTTCGCGAGTTAAATTCATGTTGACGTGACGCAGACAATTTTCAATTTGCCGCCAAATCATAAAACAAATGACAAATGAATGAAATAAATACTCAATAATATTGGCAAAGAGTTCCATTTTCAAAATTTAAACTTACTTTTTTATTATATTGTTTACAAGTGGCCAGTTCTAAAAACTTTCAGTGTCGCCCTCGTACATAAAAAAAAATACGCGTCAACTTGAGAACCTTCCTCTTTTTCTTCGTCGGTTAAAAAGGGTCTAACATTGTTACGATTTGATGTACGAGGAATCTGAATCTGACTATCTCGAGCTATAACATGGCAGATTAATAAGAAACCTTCAACCTTGTCGCATTATATTTGGGACATAAGGAAGCTTTAAGGTGGATCAACTATTTCTTATTGTTATTCTGTCCCGTCGGACGGAGGGGACAAAAGTAGTACACTTTAATAGAAAAAAAATTGTGTCACATTATACCTACCTACTAACATGATCATTAGATGACCAATTATAGAAGGGGCTGCATGCTCGGCAAATTTTAATCCTATAAAGTTAAGGTTTAAAGAGTGACTCAGGACTTCCTAGTCCTATATATGTGACCGTTACTATATAAATATATGATCGGCTCTGTTATGAAAACAATACTTAATAATAATAAATAACATTAATAACATACGTCTGCGAGGGCCTACAATATTATTTACTATTTACTAACGAAAGAGGTTCAGCAGGGCAACTCGAAACTCGAAGTTCGTGGCCAGTGTTACCGTTTTTGGTATTTTTAGTACTAAATTGGTATATTTGAGGCTCCGAAGAATGACTATAGTATATTTTTAGTATTTTACTAAATATCGGTATAATATTGGTACAATTTCAACTGTCATGGTATTTTTTTGGTATATTCACCTGGCAACCCTGAAAAGGATAAGAAGAGCTACTCCGAAACACAACGTTCGAAGTTCGTGTGGTGCGGTCTCTCTCACACTTGTACTATTTAATACGAGAGCGAGAGGGATCGCTTGTAACAATCGTTCTAGACGGTTGTACTTCATTTAATCCGACGACAGACATGTTGAAAATAAATAAATTTAGTAATAATGATTATACTATTGATTTAGTATAAACAATTGTGATTAAAAAAAGTCTTTTATTTATTTATTTATTTGCAATATTTTCAAAATATGAAGCAAAGACTTTAATAGTATTTTGGTATAATAGTTTTTTCTTTTTAGTATTTTTTAGTAGATTTTAAATATTCCGTTGGTAGGTTTGTAGAATTTGAAACGGTCACACTGTTCGTGGCGTGCGGTCCTCGATCTCGTATTAAATAAATAGTATAAGTGTCAGAGAGGGACCGCACGACACGACACTTTGTAGTAGCCCTGCTGAGGGTTCGTAATTCGTATCATATTGATTAATATTTTTTTTTGGGTGCAAAGTTTTCAATTGTTCCAACTGAAAAAAATTATGTCACTTCATGATTGGCAATAGTTGCAATAGGCATGGTTACGTCAAGGCAAATAAAAAATAAACTCTCGTTTCGCTCCAATTCTTGTGATTGCGATTTTTAAACCTGATTTATTCCATTCATTGTCAATGACTATTTACTGTTAATGAGTATAAAAAATGGTCACCTTATCGATAATGCATAATATTTATTAAACCCGGTCGAGGCGTATCGCTTTATTACCAAATAAGAGGTCATTATTATCTTAATATAAATAATTCTTCTGTTCTGTACGTGTGTTTGTCACCTAACTCCTAAACGGCTGGACCGATAAGGATCAAATCTTATGTGCATATTTCAATAGGTTTCTGAATTGATCCGGTGTACTGCTATTTCGGACAGGACAATACAATATTCTGCACTACTAGTAATATTATAAATGCGAAATTTTGTGTGTGCGTGCGTGCGTGCGTGTGTGTGTTTGTGACGTGTGTTTATAACACTTTCGCGCTAAACTAAAACATCTGGACAGATTTAGATGCAATTTGGTATGCAGATAGCTAACTAGCATATGGGACAACGGCTACGTCTATACATCTAGATGTTCGCAACATTTTGCACGGGTACATTAATTATGATGTAAACGTGATCCACGCTGTAATTTTTGAGGGTCTACTGTGTCCTCGTAAATTCCATTCAACTTTGAGACATAATGCTTCACGCGAGAGAAGGCGCGAGAGAAGGCGCGAGGAGAGACTAGTATTTTTATATAATATAGTGCTCATATTTATGTGTTTGTCAAAAAGTGGGAACCGGTATATCATGTTTTTGTTTATGTTCACATCTATACCTACACCTACTTACACAATATGTAGAATTGCTAAATCATTTAACAACTCGATATACTTACCCGTTGAAGGTGATTGTTTTATATCAAACTAGCGTACCCGGCTAAAACACTACATCAAAATTATGATAATGGGCCATCTAGTGGGTCAAATTGCGTTTTCAGACCATCAACCAACGTGGTTTTGACATATCAATTATTTTAAGTGAAAATTGTTCTAGTCTAGGCTAATATAAAATAATTAACTTACTGTGTGTGGAGATGTGCAGGGCTACTACGAAACTCGAAACTCGAAGTTCGTGTCATGCGGTCCCTCTGGCACTCATGCTATTTAATACGAGAGCGAGAGGGACGGTACGATACGAACTTCGACTTTCGTAGTAGCCCTGGTAGTCTTATACATAACTGACAGTTACAATTGTTACAAAACCCATGAACATTTTCCATGGGTAAATGTTTTTCTTTCATTTTATTTTTTCGACAATTTTCAAATTTTTTTTTGTTGTATTCGGGACGGAGACAAATACAAGAAATCAAAAATCATGAAAATCGGTCCAGCCATTTTCGAGTTATAATTACGAGGGGTGATCCAAAAGTAATGATAATTGATTACTTTTAGTGTCCGAGTAAAGTAAAAAGAGGTTTTATTTTTTAAAGCGGTTATTGGCTAGTAAAATAAAAAAATAATAATTAAAATATATATGTCTGTCAGTGAGTTAAATGCATTTATTCGTGACTTGTCGCATTAAATTCGTGAAAATGGAGAAAACTGAAATGAGAGCCGTTATTAAGTACTTCAGTTTGAAAAAAAATTGTACTAAAGATATACACATTGAATTGGCGGGAACATTGGGGGTTTCTGCTCATCCGTATTCTATAGTTGCACGCTCGTGCAATGAGTTTAACTTGGGTAGGACATCAAATAAAGACGAACACCGCGAGGGCCGTCCGTTCATCGTCTGTACTGGGGATAACGTCAAGAAAATTGAAAATTTAGTTTTAACTGATGGAAAGGTGACAATCAGATATTTAAATGAAGTCACAGGGATCTTTTATGGCAGCATTCAAAGAATTTTAACCGAAGAATCGCACATGAAAAAAGTATCCGCTCGTTGGGTGCCTAGAATGTTAACTGACGACCAAAAGAAGATTCGTTACGAGAAGTCATTAGGCAATCTTGAAAAATTTCAAGCTGACCCTGAAACTTTTTTGCGTCGATATGTCACCGCGGACTAGTCTTGGATTCACCATTTCGATCCGAAGACCAAGCAGCAGTCTATGACGTGGAAGCGACCGTCTTCCTCGACACCGAAGAAATTCAAGGTCGCCAGTTCAGCGGGTAAAGTTATGGCGTCCGTTCTGGGATACCGAAGGAGTCCTAATGATCGATTACTTGGAAATAGGAGCCACGATCACAGGCTCATACTACGCCGAACAAATAAAAAGATTGCGGGAAACCATCAAAGAGAAGCGACAGGGCAAACTACGTGCTGTTGTACTGTTTCACCAAGACAACTCATCTCCTCATAAGGCCAGAGTTGCAATGGCTGCAATCCAGGACGCAAGCTTCGAATTGCTAAAATACCCCCCGTATTCACTAGACCTATCCCCCAGCGACTGTCATCTGTTTCCACGACTGAAGGAACACCTCAGAGGCAAAAAATATTTGAACGACAAAGAGGTCATAGCCGCTGTAGAGGCATATTTGGAGAGTCGCGAAAAAGATTTTTTTTTTTAATGGAATTCGCGGTCTGGAGAAGAGATGGATTAAGTGTTTAGACTTGCTTGGAGATTACGTTGAGAAATAAATTTAGTTTTCGGCTACTTGAGTTGTTTTACATATTAGTTATCATTACTTTTGGATCACCCCTCGTATAAGTGTTCGAATAAACAAGACTTTGTTTTGTGTATATAGATAACCTTATCACTTTAACATTCGTTTAAAACCATAATATGGCAGCTCGGCGTACCTAGAGTTACTAAAAGATGTCCGTCAGAATACACTTAAATTTTTTAAACTTGAGGTGCATGTTTTTAAGAATACGTCGGTTGATGTCTTGTGTAATTCGCTTCCTGCCAGCTCTATCAATCAGCGCGTGTCACATGCTGGGTTTGTTTGTGGAAGCCGCGGCTGTCTGTCGGCTCGGACAGCTTCTGTCGTGTCGCACTCGAGCCGGGGCAACGCCGGGGTCCTAGCTACTAGGTACTTCCCTAATGATACGAATAGAACCGCCCTTCACAGATTGATTTAAACAAATAGGAATTAAGTATATTAAATTTATGCATATTAATTTGAGTCTCTGGCAGCATGGTGAAGGGTTGATGGTCTGAGGTTGAACTCTGGTTGAGTTCGATGCGCGTCAGCGTAATGTGGTGGTGTTGGTAGCTGGGTTTATGTGATTTGTGTGTTCTTACACTGTGGAGGTGAAGGAGCTACATGAACACACATTTGTTGCACAGATGTAGATCTATATCATAAGGACGCGGTTGAGCAAAGTATTTTGTTTTAGGTGACATTGTTGCTTGTATAATAGTCCTATGATTAGAAAAAAAGCGTTGCTTTGGAATTGACTGGATAAGTTGAGAGCGAAGTAATTAAACAACGTACATAACAGCCGTTACCTCGCCGGATCATTCGCAAAAACTTCCGCGGCCATTGAACCGGCCCGCTGCCGTGGCCCGTGGGGCCGCTCGCGGGCGGTTTTATTTTCATTTATGTATTTGCACGGTGTGCTATTGAGTTCGGCGTGTTTGTATCGCGCGTTTTATCCGTCAGATAACGATTGGAGTCGATGTTGTTTGTTTGAGACGCCGCACGACGCTGCGACGCCGACGCCGCTGCGGACTGGAGTGAGGCCTTGTGTAGGAGGCGCCCGCGTTATCTCGCGAACTGACTCGAAATTCACTCGTCCGTGTAATAAGCAAGCTGATATCGATGTTCACAATTTAAATTACAGATGATGTTAATGTTATTCAACTGTATTTATACAATGTTTAAATTGGCACCTCATATTTTTCGTGTCCCGCAAAGATCGTGTGACATTCGTTACGATCGTGGAAATTATTTCTGCGATCTGAGGCTGCAATAAGTATAACATTGTTTATCATAGATTGTGTCAAATAAAATTATGTTCATATTCATTATAATCGAAGAATAAATATCAAACGTAAGATACGAATACGCAGACCAGAGCTACATAACTCTTGAGTCTGAGTTAACTACGCTGTTCCCAGGTTTACGGTTTAAGTAGTGTCAATCAAAATCAACCCCCTAATGGTTTTGAAAGACCTATCCAACGACACCCCACACTATAAGGTTGGATGAGAAAAAAAAATCATCCCCACTTCACTATGGTCTATGGGAGGTACTCTAAAAAAATTTTTTTTTATTTTTTTATTGTACCATTTTGTCGGCATAGTTTGCATATATATTCGTGCAAAATTACAGCTTTCTAGCATTGATAGTCCCTGAGCGAAGCCGCGGGCGGACGGACAGACAGACAGACATGGCGAAACTATAAGGGCTCCGTTTTTGCCATTTTGGCTACGGAACCCTAAAAACAAAACAACGCCAAGTTTTACAAAAGTGGCGCGTCCGTAATGCGCATCCGTTAGTTTTGTTAACTAAAATTATCAGGCAAAGGTTCGATGCGTTCGTTCAACCACTGCGATTTTTCGAATAAATAAAAGGGAGAAATCATTGAAATCTGAGGTAATTAAATTACTGTTTATAGAAAATACAATGAATTTTGAAAATGCATTATTTAGTTACAATATTTTTTATTTTTGTCATTTAAAAGCCTTTGCGTAAAAAAATCGCACTAGTGCGGTAAACTGTGCATTTTTCCGGGATAAAAAGTAGCCTATGTCACTCTGGTCCATAAAATATCTCTATGCCAAAAAGCACGTTGCACTTTCGCATTTATAATATTAGTATGGATTGGATAGGAATTTAACTACTTAAATGTAAATAAACATTCAAGGTTTTTATACATTCTAAAACTAGACTAGTGTATTTCAATACAGAAATGTAAATGTTTAGGTTTAGATAGTTTAATGGGGGGACTTTCAATATTTGACATTGTTTTGTTTCCATTTAGTTAAATACCTATCCAAACCAAGTATAGTCTTAGATGGATTGGAAAGGAGAACGATTAATTATTCGTGGCCACTATCTGGCACGTAGGTACTAGGTACGTTGTTATAAGCTGATGTCATGGGCACGGAGTCATGAGGGCATTTTCTTCGTGAGTGCTGCCGTGTGCCAAAGAATGCCTGCTTGGCGCCGAATTAAAATTATTATCTACCCACCTTATTAAACCCGTAACGTCATGTAGTTTTTGTACTGCTTTATGGTGTGCAATAAAGAATATTTGTATTTGTATTTGTCATGTGTAACGCAGTAAACATAAACGCAGTAAACATAACATTAACGCGGTAAACGTAACATTAACAAGCTGTTGCTGAAAAGGGTGACACTATTTACCGGCACGGACAATACCGACATGGAAATACCGACCCAATATTTCGTTTACACGCTCATACAAACTGGTGTCAAACTGACAAGAGTTTCTATGGGGCGTGTCATACGTGTATTGTAGGTCTGGGAAATAGTGTCACCCGCTGAAAATGCTACGCGCCATTTTTGTTAGAATTTCTCGATTATTTCATAAAAATTGAATGAAAATTGAAAATGTTGTCGCGTAGAACACTACTTAATATATAAATTAATGTGTCTACTCCAATAATCATTCGTTATAGACTTTTATTTTCTTTGAAACCTGTTAATAAACATTAATTCGTTTTTAAAGAATATAAAAGGCTATCACAAAAAATTGTTGGAGTAGACACATTAACTTTATATATTAAGAAATGTTCTATCAGAACTTTCTTTAAAATTTTTATTAAATTTTTATGAAATAATCGAGAAAAACTAATAAAAATGAAAGGTTGCCAGCTCAGTATCAGCAGGTCTGTATAAACGCTCTTAACGATTTTCCACCGCCATGATGGAATTTTATCAGTAAAGAATAATTCCGTGCTAAAAATACACGACAAATTATTGAAAATGAGGCTCTTTTAATTACACGGGGCTTTCTTCCTACGTAAAAGAGTTCGATAACACCGGTTTCTTCCGCATTGTTAATTTTTTTTAAATATATTTTCTTTCTTATGAAAAACAAGAAAAACAATCAGCTGCCGCCTAATTGGAGCTTCCTTGTGAAGGGCTTACATAGATTGTTATTTACAAAAACCATAATAGTACTTATTTGTTTATCTATCACGCATTATAAACATTGTAAGTGTCCATAGATCTGAATTCGAATGTGCGTTCAACTCAACACCTTGACATTTTATAAGAATGTTACGGATCTAAAATTGTAATAATTGAAACGAGATTGCAATTTATCTTCTTATTCTTGTTTTGACTGACTTAGAAGTAACTTTCACTTTTGTCTTGTAATGGTTTTACAATTCTAGCGACAAAAAATAAATCTAAATAACTTTTTATTAGATCAGAAAGTACTTATTCAAGTTTCAATGTACTTATACAACATACCTACATACCTAAGTACATGTTTTTCTATAAGTACTTATTCTAAAACTTACCCGTTCAGTATCTATTTTTATTGAAGATTAAAACCGGTTCTAAGCTTATTTAGTAATGAGTAGGGATCGGAGTTTTCATAGCATGGCAAGACGAAAGAGAAGTGTGGAGTCGACTGAACATTACTATTAATACTAATATGCTTTAATTTCTATTAATACTAATATGCTTATTACTAATATGCGAATGCTTTCTGTCCGCAAGCAAATGAGATTTGAATCTTTAATATTTAAACTATTCTGGAATTATCCTTTGGAATTCTCATTTTTCTGCCATGGTTACCTGTTGTTTACAAAGCATTTTAACATGTATCTAACACTGGAAGACAGCTGTCGAGGTCAGTGACCGAAGCCGAGACAACCCCTTTTAATCTACGACCCTCCGTTCAATACGACATTGTTTAGTGCCCCGGTAGTAAACTCGCATGGTACCTACCTACCTACCTTTCTACCTACACGAAGCAGGCAGCCGCCTGAAAGATCCGCATACCTAAGAAAGAATGTTTTTGGTGTCTTAAGTGATAATATTATTGCGTAAGCACGCTGTAATTACCACAAATATAGCCTGGTAATGAATAAAAAGTACTTAGGTGTGTGATTTTAGAATACACATTTTTATTACGTTTGAAAAACTTGACACTTTTGAGGGGGTGTTGTTACCACACGAGTCATTGCTAAATACTTATTTTTACGTGAATGCTGTTATTCTTGAAAATAACCTTTTTACACGAAACAGGCAACAGCCAGAAAGTTCCGCATACTTACCAAAGTCTGTGTTTTGACGATTTAAGTGGTAATATTACTGCGTAAGCATGCAGAAGGTTAATCCACAAATAGAATCTAGTAATAAAAGTACCTAATTAAGTGATTTTAGAAGACGTTTTAGGTACGTGTTAGGCTGTTTGTTTATAGGGTTTATACGGTAACATTGCAAGATGTGCATGATGTAGGTATGTCCGTTTTTACTAATTATTACCTAACATTTTCGAAATCCTTACCTATTTTTACGTGCTAAATGTTATTGTTGAAAATATGACTTGTCGAAAATCACGTCACGAGCGCTGACGTTCAATGGAGATTATAATTCTGAAAAGCGATAAGGCAAGCAAACAAACACCGTTGATAAAAATCGTTGGCGCCTACGTGTTTACATTTTATTCTGTTCGAGTTTATTATACCCAACTAAGCTAATTTGTTTTAAAATGTAGAAACTGTGTACTGGTAGAACGCTTTACATTTCAATCTGGGTTTAAACTGAAATGTTAAATTCAAATTTAGTGGTGAAATTTTCAAGTAACAATTTTTAGGAAATTGTTTGATTAGAAAAAAGCTTTTATTAATAATTATAATAATATAATATATGCCATGTATGTACTTAAAATTTAAATCAGGAAAATTACCTCAAGCTGATTATCATTTTACCTATAGGTTGAAATAAACCTCAGTTGTAGGATAAACTTTTTTTTTTTTTTTTTCACGGGACAATTCACACCAATTGACCTAGTCCCAAAGTAAGCTTAGCAAAGCTTGTGTTATGGGTACTAAGCAACGGATAAACATAATTATATAGATAGATACATACTTAAATACATATTAAACACCAAGACCCGAGAACAAACATTTTTATTTTTCATACAAATATCTGCCCCGACACGGGAATCGAACCCGGGACCTCAAGCTTCGTAGTCAGGGTCTCTAACCACTAGGCCATCTGGTCGTCGACTACTGTCACCGCTTTTTACACTTTGCTCAATTAACGTTTTATTTATGCACTGAAATTCTATGAAAAGCATATTCCTAGGTGTGCTTACAATTCCATGAACTTTTTGTGTTATCTACGTATGATGTTCGTATGACAGCATAAAAATTCCCGCTGGTAAATTTTATTTAGGCATGTTAACCTGTTCGAGTCGGTTATACTCAGAAGTCAGAAGTTGTTAGTGATTTTTGTCCTTATTGTAGTGCGTACAAACATCATTTTTAACAGACTTCAAAAAAGGAGGAGGTTATCAATTCGGTTCTATTTTTTTTTAATGTTTCTTACCTCAAAAGTCCGTCATTAATGAAACAATTTGAAAAAAAAAAAATTGCGTTCGTCTAGGAATGTCTTCAATTAGGTCCCTTAAGCACCAAATCAGGATCTGATGATTGGATCTTAAGGAAATTGAAGGAACTCTTCAAATGTTGTAGGGTAGGGACACCTATAGTAAATTGAATATATTTAGTAGTAACTCGTGCATTTGCTCTTGAAAATCATCATTTGGTGAAGTGGAACTGATGATGAAGACCACAGTTGACCATCGGAGTTACTACTCATTAACAAGTGGGTATTTCACGGGTTACATTTTAAGTACCTACTTTGACATAGTTGCTAAGCAACATATTAATATATATCTATTAATATATTTACAATTAATAAATTTATTCTCCTCGTAACGCATATGGTAAAACGGCCCGGGTGGTGAAGCACTAGGACTCCTCAATAATGAAGGTCTCTGCATCAGAAAAAGCAATCTTTCGTAAAAAGTGACGAGCAGTTGATCTTAAACTATTGTATCTTAGATTATTCGCACTAAATAGCGTGAAAAAAAAATTATAACAAAAAATTGAACCGACTACGAAAAACCATGAATAAGTACATTACTGCAGAGGCCATGAAGTTAGGGATTGATGGACGAGTTCGGGGTAGATCCATTAATCCGTCCATCCATCCATCCATTCGTCCGTTCATCCGTCCGTCCATCCATTCATTCATTCATCCATCCATTCATTCAATCATTCATTTATCCATCCATCCATCTATGCATCCATCCATCCATCCAAACATTAGAGGTTGTTTATCACACTGACTGTGGACAAAACCGAATTGACCCGGATCAGTGTACTCGCGATGAAAGGAAGTGTTGCGGCGAATGCCGTGTTGACATTTTGCGGACTGCGGTATTCCCCGCCAATCGAAACTGTTGAGGAAAATGACAACTTTTTGCAGGTTTCAGTGTACAGTTACCTAATTGCGGAAGTTTCTTTTTGATAATAAACAGATGCTTAATTAATAGTTTAATATCGGCATCCAACAAAGTTTTCAACTTTAATAAAGCAATGGATGATTCAATAGGATTTTGTTGAAAAAAAAGTCTTTTAATATATACTTATTTTGTTGACTGTGCTCATCCAACATTTGTCTACTTATACCAAATTCAAAGTAATAAAACTGCTAGAATTGGGTTAAATTCGACTTCTAGGCCAGGATTAGACGTAAACAATGGCTAACACGACCTGTTAAAAAAAAAAAATCCTGTACCTATAACAAAGTTGCGAAGCCTCACGAACCTTTATATGTTTTCGTTATTGACATCTACTTGAGTAGATATAAGAATTTAGATAAACTGCCAAAATCCTTGTCGTCGCGAGGTACTTGACTCTTATAGAAGAAACACAGCTTACAAGTACTTACTTACAATAATCGAAATAGAGTTGTTAGGTAGAAACTAAAAGAGCCACAAATAATATGCTATAATTTGCTCAAATTACCATTCTTTATTTAGATATTTAAGCTTATTTATCTCCATAGTAATAAAATAACACCTGGTAATGAATTTTTAGTATCATACAGGCACGCAAATACTGTTACAAATTGTACCTAGGTACAATGTGTTGCAAGTAATAATACTTAATATGTAGTAAGTTAGTAACCGAGTAACTAAGTATTATTTTTAGCAATCAACAATGCAATATTTTGTATTATTTGTTGCACAGTTTATAATGCAGGCGTCTTGAACGTATGTGCTTGTAGTATTTATAGATAGTTAGTGTGTAAGCGAGAGTTAGTGTTACAATATTGCGGTGGCCATGACCTACCTCACGCGAGCAATGCGTACGCGCTGTGCGGGTCGCCTCGCTCTTCAATACGGCAACATATGGACATATTTCATAATAAGAGAAACCACTATCAAAGCCATAACGACCTAAATAGAATACAAGACAAGCGCTTGTATGGAACGCTGGAGGCATCAAAGACATTAACGACGTTGATAGTCTCTTCACTCTGCAGCTAAATAAGGACACTGATAATGTGAGAATCAGAAGTTTTGTTCGAGCCCAGACCAGCCTCAACCGTTATCGTTCGCCGAAATTTAATACGAAGTCTTTATGACAACCGTACAAAGGACCATTCAGTGTCATCTTACGAGTAAACACCACGTTACGTCGCAGCTCCCAGTATACATGGGTAACTGGAGTGCCTGACTGCGCACCGGCCTGACCTAGGTCATTCATGAGAGTGGTAACACGATAACTAGGTGACCCCTCATAGTTTGCTGTGTACCTACTCGTACCTACCTATATGAGTCGTCGACGTATTCTATACACAAAGACCACCAAAGACGGCTTTTGTCAAATATTTAGGTTACTCTTACATCCCGTTTCGGATCTGTACCTCTACCATGAGTTTACAGTGACCGTACGCGATAGCCACGGCGTAAATTATTTATTGTACCTATGGCGAATTGTACAGCGCTTCTGTCACTGTAAACTCATGGTAACCTAGTGGTACTGTATTCGCCTGTATTGAAAACTAGTTATGGAAGGCCTTTCCTTACCCACGTTAAAAAGAAATTACCTATAACAGAACCGATAATTTAAATACAATGTCGATTTTTCAATCGATCAAGTGTCTTTTACCACTTGAGTATTAAATGGCTTGCCTTAAGAATTGGATCTCCTTGTTATCCATAAACTTGTTCCTATTTTTTATGTAAGAAGAAGGCAAACGTGCAAGCGGGTCATCTGATGTGAAATGATCACCACCGCCCATGAGTACCAACCACTCCAGGAGAATCATTGGTCCGTTGCCGGCCTTTTAAGAAAGTATATAAGCCCTTGTATAAGCCTAATTTAGATAGTTTTGGTTTCGTTAGTAAAATAGTAACTTTCGTGATAAAAACAATAACAACTTTAAGTACATTGTTGTAGAGGCTGGAAAGTAAGCAATAGATGAACGAGTTAGTTTGAATATAAAATAGGTAGTTTTGGATACTGGATTTAGGTTATTTGTGGCCACATTTTCGAGCAGTGTCGTAAAAACACATTTGTGATTTAAAGATAATACGGATATTATAATTAATTGATTTAAAAATAATTAAAAACGATGCATTCGGAATTCGGTGAGAAATGCGTTAAGTAAAAAAACTTAAATTTTATGACAGTCAGTTTTCAGAAATACTATTCAATCAATGCTGTATAATTTTCCGCTAACGTCTTTCAAGTAAAAAAAATATATTACGAATTCATGAAATAACAGCAGAGTAGGTAAATAAACACACTAACTTAACCAGTGAGCTAAGACTTTAACCTCATCTGAACTTATCATCCGGTGAGATAGAGGTCAATCGTTGGTCAAATATACTGAGCGGCACATTTGGCCCACTCTACATACAAAATTACCTATTTCTGTATACATTTGAGGGCCAGATTTTTTGCCGCTTAGTATATAACGAAAAAGAAAAATTTACAGTCATTTAAAATAAGTTTCGTACAAAATAACATCACCATGAAATGTTATCTCTAACAAATATGTTAAGTATCTCTGCTCGGCGCCTACGGCTCTCTTGCCAACAACATATTTTTTGGCAAAATGTACCTATTCTTTTAAGCTGTCCTCATATATATTGAACGTATCAAAATAACTGCAGCGATAGTGGCTCTGAGCGAAGAAAACTCGTCGAGCTCTCTGATAATACTTGACCTACCACACGCACTTTCGAGTATTATTGATATTCTACTGATAGCTTATAAGTTATAATGTTGCTATATTACATGAGGTATTTGCACTTGGCTCAGCGAAAGCCGGGTTGTGATAGATAATAAAAATTTGTGAGTTTGGCACATTTAATCAAAAATGAAAAACATATAGTTAAGTAAGTACATAGTAAGTAAGTACTTTTTTCCCGCGGCTTCGTCCGCGTGCAATTCGGTTATCGCGCGCTGTTCTCTCGGGAACTGCATTAAGTAGTCTATGTCACTCTCTGGCTCAAACTATATACTATATGCCAAAAATCACGTCAATCCGTCGCTCCGTTTCGACGTGAATGACGGACAAACATACAAATATAACATACACACTTTCTTATTAATAATATTATAAATATACGCCTAAAAATAACTAAGAAATGCATAGAAACGTGGATGCTATATGAATGTGTAGGTAATTACCGAGAAAATATGAAATTAAATCTTGATTCTTGATTATTTTGGAATACATACCTACTTGTTTTATTCAATTTTGATATTATAATTTTATTTAAGTATAAACTTTAAGGGTAAGTTCATAATATTAATATGAAACGAGATGATAATGTGCGTGAATTGAACATAATTAATTGATTAAAAAAATAAAGGTAAAAAAACTAAGGTGATAACTTTGACAGAGCTCCTCTACGTGATGCTCCTATTCCTATGTATTCCTCTTTGCCTCTGCCGCGATACTAACCTGACGTATCTACTTAAAACATAAACATAACTATCGCCAACCTACCGTTTTGTATTTAAGTAAGGACTCTCAATTTACTAAACGGACAGTAAAAAAAACAATTCTACTCATTTTTTTTTATTTATCACTATAAAATGCTACTGAAGAATGAAATACCAAAATAGAATATTATTTATGTTTTACGTTAAAAAAAAACTTTAAGGTGCTACATTAACATTACTTTTCTGTGGTATTACCATGTATTACGGCAAAATTTTAGGGCTTTTGGGCGAACTTGACGCATAATAAGTACTTTACGTACGTACGTTGCACGTCTCTTTTTGTCACTTTTCTACAAGCTGTAAACCACATTTTTTTGAACTCTGCCAATTTTTTAGCTTCTCGGCCATCCTACCTTATGTTCGGTGGCGGAGTTCTGTACCCTTAGTGTAAGTTTTCGGTTACAAAATACGTCTCGATCGAGTTCGCGTTAAAATCTAAATTTGTATGGAAACATGAATAGCGCCTCTAGCGGAACGTTTGCTATGTTCGTGTTTCCATACAAATTGAGATTTTCACGCGAACGCGATCGAGACGTATTTTGTAACCGAAAACTTATACTAGGGTCTGCGCAATTTGGTGGATTGTTTTCGAACGAAATCGTTGTATTTTGAATTTAGTAGATCCACGGCCTGCAGGGCTACTACGAAATTCGATGTTCGCGCCGTGCCGTGCGGTCCCTCTGACACTTTTACTATTTAATATGAGAGCGAGAGGGACGATACAATACAAACTTCGAGTTTCGTAGTAGCCCTGCTGAACCATATTATATGCTTTCGATAAACGGGAAGCAAACGTTTTTAGGTGCATTCTTTTCCACAAATGTCGCCCGCCACCAATAGTTTCGTTAATGTGTTATGAATGTTTATGTCAATAAAGGACCTGAATTAAAGAGTTACACATTATAGTATTTTACGAGTCGGAATACAATTAGTTTTCCTTAAAAATCATAATAAGGATACATTTAAAACGTATACTTATTGTGAATTGATATATTTAGTTTCAAAACATACCTACTGTTTCAATAAAAAAATAAGTAGGATGGGTTTGTGTACCTACATATAAAATAGGAATTCTTAATGTTTCATTCACTGATTTCGCTTCGTCATTTTAATTATGAATCAGCGTATTATGATAAATGAAAGCTTAAATAATTAACTTAATCGCTTTTAAAGCTGACGGGACAATAAGCTGCATATAAACTAAAGAGCCGGGAAACAACCAAGCTATGTTTTTAACTTGAATGTAGAATTTGTAGCGTTAGGAACTTGACTCTTCTTGAGTGAGACCTATGGCGCCACTACGAAATTCGAAAAACGAAGTTCGTATCGTACCTCTCTCGTATAAAAAATAATATTAGCGTCGTAAGTATGAAAGGGCATGATTATTGTGAAAGCGCTACTGATTTCACGTTAAAATGTTTTTAGTGGGGATATTTCAAGTACTTTATGTGTCTTTATTATATCACGCCCCACTATGCTATATTCCCGTACAGACAGACGACAACAAACTAGCTACTAGACCAAAGGTAGACTAGTATTATTATTATGGCTGCATTATAATAATAAAATATGTGGTGTAAAACCTCATCTTAAAGGTTTATAAATCTTATCTATAGTCCGACTAATAACATGTAAGTCTCATTAATATTTATTATTCACATATTCGTATCGCTTTGTTATTTGAATGTCGACTAAAATGCAGTTTCAAGGTCCCGCTCGGCTCTATCGTGTGAAAGATTGGGTTTTTAGAATAGTTTTGTTTGTGCTCTGATAACTGACGATATCATTTAGTATTTTTTTTCGGCGCAAGCGTCGGTGCGTTGCCTGGGCTCTCCCCCCCTCCCTACCTCACCGCCCCTGCCGCTCTGACATTCATGTGTGATTAATCACTTCAACACCCATTCACTCACTAGTCTTACTATACTCCGTTTAATTTAAGGTTTGAATTAACGGTCAAATTGCAACACACACGTTTCTCGGTATTTCGAACACAAATGGACTAAAAATACCTACATGTATAGGTAGAGTCATTCACAGTGAAGCGTGCCGTGGTTCTTCTTATTTACAATGTCATTAATGTCTAATTTTGACAAAATCACGCGTCTTCGGGGATGGCACTAGGTATACATTTATTAGCGTTATTTATTATGTTTGTATTATAGAAGTAAACACAATTTTAAATAGTTCCATTGCTTAAATTAAAAACGTGTGCAAATTTTACCATAAAGTTTCAAATAAAATAAATGGAGTAACTATACGTCGCATGTATTAATTTAACAGTAACTTAGGGGTGTCCACTTTGAAAAAACATCGATGTTTTTTTTGATTCAATAATTCGGGACTGTACATCGATGTCTTTTGATGTATCGTATAAAAACATCAATGTTTATATCACAAACACACTATATATAGGTATATAAGTTAAAGCAGGATGGAAGCTACGAAGCTATGATCGAAGTATAGAAGCTATGAACGCGCGCTCTATACGGCCTCAGAGGCCATGTAGAGCGCGCGTCTGTGTGAGTGTGTTCGTTTCGATCGATTTGTTCGTAGCTTCCATACTGCTTTAGCTTATATATATACTGTGTTACGAAGCTGTAGTCATGTGAAAATTAAGTTGAAGTCGTTATCATCGATTCGATGTTTCATGAGAAAACATCGATATATCGAGTTTATCGATAGCTTTCAAAACATTTGATCGATTCGATGTATCGCATTGTAAATAATAAACTTCGATGTTTTCGATGCATCGATGTAGGTATATCGAATATCCCTACAGGAACTTTTTTAAAGAAAAACAAAAAGAAACTCAGACGCTCTATCATTCGCGTTGGTATTCGTACTAATATTATGTATAAGTAAATGCGAAAGTAACTGACCAACTGTATGTATGTCTGTTATTAACTCACTTCAAAAAAAGGAGCAATACGGTTGTATTTTTCTTTTATGTTTGTTACCTCAGAACTCCGTCATTTATGAACCGATTTGAAAATTTTGTTTTCGTTCGTCTAGAATGCTTTCAATTAGGTCCCATAAGCACCAAATCAGGATCTGATGGTTAGATCCTAAGGAAATCGAGGGAACTCTTCAAATATTGTAGGAACGCCTATGGTAATTTCGATATATTTAGAAGACTCGACTGTCCAAATGAGGGTTATTTTGAACATTGTATCCGTGCGGAGCCGGGCCCGGGCGCTAGTCTCAGATAAAGATGAAGCACATCGTCGTTTAAACAGCCTGATGAACCTGACCACGTATTACCACGGCGCGGCGCCGTAACGTGAAACGGCGCGACGCCCGGAGTGCAGCACGTTGCAATTACGGTGTTCCACACGATGTACATAGGGCGGGTCAAGTGCTAGGAACCGTATTACACGACGTGGCGACGTTCTGAACTCCGGCGCTGCGCTGTTTCACGTTACGGCGCCGCACCGTTTCAAGTTGCGACGCTCCGCGGTGGTGATATGGCTAGGCTCAATGCTGCAATGTGGAACTTGGGTGTTATTAGACTAGTTTTGGTATGCGAATATGTATCAGTGACTCCTTTTACAGGTAATAATTGTTTTGGGACGCCCTTATAAAAGATGCGTGTAGCTCTAGATATGTTTGCTGAGACCTGAGCGTACCGTCTCGCGATGTCTCCACCGGGTATAATGTCGCGACCAGAGGGGCTACTACGAAATTCGAAAATCGAAGTTCGTATCCTACCGGCCCTCTCACTCACGTTTGGAATAACAAGCGGCAGCGGGACGGCATGACACGAAGTTCGCATTTTATACTTCGTAGTAAAGGGCCTGCAGGGCTACTACGAAACTCGAAGTTCGTATCGTACAGTCCCTCTTGCTCTCCCATTAAATAGTGTAAGTGTCAGAGGGACCGCACGACACGAACTTCGTGTTTCGAGTTTCGTAAAGTTCTGTTGGGCATCGTAGGGCACAGTTTGGGAATCTTACTACTTTTTTTCACAATGCAACAGAAAAAGAGACTTAACATACAGATGAAAAAATTATGCTATAAGGGTTTCCAATTTGCTTTTTAAGGCACGGAACATTTATTTCAAAAACATTCACAAAAGCGAGAAATAAGTAAGTTACAATATTTTTATTATTTTCTGTTTTACTTTTTTCTGGAGGCAATAAAGATTTTTGAATTTGAATATACAAAAATTTTATAACAAAAAATAAAACCGACTGCAAAAAACCATGACCAGAACCAGTCGGTTCTATTTTTTTATTATAATTTTTTTTAAGCTTTTTGTTGTTAGTAGGTAGTCTAAGATGCTAAACACCTTTTACGAAAGATTGTTTTTTCCGATGCAGAGACGTTCATTATTGAGGAGTCCTGGTGCTCCGCCACCCCTTCCATTTCACCGTAATGAAACATTACGACGAGCATAAATTGCTTAGCAACTGTGTTAAAGTAATTGAAATTCAACCCGTGAACTACTTGTTATTGAGCAGTATCTTTGTTGGTCAAATGTGGTCTTCATTATCAGTTCCACTTCACTAAATGATATTTTTTAAGAGCAAATGCACGAGTTTCTACTAAATATATCCAAATTACCACAGGTGTCCCTACAATATTTGAAGAGTTCCCTCGATTTACTTAGGATCCTATCATCAGATTATGGTTTGGTGCTTGTGGGACCTAAGTAATTGAAGGATTCTTAGACGAACGAAAAGAAAATTATCAAATCGGTTTGTAAATGACGGAATTCTGAGGTAAAATTATAACCTCCTCCTTTTTCTTAGTCGGGTAAAAAGATGCTTCCTAGGTACTCAGAGGGAGAACGTAAAATTTTCGTACGAGTAGTAAAGTAGGTACCTAAGTATATAATCTCCGTATATAATCATTCTTGCTATTGGTGAAAATTTCAAGAAAATTCGTGCAAAGGTTATCGAGATTAGTCCCAAAATCCCAATTGCACTTTAGTGTGCTTTGCTGATACATACTGCTTATAATAACAAACAAGTGTTAAAATGTCGTGTCGGATATTTGAGCAGTCTCTACCTCTCATTCGCCAAGCGACTGAATAGCAAGTGTAACGCGAGATAACAAACTTTGATCCAAAAATGCTACGAACATCTTCACGATTTCAGTGATGTTATTCATAGCTGTATCGTAAGGCACTTACTCGGGTGACTTTACATTTTTGATGATAAATTCTAAAATTACACGGCGTAGTCTATTTTAGTGCACAGTAGGTACTGTTTACTTTCCTAATCACAGGCCGCGCAATAAATAGACGCAGTGAGGCTCGCTGTTAAATATATCTCGGCCTACTTTCTAAACAATCACAAGAAATGGGTCTTGGGGTTGTTCGTAATTCGTCGGTGACGGTCTAGTCCGGCCCTAGCTTGAATTTATAGTTACCGCACAACTAACAACAACCCCGCCGCATAGATTTCCGTCGAGTCTAGCCATTAAGGTAGTTTAACCCATAACTATCCTTGAGCACAAATTTAAGACGGTACCGATTGCGTTAACCCTAATCCAAACTATACTAAAAATAAAAAGCGACAAGACATAATGGTACAGAGTTTGTTTATTTATTTTTGAGGTTAAATAACAAGAATTTGAATTGAATGGGTTATTGTAATATAATTACATATGGAAGCAGATATACACTATCATATTGCTGTCCTTATTTGGGTGCCATATGTGAGCCTCTGCCTTAGTTTTGTTAAATTATTTGCTTCTTAATCATAATTATATTATTAGAATTAGATGTATATACGCGCACACACACACACACACACACACACATAATAACAACTGCTATGCAGTTTGGCAGAGGTTTATAGTATTTCTGTACTTCTTTTGTTTTTGTAAATAAATAAATAATTAAATATGGCGCAGATGTCGTTTGTTCAGCAGTGGACCTCTTCCGGCTGATGATGATATCGACACACACACACATTATAATTGCAATCATTGTTGATTTAGTAAAGTCATTTACTTACAAGTTTATTTTTACATTCTTATTTTAGTAAGCATGTGCAATTGCCTCGAATTAAGGGAAAGATTTTCGGCCTCTCGATGATGTTTACCTTCATCAAAAACATTAATTGTTATGAGTAACACACGCACTGCAGCAAATTGTTTACACCCTGTCAAGTTCCAAGAATCCGGCGCTGCAACAACCGAAACTGCGAGACAAACAAGAAGCCGGAAACTAGCGGGTTGCCAAAGTATGTCACTCGTATTATTAGAAGTACCTGGGCGACCGAGTTCCGCTCGAGTTAAAACTCGGTTAAACAGCGTTTTCCCAGAGATAAGACCAAGCTAGATCGATTTTTCATCTCCGAAAACCTCTAGATACCAAATTACATCTAAATCGTTGAAGCCGAAGAATTGCTCGTTTAAACGTATTAAGTACCTACATAGATTAGATATATGTATTAGATAAATAAATACTCGATCTTCGTGTTAAGTTTAATATTATTTGGTTATCGTATCGGTCAGTTAATCTAACTATCTATCTAAAATATACGTACCTAAATGAATAGCCCGAAAACGGGATTTTATTGCAAGAGTACAGGGGCGTACCCAGCTTCTGGCCTAGGGGGGGGGGCAAAGTCAGATTTTCTAGGTTAGATCGCCCGCGCTTGTTTTGTCATACACAAAGACACCTACATGAAATGAAACACAAGGTGTAGGGCAAACACCCGCAAGGGATCCTGCTTCATAGGTAAACGGGGCATACCTAATATATTCGCTTATTATTTCTGGTGTACAATAAAGAGTATTTGTATTTGTGTATTGTAGAAAATACAATTTCCAGCGGGGGGGGGGCAGCGGCCCCCCCCCCCCTGGGTACGCCCATGCAAGAGTACCTAATAAAATGCACGAAATAAGAACTAAAAATAGGTTCAAATGTTCATATACCTACATAATATCCGAAGTTACAAAACTGGTAATTCCTGGAACGGTCTGACTGAAGTACTACGTCTGTTGTAGAACTTCAGACTTATGAGGCTTAGCTACCAAGTAAAAAAAAAACCATAAACTGAACTGTGAGAACTATGAAAATATAAGCATAAATAGATATTTTAACGTCAAAGTTATAAAGTATTGTGAGACTGAAAAGCACGTCTTGATAGAACGGCTGCTGACTTGAGAATGAATTTTGTGCATATTCGGAAATTGAAATTTTGAATTGAATTTTTAAATGAACCGAAACATGAATTTGAAGAAGAGGTTGAAAATCAACAAGGCTTGATAAGCCTTGTTACAAAGTTAGTCCCTAACGTGGCTACTGTATCGGATTGAGCCATAATTATTATTGTATCTTTATTGTGCCCAGGGGTTAATTAATTTACAAGGGAGTGTTTGCTTGTTTAAATAACTTTGACGTAAGTTAACATCAGAACAGTTTGCTTTCATGCCGAGCACCTACTGAGATGAAATATTATGGGTCAGATATCGTGCGTCACTGGCGTATTAGACAAATAGTTATAGTAGGTAGTATCAGTGCCGCAATGGGCGTGAATGACGTACGAGGTCGCTGCACTAGGTGGGTACGGTATCGGGGGCCAGGCAGGTTGCAAGCATCTCCTAGGCCCCGAATCTGCCCAGCTACCGCTGGCAGCGGGCCGCTGCCATCGCGCTAACTAACGACTGTGAACGCAAAGGCAGTGCGGTCGACGACCGGCGCTCGTCATCTTTCGTTCCAATTAGTGCTAGCTACGTACATACATAGGGTATTTACGACGGGCCCCCGATATGGGCCTCTCAAGCCTGTATACACAAAAAACACTACACACATAAACAATTATTAGCAATGCGACTTCTAACATTGCTACTCTCTACCTGAGCGCATGCGCGAAGTCCGCTCCACTTTGTTTTTGCGTTCAATGTCAGTGTATCGGCTAATTTTATCGCGCCTCGCACACGCTACGTAACGATCTTGTTTGATGAGGCCAAAACACGGTTTGTTTTGGTTTCTGTCTACCCAAAATAATTTTAAACGGTAATGAATTAAAAAAATCGTTTAGATTGCAGCTTCAATGTCAATCAAGGACATTGGTTTTAGTGACATTCCTAAGGTCTAATTTCTTGTATCCTGAGGCATCGAAAAATATGTATTCTTCAATTAAATTTATCTATCGCTTTTTGATCTCTCAACTCTAAATTACATTTCCATCTATAGTTTCACTAATTCTGTGCCAGTAACGATTTTTAAGCATACACACACATACGTTGGACTTTTTCGCTGTCAAACAGTCAACAAGAAAACTGCCAAGAAGTTGGCCTTCACATGGCAACCCACCTGACTGCGCGTATTTCATATAACGTCGTAATTTAAGCGATTAGCCATTATATTATACATCGTTAATATTTGAGAATGCAGTCGTAAAAACATTTCAGAGAAAGAAAGGCATCCTTTACATGCCCTACAATTGCTCAATATATTACGTTGAGAATGTTTTATAAGGCTGCGTTAAATAAATATTAGCTCATGAAACGCCGAGACCTGTGCCCGAGATCGAGCAAGAGGTTAAAAAGGAAATTGAAATAATAACTGTTTGAAGTGCAAGCTGATCAGTATCGATTATGGTAAATAATTTCTTGTAATGTATCCGTAAATCCGCCCGCATTAGACAAGACTGCCAGGAAAATTGTGCAGTTCGTTGACTTGCCAAGGCTGGACAGTGAAGAGTAAATATTAGAGGTGATAACGACGGTAGACCAGCAAACGCAGTTATATGTGATTGTTGCTCACAGGCTCACACACGGGCACATAATCGTCATAATAGATAGCTCATAGACTACAGTCTACACTAATGAAGCCGTTAGTAACTTAATCTCAAAGTAGACACTCCTACGTGTTCGCGTTTACTGTACCACCTGCGTCATCACTGGAATTGTTTTATCAAACAATGGAGCGTTTGCCTATGTCGTCAGCAGAATCTGTTGAAGTGTTTGGGCATATGGAACAATTTTGGATACAAGAAACAGCGCGGGTCGTATGGAGTTATTACGCCTCGGCGGCTTCGGCGAATACCAGTTAAGGATTTGAGTGTGGGAACGGCGACGGCCGACATGCGGTCGGGTCGGCGCAGGCAGCGGGCAGCGCGAGGTGAACGTGCCGGCACGCCGGCATCCGCGTCACGATACGACGAACAAACGCTTTTCGTCGCTATTTCCGCAACAAGTGTTGTTTTGCGAGCAGAGGCCCGAGCGGGCGAGCGACGCCTTTCCACGCCCGCCGCCCGCCGCGCCCGCGACGCACTTCCATCGATGTCGATGCCTAATCATTAGTATCTGCTCGTATAATAGAATAACAGCTTGCCATTGATGTGACCATTAATAATAATTGACCTAATAGTTGAGTACATCAATACTAGGGTATGCAAATCGGTTAACCGGTTAACCGGTTAACCGGTAAATCGGCATGTTTAATGGGCCGGTAAATTACCGGTAAATCAAACCTAAAACCGGTTTTTTACCGAAATAATAATATATCAAAAATCCATTGAAATATGTCGATTTTTCACACCCCTGTCTACAAATACACCTTACACATATAAATAAATAAATAATGAAACATAAATACACCTTAAAATGGCCCATAAAGAGCTTAAGAACAACAATGTGCCAGGAGAGGTCGTTACCTAATCACGTCAGAGCTTTTGAAGGCGAGTGGATTACCGGTTCTTAAAGTCCGATAGAGGCTCTTCAAGTCCATCTTCCTTGAAGGTACAACGCCAAAAGCATGGAACTAATGCGTGGTGGTGGTGCTTTCAATAAGGGGATAACATAGACCATATACTGTAGACCAAATGCATACACAGCGGCTAAGTCATAGTACAGAAATCGGAAGAATAGGTATAACCTGCCGCTAAGCCTGGCACTGTGGACGAAGAGAAAACCTTTGATTCAGTCGAAACATGAGCGGTGCTTGAGTCTCTCCTGCGATTCCGTAGCGTCAAGCCCTATACTACGAAGTACAAAATTCGAACCTCGTATCTTGCCGTCCCGCTGAAGCTTATATTATTTAATACAAGAGTGAGAGACACGGTCCGATACGAACTTTGATTTTCGAACTTTGTAGTCGAAATGAAGGCTGGAGAGCCTGTAGCACAGCCCAAGTCTCGATCGAATCGAAGGCTTTCTCGTAGTCCACAAATGCAAGGCAAAGGGGGAGGTTATACTCTTCGGTCTTCTGTATAACCTGCCGCAACGCATGTATGTGGTCTACGGTACTATAACCTTTTCGGAAGCCGGCTTGTTCGGGAGGCTGGAACTCGTCAAACCTGCGTGCGAGACGATTCGCGATGACCCTGGAAAACAGCTTGTAAACATGGCTAAGAAGTGAGATGGGTCTATAGTTCTTCAGCAAGGTTTTATCACCTTTTTTGAAGAAGAGCACCACCACACTTCTGTTCCATGCTTTCGGCGTTCTCCCTTGGTGGAGGACGGTTCTGAAGGCCCTTAAGGACTGGTTTACCACCCGCCTTCAGGAGTTCGGCTGTAATTCTGTCGTCACCCGGGGCTTTGCCATTCTTGAGCTGTTTGAGGGCCATACTAATCTCGTACAGGCTGACGTCCGGGATGTCTTCGGTATAGTGTAATTAATACCTAACTGATAAAAGAATCTTACTGGTTGGAGACTATAAATTGCAGAAGGGGAAATATGATATGATACCTGTACGACACAACCATTTCTTTTTAAACCTGCTGGAAGGAAAAGTAGAAGGAAGACGAGGCAGAGGAAGACCAAGATTGACCTATTTTGACCAGGTGAAGGAGAAACTGGGTGTTGTCTCATATCAGGATGTCAAACAGCTGGCCGAAGACCGTGCAGAGAGGCGATTACTTCATCGACAAGAACGTAGTTCTTATATTTAAGAAGAAGAAGAATTAATAAATACATAGAATTAACACTTTCTCACACTCACAACTTTGAGCGAGTTTAGTGTGATTTTGAATATGTTAGTCTTGTAACTTTTAAATTTTTCACTATTATTCAAATTATTCTTCATAGAATTGATGAGCTTAGCATAGTCTTAGCATATCACTTAAAAATATACACAATTTTACAATATTTACAAGTTTTAAAATCAATAAACCTAAAACCGGTAATTTACCGGTTAACCGGTACTGGCCTAACTGTAGTCGGTAATTTACCGGTAATGAGATTTGGCCGGTAATTGCATTCCCTAATCAATACATTACTCCTTTTTGCAAAGTATAAATGTATGACGTACGCAAAAAATCTGCGATAAATGCTAGTTTCTCTAATGTTTACTCTCCACCTACGAGTTGAACTTTCACGAGTTCACATGTTCCATTACATTAGCATATCTAAGCAAAACAGAATCCTACTGAGTATGAAACCATTATAGCGGAAGCATCGCGTAGGGCTCACGTCACGCGGCTCGCAAACATGCTGCGCGCACGCAGCGCGTCACCGCCGTCATCGTCGCCATTTCAGGACATCACGCCCGTGGCACAGCACAATGACCATGCACTCATTAACCGACCGGAAAAAATGTTCCAGCCGAAACACTTAACTAAACGTTTTTACCATCAAAAATACTGGCTCTGCAATACTCGTTATCTCTACTAATATTAATATTATAAATGCGAAAGTAACTCTGTCTGTCTGTCTGTCACGCTTTCATGTCGAAACCAACGAACTGATTTTGATGAAATTTGGCATAGAGATAGTTTAAGCCCAAAGGATCAACATAGGTTACTTTTTATTCCGGTAGAGGGCGCCACTGCGCGATAACCTAGATCCGCGCAGATGAAGCCGCGGGCATGAGCTAGTTTCTCATAATTCATAGATCACGTGTTGTATGTACGTGATCTATGCACCAACAGGAATGTTTTAAAGATCCGGCCCATGAATATCCGGCTTTTATTTGGGTGACCTATAAAACGAAAATGGCTTTTTCTAGGCCGACCCAATCAAGCGGATGATTTAAGTGTATAAACAGTATTTATTTTGCAAATTTGCTAAATAAAGATCATTTTCGACGCCTTTATTTTGAAAGGTCGTATTGCCATAACCATAACCTAACAAAGTAAGTCTATGAAAGGGAATAAGGGAAAGCGATTTACCGATCAAATATTAACTTGTGGAACAAACAAATCGAAAACTTGATTTATCAGAGAACCACCAAGTGCTATAGAAGCGGTACGAATACGATGAACTTTAAACACAAGACGATCTGATTAAACTTGAAATAAACTTTTCTGGTAATCAAACGAGCATTTATTGCCATTTATTTAGTATAATTTAGTTTTATTAAGGGAAAAAAGAAAGAGTTTTAGTAAACATTGCAATACTTTCTACTGAACCCGCAACGTCTAACATATTCCGTCAATATTTTATTTTATCCTAGTAATTCACAAAACTGTACTTATAAAGTTATGTAAACATCATTAAAAATGGATGTAAAAGATGAAATTCCATCATCATATGTCCCACTGGTGGGCACAGGCATCCAGGGTGATGAAGGTGAAACGCCAAATAGTACTTATAACAATATACAACTCTTCTTACTCGTATAATACTGTAGCATCCTCATTACTTAATATGTGCTCCGACTCCGATGCAGTGCGGATGATCTCACAGACTGTAAACTGCGACACTGGTACGTAAAATGGGATTGGCTCTACGTGCTAAACTGATTAAACTCTGAGACGAACACAAAATGATACAGCTAAGCTACAGCGTATATACGAATTAGGTCGTCAGGAAGTGGGAAACCTCTATCAAACCTAAATATTACTCATTTGTTTTTCGAAAAATTTCATTTTGTTAATTAGGCAAGGAAACCCTGGGGGATATATTAACTTATTATTTTAAGTAGTCGAAATATGAACACAATCCTGATGTGGCACTATTAGCATTCCATCCGTATCGAGGTTAATTTTTAGCTCAGTTATGCTGGTACGTTATTTTGAATTACACGAGTACTCTACGAGACAGGAGGTAAAGTTGAGAAACCGGTTGACGGTTTGCGTTGCGAGTACCGGCGGGTGGGGGCTTGCAATCGCACCGGCCGCGGCGTGCATTCCGAGCACATTCCGGGCCAGTGGGGCTACTACGAAACACGAAAATCGAAGTTTGTAGCGCACCGTCCCTTTCACTCGCGTATTAAATAACGTAAGCGTCAGTGGGACGGCAACATACGAAGTTCGAGTTATGCACTTTGTAGTATAGGGCCAGGCCCGGCGAACGACCTACCGACGGCCTCGCGCCTCCCGCGAATATGCGAGCGAGGCTGCACTTCCTATCTGCACTATTCTGCACTATTCTGCACTTAGATACTACGTTCTGCTGTCTCGATTCACCTGCGTTTGCTGCAGCGCCAAACCTAACCATATCGCTTAAAACGTTTGGTATCTCTTTTAAGGTTTCAGGGTAATCCTTATGAAAGATTATCATATTTCTACGTGACGGTGAAATAGGATAGGAGTAAAAGGGCTCGCGGCCTGGAAATTAAGGTGTGGTATAGCTCATTGATTAGATCTAAGTACCTAACGACTTTCGAGCGGCTGATCTTGGATTTGGACTAGGTAGAACATCAACGTTTCCCAATATAAAGAACGGAATCCTTTGACCTGAACTCACAAATCTTTCCATTTTAATGTAATGTGGCATGTTATTCCCAACTAGGAAGGATAGGTACCAGTAGTGAAACGTAAGTAAGTGAGGCACATTTGGGCTGCAGGTGAAAGTAAAAGATATGAAGTTAATGTTTGCATTAGGTTTGTACGATTGATTAGCAATGTTTTTGGATCCCAAGGTTTGACATGTTAATTTACTAATAATCGTTTAATTTTAATCTGAATGAATTATTGCTGTAAATTAAAAATCCTCATAATCGAGAATATCTTAAACTTATATAAACGGTTCAACTCACCCTGTTGTGTGTGTTGTGTATTTGAGTAATTTCAAATGGATTTTTAGTTTTTTTTTTTTTATAAATGAAATGATTTACCTACGTTATTTTTCGCTTTTTCATTCATCTTTTAGTATTCAGTGTTTAAAAGTTTTTATTTCTTGGAGCAAATATTTTCAGAATGAACGCTATTAGAAAACGACTGCTTTTTTAGTTTCGTTTTTGATTGAAGCCTGTCTTTTAAGTACGGCTCTCTTTTTAACGAATGTTTTCTATATTCAAATGCGTTAACAAGTCAGGCTACTCATTCTTGGTCGATAGGTACCTACTACCAAACTATCATTTATTGTACTTTCGTAATTCTCACCATCAACAACATCATCGACATAAGTACATTGTTTTAAATGAACATATGTAACCTACTATAATTTCGAACAAACCATATTGTTATCCACGTGGAGTGTACTAGGCTGTTAGACTTCCATTAGCCACTGCTGGTCTTCCGTATCAGATCCGCTCGCTTCATCAAAATATGTTTTTGTATACATGAATATAAATGTATACTTACATACATATATGCAAACTTATTTTTTTTTATTTCTACTTTCCTGTCTGGTCCCGTGATCAGACCATGTCCTGAGGCCGTATTGCCTAACATTCGCGATCACAATCAAATGACAGTTTTCGCAGACAAAAACTGTCACTTATTGCTTATCGCGAGCGCGAGCGCCAGAAACGTTACCCAAACCCTTTGGTGACAACTGACAATGGAAGCAAATAAGAGATTTC
The DNA here is from genome assembly GCA_037349165.1 of Choristoneura rosaceana. Lineage (NCBI taxonomy): Eukaryota > Metazoa > Arthropoda > Insecta > Lepidoptera > Tortricidae > Choristoneura > Choristoneura rosaceana. The sequence goes on from JAZBNJ010000026.1 coordinate 7,221,249, forward strand.
CTATCGAACAAAAAATAATCATCAAAATCGGTTTACAAACGTTAAAAATATCAATGGACTTATAAAAAAACTTATAAAAAACATTAGGTATAGGTATGTGTAATTTATTGAATCTGGCGTTACTTTCCGGAAGTCCAATCAATCAATGAATTGTTACTTTGCTCACCCGCGACCTCGTGATAGGTAAGTTTACGCAAGAAATTTGTGTTCATGCATTTTCTCCACCTCCACACTGTAAGAACACACACAAATCTCACGCTCTCACACTATCCATCTATCACCACCACCACACTACACTGACGCGCTTCGAACTCAAGCAGAGCCAGAGCTCATCTTCAGAGCGACACAACCGTTCACTTTGCCACCAGATGTTAGACACACACCTAACACTGGTGTCTAATATCTGGTAGGTATCATGGAGAACGGTGGAATTACGAACCTCACCCCTTTTTGAAGACATTAAAAAAATATATGTTTCACGACATCGTTCCGCCCCTTAATAATTTCACTTCTAAATAAATGCAACTTTCTGGTAGTGCTATACAGCGAAAACGGGCAGATGCGCGGTAATGGAAGTTGAATATCACGCGAATGTAATGTGCAATAAAGTGGTCTAGGAATGCCGCATGAGGGGGGTTCGTCTCGAGCGAAGGCCTCGCAAGGAGACCCCCTCTTTGGCGCGGGTCGATGACCGCAGGTTTGCGACCATGAAGTCCGATCCCTTTCCCCGATATACTCGATGGTTATGGTTTGATTTAAAACGCAACGATCGTCGGTCCACGTCCAGCGGCGGTGATGAACTGGTCGTTAATGAGTCACCGGCGGCTGGATGTAAACAACGCGCGTCCTCCGAGGCCGGCGCGCAAATAAACGCGCCTCACATGGGTGTACCGCGTACCTCGCTGTGCTCCGCCACCGCCCTCAGCTTTTTAGAGCTGAGCGTTATTTTCTGGAACTGTTTCGAGAAACAGTTTCTTATAAAGTAACGGAGTAACAGTTTCAAAACGAAAAACAGTTACTTTAGATATACACTTGACTTGAGAAACGATACCACATACTGTCACAAACATGCGTTGACTTGAGAAAATTTCTTCACAAGAACATAATAAATTATTATATTAAACTAGTTTCACGACAAACATTTCATAATATAAGAAACTGCTTCTTGAAGCAAACTGTTCAAATATCCTAAAGACGACTTGAAACGAAACCAAGCCGTAGCAAGGAAACTGTTTTTTAAGTAACTGTTCCCGAAACTGTTACTTGTCAAAAATAAAATGTTACGTTACGTTTCACAAAAAATACGTAACGAAACGACTCAGCTCTACAGCTTTTGGCGCATCCGCTCGAGTAAACAACCACGGCCCTACTCCGAATTATCAACACGTACTTACCGACTACTCACCGACAAATGCTCGCAGTGTTTATTCGTCATCATCATCAATCGCAGTACGAAAAAAAGTACATCCCGGTCTTGTATAAACAATTACATTGGAACAAGATTAATATATAAATTAGTTCGGTAATAATATTAACATGTACTGCAAGGGGACGGGAAAAGCAGTTCGTGTATAATTTTAAAATATACACATGGCTACGCCGCCACGCCAGTTCCTTTTTCTTCGAACTTGGCTGGACACGCTGCCGCTAGATTCATGGATTAGATTATAACTCGTCTATCAATGAATATCTATGTATTTATTCACGGATATACACTTCCGCCTAGGTATTTTACATAGTGCTTTTCCCGAACAATTGCGAAGAAATAAAATAAAATCGTAAAATATTTCACTATTTTTTTTATAAAATCGATGCTTATGTTAGTAATTTTCCCGAACAATTGCGAAGAAATAAAATTTTAAAATAATTCACTATTTTTTTAACAATGTTTTATTGCCAGAACAGTAGTTTATTTATATTTTTGAGTGTTATGTTTTCCGTTGCAAGATTAAATGAACGTTATATGTTTTGGTTGTTAGAGTTTGCGAACATTATATAATTTGATCGTTATACTCAATGTATTTATGTCCATAGCTCATTATACATAATGAAATTATATATTTTATCATTATTCGTTAAGTATGAGCATTATAGCAAACGTATGTTATATTTAAAAAATATATACATAGAAAGTGAAGTTATATATAATGAATATTGTATGTTTTGTTTTTATATATTCTATTACTTACCCGAAGAAAAGAGATTCGAATGATACAGACATCATTGCTTCTCGCCTAACGCTTGTCAGGTGTGTGCTGGCAGCTTTAGTCCGCTACATGCTTTCCAACTTCCACTGTTGGTGCCCAACGGAGCTTCGATGGTAGCCTAAATACTTGAACACAAGTTCAGGTTGGAATAACCGCGGTTATATCCATGCTTCGGGGGCTTCGGCAACGACGATCAAGTGTACGGTAGCACACCTCTCAAACGCTCGGTAGAGTCCTCGCATAGCACGACACGACACAATGTTAGTACGGATGTTCTCTGCTAAGTAACATCTTGCAATCTTTTAAATTTTTTATGGGAATATAACGATATAGACTGTAATCATAATCAACTGGTGCTGGTTCTATTGTTTGTTATTATATGGTTAAGAAACGTGAAATTCAATATTATTATCGAGACCTTTTCCGCATTCATGAACCCCGTGTTGGCGTTTCGGGATCTGTTGCCCGGGCCCACCTACACGTATCTCTTCGGAGAACGAACACTTTTATTGCTTCATAAAACGCTGTTTTGTAAATATTTACCTGTTTAAATTCAGTTGTGTGGTTAAAAGTAAAAGTAAGTGTATACAATACCTTCTGACTGTTCAGAAAATAAACGGTCATTGTTCTCAATTGCTCTGACTTCGCTTGCATAGATTGTACGAGTACTATTTGGTGTGCCATAGTTATGTAGGTACTGTTTATTAATTATTCAAGTTATTGTTCAATGCGGGTCTTCCTCGTGGTGCGGTCAGTATCCGAATAATGTTTGGTATTTCGATATGTCGGTATTATTGTAGTCGGAGGTAGAATTTGGTCGGATTAGGCTGCTATTACCGCGTCATCTGCCGGGTCGCGTAAATAAATAGTGTCTGTGGTGTTGGTGATTTCTCAGGCCGGTCACGCGCGGGGCTGGCTCGCCGCGGCGTCGCACCACTTTTATTACATTCCCCGAATAAATGTCCTTAACGGAAAGCCTCCTTCCTCGCTACATAACTTTGTGCGATACATATTGGTGCTGCAGTCTCATATAATGTACGTAACTCGGGGACCTTATGTGGAACACGCTGCTGAAAAATATACTTCTTTATTATTAGCTCTATCTCGGGGTTCTCAATTCCCGTACACATTTTGTGCACATTACATGTTTAGTACTTTGTCCCCATTCGAAACTCACAAAATGAATAGGGTGTAATAAGAACGCAATCCATGCCAGCCAGTACAATTTAAAATTTAAATAACCTTTCGTACCTATGTTTTCAGACCAATTGTTAGATTAGCATGTCTCCGAGCATGCTGTTTGACTCGTCATGTATTTCTGTTAATGCCAAACCTGAAGAAAAACGTATAAGGTACGTATAGGTATAAATTGCAGTTGTATCCATAATGTATAGCGTGTTATTTTCGATATCCGTTAACTTTAAAAGAACATTCAACAGGTCAAATGGCGTTAATTTCTCCATGACACTAGTGGCCTAACTCTTAATGTTTACAAGATAATCAAGAATTAAGAGAATTCATTATTTATTTAGACTATTTGTTTAAGGCCGTACCTAACTAAAATGTTAAAAGATTTTATTTAGTGCATTTACACATTTACATATTTACCTTCTTACATTTTACTAATGTTTGTGAATCTTACAATTGACCCTTGATAATGACTATGAGGTCATATAAATTTACGAAAAACAAAATTCGATTTTGTCGACAAGTATATTACTTACTTAGTATTTCGTTTATTTATTATAAGTTACTGGAAAATATATAAAACATGGTGTATATTAAAATTCACAAAGTAGATACACCGTACAGACCGAGTGCAGGCAGAGGTGGTGGCTCGCGTCGCGACTCTCCACTCGCCACGCAGATACCACCCCTCTGGCAGCCCCAGCCGTGACCCGAATCTTGATCGTCAGCCCCCTCTTTATTATCGGATTACCATTACCAACGTTGTGATACAATATGACTATATTTTAACTCCAAATAGCCCATGTTTTGACGTCACAATAAAATTATTCAGCGACGCTCTATCCTCTTTCAATTCCACGGAGATTCTTGGGAACGTGCAAGACAAATGTTATATAAGCAATCTTATTTGAAATACGATCCACGTAACATACGCATGATTTTTACCATTTCCAGATCTTGCACATTACATCATTATTGTTACTATGAAAGATAAATTGACGAGTAAATAAATATTTATTCATTATAATTACTTTCTTGCCCGTTGCTCCATTTATTTAGGTATGTCAGGATATGTAATGTGTTTACACTTTTAAATATTACTCAGTAAGCAAACGACATTTACATTGCCTTGGTAAAAATATTAAGATTGCCTCTAAATGTTAAGTAAGTACTTTAATAATAACTGCTTTGTGAAAATATAAGTCCATAATCACCTCGAAAACACGCTTTTTCCAAAGGTAGTTTTAAGCCAAATCGATTGTTCCCCCACAAACCAAATTTCGTCGAAATATTTAGTTCGAGATTCCCGAAATACGAGTAAGTATACCTTACAAGCGGTACCCAGAAAAATACGCTTTTCTTTTCGAAAACCGCACATATCAAAATTCATCGAAATCTTTGGAGCCGTTTCCAAGATCCCCGAAATCAACAAATAAATATAGGAAAATGCCTCTTAAAGATATTAGTACAGTCAACGTCATAAATAAGTGATCACTTTTGGACCTTGTCACTTTAACGTCACGTTTGAAAAGCCATACAAAATTGTGTAACGACTGAAAGCGACAAGGTATAGAAATGATCACTTATTTATGACGTTGACTGTGCCTAAGGTAGACTAGATAATATATTTTAAAGGACTTAAAATCTGTCATACATGACGGAATGGAGAAGAGGAATAGTTGTACACTACCACTACATCCAAAATCGATTGGTAATCTTTCTTATTCATTTATTTTTACGGTAATTTTATTGCGATGATTGCTTCTTGCTTGATCTTTTTTTTTTGCCTTTTCACTGTCAATTTCTGATCTAAGCCTTTATTCGCCATTGGCGACGCCGCAATATGGCATCACATGAAGCAAAGACCATGGAAATTTCCACGCCCTTAGCTTTCTTTCCACCGATTGTTGGTTTATCATTTGCGGACTCTTGACCGTGTCTGTTCACCGTTATCGCGTGAATATTTAATATTGTTTACGTTTCATGTTGGTTGTTATTGTCCTGCTTAAAATCTATAATGTTCTTAATACTGGATTTGCTGCGTTCGTTTATGGCAATATTTTGACTTTGGTATACGATTGATTACTAGTTTGACTTACGTAAATAAAGGCGTATCATTTACTTATTGGTATATTTCCATCGCTTTCAGGGTTCAGTGACTAGCTAAAGATGTTGAGTATCTTGAATTGGACCATCATTTTATTCCATAAAAGTGAAACATTGTTTGTGAGAGACTTGTGGGCTTGTGGGCGCATCTGTTAATTACTCCGCCCCCCTCCCTCCCCCACTGTAAGATGTGAGATTTGGTTCGACCTCCTTAATCTCACGTTATAATGAATAAATTACTGTAAATAAGTTAATCTTTGCTTGATTACAGTAGGTATCGGCCAAAAATATATCACCTTTATATTTTTTTACCTAAACATTTTTGGACTAACCGACATTTGTTATTTTGTACCTTGTATATTAACTAACAGGTATATTAGGCCATGTAATGAGTTTTCTACGAAATATGTAATATAAACAGCAAGATGTAGCACACCATTTTTTTATAATTAGTAATAATGCCCATAATGTAAGATTATGGAAGTTAACATTACTTAGCCATAAGAAAATGAAAAGTCATCAAAGATATACCTATCAGATAGTAGGGTACTTAATAATTAGTGGCAAAGACTTTTGCTTCGATTACAGATTTACAACGCCTAGGCATAGAGTCAATAAGAGCGTCAATTGTGAATTTGGGGATATTTTGCCATTCCTCCTGAAGTTGAACAAATTTGGCTTGTGTTAGGCTCTTTTTAGGGTTCCGTACACAAAGGGTGCCAACGGGACCCTATTACTAAGACTACACTGTCTGTCTGTCTGTCCGTCCGTCTGTCACATGGCTCTACCTCTTAAGCCGTAAAAGTTAAACACTTGAAATTTTCACAGCTTATGTATTACTGTGGCCGCTATAACAACAAATACTAAAAATAAAATAAAGTTACAAATTAAAGGGGGGTCGTCATACAAGAAATACTACTTCCCATAACGATTCAATAATGTTAAGCTCGGGCGATTGACTTGGCCATTCCATCAAAGACACGCGACGCCGCGTAAAATACTCTTGTACGCATTTAGCTTTATGATATTTTAATTTAAAAAAAACTTACTTTACTATATAAAAAAGTTTAGGTAAAAAAACGTAAAGGTGATAAGTGGCGAAGATCGAAGAGCAGTGGACGTCTTTCGGCTGACATGATGATGAAAGACGACAAAGACTACCTTTGAAAGTGACGAATGAAGAATAAAGACGAAAGCAGAATGAGACTTATTAAGAACTTGACAAAAAACCAACCCAAGACGATGTTGATGTAGCTCGGCTACGGAAGTGGGCAAGTCATCGTTCATCGTCCCCGGATCTGAGTATTATCGTTGTTATTACTTCTGTATTTATCTACTTTGCTGTTAGTACACATCAGGGACAATATCTTTATGCTCGAAGAACACATTTAAGCTAAAATGGCTTTATTAAGTCAGTTAATATGGTATTAAGTACAACGACGACACGACACTTTTATTTTATCACACCACACAAAAGTCCAATCGTCTTCAGATTGTTCTAATGGTCTCTCGGACAAATAATTATTTTAGCTCAATGTAAACATAAGCGGCAGCCACTCCTAAGGAAAGGGATTTATGTATCTTGTGACTTAATACTGGTTTGTTTGTCCGGGTAGCTGGTGAAAGGAGAAATATTTATTTACATCGTCTGTTTCCATTAAGCCGAAATCAGATTGCAATCCCATCAGAGCGGGGAACGGTGGCGACAGAAGCGCCGCACGGCCCATAAATACTGTTTACGACCGTTTTATCGACAGTCAATTATCAAAATGGACACAACATAACCGACTGTTCGTAAACATGACGCACGCACGTGAGCCCTGCCATGCCCTGCGCCGGCCGCGACCGCCGCGTGCCGCCAGTCGACCCATCCTCTTCATCTTCGCTGCCACATCTTTCATTTACTGTATTTACCCACTGTTTTACATTTTACTTATCTAATACTTAGAGAGAAAAACGAACGACCTAATAATTACACTCAGACAACCGTGATGGATGGTAGGTATTAAAGCGCGAAGTTAAGCAAGTCTTTTGATTTTAAAACGGTAAAAAACCTCAATAAAACTGGTCGCTCAACTCTGTTGACTCGACGCACCTCACCCGTAAATTGTATGCATTATTTTAAGAATATGTTAATTCCACCCAGAGCCGTCCTTATAAGTAATTGGCCAATTGCGTATTCTAAACGAGTTGAACATCCGCTCATGGTTTTAAGGTAAAGAGAACAGTCTCAATTTGCATTGGTGTAACGATGTGAATGAACAGTGACAGCGACAATAACAAGCGGGCGCGGCGCGGCGGCGCGGCCGCAGCGCACTCGCACCATGTGAGGCGGCCATTGATACGAGTATCTTCCTTCATTCAGACCCCGGAAACATAAATCAGCGTAGCGCGACGCATCGGCCTTCAAGGCGGTTACGCGACCCGGTATTATCACGGAATACGAATCTATCCCTTATTCTATTGTTAAGTGTTATTTGAAGCAGCGAATTGGTGTTGAGGTTCCCATAATGATACCTATGACCGATTAGATTCCCACCGCGATTTCAGAGAATAGAATTATGGAGTTTCAAAATGTATTCCAGGGTTTTTAAATCATGTTGCAAAGTCATGGAAGTCGAGCCCTTGCGGTGCTATCCCATTAGCGTTGCGAAAAGGTAGCCAAGATCGTCGGCAGGCGTCAGGCTAATCGCATTTGAAAAAAAAAACCATAACTCTAGTTATTTCTTGTTCTCCATTAATATATTTGTGTTAATGGATGTGTAAATATATCGTTTGATACCTAACGAGATGCAATCCATAGCATACTCACGAGAATCCGCGAATTAATCGGCCAGTATCAAATAACTCGTGGGAAATTTGTACCAGAATGCAACTCTATTAAAATGCATCTTGCTATGGAGCTACGTTTCGGATGTGAGATTGAGATGTGATACTTACTTATCCGGTCCGAATGTTCAACTAAGCGCAAAATTGATCTGTTGATGCAGCTCCCGCTGATCGTTGCAATCTCATGCATTGTTAATGGTATCACAGCTGTAATATAAGTAGGTATGAAATTAGGTATAGTTAAATGCGGAATATTCTTTAATAAACCTTGCAGACCATTATGAATTCCTCAACTGAAATTATACAGTGAAATTTTGAGTGCAATTTTTAACACAAATTTTATTTCTGACTTTATTTTGATTAACTGTAGAAATTAGTACTGACAATTGAAAATGCAAGAACCTACAGTACTTGCATTTTCAATTGTCAGTAACAGAATAACAGTAGTAGGTACCTAACCGAAACAATCATACAAACGTAGAAAGTTAAAGCACTGAAATAAACACTTTAATTTATTAAATAACCTTTTTTTATTGTTGTAAGTAATTTATTTGTAGCACAATGATAAGTCATATTGGACTTTCTTAGCATCGCTTAGAGTCAAAATTTAGCAACAACATTTACATCTTAGGTACAATTATAGAGTTTCTATCTATAAACTATCCTTAGGACATGACATCACATTAGGCAGCGAACGTCATTGATGTCGCAGAAACGTAACGTTCACATTTACTAGACAAGCGGTTCTAGATGCAGTGAAAGTGCACTGAGTCACGCGCCACGTCGGAAATAGAGCTGCGACTGCGCCGGCGCCGCCAACGCTGAGCGTGCTGCGCTCCCATTTTCCTACGAACCCACGCTTCAATACTGGCGTCAATTTTATCAATGTGATTTATTTTTCAAACTTTCTTATGACTAAGTATACATGTATAATCAAATCATATACAAACGGCAGTCTAAAACATATGCGTATTTGTTAATTTGACTTGTATTCGATTTTTCTACTTTAGCCCCTCACATGTAAGTATGAAAATTCATACACAATATTTTCGATCTGAGACAAATAATTGAATGAAGTTAAGTTAAGCCTTGCGGTTGTGTCACCTCACGGTCCTCACGGAATATGCAGCCGTCCTTATGGACAATTGAAACTTAACTCAAACAGTGTTCAATTAGCTCAGACCAATAATTGTTCAGGGACTAGCGAACGTCAGCCATTATTAAGATGATCATAATATCAAAATATGTATCTATACTTTTATATTATAAATATAAGGATAAAATACAAGTATTATTTTATTATCATAGAGATGATGAATACCGAATGACCAATTTTTTATTTGAAAACTTGCGTTAAAGCTTTCATATACCTAATATCAGATAGGTATGAGAAACTACGAAACTGTGACATTTAGATCGTTGTATTGCTTTGAGCTGTGCCAAAACACGGCGAATAATATAGGGGTAACGTTCAAAAATGTAATGCTCAAATTTGCACACCGGTAATCAAAAATGATATGAAACTCCGTTGTGCTGCAGTCATAATTTAACCATGCAGTTGTAACGATAATTTTGGTGTCAAACTGGAACTATTTTCTTAATCGTTTTGTATTGTTATATAGGTAATTACTATTCCATCTTTTTGAATTTCTCCCATACACCTTCAACCATTAAAAGTAGAAAAAAAATACGATAGTATACCGTGTGTGGAATGTGGTGCGGAGTAAACAAGGAAAATCATTTGCAAACGCAAGATCACGTGAAACATAGTTCAATACCATACAAAATGTTGGTGCTCACAACGTTATATCTCGTAACTCGTAAGCATTATTTGAAGGAAAACGATAAACAACACGTGTACGTGTGAAATAGATAGTGGCCTAGTTGAAAAGGGAAACAGAAAAATAACTTTATCATATCAGCCTACATAGTTCTATCTACAATTACAATAACACGTTACACGCGTAGAGTACTCAAGTAACCTAACGTCATATTTTTCTGAGAAAAATATTGAGTAAGCAATCTGAGTCGTTAAATCGTGTTGAGGATGCAATAAAGACCGGCGTTCCCGCGTAATTGTAGAGCGTCCTGCGGGGAGAATGCACCGGCACGATGTGCATCGTTGCAGTTTACGCGGCGGCCGCGGTGTGTGGTGTGTGACGCAACCTGTTTACGTTTACCCGCCGGCGCCCGCCGGGCCCGACCTCAATCACACTCATTTTACGAAATTATCGTAAACGTAAAAGCGGCGCGGCATCCAACCGTGTACTGCGAGAGACGCTCGGCGCGGCGATGCAATTGACAAATGTGCAGGCCCATTCGTTCTCTCATGCATGGTCATGAATGCTATTTATTTAACTTTGCATGAGCTACAAATCTTAAGGGCCTCAAGTGGGTTACTTTAACTTACATACCTAATATTTAAACAAAAATCGACCTTATCTAAGCAATTAGTTTTATTCTCGGCATGATTCGTAATCGTAACTCAAGACACGACTCTCTACTCTTGTGGCGATATTAAAGCGAAGTTTCAGTTTGTCCAGACGACAGCTTTAAAAGCACATTGAAGTGCATAGGATTGTTCGGTAAAGCGACGCGGTTTTCTCTGCTGTGGTGTCGTGGTAGGGGGTCAGAGGGGGGGAGGGCCTGGAGGTTGTAGTAGCGGCGTAGTAAGCACGGCGCGTTCAATATATTTTGTTAGTAAATGTAGATAGTGTTGTACTGTTGCTTTAGTTTTTGAATGAGCCTTTTGTCGATGTCGACAAGAGAAGAGGGTTAGCAAAAAACTTGCTGTTGCCCCAGACTCCGTGTACGAAAAACTCGTGTAACTCTATACCGACCGATGTCCATCCTAAAGTCTCAAACTATCTCCATACTAATTTTTATCTCATTTGGTTTAGCGGTTTAATAACTTACATACCTTGGATTTTTTTCGTTGCACTTACTGTATTGTGGTGTTCAATATTAAGTAAGTAGGGAAGAAATGATAGTAAGGATAGAATAAGGAATGATGAACCTACACGGACTTACAATACTGCAAAAAACTGTAAAAAAACAGTAAAAAAAAACTCGTGTGCACGTATAACATTGCAACGCTCTTTTATTGGTTGTAAAAATTTTGATTTCATTTATGAACTAGCTAGAGTTCTGCAATAAACGTGACTTTTCATTGTAGTGACTTTATCATCGTATAAGTACTTACATATGTAACTCCCAGATGACGCAAATCTGATGCGGTTTATTTTATATGAATGAATGAACGACATGCACTTGAAATGCTATTGAACTGAATGGGATTCAATACTGTTAGAATGACGTATTAACTCAGCGTAACGTACTGGTTTACGTACCTAAATTGTGATGTGAGATGTGACTAATGAGTATACATTTTATTGATGTGTTAGGTCTTTCATTATTTTATCCACGTGCTCACGAGGCTCATTTCATTTTATTATTGGTTTCTACGACATGAGCGATGTACGTTCATTAATCGACATCACTAGTCAATACAGGAGTACAATAACATTCCAAAGTCTATAAATAACCAGTGGGCCGAAGGTTTGCGGGGAGCGGTGCGGGGAGCGTCTATGCGGCAGAGTTCATTTGCATTGCATCGTAGGCAATGCACCGAGTGGACTCCCCCGCCCCGCTGCACTTACTTGGAACCCCCCTCCCCTCCACCCTGCCACTGTTTATCTCTCGACCTCACTATAGAATTACTACGGCTAGCGAGAAGGAGATGCACTTATGTGCATCGTGTAACGCTATCTCCGGATCCCACTACGCCGGAGAATATCGCTGTAGCGTCGAGATTGCGTTTGATAATCCCGCTTTTACAATTTACTCTCTTGTTTACTATCTCGTCGTTAATAATTTACTATTTACGTTAATTGTTTATCTTCCTTTCAATCAACTGGGTATTATTTCTAATATTACTGGTACCTACCTATAACATGAGTTTTGCGTTCTGAGATTTTCCGTTCATATAAAATTGCATAATAAATAACGCTAATAAAATAGCTATCTATCAGCCTATCAGTTCAGACTACTTAAGTAATTGGCCATTGTCAATCTGTTCGCTTATAAAAAAAATCATCGTGTCAGCAAAATAAATTATGTGCACCGAGTCTCAATGCAAGAGGGCAGACAGCTTCGGCTGTCATTTGTTTGTTTACGTTGCAAACGCCACCATTTTGTCGGGCGGCGGCGTGGTCTGCCGCGCATGCGCCGTGCGTCGTACTGCGTAGCCCGATGTCATCAGGACCCGGAACTACGCAGTTATATGACCTTGCATCCCGTTTCATGTCTTCGGCCCCGTAATGGATATTTATAACTCATAACAACGCCTAATAACGCTGATATGGGTAACGTGACCCTAGTCATTCTCATGCCTCACACGCTTTCACGCCTTTATTACATGTTTTACATGGTTTAGGGGGTTGGTTTTCAAGATATCTATATAAATACTCGCTTTTGCCCGCGGCTCCGCCCGCGTGGTATTCGGTTATCGCGCGCTGTTCCCTCGGGAACTGTGCATTTTCCGGGATAAAAAGTAGCCTATGTCACTCTCGGGACCATAAACTATCTCTATACCAAAAATCACGACGATCCGTCGCTCCGTTACGGCGTGAAAGACGGACAAACATACAAACACACTTTCGCATTTATAATATTAGTACATAATACTCGGTAGCTCAGGCTCAGCTAAAATGGACAAAACGTTAATAATTAACGTTTTGTCCATATTTTTTTACAAAATATAACTTAATTATATTGGTCAAAGGTCAAAGTGCAAAATTCACAAGCTTGAAAATTGACATTTGCATGGTAAATTTACCTTATTTTGCTAAATTATCTGGGAGCTAAAATAAAAACACTTAATTAACGGACTTTAAAAAACCCAGACAGGTATGGTTTTATATTTGCTTATACTTAAAAAATAAAGTGCTAAGTACAAAGGCGGACTTATCCCTGAAGGTTTTATTGCGCATAATGAATCATCTTAATTCTTGATTATCTTATAAACAGCAAGAGTTAGGTTAGGCCACTAATAGCTAATAGTGTCTTGGGGAAATTAACTTACGAGTACACACTTACAAAAACAACACGGTGTAGGTATAATGGTTGAGCAACTTCAACGATAGACGTCAACTGCGTTGACGAAACAGCACCTAATGTCGATCTTATGCCAATATCACATACAGCAGTTAAGCGATCGTGACATGACTAAACTTAATGAAACAAACAAGGTAATAGTAAATTACTTACTCGCTCCAGCACGGTCAAAACAAACACGCATTGCTTTAATTACCACCGCGTGAGCTACGGCATACCTACACATGTGTTCTATTAAGGAGTATCCCATAGCAAAGTAGGCGTATACTCAAGCGCCCGCCCACATACAGTCGTGTTTGAAAAAAATACTTATATCTAGGTACCCTTTAGAAGCGGAAAAGCAATTTTTTCATAAGTACATATTATCAATAAAAATACGGAAGATTGTTGATGAACCCACGCGTTTCTCAATTGCCTCGACTTCAAAAAATACCTCGTTAAGGCTTGCGCTTTCGAACTTTGCCGTTCAGTCATCCCAATTTCGCGTGGGCAACTGAGTTCTTACGATTGCGATACACCCGCAGACCTAATTAAATTAGTTAAAAACAATAAGAGACGTGGCCCTATGTGGTCCCCGCCTGCAGCGTTCATTACCCTGAGCGGTGGGAGGCCATTAGTAACAAATAACAACCTCGTTCGCAAAAACAATAACAAATTAATCACTCCTAATTGAGGAATGTGGTGACGAGTGAGATAGCGCGACAACTGAACTTTGCTACTCATGGTGGGAATGTTCTAGGTCGTGTCATAGAGTATTAAGTTATTAAACTAGAATTGAATTGGATCTTAGACTATTATTTGAACAGGATTAATTATAAGCTGAACAATAGAGAGATGCCGCGTTGTTATCAAGTGTGATTGTTGTTAATAATTTACAATTAACTTTCAATGGGTAACTGTAACAAATTATCTGATAGGATGCAGTGCTACCATTTTTTCTAGTCTGAATATTTCTTATACTTAGTTAATCCCGCGGTCTTTCGATAGTTTGCTTAAAATGTGTAAAGTCCGAGAAAAAAATCCATAATTAAATCCGTGAAGAATACTCAACTAATGTTATTATATTCTTGAACTCCTGAGCCAACGTTGTATTGTATTGTATTGTATTGTAAAACTCTTTATTGTACATAAAAACACATGATAATAACAGAACACAGGATAATAAGATGTACAAAGGCGAACTTATCCCTTAAAGGGATCTCTTCCAGTTAACTTTTGAACGTTTGACATGATATCAGACACAAGAGTAGACACTACAAGTACAATGAAAAGGTCAAAGAACACAAATTTAAATTAAATCAAAAATTCATTATAAATACACTTAAATATATAGGACGTAACGTAACGTTTACACCAAGTTAAGACTTGCAAAAAAGCTGAACTCTACTACTACTTGCTTTTTTGCGCATATTACAGATAAGATAATTACTCGTAAGTCTATGCAGTTAGTTGATCATAATTTCTAACTACCTAGACTGGCAACAATAAAGTGCATTCCCGTTCTAATAGCTATTTATCTTCAATTGAGCTTTGGATTCTGCATTTTTATACAAATATTATTGTTTATGCTCGCAGAACTTTGCGTTCGGTATTCGTTCGTACAAATAGATCTTTGTTGTCTATGTTGATTGTTGACTTAAAGTTCTTCTTTGCTGCGACTTGCTGAGTTACTTAGAGTTACAGCACAGAGTAAGTAATGCTATGTTAACGCATACTTTCCCAAAGTTTTATCCGATCGGATGGACATAGCAAACTTTATTTTTTCATACAAGTCTTGCTTGTCCTAACAATAATTACAAGTACAGCAAAATGATATTTTATGTAATCGGTACATAATAGGTATATCAATATATAATTAAGTCTTAAAATCTCTCACTCAGCGTACTCGACTTTAAGAAGCCCTATCATACATGTAACTTACCTATGATACATTTTCTAGACGTAAAAATAATGAAATAAAGCAGTATCTTAAAATCATTAAATAAAGATACCACAAAATTATGAAACCTTTTGCTTTAGGTAACTTGCAGTTAAGTTATTTTTTCCTGTATTTTAGTTTAAAAATTTTAACTACTCTTATTTCCTGTACTGAGTACTGTGTAAAATACCGCCTTCCAGTCGATTTAAATAATTAACTTGTCTGACGATAAACGCGCATAAAAGCACAAAATAAAATAAACATGATCTGAATTATATTTCTGTATTTAACCAAGTATTGAACAACATTAATGAATCAACTAATTGCAGCCGATAAGGAAGCCGCAGAGCGTATGTGTCACCTATTATAGTAAAATTGTTAAACTTAATTAGTACAAGTTTGATTTACGACCTTCTTTTTTGAAACTCTTCACCTTTTCTGTGCAGAACATGTGTTTTTTTTTATATAGTAGGTAGCTAGTAGCAATAGGCCGCAGACAATATGACTTTTTCACGATACTACTTGAAAATGTGGCCATAGATAAATAATAAATATCATGGGACAATTTACACCAATTGACCTAGTCCCATACTAAGCAAAGCTTGTATTATGAATACTAGGCAATAGATAATCATACTTATATTATATAGATAAATACGTACTTAAACACATATTAAATTCCAAGACCAGAGAAAAAACATTCGTATTATTCATACAAATATCTGACCCGGCCGGGGATCGAACCTGGACCTCAAGCTTCGTAGTCAGCTTCTCTGACGACTTTGCTGTCCGGTCGTCAGATGAGCAGTTGTAGGTATTGATAAAAATGATCTAAACACTCTTACTGCCTTGGCCAGTTTTTATTTTTTAAATACATATGTGGTATTGGGTACTGGCCACTAAGAACGGACTCGTAAAAAAAATATGTAAAGAAACAAAACAAAAATCGGCGGGAGCAACGCAGTCTTTCGATTGTTATTGTTTGTTTTGTGATAAATGTGTGAATTTTGTGAAAAGCACACGTAACGTAATATTATAGTCTCGGCCAAAAGTGCAATACTTGTTTGAACTCGTATTATCGACTGCCTCCCCTTTCGTATCGGCTTTCGAACTAACTCGTTCGTTTAGGTATCTATTGCTTATTTTCCAGAGTCAACATGTGCTACTGATTCAGCTCTAAAAAGAGCGCCTTTGATATTTTTGTCTGTGAAGTTATTCATAATTCGCGGATTAAAAATTACTAAAAAAATACTCTTACAAAATGATACAATAAAAGAGGGACCATTTTTTTCTTTCTAGGCACGATACTAAAAAAACTTTCGGCTACAACGTGCTACTCCTTGTTTCAGTATGTCCGTCCTTGGACATCAGGAACTCGCCGGAGAATCTGCACAAGCTGGCCGACTGTCGCGTCATCGAGGGCCAG
The DNA here is from genome assembly GCA_037349165.1 of Choristoneura rosaceana. Taxonomy (NCBI): domain Eukaryota; kingdom Metazoa; phylum Arthropoda; class Insecta; order Lepidoptera; family Tortricidae; genus Choristoneura; species Choristoneura rosaceana. The sequence continues at coordinate 7,238,038 of JAZBNJ010000026.1, forward strand.
CTCAGCATTCTCCTGATGGAGCGGGCCACGGACCGACAGTTCGAGAACATGAGCTTTCCCAACCTCAGGGAAGTCACCGGCTACATTATGATTTATAGGTGAGTTGTCATCAAGAAAATCTAAACTAATATTATAAAGTGAAAAGATCTGTTTGTTTGTAGTATAAACACAATACTTACTACTAATCCGATAAAAAAAGTATTTGACTAATATTAATTATTTTATGTAAATTATGTAAATGCTATCCCTACTAATATTATAAATGCGAAAGTAACTCTGTCTGTCTGTATGTCTGTCTGTCTGTTATGCTTTCACGTCGAAACCGCTGAACCGATTTTGATGAAATTTGGTATAGAGATAGTTTAAGGCCCAAGGACCAACATAGGATACTTTTTATTCCGGTAGAGGGCGCCACCGCGTGATAACCGAGGTTCGTGCAGACGAAGTCGCGGGCATAAGCTAGTATTACTATATATTACTAGCAAGTTACATAACATAATAGAGAGAAAGATCTTATTGAATGTGGGTGTAGGTGACTTTTTCAAGCGGAAGCTTTATTTTATTAAATAAAATGATAAAGTGCTTGAATCTGAAAATACAAACTAAAAACCAAACCACAAACATAGAATACAAACTGCGACTTTCACACAAAAGTGTAAAAACTAAAGTTTTGCAAGATAGCCGCGTTAGTTCCGTTTTTTGCCACGTTCATTAATCTTTGTCTGTCGCATTGTAGGCTACTTATGATACCGGGAAAGCGTAAAGTTCCCGCCCCGCGTGACCCAGGCGAAGTTGCAAGTAACAACTAGTAACCAATAAAGTGCTAAAGTCATTAATTTCTTTGAACAAAAACCGTCAAAATACTAGGTACTACGTTTAAGTACTATTAGATAAGATCGTGTGTAAGTAGTCAAATTAAAAATTGTATGATAGAATCTGTTTTAGTAAACTGTTATTTATTCACAAGTCCTAAAAAGCCAATGTTGCGTTGCAGCTCCGTATTTGCATAGCTGCGTTGCATTTAACTTGAATATAGCGATTTTGTGAGCAATTTTGAGACTAGCATATTATATATGTCATGTAAGAATGTTACTTTAGTCACGCACGGTTGTAAAATTTTAATTACATGTTATTTTAGATTTTAGAGCCATTTTCATACCTACTTACTTAGGCAATTGAATTATCTCCTAGTAAAAGTTTTATTTATGTGCTTGATTTTGGGCTCGACAGCTGCTAATAAGAAAGGACTAGAGCAGGAGTTCCGAAACTTTCAGTTCGTGGAGCGGTGTACTGCCGTTTCGCCAAATTTCACTTCCCAAAAAACTTATCGCAATAGTTTCATTTCCCAAACGAATCTTTGGCATATTTACATTTCGCATTTTATTCATTTGGTCAAATTATCATTTGGCATAATTTTAGTTTGTCAAATTTTATAACGACAAACGTTTATTAAGCAAATGTTTTATATTGGCAAATATTGTATTCCAAAAAAATGTTTGTTCAAAATGACATTTCGCACAAACCAACCACAAAAACCAACTGCTACCAGAAAAGTAGCTTATGTCAGAACTGCGTCTTCCACAGAAACGGACTGCTATCAGAAACGTAGATGAGGTTAGACTGCGTCCCCCACAGAAAACGGACTGCTACCAGAAAAGTAGGTTAGATTATAGGTTAAAACTGCGTCCCCCGCGAAACAATAATTTGCCAAATAAGAATTTACTAACTGTAAATTTTCGATAAGTTTTTTTGCCAAATGATTTTTTGCCAAATGATAATTTGGGTAAAATTTTTTGGGATGTGATACTTTGGGAAAAGTTTTTTGGCCATACATTAGTAATCCTCGCGGAGCACGTGCAGGTTTCGTATTTTGTCTCTTGAAGTAGGGTAGGTACAATAAATAAATCGGCCAAGAGCGTGTCGGGCAAGTCCAAAATAGGGCGTAGACATTACGAAAAAATTAAATCATATTTTTCTAAGGATTTCATATTTTGTACGGAATATTCCAAGTTTGGGTATATTTTATACCTTAGGCTGCTATTTACTCTTAAACTACTAACAATTCTCAAGAAAACTTAACCGTTATAGTTTTCCTTGTAAGTTTGATATACTTACTACCATCTTGAATTTTTTCAAATTTTTCCACCCACTGGTTGTGATTTTAGAGGGCCCCGGGGGACGCTCGATTTGAATGAAAATTTGCACTTTAAAGTTGAATATTTTGCAAACGAATCACTGAATCAAAAATCGTTTTAGCAACCCCATAATGGTTTTAAAAGACCTATCCAATGATATCCCATACTACAAAAAAAATCACCCCCGCTTTACCTACTTCATTTATCGGCATAGTTAGGTTTAAAAATGAGAAAAATAATATCTTTAATAATGAACGATGAAATGTGAGGGATATCGTCGGTTTCAGGGCACCGCGGCACACACTTTGGAAACCCCTGGACTGACTGACTGGCTATTGCTGCGTCTTCCTATTATTGTAGACTAGCTTTTACCCGCGGCTTCGCACGCGTAAACTAATCGGTCTGGTAGTGGCAATTGAAATATCCCGTGGGAGTATAGGGATAAAAAATAGCGTATGTGTTATTCCAGACGTGCAGCTACCTACATACCAAATTTCATGACTTTTAGCCCAGCGGTTATTATTTCAAAATTTTATTCCTATCCCGTGGGAATATCGGGGTAAAAATAGCCTATGTGTTATTCCAGAGGTTCAGCTACCTACACACCAAATTTCATGGCTCTAAGCCCAGTGGTTGTTACTTCGAGATTTTATCCTTTGATATCCCGTGGGAATATCGGGTCAAAAAGTCGCTTATGTGTTATTCCATACGTCCAACTACCTATATATCAAATTTCATGACTTTTAGCCCAGCGGTTCTTATTTCGAAATTTTATCCCTATCCCGTGGGAATATCAGGATAAAAAGTAGCCTTCGTGTTATTCCAGAGGTCCAGCTACCTACATACTAAATTTTATGGCTCTAAGACCAGCGGCTGTTATTTCGAGATCTTATCCCTAGTTATCCCGTGGGAATATCGGGTCAAAAAGTCACCTATGTGTTATTCCATACGTCCAACTACCTACATACCAAATTTCATGACTCTAAGCCCAGAGGTTCTTATTTCGAAATTTTATCCCTATCCCGTGGGAATATCAGGATAAAAAGTAGCCTTCGTGTTATTCCAGAGGTCCAGATACCTACATACTAAATTTTATGGCTCTAAGCCCAACGGTTGTTATTTCGAGATCTTATCCTTAGTTATCCCGTGGGAATATCGGGTCAAAAAGTCACCTATGTGTTATTCCATACGTCCAACTACCTACATACCAAATTTCAAGACTCTAAGCCCAGAGGTTCTTATTTCGAGATTTTATCCCTATCCCGTGGGAATATCGGGATAAAAAGTAGCCTATGTCCTTTCCCAAGGTCTATTCTATCTCTGTACCAAATTTCATCCAAATCGGTTCAGCGGTTTTGGCGTGAAAGCGTAACATACAGACAGACAGACAGACAGACAGACAGACAGAGTTACTTTCGCATTTATAATATTACTAGCTTTTACCCGCGGCTTCGCACGCGTTAGCTATTCCGTCTGGTAGTTTCAATTGAGATTTTCAGGATTTTTCCGAATTCCCCTGGAAATTTTCAAAATTTATATCGTGGTTTTCATTGAGGTTGTGTTGTGAATAACTGCACAAAATTCAAGACTCTAAATCCAGTGCTGAAATTTAAAAAAATCGGTCAAGTGCGAGTGCAAACGACTCGCGCATGTAGGGTTCCGTACGATGCGGTCGTGTCGTTTTATTACAGAATTCCTATGGCCAACGTCTAATTTCATCATCAGATCAGCTCTACGTCATAATAATATTGCATTGCCATCGGATTTATACACATGTCATCCTGCAGGTGGTAGGACCTTGTGCAAGGTCCGCCCGGATTGCTACCACCATCTTGCTCGCTAATCCTGCCGTGAAGCAGCAGTGCTTGCACTGTTGTGTTTCGGCAGAGTAAGACAGCCGGTGAAATTACTGGAACTTGAGGTATTCCAACTTAGGCCTCTAGGTTGGCAACGCATCTGCAATACCCCTGATGTTGCAGATGTTTATGGGCGGTGGTGATCTCTTACCACCAGGAGACCCACTTGCTCGTTTGCCTTCCAGTCGAATAAAAAAAAACATGCACGCAAAAATTTCAGCTAAATCGGTTGAAGATAGCCACTTCAAATTTAAGTTGAAATATTAATTCCACCCCACAAACAACTAGTTACATTACTAGTTAATAAAAACATGTCACCAAAATGTAAGCACTAGGACTAGGTGCTGTATTTTGAATAAATAATAATTTTAAATTCTCATCCTCTTTGGCTGTCGCCCTGTAGTAGGCTGAATAGCGCTTCAGACTTATGCCATGCTCGCGCCAGAAAAAAAATTACAATTAAAAAAAAAAAATTAGCGCGGTAATTTCGGCCGACGCACGGCGCGTACTTATTATTATTAGTGAATTAATCATAACCTGATTTTAAATTTTGACCTTGTACCTAAATAAATATTGTTACTTAGTATAAATTACAACGGACATTTTTTAGTGTAAAAAACATTAAACATAGCGGCTGTGAGTGCTTTATTGAAGTCGGATTTTGTGAAGTGTGTGTAGTGTGTGTCGGAGGTTTGAGAATCATAAATTGTTATTTAGTCTTAATGCTGCACACAAAAATAAACCACGGCCTTAGAGATAATTATTATACTATCGAAGGTTTTATAAAATAGCGCTAATAAAATCACAAATTAATAAGTAGTTAAACATTAAAAACAACATAGGGTCACTCGCGTTACCCCTAGCAACTGACGGCCGAATCTTAGCAGCCTAGCAACCAAAAACCGCTGAATGAAACACGTTTCTTGTATGAAGACCCCCCTTAATTTTTAACTTTATTTTATTTTTAGTATTTGTTGTTGTAGCGGCCACTGTAATACATAATCTGTTAAAATTTCAAGTGCCTAGCTATTACGGCTTAAGAGATAGAGCCCTGTGACAGACGGACAGACAGACAGACAGACAGACAGACAGACAGACAGACAGACAGACAGACAGACAGACAGACAGACAGACAGACAGACAGACAGACAGACAGCGGAGTCTCAGTAATAGGGTCCCGTTTGGCACCCTTTGGGTACGGAACCCTAAAAAACTCTATCCGAATTCAAATTCAAATAATTTATTCAGTAAATAAGCCGCAATGGGCACTTTTACACGTCATTTTTAAAACTGCCGGCGCTTTCGTAAAGACCATCATTGCCAAGAAGAATGCGCCGCAAGAAACTTGGCAGAAAGTCATTTTTTCAAAATAAAATAAAATAAAATTAGAAATAAAATACTTAAAAACTATAGTATACAATTAATGAAAATAATAATAATACAGGCATGTATGGGGTCCCTTAGTTACAAAACTATCCCGTTGGAGTATCGGGATAAAAAGTAGCGTATGTGTTATTCCAGACGTCCGACTACCTACATACCAAATTTCATGACTCTAGACCCAGCGGTTATTATTTCGATATTTTATCCCTAGGTATCCCGTGGGAATAGCGGGTCAAGAAGTAGCCTATGTATTATTCTAGACGTCCAGCTTCCTACATACCGAATTTCATGGCTCAAAGCCCAGCGGTTATAATTTCAAGATTTTATCCCTATCCCGTAGGAATATCGGGGTAAAAAATAGCCTATGTATTATTACAGAGGTCCAGCTACCTACACACCAAATTTCGTGGCTATAAGCCCAGCGGTTGTTATTTCGAGATTTTATCCCTAGATATCCCGTGGGAATATCGGATCAAAAAGTAGCGTTTGTCTTATTCCAGACGTCCAGCTACCTACATACCAAATTTCATGACTCTAAGCCCAGCGGTTATTATTTCAAGATTTTATCCCTATCCCGTGGGAATATCGGTGTAAAAAATAGCCTATGTGTTTTTTCACAGGTTCAGCTACCTACACACCAAATTTCATAGCTCTAAGCCCAGTGGTTGTTATTTCAAGATTTTATCCCTAGGTATCCCGTGGGAATATCGGGTCAAAAAGTAGCGTTTGTCTTATTCCAGACGTCCAGCTACCTACATACCAAATTTCATGACTCTAAGCCCAGCGGTTATTATTTCAAGATTTTATCCCTATCCCGTGGGAATATCGGGATAAAAAGTAGCCTATGTCTTATTCCAGATATCCAACTATCTACATAGCGATTTTCATCCAAATCCGTCCAGCCGTTTTAGCGTGAAGAAGTAACAAACATACTCACTCACTCACTCACTCACATCCTCACTCACAAACTTTCACATTTATAATAATACTAGCTTTTACCCGCGGCTTCGCACGCGTTAGCTATTCCGTCTGGTAGTTTCAATTGAGATTTTCAGGATTTTTCCGAATTCCCCTGAAAATTTTCAAAATTTATATAGTTTTTTATTGAGGTTGTGTTGTGAATAACTGCACAAAATTCAAGACTCTAAATCCAGTGCTGAAATTTAAAAAAAATCTCTATCCGAATTCAAATTCAAATAATTTATTCAGTAAATAGGCCGCAATGGGCACTTTTACACGTCATTTTTAAAACTGCCGGCGCTTTCGGAAAGACCATCATTGCCAAGAAGAATGCGCCGCAAGAAACTTGGCAGAAAGTCATTTTTTCAAAATAAAATAAAATAAAATTAGAAATAAAATACTTAAAAACTATAGTATACAATTAATGAAAATAATAATAATACAGGCATGTATGGGGTCCCTTAGTTACAAAACTATCCCGTTGGAGTATCGGGATAAAAAGCAGCGTATGTGTTATTCCAGACGTCCGACTACCTACATACCAAAATTTCATGAATCTAAACCCAGCGGTTATTATTTCGACATTTTATCCTTAGGTATCCCGTGGGAATAGCGGGTCAAGAAGTAGCCTATGTATTATTTTAGACGTCCAGCTTCCTACATACCAAATTTCATGGCTTAAAGCCCAGCGGTTATAATTTCAAGATTTTATCCCTATCCCGTAGGAATATCGGGGTTAAAAATAGCCTTTGTATTATTACAGAGGTCCAGCTACCTACACACCAAATTTCGTGGCTATAAGCCCAGCGGTTGAAATTTCGAGATTTTATCCCTAGATATCCCGTGGGAATATCGGATCAAAAAGTAGCGTTTGTCTTATTCCAGACGTCCAGCTACCTACATACCAAATTTCATGACTCTAAGCCCAGCGGTTATTATTTCAAGATTTTATCCCTATCCCGTGGGAATATCGGTGTAAAAAATAGCTGTACGTTACATTGGGCAGATATAATTAGTAATATGTGCATTAAAACCTCCTGCACATATCAAAAACATACTGGCTGAATGAACATTCCGCTTTCTCCCGCACGGCGGCGCCACCAGTCAGTTGCGCAAATTTGACAGCTCGAAATGAATGCCGGCCGGCGCGCGCTCTTTTAAATTATTCATAAAAAACTCTGAAAGTGCTGTGATTGTGTCTTAAATGTGTCCCTGGGACTGAGGAATAGAGCCAGAACAAACTGTAAGTGAAACCTATATCTTGCCCAATTCGGTTTTGCTAATTATTTTCAATATTCAAATGTCGTAGTTCAAACATTTTGGTCAATCGAACCGCATCCTCAGTTTGCAAACTAAATACACATTCATACACATAAAACACACATTTCACGCAGTTTTAAGGTAACAGGCTTATTTCTAATCTAAGTTATTTACCTAGAATAATACGTATAAAATAAACGTTTTCAATTTTCGTTCTTTGCAACGCGTCGCGCGCGTCTTTTGTTTTTTAATTCGAAATGGACGAAAAAGAATTCGATGTCGAACAACTTATTAACAAAAAAGAACTGCTTTTTATACGATGTCAAACGTTATTTGAACTATCCAAATCAACTCCACCAGAGCGTTTAACCGAATTTAATTTGCGACTCAAAGAACTTCATTCGACTCGGGAATGTTTCGAACAATGCATATTCGAGTTAAATTCTTACAATAAGAAACAAAACCCGAAATTTAAACCAAATTATCAGGAAATTCAAACCTTTGACGACATGTATTTCCGTATTCTGAGTGTAGCGGAGGCTAATAGCGACACTTGGCAATCGTGTGACGGCAGCGGTAGCGGACCTTCGTCGCGCTCCGCGGGCCGCGGCCCGGGCGCTGCCGGGCCAGACTCGCGGTCGGCTAAGCCGCGGCTGCCTAAACTAGAATTGTTCCATTTCGATAGCAAATTAGAAAACTGGCAAACATTCTATGACACGTTTACGAGTTTAATTCATAACAACAATGATATTACGAACATTGAGAAGTTTTATTACCTGCTCTCCGCAGTCAGCGGTTCGGCATTGACTGTGGTCAAAGGGATGCCAGTGACGGCCGATAATTATCCGATAGTATGGGCTTTGCTAGTCAAAAAATTTGAGAACACTCGTGCCTTAGCTACGAGCTATTTAGATCGGCTGTTTCAATTTAAGCCTTTGTCAACTGAGTCGGCTACTGGTCTAAACACATTTTTACAAACGTATCAAGAGTGTGTTAAAGCATTGAAACTTTTGAAAATCAGTAACCTATCGAGTTTCATACTGTTTTATATGGGATTGCGAAATTTAGACCCCGTCACTAGGCGCGAATTCGAACAATCAGTAGATCAAACCGATATACCTACTTACGAACAGCTGATTAATTTCGTAGAGAAACAGGCGCGTGTTTTGGAAATGTCGGAGGTTAAAATTAGTACATCAAAAATTCAGTTTACGCCTAAGAGTGTCCCTAACACCTCTGCAAAGCCGAATTGTGTTCGAAAAAATAATAATAATGCTGCTAATTACAGTAGTGCACCAAAGCAGTTCCAAAAGCCGTGCTTGTCAGCTGTGAGTAAGAATAATAGCGAACAATTAAATAGATGTCTATTTTGCGACAAGCCGCATTCAACGTATCGATGTTTCGAGTTTTTTGATTTAACACCGGTGCAGCGTCTTGACAAAGTGAAACAGCTTCAATTATGCGAAAATTGCTTTCGTCAGCATTCGTTGTCCGAGTGTACGTCAAAAGTGCGTTGTGTGCTGTGTAAACAACCGCATCATCACAGTATTCACTTAGATACAGTTCCAACTGTTCAAAATTCGTCAATGAATCAAAACGATTCAAGTAGTCAAAACATTTCAAGTGGTCAAAACATTTCAAGTATTCAAAACGTTTCAAATAGTCAAAATCAAAGTCAAAGGTCAATGCCAAACGTCGGCTTGACTTGTTCGTCAAATTCAACCGTGCTGTTAGGCACTGCCATGGTGCACGTCGCAGATCGATGGGGAACTTACCACGCCGTACGTGCAGTCATTGACAGCGGTGCCATGTCCGGTTATATGACAAAAGAGTGTGCCCAGCGCCTGGGTTTGTCTCGACGCAAGTGTCAGTTTGAACCCATGGGTCTGGGAGGTGCGCCAGTGCAAGATTTCGGTCTGGTTACATGTTCAATTAAACCACGAAACTCATCTGGTCCGGTGCTTAGCACTGATACTGTTGTCGTAAGTAATATAACTAGCAACTTACCTACAGTAACCTTGTCAAACAAAGTTATCAATAATTTCAAAAATCTCGAGTTAGCTGACCCGAACTACTTTTCGGCGGCTCCAGTTGACTTGTTGATCGCAGGTGACTTATTTCCCTACATTTATGACGGTCAAAATATACTACCACGTGACCCGGGTTTGCCCGTCGCGATGCATTCCATATTCGGATATGTCATTACTGGTCAGACAGTACTGAGTGACGATTGTGAGTCAAATACAGCCTCGCTCAACTTGTTCTCTGCTAATAAAACTAGTAGTATCGATAAAATCATGAACTCTTTCTGGGAGACTGAAAACGTGCCGTATGACGTCACTAAAAAACCAGAAGATTTGTATGTCGAACAATTGTTCCAAAACGAACACAGTCGCGATACTACGGGACGTTATACAGTGAAGTACCCGTTCAAACCCAGTTTTGATCTCGGCGATTCGACTCCACAAGCGTTACGTCGTTTCAACAATTTAGAAACAAAGCTGAATCGTCTTCCGGAACTTAAGGAAGAATATAATAAATTCATGTCCGAATATGAAAGCCTTGGTCACATGACTTGCGTAGGTGATTTTGGTACTGTGGATTCTAAGTACATAATTCCTCACTTTTGTATTCTCCGACCGTCAAGTACCACGACAAAACTCCGAGTAGTTTTTGACGCCTCATGCAAAACGACAAATAATAATTCTTTAAATTCAGTCGTTTACGCCGGTCCTAAGCTTCAAGCAGATATTAATGAGATTTTAATAAATTTTCGTATACATGAAATTTGCTTGTCAAGTGACATTTGTAAAATGTTTCGAATGACCTTGATCGAAAAATCTCAACGCAATTACCAACACATCTTGTGGAGGTTTCAACCTGATCAACCTTTAAAGGTGTATGAGTTAAACACGATCACATACGGCGTTGCTAGCAGTCCGTACCTAGCGATCCGAGTCCTGCATCAACTGGCTGACGACGACTGCGAGAAGTATCCTTTAGCGAGCAAGGTTCTAAAAAAGGGTTTCTTCGTCGATGACCTTCTGTGGTCAGTGAGCAGCTATGATGAAGCAGCTAGGCTACAGGATGAACTGTTAGAGTTGCTGAGTGGAGGAGGATTTCTGCTTCGTAAGTGGGCCAGCAACTGTCCCCAGGTACTGGCTCGGGTTCCAGCTGATCACCGCGAAACGCCCATTGCATTCGAGGATGACAAGGACCTATCCATAAAAGTTTTAGGTCTGCAGTGGCGACCCGCCGAAGATGTGTTTTCCTTCGTATTCCATCCACTTCCAGCTTCACAGGCGATCACCAAGCGTAGTGTCTTGTCACAGATAGGTCGTCAGTATGATCCCTTAGGTTTCGTGGCTCCTTGCATATTCTACGCGAAATGCTTCATGCAGAAACTCTGGCTCCAACAGCTGGGTTGGGATGAGCGGCTGCCTCCGGAACTAGAAAAGGAGTGGCTCACCTACATGTCAGAGCTCCCGCTATTGTCGAATTTTAGCCACGAGCGCCAGGTTACTGTCAAACAGCACAGCTACTACCAGATACTAGGATTCTGCGATGCTTCAGTTCAAGGAATAGCTGCGGTCATCTATTTGCGTAGTTTTAACAATCAAGGTGATTCGAAGGTCAGTCTGGTCATTGCAAATCCAAGGTTGCACCCTTGAAGACAGTGACCATTCCACGTCTCGAGCTAATGGCTGCGCATTTGTTAGTCAAGTTAGTCAAATATACGAAGTCAATATTGTCTGAACGAATTCCTGTTCATGAAATACTCTTGTTTACCGATTCCTCTGTGGTGCTGAGTTGGTTGAATACACCCAGTTACAACCTCAAAACCTTTGTGGCTTCGCGTGTCTCCAAAATCTTAGAGACCGTGCAAAGCGATTGTTGGTTTCACGTGAGCGGCGCGTCCAACCCCGCTGACGTGTGCTCGCGCGGAGCGCTACCTTCCGTGCTGTTATCGACAGCGGAGTGGCTCGGAGGACCGAGCTGGCTAGACGCACCAAGAGAGAATTGGCCAGTAAAATCAATTGATCAATTTAAATCGGCAAATGTGCCAGAACTCAAAATTCCATGCGCGACTTTGGCTCAAACTAGCGTGCAAAACACAACACGTGACTCAAATCTTGTTTATAATTTAACTGAAAAATATTCGAGTTTTAGCAAACTTCAAAATGTCTTAGCTCGTTGTTTTCAATTTATTAACAATTGTAGATCGACGAAGTCTAATAGGAACACAGGTCCTTCGTCTCTATCAGATTTAAAGAACGCACACGATGTGCTCATTAAATCCGTTCAGCGAGAGCATTTTGCAGCTGATATCCAAGCAATTTCCAATGGTTACAGCTGTAGTTCTTCACTTAAAAGGTTAGCACCTTATGTCGACCCCCTCGGTTTTCTCAGGGTGGGGGGTAGGTTGTCTTTCGCCGAACTACCGTATCAAAAGAAGTATCCATTATTGCTTCCTAAAAAGTGCAACTTTACAAAAATTCTTATCGACTATTTTCATAAAATTTATTTACATATCGGTCCGCGTACATTGCAATTAAACGATTATTTGCACACGCTGCAGCAGCGACAAAAATGGCATAGGAATTGTCGTAATATTCAAGTTGATGAACTCGTTCTTATGCATGCTGACGCTCCTCCGCTTCAATGGCATCTCGGTCATGTGACGGAACTTTATCCAGGAGCTGATGGAGTTGTACGGGTGGTAAAAGTAAAAATCCAGAATGGCGAATACACGCGACCCGTTGTAAAGCTTAGACCACTTCCAATGGAATTAGATTCAGCATAATTTTTATTTTCCTTTGTTTCTTTGCATGAATTTGACGCAAGAAGGTGTCAAGTTTATGACAATTTTAGGTTCGAAATAAGTCATTTATTTTACTCAATTTACAGCTACACGTGTTTAGTTCACTAAGTCAACAAATACTTACACTATACAGTCCACTTACCTTATTCAATACCATCCCTGGTTTTGTTTGTAAACTGGGGAATCTGGGGTAGATTCCCGGTGGGGGGTTTATGTACGTTACATTGGGCAGATATAATTAGTAATATGTGCATTAAAACCTCCTGCACATATCAAAAACATACTGGCTGAATGAACATTCCGCTTTCTCCCGCACGGCGGCGCCACCAGTCAGTTGCGCAAATTTGACAGCTCGAAATGAATGCCGGCCGGCGCGCGCTCTTTTAAATTATTCATAAAAAACTCTGAAAGTGCTGTGATTGTGTCTTAAATGTGTCCCTGGGACTGAGGAATAGAGCCAGAACAAACTGTAAGTGAAACCTATATCTTGCCCAATTCGGTTTTGCTAATTATTTTCAATATTCAAATGTCGTAGTTCAAACAATAGCCTATGTGTTTTTTCACAGGTTCAGCTACCTACACACCAAATTTCATAGCTCTAAGCCCAGTGGTTGTTATTTCAAGATTTTATCCCTAGGTATCCCGTGGGAATATCGGGTCAAAAAGTAGCGTTTGTCTTATTCCAGACCTCCAGCTACCTACATACCAAATTTCATGACTCTAAGCCCAGCGGTTATTATTTTAAGATTTTATCCCTATCCCGTGGGAATATCGAGATAAAAAGTAGCCTATGTCTTATTCCAGATATCCAACTATCTACATAGCAATTTTCATCCTAATCCGTCCAGCCGTTTTAGCGTGAAGAAGTAACAAACATACTCACTCACTCACTCACTCACATCCTCACTCACAAACTTTCACATTTATAATATTAGTAGGATATATATATATATATATATATAGTAGGAAGGATTAGTAGGATTAGTATGGATTATTTGACGCGTAAGTCACTAATATTTGTAATGGTGCTTGTTCCAGAGTAAAGGGGATTCGTAACCTGGGCGACCTGTTCCCGAACCTGGCGGTGATCCGCGGGATGCAGCTCTTCAACGACTTCGCTCTCGTTGTCTTTGATAATGAGAACCTTGTGGTAATTAAAATGTATTCTATGCGGGAACGACGGCTCGCCGCTGTCACAACGGGTTTGTATTGTTTGGCGGAAAGTAGCAGTTGCAATTTTAACCAGTTGTATGAATAAAATTGCTAATATAATTCACCTAATTTACTAAGGGGATTTTTTTGGGTTCACGTGGCAGACGCTGACTTTAACTGTAATATAAGAAGTAGGTATACTATATCTATTTTGCCTAGAAAAAAACGCATTGAGAATCTTCAAAATCCAAAAATGAGAAATGGCACAGTTTTAATCATTATAATTTTGTATGTAGATTCTTCCAAAAATTGGACGACTGGTTAGCTCAGTGGTTACAGAACCTGACTACGGATCTTAAGGTCCCGGGTTCGATCCCCAGTCGGGACCAATATTTGAACGAAAAAGATAGAATGTATTTAAGTATGCAATAGTATGCATCTATCTGATATGTATGTTTATCCGTTGCCTAGTAGGTGCCCATAACACAGGCTTTGCTCACTTTTATAAATTTCATTTAATTGTCTTTCATTTCTTTGCATTTGGAACTATGTAGATCAATTGGTGTCAAGTGTCCCGTGATGTAAAAAAAACCGACCAAGTGCGAGCCAGACTCGCGCACGAAGGCTTCCGTACCATTATCTATACAACATTAGACATTAGCAAAAAAAAGACTACTTAGTTATTAATATCGAGCAAAAAATGGCAAACAAATCACGTTTGTTGTATGGGAACCAACCTTAAATATTTATTTTATTCTGTTTTTATTATTTGTTGTTACAGCGGCCACAGTAATACATAATCTGTGAAAATTGCAATTGCTATGGCTTAAGAGATAAAGCCCTGTGACAGCCGGACGACAGAGAGACTGACAGACAGCGGATTCTCAATAATAAGGTTCCGTTGGCACCCTTTGAGTACAGAACCCTAAAAACGATGACTAACAATCTTTCTTTTTTGTCACCAGTCTCTGGGGCTTCGTTCGCTGACGCACATCGAGCAGGGAGCAGTCAGGATCCAGCACAACGACAAACTGTGTTACACTAACACCATAGACTGGTCCAAGATCGCTGTAGACGGGGTTGACAATGGCATAATCAAGGTGAGGTTAGCGGTTATTTTTAGAGTTATAGCTCAGTCGCCAAAAACGGGACCCTACCTCACTTAGTAGTGCGTCAGTCCGTTTGACTGTCAAGGTCGTTTTCTCACGAACGCGAGGAGACATATGTATGAAGCTTAACTTAGTATCAAATTTGCAGGTGGTAGGACCTTGTGCAAGGTCCGCCCGGATTGCTACCACCATCTTGCTCGCTAATCCTGCCGTGAAGCAGCAGTGTTTGCACTGTTGTGTTTCGGCGCGGAGAGTAAGACAGCCGGTGAAATTACTGGCACTTGAGGTATTCCAACTTAGGCCTCTAGGTTGGCAACGCATCTGCAATACCCCTGGTGTTGCAGATGTTTATGGGCGGTGGTGATCTCTTACTACCAGGAGACCCACTTGCTCGTTTGCCTTCCAGTCGAATAAAAAAAAAAAAAAAAAAAAATACTCAGGCTTACTACAACTTGGAGCAGTGCAAGATTGTAATTTTTAATACAACGCAATAAAAAGATACAGTGTTTCCATAAAATTTGCCAGCGAAGCAAAACCTATAGGGTACTTCCAGTTGTTCTAGTAACTTAAAATTTGGTAGGTATAAGAGCTCTGGAAATCTTATTCACTTAACTAAAAGTGAATAACCATATAACCATTAGCTAGTAAACTTGTGCAAGGATCGTTTGGATGGATCCCTTTTACCATATCACTCGCCAAGGAGTAACACTCGCAGCCAAGAAACACAACTATACGTAGGTACTAAAGGTTTTTAATCCCAGCACTCTGTGTTTGATTAGTTCATGTCTGCAAATTTTACAATCCCTCTAGTGTTCGCCATCATCACTTGAATACATGAGTCATTAATAAAAAATACATAACAATCATCATAAAATCTTTTTCGGCAATGAAATCCTGTGATAGGTAGGTACCTAATTTTATCTACGTATTTACAAGGTTAGCGTCGAATGGCTGTTTGTCGCGGTCATGATACCTCATAGCATTGCCAGCTTTGACCTTTTAATGCATGACTGGGCACTTTAATGACCATCGCATTCCAAACAATCAACAATTTAAGGCGAGCGTTCCATCAACCGTTATCATGCTGTCCTGTAAACAAATTTAGTTTTAAGGACAACACAGAGCAGTGATAGTTAGTGTGCTCACTGCTCATACCAATAGGCAATAGTTTATGTAAAGTAGTTAATGGCAGCGTTATTATCGGAGAAATACAACGCTGCTTTAAACTTGTTTCCGCCGCTAACCGTGGGATTATGATTTAATTAATTCAACTGTTTGCAAAACATATAACCATGCATTTTTAAAACCATAAGCCGCTTGTGATTAGGAGCTGTTATTAATGGATATAAATGACTTCGCCGACACCTTTGGATAATAATTGACGTTTACAAACGGTAAATAATTTTGTTATTTGCATTATTTTTTACAGTCTGTCTGTTGTGTATGAAGAGATATTTAAGTTTAATTCATAAGTAACATACACGTGCCGCAATTTCGTAATGCCTGGTTTTAGTCAAAAGTTTCTTGGTTATTCTGCTGCTGAACAAATACCTACCTACCTAATATAATACGTGTATCCCACAAGGGACGAGAAACTAATCTTGCAGGCCCTCATTTGTAGCTCGTGGAATTTAAGACGTTTTAATCTGCATTGCGGTTGGATATATATCCCGGTGTCGTGGTTTGACGGTTAAATCAGTAATAATAAGCTTATCTGTTCAAATGAAGGCACTTTGCTCTTACAAAGATTCATTGAATTCAGTAAAAAATATCGAGTAAGTAATGCTAATGAGTTATCCGTTATATTTTATGGCTTACTATGTTTATCTTGGTAAATGGCAAAGAGAAAGTTTTTACACACTTTTACATTATTTAAAATGCCTCCGTCACGAATTTGGAAAAAGCTTAAGTTAAATTTACAGATGTCATTTTACATCCTTTAGGTGTTCAGAATAAACAATAAATCTTTTCCTACAGCTAGTTATACCTACTATATTATTCATCATTGTTTTGGCGGCTTTTATTTAGGTGGCATATAAATATTTAAACCAATCGCGTATTGAGAACGAGGTGAAAAACAGAGATGTTAACAAATTCCCTAGGTAAAATTTTATAATGTTGTTTTCTTCTTTTCCAGTCGAACTACGACACGCGTCTCTGTGGGTTGTGTCCCAACGCGCAGGGCCGAATGGACGACCACCGACAGTCGCATTTGCAGTGCCCAGCCGACGCCAGTGGTCGGTTGCTCTGCTGGGACGACAAACATTGCCAGAAAGGTAAGCGGCAGGTACAATCGCATGACGAGTTCCGTGCCACCCGTACAAAAAAGACTCTTACTGTCTACTATGGGTCCTTTGTTAAAGCTGTCATAGTAATACATACCTACTCTATAAAAAACGGGTCGGTTCTTCATGTGCCTTATGACCACTGAACGGTGGATTTTTGAGGCACTGGAGTTGGTGAAGCAGTTTAAATTAATTAAAAGAGCAGATATTAATTGCAGCCGTGTATATCTCAATAGCATGCACGGAGAAGGAGCGATATTGCCAACAATAAAAAAGTATTAAAAATTAACAATTTTTAGCTGGTGTTGCTAGCTATAATTATATGGATAGAATAGATTTAGTACGGCAACAACCACCTTCCACAGCGAGCGGAGTGGACGCAGCAGGACTCAGTTTAATTTGCAACGATCAACTTCGGTAGGTTGTAGTAGTATTTCTATGCTGCCGATCGTTGTGTGCAGTCCGCCCCGCTCACACTAATTTGATCTTAGCAATTTAAGAAAAAATAGGTAGGTAAGTACTTTACGTAAAATTCTTCAACAGCTCAGCCGCAAATAAAGATATAAGAGTCATTAAGGCTACTCTTCCCTCCCACGCAAGGGGTTATTTATAGGATGTTTGTTGCAAACCCTTGTATGGGCTCTCCCACGCTTTGTTAGTTGCAACACACACAACAAACTGCACCCCATAAATATTTCACTTAAATTGCACTGCAGTACCTACATACAGCCCGTGCGTGGTCGGGTTTTATAGCATGTGAAACTTTAAATGAAACCTTTCGAAGTTGTTTGAATGTTTCCTATGGTATGTATTTGTTGTTGAATATTTGGTAAAACTCTCAAATATAAATGAAAAAAGTATTCATGACTGAGCAATTAATGTCTAAACCAACTAACAGAGGTTGTTTTGACACAATGTTATGTAAATACAAAAGTACGATTTGTTTACCGAAAAATAAACTATTATTAAATAATTCCATAGTGTTGATTTTCTCACAAAGATACAGTTTGATTTTCATGATTGGTAAATGATTATGTATTAAAAATCGCTACTTTTAATATTCTCCATTAGGTCAACTGACGACATCGTGAGTGTTGCGGGCAACCGGTGAAATGTGGATGCAAGTGAAGATAACGTTCATTGTGGCTTTCTAAGAGGGAGGAGGCCTTTGTTCAACGTTTGTTTGTTGTTTGTTCAAGGTGTTTGTTGTTTGTTTTATTTGAACGTCTTCCAGCTGATGATGATGATACCTAATTTAAATGTTTATTTAATTTTTTTTTACTACTGTCAATTAATGGTGTCAAACAATCAAATACAGCATCTGGGAGTCTATTTCCAAGTTCAAAATTCGAAGTTCGTATCAAGCTATTCCCCTCACTCTCCTATTAAATACCATTAGAGTGAGCGGGACGATACGAAGTTCTAATTTCTAATTCCGGAGTAATAGACCTACAAAAAATCCACCACAAAAATAGATCTGATCCGGAATATAAGGGTCTCCCCACATCTATGGCCGCGGAAACGGCTTAAGCCGACCAAAAAAAAACGTTTTATTGCCACGCAATAAGAGCGAAAAACACGTCTTAACGTTGGAAAACGTCGTTTCGCGTTGGCCGAGCCGATCGACGTCTTTTTCGCTCTTATTGCGTGGACATAAAGAGTTTTTTTATTGGCTAAAGCCGATTCCGCGTCGATAGGTTCGAGGAGACCCTAACTGGCTCGTGTCCTTTTTAGTGTGTCCCGCGAGCTGCGGCAACCACTCGTGCACGGCCAACGGCACGTGTTGCAACGCGGCCTGTCTCGGCGGTTGCGACGGCGACCAGCAGCACCACTGCCATGTCTGCCGACACTACTCGGTCGGATACGGCGCAAACCGCACCTGCACCGAAACGTGTCCCGGTCACATGTACAAGGTAATATACAGGCCTAAACTACCTACCTACCTACTTACGGCCTACCTTGCGGTCCCGCTGACGTTAATTATAACTTATTAAGAGAGTGAGGGGCGATTTTCGAAATTCGTAGTAGCCCCCCAGTGGCGTAGAACAATCGAGGACTGGGCGGCCCAAATCTGTACTTTTAAGCGCAAACAGCACCAAGAAATGGAGGATAGTAAGCTAGAATTTGGGGCACTTTCTTCTTCTCTCCGGGATCCAGTGCTACCTAGCTGCGCCACTAAGACAATCTTGCTTTTGTTTGTGTTGCAAAGACAAATGTCGAAATGACAATTGTCAGTAAGTTAAAAATTTAAATTTAAATATATATGGATCTGAAGACTCGCAACGATTAGTATCAACCCAGCAAGTCTTTCATTCCGAGCAAAATATATAAAAGTTTTATAATATGACCAAACTGAGGTAAAATTTTGGTGAGATTTTATGACAACGTTTTATGATTTTTACTAAGCGCTCATTGTCCTTTCATGGTTGGGGATCATTTGTACCTGCGCAAGAAATTACAAAAAAAACTTTCAGCCTTTATACTACTACAAAGGACTCAGGAGGTCCATTATGCTGGTACAAATGTAGTAAACAATGTTTGGCGATCATATTTTGTCGGAAGAGTTCATATTTTTCTGGCTTTCGCAACTGGTTAATTGAAGTTCTCTGAAGCTAATTGAAAAGACAAGATAAAAATACCGTAACGGGACTTATCACGCTATTTTAAATATTTATATTTGACATATGGTATATGGTGGTATTTTGACTATGAGTGAGAATCACAGTTTAAAACGTTATAAAGACAAGATAAATACGAACTTAACTGACAAAATACGGCATAAAAATCACTAGATCTGTAGAATATAACGTTGCCGTTTTTATGTGACGCAGTTGTTCCGGCGGTGCGTGACAGAGCAGGAGTGCCGCGAGATGTCGCCGCCGCCGCCGATCTACAGCCGGACGCGGTTGGAGCCCAACATACCAGCCTACAAAATATTGAACGACACCTGCGTCTATATGTGCCCTAACGGCTACATGGAGGTAATGAAAAAAAGTAAAAAACTATAGTTACTGTTGTGGATTGTATGTAGATTGAGTAATCCTTATAAAAGTTGTTAAGCTGCTGACCTGCTAAAGTTGTTGACCTGCTTCCATATTATGTTGTGTCAGATGCCTGTTAATTTGGCATATTTTGAGATATCCGAAGAATATAGTAGAAGTGAAGAATATAGTATAAAATAGTAGAAGCGCAAGATACGCTGTTCTGGAATTGACGAGCTTGAAAATTTTTTAATCGTTGCCTGCTCGTCAGGCTACGAATAATAATTCTTAGAGAATATTTATTCGTAGTCGTCAGTCAGGCTTTACAACCGTTTTTTTTTCTTTTTAAATTAAATTCAATTAATAATTTACAGATAAACATTGTGTTCTAAAATACAATCTAGAAAATTCTAAAGAAGTGGCTGCAGAAATGACACAACTTGTTTTGCAGAAAGGGACGAAGGACAACGCCTCGTGCGAGAAATGCCCGCCGTCGGGCTGCACGCGCGATTGCATAGGTGGGAAAATCGACTCTGCTGCGTCGGCGGACAAGTTCCGCGGCTGTACAACCATCAACGGCTCATTGATCATCGCGCTGCGGTCCAGCGGAGGTCAGTGCATCATCAGCGTCAGCATAAGGCTGCGCGACCTTATTCCACCTGCTCCTTTCTTCCACAGGTCGACCAGAAGTAGGCGGGGTCTTCCACCCTTACGTTATCAGTATTCCCAAAATCCGCACGAAGCGTTTTCGCTCTTCCTTTATCAACCGCACAGCAAAAGAGTGGAATTCCCTGCCTGCGACTGTATTTCCTGAACACTACAATTTGGCCGCTTTCAAGTCTAGAGTGAATGAGCATTTACTAGGCAAGCGTGCTCCATCGTAGGCTTCATCCTCGCTTTCCATCACTCTTACCAGAAAATGAGGAACTTATTTTTTAGGGTTCCGTACCCAAAGGGTGCCAACGGGACCCTATTACTGAGACTCCGCTGTCTGTCTGTCTGTCTGTCTGTCTGTCTGTCTGTCTGTCTGTCTGTCTGTCTGTCTGTCCGTCTGTCACAGGGCTCTATCTCTTGAGCCGTAATAGCTAGGCACTTGAAATTTTCACAGATTATGTATTACACTGGCCGCTACAACAACAAATACTAAAAACAAGATAAAGCTAAAAATTAAGGGGGGTCTTCATACAAGAAACGTGTTTAATTCAGCGGTTTTTGGTTGCTAGGCTGCTAAGATTCGGCCGTCAGTTGCTAGGGGCAACGCGAGTGACCCTATGTTGTTTTTAATGTTTAACTACTTATTAATTTGTGATTTTATTTGCGCTATTTTATAAAATCTTCGATAGTATAATAATTATCTCTAAGGCCGTGGTTTATTTTTGTGTGCAGCATTAAGACTAAATAACAATTTATGATCCACAAACCTCCGACACACACTACACACACTTCACAAAATCAGACTTCAATAAAGCACTCACAGCAGCTACGTTTAATGTTTTTTACACTAAAAAATGTCCGTTGTAATTTATACTAAGCAACACTATTTATTTACAAGGTCAAAATTTAAAATCAGGTTATGATTAATTCACTAATAATAATAAGTACGCGCCGTGCATCGGCCGAAATTACCGCGCTAATATTTTTTTTTTAATTGTAAATTTTTTCCTGGCGCGAGAATGGCATAAGTTTGAAGCGCTATTCAGCCTACTACAGGGCGACAGCCAAAGAGGATGAGAATTTTAAATTATTATTTATTCAAAATACTTGCATCTAGTCCTAGTGCTTACATTTTGGTGACATGTTTTTATTAACTAGTAATTTAACTAGTTGTTTGTTGGGGTGGAATTAATATTTCAACTTAAATTTAAAGTGGCTATCTTCAACCGATTGAGCTGAAATTTTTGCGTGCATGTTTTTTTTTTATTCGACTGGAAAGCAAACTAGCAAGTGGGTCTCCTGGTGGTAAGAGATCACCACCGCCCATAAACATCTGCAACATCAGGGGTACTGCAGATGCGTTGCCAACCTAGAGGCCTAAGTTGGAATACCTCAAGTGCCAGTAATTTCACCGGCTGTCTTACTCTCCGCGCCGAAACACAACAGTGCAAGCACTGCTGCTTCACGGCAGGATTAGCGAGCAAGATGGTGGTAGCAATCCGGGCGGACCTTGCACAAGGTCCTACCACCTGCAGGATGATATGTGTATAAATCCGATGGCAATGCAATATTATTATGACGTAGAGCTGATCTGATGATGAAATTAGACGTTGGCCATAGGAACTCTGTAATGAAACGACACGACCGCATCGTACGGAGGTGCGGAACCCTACATGCGCGAGTCGTTCGCACTCGCACTTGACAGATTTTTTTCAATTGTCTTCAGGCAACATCGTATCGATATTGGAATCCGCGCTCAGCGAAGTGCGGGTAATCTACGGCGTGCTCAAAGTCGTTCGCTCGTACCCACTTGTGTCGTTGATGTCGCTGAAACGGCTCGAGAAAATCGTTGCTATCCCTGGTTTACATAAGTGAGTATGTAATTTTATTATAATTGCAGTATACTTATATTAATAGAAATGGCGACCCGCGACATGATACTATTTGATCCTCGTTACGTTAAATTATCTTATAAATATGGCCCTTTAGTCAGACACTCAAAATATTATCTAAAATCACAATTTTAATTATATATTTAAAACATTTCGTTCCAAGAGATGAGATGGCCCGCCTGAATTTTCGTTCTCCCATTTTCCACCACCGCATTAATGCGTTTGAAAATAGTAACTAGTTTTTACATATTTTCGTAAGATCTATTTCCTCTGTTAACCATAAATGATGTATTTACACACATACTTTACCTACTCTGTTTGACTGGCAATGCTTTAAAATTATTTGCATTCATTTTTCTTGCTTTAGAAACAGACAAGTAATAATTAACTCGCGCTAACATAAAATAAAGAAAAATAATGATTAACTTTCCCAGAGGTGAAGCTCTGCATATCTTCAACAACCCAAACCTGGAGTTGCTCTGGGACTGGGAGGCTGACCCGCCCAAACGACTCCAGATCACTGGCAAGCTGTTCATACATTTCAACCAGAAGCTATGCTATAACAAGCAAATCCTTCCGCTCCGCAATATGACCGTTGGCACAAGCTTCGACGAGGTGGAAGTCTCAACAGATAACAATGGAGATCAAGCGCTATGTAAGTTTTTCTGTTGGTGCAATATCAGTGTAATTAAATTATCTTATTTTATATAACTGAAACTATTTATCTTAAAAAAATATATAAGTATAATAAAAGCCAAAATTCAAGTCAATCCCATCATTAGAGGTGGTAAGTTTAACTAATTTATTGAATCAGGCGTTACTTTGCAAGGCGTTACTGTGGTAAGTTTAACATAAGGGTTTCGAAACAGAGGTTTGTATTAATTAGGATATGTTGTTAAATTTGCAATGGTCTTACGCCTAATTTGTCTTCATAACTTTCTAGTCGAAATTCACCCAATAAGGGCATATTAGGCAAAGCTCTGCGCAGGGGGCGACACTAGCGCAAACCCCCATGACAACGTCACTTCTCTTTATATTTTGTCGCCATGACAGATCATGACCAAAGATTATTAGTACCTGTAGAAATTAGAATACATATGTTTAATAATAACAAATTAAACATGATATTTTACATCGATAGTAACGATAAAGCTTTATTTCGAAAAAAATAATTGACATAATACGATATTATAGCATTTAAGATACTCAAAAAACCGTTTACGGTTTGTGCTAGTGCTGCACTCTGACGGTAGAAAATTTCAGTAATATTCCCTATTCTCATGATCTGATTGACTTGAAACTTAATTAGTACCTACTTACGGATATGTAGTTTGGGTGATAGTGCAAGTCTTTCTTTCTGAATACAAGCTTTTTATGCTGATTGCGCTGGTATTGCGCAATTTTACCCGAGATGTTTTCATTCACGGAGTCGCAGGTGAGCTCGAATAGAAATCGAGGACAAAATAGGTTTCATGAACACGATGTTGATGAACTAGTTTTTATCGTCTTTTTATTTTGCAGGTTACCAGGAGACGTTGGACCTCCGCGTCCAGACTCTTCACAAAAACTTCGTGATCTTGACCTGGAACACGTTTTGCATAGACGACACGCGGCAACTGCTCGGCTACTCTATCTACTATATCGCCGCCGAAAACAACGTCACGCTCTACGGACAGCGGGACGCCTGTTCAGACACGTTAGTATGCAATCATCATCATCTGTTGAACAAACGCCTCCCCAGGGGCTTACCCAGGTTCCGGCTCAGGGGGATGGGGCCAAGTCACATTAACGCACCCGGGTCTTATCACGCTAGCAAATCGAGTAATAATTATCTCAACGTTTTAGCCACATTTCTGTGACTGTGATCATGAGTAGACTGAAGTTTAGGGCAGTGTTTTTCAAACTTTTTCAGGACGCGACCCCCCTTGGTTAGAAAAGTATTTGGCAACCCCCTTAGACCCCCTGCCTACCTCCACTTACAGTTATTTGTAATTGTATTATCCTATACGTTGATTGATTGATAGTACAAACATTGAATAATCGTACCCAATAACGGTGAGAGTAATTTAAGGATACCGCGACCCCCTAAAGGGGCATCCCACAGTTTGAAAAACACTGTTTTAGGGTACCACGTTTGCTAAGCAGCGCGAGTCCTTTGAACTACCCGCACTTAATTACTATTAGTACCGTCAAGCGTGTCTTGAATTACCCGCGTTTGGTCGCGATTGCGATTGGATATTATAAATAAATACGAACCTTATAATGTGTCGAATTCGTTAAATCGGCGATTTAGATTTGGTATGCCGATAGTATGCGACCTTGGGAAAGACATAGGATCGTTTTTATCCCGGAAAATAGCATAGTTTCCGCGGGACGGCGATAAACGTATTCATGGCAGGCAAAGTCGCCAGAGAAAGCTAGTACTTACTATAAATGCGAAAGTTAAAATGGGGTGTTTACTTATCGTTTGTTTTGTATGTTTAATATTTATTTATTCAGAATTACTGGTTCTTTGGCAGAAAGTTTTTTTTTTCGCTATTTCGAATTAGTCAATAGTTAACTATTTGCCCGTTGTAAAGATTACATAGTAAAGGTTCTGGGAATAGTTCCGTAGATATTTATAGGCACGCAGTTGGTACACATTGTATTTTGTCAATAACGTTCAGTGTTCACCTATTTTATTTTAGAATTTGCTCTTTGTGTTTGTTATTTTAAAATATTCTTAACGAGGCCAGGTGTGAGGTGTGAAGTATTGAAACTAAACGGTTTTAGTTTTTTATCTGAGTATAATTTACTCTGAAAGAGTGGCCCCGTCTTTAAAATTGATTTAATTACACTACACATCAGTTTTGAGGTCACCAACTTACATAACATCAAACTCGGATGGGCAGCGTTCGAGAAACTTCGTGATGTCTTTTTGTCCAATGTACCGCAGTGCCTGAAGACTAGAGTCTGGCATGATTATTAAAAGGCGGACGATGGACGCAATATGGTGACGAAATCATAAGATGGATAAGACTTTTATTAAACTTCGATTCATATTTTTGGATGGTGATAATCTTACAAATACTTATGGTAAAGTATCACTTTACAAATACGTACCACTTATATCTGTAGATGTAAGGGTTTTCCCCTACATAAGTGGATAGTGAATTATAAAAGGAATGCATTGAAAATATGTAGGTAATATAGAAACAAATACGATTATTTACTACAATAAAATTATCCAACTATTTTTCAACTAATATGTTCTCTTTTTTAAACCAAATTGTAGTCATATCCATATAACGTATAATGTTCAACATGATTTTGACGTAAATTGCATCCGTCGTTCGCCCACTAGTGATTATTTATTTTGGTAGATAACTTAAATACATCAAATTGAAAATACAAACCTACCGTACCCGTAAAGGTAACAAATTTGGAGTTGAAATAAAAAATACAAAAAGACTCCAAAAAACTAATCATAATTAAATATATGATATACAGGACAGACTGGTACTATGCGTGTTTAATTATTATTTAGTGAATGATCTCCTGGGCCAAATGGTCTAAGGCTTCGTTTCCATCAGAGATGTGCGCGGAATGTGTTTTTCATGAAACAATAGAAAACACTTCATTTACCTAGTCACGCTCCGCTCAGCTGTTTCCACCAGAGATGTACTGTACTGTAAATGATGCATTTCTATTGCTTCATGAAACACATTCTCCCAAATCTTTGGTATTGCCGCAGCCTAAGTATTGGTTTCTCTTATCTTGCAGATGGAACGTTCTCGACATAGCAAACGACGAGGTCCGTAACAACACGGCGATCGTCAAGCCGGGCCCGGGCTTCCCCAACGACACCTGTGACAGCCAGCAGCCCGTTTTCCATCCCGTCAACCACCTCATCCCGTTCACGCGGTATGCCGTCTACGTCAAGACTTACACAACATTGCAAGACAAGAGAGGTGCTCAGAGTCCCATCAAATACTTCGTCACGCTGCCTGGACGTGAGTACCTTATAATGGCGTGCCGTGAAAATTTTCGTTACACGACCTAATGCAAAAAATACACCTAGGTTAAAAAAAAAAGTATGAGGAAAGGGTGAGAAAGTAAAAGAGGGCGCAGCCCTGCCTCGCACCGCATGAATTTGCCTATCTAGATGGTCAAGTTACCTCAATAATTGTTTTTATTACGCTATACATTAATATAGCGGGTCTTCCCTATTTTGCACTGGTAAAGCCTTTTTATAATAAATTGTAAGTTTAAAAGTCTATATGTTTCAGTGGCTTGGAAATCTACTTGGAAAATTTACAAACCGCTTTTTGATCTTATCAATCTGATAGATATGTCTCCAAAATATTTGCATTGTAAAATGAACTCTATGCGCACGGTTTTAAATTTAACACGACTGAATGGAGTCGAGGAAAGTGAATCACGTACCAGGGTGGTATTTTTGTGCCACTAATGTCCGTGTTAACATTCCATACATATGCCAAAGAAATCATAACGAAATTGACTATGAAAAGGATCCACATTGGTGCGTGACTCAGTTTCGTGGGCTGTACATGGGTGCAGGATTACCCAATGCTATCAGAAGCGCTAAATTGAAATTTACTAAAAAAAATTATGTATTGTAATTGATGTTAGTTGAACATATTTTGCCGCTTTTGTTGGGTAGTGTCACAACTAAATTTTTTTTTCGAGTTGTGACACTAGTCGACTATAGCAGCGGTTCATGATTCATCATGTTTCATTGCCATGCCGTTTCCTCTTGTTTTTTTTTTACGCGTTTACTAACTACCTAAATTTGGAAACGCGTCGTTTTCCCCAGGCCCCAGCCCACCGGTGGGCCTGACGGAGGAGTCCCGCACGGAGCACTCGGTGTCCGTGCGCTGGTCGCCGCCCACCATGCCCAACGGGACCATCATCGCCTACCACGTGGAGGTGCAAGCCAACAGCTACAACCGGCTCAAGATCATGGGCGCCAATGTCAACTATTGCACCAACCGTTAGTATAGTTTTGTATTTGATTCAAGGTGTCTTCAAACTATCATGGGATATTTTAGCAGATGATTGGGTTAGTTTGGATAAATATTTTTCACTTTTTAGGCTTCCGTAGTCAAAAGTTGTAGATACAAGTTTGAGAAAAAGTCAGAAGATAGAGTTTACCCCGGAAAATAATTGTAGTTCCCGCGGGCGCGCGATGAACGATAAAAGTCGCGGGCAAAAGCTAGTCTATACTTCTGTTCCACTGTTGAGCGAAGCCATCTATAGCACGCATGTAGGTATAGCAATTATACTATATACTTAAATATTTATTTTCAGCGAGTCTGCTAGCAAACATCATAGCGGTCCGTGGTGAAGATATTGCGGAGAAGAAGGAAGACAAGTCCGGCGAAGTCAAGAACGGCTCGTGCGAGTGCAAGGAAGAAGAGACCAGGACGTACACCAAGTTTGACAAGATGAAGGAGAAGGAGCGGCAAGAGAGCATAACCTTCGAGAATGAACTGCAGAATATGGTACGGAGTCATCTGGCTTTATCTTATTTCGTGTCTTCGTATTTTTTAAACCCGACTGCCCGAAGGAGAGTTATGTTCATTTCTTTGGTCCTCACTGCAGCCTAAATGGCTGGACGGATTTTAACATACGAGGTATCATTGGATTCGTCATAACTGTTGGAGTGACATAGGCTATATAATATTTCAATATGGCGTCTGCGAAAAATAAAAATTACAAATATTACATTTGAAATTTACCACGAAGTTTGCGGGGAAGGAAAACATCGTGAGGAAACCTGCACAAACCTGTGAAACAATTTAATGGTGCGTGTGAAGTTCCCAATCCGCATTGGGCCTGCGTGGGAACTATGGCTCAAGCCCTGTCATTCTGAGAGGAGGCCTGTGCCCAGCTGTGGGACGTATGTAGGCTGGGATGATGATGATGAAAAAAAATATGGCGGAGGAATGAAAAAAATATTTTGTATTGTAACAATATGTTTGTAATATTGACCAACATCTTGATTATTTGACGTTTAGGAATAATATTCCAATCCTATACGAATATCGGTATAAAAAGCCTGTGTTATTCCAGACGTTTTGGCTTGCAGGACAGGCTTGAGTAAGGCTACGTTTTCACCAGAGATGTGCGAGGATGCGTTGCGAGGAATGTGTTTGACATGAACCGATAGAAACGCTTCATTGCTCGCTTCGCTTAAGTGTTTCCACTAGAGGTGTGCTAAGCAAGGATAGGTAAATGAAACGTTTCTAGTAGTTCATGACATTCCTCGCAACCCATCCTCGCACATCTCTGGTGGAAACACAGTCTAAGAACCACATACCACACAATGTTCACTAGGTTTTACATTTAGGGGCTGTTTCACCATCCATTGATTAGTGTTAACTGACGATTAAATATGATGCCGTCTCCGTCTATTCGAACAAAACAAATAGAGACGGCATCACATTTAACCATCAGTTAACACTAATCAATGGATGGTGAAACAGCCCCTTATAATATTAGTAGGATGTATCGCAATTTACTATATGACGCGCTTTATTTTAGTATTTTGTTAATTATAAAGATTCCGTTAAATGCTTACTTATATCTACAAGTATTTTCACTCCTCAGGTGTACGTCAAACAGAAGAACACAACAAGGGTGTCAAGCAAGAACAAGCGCGAGAGCCGCCTGCGCCGGTCCATAGACAACAGTCTCAGCAGCATGCTGGTCATACTTAGCGCCAATAACGTGCCTCAAGTCGGGGTCAATCACCCCAACTTCACCGAAGAAGATGGTAACTCATCCACCAGTCCCATCAATCCCAATGACTCATATTTTACACTTGTCACACACATTCCACCATCCATCACGCTAAGAATAAATAATAAGTCAGGAAGCGTAACTCAGAACAAATTCCACACAAAAAGTGGCCGTATTTTAAACCAAAACGACATTCATTGTTGATTGGTTAAAATTCAGAAACAAAGCAGCGATAGGTTTGCGCGCACGATGCAATGTCAGATGACGCGCAGAACATGATTTTTAAGCGGCGCCAACTAAGAACACGTAAGGCCATTATTCTAACGCAGTTACAATTCCCGACTTATTATTTATTCGTAGCATCTATCACATACATTTACGACCCCTATTACACATTTCACCCCCATTATCAGCTATGACTCCTAATATCATCATCACCATAATATGCTTTACAAGCAGAACCACATGAATTCTTATCAACGTTTTCACTGCTATAGTGCTAACAACTTGCATTGCATGTCTGTAAGTAATAGTAATAAAATATAAACTCTAAATGCGAATAATTTCAATTTGAGTTGTAACGTGTGTCAACAAACTTGAAATTGAAGCGAATATTTCATTTCGACTCATTTGTTTTTACTTTTAAATGTAAATACATAGTCTTGTATTTGGTATTTCAAATTTAAGCTGTAATGGTTATAAAACAAGGTTGGTTTCGCAATATTGACTGGGTCGCGAAGCTACCAGCCGATAGATACACGACGTAATCTCATAATCGTATTATTCGCATTCGAGTACGTCATCGCTTGTTTATGAATGACACTTCCTTATAATGCCTCTGGCATCATTGTGGTTTTTTTTATTTGAGGCCTGTTTCACCACTTTTTGTTCCTGATAATGCGAGAGATATATCGTCACTACTTTTAAAAAAGCTCGTGTCTCAAAATCGATCATTTTTGAGTGAAGTTTATGAACAGCATGTCAAGATTCAATTTTGTTAACGTATTAATTTGAGATATGAGATTTTTTCAAAGTAGTGACGATATGCAATGTAACGAGAGATATATAGTGGTGAAAAAGATCCTTAGCGTAATATTTTGGTATTTTTTTTTATCGATTATCGCTTACAGATTATTTGCAAGCTATTAATTTTACCATGCTTTTCTTCTTCTTTTACTCGAAATCTCTTTCAGTAATTCTAATAACAGTTCATTTAATTTTTCTTGAAGACATCAATAAGCCAGCATCGTTTGTCAAAAAAATAAATATGACTTTTCAACTACTACAAACACTGCTATTATACTTAGTAACGGATACAAAGATGTCTTCTTTAACAACATCAGTCATAAACTTATGGCTCATAACCCTTCTTATACTTATTTCATTTTAGTTCTTCGTCACCTATCATCATCATCAAACATTCTCGTTTCAGCCAAATGCAGTCACCGATACGACGTTTGCATAATAACGGAAAATGACACAGGTTACTTTGTAGATCTATTTCGGGGTATCCGGTAGCATGAACTCGTAAACAGAGTGACTTTAACATAAAAAAAATACAAACATAACCATTGTACCGTTGAGATACCAAGAGTAACGATTTGTTTTTTCAATCAGCGGCATTCAAAGTCACTCCAGTTACCGTATCAGCTGGACGGCGGATATTTCAATCTCTCATTGAACTAACCATAATTGATACCAACGATAGAATTAATGCATGTATCGTTACGCTGGATAAAATGTAAAGTGAAAGTGCACGTTCAACGGTATTTTTTAGGTATGTTTATAAGTTCTGAAACATCCATTTTATGTTTTGGTTGCCATTTCATATTGTAGTTAAATGCACGAGTAAAAAAAATAGAAAAAAAATGTTGGGAAAAATATTCGAAGGAACTGTTTTGTGATGTAGGTAATGTATTGGTCGAGAACGTTCAATTATAGGCGTACGACTTAATTTAGAGCTGAAGTAAGTGAGATCTGGGAGATCCAGCATGTTGATCGCCTTCTAACACCTCTCCTCGGATCTTATCCTTCGGCTCTCAATAGCGTTGTACGCGTAGGTATAGTGAATGTCTTGAGTTAAATACCTACATTCGTCATCAAGCGTGGGGAGGCGAGAGTTGGCTGTCTCATTCACGCACATTAACATGTCTTGTTCGCTCAGTGCATTTGTTTAGCACGCAACTGTTTTAAAGAAAGGACATGCCTACCAAAGTTAAAGTTAAATCTGCTGAGACTGAGAATGCGAGTTTACCGTTTCATACGTATAGTGTACAGACATATATAGAAATAGATGACATTCTTTAGTAGGTACGGTAAAATGTATAAGTCTACATTCTATCATATTTTTTTATTTAAATAATTAAGGAACTTTTTATTTAAATTTTGCCAGTGGCGTGGCGTGAAAAATGTTGTTATACAATCCGTGAGGAGACAGCGAATGAAAGAAGTCTTATTTTGCAAAATTTTAAGTTTCTAGTTTTAGCGCCTAAGATTTTACACGATACACATCCCATGGGAGGGAATATCGGCATAAAAAGTAGCCCATGTGTGATTCCAGACATCCAGCTATTTACATACCAAATTCCAGCCCTAGACAGACACATTATAAACTAGTAGGATAGCATCTGAATTCAACTGTACCTACGTGTGTGTCGAACGGTGCACTCTCGCATTGTCTCGTTACGAACACCTAGCGCTCAATTGACCGAGGCACTCTCCCCAGGTTACATCAGCTCGCTGTATTACAAGCTGTCTGGCGACGCGCGGTCCCTCACAGTGAACAACATGCGTCACTTCACGTGGTACACCGTCAGCGTTTGGGCGTGCCGCGCGCAACACGCCAATGAGAGCGACAGAGATTACGCCGATGATTGGTGCTCTGAGCGCGCCTTCTACACCTTCCGGACGCTGGAGCTATGTGAGTTGGAATCTATATATATAAAAGGCAAACCTGACTCACTGGGTTATATATCAACGCACAGCCCAAACCGGGCCTAGAAACTTGACATTTGGTACAGGGGTTCCTTTTATAATGTAAGTGAGCACTAAGAAAGGATTTTTTGAAATTTATCCCCTAAGGGGGTGAAATAGGGGGGTGAAGCTTATATGCAATTTTCTCATTTCTGGACTTAGAGGTATGAAAATAAGTGTACAAGTTTTTGATTACAATCGAAAATTATCTGTTTAGGTGAAATGGATAAAATACCCCCCTAAAGGGGTAAAGTTTGTATGGAAATTTTCTCATTTCTGGACTTCGAAGTATGAAAATAGGTATATAAGTTCTCGATTACAATCAAAAATTATCTGCGTATATGAAATGTATAAAATTCCCCCCTAAAGGGGTAAAATAGGGGGGGTGAAGATTGTAGAAGTTTGAAAATAGGTGTGTAAGTTCTCGATTAGGTACAATAAAAAATTATCTGTGTAGGTGAATTGTATGAAATTCTCCCCTAAAAGGGTAAAATGGGGGGTAAAGTTTGCGCCCTGATAGCTAAAGTACACGCGGATGAAGTCGCGGGCAAAAGCTAGTTTTTAATAGACTTCGAAAAAGAAGAGGGGTCTCAATGAGGACTACCGTTTTCGCGCTAGAAGTGGGATCAAGTGGGAAGTATTAAATATTCAAGATCCCGGGTCTGATTTCCGGTCGGGGCATAGGTACTTTAAGTATACATAATATGAAAAATATCAAATTTTTGTTCTAGAATCTTGGGTGTTTGATATCTATCCTTATATTTATACGTTGCCCTGTAACCTTAACGCAATCATTGCTAGCTTTGGGACCAGAGGCCGTATTGCCTAAAGCGTGGGCACTCGCGGGCGCGTCAACTAAAAGGAAATGGTGAAAACGATATGATTCCGAGTGCGTTAGACAATAAGGCAGGTCAAAACAAATTTGGTGTCAAATCGTCCCGTGGTATATTTATATTGATTTAATTGAACGCCTAAAAAAGCCGTTGTGGCCAAGTTGTATCACCTATGGCCTCTCGAGCAGAGGATCGTGGGTTCAAACTTCGGTTCGCACCTCTGAGTTTTTTGAAATTCATGTGCGAAATCACATTTGAAATTTACCACGAACTTTGCGGTGAAGGAAAACATCGTGAGGAAACCTGTACAAACCTATGAAGCAATTCAGCGGAGTGTGTGAAGTTACCAATCCGCACTGGGCCTGCGTGGGAACTACAGGCCAAGCCCTCTCATTCTGAGAGGAGATCTGTGCCCAACAGTGTGACGTATGTAGTTTTGCAAGGTCTGCCCGGATTGCTACCACCATCTTGCTCGCTAATGCTGCCGTGAAGCAGCAGTGCTTGCACCGTTGCGTTTCGGCGTGGAGAGTAAGACAGCCGGTGAGATAACTGGCACTTGGGGTATTCCAACTTAGGCCTCTAGGTTGGCAACGCGTCTGCAATACCCCTGGTGTTGCAGATGTTTATGGGCGGTGGTGATCTCTTACCACCAGGAGACCCGCTTGCTCATTTGCCTTCTAGTCGAATAAAAAAAAATGTTGATGATAATGATGATTTCCCCAGTCACGGTGGACGTGGTGCGTAAGGTGCACGCGGAGGTGTTGCCGTCCAACAAGACGATGCCGGACGTGAACGTGACGTGGGAGCCGCCCGAGAACCCCAACGGGTTCGTCGTCGCCTACAACGTGCACCACCTGCGCGTAGAGGACAATGCCCAGGTCGGAACCACATTATTTCTTTATTTATCAACTAGGTTTTGCCCGCGGCTCCGCCCGCGTGGTATTCGGTTATCGCGCGCTGTTCCCTCGGGAACTGTGCATTTTTCCGGGATAAAAAGTAGCCTATGTCACTCTTGGGCCCATAAACTATCTCTTCGCCAAAAATCACGTCGATCCGTCGCTCCGTTACGGCGTGAAAGACTGACAAACATACAAACACACTTTCGCATTTATAATATTAGTATGGATTTATCAACCATATTAAATGATATTGTAACGGATAACTGACGTCTTAAATCGAGTTTAGCTCGACATGTTTCGGGCTATTTCGTAGCCCTTCTTCAAAGGAGCACGCGACTCGGTGAATATCATTTAAAATGAGTGAGTCTCACGGTAGTTTCATGTTCAAAATATTTACAGCATTAGGTACATTTGCGCGAATGGTTGAAAAATGTGATGAGAAACACTTCACATATTTCACCATTTCCTTTCGTTTAAAATTCATTTATTTAAGCTGCGAATTCTTTTTAGGGTCACCGACTTGCTTGCATAATGTATACTAGATTTCAACTCTAGTCAGAGGTCTAGTCTAGTAGTTTCGGAGCAAATCTCCTTTGACATATGGACCGAAATGCACACGAGTGATCTGATCATAATATTATATGAGGGTTCTATTTTCCTTTTCAAGTAGTAGGTATGGAATCCTAAAAACATTTAACTGTAACCCTTAAAAGGGAATTAATTAGCAATCCATACTTAATATTATAAATGCTAAATAGTGTTTGTGTGTTTGTCCGTCCTTCACGCCGTAACGGTGAAATGTTAGATTTTTAGTGACAAATAAATAGCCAATACTGTTGGTTAAAATATAACGTCAAAGTTCAGTATCACATACCAAATCTATGAAGAATGCGTTTTGACAGCTCATAAAACTCATATTAATTGATTAGTGAGGAATTTCAAATAGACTAATAATATTCCATTTTACAGGCGCAAGACGTGGGCCTACAAAGCTGCATCTCTGCGACGGACTACGAAAACGGCGGGCGAGGTTTCCTGATCCGGAACCTCGCCGCCGGGAACTACACCATCCGGATCACGCCTATCACTGTCAGCGGCGCGGGGAACGTCTCCTCGGACATATTCGTCTTTATACCGGTAAGTACTTTTCATCTCTCCTGTTCGGAAAGTTTAATTTTCATGGCCGGGTGGAAAATTGCGTTTTCTCCTCTAGGGTGGAAAGTACTTTTTTTAAATTTTTCGACTAGCCACGACATCGAAGATAATTGAGTTACGTCAATGACATTTTTTTTCACGTTTCGGCATGGCCATCTAGATGCACGTCGTGACCAACTCGATTTTTTTTTATAGTCGGCCATGGCAAGTGGCCAGTCGAAAAGGTACCGTTGGAGGTTGGATAGGTAGAAGTAAATTCAATTTATTATTATTCTCGTTTTTTTGTAGTATTATAGTTTCCTCATAGTCGAAATGAAAAGTAGAGTCAAGATTACGATTTGGAGTCTTTTTGTATTTTTTATTTCAACTCCAAATTTTTGTTTCTTTTACGGTCATCCCGTGAAAGTTTATATAAATTTCACACGAAAACACAAGCCGAAACATGAATGCACAGAAAAACCAGAAAAAATAGACCAAAAAGACTCCAAATCGTAATCTTGATTTGATTGCTTAATAGCGACATCTCTTGTCCCTGGTGAACGGATAGTTTCGATGGGAGTGAAAAATGTTTCTCGTTGAGAACGTAGATCATAGATGGCGTTAGTGTCGCTGCTAAAGTGACTAATAGAAAAAAGAATCCAAGTTGAGATATGGGTGCATAGGAAAAATTCGTGTCTAGTCTCCTGTCCAGTGGTGGTGTAGGGGAATAGCACGCAGCACGGAATGCTGAGGACCTGGGTTCGATTCCCAGCGCTGGTCTATTTTTTCTGGTTTTTCTGTGCATTCATGTTTCGGCTTGTGTTTTCGTGTGAAATTTATATGAAAAGTAGAGTGTCTAACTCGGGTGAAATAACCCATTTCCCCAGAAATATCTCAGGTGAAATGGGTCACTTTCCACGCTTGGTTATCAATCTACTATTGATGTTGTAAAAATGTTGGTCGACAACACTGGGGACCAAAGAGTTGCTGCTGACCTATGTCGAATTACAATCAAGTTTTCATGATAGATAATTTGTAAAATCAGGAGTATGAGGAGGTCCATATCAATGTTTTCGCCACCCATATCAAATTTTCCGAGGCAGCTGACTGGGTCGCCTGGTGGTATTAAGGGCGCCGCACGCGCCAGCTTAACTTTACCACTTAGTTTGAGTACTTATTTTTATCAATCTAAAGGAAAAACTAGACTAGACTTATCTCATAGGAGTGATTATTCTATTTCTAACAAACACGACCTGTATTTTTTTGCTTCTATCTAAAATAGTAGCATAGGCATGACTCGCCCGGGGCACTTAGATGGCTAAAGCCGGCCGTACCTGAAAACATTAAATTAAAGTTCTACTTAACAATTCCGTTTATATTCCAGGAGCGTACAGCAGAATCCGGTTACGAGTGGATATGGGGCGTAGTGGGCGGTTGCCTCATAGTCATTCTGGTGTTAGGCGGTGGCATCTGGTACGCGCGGAGAGGGCTCCTCCTGCCGACAGAAGCCAATAAACTGTTCGCGAGCGTCAACCCCGAGTACGTGTCGACGGTGTACGTGCCCGACGAGTGGGAAGTGCCGAGGAGTAACATCGAGTGCATAAGGGAACTTGGCCAAGGATCATTCGGCATGGTGAGCCGTCTCTTACCATCTAGATATACTGCCCTCTTATCAAATTCAAAAACACTTTTGAGTTATTTATGCCATCATGCAGAATGTCTTAAGCTACACAAAGATATAAATAAGTAAGTCAAAAGTGATTTCTTTTGAGATACCGCCTTCTGCCTTAAGACTCTTAAGGCTTAAGGTATAACTCAAAAGTGTTTTTGAATTTGATAAGAGGGCAGTATAATTGTATTGTGGATAATTTAAAAATGGATGTAAAACGCTAAACTGTTATGTTATTTTAGGTGTATGAAGGAATAGCAAAGGGCCTCGCCAAAGGCAAACCGGAAACTCGATGCGCTGTGAAAACTGTCAATGAGCATGCCACTGACAGGTAAGTCGTTATAATAGCCCTGTTGGGGATTCAACTAAACCTATTTATATGTTTGGGCACTACACAGTCTGCCTGGCTACACAGTCGCTGCAATACTGGTGGTAGATTTGAGCATTCATAAATGCTTATTGCCTAAACTTATAATGAAATCTTGACTTTGAATGAATATTTTTTAAGCAATCGTCTTGAGCGGCGAATACATTGCTTTTTAGAGCAGCCCGTGCTTCAAGGCATAGGCATATAGCGAATTTTCTAGGCCCAGGCTATGTGCGTAGCTTGCCACAGATACCTTCGTTCTCGTTTAAAGTGCGTTAACTGCGCATCGCCCGCAGTAAGCTTGGGTTATTTCTCATAGTAATGTTACGTGTCTCTTGTCTGTTATTTCTGCCACCAACATTAGTCTGTTCGTATTTATTAATTTCTCTGAAATTGGTTGTCTGGAAGAGATCGCTTTTTAGCGATAAGACCGCCTATTGTCTACCTGTTTTTTATTTATTTTTGTGATGTCTCTATACTGTTTTTGGTGATCAATAAAGAATGTTTGTATTGTATTGTAATTTTGTCGAGACCCAGCAGATCAGAATACAAATTATGAGGGTGTCGTTTCTCCAGGGAGCGCATCGAGTTCCTCAATGAGGCGTCGGTGATGAAGGCGTTCGACACGTTCCACGTGGTGCGGCTGCTGGGCGTGGTGTCGCGCGGGCAGCCCACGCTGGTCGTCATGGAGCTGATGGAGCACGGTGACCTCAAGACCTACCTGCGCTCGCACCGGCCCGACCCCGACGCCAGCCAGCCGCGCCGCGACTCCGCCTCCGCGCCGCCCACGCTGCAGAATATACTGCAGGTATTACAACACCCAATCACACGATCTTCCTTGATGCTATTCACTTTAAAATACATCTGCAGCCTCTCGACGTACAAAGTCCAGTTACCCGCCGACGCGTCAAACTCGCCGATTTTGCCGATAGACATGTTTACGCCCAATGAACACACGTTACACACGACGTGCACGTAAATAAAAAGTCCCGAAAATCCTCGATCGCCACTGAAGTATAGGAGTTTTAGAATAAAACACAGTTTAGCATGCAGTCCACACAATAATCAAATCCGGACTGAACGTACAATCATTTGATCTTATACCCTCATTATATTATTATTAATGTACATCTCCAAGTACCTACACTACAAAACCCGCTTGAGTTGCTGAAGATGACTCATATTTGATGATACTAGTGAGGCCAACCGGTGCTGTGGCGCCAAATGGTGCGAACCATTTGACTTGGGCATATTTGGGTCAAACAAATTTTAAGTGTATGTTGTGCTGTTCCGACACTCGGGAGACATAAAGTAATACACTTTCTTAGAAAAATGTTGGCAATATCTACTATTAGCATAGCATGCTTAGGAGATGAGCCATGAAGTAATTGCCTCAAAACTGTCACATTTCCTAACTTGTAATTAATTTGGGAGACATTACCAGCGCAACAAGCTAGACTAAAAACTAAAAAGTTGATCCCGTTTGTGTTCGGCGCCCGCAACCGGCGAAAACGGCCATCCTGTACAGCATCCCCGTCCTTACTTGGTCGAGAAATCCCAGTTGTCAACGTCAATATGATAGTTGTCACCATCAAGCAGTAATTCCAAGACATAACTAGACAAAAAATCTTTAGTTTCACCCAGAAAACCAGACTTAACAGATCACTTTGTTTTTGTTCCAGATGGCTATAGAAATAGCCGATGGTATGGCCTACCTATCGGCCAAAAAGTTTGTGCACCGCGATTTGGCGGCGCGCAACTGTATGGTCGCCGGCGACCTCACAGTCAAAGTGGGGGACTTCGGCATGACCAGAGACATTTATGAGACTGATTATTATAGGAAAGGCTCTAAGGGCCTGCTACCAGTTAGGTGGATGAGCCCCGAGAGCTTAAAAGATGGGGTAAGTAACTACAAACAAAGATGAGTTTACGACACTAGAATGATGATTGTTTGCGGCAGTTTAGGATCGGAACTTTTTTTATATAAGCTTTAACGTTAAATATTATGCATATTTTTACCAGATGTAAACACACATTTGTGTCTTTTTTTTGTTTTGCTATAGCTATTAATTTTCATAAAATTGCACCAGCTTATTTATTCAACTTGACGTAAAAATAAAGTTCATTATAAAAATGTAACTCATCTCAGTGTCTCAATTCCTAAATTAAACAGGCAATTATCGTTCTAGTCGTCATACTTTCAAATTTGTGGTTACTCGTTAGGATAATTAATGTATGAAATTTATAACATTATCATTATTCTTTCAGGTGTTTTCTAGTAGTAGTGACATATGGAGTTTTGGGATCGTCTTATGGGAGATGGCGACACTTGCTATGCAGCCCTACCAGGTAATATTACGTCGTAATTATATTATGTATTATTATTTTTTTATTTTGAGAGGAGGCCTGTGCCCAGCAGTTGAACGTATATAGGCTGGGATGATGATTATTTATTTTATTTATATTGTTTCACTCTTAAATTTTCGCGACTTTCACTCATAGTTATTGTTACAAACGGGACATAAATACGACAAAATTCTTACTAAAATTACTCGACGTTCGACTGCACAGACCGTGTGGCCACAAGTAAACTCCAGTTTAGGCATGACGTTTGTCTAGCAGCGAGAGTCCTTCCAAGTCACTACTTTGAAAAAATCTTGTATCACAAATCAATACGTCAACAAATTTGAACCTTAAAACAATGTTCATTAAGTTCACCCGGAATGATCATCGATTTTGAGATACCAGCTTTTTTCAAAGTAGTGACGATTTGCTTTTTATGAAGGCATGCGGTTCGGCAGAGTCCTTTTGGCATCACACTACAGCACAACGTCTCTAATTATTCTCTCTTCTCCTATTTATGTTTATACTGTGTTTTTGTTGTGATGTAGTGTGTTTTTGTTGTCAATAAATGTTGTGAGTTTGAGTTTGATGGCAACCCTTGCCTGTTCCAGGGTCTGTCGAACGAGCAAGTGCTGCGTTACGTGGTGGAGGGCGGCGTGATGGAGCGGCCGGAGCACTGCCCCGACCGGCTGTACGAGCTGATGCGCGCGTGCTGGGCGCACCGCCCGCCCATGCGGCCCACATTCCTGCAGCTGGTCAGTACACGACAAAACATTTATGATACAAAATACAATACAATACAAAGACTCTTTATTGTACGCCAGAAATAGTAAGCGATACAGAAAACAAATACACAGAGAAAAAATTACACGGTAAGCAATAGGCGGCATTATCGCTTAAGAGCGATCTCTTCCAGGCACCACCACCACCACCAATAACACCACTTCTCTATCACAATCTCAATTTCTAACATCTGGTGGTATGGTGAACGGTTCTGTTGCTCTATAATAATAATAATAATAATAAATTCCATTAAGCTCTGGAGATGAGCTTTGGTCGAGTTCGAAACGTGTCGATGTAATGTGGTGGTGGTGATAGAAGATATTATTTGTGTGTTTTTACAGCGTGGAGTTGGAGGAACTGAATGAACATACGTTTCTTGCATAACTTAGCTTAAAGTCGCGGGTCAGCAAAGTAATTTTTTTAGTTCGTTAAGATTTTCAAACTTTTCTAAAGACTCGGTTGCATTACTCGATAGCGCTTCTAATGCGAGCTACGGCAGATTTCCATAACGCATGCCGCCTTGCCTGGATTCGGGGAACCGCTTTCATTGGTCGATAGGGCTCATGCGGGGTATGGGAGATTTTTATAATACATGCCATAGGGCCCGCATTCGAGTTTCACTAGTCATTCTACCGCCTGCGGGGAGAAACCGTACGCTGTACATCGGCTAATGAAACTGAATCCTAACTATTTGTGCTGTAAGAGCTACCTTCTTACCGAGATTCGAGTTCGAGTGGAAGTACCTACCCTGTAGGTTTTGATGCCCCGGTGGAAACACCAGTTTTAATTATTATTGCGTTGACATAGAAATTTGTTTTTTTTTTTACTGCTCCAAGGTGAAAGACTCTAGACCAAGGTGGCAGGGTATTTGATATTAATTTTAGATTCATTATTTTAGAAAAAGGGTCTTGACAGACGGGAGTCTATTCAGTTTAAAACCTTGTGCAGTGTAACGTCTCTCACAGCAAGCATTAAACCGTATGTTGCCCGCAGGTGGCGGATTTAGCGCCGTCGGCAGCGCCGTACTTCAGGCCACGGTCCTTCTTCCACACGGCACAAGGCCAGGAGATTTACCAGGCGCAGAGGAATGCGCACGGTTAGTACCTACTGCTACGCCAAAATTAGTTTAATTAACACTAGTTGAATCTATGATTTAGTGGAATTTCGTTTCAACGACAGCTAAAGGTAATGGCGAAGATTTGATGCATTTTTTCAATCTAAATAGTTATCATTTAAAAGTAACATTGAGTTCGCTTGGTTGGCATGTCGAAAAAACATTACCACTCCTTGCAGTCGGGTAACAATGGCTTCGTTACAATCCTACGCGGGTATTTCGGTTCCCATAAAATAGGTGATGCTGTCTACGAAACGAAAATTCTATTAAACGATGTTCAATCTTTAATCACCTTATTGTCTAACGCACTTGGAATCGCAATAATTTTTATCCACTTTTTCCGACACACGGCATAGGTGAGGGTAGAAATAGACGGTGAATGCAATCGCTAACGCCTACGCGTTAGACAATAGGGCCTTATAATAATTAATTATTATTGACTTCAACACTTAGGTACATGTTACAATTTGATAGTCTTAAAACAGACGTAAACATAAAACCTTTACACATATTTGTGTGCATTGTGCATATTGGTGTACGAGTGAATGATAACATTGGCATTGTATTATTGTACTATGTAAACTAGTGATGTAACGGATATTTACAGGGTGTCCCTGAAATCGACGATAATCCTTCGACAGCTGATAGGGCAGCTAATTACCTTTCAAAATAAGTAATTTTAGGTTTAATAAAAAAAAATGGCTTAGTTTTTTTAGATGAATAAGACTGAAGCTAATCAGAGTTAAACATGAAAAAAACAATTATCTGACTGTTCGGGAATGTTTGAAAAAACTTCCAGCCATTTTTACTAAACTTAAATTTTGTTATCGTGAGAGGTAATAAGTAATAACAGCCCTGTGTGCTGTCGACGGATTATCATCGGTTTTGGGAGATCCTGTATAGTAAAAACTTTACGAATATCCTCTGATCGTTTTCGCCAATAATAATTTAGTAAATATAATAATTAAGGGATAAAAAGAAGAGGCATCGCTAAGCGATGACGTCGGCCAATGATGTGAAATGATGTTTCTCAAAGATTTACTATTCAACTGCAATATTGAGTTATACTTAGCTTCTGCTGAGTATGA
Source organism: Choristoneura rosaceana (assembly GCA_037349165.1). Taxonomy (NCBI): domain Eukaryota; kingdom Metazoa; phylum Arthropoda; class Insecta; order Lepidoptera; family Tortricidae; genus Choristoneura; species Choristoneura rosaceana. The sequence continues at coordinate 7,280,474 of JAZBNJ010000026.1, forward strand.
ATGAGTATGAGTAATCAAACAAGGCATGAGACTAGCCAATCCATGCTGTATTCTATCGATTTCATTTTAATTTACTCTGCGTTTTGATCCACTTTCAAACCAACTAAAATAATTAATGTATATGAGTATTCTTTTCGGGTCACTTTTTAATTACAGTTAAACTATTTTTCTAACTTGAAATAATATTTTTTGAGGATATTCGTGTCCGCGTCATGTCGTTGTCGTTAAATATTCATTAAATCACTACGTAAATAAGTGTGTAGTGTAACATTGCGCGCTTGTTTGTCCCGCCACGCCGCCAGAGAGCTGCGCCGTAACAGTGTGCCTATGAGTAAGTAACCGTAACGTTTAGTTAGCGTCACTTAAAAAAGAGTTCTGGTTTTATGAAGCTTTGACAGCGGTGCGCGGCGTGGCATTCCTCTGACTTATGACGACTCGTATCATACGTGTTATTATTGATTTCCGTTAACTTCAAGGGAAAATTCGACAGGTCAAATGATCTTAACATCTCCAATGTGTCCCGTCAATGTAACAATTAACTATTTGATCTTTAATAACGACTGTGAAGTCATAAATAAGTAAGAAAGAAATTTGTTTTACGATTTGGCCAAGGAGTTAATTAGCAGGTAGTTTCCATCAATAAACTAAATCTGTTGTCGAAGTTAACGGTAATCAAGAAAAACACGGTGTACAGTCAGCTGCAGAGAAAGGGTACCCCCCTATAACGGCGATAAGTATGGATACCGCCGTTAGTGGGGGGTAACTTTTCTCTGCAGCTGACTGTACCTAAATAGTGTTACTCAAGTAAAGTCATCTGTTGACTTCTAGCGCTCGTTTTAGATGACGCCAACTGTATGCATGACAATAATACAACGCAAATTTGTTATCATTTCTTTACTCTGTAGGTGGGTGTATTCGGTATTCATCAATTTACTTGCCAAACTGACGCCCCTGCTGCCAAATTGTGTCCCAACTTTAAGTTATACGTACAAAAACACATTCATTTCTATTCTAATAAGTGTGTGCTGGGTAAAATCCGCAGAATATAATATTATAAGGTCAACCGGGGCTATGTCGTCTACGGGGCTAATGCGTCCATTCCAATTATCATAAGAAAAACTTCCTTCACTCACGCCATTTTTTTAAAGGCTTTGGCACTAAAAGTACAAAAATGATCACTAGATGTCGTGGCCGAGCTCTTTTTTAAAGTAATCCGCCAACTAGGTCAATTAGACGCTGTAGCCCCGAATATTTTTGTTCGACTAATTACCCTAAACTAAGGCTAGAATTTAGCGTACAACATAATAATTAACCTTAACATGTGTGCTTTTATAAAACTATCTTGATTAAAATCATTCCGACCAATCCGATCACGTAATACCAGTAAAAGACGCTTTCACCCCACCTGGGGTTATAGTGTCTAAAAATCCCAGCTTTTACAAAAACGTAATTTACACTTAGAAGTTATTAAAAATGTCATAAAATGACACTAAAATATGAAATTAGATCAAATATGCTAGCTTGTACCATAAGTTATAGCTTTTAAGGATAATACACAATGTGTTTGTTATAATCTGATAAATATGCTGTTTAAAGTATTATGACGCATTAGCCCCGGTTGACCTTAATTGGGAGGAGCTGCATTATTATTATTACTTCAATATGTCTATTTATGAGAAGGTCAGCATGCTTTATACTTTTTTGAAAACATTCATTTCACATTCTGCCGAATTTATTTTCATGAAATATTATTTTATTACCAAACATTGTGTGGGCTTCCTTTATTTGCTTAAAACTAGGTACGATACGAATATAGGCTCGCGAGTAGTCGCTTTAGTTGTGAGTTTTATATTTGTGATAACAAGTTATATGGACCATCATCCAAATATTGTGGTCTACCACCCTAAGGTTGATAATCGTTTACATGTTACAAAACAATAATGCCAATAGATGTATCTGTCAACTTGAAGGTTCGACTTTAGCGACATATTCATTTGATAGGGATTTGTTTCAAAATTGCTAGACCACTTATTTGGCTGATGGTAGGTACCTATAGCTGTTATAGTCGTAGAATTTCATAAGAGAGTCCCAATAAGCAAAGTTCGTCCTATAGGGGTAGGTACTGGGCATAAGATAGACATACCTATACGGATAAATGCGTTCCTCTGCTTGAAAAGGGAGGTACCTATATTTAGCTTTGTTTTTGCGCTACCATAATCAATGATGCTCATAAAATAAACCTATGGTACTCTGCTACAGGTGAGTGTAACCGTTTTCGTAGCATCGTTATTAATTCTAGTTCATGAACGTATGGAGTATTCCTCGATTTTGTCAGCGCAGAAAATACGTCTGTTAAACCACTTGGCGGTCTTACCAAAATAGTAAATTTAAGAGTGTACAGTCTGCAGCAAAAGTCGAAGATCATTTTGATCAGCACAACTGCTCATCGGCTGCTGCTGGCGGCTGTAGGTGTCGTGGAACGGCATATGACGTGGCATGTATCGTTAATTGCAGAGGAGGAGCAGGAGCTGCCGGAGGTGGGCGTGGGCGCGGTGGCGACGGGCTCGGGCTCGAACCTGTTCGGCGTGTCGGGGCGGCTGGCGTCGTGGGTGCGCGAGCTGTCGTCGCTGCGCTCGCGCGACGACGACGCGGCGGCCGAGCCGCTGCAGCCGGCCGCGCTGCCGCTCAAGGGGCCCAACGGCGTGCCGCCGGACCGCTACGCGCGCGACCCCACCTCCACGCCGTGCTAGCCCGCGCCGCCCGCCGCCACCGAACCGAATCTACCTCCGGTCCCCGAGGGCCCGCCGCGCGCCGGCCCGAGAGGACCTCGAATCCTAGCCGTAAGCGTAGTTAGCGAATTATTCGACTCGTTGATTGTCTTTATTTATTGAGGGCCGCGCGACGGTCGCGATTCGAAACGTGTGTGACGTCGCTGTATATATTTTTTATCGATTGTGCGTATTACGAGCCGAGCTATTATTATTGTCGTCGCGCTGTCGCGCGAACGCTACCTACTGATTTATTTTTATTTTTAGTGTAAATTTATATATTAAGGGAAAGTTCTTAAATCTTCTCTGCATTTATAACTATAATTTATTGCGCACGGAGTGTGCCGACCTGCAGAGGCGACGTTGTCTAGAATTTAAATCTAGTTAATTATTTCGTTAAAAGTACGTTACGGACGCGATGACGCGTCCTTCGCGTGTGACGATTCGTTTTCATATCAGGAAATTAATATTTTTGCTGAAACGATATTAAAGTCGGTCCGCCCACCGACGCGAATCCTATATAGTTTACCTCAATCAATAGTTGTATCGGTGTCATATTGACATAGCCTATTAATGTTAAGTATACCGTGTAAGATGTAAAGTGTTTATATAATTGTGTAGCTGTAAGATCGTGTACAACTGGTGTTTATTAATTTCCTGATATTGAACAGTGGCCGACCGCGACCCGCGCTCTTGTCGAGACGCTGCACTCTTTGGGGACGTTTGTTTGTTACATTTTACTTGTTCATTTCTGCTTCCTTTGCTTTGATCGATTTGTTAACGTACCTTATTTGACGAATGTCATTTATCAGATGAACCTCAAAAAATATTCTCTAAAAAATTGTGTCTAAGTGTCTCCATGTTTCCACGGTGTCCGTCAAATATCTACTAACTATTTAATATTGTAATACTCATAATCATCTGTTTAATATTTTTGATTTTCCAATTGTATATTTCCAATGTATTAGAAAAATTATTTCCATAAATTGGATTTATCAGCAAAGACTTGAATTATTATTGAATTCAAAGTTTAGATCATCTATTTATTGTTATGTATTATGTTACTAATTATAGTTGAAATCATAACCACATTGTCTTGAATATGTACCCGTGTATTTGTCCTACTATTTTCAATATAACTTATGTAAATATTGACTATGAAAACAATGTGTTCTGTATCAATTATGCAATAGACATTATTGTAATCATCTTTAAATAGTTATTGTGTTAAAATTGTTGTTGCATTTGAAAATTTACATACCTACATATTGAATTCAGTAAAAAATAGTTAGATAACGAAATGCAGTGCAGCATTCATACCTATGGGTGAACAGCCTGTAGACTCGCGCCACGTCCGTTCTGTGACTAAAGATTGTTTCGACTGGCATCGTTTTTTTTTTCGGGATGCGTAATGTCAGCCTCGAAATTAACGAAAGTTATATTAGTATTTCAATTTAGAGAACGGGCGTGATAATTCAGTTTATTATGTATGTGCGCATATATCAAGCGGACTTGCATATTTACGAATATACATGTAATGTATGGGGAACTCTAACGAACTAATTTCATGTCCAAACGAATTACCCGTTTTATAGCATCTTAAATAAATTAAAACTCATTGGTGATATCAACACCGTAAACTTAAGAACTCGTTTAATGTGAATTTGGTTTGAGAGAGTACCCACTTCATAGGTAATGAAAAACAATGCAAATATTTAGTACAATATACAATTAAATTATTTTAATATTTTATACTTAACATACAATTCTAAATCGACAGTAAAAATGCCCATTCAAGTACATTTAAAAGTACAGTTTATTCGAATTTTCAATCGCGAATGTACTAGGTACTGTGGTATCGATATCGACGTGCTTTTAGAACGACCAAAACCATACGGCGATTAAGCTTTCCTTTGTTTCGAAATACATATCTACGTTAGAAAGAGATATTTGACGTCAAATAAACGAAAGTCATGGCACGTTGCTAGCCGTACGAGGTTGCCATGGACACCATGCCACGCATTGACGGGTTAGTCCATTTGTGTGTGCCATGGCTTAGACGGTATCTGATCAACAATGATTTTTATACTTAATTTTGCAATACAAATCTCCAGTGTAAATTTCAACAATAATCGGTGATTACACCACAACATATGAGGGCAACGGATGCAGTGTCTGCAAGGCGCTGTGTTAGTGTTCTAAGTGTAAGTGTAAACGAGTGCCTTGATACATCCAGCCTTCAGCGGAAAGCAGGTTTGTCGACCGCGCGGGCGGCCGCTCGCAGCGGTCCAGAACCGTGCCACAGGAATATGATTCAGTAAAGGTTGGGTGGGCATGGGGCATGTTTTACAAATGGCTAGCAGTAACTATTGTAATGATTTGTATAATTCCGTTCGAGTGCACTGTGGCCTTTCAGTTAGCGAGGGAGCAACAGATGCGTGTCTCTGTCGGGGCTCAAGGCACCTTGCATTAATCATAGTTTTATTAGCTCAAAAAACGTTCTCCCTTTGATTTCAAATTCTTTTCCAAAGTTGAAATCCAAATAAATGTTTAATTTTAGAAAGTGCATAGTGCCTTTTGCTCAATTTATGCAAATATTGTAGTTACAGATTATATAGTGTAATAATTTAATTCTAGAGCCATGTTTTGTTCCACCTTTGATCGCCAATGAGCATTCTAGTGGAGCTCGCTCGCTGGATTGTTACTGTAACGTGTTGCGCGCGCCGCGCGTCGCGTGCCGCCGAGCGAACCGAGGCACTCCACCGGCGCGCCCTTTGCTTTAATTAATCTACTTGCACGCCGATAACTTGTAACAAACACGGAGCGCCGGCAGGTCCGACTCGCCAAGTCTTCCCGCGCAGCGTGGAGTGCTGCGGGCGACTCGCACAACGTTGCCTCACACGGCGTCGCCCGTGGCTGTCTTCAACACTTGCGCTCTTATTTTCGACAGTATTTATGTTATTGTGATTTTCACCTTTTATGGCAGCTGCTGTAAACATACTTACCTCATTTTTAGTAATTATATTATGCGCATAAATTATTGACTGATAATAAAATATTATAATATTTCCAAATGATTGTGTTCCTTGTGTGATGTGTGTGCGTGTTTGTGTAATGGTGTAAGTGTCGGGGTAGCGTTGTGCTCTATGCTCAATTTAGATACAATTCACCAAACTTTGGAAGTAGTGTTCAACGTGCTTGTCATTCCACCGGTATGGATGCACAGATAGTGTACCTATCGAAAAGTAACGACAAACCTGGATGCGTGTTTTGTAATACCGATAGTCACAAAGTATAAAAAGAAACTTTATTATTGCTTTAATATTTTCTTCTAGTTTAGTTAGTCGATATAAATACTTTATGGACGATCGTGGTCATATAAGACTTTAGCTTAATTTTAACTGCGTACCTAATTGCTAGTTGTAACGCTTCGCAGCAGCCTGCCGCCATCCTCCGGACGGTGGTGCACGCTGTGCTCGTAGCGGTGGAATGGCACTTATTATTATACTTATTTAATTTAATGACAACCGAGTACCTATTAATAATAATTTTAATATTTATATTAATAAAAAAGTTACAAAAATAAAAACGTTTTGCTCATTTCCAATTTAGTTCTGCCCGTTACTACCACGTTGTAACCAGAATTCTCATCAGAATTCTAATCTGTTGGGTTATTTATTAGTACTGTGTATTAGAAATAATAACAGAATTATTAGTGCTGCCTACATACCTACATACAGTCAACGTCATAATTAAGTGATCACTTTTGTACCTTGTCACTTTAACATCATGTTTGAAAAGCCATACCTACTAAATTGTGTAACGACTGAAAGCGACAAGGTACAGAAATGATCACTTATTTATGACGTTGCCTGTACAGTCGCCATCATATATTTCAGAGCGGCCAAGCTGATCAAAAATATCGAAACATGAACTCTAACTCCTTAATAATATAGTGCATGTGCCAATATTTTTGACCACTTTGACCGCACCGAAGTGTGATGGCGACTGACTAATAAAATATGAGATGGAAAGAGCTTGACAGTCGTTTTAACAAGTAAAATTGTTAGGTAGTTACAGATTATTCTTAACGTTTTATAGAATGATCAGTTTGCTTTAGTTTCTTGATGAGATCAATTTTTAACGGTTTCCTTTGTATGCGGCCTGGTACCCGGCAATCGCACGGGGCGTTCTTGCCGTATCTGTTGAGCAGACACACCATCCTGATGGCGCCCTCACTGCCGTTATGTTTAAGGGCCTTCAAGTACCTAATGTAATAATCCGGCAACCTGTGTTCCCTGGCCCCGTATATCATGATCTCTTTCAGCGACCACGACGGCCAGCGTTCCACAGGTATCTCGTCTTTGTCCCCCCGCGGTAAAGGATTCACTTTTTGTATGTAAGCGCGGCACGTCAGAGGACCAATGTGGGGAGTATCAACTTGGACGTGCTTGATGTAGTACTTTTTTATGTCCACTCCTTTTTGACTGCGAACCAAATCAACAATTAAAAATCAACCAACTTCGCGGGGATCCAGTCTTTACGGAAACGTTTACTCACTCATTGAGGGATTCCATGTCGTCCTCATGTACTCTCCATACCACTCCCCATACATGAGCATTTGCGGTAGCAACCAGCGTTGGTGTGGGGCCCTCCCAGAATGTCGAAAACTTTATGAATTCCACTCTGTAATTCTATGCATAATATGAATACAAATATGAACATGAATACAGGTAACACCAAGGGAAGGCATCCAATATCGAGCGAGTGTGACTATGGACTCTATAAACGAACGAGTACTTAAGTCTTCGGTCCAGATTGTCTACACAGGACAAAATTCTATCAGGCTACCTTACCACCTCCACAAGTACTAAAGGTATAAATGTTCTTACATCGAGTCGTCCTATGGACACAAATTCTGCTGTAGGGTTGGACATGTGAATTCGAAACGTGAACATGTTGCTGCCATAAGAAAAATACAAAAAGGTATTAGGCTTATAAACTTCTGACTTGAGCATTTTGACGTGTTCCAGAAATAGAAAAAATATTTTATTGTAATTAACTTATAATTTTTCTGCTTGTTTCATACCAAAAATATAGATGTAAACAATGATTGACAGAAGACTGCCTGTCTCTTGAATGTCATAAATTGGTCATAAAAAAACCATAAAAAAACTTGCATAATTTTTATAATTGAAAAAAGATTGTACTTGGCGTACTTGGGTATGCATTGACTGACATCTATTCACTATTATTATACATGTCGATGTGGGTATGAAACTTTTGAAAACTTGCTACTTTTTTGTAGCTCTTAAAGTTTACTATAGTTTCATTCTAATAAATAAATGTTTCTTAATAAAATAAAATTCGTATAAGAGAGTTACCTTGATAATGTTTACGACTATTTGTATTACTTAAATGTAACACACGCTAATGTGCGATAACTGTAAAGCAAGAACAAGAAGCACATGTGGTGATTATGTTGTGTCAATTTATTTACGAATCAACTGCATTTTACAAGATTCTCACTATGAAATATGATGCATAAAAAATGACTAGTGTGTTAAGAAGCAATTTGATTCCTGTTTAAAATAAAAATAAGGTATTATTTTTTTACGATTGAAACAGAAAACCGTAGATATTAAAAATATGTATATTAATATATATTACAATATATTACATGAAATAGAACAAACAAAAAACCGTAGATATTAAAAATATGTATATCACAATATATTATTGGTCATATTAAATTGTTGGAATATTTTACTCTTTTAATTTCTCGATCATTTTAGGGGATGCTTCTTGACCATTGTGTTGTATTTTCTTTAGGTTTTCAATATAATCCTGAGGCAGTTTGCATTCAATGGCTCCTTTTATGATACAATCCAGGTAAGTTATAGAAGGTCTTCGGTCCGCAGGAATGTCGTCATTGTCACCACGAACTGGTGGATTTATGGTCTGTTGGTATGTGCGGCATTCGACTTTGTTACCCTCTGTCGTAGATATCTCCACAGTTTTTGGAAAATACCAGTTAGTGTCTACTCCTTCTTGCCTGTAACAAAAAAGAAACCAGATAATTTATTATTTGTCTACTTTTTGTTATTTGAAATATTTGTTCACTTAAACTGAAGTACTAACTAACTAAACTTATAACTAAAGTCTGAGAAATTACTGTGACTGAATTTTGACTTACTTCTAATTAACATAATTTAATAATCTAACTACAATAGCATTTTAACAAATACAAACTTGTCTAATGCTGCCATATCTTTGTTGTGCACCCTCCAGATGGCTCCCCATATGCTGGTGTTCTCCTTTGGCACAATGGTAGCAGATGTACCTCGCCAGTGGTCAGAGTATTTCATAAAATCCAAAATGTGATTCTGCAAAGGAATTATTTGATCAGTAAATCTTATCATTCACTTAGTTATAAACCAGCCTTAACCTGTGGCTTCGCCCGCATTAGAATTAGCTTAAAGCCATATTAACACAACTGTTTTATACCATACATATATACAAAATTTTAAACCTACAACAACAACTTACATGATTCTTGTTACCATGGCAACGCGATAAATAAATGTCTATGTAGAACTCTAGACAGGCCTTTTAACTTGGCCTGAAAAGGTTACGGTAACAATTTAAAAAGACAACATTCACTTGCACAACGCCATCTATTGATTGCAAACAAAGTTAACATGTGTCCTTGAGAGCTGAGGTACGGTATGTCACCGTTATCGCATGATTCAGGAACAAACATCTTCACAAAGTTTCACATTTATAATATTGGTAGGAACAATGTGACAATGATATTTATAAATCAATGTGACAGTGATTGTGTATAAATTTTGCCATAAAGGTAAATTACTGCAGACAGAAAATTGTTCTTTTGTGATTGCCACAAGGGCATACTACAAAGCAACATAAATTAAAATAAATTAGTGATTCATAAAGTATCCCACAAATATTATTGTAAATCTGTTTGTTTGTTACTTCATCACTTCTAAACCATAGAACCGATTTAGATGAAATTCAGTATACAGATAGTTTGAATCATGGGGAAGGACTTAGGATAGTTTTTATCTTGAAAAAATGTATAGTTCTAAACCTAACTTATACACAATTTGATTGTACAACTCTCATCAAATTCAAAAACAGTTTAGTGAATGCAGTTGCCAACAAGTTTACTTAGGAGAACAAAAGTCATCTTAGATTACTGTGTGTTTTACACTTGCGGCCGCCGCAAGCACGACTTAGTGTAATTGCCGCTGTAAACAATATAATGTCACCTCTGAAAAGTTACACAAGAAGCATTTTAACACACATTTTAATTTTGCCAGCTGACATTATTTATTTTGTTTAAAGGTGGTCTAATTCTCAAGATGTGATATTGTTGAATACTGTTTAGAGTGAGCGCTTAAAAGATTAAAAGGTTCCATCATAATCGAGAAGATTTATGAAGTATGCAATGAGAATAAAGAATGCAGTGTTGATTTAATTAAGTATATTAACAACCGAACCTTTTAGCTCTTTTATAGTCATTTATGTCAGTCATGCATTGTAATTTGCTTATCCCTACTAATATTATAAATACGAAAGTAACTCTGTCTGTCTGTCTGTTCCGCTTTCACGTCGAAACCACTGAACCGATTTTGATGAAATTTGGTATATACATAGTTTGAACCCGAAGGATCAACATAGGATACTTTTTATTCCGATAGAGGGCCTAGGTCCTCACCTATACCATAACCTAGGTCCGCGCAGAGGAAGTCGCGGGCATAAGCTAGTATAAAATAAATTAATAACAACAAAAACTTGTAGCATATAGGCATACAAAATAAAACTAGGTAAAAGGAAGAGAACACAACACTCACGTCCAGCCTACCAATTCCTAGAAATTCAGCTGAAGGATTATTGATATGAATTCTTCTTTTGAGTAAATTACTACCGTAGGCAAAGTAGAGAAAATGGTCCTTAACTGGTACTATCATTTTGTAAAGCCAAATTTGTCTCAAATCACGAATAAGCGGTGAAGCCGGTGAAATGTGAATTACAACTGAACTTTCTTTATAGGTACTAATACTTTGGAAGTTTGGAACTAAACTGAGGAAATTTGCAGACGTTATCAGTTTTTATCAATCACTGAACTGAAATGAATGTATTTTTTAACTAAACAAAAGAAAACTGCTTTGTGAAATTACGACCAAAGAGTATATAATCACTACGTTTTATTATGACATTTATAACTTGATCGACATTTATTTTAGCACTTAACACAACGTGTTTAGAGTCAAATTCACGTGACACGAGTTGTTCCGAAACAGGGAAATTTTGTATATAGTACTATAATAATATTACTTTTCTCGACGTCAGTGTCAATCCGATTATGTTATTTTGGGACTTTTTTTTTGCAGGCGCGGCCACATGCATTGGCTCATCGCTCGATTGCAGCGATAAATCTCGTCACGTGGCCCCATTTGAAGGTGATCTTGAATTTCCCGCGACTCAAAAAAATAGCGTCAAGTCACTGCAGGACACAGGAATGATTTTGGCCTTGGAAGCTGATATCCTCATTTAGTAGCAGTCGTAGCAGTGGTACAAATTAAAGAAATTGGAGTAAATGAAAAAAAATAAAAACAGTGTTTTTGCTAAGGTTTTTTTTACCAGCGATCAAGGTCAACATTTTCAGCTTTATCGCTATATGCCACGTGACCAGGAAGGCTACTCCGAAACACAAAATTCGAAGTTCGTGTCGTGCGATCCCTCTCGCTCTTGCATTAAATAGGATAAGTGTCAGAGGGACCGCACGACACGAACTTCGAATTTTGTTTTTGAGTAGCCCTTCAGATTTGACACTGGCTGGAAACGAGCGTCGAGCGATTTCATGTGGCCGCGGTCTAACTTTACCATAGATGACACTCCGGTTTTTAACCCCCGACGCAAAAAGAGGGTGTTGTAAGTTTGACCACTATGTGTGTCTGTCTATGGCACTGTAGCTCTTGAACTGGTAGACCGATTTGAATGAGTTTTTTATTTATTTGAAAGCAGGTCCTCTAGCGATGGTTCTCAGCATCGATATATATGTACTTACTATATAGATTACGCCATCCGAACACTCATTGTGTTCCACTTGCACTGTGCAAAGGACTTTAGTATGACTTTGACATTCATGAGCGGCGGACGAACTAGTTTTTGATTGAGACTCCGAATATAGGCGTGAACCTGCACGTAAGTAACAATTCACTACTCAAGTAAGTAAAATTACATCTTGTACAAGTGATTAAGCAACTAATAATATTGTAATACCACAATTAAAACATTTTTTAAAATAAGACGTAACGCATCGAAGGTTATAAAGTCGTTGACATTACGCCATCTTTCTTACAATCATAGACTAAAACGTGCAGACGATCCCATTCAGAATTGGTTGTAGGTAAAAAATTGTGACTGAACATGCATGACAATTCGCGTAATTAATTACACAGGAGACTCGGATTCAAATCCCCTCCGGCATTCCGAAAATCTTTTTCGCTTTTAAAAAATCTGAAATTTCGTTGAGCAAGCATACATTGCTACTAAAAAACAAAAAAATAATCCTCTTCTTCTTCTTCTTCTTCTTAGTCGGACACTCTTGTCAGAGTGGTCGTGGTTGCGCAGACGAGGTACACGAGTAGGTGTTCGGTGGGTCGCAGGCTTTTACGAGGACAGCCCTCCTAGCAATGTGCTTCCATTTCTGCCGGTTAGAGGCGTTGCGAGTACACTGGACCATGGTGGACTCAGTAGCTTTTTTAATTAGGTCAGTCCAGCGAGTTGGTGATTGGCCGCGTGCTCTCTTGCCTTCCACTTGCCCCTGAACCACCAATCTCTCCATTGAGTTCTCATTCCTGGACATGTGACCAAAGAACTTCAGTATTCGTAATTGCACAGTCGACGAAAGCCGGTCTTTAATATGAAGCTCTTTGAGGATAGAAACATAAAAAAATAATAATAATATAATATTACTCAGTACACCATTTTTGACTATTTTGGGGCTCCGGCAAATTTTAAATTTCCAATAAGGGGTTCCATTGCGATAAAGGCTTAAGAACCGTTGAATTACGGGTTTCAATCACATTTCTAGTGCTTCAGCTTTTTTTCAAAACCTCATTCACTATCTGCCTATTTATTAAGATAATTTCTTTCAATTGATTAAAAAAATGCAGTTAAAGTTTTTTTTTTTTCGAAAATATCTATTTTGCCAGATGCAAAATGATTACGTTTCGTAGGTAAAATAGCTGTGTCACGTCTGCGGTGTATAATCTATATAGCGTTGACGTCTTGTGACAGTCCGATATTTGAACATATTGTTGACATGAACGTGCGAATCCATAGATTATAAATCAATGGTTCTCAGACATGTTTCATCAAAATCGGTTAAGCCATTTTCAAGATATTAAACTTTAAAGTGACAAAGTCGAGGGGTGTCCTACTTTTGTTGATTAGATTAAGTATAATATATTCGAGTGTAAAGCTCTCTTCTCTCGATTATTTAGTCTACTGCAAGCCCGTCACAAAACTTCGAATCCACGTGAATATGAAAAAATCCTTTTAAACTTGTTTTAATCGTAATAATGAACACAGTCAGTTACATCTTCACGCTTATACCGCTGAACTGATTAAGATAAAATTTAGTATGCAAATATGCAGCTTGAGACTGGGAAAGATACGGGAATGCTTTTATCCTGGAAAATTGCATAGTTCCCACGTGATCGTGAGAAACGAATCTCGAAACGAAGACGCGGGCAACACTAATCAAGTACCTATAATTTATATTTAGCTTTCCGGTATTACAATGTAAAACAATTTTCTTTTTGTTTCACCACATATTATTAAGAACTTATCAGCGAATGGTGAAACAGGCCTTTAGTCTACTTGGACATGAATCAAACCATCACAACAGGTGTAAAACAATAGTTTATTAGAAAATAAGTAAGTAAATATTAAAATGGGTTCACAATAAAATAAATTTGTGAAAGTGATCTTAGAACTAAAATAATAATGTCCATGATTTTTCCTTAATTAAATAATGTTTCTATTCGAATTCACCATTGAGTCTTGAATACTTTGGCACTCCCATGTTTTCCAATGCAGTATTGCACAGTAGCGTACAATTTCAGAAGTCTGCGCTCCACTGCCCTGAAATGCTGTTCTGTGGCCAATTTTACCCCTTGGAATGCTGACAGTAGTTTTATAGTTTCAGTGAGGCTGCCTCCAGACAGAAGCTCCAAGTGTCTCCAAGTCGACATCTTTAACCTGAAAGCGAAAATGTATTGAACTTAAATTGACCACCATTGAACCGTAAAATCGTATCAAGAACAGAGATTGTAGAAGATAGGCTTTCACTACAATATAATAAGAGTGTCTGGGAGACCACAACAAAGGCTATTTTTGTCTACCATGCTCGCAATCATAATCGCATTCATCATCTTTTTATACCGCTATCTCAAGCTTAATCCCATTTTTGCTGTTTAACGACTAGAATAGTACATATTTTAGTTTTTTTGTCAGCAACAAAACGAAAGTTTTTTTCTGTTATCGAAAAAGATTCAACCACGCATCTCCTGGCTATAAGCGCCAATTATTGTCCAATTCAACATGTCAATTGAACATCGGGGCTTCCGATCAACCTTCCGAAACCCTCGATCGATTGATTTCTAATATAGTTTAAATAAATAATATTAAAAAATAGAAATGGTACGTCGTTTATTACGCTTTTCCAATGCAACGTAGAAGTCGTAACTTAGACTCGGGCCAGCGAAAGCTGTCCACGGGAAACCGCGGCAAATAAAAAAAAATGAGGCTGACAACACTTGCTGTACACTGATTAAACGATGTTGATACTTAGAAATTATCAAAATTTTTCAGATATTAAATTATACTTGGGACTCTTCAAGCTGCATCAAAATTCATGTAGTCCTCCTTACTAATAAAGGGGAAAGTGAGTTTGTTTGTTTGTTACGCTTTCACGCCGTAACGGAGCGACGGATCGTCGTGGTTTTTGGCATAGAAATAGTTTATGGTCCCGAGAGTGACATAGGCTACTTTTTATCCCGGAAAATGCACAGTTTCCGGGGGAATAGCGCGCGATAACCGAATACCACGCGGGCGGAGCCACGGGCAAAAGCTAGTAATGAATAAGTCAGAACTTCTACTCGAAGACTTGTATCTTATAGTAAGAACTTACATGCAACACTGGTATAATGGAGCTAAAATATCCATTTCATCATTCAGTGGATTACCTAGACCTTTGCCATTGTCCAAGAGTAGTATCTTGTTTCTATACATTTCATAACGATGCCTGTCACCATTTTGTATAAGAAAGTCAAAAATAGAAATGTCTATCAAATCTAAGATTCTTTTCAAGCTCAACGTTCCTTGTACTTTTCTGAAAATAAAATTAAGTACTTATTATATATATGAAATTTAAGGTTATAGTTCACTAGAGCCACCCGGCACCCGACCAGCACCGCCTCGACTTTCGGCGTCCACTCGTTGTCGACAGGTAGTCCACGGGTGGACACCGCGTTGACAATGAGTGGACCTCTCATGGTCCACAAATTTACTAGTAGTCACTATGGCGGTGAGCAGCGGGCTGCCAGCTGATACCATATGCTACGCCACTGGCTAATATTGCTGTTTGGCGGCAGGCAAGTAAGATGGTGGTACAGTCATTTGCATTAATATCTGCCACAGCTGAGCGTGCAAAAATATCTGACACGTCATACAGTCACCAGCACCCACCAATATCTGATACAACAAGCATGCGTAAATTAAATATCTGATACGACTCTATTTCTAGGACCGGAAGGACGCGTCAGATATTTTTGCACGCTCCGAAATGGCAGATATTAACACTGGTGACTGTACCGGCCCTAGAAATAGAATTAGATATTTATTTAGATATTTATGCAAACTTTGTTGTGTCTGATATTGGTAACGGTCTGGACGAACCATGTATAAGGTTCCCTTTGTCATCAAAATCAAATTAAATGCTTTATAAATAATGGACATGGAGATGATACGTAAAAAATATAGAGATACATAAATAGGTGGAAAAGAAACTTAAAAAAGTACTTACTTACAAAAATCATTATTTTTTTGCCATTCCATTAATTTTGTGCTGTGGTAATTGCGCTGCCAGGGAGACTTGTACACATTGAACTGGAATGGTTTGTCCAGGTAAAGGATTGCTGCTCCCTCAATCTCGCCTTTATGATCAGGGCATACTGTTTCATTTTTTTTGCAATAGAAACATTTCCCATATATACAATGCTTGGCATTTGCTGTA
Organism: Choristoneura rosaceana; assembly: GCA_037349165.1. NCBI lineage: Eukaryota > Metazoa > Arthropoda > Insecta > Lepidoptera > Tortricidae > Choristoneura > Choristoneura rosaceana. The sequence goes on from JAZBNJ010000026.1 coordinate 7,296,572, forward strand.
ATAAATAAAAATTACTTGATTTTTATTAGTACAGACACATTTACTCATAGTACAGCAACAATCATTAATTTGGGACTTATTTAAGATCGAATATCATCTTGCACAACAATTTAAAGGTTTTTTTTCACAAAATGTGTCACAAATGAAAGACTGTGTCTGTACTTGAAGCACTCGTGTGTTACTCCAAAAAAATGTACTTATGCAGTAATATAAACTGAACCCTGTTTTTTTTTTTAAATGCATACATTTAGAAACAATGAAAGGATAATCTGATTTACCATTTCTTATCATAGTTTTTTTCAACCCTAAGGTAGCAACAGGGACTATTTCTTTTTCAACATTCACCTTCCGTATAACAGAGGGTGGAATCCAAGTGAAGTTCATAGTCATTGCGAGGTAATATGCAAATACTTCAGAGTTGTGGCGGTCAAAGCCAGCTACAATACTACCTCGTATCACATGGTCTAGCTCATATCTCTTTGGCTTGAAATACAGCTTTTGCTTCCCCTTAAAATACACAATTTGTAAACAACTATTAGTTTTATTCACACACAATATTATACAAAAACAATAACAAAAATGTTAGTAAAAAGAAAAGAAAACTAAAACTAACTTATTCTCAGCCTAAAAACCTATATATGTATTTACAAAAATCACCTAGATTGCTACTATTGGGCAGAGTGCCCATAAGTCTGTATTGGAATGCCAAACAAATTTACCGAGAAAAGAGTCAGTTCTATGGTCACCTGTGAAACTGTTAGTTAAACTTAAAATCGTAAAAAAGTCATGTATGAGTATTATGAGCTCTTCAAATATGCCATGAATTTTATTAATAAAAATTTGATTTGTGTTAGACTGAGATAAGACAGTTTAAAGTAGATGCAAGATAACTAGATACTCTCATAAAAAATTTATTGCTCTTTAAAAATATTTCAATATTTGCTTTTCTTAACAAGCATAAATCTAGATGGAAAAAGATGAAAAAATTGTCATGAATAAAAAAATAAATAATTATAATCTCACCTCTAACAGAAGTAGTAGTTTGAGTTGTGTTCCCTTTGCAGCATTATCTACAAGTGCTATTGGTGACGTCTTCATTGCATGTAGTATCTGTCCTGCAACCCCATTCTTGTGTGGGTACAATGAACTACCAGAAGCCACCTGTAACATTTCACTTATATCACAAATGTAAATCAATTTGTAATGTCAGTGTTTGTCATTTCTCGAGGCTTAAGATGTTTTAAAAGATTGGTCATAAACCGTAGATAAAAAAGAAAGTTCTGATAACCTATTAATAAATACAATTTTATTAAATATACCAAAAAAAAAATCATCCCTTTTTTGCTTTGAAAGATTATCATTATTTACGCATCAATAGGCTTGCATTTGACCACAGTCACGTCTGATGGTAGGCTGAGGATTAAGACGGAGCATGCTTGCCCAATAAATTCCCATTCATCCTAGATTTGAAGATGGCCAGTTAGCAGTTAACTTAGAATTTAACTAAGTACCTACTTATAATAGTTGACTTTGTATGAGAAAGAAAACCACAGAAATTTTTCAACACCCATCAAATGATTAACTTTCACAATTTCAATGTTTGCTAATTAAAATCAATAGAAATTAGAATTGACATTAGAATTAACATTAAATTGATTTTTATTAAATTTTATTATTATTTAACTTACCAAACTCTGATCCGGCCAAACATCTGGTAATTGAACAATAGCAGGACTAAAGGAGCTTATCAAAGTTTTCTGGACTGCTTGAAACTTCTGGTTACGGTTTTTATATTGACTAGGCAAGTAGTTGAGGTAGTCATAAATATCTTTAAATACGCTGGGCGACAGATCTAGTTTAATACTGGGCACGTTGAAGTTTGCTGGTTTTTTACTTATTGGCATTAATGTGTAGAAAAAATAAATGTTTAAAGCTATAAGTAGGAGGAGAAACAAAAAGAAACCGAAAACATAATTCATAGACATAATTCATTTCAAATTTAAAATAAAAATTTTGATGTTTGTTTTGTTAAGTTTTATTGCCTACAAATTAATAGTTACGGGGGAATAATACTGCTTTTGCAAAAAAGCGTAAGTACCCATAACTATTGTTTATGTAATAAATACAGAAATGGTTTTATAACCATTTTAAAAAACAGTTTTGAATTGATAAATACAAATTGTTCAAAGAAGTGGGGCAAGTCAGGTGGTGGCTGAATTGACGGATGGATACGCGGATATGCCGTCACTGTGTCACTGTCAATTTTGACTTTGCACCGAAGTATTTTCTTCTAATCTTCGATACGGTCCATTTCAAGCCGATACAAAGTTTGTGATACAAATTCTTCTTGCATGTGAATTGAGACGGACGGACGGACTTGTAAACATAATTATTACGTAGCTTTTGCATTGAACTAAATAAATGTAGGTATCTGTAACTTCAAATCCCCAGCCAGCCTTGCACTGTTCGAATACGCAAAGCTCTGAAGGCTACTCCGAAACACAAAATTCGAAGTTCGTGTCGTGCGGTCTCTCTGACACTTATACTATTTAATACGAGAGCGAAAGGGATCGCACGACACGAACTTCGAATTTTGTGTTTTTTTTTTTATTCGACTGGAAGGCAAACGAGCAAGTGGGCCTCCTGGTGGTAAGAGATCACCACCGCCCATAAACATCTGCAACACCAGGGGTATTGCAGATGCGTTGCCAACCTAGAGGCGTGTTTCGGAGTAGCCCTTCTGCGCAGGGGCCGACACTAGCACAAACCATAAACATTCAAAAACGCACCTTGTTTTTAAAGCTTACTCGTTTATTTTAATAATTATTTTAAACAAGGGTAAATTTCATAAAAATGTCCTAGCTCTTGTAGTCTTTTTTTCGATGCAATCTTCCCGTTGGTCGGGATGGTAAACAGGTAGTCAATATAATCTTCGGGCAGTTTAGACTCGATCGCGCCGAAAGTGATTACCTGAAATGTTAATAAAGTAGAAATTTTAAGGAAAAGCAGCGTGTAAATCGTGATAGTCATTGTACCTATCTGCGGCCCGGGCACACTTCGCGCGACCGGAGGCGCGGCGAATAAGTTATTTGTTCGACATCGATATATATGTACTTACTAGATATCGCCATCCGAACACTCATTGTGTTCCACTGCACTTTGACATTCATGAGCGGCGGACGAACTAGTTTTTGATTGAGACTCCGAATATAGGCGTGAACCTGCACGTAAGTAACAATTCACTACTCAAGTAAGTAAAATTACATCTTGTACAAGTGATTAAGCAACTAATAATATTGTAATACCACAAAAAAAACATTTTTTTAAAATAAGACGTTACGCATCGAAGGTTATAAAGTCGTTGACATTACGCCATCTTACAATCATAGACTAAAACGTGCAGACGTTCCCATTCAGAATTGGTTGTAGGTAAAAAATTGTGACTGAACATGCATGACAATTCGTTTAATTGCTTTATTTATACCTGTCATTATTTTTCCATGTACTAATTTTTATGAACGTCAATATGTCACGCGATACGCATTTTAGTAACAGTTGAAGTATGGTTGAAGTATAAAGTATTACATCCAGTCCTTTCCCTGATCCCTGTAGGAGATGACGTCGTGCGTTTTTCGCTACTGCAAAAACACGGCGAAAAATGTCAGCGAAGGTGTCACCATTTTTGACTATTTTGGGGCTCCGGCAAATTTTAAATTTCCAATAAGGGGTTCCATTGCGATAAAGGCTTAAGAACCGTTGAATTACAGTTTTCAATCACATTTCTAGTGCTTCAGCTTTTTTTCAAAACCTCATTCACTATCTGCCTATTTATTAAGATAATTTCTTTCAATTGATTAAAAAAATGCAGTTAAAAAGTTTTTTTTTTTTTTTTTCGAAAATATCTATTTTGCCAGATGCAAAATGATTACGTCTCGTAGGTGTAAAATAGCTGTGTCACGTCTGCGGTATATAATCTATATAGCGTTGACGTCTTGTGACAGTCCGGTATTTGAACATATTGTTGACATGAACGTGCGTATCCATAGAGTATAAATCAATGTTGTTCGATGAGTGTTTTGCCACGTCACCGCGTGTCGGTCGCGCAATGGATAAAGAAAACGCACCCTCGCTGCTTCGCCTGTCGCGCGTAGTCCTCCGAACCGATACATAAGCACCTAGGTGTTTGGGTGGTTCTTTATGTTGCATACGCATTTTTTTCTTTTGTGAATCAAACAAAAAATTACAAATATGAGGCGCGTCAAAGTTCGGAAGTGGAGGGGCGCGTGAATCCACGCCATATTAAACAGTGTCGCACGCACGGCGTGACATCACGCGGAACTAACTGGCTATATCTTCATCATTTTTATTCAATGGACAAAAGAAAAAAACATGTATCCAATATTTTCTTATAATTTTCTTACTAATATAACCGACGGTAGTTAACTGCGGTTTTTAGGGCTTTATTATAAGGATATATTTTTTAACGCAGTTTACGCTGCAGTTCCACGAAATTATCGGAGAGAGAGAGAGAGAGAGAGAAAATATATAAAATACCACTCCGTCACACGTTTTTTTACATGAAACTTTGTGGATTAAAAAGAAGGGTAACCCGTTTATTACGAGTGAGGTCTTACCGACAAGTAAGTGTTAGATGGACGCCTGTGCATGGGCAGAGGTTGGCCGGGTCTCAATTGCGGCGACGGGTTCTGCGTCTCGATGTAAATGCGCGCCTCGAAGCTTTCACCTTCGGGCTGCAGCACCGTCACATTGGTGGCGTAGTACCAACCATCTGGGACGCCTTCCTGTCTGTAAATATCCTAATAATAACACTAAACGCGAAAGTTTGTGAGGATGGGTGGAGTGAAGGAGAAACCATTAGAGATCTTTCTCCAATAGGTACCCTTAGTGCAAGTTTTCGGTTGCAAAATACGTATCGATCGCGTTCGCGTTAAAATCTCAATTTGTATGGAAACACGAACATTGAAAACGTTCCGCTAGAGGCGCTGTTTGTGTTTCCATACAAATTGAGATTTTAACGCGAACGCGATCGAGACGTATTTTGTACCTAACCGAAAACTTACACTAAGAGTACAGGCAGTTTTTGTGCCCAGGGACCGAAGGAAGAGCTGTATTGATATCGATGGCGCGATGTAGGATTTAAAGTTTTTATATTCGCTCACTAGATGGCGCTAGGAGTCGCCACAGATGTATTGATGATTGATGGATGGATGTCACTTCTTCTCGCAAAAACTACTGGATGGATTTTGATGAAATTTTGTGTATCGCGGAATGCTGAGGAACTGGGTTCGATTCCCAGCGCTGGTCTCTTTTTCTGGTTTTTCTTTGCATGTCTCAGTTTGTATTTTCGATATGGTTTTAAGGTAAAAGTAACAAATTTGGAGTTGAAACAAAAAACTCCAAATAATCAATGAATGATCTTTTTCATTCATATAATATTATGTTTCATGTATTTCCGTTTCAATTAATTATTCATTAGGCACAAACCTACTCAATACATTTTGTTTTCTATGTCAATCAATATCTACTCTTTGGCTAATGTCAAAAATTCCCGTACCGAAAACACCGATGTATGCTAATAAGGAGTTCCATACTTATCCAGCTCGTCCATTTGATCGAGATCTATAAGCCAAAGCGCACCCCAAGTGAAGCTATTATGGTGTGGCACCACTGTTGCTACGGCGCCGTTCCATGCCTTCACTTGTAAGTTGAAATCCAGTTTCCAATCCTAACAGACCAGGACAGATTTAATGTTCAAACTTTCGTAGTCCCGCCACCGGCGAGTAGCGAGAAGACAGTGAATTTGAATGTTCAAATTATTTCAGATAAGAAAAAAGGTAATACGAGGGTCAAACTGAAAGTTCTTAGAAAATCAAAAACTGAGCAAACTAGCAAGTTATTAGTTTTATTATATCTTTTCAAAATAGTGTCCATTCACATCAATACACCGCTGCATCCGATGGAACCACTGAGAAAAGCACTTAGCCCAGTCGTCCTTAGGGGTCTCTTCGACGGCCTTTTGAAACGCACCCACTGCTTCCTCGGTGTTCATAAAAAGTTTTCCTCGAAGTTTTTCTTTTATTTTCGGGAATAAATAAAAATCGCAAGGTGCGAGGTCGGGGCTATACGGCGGGTGACCCAGTAATTCCACGTTTGACGTCACTAAATAGTCGATTGTTCGCCTGGCGGTGTGCGACGAGGCGTTGTCGTGGTGAAGAAGGATCCTACTTCGAGGTCGCTTCTCCCGAACTTTTTCCAATACAAGTGGCAAACAATTGTTAGTGTACCACTCTGCAGTAACTGTTTTTTGATCCTCTAAAGCAATTGTCGCATAGTGACCTGTCCTTCCGAAGAACGAGGCCACCATCTTTTTTCCCACGCTTCGACCTCTCTTCACTTTAGTTGGCAACTCCTCGAAAGGAAACACCCATTGAGCAGACTGTCTCTTGGTTTCTGGATCATAACAGTAAACCCAGCTTTCGTCACCCGTAAGTATGTCGAAAACAGCATTTGAGTCACCTCCGTTAAATCTTTCAATCATTTCACGGCACCAATCAACCCGACGGAGTTTTTGGGCCTCGGTCAAATTATGAGGTATCCACCTCGCACGAAGCTTCCTGACCGCTAAATGTTCATGGAGGATTTTATGCACTTGACTCATACCGATGCCTAAGCTTGTCCGAATCTGCTGATACGTCACTCTTTTGTCAGTCTCTATCATACGCTGCACAACACTGATGTTATTTTCAGTCGTCGCCGTAGAAGGCCGTCCCTCACGCAGATCGTCGGTGAGATTAGTGCGACCACGTTTAAACTCATTAAACCAGTTGTAAATGGTCGCACGAGATGGGGCTTTATCTTGAAAGGCCAATCGAAGTCTATCATAGCTTTCTTGTTGACTTAAATGACATCGAAAGTCATAAAAAATCATTGCACGAAAATTTTCGCGAGTTAAATTCATGTTGACGTGACACAGACAATTTTCAATTTGCCGCCAAATCGTAAAACTAATGACAAATGAATGAAATACATACTCAATAATATTGGCAAAGAGTTCCATTTTCAAAATTTAAACTTACTTTTTTATTATATTGTTTACAAGTGGCCAGTTCTAAAAACTTTCAGTGTCGCCCTCGTAATTATAAATGTGACAAATGCAATAATTTTTTCATAAAAACACTGTTTTCCCGCTACTCGCCGGCGGTAGGAATAGTGCCTAGCGCGTGAGAATCAATCAATTAGGTAGGAAGGTACGAGTAGGTACTTATTAGAATTTAACTTTTAGGCTCTGTCATAAAATACACCACTTTATATATTTTATATGCATATCTATAACTTTTAACTATAATCATTATAAATAGGTAATATTACGCAAAGCTCTGCGCAGGAGGCGACACTACCACAAACCGTAAACAAACCACCATGACAACGTCAGTTTTCTTTATAGTTTGTCGACTTGACGGATCATTACCTCTACCATGAGTTTACAGTGACGGTACTCGATAGCGACGGCGTGAATTATTTGTATGGAGAATCGTGTACAAATAATTTACAGTAATTTACTGTAGCGCCTCTACAAATAATTTACGCCGTCGCTATCGAGTACGGTCACTGTACTCATGGTAGAAATACATGACATATTTATAAGTAACAAAATAATAATGATATTTACACCGATAGTAATGAGCTATAATTCCAAAATAATAATTGAGAAATAATTAAATATGAAATGATATTATGGCATCCTACGGCCATTCAAAAGACATTCAAAAACTTGGTTTGTGCTAGTGCTGTATTCTGACGGCAGAACATTGCAGTATTTTTTCCTATACTATTAAGTATTTTGAAAAAGTACTCGTATTTACAATATACAATACAACAGTCTCTTGTATGCGGGTTAGACTGGCACTTAGTAGGTAGGTATGTTTAATTAGTATTTAAAAAATCTTAATTACCGGTAACACAGCAGTGCTGAATAACTCGGCCGTTGGGTTGTGAATTTGTATCCTTTTGTGCAGCAAGTTGCTTCCGTACGCGAAGTAAAGGAACTTTTCTTTTTCTGCCCCAACTTGGCAGGCCAGTGCGAGCAGTGCAGCTCCGACAAAGAACAGATTCATCGTTGATACTGTTGGTTTGTGTACTGATTCTAATTTATTCCTTTAACTGGCGAGGAGTTTCAAACTCGACTCACTTCACGGTATGAGAGCCATATAATATAATATATATATTTTTAATGTAACCTTGAAATCAGGAGTAAGCATGAGTATTTATTATTATAAAGGCGGTTTCAGATATAGAGTTTTATTTGCGTACAGGTATAGGTAAGCTTGTTTTTCGTTCGTTCGTTTTTGGTGCTCATGGGTACGGTTTTGCTTTTTTCGAGCGTTGAAAATGAAGGGCCTATACTATAAAGTGCAAAATTCGAACTTTGTGTCTTGCCGTCCCGCTGACGCAATACGAGACGGGCGGTATTATACGAAATTCGATTTTCGAATTTGGTAGTAAGCCTCTCTCGAATAGGTACACGTACACGAGCAGAATAAAAGCTTGTCTGAAACCGCCGTAACATGCGTACCTACACGAGCAAGCAAACCAATTTGTTACGAAGATAATATTGTGCAATTACAATAGAAAAGTTAGGCAAAACGAATTAAAATTGCAAGTAAACCTAAAAATTACGTAATAATTATAGCCAAATCATAACATACAGCCGCATTATTAGGTACATTATTAGTGATAGTTTCCCTAATCATAACTGTCATACTCGTTCATAAGTTTAATTTGAACACTCTGGTCTGGTGTAGAGACAGGCGTATGCAGCTTTAGCCGGAAGAGGGGCCACATGGTTATAAAACGGTAACTGTAGTGAGTTTTAGTGTGCTCACAAAAATATTTATTACAGTTAATGAGTGTAGAAGAATATCTACGGTTGTTTTAAACTCCCCCTGGAGGGGTCCATCTGGGTCCACCCTTGGATCTGGATGTTTATTCAGCGGCAGACATGAACGTAGATGAACATAATAGAGAAAAGGATGTTATGGAAACTTAGAGTTACACTTGTTTAAGCTTTTATTTTCGCTTGTCGCTCACTGCATTTCTGTCTCTACTATGTTTGCTGGAAAGAGACACAATACAGACAAATTCGTCATACCGCGTGCCAGCCGTGCTGCATGCCTCTGTTTGCCGCCAATACTAACACGATTAGAGCCAATCAGCTACGGCGCCTCCCTAATTTGGCGGGAGGGCGGGTTTTTTAACAGCTTGCGTAAACACGGGGTTGTCTTGTAATATTGTTACGTTGCACGTGCAAACAACATGCTAGTTTTACTGCATGGGTTTTGGCATTGTGACTTTAGCTAAGTAAATAGCCGCACGCACGTTGCATGCATTCAGCAGCGGGGTAGTCAACTATAAAGAGATCGAAACGGCAAAACCTACAACAATAATATGAGTACCTACCTACACGGCTTTATTGACTTCATATTAGGATCGTGTATTACTACTTATACATGTCTTGGTAACTTTAGCCATATCTTTATAAAAAATCTGGGGCCTATTGACACCAATTGACCAAGTGGCAAACTAAGCGAAGCATTGTATACTGTACGTACTATGAATTGAGTGCTAGCTACCGATAAAAATACTTATATGGATGATATGCTTAAATATGCATATATTAAATTACCAAGTCTAGAGAAGAAACATTCTTAATATCCCTATTTGTAGGTATTATACAAATGTCTGACCCGACCGGGGATCGAACCCGTAGGTACGTAACCCTTTATTACCAGACTGCGGTAAAGCAATTTGTATGGGGGTTAATTATCCATCTCTACTACCTATATTACCAATATCTGACACAACAAAGCGTGCAAATATCTATACGACTCTATTTCTAGGGCGTCAGATATTTTTGCACGCTAACGCTGTGCAGCGGGCCTACTACGAAATACGAAGTTCGTGTCGTTCCATCTTTCTGTCACTTATACTACTTAATACGAGAGTGAGCGGGTCGGTACAATACTAACTTCGATTTTCGAAATTCAGAGTAGGCCCTCAGGTGACTGCAGTACTTAATACATATATCCACCTCCTCCTTTTTATTATCCTCCTTCTTGGTATACCTGGATGGAAAGAGATGACGAGATCTATGAAGAAATTTTGGGTGCCCTCTATTTCGCATACTTTTTAATGTCCGAAACTGATTACGCATAACAGGTTTCGCATAATATATTTACGCCGAATCTTAAACTTGCCGAAACTTAGTTCGGCATAATTCTGTATAAGCCGAATCATGGTTTAGACGAATTTATTTTGGCATAATATTAACATGGCCGAATTTTATTATGCATAATCTTGTTTAGCATATATGTAATTTAGCCGAATTTTAATAGGCCGAAATCCTGTCCAAATCTATGTCCGAAAATAAATTATCTAATTACTATTTATGACTAGAAAAATAGGTTATTAGGTTAGGTTAGAATTGTATTTGTAACGGAATGAACAGCCACCACTAAAAGAGGCATGGACATAAAGCGGGAGGACGGGGGGCGAGCCCCCCGCAATAAAGAAAATCCAGGTAACATGATTCCTCAACTATAGGTTAGGTTAGGTTAGTATTTTGTCAAGGCGCGAAGCGCCTTAACTAGGCGGAATAGGATCTCCGCAAAGCGGAGCTCCGTCGACTTCGCCTCAAGAGTCGTTAAATTCATTTGAATATTTGCTTTCCAGACATAAAATTGGTGTTACATTAAGTATGCGAAAGTAACTTTCTGCGTAACTAATTTATGCGTAAGTAATTTTCTGCCTAAACAATATTCGGAATTCACAAATTATGCGTAAAGCCCATTCGGCTGACATTGGTTATGCGTAAAAGAATTCGGCGTAAACTGTTATGCGAAAACAGTTTCGGCATAAGTACTATTATGCGTAAACAGATTATGCAAAATAGAATTATGACATAAAAAATTATGCGTAAGCAGGGGGAACCAGAAATTTTACCTACTCAGTGCATCGTTGACTTAAAAAGGCAGTCTACCAGAATCCTCTAGCGGTCTCGCCCAATCCCCTTGGGGTCCTTATGGACTGTATAGTAAAAAGTACTACTCACAGATAAATAGGCAAATAGGTAAACGTGGGGTAGCAAGACCTCTTAGTTTACGAATTCATGGCGTCCTGATTGTAAATCCGTGCGTTATTTTGGTTCGTTTATTATTAAGCTTGCAGGCCGGTCGGACTGTCATCAATCAGAACAAACGTAGAAACAATAGCGCTCTCCCCTGGATTTAAATTATGGACAGTGGGATCACACCATCCATCATAGGATATGTGAGAGTCGTAAGTATAACATAACACATTTTTAATTTGATTACGAGTACTTCTAGTGTGGTGAGCGTTAATGCTAAAAAAAATGGGGGAATTCTTGATATAATTGTATAAAATAATGTTTAGGTAAAAAGGTGTTTTTGATCGATTAACTTTAGGTTAAAGTTAGGTAAAAGTTAATTGTTTTTTTTTTGCAACTATTACAACCTAAAATTGCTAAAAGTGGCTGCGAAGCGGTAACTTTTCGTGTGCTCTGCCTACCCCGTATGGGAATACAGGCGTGATGTTTACCCGAACGTTACCTACTTAATTATTATTATTCATATTGTGAATTATACGGGATTAATTGCCTGAAACAAGTAAATAAATAAATAGTTGTTCGCGACTGATTAAGGGTTATTGTTAGGTAAGTTTATATATAATTACTTACCTATTTAGGTAAGGTACGGGTATGTAATGAACCAACTTAACAAAAAGTTAAATATATTGGAAAGTAAATCATTAAAACCAATATTTTTATTATTCAATTTTCCTCTAATATATAGATCAGATAGTTACACAGCTATAAACAGAGCATCGATTTTTGGAACTATAGACACGTGCTATCTTATATTATTTTTATTTACATTTAAATATATAAATCGAACATGTTTTTATCTAAATCCTTAATTTAATAATAACGGAAGTCCTTAAAATTACACAAGCTTAATAAATAATAAGAACATTGTCCAATACACTTATCACAGTTTTAATGTACTTACAATTACTTCACTTTTAATAGTTATTATTGGTCAGATTATTACAATTTTTAAACTAAATGCAATGAAATCAAAACGTAGTAGGTAGTAAGTAGCCTTTAGCACAAACACATGCATAGGTAGAGTCTAAAATATTATTATTACTATGTACTTAAGTCGCATTAGCTATCCAAGCCTATAAAGCCTAGTACCTATACATAGGTAGTAACAATCGTGGAAGATAAATTTAGGTATAATAAAGTAAGATTGGATTACTTTATAGCCCTGAAGGGTAACTTTGACCATTGAAATTAACTCGTACCAGAGGCCTTATTGTTTAACACACCTGAGGGTCAATACGGTATTTGACTATTTTTTATGTTTTATAAATTAAAACCTCGCAATTCCTGTTATCGTCTAGATAACCAATTTTTAGTTAACTTTACAATTTTTTATTTAAACTCCAAAACAAACAAAATAAATACAAATAATAAAGTTATAAACGTTTGGAATTCTGACATTCGCGATCACAATCAAATGACAGTTTTCGCATACAAAGATTGTCATTGGATTGCGATCACGAGTGCCAGAAACTTTACGCAATATGCCCTCTGAGGCCGTATTGCCTAATATTTCTGACGCTCGCGATCGCAATCAAATGACATATTTCGCATACAAAAACTGTCATTTGATTGCGATCGCGAGTGTCAGAAACGTTAGGCAATAAGGCCTCTGGTTTTACTAGGTATTGCATTGAGATTATGACGAATTGACATTATGGCGACTGCCCACGCTTTCGAGGTTTTTTATTAGACCCTTCTATACCTATGTAGTTTTCATATGGGTCAAAGTTACACTTCATTAGGTCTAGTACCCTGACCTTATGGTACTTAATCAGACTGCGCTCAATAAAGTCGTTGAAGGAACGGATAAGATGCTCTGTATTTGTAGAGACCACATAGAGCTGAGAGTAAAATCGTCATTCAATTATACAATGTAGAGCCATCGTCAGAGCAGTCTTAACGTAACCTTATAAAGAGTTATCGCCAGTGTGTGAAGATTTCTCTGACGTTCAAAATTATTAACTGCTTCCATTTTTGTATTTTTTTTCAGGATAAAGATCAATAAGTATTTTAAGTTTTTTTATCGAGTCTCAAAATTCATCCGTTAAGGTTTTTAGAGTTTTATTTCAATACGGGTTGACAAACGCATCCATATACCTATAAGTAGTTGATATATCGATATTCAAAGCCAACAGTGTCAACAGAAATAGGTAATTACTTTGAATTTTCGAATAAAGGGAAAATTTTAATGAGAAACTTAATACAAAAATAAATATTCCGGATGAATTTGGAGAAATTTGTACCTAAATATTTAGTACAGGTTTTTGTTGATTGTACTTTTTTTTGGCTGAACCTACTTGCATTGTTATTCAAACTACGTATCTGTACACAATTTCGAGGCAATCCGATATCACAAGTAGTCGCCAAAAACTTGTTCGTAAATTTTAAAGTCAAAACTACACGGATTTTTTGAAGATTTTACGGAGATTTTTTTTGTTCAAAAGAACTAAAATAATTTCTTTGCTCACCCGCGACCTTAAGATAGCTAAGTCTATGCAAATTATGCGTGTTCATGCAGTTCCTCCACCTCCACACTGTACGAACACACACAAATTACACAAACCCATCTATCACCACCACCACAACTCACTGACGCGTTTCGAACTCAACCAGAGCTCATCCTCAGAGTGACACAACCGTACACCATGCTACCAGTTGTTAGACTAACAAACCACCACCACTGTTTTAATTTGTCAAGCAAAACAAAAAACTACCCGCAAAATATTAATAAATTTTAAATGTGATACAAAACTACCTTGATTTTTTAATGTTATTTATTTATTGTCAAGGCATGTTTTAATAACTACCGTTGCTAAAATTAGACCCAAGCCGTAGCAAGGGAGATGACACTAAATTTATTTGCTCATTATTTATTTATTGCTACGGCTTGGGTCTAATTTTAGCAACGGTAGTTATTAAAACATGCCTTGACAATAAATAAATAACATTAAAAAATCAAGGTAGTTTTGTATCACATTTAAAATTTATTAATATTTTGCGGGTAGTTTTTTGTTTTGCTTGACAAATTAAAACAGTGGTGGTGGTTTGTTAGTCTAACAACTGGTAGCATGGTGTACGGTTGTGTCACTCTGAGGATGAGCTCTGGTTGAGTTCGAAACGCGTCAGTGAGTTGTGGTGGTGGTGATAGATGGGTTTGTGTAATTTGTGTGTGTTCGTACAGTGTGGAGGTGGAGGAACTGCATGAACACGCATAATTTGCATAGACTTAGCTATCTTAAGGTCGCGGGTGAGCAAAGAAATTATTTTAGTTCATTGATATGGACCTCCGCAAAGTAACGCCTGATTCAATAAATTGTTCAAAAGATTCAGTGGTGTACCCATACACAGCTGCGAGCGAGTTATTAAAGCCCAATACACAAACGACGGGTGCGTCTGTGTGTCTTGGGCTTTAACTGATCGAAGCATAAGACCTTTGTTTAGGTACAGTCAGCTGCAGAGAAAGGGTACCCCCCTATAATGGCAGTAGTATGGATACCGCCGTTACAGGGGGGTACCTTTTCTCTGCAGCTGACTGTACATTAATCCATTAAAATCATTCCAGTAGCTGGGTCACAATCCTAACGACTTAGATGAATTAATCGAGCACCGGGGCATGCTACTAGAACGCTTTTACTGGAATAATGTAAACAGGGCCTAATATAACAACTCTGCTCAAACACTATTTATTTGAAAGAAACTCTTAACAATAGTGACTAGAAAAGGGTATCAAGTAGGTAGTTACCTATATTTAAATTTGGGAGTCTTTGTTGATGTTAACATGGTTTCCTTTTGGCTATGTGTCAGCGGGCGCGGTGGCGGTAGCGGTAGCGGGTAGGAGCGGCGGCGAAGGCGCGCGCGCCGCGGCGATTGCCGCCGCGTGCCGCCGCGCCTTCTGCCGCAGGTCGGCGATGGACGAGGAGCGGCATCGCGCCGCCAGCGCCGCTAGACCCGCGTACGGGGGGCACAGCGCTGCCGCCGCCGCGGCCGCTGCTGCGCTCGCGTACTGGACAGGGCATGACGTTACTTGAGCTATGCGTCAATTATGTTCCTACGTGCTTCGACTAGACCAAAATAATGACAGAAGGACGTGAAATTCAAAATGGAGTCAGTAAAAACTTGACCTCGTTCGCGAGTGTGAAGTGCGGGTAATTTTTGCGTGTGGAGAAAAGTACCCTGTTTTAATAGTGCTTCTTTCTGTTGAAAATGGTTGCCTGGATTTATATTATTTACTTTGTGCCTGGATGAAATCGCTCGGAACCTAGGTATAAGATAAGGATTAAGAGAAGAGAAAGTAAGTGTTGGCAATCACTTTCTCAGACCGCGCCGTAGCGTCTAATGTTTATTACACTCTTTTGCCGCGAAGGCATATCTAAACATTTTAATCTTTGTTTAAACTATGTATTACCATCCGCGTTACCTGGTGTGCGGCGGCGGAGAGCAGCGCGGAGTCGAAGGGCGCGAAGGCGGCCGGGGGCGGCGGCGGCAGCGGCAGCGGCGCAGGCGCGCGCGGGCCCGCCAGCCGCGGCACCGACACGTACGGCGCCACGCGGCACGGCTCCAGCGGAGTGCCGCCCCCTGCCACCATCAGACCTTCAAACAAATCAGGAGTCGGTCAGTGACTCGACTTTTATACAGGGCGATTAGTTAGTTTAAAAAATATATGGCTCCGTCCATCTATCGGAGGACAATTTTAGGGTTTTGCCGTTATATGGGGGAAAAAATCAAGAAAATGAAATATTTTTCAATATAAAATGACAGCATTACCTACAGTAAAAATCAGTGCGCTGTAAAATTCAAATTATAAAAAAAAAACAATTAAAATTTTTAAAAACCCCCGACAAAAAAAACGCTAGAAAAAAAAAAAAAAAAAACAAAACAAAAACAAAAGGCGCCAGAAAAGGACAACTAAAAAGTAAAAAATAATTATGCACTGCCTAGCTGTTGCCTGCGACTTCATCTGCGAAGAATTCGTTTATCCCCATCCCGTGGATGGGGATGATTTCCCGCAAAATTAGCCTAAGTTAATTTAGTACAAGTACCTAGTAATATTTTTTTTATCTAAGCGTCGTCGGTGTCGGGGGACCGCTAAGGTTAACAGGAAACTAAAGTACATATGTTGTATTTTTTAAAACCTTAGCGGTCTCCCGACATCGACGACGCTTAGATAAAAAAAAAAATACTAGGTACTTGTACTAAATTAACTTAGGCTAATTTTGCGGGAAATCAGCATAGTCACCGCGGGATGGGGATAAACGAATTCTTCGCAGATGAAGTCGCAGGCAACAGCTAGGCAGTGCATAATTATTTTTTACTTTTTAGTTGTCCTTTTCGGGCGCCTTTTTTTTTTAGTTTTTATTTTTATTTTTTTCTAGCGTTTTTTTTTGTCGGGGGTTTTTAAAAAATTTTATTTTAGTTTTTTTTATTTCATGTTTTTTAAACTTTGGTATATATTTTTTTTAAGTGTACTAGTGTGTTGAATATCCTGGCTGCAGCTCAGCTCGTGTTGCCACCATTGCATTGTATGTAGAATCAAATACTGATCAAAAGGAATCAAACACGACATGTCTGCTATTTTTTTTTCAAGAGTAGGTATACTGGTGTGCTGGATATCCTGGCTGCAGCATCAGCTCGTCATGTTGCCACCACTGCATTGTATGTAGAATCAATTACTGATCAAAACGAATCTAAACACAACATGTGTGCTATTATTTTTTAAAGTCTTCTAGTGTGCTGGGTATCCTGGCTGCAGCATCAGCTCATCCTGTTGCCACCATTGCATTGTATGTAGAATCAAAAACTGATCGAAACGAATCCAAACACGATATATCTGCTATGGTTTTATCAAGAGTGTACTTACTGGTGTTCTGGATATCCTGGCTGCAGCATCACGCCGAGAACTACATAATCTTGCATAGTCATATAGCATACATGGGTGTTTCAAATTTTACTTCCCAAATATGCTTGAAAGTAAAGTAAATACCCATTATACGTCTAAGATTCCTACCGCAGCGGACAAAAGAGCTGATGATCTTGAAACGGCTGAACCGATTTTGATAAAACATGTCTAAGAACCATCGCTAGAAAACCAGCTTTCAAATAAAAACAAACCGCATTCAAATCGGTCCACCCGCTTAAGAGCTACGGTGCCACAGACAGACACACAGACAGACACACAGACACACAGACACACATAGCGGTCAAACTTATAACACCCCTTTTTTCCGTCGGGGGTTAAAAAGACGTAAAAGAAAAGTTATTTAGAGATTTTTATTCTAGCTTCTTTAAAACGAAGGAAACACTCCAGTGAGAAGCCGGAGTGCAGGAAAATGTTGTGATAAATATAAATAAATTAGCTTTTGCCCACGTGGAATTCGGTAATCGCGCGCTATTCCCTCGGGATAAAAAGTAGCCTATGTCATTCTCTAGCCCATAAATGAACTCTATGTCAAAAATTACGTCGATCCGTCGCTCCGTTCCGACGTGAAAGACGGACAAACATACATACAAACACACAAAAACACACTTTCGCTTTTATAATATTAGTATGAATGGATGTGAGAGGTAATCGGTGTATGAACGATCTGTGGTGATGTTTCAGTCATCATCCAAATTTCGGTCGCATTAATATTTCACCATTTTATGATTTTGTAGTCCCAACGCAGTTTGGTTTTGGCTTGTTCGTCCGTTTTTGTGTCCATTCGCGGCTTTAGCTCAATGACTGTTATAGTATTACAGAATTATTATATTATTTTAGTTGTAGTTTAGTTTTACTTTATTTTGTGATATGTGATATGCAATTAATAAATAAATAAAATTCCTTTTAAAAAAAAATTAAATAAAGTAATATAAATGTGAGTAATGAAAACATCTGTCAAAAACTACATTCGTAGATCCTCTACGACGGGACGCGTAAGTCTCTTTTGCGTTTATCAATGATTAATCGTATCTAACAGCAAAGTATTTCACTGCTCTATACCGTATGGAAATAAGATGAAGCCAAACTTTTCGGTTTAGCAGAATAAGTTATCTGAACAAATGACAGTTGGAGACACGCCGCCGATTGGCAGAGACAAACGAGCATCGCGGCAAATCCGCCGAGATCCGATCCCGAACTCCACTTAATTAAATTGATATTTAAGTAAAGCATAATTTGCTCGTAAATTAAGTGAGATTCGTTGTTTATAGCCGCCCGTCGGGCAAAGTATCAATTAATAAATTAACGCGGATCTGCTCGACTTAAGGAGGTGCTCGGGTCTCACCCGCGCCAAAGGATTCATTAATTTAATTACACTTACCTAACACCTTTCTCTTTGGTAATAAATTACCGAGAAGTGATTTTTATTGCTCTCTAAGGGTTTTATCTGAAGCCGTTTTGTACTAGAAAGCCTTCTATCGATATCATTTTTAATACACTAGGTATAAAGGCTTTAGATAGGTGTAAATGTGAGATAGGTAGGAGAACAATATGTCATGCAGGCGGGGGCGGGCGGTGGGCGGCGCGACGCGCGCTGTAAATCATAACCTCTCCGGTCGCCGTCGGCATTATTAAAATGGATGCTCCCTGCGCGTATGAGTTATTTCCATATTTGACACCGAATTACTTTCGAGAAGTGCCGACATAAATACGAGCGGGTGCGTCCGGCGCCCCCGCCGGAGACCGCCGTGCATTTATTTGATTAACTCTGAGTTGTTTAATTTAATCGAATTAGAAGGTCGGGGCTCCTCGCGCGCGTTATTTTAAAACGCTCGGAACATCTTTACAGCGGTTTCTGCGCCATAAAGTATCGCCGCCACCCTCGCGGAGCGAATAACTTTACAGTTTTATGAACAGGGGAACAATTAGGCGTCGGTGTATTCTTTTATTCTTGCTACGATTGTTTTTATGGCAAAAGCCCGCGCCCGGCGGAGATTCATGTCTTCGTTAAAAATGAATTTTTAATTTTATGAAGATTTACTCAGACATGCAGTTGGTAATCTTTATAATTTGTTACGTTGCTGTTTATTTTGTTCTTTTTTAGATTTGTTAATTCTATTAAGACGCCTAACGCATAAAGCGAAATTGATTATGAATGCGAATAAGCTTTCTAAATAGTTACAAGAATACATGTAGACATTTGAAATGGTAGCTTTCGTCAAACAAAATTACAAAAAAAACGTTAAACGTTAAAAACTTAAGTGACTAAAAAGCTAACCAATGGTTTAACAAATTTTGAACTAATCCGAAAGCAATGCCGCACACATTCAGCACACTAATGACACGTCGCATATATCGATCACGAGAACGACGCCACAAACGATTGCGTGGAGTAATAACAACATTGGAAATCTCGGCGCTCAGTCAAAGGGGCATAACATAACAAATAACCGTTTCATTTCACTTTACATGATTGTTCTCGTGTTAGCGGGGCGGCGGGCGGGGGGCACATAAGTTAATAAGACATTTAGCAGGGGACGGCGGGATTGCGTCCGAATGGCTCCCGCGGGGAATCATTTTATTCGATTCCGGAGAGCGGCTTTTTTCCGTTTTACGCTCGGTTTAGCGGTGCTTCTTCGGGGAGCCGCGCTGTCGGCTCGCGTTTGTCTCTATGACCCGATATGAGCGGAGACGGGGCATTACCGCTTACACACAATTTGTGCTAAATTGATATTTTCTGCCCTACATGTATCTGTGTCATTGGGGATGTGGGACAAATCATGTATGTTGTTTCTTTAAGCGTTACTGTTCCGTCTCATGCCATGCCACGCCATGATGTAGAGCGTGTAGTAGGTAATTATTTCAAAATGAGATAAGTAGTCTAGGCAAAAAAAAACGTAAACGGACGAAACCTGTACTGTAGATGTGGTTTGTATAGTGTGTCATTTTATGAATTTAATAAAAATCTGGAATGTTCTAAAATTACCTACTTAACCACCAGGTCTCTTACCACCAGGAGACCCACTTACTCGTTCGCCTTCCAGTCGAATAAAAAAAAACTTTATGTCAACTTAGTGTTATTCGAATTTCCTATTAAAACTAACCGCAAAGTAAAATGTAGCAATTAATTTCTACAGAGCAGAAACAATTGTGTCCTTTCCACAATTTTTGGTAAGTAAGTATTGCTCTAAAACCATAATCTTACGGGAGCCGGCGATGAATTTCTTACAGGTCAACTTTCATAAATCGAACGGCAAAAGTTTCTTTAAAAGCTCAGAGCTCAAATATGCACTTAAAAATATTAACTCCCCATGAAACCGTGTGCCGCGTCCCGGGCAAGCCGCTGTCCGCCAATCGCTCGCTCGCTAAGTGCGATCTGCAATTCCCTGAATTTATCGACTCGTATGTTCCGGTTCCCGCGATTTTTTGCCGCGCGGATTCCCGCCTCGACCCGCCATTTTAATTATTCATTCGCTTGAGTTATGGTCGAATTAAAAAACTGTTAGAGTCGGACCGGCGCCGGCGGGAGAGCGGTAATCGAGTTAGAGCAAGTCACGGAGAATACGTAACTCCGTGCAGCAGCGAGTAGTCGAACTAGCAACTTGCACTATTTAGTGATGTACTGCGGAGCGCGCTCGGGTGGATTCACGCCGTTTAAACAGTGGTGCCAACTCGCCGGGAACTAGTTTGCCAGAATCATTTGCAATTTGTAGTTTTCGACTACATTAAACTCGGTATTTAGTACGGGGATGCGCCGTGAGTTTGTACGTCATAAATCTTAAATGTAAATGTGAGGTCGAGTTCCTGTTTCTTGCACCGAATGTTTAATGGTAATTTTTTGAATTTGAATTATTATATTTGTCGTGAAATATGGAGTATCCTATATTTAACGCTGTTTCTTGGGGCGTAACTGAAAGAAATGAAATACCTACGTGATTTTTGTAGTTAGACAAGATCTTGAGCAGATAAAGCAAAGCAAACTTACCTTTATGCATTTGACTTTCATGTTTGCGGCACTTGGCTCGCCGGTTCTGGAACCACACCTGCAAAAATAAAACATATTTTATTTATACTAAGAAGGAAGCCCTATCGCATGAAACATTTTACGGGAGTTAATAAGTGATCGAACAATGTCGTAGACAGCTACGTCTTGAGCTACGCCACACCGTAGCGCTTCGTAGCACTAGCACAAGTATAAATGAACCGCTCTCAATAACGTACAAATACTTGTACTAACAATAATTTCGGATGATCCACGGTTTATTACACTTGATATAAAATTTCAATCGTGGGGATGGGTTGAGATTGTCGAAAGTTTGGAATCCAATGAGTTCCTTGTTGCTACCTCTTTCCGAGTCCGCGTGGAGAGTAAGACAGCCGGTGAAATGACTGGCACTTATGGTATCCCATCTTGAGCCTCTAAGTTGGCAATACAATATCTTAAATACCCCTGGTGTTGCAGATGTTTAGGGGGGGTGGTGTTCTCTTACCATCAGGAGACCCTGAACTTGCTTGTTTTCCATCCAGTCGAATAAAAAAAAATCAAGCTATAAGTACAACAAAATATCAAAACATTATTGCCAGTAAATTTAATCTTTTTACCCCAACTACAAAGCAAACACAGAGATTGAATTTAGTTAAATTTATAATCACCAAAACAAACGGGCGCTGCAATCTCAACCCGCTGGATGGCTGTCGCGTAATTGTATTACACACTGGGCTCGAATGGCACCATGTGCTGAACGCTGGTACAGTGAATATCCATACTAATATCATAAATGCGAAAGTGTGTTTGTGTGTTTTTTGTGTTTGTATGTTTGTCCGTCTTTCACGCCGTAACGGAGCGACGGATCGACGTGATTTTTGGCATAGAGATAGTTTATGGGCCCGAGAGTGACATAGGCTACATTTTATCCCGGAAAAATGCACAGTTCCCGAGGGAACAGTGCGCGATAACCGAATACCATGCGGGAGGAGCCGCGGGCAAAAGCTAGTGTACCTTATATTTTTAACCGCGTATAGTCACTTGCAATATCTGCCACAGCGGAGCGTGCAAAAATATCTGACACTTCGAAACGGCCCTAGTCGTAGAAGATATTTTAACGACCGGATGTCCAAGTGGTTAGAGAACCTGACTATGAAGCTTGAGGTCCCAGGCTCGATCCCCGGCCGGGGTAGATATTTTTATTAATAATACGAATGTTTGTTCTCGGGTTTGGGATGTCTAATATGTATTTAAGTATGAATTTATAAAGTGTGTGTATTTTACCTGGTATCCATACTTCGATCAACAAATTGTTGATCGAAGTATCCATAGTA
Organism: Choristoneura rosaceana; assembly: GCA_037349165.1. Taxonomy (NCBI): domain Eukaryota; kingdom Metazoa; phylum Arthropoda; class Insecta; order Lepidoptera; family Tortricidae; genus Choristoneura; species Choristoneura rosaceana. Next base: position 7,319,008 of record JAZBNJ010000026.1, read on the forward strand.
CAAGATTTGCTTAGTTTGGGTCTAGGTCAATTGGTGTCAAGTGTCCAATGACATTTATTTATTTACCTATATTTTTAACCGCGTACAGTCAACCGTATTAACATTTGCTACAGCAAAGCGTGCAAAAATATCTGACACATCCTACCGGCCCCAGAAATAGAGTCGTATCCATGCAAGGTTTTTGTGCCAGATATTGGTGCTGGTTGGTACAGTCGTACTCGTATACCTAGTGCCATCCACAAAGACGCGTGATTTTGTCAAAAATAGACATTAATGACATTGTAATAAGAACCACGGCACGCGTCATTGTGAATGACTCTACCTATATACCTACTACCTGAGCAGGTTGCTTCGCAAAGCAGCCTGAAGGACCGTTTTTAGGGTTCCGTAGCCAAAATGGCAAAAACGGATAGTTTTACCATATCCGTCTTCGGATAGTTTCGCCATCGGATCGGATCGCCATGTTGTGTAGTTTGTGTCTGTCCGTCCGCGGCTTTGTTAGGGACTATCAATGCTAGAGAGCTATAATTTTGCACGATTATATATGTAAACTATGCTGACAAAATGGTACAAATAAAAAAAATGTACCTCCCAAAGACGTAGATTGTAGGCGGTTTGTTTTTCTCTTCCAACCTTGTAGTGTGGGGTATTGTTGGGTAGGTCTTTTAAAACCATTAGGGGGTTACTAAAACGATTTTTCTATTCAGTGATTTTTTTGCAAAATATTCAATCAACTTTAAAGAGTAAAATGGCGACATGGCGAAACTATAAGGGTTCCGTTTTTGCTGTTTTGGCTACGGAACCCTAAAAACTAAGAATACGAGTGCTTGTAATTTAAATTTAATACATATTTTCACCACTTTCAAAAAGTATTTTTTAATGATGTGATATCGAACGTCAGTCCCTCCCTAGGCTAATGATACAACCCAAATAAGGTAGGCAGTGATGTAACCGTGTGGCTTGCGGCATGTGAATGTGAACCTTATTTTGATGTGACACAGTTGAAATTAGGAAGGGTGTGGCACAGCAGGGCTACTACGAAACTCGAAACTCGAAGTTCTTGCCGTGCGGTACTGCGGTCCCTCTCGCTCTCGTATCAAATAGTATAAGTGTCAGAGGGACCGCACGACACGAACTTCGAGTTTCGTGGTAGCCCTGCAGTATTGCATGCAGTACGTCGCGTCGGCAAACAGCGTTAACCGCATTAGCGAGGAGGGCACGTGTCAGGCTGATTGCATGATGGTATGTACAGCTGATACATTCCTGAGCTAGACTGACGTAACGTATGTACAGTCTGTAGCCACTCGCCACTATTCGTAATTTAGCCGAGTTATACATACTCCTCGTGTGAAGTTCCCAATCCGCACGGGGCTCGCGTGGCAACTATGGCCCAAGCCCTTTCATTCTGAGAGAAGGCCTGTGCCCAGCAGTGGGACATATATAGGCTGGGATGATGATGATGATACATACTCGTCGTAGGTAAACCTATTGTCATCAACCAAAATAGCATTACACGTCCAAATTACGATTGTTATTTCAAGAATTTGTCCCTATCCCGTGGGAATGTGGGAATAAAAAGTAGCCTATGTTTTATTCCAGATGTCCAGCTATCTACATAGGTACCAAATTTCATCTAAATCCGTCTATCCGTTTGAGCGTGAAGGAGTAACAAACATACTCACTCACTCACAAACTTTCGCATTTATAATATTAGTAGGATAGTATAGAATTAGTTGTTATCGTGTGTCCGTAGGAACTAGGCCTTGTCGTAGGAAGTTCAAAATTCAAACATCGTTGCGTACCTTCCCGCTCTCGCTAATAGTATCTCGAAATATGAGTGAATCTCACGGTAATTTCACGTTCAAATATCCAATCATCTTTCCCAGCAAATGTAAATAATGCATTTGCCCATTGTACGTTTTCTTTCTGTTTTGTATCATTCATTGCTACATTTAATTTTAACCCGTTGTTAAGTACATTATTGGTAATACCATAGGTAATACTTAGTGCGTACTATTATACTTATTGTTGTTAAAATTATAGGAATATATGTTTTGGTAAGAATCGGTAAGGAGGTAGATTTATTTTTTTCAGATTATCTGTAGCATAATGTTTTTGTATGATTCTATCTCTGTTGGTTCTCCAATAAAGTAAAATAAAATCGACGGGTGAAAAGCTATTTGTATTAAGCGACAACGTATTCCTATGTCGCTTAAAACAAATAGCCCGGAAACCGTCGAAATAAAATAAACCAAAATGAGCGAAACAGGAAGGTAAGCTAGGGAATCACTTTCCGGGATAAAAACTATCCTTGACTTGTGTCCTCGAGGGTTTTAAACTATCCCCTTACAAAATTTTACTACGATCAGTAGTTTTGTAAGCATGAAAGCGTAACAAACAAACATTAAGTACCACTCACATTCACATTGTCATTTATGATATAGTAAGTATAGTTAGTAAAAATAAATATTTTGATAACGCACTAGATGCAAAATTATTAAAGTTATAGAAACACGTAATTTAATTATTAATATTGTTATGTAAAATTTGAATTAGTTTAGCGGCAAATTAAGTTAAATCAAATAGCAACAAAACTCAAAACTAAGCGGTCGTAATCAACAGTAAACATGAGCCTTCCCGAATCTGTGCAAACAATATAAATAATTGATTTGTCGTGTAGGTAGGTACACTCTTCAACAAACAATGTGCACTGTCAGGTCTAGTCTAGTAATACATACTTAAGTATCCATACTAATATCTATACTATACTATATACTTACTATATTATACACTATCCATACTAATATTATAAATGCGAAAGTGTGTTTGTATGTTTGTGTGTTTGTCCGTCTTTCACGTCGAAACGGAGCGACGGATCGACGTGATTTTTGGCATAGAGATAGTTTATGGGCCCGAGAGTGACATAGACTACTTTTTATGCCGGAAAAATGTACAGTTTCCGAGGGAACAGCGCGCGATAACCGAAAACCACGTGGGCGGAGCCGCCGGTCTTATATAAATTGTGATGGAATGATTTTATTATTTGCCAGAAGATGTGTCACATTTCAGACTTTTCAAAAAATATCTTCGAAAAAATTACACCAATTAACCTAGCCCCAAACCAAGCAAAGCTTGTAGATACTATGGGTTTGACAACGAATAAACATATACTTAGATAAATATATACTTAAATACATAAAAACTTCCGAAACTCATCAGAGTCTCGTATTTGGCTTTGTTTTGTTTGTTTGTCTGAAAAAAAAAGAAGCAAGAAATCCCTTTACAGGATAAGTTCGTCTGTCTGTACATCTTATTATCCTGTTTTCTGATAATTTCGTGTGTTATTATGTACTGTACAACAAAGAGTTTTATAATACAATACAAATTTGCCCGTCACGGGGATCGAATCCGTAACAACTAGCTTCGTAGTCAGGGTCACTAAATACTTAGCTATCCATCCACCCATCCCAGCCTATTTAAGTCCCACTGCTGCTGCCTTCACCGCTCGTCGTCTTTATTTTTAATTTCATTTACATAGGTAAGTATTATTAGGTATAGGTATAATCTTGTTAAGGATAATTTCAATATGAATTGTTTAAATGGGACATGTAATGTAAATTATGATTTAAGTTTAGGTAAACAAACTTAAAAAAATGGCTCTTGTCTACTATCTTTTATTTCTTTGAATTACCAAAATTAAATCGATGAAATATCCATACGTAATAAACTGAATTATCGAACTTGCTCACGAAATTTCACGAGAATTGTGGTTGAGCAACCTGCAGAGCTGTAGAGAAGAGCCGCTACACAATGGTATAAATAGCTCAAAACTGTTTTTTGGAGATACTTACCGAGAATTGTAATATAGCGACTATGGTAACCAAAGTACACATAGAACTGCCCTGTTATTCAGGTTGTAAACCGTTCTGCTTTCTCAAGACTATTTTGCATTTTGGGGCAGTTTTTATCTAATAAAAAGCATCTGAATATTGTTACTCTGTTTTTCAAATGAATGCCTTGGTTTTTCTAAAGCATGTTTTAATATTCTTGACCAAATAGCTTCAATGTTTTTGTAGGCGACTGTTAATTCAATAGTGAATTGATATCAAAATGTTATCGAGTAACTTTTATCCATAACATATGTAATAATTTAAGAGCAAATTGTGTGGTGCCGGTGACACGATAATGTGACCGAGTATACATACGTACAGTCAGCCGGGCGACCAATATGCTAACTAGGGGCGCATTCATTAGTACTGATTACATTAGACAATGCTAAATGACAAACAAACAGACACCCCTATTTATGTAAAACTCTCGTTGCTTCGTTTAGCTCTTAATTTAATCACAGTAATTTAAATGTTGTTCTATTGTGGGGGTTTTAGTGCTACCTGAGATAAACGTTAATTAAATTTGACTGCTTAAAGTTTCCTATGGTCGCCTAAAGAGCATGACAATGGAAGCGGACACTCCGCAACCTGCTTATGGTAAAATTTTCGGATTTTATGGTCTCTGGATTTTGAACCCACGATTCTCCGCTTAAGACCACCACAGAGTTTAAACCACTACTTAATAGAACAAAGTTTTTGATACTTTATTCAAAAGGGCTGCAAATCGATTTTCCTACTTCGAAAACACTTTGTTACTAAAAAGTCACCAGATTTAATCAATACAAACGCCATTGTCCGATACAATCCGATCAGATTTCAATAAATCTCAGCGAATTGACGCTAGTGAAGACGCATGCCGCCGGCCGTTTATCCACTTACGGCACTTAACGCTAACGGCGATATATTGGCCGATAAAGATCACTTGTTGGACGCTCACAGCTAATTACGTGCATTAGTAATGAGGGAAGGGTCAGGGGCATACAACTAACATTACAAGGCGTAGAAACGACATGCCGGTTAAAACGGAAAGATTTAGTAAAGTCCAAGTGCTACAACTATACTATTTGTAGTATAATTTTAAGGTTTGTACTGTGTACTATTCAAGAAACAGAACCGTATGGCAGAGACAACGTTCTGAATTATTCCTCATACTAGCTTTTGCCCGCGGCTTCGCCCGCGTGGTATTCGGTTATCGCGCGCTGTTCCCTCAGGAACTGTGCATTTTTCCGGGAAAAAAATTAGCCAAAAATCACGTCGATCCGTCGCTCCACTACGGCGTGAAAGACAGACAAATATACAAACACACAAACATACAAACACACTTTCGCATTTATAATATTAGTATGGATACCATACATTTTAAAGCGCTCAATTGCAACTCTGCTCGTACACTCACAGTTTAGCAGAGCAGACTCCACAGTTACAGGTGACTGAGGTTAACTCACGTACAAATTTGTAAATGGCAGATTTACAGTATCTCTGAAAATCCTGTTTTAGCCGAGCCCCAAGCTGCTTTTTATACCGATTGTGTCTTGTTTTTTTGTGTCTGTCTAAGTATGTTGTTGGACATGAAAGATTTCAGACTTTTCACTATCACTTTCAGTTTCATACCTCCTGGGAAAAAGGTTGCCTTGCCAAATGGTCACAAAGCAATCTTAAAAGGGTTCTGTTTTTAGGGTTCCGTAGCCAAAATGGCAAAAACGGAACCCGTATAGTTTCGCCATGTCTCTCTATTTGTTTGTCTGTTCGTCCGCGGCTTTGCTTTTATCAATACTAGAAAGCTGTTATTTTTCACGAATATATGTATATGTATTCTACTTATACCGACAGAATGGTACAATAAAAAATTAAAATAGTAGATTGTACAACAAGAGCATAAAACGAGCCATTATACCCGAGGCGTTCATATAGCCACCCGAGCCGGTACGGCGAGGGTGGATAGACACGTCGAGGGGAAAATGGGTTTAATGCTCGAGTTTTACACTCTGCTTTTCACTTCGATGGCGAGGAAATGAAATAGCAACAGTGGAAACAATGATTCACTTTCTATGTAACTTTTATTTTTTATGCATTATTATAATAATTCCATTATTTTAATTTTACTGATTTATTAATGGAATCTTTATTGTACACCAGAAATAATAAGCGATACAGAAAACAGGTACACAACAATATTTACAATAACAACAATAGAGTCTGGCAAATGAAAGATGAGAATGAAAAATTGGCGGCAAATTCAAAAATCAATGTATGGTATCCCTGATGTATAGTGCTAAAAATAGTTTTGATACTTGTGATATATTATGTAATACAATATTCTAAAGGCTTTTATTAGGTCCTCCTGTAATTATTGTACTACGAAACCCTACCTGTATCTACTATGAAATAAATAATATCGGAAAGTTTCAACAAAGAACAAACAATATTCGTAAAACATAACTATCACTGTTTTATGAATAATTAAGTACATTAATTAGATTATATTCTACTTAGCAGTACTTCACTTTTGAAAATAACAAATAGGAAAGAAGATATGTGTTTTTTCTGAAATTGTTAACGTTAAATCGCTGTGCTGGAAAGATTGCAAAATACACGTAGTCAATTTGTCGTTCCGGCGTCAATATACATACATACAATATGGGATGGTAAAATAAAAGTCAGTTTATTGTTTAATTTACATATCATAGTAAACAGCAGTTTACGCTTTTTTTTTTCATGATAAACACTTAAAAACGTAGCAAATATCGCAAGCAAGCTTCAGTATCAAGACGAATAAATGACCTTTGACGTGGGTTGACAATCGACTTTTTTGTTGCCATGTAAAAAGTTCTTAAGAAAACTCATTCTCATCTTTCATTTGCCAGACTCTATCACAATATTTAACTATGGAAAAAACACAATATAATTTATATAAAACTAAAAATCAAACAAATCAATTTAGTATTTAATAAATTAAATACTTAATTGATTTGTTTCATTTTTAGTTTTATATAAATTAAAAAAAATATATTTAGAGTACCTCCCATAGATGTAAAGTGGGGGCGGTTTTTTTTTCCCATCCAACCTTATAGTGTGGGATATCGTTAGATAGATCTTTTAAAACCATTAGGGGGTTGCTAAAACGATTTTTCGATTCAGTACCTAATATGTTTGCAAAATATTCAACTTTAAAGTGCAAATTTTCATTAAATCGAGCGTCTTTCCGTCTAAAACCTAAACCGGTATGTGGAAAAAAATTAAGAAATTCAGGATGGTAGTAAGTATATCAAACTTACAAGGAAAACTATCATCATCTTCATCATCATCATCATCAGCCGGAAGACGTCCACTGCTGGACAAAGGCCTCCCACTTAGAACGCCACAATGAACGACAACTCGCCACTTGCATCCACCAGACGATGATGATGATGATGAAGGAATAGATTGCAATTTACACAACACAGACAATAAACGCTTTGATTTGACGCTCACTCTCACTCATAACTGCTCTGAAGGTGATCCAACAGATAACATGAATTACCTGAACCCTGGCCTCGCTAAGCCCGAGTCGCTGGCTCAGCTCCTCGCGCATGAAGGCGTCCGGGTAGTGTGTCTCGTCAAACAGTCGCTCCAGCTCCCCCAATTGTTCCAGCGTGAAGTTGGTGCGGGAGCGCCGCTGCTTGCCGCTGCCGCCGATAGAGTTCGATGACTTGTCCGAAACGTCTAGCAAGGACAAAAAAAACTCTATTAGAAATCTTTCACCTATTTACCGGGTGTGGCCTGTAATATGAGCAAATAATTAAAACTCTATGTTTTACTACTCGTCAAACTGAAGAACATTATAGTTCAGCTTAGCGACTTAAAAATACTTAGTTAAGTTTTATTACACTTTTAAGTTTATTCGAAGAAGCAATGTAAAGCAAAATGCTTTATATGTTATATGTAATAGCGTGACAGGCGACGTCAGTTGTGTTCTAGGATGGCGTACATTGATAGCAGTATTTAATTTGTATGAAAAAGGGAAAATTCAAAGACTCCATTATTTTTAGAAGTCGCTGAACTAATGTTGTTCAGTTTGACGAAGACGATCTACGAGTATGTTTGTATTTTGCTCGTATTACAGGCCACATCCAGTATACAGCGGCGGTAGGTAGGATTTCATCCTACAGCATAGTCAAACTTTTTTTTTTATTCGACTGTATAGCGAACGGGCAAGTGGGTCTCCTGATGGTAAGAGATCACCAGCGCCCATAAACATCTGCAACACCAGAAAGTATTTCAGATGCATTGCCAACCTAGAGGCCTAAGATGGGATACCTCGAGTGTTAGTAATTTCACCGGCTGTCTTACTCTCCACGGCGAAACACAACGGTGCAAGCACTGCTGCTTCACGGCAGGATTAGCGAGCAAGATGGTGCTCAATCCGGGCGGACCTTGCACAAGGTCCTACCACCAGCGAACACGTTGAGTTCATCCGACTACCTGTTTTCGGAACTTTTTAATTGCGATTACAAATGATTCCATATATTGATTGATGTTCAAAGTGTACCAAACAAGATAAAAGCATGACTATATAAGACCCTAAAATGCTGACATGTAAGACATTTTTGTTAGTTGTTATAAAGCTTTACCGTTACCTATCCAATGACCCCAAATTTTATGAAAGAATTTGAAGGCACGTTGTATAAAAAATTAGTTGCACCATTTGGCTTCATACGGACTAATAAATGAAACCAAATCTCGCACGCCAGTTTCTTATAATTTTCTTACTCTCTCTTAGTTTCGAGAGATAAGTATACCTAGTCATGGAAAGATTTAAACTAAAATTTTTGAAATATTTATTCCGTAAAAACCTTGTCCTGACTATATTTATACAAACACGAAAAGTTACCTAGCCAAATAGGTGTAGCCGTTGTCATCTCAAGTGCCTTCCATAAATTTGGCAATTAATTTTTCTTTATAGGTACTTAAGTATAATTAGATATTATTAAGCTCTTCGTTTCGTGACATAACAATTTCGTAGTTTTTAATATCTTTTTTTTTGTTATGCTATAAGTACTACTTTGTCACGCATAAATGATTTTTCTTTTTTTTTCTTTCTCTTTTAAATTCTCCAAATGCATGGCCTCACGTTCGGTTTAAGTGTTAATTTTATTAAAACACTTTAAATCAGGGGAGGGAATGTTGTTACTCCAATCCTTGGGTCCCTTGGGCGTCATATCGAGGGGTCTGCGTCTGCAACCCCCGTGATCTTGTTTTTGAATGAAGATGTTCTTTTTTATTGAAATCTTTGAAAGTGAAATAAATTTATCTAATAAATTAATCATAACATTCTTAAGCTATTCATGGCAACATTTCAAAATCTGATCTGAACGTCCGTAAGTTGAGAATCGGATGTTTATTTACGTTTCAACGCACATGCAAAGTAGACCATGACCTAGAAACAGGCTCGAATAGGTATACATATTATTCAGAAAAATTGCATAGTTCTTATGAAGTACATGAATAATCTTAATTCTACGCAAATAGTCAAAAGTCATCTTATGGGATACTAGGCTAACTACTAGAGGTATAAATTTTATTTACAATTTATTTTGTATTTTATTGATTGTTTTTGTCTTTGTTTATTTTTATAAGTTTTGACGATCTCAGCATAAATTATTATACAGAAGATAAGCAGACGTTCCAATTCAAAAATTACTAAAGTCCTTTAATTATATTTTATTATATTATGAAACCTTTAAGAAGAGCATTTCTTTTTTTGCCTGTGTCCCGAATCAACCCCGTCACTGGTTTATAATCTGACGCAAGTGGTACAACTCGATAAGCGCGCCCGAACTCCCGCGCCGGGACACGTCTTTATGGACGGTGACGAACGAGCGATACGTTTAAGAGTCGTTTAGACCAATTTAGCAAATTGGGAAGCTCTCGTTTTTATACGGCAATTATGTAAATGGAGGGATTATCCGAGTGTGGGCGGTGCTCAGGCCACACCCTCTCCCCTTTCGCCCTGAGGCCATCGCAGCTCCTTAGACGGCTAACGACCTGAACGGTGATTAATTATCGAAAGGATACCCTCGCGACTGTGATTTATTTGATAGAGACGTCCCGGGATATCCATTAAGACTTATTCATTACGTTTGTTCGCTAATCCGAGATCATCTCGGATTTATTTAACTGCTCTTGATATGGTACCCATATTTAATTATTTATATGACAAAGTTTGATAATTGTCAAACTACTTAAGAGTACCTATAATCTGCCTATAATCAAAATACCACCAACGGGATATCAAGATAACACACACAAGTGATATTTACCTCGACCTTTCGGCAACATATTACAGTGGCCGTGGTCAACAGTACTGAAGTGTGGGGTGTCAAGTCTGCCTAGCAGCGCGAGTCTTTCGAACTACCCGCACTTATCACAAATAGTACCGGCCGCGGTACTCGTATCGCGAACTACCCGCACATGTTCATTTTAATTTGTCACTCCATGACACCGACACACAACACTAACAACATCCGATCGTCCCTCAGAATATTCATCCCGTCGCCGACACTTGTTATAGCAGGATTCCACGAAGATGAAGAGCTTATATCCATCGTCCCGGTTGAAATTTTTATGCTTTTTTATTTCAACTGCTTGGCGTACAATTCTTGAGAAGAAATGACGTTCCATGGAGAGAATTTTGGGATTGTGAAGCTCAATCTAGTGGTTTGGTCCTGACTCCAACAAAGGCTGCCTTGTTTACCTGGCGATTTTTAACAGCTACAATATGTTCCTTGACCCTCTCACTCTTCTTTTCGTCTGTCCGATATAGGAACAACTACAACTACAATCAACCTTCTAAACACCTGGTATCTGAAAGGGAACTACATCCTTGGGTGTCCTAATATGCCTCGCGACTTTAGACAAAGGCGTGTAGGTACACTACCTTAATGGAATACTTGCCTAAAACGGCTCCAACTTTGTCTGTCACTCCTTTCATATATATGTCGGCGGCCGATCGTAAAATCCGCCAGATCACGAAATTCCTAGGCATATCATGAAACGCCGCCATTTCATGAATTGGCTAATGGACATCCGCCATATCGTTCAAAACCCACCGTTTAACGATTTTCCTAGTGACGTTTAGGCAGATCATGAAATTCCTAGGCAGATCATGAAATTCCTAGGCTGATCGTGAAATTCCTAGGCAGATCATGAAATTCCTAGGCAGATCATGAAATTCCTAGGCAGATCATGAAATTCCTAGGCATATCGTTCAATACGTGTATGTGTCGGCGGCCGATCGTAAAATCCGCCAGATCACGAAATTCCTAGGCATATCATGAATTGGCTAAGGGACATCCGCCATATCGTTCGAAACTCACCGTTTGACGATTTGCCTGGTGACGTTTAGGCAGATCATGAAATTCCTAGGCATATCATGAAACGCCGCCATTTCATGATTTGGCTAGTTTAGGCAGATCATGAAATTCCTAGGCATATCATGAAATGCCGGCAAATCGTTTCTGGCACTTCGCCGGCCGCTGCCGCGGCACGCTCGCTTCGCTCGCTCGGCTCGTGCGTAGTAGTCACAATTCATACTAACCACTCCTCGCTTCGCTCGTCGTACCTATTTTTTTATTTTTTTCAGCATATCACGATATGCCCGGTATAAAGCTAGGAATATCGTCGAATGCGTTTACAATTGCAGTCATTTTGGTAAGTAATCTTTTAGGTACCTACTATAAGTACGAGTAATAAAATTGCGGCTCAGTATAAACCGAAAACGCAAAAGTATAAATTTAAGAAATTAATATATTTATCATATTTCTTTATAGATAAATAACAACTAGTGAATACTTTATTTACTATCAACAAAATACTAACCTCAAAATACGGGCAGATGTCCATGGTTTTTTACATTGCGCACAGAATTCGTTTGGTTTTCATAAAAGGAATGGAGCTCTTGTTGAAATGCTTCTTGTACACTTTTTTGAACACTATGATATAAGATAAGAAGATAATTTAATTGCGACGCCGACATTTTTTACGCGCTGAAAACAGACGACACGGCCGGTCAGCTGGTAACGGCCGCCATAGCATACGCAGCGCCACCAGTGGCCAAAAAAGAAACTATTTTACGATGTGCCCGGTATAGAGCTAGGAATATCGACGAATGCATTGCTGTAATCGATCTGCCGTATTGTTTCTCAGGCACATCGTGATATGCCTGGTCAACTTTTAGGCATATCATGAAATGGCGGCGTTTCATGATATGCCTAGGAATTTCGTGATCTGGCGGATTTTACGATCGGCCGCCGACATATATAAGATATACGCAGGCTTAAACTGGCTACATCAGGATGTTTGTTTTTATATTTCCTTCTGGGCTACCATTTGTTCACCAATATGAAGTTCCGTTGGTGGTATTTTGATTAGGAGTGAAAATCACGAAAGTTTAAAACGTTAGGTACCTATTTACCTGTACAAAGTGAAATCAAATTTCGCTATAAAGCAGTGTAGGTACAAAATGTCATTTTGCGCCGAGGCCAACGCATGTAAAGTGAATTTAATAAATAAAATAGGAACGAAAATTATTATATCAGAGTATTCTCGGTACTGCGGAAAAAAAACATCATTACAGAACAACTTTTTAAACATTACTCAATCAAAACCACTTTCAAACCATTATAATTTACCTGAATGATTTTGAAAAAATTACGATTAATATCAATACCATTTCTATAATTATTATTTTTTAAGTAGGTAGATATTTGTATAATAAAGGATGTCCCAAAAAGAACGCAAGATTTCAATTTGCCGCCATTTTTGTATTTTAGTGCTGGCAATTCTAAAAAAAAAACTATTTGACAGCTGAATGCTTAGGGTTTGTAAAAATGGCGGGTTAGAGAGATAGAGGATATCGATATGGAAGCAATGTGATTTCAACAAGACGGGGCCACTTGCCATGCAGCTAAAAACATTTCCTAGTCGTGTGATCTCTCGATTCAGTGATCAGAATTGGCCCCCTAGAATTTGCGATTTAACGCCTTTAGACTTCTTTTTATAGGGTTATTTAAAGTCTAAAGTCTATGCCAATAAGCCCACAACCACTCATGCTTTAAAAGAGGAATTTCGACGCTGCATTGGAGAATTTCAGCCGCATCTATGCAAAATGGTCATAGAAAATTTTGACAAAGAGTGCGTATGTGCCAGCAAAGCCTAGGAGGACATTTGCCTGGCGTATTATTACACAAATAACCCTATTTTATGTATTTCAAGAGTTTATATACAAAAATATTATAATGGAGAAAAAAATGTGTTTTTCATCAATTTCAAATCTTGCGTCCTTGTTGGGACACCCTTAAATTAATGTAAGTTAAAATCAGCGCCAGTACCTACTTTACCTGACTCTCGTAGCAGTACTCTATAATAGTGTATGTAACAGTATTTTAGTGTGTTTCAATGCTGAGGTAGAATAATAAATAATAGTAGATTGTACAACAAGAGCATAAAACGAGCCATTTTACCCGAGACGTTATGCAACTGAACCGGTACAGCGAGGCTTACCCCTTAGGGATAAGTCCGCCTTTGTACAAGTAGGTATCTCAAAGTTTGTCATTTGTGTTTTGTTTCTTTTCTTTTCTACAATAAAGAGTTACATAACATTGACACGTCGAGGGGAAAATAGGTTTTTTAATCTTAATCTATGAAACTGAATGCTTAGGGTTGTTTAATCTATATGAAAGTTTTTTTTGTTACTAAAATCCATGACATGGTTACTAAGAATTGATCTTTGTCTGTCTTATAGTTTCTGACTGTCCCATACTGACCGATCTTAATGTTACTTAAACCTTGTATATAATTATAAAATTTTAGTTTAATTAATTTAGTATTTAGATTGAAATAAATATAGATTTTTTAAATTATAAAAAAAAATAAGTATGTTAACTTTTGGTTCAAATTTAATTTGAATCGGTTCAATGGTTTAGACGTGATAACAAACACACAAACAGACTTACAAACTTTCGCATTTATAATATTAGTTGGGAAATCTATTACGGCTTAGTTTGCTTGAGAATGAGTAGTACTCGTAGTTTGAGGGTAACAAACTAACTAATAAAATATACCTAAGCTTGAAAATTCCGTACAAAATAAAAAATCTTGGAAAAATGTTCGGAACCCTATCTGGGCATGTCTGACACGCTCTTGGCCGGTTTTTAACCAAAGACAAAATAAATTAGTATCATTTAACACTTGGCCATATTTTTTTATAATAATAATTCCCAATAAATATTTAATTACTTATCTGTGATATTCAATAGTTTCCATTTAGTAAAAGTTACTACCACTACCATGAGCTTACTTACAGTGACATTACTCGATAGCGACGGCGTAAATTATTTGTAGGGGCGCTGCACAATTCTCCATACAAATAATTTACGCCGCCGCTATCGATTACGGTCACTGTAAACTCATGGTACTGGTACTGATCTGATAAGTGAAGGTCTTTTAGGTATAATTCTACGTGTACGTATTCTACGTATCCCGTCGGTGATGTAGCGACGGCAGCAACCGGCCGTCGTAGAATAGAACAACGTAGCCGCTGCTACGAAAGCCTACGAAGCACGCTCACGTCGTGCTTAGAGAGCTTACCTCGTCGACTTTATTGCCGAATTCTTCTCAACAAATGTTTTTTCAAACCTGGTAGATTCTTTTTTGACATTCACAGTTAACATAAGTGCTTGTTATAGCCTAAATTTAATAAAGATATTTTCACTTCGACTTTGACTCTGATTCGGTAAGCATTTGTTATGATATTAAAGCACCATGGTGGCCCAGGAATCAAATTAGTAGACTCTAGGATTATGTTAATGTTGTCACATAAGTATAGGAACAGTCACCTCCATTAACATCTGACACAGCAGAGCGTGCAACCATCCATTTGTCCATCTAGTTTTATTATCCCGTTTTCTTGTAATTTCATGTGTTTTTGTGTACCTACAATTATAGAGTTTTACAATACAATATCTGACATGTCCTACCGGCCATAGAAATAGAGTCGTAACAGATATTTATTTATATACCTTTGTTGTGTCAGATTTGGTGCTGGGGTCATATGGATCTGTTTGCTCGTGTATAGAATTTACATATCCCATTGACTTCCAAGGAGGTGGTAATAGTATTTCATCTTATTATCAAAAGTAAAAGGCAAAGACTAGAAACGCCACGTCGATAAAACAAGCAAGTGGTATTGCCATACTACCCGCAAGTAAAGTTTTGTAAAATTAGCTACACATTGTTTTGTATACATGGTAGTTCGACTAACGTTTCAACCGCTATCAGTTTCGTGTCGCTTATACTGAAGAAATGAGTCAGGTGGAATGGAAGGATATTATAAAATGATAATGTGTGCATGCGATCTCTCATTTTCTAGAATATATGCGACAGGAAATATAGCGGTTGAACGCTCCACCCAACCGGTTTTGAATATGATGTAGGAAAGTAAGTCAACTCCAACTCACCATGTTTTTGATCCTCATCCTCGTCATTCTCCCTTTTGCAATGCTGCGCTGGCACGGGCGAGAGCAGCCAGTTCCTAGGTCTCTTGGGCGGCGGGGCTTTCTCCTCGAGAGCAGTGATATCCACTTCTTCGTCGGCGTCTTCGGGCTCCCCTGGTTCCGGCGGCGGCGCGGGCGCCTCTCCCCCCTCAAGCGACTTGCTCACGAAATCCGCGAGCCGCTCCATCACCATTACTGCCGCGGGCCCGCGAGCGCCCGTGCACTCGCCACGGTCGACACTATACTGCAGCGAAGGCGGTTCACCCGCCCCCATACACTTAACCCATAACCAACAACAAAGACGCAACTCTAACAAACAAGCCGTTAGGGTTTCCATCCCCTTGTGTGAGGTGTAAAGGCGTGTTTTAAGCCCCGCCTGCTTTTCGCGCACGCGTGTTATAGAGTCGTAAGTGAGTACGATCCCAGCCCCAGCGTAATGCACGCCTACATTATCGTTATATTGACAATGAATTTTTGATGCAAGTCCTTCCCGGTGGTGTTTTGTGGATTTAAAATTAATAGTGGTCTTTGGACGTTTCAGTGGTCGAACTGTGATGTGATTATAAATTCTTTATCTTCTTGGAGTGTGGTTTGCTAGCGGTGAGCTTATGAGGCAATTGACGACCAATTCAAATAATTATTTACCGTTCGTAGGTAATACTTATAAGTACGCGAAGCAGCAGAAATAGATACTAATTATAATATGCGCAGTACGTTTGATGCTTTAGTCCGCGTAAATATCTACCCCGTTTTAGTTCGAAATGTAGACGGGACTCTAAATTAGGATAGTAGTAGAAATTATGCATGTAAAATACCGTGACAATTATAATTAAACATTTATTATTAAACTACGTAAGTATCTAAAACATAATTCAAGTAGTTATTAAAAGCCGGGCTTCGTACTAATAAAACACTTACAAAAGTATTATACATGTAATTGTTATCTAACATATCCAATAAACACCTTAATCTTTTCTTTGTAAATTTACTGTGACGGTTTTGTAACTAGAACATCTATATAAACATAAATACTATCAATAATAATTTATCGTTAAATTGATAACAAAATACCGATGTCAAAATAAATGTGACATGCCTACGTACGATATTACGAATATATACCTACTTGTTCTTGTTTCGTTTTTGGAGTTGGAACTTGTCGATGAAACAGCAGAGCAACCTACTTCTTACAGATACTGCATGCTTCGTAGATTAGGTATTTCTGTCCATAGAGTTAGGCGCAAGCAACGAAATGGCTGCGCTAATGACTTAAACAAGGTGACCACTAAGTACTTTCACAATTGGCTTCAGAACCCCTTGAAGATGTTTTGTAGCTTTAGGGTCTACGCTAACTGACGTGGTTTTCATTTTCACAGAGCGGGTGGACGCCTATTGAAAAATAGTAGACCAGCGCTAACTGCTCGCGTCGCTTGCGACAAAATGTTACCTCCTCCGCACACTCGCGACAGCTAGCGTTGGCTTTTACGGGCATTGGCTAGATTATAGCAGCTGTGACGCCGAATCCGAGCCGGAACTTGTCGTTGGGGTGGTTGAGCAGTGCTGAGATGGCGCAGGCGAGTTGAGCGTGCTTGCCGCCGAGCGCTCGTTGTAAGGTGGCACCCACCAGCCCGTCGGAATCTGCAGAGCCGCGGACTGTCCACTCCTCAGCGCGCCACTCGTATGCCAGAGTGGCCACTGTGCGCCGGAGCGCGAAACCCACCTGGTTAAACACAGGGCAATGAATTTCTGTCCGAAATCCAGGGTGCTGGCGTGTTTGCCGATGGTTGGAGAACCCTTTAGGTACCTAAATGTCTATAGCATAGTAAGTATTAATGAGCTATATGTATAGGCGTTTTCGTGCAAAATGTAACGTAAGCTTGACTTTGTATTTAAATAAAAAAATAAATGAGCTGCAATGAAAACTTAAAAATCAACAGTGGGCTGGTTTCATGACGAGAAACAGAACGCGAAATCGCACATCGTGGCAGGACTATTATGAGTAGAGCGAGGAGAAAAATAATACCTATTAAGGTGCTGATGAACTGGAGCTTTCACTTTTATTATATACAATATAGGCTTGCGTTTGGCCACAATCACGCCTGATGGAAAGCGAGGATGAGGCCTACGATGGAGCACGCTTGCCTAGTAAATGCTCAATCACCCTGGACTTGAAAGCGGCCAAATTGTAGTGTTCAGGAAACACAGTCGCAGGCAGGGAATTCCACTCTTTGCTGTGCGGTTGATGAAGGAAGAGCGAAAACGCTTTAGTTACTTGTTAAAAGTATTGCATTCCTTAGGCCGCACTCGACCCGCCCCGCGCCCTCCATCAGTCAGTATGAGTTGTTCATGTTCATATACAGCCAAGTAACTAGACCCGCCGTACCCGCCGCACTCCCGACCCACATCCATTCTGTGTTTTGCGCTTTATGGCGCAGTGGACTTACCTCGAGCATGGCAGCGACAGTGAGGTAAGGCTTGATAGCGCGCGCGTAGCACAGGTCCAGGCCGCGGTTGCCGAGCGTGGCGCTGACGGAGTGGTCGTCGCTGGCCCAGCGCGCCGCTCCCGAAGCCGAGCTGAGCTCGGTCGCCTGCCCGCGCGCTACCAACTCCGCGCCAAGCGATACTTGCTCCGTTATCGCCTGGAAAAACGAAAGAAGTCTTAGTACTTACATATTATAGTTGACCATCATCACCTAAGTATTATTTTAGGTATTATAGGAACTTACTTAAGTCTCTTAAATTTCTTCCGCTATTTTTTTGGTCAGTTGAACGAACCTCACCCCACGTGCAGGTGGGTTCGTTTGACTGAACACTATTCGTGGTTAAATTTGTTCTTATAATCGATTATCAAAGTGAATTAGGTACCTACCTACGCTTCGCTAGCGGGTTGTTAATATAGCATAACGTCGACATCTTCAAATCACATCTATTTTAGTTTAGTTGGCCATCGTAGCTAAGTGTCAAAAATGTCGGTGTTGGTGGCACCTCAATGTCATGTTAAGTACCTACCTATATCTAAAGCTGCATTATTTTTTCACTACGAATAATCATGGGGTAGGTTTATAATTACCTAAATTGTAAGTAAGGTGTTTCATTCAAATGTGCAGCTTTGATTATCTGGTTCAAACCGAAACCGGAAGGAACCACTAATAATATGCGCATTCGCATTTGAATTACCTGCAGATAATGAAGAGCAATGAAATCCCGATTGACCGCAATAATGGAAGCCGTGAAATTGTGGAAGTAGGCGTCAAAAATGCTTTCAAAGCTGTAGAATTCAGCGTCAGCAATTTGAGCTACGACTGTGGCGCGCGTGCTCGCGGTGGGGCCCACGCGGACCTCGCAGCTCATCTGGCCACCGGGCGCCGCCTCCATCACGAAGTATGGCAGCTTCGTCGGCTTGCCTTTGTCCATGTAGGACAACAGCAGTTTGTATCCACCCGGGGAAACGGAACTAAACGACAGCGAGTGGCCGAGCACCCAGTTCTCATTAGAATTCTGTTTGACGGAGACGCAGGCGCCCTCAAAGCACTGGGGTATTCTGTAGCGGGCAGCGTTGTGGATGAAGCGGAGCAGGCCGGGGTTGTCGGCGCCGGCGGGCAGGTCGCCGGGGCCGCGCTCGGGCGCGCCGGTGCGGGAGCCGGTCACGCCCGCGCCGGCCTTGCCGCGGTCGCCCGCCGAGCACTTGTTGGCCGCCGGGGGGCACGTGCACTTGGGCGGCGGGGGCGCCGGCGCGTCGCCCGCGCCGCAGCGCTGGCCCGGCGACGCAGCCTCCACCACACCTACCGGAGATGCCGCGCTCACAACACCGACCCGCGGCGAATTAGAACTCGACTCGGGATTAGAATGACTCTTTGCGTAAATCGCCTTGAAGAAACCCCGCCTTATTAGATCTGTTAACGATGTAGGCTGCGTATGATTGTTATTATTATACATGACTAGTTTTAGTGCTTAAGTAAAATAATCAAAATATTAATGTATTTCACTGAAATAACTTCAGAAATAACGTCGTAATGACAGTGGCGATTATAGGTTTTAAGGATTTGAAATTAGAATAAAACTTTTTTTAACTGATCCGATTTGTTTCTAAAAAATACATGCAATGGTAGGTATAGTGACATGCAATATTGCAAAATTTAGAATTAATATTTTTGTCTCAAGTTGATAGTAATTAGAATAAATATCTGATTTTAAAAAGATAATAAATATTTAAAACCACGAACGCGATTAGTGGCGTAATGCGTATTCGGGACTTCCCCTCCCAAAGCAAGGCACCGACCAACCAAGCAAAGTGACCGAGATATTTTATTTTCTGGGAAATCCCTTTACGTCACTGATTACGACTTCCGCTATAAGAATAGTAAAAAGTAGTTTATCATAAGATTAATAAAAAAATTGTTTAAAATATTCACTAACTATATTTAGTTTGAATTTCTAATTTTATTAGACTACATTTATAATAAGAATGTAGTAAAGGATTATTTAAGAGTAAAGGAAATAGTAAGTATTAAATAAAAACTTGATTGAAAACTAAGTGACACTTCAACCAAGAATTGCCATAGTGTCTAATACTCCTTAAAATTAAAATGTGTAAATTGGATTTTACTGACTGGATTACGAAGTCACGTACTGTTAATTTTATATTTAAAAAATATGTGAATTATTTTACCAACAGTGTGCGCAGCATTTTTTTTTCTTTTCATAAAAAAAGAACGGATGTTTTCTTATTCTTATTCTTATTCTTTTTTAAAATATGGCTTCTGTCCTAATTAATAAGTCAATTTCGCCAATGTCAAAGTATTCTCTTTCGAGAGGCAACGTTGTACGGTGATTGTAGTTTTTGCAACTTGATAGCAAAATTCCAGAAACCACGTGGAGACAACTTGCGCATTAAAAAATGTCAGACACGAGAGCAATATTGAATATTGTGATCACTGTTCACTGTTAAGGTTAATCGCCGCATAAAACACTATCAAAATTATACTTCAACTAGCCAAAGAAACAGAAATAGCAAAATTAAACATTGTTCACATCCTCCATGTTCGAATGCCACAAATCGAATCCGGATGTTTTCTATTGCTCGGGAAATTATTCATCCGTATTATGGCAATTATAAAGTTTGAACTGTCAAGTCAAAGTCATGTCATCCGCCAAGTGATAACAACGAGATAACTTATTAAATTCAGGAAATTAAACAATTTTAAAGTTGTTTTGCTCTAACATGTTTTTTTTTTTCATTGTATTCTCTTGATTACGAATGAAGCATAATTATTGATCTTAAACACTTTTTACGATACTTATTTGTTTACTGTACTTGTTGTCTAGTGCTTTGTTTGTCTCGTTTCCTGTTATCGACAAGTTAACAAAATGACTACTCTGAGTGCAAAAATTGCTGATCTATTTCGGAATTTGAAAACAGACGCCGTGCCTCGGGCTCCGCGGGCGCGACGGGTTCAGCCAGAAGATATTCCCGCTGAGGAAAACAATGAAAACTACGATACCACAAACGGGACAGACCCCGAAGAACCAGAAGTTGTTATAATTGAAGAACCAGATGATGATTTGAAAAAAGAGAAGAAAGCGAAAGCCAAAAAGTCGTTCTTTGCGTCAAAGTTTAAAGAAGACAAACCAAAAAAACAGAAATCGGCGAAATCAGAGAAAAGAATAAGTGATGGCTGTGTGGTGAATACACAATGTAAGCTTTGTTCATACAATTATTTCAAGTTACATATTTAGGAAAAAAATGGCTACATTTTGATGCAGTCCAATACATTAACTATTATGTCCATATGAACCTATTAGGTACTTTAAAAGTAGGCAATTAACTAATCACCAAGTGTACTTAATGTTTTTGGTGTCACATTTGATGACTCATGAAGTTGTTGTTGCTGCACATTATGCGACTTACATAATCCTCATTAATACCTATTATAAATGTGAAAGTAACTTTAGCCTATTTTTTATAAAAAAGAAAATAAAATCTGTCTGCACCTCTTCATGCTTAAACTACTGAACCGATTTAGATGAAATTTATATGGAGATAGTTTGAGACTCTGGGAAGGACCTATAGGATAGTTTTTGTCCAGAAAAATTACATCATTTTTGCTGAATAGCAATAAACAAATACTTTGCAGATTAAATCATAGACAAAAACTAGTTTAGAATAAAAAATACTTGCGGGTTCAAAAAGTTTTTAGACCTTGTGAACCATTAGTTATCCATACAATATCACTCACTGGAAAAAGCTCCATCATGACACAGACAATACAATTCGTCACTACTTTGAAAAAAAACTTGTATTCCAAATCAATATGTCAACAAAATTGACTCTTGAAATAATGTACATAAAGTTCACTCAATTTCGCGCTTTCGCATATTGTTTTTTTTTATGTATTTTTATTCTGTTTTTTATTTAATGTGCAAAGAGCAAATAAAATATTTCTATTCTATTCTAAAGTTATTGATTTTAAGATTCCGGCTTTTTTCAAAGTAGTGACAAATTGTATGGGTAACTGTTGTACTGTTGTAATGTAAATTTTTGAACTGTTTTGACTGCAAAGTAAAATTTTTGAGCTCCATCTTTGGTCGTACAATGATCTAGTATTCTTTAATTGCAGCAACGGGACCTGTGATTAACATTGTGAAGTCCAAAGATTTCCGCTGGGGGGATGACTACTACATGGGGATTTCCAAACCAAATTCCAAGATGGCTGAGGAGCCTGAAGAAAAGGTAGTGGAGAAGTGCAACGACATCACAATGCTTATGGAAGCTAAAGTTAAGGTTAGTTTGGTTTATATTTATAACTAAAGTGTGTACATGATAAAATCTGGCCATGCATGATCTGGTGCTACTTCGCAATGAAAGCTAATTTACAAGCAGCACCTTTTTTTAAGTAATTGGTGGTTATGAAACTACATAATAAAAATATAATCATAACGAAATGTTAGAGGGTCTGTGAGTTTTAGCGTTATGTATTTCACTGTGCCTAAATTACTTTGAACAGCATTTTATGATAATCTTCACTCGTTTTCAACTTCAATGCCATAATTGTATTTATATTTTCACAAGCTGTATATGATGTAGCTGTGTATGATGTAACTGTTTTCTACTTGGGGGAGTCAGGAAAATTTTCTAATCCAAGCACCAAAAGTAGTTTTATATGGGAGGCATTTTCCTGTAAAAAAAGTAAAGTCATCAAAGTTAAAACACTTCCAAACTACCTCAATCAGAAGTCAATTCGAAAAATGCTATTGTGAAGCTATAAAGTAAAATATTGGACATATATGTATTTTTTACTTAAAAACCAAGCAAAGACAAGAAGACGACGAAGCGAAGAGCAGAAGATGTTGTTCAACATAACATAATTTAGGCACAGTGAAATACATAATGCTAAAACTCACAGACGCTCTAACATTTTATTATGATTGTATTTTTATTATGTAGTTATGTAACCAATAATTACTTAAAAAGCACTGCTTGATTAGCATTCATTGCAAAGTAACACCAGATCATGCATGGCCAGATTTTATCGTGTACACCCTTTAGCTTATGCCCGCGACTTTTTCTGCGCGGATCTAGGTTATGGCGCCCTCTACCCGAATAAAAAGTATCCTATGTTGATCCTTGGGGTTCAAACTACCTATATACCAAATTTCATCAATCATTTCGTCAATTTTCATTTCTTGGGGTTCAGTGGTTTCGATGTGGAAGCGTACCTGACAGAGTTACTTTCGCATTTATGATATTAGTAGGAATTAGACTTAAACACCACAAAAAAGTCTTGAAATACTCACTATCCCAATGTTTTAACCATACTAAAAGAGAACAAGTATGCACACTCCGACCCTTTACGAGACTTAACTGCCTACTCTCGTGCAGACGCTTAGGGTTGTCGATGTCTATTTTAGATTAATTAATTACCTACCAGCAAATAATTTTAGTAGGAATGTTAACTTAAATAAAATCGTCTAATATCTGTGTCTAGAGAAACCAGATTCTTTGCCGCTCTATTGTTATTATTATTATTGTACTAAATTTAAAAATATTATTTATAAATTTGCCGAAGTGATGAGGACATACTATTAATGTTTCCTACACATAATACTATAAGTATATTGTTTATAGGTAGGTAGGTATCTATTATTTTTTTATGTGTCCTTGCACGAAATTATCACACTACACTTATTACTAGTAATTTACCACTATACCTAATACAAAAAATACGTAAGTACGAGTAGGTACGCGAACATAAAAGGTGATCATCTAAAATGGAACGTACGGCACCGACGGCAGCGCAGCCTTGACTAAAGAAAGAAAACTTAATCCTCCTTAAATTATCGGTGTGTCGTCAACCGGCGCGCACACATTTATCCCGCACGATGTACTTTTGTTCGCAGTGAACCTACTCGTTCTCTTTTACTATGGTTTTAACTCAGTAGTAATAAGCCTATATTGAAATATTCAGATCTGTGTAGGAACGAAAAGTGCCTAGCTTTTAATGAGTGTTTATTCGACAGTTGAAAGGAGAAATAGGCTAAGCGACATTTTTGTGAAAATTTTGAGACAGATCAGAGAATAATTTACTGATTCCAAGCTTGTATATAACTCACAATCTTAAAAAAATGTTCCTTTGTCAATTTCTCCTTCCAACCGTGCTAATATACTTCATATTTATGCTCTGGTAAATAAAGTAAAATCTGCATCTAAGTAAAAAAGTTCATAAAATGACAAGATTATGCCCATATATGGCTTTGTTCCCCTGGGAGAATGAAAAATAGTTCCCTATCACTTGCAATGAAGAATAAGTTTTAGTCAAAAATTTCCCTTTTGAATATTTACATTGTCATCCTATCCTAATGTGAACTACATTTTCGTACATACCTATAAAATTTTAATTATATTATATTAACCATTGATGCATTCCATCTTGTAGAGACAATCCTGGTCAGAGCACCATACTTTCACTACCAAGTCAAAATAGCTGTATTGCAATTAAAATCTGATTCTTAATTACATGTGTTGATTGTTTGCAGCCTGAACATGAATACCTGGATTTTATATCTAACAACCTTGGCAAGAACTGGTATGGTTTCTACATTAAACTAGGATTTCTCAAAGGACGCATTGAGACAATGGAAATCAATACACGTGAATATGGTGTCAATGAGGTGAGATTCTAATATTTAAACCTAGCTCCAATTTTAAAACAATAAATCATTATGTTGAGCAAACAACAAAAAACTGTTCAATTGAATTTTTTTCTGACTAATTTTGTTTTGACATCAATAAATGAACTAAAACAATTATTTTGCTCACTCGCGCTCGCGACCATATGATAGTTGTCTGGTAGACATCGCTATTAAGCGATAAGACCGCCTATTGTCTACCCTGAATGTATATGTGTAATATATAGATTTTTTGTACTGATAGGTATGCAATAAAGAATATTTGTATTTTATTCTATTGTATGATAGCTATGTATGTCTATGCAACCAGTGTGTTCATGTGGCTCCACACTGTAAGAACACACACAAATCACACATACCCAACTATCATCACCACCACACTACACTGACGCGTTTCGAACTCAACCAGAGTTCATGCTCAGAGCAAAACAACAAAGTAACGACTCAGGGTCACTAAATTAATAAAAGCAATTTTATTTAATATTAATGTTTTTATTTGTTATGCATATTGTAGTGCTCTAATTGTATACTTTTTGTAGGCTCGCTACAAGCTTCTTCTGGACTGGGTGCGCAACGACGAGGACGGCACTCTAGGCTGCCTAGCCACGAAGCTGTGGGAGCACGGCGACCGCGAACTGGTCAAACAACTCGCCCTCTTGTATAAGAAGAATAACTACAAGTAACATTCTTTTACAGTTGTGTAGCTGTAGTACTCGCATATATTGCATGGCAGTAGCAATGAGACTATGTGTTTGGCCAAATCCCATCTATGAGAACAGGTAATAGAGCCCATCATTGGAAAAGCTTGCATCATTGTGAGAAAAGGATTTGACTTAGGTGCTGTTTCACCATCTATTGATTAGTGTTAACTGACGGTTAAATGCGATGCTGTCTCCGTCAACTCGAACAAAATAAATGGACGGTACGTATCTGAATATCGAATGTTATACCGAATGTATTAAAATATCGAATGGGTCATAATATCGAAAAGGTATTTTTCTTAAGACTGTAATTTTTTAGGCTGTTATAAATCTAACCTAACCTAAGGGGTTCTATAGGATGCCGTTTTAATGAATCCTGAGAAGTTTACGGTTTCAGAAAATAAACCTTTCGATATTTTAATATATTCGATATTTTAACATTCGATATTCCGATGCGTCCCCCAAATGGAGACGGCATTACATTTCACCGTCAGTTAACACTAATCAATGGATGGTGAAACAGGCCCTTAGTGTCTAACCACTCATTGATAAATTTTATGGGGCACGTATCTGAATATCGGAAATTGAAATATCGGTAGTTAAAATATCGAAGGTCAAAATATCAAACCTAACCTTTCGATATTTTTAGCATCGACTTTTTAACTTTCAGATACGTCCGTCCCCATTTTATGTGACAGATATATGTGATGCCGTCTCTATTTGTTTTATCCAAATAAACAGAGCCACATCCATGGACACTGTGATGAAAGTGCATAGGGGAGAAACATGCACACCTCTGGCGTAATAAAAAATACCTAGAACATAACCTAACCACCAAGAATTCGGAACCCCCGACTTTGTCACTTCAAAGTTCAATATCTCAAAAACCGCTGAACTGATTTTGATGAAACATCTAAGAACCAACGCTAAAAAACCTGCTTTCAAATCAAAAACCGTATTCAAATCGTCCACCCGTTTAAGAGCTACGGTGCCACAGACAGACACACAGACACACATAGCGGTCAAACTTATACCCCTCTTTTTGTGTCAGGGGTTAAAAACTAAGATGCAGAATGAAATCTATAAATGCACCTCCCTATATGCAGGCAGATGCGAGATGCAATGCAAAATCTAAAAATCCTACCGGCGCCCATGCCGGCATCACAATTTTATATGTCACGTAACATATATCAATGAAACGGTCGCCATAGCTGGAATCGGCCAGGATTACTACTTAATGTATGCCATATATCACCATCTACCATGAGCGTGTTCTCAACCGTACGATAATTATCGTACTTTTACTTCAAGTCTGTGTGTTAATGCTCCGTTTCATATGTTTTTTAATGTATTATAGTCATTATCCTGATAGGTACGATAATTTTTTATAATTTTGACGAATATACGATAATTTTACGGCCCTACTACGATAGCTGCCTAGCTTCAGGTTGTGAACACTGTACCATCATTCTGCTGCTATGTGACACACAAAATTACATAATGGCGAGTACTATTCATATAGAACGATCTCAATCTCAAATTCGTTTCTTATACAAACATTACTTGTCTGTTTACTTAACTATGTCAAAATTGGATTCAAAATGTGCAATATGTAGGTACTTATATATTCTATTTTTTTTAGTATTGTAGTCCGTCTCAAATTAACTTTGATAATGCTACTTTTATGCTTTGCTTTGGGGTTAGACTAGATGTAGAAAACAGTGGATCACAATGTAAGCTATTTCTGAAATAAGCTTTATTATACAAACTGCTTTTTATTTAAGATTTTTATGATTATTTACGACATTTTTATTGTTTTTAGATTATTTTATAATGTTTTAAATAACGGTGTCTTTGATGTGCCTTTGTGTAAACTGTTAAATCGCTAGCTTTTGATTATATTGCTTGCAAGTTGTATTTATATGTACTAGAATTCTAGTCATTAAAGCGCTACAAATATTTTCTAAATAAAAAAGAGTTTCGTACCAGATGGGCATATAATAAAATTATAAGATTACAAAAATGGTTTGTATTGTGTCTGGATAAATACGTACTTTGACTATGCTTACATAGTATTATAATTATGATCAAAGAGTACATAAATTTAGGCTTACGTGGATTGCTTATTACACGTAATGGTAGGAAAAAGTAAAAGAAAAAGTTTAGTGGAGAAATCATGTCGTTTGATTTAAGACAATAAACAAAACTAAAATGTACTTTTTGTACTATCTGGTGACTTCTTCTAACTTTTTTAATTTTGTGAGCAGTAAATACACTTTTTTCCAATTTAAATTAAGGCTCTACTTTGTATTTACGTAATTTAATGTAGGTATCTTACACAAGTATAAATTTTGCCAACTTTTAGTAGTAGATATTCAGAAATTCAATATTCAAATTTTATTTAAAAATGAGAAGTAATGAACATTTTTTTTATAAATGACTAAATAGGTACTAATAAATAAAGGGTCTAAGAAAAATTAAGTGCTACCATGGATGAAATAGAGTATGGATTGTTATTCTCCATACTAAAAAACGTTCACCGGAACAAAGCCAAAATCCAGTGTTAATGCTAGATGGCGCTGAGACTTTTACTACATTATATCTAGATGGCACTAAACGCAAAATAATAACGCATTTAATCCAGGGAAACGGAGCTGAGATTTTTCCGACATTATATCTAGATGGCACTATTCACGTAAATACTTTAGCTGTCAAAAAACCACCTTTATCTTTATGCAGTCAACCAAAAAGGTCAACACATCAAATATATCTGAACAACATAGAAAAATAGGTCGAACATTGATAAAAAAAATATCTATGCTAATTTCAGGTAAGCGATGTGACAATCATCGAAAACAGTACAGTATTGTCATCACATACATCTGTCTCACATTTTTCTCTTCAATAATTTGACAGATGCATCTCTAGCTGTAGCATTAATACGCTAAATAAATAATAATACGGTAAATGCCCTAATGGGCATTTCTATCTACCATGAGTTTATCTCTCCGATTTCAACAAACTTTGAAAGATAGACTCAGTCCATGATTACGAGTCGGACGGAGCAAAAACGGAACTGACTGACTATCGAAGCAGTGTTTGGTCGTGTTCAAACGTAACCCGAAGGAGTTTCTGCGTCGTTTCGTGACCGTGGACGAAACGTGGGTTCACCACTACACCCCCAGAATGAAAGAGCAGTCGAAGCAGTGGATTTTACCGGGTGAACCTGCTCCAAAGAAAGCAAAAACCGTCCCATCGGCTGAAAAGGTCATGGCGAGTATTTTTTGGGATTCCCAGGGTATTATACATATGGAAAAGGGGAAAACGATAACAGGGCAGTACTATGACAATTTATTGGCTAAATTTGACTCCGTGTTGAAAGACAAACGACCCCATTTAAAAAAGAAAAAAGAACTGTTTCATCACGACAACGCCCCGGCTCATTCGTCCAGAGTTGTGACTGCGATTTCTTTTTGTTTCCCAACCTAAAAAAAAAATGGCTTGGTGGTAAGCGATTTGGATCAAATGACGAAGTCATTGCCGCCACAGAGGCCTATTTTAATGACTTTCCAAAATCATACTTTTTAGATGGTTTAATAAAGCTTGAGTATAGGTGGAACAAATGTATAGAGTTAAAAGGTGACTACGTAGAAAAATAAACGCATAAATACAAAAAAAAAAGTGTTTTCTTTCCATAACCGGGTACTTTTCAAACAGCCCTCGTAATATGTCAGATTGCGGATTCAAATCAAACTCCATAGTAATAAGCTCACACGTAAATCGTGAACAATTCTGTAATTGCTGCGAAAAAAATTTGGCGCTTGAAGGAATATAACGCCATCTAGTATTATCTTCTACAAAATAACGAAGTTTAGTAAACTCACAGAGGTACTTTAAAGAGTTGAACATTATTGCCACCATGCTAGATAGAGCAATGTCGCCACTAAAATTATGTATTAATCCGGTGCAATACATCTGGCGACATCTAGTTCGTTCTTTCGTACTAAGCAACGAGGAACTATCTTATGTATGGAGACTGCACGTCCATACTATACTTCGTCCATGGTGCTACCTAGATCTAAGGGTAGAACATTGCAGTAAGTAAGATAAATGTAATATAAAACATCACATTTTATACAAATATATATAATAAACTACTTTTTTTTTATGTACACTTTTTTTTAATTTAATTTTAAATGTTATTGATAACTTCTAGTGCTGTAATTTAAAATAAAAGGTCATTCTGTTGCTCGTTCAATCACCTGTACCTATATATCTGCCACAGTGGAGCTTCTAAAACTATCTGACGCATCCTACCGGCCCTAGAAATATAGTTTTATCAGATATTTATACCTACACACTTTGTGGTGTTAGATATTGATGCTGGTGAATCAATGAAAATGACTGAAATCTCTGTAGTTAATCTACTACTACAGACGAGGCGCTACGTACCATTGTGTCAATAATAATATATTACTATCAAAATGTTGCCACATTGCGCTCTCTAATTCGCTTCTTTGCGACAAAACTGTGATATCTGGTAATAGTGCAACTTTGGAGATATCACAGTTTTGTCGCAAAGTTGCGAATTATAAAAAATAAATTCTTAACACTTAGAGTATGGTGTACGGACTAGATCCGAAGGGATTAGCTTTAACTGATAAGATACGATACTTACGGCCGCGTCACGACTGCGCATGACAAAATACGCGAAGCTAAGACACGCAGAAAATGGCCAAAGGTAGAATACCGGCCAAAACCTAAAAAGTTATCTGTTTTCAGTTCTTGCTGCATTTCAGTAGGTATCGGAAAAAAACTGATAGGTCTACTGGGACTGCTAAAGTTGCTGATCTATTTTGGAGGTTAGAAACAGGCCCTTTGCTGCGAAAATGCGAACTTCACTACCGCTTATATTATTTAATACGAGAGTGAGTGGGACGGTACCGACGGTACGATACGAACTTCGAATTTTGCAGTAATGGCCTCCCAGACGCTATGCCTCGTGCTGCGCAGACGGGTTCACTGTTGGAAAGCATAAAATCATTATCGCATAATATTGTTACCTGTCTGTGATGTTCCAGCAAAATAAATCATTTCATTTCATTTTTTTGCCGAAAAATCTATATAGGTACTTTAATTACCTAATCATCTTTAGGCATAAATTATTACGCACAACATTTCAAAGCATAACTAAAAATTCAGTAGCAATGAAAATGCTATAGCAAAAGTCGTAATTATGTTTGGGAACCAAAGCGAGGTCGATAGAAAATAGAAACCGTAATATGCCAAATAAAGTAGTGGCCAAAGTATTACTATGGACTGAACTATTATACTAATACAAATTATGTATGCGAAATTAATTATGCCAAATTAAAATAGCTAAAAAAATGCGAACGCAAAGGATCCCGCGTAGACGCAGCATGACGCGCCTCAAGGAATCCCCGCGGTCGATAACAACGTACAGATCACAGAAACGTCCATGGGCTTGCCGGCCCTTGGCAAACATGCATTCTTCATACATTTGAATTCGAACGGTGTTTGGGAACTTTCTTTATTATAAAAACACCTTAAGAAGAGAAATCAAATCAAATTGCAAGTGTGAAATTGTGTAAATATGTGTAGTACGCATATCGCAAGTTTGTGTGAGTTTAAATCCGTCGTATTGTAGATTGTCCTTGATTGTACACATACCTTAAACTCGTGATAAAAAATAATAATTAACAAAAAGAGCAGTAAATAAATGGAAAGTAGTACAAACGAAGACCGAGATGCGTTGTTGGATCGTGCTAAGGCGTCTCCTGCAAACGGTAGAAAAATACTTTTATGCCTTCTTAGAATCGGTAAAATTTTGGTTATATATGGTTTTTCTTGCTTTTTCAGTGTAACTTAAGTAATGTAATGTAATTTACAATAGCTTTTAGTGCTTAGGTAAGGATAACTCAAAAGTACCTACTAGTTTGATCTTGATCTAATTTAAATGGGACCAAATTTTCAAGATTTTAAACAAAAGATCATCAAAATCTGTTCACCTAGAAAAAAGTTTTGACTTTTCTGTAACAATTAAAATAAAAAAGAAGGAGTTAAAAGTAGGAAGATGGAGTTAAAAAATAGGAGGAATTAAAAATAGAACGAAGTCAGATTATGTGCGTAATACCTTGAAATAATAAAATTTCTGGAGAATGTGTATATCTCCAAAACATAATGTAGGTAGTCAAAGATACATCAAAACATAGAAATAATAGTAGATTGTTCAACAAGCAAGGGACTAAAATAAGCCATAATGACGAGATGTTTGCGAGCAACTTATGCTATGTGCGTAAGTAGAATGTTAAAATGAAAATACATTAGTTACGGTGACTGTTACTGAGAGTATTGGAATTTACATTTTCATGGTAATTTAGGCAGTCAACAACGACTTGTGTATCAAAGAAACTTCTCAGTGCTGTTTTTTCTTTGCTTTTCGTACATCCGTCGTTTGGCTTTAGTTCTTTAATGAAAAACTATGTAGTGCATCTCATTCGTCGTCTCCACCAAATATTATACACGAATAGAAGGGAGTAAGTAGTTTTATGATACATAAGCGTACCTACAAACTTGAATAGTTAATTATCGTGTTATTATTTGGAATGTTTTCTCAGTTATCGTTTATCTCGTTTCATATGGTTATGTAATTATTTAATGTAACTATATATAGTGAGTGATAACATAGCCTGGGTGTAACTTCAGTCGTGTGCCGCTTGTGGGAACACTACCATGCCGCTGAACAGGAACGGGTTGAAAATCATCGATGTTGACGTGAAGGATGTCAGGTTCCCGACCTCTTTGGGGGGACACGGCTCCGATGCTTTGGTGAGTTCAATGTCGCAATTAGTTGTTTTATCATGTCAACACTAAAGTAAAATAACCATCTGTAGTATCACAGGTCGCGTACTGCCGTTTCGCATATTTTTTCCCAAATGTTTCATTAGGCAAATCGTCACTACTTTGAAAAAAAGCTTGTATCTCAAAATCGATGACCTTTCCGAGTGAACTTAACGAGCATTGTTTTAAGGGTCAAATTTGATGACGTATTGTTTTGAGATACGAGATTTTTTCAAAGCAGTGACGAAATGATTCATTTCCGAAGTACCAGTTTACGGGTGCAAGTAGGTATAGATAATGCCACAAGAGTTGAAGTGAATTACACACACTGTTTGCACAAAAGGAGAATGAATGACTAAATGTCAAAATCCTGCTGTTCACTTCGACTCTCGTGGCATTAGGTACCTATAATATGCTCTAAATTTGTATAACTTGGAATTAGATTTTGGATCTTGGAATCACATTGATGAAATCATCTCGAAGGCTTCAAGACTTTTGGGCCTGGTATTGCGGGAATGCAAAAATTTTAGAAATATCAGCACAAAAGTTATAATGTATAATGCCTTGGTTCGAAGTAACTTGGAGTATTGCAGTGTAGTTTGGTCGCCCTGCTATAACGTACACATAAATAGAATCGAGAAAGTGCAGAAAAGATTTGTTGCAAGTTTAACATACACTAGTAGGAAAAATAGAGAACTTAGAAGCTATCACGCACGTCTAAAATACTTTAAAATAGCGACACTGGAAAGTAGAAGGCGCATGTTAGATTTAATTTTCCTAAAGAAAATTGTCACCGGCGATCTCAATTGCCCTGATTTATTACAAAAAAAAATTTTTATGTACCATCTAGAGCACCCAGATCAAGTAAAATTAAACTTTTCGGTTATACTAATAGTCGCACTAATATTAAGAGGCATTGTCCGCTCTCGCGTATGTATGCGATATATAAGGAATATCAGCACTGTATTGATCTGAACTTTTCGACCTTCCCATTCATAAAAACCACTCTTATAAAGAATATGTAAACTTCATTTATTTTTAGTTACTAGATTAGTTTAGCTTCCACTTTAGGAGCATAGTTTAGTTTAGTTTAGTTTATTTATTCATTCAATACATCATTACATTGTGATTTACATAAATGTCAGTCATGGGGGTTTTGTGTTGAATTCGTAAATAAGATACAACATTTATTAATTTTAAGTTAATACCACTGTTATTTTGTGCATGCGGTGTCCTTCTATAATTAATAAGATATTTAGTCTTAAGCTGCTCATGTAAAATAACACATTGTATGAGTATACTTATTGTTGAAGGTCCAATAAAAAAAAAAAAAAAAAAAAATAGATAGTGCTTCGTACAGTCAACTACAAAGACATCGATCGAAACAGCCAAATTTACAGATATTGTACTTAGACACGACTTTATGGGCTTAGCTTAAGGTCGTGTAGAAGTATTTTTGTAAGTTTGACTGAATCGATTTTTTTTTTAGTTTTCTGTAGGGTAGTTAGATCCAAAATTATTAGATAGCTCTCTATGTCTTTATTAGAAGTACAGTGCTAGAGCTAAGAGTTCTTGTTTTTGTTAAATCCTGTTTTTTTTCTGGAGAAGATACATACTTTAAAAGTTCTTACTCAAAACTTAACTGAGTCGTTAGATGAATTAAAAAAAATAATTGATCACACTCTAAAATCAAAACTCAAATATTTAAGGAATTCCTTAACCCATTCAGTGCCGTAACGCCCATCGCCCATCGGCGTCTTAATGGACCCTCCTGTAGTGGCGCTGACGCCGATGGGCGTCTGTTCTGCAGAAGCATCCGCATCGCGGCAAAGTACGTTATTTGGAGCGCGGCAATGAATGGGTTAACTGAATTTGCACAATAAAGTACTTTAACCAGGCTTGTTCTTCGCGACTTACATATGACAAAGCGTATTATTTATGATGCAACTAGATTTAGATACCATGCTTTTCACGTTTACTATGTTACAACAAAATAGAATTTCTTTACAGCACACAGACCCGAATTACTCCTGTGCGTACGTGACAACGAAGACCGAGAATGGCAGCCAGGGCTACGGGCTGACCTTCACGTGCGGTCGCGGCACGGAGATCATCGTGCTCACCATCCGCTCCATGAAGCGGTTCCTGCTTGGCAAGAATGCTGCCGACATATTCGCTGACTTCGCGGCCTTCTGGCGGGCAATTACCAACGACTCGCAGATGCGATGGGTATGTAGTTTTTCATTGACTTGGGTAGCTAGTTAGTATGATATTATCACCGTGGTATCACCAGTATCGTAACCAGGGCAGTTGCAGCAGTGGCCAAATACTAAGGCCTAGAATTTAACAAAGAACCATTCTAGAACAATTTTTGTGTGGCAGTTTCGTAAGGGCAACTATAAAAGCTAACACCTGTTGCGTAAAATGTAATGCTACGTATTGATTATCTTATCACTAAAAATCGCAATCAGTCTTTCTGGTCAAGAAATAGAATTGCATTGAAATCGGGTCGTGACCCCAGGATTGCTGTGTGTATCTTCTTGTTAGCTGTTGATTGATATATCATCTTAATCATGGAACTACCGTGAGACTCACTCATATTAAATGATATTGTAACGGATAACTCACGTCTTAAATCGAGTTTAGCTCGACATGTTTCGGGTTATTTCGCAACCCTTTATCACTGGAGCACGCGACTCGGCGGCTGCCGTAACACGCGCACTACGCGCCACCGCTCTGCTCGCGTGACGTCGACCCGAAACATGTCGAGCTAAACTCGATTTAAGACGTGAGTTATCCGTTAGAATATCATTTAATATGATATATCGTCTTGTCTCGTTAACGATTTAAAGATATTTCTACTAGTTTAATTGGTGGTTAACCCTCTTATTGCCCTGACACTAAAGAGTGAAGGTTGTTTTAAGGTCTTCAAACAGATCGTCTACTTATGTCATTCCTAGTAGAAATGCTGGAGGTATAAATAAGTATGTTGATTATTTTTTGACAGATTGGTCCCGAAAAGGGTGTGGCACATTTGGCGGTTGCGGCCATCTTGAACTCATTATGGGATTTGTGGGCCAGGCTCGAGAAAAAACCACTGTGGAGGCTTTTAGCGGACATGGAGCCCGAGGTATGTACATTTAAGTACTAAAATTACACATTCTATGGAACTTCAATCAATTATTGCCGATTATTTCGGCCAAGAAGTTTTCGACCTAAGCTAAGCAATGTTCTTTCTCCCCTAATAAATCGAGAATGCACTGATTATTATGGTGCGCCACTCGCGGCGTCAAATGCTGCGCTCGTGAACGTTCGGGACTGGTTGGTCTCGTTCTTTGCCATCGCCCATCCACTGGCCTGACTATAGGGTTCCTTGAGGCACTCGCAGAACCGGGTGCATGCCCTAGGCCTGACTGAACTGAGATGAGGATGACCAGTCCCTTATATTCACGAGTACAGCATTTACACGCGCCGCGGGCAACGGGGGCCACTCGCCGCCGATGGCGGGTCAGAACGACCAGGGCCTAACAACAGCTCTTGGACACATGAGGTGGTAACCTAATACTATAATCTTCTTTTGGTATGTGTGAAGTTCCCGGTCCGTATTGGCCCCGCGTGAACACTACGGCCCAAGTCCTCTCATTCTTCGAGGAGGCATGTGCCCAGTGGCACCTATACAGGCTGGGATGATGATGATAAACTTCTTTTGTAATCAGCATGTGTCACTCAGTAAAACTGTATTAACTTTAACACACACACACACACACACACACACACACACACACACACACACACACACACACACACACACACACACACACACAAACATCACGCCTGTATTCCCAAATGGGGTAAGCAGAACACACGAAACGTTATCGCTTCGGAGCCACTTTTAGCAATTTTAGGTGTTAAGTTTGACAAAAACGGTACAATAACTTTAAAATATACTATGTATTGTATTAACTTCAAAAGTCTACCTGTATCAAAATGCTAAAGGTTATCTAAGTACACTACGATTATTTTCACTGTGACACTCACGATCTCTCGGTTTAAATAGTAGGTAAAGGTAAATTACAGACAAATTACATTTGTTTTGTTTTTACTATCAAGCTTTCTACCTTGTCAAATATAAAAAGCCCGATTAGACATTATCGCGGCCATGACCAAATGTTGATTTCAATCATTGTAGAATTGCCGAGTGTCAAAGTTGAGATAATCGGACACATCCTCATTGTAGAATTGCCGAGTGTCAAAGTGGAGATAATCGAACACAGAAAATTGAGAAAATGTTAATAAATGTATTTGACAGGTCCTCGTTTCCACGATTGACTTCCGGTACATAACTGACGTTGTCACGAAAGAAGAAGCTATACAGCTACTGAAAAGCAAACAGGCAGGAAAACAGGAGAGGATCAAGCTTGTGATGGAGAAAGGATATCCAGCTTACACCACGCAAGTTGGTAAGACCATGAAAATATTTATTTATTTTTTATATTAGGAAATGAACAGCTTAAAATAACACAAATATGTAAACACATTGCAGTTAGCCCATTAGCCAAAGGACTTTCCACTTTTAAGCATTTTTTGCATTTAATGAAAAAAATACGAGTACACATTATAGTATCCGGCCGCTAAGCTAATGAAATAAATTCAAAGATTTTAAAACTGTGTGCTAAATCAATATCTGGACCCCTGGCCTATATTGTAAACCTGTCGATCGAAGAAGGAATATTTCCAGATCGTCTTAAAAAAACAATTATCAAACCATTATACAAAAAAGGAAAGAGAAATGATATGAACAATTATAGACCCATAGCACTGATCCCAGTTCTATCAAAAGTGTTCGAAAAAGTTATGTTAGAAAGACTTACCAATTTTGCCAATAAACACTCTCTCCTGCACGAAGGTCAACATGGTTTCAGAAAGAACAAATCGACTGCTACTGCAGCTTTTTCTTTGCTCAAAGATGTTTTGCATTATGTAGACAAGGGGATACCTGTAAGTGTACTCTTCTTAGATATGTTTAAAGCCTTCGATTTAGTATGCCACGAAAAACTTCTAAATAAATTGGAACTATATGGTGTGAGAGGCAACATACTATGCTGGATAAAATCATACCTAAATGAAAGATCCCAGTGTACAGAAATTGTGAGAGAAGAAAAAAATTTCCTGGTAAACTACAAATCCTCATACAGAATAAACAGATTCGGAGTGCCTCAAGGAAGCGTCCTCTCACCGTTGCTCTTTTCGTTTTATATTAACGACCTTCCCGAGGTAACACCTTATCCATCAGTTTTGTTTGCAGATGATACGTCAATCGTGATCCCTTGTCCAAATAAACATACATACGAACAAGAAATCAATCAAACCCTATTTCAAACAATTCAATGGCTAGAAAATAATAACCTAACAATAAATATTAATAAGACTAAACATATCCAATTCATGACCTGTAAGGGTAAGCCTATAGATCTAGATGTCAAATACAAAGGCGACCCCGTCGACAAAGACAGTGAAGCTAAGTTCCTAGGTATAACTTTAGATCAACACTGTAACTTTAAACTCCATGTCGCAAATGTTTGTAGTAAATTAAATAAATTTATCTTCCCGTTGCGAAAGCTACGTGAAACTGTATCACAAGAAGCTGCCCTCGTTGCGTATCATGGTTATATCATGTCAGTTCTTCGTTATGGCCTTATCATATGGGGAAATTCTTCAGAAATGCCCAAGGCGTTCATTAAACAAAAAAAATGTATTAGAGCCATATTCTCCCTTAAACCCTTAGACTCATGTAAACCAGTTTTTAAAAGCAAACAGCTTCTGACTCTACCGGCACTATACATATACGAAACGGCGGTCTTTGTTCATAGTAACTTACACTACTTTAAAAAAAATTGTGATGTCATCACATACAATAACCGCATGTCTAGGCAAAGAAACCTGCTTACTGTACCTAAAGCGCGTCTAAAGCGAACGGCTGGTAGTCCTTACTTTATGTGCACTAAAATATATAACAAACTTCCAAGAGACATAAAGGATCTTACCTTGAACCAGTTCAAAAAGAAATTGTACTCATTCCTATGTGAACTAAACCTTTATTCAACAAAAGAGTTTCTGAATATGAAATTTCCTAATAAGTAAATATTTATTCATGACAGCTACTTCTTCCCATTGTTAGACTTAAATTATCAATCCCTTTAATGTTAATAATAATAAATAATATTCAATTTGAACACATGTCCATGGATGGTTACTAATATTAGGACTTACAATTATGTTAGTTATATTAATAATTTATTAATTTAAAGAACGATGAACAAAATGTACCTACATACCTGTTAAAGTTTGCATGCTTAATTAAGTAGAATATGGCTGAGTTAATTAGTAATAACATAACATCCTTTATAACCCATATTCCGCAAATAAAAAAATCATTTCATTTCATTTCATCATTTCATTTTCATTTCATTTCATTTCATTTCATAAGAAGTCAATCCTGGCACATTGCACAACTGGGCGTTTTGAAAAAAAAGTGTACCCTTTCTTTTTTTTTTTTTTTTTTTGAAAAAAAAAAAAGGTATTTCATACACTTAGTACGGGCGTTATTTTTTGAAACGATCGGACTCGATTGTACTCTTAATTCCGAGTAGGAAAAACCATATTTTTTCCAAAATTTAAAAAAAAACCTAAAGGGTAATTATTTTTTGGAAACGCCCAACTATGAAGTTCCTGATAATTGTTAATGTCAACCAGTGAATAAAAAATGCTATAATTACTACTCTGTCGCACGCAACAAGAGTAAGCATTGCATTTTTGTCTATGATCCATATTGTTTATATTCAGAAACTTAATAGCCTGACTATAGGTACACATGATTGTGTTAAGTACATCTGTATACTTTAATTAGAGCCTTATTCGATTCGAATTTATGAACTTGTGAAAATAATATTACCCTACCCTACACTTTGAAGACATTTATCCACTTGACAGTCTGGAGCGCGCGACCAATATGCCTCAAACCGTCCGGGTTTTTTATCGGCGGACGAAAACGCGCTGTGTCCATAATTTTACGACATAATTTTACGACATACTTTACGACAGTAAAGTATCCACGGTCGGTTTGGAGCATTTTGGTTTTGGATACCATGGTATCGTCGGACTGTCAAGTGGAACATTCATTGAGAACTGCTCTAGTCGAGTAACTAATTTAACTTTTTAATAAAATGACAAGCACTGTACACATGCTTATCGGTATGTTAAGTATACATATACAAATATCTGTTGCATAATGTCACACAACAACAATGTACACAGATGTTTCAACCTACTATTGTGTCATATGTTGATACGACAGCAAATAAATAGTCCGAGCTCAGATTTTGATAAAAGACGCTTGTTATGTTAAACTTTAGCGCTGTTGCACAATAAAAAGCGTGAATTAAGTTATCGGCTAGTATAGAAGTTTATGGACATTTGAATCTACATATATTCTACGAGTATTTGCTATTTGAGCCACAAAAGCAGGGTGTTAATAAGTTTCAGATAATAAAGCTATACATGAGATTTACGCACATACGATATTTCACGTCAATCATACCATTAGAAGTGGCTAAAATTGACTTGCGAAAAGTTATAAAAAAGCTGTTAAAAAAAGTGGGTCAAACAAAAGGCGGTCTTAAAGCTTAAAAGCGGTCTTGAATGTTATGCTGAAAATAGCTCCTTGTCTTTCAGGCTGGCTCGGCTACAGCGACTCGCTGCTGAAGGAACTCTGTGACAAATACCTGAAACTCGGCTTCACTCACTTTAAGGTAAAATTCACTAAAACATTGCAACAATATTCAGTAAACTGCATAGAGCGTAGATACAGTAAATACACCACTTGATAGAAGAAAATGGTTGGAAAAGCTTTGGTTGTTTTGTTTCAAAGCAACTTAAAATTTAATTTTATTATATTATTTTAAATTATACTTAGCCTACATACATCTGCATGTAATCACATATAAGAAAAAAATAGTACATTATATACCTAGCATTTTTTCTTAGGTCAAGGTGGGCCTCAGCATCGAAGACGACTGGCGCCGGTGTAGTGCTGTCCGGAAATACATCGGCGATGATAATTTTCTGGTAATTATGCTTATAATTCATCCCCAAATATAATTAAATAAAATGTATCCTACTCAAATGTAGAAGCTACTTAACGCATTTACTGCCACCTGACTTCCACTTAAATTCATCAAATAAAAACTTGGAACAAATCATTTTTACATATTGTAGGACCTACCTAGTAATAAAAATATTTTGATTTTGATATAATTTGATAAATTACCTATTATATTATTACACGGTCAAAGTTACAAAAATATTATAAGCACGGAATAGAAAAAACTAGTGGAAATGTCAAGCAGCCGCTTCGCGTGTGCTACTAGTATGCGGAGTTCCGCAAACTATAGGTCAGTTCGCCGGAAATGCTTATGAGTGACGGTTGTGAGAGCTGAGAAGAAAAAAAACTTAAAATAAGAGAAATATGCCTTACTGTGCCATTTTAGAATGTAAAACCGGCCAAGAGCGTGTCGGACACGCCCAAAATAGGGTTCCGGAGCCATTACGAAAAAATTAAGTAATATTTTTCTAAGGATTTCGTACTTTATACGGAATCTTCGAAGTATAGGTATATTTTATACCTTACGCTGCTATTTACTCATAAACTACTAATAATTCTCAAGCAAACTTAGCCGCTATAGTTTTCCTTGGAAGTTTAATATACTGACTACCATCCTGAATTTTTTCAAATTTTTCCACCCACCGGTTTAGATTTTAGAGGGGGGGGGGACGCTCGATTTTAATGAAAATTGGCACTTTAAAGTTGAATATTTCGCAAACAAATGACTGAATCGAAAAATCGTTTTAGCAAACCCCTAATGGTTTTAAAATACCTATCCAACGATACCCCGCACTATAGGGTTGGATGAGAAAAAAAAATCACCGCCACTTTACGTCTATGGGAGGTACCCTAAAAAAAATTGTTTTTGAATTTTTAATTGTACTGTTTTGTCGGCATAGTTTACTTATATATTCGTACAAAATTACAGCTTTCTAACATTGATAGTCTCTGAGCAAAGCCGCGGACGGACAGACAGACAGACAGACGGACAGACAGACAGACATGGCGAAACTATAAGGGTTCCGTTTTTGCCATTTTGGCTCCGG
The DNA here is from genome assembly GCA_037349165.1 of Choristoneura rosaceana. NCBI lineage: Eukaryota > Metazoa > Arthropoda > Insecta > Lepidoptera > Tortricidae > Choristoneura > Choristoneura rosaceana. The sequence goes on from JAZBNJ010000026.1 coordinate 7,360,384, forward strand.
AACCCTAAAAACGATGTCCGAACGAACAATATCACCCAAGGTGGCATTTCATATCATTGACAAGGAGTATTTCATTTTAATTTAATAAATTTATATTTTTTTTCCATTCCGTATGACACTATCATAAAATGAACCATACAAAAATAAACTTTACCAGAATATAATAAGGTCGGTTTTTGTCTTTGTCCTAAAACGATGCATTTCGAGAATGTTTCCTATCCATTTAGACAGCATAGGAATATTGACATCGCATAAGTAGAGATTGGGTGTTGTCGATAAAATTATCGATGTTTGTTTCTTTCGTTTGTTGACTGAGTGTTCTGTTGAGTTGAATTTTTATCCCTTTCCTGCACGAAATAGAAAAGTAAAAAAAAACCTATGAAAAATATTTTGCGACCTCGCTCACTGTGGTGTAATGCGTTGTGTAAAATTCATTTTACTAACACATTTAATAATAAATCATTTAATAATAAATAGTTGCAATAACAGCGCAGTCGATAGAAAAATATTTAATTGTTTTTTTTTTCCAAGAAACTGATAAAAATCATTTAAGGATTACTCAGACGTCTTCACCGCCCCAGTCATCTAGTAGTCAACGGAATGTCTCACGCGCCACGGTCATCTATACATGACCAACATTCAACTCGAAATTAATCCTTCTGCAATTAAATTAAAAATCAAGTTGATTTGTCGCTGGTTTTTCTGTGCCTTACATTACTTCGTGTTTTGTAGCGGTGAATAGGTTAACTATAAAAAAAATCAATAAATTAAAAAATCAAAATCCGACTGCGTTAAAAATACTAAAAAGAAGAAAACAAGAAGAGGACGTAGTGATCTAGAACTCTGTTAAGTAGCTAACTTAAACTGCAACAGTAGGAACACATTCGAATCGCGACCAGCTCAAAAATTCTTATTAAAGTCAGAGTCACATAGTACGCAGCAATCATGATAACTAAATACTTGGAAACATCCAAATAGTCATTAATATTGACCCAATCAAAGCGATCAAAGTGCTCAGGACATCCACTGTGTGCAAATATATCGGAGCACGCACATCACCACTGGTAGCGTAGCAGCCAAAATATCTAAAAGTGTGGGTCACACTAGAAAACTGAGCTTTATTTATATTTAAAAGGTTTAAGGTTTAATCTCAAATTGAATTCTTTGAATAAAAAAAATTAAGACACTTTTTGGCGCTAAAAATCCGCCATTTAGATTTTTTAAGAAGTTCATGTACCCAGCGTCACTCGATTTATCAAAATCGGTTCAGTCGTTAAGTAATTACATGAGGACATATGAATAGACATACATACATATAATACATAGGTACATATTTACATACACACATTTACATACATACGGGTCAAACACATAACCCCCCCCCCCTTCTTCTTCGCAGTCGTGTAAAAACAACTTTGCCTCATACAAATAAGGTTTATATCTCACAATTACTGTCTGTTTTCCGATTCGTCAATATTGTTGTCATAAAGTGTTTTGAATAACGCGAATGTAATAGGTACCTATAATCATAATACTTATAGTCAATCCTATTTTCATCTTTGAGCTATAAAGTAGGTATATTGATATCACCGTAGGTGTGCTACGCCCATCACTTTAGTAATTACGATTCCTAAAGAAGAGACATGTAGCAACAATTTTCAGTCGAGTTCAATCTAAACGTATTCACATAGAGCTCATTTTAGAATGTCAAAAACAGCGTTTAAAAAATTTGCCACCTATTGGTAAATAGCGAAACTAACTTGACAATCATGACATTTTGTCATATTAGTTCCGCTACTCAGGGTGATGTGGCGCTATGTAGCTGCACAATGGACTCTCAGCGATATATATAAGTATAACGTCGATTAAAAGTTCTAATTAATGTTGCCGGCTCATAAGTTATTACCTTTTTTCGAATAGAAGCTAATGACCAATAAGCGCCAAGATTTCAAAGTGTGTATCCAATGCGCTTGTGCGCATTTCCGGCGACACGGGTTTCGATACAAGTTGAAGCTTTTGGCATTTCCACTAGTTTTTTCTATTCCGTGATTATAAGTGATTATGCACTTATAATATTTTTGTAACTTTGTAATATTTTTGTAACTTTTGCACTTGATTGTACGTAACCTAACTAAGTAATTTATCAACTTTATAGTTGTGTATATTTTTGTAACTTCGTCCGTGTCGATATCTTTGCACTTGACTGTACATATACGAAAGTAACAGTTTTCGTAAGGAGGCGGCCAATTGGTTTATTCTTATACGATGCACTATCGAAGCAACTAATTCAGAAATTCATGACCGACTATGCAACCTTTTCACAGAATTTTAGTCATAGGTACCTAAGTATAATGTAAGTATTTTCATTTTTTCTTTTATTTTATCTGTGAGATCGTTATAATATGGTGAATCAGGAAACAATAACTGCATTCCAGCATATAATCTTTAAATATTTGATAACACTTTAAAAAAATCATCATCAGTATGGAAGTAGGTACCTACTCATCCTACATCCTATAGATATCAATATGAAATAAAATCACAAAAAGGTAGCCTTAAATTTTAGGGGTTAATAAAGCGAGTAAGTCGTTCAACACTAAGGGGCTGTTTAAACATCCAGTGATTAGTGTTAACTGACGGTTAAATGTGATGCCGTCTCTATTTGTTTTGTTCGAATAGACGGAGACGGCATCGCATTTAACTGTCAGTTAACACTAATCGATGGATGGTGAAACATCCCCTAAATCTGCGTTTCCACCAGAGATGTGCGAGGATGCCTTGCAAAGAATGTGTTTGTCATGATCCAATAGAAACACTCAATTTACCTTTCCTCGCTTTGTTGTGCTGTTTCCACTAGAACGGCGCTGAGCGAAGATAGGTAAATGAAGCGTTTCTTTTGGTTCATGAACAACACGTCCTTGCACATCTCTGGTGAAAACGCAGTCTAAGATTTGAATATGAACGATGTGTCCCAAACAGATGGTGGACGCTAACCAAGCTTGGAGCGTGAACGAGGCAATAGAGTGGATGAAGAAACTGGCACCGCTCAAACCGATGTGGATTGAGGAGCCCACCTCTCCCGACGATGTGCTCGGACACGCTACCATTTCCAAGGCTCTGGAGTAAGAGACCATTTTTTACTATATCGATAATACAAACTGAAAATAGATGCACAGAAAAAACAGAAAAATAAGACCAGTGCTGGGAATCGAACCCAGGTCCTTGGCATTCCGCTACACCACCGCTGGAGAGTGGTACAGACACGAATTTCTCCTATGCACCACACATCTCAGCTTGTTTGTTTCCTATTTAGTCACTTAAGCAGCGACACTAGCGACATCTATGCTGTAGAAACTTTGAGCACTTCCATTGGAATTAACCGCTCACCCGGATAATAGATGTCGTTATTAAGCAATCAAATTAAGATTGGTATTTGGAATCTTGTCTTTGGTCCGTACAATGTGTTGATTTGTAAATCATTTTATTTAGTCGCTTAACTTTTACTCATATACTTTTGGGTGTTTATTCGTCGTACGAATTTGTGCATTGGTAAAAATCAAAGCTAGTGTGGATATTATTTTCGGGTGCCTCGCCTTAAACCTACCCCTTATGTTCCAGGCCTTACGGCATAGGCGTCGCGACCGGCGAAATGTGCGCGAACCGCGTCATGTTCAAACAGTTCCTCCAGAGCGGTGGCATGCAGTTCTGTCAGATTGACTCCGCACGCATCGGCAGTGTCAACGAAATTATGTCCGTGTATCTCATGGCTGAGAAGTTGAACGGTTAGTGGAACATTATGACATGATATTTATAAAATACCTGTTATTATTAGAGAGCGGATTTGAAGAAGCGATTACAATTTTAATATGGATAAGACTAGTACAAGTATTTATTTTTATCAAAAAGGTGCATAATAAATAGGATCTATTGTGTTTGAGCTGTACAAAACTCCTTTAATTAGAATAAAATATTTTTCTCTACGTATAGTTTGTTGCAAGAATAACATTTATTGAATACTAGGTTTTGCCCGCGGCTCCGCCCGCGTGGTATTCGGTTATCGCGCGCTGTCCCCTCGGGATCTGTGCATTTTTCCGGGATAAAAAGTAGCCTATATCACTCTCGGGCCCATAAACTATCTATCTCCATGCCAAAAATCACGTCGATCCATCGCTCCGTTACGGCGCGAAAGACGGACAAACATACAGACATACAAACACACTTTGACATTTATAATATTAGTATGGATATGGATAGTATATTAAATGCCTAAATGCCAAGTTTCATAGTTTTATCTTCGACAGCGACGAACTTCCACCATATAAACTTTCACCCCCTATTTTAACCCCTTAAAGCCTCTTTTTCGCGATAAAAGATAGCCTATGTCCTTTCCCAAGGTCTATTCTATCTCTGTACCAAATTTCATCCAAATCGGTTCAGCGGTTTTGGCGTGAAAGCGTAACAGACAGACAGACAGACAGATTAGATTAGATTAGATTAGATTTATTTATTACCTTATGAAAAAATACATTATAAACACATGTCAGTTGATTACAAGAAATTCACAAAAGGATCGTGAAAAGTATACAAAAATAAATCTTATTACAATAAATAGTCAACAAAAATAAAAAAATAGAATTTAGAAGTTACTACAGTTACTTTCGCATTTATAATATTATAGTATAGTATGGATCTATAAGATTGCATTGCGGTAAGTAAGTAATAAGATAGCTGTAAGACGAATAAACAACATTATATCTAATAAATAAATTTATTCGTCTATCTAACCAATCGCAGTACTCATATCCATATTGAACTTGCAATCGCTACTTCAAACCCGCTCTCTAGGTTATTATTAATACGCACCTCCGCAAACTAATGCCTGAATCCATCAATAAATTGGGTACTTTTGTGTTATAGTGAAAGTATGCCCACACGCGGGCGGCGTGGGTCTCTGCGAGATGGTCCAGCACCTCCAACTGTGGGACTTCGCGAGCGTCTCCGCGACCATGGCGGGCCGCCTCGTGGAATACGTGGATCAGCAGCACGAGCACTTCACCGACCCCTGCGTCGTGGAGAACGCGAGATATCTCGCTCCTAAGGTACGTCGCAGCTACGGACCCCTAGTCTACCCATTATACCGTATTATGCCATTATAGGGCGTTTTAAAAAAAAGTAAACTTTCCGTTTTTTTTGTAATTTTGGAAAAAATATCGTTTTTCCTACTCAGAATCAAGAGCGCAATCGATTCCGATCGTTTAAAAAAAAATCCCAATTTTTCATTCAAAATTTTATGAGTCTGTTTTGTCACGCCCATACTGAGTGTATGAAAAAAGCGTCGCAAAACTTTTTTTTTTTGGGACATTTTTTTAAACTATCCGAATCGACTGTGCTCTTGATTCTGAGTGGGAGAAACCATATTTTTTACAAAATTTCAAAAAAAGAAAGGGTACACTTCTTTTGAAAACACCCCATAACCGTAATAGGAATGTGTCAGGAACGGAATGTCAAGCGCATAAATGACAAGAGACAGTGACGGTTGGTTAGGAAACGTGATAGTGAGCTTATAAGCTAGTCTCATACTTTTCAATACAACGAATACAGGGTGGAAAGTTGAGATGGGGCAGCAAGGGCAGCTACTAGATCCCTTGCTGCTACGCGAAAATACTCTTGGGAGACCTTTACTAACTTTTTGATTGATGGCAATCGACAGATTTTTGATAAAATGTACAGTCGGCGAGAAAATCGACAGATTAGACTTTTTTTTTCAGAAGCGTCTTTACTTATAGTGCAGGGTGTGTGCTGCATACGGGCGCAGCGGTGTTAAAGGCGCCTTTGTACCTATTCCATTTTGACCGCGCGCTTCCTAGATGGCGCTAAAGTAATAATTGCACACGGGCGCTACATGGGCTAAAGACGCCGCTGTGATTTTAATGCCAATCGGTCCCATTTCTATCAAGGATCACACTCTTTGACACTCTTTGAGACCAACGAAGTTTAAAGTACTAGAACACCCACAAATCAAAGAAAACTTTTTCCATACAGTTCGTAGGGTACCTACTAATTTGCAAAGTGAAACTTTCGCATGTTATTTTTTTTACAAATATGAATCCCTTAATGCTTAAAGAAAATTAAACAGTATGTAGACAACTAAAAACTGAACATTTTGACTAAAGTTAGTGTCTTAACCCAGTATTGCTGCCCTATCTCAACTTTCCACCCTGTAGTTTAGCCTGACACTTTACTATTAAGGGTACGGTAATACGGTGTTATGGATACCTTGCAGCGCTGATCTTGAATACGAACTAGGGCAATTTTTTTTTCTTCTCCCTACACCGAGTCACACGTACTGTGGAGGAAGTTGCAATTATTTTGTTCGTGTGTCGTAGGTGAATAATGAGACCTTCCTGGTGATGTAATTTATGAATGGCTAGTCAGAGTCACAGCCAAACCACTGGATCATATTAGCGGGGGGAAAACACACAAAGTTGTCCCTTACTCACTGGGACTGTAATGAACAAACATCTAAAGAAACCGACATAGAATGAATAAAAAATGGTATACAGTGCGACGAATATTCTCGAGACAGTAAAATGTATACAGATTACAGTATTTCCCTTACCTATAGTTATTCACCGGAATTAAGTAGCTCTATAAGATTTGATATCCATGTCGATATCCCGGTAAGGTAAATGATTTAGTTCATCCATAAAACTCAAGTTTCCCAACCATCAAGGTGAATACCCCTTGCTAAAACACTGTCCAACGTGCAACACGACACGTGTAATGCAAATTAGCGGTTAAAAGAAATAGTAGGAGAGCCCAAGAGGGTATTTTGGGATTTACTCGAGCGCGTCAGATGAACATAAATAAGGAATGATACTGGCATCCTAAGAGAAAATATAATCAACTTTCAATAATCTTATTTACTTTTTTCAGCTGCCAGGATACAGCACTCAATTCAAGGCCGGCACGGTGGAAAAGTTTGGGTATCCCCGAGGAACCGAATGGCAAAAGATGTTTAAAGATGGTGTGTTCCCGGCGCCTGACGAAACGGAGTTGGTTAACCCCTAGATTTGACATGACGGATGATACTTGTTTCTTGAAATAATAAAAAGTGATTTGATTCAAAGATTATTTAATTTGTGCTTAACTATAAAGTATTTACAGACAGTCTTTATGATAAAAGTCTTAGATAATATAGACGGGATGCGCCTTTGACGTACCTTTACCTGCAACTTTTTCTGCCAAATCGTCCGGGGGGCGAGGAAACACGTATAGCACACTTCTAAGCATTGCCGCACACTCATGTCAAAAAAATTTGCGTTCCTACACATGCCTACCAAAACAAAATCGTAACACAAATGTAAAAATCGAACACACATTGACATTTTGTCGTAATCACACTGTTGTTTTAGACAAACACTTACATTCGAACTAGTGATGTGGCATGTGTAAAGACCGATTTAATTGAATGGGTAGCAAAGAAAGAATGAATGACTGAATTAAATTAATATATTTCAAATGAAAGTGGTTATCATGTAATAAAATTTTCATGAATTTTATTAGTTTTTCACTGCGGATTCACCTACTAGTAATTTTATTTCAGAAAATTTAAGAAATCTTTTCGTATATAAAAAAATAAGACTTAAGACTCAACATTTTTTATATGTGAGTGGGTACAAGTCAACGGCCAAGTCACAACAACATTAACTATAATAATAAAGAAATCGTAGTAAGGAACCTTAGGCTTGGCACGACTTTGTCTAGATTTCATTACTTTTTAGAGATAAACAAGCAGCTCCATCGAGACTTGGCTAGTTTTTTACAGAATGTTTGAATGTTTTTGGTGGGATACCAATTACTTTATAGAAAAAGCCGTAGTGACTAAGCTGTACGCTGAATGAAGGAAAATCCGATCTGAATCTGATCTGTCTCTAATCTTCGGTTCTTTCGGAAAACTGTAAATATTATGAAGTAATACAGTTTGAGGTATTAAAAAAAAATCGGCAACAGAAATACATCACAAAAAAGTGTAGTTTTAAATAAAATTAAAATAAAACACAGGATAAATTTCATTCGTTCATCGGTTCAGTTCGTCTATGTCCCATCACTACCCTCGTGCCTAGTGATAGTTTGTTATTATTCTGTCATTTATATTACAAAATTTAATCTGATATATTAACGTTCTGGTAGTGTAAATTGGTGATTAAATTACTTAAGCGTGGAAAGAAACGCAGTCTTTCGTAACGCTAGACTTTGCTGACTTGCTTCTGCACGAAATCACAGTACAAGACACCGTTTTCCACGAGCTGTGCACACCGGGACGGACAATGAAAAATGACAACCTGCCCCTGTCTACTTTAGTTTTCATAAACGATAACGACCAAATGGTCATGTAGCATGGCAGAGGGGAAAAAGGTGTAAAGGCGCATCCCGTCTATATTATCTAAGATAAAAGTAGATTACAAACCGAAGATGCGCTATGAAACATTAGTCTTTTCAAAACGCTTCACATAATAAAAAATAAACGACAAATATTATGAAGCTGCTTTCTTTTGAAACGCAAACGCGCTAAGTTTAGATTGTTTCGGAGCACTAGCGATAGGAGCGTCGTCGGTCCCGTTTGGTTCATCGCCAAGTTTTCTCTTATGACTGCTTTCAGGAGTACCATTTTTCCCTTGAAGATTCTTGAATGTCCTTATCCCAAGACGGGACACCTCTGATGGTGTCATTTCAGGGTTTTGTGATTCTAAACTGGGTTTGTTTCTTGAGAACCAGTCGATGAAAGTTTCGCCTTCGAGCGGTGTTGCTGGCTAAAAATAAAACACTAGCTTAAAAACGTCAAGCAAGATAGATACTACAAAGTTTAACTCTTATAAAACGAAAAGGGTGATAGTGATAAGTAAAAAAATTCGGCCATCATCATTATTCAAATGGACACGCTTGTTTAGCCGTGTGATTGTTGCAAATCCCTCACACTAGTCTTGTTTATTTGAAATGTCAAGGTGAATAAAATAAGTTTTGGGTGCCGTAAGGACCCATAACATTTAGGTTCATTGTCTTGTATTCAATATCACTTACGTCTGTATTTTCCGATGTATCTGTCGTATGTACATCTACTAGTGTTCTAGCAGTCAAACTCAATGGGCTCTGCACGTTTTTGGCATTATCTTGTTGCTTTTTGAACGGGTTTCGGATACCAGCAGGCGAAGATTTAATTGGCTGCAAAAAATGAATAGAAAACTTGATTGATAACAAAATGAAAATATAGTTAAATACAAAATATAGTTGATGAATACAGAATAAGTAAAATAACAATGACGATTGCGGTTCTTATTCTAAAAAAGACAACAAAAAAAGATAATCGATCTAACCAGTATAAATTATAAATAGCGTCAATAAACTGAAAATTAAGCTTACCACAGGTCTAATGGGTGTAACAGTTTCAGCTTTCTTTTCCTTTGTTTTAACTGGTATAATCAGACTGGCGTTCAAATCTTGCTCTGAATTGGTTACATCATAAGTCTCTTGGGTATCCAGTGCTACGAAATGTGAGTTTTGAGCTGTATTCAGTTTGTCAGCATCTCTCTCCCAAGATTCAGCCAAGTTGGCAAGTTTGTCTGCTAAATGGGATCTGCCCAAACGTGACGCATATTTAGCAGCGAATGGCAAGAGCTGGTCATCCTTTAGCAGTTCCATTAATTCAACAGCTCGTTGTTCGATTTCATTACGACAGGCAAGCTGTAAAACAAATTTAAATGACTATCAATAGTGACAGGTTCCTCTTAGAGCGACAAGTCTTGTCCCTAGTGTGACATTATATGGAGACTAGAGACAAAAAATTATGATGAAATCTTAGTAAAGAGAGATAGAGATAGAGTAGTAGAGTGGTAGTTAAGAGAGTGTAACTAATAGTAAACCACATTGGCGGAATTACCGCATGGATCGATGGGGCTATATTATCCCAAAACTTGAATTGAACTAATAGTAAAGATTGGAAATTAAATTACAGGTCTACTTTTTCGTACAGGTCCAGCCAATACATACATCATACATTTAAGAGATGGGGGTTGTCCGGTGGTTGTAATTTTTATAGCAAAACCTTAGAAGATAATAATTCTTTGACAGAATGACAAAAAACCTAATAATTTTGTTTGCTTACCGCAAATAATTTTAGTGCCGCTTCCCTAGCGGTCTTGATATCAACGTCTGCGGTAATGTGAGCCCATCTCACTAGCTTCTCCTCAAATTGGCCTTTCTCTGTGTCCAACTCGCAAAGGGGCATCTAAAAACAATCAATTTTCATACAATTTCCTGCACCAAATGACTTTTAAGTCAAAATATTGATGACGAACTATTGTTATTGTTACCTGAATGGGTAGTTCCGCAACAATTGGCTTGGGTATTGTTGGAGGGAATGATGTGCCCCTACACAGGATGGAGCGAACAGTTTGTTGTAGCTCACTTATCTGAAAATTGAATAGCTTCTTTTATTTATCTTATGGATGGTTATTTTATATTTCCCAAGGTTCCCCGAATAATAATAATACATCGATTCATTCTTATAGACTAAGGGTTAGTAGGACAAGTCCTACATCTAAGTATCGCAACGATTATAATAATAATTCCAGAATGTTAGAGATCCACACAGGATTTAACAACCATGTTTTCATTCGTATATTTGCATGTTATGGGAAACGGTTGCTAGATTTGGAAATTTCAGTAAAATTTCTAATATTATTTTTTTATTATTTAATAATCCTTTTAGAATACAGATATAATAGTAGGTAATCGGATCTATCGTGCCTTAACAATCTATTAGAAACAAAACTTACAGAAACTATAAACCACGTGTCAGACGCTCCTCTAGAATGTGTGTTCGTGTCACAGATAGGTATCCAGATTCCGCTGGAGATATCATAAAGCCTTAATATACCGGTGTTGTCGTATGTGCAAGGGGATCCTGCGTCTGTGGTGCCAATCCAAGCCAATTTAGACCCTGGGGTTAAAGGCAGAGGGACTGTTTTACTACGTATTTGACGACCTGAAAAGAAACGGCAGAGATAACAGAGTTAGTGATAAAACAAAATGCAACTGCAATTATTACTTAAGACCGGTTTGAACCCACTTCAAAAAAGGAGGTTCTCCATAGTGTTGTATTTTTTACAAGCATTGATTTAATTCGCAATATTTATTTAGTCAAATCTAGCGAATCCAATGGTAAACACTTTCAATGGTAGGATTGACTTGAAATTTGGTATGTATGTATACATAATAATGAAGATTGGATGACAATTGCAATCCGCGAAAAGTAGGTACGGTCAAGGACTTTAATTCATGAGCCACCATGGAACCTTTTCAAAGGAAAAGTCATTACGATTTTCTTTGTTAATTAATGCGATGTCAGTATGACATTTACTGTAAAATGGTTCCATGGTGACTATGAATTAAAGTCCTTGACAGTACTGAATAAAATGCGCTGAAGTAAAACTTCTTATAACAGAATTCCAGTTACCATTCATAGCTATAATATCCATTGCCAGATGCTGGTCCGAGACCCCTGGATCAGTTCTGTGGTAGACGACGAGCACAGTCGTATTGTAAGCAGCTAGAGCCACCACGGGACCTGATAGTGATATCACCTAAGACAAAAAATTACAATACAATACAATGACTCTTCATTGTACACCAGAAATAGTAGCCGATACCACGGAATAGAAAAAACTAGCGATATATATAAGTATAACGTTGATTTAAAGTTCTAATCTAGTTATTACCTTTTTTCGAATAGAAGCTAATGACCAACAAGCGCCAAGATTTCAAAGTGTGTGTCCAATGCGCTTGTACGCATTTCCGGCGACACGGGTTTCGATACAAGTTGAAGCTTTTGGCATTTCCACTAGTTTTTTCTGTTCCGTGGCCGATACAGAAAACAGGTACTACTACACAAGGTATTTTGCGTTACTTGTCAACGATACCGCATGTATTTTTTTTATATTAGTTTCCTTGTGTATGTGATTGTACCGAATTTCATCTAAATCGGTTCGGCGGTTTAGACGTCATGAAGTATCAAACAAACAGACTTACAAACTTTCACATTTATAATATTAGTAGGATTGAAATGTGTACCTGTCTCTGAGTTCCCATTGGCGTAAAGAGCCGCAACAAGCGAGCATTAGTTGCGCATGCGACTATTCCGGCTCCCGCTGTCACGCAAAGTATCTCCTCTGTGTCAGGCATGTCTATAGTCCACTCTTTGCTACTACCCACCAGTGAAATGCATACTAACTTGCTGGAAAAAAAATGAAGTAATTAAAAAAACTAAAAAACCCGACTGCGATGTAAAAAATTCAAAGTTTAAATTATTTCAATCATTACATTCTTCATAGAACTAAAAAGCACAAAATAAGCAAATCACTAAGGAAAGGACTTCATCACATTTCCTAACGTTGGGCATGCTGTTAAGGTTGATTAAGAGGTTTTACTAAAGAAGGTAGATATAAACGTAATCAGAACATTCCATCCTCGCCCTTTTCCACCTTTCCCAGTAGTGTACACAATTATGAATAGACTGAACTGAGAATGAAAATATGACAAATTAAGCATGACAACATTAAGAACCAAATTTCGTAGTAGGCGGGACCCATTTGCAAATTATAAATCGAAAGAAAATTAATGGGTCCCGCCTGCTACGAAATTTGGTTCTTAATGTTGTCATGCTTAATTTGTCATATTTTCATTCTCAGTTCAGTCTATTCATAATTGTGTAAACTACTGGGAAAGGTGGAAAAGGGCGAGGATGGAATGTTCTGATTACGTTTATATCTACCTTCTTTAGTAAAACCTCTTAATCAACCTTAACAGCATGCCCAACGTTAGGAAATGTGATGAAGTCCTTTCCTTAGTGATTTGCTTATTTTGTGCTTTTTAGTTCTATGAAGAATGTAATGATTGAAATAATTTAAACTTTGAATTTTTTACATCGCAGTCGGGTTTTTTAGTTTTTTTAATTACTTCATTTTATTTCTTGCTTTTTAGTATAGAACTACGAAAAATATGTAACTGCTTTGTTTTGAACTAAGGTGTGTTATTTGATGCTAGTTCAAGATTTCGCAAACGATTTAATTCTTGTAATGAATTGAGGTCATGAGGGTTATTTAACAGTTTTCTTGGATCTAGTGCACTAATGGCTAAGCTAAATCTGCAATAATTTCCATTTTTGAAGAAAGTGTGGGTATATTTGTGTTTGAAGTCGTTCTACTAAATCTTTCAATTCTTGGTCATCATCAGGCAGCTCACACGTTACGACTTGGTCAAGCATCTGAATACCTTCTGATGTATCAAATGAGGGCATATCATCACACCATACGACCGGGTGCCCTTTATTTCGCATACTTTATATTACACATAACAGGGTTCGCATGATCTATTTACGCCGAATCTTAAACTTGCCGAAACTTAGTTTGGCATAATTCTGTATAAGCCGAATCATGGTTTAGCCGAATTTTATTTAGCATAATATTAACAAGGCCGAATTTCATTATGCATAATCTAGTTTAGCATATATGTAATTTAGCCGAATTTTAATAGGCCGAAATCCCATCCAAATCTGTATCCGAAATTAAATTACCGAATTACTATTTATGACTAGAAAAAAAGGTTAGGTTAGAATAATTCTAACCTTTATTGTATTTGTAACGGAATGAACCAGTAAAAGAGGCAAGGACATGAGGGGGAGGAACGGGGGGCGAAGCCCCCCGCAGGGGGGTTCGGGGGGCGGAGCCCCCCGAATGTAAAATCTAACATCATCTACCCCCCTTTTAACCTGGACTTTTACTATTTATGACTAGAAAAAAAGGTTAGGTTAGAATAATTCTAACCTTATTGTATTTGTAACGGAATGAACCAGTAAAAGAGGTAAGGACATAAAGGGGAGGGACGGGGGGCGAAGCCCCCGCAGGGGGGTTCGGGGGGCGGAGCCCCCCGAATGTAAAATCTAACATCATCTACCCCCTTTTTAACCTGGACTTTTACTATTTATGACTAGAAAAAAAGGTTAGGTTAGAATAATTCTAACCTTATTGTATTTGTAACGGAATGAACCAGTAAAAGAGGTAAGGACATAAAGGGGAGGGACGGGGGGCGAAGCCCCCGCAGGGGGGTTCGGGGGGCTTAGCCCCCCGAATGTAAAATCTCACATCATCTACCCCCCTTTTAACCTGGACTTTTACTATTTATGACTAGAAAAAAAGGTTAGGTTAGAATAATTCTAACCTTATTGTATTTGTAACGGAATGAACCAGTAAAAGAGGCAAGGACATAAAGGGGAGGGACGGGGGGCGAAGCCCCCCGCAGGGGGGTTCGGGGGGCGGAGCCCCCCGAATGTAAAATCTAACATCATCTACCCCCCTTTTAACCTGGATAGGTTCGTTAGTTACCTTATATCCCTCAGATTAAAAATAGAAGCCCCGCAAAGCGGGGCTTCGTCGACTTTGTCACAGTCATGTCCCCATTTATTAAAATACTACCACTCACTAGTTACTACTTTTCAGAGAAGTAGATTGGATTAGGTAAGTAAGTTTAGGTAATATTAAAGGCTGTTGCAATATTAAAGGATACTCATTTGATTATATTGGCAAAATTACATTAAGTATGCGAAAGTTACTTTCTGCGTAACTGATTTATGCGTAAGTAATTTTCTGCCTAAGCAATATTCGGAATTCACAAATTATGCGTAAAGCCCATTCGGCTTACATTGGTTATGCGTTAAAGAATACGGCGTAAACTGTTATGCGAAAACAGTTTCGGCGTAAGTAGTATTATGCGTAAACAGATTATGCAAAATAGAATTATGACATAAAAAATTATGCGTAAGCAGGGGGAACCTTACAGGATCATGGAGTTTCTCATTTATGGCAAACTAGCTTATGCCCGCGACTTCGTCTGCGCGGATCTAGGTTATCGCGCGGTGGCGCCTTCTATCGGAATAAAAGGTATCCTATGTTGATCCTTGGGGTTCAAACTACCTATATACTAAATTTGATCAAAATTGGTTCAGTGGTTTCGACGTGAAAGCGTAACACAGACAGACAGACAGAGTTACTTTCGCATTTATAATATTAACTAGCTTTTACCCGCGGCTTCGCACGCGTAAACTAATCGGTCTGGTAGTTGCACTTGAAATTTTCGGGATTTTAACAAATTCCCCTGGCAATTTCCAAAATTTATATCGTGGTCTTCCTTCATTGAGGTTGTGTTGTGAATAGCTGTACAAAATTCAAGACTCTAAACCCAGTGCTGAAATTTCAAAAATGTTGCCTATCCAAATTCAAATCATTTATTCAGTAAATAGGCCGCAACGGGCACTTTTACACGTCATTTTTTAAACTACCAGCGCTTTCGGAAAGACCATCATTGCCAAGAAGAATGCGCCGCAAGATAGGTACTTGGCAGAAAGTCATTTGTTTTCAAAATAGTTCAAAACTATCCCGTGAGAATATCCGGATAAAAAGTAGCGTACCTATGTGTTATTCTAGACATCGAGTTACCTTCATTCCAAATTTCATGACTCTTAGCCCAGCGGTTGTTATTTCGAGATTTTATCCCTATCCCGTGGGAATATCGGGATAAAAAGTATTCTATGTTTTAATCCAGGTTATAAACTAACTTTTTGCCAAATTTCATCCAAATCTGTCCAGCCGTTTTAGCGTGAAGAAGATACACACTTACAACATACTTACTCACTTACTCACTCACATCCTCACTCACAAACTTTCACATTTATAATATTAGTAGGATAGGGATTAATTTACTAACATTAAACTGACAAAGAAAAAAAAATGACAAACAGACAACTACTATACTATTTTCTTTAACAAATATACAATTTTACTCACAAATGTGATGAAAAACATCATACTTATTAAAGCCCTCAGTTGTCGACTTCGGGTTTCTAATTAATAGACTCTCGTTAGGAATTCCTTATTTACCGCCCTTAAGACACAATGTACTATTACACTATTTGTATCTTAGTGCTTCTTTTCTACATGGGTTTCATAGAGAAAATTATTGTACAATGATATCTAGTAGTTGGCATATTTATCTGCCTACCGTTGTTTGAATGAATTGATTGCCAATTTATTCTTCCAAACTAAACTTAATCATATGACTTGTATATATATTTGTAATCTCTCTTTAAATCTCTTCATTTTGATACCCTACTCGAAAGGATTGAATAAAAAAATTTTTTTGAAGACTCACAATTTGACGCCAAAAATCCGCAATTTTAATTTTTCAAGAAATTCATGTACCCAGTGTCACTCGCGTCACCAAGATGAATCCAATGACGTATCATTTGTCAAAATCGGTCCAGCCGTTGAGTAGTTACGAGAGGACATAGGAATAGACATACATACATACATACATACGCGTCAAACACATAACCCTCCTTCTTCGCAGTCGGGTAAAAAGGGGGTGGACTCTCCCGTAAAATGAAGGTATTATTCGTTTAACGCGCGATTTCTAAACCGAAAAGCATCCGCCTGGTTTTGACTGGACGTTGCCAGTCCGAGATTTCCTCACTCTTTTTTTTGCGATGTGAAAATGCTTTATACCGTCCGTGGAAAGTTAAGTGGGACGTACTCGCTATAGGATATATAGCATACCAATTAAAACACAAGGGCGTTAATACACTCTGCCGTTATGGCAGCACCATGGGATTGCGGAAATTCAGCCATTACACTACCACCCACCCCAGCCACCAGTACTCGTATATATCACGAATGAAAATTTTGGATAAGAGTGAAGGAGTTAGTGAAGTTAGTCTAACGCTTTAAATTTCGTGATTCTCACTCATAACAACAAATATATTCCAGACTATACTACTAACTAACTCGCGAGCAATAATTACCTCGACGTTTCGGCCACATTACAGTGGCCATGGTCACGACACGAGTAGTGATGGAGTCTACTCGTGACCACAAATTATTACTAGTTTCGTTTTAAAACTTACCTTGGCATGGCTTCACGTGCCATTACTAGCACGCTAGAAGACAAGCTAGCCATTGTGTGCCCATGGTGGTTGTTCAAGTTAATGCCATGGTGGAAACCCGTGTCGTGGAACTCCACATCTATAGAAGAATCTCCTTTTTCGACCTCGTTAGAACGAACTATCCCTATTTCGTTCCAGCACATGTATCTGAAAATAAAACATTTTCATCATCTATTGGTAAACGTTCTTTGCAACTCCGTTTTGTTATTGCTTTTTATGTATTTATTTATATTAGGAATTGAGCGACTGAGCTATGCTCAGAGTTTTTCTTTTTAACTAGAAAACACGTGTTTTCCCAAATACAAAACCAAGTTAGATTGTTTGTTCGCCCCAGAAAACTCCAACATAGTAAAATTTATCGAAAGTAAAGTCGCTTACGGGATCCTCGAAAGAAATAAATACCTGTGTTCTAAGTGTATCGGCGTTGAAGAGGGCTGGAATGGCGCCTGTGGTGGCACAGCAGTAGCAACAGGCTCGTGTCTGGACACAGGCCGTGACGCCTCTCCATCACTGTGTCCCAGGCCTAACGTCTCATTCTTTATCTTCTCCAGCGACACTCCGTTGTCGTCATCGCTCTCGTAGTTCGTTATCAAGTTGTCAACTAAGTCGTTGTCTAAATATTATTCAAGAGTTATTAATAACAGAACATGTAAACAACGTAAGTTTATTTCGACCTTGAGCTTGACATCTAAATCAAGAAAAATAAGGAAAACCAGCCATACAAAATTTACGGATTGATTTTAACTTTTTAATTTTTCTTATGGCATCATTGGTGGCGAGTCCTAAAGTATCAATATTTTAGTTAGACGAAACTGCGGGCTACGAATTGCTTCATATTAAGCAACTATGCAAAATTATTCAGGTCATTTACATTGTATTGATGAAAACTATGCGTTCGAACACAATGTCCAAGCTACATGTATTCTGGGTTGGGTAGTTTTCTGTACTGTTTAGTATGTTAGTTAGATTATCAGAAAATATTGGATACCTAATTATTTTTTCTTATGTGACTCAAATAAAAAAATACAAAGATAAAGCGCGTTAAAGTTCTGGAGAAGGGTCCTGTGACGTCACGCCCGCCGTACTAAAGTGTGGGAATTTTAATAGGCTATCTTCATATCTTTTTGTTTAATTGACAAAAGAAAAATATATGTCCAATATTTTCTGTCTATCTAATCTTGCTGACGGACTCCGAGCAGAATCTCTTAATAAAAAGACATGACGCGCTTTGCCTTTAGAGCTACGAACGAGGTGACCTGTTATCTTGTCTCTAGGCGTATCGCATCCAATGTGTCGTCAACCTTAGATTTATTTATCACACTTGAATACACAAGTATCTACTTGTTTTTAACCGACCACACGATAAGATAATGTAACAGTAACAGAGTAATAAATATGTTATTATTGTATAAACAACAAACTAATCTAGATTATGGAGATATTATGGATAAATATTACTGAATATTTAGTTTGGTGCAATTTTCTTCTGTCTAATGTATGGATTTTTGTACAGTAGAAGTTAACATACATAGTGATATGTACATGTATAAACTGCAAGGAAATCTGTAGAGCCCTGCGAAGCAATTCAATGGTAGTAAATTAAGTATGAACTTACCGTCATCCCTCTCGACCATTTCAATGTTATCATCTGCATCCGTATCAGCCTTGCTGTCTTTCCCATAGCAATTGAACAAGGCACCCAATTGGCCAGATACATCGCAATATGCGAGAACACCGTTCCCTGTTAAAATTACAAAAGTAATATAATTCTACAATGACAGAAGTAGGCGAATAGTATAAAAGCAGGTAGAAGATAAACAAAATTGTCTTGAATTAAATAAAGACCTACCACTTCATACTTTTGGTAGATTGTTGAAATATAACGTTTGAAACTTTTGCGATTCTCTTTTTTCCTCTTTTGACCTTTTACCTCGACGTTTTGATCATATTGCAGCGGCCGCGATCTCGAATCGACTAATTTTAACAACATATATACTCGTAGTTTCAATACAATAATCTGGTAGTCCAGCCAAGATCCAACTCTTCATCGGTTAATGGCATCGATTTGAAATTTGGTATTCGAATGTAGTTTAGGTGGCAATGCAAGTGCAGTCAACAAAAAGTCCAGTCAGCAGAAAAAGCTTGTATTAAAAATGATTTTTTATCACAAACTTATTTGATGTTAAAAACTTTACAAAATAAACATTTACCCTTAGGATTCCATGCCATAGCGGACACATTGTGTGAGGTTGGATGTTCAATGATACCCATACAAGTGCCGGACTGCACTTCCCAAACCGCAATTTGTCCAGCCACAGTGCTGGCCGCCAAGTATTCGCCGCACGGAGAGAACCGGCATTGGGAGATTGCACATTTTATCTAAACAAATAAATAATAATAGGTAAACTCCTACTGGGACCTGGAGAGCGATCTTTGAAACCACATGAAAATTGTGAAAAATTATGCTGGATTCTTTGATGAATTATACCTGTAGATTCACAATCGCGCGCCCAAATATGTCCGAGCCAAATGAGCGCCAGTTTGAATCACTGGCCTAAAATCACTGGTTCAGATCACCGGGATAGGTTAGGTCGATAGGTTGGTCGATAGGTCGATCGGTAGGTCGATAGTAGGTAGATAGGTTGGTAGAATGCTCGCCTGCCACTTTGGTAAAACTGGCCTTCTTTTTTCTCAGTACGTTGTTGTCAAGTGTCAAGCGTTGTGGAGTTTTGCCGCTAGCGAAATTCGCCCGTAATAGAGTAAAGACTGGGTTCAAATTTCGTCTCGTATTATTTTAATTATTTTTTGTGAAATGATTTTATTTGTCACGCAAACAAATCAATAGTTCTGACATTCTTTGAAAGGGATTTTGTTCGGCAATGTGCGTCCTGGTTTAAATGTCATTGGCTGGATTTTAAATGCAAGTGGACTACGTAGAACCGTGTCGCAGGGTTGTCGCACCTCTGCTGACTACGACAAAGTTCTACCGAGTACCACGCAGACTTGTCACGATATAACTGAACATTTTTTTGAGCTCTAGTTTTTGTAGCAATACCATTTTTAAAAGGTCTACTTAATGAATTATACAATTTCAAAATCAATACCCTGGGACCATACTGTCAAACCATCATTATATACTAGTGTTTATCCCCAACTTCGCACGCGTAAATCATAAGCTCTAGCAGCTGAATTGAAATTTCTGGTTTCTAAAAAATTCCCGTGGAATTCCAGAAAATGAAATCGTGGTTTTCATTGACGTTACATTAAAACAATCACGTCATATTTCATTAATCTACCAGCGGTTGTTGTTTCGAGATCTTATGCCTATCCCGTGGGATTATCGGGATAAAAGTAGCCTATGTATTATTCCAGATTTCCAGCTATCTACATATATACCAAATTTCATCCAAATCCGTCCAGCTGTTTCAGCATGAAGGAGTAACCAACATACTCAGTCATTCACTCACAAACTTTCGCATTTAAAATATTAGTCAGTGACGTAACTTTAGGGTGGCAGGGCTGGCAAAAGTCGATGCATCTCCGTCGGTTTACTGCAGGGAAACTTGTTATACTATGCCACCCACTGTGATGTGTAAACGACGTACAATCCTAGGTAATATCAGCGATGATAACAATTATGAAGCTAATAAATATCACCCATCTTCACTATTATTGTCATCACTGATATCACGCGGAACTGTATGTCGTTTACACGTGTATGTATATAATTGCTAAATATGTTCAATCGACTGAGGGTTATTGTTCCATGAAAAATCTCAACAGCGCGATTTAGGAATATTGCCCGACGGAACAGTGCCATCTATTGGAATTTTTTATAACCCAAAACTTACCTACATTATCGAGTGTAGTTGCGAAGTAAACTTAGTTATATAATCACAATTATTTTTGCTTTTTATTTAACAATTATGTTAATCCGAAATCAAAATCTCTAAGAATAAACATACAAAAATTAAAAAAAAAATACAAAAAGATGTCCCATTGAGGATTCGAATGCAAGACTATTAGTAAAAAATAATAGGTCTGTGAAAGAATACAAAAAAAATATGCAAAAAGATGTGAGATTAGCTAGCGATTTGATCGTAGAACAAATCAAATCAGAAAAAAATACAAATGATGAAACATGCAAATCAATGTGAGTCTGAGGATTTGAACCGAGGACGAATTATAATATAAAAACCGGCCAAGAGCGTGAACGCCTGAAATAAGGTTCCATAGCCATTAAGAAAAAAAAAGTAATATTTTTTTAAGGATTTCGTATTTTGTACGGAATATTCCAAGTTTAGGTATATTTTATACTTTAGGTTTTATATTTACTCTTAAACTACTAATAATTGTCAAGAAAACTTAACCATAATAGTTTTCCTTGTAAGTTTTGATATACTTACTAAAGACCTATCCAAGAATACCCCACACTACAAGGTTGGATGAGAAAGAAAAATTACCCCCACTTTACGTCTATGGGAGGTACCTACTCTGAAATTTTTTTTATTGTATCATTTTTTCGGCATGGTTTACATATATATTCGTGCAAAATTACAGCTTTCTAGCATTGATAGTCCCTGAGCAAAGCCGCGGACGGACAGACAGACAGACAGACATGGCGAAACTATAAGGGTTCTGTTTTTGCCATTTTGGCTATGGAACCCTAAAAAGGCTTGAAGTTCAGTTTTTATCAATTTACCAAACAAAATTTAACTTTAAAATGGAGAAAAAGATTAGAAAATTTTAAAAGAATAAACAAGTTCAGTGGTCTAGAATCTGTTTATGTACCTAACTTGAAAGTTCAACAGTCGGGACAGGACCTATTCAAAATCGTAACCAGCCTTAAAATTCTCGATAGTGGGTTTCTTAGTAGAAAAGCGCCAGATGTTCATGTTCAGTTCATGGATTTAAAATTTATTGTTTGTGATTCATGCCTATTTTTTTTATTACTCTTTGATGTTAAATGGCTAGACGGATTTGGATATAATGTACCTACCGAAATTATTTATTGCGCATGTTTTTGTGGATTTCATCACAAATTTAGCAAAATTGTTCCATTGCAAAACAAATGCAATCAGTATTTAGTAGATATATAAAATAGTACAAACTGAGCTGTGTGTGAATGTCATCCGTTGACCCCATGTCTCATACTCCAACAAGATAACCTCCCTGTTGTTAGGGTAGGCCAGGTACCTGCCCTCTTGAGGCTCAAAATCCATTCGACCTGCAATAAAAAACCTAATGAATAAACTCATTAACATCTTTTAAGTCGCGTTTTATTAGTGTGTTTCCGCCTTTAACGTGGTTTCGCCGGAAGACCAGCACTGACACTTATGCTGAGCATTTATGCTGAGGTGGGACCATTTCAGGCACATAGTTTTACTTTTTCCTTTTGGTATTGTGATATGTTGTGTCTTGAATAGATTTTTTTTTTCATTTTCATTTTAAATAGTTTAGTTTTAGTTCAGTTATCATTTTGAAACTTTATAACAATGATGATAATCTTCTAGCTCCTGACATTGTAATGACTTAAATATTTTATTTTGTCTGCTTGGGCTCATGTACGAACAATGTACCTGTAGGTGTCATGGAAAGAGAAGATGGAGATGGAGATGTAGAAAATGATGAGTAACATAATAAAGACAATTTTAAAACCTACTTCATTTTTAATTTCTTAAACCTTTTATTTTTTATCTCTTTGCTAACCTAACACCCTGTATAATCCTAAAGTAATGATTGTAGATCAAAATGAATATGACCAAATTTGTACGAAATTGCATGTAGAAAGTTTTGGACGAAATGATCATTATGCTATTTATACAAATATTCGAGATATGAGCAAAAACCGGGAAGGAGGTACCTTCAACTCCCTCACCTTACACCCTCAGCACTGGCCTCACCCTTGAGGACTTTTAGTATGTTCATGTGGATATCACAAAGTATAACTATACCAATTTTGAAAGCTACATGGATTTTTTCTCCTGTTTTCCGATATTGGGCTTTATTTGATCCTATTAGTTATAAATGGTGTAACTAACACAACTTTGTTTTATATATACATATGTATACAGATTAGTAGGATTACATATGTTATCATCTCAGAAATGGTTCTATCAATTTATGAAATTATATTTGATCTGAACATTTCCTCAGATTTTCGTTTCTAAAAATGCTAACAATTTTGAATTTTGCTATCTATGGCTAAAAAATTATAGTTGGATCTAATATCTGGGAAAATGCATTTAAGATAGATATTCTGATTTTAAAATGCAGCACCATATTTTGCCAATGGCAGAACTATCTGGAAACACAGCAAGCATAAGTTATATCAACCAAAAGTACTAATTATTTACTCACACAAAACTTTAGCTGAATAAAATGTATTTATCTTAGGTACACAAGTTATTTCTTTAACTACTTTCTGTGTGTCAATGTCCCATATCCTCAAAATTTGGTCACCACAAGCTGTGGCACTATATTTCATCTGCGGGCACAGTGCTATGCTGAGAACAGGACCCTTGTGCTCTGACATCACAAATAAAGGGGCACCCCCTTCAGGGCTGCAAATTTTTGCTTCCATATTTTCTGATGTGCATCCTAAAGCCTGCAAAACATGAAAAAAATCCAATAAACTTTTATGAGAAGCAAGTGAGAACATTTATAATTTGCTAGTCTTTTGTTGATAGACCATGTAAATGTAAAATTTTACATTGACAAAGCAAGTCAGACAACAATATAATGTAAGGGGCCAGACCTTGGTCATCAACACTAAATATTTTCTTCTTACTTAAGTATATCATGGAATATCTATGAATGGAAAATGGAGCCGCTGAGCAGAAGGGCTACTCCGAAACACAAAATTCGAAGTTTGTGTTGTGCAATCCCGCTCGCTCTCATATTAAATAGTATAAGTGTCAGAGGGACCGCACAACACTAACTTCGAATTTTGTGTTTCGGAGTAGCCCTTCAGGACTTGTTGTTAAGTATGCATTACAGTATTATTGAACGAGGACTAACAATTCTTCAATACACTTTGTTATTATAACTACCAAGTTAAGAGCACAGCAATATTATGAATTTATTTTGCTTGGATTATAGCAAAAAATATTCAGAGTAATTAAAATAATCTATTCATTAATTGCTTGTACAAACTGTACCCTAAAAATTGGACCACTTACCTCAATTTTACCACTCGACATAATCTGAGTGACAGGGGCCGTGAACCTGGTAACAATACCATCTTTGTCGAACGCAGGGAACGTGTAGGCCTGAACAGCATGATTGTCAGTAGCTACATAGAGCCTCTTGTCTTTATAACAGATTGCTATCGCACTCTCCCCAACACAATGGGAATTTGGGTCGTCATCCTCGACGTTGACCCAAATTCTAACGTCTCCATCATTGCCACAAGTTAGAATATGTCTAAAATAAAAAACATGTATAGTATTTTATCATAGAAACTTGACGGAAAAGATGTAATTAATACCGGCAACAATTTTAACTTACTGTCCATCCTCGGTGTAGCACACATCAGTATGCCCTTCAGCATGAGCATACCTCAGTGGACTACTGACTATTTTCATATTATTAATAGAAACCCGATTGGGAAATCCTTGCAAAAGTTATATTGGTTTAATCAAAGAATTGTCTGTAAAAAAAATACTTCACAGTTCACTTCCTTGATTGGCATGAAAATGACATTTAATTGACTGACATTTAAATTGGCGGGAATATTTTATTTTTATCTAAGTATCTCTGGACATAGACTTATAATACACTATAGACGGCGGCTCAGCGTGCCGCTGAAAGGGACAGGAGACAAGAGTACATGCATAATTAGGGTTACCCTCTCAAAATAATTTACCCCACGTCACATGCGATCTTTTTTAAATTTTAAATTTTGAAGTTTTAAATTTTTATAGACAACTAATACAGGAAGGTACATATTTATAATTCAAGCTAAAGTTAACTAAGTAGATAAAAAGAAAATGATGAAATAATAGGCATTTCATGATTTAATATGTACATTTAAGAAGAAGTACCGTTTTTGGCCACTGTACCGTTTCATCTCAGCCTATATACGTCCCACTGCTGGGCACACGCCTCCTCTCGGAATGAGAGGGCTTGGGCCATAGTTCCCACGCGGGCCCAGTGCGGATTGGGAACTTCACACTCACCATTGAATTGCTTCGCAGGTTTCCTCACGATGTTTTCCTTCACCGAAAAGCTCGTGGTAAATTGCGCACATGAATTTCGAAAAACTCAAAGGTGCGAGCCGGGATTTGAACCCACGACCCTCAGCTTGAGAGGCGATAGGTCAAACCACTAGGCCACCACGGCTTTTGATTTGTTCGGTGTCAACTATTAACTCTGGTTTCCCTTCAAAACGAATAAATCTTCCGCCTTTTACTGCACCGTTTATGGCCATTTATTGTTTAAATATACGTTTGAAATAAATGTATAGTTATAAATCACTACAAACTTTATTCGTTTCAGAATTAACTTTTGAAAACTCACTAAAAATATTATTTTTATATGACTCCAAATGTCAACTGGCCAAAAACGGGCTTAAGGTGGCCAAAGCCGGTACTTTTGCCTATCAAAGAAACGGATTCATTCGTAAATCGAAATTTCACAGACTGAATTTTATAACGGATACCGATAAATGAATTCTTGGCACACACGGGCAAAGACTAGTGTAAACGATAAAAATAAAACATCCATATAAACCATAACATATTTTTATTATATAAAAAAAGCGCCACAGTGGTCGGTCCTGCGTCCCCCGCATCCAACGGATACTATTATCGTTAAAGTCGGAGTGACGTAGTGGCTCTTATGTTCAAACACCCCCTTTCCCCTGGCTGCAATCCACTTCTGGTGTAAATTGGGATTTTCCGGGAAACTGTAATGGAATTAAAATGTTACTTAATACTTAAAAATATTTAATGATATTTATTAGATGCACAACAGAAAATAATACCCATAAATTGTGGGAAAACAAATATTGAAAATCTGGCAACACCGGACAAAATTTATTTGTAGGTTATGATTACGATTATTTTGTTTTTGATTATTTTATTGATCGTATTATGTACTTAATTTACTTTATTTTACTTGACATTCTTTAGAATACTATCTAGCACATAATAAAAAGGCCTAATAACTGTTAAAAACGTTTATACTTACGAATGAAAAGATATGTCGGGCAGTTTCATTTCACTATCACTTTTACACCCTAAAATACTACACCGCACCATATTTTTCTTCAATATTGTTTAGAATATTGAACCACAAACTTTTTAAAGCAATATTGTGAATATTTTATCACGTTTATGAGTATTTTCCTAGCTTTTTTCTAAAAGCGCGAACAAAATCAGCTGAGCATCTGTCAAGTTTGTTTAGCAAACTACTTTGCTAAACAAACCTGACCTTGAAAAAACCGGCACGCGTGGCGAAACAAAAAATCGAATCATTGCATCTCATTTCTTTACACACATTTGGCGTAAGTTACTCTTTTTCTTGTGCGAATGCGACGGAAGCTATCAATTCGTCTAGGGATTCTCTGTCTACGTCTCTGGATGAGCTTAGAAGTTTATATCCATACAGCTAAATGGACTAAAAAAAAAAAACAAAAATTCAATTTGTAGTGAACGTTACATGCGATCTTTAATACTAATTTTACTTTAAGCGAAAGACATATTTTTTTTATATGTGGTTGGATACTGGCAACTACGAACGGACACGTTTTAAAAAATAAATTGTCACAAAAGAAAAATTAAAATCGGCGGGAAGCCTATAGGCGTTAAGGGTGACACTATTTACCGGCCCGGATAATACCACAACGGAAATACAGACCTATACTTGAAACCTTCGTGAGACAAGATTGACAATTCATTGTGCACAAGTGTTGCCACTTTTTGGGTAGTGTTGTTGTTGTTCGTGTCGGCCTTTGTTCAGCTGTGGACGTCTTCCAGCTGATGATAATGATGTATGATTTCGCCGCAAGTGCACGACATCGCCGCGAGCGCGCAATGCTGTCGCTCCGATCGTGTAGCGAGTTCGCTGCTTTAGCGCCAAAAACGCCATTTTGTAGACTTTCGTACAATAATAATGTGTAATCGGCGCTAACGCAGCGAACTCGCTGCGCGCTCGCAGCGACATCGTTGTGCGCAAGCGACGATATCGTTGCGTGCTCGCGGTGAAATCGTTACATGCTCGAAGCGAACTCGCTGCGCGCTCACCTCACTTTCAACTCTCCCACAAATCGCCAGTGTGATAATGATAAGATTAGAATTTAGACCCAGCTTATTAATATAGAGCAAAAGAGAAAAAATGTTTTTTTTTTTTGCGACATTTTTCTTTAAACCCGATTATCTCGGAAACTAGAATCGACAACAAGGTTTTTTTTTCTCCAGATAACGCCACATATGTCAATCTTGTATGGCCCTGAGTACATGGCGGTAAAACAAACAATTACAAAAGTAATCAGATACTTTTGATGCTGACTATATCTATCCACCAGTCTTGAATGGCACAAAATTAATCACCTTCCATCAAAAATTTTTCAGACAATTCATGAAGTAGTTCTGTCAAACTTGCAACTTTCTTTTTTAAATATTGTGTCTTTGATTGAAGTCTCTTAATTTTTATATTTTTCTGACGTATAATTTTTTGTAGTTTGAGTTCTCGTGGCGATTTCTGATTTATGTTTGTAGTACTTATAGTAGGAGATAAGGAAATGCGATCAGTTGACTGTAGTTCAGAACTTGATGTGTGGCATGGTGAATTAGTTGCCCCTCCAGTTTCTATCTTCTCTTTTTTCAGAGGCGGTGGTAATGTACAACAGTTGGATGATTCCTGGGAGTCGACCTATAAAATAAAGAGAAATAATTATATGTCCACTGGGTATAGTGGCATATCAATTTACTCCGGTAGATGACAAAACAATTGTTTCCGCTATTAAAATTATAAATATTTTGCCAGTCATTTAAATAATATAATAGTCAACGATAAATAATAAATATGAATAGTAGATTCAAAATTATAAAAAAAAACTAATTCATAAATTAAATATAAAAAGGAGTGAATGAGCAAAAAATGGGATAAGATAACATTATTGTACACTAAAGCACACGACAAACATTTATCGTTTTGCGTAAAAAAGTTGACTAAACATTGAACCAGGGGCGTAGCTACCGCCGTATCTGCCGTATCAATTATACGGGGCCCCCGGGCGACGGGAGCCCCCGACGTGCGTAAAAATTGTAAAATTTTTGGAAACAGTGACAGATAGATAATTATGATGAATAAATATTTCTTTTAATTTTATGCAAACGTTTTTTTTCTTTTGTGTTAAATTTTTACCCTTAATAAGGATCCCCAAACAAAATTTTATACGGGGCCCCTCCAAGGCACGCTACGCCACTGCATTGAACATTTATTTTTAAATCACTTACATCTAGTAGTAGTTGTGGTAGTTTCAAGGTAGGTATAGCACCTTCTGTTAACTTTCTTTTGTTATTAGATAGCAACAGGAAACAGGATGCGTGGAAATGTTCAGAGCATATCTTGCTTGTCCGTTTGGGTAGCCATGTCTCACGATTTCTACAGGCTTTTATCCAAATTTGTCGGGGGATAGGGTCTTTTGGAAACCTATAGCAAGCAAATACGAACACAACTCCATTACTATAATATATACTAGGTACATAAACATCTTAAGTAGCCAAATTGGCTTATTTATCAAAAATTGGCAACACTGAGTGTCGTAATATTATTTTATACTTCACGTATTTATAATTATTATGATCAATAATTACGTTAGGATATACTTACACATGAAAAGTTACGTTGTCTTTTTGTACACTCGACGTGTCAGACCTTTTTTTGCACCGAAAAACACTACATCCAGTCATTTTAGTCGGAGTTTTCAATGACAGAATGATAATTAACTTGCCGATGACAGATGCCGACTATTGCCGGACGCCGATGATGCCGTCAGTGTTGCCACATGCTAAACCTCAAAATCTGTAGTGTAATGTTTCTAAATCTGTATAAAATCTGGATGGCATCAATTGCCCATAATCTGTATGAAATCTGTATATAGGAAGGGTAATGTTCATGGTACTGTACCATGAACATTACCGAGCGAAAACAAACTACCCGATTTCGCAGGGATTTAGCTGCGCGAAAGTGAGACGCACGCTGTCACGTAACGATAAAATGACGTATAACTAATTGTATCCCCCTCATTTTAAGCTTTGGCCGCGTATTTCGTCATAGTGAAGTGAGTCACTGTCCTTAATATTGTCGATTGCCATAACAAGAAAAAAATAATTTCTGCCAAAGCCATATTAAATGAAAAATGATTAGTTGCCTCAACTTTTTAAAAAATCTGTATAAAACTAGAGCCAAATCTGTAATCTGTATAAATAGCTTAAAATCTGTATAGATACAGATAAATCTGTATAAATGGCAACACTGGATGCCGTAAAATGCCGTTCCGAAATGTCATTCTTAATAACGCGAAACAGCAGACCTTTGACAGAGAGGAAATGAGTTTTTATGCGGTTTAAATACTTAAAAAACTGAAAGTTAAATAAATACCATCAGTTTTTACTTGAAGACGTGTACGGTAAGTGTATGCGACCTCTCCTATTAAAATCAAGCTGTCCCGGACACGGATAAAAATGTGCAATTTGATCATACTTTCTTTGTCTTTGACTCAAACTATCTGTCATGTCATATGTCAATATCTCCCCCCTCTCCATACGCCACCCCCCTCGCATGTACGTATATATTCATTCACTCATTCGTTTGACTAGTTCTCTTGTCTTGTCACTCACTCATTCCATTCAACTCAATTCAAACATTTTGAGCTAAGAAGTCGTACGGTGCGGCCGTTGCGTCAGCTTATCTCAAAATAGAATAATCGTAACAGAAGACGTCGATATTTAAAGTTTTATTAATTGTAGTGCCTTTTAACAACAAGCAAAGGTACCCTGTTTTGTTATTACGTTACGGTTATAAATTAGCTTTAAGTTTCCGTGTTTTAATTGGTGATCATGATGTAATTTTAGCACATTTCGCTATCATCCCATAACCTTGACTTTGAACATTTTTAAAACGCTGTCTGTAAAGTGTGCAAAAAATTCATCGGTGTGCTGAGTAGAGTTCTAAAAACAGTATAAAATTATTTTTTTGTGTGCAGATGGCAGAACAGGGTTTTTTGAAACAAAAGCCGGGATTCGCGACGATCGCTATTCACCACGCTCAAGAACCGGAAAAATGGAATTCAGCAGCTGTTGTTACTCCTATAGTTACTTCAACTACGTTTAAACAGCCGGCACCAGGGGAACACACGGTAAAAACAATATTATATTAAGTAAATATTAAAACTTTTGTTTAGAGAAAAAAGAAAATTTACTTACCACATGGTGAATAAATAAAATGGCACGAAAAATTTATGTATCGCCCTCTCCTTCTAGTCCAATTTTTTTAAATCGTACTTGCAGGGCTTTGAGTACGGCAGATCAGGCAATCCGACGCGTAATGTTTTGGAAGAGTGCCTGGCTGCTTTAGATGGCGGGAAACATGGATTAACATTTTCATCGGGATTAGGGGCCACGACAACCCTCCTTGGATTGTTAAAAGCTGGAGACCATATACTTTCCGGCGACGACGTCTACGGAGGCACCAACAGATTATTCAGGTTAGAGAATTTTATTCAAAATTTAATATTTATATATTTATTATTATTATGAATGTTAGCGACGGACGTTGAAAGACTTTTAGTTCTTTAACTTAAATTAGATAAATAAAAAAAAGAACACTTTTTTCTGTGTCTAATCATGTATTCATGAGTTTTTTTATCCATACTAATATTATAAATGCGAAAGTGTGTTTGTCCGTCTTTCACGCCGTAACGGAGGGACCGACGAAGTGAAAAGCTTGTTTGTAAAATTAAATTAAAACTAACTTTTGTCCACGGCTCGTCCCTCTAGAACTGCGCATTTTTCCGGGATAAAAAGCAGTTTCTTACTAGAAACGTGATTGCTGATTTTTTAATTTATGATTTTTTGACGACATTATTTTTTTAGTACTTACATTTAGGAATATTTACGTATATTCATGAAAATCAAAACGAACCGGCCAAGATCGTTAAGTTGCGAGTCTTCAGTACCCTTAGTGTAAGTTTTCGGTTACAAAAATACGTCTCGATCGCGTTCGCGTTAAAATCTCAATTTGTATGGAAACACGAACATCGCAAACGTTCCGCTAGAGGCGCTCTTCGTGCTAGCGATACGCCAAAAAAGCTGCAAATGGTGTTAAAAGCATGAAAATCGAAACGATTGATTTTTAGGCCATACGAATCAATTTGACCTGTAGCACGAAAAAAAGCGCCAAGCGCCAAGAGAAAGAAAGAAAGAAAGAAAGAAAACATTTATTTAAGAGCGTGTCGGACACGCACGAAATAGGGTTCCGTAGCCACTACAAAATAATTAAGTAATATTTTTCGGAGGATTTCGTATTTTGTACGGAATTTTCCAAGTTTAAGTATATTTTATACCTTAGGTTGCTTTTTCTCTTAAACTACTAATAATTGTCCAGAAAACTTAACAGTTATAGTTACTTACTACCATCCTGAATTTTTCAAAATGTTCCACCCACTGGTTTAGATTTTAGAGGGAGGGGAGGGGGGTGCGCTCGATTTTTTAAAATTGCAACTTTCTAGCATTGATAGTTCCTGAGCAAAGCCGCGGACGGATAGACAGACAGACAGACATGGCGAAACTATAAGGGTTCCGTTTTAGCCATTTTGGCTACGGAACCCTAATAAAAAAACAAAAAAGGAGAGGAGTTATGATATGACGTTATCTTTTTATTGTTCTGAAACCTATCGTATGTCGCATCCAATGAAAGGGCTTACTAAACTAATTCTAGAAATATATCACATCATTATATTATGCCAGTCACTTGTTTTGAATTAAAATAAAAATCATTTTCAAAACATAACAAGTTTGGGCTCCTCCAGGCAGTGATATGGTTGAATCATTATTAAGCAACATCTAAAATGATATGCCACAAGAAAGCAATTTTGAAAATACGGTACACACCGCTAGCATTGCAAATCCATCCGCTCCGTACGGCTCGATTCCGATGCAGTGGACGCGTAGCTTTAGTTAGTGGTCTGTTAGTGTTGGTCTACTCTGTGGTGTTGGTTAAATGCCTACCTACATACCACAGAGTAGATAATATACTACATACTATCGAAAATACCTAATCCTGTTGATAGCATAGCGAACAGGTTTTTGAGCGAGAAAACAAACATGGGAAAACCATGATAATAATATAATTGCCATGATTGGTAGTTTACATTGATTCTTTTCCAAAATTTTCCTTGTACTTAGCTATTTTAAAAACCGGCCACGCGCATGTATGATTCCGTTTAATTCTTTTTACCAAACAGCTGGAAAATGAGCAAGCGGTTCACCTGATGGTACGTAAATGATCACCGTCGCGATAAATATGGCGACAAATATTCAGTATTAATTCAGTTTTAGCAGTACTATTATAATATTCTGTGGTTTTAGTTTTGATCGACTATTAACTGTGCTTACTCGTTAAGATGTGAAGCCTTCTTAGCCGTGATAGTTTTCCTTGTAAATTCATTATATATACACTACCATTGTTATTTTGACATGATCCCCGCCCCGTATCCCCACAACGGCTGTACATTCTACCAGCATATCTAGCAGTCTAGGCTCCTAGCACAAAAGGTCTCAACTCATTCTTGGAGAGCGCACAGAGCTAAAAAGCAGGAAAAAAGGCATCCGTCCGTGCTAACGTTCTTTACGCACTACTTTACATGCCATGCCGCTATAATTTTTAGTCTCTGGCCATTTTCAGTGGTTTCAGAGTTTTCCACGATGTCACCATATTTCACAACAGGCACCAATTAACAATTAGTCATAAAATGGATGACTGGCAAAGACTACAAACTACTAAACTTCCTCCTCATTTTACAATTGTGCAAGTCATTCATCAATGAGTTTACCGCCACATGTGCCTACACGTAAGCACCATGGCATTCCTTATCTTTAGATACTTGCTTCTATAAAACTTCTTTTGTTTCTTTAAAATGTAGATCCTGTTATTACCCATGAATAGGCGAGTTATCAAGCTACTTAAGCAGATAAAACAAACGTATCTGTCTTTAAACCATGCGATGCAACTATGTAAAATATGCTAATCAGTTATATTTACATACTATCGTTTTAAGGTTACGTAGTCCTACCATTTCCGGTCTGTCTGTCCGTCCGTCCCTCCGTCTGCGTTTTTGCTCGGAAACTATTAGTACTAAGAAGCTGTCATTTTGCATGGGTTATTATATCGAACACGCAAACTGGTGCAGTAAATGAAGGAAGTTGTTGTATGGAGACCCAAGCATTAATTCCTCAGTCGACGAAATTTTGCTTGGTTATTGTATAGTATGAGCCGTAACTAAAATATAAAAAATCCAAAAAAAAAAAACACGTAAGTTAGGTATTTATTAGAGATGTGCCGACTAGTCGCCGACTAGTCGGTAAAGCCGACTAGTCGGCCACTTTCGTAGTCGGCGACTAGTCGGCGAATAGTCGGCCAAAAGCGCCGACTATCCGGCTTCTCACTTTGTATGTATTTTTCAATAAAATATACATTTTCATGTTAATGCAGAGCCTTGATTATTTATTAATATTTAAATTTTATAATCGTTCTCATTCATTTTTAAATGAAAAGCAAAGCAACATTTACGTGACCATTGTACATCTATTTTTTTTTTCAGTGTACATTACATTTTTTTTGGCATTTGGTTTTATGGGAATCATTTTTAATTATTTTTGTTTTAACTTTCTTTTTGAAATTAAAAAAAAACATTAAAGTCACTTTAATGAATAATAAGAGTAGATAAAATATTTTTAAACAAAAACAGCGCTTGGATAGGTAACTTACACGCGTCGGTTGCGACTTGCGCGCGAATCAGCTGGTTAAAGAAGCGTCATAGTAATCCCGGAAACTGTGATCGGCTTGGCCGACTAGTCGGCCGATTAGTCGGCTTCTTTACAACCGACTAATCGGCTAGTCGGCTAGTCGGCCAAAGTCATGATCGGCACATCTCTAGTATTTATAAGCTAAAAATCGTCACTACTTTTAAAAAAACTTGTATCTCGAAATGGATAATTTTTCCGAGTGCACTTTATGACCATTACGTCAAGGTTCAATTTCGTTCACGTATTGATTTGAGATACGAGATTTTTTCAAAGTACCTAGTGACGAAACACAAATCTGTTTATATTAGTAATTTAATTTAATTTCTGCTGGGATATTTTTTTTTATATTTCATATATTGTTCCAATAAGTTACATGAGTATGTCTATGTTGAAGAAAGTTTGAACGGAGCATTTTTTTTTTTTGTTTTTGGATATTTACACAATACTCTTTATTTATTGATACTTTATCATACTGTCAAGTTTTTTCGGGCTGAGGAATTACTGCTGGGTCCACTACCTTTACCTATTTACTGCACTAAACAGTGTTGTAAAAAAAAACATTTTATAAGGGGATCTTCCCCTACGTTAAGTGGGGGTGATTTTATTCTCGTCTTAGCCTATAAGTTATCATTGGATAGGTCTTTCAAAGACATTGTAGTACTAAAAACATTTTTCGATTCATTGATCCTTTGCGAAATATTAAGGTTTAAAGTGCTGATTCTCGCTAGAGTCCAACCTCCTCTACTAAAACTATTTGAAAAATCTAAAAAAAAACATAATAGTAGTATGAATAACGAAAAGTAACCTGTCAAAGCTTGGTAGGTTGATTGATCAGTACCTAATATGTAGTAGGTAATCGATAGAATAATAGATACGGAGCTCTACACTGCGTGTGGCCAAAAACGCAATTTGCCGGTTTTTATTATACAAGGAAACGAGGAAGGAATATTTTAATTTAAAGTGAACCTAGTCTAGTGTTGCTACGCGCGGAGTAGTCATGAAACTGTGTAATTTTATAAAATGCCTAGTATCTAAAAATGCAAAATCAAAATCCAAGTTTTAACTGATTTTTTTGTTCATATCCGATTAATTCTCGAGCGTCTGCATCCCCGGAATACCTAATCGATTTCATCGCTCCCGTCGTTAAAAATTTATTCTAACCCAAATGCAACCTTTCCTACGTTTAGGTAGTGTGGGTGGTTTGGGTTTACATTGTGGTTAGATACGCACAAATACCACAGTAGTATTAAATTTCTGGCTCAGTAATATTTATTCAGTGTCTAAAATTGAGAGAATTGAGATGTAAACTTTACATAGTAATAAAAAATGTGTCAAGATTTCCACTGTCAAAGTAATAAAATCGGGTCAATTCCGATTCCTCCACTATTAATTTTGACACTCCTTATTAAGAGTAACTGTTCTCAATGCCAGCCGAAATGTATGTCTTACGGCATTGACATAAGGTTTACACTCAATTGGCGCGTTAAGGACATGTGCAAAATTAGCAACACTGCCTCAATAGAATACATTATCGTTCGTATGATTGCCAAGACAACTAATATAATTACACGCGTAGCTATATCGAACTTAGTACGTAGTGAAGTTCATTGTAATGAGATGAAACTAATGAACTACTTCACTTGGCACTTGTTTTACACGCGGTAACCGTAAAAGAAGTTGAAATAAAATCATAACTTTATAGAAACCACTCCATTAATTGAGATGAGTCCATCTATTGAGCTTTATCTAACTACTTCTTTAAGACTAAATCCTTAATTTACTCATTATGAAAAAGTCCTGAATAATGGAAAACCACATGGTATTTTTTACACACGATGTAAAAATAAAAACTACCTATGACCAACCTGAAATTTATCAAAAAGTACCTACCTACAGAGGATACAGATATTTATGTGTCTTTAGTAAGGCACATGCCGTTAATGTTTTTTTTTTATTTCAACTCAGAAACGTGGCTGCTGCTATGAATATTGAAACAACGTTCGCAGACTTCACAAAGCCAGAGGAAGTCGATAAAGCGATAAAGGAAAATACAAAG
This sequence comes from Choristoneura rosaceana, assembly GCA_037349165.1. Classification (NCBI taxonomy): domain Eukaryota; kingdom Metazoa; phylum Arthropoda; class Insecta; order Lepidoptera; family Tortricidae; genus Choristoneura; species Choristoneura rosaceana. Next base: position 7,396,523 of record JAZBNJ010000026.1, read on the forward strand.
GTATGTACATTTATCAACACTCGTATGTTATCCAAAAGTTTTTTTTTCTTCTATTATATTACTAACGCAGTACTATATGTTTAAGTTTAGGACGAATAGAGCGAGCCTTATCGACAATAATATTGATTCACAGTTAATCGTATCAGCATGTACATAATCAATGCTGTAACCATAACAAATTTAATCGTAATATTTCAAATACACTACCGCCATTGTATACCAACTTTCATCATCTAAGGAAAATATGGTATAATAAATACACAACAAACTAAATAAAAATATAGAGAATCAGAATCACGTATGAAATTATTTCAACGTTGATACCTATCTAAAGGGTATAGCCGTGTAAGGATGGCGAAACTGCCTTTGACGAGAAAGTGGTTTTCCTTTGGCTCGGATAATTGTCTTTACATACGTTGTAATTTGACCAAATTTTAGCCCCAAAATGGGCGTGATTTTTGAGATAATTAAAAAAAAAGGAAAATCGTTTTTATTTTTTATTTACCAAACTAGTGGCTCGATTTTCACGAAATTTTTATATATTGTGTAGAAAATTAAGAGCGTTTTTTTCTAAAAAAAAAATCCAAATAATTTTATATTTAAGTAAAAAAAAATCATTTTTTTAATATTCATAAATTTTTTTTTTTTATTTGCGAGGTGGCGACACCTACCAATATCAGATATATTATGACCCATTTAATACTATAATACATATATTTTTTTCAAAAACATTCATTTGGATCATCAGGTTAAAATAAGCGAATTTGTAACATCTCATACAATACATAGCCTTCCCTTTACTACGTACATGGGCGTTTTCAAAAAAAGTTGTTGAAATGACTTTTTTTTAGAAGTGGATGAAATTTGGTATTCCTGCTCAGAATCAGGAGCACTTTCGATTATAATAGGAGAAAAAAAAATGTCTCAATATTTTTTATTCCATTACGTTACCGTTTTCATACGCGTATCTGTGGCGGTAGTGTAATGGATAACACATAATTATATGAAAAACCTGGGACACTTTTTTTTCCTATTGCAATCGAAAGTGCTCCTGATTCTGATTAGGAATACCAAATTTCATCTACATCTGACAAAAAAGTCATTTCAACATCTTTTTTTTGAAAACGCCCACCTACGTAACATAGGATTCAATAGTAGGGTGGGTTGAAAAAAATTTTTTTTTTATTTTCTTAGCATGGGGGTAGAATTTGTACCTTATGAAAACAGAAAATTTTTCAAAAAAAAAAAAATTTTTATCTAATATTTTGAGGTGGCCCACTCGCTTTTAAAATTAATAATTTATCAAATGAGGTAGTTCCAACAAAAAAAAATTTTTTCGGTCAAACATCGTGGAAGACGTCTAAAAATTGTCGATTGTGATTTTTTTTTACTTATAACTTTCATTTTAATACAAAAGAAAGAAGTAATTTTTTGATTTTTTACATTAATTACAAAAATAATAGAAAATTATTTTTTTTTACTTTTGATTTTCAATTGGCTTTCGAGGGGAGACCCTACAGGTTCTAGAACACCTTTTTAAGTCGCGCCTAAAGTGGTGTCAAGATCACCGAAATCAAATACAAATGGACATAATAGCTTCACAACACTCAAAAAAAGACTTTAAGGCTTTTTGGAAGTCAACGAGCCGGTTAAATGTTAGGTCTGGCCCGCCGATGAGCGTTGAGGGGGTAACGGACCATAAATCCATTGCCAACATCTTCAGATGCCACTTTACTGTACAACCTAGCATATCACCTTCATGTGAAGGGCGGGTGACCACTGGGACCATTATGGATAGACAGGTAACAAGGATATCGGTCTTAGATGTAGACAAATCCATTAAATCTATGTCTGGTGGTAAGTCACCTGGTCATGATGGCCTCAGTGTAGAGCATCTACGTTATGCTGGTAGTCATATCACGCGTGTACTGGCTATGTTTTACTCGCTTTGTATATCCCATTCATACCTACCACCCGACTTAATAAAAACCGTTGTCATACCAGTGGTGAAAAACAAAACAGGCGACCTAACTAGTAAAAATAACTACAGACCCATATCGCTCGCTACTGTTATGGCAAAGGTACTGGACGGTTTGCTTAATGCGCAGTTGAATAAAAACCTTTCGTTGCATGACAATCAGTTCGGGTTTCGACCTGGGCTGTCAACTGAAAGTGCCATCCTGTGCCTTAAGCATACCGCCGCGTATTATGTTGACAGGAATACGCCAGTATATGCATGTTACCTTGATTTGTCAAAAGCTTTTGATCTGGTTTCCTACGATATACTTTGGAAAAAACTAGAGGGAATTAACTTGGCTCCTGACCTTATAGGTATATTTCGGTATTGGTATGGAAACCAGATCAACAATGTGAGATGGGCAGGTACACTGTCTGAGTCGTATAGGTTGGAGTGTGGGGTGAGGCAAGGGGGGCTAAGCTCGCCATCGCTCTTCAATCTATACATGAATGAACTGATCGTCGCGCTCAGCAGTATGCATGTTGGCTGTCACGTTAACGGTGTTAATGTAAATAATTTGAGCTATGCCGATGACATGGTGCTGCTGAGTGCGTCAGTCTGTGGCATCAGGAGGCTACTTAAAGTGTGTGAGGAGTACGCGCTCTCGCACGGACTCAAATATAATGTTAAAAAAAGTCAGTTCATGGTGTTTGGGGTCGAGTCTAAAATACCATCTGTAATACCACCTATCAGACTCAACGCGGTTGCACTAGAAAGGGTATACCAGTACAAATATCTGGGTCATATAGTTACAACCGACCTCAGGGACGATGCTGATATAGAACGCGAGCGCAGGGCCTTGTCGATCAGAGCGAATATGATCGCACGCAGGTTTGCTCGGTGCTCTAAAGAGAGTAAGGTGACCCTATTCAGAGCCTTCTGTTCAACATTTTACACCTGCAGCCTGTGGCGTAAGTTCGCTTTGAAATCGTACAAGGCTCTACAAGTACAATACAATAACGCGTTTAGAGCACTGATGGGGCTGCCGCGATACTGCAGTGCATCGGGGATGTTTGCGGGGGCGCGTGTGGCGTGTTTTAAAACTACCATGCGCCTGCGTGCTGCGTCCCTGGTGCGGCGGGTGCGCGGCAGCTCCAACAGTGTCCTAGCAATGATTGCGGACAAGTATTGTCCGTATATTGCATTTTGCTGTGGACTTCACGCACCCGGCGGCACAGTGGTTGACACATTGAGAAACAGATGATGGTTGACAATGTGTTAACCATTGAGGCCTTAAGGGTGGTGATTTTTAGTTATTTATTATTATTATTATTATTATTGTATTTTATTTTGATTTTTGTATTTTGTATTCTATATGAGTTTCTTACTTGAAATAAATGAATTTTAATTTTTTTTTAATTTTTTTATATATTTTTTTTGGTACTACTTCATTTAATAGATTATTAATTTTAAAAGGGAGTGGGCCACCTCAAAATATTAAGTAAAATTTTTTTTTTGAAAATTTTTCTTTTTGCATAAGGTACAAATTCTACCCCCATGCTAAGAAAATAAAAAAAATTTTTTTTTTTCAACCCACCCTACTATTGAATCCTATGTTACGTAGGTGGGCTTTTTCAAAAAAAAGATGTTGAAATGACTTTTTTGTCAGATGTGGATGAAATTTGGTATTCCTAATCAGAATCAGGAGCGCTTTCGATTGCAATGGGAAAAAAAGTGTCCCAGGTTTTTCATATAATTTTGTGTTATCCATTACACTACCGCCACAGATACGCGTATGAAAACGGTAACGTAATGGAATAAAAAATATTGAGACATTTTTTTTCTCCTATTATAATCGAAAGTGCTCCTGATTCTGAGCAGGAATACCAAATTTCATCCAATTCTAAAAAAAGTCATTTCAACAACTTTTTTTGAAAACGCCCATGTACGTAGTAAAGGGAAGGCTATGTATTGTATGAGATGTTACAAATTCGCTTATTTTAACCTGATGATCCAAATGAATGTTTTTGAAAAAAATATATGTATTAGAGTATTAAATGGGTCATAATATATCTGATATTGGTAGGTGTCGCCACCTCGCAAGAAAAAAAAAAAATTTATGAATATTAAAAAAATGATTTTTTTTTACTTAAATATAAAATTAATTGGATTTTTTTTAAAGAAAAAAACGCTCTTAATTTTCTACATAATATATAAAAATTTCGTGAAAATCGGGCCACTAGTTTGGTAAATAAAAAATAAAAACGATTTTCCTTTTTTTTTAATTATCTCAAAAACCACGCCCATTTTGGGGCTAAAATTTGGTCAAATTACAACGTATGTAAAGACAATTATCCGAGCCAAAGGAAAACCACTTTCTCGTCAAAGGCAGTTTCGCCATCCTTACACGGCTATACCCTTTCTTTAACTTTGTTACATTACTCAATCTTCTTGTTTAAAATGTCACACGTTCTTGAAACTGCATTCTAGGAAAACATTATCGTTTTTAATAATCTTATGTAAACTAAACCAACTAAATATTATGTTGAAATATGCAAATTACGCAAAAAATAGGTAGTTAAGCGATTATACTTTTTAGAACGTGTTATATTATGATTTTGCGATGATAAAGTAAACTTGCCAAGTCAAGATTAATTTATTACGTGATATGATTATAAAATATGTTTTGGTTTAGATTTAAACTTTGTTCATACTGTAAAGCATCAAATTCCGGTAGTTTCACCTGGATAAGCATTTTTTTTTCAAGTAAAAAGCAATCATCAATTGCACTTCTTTAAAATACTTACTTTCCATTGATTAGTAATTTCAACGTATTTAGCACTTAGATCGAGCATTCATTGAATTTATTGTTCCAGTTGGTGTGGCTCGAAACTCCAACCAATCCCAACCTGAAGATTGCGGACTTGGCGACCATAAGCAAAATCATAAAGAATCACGGTCAACACATTATCATCGTAGTAGACAACACTTTCTTGACGCCGTACCTGCAAAGGCCGCTGGATTTTGGAGCTGATATTGTCGTGTACTCTTTGACCAAATACATGAATGGACATTCCGATGTCATTATGGGAGCTACGGTTATTAATGATGATGAGCTAGCGACGCGACTCCGGTTCCTACAAAACGGTAAGTTGAATTTTCAAAAGGATGTAAGGCTGGGTCTGATTTAGGATTGTTTTCGCTTCAGGTGACTTGCATCTGGCAGGAAACATAAAACATACAAATATTCCAAAAAGATACCCAAAATTACTAAGATGCATGCAGTGTAAAGTGCCCCCTGATATTAATCCTGTTGGTGCACATGACATTATTCACCTACTACTGAAAGGAGACTTAAGAGCAATATAGATAAAAGCGATAAAATACATATATTAAGCTCGCATTAACTCAAACATGTTGCTATCTCTCAAGAAAATATTTAATATGTTAGTAGGTATTATCTCTTAATATTATAAACACTGCACGTTTTGTGAAAAATGCGAATAAAATACCTACCTATATCAGATTGATTAATTAGGTATAACAATAATGAAACTATTTTGTTGATGTCGTTAGGAACTGAAAATAGAAGATCGACTTTCTTTTTATTACAAGCTTCGATCAACAATTTAGATAGTCGACAAAAAGTACAGTCAACAAAGAAGCTTGTATTAAAAATGAAATTTATAACAAAAACTTATTTTTTGCCATATGATTCTTAGGAAAACGAAGAAAACCGTCGAGTCCCGCCCGAGCGAGATATAAAAATAATATTCTAGTTGTAGTGTAATCAAATGTCTCGATTTCTAAATGTCCTATCATGTAAAAAGTATCGCAATTGTGTCTGTCTGTCAAAGAGCCTTATACAACGTTACGTATGAACAACAGTGTGAACGTAACAGTAACAGAATATACATTTACTTACAAAAAGTAAACATAAAAAAAAAAACTGTTTTGTGACATAATTCTCACGTCATGGCTTATAGCCATTTGATTATTTTCATGTGTCTAATAAATAACGTTTTTTCTTGCCGAATGGCTTTAACAAAAAGGGGACAAATATTTTGATTCAGTCTAAATTATATTTTACAGCAATGGGTGCTGTGCCGTCTCCTTTCGACTGCTACATGGTCAACAGGAGTTTGAAGACCTTAGCGTTGCGTATGGAACAACACAAAAAATCTGCTCTAGTAATCGCAGAGTGGCTGGAAAAGCATCCTAAAGTTACAAAGGTTCTTCACCCAGGTACGTTATCTTTATCTATCTACATTTTATTATGTATATTTTGTTTGTGTGTTCAGATTTATCATTTATGTATTTGTAGAGGATAATATCTGGAAAATATCATTCACTATTAGTAACTTAAGCTATATTATCTCTGATTCACATAGAGGCATGTCTATCTACCGCTGTTTCTTTTCTTTCCATTCCTCTCCTATCGCATGGCGATTCTTATTTTGGAGGCCGCTGCTCTAAACAAGGACGTGGTACTGCAGTTGAACCAGTCTCGTAAATTCTTAAGCCACGAGTGCCTTCTCCTGCCCACGCTTCTCTTTCCGGCAATCTTCCCCTGGATGATAAGCTGGAGAACTCTCAATTTAGGTTTACGGGATGACCGTAAAAGTAAAAAAAATAGAATTGAAATAAAAAATACAAAAAGATAAAAAAAAAATCCTGATTAATCACCGATTAAAAATCACCGTGTATACATCTATACATTGGGTCATTGACATATTTTTTAACTCTTTTCGTAACACACAAGAAACTTCGTCCATACCTAATGCTTCTGTGCCTTACCCACCCATCTTTAAGTATTGCAATTGAGTTGTTGCACGTGATACCGTTTTTATTTCGCTTCACCTATGACCCATCACTCGCCCATGCTAGTTGTAAGTATGTTTAAAATATTATCATACCCAACGATAACTTCTTTCGTTCTTGACCTTTTGTATCATTTGATAAAACAGATAAAAATTCGCATCGTTAATAACCATTAATAATGATGATAAATTAATTTATCTGTTTTTTTTTTCAGGCCTTAAATCTCATCCTCAGCATGAATTGGCGAAAAAACAAATGTCGGGTCATTCTGGTGTATTCAGTTTCAAGCACAGCGGAGATTTGCAGGAATCTCGGAAGTTCCTAAGTTCCTTGAAGGTGTTCACACTGGCTGAAAGTCTGGGTGGATACGAGAGTCTGGCTGAGTTACCGTGAGTTATTCTGTTCACATTAAAAAAATATATAATAGTGCAAATCGCATCCCGCTTAAGGGGTATAGTCTACTACAAAAGCTGAACAAATAAAGAATGCAAACAGTGTTTGCAATTTTACGACATTCTGAGAACGAATCTACCGACGTACGTAACATCATTGTAGCAAATTCTGTATACCTATATATACTCAGCGGCATAAAATTTGGCCCACTCTTCATACAAAATCACCTGCATAGATTTGAGGGCCAGATCTTTTGCCGCTTAGTACACACATACAAATAGATACAATCATCATTATCATCCCAGTGCAAGGCACCGGTCTCCTCTCATAGCATGAGGGCTTGGGCCGTAGTTTCCACGCGGGCCCATTGCGGATTGGGAACTTCACACACACCATTGAATTGCTTCGTAGGTTTGTGCAGGTTTCCTCACGATGTTTTCCTTCGTGAATTTCAAATGTAATTTCGCACATGGATTTCGACAAACTCAAGAGGTGCGAGTCGGGGTTTGCTTGAACCCTCGATCCTGCTTGAGAGGCTATAGGTCAAACCACTAAGCCACCACGGCTTAAAATGGGGAAGATACAATAATTACTAATTTATAAGGGTCATACTGAAAACCAGCGCTGCGGCTTGCCGTGGCAACACGCTGAGTATGGCCCTTTTTGCTTCTTTCGGCAGAATGTCTTTTTCTATTTCGTTTTTTTTTATTATGTAAGAGTACGAGGGCGAATCAAAAAGTTCTTAGAATCGGATCAAAAACAAATGAAAATCAATATTTTTTTATTTTATTTTTCTACATAATTTCCTTCTTGTTCTATACATTTATTTAACGTTTTTAATTTTTCTTTTTATTTCATCATAGAAAAATGATTTTTTTTGAGTCTCAAAAACTCCTCTACAGCACCCATGACCGCGTTGTCATCGTCAAATTTAATTCCGCGAATGTGCTCCTTTAGTTTCGGAAATAAGTGAAAATCACTCTGAGCTAAGTCTGGCGAGTAGGGCGGATGATCAAAGAGCTCAAAACCGGCTTGGCGGATTGCAGTGAGGGTCATCTGTGACCGATGAGCTGGAGCGTTATGATGATGGAAAAGCACTCCAACACACAATTTTCCTCGACGTTTTTCTTTAATTGCTTGCCAGACTTTTGGGATCAATTCGGTGTAATAGGCACCAGTAACGGTTTTACTTTTTGGTAGATAATCAATAAACAGGATTCCTTCTGTATCCCAGAAAACTGAGGCCATTACTTTACCCACCGCTGGAAATACTCGGAATTTCTTTATTGGAGGGGAAGATGGACGTTTCCAGGACATGCCTTGCTTCTTCGTTTCAGGATCAAAATGGTGAACCCATGTTTCATCCATAGTTACGAAAAGGCGGTAAAAAGTTTCCAGTTCACGCTTGATTATTTCAGGATTACGCTCTGAAACCCCCACACGCAACTCTTTGTTTGCCTGAGTTAACATTCGCGGAACCCATCTTGCTGACACTTTTATAAAACCCAAAACATCCGTTAATATTGAACGTACCCTACCAAATGAAATCTTTTGGGTCTCTGCTAGATACTTAATTGTTAGTCGCCTGTCTTCCAAAACCATTTTCTCATAATTTTCAGTGGTTTGTGCATTAACTGAGGTAAATGGACAGCCGAAGCGGGGGTCGTCTTCACAGCTAGATCTGCCTCTTTTAAACTCAGCAACCCAGTAAGCAACAGTGGAATAGGGTAAAGCATCAGTGCCTACAGTTTGCTGAATGTCCAAAAAAAATTCTTTGGTAGTGATATCTTTCATACACAATCACGGCACGTAACTCATTTTTTTCCATAACGAGATGTTTTAGTCGACTTGTTTCACAAAATATCAGTTTACTACGTAATGGCGGGAACGATTCGAATAAAAGTAACGGTCAAATATTACATGACAATGACAGCTCAGAATAAGAAAAAAAGTTAGTTTAAAAAGTTTATGTAAACAGCCAGTTCTAAGAACTTTTTGATTCGCCCTCGTATGTAATAAGGTTGTCTTATTTTTAATTGTGATTTTTTTTGCTGTGCCGAATTTTGGCAAATCAATTTATTCTTTCTTTCTTATATTTCCAGGTCTGTGATGACACACGCATCAGTGCCGGAGCCGCAACGAGTCGAGTTAGGCATTACAGACAGTTTGATCAGACTGTCTGTAGGTCTTGAAGACACTGAAGATTTAATTCAAGACCTCGAACAAGCGTTCAACGCTAGCTTCTAAAGTTACAACTTAAACGGACTTAACATGTACATCACATTGAAAATTTATTGTAATACATACGACCGAAAACTATTCAAAAGTGTTCACAAAGGGTGAATTTGTTTTATCAACGTCAACATCGTCTGTCTGATACATTTGTTCCTTAGATAGGCGATAAGTGAGTACGATTAAAGGACTAAATGTCATTATCCTCTTATATTTACTTGTTATTTATACTGTGATTGTTTTTTTACATTTGTGACCTCTGCATAAGGCAATAAGGTACGTTTTTGTGGGACGCTAGTGAGAATATTTAGCTGTTACATTCAGTTAGGGAAAACGCAAGGAAAATGAAGTCAAAATTACGATTGGCAGTACGGTACGTGTAACTTTGCTATAACATATATGTATTATCGGGCACTTTCATTCCTTAACAATATGGTACACTATCTATAAATTCGATCCGAAAGAATTTACATTCAAACATATTTTTACAATAGCTGTATTAGCATAAGGGTGAGGCCGAGGTTTTTGCCACAAAACGTGTAATCTGACTGTCCGCCTCATTTATTTTTTAAAATAATGCCTATATATATATTTCAAAAATATCATTGTATTCCCTAACTAATGGTGAACCGCGGACACTGAAGAAGTTGAAATAAATGCATAAACTTGGAGAGTTATAAATTATTTTACTACAAAAAATGACCAAATTTTCGCAAAAACCGGTTGTCCGCTTTTGCAGTAGTGCACTTGCGGAATCAATAAAACCAAATAAAGACATCTTTGTAACTATATTTTTGATTCGAAGTTATGAAATAATAGTTAGCTAGCCACCTTTTAAATATCGTTTCATGTTTTCTAAGAAAAAACATTATTTTTCACACATTTAAAAAAAATATTTAAAATTTTTTGGTTTCATTTCTTTGCGACAGTTTTATTGCGCAACCATCAACTCCCTATTTTGTGGATCTAACCAGTAAGCGGCTTTGTATCTGAGTAGTGGTAACGTTAAGTATACCTTGTCCATAGTCAATGAGGCGGTAGCGGCTATATTTTTCGAGTACGATGTAAATTCGTTCGGAGGGAAATTTGTCCCACCTGTGGCGCAGAGTGCATTTTTTGAGATTCCAACGTAAGTTTTTAATTAATATCTGTTATTGTATTTGCTCGTTATTTATCAAAGTGTGTGTAATCGTTTAAGGCTAAATTAACCTGCGTAAAGAGCTTATTTATCGAATTATGATATGTTCCTTTTGCGCCACAGTCGCGCAGAACTGAATTTATGCCACTTTGCATCACTTTGCGATACCTTTTATTGTGCGCTATCGAATAAAGATGCATGCACACATACGTTTTCGGTTTTCGGGTGTTTTTTTTTTTCTTCTGATGTTATACAATTTCATTATATGTTATATAGATTTTAAAATACAACTTGAAGCGTCATGCCTTATTTTACAAATGACCAAAGTTAGTGATTTTTTTTTGTATAATGTAGGATATTTATTTCCTAACACTGTGTCTTTTCTACTTTCCGCGTATTCGAAATAAATAATAGTATTTAATTTCGATGATATTATCTGAACTTAAAGCGGTATCTTTGCTGTAACAAGTTACTTTCAACCCTTGGTTATGACGAATTTCTATTATATATTAATTCTAGGCCGTGTGGTGTCGGTTGAGAATTACACCACCCCTTCTCTTCCCGTGGGTGTCGTAAGAGGCAACTAAGGGATAAACCGGAGGATGGGCAGCAGCGTCCTCCGCGAACGATCGGGTATTACTGCAGTCGCCAACCCGCCTGCCAAGCGTGGCGACTAAGGCATTTTCCCCCCAAGGTACACGATAAAAATTAAAAACTGAATCCACAAAATGAGCCCAGACCCCTAGTCCCCGGCGGCCCTGCTATTACTGGCTCCGGTAGCGGCCATGGTAACGGCAGGGCAGGGGGTGCTAAAGTTAATCTCCGGCAGAGGCCCGGCTACCAAAAACGACAACCTTTGGCCCTGGCAACATATAACTGCCGAACACTGCGGACCGATGAAAAGATACTAGAACTGGAGGAAGAATTGAGCAAGTTACGATGGGGAATCATAGGGCTGTCAGAAGTCCGTAGAAAGGGGGAGGACATGATAACCCTGAAGTCCGGTAACTTGCTCTATTTCCGAGAGGGCGACCACCAGTCTCAAGGAGGTGTCGGGTTTATCGTCCATAGGTCCCTCGTAAACAACGTGCCTTGTACTCAGAATGACCCAACGATATTCGTTGAAGGTCATACAGGTATACGCTCCGACCTCGACGCACTCCGACGATGAGGTAGAGGCTATGTATGAGGATATTTCCAGAGCCATGCATAGCTCCAGAACTCACTTCACAGTTGTTATGGGGGACTTTAACGCAAAGCTGGGCAAACGAGACGGTGAAGAGTTGAGAGTGGGGAAATTTGGAGTGGTACGTAGGAATCACCGGGGCCACCTACTGGCCGGTTTCATGGAGAAGGAAGGACTCTATATGATGAACTCCTTCTTCAGGAAACGTGAGCATAGGAAGTGAACCTGGATGAACCCTGATGGTGTTACGAGGAATGAGATTTTATCATGTCGACGAAAAAGCACATATTCAATTATGTATATCTCCGTGATCAGTGCGGTTAAAACCGGGAGTGATCACCGTATGGTACGAGGCTCATTGAATATCCAATTCAAGCTTGAAAGGTCTCGACTGATGAAGTCTGCGCTCCGTCCGGAACCTGCTCAGCTCCAAAACCCCGAGAGCTTTCAGCTCGAGCTTCAGAACCGTTTCGAATGCCTAGGTAGCGACGTGGACGATTACAACGACGGGTTTGTGGAAGCTGTTCATACGGTCGGGTCTAAGTTCTTCAAGACCCGCCGTACTAGAACCAAAAGGCTTTAGGACTTCACCATTAGGCTCATGGAGGCGAGGCGTGAGATGACTCTGCAGTCCTCTGGTGACGCTTGTCGCTATCGGCAGCTCAACAGGCAGATCTCAAAGTCTCTGAAGCGCGATGTACGCCGATTTAATACTAATAGTATTGAAGAAGCTATTGAGCGTAACAGGGGCTCAAAGGTATTTACCAGGGATCTGTCTGTTGGTCAAAGCCAGTTGATGAAGCTGAAGACCGAGGACGGCAGAGTGATTTCATCCAAACCTGAGCTATTGGGGGAAGTTGAGAAGTTTTATGGACAGCTATACACGACAACACGAACACCCGTCGAAAATCTAGCTGAAGACCCGAGAGCTAGATTAATCCGACACTATACCGAAGACATCCCGGACGTCAGCCTGTACGAGATTAGTATGGCCCTCAAACAGCTCAAGAATGGCAAAGCCCCGGGTGACGACGGAATTACAGCTGAACTCCTGAAGGCGGGTGGTAAACCAGTTCTTAAGGGCCTTCAGACGCTGTTTAGTTCCGTCCTCCACCAAGGGAGAACGCATGGAACAGAAGTGTGGTGGTGCTCTTCTTCAAGAAAGGTGATAAAACCTTGCTAAAGAACTATAGACCCATCTCACTTCTGAGCCATGTTAACAAGCTGTTTTCCAGGGTCATCACGAAGAACATCGCGAGACGCACGCAGGCTTGTCGAGTTTCAGCCTCCCGAACAAGCCGGCTTCCGAAAAGGTTATAGTACCGTAGACCACATACATGCGTTGCGGCAGGTTATACAGAAGACCGAAGAGTATAACCTCCCCCTTTGCCTTGCATTTGTGGACTACGAGAAAGCCTTCGATTCGATCGGGATTTGGGCTGTGCTACAGGCTCTCCAGCGGTGCCAAGTTGACTACCGGTATATCGAAGTGTTAAAGTGTTTGTACGAAAACGCCACTATGTCCGTCCGACTACAGGACCAGAGCACGAAGCCTATTCCTTTGCAGCGGGGAGTCAGACAAGGAGATGTTATCTCTCCGAAACTGTTCACCGCTGCATTGGAGGATGCTTTTAAGGTTTTGGACTGGAAAGGACGAGGCATCAACATTAATGGCGAGTACCTCACTCACCTTCGATTCGCCGACGATATTGTAGTCATGGCTGAGACCATGGAGGACCTTAGTGCTATGCTCGCTGACCTCAGCAGAGTTTCCGACCGAGTTGGCCTGAGAATGAACATGGACAAGACGAAAGTTATGTCTAATGTTCATGTAGTGCCAACTCCCGTAATAGTCGGAGGCTCTGCGCTCGAAGTTGTTGACGACTATGTATACCTAGGATAGACGGTCCAGTTAGGTAGGTCCAACTTCGCGAAAGAGATCACTCGTCGAATCCGACTCGGCTGGGCAGCGTTCGGGAAGCTTCGCAGTGTCTTTTCATCCAAATTACCGCAGTGTTTGAAGTCAAAAGTCTTTGACCAGTGTGTGTTGCCAGTGATGACATACGGATCTGAGACGTGGGCACTAACGATGGGCCTCACAAGGAAGCTCAAAGTCACTCAAAGAGCTATGGAGAGAGCTATGCTCGGGGTTTCTCTGCGGGATAGAATCAGAAATGATGATATCCGCAGTAGAACTAAGGTTACTGACGTAGCCCGAAGAATTGCGAAACTGAAGAGGCAGTGGGCGGGGCACATTGCACGCAGGACTGATGGCCGATGGGTCAGAAGGTTCTCGAATGGCGTCCGCGGACCGGGAGACGAGCTGTCGGTAGGCCTCCAACAAAATGGAGCGACGACCTGGCTAAGATCGCGGGATCGCGGTGGATGCGGAAAGCACAAGACCGGTCTGAGTGGAGAGCCTTGGGGGAGACCTATGTCCAGCAGTGGACGTCTTTCGGCTGACATGATGATGATGATGATGATTAATTCTATATTTCTTTAACGAAAATCACACACTGTGTACGCATCCTTAACTATTTTGCGTTACCAGTTTGCGTCACTTTGCGTTGCGCTATTTGTGGCAAAAACCTCGGCTTGACCCATAAGTCAAGTGAGGCTAATGGTAGTTCGGAGCAAAAGGTTAGTTAGGTGTGTAATAAAAACATGCACATACAATTTACCAAGAATCGCATCGTATTTAAGACCCACAGTGGAAATTTTAACTTAATTTCCTTATTATGCATTTCTGTAGACCCTGAAATTGTATGCCCACTGTTTATGGGGCGTACTACTTGCTGGTCTTAATTCACTTGGTCTTTATCAACTTTATCATTGCCATGAAATCTGTTCTAGGTATATCTTTTGTTCTATTGTTTTACTATGTGATGCGTGTAATGACTTGTAATAAATAACACTGTATTACTTTGAAATGGTATGGAATGCAGATAACCAAAATAAATACATTTTATAGATTGAATATCGTCCTACCTCATTGTGAATTCCTTGTTGACATTGTATTATTTGAATATTTGATGTATATTTTTATTACAGTTTAATCTTTTTTACCAACACAAAATGTTTGAATGATGCAACAATATAATTGTTCTCATTTAACATTTTCGCAACCTATGTGATCTATTATTTCAATAATATTTAAGTATGTTACAATTTTATTAAGTCTAAGCATTATTTGTCACATTTGTTTATAATCTGTTTTTATTGAACTGGATACATAGTGTCCGTATACTTGTGATTAAATGAAACATGCTGCGTCTATCTTTTGGGTTTTAATCGTCTTCAAAAAAGTGAACAATAAAGTCATTGTTATAAGCATATGATCCATTAATGGTTAACTGATATTGTGGTAAATGAAGCCAAAAACTAAATGATTATATATCAATCAAGATAGTATCGTGAAAGGTAAACATTGTGCAAAACGACAGTAAGATAAACCAAGCTGTTTTACATGAAAAGATCTTATAAAAGAGATTTAAATAGTGTAGGCAACTGTTTTGGTCGGTCGTTGACTGAAATATTTCGAGTTGCGTTAAGAAGTTTTGCCCGACTAGTGACATATACGAAGTACTACTTACTTACTCGTAGGTATATAATATATCCTAACGTTTACTTACATGATATTAGGTGAGCCAAATATGTAGTATGTTATATTTGTAAGTGGGAACGCATCTGAATATTGAATGGGTCATAATATCGAAAGGTTTAGGTATTTTCTGAAACCGTAAACCTCTCAGAATTCTTTAAAACGGCATCGTATAGAACCCCTTAGGTTAGGTTAGATTTATAACAATCTAAGAAAAATACCTTTTCGATATTATGACCCATTCGATATTCAGATACGTATCCTTGTAAGTAGGTATACTGTATACCTACATAACATAGTTTCAGTATATAAATAGGTACAAAAGCTGATGAAAGTTTTCGTTTTCGATAATTCGATAATTTTCTTTTCGTTATGACTGATCTTACATATCTACGTAGAATATAACGATATCATTGTTCTGTTGTTATCATAATTCGCCATCCCAACTGGCTTATGATACCGAACAGTGAGTAAATAACATGGGCATTTCAGTTTCATTGTGTATGAATAAAACACATGTATAGAATTTTTTATCATAATTTAAATTTAACTCTAAATTACTAAGGATTTCTTGAAGATGACAGCGCGATGGGGTATAGTGACAGCGGGTAAGAGCAGCAATGACTTCGTGAATGCGCTTAACTCATTCCCTGAGAAGGGGGATCAGGTCGTGGCAGCGGTAGCGGCGCGAGACCCGCGCAAGGCCGAAGAATTTGCCGATTTACACAATATCCCTATTGTCTTCGCGTCTTATGAAGCCATGGCTACAAGCACCGATGTTATAGGTTAGTGTGTATAGCTTCGGATGATGTAGAGTAAAGGATTCACAATTAAATTGGTGCTTAAATCTTAAGTGTATCACATTTCTTATTACAGATGTTGCGTATATTGCCGCTCTAAATCCTGACCACTTTGCACTTGCCAAGATGTTCCTTGAGAATGGAAAGCATGTTCTATGCGAGAAGCCTTTATGTATGAATCTAAAACAAGCACAAGCCCTTATTAACGTCGCTAAACGGAAAAAGCTGTTTTTAATGGAAGCTGTGTGGTCTAGGTTTTCCCCGGCATATCTTGCTCTAGAAAAAGAAATTAATGCGGACAAATTGGGAGATATTAAACTAGTTGAAGTCAACTATGGACTACCTATTATCAATGTCGAACGACTAAGGTATGACTAGTATGATTATGTACCACTAAATACTAAATTGTTGGCTACAGACATCGTTGCTTGCTTGTGGCAAACTACATATACTTACGTAAATCGCCATGCAGAAAGTCGATGTTATGAATAGTAGGCATAGATCAAAATGGAAAGTCGTGTATCTAGGCTTAGAAGATTTTGACTGAAACTTCACTTTACAAATTATCCCTTAAAAAAAAAAATACTTACGTTTTTAGCAAAAAGGCTTTAGGCGGCGGTGCATTGCTCGATCTAGGCATATACGTGCTCCAGTTCGCTCAGTTCATATTCAAAGACGAGCCGACGAATGTGACGGTAATCGGCGTGCTCAACGATGACGGCGTGGACATCATTGATCATATTATCCTGGAGTACAGCGGGGGCAGACGAGCTGTTTTGAACGTGGACATCACCATCAAACTGTGGAACAAGGCTACTGTCACTGGGACCAAGGGGCACGCTACGGTATGTTCTCAACTTGGCCTTGGGTGGATGTGGTGAATTTTAATTTATTGGAGCTTTTTATTAATGAAATTAAAACTAGATACGCAACAGTATTACGTGCTCTACCTGCTAGCTGCCTAAATAATCAGGCATAAGTGTATCTAGTGTCATAAAAGTACAAAAGGTACACTTTTTTACATAATTATTAAGCATTAGGTACTGCTGTCGCTACTTATTCCTATCTTGATAAAAAAAAATCACACTTCGACTTTCGCACAGTCGGTACCCTTACATAAGTATCTACTTTTATATGCAATTACAATGAAAAAGTTGATATATAAGTTAGCTAATCCATTGTACAAGCTCAAATAATAAAGCTGTAAATAATTGTCCCCCAAAATATATTTTGTATTCATTGAATTTTCAGCTCGGAGACCCTTTCTGTTTTCCCGAGGAGCTGACCCATGTAGACGGTACAGTGGAGAGATTCCCACTTCACAAATCAGATAACATCCCATACTTCTTTCCTAATAGCGCTGGATTAGTCTATGAGGCTATCGAAGTCGCTAGGTGTATAAGAGAAGGTGAGCAAAACCTCTTCCTCTTCCCTACGTACAAGATGTAGTGTACCTACGTAGATGTAGGTAGCTAACACAACTTGGAGAGTGGAGAGTAAGAGAAGTGTTAGGTACTTTAGTATGTCTTCAAATGCAATGGCTTGCAGTTAGAGTAACTTTTACCACATTTGTCACTGATGTCGCGTGAAACGAAAAATCGAGTTGTTGCAGAGCTACTTATCTTAACTATTCAAGGCTCTAGCATCGCCACAAACTTGTAAGTAGGTACTTAATTGTTTAAGTAAAATCTGTGTTCTTCTAGGATTCTTGGAGTCGCCAAGAATGACGCATCAGGAAAGTCTCGTCCTGGCCAAACTGGAGGACACCGTGCGGCGGCAAATTAGTGTCCACTTTGACGCTGACGATAAAGACTACTAAACAATTACTTACCTAATAAATCTAAATTATATATCTCAAAGTGACACGTAGTTACCTCTTATATTCATTTAGATGAAATTTGGTATGGACATATGTGGACACCCTGGGAAGAACATAGAATAGTTTTTATCTCACGACAGTTTCCGCGGGACCGCGATAAGCAAGTTCTTCGTAGAACGAGTCGCAGCTGTTCGTAGTCTGTGGTATCAATAACAAGCAATAAAGTCTATTCGATAGCTTAGCGAACTTCGTGTCTTGTTACTAAAGCTTTATAATATAAAACGAGAGTAAGAGCGTTTTTAGATTATTCGATCCGAACCTACCTACATACCTGCTTTTGATATTTTCCGACCCGATATCGGATATCTGACTATCAAGAAAAAACATCTACTCAACTATCAAGTGAAAACAGATCCATAGTATAAAAAAATGTTTATAACAAAAAATCGAACCGACTAAGTACAAAAACCCTGAAAATAATTTTCTACCAGTCTGAAGTGGTAACTATGGCCCAAGCCCTCTCATTCTGAGTGGCGGCCTGTGCCCAGCAATGGGACGTATATAGGCTGGAACGAAACTCTGAAGTCGGTGCCTCAGCACGAGCCAGCAGCAGTGGACCTATTAGTCGTCTTCTTCACCTACATACCTACGTTATATATTAGACTTCAATCACTCCTGCTGTCTCGTGCTTCATTTTTTTCACGATTTTTAGTGTTGATAATCTAAGATACAATAGTTTAACGTCAACTGCTCGACACCTTTTACAAAAGATTGCTTTTTCTGATTAAGTAGTCGAAATAGTTAGTCTAGCTGCTACTACCAAAAGGAGAAGACGCGGTCGTTTTGGAAGTTGGACGAGGTGAGTCTAATGCGATTTATACGGCCACAAAAATCTATTGATCTTATTTAAATTTGTAAACCAATTATCATTGCATTGGTACATGTAAAATGTGTAACAACATGATTTATGTCATTATGTGGCTAAACGATACAAAAATTACAATTTCAGTTCAAAATCTTATTTTATTTATAGGTACGAATGAAAACTGGATCTATAAATAAATATTCTACTGTTTTGCTATCCCAAGCGAGCCGGTAGAGCTTTGTATTTTTACGAGGTAAAATTATGCTATGTTCCAGGTTAAATCGGGTTTAAGGATTGGATTACTTAACCCGATATTTGTGGTAGGTAGGTATCGGATAAATTCAAGCAAATTCGTTCAGCCCTTTATGCATTTTTTATAGCTAGTGGAGTGAATATTTTCGTTAGGCAACCCGAAGAGTAGAAGAAGCGTGAATTACCTGAAGGGCTACTCCGAAACACAAAATTCGAAGTTCGTGTCGTGCGATCCCTTTCGCTCTCGTATTAAATATTATAAGTGTTAGAGGGACCGCACGACACGAACTTCGAATTTTGTGTTTCGGAGTAGCCCTTCTGGGCCAATCAACTTTATTACCGACACTAATCTGTCCGCGACATTTTTCAAACAATGCAGACTTTTGTAAGTAAATACATGCCATCCTACGTAAGTTCAACCTATTAAACCGTGAAATATCTTGTTGGATGTACGATTTTTAGGTAACGCCGAAGACAATTTTGGTAACGCAGGAGACGCCCAAAGTGTCGGTAAAATAGTTGATTGGCCCACCTACCTATAACTTCGGATGCAACACCTGACAGTTAATAATGTACCTACATAAGCAGCGCCATATTGTACCATCAGCTAAATATATGGTCTTCCACCCTAAATCTAATAATCGTTTGCATGTCATACATATTATATGTCATACAATAATGCCAATAGACGTCCCAACTAGCAAATCATGTCGTAAAAAAGTCAACATTACGTTTCTATTTCAGCTATTGGTCGTAAGATAGATCTGTAAAATGTCGAAAGAAAGGTCTGTAAACGTTCTCTCAACGCGATTTGGGCACACTTCTTTCAGCTTTAAAGTGCTGTAAATATCGTAAGAGTATCGAATGAATAGCCAAATAATTGAAAGAATATAGAGTAATCACAACTCGAATGCTATATAGTTCTATGATAGACATCAGTTTGCCATTATTCCACACATAAGCCTTATACAAGCCGGTATTATCTCTTTCATTCGACTTATTTATCGTAAAAAAAAATTTTATAACAAAAAATAGAACCGACTACAAAAAACCATGAAAATAATTTTCTACCAGTCTGAAGTCGGTGCCTCAGCACGAGCCAGCAGGAGTGATTGAAGCCATTTACTCGTATAGTTGTAGGTGAGGTAGACGATTATAGGTCCACTCCTGCTGGCTCGTGCTGAGGCACCGACTTCAGACTGGTAGAAAATTATTTTCATGGTTTTTTGTAGTCGGTTCTATTTTTTGTTATAAAATTTTTTTTTCACGCTTTTTAGTGTAAAAGATCTAAGATACAATAGTTTAATGTCAACTACTCGTCACCTTTTACGAAAAATTGCTTTTTCCGATGCAGAGACGTTCATTATTGAGGAGTCCTGGTGCTTCACCACCCATTCCATTTCACCACATGCGTTCCGAGGAGCATAAATTGCTTAGCAACTGTGTTAAAGCAATTGAAATTCAACCCATGAAATACTTGTTATTGAGTAGTAACTCCGATGGTCAACTGTGGTCTTCATCATCAGTTCCACTTCACCAAATGATAATTTTCAAGAGCAAATGCACGAGTTACTACTAAATATATCAAAATTACTATAGGTGTCCCTACAACATTTGAAGAGTTCCCTCGATTTCCTTAGGATCCAATCATCAGATCCTGATTCGGTGCTTATGGGACCTAATTGAAAGCATTCCTAGACGAACGCAAAAAAAAATTTTCAAATCGGTTCATAAATGACGGAGATCTGAGGTAACAAACATAAAAAAAAATAAAAAAAAAAAAAAAAAAAAAAAAAAAAAAAACATACAACCGAATTGATAACCTCCTCCTTTTTTTGAAGTCGGTTAAAAATAGCAGCGCGGTTGCAATCACTCGACTTTTTGATCGTGAGAGCGCAAGCAAACGGCAAATTAATTTATTGGAGCAACAGAAAATATAAGTAAAAGTATTTTGCTCATTGATGTTATATTTTATACCACCCTTAATGATTTTTAGGTAACTCTTGACACTAGATCGTAGGTCTTACTTTCATGTGCGGAATAAAATTTTTCGTGTACATTTCTTAAATTTTCGTTAATATTTTCATGGGCCGCAAGATTTTTCAGTAGAAAATTAGTGAGAAATCATATTAATTTAAAAGTTAAAATTAATTCGCCATTATATCATCTTACTCGTCATCCTAAAGCATTCACTCGGCTTTTTAGTGGAAAAATAGAATTGAGAATTCCTTTTTACGACTTTAGCAGCGGCATTTTGTATTAGTTTAGGGGTCTTTAGTGGTGAATGTTAAACCATTATCATTTTATCTTTTATATGTAGGTGATAGTAAAATGGTAGTTTACTTGGATGTGGACAAATTCTTAAATAAAGTGATATAAAACAGCTTATAGAATCGAAATGGCCTTGGAAAGAGATGCTTCTAAAATGTCATGTTCAGTAGAATCGTGAATATTTTCTAATACTGAACCCTCGTTAAAATTATTTGATGGCACTTCACCCGTAGCTGAACCCGATGTAGCAATTGTACGATGAATCCTGCGAGTGTACAATTTATTAATTTTCCGTCGGAAACCACCACTTCTTTTATATTTTTTTCCATTTGTTATAATACATTTTAAATTAAAGTAAAGCAAAGCGGTTTTTATTGTTACGTGCTGTAAAAGATTTCAAATAACGTTTATCCCATTATTACGCTGTGTGATAGCTGTTAAATAATATTTACACGACCTTGGGCCCTGTAATAGATTAATTTAAAGCGTTTTCTCAACTTCAATATTCACGTCGAAAGAAAATCTTGCAGACAGCTATTATATGACATTAAGTGCTATAAAAGTAACTGAAATGCTATTTTGTCGAATAAACCACTTTTACTCAGCAATTGTGCTGTAATAATTGAATGTCGAAATATGGTGCTATAAAAGTTAGTTTGACAACAAATTAGTAATTTGGTTACATTTATACAACCGTCATAAGACATACGGTCACAAGAAGGTGATCGAGAGATATCTTTATACAGCTGTCGAGTAAATGCGATATGAGTTTGTCGAGAGCACGTTTACTAGACATGTTTATGCAGCAAAAAAGCATTCGATGCTAAACAATCCAGAGAGTTGCTTTTAAACGGCTTTTTGATAATGACAGATCTTTCACACGAGTGTCTTTCGACTTAAGGTTGTAAGAGAGAAGCTTATACGGCTTAATTTGCTAGTTGGGGTATCTGTCAACTTAGTTTGACTTTAGCCACATATTCATTTGATAGGAACTTATTTAAAAATTGGTAGACCATTTACCTATTTGGCTGATTGTACCTACATCTTCTCTGAAGGCCGCACAATTCGGTGGACGGAACGGCACAGTATGGGCCTTATCATTATCACTAGAGACCGGATTATATGCAACATAAAAAGCTTGAAATATGCAAGCAAATATGCATGAAAAATGCTTGAAATATGCACGAAAACTGATAGAATATGCAACATTAAATGACAATTTTTTTTTGTTTTGTAAATATTATTCCTTTAGATTTAAGTTTATTGTTAGAGTAAAGTTTTACTTTATTAAGTATGTATCTTTATAATTTATTGTTTTTTAATAAATTTAAAAAATATTAAGATTTAGATTTTTTATTACAAAATCAGCATACATTTAGTAAACTTATCCATTGATAGACGATAATCGATACAGTAACATGTTACGTTAATTAATATTTTTGCAAACATTAACAATCAAGTATTGTTCTAAATGTTCAGTGGTAAGATTATGTCTTCGATTATACAAAAATCATTTAAAATACTGTAAATTATAACGATAATATGCATCATCACTAGATCTTAGGAAAAATATGCTATTAGAGCTGAAAATGGCTTAAATATGCAAATGCATATTATCCGGTCTCTAATTATCACACTAGCGATTTGCGGGCGAGTTAAAAGCGAGGCGAGCGCGTAACGATTTCGCCACGGGCGCGCAGCGATTACACCGTGAAGCGGCAGTGCTTGCACTGTCGTGTTTCGGCGTGAAGAGTAAGACAGCCGATGAAATTACTGGCACTTGAGGTATCCCATCTTAGGCCTCAAGGTTGGCAACGCATCTGCAATACCCTTGTGTTGCAGATGTTTATGGGCGGTGGAGATCTCTTACCATCAGGAGACCTACTTGCTCGTTTGCCATCCAATAGAATAAAAAAAAAGTAAATATGTAAACTTGGAATATTCCCTACAAAAAGGCTAAGGAATTTTTTAATGGCTACGGAACCCTATTTCGGGTGTGTCCGACACGCTCTTGTTTTCTCACGATTGTGCGAAGCCGATCCATGAAAATTTACTTTGATAAATTTTTCATGGTGAAAAGTGAAAAATGTAAAAAAAAAATATTTACTTTGAAATTTTTGATATTCCTTTGCCGCCGTCCAGTTCACCGGGGTGTCGGCTTGCACTGTCCTTATGTGTGCCATAAAAAGGTGAAACGTGATTTTTAAAGGCTAGAGTGGGTGAGCAGATATGCATGAGGACAATAAAAGTTAATTACCTATTTAAACATTAGAAATGGCAGACAAGCCAACTTTCAATGATGTAGCAATAGAAGTATCTAATAATTATCTCATATTGAACTTAATCATAGTTTGACCGCCTTATCACTATATGGACGTGTGCAGCATTATAAATAACTAGGTACTATGAGCGGTAAAGTTTAGTTTCAGTTAAATTACATGTCGTAATACCTAAGTGCAGATTTAATCAAATTTTTAATAACAATTCTCAGATCACATTTACCAGCATTTGGAAACTTGATTTCAAGAGACACTAAGGTGAGTAAATAAATATTTATAATAATTAATGGAATTTAAATCTTGATTGTGAACTTAGTTCACCAGCCAAAACACTTCGCATACAAATAAGTAATAAGTAGTACAACATTTAGTTCACATTCACGGGCAGGGTGCCTACGAAACTACATCATGCAATTACTTAGGTACGTGAGAAAATGACATTCATTTCATTAGGTTATCGCCGTTCAGTGGAGTTCTGCTTCTATAGTAGTTAGAGTACTTAGTCAAAGTTTAGTTTATTTAGTCACTCAACATAACAATTTACATTATATAAATACATTAATGTCAAATTATATAAGAATTTAAGAAAGCTAGATTGGCAATACAATTTGCAATTCTTCAGGTAAATATTTGTTTAAGGTCTTCCTTATTTTATAATAATTAATATTAAGCTAGTTTCCGTGGGAGTGCGACTAATGATATTATGATATCCATTTTCATTTACAGATAATGATTCGCTGGGGCATTGTCAGCGCGGGTAAGGTCAGCAGCGACTTCGTAAATGCGATCAACTCTTTTCCCGGGAAAGGAAAGCAGGTGGTCGTGGCCGTCGCAGCCCGGGACCGCCGCAGAGCCGAGGAGTTTGCTAAACTGCACAATGTTCCAACTGTGTACGATTCTTATCAAGCCATGGCGGAATGTGATGATACTGGTAATAAGCTATTAATTAAGCTTGATACGTTATGACTTAATAATGATTTAATAAGATTGTAGTCTTTGTCTTAATAAGATTTTTTATGAATTAAACGCTCGTTATTAGTAGCAATTTGCACTGATCTGGCCGCCACACATACGACGTAAAATGTATCGATCTCAAACTGAATCTTGATGTTATGTTTACCAGCTGCGGCCAGCCACCGGCTGTACACCTATATCGGTCTTGCCTGTGCCACAGAATAAGTATACTTAGTACCTACAAGTACCGAAGTACCCGAGTATCTATAGACTATTTTATTATGGACTTATTTGTTGCCGTGGTAGAGTTACTTGGACTTACTCTGCTCGTCAACTATTTTTCAGTTGACATAATACAATACCGACACCTGCGCTGAGGCCGATGGGCTGACAGACAGACAACGTAGTGAACTCATAGGAATTCCATTTTTATCAATTAAGATATGGGACCCTAAAAATCACAAGGTAAACAAAAGGCGGTCATTGTTACCTACTACAGAGCAGTATTTTTAGCCAATCTTGGCCTTCGTCGCATTCGCATACGGGAAACAGCAATAGGTATAATGCAGCCTTAGAATTTGTTGAATAGATCTGTATCTAATCAGGCTATTTAAAGTTATGACTTCCATATACGACGGACTAGACTACACTATATTAACATATTGTGTCCTTGATATTAACTCTTTTCTCTCCTGTTTCGGTTGATTGGTATAGATAAGTTGCCTAATTACTAATTCCCCTAAAATTCCAATAAATTAGATATTTTAATCGACTCGTGTGTCCATTGTGCAACCATTAACTCTATAACTTTGTTTTTAGATGTTGCATACATTGGTGCACTGAACCCGGACCACTTCGCTCTTGCCAAGCTCTTCCTCGAAAATAAAAAACACGTTCTATGCGAGAAGCCCCTGTGCCTCAATTTGAAGCAAACCCAAGCTCTGGTCAACATCGCCCGAAGAGAAAAACGTTTCTTCATGGAAAGCGTTTGGTCTAGATTCGCTCCCGCATATCTGTCTCTGGAGAAGGAAATTGAGTCGGGAAAACTAGGAGACATCAAATTAGTTGAAGCCAACATCGGAGGAGCCTTTGATTATATGGACAGATTTTCGTGCGTACCCACCAAATTTGTTTATACGTCCGTTGCGTGCACTGTATGACACCATCGGGACTTGATATCGATCCTATTTTGCAGCAAAAAAGACTTCGGCGGCAGTGCAGTCCTGAATGTAGGTGTATATGTGTTACAATTTGCACAATTATTATTCAAAGATGAGCCAAGTAATGTGACTTCAGTTGGTGTCGTAAACGAAAACGGCGTGGATGTCAGTGAACAAATAATTCTTGAGTATGATGGAGGACGACGAGCACATTTAAATTGCGATATCACTGTGAAAATAAATAGGACGGCAACTGTCACTGGAACTAAAGGACGTGTCATGGTAACTTTAAAATAATTTTAGAAATTGAACACCCAATACATGATTTTCGAAACGTTTAAATGATGAACTTTTTTTGATTTTTAGTTCCTCGATCCATTCTTCTTTCCCAACACCTTCATCCGTACTGATGGAAGCGTGGAGGAATTTCCACTACATACTTCAAACATCCCTTACAATTATCATAACAGTGCTGGATTAGCATACGAGGCAGTTGAAGTTGCCAGGTGCATTAGAGAAGGTAATCAAAAACATTATTCATACGATTTAAACGCAATGTCAGTTTGTCACAAGTATTTTTTTCATTACAGGACTTCTGGAATCGCCGCGGCTTACTCATGCAGACAGCATCATAATCTCCAAGCTCCAAGACATTGTACGCAAACAACTGGGTGTCCATTTTGATGTTGATAACGAGGAGTTTTCTTAGTTTTATAAATACTCAAAATGTTAATTATTATATTTTGCAGCTATCAACTGTGAATGTGTTTTGCAGTTGATTTTTTATTTTGCTGCCCTCTTAGGTAAAGTAGGTAAAAGGCGCTTTCTCAAAAAAAAAAACTTCTGAGTTATTCAAATCATCTGTGCAGAATGTCTTAATCATACATAAGTTACACAATGATGTAATATAAATAACTCGTGTTTTTTTTTAGATACCTATCACCTTTTACGTTAAGAGGGCAGTGTGCATGTAACCATACACGGTGTATGGTTACCATTTAAAACATACCTATTTCTAACATTGATTCATACTATCTTTTAACACGAATTACATTATTTAATTTAATAATAATAATAAATCTTTATTGTTCAAAACACATGTATAATTACAATATGAACCCTGGATACTGAATTTGACATCCTATTTTCATGTTCATTTCGTCTGCATTCAAGCTACTTCCTATATTTAATGTTAGACTTGGGAGTTAATAATCATAATGTGGTAAAAAAAGATATGATAACTTACCGTTATCATGATTCCCTTTGCAGTGCTGCAGCACTTACGATATAAAACTAGAGACTACATTTTGATGTCGGCATTTTTGATTTAGTTAACTAACAGTGCTTACATATAAAAGCAGATAATTATAATTTATATTTATACGTTTGTTAATAAAAAATTTAGCCTTACAGGTTATAGCATTTTTTTCTGTGTCTGACAAAAGCGATTATCAAAGTGACAGATAAAACAAACGAACGTTAAGTTAACAAAACCATAGCACGTGTTTATTAAGAAAACAAGTGCGTATTTTAAAAAGTTTCTTCAATTAGATAATGACTGTGCGTTGGGGAATAGTAACTGCGGGTATAAGTAGCAACGAGTTTGTTAATGCATTTAACTCGTTCCCTGGGAGAGGGGATCAGGTAGTGGCAGCGATCGCTGCACGAGACCGGAGAAGGGCGGAAGAATTCGCCGATTTACACAATATCCCGACTATTTTCGAGTCTTATGAGGCTATGGCCAAGAGTTCTAATGTTATAGGTAAGTAGGTACCATTTATCTTTGGTTCTAGGTAGGTATTTGAGTTATTTCTAATGATAAGATAATACGTAACACACCTACTTACCCGTTCATAACATAACTTCCTTCACCTTCTCCTTAAATATTTGAGAACATTCCTTTGTTATATATTTGTATGTATCTATTATGTGTATCATGATTACATTTTTGTATTATTTATGTATTAAGTATATTGTTTAAAGCACTGTATAGTAACTTCCACTGTCTTTGACTTTTGAACTCAGTCTTTGTCGGAACCTAACTGATTGCTCCTCTCATCCACTCAAAGGTTGACTGGTAGAGATCCCTTAAAGCGATGGATAAGTCCGCCTTTGCACAAGTATCTCAAAGTCTGTCAATTGTCTTTTGTTTCTTTTCTTTTGTACATTGAATAGTTTACATCCGTACCTACATAATAAAGAAAGACGGTTCTTATTTCAGATGTTGCGTATATTGCTACAATAAATCCTGATCATTTCGCTCTCGCCAAGATGTTTCTCGAGAATGGGAAACATGTACTATGCGAGAAACCCATGTGTATTAATTCAAAGCAGGCGCAGGCCCTTATCAATGTCGCTAAACGAAATAAACTATTTTTAATGGAAGCCGTGTGGTCCAGATTTAATCTCGCATATCATGCTCTAGAAAATGAGATCAACACAGATAAATTAGGAGATATCAAGCTAGTTGAAGTGAACTATGGACTTCCTATCGTCAATATCGACAGACTAAGGTAGGCTAAGGGTATACTGATACTTTGTAAGTGGTTTAATTTAATTCAAGATTATACCAGACGATGGCTTGACTACCGAAGGAGACTTGCGGCGGAGTTTCTATCCCATACCCGTAAGAATGGTCTTCTGAGCATGTTTTCAATACTGGTGAAAACAAGTTGTGAAGATTTTAAATAAACCGCATAAAAATATGTAGTCGAGAGCAAAGACTGGACGAAATAAAGATCAGGATTCTTCATAATTAGAATTATGAAAACCGGCCAAGAGGGTTCCGTACTTGCATTGCAATTTGCAATGCAAAAAAAAATTATTTAAAGCCAAAAAAAAAATTTTTTTTCATATTCCATATTCCTAATCATTTCGGCGTGGTTAACACAGTTTAATTGATTACTAAGTCTCTAAGCTATGCCACGGACTGACGGACCCGTGGGACGGACATAGAGAAACTATAAGGGTTCCTTGTATGAATATGGAACTCTAAAATTCAGCCGAAAAATATTCAATTATTTTAATTTAATAAAATAATTTAATTTTTTTTTTAGAAAAAAATCTTTAGGAGGCGGTGCAGTGCTCGATCTCGGCATATACGCGCTTCAGTTGGCTCAATTCGTATTCAAAGATGAACCGACGAATACGACGGTAATCGGCGTACTTAACGATGACGGTGTCGATATCATTGACCATATAATCCTTGAGTACAGCGGCGGGAGACGAGCTGTTTTGAACGTAGATATTACCATCAAGCTTTGGAACAAAGCCACTATCACGGGGACTAAAGGGCACGCAACGGTAAATGAAAAAGATTTTTTTTCACTTCTCATGCTCGTAAAGTTGGTGTTTATGCTGGATCTAGGCGACATAAAATGACATTTTATGATCTACTGCATAAAGTAAAATCTTCGTCCAAGACCAAGGCAATCAGGTGTAAACAGCCACAAACAAAGAAGTTTCAAAATATCTTTTTATTTATATAAAATTAAAAAATCAATCAAATTAGATCAACAAAACTTAAAATTTTAAATTTTATTAGTAATGCGTGAACAATAAAATGAACATAGTAAGTGAAAAATTGTTTCCACTTTTGCTATTTAATTTCCTCTCAATCGAAGTGAAAAGCAGAGTGTTAAACTCGAGCATTAAACCCATTTTCCCCTCGACGTGTCTATCCACTCTCGCCGTACCGGCTCGGGTGGCTAATATATAACTCGTTTTATGCTCTTGTTGTACAATCTACTATTTTTCTATATATACTGGTAGCCTTTTTTTAACAAAACTGTTTTGTAAGGAAACAATTGGAAGATGACAAAAGGTGTAGGTACAAGACTCAAATTCAAACTCATTCAACTTCAAATTATTACATCTTACATACCAAAATATCCTATATTTAAAAAACATTTTATCTTTCTTCTAGCTGGAAGATCCCTTCTGTTTCCCCGAGGTATTAACCTGCGTGGACGGCACAGTCGAGAGATTTCCACTTAACAAGTTGTCTAACATCCCGTACCACTATCCAAATAGCCCTGGATTAGTCTATCAGGCAATTGAAGTCGCCAGATGCATAAGAGAAGGTGAGAACCAGCTGCCACAATCATGGTATTCTATTGTGTTTTAAACCGATTTCAAAATGGGTGGTTATCAAATTGGTTGATTTTTTTTTATTAAATAGAGTGAAACATACATTAAGAGTAATGATACTGAATGAATGGCTGACTGACAGACAACGTACGGCACTGGAGCTTGATGAAGAAGATTTTTAAAGTTAACGCGAAATGTTTTTAATGTTTTAATTCTTTAAAGGTAGTATACGTACAAAATACTGAACGAGTGCGGTTAAATCAACAGGTCCTGCATATTGTCGTACATTCTGGGTCGTCTACCGGGGATTGGTAGAACATAAACAACTCTCATCAAATGACCTGCCCAGTGTACATAAGTGAACCGTAATTTTTGCTCTTTCGCGTGTTAAAACTGTTTATTTACGTTTCTAGGACTATTGCAGTCGCCAAGAATGACACATCAAGAAAGTCTCGTCCTGGCCAAACTGGAAGATTGCGTGCGGCGGCAAATTGGTGTCCATTTCGACGCTGACGATATGGAATATTCGTAATACACTATGTTATCATTATAAGTTTGATTTAAGTTCTGAATAAGTCTGTAATAAACGATAATTAATCATGATGCCTCCGATAATGTTATATCTACTATTTTGCAAAATAAATTATCTAAAAGACCATGCAATGAGAGCTCGAATATTTAGGATCACTTTTGTCACATGATCACATGTCCGTCATACTGTCAAAACCCTTTTTCGCAGAAACACGTATAGGTAAGTATGAACCTTAATTTTTTGCCGTTTCTTCAATAAACATATCTTTAAAGTGTAGGACCTAATTAGTGCTTTTGTTAACTTCAATTTTTGTCGGTTTCTTTTTTTCTTATTTCGTCTAACGTTTGTTTACAAAAGAATAAATAAAAAGGGCATGATTAATAAACATTACTGATTTGATTCGCTTATCGTAATATTTTATTAAAAAAAGCTACACTAGTAGCAACCCTGACTTGTACAGTAAAACACTGCACAAATTTTTCTTCACAATTTAAATAACATGATTTTCTTACAATATTATTAAAGCACTAGTCAGCTAAATCAAACTGTTGAAAGTACCTTGCCACTATGCAGATAAACAGGTTTAAGGGTGCTGCCTTCATCACGGCATCCTCATCATCAGGATTGATTTTGGATCTGAAGTATAGAAAAACATTATATTAGTTCAGCTATGTTATGCTTATGAAGCTTTAGAGCAGAGGTTCCCAAACTTATTTCGTCTAAGGCCCACTTTGAAAACTAGTTATTTTGTAGCGCCCCCATTTTTTTCACCTTAAAAACTTCAATAACATATTAGTCTCGCCTATTGAAGGCACAAAGGTGAAGATTTTTCCTGGGCCCCTCACCGACCCCCTCTAGGCCCCCAGCGCAAGCGCAAACAAGGGGGCGTTATCGCCCACTTTGGGAAAGACTGCTTTAGAGACCCCCTAGCATAGTAAACGTCACTTTAAAAAGTGTATACACTTGCTATGCTATTTTTGGCACTATCTGTGGGCCTTTACCTATAGGAAATACCGGTTATGATTAATGACCAACAATTTGTTCTAAAAATACAGGATAGGGATAAAATCTTGAAATTTCAACTGCTGGGTTTAGAGTCTTCAAATTTTGGACAGTTGTTCTTAACACAACCTCAATGAAGATCATGATCTACATTTTGGGATTTCCCAGGAGATTTTTTTAAAATCCCAAAATGTAAATTGTAACTACCAGACCAAATAGTTTATGCATGTGAAGCCATGGGTAAACTCTAGTTAACTAATGACTGTTTATTGACCCATGTGCATCCAGGGTTTGATATTTGTATAAAATAACATTGGTAATAATTACAGAACAATATTAAATTAGTATTTCGAAGTTAACAACCATGTTTTTGAAACTGTAATGGTACTATTGAACTGGAGTAACCTACCTAATTTCTGCACAGCTCCTAGCCAAGTTTCTCATAACAGAAATAGTATCTGATAGGAGGGGTTGCCATGCACGAGCTAAGAATGCATAAATCCATTGTCCTGAAAAAAAAAACAACAATCATTTTAACCGTAAAATTTTACCTACTTATCTAAAGTCAAACAAAATTGAAAATTTAACCAAGTTTCACTCTTCCAATTCCATTCCATTCGCATTCCAATTCGCCAATAATAATAATAATAATAAATTGTATTACATATTGCTGAATTGAAAAGATCCAAATTAATAATATAGGTATAAGGGTCAATCAACTTTTTTTTTGCCATGGTAACGTCTCCTGCGTTACCTGATAAATGTATGATTTTATGGGGTACAAATCCAATAAAAGTTAGAAATTGTGGTAAGGCAATTCCTTCGTGGCTAATCTCCTAAGCTTGCTAACAGTACAAATGGCAAACATTTTTCTAACTAAGTATATCACTGATGTCTCCTGAGTTAACAGACAGAATAACAACACTAAAAAGTTGATTGACCCATAATGGATAATTAGTAATACCATGTCTACTTTGTTTTCTATTTCATCATCATCATGTCAGCCGAAAGACGTCCACTGCTGGATATAGGCCTCCCCCATGGCTCTCCACTCAGACCGGTCTTGTGTTTTTCGCATCCACCATAATCCCGCGATTTTAACCAGGTCGTCGCTCCATCTTGTTGGAGGCCTAACAACAGTGTTTTCTATTTAAACACAAATTATTTAATTTTACTAAATTTGTGGAACGTTCCACACCCCAAGTATTGTCATTTGGAGTTTGGGAGAAGGGGAAGGAGTGCAATTTCTTTTTAGTAAAGAATCTTATTCCAACATAATAAGTTTGTGGTAGATAGATACATATTCCTGAGTACTTAAATAATTATACTTAGAAGTTTATATAGAAATATGCTTGAAGTTTTTTATCCACAATCAAAGTTGAATAAAATCATAAACCAAACAGTTTCATCATGTGTCATGGTCTCTATTTATGTCGACATTGGCAAAATAGATCTTGCTAAAACAGCAAGGGTGAAGACCATAAAAAAAAGTTATTTACCTGTTTTGTGGTCTACAGTCTGCCCTGGTTCAACTTCTTCCAGTATTTCTACAAGCATTTCAAGACCTCTAACTAATTTATCAGGTTTTAATCCAAGTGCACATGATAATGTAGGATCATTTCTTTCGAAAAATAATTTCCAGCCTTCCAGTGTGTCGTCTCCAATTTTTACTGGTTTCGCTTTCGCTTCCATCTTTCCTGTTTTCATTAGCATTACTAGTATTTTAGTTAGATCTGACCGAACCTCAGAGAAATCTGAAACCTGTATTTTCTGCCATTCTATTGTTGGTTTTAGTTTGTCGGGCGCTGTTTTTGTACCTGCGGGCTGTAATACATTACGGGAATAAAACAGAGCACTAGGAACAAAGCAATAAAAACATGACAAGGAAAATAAAAGAATTATAGAACTATAGAAATTACCTCTTTGTAGAAACGTGACTGGTTTTTTGCAAACCGTGAAACATCTTTATCGCATACGGTTACTACAGCACACTGCTGGCGTTCTTTTATGACTTTAAGAAGATATTCTTCGCCTGTGATGGGTATCTCCTTCATTTCCACGTCTGGACTAATTTGAAAACATTTCGACGGCTCCTCATCATCGTTTTCCGTATTCCTATCGTTATAAATTACTCGTTTTTTCTCAGTACCCATTGGAACTATTTGTCCGCTAGGTAATAGAATTTAATAAAGTTAAGTAAACCGAAAAAAAAATTCTCTTCTCGTGCGTTATTTATTTTGACACTCAACAATTTATTTGACTTGACAGGAGAAGGAGAGACACTCTTACCACCCGGCCCGAATAATACCGATATGGAAATACCGACCCTGTTTTTCGTGTACACGCCAATTAAAGCTAAACGGCTACTACGAAATTCGAAAGTCTAAGTTCGGATCGTACCGTTTCTTTCACTCTCGTATCAAATAATATTAGCGTCAGCGGGACTGTATGAACTTCAATTTTCCCTTGTCAGTTTCTTTCTATGGGCAAGTTAGTACACGAAAAACATGGTCGGTATTTCCATGTCGTTATTATCTGGTTCATGAAAGAGTGTCACCCGACTTGACTACACGACATGACAGCACAGCTGTACGACATAGGCTTGTTGAAAATATATCGATACATCGATATATCGCTATTATACAATACAATACAAT
The DNA here is from genome assembly GCA_037349165.1 of Choristoneura rosaceana. Taxonomy (NCBI): domain Eukaryota; kingdom Metazoa; phylum Arthropoda; class Insecta; order Lepidoptera; family Tortricidae; genus Choristoneura; species Choristoneura rosaceana. The sequence continues at coordinate 7,430,531 of JAZBNJ010000026.1, forward strand.
ATAAATACTCTTTATTGCACACCAAAATCAGTACAAAAAACTTATTACAAACTTAGTATTTTTTTAAAGTATCGATATTTTTGCGAGATATTTAATATTTCGATATATCTGTCATAAATAATAGATGGCGTAGCTAAACATTTCAACTATCAAGTTCAAATATTTTTACCCATACCCGTACCATATCCGTCTGTGATACAAAGAGAATATAACCACTACGTTTTAAGAGGCGGGACTCCCATACTAGCGAATGGAATCGAGTTTGTATTGAGTCTGCATGGCAAACCATTACCAAAATGTACGCCAAGCCAAAAACAATACTACCAACGCCAACGCCAAAAAACAATACTACCAACATAACAGATTTAAATAGTGCAGCATGCTAAAGGTTTGCGCTTTTTATCGATATCGATAAAATGGTGAGGGTTGAAATACAGGCTTAGGTCAACAATTTTTGTAATCAAATTTAGGTTAAGATCGAGTCCACACTTAAGTCGTATACCTACACATAGTATTGGATTTAGTTGTGGACCCAAAATAAAATACAAGTTTTCTATTGATTTCCTTTATTTTTTTCAAAGCCCTGTTTTCAAAGTGATCTTCACGTATGTATTTTAATACATGTAATTTTTTTATGGAAACATTCACCAAATCTTCTTTTCCCACTAGTTTGTGCCCTGCATCTGAAAACATTTTATCGTTAAAACAGAGGTATTTATTTTTTTAATTTACGGTTAAAATGTTATGTAATCACTAAACTCAATAATTTATCCAGGCTGTGTGTGTCTTGTCTACCCATGATCAAGATATTTTCAACTGCATTGAAATATCGGAAGTTTGAAAATGCCTATAATTATGGTCATATTGCATGCAAGTTGTCATAAAGTTCCGATCTTTCTTCTTCTTATGTAAAGTAATATTAGTTGCACTGATAAACAAATAAGCCTACAGTTATCGATAGTTGTAGTACACATCCCTAGTGGACAATGATAAGGATATTAAATATCTATTTCCCTTTGTTTATTTAACTTGCTGCTATAAAATATAGCTAAAAGTATCTAAGATAATACTTACCGGTTCTCGTCAAAGGGAAATTTTGCCATAAAAATCCTTTTTTCGTGATTATGTCGACTTGTTCGATTTCCACAAATTTCACACGTTATAAATCGTCTTTTCGGTGCCAATTTCACAAAATATGTTTACGTCAGTCACGTGTCACTACTTTAGAAAACAATTAAGACGAACTTAAATAGAAATCTAAAGAAATTAACGAATAAAGTATGCGAGTCACAATCACAAGCTAAGCAACATGCCTGACATGACACTCATGACAGTTGACCTGACAGCTAAACTGTACTGAGCAAAGAGAATATAACCACTACGTTTTAGTTTATATTATGGTAATGGTTTGCCATGCAGATTCCATACAAAAGTTTTTTTGTTCTAAGTTGCGCGAGACTGCTGTGATATTCTAGGTTGGTTGACTTTGACAGTTGGTTGAGCGAACTCTATGGTTGGACTGACCGATTAAAATTTGCGAATGCGAAATTGTTGAAGCTCTGAAATAGTTACTTGCATTTCTGTTTTTACGCAAAACTAATGTGATTTCTAAGCTTTAGAATCAAAAGCGAAGACATTATTTCCTTAGCTGAGATATGTCTACGTCAAGTAATATCTCACAATCTACATATCCATCAGAACCCGAAACACCTCAAGTAAGGATTGCATTTAAAAATACCAAAAAACAACATAACAAGTACATTTTTGTAGAGGCACGAAAGTAAGCAATAGATGAATGAGTTAGTTTTAAGGCCGAACAGAAGGGGAGGATTTCGATAATACGAGTTCGTCTATTGCACTTTTGGACGAGACTAAACATTGTGCTTTTCACGATCACTGCGAGGAAATAAAAATAGTGTAGATGACACGCCAGCACACCAGGAATGAAACTCAGAAATTATATTCTAAAAAGTCGCATCATATTATGAAATACATAATATTGATTTAACTTGTTTTTGTTGTGTTACATTGTTGTCGTGTTTTGTGAGCCATAAATGAGTCCGCTGTTAAATGTACAGTTTTGGGTACTGGATTTAGGTTACCTGTGGCCACATTTTTGAACAGTGAAAAATTATATTGTCATACTGTGCGGCTTTTTATTGTGTTTATATTTTTATAGGGAACAACGAAGAGTCGCATACAAGCTTTGGACCAATCCCTTAACAATGTGGATTTAGGAAGCAGCCCTGAAACAACATTAAAGGAAAAGGAAATGCATCAGAAGCGTATTCAAGCATTAAGAAAACAGCTTGAATACTTAAAGGTTACTGAATGGGTCTATGATTATGACAAAGGCTTTATACAGTAATTAGATACCCTTAAAAAGTAAGCCTATTTTAGCCGTAGTTGTAGGTATAGTTATAAAAAGAACAAAATGTTGACATACATCTTCTCCTTCTTCAATAACATTTTTGCAAAACAATCCGTGGATGACGATGATGAACAAACTAAAGAAAATTTTCTAGCAGAACAACTGTTGGACATTGAAATTTTAAAAGAAGAGCAAGTTGAGACTGAAACAGTAAACAGGGAAATTCCAAGAAATGTGGCATGTTTCCAGAGGACAGGTACTAATTTAATCTGATTATATTTACAATCATTTTGTCATTAATTATTAATGGCATAAATTATGTTAAATAGTAAAGTTAACTTTTCATTTGGAATTTAGCTTTGGCTTTATTACTGTACCAAGAGAACTATAAAAAAACTATCTTATATCTGACTGTACCAGCTCCATACCAAATTTAATTTAAAATGCTTTAGTATAAGCGTAAAGAGGTAACAGACCAACAGAATTATTTTTACATTTATATTATTAGTAAGGATGGATATTGGTTAAATCTGTTTTTTTTTTATTCAACTGTATGACAAACGAGCAAGTGGGTCTCCTGATGGTAAAAGATCACCACTGCCTATAAACATCTGCAACACTAGGGGTATTGCAGTTGCATTGCCAACCTAGAGGCCTAAGATGGGATACCTCAAGTGCTAGTAATTTCACTGGCTGTCTTACTCTCTTTGTCTAATTGACAATTTAAAATATCTATATCTTAGTATTATCTAAGATATTTTAAATATTCTTCTACAGCTTAATTTTCTATTTCTAACAAATTATGGATTTAGTTATCTAAAATAAGTTGATTTAATTTTTATATTATTTGTCAGACAATAATGATACATTTGAACAATAAAAAAATATCTTTAAAATATTCTCGGCACAGATTGTAATAAGATTGAGGACTTAATACATTTTTTGGTGGAGTGTGTAGTGACTAAGGATAGCCGTGAGAGGTATTTGAGTGATTTGGACCTGTCCAATGGTGCAATGAATATTATTTTGAGTAGTCCTGTATCGGAAAATGCAGTACGAATTTACAGGTTCATCAAGCACTCCTTTGCAGCCAGATAATCTGGACATCGCAATAGGAGTGTTTGATGAATGTGGCCATTGAGTCTCAATGAGGCTGGCATAGTCACACAGGTGCACTTAAGCCTCAAAAAAAAATAGAAGAAAAAAAAAAATCTCACCATTATTTTGGGTGAGATGGGCTGTGTCCTGAAAAAGTTTGAAAACACTGCTCTTGATGTCCTGCTCTCGAGATCTAGATATACTGTAGCTTTCTCTGATCATCACACACATGCTCTCATAAATAAATAAATAAAAAATAAATAAATTTAAAAATAAATAAATAAATTTATTATTATTATTATTATTATTATAAATAAAAAATAACCTCTAATTTAATTTTTTCTCTCCCTCTCTCTAGGCTTGGTTACATTTGTAAGCGATGAAAACTACATTCTCATAGATGGACAACTTTATTTTGACTTGTCAGCCTCTTCTATATCATGCCAAGTCAATGACAAAGTCTTATACCTGTGTTACAAGGATGACAATGACTCCATAATAGTAGTGAGACTTCTGGAGAATCAAGGAATATTCTGGGGTGATTCTATGGATACTGAAGAAAACCAATTCCAAGTGATTGAACATGTCATAATAGGAGAGGTTGACTTTAGACAGGAGAGGCTTGTTTATATGAAAGACAGTGATTTGAAATTTGATCTTGATGATGTGGAGGCAGGTTTTATACCAATGAAAGGGGATTGGCTGGAACTGAGGTGCAGCATTCAATGGCGGGATGATAAGCCTGCTGACATTTCCGCTGCCCAGGTGAGTTTGGGGCAGTTATCTTCACTTATCAGTTGTCTTGTTTTGTTTGTTTTTGTTATTTATTTTCTTGGCAACTTTCCATCGTATGGTGTTTTTTGGCGACAAAACGTATAGGCGCCAGTGTCGTCGAAAGCATGTTAAAAATTATACATCTAAGTAGGTATTTTAATGTGTGTGTTTGTATGATTGTATATAAATATGGTGATTCCAAAAAAAAACAAGTTGTATGATACACTACACCACAACATTTTATCCCTAGAAAGTTCTTGTGGGACACAAATGATGAAACGAGGTTGCAATCAGCAGCTAATGTATAATAATGTTTCTTGTAAAATTTCATTCAATAATTTTATCTATGAGAACTCCTTAGAATTGACAAAAAATATTTTTTTCAGGTATTGAAAGTAATCTCATTGAAACCCTTGAGAAGCAAGGTGAAAAGTGCAGTTGTTACCAGCTGCTCTGGGGATGCAGGGATTTGTGATAGACAGTTTTTTTTTAACAGGCAATCTTTGCAAAATGGGACCATTCCTAATGTTGGTGCAAAAGTAAGTACTTGTTATTCTTACTTTGTTACATTGGCATAGCTAGGTAACCAAAGGCCCTGGGGAAAAAAATAAACACCATCTAAAAAGAATGAATGAATATTACTAACTTTCTGGTGAGCATAATTATATCTACTGACTTCTTTTTTCACAGGTCATGGTGGAAGCAATTGAAAGCAATCAAGGTGCTTGCACTTGGAGAGTTATCAAAATGATAATTACTGATAATCAAATAACACAAAATAATACAGAACCCCAAACTTCTGAAGAGAATATCACACTAGACCTGGAACAAGAGAAAAAACTTTTGGTTACCCATCCAGTCAAATTTGAGAATGTCAACATCCACCAAACTGCAAATATTACATTGGATTTTACAAACAACAGTGATCAAACCTATTTTATAAATAAGTGGATTATGCTCAGTAAAAAAAGAGACTCCCAAATTGGTGTAAAACCAATTCTCAATCGTCCATTCAAATTATTTCCAGGACGTACATTTTCATTCACAATCACATGCTATCCTAAGTTTTTGGGTAGTACCAAGGAATGCCTGATAATTATGTTCAATGGGTTTCAAGTAAAACGATTTATAGACATAAATATTGTCAGTGACAGTGTAGCACAGTTGAATTGCAATACAAATAATGCAGATTCAGGAATTAAATCTGAAGTAGATAAAATAAACATAATGAAAGATGTGCGCAAAAACAGAGAGAAAAGTTTTATCCCAGGTGTGAGACCCGTGAAACCACCAAATTTCATTCCAGTGAAAGTGGGTGCATTCCCAATACCTGATAGAGTATGGGCAGCTGTTCTAGGTGACTCTGAACAAGCAATTTATGGTAATGATTATGACAAGATATTAGACCGATTGGAAACAGCATTACCATGCTTATGCCAAGAATTAACAGTCAGTAATTATCTCGATAGATGGCACACATTACTGTACATGGAAGAAATACAGGCAAACATTAATATGAGGGTCTATGACATGTCAAAAGTGTTCCTTATTCACTGCCAGGAGTATCTTGGCATAGAAATTAAAGGTTTATGTGAGAGGAGGCCTAGTTTGATTAAAGGGGACAGAGTGATTGTTAAAGACACCTGGAGTGTCGATTCTACACAGTACGAGGGCTATATTCATGCTATTAGAGGTGATTTGGTCTTACTAAAATTTAATCCCCAGTTTCACGAGACTTACACGGGAAGTGATGTATCAGTCGAATTCCATTTCAACAGATCACCATCTAGGAGAGCTCACCAAGCTATCAATTTGGCCATCTCCAATTTAGGCCCAGATATACTGTTTCCGACCCGCATCGTATCTCGCCCTCCGCAGGCTTCCGCCAGTGACGTAAGCAACCTACAATGGTATAATCAGAAACTAAATCCTGGTCAAAAGGCTGCTGTAACAAATATTCTCTTGGGAGAATGTCGTCCAATGCCATACTGCATATATGGGCCTCCAGGAACAGGCAAAACTATAACTGTTATTGAGACCATATTGCAAATCATCTCTGTATTTCCAGACAGCAGAATTCTAGTAGCGACTCCATCCAACAGCGCGGCAAATCTGATCGCCGAAAGGCTCATCCAATACAAAGATAAATTGTCTGGTTCTGTAATTCGACTTATTGCCAATTACCTGCTCGATTCCGAGAACTTGCCTGAAGTTATTAAGCCGTTTTGCGCGACCCTTGACATTGCTAGAGAGGAAACCAGTAAGCCAAAGTATCAAGTCAGGAAAGATGGAATTAATCTGAACTGTCAAACTTCGTTTGTCGGAAGACACCGCGTGACAATCGGCACTTGTTTTTGCCTTGGGACGCTGGCTCAGATGGGTCTACCTCGCGGCCATTTCACACACGTCATCGTAGACGAAGCAGGGCAAGCGACAGAACCAGAAATCATGATTCCCTTAACATTTGTAGACAAAGAAAGTTGCCAAATAATTCTAGCTGGCGACCCAATGCAATTAGGTCCCGTAATCGTATCAAAATACTGCGTAGAGTATGGCATGGACGAATCATATTTGTCGAGGATCCTACAGACATTCCCGTATCAGAGAGATTTTGAGGCATATCAAGATGGATTCAACAAAAAGTTGGTAACCAAGTTGAATTACAACTACAGATCTCTAGAAGAGGTTCTGGAACTGCCTAGTAAAATGTTCTACGACGGTTCCCTGGTTCCGGAAATGGATAGAAGCGAAACATGGGTCACTAAATGTATAAATACTTGTTCGGAAGTTTTTGACTCTACAGAAAGGGTGACTGGTGGAATATTCGTTTATGGCATCAAGGGTGTGAATGCGAGAGCTGAGGACAGTCCTTCTTGGTTCAATCTTGAAGAAGCAGCAATGGTAGCCATGACTACTTGTAAGCTTTACAAGCGGAATATTACACTTGATGATATTGGTATCATCACACCCTACATTGCTCAGGTATTTATATTTTTTATTGCATTTTTAAATTGTATCTAAAGCTAAATATTTGATTCTAATAATGTTATGATTGGTTATGTGGAGTCTTTTGTATTTTTTTTTGTGTCTGTACTCCTGTCCAGTGGTATTGTAGGGATATGGCACGCAACGCGGAATGCTGACGACCTGGGTTCGATTCCCAGCGCTGGTCTATTTTTCTGGTTTTTCTGTGTTTGTATTTTCAATCTAATGATGTTTACAAAAAATTTCAGGTAAAGTACTTGCGTGTGCTCTTTGAATCTATGGGACTTCCACAGCCAAAGATTGGTACTGTTGAAGAGTTTCAAGGACAGGAGAGGCCCATTATACTAATATCAACAGTGCGTTCCACTGAAGCATACTTGCCAGAAGATCGAAAACATGCTCTGGGCTTTGTTCAAAATCCAAAACGATTGAATGTTGCCTTGACTAGGGCTCAAGTTGCTGTGATCCTTTTTTGTAATCCGCATATTTTGTGCATGGATCCTCTGTGGGGCAAAGTAATCGCACAGTCTGTGAAAGAAGATAAATATAAAGGATGTGATTTACCCCATATGTTTGAGAATGATAATAAAAATGACGACTTATTATGTTGAAAAGGAGTTTTATTTGTACGCCTTGGTTTAAAGAAATCAATTGTAGACGAAAACAGCGTTGGGTGTCAGCCGTCAGCCGCTGGCGGAGGAAGAAAATTATTTTTTTTCAAATCATCTTTGAAGTCTAGGGAAGGTTTTTATGAAAAGAAAAACTGAAAAAATTGCTGGGCAAAAGAAAATGCGAGTATGCAAGTGCGGTAATTGAAGCATCACCTGTGGGTTTTAGTAAAATTTGTGGAGTGATGCGAATGTTTGCCACGCAATTTTATTTAGGCGTTTTATTTTATCAATCCCCTTATTTTGCATGCTTGCCTGATGGCTGGAAAACGAAGATGATGTTTGGACCTATAGTATCTGAAATAGGGACGTTTTCTTCTAACATGCTCGCCAGTGTTCTCGCTGTGCGTGCCGACTTGCTTACATGTTTGCTTGCTTTCTTGCATGCTTGCATACAAGCTTGGTTACACGCTTCCATGTTCGCTAGCGTGCATGCTTTTTTGCAAAAAAATATCTGAATTGGTCCAGCCGTTCTCGAGTTTTGCGCTTAGCAACAAATTTTACGATGCATTTTTATTTATATAGACGTAGAATAGAAAATTGCTCAGAAAATTGTTTGGTAGCAAGACTCGTAAATGCTTCTGCAAGGCTACTTTATACGAATGCCTAAAATCGAAGTTCGTGTCGTTCCGTCCCTCTGACGCTTATACTGTTTAATACGAGCATGAGAGAAACGGACCCATACGAACTTCGATTCGATTTTCGGAGTAAGCCCTCTGTAAGAAAGCGCATAGATAGAGCCACTGTCTATGATATCTATCTTCGTAAACGTAGTAACAAACGTCACGCTACGCTCGACAGGAAATATATTTTTTACTTTTTATTTATCTCTAAAATTGAAATATCTCGTTCTCCAAATGTGATATATTATTAAGAAACTTTGTCCACCGAAAATCATTGACGTTATTTTGTATTAAGCTCCATTTCTTATAAGAATGGAGCAACCGAACGGCGTAGTTTTGTGTGACAATCTCATAAAGTGGTTGCAGACTCTGAATCTAAAGGCTAAACATGGAAATCCATCAGGTAAATCGTAGTTTTTATCCAAAATCATACTTTGTATAGATATACCAAAGCCCTACTTTCTTTTTCCTAAAACTTATTTATGAAGCGTCATTCAAGAATGAATCAATGGGATAATGAAGACAATTGTCTGTCTGTCGTTCGTTTGATTGGGAAATGAGCACAGGCCCCTTTGCTGGTCATGCTCACCCTTCTTGCGCCTTGTCACAGCGAAGCGACACATTCGCTGTTTTGAGCTTCAGTACCTACGCTACACCCACTCCCTGACTAGTCATACCAATGGTAGAGATTGCTGATAAATATTCACAAAACTGAGAGCCTATCAATTTAAGAATACAGTGTTGTTAATTTATCTATATAAATAAAAATGATTTGTAAAATGTGTTGCTAAGCGCAAAACTCGGGAACGGTTGGACTTTTTTTGTTGTGTTTGTTATTATCAAGAGATAGAGGTATAACTAGTTCAGAGAGGTACCTGCATATAACCACACAAAGTTTAGCTCTTTAAGTGGTTATCTAAAGCTTTCATAAAAAGTGAATGACATTTATAAGACATTTATAAGACATATGGTAGCCAGAAAGACCCAATTATGTTATGTTGCTGGGATACTTTTTCAAGAAATAATGCTATCATTATTATAATAATCATCATCTCCGGGCGGGCATCACCGTGAGGTGAGCTTTTAGTTGCTGAATGTAGGAACATGTTTTGGGTAGGGATTGAAGCTGTACTTCTGTACATCTGTACTTATTCTGTGTTATTAGTTCCTATTCTGACATATTTTTTGTAAATAGAGTGCAGCTAGCGTACAAGGTACTAAATGGAGTTTAAATTACAGAATTATCTGATGGGGTGGCCATTGCAGAGGCTCTCACACAGGTCGCCCCAGAGTTTTTCTCACCATCATGGAATACCAAGATCAAAACTGATGTGGCACATAACTGGAGGTTGAAAGTTAGCAATTTAAAGAAAATATTAGAAGGTGTAGTTGGTAAGATCAAAGTTTTACCTATTATGTTTTATTAAGAGTAGAGAGTTGTACAATCACCTTTGTATATAGGTTGTAATAAGACTGAAGACCTTTATTAATTTTCTTTTGGATTGTGATCAGAATAAGGACATCAGACACAGGTATTTGAATGGTACAGGCTTGTTCAATGGAGGTGTAAATGTAATTTCTAAGTTGACCACTTTCAGAAGAAGCAATGCTGATTTACAGATTCATTAGACAGGCCTTTGCATACAGAGACGTGGTTTCAGTGCAAGGGAGAGCGTAATATCTGTAGTGTGGTGTATATGTCACATTTGGTGTACTAAAGGTACTCGGTCGGCCTGGCATGCTAGTTTATATTATTGAAATGAAGAACAAACATTTTAAGTCCACAAATAAATGCTAGTTAGTCTGTAAGGGCTATGATGAGTGTGTATGGTACAGTTAATAAAGATTATTTTGCAATATTTTACAAAGCCACATTAATTTAGTAAACACATTTTTTTATACATGCAATCTATACCTATAAAAGAGTACTGAGACTACTAAAAGACTGACTGACAGACAATGCTCAGCCATAGAGCGCTAGTAAATTTTTTCGATAGTGGAAAGAAAAAAAAATTTGGGAAATGATTTTTTTTTATTTCAAAATTCATTTAATGAAAATACTATTCTAATGAGTATACTTGAGTAAGTAATAATAATAAGCGTTTGCTAAATTATGTTGTCTTGTTTTAGATTATCATCAGGATATATTAAATTTAAGTCTGCAAGAGTTTTCACGGCCTGATGTCGTGAATATCGCTGAACATGCTGACCCATCTGATTTAGGAAGATTACTACAACTTGTCCTTAGTAAGTATTTACAGCAAGTTCTGACTGTGACCAGAAATTTAAGACATATTTGTGTTTTGATGTAAATCATCCGTTATAGACCAAGGGGGCTGCTATAAAATTCAAACTTTGCATCGTACCGTCCCTCTTACACTCTCGTATTAAATAACTCAGCAGTACAAAATTTCCTATTTTTGCATAGGGGGAGTCTGGGAGACTTGCCCAGATGGGAGACTTGAACCATTTCGAATATCTAATTCAAAATTCGCGCCACCGGCACCACTGATAGCTCGTGTTGTACTCGTACACAAGACTCAACTAGTAGCGCCGCCATATTAGCCGCCATTAGTGCGGTTTAGTAGTAAACGGAGTAAACATGTTTTCGTTACCAAAAAGTAAAAAATATTATTTTTGTAATTTTACGCTATTTAAATGCTTTAATGGGCGAGTGCTGTTATTTTATCTTATCATATTGACTAGTTAATGTAGTTTTACCAACAATGAGCGTTTTAAACATTCGATGTAAGAATTTAGAGAAGCGGGAGACTTGATCAATGTAGTAGTGGTAGTAGCACAGAGACATGACCATATGGTTTAATCCTCCGCACAGCATTTAAATTTATTGCTTTGAATTTATGTGATTTCGGTATCCATTATATTAACCATTTATCTCTTATAAGATTTTTTAATAAGTTCAGTATCTGGGTGTCCGAGCTCCGCTCGAGCTAAAACTCGGTACCAAGCGTTTTTTCAGAAATAATACCAAGCTGGATTGATTTTTTATCTCCAAAAAACCCTTACATACCCAATTCTATCGAAATTGTTGGAGCCATTTCAGAGATTCTGATTATATATATACAAGAATTGCTCGTTTAAAGGCATTAGATTGAGTTAATTTATGTTTAACATCGTAGTAGTAGATAATAATCAAAAATGTAATCTAATTGAGTCATACTTTAAATACATCAGAGTTTTTTTTAGAATAGATATTTTTAATTAAACAATAATGTTTTTCGCTATTTTCTCTAATAAATAAATATATGGTCAAATCTCCCGCATCTCCGGATCAACTCTTCCATGGGTTGGGGAGACTTGAGCCATATTCCAAATTTTATAAAAAAAATTGCCAAAATTGTAATTATTTTTTTATTAGCATTTCAATAACACCTAGCGATACCTATTTAGGCATGACGTCTACATGCCAAAAATCGGGCTACTGCCACTTACGGTTACAACTTTAGCGGCATAAGAGTAAAATGAGGTCCAAGTCTCCCGGACTCCCCCTACATATTAGCGTCAGCGGGACGGCAAGATACGAAATTCGAATTTGGCACTTCGTAGTATAGGGCCAGTATGGCGAGGTGTTATTTATTTTTCTATTTTATAAATATACTATTGCTTTTTGGGGTTCCGTAGCTAAAATGACAAAAATGAAATCCTTGTAGTTTTGCTTTCTGTTTTTCCCTGCCTCAGGTTAGAGGCTGTTAGAGCTAGAAAGCTGTAATGTTGCATGGATATTTGTAGGATGTAGCAATTACACCGATAATAACTTGGTAAAATAAAGTGTAGGATAGATTTTTTTTTAGGATACACCTATAGACGTAAAGTGGGGAGGATTTTTTTTTCGTGTAACCTTATAGTCTGAAGTATGTTTGTATGTATGTATGTATGTAAACTCTTTATTGTACAAAATAAGTAAACAAACACAATTTGACAAACAATGAGATATATGTATCAAGGCGAACTTATCCCTTTAAGGGATCTCTACCAGTCAACCTTTGAGTACCGTTGGATGGGTCTTTTAAAATCATTACGGGCTTGTGAATACAATTTTTCTATACTTACAGAGATTCACTAGAGAAATATTCAACTTTCGAAAAATTTTAGTGAATGAAACTTTATCAGACACTGACTGATAAATCTGATAAGCTATACATTTCATTTGTCACGTAATTGAAAAGATAATGAAATAAGCAAGCAATCTGCTGTCCAGCCCTTATAATAACAAACAAATAGTGCCTATTGAATTTCAATGAGACATTTAAACAGTTTTTCCATTGTTTGACTGTATCAAGCTATGATATAAGTTCTTGCAGGGCCATCTTAGGCCATGAAGGGGTCAATGTGTGTATATAGTCGACCAAAAACTTTACCACCCCAAGGTTCACTTCAAATGTCAAGTGTCCAAAAACGGGCTTAAGGTGGCCAAAATCGGTAACATAGAAATAAACTACTACAGGTATACTAATATATGCATTCACATACAAAACATAATATGAATAAAATACCCAAAAGGTAAATATTACTTGTGTAAAAATAGCGTGGTAAGTCCCGTTTGTGGTATTTTGACTATGAGTAAGAATCACGAAAGTTTAAAACGTTATATAATATGAATAATACAATAATACATAACAATACAATAAACAAAAAAAGGATGTTTTCAAAATTTAAGGAGAATGTGTGAGCCACGTTTATCTATAACTATCCAGTCATCTATAATGGTAGAATTAGCTTCTAGCACTCGGCGGCCGCTGCCGCGGCACGCTCGCTCGGCTCGTGCTTGAAGGGCTACTCCGAAATACGAAATTCGAAGTTCGTATCGTGCCGTTCCTCTCACTCTCGTATTAAATGACATAAGCGTAGGCGGGATGGTGCAATACGAACTTCGATTTACAAATTTCGTGGTAGCCTTGTTGTTTTGGTTACAATTGAACTTAACGCGCTCCACTTCGCAGCGCTCGTCGCACCTAAACTTTCCGATTCAAGTAATCATACTTCGGTTGCCTAAAAATTTTTTGTAATCAAATTGCCCAGCGATCACGTAGCAATAGTCATAATGACCAGGCAATGTGATGAATAATAAACTTAATAAAGTTTAGGAATAATTAATCACTTGGCCCGGTATAGCTTGTCATTATTCATAATGCCCGGGCATTCCTGGTTGGACTACCAGGATGTCGCTACCAGATTATTGTATTGTCACGCAATTTACACAAGTATGCCAAATTTTAAGTCAATCCGACTACTGGAAGTTGGTCGAACTTGCAAGATTTGACTACAGACGGACAGACAGACAGATAGACAACAGGACAGGTGAAAGTATAAAAAAGATTGTAATGAAAAAAAAAAACAGCGAATGATCAATCGGTATCCCGTGTTTCGGTTTTTCGGTGCCTCCAATCTTTTGGATATTTCGCATTCTGTTGCTTGTATTTTTCTTTTTAACCCCCAACACAAAAACAGGGCTGTTAAGTTTTACGCTAATGTCTGTCTGTCTGCTTTTGGCGTCGTAGGTCGTAAGCAGGTACAATTAAAGTGAGAAAAGTTTTTCCATGTCAAAGTTTTTATGACATTGGCATAAGATTGATTTTGACTTCGCCTGTGTAGTAACTTTCTTCACCACATCTATACCTAGACCAATTTCGATGCGCTTTTTGTACGTTAAAGCAGGTTTACATTAGTTCCATTTTAAGTGGAAGTAAATGTATTATATTTTTTACATATGTATGATTATTAATGCCTATGACGCAGCATAACAATTTTTTATTCCATTAACTCACTCGTATTTGAATTATTTAATTCTGTCTGACACCAATTTGTAGGTTGTGCTGTTAATTGCGAGAAAAAAGAGGAGTACATCACAAGAATAATGGAATTGGAACTGTCGTGCCAGCGATCCATAATGCAGGCCATACAGGTATGTTAATTAATCATAGTTGCTCATTCAAGTAACTTCCTTCCGTTTACCCACGGGATTTGAGAAAGTCGATCCTAATATTAGTTATGCTGGGTCATGCATGCAGTCTGCAAGAAGCGTAACTTCAACTAAGTATTTCGAAAGTAATTGATTTAGTAAAGATTTTTAGTATAACTAGCTTTTGCCTGCGGCTCCGCCCGGGTGGTATTCGGTTATTGCGCGCTGTTCCCTCGGGAACTGTGCATTTTCCGGGATAAAAAGTAGCCTATGTCACCTCGGGCCCATAAACTATCTCTGTGCCGAAAATCACGTCGATCCGTCGCTCCGTTACGGCGTGAAAGATGGACAAACACACAAATATACAAACACACTTTCGCATTTATAATATTAGTATGGATATTAATAACAAGTTTTACTCCATGATTAAAAATACAGCGTTTGGATCTGTGTATAAGTCTTTATCCTTACCATGAAGGTTAGTTTAGAACCCCAGGACAGTTTTTATTCTGGAAAATTACATAGTTCCTTCGCAGACAGAGTCGCGGGCAACAATTTAAATTGTATGGAACTGTAAACCCTGAACTAGGTTAAACCTCTTCACCGCCAGAGCCATCCAGTCGTGACAGCCAATGGAATGCCTCACTTCAACTCGAAATTAACCCTTCTCCAATGCAATTAAAAATCAAGTTGATTTGTTGCTGGTTTTTCTGTGCCATACTGAGGACGTCACTTCGTTTGTTTTGTGGCGGTAAAGAGGTTAAAGACACCATTATACTACAATCGTAATGTAGCTTTTAAGATTTGAAATGGGTGACTACTTACTTAATTCGAATTTCCTCAAAGCTAGTAAGTAGGTACTAAAACATTGTTTTTATTTTGGAATTTTTCTTCTTGTATCGGGGGGCACGGCTGTCCCCGTCAAGTCGAGCACGGACGTACTATCCTTTTTTTCAAAGCGATTCGCGGCACATTTGATCCCCCTGTAACTTTGTTGACGATAAGTATTTGTGTCAAAATAACATTGGAATTTCAAGGCACTGCTGATAAAACATTTTTGAGCAGTTTCTTAACATCAAATGGCGACATTTTTCGTAAGAGAAAACGCAGAGCAACTGTGTTTCTTCATAATCTGTACAAACTGTACCTAATCTACAAAATGAAACAATCTAAGCTGGTCGTGAAAGTGTATACCCTCAGCCGATGTTAAGTAGACCAAAGTGTTGAAACAGTCTTAAAATGAAGTTTGTTTATTGTCCTTACAACAAATCAACGGATTCACCGGTGAACGGTAGGACCGTTCATCGCGTTACGCAACGTGTCTGCACAATATTTATTTCGTAAATTAGGCAAGCAATTAGCAGAATTAAACATGCACCTGATATGCAGTTGAGCATACAACATAACTGTACTACGGTCTACTCTAATTCCGTCATTATACTAATTCATTCTTACACTCGGTTTGACCGTTGCCACATGATGCTTTGAGCATCGCCGATCTATTTCTACACATCTTTGCATGTAAGTTTTACTTTTACTTTCTTAATTTTCAATGTGTGCTTATCATGTAAAACTACCACATGTATTAAACAATCATCAGCTCAGCTAGCTAACTAACCGTTAAATATTATAATTTTCCCGATCGTGTTTGAAATTCAAATAAATTAGGTATCTCGAGTAATATAGAGTTTTTTTACGCTTTCCGCTTATTAAGTAACTATTTAATAGATTACCCGAGCTACTTGTTTTATTAATAAAAATATACTCTAGCTTAGTTTATTGGGCGCTTCGCACGCTTTGAACAAAATATGCGTAATTTTATCTTGTCTATCTCTAATCTATCTATCTATTTTATCTTGTTTCTTATCTTTTATGTTGTTTATTGTTGTTTGTTGTGTGTGTGTTTTTGTCTTGTCTTGTCTATTGTTGTTGTGTGTTGTTTTATCTGAATTGAATACGTTATTTGACTGTTTTTTTTTTCTTCAAAACTTCGCAATGCCTGTTATCGAATAGAGAAACAATTTTTTAGTTACCTTTACAAATAACAAAGTTATAAAGGTTTGAATCCAAGATTAGACAGAAAGATATACTGGCATGTGATGTCACACGCAAGTAGCGCCATACTTGCTGCATAGCAAATTGAAAAAGGGACAGATATATAGATTTTTCAAAAAATCACTATAAATCCATTTTTCGACCGATTTTAGTTTTCTTGTCGTCAAACACTCTCTGTATACCTATCTTTATTTTTATAATAATATATAAAACATGGCAAATTTAGGAGTTGTCAAATGCCGTATTGAAAAACATATTTTCATTTTACAAATGTTTGTTCAGTTGTTCTGGTAGATTTAATATGCAAAACATACTGTCGTATGTTCACGCTTCCCCAATAGTTTAGCTGAACCCACCCGTGCACCCACGGCTAGATTCAGCTCGCTGGTAATCAGCCGCCCCGAGCACGTCACGTCCGTATCACACGTTTATGCAACCTGTAATTTAGTGCAGTCGACCACTTTTCACGCGCACTATAATCGGATTACATCTATGGACACGGTATTACAATATAACGTCGATCGTTGCACGTGTGTGTTGTTATATGTTCTTACTCAATAGCTCTTTCGAAGTCGCATACATTTTTTACACAGCCAAGAAACTGTATATTTTAGTTACGCTTATGTTATGTCCTTGGATCACGAGAGTTGAAGTGATGTGTGCTGTGTCTAGTTAACTTTTGATTGTGGCGGTCGCGTCGGGCGATGAGCGCGCGGAGTAGACAATGTGCGATTAAAATATGCGGCGATAGAGATCAGTGATGTGCTCAAGATAGTGTTTGTTTAGGAACTGGAGACATTGACCCTGGGCGGGAACCGCGCCAGTTTGCACCAGGGGGCGGCGCCCGAGACGCCCGACGCCGACATGAAGGAAGTGCTAGCGCAGCGCTGCCATGAACTTGACACGCAGGTTTGTTTGTTTACATTTTTGTTTACCTTTACATTGTCAGTGAAGTATGCATTGTTTTTTTAAATGACTATTTGGTTTCGAACTAAAATCATCAAAGAGTAACTTAGTAATTTAAAAAGTTTATTGAGTTGTGGTTTGTGGTGTAGTATGTTAGCAAACAGTTAATATTCCTAATTTGCTGCACTGTAGTGGAAATGTGAAGCGTTTGTATCTAATTCAGTCTAGCGGTCTATGACCTCACCGTCTATGATTGAATTCCAGCAGTTATAAGCAGTTCAGCGTTACTGTTCGGTGTGGGTGAACAGACACTTTGACACATTTCCACTGATTCCATCCGATATCCATAATAAGCTTATTATGTATGCGAGAGCGTTACTCGCGTGATTGAGCCGGATAGACAATGAGAATATTTTCTAAATATTTTCCAATTAGTCGATTCTAGAACGAGTTGCTTAGGCTTAGATACTTCAATTTAATATATACGTATCTTTTATTTATTTAGTGCAGACACCTGGTTTTGAGACTTTCTAGTTTCTAAATTACAATTATGCTTAGCTGATACAATAATAATTAGTTACTTACTTGAGTAACACAGTTGCTTCACAAAATAAACTTACAAAAGCATTTTAACTTTGTGAACTTTTTCGTCGTCACGATTGGTACACAAGCATATGTATAAACGTGAGTAAAGCTCGTGTTTACAAGATATTTTAGCCTCCTAAGTCCTCGTGTACTATATAAAGTAGAAATCAATTTTTAAGAATGACTGCTACATGTACTATGCGGAGTGAAAAATTTACAATGAAATGAGAACTCTAAACTGATTGAAATCATTTTCAAAATCGATCTGTAGAACTATGTATGTAAAAAATCAGGATTTACGGTTGAGTGTGCATTACTGATGGTATCGACAGCGACACATTAGTCGCTCATTAGACGCGTTCCTCTTACGCTCACATAAAACGAAATATAGACAAAATTTTGGATATAAATGCGTGGGTGTGTGAGGAGGCGCGCCTTCTCGAGTGAGCAGATCTATACGTGTTTGGTTTAAGATCCTTCAATCAAGAAGAGAAGATAACTAATCTAATACTCAACGCCTTAATGAGTGAACAGATCTGTACCAGTGTTTGGTTTAGGTGAAAATTCTCCAAGAAGAGAAGATGACGTTGCTGAGTGAGGTGGCGCGGCTGACTGCCGAGCGGCAAGTCGCGGGCCCGGACGCCGAGCTGGACGACTGCGGCGCGTCGCTGGGGCCCGCGCATGAAGGCACGCTCCGCTATAGGTGGGATAATTTAGACATAGAGTAAGATCACATAATGTTGTGCATGATGCCTCCTCCACATATCGACGGATGCGTCGGCAGATGGATCCGCAACCATATCTTCGGATAAATTGCGATCCGTCCACACATCGGCAGACGTGTGGACAGGCGCGTTGCTTTCGCGCTGTCACCCTTTGATCCGTGTCGAAAAACCGACACCAAACGGATGAGTGGCAAATGCATCGGCAGACGTTAAATACCTACCACAGAGAAGCAAAAACCACCCTCTACACCTCGGCGGACGCATCCGCAGATACAATCTGCCGACGCATCCGTCGATATGTAGAGGAGGCATGACGTGTATACAGAGAGTAAGATCACATCATGTTGTGCATGACGTGTATACAGGGTGTAAACGTTAAGTGTAGCCAGTTGATAGGACCTTTTGCAAGGTCCGCCCGGGTTGCTACCACCATCTTGCTCGCTAATCCTGCCGTGAAGCAGCAGTGCTTGCACTGCTGTTTCGGCGCGGAGAGTAAGACAGCCGGTGAAATTACTGGCACGTGAGGTATCCCATCTTAGCTCTCTAGGTTGGCAACGCATCTGCAATATCCCTGGTGTTGCAGATGTTTACGGGCCGTGGTGGTTTCTTACCATCAGAAGACCCACTTGCTCGTTTGCCATCTAGTCGAATAATAAAAAAAGGTGATTATTCTTTGATTATAATAGATTCTAGAAAAACTTTCAATTCAATTATATTTCTTTCTACATGTAAAATAATGTTACATTTGAGTAAAATGAGCTAACTAAACAATTTAAGGCAGTTTCCCTTCAGGACCCTTTTTTTTTTTCCGCCCTGTACCTATACACTTTTGCTTCATTCGATATATAAGAACTAGAACCTTGTTGCTCTTCACTCAAATTCGTTTTCCAAGTGAGCCTTTATTTTCACTGATCATATATAAGTTTGTAGACAGTGAAACTAATTGTAACTTGGTCTGTTTGTAGCAATATGCGGGCACAATTGGACGCGTTAAAAGACGAATTGGACAAAGTTGAACTGCAGAGAGATGACCAGAGAGCGAGGGCCGATGTTCTCGAAAGAGAGTTGGCGATTACAAAATTAAGAAATGAAGAACTACAAGTAAGCAAACTCGCGATTATAGTTTAATTCCGATATGGCTTTTACTGAGGTTTGTAGCTTAGTATTTTGGATTTACTGTCATTCGGTGCAAATGGAAAATCGTCCACTTGAGTTGACCATTTTGAATTGAAACCAAAATTAAACCATCCAAAGTGTATTTTGTCAGAATGTATTTGCGCTGGAAAATATTAAAACAAAATTTATTTCGTTGTAAATTAATTAAATCTGAATGCAATATTGTTCATTATAAATCACAAGTACAATGAAAGAAGCACAAAACTAAGTGAATTTAGTCTAATATGACTGAAATATAAATTTATTGTCCTGATAATTCCACTAAAAGTGAATACAGTCCAAAATAAATTAGGGCTAAATTAAAAATACTTATTGACTTTCATTAAATCAGGGGCTCTACTTTGAAATCCGTAACACATACATTTCGTCTGTTGCTATTCCTTTAAAGGAAGAAGAAAGGAAGCAAATTTGCTTTCGATGCGTAGGTAATTCGAATTACGAATTTCAAAACAGAGCCGCTATATATAAGGACTATCGGTGCCATTACCAGTTACCATTGCTCCAAAGAAGGGGGTATTATTTCATCATTTTCAGGAAACGTATGTCTTACAAAATTTTCTGTAGTAGCGATAATAGGGATGTTGACGCCATTAAAAAATAATTCGAAAGCACGACTCCAGTAAGAAATGCTTTATTTTAGCCCTGAAAACCAGATTAATTTTCGATTTACTGTAAAATTAGATTTTTTGTTGCTTTAAAACAAATAAATAGTTAGTTGATTGAGTTAGCGAACAAATAGCGGGTTATGACGTCATAAGTCGCCATTGCCATTGAAACTCCATGGGAGAATTGTGTTTTGACAGCTTATAAAAAGCACGTCAGTTGATTGGTGGTGTCAAGATCCCTGTTTTATTTTATTCTGTGTCAACAAGATAATGTCAGGTGTGGCCTAAGATCGATCTTCAGGCAAAATAATTAGATATTCGTTATAACTTCACTTAACTTTTCCCCTTTCATATTTCTATCCGAAGGGCTTTTCTAACACTGAATATTCATGGACACCTATAAATTTGTTATTAACTCTTGGTCTAGACCAGTTTCTTTTAATATCAACTTTTCGTTTGTTTTACAGATAGCAGCATCGGAAACGGCAGCTCTAAAGGACGAAGTAGATGCCCTACGAGAGACGGCGGCGAAGGCTGCCACGCTTGAAGCCACAGTGGCTTCCTACAAGAAGCGGATGGAGGAACACGTCGACTTAAGGAGACAGGTACCCAAAAAATGAGAACTCTACAGTTAAATTACAGAACAAAGTTGAGTTACATTACTACAGGGCTACTACGAAACTCGAAGTTCGTGTCATGCGTTCCCTCTCGCTCTCGTATTAAGTAGTATAAGTGTCAGAGGGACCGCACGACACGAACTTCGAATTTCAAGTTTTGTAGTAGCCCTGTTGTTTCTATGCAGCACAGTCGCAATCAGATGCATCTTAGCGGGCGACGTACTCAGATAAGGTTAATCCGAATTTATTGAAAAGTCGCTGCTTTTATATTTGTCAAATTGCACGTTCTGTATTATGAACCTTTTCTAGTGTAACGAATTTATTGAAATGTAATGTTCCGAGCTGCACACCAGCGGTACGAGTATGGGTATTTTTTTGTACAAATTTGGTGAAAAACTACTGGAATTACGAACTTACCCAGTCTACGACACCGGGCTTTAATGAACTCTCATTCGTAATTACCAACTTACCACCCTTAAGACACAATCTACTATTTCTAGTCCTAGATCGTGTAAGCGGCGTTAACTGGACCTTCTATTCTACTGTTAACTTAACTTAATACGTTGCAGGTGAAGTTACTGGAGCGAGCGAACACCGAACACGTGCACCGCGCGATCGAGCACGAGCAGGCGGCGGCGCGCGCGAACGCTATTCGCGCACAACTTGACATTTACAAGAAACAGGTAAATATGCGTCGGAAACTATCGTGTGGGTCGGACGTTCGTTGGGCTATAATCGCGAGCGCTTATGATTTACACTCTTGTCACCGCAACTGTGCGACAGGTGACGCGGCGGTCGTATTCTAAGTTATGTGCGCTGCTGTGCAACGGAGAAAATGATCGTCTCGCTGCCGGTCGCGCAAAATCGCAGCCGAGCCGCCAGGATGACGAATTGTTTTGAATAATATATCGTCACTACTTTAAAAAAAACTCGTTGCTCAAAATAGATAATTTTTCTGAGTGAACTTTATAGACATTACATCAAGGTTTAATTTTGTTGACATTGATTTTAGATACGAGATTTTTTCAAAGTAGTGACGATATAAAGAACAAAACTAAAAAAAGGAGTGTTTGTTACACTTCCTACGGTTAAGAACATTAAGAGGAAATGTAGGTAATGTAAAATTGTTATCATATTTGAGCAAGACATCAAGAAAACGGCACCGTCGTTTAATTTGTACGGTTTAATGTATAAATTAATGCTTACAGTAATCGTATATTTCTCATTACCTTACCTGCTTAATGACCATCTTTAATTAGTTAACTGAAAAACGATGTCTTAGGACCTAAGACTTAGGTCCAAAGACATTGACCTAACCAGCTAAACATTTGACCTAAGACGGTCAAATGTTTGAATGTGGTACACTTTTAGACCTATCGCTTGTAACTTCTAGGTGACAGACTTAAACGAGAAACTGGACGCGGAAATAACGAAAGCGGATAAATTGGAGATAGAGAACAAAAAGCTGTGCAGCCAGGCCGCGTCGGTGCAGCGCGAGCGGGACGCACTGCTGGCAGAGCGGGCCACACTGCGAGAGACTGTCGAGGAACTCAAATGCTCTACCACCACTTCAGGTAACTTAGCCTAGATAGGGTGAAATTTATTACTTTACTAGCTGTTGCCAATAACTTCATTTGCGTAATAGTACATTGTTGTAGAGGCTGGAAAGTAAGCAATAGATGAACTAGTTAGTTCGAAGGCCGACTTGAAGTGTTTCGTTACTTATGTTATAGTATAAACTATGGATTTACACCTACTAGGGTGTATACTAAGATAGGGTTTATGTTTTGTTGCCAAATAAATAGATAAATCAACATAAATTGGTTCCTAAATGAAATAATAATTTTTCAGGTGCTAGCGAAGATAATGTGTCTCGCGAATTAATACCCAACGAGATGAAAGAGCGATTGATTAGGCTAGAACACGAGAACAAATTACTACGGCAAAACCAGGGCGCTCAAGCTGACCAAGCGTCGGTGCAGGTATGTTGACGCACCTTATATTCGTTAAGTATAGTTAAATAAATAAAATACTATGCGATTGAATTGGATTTGCTGACAACTTCACTCGCTGTTAGGGTATAATGCTGCATGTGGGGCGATCAACTTTTACTTGTTTGTTATTCTGTCCAAGAGATGACAGTGACAGAGTTTTGTAACCATGGCAACGAGGTAGAAGAAAAGTCGACCGACCCATTACTTTCGATCAGCTCATTCGTGCCAGCTCTTGTTAATCGGCCTATGTACCTAATGGGTAGATCAACTATTTCTTGTTGTTATTCTTTCCCGTCAGCGAGGGGACAAAAGTAGTACAGTTTGTTAGAAGAAATGTTTGACACACATTATACTAACATGCTTATTAGATGACCAATCATAAAAAAGGGCTTGAAACTACCACAAAAATGTATGTTTGGCATATTTTTATCCTATAAACTTACAGTTTATAGAGTGACTCAGGAGATCGTAACAATAGCAACGACTCAAAATACCACAAACGGGACTTATCACGCTATTTTAGAGTCGACTCAACCACTCGTGACCACGGCAACGGCAACGTTGCCGAAACGTCGAGGTCAATATTACTTGTGTAAAAATAGCGTGATAAGTCCCGTTGGTGGTATTTTGACTATGAGTGAGAATCACGAAAGTTTAAAACGTTATATAGCAACGAGTGACAAGAAAAAGTTGATTGACCCTAATGTATGTTTGGCAGGCGCTTTTGGAGGACTACGCGGTTCGTATGGAGAAGCAGCGCGCCATTAACCGCGAGGCCAGCCAGCGCATCATGCAGTTGGAGGCCGCGCTCGAGCAGCCGCACCCGCGCCTCGCCTCCGCCGTCGAGGACAGCCAGAGAAAATGTACGACACACTCATCTACTAAGCTAGCGGTTCCGAACCTTTTTCAGCCGCGGACCCCCAAGGAAATCAAGCATAATGCCAAGGACCCCTGAGTGAAAAAAAAGTTGCAATTTTCGAATAATATTATTTTGTTAATGCTCTAAGTAAGATAGATGCGTATGGGACCCCCAGGGGTCCGCAGACCACAGGTTAGGAAACAATGTACTAAGCTGATCTCTACAGGCTTTTGTCTCCTATTTTAAGCTAAAGGCGACCTGAGGTCAGCGTCAACATTCCGATCGACACCTGGCTCTATACTACGAAGTGCGAAATTCAAACTTCGTATCTTGCCATCCCGCTGACGCTAATATTTTTTAATATGAGAGTGAGGGGGACGGTACGATATGAACTTCGATTTTCGAATCTCGTAGTAGCCAATACTTCTTAATAAGTTGTCTTTTTCTTTATTAAATTCACTATTTTCTATATAACTTGACTTGACGCTGCAATGGACCGAAATAACTAGAGACGCGACATAACGAGTTTGAATGCCACCTACGACACGTTAAGACGCGGATGTCGACGTGTGAAAGAGAACACTACAGTACATCTATAGTTGGCAATGTGATTGTGACGTAGCGTATAACGTGACGCTGTAAGCGGCCGATGGCGTTTATAGGAGACGATAGCCTTATAACTAAAAACTACTTAACCCGGCTTTCGTACACCTAATCCGTTATCGGCCGAACTGTGCTCGGGCGTCATCGGACAAATTCGGGCGATTGAATCAAACAATGAAAATGAAAGAGAGCACGTAACACCACTGCATCGTGATCGTGTGATTATGCCCGAAAATGGCCGACCAACCGGCTAGTCCGATCTTGTTGGGATTTTTTGCCTACGGCTCGGAGCGGTTCGAAGGACTGTCTGTGAAGTTCCTCTGTGTACACTACTGCCGACATAAGACATTGCCGGTGTTTTTAGTAGGAGCCGGCACAACTGGCAAAAAATCCCAACAAGTCACGAGGTACAGAACAGCAGTCCCGAAAAGTTACAAGCTTACGTGTGCAAAGGAGAATTTCATAGTTGTGCCGTGATTAGCTTCATAATGGTAAAAATATTGATTTGGCAGCGCTACAAGTAGAAGAGTTGCAAGCGGCGTTGGCGGAAGAGCGGCGGCGTGCCGGCAAGCTACAGGAAGCGTTGTCGGCGCGCGACGCGGAAATGCTAGCTCTGGAGGACAAGAACAGACGGTGCATCGAAAAAGCTAAGGAAGTTATCAAGTCCCTCGACCCCAGCAGGGCCACAGGTTAGTTGATGGACATTAGGCATCAACCATTTAGAAAGAAATAGTTCCTTATTATGTGTAAATACTTTTCCTTTTTACATTCTGATATGCTGCTGAAAATGCACCACCTGCTGTAATCTAGTCCTTACTTCTATCTGGGATGCCTGGAAGAGATCGCTCTCGAGCGATAAGATCGCCTATTGCTTATCTTGTAACTTTTCTATCTGTTAAGATTACTATTTGGAGTCTTTTTGTATTTTTTATTTCAACTCCAAATGTTTGTTTTAAATTCGTGTCTAGTCTCCTGTCCAGCGGTGGTGTAGGGGAATAGCACGCAGCACGGAATGCTGAGGACCTGGGTTCGATTCCCAGCGCTGGTCTATTTTTCTGGTTTTTCTGTGCATTCATATTTCGGCTTGTGTTTTCGTGTGAAATATATAGACTTTTTTCTATCTGTGTCGCTTACTATATGTAGTGTATAATAAAGATTCATTGTATTTTACGAGTCTTTGTGTATGAAAGTCATGTCTGTTTTTCCAGGGCAGCAGTCTTTGCCGGATATGACGTTAGGGTACGCGCGCGGCGCGGGCGCGGCCGGCGGCGCGGCGCGGTCAGACGCAACCGCCACAAACAACCGACACGAGTCAGTACTACACCTTATTCAGAGTTCCGTGCCTCAACTCAATAGACACAAATCGACACTATTTTGAAAAAAATTCGTATCTAAAATCAAATTGAACCTTGAAAAAATGTACATGAAGTTCACTAAGAAAAATTGTCTGTTTTTGAGATACGAGTTGTTTTAAAAGTAGTGACGAAATCTCAACACTTCGAACGCCCCTGAGTCCGTGAACAATTCTTTTATTGCTATCCTGCTATAATTTTTCAAGAGAAAATTATAGTAATGTCCTTTCCTAGGATTTATTATATCTAAGCTAAATTTCATCTAAATCAGTTCAACAGATATTCTTACGTGATTGAATAATAAACATCTTCACAAACTTTCTCAATTCTTACTAGAAATCTGGCCTTATATTGATAAACGCAGATTAGTTCCGTGTATAAACGGCTCAAAAATGAGACAAGCAACAGGACTTAGGGCTTATGACCTTAACTGTGTATTATGGGACGATGCTGCTTTTGGCTACTTTAGGCGTTCAAAAGGATAAAGAACCATTCTTATGTCTGTGTCTGTTAGTCAATGATCTACTGACGATTAGACGACCAGATGGCCTAGTGGTTAGAGACCCTGACTACGAAGCTTGAGGTCCCGGGTTCGATTCCCGTGTCGGGGCAGATATTTGTATGAAAAATACGAATGTTTGTTCTCGGGTCTTGGGTGTTTAATATGTATTTAAGTATGTATCTATCTATATAATTATGTTTATCCGTTGCTTGGTACCCATAACACAAGCTTCGCTAAGCTTACTTTGGGACTAGGTCAATTGGTGTGAATTGTCCCGTGATATTTATTTATTATTTATTTATTACTGACCCGATTAGGATATAAACGTACAAAAAATCTATAGTAACATAAAAGTAAAGCAAGTGAAAGCGCCTCATCCTTTTATCACTTATGTGTCTCAGATGGAGTGGAAGCGGCAACAGCAGCGAAATGAGTACAGAGCAGCGGCTTCTAGTCTCCGCGTGGTACCAGCTGGGCGCGCGTTGCCACCGCGACGCCGTTGAAACCAGGTTCGCGTTACTCTCAGCTGGCCATTCCTTCCTTGCGCGCCAACGCCGCCAGCCGCCGCGCGTACGCGCCCCCACCGCGCCCGCGCAATGACACCTCACCATACACTACGACAAACATCGGGCCAGGATAAGAGAGCAATGATCCAGCGTAATGCGCACAGAATTCAGTGTCACAAGTCACGAATACAGCAGCACGTTAATCGCCAAACCAGTCGGAAAGTAATGGAACTTGATCCTCGTTTGTTATTGGATGGATACGGATAATATGGACATACGGCTAGCGCTCCTATCCAACGACTTGTAAGCATAAACTATGATAAATGGTATGCCGGGATAAGGGTATAATGGTAAGCATATAGCGACAGTTTGGCTGCGATTTATGCGTACCACGTTACTAGCGCATCGTCATATTATTGACTAAAACTGACTAATTGTGTTCCTTTTGGCCGGCGTAATAATTTATTCGGTTTCACGTCGGACGATGTGAATTCAGTGCTAAATATGTCTGAAAATAAAACATTCTTCCCATCACTTTTTCTAACGCAAAAAATTACGGAGAGACATTTCAAAATTAATACAAATTAGTAGATCGATATTTTGCATTTATTTTTTTGAACATACAGATTATTAAAAAAAAAAGGTTAATATTCTTATATTTAACTGTCAATTGAAAAGGTGTTTAGATAAAAAATGTAGCAGGTACGTTTGTGAACGTGCTGTTATTTGATAATTTAAATTAATTGATTTATTTAGGAGTAAGATTATAGGTCCTTTGATATGTGCAATAACTCAATATTCTTGATTAATTAATTCGTTATTGTTTGTATTCTGAAATATAAAAAACTTCCACAGCAACAATACTCCGGCTTTTTGATTAAAACCCTTAGAAATGATTTTAATAGTGAGTGTTGTGATTGCACATGCGCGGGAAATAAACTAATAAGTTGATTAAAATAACGCGTGACTAAGAACAAAAGCTTTACTTTTTACAATTCGAAAATTATTAGGAATATCTTAGTTTTGTTAAACTTTTCTACGCCAATGACTAAATCGCATATCAGGATATTGGTCATCTTCTTCATTCGCAATAAGGGCGAGTGAGAAGCTAAGAATAATGGCGTTTACTAAGCTGTCATACTATCTATCACAGTGGTTGTGTAATAAAAAAAAAGACGACTTTTATGTGTACAAACGCCTAGATTGGCATGTAAGTTTTGTTTTTGATTTTGACGTAAGGTCTAAATGTTAACTTTCCTGTTAATGATTGATTTAATGCTCAACCAGATTAATATCTAAGTGATCTCTACAGGGATACAGTACAGTCCAGTCAAAAATGTGTACATTGATCGTTTTAAAAATATTTACCACACAATCTTATAGTAGTACTTACATTATTTTCGTATCGTTTGAATAGATGATGTACATATTTTTGGACGTGATTTTGCACTGATTTTTTTAGTTAGTTTACTAATACTGACATAATTTTGATTGGAAATCTGATATCGAACAAATTTATACTTGCGATGGAGTCCTACTTACAATAGTTAAGTAATTTGAAGTCGCTATACACATCAACAGTATTTTTATTTACCCTACCTCCTAAGTAAACAATGAATATGTACATTTTTTACGGTAAAAAGTGTATACATATTTTTGATCTGTATTCAATAAATAATGATCATTTTATAACTAAGAATTTATGTTTTGTTCATTTTTTTAATTTCTCCAAATAAGTAACACTTTGGAATAATTTAACATCGCGTTTTATGTTATCTGTATTACCTATTCTGTTATTTGCTATGATTATTTTTATTGAATTTATTGCAGAGGATAACTGAGGGCAACATACCAGTTTTTTTTTACATAACGATAGCCACATAGTTTGACTATCATGCTCCCTCTGTCAATAATGCGTGCGAGCTTTGACGAATACTTAACTCGTTTCATTCGATGTACAGTCGCTTCTAAAAATATGTACGGTCGCCATCAGATATTTCGGAGCGGCGAAGGTGATACATGAACTCTAATATCTTAATAATAGAGTGCATTTGCCGATATTTTTGCCTACCAACAAAATTTTGCAAATATATAGTCAATAGTCAAAAATGGGGTCAGTTAATCGTATCAGTACGGCTAACACGGTGTTGTTTTACCCTATTTTTATTTTTAACATCAAAATAAGACTACATACTATTTATTTGTGAAACTTTGTTAATTTAATCTATAGTTTTAGACGCGACGATACAAAAATATCGACTCAAATGACGTTATTGAGTGTAGCAGTCGGTTGACATACCTAGCGCCGTCCACGCAGACGCGTGATTTTATCAAAATTAGCTATTAATGACATTGTAATAAGAACCACGGCACGCGTCATCGTGAATGACTCAACCTATAAAGTTCAATTTAAATTGCTGATAAGGCAGTACAGTCAAGGGCAAAGATATCGACTTGGCCAAAGTTGCAAAAATATATATACATGGCCTTAATTAGTGATGCAACGAATACTACTTTTACGAATACGAATACGAATACGAATATCAAACGTACTATTCGGCGAATACGAATACGAATATCTCGCCATGGTAATCAAAGACTTATTTATTTGAATAATGTTTACTCTTCTAATAATTAAAATTTACAACAGGCAAATTTTTATTTAAAAAACAAAATTTGTAGATTTTCTGGTTTTAGGCGATTTCTTTTTTCAGTCTGGATGTTCCCAGCCGTTGAAAAAAGTCTTTCCGAGGCGACTGTACATGGCTTCAGTGAAAAATATTTTTGGGCGAGCTTTTTCAGACTTGGAAAATGGACATCTTCTCGCCAAAAGGCCAGTGGATCAGCAGTCGGCGATAAATTTGGGAGCTTTAGATAAGCATCTATCTCGTTTTTAGTTTGCGAATCCCCAGAAAATCGTCGTATTTTTACGCGCGTTTTTCAAATCTGCAGTAAATAGAGTTGCGTACAAAAATATTAGTTTTTAAATATTCGTATTAGTATTCGCCGAATACGAATATTCGGTAAATGTCTACTATTCGGCGAATACGAATATTCGTATTCGTATTCGTTGCATCACTAGCCTTAATATTAAGTGCATAGAGTCGTGTATACATATTTTAGTAACTTTGGCCGTGTCGATATCTCTGCCCTTGACTGTACGTACATACGCAGGATTATTCCCAGTAGTTCCTTCGCCAGTAAAAATGGAAAATTATTACCTAGTATGAAAAAAAAGGAACTACTAAAGGAAATACTGCGAGTAATCCCTTACGCAAACCCCTGAAAAAGGTACGTTTAATTCTTACGGTTTTGTTCACTTGTTTTTGAGTATCTAATCTGTACCCATATCTCTGATGCTAATTTATGTGTTAGAAAACTCAAATTGACCTTATTATTTAAAAAATGTACCGTAGTATAGTATAGTATAATTCTTTATGCTGAATGTGCGATTCAGTAACAAATGTTTAAGGTGCGGTTAACAATTTATTTATTTGTATAACTTTGCGTTGATTTAATGTAATGTGATTAGTTGTTGATAAAGACAATATACTTACATCAGTTTTGAGATGATAATATAATAATATAATATTTATTTCCTATATTTTTTTTTTATTTAATTTATATACCTAATTTAATACACGTAGTAGAAGATAGGAACCTACATCGAACTTCACCGGTCTGATAATAGAATGAAATCCATTTTATAGTAAATTTTGTATACTTATTAGAAAATACTAGCTTTTGCCCGCGGTCCCGCCGCGTGGTATTCGGTTATCGCGCGCTGTATGGGATAAAAAGTAGCTGTCACTCTCGGGCCCATAAACTATCTATATGCCAAAAATCATGTCGATCCGTCGCTCCCTTAGATAATATAGACGTCGCTCCGTTACGGCGTGAAAGACGGACAAACACACACACTTTCGCATTTATAATATTAGTATGGATATTAGATATGGCTTTGCTAAAAAATCCTGTACTTAAACCTTTAAGTATTTGTAAGGAAACAAAAAAACACGAAGTGATTTCATAATTTATTTATAGCTGAGATCACAAGCCACTTATAATTTAACAGCCACCATTCCAAAACAAAACATAAAAAAGGCGTGAACACTTCACAAACTATTTCGTACGAAGTCATACGAGTACTACACGCCTTAGAATAAACTTAAAACAAACAAAAATACCAGATTCACAAATCAGATACCTATTAATTTTTCACCAGATAATGATTTCATTACTTCAATTCCATGGATTAATGACAAGTTACGTACGAGAAACAAACAGGTACAATTTAAAAATCACTCAAAAAAGTACGTATTGAATTTATTGTATACGATAATCTGGGACACCTTCAAATGTTTGAAACAGAGTGCTGGGAGAGTACTTAATATTACAGGTCTATAGACTTCAAAGACTAATCTGTATAAAGTTGTCATACACAATTTGAATAATAACCAACACTCAGGGGATTCTAATATAAATTAATAACAACCTGTCAACTTGCAGTACTTAATCCCTCAACTCTCAACAGTTCAAACAAGCAAGTCTGTAATACCCTTCCCACGAGCACTCGGTCAATGCGAGCAAATTATTCAGACGATCACACGACACACAGATTTCAAGATTTTTGAATCAAATAGGTCTATAGATTCGTCCCTAGGCCGGACTTCAGTCCTATCTCTACTTGTGTTATTAGCCAGGGGGACTGTGTAGTTCATAAGGTCTACATTTTTACAATATTTTATGTTTGTATCCATAACGTTATTTAAAATTTAATTTTAAAGGCTTCGCCTTTGACAACCAGAGGCCTAATTGTCTAACACAGAATCACAATCGTTTTCACCACTCCTTTCTATCACACAGTGTAGGATGAGGGTAGATAGAGATGGGCAATGAAATCGCGAGCGCCTGGGCGTTAGACAATACGGACACAGGATTATCTGACCGACTAGATGCCCTGGCTGATGTCTTGAACAGTGTTGTCGCGTGATCATCTGAACATATAGCCTGTAGGACGTGTCTAGTCGAAGTCTTCGTCGGAGTCTGTACGCAGCACACTGTCCGAGCCGGAGCCTGGTTCGCTGTCCACGGCAATCTCACTGCGGACGAGGGAAGAAATTGAAACACAAATTAAAGAAATTGAAACAATTGCCGAAAAAACTGCCTTTTCAAATGCATAGAAATCTATCTAACTAAACTATGTACGTATAAGAAACTGATGTGTGACCAAATCGATGTTAAAATTATTCACTAACAGAACGTTGCGTTATTCCAGATTAAAACTTTTCCAGGCCCCGCGAATGTAGATTGTGTTGCCACAAAGTAAATCACAGTTTTATATTGTTTATCTATAAAACGAATAATGTTTTTAACCGACTTCAAAAAAGGAGGAGGTTCTACGTTCCGATGTTTGTATTTTTAACGAATCCAAATGATTGTACCATATTTTATATTTAGTAAGGTCAAATATTTGTGTAAATTTATGTGGTTGCTATATGCACTATGCCAGGAAAAGGGTTAACATACTCTTTTTTATCCCGGGAATAGAGTTCGCAAAAGAAGCGAGCAACAACTAGTAACACCACAAGTCTATCATTTTCATATTTTCTCTCAGAATTCCGCTTACATTATTAAAATAGCAGACAGCGTTATAGAAATAATATATTTAAACAAACAGCCGCACACATGTAATTGGCAGGTAAGTATGTAATTGTATTAGTAGGTATGTGTGTGTATGAGTTTGCAGAACGCAGCGCGCTGTCCGGCGGCCGGCCGAGGCTCGCATGCATTTATCAGGTTATTAGCCGGGCAAAAAGGGACAAAAACGAGCAAAACCGCACGATAGTTATGATTAACTTTTATTATTTCATGCGAATCACTCTGTGACTTTAGCTATCACACTTGCCTGTTGTCTGCTGCACCACTGAAATTAATTTCAATGATGTTTCTGTCGAGAAAAATAAATATGAGTACCTACGTTGTTTAAATAATCTACCACAGAGATGATGGAGGTCCGTGTTATCTACCTACTCGTCTATTTAAAAGGTTTCTGTACCTCGAAGGAAAAAAAGCAACCCTTGTAGGATGATTTTCTCCATCTAGTTACTTACTTGTCAAGACTCTTTATCTCAAAACGTAGGTTATTTTATTTTCAACACACCTGCTCGTAAAGTAGGTCTTATTACAGCGTATTTACACTGATAATGCAGAATATTACCCATGCCGTGCCTTTTACATTACATTATCGCACTAGTGCCTTTTCATTACATATCTTTTTAAATATTAGCAAGAAGTATTAATGTTTCGAAAACAGCTAAGTAGTTATTTGCGTAAATATAAAATTCAATTCAAAATGTGATAAATAATTAAAGAATTTCATGAAACTGCTTGTTAGCTTGTTGGTATTTATAATTTGACGGTGTATTTTTAACTATAAATACCCAATTTCAAAATTTATAAATATGTGGCTGATTAGCTACTTTGCCGGTGCCCTTATCTCAGACTTGCGCGCGCATGCAGCGCTGAGCGCGCGAAAAAAAAAAATTACGGCCGCCATCTTTTAAATGGGTTTTAATAACTGTTTCAATAATTAAAGTTTTTAAATAAATGTGAACTTTTATTTACTTTTCCTCGCAAGTGTGTTGAAAAACGTCGTATGAAACACGTGAGCATTGGTCATTACACTTTTCGTCTCCATTAAGCCTTCGCCTTCGGCTCAGGCTTAAAAACCGACTCGAGTGTAATGACCAACATAGCACACTTGTATCATAATGTACTATTACTGTGTGGTATGTGTCAAATTTAAGTAGGTATACAAATAGCAGCATTTACTACAGAAATAGCTAGATGTATTCTCAACTACAGGAAAAATCAACTGCTTGCAACGTACTGCCTTTGTTAGTTAAGATTAAGATATAGGTAATTCAGAGGTCTGAGCAGGTTATTAACAGTGCTGGTTTTAGCATTTCCAACACCCTGGGCGAGATTTCCACGGCGCTCCCAACTTTTGGGAATTTTCTAGTAGTACTTATTAACTATCAGGACAGGACTCACATCTCTGGTCTATACCTACTGATCTGGTAGCCTTTGATCGGGACCTAAATGTTTTTTCGCCAAACTAGACACTGTTTAAACGAATAGATAGATAAAACCTACCCGTTAAGATCCTTGGTAAGCTGGATATCATCGCTCGTGACGGTGTCATTCAGTCCGTTGAGCGCCTCGCAGAACTCGCTGCCCACACTCTGCAAGTGCTGTGTGTTCAGATGAAAACCCTACAACAGAAAATGTCATGCTCACTCTTCCGCGTTCCTATCATCCGTAAACGTACTTAATTAAATAGTTTTCTACGTCCACACTTTTTATCAACCCACATGCTGCGAAGGCAGAAAAAACGTAGTCGGTGCGATTCTCAGCTCAGGTGATCCAATACGAACGCAAGCTAAGATGACATAGGCAGGTACGCCACAAAGTTTGTTGCGGTCCTTATCGGGAGATCTAGCGGCTAAAGAGAATGTCGCGGGCACCGCTAGGGACGTATTAGCACACGCGTCTTGAGAACCGTTGCCGCACAACCTGGGATTTTATTGTCAAATAAAATCCTCAAATAAAACTACCTACTACTGGGCCTGGACATTGTCCAGTCCAGTCCTTAAAAAAGCTAAGGAAAATCCAGCAGGCAACGCGCGAAATACCTGTTGCGTTTAAAAGAAGATGAAAGCTTATGCTGAGCTTTTAAATATATATACTCTATATTGCCGGATACTGGCCATGTAGCTTGTCGTCGAGCTTGAGCTTCAGATGTTCAGATACTGCTTTCTTCTCTAACTATTAGTTTACGGGTTCACGTCTTATGTCTACGAGTATAACTAATTCTATGGAGTGTTAGAAATAAAGACATATTTAATTGGAAAACAAGTGCACCCGGACGTATCACGTTTAAAAGGCATTAAAATAAATTGAAGTTATCTAAAGTTCAATCACTTTTATGGCGATGAAATGCAATTTACGTAATCATAGTATGGTAATTTACTAGTTTGCCATATCGGATTTAGCCTGGCTGGAAACTGTTGTTGACAGGTTGTGTTATAGGTGTAGGTTTTCTTCGTAGACATCATGCATGCATAAAGTTTTTATTGACATGCTACCGTAATACTTAATCTATGATGTTTATGTACAATCAGAGTCGGAAGGGATAAGGGAGGGGCCGATGTGTTCGGGATATATCGTAATACATTGTCAAGAGCATCACAGCGCGAGCGTGATCCAACATATTTGAGTAGGTGCCTTAGCGCTATTCGTGACGCTGACTATACATACTTAAAACGCATTTACTGATTTCAAATCATACCTATAGGTACATAATTTTTCTATCAAATTGCACTAAGGTGCTTGCTAGACGAGCTAAACGCCAATGGAAAGTAACTAATTACTTACCTATTATTTAATACAATTTTTTTTTTCCATTTTAATTGATTAATATTTTTAACAAAATAAAATTTTTATTCGGTTGACAAATCGGTCAAGGTCGATCTTACTGCGGATCCTCTACTACGAGTATATTAAGCAAGTACATAGTTTTTAACTTTTAATTTGTTTTTGTAGAATGTCGAACTAAAGGGGCGATTACACTGAGTCGTTCACCTAACGCGGTCGCCGAACTTGTCAAATTATTTAGGCGTCTTATAATACCGTGTTATTTACACTTTTGCGGTCGCCACATGCGGCGAGCGACTCAGCGTAATTGCCCCTTAAAACACGTAAGAGGGATATTTAGAGGGGTAGTAAGAAAAGGGAAGAGGATAGTCATCGGGATGCTCAAACATACGTGTGCGGTTTTTTTTCAAATGTTACCATAAAAATAACATGACTGATTAGTGATTATGTGTAAATGTATAATTTGAATAAACGAGTTCAATAGAATTAAATTCGTTGTATGCCTTTTACTTAACCGTAGGTATGTCTTATTAATTATAAATGTAAATAATTAATACTAGTATAAATACAGAGATTTTACTGCTGACTGATCTCAAGAGATTTATATTGACATTAAAATGTTGAATATTAATTTCCAGATATTTATTTTGATATTTACTAGAACATTTTTAATGTCTTCATTGCGTTTTTTGTTATACAAAGCTTAATATCCTCTATGTGTCATCTTATCCAGGTACCTGTTTTTACTTATCTCGGTTCCAAACAGACTTTTTTTTATAAATTATAGGTAAGTAATAACAGCTATTTGCTTTTTATTTTGAAATTAAAGTAAAGGATGAAATGATGCATCATTAGAAAGTTTTCGCAAATTTTGCTCATTTAATGAAGCAGTTATGCCCCAATAAGTAAATTTTGTGTGAACTCCCCTATGTCTCCCCTACCTTGAGTACTAAGCTACTGGTGTGGTTCATGAGGTGTAGGTAATCAAGTATCTGTATTGGCAGGTGTGCTTACTGCGGTTTCGGCGAAATATGTTTCGCCAAATTTCACTCAGCAACCAACTTTTCGCCGAAGTTTCATTTGGAAAACCAATCGTTGGCTTAAGGGTGAAACCAAAGAGTTGCACACCGTTAAAGCTGCTTTAGCAGGTAGTTATAATTTCCACTAACTTTTTCCATTAAGTATGATAAATTTAAAAAGTTAGTGGAAATTACAACTACTTGCTAACGCAGTTTTAACGGTGTGCAGCTTTTTGGTCTTCACCCATAACTTTACTTCGCATTTTTCTTTTTTCGCAACATTTTTTTACATTGCAAAGTTTTACTTCAAAATTTGTGCGAGCGAGCGAAGCCAGCGAGCTAGAAGATTCGGAGCAGAAGTGACTTGGATAGTTTAGGTTCAGACGGCTAAGACTCACGACGGGGAAGTCTCAGTCTTCGATGTTAGGTTTTTTTATAGCAGCCGGATAATTGCCACTAGGAAAGTTTGGATGCTATTTAATATGTTGCTAAGTAAAAGTATGCCGATCAATACGTTTACCTAACTAAAAAATAAATGATATCTTAATAATTTGCATAATAATATTAATCAAATCATTAGTTGGGAAATCATATCAGTGCAAAAAGTTGAGTTGGGAAATAACATTTCGCCTAAATAAAAATACGGGATAAATAGTATGGGAGCTAAAAATTTGCTAAAAAAATTTCGCCGAAACAGCAGTAAACCATGTTGGCATTAGGTATGCATGCTACCAGACATAATGAGGATGTGGATGGCCTGAACAATGAAACTGACTCAATGTTAATGACCATTTTAGTCGTTTCCAAGTATTTGGTAATCATGTCTACTACGTTCTATATGACGCTGACTGTACCTTCGACGAAAAAAGAGATTCAATTCTGGATGCCGTATGGTTTAAGCTACGTTGTTAAAGTCAAAGATACGTTTACACTTTACTACCTTATTGCTGTCGCTTCGTGTTTGAACGTTGTTTGTTTGTATGAAATTGTCAGAAGGCATACGTGACAAGGCACCAAAGTGTAAGGATATCTTTGACCTTGACTGTAAGGGTACCTTATAGGGACCTCGATCGAAGCCACAAAATGACGCCTCCATAGTGTAAGAGCGCGTGACACCAAGGTGTCGCCACACCGTGACGCGAGCCGTGCTCTCGCGCTCGCGCTCCACTCGGAACGAACACGAACCAAGAGCGAAAGCGGGAGAGATGCGGTGCATGAGCGCTGGCAGCATCTGCCAGACAACACAAGACGGAGTGAATAGTTGTGTAAATGAATATCGTAATCTCTTCGTGTCTCAGTGCATTCAAAGTTTTTTGAATAATCCCTTGTTTGAACCGAGAATCGAACCCACTAAATAGTAATAATATACACCCGTATTAATTTTCCTGAAATTCATCATCATCAGCATCATATCATATCACTTAAAACTTTATACAAGGTTTTATTCAGTGAGATTCACGGTTGACCTTGCATCAGTCAGTATGACTGAGCGCTGCAAACTCTGCCCTCTATCTCAAAAACGGTTGGGATGCGAATTTTTTTAACACAATATTTGTTCTAAATTTAATGCTCTACAATCCTTACTATAAAGGGGAAAGCGAGTTTGTTTGTTTGTTACGCTGTCACGCCGTAATGGAGCGACGGATCGTCGTGATTTTTGGCATCGAGATAGTTTATGGTCCCGAGAGTGACATAGGCTATTTTTTATCCCGGAAAAATGCACAGTTCCCGAGGGAACAACGCGCGATAATCGAATACCACCCGGGCGGAGCCGCGGGCAAAAGCTAGTTGTGTAAAATAAATGTTACATCACTGGAGCTATAGAAACCGAGATAATCGCAAGAAACTTTTCTGACATTTGACCTCGAATAACTTAGACTCGGATACGAGATTTTGTGAGACTTTTAAGAGAACATTTAGGACACCAAAATGAAGCTGTTTACGAGTTTCCAGCTTATTATCTCTCATTCCGAATTTGACCCCTTCTCATTCCTCAAATGACTGGATCAGTAGGAGATTGTACTACAAGTACATCATAATATACTTGCTTTTACCACACGAACCGCAAATGATGCTTGATAATTAATTTAGGGTGAAAAGGGTTTTATAAACAAATTATACACTGCTTTAACATCGATTGCGAGGAAATTAAACCGCAAAACAGCTTAGTGCAGTTAGTGCTCATTTGCTCCCTTTTATTTTCCATGATAAGTTATAAGGATTGCCTACTTTTATTAATTATAACAAATACACATAATAACAATCACAAATTGAGAAGAAAATTTAAAAAGTAAAACTCTATTTTATATTTTTTCTTGTTGGTGGCTGTTAGCGGTTGACTGCTTTGGTCTTAGACGAAAATTTTACCTTATGCACTAGATCACACACAATCACTTCTTGTAGCCAACATCCAGCTTTAATATACAAACTTTACAAGCATAAAAAGTGTGAAATTCATTACGTTTTATCAAAAAGAAGTAAAGTTCTTACCAAGTATTTGACAGGCTCGTCGGGCACGAGCCGATCGCTGCTGCACCAGCTCTCGGCGCCCGCGCATCCGTAGAAGAACACGTTCTTCTTGCGCGAGTGGCCATGGTAGTCGCAGTACACCAGCGGTGACTTCTTCCACACCCGCACCAGATACTCTATCAGACCCTGTATAAGTATTAAACATGATCAATTACAACAAAAGGTCAAGTCAGGAGTACTCTAAATCGACGTGCATGCATGAAAAAATTGACGAATGCACAGGAAGCGAGAGTTGTATGCCAGAATCGTAGCAAGTGGAAGGAGGTAGTCTCTGCCTACTCCGTTGGGAAAGAGGCGTGGTTTTATGTATGTGTATGTATGTAATTACAACACAATACAAATATTCTGTATTCCACACCACAAATCTGAACACAACATTTTTACATACTCGTAGACACAAAATGTAGGGTAGACAATAAGCGGTGTTATCGCTTAAAAGCTATCTCTTTCAGACAACCATTACCTTTACAAAACAAAGATCTCTCCATTACGTAAGTTTATGAACAGTTCATCATTAATCTAATCTTTTTTAACGCATTTCTACGCGTACGACGTGGTTTAATTCACGGAATATAAAACACAAGAAGAAATGGCATATCGAAGACAAACGCTGATCTTGTTAGTTGAACTGAATATAGTTAAGTAAGGTGCGTGTATTGTGTGTCAGTATTCATGCAATGCAATGCATATTACAGTGGTGTCTCGTAATTCGGAAAATTTAATAGAAATCATGTTTAGTAGTGAACTCT
The DNA here is from genome assembly GCA_037349165.1 of Choristoneura rosaceana. NCBI lineage: Eukaryota > Metazoa > Arthropoda > Insecta > Lepidoptera > Tortricidae > Choristoneura > Choristoneura rosaceana. The sequence continues at coordinate 7,470,191 of JAZBNJ010000026.1, forward strand.
ATGTTCATTTTAGAAAGCAATATTTTAGAGAGATCTATCGGGTGATGGATACAATTTTTATATAGGTAAGCAGCTGTCCTTTGCCTTTCAGACATTTCAGGTGGCACATTGTAGGCATGCAATTTTTAATTACATACCTCTAATAATTGTACGTGTATTGTGTGTGGAATAAACTTTTTATTTTCATTTTTTCTATACGATAGACTCTCAACGAAATACCGCTGCCGTAAAGCGCTAATTAAGTATGCTACCGTACAGAAGTTATTACTTTGTCGAATAAAAACTGCTACCAATAATCGGCAAATGCGCTTGTGAAAATCCCCGGCGACACTGGTTTCGGTAGAAACCGAGATTTATTACATTTCCTCTTGTTTATTCCGTATATTAATTTACTGTACCTTCGTGTGATAAATAGTAGGATGCAAAACGGGACTCGGCTTACACCATCTCCGATTTAAATCTTCATTAGTCAGGCCGCATCGATGGCTGCAACAAGGATTAGCATGAAGCGGGATCGAGATAACTTGGAAATTATCCATGTGACACATTTCCTTCTGGACTGGACATGGGCAATAGAGCGTGGGGAACGAACTAGCTGGTGAAAGTGTCATAGCAACGACTAAAACATCACATTATGAAAAAAAAAGTTACGTGCTGTGATCAAGTAGCTACACCTACTTTTGTATGAAAAATATGACTACCAACCCAAAGATTTTTTTTTGGACAGTCATCAAACAAATTATTATTAATTTAAGAGTAAATAGCAGCAAGGTATAAAATATACCTAAACTGAGAAGAATCCGTACACAATACGAAATCCTTCGAAAAATATTGCTTGATTTTTTCCGTAAAGGCTAAGGCTATCTTGGGCGTGTCCGACACGCTCTTGGCCGGTTTTTCTTCTCTTTTATGTGCGAGTCTATCACGGCGAACCTCAGTTCTTGCTTTAGATGCGCGACACATTCGCGTTGACAGCTACATCGATATTAAATAAATGATAATTGATTCGTAGTCTTATAAGGCTAACCTCAGGAAGAGCTTTGAGGTACAATTTAATATGACAAGCTATTAAATAAAATGAATGGCTCGCCACGTAGGAATTCGTCGCGCGACCAAGACTCGCGGCTGCGGAAGCACGCGCCTCAAGCTCATAACCCGCGATGTGTGCTGGCTGCGTCATTATTGTCTGTAGTAATTATAAATTTTATTCGGAACATACAACACGCGGACAAAAGACACTTAAGTACCCATCAACCCCGTTAAGTCATATTTCAACTGGCTTCTCACGCGCTTGCGATATTAACTTCACTTCATAACTGTACTTGCCTGTGCCGCAACCAACTTTTATTTTAAGATTGATTCCATAGCTTGACTTTTTACTTCCGAAAGATGGCTGTTGCACAGCAGCAACAAGCGACGAATCGTTACTTTTTATAATGATATTTAATGAATTTTCATCAGTGATGTTTTGTCCGCTGGCCGTGTTGAGCGACAGCCAAAATATTAAATTAAAGATAAATGATTCTTTTTCGTCGGCATAAAGTCACGTTCCAGACTGTAATTTTTATTGATGAATCTCAAATTTATGACCTGGACTGACGTAGCGTTGGCCGTCGGATATAGCAGGCAGTTAATTAAAGCTTTAACATGGAATACAAATACAGAGATTGAATACGTGTTTTGATTTTGACTTATTCTGTATTCATTGAAAAAGAAATCAGCTTAAAATTTTACTATTTCGTAGGTTTATTAACTATAAAACGTTAGCCCACTTCCCACCAATATTACAGGAAAAGGACATTGGATAGTTTTTATCCCGGAAAATTGCATAGTTCGCACGGAATAGCGATAAACAAATTCTGCTCGGACGGATTTGCGGGTAACGGCTATACGTAATATTACATAGAAATTCAGAAAAAATAATAAGTAGAATTTTTTTATCTCGAAAAAATTTGCCGTTCCCGAGGTATGAGCTCCCTGGAAACCTCACTGTCTGTTTTGTGATTTTTTAAGACATAAAGCTGATGTACCTAAATACGCAATATGTACTTACCGAATTAGTGCCTACTTAAAAAATGTACCTCAATTATGATCGGGGCTACAATTTATTGATAGAGCATATCTCCAGCAACCCTAAAATTAAATTTAACAAATTCCACATGGATACTTACTCACTTTTTCAGTACTTAAACAATAGGCCAAAAAATTGTACCGCACTTAAATAAGTTGGTTATGGCTAGTTAAATTACTTAGTTAATTGTTGCTAGGACGCGAGCTATTTCATTGCAGGGAGTATGACGTTGAAAATGTTTATTATGGTTCACGAATGGTTCACGAAGTCGCGGGTAAAAGCTATAGTAGCTTAATAATTTAATTTATTTAGTAGTTTACAGGCCTCAAAATTAGGTCTATAACTGTACCTAACACTAGGAACAGGAAATATTGCGGACTAAACGCTTAGAGTTTACAATTTCATTGTGTAGTGTACGGTACTGTGTTTCTGCCGGGAAAGAAAGAACATCTTAAATTGTGTCATTATTTACAGCTAGATAACTTCAGCACGGTGCGTCTGCAATCTACAACGATTCACTACAGCTCTCCCGTTATTAAAGGGCAATTCTTATCGTGTACGTGCTTCTGTCGTAATCGCATTCGGTCCACTGGAAAATGTACAAGTACTTACATATTATAACAAGTGCTATGTACTTAGTGGATATGGGAAGCAGTCTCTCATATTTATTTAACAGCATAAATAAATTAGTATGTGTCAGTGCGTCCTGGAACTGGTAAAGTGCCGTAATATTAAAACAAAAACTTAACTGCCCCTCAAAACGACTTCCTGAGAATGCCGCGTTTTAAAATTCACACCTCACAGATCTTGATAAGAGAACCGAGGCAGGGCGTATCGACAAATTATTCCTGAGATAACGCGTGTTTTATGCGCTCCGGATTTTATAAACTGATGCGGCGGTCAGTTTTGATAAGATACGTTGATTTGAAAAAAAAATTAAAGTACCGTGTACTAAGTTGGGTCTACGGGCCTTCGTTGCGGAGTATCTCGTGCGCATTTTTTCCCCGATGGAGTGGTCGGACGCTCGTCCAATTAGGAGTGGTTGTGGAGGCACATCATTAGCGGGAGCGGGTGCGCAGGTCCTCGACTCTGGCGCGGCGCGCGCCGGCCCCGGCCGCGGCCTTCGCCGGCCGACCGGTTGCGCATCTTTTACTCTAATCAGGGAAAAAAATATGCGCCGGCCGCATGCGCGAACGAAAGCGAACAAGCGAGAAGTTGCAACCCGCCTGCCGTGTTTTATGGTGGATTGTTGCGGTACCACCACGGCAATGAACAGGGCTGTCCTTAATTCCAGATCAAATCTGCATTAAAAAATTCTGTACGCGTACCTACTTATTTTTCATGAGGTTGCACTTTTTATACAGATGCAATTTCAGACCATTCACCATGAAAATTATAACATAAAACGCAAATTAAGTACTAATGATTTTTATCAACCCTATAAAAATATTTGAAAAATAATAACTTTACAAGCGAGGCCGTAAAAAGTAGTAACAATTCAAGACTATGCCCACTCCTTACCATTTTCAATATGAAAAACGTTAAAGGCAAACTGCACAAAACATCCGACGATTAATGGTGTCTAATATATGACATGAACAGCCTCATGTATCAAGAAAGCATGTTACATAATTTATTAGTCGCATTGATGGATGTGAAGCAGGGTAGGCAGCGGCGCAACGGCGCAGCGCCGCAGCCCTGCGGGTCGCGGGCTGGCGGCTGGTTCAAGGGTCCGCCCGCCCATCTATTTATAGCGCGCCGATGCTATCGGGCACTGCGGCCTGCGCCCGCGCCGCGCACCGCCCTCGATGCACCCCTCGCATAACGCTCGCCCAATAAATAGACCAAAGATGCACTGCCATTTTATATTTATTCCAACTATTTATAACGTAATGACCATTGTTTCTGGCCCAGGTGGAATTAATAGCCGGCAGGCTATTTTAGTGCCACGCTCGAGATCGTCGTTACTTTGATAAATTGCACGTCGATAAAATAGGAATGCCATTCGCATCGCAATTGATACGTGGAGATAGTAATATTTCAATGGTGATAAATATCTACATCGACGGTTTAGATAAGTCGGTGTGGCCGGGGCGGCGCGCGCCACGCTCATCCGTATGCCGCGCGCGGAGGCTGCTTCCTGCTGCGCGCCGTCGCCGGGGCCTCGCTAGCGCTGCGACTACGACTCCTCGATTGTTCGGGTTTAACTGGAAACGCTTGGTGAATTTTTATCTGGCGATGTTAGAAAGATTGAAGCTAGAGCGGGGCGCGCGAGGCTAGCGTCTCGCTTCAGGTTTCGCCACCGTCGGCGGGGCGCTCGTAGCGTGTTCGCAGCTGTCACCGGACACAGCACGAGTTATTTACGATAGTCGCGAGACAATTGCCGGCCGCCGCGCTTATCCGGTGCCGTGCGACATCGACAATAACATGACGTGTCTTTATTAAATACCCTCCTTAGGAATTAACACACGTGCCCGGAGTTTATTTCTAGCCGCTGAATCATGCTGTTCCGAGTATGATATGATAACTTAGGAGTGTGTATGCAAACAAGGTACAAACGATTGTGTTAGCTGTAAAACAGACGCATTCTAAGTACCATCTCCTGTAATGGGCTTGCACGTTGCAACTTTACTCAATTTGTAATTCGTATTATGAGTGTAGCTTTTGCTAAGGCGTCATATGGCACGCACTGGGCAAGGAGTGGTCGCCGTATCTAACGGTGTAGGCCTACTAATTGATTTTATTTACCGGGTGCGGCGGAAGCAGAGCGATTCGCTACAGAAGACAGTTCAACGACACCGCTCTCGACGCCGGCGCGACGGCACTCGTCCTTCAAGGACGGACTGTGACTATTATTTTTAACTCTACTTTTCTATTCTACGCCAAAGTTACTAATATAAATCTGTTTCGATTTCACGTATTTATCAACAAAATTGATGATCGTTTATGTGTTTGTACACGAGTACATAGATGATATAGAGCACCATCACCATCACCTCTCATCCACTACTTCTGCAAATGTATCTATCGATGCTGTTTGTATACCTCACGAAATAACGTCCCTTTTCCGCTTACTACGTGCGTAGCCTAATGCAAAAATATATATATACAGCTATAACATCAAAATATGTATAGGTAGGAACACATGGACCTTATGTTTGCCGTCTTGGTAACGTATATATATCTATGATTTTGTTCGTACATGTTAAATAGTTAAGATATTTATCAGGGAGATGGAGATACATCCTTTTGATATTAAATAAAGCATCTATCTTTTATTAGCCTAAGACTATACAATTTCCGGGACAATTTTATGGATTATAATAATATAGGATTTTCATTATCATTGCATTAATCCTAGAGGTTTTAATTAAAAGCTCTATTACATTACAAATATTTATACCTATACAGTCGTTAGACGTTAAGTTTTCTTAAATTTTTTAACGTTCTGCATAAATTTCTTAATTTTTTTTCCGCAGGAACCTTCTACAAAATAAAACAAAAAAAAAGATGAAGTCGGTAAAGTCGTTATCAAGTTATGGCGTGACTAAAAAAAAATAGGCACTCATTTATAAAATACAGTACGATATATATATATTATTATAGACAATAATAGATTTTTGGTTCAGTAGTTACTAAAAAGAGCCATTGTTCCTTGTGACATTGTTTATGAAATTATAATATTAATCTGTGGATTAAAAACACGTTCGTTTCATACATTAGGTAAATATTTCTATAGTTGCTGACAAATTTATACATTTCATTAGTGTCATTCAATTCAGTACCGCGCTGACACGATTTTGCAGGCATTTAAACAGTCGGTGGTCAGAAGTGAGGCTACGTAAAATGCAGCAAATGCACATGTTCATTCAAATGACTTGTAAATTATGACAGCGTAACGAAAACGCGGTGAATGTACTCAGATTTTTTGTTTCATAATCATAAGACTACAGTTTAACTTGTTGCCTAGATTTTAGTGCGAAGATCAAAATAAGTAATTCGGGAAGAAATCAGGAAAAAAAGAAAATCCATTACAAAATCCTCCTCGCTATTGACAGCATGAAAACAGATTAGCGCGCTCGTCCGTCATCTTAATCCTTAGACATTTTCATCGGTAAAGAAACTTCAATTTCATGGGGGCGGACGTGCTCAGGCGCCAGTGATAATCGTTGAAGGTGATAAACCAACTCAAGTAACGCTTGTGCGCCGATTGAGTACAGTCTGACAAAAATAATGCATTAGTTTAGAATTAAGACCCACTTGCAGTTAAAATAAATCTAGATTTAATTGTTAAGCCTGGCTGAAACTTGACAGTTCCATACATTTGACACTACTAAACTATGCTTAACGCTAACTCGAGATTTATGTGTTTCCAGCAAGTGGCCATAAAAGTACTTAAGTTTAGACTAGATATTAAATTTTGTGGGTATTTTATAAAGCAATACCTACCTAGATAAGTAAGAAAGGGGTTAGATTGATTGAATTTTTTAAAGAGGCGAATTATATAAAAGTGACACAAGCAAAATTAATTGGTAAACAGAGAAATTTATTTTTCTCAAACATGCTCGGAAATGTATGCGTTAATGTCACGAAATGGATCCATGAAGTTTCTCATTTATGGCTCCCTGCCGCCTCCCTACATAACTTCATGGCCTAGTCCATGAAGTATGTATGAAAATCCATTATTGTCCGCTGCTCTAACTTTTTAAATTTGCTTACTAACATTAAACTGACAAGGAAAAAAATTACAGACAGCCAACTACCACTACTCTGTAAGCATTTGCTAATGATAATAGATAGATGAATGGATGGATGGATGAATGGATGCATGGATGGATGGATGGTTGGTTGGTTGGTTGGTTGGTTGGTCGGTCGGTCGGCCGGTCGGTCGGTCGGTTGGTCGGTCGGTCGGTTGATCGGTCGGTCGGTTGGTCGGTCGGTCGGTCGGTCGCTCGGTTGGTCGGTCGGTTGATTGGTCGATCGATCGGTCGACTGGTCGGTCGGTCGGTCGGTCAGATTGACGGTCGGTCGGTTGGTCGGTGGATTGGTTGGTCGGTCTGTCGGTTGGTCGGTTGGTCGGTCGGTCGGTTGGTCGATCGATCGGTCGGTCGGTCGGATTGACGGTCGGTCTGTTGGTCGGTGAATTGATCGGTCGGTCGGTTGGTCGGTTAGTCGGTCGGTCGGTCGGTCAGATTGACGGTCGGTCGGTTGGTCGGTTGGTCGATCGGTCGGTTGGTCGATCGGTTGGTCGGTCGGTCGGTTGGTCGGTGGATTGGTCGGCGGTCGATCGGTCGATCGGTTGGTCGGTCGGTGGATTGGTCGGTCGGTTAGTTGGTTGGTCGGTGGGTCGCTTGGTCGGTGGGTCGGTCGGTTGGTCGGTTGGTCGGTGGGTCGGTGGGTCGGTCGGTCGGTTGGTCGATCGATCGGTCGACTGGTCGGTAAGTTTGACGGTCGGTCGGTTGTTCGGTGGATTGGTCGGTCGGTCGGTCGGTCGGTCGGTCGGTTGGTCGGTCGGTCGGTCGGTCGGTCGGTCGGTCGGTCGGATTGACAGTCGTTCGGTGGATTGGTCGGTCGGTCGTTAGGTTGGTCGGTCGGTCAGTCGATTATTCAGTCGGTCGGTTGGTCGGTCGGTCGGTTGGTCGGTTGGGTGGTTGAATGAAATATTTCCTCACATTGTTTGAGAAAAGCACTATACAAGCCTCGGCCAGAACAGGGATTGCTGGACTCGTTTTATCCGGCCTCGTCTACGACTCGGCCGTCTACCGCAAACTCGTCCATCAATCCCTTACTTCATGGCCTCTGCAGTAATGTACTATTTATACGTATAATATAAGCCTACTCGAATTATGTATTAAATAAAAACGTTTAGTTTAACTTACCTACATCTAACTATACGAAAAGGAGCCTAGGGCAAGACGGAATGATAAAGGGTAAAGTAAAATTGATATACTTAGTTTTAAAACCGCTTATGCGCTCTAGACTTGCTACAGAGGATTGTAGAGGGCGTGCTTCTTCTCTATATAAAAACTTGTTTTAACCATAAAGAATCAAAGTTTTTAAGAGAAATATTTCAGCCTTACCCCACTTCGAGTAGGTGAATTGGAATCATCAAACATTAAATCTCATGATTAACTATCAGTAGCTAGATTGGTAAGTGATGATGATGAACGAAAATCAAGTATGTACGCGATCGGGTGCCATGAGGGTTTTTCATCTTATCCTCCCTTATGTCTTTATCTATATTCTCAATTCACTTTACATTTTCAAGGTGTTTTATTGTCTTTTGCGTTCAAAATTGTATACAAAAAAACCTCTATAGATATAGATAGGTAAACGCAATGTTCTGTTCTGCTAAGGTACATCAAGAAAAACAGAGCAGAGCGCTGGGAATCGAACCCAGGTCTCAGCATTCCGTAGCCATTACGCAAGTCATTACGACAAAATCAAGCAATATTTTTCTAAGGATTTCGTATTTTGTACGGAATCTTCCAAGTTTAGTTTTATTTTATGGTTTTCCTTTTATATTTGATATACTTATTATCATCCTGAATTTTATAAAATTTTTCCATTTTCGCGCAATTTTAATGAAAATTTTCACTTTAAAGTTGAATATTTCGCAAATAGATTATTGAATCGAAAAATCGTCTTAGAAACCCCTCAATTGTTTTAAAAGAACTATCCAACGATAGGTACTCCACACTATAGGGTTAATGGAGAAAAAAATCACCCTTACTTTACGTCTATTTAGGTAATACCTTAAGAAAAAATTTTTTCCTGCCATTTTGTCTGGGTAGTTGGTACATTATATCCGTGCAAATTTACAGCATTGAAAGTCTTGGAGCAGAGCTGCGGACGAACAGACGGATAAAAATGGTGAAACTAATTAGGGTTCAGTTTTTGCCATGTTGGCTACAGAACCCTAAAAGTATGTCTTACTAGCTGTCGCCCGCGACTCCGTCCGCGTATAATTCGTTTATCGCTATTCCGCCATCCGCCATTCCTATGTTGTTCTCCGGGACTCAAACTGTATAATCAGTTCAGCTGTTTAGACGTGAGCAACTAACAAACAAACAGACTTATAAAGTTTCGCATTTGTGGGATTGATTTTGACGATATCCATTTGACATCCAACTATACTTTTTCTGTTGATTTAGAAATCATTGTTCGTTTGACGTGCCGCACGACTTTCATGGACCATTCATCTATTTACAAAGCGCTACATAATCTCTGGACCAGGACTGCGGTGTCAGTCGAGACTGGTTTATCACACTCACAATAGTCAACTCTAATAGTTTTTATACGAAATCGTCATAATTCAAAGAAATAATGACTCTCACGGTAAGTAAAGTTATTTGGGTTAAATGCGGGTAGTGCTCCTAATAATAATTTCATTTGCCGCTTTGATATTCAATGAGAGTGCGTTCGAGAATCACGATTCGTGAACAGTTAATGAACATGAGACACATTTTGGGTCACACAAGGCATAACAAGCTAGCAGGTAAGAGCTTGTGTCGGTAACGCCACATTACAAGTACGCCCTCTCAACGGTCCCACTTTCGGTAAGCAGGTTCAAGTTCAACGATGACAGCATGACTTGCGCACTGGTCGTTGACTCCGCGTTTCCATTGCAGTGATGCAAGAGTCAGAGCGTGAACTATTCGCAGAGCTTGACGTTCTCTCGAGATGGAGCCTCAAACGGAGCGATTGACATCATCGACCATCAATGAATCTTCATTGCATTTGAACATTCCGCTATGTGAAATGTCCTATTGCTTTCGAAATCGATCAAAAAGGAAGATCAAGTAGCTGATTATGCAGATACGATTTAACGTTGGATTTTATGAAGGCCAAGGGCAGGACCAGCGTTTAGTCGTAATTTTTAGTTGTTTTGTTTTCATTGTTGAACTTAATTCCTGAAGAAACTGTTGTTATGATTGTAATTTGGTCAATTAAGGGTGTCAGAGGCTGCGCAGCTGCGCCGTGTGGCGCGGCGCCCGCGGCGAGCGCCGAACGCCGCGCACGCAGCATTAGCGCCGCGACCCGCTATTATGCTCCCAGCTCTGGCTGCCATCGGAGGTAATTCATTAGCTGACTGTGCGCCTCGATTATTTACGACCGCTTAGGTTTTGTCCGAGAATTGCTCGACGTACGTCCCGCATCGCAGCCACGTAGCCAGCTCTTAATGGAATACGAGCGGGAATAATGAGAACATCTGAATAGAACATGCGAGGTCAAGGATTCGCGCGTTACAATGTACCTTTGAGAAAGCATATTCACAAGTTCACTGCGTGCCTGCCTTTTGATTTATTGCGATGCGAAATATGTATGAGGGATTCATTAAGCTGTGCTAGTCGATGTGGTTTGGAATGGTACTTGTTAAAGTAACGAGTGTCAGGCATGAGTGTTTTTTTCTTTTCTTTTCTGAGAACCACCATGAAGAGTAACTAAGTTCTGTGAGAATGCGAGGTAATTAAATAACTGAAGATAGGGATGGGTAAGGAAGAATACGTTAATGTATACGGCACAGGCATGTGATAGGCCTACGTTATTGTATACGAATGCAGCCTAGTTAATAGTTATCTTCTTTTTGCGATAAGCAGGCGTCATGCGAGATGAGTGGCAGCGGGCTGGGGGGCCGAGCCGGAACGCGGTTTCCGGGAAGGTCCCAGGACAGCTTCTAATTGCAGGGCGGCGATGTTCGCGTGTCGGGACATGATTCAAGGTGATGCGAGACCGTTGTTCGGCGCGCATATCAAACGTCGAGCGAACGTGTCCGTGCATAAGTTGCGAACCGTTTTATAACTGCCAGCAGACAGCATTCACGAACGTAGATATTAATCAGATGCAGTTATGCAGGGAGAGGTAGCGACGACAAAGATTAAAGACCGTAGTCCTAGTCCTCAGGTTTATAGTGGAACATTGTGGGCGACGGTGCGGAAAGCGAGCAGCGACGCTACCCGAGGGAATCCGGAAGCATTACGAAGGCAACGTTAATTGTGCAATTGAGCTTTATATAGCTTCGCCGCTCCGGCGCACCCGATGTGAACAAGGTGACGTTTACTGTTTCCCATGTTCAAGTTTATGCAGGAAGTGGGATTATAACACAAATAGAAAATTATAACCGGTAATAGGCTTTGAGTAGAACTGTTTAGGTGGAAAAGAGAAACATGGCCCCATGAGTCTTTTAAGACCTGGGACATGTAACCTAGTATGCTGTTTATTAATAGTAAGTATTTTATTTCTACCCACATAAGTATTGTGTCGTCAATTATATCTGAAAACAGAACACTTCTTACTATTAAAGCCTATTCATCCGCCTAAGTTAGAAATTACTTTAAAGCTGTCCTTATACTATAGGCATATTATAGGATACACCTTATAAATATCTGTGCATCAAAAAACTGAGTGGGGTCATTTGTAATACCAACTTAACAGAATTGTTACAAAATAAATCTAACCTAAATCAAATTAAAGATTACTAACACCAGCAATAAAGTTCGTCTAATTAATAGTTTCACCAAAATGATATTACCCATAGCAAACAAACGAATCATTATTCTAGTTAATATACCAACAGCGTACCGTAAATGCTTGTTGTAAAGTAGTAAGTATACATATGTACATACATAAAATAAAATAAGCACATACCATGTGAGTGCAGATTATGCCTAATTATTTTTACGCCTCCACTATTTCCAACAGTACACGAAAGGTAATTATGTAAATACATATTTACAACTCGAAATAAGCATGCCAACGTGCAGTGCTGGCTTGTAAACTATGTATAAGTATATTGTAAGTTAGTATTACCTTACAGTATAATGCACCTAAAACAGTTTGGACTGTAAACACGACTATCAGCTACAATGTAAGCAAATCTATTTCTCTGGGATTGAAGAGAGTATTTACGACACTTACATGTACTAAAGCATAGCGTTAGGCCAGATTCAGTCCAATGAGTGGGAATTCGACGTTAAGGTATTTGAGGAATGTTAAGATATAAAACAGATAAAACCATTAGAAAAATCTGATAAGGTGCGATTTGAACTCGCGAGAGAGTCTCAGATAAAATATTTGAATACTTAATGGTTTTTGTTGTTTAATTGTTCCCCCATATATAAACTACAGGTACTTACATTACAGGTTTCTTGTAATGTACAGTCGAGTTCAAAAACTTGTGAGCAAAAATTTGATCAAAAATATCTGAACACGCTTCTACGTCGTTAAAAGTAGACATGTTCAGATATTTTTATCAAAATTTAGCTTACAAGTTTATGAACTCGACTGTATACACCTAAATAAACTATTTTGGGTGTTTATTTCAAATGTTTCATGAGGTTCTGACCAATTTTGCTGTAAAAGACAGAAGGATACACGAGTGATTTCATATGGGTTCTTTTTTGTCAGTCCAATGTATGGAATCCTGAAGAAAAAAACTGGATCAACTTACTTACTGGCTTGGAATGGATAAACTTTTTATACTTTTATTCTGTTAGAGATTGTAGCACGCGAATAGTCATTAAAAACTAAAAGTCCAGTACTAAAAGAGGGAAGGAGAATTACAAAAAGTATTTTTATCGATATAAAACTAATAAAAGTGCATTCCGGCTTTCATTCACACACGCAGTGCACAAACAGGCGGCGCGGGCGAGCGGAGTCAATATTGACCGAGCCAACACAGATAACAAAGAACCGCACAACTGGTTGCTAAACACGGTTCTCAAACAAAACACTTATATAAAACACATAAAAGAAATATTTTTTTATAATCGTTCGTCCATAGGAACAACGTTACTTAGGGCGAACGCGACAGGGGTGTAATTTGAGCAGCAAGAGTCGAAGCTCCGTCGTGAGAAAGCAACGTTCCGTCTCGCAGATGAGCCATTGAGATTGAATTTACGATATTTCAAAATCACGTTCATAACCTTGAACCTGTGGGAAGGAAATCACACCTCGACGCTACAATTTATAATCGCTAACGCCGTGGATCTTATCCGCCCTCTGAAACAAAAGGAGGAATCGACACCGGCATGTTTATTGAAACGATTGGAATACTTGTATCTATTCAACTTGAATTAAGCATTGCATGTTTTAAACTTGCAGTTGAAAATAACTATGATCGCAATACTAGTATTAGTTTTCTAAAAATATAAATTTGTTTGTGTGTGTCGTACGCAGGGGTAGGTAATAATCACTGGAACTGCTGAAGCAATTTAAGAGATATTCCATAGACTAAACTATCTCAGATGAACATAATCTCACAAGACGTAGACGAAGTTGCGGGCTACAGCTCATAGGTAGAAAATGTCAAATGAATGTGAGATTCGAACACAGGTCTTTGATAATTCATGTTACGTGCTTACCCAAATACAAACGTGCGTGCAACATAGCAAGTGATGGTTTATTGTCATTCAGTACTAATGTAAAATTTTCTTTATAACGTTCAGAGTGTTGCCTACGGTGCTGGCTGAAAATCAGCGCTGGGGTGTTTTTAACGCTTCAACATTATGCTGAGCCAGTGTCCGATTCACAATCGCAATGACACATACCTTTGTGTTGTTTATTTGTACCAAATAGTATTGCTGTCTTGTGTTGTGAATAAATGTATTTTCTTTCTTTCTTTCTTTCACATAAATTGGCTACTTTGAATTTCGACCAAAATTATGCGACGGTATCAACAACCTCTTGGTGATTCACTAATTAATTAAATAAATCTCCGAGCAATGTTGTATTAGCTCGTTGAAGTGGCAATGGGCGGGCCATATAGCACGGAGAGCAGATGGCCGTTGGGGCCGAAAAGTTCTCGAGTGGAGACCGCGGATCGGCAAGCGCAGCGTGGGACGTCCACCAACGAGATGGACGGATGACCTGGTTAAAGCCGCGGGTTCACGGTGGATGCAGGCCGCTGCCAACCGAAGCAACTGGAGGTCTATGGGGGAGGCCTATGTCCAACAGTGGACGTCCTATGGCTGAGATGATGATGATGATGAATGTTGTACAGGAAACTACTTCCTCTATTTAATATGATGAGATGAGGTCACTATCCTAATGATAACGAGTACAGGTAACGGCAAAACATTAAAAGATAGACACTTGCAAGTCTTGCAATATTCTTAGCAAGTCGTGGTTGAATAAAAGCTTGTGGAACGTGATTGCACTAGATTTTTTTTGTTCGACTGGATGGCAAACGAGCATGTGGATCTCCTGATGGTAAGAGATTGCACGAATGATGAAAAATAATAATTTTATTTAATATCCAGCGAAGGAAGGGTTGCCGGAAAATTATAGGGGAAGTACGAAGTAGTGGTGCCACACCTCTGACACCTCGGCAGCTAGGTCTGGACTAACGCCAATTATAACGGGAACCGAACTTACCCCACTCGCCGTCTCGAACTCGGCCAGGCTCCTTTCCCTAGCGAGCAAGCCAATAATTACTTAAATACACTGGTGTCCCGACAATGTTGGGCGAATCAATACACGAGAGCGATCTTGGGCGATTAAAACCATTATCTGCCCGTTGTGGCGGCACGTCGCGAATACCAGTCCCCTAGATGTTCAGCAAATTGCATTAAAATTGTTGCAAATAGAGTAAGGAGTGTCTAATTTATTCTAACTTTTTTTTCTTACTTTTTGCTGGGTTATAGCAGCTTGTTTACTTAACTGGGTACATAGGTTATCTTGCATTGGATCAGAAGGGTACCTTGAAAATCTAGACCTGCATATATTTTGTGACTTCACCAAAGATAACTATAAAAGGGGAAAATACCAAATAGCGTAATGGTTACTGTTATATTATTTGATATTGTTTTCACTAGTAACGGTATGGAGATGCGATATCATCTCTAGAGAACAGCACGGTCTGTTGCCCGTAAACAGGCACGACGTCCACAATCAGGCAGCATTCAAAAAGTTCTGTTGCCGTTAAACAGTCACGACTGACACTAACACCTCTCAAATTAAGCAGCTCAGAGCCTCCAGCAGAATAGCTGTCAAAAGTTAAGTGCTTCCCATATCATTATTAAAATGCACTAAAACACGCAATGAGCTTTATCGCTGGTCAGGTGGACACTGCAGTGACTAAGGAAATTTTCTCATGTATTTAAAATACCTCCCTCTCTTTATAATCGTGAACATAAATTTATAATAGACGTGCACATAGATCAAAGGATAATTTTAATGCCAAACTGACGCCGACATTGAGTGCGTCCTTCGGCTTGCGTCTAGACGCGCAATGCATTTTATTTTAAGGCCTCTATCGGACGTTGCTTCTTTTTAGGTATTTTATAGTTATTACTCGTTTAAAAGCACCCGAGACCGCAATATCGCCCGATGATTCGTTCCGACAATTTTACGGTGTGCCAAACTTGGGCGCTGCAGTGAAATATCTAGAAATAAGAAAAAAAATGGAGCAAGTGCGAGTTGGCTTTGCGTTCAGGTATTTATTATGTCTTTATTACATTTTGAACCAACCAATGCAACCAATTTCGAAAATTTCTTCACATATTATGCGTTTTCAGCGCGAGGTACAGTACTAGACAAAACAAAACAGCAACATAGAAATTGAAGGCATGTTTATAAAAACAACATAATTTCACTAGACAAGATTTTACACGAAACGAAAAAAACTAAATGTCTTCTTATTACTTATTATAGACTACTCAACGGAGGAAAATCAGGGGAAAAACTCGTATATATGTGTATAAGCGAATTTTGGCATAGTTGTACGGAATGATATTTTAAACCACATAAGTACAAAAAGTACTGATGTGTGAGGGTGGAGCTAACGTGGGATGTAAATGTCCCATTTTTAGTTTTTCGTAAATAATTCGTAAACGCTGGCCAACAGCAAAAAATTTTTAAGACATAAAGTAATCTATATAAAATTTTCAACAAAAAAAAAAGAAATTCTCTAAGATCAATATTTCACGAGATATGGCGAGAATAAGATGGATAATAAAAAATAAGCACATTTCTTTAAGCATGGCGATAGATGGTTGTTTGTTACTCTTTTACACAGAAACTATGGAACGGATTTTTCCATGCGGGTAATATATATATACCCTATATTAATATATAGGCTATTTTTTCCTTGCCCGCGACTTCGCTCGCGCAGAATTACTATGTAGTTGAAAACTTTGTGATCTTTTTGATCCCACAGGAACCATATATTATTTTGGAATAAAAAGTGAGTACCGATTTTGGACAAATGGGGTTATTTTTGGACTATCTTTTGCTATACTTGTAGCTTCTTCTTAGACGAACACTATGATCCTATCAATAACTCAAATCCGTCAAAAATGTTAGTTGTGTTGTTTTTGTAAACATCCCTTCAATTAAGGGTTTTTATTATACGAAAAATATTTTTGAATACAAATCCCAACAGCCACAACAGCAGCAAATTATATCCTCAGGGATAAGAAACATGTATTGCGAAGATATACTGAGCGGGAAAAAAATCTGGCCCTCAAATGTATGCAGAAATAGGTAATTTTATATGTAGAGAGGGCCAAATTTTGTGCTACTCAGTATACACAAATTTAATTAACTGTTGGCCGCGACTTCTTCTGCGAAGAATTCGTTTATCGCGTGCCTTTGAGAACAACTAATTTTTTCGGGATTTAAGGTATCCTATTATTTAAATTCAGTAGTTAACTTACGAAAGCGGAACCAACAATACGTATTGTAATGACTAATAAAATATCATCATTTCGAATAAAAATCCTTTTATGGAACTACCTGGTTTTCGTTTTTGGTTATAAAATACTTTTTACAAATGAATTGTGTAATTTTTCCAATCATCCAAGATATTGAAGATTATGGAACCAGTTTTTTTTGGGAACCCACCACTTATAAACACAGGATTCCTACTCAAATATTTAGTGGCTGTTTACATCTTAATTTTACGATTGCATCTGAAATGTACGACACGACACGATATTATTCTATAAATTATGTTCTACAAAATCAAAGATAGATATATTTATTGTGTTCAATCCGAGGCTGTTCCGCTCGCACTTAGCTAACCCTACGCAAGGAGTACCGTAAGCAAATTTAACGACTTTGATACATTACATGGTGAGTCGGAATAAATTAGCCATGAGAGTGTCCGGATACTCCCTGCCATATAGCAGTGCGTCCCCTCGAGGAAATCGTGTTATAAGAGGGTAATAAGTTGTTGAACTTACGGAAGACCGCGACTTAATGCTCGATTTGCTCGAGTTAGAACGCAATTGCTCCATTCAATACGCCGGCACTGAGGCTTCGGCCTCGGTCCTTGACGGCGCGAGACAACGCATGGGAAGCAAGCCTTTCTTATCATTCTTACTGAGTTATTAGCGCTTTCATCCTTCACTGGAGAAAGAAGGTTCCCTCCTTTGTTTAAAAGTTAATGTTGACTTAGACCATGATTACCGGTAATCCTACCGATAGTTTTACTTATGTTAGCGTACCTACGAGAATAATACCTAGCTCGAGATACTTTTGACCATTTTTAATATTGTGCAAAGGTTTGCTTAGAAAGACTTATTCAAAATCTGTTCAAAGTCGAGCGTAGGGCCAACTGCTCTACCATATTTTCTTGAACCATTTCGGCGTGTTTTTACACCCCTGTTTTGCAGCACCGAGAGTTCGTAGAAGGCTGAAATCCTGCTAATTTGATAAACTAAGGGTACGTACTGAAATATAATAATAATAAATCGTTTATTTCAGGCAACCCGGCATATACAATAAATACCTGAAAGACTAACATACCTATAATTTAAAGAAAACAAATAATAATAACCATAAATAATAATTTATAGAATACAAAAACGTTAAGATTTTAAGATGATGCCTTTATTATTTAAAAGCTATAAGAGTTGCAAAGTTACATGATACTGATTTTATTTTACTTGGTAGATGATAGATGTAAAGTTAACTAACTGTAAAAAGCAAAACCTAAAAAACAGGTTGACAACACACATACAGGGTTCACAAACCCCAGTGCCACAAGAATCTTAAAATAGTGTTCATTAATAACATTTAAGAATGCTACCGACAATTTTATTTTATCTAAGCCGCATAGAGTAAGTGCATCAAATTACTAATGTAATAACGCAGAGTATTACGCAGGCTCGTCGTGCTAAGGCGCAACATACGCTGCATTATTATTTTTGCTCCTGAATTACCATTGCTATTGCGGTAACTATTATACGGTTATTTTTAGAGCAACATTAAAACTATAGCGGTAAGCATTTTTGTCGTAATCGTTAGTAATCAGAGAACACGCTGCGACCACCAAGAACGCGTTACGCGGTGCCTACAGCCTTACTTCGATCGACCTTTAACATTACACCCCGTTAAGTATCTACTTAAAACTCACACAAATCGAAAAGCTGACAAATCTTGTTTGTTCTCTTCTTCCTGAGATTCGGAATCTCATAACTTTCTCAAGCTCTGAATCATTCATCTTCCGATGTCAGTGAACTCTAAAATTGCTTTATACAGCTATAGATAATTGTCGCGTTCTTGAATTTCTTGAATAAGTAAACGGCACGACAGTGTTTACTTGAAGTAATGTAATTCGCGGAATGTTACTCGGAGGATAAGGTTTAAAAATATATTTATAGCATTAAGAACCTCTTTAAAAATAAACAAAACCTACTCATATACGTACGTAATAGTCAGGGATACCGAGGAGCGAAGGCTCGTGTTATGTGATTGCACTTATAGTTTTGTTTGGGCGCCTGTGCGGTCCCATTACAGCCAACTATTATTCAAAACAACGAGTCATGCACCCGTTCAATTAAATGCTCTACAAAGCGGCGTAACATCTTTAGATGAAAAAAAAAACCCTTTTGTATAGCTCATACATACATTTTTAGCCTTTTTGCAGTTATTAAAGTATTTCTTATTCTTTTTAAAAATAAAATGTGATTCATTTTATTTTATCGACTCAAGCGATGCAGAATTTAATTCACCGCATGAATAACAATGCGTAGAAACATCGGTTCAATGTGATGAAAATAGACTTTTTAAATGTCTCGAGGGTTCTGCGATTATTGTGTGGCCCTTTTATTTAAGTGCAGTATCTTGTATTGAAGATTCCATAAGATCATAATTCAGTATGAATGCACGGTCGCTTGATTAGTCTTTCGCGCTGCAGAAAAGGAGTGTATAGCTAGAATACATTATTATATTTTGTCGGATAAGGTTAACAAGTTGATTTTTGAACTTTCTTGCTGAATCAGCATTACCGACTGGGACGTGTCATTGTGCGAGCTATTTCGGAATTATAAAGTAAATATTCTTTAATAGTATTGCAGGAATAAGATTGGTCCAGAAGGTTCAGATACGTGTCAAAGACCGCCGTGCGCGGCGCAAACAGCGTCCCACCAATTAACGTGGCTCTCACAGCAACCAAGTCTGAGTGGCCTGGCCGGGGCGGCATCTTTCAAGCTCACTTGCTTTTATTTCATCAGATCTAATGTTGAACTCAGCGAGCGCTGCTCATTTGTTTATGCGACGCATCGCCAATGTCATATAAAGCCTATTGCCCGGTTTATTTGAACCACATCTTTTCACATCACAATTTCCCTTCAATCTTATTTATCAAACCGATATAAAGGTACGCATTTATTATTATAATTTTTATAATTGGTGCAACACAATTCATTCGAACTTGCATCAAGTTATGGCCTAAAATTCAAGATAAATTTTTGGAGTCCGCCCACTGATCATTATCTGTTTTCTGCAAGGGTTTTCCTCAAGTATTGCGATCAAGTTATAGCAACAATCAGGTTTATTGGGTACTACGGTATAAATTTTCGGATAGGTAGTGGATTTGAGGTACCAACTGTAAGATAAAGACTGTCCACGATAAAATCTGGTGTATTTTTGTAATGAATGCTAATTTTAAAGTAGAACTTTATTTAAGTAATTAGTGGTTCTGAAACTATCTATATAATAAAAATACAATCATAGAAACATGTTAGAGCGTCTATGAATTTAAGCTGTATGTTTTTCACTGTGCTTAAATTGCTTTGTACAGCGTTTTTGGATAATCTTCACTCGTTTTCAACTTTAATGCCACAATTGTATTTATATTTTCACAAACTGTTTTACTCTTATTAGCATATCATCTTTCCAAAAAGAATCATGATGTACTTAACTGTTTTTTACTTGGGGGAGTCGAGAAAACTTTATAATCTAAGCACTAAAACTATTATATGAGAGACGTTTCTCTGTCAAAAGGCAAATTTACCAAAGCCAAAAAACTTCCAAACTACTTCAATCTTAAGTCAATCAATTCCAAGAATGTTAGCTGTAGTGAAAAGAAAGTGTGATAAACTATAAAGTGGATTGTTCAATAAAAAATATATATATCAGTAAAGACCGTCAGAAGACGCTGTACAAAATAATTTAGGCACAGTCTAATACATAAGACTAAAACTCATAGATGCCCCAACTTTTTATTATGATTATATTTTTGTTGTGCAATTTCATATCCACTAATTACTTTAAAAAAGTGTGTTTAAACATGAGCATTACAAAGATAAACTAGATCATGCATTACCAAATTTTATCGCGTACAGTATTTGTAATAATATTTAAACTTTAAATATAGAGCAAAGCAATTACGATTAAGTACATATTAAAAATAATTTAAATATTACGTTAACGACAACAATAATAATCTTAAATATGAAGCGTGCGTTCCTGGCCTGGAGAGGATATATGGACCCATAAATAAAAGTCTTTTTTTTCGCGCGAACGAATAAACATGTAAAGAATAAATTAGTACAGGTGGAGTAATTGCAGTCGGGTTGCATGCTCCGATCCGCAATAGCAGATATACGGAGCTTGGCGCACCACACCCTTGCAGAGGCGCATCGCGCAGTGAAAAAACTACGACAACCCTTTGTATGAGCAAAGAATTCGCGTCGACCGCAACAAGAACAAATTGAGCGCGAACTATTGTGCGGTGCGATTTGCAGAGATAACTCCCGTGTCGAGCGTCGCGGGCGCCGAGCGCGGCCGCCGCCGGACGTCCGCGCTTCTGCCTCGTACCAAACCCGCATTCTAACTACGATTTGGAATTGCATTTCTATTTACAATTCTGCTTGGGCTGGCTTTACGCTCGGTGGTAGCTGGTTGTAGAAGGCAGTGAACATGGTGCGTGAGGGTATCGCGGTGGCGGGGAAGTTTGCGGTGTTTCAGTGGTGGTGAGCGCGGGACGCGTCGCTGTTATAAGGGGGGATCCCGGGCTGCGCGCGCTCAGTGTACCCGAGTATCCCGTGTTGCGTGAGCGCCCGCGTGTGTCCTGATCCCGCACTCTCCCGTAGCCAACATGCAGCTCGTTCTGGCAACTGTCCTGCTTTGCGCAGCCGCCCTCGCCCCAGCAGCAGGTAACTTTTACATACTTTACAATATTTTTATATTTAACTATTTGTTGCCCGCGACTTTGTATGCGGTTAATAGTTCATTTACCGCGCGCTCGTGGGAACTGCACAATTTTCCGGGATAAAACTTCCCTTTTTCAGGAACTTAAACTATCTCTATACCAAATAATTTCTATTACAAATAATTCGTTTATCGCGCATCCTATGTCCCGAACTATCTCCGTACCAAATTTAATAACGATCGGTTGAGTACTTTAGGTGTGTCAGCAAGCGTAATAAACAAACATACCTACTCACTTTTGCATTTTTAATATTCGAAAGGATTATCAAATCTAAATAAGGATTTATATGACATTTCATACATAAGTAACTATTTTTAAGAGCTTTTTGCCTAAGCTTTAGTACGACATAGATACACATAGTCCGTTAATATAAATACTGACATATTTAAGTTTTTTGTAACTGATAATGATTATCAACTTATTCAAACTTCAATCACTTCATTATTTTCCTTTTTTGCAAACATGAAAATTAAAAAAGAAAAATAGCAAAACCGTGTTTATTTTTTTCATGTTAACAACTTTAATTGCGTCAGAAAAAACGCACGAGAAGTATTACGCGACGACTACTAGGCATTCAAAGGCTAGATGCGGTCGCAGGAAAGGCACGCACAAAATGAAAGGGCACCGATAAACGCAATAAGAGCTCTAAATCGGCACGATAAAGACTGCGCAGGCGCAAGTGGAAGTGT
Organism: Choristoneura rosaceana; assembly: GCA_037349165.1. Taxonomy (NCBI): domain Eukaryota; kingdom Metazoa; phylum Arthropoda; class Insecta; order Lepidoptera; family Tortricidae; genus Choristoneura; species Choristoneura rosaceana. The sequence continues at coordinate 7,492,392 of JAZBNJ010000026.1, forward strand.
TGCCGTAGCAAGGTGCCGGTAGTGACCTACAGGTCTACGACCTGCATTGTTCAACTTTCATTAGAGTACAATGCCTGCTCCAAGGTACCCTTAGTGAAAAAGCTTTTATTAATTATTCATGATTGCATTCCTGTGGGATCACTGTACTTCCGGTAGCAGTAATAGCATCTCGCAGAACTGGTTTGCAAACGCTCCGAGATCAACAGACAATTAGTATAAAAAGTTATAAATTTGATATACATATTCACCCAGAAGAAGTAATTTGTAAAGTAAAATTACCATAACCGTTATGTCCGACAAGATAACATTAATAAGATAAAAACTAGCATAGGTAATATTTATGTTTTTAATTTACTCATCTGTGAGTATGAAATAAAAATCATACAACCACGCAGATAGTTAATCACTAAGAAAACAACCTGAGGCGCCGTCGTAATCAACCACGAAAAGCGCAGCACCCATAATATTTCAGTGCACATTATAACCACGTTCAATAAATATGCATAAAATAAAGCTCAAGTAACTACATGGGAACACGGCTTTAAATGTGCCTCGAGGCTCGCATGATGTATTAACAACATCGCGCAGCCCATTGCTATGTCATAAAGCGGGCCCGGGCGGCGGGCGCGCGGCCGCTACGGCCAGGCGCCGTCGTTTCGCGTGTGTTGACTCAAGTGCGGCGCACGGGACGCGCACGGGACGCGCACGCCGCGCCGCGCCGCCCGGCACGACCGCGCTTCGTGCCCCCAGAACAATGCGACAGCCCTCGACCAGCGACACGGCCTCCCTGCCACTGTCACGACAGCGAACATGCCGCTCATACTCTTTAAGGACTCGCTGCAAATGCATCGCGATGTTCCTATAAAGGCATGTTAGAATTCTCAGGGATCCAGCAAAAACCTTCCCGACCGCCTGCTATTTCTGCCCGCAACCATAAGATCATATCTTACAATGTATAACATCACGACAATATAAGAAGCTCAGAGATTTGCATCATCGCCTTCCTTGAACTTAATTTATTAAGAGTCAATGACACCCGTCAATCTCAATAAAATTCGTTGAGAGCCCGCGGTTTTACCTCGTCGTGGAATTATAATAATATTCAAGAATCAGTCGTCAACCTTAATGATTTGCTGCAATCAAGATTGCTAGAACGATTCCACTAATGATGCGTATCAGCGATCATTGGCCAGATTACGGCGATTGAGCGGAAGTTCAATTGCCGAGAAAAAACCGAGGGGGTGAGGCGACGCAAGCCGCAGGTGCGGGGTTATCGGCCCTACCGCGTGCGCGGGCAGGATGTCTGTCTATTGGACACACCTAGAATAAATTATGATTCTCCATAGCAGTTGCTATTTAATAACCGACAAAACAGGATCAATAGTAGTAGATTGTACAACAAGAGCATAACGAGCCATTTTACCCAAGACGTTCACGTTATAGCCACCCGAGCCGGTACAGCCAACAGTTTCCAAATTGAAAACTGTTTTAACTGTGCATAATAAAATAAATTAATCCTTAATCCTTAGTGTTTCAAGAAATTAAATCGTGTTTTTTTATATTTTTAGGATAAAAAGGAGCTTTAGGCCCGATGTGCACAGACTAAAGTAACATTTTAAGAGAATGAGAAGTGAAAAAGTCATTTTATGTCGCCTAGATCCAGCATAAACACGAACCTTACGGGCATGAGAGGTGAAAAATATATTTTTTCAATCTTCACCATTAAAAGTTTACGAAACAAACTTCCATCCATCAGTTCAATAATAGTCACGTAAAAGCCTTAGTTTAACCGTGACAAAAATTTCAAACTTTTAAGCATCTCCTAAATCATAACCATAAAGGAAATTGAGACGATGCGACAAATCAAGCTTTAAACGGATATCGTACTCGTATCTCGTTAGCGCGCGGAAAATATGCCTCGTAACTAACGAGTCGTAAGTCATAACTCGGCGACACACGCGTCAGGCCCTATACTAGTACTATACTAATACGAAGTGCAAAACTCGAACTTCGTATGTTGTCATCCCGCTGACACTTATGTATGTCATTCAATTCGCGAGTAAAAGGGATGGTACGGACTTCGATTTTCGAGTTTCGTAGTAGCCACTGAGATTGCCACGTTCGCCATGATGTGGTTATCGCCGGTGTACAGTCGACTAAAATTTAGATATTCATGTAGTTAAAAAAGTTTCTATACTTGCATGGATATCTTGATTCCACATAAGTAATACCTACGACAAAGTTGTACATGGATTTAATTTGCGAAATAAATTCTAAACTGCATTTCTGCAAAGTAATTCCAGTTTTCGCAAAGTAATACCAATTTCCTAAAGAAGTATGTAAATTATGTATCAATGAATAGCTGTTGTAACTACAGAATATAACTGTAGTTTAATGCACTGTTATACAGAATTACGGCTCGGTAGTTCTAAATATTTTTTCCGGTCATAATCAAAACACCTAACTTTACCATTTTCCGTATATACGGAAATATTCGCTGTTTATAAACATCGCACTGCTCATTCAAAGTTCATGTTCCATTATTATGTAAACTGTTCTAGTTTAATATTAATCACCCATTAGCTCAGATTGCATAATAAAAGAGGCGTGGAAGGTTTTGTAAACTTCCCCTAACGACATATCTGTTGGAGCTCTTCTTACCCGAAATGTGATTAAAATATTTGGTCATTTATGTGGTCGTTGTCGGGTCTCGAAAGCGGCCGTACTTATTGTGGTCTTCGAGTTTACATTTTTTTGTCATCATAATTCAAAAGTAATGCCGGCAGAGCAACAGGTGGTATGATTGTATCAAATTACGATGGGACGACGTCTAAGGTAACCGCCGCTATAACGCAACTTGAGACGGTTTTTAGAGTTTTATGGTTGAAATGTCTTGATTTAGATCAAAAGCTGAGTGAACATCTCGGTTTAGTTAAATTAAAACCGTATTATGTTCATGGCTGGTCGTAGCAGATGACATGATGGCTGGAACGTTTTCTTAATGCTAGTGACGGGCTGGACAATTGTTGCCTGTTAGCGACAAGTTCGTATAGAACTATTAACATTCGCGAACATTGAGTTCGGCCGGGACCGGGTCGGCATCGAGTTTGATTACTAAAAATAGTCTGGGAGGTGCATTCCGGCGCAGGCGGGAGGAGGGCGAGCGCCGTCCTTGAGCTCGTCTCCTCGCTCGCGGCCATTATCTCGATCCCTTTTTTGCGACTGAATCGTTATCCGACCGCGAACAATCCGATCGATGTTCTCACGGATGCGAGTAATCAAAAAGCTGGTACATTTTACGCTAAATTAACTTAGAACGACTCAACGTCCTGTGCTTTCAGGATTCTCTTAGCGCATTAGTGGATACAATTAACCCGATCGCGATCGTATCCGATTGAAGTCGATCAAAGCCAATTTCATCCCGTCTCTTAAAATCGCTTATTGGGACGTGGTTAAGTAAGTGAGAGATTAATTGAATGCTTCAAGATTAAATTCCTTTACTTGGTCGTATTGTCTAAATAAATCCACAGCGTGGATTGGCGGCATCGTCGTGGCCGTGATCGTGAAGTAACTTTATACGGTCAGAGTTGCTGTTTACTATTTTGTTGCATTGAATACCTCGGTAATACAAAGAACATAAACAACACTGCTTTCGTAAACGTGAGATATGAATGTGTGCAAGCAGGTATTCTATTTTCAAATGAAGATCTTCTTTCGGATGAAGAAGTTTTGATGCTTTTGTCGAATAGTTATTCCATGGTTACCGTTTCAATTAGTCCACTGACTAATCTTACTCGTATAAAGTCAATGATTCTGTAAACGCACGCTTCGCTGGCCAGGGGCGGTTGCCGCGATTGCCCTTGTCCGGTTCGAGTTGTTCACGTTATGCAACGCATTACGCGCTCCATGTTGCGCGGGCGCCGGCAACGGGATGCGGTTGAAATTTAAACGTTCAAGCTTAATTTCAATTTAACTCTTACCATCGTCACCAAATTATTATAACGGGGCAACTAGAAACCGCTACGAAAATTTATCACGAGTAAATCTAGCTAAGTGCATAATTTGAGAAACGCTGCACGCGCTGCTGATATTTTTATGGTAAAAACAAACAAAGAGTAATTTGATGTCACGGTAATTTCATTGTTATTCTTAGTAAACACGTGTTTTTCAGATTAGGACAACCTGTTATAATGATTAGTAAGAACTCTGAGAAAAAAATCAAAGAATTAATTCAAGCCAAGTTTAACGTATGTAATCTGATACTAAAAAAAAGATAGAAACCGTTCTATTTTTTTTTATATAACTATATTAAAACAATAAAAAACACAGTTTTAAAATGAACTCAACACCTTAGCCTCCATAAAATAATAAAATAAATATAACTCCTCGCCTCGATCGTTCTATAAGACCTAGGGTGCTTCATAAATAGCTGTCCCGGAGCTTTGGCTGTTAAGAGTACGAGTAGGTACAGGTAGCAATAGCAAGGCAGCGAGGGAGGCTGGAGGTATTCGGGCTGTACAAATACTATTTTTAGACTCGTTAGTGTTCAGGTTGATAGTGGACCGGTTCCCGAGCCCCGGCGCTCCAGCTCCATCCACTTAATGTCTTATTTTATCAAGTTCTATGCACCTAAGCTACACCAAATGAATTATTTATGATGACCTTTAGACAACCACTATTCTAATGAATGCAGTTCCTGCAATTATGTTGCTGAGGGTGCAGAGTAATCAGAGCTAGCTCCAGGAATAAAATAACTTTGCATTCCCTCGTGCAAATTTTTACGTTTTTGCTCCCACCAGTCGCAATTATAAAAAAAGTTGGTACGGAGAACCAAGAGCCAATTAGATAAGTTCCCTTGGCAACACGCTTCAATTACGTCCTAAGTCTAGCTTTTTGTAAGATATGCAAAAACATAACATAAGTGTTTACATAAATACATACATAATTAGGCACATGTTATGTAATTATATGTTTTCCTATTTGATTCAGTAGGTAATTAGACGTAAAATATTATAAGTTACATCCTCGTATTCTACTAGAAATGTTAAATAGAAAGCCTACGCTACATCCGGGATTTTAGCGTTGAATTATCATAAAATATCGGAAATGGTATTTACTGGATACGTAATCCAAGTGTCTTGGGCGTAATTAACGTGGGGTGGCGAGATTTTACCTAATTCGATCGTTCTTGAATGCCATCACGTCTTTGGACTTTCAATTTTGATGAAGCCCGTCATTTAATTTGTCTATGAATGGAAGGAAGTGTTTCTCATTACACCAGCCGGCGCGTGATTCACCAAGTTATTACGAAGGCGAATCTAATTGTAATGCATTCGATAGCCGCCAACAAATCGGTTCGATTAATAATAGAACTAGCGCCCACGATATCTGTATGCGGCAACATCTGCTCACTTCCGACAACCGACTGTCGATAGCCGAATGACTAAGTAATGACATCCGAACAACATACGGCATTTGAATAAGAAACTAAGCAACAAATATTTTTTTAGTTCATAGAAGTTACATTTTTATAGCATCCGTTTTTGAAACATTCAACCGCCAATTAACCAGTATTTCTGTTATTCATGTACACATCGTGAACTAGTTTGTTCATTGCCAAATCGATCTACATTTTTGAACGGGGTGGTTGTTTTTTTAAATTATTAGGTACGCGAATTTGTCACGCACGTAACTAAACCGAAGCTAAAGGTGACTTAGCACGTGCGTTACTCGTTTTAAATCGCGATTCAATAATACAAACATGGCGTCTATAAAGTCGTCATCGATGTCAGTGGCGTGACATTGGCGTCGCCTTTTAGGCCGCGACCCGTTAGACGGAGCCTCACGTCCGGTGGATCAGCCTGCCGGATATCCTCGAGTGCACTCACCTCAGTAGCTTGTACACCAGTATCCAGAGAAGGCTTTCCATCTTCACTTTGACAAGAATTACTTATCATACGAATAAAAAAATCAGATGTGTAATCGAAAATATTAAGTATCTGACACAACAAAGCGTGCATAAATGTAACGCAACTTTATTTCTAGGGCCGGCAAGACGTGTCAGATATTTTTACACACTCCGTTGTGGCAGGTGAGTGTAAACTGTTGTTACTTAAAAAAAACATTACGATTCGCATTTGAGACCTAACTTCAAATTTAAAATGTTTATTGCATGGTCATGAGTTTATTACATAGATGTTAAATCAGTATAATGTTTAGTTAACAACTAAAGTAAACTAAATTAAAATACCTACTAAACTAAATCATCCAACTTAATAAATCAAATCGATTTTTATGGTGCTTTATAGAGGTGCCTTCAAAAGCGATAAAACATAGACATAACTTATTTCGACATTAAACTTAAAATAATAATAATACACAATTTAAAAAAAAGAAAAACATTTGATGATGTCGAACAGAAACTTGACTCAGCATTATTGCTGCAGCGTGGGTATATTAAGTACTTGTAATGTGCTACAGCGCTGAATTTCAGTCAATAGGTAAGGTACCTTCATATCCTTGCACCTAATATGATAACGCCGATAACAGTGGCTAAGATTCAATTTGTAAAGCAGCGCGGCGCTAGCAAGGGCGCAGGCGTGTTGTCCTACGCCACATCAGTATGCGTCGCGTGCGCATGACTCACGCGACGTGACCCGCCTCCCCGACGCTCATTGTTACTGTTTCCTATAACTCGTCCCACTGTCATCCTGCACTTTCTAAAAGCCCTTAACGATCGCCTTTTGTGCCGATATATTGCTTAGTAATCTCATCTCTGACAGGATTGCATTCAGCGGACTCGTTACGGCCAATGGGAGATTATGGGTGGAAGACGTGATGCCATATCATTCATGCCAAGGAAATGATGTAACTCTATGATGATTATTGACAGGCTCTTTTCTCGATATATTTATGGTACAATGATACTTAGTTAAGCGATGTTAAAGCAAACTGTAATCTAAGAACGTTTAACATTTCATTCGCCTTTGGTACCTATTCTTAAATGACATTATGAAATATATTCAAGAATTATGCGAAGCCCTTAAAACATTTTTAGAAAACATCATAATAGAGTTGCAAAGATGAACTATCGGGAGCCATTAGGGACAATGTATGGTGGCTTCAGTTGAAAAGTTTGTACGAAGCAAAAGCGACGTCCGCTAGTAAAGCGCGACATCATTTATGCATGAGGCTGCATTATGCATGGATTCCAATCGCGGGCACAGGGCTCTAATAGCCGAGGAGCTGAGAGCCATCCTCAACGGTCTAAGTAAAGAAATAGCGCTACTCTAAAAGGATATAACAATCCTTACTCATTTCAGTAGATGGGACAGCTCACTAAACAAAGTCGTATGAATGCAATGAATGTACAGCAATTTTAATCTAACATTGATTGTGCATGCACTGCTGAACAAGTTTTATGGACAAATTGGCAAAAAGAGTCAGCGGTTGGATAGTTTTTGCTTTATTTTATGAGACTTAGATGGTCATATCGACCTCTTATCGTCCGGCCGGCGACCGGCTGCTTTGTCGTCTTGGGATTGAACGTACTACGTATTTATAGATTAATTTACCACTCAATGCAGGTGTGTGTAGGTACTTCGTTATTAGTATTCTTAAAAGTTCAAGAAAAGTATAAGTTTTTGTTTTACATTTACAGGCATAAAATTTATGATAAAAAGAAAGTTTCAAAGCACGTTCCATTTCAATTTCATCAGTACTGATCATCAAACGCATGAAGACCGCTTATTTTAAATTAGTTTATAACGAAAAAAGCCACTTCTAATGAAAAAACTTTCATATTAAAAGTAATTTTATTATGTGACGTTTCACAATACTTCCATCACACCTTTAATATATTCTAAGAAAACCACTTTTTTAACACTACATACATGTAAATCTACTTATTTAATTTTACGGTTTAATCTAAAACAGCAAATGTCAAACAAATCGAAGCGTAGGCGTCTGTATCGAGTTAATGAATGCGACTAGAATTCTCAGATCAATATGCAAATCCAAGCGAGCAAACTCCACAATCTAGCTAACAGCTTCTAGCTCAAATGCTTAAAGTATTTTATTGGTCATCATGTGTTTATTAATAATAGGAGTCAAAGACCGCTGTTGCTACGATATTTATTTTTAAGACAGCAAAATCTCGTGCTACTTAGGAGTTGATTTAAAAGCTTGCTGAGCGGCTTATATTTTATCCTTCGTTGGAGTTATTAGACCCATTTCACCATTAGTCAGGCATTACTCAGTCGAGCACAAGAGAAATTATCGAAGCGAGTTGTGATTTATTGAGGTAAAGCTAGGATTTAAAGTGTATATTATCGCGGTTCTAAAAAAATAAGTGATATAAATCTAGTTGGCTTACTAACTTCTCACTAAGAGTTGAAATCAAAACTTTACCCACGTGCATTAATAATAAAAATAAACCTTTTAATTTAGGCAACACGACCCATACAATGAATACCTTACCTACAGACTAACATAGGTACATATCTTCTATATATATATATAAAAATCAATTGCTGTTCGTTAGTCTCGCTAAAACTCGAGAACGGCTGGACAGATTTAGTTAATTTTTGTTTTGAATTATTTGTGGAAGACCAGGGAAGGTTTAAAAGGTGATTAAATATGAAAAAAAATGAGGCGGTACGAAGTTTGCCGGGTCAGCTAGTTATAAATAAAAACAAAAAATTAGGTGGCTGGTGGCATTGCTGTTATTACCTACGTTGCTAACGAAAAAACAACCCGACAGCTACTTGGATTCTATATCAGATCGCTAATTATAAATGGACAAGTTATATCTGAAGGTACATTTTGGGCACTTCTATAGGTGCGTGATGGCGACGACTGTGCCAAACGTGAGCAACTTACCACGGAAAATAAAGGGCAAGATTATAATGAATGAGATCACACGTAAATGTACAGGGGAGTTTATAAACTTGTGAGCAAAAATTTTATCAAAAATTTCAAATACAAATACAAACAAATATCTTTATTTTGCGTAAAAATAACATAAATATCTGAACACGACTCTATCGTTATCGGCGTAGAAGCGTGTTCAGTTATTTTTGATCAAATTTTTGCTCACAAGTTTATGAACTCGACTGTATAAACGAGGTTTTTAATGTGTAAGTGTCAGAATCATCTTAACATTCAAATCGAATCGGCGAAATACTGCAAAATATGTAAAATGCAGATAGCGGCTGGCTAGTGCCAGAACCAGAAACTATTTTATATCTGCAGGGAGCAGTTGGGCGATAAGCCCTTATCCACTTTTGGCAATATTTTAGAGAATCCAGACAGGCAGGTGGATGGATAGCTAGCAACTGTAAATGTTTTTTTTACGTAATAGTAGACAAATGAGCAGAAGGTTCACCTGATGTTAAATGCTTACTGTCGCCCATGGTTAGGATTACGTTTATCACCCTTCAGCACAGAGCCTTAAAAATTATCTGACCATTAACGAATCTTGTTAAAATAAGTAGTAAACTGACAATTAACGAATCTTATCTGACCAAAAACGTATCTAGCGGATATCGTGATAGGTCTTTCAAATTCGGACCAGAATTTTATTCACTTTCAATGCATCGAAAAGTGTAAACGTTTGTGGTAGACCGCAACAAGCTTGGCATCGCGTTTAATTAGGCACATCACAAGTCCGAGTTGCGGTCTGACCGCAAAACGTTTTGCCCCATATGGCCTACCAATTTCCAGTACTTTTACGCGCTGCACTTCGACATGAATTTTAAAGACGTACGTGCAAATTTGAATTATGCCAATGAACTTGAAACGCGTACCGTTTACAAGACCAACGATGCTACGTGACACTAAATAGCATATGAAACTAATTTAATTTCAATGCATAAGTGGGTATGTTTTGTGAGCAACTACGGTATATAAAATTAATAAATAGGAGCTCCGAAGACAAACAAAGACACATAAAAACGTGTGAACTTTAGGTTCAATATTCTAAAACGGGCATCGTTATTAATTATTATTTAGTCAGACAAGGGATTTAAAGCGAGAAAAATACGTGAGACCGTAGCGTATAATCATACCGGTATAATGCACAACGTGGAGCGGAGGCGTTGAGCTCGCATGAAGACGAATGGCCGAGGGACGCGCCTACTCGCGGCTCGGGGTCATATTCATATTTGTGACAAGTTTCATTGTCGAGTCCCCTCCAGACATACTTATGTTGACTCTGTACTAGCGAGATGAATAGTCTTGTTACGACATACGCGCTGTCAGGAATTTGGTACTGGATAATATTTTATGAAGAGGCCCTGAACAAATTCATCTACTCTCCTAATTATCTCAAATCTTAAGCTATAAACATTTAATTAGGTAAGTATTAAATGGTATTGTAACGGATAACACATGTCTTAAATCCAACGAAAAAAAGAAAGAAAGAAGGGCTACGAATCAGCTCGAAACATGTCGAGCTAAACTCGATTTAAGACGTGAGTTATCATTACAATATCATTTAATATGAGTGAGCCTCACGGTAGTTTCATATTCAAAATTCATTACAAAAGATCTTTGCACGAAATTGCATAATCTACAAAAGACAAAATATATGAAACGATCAACCATAAACGTTCAATGCCATAGCAGAGAATAAGTGCTATAGGTAGTTGGACGTAGTTTAACAAAAAGGTCCCAAAGTAAGATTGGTTTTTGGAGTCTTATTGTACTTATTTTTTATTTCAACTCCAAAAAGTAACAACTATCATGTTATTCTTTAACTTCGCTAACTTTGCTGCTGACACTAGATCCTAAATAAAAATAATAATGTTGAAGGTAAGATCATTTTTGTTAAACTACGACCAGATATTGCAATAACAAGTAGTGACAATAGATACTTCTGTAGCAATACTGAATTATAAGAAGATGCAATGTTAAAAGAGAAAAATTTTAACAAAACTTTTCTTAATTGTTTCAGCTCAAAGGATAACAACCATACAGTTAGATGGTGTGCAATACTTCATCTCTAGGATGAACCCGTACAGCCCAGAGCTTAACTACTTCCTAGCATATCAGTACTGCAGGTGAGTCTTAATCTGCCCACATTAAAAAAAAACGAAATCGATGCTATGCTAAAAATTTAAGTCTACTTAATCTTACAAATTCAGTCAGCATCACAAAATTTTAGACTATCGCGGTCATTACTAATTTAATTCATAAAATTCAGTCAGCATGTCAAGAATGGCTTGATTTATTGAAAAATAAGATGACTGGTAGTTTATAGTATCTCAGTCGGATAAGAAAAAGTTCAGATTTTTGGTGTTACCTTACACTTCTCACGGTTGGCCAGATGTAATAATACCGTGTTCGTGACTATCCTTATCTAGTCGTGTCGGGCTGATCCTGTTCGAGTCCTGCTTAACCTAAGCTGGGGCGTTAACAAGCCAACCTACGTTTGCCCGACCAGGAAGTAAAGCGACATTTGCATAACCGTTGGTAGTTTCTGGAAAAACACGACGGCAATATCGGAACGCTTCCACAAGACTCTTGCTCCCACTGTTTAACACTCATGTGTACCTAATGTTTACTATTGTATTGTAATGAGAGCACTATAAATCGAGACATGGAATAAACTGGGAATCGACGTATCGTACGATCTAACAAAGATTTACGGAGACTGAGTCAGACGCAGATCACAAAATATAACAACCCAAGGAGCAAAAAATGAACTAAAAAGAGCTGTCGCTTTTTTTAAATGAACAATTTGAGTTTGTTTATCTATTCTCAAAGAGCGCAAACAAAGGCATTCTAAAAACTCCTATTGTGGTTTTATTATTTGAGTCTAATGGTTCTTTCTAAGGAACAGTAATGATCATGTGCCGCTGCAACCTAGATCGACCACGTGCACGGTCGAACTGCTAAGAAAGGTCAGTCGCCTCGCTGCCCGCTCACGATGTCCTTCCCATTCCCACAGTCACGACCTATTTACAGTTCCAATATTGTTAACGAGCTCTGGGAATTCGAGTCGTGATATTTGAACATCGGAAATTTTGAACAAAATAACGCTCGCATGGAATCGATTAAGGTCGCCTTCGCCTGTCCCGTCTTATATTGGAATGGCCACTTAATGTAGGAAGGAGTTTGCGAATTCGTTACTTGAGGTGACAGGTTCATTGAAGTGTCACAGTAACAGGCGATGCGTGACGAAACCCTATGCGTCTGACGGGCCCGTGCATAATCCACAAACTGCTCCTCGCTACGCCTTGATAGCGATCGCAAGAAGGAAATAACGGCACCCACAGACGCATCGCTGTAAGCCGTATTCGATTTTTTGCGTTCCTTCTATGTTTTGATAAAACAGCTTCAATCTGACAGGTTGTTGTCATTAAAATAACATTAACACATCCTTTAAGCATTTCATATCCGAATATCGTTACACACTCGGGGCATACAAAATTTAATAAGTCCGAGATTTATTTTAATTTACACTCATAATTAAGTGAGAGTAATTTCTATGTTATCCTTAAATGAAACTGCGACTTAGTTTCAATGAATTCTTCTTGTTTTTTACAACGGTAAAATTTGTCAATTTATTTAACGGGCTTCTAAATAGAAGCTATCAAGAAAAGATAAAACAGTATGTACTAACTCGTACACTTTGTAACTGAATGCAATAGGTTGTTAGCGAGCAGTTTTTAGCGTCCAAGAGTTTTCTGAACTTGGAGATGGAATGTCGTCCCTGCGGTGCAAGGCCGTAGCCTGTCTTTAGCGAATAAATTGCCTCCCGATGAACAGGCTTCGCTGTATAGTTTCTATACGAGCTAATAGCTGAATACTATTAGCAAGGATAGGTGGTCATTTAGATAAATCGTGTTTATGGATCCGGTAAAACTAGTTCGTAATTGCAGACTGTCATATGATCTGGACATCCTCAATTATAAGGTCCATGGGGAAATTGAATTTCACTGCATTTTAGTGAAATGCTACTATTATTAATTATGTTTGCACGTGCATAACTATAGGTAATTGCTCAGCTTAGGACTTAAATACATATCCCTACAGATGGTTTGAATGACTTCATTTGATTTTATTTTCAGATCGCTAGGTCTCCAGCTAGCATCATTTGAGACAAAAGAAAAGGCGGATTCTATAACAACTTACCTTACAAACGCAGGTAAGTGATGAATGATAATAACTAGGTATATTTAGTTTCGGCCTATATGCGTTGGGACGTACCCACTGCAGGGTACCTACCTGAGGGAGATCTTGAAGTCACCTCTCAAAATGAAAAGGTGCCAGGAGGGCCCAGTGTGGGCAGATTGAGAGCTTTATTCATATCATTTTATTACAGATGTGTGCAGGTTTCCTTGCGATGTTTCCCTTCACTATAAAGTTTATCGTAAATTTCGCTAAATAAATAGCAACGACTTAATTAGTAGGTACATCTAATTTGGCAATAGTTTTCATCTTTGAATCAGTAGACAGATTTGCTAAATTCACATATTATTTTTTTCAGGCTACAATAAATATGACTTCTGGACGTCGGGCAACAACTTGGGCACGGATATGTACCTCTGGATGAGCACGGGGCTGCCTTTCAACGCCACCTTCAACTACATGCGGCGAGTGGCCATGGATGCGCCCACGCAGCACGCTGACGACAGCATCGACCCTCTTGACGTGCCCCAGGGCAGTACCGCACCCCAGCGCACCGCCAGACATGGGTACGTAACCAAACAACTATATAATCGCACTTAATTGATATAATTTTCCCTGTTAATTAAGTGCTGAATCACTCATAATTATTAGTTGGTTTTCCAGAACCGAGCACGTGATGACCAACGGCTGCGTGGCTCTCAAGGCGCCGACTTTCCACTGGGAGCCCCAGCACTGCGGCGAGATCAAGGATTTCATCTGCGAGCAGACGCGCTGCTACTACTACAACTACGGCTCCATCCCCGTGTCCTCGGCGCAGGGGTAATGCCAGGTGAGATGCCAGCCGTCTCCGGAGGCCCAATCCCCGACCAGCCGCGCGCAATCCTAGTCCCGGGTATATGTACAGGCTTAGCATCCCAGAGTATAATCACACTGCGTCAACAAGACGACGTCTTTTACTCTTAACTGGGCTAGTTTTTAGAACGTAGTAGTATAGTTGTGAGTGTGCTAACATAGAAGTCTTGTCCAAGAGGTTCGATCACGGCGATCGAAGCGCGCGGGCCCGCGGGACACGGCCTCTGCGCCAACCCAACCACCAAACAAGAGCCCTACACCCAACAGAAATTATTCGGTTTGCAAATATTGTATATTTCTTGGTTACATAAAAGTTTTCAAAATTTATAACAATTATTTGGTGGGTGGGTGATGGGGGCTTTGCTTGGTATCTCTTGTTCAAGTGATACACGAAAATATGTTTACTTGAAAATTAGATTAATGTGTTGCGCTAACCTAAAATATATACCTAATACTTTTTCTTGTAAAATTTAACCTCTTATGCAATATCTGTAAGTGTAATTTGCTAAATATTTTCTTCTATATTTTACGTCCCAAGGCACTATTTAGTGGCATTTCATACTTCGTAGTTGCTCGTGAGAGCACCACGCAAATTTGAACCAACCATAGAATATTCTTATGAACGTGTTTGGTTTGCGTAGTGACGCTGTTGGACAGCGGGTAACACGAGGGGCGGCGTCTGTTTGTTTGGCAGGAAGCCGCTGTCGCTGACGACCACGACGACGGCGCACCCGCTCACCTCGTCGTCGCCGCCGCCGCCGCGCTCCGAGCACCTGCCCACCCACTTCACCCTCAATGACCTCATCGGCAAGCTCCGCCCGTCCTCGCTCGACGGCCTCCAGTCACCGCACCTCAAGACGGGCGCCATCCTGAAGTCGCCTCCTCAAATCGACTCTCACTATTCGCGGGCTTCAGATGCTCACTCGCACGATCACGAGCAGGAGCAGAAGGAGGAGCCGACCCAGGGTCCTTACGAGGACGATGAGGGCATGCAGGGCGACGACCCCGCGGCGTACCTGACCCAGGAGTCGCAGGGTGCGTCCGCCGACGAGGCGTCCACCGCCGAGCCTGACGCCACCGAGCACTCCGTCCACGCCAGCGGCATGCTGGCACCGCCCGCCTACTAGCGTTCGACTCGGCGCACGCTTAAATTTCTCTTTAAATTTTTATGACGATCATGTACTTTTTCTAACAAAAGTAGTAAATATTCTGTTTCATTGTACCGTGACTTCCAACTTACGATGTAGAGCTTGCTGTGCTGTGGGTGCTGAGTCACCTTAGACAAACGACTGTGTCCATATCCGTCGTAATGACGGGTTTTCTTTTTAGAATCATTGTAAACATCGTTGCTAAACGACGTTAGGGACTAGAGTTCTACGGAACTATTTATTCTCTTGAAGGTGCTGGCGACTCGCTGGACGCGACTTGCCTCCGTCTTCGGGAAAGTTGAATATCACAAAATGAGTATTCCACGAATGAGTACCTAGACTTCTACGTTAATTAAGTAGGTATATCAGATCTCTGGTGATTTCATTAAACCGTAACATGTATTAATTTAATTAAGCGAAAAATCGGATAATTTGTCTGGACATATCATTCGACATAGGTTAAGATAGTGTTTATATCGTGACGTATCTGGTTAAGTATTTTAAGTTGAAACTCAAGAATTTAAAGAATAGTGATGTAACAAAGTTAAAATAAATTTTAAACTTTGTACCGATGACTGTTTTATTTTACTCTAATGGCCATGTCATAAAAAAATTGCAATATGCATGTAGCGTTTCTATTGGGAATAATAATAGAAACGGATTAAAGGAGGTATTGCATCCAAGCATACATAACTAAATATATCGTAATTGTTCTTGTTGAACTTAGATTTGTCGCTCAGTAAATAAAAAACAAGTAAACACTCACCAGCCGTTCACGACGCCTTCCACGTTGAGCATAGGTACGATCTTGAAGACGAATTTGGACCGCAAAGCGTTCGCGGTT
Source organism: Choristoneura rosaceana (assembly GCA_037349165.1). Lineage (NCBI taxonomy): Eukaryota > Metazoa > Arthropoda > Insecta > Lepidoptera > Tortricidae > Choristoneura > Choristoneura rosaceana. The sequence goes on from JAZBNJ010000026.1 coordinate 7,508,370, forward strand.
TCTGAGTCACCGAGCAGACAGCTCAGCGTACCGTCCATCACCCAGGACGCGTTACTTTCACCGGGATGCACGCGGGCAGTCAGGAATATTATCTCCCGATCCTGGCGAATGCAGAATTGACGAACTTAATTTACACTTGAACCTTTGGCGAATAAACATGCTGGGTTTTCGCTTTTCGGGTTGCTCACAAAGTCTTGTGAGCAAACAATTGTATTAGGTATTCATACAAATATCTGCCCCAACTGGGGATCGAACCTGGCGTCAAAATGTTAAAATCATGACGTATGTTCAGAAGCAAATGAAAAATATGCTAGCAACAATAGTGACAAAATAAAATACCTAACAGTTTTCGGTAGTTAAGGTGAAATAATTGAAGACTATTTCAGTTCAGCTGATTGAATAAATTTAACAATACGCTTACATATTACTGTACCACCACATATTTAATATTAGAACCAAGTATACGTAAGTAATTAAGTACCTTTGCTCGGGCATAAACTCGAAAATCAGACTCAGATAAGATCAAGCTAGGTCAATTGTTTGTTCCCGAAAACTCCCGTTTCCAAGATCAAATAGAAGAATTGCTCTTCTAAAGTGTCAAATAGATATGTAGTTCTAAAATCATGTTCCAACTGACCACGATCGGATTGGTAGGCGTGTCCTCAGCAGATACCGTAAGAAGCGGCACTTCGTTGTTGTTTAGTGAATAGCATAGGGGCTCCGCGCGAAGATACGCGTTGGGTGGCATTTGTAGACTCCATTGCCAAATCTTGGTCTGTGTGCAAAAACGAGAAAGACAATAAATACGCCTTTTTTTGATGATATCAAACAGCTTTTACAAATTAACACGTAAGTATATATATACAAATTACTCTACCATCAAACTGTTTAACTCCAAGAACCACTGTAGGTAGAATGTTTTCAAAGTACGTTTCATAATGAATTCCCTTGTTAAGCAATGTGATGTCACCATGACTTTTTCTGTTCCGCACAGGCGTATTTAAAAATTAGATTTGCTACCTCCTTAAGTGACGATAAAGTATTGTATTTAGGAGAAAAAAACCTGCAGTTGGTGGCTTTACCGACCCTGGCAGCCTCCGCCCCGGGCAATGGCCCTTTGGTTCTAGGGTAAATACGACCCTGGTTCCACAGTGGATCACGCACGATTTACATGTTAAGGCAGTACGTAATCGAATATTTATTGACGATAAAAACCAACTGCAGAAACATTCGGTGACTATCAATGTAAATAGTATGTATATAGACAAATGTATATAGACAATGTATATAGACAAAGTCGATCTAGCAGGAATTTAAAAATATCCAGGAACTTAATTAAAGTGATGTCAGTTCTTACCATCATCATAGAATAGGTGAACGGGAAGTGATAGGCGAGGTAGCACACGTCGTTGGAGTGAGGGAAGTCTATGTTAAACGTGACTGTCAGGTAGCATTTGTTGTGGCTCTTCTGATTCGCGTAATGGTAGCTGTTGCGATAATAGCAGATATCAGAACCGGCTCTGATCCATCCTGGAATTTGAAAAGGTTATATAGAATTTCACCGATATGGATGAAATTAACCTGTCTATGCTGGTTGCTTCATATGAGTTGGTATAGGTAAAATAAACTCAAGATATGCTTCTCGTATCTAGTAGTGTAAAGCACTGACTGATATACATATATAGAATGTAGTTATTTCTAACAGCCTTCAAAAAAGGAGGTTATTAATTGGATCAGTTAGTATGTAATGTTGTCAGAATGGAACAGTTTTAGGAGATGTCAGTCTATACCAGCTTCTAAACACGTTTGACAAAATAAAATTTTATAAAGAAAATCTAAATCAAATTCTGAAGTGCAATTCTAAATCTATGTAAAGTTAATGTGCCAACCATATTTTTGAGTTAGTATAATCTAATGGTTTTTTCATTGAATCAACTAACCTGCTCTACCCAAGACAGCTTCCTTGACAGAATACATGACAGGTTTCATACCGAAGTTAAATTGACTGTCAGACTTTTCACAGTTGACAATGTTAAAGATGTACGGACGCCCTTGCTGCATATTGCGCACTTCGAAGTAGAACCACTGGTGCCTCTTCGTTGAGTTTACGTCAGGCATAAGTATCAGCTCATATTCTCTAGGACCTATCTGGAGTGGGTAAGAATATAAACAAAATACGTCAGGAACTTGAAACATACACCTTCTGTATTCTAATTACCTGAATAACTTTTCTTAGGTTACCAGATTCAAATCTGGATTCAAAAGTCAATCGTGATGCAAAGTTGTTTAACTTCGTTAGCTCTTGCTCGTCGTGATTCGATAGGAATAAACTCTCCGCACTATAAACACAAAAATCATCAAAGTAAACAAATAATAAAGAGCATTTCAATTTAACGCAATGTTAAGTATATAAATGCTTTATACGTTTATCTACATAATATTTAGTTTCCTAAGTAGGCTTTTTTGCCCAAGTACTTAATTCGTGATCAAATGTGGAACTTTTTAACAGTAAATGCCATAGCGACATCTTATTGCCTCACAAAGAAAATTACTATGAGTCTATGAAACTTAATGTGAGAACATTCTGTGGTGTGTCATGAAACAAATGGTTCCATTATCTAGAATAAATTTGAAATCCATCCGACACGTGGGTAAAAACTAATTTTTAAGATTTGACCAATCAAATAAAAATAGACAAAGTGATTAAATAAAAGAAAGATAGCTACCTTTTCTGTGCTATAGCATCAGGTGCGTTGCTGCTAGAATTTAGCTGGTCTAAATCGTACACGACTTCATTCATGTATGCTTCTGGATTTATAGCTCTATCGACGCAAGATAGTAGTTTGATCCTAAAATAATGAAATATGAATGTTAAAGGATATAGAACGTTTTAACATGTAGTATAATAGGTACGTAGATTATGAAAATTGTCCAAATTGTTTTATATTTTTAACAAAACTTAGCAAGCGACAATATTCACAATATTATAGTACCTAACCACGCTCAACTTGAGCGTTGTCATATTAATAATTAGCTATCATAACAAATATCATAATCATCGACTAGTTTCTTTGAAAGTGATTTTATTATGTTTGAATTTCATATTCGGTAAAAAATCTGAACCTACTTCGTACAGCATAAACGGCAGTTATTCTTGCTATTGATTTGCACTTTACAAAGTAAAAAGTAAATATTCACGAATGTAACAAGATAAGTAGATTACCTGCATGCAGTTCGTTCCATCTTATTCAATGGTTCAGGCTGGTTGAGGCCCTGGCCACCCATCATGTCGGGGTAGGCTACCTTAACGAACGGCACTACACTCTTCACTCGCGACGATATCGTGCAATACACTGATGCAAAAGAGCTGTATTTGGAAATGTCTTTATGTATCTTGAGGGATGAACAAGACGTTGTGGCTGAAAAACAATAATCAAAAAGTTTTTGTCAAAAAAATGCGAATGTTTTGCTGATTGTACTTTTAGTCGACTTTACATATCCGAACCAAATTTCAAGTCGATCCAATCACTAGAAATGGGTGAAATTAGATTTGCAAGATTTAAGACAAGCTACATACTTAAAGATACATATATAAAGGTGAAACAAAAGCTTGTAATTATTTTCAAACATTAATGCCAGATGTTCAGTAAAACAACATTGAAGTTCTACTTCAACAGGCGTAAATAGCGAAACGAAACCGTTAACTCAAGAGAATACTTCTCTGAATAGTAATTTACAGAATTAATGATGTACAAATATTATAAATTCATAATACTCACAAGTACTTTCATGAATTTTGTGATGTCCTTGTAATAACGGAGAAACACCCAATAGACTGTCAAAATCTGTACTTCCTAAATTAGCCAGTGATAAGTTAAGTGGTGATGTTAAGCTGTTCCTGTTTCCACCCGCCTGGGACAAGAAGTCTTCCAGGATTGACCCTCGGGAATTGGAGCGGCTTTTAACTAATTTAATTTGCTTGTTGTAAGATCCAAACTCTTTAAAATAAATAAAATATCTGCAAAAATAGGTTTTAACGTTAATTGAATACTTTTTGCTATAAAATTAACTTTGAAGTGTTATAACTTTAACCTTTTTAAGTCTTCTAAGTCTCTCTCATTAGGATTAATCCACAGTGAACTTTGAATGCTATCACCACCTTTAATAATATGTGCTTTAGAGTCAGAATCTTCAGGTGTTGTTTCCGCTTTTTCTGTGTCATCGAAATCCACATCTGGGAATTCATCGATACCGTCAAGATCTAGGTCGGGTCCATCATCTTCATCGTCTGAATTAACTGTTTTTGAATCCGAATTTGCTCCATCTTCATCGTCTTCATGGCACGGCCACGCTGCATTGGTCCCTAGAAAGTATAAAAAACAGTTTTAAAGGTTTATTTGCTCAATTCCATTGGTAAATTTACTTATTTGGCCAAGAACTTAATTACCAGGTAGTTTTTATGAATGAACAAACTGAGCCCCGCCTGTAGAACGGAACGGAAATCAAAAAAACACGGCGTGTACAGGTGGTCTTTAAATGATTCCGGAAAAATTCTGGAGATAGTTGAGTTAGTTTGACTACGTACGTACCCCTGTGTGTCCTCAGGATTTTTTAAAATTCTGATTGATAACTGCTTTCATCACGTCAAAGGACTACACATAGAGTCAAAAATTCAAATGAAAAACATTTACTGGAGTGTACAGTCTAACTCTCTCCAACAAGTTACAGAAATAGGCCGATAATTTGAAGACGCCTGTATATTTCATGGTTTGAAGAAGACCAGGATAATCGTAACTTCTAGCTAAATAATAATAATAATAATAATAATAATATCATGGGACACTTGACACCAATTGACCTAGTCCCAAACTAAGCAAATGAGCTCGGTATTATGATTATGTTAGTTACGAAATAACATTTTCTTATTCTTATTCTTAAATGTAAGAAAAAATCCCCAGTAGAAAACGGGCAGTAGGTACTGTAACTTTTGGACTGCTCAATACCTTTAAGTATAGGATTAAGATTGAAGGACGCGGGGCTGCAGGCAGGCACAGGTAGGGCCTGGTGCTTCAGGCACAGTGTGATGACGGAGCAGACTCGAGCCAGCAACCCGTCGAACTCTGGCTCGTCGGGACACTGCGAGCAGAACCGGTGCAGCGTCTGAACGTGCTTCTTGGTGCACAGAGCGCGACGACCAGCCTCTGAAATATTTACGATTAAGGATATTAGGTTTGGAATTTAAATAAGACTACGAACCTTTTTCTTACATATTTGCTCTTTCTTAGGAAAACATCTTAGGTTTACATCATCCATCAACATCCATGCCTACACGAACCACTGCTTGCCACAGGTCTCTTCTCAGAATCAGAGGGCTTGGGCCGTAGTTCCTACACGAACGCAGTGTGGATTGGGAACTTCACAAAAACTAATGAATTGCTTCACGGAAAATTCAATGGTTTCTGTTCTCTGCGTACAAAGCTCGTGGAAAAATTTAAATGCAAGTTTCCACATAAATTTCGAAAAACAGAAGTGCAAGTTTGGGTTTTAATCCCACGATTCCTTACTTTAAAGGGATCAGGTAAAATCTAAGAAATATTTCAGTAGGGACAACAATTAACTGTATTTTAGAACGTAATTGACAACCTAGTGATGATGAAGCTGGTGACATGCAGCTACCTCAATATTTGTGTTCAAGTCAATTAAATGTATACTTGCACTAAGTTCCTGCAATAAAATAATAAATATACTTAGTTATCTAAATGTTCGTGAAACATAAATGATGTTCTATACCACAGAGAACATAATTTCTATACGTACTTATGTTGCACAGGTGCTGCAAGGTCTGGAGGACGTGGGCGCATATCTTGAGCCTCATGCGACCCTCGTAGCGGTCCCAGCGGTCGAACACCCTGAGGAGCACGCTACAGAGTCCTGTCTTCACGATCTGCATGCAGCACACCTCTGTGTGAGTTACGCACGTGTGACTCAACTTGCATACACATGACGCATTCGACATGCAAACGATTACTAAAAACTATAACCATTCTAGTGTTCTATTCGCTATATATAGAGTCGAACCGATATTATCATGCGAATTTATTCGGTGGCATTCCATACTCTTGTGCTTTTTGCCGAGACTGAGAATGTAGAGTACGGAGATTGCATTGTCTATAGCGTAGATACTTGAGATCGCATTCGCCGTCTCTTTCTGCCATCATCCAACCTCCATCCAGTTAGACAGAATGAAGAAGTGAAAGCGATTACGATTTCAAGTGCGTTTGACAATTATGGCCTCAGATTTGCTCACTCACGAAGGTGTGCGTGCCCCTCATTTTTTTTTAGGATTCCGTACCCAAAGGGTAAAAAATGGAACCCCTATAATTGCCGTTTCGCTATCCGTCTATCCGTCTGACTGTCTTTTACAAGGCTGTATACAAGGCTGTATATCGAGAACCGTAATAGATAGGTACATAAATAAACTGGGGACCTAGTGAAAAAGGGGTTAATTCTGCAGAAGTTGAACAGCTGATTTCGACTTAAACCCCTATACACATAAAATAGAAAATAGCTGTGTAATTTCTACAGACGTAACCCATTTTTCACTAGGTCCCCTATATAGGTATATATTATAATATAGGTATATATTATAAGCTAAGTGTGAATCTTTTCTCTAAGCCGACTCACGCTTAACTGATTTTTTGTTATTTTTTGACCTGCAGTTTATTTGACTCTATTAATATTCCTAGTTTCAAGTTTGAGAAGATGTTTAACCGTTACAGAGACAGAACGAAAAAGAAAGTTTGAGGAGATGTTTAACCGTTACAGAGACAGAACGAAAAAGAAATAGAGGGGGGCAACGAGAATTAAAGATAAAAGATGGACTTTTTAAATTTCAAACTTTTAATTTTAAACTTTAAACACCGAAGTGGTGCAGCTCGGTAGAAAAAATAAGTGTCATAAGGCAAAGGAAAATGGAAGAGGGTTTTGGCATTGGGTTCCACGAATGTAAATTGAATGAAAAATCTATAATAGTAATTTGCTGCGGAAAGACGCACCTTCGTAAATGAGCACCTGTAATGGTGTTGTATAATTAGCACTTTCGACTCATTTCTTTAGTCACATTGTGATGATATTTTCGATTCATCTAATATTATTGCAAATAATAAAATGAATGCAAACTCAACTGTTTTTGCTGAAGTAGTCGATGGCATCGAGACACAGACGAAGTCTCGCAGTGGGGATGAAACCCAGGCTCACGAGAACCCGCTCGTACGTACCTATGATTCCATCCCGAATAAGGATGGACGTAGTTATAGCTGGAATAGAAAACACGAGGAAATTACCTTAAATAGCATAAATGTATTAAAAAAGTGAATTATAAACAAATACTTTGCTCGAAAATACAAACTGAGACATGAATGCACAGAAAAACTACAAAAAAGAGACCAGAGCTGGGAATCGAACCCAGGTCCTCAGCAATCCGTGCTGCACGCTATAACCCCTACACCAAACCAAAGTAACACCTGCAGGGCTATTAAGAAACACGAAACTCGAAGTTCGTGTCGTACGGTCCCTCTGACACTTTATACTATTTAATACGAGAGTGAGAGGGACTGCACGATACGAACTTCGAGTTTCGAGTTTCGTAGCAGCCCTGCTGATTCAATAAATTATGTAATAAAGAAACTCACGGTTTTTGCCTAGTTGTTTCATAATCACCAGTAGTGGAAAAATAAGCTTGTTGTCTGTAAAATGTCCTTTTAATACAAGATGCATTGTCCTTACACAGCCAAGCATTCTGACCTTCATTGCAAATTTAGGATCTGCAAAAAGTCAGAATAGGTATTTAAAAAATGGATTAAACTGAAGTGACGTGAAATACATCCTAAAAAGAATCATTTAGTACCTAAGCAACATAATTTTCCTCATGCTCCCTGTATCACAAAAATTACGAGTGCAGATTTATTAAGATGAATTTTATTTGAAAAGTGATCATTATGTGGAATTATAGTACTTGTAAAATTTGGTGTTCAGAAAGCTGGTGGTAAGAATTACTAAATCAAAATTGCTATTATGTTATCTATATATATAAAAGGCAAACCTGACTCACTGGGTTATATATCAACGCACAGCCCAAACCGCTGGGCCTAGATACTTGAAATTTGGTACAGGGATTCCTTTTATGATGTAAGTGAGCACTAAGAAAGGATTTTTGGAAATTCATCCCCTAAGGGGGTGAAATGGGGGGGTGAAGCTTATATGCAATTTTGTCATTTTTGGACTTAGAAGTATCAAAATAGGTGCATAAGTTCTTGATTACAATTAAAAATGATCTGTCTAGGTGAAATGGATAAAATACCCCCCTAAAGGGGTAAAATGGGGGGGTAAAGTTTGTATGGAAATTTTCTCATTTCTGGACTTAGAAGTATGAAAATAGGTATATAAGTTCTCGATTACAATTAATAATTATCTGTGTAAGCTAAATGGATAAAATCCCCCCCTAAAATTGTAAAATGGGGGGGTAAAGTTTGTATGGAAATTTTCTCATTTCTGGAATTAGATCTATGAAAATAGGTATATAGGTTCTCGATTACAATCAAAAATTATCTGAGTATATGAAATGGATAAAATCCCCCCCCTAATGGGGTAAATTGGGGGTTAAAGTTTGTATGAAAATTTTCCCATTTCTGGACTTAGAACTATGAAAATAGGTGTATAAGTTTTCGATTACAATTAAAAATTATCTGTCCAGGTGAAATGGATAAAATTCCCCCCTAAAGGGATAAAATGGAGGGTAAAGATTATATAGAAATGTTCTCATTTCTGGACTTAGAAGTATGAAAATAGGTATAAAAGTTCTCGATTACAATTTAAAATTATCTGTGTAGGTGAAATAGATAAAAGTATCCCCTAAAGGTGTAAAATGGGGGGTAAAGATTATATGGAAATTGTCTCATTTCTGGATTTAGATATATGAAAAATATAGGTATATAAGTTTTCGATTACAATTAAAAACTATCTATGTAGGTGAAATGGATAAAATTACCCCTAAAAGGGTAAAATGGGGGTGAAGTTTGTATTGAAATTTACTGATTTCTGGACTTAGCAGTATGAAAATTGCTATTAAGTATACATGTACCTATTGGTATTAAGGATCCTGATTACAAATAAAAATTATCTCCGTAGGCAAAGATAAAGAAAGAAGAAGTAGCTTTCGACTTATTAGGGGGGAGTTTTTATGAGACTTCCTTATTTCTACACTAAAAGTATGGCTGGTCACCATTTAAAATGATCCGTGTGGTGTTGACGACTTCAATAAGGGAGGGTTTTTTTCATACAAAATGGAGGTTAATTAAATAAAACATTAGCCTGATAACTAAAGTACACGCGGACGAAGTCGCGGGCAAAAGCTAGTTTCGTACACTAATTGAGAGGATTTGTACACATGTATTATTAAGAGTTAAGAATATTTAATCAAAGCTGTGATTTTGCTGCTCTATGGGGGCTTGAAGAGTAAGACAGCTGGCGAAATCACTTGCAGACGAGTTATTCTACCTTATCCCCTAAGGCTGGTAATATAACTGCAGCCTCTGGTGTTGGGGTTGGTTGGCGATGAGAGGTGGTGATAATTTACCACCAGGTGACTCACTTGCTGATAAAAATAAGTCAGAAGGATATAAGGTAAGGATGATGATGGTATGTAACCTCTGGAAGCAAGTGGGGCAAGGATCCAGATGAGGTCCTGCAGCACGAGTTCCGTCCCGGCGTGGCGGTCGCGTTTGTCGTGCATCACCGCGATCACCTTCCGGATGATTACTTGGGTGCCTTTAATTGATATAAACTCATACGCGCACTGCTGCCGCGCCAGGTTGTTCGCTGTAAGCAACAGTTCGCATCAGAGCGCGTACCTTTCGGTGACAGCGAGGCGAGGATCCACACAAGGTCCTGAAGCATAAGCTCAGTACCGACGCTGCCGTCCCGTCTGCTATGTGTAGTAACCAGTGTGCGGATCACCGCCTGCGTGCCGTTTATCGCTATGAAATGCTGGGCGCACTGCGTCTTCGCTATGTTGTTCGCTGAAATTATCATCGCTATTCATATCAAAGATCCCGCAATACATTAAAGCAACTTCAGAAATATTCCGTCGAAACTAGATCAAAGAAGCCAAATATTGTTATTGGATTAGCCCGCAGTATTCGTGCTACTGACAAACGTATAACAATAACAACCATTGTGTGCGTGCGTATGTTAATCTCGTAAAACATAGTGCGGGGACATTTGAATTAACAATCGCCTCATTATTCTGTTATCTTATTGCAATGCCAAGACTTCAATTTGTAACTACGGTGCACAGTGTCAAGCAAAGTCTGCGTGAACTCGTCCTAAATGTCAGTTGGCGAAACCACTGTTGTAGAGAACATAATAATATGTCATCACAATGCAAACAGTTACACTATACTCTGCAGGTACCTAGACTGCCTCCATCTAAGTGTAGCAATAAGAACAGTGCAATTCAACCGTGCTGGTGTTTCCGATATACCTATATCGCTTTAATTTAATTTGAGTTAGTCGTCCAGAGCCGATAAACTTTACAAAAAGGTGCCCATATAATTTAAAATAATGTATATTATAAATAAATAAAAGAGAATAAATAAATAAATAAATATATTCTACATAACTCCGAAGAGAATTAATTTCAAACAGTTTCAATAAATTACAAAGTAACTCGACAAAAAAGCTTTGGTTAAAAAAAGCGTCATCGAAATCCTTAGGAAAAAAATCCAATTGGAACGTCAATACTAAACAAAAATAACATTATGAAATGAAAAGATCACCCTTTATACGACATTTCCTTGTCAGTTTATAAAATACCTAGGTATACTGCATTCCGATCCAATTTATGACGAGCGTAAACAAAGCCGCCATTAACCCGACCATAGACATTTAGTGATGTGAAAACCTAAAACCTATTGCAAAATAATTAATCTGTTCATTGAATCGATTATTTAACTATTAATTGAATAGATCAACGTACTTTTATCTATTTTACTATTTAAAATACTTGATTTAATTCCAAAGACTGTTTATTCAATTAAAAAAACAAGTAACTATTTTTTTATTTTAAGGAAAATAAATAAAAATCGCTTATTCATCCGCGCATTAATGGATTTTTAAAATGTCAAATTTTCCACCATCTCGACGCTAGTCTATGCTACTACAGATTAATACACATGTTTCAATTAAGAAATAACGTCAAAATTGACGAAGATTTTTGAAATGAAAAATAAATATTGAAATCAAGTGAATTTTGGCGAAAAAAGTGATTACACATCTAGTTAAAAGACACGAACTATAGGTAAATGTGTTATTGATTCGATCCAGTGGGTGTTTATACAAGAATTTCGATGAAATCAATTTGTTTAAACTTTTAATAAATTGGATAGGCATAACGTATACTTATTATAATACATTATTAACTAAACACACATGCTTTGGTAAAACTGTATAGTTTGTGTTAAAAAGCCATTAGGTCGCGTGAAGCTCGGCACATACCCTTTTTAATCGTCGGGTCTTTATTCTCTTTGCCTGTCTTTTTGCCCTCCTTCTTCTTTTGCCCCGGTGTATCAGTGACCGCTAATTTAGTAGATATTTTAAATATATAAATTCTCATTATAATGTAACATAATTTTAACTTTTTGTTGACTGTCGTTAGATGAAGCAAGACATCATAAATAATTTACCTGAGCATTTTTTTCCTTTTCCTTGTTTTAAACATAACGCTTCTCGTAATATTGATGTTATATAGGTTGATGTCGGTGAGTCTCTTGAGTTCTGTAACACAATTACAAATATTATTTAAGAAAATTGATGTTAGAATCGAGCTAGTTATTCATTTCGATGTATGTATGGACGTATCACCTCCAAAATAGATAGTAACATTTGTATGGCCCCGGTTTGCTTATTCCATAGTTTATCCAGTGTTGTTTGGCGTACATGTTTATCTGTAACAAACAGGCAACCAATAAAAAAACAAATTATGTACTTAAACATGGCGTTGGTGAAAATAGAGTAATTATTCAGACTTGTTTCTGAAAACGATTAACCCCTGTTATGTTTAGACGCCGATTTTAGAATTTAAGGCTATTTTTTTAGTTATCAGCAGAATTTGCTCTTATTAAAACAGGGTTGATGACATGATATACCTAGTGCTATCCACGAAAACGCGTTATTTTGTCAAAATTAGACATTAATGACATTGTAATAAGAACCACGGCATGCGTCATCGTGAATGACTCTACCTATACTAAACTTGTCAAACAAACATAAGACTTGTTCCCGCATACGAGGGGTTAATCGACCTCCGGAAATCTGACTAAAATGTCTTATTTTCAACCGACTTCAAAAAAGGTGGAGGTTCTCAACACGGACTTCATATCATATCTGTGGTTCTCGATTCGGGTATATACTTTTTTTTGTTTGTTTGTTACGCGATAACTCCGCTAATTGTGGGCCGAATTTCAAAATTATTTTTTAGTTCTAAAGGACATACTTCCGAGGTGGCCTCATTGACACCAAGTAAGGATCTGATGATGGGATCCTAAAGAAATTCGAGGGCAACCCTCGAATTTTTAAAGCACACTTAAAGTGATTTTGGCATTTTTAACACCAAGTCGGTCGCAGGCTGCTAGATTTGTATACGCATTAGCATTAGTCGTAGACATTTGTTTGAGTACTGTGTAAGAGAGTCCGTGCGCAGGTTTGTCACTCTGTGGCAGGGGATCCGGTGGTATGGTTTGGAGGACATGTCATGTTTCTCTTACTCATTTAAATCGTATGGCTGTTGTGGTGTTTTATGGCCGTTAGGAAATGACATGTTCATTATCTTTTGATCAAAGTTCCATCTTCCATCATAAATTAAGAATTAAAAAAAAAAACACCAAGTTAAGTATTTTCTTTCAGAAAGTATCATTTAGTGAACTGGACCTAATGATGAAGACCGTCATACCGGTACTCTGTTATAAAATAATATAACTATGCCGTGTTTTCTCTTAATGGAATCGTTGTGGGACAAAATATGAAACAGACTTCAAATACCTTGGAATATAGGTTTTTGAAGTCGGTTCCATTATTTGTTATTTTTTTTTTATTAGCCTGTTAAAGTGTACCACTGCCTTCTTTCCGCCACTCGTCCTTATCGAGAGAAAAATTTCTTGTGTGAGAAAAAACGTGCCCTTTTATATCAAATGTATTCCTCAAACGCAGCTGCAGGGAGAGGACGACCTCGCTGCGGCGCGATGACCGCGTGACGGCGCTCTCAGCCCGCGCTTCCGCGAGGAGCGGACGACATGCTTTGTTCTGCTGTCGCAACTGGAGCGCCACGGAGGCCGACTAGTGGTCTTTCCAATACTTGACGATCTAAAATTATCTTTTTAAATAACGATAGGCACGTACACTGTAATTGCTCTATAGGCAACCGTAAACAAAGTCGTCGCGCGACTGGTCCGTGGACGAGTTTTAATAACGCATGCCAAAGTCAATTATACGTTACGAATCGTTTGAAGGAGGGCCGCAATTAATATTCATAATCAAGGATTTCAAAAGGAAGTGTGCATGATGTAATTACAGCTCCAAGTCTAGAAATCCTAGACATACTTCAGCACTAATAGTCTCTTTATTGTCTATTTACTTTTTAAAGGTGATCAAGATCATATAAATTTGGCAACTAACCAGGTGTCAAACCAAAATATTATGTATTTAATGCACTAACAAAGTAACTATCAAATACGGCAATAACGATTGAAATCGTGTCATGTAAAGAATAAACAGGTAATAAAGCTGTCAAGTCAATGACTGGCCCGCCAATCATTACGGAAGCTAGATAAATTAGTCCAAGTTTATATTTGTTTATGTCCGGGCGAATAATGCAGTAAATGGCCTAGTGGCTGCGACAATGGCAGGCCGTCTCGGCCGCGACGCTGGCGCCGTGCCACCGGGGACCGCGCGTCCCGCGTCATCGCAAAACAGAACCAACTCCAAAATACATCTTGAAAACACTGACGCCATAGTAACAGACTGCGGATATCCAGAATATAAACGCTGATTATGATATTAAGTGCTCTGGTAACTTCAGTCGTAAACAAATCTAAGTTTGATAGTTTGCATCGGATAATTACTAACTTGTTTTTCGGCCATGTTGTAAGCAAATCGGTCATCCAATATATTTACTTGGTGGTGGAAATCAATGACGACTGTCTTTGATTAAAGGGTCCATGGAAATTGGCTGTCAATAATGGTTCAATTGATCTATTTTTATTATCACGTCAAATCAACAGAAATCTAATCCGAGATTTCATCTGTTGCCTCACCATCGATCTACGATTGATCTGCGGGTAAAGTATGGCTTGCAAATACAAATACGTATGGTATGGCAAACAAAAAAAAAACTACGCGTGTGACCTTGTCTTGTAGGTCGCATTAGATTATAGTAGTACCTATATATACCAATACAGTTGTAGAAATCGTTGTCATAACACTTACTACGATCATAGGAGACGTTGCCAACAACAAAACCGTAAACATGTTCCTGTCAAGAGATGCCAAATAAACTAAATGAAATCAGATTGGAGCTGATTATATGCATAATAACAAAATGTCAGTAAACCTCAAGGGCATATGTAATCTTAATTTGCAGTTGCGATTATTCGAACGCACCCTCTCTTGAATTCTTTGAATGTCGCCTTATCCTTATTTATGAGGAGTCGGAAAAAAATCGTGTTCTTTTAAAATATACGATGCATTGTTTTGTAGACTTTGTAATTAAGTAAAGTTGTAAACATTAAAATCTTGCAATTTTTAAGTGCTTATTGCAGAACTGGCATGGTCATCAACACACCCGTAACAGATGAATATGTCATTTTGTGGACAAGGTCGCAAATTGTCATTTAGTTGAAATTGAATATGTACATTAATAAATTGATTCCAAAAACGTTTTTATTATTAGATTACATTATTTACTTGACAGTTTTATAGCATCAACTAACAAAAATGCCAATCAGTAAGCGCATTACTTCTTGAAATTTGGCTTCCATTCAAGAATTATCCAAATAGGTACGTTATTAAAATACGTATAATGTAACACATGCCCATCGATACTTATCGGAAATGAGATTAATTGCTTTTTAAAATGAACACTTTTATTAGTAACTAACGAACAAATATTATTGTATCACTATTGCTTCCTGTCTAAAAGACGTGTTATTATAATAGTTTAAACTGGTTTATTTAATTTATACAAAATCGATAGACTCAAAAATTTACATAACTATTTAATTACAATTGAAACCATTCAATGTTTTTTGTCAAGTCAACTATAACCAAAAGTTAATAATGTACAAAGATTTATAAAGTTCCATGTTATGTGTTGTGAATGGTTTGATAAAATATTATTTTGATTCAACCGAGTTCAAGTTAGAAACAGGAGTCGCTTTAAATTGCATTGTGTATTTTGGGATTTCTTATATTTTTGTTTATACAACAAGTAAGCAATCACAAGGTCAGTTTTAATTTAAATTAAAAATAATTTTCCTAATGACGCGAAATTGGGGTCCTAGTAAAAAAGGGGTTAAGTCTGCAGAAATTACACAGCTATTTTCTATTTTATGTGTATAGGGGTTTAAGTCGAAATCAGCTGTTCAACTTCTGCAGAATTAACCCCTTTTTCACTAGGTCCCCATAAATGTGTATGTAGGTATATTGACAATTTGCAAAATGAACTTATTGAACGCACACGTTAAGTTTGAAAACAAATGCTATCGTCTATCGTATCCACATTCTAGCTTTTGCAATGGTAGCGTCCTGGATCTTTTGACCACATCACAGTGTCAAGGCCCGCCTTGATTTATAGTGCAACAGAAATAGATCGCCGCACGTGGATATAAATATCTTTGATTGCTTAGATGTTCATATGCTTCATAACACTTCGTAGCGCCCATTTCGACGGGAAGTGGTAAATATTAACGATAATTCGCTACATGAATTGACTTTAATTTATGAAAATGGATTAAGTACTATTTTTAGAAATTATAGCAATTTAGAAGGAAGAAGCCACCGGCTAGAGACTGGATGATATCCAAATAGTAAAAAAACTAGCTATTGACATTGAACCAACATTATTATAATTCTAAGGAGCTACCAATTCTTTTGATGATAAGTATGTTTTTTACCCAACTGCAAGGAGAAGTAATGTAATTTTCGCGTGCATCGTGTATGTACGCATTATGTATGTATGTGACATTCTTTATACTACTACACTTTAGTACCCACTTTTATCAATGAAGTCAAAGCTTATTCCTTTAAACACTAAATAGTTCTTCGTTTCCTAATCATGTTTAATTCTGAATAGACGCGAGTGTATGCGTAATAGTGTGTTTGTATTATCAATACCCGTCCTTAAATATTAGCACTAACCTCGTATTAAGTTACAACAAAAACCTGATTGTGTGTCGGCAGCTAATAACTGCAGCAATATAGGCGCCGTGACTAATCAAATCGGCTTTTATTGGGGTGATGGAGCGAGTGATAAAAAGTTGGGAAGTGCTGCGGCTGGCACTGTCGGTACGATTGGCATAAATAAACACAATAATGAACTCCCCGCCGATATAAATGTATAAATTAATGGTAACACTTGGTGTAGCAGGCACGGGCCGGCGTTTTGGACGAGGGCCCGCTGCACCAAGACTTGAAGTATAGAGCTTTAGCACGCGATGTAGCTGCAGTAGCGACACCTAAATCCGAGAAATACTTTGATATACTGCTGCTTGAAATTATTACCTCTCATTTTTTTTTATTCGACAGGATGGCAAACGAGTAAGTGGATCTCCTGATAGTGAGAGATCATCACCGCCCCGCAACACCAGGGGGGATTGCAGATGCGTTGTCAACCTAGAGGCCTAAGATGGGATACCTCAAGTGCCAGTAATTGCACCGGCTGTCTTACTCTCCACGCCGAAACACAACAATGCAAGCACTGCTGCTTCAGGGCAGGATTAGCGAGCAAGATGGTGGTAGCAATCCGGGTGGACCTTGTACGAGGTCCTACCACCTGCAAACCTCATTGAATTCCTTCTAACAAAAACAAATCATAATAAAGTCCTATTGTATCAGGGATTGATTAAAATGTGGCAGTTACCATTGCAATTAGTAACACGTATTAGGACTACCTATCTACTATTTTAATAGTTTTGGAATGGACTATAGGCAATTTCATGATATATAAAAGCTTCTCTTCGATCTCGTTGATAACTCGCTATGCATTTAAGGATTAACGTTATGTGTATCGCATTCGATCAGGACACGTGTTGGCATGCACTTGGGATCGATGAGCCGAGGACGTCGCACCTTGCACGCACACACGCAAGCGTTCGTCACGCCAACCCTCTCCTGTGTTTTACAAAATCATCAATTTTAACCTCTCACGCAACTAAAACGCCAAGAATCTGAAGGGCGTTTGTCGTCTATTAATAGAAAACTGATTGTACTGAAATTAGAGCGTACCCTTTAAATTGGTTTTCCATGTAAATGCCTAATTCTGATCGAGCGATAATAAGCTGCGTGGAAGCACGGAAAATTGCTGCGAAGCGTGCGCCTTCGATCATAATAGTGTTGTTTGTTTTTATTCGTTCATTTTAGGCACTTTGTATTGTTCTTTTGCCGAGTTATTCGCACCGTTATAATATTATTCCAATACGTGCCTTGTCTCAAAGAAGTATTATTTATTACTTTTTAGGGTTCCGTAGCCAAAATGGAACAAAACGGAACCTTTATAGTTTCGCCATGTCTGTCTGTCTTTCTGTTTGTCTGTCCGTCTGCGGCTTTGCTCAAGGACTATCAATGCTAGAGGTAGAAAGCTTTAATTTTGCACGAATATACCTATACTCGTATGTAAACTGTGCCGACAAAATGGTACAATAAAAAAATCTAAAAGTTTTTTTAGAGTACCCCCCCATAGACGTAAAGTGGGGGTGAATTTTTTTTCTCATCTAATTTTTTAGTGTGGAGTATCGTTGGATAGGTCTTTTAAAATCATTAGGGGGTTGCTAAAACGATTTTTCGATTTAATGATTTGTTTGCAAAATATTCAACTTTAAAGTGAAAATTTTAATTAAAATCGAGCGTCCTCCCCCCCCTCTAAAATCTAAATCAGTGCGTGGAAAAATTCAGGATGGTAGTAAGTATATCAAACTTACAAGAAAAACTATAACGGTTAAGCTTTCTTGAGAATAGTTAGTAGTTTAAGAGTAAATAGCAGCCTACGGTATAAAATATACCTGAACTTAGAATATTCCGTACAAAATACGAAATCCTTACAAAAATATTACGTAATTTTTTTCGTGATGGCTACAGAAACCTATTTCGGGCGTGTCCGACACGCTCTTGGCCGGTTTTTATTACAGCAAATTATTGTTGTTCTATTATATTGTTATAAGCTCTGTCACACCTAAACTTTGTTGTGCTTTATGGTGAAGCTACTAAGTTGTCATTTTGGCGTTAAGTACAGCATGCGGCATTAAAGATCATCTCAGCTTAGTTATAACGACGAAAAATAACATATAAAGTTACATTCGGCAAAAAAAATTAGATTGCAACTCAACATTCGAACCAGTTTTACGAACGGCTATTTGGGAGCATTGGCACTCATCTATCACAGCCGTACATTACGCAAACTTAGGAACAGTTGGCTTTGTTTGTTTCAGAAAACGTAGTTCAATTAGTAAAATCTTTTATTCGTGTTTCAGTGAGAGATGCCGTCAAAAAAATATGTTTGGCGAGCGGCCAAAATGCAGTTGTCCGGAGTGCCCACCATATATCACTAAGGAGTAATATACGTCTGCTGGTCTAGACACATGCTACTGTAAAGTCAATGTTACTAAAAACGTGCCCCTTACAGCCAAAACAAAAGTTCTATCTTTCCTTGTTTTTTTCACTGAGCTATCAAAATAGCTGACCAATAACGTTGTCTGCAATGTTTTTCCAATTCTACTATGACTTCATCTGTAATTAAAGATTCGAGCGAATGAGTTTAAAATAAACCGATAAAATTTATTGTCTTAGCAACGTCCGAAGACTATTATTTATTATGACATATATAGTATAACAACAAATTTGTTTTTAACCAACGAAAAAAAAAACGGAGGAGGTTCTCAAGTCGACACGTATATTTGTACTAGCTTTTGCCCGCGGCTCCGCCCGCGCGGTATTCGGTTATCGCGCGCTGTTCCCTCGGGAACTGTGCATTTTTCCGGGATAAAAAGTAGCCTATGTCACTCTCGGGCCCATAAACTATCTCTATGCCAAAAATCACGTCGATCCGTCGCTCCGTTACGGCGTGAAAGAGGGACAAACATACAAACACACAAACACATAAACACACAAACACACAAACACACTTTCGCATTTATAATATTAGTATAAGTATATGGATTTTTTTAACGCATTCTCTGCCACCTGACTTCCACAGGTGCTCCCGACGCACATGTGCGGTCAAAATGTATGAATAATTATGACAGCGGCACTGGGTGAAGTTCCGAAAACGCATATGTGCGTCGGTGGCAGTGAATGCGTTAAATTTTTAAGCCCAAGATGTATTCAAAGACGTGTTTTAGCGATTCATTTTACATCAGAAACCACTAGCACTATTATGTAAATATATAAAGTCAAACAATTTGCAAGTAATTTAAGTTATTTTGTGCGTGGGAACCACATAAGTAGTAAGATCACTAAGTGTTGTACTTCCAAGTGACGAAACGTGAAGAATCCGAACAATCACATTAGTCGAAATCCATATTTCGCCCTGAAATGTAATAATGTGACGTAGATAAACACATCTAAAATAGTCCAATACTAGCATCACAAAATCTAGTATTCAAGATAATGAATACTACCTAGTTTATATGGCATTACATTAAACATAACCGTCTATCATTGCGAAACTGAAATCGAATCCTTGAACATTATATATTTTAGCCACTGAATACATAAAACAAGAGTAGCTGATGGCAAGTTATATGCAAATCGGCGCATTTCGTTAATACTGGCGGTGACGGTAGACGGGTTTATGATGAAAATGATGATACAAATCTGAATTTTACGACGATTTTTGAGTAAAAAAGTGGATAAAGATAGTCACTACGAGGAAACAGTTGCTGTTTAGCTCAATAACAGCATGAGATAGACGGTTTGGAGACGTGCTGTACGTATTTCCGTAACTAAGTTGGTTGATAAGAAGATATGCTCCAAGTAAAGACACCATCAATTCTTAACACGCTAAGCGCTAAGGGGTTTAAATTTTTTTACGTGACATGTGTGATAGTAAGTGTACCCATGAATGCGTACCTACAATATCTGCTAGGTGTTGAATTGGAAGATATATATCTAACTCACGTTTCTTTCTCTTTCCGGGTTGCTTAACAAAAATGTTCACTCCAAGCTATTGCGGTATGGAGTAATCTACCGGACCCCTTGGAATAAAATTTTTAAGGTGCTACGCCGCTCCACAGTCTAGAGTCTAGGCGAATGCGGCACTAGGTTTTGCGATAAGCCCGTGAATACGAAGTACTAGCATGCCTCAGCTAAATCTTAGTAACTTTCACAAAAAAGTATTTAAGCAGAATTTTAATCACGAGTAATGCAGAGCGAATACTGTTATTGCATTGCTGCAAACGAAACAGATACTTTTTAGGTGACCCAATAATACGCGGTCAGAATATAAATTTGCTGTAGGCAAATGCAGTACTTCTTTTGAGAAGTTGAGGCGGAGGATACATTTTGATTCATCTCTTAGCTGAAAGTTATGAGCTGGAATTTTGTTTGATTTATTAGGATTTATTAGAGTTATAAGTCGTCCGTAACATCTATTATTAAGCGTTACGCGTTTGAGATGTTGATGAACGCGACGGTCACAAACAAACTTTATGATCGGAGGCTATAGATCGTATTCGAGTAGGTACAGGATGTTGATTTGTTGTACCAGCCATTCGGCTTAAGGCCTGACGTACTTATCTGAAATAATCAATTTTTTTCAACTTTATACATTTAAAGTTTGTTCTTTTTGATCTGATTCCTACCCGTATATTAGTGTAGTTTACCAAACAGTCTTGATTATTTAATAAAAAATATAGAAAATAAAAACTTCACTTTATAATAAAAAAAACAACCGTATAAATACAAAGCATGATCTGTTTTTGATTTTTCTTAAAGTTTTGCAAACCCTTTCTCACAAAAACACCTATATCGAAAAACAGAAAAAGGCGTTTAAAAGTGTACCTGCTTATTGAAATGCTATAAGTTCAAAAAATATTTTTAACTGTCAATATTTTAACATGGAAATGGAAGCTCTCCTTAAGTATTTCTGGGTTTGAACAAACTGATCATAAACCGCTAAACTAATCGATTTACTCTAGCTATTCCGTAACATTGTCGTCCGCCCCTAATGAAATTATTCTCGAACATCGAGAGGTTTAAACGCTTTGATATTCACCCTTCTGTTCAACTACCCGAGGCCAACTTGACCTACTTCTAAAGTGTTGAGGTAAGCATCGAGTCTTGAAAGAAGGATAAAACTTAAGATAACGAACAATCAATAACTTCAAAAGAAAATAACATTAATCATAACTAATAACATTACCGGCTCGGGTGGCTATATGAACGTCTTGGGTCAACCGGCTCGTTTTATGCTCTTGTTGTACAATCTACTATTAATGATAGCGTTAATGATTGATAATGAAAATTTATCAAAAGAAGTCGTTAACAACTTCTAAAAAAAGTTGATGAATTCCAGTCATTTATCCAACTATTTACAAACTAAACAAAGATTGTTGCCTATATTTTCAGATTGTTTACTTTTCAATAATTCCCTCGTTAAACTAGTTAGTTATTTTCTCGATGACAGCTTTCTTACAAAGTAAATAAACTTTTCCTATAATATTACACGTTGAACACGAAAACAACCTTGTTCGGTTGAAATCATTAGGTAACCAGCTTTGCACCTTCAGCCAGGTGCGTGGATTGGCTACTCAAGACTAATGGAGCAGTCTCATAAGGCAGCCGCATGAAACTCGAAAACTAAATTCATTCATTAGGAGAATTTTCAGCCAGAAAGTAATAAAATAGCTTAGCCTTGTTTGAATCCAAACAGTTAACTAATTTTATTATAATCTGGTTAAACATTTCAATTAGCGTTCAATCAATGTCTGACTGTCCGCATGAAATCATCGTCATGCTTCATTATTTCTTTCAAAAGGCACATTTGCATCATGAGGTCGCCGCTATTTACCGGCTGCTGAGAGTCACCTCGTGTAGCAAAGTCAAAGAAGCTTATCTAATCTAGTCAGTAGATGTTGTTGCCTTAGTGTGGAAAGCACTCACCATGCGAGGTAAGCCGTGCATTAATGCGCGCTGTGATGGCCCGCGCTACTTCCGTGGAGTCTGGCGCTCGCTGCTGGTGCTGCCTCAGCCGCTCGAATAGGCAGTCTGCCGCCGTTTCGTCCGCCATGCGATGCGCTGCTGCAGACGACAGTAAAGAACATTAAAAGACGCCATTTTTAATAACTCCACGGACAAAGCGCTAGAAAAAAATACTGTTCTCTTGTTTTATCGGTTACAGCAGTGGCTATATGGACGTGCGGGTGTGAGGACTAGCCACTGAGTAACTAAACTCGCTTTGACCTCGCAAGGATTAACTAAAAGCCATTGCGTAGGGAAGTGCTACTAAAAGAGTTAGCTGGTATAAAGAGTTAGGTACCTATATATGAATGCGTGTAACGCTGAGGGATGGCTTAATTCGTGGTCATGCAAACGTGATGTAAAGGATTCGAATGTACATATAAACAGAATAGTGAAAGCAGAACCGCGTCTAAGCTGAATAAGATTTAGTATGTTTTGAATATTTTTAGGACTTTTTGATGCTTATTTACAAATATACTTAGGGATTAGTTATATCCAAATTTTCGGTTGTTTCTACCTCCTGGAAATTTAAACAGTTACTTTCGTATAAAGTGCCTCAGTGCCACGTCCACACAGATCGCAACAGCTAAGTACTTTACCTTGGCGTATTCAGCGTATTGTTTAAAACTGATGAAAATAAGGGCCTACCCAGTTTGTCTGTACCTGCGGTTTCAGTTTTGGTAGGTACTTGGAAAGCTACTTGTATCAAAGTGGCTATATCCCTAGAAATAATTCAAATAGTATTACTTTCTAGCTATATCAATATGATCAATAATGACCCAAGTACTTTGACTTACATTTTGAAGCGGCACAATACAAAACTGGGTTACCTTTATACAGATATTTTTGGTTCAGAGCGTGGGACGGTGGCACTAATGAGTTCGATAACTGACTTAAGTCCCACGCGTGCATTATGGCTGATGCAGCGGGATAAAGGTACCAAAAGTTGGTAAAACTTGATTGATCTATTAATTGACTACTACTACTGTAGCAATAATGTGGATGGTAGTATCTGTTTAATGGACACAAATAAAAATGAACCAAACGATGAAATCGGTAAAAAGGTTAAATGGGCACAAAAATTACGACCAATTTTTTAAAGTTAAGGTAATTTGTGTACTTAAAGAACGAGAAGCCTATAATTTCAATAAAAGTAAATACCTAAAAGTTGATATTAGAAAGCCTATGAAAACGAGTGGCAAAGAATGAATTAATTATAATGGGTTATTTATTACTTTTACGTGAAAAATCATCACCAGTAATATTAATCGACATTTGTATGAGTGCGGCATCATATTAAGGAAATTACATCCCACAGTTTGGTTAAACTGCTGCGCGTTAATGGTAGAATGGGTCCATTCTACCAATAATGTAATTATATGTATACTCTTTCGTAAATCCAATTAAAATGTAATTTCTGATTGAGTCAATATCTAGTAGGTAGTCCGGTAGTAAGTCGAATTTTAATTTGTTTATTCGGCTTTATTTCGTCGACAGTGACACATTGAAACGGAAAAATGTAATTATATCTCAAACAGATGAAGTAAATTAGAAAAGAATTCTTTGGCATGCCTTTTGGCACTGATTTACAAGAAATAATGTTTGAACGAGACAGGTGAATTATTATTTGACCTTGTGATTTTTAGATGAGATAATTAAATTTATTCCTGAAACTCCTAATGATGTAGGTGAACTCGTTAGATATAAATTTGAAAAAATGCATACATAGTTAGGTACAGATATACCTGTCAAAAGTTTGGGTTAGAAAACCACTTTCTTTTGACAAAAACACAAATTCCAGTAACATAGGGGTGAATGCAGGTTAAAACAATGTGCTTGCATCGGCATCACTTAATTTCGGCGTGCGGTTCACGTAACCATCACGAAATCAGCACAAACTTATAAAGGAATTATGTGTCACGTACGTGGCGTGTGTGGTTGTGTTTGTCCTTTTTTCAACGAATGTCGTGGAGGTATAATTGTAAACAAGTAAACAATAAACAAACAGTGTGTGAGCGGCGTCGCGTCGTGCTCCCCGCGGCGGTCGCCGGGCTACTGAAGCGCTCGCTGAAAGGAAAACGTGGGGGCGGAAAATCTCTTCCTCCCGCGTACTCATTAATAAAAGTCCCCATGTTTTGATATCGAAATTACTAAGCCGTGGTGATGGATGACTGCTTTATACCCCCACTGTGTCACTTTTACGGCATGCTATCAAATTGATTTAGAAACAAGCGCACACGATCACTCTTATATAAAAGTTTTGACTTATTATTTTGACGTTTACAGGTTTCTTTTTATAAACTAACTAGCTGTTGCCCGCGACTCCGTCTGCCTAGTATTCGTTTATCGCTATCCCGCGGGAACTATGAAATTTTCCGTGATAAAAACTATCCTATGTCCTTCCCCAGGACAGAAACTAACTGTATACCAACCGAATTTCATCTAAATCTGTTCTGCGGTTTAGACGTGATTGAGTAAAAAACATCCAAACATCTTCACAAATTTTCATATTTGTATTATTAGTAAGATAAGATAGATATTATTATTTTATGCATACTTCATACTGAACTTACGTTTTTTCTTTGGTTTTACGAGGTCTTGGGTCTGCGCTGCTGAATCCGTTGCTGTAATTAAAAAAATACACGATAGGCGACAAATTCATCAAATAAGAATATAGGCATAACTACTAACGACAATATTTTACTTTCAGCAGCATCCCAAGCCTGTTGTAATTCACGTGTCACATTCATAACAAAAAAACTTCCGAGTCTATCCGTCTGTTACCTGACATCTTATTTTCATCACAGTAAAGTTTATTAGTTTCACGTACAGTTTCCATTTGTTAGAACCATTACATTTCTGAAAAAAAAATACTTTTCTTACTTTTCAGTGATTGTGTATTGAGAATTTTTATCGCTTTAAATATAACCTCTAAATTAAATGTCAAAGTAATAGTTGTTTAATTGTCATTGAATCATTTATTGGATAATGGCCAGCTGCCAGTGCCAGTACCAAGTAGGTTATACTTTCTTTCATGTTTTAAACAGGCATAAGCTGGCATAGGAGGGCGGAAGGATATGATTTGATCAAGATGCGACCTAAAGATGCGATAAAAGCCAACGAAAGATGAACGTGGCAAAGACGGAACTGGGCATTTCTATTAAATTTATACCCTGAGTTTATCTCTCTCAAAATATTGTATGTGTTATTTTTTTTTTTTTGGACTGGATGGGAAACGAGCGAGTGGGTCTCCTGATGGTAAGAGATCACCACCGCCCGTTTTGTTAATTTTTTTTTGATAATTTACGTAACAAAACGGACACATCCATATAATATTTTGGGGACATATCGGGAGACCCTGTTTTTACACCTCCGAATTATGGACTGTGTCTACCTCCCAAAATTTTGTCGAAATTAGAGAGATAAACTCAGATAAATTTAAATAGAAATGCCCGACTAAATAGCGCCGTTATCTTACAAAACTTGACTTTTTACAGTTTGCTGTAAATATCGCTGTTTGTATTGTTTTTTGTGATTTTTAATTTGTATTTTGTGTCTAAAACAACAATAATATACCTAAAGCTGATTATAAAACGAAAATAAAAATAAATATAAAACGAAAAGAAAAAGCCTTCGTGTGTAAACATCACCCAGATTAATTTAAGATGTCTCTGTATATACTCAAAGGAAAGATTTTTTACTCTTTTTTTTAACATTAGGTACTGTAACATTTCAGCATCAAAGTGGAGTTCCTGCTGATGTTGCTTGATATGCACAGAATATGAGATTACATAATAGTTGCTATGAAACAAATTCGATACTCGTGTTTGACAGTAGCTATAACGAGGCTATAACTATTCATCGGATCTACCCTACGAATAAATAATAAGGATCTACCAGCCGCCGGCTCATCACCAGGAGTATTCTTGGAGGAGGAGTACCTTCTGAGTCCTAACCTGTTATTTTGGATATTATTTGAACATTCTTGAAATCTTATAATCAATGAAAAATGTGTGCTTTATGAAGCACATTAGGCCGTTATTCTTAGTGTCAATTTGTGCTTTATAAAGTACGCGAGGACTTGTGAGGTAATTAGCAGTACTTACATTTTCGAATGACAACGGCCTAATAGAATAGTAGGTATCACAGTGAGAAAGTACTTGACCCTATGGAGTGACGAAACACAGACTCAGGCAGTTTATCTATGTTCCGGCTAAAATTATAGGAAAGTAAGTAATTTTACCTTTACTTCGCTTATACTGGATTAGTAATAATCAAGCAGTTCTTGCTGACGATTGAATGAAATTCAAAAACTCGATGAAAAGCCATGTTAATGGAAATACTAACACCTTCGTTTATACGTTTCATCGCTATTAACCATTTATCATCAGAAACCGTATTAAAAAGTTTGAAATATTCTACTGCCTACTTTTCGCAGGTATAATAGTCCTTCATATTCAGCATTATTGTTCCTCTAACATGATTAATGCATCAATCGGCCTCAATTTATTATCGTCCAAACGTCGATAGTATTCGAAGCATTCGAACGAGTTTGTAGCGCCCAAATGTCAACTGTGATCAGCGTGAGGCCAGTGGCTTGGCTTGTATGAGCATACGCATGAAAATGTCACCTGCGATCCGTATCGACGCAATCTCCACACCACTATACAATACGTTACACAAATTTGATTTTACGTTACCAATAAATGTCGGGCGGGTCTTGTTATTTACCGCTCTACATTTTTACCGATTCGGTCTATACTTATCCTGTATGTAAGTTTGGTAGTTGCAGTAAGTATTTTTATGTAAAACTTTTTGGCATCTTGTAAACGGCTTTAATAATTTCATCAATAGGTGTGAAAAATCAATCTGACTATTTCTCATCTATGGGAAAAGTATGGGAAGAAGCATTTTTTCTATTTTGCAAACATTTCACCCACCTACTATTATTATGGTACAAATAGCAATTGCTATTTAATAAATTAGTTAAGTAGTAGTTTTTGTCGTATAATGTATTTGTTTTGTTGATCGAAGGAAGACTGATATTTCCTATCAACACAAGCCTATAGTAAAAACATGATTCTTTTATCCTGTGGAACTTCATAACTAATTTGTTTGTTTATTGTTGTCTGTAACCCTGTAAGTACAATACTGTAAACAGATGATAAATGTAAATATTTATTATTAAAGAGTATTAAAAGATTTATTTTTCGGTACACATGTGTCTTTCGAGCTCGGTCGCTTTAGAGAAAAGGTTACTCAGTTAAGGGGTTTTTACGATAATGGTTACTTTACATAGTAATTTCACATTTCTATCAATGTTTTTACTATATTTTTTTTGTTCCGTTTCATCGTTTCCAGTTGAAATAGATCCTATTCAACAAATATTACTAGGAAGCTATAATACGGTATGTATTACAACATTTTGGGATCATATTGCATTACGTATTTAAGTATAATTAATGCCTATTCTATTTTACGTTTATTTATAGATGGATGCTGGCAGCACGGGCAAAATCAATAAAGATTCCATGAGATCTCCAAACATTCGAGTCAAGAGAAGCAGTAATTAACTTTTTTTTATCTGCACTACTTACTTAAATCTCCATGTTACACAAATATTCAGTGATTGATCTTTCAACAGTAGCAGTTTATTTTTTATTTTAGCGAATAAATGTTTTCTTTCTTTCTCGTAGGCTTCTTCATTCGCGTAGCACCTAAAAACGACGTGGCTTTTTTGTCTGTTCGTTTATCGTCACATTTTTGATGATAGAATTTAGTAACTCTTGGAGCTTACTAAATATTATTTGTTTTAATTTACCTGCCTCAATGGTTGTTAATAATATTTATGGCATAGATTGTTTTTTTTTGTGTTAATATAATAGTCTCAAATAAAAGAAGACTGTTAAAAATAGCAATTTAAAAATGCCTTGATGTAGTATAGTATAACATAACAGGTCGTATAGAAGATGATGATGATGATATATTTGTTTTTAGAAACGTTCAAGGATGCAGGAGAAACGTCACAGTTGAAAGTGCTCAAGCAATTAGTTCAGATGATCAGAAACTATTGGGTGAAGAAGCCTCTGGGCGGCAAGCATCCATTCGACCCCACGGTACCAGTAATCTTCAGCAGAATTGTCAAGTCTAAAATCTTCAAGTTGATTGACTAGTGAAGGTATTACGTCTTCGGTTGCAGTTGTGATGTGCCAGAGCCTAGTCGTCAACCGATATAGACTAATACTGGACTTTACTTGTAATCCTTTAGATCCGGCAACTGGATTAAATACATTAAATATCTAGAGGGATTACCAAAAATTACATCGTGAATTTCATTAATGTTGTATGTACCTATAGGTATATAAACATCCGCGCTAAATTTCATGTCTCTAATGGCAGCGGTTAGAATTTTGAGGTTTTAATCCCGATGTTCCCACGGAATCGGTATAAACTTTTGTGTTATTTCAAATTTCCAATCATCTACTTAATATTCCAAATTTTATTCAAACACTCGAGCCGTTTTAGAGTGAAAGAGTAACGAACAAAAAATCATGAGGGAATTTCCAAAAAATTAAATAATTATAATGTTTTAATCGACGTTTGTTGAAACATGTGAACTAAACCTACTGCTAATTTTCTCACTTAATTAACGAATAATGCAATTTTGTTATTTGTAATAAGTTCTAGTTTTAAACTTTATTTTTAATAATAAATTTGAAATAAAATGGAGACTAAAATTTTATTTTATAATCTAGAAAATAATAAATATTACACATGTACAATAACATGGTTTGGCAACTATTTATGAGATGAAGACAGAATAAATTATTCTTATAATGGCTTAAATCAATTATTTATTAAAAATAATGCAATCATTGCTAAGATTCAGTAATTCGAACAGTGTCTGATTGAATACATAACGACGACTAACGATTTTATGAAACTACCCGCAAAAATGAATAGGTCGCAGCGAGTGAAAACCTTATTTACTATGTATTTAATTCAAAAACTTTCTCACACATTTTACCATGTAAATTATTTTATTTCATTTAATTTCACTTTGTACATCTTGCACTCCAAAACTCGAATAGTTGACATGGGGAAAAAGACCACCAAACTCAAGTGGGACTAGGTGAGAGCAATAGGGTTAGGGTTCCATGCTTTGGCTAATGCCCAATTGGTCCTAATGGACCAAACTAGGCCGAAAAGCAAATGACTGGACGATTTGGAACACAATAACTGGAAATGTTTTGCAAAAGGTAGAGACGAGTGGAATTAGAAATAAGAGGGTTTCAGCTGCGCAGCGGAACATCTAATAGACTAAATAACACTGACAGTGTCACAAATCTAGTGGATTTGTTAAAAAATAAAATGAGAAAAATTGGACTATTGTCACTACTTTAAAAAAAAATCGTACCTATTAGTATTGATAATGATACTGAATGATAAACTGACGTTTGTAAGTGTGGCCGTAACATGTGTTCGAGGAGACGGTGAGGATAGGCATAATTATATCAAAATGGAGGAAATAGACATGGTATGATGATCGCTGTTAGTTGCTTTAATTGGTATAACAGTACAAAAATATTATTTCTAAATTTAGAATTTAGAATTATTTGATGAATAAATAACAAAAAGTAGGAAACAAATATCTATGAGCTTGATTTACCATCCAACAAATCATACCAACAAATTAATTGGTTAATAAATATTATCATCATCGTAGCATCACTAAACCCTGAAAACAACACACTTTTTTTCTTTGGACAGTTGTCTAAAAATATACTCGATATGTAGCAAAAACAATACTGAGCACACAAAAAAACAACGCGAATTCCGACAAGGTTTTATATATCAACTAGTTTTGCCCCATTTCTGTTTGTGCAGTCCGCCGTACCTGTAAACGGACTTAAGGTCTTATCCAGTTGCTTTCTTTCTACGCCGTGGGCGGGGTGTATCTCAGTATATAAAGACTCGTCAAAAGAATTACTTGCGTATTACAGAGGTGTCGCCTCTCTAGCTCCGAAATGAAGGTACGGAAGCCTTGGTGGCATGTGATTCGAACTTGTTTTCAATCAGTGATTCACTGTTTTAGTTGAAAAATTGTCTTTTATTAACTTTTAGTCATTATTGATACGGCGCTGTCTAGCGTATTATTATGTGATGCCTGTGTTATGTATTCCAGTGGCGAACGGCTATTTTTTGCAAAAATGGCAGAGTGTATATGGTGGTGTATTGAAAGTGATATTTCACAATTCGGAAACTGAATTTTTGCTTTAAATTAAGGGGCTATTTATTAGGGGCTCCTAGACGGGCCATATTTTCACGAAAATGTATAGCTGCAATAGTGTGGCCGGCAGCATCAGCCAGCATTTACGGCCAGACTATGCAACACTCGGCAATATTTTTAGTATTTCCCGATATATTGCCACATATTTTTAGTGTGGCCGATGAATGTTTAGGGTTTCAGACACATTTCCGGAATAATCGCTTTGCAATCGAAAATACTGCAATATTTCTCAGCCACTTTTATTGTTGTCTCGCTATACGGCATAAGTGCGTCCCTTTCTTATGCTACGTGAAGTATGCCGCGATTCGCTCAAGTAACTAGCATAGCTATGTTCGTGTTTGTTTCGTTTAGTTTCGATGGCAGCAAAGTAAATTACGGACATCAAAATTTTTTCAAAAATGCTTTTTTTACAAAAAAATACTTATTTCCAGACTTAAAATATCTAACGTATCACGCTTATTGAAATAAGGTCGAATCCACATTTTTCTTGTTTTTTTTTTGTTTTAATTTTGCTTTTAAAACAATGTAAGCTGCTGCAACGTGTATGAGTTCGTGAGCCATACTAGCCATGTATGTAGCCCATGTAAAGCCAAAATATTGAGCCATATACTGCTGCAGAAATATTGCCGAGATATACATTTTCCAGCCATATGCTGCATTAAAATGTTTTTTGTATTGCCGGGATATAGTCTGCAATGTTGTAGCCACATAATTCATCAAAAGTATAGCCCGTCTAGGAGCCCCTTTAAGTGCTTCAAGTTCCATCAAAGTATTAAGTTTTAAATTGACGTTTCAAATTTCGAACTCTATCTTAAACACGTTCAACGATCTCGTCGATTTAAATGTACAGTAGACCTTATACAACGGAATTATGTGCAAAAATTTTTTGTTACGCGCTAATTTACTACTTTATGGATAGGTTAATCGAACTAAATAATCCTATATAAGTGTTCTATAACAATTTTTTCATGACTCGATGGATTTACCAATTATTTTGTAGTCTAACAAAACAACACTGCTAATATCCTACGCCTTGTCTTTTCGGATTCCCTAAATAAAAAAGATATAGCGATAATAATAATAACAAATAAGTTTATAGCCATTTATAGGCTATAAAGTGAGAGTAGGTAACATAGAGATTATCAAAAGGTACTTGGTCTCGTCTGTTTGTTGAACTGTTAGTTTGTGTGTTTAGGTCTTGGTCGTGTCGGTGTTCTGTGTGCTGGTGGGTGCAGCAGCAGGGGGCGCGGTGTTGCCCCTAACATCTCTGTACAAGACCATCATACCAGCACAAACTAAGAGTTTTGGATATTCCACCACGCAGTACATCAATGCTGTAAGTACCTTGATAGGGGTCAGATAATTTTAAATAAATGTTGAATTAATCAAACTTGGGCACAAATTTCAAACTTTTACTAAACTTGTCTCGAGTTTTACGATGATTTATATATGTTTGTATATTGAGAAAGAAACTTGCGTGCGTGCGTAATTAATAATTATGTTTTCTTAAGCATAGTCTATGCAGGTTCTATATAAAATAATCTTTCTAATATATTACTAGGTGAATACTCAACTAGTAGATGCTAGTAGTGAAGATTAGATAGATACGTATTTAAATATTTTTTTAAGTAAGACTATTACATAATAATTTTGGGTAGATTTTTCTCTCATGTTTTCGTGAAGACATTAGTAGTTAAAATTTGTCTTTCGTCTTGATCCTAAAATAAAAACTTTGCTGCGATAAACACCCACCCTATGTTTACTAGTCACCCAGACAACAGATAAAAGAGCAACAAAGTAATCATGTAAAATTTCAGTAAATTAGATTTGAGATACGGAACCCTAAACAAAAGCATTCAACGGTACTTAATTTTTTTTCTTTTATTATTTACAGTTACCAGCAGCTTATCCAGCAGGACTCCAGCCACATTTCACGTACCAAGTGCCGCAGTTCAGCAGTTTTGCTCCGCAGCAGACCTACTATACTATTCCTGGTGGCTCGGCATACTTTTCTTCCATTCCCTTCAACTCTTTTTACCCCGGAGCCGCATCTATAGCACCGGTTTCGTCTATTCCCACTTTCGTAGGAACCCCAAGTTTCCCAGCTCTGCAGCCAGGGGCTCCTAGTTTACCTTCCCAACCTGGATCTACTGCTCCACTGTTTCCAAATCAGCCAACACCCAGTGCCCCAACGCAACAGCCAGCAGGAGACTCAGACACTGCTGTAGTTGACTCAGCTGATTTCCCAAATCAGGATAAACAACAGACATCCGCGCCAGCAAACTCACGTCCCACCACGGCACCAGGCACACCTAGCACGTTCCCTAATTTCCCCCAAACTTTGCAAGATTTCCCGGGCATACCTCAAATTCCTCAGCAAATCGGACAAGTGCCTTCTTTCCCTCAGAATCCACAGTTTCCCCAGGGATCTGAACAAACACCTTCTTCTCCTCAAATCCCCCAAGGATCAGGAGAAGCACCGTCTCTCCCTGAAGTTCCCCAGGGATCTGGACAAACTCCGTCTTTCCCCCAATTACCACAGTTCCCTCAAGTTTCTGACCAAGTACCGTCGTTCCCTCAAATACCTCAATTTCCACAAGGATCTGGACAGGGACCATCGTTCCCCCAAATCCCTCAATTTCCACAAGGATCTGGGCAGGGACCGTCTTTCCCTCAGATTCCACAATTTCCCCAAGGATCAGAACAAGGACCTTCCTTTCCACAAATTCCCCAGTTCCCACAATTTCCTCCTTTCTCTCAGTCGCCAAACCCAACACCTTCCCCACCATCGTCTTTCCCAGGCGCCGCCAATCAGGACCAAGGACTAAATGACGAGGATACAGTATCTGTAGAATCAGCTTAAATACTTATAATTAGTAAAATGTGATAATAAAGCTATTTTTATAAAGATAATTTTCACTTAATGTCATGCGATCGCTATACTTATTCTTTATTCAGGGCGTAAATAAACGTATAATGTCTTCAAATTATTTTGCTGTTATTTTGTGTCGAAACCATTTTTTATCGGGAAATGCAAGGTACGAGTCAAAATTTTTCAATACTTATTGTGTAGGCTTCTAATCGTCACACATAGATGGCCTGATTTGCGCAAGAGTGATGATAGATTAGGCTCAAGTTAAGTGACTTATCACATGCTGAATGTAGGCGTTTTACCATATCAAAGCTTTATGTTGCATTGTAATAAAAAAGCGTAGGTGTTTAAATGTCATTACTGTATAATATTATGTTACAGTAAACAGTTCCTTGAATTTAGTGGGACAAAAAAAGAGGTATTAATGTCATCACGGACCGTGATTAGTCACGGTCAAAACGAGGATAAAGAAAACAACGGTTTCATATTTGCTGAGTGTTGTATTGTGGTAAAAGTATTATTTAACAAATTAATGCAGAATCTTCATTCTCATTGTAAATATAACAACGTTTAGTGATTACAAGGTTTGTACAAGACTATAAGGTCAAATATTTGGTAATTATTTTTAGGATTATGGATACAAAAATTTAATTATATCCCTTTAACAAATACGCATGCTTTTAGCCTGATAACCTTTTTACCTTTTTTCGGGGCATAAATAGCGTTTTTCATCTGGGGCCGATTTCCTAAGTCACACTTTATCTCTAAAAGCAATATATTCGAAAGTGGTAGCAATCTGTATGTTGTTAAATTACCATCCAAATTTTTACTACTTGTGGAAATTTTGGCGGCAATTTTCTTTCACTCTCCTCGCATTCCACAGTTTTTCCACTAACCATGGTCAGCAATCTCATGTTTGTCGCCGATACACTAACATAAGTATTAATATGCTTGTGGGTGTTAATCACCAGAATCCGGGTTGTCGTTCTGAAAGCCATGCCGTGAAATCTTTAGCGGATGTGTTTCTGCCGGCCAGTCCGAGGTAAAACTCGAAGTTGTAGGGGAACCAGTGAGTGGTGAACGTGACCGTGATGTTGTACCCTCCAACACCATAGATGTTGGGCTCGGTCAGGCGATTCGGCAGCAGAAGACGCGCGCACACGATGGTGGTTTCAATACCCGCTGATATCTGGGTAAAGAAGAAACTAAAATAAGAATATTGTTGGGTACGACAAATGAGAAAATTATTTTAATACAAAATTATGTTGATACATAATGAGGTCATAAATATACACCGTGTTATTTTTAATATCCGTTAACTTTAAGTGGATAATCTACAGGTCAAATTAGGTAAGTTAATTTCTCTAAGACACTATCTAGTGGCCTAACTCTTACTGTCTAAAAGATAATCAATAGTTAAAATAATTAATTATTAGCAGTAAAACAGCGTAAAGGTCCCTAATTTATTGTTTTTTTTTAAAGTCCATAACTAATTAGTGTTTAATTTACACATATTTTTACACAACATACGAAGTTAGTCAGTGGTGTATGTTGCGTTCATTTTTTCACAGCATATTGTCTTATTCCTCTGTGCACTGTTTGCATCATTTACACGCCATTGCGGAGTGCTATGCAGTAGGCGTAAAAAAAGAACTAGCTAGTTTATATAGCTACAGAGTTTTTCAGTAAAAATAAAGTTATTATTTGTGGCAGTCAAGCATAGGATAGTTTATTGTTTGCCTGCCTATCTTGTAGGGTATATCTACGATTTACTGTTCACTTGAATTTGGACTAAAACCATAAACCATCCAAAGTGAATTTTGTCAACATATAATTATTGTGCTGAAAAATATTTACAACCAAATTTATTTTTGTTGTAAATTAATTAAACCCAAATATAATATTGTCCATTATAATATAAAGTATGAGAAAAGTGAAATAAGCAATAAATGAATGTTGTCTAAATCAAATAATAACTTCCGGCGTAAGTTCATCAAATTTGACAATTTTACCATGGGACACGATTTAATTTTCGACTATATTCAAGATGGTCAATTGCCCTTGTTGATGTATTTCAAATTGTCGTTTTTCTGCTTTGACGTACAATTTCAAGTTGTCCATTTTCCATTTCAACTAAATGACAATAAATCATATCGACTCGTATATGTTGTGGTTTGCATGTGTACACAAACACTACACCGAAGAGCTACAAGTCATGTCTTAACAAAATATATCCATACTAGCTTTCGCATGGAATTCGGTTATCGCGCGCTGTTCCCTCGGAAACTGTGCATTTTTCCGGGATAAAAAGTAGCCTATGTCACTCTCTGGCCTATAAACTATCTCTATGCCAAAAATCACGTCGATCCGTTGCCCCGTTTCGACGTGAAAGACGGACAAACATACACACAAATATACAAACAAACAAACACACACACTTTTGAATTTATAATATTAGTATAATATATCCATATTCCATATGGATACGGAATGTAGTTAAATAAAATGTTACAAGACTAAGTGCCAAGTGTTCAGTGGTCGCAGACTAGCAAGTAAGTCGATGAATTTATGAAAGTTTCGGTAAATTTAAACCTTCATGTTAATGTGCAGCTTGGCCGCCGGATTGGCGTTGACTTCGAACTTCTCCGAGTAGAACATGGAGGACTTGCGCGCCTGCTTGCGGAGGCTCTTGTAGCAGTAGTTGCCGGTGACGTAGGTGCGGCTTCGCCAGCCTCTCTTCTGCACTTTCCTTGTTCTTAGGTATCCACTGCGATGGATCCCAATACCTGAGACATTTTTAAAGAACACAGCATAAAGTAGAGCAACACTCTTTTTGCCAAAAATATACTGGGTGTGCCGTGTGTGATGAATTCATGAGGGGCAAAGGTGGCCCGACGACCTTGAAGTAAAAGTGTTCGAAAATATTTGCAGCTGATTGCAATAGAAAATTTGAGAGCCGTCAGTGAATTTCGTGATGTGAGTGAGACAAAGAAAGTTTAAAATAAAGAGATACATTGAACAATAATTTTTAGGCATTATATTTTTTTTTTCCAAATATGTATAAACTGCGAGTGCTCATAGCATATCAATGTGGCAGCTTAAGGCCATTTGTAAGTATACTGATTGTCTTACCTGACTGACCATCGACCAACTTAAAGTTTTGCGGATAGGCCAGCGGTATGGTGTGTGCCGTGATAACATTGACTAGCCAGGTGAGGTAGGGATAGATGTCTATGTAGACTGGAGGCTCGCTGTTAAAATAATAAAAAAAAAATTAAACAAACAAAGAAAATCATTTTAACATGTACAGTCGGTGCCCTAACATAAGTATCCATTTTTCTATACACCAACGGTGAAAAAGTGGATATTTAAGTAAGGAACCGCCCGTACAGCCACAGCACGGAATAGTTGTGCTAATTGAGGTTAACTGCAGCGATTTGTAAGTTTCAGCTAGTACGAGTAGTGTTTACATGAATACTAACGAGATGGGACAAAGAGATAACGATGAATCTGGACTGGAGGGAAACACAAATCATAATAATTTCCATTCCACTTGACGTATTCGTTCTGTAGCTTAAGCTGGCCATACACGTTATGGTCTACCGGAGAAGCTTAGAGGTGCAGGTATGCCTGGTAGACCAGAGCGTATGTGGGAAAAGACCTACGCAATCTTTTGAACGCAGACGACCGGCGTAGATTCGATACTCAATTCTTTTTCAATTGACAGGACTGCAGGCAAACCAGCATAGGTAAGTAATCCTATGGAACTTACATGTATGGCCAGTTTTAACCTTTACCTGTTGAGCCGCCGGCGCATTGAGCTGCGAGAGCAAGGGGCGCTGCCTGCCGCTACGCCGATCAGCTCGAATTGGCCGTCGAGGTTGTGGCTGACGATGGGCGCGCCAGGACGCACGCCGCAGCCAGAGCTGCATAGCACGTGTGTCACGCCCTCGCTACCCAGCCTCTGTATACACATTTAGTAGTGAACCGCCGCAGATAAACTAGCAGCACAACTGGCCTACACTAGAATTGCTCGCTTAAAGGTATTAGACAGATGTAACAATTTAGGCAACTTAGGCAACTCTATGGGGCTGTTTCGCTATCCATTGATTAGTGTTAACTGAGGGGTTGAATGTGATGCCACCTCTATTTGTTTTGTTCGAATAGAGACGGCATCACATTTAATCGTCAGTAAAGTAACATTAATCAATTAATGGTGAAACAGCCCCTATGAGTCGTAATATCGAGTTATACGCTACGCCACTGGTACTTGTAGCATTTAGACAACTAGGAAAGTGTTTGGATGAATTTGGGTATCGAGTCTTTCGATGAGGCTGGCTTAGTTACAGGGGTGCACTCAAACCTCGGAAAAACAATAGCAAAAAACATTTAGACACCAAACTACTTCATTTCAATGCGATAGAGTCGTAAATGGTAACATATCCAGCGGGTAGACCTAATCATGTTACTTAAGTGATACATCATGATACGCTCATAAGGTCAGTGTTACTGCTAAGTATTCTATTGTCTTGTTGCATGATTAGATCGATTTCCTTTTATGGCTGTTAAAATGTTAAGTGCGTTACGAGATAAAGAAAAAATACTCGCCAGAGAAATGCTTTGGATAAATATCAAGGGATGCTTCAGAATTTTATTTCGATATTACGTAAGCTGTGTGGGTGTGATGGAGTAGGTACCTTAACTGTTTCTTTATTTGAGAGACATCATAATGTAGAGTCATTTGTTGGCTTATTATGATAATAATTTTTAGGAAAATTTTAACTGCTATTTAACAATGGGCATTATTGCCAAAAAACACGGAGGGATTTAAGGCTGGACTAGTTATAGTAGTTTTAATTAGACATACCTAAAGCTCCACCTTCATCAATTCGTATTAAATTCTATGTATGTACGTAAACAAAATTGGATCAACGTTGATCATAGTAAGTATGTTGACAAGCTCTCGCCCGACGAGCGTAAACTCAGCCACATGAAGCAATACGTTGACTCAACTTTGTTTATTACATACAAACAAATATTTACCCTGTTTCATATTACTTTTCTAGTAATATAAAACATTACTTATACTAAACTTAAAGTAAAGCGTTAAATGATATGCTCGGAACCTTAGGTACAAAGATATATCTAATAATATAACCAGCGGCACAAAATTTGGCCCACCCTGCATACAAAATTACCGATTCTGCATACATTTGAGGACCAGATTTTTTGCCGCTCAGTATAATTTGTATATATACAAATTACTAATTACCGTCTTTTTTCGATGCTTCCGACATTCCTTGTGTGTGTACAACTTCATAGTTTTCTTACCCAACCTCTCTGCATCAAAGTCTTTCGGCACAGCTGTCGGAAATATTTGAAAAACGAAATTAGATCTCTTTTTCAGTGGGTAACACTGAAATTGATTGGTCGTGTATATAAGTTAGCGGTCATCTACACGAATTTACTATAGAGTTGTTAGTTTAAAACGTAATAAAATAAACAAACACTTACAGCTAATGTAGTCCACCATAAAAACAATTTTATTCTTGCGTTTCCTTAGGCGTTCAGTTAAGGACGGCAAACAAATTGGTATTGTGTAGGCTGTAAGAAAATTTGTATTACACACTGAAACTTTAGGTATGTAAAATTCAAGAAAAGTATGACACGTTTTGACAAATCTTACCCGATTTTATGGAGCGCATTAATTTGACGAGTGCTAAACTATTCCCTACGCCGAACCTGAAATGCATGGTTTTTTTTTCAAAAAAATTCGTAAATGACAATGCTCTGAGTTTTGAGGTAAAAAATTGCTATGAAAATTCATTTAGCTTATATTTTAAATAACGAAAGTGTAACCTAGAGTATTCTGGGTGCGGGGTGACGTCGGAGAAGGGCATCTCGAGGTAGGCGCGGGCGCAGCGTTCTCCCATCCTCAGCTGCATGCCGGCCAGCCCGCAGTCCTCTTCGTCGCGTGCATAGTCTCCGAACATGATGTTACCTCTGGATGCAGTTTGGATCGCATTTACAAGTTGAAGTTGAACGTAAAATTGAGCACAAAGAAGTAATGAAAATAGGAATTGGAATGGAACGCGAGTTAAACAATCGAGAGTCCTAATTCGCTAAAAGTCGTAAGTAACTGTGTGAGTAACGAATGGCTGCTCGAGTTAATTATTAAAAACAACTATTAATTATCTCGATTTGTGATTTATATTTAACAATCAACTGATCCTCTGTGTACTTACCATAACGTTCGGTATTATAATACAAACTGATCAAATTTTGTGATTCAGAATCAAAAGTAAGTACTTAAACTTTTTGATATTTAATGTAATGTTTTAAGAATGAAATTCGATTATTTACAATTTATTCAGAGCGATAATGTAAAAAAGAGATAGATAAATGATAGACGAGATCATTTTCTTTACACACATTGAGCCCGCACGTTATCAAGGACCATATTATAGTGGCACTCGTAAACGAAAAGAATAAGACTTATTTTTTTAAAACACGCGTGATAGGTATTTTACGTTTGAAAATCTGATCAAACGGAGTATGTTATAAATGCATGGCAATGCTAGTAAATAACTTATTTATGCTTACAATTTATAGTTCTTTGGCAAGTGCAGAAGGTCTGTGGCTGCACCCACCACGAATTGCTGATGTATCAGCACCAGCCGAGGTGCCTTGTTCTGGTGGGGTATGCCCGTAGTTACTGCACAAGCAATTCATTTGTTAGTTGTAATTAATAATTATTTAATTTATACACCGTATTTTTCTTAAATTCCGGTAACTTCGACAGAGCTCAGTTTATTGATACAAATTACCAGGTAATTTTTTTTTGACCAAGTGAAAATTAAAACAGCAACGTAAAAAACTGTAGGTACTTACAAGAATTGAATGGTATTTGATAAGATAATTAAAATATTACAAACAAAACATAGATACAGTACAAAATTCAGATGGAATTTAATTTGAATTCGATTTGATTTATAATTTAATTCAATTTAATATGCCATTTAATTAAATTTAATTTGTAACAATTTAATAAGTTACCTAATTAAAATTACAATACAAAAAACTTACCGTGCACGTATTGAACGAATGCCAACCACGTAAATGTGCCTTCCCTGAGTATTCCATCGGGAGGTTTCAAACTGAAGTCATCATGGCAAACTGAGAAGTCTCGCAACACGCCCACGGCCTTTCGAGCGTTAACTAGTGAGACAAAGTTTTACAAAATATTTCATTACTAGACCTTACCTACGGCTTCACACGCATAATCATAGTGTACTCGTAGCTATGTAAAATGCACGCATCAGATTTCATGACTCTGAACCGGTTGAAATTTCACGATTTTATCCCGATTCCCTTAGAACTTAGGGATAGAAAGTAATCTATGTGTTATTTCACACGACCAGCCATTTACATACCAAATTTCATCCAAATAGGTCAAGCCGTTTTAGCGTGAAGAAGTAACAAACAGACCCACACGTCACAAACTTTTACGAGTATAATGCTAGTACGATATAGGGCTCACTTAATAACACAAATAAAGTTTTACTCACTCAGCGTAATAATTATCGTGAATTTATGAAAATCCATTTTTAAAAGCTAATCTGTGTGACAGATGCTTTTCGGTAATCTTCTGAATAAGTACAGGTACATCCGAATGTAATGAGCCGAATCTCACTGCGAATCTGTTGTGACTATAGACGGGATGCTGTGGCAAATGGAATGGCTGGTATCATAAACAAAAAAATAAACAATTCTCGTACATTCCAGCTAAATTAAGAGAGAAAGTTTGTTTTGCCCGAATAAACTGAAACTGCATCAGATTTATTCGACATGAAAAATTTA
Organism: Choristoneura rosaceana; assembly: GCA_037349165.1. Classification (NCBI taxonomy): domain Eukaryota; kingdom Metazoa; phylum Arthropoda; class Insecta; order Lepidoptera; family Tortricidae; genus Choristoneura; species Choristoneura rosaceana. The sequence continues at coordinate 7,549,892 of JAZBNJ010000026.1, forward strand.
TCAATGAGTGGTAAAACAGGCCCTAAACTTAACTCTCTACTTTGCTGTTGTCCACGGCGTCACCAAGTTCAGATTAGGGTTTTTTTTAACTTATATATAACCCTAAGTCCCTTACCAAACGCCCCAGTATTAACGAAGAAATGACTGATTAACAATTGAATACTTTGGAACATAAATTAATTTTATTAAAAAAAATTGTTCATGCAATCAAATCGTTTACAATATCAGAACAGCTCTGCGAAGGAAGACTCGGAATTTCGTTAAGCGCGCTGCAGCCTCCAGATAGTAGAGACACGTTGTATAATAATTTACGATCTGAATGTTGTGATCACTAATACGACAGGCTGATAGAATGCTCGTTAGTTATTTACATTAGTCATGGGTGTATTTCAATGCATGTGTATATATGCGGCATTTAATGCAAGTATGTTTAGTATACTAGTCGATTTCACGGAGAACCAAGTATTATTTTGAATAACAAACATTGTGCGTGAAGAGGTGTATTCAAAATATGGCAAAAGCTGTGCGGATCAAGATTTTTATATTGGTTCTACTGAACTATGGTTACTAACACGTAATTACTTGTATTTTATTGGTTTACATATTTTTATTACGGCCTGTGCATTTTTTTTGGATGACAATGATCTCACTCAATGAACTCAGCAGCACAAAATTTGGCCCACTCTACATACAAAATTACCTGTTAGGTGCTGCATGCTGTATTCATTTTATAACAGTTAAGGCTATAGTTAATTATTTTATGCATATTTCAATCATGCGGATTCATTATTATGCTAAATAAGTGTTATGCTTCTTTGTTATTATGCGTTCGCTGTTATGCATAATTATGGTATGCCAAATCTATTATGCGAATTCATATTAGGACAATTAATGTTATACGAAATAAGGGGCACCCAGATTTTTTAGCCCCGCAGTATCTAAGCAATGAAAAAAAATTCTGTCCCATTACTTGGATAAAAGTAACGTAATATAACAACACCACTTTACGTTCTCTCCATGATCCGATGATAATTTTGATTACAGTGACGTCTTGCGCTGCCTGGCAGTATTTTACAAGCATACATGACTGGCACATTCAAAATTCATATGTAGTTCCAGGTAGGTACATACGGCGAAGCAATTTGAAAATAATTATTTATTATTTAAATCTTCGTTGTAACGTTCTACACGTTACAACTCGTCCTTGGGTAGCGTCAAAATTAGAAATGATGGTTCTTATTAATTATTATAATAATGTGACTGTTTTAAGAAGAGAAATGACCCGTTTAATTACCCTTTATGCTCTTTATTCTCTAGTAAATACTAAGAATAATTTTGTTTTCCAAATTTATTGAAGCTGCTCACAACTTGCACTGGCGATGACATTTTATAAGCTTTGAAAAACTTGCAAATTTTAAGCAACCCGGTGGGAGACAAGTTATCATGACATTACATCACTGATATTTTACCATATTCATTATCACTGGTATTTAATGTTGGCTAAAATTAATTAATTCCTTTCTATGATTCTTCCTTTTCCAGATGTGACACACAGTGAATACTATTTCGGAAAATGTAGGAAGGAGGAAGGTTACGTTTTTTATTCACATACACATCTCGACCATATGGAAGTACTTGGGAAAATAATAGTACGGGTAAGTATTACTATTACAAGTTATAGGATTTTTTATTGACTTCCAGAAACATTTCCTACATTTTACGCTGTCTGTGGTATAAAAAAACTGAGCTGAGGGAGGAATTTAGATTTTTATTAAATGTCGTTAGTCGTTACCTTATCATCGGTTTTTGGGACAACCAGTACATTGAAACTAGGTGTAGTCTTGCTGGGCGAGTCTTCGTCTGCGAAGAATTTGTATATCGCTATCCCGTGGGAAAAGTGAAATCTTCCGGGTTAAAAACTATCCTATGTCATTCCCAGGGTCTCAAATTATCTTCATACTAGATTTCATTTAGATCGGTTCAGTGACTGAAGTGTGAAAAGATAAAAGATACATTTCATACTTTCTGTCTTAAAATATTGGTAACGATAAGGATACCTAAGTGTAAGGAATATTTAAGCAGCCCTCGGTGAGGATTGTATATTTACGCCCTTTGGTGTAGAAACTCTGGGGCCTTGGGGGCCAGAGGCAAAACAGCTCTTCCGTGAGCTATCTTCTCGGCTGGTAGATACCTCAGGGGATCGGCGGGCTGGTGCTTACCTTGCACAACGCATCAGCCTAGCTATCCAGAGAGGTAATGCTGCCAGCCTCTTAGGAACGGCAAGTTTTCTATTTAGTATAAGTTTTGTAACTAGTTTAGTTTTAGTTTTATACAATAAACATTTTAGCTCCTTTACCATAGACGGAGTCGATATCGATGAGAGTTAATAAGAGAGACTGGTTTAGTTAATAAAATCTTTTAAAATTCAAATCACTATTTTCAGGGTTGGATAGACGTCCCCCGAATCCCTACTTGCATTGTACTCAGAGCAACATCCCACCCGGAAGACATGCTCCGTAGTACATCCCACAACTTCCAAATGTGCGTGCCTCGTATCACGTACTGCCACTCGCACGAGCGGATCACGTATTACTACTTCGAGTGGTACCTGCCCGAAGATATGGAAGGCGGCATGAACTGGGATATATACTTTTATGGACCACCCTCATTGTATTGGGAATAAAAACATCATTCACCTAAATCGTATAGATAGAGACCACGTATAGATACATGTACATGTAGATGTATGTATGTGGATAGTACATGTGGTATGGTGTTGTGTTAATCCGAGTTGTGACCACTAGATTACTTAGGCGCTACTAGGATAAAATTGGTCAAGGTGGTTTTCGCTATCGAAAATAAATATAATACTAAAAATAAAAGAAATAAAAGCTGAACTAGATGTTTTATTCGATGTATGAATAAGAGTACTAGTACTACTTACAATAGGTAGGTACATGTATGTGTGATTACTGAGTCGTACGAAAATTTTGTTTTTCGTCTTTCTATGGGTTATTTGTTCTCGTACTCTAGTGTAGACTGGCATTTATTTCTACTAAACAAAGCGTCATGTTTTGTTACCACATCAATTGAACGCCTAATGGGGTAATATGGCACAGTCTCTAAAGGTTACAAGAAAGAATATTAGCTAATATGTATTTATACCACAGTAGGGTGATAAAATTCAAACAAAAACGTAGCGGGCAGCATAAATTTCGTTGGAAAATAGAATTCGTGAATCGCAACCCTCTCTATTGTATTCATCATGAGATACACCAGATGCCCTTGGCAGTAGTAGAATGGTATTCGACTTCTTCGGAATTGGAACTTCTTTGCCACGTACACTTTGACCACGATGCACTGTAATTTGAACCGGATAGTTTGTCTGGCTGTCTCTAGGAGCTGAAAATATAGTTTATCTAATTGAAAAAAATAAAGAAAACTATAGAAAAAAATAAAGGCCTGACATATCTAAGCATAAGCAGAAAAATGAGGCGGTATTTTAAATGTTCATATTCAAGGAATATAGTCAGCACCATCCGAACATGTTTCATGCAACATTTAGGGAAAGCGCCGCAACTTGGAGTGAGGTTTGAATATAGGCGTATATTCGCGTATAGGCTTATTCACATCGATCATTGGTACAATTACTAATTAAGTATTGTTCTGAAAAAGTGAAAGTCTTAATGAACATACGTATATGAATTTAGTGTCAGCTGATTTAAAATCCGGTAACGTGTAATTCCTTTTTTTGCGCAGAAACTGTGGGACTATGGAGTCTCGGGTACACCAACCAAATTTGTATACACTGTGTAGGGTATCTGTGGACAAAAGATTATATCACTTCAAGTAAGATCCTTCCTAGATAAGGCTACGCAAAATGCGTAGTGTGAATATACCTAGTGTCATCCACGAAGACACGTGATTTTGTCAAAATTAGCCATTAAATGATATTGTAATAAGAACCACGGCACGCGTCATCGTGAATGGATCGACCTGAATATTATGGTAATCGCATAGCGTCTAAAATCGTCGGGTATCAAAGATTTGCGTAACCTTGTCATGAAGGGCTTAAATGAAGGGTCCACTCCACGGAAAGAATATATTATGTCTAGTCACCTAAGCAACTTTTTGAGTATGGTGGTTTGAAAGTTAATCATCATGAACAATTACTATGGTCAAAGACTATGGTTTTATTTTACTTATTATTTCTTTAAAAGTGAAAAAGATATATATTGTTTTCAAATATACATAATATAATTCAATGGTAAGTACTTCACGAGCTCTACATTTTAAGATTAAAATCTCTTTTTTTTTTCTTTCCGGGTACTCTTCAAGAGTTTGACCCTGCTTACACTAATCTAGTTAAATCGTTCCAGTAGCGATATATTGCGAGACCACAATGCTAACAAGTTACACGAGATTGAACGAGCATAATTAAATTGTTCACTTACTTCTAGGGAGTTGGTCATCTGGTACCAAGGGACGACGACTTCGCTCAATGCCCACCAAGTTGCTCCGAGCCGCGTACAGAGCTTGGTTGGCCGGTATGGCCTTCCACGAATCACAACCACTCACTAAAACCACATATTTTTAAAATCTCGTTTATTAAAAATTATAACATATTTAAGTACATAAATAACTAACAGACATTATATTCGTATGCTACAAAAACTCGAAATCATCAAACAAGAAAAATTCGTACCGAAAAATAAAATAATACACAAACTCCTAAGTTTAAAAACCCAGGTTATCATAATGTAGAAATTATTAATATATGGCTTGTTTGTTACTATTTCATGTTACAAATTGCGAACCATAATACGAGTATTGCTTGATAGAAAATGTAACAAGCAAATTGGAAATACTTTTGAGCAATTTTTTTCAGCATTTGCAATCAAATGTGTTGATATTTACGAATAACTGTTTGCATATTCCACTATTTGTTTGTTGTTTCTGGCTATGAGAATGGTCATCCTGAACTTTCCATTGTTTCCATTTGGCCTGGGTAATGTTCTAGATATCTAAACGTAACTATTAGTAAATAGTTCTACACTAAAGTACAATTCAATAGAATCTGACAATTTTCTACAGATTTAACACACCCTAGCGTGGGCACGCTTGATCATATATGTCCCTGTTGTTGCAATTATCATCTAAAAGGAATCAAAAAAGAATAATAGTCACATCACAAAGCCTTAGGCAGCCCAGTGTTCATATTAGTAGGCTGGAAGTGTCTACAGGATTGTCAGATTCTATTGAATTGGAGTATACAGTACAGTAAGTACAAAGACATCGATACTATAATTATTTATAATAGCTAACTACTGCTTATACTTGTTATACTTTCTCTTTGTGTTGAAATTCGAAAACTTGGAGTCATTAATGATATCCATAAATTTCTGGTACTTGGATCACAAAGTACAAAGTAAACAAACAAGACAAATCCTTGCAGAGTAGATGTTAAACAGAACAAATATGACCATAATAAATTGTTTGTAAAAGACAATAATCCAAATATCCAAGTCAGGCCCAGTAAGAAAAATAAAAATATAGATAACCTGAACTGAGCGCCAATAAGATCAATATCAGTAGATCTCATTTTTCCGTCCGGACCTCTGTATATAGAATACAGAACAATCAGAAAAAGAATAACATTAACAGCCAATATGATACAAATTGGCAAAATCACACTCATTATTAATGTGAATCCTTTTGGATAGCAAATAAGACCTCTACCAAAGCTAGTTTCATACGGATCTGGTATGTAATTTTCCTTATCTATTAATAAAATGACAATTATCGGTATTATAGGCACACCCCAACCTACAAGTGTACTTTTTATCATAAATCTTGACGGCCTACATACGCCCAAAACGCGTACATATCTGACGAATTGTAAAACTGCGGTTATCAGCATCCACGTAAAACTTGCTAAAATAGAGTAGTGCAGTAAACATCCTAGAATAATACAAGTCACTACCATGTTTTCAGCAATCATATAAAACCCTTCACGTTCAATGAAAATAGTATCATTTAAATTAAAAACGATAATGAAGACTAGAGGTAATGCAATTGCTGTTGATAAGTGCAGAAGTACTTTTGTGCCCGCTTTTTGTCTCCAAGATGAGAACACGGAGGCTGTAATCCATATTCCTATTATACCGGTGATTGACAAAAAACTTCCTATTACAGTAATAATATTCAAAGCTCTTTTATGATTTTCACCTATGTTATCATTATCATTCCCAGAATTTCCAAAAGTGTTAAGTAGCTGACCAAAATGTGTTAAATGGTAGCATTCACAGACAGTGATATTAGAGGTTGAATTAAAAGAAAAGCATCCTTTCGTTTCCCATGAACCCGGAACATTCCTTGTCTCCTCAGTTTGAAAATTCCAGTAACCACAGAACTTGTCTTCACCACCGTTGATATTCAAGTTTCTAAATACTAGTGGAATTGAATGTTTTAGATTTGACGAGTATCCCGGAATAGAGATACCTATCACGCGACTGTTTATTTTGTGTTTTGTTACTTCCAGTTCTGGGAAAACTGCGTCATTGTAAAATACATTTATAACAATGTGAAGTTCTTCATTATCATTGAGGTCTCGAGTCGAGACGTTGGACGTTATTTCTAAGGAATCGATTATTTGATTTGACAACCAGGTCGCAATTTCTAAATTTTCAATAGAAAGTACGTCACTTAGCGTTGTGTTCTTAAATAATGGCTGAATTGTCATACTAGTGAAGTTATCAGAATCGGCATTTCTTATTAAGACTATGCCTGTAATATTATTACGTTTGGGATAAGAAATTTGAACGACAAATTGTGGCTCTACTGCTAGCAAATAAGAACTGTATCTCCATTGTTGAGTTTTTGTATGTTCTTCTACTAAATGTTCAATAATGTCATTAACAGAATCCAAAATGACATTTGTTGAATTGAGTGTCTGCGAAAGCCATAAATAACTTTGGTCTAACGACATGACTCTATCCATTACCCAAGCAATATTTTGGATATCTCCCATGTCGACTGACTGATTGGTTTCCACTAAATGTAATACATGTTGTAAAGACATAGATAAGTAATATATATCCGCTGGAATAATAACATCTACATCGCTAAGTACGAACTCAAGTCCATTAGTTAAAAAACTAGTTGTATCGTTATCGGGCATATTACCTTTAACAAAATCAAACAAAAATTTAGTTGTTGACGAGGGTACGTAATTGGTATCGCAAGTACCCTCAACGTCACCCCACAAGCTTCCTAACAAGTATGACCCGTAGCAGTGTCTTTTAACTGGCAAACCATTAGCTTGTAAGCAAAACTGCTGAGGAGCGGCAATATGACCAATGGGTGTCATTTCCCAATTCAGAGCCAACGCGTCATTGCTGGTTGTAGGCAAGCAATAAATAGAACTTGAAATATTTACCAACGTATAGTTGTATTTAGGAAATTCAACCTCAGCCTTTTCTTTTAAATTGAAAAATGTATCTTCTACATTACTAGCTTTATCGTCAAATTTATTACTGATTGCAACGTGCAAGTGCAATAATATTAACATATGACCAATAGAAAACTCGAGTATATCCATTACCAAGACTGTATTTGCGTCGAATAGCTCAGTAACATTTGAAATCAAATCCGACATATCGGGCTCATCGTCATCAATAGAGTAGTGATTTTTTTTAATAACAATGGCAAATACATGTTCTTCGTTAGAATTAGGACTTACAATCAATTTTTCAGTTGTCACCAATGAAAAATTTTTGGTATGTCCTTGGCACCAATATTGAGCTGCTCTGTATGTCACAGGATCGATTTCATATACAATTTTCTCTGCATCACCCGAATCTATTTCGCTTGATTGCCTTGATATTCTGACTGTAAAGAATGGTTCTCCATTTACATCTACGACTTTAACGAACCCCTTTGCGTTTGAAAAACATTGAACACCCGTGTCATTCACATCATATTTCAACAAACCTACAGGATAATAAACCGTAAGATGTAGCTTATTTTCAATCTCATCGTAATCTAATATAAATTCAGTTTGCTTAAATGTCATTTCCACTTCACACGCCATACAAGGCAACAATGTGGACGTTTTTCTTAAACTTAATGTACCACTGCTATTAATTATACCTTGTAAGGATTGAACCATTACTTCGGAAACTGCAGAAGCATTCCCATCGTTACTTAACTGAACACCGGACGCACTGGTATCAAGCGGAGTGGTATTATCTATTCGAAACCAGCACCATAAATCATTCAAAACGCTCAATCCAGCTATTTTTGAAAATATGAACCGCTCCAATTCATTACCACCCATTGGTTTGGGACATTTTTTTTGAACAAATTCTTCATACGTTAAGCCCACATCATCAGATTGTTCAATTCCGTAGCAAGTGCCATCGTCCGGCATAAATCTAAATCCGTGATAACCATCTGGACAGCTCTCAGGGTAACGCAAATCATTTACGTAAAAGCATAAACTAGGTAAACTCTTGTTACATTGTTCTGTTCTTATAATTCTTTGCTGAACATCTAATTGCAAGCAATTCGTAAATAGCGACGTTCGCATTCGTAAAATTTCTTCATTTCTAGGTTCTATTACCCTTCCCCAGTTAGGTCCTGGAATGTGCCAGACGACTGGATTGTACAGCTTAATCCTTTGCGCAGGCAACCAAAAATATTTGATATTATTAGTAGCATTTAAAGAATCTAATAATGTGACAATATCATTATCAGTTAAATCAGTAATAACTGAAGCACTTCCGCTTTTGTAACACGGGTAATTCCAAACAGATGGTGAATTTATTTGATAACAATAGTCACTTTCTGCTGAGATTGATTGATGTCCTGGCGGACATTTTAATAAATCAAAATAATTTGATATTTGTAGGCAAGGTTCTAGTTTTCTGAGGCTGGGTTCCCATCGAGTGCCATTGCAGTTTCTTGTTATAAGTTTTTCGTATCTGTAGCAGAGCGGGTTTGACGTCACGTTCTCCGCAGAAGAGCTCGCAGGCCACGTCACTTTGATTCCCTTTGTAGAAACTTCACTTGGACAATCCTGCAAGATAAATAAACATCGAGTTTTATGACTAAATTCACCCTGGGACTTAGACCTACTGTACTGAAAAGGATATGATATGCCAACACTCTCAATGCTACGTTGATTTCATGATATAAATATTCGGTCGAGTCAAAATCATGTTGGAACATTTCAGAAAAGTGTAGCTGTCGATTAGTTTATGTACAAAAATATATCATTAAGCTAAGCTTTGTAGTAATAATTAAAAATTCAATCGACAATGCTATATTTATTTATGCTGAATTAACACAATTCATAGACTTTGAAGATACTAACCTGGTAACTGTAGTGGATTGATAAGACAAAGATCAAAACAGAATTCGACAAAAAAAACATGTTAGCCGGTATCTCTACAGGCACATACTGGTATGTTATACATTGTTTTAGCTTTATCAGAAGCTCAGATTTACCTAAATGCACTGGTTACTTTACTAATATTCATTATTTTATACAGGTTGTGCTCTAATAAAATTATTGGAACAAAGTCACACCATAACTCCGGAAACTTGGCGAATGAACGCTATTACTCTTACGACATTCTGACATGATACATTGACAAATTGTTGTGGGCTAATCTCAGGTACTAACTTCTAAATATAGGCATTTCCATAAGTTTTTAAGAAATAAAGAGATAAACTACAGACGAATGGATGAACGGATAGACAGACGGACAGGCGGACATAGTGAAACTACATATAAGGATTCTTTGTTAGACTATGAAACCCTAAAATTATTCTTTTTTTTACAGCTTTTATTTAACTTCTCTTATTTGTTGTTGCTGCAACAATTCACCTACTTATTTAGAGAGATTTTTGAGAGGTTTTGTACATAGCAAACAAACAGAGATTTAATTAACTCTGGGTCCAGTTGACAACGCCTGCGCCGGTAGTAAGTTATTGTTATTTTTTTTCTTGAAAGCGATTTACATCAAATGATGATCACGCAAGTGTTTAGCTTGCGAAAGTTTTTTATAATTTGTAAAATAGATCATGCCACATGTTATTATTAAAGTAATGTACAAAAAACTGAGCATGCTGTGTAAACGGGACATGTCAACAGCAGTGTTTGATACGCTATCGGCAAAGTAATATTAATTAACAACATGTCGTCGAGTGTGCGTAAGCGTAGCACTCGTATGCAGCAACGAAACTGGTACACTCAGATCCTTAAACAAAACTTAACACTGAACTGTGAACTGAAACAACTATTTTGCTCACCCGCGACCTTATAATCGTTTCATTCATTGATATGGACTTCCGCAAAGTAACGCCTGACTCAATAAATTCCTTAAACCAAAGTTTCCATATTATCACGGCCAAGAGGGGAGTATAGTTACATTAAACTACTAATAATAACGATAGTTATCTTATCACTTATTATTGTCTCTGACTTTGTCTGCATTGAATTAAATTTTTACTATCACTTGAAAACTTGTAAATTTTTCCGTCTCCATAGTGCTCTATTTCACGAACCTGCAAGTTACAATTTACAAGCGTTAGGCTTTGTTTAGAGAAAAGAGTACCGCTTATAAATTGTAACTTGTAGCTTCGTGAAATGGGCCGTCATATTTACATATATGTATGGATCTGCTTACACGTAGTTATTTGCATACAATAAAGTGAAAGTGAAGGAACGTTTTCATTGAGTAAATTTTCCTATTGATCTTCAGTACTTTCCCTCCCGGTGCGGTTAAAATGTCCACCCTCCCGTCCCACCCACAGAAAAATTATGTGATTTTTTCATGAAGCCGTGTATTTAAGATAAAACCGTAAACTGTACCACTACCACGAGTTTACAGTGACCGTACTCGAAAGCGACGGCGTAAATTATTCGTAGAGGCACTGTACAACCATACAAATAATTTACGCTGTCGCTATCGAGTATGGTTACGGAAAAGTCATGGTAGTGGTACTGAACAGTATAATCACTTACTTTTTCAATTTTAGCATGATAAGCTAGCTGAAACTAAAATAAACGTGGCTTTTAAAATATAGTTTCGGTTTTTCTTTGAGAATATTATTATGTTATATTTTTTATAATAATATCTTTTATTATCATTTGAGAAACTAAATTGTATTGCAGTTTTAATATTTTGATTAAAAAATAAAACAGAAAATAACAAAAAATGGAACTGACTACAAAACCCTTGAAAATATTTTTACTAGCTCGAAGTCGGTGCCACAGTACGAGCCAGCAGGACTAGAACAATAGTCGTCTACATGCTATGGGTTTCAATCTCTCCTGCTGGGTCGCGCTGAGTCACCGACTTCGAGCTAGTAGGTACCTAGAAAAATATTTTCAAGGGTTTTGTAGTCAGTTCCATTTTTTGTTATTTTTTATTTCTTTTGGGGTCGGTTTTACTTTTTTGTTAGAAAATTTCTTTATTTCTAACTTTTTAGTGATTTTAAGCCAAAGTACATTTCATAACGATTCCATGAAGCCCAAACACGGCTTAGTTACGTTGTTTTATAATAAAGTTCCGTTGCCTACCTTCCAGCTTCAGCATCAGATCAGTTTAAAAGAATCATTAACTTAAAGCTCCTTCTTAGTCGCTTATCTAGGTATATTAATCATGATCATTTATAGACGAGCGAGCATTACTTAGCTTTGACGTGTTCCATTGGTCATCTATGGTCTTCTTCATCAGGTCCAGCACCAAATGATACTTTCTGAATGTAAATGCTTATCTTAATGCTAAAATGCCCAAATCGCCATAGGTGTGCTTATAAAATTTGAGGTTTGTCCTCGATTTCTCTAGGATTCCATCATCAGATCTTGACTTAGTGACTGAGACCTCAAAAAAAAACTCTTTCGAATAAAAAAAGAATTTTGAAAATCGGTCCATAATTGACTGAATAATCGGTGAACATACGAGTACATAAAAAAAATACAAACATTGGAACATAGAACCTCCTCCTTTTTTGAAGTCGGTTAAAAACTAGACATTGATCTCAAAAAGAAGTTTCAGTTACGACACGATATAACCATTTGAGAGTAGGCATTGTTTTCCTTTGCAGTAATTTCCTTTGTTTAGAATGTCTTCTTCCATTGTGAGATGAATCTGGCACTCAGATCATACATTGGAACAGCTTTGCGTTAACGTCTTTTAAAATATTTTTTCAATTAAAATAAGTACATATTTCTATTATGTTGGTCAGCTTAAGTGCCATTATTTCAACTATTCGTAAGTATGAGATTTGTAATTTATCATTCACTAGCCTATTATTACGTCTGCAGTTGAATAAAAAAAATATGGAATTTCGAAAAAAAATCTGTGGGGATTCCCAAAACTTGTTAAAAATCACTCCAAATTTCATCTCTTACCCTTGCCGTTGAACTTTTTGGATTTTATCTCGATATCGATAAAAAAAGCCGTGGTGGCCTAGTGGTTTGACCTATCGCCTCTCAAGCAGAGGGTCGTGTGTTCAAATCCCGGCTCACATCTCTGAGTTTTTCGAAATTCAGGTGCGGAAGTACATTTCAAATTTACCACGAGCTTTGCGGTGAAGGAAAACATCGTGAGGAAACCTGCACAAACCTGCGAAGCAATTCATTAGTGCGTGTGAAGTTCTCAATCCGCACTGGGCCCGCGTGGGAACTATGGCCCAAGCCCTCTTGTTCTGAGAGGAGGTCTGTGCCCACCAGTGGGACGTATATAGGCGGGGATGGATGGATGGATCTCGATATTGTGAGAATGTCGGGATTATAATCAGCCCATGTAGTATTCCAGATTTTCAGCTATCTGCCCAGATATTTATGTCGGCGGTCGATCGTAAAATCCGCCAGATCACGAAATTCCTAGGAACATCATGAAATGGCGCCATTTATATTTATCAAAATTCATCCAAATCCGTTGAGTCGTTTTAATTCAATACAAAAATTATGCTTGGCTGTGGGCTTCGCCGCAAAATGAATGGAGATCGAAATGAGTGCCAAGTTCTACGCAAAATCCAAATATGTATTTATAGGAACTAAATTACTTTATGAACAAGTATTAAACTCTATTTCTTTGCTTTATTGGATACATATTTATAACAATTGCTGTTATTTAAAAATGTGAGATCTTAAAGTAGGTTAGATTTGACTTGGCCAGTTTTCATTACATCAGTTATTTTATAAAGTTATTCGACATACCTATGTATTATATATTTTTTTTACTTCTGATAAAAACTGGCTAAGTCAAATCTAACTTTAAGATCTCACATCTTTAAATAACAGCAATTGTTATAGGTCTAGTGCAAATTAAGAACTTCCCCGTGCACTGAATTGCTACACAGGAAGTGCTCAGGTTTCCTCACTAAGTTTTCCATCGCCGTAAAGCTCAAGGTCAATTTAATATTTTTGTATACCTATTTCGAAAAAATAATCACGATCCTCTGTTTGAAAGGCCATAGGTGAAAGCAAAAGGCTACTATGGCAAATTAAATACTAGTTAGTTTTCTTAATTAAGCAATTGAATAAACTCATACTCGTACTTTGTTGCAGTATCTTTAATAAGAGGAGATTCATACAAATCAAAAACAGCTCTTCACAATGTCGTGTTCACGAATATTGATGACATCGCGGAAGGTCGGTTGTTTTTTTATAATTTGGGATTGAGCTAAATATCGCTCTAAAGGCGTTAATATCAAAGTTTCTCTTTGACTAACTATTTGTGAAATAAATATGTACTACTTGTTTACTCACTAGTGGGTTTGCATAGTGAGCCGAAGTGAATCTTGGCATGCAATGCAACACCACAAGAAGAACATTCTCGCGGTCATGGTTTTTCTCTGAAAAGTCGCAGACCACGGAATCTGAAAGATCTTTTCCCGTCAATACCTATCTGCTCAGTTTTAATCTTGGCCGCTTAGTGTTTGACCAATAATAATTAAAAACCGGCCAAGTGAGAGTTGGACTAGCGCACGAACGGTTCCGTACCATTATCTGTACAACATTAGACATTAATAAAAAAATGGCATAAAATCACATTTATTGTATGGGAGCCCCCCCTTAAATATTTATTTAGTATTTTTTTGTTATAGCGGCCACAGTAATATTTAACCTGTGAAATTTTTAGATGTCTAACTAATACGACTCAAGAGATAGTGATAGACGGACGGACAGACGGACAGACAAACAGCATTCTTTCATTTCATTTGGCATGATTTGGGTACGGAATCCTAAAAAGGATGTGATTATAATTAAGGCAGACTGTGAAGTACAAGTAACTTATTTTTTGTGGTAGATTAGATTTGTCTTTTTCTATTGCTATTTATTGAATTTCTTAATAACAAAGTGCATTTTTTTTAATAGTACGTTATTAACCAAGAAAAAATCGGTACATTAATATCTGCCACAGCGGAGCGTGCATAAATATCTGATACAAATCTATTTCTAGGGCGGGTATGATGTGTCAGATATTTATGCGCGCTCCGCTGACAGATATTAATGCAGGTGACAGTTACCTATCGTTAGGTTAGATCTTGTTTTATCTTCCTATAGTAAATGGATGAACACCAAAAAGTTGCACACCTTAACACGTACAGGTGACACGAACATTTGTATGGATACCTAATTTTTTTTTTAGTTTATTTAATCAAACGGCACATGCTAATACATTAAATTTTGGCCTCGCCAAACTGTTACCAGTTTGTTGCCGATGAAGCGCTCAATACATTTTTTATAGAATCATGCACCATACAAAACAGTTCACACCTAAAAATTGACATGCACAAAATATACTTACCTTCTTTACATATTATTTCTAAAAGGTTTTTTTTTCAGTCCCTTTATTCGTGTCACAATGGAAAAAATAATAGAAATTTTCATAGTACTCGTAGTACCTGCGTTAGGTGTGCAACTTTTTGGTCTTCACCCAAGTAATCATTTTTGTTACATACTTACTACCTAGGTCTATTTCTATATTTTCCATCATTCATGTTTCATGTCCTTTACAGAAAACGTTCACAGTGAATATTATTTCGGATTGTGCACAACGAGATATAAAGTACTTATTGCTAAAGACACTAAAGAATACGAAGAGTTAGGGTCAAGGATTATTATAAGGGTAAGTCACACAATGCGTAAGTAGCCTTGGTTTGGTTTGTTATGGTTTGAAATGGACATGTGGAGAGGATGAATGAAAAAAGAATTATGAAAGAGATATAACTATATAGGGTAAGTGTTAATGAAAATATAAGAAGGGAAAAAGCAAGAAGAAGATTCTATGATCGATTGGGGATGTCCTAGAGAAACGTCGGGTCAAGAGTTCAAGAGTACCTACTCATAACCGGCGAGCATGTATGAAAAGAGTAATAAGTATTGAGAATGAGAAAGATGTATGTCAGGATCCTAGCAAGTGGAAGCAAATATTTAGTCTCTGTCTACCTATTCGTTGGGAAAGAGGTGTTATTGTAAGCACGTACGTAAGTGACCATTGGCATCATTAGGCCGGTTTAAAACTATATGGGTGGGTACTAAACAATTATAGTAGGTTAGTTTAGGTTGATATTTATACAGTCTATGTAGGTACACGGTGTGATCTTTCCTGCGAAGGCGACGCTTCAGCAACCAGCGCTACAAATGGGAATCAGTAAATCTTTTTTCGCCAGACTGCCCGAAGGAGGATTATTTTGTTTTTGAGCGTATCTATGTACATAAATGTCTATTTCTTTGGTCTTCTCTGTAGCCTAAAGGGTTCAAATGGGGTATCATTAGAGTTTTTAGGCGCAGATGACGTGCGTTTACAGGAGTGAAAAATTTGAAAAAGTTAGTTCAAAAGTGACTGATTCTCGTTCTCTGCGTGTCGCCTGTGTTTAAACATTAAGATTCTTTTTTATAAATTTTTGAATCAAATCTTTTTTTTATTCTACATTATGGTATTTTAACACAGGGCTGGCTGGACGTGGATAAAGAGCCGCGCTGCGTATACGTGCGCGCGCGCAGTCCGTACGGTGACATTATCCGCTACCACGCCTTCAAGTTTAACTTCTGCATCTGCACTCTCATCTACAACTACGACAACAACAACACAGTCTTCTACTATTATGAGTGGTATATTCCCGTCGAAATGAAGAAAGACATTACTTGGGATATATTTTTTTATAAATAGCTATGTAGACGAAAAATTATTGTCATCAACAACTTTTGTACAGTTAATGATAAAATACAAAAAATATCACCAGGAACTTTGTCATGCCTCATCAAGTCAATATAAAGTAAATACAGTTAATTTAAATCTATTCTAGGTGTATAAGTAAATGAAGAATCCAGAACGTCAACTACATCCATCTAAGTAACCGTAATTAAAAGTGCTTAGATATTAAGGCTTGTTTACACTTTGTGTAGTAGCAAGTGCAGGTGTAAAGCGATTAGTAAAAACAATGTGTAAACGGTCACGCTGTTAAGTGGCAAGTGCGAGTGTGAAGTGCGAGTGTGAAGTAAAGTGAATACCTAGACGCTCTGTCTATTTTTGCCTGTTAAGTAGTTGTTAAGTGCATATTACGGACGGATGATGCAAATGGTATAAAAATAAGGATTTTCTTTGCCATAACCTTTTAGGTTTCTCGATTTCAATTAACACCTCATTCTAGATTACTGAATCGATTATCGCGACTATACTTTTTAAAATATTTCGTAATTCTAATCGATGTTCGTCCTCCATTTTGCTTTACACTTTGCATCTGCACAAAGCACAACTAAGAAATGTGTAATTGATTTCTGAACACTTAACACTTATCACCGTAAAACATACTTCTTACCTGCACTTGCTATTTCACAAAGTCTAAACAAGCCTAGATAAAATAATTTTAACACTTCACTTATAAAAACTTATTTTTATCACACCACTATTCTGACTTGTCAGTTTTGAGTCCTCCAGCGGGAAGAGGAGGTGGAGGGACGTTAGGTATAGCGGGGTCTTTAGATGAATAGTTGAGTAGGTTTAAGTCACTGGGCTCGGCGGGTGGGCCGTCGCTGCGGGCCGGGCTAGCAGCTGGCGCGGGCGCACCAGCCCGCACTGGTACTACAGAGCTCTGCGGTCCCAAAGCGTTGGCCAACGACGGCCGATACAAAGGCGGCAAGCTCGCATACGGGTTGAACGCGAACGGATCGTACGGATCGTAGAATCTGAAGGGGTACGAATACGTAAAAGGCCCGACTTGCGTGAAGCCATTGTAAGCCGGGTCTATGCGTCCCAATGGAAGAACGTGAGGAGGTAGCCCGAATTCATTCAACGGTATAGGAGACTCCGTGCTTGGCGGTGGAGGTGGTGCGGATGAGGGCTTGACGTCGGATTCAGGTTTTGGCTCAGACGGGGGTGGTGGGCTCTCTTCTTTTTCTGGCGTATTTTCTTCTGGCGGAGCTTCTGAAGACGCTGGCGGAGATTCTGGAGCGGCCGCAGGGGCCGCTGGCGGTGGCTGCTGGCCCTTAGGGGATGCAGCCGGAATCGGGAACAAACCCTGAAATAATTTAAAAAAAAATCGGTAAAATACTTTTGAAACTTTTTAAGATATTATAGGGAACGTGGCAAATTCTTTTCCGAAATCGCTAATTTCATCTAAGTTTCAGTACCCATTCTCATTCGAATGTAGGGTTGTATCTTACTTTCTTAACTAGCTTACTAAACTTAACTGAAGCTAATTGAGAAAGTAAGATAAATACAAACTTACTCTACAAAATACGATGAAAAACAATATTTGCTAGATATTTACAGTCGTACATTTGACACTAAATAATAATGTTCCATAGTAATTATACACCGTGGGCCCGAATAATCCGAGGGATTTTAACCATCGATTTTAGAGCCCAATTGGAGTATATAAAGTAGTATAACATGTAGTCCTATAACAACCCGTTTTTGAGATAATCGTTATTTAAGAAAAATCATAAGTAGAAAAATCTCAAGTGTAATACACCCTAAGTATGTGACGTAGTATGTTTAACCACTTAATATTTTTAAACGCAGACATACTAATGGCATGCTTTCTGGCCAGTTGGCAGTATTTAAGTTTGATATCCAACTACAAGTAGGTTTAACTATTTGTATTTACCTATGCTATAATAACTGGCCGATATCATGAAATAGATGTTACTAAATGTCAACGTTAAAAATGATTACTGATTGTCACGTCAGATCAAATCACGGTCAAGTGAAGTGTCATGTTCGCTTACTCTGTTTCTCTACTAAAGATTGGTTCCTCTTACTCACTCTCTTAACTAAAGACTTGTTCACAAGGCCGTGCTAAGCTTAATTGAATTATTTTGTTCTAAAAAATAATTATAATTAAAGTACATAATTGAACCTATGTTCATATAACATTTTTTACTCGTATTATCGTCAGAAATACCCTGTTAAAATCCCTCGGGTTATTCGGGCCCACGGTGTATATGAAAATGTCACTCATTTAATACAATAGTTGAGTGACACTTCGGGTGCCGTCGTATTCCGATTGAAATCCGACGTTTTTCGATAGAATAGAACAATGATAACCAAGGGTTGAAAGTGACCCATTTGACCCGAGATATTTCTAATAGACTCGAGGGGAAATGGATAATACTCGTATCACCTGAGTTAAACATTCTACTTTTCATTTCGACTATGAGGAAAGTAAAACACTACACGCACATTTTGTAAAAGTGGTAAGTATATTAAGAATAACCAGTTAAAATTTCAAACGGATGTTCGGCGTTCAACCTCCAGTTTAAGCTCCTTGGTCACGACGTACATCTAGATGGCCATGCCGATACGTAAACAAAAGCATCATGCTATCATCTATGCTGGCATTATGGCGGGCAGCAGAATAGAGGAATAATTTTAAATATTGATTTTCTGTAATTGCGAAAAAAAAATAGACCAACTGTAAAATGTTTTTAACGTGAACCTAACGTAATAAATACGTCGTTTAATGTATAGCTGAGTCTGGAAATGTGAAAGCTTTTATTTGAATAATATGACATAGCTCAATTTTCATCAACTCCGTGGCCAATCGTAAAAATTTAAAAATAAATACTTTCCATCCTGAAATATCTACCCATTAAAATTAAACTTTCCGAATAGGAGAGATGAAAAACTACGAGTATTAACATCTGTACTGCCTACGGTAAATTAAAATTGGCTTCATACATTACTGATAGGATAATCGCCGTAGAACAGAGGCGAGTAGGGGAAGCCGAAGTCGTGTATCACGGGCTGGTACACTGGATACGCTTTGCTTGGCTCCAAGTTCTGGTTGGAGGTGATGAGTGCATTGTAAACCCTCGGCACGCGGCCGGGCTCCGGCGCAGGCTCGGCTGACGACACCGCCAACACCAGCCATGCCAACTGGAATTAAAACGAAATAATGTTTTGAACTTCATAAACTTCATTCTTCATAATAGTGTGTAAGGGTCTTCTCTGATCAATCGATAAGTAATAGGTTTAGGCCGACCAAAAACACTTTAAAAAGCAGCGACTTTTTCGCTCTTATTGCATACTTAGACATACAGCTTTTTTGACCAGGTTAAGCAGATTTAATGGCGATGGATGCATAAAGATCCTAATTAAAGGTATCGAAAGAGACAACACAATATATTAGGATATATTTAAAATCAAATTAACATATTAACTTATTTTTGGCAACCTAGCTTACATAAGGTTGCAATACAAAAGTTAAATCACAGGACTAATAAGCCGCTTAAAATGATAATCGTCAACGCTAGGTTATAAAATTAAATGAAAGCCCTACAGATTTTGAAACTACTAAACAAAATTGAGAAAAGAAACACAATTTAAAAATGTTGAGATACAAATACAAAGGAAAACCTATTATTTTCAAGGATCTCTACTTTAAGGGGATAATAGGAGCTTTCAGTATAGGGTGGGACCGACAAATAGAGTTTTTAATATTTAGACATATGTAGTCGAAGATACAATACAATGATTTAAATAATATATATGATACATAAACTCATAAAAATAAACAACTCTGTAGAGATATACACATAAGTACAATACGAATAATGTTTAAAAATAAGATAAAGAAATGTTTTCAATAATTTAAGGAGAAGGTGTGAGCCACATCTTCCTCAATCCCCCTGAATGATCCTACTGTAGGACATACGAGTATTTAGCCTAATGAAGTATCTAATGATAGCAAGGATGCATTTCGTGAAGGAATTACTAACGTAGGGGAAGCTGCGGCTCAAAGATATATACATTATACCTTATTATACTTTGAGCTTTGATGCACTTATTGCAATTATATCAACCACAGTAATCTTCGTCCTAGTTTTTCTACACGATCGTGACCGGAAACAGCTTCTATCCTATGTACTCGTATTAAACAGTTTTAGCCTATAATTTTCCCAGTTTATGACGGCAACTAGTTTATTGAATCTCATTAAATAGCCGTACAGCAATTAGGATTTGCCTTGAACACTGCGTCACCGATTCTTGTTGCCCGTCTAGTATAACATAATTCTTATAAATGTGATTTTACAAGCTGTTTTTCAATTATTCTGTAAAACATATTTCAGCGCGAGCATGATGGTTGGGATAGTTTGACAGAACACTGGTACACAGATTTTTCAGGTAGGCCTTTGTCATAATTACTTACACTTTGAACATCGTCAAATGTATGGTAACTTTGTTGATCACAATAAAAAAAATATGAAAATCATTTACAATGATATTCAATCAATCAAACTAACCTACTGACCACGTGTTTCTGAGAAAAAGGCTATTGACAGTAAGACTTTTTTTATTAAAGAGGGGACTTACAATAGTGATCCCACAAGGGTTCTATTTTTGCCAAATGATATATAGTTAGTACCCTAAGTAAATTAAAATCACGACTCACGACGAAGTGACACCAGCATACACGTGTCAAAATCTTTCAGATGGAATTAAATTAAATAATTGTAATACAAATATGTATGATCTAAATTGTGTTTTTTTTCTTGGTTAAAAGATGTATGGGTGCGAAATTTAGGGTAGATAGGTACATAATATATTATATTGCTTTTCATTTAATGTGAATGCAAGAACCTTAACAACGTAATATTTAACTTAACAAGACAAAATTGTCTTGGTACAAAAAAAGATCTGTTTTAGTCGTAATAGGCTAAAATCTTGTAGGTTATATCGGTGCCATTATTCATGATCATAATGATTATAAATCGGTGATCAGAGAGGTCAATTACCTTGTTTTTCTTGCTGTTTAAAAACTCTTAAAAACAACAAAAGCAAAACACAAAGCAAGTTAATTGGGGCGTTATTGCGTTAATTATAATTAAATAATAATTCTCGGCTTGAAATTATTGCATTTGCTAAAATAGAAGAAATTTGTTATCATGGGTGGCCCCATATCAATACGCACAGCCTCCTCTCAGAACGAAAAAGTTTGAGAAATAGAATAATTGTTATACGTAATTTCTAAAAGCGTTTTTAAACTGGTATTTAATTAGAAAATTTTATGAAAAATACTTTATAGCCAAGATTAATAATTCAATAATACACATTGAATATGGAGCAACAGGTGTAAATAAATATTTATGTTTTTGCATACTGTACCTACAATCATACCATACGTGTAGACTACAGCTACGTGGGTACGCATTTTAATGTCGCATTGATACATTAAATCAAAATATATTATTGTAATACAAGAATGTAAACGCTGTTTTCTCATCGAGCAGCAGAGCGGGCAGTTTTTACCATAATTGTCATTGTTACTAACTTTACATTATATTATTTACCACACTTTTCAGAGCGTACAAGTTAAAAGATAAGTAAGCATCTGATATTTTTTAATTGCTTAATTTGATGAACTTATTGAATATTAGCATGAAGAACGGCATTGCATCGCTCCAGACTAAAATTAGGCTGCTTTGATATCATTACAAAATCACATTTATGGAACCAATATTGTACAATTGTAGTGTGTATAATATTATTTTTCTCCTGGAATTAAAGTATGTCAGTGCCATGCACGGTTTTAGAATAGGACGGGCCCATGTCTTCCCGTGGGTGTCGTAAAATGTGACAAAGGGACCTAAAAATTTGCAATTTTGAACATAAAACTACCGTGAGACTCGCACATTTTAAATGATAACAAAACGGATAAGTCACGTCTGAAATCGAGCTTAGCTCGACATGTTTCGGGCTAATCCGTAACCATTCTTCTGGGAGCAACGTGATTTGACCGAGTCGCGTTGCTCCCAATTCAAATCATTTATTCTTGCCTATAAAGTGATGATCTTGTGTCATTAGCAATAGAGATAACAACAGGGTGATCTATTGGGTCTAAGAGTGTCGAGCACTCGAATATTTACCTAATTATCACTATTTATGTTATACTAGCCGTTACCCGCGACTCCGTCCACGTAGAATTCGGTTTTCGCTATCCCGCGGGAACCATGCAATTTTACGGGATGAAAACTATCCTATGTCCGTTGCCCAGGGACGCAAACCATATTTATACTGAATTTCATCTAAATCGGTTCAGTGGTTTAGACATGATGAATTAACAAACAAATAAGCAATCGAGAAGACTAACAAACTTTCGCATTTCTATTATTAGTGGGACACAATACAACGCACTCACGCATTTGACAGAGTTTTTAAAACATACTGAACCTGGTCATGACATATATTACAAGAATCACTTGTCCTTTTTTGTGGCACGTTCCATTTCTTAAGCCTTGAGGGTAGGTGCGGCCAAGGTGCGCCATTGTATGCCGACTTCCGGATCTCGAATGGCCACGACCCGAGACTTATTCGGCCAATTAAATACCCGTTAAATAAACAAAGGAATCCTGGAAACTCGGTCGTTTTGCGAAATAGAAAACGTCAAATATTTACGTTGTTGCGTCAAAATCCGTGGACAAACAGTTTTCGCGCTTCGAGCTAAGATGACGACTAAGTCATGTTCCATACCAATTAAAGGTAGTAAATCGATACGTCTATGATGCAATTGCTTGTACGTACGTATAATTTGAAATGAAAAAACAAACATTATGTCAAACTTTGAGCCGCCAACATACATCTATTCATTTGTTATGGAACAATTACTCTACATTAATCGTCGTCCCACATTGTACTTAATTGGACGACTTTGCTTGTTTTCAAGGACTTAAATCATTTTATGAGGCGGTATGGAAAAAGATCCTTTACCACATAACTAATTAATTTCAAATTCACTTATCTTTAAGGCTGTGATTGAGGGTACTAATAATCCTAAATAGAGTGTATGTATCAATAATCAAGCAACCAACCAATCATCTTGAACGTGTATTGTTTGGCTCGACTTACTTTTTTGTGTTCATGTCATGTATTGAGAAGCATTTAATTGTTGTAGGTAGTTAAATACCCACATTATTTGTTACTTTGTTTCGTAACAAGCTGAGCGCTCGTGGGAGTAGGAAACATATTGTCGCGATAATCTTTGCTATGTCTTAACAATTTCAGACGCATTAACCTACATCTTAATGCTCTTGAAAGTTTGCACAAGCATAATTTGACACTGGGCTCTAATTGCAATTAGGCAGTAGGTACTGTCAAGGACTTTAATTCACGAGAATACTAGGAACACACACATGAGGAATTTCACAGTAAACTTCATGGTGACATGACATCGCATTACTCGTAGTTAACAAGGAAAATCGTAATGCTTTTTCCTATGAAAGGGTTTCATGGTGGCTCATAAATTGAAGTCTTTGACCGTACCTAGGTTTGAAAAATCCGATTCTTTTGCAAAATTGTGCATTAACTTTTTGCACTGGAAAACTCGAAGAAAACGATTCCCTGCTGATAGGACAGATACCATATCTGATGCCACAGAAAAGGATCTAAAAGTTGGCGTTACATTATATAATTTTAACAAAAATATCTTTAAACAGACATTTCAGACATTTAGTCTATCTGTCGATCTTTACGACTACAGTGTAAATAAGAAGTAACTTACTCAGGAAAAAATTCCAAGTAATAATTGATTTTTTTATCAAACTTTTCGGAATCATTGCCCGGAACATTAATCTTCTTCCCTGAGGTTAATAGACTATTTTCTCATAGCATTCGATTGTTCCGATTGGTCTTGCTTTATAAATAGTATCATGCTATTCCATTATGTCCCCGAACAAACGTCTCCAACTGCATGACAAATTGAAATGCCAAGGTCCTATCGAACTGACCGCAAACCGTGCGATACTCTGTAGTTCATTGATATTGTAATTTGCCATATTTAAGTACCTAAATCAGGTACTTATATTATAAAATAAAAATTATAGAACAGATGAAAAAATAAAGCGTTGAAGCACAACGTAAATTTTAATAAAACTTCTTTTTTCGAGTCTTCTTCTATTTCTTTTTTTTAAACCTTCATTCATGCTGGCTGGCAACGAAGTTCAGTCGTACATAGTATAGACTATTTACTGACGCTGCTAGTGACAAATGAAAAAGAATTCTAGTTGAAATATGGGTGCATAGGAAAAATTCGTGTCTAGTCTCCTGTCCAGTGGTGGTGTAGGGGAATAGCACGCAGCACGGAATGCTGAGGACCTGGGTTCGATTCCCAGCGCTGGTCTATTTTTCTGGTTTTTCTGTGCATTCATGTTTCGGCTTGTGTTTTCGTGTGAAATATTAAACTTTCACGGGATAACCGTAAAAGAAACAAAAAATTTGGAGTTGAAATAAAAAATACAAAAAGACTCCAAATCGTAATCTAGACTATTTACGTTTAGTTTTAAGTTGTTATTATTTTTTTTTTTTTCAAATAAGTAAGCATACATCCAAAGATTTGTATATTATTTCGATATGTTTACCCACAACACGCATTACGCACGTCTCCGTTACCGACGCATTATTTAACATATTGCAAGATTGCTGTGCTTAAAATATGTCATTTGATCGCTTATCGGAAAATACAAGGCTGAGGAGTAAATTTAAATAAAAGATTAATAAAACTTACAAGAAAATGTAAAAGATTGACATTTAAATTCTTAGTTCAATGCAGTAAGGCGTGAGTAAAGGTGAAAGAATGATAAATGGTGTAACATTTAAAAGGAGGTTTGTGCATCATTGTGCATTCCCTGTTAAGGCTGCAGGGTCGATGAACCGCCTCGAGCTGTAGTCTGCTGCAAGCATTGCGTTGCATCTAAAAGCACGAAGCTCCCTTCCATGTAGGTATAGACCTACCTACGCTACGTGTATGCAATGGCAGTATAGTAATTTTCTTTGTTATAAAGTGCTTTCTCCTCACATTTATTCACTTAATATTTCGCATTTTTATGCGCTGGGCTCAATCATTAGTAAAAAAATATGTATATGGAAAGAACACTTAAGCGCGTAAATACGGTTTACCATTGATGTATATGTACTTACTAGATTACGCCATCCGAACACTCATTGTGTTCCACTGCTTTGCACCTTGCACTGTGCAAAGGACTTTAGTATGACTTTGACATTCATGAGCGGCGGACGAACTAGTTTTTAATTGAGACTCCGAATATAGGCGTGAACCTGCACGTAAGTAACAATTCACTACTCAAGTAAGTAAAATTACATCTTGTACAAGTGATTAAGCAACTAATAATATTGTAATACCACAATAAAAACATTTTTTAAAATAAGACGTAACGCATCGAAGGTTATAAAGTCGTTGACATTACGCCATCTTACAATCATAGACTAAAACGTGCAGACGTTCCCATTCAGAATTGGTTGTAGGTAAAAAATTGTGACTGAACATGAATGACAATTCGTTTAATTGCTTTATTTATACCTGTCATTCTTTTTCCTTGTACTAATTTTTATGAACGTCAATATGTCACGCGATACGCATTTTAGTAATAGTTGAAGTATGGTTGAAGTATAAAGTAATACATCCAGTCCTTTCCCTGATCCCTGTAGGAGATGACGTCGTGCGTTTTTCGCTACTGTAAAAACACGGCAAAAAATGACAGCGAAGGTGTCAGTTTTCATAGGTAAGTTTATAGTTAGAGGTAAATGTGTAAGTATAGGTTTTTGTTGTTTTTTTATTGTATATTATATACACCTACATAGTAAAAATATTATTATAATCACTAATGTTCACATTATTACTAAAATGAACTTACTATGAACAAAACATGATTGAGTTTTAAAATGAGAACATTTTGAATTGTGTCAGTTTCATTCTAAAGGTTTCAATCACATTTCTAGTGCTTCAGCTTTTTTTCAAAACTTCATTCACTATCTGCCTATTTATTAAGATAATTTCTTTCAATTGATTAAAAAAATGCAGTTAAAAGTTTCCGTTTTTTTTTCGAAAATATCTATTTTGCGAGATGCAAAATGATTACGTTTTGTAGGTAAAATAGCTGTGTCACGTCTGCGGTGTATAGGTAATCTATATAGCGTTGACGTCTTGTGACAGTTCGGTATTTGAACATATTGTTGACATGAACGTGCGGGTCCATTAGGTCAATGCGGTTTACAATAGTTTTGCAGATTCTAAAATATAATAGGTGAGATTAATTTTTAATAATTAAGTATCTTTTAAGTTATTTTGCCTTTTTTACATTTTACTTTAGAATGTCTACTTAATCATTTTGACCGATATTATACTATTTTTTATTGATTGCGTTGCATTTTTCCTACAGTTTTTTTTAATTTTACAGCCAACCCGTTTTAAAATAATTAGATAAGAAAAGGATTTATAAGGTATAAAATAAAATAAGTTCCAATCAAACTTATAGAGGCAGTATCTACGATTTGAAAGTTTTTTTAGGATCCCGTACCCAAAGTCCAAACTCTTATTAATTATTTTTACTGAGATTCTACTGTCTGTCTGTCTGTCCGTCCGTCTATCATAGGGCTCTGACTCTTGAGCCGTAGGTAATAGCTATAGACACTTGAAATTTTCACAGATTATGTATTACTGTAGCCGTAAGTAAAGGGGGTTGTCATACAAGAAACTATTTTCAGCGTTTTTTGGTTGCTAGGCGTTGTTAGGCAAACAACAGGTGACAGCCGACATTGCTAGGGGCAACGCGAGTGGCCCTATGTTGTTTGAATGTTTACTTACCTATAAGTTTGCTTTTTTAGTGGTGTTTCATAAAATCGTCGATAGTGTAGTGACTGTCACCAAGTTCGATGTTTATTCATTTTAGTACAGCATTACAACTAATTAACAATTAATGAACCACAAATCTCAAATAACCCGACTTCGATGGTGTTGCAGATATTTATGGGCGGTGGTGACCTCTTAACATCAGGAGACTCACTTGCTCGTTTGCCATCCAGTTGAATTAAAAAAAAAAAAAAAAGCGCTCGCCAGCCTGTAGAGCCGCTGAGTCCGCATCGCCACTATGTTTATCGTTTTTTTGATTTAAATAAACAGTTTTTCGCAGTGGATATCTTCAACTTCAACCCATAGAGCCGATATTTAGGATACATGCACAAATTCGATAACAATGTAATATTATGACATGGAGCTGATCTGATGACGAAGCTAGAGGGTGGCCATAGGAAATCTGTAATAAAACGACGCGACCGCATCCAGTGTGGACTCGTTTGATTCGTCTTGACGAAACAATTTGGTAACCAAGGCAAAAATTACAGTTAGCAAAAAAGGTTGTTATGAGAATTTTATCAAAACTTGTTACTGAATTGTTTTTAAAACATTGTACGGAGGTACGGAGCCCTTCATGTACGAGTCCGAGTCCTAATTGACCGATTTTTGACCGGTTCTTTTATTTAAAATAACCAGTGAAGAAACCGTTTAAATTAGTAATTGATACGGTGATTATCGGCACTAAGGCACACGATATTTGCACTACTTCAAACAATAGAGCATAAAAACCCGTCAGACATACCGAAGATAGAAAAAAAACAGAAGCGGAAAGAATGTTTTGTCACTTGCCGTATTATATAACTTTATGCCTGTTAGTTGCAGATAATTACTAA
Source organism: Choristoneura rosaceana (assembly GCA_037349165.1). Taxonomy (NCBI): domain Eukaryota; kingdom Metazoa; phylum Arthropoda; class Insecta; order Lepidoptera; family Tortricidae; genus Choristoneura; species Choristoneura rosaceana. The sequence continues at coordinate 7,577,896 of JAZBNJ010000026.1, forward strand.
GGCGACACTTTTTTCATTCTGTGCTTCAAGTAGTATGTATTTTTAATCAAGTATAAGTATTAAGGTAATTATGAAAATACTAAGTCACAAACGATCATTAACCTAAAAATCTGTAAGTACTACAAATACAAAAGAAGAAAAAACATATTTTAGCAAGTATATTATGAATCAGACTATTTTAGTACCTACTTCATTCATTGCATTATAAGGGAATAGTTCTAACTTTGAGACTAAATTATAAGCCTTTAGTCGTACTGAAAACTGCAAGCGAAAGAGTATCAAGGCATAATCATTAAACCAATTCTGTGACAGTGTGATTGATAAGGTCTATAAGCGACTAAACAGATTGCGCTTTTACAACCTAAGTGTCGCTATTACATTCATTATTATATATATGACTTTATAACACTTCCCACTCAAAGATATCGTAATTAATTTGAGCAGGAAATATTTTAAGGTCGATTAATATACGCAAATTCTAAGAACTATTTTAAATTAATAGATTGGCAGGAAAGTTTATTAGTTTGTTAAAATAGGTAACTACTTCTTAGACTAGAGGTACGAGTAAATTTCTTGTTTCAAGTTTCTGTTTTCACGAGAATGTGGACAATGGTAGGGAGGTAAGGTAGAGGTTCTATACTCGTAGTATTTCAACGTAAGTGGCAAAGATGCAACATGCGAAACATAATGAAAAGCGATACTAAGTATAAATACCGTGATTACTTGGATTAGTCACTCCATACAATAAAGTTATTTGTAGTAAATTATTATAAAGTATTCTAGCAAAGTATTCTGTAGTAAAGTATTCTAGAAAATAAAAGAATTATAATATTCTATTCTGTATATTATGATTATGAGTACGCAAAAAGAGAGAGCATGCTATGGTATTGACACAATATAATGTATTATATTTATTTTTCTTAAACATATGTACATTACGAGGTAAATATAAGCATTGCGGTACTTTTGGTATCATATATTGCATTTTTATGTAAGTACCTAATACTTATTCTCTCAGTAAGAGAAATGTTTGATTAATTAAATCAACCAAGCGTCCTTGTGTGTGCAAACTTTCATACTAAAACTATTAACAAGGACTAATTCTTCGAAATGTTCAAAAGTCTCAACCAGCTCTATTACGAGACTGTATTGGGTGCCGTGGTTCTTATTACAATGTCAGTAATGTCTAATTTTGTCAAAATCACGCGTCTTCGTGGATGGCACTAGGTATATACACACTAAATAAGTACCTACGTACATAACACTAATAACAATTGACATACGTACAGAAGATAATTAGAATACTTAGGTCTAGGCGCTCTTATTGAAAGCTTAGGTAAGTATGTGTGTTTTTCGTTTGGTCTGTTTATATTAATGCAATAGACTTATTCCACTATAATAAGTATTCCACTATTGCATTAATATATAAATAGACCTGTATAAAGTATGTAGACTGAAATATCAGTCATATTGAATGAAATTTACATTAAAAACCTTTCATTATTCTTACAATCACCGTTAAATTTCACATGTAAGTGAATTAAAATAAAATTTGTTAGATCTCGACAGTGTTTAGAAGGATCGTCAAGTGTGTGGCGTGGAGTGTTGAGGGATGAAAGGAGGTCCCTAGGCGAAAGTAAAATTAGTTTGCAGGTCATAGAGACCTCAAGGGTTCATGTTTCTTGTAATTTCCCAACCACACAAGATGATTCTGTAGATGTAATTATGACCAATCTTTGGCAAATCAGTTAATTATAGACTACCTAGGTATTTCGTAGCAGTGATCAGGGAAATTAATTCCTTTATTTTTAGTAGGTATTATCGAGTAAGTTGTGTTTACTAACACTACAATAAATTTCACTAAAAGTGAAATAGGAGTGTTTCTTGTAAATACAGTGGAAAAACGACTTGTGTATGCATTTACTGAGTCATGTAGATTGATCATAATCATGTCTCCAGAATCATCCTCCTGGTTCCAGTGATATAATGTAGAACAATAAAGGTTGTCACTCACGTGCAGTCGCAGAGGGAGCCGCGGGGTCATGCTGCGCGCGCTTCGGCGAGTGGTTGTCGAATGGCCCCGCGGTGGTGCGCCCGCGCTGCCTGCGTCACGGCGCGCGAGCTGCTGGAAGCGCCAAGCGCTGAACTTGACCACGGTATATATATAATCTATAGCAGTATGGAAGCTACGAAGCTACGATCGAAACGAACACACTCACACAGACGCGCGCTCCTGCAGTACCGCGAGTCTCCTCAGAGTGAGTGCGTTCGTTTTGATCAATTTGTTCGTAGCTTACATACTGCTTTAGTTTATATATATACTGTGACTTAACCCCAGAAAGATTTTCGACATTAGTTACCCGCTCATTATGGTACGGTTCAGTCCATCATTCTGGTTAGAATGACGACGGAATTGCCTCTAGGACCGATAGTCCCGGCTGATGATAGTTAAATTATTTCGATAACATTCGTTAATCCGTAGTGAACGACAGAAAAATCAGAATGATGGACTGAACCAGAATATGTATTCGATTAGCCTGTTACCGCGACTTTGTCTGCCTAAAATTCGTTTATCGCTATCCCACGGGAACCATGCAATTTTCCGGGACAAAAACTAGATAGTTTAGTTCGGTGTAGGTACAGGTGTACCTTAAGATTTCATTTAGGACGGTTCAGCAGCTTGGACGTGATGAGGTAACAAACAAACTTTCACTTTTATAATATTAGTGGGATATCTAAGCACGGAACAAACCAACACTGGCTGAGTAGTGGTTCACAAAGTTCTGCTAAAGATTGGAATACACTAAGTATTGATGTAAAATGTGGCGCATCACACGGCATGCCGCAAACACCGGCCTGTAAGCTGCGGGAATGCCTTCTCATATGTATTGTATAATATGTAGTTGCTGAGGCCACTGGTAGCATCCAGTTTCATCGAGACTGCAGATCTTAATTGTGACAGTGACAAAGTATGGGAGCTAGTTTCATCAAAGATTTTCGACAGAGATATTTTGTGCAACAATGTTACTTGACTTTTTACCTTGTTCTCGACTTAAACCCGTTGTATGTACTTACTGGGTAAGGCGTTTAAAATAGAATCAACCCAAGAAAGTTGCGGTTAGGTAAGTAAGAAGTTCTGGACTAAGTTACTTATCATAAAGAAAGTTCAAAAAATTATTTAACGGAATGCTGATGAAAATTTAAAAAAATATTTCTGAGGAGGCTTAAATCTGAGTGTATTCGATTGCCTTAAATCATAGTTTTTCAAGGCGAATGATGGCACTTTTCTATAGACGTTGAAGGCTCTCATTCAGGGTTCTAAATGACAATCGTTGCTCAGGAAAAATAAGTAGGTGTTACTTAGTCAAGAAACGGGGAGTTTTAAAAAAAATCTCGAAAAAGTAATCAAAAGAAGATTGAGAACCTAATTGCTTAAATAAACTTGGACATTTTAATAATATCATGATTTAAATAGCAAATATGTGACAGCCACTTCTAGGTCTCTACATCTGTAACAGCGTCCTTGCTGGCGAATGCAGCGGCACGCCCAGCGGCGGTGCTTTGTCCTACTAAACTCATAAAGCTTATCAATTACAATTAGTCTCATTTAGAACATTACCTTCTTACGATTTTAGCAAAATGTGTCCTAGAATGTAAGCTTACAGATACGAATCAAACTATAAATTGAAGTTAATGCTTAAAAGCACGTGATTTGTACAGTTTTTGTTATCAATTGGTTTCGTGGAAATATAATCTTAGCTCATGTAGGTATTGCAAAAAATATGATTACAATTACTTCACGTCGAAGCTCCTTCCAGTAAGTCGCAATCAGAATTTCTGATAACTCACCTACCAGAAGAAAATAAGATTAATTTAACATTAAAGACTTAGATTATATACAACACTAGATGGACCGTCGGCGGCATGAAAACGTCCCCAAAAAATATAAGCCAACTGTTGGCTTATAAGTCATTTTCCCCCCCTCAGTCTGCATTGTGACACCGTAGGTGACGTATGCGGAGCGCGCAATACAAAAGTGCCGAAATATGACCAAATGTGCTATAAAAGTGTGCCGCAATTATAAAGGCAGGATTAAAAATCCTAATAACGTGACTTTCCGTCGGTAAGTACTCCAGAATCCATAAAATTTCGTAAGAAAAGATTAAATTATTTAGGTTAGAATTGTGTGACATTTTTTATAGGTGATACCAGTTTCCAGTGCAAAATTCCCCACAATTCAGTCAAAATCGTACTGAAAAGTTTGTATTGGGCACAAAGTCGAAATATATCGATTTCACCTGAACCTGAACAGTTTTTATTTTTAATCTATTTGAGAAAATGACGAATGTAATTAATGTTCTTTGATATTTTAATGAATATTTGCACCATCTTATTGAGCTTTCTTTTATTCTGTATTTATTTGAGATTGATATAATAATAATAATAGCCTTTAATTTCCGAACATTTACATAAGTTGTGATAATTTCTTAAAGCCCATCACACATTAAGCAGATACGATAAGTCATCGTCAGTTTTGTTAGCTTGGACTTATCGTTACATGCTACCGCGTGTCTAGATCCCACCAAAAATATAAACGTGAAAAATAATAGCCAAGTTCTGCAGATAATTCTGAATCTATTTCTAAAAACGCTACAGCAGTGTTTGATATATAAAAAAATATATATTTTAATTGAACTATTGAACAAATTATTGAAGCCGTGGTGGATTAGTGGTTTGACCTATCGCCTCTCAAGCAGAGGTTCGTGGGTTCAAATCCCAGCTCGCACCTCTGAGTTTTTCGAAATTTATGTGCGCAATTTACCACGAGCTTTGCGGTGAAGGAAAACATCGTGAGAAAACCTGCACAAACCTGCGAAGCAATTCAATGGTGCGTGTGAAGTTCCCAATCCGCAATGGGCCCGCGTGGGAACTATGGCCCAAGCCCTCTAATTCTGAGAGGAGGCCTGTGCCCAGCATTGGGACGTATATAGGCTGGGATGATGATGATGACGATTGAATTAATAATTTATAGAAAGTCGATAACTTATTTACTATGTTAAATTAAAGATTAACATTTAACTGTCGTGGCGCTAGGTGCTACTTATTCAAATCGATTGTTTGGAAAATAATCTTTAGTACTAAGAATTCAAGTAATATTATTGAGTTTAATATTCACGAATAAAGCATAATACTGTCTGAGCGGTAAAAAATTCGGCTCTCAAATGTATGCCTAAATAGGTAATTTTGTACACAGAGGGATAAACAGTTTATAGTTTCGCCATGTCTGTCTGTTTTAGTTTTATTAATTCATTTTTTATTTGATTACATTCGCCATTACTTTTACTAGCGTCTAATTTTCGTCGTGTCGTAATAATTTTCCCCCAAATTTTGGGGGTTTTGACATTACGTGGTATCATTTAGCACGCACACAGTGACAACCGGATTGACGTAACTCGAGTGTAAAGACGAAGCTGTCACGTGGTCGCCACGCACACAAACAAGAAAAAGAGTGGACGTTTTCAATCGCATTGTTTCTTACTGAGGCTCGGTCTAGTGTTGTATATAGTCTAAGATTAAAGAGTGGAGATTAGATGAGGCCGCCACTGTTTATGTAACTGTAACTTTGACGTAAAGGGCTTGAATATAGAAGCAACTTGTTATATTGTACTCCGATCCAATTTATGACAAGCGTAAACAAAGACGCTTTGATGAATTATACCTGTAGATTCAAAATCGCGCGCCCAAATATGTCCGAGCCAAATGAGCGCCAGTTTGAATCACTGGCCTAAAATCACTGGTTCAGATCACCGGGATAGGTTAGGTCGATAGGTTGGTCGATAGGTCGATCGGTAGGTCGATAGTAGGTAGATAGGTTGGTAGAATGCTCGCCTGCCACTTTGGTAAAACTGGCCTTCTTTTTTCTCAGTACGTTGTTGTCAAGTGTCAAGTGTTGTGGAGTTTTGCCGCTAGCGAAATTCACCCGTAATAGAGTAAAGACTAGGTTCAAATTTCGTCTCGTATTATTTTAATTATTTTTTGTGAGATGATTTTATTTGTCACGCAAACAAATCAATAGTTCTGACATTCTTTGAAGGGGCTTTTGTTCGGCAATGTGCGTCCTGGTTTAAATGTCATTGCAAAGACGCCAAAGACCATTACCTTTACCATTACCTTTTACGCCAAGACATTTAGCGATGTGAAAACCTAGAACCTATTGCAAAATAATTAATCTGTTCAGTAAATCGATTATTTATTAATTGAATAGATCAACGTATTTTTGTCTATTTTGTTGTTTACAATACTTACTTGATTTAATTCCAAAGACTGTTTATTTTCAATTATAAAAACAGTAACTATTTTTTAACTTTAAGGAAAGTAAATTAAAATCCAATTTTCCACCACATCTATGCTAGTCTGTGCTACTACAGATTATTTTTTTGAAAACGGTTTGTTTATACTTTTAAATTAATTGGATAGGCATAACGCTAATCGACATTATCATTTCAAAGTTTCAGCAGTTGAACTAATTTAAATGAAACTTAGCTAAGAACCATCTCGATTAAACTAGCTTTCAATCCAAAACTTCCTTCATCAAAATTTAGATTCATCCATCTAGAAGATATTATGCACAGACAACCCTCTTTTGCGTCAGGGGTAAAAATGTAAACTAGGATTTTACTACTTATGTTTTTACATCTCCAAGTAAACATATAAAGTGCGGCAGCCCTAAAGTTCCGCTTCCAAATTGATGCTTAAGCACGTGTTATATCTTAATTGCTGCAAGACGCTGTCATTGGCAACGGAATATTAAAAAAATATTTTCCTCTGACCCTGAGAGTCGCCTCATTGGGCAAGTTCGAGTTGTCCGAAGGCAATACAGGCGCAACGAAAGAGTTCGTACGTAGTACGTAAATAAACTCAATTAACATAGGAAACGGAAACAACAATGTTCTCCATCTATCGTGTCTATTATTAACGTTTCAAATCAAGGGCATCAAACTTTCTGTTCCGATATAAATCATTTAAGTCAATGGTGGTGACAGACAACTGTTAGACAGGTCTTATTGTCTTACACAAACGAATCACAATCATTTTCATCATTTCTTTCTGTCACACGGTATAAGAAGAGAGTAGAAAGAGATGGTAAATGTTAGCGCTTTAGTTAGACAACAAGGATTGAGACGCTACGACAATTTTATTATCGTCAAGTTGCGGTAGAGGTACATTGCCGTCGATATTCGATCATTTTTAAATTGCCACGCAGCTCTGGTAACGAAATTTCCATAATATTAGTCGCTCAGCGTACCTAAATGAACTAAGTATTCTTTGACTTTGTAAAAGAAACCCACCATAATGTTTTTTTTTTCACAATTAACCCTTAATTTGGCAGTTTACAGTTTATTTGACAAAATTTAAGGCTTGCTTTTTTATACATACATAGAATTTTCAGTACTCGAGCATAGAATCAAGACTAGAAAATGAAATAAAGATGAATGAAAATTTTGTTCCCGTAATCAAGCATTTTACGTCTGTATTATGACAATTACTAACAAAGAAAGTGGCGCCCCCCTTTAATTTCTACTTTCTATAAATAATTTCGTAGAATTCCATGATTATAATAATAATTACAATTATTCTATCAAAACGCACAAGCATCAGCCTTCCATAGCAGTTTATAATAACGCCATCTATATATTTGATTTCAAACTAATGCAAACTTGTGAGAGTGCGATTCCGTTTGTTACACTGCAAGCTCTACTGCTTCATGGTTATGTTGTATAGATGGCAGCAGTGATAGACGTATTAACACAACGTGAAGTGTTTTGGTATTTTTGAGCATTTAGTGTAAAGTTTAAGTAATACCAAAAGTATACATGTATAATATTGGATTGCTGGTAAGTATTACAATTTAAACTCATACCAACTCTTATTATTTGAATAGTACCTAGTATTCACTCCTAAAATTATAATGTATACTATTGCTTAGTCATTTTTATAAAATAGATTAATCATCAATGCTTTTCCAATTTTCTTAGGAATTGTACCCAAATTCCTTTGGCTCAATGTCAGGAATTTAAATAGCTAGGCGCCAGTCAAAGCTACCATCATCATCAAAACTCTCCCAAACTTGAACTTAACTTTGATTTAAGTAATTAAATTTTGTGAAATAAACATTACATTTAGCTTATTCGGAACATAACCCGTACCGCTGAAAATTGGAAAATTGCGATGTAAGTAATTCATTTGATCGTGTGGTGCACTCCACTCAAGCGTTATAATTCGAGTATCATATAATTATCCAGATCAAATAGAAATAAAATTGTTGGCGTGGGGAAAATGACGGAAATATTGGAAATCCCTATGAGTAGCATGAAAAATAATGTATTTTAAACGACGTCACTATAAGGCGGAAATGACACTACTTCTGAAACCGAATGCGTCCAACCATGTCCTTTTCACTGTTGCAGTCACATGCGGCGATCAATTTAGTGCAATTGCCGCAAAAAGTGGTAAAAATTTATGTACCTACTGCATTGTTAGAAAACACTTACTCTTACTCTTCTCATAAATCAAATTCAGCATAAGTTTTGATGGCGTGTTCCCACTAGTCCTATTGACAGTACTAGAATAGAGTTCTAAAATAGTACTGTCAATAGAACTAGTGGGAACACACCGTTTTGATCACTTTCGAATGGTGTTTTTGAGTAAGTATGATTCCTGAAATCAGCCCCCTGGTACCTACCATGTACCTTCTTATAATTTACATGTACCCGGCACACTTTCAACAAATAAAATAAACCAGTGAGCTGGCGGCTAAGCGAAATGGGGTACACATCAAAAAATGAAACCTGACTGAAGAGTTAAGCCGAGCTTTACCCAAACTGACGGGATAGGGTTTTGGACGATATGCCGGATGTCCCTTAGCCATTCACGAAATGGCGCCATTTCATGATATGCCTAGGAATTTCGTGATTTGGCGGATTTTACGATCGGCCGCCGACATCCATGTTGTTTCTTAGCGCTCAGCCGTTTTCAGTTTCTTGGACTCAGTTTTAAATCATTTAGTAAAAATTGTATGTAAACAAACTTCTTATGTAAAAAAAAATAATAGTAAATATTTTATGCAACAGTTGTAGGTATAACAAAAAAGGCGAGTGGCGAGAGTTACGATGTGAGCGTAGCGAACATGGTAAGAAGAAGACGCCACGAGCTTTTTTTGGCTTACTCATATGTACATTGTTGCATACAATACTTTTTCTACGACTAGGTACTTATTAAATAAAATACAAATCAGAGCAAAAGTGAAATTTTACTTTTTCATACTATTTTATTAATAACCTTCCATGGGGCAGTCCGGTAAAATATATGGCAAACGCAAAAGAAGATAAACACTAAAAAACAATAAACAAGTGAGAAATATGGTCGATGGAAAATTCAGTGGAAAATGACAAATATTGTTTAAAGATACCTTTTATTTTTAATTGATGTTTACTTGCCAATGACGATGTTAAAATAAAAATACGTGTTACTTTTGTTGACAGCTATAGATTATGCTCGGAAAGTTTTTGTTATGGTTAAAAACCATATGAATTAAGTAAGTGGCTGCACCTTAGCTTTTCCGAACGAACGAATTAAGCACAACCTAATGAAAAAAAAGTTGGAAAACCCCCAACTTTGTCACTTCAAAGTTCAATATCTCCAAAATGGCAAAACCTGATTTTAAATTTAGAAAACCGCATTCAAATCGGTACACCCGTCTAAGAGCTACGGTGCAACAGACAAACAGGCAGACACACAGACATACAGAAACATATAGACACAAATGGCGGTCAAACTTATAACACCCTCTGTTTGCATCGAGCTTTAAAAATGCTACAAATATCTGCCAGAATCAACTATTACAGATTTTAATATAACTATTTCGTTTAGTTACAAATACAAAAGTACTCGTATAAGTATAAGGTATATATTTTCTGCCTTGCCTGTCAAAGTAAATCGGCTTGAAGTTGCGCCCCGAACACGATTTATCCTAACCCTCAATGCCGACCTGGGGAAATATAGGGAAATAAGCGATTTTCGGTGAATATCCAAGACGGATCCCCGACAAACCCCTCGGGCGTGCCTTGACAGCTATTGCGGCGCTGCGACAATCAGTGAGGAGTTAACATTGAAAATAAGTCTTTGATTTCGAGTAAAGTTTAAACGTACTATTGAACCAGCTAAGTCTCGTCCTGCTCTTTAAACTATTCACATTTTGCATAGTCTGACAAGGAAAATACCGAGGAAAATCAGTTTGCCATTTACGAGTACTATGAGACCGTTCTTCGGTGGGGTCAGGAAACAAATGGTACGACAGCACCATCAGCCAGAAAACGTCCTCTGTTGAACAAAGGGTCTAAAATAACCTATAACCTAACCAAGAAAAAGTTGGAAAACCCCCGACTTTGTAAAAGACTTCATGTCAGCTGACCAGGGTTGAAAGTCTCAACAACAAGCGCCACAAATTGTAATCTATTGTACTAATTGGTAGTGCTCAGTAAATAAAATTTGTAATATAAGAGTAGGTATTGTATTGTATTAGAGTCTCAATATGTAAGTAGGTACACGAAGTTTTTAACCGGCTTCAAAAAGGACGAGGTTCTGTGTTCCAATGTTTGTATTTTTTTATGTATGTTTACCGATTACTAAGTCAAGTGTATACCGATTTTCAAAATTCTTCTCTTATTTAATAGAGTACTCTTCTGAGGTGGTACCATTGTCACCAAGTCAAGATTTGATCGAGAAATCGAGAGCAAACCTCAAAACTTATAGGCACACCTTTGGCGATTTTAGCATTTTTAGCATTAAGATAAAAGTAGGTATTTACATTCAGAAAATAGCAATATCATTTGGTCATGGAACTCTTCACACCTAAGCAATGCTCGCGCGTCTCTAAACGATCATGATTCATAAACCTAGATTAGTGACTAAGAGAAGCTTTAAGTTAAAGACAATTATGCTAATTGAATAATATGTATATATTTTTTATACGTTCTCAATATTTCGACAAATTGAAATTCTGATATTTGAGTTATGAGAAATGAAAATTCGCAAATCGTTCTTATGACAAACATTACACACCCGTTAGTTCCGATGGGCTACTGAAAGTTTCTCAATGAGGGCTGAAGCATAGATGTCGCTAGTGTCGCTGCTTAAGTGACTAAACAAGAAACAAACAAGCTGGTGCATAGGAGAAATTGTGTCTTTACTCCTGTCCAGTGGTGGTGTAGCGGTGTACGCCTAATGGACAGGCCATTATTCTGTTCAAAATTCAAAAAGAAAAGAAATTGCTGCGCGGTTTTTTCTTTTCTTTTATTGTTTCACAAATACCGTGTTGGCTGTTTAGGGGTTTCCAACGTAAATTAAAAATAGTATACTTTTTATCGAGAGAATAAAATAAGCCAATACATACCCGAGGTGGTGGCTATGTATCCGAGGGTTTGTATTGATGTATTGATTTTTAGTCTCATGGTGAAAACTCTATTTTTCACTTCGATTGTGAGAAAAAAATAGTCAGTTTGTTATAAAAAGATTAAATCAAAATATAAAAATAAATCTTTCTAGTCTTTTGTTCTTTGCTCGTTATCATAATTTTCGCTATCACTTGACGACATTGTGAGAATAATCAATTTATTTTAATCGTTTACGATTTACGCTTTACAACAATTTCAAAGTTTTCGCGGTAAGTATTTTTTTCCAACCAGACACAGATATAACAAAATTGCATCGGTGAAATGGTCCATACACAAACGGAAAAATATAATGGCGCCACCTTCTATGCGGTATAAGCAAGAACTAAGACCACGTAGACTATGAACGTAACATTTTCTTCTTGAAAATGGTCCACACACAATCTTATTTTTTGCAAGTAACTGGCTGTTTGAGTTTATCTAAGTGACTCAAGGTAGATTAAAAAATATTATTGTGACGCCATAAATTGTCAATGAAAAACCTAGGTGTCAATTTTTAATTAGATTTTTAGAATTGTAAAAATCATTCTATTATAGTACTTAAGTACAGCCAGAATAATAATTTTCTATTTGTTTATTAGAGGTTGACTAAAAGTCACGGACATTCACAGGTAATGAGGAAAATTAAATTACTGAATCGTGAATAACTTTAATGAATGAAACGTTTACATTTATTTCAATGGTACATAATAATGTAGCGTATTAATAAAATATTTCAATTAAAGCCACAGTTTACAAATTTACCAAAAATATATTCATAATATACGGTAGTTACGTAAACTATTTACAAATATTACACACTTAAATTACTAATATACTGAACTAAGTATAACTATCACTTCGAAGTCCATGACAACTGTTCAAAATCCAACTGATCTGCATTGCACTCGCTTCTATCGCAGAGACACCGAGCGTCGTGTCAAATATACTCAAATGGTACATGACAGAGCCTTCTTACGACAAGAAGCGGTAGCTGCGGCAGGCATACCACAAAGAAGATTGCAAAGGGGCTGAACAGTATACAAGCCCCCAGCCAAGCCATCAGAAACCACGTGGGCACGAACGCAACCTGGTCCAGCATCATATCACGCTGTATTCCGCTTGTGTACAAACATTTCCATAACATACGTTAAAAATAGCGTAACTACACAAATAAGCCGAGTTGCGTCTTCGGTCGAACGTTTCTCAAGCTGTCGGTGCGCGTGCGGCTAAGAACGCCACCTGTAATAGAAAAAAAGCGTGGTTACTTTAATCAAGTATAGGTGGTAATCATTATTGAAAGTACTTTTAGTAGGTTAATGTAAAATTATTCACGTTTCACATTAACCGCTCGGTTGTTGATAATCGCGGTCTACGAGTATATCTCATCGAAAATGTTTCAAGCGATTTACATATCAGGTACACAAATAAATATGTAAATTTTGTAAATAAAAAAATCACTTTTGTAAATTTTGCGCTTAACTTGTGCTGCGTATCGCATACATTCATGTCAAGTAGAGGTCAATACTAAATCGAGATAAATATGAATGATCTTTGCAAAACTCTTACAAATGCGTTGTTAATAAAGTTTATCAATGCGAAAAGATAAGTTTTCGATAACTATATCTATTAACTTGTTAAGTATTAATTGGGCAATAAAAGTGAATTAATTTACCCTTCACTGTCCTCTAAAGCGTCGATAAAGGAGCGCTTTAATTGGCGACAGTTAAAATTTATCCAGAACGTTACATACCTAAACATAAACAATTTATACGTTGATTGATATGTACAGTCAGCTGCAGAGAAAGGGTACCCCCCCTGTAACGGCGATATCCATACTACCGCCGTTACAGAGGGGTACCTTTTCTCTGCAGCTGACTGTACAATGCACGTTTCTAGTGGGTTTTACTGGTTATCTTTCATTTCAATTAAAAACAAAGTAGGTACGAAATATGATAAGCTATATTTATACTCATCGAATGCATAATTTATGCCGGTCATTAAATTTATCTTTATCATAAGCTTCTTATCCTGCTGAAATGTTTTTATTCTAGAATTGGCGAGATATATTCCAGGTAGGAAGCAAAATTTATTATCGGCAATGTTATACGATTAGGTATCAAACCGCTTCTTTGGCTCTGGCAAATGCTCTGACGAATTGGATGGACCCACGTGTGTAAAAAATATTTGGCAATCGGGATCTCTCGTCAATCAAATCAATCACATTCTTATCGCATAATGTGGCACGGGGATCTGAGCCGAACGAGCCAATTCATCTTGGATCCACGAATCGGAAACTTACAATACATTATGTGGATTTTGGTCAAATTAGGCTCCCGTCGTTATCCTGTTCAGTGGCTACATTCCGCATTAAACTGAAACGAGCACGATCAGCGATTAGCTCGTACGAAACGCGGCGGCCAACTCAAAGGGACCTCCTTTTAACAAAGTTTTATCGAATCTGTCAAGTTTCTATCGCGCTAATAAAGCCGCCTTTTCTATAAGCTAACTGGGAAACATCCGCGCGATAATTAAGAAATGGAATGAATGTCTATGATCACATTTCCAGTAAAAATAGAACGTAATCTGCCGTGTTTACGCTTGACGGAGTAATATTGAGTTTTTTTCCTCCCGATACGAATTAGCTCTAATTTTCTCCGTCGTATAAAAGTCGCTGGACCAAACCCTCGCCGATTTATTTAAGCGAGGGAGTGGACTGTGTTATTTCTCTGTATAAATCTTAGTTCCCTCCCACGTTCATATAACAACACCTTTTCTGTCACCTATCAAGTAAGATTGAGGTGTGTAATTTTCTGGCGAAAAGCGTTTTTATTGAATCAAGTAGTAACGTAACATAACATCAATCGTGATGACTTGATTAACGTGTCTCGTTAGTACTGTACGAAAAGGTCGAAAAATAAAATGTTGAAGAAAAAACCGGCCAAGAGCGTGTCGGACACGCCGAAAATAGGGTTCCGTAGCCATTACGAAAAAATTAAGCAATATTTTTCTAAGGATTTCGTATTTTATACGGAATCTTCCAAGTTTAGGTATATTTTATACATTACGTTGCTATTTACTCATAAACTACTAATAATTCTCAAGCAAACTTAGACGTTATAGTTTTCCTTGGAAGTTAGATATACTGACTACCATCCTGAATTTTTTCAAATTTTTCCACCCACCGGTTTAGATTTTAGAAGGGTCCCCCCCACGCTCGATTTTAATGAAAATTTGCACTTTAAAGATGAATATTTCGCAAACAAATTACTGAATCGAAAAATCGTTTTAGCAAACCCCTAATGGTTTTAAAATACCTATCCAACGATACTCCACACTACAGGGTTGGATAAGAAAAAAAAATTACTGCCACTTTACGTCTATGGGAGGTAAAAAAAAATTGACAGACATGGCGAAACTATAAGGGTTCCGTTTTTGCCATTTTGGCTCCGGAACCCTAAAAAGATGTTGAAAGTAGCTTTAAAATAAAGTTTACCCAATTACTTTATTGTAAAGCCATTTTCAACATCTTTTGTTTGTACAACACACTTCTACATATCCAAAAAGAATCAAAATGGATGAGAAACATGTGTAATGTAGTAACACACGGTGTTTCGATAGAGCTATTGTGCGTCTGCTAACTACGTATTATTACGTTTTAGGTAATATCAAATTACCTGCCAGAGTTTCTCAATGACTGATCGTTATTCAACTCGTGGTGTCACTGTCGTGTGCGAGCAGTTTTATTTGTTTTGGCTTATCTCGGCGTGTGTGCGAGGTTACGTGGATACGAGACCTTAGCTCGCGACCTCTAAATTGGTGGGCTTATTTACATTATTGCCCCAACTATATTGACAGTGACATTCAAGGTGTTGCTAACTATTGAGAAATCGTTTGATACAGATTCTCACAGTCAGACAGACCCAAAGCAAGGTTATGTTTTTCGAGCGTATGTATGGCTGTATGTATGTATGTTTGTATGTGTATATGTATATATGTGGATATGTATGTCCATTTCTTTAGGCCTCGCTGCAGCATTAAATGAAAGCTAATAATCGCCTATTCCAAATATTTCTAGGTTATTATACTTTTAATCTACCATCTTCACATAAATATCAAAAAAGTATAAAATAAAGCATAAAATTAACAAAATCAAAAAACCCGACTGCCTTAAAACATAAAAGGAATAAATTAAGTCTAGTGGTCTAGAACTGTTAAGTAGCTTATACAGCTTGTATCACGGAATAGAAAAAACAGTAAAGTTAAACTGTCCGGACCCATATAAATCGTGAAAAGCTCAAAAAATCTTAGTAATGGGTTCCGACTGTTGAACTTTAAATACGCTACTTAACAGAGCTGTAGACCACTAGACTTATTTTCTTATTTTTAGTTTTTAACGCAGTCGGGTTTTTAATTTTATAAATTTAATGTTTTCTTAGATTTCGCTCGTCGCTGAAATCGTGCCTTTTGTTCTTTAAATTTAATCAGCTGTTTCTTTATAATAGTACTAGTCTTAACTGACGCATAAGCCACTAGCGAATCAAAATTTCTTGATTTTACTAAATTTTATTGTGATTCCCAAAAATTCAATCGTAATCTTTGTTTACGCTTTGAGAAATACCCGTACAAAACTTCATTTCACTACTCGTAGACCGAAATACTTAGCAATTAAGATTTTGGGATTAGACATATATCCCGTGGGAATGTCGAGATAAAAATATCACTTATGTTGTTTCAGACGTCTAGCTGACGCAACCTCACAAACTTTCACATTTTAGTATTAGTTAGAATAATATTTTTTACGGGATAAAAACCGCGATTATCGCTCTTGTTTTTACGAGTTGCGGTACAATGCCATCGACGGTCGATCATAAATTCAGAGCTGAAGGGCTACTCCGAAACACAACGTTCGAAGTGTGGGATGATGTGGAGCGTAAATGAAACGAGTAGTGTTCACTGATCAGCGGTTGTATTAGGACTAAACCTTAAATCTAATGACACATGCAATGTGTCCTATAGCTAGGTATACTATATGTAAAGTATACGTAAGTCTACACACCTCACCTGGGGGGTATTTTTCAAAAAAAAATTTTTTTGAAAAAACATTTTTTTTTTTTCAATTTTTCAATAAAATATTTCTAACACATTTTGTAGTATTATTTTTACATATCATAATACTTCATAACTAAATAATAGTGGATGTAATGAGTCATGACATCATTACATGTAAACATAGCTTAATAAAAATTTAAGTCTTAGGTGCATTATACCTATGTAATACTATCATTACGTAGATAGGTTAACTATGACATGTACAGTTTTGTACGATTTTTATGAAGTAAATCAGTTCCTCCGTCTATTTCTATCTTAACGTTAACTCCATCGTCTTCAATCACTTTGTAAGGTCCATTAAAAATGTTATCAAACTTTTTTCTTGACTCATTTTTCACTAAAATTAAATCGTCCTTTTTGTATCTTACTGGATTCACTGATTTATCGTAACAGATTTTTCTGTTTTGTTTAGTTTTTAACAAATTATTCCTAGCATCCTTATGAGCTAATTGTAACCTATACTTTAATTCTAGAGCATAGTTGTCTTCACTATACATTGGTTCGACCGTAGTCCGTAAATTACTGGGAATTTGACACTTTTTCCCAAAAACAAGTTCAAATGGCGAATATTTGGTTGATGTATTTACCGTTGTATTGTATGTAAAGCACCAGAATGGTAACCAGTGGCTCCATGTGTCTGGATGACCATCACACTGAGTTCTTATGAAAGCTGCAAGATGTTTGTGCATGTTTTCTAACGCTCCTACTGTTTGGTGGTGGTAAGCGGTTGAGTGTAACTTATCTATTTTTAATAACTTACATACCTCGTCCATGGTTGCTGACACGAACTCTGTGCCGCGGTCCGTTGTTATCGCTCCCGGTGTTCCATACCTAAGTATAAAATTACTTACAAACGTCCTGGCTACGCTAACTGAATCCTTACGTTGTAGTGGGTATGCTTCAATGTACTTAGTAAGTTCACATTGTAGTGTGAGAATGTATTTATTACCTTCTAAATCGGTGTCTAATGGTCCAACAATATCTAGATATATTTTTTCAAAAGCTGTTGACGATGTTGTCGTTATTTCCATCGGTTGTTTAGTGTTTTTAGAGTATTTCATTACTTGACACTTAGTACATTTTTTCACAAAGTTCCTTACATCGCTTTCTAAACCTGGCCAATAATATTTGGATTTGATATTGTTTATCATTCTACGTACGCCTGCGTGTCCGCTAGTTGGTAATAAATGGAAATCATTTATTATTATACGTTTTTCATCTTGGTCAGTCACTCTCTTAATTTTTCCTAGAATATTTATGCGGGGTCCGGACCACATTTTATTTAATTTTATTTCTTCTGTTAGTGACTTTATAAATAACGCGTTTTTCTCTGTTTTTATAATGCATATTTCTTCTATATTTATATCTTTACAAAAATTACTTAACATATTCGCAAATACGTCTCGCGTGAATTGCGACATATATTTAAGATTAATGTAAAGTACTAATTTACTTTCTACGTACGCAAAACATTCTTTTTCTCTTGTTACTAATTTATTTTTTCTTAACTTCTTTAGTTCTATTTCCTCGATAAACAACATTTCTATGGAATTACTAGGTTTTCTTAATATCTCCGCAACTTTCGGCTGATCAGACCTATAGTTCTCGGATGTATTAAGATCCTTGGTACTTCCTGAATCATCCAAATTCAAACTATTTTTTTGTAGTGCCTTTCTACTCTGTGCTCTTGTCATTACTAAAACTTGTTCGTTCATATTTTTCAGTTCATCTGAAGTTATTGTAATTCTACTTAAAGCATCCGCTACTACGTTTGTTTTACCCTTAATGTATTCAATTTTGTAATCGTATTCCTCTAGCTGTAATCTAAACTTTACTAACCTACTCGACGGGTCTTTCATACTGAATAAATATAATAGGGGTTTGTGGTCTGTCAAAATTGTGAATCGTTTACCAAACAAATACGGTCTAAAGTACTTAACACTCCAAACGACGGCTAAAAGCTCTTTTTGAATAGTAGGGTAATTTAATTCTGCTTTATTTAATGGTCGGCTTGCATATGCTATTGGTCTCTTATCCTTGTTACATAAAACTGAACCAATCGATTTCGATGAAGCATCCGTTTGTAAAATAAATTCATTATCTTTTGAAAAATCTGGGTACTGTAAAATTGGAGGGGAAATAAGTTTTTCTTTTAAATTAATAAATGCTTGTCTACATTCTTCAGTCCATTGAAAAGTTACATTTTTTCTGCAAAGTTTATTCAAAGGTAAAGTTATTTGAGCAAATGATGGAATGAACTTTCTATAATAATTGCAAAATGCGACGAAACGTCGTGTCTCGTCAGCGTTTGTAGGTTCTGGATATTCTTGTAATACTTTTGTTTTTTCGGGGTCAGGTAATACACCTTCTGCTGAAACTATGTGTCCAAGATATAAGAGTTGTTTCTTTAAGAAATCACATTTTTGAGGATTTACCTTCAAATTTACCTTCCGTAATCTTTCTAATACGTCTGTTAAATTTTTATTATGGTTATCTATATTTCGTCCGAATACGACTAAGTCATCCATGTAGACAAAACATTTTTCGAATGCTAAGCCTGACATAGCTATAGACATAACGCGTGAAAAAGCTCCTGGACTAATTTTTAAGCCCATGGGTAAACGGGTCATTTGGTACTGTCCCGTGGCTGTTGTGAATGCTGTTATTTTTCTACTTTCTTCATCTAAGTTTGTCTGATAGTAAGATTGCTGTAAGTCTAAATGACTAAAATATATTGCTCCGGACAATGAATCTAAGATCTCAACTATATTTGGTAAAGGAAATTTATCATCCTGAATAACACTATTGACTTTTCTATAATCTATGACTAATCTCCATTTTTTTGTTTTACAGTCAGATTTTTTCGGAACTAACAGTACTGGACTATTCCAATCACTGTTCGTTTTTTCTATAATTTTTTCTTGTAACATTTTTTCAACTTGTTTATTTACTTCTGCCTTCATTGATTCTGGTAGCCTATACGGTTTCACATATACAGGTTTCGTATTAGGTTTAACGCTGATGCACTGTTTCATGATGTCTGTTGTGCCTAACTTGTCACCGTCCAAGTAAAAGACATCCGCGTATTTCGCGCAAATTGATTCTATGAGCTTACGATCATTGTTGTTTAAGTGATTTAATTTTAATGATGATAATAATTTCTTTACTCTATCTACACTATTTTCTGACTTTTCAAAATTACAAATTCTATAGTTATTTAAATCTTCAAGTTTTGGTTCAAATAAAGGTAATTTAATGTCTTGATCACTCGTATTCATTATCCGTACCGGTATTCTACCTTGCTTGACTTTAACTATACTTCCTGCCAAAAATACGTGTTCATTTAATTTACCGGAATCCAAAACATAATCTTTCCCCAAACTATAAGATGATTTTAACTTTATTAAATGTAAGGACTCGCTTCTCGCCGGTAGCGATAAATGAGTTTCATTATCGCTGCTTCTATGAATTTGTACCACACATGTTTCATTCTCGTAATGCATAATAAGCTGATTTGACTGTAGGTTAATAATTGCATTGTAAGTTCTCAAGAAGTCAAGTCCAATGATACCGTCCGCATGACATGGCATATCATGTAGCACATGAAACTTATGCATAAATGATATCGTGTTACTGTTTTCTAATAATACATGTGCAATGTTGTTGCTACTTATCTCACCGCCTACGCCTCGAATTACTGTTTCACTCTCATATAACTGTGTTTCTGTGGGAACTTTATTGCTGTGTAAAATAGATAATGTCGCTCCTGTATCTAATAAGAAAGTCACCTGTTGTCCTCCTACCGTAAAAATAACGTAATCTAGACCATCACAAGTTAAAATTTTATGGACGAAAAAATTGTACCTCATCATTTTCTTCTTTAACTGGTTCACAAGAAGTTGTAAACACGTTCCCTCGGCGTCCACGGCTGCTCCGCGCGTATCGCTGTCCCCTAAACTCTGTACGTTGTCCGCGTGGCCTATAATAGGTTTGGTGTACGTTACCTGGCATCCTGTTGTAGTTGTAGTTTGGCACCCAATTCGTACCGAAACGCGGACCAGGGGGCCTGGTCATATAGCGCCCGGCGGGTGCGCGCCAGTGCCAACGCGGTGGTCTCTGGTAGCCTCGCCTGTAGCCTTCACTCCTCATATTCATGACCGTTGAATCACGCTGCGGTTGGGCCAGCTCCTCATCTTGGGCTGCTCTAATTGCTTCTTTTAAATCTGTATATTGCCGTGCGGCTAAAATCGTACTTAAACGACGGTTTCTTAGGCCGTCTGCGAATTTTTTTATAGCAAGCGATTCATTTATTGGTCTCAAGACCTCGCGTGCCTCTGGTTTTCCATCGGCTTGCGCGATCGTAAGGCCAATAAATAGTTCCTCAATTTTTTCACCGTACTTTTCTATCGACATGTCTTTTTGTGCTATACTGTTTAATTGTATTAATAAAGAATTTGCGGATTTCTTAGGTAACAAATACTTACTTATATCAGCAATTAAGTCTTTCACCGTTTCATATTTCGACTTTAGTTTTAGTTTTGCCGTATTATTAAGCCGCGTCTTTAAGACGAAAGAAATCAGCAAGTTCTTATTTATATCTTCTTTTAATACACTATCCATCATTTCTATACCCGCTATTACTTTATGTATAGTGTCCTCTCGGTCATCCATTACAGGAATTAAGCTTCCCGCTTCTCTCAAATCAAATTTTTCCGCCATTTCAACTGTTTTTGTTTTTACTTGTCCTTTGCTATATTCTAAAATCTTACTATATACTTCTTCTATCTTATCACATAGCAATTCGTTGACATAATGAGAATAATCATCAGCTGAAGTAGAGAAATCAACCGAGCATATTATTTTTCGATATTGGGTATATAGTTCTTTAGCGTTATTTATTTTTGATGTACCTATGCTCTGTTGTCTTCTCTTTTCGCCTAGTTTTCTTAAATCAATTCGTATCGAATCTAACTTATTACATATATGTCTTAACTCTATTTCCATACCCTATCCGTTACACACTTCGCCATCACCATTTTCACTTCACGTTTCAACGCACTAAATCTCTTCCTCGTTCTCCTTCTCCGTTCCTGCTGGTTTCCGCATAGACAGCCTCGTCTGCAGTCGGCTCCACATCTCCTTCCTTATCTCTTTTCGCCTTCTATCTCTTAAGATCCATTCATTAGATCCATTATGGATTTACTGAGATTTTATTTTCCACCTAGATCTTTCTTCTTCGACTGTGGATCTAATGAGATATTATTTACCATTTGATACATATTTACTTGTAGTCGGTACAAATGGATCTGAAGAGAATATTTTTCTCATTAGATATAACTTGTTGTTATGGATCTAGTGAGAAGATGCTAATAATTATTAAACAACATAGAAGGAAGGTAGGCGATTAGCCTTCTATCTCTTAAGATCCATTCATTAGATCCGTTACGGATTTACTGAGATTTTATTTCCAACTAGATCTTTCTTCTTCGACTGTGGATCTAATGAGATATTATTTATCATTTGATACATTACTTGTAGTCGCTACAAATGGATCTGAAGGGAATATTTTTCTCATTAGATTTAGTGACATTATTTATCCCAAAGGATACATTTACACAGAACTATTAAGGATCTACAGAGATTTTGGCATCACCAGATCCACTGATACCGTCGGGAATAGATTTACTGGGAACAAATTTCTCATAAGATCAAAATATTATTTATTCTATGGATCTATTGAGAATTTTTTGCATCAGTAGATCTACTGGTGCCGTCGGGAATAGATTTACTGGGAACGAATTTCTCATTAGATCCACTTATTGTTTATTTTATGGATCTACAGAGAGTTCAGATCCACTAGATCCATTAATGCCGGCGAGAATAGATTTACTGGGAACAAATATTTCTCATTAGAGCCACTTATTGATTATTTTATCGATCTATTGAGAGATTTTAGCACCACTAGATCCACGCACAATAATGTCACGCACACGGATTCTGTGCGTTCAAAGGGTTATTTTTTTTATGTACAATATAGGCTTGCGTTTGGCCACAATCACGCCTGATGGAAAGCGAGGATGAGGCCTACGATGGAGCACGCTTGCCTAGTAAAGCCTCATTCATCCTGGACTTGAAAGCGGCCAAATTCAAATTATCATTTCAAAAAATTGAATGATAAAATATAAATGATATTTATTGCAATTTGCAATACACATGAAAAAACAAAACAAATTACAGGCAAACTAAAAATTCGTCATTTTCTTCTTCAAGAAAGCCATTTCAGCATGTATACTATATAAAATGGCTTTGGCCTTGGTACAGATAAGTTCGTTAAAAACGTTTTTCCAGGAAGTGCCCAATACTTATGTCGCCATTTTTCAACTGCATCTTGGCCAGTTTAATTCATCAAAGATCTTGGCAGTTAAAATACGGTCGTCGTAGTCTCTGGCATTGTTGCGGCGTAAAACTGGATCTAGTGGTGCTAAAATCTCTCACTAGATCCAAAGAATAAACAACAAGTGGATCTAATGAGAAATTTGTTCCCAGTAAATCTATTCTCGCCGGCAACAGTGGATCTAGTGGGACTGAACTCTCTGTAGATCCATAATGGATCTATGTAAATGTATCCAGTGGGATAAATAATGTCACTAAATCCATTGTTATGGATATCAATAGAACCAGTGGGAAAAAAATCTATATAGATCCATGTTCGAGCATATCAATAGATCTAATGAGAAAAATATTCTCTTCAGATCCATTTGTACCGACTACAAGTAAATATGTATCAAATGGTAAATAATATCTCATTAGATACACAGTCGAAGAAGAAAGATCTAAGTGGAAAATAAAATCTCAGTAAATCCATAATGGATCTAATGAATGGATCTTATGAGATAGAAGGTCTTTTCGTATCCATTTTGCCTGGTTCTTTTTCACAATCTTGTAAAGTACTGCAATGATGATGAGTGCAATTACCGCCAGAAATGTGCTCATTAACACATTATTAATGTAGGTATGTTCAGTCATCCCTTTCGCCTCATTGTTCCCTGCTGCATTTTGCGTTATCAGCACTTCTTTTTCTTCCTGTTTAGTGTACGAGGTCCCCATCTTGAATTTGTCTGCACTTCCTCGCCACAACGCATAATGTAATAATTAGAAGTGTTATGCCGATGCTCATGTAGATAGCTACTGGTATCCACAACATAAAATTTAACTCCAATTCCACTAATTTCACCGAGTCAGTTTGAGCCATAAGATAGTTTTTTTTTTTTTTCACAGAGGGGCCACGAAACGAATAAAGTCACTGTTTTTAAATATTAAGTTTTTTGTTTTTTCACATTTTTGTCCGTCCGAAAATACTTAGATTAGCACGCGCGCCGCTATCCATGCATCGATCCGCAATGGCAAGGTCGCCATGTGGGATGATGTGGAGCGTAAATGAAACGAGTAGTGTTCACTGATCAGCGGTTGTATTAGGACTAAACCTTAAATCTAATGACACATGCAATGTGTCCTATAGCTAGGTATACTATATGTAAAGTATACGTAAGTCTACACACCTCAGAAGTTCGTGTCATGCGATCCCTCTCGCTCTCGTATTAAATAGTATAAGTGTGAGAGGGACCGCACGACACGAACTGCGAACGTTGTGTTTCGGAGTAGCCCTTCAGTTCGGCCCAGCAATGTA
The DNA here is from genome assembly GCA_037349165.1 of Choristoneura rosaceana. Lineage (NCBI taxonomy): Eukaryota > Metazoa > Arthropoda > Insecta > Lepidoptera > Tortricidae > Choristoneura > Choristoneura rosaceana. The sequence goes on from JAZBNJ010000026.1 coordinate 7,602,184, forward strand.
ATGCCGGGTCCTTACGTTTGGCAAACGCACAGGATGCAGTTGTTATGTTAGATTAAGTAAAGGCTATTTCCATCTTATTCTATCATGTGACTGCGTTCCGTGCATTTGTTGGCACTTGCCAAACGTTGGACGCAGCATAATGAAACTAAGACAATATTCCTCGTGTAAATTAAGCTTTAATTAACTTTAGATGTTACGTACGACGCATCTATCAGTGTTATGGTCACGGGTAGACAGAAAAACTTATGGTATGGATGGATATTAGATAGATATTCTTTCTTTCTTCTTTCTTTCTCTAAAACTGTTATTAAGCCAGCAGTGGTGTAGCGGTATAGCACGCGGCACGGAATGCCGAGGACTTGGGTTCGATTCCCATTGTTGGTCTTATTTTTCTGGTTTTTTTGTGCATCTATGTTTCGGTTTGTATTTTCAACTGTTATTAACATAACATAAACATAAATAATTGTGTTAGGCTATAATGAGAGTGAAAAGGAAATTAAATATGTGATATATTTAGCAAGTAGGTAGGAAAATTTTCGAAACCCGGTCGAAAGGCCGCGGTTTATGAAGAAAAGTGAGGGATTGTGGGAAACTTTTATAAACGGTATGATTCAAGAATATTGGTCGCGTTCACAATCAATATTTATGGAGTGGTCAAGGTGTTCTAAAATTAATTACAGCCAGACAAATTTCAATGCTGGTGTGGGTTCCACTAATATTAAAAACGCGAAAGTTTCTGAACGTGTCTGTGTATATTTATTGCTCTTCCAGTCAACAAATTTAATGACTGAACGGATGTGAACTTTATTATGAAACTAGCTTCCCGCATAGCTTGGACAATCATCGGGCAAAAAGGTCTCAAAGGCACTTCAGTTACATTTTTCAGCTCCATTTCCCAAACACTATACATAATTATGCATCGACGTGGAGTACTAAAATTGTATCTCATGCATTTGTTGATTGGATTGATATTTTTCAACTCTTAATTCTTAATCTTTTGAATGGAATGTCCGATTTCAATAATTCAATAATATTTATTTACATAAGGATTAATGCAAAGGTATGGATAACATGATCTAATTTTGGTCGGCATTTCTGTCAACTTTTAAAACGTAAATAAGTTGTTTTAATGACATAAGTTCTACAATAATTGGACATATGGTATCGTGAAGTTTTTTGTAGATATTGATGAACAAATATCCAAAAATACAAAAATCTAAATCTTAGCATCGCAATACAGCGAGGAAATGCTGCCAGTATTCTTGGAACCATGCCACAGGGGCCTTTTTTAGAGTTTTATTAGTTTGTAATTATTATTAAGTTTTTATAGTTTAAATCATTTGTAAATGTATTATTTGGTTTATAATACTTTTTAAATATACCGTTTTAACAGAAATTAAAAAAAAACTTTCCTTTATATAATATTAAGTATAGATAAAGATTTATATACCGATTTTTGAGTATGTTTATGCTCCTTTTATCACTATATTTCCGCGGGATTGTATAAATGTATTTTCTTTCTTTCTTTCTACATACAGTACAGGCAAAGAAACTGAATCTCGTACCATTTGCCATTTGCATTAGCATTTGCCAAGGAAATCAAAGCCAAATTAATTATAAAAAGGTTCCACTTTGGTTCAGGTTGCTTGACTGTGTGTGCTAAGTCTACACGTTTGTTCGCGCACACATTTGTTATTAATGGATTATTAACGAAGATCACGCTGTACCTAACTGTGATGATTCCCCTGAGAATTCAATAATATCGAGGAATTTCAATTCAACCCCTAGTTTTGATGATTAATGCGAGCAAAACTGCGGGTAAAAGCTGGTAAATATTTGAAAGTGTGCGAACATAGATAGGTTTAGATAAAAATATGATTCCTATAATAAGGAGGTCACTAAGATGATCTTATAGGATAGTTCAGTCACGAATAAAAATAACATTAACATCCACAACAAGTTAATGGCGACCTTTGATCTAAGATAACCTATAAGTCAGATAAACATCAGATGCTCTGTACAGTACTGAAAACTATCTTTTTATCTTATAACTCGTGTGTCACTGCTAGACCTTTCTGGAAATGTAATTAAGTTAAGTTATTCAGAAATAAATACAGTGACAAATGAACAATTACTCAATGATGAATATATTAACATTAAATTATTATTAACTAAAAATCATTCAACGTATTTTCATTACAAAATATCCACCAGAAATAGCAATGATCATGAGGCAACGGAGGATGCTACCCATAACTTAGTAAACTGGTTTGCATGGCATTGAGCATGTGACACGCAACGACCTTTGCAATGCTTTGTTAGCGTGAACATAAATAGTAAATAAACAAAGCCGACTTAAAACTTAGCAAACACTTTGTATGTGGAGCCTCAAGTTGAGAGCACTTTAAGTGTGATTGACCTGATATAATTCAATCAATATTGTAGGCCTTCTCCTTGCGCATTGAACCTATTCATTCAAATAAATGCAACTTTAAAGTTACGATTAACCGTTTTAAATTGACGATACTAAACATAATTCCGCAGCTAGAGGGGTGTATTTTGTAATAGATCAAATGTATTAATAATAAATGTAAAATCTATCTAATAATGGAGCTAGATATACATAAGTTAAGTAGGCCACTCTGCATGAAACAAGTAGGTATTACGTTTAATTTTATTAAGAGCAGTTAATTTTTAAATTATGTGGCCTCATTCATTGTGACTTCGGGAATAAATAAATACCTAAGTTATATTATATGATTGTCTTGAACAAGATTATTCGTTAAAACACTAGTTTACTGACCGAAGCAGTCCACTGTTTCCTGTTGTACCATCCAGCAACAAAGTTCGATTTACAATTCACATAACACCACGTGTGTCATTTTCACTGTCACTTTCGGCTATTCGCACAACATTGTTTATTCGAGTGTGGTTTGAAAGAAGTGCGCGAGCGCCGGGCTGCCGGCGTCGCGGTGCAACCAAGGTTTCGACACAGCCTAGACGCCGTCAGCCACGGGCCTCTCTATCCCTCAACCCATCAGGTCCATGCATACCTGAGACAGCGATAATACTAACTGCTGCAACGCCGTGGTGACTGGTTGACCTTCTGTTCTACCATTATTGCTAATATGCTCAAGTTGCTCAATCGACCACTTTAAATTCACTCCTTGTGCCAGTTATGGTGTTTTGAGTTTTGTTTTTATTTTAGCAGGTACGACAACGGTTTTCGTCGTTGCAAAAATTTCGATGAATGCTGTAACTGACGGTAAAAGAACTTGCGTACGGTAGTTATGTATTGCAGCTTAGGACGTAATTCTTGCGATACTAGTAGATCAGTGGGAAACATCATGATACTGTTACGGCCATTTCAATTATGATCAATTATGATCGCGTGATCTTAAATACTATTTTGTGGAATAATTTTGCCTTCGTGAGTTTCATCAGCATTATTTAGATGGAATTGTAATATTTATAATAAAGGATTACCAACAGAGAAGTACTTACAATGTTTGAAGAAATTATAATATGAATATTTTTGGGGAGTATATATAAACATGTGAAGGAGACATCGACATCTGCATTGACACCTATGTGCCGTAAGCGTAAGATACATGGCACATAGATGTCAATGGGAGAAGACATCGACTCTGGCTGAAAATGCAAACAATGTGCAGTGTATTACTCTTATTTAGTTCTGTGGTTGGCAGCCCACAGGAAATGATTCGGGTTTATGTTTATAATCTCGTTGTCTTTTTACTTTTATAACTACAACTTACATCATCCAGAGATATTCTTCGTTTGATTTGCTGTTCTGCCTCTGCAAATCTCTGCATTGGGAACCTGCACCAAATATTTTAGCATTAAACTCTTTAATGAACTAAAACAATTACTTTGTACACTCGCGACCTTACGCCTTTTTAGGTAGTAATTGGTAGGTAAGATGACTGTTTTAGTTCATTGATCACCTTTGTAAAGTACCTGACGCCTGATTCAATAAATTATTAAACTCTGGAAATTCATTGCCCTTAATATAATGAATGAATATAATGAAACAAATATTCCTATCTATAGCGAGCCGTATAGAAATAATAAGGAAACGTGAACTATTTCATTAAAACGTGACTTCTGCGCAGAAAAATTTATGCTATGGCGATAATATGATAAGCCAATTAAATTTATATTTAATTTCAAAGAATTTGTAAACAGTTCTTGCCCCCAGGAGATTACTGAAAGATCAAAAATACTTTTTGTGTTTACATTAACAGATAGGCACAAGTACGATAAATAGTCGACGAAGAACTTAATGTTTTCATAATAAATCGTTTGAACTAGAAATTAATGATGAATCGTACAATTTGGTTGACTATAATTGTTTCAATTTTATTGCACAATATTGAAGTTAAATAGATGCAATCAGTGGGAGTGAGTGAAAAGCTAAATTTTCTTTGCAACTTACTATGGCTAGTAAAGCCTATATTGAAGCAATTTCCGATTAGATCGATGATCACTGCATATTTAAAGATCCGGAGCTCCGAGCCATGCTGTCTAAAATGTATTATAAATTAGAACCGAACGGCTCTGGATTCTAACATACTTAATAAAAATATCTATGTACGCTCGCTTCGCACGCTTAAGAAATTGCATTTTACGAAGCTATAATTTGTAACACAAGCAAAAATAAGGGCTCGCGAGATTGTATCAAAAGTGACTAGTCATTTTTGCTCGTCAGTATACGAGTACATTTATTTTTCCTTTTCATGGACGGCCGTTGAATTAATTTTCAAAAAGTATTTCAGACAACAAAACTACGTTAGTCACGAAGGGTGACCAATAAAGTTCAATGCCAATTATGGTCGTGGGTAGGTACTCTGGTACTGGCAATAAGTACTGGGAATCCTTGGGCTCTTGGACAACTCATGTGTGAGTACGCCTTTGGGCGAAGAACAGGTTTACAATCTCTTTTAACTACTGGATATACTTCGGCTCCTTAACTTAAGCCTCAAGGTTGACAACATTTAAAAAAAACATGCTAATTTATTGACATGTTTACATTTCACATTTGATATACTTCTCTGTGTTAAGGTATGATTTAAGTATAAGTATAAAAGTACACAACGCAGGTGTGACATTCTTATATTGTACATATAAGGTTATTTATTTATTTATTTATGATATATGTATAATATAAAAAAAATACTGAAATATCGCAACACCAACGCAACACAGAATAAGCCATTTAGTTAAATATTATTAATCAAGTAATTATACTCATTGTAGTTACTGAATTAATTCGAACAGGAAAAACTGGTCGTTACAACATGTCAATAGAATGATCCAATAAAGCCTAAATAATAAATAAAGTTTTTTTTTTTAACATTGCTTACCTGTTTGATAATTCTGTGGATTGCTGTTCGTGCTAGTCTCACTTTCGGTGCGATTCCTTGGCCGAAAAAGCAAATTCCAGGGATTGTAACTCGCAGGTGGTGACTGATTCCCAATTTTAGGCGCGTTTTTGTTAGTAGAATCCATATTTTTAAACTTTTAACTCAATATTAACTTTTATTCAGGAGTTAATAATTAACGTATCGATGAGACTCGTGCGCACTGCGCCGGTAGATAAATGTACAGCTTGTAATAATGACAATAATGTAACTAAGTCAGCGCCACCGACCACAGACCCAAACAATCTTGATAGCGTTGTTTTGATCCGAACGTTCCCGACAGAATACGGAAACGACCGAAGCCATATTTACATTATTGTACAACATTAAATTACCGCTTTCGATGGCACGACTGTCTACAAATGTTGGCCAGTTGTGAAGAAATCTGAGACTAATGGCAAAGGCATTAGCGCCGATCGATTCTGGATTATTATTTCTCTGTCAGCACCATAAAGTTTGTACGCTTTGTAATAATAAAATCGGACTTTGTGCCACTACTACAAAGAAACGATAATGTCATGGGCGTACAAGTTGTAAGTTTGTTAGTGGGCATGAGTGCAGATATTCTAATTCTTTTTTTTATTCTAATTCTGTTTTATGTTTGCTGACCATATGTTTCTTTAAGGATGGGAAAGCGTTCTACTGCACATATATAATGTGATTTTAATTTTTTTTAAAGTAATAATGCGATGATAAATATTTTAAGTAAGCAACAAGCAAATAAATTAGTCAGTACCTATTTGGTAAGGTAAAGAGACATCAATATTATACTTGTGTAATGCTTATAACGGCAACACTTCTTATTGTTATTTTTCCTAACCTTAATGTATCATTGCTGTTATAAATTAATTATTTTCTTTCTTTCTTTCTTACGGAAAATGTGCCAATTAAACCTAGAAATTGAAGCAGTCTGCAAATATCTAGCTTGATCTTGAACATACCTACCATTATGTAGGTTATAATTTTTCTACTACTCAGAAGTAGAATAACATTTTAAGTAGAGATACACAGCGAACTTGAACAAGAAGCCTGCCGGAACTCTCATTGCAGCCTAATCTACAAGCAGCATTGAAACGTGCAAAATGTCAGGCATGCTAAAATCGAAAATAACTTTAGCTTCCTTAAAGATATTAAAAATTAGATTATCTGATACATACCTATTTGATTATAAAAGCGGATTTATTCTATGGCGTTAGGTATTTAAACTCACTTTTTAGTGCTTATCGTTAGATAGTAGAAAAGATAAGAGACAGACTTACAGTAGACAACGTTAGATAGGTATAGATACACATTATGTATTACTTTAAAGGTGGTTTGTAGAATTATATTTACGCTACTTTCATTTATTAAAACTAAGTGCAGTCAGCATCAAAAGTAGCGAATCACTTTTTTACTTTATCGTATTAGCACATTACCTAATTTGTCAAATTTTTATGGTGCTAAGTACCTACGTTGCATTAAAACGCCAAAATACAAAAGTATGCAGTTACTTTTGATGCTAACCGTACCTGTTAACAACTAAATGTTCTTATTTGAGCCTTACATTTTCACTGATGGTATGTTTTATGATTTAATTATTATGTTAAGCATTAAATATCGTATGCTAAAGGGCTAAGGGTCTATGAGATCCCAAACCACAGGGCACTTGTGATCCTGCATTAATTATTTGGTGAATATTGATGAATACAGCAACCAAATGCACAATACGCTTTATTACCTACGCTTTATAAATTTACCAGAGAAAAAAACAGTTGACAATGAAGCTATAATAAAAAATGATGTAAACTTTAAACACTTGGAATTAAACCGCTTGAAAAGAAAAAAAACATATATTTGACCTTCATTATTTTATGAAATAATTATGTTCCCTCTATGTTCCATAAAGTCTCAACAAAGACAACAAAAGATACCATAAATTGTCAAAGTCAATAGTCTTGTCACACCGGCATTCGTTTTATAAACCGAACAATTCAATCGTGAAATTCGTGAATCACAAAGTACAATGGCTTATAATTAATATTGAACCGTTGTTCGTTGTAAAATAAACAAGTTGAAAAGAAAAATAGAATCATGAAGATACCGTATGTCGTATCTGCTAATACACGCGAAGCTTACAGGACATCAGATTTGATGAAAGAGTCTGGTGGGGAGGCTGGTCGCAAAATTGTAGCTGAGGATTTTGAATGGGATGACGGCTTTACCCCGGCGCCATTGACTTACTATGCTGCTCTCGCACTTTCTAGGTCATTTCATCTCATAAACCCTCTGAATAGAATTCTACAGAAAGACGTCGACATGCTCATGGACCTATTTCCTGCAGACATTCCTCTCAAGTGCAGCGTACCTCTGATCAGAGTATGATTTTAAAATAATTTCTTTTTGAATTGGTTTCACCAACATATTTGTAAGATTTATTTCTTTCCAGGACGAACAATACTGGAAAAGGTCTTTCTACTTTAAATTTCCATCACGACTAGAATTGGGGGTATCTTTTTGGAAAGGAAAGTTCTTGTCAGCTTGTCTCCAGGATTACTTGGAGAATGTTAATCCTGATGTGTTCATCGAAGAAGACGCCGTGGAGCTTGCAACTCTCGTAAATATTGGTTATCTTTGTTACTTGCATCCATTTATTATAGTGTCATGCCATGGTACTCGTAATGAAACATGATTTCACACGTATTTTTTTAAACACAGGTGAGCCCTTACATTTATGAATTGGGCTTAAACCAGCTTCAAATTGTCCGCCAGCCTTTGCCTCCCGTTTTGAATGACTACGTAGTCGAGGATACATGCCCCTTTAGCGTCACCAAAGTATTTGACCATATTCCTCTTGAACCAGTGCTGGTCAGACTTTATAACCTCCAAGAAATTTCCTTGGTCTTTGGAATTAACAATGTTCAAGATGGCTATCTGACGCGATATTTCGAATTTAGTATCGCTGACTGTGAATCTTTATGTCGAGGGTTGGAAGACTTGAGACATTTGAAGCTTTTCCGCATCAATCGAAGCAATCTAGATTGTTCGAAAGTGAAAATTATTTTGCAACATCTTGTAAAGAAAGAGTCTATAGAAGAATTGGATTTTAATCATTGTAAGATTGGTGACTACGGAATGAAGGCCCTAGGCGGCTTCATTTACACCCACCCCAACGTGAAGCGAGTGAGAATCGCGAACAATCGTTTTAAGGAGGTAGGAGTGCAGGGCATTGCGTACGCGTTGCAGATGAAACCTGCTGCGCCTATTGAACTATTGGGTGAGTAACTAAGTTAAACAAGTCTGTAAGTACTAATAAGGACCTAACATCTAAATTATACACTAAACCTAGAGCTTTACTGCTAATTGCTAATTTTGTCTTCAAAAGATTTCAGCCTGAACCCAATGTCAATTGAATGTGCGACAATGTTCGCAGCAGCGTTCGTAAGATGCAAAGAGAAACCGCAAACGTTAATAGTCAATTCTTGTGGATTTTACGGAGGATCAGCTGAAAAAGTAACTTTTTTTATTTCTTATACATATTTAAGGAACTTTTAGCTATACATTTAACTCAAGGTGTTATTTATCAAAGACACTTGGGATTATATAGACACTTTAATATGCTATTTGATAGATAAATCGTTATCAAGATATTCAGGTCAAGCGTGCAGCGATTTGGTTTCACAACTACGTAAAAAAGTTCATTTTTAGTAGTTAAAATTATTTTAAAAGGGGATACTGTGACATTGAAACCTAATACCGCTTCCTTTTTAGATGGCGGGCCTTCTTAGTCTTAATCGTGGGCTAACGAGGTTAGACATGGCTGCGAACAATTTGTCTGGTGAAGCGGAGGCGACTCTTATCCGCGCTGTCGAACAAAACCGGGTCATACAAAGGATTGATTTGAGGAGAACTCGTATGTAACACGTTTATTATACAACTCAATGCTACTAATATTACCAATAAAGTTTGTGTTTTTGTGGTGTGTGGATTTAGGTAATATTGATATAATAATAAAGGTAGCTGGACCTTGAGAATAGTGCATAGGTTATATCTTCACCTAGATATTTTCCTAGCACGAACGAAATAATGCAAGAGTTTGGCCAAACAAAAACATCGACAGTTCTGTTATCGATAAGCACATACCACTTCAACGACGAGACATACATACAATCACAGCCTGATATCAACCTAGACGCCGCGAGCCACCGATCTTGTATAAATTAAACTTAATTCGTACACTTCTAACCCGTCGAACGCCCTGCTTACAGTGACGCGTAAATAACTCTTTCAAGGTGTATTGTATTTTTGGTTTGTCTTGATTATAATACCTATAAATAAACAATAAAAAAAAGACACATATCATTTAATTACTCTACTTACTTATTACCAACGTAAAAAAGTTATCAAACTTTTTACGAGTTTATTCATAGACAAAGAAGTATTTGTATGTATGTATATTTCTCTTTGTATAACCTCTATGAAGCTGAAGTGGTACTTATCGATAACAGGACTGTCGACGTTTTTATTTGGTCAAACTCTTACAACGTGTCGTTCGGGCTAGGAAAATATCTAGGTATAGACTTATATCATATCAAAATACGTTTGGTGGCACATATTGAAACTATGACTTTATGCAATTCTTTGAAGTTCTTTTAAATATTGAAAGAAACTTTTCGGTGACCGCAGAATTTTTAATCAGTAGAAAATTAGATACCTATATAAATAAAATTCGGTATGGTATGTATTGTTCATCTTCATCATTGCTGGTCACAGGCTGAATCAAAGTATCAAACTTAGACTAACCTGAGAACCATACCGCAAAGTTTGAGGTCTCGGTCGGAGTAGATTATTATTTGAAAAATACGAAAGTTTGCGCTTGAGTGGCTGTATTTAAATAATTATGTATCAATTAGTGTCATTTGTTCCAGGATATTTATTTATTAAAATAACTATGTTTGGTTCCATTCATTCACCTTTATTAAATTAAATTTTTGATATTGATGAAAGGAAATTAGGTAGCGGCGTAATCAATTTTCGCCTCTGATTTGTAGCGAGTGATAATTGTGGACGAATTGAAATTGTATTCATTGAATCAGGCTTTGGCAAACGTTACGAATAAAATTAATTTCTAGGTAGGTACATTCATGGAAATGGAGCCCCAGCGGGAACCATTTCACGTCGCGTACTGACTTCTTATAATGAATTTATTGCCGGAAACACTACAACTGCAACACTTCATAAGTGCAAAGAAGGCCTAAAAGATACAAAAGTTCATCTGATTCAACAATAAATTGTTGTATGCTTTTATCCAAATATCATATTTTATTTAAATTCTTGAGAGGGTGCGTATTAACTTAGACTATTGACTCTGTGCGTGTGCGTGCGTGTTCATAAACAGTGTAATAGTCTCTTTTCTTTTAAAATATGGGTGTCCAGATCGTGAAAATTTTGTTCCAAAAGACTATTCTAATTTAATTAATAATTTAATCTAATTTAAGTAATAATTTAATTAGTAATTTTGCCGCGTATTCTGGTTTGTTTTTATTAATGACAATATTTACCTCGAGTTTGTATAGCTCGGCTAAATAAATTATGAATAGAGCTGGCTGAGGGGCTAAACAATCACGGTTCGCGATGGTACACTTTGTTTGAATTACAAATAGGTTATTTATTAGGTATATCGTCTTCAAGGAATTTGCTGTCATGAAGTAACACCTGTTTTTCTGACATTAGTACAGTACAAGTGTGTTTGCGGAGGAATTCTCGGATTTAACAGCCGGTAGCTAACGCTTTAATGATATTGGCATGTCAATTGTATCATTTGTCGTATAATAGGATCCAGGCGTAATAGGTCCCAGGTAAGCTTTAGGACTAAAATATAATAAAAAAGCAATGAATGGTTTCAAACTGAGATAAATTGAACATGAAATTTTTAGCGATGCTGCGTTATTCAGCGTTTCTACGGCGTATTATTCCCACCGTTATCTTCTTAGGCAAAATTGTTAGAAGAGGCTCATAGTTCACTTTTTATGAAAACGAAAGGCAATCGAGATGCTGATGGTAGCTAGTTTGATCAAGGCTACTATGACATGTCCTTCCATGGTGGTACGAATTAATAGTAGGAGAATAGATTATAAAATGTTGAGAGACCGGATTATACCTAGGTATACAAAATAAAAAGCAAATATGCATAATTATGAATATGCATGAAAACTGCGAAAATATGTAGATTGTCCAACCAAAAACTCTTTTTTTTAATCAAGATATCTCTACAGTGCATTAATAATTAATTTAAAATATTTTGAAGTGGAAAAATACCGTTCCACATCAACGAAGATAGGTAGCTGAGAAGTATTAGAATTTGGGTGCAACGTTCGCGCTTTTTACTTCCAGAAACATAACAAATATACTTAGTGAAAACATACATCATCACAAGATTTCACGTAAAATATATTTAATAATCCATGAACATGGGCTAAATAGGCAAATGCATTTGCCTAATTATATTTTGTATAAGCCGGTCTCTATTAGTCATATATCTTTATTCCATTAACACAAATAAATTATGCAAATTAATGACGTTTAACTCTATTAGTGCGTTCAAAATGCTCCTAGATTCGCCATCCTATTTAAATTTAGTCTGCTTATTATAAGGCCTAATTTATGTATCGACCTCTTTTTGCCCGTAGATATATCAGATGAGACCCAAGCCAAAATCGACGAGTTGCTTGAACGCAACAGGCTGCTGCTGGGCGAGGAAAGGGAGCCCAGCGAAGAAATACCACCGCTTTACCTCAACGAGCCTGAGTATCTTATCTGGGAGTACAATCCCAACAACCCTAACTATATCCCGGGACGCTATCCCCAACGAGTTCCTGAAGTCTAGTTGCTGCTAGATTTAGGCAAACTCAACCTAACGTTTTTTCATATTTTATGTTTGTCTATGGAATATTGAAGGGAATGATCAAGAATTTCAGTTTAGGGATCATCGAGCTTCTAGCGCTGGTTAATGTGGATATGAGAGAAAGGGGGAAAGGGCATAGTGGTAGAAGCGCGGCGGCTCAAGATAGGTTGGAAAGAACGATTTTAGGCGATTTTAGGGATTTTAGGTATTTTCATCGTATTACTAAAACATACTTATTTAAAAAATGTAACATGTACACTATTGTATACATACGCGATAGAAAATATCTAGTTTTCTTATCATTCAAAAACTTATCACTTGCCGCACAATATTTACGCCGCACTAAGGGTTTGTAGGTATGATTTATAGAGTAAATCATCAAATATCTTACATAACGTAGTGGCACCAGTGATCGACACATTTAAGAGATAGTGGGCTTATTGATAAAATTAAAGTCATTTAGACATCTTTGAACCAAAAGTAACGATTGAGTATGTATGTTTAATTAACACGACAGTTACCAGTTACCGACACTGCAGATTATCACCATGATACCTTCGTCGGCAATTGACCCCCCCCCCCCCTTGTCCCCCTTCTTTGTGCCAGTGCCTCTTTTACTGGTGGCTGATCGTTCCATTACAAATCTGGGGGCACGGCAGTGCCCCCGCCAAGTCGAGCAAAAAAAAATACTATTTTTCCAGTCATCAATAGTAATTAGGTAATTTATTTTCGGACATAGATTTGGACAGGATTTCGACCTATCAAAATTCGGCTAAATTACATATATGCCAAACAAGATTAGGCATAATAAAATTCGTCCATGTTAATACCTTTTGTGCTAAAATAAATTCGGTTAAACCATTGTTCGGCTTATGCAGAATTATGCCGAACTAAAATTCGGCAAGTTTAAGATTCGACATAAATAAATTATGCGAAACCTGTTATGCATAATCAGTTTTGGACATTAAAAAGTATGCCAAATAGATGTCACCCGAGGTCAGAATATAACAATGTAACTACTTACATATTGAATTGCTGTTAAAGCAGTTACATTAATTCTTTGCTGATGTTATAAATATTATTATTATTTTTATATTTTTTTACATTTTGTTTACGAGTAATAACTTTATTATGCAATATGTTCTGAAATTATACGTACAAATTAAATAAATTTAAATTAAATAAAACTATCTACGCCTTTTCCAAGTCTACCTAATGACACCACAGAAAGATCTGCCCTTTCTTTCCCCCTCTTACATTTTTGTAAAAAACCCCAGAAAATCTCTCCCTCCCAAAATTCTGGGCTGTGATCGAGCGTGCCTGGTTCACAGTCGTTAAAATCAATTCTTAAGATCCAGACTATTATCACTACACAGTGGTATCACTCCACATCGCGTGTGGCAAAGCTTCAAACCGAGTCAAGGAATTTAGAGTCTTCAATCATAGTTAATGGTGACATACGTAAAGAAGTATAATTAGAACATGACGTGGAGCGTGACCAAGTCAAAGTACAGTTTGATTGTGCTAACCAAAGTTCACAATGATGCGTTCATTGCTCGATATGATTATTGATTAGTCAATTAATCCGTTTGATATTCTTGTTTATAATTCAGGTGTTTTTTTTTTGTAACAGTAGTGTATTATTTTGGCGGTTCTGTACCTAAACTTGCATTTCTTGGAAAAAAAAAATCTGAATAAAAAAATAGCAGCCGAAACTTTTTACCTTTTCTTTACTTCATTCTACTTACTCCTTTTGTAACTTTGTAATACATAAGGTTGACGTTGGTCAGTTACGTGTGTTGGCGACTGTTTCATAGGAATCACACTAAAATAGCAGTAAGTATTTGTTATTGTTTTTTAAAAAAATATGGCGTTGTCAATTGGAGGACAATTTTACCAGTGTTTAGTAGGTAGGTTTTGCCGTTATACGGTAAAAAATTCTAGAAAACGAAATTTTCAAGCATTTGTCTAAACTGACAGTTCATGAAGTGTCGCCATTCTTTTATTTATACTCTTTTTTAAATACAATGCAAAAAGGATTCAACTCAGTTGAATTATTTTATTCACTTTTCTTAATCTACATTATCACATCACGTTGGCTGCCCCATGAGCTTCACCGCTAGGATAAAAAAAATGTATTATTAAAAATATATAATATTCCCATTTAAGGATTTATCAATTAACAGTTTTATGTGTTACTTTAACGTGGCAGTAATAAGGTGATGCTGAGAGAATCACCAGTGGGATCATTTTATGCGGCGTGGGAGCAAAACAAGGTGTAGGTAGGGCTCATAATGTCCCACTCGCAAAATACCCCACCACCAAAATTACGTCCCTTTCGAAAGTGGTCCCTTATGCAAAACACCCCATCCCCTACGTCCCTTTCTCAAAACGTCCCATTGTTTTCGCGAAAGGGACGATGGGACATTTTGCGTGTGGGACATTATGAGCTCTAATCTAGGTGTATTGTGGGCTGACAATGTGTTAATACTATACAAATGTACACATCAAACATTATATATAACCACTTTATAACATAGCCGCACTTTACTCTATGTGTCCTCTATTCATATGTATACATGTTTTCGAAATTCAAATCATATTCTAAAGTTGTGCCAACTGGCATAAAGCATATTCACCGTCGTTTCCGCCGGTGGTATGCAGCGGACGCGCGGACGACTGGCCAGTATTTCTCTCTTATATATTTTCACTTTTTAGCTTTAGAGTAAAACTGCAAGTAACCTATCACAATTTTAAATTTTTTAACCTCGGAAAAGCTGAATTTTATCTATAAACACTATTGCGTATTTCGTCATTCATTACCTACGACGACCGAATAGCCAAGTGGTTAGAGAACCTGACTGAAGCTTGAGGTCGGAGCAGATATTTTGCATGAATAATACGTAGAAGAACAAGAGTTAAGAGTTAAGTATAATGAGATTAATCCATATCCATCCATACTAATATTATAAATGCGAAAGTGTGTGTGTTTGTATGTCCGTCTTTCACGTCGAAACGGAGCGACGGATCGACGTGATTTTTGGCATAGAGATAGGTTATGGACCAGAGAGTGACATAGGCTACTTTTTATCCCGGAAAAATTCACAGTTCTCGAGGGAACAGTGCGCGATAACCGAATTCCACGCGGATAAAGCCTCGGGCAAAAGCTAGTCTATTATAAAACAAAGTAGTGTTAGTTACACCATTTATAAATCAAGAGTGGCTGGACCAATTCATATGATTTACGTGTTTTTGGATTTGTCTGAGTCAGGAATAGGACAATAAGTAAGTATTAAAAACGTTGGAAAATTGTCTAAATCTAAAATAAAATAAACATTTTCCCATATAACATGTTTTCATGGGTTTCGTAACTGTCAGTTACGGAGCACACCCTACACACAATAACTTGGTTATTTTATATTTGCCTAGAAGAATATTCACTTAAAATGATTGATAAAGCAAAACAACGTTGTTTGATGGTTTGGAAATGCAATTGGACCCGCTAGATAGCGCTGTCGTTTAATTTAGTGTTGAATAAAATTACGCTAGTGAGAAATAAAATTCCTTTAGTTTTCCTCTGTTTGTTTTAAGACTGTCTTTGCTCAGTAGACGCAGACGGAGAAGTAACAAGAAAAATCAAGGATTTGATGAAAACAAAAAAACAAATTCAACAATAATGAGCAAGACTAGAGCGGATAACGCATATCTGCTGAATAAAACGCACCTTCGGTGGTACAAGGGCACAACTATCTAAAAATGTAAAAATCAGAAAATTAAAAAAAAGCGAAATTATGCCCTTTTTCTACCGAAGGTGCGAAAGATCTGACGATTAACGAATCGGACCAAAATCGCATCAGGCCAAAAACGTACCCGTAATATTCACAGTGCAAGAGCTACCCTCAAGCATGGACAAAAGTTTCAAATTCCCGTCGCATGAGATACGTTCAGTGGTCAAAGGGGTTTGATTCTCAGTCGTTTGATGTACTCGTATATCGTCAAACGAAACTACGTTTGTGCGGACATAGTTTATTCGATTTCAACGGTGCCGGCCAATTATCCTTGCACGTGCGTGAAAATCAACAAGACTGATAACCTTAGCGATTCTGATTATAGAGTTGGAGATGACGGTTTAGAATCAATGCTCAATGTGAATGATTAGAGCGGCCACATACACTCGGAATTCCGTTTAGGAATTTCGATTTGAAATATTGTATCGGGATTCCGTTAATATCACACACGTGTAGTACCTTTCAATTCGGAATAACAAGGCTCAGTTGTACAACGCTAGTTATTGAACTAAAACAATTATGTACATTGCTTACCCGCGACCTTATCGATACCGCCTACGTACACTGGTACAAGTGCCAAATCATAATAATTACAGGAGAGCTGTTCAATATTTCCGCAACCTATAACATTCTCGTTTGACGATATAATTTTTCGAAATTTTTGATTAGTTCAAAAGAAAATACAGGTAAAAGTCCTTGTAAACCTGTATTCATGGAATTTTTAAATTTCTTTTAGTTTTTACCAGTGTACGGCGTACGTAAATTACTGATTTAACGATATTTTAATTTGTTATTTATATAATTCGGTGAATTACTTAAATTAAAGCATAGCTTGCAATGAATAACAAAGCAGATGCTCTTTTACGTTCATTTATTGATTTTTAAACGTTTTTATCACTTGCATCAATATACGCAATGTACTTGTACAGTAAGCGTCAGAGAAAATTTGGTAATGACATCCAAGCGTTGAATATTTTTGTCTTGCTTCGCAGAAAGCGAGTTAGCCTAGTGGTTAGTTAATTGGCCTCGGAACGCTTAGGTTCCTAGTTCAAACCCCTCATTTTGAAATCTTTTGTTTTTTTAGTTTTTATTAATCACTTGTCGTTGATTATTATTTAAGAGATCTTTGTTAAAGTAGGCATAACGTATAAAAAAAGATAGGTATGTTGCAAACACAATATTTGTTTATTTATTTACATTTGTAGGCTATGTTTTGTATCCATAGATTTCTGGTTCAGTAAGGTCAACAACAAAGATTATTTGACTTTTTCTCTCAAACAGAAATTTAATAAACACAATATTAATTATTTTATCAAAAGTTAGTCTAATACAGATGATTACAGATGATTGTTAGCTAAGTGTCATTAAAATCGGTTCACCCGTTAGGCAGGTAATAGAACTTTGAAATTACAAAATCTAAATTATATATTTAAAGCCCAGTCAGACCTGCAAGAAAAAACATGCCAAGTTGCATTACATTGCGGTACTCGATTGGTCACTTCGCTTCGAACGCGTTGGCTTTACGGCTTCCCAATGTAATGTAACTTGCACGATTTTTCTTGCAAGTCTAAAACGGGCTTAACAGGTTATTATATTCTGAAGTAAATTACCCATCTGAGTAAAAGTACATCAGCAGCGCATACCCATCTTCATTAGGATTGTGCTTAGTTGTGTACAAATAGGTACTAACATATCCTTATGTGAATTTATTTCCTCTCTGTCATCCCCTGGATTACAAGAAAACTACATTTGAAGATAATGGCATTTTATCCGCCTAAGAAGGGATTTCAAACAAACATCATGCGGGGCAGGTATAGGCATATTTATCCTACTTCCTACTAATATTATAAATGTGAAAGTTTG
This sequence comes from Choristoneura rosaceana, assembly GCA_037349165.1. Lineage (NCBI taxonomy): Eukaryota > Metazoa > Arthropoda > Insecta > Lepidoptera > Tortricidae > Choristoneura > Choristoneura rosaceana. The sequence goes on from JAZBNJ010000026.1 coordinate 7,620,156, forward strand.
TGAGTGAGTGAGGATGTGAGTGAGTGAGGATGTGAGTGAGTATGTTTGTTACTTCTTCACGCTAAAACGGCTAGACTGATTTGGATGAAATTTGGCAAAAAGTTAGTTTATAACCTGGATTAAAACATAGAATACTTTTTATCCCGATATTCCCACGGGATAGGGATAAAATCTCGAAATAACAACCGCTGGGCTTGGAGTCATGAAATTTAGTATGTAGGTAGTTGGACGTTTGGAATTACTTATAGGTGACTTTTTGACCCGATATTCCCACGGGATACCTAGGGATGAAATCTCAAAATAACAACCACTGGGACTAGAGCCATGAAATTCGGTATATAGGTAGCTGGACCTCTGAAATACTACATATGCTATTTTTTAACCCGATATTCCCACGGGATAGGGATAAAATCTTGAAATAATGACCGCTGGGCTTAGAGTCATGAAATTTGGTATGTTGGTAGTTAGCCGTCTGGAATAACACATAGGCCACTTTTTGACCCAATATTCCCACGGGATACCTAGGGATAAAATCTAGAAATAACAACCGCTGTGCTTAGAGCCATGAAATTTAGTATGTAGATAGCTGGACCTTTGAAATAATACATAGGCTATTTTTTATCCCGATATTCCCACGGAATATGGATAAAATCTCGAAATAACAAATGCTGGGCTTAGATTCATGAAATTTGGTATGTAGGTAGTTGAACGTCTGAAATAACACATAGGCTACTTTTTTATCCGGATATTCCCACGGGATAGTTTTATAACTAAGGGACCGAATACATCCCCGTTTTATTAGTTTACGCGTGCGAAGCCGCGGGTAAAAGCTAGTATTTTATAAAGGCAACGTGCTCAACTTTTACAGGTCACGTAAGTCATTGAAACGAATCCACCACTTACCTACCTATATCGAACGAAATCAAACGAAATATTTAAATGGCTTCTCTGGAAATACCTACTCGTAGACCATGCTTTTATTACTCTCTTACGACATACTTATCGTGTGAATTATTTCTTTCTTTGTTATTAATGTATAGGTTTGCCAACATGAAAGCTGCCCTACAGAAACTTTGTACAAAAATAAATAAAAGTCAAAAAAACGACGACCTTAATTTTAACCGACTTAAAAAAAAGGTGGAGGTTATCTATTCGGTTGTATTTTTTATGTTTGTTACGTATTATCTCAGAGCTCCGTCATTAGTGAACCGTTTTGAAATAGTAGATTGATAACCAAGGGAGGAAAGTGACCCATGTCACCTGAGATATTTCTGGTGCTCGAACGAAGTGAGAGCGCCAATAGTTCGAGGAGAAATGGGTTATTTCACCCGAGTTAGACACTCTACTTTTCATTTCGACTGTGAGGAAACTAAAATACTACAAAAAAACGAGAATAATAATAAATTCAATTTACTTATACCTATCCAACCTCCAACGGTACCTTTTCGACTGGCCACTTGCCATGGCCGACTATAAAAAAAAATCGAGTTGGTCACGACATGCATCTGCCGAAACGTGAAAAAAAAATGTCATTGACGTAACTCAATTATCTTCGATGTTGTGGCTAGCCTAAAAATTAAAAAAAAAATTACTTTCCACCCTAGAGGAGAAAACGCAATTTTCCATCCATAAAAATTAAACTTTCCGAACAAGAGAGATGAAAATTTTTTTTTCGTTCTTTTAATAAGCTTTAATAAGCTATAAAGCTTTTCAATTGGCCCTATAAGCGTCAAATCAGGATCTGATGTTTGGATCCCAAGGAAATCGAGGGAACTCTTCAAATATTGTAGGGACACTTATGGTAATTTATAAATTTATGCGTTTGCTCTTGAAAATGAACACTTGGTGAAGTGGAACTGATGACGAAGATAACATTTCACTAGCGTGGCTACTACTCAATGCAAAGTACTTCACAGGTTGAAATTCAGTTACCTCAACCACAGAATATATAATAGTACTAACGTACCTCAACACAGTCGCTCTGCAATTAATGCTCGTCGTAATGCATATGGTGAAAGGTGACGTGCAGTTGACATTAAACTATTGCATCTTAGATTATTTACACTAAAAAGCGTGAAAAAAAATTTACTTATGACAAGAAATTGAACCGGCTACACAAACCATGAAAATAATTTTCTCAAGTCAGTGCTTCAGCACGATCCAGCAGGAGGGGTTGAAACCCGTTATACTCGTATGTAGGTAAAGTTGACGACTAATACCTGCTGTGATGGATAGAAAAATATTTCTATGGCTTTTTTTGTAGTCGGTTAAATTTTTTGTTATACATTTATGAGAAAATCCACGGAATTCGGTTATCCTGCGCTGTTCCCTCGGGAACTATGCAATTTTCCGGGATAAAACTATCCTAAGTCCTTTCCCGGGACTCAAACTATGTGTATACCGAATTTCGTCCTAAACTGTTTAGCGGCTCGGCCTACCTGACCCCTCCTCTATATACACCTATGGATCCAGCATAAATATCAACTTACGAGCATGAGAAGTGAAAATACAATACAATATAATGACTCTTTATTGTACACCAGGAATAGTAAGAAGTTTAAGGGCAAAGATGCGATGCTGTTTACAAAGGACCACTTCAGCTATCTCCTCGAACGGGTCTCATATAGCCTTACCACTTTGGCTCATTAATGGCCGAACAACGTCTTCACTTTATTTTAGCCTAAAACCCCTATAATATACTAAAGTCGTATAACTATTAAAGTCGTGAACTGAATCGAAATATTCATACCTTATCAGCATAATTGTGAAACCTATAGGTATGTATTTAAATATATGAAAAACCGTTTTTTTTGTTTTAACGGATTTACTAAAATTTGAACAACACTTAAAGTAAACGTACGAATGCCAGTCACTTTATCAATAGTGGGTATCTTTAATCTTACGTCATTAGCAATAGAGATCACAGCGTTGTCGTTGATAGCGCAGCCGACTATTGTGCATTAGCGTATCGAGCAAATGAACGTTTACCTTATGGTCTCGAATCTCGAATCATGAATGACTCCTCAAAGCCTCCACACCACTGCTAGATATACACAAATATATGTATCTATAACCAACCGACATTTATTTAAATGTACCTTATTTCTAAAAGTAAATCAGAAAGCTCCGTACAAAACGCAGCGTAATACATTATAGGTACGTGTGTGGCCCAGAACCGGGGATAATATTAAAAACAGAGGCTCTATATGTCGATGGTAATTGGATCATCATGGTCCTACTTAATTAAAATCAAAACTTAACTTTTTTTTCCAAAAAACTTAATCGGAACTTCAATGTACACCATCCTAGAACCCAACTGACGTCGCCTGTCACGCTACAAATATCAAACATTTTGCTTTACATTGCTTCTTCGATTAGGTTGTGGAATAGGTAAACTTTAAAAAGTAATAAAAATAAAAACTAATTATTTTCAAAAGTCGCTGAAGGAATGTTGTTCAGTTTGATGAGTACGATCTATGTTTTAATTATTTGCCCCTGATACAGGCCACACCCGATATAATATCATTTGTAGAAGATCGATTTATATTATGAATAGCGAGATTTGGGTGATCCACCTTTAGTGAGTTCGCGTAGCACTTAAAGCAATTGTATACAAATTAATAGATTCATAAACGAAGCCTTCAGTATTCACCACAATATAGGAATTAATAAACATATATTTCTATAATTATAAAAGAGTCACGTGACGAACTGCCAAATAACACCCCACTAAAATTAATGGTGCTACAGTTTTGAAATTTGGCATTATGTGGGTAGGTAACTACATAATTTATGCCGGGAATCATACTAAAGGTGTACCAAAAACGGGTTTTTCTGAATTCCCGCGGGAATGGGAAGTAGATAACTAACTTTGTTTTTAGTCTTTAAGCGCCTTATGCTAGTACGTACCTATAATTATCATAATCTTAAATCAGTTTAGTAATATCAAAAACGTATGTACTGCAAACTTAAATTAGTGAAGTATAAACACTAAATCTATTTTTTTAGGAAATTAATCATTATTTAATACCGTATTGGATGTTTTTAAAAAAAGTCTATGCTTTCTTTTTTTCGAAATTTTGGAAAAATTATGGTTTTTCCTACTCAGAAATACTGAGTGTATGAAAAAAACGTAGCAAAACTGACATTTTAAACTAAGGGAATCGATTGTGTTCTTGATTCTGAATAGGAAAAACCATTTTTTTTTTCAAAAGTAGTAAAGGAAAGGATACACTTTCTTTTTGAAAACGCCCATTTCTTCATTACAAACGTTGTACACCAACGACGGCGACAACGATGACCTAAGCGTTAAACTGTCATCTAATCTGTAATAGTCATATTACGAGAACATTTTTTTGCTGATACGGCCGCTAGAGGCGTTGCCAATTTGACCGTGGTAATTAACGCGGTTTAGTAACGAGATCGAGACTTTTTTGCGTTAAAAACACAGCTTTGTGAATAAAAGTGAAAGGTATTTTGAAGATACTACCCTAAAAAGAGGCTCACTGATTTAGACATGTAATAAAACCATTTTGCTTCAAAACCGTTTAGCTACAAGTTATATTGCAATTTAATTTCAAATCTGAGTGCATGCTTACACTGAAAAAAATGTTAGGTTGGATTTACCAGATTCCGCGTAAATGTTACCAAAGTTTTCGGTTGATTTCGGTCCTATCACGAATTTTTGTTGATTTTACCAAACTAATTAAGTTGTGTTATACCAAATTTATTTAGTAGATTACACCAATGTTTTGTAGTACTCTGTAACATTTTTACCAAAGTAATTAAGTAATATTTCTCACCAAAGTACTTTAGTATAATTTCTTACCAAAGTACTTTAGTAAAATTTCTAACCAAAGTACTTTAGTAATTTTTTTACCAAAGTACATTTGTAAAGTTTCTCACCAAAGTACTTTAGTAAAGTTTCCCACCAAAGAACTTTAGTAGAAATCTAACCAATGTACTTTAGTAAAAATGTATATTAATAGTTTGGTGGAATCTACCAAACAGATATTTTCTATTTTACCAAACATACTTGTCTCTTTTTACCAAATATCTTTTGCACGTTTAACAGAATTACCGAAGTTAGTTAGTAGAAAATGCAAAATTATTTGGTAAAATCTACGACAAAAATTTGGTAAATAGCGCTTACTATATGGTAGAATGTATTAAATCAGTTTGATAGAAAAAACTGAACTTAACTTGTAAGTATAATCTATTTTGTTTGGTAAACTCTAACAAACAAAGTTTAGCAGTATTTACTAATTAGGTTCGGTTTATTTTATCAGCATTAGTTTGATAATAATTACCAGATTTATATTTCAATTACTACCAAAGGTTGTTTGATACATCTACCAAATGTGTCATGCAGTTCTCATCAAAGTTAGCTTAGTAAAATCTATCAGGATGTGTAACGTGCTTTTTATCAGAGATAATATTGTATTATCTACGAGAAGTGTTTCGCAGATTTTATCATATGTAATTAAGTGTTATCTATCATGTGTTTCGTATTTTTTCCTATTTTTTTTGGTAATATCTAACATATTTATACTGTAGTCTTTACCAAACTTTTACTGGTAATATTTGCCATATTTTATCAGTGCTTGTTTTGCGAATTGTGCTGGTCTTAGTTTAGTAAAACATACCAAATAAGTATTGTACATTTCACTGGTGTTAGTTTGGTTAATTTACCCAACTAATACTAGTAAAATGTACAAAACTTTTTAGGTACGTATTACCAAACACATTTTGATTTCCAGAATATTAATAGGGTGTGGTATCATTGATGATTAGAAACATACTTAGTAGCGAATCTGCAATATTGCTGACATGGTATGAGAGTAAAAAAACTACATAGTTATTCTATGTAGTTTGAGGATATTTCCTCGCCACACCCTAAAAATATAGTAGAACAAAAAAGCTTACAGAATCTGAAAAAAAAAATGTTTTAAGACCGTTTAACCAACACTTCAAAAATATACAGGATTATTGGTCACTCAACGTATTCCTTTTTAGGTAGATACAGTAAGGTTCATTTTCAGTTAAAAAGGTCATGTAGGTTATCGAAAAATCAGCAGTTTCTAGAAAGTGAACATTTATAAATTGTCTTATTTTTCTCAGATAACTGTTAAAAGGAATATGTCGAATTACCAGTCACTTCATATAATATACTTAAGGGCTTAGTAAAAACGGTGGTTTAAAGCAAAATAAACCAATTTTTGGTACATGTCATAAAATTTATTTTATCAATTAGTAATACAATAATCACTAGAATAGATCACACAGAATTTTCAACAGAACTGAAGCGAGACATTTAAAACAAACAAACATTTTTATAAAATGTATGTATATACTTAACAAATTACTTATGTATGTATGGATATCTCTTTATTGTACATAAAACACGGAGTAACAAGTAACTGAACAAAGGCTAACTTATCCCTTAAAGGGATCTATACCAATTAACCTTAGGGCGATTGGCAGGACATCGGAAAAAGTAGTAGACACACGCAAATAGAAGTTAAAAGTACTAAAATCAGAAAATATCTTATTCCAAGTCGGAAATAAAAGATGAGATTTTATAAAAATATTTTTGCAGAAATAGCCAATTTGAACGGCTTCTGCAAGATACTCAGCGCCCAGATAGTCAAGTTATATAGTTAACACATTATAATAATGCCAAGTCGGAGATAAAACATGAGACAACTGAAAGCTTTTTGTCCGATTTTGTGTCAATTTTATAAAAATATTTTTGCAGAAATAGCCAAATGTAAACGGCTTCTGCAGGATACTCAGCGTCCAGAAAATGAAATGTTTTAAAGCATACGTCCAGCGCTTTCAGGAGCGTGTCTAATTTGTAAAGGATGTCGTCGTATAATTTGATGTACCAATTTTAATAAAAATAATTAATATTTAAGTGGATCGTGAAGCAACGGCAAAACTAGTATTTTCATACAAACTGCGATAACGATTACAACCCTTCAATTTCTTACACATTGTCAGTCAACACAAAAGCTTGGTTGTACCTAGGTTCCGCTTTTTTTGATATCATTATTGGATTTAATTATATTATTTTTGTTCTAGAGTTATCATACAAAACAATGTCGGTTGTAATCTGTTTATTGATGTTTAATAAATAATATTTAAAAGCAAAACATAAACATCTAGATTTTGGTCTGGATGTGAGTACCTATATCAAAAATTGGTCGAAATTAGAGTTAACGTTTAAGCTTGAAACACACAGAGAGCGGTGGCGGGGCGGTGCGGCGCGGCGCGGCCACGGTATCGGTTGAAATATTCGAGCTAACGTGAAGGAGGGCACTCAGAATACCGCGCGGGAAATAAGCTTGGCGCGGTATTCTTTGTGTCCTCTTTCATGTTAGCTCGAATATTACAACCGGTACCACCTCCGCGCCGCGCCGCACCGCTCCGCCTCCGACGTCAGTGTGTTTCTAGCTTTAGGGGGTGGAAATCGTTATCGCCGTTTGAGTGGAAAGTCGTTATCTCACAATAGTGTTAAAAGTGAAATTATATCTTTAAGTACATGAAGAATGAAACTATTCATTGCTTTTTTATACTTGTTTTTCTTTACCACTATATCTTGGTACTTTACTCTCACTGTTGGAAATATTTTAAAGCCAATCGCCACGCAATAGCAGAAGTCTCTAACATCTGAAATATAAAAAAAAGATTTTTCACTTCTCATGCTCGTAAAGTTCGTGTTTATGCTGGATCTAGCCGACATAACCTAACCAACAAAAAGTTGGAAAACCCCCGACTTTGTCACTTTAAAGTTCAATATCTCAAAAACGGCTTAACCGATTTTGATGAAACATGTCTAAGAACCTTCGCTAGAAAACCTGCTATCAAATAAAAAAAAACAGCATTCAAATCGGTCCACTCGTTTAAGAGCTACGGTTCCACAGACAGACACACAGACTGACACACAGACACACATAGCGGTCAAACTTATAACACCCCTCTTTTTGCGTCAGGGGTTAATAAAATGATTTTTTATGCTCTACAATACAATACAATACAATACAAATATTTTTTATTGCACACCACATATCAGTACAAAAAATATATAATATAAATATAAATTCAGGCAAACAATAAGCGGTTCTATCGCTTAAAAGCGATCTCTTCCAGACAACCATTTGGGCACAAGATCTTATGATTAGGTATGTCAAAAATAGGCTCACTTTAATTGCTACGATATAACTATTTGATGCTGAGGGTGACTGTTAGGAGTAGGTATGTAGCAAGACTGGCTCAATGATAACTTTCGTATTGTAATATAAAGAGGAGTCATGATGTTATTTTTTTAAAAAAGGTAGTACAGACAAAAATACTCACATGAATAATATTTTGGAGTTGGATCAACAATATTATTTCCTTAAAATTGGGAATCAGCTCCTTCAGTTCAGTTTCTTCTATGCAGTCAAGCAATTTGAACGAAATCTGGTTTTCTAAAAAGACAAAGAGATAGGTTATATGTATGTACATCATATTCTTTTAGCTTATTATTTTTAGGTTCAGTTACTCTAGGGTGGAGCGTATTTTATCTTTTTTACATTTCGGATGCTGAATAGTGCAAAAAAGTAAAAAGTCGGATTTTGTTGAACGGTTTGAAAAAATAAAAATATTTTAAACCACTTTTGGCCTCCTACTCTCTTCCAAAAATTCGAAAAACTATAGATATTACATGGATATTTTTTACGTATAATGCTTGTAATAACTATCACTTGTTCGAAGTTTCTTTTCAATTAGTCTATTTTTAAGGCCAATAAAACTAATCTGGTAAATTTTACTAAAATTAGTTTTGTAAATTGATCAAAGCAAAAATTAGGTACCTAACCACTATTTCTAGGTCGATATCTCGCTTTATATCTCGCCATGAGATAGAATCCAATTCATTTATACTATAACAACTAAAGTATTACAGCGTGGAAGTGGAGGAACTGCATGAACACGCATATTTTGCATATTAAGCTTAGCTATTGTAAGGTTGCGGGTGAGCAAGGAAATTCTTTTAGTTCATTTAACTAAAGGATAATTATTATTATTGACAATATGGGTACTAATAATTATAATATTATCGATTCACATAGGTACTTACCTTCGAAAATTGTTATGGTAGATTGAGATAGCCCCCATTCCTTCAAATATTCGGCGACCCCCACACTTAATTCATCTTCGAGATCACTCTCCATAGCTGGTTTCACACTAAATTCGTAACAAATTACTATTAAATGAAGAAAATGCAAACAATAGGACAAGAACGCAAACAGGACCGACTCACTGACTAACTGACGTGACGTAACTGAACGAGCGAGCGCGCGAATGAAGTGAGGCGTGGGGTGAGGCGAGCCCGGCCGGCGGCCCGCGTGACTCTAGCGCAGCGCAACTAAAGTTGCCATATGTACGGATTTGTCCGTGCGTATACGGATTTTGTACGTTTAAAACGGATAACTCAAGAATATGGATTTTATACGGAATTCAATTGAATTGGCTTATATACGAATTTTTTATACGGAAAAGCTAGAACACTAATATTTTTCAAAATATCGAATGATTCGATGCATGCTTGGAGGAATTAGTCCTCCGAGGATGCATGTAATACTTACTACGTTAAGTAAGTACGTACCTACTAAGTACTTAAGTCTACTTTACGAGAAAAAAACTTCGTCAGCAAAGCAACATTTGAAAGTTCCCGAAAAACAGCTTTAAAACACTTACCTAACGCTAAAAACACTACTAAAAGAATACTGCGACTTATTTAAATGCAGGAAAAAGCTGGATTCCTTATTTTAATTCTTAATGTATAATATATTGGATTTCATACGGAATTTAGCTGAAGTTAACTGTACGGATTTCATACGAATTTTTGATATTAAATTAAAATACGGGCTTTTAGTCTCTAGCGTATGGCAACACTGGCGGCAGGTCGTCTTGCTCCGCAGGGCAGTAGGATGGAACTATGTTTACATGTCTATGTGTGTATGTGCGAGGCCATTTTAGGGTTCCGAACCAAAATCCTACTTAATAATAGAATAGTTATTTGACCTACTTCCTACTTATTATAAATGCGAAAGTGTGTTTCTGTGTTTGTATGTTTGTGTGTTTGTCCTTCTTTCACGCCGTAACGGAGCGACGGATCGACGTGATTTTTGGCGTAGAGATAGTTTATAGGCCCGAAAGTGACATAGGCTACTTTTTATCTCGGAAAAATGCACAATTCCTGAGGGAACAGCGCGCGATAACCGAATACCACGCGGGCGGAGCCGCGGGCAAAAGCTAGTATTATAAATGCGAAAGTGTGTTTGTATGTTTGTCCGTCTTTCACGTCGTAACGGAGCCACGGATCGACGTGATTTTTGACATAAGTAGAGATAGTTTAAGGGTCCGAGAATGACATAGGCTACTTTTTATCCTGGAAAAATGCACCGTTATTAGTATATATGGGTATGGATGTCGTATAACTTCGCATAGTAGGTACTCAGCTGTCAGCTATCAGATAAGACTGTAATTACTTGATGACTAACAGAATTGCTACACCTACAGAATACATAATTTTTTTTAAATAAACATAATATGTTATAAAACGTAGACATGGACCCTCAGTGCGCGAGTTTGACTCGCATTAAATTGTTCATTTATGTAATATCAAATGAGTCTACTAATAATTACGACCTGTCCTAGTAAATAACTGCAAATAACTTCGAGACCAACACAGTAAAAATCGGTCAAGTGCGAGTACGAACGACTCGCGCATGCAGGGTTCCGTACGATGCGGTCGTGTCGTTTTATTACAGAGTTCCTATGGCCAACGTCTAATTTCATCATCAGATCAGCTCTACGTCATAATAATATTGCATTGCCATCGAATTTATACACATGTCATCCTGCAGGTGGTAGAACCTTGTGCAAAGTCCGCCCGGATTGCTACCACCATCTTGCTCGCTAATCCTGCCGTGAAGCAGCAGTGCTTGCACTGTTGTGTTTCGGCAGAGTAAGACAGCCGGTGAAATAACTGGAACTTGAGGTATTCCAACTTAGGCCTCTAGGTTGGCAACGCATCTGCAATACCCCTGATGTTGCAGATGTTTATAGGCGGTGGTGATCTCTTACCACCAGGAGACCCACTTGCTCGTTTGCCTTCCAGTCGAATAAAAAAAAAACATGCAAACAAAAATTTCAGCTAAATCGGTTGAAGATAGCCACTTCAAATTTAAGTTGAAATATTAATTCCACCCCAACAAACAACTAGTTACATTACTAGTTAATAAAAACATGTCACCAAAATGTAAGCACTAGGACTAGGTGCAAGTATTTTGAATAAATAATAATTTGAAATTCTCATCCTCTTTGGCTGTCGCCCTGTAGTAGGCTGAATAGCGCTTCAGACTTATGCCATGCTCGCGCCAGAAAAAAATTACAATTTAAAAAAAATAATTAGCGCGGTAATTTCGGCCGACGCACGGCGCGTACTTATTATTATTAGTGAATTAATCATAACCTGATTTTAAATTTTGACCTTGTACCTAAATAAATATTGTTACTTAGTATAAATTACAACGGACATTTTTTAGTGTAAAAAACATTAAACATAGCGGCTGTGAGTGCTTTATTGAAGTCGGATTTTGTGAAGTGTGTGTAGTGTGTGTCGGAGGTTTGTGGATCATAAATTGTTATTTAGTCTTAATGCTGCACACAAAAATAAACCACGGCCTTAGAGATAATTATTATACTATCGAAGGTTTTATAAAATAGCGCTAATAAAATCACAAATTAATAAGTAGTTAAACATTAAAAACAACATAGGGTCACTCGCGTTACCCCTAGCAACTGACGGCCGAATCTTAGCAGCCTAGCAACCAAAAACCGCCGAATGAAACACGTTTCTTGTATGAAGACCCCCCTTAATTTTTAACTTTATTTCATTTTTAGTATTTGTTGTTGTAGCGGCCACTGTAATACATAATCTGTGAAAATTTCAAGTGCCTAGCTATTACGGCTTAAGAGATAGAGCCCTGTGACAGACGGACAGACAGACAGACAGACAGACAGACAGACAGACAGACAGACAGACAGACAGACAGACAGACAGACAGACAGACAGACAGACAGTGGAGTCTCAGTAATAGGGTCCCGTTTGGCACCCTTTGGGTACGGAACCCTAAAAATGATAAAAATCAACTGAACTGTAGTAAATTCGGGACAGCATTGGACTCTAGAAGATCACAGAAGAAGGGGTTCTAAACATAAAGTTGTAATAATAATGATGATGGTGATGGTGATGGTGAATATAAGAAGTAATAAGATGATTTATATTTATTTTGTAAGTAAATTATACGCAATGTGCTTTACTTACAAAATAACACAATAATAATACGTAATTTGCTACATAATACTTGAGCGTAGTTTAACAAAAAGGAGCTAAAGCACTGTCATGATATTCTTTAATATCGCTTTTGTTCCTGCTGAAATTTAATCCGAAATTGAAAAAATATTTCTTGCGGGTTGGATTGGATCCTTTTTGCTAAACTACGTCCACAATTTATATTTATACATTTAATAACTGTCGTGGACTCATCCGCTCTCATTCCGTTTAAAAATATTCTACTCGTAGCTCCTGCTATGAAGTTCAAGTTTTTCCATTCCAAATTACTTACATCAAATTTGGTACAGTGCTTTAATTGTGATAATTTAACTATTTGTATATGATTAATGATCATCACATTCAGATTCAAATTGGCGATTAAAAACTATGAATAACATACAGAATATATCTTAAGTAATTTTTTTTATAAAATTTCAGTTTCTTGCAGAATGTTTATCTCTGCCTCTTTAGGTATTTGATAGGAAGGTAAGTTTCTGTTTTAAGCAAAATAGGATAAGTTTTTTTATTGTTTTTAAATTATGATATGGAAAATAGTAAAGTTAATCTCGCTAATCCATACTAATATTATAAATGCGAAAGTAACTCTGTCTGTCTGTCTGCCTGTCTGTCTGTCTGTCTGTCTGTCTGTCTGTTACGCTTTCACGCCAAAACCGCTGAACCGATTTTGATGAAATTTGGTACAGAGATAGACTAGACCTTGGGAAAGAACATAGGCTACCTTTTATTCCGAAAAAAGGCTTGAAGGGGTTGAAATAGGGGATGTAAGTTTATGTGGAAGTTCGTAATTTTTAAAGATAAAACCATGAAACCTGGCATTTAAGCAGTTAATAAGAAATAAGTAGATATTTGTTCGAGCATTTTTGAAAATTCGGCCTGTGAGGGGATGAAATAGGGGATGAAATTTTATATGGAAGGAAGGAAAAATACTTCCCAAAATAACTATTCAACGCGGACGGAGTCGCGAGCAAAAGCTAGTATTTATCATAAATGCGAAAGTTTGTAAGTCTGTATGTTTGTTTGTTACCTACCTCTTCACGTCTTAACCGTTGAACCGCTTTAGATTAAATTCGGTATGCAGATAGTATATAAGTCCCGGAGAAGGACATAGAATAGTTTTATCCCGCAAAATTGCATAGTTCCCGCGGGATAGCATTAAATCAACTCTACGTGAACGGAGTTGCGGGCAACAGCTAGTTAATGAATAAGTGAAACTAATATAGGTGTCCGACATTTTAATTAGAATTAAGTTTGAACCGAACACTAAAAAAAGCAATTCAAGTAGGAACTATATTTTGACCCCAACCTTTCTAGTTTTGTAAGTTCAACCACGAGGTCTTGTTATATTTATCTTATTTTTATGATAAAATCAACCAAATCAAATTGTCGAGATGTGTTTTGTAAAATGTACAATACTCTTTGTTAATTTACACCATGCACTCTGGTAATAACTATAATTTGACCTCAACCTTTTTAGTTTTGTAAGTTAAACCACGAGGTCTTGTTATATTTATCATATATATTTATGATAAAATTAACCAAACCAAATTGTTGAGATGTGTTTTGTAAAATCTACAATACTTTTTGCTAATTTGTACCATGCACTCTGGTAGGAACTATAATTTGACCTCAACCTTTTTAGTTTTGTAAGTTCAACCACGAGGTCTTTTTATATTTATCTTATTTTTATGATAAAATCAACCAAACCAAATTGTTGAAATGTGTTTTGTAAAATGTACACTACTTTTTGTTAATTTACACCATGCACTCTGGTAGGAACTATATTTTGACCTCAACCTTTTTAGTTTTGTAAGTTCAACCGCAAGGTCTTATAATATTTATCATATATTTATAATAAAATCAACCAAATCAAATTGTTGAAATTTGTTTTGTAAAATGTACAATACTTTTTGATAATTTACACCATGAACTCTGGTAGAGATTATATTTTGACCTCAACCTTTTTAGTTGTGTTGGTTCCACCGCGAGGTCTTGTTATATTTATCATACTTTTATGATCAATTCAACCAAACCAAATTGTTGAGATGTGTTTTGTAAAATATACAATACTCTTTGTTAATTTACACCATGCACTCTGGTAGGAACTATATTTTGACCTCAACCTTTTTAGTTTTGTAAGTTCAACCGCGAGGTCTTGTTATATTTAACATATTTTTATGATAAAATGAACCAAACCAAATTGTTGAGATTTGTTTTGTAAATTGTACAATACTTTTTGTTGATTTACATAAAAACTCTGGTACCGCCTTCAACCTTTTTAGGTTTGTAAATTCAATAGCGAATTTTTGTTATTTTTATCATAGTTTCCATGTAATTCAGCCAACCTTAGTTAATTTGGTAAATTCAACACACCATTTTTTTCAGTGTAGGTATATATAACCAATAGTGCAGCGCCGTAACGACAATGTTCCATCTGGATTGCCTAATTTTTGCGCGATATCAGTCCGTCCAGGTACGAGTACTTACAATATTATCAGTTGTATCCTGTAAGAGGATAAAAATTATAATACAGGTGTTTTATTTTATCAGTACCTAAATGTGTCCAAATAATATTTTGTAACAAAGATAATCCTACCATTAACGTAGGTACACAAATAATAAACGACGAGCATGATGTCGCGATGTTAGGTATATCAACAACAATATCAACTAACTAAGCATCGTGATATTTTAATTATGACGACATATAAGTATGTAGAGTCTAAGGAATTATTGTTTTTAGTGTTATAAGCAACACTTCTTATTATAGGTATGAAAAACGTAGGCGACGAAGAATTGTTTATTTTGGGCCTTAATTAACCTCTAAAAGGTCCGGCGCCTATAAAACTCTGAACAAACAGATGTTGTAAAATACAAAACGAGTAAAATCAATAAAGTGGCATTTATTCGGCGGGAACTTAAAGCCCAATTAAATCGAAACGAAATGAAACGGACACGACGCGACTAAGCTCGTGCAAAGTACTTTGAAGTTGATTAAACCCAAATTACCGGACGATTCACTTGATAATAATATAAATGTTTACCCTCGCAGTGTGAATTACCTATGTGCCTAAATATTATTCGCTAGATAGAGCGTCTTTAGGGATTTGAATTAATACCAGAAGTAGATATCGTACTGAGATCATCGTAGATTGCCTTTTGTCGAAGATACTGATGCCTGTCTATGAGTCGCTAGCTAGATAATACCCAGCGATTGGTGGGAACGAAGCAATCAAATCATTTTTTTGCTGACGTTAGATCTGATGTAAGGAACTATGTTCGATCGATTGAACCGTGATTCTTTTCATATCAGTGTGACACTGACTGACACAGGGTAAGAATTAAGAGGAAATACGATAATTGAGCTAATGAAAAAGAGGTATTTGTATAAAATATTGCTGTTGATTCCTTCAAATCCCTCCGGAAAGATCATAAAAGGGACTATAGTCCGGACTGATCATACCTACAAAAACCCTAAAAAACTGAGTAAAACAGCATGCCTAGTCTAGTAAAACCCCTAATTATTCTTTCAAAAGTAATTAATTTAAATTTTCCTTCTAAATGTACTAAAAAGAAGGTTTTGGCAGTGTCCCTAATCTTTAATTTTGTTTTATGTAGTTTGCGTCTTATTATAAACATTAAAAATCGGTAATTTTAGAATGTCTTTATTAAGGGTATGAAGTGGTATGAAGGATTATAAAATATAGATAAAAAATAAGGGGATGCGAAATGTGGGTACTGTAAAAAAATATAGGTTTTAATGTAATGAATTATCAAGGGAAGAAAGAGGTATGAATGGACTAGCTACAGCACGTTTTTCACCGCGAAATCAAATCAAAACAAAATTCATGCTAAGAACAATTGAAAAAAATATAAGGGCCTTATAATTATTACTTAGTGGGCACAGAATTAATACCAGTAAACATTTCTCAGTCTATCGCCTTTGTCAGGTTAAAAGCAAATCCGAAACCTTTTTGCAAGATTAGGATTTCGTTAACATAGAGCTTTATGCGGCTAAGCCTCTGCCCCGGGCACCAACCAGATGTTACTGACATGATACAGGCGAGAAACTGAAATGTCCTTACAAATTGCCTCCTGACACGTTTTGTCGCACTGGAATTTTAAATTTACGTATGTAGATGGTTGAGAGTGCAATTGCAGTATACCAACTTTCGCATTTGAGAGCTTACCAGCATCGTTCCTGGGGCTTAGAGAATTGTGCAACGCAAGAGCGATGTCGCCACTTCAATATGATACTTACGTTGGTATATCGTTCATATTGCAGTTGCATGCATACTTTATCTACAATGACGAGCAAAAACAAAGGGTCGCGACTGACCGGTCGGTCACAAAAATGACGATAGCTATAAAACCCGCTGTGATTTATTTATTTATTTATTTATTTATTGGTAAAAATTATGTTTACATGGCATTACAGTTTACACTAATGCACCACGAAAACTAAATCTATAACTAAACTTACTTAACATAAGGTAAAGGCGCCTATTACCGGGGGTATTAAAATCGGCGGCCATCACCGCGGCAATTTAAAATACGCATTTTATAATCAAACCGATCGATTTCTTAGAAAAAATAATATTTCACGATAAAAGCTTATTTAGTCAACTCACGGATTTATGAGCGCTAGTGTATGTGAACGAATCAAAGATCTCGCAATTCGTGATTTTCCGAAACTGCACCGAAGGAAGAGGATTTGCCATACTAACGCGTGACACCACATACAAGCAGACTCCGATCTTATTTAGTGTTTTACATAATAGTTATGGCAATTGAACTAATGTTATGGTTTTTAAATGGATTTTTATAGTTTTTTGTACTAGTTCTAAATATTTTTTGTATATTTTTTGACTTGGAAATACGATTAAAATGGAAAATAAAATACAGCGGCGATAGGCGCCATTTTTAACCCCCGACGCAAAAAAGGGGTGTTATAAGTTTGACCGCTATGTGTGTCTGTCTGTGTGTCTGTCTGTCTGTGTGTCTGTCTGTGGCACCGTAGCTCTTAAGCGGGTGGACCGATTTGAATGCGGTTTTTTTTATTTGAAAGCTGGTTTTCTAGCAATGGTTCTTAGACATGTTTTATCAAAATCGGTTCAGCCATTTTTGAGATATTGAACTTTAAAGTGACAAAGTCGGGGGTTTTCCAACTTTTTGTTGGTTAGGTTAGGTTAGGTTATTAACTGTTGATTGTAATGCCGTGGTATACCACGGTAATAGTTAAAGTGGTGATTTTGGTTCTTCATGCTTTATTTTTGGTATAAATGACCGTGTATATAATTTGTTACGGTTATTCCAATCTTGATCTATTCACACTTTTAAAGAACCATTTCCGTGTTATGAAAAGTATTAACACACTCTTAATTTTTAACAAAAACTTCAATACTGAACTTGTAGTTTCTATGGCAACCGTTATTTTGCCAAGTTGTTTAAATATTGCGATACAATTTTATGTTTACTTACCAGTTACGTAATTTTGGTTATATGCCAAGGTTGTAATAAGTATTTTTGATTTGTAATGCAAACACAACTCTATCCTATTGTTTTCATGGGTCGGAATTAGATTTTACAATACTCCAAATTGAGCCAATTAACGATGGTATGCTCGCATAACCCTCGGTAATAGAATGTATGAGAATCTATTACCGACCCATTCCATTGTATTTGGGTCGGTGATAGGTTCTTAAAGAAGTATCTATTACCGATGACATTTTATTTTCCGTTAAAATAATTCACATTTAGGGTACCGTAAGCGCAGATTTTTTTTAATAATGTTGTGACTTTTACTCAGCATACATATATTACACTATTTGTTGTGGCATAAGCTTAAAAAAATACAGTGGTGTGGAAACACTATTCGAATCATATTTTAGTTTTTTTAATTAGTTTTCTCCAAAAACAACTTGGTGTGCAATATAATATACAGAACCAAAGCTATTACCTTTTTCAATTCCTCGGTATTAAGTTCCAAATCATGAGTCGGGTTCCTTTTACCGATGGTAGAAAATTGCTGTTTTTTTATACCCTCGGTAATAAAAGCTCAATTCGCGGTAATAGCATCACAGCCTGTCCATTACCACGGTAATAGAAGATTTGGGTATTTTGATTTCAATAATTATTTTATCAAATACTAAAAACTAAAACGAGTACAAAAAGTTACGACAGTGAAAGTTCAATAAACGCTCTTAAATAAAAAAAATATTCTCGTTTGTTAAGGAGCTTTGATACCCTTAATTTTTGGGACTCATTTGAAAACTTCCTTAACTACCACGGTAATAGGCGCCGTTACCTTACTAACTAACTAAACTTAGGTTTAAACTTATTCTAACAGTAGGTTCAAATTGGAACAGTCGAAATCCTATTATGCACAAGCTCACAAAACCGCAAGCATTCAGCATGCACAGCCGTCCATCTCCACGCTAGCAGGTCGCACTCAGGTGTCGATGCCAGCAACGCATTAAGTTGGGATAACTTCTTCGTAACTTATGCGTAATTAAATTTGCTTCATTTTTTAAATTAAGAAAAAAAAATCTTTAATAGTTTAGGATCTATTGCGATTTTAGTAACCGACCCTTTATTTTTGCTCGTCAGTGTATTTACGTCGGACCTTTCTAAGAAGTGGCTCGCGAAATAGATGCTGACTTGTTGGCTGATGACAAAACACACACATTCACATATTGTACATTTGTATCTCTTTTTATGTATTACTTTTGTGCGATATAGAATTATATCTTATCTTATATTCTATAATATAAAAATGAATCGCAAAATGTGTTGGTAAGCGCATAATTCGAGAACGACTGGTCCGATTTCGCTAATTCTTTTTTTGTTGTGTTCGCTACTGTCAGAAGGTTTTCATGGAAGAAAAAAATACAACGGGGGCGAAGCCGCGGGCAACAGCTAGTTGTACATAAAACATACTACACAAATATTTCGCAGTAAAGTAATAGAGGTACGTGAGATGATGTACACGACAATAGTAAAATCTATAGTTAAATAAAATAAAATACGGACACAACGAATGAAAAGAAGCAAAGATTCCGCCGTCATTAAACCTGAATATTTTAGCACAATTTCAGTAGGTTGTCCAAAACTCTGCAAAAAATCTCTAAATAAATTATTCAGCGAAAACACGAGAGACATTCACTTAGAGAGACAATAACGCGCGGTCTTTATGAGAATAACTCCAACGCCCGGCTAGATTCTTGAATACATTACCAACAAATACACCTCCACCTCCATTCCTGGACGTAGCCTGCTTGCTGCGTATTTTTCATTTTGCTTTTAATCCAATTCGCGAGTAACGTTTTTATCTTACCTTATTTTAATTTGCACGACAAGGAAATACGTAAAATATGGAGGCTGAGGAAGGCTGATGAGGTTTGATGAGTTTATAACACGATTTTGAAGCACGCACCTGTGTTTTTTTTGGATTTCTTGCCGTTTTATGTTACCTGAATAATTATGTCTTTTTTCAATTAATTTACTATTCAGCTGTCGACATTCATTTAAAAATATTCTTGTCATAAAAATTGCTTTATTTACGGAGTAAGATGACTTGAAATTTTTTGATTCAATTGAACATAAATGTGTTTAAAAACTATTAAAATTATCAAGTGTTTTAGTACCAGCTATTTTTTTCAGTTTTGTCCCAGTAGAATAAGAAATAGGTTCTTGTGTAGCCCGCTGAAATTTCTAAAAAGGTCTTCTGTCTAATAAAGTCCCTCGCTTCAGTGGATTAGGTTTTGCGTTGTCTGTCAGTCCCCCAATCACAGTTTTGTGTAGATATACGAATACGAGTAGCTTTTAGGTACAAACTAACTAAATAATGTTGAGGAAAACACTACTTAAGTACATTATTTTTTTAGCTCTCTCTCTCTCTCTCTCTCTCTCTCTCTCTCTCGTCTGTTTATTGGCCGATTATTGATAGTATTCGTTACTATAAATACTTACCAACCAGGACAAGTTTGCCTTTGTAATCTTTTTGTGTTGTTGTTTTTTGTATTATTTTTGTTTTATGTATAATAAAGTATTTACATACATACATACTTACCTAAAAGTTTAAGGTAATATTTTAATACTAGCTGACCTAGGAAATTCTCTGCCATATAAAAAATGGCGCTGGGGCACAGGAGGGTGAAAAAATTGACGACATACATATTCTGACAACCAACCAAATATATATATGTAAGTACAAAAATAAATCATAAAAGTCGGTCGCGCCGTTCTGGAAGAATGTGACCACAAACACCGTAACACGAGATTTTTATACATTAGGTACCAACAGCCAAATATGTGGTCTACTCTACCACCCTAAAGTTGATAATCATTTGCGTGTCATAAAACATCCGGTGAAATTACTGGCACTTGAGGTATCCCATCTTAGGCCTCTATGTTGGCAACGCATCTGCAACCATCCTGGTGTTACAGGTGTCTATGGGCGGTGGTAATCTCTTACCATCAGGAGACCCACTTGCTCGTTTGCCATCCAGTCGAATAAAAAAAAAATGCCAATAGATGTGTCTGTCAACTTGAACTTCGACTTTAGCGACATATTCATTTGATAGGAACTTGTTTGAAAATTGATAGACCACTTATTTGCCTGATTGCTTTCCTGATGGTACTTAGATAACTTTTATACCTAATTAATACTTCGTATAATTTTTAGATAATGTCAACATACTTTTCTTATTCTCTGACTTTATCCTTATGATCATGGCGTTGTGCAATCGACTTCCTAAAAGTTGAAATGAGGTTCTGGCGACATAACATCATCATTGTTTCGGTTCACGTATACTGATTAAAGGCTCGTATTTGGGGTGAGATTTATAAAAGTTGTATTATTACTCCGGAGTCTGTATTACGGGTGGGCCCTGTAACAGGATTAAAAAATGAAAACACAGGTTCTGGTACTCAAATAGAACTACTTTAGTTCTGCAAGTTTAAAAAATGAAGAAATTTTGTCACTATGTTTACTGCAAACAAATTAAATGGTAGTTATATTTTCAACTAGCTGTTGCCCGCGGCTTCGCCCCCGTCGTATTTTTTTCTTCCATGAAAACCTTCTCCTGACAATAGCGAACACAACAAAAAAAGAATTAGCGAAATCGGACCAGTCGTTCCCGAGTTATGCGCTTACCAACAAATTTTGCGATTCATTTTTATATTATAGAAGATGTACGGCATCTCTAAATGACATCGCGTATCACGTAACAAAATGACGGATTTCATAATACATTGCTTGTCCAAATATACTTCAAGCTATAATAATAATCATAATATAAGCTATTTTCAAAAGTTGAAGATCAAATTATCTCAGATGAAAAGTAGAAGCTCTGGTTTAATTTTTTGCTCCTGTTACAGGGCCCACCTTATACATATACTACAAACTGAAAGTCAATATGAAATTTAGGTTTGTGTGAAATTGTGAATGGCTACTGTAGTCTTGTCTTGATATAAATAACCTAACCAAATTAGCAAAGCTGAAACCCTCTGACATTGTCAATTCAAAGTTCAATATCTCAAACATTAGGATGAGAAAATTTATAAAATCAGGGGAAAATACATGCAGTTTAAAAATTGATACTGTTATACCTTGCGGTATCCAGATGAACATACTAAAAGTCCTCAAGGGTGGGAGCTGTGCTGAGGGTGTAGTGTTGGTTACGCTGCAGTGCAGTATAATCGACGATATTAATTTTGCACTCAGTTTCCCATTCTTCTTTTAATACATAAAATATTTAATCTGGAGCATTTGAGGACCTGTGCAATGCCAGCGCAGCGATTGCGGTCACGAAGTGGAAGCTCGGCGCGGCAGAGATGAGGTATTGAAGTTTAATTTACGTTGCGCTTTACAGGAGTGTCTATTGTGGTATCTGATGCGATTCGGTCCAAGTGATAAAAGTAGAATTATTATTTATTATTATTCGTACATCAGAAATGATGATATCCGCAGTAGAATTAAGGTTACT
The DNA here is from genome assembly GCA_037349165.1 of Choristoneura rosaceana. NCBI lineage: Eukaryota > Metazoa > Arthropoda > Insecta > Lepidoptera > Tortricidae > Choristoneura > Choristoneura rosaceana. The sequence goes on from JAZBNJ010000026.1 coordinate 7,642,548, forward strand.
GACATGGCCCGAAGAATTGTGAAACTGAAGTGGCAGTGGGCGGGGCACATTGCACGCAGGACTGATGGCCGATAGGGTCAGAAGGTTCTCGAATGGCGTCCGCGGACCGGGAGACGAGCTGTCGGTAGGCCTCTAACAAGATGGAGCGACTACCTGGCTAAGATCGCGGTGGATGCGAAAAGCACAAGACCGGTCTGAATGAAGAGCCTTGGGGGAGGCCTATGTCCAGCAGTGGACGTCTTTTGGCTGACATGATGATGATTATTCGTACTCCGCAAATCCGACCCGCTTCTTCTTAATGAAAGCTCACCCAGTCATTGAAACATTTATAGGCTGTTCCAAACATCAGAACCCATTCCTTCCTATCATGCCTACATTATCGCGTATAAGCATTTCACAGTGTAGATTTCCGCGGCATTTTATTGCAAATAACTCTACGTATAGCTAGCTGATAAAGAATGTATGCAGTAAACATTTGTCGACATTTAACTTTGCTGGGAGCAATAAAAGAAATGCAACTTTGTGACAGTGTCACGGCGCGTTTTTCTAATAAAACGTTAAATTTCAGATAGACCGGCTGCCGCCCTTTGAAACGATTATTAAATAAAATGAATCCGTATTTAATCTTCATTATTAAATAGGAACTAAAAATTAATCATTCTCTTAACGCAGCAGTGAAGTAAAACATTAAAAGCCAGAGGGTCAGCATATTTTTCAGTAGGTACCTACTCTAAATTATCCTCTTGACCAGACACAATTATATCGCAAAGTCGGAAGTTTATTACTACGAGTATGGTTTCAAACAGTATGTCAGCAAATTAAAATTTATGCATTGCATGCATTGGCAGTTTGATCTAAGTACTTTATAAGTACTTGGTTTCAACACCGTAGCTAGTACCGCTACTCGTAGTATTTACGAGTATTAGAACAAGCAATATTAAAAGGCAGAAGTGAGTAGTAGAATTGTGAAAAATAACTTTATGATTAAAATAATTATTACAATTATACTGTTTAGTCTTTGGTGGTGGTACATTTGCGGCCCTAATGTTTTTATTTGCTTTATTAAAAAAAAATGGTGGTGGTGAAACCTTCCTATTCCGCAATAACAGAACGTTCGAATTGAAACATTGCGTTTATAATTACTTAAATATGAAATATTTACTTTTGTAATGAATAAAAATTGTTTTCAAGTGGATTTTCTTCCACAGATTGCAAATCAGAGTAGCTTAAAGGGCTCTAGCATTTTAATACCGACCAGTATCATCCGAAGAATACGAATACACCTGAGTTATTTTTAATCAAGTCGATAGGCGATTGCAAACGGCGGTGCAGCGATTGCATATGTTGGCACTAAGTAGGTACACACACTTTAAATATTTTATTACAGATAGTGTGTGATTTGATTAGTTATTGAAGCAAGCCGATAGTGAGGGTGGTATGGTTTGATAGGTCTTTCAAGATAAATATAGGTTTGTTGAGACCATATTTGGAGTGCTAATTTTTATTAGAGGAAAGTTTTCACCCTCCACAAGTCAAACTACTGGCTACATACGAATATAATGAATTTATTGGGAAAACTATTACAGCTTAGATACTCGATCAAAACTTAACGTAAAACTTATTTAAACATTAAGTTTCAGTAGCAATATAAAACATTAATTCCAATGCTAATATAAGGCTACTTAAATTAACCTTCACGCCGTTGCTATAAATTCCTTTAATCTCTTGTACGTAAATTTAGGGGTACCTGGTAGAGCCGGCTTAAATATAAGAGTTTTAAAAATAATAATTATTAGTTAGATTCATTAATTATCATTAATTAATTGATTAATAATAATCATAATAATTATTAGTTGGATTATCAAACAAAAACAGGAGTGAGGAACTGTGACGTCACGCCCAGCCAAAAAGTCAAACGGAACTTTAATGTCTATTTCATCATTTTTTTTGGAGTGATTAGGTATGTTGTCAATAAATGTTGTGAGTTAGAGTTTGAGTTTGAGTCGGACTCGCGCACCGAGGGTTCCGTACACATTTATAGGTATGTGTAAACGGGAATCGTGTCTTGAAGATATTTCTCGCGTTTTTCGAGTGATTTACTCTAATATATCCGGTGTATGCAGACTCGACCAGAAACTTCATAGTTGTGCAATTTATTTCCTATATACCTATCTTTACATTATTCATTATTCTATGATATTATTTTATCACATTGGAAGTCTCAAAATACCTATCCTAAATCTAATTTTCGTTGAAATCGTCAGAGGCGTTTGCGAGGCCGTCGTATTAGGCTCATTTAATAAAATAGAATTACCATAAGTAGAATCCTCGAGTACTCAGATATGTCTTGGCACCTTGAAATATCATTCAGTATAATATTTTTGCGTTTTAAAAAGAAAAATTATACCTTTAATTTGGGATCCGAAGTTTTCATAGCACAGTAAGATAGTTGAGGTACGAGCAGGAATAATTGAATTTTAATATCAACTCTGTAACTCGTTTTCATCAGTTGAATACTTAATATTTTCATTTTACCGTGCTATGAATAGTTCAGATACTTCTTATCTTAGTCTTGTTCATCGTATTTTTGAACTACTTACGTATAATTATGAGCTACTAGTTTTTGCCCGCGGCTTCGCCAGCGTGGAATTCGGTTATTGCGCGCTGTTTACTGGAGAACTGTGCATTTTTCCGGGATAAAAAGTAGCCTATGTCACTTTCGGGCCCATAAACTATCTCTATGACAAAAATCACGTCGATCCGTCGCTCCATTACGGCGTGAAAGACGGACAAACACACTTTCGCATTTATAATATTAGTATGGATATGGATTGTCTTGAAATTCCACAACCTTCGTGATTAATATGAACCTCCGCAAAGTAACGTTTAAATTAAATTATTTTGAACAGGAGCGACTTTTGTGATTTTATTGTTAGATGTCTGGATCACTAATATATGGGCAAAAATTCCCAAAGTATCACATCCCAAAATATTTTACTCAAATTATTATTTGGCAAAAAATCATTTGCTAAAACAACATATTGTAATTTTACAGTTAGCAATTTTTTTTTTGGTTAATTATTGTTTCTAAAATAATTACTTAGTCATGTTTCATATTACCAAGTGTCATTTGGTCAAACGTATCGCTTGGCGTAAAGCACTCGAGTCCCAAAATATTGCATGGCGTAATAACCTATTTTTCTGGTAGCAGCTCGTTTCTGTGGGGGACGCAGTTCTAACCTAGCCTAGAAGCTTCTTTTCTGATAGCAGTTTGTTCCTGTCGGTAACGCAGTTCTAACCTAACCCAACCTACTTTTTTGGTAGCAGTTGGTTTCTCTGGTTGGTTCGTTTGCGAAGTGTCATTTTGAACAATATTTTTTGGCATACGAGTATAATATCAGCCAAAAGAAAACGTTTGCTTAATAAACGTTTGTCCTAATAAAACTTGATAGTATAAAATTATGCCAAGTGATAATTTGACCAAATTAATAAAATGAAAAATGTTAATATGCTAAAGATTCGTTTGGGAAATGAAACTACTGCGATAAGTTTTTTGGGAAGTAAAATTTGGCGAAAAATATTTTTCCGAAACGGGAGTACACTGTTTGCCCGGCGTTCTGCGTTACGTCACCTCGTGAAGTAGTAACTGGCTAAAAGCCAAAGGGCACTTTTACTCAAGGGTTTCTAAGCCAGTTGAGAAAATAATTTAAATTCACCAACAACTTCGTGTTTCATTCATGCAATGTTCAATTCAGTTAACTGGCAGATCGACCTCTACAGAACGATAACATGACGACGACAATGGCACTCAGACAGCTATTCACCTTGATGCTCAGAATAAGGCTTTGATGTTAACTAATATTAGTCCAATGAATTAAATGATAAGTCTTTACAATAATTTACCAGTAGCTCAAATTCTCCGTAGTAAGCTAGGGAGCTGTACCTACTCTTTACTTAGTATATTTAAACAGGAGTTATTAATGAAAGGCTAAAGAAAAGCTTCAAAACATTAACGATATAGATATTAACTAAACAAATGACACGCAAAATATAACACATAGATACATCTTACAGTTAAAATTTAGCACATTATACCTAATTAATTTTTCGCATTGTTATAATCTAATTTAATAAGTACCTACTTTATTTTTTTGTACCTAATAAATGAATATGAATACTAAAGTTGGTTTAGTGTCGTTCGGCAGAGCGAGCAGTCATCTAGCTGACTAGGACAGAGGAAAAATAATTGCGTAGAAGACGTAAGTATGTACCTAGAAGTAGTAGTAACTTCATTATCAAAGTCGAAAATAGGTAGCTACAAATATTACTTCTACTAAAAACAAAATTTCACGGGCTAGTGGTAAATTACATTAGGGATTTTGTGCAAACATCCCCATCATTCATTAGACTACTATGAGTATAATTAAGTTATCCGAATGCGTATGAACCTGACGAAATAATAAAGCAGTGCGTGATTCTGTCTAATAGTGAACAGTTTGGCTTCGCACTTAAAATACTTAAACCGAGTCGTTAATTGCTTACTCTTATTTTTGATTGTACTTTTTAGTTGTCTCGTTAGGCTTTTACAAAGGTAAAATAAATTAACTTAAAAATATATTTATGTACAACAACTAGCCATTACCCGCGAATCCGTCGTACTTATCGCTATCCCGCGGGAACTATAATATAATAATAATAATTTATTCAGACTTTTCAACTATGCAATTTTCCGAGATAAAAACTATCCTATGTCCTTTTCCGGGGCTCAAACAATTTGTATACCGAATTTCATCTAAATAGGTTCAGTGGTTTGGTTGTGATAAAGTAATAAACAAACAGACTTACAAACATTCGCATTTTACAATTTTAATGGGAAGTGACTTGTTTTTTTCCCTACATTTAACAGTTTTACCATCACTCTCTGTCTCCATATTATCATTTTGCCGTCAGCACCTTGGATTTATTCGTCGTTGACGTTGAATGGTTTAAATGTCATTTATCAGAATAATGGGTTATGGTACAGTGCTTCTCATCTCATCCCAGTCGTGGCAAGTGCGTCGGCGTAGCATTCTCATCTGTTGCTTTTCTGGAGCGTTAAATATTTCTGCCGTGGTGGAAAAAAAGAATCAACGGACGGGGACGGGGGACGAAGACACGTTATTTCCGGCTGCGAAGCGGACAGTTTACCCTTTATGTTTGTGTACCGAGTTGGATTTTTTTACCGTCGCTAACTATTTTCTTGTTTCATCCTCACCACTGAATAAAATAGCGTTTAAAAAATATCGGATTGTTTTGAATTGTCCAGCCAGTGATCTGGAAAATTTCTTATTTTCTGAGTTATTGGTAAACTTTCCAGCTTAATTGTTGAAGTGACAACTGTGTGGCGTACGGGCTTCGGTTTCGGAGAATATAAATTAAGTAATAAATATTTACCTGTTATGTTGTATCACATTATATACATTAAATGAAAAAAAAATAAGTAGACAGTACGATGCAAAACATTATTATATTATATTATTATATTTATCCCATAACTGTGTCCCACTGCTGGCCAAAGGCCTCTCCTCTTGACTTCCATATCTCCTTATCCAGAGCTATATTTGGCAACTACTCAGTTCCGCGTCCAAGTCATCTCGCCATCTCCGCCTCGATGCAAACTAATAGAAATTATATGAGGTTGCCACTTTCTTCACAACTGTCACGTTTTTGGTAAAAATAATTAAACCATGGCAATAATTTTATGTGTAAAATTTTGATTCCATTTTAATTAATTCTCTACTGTTTGTGTCGTTCAGTCACTGTCGCAATTTGGAGATGACAAGGTGCTCTTTCACTTTCATATATATCTTTATATCAACAAATTTTTTCAAATATACAGGTTCCCATATATTTTTAACTTAAAACACGTAAATTAAGAAGTTAATTCGGTTTAAAAGTAATAAGTTAGACCCAACAGACAAGTATGTGTAGACTCAGCTTCACTTTCTTGTAATATTAGTATGGATAATCAAAAGATGGTTTCGTACCAAATAATTTACCGTCTCCGCGGCAAACTTTAGTAAACGGGACAGCTTATTTATTTGCTGACATGTTATGGAGTTATATTAAATTTAGCCCCTGCTTTTACTCTTGATAATGCGAAGGAAATCGAGGACGCGATTACAAGTTGTTGCTTACTTAAGGATGCGAATTTCGCGATAAACTCGGACGAAAATTGAGAAACTTTGGCGTTGACACGGCGTTTTCATTAATAAAAGTGTTTAGATACGCTAATTTATCGTGTCAAAAGTAAAAAAAATGCATCATAAATACTTAGATACAGTTGTCACTTGGAATATTTTTTCATTAGCTTTGAATAGCGACGTTCACTCAACGACGCGCAACAAAGGAACAAAATTGTGGAATAACGCCAGCCGTAGATAAATCATATTACCGTGAGAAAGATCGGAATGTAAAAGGAAGAACGTTAGTATACGCGAAAATTAAAGGTACACAGGGTGTGGCTTGTAATACGAGCAAAAAATTAAAACATAGATCGTCCTCGTCAATATGAACAACATTAGTTCAGTAAGTTTTAAAAATAATCAGGTCTCTGAATTTTTATTTTTCATACAAATTAAATACTGCTATCAATGTAGGTACCTACGCCATCTTAAAATACAACTCGCCTGTGACGTCGCCTGTCACGCTACAAACATCAACCATTTTGATTGACATTGCTTCTTCCAATAAATTGAAAAGTATAATAAAAATAAAAATAAATAATTATTTTTAAAAGTCGCTGAACTGATGTTGTTCAGTTTGATGAGTAGGTATGATCTATATTTTAATTATTTGCTCATATTACACACCCGGTATAACTTAATTTTTGAATTTCGTTTTAGTAATTTCTGAACCAATATAAATATAGCATAACCTAAAACAACTTTACCAGCTCTTATATCATCTTGCTCACACAGTAAAACTCAGTCCAAACTACTTTGTGAGTATTCGAAGGAATACTCACAAAGCACATACAGCAGGATTTGCTCCCATTTTTACTTCTATTTATTTTTATATCAATTCTATACCAACGCAGCTTATCCTAATACAACTATAAATCCGTACAGTTTAGAAATGTAATTAATTGGCATAAAGTCTTAATCGATGTGGTTTTAATCTGTGTTATGGTCGAGCTTACCCATCGCATTGTTTCTGGTATTCAATTAATTGCCTCTGAAGTCTCGACATCCCGTCATGGGTAACACCGCAGGAGTGACGTGCTCCAAAACAAACGGCGGAGGTGGCCTTGTCCATTTGAATAAGCATACAGGTCTGCAAAGCAAAGGCACAGCCTGCACGTGAGACCTGGCATTTTACACAGCTCAGGGCTAGCAGTGTTTATGTAGGTAGGTACGTACATAGGTAGTGATGTAAAATAAATAAAAAAACATCGATATTTAGTGGTGTGAAACAATTGTTAAGACTTTTTGTTAAAAAAAACCGGCCAAGAGCGTATCAGGCACGCCCAAGATAGGGTTCCGTAGCCATTACCAACCATCACGAAAAAAAAAACAAGTAAGTTTTTCTTTGGATTCTTCCTAGTTTAGATATATTTTATACTTTAGGCTGCTATTTACTCTTACACTAGGTACCATAAATTTAATTTAAGATTGTAATCAATACATTTGATCCTATCTCTCGCTTTTTTCGTGTTGAAGTGAAAGTGACAGACCTAAGTGAAGTTCAAATATTTAGAATTCAGTATTTAAGTCTGACCCAACACTGTCCTCAGCATTTATAAAAAATAATTAAAAAGTTAATTTGTCTCACGGAGTGAGCAAAATGCGATTTTGCTCACTGATTTCTCATAGCAAAACCTGCCTGTTTGAGGTGCCTCAGCACCTCAGTGAAAAATATATTTTAGTTTTTTTTATTTCATCACTTCGTCGGCGTGACTGATATATATCTACCAAATTATAGCTTTCTAGTACTAAAGTCTCTGAACTTAGCAGCGGACAGACAGACAAATAGACGGACAGACAAACGAACCCTAAAAAAGACCGTTTTTTACTTTATATACTGAAACAAAAGTAAAATTTGTTTTTATTTGGCGATATAAATAAAAAGTAGTTTCAAGGCTTTTCTTGCTATAATTGATACTTGCTATATTTGAAATGAATCATGCTATTTTTAATTGGTTAGTCTATTAAAAACAGTATTTACATCTGTTTTTATTGAGTTCTAAATTTTGCGACTTGCTAAAAGTACTTACCAACTTTTTTATGCCATTGATACTTGTATTTCAATTTCAGCAGAGATCTATCGATATCGCTAGCGCAATAAAATGAGAACATCCCTGTCGTGGTCTATTGTGTTTGGAGGCTGTTGGAAGACATCGCCGACCGAGGACGTCGAGTTTACTACTACATACCTTGCTACAAGCACCTATAACAACCCACATTCTCTCGTTCGTGACTAAGTACATCTCTTTCAAACTAAACCTGGTAAAATGAGACGCACATAGCGAGTAGCAATTCGCAACAGTCGTGCTGAGCATACCATGTATACGAGTGTAGGTAACCCAGTGGCTGGAAACTACGCGTCACTCGCCTGTTTCATTCACCAGGAACAACTGAAAACTGTGTTTCAAATCAACGAAATTCCGTTTTATTTCTATGAACAAACCGCGTGGAATTTCACTGAGTTTCCTAGTTTATACTTGTTTCTCTCGTTATCAGAATTCTATAAATTATCACACTAAATAACACTTGAGGCTATTGAAGTATGTAGCAATTAAGCCAAATGGCACCTTAGTTACCCCAGGGAATAGACGATGTTGATAAAATCGGACGTTAACGAGAGTTATTCGTTCATGATTCTAATTGCCATGTCTATCTTCTCAAGAAAAGCTTAACCGTAGCTATATTTATAGCATGTACAGTCGAGGCACCTTTTTATAACCAATTTTGCTATGATTTCTTTGGCAGAAGTGTGGGATGTCAACATGACATTAGTAGTACAAAAGTTCTACCCTGGTACGTGATTCAGTTTCCTTGACTGTACCTATAATTGCACATGAAAAGAACTTCCTTCATAGAACTTCCTATGTTCCAATGTTTGTATTTTTTTTTAACAAAATAACTATAGCTGATGTAAAATAAAAATACCAGTGTTAAGGTGTGCAACTTTTTAAACTACACCTCTACCTCTACCCAATTTTGTAACATTTGTTCAAACCACTTTTTCCACCACATCACAGAAGAGGAAAATTATGTATGTACACACAACCTGGAACTTATTTTGGTTACACTATGAAAGTAACAAATAATCTTTAGGTATGGCACTTGGAAATTGTTCTCCATCTAAAAACAATTGACATCATTCTTTCTTCTGCTTCCATATTAAAACACCCAGGCATTGTGTTTATTCAGTCGTAGCCCTTTAAAGGAAGATAATTTAAGAATAATATTAATTAAGGTTAAGGTTTATTCCAAACATCAAGGGGTTCCTTCCCGATTCGGGTGTTTTACTTTTGCATGCTTTTTGTTCCATTTGCTCGGAGCTATGAAGTCGAGTAGAAACGACAGATTTTGATCAAACGTTTCATGGTTTATGTTTAATAAGTTAATATTTATACAATTTTCGGGTAGAGTAAAGGAGGGCCAACAGTAAATTCAATTAAGAGTCCTTAGTCTTACCTCTGGTGATTGTGCCATCCCCAAGCGATGGCTTTTACGCCTCTAAAGGAATTACCGACAAGAAAGGATCACGGAATCTAAGTTGCCGCCTATTCTAACTTTGATAATCATTATCCTCCAAAGTCGTCAAGCAACTTAAGCAAAGTATTTAATTTCATAATAGCTTAAGTATCTTGCCGAGTGAACTTAATTTGAATTGAATAGATAATTGTAATCTGGATTGCTCCGCTCACGAGAAATTACTTGCTTAATTAGATTACATGGTATTTTAACTAAGGGCCAAAGCAAAATGTTTTTTGTTGTTTCTTACCTTACAAACAGCTGAATACATCTGCTTAGTGTGTAATAAATATCACTTACTATATACTCACATTAACTTGAACAAGACTTATATTTCATATTTATCAACCTAAATTTAGGCTTACAGTCAACCGTTACAAAGAAATCGGAACGAATCGCGACCTAAAGCCTTCTGGGGATAATGTGGCGTGCGTCAATTCTATCAACATTTTCACGCATTTTTGTGTATAATAATTTCTCACGTAAAAAAGTATACTTTATATCAAAAGATACGAAAAATTCAATTGAATAAAAAGAAGCTACACCATTATTAAAAAAAGATTTCTTTAGATCTGTAAATGCCTTGCGGATTACATTCTAGCTGTGCAGCCCTCTATAGGCCAAAGGCGGCTTAAAGTTCGAAGATCCTTATCCTCACTTTGGGTCTACAAAATTAGGTCAACGGACCCGAAGCTATTACAAGATTTATCTATGCTTACCTAACTTTATTTTGGAAGGAATTCACATAATAATTGTAAAGTAAATAGAATATTATATAATTTAAACTTGACTTAAACCAACAGTAATGGCCATGGGTAATTCGTTAGCATCCGGCTTTTTTTGCTAATATTAGTAGATCAAATTAAAGAACAATTACCAAGCTAAAATACTGTCAACGGAACTTTTTAAATAACGTTCAAGCAATTCGACGACCTGTTGGCCTAGTGGTTAGAGAAGCTGACTACGAAGCTTGAGATCCCGGGTTGGAATCCCGGCCGGGGTAGATATTTATATGAATAATACGAATGTTTAATCTCAAGTGCAACGGAAATCAAAATCCTTTTATTTTAAGTCTGTGATTTTTACGCTTATGATCGTTGCTGAAGACGGCCCTATCCATTGTACTTTTGCTGGTTAATACATAGTATAACTGTAACACACTTCTCATCGGATATTCTCATTTGCTTATAGGTATGTAAGGGTGAGCAAACTTATTAGTACAACGATACTACTGCCGCGCAGCTTAAAAATGAAAATGTCACCAGTATCGTTGATGAAGTATATAATAACAGAGCTAATAATAATCCCAAAAAGGCGTCCTTATGATACACATGATAAATTCAGATACCTACCTCGCAAACTGAGCTCGCAAATGAAGTGTGCACGTCCTCGTACGCCTTTCCTTCCAACAAAAGCCTGAATGTTTCATTTACTTTTTCACAAAAGGTTCACTTCGTTTTTCAACACAAACGCAAGCATATAGGCACGAAATATTGTACGCAAACATGAGCATCAAGATATCTTAGCAAGTATTACGTGAATCTTGAACCTGTGTTTGGAAACGTGTCAACAAACACAATATGCGCTCATATACGCTCGAACAACTATGTTCATATCATAACTCACCCCTGTATCAGCTCAATTGCATTGCCAAACCTGTTGTGGCAATATTTACGTTGTGCGAACATATTCGTATAGTATCAGGCTGACTTGACTACCGCAAACTTATTACATTTTAGAAAACTTCAGCTTAAAATTGAGGCTATCAGAAGAGGAGTGATTTACTTGTTATTCATAAAAGTTACCAACGTGTTAATTTTTGTTGTGCAATAGCAAATAGTTGTTTGAAGTTAAAGTGAATTAAACCTTCGTTAATATGACGATTTAAACTTCTATCTTTCGTTTTATTTTATTTATTTATTTATTTTATTTATTTATTTATTTATGTATTTGGGCACAAACGGTACAATAAAACTTACATTATAAACAATAACATATAACATTGACCAACAAAGTTGCCACAGGTTATTAGTTCCCAATAATAAAATATAAATCGGGTATAAAAGTAACAAACATACAAAGAAAAAAAGGTTACGACTTGCAAAAAAGAGAATGTGCATATGACCCATTCTCAAGAAAATGGTATAACTAATTACTTACTACTAATGACAGTCTTATATCTACTTAGAGAAATGCTAAATATATCAATGTCAGAGAATTTGCTGTTATACATTTTACATACTCGTTTAATGAATGAGTTCGCAGCATATTTGCGATGAGTAAAGGGTACATGAAGCATACAATTAAAATTTCTTGAATTCAGGCGAGGTACTCTCAAACCTAATTTACTCAAAAGATACGGGGAGTCAATCTCATTTAATAATATTTTCAATAGCAGGACCTGATCTCTGAACGTGCGCCTACTCTCAAGAGATGCCATTTCCACATCAAGATGTTTCCCAGATCGCGAAGCTTTAAAGTGCAAATGCTTTATTAATTTATTTTGAATTTTCTCAATAGAGTCCTTGTAAATGTTATACTGAGGATTCCAAACCGCAGAAGAATATTCCAGGATTGGCCTCACCAAGGAATTATAAAGATATAAAATAGTGCTAGGGCTCTGGAACTCCCTTCCAGTCCTAAGTACGAAACCTAGAAGTTTAAAGGCCCTATTAGTAATGTTATGTATGTGCTCACAAAAAATTAATTTACTATCAATGTACACTCCTAAGTCCTTTACAGTTGTTGTCCTCTGTACATTTTCATTATTTAACACATATTCATATTTAATAACATTCTTTTTCCTGGTAAAGGAGATCACATTACATTTTTTTACATTCAAATGTAGAGCGTTATCTTTACAATATTGGCAAAGCCTATGTAGATCACTTTGTAACTCCAAACAATCATCAGGAGTCTTAATAATCTTAAATATTTTTTTATCATCTGCGTAAAGTAAGCAGTTACTAGATTTAAACTGGGAAACCACATCATTTATGAAAATATTAAAGAAAAGCGGTCCCAAATGAGACCCCTGTGGGACTCCGGACGGAACAGGTACGAAACTGGAGCAGAAACCCTTGACCGCCACTGCCTGAGACCGATCTCTCAAATAAGACTCAACCCAACGCAGAAGATCCCCATGCACACCAGCAAACTCAAGCTTCCGCAATAACAACTCATGAGAGATTTTATCAAAAGCTTTTGAGTAATCAGTGTACACAGCATCCACCTGGAAGCCCTCATCCATCGCAGTGTAAACCTGATCGACAAATTCACAAAGGTTGGATTCAGTGGATTTCCTGTCAACGAATCCGTGTTGCTCTTGGACAATAGCTGATCTCAGAACAGGAAACACGTGGTCATAGATGATCTTTTCAAATAGCTTAGGAATGACACTAATCTTAGAAATTGGTCTATAATTACTAATATCATGCCTGTCGCCTGCCTTGAACACAGGGGTTACAAATGAGCTCTTCCAGCAGTCAGGCATAATCCCCGATTTTAACGACTTATTGAAAAGAATACTAATTGGTAGTGACAATTGGCTTCGGCAATGGTACCAAAACAGGGCTGGAATACCATCGGGGCCAGAACCCTTTTTTAAATTAAGATTCCTTAAGTAATGACACACTTTGTCACATGTCATATCCACTCCATTAATATTAATGTAATTTGAAAAACCATCCGAAGGAACAAAAGAACTATCACCGACAACCGACGTTTCGAAGACCGAGTGAAAATATCTATTAAATAGATTACAAATCTGGACACCATCCGAAACAGTCTCACTGCCCAAAAACATGGAGTCCGGGATAGCAGAGCCTGAAGCGTTATTCTTTTTCGAGTTAACAAAACGCCAAAAATATTTACTATTTTCTCTTATTTTAGACTCCGCATACACTATATAGTTCCGGTAACATGATTCCTGAATTCGCTTCTGACGCTCTCTAAGTAAAGCGAACGTATTGTAGTCGCCAAGCCGGCCGTAAATTTTCCATTTTTTATGGAATTTTAGCTTTTCGTTTATAATTTTTATTAAAGGTCTTGAGTACCAGACTGGATATCTTAAATTATTGTTTACTTCCCTAGATGGAACGCAATGGCAAATTACTTCTTCAAGTATCTCATAGAAACGCTTCACTGAAACATTTATATCCTCGGACGCAAGGCTACTATCCCAGTCTATAACGGCTAGGCGTCGGTTAACTTCATCATAATCAGTGGCCCTAAAAAGACGTATAATACGTGGTGGAGGCCTCAAAGCCCGCCAGCCCAAATCACTGACTTGTATAGCAAGCGCTGGATGATATTTATCTTCCTCTACAAAGGAGTGCTCAGCTTTCTTCACAAAGCAATTCAAATTACCTATAACTAAATCTAATATTTTCCCATAAATGTTACGAACAAGATTAAATTGTCGCAAGTCATTGAACGAAAGAAAAGCTTTAAGGGACTCCACAACAGGCAGAACATTACCAGGAGTCTCCAGCGATGCAAGTCCAGAGTCCGACGGTGAAGCGGTCCAGATCGCTTGACTTAAATTAAAATCACCAACTATAAAGTAAAGGTCGTCAGCATTTTCCAATATACCTCTAGACACCGACTCAAAGAATTCCAGCTGAGCATCATACAATTGTGGGCATGGCGGAAAATAACAGCAGTATATACGGCAGCAACATTGCGTTGAACCCCGCTTCATAGACACAGTAATGGTCAGCAAGTCAGCAGCGGAATCGGGAGACGGTAGACACTCGAAATGTTTTACCATCATTCCGGCACGCACAGCAACCAACACTCCGCCACCTCTGGTGTCCCCTCTAGCAGCATAATCTCGGTCACATCTGTACACCGTGTATCGAGAGTCGAAGAGTTCAGAGTCAAAGACACCGGGGAGCAGCCAGGTTTCACTCAAGCATATGATGTCATATTCAAAATTGAGTACATTATTATAGAAAACAGCTGTCTTTGTCCGGAGTCCGCGCACGTTCTGGTAATAAATGGTTAACTGTTCATACATTTAATATAAGAACTATCAACAAAATATTTAACATTTTTCTTTATACGATGAACTCCCAATATTTGATTTTGTTTTCTGATATTATCGCCTGTAAAATTATAAGAAATTAATAAAAAACACTCATTTTTTACATCCAAAACCCTTACAGATCCCAAATAAATATTATAAACAAACTCTCTGAAATTTACTACACATCTCAAAAACAGAAGAAAAAATAAAACGCTAAAAGATTCAAATACATCAAACACGATAAATAAATAGACCACTCCTATACAATCTTTTTTAGGTCCGCGGGGTTAGCGATATGTATGACTTGACTAGTATCGTTCTTCCTCGCAAAGATACAACAGTTCTTGACCCAAACATATTTATAATTCTTTTCGGCTTTCAATTTCTTGGCATCCCGCAACAAGGCTTTATTGCGACTCGTTAAATGCTCGTTGAAGTATATCGACGAATTGCTACCAGAGTAACCGATATCGCAGGCCTTCAGGTTCTTCACTTTTTTTAAATTAACGAGACAGTCGTCCTTCTTAAAGCGGGCCAAAAACCGTACAACAATTGCTTTGGGACGGTTGTTGTCACTGACCTTAGGAGCCACGCGGGTGATAAAGTCGATGTCTGTCTTGGTGTTAATAGAAATTCCTGACAGGGCAGTAACCTTTTCAAAAAGTTCAAGAAGGTTTTCCCCCTTTTTTTCCGGTATCCCAAGAATCTCAATGTTTGACCGTCTAGCCCACTGCTCCTTAGAGTCCGTGATGATTTCTGCTTTTATGGCAGAAGTTTTGATCTCTTTAATTTCAGCCTTTAAGGGAGCATGCGAAGCGACTTTATTTTCCAGGCACTCAATTCTCTTTAAAAGATCATCGTACTTAGAGTTGATAAATGAAACAGAGTCCTTCAGTTCTTGCAACTCAGTGCGCAAAGGGGCTATTTCATCTCTGATAAATTTTTTAATCGTGGACTCGAGTTCTAAGGTCTGAGCTCTGAGTAACTCCTTAACATCGCCAACTGCACAAAGGGAGGGGATGTCAGTTTGAGGAGAGCTGGCAGTTTGATTGCTATCCGATGATGACTTTCCTTCGGTGGTCTTCTGGTTTTGCGCATGCACAGGTGTATTGGAGTTGTCGCCACCCTTTGGACGGGACGTAATACATTCAGGACAGACCCATTTCGACCTTGAGGCAGGGGAATCATTGTATTTAATACATTCTTGGTGGTAGGTATGTGAACAACTGGCGATGGTACATTTAACTCGCTTGTGAGTCACCAGCACAGTAGTCTTGCAAACCCCACAATTTACCATGTTTTAATTTAGTTGTAAAATATAATTTAAATGAAATTACCTAATATTTTATGCAAAGTGCAAAAACAAAAATACCTTTTCCGAAAAATCCTATTTGTTAATTTGTATTAATAAAATTAACAATAAAATTCATAAAATACAAAAAGACGAATTCACAAAAAATAAAAATAAAAAGCAAAGTCACTCTGATGTTGTGATTTGAACCGCGGAGCTCTTGATTCACAGTCCTATGCGTTCCCACGGCGCCACGAAGCACACATCTGAGCGCGTGAAAGTTAAGACCAGCTTGTAGTAGTCAGATGATCTATGACGATCAATGATCTATGCACGATCAATAAACGTTACATGAGGGTACGCTCACAATCACATTCACTAGATCCGATTATTATAAAGCGATTTACACTATAAAAACAGCACCATTAACTGGAAGACAGTGTGTCCCACATAAAAGTATGACTAAAGTAAGTTTTTATGATAAGCACTGGTATGACTGTTTACATTTAACTTCGCAATTAATTTTCTCAAACAGCGGCCGTAAACGATGTATGTTATTCGAAGTCTGCCGATACCCGAAAAAAGATTTTCAATCGCATTTTTTTGGGTTCGTTTTCATCTATCCTTCGTTTTCATTTACCTAAGTTCGAGCAGCCTCATTATGTATTTATTCAGGGTCAGTAGAAGTGCGATGACATAAAGGCAGATAGCAAGTGATATTTGTATACTTTTACAATATAGCTCTTGCATAATACGAATGCAGAAAACGAATACAACTCCGTGTATCAGAAATCTGGCTTCCAAATTTTGCAATACCTAGTGATTCACTATCAATAGAAATACACACTGTTTTCAATCCTTTCTCCGTTACGATAAAGTGACCTGAAAACTTGAGAGCGACGTGGCACAAGTAATTTAGTACCAACAAACGTTAATGGCGCTTCTGTGAATTGAAGATTATTAGGTACCTACTCAAGAAGTTGATCGACAAATGAATCAAAGCAAAATCAAATCAGTGCAAAGCTAATTTTGTACGTTTTGTTGGTTACGAATCCTCAATTTAACGTATCACTTCCCCGTTTATAATTTGCAGTAGAAAAATAATGTACGAACAGTCATGTTTAAAACAAAGAAGGTACCATCGGCCAAATAAGTGGCCTATCAATTTTTAAACAAGTTCCTATCAAATGAATATGTCGCTAAAGTCTAACTTTCAAGTTGACAGACACGTCTATTTGCATTATTGTTTTATGACATGAAAACGATTATATCAACTTTAGGGTGGTAGATCACATATGGCTGATGGTACTTATGTATTAAAGGAAGCGTTCTGCTAGGGCATGTTCGCTACACGTTAACGCGTTGAAGCGTATGATTTAATATGGTTGCATTGATGGGGACAAAAACGCTGAAAACGCTGTAAACGTTTCCTGTTCAAACCGGTTTAATTTTGCTTTTCAGGCAGCATACACAGAAAATATTTAATCTTTCGTATCATCGGCTTACCGATATCGAATAAAAACTTTTTATTACGCATTGAATAAATGTGAAAATGCCGAAGGTCGCGGGCAGAATGAACTGTTTGTTCTCGGGATAATTCAGAGAGCGAGCTTAACAAAGGGCTGTGTTTGTAATATTTTGAGTCGGTGAAGCGCCATTATTTACTTGATGAGGACATAAATATGTAGTACAAAGGCGAAGAACTTCACTGCAAAGGAAGTTAACTCACATTTTGAATACGTCTAATTCATCGAGGAGAACAATGACGCCAATGTCATTAGACGGTTACTGAAGGTACTTTCCAAGAGGTAATAATAGAACATAACTTTTATAACTTGTTATATGCAATGTGAGACACTATGGTTGTTGTTGTTACACGAAATTTTACAATGGAACGTAATAAGTATAAGTGGGTGCTCATTAATTTATAAATAATAACTTACAAATACTTTGGTATTTATTTACATTCGTAAAATGTCCACTGAACTCTTCAGTTGAAACCCGTGCGGATTCCAGGCGACCTGTAAATCCCGCAGCTTTCAAGAGCACTCAGTCCAAGTTGTCACAGCACTTCGCGAATAATTGAATAAGTTTCAATACATGGCTCACGACAATTTCCCTGGTTCTGCCAGCTGGCGCGACGTCACGGACGAAAATCATGGCACATTCTAACTCTTAGTGCCTATAAGTTACTGTAACATTTTACGTACAGCCTTTTCGTGAAAAAACTTAAAAGTTTAAAAACAGTAATTTTTCGAAGTCATCCCTCCTTTGCTATATTTGCTCTATATAACTATATGCGTACTTGCCTATCATCTAAAGGTATAAACTAAATTATCATGCAATGTGATTTAGAATCACAATACATTTAACCACTGTGCAAAATGTAGGTATTTGTGACTTCCCATGTTGCGATATGTTTTTAAGTTTTGAATGATTAGCAAAATGTTGCGATTCGAAGCTGAAATCTTTGCAACATTGTATCGTATATTTAAGCTACATATGTCATCGTTCTGTATATTAGAACAACGATGAAAATTAATTGCATGTTAAGATTTTCGGTTTCGCTGTTTGCATTTTTTCTAAACTCGATATAGATACTTTACAATAATTTATTGAATCTGGCGTTACTTTGTGGATGTCCACATTAATGAACTAAAACAATTACTTTGCTCACCCCCGACCTTCTCGATATAGGTTTTCTTGTCGATTATAAGTACGACAAAAAACACTCAGCTCCCAACCACTCGTTCTAAATTGCATATGTAAACTCGGAAAGGAAATTCAAGTCTCATACTGCACTATTATAATCACAATCAGTCAAATTACATTATATTCACAATATTCAGGATATGGAATCTCAGTCTCACTTTACTTTAATTAAATTTGCTGAATCCCGTAGCAAGTTTACGAACTGGAAAACGTAACGTTTAGAAGTTTCTCCGTCAACTGCTTTTTCTTGATGAGAATAGGGTGCCCTAACCAACGAAACATTTAAGCGGAACATCGTTTAAGTATCAATTAATTTATTTAGTCACTTTTTACACTTATCTATAAATCTAAATTTGTAAATATTAATATTATCGTAACCCTCTTAACGATATTTACACATTCATTTCAATATTTCATATATTTGGCAACAACCTTGAGCATACTCTAGTATAATATTGTTTCAACAACTAACATCAAGTTTCTTACTGTATTTGACAGATGAAAGAATCTTAACACGAAAACTAGATAAAACATGTCTTATTTATAATAATGCCATTTATGAATTTCACCATAAGTTGAGGCACAGCGAAGTTAAACTTCAGCCATGGTACAATGCTCAGTTAACTATCCAGTAAGATCAAAGTTGCAGAAAATACTATACATCAACTGAAAATACAAAATAATTTATTACGGTACCTAATAAAAAAGGTTCACTTATAGACTTACTTTCTATTCGGATTAACAAACTTTCAAAGATATTAATTGACTTTCATAAAATTGGCACATTTTAAAAACAAAATTAAAAGTTGAAGTTAAGTTTGATCATAATAATTGTGCCGACGTTAAATAAAGATAAGAACTTGAAGTCCAATTATCGAAGGTTCACCTTTTCGGATAAATTATAACTTATTAAATTCATATCTAATTGGCACATTGTTGACGATGTAGTACCTGTGTTAGTTATTCGTTGGCACAGAAGTTTGTAGTTTCAGTCGCGTTGACTGTCCTAAGTGGGTGGCTTTAAGGGCGTGTTGCCGACGTGCAAGTTGTTCAGCTGCGGAAGTAAGATGGCCGCTGTCGATATGGCGGTCACCAGCACGAATACCGCCAGGAGCGCGCGGTCCGCTACCACCGCCACCTACAACAGAACATCATTTATATACCCCGTGATCGGTGTTTCAGTTGCAGCTGAGGATCATTGACGTCAACCATTATGCTTGTATGGATATGCTGCGGTTATTCGAACTTCGTATTGATCGTCCATGGTATTGATAGAAAAAGACAGTTTTTTTTTTATTACCTACATAACATTGATTGCTATTACGGGTCAACGTTATAATGTTTTTACTATTAAATAAAGGTGTACTGAACTTTTTTAACACAAGATTTTATATAAAACTTGGGAGCTATATTATACTCCCCTGTGTCCCCTGTATTACTATTCTTTTCTTGTATTTTTTTCTTTAATTGTAAAGCGTTCAGTAGTACCACTTTAAGCCGTAATTTAGTAATACAAAACTTCATTTGCATTTAACTTTATATATTTTTTTTATTATGTTATTATTTCTAATAAAATGGCATTAGGAGTCGTGCCGTGTACTTAAAAAAATAAAATAAACAAGTATCACGGGAAGTAGGCATAAGGGCAACTTTTTAAGGAATACAGGTAATTTAATATTTGAACAATTTTGCTTTATTTCCTCGCATTAAATATTGGAGAAAAGCACTACCTATACACGCCTCAGCAGAAATTGCAATTTGTGGATTCATATTTATTGATGACTCAGCAACGCTTCGTCCGTCAAACTCTACTGATCCACGAATTGCTTTTTCCCCAGCCTCAGCAGTAATGTACTATTATTCATAGTATTTTTCCCTTCATATCCCTCACCGTGCGACCTAGTCACCGTTATGTAGTAAAAACTTTAACCAGTTTATCCTAATAAGAAGTAAAGGAATTCTGCGAAAAGACAAGTGAGGCCGGTTTTACTAACGCTTCGCCATCCACCCACCATCCATCACCATCAGGCCTTGTTTTGTCGTTCGCAGTAGGTAGGTATTCAAACCGTCTTCACTTTTAATTTAGTCACTTATTACAGCACGTAAACTGGGACCTGATGAAAAGGCGGTCGATTTTCGCAAACAATTATTATTATTATATTTTCATTTCTTTGCATCTTTTTCTTTATATCTGGCGAAACATGAAAGTAAAGATCTCATGAATTCTGTGTCTTGATACCCTCGGAATAAGTAGAATTTAGCAGAAGTACAAAACTTAGTGAATGCAGATTAATGACATATTTACATGTGCGAATGGTATCAATCGCATTTAGTATCAAAATGCCCTCGTTTCAAAGCATTACGTTATCAATAATAGCACAAAGACTCACAGACGTATTAATTAGATAGTACATCGATTTCAATACAGCATAGGTTGTGTATTATATGTGTTATATAAATAGGTCGTACTAAGCTAATCAATAAAAAGTTGGAAAACCCCCGACAATCACTTCAAAGTTCAATATCTCAAAAATGGCAGAACTGGTGTTGATAAACCATGTATGTATTAGAACCATCGCTAAAAACTCTGCTTTAAAAGAAACCGCATTGAAATCGGTTCACCCTTTTAAGAGCAACGTTGCCACAGACAGACATACACACATAGCGGTCAAACTTATAACACCCCTCTTTTTGCGTCGAGGGTTAAAAATGTACCTAAGCGAAATGTGTCAAATGTGATCATATTTACAACTTACAAATTAGTAACTGTTCATATATATGTTTTATCAATTGATTTGATGTGAACTTTTTTTTTGTTTAAAGAGAATC
This sequence comes from Choristoneura rosaceana, assembly GCA_037349165.1. Lineage (NCBI taxonomy): Eukaryota > Metazoa > Arthropoda > Insecta > Lepidoptera > Tortricidae > Choristoneura > Choristoneura rosaceana. The sequence continues at coordinate 7,664,149 of JAZBNJ010000026.1, forward strand.
GAATTATTAGATTGTCAATTATTAAAGACAGACGACCTCCTTTTATCGATTGCTGTAACAGATAACAAACAAGGTCGGGTGTTATTTGCGGGCACGTTCAAATAATGAACGGTTCTCCTAATTTGAATCTTCTCGTCATTCTAATTTAGCACCATTCAATATTAAAATCCAATTTAGCAAATTAACTTCACAACTTCTAAGTATTAAAACGGTTACACGAAAACGGTCGGTTTTTTGGAAAAACTTTTTCTTTCAGAATTTCGGCGTGCTTTAAACATTTCGCATTACACGAAGTGCCGTTGAGTGCTCTAATTAATCAGAATGTCAAGAGTTTTTCAGAAGCGCGCAGTCGATCGGCAATTGCGGCTTCGGGGGCAAATTCATCCTGCATCGCGAAATGTATGCTCACTAATGTAATCACTTAATTACGTGGAACTTGTTAGTCAAACAAATGAACCCAGACTGTTCACTGGTATTAATAGCAAACCACTAATAGGAAAGGATTTTGCCACTAATCAGCAGACGTGGCACTTTCTGTAATATTGGTTGAGATCATTATCACTACGAGATAAGGATGGAAATGCCCAGCTATTTCGAGCTTACTAATTGTCGTCGTCTCTAATTGGAACTAAGGTAGTTTTGGTGTTGGGTTTCTAACGACGAAGTATCGATCACTCAGCTGAGGACTTACGTAAATGACGATGATAGGCTTATTATTTAGTGTATAGTTGTCAGTAACAAGTTAGACATTGATTCGGCAAAGCAAAGGTAGGTAGGTCAGTCAGTCAGCGTTAATTAGCGTCTGGGTCCAAACTTGAATTTTGTGTCGATATTTTTTCTACAGATTTTCTGTACCTATCCAAAACTTCAAAAAAGTGTGGTGACTTGACTGACAGACACTAACAAATAACACACAGCCTAAATTGGCGCTAGTAACTTGAAATTTGACAAACATGCGCCTACCTAGAGCGTCATAGAGGTGCAGTAAGAAATTAGTTTTTCAAAATTACTTACCTCGGGATAAAAAGAGAAAGCTAATAAATATTTTTATTCTTCCATGGGAACGAAGCCGCGAAATAAGAATATTAGCTAAAGGTGTTAAGAGTTATTAACATAATTTGTAAGTATATCCAAATTAAACTTACAAAATAACGACTTTAAAGTGTAATGGCTCGTTAAATGTGCAAGGACCGGCGTAATTATGCAGCTGTCGCAAATAGCATGACGCGGCAATATCCGACGACGCCGCTGTTCTTTAATTAAGTGTTCTATGCACATCTATCTGTCTCCCCTCAAACGTATAATTGATGAAATTCACTACAAAACACTCAACCTTACATAGTTTGCATTTCTCTCAAATAATAGGTATTCATTAAGAATGGGACAGTAGTGCTATTTTTTTAAACGAGCTAGATTCTAGTGCATTACGTATGCTTTTTATAACGTGCAGCGGTAAATGCTGCCTGAAAATTAAGAATACTTTTAACATTTTCTTCGCCACCAAAGTCGTATTGGATTGTTTCCGTAAACGATCCTGGTGATGAGTCAGATTAAAGCAATTCGACCAATAGATACAAAACATCTATGTAATATATAAAATTCTTGTACAGTGTTTGTAATCAAACGCCTCCGAAACGGCTGCTGTCGTTATACGTTTAATTTAGTAGGTACTTTAATCAAGTATGTCTCATGAGAGCTTGACTAATATATCACTGATGAATGTCTATGCTTAAGAAACGGGGCCCAGGGTGCAGTCATTATGTTACCGTGAGCAAAGGCTATTTCCGTCTTTTCATCATGTGATTGCATCCTCTGTGTGTCGATATGGTGACGGGTGTTTGTTTGTCACCTGTTTCCACTCCAGGTTGGCGCGCTCGAGGCGTTCGTTGGCGGCGACGCGCTGCTCGTGCCGCGCGGCAGCCTCGCGCAGCGTACACCCGCAGCAGGCGCAACGCGCGCACGTGTTCGCGCACCCGTCGCCGGCGCCCGCGATCGACTCCGGCGCACCCGTTTTTGTTCCGGCTAGTTTAAAATAATAAACTTTAATACTTAGGGGCTGTTTCATCATCCATTGATTAGTGTTGACTGATCAATGGATGGTGAAATAGCCCCTAAATGGAACAAATAATACATTTACAAAGGATTTAAACAATAAAAACTTAATAATAATAAATAAAAACGAATATAAATCTAAACTGAAAAAGGCCCCTGTGGCATGGTTCCGACAATGCTGGCAGCATTTCCTCGCTGTATGGCGATGTCAGGACGCTGTGCGAGGAAGCTGCCAGCCCTCTTGTCTCCGGTGGCGTCGACCAGTCTCTTTGCCAGGTGGCTGAAGAGTTCCCTTGCGCCAGGGCCCCACGGACCGAGCGTTTAATTAATAATATAGTTTAATTTTATTCATTTTAGGCTATAACAATTGCTAACATTGAAAAAAATTACCACCGCTTCGGGAGAAACTTGTGTATGTAGAGTCCGGACCAGAAGAGTATTTTTTATCAGAACAGTAAAATAAAAGGCATTCCATTAAAATCACTGAACTTGAAAATGATTTTAAATCAATTTGATACAAATTACAGTTAAAATTAAATTCCAACCATGGCTAAAACTGGAGTTGTCATTTTTTACTACTCTATTCGGATTTTTAATTCAGCAGAAGTTAACTACTTTCAGATGATATCAAAAATCGCAAAAATATCGAAAATCGGTCGAGAAAATCAATGAATATTTGTTTAGGTAATTAGCAAGAGAGACTATCCTATCTATCGTTTAACTTTCACCAATTTTATCTTCTATCTACGTTTAATAGAAAAACCGGCCAAGAGCGTGTCGGACACGCCCAAAATAGGGTTCCGTAGCCATTACGAAAAAATTAAGTGATATTTTTCTAAGGATTTCGTATTTTATACGGAATCTTCCAAGTTCAGGTATATTTTATACCTTACGCTGCTATTTACTCTTAAACTACTAATAATACTCAAGCAAACATAGCCGTTATAGTTTTCCTTGAAAATTTGATATACTGACTACCATCCTGAATTTTTTCAAATTTTTCCACCCACCGGTTTAGATTTTAGAGGGGGGGGGGGACGCTCGATTTTAATGAAAATTTGCACTTTAAAGTTGAATATTTCGCAAACGCTTTACTGAATCGAAAAATCGTTTTAGCAAACCCATAATGGTTTTAAAATACCTATTCAACGATACCCCACACTATAGGGTTGGATGAGAAAAAAAAAAACAACGCCACTTTACGTCTATGGGAGGTACCCTAAAAAAAATTGTTTTTGAATTTTTAATTGTACTATTTTGTCGGCATAATTTATCTATATATCCGTGCAAAATTACAGCTTTCTAGCATTGATAGTCCCTGAGCAAAGCCGCGGACGGACAGACAGACAGACAGACAGACAGACATGGCGAAACTATAAGGGTTCCGTTTTTGCCATTTTGGCTCCGGAACCCTAAAAAATGGTGAATTTGCTGTTCGCGTTTAATAAAACCACCTGTTAGGCCTGTGTAGGCTGTCAGAAATACGGTGCGATTTCTCTTTTAGGCGATAAACCTAAATTAAAGTCATTCAAAGCAAACGTAAAACGAAATCCAACAAAACTTATTTAGGTGTTCAAACAATCAAAATCTCAACAAAAGATTCTGGTTCATAGTTATTTAACAGCAATTTATTATTTCTACGTATTTTTGTTCTTTCGTTCAACAAAATTGAAATGTACTGTGTCATTCGAATGTCAAGTCAAGAATGCGCACATAATTGCGTTGTCTATTGAAAACACAAGTCTTCTTTCCCTTAATCGAGGCTACGATCGATCAAAGGAATTGATTCCTACGAGGTATTGTATTTCAAGAGGGGAAAGCATTTTTGACATGAGACATCTGATACTGACTTGTGCTTGAGATGAGGCAGTATTGATCTCTATTCTTTGTAGTCCCAAATCTTAACAAAGATCCATAAAAGAAGCGTCACGACCCACCACTGCATTACACCGCTAGATAACGCCACACGAGAAATTTTATAACTTTCTTAAGTACAACGTTGCGCAGCACATATTAAATAACAAATAAGAACCGGCCAAGTGCGAGTCGGACTTGCGCACGAAGGGTTCCGTGCCATTATCTATACAATATTAGACATTAGCAAAAAAAACGGCAAAAAAATCAAATTTGTTGTATGGGAGCCCTGTTTAAATATTCATTTTATTTTAATTTAATTATTTATTTTTAAAGTGACTATACAACTAAATATTTTGTGAATATTTCAAGAGTCTACCTGTTGCCGTTATTAATATTAAGCAAAAAACGGCAAAACAATCACATTTGTTGTATGGGAGCCCCTTAAATATTTATTTTATTCTGTTTCTAGTATAAAAACAAATTTGCTGTTGTAGCAGCCACAGTAGTACATAATCTGTTAAAATTTCAAGCGTCTAACTATTACGACTCAAGAGATAGAGCCCTGTGACAGATGGACGGACAGACAGACAGACAGATAGCGGAGTTTCAGTAATAGAGTTCCATTGGCACCCTTTAGGTACGGAACCCTAAAAACATGTTTGCTAGTCTGGTTACAGCTTTAGTTGTAAAATGATGTTCTCGAAATTTTAGCTTCAAATTTGACAGTGTTAATCTAAACTCTCACAGGCCTCCCAAAGCGCAAATCATTGTGCTGAAAATTGGTCCCGGCGACCACAACCCGGGGCAGGTATTTGAGGTTGTGCAAATCTTGCATAAAACTTACAGCACATTATCAGATAAAATGATGATGAATGAGTTAGGCGTAAAAAATACAACGTATAGTGTCACGTGGTAGGATGCTCCTAAGTAATTTACAAAGGATCAGCCAAATAAAAATAAGAAATACGATAGACAAAAATAGTATATATTTATCATTTATTTGTTGCGCAGTTTTTATCCTAGGCAGCATAGTAATGAGAGGACAAACATAGCCACATCATCCCTAATTCAGTAGCATTATTTTCCCGTTAGGGTTCCAGCGCGAGACCAATTACCGTAGTTACACAAATTCTTTACAAAAGTAAACAATAAAACTACAAACAACAAAGTTAAAGGTCGGTTTCGGTCCTGATCAAACTCGGTGCATTAATGAAATTTATTTAGGTAATACATACATTCTTTATTAACTCTCGCCGAAACTTTCACTGTCGATGAATTAAAATTAGTCGAGTTTCTAGGTACAACGTTAATTGAATGACGCACTGAACTGAGTAACTATGGCTAAAGTGGCTTCAAAGGGCTTCATTATAATAACAGTGGAGTTCGTGCCCGGAATTGATAATTACTTACCACCAAATCTTTCCCGCTTAGAAATCCAACAAAAACATTATTTAATTTTGTGGAAAAATAACAATCTCGACCCGTGCAAAGTACTTAAGTAATTCATTAGAAAGGCATGATATACCTAATATCTGGTAACGGAAATACTATCATCACCGATTTGTAGTCTAGTCGGCAATAATTTCTATAATTTAAGACTATTATTTTATAAAAACATCGTATTTGGAGAGTCCGTAGAGAATTCTTTCATTCAGTAGGTATTCATTCCTTTTTGTAACAGCATCTATGTATGTTTAAGTTTATATTTTTAGCTTGTTATGTGTTATAAATAGTTTTTTATTCTTCTACTTTTCTTTCATTCAATATTTCTTAAAACAAGCTACAAGGTGACCAACAATTTTAAAAAATTGAGTTTGAGTTTAAACGTATACGATACGAATGCAGATTGATTCATAATTTATTAGTACGAAACCTTAAAGATTTCCCATTACATTCCTCATTTTGCAGGCATTATTAGTGTCACTAGTAAAAAGGTTTTCCATTGTGCGCATAATTTTCCGCCTACAACGTACCTAGGGATTTTGATTATCTACAGGTGCAAGACGTTTGATTGTACAGTTAATGGATGGGTTAAATCAGTGTAGGATTGAAACACAAACACAGCAGATGCATCTCTACCTACTATAAGCAGGAGACTTACCCAAGTGATTGTGGTTGTGTCGGGCGAAGCGCGGCGAGGCAGGCGGCAGGGGCACTCCGTCGCAGCTCAGCTCCGCCTTCAGGCGAGAGCCAGTGCGAGGGTTCACCTGTACACCCATCGCCACCGGGCCGCTGTCACCCTGGTACAATCCATACATGTGTTACAAATGACGAAGATGAATTCATATTATGTCGTCCACCTTAACCATAATAGTTAATAATAATAAATGCGATAGTAACTCTGTCGGTTACTTCGTCACGCTTAAACCGTTAAACCGATTTAGATGAAATTTGGCATGGAGATATTTTGAAACTCTGAAAAGGACATATGTTCTCGGAAAACTGGATAGTTCGCAGGTAATAGCGATAAAAGTATTTTTCGCAGACGGAGTCGCAGGTAAAAGCTGGTACGAGTATAAGTATCAGAAACGTAGATGTGGATGTTATAGTTCATTATATCGAACTCCACAAAGTAACGCCTGAGCCTGAATCAATCAATTAGTTAATATTTACAGACAGACCCTTGTGTGTGTATCACTGCCTTGAAAGATCCTGGTAGGTATTTATTTTATGTAATATATCTGTGATGCCATCTTATTTAGTTTAAACAAACAAAATAAACAGAGACTATCTAGATATTGACCATTTAAAGCATGAAATGCACAGAACATTTAATATTATACCACTTTATTTATTCTTTATAAAGAATAATCATTTTACAAAAATGTTTATCATATCAACGGGCAAAAACTCAACTTAGTTAGTTGATCTGGCGCTGTTAATCACTCTGTTTACATTAATTAAGACTAGAAATTATTGTTGCGGTATCTATAAGTAGGTATATTCAAGTTTCGTGTGTTAATAATAGTTACTAAGTACGTTTATGCGTGTGCTGAAAAGCAGCAATCATAATAGGATGTACCTTTAAGGAATTGCTACTTAAAGTCATAAAACTGTACCCTCAATTTTAATTATTTTTCTATTGCACTTTTTTCAGTTTCACAACAATTTCGTAACGGTACTTATATACATTTTGATTCACCTAAAAACCTTCTTATTAATAATTACTTTGTCTTTAATTGGTGTGTTGATATTATTGTTTGTAAGACTGAAACGAAGGTTTTCGCCTTATACAATTTTGCAAAATACTACCAGAACAGGAAACACTTGTAACTTTCAATTTAAATCCAAATGGAGGTCCAACAAGCGCGATTAGTCATCCTACGTTCGCTTTCTTTATTCAATTACAAATTTTCAGAAAGTTTGTTGGAGAATTAGCATTTTCAATAAAAGTTTAATTTTATTCAGCGGGTTTGTCAAGAAAATGTGTGCTAAATTTAAAAATTTACACCCGATAAGATTCTGACGTGATTGACCTACTAATGTTGCGAGTCCGAGGGATTTCGTAATCTCTCCAAATCTCTTATTTTTACTTCTATCTAACCAGACTCTAAGGAGTTACGAAAGGGGATAGGAAAGGATTGTGCAAACAGAAAGTTTGAGCAAAGGTGAGTTACAGTTGAGAATGTTGGCAAAAAGGATGAAGCTCGTCACCTCGGCCCAACCACAATGCATTAGGTAAAGCGTTTGTTCAAATTTAAAATGCTTGCCCTTTGAAGCAGTAAGTACTTTATTTACAAACCAACTTGGGTCTACTCGTGGTATTCTTGTTCTTGACATATCACTATTACAGAATACAGTACGTGAGTTAGTATACCTACTAGTACTAAGGTATATTTAAGATGTATGATAGCAATAACTTCTCTTGAATGCCTGTTTCATATTCAATTGGGTATAATAGCAAAGATAGAAAAATATGAATTGTAGTTAAGGTTAATAGCTTCAGGTATATTATCGGCAAATGAAATATAAACTTAGGAGATGAACTTTCTAGGTCATATTTCAGATTCAAGTAGTTAATATTGGACTCAATTTCATACGTCTAAGTTTCATACATAACAACAAAATATCTTTATAAAAACGTATCATTAAAGATAAGACTTTATGTATAAAAATAGAAGTGTGTAAACGTGCAAAGTATGTGCCAGTCATGTAAAAAAGAATCAAATGTGAGAAAGATAATTGGCTATTAATTTAATGCATAAGAACTAGTAAGTGACTGGTTAACTGACAGATAATATGCAGCCTAAATTGCTGGGAAAAGCTAAATAAGAGCTCTGCACAGGGATTTATCGATATATTCACTGGATAAGCAACTATCCTTTTTAATTTTTCCACAAGAATGAAGCCGCAATTATTAGTTATTTGGAATATATATACTCGTACGTATATCGTTGTGGGCAGTCAAAGTCAAAACAAACAAATAGTTGCCTAAGTCGATTACGGTAAAGATTTATATTTACTCAGCATTTACTTAACAAAATAACATAAGTTATACCAACTTTTGTGAAGAAAGTTCATCTAAGTTATTTTCCGTCTACTCACCTGAGCTGAGCGTCACTTCGTTCATATGGTACCAATTTCATATAAAATGTAGGGACAAACTACGGTAAGGGTCCTGGCCGCAAGGGAATCCTCTGAAAATTGTCATAAAGCATGCCTCTACTAAATAGGAGTGCTCTATTTCGTACCTTTTGCGGGAAGTGCGTCATATGAAATATTCCCGTTGTTGTGATAAGAATGGGTACCCTTAATATAAGCTGCCTAAATATAAAGGTTGCGGGACGTAAATTACTTAAAGCTATTAGTTTTTTTTAGTCTGTATTTTTATGACGCCCCGTTGCCGCTGGGCAAAAGGCGTCCTAGGAACAGATAACACAATCTATAATAATAATAATAGACAATAGAAACCACAAAGGGCACTATTTTGAATCCAAGGCGGAGCGAGCGATTCTAGTGTAAAATCCTGAGTCTGGCGAAGGATTTTAAAGTAAAATTGTAAGCATAGCAAGACTCTTAAAAACATTTCGTTACTAGAATATACATTATTACCTATAGATTAATATTTTCCCGGGATTTAGCCGTGAATAGATTGTGTATTACATTTTTGGGTCAGTTTTAACAATTTCAAGTTCATGCTAAAACAGAGAAGGCGTAGTTCGCTGTTTTTGGACTTTTTTAAATTCAGATAGCGCAGAGCCGCGCTTCAGTCGGCTTATCTTATACTTATAAAGTTAAATTTATGATTTGTTAAAGCTAATTCATGTTTTATTATTTAAAAACAGTTCACGTTCCATTAGAGCTAGTTCACGTTTTATTAGAGCTAGTTCACGTTTTATTAAGGCTAGTTCACATTTTATCACATCAAGTTCACGTTTTAGCCTACTGCCTACCAAAGGTACTTTTTGGGGGTAATTTTTTGAAACTCAAATTATATTGCTTAGAACTTAAGATGTTCAGAAAAAATAGAGAAAAAAATCTCTGACTTTTCCTACTAGTTTTTCACTATATACTTTACAAAGGCCATCAGTGTCCAACTATAATTATTTCTTATGTCCTTCTCAAAGGAAAGATGTAGGCAAGAGGTTAGGAGAGTTATTTCACGTTGCTTAGCTTCATACCTTGGCAGCGTCAACGTCGAAGTTGATGAAGAGCAGGCGGGCCAGCCGCTGCAGCACGAGCTCGCGCAGCGCCGCCGGCACCGGCTGCCCTCTCACTCCTCTACGAGCAACACAACACGTTCGCGTGATTTATTTACTGCAACAATCACCTATATTTTGTTTTTTTTTTAGCTGTGTTTGGGCCAGAATCTTGCTATTATTGACCGTTTGATGCTAGCACTGGTTGGCGTGGCGGAGTAATTTACGGAGTACTATTAGTTAATAAACAATCTAGATACTTAAATAAAATCTGGAAAGCTATAGCTTTCCAGATTTTATTTAAGTATCTAGATTGTTTATTTTTGCAATTTTAATACAATACAAAAGATACAATAACTCTTTATTGCACACCAACACATAGTAAGCAGTACATGCAGAAAACACAGAGATTTATTAATCATCATCATCATCTCAGCCTATATACGTCCCACTGCTGGGCACAGGCCTCTTCTCGGAAGAGAGGAGATTTATTAATAATTATTATAAATTATTTTTATTTATTGTACCGTTGTCTATTGTACCGTTTTTGTCAAACTTAAAACCTAAAATTGCTAAAAATGGCTCCGAAGCGGTAACATTTCGTGTGCTCTGCCACCCCATTTGGGAATACGGGCGTGATGTTTGTGTATATTTTTATTTATTAGCAATTACTTCTTGCTTACATTTTTATTTGTGTGTGTGAGTAGTTTGGTGACCGAATTTGAGCCGCGTTTGTATTTCCCAGAGGTGAGACCTATTAATTACATAAATCGGTTTTTCATCCCCAAAACCCCTACAGATTTTACTAACAAAACCGTTACGAGCATTTCGTAATGTCGAAACAAAACACATACTAAAATTGCTCGTTCAATACCTTAGCATAAGGTGGCTGAACGCTTGCCCCTTGGAATTCTGCTGATTGAATTGAATCTTGCTGCGTATTGGGGAGCCCAAGTAAGATTATCTCCACGGCTCTACCCTGTTTACACTACATTTATGCTTCAAAGGGTAGTGAAGTGAGCCCTTAAGCGCTACCGCTTAACTTACTCGCCAAAGGCACAGACCCGGCACTAATAATGATACATCCCTTGAATACTACTACAATAATAGGTTATTTATTGCTGAAAACTGAAGAGAAGAGATCACTTTTATTTATCTATTTAATTAAATCAAAATGTACCGAGCTAGTAAGCATAGTAGACCTTTCACACGTGCCGGGTAATCGGTGCTGGATTCAGGGGTAAAATGGGCATTGCAGGTAGATTACACCGCTATTATCTTCAGCAGAAGTGGATTAGCGCTTGTGGAGCTCAAAGTTAAAATAATTCAAAAAATATCTTTATTTAATTTAGGCTGTAATTAGCACTAATAAATGTCAAAAAAAAATCTACCACCAGTTCGGAAAAACCTCTGTTGAGAAGAATCCGGCAAGAAACTCAACGAGGTATATTTTATTTAAACAGATTTACAATATTATTAAATGACTAGCTTTTGCCCGCAGCTTCGCCCGCGTGGAATTCGGTTATCTCGAGCTGTTCTCTCGGACAATGCATTTTTTCGGGATAAAACTAGCCTAAATAATATCACTCTCGGGTCCATAAACTATCTCTATGCCAAAAATCACCTCTACGTTTCGACATGAAAGATGGACAAACATACAAACACACACACTTTCGCATTTATAATATTAGTATGGCTATCTACCAGATGTAGCATGTAATACGAGCAAAAAATTAAAACATAGATCGTCCTCGTCAAACTGAACAACATTAGTTCAGCGACTTTTGAAAATAATAGAGTCTTTGAATTTTCCTTTTTTCATACAAATTAAATACTGCTATCAATGTACGCCATCCTAGAATACAACTGATGTCACCTGTTACACTGCAAAAATCAAGCATTTTGCTTTACATTACTTCTTCGAATAAACTTAAATGTGTAATAAAAATTAAAAAAAAACTAATTATCTTTAAAAGTAGCTTCAACTAATGTTATTCAGTTTTACGATCGCCAATGCAGATCGGAATTATTACCCTGCCCATGATACCTATACCTAATCGTTAAGTTTATATATCTGCTTATCATGATATTAATATGTATTCTTGAAAATAAATCTGAATATTGTATCCATTTTATTGGTAATATTTTTCGGAATTTCATTATAATAACGCATGTAATTTCCCATAAACGACTTTTTAGTTTTAGCCAGTCTGTAAGGTGGAACTTTGAGCTCCTTGATGTTTCTAGTAGCTTTTGGCTTATCGACGTTAGTCGGAAAATCACATTATGGTTTTTTGGATCTTTTTTATTTCAAGTGCAATTTTTGTTAGCTTCACGGTCATCGCGTAAAACCCATATTGAAAATACAAACTAAAATATACTAGATGCACAGAAAAACCAGAAAAATAAGACCAGTGCTGGAAATCGAACCCAGGTCCACGGCATTCCGTGCCGCGTGCTATACCAACACCAGTGGTCTTATTTTTCTGTGCATCTATACTCCAGTTTATATTTTCAATATGTATGATTATTTCAAAAATATAATTCCCACCTAACACTGCTATAGAGGACCCTACTACCACAGCGATAACCATACCTGTATATTACCACCATTGACTGACACCGAATACCCGGCTACCCGCCCCTGTGAAAAGGCCACCGACAGCCTAAGTCACTTGTTAAAACTAATCAAAGGATGCTAATGTAGGCAGACGATAGATAAATAGCGAAGTTTCTTGCAGCTCATGAACGTCGATTTACGACTTATTTGATAAAAGGAGTCAATGAACTTAAACAACACCCTCGGCAAATCATTTAAAGTTGCGAGTTTAATTATTCATTTCAATTTAGCGTTGACTTTCTGAGGGATTGTATTACACAATCGGTTTTAGACGTAAATTCAATTATTCCATTAAAAGTATTGCGAATACAAACGTTTGATGTCGCTTTACTTGTTTAAATAATATCTTGAATCTGAAAACAAGAACGCTGTCTTAAGTATATAGGTAGATATAAATTCTTAGTACTATGACGAACTTTACGATCACAATATTCAAACCAAAGTACAACGATGCTAAGCGATGGAGAGTGAATGCTCAGAACCCGCACTGTTGTAGCTACATAAAGTTTATAGTATTCAATGTAGCGTAACGATATCACTTTATTTTGTACTCAGGTGTAGCAAATGGCAAGAGATTTTTTTATCATATCCGATGTAAATAAATCATTAATGTCACGCGAAAGCCTGCATATGACACCACAAAAGATAAATGATCCGCTTTTAGACCGACTCACAGTGAGCCAAAAGTCGAATCTAGCTGGACAAAATTATTTAAGGCTCAAAATTGATTGTATACATAATATTATGATGCCAAAATAAAAAAAAAATAAAAAACCAAGCCATATTTACAGTAAAATAAAAAACCAGCATACGTTGACCTCCCAGTATAGGAATTCACTACGCGTGCTGGGGTCACTTTATATTGGTCTTGTTTATAAGCGGTATATAAAGGTTGTTTTCACAATTGATACTATTTTTACATCTGTTTCCTACAATATTCAGGGGAAAATAAAATTAAATTGATAATTTTTACTATTTTTTTAAGTAATAAAATACACAAAAATCACTCGGAATCGCTACCAGCAAAACTAGGCAAACTCACATTACCTAAACTTTCTTCATTTCGTACGTCGTGGTACTTTTTCAATTGGCACATGATCTAGTTCAAAAGCCACCAATTTTGAGAACTCTATTCCTCGGGTCTAATGGTTCCTATTAACATATTTCAAAAACCGGCCAAGATCGTGTCAAACACGCCCGAGATAAGGTTCCGTAGCCATTACGAAAAAAATTAGTCATATTTTTCTAAAGATTTCGTATTTTGTACGGAATATTCCAAGTTTAGGTATATTTTATACCTTAGGCTGCTATTTACTCGTTAAACTACTAATAATTCTCAAGAAAACTGAACCGTTTTAGTATTCCTTGTAAGTTTGATATACTTATTACTACCATCCTGAATTTTTTCAAATTTTTCCACTCACCGGTTTAGATTTTAGAGGGGAGGGGGGAAGCTGGATTTTAATGAAAATTTGCACTTTAAAGTTGAATATTTTGCAAACGGATCACTGAATCGAAAACTCGTTTTAGCAACCCCCTAATTATTTCAAAAGACCTATCCAACAATATCCCACACTAAAAGGTTGGATCAGAAAAAAAAATCAACCCCACTTTACGTCTATGAAAGGTGTTTGAACTACGACATTTGAATATTGAAAATAATTAGCAAAACCGAATTGGGCAAGATATAGGTTTCACTTACAGTTTGTTCTGGCTCTATTCCTCAGTCCCAGGGACACATTTAAGACACAATCACAGCACTTTCAGAGTTTTTTATGAATAATTTAAAAGAGCGCGCGCCGGCCGGCATTCATTTCGAGCTGTCAATTTTGCGCAACTGACTGGTGGCGCCGCCGTGCGGGAGAAAGCGGAAAGTTCATTCAGCCAGTATGTTTTTGATATGTGCAGGAGGTTTTAATGCACATATTACTAATTATATCTGCCCAATGTAACGTACATAAACCCCCCACCGGGAATCTACCCCAGATTCCCCAGTTTACAAACCAAACCAGGGATGGTATTGAATAAGGTAAGTGGACTGTATAGTGTAAGTATTTGTTGACTTAGTGAACTAAACACGTGTAGCTGTAAATTGAGTAAAATAAATGACTTATTTCGAACCTAAAATTGTCATAAATTTGACACCTTCTTGCGTCAAATTCATGCAAAGAAACAAAGAAAAATAAAAATTATGCTGAATCCAATTCCATTGGAAGTGGACTAAGCTTTACAACGGGTCGCGTGTATTCGCCATTCTGGATTTTTACTTTTACCACCCGTACAACTCCATCAGCTCCTGGATAAAGTTCCGTCACACGACCGAGAGGCCATTGAAGCGGAGGAGCGTCAGCATGCATAAGAACGAGTTCATCAACTTGAATATTACGACAATTCCTATGCCATTTTTGTCGCTGCTGCAGCGTGTGCAAATAATCGTTTAATTGCAATGTACGCGGACCGATATGTAAATAAATTTTATGGAAATAGTCGATAAGAATTTTTGTAAAGTTGCACTTTTTAGGAAGCAATAATGGATACTTCTTTTGATACGGTAGTTCGGCGAAAGACAACCTACCCCCCACCCTGAGAAAACCGAGGGGGTCGACATAAGGTGCTAACCTTTTAAGTGAAGAACTACAGCTGTAACCATTGGAAATTGCTTGGATATCAGCTGCAAAATGCTCTCGCTGAACTGATTTGATGAGCACATCGTGTGCGTTCTTTAAATCTGATAGAGACGAAGGACCCGTGTTCCTATTAGACTTCGTCGATCTACAATTGTTGATAAACTGAAAACAACGAGCTAAGACCTTTTGAAGTTTGCTAAAACTCGAATATTTTTCAGTTAAATCATAAACAAGATTTGAGTCACGTGTTGTGTTTTGCACGCTAGTTTGAGCCAAAGTCGCGCATGGAATTTTGAGTTCTGGCACATTTGCCGATTTAAATTGATCAATTGATTTTACTGGCCAATTCTCTCTTGGTGCGTCTAGCCAGCTCGGTCCTCCGAGCCACTCCGCTGTCGATAACAGCACGGAAGGTAGCGCTCCGCGCGAGCACACGTCAGCGGGGTTGGACGCGCCGCTCACGTGAAACCAACAATCGCTTTGCACGGTCTCCAAAATTTTGGAAACACGCGAAGCCACAAAGGTTTTGAGATTATAACTGGGTGTATTCAACCAACTCAGCACCACAGAGGAATCGGTAAACAAGAGTATTTCATGAACAGGAATTCGTTCAGACAATATTGACTTCGTATATTTGACTAACTTGACTAACAAATGCGCAGCCATTAGCTCGAGACGTGGAATGGTCACTGTCTTCAAGGGTGCAACCTTGGATTTTGCAATGACTAGACTGACCTTCGAATTACCTTGATTGTTAAAACTACGCAAATAGATGACCGCAGCTATTCCTTGAACTGAAGCATCGCAGAATCCTAGTATCTGGTAGTAGCTGTGCTGTTTGACAGTAACCTGGCGCTCGTGGCTAAAATTCGACAACAGCGGGAGCTCTGACATGTAGGTGAGCCACTCCTTTTCCAGTTCCGGAGGCAGCCGCTCATCCCAACCCAGCTGTTGGAGCCAGAGTTTCTGCATGAAGCATTTCGCGTAGAATATGCAAGGAGCCACGAAACCTAAGGGATCATACTGACGACCAATCTGTGACAAAACACTACGCTTGGTGATCGCCTGTGAAGCTGGAAGTGGATGGAATACGAAGGAAAACACATCTTCGGCGGGTCGCCACTGCAGACCTAAAACTTTTATGGATAGGTCCTTGTCATCCTCGAATGCAATGGGCGTTTCGCGGTGATCAGCTGGAACCCGAGCCAGTACCTGGGGACAGTTGCTGGCCCACTTACGAAGCAGAAATCCTCCTCCACTCAGCAACTCTAACAGTTCATCCTGTAGCCTAGCTGCTTCATCATAGCTGCTCACTGACCACAGAAGGTCATCGACGAAGAAACCCTTTTTTAGAACCTTGCTCGCTAAAGGATACTTCTCGCAGTCATCGTCAGCCAGTTGATGCAGGACTCGGATCGCTAGGTACGGACTGCTAGCAACGCCGTATGTGATCGTGTTTAACTCATACACCTTTAAAGGTTGATCAGGTTGAAACCTCCACAAGATGTGTTGGTAATTGCGTTGAGATTTTTCGATCAAGGTCATTCGAAACATTTTACAAATGTCACTTGACAAGCAAATTTCATGTATACGAAAATTTATTAAAATCTCATTAATATCTGCTTGAAGCTTAGGACCGGCGTAAACGACTGAATTTAAAGAATTATTATTTGTCGTTTTGCATGAGGCGTCAAAAACTACTCGGAGTTTTGTCGTGGTACTTGACGGTCGGAGAATACAAAAGTGAGGAATTATGTACTTAGAATCCACAGTACCAAAATCACCTACGCAAGTCATGTGACCAAGGCTTTCATATTCGGACATGAATTTATTATATTCTTCCTTAAGTTCCGGAAGACGATTCAGCTTTGTTTCTAAATTGTTGAAACGACGTAACGCTTGTGGAGTCGAATCGCCGAGATCAAAACTGGGTTTGAACGGGTACTTCACTGTATAACGTCCCGTAGTATCGCGACTGTGTTCGTTTTGGAACAATTGTTCGACATACAAATCTTCTGGTTTTTTAGTGACGTCATACGGCACGTTTTCAGTCTCCCAGAAAGAGTTCATGATTTTATCGATACTACTAGTTTTATTAGCAGAGAACAAGTTGAGCGAGGCTGTATTTGACTCACAATCGTCACTCAGTACTGTCTGACCAGTAATGACATATCCGAATATGGAATGCATCGCGACGGGCAAACCCGGGTCACGTGGTAGTATATTTTGACCGTCATAAATGTAGGGAAATAAGTCACCTGCGATCAACAAGTCAACTGGAGCCGCCGAAAAGTAGTTCGGGTCAGCTAACTCTAGATTTTTGAAATTATTGATAACTTTGTTTGATAAGGTTACTGTAGGTAAGTTGCTAGTTATATTACTTACGACAACAGTATCAGTGCTAAGCACCGGACCAAATGAGTTTCGTGGTTTAATTGAACATGTAACCAGACCGAAATCTTGCACTGGCGCACCTCCCAGACCCATGGGTTCAAACTGACACTTGCGTCGAGACAAACCCAGGCGCTGGGCACACTCTTTTGTCATATAACCGGACATGGCACCGCTGTCAATGACTGCACGTACGGCGTGGTAAGTTCCCCATCGATCTGCGACGTGCACCATGGCAGTGCCTAACAGCACGGTTGAATTTGACGAACAAGTCAAGCCGACGTTTGGCATTGACCTTTGACTTTGATTTTGACCATTTGAAACGTTTTGAATACTTGAAATGTTTTGACTATTTGAACCGTTTTGATTAATTGATGAATTTTGAACAGTTGGAACTGTATCTAAGTGAATACTGTGATGGTGCGGTTGTTTACACAGCACACAACGCACTTTTGACGTACACTCGGACAACGAATGCTGACGAAAGCAATTTTCGCATAATTGAAGCTGTTTCACTTTGTCAAGACGCTGCACACCGGTGTTAAATCAAAAAACTCGAAACATCGATAAGTTGAATGCGGTTTGTCGCAAAATAGACATCTATTTGATCGTTCGCTATTATTCTTACTCACAGCTGACAAGCACGGCTTTTGGAACTGCTTCGGTGCACTACTGTAATTAGCAGCATTATTATTATTTGTTCGAACAAAATTCGGCTTTGCAGAGGTGTTAGGAACACTCTTAGGCGTAAACTGAATTTTTGATGTACTAATTTTAACCTCAGACATTTCCAAAACACGCGCCTGTTTCTCCACGAAATTAATCAGCTGTTCGTAAGTAGGTATATCGGTTTGATCTACAGATTGTTCGAATTCGCGCCTAGTGACGGGGTCTAAATTTCGCAATCCCATATAAAACAGTATGAAACTCGATAGGTTACTGATTTTCAAAAGTTTCAATGCTTTAACACACTCTTGATACGTTTGTAAAAATGTGTTTAGACCAGTAGCCGACTCAGTTGACAAAGGCTTAAATTGAAACAGCCGATCTAAATAGCTCGTAGCTAAGGCACGAGTGTTCTCAAATTTTTTGACTAGCAAAGCCCATACTATCGGATAATTATCGGCCGTCACTGGCATCCCTTTGACCACAGTCAATGCCGAACCGCTGACTGCGGAGAGCAGGTAATAAAACTTCTCAATGTTCGTAATATCATTGTTGTTATGAATTAAACTCGTAAACGTGTCATAGAATGTTTGCCAGTTTTCTAATTTGCTATCGAAATGGAACAATTCTAGTTTAGGCAGCCGCGGCTTAGCCGACCGCGAGTCTGGCCCGGCAGCGCCCGGGCCGCGGCCCGCGGAGCGCGACGAAGGTCCGCTACCGCTGCCGTCACACGATTGCCAAGTGTCGCTATTAGCCTCCGCTACACTCAGAATACGGAAATACATGTCGTCAAAGGTTTGAATTTCTTGATAATTTGGTTTAAATTTCGGGTTTTGTTTCTTATTATAAGAATTTAACTCGAATATGCATTGTTCGAAACATTCCCGAGTCGAATGAAGTTCTTTGAGTCGCAAATTAAATTCGGTTAAACGCTCTGGTGGAGTTGATTTGGATAGTTCAAATAACGTTTGACATCGTATAAAAAGCAGTTCTTTTTTGTTGATAAGTTGTTCGACATCGAATTCTTTTTCGTCCATTTCGAATTAAAAAACAAAAGACGCGCGCGACGCGTTGCAAAGAACGAAAATTGAAAACGTTTATTTTATACGTATTATTCTAGGTAAATAACTTAGATTAGAAATAAGCCTGTTACCTTAAAACTGCGTGAAATGTGTGTTTTATGTGTATGAA
Source organism: Choristoneura rosaceana (assembly GCA_037349165.1). Classification (NCBI taxonomy): domain Eukaryota; kingdom Metazoa; phylum Arthropoda; class Insecta; order Lepidoptera; family Tortricidae; genus Choristoneura; species Choristoneura rosaceana. The sequence continues at coordinate 7,683,192 of JAZBNJ010000026.1, forward strand.
TGTGTATTTAGTTTGCAAACTGAGGATCCGGTTCGAAGGACCAAAATGTTTGAACTACGACATTTGAATATTGAAAATAATTAGCAAAACCGAATTGGGCAAGATATAGGTTTCACTTACAGTTTGTTCTGGCTCTATTCCTCAGTCCCAGGGACACATTTAAGACACAATCACAGCACTTTCAGAGTTTTTTATGAATAATTTAAAAGAGCGCGCGCCGGCCGGCATTCATTTCGAGCTGTCAATTTTGCGCAACTGACTGGTGGCGCCGCCGTGCGGGAGAAAGCGGAAAGTTCATTCAGCCAGTATGTTTTTGATATGTGCAGGAGGTTTTAATGCACATATTACTAATTATATCTGCCCAATGTAACGTACAAAAGGTACTCTAAAAAAAATTTTTTTTGAATTTTTTTATTATACTATTTTGTCGGCATAGTTTACATATATATTCGTGCAAAATTACAGATTTCTAGCATTGATAGTCTTTGAGCAAAGCCGCGGACGGACAGACAGACAGACAGACGGACAGTATAAGAGTTCCGTTTTTGTCATTTTGGATACGGAACCCTAAAAACAGGTTTCAGCTCATACACCTGAAGCTCCGTTTAAATCAAATTTGATCGAAAAATGGTCCAAAAGATCCTTGAGTCTGTCGTTTTTGTGGTGTTTTAGCCATTCTTCATAAAATTCCCTCCTAGCGTATTCTAAAAAAAAGCCGGAGTTACGCATCAGCACGCACTTTCTCATATACATCAAATTAAAGAGCATAAACATATCTATCATTAAAAAAAAATCCAGCCCGGAGTAAACGGGAGTAATCCTTTTTCTTGTCTATGAAACACAAAATTTACCCAAAAAAACACGAATTCATGAAAATCGACTCGATTTTCTCGGCAATGGAATAATCATATTTAATGGTAATTATCTGAAAATGTACTCCTTACCATATATTTTACGATTCATTACTAAAAGTAACACAATCCTCCTTGTACTGGTTATGGAATACTGACAAATGAAGCGCCAAAAACCGAATGATTTCACCATCAATGACAGTGTTAACGCCCGCTTTCTCATATTTTCTAAGTTATATGAGGGTAGATAGACAAAAATATTATTGGAAATGTACCTTCGGGGATGTTAGCTATCGTTTTAGCCAACACAGCGGACGAAATGACGAGACCCTTTTTGTCCAGCTAGATTCGGCTTTCGGCTCACTGTGCGACTGTAACGTTTGGGAAAAATGTGACACATAACAGTTTTAGGAAGTGATCGTACCCCTTTTTGAAATAAAGAGTAAACCACGACACAATAAAATCTAATCCATACTAATATTATAAATGCGAAAGTGTTTTTGCATGTTAGTGTGTTTATCCGTCTTTCAGGCCGTAACGGAGCGATGGATCGACGTGATTTTTGGCATAGATATAGTTTATGGGCCCGAGAGTAACATAGACGACTTTTTATCCCAGAAAAATGCACGAGGGAACAGTGGTGATAACCGAATACCACGCGGGCGGTTAAGTTAGTGGTTAGTATTTCAAACAGGTTCATAATTTATTCTAATTGAAGCTCAATTAATTGTTGAACTACACAAAGCTCGTTATTATGCCCTCCGGGTAAATGCTGTAATTGAATTGAAATTTGTTGCTAGTTTAATAGTTTATAATTATCGAAGTACCTACGTAACCTATTCCTGACTATATTGGATTATCCCCGAAATAAAATTAAAGTGAATCGCAGTTGGCGAAATTATTTTAATTAAGCTGTTACGATATTAGTTTCGTTTGTCGAGTTCCACAGGCTAACGAATAAGTAATTATAATTAAACAGGACAACGGCGAGACAAAAAGAAAATATGCTGTAATTAAACATGACAAATTGTTCCAAACTCAATTGTTACTAAGTTATAACATTGTTCTTTGTAGACCTATATAAAATTACGCTCTACGCTAAACGATTGCGCGGTCAAAAGCTTAAATATATAGACCAATGTTACCAAAACGTTAAAAATATCTATACACCTTTGTGCCACTAAACATAAGGTCGATGTATACATATTTTGACGCTATGGCTGTATACATATATATTTTTGCATTCAACTGTACATTAGGTATAGTTTCTGTGACATAAAATGATGCTAATACAGGTAGCCAGGTTTTTTAAGGGAGGTTAATGTAACTTATTTCTGTAACATAGCACATTACAAAACTTACATTTGAAATTTTTCCACAAGCTTTATGGTGAAGGAAAATATACTGAGGAAACCTACACAAACCAGCGAAGCAATTCAATAGTTTGTGTGAAGTTCCCTATCCGCACTGGGCCCGCGTGGAAACTACGGCCCAAGCCCTCTCATTCTGCAGTGGAACGTATATAGGCTGGGACGAACCATGACATTCATTTAATTAGGTACTCAATAAACTAAAATTTCTGTTAACTTTCTAACAAACATATTATTACCAGCAATTACAGTAAAGTAAATTGACAAGTAAGTGTAAATGACTGCCGACAGAAGGCCGACAGATACATTGATTATTAATTGTCAATTTACTTTGCTGTAACGAAACGAAAGTTAACAAAGTCTGAATTTTTACGAATACGTTACTTTAACCTCCCTTAAAAAAGCCTGGCTGCCGGTAACACACTTATAATAAAGTAATGACAAAAAGCTCAAATGCGGTTGGAATTTATGAAAAAATACAACTCGCCTGTAGGATATATTAAGGGTGACCACGGAGAGCGACGCGGAGAAAGATACAAGACACGTACTAACTCCGTAATATAGACCTGGGAACAAATAAAATCCATTAGAAGTCGCGGCTTTTTTATTGGCATCAAGTGATTGTGGATTCTGTTAGGCCCACTATTGTGGGCTACAACTTTATTCTCCGAATAAGGTCAGTCGGACGACAAAGTAACTACATGTTACTACCTATAAACTTAGACATTATTAGGCCCTTTCTTTATCATTAAATACAGAAGGAATAAGTTAGCTTCTTTAAGGAAAACAGAATCTTAGTAAAATACTAATCCTCGATACCCTGAAGGAGGTCTTTCTAAATTAATTTAAAATAGTTCAAAATGGATGTAGTTGCAAAATGGATGTTTAAGCAAATACTTAAGTACTTATTGAATATTGAGAAATTACGGGCAGCCCATTTTAATGGGTCAGCATAGTTAACTATGAAACTATAAAACATAAAAAGATCTGTTGACTTAATAGGATTAAGTGATCAATCTTAATGACAAAAAAAATTGCATTAGGTATGTATATCGTACTTAATTATATTGTTGTGTCTTGTGTTGTGAATAAATGTATTTTTTTTTTATTTCTTTTCTTCTTTCCTTTTTTCTTTCTTTTTATATTGAATGCTCACTTATAAGCGGTGTTTTCTCCGTTGGTGGCAACGTGTCTCTGATCGTCATGAGGAACACGGTCATGGAAAGCAGTGCGCTGATGCCCAGGGTCACCTTCTCGCCAGATTCCGATGGCACGTAGAACACAAGAAGAGCTATCAATAGAAGAAACAGAATATTATTGAATATGCTAAATAAAACAGCTAAGGATTTTATTGAATATCTGAGCGCACTAATGGCTACTGGCAAAAAGAAATCTTGATTAACGTGAAGCTTAGTTTAATATTGTCAAAATGTATGAAACTATCAATCAACCAGATTTAACGACTAAATCTAGAGGCCCATATCATATAACCCAGGACGCCGGTGAAAAAAAAGAAATTGGTCCCCCAAATTTTTGCTTTCCATCTTAGTGTTGACTAAATTTTTTTTTGCAAGCGTCCGTTGAATGTCTTAAAACTAGATTTAAATAAAACTATGACAAAAAGTCAACTAAGTATAGTTATAAATCGAAGCATGTAGGTAATTGAAACTTTGTGGATTTCGAAAGTGAAATAAATCGTTACAAGTTGGTAGGATACGGGGCGCTTGACAGATTGATAGTTATACTTTACCCTTCAAGACATCCCAAAACTTGGTTCAGTGAACGGTTTGTTGGATAGGTAAGCAACTTCGAATAAAACCTACTCTTCCAAATATAAATCGTATCAATCCGAGTGAATATGTTTGAATTATACATCACGATCTCGAAATTGACTCAATTTGATGAAAAGCAGAAAGCTGACTATGTAAATATTTACTCGAATGAGTTGGGAACTCGGATAAAATCGGTAGGTAACAAGTAAGCAAAAGATACTTTTCAATTACTTTACCTACTCTTGATCTACCTTGGACTTACAAGCCTATACTAATATTTACTTAGAAGTTGTGACTCACCAATCCCGTTTATAAGCAAGCAAGGCAGAATAAGATTGAAGACGTAAAACATAGGCCTCCTCCTCAACTTGATGATGTAGGTGATGTCAGGATAGGGCTCCACGCAGCAGGAGTAGTATTGGTTGTGTCTGAGAGCCTCGAAACTAACTAAATCGAACTCCCCATTGGTCTGGTAGTTTGATGTGTCACCCGTGTCAAATTGTTTTTTCAGGTCCAGCTGTAAATACAAAGAAATAAAGATTACGATTTGGAGTCTTTTTGTATTTTTTAACAAACAAAAATTTGGAGTTGAAATAAAAAATACAAAAAGACTCCAAATCGTAATCTTGATTTGATTGCTTAATAGCGACATCTCTTGTCCCTGGTGAACGGATAGTTTCGATGGGAGTGAAAAATGTTTCTCGTTGAGAACGTAGATCATAGATGGCGTTAGTGTCGCTGCTAAAGTGACTAATAAGAATCCAAGTTGAAATATGGGTGCATAGGAAAAATTCGTGTCTAGTCTCCTGTCCAGTGGTGGTGTAGGGGAATAGCACGCAGCACGGAATGCTGAGGACCTGGGTTCGATTCCCAGCGCTGGTCTATTTTTTCTGGTTTTTCTGTGCATTCATGTTTCGGCTTGTGTTTTCGTGTGAAATTTATATACAAAGAAATAATTATACGAATTCATTCAGTGTATCGCGAAGAGGCGCGACGTACTTGTGGGACTTGTCATGTAACGAGCAAGCGAGGGAAAAAAATCATAATTGTCCAAAACAACTTTGTTTTAAAAGTCCAAAAACCAATTTAAAAACAAATTATTTCTTAATTATCCAGTTCTTATTTGCCGTTTATCTCCATTAGGTACTAGGGAAATATAATTATTTCGTTTTTGTATGCCCAAGCTTTTAATGAGGTGTTCCATTAACGCCTCCTGCTGGAATTAAACATTGCTATTAAAAATAATATGACGAGTTCAAATGTCCATTTATTAATGTAGAAGCCTTTGGAATCTTTTTAGGTTTCGTTTTATTTTTCTAACAAAGACCAAAAAAATGGAAACGACGTAGACTTAGAAGAAAAGGCGAACCCTTTTATGTACTAAGATAAGTGACACTTTATCCCAAGACATAAAATGTTGATTTATGAACTTAGGTACCTATTTACTACAAAGTTTGTTTCAAGTTAGGTTTCCAGTAAAATATTACAGTAGGTATTCATGCATAACTGTAAATAATAGGTGGTAGGACCTTGTGCAAGGTCCGCCCGGATTGCTACCACCATCTTGCTCGCTAATCCTGCCGTGAAGCAGCAGTGCTTGCACTGTTGTGTTTCGGCGCGGAGAGTAAGACAGCCGGTGAAATTATTGGCACTTGAGGTATTCCAACTTAGGCCTCTAGGTTGGCAACGCATCTGCAATACCCTTGGTGTTGCAGATGTTTATGGGCGGTGGTGATCTCTTAACACCAGGAGACCCACTTGCTCGTTTGCCTTCCAGTCGAATAAAAAAATAAAAAATAAATTAAAAAAAATACTGCTGACATACGTAGAAAGAAAACTTAGAGCAGGTAACTATTTAGTAATTCTTATTTTTTTGTATTATTATTATCCATAGGTACTAATATTATAAATTCGAAAGTGTGTGTGTTTGTGTGTATGTTTGTCCGTCTTTGGATGATTTTTGGCAAAGAGATAGTTTATGGGCCAGAGAGCGATATAGGCTACTTTTTATCCCGGAAAAATGCACTGTTCTCGAGGGAACAGCGCGCGATAACCGAATACCACGCGGGCGGAGCCGCGGGCAAAAGCTAGTATAAATAAATAAATTAATAAGTCTACCTGACCTAATCTCTCAATTCAATCATACGGGTGTAAAACAACCAGCGCTCGGTTGTTTTATGCGATAAACGCTGGGTTAAACGCAACGCGTTTGACGCACATCAATTTTGTATCAAATAAGATAATGTATGCGCTTGCCGCTGCGCTCACCGCGTTACACAATTTTTGGTAATTAGATTATCTGATGAAAATTGATATGCGTCAAGCACAATGCGTTCAACGCAGTGTTTATCGCATAAAACAACCGAGCGCTAAGTATGCCTCGTCAATACTCAATTCATTGAGCAACTGAGTGGATGAATACATTCAACTCGAACCAATACCTTGCTACCGCAGTATCCTACCTAAATATATTCGAGTACATTTTAAAGTGAGAATCTGGATTTAAAAGTCAAACGGGCGAGCTCCGAGCCCGATTTAAAATTGATCGAATATTTACTTTTGAATATCTCATAGTAGACTATAATCGCAGAATTATTTACCCAGTCATTTTAATACCTATCAATTTGTAATAAAAAAATATTTTTCTTTGGAAAAAGGACAGTTTTGTACATGTTTTGCGCCTAAATGATTTCTGTCTGACTGAATGAAAAAAATTGGTTAGTATTTGGAGCAAATCCTTTTTCGATGTGGATACTGAAAGAAAATTTGGGATACTGAGTAGTGACGCGTTCCTTCCAATCGGATTATTGCCGCTGGCGGCACTATATACCGGCGCTGGCGCTAAATGTGAGTAGTTATAACTTTTCTAGTCCGATTTAGGTGCCTGAAATTTTCACGCAAGCGCATCATATCACAAAATTCCCCAACGTACTTTGAATTATATTCTATTTCTGTGAGAGATTTTAAAGTCACACAAAGGACTATCGTGACCTAAGTTGAAATTTTTACCGATCAAATAACTAGTTGATTTGAATTGAAAGTAAAAACGAAATCTTGTGATTGTGAAGAATTAATAATTATTTTATTGGATCTCTCATTTGCTAAATAAATACAAATTTATAACATAATTTTTTTTTCATTCATAATCATGACGATTTTAATACAAATTCTTGTAACTGAATATAAAATCAATTAATTGTATAATAGCTATTTATGCAACTGCATCGCAATAGGGGTCCTTTTAATACGAGTGTGGTTTCATGAAACGAGGCGTAGCCGAGTTTCATAAAAGGGTCACACGAGTGTTATAAGGCCTAATTGCGTACAGTTGCATACAATATTTTATCTACGTTCATATATTAAATCCTCTATCATGTGTTCAAGAAACATTGAGAATTAATTACCTGCATTGCAACCAGAACTTATACTAGGACCTTCACTTTGCTGGTAAATTATGAGTCATTCCTTCGCCGAATCTAAAATATCGGGCGGAGTCAAATCTTCTTCGCATTCACTGATATCAGACATTTTTAAGCAAAAACAAAATTTTCTCACGAAAATTCGTACAACAAGAATGACAACCTATGAACGGAATGGCGGTAAAACCAGTACATCACTGCGCATGTGCGGGATGTGCGCGCATGCGCTAAAGCAGGCACTGCCACAGACAAGTGAATATTGGAATCAAAACTTGTTGGTATAAACTTTTTGGATTTGCCCTGTATCGTAATGGTTTAAAAAATTATATTATAACATTATTTTGTTAGAAGAGAAGTGTTATAAAGTAATTTTTTTTTAATATTTCGGTATTGTGTTTAAAAAGTATGTAAATATAAACTCGTTTTGAATTTAATAATTCGAATATTACGATGCGAGAGTAGATAAAAGTCATTATGATATTTTCATCAGACTTGCTCGTCAATGATGTTATTCCATACCTGTATACAAAAGGACAATGGCTTCAATTGTTCCCGCGGGAATTATGGATTTACATATAGTTTTCCTCCCCAAGTGAGTTATGATATGAGTTTAGTTTTTTACCTACTAAAGGTGAAAAAAATGCCGCAAAACTGAAAAATTTTTGGGGAAATTTATTATTAATTATTATATAATTAAATTTTTAAAGTATCGGAATCGATTGTGCTTTTGATTCTAAGTAGGAAAAACCATATTTTTTCCAAAATTTCATTAAAAAGAAAGGGCACTTACACTTTAAAAAAAAAGCCCTAATGTTACTTGATGTCACTCAGCTAATGAATTTTATAATCTGACCTCGGAAATAACCGTAAACTCAATATTTTATTATTTTAATTTAGCGAAAATTTTATTATCAAGTTTTTCTATCAGTGAACGCCATCTGTCGGAGTTAATGGAAACCGCTGACTTAACATCTGTGTTCTGTGACGGATATAAAAAAACACGGTGTATACATATTTGCATGCAAAAAAACCATGCCTTGAATTAAATAAATATGTCAAACTTTTCATCCGTTGGGCACACACGGCACACATCACCGGTGTGCGCAAAGCAACGAGCAAAATTAAAAAAATAATTAAGAGAAACATGTCAGGGGCAGCATTTTGTACGTTTGTATTTTAAAGGGAAACTGTTCATGAGGATGGTGTTTGTTGTTTACCAGAAGCAGTAACGGATGAGACTTTATTTCGTCATTTCATTAATGTTATGTTACGTTTCTTTGATTACCAGCGAGGAGTGAACATTTTCTTAGGCAACCCGGAGAGTGAAAGAAGCATACGTTAGGTACATATATGTCTTCGAATACCGCAGTTACTTAGTGCCACAAGCTTTGCCGTCACTGACGTTACCTAAAATAATTTAGGCTAGCTGGTAGAAATTTAGTAGTTACAGCGCCGCGCCAACTGTAGGACATAAGTACTAAGGGCGGCCCCACACCTAACGCGAATTCGACTTCAACCGATCAAAGAACGCTTGTCCACGTTTTCAGATCCACGTCGTTAGCGTCGGCCGAGTCGATTGACGTCTTTTTTGCTCTCTTTCCGTATCCGTGACCATAGGTGTGGGGAGACCCTAACACACACGTATGTTGTACGCTAGTATGTTGAACGAGTAAACAGTTTATCATTTAGTTTAAAATCTGTGTATCCTACTAATATAAATGCGAAAGTTTGTCTGTTTGTTTAATTCTTTGTTTGTTACCTCTTGCATAGTTCTCGCGGGATACCTAGCGACAAACGAATTACGAGTATAAGTGGACGGAGTCGCGGGCAACAGTTAGTACATAATACTAAAGAGATAAAGTTTGTGTTTTGTTTTTTGTATATACATGTAGCGTATTAAACACCCGCAAAACTCGAGAACAAACCAACGTATTTTCATTTTCATACAATATCCGCCCCGACCGGGGATCGACCCGGAATCTCAAGCTTCGTAGTCACGGTCTCTAATCACTAGGTAATCCGGCCGCCAACAAAAAGCATTTCTAGTTTCGTCAAACACATTTAACTTAAGGCTAAGCTTTAAACTGACGCTTTCAGCTGCTGAAGCACTAAGCAAGTAAGGAGAGCATTAGAGAACCTCTCACCAGGCAGAATATTAAGTATTGTATAACTATCGCAACCAAGGTAAGGATGCCAGTCAGCAACTCGATTCCCAGCGGGTCACCAAAATTGTATTACATGGCGTCGGTGATGTGATGACAATTATGGCTAAGGTTGAGTACAGTAACTGCTAGGTTGACGCTTCTCTCACTCTCATATATATAATATAATGTTCATTCCACGTAGCTGACACTCATACAAAGCACTAATTCAAAAACGGAATGCGCAATTATTTGTCTACTTGCACAACTAATTAACAAAGCGTTACAAATTAATTTTGCCACCATACGGAATATGCCTGAGTAACCAGGTCAGCCTTTTTGTTTTTTTTTAGCGCAAAAATGAGAAATGTTGTAATTTTAAAGGCAAACAGCGGTCCATTGTATTCACAAGGAGCTTTTATGCCGCCGGGCTTACGGATAACGAAAGAATATACTTGGATTTTTGGTGATAACCACTTTTTTGCAACTCTTGATTTCAACGTTATAATTTGATTTTAACTCTATTTCAAATACCTAACATTGAATAGCACATTAAAGAAGATCTGATCCGGTTTATACACGTACTTAAAAGCAGAGTACGCGTGTATGAATGACCGTAAATAACACAAAGCAGACTTAATGTTAAATGAGACCTGAGTAAGGCTTGGTTCGCTGAGAAATTTCCTCATTGCAGCGTTCCAACATGTAATCAAGGCTTTAAACAATTGCGATTCCCCTTAATACTGCAGTTTACATGTAAATTTCAGCCTTGAGTTTCGTTATGATCCACCAGGTGGCTTTGTCTAGCGTACATCTGTACGGAGACATTCTACAGCGGATACCTACTATTTCGGATTCAGAGCACAATCTCAACATAAGAGTATATATCCATTGGGTTTCTAAACGACGTCTTAATAGGTAAAGTATTTGTGTTGTGTAAAGCCGGTGGAACATGAAAACGCCTCTAAAATTTGTACATTTAATCTGACGAACCTTTTAAGAATCCGTCTCAGAAAAATGTGAAGCATCCAACTTACAGAAATTAACCATTTTCAGAAAATTAGGACCAAGTTTTTTTTTTCTTTTCGATGATTAGGTGCCTCCTACTTAGGAAGTAAATATATTTGCAAGTCATTGCTCAAATTAAATTGGACTAGAGTGGCCGAGCGACACCAGGTTCGTAGATTGCTTCGTTTATATTTTTTAACTAAATAACTTGAAAGCTCGGAGCTTAGAGTTTTTTCAAGGACTGAGGCGCAAAATTCCCAACATTCGAACGCCATTTATCATTTGTCTGACGCGTGTGTCATGGACACGCTTGACATACTGGTAATCTTGGAGTAATTTACTTCTTCTTAGTAAAACTTGAACAAACCTTAACTTTCATATACTAACCTACTTGTACTGTGCTTTGGCAAACCCTACGATTCGATTTTTTATTTTTTCACAAGTATTGTAAAGATTTCTTTATTTCGCCGGTAACAAAGATACTTTTTTTTTTAATAAAACAAATTAAGTACAAATTAAAGTTCAAATCCAAAGTCAAGTCTTAGTTGACATTTTGTTGTAATATAATAATATCAATGTGGTATTTCTAAAATTACTTCTTTGTAATCACAGCCCTAAAACAATACCATTCCCATACCCCGATTTGTTGAATTGTTTTGCGTACAAGTTTCTATACTTAATTTAGCATAACATTGAGTTTACTTTCCATTTTCGTATAAATTTTGTTCATATTGACATTTAACACTGACTCTATAACTCCATGACTTACATGAATTCTTCTCCGTCACAATATACGCTCGGAAAGCATTTCTGAATAAAACCGTATAGCTTTGGGCAAATCCCGAGAGAAAAAAATGAGTCAAGCATGTCGTACCGAACACGATGAGCGTAGGCGCCTGTCACCGTGACGAAATAACTTAAATAAGTTTAATATCCTATAATTGGCTTTATTGATACTATAAAATAAGTTTACTCTGTAAATTATAGCTGTTGGTTCTCCGAAAATAAATAAATAAATAAATAAATAAATATTTCTTTTTACTTTCTCCCCTATATATTATATTATATATACTGTGCCCCTTTTTAGGGTTCCGTAGCCAAAATGGCAAAAACGGAACCCTTATAGTTTCGCCATGTCTGTCTGTCTGTCGGTCTGTCCGTCCGCGTCTTTGCTCAGGGACTATCAATGCTAGAAAGCTGTAATTTTGCATGAATATGTATGTAAACTATGCTGACAAAATAGTATAATAAAAAAATAAAAAATTTTTTTTTAGAGTACGTAAACGTTAACGTAAAGTGGAGGTGATTTTTTTTCTCATCCAATCTTGTAGTGTGGGGTATCGTTGGATAGATCTCTTAAAAACGTTAGGGGGTTGCTAAAACGATTTTTGGATTCAGTGATTAGTTTAAAAAATATTCAACTTTAAATTGCAAATTTTCATTAAAATCGAGCGTCCCCCTTCTAAAATCTAAGCCGGTGGTTGGAAAAACTCGAGTAAATTCAGGATGGTAGTAAGTATATCAAACTTACAAGGAAAACTATAACGGTTAAGTGTTCTTGAGAATTATTACTTGGAATATTCCGTACAAAATAAAAATCCTTAGAAAAATATTACTAAATTTTTTCGTAACGGCTACGGAACCCTATTTCGGGCGTGTCCGACACTCTCTTGGCCGGTTTTTTTGAAATTTGACAAAACGTTTACTTGCACTATTTAGTTGCTTTTGAGGTATTTTTTGGTAATAAAGTATATAATTATTTCGGGAGCTGCGCTAGTGAATCCATAAGACTAATAGTAATTTAAGTTGACAGAGCACACAATTATAATTTCATCTGGGCATGGTGATACCGACGTTAAACAAAATAAAAAGGCAGTATTTCCAATAAATTAAAATAAACAGCTTTAAAACCGCAAAATTCCGCTTGATAAATGAAAGTTGTTAGAACAAATCTCCACGGAGACATTTTTTAGGCGGCGCCTTAATTTGAAAATTAATAACAGGCATTGTTTTCTACGCCCTTTTAATTTTTCTGCTGATAAATGATTTGGCTTCTTTGTTATTTTGAAGAACAAACATATGAACTTAAGTTGTATTTAGAGTAACTACGAGAAATGAGTTGATGATTTATTAGTGATAGGATAACAATCGATAGTTGATTGGAAATTATAACAACAATTTGGCCAAAGCCACGGCGAGTAACATTAAGTGCTCAGTTTTTAACCGACTTCATATCGCCGTGCAATCGCCGTGTTATAAATAAGTATTTAATGTAAACGTCCGAGTTCACGACAGTGTATCGAATTCTCGATAGACTACATCCTGCTGAATCCTGCAGCAATAGAAATGACTCTGTTGCTAATAAAATACCTAAGATTAAAGATGCCAACCATTGGGACAGTGACGAGCACTCATACTTTTACCTTATTTGACCTGCGCTTTTTTCGTAAACTGCACGAGTGGTTAAAAGCAAGATTAGAATAACAATTTTCAAGAAACTCGCAGCAACGGCTATGCAAGTCACCGCAGTGGAGGGAAAGATTTACTGGCAACATTAATATTATGGTATCGCGGCATTTCTAATTTACTTGACGTCATTCCTCAGAAATTGGAGCTTTACGAATTTTTCGTAAGTGACTTACACTTTTTTTGTGAGTTTAGAAGTCGAATAGAGATAATGTCTACGTTAAGTACTTATAAATCTATTCACTAAAATAATTAAAATTACCTGTTGATATTTACCTGTAGTTACGTCGAAGAGCTGTTATTATTTTAATTACAAAAATATTAACAATGTTCATCATGAAAATACGCTTGAAGTAAATGTAACCGGAGTTTGCCAGAAACACGAAATTAGAACTAGTCACTCGACTAACGACGGCTCAGATACGAAATCTAATTGCTCGAAGCTATCTCCATCGTCGTCAAGCTGTTCTAAATTCGGAGATCATACCGTAGTACGGCGAAAGTGTCGACCTATCGAAGAGCACTCGTGCTTCAGTCTAACTCACAAGAAGTTTTTAATGATTTATTGAATCAGGCGTTACTTTGCGGAGGTCCATATCAATGAACTAAAAGAATTTCTTTGCTCACCCGCGACCTTAAGATAGCTAAGTCTATGCAAATTATGCGTGTTCATGCAGTTCCTCCACCTCCACACTGTAAGAACACACAGAAATTACACAAACCCATCTATCACCACCACCACAACACACTGACGCGTTTCGAACTCAAACAGAGCTCATCTTCAGAGTGACACAACCGTACACCATGCTACCAGTTGTTAGACCAACAACTGGTGGTGGTGGTGAGTCTAACAACTGGTAGCATGGTGTACGGTTGTGTCACTCTGAAGATGAGCTCTGGTTGAGTTCGAAACGCGTCAGTGTGTTGTGGTGGTGGTGATAGATGGGTTTGTGTAATTTCTGTGTGTTCTTACAGTGTGGAGATGAAGGAACTACATGAACACGCATAATTTGCATAGACTTAGCTATCTTAAGGTCGCGGGTGAGCAAAGAAATTCTTTAAGTTTTTAATGATTAAGAAGTAGTTTCACGAACATTCTGATGTAATGAACTATTAACTTTTTCAAGAAAATGATTAGAATTATTTAAACAGCACATTTTCGAACCGAACAGTGGTGACGTATTTATTTTATTATTCACCGTTATCCAGTTTACGTAATTACAAGAGACGAAGGTAGCGTAATTTTGGAATCCTGGCAAGTAATTATATATATTTAATACCACTCTACTGAAATAGATTTCCCGCCGTTACCGTACCTATTTGCAAAATTAAAATAGCTTGGTTTATGTATTTATATTTGAACTTAAAATTTTCCTCTTCAGGTGTCCCGTTAAGCTTCCCCTTTGTGTTGTTTTACTTACCCAAATTCTCTGAAAAGTTCTTTCTTTTATAATTAAAAATGTCGGATAACACTTCAGTATCTAGTTAATTTAGTATGATTAGTGTGATAAGAAATGAAATATAATACAAGACTTTAACTTTGTACCCAGTTCAAACTAAAATAATTGAGCATAAGTACTTAAATTTTGTAAAATAAAATGGATTTCTTGGGATCTTTTCTATTCAACTTCTGTAAACACATTGAGTGTTGGTTTTTCTATTTTATACACAACTTTATGTTTGCAGGTGGTTAGTCTAAAACAAAATCTTAATTTTTTTTTTATTGAGTTTTTTAAATATTGTTTTGAATTAAAACTTTACAAAAACTAAAATTCTTCGTTAAATGTTGAATAACTTTTAACGAAGTAAATTATCTATAACCGGCCAAGAGCGTGTTGGACACGCACGAAATAGGGTTCCGTAGCTATTACGAAAAATTTGAGTAATATTTTTCTAAGGATTTCGTATCTTGTACGGAATCTTCCAAGTTTAGGTATATTTTATACCTTATGCTGCTATTTACTCATAAACTACTAATAATTCTCAAGACATCTTAACCGCTATAGTTTTTCTTGTAAGTTTGATATCCTTACCGGTTTAGATTTTAGAGGGGGAGGAGCTCGATTTTTATGAAAATTTACACTTTAAAGTTGAGTATTTTGCAAACAAATCACTGAATCGAAAACTATTTTAGCAACCCCCTAATGCTTTTAAAAGACTTATCCAACAATACCCCACACAACAAGACTGCATGAGGGAAAAAATCAGCCCCACTTTACGTTTACGGGAGATACACTAAAAAAAATTTTTTTTTAATTATTAATTTTACCATTTTATCGGCATAGTTTATATTCTTGGAAAATTACAGCTTTCTAGCATTGATAATCCCTGAGCAAAGCCGCGGACGGACTGACAGACATGGCGAAACTATAAGGGTTCTGTTTTTGCCATTTTTGCTACGAAAGAAGAAGGCCGTCAGACCCTCAACTTAGTCCAAGTTTTGAATTCTTGAATCTGACAAAAATACTAAGGGGCTGTTTCACCATCCATTGATCAGTGTTAACTGACGGTTAAATGTGATGACGTCTCTATTTGTTTTGTTCGAATAGATGGAGACGGTCTCACATTTAACCGTCAGTTGACACTAATCAATAGATGGTGAAACAGCCCCTAAGTAATACAACGTACTTAATGAAAATAAAAAATCTGGTGAGAAATCTCTCTATGGTATCTGCACAATACGTGAAGGTATGAAGATGCTAAATCACTAATACAATACTTTACACTAATTTAATACCTTATTTATATACCTGTGGTCTTACAATAAATGATTTGAATCTTTGAATCTTTGAAAATTGTCCAGACTTTGAGGCACGTATATATTAGCACTAGCTTTTGCTCGCGGCTCCGCCCGCGCGGTATTCGGTTATCGCGCGCTGTTCCCTCGGGAACTGTGCATTTTTCCGGGATAAAAAGTAGCCTATGTCACTCTCGGGCCCCATAAACTATCTCTATGCCAAAAATCACATCGATCCGTCGCTCCGTCACGGTGTGAAAGAGGGACAAACATACAAACACACAAACACTCAAACACACTTTCGCATTTATAATATTAGTATGGATTTCATGATTCTTTATTATCAACTGACTGTAGCGCCAAAATAGGCAAACATCGAAATGTCAAAGTACCTAATCTACATCAGTTGCCACAAGAACTAACTTGAAATTAATTAACTTCTGTAGTGTTTACCTACATGTATGTATAAGTACAAAACTTGCCTGTAGTAATAAATTATCGTGGCTTTATAAACTTTCGTTAAGCTTGTAACATCAAACACATACAGCAGATGCAACATTCTTGCCAGCAAAAAAAAAAATAATTTGGTCAAACATTCATTCTAGAATTGTAGTGGACCCAGTAATGTTCTGCCTTTTTTAGATGGACTGGTAAGGTAATTCAAATATTACGTAAGCATCAAAACGAGATTGAGAATCTGCAACCAGAACAAATGAAAAATTTATAAAGAATATAGGTATACGATTCTCTATGTAAGCATGGGGGGCCAGAACTTATGGTAAATTTTGCTGATAAGAGGTAATACCACGCGCCATATAAATCTGTCTAAAAGTTCATTACTTAATACTCAGTTTTGACACATTTTTGAGATGCATTTTTTATACGACGTCTTTACGTTACTCCCGGATTGTGTTCGAATCGCTTAACGGTATAGTGCCTATTCAATTATTGCAATTATTCCCTTATAGGTTTTGTGGTACTAGTCGTGGCAATGAACTTTTAGGCAAAGTTAGGCGGCGGTAGGTATAGGAAGGAGAGTCAAAACTAATAAAACTAGGGCCTTAAGCCCGTTTTTGGCCAGTTGATATTTGTAGTCGTAATATAAAAAAGTTATTGTATTAAAATAATATGTTTATTGAATTTTCAAAAGTTTATACTGCAACGAATAAAGTTTATAACGATTTTTTACTATAAATTTATTTCAAACGTATATTTAAACAATAAATGGCCATAATCGGTACAGTGGCCACAAACGGTACTTCTGCCCTACTACTACTTAACTTGTGTTTACGTAATATTTGAAGGATCCCTATCCTCTGATGGCCAGTACAGCTTAGCGGGGAGAGAGCGAATAGCCAGGGGACTACTACAAAATTCGAAAATCGAAGTTCGTGTCGTATCGTCCCTCTCACTCGGCACTCTCGTATTAAAAAATAAAAGCGCCAGCGGGACAGTAAGTTACGTAGCTCGAATTTTACACTTCGTAGTATAGAGCCAGAAGTCTGGTTCAGCAGGGCTACTCCGAAACTCGAAACTCGAAGTTCGTGTCGTGCGGTCCCTCTCGCTCTCGTATTAAATAGTATACGTGTCAGAGGGACCGCACGACACGAACTTCGAATTTCGAGTTTCGTGGTAACCTTGCGGGGCTCATTAAATGAAACGCGTGTCAATTTCATGAAGAATCGTGTACCTGAAAGCCATCGTAAGTCCACGACGCCCACTTCATGGTGCACAGCTGCACGTCGAATGGAAACTGCTCCACGTTAATGTCGCACACAGAAACATATATGCCATGGCTGAGCCACGTGACTTCGCCTGTGTTCTTGACAATCACGTTGGTATTTATCACCGCTGAACGGTAGTTGGGATCCGCACTGTCGAAGAAAGTAATTGTTTAACTACATTATTGCAGATAACCCAATTGTTCTATGATACGGTTGTGTTTATTATGGGTCGTATTTAGTATGTTAAAATGACTCTCTGTTTGACAGGCCATAGTTCGAATCACTAGGCTACCATAACTTTAACAAACAAAAAAAAACAAAAAGGAGACATGAATTATGTTATGGATAATTATAAAAAAAATCGAGAAAAATTGTTTCTAACTATGCCTAATATGACCCAAATTCACATAGAGAGTCAAGTTATGGCATTACAGCACATGTATGATTTCATTCGATTCAAACGTGGAATAAAACGAATTCCATGAAACGCTTTTCAATTATCGTTGTCCTTTTCATCTTTCGTTATTTGATGGGTTGGTTGTAAAACAAACAATCCGTATTAAAAGCGTTTTTTTTTTCGATTTATTAAAACATCAAAAGCCCATCACTCCGGTCAGTTTTCCCGTACAATATATACCTACAAGTACTAACCACGGTTGCAGAATTAAATAAATGACAATAAAAAATACACTAAGATAAATTTTGGTTAAAAGACTATTTCGGGAGTTAATTAGAGGCCGTTTTTCGAATTACAAATTTTAAAGGGCTCTAATGAATCAGTGCTGTAAAATTCTTCATTTTTACATTCTTCATTTCTATATTAATTTTATACTTACCTACATAATATTTATTATTAGAAACTCAAAAACCCGTACAACTACTTACGTAGATACAATTAAAATAAAGATCGTACTCATCAAACTGAACAACATTACTTAGTCGATTAAAAAATAATGGAGTCATCAGATTTTCCCTTTTTCATAATACAAAAAAAAAACAAATTAAATAACAATTTCTTGATACCGTAAAATTATGTCAAATGATATATAACCCAAATTACATTAAATTAATTAAAAGCTACAAAAAATCACATCAACGATAAAACAAAAACATAAAAAAAACACTTTAAAAAAATCATAAATTATTAGGTACACTTAAGAAATTAAAATAAACTATACCTACATTAAATCAAATTACAAAATTAGTCAAAATAATTTTAAGATTTTTTTTTATTAAATGTGTTTATTAATACATATACGCCATCTTAGAGCCCAATTGGCGATCGATGCCTGCCAAGCGACAAACATAAAAATTTGCGTTACAGTGATTTTTCAATTTCTTCGAATAAACATTAGCTAAAGTGTAATAGACTTTTTTTACGTAGCCCGTAATATGTCCCACTGCTGGGAAAAGGCCTCCAATTTATTCCGCCACTCTTCCCTATCCTGGTCATGTACTTGCCAATCGAGCAATAGAAATAAAAAATATAAAATATTTTTTAAAAAGTGCTAACTATTCGTAATGTCGTTTAGTTTGATGTTTGACGAGTACCTACGATCTAGCTTTTAATTTGGACGGCTTTTAATTTGGATTTTATTTTGATTTAGATTTTTAATCTAAACTTAGTTTAAAATTCAATGTAGTTTGAATAGGTATGGGAGATAAGCAAAATAAAACTTGTGTTATGGATACTAGGCAAACGGATAAACATACTTAAATACATAAAACACCCAAGACTGGAGAGCAAACATTCACATTTTTCACACAATTATCTGTCTGGAATAAATGAATAAATATCTTATTTACTATGAGTGTAATATATCATTTCGTGTGGGTTATTTACTTGTTGTAAAGAATGATGTCTGGCTTCCAAACTCTCTCGTATGGTATCCTGATGACGCCGATGCCGTCGAAGTCGCTTGTGTTCCATCGCAGGTGGTAGTCCATCCATATTTGCGTGATCCAGCAATTTGTTGTCAACAATTGATCTTTTTCTTCCTGTTTAATAGAAAAACAATTGATCAAATAATGCCTTATTAACCATATAATGCCTACACACATAAAAAACAGGAACAAATACGATTCAGACTCGCGCACCGAGAGTTCCGGAAATCTCTGAATAAGCCAATGTGTGCTCTACTTTTAACCACAAAAATTAAGTTGGTTGCTGTAATAGGATTGAAAATCGCAAGGGAAAAATCTCATTTATATTCGAGTACATATATTTAATATTAAAAATTTTCACCAAAATTTCAAGTTCATAGATAGGTCAAAGGGAAGTTAAAAAATTCTTAGGTACAAAATTTTGAAAAATTAACTTGAATGATGACTTCCCGTGTCTTGTTTTCCAATATTTATTAAAACAAAATATTCAGTATCTATTTAATGAGCTACGAGAGAACAAAGATATCTCGATAGGGCAAACAGGTCAATATTTTTTTAGCTTTACAAGAACCCCTCAATAATAGGTTTCAATATTATGTCGTATTAATTGTTTATATGCATATATTATTGTCGAACGATTAACTTTTAGAGGCAAAACTGAGGTAACTGATTCCCATACCAACGTGTTGTTGTTTGAAATATTGAAGCCATCGGATATCATTAAATATGTATACAAGTCACAGAAACGTTAAAGATTTCTATATACGAGGGCGAATCATAAAGTTCTTAGAATAGGATCAAAAACAAATGAAAATCAATATTTATTTATTTTATTTTTCTACATAATTTCCTTCTTGTTCTATACATTTATTATAACGTTTTTCAATTTTTTTTATTCCATCATAAAAAAATGATTTTCTTTGAGTCTCGAAAAACTCTTCTACAGCACCCATGACCGCGTTGTCATCGTCAAATTTAATTCCGCGAATGTGCTCGTGAAAATCACTCGGAGCTAAGTCTGGTGAGTAGGGCGGATGATCAAAGAGCTCAAAACCAGCTTGGCGGATTGCAGCGAGGGCCATCTGTGACCGATGAGCTGGAGCGTTATCATGATGGAAAAGCACTCCAGCACGCAATTTTCCTCGACGTTTTTCTTTAATTGCTTGCCGGACTTTTGGGATCAATTCAGTGTAATAGGCACCAGTAATGGTTTTACCTTTTGGTAGGTAATCAACAAACAGGATTCCTTCTGAATCCCAGAAAACTGAGGCCATTACTTTACCCGCCGTTGGAAATACTCGGAATTTCTTTATTGGAGGGGAAGATGGACGTTTCCAGGACATGCTTTGCTTCTTCGTTTCAGGATCAAAATGGTGAACCTATGTTTCATCCATAGTTACGAAACGGCGGTAAAAAGTTTCCGGGTCACGCTTGATTATTTCAAGATTACGCTCTGAAACCCTCACACGCAACTCTTTGTTTGCCTGAGTTAACATTTGCGGAACCCATCTTGCTGACACCTTTCTAAAACCTAAAACATCCGTTAACATTGAATGTACACTACCAAATGAAATCTTTAGGGTCTCTGCTATATACTTAATTGTTAGTCGCCTGTCTTCCAAAACCATTTTCTCAATTTTTTCAGTGGTTTGTGCGTTAACTGAGGTAGATGGACGGCCGGAGCGGGGGTCGTCTTCACAGCTAGATCTGCCTCTTTTAAACTCAGCAACTCAGTAAGCAACAGTGGAATAGGGTAAAGCATCTGTGCCTACAGTTTGCTGAATGTCCAAAAAAATTTCCTTGGTACTCATATTTTTCATACACAAGTACTTTATCACGGCACGTAACTCATTTTTTTCCATAATGTGATGTTTTAGTCGACTTGTTTCACAAAATATCAATTTACTATGTAATGGCGGGAATGATTCGAATAAAAGCAACGGTCAAATATTACATGACATTGACAGCTCAGAATAAAAAAAAAAAATTAAAAAGTTTATGTAAACAGCCAGTTCTAAGAACTTTTTGATTCGCCCTCGTAAATAGCCTGTTTCCGGGTATTTCCGCATGGTATTCAAAATTGGAATGGGAAATGCTGTAAGTATAAATAACTTCAAATGGATTTATAATTTAATAGAGTTTACCCACGCGTGTATTCGATCTGGTAGTTACAATTAAAATTCCGGGATTTTACAAAATCCCCCTGGGAATTCCCAAAATTTATATCGTGGTCTTCATTGAGGTTTTGTTAAGTTAAGAACAACTGTCCAAAATTTCAAGACTCTAAACCCAGCGGTAGCATTTTCAAGATTTTATCCCCATCCATCTTAAAATGTCTTAATGTTTCACAAGCATAAATAATATTGTTTCCAGTCCCACAAATTTTGTTTACGACAAGTATATCGAAATTGAACACAATAACGTTAAGGTTTTGCTTACGAAAGCAAGCCCTTTTTTCGCGAAAAACTCATAGAAAAATGTCCTATTACGTTTCGTCGCTGATATGACATGATGATATTAAAACAAAGGTACGGAAAGGAAACGAAGTTGTTCTGTGAAATACGTTTTTTGACAATAAACGTATTCGAGCTAACCCTATTCTAACCTTTACATGCCATTAAGTATTCCTATTACGATGTGATTAGGACATTTAGGTCGCATGACACGGGACTATGAAACTCGGCTTGGGGCTTGTATGTATTATTACACAGCTGGGGCAAACACATTTGGGTTTAGACCTTCTTCATAATATTCCCAGAAGTCATACAAAGCAGATGCTTAAAATTCTTTGTTTACAGGGTTTTCAACTGTATGCTAATGTTATCTTTAGAAAGCTAGTGGAAGCTTATGCACGCAATAAAACGTTCAAGTGAGAATACGACTGGCACACTAAAGATTTCGTGCTATGAGTCATGTACTCTACCCAAAAAAAGCCTACAAACACATTTTTTTAATAGAAACACTCCCAAAACATTTTTTTAGCGGTCACAGAACTAATACTTAGACAAAATTTAAAGTGTCTACCTATTACGATTTCAAATATACCCGTGGCAGACAGAGGAACAGACAGCAAAGCCCTATTAGGGCCCTGTTCGGACACTTCGGGCTAGAATCCAAAAACTAAAATTTGCCGAATCACCCATGAGCAATAAAGTAAAGTATGTATCATTCAAAAACTATTGGTATATTTTTGGAACACTCGTAGACGTATTAGGTTTAAGCCAACAATGTGTCCGATAGCTATTTTATAGCGTCTTCTTTTACGACTTACTGTACTCAAATGTAAAGCCAAATTCTTTTCATGTGTTTCCCCGTTATATGGTGGGCTTATACACTTTATTCACAACATACGAAGCTATAATAAGCTAACACTGTAATGCTAAAGATGAGAAAGTAATCTTATAATTTGAACTTGTATTGATTAATTATAAACTGCCAGCCATAAACCCAAAGCGATATAAATAATTAGAGTAATAATGGGAAGCCAATAAACCCGCGTCAGTAAACTGTTTTTGGCAGAAACAACCCTTATTTTGTCTCGTATTTTGCTCAATTACTGAATAATAGCTCATTCAATTGGGTCATTAAGGGAATTCAAAGCCTTTTGAAATAATTTCGTGGTGCAAAAATATTCGACGGAAAAATAGACAGTTTAATCAGTGACCGCGTGAATGCATGCATTGTGTATTGTGCCCGCTTGGCCACACGTGCATTGTGCCCATTCAGGGAGTCATCATTACCAAGAATCTTAGTATAATTTAGATGGATTGATACGAGTTCATTATACATACACTGAAGGATAAATCTGCAAAGCATTTCATCGAATATGTTCGTGATCTGAAAACCTGCTGTTATTCCACTACCGTTTTGCGATAGGTATCTAAATTAAATAAGATTTTTTACAGCGTGAAATATAAAGCACCGGTTTGACCGCTTTGCGCCCATTCCCTCATAAAGACGACTAAATAGCGCACTATCATTGATCGTACGAATCCGAGGGATTATCTACGATACCTACGAATGATTAATTAGGGTGAAAATAACATCTCGGATGATCGTTGGGATATCTACAATCGAAATCAGTCATCCAGACATATTTAAAGTACATTTTAACCCAACTATGTAATTCTTAAATGAACATACACGAGTATGTATGTACTTATTTTTGAAATATGACAACAGCAACACAATGCGTGGAGTGAAACCAGTTCGTGTCGTTCAAAAGAATATAAATTAACAAGGAAGAAAAACAAAAGATTGCGAGTCAAAGTACCTGAGAACGGCGTTGCCTTGTCATTCCGACGGAAGAAATGAAAATAAACTCATTTAGGGAGAATCCCGCTGAATAAATTGTATGGGGTGCTAAACGAACAAAATACCCACCCCATGAATTTAGAGATTAGACATGGAATTAAACGCTTATCTAGAAAAAAACATTCGCGTTAATCTTCCTAAGCTAATCACGATGTAATAGGCCCGTTTTGACAGCTGTCATCTCAGTACAATTTATAACCTGCAATGAATAAATTGTACTGAGATGACAGCTGTCAAAACGGGCCTATTGCCTATTACATCGTGATTAGTTTAGTATTGGTTGTCTTTAGAATGTTAAAATTAAAGCGTAATACAATTTGCAAAAATATACATAAAATCTCCACAACTAAGCCTTTAAAAACGCCATCGGCCTTTAGACGATAAAGAATGGTAATTCGATTCATCAAGGGAAAAGTTAACCGTGAATATTTAACGTTGTAATATAAGTAGGTACATCCGGTTCCCTTGAGTCTCAAGTTAGTTGAAAAATGAACGCTTTGACAAAGTTTTTACGTTAGTAAAAAATAAAAAAAGCGGGGTCGTTGGAACACGACGACCGTGTACAATTTAGAATAATCGTGACAATGCTGTAAGTGTCTCATATATAGCGTCGGATACTATAGTATCATATGGTATCCTTCATAAAAAATTAAAATTTAAATTTATACAAAAAAAGAAACTTATCTGTAAGTTTTAGAATTCGGACTTGTCACATCCAAAAAAAAATTATTCCACTACTTTGTGGGCGTCATTATTATCACTATGCACCCCTACTAAGTTACAGTTTTCTAGTAGGTATGTAATACTAACAGCCATCTTTTCAGCTAGGTAGTTAATGTCGTTTACAAGTTTAAGTTTAGTATATTTGGAATGGACTAATTATTAGCATTCATTTGATTCCACAACTTTACTATAAAAAATTAAACTTCATAATTTTTTTCACGGATGTCATACCTAATAAAATATTAAATACTAGCGACTCGCCCCAGCTTCGCGCGGGCAAATCCCGCACGATGGATTCCGTACATAACAACAATCAGTGTCTGCAGGGCTACTACGAATTCATGGTACCTAGTTGTACTAATGTTAAGTGCAGATGAGGGCAAAGGTATCTATCCCACATAGCATTGACATTTTAAAATATTTCTTTGTATACCACATTGTGAGTCTCCCCGGCTGGCATCCATCAGCACGAACAGCTCCGTGCAGCTGGTGACTCGCGAGCACGCCACGTAGAGCTGCCCGTGTGAGAAGCAGCTCGTGCACGTGCCCAGTTTTAGTTTACTTAATTTTTATTTATTTTATTTTTTATACGACTGGAAGGCAAACGAGCAAGTGGGTCTCCTGGGTTAAGTGATTACTTTCTTTTACTCATTTTCTTAAAAGACGGCACTGTGCGATGTATGGCAAAAATTTATTGTCGTTTAATCGTTTAATTTAGTTAACTAAGTAACACCTATGGTAACACCAGCCAACTTTTTTTCGAATAGGTAGTACCTACTCGTATCTTTAATGTACAAACTTTTGACCCTCTTCAGCTTTATTGTATTACTAGCTTTTGTCCGCGGCTTCGCCCGTGTGGAATTCGGCTATCGCGTGCTCCTCCCACGGGAACTGTACATTTTTCCGGGATAAAAAGTAGCCTATGTCACTCCCTGGCTCATGAACTATCTCTTTGCCAAAAATCACGTCGATCCGTCGCTCCGCTTCGAGTAAAAGACGAACAAACATACATACAAACACACACTTTTACATTTATAATATTAGTATGGATGTAAAAATGCAATTGGGTCAGATTTTTTTTAATTAGGCATTCTGTAGGCACTTTTATACTTATTTTTTTTTATAAAAATTGGCTATCATTTCTTTGACTTAAAAAAAATACAAAATCACACAGTTCATTAAGGTATAAGTATTAAAATGTATTTAAAAGTTGTATAATTTAAAAAAGCTAGTAATTTTTTAGTTTCCATTTCCAAGATATCTGTTAGGGTTTGCGTAAGTTATCTGTTTTTCTTGCCCTCAGGTGTAAATATTTCATCGCATTCCCTGTACTGTAAGAAAATAACATTTATGTTCGACGTTGGTACTTAAATAAAATTAAATGAGGCGGTGACGACGGAAATTTATCATTTCCTCACAATCCACGAACCTTGCTATGGTAATATCCTTTTAGTAAGCATTTGTAAGCAAAATGTACTTGTTATCTAGAATAATAATATAGCTACCTATAGATTGTGTACATAAAATAAATGACAACACGATTTTGAAAAACTAACTTTTGAGAATACTTAATATCTATTAATTTGTTAACTTGTTTAAAAATCTAAAAATCTAATCGCAGAATTCACATTAAGCTAGGGTAAGTTGGTTGTAGAATTTTGTAAAAGAAATGTTTGTCAAACAATGAATTTAGTAAAAAATTTGTCGGTAAAATCATAATGAAAGTTTTGACGTAATATATTTGAGTCAATATGAGTATTGGATTTCCTCGCTTGACAATTATCTAAGCTAATCCTTAAATTACTAGCTTTTCACTTCCAAATTTTGAGACCGATTTTGCCTTTATACTAAAAATACACTTGCTTTGTAAAGGAGAATAATATCGATACCTTCAAAAGGGCATAGAACGTCGTATTAAGGTGGGTCGACATTGGTACCATTTTAGTATATCTTATCTTGCTCCTTTCATCTTATTCCTTTAATAATGCTACTTAATAAAAACAGCTCGCACACCAAAATTTTGTGCCATGAGCCAATGCGATATTCGATCTGTCAAAATATCTTTATTCACACATATTCTATAAACTATACATAGAAAGATACGTTACATAGTAATAACAAATAAAAATGGAAGACTAATAAATTGATTAACTATGAAAAAATTGTGAAGTCAGTCTGTCAGTCGGAGTGTGGTAGGGCAGCACCATCATCAAAGCCAAATAGCTTCACTGCTGGTTTCCATTTGTGACGGGTGCCTCGAATGCACATGCTAGTCGCTCTAAATATGGAAGTTATTATACGAGCTCTCAGCCAGCCCATGACGCAAGACAAAGATCGGTCACAGCGAGATGAAAGTGCTTCTCCGAGGTGTTTCACAAAGGCCATTAGTGGTGCGAAGACTCCATCCACGGAGGTGACAAGGGGTGCATAGTGCGATATTCGATGAAATCGGCTAAAGACACTTTTTTTAAATAGGGATGAGTACTCCGATTAAATTATCAATATTATTTTAATTGTTGTATGTTTCGTTAGTTTACGCATGGATGAAATAGAGTATGGATTGTTATTCTCCATACTAAAAAACGTTCACCGGAACAAAGCCAAAATCCAAGGTTAATGCTAGATGGCGCTGAGATTTTTACTACATTATATCTAGATGGCACTAAACGCAAAAAAATAACGCATTTAATCCAGGGAAACGGAGCTGAGATTTTTCCGACCTTATTATCTAGATGGCACTATTCACGTAAATACTTTGGCTGTCAAAAAAACACTTATCTAAGCAGTCAACCAAAGAGGTCAACACATCAAATATATCTGAACAACATAGAAAAATAGGTCGAACATTGATAAAAAAAATAGCTATGCTAATTTCAGGTAAGCGATGTGACAATCATCGAAAACAGTACAGTATTGTCATCACATACATCTGTCTCACGTTTTTCTCTTCAATAATTTGACAGATGCATCTCTAGCTGTAGCATTAATACGCTAAATAAATAATAATACGGTAAATGCCCTAATGGGCATTTCTATCTACCGTTGTACCATGAGTTTATCTCTCCGATTTCAACAAAATTTGAAAGATAGACTCAGTCCATGATTGCGAATTGGACGGAGCAAAAACGGAACCGACTGACTATCGGAGCAGTGTTTGGTCGTGTTCAAACGTAACCCGAAAGAGTTTCTGCGTCGTTTCGTGACCGTGGACGAAACGTGGGTTCACCACTACACCCTCGAAATGAAAAAGCAGTCGAAGCAGTGGATTTTAGCGGGTGAACCTGTTCCAAAGAAAGCAAAAACCGTCCCATCGGCTGGAAAGGTCTGTTTTTTGGGATTCGCAGGGTATTATACATATTGACTACATGGAAAAGGTAAAAACGATAACAGGGCAGTACTATGCCAATTTATTGGCTGAATTTGACGCCGTGTTGAAGGACAAACGACCCCATTTAAAAAAGAAAAAATTACTGTTTCATCACGACAACGCCCCGGCTCATTCGTCCAGAGTTGTGACGGCTAAATTAGCACAGTTACGCTAAGAACTATTGCCTCACCCCCGTATTCTCCAGATTTGGCCCTATGCGATTTCTTTTTGTTTCCCAACCTAAAAAAATGGCTCGGTGGTAAGCGATTTGGATGAAATGTCGAAGTCATTGCCGCCACAGAGGCCTATTTTTAATGACTTTCCAAAATCATACTTTTTAGTTGGTTTAATAAAGCTTGAGTATAGGTGGAACAAATGTATAGAGTTAAAAGGTGACAACGTAGAAAAATAAATGCATATATACAAAAAAATGCGTTTTCTTTCCATAACCGGGTACTTTTCAAACAGCCCTCGTAATATAGTTGAAGAAAATTAGATTGCAATGTATGGAAAAATTGGCAAAATTAAAGCAAGAGGTTTATCTATCAGGATATGTAGGTTATGGAGAAATAATAAATTTTACCCACTCTCCCCCCCCTCCGGGGGGAGCGTCACCCCCCCGCGCCCTCGAATATGTCCCGGATCGCGGTATTTTCCATTATAAAAGAAAACCTTACACGATACATAAAAAGTGTGTAGGAACGAAATAATCCTAGATAAATTTACTATAAACCTTTCATACATACAAAAGCGATACCACTTACAGTTTCAGCGCAATCTGGCACCAAATACGAACATTTTTAATAATTTATCCAGTTTTTTTTGTTAATTGTTTAGTTTTTTCAATTATTTCACACTTTACCGCCAAGATATGTATGACTAAAGTAAAGAACAGGATATCTTCTTTATAAAAAGGTATAATTCATTTCTAAACTCATTCATTTGACGCTGCTATGCTATTTTGAAAATTCACCATAATCAGCTACTGCGACATTAACTTAGGAAAAAGTACCAAAAAAAAAAAACTATTTAGTCCGTAAGTAAGATTATAATAAAATATTACACATTTTTTAGGGTTCCGTAGCCAAAATGGCAAAAGCGGAACCCTCATAGTTGCGCCATGTCTGTCTGTCTGTCTGTCTATCCGTTCTCGGCTTTGCTCAGAGACTATCAATGCTAGAAACCTGTAATTTTGCACGAATATATATGTAAACTATGCCGACAAAACAGTGTAATAAAAAATTAAAAAAAAAATTTTTTTTAGTACCTCCCATAGACGTAAAGTGGGGGTGTTTTTTTTTTCTCATCCAAGCTTGTAGTGTGGGGTATCGTTGGATAGGTTTTTTAAAATCATTAGGGGGTTGCTAAAACAATTTTTCCATTCAGTGATTCATTTGACAAAATATTAAACTTTAAAGCGCAAATTTTCATTAAAATCGGGCGTCCCCCCCCTCTAAAATCTAAACCGGTGGGTAGAAAAAATTAAAAAAAATTCAGGACGATAGTAAGTATATCAAACTTGCAAGGAAAACTATAACGGTTAAGTTTTCTTGAGAATTATTAGTAGTTTAAGAATAAATTGCAGCCTAAGGTATAAATATACCTAAACCGTCCGTCTGTCATAGCCAATTTGATCCGAAACTACTCATCATCATCATCTCAGCCGTAGGACGTCCACTGTTGGACATAGGCCTCCCCCATAGACCTCCAGTTGCTTCGGTTAGCAGCGGCCTGCATCCACCGTGAACCCGCGGCTTTAACCAGGTCATCCGTCCATCTCGTTGGTGGACGTCCCACGCTGCGCTTGCCGATCCGCGGCCTCCACTCGAGAACTTTTCGGCCCCAACGGCCATCTGCTCTCCGTGCTATATGGCCTGCCCATTGCCACTTCAACGAGCTAATTCGCTTGGCTATGTCGGTGACCCTTGTTCTTCTACGTATCTCCTCATTTCTGATTCGATCCCGTAGAGAAACCCCAAGCATAGCTCTCTCCATAGCTCGCTGAGCAACTCTGAGCCTATTCATAAGGCCTACAGTAAAGCACCATGTCTCGGATCCATATGTCATCACTGGCAACACACATTGGTTAAAGACTTTCGTCTTAAGGCACTGAGGAATTTTGGACGAAAACACATTGCGGAGTTTCCCAAACGCTGCCCATCCGAGTTGGATTCGACGATTGACCTCTTTCTCGAAGTTGGACTTACCTAATTGGACGGTTTGTCCTAGGTATACATACGCGTCAACAACTTCAAGAACCGAATTCTCAACCGAAACAGGGGTAGGCAGCACATGGACATTCGACATGACCTTTGTCTTGTCCCTGTTCATTTTGAGGCCCACCCGTTGAGAGACTCGATTGAGGCCTTCGAGCATCGTGCTAAGTTCCTCCACTGAATTTGCCATGACCACGATATCGTCGGCAAACCGAAGGTGAGTGATGTATTCGCCGTTGATATTGATGCCTAGTCCTTTCCATTCCAGAAGCTTGAAGGCGTCTTCCAAGGCGGCAGTAAACAGTTTCGGAGATATGACATCTCCCTGTCTTACGCCTCTTTTCAAGGGGATCGCCTTCGAACTCTCTTCCTGTACTCGGACCGACATAGTGGCGTTCTTGTACAAACACTTCAACACTTCTACATATCGATAGTCAATACGGCATCGTTGGAGAGACTCCAGCACCGCCCACGTTTCGACCGAATCAAAGGCTTTCTCGTAGTCCACAAACGCTAGACACAGCGGCAAGTTATACTCTTCGGTCTTCTGTATGACCTGCCGCAGCGTATGTATATGGTCCATGGTACTATAGCCTTTTCGGAACCCGGCTTGTTCGGGTGGCTGGAAGTCATCGAGCCTGCGTTCGAGACGATTTACAATGACCCTAGAAAACAGCTTATAAACATGGCTCAACAGCGAGATGGGCCTGTAGTTCTTCAATAGGGTGTTATCACCCTTCTTGAAGAACAACACCACCACGCTCCTGTTCCACGCTTCTGGCGTTTTGCCTTCAAGCAAGACGGAATTGAAGAGCCTCTGAAGGACTTTAAGAGCCGGTGATCCACCCGCCTTCATAAGCTCTGACGTAATTCCGTCCTCACCCGGCGCCTTGTTGTTCTTAAGCTGTTTCAGGGCCATCCTTATCTCATACAGGCTGATGTCCGGGATATCCTCGGTATAGTGTCGGGTCAGTTTGGCTCTTGGGTCTAGAGTCGCCGCACTGGAAACAGGGTTAGTGACGGACTCGTAGAGCCGTCCATAGAACTCCTCGATCTCCCTCAACACTTCCGCTTTTGTCGACGCTACACTGCCATCCTCCCTCTTCAGCTTTGTCATTTGGCTTTGCCCAATAGACATATCTCTTGCGAACACTTTAGAGCCTTTATTTCGCTCTATCGTATCCTTAACACGAGCGGCATTAAAGGTACGAATATCGTGTCGCAAGGATTTCGAAATTTGTCTATTAAGCTGCCTATGTGACTCAGCATCATCGGGAGACTGCAGTCGAAGCGAGCGTCGTTCAGCCATAAGGTTGAGGGTATACTCCGAGAGCTTCCGAGTTCCACTGGTACGGTGAGTCCTAAAGAACTGAGACCCTACCGCATGGACAGTTTCTACGAACCTGTTATTTATTTCGTCCACTGATGCGTTATCTTCCAGGCAGTCAAAGCGATTTGAGAGCTCGAGTTGAAAGCTCTCGGGGTTTTCGATTTGAGCGCGGGTAGGTCGGAGCGTGGACTTCATCAGACGGGACCGCTCAATTTTAACGTTTATATTCAATGTGCCTCTTACTATTCGGTGATCACTGCCGGTTTTCACCCTGTGAATCACAGAGACATCATTGAATATCCGTCTCTTGTCGGTCATGATGAAGTCTATCTCATTTTTTGTGGAACCATTAGGACTCATCCAGGTCCATTTCCTTTGAGGCGGCTTCTGGAAGAAAGAATTCATCATAAAGAGTCCTTCTTTCTCCAGAAAATCGGCCAGCCTCTGTCCTCTGTGGTTCCGTTGCCCATAACCGAAGTTCCCCACTTTCAACTCATTATCGCTTCTCTTACCTAGTTTCGCATTGAAGTCACCCATAACAACATTGAAGTGAGTTTTATGAGTATGTATGGCCCTACTAATGTCCTCATACATAGACTCTACTTCCTCATCTGGATGTGACGAGGTCGGTGCATACACCTGAACGACCTTCAGCGAATACCTTTTAGATATTCTGAGTGTTAGGTATACGACCCTGCTCGACACACTTTCGATGGTAATAATGTTGTTAACAAGGGACTTGTGGACGAGAAATCCCACACCACCTTGGGACGGTTGGTCGCCCTCCCGGTAGAAGAGCAAATTACCAGACTTCAGGGTTATCGTGTCCTCTCCCTGTCTACGGACTTCAGATAACCCCAAAATATCCCACCGTAACTTGCTCATTTCTTCCTCCAGCTCTATAATCTTTTCGTCCGTCCTCAAAGTGCGCACGTTGTGTGTTGCCAGGGCCAGTCGTCGTTTGATGTGGTAGCCGGGTGTCTGCCGGGGATTCTTAGCACCCCTTGCCCCGCCGTTACCACGACCGCTACCGTAGTCGGGACTAGCGGGGCTGCCGGGGACTAGGGGCCTGGGTAAAAATTGTGCTTTCATTTGAGGTTTGGGGGGGGGGGTTGCCAATACTCGCCACGCTTGGCAAGCGGGTTGGCGAGCGCAGTATATGATGTAAGAGTCGCCAAGAAGACGCTGCTGCCCATCTTCTGGTATTATCCCTCAGCCGGTTTCTACGGCGCCCACGGGATGAGAGGGGGAGGCAACATTCTTATGCCGGTGCCCCACGGCAACTACTAGACCGATTGAATTCAAATTTAGTTCACCTATGTAAATTGATGACCCAAACACGGACGTGTAAAGTAAATTAATTAATTTTAAACACGGGGGCCAGTTTGGGGGGATGGGGGGGGTAAATTAGAAAAAAAATGTAGAAACTATATCATGTGACATATCAAATGAAAGGGTACATTATGAAAATCTCAAATATATATTTTTCATTATTTTAAATTAATCCGTTTTGAAGTTATTTAAGAAAATAGGTGAAAATTAACCATTTCCCCGCCCCTATCTCCTAAAAGCCCAGCAGGCAGCCCTAACATCTTATGTATTCTATATTATGTATTCTGGCAAATAAAGCATTCTCATTCTCATTCTCATTCTCAGGGCCTACATTTTTTTTTTAAATACAGAAAATAGGTCCATACCTATAGCTTATAGGAAAACATATGAGAATCTAATGGTATTTAAAGTAACACCATTTAACCAGTATGAACATTTATATTTCACTGAATGGCCAAATGAACTAAATTAAAAAAATAGCATAGCAATGGTAAATGAAAGATTTTAGAAATTAATTATACCTTTTTATAAAGAAAATATTCTATTCTTTACTTCTGTCATACATATCTTGGCGGTAAAATGTGAAGTATTTGAGAAAACTAACCTTTTAGCCGAAAAAATAGATTAATTATAAAAAAAGTTAGTATTTGGTATCATATTGCGCTGGAACTATAAGTGATATCGCTTTTAAATGTATGAAAGGTTTATAGTAAATTTATCAAGGATTATTTCGTTCCTACACACTTTTTATGTATCGTGTACGGTTTTCTTTTATAATGGAAAATACCGCGATCCGGGACATATTCGAGGGCGCGGGGGGGTGACGCTCTCCCCGGAGGGGGGGGGGGAGAGTGGGTAAAATTTATTTTTTCTCTATAACCTACATATCCTGATAGATAAACCTCTTGCTTTAATTTTGCCAAATTTTGATCTAATTGTACTGAACTAATATGTCAGATTGCGGATTCAAATAAAACTCCATAGTTTAGTTCACACGTAAATCGTGAACAATTCTGTAATTGCTGCGAAAAAAATTCAAAACTTGGCGCTCGAAGGAATATAACGCCATCTAGATGTTACCTTCTACAACATAACGAAGTTTAGTAAACTCACAGAGGTACTTTAAAGAGTTGAACATTATTGCCACCATGCTAAATAGAGCAATGTCGCCACTAAAATTATGTATTATACCGGTTCAATACATCTGGCGACATCTAGTTCGTTTGTTCGTACTAAGAAACGAGGAACTATCTTATGTATGGAGGCTGCACGTCCATACTATACTTCGTCCATGGTTTACGTCTTACCTTCTTTTAAAGACAGTGCATGATACTCTTCGGAGCTACGAAACACAAAATAGATACGATACGCTAATTGACAAGATTTCATTTTTTCAACACCTGTAATTACTACAGGAATCGAAAGAGTTTTGCCTCCTGAACATGGAAAAATATTTATTATAATTTATTACTCCATATTTAAAAAATACAAAAAAAAATAAAAATGTTTGCCAATACTACGACAGAATAGATATGTTTCCTTTGTCTTTTTCACCAGAAAAAGGAGCTGTCATAATTTTGACAACGTCTACATCAGATTTACGCATGATTTACGTGATCTTTTTTTTAATAGAGACTAGACAAAAGTAATGGATCTATTATTGTATCGTAGTTTTGGAGTTAAGCCCTTTTCGAATAAGCACATCTTAAAAGATTTGTGATAAATTAATTAATAATCGTAGCGAAATTTTAAAAATATCAGCGTCTTTCTATTTCCAAGCAGAATACAGAGAACAAATCAAATTATAGTCTTAGAAATATGAAATATTATCAATTATGATACAGATGTGGACCCACCTTTACGTGTAGTTTAATTTAAATGCTCGACGAAATGTGCGTTACTCGAATGTTCCATTTAGACACTTTGACGGTTTGATTTCGTATTTTGAGTTATTTTTCTTATTTTGCACTTATATCGCACAATATAGAATATCTTCATACCGAATAATATGATTCAAATATATATATTTCAACTGATATTTAATTTAGTATGGAGAAGACTGGATAATTTTTATCCCTGAAAACTGTATAACAGCTAGTATGTAATCCATACTTTACTAATATTATAAATGCGAAAGTGTGTTTATATGTTTGTCCGTCTTTCACGCCGTAACGAAGCGACGGATCGACGTGATTTTTGGCATAGAGATAGTTTATGGGCCCGAGAGTGACATAGCAATAAGTTGTAATCCAAAATCCTAAAAATCAGAAACGTTAATGTAAATACTATGCGCTCGAAGCCGAGGGCAAAGACTACTAAATGATAAACGACCAAGCGAACGCTGAAAAAATCCCCAAAAATAATGACAGACCATAAAACATGTAAAATTATTTTCGTGATCACAAATTATGAACGATTTCGGACGTTTCTTTTGTCCCCAACTATTATCTAGCCTCATGACCCAGTAACATTAAATTGTAATCGTTTTGTTAGGGTTCCGTACCTCAGATGGCAAAAAAAACAAAACCCGTATATTTTAGTACTACTTAGTTGTCCGTGAAATTATATCAATTACTCAGGTCTGCTATCACTTGAAGCAGTGAAGAAATCTGACTTCTAAGTCAACGGCAATTAAAAGATACAGTCATTAAATAAAATATTTCCATGCAAATCCACTACCAAAAAACAATACGGTAAGGTATTTCTGGTTGCCCTAGAAACTTACAATTTGGGAAGAATGTCTCCTATAGCACAACCAACAAGAAAGTCTGAAAATCTTATTTTTTCATGTCCCCTGTCTATGTCAGTAACCATCTAAAATGATCCCGCTCTGTGTACATTTTGCTTAGGAGAGGGACTCTCCCAACACGTATTTATGTACAAAGTACAGAACCCTTGGTGCGCGAGTCTGACTCGTTCTTGGTCGGTTTTAATCGACTCATAAATAATTTGACGATACGCAGATTAAAAATATCCAAACAGTAAATTTCTATGCGGATATTCCATTATAAATTATATAGGAAAGGTTCTCTAATTTTTCGCCGAAAATTGTTTCGCCGAATATTACTTCCCAACCAACTTTTCGCAGAATTTCATTTCACCGAATGATCACTCGCCAACTTATTAAAATGTTTAGTTTTATTTCCCAACCTCACAGTTACCAACTGTACGTATGGCATGTTTGTTATAAAGCCACTTTTCTAAAAGCCAACTTACGCTTAGCAGAATGTTTTGGTTGGCGTAATATTCATTTCGTTGTACAATGTTTCCCAAATGTTTTATTGTATAAGGGTTTCGTTTAGTAACTATGTAATATAATAAATAAGTAATGTGGGTAAGCGCAACATTTCCGTTGTGTTTTTGTTTCTGCACTAATAAAGCGTTTACTTGTGACAAACGCCCATATTTGGCAATGATCACAGTATCAATCTTGTACCAAATGTGTGTGTGTTAAATTTCGAAAAACCGGCAATTACTGAGTCTTCGATAAAATTTTGAAAACATTTATTTGCAAGGATGCCATTTTCAATTCAATATTATTTTTCATTAGACTCATGTTTTGGATAATTAAAAAGAAATATATTAAAAAATAAAAATACGAATCTGGCACTCGCCGGCCGCTACCGCGGCACGCTCGCTTCGCTCGCTCGGCTTCGTGCGCTATTTGCTCACGGTTCATCTAACACGCTCCTCCTCGCTTCGCTCGTCGTCGCAGCTAACTGGACTATACTTATTACAAAACTCTTATTTGTAATTAATTATTGCCACTTGAAAAAATGGTGTGTATCTCTTACTTACTCGTACTTTTAGTAAAAAGTTGGCTTATGTATAAGAAGGGAACTGTTACACTGACGAAACGTTATTCGCTTAAAAGTTGTTTGACCTAGTGAAAGATTTGACAAATGATAAGTTTTCCAAACGTTTTGAGTCATTATGATATTCTGCTATATAATAATTCGACCAAATGACACGTTGCCATACAAAAAGTTGGTAACAGTTAGTTGTCAAAGTGAATCTTCGGCGACACGTTGGTTGGCAAGTGATATTCGGCCAAATGAATTTCGGCGAAAAGGCAGAACACCATAGGAAAATAAAGCTCATACGTTTTAAGTACCTTCTAACTACAAGTTTATCAAGGTGCTTGGTTAAAGGCGAAGAATACCTACACGCGCGTTAATTAGTAGAAGGAGTGTTGTTTACTTTTGCAATTTATAGGATGAGAAAGTTTATTTAGTAGGTACTAAATAACATATAACACAGTGTAGTTTGCCGTGCTCGTCTTGCTTGTGATGGTTATTAGCTGTGGATACGAGAATATTGATTTTTAGGGTTCCGTATTACGAAAGGACAAAACGGAAGGTAACGTTTGTAGGATCACTTTGTTGTCCGTTTGTCCCTCTGTCGAGATCATCAGGAACGCGTGAAGGTCTCAAGCTGGAATTAATATCAAATACTTACCTTCCCAGTTTTGCTACCCCTTGAAGCAGTGAAATCAAACTGCTATGACGCGCAATTAGCGCTTTCATTAAAAAAAAAACGCCAAAAAACCGAGAAGCAAAAAATAATGAACCTTTTTCTCCTTTCTCTCCTATTTAACCTTAATCGAGATACTAGTTTGAAGTCGATGCCTCAGCACTAGCCATCAGGAGTGATAGAAGCCCATCAGGTAGACGACTATAGGTCCACTCCTGATGGCTAGTACTTCAAACTAGTACCTAGGTACTAGGTACTATAAGGTTAAATAGGAGAGAAAGGAGACAATGGTTTATTGTTTTTTGCTTTTCGGTTTTCTCGGCGGTTTAATCTTTTTATTAAAATGTTTTTATTTTATACTTTTTTCCATCAGAATTATGAAAATCCGACAACCCTGTAAAAAGTTATCTTCCGTTTTTTTCGTCAATTAAAAAGGTTTTTTCACACAGATTGCCGTAACCGAAAAACCTTAGGGTTTCTTCCCATTGTCCGACACCGAATTTGGTATGAAGGTAGCTCTTATTGCACAACCAAGGTAAGAAAATCTCGAAATCCTAATTTTTTGTCTGTCTATTACAGACTATATTACTATCTAAAATGACCCTACACCTCGTATATTTTACTTAAGAGAGTGGCTCAGCTAAAGTACAATCACAGGATATTTATAGATATCTACAAATCTGAACGGAATCCTTGGTGCGAGAGTTCCACTCACACTTGGCTGGTTTTTTATTTCTTAAGTCAACAAAAACTTAAATTTTCGTAATCCCGAAACAGATTTATGACAAAACGGTTTTTGTTTCAGCGTATATACACGCCAAATCTCTAGGATTGCGGTCCAGTGGTGAAGTTGTGGTAGGTATACTAAATTTCAATGCAGATCACAAATTAATTATTTATATTGATCTACTTTTAATTTTAACCATACCACTGTTAATCTACACTGTGGTTCACACTAGTACTTATGTAAGTACTTCATTATTTCGGCCTATATACGTTCCATTGCAGTGCACAAAGCCTCCTCTCCAATGAGCGAGTCTTGTGCAGCTGGAGAACTTCATACAAAACATTGCTTCCCAATGTTTGCCTTTCCCTCACCGCGTGTTTTTAATGAATATTGGGCACCACTTTTTCCTATGTATTTATTTATTCTAAAGTGCCGAGGACGGAGTGAACATTTTTATTAGTCAACCCTGAGAATGAGCGAAACGTAAGTTAGGCATGTCCTACGATTAAAAACCTAGCAATTTAGAATTATAAAAAAGGACTAGAAACATCCATACTAATATTATAAATGGAAAAGTGTGTATGTGTTTGTATGTTTGTATGTCTGTCTGTCTTTCACGTCGAAACGGATCGACGAATCGACGTGATTTTTGGCATAGAGACTCATAATGCACAGTTCCCGAGGGCACAGCACGCGATAACCGATCCGAACTCCACGCGGGAGAAGCCGCAGCAAAAGCTAGTTATACATAAAACGTGCAGTCGTGTAGCATTGCGGCTGAAAATTACACTGCAACAATAGTGCACGAGGAAGGCACATAGATTGATATTATTTAATATCATTTATTAAACGGACTAGAATCGGTCAAGAAAGAAACCAATGGGATCAACAAAAAAAAGTGACCCAAGCACCCTTCAGAGCCTATCAGCAGCGGAGTTATTATGGCGTTAGGCTACTGACTGGTAGGTATTCTATTTACTTATGCGAGGTCGATTTTTTTGCGGGAAATACAAATATTAACCAGACAACTGAGGAATGGGATTCCCTACCGGAGTCTGTGCCCTGATCGCTACAATCTGGCCATCTTCAAATATTGGGTTAACAATCATTTGTTGGGTAAGCGTGCTCCATCTTAATCCACATCTTCGTTTACTATCAGATGTGATTTTGCACAAACGCAAAGCTATCTTTGTAAAAATAAAAATCGAAATCAAATATCTACACAGTGTGGTCAGTACTTGCCACGTCTATGATGTGATGCAGTGACACTCCAAAAGTGACGAGGAGGGGGTGTGAAGAGTTTTCCACAGGGCGTACTGACGCATCGTAGTTCTGCATGAGGTGGCGAACCAACCTGTACTCCTCGTCACAGCAGATAACACCTGAAAAAATAATAAAAGCATTAATTACAATTATCATGATTACGAAAGTTAAAAAAGTACAATAAAAATACAGAGACGTATGCTTGATCCATTATACGTAGTTATAAGAACCTTAGTCTATAAACATCTTAACTATACGAGTATATCTAAATACATACAGTGTAAGAGTAAAATACTTTCTCATTAAAAAAAACGTTTTCTGTGACATTTTTCTATATATTTTTCGATGCTTCAATCAAATTATTTGAAAAATATCGCAAAAATACTGACGGATAACTTTAACCTAAATTAATAATTACGCACTTTTGTGTCACAAACAGTAATTTGTTATCCACTCTAATGAGAATTGGCTATTGGATTAAAACCAAGAATATATTGCTAGAATAGTCACCGATTTCAAAACATTTATTCGGACATACACATTAAACGTGCTGTCATGTAGCATTGCGGCTGCAAATGACACTGCAACAATAGTGCACGAGGAAGACACATAGATTGATACTAGATAGGGATGAATCGCTTTAGTTCTAGCTCATCCATCACAATGGATTAAGTCGTGTCAATCTTGCTTTGCGCAATTACAACATGTACACTCTGCAGAAATATCAATATATAATTACGAATTAGTAACAAAATACAATTAGGTACATTCCGAAGTTCATTTGTTAACATAGGTTTGTTAAGGTTCCATACCCAAAGGATGAAAACAAAACATTGTTTAATGTCACTGCACTGTCCGCCTGTTTGTTTGTCACGGGACTAGATCTCAAAAATCGTAATAGATAGATAGCTGCTGAAATTTCTACACAATATTTACAGTTAGTGTTTATAGTTACGGTCGTATGTAGCATATTTTTGACATACCTACAAAATACTCGTATTTGTTTGATGCACGAGTCCGACTTGCACTTATTTAGCTGGTTTTATCTTTTTGTTTTTATTAAAGGCAATGACATTTAAGGTGTTAATTATCAAACTGATAACCTCAGATGTCCCCAACTGTCTTTTTTAATTAAAGTTAAGTTTAATGAATATAAAATATTCGCATGTTTTACTAAATCTGGGCGGGATTTTAAAAACCCAATGTTATAATTAACACCTTGATATCTCTATCGCACTATTCTCATCATACACTTAATGTTATTAGCGTAAATAAGTTTATGGTTCTCATATCCCCGACTATTTTCTAAAATGAACCCTGATTTCAGTTTCTTCTTATATTAGAGTTCTTAGAGTATCATCTTTCTGTTAACAGCGCCTTTTGGTTCTTTTGTGCTTCCTACGCACCATCCTACGCTATTTCGGACGCTCGACCGCTTCTCGACCGAGAGCAGCGCGACAAAGCGGAGGATCTCTCACGCCTACGCGTTCATTGGCTTTTGAGTAGCCCTCGTTGTTTCTTAAACCTAGTGAAAGGATATTAATTCTTCTACTTTATTGAATACTCTTGATAGTCGTGGTCACGTAGCTCGTCGAACAATTCTACGCCGGTTGTCCCTAATCGTCGCTTCTCGATGTTTAAAGTCACTAAGATAAATATGTTTGATAGCTTTCTAAGTATCTAAATATTCATGTAGTCTTATGTACTTGTACCAACCTAGTTATGAGCGCGTACTATATCTGAATACCGGTTTGAGGGTCACCGACGGTGCTGGCTGAAAATCAGTGCGGGGGTGTTTTAACGCTTCAGTATTATGTTGAGCCAGTGACCGATTCGCAACCGCAATGATACATTCTATCCTTCGTGTTCTCTATTTGTAATAATATTGTTGTCTTGTGTTGTGTTTTTCTTTCTTTCTTTATTTCTCTGACGCAAGTGTTGTCAGGAGCATTTTTGATATGGATTTTATCTGATCCGTCCAGCGCATAGGAGAATGTCCTCTTGATCTTTTGCGATTGACACTTCCCTGCACCACAAGCCGCTCTATAGAGTTCTTCTCACGCGATATTAAGTAGAGTATTTAATATTACAAGCAACGTTTAATAAGTATTTGTCGTCTATAATCAATTAATAAAACAATGACTTTGACTAGGTAAATGAATCAGAGTACTTATGTTCGTTACAATAGTTTATTTTAAGGTGACAAAAGGACAATGGAACGTTTCGTTTTTATTTTCATTTGGTATAATGAATTAACACTTTTACATTCCCAGTATGTTATTTCCAGAATTGTTCAGACAGAAAATAAAACATCTGTATAATATCTTCATATTATCATCTTAACCATCAGTTAAATACATGAATTTTAATGTATATTTAATCTATTATCGGTCTGAAAAAAAAAAGCAAAAACACCGACTTCCGCGCGTCTTTGAATTGAATTTTCAATCGAAGATAATTTGAATTCTTATTCGGGTGACATCACAGAACTTTTTGACACGTTAATAACAGGCCAGAAGAACATTGGAAATGTGGGCGGCATCGATTTCGATAACTCG
The DNA here is from genome assembly GCA_037349165.1 of Choristoneura rosaceana. Taxonomy (NCBI): domain Eukaryota; kingdom Metazoa; phylum Arthropoda; class Insecta; order Lepidoptera; family Tortricidae; genus Choristoneura; species Choristoneura rosaceana. The sequence goes on from JAZBNJ010000026.1 coordinate 7,724,867, forward strand.
CACAAAGATAATGAAATTCCGTTAATTTAAGTAAATAATGTTTTTGAATCAAATTTTTTTTACTCGAACAAAGTTGTTTTAGTGATCTAACTAAAATATTGCATCGCTCTTAAAAAGTCTACAAGACAACTCGTATCTGTAGTGTATCCTTAACTATCTATATTAACTTTGCTGAATAAAATAATGTCATACATACAAGATTAACTAATGTTTTAATTGTTGTGTTTTAGTGCGGCCGCTCTAGAGTCAGCTTATATTTGGTAACATTCCACCCTATAGCACTCTGCTACCCAGTAGTAGTAGCTCCGAAAGGAGGTCGGTACCCACAGACCTCCTTTCGGAACGAGACTGCTTTGGCCGTAGTTCTCACGAGGGCCCACTGCGGATTGAGAATTTCACACACACCATTGATTTGCTACACAGGTTTGTGCAGGTTCCCTCACGATATTTTCCTTCATCGTAAAACCCGTGGTAAATTTAAAATGTAATTTCTCTTATGAATTTCGAAAAACTCAGAGGTCTTTGAGCCCTCAACCCTCTGCTTGAGAGCTCGTTAGTCAAACCACTAAGCCACCAGGGCTACATTTGATATTAAAAGTAATTAGATTAAGTATCCTGCTAAACCTAGTACTTTAATTTAGAGCAAAATGACACGGTGAAAATAAATTCAATCTCGTTTTGGCCATTAAATGCAAATTGAGATCACCTTTAATTTCGTTTCGTGATTGCAGCCGTCCGCCTCTGTAATGTTTTACATCAGTTACATAGATTACAGCCATACATACACGTATCTAACTTGATAAAGGAGTTAGGTGAGCCATAAAGAAGACAATTGAATTAAATTACTTATTAAATTTTTATCAACTTTATTTGTGTCCCTGTGTGCCTGCACATAGTAATAGAAAGTCACTTGTCTAGTGTTTGTGCACATAGGAACAAAGTTCTTATTCTTAATTCAGGCGTTACCTTACGGAGGTCCGTATAAGTGAACTTCAACCTTCTACCTTGCCACTACACAATTGCAAGTGCAAAACAGCCATGAAAATGTATTTGAAAATGCATTTATTGAGCAAACATGCAAGAAGGTTCTAGAGACCTCTTAGTGGTATGTGAAAATACCTGTGACAGGAGATCCCCCTCTTCTAGAATAAAATGTCAATGTGAACAAACATATTTCGCACAGACACAGAACTTGCCAATGCAGAGTATAATAATAGCACATATAGTATTGTCACAAGCTAACGAAGTTCTAGGTGACTGTGCATAAATATTTTTTTCCAGTACCTATATCTAATAGCGTTTGTCGAAATCAAAAAGATAAATATTATTTCGTCCCTACTTTGAAAAAAAATCGTTTCTCAAATCAACAGGTCAACAAAATAGACCCTTGAAATAATATTCACAAAATTAACTGAGAAAAATTACTGATTTTGCGGCAGGAGCTGTTTTTAATTAAAGTTGTGATGATTTGCCATTTGTCTAGGTGGGTACGAATCGTAAAAGTGTGATTGATTTGTCTTATATCAACTTCCTACTATCAGTATTCTATTTATGCACTAGTTAGGGTATGTATTAGACGCGGGTTTAGGGAGTTTATATTTAAATGATTGGAGGATGCAGTAAAACAACCATTTGCTGTAGATGGTAGATCAAGTAATGATTTATTTATTTGAACGCTGCTTTATAAACGAAACGCAGGTGACCATAGACTATACAACATGCCCTTTCTTTAAAAAATAAATAAATCTGACACTTGACATTTCAATACATTGACATCTTGACAGTTGACAATATTTAATTTTACAGGATAATCATGCCTTAAAATTATTAATTAATTAACCCGTTAATACAATACCATAACAATAAATAATTACAAATGTCGAATACATAATAATACAATACAATTAATTTCCAATTTATTTACAATTATATGCTACGTCTAAATATGTAATTTTACAATAATAAATTATTTACAAGTCCAATCTATTTGTTTTCTTCAGCAATCTACCTCTAGAACTGTATCTTATTTCAGGTGTATTGCTACCAATTGCAATGTCTAACATTTCTGGTAAGTTTTGAACATTATTACTTGATTCTGACTGACTATCAGACTGACACATGACTATTTGATTTTCATTCAAGAATTCTGTATCTTGATTGTTCTCATTCATTTCAACAAACAATGGAGACAATATGATATCCCCATCATTACATAAACTTGACATAGGACTTACAATATCTGAAATATTTGACATATTATTTTCATTGTTCTTATTTTGTGATACATTGCTTTTATTACATGGACTATCTGCACTTGACCGACTTGACTCCATTGACATAAATGTTTCATTTATGGAGTTTGTTTTTGAACTATTTTGACTACAATTGTTACAACTTGACACTTGGTTTTGAGCATTCACAATATACTCTGGAATGTAATAATATTTCATTGCATCATCCTCTTTTAGACATTTTTGATTTTTATTTGGACTTTGACCTTTCGACTTTTCAGTAAAACTTGACTTGTTATTTTTGTTTGTAACTACTTGGCTTGACTGATTGGAATATGGCTTGTGACTATTAAGGTTTGACATATTTGACATATTTGACTTAAACAATTTAATATGTTGAGAATTTCTTCTGTATGTTACACCATTTTCATTTTTTACTATATATGACCTAGGAAATTTAGTCTTAGACACAATATAACCCTTAGACCATGTCAGATCTTTGGGGTTTTTCTTAAAATATACTTCATCATTAAGCTGAAAATCATGACACTTTTTAGCATTTTTATTATAGTAAGACTTACTTTTTTCTATCATTTCAGTCTTATTTTTGAAATGATCAGAAAATTTTACTATTTTAGGTTTTAACTGACTAGTTTTTATGGGTAATTTTGTTCTTAACTTTCTTGACATGAGTAATTCAGATGGTGACTTTAAATTACCTCTAGGTGTTGTCCTATACTGTAGCAAACCTGTATAAATATCTGTGCCTGAATGTTCACATTTTTTTTAATATGTTTTTTATTATTTTCACAGAAATTTCTGCGAGTCCGTTCGACCTTGACAAATGAGGACTAGACATTATGTGTTCAATATCCCAGTCCTTCATGAAATTATGAAATTCATTGGAACTGTATGGTGGACCTCCGTCGCTTACCAATTGTACTGGAATTCCATGACGGGCAAAAATAGACTTCAATTGTGTTATTATTGTTTGACTTCTACTATCTGTATTTAACTGAGCTATTTCAATGTAGTTAGAATAATAATCAACGACTAGCAAATATTTTTTATTATTGTATTCAAATAAATCTGTTGCTACCTTTTGCCATGGCAATACTGGTTGTTCATGAGTTAATAAAGTTTCTTTCGTTTTATTTGCACTGTGTGTCATACAAGTCTCACATTGTCTGATTTTCATTTCTATGTCATTATAAATATTAGGCCAAAATACAATACCACGGGCTAAATTTTTAGTTTTTTCCATGCCCATATGACCCTCGTGCAACTGCTGTAATATTTCTGACCGCATTGACTTTGGAATGATTACTGATTGGTTTTTGAAGACTATTTCATCAACTACATGAATTTCATCTCGAATATTCCAATATGGCAGGGTTAAAGGATCACAATGTTGTTTACTATTAGGCCATCCTATTTTATGATATTCTTTTAATTTTTGTAAGATTTTATCTGACTTTGTATGAGACACAATTTGCTGTAACCTACCCTCACTTATTGCCAAATTTGAAGTCAACAACCTTACCTGACAAATAATATTGTTTTCAAATTCATCCAAATCTAGTTTCTCTACCTCGGTATTAATGACAGGCGCTCTAGACAAAGTATCTGAGATATACATTTCAGTACCTTTTGTATATGAAACAATTAGGTCATATGATTGTAACGTGATCATCATTCTTTGAAGTCTTGCTGGCACATCTGAAAGTGGCTTTTTAAACAGTGTGATCAAAGGTTGATGATCCGTTTCGACCTGTATTGTTTTGCCATAGATATATTGATGAAATTTTTTACATCCGAAAACAATTGCATACAATTCTTTCTCTATTTGCGCGTAATTTTCTTGAGTTTTTGTTAAAGACTTTGATGAATAAGCTATGGGGTTTTTCCCATGGAAAATGACTGCCCCAACTGCTTTCTGACTTGCATCGACTGACATTCTAACTGGCTTATTTACATCATAGTGGACCAAGACAGGTGACTGACAAATTAATTTCTTCAAATTTACAAATTGCTTATCATGGTTTAGTGTCCACTGCCAAATATTTTGTTTTTTAAGTAGATCTCTCAGTAAACTTGTTTCATGAGCCAAATTAGGAATATATGAACCTAAGTAATTTACCATACCGAGAAATCGTTGGAGATCTTTGACATTCTCCGGCTTCGGCATTTTCATTATAGCTTCTATTTTTGAAGAATCTGCCGATATGCCATTTTTATTAAAAATATGCCCTACATAAGAAACTTCGGTCTTATTAAATTTACATTTTGACTTATTGAATTTTAAATTAATTTCTCTAGCCTTTTTAAGAACATTTTCTAACCTAGCGTCGTGTTCTGCTTGGTTTGAGCCATAAACTAGTATGTCATCTACGAAAATTAAAACACCAGGTAATTCACCAAATAAATCTGTCATGACTCGATGAAAAATTTCACCACTCGAGTTTATGCCATAAGGTAGACGTAGAAATTTGTACCTACCAAATTGAGTATTGAATGTACATAGGTCACTACTCTCTGAATCAAGTTTAATCATCCAATAGCCTGAATTCGCATCTAATTTTGAAAATATTGCAGCACCAGCAACCTTTGAGCGTAAATCATCTAAAGTAGGATATGGAAAATGAGGTCTTTTAATAGCTTTATTTAAATTTCTTGGGTCTAAACAAATGCGTAATTGACCGTTAGGTTTTTCTACAGGAACTATAGCGTTAACCCAATTAGTTGGTTTAGTTACCTTTTGAATGACTTGCAATTTTTCCATTCTGTCTAGCTCTGACTTTAGTTTTGGGTGCAATGCGTATGGAATTCGGCGAACTGGGCAGACTTTTGGAGTGATGCTATTATCTATCTCTAAATGCGCTTCGAATGGTAAACATCCTAACCCTTCGAAAGTATCTGAATAATTTTCGATAATTGTTTGTACTGACCTTTGGTTCTGGTTAATAATCGGTGTGTTCGTTAATTTAAACATTCTTTTCACGATGCCACATTCCTCACAAGTCTTCCAGCCTAATATAGTAGCACATTTACAAATTACCACTATAAAATTAATATTCACTTTTTGACCGTTATCAAAAGTACATGCTAATGCGACACTACCCACATTTTCTATAAGTTGACCTGAAAATGTAAATATTCTATCTTTTGTCTTTTTTATAGGAATTTTAATGTTACAATTGTTCTCTAAATGATATAATGTTTCCAAAGAAATTACATTGATGTCAGCTCCAGTGTCAATTTGACAGTTAATTTTATGGTCAAAGAAATTAATATTTATTTTCCAATTAGATGAATTACAATTATTTTGGCTATTATTATTTATTGAATTAATTATAAAATCATTAGAAAAATTATCATTATCAGAAATGTCGGTTAAATTTAAAATGTCAGTTTCATTCAAATTCAAATTACTGGTATTTATAGAACTTACATTTTTATTGTTTTTGTTTCTGTCGCTGAAGTAACAATATGCCGCGAAGTGGTTTGGTTTCTTGCAGATGGAACATATTTTTCCTTGAGCTGGACATTTTATTCTGTGCTGCTGACCACATCTTTTACAGACTGTTTTATTGCCTCGTGAACTACTGTTTGACCTGAAATTGCCTGAAAAGAAATTGTTGGTTCTTCTTTCTTGACTTTGACTATTGTTTCTATATTTTCGCTGGCTGTCGAAATTATGTCTTGATTTATGTCTCGTCGGTGTTGAGCTTCTACTAATATGACTTCTTTTGGAAATGGCTTGTACTTGAAGATCATTTTCTTTATTTCCAAGCTTTTTTGATCTCTGGCATGATAATTCGATTGTTTTAGCTGCTTCGACTGCTTCGTTAACATCTTTAAATTCTTTTTGAAGAAGTTTTTCTTTTATTTGACTGTCTTTAATGCCAATTATGAACATATCTTTGACTAGAGACTCTTTTAATGTTTCGAATTTGCAACTTGACGACAAATTATTTAAATAAGTCACATATTCATCTAGAGACTCGTTTTGTTCTTGGTAACGGGTGAAAAAATTGTATCTTTCGACCGTTACATTTTTATATTCGTTAAATTTTAAATCAAATTTTTTCAAAATGGACGTTAACGTTTCATCTTTGGACTCGACATTGAAAGAGTTAAATATTTGCAGACCTTCATCGCCTATTGCATTAAGGAATATAGCGATTTGTTTTGACTCTGGTACTTTTTCTATATCATTTGCTTCGAAATAAATTAGGAATTTTTGTTTCCACAGCTTCCATTTTTCGGAATTAGCACAGTCTTTTCCTCCATTATCTTTAGATAAGCATAGAGGTTTCAGATTATTAGCTAAAATAACATTATGTACCTTTTCTCCCATTTTGACTGTGTTTTTTCTTTCTTGACTTCTTCAATTTTTCTTCAGACTTGTAATATTTCTTGACTTCAGACTATTTCTCGGCACTCTGACAACATGGGTTACTTTTAACACCATGGGCCACTTCTGACACCATGTATTAGACGCGGGTTTAGGGAGTTTATATTTAAATGATTGGAGGATGCAGTAAAACAACCATTTGCTGTAGATGGTAGATCAAGTAATGATTTATTTATTTGAACGCTGCTTTATAAACGAAACGCAGGTGACCATAGACTATACAACAGGGTATTTTCTTTTGGTTTCCTTCAAACAACGTAAATGACGTAGGTAAAGCTAAGAATATCCGTAGGAAAATAATGAAGTCTCTGAATTTCACTTTAACTGCCGATGTGGACTATATTTATTCCGATAGACTCACAGGATCGAAATCCAGAAATATCAAGCGTTATGTCTGAAGACAGATGGCGTTCTTCATATAACATAGGTAAATGAAAATAAATTGAAAATAAAGGTGTAATTTTTGGAAATTTTCATGGCAACTTAGCCAAAAATCTTGAAAATTCGAACCAACTGCCAGACCCAACGGTTAAAAGGCTAGTAAAACTATAAATCGTATTTGAAATCATCGTTCAAAAACACTCTAAGCTTTTAGTTTAGTTTATTTCTTCAATTGTGGTCGTCGTAACTGTAAACCCAACAGTGTTGTTTATTTTTACTTGAGATGTCAAACGCAGATATAAAGCTTAATCGGTCCTTTCGCTGTTGGTGCTACTGCTACAAGAATTATTTAGAGAGATTTGCTCGTCTGTTGCTCGGATGACCTTGACGTACGGTAGAGGAAACTTAATCGCATACCAAATTGAAATCTTTTCATAAGCAATTTCGAAGTAGTTTTTTTGGCAAGCGTACGAAATTTCGAAATGATATTTGCAACGAAAAGGTTCTACCCTGGTATGCGGTCATCTAAAGTGGGTTATTTTTTAATCACATCTTTTTTTCACTGTGCCCTGACTAAAAGTTACGAATGTAGCATATGCCTAATAAATGTTTAGTGAGATTGCATTTTTTTTGTTCTTGTCAAATAAACAGGATACATTTCTATAAATAAGAAATCGAGTAGAATTATCGACTTAGCAAAATTAAAGTATTTGATAATAAATGCAATAAAGTAACTTAAAATTAGAAAAGGCTGTTGGCGTGTCTGAGTGAGATTTTAGTTACGTATTTAACACCTTTTATACCTTAATATTTTCAAACAAGCAATTTTTGTAGGTATATTTATTTCGAATAGGTATTTGATAAACGGCTTTATTTCGATTTCCATGTGGGTGTTTTCGGAGCAAACAATCGATCTAGCTTGGACTTATCTTTGGAAAAACACTCGTATTTTCGATTTTTACCTCAAGTGAAGCTCGTTTGCCCAGGTATCTCTATTTAAGCGACACCGACATCTTTATGTTATGCTTATTATAAGCGTGGTAGCTGATTATTAGGCTCGCCTTATGCTTAGGGTATCACTGTATGCGATTCGACCCCACTCAATTTATACAAAGTGTCTTCAAATTTTCAGGAATATTTCAGTAGCTGGTTAGATTTGACTGAACACTCCTAAAGATTTTTTTAGTATTGCGGTTAACAATTATTTCCATATATTGATAGATGTTCAAAGTGTACTACGTCAAAGGCGTGAATACAGTTCGAGTCAAAATCCGATGACATGACTCATTAAATATTCGGGATGAATTTGAAGATACCTTTTAATGAGCTCTATTTTTTAACCCCCGATGCAAAAAGAGTTAGGTATCTGTATAGTATGTGTGTGTACCTATGTAGGGTGTTATTTTTAGACATATTTTATCAAAATCGGTTTATAGTTTTCCGTATATTTTGTATAGTAATACTGAAATGTGGCGTAACTCACCTCAACCTAACTAAATTTCAAAGCAACCAAAGGTTAAGCTTTTGTATACATTTGAAACTTAACGACGAAATTTGCACACGTTTTTAAATGAAACAATGAAACTATTAAAAATTGTGTTAACTTCTATACTAAAAATATGTATAATAAATACCGCTAATAAAATGTACATCTAGGTATTTTTAGTCAATTTGTGTTCGAAATACCCAGAAACGTGTGTTACAATTTGACCGTTAATTCAAATCTTAAATTAAATGGAGTAGTCCAGTAGTGGAGTATAGTATTAGTGGAGTGGAGTATAGTGGAGTGGAGTGGTGTAAAATTAATCGGGTTTTCATATTTAAAATGCTATCTCTATTAGAGCCGTGTCTTGAAATTATCGATTGATAATCAAATACACTATTTACTAAAATTACATCAAAGTTTCACAAATCAGTTTGATAGCCTTGCATTACAAAAAAATATCAAACTGATTTGTTCTTGTTTAATGTGTACCTACTTGTCGATTCTACAAGATTGACAACTAGTAGAAAATGTTTAGCTGGTAATACCTAACGAAATCGTTTTTATTGGTAGCAGTTCAACTCCAGTTGACGCTCAAGTCATAAACAAGGATTTGTAGCTTGAAGTTTATCGTTTTAATTGCAGATAACAAGTACCTAGTGGTAATAATAAAATGCCAAGAAAACTAAAAGATCGCCGGATACTTAAACGTTCCTCGAAATTGCGACGTGATTGGGATTCTTTGAGTGTCCAAGTTTACCTCAAGAAACAACTCAATTTATTAGACACAATGTTGATGTTTGTGGCTGTACCTATTGTTAAGTTTTCCATAAAGAATATCATTGTAAACGGTTAATAATATTCGTATTAAGTTAGCATAATAATGTTCTATTTATTCTTTAGGTACACAAGCGGTAAACCAACAAAAAGGAGCCCACGGCTAAGTTTCGTCCGAACCTGACCGACTTCCAATTCAGCCCGCCATAAACCACACCAACACAGCCGCGAAGTTTTTAAACGCTTTCTTACTTTGATTAATGTTCCACCGGTCAGTTTCAATTAATAGCCTCTATTATTGAAAATTTTCAAAGAATAAAACTGCCGCCAAAAATAACATGAATTTAATCGAAACTTAAACCTAAACGCTGTAATTAAACTCTTAACATTTTAATAAATAAGCATCTGAGTTATGTAACGAGATCCGCATTTTACAATGAAACCAATCGGTTTGCTAATTTTAATTTGATTGTTTTAAACAGTCTTGAATTCCAAGGGAAGCCCCCTTGAGTTGTTTACTGAAGATTCGTTATTCAGTCTCTAACCTTTTTTGGAGTTTGGCATTTGCAAGGGTTTGTATTAAAATCAAATCAAATACTTTAATCTTTTGATCGATTTACAAAACAGTGACGAAGTTTGCGTGATTTTTATAGAATATGCGAAAAGGGTTTGGAACTTTTGTTTCTTGTAAGATTTTTAATTACTCTCCCTTCATAAAAGAGTACGTTTCTCGAATTTAAGTTATTTGGACGCAAACGCAATGGTAAATAAAATTAACAATAAATTAATAACGTAAATAAATTAATTAGCAATGTTATTTTCTTTAGATATATTATTGATAGGTAATTAACGAGTACCTATATTTTACGTTTATGACTTGTTTTTAACCGATTTCAAAAAAAGGAGGAGGTTATCTATTCGGGTGGTTTTTTTATGTTTGTTACCTCAGAACTCCGTCATTTATGAACCGATTTGAAAAAAAAAATTCGTTCGTCTAAGAATGCTTTCAATTAAGTCCCATAAGCACCAAATCAAACTCTTCAAATATTGTAGGAACGGCTATGGTAATTTCGATATATTTAGGAGTAACTCGTGCATTTGCTTTTGAAAATCATCATTTTTGGTGCAGTGGAACTGATGATGGAGACCAAATACTTCAAGGGTTGTATTTCAATTAGGTACTTTAATGCAGTTGCTAAGCTGCAATTTAAGCTCATCGTAATTCATATGGTGGAATGGAACGGGTTATGAAGCGTCAGGACTCCTCAATAATGAACGTCTCTGCATCGGCAAAATGAATTTTTCGTAACAGGTGACGAGCAGTTAACATTAAACTATTGTGTCTTAGATCTTTTACACTTAAGGCGCGAAAAAAAATTATAACAAAAAATAACCGACTGCAAAAAACCGACTTCAGACTGTTAGAAAAATATTTTCATGGCTTTTTTTTGTCGGTTCTATTCTTTGTTATATTTTTTTTGTCACTCTGTTGGACATACGACACGTTTTTTAAGTGGCTGGTACACATTTAAAGCGGTATTTCATAACTACTGGACTCAATTTGATGAAACATGTACCTACTGTTGTTCCATGTTAGACAACTTATAACTAGTCCATCTAGAGCAGAATTTTGGCTATATGACTCACAATTTTGGCACACATGTTTAGAAGCTGTCATAGACATCACAAAAATGTGCAATTTTGACGATATTACATTTATAGATTCGAATCGAAATAAAACCATTTTTTTTTAAAGTCTGTTCAAGTTCTGAATTTTTTTGAAAATTGTATTTTTTCCAGAAATAATCCTTATGAAGTGCCTTAAGCGAGGAGGTACTCAATTTGCAGTCAAATTGATCACAGTTGAAAAATTATCAGCGGTAAAATTGGGTTATGGATGAAGACATTTTTGGCAAACATGAACTCTGACGATAATAAATTAGTTGAGCAGGTTTGGTGATTATACAAACAAAACAGATTATTGAACCAAATTATCATTGGAATTGAATAGGAAACAATTAATTATTATGATAAATAAAAGCAATGTCAATTTTACATTTTCTACTTGAAAATTATAGATACATGGAATCTTAACCATCAAAAATGAAGCGGAAAATGTCTTTTCGCAAAACAAAATAAGTACAAGTAGGTATTTAAAAGTATGAATTATACAAAAAATATAATTACCTACCTCCCTTAAACAACTGACTAGCCTTTCTTCAAAGTTGTCTAACAAACAGCTTATTTAAACATTATTGTATCAACAACTAAAGAATTTATTTTCGACGGTCTTAACTTCGGCAATTTCAATCGTGTTTTCCCTCGATTCCGATAGCTCAATAGATACTATTGAAGCTCTAGACGTCTAGAATTTTAAGCAGATTGAAGTACGGTTGTTATGTCAGGGTGCTTACTGGTAGCGTCTACAAATAGGTTTGTGTGGTTAATGGTCTTACTAAAATTATTATGGCGAACACGTATAGACCTTGAGCCTTGAGCATTCTGCTCAAAATTCCCACAAAAATGAAAAAAATGAAAATACTGTTTCATGCCAGTAATGGATACTTAAAAGAATGGCGTAGGTATCTACATGTTTAATTTAAGATATGAACTATTTAATTCTTAAAATGCCCATATGGATCCCATTAAATCCATTCCATTACTATAAATCGGAAAGTATCTTTATGTTTTATACACGTTTGTTCGTTTTTCTCAAAGGCGTCAAAAAATCATTGGACCGATTCATATGAAAATTGATCAGTTGATGATATAAATACTTATTATATCTCGCGGAGTACCGCATACCTATTATATTCGGATATATATTGTTTTCGGAGCTCACCGAAAATTTCCCAAAACCGACCACTAAACATACAAAGTCGTTGGAATAGCTGATTTGGCATGTAATAGACATAATTAGACGTTAAAGTAGAAGGAAACAGACGTAGCTGTATGTAGCAGGAAAAATAATAATGTTCATATTAAAGTATATTAATTCGACCTACTGACATCATTTAAGGAAACCTCGACATGTTCCGATGAACGTTCTTTCATATGTAGAGAAGTACCACAAAAGATACCTCTTCGGGTATCCGTAATGTAACGTAATCCTTCTTTCGACGCGCTGTTATTAAACAAATTTAATATTCTAATACAAGGTTTTTCTCACGGCATTGCTCGTTTGGGTAAACTTTTTATCTTAAAGCTACTTGTATATGCATAGAAAATATGTTACTAGCCTAGTCATTATGAGTCAATTGCTGAACATTATATGGATTTATACAGAAAAATCTATACGAAGAGCTAAATACGTTCGTATATAAATTACTAGACTTCACTATACTTTACTTACAGTTTTATTCGCGTTAATCGTTAGATCTGCCAGTTAATTTGAAGTTCCGGGATTTTACTTGCTATGGGAACTTTCCACCTTTACAAGGTGTCTTTATTTACGTTGCATACTCGTAAGTAACACCCGAGCGAAATTTTGTGGCACTAGACTTAGCGTTTTAGATTTCTGTTTTTTTAATGCAAATACTCCAATCCCGTGCCAACATTGAAGCAAATAAAAACATTCCCAAGATTCAGCTACTCGTATACCAAATTTTCATCCTAATCTCTCCAACCTTTTTAGTGTGAAAGACTAACAAACACACATGTACATAACGTCACTGGAAAGGCAAAATTACTTAACCGCCAAATTGGGCATATTGAGTTATATACATATTCGGAATCAGCGAATTTTTCTGCGTCGATCTATCTGGGTAACGTAGCTATCGGAGCACTTTTGTGGCGCTTCAGTAACCCGTAAAAAGGCGGTTCTTTTGTTTTTTCGTTTACTGAAGAGCCATACTTTTTGGTCTTTTTTGCATATGTGTCGCATAAGTAATATCTCTTTACCGTAAAAATACAAAAACTGCAATTTAAGTAAAACTGTCTTCTTATCTTGTGATAAATAAAACTCTTTCAGTATTTGTGCTTTTCTTACAATATAACAGTAGCTCTATTAAAGTAATTTTGTTTTATTTTCATTCGGATCGAGCATGGCGTTTAAGAAAAGTTGCCTTCCTGTTTTTGTCGAGTGAATGACGTATACGTAACTGAGCCATCCAGTTATTTTTAATTTTGGGAACTAAAAGCAGTTTTTAAAAAATAATCCTATCCTTGACAACATCATATCAGTATTATTTAAATGAATATGTTTTGCTATTAAGATAGTTTACGCGTAATGAAAATGCGCGGGCGCAAGCAGTTAAGTCAGTCTGCTCGAATATTTAGCATTTATATTTAGTTCTTCATGGGAGCAAATCCTCTTAAATATGCCAGAACTAAATGTCAAAAGAAAATTACTTGTATTAATTAAAGTATTTATTTTATAGTAGTTTTTTTTAAATACTGACGTAATATAAACACATTTTTTCTGATCTTATCGTAATTCCTGACGCCCACAACAAGATGCATGCTTGTATTTACTGATATTGATGTTAACCATTTTACAGAACTGACTATGTCGGAGAACACCAAGTAATGTGTACATAATATAAAAGAAGAAACTGACTGACTAGGTAATTTATAGATCAACGCACAGCCAAGATCGCTGACAGGTCTTTAGTAGAAACTTGAAATTTGGAATATATATGTTCCTTAATAGGTGTACATGCGTACTAAGGAATTTTTTTTCGAAATTAATCCCCTAAGGAAGTGAAATGGGGGCCCAAAGTCTGTATGTGGAAACAAGATTAGTTAGAAAATTTTATTCTAAACCTCATAGGAGTACTCCTAACGATAAATGAATAAACACGTGTATCGGGTTTTTTGAGGATTCAACCCCTATAGGAGGGAAATGTGGTGACAAAGTCCGAAAATCAACATGGGTATGGTTACTATAGTTTATAGTTTAGTATAGTTTTAGTTTATAGTTTATCATGTCGATGATTACGAAAACAATAACGATTTTAAAATCCAATGTGGCGGATGTGAAATACCGTAACCCCTGTTGGGGTACGACGGGGCTGAAATGTCAATATGGGTATTGTGGTGTATTTGTAACATTGGTTTGAGCCACCAGTCTCTTCGGAGGCGTGGGTTCGGATCCCACCGCTGCCACCATGTAGTAAAACACGCAAGCTAGTTCAACACTGTTTATTAGGACCTGAGGGTAGCCGTACATAATCCACGAGTACCCACATATATGTTACAAATACACCACAGGTATGGGCAGTGATATCTTGGTAGTATGGCCATGGCCGTCTCCGTAGGAGGGAACGCCTCAAACTTTAATGGCACATGCAAGAAACTTTGCGCGATCGTTCAATTTCAGTGATAATGCTTTTATATAATAGACACCACCTGATGCTGTATTCAGTCATGTGTTCTGCTCATAAAGGAACTCCTCAAAAGTTGATATCACAGATACCACATTGTTGCAAACGCAATTGTTTTTATTTTGTTATGTGTGTTACTTTTGAATCTGTACACAAGATTTAAACGCAATACAGAGGGCATGACGTTAAATTTTTATTTAACCAATTACAGCTTCGCACGCACTTGAATATAAAGCTCTGTAACCGTCAATTTTTTTGGCATTTTCCTCTGTAAACCAACTGGTTTGGTAAACCTTTGAAAAATAAGTACTTTCAGTCGAATTTTTATCGAAGTTTTTACTCAAGCATTGCCAGAACACCCTCTACTTCATCAGCTTGAGTTTTGATGTTACAGATAACTTAATGAAAAACTAAAATATACCTAAAAAGCTATTACTTAAGCTTCTTCTAAAAAACGAAAATAAACATTAAATACCTACGCCAAATTAATCAATACATTATGTAATATAATGTATCTAAACTTTAGATTCTAAAGTATCATAGAGGTGCCCTTAGGAAGGATGTTTCGAACCATTAGATACCAATACAATTGGATATTGGTTTTTTGGAACCGTCGGATAGGGAAATATGTAAACTTTATATGTTTTTTTTTTAACTTTTGAAACAACTAAGCTAATCAAAAAACAACTATTAGTAAAAGATTTATAAAAATTCAATTCCCAGAATAATAGAAACCTGTTTCAATTCAATCGCCAACAGTGTGGTTTTCTACAGAATTCACTTTTTCCTACACGCTGAAATGTGAATGAAGATGTGAAACAGTGGTTTAAAGTTTGTACAAAATTATGATTGTTTAGGTTTATTTGTGAATTCAAAATTTTGCAAATATATTCCTCCAAAAAAGCAATTAAAACACGAAACAAAGAAAAGTCAATTTTCCGGGGGAAATTTAATTTTATATTTAATCGAAAAATTTCAATTTTTTTTCAGTAGAATTTGTACTCAACTGATAATAATAGGTACCCACTCAACTTTATCTGGCGCCACAATTTTAGAAAGAAAGAAAGACAGAAGACATTTATTAACATTCAGAAAGACACACAAGTACAAAAAATAATAAAAATAAATAGCAAACACAAATAAAACAATAAATAAATAAAAAGACGAAAATGAAAAAACATGATTTTGTGTGTCCCCACAAAAGTAAAACGGCCGCTGACTCAGCATTATGCTGAGGCGTCAGAGGCCTGCAGCGCTGATATTCTGTCAGAACCGTCTGTGACTCATGGAATGATATACAAACATATTAAACTTATCCATGTCAATAAAATTAAGAAATAAAAATTGATTCAATTGTAAATCGACAAGAAATAAATAAATTACAATACAGAATACTTAATTGACATTATCATAAAAAAAATGTTCCTATTAATGTTATGAATACCATACTATGATACATAATGTGAATACCATACTATGGTAGGTAAACATCGACATAATTCGTTAATATATTCAAAAGAAGTTGAAACTTTCTTGTTTCATTTGTTGCAAAATAACTTCTTCTTCAATCATTATGACAAGTGTAAGAAATAAAACGTTCTTACTGAGTCATACTAGAAGTAGATACCTACTTCACGATGACTATTTTTTATTTAAATACCTTGTATTAAGAACTGATAATTTCAAATAAACTAACCATAGTTAAAAAACTGGAAGCATTCATTTATGTTGCAGTTGTTACGTAATTTTTTGTTTATGTGATGATTAGATTTTAACTACTTCAGTATAATGCATGGCCTTTTTTTGATTCAAACAAAGTTATCAGTAGTTTTATTGTACTTATAAAAAGGAAAATTTATCGCTGGAGTCATTTTCTTCGTATAAATAATTTTGCCAAACTTACTTTAAATGAATTTTGGTTCACTTATTAATTTATGTTTTTGCCTTTTAAGTAGTAATACCATACGTGTGAAAAAGGAACACGTTTAATTGCAGTCATTTTACTTCACCTGGACAGCAACCATACTACATTAAACGAAATTTTCACGTACTTTTATATCTACATGTATGTGCTATCAGTACTTTAAAACTACAAAGAAAGTTTAAGCTGATGGTACTTAAGAAATTTTGACTTACTAAAAAAAGAAGTTATTATTACTCAAGCGCCACTTATTTCCTAAAATAGTGCACAAAATAATATAGAGCCTAGTGATAAACATAGATAAATCAAATAGGTTTTCATAAAAACTTCTTTTATAAAAATCGGATGATTAGATGAAAAGATATCTTTTTTTTTCGTAAAAAAAAAACTTTAAATGGCTTTTTCTCGAAATGTCATTTTGGCGTTTCAGTAATTTTGCCTTTACAGTGACGATAATATGTGTACACTCACAAAATTTATATTATATTAGTAGGATTATATGTGTCAGGGATTTTAGGTTTAACATGACCTTTCGACGACAGCCAGTATTATTTAGTATTCATATTTTACTTGTAGTGCCTATTATGTATACGTATACTGTAATTTTTCCTCATTTTATCTAGTTATTTTAAGTTTTGATAATAATAATAATAAATAATAATAATTTTATCTTAGTTTTAATTTAATTATTTAAATGGATAGATAGTTACATGAATACTTTGTGAACTTATTGCTGATCAACTATTAATCAGTTTCTGAGGAAAAATTACAGCATACATACAGGCACTACGATTAAACTGTGAATTTTAAATAATACTGGCTGGCGTTGAAATGGTCATGCTAAACCTAAAATCCCTGACACGTATAAGATTATTTCTCAAAAAGTTGTCCATTATTCAATTTTTCAGTTGTCCAATTATTAAAAATAATCCTGATGCTATTTCACCACAAATAATAAGTAATATTGTTTTTAAATATACAGGGTGGCCCATTTATATCGGTCAGTATGGGAAAGTCTGAAACTATACGACATACGAAAATTTCTTCTTAGGAACCATGACATCGATTTTAATGACAAGAAAAACTGCATACATGCATTTAAAAAAAACCTGTACTCAGCTCGGGAATCGAACCCGGTTGTTTTGAAAAAAAAAACTTACACTATTTCTATTTAGATATCGATTGTGTACGTCTAAAGCAGTAAATGTCTCAATGAAACATTATGTCTAAAATAAATAAAATGCATTGTTTTCACATACTTTAATTTATTTTAGTAGGTGTTCGAAGTGTCCACCGTTACAATATTCAACAAATTCTGGCATGTAAAATTGTCTCTATGGTTGTTTGTACCTCTTTGCTGGTAAAATCGATGTCATGGTTCCTAAGAAGAAATTTTCGTATGTCGTATAGTTTCACTTTCCCGTACTGTCCGATATAAATGGGCCACCCGGTATACAAAACCTTGTGGTAAAAGCGATAAAAAGTCAGATAATCTTTGTTGTTGGATCCAATAGAAAGTCTTAATATAGTTACAAAATTATTACGTTTTCCTGAAGTCAAGAAATTTTAGATGTTTTATGTATTATGATCTCGTCCTTAGAGTTAATAATTATTTGACAAAACTGATTTCAATATCATGATGGGACCACTTTTTGAGAAATACTCATAACCCTACTAATATACTAACTTAACCTATAGATATATATAATAAAGAGTGGCGTCCGCGGACCGGGAGACGAGCTGTCGGTAGGCCTCCAACAAGCGACGGAGCCAAGACCTGGTTAAGATCGCAGGATCGCGGTGGATGCGGAAAGCACAAGACTGGTCTGAATGAAGACCCTTGGGGAGAATGATGATGATGATTACTTAGATTGGACCTCTTAGGCGTGGTGCCGAAGATGCTGGCAGCATTTCCTCTTTGAATAGCTAATCTATTGTATCTCTTAATATGGAAAGAATAATAGCTTACATTACAGTGCAAAATCGATGTGTGTGTGAGTAAAGGTTGTCTTTGAGGTATGTCTTATAAAAGCCAAATAAATTAATATTTATTGGAACGACTGCTAACTGCTTTTTATGTAACTGTGTAGGTATGTTTCAAAGTAAACTCTTTATTTCTTATAAACCGTGCATAATGCAATGTATCCCTAAAAATAAATTCTCTATCTCACTTATTCAAGTCAATTTTAAGCGTTGAATTTTTCCAACTACTTTTAACCGATTTCAAACATGGAAGAAATTTTGTTTTTATTTTATAATACAATGACTCTTTATTAAACTTCATATAGTAAACAATAAAGAAAACAGGGACATAGAGAAAAAAATACGAGATAACAGCAGCAATAGGCGACCTTATCGCTTCAGAGCGACCTTAGAACTACATCAATTGGATGTAAAATAAACTTTGGCCTTTACATTTGACATACTCGTTTGTATCCGTTTGTTTCAAAATATGAATACATTCGAAATGCTATAAAGTTAAACATAACTTCAGAAACTGTACGGCACAAAGAGAACTTACCTTTTATAAAAAATGTAACCGCCACCCAAACCAACCGCCGGATGGCCGGCGATAAAACTAAATTGAACACTTGTCTTAGAGTACTCATTTTTACATTGGCACTTGTCACTAAAAAAAAAAACTAAAAACTTTATAGCAACTTGTTCGTCATCACGTTTTGATGTCGTTGAATAAACAACAGATGCGCGAAAAATCTTGTTTATAATCCGTACAGATTTTTACTATGGCGATTTGAGTTGTAAATATTTTTATAACGTTCGTAAAATGCGATTAACGGCATGGAAGTTGCGTGTGGGGCGGGCGGCGAGCGCGGCCGTCGTAGCACTGATGTCGGCCGCGCGCTACGCCAACAGCCTACGACTAGCTACGCGGCTACGGTCGGTACGAACTGCTACGGTAGATTTAAAGGATACTGAGATTGACTGTACGCCGATGCTACTAAACTGTAAACATGTGACGGCAGTCATTTTATTCGTTCGGAATCGTAAATCGCTCCGTATTGGGATTTCGGAATGACTTGTATCGTCTTTGTTCAATTTGAGCTTTGTCTTAAATATGCGTTATATCTTTCACTTTAGGTTTTCGTATGAATTCTTTTAAAAAAATCTTTTTTTTATTGTTTCTGTCTGCGACTCCCTCTGAGAAAGAATTCGTTTATCGCTTTCAAACTTCATCTAAATAGGTTCAGTAATTTAAGCGTGAAGACGTAGTTAATAGGCAGGCAACTGTTTGCGCATACCTACTTAAATCTATATTATATAAAATATGGTCGTTACTCCAAAACGGCTGGACCAATTTTATTGACAGTTATAGACCACATCCCCATACACTTACAATAACTTAGTTATTTTATATTTGCCTAGAAAAATATTCTCCTAAAATAATTGATATGGCAAAACAACGTTGGTTGATGGTTTGGTTAAATAACACAATCAATCACAAAAAACCACAAAAAACACAAAAACTAAAAACTATAAAATCACAAAAAAAACTCTGACAACCCTACACGAAATCCAATACAAAAATACCGACCGTTCATTCCAAGTCGTACGTATAAATCTTAAATCGGCGTTGACACGTCAATTAGAGTTGTCGCTGGAGCAAACACACCAGTTGGCCGACTGCTCGAGAGAGGTAATTGTGGGCAGCCACCGAGATGATATGCTGCTTCCACGATTGCTGCACCCTGTATACTTACCTAGGTATGCTTCGAGTTAAATTGCACTGGGCTCATTTAGGGTTAAATAGTTTGACTATGCTTTAAACACCCTGCACATTTACGTGGCATTTCATAGTTCAATGACTTTAGGCTATGGTATTACTGTCCTAATTGTCAAATGTCTCCGACACTGTTAATTTCCTCTTTCCGTGAAGTTAAAATGTAATTACTGATTGTCTATTGTATTCATCAATGTGTGTTTTGTGAAACTCTATAATCCCGTACCAATTTTATATCATCTCTATTGTTCAGCTGCATAATACGATGCATTCAGAAAGCAATAATGTGATATCCTGTGGGATTTATATTTATAACGTACTCTCGAGCAAAAATAACCGGTCACTCCCGATACAATAACTTATGCGAAAAGTCATCCGTTATTTTCGGTCTTAAGTGTAACATAATGCCAATAATTAGAAGATACAGCTACCTGACTATATTTGAGTAGAATTCGTTTAACGACGGTAACTATAAAAATTTTCGGGATAAAAACTATCCTTAGTCCTTTCCCGGGAGTCAAACTCTCTGTGAATTGAATTTCATCTAAACTAGGGGTTTAGACGTAAAGATGTAAGAAACAAATAAACAAGCAGACTTACAAACTTTCATATTTATAATATTAGTCGGATGGTGGGATTATTTAATGTTTGACTTGCACCTCTAAACTTTAAATTAAATTTTATCTAAACTAAAAATAGGTTTCATGTACATAACGGCAAGTCTAGCTAAAGTTACCACGACTATCAATTTCGTCAGTTGTGTCGCTGTCTGCCTCTTTATAATACAGAGTGAAAGAGATGCACTGAGCAACTATCAAGATACTGGCAAGCGCGTCATAATACGTTCTTCTAACTAATGTTAAACTTTTAGTTGCCAAAGTTTACCTTGAACAAATTTCACTTCTGTTTGAATAAGTAGTTGACGTCAAAAGTAGCTGCTTATTTTTCTACCTTGTTGTTATACAGCCACGTGTGTAAGTATAAATTATGTCATACAAGATTGAAACATATTTTAATGTGTTTTAAAACTTATTAATTAAAACAAATTTTACACGTTAAATAAGTCCATATTCCGAGTTTTCTTGTTTAAATGACAAGTACTTTCTTTTTCATTAAGTGAAGAGGATTATTATTTTTCGAGTTTATGCTAACAGAAGAGATAATTAAAATGTGAAAGATCCTTAAAAGCAGATCATAAAATTTGGCGAGAATATCAGGAAATGAAACATGAATACATGATGAAGACATTATGACTTTAGGCACACTCTTACACTTCTTGCAAACTATATTTTTTAATACAAACTTATATTTAATTTAGAATTTTGTCTGCATATAGGTATGCATAAGCAAGCTTGCTTAAGAATATTGCAGTTGAACTCCATCTCTTTCTAATAATCAGATTACTTACTTGAAAATTGGTACGAATTTATACATAGGACGACAACCATACAGCCAACAAAAAGGAGTAAAAAAAGTTTGTTATATAACTACTTAGATATAGGTTTCTCATAAATATTAAGCTACTTTGTTTAGTCATCCAGCTTCACGCCTTCGACGTTCTGACGAGCCACGCTGAATATATATCTTCCATTATTCGTCGCCCGGACCTTGGCCACGGTATTGTTATGAAAGCCGACGGCCGTGTGCTATGTAGCGTGCAGAGCGGCCGAGTGTAAAACCAATCAATTACCACAACCGACCCATTGCTCTTTTAAAACCACTATGCAGCGAACGCCAGATTACAGCAATGGATATGGGTATTGTAGAACATAATAGTTTTTGAATGAGTTATGTACACAGTATAATGTTTTAAGCTTTCGTAATTTTCACTTATAACTACTACCACTACCGGGAGGGACTTATCACGCTGACAATGAGTAATAAAAATAATAAACGAATAATAAAAGGTGATTATTATCGTGTCAATGATAAGTTCCGATTGTGTTAGTAGTTGAGTAGTGTTCAATGGAGCAATTCGTTGTATTTATATTTATCTGGCGTTAATGTTTGACCGACGTGAACTTGACTGAATAACAAAGTATTTATTGACAATAAGGTACTATGTGTGAACTCTAAGAAAAAAAACTACTTACTAGTGGAATAGGGATTGTTGGATAGTTACCATCAAAAACAAATGAACGCCTGAGGGTAAATATCGAGGTGCATCGAAAGTCTACATATACTGCACGTACAGCTCTAACCTACAACTTTAATTCAAAGGGAAGTGTTCCTACGGCCTTCAGACAGCCGAACTCATTTATTGCGGTTAAATGCTTGTCGCCAGGGGTTAAAGTTCCCATATAAATTGAAATAATACGTGAACGCGTCCGACGTTTTTTGCGTCACAAACTTGGCCTAAAGGGTATGTGCCTGTGTGAACACATAGGAAGAAACTTTACACGCCACTCAATGTCAGATCTCCCTCAACTTATGCCCTTACTAAGATAACAAATAGTACACTCTGAGATAATCCAAATACCGACTTAGAGTAGGGTTAGAATCCAGGACTTGTTTAGTAAAGCTACTAGGCAACAAAGTTTTGTAGTAATGTGCGTAATTTAATTATAACTATGTTGTAAGCTAGAAACCATTCCGGGCTTTGTGGGTAGCTTTAAAAAAAACAGTTCTAGGAACTATTGATGCCACGGACACAAAACATTATTTATTTTGTTCTTTAATTTATTTTCCTCTGGGTTAGCCAGTACACTGCTGAACATAGGTTTTCCCCAAGCGCGGTCCTTTCGAATAGTGATATTCGGCAAGACATTTTATCCAATTTGTCAGTCGACCTAACAAATAAATATAATCAAATAAATAAATAATCAATCACCGTATCTTCTGTGTTATAAAATTGACGAATATCTCAATAAACTATTACCAATACCTTGCTACTGAGATGGCCACTTACACAAACATAATTTCGTCGACATTGGTAATTTGAAAAACACCGACGTTGAAACGAAATATAAATTAAATACAAGTCTTCAATTTACTCCGAGATATTTCAACAGATTGTTGTATTACTTTGACTGAACACCCTTCTATAGATTTTTCATCATTTTTTTTTATATAAAATGTTTTCCCGGGATTGGCATTGTGTACTTCGAGCATCGATCAGTAAGTAGACCTCGTATTTTTCTTAGCATCAAAGCTTGTCATATTTATTAAGCATTCTGGTGGAAAACAATCATGCAAAACTTGAAACAAAATTACAAATCGTCGGCCTAAATCGTTAACCTTCTAAGTCCATTTTGAGTAACTTTACAGGACATTGAAAAAACTGCATAAAATCTTAAGTCGTTGACTAATCAAAATTTTCAAAATCCCGTTGGTAGCTATGACTAAACTTGATATTTTAAAGATATAATTAACAGCATATCTTTCACAAATCACAGGAAATTAATAAAAATGAGTATTTAGCAGGTTTTCGTCTCGAAGGTTAAATTGAATGTAGGACTTAGCAGTTATTACACTTAAATTGAGTATGCTGGAGAAAATATCCATAGTATTTTGTTTATTATTATTTTACAATAAAACCAATTCAGCCAGTAATAAAAATTGTAGTTAGTGTTAATCAATCTATATATATAAAAGGCAAACCTGACTCACTGGGTTATATATCAACGCACAGCCCAAACCGCTGGGCCTAGAAATTTGAAATTTGGTACAGGGGTTCCTTTTATGATGTAAATGAGCACTAAGAAAGGATTTTTGGAAATTCATCCCCTAAGGGGGTGAAATGGGGGGGTGAAGCTTATATGGAATTTGCTCATTTCTGGACTTAGAAGTATGAAAATGGGTACATAAGTTCTTGATTACAATTAAAATTGATCTGTTTATGTGAAATGAATAAAATTCCCCCCTAAAGGGGTAAAATGGGGGGGTAAAGTTTGTATGGAATTTTTCTCATTTCTGGACTTAAAAGTATGAAAATAGGTATATCAGTTCACGATTACAATTAAAAATTATCTGTATAGGTGAAATGGACAAAATTCCCCCCTAAAGGGGTAAAATGGGGGGGTGAAATTTGTATGGAAATTTTCTCATTTCTGGACGTAGAAGTATGAAAATAGGTGTATAAGTTCTCGATTACAATTAAAAATTATCTGTGTAGGTGAAATGGATAAAATTCCCCCCTAAAGGGTAAAGTAGGGGGAGTAAAATTTGTATGGAAATTTTCTTATTTCTGGACTTAGAAGTATGAAAATAGTTTTCTATTACAATCAAAAATTATCTGTGTAGGTGAAATGGATGAAATTCCCCCCTAAACGGGTAAAATGGGGGGGTAAAGTTTGATGGAAATTTTGTAATTTCTGGACTTAGCAGTAGGTATGGAAATTGGTATACTTACAGGGTTCTGATTACAAATAAAAATGATCTGGGTAGGCAAAGATAAAGAAAGAAGAAATAGATTAAGAATTATTAGGGGGAGTTTCTAAGAGACTTCCTTATTTCTAGACTAAAATATGGCTGGTCACTATTGAAAATCTTCCGCATGGTGTTGGTCAGTTCAATAGGGGAGGAGGAGGGGTTTCATACAAAATATACAACTAAAATACGCTTGTGCCTTGGCAAATGGGACGGCCGCTTATTTTGGCGCCGTCTCATCTTGCTAGGACATCATTGAAGGCTGGTGCGGCGGCTGCAACGGCCGAAACAGCAAAATGCCGTAAATATGAAAATCTGGCTAACAATTTCATATTTGCGGCTTTTGCTGTTGAAACGCTTGGTCCGTGGGGTCCCGAAGCAAAAAAAATATTTAAATATTTAAAAAAGAAACTTGCCCGTTCCACTGGTGACCATAGGGCTGGCTCTTTCCTCGGTCAACGTATTGGCATTGCCATACAACGAGGAAACGCAGCCAGCCTTATGGGCACCCTCCCCAATAGCAGCGACTTGGGAGATATTTGTAAATACAGATTTTTAGGTTTAGAGTAAGTTAGTTATAGTTTTTTTTCTTTCTTTTAATTATTTATTTCTGTTAATTATTGTTACATATTATTTGTTTGTTTATAAATAAATCTTTATGAGACGAAAAAAAAAAAATCAGAACTATCATCAAAGAAGAAGATTCAGTAAGTTACCCGTTTTCAGACTTATCTTACCAGAATTCGTTGATAACTGTAATTTTACAATTTATTCTGAATAGTACATTATACGTGTTGATAAATTATTAAAAACTAAAATGTGGATATTAAATTGATATTTAAAATGATATGTGACATAAATTTGCAAATAATTATGCAGCACCTAACTTAAAAATTACTTATCGGGTTGTGCATAATAAAATCAATAATATTAAGGAAGCGTCATTTTTGTGTGATTATCCGTTCTTATTTACATATCTTTTACCTAATTTACAAAATATTATGTAGGTACAGTGCAATTTTGAATATATACTTCGGGTTCTAGAGTAAAATTCGGTTCTCGCCGGTACGAAATAATTGATTTACTCTCGTGCTTTGCATAAAACTTTTTATAAAGTAGCTTCAAAACTGGTAAAAAAAAAATTGTTTTTAGCGAAGTAAGTACTGTAATAAACTGTTATCTATCGTTTACGGCAGTACTTTGCTATAGGTACACACAGATACGTACATGTCACAATTATAACGGGGGTTAGTTAAAACATATGCCCTAATAACTAAAGTACACGCGGACGAAGTCGCGGGCAAAAGCTAGTCACTCTAATAATTATGAGACGTTCTTACACCTAAAATTGACTCTTTTTACTAAACAATCTGCAATAGGTAATTAAAGAGCAAATAATGATTAAAATATATGTTCTCGATGTTAAATAATACCATATAATACATAGAAATATGAGAAATAACACAATAAATTTACCCTGTTGACAATTTTCTGTTGTCATACTCAAATAAACCGATTTTCAGTAAAACATCGCATGACGCAACAGCACGTGGCATCGCAAATAACTGTCAGTGCAAAACTAAGGCCCGAAGTGGACTTAGCAGATTTTCTGTGTTCATTTCCACACAGCAGTTTTTCGGGCATAAGATTTGGCACTTACTTTATGCTGATATCGCCGTTTTTTTTTACCAAACGGTAGAGAATTTTGTGCACTTTTTGACAAGTATGCAAAGTAATTTTCGCCTAAAAGTGGACTTAGCAGGTTAACGATTTAGGCCGACGAAATGTCAATGAAATGACTTGTGGTGAAAATCAAACGACGACGCTGAGTATCTTTCTGTAAGAAAAATAACTTCACGGAGAAGAAAAACTGTTCGTCTACACAGGTTCTCGACATGGTTGGATAAATGTTTGTTTTGGTTAGTGCAGCAGCACTTATCCTTTTTTGGCTATTGGCTATACAGTTATACTTACTTTATCGTATTGGTTTTAAAAGAACATCTGGGACTAAGTATATTTTATGCAAATGGCTTAAAGGGTTGACATTTTTCTAACTGAGTTTTTTACTTTCTTTTTAATCCAAAAAAAATATCTTATAATTACAAACTAATCTGTAAACCACCACTCTGCGTCGTAATCGGCTCAAAAGTGCCCATACTTTCTAGCAACACTGGACTGCCCCGCTGTAGGTATGGCCGGCCAGCAATATCTGCTATACCAAGTTTTCAGAGTTTTCTACATGTATTCAGAAAATAAAACAATCTTTAAATGGCAAAAGTTTTAAATTGGTATACCCATTATAATTTTTTTTTTTCAATTAAAACTTAAATAGAAATAATGGAAATACCTAAGTATAAATCTCGTTTAATCTATCTACCAAATGAAGAAAATTGCATTAAGCTTGCTGTTCACCTGATCCGGAGCTACGAAGCCACAGAGAGTCAGACAGAGACTCAAACTTGATTTGTTTTTCAATTGTAATAAGATCAGCCCGGCCACAGTTGCGTTTGACTGATGACTGATGAAGTATAAATTGGTTATCAACTTAACGACTTTGTCAAAGTACACAAAGCGTAAGAAATTAATCTGAGAGCTTTGAAAATTGCACCTGCCCATGAGGTGCAAAGTATTTTAATTAATCCTGATAAGCGTGCAGGAGGAAAATTAATATTGTGAAAGCAATTAACTTTTGAAAACATGTTGTTTTAGTGGCTGGGGGCTCAAGCTCGCCGCTCTAAAAAGTTTGTGCAAGACTTTTTAAGGAGTCTGATATTAAAAGTATCTGCATGCTACCAGTGTCTGGTTAAGCACAAAAATACATAACAAACTGCGTAATAGCTCAATAATACTCGTCACTGAAATTTTTGTAATTTGTATTTTGTAATTTAAATAAATAAACTAAACTAAGTCAATCAGAATAAAATAAAAAAAATGAAAATTACTGTTCTCGCTCGTTCATATTAAGTTTAAATAGGTTATTTGTAATTTTAATATGGTTATTAATTAACATAATAAATACTTAAATACTTAACTGTAATAATAGGTATCCTGTTAAAGTTATTTCATGTATTGCTGTACTTTTCGTTATGATTATAAAATCAATTTAGCCTGGAGGGGTGGGGTAACACGAGACACTAACAAAAATGCACTTTAATTCTCTTTTTAAGTTCTCTGGAAAAAAATGGATTGTGTAATAGTTATTTGTTATGCAAGGCTGGAAAGTGACTGTTTGGCGCGAGTGCATATAATTGAAACCTGAGCAAGCGAAGGATTCTAGGATTGAACCACGAGCGAAGCGAGTGGTTTAAATGAAGAATCCTGAGCGCAGTCGAGGGTTTCAAAGGCACGAGACGCTAAACAACTTTACAGCCGAGCGAAACACACAATTTTTCACCTCACTACAGCGAGAAAATGGCAAATGGACGAAAAACTTACTGTGAAAGTAGCTTTTAATAAGTCAGTTTTATTATCCACTTATCAAACATTTTTAGTATTATAAAGGTATAATAGTATTTACAATCCAAATCGATATAACGGTATTACAGTGGGTAGGTACGTATATACAGTTACTATTTTGAAAAGGATTGCATGGCATAAGTATCGAGGTGTACTAAAAATTAAAAGTAAAATTACAAAATAAATCTTTAGTAATAAGAATAAAGTAACGATAAGGCCGCCTATTGCTTACCGTGTAATTTTTTTCTCTGTGTATTTGTTTTCTGTATCACTTACTATTTCTGGTGTACAATAAAGTCTTTGTATTGTATTGTAACAGATTAATTAACAGATTTAAATATTAGGTACTTCAACAAATGTATGACGAACTTTCTTTGTGAACACGGCAATATTAACGCTTTCTTCCTCAACCTCGTATCTACCCGAATTGTATACAACAAATAAACACTATCATACTTAACATAAAGATGATTCTATAGCAATTTTGTGGCCAGATACGAGGTTGTGAAAGTAAGCGGTCGATGTATTTTCAAGGGGGCAGCCGTTCACGATAACGTTCGAATTTCAAAAACTCTTTCCAGCCTAGAGGATAAAAAGCTACTTTCCACGCAGATTTTGAAGGATAAAGAAAGCATTTTCGAGATAGTGAGGTGAAAACATTATTAAAGAACTATATTCAACATCCTACTCAAGGAGTAGGTAGATGTGAATATAAAATCATTCCCACCTAAAGCGCAGGAACCATAGGACATTCTCAATATTTTTTATTTAACTTAGATGTGATAGATAGACATAGTTATATGCAAAATTACAACTTTTCCGGTATTTAGTCTCTACGCTAAACCTAAACCGCAGAGCAGACAGACAAACCGACAGAAGAGCATGGCAGACAGAACGACGAATAAGAAAAGAAAAGAAAGAAAACATTTGACAACCGGATGGCCTAGTGGTTAGAGAACCTGACTACGAAGCCTGAGGTCCCGGGTTCGAATCCCGGCCGGGGCAAATATTTGTATGATGAATACGAATGTTTGTTCTCGGGTCTTGGATGTTTAATATGTATTTAAGTATGTATTTATCTATATAAGTATGTTTATCCGTTGCTTAGTACCCATAACACAAGCTTTGCTAAGCTTACTTTGGGACTAAGTCAATTGGTGTGAATTGTCCCGTGATATTTATTTTATTTGATATTTATTTATTCGTGACAAAAACAAAAATACCAAAATAAAAAACAAAAACAAAATATAGTTATGCATGTCATGAAATGGTCCCAAATCAGCAATCTGCCGTTCTAAGGATTCCATTTTACACTAAAGAAACCTTGAAAGCTTCTTATATCTATTTACCTATTTTATTTTTAGTGCCTCTTAGACAAAATAATTCTTAATAGTCCAAATGTATTATTTACACTTGTATAAGTTAATACAATTCAAATTTTGTTATTGCTGTGTTCTCGGGGATAATTTTATTCACCCCAAATGTAAATAAATGATCGACGCAAAATATAAACTGTGTTCCGCTACCAGATTTATGATTTTGAATAGTCATTAGTAATTAGTCATCTTTTAAGGATATTCCGGAACGGTAATTACCAGGCAAACATAAAAGACTCACTATGCTGACAAATTGTGCGGAGCGGGGGGTCAGCCATCAATTTGAGTAATTAACCACCAGGGCTTTTGTTTTTTACTTTCTGTGTCCGATTTTATACGCAGGCCTAACGTTTTAAAATATTGAAGCCTGGCACCTCTGTCACTGTTTTTCCATAACTCAATTTGAATATACAAAATTTCAGTTTGAGTTTGTCAGAGGTTTGTTAAATGCGGGTTTTAAAAACAAATTTGATTTAGTTTTTGTTTTGTTATTAGCATTTTGAAATCTCGATTAACTAAGCTTTTTGGGATCTGAATTTACAAATTTAATTTAGGTCATGACATGAAATATGCATAGCACCGTGTTATACAAGTTGTATATGCATATAAGTAGGTGTATACCTAGCTTTAATAGTGAAAAGAGATATTTTTTCGTGCCTCATAACCTTAGATTTTTACTTTACTCTTTGTATATAAATATTTGCTAAAAACTGTACCTCTTTATTGTTGTCATTATTACCTATGTTATACTTTCAATTGTTTCCAGCAATCTGCAAAAGATCTGTAAAAAACCGGCCAAGAGTATGTCGGACATGCCCGAAATAGGGTTCCGTAGCCATTATGAAAAAATTAAGTAATATTTTTCTAAGGCTTTCGTATTTTTTACGGAATATTCAAAGTTTAGGTATATTTTATACCTTAGGCTGTTATTTACTCTTAAACTACTCATAATTCTCAAGAAAACCACCAGCCTGATTTTTCAAAATTTTTGCACCAACCGGTTTAGATTTTACAGGGGGGGGGGTCGCTCGATTTTAATGAAAATTTGCATTTTAAAGTGAATAGAAAAATCGTTTTAGCAACCCCCTAATGATTTTAAGAGACCTATGCAACGATACACCCCACACTACAAGATTGAATGAGAAAAAAAATCACCCCCACTTTACGTCTATATATTTGTTTTTTACTTTTTATTGTAACATTTTGTCGGCATTGTAAACTAACTTTCTAGCATTGATAGTCCCTGAGCAAAGCCGCAGACAGACAGACAGACATGAAAAAAACTATAAGGGTTCCGTTTCTGCCATTCTGGCTACGGAACCTTAAAAGTGTACTATAACGATTACAGATCCAGACTTATACTATAAGTACGGATAGGTAGGTTAACCATATGGTTGCTCATATACCCCTTTTTTGAAAATAATAATATTTTAAGAATTTAATCAATTGCTCTTATAATTACGACGCACTGTACCTATTTGCCACGAGTAAGACAAAACTGCGTGAAAATCAATTTTTTTTAGTCATTGGATAAACAATTGAACGTCTTTACTATATAGCAATTTTCTAAATTAAAACGTTTTCTAACATTCTTTTCCGTCAAAATTCAAGCAGAACGAGTCGGCAAACTCAGCAAGTAATCTTTGAAACCACTCCAATTAGAACAATGGCTGCGGCGGCTCAAGCCAAATCCGACCGAATTAAATACGAATTTGCCTTGTGCGGGTCACTAATCACTACTTCGCTAGTCACTTTCGCTATTGTGAAAGGATCCAAACAAGTTCCACTATCATTATTAAGAAATTAATGGTGCGCTGCGGTTTTGGCAAAGTTCTTACTTAAATAAATCTGTTTGAACCACCTAAAAGGTCGAAAACCTTTGCTGAGACGTAATTGACTAGAAACCTAAAGAGTTCATGAAGGTTACAATGATTTGTTGAACATTTTGTTCATCTGTACTATTACATATTACAATATTCACTAAATAACATTTAAACGCCAAATTGAACACGGTGTTCGGCCACTAATTTTACCTGTATTACAGGGTACCGATTATCGAAATGACGTCTGAAAATTCCTTTTGAAAATAGGTACTAAAAATCAAGTATAAGTCGAATATTAGAAAATTATTGTTATATTCATTTTCCGTAGCAGTTGAAAATTTTATTCTAGCGATCAATTATATAGCAACATAAGTATATTATTATCATTTTATAATTATAATTGTCATTTTCACTCATTATGGTTAAGTACCTATACCTACTTGGGTAAGTCCTGGGTGTAATAATTATAAAATACAGATTTTCACTGTTTTTGAATGTTAGGTATAACTACGTACCTTGAGGGCGTGATTTTGAAAGTTGCATCCGGATTCACTGTAATCTCGAAAAGTCTTTCGGCTTAATGGTTACAACCCCTTTAATGACTATTCGGACGTTATCGTGTTGCAATAAATAATAAAAGCACCAAAGTTAAGCGATACTTGCAGTATCTGAACATAAAGCTGACAGTTTTTAAATACAAACTGTACCTACTTTGTTTAAATCTTGCAAACGCGATAATTTTCAAACTTTTGTGAGCATAAACACGAATACCTACGTTTTGTGAGTTCTTGGCAACATCAACCTCTATAAAATGTTTCCATTGTAAAGATTGGAATTGAACCACGTTTACATGATTGCTACGACTCAATCCAGCATATTGTCAATAAGATTTGATTAATCTCACCTTTTGATTAATAAGTATGAGTGTAAAGTGAATGAGTTAGGTAAGTATGTAGTGAATAGAATAATAAATGAGAATAACGTTACACATTTGAGCCGCACTCCAGGCGCTAAAGGTGTATTATGTGACACCTTATCTTTTGTTTTCCTTGTTAATGGCTGTGATAAATCAGAAATATTTGTTGAATGTGGGGCGCCGCATAAGTGTACTTTATGCACGTAAATCGTCACCATTGGTGCTGCATACGCATATGTTTCCTGCTTCTCTGAGACGGAGTTAGTCTAATTGTGATGATTACTACACCTGTCACAAAACAAGCGAGTTATAACGATTAATTTCACGCTTTAAGTTAAGTCACATTGATGGAGTGACTCGGACAAGTCCATTAAGAAATGAAAGGGTTTAAGAGGCTGCCCGACCAGAAGTTTGCGCGGGGCCAGAGATGTAAAGAAATTCCTTCTATTTTTTACCCATGACGAAGCGAAGCGAAAGGACCGGGACATGAGTTTGGACTTATAGGTGGTGTTCTGTTGTGTACTAAGAATTTGCTCTATCATCGTAAAGCTCAATGAACTTTGAAATATCTTTTGAACCACCGCTAGCAAAGCGCCATGTTTACATAAATGAGTAAAGTGCTAAACCATTGGAGCTACAAACTTGGATTTTTTCAGTCATATTATTTTTTGAAGATTATAGGATAGCAAATAAAACGTATTATTTATTTATATTTTAAAGTCAACGGGCTCTATCTCCAATAATTGTCCATAGTTATAGTCATTAAAGACTTTCAATTTGGTCTGTAACTATACTTCATTTTTTTAGCATTAGAACGAAGGTAAGCGACCTTGACGTGTCTTTTTATTAAAAAACACTTTTGAAAATTAAGTCACAGCAAATATGTAACAATTATTAGCAAGGATATATGATCATTTACATTATATTGGTATCATAAGTAATATTTACGTATTTATTTATGTATTGTATTTACTGTTTTTTAAAACGATTTTCAATAAAAAGACTCCTCAAGATTGTTTGCCCTATTTCTAATGCTAAAAAAACGAAGTATAGGCAGTTATAATAGCTAACAACTATTTTCAAATAAGTGAGGCAACGCACAGCCACCACTGGACCTATAGACTTGAAAGTTTTCAGATTATATTCCTTAAGGATCGTAAAGGTGACCAGGAAATGATTTCGCACATTCCCTTGAGAGAGATAGAGAGAAAAGGGATTTATTAACTAACTCATAGCAAATATAGAGACTGTTTCGATATTTGGTGCGTGGATTCCTTGAATTTCCTTGAGCCGTGAGCTTAAGCCGTATTAGCCTACTGTTTTGACCTATGGCCTCTCGTGTAAACGGGTCGTTGGTTCGAGCCCAGGCTCGGAATCTTATTATTTAACCCCCGACGCAAAAAGATGGGTGTTATAAGTTTGACCGCTGTGTGCCTCTCTGTGGCGTCGTAGCTCTTGAACGGATGGACCGATTTGAATGCGGTTTTATTTATTTGAAATCAGATTTTCTAGCAATAGTTCTTAGACATGTTTCATAAAAATCGGTTCAGCCGTTTTTGGGATATTGAGCTTTGAAGTAACAAATTCGGGGGTTTTCCAACTTTTTGTTGGTTAGGTTAGGTGATATTATATTAAATTTTCATTCCTTTCATCTTTCCATTGTAGGTACGCTCTTGTTTCTGATTATTCTGATGTCCTTTCAATTCCTAAATCGATAACTGGAAGAGATCCCTTTAAGAGATAAGTTCGCCTTTGTACATCTCTTTGTTTTGTTAACTTATTTATTATTTTCATGTACGTGTACAATACTTACAACATATATTCCTGTAGAAACAGTCTTCTCAGAATTTCAGTTCAGAGAGTAGTAGCTACAGAGAATAAGTTGAATACTCACGTCGTGAAGTTATTACAAGATTAGAAGAGATTATTACCACGAACTTTATAAAACCTGTAAAATGAAAAATGTGTGTATCTTTTCCACTATCCTTTAGGTAAGCATTTTCTCGAGTTTTAACTCGACGAATACATTTTTTAATAAACCATATCAACATATAGTAATTCATAGTCAAAATACCACAAACGGGACTTATCACGCTATTTTTAACAAGTAATATTTACCTCGACGTTTCGGCAACATTACAGTTGCCGTGGTCACGAGTAGACTGAAGTGTGGGGTGTCAAGTCCGCCTAGCAACGCGAGTTCTTCGAACTACCCGCACTTGATCACTAAAAGTACCGGCACTCGTATCCCGAACTACCTGCACTTGGTCATTTTACATTTTTTTTTTTTTTGTTAGCATCACGTTATATAGTAATTTACGCAAGTAATATGTATCTAATCTAAATTACTTACTTACGTACATTTAGTGGAGAGATTTATATTAACACCGCTCACTAACCCGATTTAATCTTACAAATTGATTGCGTGTAGTTGTAGTACGAACACAATGGCCTTACCTCGACTTTTAATTAGGTATGCGTTAAGAATATCGCTATAATTTTTAATTGAAATCCTTTTGATATACACTGTTGTTACATGGCCTATAATGCAAGTCGTAGCTTGTTACAAAAAATTAACAAGTCGTTGACGGACTGTTATGAATGAAAAAATGAAAATGAAACTGAAATGTAATGGAAATATAAAATATTTATTTTGTTATATTGTTATAGAACTTTATCACTTTAATATCATACAAATACTACATAACTGCCACAACTGTAACAACAGTAAGAAAGGCACATTCCGGGGAAGTTTTACCCTTTTCCAGGCATAGCCAATCACATACCTAAGTACACAAATATTCGACCTTGCTAAATTTACAATATGTTACAAAATCAAATGAAGTCTTTAAAAATATTATTCGTTTTTAAATTAATTCCTCATTACATAAACAATAAAAAACTATGATTCATTGTGTAGTCAGGGGCCTAGAAATAGGTATGTTATCAGCAAATTTGAATATCGAACCATTTGATTTGTAAGAACTGCCATAGCACATTTGCAGAGCAAGTTTCATAATTAATTTAAATTAATTGGTTAAAAAGAGAGAAAAAAATCCGCGCCAGCCCAAAAATGTTTCTAAAAGCTACTATCACATACTCTGGATGGTTAATCTTATACTTAATTATTTATTTAGATATTTATGCAAAAT
Source organism: Choristoneura rosaceana (assembly GCA_037349165.1). Classification (NCBI taxonomy): domain Eukaryota; kingdom Metazoa; phylum Arthropoda; class Insecta; order Lepidoptera; family Tortricidae; genus Choristoneura; species Choristoneura rosaceana. The sequence continues at coordinate 7,760,231 of JAZBNJ010000026.1, forward strand.
ATCAACTTTCTAGCGCAATAATAGTCTTCATACCAAATCGCATACGGACGGACATGGCGAAACAATAGCGGGTTCCTATTCCTATAGAACCCTAAAAATTAGCTTCTTGTATCTCAGGCATGTTTTCATTCTGGAAGGCAGTTTTCATAAACGAAAGATTACAATATCTGATGGGTGATTTCTGATTTACTTTTAGCCGTATAAAGATAAAGTCGGAATAGTCGGATCGCACTTGACAGATTGTCTTTATTCCAATATTTCAACTAAACTTCTTAACGTATCTTTCGAAACAATAAATATGGTTAGATGTAGACAGGCAAGTAGGTACACTCACAACTTTTTTAATCTCGCAGAGAAGTCAAAGTTACAGTCGGCACAGTTAAGTGTTTTAAAACTTTTTTAGGTATCTTATGAATATGCTAATATGAGGGAAAATACATATTTATGGTAATGAATGTGCGAAATTTAATTATTAGGCCCCTAATTTCGTGTTTTAGGTTACTTTTATAAACATTTGTCTTTGGTGCTTTTTACGGGACTGTTGTAGGCTTTAATAAAATTAAAATATTGCATATTCAATATTGCAAGTGCTGAGTGGACTCCTTTTTCGCATTTGTATTTTATTTTTCATTTGTTTTTTTTTTCTTTTCATCTTAGCATGAACATGTTTGTGCCCAACATTTAGGTACTTATGCGAAATAAAGATTTCTTATTCTTATTGATATTCTTATATTCCCTGGCTTTCAACAAATTACACCAAAAATACTCGTAACCACATAGTTACTTAAACACTAATTTAGATACAGTTCGCCATCAGATAATAATATAGCGAACAAGGTGGTCAAAAATATCGGAATATGCACTCTATTATTAAGGTATTAGAGTTTATCGGAATTATTGATCACCTTGGCCGCTCTGAAATAATTACAATAAATTACGACTGCACATTTGAGATTTTCAAAATTCTACTTAAAAGCTGCCAACAAAACTTTGCGTTGAAAGTACGTACCTAACTAGATTATAAGATTACTTAATAATTATCTGATTTGATAATCAATTCACATCCACCCAAAATGGTATAGCAGTCAACATTAATGTAATTTTATCAGGATTACTGCACTGCACATTTTCTTAGTACCTATTTGAACTCTTAAAGCAAGAAGGAGTTCCTCTTAATATACGAGTAAGTAGGTAGGTATAATGGAAAAGCCATACAAAAGTGACCATAAACTTCCTTTTATACCATAAAGCAGTAGTAGATTATTGCCACTAGAACTCCGTTAAACACCAAGACACCTTAATTAAGAATCTTCCGGTGTGATGTACCTATTGTCCCGCTGATTTATTCAAGCGGCGGCTCTAATTTCCCGCTCCCGGCGGCCGCAAACTTGGACGTAAGTCGCAAGTCGCCGGACAAACCCAACTTGTAATCCGGTTCCGAATCACCTTCGCCTTAACACAACTACGGGTAAACTAAGGGCCAAGAATAATCACAATGATTTCGGTAATTCAATTATAGACTGGCAACTTTTAGCTAGATATGGTGGATTGGTGGGGCGGCGAATTGAAGTGCGTGCGCCCATTGGATGACCGGATAGCCTAGTGTACCTAGTTAGTGGTCCCCTGACTAAATATGAAGTTATATAGAGAATTTGGGATTAATATGAATATACATAATGTTTTAAACTTTCATGACTTTCACTCATTACTACTACAACACCCGGGACTTATTACGTTTAACGAGTAATAATTTTCTCAAAGTTACATCCCCATTGAAGTGGCTAGTAACTAGTAATCAGGGAGGGGATAGTTCGAAAGAACTGGGCTGCTGAACAAACGTGATACCTTTTTACTCGTGACCAAGCACATTCGTGTCATTTGACAAAGGTGTATGGATCTGAATACACTTAATGTCTGTTTTACCTACTACTCATAGATAAATTTCGTGTTACAAACACTTATAATGCTGTCTCTGTTTGTTTTGCTGAAATAAACAGTGGTGGCATCACATTTAACCCTCACATAACATTTATCTACGAGTGTAAGTAGTGAATCAACCCCGTACTCACACATTTTTGCATTTCCGTTGTCATGTTCTCGGATTCGACACCAACAAGCTCATACGGTTTAGCTGGCCAGTAGGTGATCCTTTTACTTTTTGAGATTCTGTAGTGGGATTACACGAAACCGTTTCATCCCAAAGGCCACTTATCTGAGACCCGAGCCGCGGGGCACGTCTGATGCTCTATTACACGTAATTGAATAGACCCCGCTTATAGTGTTCCTATTGTCTAACGGTTTATTTACTTTTATGTTATTAAAGAATATCGTACTTAGATGAATACCAGAAAGTTGGAACACGATGAATGGTAGATAACCATACGAATGACTGACTGGAAAGAGTTCCGTTAAGACACGAGATTTATCTATAAGTAAAAGTTGTATAGACGTGCGGTTCAAAAGTTAGAGGGTGAGATGCATTTTTTTTTAACTTTCCACTTTCGGAGTTAATATCTCATAAAATATTAACGTTATGAAGAAACTGTTTCTTAAACCCATTCATTTTCAAAGACCTATCCAACGATACGCCACAACATAGTGGGAATTGAAAAAAAAAATCATCCTCACTTTACGTGTATGGAAGGTACCCTTTTTTTTACCACTTTGTCGGCGTGACTGATGCGTGTAATCTTGCCAAATTACAGCTTTCTAGTACTAACGATTTCTGAGCTTAGCCGCAGATAGACAGACGGATAGACATTGCGAAACTATAAGGGTTCCTTTCCTAGTTGACAGAACCCTAAAAACGGGTTACGGTTACCTACACCGCATTAGATTATCCCTAGCAAATACAAGATTCTTGTTCCCGTATGTACCTACAACTAATAGGAAAAGTGCAAAGGAGGTAAAGGTTAATGATATAAAGAAAGTTAACGGTAGATTCAAAAGTTTCTGAGCAGATAGGACGAGCCTTTTTAAGGAAGGTCGAAAACTCTGAAAGCCCTAATTTTAGGGTACCGTTTGACGTCGCATCACAGATTAAAACACTTTTAATTGTACAGTTAATGTACCTACCAAAGCTCCGGTGGAAAGGTACACCCTCAGAAGATATTGTAATGAAAGAAGGGAAAAATGTTTTATGTAAATAACCGTCATATTTTGTATTTTAACCTTATTATTCACGCCACTTTTGTATATAATTTTCTAGTCCTGGGTTTTTCAACTTCAAATCTTTGTTTTTTTTTATTGCAGTTATCAATCCTAATTTAACTTCGTTTAATATAAGGATAGGTCTATAAAAGACCTCTGCAAGATGCTTTCTCATAAGGTTTTATATTTAACTAACATAGAAGGAAATAGAAGCAATAACCATTTTAATATATCTACTTCAAAATATTAACGTCTAAAGAGCTTAAGTACTTATGTGCTTGAATGGTCATAGCTTCATTACCGTAGAATGCTAAAAGCACAACCTACTCGTATAACTAAATAGATTTGTGAAATTTACTTTAAAGCTATAAAGCGGTAGCCAGCGCACCGTTTCATTTCGTTAAAAAGAGTTATTTACATCTTAATGGGAATATATGATGAAGCAGTTTCAAATTACGAGCAAATGAAATAAAATTTCATTTAAACAGAACGTCTGAGTTTCAGTTCGCTCAGTTGAGTACTCGCTCGCGCGTACCTTCACGGGTTCGCGTTAAGGTATGCCACATTTAAATAGGAACTAGTCATACGCTTATTTTATAACGTTTAATACTTATTAATTTACAAGAAACAGAATACTGTTTTACGAAGCATCAGACATGTCAAGTATGGTAAAGGTGATGTCCAGTATACCTACGCGGTTTTGCGTCCAAAGACAATGCATTACGCGCGCTTTCTCTCACCTTGCCCTTTCTTAATTCGCTGCTTTTAAGGTAGATATCTAGTGTTTTTTGCTCCGTGTTGCAATACGGAGCAAACAGTACCTAGTCTGTTAGATGGTAAAATAATTATTTTTGATCGAAGTAGCGATTAAGTGTAAATAATCGAGATTAAGTACATGCTCCTACAGGTACCCAAGTTCTGCTTTAGTGTCATCAATTATTCTTAAATTCTTACAAGTACAGTGCAAAAATAAATATTTTTGAGAACAGTTACTACCTACTAGCTGTAGATGCACTAGATTGTAAGATAGGTAAGTGAAGACTGTGAGTTATTGTTAAATACTATAGTGATTCGCTAACTACCTAAGAATCAAGCGAGTCCGATGAGCGAGTCCAAGCTAGTTTACGAACGAACATCGTTTTAAAAATATTAAATATAAATTTCTTGATCAGTATTTCAGATGCTTTTCATATCAATAACGTACTAATTAGACGCTACTGTCATGGACGTCCCAAAAGGTAGATACTTACATATTATGTGACGCATCTTAAACGTGCTAACTTGTTAGGTAGAAAAGTATTTGCCCTAACTATGAAAGCTAAACTTGCCACTTTCCTTCTTGTTCAGAACGAGAGAAAAGAGCCGTGTTTACGTTTAATCATTTTGGTTTCGAGTCGCGAGGAGCGCGGCAGTAGAATAATCGATCCATCTAAAATTATGATTGTTTTCAGACTCCCTAAATTGACCGCACTGAGATCTAAATAGCTTATTCTGACAGCCTTCGGCCTCCATTTTGATTGAGTGCCCATCTTTTCTTATAATAAGTTTTAGGTAAAAACGTTATTTAGATACAGTTCTATTTTATTATTACATTTTCATTGAATTTACACGCATTCACTTGAACTCAAATATACAAGTGAAAGTGGGTAGGTAACTAAAACTCGATTTGGAAGGTTTGTTTACGTTTAGTAATTAAATTAAGTACAGTCAACTACAAAGAGATCGCTACGGCCAAATCACGGATGTTACGGAGCGTCGGCTCCGTTTCCGTTAATTTGGAACTTCCGTTTGGTAATACACACATCCGTTTCGGTTCCGGTTCCGATACTTTTGAAAAGGAAGTTATATCGGATATCAATGCTTAGTACGACGGTGGGACATGAGCGACGTACTTACCTACATCAAAAACAAACGGGTTTAAATACCAGTCATTCGCTCAAGCCCCGCTTGCCGCCTGCTGCTATGCACTAACATCTCGTCCACCTATCATTGAGGTTTCGGTTCTGGTTCCGGTTAGTTGTTTTCGGTTTCAATTCCGTTTTTGGTTCCGTTAAACTAAATTAAATTAACATCTGGTTAAATTAATATCTGGTTCCGCTTTCGGTTCCGATACAACCACAGCCGTTACCATTGATATACATATATGTACTTACTAGATATCGCGATCCGAACAATCATTGTGTTCCACTGCTTTGCACCTTGCACTGTGCAAAGGACTTTAGTATGACTTTGACATTCATGAGCGGCGGAAGAACTAGTTTTTGATTGAGACTCCGAATGTAGGCGTGAACCTGCACGTAAGAAACAATTCACTACTCAAGTAAGTAAAATTACATCTCGTTCAAGTGATTACGCAACTAATAATATTGTAATACCACAATAAAAACATTTTTTAAAATAAGACGTCACGCCATCTTACAATCATAGACTAAAAACGTGCAGACGTTCCGTTCCCATTTAGAATTGGTTGTAGGTAAAAAATTGTGACTGAACATGAATGACAATTCGTTTAATTGCTTTATTTATACCCAGTTTGATATTTTGAATATTTATTTTATGTTCTTTCTTTTTGGTCTAAATAATATCAAAAAATTATTTTCGAAAATATCTATTTTGCATCTGAGCATTATAATTACGTTTTGTAGGTAAAATAGCTGTGTCACTTCTGCGGTGTATAATCTATATAGCGATGACGTCTTGTGACAGTCCGGTATTTGAACATATTGCTGACATGAACGTGCGTGTCCATAGTATAATAGAACGCACCATTCGTGCGAAAAACGCGTAACTCATAGTTACGCGTTTTCGCAATTAATTGACCACAGATTAAGGATGAAAAAATACATCTTGTGTGTAAATTTCAAAATTTTAGGTTTAAAAACAAAAGAGTTATAAAGGAAAATTGATGAACCACGTATTTTATTAAAAAGAAAATACACACGCAATAAGTGTGGTAAATGTACATACATTGCCAAATACTACGATATTCACATTACAAAAAAGCGTAATTTAACTTAAGTCATTATCACGCAGGCTGTTTTTGAGAGTCTAGGACGTAAATACACTCACTCCCTTTTTCCACGCACCTTTTAAAAAATGTTTAGGGTGTAACTTTAGCTACGCGAAGCAGACGCGATGTACCTAAGGCGTAAGTAGTAGATACGCGTTTCTTCCACGCGGGATTTCGGTAGATTCAGTTTCGTAAATACATATACGCAGATGCTACCCAGAGTATACAATCCTTTACAATCGAGAAAGTGAAGTCATGATATTCAAAAAACAGATTTATGTTTGTTAATACTGATGGTTTAAGGGGTCTGAGAAAAATATCTAGAGAAAAAAATCGGAAATGCTTAATTTTCAGGAAAATCGCGTCCGAGCTCGCGTCGCGTCCGCGTTCCGCATCTCAGGAATAATTTGTAAAATACACGATCGTACTTAGTAACACAAAACAAAAAATCACCTGTTCCTAATAACATCAAGATTTATTACTACCAATCAACATTATTTAACGTTTTTGATATTGAAAATATCCCATTAATATTATGTACCTATACCAGTAAGCTTCATAATTTCAACCCTACTCGTTTTCAAGTACGTGCCATGTTTGTTTTCGCAAGTTCTTGTTAGTACATTACACTCATATACTTGAAGAGTACTTCTAGTACTTAGTTGTTATTATAGTATTCGACAAGTGTCTGGACAGGCCTAACTGCATGAAATATAATTATGTGGCTTATCTTCGACATTTGTTTCCTTCCAGACATAAGGGTACGTGTCAGATGTTTGTCTTTGAATAGGTGGATTAGACTATCTGAGGGTAGTGGTTTGTTTAGGGACAGCTGCTTTTCTTGATTTTTCAGCTGGAGATGCTCATTGGGGAGCAATTGGCACAGGTGGTTGCAAAAATGTAGCTGATGCACTCACCACAGACGGTGGAAGAAGCGTAAGCACAGATTGTGCAGGTGACGCTGGTAGAGGCGTTCTTCTGGCTCAGGCACTAGACATTATCTGGTACTGTGTAATACCTATACTCATCTAGTTTATCTTTCTACTCATCATGTGGGTCTTCTTATAGCTGCCTGTCGACTAAAATTGAATCGAAATCCTCGTCCTGCATATGTGATCGGTATCGGTTGCGTCTCGAAAAAGGAATACACGCGTCATCCAGATTTTTTGAAGTATTTAGCACGATTATGCCCGGGCTACACGAGGCTTGTTTTTCGGGCTGGGATAGTAAGCTAATTCTCTATTTCAACTGTCTGGCTTTCTACCTGGCTTGGAGCATGCTTGCTCTATTTCCATGAGGCTTATTATTTTAAGCTAGTATTTACTGGAGTGATGAGGTGACCACAGGTGCAAAATAAACTGTATGCGAAAAAAAAACTCTATTACACTAAAACAGTCACTTCGAAAACTGTGCCATTACGCACTAGACGAACTAGAGATGTAAGACAGGGTTGATTTATTAATTTTCGTCAGGTCTTGAGAATACGTTTTAATTTTACTTTTTGTTCTTTAGTAGTCATGTCATATCAATTCATGATCACGGTACAGATGTACAATCTTTAAATTAATCTGCGTACTTAGTTTGGACAACTTAAAATCTGAGAAACTCGTTGCGGTAGAAAAACAAACCAAACATGTGGTTCCTGCTTACTAGCAAACTGAAAACTAGCTTCACCGGCCACATGAAGCTAGTAAACAAGCTAGGATATTAAAATCAGTAATGGGGGAACGTACTAGCCTAAAAACAGAACTCCATCCTATTAGAAACTGTCCTGGCTTCTAAACTAGCTTAGGAATGAAGGCAGTTTTGTCTACACAAAACCAGAAGTATTACTTTGCTAACTTACTAACACTGGCTTGCTATACTAGCTTGAGGGGCTGACCTCGTGTAGTTCGGGCATTGTGTAGCTCGGTTGGTAAGGGATAAGCAATAAATAATACAAATAATATTAAAAAACTGTTTTTGTGTGTAGTACAAAAGAAGATTGTTTCGGAGTTATGGATAAGTATGAAACCGTGCAAAGCAATGTTGTTTTTTCTTAATTCTTCACGGTTTTGTAGCAAAATGATATGAGGAAACCTCAGGTAAGGATTCAGTAATCGAAAAAACATGTTAAAAACTCAATATGACTGTTTTTTTGTTAGTTATGACCATTTTGGTAAATTGAACAATTTTAATGACAAAAAGTAACTTTTTTTGGTAGTTTGACATTTCTTTGATATATTTTACTGTAATTTTGTTACTGGCTACATTTATGAATTTTAATTTATTTATTTTTCACACTGCGAGCGGATTATTAAGAACTTTAAAATTTCATATCATATTTTGTATGACAAGACGGAATTTTGATTACTAATATGTTACCCGGAACAAAGAATTAATGCGAGATACTCAAAGATTAAATTAGTTCTTACTCAGTAATAAAAACATATTTCAGGTTACGATTCTGAGTGTAGCTAAATTATGTAAGCAAGAAACGTGTAACTTAATGTACACCAGTGTCAAAAATGAATTTTAGTGCCTCAGAAACACGTAAGTATCAGTTACATTGATAAAAATTGTCTAAAAAACTGATTAAAAGTACGTAACTACGCTTAAGTTCTGATATGTTCTAAAGCATCCGTGGAAAAAGTAATTAACTTATATTTTAACGATTTTCTTGTCTTAATTAATATATTTTATAAAAAGTATAATATCTGTTACTAGAAGCGATTTTTTATCTATACATTCGTCCAGGTCAATATTGTGTACGATCTATAATAAAAGTGTGTGGATGTTTTTTTGCTCTCCTGAAAAGTAGTATTTTTTCATCTACGCGTTTTTTGCACGAAGGGTGCGAGAAGTCAATGGCCGTTACATCCCTGGACGAAAGTATCAAAAATATGTACCTATATAAAAATATAGATCGTGTATTAATTTATACCTACCTATTCATAATGTTGTAACTTTGGTCGTATCGATATCCCTGTAGTTGACTGTACAGGTGAAGGTAATAAAAGGGTGCTTAAAATATAGGAAGGGATGGGAGGTAGGTATGTACATAAAGACGACATGTTTTTTGATAAAATAATTAAAGTCTCATGTAACTGACAGTCTGATCATATAGATGTCTGGAATTAAATACCTACTTTGGCTTAGTAATCTGAGTATATAATATTTGGAGCGGAAAGGTTCTTAATTGTATTGGTTCACTATATGTTTATTCAACCGTATAATATATTATCTGGCCTACGCGTCTATTCCAGACGGATTTTGGTGTGTTGCCTGTGCACAACGTCTTTGGTGGCTGACAATTTGCAAGCCATGGCAGCCTAAGTCGAATGTAAAACGATTTCGATAAATCAATTGGCATTTGAGATGTACCTACCAAAGTAGGTACCACAGTTAGAGGTCGAAGTTCATTGAAGAAAGAGATAAAAGCTAAGTTCGGTCACGGGCCGACAGTGGCTCAACTTGCAAATAAGCACCTTTCCAAAATTTCAGATGTATTTTTCAAATTTAATTGGGATTACATTTAAAATTTACCACGGGCTTAACGGTGAAAGAAAACATCATGAGGAAAGCTGTACAACCTCCGAATTAGTTGGTGTGTGTGAAGTTCCAAATCTACATTAGATCTGCGTGGAAACTTACGGCCCAAGCCGTCTGATTCTGAGAGGAGGCCTGTGCCCAGCAGTGGGACGTGGGCCAATCAACTTTTTTACCCACACTAATCTATCCGCGACATTTTTCAAACGATTGCAGATTTTTCTAAGTAAACATGTTTTTTTCTGTAATTTAATAGATGGTGTACATGAATACATGCCGTCCTACGTAAGTTCAACCTATTAAACCGTCAAATATCTTGTAGGAAGTACGATTTTTTGGTAACGCCAGAGACAATTTTGGTAACGCAGGAGACGTCCAAAGTGTCGGTAAAATAGTTGATTGGCCCACGTATATAGGCTGGGATGGATGATGAATGGGCGAGATTTAGGTAGGTACCTACATCTCCCGCAATGTGTGAAAATAAAAATCAGTCCCTGGTATCTAACATCATAAATTAAAATGAAAGTAATAAATATCTCCCTAATATTATACCTAAACGAGAAAGTTTGTAAGTCGGTTTGTTTGTTTGTTTCTTCGTCACATCTAAACCGCTGAACTGATTTAGATGAAATTCGGTATACAGATAGCTTCGAGTCCCGGGGAAGGACATGGGATAGTTTTTATCCCGGAAAATTGCATAGCTCACGCGGGATAGCGATAACCAAATTCTACGCAGACAGAGTCGCGAGTAACGGCTAGTTCATTAATAATAAAAGGTCTAATAAAAACCGGCCAAGAGCGTGTCGGACACGCCCAAAATAGGGTTCCGTAGCCATTACGAAAAAATTAAGTAATATTTTTCTAAGGATTTCGAATTTTATACGGAATCTTTCAAGTTTAGGTATATTGTATACCTTACGCTGCTATTTACTCATAAACTACTAATAATTCTCAAGCAAACTTAACCGCTATAGTTTTCCTTGGAAGTTTGATATACTGACTACCATCCTGAATTTTTTGAAATTTTTCCACCCACCGGTTTCGATTTTAGAGGGGCGGGGGGACGCTCGATTTTAAAGAAAATTTTCACTTTAAAGTTGAATATTTCGCAAACAAATGACTGAATCGAAAAATCGTTTTACGTAACCCCTAATGATTTTAAAATACCTATCCAACGATACGCCACACTATAGGGATGGAAGAGAAAAAAAAAATCACCGCCAATTTACGTCTATGGGAGGTACCCTAAAAAAAAATATTTTTGAATTTTTAATTGTACTATTTTATCGGCATAGTTTACCTATATATCCGTGCAAAATTACAGCTTTCTAGCATTGATAGTCTCTGAGCAAAGCCGCGGACGGACAGACAGACAGACAGACAGACAGACAGACAGACGGACAGACAGACAGACATGGCGAAACTATAAGGGTTCCGTTTTTGCCATTTTGGCTCCAGAACCCTAAAAAACTTCTAATTAGATCGGTTTACAAGCGTGCTGAGGCTAAATAATTACATACTTATATACTAAGGTACTAGTACCTATTAACCCCTTCAATAACAACATTAGAAATTAGGTCTCACGAACTTTTACAGAACCCGCATATAGCTAGTAAGTTAACTTATTTTTTAAAGTAGGTACTCTTCTATTTATTATATACTTACCTTCCTAATTGTTGGCAATAAACGCATTTTCTTTCTTTCTTTCTTTCTATTCCCCGCTTACTTAAAGAAACATAATCTCTAACTATTTTATACATTTCCACGACGCATGTGAATCTCCTTACACAAGCATAAAATCAACTTCAAAGGTTACGTAAGCGGAAGATAAAACAGCGTTGCGTTAAGTTTATACCCGTACCGCTCAAGCTGAAGTACTAAACAAAACCGAATTTCAAGTCGTTACCGAATATCTCGCATTGGGTTTAAGGACAATGGCTTTGTAGTAAGAGTACTTTGTGTCCATAGGTATTTACCCTGTTGGTTTTCCTTTAAGACACATATAAACGTGAAATGTAGAACTAATTATAATATAACTAAATAGTAGTTAATGGCGTGACGTCGTAACAACTTTATTCCCACCGAGATGCCTACATTTTTATATGAAATCCACACCTATAACAAGTAAGTATAGCAAAGCTTGTGAAACACTAATACCGAGCGAGTTGTAACCGAAGACATGCCTACATAGGTATCACGAATCTCTCAATCCGAGGTGTCTAACGGTTTTACATTCCTATATCAATCTGATGATTTATACACGGTGATTTTTAATCGGTGATCAGGAATAACAAAAAGCGATAAAAACGGTCATACTGAATAACTTTTCCTGTGGCACCAATACGAAAATCGGGGTAAAAAAAAACAGCTATTTCATAGGAATCCTCAGCACCTCACCAGCCTCAATGAATGAAACCAGGGATTTTTTTCCCGATTTTCGTATTGGTCGCATGGGAAAAGTTATTCAGTATGACCGTTTTTTCGCTTTTTGTTATTCCTGATCACCGATTAAAAATCACCGTGTATAAGTAAACTAGCTGTTGCCCGCAACTCCGTCCGCGTAGAAGTATGAAAAATAGTTTACGTCCTATTCTCAGACCTACAGAATAATATTATTACTTATTATTATTATTTAAATTATCAGGCAGGCAGTTGGAAACAACTGATAGGTGCTGTATCCAGCTGTTCCTTGGTCAAGCATTCTTTGTAAGTACATAGGCAAGTAGGTACAGTCAGCTGCAGAGAAAGGGTACCCCCTGTAATGGCGGTAGTATGGATACCGCCGTTACAGGGGTGTACCTTTTCTCTGCAGCTGACTGTACATAAATCATTAAAATCGGTCAAGCCGTTTCGGAGGAGTTTTGTTAGGTACAAACACTGTGACACGAGAATTGTATATATTAGAGAATATTAAAATGAATGACATGCATAAAACATGTTTTAAATTTATTCCGTATGCCAGCAGGGAATTAACAATAACCTGTATGCGGGTAACTGAATAGGTACCTACCCATTTGCCAACGAATGCAATCAAATCCGATTAAACTCCCCGCAGGCCGCATTAAATTACGAAAAAAAAACAAAAATCATGAAGCTGTCACGTCCAATCAAAATTGTAGCATTAGGTTAAAATCACTTATTTTGTCATGTCCATATAAACTATTTCAACCATACAGTAAATATTTATACATTTTTGTAGTAACATGCCCAATTTAAACTGTAGCAGTCGATAGAAAATTATCAGCATGAATGATTTCGCCAATTTGGAGAAGACTATAGTCAGAGAGTTGTCATGCCGTCTTTGCTTATGCACGGACGTGGTAAAGCTCAAACCACTAAGTGGGGAGATCAAGCGTAGGATTAAGCGACTCTTCGACATTGTTGTAAGTACATCTAGTGTAGGTTCGTAAACTGCACCATCTGTAAGCTTTTTAACACCCGACGTAATAAGAGGGTTGTTGTAAGTTCGACGCCGATGTCTGTCCGTCTGTAATGGCATTGTAGCTCTCAAACGGATGGACCGGTTTCGATGTTTTTTTAACTGTTAATAAATAGCATAGGCTGTTGCTACCTGCTGTAAAGATGCAGTAGACTGGCCAGAGGCCTAATTGTCCAACGTAACCGGAATCACAATCGTTTTCACAACTTCTTTTTGTCAATAAGACAAGGGTAGAGTATCAAGAGCGCTGGGGCGTTAGACAATGCTGCCTGAGGTCAACAGTACGTAGGTAATACAATTACTTACTTACTACATAGCAATTCGTCAATTGGTGTCAATTGTCCCATGATATTTATTTATTTATTTTATTTATAGCAGGTGAGACGTCACTTGTAGATAGTTTCCTTACTTAGATAGGTACTTTATTCCCAGATCCGTAATGACGACTCACTCCCGAAAGCGATATGTCACGAATGCTTGCAACAAGTTGGCGCACTGCATTTATACGCCATCAAAGTTGAAAAAACTCAAAAGTTTTTGGAATTCCACAAATTAAAAGCAAACGAAAAGCGTGACCAGCAATATCAACATAGTAATACAACAAAACTGCACCCTTTGGCAACAGTCTCAGCCCAAAACCTAGCAGACACAGAGAAAACCGGCAAAAAACCACAGCAATCAAGCAGTCCACCAGCAGAGCACCAGCAAGGTGATGCAAAATTAAAACCCAAAGCGGCCAAAAAGAAATCGCCTGCCGACATGAAATTTCTCGAATCCATGCCTTTAGAAGAATTTGCAACGGCCGAGAAACTGGATAAGACGCTACTGAACAGTACAGCACCCGCAAGCAAACTCCACTCGCCACCGGGTGAGAAAAAGGATAGCAGTAGAAAAGAACCGGTCAAAGAATATGTGGATTATACCGTTGACACTCTGGACCCAATAGTTATAATAGATGGCCGGCCTGCCAAGCAAGGCGCAGCCCTAGATAAACAAATAACGCTATTCTACAAAATGGAATGCTGTATCTGCCACGAGAACGGGTTCCATTTCAGGTCTCTAATGAAACACTACAAAGAAAGGCACGGCGTGCCTGGGTATGTCACGTGCTGCGAAAAAAAGTTTCACTACTTTTATCCGAAGAAAATAATAGAGCATATGGCGTATCATCTTCAAACGAACATATTTATGTAAGTTTTTCTTTAATGAATAGCTAGCGTTACGTTTTCATGCGTAAAATCCAGGAGGTTCTATAGCTGTGTGTCCCTTTGCTTTGGGGCTTTGCGAAATGCCCTTAATTTTCTATTTTAGTTCAACTAAAGCATTCTTACGAGTTTCAGGTGCCACAGCTGCCACCAAAACTTCCAAACGTCTCAAGAGTTGGTCGAGCATCAGAGCAATGGCGGACGATCTGAAGGCAAAATCATTTGTCCGCGGTGTCAGGACCGGTATCCAACGTACCACGAGCTCGGGCTGCACCTCACCTCACACCGCTCTGACAAGATGCAGTGCGACTACTGTGGCAAACTGTGAGTCCCGCTTATAGAACACGTTTTAAGTAATAGTTAAAGTTAATTCTTTACCGAAAACGTGAAATCTTAAAGGTGAATAGATAAAAACGCCTGGTCCCCACTACAGACTGAGGTAGTGTATGATCAATGACAATGAGGGTTTTTCGACAGTCTTGCTTGCGATTGGCTTATTTTTAGATATTTATCCAATCACAAGCGTGACAGAAATGTCAAACGGACCTCACGATTCTAACGCCATCTAGCGATATTTTGCTTGTCGAAAACCCCTCATTGATAATCATAGCTCGCGATTATGATCATAAGCAAGCCTATTGCCTGAACAGTAATATCATCTCATCATCATTGCATTGTTTTAGATTAAAACATCATCACCGAAAAAAGACGGTGAACCATATGGAAAACGTCATTCTTTGCTCACAATGTGTTCGTTCATTAAAAAATATTGAAAAACAGGATAAAGAAATCGTGAGTATTTGAAGTGTATTGTTGCCCTTAGTGATGTATTTGTGATGTGTATGCATAAAACGATTCGAAATTATTAAATTGCATTTTCATTTTCACCCGTATTTCAGAAAGAAAAGATGAAGGCTAAGAGTAACGACGCAATAACGTTGCAAAAGTATAAGAAATTCCAACAAGCTATGGGGCTGTCCGGTGACGAAGATGCATCAACAGATTAAGTTACTAAATAAAATACAAAAAAATCGCAATAAAATTAAAATTATAAGTGAACTACGTGAACCAATAGGATTTTATAATAAAACAGTGTAACTACTTATGCGTAATTTATTAAAATCTTAGCTTTTACTTAAATGACAGTTATTCAATTTAGTCTAGCCTCCTTTTCTTGACTAGCGAGCCTAACAGGTCTGAGATAGCTGGCAAATTGTTTGTCTGGTCATTAGCTCCCGTGTTTAGACTGGACAGTGGTATGTTCAACTGATTACTGGAAGCCTTTGGTTGCCCTTTCATATTTCTGTGCTGCGGGAAACTCGGCATGAGCTTCGGATCACATGCTGTAACAAAAAAAGAACTTTTACCATAGTCCATTGCTATTGTGGATAAGAATTTAGTCAGCAATTCCCCACTCGAGAATTTAGAAAAGGTAGCATTTATTTTTTGGAATTTTAAAGTTTGCAGTTGCTTCATAATCTTTCAACATTGGCAAAATACGTCTTGCTACCAAGGCAAGAGTGAAACCCTTAAAAAAACTCACAACTGACATACTTTTCAAATCCTCTATACTTCTACTAGCCCCCCGTCGTCCATTGTTGCGCGCTCGTGGCGACATCGTTACGCACTCGCAACGAACTCGCAGCGCGCTCGCCTCGCTTTCAACTCGCCCGCAAATCTCAAATATGATAAGCAAAGTGATAAGGTTATATTTACGTAATGGCTGCTCCTTGAAGTAAGAGCTTTGCAAACACTCCTCAGCCGTGGCCCTCTTGTTAGGATCATACATGAAGAGGAAGTTGAGCAGGCGCAGTCCAGCAGCCGAGAGCCACGGGAACCGCTGCTTCAGGTTGTTATAGGGCTGTTGCTTCAGTGTGAAGTTTTGGAGGGCAGGCAGCGCACTGAACTCGGGCCATATTGCGTCTGACGGCGTTCCTGGAAGTTAATTTATTTCTTTTCTAAAAATATTCTAGCATTGAGCCGTGGTGGCCTAGTGGTTTGACCTATCGCCTCTCAAGCAGAGGGTCGTGGGTTCAAATCTCGGCTCGCACCTCGTGAGTTTTTCGAAATTCATGTGCGGAATTACATTTGAAATTTACCACGAGCTTTGCGGTGAAGGAAAACATCGTGAGGCAACCTGCACAAACCTGCGAAGCAATTCAATGGTGCGTGTGAAGTTCCCTATCCGCACTGGGCCCGCGTGGGAACTATGGCTCAAGCCCTCTTGTTCTGAGAGGAGGCCTGTGCCCAGCAGTGGGACGTATATAGGCTGGGATGATGATGATGATTCTAGCATTAGGAACAGGTTAAGCGTAATGCAGTAGAATATCAACAACTTAATTTAAATGACTAAGTAAACAATGAATTAACCCTTTACCAGGCCCCGAAGAACCAGCGTGTTTTAATACGTACATTATATGATGTTGCAACCGTATTGAACGCCTTGTAAAAAATGTATTTATGAAAGTCGGAGATCTTCCTTTAAACCAGAAATAAAAATGTGGGTTACGGTTATCCCATCGCCTGTCTAAGTAATGAACTGTCATACTAGATTTTGTCTTATTATGTTCTTGATCAGGCCAAGGGATATATTCCACCCACATCTTATATCGGTTATAACAGTCAAGGTTTAACTCCAAATTTCCTACGAAACATTATATCAATCGCTGAAAACATTATTTTATGATTTTCATTCATGGCACGCTTTTAAATCCAATAATATATCTTTAGCAGCCGTTTAAATCCACTTGACCAGTGATGTTAGTGGTCTGTTTACAAATTCGACCACTTTTTACTGAATTTAACTGAACTACTGAACCATTTTTTGCTATTCCGCTCTAGGTTGAACACAAAAACTGTTTTATTACTTACGTGAGTTTTTATGACATGACAAGACAATTTACCAGGCCATGGGAAAAATAGCTCCCACACAGTTAAACTCTAATAAGGCCATGGGATAATGTCAACCCACATCCTAATTCTGGTCATACACAATAATGCATGAATATTTAGCAATGTTTACGATTACATTAGCTTTCAATACTCAAAATCTACAAAATATCAAAAAATTGTTCGACCTATGTACTTCTGTTTCATAGAAATTATGGAAAGTGTGCGAATTTCTCCGTAGTTTACTGAAATTAGCGTTCAAGTGAATTTAAATGGCTGCCAAGGATATATTACGCAATTTAGAAGCGTGTTGTGAATGAAGATCATAAAATAATATTTTCAGGGATTGACAAAATATTTTGTAGGTGGTTCGGAGTTAAAACCAGACTACGGTAACCGATATAAGATGTGGGTGGAATATATCCCTAGGCCTGGTAAAGGGTTAAGGACACAATTGAGAAACAATAAGTCTTTCAATTTCAAAGAAATACTCTTATGTGGTCTAAACCACAGAAAAATTAATATAACTAGAATGTTCATTAGTTGTATGGATATAAAATAAATATTAAAAGATGTAGCCTATTGTCTTAGTGCTGGGAAAAATACTGAATGGTTTTGACTGTATTTTTCACATGGGTCAGAAAAAGGGAAGAAAAAATCCGATTTAAACTAGTTTGACTTTATACTAACCAAGTAAATCAACAATAAGTTCTAGCTGCTCTATCTCGGTCCGGCCTGGTAAAAGGGGCTTGTTAGCAAGTAATTCTCCCAAGATGCAACCCGCTGCCCACATATCCAGTGCCGGAGTCTGCTTGGGAGACTGAAGCAACAACTCGGGGGCTCTATACCAGAGAGTGACCACTCGTGGTGTGGCACACCGGGCTGGGGCACCCAGCCAACGGGCTAATCCAAAGTCAGCTGAAAACAAATTTCAATATTCATTAGCTACAAAATGAGCGAGATGGAGGATCACACTCCAACGAATCCACATTAAGATTATCGAATCAACCAAATAATAATAATATTAACATAAAAAAAATTAACTGTCAGATTATCATTATTGATTAATTTGAATTGTACAGCAAACACCACAGGTTTCTGACAGAATATCAGCACTGCAGGTTACTGCAGTATATGCTAAGTCAGCACCTATTCTAGACATTGTCGCAGGGCTCTCAATTTAAAGAATAACATGTGAACTTTATTTTGGTACTAGTTTTAAGTTAAAAGGTATTATTGTATATTTTCTATTGTACTTTGAGCTTTGAGCTGTTTTGAATAAAGATTCTATCTATCTATCTAATTGTGCCTGTTCACAAAAATTTAATTTTAATTATATGAAAACTACAGTGTTTAGTGTTTTCTATGCAAGCTATTTAAAAAAAAAACCATTACCTATTTTAACACACCCCTTGTCAGTCAAAAGCAGATTGGAGACTTTTAGATCTCTGTGCACGATAAAGTTAGCATGCAAGTACTTCAGACCTTTGAGTACTTGCAGCATCAAGCACTTCACCTGGGACTCGGTAAATGGGGATGACATGTTGTCCAACAGGGAAGCCAAGTCCTGCTCACAATATTCCATGGAAAGGAAGATGCTGAAAAAGTATAATTTACTATTCAAACCGTTTATAAAGTAACTATGCAACTTTGAAATCTTTCTCAGTGTTATGCAAATAAAAAAATATATTTAGGAAGTAATGATATAGCTGGGGACCTAGTGAAAAAGGGGTTAATTCTGCAGAAGTTGAACAGCTGATTTCGACTTAAACCCCTATACACATAAAATAGAAAATAGCTGTGTAATTTCTGCAGACTTAACCCCTTTTTCACTAGGACCCCAATTAGGTAGTCACTCAGGGTAGTCATTCACAATCACGCGTGCTGTGGTTTTTATTACAATGTTGACAAAATCACGCGTCTTCGTGGATGACACTAGGTATAAAGTTTATAAGAGTACTTAATTGAATAAAAAAAGTATATTTGTACCTTTCCAGTGATCTGCCAACCAAAACTTCTTTTAGTTGAACTATGTTCTCATGACGGCAAGCCATTAGCACCTGGATCTCTCGTAGTCCACTTAGCGGAAGACCATCTTTTTCAACATCCATTCTGACCTTTTTAAGTGCAACAATGTTCCCATTGGCTTTCTCTTTTGCTCTGTCTAAAATCGAGAACAAAATAAATTTTTAATCTTTTTTCAAGCATTTATTTTAAAAGATGCATTCACTGTTGGCTACTAAATTTGAGACTTCTTCAGGTACAATACATTATGGTATCTTCAAATATTTTCCAAATAAATATACACCATGACTTTTAATTGGCAAACAGGATTTGACGAATATTAAATAACAAGTTAAAAGGTTTTGAAAATTGATGAGGTAATTCCCTCATTGTTTAATTAAGAACATAACCTTTATTCTACATCTTGACTAATATAATGAATGGGGAAGTAACCCTGTCTATCTGTTACCTCATAACTGCTGCACTGATTTAGATTAAAGGCCATAGTCGGGTTTCCATAGTAAATTCCATACTTACATCAAACTTTTTAATGAGTTGCCTCTGGAGATTAAATCTATTTTAACTGAGAAAAATATCAAACGGAGACTTAACCAATATTTTGTGAACAGGTTGGATCCATCATTAAAAGAAGATACGTCTCTTTACTAATCTAAATCAACAAATTAAATTTAGTGAAGCTCGGCGATAGTCAAACATCCTGTACTATGCGTTGTTTATTTAACTCCCACACCCGGCGGCCTGAGCGCCGGGCGCGCCGCGCGGCCGGGCGGAGGTAGCTTGCGCGTCGCCGTGCTCATTCTACCTACTTAAATTTAAAGAAAAAAAAAGCAAATATGTATGTCTCATATATGTGTTTTGTATATATGTAGACAATATATATACAACACACATATCGCTATCGTTGTTTTATGTTTTTGTGAAGTTGCAGTGCAAGTTAAAACTTGTATTAGTTTGTATGTACTGTATTTGTTGTATGTGTAGTATTCTTTTGTTTACAAATAAAGATTTTTACTTTACTTTACTTAAATGGGCTCAGGATTTTTTTTGTATTTGTTATAGTGAAGAATATTAATATTTATGCTGAGTATGAACATCCTACTTGTGTGTGAAAACTCTTGACTTATGCTTTCTTTTAGGCTTTTTTATAGTGTATTGCTTTTTGAGATGTATTCAAGCGATTTGCTTCAAATTTTGAAATGATATATTAAGAACAATATAGCTTTGCATTGTCACCAAAAAAAAATACTAGTTAAAAAAACCTGAGCCCATTTGATGTAAGAGCTGACTTAATATTGAAACCAGCTTTTGTGAAGATAAAATTGCATAGTACAAGCAGGATAGCAATAACCAAATTATTGACTTAGAATGTTTTGACTATCTTTAATATAATATACAATGTGTGTGTACATCTTGTATACTCTTCCTGGTATATATTTTAAATAATATTATTGTACTTTAATGCCACTTACATACAATACCATAAGTGCCTTCCCCAATGCGGTTGATTTTCTCGAATTCTCCTACGAATCTGCATCTCCCCAACTAAAATATAATGTATTCAATTGATTAATTTGATAGGTAATTAGTAGTTTCTTTATCCTCCTGAGTCCTGAGTTTTTTTTTAAATAATTTATTGAATCAGGCATTACTTTGCGGAAGTCCATTTGCGGAGGTGCATAAGCTTAGCAAAATATTTTGCATAAGTTTAGCTATCGTAAGGTCGCGGGTGAGCAAGGAAATTATTTCAGTTTTAGTTCTGACTTTTTTTTAACAAACTTAATGCTTAAGACCTAGACATGGTTGACCTGCTTTGTTATTTTGGATATTATTTCTAAATTCTTAGAATTCTTTATTAAATGAACAATTTGTACTTTATAAAGTACGTTCGGCCGTCATTCTTAGAGTTAATTGGATCTTTATAAAGTACGCGAGGGCTCAGAAGGATATAAACTATTCTGACGGTCAACATTTAGGTTATGTTTAAGAGTACTTACTATGTCTTTCTCGGGTATTTCCATGGTCTTTCCCGTCCTGAACGATATGAGCACTCCTTTGCGCGCAGCGGGGCCAGTTGGATCCACATCTTGATTATTTGAAGGTTTTTCAGAGTCTAAAATAGAGGAAAACTATATTCTTTTGCTTGACAACAATTTCATCAATGTACGCAAGAAATGCAATGTGATACGTACTTTGAGACATAGTAAAAAAAGCCAGATGATAATTTCCGCAGTTATATTGTCAGTATTACCATTAAAAACCTTACAAATGCTTAAACAAGCAAAATTACTACCATGAATTAATACAATCAATATCAATGCAAATGCACACTGTTTGTTTGCCGGCACCACAGAATAACACAAACTATACCTATACTATACAGAATACAGAGAGAGAACTCACGTTCAGCAGGGCTACTATAAAAATCGGAACCCGAAGTTCGTATCGTACCGTCCCTCTTGCTCTTGTATTAAATAGAATAAGTGTCAGAGAAACCGCACGACACAAACTTCGACTTCGTTGTAGCCCTGCAGACGGGATCACTTCCTATTCCTACAGATAATTTCTAATTTCGCTTCAAGGGCCCCTTCACATAATGAACATGACAGCTCGTTTTTTTTTATATTTTGCAGTACTGCGGCAAAGGCATTGCATATAATCCCAAAAATATTTTTGGGCCTCCGTAGGCCTTTGATCCACAATTTGCATTTAGAATTTTATTACAATCGAGTAAAAATAACAAAAAAACGTTTTTTTTTAATTTTGCAGTACTGCGGCAAAGGCATTGCATATAATCCCAAAAATATTTTTGGGCCTCCGTAGGCCTTTGATCCACAAATTGCATTTAGAATTTTATTACAATCGAGTAGAAATAAAAAAAAAACATTTTTTTTTTAAAGAATTTATTATTGTATTTTCATTTGAATTGACGTGCATTGGGTCGGTTCTAGGGTAGGCAGTTAGTAGTTTGCGCCGAAGCTGCACGCCATCAAAAGGCTTTACACACAAATATATATTGCTCGGTTCTAAGAAACAGGTATCCAAAGTACAGCTTTTAGATCCCAAAATAGCAATTGGAGACGTACATATCGGGCACGTGGACGAGGCACGTAGTCTGGGTCTAATCATTGACAAAAATCTACGCTTCGAAAATCACGTGAATGAAATTGCTCGTACCAGTTTTTACCGATTAAAAGTGCTCTATAATGTCCGTGATTTTCTAAGCGTAGAACTGAGAATCCGATTGTGTGAGGCTCTCATTCTATCTAAATTAGATTACTGTCTCACCGTGTATTGGCCTTGTCTTCTGGAGCGTTCGCGACGACTAATTCAAAAAGTACAAAACGCCTGCGCTAGGTTTTGTTTCAAGATACCGCATCGTACTCATGTTACCCCATACTTCAATAATGCTAAAATTTTGAAAATGTCAAATCGCTATAATCTGTTGCTGTCTTGTCTGTTGTTTGACTGTCTAAAATTTAAAACTCCCGGTTACTTATATTCAAAGCTAAAATGGTCGCCTTCCAATCATAGAGCTAGAGCTTCGCGAGCCTTGATGTTGAGTGTCTATCCGCATAAAACATGTGCGTTCCGGGGAAGTTTCAGGTACCAAGCAACAAAATGCTGGAACAATATACCTCCACCCATTAGAAATATTAAATCAAAACCAACTTTTCGCATCAAATATAAAAATCATTTGCTAACGCGTCAAATACAAACGTCCTGAACCTTCCTCGCTCATAAATGGGTAATGTGGGTGTGTTTATCACTGTTTTGTTTTTGGTTTGACATCCCGCATAGATTCTTTTCTGTCCATTCTTCTCGCAATATTTAATCTAGTGTTCTCTCTCGAAAAATAAAATTTCTTTCAAATTTGAATGTTTGGCATGTGGCAAAATAAAATTTATTCCGAAGCACGTTGGCACTACTTCAGGTCTCTGACAGAATATCAGCTCTGTGGCCATCCGTGGCCGCAGTACATGCTGAGTCAGCGCCTATTCTCCACATCATCACATGGCTCTCAAACTCAAATAATTTATTGTTAATTACAAAAAAATAATAATAATAATAATAATTCTTTCTTAAATTGATAAATTAATTAATATTATATTGTTTTGTATAACGTTCGGAACTGTTGCATGTTAGTTTTTAAGTCATTTTAATAATTTTTATGTCACTTCATTCATGTCATCATCATTGTTTCTTATTTACTAAGCCGTGTATGTGTTGTGGAAATAAAGTTTTTTATCTATCTATCTATCTAAATAGCTAGTGAAGTTCTTGAAAGTTACTAAACTGAGTTTATTTTTATTAAACTCCAACCACTTTTCGAGTTAGTCCTTTCGTTAACTTCTACAAGTACTACAACCCAAACACTACACAGCACTTATTGTACATGTTTGCAAAATCACAGCTTTAAAAATATTGAAAAGATAAGCTACTGAAATGTACTTAAAACTTCACTCCATCAAATTTAAAACTGCAATGGAAAAAATGGTGGTTGGATGTTTATTTGACAGTTGGAAAACAAAATTAAAGGTAATCTATAGTTTGTACTGCTTAGGCGATACAGGAAAAAAGAAAGTGGAAAGAGGGGTGAGGAAACTGTCATTTAAAGTATGTGAACCGTAGAGAAAGTACCTCTTCTCTGTCTACGATGTAAACCTACTCTGTACCATAGACTATTTAATGCGAGTATTTTTTGTACTAAGTTGACCGGCCGTGAGAACAATCACAGACTATATACTAAGAGATACTACGTAGAACATACGTAGAACAACTAATACACCACGTAGTGATTAAAATAATAATAGTCTTGTGGTGTGGTTGTGGTTTTACTGTCCGTCACTGTCAAACAGTCACGCTCGCTATAGTTGGTTAAGTAGTTAGTGTGAAAGTGGGCCAAACAAACAGACACACATTTTCATTTACAACGTTACTAAGGATTATTTGATTTATATGTAAGTATCGATCTTGAAATAAAAATATTTAAATGGTTATTCAATATTTCTTAACTATTACTAAACTTGTTTTCAAGTTTGTTACGCGGTCAGTTTTTTTTGCGGCGTTTTTATCGTTGACTTGCTAAGGATCGATCGCGAATTATTTACGTTGTCAATTTTGACATTGACAGTTGGATTGGATACCTCAAGAGGCTAAAGAAAATTGAATTCGAATTTGGATTTGTTGCATAATTAATACGGATTTGTCCGCTACTTTAATCAGTATTTGAAAAATTATGACATAAAGTTAATTTAATTTGACACAAATTTTTACTTCGTAGTGATATTTCTTAATTCTATTGCTTTATTGCCATGGAACTACCAAAAAAACTTCTTGGTTCACTGAACCAATTCTGGAAGACTAATGTGTAAGCTAATTTTGGAGTGATTCTGCATATTCCTCGCTAGTTAGGTGCTACATTTCATTGCACAGTTTGTTTGATTTAGTTTGCCCTTAGTCATGTACATATTTGTAGAAATATTAGTGGTTTTTTGATAGTATTTGTATAGCTAACGAAAAGCATTAAGAAGATCATCAACCAGACTACGCCTCAACGATGCGAGTTCCCAAGGCACTTAACCCAAGGCTACAAAAGCAACTCTTGTAAGTATATGGACAGTTACTAATATTATAACAAAAACTCAAACCATTTCATTGAATTTGATACAATATGTAATAAGCATTTTTATATTATTTACGGTACAGACTGCAGATTCATATTATATGTTTATTTTCGTAAATAACAACCCTTTTTGTTGTATGGAATGGATTTTCAACTTGCAAATTAATGATACCTACCTACAGGTTTTTTTTAAGTAAGTATTTACTTATTATTGCAGCAAATATTGTCACAATTTATTTTACATTATAGTGTAAAACAAGGTTTTAAAATAATAAAAAAATCAAAATAAATTTCTCACAGATTACGATTTGGAGTGTATGAGAAGGTATTTCCTGTAGAAACAACTCCAAGCCGGCCTGTTCCAGACTATATTGAGAAGCCCGAGTATGTGCTGCAAAATGTCCCATTGGTATTGCCAGAAAAGCCTGAAGTCAAGGATGTTAATCAGCTGAGGGGAATGAGAAGAAGCTGCAAATTAGCTTCTAATATATTAGCTCAAGTTCACAAAAGTATTTATGTAAGTTAACCTCATATTTTTGCCTGTTTTGAGTAATTTTGTTAGTTTTATAAAATATGGTATATGATTATTTTTGTTTATCTTATTAAATCAAAGCTTAACAATACCTTCTCAAATGAATAACAATTTTTAAGCTACTTCTACCCATAACAGAGTTATTTATAAAGGTCTGAACTTCAGGATTAGACACAGATACATATTTAAAATAATTATAACACTTAGTAAATTAAATTTTTAACTGTTTTTTTTTCTTGTGGCTGTATTTCTGTAATTTTCATAATTATATTAAAATTCTGGAGTTGTCGAATACCATATCAGATGTACTTTTGGTTACTTACAAGGGCATAATTGGTTAAAAAACGAATAATAAAAAAAAAATTGAATTATGCCCTTGTTTGACCGAAGGGATATTATATTGAAGGTTGATATTGTGAGCTCAAATCTGTCTTTCTCATCTCACACCTGCAGTCAATGGACAGTCGTGTTAACCCTTACCCTTTCGTTCCGGATGACGTCTTGTGCGATGTGCTCTCAGATCTGGTAGACGAGTAAACTCATCTTAAAAAAATTGACATTACATATAAGAATATGGAAAACTGGGTAGATTTTGTGTATGGCTTTACCGGAACGAAAGGTTAATGGACTAATGTGAGACTAATATATTAGGAGTAAATAACACTTTTTGTTTGCTTAGCCAGGGATAACTACAGACGAAATAGATGAACTCGTTCACTTTTTGACCATTGAAGCTGGTGCATATCCCTCTCCTCTGCATTATAAAGGCTTTCCAAAGAGTGTGTGCACTTCCGTCAACAATGTGGCTGTGCACGGTATACCAGATCTGAGACCATTGCGGGATGGTGATATAGTCAATGTAGATATAACAGTAAGTATAGAATTAAACCAGTAAATAGCAAATATAAAATAGTTTGTGAAAATTTTCAATTTTTATAATTTTTTTCATTGTCACTTTAGTAAATAGGTATAAACGAAATTTAGAGACAATGAGGGTTTTCCCAGAGGTGAAATATCGCTAGATGGCGCTAGTATCGTGAGGTCCGTTTGACGTTTGCTTGTGATTGGATCATTTAGTTATTTAACCAATCACGAGCAAACCTCACGAATCTGACGATACTAACGCGATATTTCGCCTCTGTGAACAGCCTTATTGGACCATACAGACTAACCCCCTTATTCATAAACGACAATCAAACCTATTTTAGTTAAAATGCCGCTAAAATTCGTTTGTCCTTATCTGTCACTTCGACATTTGTATTTGTTAGAAAGGGACAAAGCATTTGTTAGTTAACATAGGCTTGTTAT
Organism: Choristoneura rosaceana; assembly: GCA_037349165.1. NCBI lineage: Eukaryota > Metazoa > Arthropoda > Insecta > Lepidoptera > Tortricidae > Choristoneura > Choristoneura rosaceana. The sequence continues at coordinate 7,786,940 of JAZBNJ010000026.1, forward strand.
TTTATGAATAAGGGGGTAAGTAATAATTGACTCGCAAAATTTATTGCACTTTACATTTTTTTTTATTGGACTGGATGGCAATCGAGCAAGTGGGTCTCCTGATGGTAAGAGGTCACCACCGCCCATAATCATCTGCAACACCAGGGGTATTGCAGATGCGTTTCCAACCAGAAGCTTAAGATAGGATACCTCAAGTGCCAGTAATTTCACCGGCTGTCTTACTCTCCACGACGAAACACAATAGTGCAAACACTGCTGCTTCATGGTAGAATTAGCGAGCAAGATGGTGGCAGCAATCCGGGCGGACTTTGCACAAGGTCCTACCACCTGCAAAACTCTCTCTTACTCATATAGTTTCAATAATTGAAGGTAATACAAGGTTGTTAAAAAAGTGCACATATCTAAGTTATAACTGTTATAAGACACAACATTTCGACATGAACACATTTTGTTATTAAAGTTATTGTACTTTGAATAAATTAATTTCAATATTTGCAGGTATATTTTAAGGGCTTCCATGGAGACTGTTCAAAGACTTTTCCTGTAGGTAAAGTGGATGATCGAGGGCTACAGCTAATCGAAGTTACCGAGGAGTGCCTCAATATTGTATGTTTTATTATTTCACTGTTCCTATAGCATTTTAGCAAAATTTGTCAGTAAAACTTATATAACAATAAATTTTACGTTTACAGGCAGTCAAAACTTGTGGTCCTGGTGTGCCCTTCAGTGAAATTGGTATGATGATTTTTAGGCACTCGAGGAAAAATGGTCTCACAGTATTACCTGCCTTCATAGGACATGGAATCGGACAGTACTTTCATGGCCCTCCAGACATCTACCATACATGTGAGTTGAATGTTTAATTTTAATTTTTTACTTATTATGTTGAGCGTGGGCGCGGCGTTTTTTAAATTTATTAGTACATAGTACTGTTGTATTAAGGAAAACGACGACATTGTGCTTGAGATGATATATTAGAATATTTTAATAAGGATTACATTTAAGGATCACAATTTACGTTACGAGACGAGGCTGACAGCTATTGACATTGGTTAGTTCCAATCAACGTCGCTTGGTGGCGCTGCGTTACGTTGAACGCATACTACGTTCCAACAAGTACATACTTATATCCGGCGACCGAGCTTCGCCAGCAGGGCTACTCTTCCGAAACTCGAAGTTCGTATCGTGCAGTCCCTCTGATACTTATACTATTTGATACGAGAGCGAGAGGGGCCGCACGATACGAACTTGGAGTATCGGAGTAGCCTGCAGGGCTAAAACTAGGAAACAGGTAAGCATAACACAAAGCTGGTTCGTTGTTCGCCTCAATAACCCTCAATAAATTTCATCGAAATCGTTAAGAACTGTTTCCGAGAACTTCAAAATTTAATATGGATAAATGTAACTACAGTCAACTCAATGGCGTATCCCATATCAGGGTGGAACCCTTTCATGATTAATTATTTCACAAATGTATGAAATGTCACTATGACGTAGGTACATGAGTAGCACAAAGGTGCCGCCCTGGTACGCAATTCAGTTTCGTTGAATGTACAAAAATTGCTCATTGTTTGATTCAGGCGTTAGGTATTTTGCTTGCGGCAATCCTATCAATGAACTACCTACACTTATTTACTTACCTTATTTTTCCGCTAACAATTCCTCATATAAAGGATGTATCTATGTATGTAAATTCTTTATTGGCCAAAAGGAGACACAAAATACAATACCTAAGTCAAAGGTATAAAGTGGCTGACAGACGTACAAGCAAGTATGCGTACTTATGGCTCGACGACCTTTTTCGCACGTGTGGCACCGTAAACAAGTACGGGTACTTTAAAAACGTCGGCGATCCAACCAGTTTGAAATATCGCTCGTGGCTCGCAAACTTAAAAACCGCGTACTTTAATTTCGTACGTCTATCACCTTCTTAAACCTTCTTAAGGTAGATGTATAAAATATGGTACTAGCTTATGCCCGCGTCTTCATCTGCGCGGATTTAGGTTATCGCGCGGTGGCGCCCTCTACCGGGATAAAAGGTATCCTATGTTGATCCTTGGGGTCCAAACTACCTACATACCAAATTTCATCAAAATCGGTTCAGCGGTTTCGACGTGAAAGCGTAACAGACAGACAGACAGATAGAGTTACTTTCGCATTTATAATATTAAGTAGGGATTAATAAAATAAGTCATTCATCTTTAATATGAATAGAAGTCTCATTCTCATTTCAGTGAATCGTTATCCTGGCCAAATGGAGCCTGGCATGACTTTCACAATAGAACCTGTGTTATCGCACGGCAGCAAGCACACATTAATTCTTAAAGATGGCTGGACTGTGGTTACGGAGGATGGCTCTAGAACTGCTCAGGCTGAACATACTATTCTAGTCACTAAAGATGGGGCTGAGATCCTCACCAAATAGATATTGTTGCTCATACACGTGTAGATTTTTCTTTGTTACAAACCAAATGTTTATGATTGATTGTTATACATAGACAAATACTTACTCATAGGATTAGAAGAAAAGAAAGGAGTTTAGCTTCGATTAATGGTCTCTTTATAAAGGCCATAGTCGGATTTCCATAGTAAGTCGGCCCTAACATCAAATGGGCACGTCATGCTCCCTGGCAACCCTACTGTCTGTTTTGTGATTTTTGAAGACATAAAGCTGATGTAGGTACCCAATATGTACCGAATTAGTACCTACTTAAAAAAATTGTATCTCTATATAATAGAGGGTACAATTAATTGAATTTGGGGTTGCTGCAGAGCATCTCAACTCCAAAATTAAATTTAAGAAATTCCACATCCATAACTTAGGTACTTCTTCAGTAAAGAAGAGGCCAAAAATAATTGTACCACAGTTATTACTGTTAAATAAGTTAAATACTCACAAAAAACCCAAGCCCATTTGTTGTAAGGACCGACTTACTATGTAAACTCGATATGGCCTTAACTTGTACTCCTCGGAAATGATTAACGTGTTAGTTATCAAGTCGTGTATTTGACTGTAGTTACCTAAGTTATCTTCTCAACGTTGTTATAAACTCTTATTTGTAATAATCGAGTAAGATTTGAAAACTCATTTGTTAACTGTATCTATACATACAGTATTTAATTCGTTAATTATTTATATCACTGGTTTCTGTTTTCGTAGTTGTTGTACACTTGTTGTTACACATATATAATACTCTACCATGTAAGTCAATTTTGTTACTTGAATAAAACCATGTAGTTTAGCGTGTGGTGTTTTATTTTTGCAATCTTAAAATAAACATGTAACTTGTTACATTAAAAGCACAAGCACAATTTATCACTCAGTCAGTCAATAGATAAAATTTCAAAGGCGTAGAAGGAAGGGATCGATTGATTTTTTGTTTAAGAATAATAACTGCGAGCATGTAATTCACGTTACAAACAGTACAAAGGCGTAACCAGTGGGACGTTACCACCCCCCGGTACTGGAATTCACACTACACAAATGGGTTCCACCACATTTTTCTTAGTTTGGTCATTGGTCCCAACAAATATACCAGCTACGCCTTTAACAATAAGTGCTAGTTAAGTGTTAAAATACGCTTTTATTAGAAGATTAGAAGAGGAATTATGACTAGATATATGTAGATCTTAGATCAGTAATAAAGATGATAAAATTGAGTATATGTTCGTCAGCGACAATAAAAAAGCCACGAAAGCATATTCTGCTTCAATAAAATAGAGTAAATGCAACAATATGTAGAAACACATCTAGTTTAGAATACAAGTAAGTCTACATACTTAAACTAGAATAAATTGAACACAGATAGTCAACCCTGCAGAAATATATTAAATTAATCAATTAAATGCATAAAGGTTATTAACAATCAAACAACAATAACTAACTAATCGACGTGTGCGATAATCATATCATAAGAGTCATTATATTATAATCATACTAACATTAGACAATTACTGGAAGTAATAAAAGGACATGGATGAAATAATATCCTCTTATAGGATATTTTGCAATTTATATTGAGGTACCTACTTATTTTGTACCTTCATAAACAAACCCACATGTACCACTACCATGAGTTTACAGTGACCCTGCTCGATAGCGACGGCGTAAATTATTTGTAGAGGCGCTGTACGATTCTCCATACAAGTATTTTACGCTGTCGCTATCGAGTACGGTCACTGTAAACTCATGGTAGTGGTAAAGGACACCCAACGAGAAACTCATTGCAAAGTTTGGTTTGCAGTTGGTTTCCCAAGCATAATTTTTAGAAAATAATAAGCACACATTCTACGATAACAACAATAACTACTTCATTCCATATAGCAATAAACAGATCTGAGAGTCGCATGCGTCGCATTTTATTTAATCTCATATATCCTGGTGTAGTCGCGGAAAAAGAAAGGTGGTACTTTTTCAGAATCAATTTCGTTATGATTTCTCTGGTAAATATCAACGTGGCATTAGCAGCACAAAGGTTCCACGCTGGTACATGATTCAGTTTCCTTGACCGTACTTTTATCTAATTATTTAATTAGACACTGAACCCCACCACCAGTAATATAAACAATACAAGCATGCTCTCATGATATTCGTCTAATGTTACAAAGAATGAAGTGTAATTACATGGGGTTATAGTTAATTACTTTAATTATAACTTAATTTTATTAGATAATCTTGGATTAAACTCGCTTATAAGTCGAAATTTGGTCACACATAGAAAATCTATAACTTATAACTAAGCTAATAAAAGTTAAAAACATGTATGTTGTGAAACGGGAAAGCCGTAGTTTTTATCTTTAACTCGGAACGTAACCTATCAAGAACTAGATTAGTGGGTACATTAATATAAAATCATGAAAATACACTTGTTTTTGACACAGTTAGCATCAGAAATGTCATTTGAAGCAGCAAGGTACCCAAAGAAACCAACACTTGACAATTTCATAAGGCCGCATTCTGTAATCTTTGGGCACCTTTCTTTTATTCACTCCAGAGTACCTATTAGGTGCTGACCACATTATGAAAAACCATTTAACAACTCTTGCCATCAAGCAGTTATCTTACGCTAATGTTATTATATTTGAGATAAATCTCTTCATTAACTGCTAAGGGTGCTAGGGCAGGATAAAAAGAGTGTATAAAAGTTGATATAAAATTATTCAATAGATTTAACAACATACAAAAGCTACTTCATGACCATTATGCTACCATAATAAAATTACTTAAATTTTAATTTATCACTCAAGGTAACATACAATCCACAAACAAGGATTACCTCAGTCTAAATGATAACAAGAAGTAAAGATTGAATATATATATAGACTCTTCATATAAAGAAACAGACGAAGAACAATAAATGTATTTTTTATAAATTCTAAATATAACTAACTATAAAATTGAGATATAAGCACTATCCTCTCTGTAAAACTACTGAGTACTTTTAGAATTGTTCTATCTAAATACAGGCATTAGCTTATTATTGGAGGAATAGAATTATCTCATAACATTTATGTAGTAAGTAATGCAGTTTTTGATACCATATATATTCCATCTTAGTTTTAATAAATCATTACATAATTATTCGTTGGTCAACAATCTATGTAAGTTACACACTAACTTGTTATATTATTGTAACTAAACACTGTTTCCACAACAACAAAAAAACTAATTAAATGAAAAATAAATAACATTTTACATAGAAATTTGACCAATTAGGTGGCAATAATAAAGCATTGTTTTTTTGTGCAGTACACTTCATTGCGTAATAGTGTGGGTAAGTATCGAAAATTCACTGTGCTATGTAGGTATATTCATATATAAATGCTATAAATTCACTTTTCAATATAACAAAAAGACTTAAGAGTAATATTAACATAACAAACTTAATAAATTATTAAGAGACAACCAAAAGTAATAACAAAGATTATTAGAACATAATCAACTAAAAACATGACAACATGGCTTGTGTCATAAATAATTAAAATTAAGAAAAATACTATTTGACTATCTAGTGATGTCTGTGTGAAAGCTTGACCAATTTTCATACAAATTTTTATGTGGGGCTTTTGCCAGTTTAATTTTTCTTTCGAGTGAGACTGTTTATTATGTTCATTTTAAAAATTCGCTGCCCTCAGCTAAGTGCTGCCCAAAGTATGCACATTGCTAGGGTTGCCAGGTTATCAAACTTAATAGCCAGACGGACCAGCCAGCTTGGCCGGACTTTTAGGCAAAAGGCCAGACTAAGGACTAGCCCGAAGCTTCAAACACGAGAAAAAAAAAATTTTTTTTTCATTATATATGGTAGCCTATGTACTTCCCACAGTTATAAACTCTATACCAAATTTCATCTTAATCGGTTCAGTAGTTTAAGCGTGAAGAAGTAACAGGCAGGGCAAACCGACAGACAGTTACTTTTGCATTTATAACATTAAGCAGGGATTTTGTCTTAGTAGTAATATGGCAAAGATTATGTATGTAATGTCTATGGTTATTATAATTTTAATTTTTAAACATAGACATAACTTTATTTCGACATCAAACCTAAAATAATACATAAACTATGAACTTATAGCCAGTTGTAAAAAGCCTAACAAAAACCGGACAGGCTGGACACTGTTTAATTCGGCCGGACAAGCATTGAAAAACCTAAATATGTCTGGCTTTATCCGGAAGCCTGGCAACCCTACACATCGCTTCTCTCTCAATATGTAATCTCAAAAATTTTTATGAACTTAGAACAGTATTTCTTGAGAAGACATGCACCCTTATAGATCCATGTTTGTACTACTTGTTCATCTTATAAAAACGCTGAACAAACTCTATCAGGCTAAATACCTGCCCCAATCCAGATCCAGCATCCATGTTAATGTACTCATCTAGGTTATTTGTAGACACTGAAAAGGACAAAATAATGTGTTGAGTAAATTATCCATAGAGTAGAGATACTAACCTAATCACTTTAATTGCTAGATGACTGTTTCCTACAAGAGAAAATATGTTAGAACAGAAATAAGTTTTTGCTAAAAATTTCATTTTTAATACAAGCTTTTTTTGCTGACTGTACTTTTTGTTGACTTATTTCAAGTCGTTACCATTAACTGTTGAAGAGTTCTGTCCTGAGGAGACGATCCAGGCTGGACTACCAGGATGTCACTACCAGATTATTGTATTGTCACGCAATTTACATACCAAATTGGAAGTTGGTCATATTTAACTTGCAAGATTTGATGAGACAGACAGATGATGGGACAGGTGAAACTAAATAAAAGCTTGTGAAAACCTTTTATATGAAAGACACAAACGATTAAGAGGTTATGAGGCCTTGAGAGAAACAAAGCCTGAAAAAAAAATTACTGGCCCATTAAAATTTGGCTTTTTTTGAAACCTCTACTATAGGCTCCCATTTTTTGTGGAGATCCTAGTGCTGTAGCTTCGGATGTCCATGTGTGTGTATTTGTGGAAATTACTCTCTGTATCCCATAGTTAGCAGCAAAAAGTGATAGGTGGGAAAAATAAGGATTTAACTTACTGCTAAAAATACCTGTAGCTATATATGCATTGAAAGAGTTCATGGGTGAAAAGCAGACCTACCATAAGTAAGTAGACCTACCATAACGAAATTATTAGTGAACTGAAGTTGTAACTAAAGTGCATTGATTTAGAATTTACCTGAAGTGCAGATAGCTGGATAAGGCGGCGGAGGTTTGATCCATGAGCCATCAGGTCTTTTCATGTGGCGGCGATCTGATGCAAAATGTTGCAGGAAATGCTTAGCAGGCACAACACGGAATAATCTAGAAACATGAGATACCACAGTAAAATAAACTTCTAAGAACAATGACAAATTTAATAATGCACATATAATAGGTTACCTGTGGAATTCTGTTTGTAGCACTTGATCTGTGCGAAATGTTTCAGTAACATATTTGTGGAAGAAAGTTGGGAAAGGCAACTCTGAGTCCAGATCGTAAACAAGGCAAGTCTTGCAGTCCCACGCGTATAAGAATATCACATGATAGTCCTGTAGACAAACAGTTACAAGCATTCTTACTATGAAAGTAACAAGATATTATGATTTTTTTAAATATTTGGCATTCTTCAAAATACTTATACACAGTGAATAATTTATATTTGCAAGTGCTACACCTATAAAGTACACACCCATATGACTAAACGGTCTTCCTCACGCCCAGCCCTTTGTTTCCACAAAGGCACCGTACGACAAGGATTGGAAATGAAAACGACGAAACACCGGTCTAATTCCTCCGGGACTCTTAGGGACACATCTTGACACAATTTCCACACGTTTTCTTCGCTGTAGAAAAACAATTACCATCAGACAAACATTGAACGCAACAACATAAATGTGAACACAACCAAAATACACTTTCATACCAATAACAAGACACATATGAACACTCCGCTTGCTTTGGAAATAGGGGTTTGAGGGTTTTATCATTCTTTTTATTATTTTCACTTTTAGCCAAATGTACTTGAGCATTGACCGACATTTTGACAGTTTGCTTTTCTTTTCGACTGGTTCTTTGTTTTGATTTCACGAGTAGGTAGCCTCAAAATCGATCCGGCGCAAGTCCAAACTAGAAATTCACTTTTGACTATCGGAGAGATAAGGAATGAGATTTTGTTTGTAGCAAATAATTTTTAATACAATATATTATGTCTTAAATTAAATTTTAATTCAAATCTTCATAAACGACCCATCAAAATACACTGTAATGTAAAGCAAATTGCACAATTTTATTGTTTCTGAACGAAGCTTGCGCATAGGGCCTACTCCAAAATTCGAAAATTGAAGTTCGTATCATCTTTCACTCTCGTACTAAATATAGTGAAAGCGTCAGAGGAATGAAACAACATAAACTTCCGATTTTAGAATATCATAATAGCCCCGCAGTTTGCAATTGTTTTTTTTTAGCTTATTTTAAAAGGTAAAGACTGGAAGCCACACATACAACACAGTTCCAGTCAACAAAGTCTAAAGCGTCTGCCACAATATATTACCACAAAAAATTAACACTATTATTATAACTGGTAACATTTACACATGCCTAAAAAAAAAAGTTTGCTGGCTGGCTGGCTAACATAGACTTATAATACACTATAGACTTCGGCCCAGCGTGCCGCTGAAAGGGACAGGAGACAAGAGTACATGCATAATTAGGGTTACCCTCTCAAAAGCAATTTACCCCACGTCACATGCGATCTTTTTCTAAGTTTTCAATTTTTATAGACAACTAATACAGGAAGGTACATATTTATAATTCAAGCTAAAGTTAACTAAGTAGATAAAAAGAAAATGATGAAATAATAGGCATTTCATGATTTAATATGTACATTTAAGAAGAAGTACCGTTTTTGGCCACTGTACCGTTTCATCTCAGCCTATATACGTCCCACTGCTGGGCACACGCCTCCTCTCGGAATGAGAGGGCTTGGGCCATAGTTCCCACGCGGGCCCAGTGTGGATTGGGAACTTCACACTCACCATTGAATTGCTTCGCAGGTTTCCTCACGATGTTTTCCTTCACCGCAAAGCTCGTGGTAAATTGCGCACATGAATTTCGAAAAACTCAAAGGTGCGAGCCGGGATTTGAACCCACGACCCTCAGCTTGAGAGGCGATAGGTCAAACCACTAGGCCACCACGGCTTTTGATTTGTTCGGTGTCAACTATTACCTCTGGTTTCCCTTCAAAACGAATAAATCTTTCGCCTTTTACTGCACCGTTTATGGCCATTTATTGTTTAATTAAATATACGTTTGAAATAAATGTATAGTTATAAATCACTACAAACTTTATTCGTTTCAGAATTAACTTTTGAAAACTCACTAAAAATATTATTTTTATATGACTCCAAATGTCAACTGGCCAAAAACGGGCTTAAGGTGGCCAAAACCGGTACTTTTGCTTATAAAAGCAACGGATTCATTCATAAATCGAAATTTCACAGACTGAATTCTATAACGGATACCGATAAATGAATTCTTGGCACACGCGGGCAAAGGCTAGTAAACGATAAAAATAAAACATGCATATAAACCATAACATATTTTTATTATATAAAAAAAGCGCCATAGTGGTCGGTCCTGCGTCCCCCGCATCCAACGGATACTGTTATCGTTAAAGTCGGAGTGACGTAGTGGCTCTTATGTTCAGACACCCCCTTTCCCCTGGCTGCAATCCACTTCTGGTGTAAATTAGGATTTTCCGGGAAACTGTAATGGAATTAAAATGTTACTTAATACTAAAAAATATTTAATGATATTTATTAGGTGCACAACAGAAAATAATACCCATAAATTGTGGGAAAACAAATATTGAAAAACTGGCAACACCGGACAAAATTTATTCGTAGGTTATGATTATTAATATTTTGTTTTTGATTATTTTATTGATCGAATTATGCACTTAATTCACTTTATTTTAATTGACATTCTTTAGAATACTATCTAGCACATAATAAAAAGGCCTAATAACTGTTAAAAACGTGTTATACTTACGAATGAAAAGATTGTCGGGCAGTTTCATTTCACTATCACTTTTACACCCTAAAATACTACACCGCACCATATTTTCTTCAATATTGTTTAGAATATTGAACCACAAACTTTTTAAAGCAATATTGTGAATATTTTATCACGTTTATGAGTATTTTCCTAGCTTTTTTCTAAGAGCGCGAACAAAATCAGCTGAGCATCTGTCAAGTTTGTTTAGCAAACTACTTTGCTAAACAAACCTGACCTTGAAAAAACCGGCACGCGTGGCGAAACAAAAAATCGAATCATTGTATCTCATTTCTTTACACACATTTGGCGTAAGTTACTCTTTTTCTTGTGCGAATGCGACGGAAGCTATCAATTCGTCTAGGGATTCTCTGTCTACGCTGGCTAACCACCAGTAACCACCATTTTCCTCTTCACATTGCCTCTGATATTATTATTGTTTGTGGGCAGTTGGTGGGTTTTATTTAAGCCAGCTGTTATCTTTTAGTTATTTTGAAAGTTTCTTAATTGTACATAAAAGAGGGCGGTGCGTTGTCTTAGGTTTCGGCCGGACTAGCGTATCGTCCGGACTTTGTTCCATTTTTATGTAAACCAAATTTTGACGATTTCTACCTTGTGGCTTGTGACACTGCGAGAATAGCAGCAATGACCCGTAAGTATACATTCAATATTTGATTATAAATTATAATCGTAAACCGATTTTAGCTATTTCGTGATGGAAATTGATTTAGTCGTAGACTGTTAGCGTTATATTGAATGATCTAATTTCGTAGAACGTTCTAGAGGCTATGTAAGGTAAGCTTGTAACCTGCAATTGCTAGCTTAGTCACATCAACACAAGTAATTAGTGAGTTATTGTTGTAATCAGTTTGCTAAATAAATGTTTTTTGACACATTGTTACACGACTGTTTGTTTAGGTGATTAAAACAATAGGTTGTTATGATTGTATGTACATAATTAAAGCTTCTTTGTTATTTCACTTACTTTTTGTAGAAATTAATAAGTATTTATTTAAGAAAATTATATTTACAGGAGGTAATCAGAGAGATTTGGCTCGCGCCAAGAACCAAAAAAAACAGGCTGAGCAGGCTAAGAAGAAGGCTGCTAGTGAGAAGGGAGGGATGTCACTCTCCGAGAGGAAACATAGGTTGGCCCCATTTTATCTCTACTAATATTATAAATGCGAAAGAACCAAACTGATTTTGATGAAATTTGGTGTATAGGTAGTTTGAACCCCAAGGATCAACATAGGATACCTTTTATTCCGGTAGAGGGCGCCACCGCGCGATAACCTAGATCCGCGCAGACAAAGTTGTGGGCATAAGCTAGTTTATTATATAACTTAGCAAGACTGAAAAATGTCCCATCATCAGTTCATTTTGCACACCAATGTATGTCAAACATAATTTATGCTTGTTAAATTTGCATAATCAAATTATTCCTGAGTTTTTGAAAAGCTAAGTCTATAAATTATCTATTTGTTATATTAATGGGTGACACTATTTCCCGGCCCTACAATACCGACATGGAAATACCGACACAATATTTCGTGTACATGTCCATAGAAACTCTTGTCAGTTGGACATCAGTTTGTATGGGCATGTACAGGAAATATCAGGCCGGTATTTCCATGTTGGTAAATAGAGTCACCCAAATTAATGGCCTCACAAGCAGAGGGTCCTAAGCCGATGAGCTTCACATTTTGTTTTTTTTTTAATTGTTGTGGTAAATTGTATTTGAAATATAAATATACCTTTAGCTTTGTTGTGAAGAAAAACACTGTCATGAAATCTGCACACCTGTGAAGAAATCTAATGATGAGTGTAAAGTTCCCAATCCACACTCAACCCATGTAGGAATTACAGACCAAGTGATTTCATTGTGAGAGGAAGCCTGTGCACTAGGACCTATGGGACTGAGATGATTAAAAGACAATTTTTGGGACATTGTATTGTAAAAATATTTCTCCCCCTTTCGAATATGAGTAGGTACTACTTGCATTGATATGTAGTGGGAGTTAGCAGTGCTAGCAGCTGCACCTGCACCTCATTGCACTTTTTGGTTACTTGGTAATTGGCAGGGACCATAAAATGCAAGAAAAATCAATGAAATGATGTATGACAACCCTAGCACTTCAATAGATTTTGATCGCATTTTATGAACACTGGTAATTGCAGTGACAAAAAAACATTCAAGATAATATTCTTGATTTATATATAGGCTTTTCTTTTTTTTTCTTAAATATTAATCATTTACTTGTTACTGTTTCAGGGATGCTGAATTAATGAGAGAGAAGCAACGGAAAAAGGAGGAGCAGGAGGGTGCTCAGAAACAAGTTGTTAATTAATATTTCATTCTATTCATAATGAACAATCTCATTGAAGTTGAGTTTTCTGCTGAGCTGGAAATGGTTCAAGTGATAACAAGCAATTCTAATTAAGAAATATATATGTTTTAAATTCTCAGTTCCAACATAAAGCCTAAAACACCACACAAAATGTATTTTTTTTTAGTATTTTACTGTAACTAGCTATTACTTTATTGTCCATAAGCCTTTTCAGGACAAACTTAGTAGTAGAAATATCTTTAGTCACACGTATTCTATATTTCAGGACAAACTAAGATTGATGTCCAATTGGTTTTTTTTTTTGTGGCAACCATGTAGATCTGATTTTATAATGTAGATACAATCAGTCACAATATGTTTTAGCATTTATAAATACAAGTAATGACACTCATCTGACTGATTACAATGTGCATGTATGTATGTAAAAACGAAATACCCCATTTTTTTATACAATAAAGAATTGGAATAAGTAAAAGGTACTAGAAAACTTATTTTAATTTTCGGTTTTTTATGGTTTAGGTGTCTAAAACTTGCACTAAAAATAAAATCCCAAACAGTGTAATAGTTGAGTACTCTATAATTAGTTTCTCACCTTCTTCTTCTTAATCACGACCTTGACAAATAAAAGAAGCGTGACAAAATTATTTGGTACCTTTGCAAAAGAATTATAATATGTAAGTATGTAATTTTCAGTTACCTATTTGCACATCTACTTTCGCTGCTGACAGTATTTACTAGTTTTTGACAAAAAGTGACCGAATAAGTAATTAACGAATAAATGAGTTTTCACTAGACGACACAATTTACTGAACAACTTTATAAGTAGGTACAGTCAAGGAAACTGAATCACGTTCCAGGGTGGAACCTCTTCGTAATCAATTTCGCTATGATTTCTTTGGCAGAGTTGCGGCAGCAGCACGATGAACATGACGAGCCTGGATGCAGTGCGGTGTCCAGCAGGCTCAAAAAGTTAATGCTGTGGCGTTTTTTCATACTTAAAAAAATTAAAGCATTTGGTGCATATCATGCGTTTAAGAAAAAAAAAACACCTAAAAGTCATGAATGACGCATTCTCATTGATCAATTTAATTTCATATGCAGCAGAAGGGCTACTCCGAAACACAAAATTCGAAGTTCGTGTCGTGCGATCCCTCTCGCTCTCGTATTAAATAGTATAAGTGTCAGAGGGACCGCACGACACGAACTTCGAATTTTGTGTTTCGGAGTTGTTTCAGTAGGATGGCACTCTTTCCCGGCCCGGATAATACAGACATGTAAATACCGGTCCTGTTTTTCGTGTACACGTCTATAGAAGCTCCTGTCAGTAAGGCTAAACACAAAATTCGAAATTGAAAATACAAACCGAAACATAGATGCACAGAAAAACGTAGTGGTTATATTCTCTTTGAGAAAAACCAGAAAAATAAGACCAACACTGGGAATCGAATCCAGGTCCTCGGCATTCCGTGCCGCGTGCTATACCCCTACACCACTGCTGGTCAAGGGCACAGACACGAATTTCCCTATGCATCACATATCTCAGCTTGTTTTTACTTTACTTTGTAACTTAAGCAGTTACCTAGCGCCATCTATATTGTCTAACTCTCAACGAGAAGCCTTCAATATCTCCTTCGGAACTAACCGTTCACCCGGACAAGAGATGTCGCTATTAAGCAATCAAATTAAATCTATTTATCTATGTTTCGGTTTGTATTTTCAATTTAGGTTCCACGGGATGACCGTAAAAGTAAAAATTTGGAATTGAAATAAAAAATACAAAAAGATTCCAAAAAAACAATCATAACAAAATTCGAAGTTCGTATCGTACCGTCCCGCCTACGCTTATGTTATTTAATACGAGAGTGTGAGGGATGGTACGATACGAACTTCGAATTTCGTGTTTCGGAGTAGCCCTTCAGTTTCTTTGGGCGTTTACACAAAAAACAGGGCCGGTATTTCCATGTTAGTGTTATCCGGGCCGGGAAAGACTGTCACCCGTTTCAGCACGCCCGGGAATGAAATTCAAAAATTATATTCTAAAAAGTATTATGAATAAATATTATTATAATATTGATTGATACGACTTGTTTTCTTAATTTCTTACATTGTTGTCGTGTTTTGCGAGCCATAAATGAATCAGCTGTTAAATGAACACAATAATTAATCAGAAATACCTAAATTACTTGTCTAAGTAGTGTCGACCAACACTTTACAGTAATCGACCCAACACGACTATTGGTAGGTACAGAATAGATCATAGTACAAGTACCTACCTACTATTGGTGAACTTTATCAGGATTCAAGGCTATCCCATGTATGGTGACCTCACTTTCTGGCATTATTATAACAAAGGAAAGTAAGAAAAAAGTGTAACCTGGATATTGTTCATTTATTTGTTATTCACTGATAATTTGTTTGGTAAGTATTAGGTATCATCTTAATCACATAAATTGCGAATAACAATAATAAAAAGGTAGCTGGAAGATTCATAAAATGTCTTCTTAACTGGTTCAATAGTATTGCACACTTTAACAAAAATAATGTTTAATGTCTGTCTAACAAAAAATAAGAAGCATTTAATTTTGACGAGGTTTCAAGCCAAGCTAAGAATATTTTAAGAAGTATTGAAGTATAGTAACCCTCTACCTGTCATATTATGCGTATGAGTGTAATATACAGAATGATGTTGGAAACAAAAAGGATTACTTAAGTTATTTACTAAATGCATGGCCACTGCAATCAAGTGTGCGAGTTTTACTTAATTATGATCCTTTTCCAATAACTGTGTGTGTAGGATTGGTCCAACTCACGTCTCCCTAATCATCCTGTAATATAATCATTAATCATACTGAAAACCAAACAGTTTTCGACTGGTTCTATTTGATGATGTTAAAAGATTTTAATGTAATTTTACTACTTACAAACTAAAATATGATGAATAGCCCTAAAATACAAATGTTTAACATTATCGATTCGTCTTAGTATTATGAGCAACTGTAACAGGTTTTAAAAGCTAAACATGAATGAAGAACAAAGTTAAAAATAAAAAAACAAGCTCACAACTTAACAATGAAATATAAACGAAAAAAATACAACATACTTAAATACGACTGCCTCTATTGTCCATCAATTTATCATATCGCTTAAAACCACAAGACCAATATTATGAGAAAGAGAAATACTATCTTCAGCATTTCCGTCCAGTGTCGGTGTAGGCACTCTTTTTCGTCCTTCTGATAATGTATATGCCTTTTTCGTGTCCCATGGATTTTAGTAAATTATGGTACACAACAGTAAAAGGTGATGATATAATACATTTTCGGGCCAAAATCTCTACAATAACCCAGTATCTTTGAGCAATTTCTGTTACAGACTTATTTGGTTGATTTGGTTAATACCTACGTCGCGATCGTCTTACGTTTAGCTTCGCGACATTTCTTATTCCTCATATTATTAGTTTTATGTTTGCAACACTAAAATTAAAATTGGTACAAAAGTTTAATCACTTTTTAACTAAGGTACACTCTGCACACTATACTTTGGCTTGGCTTAACTTACGCAAACATAACTTGATTGCCTTGGGTGCCCTGTGTACTACTAAACGTATTACGTACTGACCTTTGCTTATACATACACCATATAAATAATATGTATACAAAGTACTTACAACAGGCGAGATTCTATGAATGATTGCAGATTTAAAATCTGCAAATTGTGCTAAAAGTTCGATCACAATTTTAATACTTGACATGTAATGATAACGTAATGATTTCTATTAGTGGGCGCACTTAACACTTTCAGTTCCAAGAATAATGATATACTAGCTTTTGCCCGCGGCTTCGCCCGCGTGGAATTCGGTTATCGCGCGCTGTTCCCTTGGGAACTGAATTTTTCCGGGATAAAAAGTACCCTAATTCACTCTCGGGCCCATAAACCTATCTCTATGACAAAAATCATGTCGCTCAGTTTCGACGTGAAAGACAGACAAACATACACTTTCGCATTTATTATTAGTATGGATTTAAGCATTATTTATCTATATAAGTATATTTATCCGTTGACTAGTATCCGCATAGAACAAGCTTTGCTTTGTTTGGGGCTAGGTCAATTGGTGTCAAGTGACCGATGATATTTATTTTATTTATTATTAACATAGACTGCATTACGTTGCCAGTTGCCACTCGTGTGCAACTTGCTTCCATCCTGTGTAGAAAGGGACCAAACTTTGTCCACGTTGTCGTACGTGGAGTTTCGTTCCTTTTTACGCAGGATGCAAGCGAGATGCATACAAGCGACAAATGACGATGTAGGGCGTTTGACGATCGGTCTACGTGGATAGTAGGATTAGTACTTTGGATTAGTAAGCCTTAGTTTACCTTGGTCAGCGCAACCGACTTCTGCAATACAAATTTATCTGTACAAAGGACCTTTTTAGTTATTATTACGTATTACGCTATGGCAAATATTACGTATTAATAAAACGAAATTAAAGTAACTTTATAAGTACTTCCAGAAATAATTTAAAATATAAAATTAAAGCAGGTATAATCGAACAAGAAAGTGCTTTACCAATTTTAATGACAGTTCAGAAATAAAACAAGATGATTATCATATTGACTGAGTGAAAATGGGATTTGACGTTTTGAGCGCTACAAATGACATCCTTAGGGTGGTAAAGGAATTACTTGATTGACTATAATTACCTGCATTATTCAGCGACTGTCCTACTTATATTAAACTATTTATTGAATCAGGCGTTACTTTGCGGAGGTCTATAAAAATGAACTGAAACAATTACTTTGCGCACTCGCAACACAACCATTCACCATTCAGACGCTGAGTCTAACATCTGGTAGCATGGTGAACGGTTGTGTTGCTCTGAAGATGAGCTCTGTTTGAGTTCGAAACTCGTCAGTGTAGTGTGGTGGCAGTGATAGATGGGTTTGTGTGATTTGTGTGTTCTTACAGTGTGGATGTAGAGGAGCTGCATGACACGCATTTCTTGTAATTTAAACGTAGCTATCATAAGGCCGCGGGTGAGCAAAGTAATTTTTTTCAATTCAGTTCAACTTACTTATTTACTTACTTAGTATGAGATTTGCACGTATTTTGTAAGCCATATTAATAAGCTTATTTTCATCAATTGTCTTTATGAATGTGTTTGCTTTGTATCTTAAGAAGCTAAAAAACAATGCTACTTTGTCTATAAAAATAGGATAAGTTGCATTATTAATTATATTATTCATATTCTATTACTTTAGCAACAGTGATTAGGTATAATTGATTTCTTTTCGAATTCTTCCCGTTGCCTGTACAATTCCAATACAAGGTCTTTAATAAAAGGATGGTTGAACTTCCCTTCGGTGGCTGTAAAGAACTCCTGCAACTTTCTTGGTGCATTTTCCCGCTTCTCATACTCGAAAGCTTGAAGAATCATATCATACCTATCCAAATCTTTGGCAAACTTCGCTTCTGGCGATGTCTGATTCTCATACTCCTGAAAAACAAAAGTTTTTTTTTTTCAATTTTGTTTTATCAATACATTCAAGTTCAGTTTGAA
This sequence comes from Choristoneura rosaceana, assembly GCA_037349165.1. Taxonomy (NCBI): domain Eukaryota; kingdom Metazoa; phylum Arthropoda; class Insecta; order Lepidoptera; family Tortricidae; genus Choristoneura; species Choristoneura rosaceana. The sequence goes on from JAZBNJ010000026.1 coordinate 7,805,372, forward strand.
ATTTTATCTTCCAGTAACTACTAGCATCATCATTGATTTTTATTGCACGTCATTGTATGCATTTGACCATAATGCCCTCTGCTGCATTTCTAGATAGCATAATTTTATGATGTTAATAGAGATTATAGGTGATAGATAATCAATGATAATTATAATCTAAAAATCCTTTTCCTGCATACTTTTAAGCTATTATAATAATACTAGCTTTTACCCGCGGCTCCGCCCGCGTGGAATTCGGTTATCGCGCGCTGTTCCCTCGGGAACTATGCATTTCTCCGGGATAAAAAGTAGCCTATGTCACTCTCAGGCCCATAAACTATCTCTATGCCAAAAATCACGTCGATCCGTCGCTCCGTTACGGCGTGAAAGAGGGACAAACATACAAACACACTTTCGCATTTATAATATTAGTATGGATTATGATAGCTTAAGAGTACCTAATATTATTAAGCTGTTAATTACTTTCATGAAAAGTGTAGGTATGTTTTTTTTTAATTTTAAATAATATATTGTTTTTCCTACTAGGAATCAAGAGCATAATTGATTCTGATAGTTAAAAAAAAGTCCAAAACAAAAACGACAGTTTTGAGACGTTTTTTCCATACAGTCGGCATGGGCGTCATTAAGTGACTCGTAAAATTTGTATGAAAAAAAAAATACATCTTGAAAGAAAAAGTAGGTAGGTAGGTACGCTTTTTTGAAAACGCCCAAATACGAAATAACATCAATACGATGATAGCCTTCGACACCGAAAGTTGGACTTTATGCAAGGAACTCTTGATTGCAGTGGTATTTACGCATTGATGAAACACTTTTTGGACACTTACTGTTAGACTTATTGCAAGGAAATCGTTCTGACAATAATCTAACTAAGGTAAGTAGAGCAGTGATGCTTACGCTAGACGAAACGCTTTCTGGATGCATACTGTTACACTTGTTGCAAGGAAATTGTTTTGGCAACCACCACAGGCACTGATATTGAACTTCACTCACAGAAGCGGAAGGAAGTGTCAAATGTTTTTATCTGATATATTATAGTTGACAGAAACCATATTATTATATTAATATGTTTGATATAAAGTAGAAAGAAAAAACACTTACTGCCCATAAAAAAAACTGCTAGTATAAACCATTATGTTGCAAAAGGCTCAGGCTCAGCATGTGCAGTGAGGACTGTACTACATTTTGGGTCAAGAGCATCTTGTTGATGAAAAAGTAGATATTATGTTGGTATGCAGGTGTGTTCTTTCTATTTTTTTGAGGTCAAACTCAAGATCCCTTACTTAAGGCCACCATGCCACAAAGCTGCCAATGTTTTTTTTACTTTAAGATCAAAAGTTAGGGTAGTTTTAAATCAGATATTGTAGTAGGATACCTTGTAAAGATCATACATCCTATCACCAGCAATGCCAGTGAGCTCTGCTATAGTCTTCATGGCCTCATCCTCTTGTCTGTGCTTCTCTTCAGGTGTGACCCCACAGTGAGGAGTTATGTCTCCAACTATGCACTCTGCTAAGTCATGAACAAGGGCTGAAAACAGATTATTTTCTAATGTAACTACTAAACTGCCGGATTACAAAAATATATAAGAAAGGGAAAATATTAATGTCTTAATAAAGTAGTACCAGTAGATCTGGCAGTTGAGCTGAAATTCCAGGATTTTACAAAATTCTCATGGGAATTCCCAAAAATCACAACAGTCTTTATTTATGTGTATGACAAACACTTGTGCAAAAATGTCCCTAGTCATAGTGATTAAAGATTTTGGAATTTTACTTAGAAAGATCCCATGTGAATATTAGGATAAAAAGTAGACTATGTATCATAGATTCCATCAAATTTATTCCCAAGCTATCCAAACATTTTAGTGTGAAAGAGAAACAAACACTTTCACATTTATAATATTAGTAAGAATCTATTTGCAAGACTAAGTGGTGAGTCCTAACAATTGATATCCCTTTTTATGAAATCCCTTTTTCCGTAAGTATCAAAAGTTTAACTCTGTTTCACTATTGCTTTAAAAAAAAAGTCAGTGATTTATTTGCAAACATAGATGTAACTGATCACAGTGGTATGGTGGTAACAAATAATAAGGTGAGTATCAAAATGCTCTGTTTTGCCTGCAACCATATAAAATTCAATTTGTTAATAAGTTACTTATTATAGATTTTTATTCTACTATCAAACACAAATATTAATCAATTAAAATGATTTAAACACTATATCATCATTCTCAGCAACAAAACAAATTGTAGATCCGCAACATGCTTCATTATTAGTCTAGCCTAACTTAATCTAAACCCTAAAGCAATTCCCGGACCAATGCAAGTATCAATAATTAATTATTAAGGCATTAAAATTTTCATGTAACTATACAAAAATTGAACAGTAGCAACAATTAATAAATCACCAATAAATTGATAAAACCCATGGTTCAATAAACACTTTATACTTCAAATTGAAAATTAGAAAGCTATAAAGCTTAGCCTAGTCATTCAGATTAAAAGAAATGATAGACTAGAAGTTATCATACAATACATTTGTCGCACAGTGTTCCCATAACTAATCCCATTTTACTCAAATCAATATCAAAAGGAACAGGATTCAACTGACTGAGAAATAGCTGCAGTCAGTTTTCCTCACTGTATCCCGGCTGCAATGTAGAATTAGCAACCAAAGAATTTTACTAAGCCTTGGAGAAATAGTAAATTATATACCTATTGAAAGTCTTACCTATCTGTAGGCACCTGAAGCGATCTAACTTTGTAGGATTATTCTCCTCAGTTAGCAGGAATGTCATCATACCCATGCGGTACATATGCCCAGCAATTGACTCGCAGTCATCGATGTCACAAAGCACCCAACCAGTCCGCTTTACGTGCTGGAAAGTAACATGAAATGAGGTTATACTTACCACATTAACATTAAAGATCCGCGTACAATATAGTTTGCTAAAACCAAATAATTATTAAAATAAGTCGTGTTCATCCTCAAACATAAAATTGCAAATTCTGACTTACCTTCAAACGGCCTACTAGTTCCAAAAACTCAAGGATTTTTTTGTGCTCGATAACCAACGCCATTTTGAAAGTTTATTTTGTGTTATAGAATATTTATTGTTTTTCAAATTATGTTAATTTATCGATGAAAGGCTCCCTGACCACTGACCACTTCACCAGCGGTTCAATCAGTCCAATCAGTGAAACTAAACGAAAATGAAAGTTTTGACAATGAGTGAAATGACATGACAATGACAATGACAGGATGCGATAAGGGGAAAATGCCAATCCGCCAGTTGAGTACGTTTATTTCTGTAAATAACGTAAAGTTTATGTAGGACGTAGTTTCCAAAGAGTTTTCAGTAAAAATAAATATGTAAAGTTTAGGTGAAAATACAAAAATAAACAACTTAATGCAATATAGAAACGGGCTAAATAACTTCTAAGTAACGATTATAATCGTGACTGAAACGCACATTTATTTTTTTACTGGCGCGGTAAAATTTAAAACTAGAATTGAAATGATGTGATGGGGGAAGGGGAGGCAAAGTGGGGAGGTGATGGGTCAGGCGCCAAACTTGTGAAGATTGGAAGTGAAATTTCTATAACAGGTATAATTTCTATAGCCAAATTAGATTTAAATACTATTGATTATAAATATGTATGTTAGTCTATAAGGTATTTATTGTATGGCCCTAAGTTGCCCGAAAATAAATGAATTATTATTATTATTATACTTAGGGTTGTCATATACGTCGCCCTTATACCGAACTTTTTTGTCATTCCGTAATTAGACCCCTGAAGAACCGCCATACTGGTACAAATAATCTAATATTTTGTGTCACCATCTCTGGGTCTAGAACTTCCAGTTGAAATTTTTGTTTAGAAACCAATTCATTCGTAACTTTCTCGTTCAATAGCAGGAGGCAACCCTGTTGCACTTAAATACTTACTCAGAGCAGGACAGTTAAGTAGGAACCTATGCACATCTACTTTATCTAAAGAAATGCTAATAAGTTCCAGGTAATCGAAGCAGGTACGTACTTAAATGAAATAAGCAGGCAGTACTTTCTTGTTCTCTAACTACGACTATCTAAGATCTGCATATTGAGCAGGATATCACATTCAGTCTTTCTAGAACAAGTGTGCGTCACGCACCGTGTCGCGGGCCATGCCAATAGGGCCGAGTTTAATTAATATGATCGATGGACGAGGCAAGGCACCCTGTGAATTGCCAATGGAGTCCGGTACCGCTATACAAATTTAAATTCAATCTCCACTACTAGCGGTTAGTGAAAATGTGTGGCTCCTCGCTGGCGGTACACCGATTACATTTAACTCGAAAATGAGCGTTCTAACTTTGAAAATTAGTGACATTGTGCTCGATATGTGGGAAGTTGAGGGTGCAGCAGTGAGCCTGATAGTGATAATTGTTTTTGACTGAGACAGGAAGCTGGAATGATTCTTTTCTTGCTTGCCATTAACTCAGGTTTGTGTTTGACTATAAAAAATACAATAAATAGCTACCACTAGGTATTTATTTATTAGTATGTTTGTGCTTTTCATAGGAAGTACCTACCTTTTTTTTTTGTAGACACGTTTTGTCTAAGATTCTGTCGAATTCAACGGAACGAGTCGATTAGGTATTTACCTACGAGTAAGATAAATCTAGGACGGCTTGCAGAAAAAAAAATAGCCTTTACGACTGTATCTCCTGCCTACTATAATACTTATTTAGCAACGTTTACCACACTTAAGCGACTTGAACCAGGAATTAACTAGGTAGGTACTATACAGGGTGTTCTAGCCATGGGGCTTTAAATCCAAGGTTCGATTCTACTCGCGTAACTGAGCTAAATACTTTATACTGCAACTACTGCAAGTTATTAAAAATATGATCACTGTTAATTGTTTTTTTTTTTCATACAGATCAAATTAAATTTTCAATGTATGCCGTACAATACAAAATTGACAGCACATTGATAAATGTTTATCTTGGAGATGTCAAATAAATGTCAAAAATTTGTTAAGATCCCCGTACCAAGAGACAGCGATAACAGCGGCATGTCTGATATACTGTCCGACACCGATTAAACTTCGAGGCTCAATAAATGATGTAAATTCAAGTAATTTGAAAATGTCATGAAACAAAAGTAGCTTAGTTATGCGAATAGAATCGAACCTTAAATGTAAAAGCCCCATGGTAAAAGACAACCTGTATAACTTCGAGTTCAGTGCTAACCCAGAGTTAAATACCTACCTATAATTAGAATGTACTTATGTAGTAGCGGTAACTGTCATCCATAAACCTACAGTTAGGGCCTTTTTGTTTGTTTGTTTATACTCGTTATTGTACAAAAAGGAAAAACAAAAAGGTTTTCTAAAAAAAGTAAAGTTTTAATACGAAGGCGGACTTATCCCTGCAGGAATCTCTGCCAGTCAACCTTTGCTTCGGGGTTTGGTTTGGTGGTTTCACCACTTCTCGACAAGATCCACTTGCAGGTAAAAATAAATCTAGATTTAGTTGTTAAGCCTGGCTTATGCTGGACAGTACCATACATTTTGACACTACTAAACTAAGCTTAACGCTAACTCTAGATTTATGTGTTTCCAGCAAGTGGCCATAAGTGATGGATATCAGTGATGCCGTCTTTGCTTGTTTTTCCCGCATAAACAAAGACAGCATTACTTTTATCTGACACTTAAAGTTAGTTAACAAGTGGTGAAACAGGCCCTTAACGTTATAATTTTTTAACTCTCTTAAATATCCAAGAGTTTGACACGTTAATCCTTAATCCATACTAATATTATAAATGCGAAAGTGTGTTTGTATGTTTGTGTGTTTGTCTATCTTACACGCCGTAACGGAGCGACGGATCGACGTGATTTTTGGCATTGAGATAGTTTATGAGCTCGAGAGTGACATAGGCTACTTTTTATCCCGAAAAAATGCACAGTTCCCGAGGGAACAGCGCACGATAACCAAATACCACGTGGGCGGAGCCGCGGGCAAAAGCTAGTCACGTTATAAATGTTATAACTAATTAACCGTGGCAAATGTATTATTAGTATATGTTTACGTATCGACGTGCACCTAAAAGTTTAACTAAGGTATATATTACGTTTCGATGCAAGCTAGTTAAAGTTCCTACCGACGTATAAACTTCTATTTGCGTTTGTTAGCATTTGTTCTATCAGTTCCCCGATTGCCAACTCTGGGGAATTAGTTTAACTTCAAATAACAGCAGCTAATTCACCCCAACTCGAGTTGGCGAAACTGCACACGCATTCACAAGTCGAACAGTAACGGTGTTGTCTAGAATTTCTAGCATTAACTTCTTTATACTGTTAGTATCCTTACCAGAGCCAGTTCTGGGGTATGAGCTTACGTTGAAATTAACTTTTAAAGTTTGTAGGACTTGTCTGATCACTGTGGACGTGCGGTCGCGCGGGTGGCGGCAAACGCAGTCCGTATTGCGCAGAATCGAGTTTCGCCATTTTAGTTGCATTAACACATGAATAGGGCTTATAATTTGAAATTGTAAATGAAATGAAATTAATTATTTATTTATTACGTAGTAGGTACTATTGCTTCCCATGACATGTTCAGTTTATAATAATCTATAATATAAAAATGAATCGCAAAATGTGTTGGTAAGCGCATAACTCGGGAACGACTGGTCCGATTTCGCTAATTCTTTTTTTGTTGTGTTCGCTACTGTCAGGAGAAGGTTTTCATGAAAGAAAATTAAAAAAAATACAACGGGGGCGAAGCCGCGGGCAACAGCTAGTTATTAATAAAATTGTGTTCGAGGCATACAATCAATTAATTTGTCAATGTAATTTGTAAACAGTATTAAGATAATATAATAGCCTTGGGGGAGGCCTATGTCCAGCAGTGGACGTCTTTCGGCTGACATGATGATTAAGATAATAGGTAATGATAATGTGTAAAATAATGGATTGTTAAAAATAAATTTCCCTATTAATAAAATAAAACAAAATAAATCTAAACAAGAATTTTATTGTATTTTGTTGCAAACTTACGAGCATACAAGCGGATTCTCTGGGTAAATAAATCCAGTTTCTTGGTAAATTTGAGTACTTGAGAAACTATAAGTATAGTATGACGTCTAAATAATAACATTATAGGAGTAAAGTTAACAATTCTAATATTATTTACGTTTTGTTTAAAAAAACACGAAAACCTCCCATCGTTTAACTTAAAAGTGCATAACGTCAGCAATTTAAGACCTATTTAAAAGTCGTAATTTTTTTTAAATACTATTAAACTCTAACAAAGAGTATAATTATCGTAACATCAAAAGAAGGCCTCTACCTAAATATTATACAAACACGAATAAGCAGGTAATGGCTTTTTGAAATGACGGGCGTTTTTCCGATGGCCTTCGTCTCTGAAGGTCACAGGTTTTTTAAGATTACTGTGCCGTCATATAGCGGCCGTAATACAGTGGTGAGGAGAAAAGGTGTAGGTAAATTATCACTATGTAGGTAACCGCACCATTTTGTATCATTCGCCGCTATATTATGGCCGTTATTCTAGAACAGGGTTTCTCAAACTTATGGTTCCACGTACCCCTTTTTAAGTTTCTAGATGACAGCGAACCTTTAAACTTTTTTTATTTCAATCATCATCATAATATAATATTTCTTTCGATAAAAGGTAACAAATACAGGTAAGTGTCTTACCAGTTTTGTAGCCACCATTAGGTACGTAAATCTTGTCGCGAACCCCTTATCGTCGAATGGCGAACCCCTAAGGGTTCGCGTACCCCACTTTGAGAAACCCTGTCCTAGAAAACCCAAGCTTAAATTACAATTCTATTCAAGTGTCGGCGATACATTGGGATGCGCCGGCGCCGTACGACCCGGTGTGGCTCGCCAGCGTCCAGGAGTACGCCCCTGTGCCGCCCCTCAACGAGACCCGGCTCTGGTGGGACTGGGGATGGGGTTGGGGCTGGGCCAATGAACAGGAAATCCAGTTTAGACTCTTCACTAGGTAATTACTTAACATAAACACATGCGTGTAACGTATATGTGTCACAGAGACGTAGCTGCGGTGCATGTACTACTTCAAACGATTTCTTGGAGACACATTTTAGACAGTCAAGTGCGAAAATAGGTATCTATTCGAACGATATTAAATGATATTGTAACGGATAACTCACGTCTTGAATCGAGTTTAGCTCGAAATGTTTCGGGTTATTTCGAAACCCTTCATTAGTGGAGCACGCGACTCGGCGGCTGCCCCAACACGCGCACTACGCGCCACCGCTCTGCTCCTCGCGGAGCATGAAGGGTTTCGAAATAACCCGAAACATGTCGAGCTAAACTCGATTTAAGACGTGAGTTATCCGTTACAATATCATTTAATATGAGTGAGTCTCACGGTAGTTTCATGATTAAAATCTATTCGAACCACTCAAAAATATGTTACTAGCCTTATTGCGTCGGAATAAGAGTTTGCGGTACATATTTTTGAAACTTTGAATAAGTTCATATAAAAACACTTGACTGTACTGTAATTTAATGAATATGATCAGAGGCCGTATTGCCTAATGTTTTTGACTCTCGTGATCGCAATCAAATGACATATTTCGCATACAAAAGCTGTCATTTTATTGCGATCGCGAGTGTCAGAAACGTTAGGCAATAAGGCCTCAGGCTATAGTTGATAATACCAGTTGAGATAAGTACATTTCTACTTGGAAAATAAAGTAGGTAATAGACAAAAACAATGAGGTAAATATTTCACAAGTTTAAGCGTATTATAATTTTCTTAAACTGTGTAAATGTAAACTTAGTACCTAAGTAATTTAAATCCCCAACTAGGGCTTCGAAGGCGTTGGCTATTTCGTCTTTTGTACTTCAGAGGTATCCTTTTCAGATTAAAACAAAGGAATGCTTTGAAACTGGAGACGAGCGATCAAAAATACCTGAAATAAATAGCTGTACCTTTATTATTTTAGAAATATTTGATAGCTAGTGATTAAATTTATTGGATACTGGATATAATAGGTAGGTACCTCACCTAGCATTATCTGAGCCGCATGCATTCCTTTGTCTTTCGTATCTCAACTTAAACCGAGTAGTTACATATCATAGAGTTCATGAAAAATATTAGCACGGATACATATTATATTAATGAAACAATTTGAAGACTTGTATATAGTTCGTGTGTCTTCAGTAATCTGTGGCTAATTCCGACAATTAATTTTTATCGCATTTATTCGAACGCTGCAAAAAAATTCCAAAATACCTACTCATTTTGCAAAATCTCACAATATTGATCGAGCCAAATCTCACGATGGAGTTAAAGGTCGAAAAATCACCAGAATTGCCTCGCTAATGGACACCCCCTAATCAGAGACTATGTGATAGATATCAGCAGTCACAGAAGATAACAGTAACCTATATAAGAACCAGAACCAGAAGCAACCTAAGACGTTCATGAAATATGGGTTATTCAAATTCAAATTCAAATTCAAAAATTTATTTCGGACCTAAAAATCCACACCACAACATAACATAACATAACTTATAATTCTAACTTCTACCTTATTTTTTCCAGGCGAAATCCATACGAGTACCAAGTTTTAAGAGTAAATGATTCGCTGTCTCTGTGGGATTCTAATTTCGATTTTAATAAGAAAGTTAAAGTCCTCACTCACGGATGGCTTAATCATGGCGACAGCCCTATGCCTGAATCCATTAAAGAAGGTGAGATATCCGTATCATATTTATGGGCCTGTTTCACCACTCATTTATAAATTTTAACAGATATTGCATTGTTCATTCTTTCGATTGGCATCATAAAAATACGGGATGTTTTTTTCTTCTCTTTTATAGAAAAATAAAAATAACGTCTCTCTTGAGGTACTGTGTCTTCGTGTCGCATAGTCTTGGGATACCCTGTGGATGTCATGTAAAATGTATCGATTAGAAATAAAGCAGGCCCAACACTATTTATTCATTTACACCTAACTGTTGATTAGAACTGGTAATTTCTGCTACATTTCGTTTTATACAAACGTCCTACCGTTTGATGCCACACGGCGACTCAAAAGTTCAAAACGAGTTGTACACATTGTATGAAACCAAAACTGCGCGACCGAAGATACACGAATCACATCACAACTCAAAAAATTACGCTTAGTCTGGCTTCACTTTTAATTTGTTTTCTTTCATTTTCAGCATATCTTAATATAAGTGACCTGAATATAATAGTAGTGGATTGGGGTAATGCAGCCAACGTAAACTATATCTTGGCTAGTTATAATGTTGCCGAAGTGGGCCGGGTCCTGACTGAGTTCCTCAATTTTCTCATTTACGAAGGAGTCTCCATGGATGACGTTCATCTCATTGGCCACAGTCTCGGCGCCCATGTAGTAGGAATAGCCGGTGCTTATGTCAAGCAAGGACCTATCGATACTATAACAGGTAAGAGTACGAGTATTATAATTTTTAGAGGCTGCGCTAGCTGACGCCAGCGGGTACGATACAGCTGGAAACTCGCAACTCGAAGTTCTTGTCGTGCGGTCCCTCTGACACTTATACTATTTAATGCGAGAGCGAGAGGGACGGTACGATACGAACTTCGAGTTACGAGTTTCGTAGCAGCCTTGCTGGTAAAATCCGTCGCACTCGACGTGTGCAGTTAAGCACTGCTCGCACTATTTTATAAGCGTTGTTTTTTTTTTATTTGTATCGAAATCGGTTCGGACATTATCTAATTAAGTAAATAAAATAAAAATATTTTTTTGGACTCAGGGTCCATAGTTAATTAAGTATTGAAAGAATATTCATAATAAAAAAAGGGTTTCTTTTTCATTATTAAAAATGGCGTTAATTTTAGCTGTCAATTTGGGTCAAAAAGGTTAAGAACAACTGAAATAGAGCCTAATAAATGCTGTGCGACTGCAATGATCAAATATGTAATAAATAATTTACATGATATTGATTAAATCTACTAGCTGCCAAATTTGCCGGTGCCTATAAATAGCTATTCAGTTTAAAATAAATCGGTGTTGTATCGACGTTCATTTGATATTAATTAACTTTCATCCCAGATCAATTTCGGCTCTTCCTTTACAGCTTTGCTCTATACTTAATCACACAAAGACGCCAATTTAATTATTTTTAGATCATATCGATTCATATCGTATTTCAATGTTCGAAAATACCTATATAAGACTTTTTCATAGTTGTCGTTTTCAGGTTATTTCCACGCCATAAAAATTGTCTATACACAATCAATGAAAATGGCATTTACGAACACCGTGGTTGGCTGTATAGGGGTTTTCAGAGTAAAAAAGAAACTTTAATTCCTAGAAATCAATAAGAAGGTTTAGTCCCGATATGCAGAGACTAAAGTAACATTTTAAGCGCGAGAAGTGAAAGGTATTATTAAGTATTCTTTTTTAGTCCTCAAATGTTCTCCGCTGCAGCCTGCAGTAAGTTAAAGTGAAAAAAAACTGGGTTTCTATTTGAATCTCCTTTTCGTCAAACACTACCCGACATCGCTGTTGCCGTGTAGGAACAGAATTTTAATAGAATTCGTAGTTGGCTGTTTCACGCACAGACGGATCCAATTAAAATTAGTATGACTTAGTTTAGTTTTCATACTGCTGGTTTTGAGTTGAAACTCGTTGGCGCGACATCCAAATAACGTTCAGTTGCTTTTATTTCCAGCTATATGTATTTCACAACTTTTAAACATACTTAGTAGCTCATTAGCATTAAATCACGTAACTGCAAAATTTACCTAAATATTTATTTATTTTTTCGGTTTAAGCACGTGACTATGTTTGACAATTCTTAACAATAAACCCTACACTTACCGCAATTTAAATAAAACCAAAATGTCACACATTTCATGCCCTCGTCGGGTATCCGTGTAGCTGTAGCTACGTGTTAAAATACACTCCTACCGACGGCTAAGGGTCGAATGACAAAGCATAGCGTGTTAAACGCAAGTGCGATAATTCTTTCCTAAATGTCTTGATAAGGAACTAAGGTAGTTATCACGTTCAGGTTTGGACCCAGCACTGCCGCTATTCACGCTGGGTAACAAAGACGCTCGCCTGGACAAACATGACGCCCGCCACGTGGAGGTCATTCACACCTGCGGGGGCTATCTCGGCTTTGCTTCTCCCTTGGGCCACATCGACTTCTACCCCAATGGCGGGACGCGACAACCGGGCTGTACTTACGATTATAGAGGTAAGTGAAGAAATCTGTGACTTGTACAGTTAACGTTATAAATAAGTGATCACTTTTGAACCTTTTTTTTTATTCGACTGGAAGGCAAACGAGCAAGTGGGTCTCCTGGTGGTAAGAGATCACCACCGCCCATAAACATCTGCAACGCCAGGGTATTGCAGATGCGTTGCCAACCTAGAGGCCTAAGTTGGGATACCTCAAGTGCCAGTAATTTCACCAGCTGTCTTACTCTCCGCGCCGAAACACAACAGTGCAAGCACTGTTGCTTCACCTTGTCATTTTAACGTCATTTTTGAAAAGTCATACGAAAAGAAAACAATTGGCTAATTAATGCGGACATACCTAGCTTCCAGTGACCTTTTAGATACAATTCGATAAGGTTACCGTTCCCCAGCCCCATTTCGTTAAGAATATGTGGCATTAGATTTAATTTTTGAACATTATCACGTTTTTGAACATTATATAAGTAGTTGGAAGATAAAAGGTTTGATTTGGATTTCTTTTTTCAAAATTTTCTTTTATAACTTTGTCGATGTGTGATGAATGATATACGTATGCACAATTACATATTTTTTGGGCTAGCCGCTATAAGCTAAACTGCGGACGGACAGACATGACAAAACTACGTGAGACCGTGGTGACGTGAGAACTCTACAATTCGTCGTTTTTAAGCACATTTAAGTCCGCCTTTGTAATTAACACTATGTAACCTTTTTGTTTTTCCTTTGAATACGAGTACAATAAAGAGTAACAAATAAACAAACATTTTCACTGTAAGTTTTAAGTAAATAAATAAATAAAGTTCATGCACACAGCTCGAAAGATTAGTCTTTAATCTGTTTATTTCAGAGTTATTTATTCTATCGCATTCCATGCCTCAGTAGACTGGGTTCATGTTAAAACGTGCCAGGAATGAACCCTCGTAATACCCCGTCTGACCGTTGTCACAGATACTTAACTACAGGCCTAATGCAGGATCTGCAATAAAAAATCCCATATAGGTCAACACGTTAAGATACCAGCACGTAATAAATTCAGATTCCATTGCTGCGTTCTCGTCCCCAACTAGACGCTTCTATCCTTACTAATATTACAAATGCGAAGCTCTGTCTGTATGTCATGTTTAAACGCTTAGAATGCTGAACCAATTTACATGAAATTTGGTATGGTAGTAGTTTGAGACTCTGGAAAAGACATAGTTCCCGCAGGATAGTAATAAATAATTATTGGTACTTAGACGAAATTGCGGGCAAAAGCTAGTAGGTTCGTATTATGGGACATTTATGAGTACATTCACTCAATAATAGACAAGTCAGTCTATTATTATTATTGAAAAATATACTTTTTTAAATTAATACACTTAGGGGCCGTTTCACCACCCATTGATTAATTTTATTTGACGGACAAATTTAATCAATGGATGGTAAAACAGGGGGTTTTAAAAGTACAATGGATAAAAATATGCTTTAAAATATGAATGTGTTTCCAAAGAATCAATTGGAGTCATTTTATGTGCTTTAAATGCGAGTTGCAGAAAATAACTACTATTACCTTAATCAAAATCAAATCAAGAGAATTAAGGGAATTTACTTAAACAGTTAATGTTTTCCACTTTCATATACTTACTTGACTTTGATGTACCTACGCACTAAGTCCGCGTGGGAACGTCTTAAGTCCTTTCATTTTGTGAGGAGACCTGTGCCCATCAACGGGACGTACTTATATAGGCCAAGCTGGTGGCCTTACACTTCATATCCGGACATCCAATTATTATTATCTGCTACTACTACTGTCTGACTACTATTATCTGCTTATCCTCTATTATAATAAATTGTCTTCTTTTAACTAGGTTAGCTGGAAGAGATCCCTTTTTAGCTCGCCTTTGTTCTCCTCTCTGTGTTTTTGTATTTTTATTTTTATGTGCAATAAGGAGTTTACATACATATACACTATTTGTCAAAGGTCTATGCGCCCACAATCGAGCCCACATGTTCTTTGCGGAGTCTATCATATCGGACGTGCCCTTCACCGCGGTGCGTTGCCGAGACTACGACGAGTTGTACTACAACGGCTCGTGTGAAGGCACTGGCGAGACGCTCATCATGGGTGGCTTCGATATACATTATGGGTGAGTAGTATCAGATATACAGGATGTCTATGACCATTGCGCAAAACACAAGGTTCTATTCTACTCGTAAAACCGATCTTTTTGTTTTGTAACATTTTCGCATACTTAATTTGAATTTAGATACCTAATTTATTGATCCTCAAAGTTTCATTGTTGAATCTTGTGGTACGAGATCAAAATTTCCTTGTTACGGGGCATTTGAATGATTTAGCATTAGACATATCTTTACCATACGTATAATAATAGTTCTATTTATATTGCTAGAATACACATACCTACTTCGTATTTAGAAAAAATAACCATAAGTAAAACTGAACAATACATTAAATACCTACCTGACTTAAAAACTTATCTAATACCAACATCTGTTTTAGATACTTATACAATGTTCTGTCGAATTAATATTGCATTGCGTACATAGAAAATTATTTAATACGTGAGTAATCCGGTCAATATAATTTAATATAGAAAATTATATTTAATTAGTACGAAAAAAAAAATTAGGTAACACTTGTCATGTCTGCATGAGTAGAATCGAACCCTGATTTAAGCCCCATGGCACAGTATATTTATATACTGTACCCATGGCACAGAATAAGTAATAGTACAAGTAGCAAGTAGTAGCTAGCCCATGGTCAGAGACATCCTGAATTGGAGCAAAAAAGTTTCCCGAAAACTTTGTCCGGTCCGATGTACGTGATGGTGAGAGAGCGAGCTGATTCATTTGAGAGATTGCTCTTTGTTTAAAAATATATAGTTAAACATAGTCTTGATGTGAAATATTTAAATGTAAACTCATTGTATGTCCTCCCTAATGTGAGTTTAATCTACATACATGAAACTCCATTTCCGTATTTACTGAAACAGAATTTCGCAAAATATTATTAAATCCCTGTCGCTCGACCGTTTTCACTCAAAAGCCAAGCAACAAAAGAAGCAATTTTAAGTTTTCATGAACAGTGCTAACTTTGGTCGCTTCTATGTTTAATTAAACAAAAGAACACTCATTTGTAAAACAGTAATGGCATTAGCTTAAATCTTGGAGATCAACGTCCATTGTTTCGGTTTCAGGAAGGATGGAATTTACTACCTCAAGACTAACGCAGAAAAACCCTACGCTCTCGGGGAACCGACGTGAATTGCGATGAAATATTAATTCTTTGCTTTACCAACTTCGCCTATAAATTAAATTTTCATGCGAATTATTGCGAGGTGCCCGTTTTACATAATTTGTGAGCGACAGTAGGTAGCCGCTGTGTGACCCTTACTTAGGCGAGTTCGTGAGACGACGATTTTACTGGCCATTCATAATGCTTCATGGTGTTTTATGTTTCCATAAACAAACCAATAAGCGTGAACCTACAAACAATAATAATCATGCCAGTAACTACATTAACTTTTAAGTGAATACAAAGTGTAGCTATCTCTGTAATTCAGTATCCGTGCTAGATTCTATACATCATGTCATATGTCTGTAAGTAAATGTGTATTCAATTTGGGATTCCGCCGTTCCACCCGTTTTATATGGATCCGATTGTAAGATAAGCCGCAAGCTATACGCTGTATCTTTGCGCTGGATGAAGTCGACAAATAAGTTATTCTGTTGTTGTACTCGTAGCTGGAACAACTGATGTGTTTAGATCGTCTGGAACATTGTTGATAAAGTTACTAAGTACCTAGATGTAAGCTTGTTTGTAAATTGCAACGATGTAAGTAGTTTACATTGCAAGTGCAGCAATTTTATTTAGTTTTATGTACAAAATAAGGTATAAAAATGTGGCGCTGTTGTAACGCCTTTTTTTATGAGATATCTATTGTAGAAAATTATTATAATTAAGTACTTTTTTAGCTTCCCAATGCCCTTGGAAATATAGCAGAGTAGCGTTTCTTTAGCTTTAATTTTTTTTATTACTTTAAGATAGATCTTAATGGAATTAAGTTACATAAGTATTTATTTTCGTAATTAATTGCTCAATAAATATAACACTAATAAAATAAATATGTATAGAACATATAGATTTTATTTCTATTTCAGTAGTTACCTTTTTTTAATCATCTTTTTATTTTCATAGCCAATTCCGCTATGATTTTTTGGCAGCTGTTGTATGTGATGTCAACATGATACCAGTAACACAATGGTTCCACCCTGGTACGTGATTCAGTTTCCTTGAGTGTAGTATAATATAGACAGTTATTCGCAACCAGCGGCCCACCAAGCTTCTATGAGTGGCCCGCCTGACATACAAATTATATAGATTTTCAACCATTTTGACATTGAATTGCTGTTGACCATCAATGCTGTGGACCTCGACCTCTGCACGTTTGCTACAACACATCCCAAATTACAAAAAAAGGTGACAAAACGGCACAGCTTGTTTTTATGGAGGAGAGTTAGTTATGCAAGATATAACAACAAATTATAAAGCTATCACTCATTTTCTTCCAGCCAATTCCACTAAACCCCCTAATATTATAAACGTGAAAGTTAATTTGCATGTTTGCAGCTCTTTCACGCAAAAACTACTTAAATGAATTTTAATGAAACTTTACAATAATAATATATTTCATGCTTCCGAATAACACGCAGGCTACTTTTAATCCCAATATTCCCACGGGATCAAGATAAAAGTTTGAAATCTCAATCGCTGGGTTCAAGATCATGAAATTTGGCATGGTCGTTTTAAATGTAGCATTAACAAAGACCCCGATGTATTTTTGGAAATTATCACGGGAAATTTTGTTTGTTGTTCTTTCTTACTAAAACGGCTGGACGAATTGGAATTAAATTTGTTTGGTACGCAGATAGCTGGACGTTTTCGTTAGGTACTATATCTTAATGTTTATTATTGTAAGCGTTGATAGGAATAGCATTAGGTGGACTGATAACATCGCTAAAGTTTGTTCAACGGTTGACCTTTTGATGATGGTAATTATTTTTTGCGAACGTTGAAAGTGAAATGAAATAAAATGTTGTTATATCTCGGAGGGCGCATCCAATTCTAGGTAGTCGCACTTTGCAATTTTGCAGCTTTCATGTTCGCATCTATGACGCGCGTCTATGTTATACATACTTGTAATGAAAAGCCAGCCCAGTGCCAAATACATAAATATAAAGTTATGAATAGAACCGAACACATAACTAAAGTCTTTACCTCAACTGCACCTCTCTCGCGAAACTGCAGTCGCGACGTTTGCCAAACCATTTCATACTCTTAGTGTAGAATTGTATGAATTTGTATTCCCGGTGGGGATGTTCTCGAGGCTCCCCCGGAATATTAACCGAGCACTGGAGAAATAATGTGGAATAAACCGTCCGCAGTAGGACGTGCATAAAAGATGCACGGTTGTCATGCAGCTGATGTAAGTACGAGTACTTGCATATTTCAGGACATCAGCGGTAACCTTGTGTCAGTTATTCAAAGCTTACTAACAAGGTGGATATTAAATTTATTATCCAGGTGCCGAGCCGACTATCTGAACCAAAGCTGCGTTGGGGCGTACTGGCTTTTTGCGTAGATTATTTGCACAATATGAAAAGGACTTTTGTCTAAAGTTTTTGTAAGGTTTTTGTATTTAAAATCTGATGATACACCTTGGATAATTTTACTATTCAATCCAATTATTATCTGATCAGAAAGTGCTAAAAATGTAGTGTTGTTGTTGTTTCATATTGTCGTTAGAATCCAACAGGAAAATTCGGAAACCAATCGGAATACGGCGGTCAATGTGAACGTTTTAAGGTGTGCGTGCATTTATCTATGTGTGCATGATTGGCTACAATCGACAGTGACAGGGCTATCCGAATCTCCCCTACCTATTATTGTGGGTAATAAATTAGTTTTTTTTTCATATAAAAAGATATTGTAACGGATAACTCACGTCATGTTCAAGATTTTTTCATTTATCAAAACGGTTTTACTATGTTTATTGAAGCTAATTAAGAGAGCACGATAAACAAGATTTTTTCCGAAAGAATACCGTTGTTTATGCAATACATCAGTATCAGATTTTTTGAGTATTTTGTTCTATCCCTACTTATATATACTGTCTTTGTTTGTTCTATCCTATTTAATTGCCTGTAACATTCAAAAGTAATTTGGGTTGATATAGTGTATACGATCGGGTATATACAACAACACTATACTTGGTTTGGACATGTATTTAACTAAATGTAAACAAAACAACGTCAATTGCTGTATTAAATATTGAAATTCCCCCATTAAACTATCTAAACATTTTCATTTCTGTATTGAAATACACTAGTCTAGTTTGAATTGCAATGATAGGTATGTAAAATGTTTAAAATCCTTGAATTTACCAAGTCTGGAAGCTGAAGTTTGTTTACATTTAGTTAAATACCTATCCAAGCATAGAGTTATTTGCGTAAACACTGTTCGTGAAAAGGCACATTATATTGTAAAGGTACATATATTGTTTACGGACTTGTATATGAACCCAGAACGAGAGCGTATCTATCACTAGAGTATCACGAATTTGGAATAAACCGTTTTCAAAATACCTACTTACGAGCGTAAAATAATAAATTCACATTTAAAACCGTAGAGTCATTATTTTGATAGTAGTCGCTTATACGATACTTTGTTAGTGATGATAAAGCGCTTATAGATTAAGCTTAAAGACGTATTTAAGAGCACACGTGCCTTTGTCATTCATAATAGGTACATGATTAACAATTAGCCAAAATTGAATGTAATAGGTGAAACCCCTTCTTAAATTTACCTGTTTAATTAATCACAATGTTCTTGACAACTTCTTTATCAAGTTTTTGAAAGAGATTGTAAGCTCATAGCGTAACTATTAGAAGAAAATTGGCAATGGATTCGTATTAAAAGTTATTTAAAAAAGAAAAAAAAGGGGTTTCATGTATATACCTCCGAATTTAAAGTGACCACTATCAATTACTGAATCAGCTAAATTGGTACCTGGGCAATACGAGCGTTTCAACAGCCTCATTTTCATGGTCACATTTTTTTAGGAATGAGAGAGAGAGAGAGAGAGAGAGAGAGAGAGAGAGAGAGAGAGAGAGAGAGAGAAATAATAATAATAATAGAGAAGAAGTAATAAGTATTATTATTCCTTTTGTTTTTTTTTTTGATATTTTGTTTTTTTGTTTTCTTTATTAATTTTTCATTTAAGTTTTAATTTGATTTATTTGATTTGTAATTTATTGATTGTATTGATTGTGATTTTTAATTTTCTCTTAGTTATGCATAGTTTATTTTATTAAAGAAAACATCGAATAGTATATACCTATTGGGGCCAGTATAATATCGCAGTAACGCTGTTTTTAGTGGGAATGGGCTGTAGAACTTCGCGATATTTTCAATTATTTTTTGGACGTCTTATGCTTCTACTACATAACCTGAATACTGTCATAGAATCTTTGACCATGTCGACAAACTGATCACCGATTAAAAATCATCATGAAATAAAACTCGTCATTAAAATAATCACTATACGTTTAATTTGATTATATACATATCAGAGTTAATTTAAAGCTTATGTCAGCGTGTGTCGTGAAAATTGTGGAGAAACAAACTATCCGGTCCATTAAATAAATTGCGCTCCTTTTGAGAGCTCCCCACAAAGAACACGTGGCGGGATGTCTTCCTAGACGTGGAGTTACGAGGATACGGAATTTTCATTGGTTATAATTTACTGAGTGCTTCCTTAAGTATTTCTTACAACGTTTATAATGAACACTCTGGGAGCAGAGTGTAAATTACGTGTCCAAGTTACGTATTTAAGTTAGCGAGACATGGCACACGGTTCTCTTTGTTTTGATGCTGTGCTTGGTTATTTTTTCATGACACGTATAAGTGTCATATAATATAAGGCTTTTTTGTAAACAATCTATGTTTTTGACTGGGCATACTTGCATTATAATATAACCTACATATGTACGCCAAAATTTAAGGCAATCTGACCACTACAAGTGGGTCAAATCTGATTAACTACTAGACATATCCACAGACAGTGACAGGTGAAATTTTGTAAAACTTTCTAATAACTTTAATAATATCCTAGTTATTTGTCATGAAAATGCTCAGTAGCTGACACTCAAAGACATAAAATTAATGATGGCAATATTGTCACAAGGTCAACACCAAATACACGCAACGCATGGGGATAAAAAACATTAGTAAAAGAGTAAATTAGTAGGTAGTTAATACTTCTGTACATAATACTATTTAACTAGTTAGGTCCGTAATAAAAAAAGAACACTACGAAAAAAATATCAGATGCGACCCTTGTTCGATTTCAATATACATGTGCCTAAATTTAAATAAATCATCGCCCAAGGGGTTAGAAATTAGAATAACGCATGCAACAGCAACCGACGGCATATCATATTCCACTGATATGTGCGTACGATGTAACAATCAAATTAATGTATCTAATTATGGTGTAATGTAAAATTTTAGTCACACAAATGATCACGTACACGCAACTCAGCTAAATGAAAATGATCCCATTACATGATATTAGCTAATACAGTAAACACTGCAGGTTTACACGCTTTGCGTCCCCCATACAAACAGCACATAGAGCACACGTTTGAGGCATTATGAGGACACAGTACAGCAAAGAATTGTCATAGGTATACATATTGTTACGTTTATTTCGATTTTCTGTTCTGAAATCTGAGTTTTGGGAATTGGGTAGATGCCTAGCTATATGCATGTCCATAATTATTTGTTTAATTGACAAAAGAAAAAGTACGTGTCCGATATTTTTTGAAAATTTAACTGACGTACTAATTATAAATTAAGAATTTAGCGTTTTTAGGGTTCCGGAGCCAAAATGGCAAAAACGGAACCCTTATAGTTTCGCCATGTCTGTCTGTCTGTCTGTCCGTCCGCGGCGTTGTTCAGGGACTATCAATGCTAGCAAGCTGTAATTTTGCACGAATGTATACGTAAACTATGCCGACAAAATAAATGGTGCAATAAAAAAACAAAAAATAATTTTTTTGGAGTACCTCCCATAGACGTGTGGGGTATCGTTGGATAGGTCTTTTAAAACTACTAGGGGGTTGCTAAAACAATTTTTCGATTTAGTGATTTGTTTGCGAAATATTCAACTTTAAAGTGTAAATTTTCGGTAAAATCAAGCGTGCACATCTCTAAAATCTAAAAATTTAAAGTACATGGTGGCATTTTTCCAGTAATAATAGTGCCAAATTTTACATCATCATTTCATAATACTAACAAAAATCGTAACAATTATGCGGCATGGAGACGCGGTTGTCTGCCGCCTGCAGATTGTCCAAATTGTATGTGAACTCGATAATCTAGATTCCGAGAAAGGCCCTCATTATTTATTGGAAGGTTGCCAAACAAATTAATAGAAGTCCTTATAATTTATTGCAAACTCGCGATGGAATCCTTCTTGCAGTTTAAAAGTTAAATTGCGTTATCGTGTCCGCAACAAAGTGGGGAAAGGATACAAGTGACAATTTTTTGCACTGGGTTTCATGATATGATAGTCTCAAAGTTTGTATAAATAAAAGTTTCGATGATATTTAGTGTATTATGTTAAATTTTCATTTTTAATGCAAGTTCTTTTGTAGACTGTACTTGTAATGACATCGAAACTACATGCCATATAAATACAAGTCTGCGGAGATGATCGTGGTTGGACCATCAGAATTCCACTAACAGATTATTGTGTTGTAATCGGACTTAGTTATTAAGTATGTCAAATTTTACGCCATTTTGACCATTGGATGGAGGTGAGTCAAATTAGATTTCTATACATATTTTTTTTAAATTAAGGGGCAGGAAAACTGTTGGTAAGCCGACGCGAAACCGAAAGCCCGAGAAAATGCCTAAAGCGTTAAATTTACAATGAGTGGCGGTTTGGCCGGCCGGCGTGGGCTCGCCTGATACCGTTCCATGTGCTATTGTTCAAACTTTAAAATTCAATGCTAATGGTTGCACTTTAAAAATAATTACCTTCCTTCTCGTTTAATTTTAGATACTAGTACATGTAACAATCAGTACTTATTGTAAACAAAACAAAGGTAAACATTTTCAATTGTTTGTGTGCACTGCAGGTAGTGCAAAAGCAGATAGTTTTCTCATCATCATCATCATCTCAGCCTATATACGTCCCACTGCTGGGCACAGGCCTCCTCTCGGAATGAGAGGGCTTGGGCCATAGTTCCCACGCGGGCCCAGTGCGGATTGGGAACTTCACACGCACCATTGAATTGCTTCGCAGGTTGGTGCAGGTTTCCTCACGATGTTTTCCTTCACCGCAAAGCTCGTGGTAAATTGCGCACATGAATTTCGAAAAACTCAGAGGTGCGAGCCGGGATTTGAACCCACGACCCTCTGCTTGAGAGGCGATAGGTCAAACCACTAGGCCACCACGGCTTATAGTTTTCTACCTAGATTTAATTTACGAGAACGTTATGGTTTATACCATATCATTTTAATTTTCTCTGTTGAAAACTAAAAAAAAAGCTGGTTCTCTATCAAGTGGGAATTTCGGAAAATTACTTCGTACTCATAGGCCATTTCTACGATCCTCAAGGAATAACGTCTGTCTAATTTCAAGTCTCTAGCTACAGCAATTCAGGCTGTGCGTTGTAGGTCAGTATGTCAATCAAATTCCATATCAAATCAGTTAGTCAATAGTCATGCAAGTTATTGTTTTATACGTACCTATATAGATGAGTATTAACTATTTACAGCACCCAGAAACCTGGTTGTTAATATTGCAAATAGTCAGTGTCATTATATTTCAATTTGTGTCAGGTGTCTAGAGCAATACTGAAGCAGCAAGTATGCTATTCTGAGACTGCCGGCTTATTCGTATTTATGTCTGCGACTTGTTTGACGGACTTTGAAGTAGTGCTTCCGGAATTGTACAGTTATTTCACTAGAAACGTCAATCGTCTGAAGCTTTGTATTTGGATATTCTAGTTAAATTCCTATTTCTACTGATATTGTAAATGCGGCAGTGTGGATATTTATGTTTGAATGATTGTTACTCTAACTTCACATAAAAACTGCTCAACGGATTTGTAGATATGAAATTTAGCTCCTAACCAGATAACCTGAAAAAGAAAATTCCATGACTCCTACTGGAATATGAAAAGCCAATTCTTCCAACATAAAGAACCTTATAATTTATTTACGTACCTGCCTATTTATGAAACACCAATAATTGTGTAAATATTTAATGGACTATGATAATCAAAGCTATTTTGACATGTTGGTGGTTCCGTCTTCGCGATAGACTTTACCAACGTCCACTCATTCCGTCGTTCTTTTACGAGCTAGCCGACCCAATATTATGTACTTTTTACAGCCTCCATCATCACGTAGCTATGTTTTACGACAAATATCATTTTATAGCGAAACGAGCACCTCAACAGGATCTTATTACAGTAAGAAAAATAACGAAGCCAAGGCAATGTCTTCGAAGTCCACCTTATGAAAAAAATACGAGGATTTGTAGGAACGAATGGCGTAAGGCTGTAATATTTTATGTAACATTATGTTCAAGTAATGGATGGTGAACGTAACCTTTCAGATAATCTGAGAGCTACACGCTACTTACCTTCATAGACACCTCATAAAGCAATATTATTACTGGATAAGGTTTATTCTTCGAGTGCGTTTCAAATAAAATCTATAAAATATTCTGCCAAAAACTTCTATCCGATTACTATAGGTACTAGATTAATTTTATTCGATTTCAAAAAAATGAGCTTATCAATTCGACCGCTATACCCACCCCGAAACCTAGAGCCTAAGCTAGATAGGGTAATAAATACAAGAACTGTGCAATTCTAATAATACTATCATTTACATACATAGGTACGAGTCGAATTTAATAAATTATAAAACTTCTTTTTTATTTTTTTAAAGTCGTTTAGTTAAAATATGTATACTTACACCTGTATATGAGTATCAATCTGTGCTCCAAATTTTGAGATTATAACTAGAAGTTTGACTTACATAACATTACATTACTACCAAATTAACATTTATTTCATAAAAATACGTAGAAGGTTATAAATGTAAGTACATTCCTAAATCATGACTTATTATTTATTCGTAGGAGCTATCTCAGTATTAGTTAATTTGCTTTTATTTTTAGCATTTTTTTTTCTATTAAAAAGCACGAACGCAAGACTAAAACCACATGTAATTATCCCAAGAGAAAGGGTAATATAAAGTTAGTGGCTTTTAACATGTTCAAGCGTTCAGCAAACTGCGGCTGTTCTCGGAAACTTCAAATGTAAACTCCGCTAGAGTGAACGCACGTGAAGCGAAGATAATTTGAATAATTTTAAAAGGTTCCATTCGTAGTTGAAGAAATCATGGACAGGAAAGCTTGGCAATAATTCCTACCTGCATTGGCGATCCCTTAATTCAAATATCGAACCTACTGTGTCAAAAATATAATTGTGTCAAATATTTGTGATGTGTCACCGGCATTAATTAATATCTGCCACAGTAGAGCGTGCAAAAATATCTGACACGTCTTTCTGGTCCTAGAAATAGAGTCGTATCAGATATTTATGCACGCTTGGTGTGTCAGATAATGGTGGTGGTGACTGTACCTACGTCCTTGAACATTGTAGATTGTGTTTTTGAAGAAAAAAAATCTTGTTGAATTTCTTGCCCGGTTCTTCTCAACAGATGTTTTTTTCGAAACGATGGTAGATCACGATGGTTTATTCGTACTCATAAGTACTGTTTCATACTCGTAGCCTAAATAGAATAAAAATATTTTTAGACTGTCGCGGTTATTATCAATTTTATGAATTTAATTCGGGTTTTGTTCCGCATACTTTGATATTAATGATCACGAGACGACACTGGAGAATTGTGGGTATGCTGGTTTTCTGACTGGCAGTACCAGCATATCCGTAGGTAATTCTCCAGTCGTCTCGTGATCGTGGCGCATGCAACCTTCGTTTAAATCAAGGTACAGTCAGCTGCAGAGAAAAGGTACCCCCACTGTAACGGCAGTATCCATACTACCGCCATTACAGAGGGGTACCATTTCTCTGCAGCTGACTGTACCTACGCGGAACAAAACCCGAATTCAATTCAATTTTTTTTATACCTACTTGCACTTTAACCCGTACCAGAAATCTTATATCTGTAAATGTCACGTGACATTGCATTCGACTGCTGTTGAAATCATCGTGGAACCGAATGTAAAAATTCCATTCCGGCAAGTGATTATTCCTTGACTGTCCCTATATTTTAAAACTTAAATTCGAGAATCGAATACAAATCAAACAATAATATTTACGTTTCAAATGTACCGAGAACAATGGTGGTTTCAGAATTGAATAATTTATAGACGCTTTGTATATTTAAATTGGAGTCGATTTGAAATTTTCACTTTCGTATGGCGTGCCCCAGTTGAGGGTACCTTTTTATGTAATAAATTCACGTCTCGGCCATTTTCATTCAACTGTGTACCAGTCTTACCATGCTTCTTTTTTTTCATCGGTAATAGTGATACGGTAGGTAAAAAAAAGTGAAACTGTAATTAATAGGCTATGAATAACCGGCCTATAGGTGAAAAACTCAAGTAGGTAAGTAACCTGAGGCCGTATTGCCTAATGTTTCTGACACTCGCGATTGCAAACAAATGACATATTTCGCATACAAAAACTGTCATTTCATTGCGATCGCGACTGTCAGAAACGTTAGGCAATAAGGCCTCTGTTGTGAGTATATTAGTAACGTGTCCGTATAAATAAGTCGATGTTCCATATTCGAATAATTATTTAAGTCCCATCTATTCTGTGCACTACAACATACAACATATCATTTACTTGAGTTTTTCTTCTACATAATACTGGCATACAATATATGTATAGGTCTATCATCAGCCTCTATCTGCAATGTTTAGGTACTGATACAAAATGATTCTGTAGACACATGATCGGGATGAACTTTAAACTATTCAGTAAATTACTGTGTTTACACAAAAACACTTTTTAGTTCGTAATGAATATTTAATTAAGTGTTACTAAGTTACATTTCACACAAATGTATAGTCATAACTAACGAAATTTGGCACTCATGTTTAAAAACTTGTACTTATAGGCTAACAGTGACAGTGGGCAGATAAAACTGTACAATTTTGAATTGCAATCGATTAAAAATATAGAAAATAGTAATGCGACCTCGATTGATGGGCGATACGACGGCGATGGGCGCGAGGCGAGGCGAGGATAACTTTGATTCATTTAGGCGTAATCCCGCCCGCGTCCCCACTATCCCATTAGCCGCCCAATTTGTCGGGATCACGCGAAGACTTTAATCTTGCGGTTTGGCGACTTGTCGCTTTTTATTGAAATGACTGAGCGATAAAGTGGGTTTTATCGAGCTTTATAGAGTTGATCTTACATTAATTGGTATAAAACCGTTGGAATTTACTTGGTGAACAGTTGTCACATGTAATGTTTGAAAGTTTCATAATTAAAATACCACCAACGGGACTTATCACGCTTATAACACTCGAGTAATGTTTACCTCAACGAGTCGACGAAATTACAGTGGCCGTGGTCACGAGTTGGTAGTACTATACTTCGTCCATGGTAGTATTTTAATTAAGTATGAGTTGTCAGATGATTTGATTCTTACGAGCAGGAACGTTATTCCTAAGTGATAAAGTTTACTCTAGGTATCTACGTTGTTAGAGTATGAAACTGACCGAGCTCCACTTTAGAGCGCAGCTAGCCAATAGCTCGGATTACTGATTTAGCATAGATGGCAGTAAACTTCTCTCCTAAATACTGAAACTTACCGCTATCCTGCAAAATTATGCTAACTAGTGGTTACAAAACTTTTTAATTATGTGGCCCGAAATCCCAATAGAACTCGCTTGCATTACGAAGTAGATAAGTTATGCTCAGCGAATAAACTTCGGTACCTACCTACTTAATTTCATCAATAATATGTTTACAAGCTAGGTAATTAGTAATTAGCAAACCGTTTTGAAATAACAAACAATAAAAAAGGTCGAACTTAGTAATATTCGCTGTCGCAAGTAATTCCTGTCGGCTTTCCAATATTTGCCCATTACGAACATAATTGCATAGCGAATAGTATATGAAGTTGGAATCGATATCGACTTAACCCAGTTACATTCGGTTTTTCACCGTCTGATACGTGCGGTATTATTTCCATTGGAGAATTACTTATTCTAGCAGGTCAATACCGTGGTGGCAATTTGCATGGTAAAGCTGCGCTAGGCTTTGAGAATTTTCCCGGTGCAGGTTTGGGTGGCCAGCGGACGTCGCGCGAGCATTAATTAAAACAGCAATTTATCTCACTTAGCCGCCTTCACGCTACTTACCCTGAACAGGCTAGTTTTGTCCACAAGCGTATATGATACTGTTGCCGCTTGACACTGAGCCGGTAATCACTTGCCGTTCAGAAGTGTTATTGCTGCTATCTTTGGATTTAAGGAGTTGTTTGAGGGTGGCTATGTAATAATTACGGAAATCGACTGACAGTGATGAGAGTTCTAAGTTGCTATAGTGTTGTAACTTACTTGTAAGTCATGTTTTTGTAAAATGTGCTTTAACAGTCAGGAATGTTGTTAACTGATCATTATTTTAAACCCTTTCTTAAAAAAAACCCCTATTAATCCCGCAAAAATAAACATCTCCATTAATCTCTTTAGCGTACGTTCCATGGACTTTAAAGCGGATGTATTACTACGTTAGATTTAAAGAACATAAAAAAATCCTCGCTTTCATCTAGATCTCGTATTAAGCTCTATGTATCTACGTACCCTTACAAAGCAATGTTTCTTCTAAATAGAAAAGTTTTAATTTGGTGTGGCGCGCTGCGCGGCGACAGTACCTAACAGTGTACAAAACAAAAGGTACCTGTACCCAGCTGCCACTCCGACAGAATGGAGCTCAACGGACGTTTCAGAGTTCTACGAACTTCACCTTCGTTATACCTGCTATTTTACGTACACAAATATACAAAGCTATATATGTATAGTAGCTTAAGCTCATTAAATAAGTCAAACGCTTAAACTTTATAATTTAGATTGTATTTATATAGTAGGTACAGAAGATTCTCCTATTTTTAACAGTCTGCAAAAAAAGGAGGAGGTTATCAAGTCGGTTGTATTTTTTTTTATGTTAGTTACCTCAGAAGTCCGTCATTTATGAACCGATTTGAAATTTTTTTTTAGTTCTTTTAGCCTTCAATTAAGTAAAATATTTTTATTAAAGTATGTACAAGATGGACCAAAGGTTCCGGGAACTGCTTTAGCTTTGGTATGGACTTTGATAGCATTGTCAACTGAGAATGAGATCCATTTGATGTTCGAATATACCTTGACGCTCGGCCGTCAAGTGCAGTAGGTTAGTATGAGACAGGATTGAACCCCGGAACCTAATAAAATATATATTTTTTAAAAATACACATACCCCATTATTCATAAGTGTTCCTTAAAATTATCCTTTGTTTTTATCTGTCACTTTAATATAGTTTTATTCTTGAAAGTAAAATAATAATAAACTACTTATATTAAATAAACTGAAAATATTAGTCAAGTAAGACTACAAGTACTTACCGACTGCGTGGAGGAACTTTTTAAATAGCCTATGATAATTATCAAGAAGTACGAAAAGTTAGTGAAAGATAACGGAAGAAGGAAGATTAACTAATTACTCTCGGAGATAGAAAAACTTGCTGTTCAGACAAGAAATATAACAGAGCTGAAGAGATAAGATATCGTAAAAAAATAACGTTATATTTGCATCTTCTCTCCCGTGAAAACGTAAAAAATTGTCTGTAGAGAGAGTTTCACATGTTTTGTCACAATGTGACGTACAAATTTTTTTAGCTTACAGATAAAAAAACTACATACCGTCTGCACACACATACTGTCTGTCTGTCTACATACTGTCGCTACATACCGTGGAAATTTCAAAATTCCCTTGATAACTCCATAATCTTCAAAGAATATATCTGCTGAATTTCAATCTCTATCTCCAGTGGTTTATTCTAAGCGTTATCTGTGAATCAGCCAAGAAATCAGTCCAAGTTAAAAATCTTTTATGGGTATAATAGAAGTACAACAATTTCGTGTTGAACCCAACACTATGTCATGAGAGTCCCGATTCAAAAAAACCTTATCCACACTATACTAATAATAATACAAATAACTTGGACGGTACAAACTCTACAGCAAAAAAATACAAAGACTTCCACGGTAAGGACATACCTACTGCTGCCTCTACTAAAAATAAGAAAAAAATATTATAATTCAAATGCTGATATTGTACACTTTAGATCAACTGAACGTGTGTTACGTGGTATTGATGAGAAAATACAAAACTTTAATAAGGGTGACTGCGGCATAATTATGTGTGGGGGCAGTGATTTCAAAATCAACTCAATGAGTAGTGTCATGAGTGTCCTAGAATGCATGAGTTTATCATGTAAGAGTTATTGATAATAAATTATTTTGAGTCTGATTCACAGAAAATTGGGCAAAAAGAATGTTTATTTTCTTTAATAAATTTAACTATATTATAACAAATCTTTGTACCTAGGCAGGCGGCACCGTGTCTAACCAAGTTATTTATTTACTAGGAATCAAAGCTAAATCTCAGGTATAAAAATATTTAATTGATCAATTTACAACAAATTTTTGATTAATGTCCACATTATTGCGAACAATGACGCTAATCCATTCGATCCTTGGTTAGACTCATGTGGGGTGAACGTACGCAGTGGATAAGTGTACATGGTACGGTCAAGGACTTTAATTCATGAGCTACCATAGAAAAATTTCACAGTAAACGTCATAGTCACATCGCATTAATTAACAAGGATAATGACTTTTCTTTTGAAAAGGTTCCATTGTGGCTCATGAATCCTTGACCGCACCTATTGCGAAAAGTATAGTGAAAAGGTTCCACCTGGTACGCGATTCAACTTCCACCACTGTATCTAGGATAATTAACTACGTTACATTTAGTAAACGAACTGTGAATTTTAGCAACAGCTTCACCGAATTGGCCGACTTTTCAACTCTATTCATCTAGCTAGATATTTTATACTGATAAGATTAACTCGTATCACAGTTAGGTGAATGGAAGCGCATATCATGAGCCAAGTGCGAAACCAAATTGATTTCGCTGTCCATAGGGCTGCCAAATACTACTGGCCCATCCTCCTTCTCATAAGACAAGGATTTACGCGATTATGATAATGAATCTTCAACAAAACTAGATCTCGGCCCATTTCAGCTTATTGTATTTTTTTAAAGGCAACAACGTTGTAAACTGTAAAGTTAGTTCACACTGCAACGTGTTCCGTGCAATATTATGCTAATTTTAAATGCAAATAGCAAAGCATAGTATGCTGACCAATAATCTGAACGTGGGCCAAGTGCCAACCCTAGCGAAATGAATTTTGTAGCCGCGGATGGCAATGAAAGCCGGTTACTGGCTCATGAATGAATATCAATACGCACCTCAATTGCATTATTCAACCACTTATAATCAAAGCTCTTTGCTCATCAAGTATTATAGAGTCATGTAGATAAACGTACGCAGAGAGTAAGTATACGCAATCCCATATATCCATTTTGTGACTAGGGCTCTCAAGATGCTCAAACAAGAATATTGTATAAGTTATTTATAGGGAGGCGTAGAAACACAAGCCTCGGTGGAGCTAAATTATTTACTTGGGTAGCAAATCAAATAGCGACCGAAGTTGCGTCCGGGAGTTGTCGAGCAAACTGCCACACATATTTAGCTTTCAGAGGGCTAAGTAACACTCCACTTAATAGTCTCTTAATGACATTAAGAAAACGTTGGTACAACAGTGTCGCGGCAAGTTGCTCGCTGCGCTGAGGGACGGAACACTCATAATTAAGTTTTCAGAGGAGTAAAATGTGGCTCAGGGCAAACATCAGCGAGCAAACTGGCCCGTGCAACTTCTAGCGCCTTGGTTACCTGTGGCTGGGCTCATTTAATATGCAGAATTCGAGGTGTTTGTTCACCCTGTTGGAGAAACTCATTATTTTCGATAGGTTGTCTTTTTCACATTTTAAATCAAATTATATTAGTGAGGGAGTAAATAGGCACGAGTACTTGTCTTAATTTCTCAAAAAGATAAAGTAATAGTTTAAATAACGTGTGGTACACGACTTACAGATAAAAATTATTTATGACCTTGAAGAACTGTTATTATTAATGCAATATTGTTTTACAAGTTGTGTTTGATGTCTGTTACAAAGGGCGTCATAAAAGCACCCATATCCATTCGATTTTGTATTATATTGCATAAAAGGATTTTTGAAGGCACTCATCGCCTGCGATCAGCGAGTTTACGGTTCATTCGTAGCGAACTATTGATCTACTGCAGCAAGAAACACTCTAAAGCACTTTATGATCATAAACTCGCTTTGTAAGCATATCGAACTGAAATGTTTAAATTTTGACATAAAAGTACTTATTAAGTTAGCCAGGGACAAATAATATTCTGAATTGACATCTTACAATTTAAAATAAATAGTTCATGTTAAGTAAATACTATTTAGTATATTTGTTTATTGTGTTGACAAACATTAACGTGATACAATCAATGGGGGCCACTTTGAAATAGTATATTTTATGGTGAGAGACTAAAACCGAGGTGGCAAGGAAACTCCGAGGGCATACAGTACAACCATAAAACTATGGCTTTGAGTTATGAGGTGAAAACTATATTTTTCACTTCAAACGGTAGAAATACTCGTAATAGGTAAATGACCACACTACAAAAACATAATTTTATATCTTTTAAGTACTCGCTCAATTAGAAAACTGATGCAGGTGTCAGAGCATTAGGTACGAACACTAAGCACTTAATGTAAGTAGGTATATAAGGTCTTTTGCATTTTGTTTGGTTTCATGTCATTTTTAAAACGAAGAAAATGATAACACTCCCCAATTTACGTTCAGTAATGAACTGATTACAAAATAAAATAAACTAATGTTTCCTGGCTTTACATCTTTATCGCTTATATTTTAAATCTTCATTGTGAATCAGGATAACCTCAATTAGCTCAAAAAAAATTAGTGCATAAGAAGACACTCATGAAAACATGGGTAGGTTAATATTTTAAAGCATCAAGCGTCATCAAGGACTTATTTTCCATGGTAATTTTGAACAGATTACACTTTAAAACCTTTTCAATTAAGACATTTTACCTTCTCTTGATTTGATGTTCAGAGAATAAAATTTTAACGTTTAATCCGCTCAAGAACACGAGAAATGTTAATAAAAGTTGATTTTGAACCGTCCCATTTTATCCTCTCGTACGTCACCTGAAATATCCTTAATTATTGGTGCTTAATGAGTATAATGAGATTAAGTTTGTTAGAAAAATAGACATACCTTTAAAAAACCGGCCACGAGCGTATCGGACACGCCCGAGATAGGGTTTCATAGCTATTACGAAAAGATTAAGGCCGTTCCCTGAGCCAAATATGCAAAAGTAGCCCAAGAATGATCCTACTTTTCTACGAAACGTTGATATTTGTAGACGTGGGAAAAATATATATCATTCTTGATTATATTATCTTGTCAAAGACAGCTTTCGATACACGATTCATCACACTTCGCTCGATACAATTAATTCCCAAAGTAACCTCCAATGCGAATTTTTATTCCAACTTTACTTGTTTTTTTACTACGTGACACTATGAAACAAAAAATAGAGAAAAATCTATCATAACTTAAATAGTCCTTTGACAGCTTCCGAATTTCAATAATTTGAGGCAAAATTTTTAAAATAAATAAAAATCGACAAATTCTATCGTAAAAAGATATTGACTTACGGCCTGCAATGTCTATCTCCGTCATTCTTTCGAAATGTGACAGTGACCGCTGAGCGCTCGTGCTAGACGGACATGCACTAAGTTTCCCCAAAAAAATACAAGATTTTATTTAATTTGCCTTGCAAATATATTATTGTAGTGTTACTTGTAAAAACTGTGTTGTGTGTCCTAATGATCTACCACCGTGTGCGTGTGTATTATGGGTAACAAACAATTGAACAAGAAGGAAAAATCTCGAAAGACAACTCATGAGATACTAAAAAACGATGGAACTAACGTAAGTAAAAAAATATATTTAATTAACAGTGAAAATAGTATTTATTTCGTTATAAAATTACTGATTTGCAAATTTAATTTTCTCTGAACAAACCAGAACAAACATTACAATCATGAATAGGTATGCATATAGTTCAGAATTTCACGCGCCACAGGAAAGCATTGGTGGCGTAGTGGTTTCACCGATAGGATATATATTCATATTCAGTCAAATGTGCCGAGAGTTCGAATCACAACTCGTAACTAAGCTTTTTGCTTTTTTATTTTTAGGTAAAAGAGAAAATTTGATATTTTTACAGCCGAACAAAATACAAAATCTTCGGACTCCATCGAGTGAGTATAATTAAATTACTTGACTTATGCTTTTTTATCCCTAGCTACGTAACACAATACAAAACAATTTAGGTATCTTTATTTACAGACTGCAAATGGTGCAAATTTTTGCAGGTGGTAGGACCTTGTGCAAGGTCCGCCCGGATTGCTACCACCATCTTGATCGCTAATCCTGCCGTGAAGCAGCAGTGCTTGCACTGTTGTGTTTCGGCGCGGAGAGTAAGACAGCCGGTGAAATTACTGGCACTTGAGATATTCCAACTTAGGCCTCTAGGTTGGCAACGCATCTGCAATACCCCTGGTGTTGCAGATGTTTATGGGCGGTGGTGATCTCTTACCACCAGGTGACCCTCTTGCTCGTTTGCCTTCCAGTCGAATAAAAAAAAATGGTAACGGAATCTCCGATTTTATCAACCGCTGGCACCTGTAGCGAGTAAGTTCTAATCTCCAATAGACTTTATTTATCCTTATAAATTTAAAAATACCTACCTATCTAGGTCGCACGTAAATTCGTGCGTTGCGATAAATACCTTACTACCCACAGCGGCGCGTACCTACGAAAAGAATGGTCGCGTAAACCTTAGTTTTTTTTATTCGACTGGAAGGCATACGAGCAAGAGGGTCTCTTGGTGGTAAGAGATCACCACCGCCCATAAACATCTGCAACATCAGGGGTATTGCAGATGCGTTGCCAACCTAGAGGCCTAAGTTGGAATACCTCAAGTGCCAGTAATTGCACCGGCTATCTTACTCTCCGCGCCGAAACACAACAGTGCAAGCACTGCTGCTTCACGGCAGGATTAGCGATCAAGATGGTGGTAGCAATCGGGGTGGACCTTGCACAAGGTCCTACCACCTGCAAGTTAGATATAGTGAGTTAAAAAACCGGTGAAAATTAAAAACTGGTTAATAACCACATCGACGAATACAAAACCGGTTAACCGGTTTTTTGCAAACTGTTTAAAATTAAAGTATTAGACGATAATTTTACTATTATTGGTTGTTATTGATGTTAACGGCGTATTTTGTGAGATTTAAATATACTCTCTACTAATAAGGGAAGGTGGTTTACAGTGGATCATGGGTAACAGTGGTCCAGTTTAATGAAGTTTTAACTCATTTATTTATTAAATTGTGTAATAGTCTTTTATCACAAGTAAACACAAAGCTAACCCACTAATATAAAATCACGATGTAAAAAAAAAATCAGTTGAAATTCAGTGTAATCAAGTGTAATCAGTGAAATCGTAAAATTATATGATAGAGTTTCATATCCAATATGCCATTGACTCTCACGAGATCACCAACTTTATTTTTGTTTTTTAACAGTCCTCCACTGTTGGCACACGCGTAGCTTTGCCTTTCGTTCGCCTTCTTGTCGTCGAATATATTTGACGATGTCTCCCCCCAAAAATGCAATTTCGATTCGTCGTAAAATAAAACTTTTGACCACTGCTCAGGCGTCCAATCTTTGTATTTTTGTATCTTTGTCTTATTATTCAGAGAATAATATTATCCTTTGTATTTAATACATAGCTAGAATAACATTGTTTTAACTTCGCGTACCAGATTTGCGTCTAGGGAATGCAAACCGGGTAACAAACCGGTTAAAAACCGGTTATTTATAACTTTCGGCAGTTATTAACCAAATAGGAAATAGTCCTTAAATATGTGTAAATTGCCTAAAATAGATACCCCAGAATAATCTTCAGACTAGAAAACGACGAATATAGCGTAGGAACTTTTTTTTTAAACAAGAATACACACTTGTATTTCTTCGTGTAGTGGACAACAAGAAGTTGGTTCATCTTTTTAATTAAATTTCGTCATCAATGTGCTGATAAAACATACGAGCCAAAAGGAAAAATTACATTGCTGAAACTACAATACCGGTCAAAAGTTTAACTTCATTCTGTGACATTAGGTTTTCACATTAAATTATATTGATATTGAAATATAGCATATGTATACTTTTAATTTATACGTTTCATTGGGCCCATGACTACCCAGTAAGAAAATAAATTCGAGGAATTGTTCTATTGTAAATATAATATTTTCTGTATTTCCTATGAAATTTTATGAATTCCGCAATTATTTAAAATGGGTTCTCAAAGTTGATCTGAGTGTCGAAACTCGTGCTCTTAATGTAGGTCTGTCCAATGAAGGCTTCACGAGTTCACGACACGAAAAATTGCTGAAAAATGAAGGTTTCCTAAACTGCTGTCATAAGTGCTTTGAAACGAAAACGTGATCTTAATTCCAGTCGATTTCGTTTAGGTACGCCAAGTCACGTCAAAAAGCGAAGACAATTTTATTTACGCCCAGAGCAAACGCCGACAAACTCGAACTGCTAAAAAAATTCGCGAAGAACGCAACGCCACCATCAGTCTGTATCCGTTTTGATGGTGGTGGAAGTATGTTACGTAAACAGAATATGGGTAAAAGATTGTAATGGGCTCGAAAATACAGAGATTGAACGCCTGAGCAGTGGTCTAAAGTTTTATTTTACGACGAATCGAAATTGCAATTTTTCGGGGGAGACATCATCAAATATATTCGACGACAAGAAGGCCAACGAAAGGCAACACTGCGTGATGCCAACAGTGGAGGTCTGGGTAACTGATCAGTTATAGTCTGGAGATGTTTTGCGGGTGATAAGGTTGGTGATTTCGTGAGAGTCAATGGCATAATGGATATGAAACTCTATCATAACATTTTGCAACTTCACGCTTTTCCGTCCAAAAAACGAATTTTAACTAATATTTTTTTGTGATGTTTTATTAGTGGGTTAGGTTTGTTTTTACTTGTAATAAGAGACTATTAAATAATTTTATAAATAAATTAGTTAAAACTTCATTCAACCGGAATCACAGAAAATTTCATTTATTTAGAACTTAAATATGTACTTTTTTACTTACTAGGTGCCCGATGGGAACACACAAATACTCCCAAAATATTAAATTCCGAATTCGCTAATTCCGATTTTCACAATTCCTAAGACATATAATTCCGATTACTTAAAAACACGAATTTCATTTTTCCGAATTTCAAAATATCGATTTTTTTATATCCAATTTTTAAAACACCGAAAAATTAAAAACACGAAATGTTATTGGCCTGAAGTACAGTATTCTGATTAGCAAATTTCCGAAATGACATCGCCAATTCGGAAATATGATATTCGGCAAAATAAACTTCGTGGTTTTAATAATCGGAAACTTGAATTTCGAATCTTGAATAAATATCAATTTATTTAGGTAAATTGAACTGCATAGGACAGGTTAGGTTAGAATTGCGTCAAAGCGCGAAGCGCCTTAACTGCGCGGAATAGGAGCTCGGTGTAACACATTGCTGAAAATGAATAACAGTCATTACTTTTTTAGACCAATCTAACCTACCTAACCTATCCATAGCTTACGTTTAGAAGTCGGGATTTATTATTGATCGGTGTAATGTTACTCGGAATTTTGAAAATCGGTATTTTAGTAATCGGAATTCGTATTTTTGACATTTCGGATTATTATTGAGTCGAACTTCTTATTATTCGATGTATTAAAATTCGGAATTTTGCAAATCGTAATTTAAAAAATGACGATGTTTAAGTTTCGGATTTATAAAAAATCGGAATAGTCATAGTAGGACTTTTAAAACATTCGGAATTATAAAAATCGGTATTTTGAAGTTCGTGATTCCGACTTTCGGAATTTCTTAATTCTTCTTTTTCTGAATTTTTTTCGGTATTTATGTAGTGTACCCGTGCCCTATACACCGCAACACTACCTCTTGTTTCGATACTGAGACGATGACTAGTTTGGCAAGCGGGGGCGTAAGAGCAACAACTTCGAATCCACTCACGGGCATGCGTGTAATACACATAAAATTATACCAAAAGATCCACTGTTACCCATGATCCATTGTAACCCACCTTCCCCTATTAATACAGAGTATATTTAAATACTTATTTAAATCTCACAAAATACGCCGTTAACACCAATAGCAACCAAGAATAGTAAAATTATCGTTTTGAAATAGTTTGCAGAAAAACTGCTAAAAACCGGTTAACCAGTTGCGAATCCCTCAATACGGTTATTAACCGATTTTTGGTTTTCACTGGTTTTTTCATTCTCTATTTGCGTCGTAAATTGATTTATCACAAAGTTCTTATAATCTATCGTGCAGGGCTTACTTCTGTTTCTCTCGTTAGTTTTTTGCCACCGGTGCTTTATACAATATGTCCATGACAAATTGTAAATGCTAACACATTTAATATATTTTCAGTTACAAATATCGTTCGATGTGGAAGAAGAGGTTCCTGACAAAACAGTTGATCGAAGAATTGTCGCAGTTATTAGTATTTTTTTTACAAAATTACGATCTATTTGCAATCATGGACCCTTAGAATGCGGTATTCAAAAGATGCAGTTCGTTGGAGAAGTACCTAAAACGTGGGCTAACATCAAAATTTATGTTTCGGTGTAAAAACAATATTGTTTTTTTGAAATAAGAGTTTACTTCATTAAAATGAATATTTAATTTACACTATGCTCTATTTTATTACTTCAATTTGACTTTAACGCCATCTATGCGATCCAGCATGCTTTTTTCGGTCTAGTAATACGTTTTACAAATCAGTGTCCTGTTAGTTCAGTTGAGTCGCCACTTCTTACGTGGCGCTGTTGTATCGGCAATAATCGGCATTGTATCGAGGGGCGGGACGGCTGGCGCGGGGGAGGGGCTCGATTTTAGAATTCGTTTGGGTACGGGAACGGCCTTAAGTAATATTTTTGTAAGGATTTCGTATTGTTTACAGAATCTTCCATGTTTTGGTTTATTTTTCTTTCCATCAGGAGACCCACTTGCTCGTTTGCCATCCAGTCGAATAAAAAAAAAATTATATCTGCTGCTGCTATTTACTCAATGTAAGTACAAACTGAAACAGGGATGCACAGAAAAAAACCAGAAAAAGAGACTAGCGCTGAGAATCGAAGAGCTCTCATCGAGAGACGTCAACATTCCTTTGGAAGTACTTAACCGCTCACCCGGACAAATTAATAATTTGATTAATTATAATTCTCAAGCAGTCTTAGACGCTACAATTTTTCCTTGAAAATTTGATATACTTACAACCATCCTGAATTTTTTCAAAATTATCCACTCAACAGTTTCGATTTTCGATGGGGGGAGAGGGTGGGAGTGCTCGATTCTAATGAAAATTTGCACTTCAATCATCTGGGCAACCCCGCAATGGTTTTAAAATACCTATTCAACAATATACAATACTACTTATATAGGTTAGAAAAAGAAATCACCTCCACATAACGTCTATGGGAGTAGGTACCCTAAATTTTTTTATTTGTTAAATATGTATATTCATGCCAAATTACAGCGTTCTAGTACTTACGGTCTTTGAGCTTAGCCGCGAAAACACAGACAGACGGACATGGTAAAACTATAAGGGTTCCTAGTTGAGTACGGAATCCTAAAAAGGTCTAATTTACAAATAGGAGTTATGATTATGAACATAATCATTCGGAAAGGCGACTTTTGAAGTAAAAAGCGTTCCAAATCCGTTTATTACCTTCAAGGATAATCCCTAAAATTGTTTTGCGCTGCTATGAAGCGCATTGAAATTCCCAATGAAAAAGCCGAATAAGTAAAACTTTTATTATATCAAGGGCATGTTTTACCACTCTCTGATAAGTGCTTGTTTAAGTCTCAAATATCTATAAGGCCTTCTGCTTTGAATAAACATTTGAACAACCTACGTCCGACTGAAACAAGATTTCTAGCCGAAACCGTTAACCGAACCTTCCTGTTGGGTTCCAGTTTCGGCCGATACCGACACCGAAAATTATTTAAACACCTTTCAAAAATAAATTTTAATAGGTAGCATAAGTTATATGGTAAAGAAAAATTGTAGACATCTGGAAATACAGTGTGTTAAGTTCCCAATGAGCAGTGGGCTTACTTGGAAACTATGGCCTAATTGCTTACTCTAAACTTTTCTTCCTTAGACTTCGGTTCTGTATTTTTTGCAAATGTACATACGTTTGAAAATAGAAATAATTTGATCGTGGCATCATGTTATTTTTTATCTTGTTAATATTTAAGAATTTTCCTCAAAAAACGCTCTCTTTGCTTCTCTTGAAAATTCGAAGCATATTTTAATAGGTTGTTTAGAGGATGATGTTTGAGGTTTCCAGGTAACGGGATTATATTACGATCATAATGGTTGGCAAATTAAGGAAAATAGACTGAGCAGTGTGTAAAGCCAAGTTCGAAAAAGAAAATGAACATATTATATCAACTGTGAAACATTTTGTACTTACCTTGTATGTTTCTTTATCATTGATGCCTGGGCTGTTATTTAATAATGTTTTTTTTTTTTCATATTTATAATCATACCATATATTGTTGATTAGAGTTGAAAAAACATACTTACAATGACGAATATGATTCTCCTCTGATCAAATCGGTGTCATTCTTAACTGTAAGACATCTTTAATTGGATTTGTTTGCTGTCATGATTGAGTTTGTTAATCATTAATTCTACATTTTCCTTAACAATAAAAATTTACGTCAACAACTTAGACGAAGAACTTACTATTTTGAGTCTAGTATATTTCAACGCTTAAGTTCCAACAATAACATTCGCTTGTATTGTGTCCTTGCCCATTGTAGTCTAATGTAGTGAAACAACGGGGCGGCCAAGCACCTGTGACGGAGGCGTCCGTTGCATTGTAACGACTTGCTACAACTTTACACTACTGTTTCCTTCGCTTTATTCGTTTTAACGTAATTTAGAGTGCATTTCCTAAAAGCGGTTATTTGTTGGCATAACATTTTTAGCATGACGGTAGGTTACTTTTTAGATACAAGCAAGACCATAGGGGTATTTTGTTAAGCTAACCCCATCTGCTGATATTTTCTGAACTGATTTTTTAGAGACACCTTGTATCAGTACCCATAGTAAATAATTAAAATTTTCAAATGTCATTCTTGTAGGTACCAATATAGTGAATTAGAACCAATTTTTGAATACTGGTGCCCTTTGCTATATTAAACTCAGTGAAATGTTATCTGTACATACAGAGATAGAGACATAATTGAATAATTAGTAGTGTAGTAACAGAAAATAAGAGTAGATAGTATTTTTTCTCACTATAGCATAAAAAGTATCTACCATCTTGTTGATTAGATATGTTGTGACCCAGCAAGGCAAGGTACGAAACCAGCACCCCGGGAATTCGTTCGCTTACATCGTCATAACT
Source organism: Choristoneura rosaceana (assembly GCA_037349165.1). NCBI lineage: Eukaryota > Metazoa > Arthropoda > Insecta > Lepidoptera > Tortricidae > Choristoneura > Choristoneura rosaceana. The sequence continues at coordinate 7,846,490 of JAZBNJ010000026.1, forward strand.
TGGCACAACTTTAATTATTTTGTTACTAACTAGTTTTGGTAACTTGTTTCTGCATTAGCCACTTAATTAAACTTTCCGCAAGGAATCTATCATTTTTGTTGCTGGATCAAGTCAATTAGGTACTAGAGGATCAAATTTACTTAGCTATAACTTTTTTTATTACGTGTCACTTGAACATTTTTGTAGAGTACTCGTATTATCTAATTCTATTCGCATCGCTATAACGATGTACGAGTACATGTATGTGTTTTTTCATTCTTTCTTTCTGTAGAAAATTTAAAAAATTAGTACTATATATATTTTATATACAATAATATAATCAAACCAATCAAACTGTGCCCAAATATGGAAGAGGTTTACAATAAAATAAATGGTCACAAAGATAACGTTTCCTAATAAATTATTAAAAAATTTACCCACTTTCCACTCCGAGTCACCATTCACATGGTTCGACTGCACCCATCTAAAAATGCAGCACAGCACGGGCTTAAATATAACATTTGTCTACCTTCGTGTAGAAATAGTAAACGAAGCAATCGTTTGAACGGCAAACTTCTACCACATCCACACGAAATAATAGGTTACTATTCAGACTGAACCATTGGACCATTTTTTTCGTTGCCGTCCACCATCGTCCGAGGCCAATTAGAAATGTCGCTAGCGTTTATACTTCTGATCCAGTTCCCATTTTCAGGTTTTGATAATTTGCATAACAATAACGCAGTGGCCGCCCGTGCGTAACATAAAAGTTGTTTAAAAAAGTTATTTCGGAACTGATAATTTTTTTCATTCTATAAAATAGGCAATAAAGCAATAAAGAATATGAAAAACACACTAGCATGAAGTTATAAAAGTAAAGAACCTTCAAATACAATATTCTATTTACAGTATAAACTTATAAGTACATACTTATTATAAAAACAGAAAAATACTATATATACCCACGACCTTATGTGTGATTGTGCAGCTCCTCTACACACTAAAAACACAAAAAAATCATACAAATCTAACTATGACCACAACCACACTACACTAACGCGTTTCGAACTCAACCAGAGTTTATCCTCAGAGCAAAATAACCGTCCACCATGCTACCAGAAGTTAGAAGTATAAGCTCATTCGACATTAGAATGAAGGGTTATGTGTATGTTTGATCTCATAACCTGCCTTAGCATGCCAAAATATCCCTAATTGCCTAAAAATGGCTTGACTTTTCCACGGTCTGATACGTGCATTAAGTATCAAAGGGTCTTTATTCTTCTTTTTTTTTGTGTATTGAATGAAAAGGAGTGGAAATATCCCGCTCTCCGCACCACTGTGGCGTATGTCCGTTCGTCGCTTCTAATCGAACGAAGCCGCTCAACGTTCCACATTGTACCAGTAAGAAAAAAACCTCCCCCGAGCATCGTGGCACGAGTCAGCTCTCCTATTGACGGGAAAATTCGCTGGAGCCCTCACAATTTTAGCCTATAGCTACCTGTGGCCTGTAGTTTTTAGGCTTCTGTAGCCGAATGGTCACGAACAAAACTCTGTTATTTACTGTCGCTACGCTAACCATCTGTCTGTGTGACTGTTACAGGATCATATCTCACGAACCATAATAGATTCACAACTACATCTGTGTGTTTGTAACATCGCAAGTGAGTACCTAATATTAACTTTATCAAACTTTTATCGAGTAATATCAAAGTTTTATTCTCTATTTCGCGGGAACTATGCAATTTTCTAGGATAGAAACTATCTTTATGTCCCCGGTACCTATCCCCGAAACTATCTGCATACCAAATTTTAACTAAATCAGGCCAGACGCTTGCAAAAATAAAAATAAATAAATTTAAAAGAAATATAAATTTTATTTTATTAGGGGACGTCCAACAAGAAGATGAGTGGACGATATCTGTTAAACCCTGGGGCCACAGTGAGCCAGAGTTGCGGAGTTGTGGATGACAGAGCAGAGTGGAGATTGTTAGGGGAGGCTTATGCCAGAAGGCACACCGATAATTTTAAACAGTGTGAAATCGGAAATAAAAGGCGTTCTTATTAGGATACCCATATATTTTTATTGCCGCTACAAGAAAAAATAATAAAAGTAAGATTTAATTCAAAATCAGGGGGTTCCCACTAAAAAAAAACCATTGAATCATAATATTAGTGGGATTGCTGTAGCGGCCAAAGATAATTATGAATTATCTTTAAAATTCAGTTATCCATTATTACAGTTCTTAAGTACTTAACGGATATAGCCACATTAATATAGAGCTCCATTTGTCACCCTAAACAAGCACCAATTTCACTAATTACTACTACGAAACGTTAGCCCATAATTAATGGATTAAATTGATTTTAATCTCTTCTCCAGAATCATCCTGTAGGTATTGTTTATTTAGAAAATTAAATAAACCGGTCAAGAGCGCACACCCAATACAGGGTTTCGTAGTTATTACAAAAAAAACAAGTAATATTTTTCGTATTGTCGTCGGAGGTTAAAAAACAGGGATTTAATATCGCCAAAACAAAAGGAACTACGAGGTAAGTCCGACTCCAGTAACCTACCTTTAGGTAAATTCCCCTTAATGAAATCGTAAATACAAGTGTTATCCAAACGGCGACGCGATATCTAAGTCAATTTATTTAAATTAGAAAATACCCCTGAATTACAGAATCCAATTATTTTGTTCATTAGTCACTGGAGCGCTGCTTAGAGCACCTTGTGGATATAAATGTTTATAATTAAGGAAAGCCGTTCATGGAAATAAATCAATACATACGATAATAATAAATTGAGCCACTAATTAAAATTGATTTTTATTACTCGTCAATCTGTGGGTTACTCGGTAGAGTTTAATAACCTAACCAATTTAGAATTCAGTAAAGTTTAAAAACTTAGACATTGTCATTACGAAGTACAATATCTCAAAAATAATTGAAACAATTTTTATCAAATGTAGCTAAGAACCACTTTTACTAAATTCCCTGTGATTTCATTGTAAGTAGTCTTCTTTCATCTTTATTTATGACAAATGCTTTGACAAAATTTCATATTTCTAAAATTACTTAATGTTTGAAATTTTGGCATTTAACGCGCGTAAATCCCGCGCGCTAAGTCCTTGCCTATCTTCAAGACTATGCTTAGGGAGCACTATCTGTCGTCTTGCGTGTGAATGTTAAAACTATTACTTTATTTATGGGTATGTTGTTATGTATCTTCCTATCTACTTGGATTTGTTGTGTATGTGTACTGTATAAATTGTTATGTTTTCTTGATATTGCTGTAATGTAATGTAAATTCACCACCTGCTTAAATTTATTCCTCACTTCTCCATTCCATTGTAAAGGTTGCCTGGAAGAGATCGCTCTGAAGCGATAAGGCCGCCTATTGCTTACCTCAGAAAGTCTCTGTGTATATACCTGTTTTCTGTAATTTTTTTGCTATATGTTGGTGTGCAATAAAGAGTTTTTGTATTGTATTGTATTGTAATCCCAATCCAGTGGGAATATCAGAGTGAAAAGTAGGTAACCTATATATTTGTAGTGACTCATACCGACATTTACTGGTCACACAGAGCAACTGCAACATCCTACATCGCACAATCGACGTTTCTAAGCTCGGACATATTAATACTAACTTCTGATGCTTTCCCATGGACTCAAGTCCACCGGAATAACATTTGCCTGGAGAGAGGTCTCCCTATCCTGGCTACTCTCGTCATGTTATTCCAAAGATCCTGCTATTTACATAAATCCGTCCAGCCGTTTTAGCGTGACAGTAAACACACACATGCACTTCCAAAGTTTTACATTTAGTCAGAATCAGAATCGTTTATTTGCTAGAATACAGTATTGATGGTGTTACAATCATCTTGTGCATTGTATCCAGCCTGCATGCAGGCGTGCAAATTATTAACATATTATACAAGACTAACAAATAATTAAATTTAAGTAAATTTAAATTTAGCTACGAGAATGACTGGAACTAGTGGTTCTGTGAGCATAGACCTTGTGAGTTTTTGCAGAAGTGAAATGGCCGAAATTAATTATTTTTTACGTTTTCAATCCCCATTAGTCCACCATTTTGGATATTTTCCTAAAACTGAAACGATAAAAATCCATATCGCTCCCGAACCGGGTCATAGTTACACGAGTATCGGCTAAAAAACCCACATGCACCGGACATACGAAAGCGTTTATGCCCAAGCTAGCCCTACCTACGAAGTGTAAAATTCGAACTTCAAATGTTATTCAATACGATAGTCAGAGGGTTGGTACGATACGAACTTCGATTTTCGAATTTCGTAGTCCCCCCTGAAACAGAGACGCTTCGATCATGCTTCGCGTTTGCTCCATCAATTAAGTAGTCTTAAATAAGTCACTTCCCACCGTCTCCGTCGTCGTCCTTAGTCACTATGGGACGAATTTTAATGCAGTTTTCTCCATCAGTTACAATTTTTTTCACGTAACATTATACATGTATGCCAGATAGTAGCTACTAGCTACGCAACCCGGATTCGCGCATTTATAGTTTTTTGGAAAATGAAGCTGAAAAACGTGCTGTCCCTTTGATTTTACCTCTTTCTTTTGAAAATTGTATCCGAATAAAGCCTTTATAAGAGAGAGAGAAAGATTTTATAATATAAACGTGCCACATGCTTAGTTTGCGGTAGGCACACTTCCCTAGTCGATTAGCTAAAACCATTGATCATTTTTGAAAACTGACAGGGCGTTATAAACGGTTAACCACCCGCCTCGGCAATCTCGGCCAGCGGAGGCCCTAATGCATCTAATGTCCTTTATAAACATCAGGTGGCAGGTACTTAGGCTCTATCACGTTATACTGGTTCATTATTATTTATAATAATACATAATCAAACTCTTCAAATTTTACCTCTATTCACCTCTAAATAAAAGTTGAGAACACTGTAGGTAATGCATTCAATAGAATCATTGAAGTTTTCATTCTGTAGGTACTTTCAAATTATAATTCGCATAACATAAAGCTCTGATAACAAATAACTGGAATTAACAACGCTCCTAATGCTTTATATTTCGTGTCGCTAAAACAACGAATTGACAAAGCTATTGTGAAACAGTGACTTTAACAAATGTCTAAGTGCTAAGAGCTTAGTTAGTACTCCATCAGCGGACAATGACCTCTGAAAAGCAGACAGTTAAATTGCTTGCGGTTCACCCTAAGTGCCGATATAAACGAGTATCTTCTGAAAGGGGCGGGTTGTTGTTCTTAGCCCTCCGGTCCGGGCGCGGCCGCGTTTCGCGCGAGAATGCTGGATATGCCTGTCTCGTGCTGATAAAGGATTACAACGTATTAAATGCGGCTTATTGAGTATTTTCCTAACAATTTACATAAGTCAACAAATAATAAGACCCTCGTCTTACCCAAACGAGATTTGCAATTGATCTTTTTGGTTGAGAGACCAGAAACGGGGATGTGTCAAAATATGTAAAGTATAAATAAACAATGAACGAAATACGTGCGTATGCATGAAGCTCTATATTGTACAAAAATCATAGAGACAAAAATAGAAAAATAAACACACGGTTAATGTTCTTTTCATATAAAGCTGTCAAGTTCTCTGAAAATCGCATCATGCCTGAAACTATTAAATAAAGCAAAGTTTAAAAATAACAATAGAATTCCGTAATTTTAATACGTATCCTTCCTTATCCAATCTATGTCTAATACTATAAAATAAATTTGATTTTTCAATCAGTTGCGCGCAGAATATTCCCAAAAGTATCTACTTATGATCAAGTTAGAATGCAGACCCGGATTTTATGGATTTCCCATTAAGGCCACATATTGCATTCGCAAATTTTCTTGTACGATACCCGCATGATAAAGTATGGCATAAAGGAACACCGGCTGATGTTCCGTCTCCAATGTAGAAGCGAATGAGGCACAACGTGTGTTTTATTTCGATCCATATCTGTACATACAAATGCTAAGGCTATGACCACCTTTTGCATTTTCTTCTTATTTTATTTAGATATGCATCGAATATATAAATCGTTGCAACTCTGGTACCAGTGGTTAACCTGTGGTACTTGGTGTATTTGTTACGGGATGTAGACGGTAGATATTACCTTTAAAGAGCTCCTGAAAATTTTACGGGTAAAATTAAACACGGTGCTGCTCGCCAGTTCTGTTAGCTTGCACTTGGCTTGGCGTGTCTAGATGCAGTGCCTGCATCATGGTCTACGAGTATCCGTGATGATGTAATGTAATGTAATGATTTATTCAGAAAAATTGCGTTACAATATACAAAATACAATACGTACTTACAACTATTCTATTTAATCATGGTCTACGTCCCGTAAAAATTATGCCTTGTGTATACCTACTTATCCACGAATCATTAAAAACTATAATGATCATTCATTCACTATAGCATTTTACTCGATTTCAAATCTTAACATATTCTAATTAAATAAGGTAAATGGTTGTCTGGAATAGATCGCTTTTAAGCGATAGGATCGCCTATTATCCACCCTGCATTTTGTGTCCATATATTTTTTTTGTTCTGATTTGTGGTGTACAATAAATAATAGTTGTAGCATTGTACTGTATTTTGAAATTAGGCTGGGATATTTCAGCAGTAGGGTTAGTTTGACTAAACACCACCCCAACAAATGTTTTCTGAGTCTTTCTATTGTGGCTCACAGCGTGTTTGATGTTTAAGGTGCACGTCGTGAAACCGAGACTATTTTTGATGCAGTAATTCCACCGAATAACCCATACATAGTCCAATTAAACAACCTCAATTATTAATACATATTTCAGGATTAATTTCATAATACGTTGTAAGGGGTGTGTGCAATTACATCATAACTACCAGTATAGGTAAATATCTTAATTAGTAGAAGGTTAACCGATTGAACAATTTAGAAGTACAGTTGTAGGGCAATAGTTCTCAATGTTCCCATTACGAGTATCCTCGTCGATACGGCCCTGTACTACGAAGTGCAAAATTCGAACTTCGTATCTAACCGTCTCGCTGACGCTTATATTATTTAATACGAGAGTGAGAGGGACGGTACGATACGAACTTTGATTTTCTAATTTCGTAGTAGCCCCCCTGGCCGGCCGGCTGCGTGCGGGAGTCCAGCTTAATTAACATTGTTCGCTGAACACATTACACTCGCCGACGTTCGCAAATATTTGCGGTGATAGCTTACTTCGTGTAGTCTACTGACTCACAACATCCGTAACGAACTTATGACGAGTACGCCCCCAAATTTGACAGCAACCAGCTTGAATATGAATTTGATGGATCGATGTGCACTGAACTCCGAAAGAATAACATAACTTTGCTGATCGTTGATGCAGACTATTTTTATAATGGAAAATGAATGGAATCCCTGTATTATTATTTAATTATTTTTTTTTGTGATTTTTTGTTTAATTGTTTACTGTAGTTTTTAAGTATTTTATTTGTAATTATTTTATTTTGAAAAAATGACTTTCTGCCAAGTTTCTTGCGGCGCATTCTTCTTGGCAATGATGGTCTTTCCGAAAGCGCTGGTAGTTTAAAAAAATGACGTGTAAAAGTGCCCATTGCGGCCTATTTACTGAATAAATGATTTGAATTTGATTTGAATTTGAATTTGAGCGTGGTTCTCGTTTTTTGTTTGTGTTTTTGTTTTCTAGGTACACTCGAACAAACTTACCCACTGTGGAATTGTCAGTGATCTTATAATAGGTTGGAGATTATTTACAATCTACCTATACCATCTAGCACGAGTACTGCCTTTTCGCAACGTAACGTTTGGCAACCTGTTTCATTTCGCAACTTTGCATTACGCAAACTCTGAAACTGCAAATATTTCAGGATATATTTCAGGACCATCGTGTAGAACCCTTTGGGTTAGGTTAGATTAATTTTATAAAAATCCTGAAATATTTACAGTTTCAGAGATATTAAATAGTAGGGAAGTTAAAAGTTGCGAAATGAAACAGGTTGCCAAACGTTATTTGCGGAAACATTAGTAAACCCATCTAACATAATGTTTAATAATGCATAAGGAGAGGAAACAAATGCCCGACAAAATGAAAAATCAAAACAAATACACAAATTCAAAACCGAATGACAACAATTTTTACACATTTAGTAAATCTAAAAATTACTTTATTTTCCGATCATTTATATTGCAATAGCAAGATAAAATGAAGTAAAAAGCTTCGGAAGACAACAAAGTGAGGGAAAAGGGTTGTTGCCTTTTGTAGCATGACACCCATAAAAGGAAAACAAAATAATTTCCTCCTTTTCCAAGTCGGAGAGTAAGTATATACTTCATTAATTATTAATGATCAATTTGACGTCACTTAACTTTTATCGAATGAGTGAAGAACACAAAGACGAAAGAAAATCTATTTTGAATAGAATCTGGTTCTGAAGTAGGTCACGTAAATAAGGGACCGTGGAAATGCCAATAATTTAACCCTTTTCCAGCATCATGTAATTACTTAGTTGAATTATTAAAAAATATTCACAGAGCTCGACTGCCAAAGTTGAGGCTCCAGGAATTTAATTACATACCCGAGGACCTACTAATACCTACTCGGCATGACATTATTAATTACGAAAGTCATTGTTCTAATGTGTCGTATACGATTTTTGTTATAAATAAAAGCCATTATAAGGAAAAAGGAAGGAAATACTTGAGCTCCATTTTCAAGCGAATAAGATTATGTCAAGTGATACGGGGTATGAGGCTCGCTCAACTCGCACTTGACCAGAGATTTAGAACAATGAAATGATCGAGGGTTCGACATACACAGACACGGGATTTTCTTAAAATTGATAATTCGTAATAATTGATGTTTCATGAAAGTTTTGTGAGCACTCTGTAGAAAACAAAGCTACATCATTAGTGTTATTTATTATTTTATCTTAGTGCTGCGACTGCATCTAGGGGTGAGATAATGTATGAACAGTTTACAATAAAAACAAATGAAAATGATTTGCTTGCCGTAGATGGAGTTCCTTTGTGGGAGGAAGGAAACGAGCCCCGCGAATGTTTGTTGGCGGCAAACAATGAGTCTGCAATTTGCGGGCGACGACGGTCGCTTTGTTGATGCGAATCAAAACCTTAACAAAATAGAGCTTTTAGCTCAGCAGAACCGAATTTAATTATACCTCCTAAGCACATAATTATTCTAACCCGCTCCGAGTTAGTACATAATTATGAAGGCGGCTCCTCCCCGATCTTGAGTTCCGCTGTAAACATAATTTATTGAGTCCTAAGTACTACACTTGGAGCCCGCGGAGACAGGTTTTCATTCATTAGTTACAGACGCTCAACACCGCATTGCGTATCCGGCTGACAAACGTGTCCTGGAGAGAAATGATGAAGCAATCTTATTGTTACATTAAGTTGAAGATGATTTAATTTAAAGCAGCAGAGGTCATTTATTTCATTTAAGCAGTTTAGGGTACGTATTCTCGTAGATAATAGCAGTTGTTGCGGGAAAGCAGGCAGAAACAAAAAATCACATTAAATGTTTCCGGTTGCGCTACAATCCCGAAAAACAAAAGTAAAATGGGTAACAAACTCTTTTGGCACACATTTCGTGTTTAGAGAATAAAAGAGAAACCGTGAAAAACTTGGCAATTTCCTAAATGGGCAATTTTATCGATGTTATGTCGACAGCCTGGGAAAAAATAAGGACGAACGGAAAATGAATGTAACGTGGCGGTTGTATCATAATATTTTAGGGCTGCATTAAAGCAGTAAACAACCAACATTTACTATTTCATTCCTATTCAATAAATTCCATTCAACGTGAATGGCAACATGAGATGGCATTATTTTTTACTGCTTTCGTTTTTATTTATTCATAAATTTTAAATTACTTGGTAGTGCCTTGACGCTACCTACACGATTTTAATGGGTTTCACTTTAATAAAGTAAATGCTTAAAATCATTCACTACAGCTACACGTAAAAAGTATAGGATGTGTTATTTATCATACTAATATTACCATAAGAAAGTCGGGCCATTCATCAAAAACTGCTGACTTTCCTTTTATGTCTAGAGGTTAGGGCGAACGCGCAAGGGCGTAAAAGATGGTAAAAGAAGGGATCTACCGCTTAGATTATTACGTATAATTTACTAACAAAAGGCCGGGAGTCGTTAATTTTTAATATATTACTTTACGGCCCAGGTAGAGCTACCCTTGCGCCGCGAAAACACTCACCCGCCTAAACATGTAACCGCGGTCGAGAAAAACTGCAACTCGAGATTGAGTTATAAAGACATTTACAACATTATAGTTTTCAATAAAAGTTTTTCCTTAAAAATTAAGCCTGAAGTTTATTTAAGCGCTCAATATTATCTACGGCTATTTAAAAAAATAATAGGTAGAGTGTTTAATTTGCATTTACAAGACGGCCAGAAAACCTGCAGAAGGACACGAGAACACACAAGATTAAATGCACTCTGTGAACTGTCACGTCTTAAGCATCTAGCCGCTCCCCGCAGCTAAATAGGTATTTAATTTTCATCATCTCACCATATAGGTCGATAATATATACGTCCCACTGCTGGGCACAGGCTTTGTCTCAGATGTTGTGCTGCGAGTGCAGCGTGTGTGTTTAGATTTAGACTGCAGTAGATACAAACGCGAAGATACAGCCTGCGACTTCCCCAGTGGTCACGGAGAGCATAAATCGGTTGCATGTCCGCCACCGTAGGTACAGTGCGAGCTACTGTGACAGCGCCCCGTTCGCTTATCTTAATTGCCTGCGCTGATACGATCAATCTGAGATTTATCCCTAGCACGGCATTCGCAGGACCGGGAGGTAAAAAGTTTAACGATAGCGCATAGCAGCGGTCTTGGTTTTTGCGGATGATTATCAAGACGTTAATCGAGATGGTTTCATTGCAGCAAGTCTTAGTTTACTGCGCTCTGTGTAGGTAAATAACTTTAGTTTTTATTTTGTGGCTGCCTGGCTGATTGGTGCTGTAATTAACCAACAAACAAACCTTTGACCACTGTTGAGCATGAAGCTTTATTCAAATTGAATTCAGTAATATATTAATATTGTATTATAACTAGTGCTAAGTTTACTTTGATCTATATCATTTAGCGCTAATATTGTTTTAACGAAACACGAAAACATTAAGCTTATACCCGTACCTGGAATGCAAATCAACCTATAATTACGAGTAAGTGAGTACTATACTATACCTACATAGTATAGTGAAACATGAGATTAACGTGAGCAACTGCGGTGAATACATGGTTAGAGAGCAACAAAGGGATGAGATTATTAGTTCCTATTCAAATAAACATTTACATACTTATAACGGGCACCCGGTGGTTACCCACTGAGGAGCTTCCTTTGATATGCAGCGTTTGGAATACCTTTGTTAGAGACAGTAGGCCCACCCTAAAATAACGAGGCCTTACGGAAACGGGATTCGATACGATACTTTCTTATTCTCACATAGATTTACTACTCTGCCCTACGAATAAGATTTTATACCCACAATAAATAAGAAATAATTTCCTCGAATACATTTTCCCTTGAGAAATGTTCCTATTACGTCCTGAATATTTTTTTATTATCCATCAAAATTTTAAGCTCTTATTTAGCTGCTTTTATCCAATAAAATGTTTTCGGTGCGTAAATCCACAGAAGTATCCCAAAAGGGCGATGAGTGCGGGATAAGCTGAGGTAAGACCCTAGATTCAGGTAGACATCTCATGGGGAGTTCGCTACTTATTTCTTATTTTTGCAAACGATAAACTACAACCACTTTGAATCCATTTAAAGAATACTTACATCACAATAGTTCACATGGAAAAGCATATATCGAAAAAGGCCTTTTACGATTTCAGTTAAACAGCGCTTGAACTGTGCGCTCTGCCGCGGAACTTATCACGGCACGTAGTCCAAATATTTTCACGAGAGCATTTTGGGAGTTGCTTCAGATGAATATACATATTTTAATGGTTAAAAGGCAAATAGTCGTTAACCGGGCGGCAGTTGGCCGTTGCAGACTCCGTTAATTCCGCGGGTGGACTCGCTGCCGGTTAATGTGTCATGTTAATGGACTTTGGATAGAATATCGGCACATCCATTTGCGTTTTATGGTCTCAATTTATTTTATCTCGCAAGTGCTATTGAAAGAAAAACGTGAATAGTATGGTTGTAGAATTTCTATTACTTTCAAAATAGTCTTGCCTAGTCTCAACTGTTGTTGGCACTAATGAAATGAAGTCGATTAATTAGCAACAACACACACACACACACACACACACACACACACACACACACACACACACACACACACACACACACACACACACACACACACACACACACACACACACACACACACACACACACACACACACACACACACACACACACTCACACACACACACACACACACACACAAACGTCACGCCTGTATTCCCAAATGGGGTAGGCAGAGCACACGAAACGTTACCGCTTCGGAGCCACTTTTATAGCAATTTTAGCAACAATCCCTTAATCAATTATGTCATGTCCTCAAATGAAAAGAATAAAAAGTAATTCATCAGTATTTCACCAACCAAAACGGTGTAAATTGATTTACATCAACTAACAAAAAATACTTGCATGAATGAGACTTAAAAACTGAAAGTTGGAAAGCCCATTACTTCATAATGTTTTAAGTTTTTAACTGCTCTTGTTAGGGACGAGTGGCTCCCAGTTCAGTCGAGTCCGAAGTGAAACGGCGATGCGATAACCGTTATAAATAAAATTTATAACCCTGCAAATGGCCCTCTATTCTGTTAAACTCAATCTCAATTAAAACCCTATTATCTACTCAAATTTGTGGGCACCATGTGCCAACAACTCTGCCAAATAATTCTAAGCGGAAAATAAGTCGCTTTAAAGTGAAATCAACTGATCGGATATGCCGAGAACCACTGCATCTAGAAAAAGTCGTTGGTGTTTATGGACATAAACGTGTAAGTTTACTGAGGATAATTTATATTATAATGCAATCAGTAAGAGACTAACTAAATCTGTGTCTAAAGTGACCGAACTCGACAGCAACGGCGTAAATTATTTGTATGGAGAATTGTACAGCGCCTCTACAAATAATTTACGCCGTCGTTATCGAGTACGTTCACTGTAAACTCATGGTAGTGGTTCTGTATATTCTTCATTTGAGTTTAACTTTTATTGCTAATTGTTTAAGAAAAAAAAAGTCAATCACGTATAATAATATAATGAATAATGTTTTAATATCTCAAGAATTGTTAACACAATATTCTTATTACCTACTGTCCACGTTATCATTACCCAGTCTTCAATCATTCGAGACCTTTGAGATTTTGAATTTCTCACCTGGGGTTGTAATAATTTACCGGAATAAAAGTATAAAGATATGTGGATGTTATTTATGAAGCTTGATGTGAAATTTAAGTCCGCACTTATTTCAATGTGTTATGTACGCTACGTGCCTACGGATCGCTAATCTAGTGACATCGCAACCGAGCTGCGTTAGCTGACGAAGCGATCATGCCGGGCGCCGCGTGAGCACGAAGCACGAGGCGCTGACCAAGCACCGCGCGCCAGCGGCGGACGCAGCCTCCAAGTGTTAGTCAATTGCTAACATCGCATTGGCTCAGGCTCTTAGGTTAAGTTAGGATTAGGAACTTATAAATGTAATTTTTATATTTTAATTAAATTAATTCCATCTAATTGGGTTTTTGGACTCTTCGCCTGCAACTTCCATATTTGGCGCAGTCGTAGGATCCTCGAAGCTAGTCCGCGTCGTGATCGACTTTTCGCAATCGTGCGCGTGCGATCGCGGGCAGCCGGCTTTCAACGCCCTAGTCGAGGATGATAAGAACCTGGAGTCTGCAGAGTGGAAGAGGAATCCAGACATCGATTCACCAAGAACACCAAGGACATGGAATTTATGTAAGTACACTTGAATCGATCTCGTGTTGCTTCCTTTCCTTAGCAAAGTAAGTCACTCCCTGCCCAAAAAAATAAATCCGTCCTCGGAATTTAGGGCCTAGCGAATCTGCATCGAGCAGACTCGTTAGCTATAAAATATTAAGTAATTTTATTTTAAAACGCGTTGACCAATATTAGTGTCAACATTTTTAAGCATAGTTTCTGGCAAAAATCTGCCAAGCCTTTGCTTAAATAATAGTATTAAAAAAATTTGCATACACGCTTACTATATTATCATTAAATGATGAGTTCGCGTGTATTCAATAAAATATTAAATAGGTTAAAAAATAAAACTTGTATGATAAAAGAAAAGAACAAGTATTAGACTTAGAACTTTGAGTTTTATATTTTTATTATTAGTCATTCAGATTCTCCTTATTATCCCCTCACAAACCCCCACCATTAACGATTTCCCATTTTACTTACTTTCACTTTTCCGTTTTATTTTTCAATTAGATTATCTATATAGTCCAAAGTCCATCCTCTATTAATTGATACCCACACCCAAATCCATTAATAGCAACTGACAGCGATTCATATGTACATAGAGGCAGAAAGCCCGAAGGTCAAAACGTGTACCATCAAATCAGCTCCTACTGCATTCACAACTGTACAGCCTGAAGGAAGACACAACAATATACCATCCCACGATCTCCTTCTACACGATCGTGCTTAGCGTTATCGCGCTCATTATCGCTGTGAACAGAAATCGCATGAGGAACTGCTCTGGAAGAACTTCGACAAAACAGCAGAAGCCAGCAGCAACTACACAACCACTACAGTATCCTCTTGACCTGCAAAAGACCTGCCGAGGATCACCATCCAGCAACATTTTCTCCTAGCGTTCCAAAATAGTTGCTGGTCTGAGAGGGGAGGTGTTATGTACGCTACGTGCCTACGGATCGCTAATCTAGTGACATCGCAACCGAGCTGCGTTAGCTGACGAAGCGATCATGCCGGGCGCCGCGTGAGCACGAAGCACGAGGCGCTGACCAAGCACCGCGCGCCAGCGGCGGACGCAGCCTCCAAGTGTTAGTCAATTGCTAACATCGCATTGGCTCAGGCTCTTAGGTTAAGTTAGGATTAGGAACTTATAAATGTAATTTTTATATTTTAATTAAATTAATTCCATCTAATTGGGTTTTTGGACTCTTCGCCTGCAACTTCCATATTTAATGTTTCCATACCACATGATTGAAAAATAAATATTCTCAGGTACGAGTACTACTACAAGTACTATTACTCAGTGTTTTTCAGTGACTCAGACTCAGTTCTACTACTTTAATCGCGTGTAATATGTTGCGGCAGATATAAATCAGTTTTGTTCATGTATTACATTGCTTTTATAATTTACGTTGGTGACCGTCGTGCTTACTACTTGACCGCTTATAAAAATCCCTTCGTCAACGAAACGTTAATTCATTCATAACAATGATGTCATTATTTAAATTATGAATGTAATTTAGTTTTCAGCGTAATGAATAAAGGCACATTATGACTGTTACGGCACTCTTTTCACGCAAAAGCGTAATTTCCCCTCCTTTTTATTCAAAAACCCCCCTAATAGCGTATGATTAAGCTTAAGTGCCACGGGAGCGACAGTCTATTGTAATGAGTCAAGAATTACCGTTTTGGTACAAAGAGCCGAGTTTATTAAAGTTCGGGCTTGCATTTGGTTTCATTTTTCTTTTACTAAACCTACCTACTTCTTACTAAGTCACGACTCTGACACTTTAACAATTATGTGCGTATATTATAAAATTACATAATTATACGCACGCACTTGTGGCGCTATAATACCTACCATACTAAAACTCTACAAAATGGGACGCTTTTACAGCTACAGAAAAAAATAAGTTGTGATTATTTAATAATAAGAATAATTGGGCTAATATCTATTGCAAAAGCATTAATAGAGACAAGACAGCGAAACCCTATTAGCCCATTTTAGGTTTTTTTATTAGCCCGTTAAAGTGTCCCACTGCTAAGGCGAAAGCCTCCTCTTTTCTTTCGTCCCTTTTTTCCATTAACTTTTAGAATAGTTCTTTTAAATCGATCAAGAGTTTATCAAGCAGGACGGTATTCCAATGAATATTAAGGAGATTCCCAGTCAGTGGTTACGTCGGTGTGTCCCACCACGGCAGTCCCGGTGCGGTGTCGTTAAATTGAGCCATTGTGCTACAGAGATCTATGAAGCTATCCGAATAGTTGATGGATCGATTAGTAAACACGGTGACTATATGACTTTCTCATAGCAATGCTAATATTGGCTAAGCCTACGGCGTCACTTACGACATACGCTCGCTTGTATAATCAAAGTATCGACGCAACTTGGGTAGATTTTCGTACGCTGTTCGCACTTCAGATGTACGAGTATATATAATTTAGATCTAAAAACAGGATACAAATGACAAAAAATATCCAAATGCGGTCTTACTCTCCTTCCTACTTTTTCCTACAAGCATTTATTTTGTTCCACCAGCCCCGTGTGTGCATCGGTCGGTAATCAAATGCCGTCTTGAATTTCATCCACTACTAGTACTAACTACTATACTAGTGCCACTAGTGGTTGAATCGGCATGAATTTTGATACTCATTATGTAGTTCGGATATGTAAGTTGAAGTGGCAATCATTGCAACATCGCTCGAAGTTGGGGGAGAAAGCTCCTCAAGTGGCTACCAGGAACCGGAAGACGAAGCGTTGGGAGACCTCCTACTAGGCGGACTGATGACATTGCGAGAGTTGCGGGCAACCAGTGGCTGCAAGTGGAGAGTTGTTGTTCGTTGTAGCATTGCAAGCGGGATATCTTTTTTCGGGCATTGCAAGCGGGATAACAGTGAACTTCTTCCGGCTGATGATGATGACGATGATTATGAAGTTTGGATGAGAATGCAAGAACACTCACAAAAAAGTTTGCGTTAAATTGTTTTTTTTTTTTTACGTTTATTCAAACTGCCAGTTATTTTATTTATAATAAGTAGGTACCTATATTAAAGAATGCCGGATCTTATCTACCTGCCCAGCAGGTCTATAATCCGTTACATTACTGTGTTAAGGGTAGGCATTGCGTCCCCTTAACATTTAAGCAGTTAACTGATGGGCAAGCTGCCGACACACGATAATAACTGGGAAACTTTTTACTCCTGTGAGCCCTATCGTTAAGCTAACTGCTCCCAATTACCGTCGTTTTCGCGTGCTTCCTAAATAACTACGTTCAAAAGTTCACCAACTCGTAATGTATTCGTTTAACTGATAATTTTGTTCGATAATTTACAAAGGGTCGAAGGTGAGTGCGAATGCTTCGGCATTTATTACACATTAAACGCCTCGAAACCTTTATGGGTTTAACTTCAACGTAGCAAACGTACGATAACATTGCAACAAGCTGCTAGCAATAATGTAGAATTCTAGTAAATTTTCATGCATAAGGAACGACTGCAAATTCTGTTCGAACGTCGGCGACATTCCAAAGCACACTGTACGAATTTTGAATTCAACTCGAAATGTATGAAAGATTTGCGACATTGTTAGAATTTATCGATAGAGTCACATACAGACAACCGTGTACTGTGAAGATACTATATAAGCAAGTACCTACCTACATCGCTCTTCTTGCGCATATGCTCGTGAAATGTACCTATCACTTTTTCCACGAACTAACAACTGAGCAGGAATGGTGATATTTTTACGATGACCAACTATTGACAACAATAACTGCCTCATCTACTCAGATATTTATACATAAAATACTTAAAACATGTACCTATTTCAAATAAAATTTTCTATTTAATAAAACAATTACTTCAGTTACGCAATAAGAGCTTCATAATTTTTTTTCTCATAGCAACTTACATTTGGACTCTTATGTCTTTGCAGCCAACAGCCAGTAAAATATATGCCGCGACCCATTTCGAAGTTGTTTAGTAATCTGTAATGCTTTTCCAGCTCTATCAATTTGGCTGGCGAAGTGGAGACCCTTTTAGAAGTTTCAAAAGTTTTTACGATCTTCCTTCTCCTACGTTCCACTGTTTTGGTAGAATGGCTGAATGGTAACAACCAAAATAAATATTCAGTGGCTTAACGATATGCGAAAAGAAGTCTTTTGTTACAGATTGCCGATAGTTACTCCTGAATACGTTCCATAATAAATAATTTAAGGAAAATCGACGCTAATATACATATTTGATTAGAGCCATTATCGAATACCTACGGCATTTAGTCAAATAGATTGTTTAAAAGAATATTTTTTCTGAACTTATAGACAAAAACGGGAATAAAGTAATAGTAGGCTCGCGCAGGGTGTGTCATGGGCAGGGAAAGGTTTTATGTGCGGGCTAATCTGCCTCGGGGGTCGGTGCCCATTAATTAGGTCGGTCGTCCGTTCCTTCGGCGGTTTTTGTGGTTCCCATTGACGTATTTCTTCTTCACAATATCGGTTAGCCGTTACGATCGTGTGTACCTCGCTCAATTTACTGAGGAGCTCCGGTCTTACAAAACGTGCAGAAAATCAATTTGGATTTCTAAAAGAGTTTTTCCACGTTCTATATTAGTTAAGTATAAAGGGCTCTTTTGTCTGGGATCGTCCTAAAGGGCTTCCTCAGAAATGGGGTTAGAGTGTTGATATTGGCTATTCTGAACACCGTTCGTAAACTTAGATTAATAAATTCCATGTTTTTGTATTTTATCTATTCGTTGGGAATAGTGCATATCCGGGTAACTGGCGTTGAATAATTCCGCGTATCTCACAAAGTTAGACAATTTGCAATTTTTCTCCAAATTCTTTGAAATGAAACAAATATGAAATCAAGCATTCCTTATCAAACTTCACATATTGCGGGCATCCAGTAAATACGTTAGATAAGCGTTGTATACCCTAAAAATTTTATCCCTGACAATTTGGGATTGTGATAAGATGACAGTCACAGTTAAGCTTATTTCAGCTGTCACTTAGTAGGTACTTAGTATTACTTTTTCAATTATTAGTGCATCTGTTATAAATATAATAAGGTAAGTAATCGTAAATATATGGAAAACTTAGGAAAAGCCCTCCTTGCACATGAAAGAAGGACTTTTCTTATATTCAGTACTTATTTTAGTGTACATAACTGATACCTATAGATCTTGTGTTATATACCTACGGAACGTCAATTTGATAATATGGTCGTTAGTGATGCTACATGTAAATGCGTTCTTATGTTTTTACCTAGGTATACTCCCGCACATATTATTTTCAGCTTAGGAACTATGGACGAAAAAGAGTACTATGCTTTGTCTATGGAACTACCTACGCTTTATATGAAACGGCCACTCAAAAATTGATAACAGGTCCCAATACCCTTGAGTGGACGTGGTCCGTTTCCATATACTATTTTATGGAGCTGCGGGGTACTCTATGGGTCGGAACGCGAAGGTTAGGGAAAACAAATGAATCAAGAGGCGGCGGCCAACAAAAGTGCCGCTGGAAATAGCCGCAATCAATAGGCCGCCGTAGTTCGAGCCGCGCATTGCTCGCCCTTTTCATATTTAAGACTCATGCTCTATTAATTTGTTGTTGCCAATAAGGCAGGTAATAATTGAATTGTGATAAAACACCTAATTTGCTAGCGCTTTAAATGACACATGTTGTGAAAACAATTGGCCGTGACTTTGTGAACTTTAGTTGTATTCTTTTTTAGCGTAAGCTACCGATAGAATGCCAAACAGGTTATTTTTATTAAGTAGCATTTTAAAAATAGAAAACTGAAACAACGAATTAAAAAATATAAAAATAAATGAAATTAACTTTTTTAGTAGGAAACCCTTCATTTGCGAGCCCGACTCGCACTCGACTGTATTTTTAAAACTTGTTACAATAAAATTACGTAGATAATAAAAGTACTTTTACAGTACAATTTAAAAACATTATGAACCTGTACCTACTTATTTGAAATCGGGTTATTTTTTTATTTCATTTTGATATCGCTACGTAACCGCTCGGAAGCACGCAAATTAATTCAGCATTCATTACGCGCAACCCGGCACGCACATGACCTTCTTCTAAATTAAATCTATCTCCTCAAAGTCAGAAGATGTACAATACCGCCCGCCATGTTTACATGTACATTTGAACGCTTGTGACATCAGTTGCGCGCAAAAACAACCAGCTTCCCGCACCCACTTAATTCGGAACACGTTTCGCTACAATGAGAGGGCAAACGCAATACCTATCCACAGTGCGCGTCACACCGTACTACACATTGATTGAAAAAGATTGATAAAACCAATCACAGGGCTTTGTTTGTTTTTCATTTGGTACGTGTATAAATATCGAATCAATATTAGAAATTTAAATAATGGTGTCACTGTTGACAATAAATATTGAATGTTGATCAACTACAATCACGCGATCGAAAACATTTTGGCGGTTGTTAAAACGTCTCGTTTGATAGATAATTTAATTTCAGAGATAATAATCCCTGTTTTAATGGGCGTGTCGTTTAACGTTTTATTTAACAATTAGGTACGTTGTTTTAATAACCTTATTAAAAGGATAATGGGCTATCAGACCGTTATATTACACTAACAACCTGTAAGCTTTTGTAAAGCTTGCAGCTTTGATGGCCGTTATGGCCCGTTATTCAATTAAATAGTTCTGAGCTACATTAACAGAGTATTGGTTACTTTTTTTTATAATGCCTGGCTTTTTCATCGACGTGTTTTCGATAAAAAAAGCCAGACTGTCTTAAGTCTCTAGAGACTTGTCAGCATATCTAGATCATACGAAAACGTCTAGTGAGTTTGATTACTTCTGAGAATTTAATTTCTGAGATTTGATTTCAGTGTCCTTGCTCATCTAAATGTCAGGGTTAGGCGTCTAGAAGAGGTGATCTTGACGATGGTTTTTTTCTTCAACACAAACTTATTGGGAGCATGGAGCTTTACCATGCATAACGAGTGTTCCAAATGCATTTAATCTTATTTTAGCAATGGTCAAGCTATTCTGTCATAACATACTAAACAAACCAAATTAATCTTTATGCACCTATGTGTACGTAGCTCCAATTGAATAATCAAAAATAAAAATTGGCAAACCTAACGTATTCACATTGACTGAAATCTATCGATTAATGCGTTGTTCGTAATGACAACCATATTACGAATCAAAAAGGACACAATACTTTTAAGCGGTCTTCAGAACACCCTTAATAAAAATTACATGGCAGAAAAACTCGATTTTTGGTACATAATATTCATCACGAAATCCAGAAACCATTTTGCATTTGAGTTAGACTAATTTATCGAGTGAAATGTTTCTATATAAATATAAAAATCTTACTTGAATAATTATTTCCAGGAATGTTTAAAAGAATAATAGGCGTAAGGAATTAAGTGAATTGAAAAGATTGCATAGGATGCGGTTAACTATGGCATTGAAGGCAGAGCAGCCGGCTCTAAAAATACGATAAGGAAGCCATGAGCAGTTGGTTATCGGCCCGGCAAACATAGGACCAACCGTTCATGAATAGTTAAGAGCTGGGCTTCATAGGGTACGAATACACTCAGCGCGGCCTCTGAAAACAGCCCAAGCACAACAATGCAATTAATGTTTATGTGGGTATCACGACATTATCATAAACAGGCATTGCGTAATCAGTCTTCGAGAGGGTCGTTGCATAAAGATAAATTCGTTTCACGGATCGAGCAACCTCTTCAGCTGTCTGTGTGAACTTTGGCTTATTGTGATGGAGGCATGCGCGGTGGGTGCCCGCCAGCCTAGTCGGCACAGTGGCACCCGGCGCGGCGGCAACCGCGCGTCAGAGCCGCGACCGCCCACAGGGAAATCTCGCGCACGTATCGCGGTTACTCCATACTAATTAAATCCAATTTATTTTACCAGACTTTTCAGTGTTTTCATGTGGTTTAAGCAACGAGTAAGGAAAAGTGTTATTTAAAAAAAACAACAGTGAGCAATCATGAGTGGGTGAGCAGATCGTACGTGTTTGTTTGACATTTAAGCACTGGACATTGTTTACTTTTACCGGCAGCGTTCCGACAAAATGAGGTAAATAAAGTAGAGATTTGTTGTAATTGTATCAAGGCACCAATAGAAATCTTAAGATTGGATGCTGTAAATAACAACCACAATAAAACTCCTGAAAATTGAGAAGCAAAGGGGTGAAGCGATAATCTCGAATATTTATTAGACTGTCGTAAAATGATACAACAGGATTTGTTTTTGAGGGTGGAAATTTTTCGTTTCTTTATATCTTACAAACATGAAAGTTTCAATGCAATCGAAGTCATAAAATTTGGATAGTGCTAGCATACGTAAGAAAATTCATAACATTATACTGATGTCGAAATGACACCGACGTCTAATAATGATTAGGTTATTAAAACTTGTTGTTTTGTCAGTAAATTTACTTATAAGATATCTATATAAATAATATCAATATCTGATATTCGTACCTATCTAAAATGAACATAAAGTCGCAAAGCTACCTTCATGATGAAGACCTGTAATTACCAATAATTTTGAGTAGTTACATTATTATTCTTTTAAAAACTTTGTAGAGTTCCGTGCCGGTTGACATTGAGCCTTTAGCTTTCGTTCATACGTTATTGTGCATGTTTGACTGTTACTAAAATCTGGTGGCTAATTTGCTGACTCTATACTTTCGCCCCATTTACAATTTTACTTGTTGTTTTTTTGTTAGATGTAGGCATTATATGTATATTTTAGAGTACACACATCAAAGATTCATTGGTATTGTACGTATCTTCAAAAGCCAAAAAAAGTAAACAAACAAAAGATGGATTTCCCGTAAAACATCGTCCCCAGCATTCAACATGAACAGTTAGTAATTAATATTGCAAAACATTCCTACTTACTAATATTTACTTTTATTTGTACTCGTAATGCTTAGGAAAGTTTGTAAATAATAATACTTACTTATTATGAACATATTTGCGGCTTTTGCTGTAGAAATTTTGAATCGAAGGAGCCCAGAGGCACAAGAACTTTTCGAACAATAAAAAATAATATTATAAATTACCAATGACCATAGGACTGGTACATTTTTCGCCCAACGTATTAGGATCACAATCTAGCGCGGAAATGCAGGCAGCCTTATGGACGCTCTTCTTGAGATTTGGGCCAACTGCATTAACCAGGATGTTTGGAAGATGGATCTCTCTTCTTTATTGGTACATTCTTGCCAGAGTGGTCGTGGTCATCATTGTGAATCATGATGAGTGATGATTTTGGTAATACGGCGCCATTCGTCGCGGACTACCGCTTTCCGGGCACATTCATAGACCACTTAGTAGCAGACGCAGATGCAGATGGATGGACGTACGTATATAGGGGATAGATGGGGCCATATGCAACGTGGTCGCCGAGCATAAAAAAAATCACTTGGGCCTAAGATTTTTTTTTTCAAATACTCCGTTTTCATGATTTAAAACTTAAAAAAGAATCTTTGGGCTCAAGTGAATCTTTTTATGCTCCACCACGTTCACATCTATCCCTTTAAAGGTGTGTCCATCCATCTACCAAACAACCTGTATAGTTATTTTAGGATAGTTTATACTTCAGTTGTATCATCAGAAAATTAATAATATTTTTATTTAAGAGGCTCTATATACCGTTAAAAGGAGGCTTGAAAACAATTTTTACCTATGTTTCGTCGAGTGGTTATCGTTATTCATAATTTAATTGATAAGTAGATAAATAGTGTACCTATTTTTTGATGTAAAGTGTTATTTGCTTGAACCAGTGAGATACACTTTTGGCCTCATTTGCACTTTGCATCAGATGAGATAGAGGTCAAATAAGGTCAGTTTTATCTAAAAAAAAAAACTTGAAATATGATGATAATGTAACGGTTTATTGTAACGGTATTTTACTAAAAAATACCAATACCGGGTGTGGCCTGTAATACGAGCAAAAAATTAAAACATAGATCGTCCTCGTCAAACTGAACAACATTAGTTCAGCGACTTTTAAAAATCATGGAGTCTCAGAATTTTCCTTTTTTCATACAAATTAAATGCTGATATCAATGTACGCCATCCTAGAACCCAACTGACGTCACCTGTCACGCTACAAACATCAAGCATTTTGCTTTACATTGCTTCTTCGAATAAACTTAAAAGTGTCATAAAAATTAATAAACTAACTACATATTTTTAAAACTCGCTGAACTAATGTTGTCAGTTCGAGGAGATTGATCTATGTTTTAATTATTTGCTTATGTTACAGGCCACACCCGGTATATGTTTTGATCAATCAGATTTTTCTATTTGAAATTTCCTGATTTTTCCTAATATTTAGAGATGTAGCTACTGATGTATTGATGGTTGCTGACCTGACTCTCAAACAAAGATAAATGTATTAAAACTGAAATTGGTGTTAGTACATTTTATTTCATGACTTATTTATTCGTGGTTTCTCTATTAACAACTCTTATTTCGCTTCGCTAAATTCCCGCGTGAACGATGCTCAAATTAAATTAAACACGATTGAACAAGCACATCCAATATTTTGCACTTTTTAAATAATTTACTTAATTGATTTAAATGTTTTAAATATTATATGTCGTAAACGACTGATAACAACAATTTAACTAGCCCTTGCCCGCGACTTCGTCTGCGTAGATTTTTATATTTAAACGATATCCCATAAAAATGGGGTTAATATCCCCCATTGCCCGTTTTGGTGGCATTTTCGAAAAATCCTTTCTAACTGCGGCTAAATAATCAACAGAAAAATCTTATCGCGAAGTTTCACGTACCTACAATGAAAATGAATGATCAAGGAATAATATTTTAAATCCTCCCTTACTATTTTTAACCGACCGTAACCCCGAGGGTGGTCCCATATAATTTTCAAAAAAAAGTCCTACCCTAAGGGTAGGAAAACAGGGGATGATTGATTTGTTCAGTCACTGATTGTAATACCAGGCATAACTCTTCACAGAGTGGCCCAATTTTGAAAATTCTTTTTTTTATTGGATATGGTTGATTAACCTTTAAATTGTTATTATTTAAAAATATATTTTTTTACAGTACCTTCCATAGACGTAAAGTGGGGGGGGTGATTTTTTTTTCTCATCCAATCATGAGTGTGGGGTATCGTTGGATAGGTCTTATAACCATTAGGGGGTTGCTAAAACGATTTTTCGATTCAGTGAGTTGTTTGGAAAATATTCAACTTTAAAGTGAAAATTTTCATTAAAATGGAGCGTCCCCCCCTCTCTAAAATCAAAACCGGTGGGTAGAAAATTGAAAAAAATCAGGTTGTTAGTAAGTATATCAGACTTATAAGGAAAACTATAACGGTTAAGTTTTCTTTTGAATTATTAGTAGTTTAAAAGTAAATAGCAGCCTAAGGTATAAAATATACCTAAACTTGGAATATTCCGTACAAAATACGAAATAAAAAGAAAAATGTTACTTGATTTGTTCGTAATAGCTACGGATTCCTATCATAGGCGAGTCCGACACGCTCTTGGCCGGTTTTTTCAATTTCCGATTCACCAACTTTACATATAGCACAACTTCTTTCAGTATTACAGAAAAATTATAAGCCAGATGTAACAATGTTATGTTTTTGATCACAATTAAACCGACAGATCAAATAAACAGCTCTTTTATCCAATGTTATAATACTAAGCACATAAATATAACGTTCTTGAATGAGTTCGAAATAATTGGCTGAGTGGTTTCAGCACATCTCTGTGGTGAGAGTAGTCAAGGGTCCTCCGTCAGTCGCGTGCTCAGGGAATGACTACAATAGGGGGGAATTATTCACACAGGGCACGGAACCGTTTGACACTAAGATGCATTATCTTTTGACACCCGCGCCCTTACATTTCACTTGTAAAAGGCGAGTGTAAAGTAGGGATTCTAAGGAGTCATAACAATCATTATGACTAACTTAAAAGAACTAGAAACTACAGACAGAAAAAAACCGGCCAAGGGCGTGTTGGACTCGCGCGCCGAATGTTCCGTACAAATTTCTGGGTAAGTAAAATTAGTAAGGTTTTTTAACCGGCAGTATCTAAATTAGGTAGGTACATCTTGTTGTAGTAGATCCCTTTTAGATTTCTCTTGTAGATTTTTTTAAGCGAAATGTGAATAAAGGAGTTGACACTTGAAAAAAGGGAGATCCCATTTTTTCCTTTTGAGGTAGAGAACCCTAAAAATTGAGGAAATAAAAAAATATCGAAAATACAAACTGAAACATAGATGCACAGAAAAACCAGAAAAAGAGACCAGCGCTGGGAATCGAACCCAGGTCCAGGTCCGTAAAAGTAACAAAATTTGGAGTTGAAATAAAAAATACAAAAAGAATCCAAAAACCAGTCTTAAAAAAATATATATTTTGGTATTTGAAACTATAATAAAATATTTTTTTCCAAAAACAGCTACCTTTGGTGGTATTCTACTCTTTTGTTTTTAAATATTTTTAAAACAAAAACTAAAGTTTTATTTGTTCAATGAGTTCTAAACAAGAAAACCCTACTCGATGGGGTAGGTAAATTATTTTTGACCCCCTTTAGCTTAATTAAATTTGGTTCAAGATGCATATAATAATATATTGTGATGCAAAACCTGCGTGACAGACGGACAGATAGACGATGGACACGTAAGTAACAGCAATATACCCTTTGTGCACGGAAACATTAAAGTGCGAGTCATAGGGTTCTGTATATATTGGTAGATAAGTATGTCAAAAGTAATGGTGTTAACGGAATGGACGCGTTACTATTAAACCAACTATTGGACAAGTAAACGTTCTTCTGTGTTTGTGTCTACAGGTAGGGGAGGTAAGACTGTGCATCTACTACGAGTAGAACTATGGTATTAGCTAAGCGGTGTGCGAGGAAAAAATCTACCAAAACGATTTTTTTCGCTATTCGAGCCCAACACTAAAAGCACTAGGTACTCAATCCACGACACATTTTTCATAAATTTTACAAATTAGGTTGGATGCATCAAAAATGTAGTTTAGAATTATGAAGGCTAATGTAGGTCAGACAGTGCTCTCCGGCAAATTTACCATTTCATTCGTCGCATCCCGCGAAAAAGCACTTTCATTTTTTGTATGCAAGCGAGAGTGCCAAAACTTTTGCGCACTGCGTCTCTCCCTCAAACTGAATATGTATGGGATGAACTTGCCAATTCAAATTCGGATACTTTGTTCACCGCAATGCGACCCAAAATTGGCTTTTACCAATAAATTTGTAAGACGCTTTCTTCACTGAACCACATTTTTAGCGGGGATCGACAATATTAGTTTACTTTCTAGCTGACCTGTCGCCCTAGTCCTCTAGTACTCTTTGTAAAAGTATACAGCACATAGGAGCCATAATCCCGAACCGAATATTCATCAGTATATTTAAAATGGAAGCATTATCTCCTCAGCAGTGCTCTTTTTGAATGATCGTGGCCAACCCGTAAATTGTTTTGTTTCACGAAAGTAATAATAAAGTTATGATACTCGTAGTTACTTTAGATATAACCTTGTTTATAGACTAGGTATAAGCAGCAGGTAGGGTACGATATTTCCCACTAAGGCCTTACCGGCATGTGGTAGATTTAATTTATCCTCCGGCCACCAGTTAGCGCCTGTTACAGATGCGTATGGCCATTGAGTTGCTACTCTTTTTCTTAGTAACGAACTTTTTGGACTGAGTAGGTACATCCCTCGTAAGACATCCTCGCAACACATCCCTCGCACACATTTTTCTTTTGTTTTGTATGTTCCAAAAAGCAGTCCCCCGAGGCCTTATTGCCTAACGTTTCTGACAGTCGCGATCGCAATGAAATGACAGTTTTTGTATGCGAAATATGTCATTTGATTGCGATCGCGAGTGTCAGATACATTAGGCAATACGGCCTATCTACATTTAAAATAAAATACACCTGCGGCTTATTTATACTTTCTCTGTCAATCTTATGCACTCATATCTCACACTATCTCTTACACTCTTTACACGTCATCATACACTTCTTTACACTCATCTTATATCTTATAGTATACTCGTATGTATATTCTTAAGTGATATTTATTGAAACCAAAATGGCATTGATGAGCTTGCAGGTGTTAATCTGCTGTTGACAGCTATCGGCGATAATAGTGATTGATCTTAATAGAACGGTGTTCAAACAGTCCGCGTGCGAGCTGCGGGAATCGGCTGCAGGGTTTGTTTTATTTTATCAAAAATATTCTTGCTGAACAATTTCAAATTATGTGTTTACTCAAATGTGCTAGTAAAATTATATAAACGTATTCAACGAAATATAATGGACCAAGGCCCGGACGTCAGTAGAAGGTAAGTAGTAAAGCTAGTTACCTAATTTAGTGTCCGAATAAAGTTATCTACATCTAGAAGTAGTTTATTATATAAATTATTCCAAAACATACCGCATCAAACTTAAGACATCAAAAGGGAAATGTTTAAAATATTAACTTTACAAAAATATAGTGTGTATATTTCACGGCGTGTATTTTTTCCTTGCGTACCTTGCGTACGTGCCGACAACGGCAGTAGGTGCAAATAATGCGAGGAAGATATTTCGTTGATAACTTTAATTAATAAACATACATACATATAATATATACATAAAATCACGCCTCTTTCCCATCGGGGTAGGCAGTGACTACATCCTTCCACTTCCTACGATTCTGGCATACAACTCTCGCTTCCTGTACACTCATCAATCTTTTTCATATAAAAATGTGTACAAGCTTACATTGTCTTCTCCGATACCGTTTATAGAACTCACATTAAATATAATTACAATTAGAAAAGTAAACCATAACAAAATATTCACTTACCAAACAAAAGGGGAGTATTTTCCTTTCCGCCAAAGGCATAAATCTTCCCGGTTTGAACTTCCACTCTTTTTCGACATCAAAGGGTCAGCCAACGCATAAAAATAGATTGTTTTCTTTTTTCTGTTTTACCTTTTTTCACCTACTACTAAATGCTGTATATTTTAGCTGGATCCAGGAAATTGTTTTAAGTAATATTCTTGACGACACTCCATTAGACTTTGTAAGGGGTTGCGACGTGACCAAAAACAACTCCCGTCGGTGAAATATGTTCCGTTGTTACCGCTTGTTTTTGACATTCTCTTAAATAATAACACGGTATTATTTGTAAGTAATGAATTTACGTGCAAATGTAGAGTTCAATGTATATGAGAAATCTCGCTCTGTTTTCTTTTAAATGGTTGCACACGGTTGTTACTTATACCACTGGTGAACTATTTAACAGTTTGGAAATGGTTTTGGCGTTGGACGACAGGGCCGCTCGTTTTAGGATTTTACGCTATTATGTAGGTAATCAAAGTCAGAGGTAAGGTAGTTTTAAAACTAAATAATGAAATGAATTATAACAATATATAAAAATTTTTGCATAATTATCACATAAGTGCAAATATTTCAATTAAAGGTAGATACAGTAAGAAAATTAATATTTCTATTCACGACTTGTCTCTATGTAACTCTATAACAGAGAAAACGTGAAAATGGCAAACTTTGAGTTGACTCTTTTCCATTAGATGTAAGTAAGTTGATGTAAAAATCAATGTTTGACTCATTTCGAATTCCTATTTTATTTAATAAACGACTGAGGCCATTACTTTAATTTGAAAAGTTTTGAGCAAAAACAATGTTGAGTTGTAGTCTCCCGAAAATATCGTGAGTACCAACTCGTTGGAGAGCAGCGCCATGTTATAAACTCGGAATATTTGCGACAGCGACGACTACAAACAATTTATTGCGACCTCACTTTGCAAAATCGTCAATTTAAAGTTTCCTGTCACTCTGCGCGGGTTCAGTAAGGGATGGCCTCATTTGTGTTCGGATGAGAAGTTTGAGTGGCATTTTATAAATGTTTTTGAATTATTGGAAATATAAATAAATTAGAAAATTAAATTGTTAGCTGTCTTTTATTTGCGTTAAAATGTATTTTCGTTTATTTCAAATGGAATTTGAAAACTGAAAGCTCAGGCTTTTAGGCCCCCTTATTTAAATTTATTTGTCTAATCGGTATTACAAAATCAATTTATATTCAAATACTATCAGATAAATTATAGTTGTGTCTCTGTTAATAAAATGTAACTTAACCACTCACCGCTTTCACATGTCTACATCGGTATTTCACATAGACCTTAATAATTGAAAATTGTAAAATAATTGGATGAAAAAACTTTAGACAGTTATTTTGCCCAGCCGCGACCTCATGTAAACTCTAGTTGAGTTCGAAACGCGTCAGTGTAGTGTAGTGTCCCATAGTAATAGTTAGTATGCTTTGGTAGTGTGGTGATGGTCAGAGGGTGGAATTTTCATGGCATTTTTTGACCTGTCATTGTGACTTCTCATTTATCGACTTCCGATATACAAGATATATCGATACACAACATACAAAGATCCTAAAGAAGGTTAAAAGTAGAGGTAAAAATAGGCGGTCTTAAGTTAAAGAGCTATCTCTTCCAATTACTTTCGAGCAGTTGAAAAGTGAAATTGACATTTGCAATAACCAATGAATGGATAACAATTTCTAATTTAATAATTTTGCAGTTCGGTTTTTTTTTCAATTCTAATGTTGAAATTCTTGTATTGTAATGTTAACAACAGTTCCATTGATGTCTCTATAAAATAAATAAATGTTTTTTTTTTCTTACTTTTCTTAGTCAAATATCCTTTTGTATGCGGAAAAAGAACTACATAAAATGATAAGTATACGACAATCTAATTTGAAGTCTAATATACTGAGCGGCAAAAAATCTGGGCCCAAATGTATGCAGAATCGGTAATTTTGTATGAAGGGTGGGCCAAATTTTGTGGCGCGGAGTATATATCGACATAATATAGGTAGAGTCGATAAATGAGAAGTCACTATGACAGGTCAAAAAATGCCTTGAAAATTCCGCTCTGTAGTGATGGTGATAGTTAGGTTTGTGTGATTTGAGTGTGTTCTTACAGTGAGGAGGTGGAGGAACTGCATGAGCACACATTTGTTCTAGAGAATAAGCTCTCGTAACGTCGCGGGTGAGCAAAGTAATCCCTATTAATATTAATATAAATGCGAAAGTAACTCTGTCTGTCTGTCTGTTACCCTTTCACGTCGAAACCACTGAACCGATTTTGATGAAATTTGGTATATAGGTAGTTTAAGCTCCAAGGATCAACATAGGATACCTTTTATTCCGGTAGAGGGCGCCACCGCGCGATAACCTAGATCCACGCAGACGAAGTCGCGGGCATAAGCTAGTTGCTTATAGTTCATTGAACTGCAAAGTATCGTCTGATTCAATAAATTGTTTCGGGATACTTAGAAGCAATTAAAAATAATTAGGTAGATAATAACAGGAGGGGGCGAACTACTAATGAGCAAGTTAACTTCGTTTCATCCCCTTTGTTACGGCTTCGATCTAATTCTATTACCTAACCAGTAAACATGATTCTATTGATAGGTACCTATTGTTGTAAGATTTAACAAATATAATAAACTAAGATCTAGATATTTATTAAGAAGTTTTCGGCGCAGTCAGTCCGAAAATTGGAGTTATCTTTGAATAGAAACGAATGAAATGAAGACTAGTTTAAATTTATGAAAATGTTTTGAGTGTGCTCTTTCTGTTGAGAAAAATAATGTGGGTAGTTTGGTTATTTTAATGTTATCTATAGTAGTTAAAATACCATCAACGGGACTTATCACGCTAACACTACTTGATTATGAGTGAAAATCACGAAAGTTTAAAACGTTATATAAAAGGTAGTAGTTAGTAGGTATATCTTGAAATAAATAAACTTTAGTGCTTGGTGTCGCGTTGAGAATGAGCTCACATAAAGTTGAAAACTAGATAGCGTCTTATAGTGGCTGTGTTGGGAACACCCAAATACTCCGAAATATTTTATTCCGACTTTGCTAATTCCGATTTTCAAAACTCATATTTTCACAATATATAGACATAATTCCGATTACTTAAAATCACGTAATTTATTTTTCCGATTTTCAAAATATCGATTTTTTACTATCCGATTTTCGTAACTCCGAAGAATGACAAACACGAAATATTAATTTCTCGAAGTACATTATTCCGATTATCAATTTTCCGAAATGACATCGCTAATTCGGAAATGTGATATTTGGCAAAATAAACTTCGTGGTTTTAATAATCAGAATCTTGAATTTCGAATTAATGTCAATCAATTAGGTAAATTGATCTGCACTTCTAACCTAACCTATCCTAGGTTAGGTTAGAATTGCGTCAAGGCGCGAAGTGCCTTGACTACGCGGAATAGGCTTCACGTTGCTGAAAATGATTAACAATTAGTACTGTTTTAGGTCAATCTAACCTACATAGCTAACGTTAATAAGTCGGGATTTATTATTGATCGGTGTAACGTTATTCGGAATTTTAAAAATCGGTATTTTAATAATCGGAATTCGTATTTTTGACATTTCGGATTATTATTGAGTCGGAATTCTTATTGATCGGCGTATTAAAATTCGGAATTTTGAAAATCGTAATTTTGAACCTTGGGGATTTTTAATTTTCGGATTTATGAAGAATCGGAATAGTCAAATTAGGAGTTTTAAAACATGCGGAATTATAAAAATTGGTATTTTGAAGTTCGTGATTCCGACTTTCGGAATCTAGTTTTTCGTATTTGTGTAGTGTGCCCGGTTGTGTTCTGTTGGTGATAACTAGGTACCTAGTTAGGTTTATGTGACATGGGGTGGTTACCAAATAGTGTGAAATACATTATGTATGGGGAAGCTGTACTTGGGGTTTGCAGTAACCTTGTACGTATGGTCTCAGAGAAGAAAGATAGTTGCATTTTGTTCACACCTATTTACGTTATTCAACAAAATTCTGGCACATAAAAACAATAAACATTTTCCCGTTTGATGCAAATGATGCCCCTATTTAGGTATTTTAATGGCAGGTTTAAACAACTGTGCATCGTGCCACAACTCCGCGTGGAAATATATGGCGCTTTCATAAAATCCGAGGTGTCATTTCCTTTTGAATAGTTCGTTATATCTGCGCCGGGATGCTGTATAAAGTCTCAGGTTATTCAGGTTATTACGAAGCCCCGCGATCTGTCGTTGCGGGAACGATGTGTTATAAAGGGAACGCTAAATCTCACCCTTATTGACAAATGACATCCCTCGTTACAATACCGTGGATATCGTTTTCCATATCCGTCGTATTTTATACATTTCCTCCCTATTTTTGATACCATGTGATCGTAACCTTATACGTACCTACATACGAGGCAGATATTAATATCCAATGCTTCCGTTCTGTATTGAATAATACCAATTTACGTCTTTACGTTTCCAAATAAATCACGGGCATCCATGACCACTTATAGCTGAAAAGAAATCAGAGCAGGTGTGTTTTTTGCCTATTAAGAGAAGAGAGCGGTGTTAATATTTATTATGCCGAAGTTGTTATCAGTCCTACGAACATAACTAATAGCAATTATTGGGGTTAAATAGAACAACAAACATATATCTTAATGTGAGCGCCTAAGGATTACCGAGAACATCTTAAGTAAGGATGAAAAGGATTACCGAATATAATTAGTACATTATTAACGTACTTAGTGCGAGCTTGTAATTAAGACTCCGTTTTACCTACCTTCGTCTACTGTGTAGCTGGATCTACATACGTACCTACAGTCAAACAAATTGATTCATGTACCGGGGAGGAACCTTTTAATAATCAATTTTACTATGATTTTCTTCACAGAAGTATGGGATGGCAACATTACTTTAGTAGAACAAAGGTACATGATTCAGTTTGTTCGAATTTACACTTACTGCAATATTTACCACATACTTACAATACAATGCAATGACTTTTTATTGTACAACAGAAATAGTAAGCGATACAGAAAACAGATACACAGAGAGAAAATTATAAGGTAAGCAATAGGCCGCCTTACCGCTTAAGTGCAACACTTCAGCATTTCTTAATGTTTTTATAATTGCTTTTGGTACTGCTTTTATCACGATTTTACGAAAATAATTCACGGGTTAAATTTACTGTGAACACAATCCATATCGCTCAGTACGTTGAGTACAGGGCTTGTAAATTGTAAATAAAGATAACATTTAATTCAAATATCGCCTTTATTACGGTCGAGTAGAGTACACAAGGTCAGACCTGCGTCAACGCGTGTCCCACGCTCTCAATACAAACGGAAGAATTTATTACAACAACTCTTCATATAGATACGTACGGACCCTTTTTATGGAATAGGTCATGAATCACCCGGATGAACCCGGCCGCCTTTGACAAAAGCCTTCATAAATAAATAAATGTACATTCATACACATTTTCCTTTTTTCATTTTACATAACTCATTGAAATGATGCTCCCTATGTAAATTATGGAAATAGAATAGCTACTTACTTATGTAAGTGACATATACCTAAGCTCATACTCGAATATAGGCACCAGTACATCCTTTTTATGTACGAATACTTTAACTTTTAATCATATTTACTCAGTTCTTTTTGCATGGGTTGGGTAATAGCAAATACGGGCGAAGAGGAGGCAAACTATTAAGGCACTGAATAACTAGTCTACTTTCAAGCTTTTAGGTATCACATCATACTCAAGTATAGCCGTTTACTTAACTGATTATTCGTAGGTACACCCAAAATAATTATGTTAAGAAAAATACGGGATAGGGTTAATACGCATTGGCTTTAAACAATGAAATGAGGTGAAGGATTAGAGTGAAATAGAATTTAAAAAATGACAGAGCATAGGGACTTTACATAGAATATAAACCCTGTTTTTAAATAATGGCATTAGGTGAAGGTTTACAATTATTCGAATTTGAAAGTAGAGCATGCAAACAGACCCTAGAATGGGACATATGCACTTCGGAAGTAGTATATTGTGTACTTTAAAACACAAGATAAGTTTCTCCATTGATTTTCGATGTAAATTTAAATGAATTCCAAATGCAAAAGTCAGGATTTTAGTTCAGGGTAAAAAGACACGGCAAAACAGTTATGCAGTGGCTCTAGTATACTCTACTCTACAACGTGTAGTATTTTCGGTACCAAAAAGCTATGGATCCACTGTATCTTTCTCCGTAGATGTAGATACACCCATTAAAGGTATTTATCTCTCGCACAGTGTTCTGGTGCTCCAGTTGAGTGGAAATATCTGAGGTACAAGGGTATCGAATACACCACAGTTCAGACTGAAAGGATTAAGTCGATTGGAAGTAATCGCCTTTTCTTCTGATAATATTCCTAGGGGCGTTTGTAAACGTCCCTTATCTCTGATCTTCGTTGGCGTGACTCAAGATTGACGTTACAGTTGATCGGGGTTTTTGGCTTGCTTAGTTTCTATAATATCTAGTTACAGTTATAATTAAAGTAAAGGCAATTTTAAGAGTAGCAAAAGGTTTTAGAAATAGTACATTGCATAAGTGCGGAACATGATCAAGTTCAATCATATCATCCTAAATGACTCTTGTATTTATATTTACCATTTATATTTTTTGCCCATAAATCGTCATTGCTATGTGAACCTCGTAAGTAACAAAATGTACAAAAGCCTTTTTTTACTTCAATTTGTGAGAAAACTTTGTAATGTAATGCACACCGCATTGAGGAAAGTAACAAAAATAGTCCATTTTTAATAAGCAAATTATTTAGTAAAAATACCTAATTAAAAATTTACTTTCTGGCAAATAAAACCTTTTTAAAATTAACCTACCTTCCAAGTACCTACACAACA
Source organism: Choristoneura rosaceana (assembly GCA_037349165.1). Classification (NCBI taxonomy): domain Eukaryota; kingdom Metazoa; phylum Arthropoda; class Insecta; order Lepidoptera; family Tortricidae; genus Choristoneura; species Choristoneura rosaceana. Next base: position 7,882,250 of record JAZBNJ010000026.1, read on the forward strand.
CATCGCAAAGACGCAAGTTCTATTAATAATAACGTGGTTATAACCACTTGGAAATGCCTGTAACAACTTAACAAGTCTCGCGTGACAATTGGGGTGCAAGCAAAGTGCAGTGCAGGGGGCGAGCGCATGAGAATTTGCCATTTTGCTGAGTTAAAATGTTTGCATCCGAGACTTGCAATATCAACAAAACGCAGAGTGAGTGCATTGATATGGATTCTGGCAACCGCATCACTACCATATTATAATATAATTTGCATTACTTTTGTACTAGGTTTATCACTTACTTTCCATAAGAGTTATATTTAGTGCTTTTATAGTTTAATGAACTTGTTTGAGTATGTAATGTTATGTTGATATGTATATACAACTTCCGGGGCGCGAGTCCCACGCACACTTGAACGATTTTTAAGAATAGTTATTTTAGGAATACAATTAGGTACAGAAAATGTATAAGCATTCTCCTAATAATATCCTTACCTAGTAAAATAATCCAATAAACGGTAACTACGACTGGCGCCAAGTGCTCTGACTGTCAAAATTTGAATATCGATAGATACCTACCCTTGGGATGTGGTCATCTCGAATTCTCGGCGGAAGTGATGAACGGAATCGGCAAGTAAAAGGCATTAAATCTGTCTGGAGCGTTCGATTTGCATTGGGAAAATTGCATTTTCGAGTCGTCGCCGACAAGGAAGCGCCTGCAAATATTTGCGCGTGCCTGCAAAAGCTTTGCTTTAGAATTTTGCTCCCGGTTTGCTTGTACACCGCGGAAACTAATGTGTGGCCTTAGGACAGCCGAGGGTGTTTTCAAGGCTAATTATATTGAATTTTCTTTAAATTCCATTTGAAACATAAAATGTTCAATGATTGATTACGTGAGTAGTTATATGATAGTTCTGAAAGAAATGTTTCTTATTTTATTCTTATTCTATGTATCTACCGCCGTGTGACCGCCGTAAATGGATGCAAGATGATAATGTATAGCTAATGTTAAATAAAGTTAAGCTATACATTATCATACAAAATTTTAGTAAAGCACATTATTTTAACAAGTTTACTTATTAGTCGCGTAATATTTTGTAACTTTCAAATAATAATAGATATTTTTATTTTACAATATAATAATAGAACAGTTTGCAATCATCACATTGCCGCGATAATTTTTCTACGTATTGTTTATTTATTCGTAAAAACGTTGTTTTTTAAGAGCCGACTTGATACAAACACCACACAAAGCGCTATGATGCGCTCTTTGTGAATTTGTAGTGTTGTCTAGTGGTTAAACTTTTTCTAAACAGGTTTATATGTTATTAAAAGCATAAAAGAATAATACTGGCATAAAAGAAACATGCTGAATCCGGAACTATTTAAAAAATGAAAGTATTCTTTTAAAATTGACATCCAAAAGACTGCATGTTTCGGAATATTCTTGCTAAATTTTAAGTAGTATTTTTCAATTATGAATCAAAATTGAAAAGTAAATCAAGAAATATAGTATAAAGTATAAAAACATGGATTGCTGTTACGTGGAGGAAGAATGTGAAGATTACTCGGTCAGACCGATGTTGATGGTACCCTGCGCTCCAGTGAAGTGTCGCGGTGAAGCTCCAGCTTGCTTCCCTTGTCTGCCTCGTTGTTCTAAGAAGGTGTATTGCTGTGAAAAACCGAAACCAAAACCTACCGTAAGGTCACCGGCGTTCTCTGATGAGCCTGATGACGATTGCTGTCAGCCAAAGAAACGCAGTTCGAGGCCACGCTCAAGTGACGACTCCTACCCGCCACCTCAACGACAAGCTCGGTGCCCTCCTCCGCCATGTTATGAACCCTGCTGCCAACCCACTTGCAAACCAGTTAAAACAAAATACGTAATACCTTGCTATCGATACGAAGACGGTCGTATTGTAAGTAACATTAATCTTTTTAATTATTCGTAGTTGTAGTCAGTTTCATAAATTCAACCGTAAACTGAAACCAACTACCATGTATATAACTAGTCATTTGTTTTGTGGTTGGTTTCAGGAACGGTATGTTCCAACACGCCTTGGTAGGCTTCCGAAGTCCGCGTACCAGCGTAACGGGATCCAAGACCAGATCCACGGGTATAGAGGAGCTATTCGATACCTGTGCGCGGGCGAAGGCCCAGAAGGAAGTTATGTATATACTGCAGTTGATCCACTTCGCAAAATATACTCTAGAGTAACTCAAGAAATGTTACCTATCACTAAAAGAAAAAAGTCAAAAAATGATCCATGCGCCTAGAAAATATGCACTTTGGCAAAAATGCAAAAAAAAAATTACGTGAATGACCACCCAAGACTACGTTTGGCAGGTTTGGCCCTTGCCATCATCAGCGCTTAAAAGAAATGGACTCCAGGATCAAGATTTCAAAAGCGGTGGCGTAGCATTTATTCGTAAATGCTGGCACGACGCGTGGTGCGGTGACTACCCGAGAGCTATACCTATAAAACCAATGAAGAAATTGCCTGTCAAGGTCGTCTCTAAGAAGCGATGACTTGGTGCAATAATGATAACGTATGTAATAAAGAAGGATCATGAAGACAGACAATAGTGACGGTATACTGTGTATTAGTTCTGAATTAGAATAGATGCGAATGGAAGCTTTAAATATTTAACTGAGCAAAGGGTGATGGAACTTAGTGTAATGAATTGGATATTTTTCTCCTGGCGCTAACGACGAATTGAGTTATTTGTGAAAGACGTGGAATGAAAATATTGTTTGAAATTAGCGGAGCGAGATTAAACGGGTGTGTGGTTGCAGGTGCGCCAGCTACCCGTCTCCGCATTCAAGCGCAACGGCATGCAAGATCAGGAGCACTCAGTCCTGGGCACGCCAAACTTCCTGCAGCGGTGCCCACGCGACGTGTCAATTGAATGCGACGTGTGCACTAAGCCCGTCAAAGTATGCGACCCCGCCAAAGTACCGCTTTGTGATGGCAAAACCACACTCGGCTGTTCTTTTATGAGGAAGAAACCGATAAAAGTATCACTTGAAGACATTTTAGACGATTGAAATCAAACGCCTGCTTATGTCGGTACTATAAAAATACGCCCTATAAAATTTTATGTAAGTCGTTTTAATGTTTGTAATATTTTTTTCATAAAGGTAATTTAGCAGTTATTTGATTAGGTACTTTAGGCTGAAACAGTCATGCTCATAGGTACCTCGTTCAGCCTGCCGAGTTTCAATCTTGCATTATTAAGCTACTTTCGTTTGTTTCATATTGAACCTACATTCATAACCATTTATGTTCGGGATAATTGAAAAGAGAACTTTGTAAATGAACTTTACGTATAAAATGTTTACTGAAACCAGATGTTGTTGAATATTTGGGTAGGGGTATACCGACGGCATAGGTACTAAACTTGGTTTTATTACGAGGCAACAACGACCAACTTTTGTCAGTGCGTTACATACCTATAGTTAGTTTAATACCCGAATAGGCCAACTTTAAACCGGTAGAGCTAACAATGTCGCTCGGAAAATTAAAATTAGAAATACATTATTCATATTTATATTTTTACACTTATAATTAATGAGGATGATTTCGTTGGGTTGAAAAAACTGAAAAAAAAAGAACGTGATGATACTAATATTTTATACATAATGAATTATTTTTAAAGGAAAACTATCACAGATTACGCTTAACTAGTTAACAAGTGACAGTCGTCGATTAAAAGTTTATATTGAATATTAATATTAGTACGTAACTCTACAATATTTTTTTGAGCAAAATTTCCTTTGTTACAGACTAACCAACCCACAGTGCTGATGAGGCGTGCTTGCGAGGTAGCGATTGGCAAACGCCCGCGCAAGAAGCCGTTCGTGGAGTCGTGTTACCGCGCCGACGCCGACCACCAGGAATCCCGCTACATTAGTGAAGATGAACAGGTATTCTATGGTTAGTCCTTAACTTTTGTTAAGGAAATTAATAATTGAATGTGTTAAAACCGCTCTATTGTAAAAGGTGTGTCGAGACTCTAAGAAAGTCTGTAGAATTATTTAAAGAAAACCTTGCTGTGTTCTTATTCCCGCTTTTTCCTACAAACAACTTTCTTATTAAAGAAACTCTATAAAAACGAGCATCTCAATCATAAATTTAATCTCAAAGAGATTATTAGAGCAGCCGTATTGGCTTTACGAAAATTAATATTCAGTTGAAACCAATATTAATAGAATTGCAGGTATGGAAAGTCGCCATCTGAATAGATTCCCACGCAATATCCTTTCAAAGCCGGGGCAAAAAGCCGAATAAACGCCACTGACGGCGAGGTGAAAACCAATTTCATTACAGCCCGGGTCAAAACTAAGGAGAAGTGAATCAAACTGAAACCTTAAAAAATATTAAAATTCGTCTTTTATTAAAAAACTTCAACAAGAAAGAGCGAGCTAATACAATCGGGATACCTTTCAATGGTAAATTATCGTATATCTACGAGTATGTAGTAATGGGATCACAGCAGGAAATTGTTAGCAATTTGTGCAGGAATTACACTGAAGTTTAAGTTGTGAACTGTGATTTCCAAGTAGGTTAAAGAAAGGATTAGCCTTTATTCTGCGATCGTATGTTCTGACGACGCGACGCCTCTCGGACCGCAATGTTTATTCGTCGAGCGCCGAGAGGGCTCAGATGGGGATTTATTTCCGACTAGGGCTCAGGGCTACCGTTCCTCGTGATTGGGCCATGTAATCCGTCTCCTCCGAGCTCGCGAGATGCTCTCTGCTGTACTTACAATGACGCTACGATGGGACAGATGAGCCATTCATTCCATTTAGCATCAATTCAGATTAAAACCCGCAATAAGCATTAGTAGAACGAATTTTTGCAAAAAACCGTACCAGTATGTTTCTGAAAACACGCACTGCATTTTCCTCTTATTTATAACCTTTCATTTTTCTTATAACTTCTTCTTCGGCTTTTTTAACAAATACTGCGATAAGTAGGCCCGGATAAAGACAGCACCGAAACTTTTCAACTTCCCGCTCTAAGCTCAGTAATTAACAGAAAGCGTCGTATTACTCGAATTACGAAAAGTTCTCGCCAGGAATTTTGTCTTGAGATTTCTACTTTTTACCTGTGAAAGTTAATTAATTCACAGGATCCAAGTTGAGGAACTTATTTGCTTATGTAAATAAGTAGATTACCGTTTAATGGCGTACTTGGCGAGAGCTATAGTTTAAAATCATGCATAGTCACTGTAGAGTCGGTTATTTTATTTACTTTATTTTTTTCTTGTCACAGGGTAATTGTTGCTATCACTTTGAGAAAAAGAACCTTTGCCCCACAAAATGTCCGCCACAGTGTCCTCCGCCGAAGTCCAGATGTCCCAACCTCTCCTGCATGGCGTGCCAATCCAGTCCAGATTGCCAGTACCAAGATTACGTGGTCGCATGTCCGGTGGACACGGGTTACTAATTTGTTTGTGATTACAAAATTGTTCCGTGATCGTTGCTGTACATGTTTGCCCTAAAATTATGGCGGCTATGTTACTATTAAACGTCTCGTTTTTTTTGTATCTAGTTTTACTTGAGTAGATTTTTTACTGTGATATTTAGTATTATTCGCAGTAGACTCTTTCACAGTACCTTTTATGGTGCTATTGAAATCTATTTTCAATTTGTAACGCAATTTGTTAACTACTGCGAATATTTTCGTAATTAGATCGAAAAGAAAACTAAGAGCCCGTTCCCACTTGTCGGGTGTCGGATGTTTTTTCGTGTCGAATGTCAGTAATTTCTATAGAAAATCGTGTCGGGCAAGTGTGAGTAGCTTCGTGTTCCAGCGGCAGAACATGTTATAAGAAGCTATTCACACTTGCCCAACCCGATTTTCTATAGAAATGACTGACATCCGACACGAAACGGATCCGACACCCGACAAAATTTCCATGGGTATCTTACGTGATTTTAAAGTGTGTAATACATATAACCATAATTTAAGAATAACGTCGCGTGTGAGCTATAAGGAATCAAGATCTTGTAATTACTACGGACAAAGAACGAGGGCTTATCTAATCCCGCGAATCTTCAATAAACTTTTACCTGAAACAGAGTGTCACAGAGTGTATGAGTAAAGGAGCATTTAACACCAGAGTAAAAGCGTATTTGATAGATGATTACCTTGAAGAAAATAATTACTTAACTAGCATAAAACTAAGTTATATAATATAAAACTACATACATTAATAGTAGGCACATATTGTTGAATATTATAGGGTGTAAGTGGGTAGTATGAGTATATTTAGGTATAGGAACATGATGTTAAAAATAAGGAGTGTAGTATTCGCCAACAAACTGTTTTGCAGTTTGGCGAAGTATTTGTCAAAAAATTTAATCTATTTCTTTTTGTTGAGATAAATAAATTTAAAAAAAAATGTATTTAATAGTGGGGGGGGGGGGCAATTATTGTGCCGCTGAGTATATTTTGACGTGACTGGTAGGACTGATACGAGTATAAAACAGATTTTAATATTCTCAAGATTACAAAGTAGATCATCGACGGGCAGTAACGTAACCTAGAATTTGTCTATGATGAAAAAGTTCGTACTTATAAGTGGGTCACTTCTCAATATCGGGGCAATTCCAAAAATAGTGGCACCTTAACCTGTCATTTAGTTTTTGAATAGAAACTATGCTCAATTTATTGTTTTCAGAAAAAATAAAAATATTCACAGGTAAAAACCAATCGAATACACAAAGGCCAGGCATTTTTATTAAATTTCAATCTATCAGTTTAATAAAAAAAAATAGATAGTGCCAGTTTTTACTGTAACCTGTCTTGTCCAAACGCGACACTCTTCGAGTTTTAGTTGTTTAGTTTATTCGTATACGATTTTATGTTAAAAAAATATAGCGCTATATGACAACAGGAATATAACTTTATCAAAAATATGTTGCACGGATTTTATATATCATTTTCAAATAACAATATCCACGCCCGAAATTTGTCCAGCGATATTTTCACTGTTACCTGTGTGTTCACAGTACAGCGTCTCACTCACACAGAAATAACATTTGTAGACCATAATTTGCGTCAAAACATTCCGTCAGTATCCATCTAATCGCCAAGCAGAGCATTCGCGGCTGTACGAACATAGTTTTGTGGTGACAAGTGATCGAAGGCAGGAATCTGGAGTTTGTAACGTGTATTGTTACTTTAACTTGTCGTGATTATTAGACGATATTGATATGGGACGTTTTTTACTTATTTAATTAAAATGTTCTATATACTCATATCTGATTGTACTGAGAGTGAGGCATTCATATTATTAACGGTTTTTAAGTAATCGTCTAGTATACCTACTTTTCACTGTAACCTGTGTCACTTTCACTTGTAATCAATATACAGGTTAAAGTGACTCTTGGCAGGTTAAAGTAATAAATAATTTTGACTGGCATTTACGAGTTCGCTATTAGAGTATCTTAGTACCTAAAGTTGTTGATATGCTAACTTGTTCACTTGGCGATTTTTAACAGCTGCAATATGTTCCTTGTCCCTCTCAGTTATTGTTCTTTTCGTTTGCCCGGTATAGGAACTTCCGCAACTACAATCAATCTTATAAACACCCGGTGTTTGGAAGGGATCGACATCCTTAGGTGTCCTAATATGCCTCGCGACTTTGGACAAAGGTGTGTACACTACCTTGATGCTATACTTGCCTGCAACGGCTCCCCGTCACTCCTTTCACATACTCGTAAGACATATACGCAGGTTGTCTAGCTACATCAGGATGTTTGGTTCTACGTTTCCTTCTGGGCTGCCATTTAGTCACCACATATCCGTCACACTTTTTTACCTCCTGAACATATTTCAACTCGTCCTCAGTCACAGAAATCAAATGCCCTATTTTGCAATGAACTCGCAAAGGATGAGATGTCTGGGATAGTGGTGAGACGATGCATTCAGAAACCTATCTATGTGCGTCGGCTTCCTATCGACGGTATATGTCAAAGAACTATCCGCTCTCGCCATTACCTTTACATCAAGGAAAGCTAATGTATGCCCATCTTTCAACTCATAAGTAAAATTAATCTTTGTATGAATGGAATTAAGATATGCAATAAACTGTTCCACTTCAGGTTTCCCACCTTTCATAACGCATAAAACATTATCGACGTACCGCTTCAACAATTTCACATTCCACGCTTGTCCATCCAGATATTGACTAACTTCCCCCGAATTATCTCATAGCATTCTTTAAGAGAAACACTGGTGAAAAGCGACGCCACATCAAAACTCACCACAACGGCGTCTTCTGGTTCCAACTTAATGCTGCTGAGAATTTCTACAAAATGGCGAGAATCCTTAACATAAGATGACGTTTTCCCCACAAGCGGCCACAACATCGATGCTACGTGTTTCGCAAGTTAGGAGAAGCCATTTGACTTACGATACTTAGGTCTCAAAGACACGCCCGTCTTGTGCACCTTCGGCAAACCATATAACTTCGGCAGCTGCGCGTTCTTCGGCTTATAAAGGCTCAAAATCACCGTCAAACACATCCTTTAGTATGACAACAGTCCTTATACGGCGCCTGATTCTGGCCGTAGGTTTGTACGACACTGGCTTATAGACCTGATCGACATCAAACAAATTGATTATTTTACTCTCGTAATCATTAGAGTCCATCACAACAGTGGCATTACCCTTGTTCGCTTAAGTACGAAAAACCTCCTGGTTCTTCCAAATATTACTTAAAGCCAAACGCTCTTCCGCAGTGACATTGTTTTACGGTAAACTGGCCTTTCTTAAAATAACCGCAACATCTTGCCTTAGGACATCGGCGTCACTCGAAGTCACTTTATTGTGCATAATTACTTATTACATGCTACTGATTACGGTTCTATAAGGAGTTCGTTTCGGTGTCAAAGCATAATTCAACCCCTTCGCCTCTTGATACTTACTCTTTTGGACAAAATCTGTAAAATTTAACTTTAACCTGTAATCTTTTCTCTACTAACCTGCGCAATGTAACTTTAACCTGTATCTCCAAAATTTCAACACGCCACAATTTCTGTATTTTTATGAATTTTGCGGTGCCCTTTACAAATATGCCCCAATTGAAATATTTAAAAAATATTTGTCAAACTCAATTGGTAAAACTGGCCCATTTTTTTTCGACAAAAAACTTTAACCTGCCGGTGCCACTATTTCTGGAATTGCCCATCGACTTATCGTTTACTGTTGGGGTTAGGTTCTTATCGCCAACGGTCCAAATCCGCCGGTGTGGGATCGGTCTATCCAGTTGGCCGTATTATTTTTTGACAAAATATAATTTTCTCAGCACGCAGATTGCAGCGCATAAAATCCGCAATTTTTTTTATGTAATTTCTTCAGTGACACTAATCGTGCCATCAAGATGCATCCAAAAAATGACGTATGTTTTATCAAAATCGGTTGCACCGCTGATTAGTTACGGACAAAGAAACAGACATACAGTCAAACAGGACAAAGGAGGGTCAGAAAGGAGAGTAACGTCCTTTTAGGATTTGCTGCAGAAGCTTACAAGTTACATGTAAAAAAATACGCAGGCTACAGTCATTCATGAGTATAACCCCTGATAACACTAATGGATCTGAGGTGTTCTCGATGGAAGCGTTTGTAGTTGTCACCACCTCCTAAATAACCCCATAAATAGGGCGATCCTCGTATAGTAAAAAATCATCAGGTTGCCAAAAGCTATTAAATGACACATGTTTCGTATCTGTTGGTGGGTGGGACATTTCTGCCCATGGTCCATACTTCAGGTGAAGTATGGTGGGCAGCCAACGTGTTAACAAAAAACAAAAAAGGTATTAAAAGTTGTTTAGACATCCACATCGTATTGTGGGTTCTGGGTAGACCCATATTATCTAAGAAGACAATCTCTTCACTGCGCGGCTGTATGCCGTTGGGTAAAGTTCTTTGGCACTTGGTTATGTCACATAACATAACTTAAATATGTGTTTCACGCCAGCAACATGTAACTCCACTACGGAATATAGGTATCTATATAACATATCTCAAATTAAAGTAAATGGCTTTATCTGCGGATTGTTCATGCAGTTGAGTAAGTGAAACCAAGTTGAATCATAATAACTATTAAGGCATTTTTTGTTTCTCGATTATAAAATTTCGGTAAAAAGATATCGACTTTTTGACATACTAAGTACTACATATCCATAAGAAGAACTTTCGTGGAAAATACACAACGGTGATTCTATCATATCAATCAATAGGTATATAATTTAATTATGCTATGCACTCACCAGAGATTGGCGAAGAAATGGAGCCGTGTGCACGGAAAAAATCAGCTAAAAACACTTTGATCAGTGCCTTTTACGCTCTAAAGTTGACCACCAGATGGCCTAATGGGTTAGAGAACTTGACTACGAAGCCTGAGGTCCCGGGTTCAATTCCCGGGGCAGATATTTGTATGAAAAATACGAATGTTTGTTCTCGGGTCTTGGGTGTTTAATATGTATTTAATTTAACTATGTATCTATCTATATAATTATGTTTATCCGTTGCTACGTACCCATAACACAAGCTTTGCTAAGGTTACTTTGGGACTAGGTCAATTGGTGTGAATTGTCCCGTGATATTTATGTATTTATTATTTATTTAAAGTAGTGTGTAGCCTTATAGAATTTTCGTACTTACTTGATTTGATCCAGATAAATTTTTGTTACAGACAACACAACTGTCTAGACCCGTTTCGCAATCAAATAAAACGAAGATCGCGGGGATTCGTAATAAAACCGCAATAAAGTAGAGCGTAGAAATAACAATCAAATCGACTTTATCTGTGAAATGAAGCGAATCGGCGTTTCGGGTGGTGTCGGGGTGTCGTGACGTGTTCGATGCGAGTGTTGCCGGTGCCGGGGCGGCGCGCGCGGGGGCGAGGGGAGCGGTGACTCGCGCGCACCATGCAGCTGGCGCTGTCACTGCTGCTGCTGGCCGCCTGCGTCACTGCCTTTGCGCAGATCGCCTGGACGCCCATCTTTCTTGACGCTACCAGTAAGTATTACTATCGTGTTTTGTCGGATACATTCGTATTTATCTTGCTTTCTCAATTAGCTTCAGTGAACTTCATTAAGTTAGTGGAGTAAGCAAGATAAATACAAACTTTTCCGATAAAACACATGGCAAAATATTATTCACTACATCTTGTACACCATTTGGTGGTGCATGAAAAATATGATGTAAATGAACTATAAAAAAATAGGTATATTACACTTTTACAGGTAAAAACTTAAGAACTTATAAAGATCCTCTTTTAATAAAACTGATTTTTCTGGTTTTTCTGTGCATCTATATTTTAGTTTGTATTTTCAATTCATATCTGTTTGTGTCAGGTCAAGTGGACCTATGGACGCAGTCGCCGAAGGGTTGCGCGTGCCCGCGCGGCGCGGACGGGGACTGTGCGTGCTGCGTGCGCGACGGCGCGTGCCCGTGCGGCGACGTGGCGCCGGCGCGCTGTGCGCAGTGCGGCCTCGAGCAATATTGCGCCAATAGTAAGTTATAACGGGAGAATGTATGCTCCTCTCCCAGCTTTCCAGCAAACGGCACACCATTCAGATACCCTCTCATGCCCATAGTACCTAAGCTTCATAGTGGGGGATATTCAATCGGGTTTTTTAACGTATTCACTGCCACCTGACTTCTACAGGTGCCACCGACGCACATGTGCGTTTTTAATGAATGTATAATTATGACAGCGACACTGGGCGAAGTTCCAAAAACGCATATGTGTGTCGTTGGTAGTGAATGCGTTAACCGTGGAGTCTGGTTCGTTTACCTATATCCTTCGGATGTTTCCACAAGAACTATGTTGTGCTGGGATAGGTAAATGAAGCGGTCTTTTGGTTCAAGAAAATCACATTTCTCGCAACACATCCTCGTACATCTCTGGTGGAAACACAGCCTTAAGTAAATAAATAATTAATGTCGCGAACCAGACAAACCTTTGAAAACATAGCAATTTATTTTCTACGCAAATCAAATCCAACTAACAATTTTATTGAAATGTAGGACACTCCCTCTTCTCATGACGCCGACAATAAACGCAAATTCATACTTTATTTTCCATTTTGGTGAACTCGTAGGTACTACTTGTACCGAAAGCCAAACGCTAGCATAAAATTATAATAAAACCCAGACACCCACTTTTAATCTTCCCGACCTTTCCTGCACTTTCGACTTATCACGCCCAAAATTGATGACCTGGAAATCGCTTACGTCATTTTAATGGTCGGTTTCCATATCATCGTACCGTAATACAAGAGGGTACGTCCCGTCACTTCTCGGCTGTAGAACCTGCTTTTGTATAGTGTTGTTGTATAGTCTATGGTCACCTGCGTTTCGTTTATAAAGCAGCGTTCAAATAAATAAATCATTACTTGATCTACCATCTACAGCAAACGGTTGTTTTACTGCATCCTCCATTCATTTAAATATAAACTCCCTAAACCCGCGTCTAATACATGGTGTCAGAAGTGGCCCATGGTGTTAAAAGTAACCCATGTTGTCAGAGTGCGGAGAAATAGTCTCAAGTCTGAAGAAAAATTGAAGAAGTCAAGAAAGAAAAAATACAGTCAAAATGGGAGAAAAGGTACATAATGTTATTTTAGCTAATAATCTGAAACCTCTATGCTTATCTAAAGATAATGGAGGAAAAGACTGTGCGAATTCCGAAAAATGGAAGCTGTGGAAACAAAAATTCCTAATTTATTTCGAAGCAAATGACATAGAAAAAGTACCAGAGTCAAAACAAATCGCTATATTCCTTAATGCAATAGGCGATGAAGGTCTGCAAATATTTAACTCTTTCAATGTCGAGTCCAAAGATGAAACGTTAACGTCCATTTTGAAAAAATTTGATTTAAAATTTAACGAATATAAAAATGTAACGGTCGAAAGATACAATTTTTTCACCCGTTACCAAGAACAAAACGAGTCTCTAGATGAATATGTGACTTATTTAAATAATTTGTCGTCAAGTTGCAAATTCGAAGCATTAAAAGAGTCTCTAGTCAAAGATATGTTCATAATTGGCATTAAAGACAGTCAAATAAAAGAAAAACTTCTTCAAAAAGAATTTAAAGATGTTAACGAAGCAGTCGAAGCAGCTAAAACAATCGAATTATCATGCCAGAGATCAAAAAAGCTTGGAAATAAAGAAAATGATCTTCAAGTACAAGCCATTTCCAAAAGAAGTCATATTAATAGAAGCTCAACACCGACGAGACATAAATCAAGACATAATTTCGACAGCCAGCGCAAATATAGAAACAATAGTCAAAGTCAAGAAAGAAGAACCAACAATTTCTTTTCAGGCAATTTCAGGTCAAACAGTAGTTCACGAGGCAATAAAACAGTCTGTAAAAGATGTGGTCAGCAACACAGAATAAAATGTCCAGCTCAAGGAAAAATATGTTCCATCTGCAAGAAACCAAACCACTTCGCGGCATATTGTTACTTCAGCGACAGAAACAAAAACAATAAAAATGTAAGTTCTATAAATACCAGTAATTTGAATTTGAATGAAACTGACATTTTAAATTTAACCGACATTTCTGATAATGATAATTTTTCTAATGATTTTGTAATTAATTCAATAAATAATAATAGCCAAAATAATTGTAATTCATCTAATTGGAAGATAAATATTAATTTCTTTGACCATAAAATTAACTGTCAAATTGACACTGGAGCTGACATCAATGTAATTTCTTTGGAAACATTATATCATTTAGAGAACATTTGTAACATTAAAATTCCTATAAAAAAGACAAAAGATAGAATATTTACATTTTCAGGTCAACTTATAGAAAATGTGGGTAGTGTCGCATTAGCATGTACTTTTGATAACGGTCAAAAAGTGAATATTAATTTTATAGTGGTAAATTGTAAATGTGCTACTATATTAGGCTGGAAGACTTGTGAGGAATGTGGCATCGTGAAAAGAATGTTTAAATTAACGAACACACCGATTATTAACCAGAACCAAAGGTCAGTACAAACAATTATCGAAAATTATTCTGATACTTTCGAAGGGTTAGGATGTTTACCATTCGAAGCGCATTTAGAGATAGATAATAGCATCACTCCAAAAGTCTGCCCAGTTCGCCGAATTCCATACGCATTGCACCCAAAACTAAAGTCAGAGCTAGACAGAATGGAAAAATTGCAAGTCATTCAAAAGGTAACTAAACCAACTAATTGGGTTAACGCTATAGTTCCTGTAGAAAAACCTAACGGTCAATTACGCATTTGTTTAGACCCAAGAAATTTAAATAAAGCTATTAAAAGACCTCATTTTCCATATCCTACTTTAGATGATTTACGCTCAAAGGTTGCTGGTGCTGCAATATTTTCAAAATTAGATGCGAATTCAGGCTATTGGATGATTAAACTTGATTCAGAGAGTAGTGACCTATGTACATTCAATACTCAATTTGGTAGGTACAAATTTCTACGTCTACCTTATGGCATAAACTCGAGTGGTGAAATTTTTCATCGAGTCATGACAGATTTATTTGGTGAATTACCTGGTGTTTTAATTTTCGTAGATGACATACTAGTTTATGGCTCAAACCAAGCAGAACACGACGCTAGGTTAGAAAATGTTCTTAAAAAGGCTAGAGAAATTAATTTAAAATTCAATAAGTCCAAATGTAAGTTTAATAAGACCGAAGTTTCTTATGTAGGGCATATTTTTAATAAAAATGGCATATCGGCAGATTCTTCAAAAATAGAAGCTATAATGAAAATGCCGAAGCCGGAGAATGTCAAAGATCTCCAACGATTTCTCGGTATGGTAAATTACTTAGGTTCATATATTCCTAATTTGGCTCATGAAACAAGTTTACTAAGAGATCTACTTAAAAAACAAAATATTTGGCAGTGGACACTAAACCATGATAAGCAATTTGTAAATTTGAAGAAATTAATTTGTCAGTCACCTGTCTTGGTCCACTATGATGTAAATAAGCCAGTTAGAATGTCAGTCGATGCAAGTCAGAAAGCAGTTGGGGCAGTCATTTTCCATGGGAAAAACCCCATAGCTTATTCATCAAAGTCTTTAACAAAAACTCAAGAAAATTACGCGCAAATAGAGAAAGAATTGTATGCAATTGTTTTCGGATGTAAAAAATTTCATCAATATATCTATGGCAAAACAATACAGGTCGAAACGGATCATCAACCTTTGATCACACTGTTTAAAAAGCCACTTTCAGATGTGCCAGCAAGACTTCAAAGAATGATGATCACGTTACAATCATATGACCTAATTGTATCATATACAAAAGGTACTGAAATGTATATCTCAGATACTTTGTCTAGAGCGCCTGTCATTAATACCGAGGTAGAGAAATTAGATTTGGATGAATTTGAAAACAATATTATTTGTCAGGTAAGGTTGTTGACTTCAAATTTGGCAATAAGTGAGGGTAGGTTACAGCAAATTGTGTCTCATACAAAGTCAGATAAAATCTTACAAAAATTAAAAGAATATCATAAAATAGGATGGCCTAATAGTAAACAACATTGTGATCCTTTAACCCTGCCATATTGGAATATTCGAGATGAAATTCATGTAGTTGATGAAATAGTCTTCAAAAACCAATCAGTAATCATTCCAAAGTCAATGCGGTCAGAAATATTACAGCAGTTACACGAGAGTCATATGGGCATGGAAAAAACTAAAAATTTAGCCCGTGGTATTGTATTTTGGCCTAATATTTATAATGACATAGAAATGAAAATCAGACAATGTGAGACTTGTATGACACACAGTGCAAATAAAACGAAGGAAACTTTATTAACTCATGAACAACCAGTATTGCCATGGCAAAAGGTAGCGACAGATTTATTTGAATACAATAATAAAAAATATTTGCTAGTCGTTGATTATTATTCTAACTACATTGAAATAGCTCAGTTAAATACAGATAGTAGAAGTCAAACAATAATAACACAATTGAAGTCTATTTTTGCCCGTCATGGAATTCCAGTACAATTGGTAAGCGACGGAGGTCCGCCGTACAGTTCCAATGAATTTCATAATTTCATGAAGGACTGGGATATTGAACACATAATGTCTAGTCCTCATTTGTCAAGGTCGAACGGACTCGCAGAAATTTCTGTGAAAATAATAAAAAACATATTAAAAAAATGTGAACATTCAGGCACAGATATTTATACAGGTTTGTTACAATATAGGACAACACCTAGAGGTAATTTAAAGTCACCATCTGAATTACTCATGTCAAGAAAGTTAAGAACAAAATTACCCATAAAAACTAGTCAGTTAAAACCTAAAATAGTAAAATTTTCTGATCATTTCAAAAATAAGACTGAAATGATAGAAAAAAGTAAGTCTTACTATAATAAAAATGCTAAAATGTGTCATGATTTTCAGCTTAATGATGAAGTATTTTTTAAGAAAAACCCCAAAGATCTGACATGGTCTAAAGGTTATATTGTGTCTAAGACTAAATTTCCTAGGTCATATATAGTAAAAAATGAAAATGGTGTAACATACAGAAGAAATTCTCAACATATTAAATTGTTTAAGTCAAATATGTCAAACCTTAATAGTCACAAGCCATATTCCAATCAGTCAAGCCAAGTAGTTACAAACAAAAATAACAAGTCAAGTTTTACTGAAAAGTCGAAAGGTCAAAGTCCGAATAAAAATCAAAAATGTCTAAAAGAGGATGATACAATTAAATATTATTACATTCCAGAGTATATTGTGAATGCTCAAAACCAAGTGTCAAGTAACAATTGTAGTCAAAATTGTTCAAAAACAAACTCCATAAATGAAACATTTATGTCAATGGAGTCAAGTCGGTCAAGTGCAGATAGTCCATCTAATAAAAGCAATGTATCACAAAATAAGAACAATGAAAATAATATGTCAAATATTTCAGATATTGTAAGTCCCTTGTCTAGTTTATGTAATGATGGGGATATAATATTGTCTCCATTGTTTGTCGAAATGAATGAGAACAATCAAGATACAGAATTCTTGAATGAAAATCAAATAGTCATGTGTCAGTCCGATAGTCAGTCAGAATCAAGTAATAATGTTCAAAACTTACCAGAAATGTTAGACATTGCAATTGGTAGCAATACACCTGAAATAAGATACAGTTCTAGAGGTAGATTGCTGAAGAAAACAAATAGATTGGACTTGTAAATAATTTATTATTGTAAAATTACATATTTAGACATAGCATATAATTGTAAATAAATTGGAAATTAATTGTATTGTATTATTATGTATTCGACATTTGTAATTATTTATTGTTATGGTATTGTATTAACGGATTAATTAATTAATAATTTTAAGGCATGATTATTCTGTAAAATTAAATATTGTCAACTGTCAATGTGTTGAAATGTCAAGTGTCAGATTTATTTATTTTTTAAAGAAAGGGCATGTTGTATAGTCTATGGTCACCTGCGTTTCGTTTATAAAGCAGCGTTCAAATAAATAAATCATTACTTGATCTACCATCTACAGCAAACGGTTGTTTTACTGCATCCTCCATTCATTTAAATATAAACTCCCTAAACCCGCGTCTAATACAAGTGTAAGAGTACATTTCGTCCAAAGTTTGATTTTAATTATTCCTAATCCTTTGTTAACCCAAACAAACCAGCCCGCGTAGCGCGAAAGTTGTATTCATAACTTATTGTTCGGTGTTCCCAGCAACTTGTTGCTGCTGAAGCCAATTATTTACTCTATGAGTGCTATGGCTATGACAGCTGAAACCTAAGAAAATCGTTGTACTCAGGGATAACAGTTAATAGTAGTTGATCACTCATTAATATGTATATATTTTTGTTAAGTACGTATTTTACAAGTTTTAAATTAATTTGCTGTGTTAAAGATCTGTTCACTCACGAAGGCGCGCCCCTCCACAGCTAACCTCGTTCTTACACGTTATCTTAATCTCAGTGTGCGTGACTGACGGTACGCTTGCGACTGAGGACACGTTCGAGCTACGCACACATAGGTAAACTTGTCGTACAGATACGTTTACAACGACAATTATAAAATGTGGAGGGGAGCGCCTTCGCGAGTGAACAGCAGGCCTATTGCCTAACGCACTCGGAACCGCTTTAGTATTCATTTTTGACAGTTGAAATCAAGGCTGCTTTAAAAATGAAGTAATTCGTTTCGCGTAACGTCCATGTAATGTCAAAGCATTTGAAAGCTAAGGCCGGCCATTTTTAACACAATTGAACGAATGATTTGCCATTGATTTGCTAAAAAATGGTTTCGCGTAAGCAAAATGACAATTGAAAATTGGTCTACATACTGATAGAAACTGTCAAAACAAACCGGAGACAACTTTGTGACCGTTACTGTGCAAATTGATATCGTAAGTTAGGTTTTTCGTTAAATTATAATAAAAATAATATTAATATCTTGATTAAATTGGCGCCTAAGTAATTGAAAATGAAAGTTTTCTTTTGAACAGTGATTCGAGGCGTAATAAATGGCTCGCGTGGATGGCTCTCACATATTAAATTTATTGGCGCTCGCGGAGGAAGACCGACTGCAGACACAAGCGCGACTGGAGGCTTTTGCGCCAAGAAAGCCATATATCCTCTCCGGTTGCCTGACAACTATTTTTGGGCAAATTTCAAGCTCACAAAGACGCAGTTCGTCCGACTGTGCAACAAAATTTGCCCTATTACTTATAGGAAGTTGGGAGCGCAACACAGTCGTGCAGCTGGAACTCAAGGTATGTCTAAATAATTCATTGCATCAAGCCTAAAGGCAGCGTTTGCCTAATTCTAATATAATCAGTGCTTCCCAGTCAGATAAGAAACCAACTGATACCTGAAACGATTATTTTTTGTCTTATAGGAACCCTTGAAAAAAATAGGTGTAGAATTGTACTATTGGATGATAAGCATATAGACTAATTCTTTTTCTAACTTCATAATTACAGTTGTTTTTATATACTTCGCAGTGCCCACTTCATATTGAATGTAGGTACATTAATAATATATGTGTTTACTCACGGATGTTTACTATTGTAGGTGCAAGCAGCCATCACATGTTACAGGAATGGGCCATATCAAACATGTGTGGGTGCCTAACAGCACCGGGCACTCTCCCAAACCAAAGCGCACGATTACTTGTGGAAAGTATGAACTTATTTAGCCCTTAACAATTTTTTAAATAACTTTTAGTAAATATTAAATTTATTATCAAACTATGCTCAGCTGCACAAAATTTAGCCCATTCTACATATACGTACCTACCTGTTACTGCATACATTTGCATTTAAAAAAATCCCCTGCGATTTCCCGAAAGTTACATCGTGGTTTTCATTGACGTTGCATTATAAACAAGAATCCCAAATTTCATTACTCTAAGCTCAGCGGTTGCTATTTCGAGATTTATTCCTATCCCGTGGGAATATCAAAATAAAATACTCTTATCCTACGTTTCATTCCAGATATCCAGATACCTACATACTAAATTTCATCCAAATCTGTCCAGCTGTTTCAGTTCAGTGTGAATGAGTAACAAACATCTGTACTCTCAAACATCCGCATTTATAATATTAGTAGGATATTAGAAGGATTATTAGTCAGTAGGATTAGTAGGATAAATAAAGCACAAATTTAGTATCACAATGTCTGTCAATGTCTATCTGTATACATACATACTAACTCTAAGGTCTCTCCTACAGGCGCACAATACTCAGCTGAAGAATGACTACTGCGAGGGCGGTTGTTTGGAGGCACGCAGCGCAGGCGTCCTAGGTAGTGCCCGTCAGTTTCTGCACTATATGATTGCGAGTCCTAATCTTAGCCGTAACCTCACCGAGATTTATGAATTGAATTTTGAATGTATTTCTCAATAAAATGTATGTAGAAGAGGAATTACAGTAAATAAAAACCTTCACCATTTATTTTCATATTTTTATTTTATAATCAGTCTTATCAGTCAGTCAGCGAGGCTAGGTAAATGAAACATTTCTAATGGTTCATGTAAAACACATTCATCGTTACACATTCTGGCACATCTCTGGTGGTAACGGAACCTAGCAGCAATTGTTCATACTACAAGCAGTGTACAGTCACTCTATACTGTAGACTCTACTACAGTGTAAAGGAAAGGAAAACAATCTATTATGAGTAAAAAGTTGCAAAAGTAAGCAGTAAATAATTAGTTCTAGATTTCTCCAGCCAGAGTGGCGCTAAAATAGCAAGTGTCTGAAATGTTTTAGTTAATACATAAATAAAATCACGCCTCTTTCCCAACGGGGTAGGCAGAGACTACATCCTTCCACTTTTTTAGTAAATATGTACCTATAAAATAAAATAATTGCTGTAAGAAAACTTGGACGGTGAATGAATTTTTGTGATCTAACAGATTTATTTATTGAGTGCTTTTACTGTATTTATCGTTATGAAGCTTATTTTACAATTACTTTTACACTTTCGCATACATCAGCGATTTCACTCCTTTCCTCCTCACCGCTCGTTGAAAGATCTAATAGTTAACGGCGACCGTGCCGTGACCGCCACCTCATGCAATGCCACGCTGACTTTGGCTACCATCCGGGCTACGAGCATTTCGCGGGTGGCAGCGATCATTGCTGTCTCTACCAACAGCCACCGCTTTTCAAAATGCGTCACCACTCGGGAGCTGCGGGCACTATTCGCTGATCTGAAAACACAATACACAAATATAACAATTTTATATTTTTAATCAACCGTTCGCCCCCATTGATTGGCCGTCAATGTTAGTTTCTGTTACAACGATTAACTGCATTATAAGGGCCGCTAGTCAGGGAAGCCGCAGTAGCTGTGTGGTTTGATCTATGGCCTCTTAAACAGAGGGTCGTGGATTCGAACCCCGACTCGCATCTCAAGTTATCCGGAATTTATGTGCGAAATACTTGGTAGTTCTAGGAGATTGATTCAACGAGTTCAAAATGCATGTGCTCGTTTTTGTTCCGAAGTTCCTCCTCGGTCCCTTGCTAAAAATGCATGCTTGCAGGCGCTTGCACCTTGTGACCTTTTTTTTTGGTGTAGTGCGGCAAATGACGCCCTCGTACCTTTTTGAAAAAATTACATGGTCAAAAAGTGTGCACAGATTTAAGGCTATTGTGCCTCCGCAGATTCGTTTCAGATTCGCAGCGTCTAAGTGATGGAATGACATTCGTCCTCCTATACTCGGAGTGACTAGCAGTTACACCTTTGGGCGAAAGATTAAAGGCTATTTGTTGGCATTTCAAAAGCTGTAATTCCTCTCTCTTGCAGCTCTATTACACAAAACTTATTTTTTGTTTCAGTTGTTAATTTCATGTTTCCTTTTAGCCCGCGTAGGTACCTAATGGTGTTGTCTAGAGTGTATAAATTTATAATAATGTTTATGTACTAATGTTAATGTCCTTCAAAGCCACAAAATAAATAATATGTTGCCATAGTTTACAAAATGAAGTGTAGGGAAATAGTACTAGTGTAAACAAAATTCTGTTTCTACAAAAAAAGTGCATTAGAATTATAGAAAAAAAAAATTCCTACTACACACAGACATCTATTCACGAAGCACGGTATTAGAACTGTCATTGGATTGTACATTTATCATTTGCTAGACAGTCATGTTTATAAAAATAAAAGCTCATACAAATTGGTTGGTCAAAGTCAAAGTTACACGCTAAGACGAAATTATCTATTTACTAGCTTTTGCCCGCGGCTCCGCCCGCGTGGTATTCGGTTATCGCGCGCTGTTCTCTCGGGAACTGTCCATTTTTCCGGGATAAAAAATAGTCACCTATGTCACTCTCGAGACCATAAACTATCTCTATGTCAAAAAACGCCTCGATCCGTCACTCCATTACAGCGTGAAAGACGGACAAACACACAAACATACAAATACACTTTCGCATTTATAATTTTAGTAAGGATGTAGTCTTATGTATACTAATAAAACTGTGTAGTAATATATCTTTGTTGAGGTCCGAGGGTCACCAATGGTGCTGGCTGAAAATCAGCGCTGGGGTGTTTATTATTAACGCTTCAGCATTATGCTGAGCCAGTGTCCGATTCACAACCGCAATGACACATACTTTCCTACGTGTTGTCTATTTGTACTTAATACTATTGTTGTGTCTTGTGCGGTATCCCATCTTAGGCCTCTACGTTGGCAACGCATCTGCAATACCAGGGGTATTGCAAATGTTTATGGACGGTGGTGATCTCTCACCATCAGGAGACCCACTTGCTCGTTTGCCGTCCAGTGATATAAAAAAACCCTCTTTCTTTCTAAACTAAATTTCAAATTTACCGTGCACTTTAGCGTAAAGGAAAACATCGTGTAGATACCTGCACAAACCAGCGAAGCAATTCAATGGTTTCTCACAGCCAGTATGTCGAATACTTAGATCAAATAAACGCTGCCGCCCACCCAACACTGTCTTGTCAGTTCCAACCACTTCTTGATACAGTGGACACGGCCTCCTCTCCGTGCACGCCACTCGCCCTATGAACGCCAAGATCTTTTCCTCTTGCTCCGTCAGCGCGGGGCTTCCGGGGCGCGGGCTGGCCAGCTGCTTGCTGCCGTCACGCGCACGCCTTCTTGCGCACGGCGTATTTGGCGTTATTCCAGTACTAGAAGGAAGGGATAATTTAGGACTGATATAATAATATAAAAGAAATATAAATACAATAATTATAGCTATGCACAATGCCATTTACTGATTATAGAAAACTAGCTTATGCCCGCGACTACGTCTGCGCGGATCTAGGTTATCGCGCGGTGGCGCCGTCTAACGCAATAAAAGGTTAAAAATAAATAAAATCCTATGTTGATCCTTGGGGTTCAAACTACCTACATACCAAATTTCATCAAAATCGGTTCAGTGGTTTCGACGTGAAAGCGTAACAGACAGACAGACAGAGTTACTTTCGCATTTATAATATTAGTAGGGATGACTGGATGGATTTGAAATTTGAAACAATGAGTAACATAGTTGGATCTCGGGAATAACACAGCTACTGCTTTACAGCTGCTTACACTGCTTTACACCCAGAGAATCTTTCAATTGCCAGATTTGTTGCAATTGCCGTGCAACATAATCTTCCACATTGTCTCTATTTGTGCTCTTTAGTAGCTATATTAGAAAATTGGAAAGCTGATAAGAAGAATTAAAAATTGTGTGCAGAAAATCGACAAAAATGCCGCCCAACGGTCTTGTTCTGGGATTATGTCTAAGTTTCGTCAAACTGCTGATCATGGGCCTTTTTCTAAAATTCACCAAGTAATAGTTTTGTAAATAATAAACCTTGTATAAATTGTATTAATTGGCTTAATTCCCATTGCATAAGTTTTTGAAAGTGAAATAAATTTACTTCTAAACAAACATTTTCTATTCTCGCTCGTTAAAATGCTTAAATCCATTTTTGTAGTGACTAAGCACTATGAAAATAACTTTAAATGAAATGCATTAAGTATAACTTTATTTTATCTAATTAAAATACGTACTTACCTAATGCAATAAACTCAAAAACTTAAATTTTAAAGGACTTACTTTAAATATTGTTTCGTTTCGCGGGCGTTGATAGAACACGCACTGACGTTGCACTGACGTACGGGCATAGATATAAGTTGACGTTTAAAAATCACCGCTGCGCTTTGCGTTTGGTTTAATTTCCAATATTTTTAAATATTCATTTACTAACAATAATATTGTGTAGATTTAAGTTTGTATACTATAATTAACAAAAAAACATGCCGAATATGGTTATTTTGTAACCAAAAGCACTCAATCCGAGTCTTATAAATTTTATCGAAATCATTCATTGATTAAGTATATTTGCAAAAACTAAACTTTTCGTTCCATTCAATTGATATTGCTTCTCATGACAATTGCGCTTGATGACTGCTAGATTCTGTTACGCGAAACGAATGTTTCATGTCAGTCGAATTTGTAATTGCTTTGAAAGAACATGACGATTACAATCCCGTGTTCTTTACGCAATAGCCCTGCGATCTGTAAGTTAGTAATGAATTTTGGCCCATATTTAGTCACGATTGATATAAAATCTGTTACGGTAAACTACACGGTCAGTCAGCATAAAGTAAAAACAGCAGAAAAGTTTTTTCTTAAAGATTTTTTTTTGCAAAAATTCAATTGCTCAATTTTTTTCCCCCTCCGGCCGCGATGGCAACTGAGTTTGGTAACCAGTTGCCGAAAAGTAATGAACATTTTTTTTACGCAACATCATGCCAAACACGAATGACTAAATCTTTGATAAAAAAATAGTACTAAGTATATACGATTTTTTAACGCACAGATCCAAAAAGATTTGATACCTGTCTGTTTATTTCAAAATTAAAGCACCCCTAAAATTCAGCTCGGGACTTTCCTGCACGAAGAAATTGACGTTCATTTCATTGACAAATCAACAACGAAAATACCTAATCAAAACGAAACTTGGCGGACGAAAAGTTGATTTAATTTCCAATTACGTGCCATCCAATTCCGATGAGGGCCCATCGCCGGTACGTACACGCCACCAATAGAATTACGAATGAGACTTTCCAATTGCTTATATCAATGCAAATAAATTAAATGAACGACAATTTAAAAACGAGCCGCCGTTTGTTGGCCATCCCCAGGGTATTAGGAGGTCCAGCTCGCACAATGTTTACATTTTCCTTGGATAACGGACCATTATTAACCCTTGCCCAATATCAGAGCTTTTCAATGTTTTTACTTCTGAGAATCCAGGCTTCCCTTCGCGTTGCCCACGCATGTTTCGTATTGTATTCTCACGGCATAATACGCATTCACGATTAAGGAAACAAAGTTATATTAGAAATACCACGCTCTGGAATATTTAGGTATGTTAACAATTTTGTTTGAACTAGCGCTCCAGAAAAGCGGTTCCTTGTTATGTATAAACTTGTTTCTAATTTTGATTAGTCATAGTTTTGTTAGTTAGTCAAAATATTATTAAATCGTGTTTTTTGATTGTTAATAAAAAATCCTAACCTATAATCCTGAAAATAACTCCAGAAATTGAACATTAGGAACTTTAAGTTCAACAATAGGTACTACGTATTATTGATCGAAGTTTGTAGGAGTCAATTCGACTCTTAAAAAGACAAAGATTTAAGGGCTGTTTCACTAGCCATTGATTGATCAATGTTAATTGACGGTTAAATGTGATGTCGTCTCTATTTCTTTTGTTTCACCGTCAGTTAACAAATCAATGGACGGTGAAACAGCCTCTTACTCTCAATCTCAGTGCATTTTTTCCTCAATAATTTATTTCGATTAATTTTCCTGACAGTGTGCAACATGACGATAGACTCGCGGATCCTGAAGAACAAGTCTGGCAAGACGTTCGGGCAGATCAAGTCGCCGTCGATCCAGGGCCCGGGCGCGTGCTCGTACCTGCTCCAGCCGGACGCTGGCCAGAGGGTCGAGATCCAGCTGTACAGGCTCGTCTCCGTCGGAAGGTTCAATGGCACCAGGCAAGTGTTCCAAACATACGCGTGCATTGGGTGAATTCCCGGGCGACAGCATCTCACCTGCTGCGGCGCAAACTAGCACTGCCTACCCTAGAGAATTGATCCAATGTACGCCTATGCCAACCACATAAGTAAAAATAATAAGAGTATTAATTATGAAATTTTTGTTAAATACCCGTGCAAGGCCAGAGCGGGCCGCTATTATAGAGCATCATATAAAAATAGAATTCATTTGTAAGATAAGCATTTTTGGTAGACTAAACAAGCATTCTGTATTTCGCTTAATTACCTTGAAGTCTAGAGATATTTTAGTAATACCTAGTAACAAATTATTAGACAGAATTTTACAGAGGTAAACACGTATTGTACTGAAATCTACTGTTACTGAAATACTAAGTATTCTGTGCCCTTAGTGTAAGTTTTCGGTTACAAAATACGTCTCGATCGCGTTCGCGTTAAAATCTCAATTTGTATGGAAACACGAACATCGCAAACATTCCGCTAGAGGCGTATTTTGTAACCGAAAACTTAGACTAAGGGGACTGTCGTCCAAATAATAAATGTAGAAAGTTAATAAAGTTGACGAATTTTTAACCTTTTACTAGCTTCACTTGTAACTAAGTAATAATTGAATCAAAGTCAAAGTCAAATCATTTATTCAGCAAATAGGCCGCAATGGGCACTTTTACACGTCATTTTTTTAATCTACCACCGGTTCGGAAAAAAACCTCTGTTGAGAAGAATCCGGCAAGAAACTCAACGAGGTATTTTTTTTTTTAAAAACAGATTCACAATATTTATAAATGACATCTATGTACTATACATTACAAGTATTTAACACAATTTTATTTTTAACACAGTAGGTTCACTATTTGAAGGGATCGCTAGTGCGGATCGGAATTAAAAGATAGGTTAGGTTATTAAAAGATAGGTACTTTAATGTAAAAAAATCCCATACAAGTAGACGACGCATGTACAAAATTTATTAAAAAGTTTGCATACTTACGCTGTCTAGAAACTGGCCACCAATAAAATTAGAAAGCAAGCAGCGCGGAAAAGCAACAAAAGAAAGACGCGTGCCTGGTGCGTGTACGCCATACCTAGCCCTAGTCCGCGCCGCGAATTAAGTAATACAGTGAAATAATCAAGTAACTATTGCCAACAAAAAAAAACAAAAAGTTTTTAAACCTTAATCTGCAACGGTTGACGTTAAGTTCCAATTCAATACGCCAACATAAATTCATGGTATTCATAAACAAGCTTTTTACTATTTATCCGCCGCAAGCAAAAACTACCAATGTTCAGAATTTCAAAAACAGCGATCGTCCGAAATCTGAAAAAGTCGAGTGTGAAGGGACGAGGCCTGTCACACGCACGCAATCGTGATCAATGTGCCGTCAAATTGAATAGGTATTTAGAGTGACCGACTAAGCCCGCTCGTAATAGCTACCTATAATAGGTATGTATTTGGAGCACGGATTCCTCATTATTATTCAGAACTTGAACTGTTCGGGTCAGAGCAAGCCAATATTCGCAGTTTTTTAAACATATGCCATATTCAATAACGTCAATATTGAAAACGTTTGCTTGTATAACACAATAGTTTTTTTGCTGTTTCGTATTGTTTGTCACGATTTATCTTTTATTGTAGAGCATTGATTATTACTGTAGGCGTAAATAGACACCTATCAACTACTTAAAATCCAGCAAAACAATGATATATAATAAAACATACATAATCGGAAATGAAGCGTAAATAAAAAAACACACTTTTAAAAGTAATTGAACTAAAAAGTCAAAAATAAAACTGTAATAATCAATTGAAAAATTCATATTATTGTACAAAAAGCGTGGGGTGCTTGTCATAATAACTACGGATATAATAAACTATATATAAAATATTTGCAACAATCAAAATCAAGCCCCCCACGCTTTTTGTACAATAATATGAATTTTTCAATTGATTATTACAGTTTTATTTTTGACTTTTTAGTTCAATTACTTTTAAAAGCGTGTTTTTTTAGTTTTTTAAACTATAATTTATTTTATACTTTTTAGTTTGAATGGGAAACTGTTATGAAATTATTGCATTGTCATCGGTCCTTGATACGTATGCAAAGTTTCAAATTAATCAGACTTCTGGAAACTGGTGAAAATTAAGTTCAAAGATTCCGTTACATACATACATACATAGTTAGTTACAACCCAAGCTAATAAAAGCGTGTTAAAAAGGCGCCTTATGTGGAGTCTTATGCCTCATGTGACGTCGAAGAAAAGGTCAACGTCAAACGGATCGCCTGAGGGCTGGTAAGTTCTGCTGCTGCTGCCGAGTTCAGAGCATGTTTTTCTGTTGTTCTGCGAACATATGACGTATATTTACTTATAAAATCATTGCAGTAAAGCCAATATTCATTTAATTTTAACTCACTGGATTTTGGATGCAGTTGCGAAGGCGGCTGGCTTCAGCTGAGCGGCGCGAGCGCCGTGCGCGCGGCCGGCGCGGGCGGCGCGGCGGAGACGAGGCTGTGCGGCGCCAATGAGCGCTACTCGCCGCCCGTGGTGTTGTTCGCAGACCACGGTGCTTCTACTTTAGAATTTAGGTAAATATCCCTCGACAGTTTTTAATAATTCACAGCAATGAAAGAAATAAATAAAATGTTAATTTCATTCATTACACATATTTGTTACTGTTAATAATGTCCCGATATTTAGGCGCAGTTACATACATGCATCAGAATCACGGATAGACTGAACGCTATAAATATACAGTTTACTTGCCGTAGCAATGAGATAAAGTACCCCCCACCCACCCACTTGCTCGTGTGCCTTCCAGTCGAATAAAAAAAAACTGCTCCTAGATATTTCCAAAATCACTGCAAACGCGTTGTCAACCTAGAGGGCTAAGTTATAATATTACTAGCTTTTGCCCGCGGCTCCGCCCGCGTGGTATTCGGTTATCGCGCGCTGTTCCCTCGGGAACTGTGCATTTTTCCGGGATAAAAAGTAGCCTATGGCACTCTCGGGCCCATAAACTATCTCTGTGCCAAAAATCACGTCGATCCGTCGCTCCGTTACGGCGTGAAAGAGGGACAAACATACAAACACACAAACACACAAACATACAAACACACAAACACACTTTCGCATTTATAATATTAGTATGGATTATCTCTTATGTCAGCCATTTCTTAAACCACGTCGAAAATTCTCAAAAGCTAGTAGCACAGAATAAGTAATAGTACAAGCTAGTAGGTACAAAAAGTCACTAAATATCTCGTTTGAAGCGCGTTTACGCACACTACGCGTCGTCTGCCTCTAAATAAATAGGCGCCGTATGCATAGCCCCTAAAGTCTGTCTACTTCAGTCGTGATCTACTGTAGAAAGCTGCATGCATGGGAATTAAAAAAAAATCACATCTAAGAGCGCTTCCATATCTAGAGGCAACCTCGAATTTGGAATAAAAGGGAAAATATGATTAAACCCGGCTCTGTCCGATTTTTTAGGTGGAATAACAAAATTCATTTTCTTTATTATAGTTACAAATAGGTATTGTGTATCCTCCCTCACAGACATATTTAAATCAACGTAAATTACTTTTTTGTAAATAGGTCTAAGGCTTTTGATTCAAAATTTGGAAATTGATGTGATGACACCAAAGCGGCAAACGTAGTATTAGCATTGTACGTTATAATGAACCTAATATATTTCAAACAAACGACAAACGGTTTCCTTAATATTAAAAGACCATTTACGTTACAAATCAGAAATTACGTAGTACGACAAGTGGTTAGGGATATGATTCTCTTAAACCTGATCCTTATCATATTATCGGTCCCGCGGGAGACCCCATCCGAGTGTGTAATTTAAATAAATTACCTACTAGCTACTAGCTGGACCCGATACTTTACATAATTCATATTTTCTCTTCCTATAAAGCTTTCAGATAACGTGCGCTTACCAGTATTGCATGCATTAAGGATATTCAATTAAGTAAGCAAATAGCTTCAGGCTACACGATAATAGACCAAACAGTGCCAATATTTTATCCGCAATGAAGACTAATTAATTAAATCGTTGAAATGACAAAGGACGATGCTTAAACCAGTATTATAGCTATTGCCGGACCGTTCCAAAATTAATATACATTTGCAGTTCGTTTCGGAAACGCATGTTCCGGTAGCCGAGGGGACAAAAGGTCGTCACAACGGAACCGGTAATGCTCTGTTCGGAATTGCTGCCGGTCGCGGCTGCTAGTACTGAGTACTGAGTCTGAGTGCTGCGGCGGACAGCATAGCGCACTCTCTACTAGCGCGGTAGTTGTCCGACCAGGCTTGAGACGAGGGTATAATTCCATTTCCGACGCGTTTTGCGACTATGGTAATACATTAGGACGGTAATTGAGCAAGTGCAGTCACTTTGCAGCTCTCGGGAATAGTAGGTAGTGATTTATGCGGTCTAACTGCCAGCCACAACAGCGATGTATCTACGTTATTTCTCGTAAATTAACTTTCCATTATTTTGAAATTTTGTACGGCACGGCAGGCATTTTGCAACGAGCTAGGTTTTGGCTGGGTTGTGTAAATTTTTGAGCTGTCCTGGTATGTAGTGGTTATTTATTTAACAGTTTAGGAAACGCGCGCGTGAATATCTCCTACCTAAATGATGGCACAATTTTCCATGTATTTTTAGAGACCAAAATTCTCTCTTATTACTTATATTAATATTATAGTAGATTATAGTAATCAAAACCAGTCCGAGTTAGGTAATTTACTTAAACATCGGTACATAAAATATTTATAATGGAGCTAAATCTGTACCCATATTCATAATAACAATATTTTATTTATTTTCTTCACCACCAGTTACAAGTTTGTTAAACATCGGCACTTATTGATCACATTATTGCCAGATAGATCTGTATGGCAGAGACTAGTGTCCGAACTTGGAAGGACCCCTGTGTCATGTCACCAGGTCTCCGACCCTTAGATGCAATTATACTGTATGCAGACATATAAGGCATAGCATCAGCTCTTTACTTGCCTCAGTGGAATCCGAATTAGGAAGGGGAGATAATTTTGTTGGCATCTAGATAGGCATTTTAAGAACCGTGTGTTCATAATTCGCTCAAGAATTTTGGGTGAAAGGGGAGAATGAGTAAAGTTTTGAAGATTGAGTGGGTAAATGATCTTTTAAAATATTTTGGTATCAAACCAGTTGAAATTGTAATATTGCAGATATGGGTAACAGGTGTAATTATCTGAGCATTGAACCTTTTTATGAAAGCACTTGATATGTTGTCTAACCTGGTGACGCAATCTGGCATGAGATTATTGACTAGAGTAGGTATTTAAATATTTCTGTTTCATTTGTCAGGAGCATCACAAAAAAAAATAGAGTAATTTGCTGAGTAGTTAGACGCAAAATTGACGGAAACGTGTTTTATTGCTAGATTTGGATTATAATTAGAGCTAACTAATTGAAGATCTGCTAATTACTATTTAGCTATCAATATCAGGTAAGTGTAAGTCCTATCATTAGTAACTTTTAGTTTTAAACTATATAATTGTTATAATTTTTTCATAACAGGATTACGGAGAAGACAGACCGGTCGCAGTTCCTCGCATTCTTCAGTTTTACTTCGCTGAGCAACACGCAAGGCGTGGGGTTTCATCCCTACGGGGGCTCCAGAATTCCTCTGACAGGTCAGTTTATACATTTAACTATAAATACCTATCTTCTTACCGGCTTGAAGAAAAAATAATAGAGCCATAGAGATATACAGAACCTTCAGCAGCAACCAGCCGAGGTGGATGAGCGGTTAAGATGTCCAAAATTATCTACACACGCCTACTGCTAAAGTAATAAGAGAATGTTTAGATCATTTTGGGCACCACAACAGACTGCTTATCTACTTAAGCTGCTGACTGAACAGTTAGTCTCTAATAAGGTATACCTGGCAACTGGATTAAAAGTGATCGATTGCTTACTTAGTTCTATTAATTGACAATTTACACTTGAAAAGGTAATCATCTGTATCATTATTGTTTAGCAAAAGTATACATTTCTGGAAATAAATATTAGCATGACGTAGTTCTAACTGAATAAGTAGTTTAGAAACATTATTAACTATTTAATGTATCTCACTTTTTATATTTAAGGAAATTGTACACAACGTTTCTTGATCGTCGGATACCTCATGAAACTCCAAAGATAGTTCGAAATTGGATGTGCACGTCACTATTAAACTTAAGAGAAGCGAAGCTCAACTCGCTTCTTGAAGTCGTTCAGTTCCATTTAATTCCATTGCAGTCCCACTTCATTTAGTTCTTTCATTGCATAAACTTTGCTTTTATGTTTTCCTTCTTTCACAAGTGTTTTAATAGTAGTGGAGTAGATCTGCGGACTAAGAATCGAGTGAAATCAGATTGTAAGAAACCTGTTGCGGGAAGGGCTACTTATTTTTTTAAAGCAAAATATTACAAAAATGTGGAGATTTATACTATTGAGTAAACTTTAGAAAACTTTTTTTTCTGTATCAATACAAATGCTTTGAACACAACGCAAGTGTTCGGGACGTAGGTGCGACCCTCGTCACATTCCGTTTATAAATATTATGTGTCCAAGTATCAGCAGGATATCGCATCGAACTCACTTATAAATTATATATTTACGTGACTTTTCTCCAACAAAATACGGGCCATAGGAATGTTTTGCTTTTTCTGACTCTCACGTATTTTTTGCAGATATCTATTAAAAGAATTGGACAAAAAGGGAATAAACATATCGCGTCTTATTTTGGCAAATCCTTGATATAGAAGTCCATTATAGATAATAGATAGGTGTTTGTTTGCGTTTGGAAAAGTAGTTTTTAGGTTGCTCGACTCGTATGACGTCAAACTTATGTAACCGAAATGAGTAAATATTTTGTGTGCGTTTTAGGGTTCCGTAATCCCTTATAGTTTCACCTTGAAGCCCCTATATATATGTAGTTTCGCCATGCCCGTGCGTCCTTCTGTCCGTCCATGGATCTGCGGTATATTTTGTATAGAGACTACCAGTGCTGGAAAGCTGTAATTTTGTATGAATAGAATAATGTTCATCATGCCGACGAAGTAATAAAATAAATTTGTTACAAATTATTTTTTTAGGGCACCGCCCCTACACGGTATTGTTAGATAGGCCATTCAAAAACATTGCGGGTTTGCAAAGAACATTTTTCGGATTAGGGATCCATTTTCAAAAATTATATTTTTTGTTAAAACCAATATTTATAAAGAAAACTATCAGAACTAAGTAGGTATATAAGTAGGCATTATATACTACGAATTATATATAACTAATTTAAGTTAACCTACCTACCTGCCTAGTTACTTAGGCATAGTCAATTAAAATTTTATTGCAAATATTGGTCTATGTTTCAGTTTGTATTTTCGATTTGGATTTTACGGGATGACCGTAGAAGTAATACAATTTGGAGTTGATATAAAAAATACAAAAAAAGACTCCGAAAACCAATCTTAATCTGTTCAGCTGTTATATTCGGATGTGATTAAATCCTATAACTGGTACAGTTATAAGTGAACTTGTGAAAGCTTAAAACAATACAAATGACTCGTTCCTCTGTGCAGACTGCGACTGGTTGTACCAGGACGTGTCGTGCCGCGGGCAGAGCCCCTGCGTGCTGGCGAGCCCGGGCTACCCCGGCCTGTACCCGCCGCACCGCCGCTGTCGCTACCTCTTCGCCACCAACTCTGTCAACACCAGAGTCAAGATCATCTTCAGCTCTATTTTACTGCCTAGAAAGTGAGTAATAGCAGACAAGGTATCATCATCATCACAGATCATAATCTTCATCATATCAGCCGTAGGACGAGGACGTCTACTGTTGGACATAGGCTTCCCCCAGTTGCTTCGGTTCCTTATCGCATCCTTAAATAAGTCATCCGTAGGTATATTGCGTTGGTGGACGTTCTGCGCCGCGCTTAAGTACCAATCCGCGGAACAGGTTTGTAGTTTTAGAAATAATTAAATAATACCCACCCTAGTTCCGTCCGCCCATCATCATTGACACTAATATGTATCTTGGCAAAGCATAAAATGTATCAATCAACGTATTCAACTATACTACATTGTTGTAGAAGCTTGGAAGTAAGCAATAGATAAACGAGTTAGTTTAGATAATACGAGTTCATCTGTTGCACTTTTGGCCGAGACTAAAAACATTGTGCTTTTCACGATCACTGCGAGGAAATAAAAAAAACCGGCCAAGAGCGTGTCGGACACACCCAAAATAGGGTTCCGGAACCATTACGAAAAAATTAAGTAATATTTTTCTAAGGATTTCGTACTTTATACGGAATCTTCGAAGTATAGGTGTATTTTATACCTTACGCTGCTATTTACTCATAAACTACTAATAATTCTCAAGCAAACTTAGCCGCTATAGTTTTCCTTGGAAGTTTAATATACTGACTACCATCCTGAATTTTTTCAAATTTTTCCACCCACCGGTTTAGATTTTAGATGGGGGGGACGCTCGATTTTAATGAAAATTTGCACTTTAAAGTTGAATATTTCGCAAACAAATGACTGAATCGAAAAATCGTTTTAGCAAACCCCTAATGGTTTTAAAATACCTATCCAACGATACCCCACACTATAGGGTTGGATGAGAAAAAAAAAATCACCGCCACTTTACGTCTATGGGAGGTACCCTAAAAAAAATGTTTTTGATTTTTTAATTGTACTGTTTTGTCGGCATAGTTTACTTATATATTCGTGCAAAATTACAGCTTTCTAACATTGATAGTCTCTGAGCAAAGCCGCGGACGGACAGACAGACAGACAGACAGACAGACAGACAGACAGACGGACAGACAGACAGAAATGGCGAAACTATAAGGGTTCCGTTTTTGCCATTTTGGCTCCGGAACCCTAAAAATGTATCACAAAACAAACAATAAGAATCCAATGACTGCGTTACTCTACGGCGTTACTCCTGCCGTGTGACACTCTTTACCGGTCCGGATAATACCGACATGGAAATACCGATCCAATTTTTCTCGTACACGCCCGTAGAACTCATGTCAGTTTGACACAAGTTTGTATGAGCGTTTACACGAATAATCGGGTCGGTATTTCCATGCCAGTATTATTTGGCCGGTAAATTGGCCGTTAAAAAATAACTGTCACCCCTCCCGCCGATTTTAGTTTATCTTTTATGTCAATTTTTTCTAACCGAATCCGTTCTTAGTGGCCAGTACGCAACCACATATTTAAAAAATCAAAACGTCATCTTCGTCATGTCCGACATGCTTTTTTATACTTTTCGGCGTATTTATACTTAAAAAATTAAAACATTTTGTACATACCTATTATGCGTTTAAGAAAAAAAAACACCTCATAAAAGTCATGAATTACGCATTCTCAGTGGTTAATTTAATTTTACATGCTGCAGACGATTACTTTTGATTGGTCTCTAATTGTCGTTTCAGCACGTCAGGAATGAAATTCAGAAATTATATTCTAAAAAGACGTATCGTATTATGAAATACATATTATTGATACGACCTTTTTTCGTACTGTGTTACATTGTTGTCGTGTTTTGCGAGCCATAAATGAATCAGCTGTTAATGTACATATATAGGCAGGCTCGGGCCCCAAGATACAGGCTCAGCCTAGTTTGGGGTCCACTGTATACCTACTACTAAAAATGTAATATTGCTTGTGTGTAATAATATTTTCATTTTCATTTTTATTTTTGGGTACAGGATCTAGGTTATCTATGGCCCCATTTGCGAGCAGTGTCATGAAAAATAAAATGATATACCAGTTTGCTAGATACACATTATATATTATCACAATCATTGCTTAAAGTTTTGTTGTATATGAATTCTGATATTTCCAGAAAACTTCGCAAAATAAACTATTTATTTTTAGACACTACTACTTTGAAGCATAAATCTATCAAGATAAATTTTTAGTAAGTACTTAAAATTTTCTGCTATTCAGTAACAAATATTACCTAAACCGTTTTCTCGTTTTGTTTCTTTCTTTCTTACTAGTTTGGAATCGTTCCATCGTTCAATATAGATGGGGGAGAAAAATCGACTTATGGCAAAGTCATGGGAGCTTAATATTTTTTTTCGTGATTAGAGCAACAGGAAAACAAATAAGATATTACGAGTATCTTGTAAAAGTCTCATAGAAATTCAGGTTACGGTTAGAAGAGAAAAAATGTCTTTAAAATTGTTGCTTTTACATGTATATACGTAGGTATCTTTTATTAGGTTAAAATATCTTCATTTAAACTTTATCTGTTATTGCATTTATTCATGTTTGATTTATTACCAATTGTTGATAGGTATGTGTGTGCCAGGCTAATTGTAGTCAACGGAAATCATAAAATATACTGAGTTAATTAAGTGTTAGTCCAGTAGGTGAATTAAATGGCTATTCCGTGTAAACAACGAATATACTTAATTGAAAGTAAATCGCACTAAATTAACACACGAGGGTAGTGATGTGGCTATTATTGCCAAAGCTAATGAAGCAGTGTTCGTATCTCCTGGCGTTTTCTCGGACAATCGCACTAACCAACAACGATTAATGGTCCGTGCTGAAACGGATTTCAGTTGCACTAGCTGAGGCAAAACGTGCATTGATTATTGCGGTGTGTGAAATAAACCTCACTTTAAATACCGATGTGCAATCAAGTTTTTTTTTTTTTTTTTTTTTTTTTTTATACCACGTCGGTGGCAAACAGGCATGCGGAATTACAGAATTACATTATTATTTGTGGGATTTACAGAATGTCACCTGAATATTGCGGGCAAACTAATTTACGGATCGGATAAACCTGGTACTTAAGTATTTAAAGATATTTACTAAGTACTTGTAAGCTGTAAAAATATATTTTTAAATTGATTTGGAAATAGGTAACGATCTAAATATTTTCTCAGTATTTACTCGTATCTATGTAAAGCCGAATTTAGACTTGCAAGAAAAGTCGTGCAAGTTGCATTACATTGCGAGTTGCGAGGCCGTAAAGCCAACGAGTGGTCAATCAAACGCCGTAATGTAATGCAACTTGCACGATTTTTCTTGCTAGTCTGAAGTCGGCTTAAGTATTTAAAACTCAGTTTAGTTTCTTTTGTTTCTTTACAATTGATTTACATTTTTGTAAGTATTTCTGTGGTCAACAAAATAGTTTTCCCACCCAAATATTTTTCTACTAAGGATTTATGTTATCGATAGTGATCAACGCTATTAAAAATGAAAATACACTTCTTCACGTTTGATTTACTATCCCGAAATGTGTTCATTATAAAACTTTCTACGTTCATTCGAAATAAAAGACATGTGCAGTCGAACTTGTAACACCGCACCGTGGCAAATTGTACTCTGCAATATGGTTTACGTCCGCTGTTCTGTAAAGAGTTTGTACTTGTATTGTATTTTATTTGATCGAGCTTCTATGGCAATAACCGACATTTCGAACACAGCACAGCTTCCTCTGTAAACAAGCTGTTATGAATTAATAACTGGCGGCAAAGTTAAAATACCAGTGAGGTTTATTCGCTTCCCCGCGCTTCCGGAATTATCAAGCACCCGTATGAAATCCGCCCGTTCGCGTTTTGAAAGGCTTGCGAACAATCGTTTCTGTAAATAAACGTCCGGCGTTCTATCTCTCTTCCACACTGTGCGCACTGTCGCGGCACTGAAATTAACGGGGATATTTTTCACCTTTACCCCGTCTTTAGCGAACACCCGCATGTGATAGATAATTCAGTTTTGAAATGCAGTAGAATTTCAAGCTTTACAAAAAGTTTAGTTAAAAGTGGGAAATTTTTGTAAAACTTTCATGCTCATAAAACGGGATTTTTTATCCACTTGTTTTGTTCGTTATTAAGCCGAGTACCTAATAAGTGCACTGGTTAAAAATATTTATAATCATCATATCAGCCGTAGGACGTCCACTGCTGGACATAGGCCTCCCCCATAAACCTCTAGTTGTCTCGGTTGGAAACGGCTTGCGTCAACCGTGAACCCGCGAGTTTAACCAGGTCGTCCGTCTATCTCGTTGGTGGACGTCCCACGCTGCGCTTGCCGGCCCTCGGTCTCCACTCGAGAACTTTTCGCGCCAATGACCATCTGTTCTCCGTGCTATATGGCCTGCCTATTGCCGCTTCAACGAGCTAATTCGCTTGGCTATGTATGTCCGTGACCCTTGTTCTTCTACGTATCTCGTCATTTTTGATTCGATCCCGTAGAGAAACCCCAAGTGCAGCTCTCTCCATAGCCGCTGAGCAACTCTGAGCCTATTTATAAGACCTATATAGTAAAGCACCCGGTTTCGGATCCATAATAATATGTATGTCATCAAATCACTGGCAACACACATTGGTTCAAGACTTTCGACTTAATGTACTGAGGAATTTTAGACGAAAAGGCATTGCGGTGTTTTACAAACGTTGCCTTCTCAAAAAAAAAAACATTAACTAATGAGCCTGATCAGCAATAAACGAATACAATAACAAATCCTCAAGTTTATTTGGCCATAAGTGTTAGAAAAATAAACTTTTATTCTTTTCAAAGGTAACGCAGACAATGAACCATAGAATTATTATAGAAAAGGCCTAATAACAGTTAGCATACTGATGAAATAGATGAATATTTAAACATAATAAAGCAAACACATATAACGTAAGCAAATAAGATTTCGAATGGCTTAACATAATGTAATTATCCGGAAGCAGAAAACCAAGCTTATCCACTGCTCTGCAATTTTTTACGAACTAAATAGTCTATGTTTATTTACGATTAAAAACTTTACATCGCCTTGAGATAAGTTTGCGGTAATTTAGAGCCCCGGGATAGAAAACTTCATGAGTGATTAGCATGCGTAGCGCGCTCAGCTTACACTTGATTGTGATATCCCGGCTTAGTGTAATGTGTTCCTTGTTGTATCTCATCGGAAATGCTAACTGCATTTGTAGGATGACAAAATTTTGCTCAAGTGCCTAGTTTGTAGTTATTCGCATGTGATGCAGTGGTGGGGTGTAGTTTTTAATATTCTAATAATAAAATTGTGATTACGTACTTCCTGTCTAAACATATTTGTTTTTCTTTATATAATAGCAGACAAACTAGCAGACGGCTCACCTGATGTTAAGTGATTACCATGTCCCATAGACATCTGCAGCACCATTAGGACTACAGATGCGTTGCTGGCGAGAGGAGACAACGAGATGGCGCCGCCATACAAATTTTAATTCTTGTCTCACCTCGTCTCATCTCACCTCACCGGTGGAAAACCACCTTGAGGCCCTATTTATTGATCAAAGTAGAAACAACAGCTTATAAAACAATAATAAGATTATAAAATAACGATTAAGAGCAGTCACAAACTACGAGTTGCTTAATATAAACGAGGTGATGCACTTTATGTCACACATGTGTCACACGCTACTCAAATGTCATACACACACATGCACACATATGTCGTTAATGCTCGTTCATAGCGCAGAAAATTCTCAAAAAGCTGGTACAAAAGTGATTGGATCTCTTTTGAAGCGCGTTAACGCGCGTTGATTGCGCTTCGTCTGGGCCTATATATGTCGTGTATAGGCCCTTAATTTTTGTATAACATAGGGTGTAAATTAATTCATAGTAAAATACGGATTGCATCTTGAGAATCAAACCGTCATTACACTAAACAAAATTATCCCAGCTCGCAAAACAAAACTATGCGTTAAAATGCTTCTAAATTGTGGTGACATTTTTGAGAGGGACAAATTATGTTTAGCGAAATGACGAAATGACGGTTTGATTCTCAAGATGCAAAATTCTAATCTATCGTATTTTATAATTAGTAACTTGAACAAAAATATCATTATGTTGAAAAACAACCGCAAATTTAACTTTTTTTTTCCTATAAAAATCCGTTATCTAAGTGTGAAAAAAGTCTTTCTACATAAAACACGTTTATACTCAAAAGGAGAGCCGAGAAGAGAGAAATAAAACAGCTATCTCGCTGCAATACGTTTTCCTACGTCCTAATACACGCGCATGCAGCCTTCTCTCGTCTGAGATTAATAGCAAACACGCCCTTTAAACTCGCCAAAGAAAACAGTGTTCTGTTATCTAGTAGATAAATGCGCACGGCGCGCGCGCCTGGTGGAAATTCACGTGCGTGCTATTATAGCGTTGCCCGTTCGATGACATTGCGTTTTCTATTGTGCACCGCAAATACGACACTTTGGGCTTAATTTAGGTTTAACAATTTAGTAATTGAATGAAAAGAAAAATGGGGCACTGGATCAATTAATTCTTTTTTTTTTCAAAGTAAATAGTAGGACTGTAAATTAAACATAATTATGGGTATTTAAGGTATTTAAATATAGGTATATCTAGAATCATGTTTAGCATGAAGCTAAGTTTCACAGCACACGTAAATAAACAGCAGAAAAATCTTAAAGCGGTAGTCATATATCTAAACAAAAAAATCAACTTTATTAAGTATATAGGTAATAATCACGGTATACTTGGTAGTTTGAAACTAGACTAAAGTGTCGATATATGGAGGGTTGGATTTATAAATGCATGCTAAAGAGATTTTCTGTCCGAATTTACTTTCTCGTTAGAGCTATACCTACGTTTAGTGCTTTGATAAATAGTTTATGGACTTGTTAGGCACAAAACTCCTGAAAATCCGACTTGCACATGGCTGGTTTTTAACCGACTTCAAAAAAAGGAGGAGGTTATCAATTCGGTTGTATGTTTTTTTTTTTTTTTTTTTTTTTTTTTTTTTTTTTTATGTTTGTTACCTCAGAACTCCGTCATTTATGAACCGATTTGAAATTTTTTTTTTGCGTTCGTCTAGGAATGCTTTCAATTAGGTCCCATAAGCACCAAATCAGGATCTGATAGATAGATAGATAGATAGATAGAAACTTTAATCCTCATAACAAAATAACATGGCTCTATACATATTATGGACATGATTGGATCCTAAGGAAATCGAGGGAACTCTTCAAATGTTGTAGGGACACCTATGGTAATTTTGATATATTTAGTAGTAACTCGTGCATTTGCTCTTGAAAATCATCATTTGGTAAAGTGGAACTGATGATGAAGACCACAGTTGACCATCGGAGTTACTACTCAATAACAAGTATTTCATGGGTTGAATTTCAATTACTTTAACACAGTTGCTAAGCAATTCATGCTCCTCGGAACGGATATGGTGAAATGGAATGGGTGGTGAAGCACCAGGACTCCTCAATAATGAACATCTCTGCATCGGAAAAAGCAATTTTTCGTAAAAGGTGACGAGCAGTTGACATTAAACTATTAAATCTTAGATGCTTTACACTAAAAAGCGTGAAAAAAAAATTTTATAACAAAAAATAGAACCGACTACAAAAAACCATGAAAATAATTTTCTACCAGTCTGAAGTCGGTGCCTCAGCACGAGCCAGCAGGAGTGATTGAAGCCATTTACTCGTATAGTTGTAGGTGAGGTAGACGATTATGGTCCACTCCTGCTGGCTCGTGCTGAGGCACCGACTTCAGACTGGTAGAAAATTATTTTCATGGTTTTTTGTAGTCGGTTCTATTTTTTGTTATAAAATTTTTTTTGTTACTTCAATCAAATCAGCCCACATCCACCCACTGCTGGGTAAAGGCCTCTACATTTTTCCCGCCACTTTGTTACTTAACTTTACATAATTTTAAACCTTTTTATTAGTGAAGCGGTTCAAGTGTCTGTTGCTATATGTACTTCTGAGTACCTAAATTAAATGTCTATTCTATTTCGGTAATGATGAGATGCTCTGCAAAAGGTTTCACTTGCTTCTGAAATGAATAAATGTTATACACTTTGAGAGACTTCTCATGCTGCTTCTGCTTAGAGATAACAAATTTACGAGCAAAATAATATACTTGTACCAAATGATGAAAATAGCTACAATTTTAACAGCGCCAACTCCTCACTTAGTATTATGCCAAAGCATGCAAAGTTGGCTGCGGCATTAAGACTCGTAACTCCGTGAAGGCTGCCGCTACATCATGTTGTTTTAAATTAAATTTATTTTAAGTAGGGAGATGTTTCACTACCATAATTATTTGCAGTCACTGCGCCACGGATTACCTAACGCTCCGTGCTGGCAACTCGCCCTCCGCTCCTTTGCTGGCGTCGCTCTGCTCGGAGAGACTCGCCACTTTGGAGCATCCCGGTCCAAACCTATTACTAGAATTCAAGTAAGTCCTCTTTACTCTAGCAATCTAGCTGATTGAAATAATTCTTCCGGTGTCAGCTTTCAAATTAATTTTACAAAGTACCTAGACTTTTACCCCGTTGTTAATTTAATTTCCGAGAAATGTTCCCTGAATCATGTCCAATTAGTTTAAAAAGGGACTTTTATGTATTCAGTTCAGGGCCGTTGGTGCCGCCGTATGACTACAACGGGTTTATCGCTAAGGTGGAATTCATCGAGGGGGTGGACAGCAGCGAGCAGCCGCCCACCGCAGCGCCCGCGTCGCCGCCCCTTGCCGCGCTAACGCATCACACGCAGCATGGTGCGTACTCCATAATCTATTATACTCAATAACAGTTTTTAGGGTTCCGTACCCAAAGGGGGCCAACGGGACACTATTATTGGGACACCGCTGTCTGTCTGTCTGTCTGTCTGTCCATCCGTCCGTCTGTCACAGGGCTCTATCTCTTAAGCCGTAAAAGTTAGACACTTGAAATTTTCACAGATTATGTATTAATGTGGCCGCTATAACAACAAATACTAAAAATAAAATAAAGTTAAAGGGGGTCGTCGTACAAGAAACGTGTTTCTTGAGTTTTTTTTTTTGGTTTCTAGGTGTTATTAGCCGTTGCTACGGCGACCGAGTCGCCTAGTAACGGCTCGTTATGTCGTTTGAATATTTACCTTTAGGTTTGCGATTTTATTGGTGTTTTATAAAAGTTTCGATAGTATAATTAGTGACTGTCTGATTTATTCGTTTTTGTGCTAAATAAATGAAGCAATTTATGTACCACAAACCTCAATGAAGCCAACTTTGATAGAGCGCTCGTAAAATCCGCACTGTAATAATCACTATGTTTACCTACACACACACACTGTGTGTGTTTTTTACACTAAAAAAATCAACCTAAATAATAAATTATTGAATGAGCTCCATTTTGCTTTTCATTGTGAGACTATAGAGGGAAATGTTTATTTAAATCAAATTTATTGAATACCTAATGTACGAGTATTGTATTAGTTGTTAAATTTTAGATTTACTTGCAGCAATAATTTACGCTTTGGTAACGTGGATTGTATCGTTATTATATCAGTGCGAGTGACTTTTGCGCGTTTCGCATTTTAGTCAAAGGAAAATATATAAGGGGTAACCAACTTTTACGCAGATAACGCCACAAATTGCTCTTTACAGTATATTCGTGTGTTTTTACTGTGACGGGTTTTCAGCTATTCTTTATTCTGTTTTTCTCTTTTTACAATATTTGATACAATGCCGGAGCTGAAAATAAGCCCATACTTACATAAAGTCCGCACAGTTAGATTTGTAAGAGAAAATCTTTCAGCGAACGAAAGGTTTCCTTTACATTCATTTTGAACTGTTTATTTAGGAACTCATTTAACACGGTCTATTGGACATTACGATAATATTTGGACAAATTTCCAGAAATTCTTTACGTCGTCGTCGAGATATGTCAAGTAGGCGGAGTTTTATATTGACGTAATTTAGTTCTCGGGACGTGACCATATATCTTCGCGCGTAGGAAATATTACTGATACTCGTACACGCACTTAATTTAATAATAAACTATCTCCAGAATTCAATTCTCGAGTGATAAGGATACTGTAATTTAGTTACAGTAAATAGATACATCTCAACACTTACATATAAAAATTAAAGAAAATACAAATGCAAGTCATTTTGCGTAATGAAATATTCTAGAATACTCCTAATAATACCTAACTCTTGTCCACTTAATTCATGTCGAAGAGTCAGGTGTCGGATTAACGCGTTTATCGCGACGGAATACGAGACATATGAGAAGAACATGGTACTATTGAGGTCTTTTTATTATTATTTATTTGGTGCCGTAGTGGATGGGATATTAGACATGGAGAGCAACTCGGTGACGAATGAGATCTCAAGCGGGAGCGGGAGCGGAGGCGGAAGAATCGGGTGCGGTTCACGTGTGCGCGGCTACGGGCCAGGCGGCGCGCGCTCGGGTCACTTCGACACTCACGCGGCGCCCTGGCGCTCCCAGTGCGTGATCCATCTGCTTGGCGCGCCTACAGATGTCGTGCAAGTGTCCTTGTTTAATTATAATTTAAGGTGAGTACGAGTACCAGTGGCTACTGTTGCTTATTAGATTATGCAAATAACTTTCTGACGAATGAGGTTTAAAAATTTATATGGTTATCCTTGGAGATGAAGAGTAACACGGTGAGAAATAAAGTTTTCAGAATTGAGAGTGTACCGCTTAACGACGGGAGTTCTGCAATATCAAAAATCAATATACATATAATCAACTGTAAGCAAAAAGCTTGTGGGAAA
Organism: Choristoneura rosaceana; assembly: GCA_037349165.1. Classification (NCBI taxonomy): domain Eukaryota; kingdom Metazoa; phylum Arthropoda; class Insecta; order Lepidoptera; family Tortricidae; genus Choristoneura; species Choristoneura rosaceana. Next base: position 7,926,363 of record JAZBNJ010000026.1, read on the forward strand.
ACATTTTTTTTTTCATAAAAACTTATCTAAAAGGATATTATATTTACGAAGCGTACCTACCTAACTACTAAGGTTACCTTATTGTTCACGAATTTATAACTTGGCCTTCTAAAATTAATAATTAATAAGCTGAATTGCCTCTGTAAGCCGCCTACGGGCGTGACATTGACCGTTATGGTTCACAGAACATCAACAACTGGATAATCAAAACTGTCTACTACTCATACTTAATCTAACTATATTTTTGAAATTTTACTAAGTGCGGTAGTAGAAAAACTTTATTGAGCTAAATAAAAATAGGTATTTCTGCTTAAACTTATGTCTATTAGCTTTCATATAACTTTGTCTCGTCTTTTCAACATATCCTTAATAGCAATCGCAGACTCACTGTCAATAACTAAACCTTTCTTACCTTTATTTACACAGGTTACAAAGTTGTAGATCTCATATTGAGATCTTTGAAGGACTTCACGAGTTTGGCTCGAGGGAGAGAGGGGAACGGTCTGAGAGGAACGATCGGACGCTCTTGAGAGTGTGCGGGCCCGCAGTGAGAGAGGCCAGGGACCCTTCTGGAAAGTTCCTCGTTCGACAAGCGGTCATATCGAAGGGTGCTAACCTGACAATAATGGTGCGGCGAGCGACGTCGCAGAGTGCGGACGACGAGGAGTTTGTCGACGGAGCTTTCGCGTTCCACGATGGTTAGCTTTAGTACTATTTTTATTCGAAATTCATATAAAAATAGTACCTATAATGAATTCATTGACTTGAGTTGTGTAGCTGTTGCTTTGTTTATCACAAACGCCAGTTTTGTGACATAATTTATGGACCTAATAGCGACTTAGGAAGAAGTCCTTTCCCAATACTATCTACTTTTACACATTGATCTTGCGCGAAAGACAGTTAATTATCTGCATGTAATTATTGCGTGTTTTTTTTTTCCGGTTCCGGTCGTTATAAAGTAAACACGCAAGTCAACGCTCTCCGTAAATAAATTCGCGAAACAACTGTAATAAGTGACCAACCAAACACAATCAAACACCATTTCACTAACGAAACAACAACGGACACTATTGTGCAGTGATCACAGTGCGGGCATTGTTTTTTATCGCAAAAATTGGTTGCAAAATACCACAGCGATCTAACCTCAATTCGCAATTTGCGGTAAACGGTGAAAATATAGAAAGAAAAGTACCCGCAAAAAGTGCTACAAAGTGACAGCTGTCAGCTGCGAGTGGCAGAAGTGTGGCCAACCGCATAATTCAAAATACCACCAAGCCAGTGTTGCCAACAAAGTAAATATACTACAAAAAATGGAAAAAAATATGGAAATGTTACTGGCGAAACTGGACGAAAAACTCGACCAGCAAACAATAACTATAACAACGCTAGTTACAACAAAGGTTATGCAGGCGTTAGACGAAAAATTAAAAATATTAACGGAAGAGAATACCCAACTGAAAACGAAAGTAACAACATTAGAACAAAAACTCAATGTGGCAGAAAAGGATAAACGAAAACACAACTTAGTTTTTTTCGGAGTGGAAGAAAGAGGAAAAACAGAAGCCGAGCTTGTGGATTACATAAAAGATATTATAATAGAAACTGAAACACGCTTAGAAAGCCACGAAATCATTAACATATACAGAATTGGGCAACGCAACAACAAAAATCGTCCCGTCGTGGTCTCCATCGCTTCCATATGGAAAAAGCATATGATAATGAAGAACAAAACGAAATTACCGCCTGGCATCATTGTTAAAGAAGACTATCCAAAAGAAGTCATTGAGAAAAGAAGGCAGTTACAACCACAGTTAGAAGAGGAGAGGAAAAAGGGAAATTGGGCATATCTAAAATATGACAAACTGATAGTAAAGAAACAAAATGAAAACAATCGTGAAAAGAGAAAAAGGGAAAACACAAGTCCACATACCTCAACAAATAAAAAAGTTAACACCAAAAACAATGCCTCTCCAAAATCTTTGGACAAAAACACACAAGAGATTCTAAGACCAAATATTCTCAAATATGTAGTACGAGATAAATCGCTTTCGTTATCCGACCTGCCAAAAAACTAACAACCCGGACACGGAACCAAAATAAGAATACCACAACAACAACAGAAAAACCAACTTTTGAAAAAAGCACCCCAAGCCGGCTGGTCACCGTGGGGGAAGAAGACCACAACCCTCCATCTACAAACAAAACGAAAACGAGAAAAAATAATAATCTTAAAATCTGTACTTTTAATGTGAGATCCTTATCTTCAACAGAGAGATACATACAGCTAACTTATGCCCTTGAAAAGATAGATTGCGATATATTGGGACTAGCCGAAGTCAGAAAAATGGGTTGCAACATTGAAGAACATGAAGACTACATTCTATGCTATATTGGCCAAACAAAGGGTTTACATGGGGTGGGATTTCTTCTAAAGAAAAAATTTAAAGAAAATATTGTAAAATTTACTGGAGTATCTGAAAGAGTTGCCCTTCTTCAATTAAAACTAGAAGAGCAAGATATTTCAATAATACAAGCATATGCACCCACTCAGGCGGCAACAGAAGAAGAAATCCAATCATTTTACAACAACCTTGAAGAAGCCCATTCTCTGACCAACGGAAATGTAATAGTAATGGGTGATTTTAACGCAAAAATTGGGTACCCTAAGAAGGGAGAAAAGCCAGTTTTTGGCGATTATGGATTCGGTGAACGAAACCAAAGGGGAGAGCGCCTATTAGAATATGCTTTACAACACAGGTTGTCAATCATGAACACATTTTTCAAGAAGAAAACAAGCAAAAAGTGGACCTGGTTGTCATTTGACTACAAAACCAAGAACGAAATCGATTTCATAATGACGAACCAACCAAAATTTATAACAAACTTCGAAGTGCTGAACAATTTTAGATTTGCATCAGATCACAGGATGCTACGAACTACCTTTTCTTTAAAACAAACAAAAAAGAGCAGAAAACAGTTTAATCCAAAGCCAAAAATCCCAAAGTCAGAAGATGAAATTGAAGGCTTTGTTAGTCACCTGAAAGCAAGCATAGAAGACATAATAGATGCCACCGATGTTCAAACGTATTATGACTCACTTGAATCATGCATAATAGAGAGCTCAAGAATTGCCAGCAATACACATAATAAAAAAGGACATAAAATATTTAGTAAAAAAACTGAAAAACTAATAAAAAAACGCACAGAACTAATTAAAATTAAAAACAAAAACCAAGCCACCAGAAACGAGCTAACCAAGATATTTAAAGAGACCAAAAAAGCAATTCGTAATGACTACGCACAACACAGACGAGACATCATAACTAGAAATTTGGAAAATTTTAGAAGCACAAAGAGAGCCTTTAAAGAACTTAAATCACATAAAACATGGATACAAAAACTTACGCAAAATTCAGAAGAAACCAAAACGAGGAAAGAAGTACTAGAACACGCAACCAAATTCTACAAAGAACTATACACAACAAGAGAAGACAGAAACAGGGAAGATAACCCCGAAAATGACACTTCCAGGAAGAACGACATCCAGTGGATAGACGCAAAGGAGGTATATGACCAAATAAGACACCTCAAAAATGAAAAGAGCCCTGGACCGGATGGACTTACCAACGAACTCCTCAAATTAGGTGCACCTGTACTAATAGATCACTTGGTAAAACTATTCAATATGGTACTTAACACAGAAACTGTCCCAAAACAATGGTGCACATCAGATATAATACTGTTGTATAAAAAAGGGAACCCATGCGACGTTGGAAACTATAGGCCAATCAGTTTATTGGCAAGTATCTATAAACTCTTTGCGTCCATAATACTAAAACGAATAACCAAGGACATTGACGCTTCGCAACCAAAGGAACAAGCAGGCTTTCGATCGGGCTTCAGTACAACTGACCACATGCAAACATTACAACAGGTTATCGAAAAGTATCAAGAATTTAACTGCCCCCTTTATATCGCTTTCATTGATTACTGCAAAGCCTTTGATAGCATTAGCCATAATTCGATATGGGAAGCCTTAAAATCAACTAATGTAGAAGATAAGTACATAAACATACTAAAAAATATATATACAAATAGTACAAGTCGAGTAAAACTTGAAACCAGAGGAGAACCCATCAGAATACAAAGAGGTGTCAGACAGGGAGACCCTCTGTCACCAAAACTCTTTATTGCGGTACTGGAGAAAATTTTTCAAAACCTAAAGTGGACGCGAAAAGGCATAAAGATTGAGGACCGGTATTTGAATCATTTAAGATTTGCAGATGACATTGTTGTCCTGGCCGAAACATCAAAGGAATTACAAGAAATGGTATGTTCACTTGACCAAGAAAGCTCCAAAACGGGTCTCGAAATGAACGCAAGCAAAACAAAAATAATGACTAACAGCCAAGAAATACCGATCGTCGTAAAAGGGAAAAACATTGAATATGTCAACGAATATGTCTATTTAGGTAAACAAATATCTTTTAATAAAAATAGCAATGAAGAAGAAATTAAAAGAAGAGTAGATATAACCTGGAAAAAATTTTGGTCATTAAAAGAAATCCTAAAAGGAAAATACAGCTTAAATATCAAAAAGACTGTGATTGAAAGCTGTCTTTTGCCTTGTCTGCTGTATGGTTGTCAAACATGGAGTTTTACAAATAAAATGATACAGAAAATTATAACAACACAAAGAGCAATGGAAAGGAGTATTTTAAACATAAGAAAAATATATAAAATAAGAAGCGACAAAATAAGGCAGAAGACAAAGACGATGGATGCGCTCAGGCAGGCCCTTAGTCTAAAGTGGCGGTGGGCCGGACACATATCGAGATATACTGACGAGAGGTGGACTATACAAGCAACAAGATGGCCAGGACCAGCAGGCAAAAGGAAGGTTGGAAGACCAGTGATGCGATGGACTGATGACATAGTCAAAATCGCTGGAACCGACTGGACAAATACTGCCAAAGATAGAGAGCTGTGGAAGAAGATGGAGGAGGCCTTCACCCACAAAGGGGCCCAAGTCTCAGAATAAAAATAAATAAAATAAATGTAACTAATCATACTAACACTAGGTATTAAGAACCATTCACTAACAACACTAACAATACTCTATAAAATGTGCAGAAGAGACAGGGAATAATAAAGGCTTTTTATTTTTATTTATTTTTATAATTATTGCGTAGAGCAACACGAAGGCACCGCGGCGCCGGACGCGAGCTGCGCGGCCACGCACTACGGGCTGGCGGCGCCGGCGCACGGCGGCGTGGCGTCGCCTGCACACCACCACGTATTCTGGAATCTCGAGCAGCGGCTACTCTGCACACACCGGTTCATACCGGCCGCTAATCAGAGCGTCACTATCGAAGTACGTGCTTTTCTTCTTCCAGCGCTTTTCTTATTTCCAGACCTGACTCTGAGAGACTGCAGTACGGAACAATGACGCTCATTTTGGATCATGTCCTTGATTTTTCAGCCGTTAGGGTCGGTATCTTCTAAATTCCTTTTGTCCAGAATTTCACTTTTTACTAGTGCTTCATTATACATAGATGCTTTCAATGTTTGTGCTGCTATATGCAACAGTAATGGGAAGACAATCTGTGATATTGGTTACATATTTGAATACCAAAAATTAAAATAGGTATCGATTGGATCACAATATCGAAAGTTAGCGCTAGTAGGAAAAAGAAAGCCGAGCCTGTCACGTGATAGTTCCACATGGGATATTCGATACTTCGATATTTATATGTTTCGATAACATTTTTGTAGATCTATAATATTAAATTTTAGATATTTCGATACAGTCGACATTTTAATTTTCGATATTTTGAACATCGACATTTTACTCGTAGGTAATTAAATTTTCGATATTCAAATATGTAACCGTGGATATTCAAATATGTATATATGAGGTTTTCTAATTAAACCTTCCAGGCTGGCACCGAACTGGAGTGGATAATGACCAAAAAACCTCTTATCATCTTCCCTTCTTTCTTTTTAGATACGTTAGGTACTGCCACTACCCATTACCCTTGTTTAGTGTAAAATGGGCGCATAAGACTTCACTTCGGTTCTCTATTCAGTACAATTTCAGTCAGTATAATTTTATAACTCCTATCATAATTTTGTCCAGATCCAGCGTCTCGAGCGCATGTGGAGCGCCGAGACAGCGGGCCCGGGCGCGGGCGCGGGCGGCTGCCGCACGGCGTGCGGGGACGCAGGCTGCGAGTGCCGAGCGGGCACTCCGCTCCACTACCACGACCACGTCGCGCTGGTCGCTGCCGACGGCACGCACCTCTCCTGCCTCTGTGGCGATTTTCAGGTACTGTTTGAATCGTTTTGACTAAAAGCTCCTTTTCAAAGGCGGTAATTTGCAAGGGTTGTTAACATACAAACTTTTTCACTTATCATGCTCGTAAAGTTGGTACACGTATTTATGCTGGATTTAGGCGACATAAAATTATTTTTTATGCTCCAGTGCATAAAGAAAATCTTAGTCTAAGACCAAGGTAATCTAATGTCAACAGTCATAAACAAAAAAGTTTCTACCTATGTATAATATGTATTTTTAAACTATATTATTTTAGTAAAACTAAAAATCAATCAAAATAAAAACTTAAATTTATAAGTAAGTAAGAAAACAATTGTTTCCACTGTTGCTATTTAATTTCCTCTCAATCGAAGTGAAAAGCAGAGTGTAAAACTCGAGCATTAAAAGCATTTTCCCCTCTTCTCGAAAATGGCTCGTTTTATGTTCTTGTTTTACAATCTACTATTTTAATTCGGCCGAAACTTAGCTGTTACTGGCCATCAACAATGCAATGTAATACTAAAAAATGCGTTCTTCTTCTGTTCAATATAAGGAAGGAAATACGTCTTTTATTGTATAGAGCTTGCCTCACCTAAATCAGTTCATTATGACTAGTAAGACAGCAAATTTTAAAATAAAAAGGAATTTAGTTCCTCGTTAGACTCAGGATGTTATCGTAAAAATTTGGTGTCTAATTGGGATGTCCCAAAAAAAATAACCTATAGTTTTTATCTTATTTTTGGAAAGAATAGGATATTTTAAGATACCTTTTTCATCGATTTGGATGAGTATTTAATTTTTTATAATTTTTTTACGAAATAAGCTGGATGACGTCACAGTGAGACAGCCACGTTCCATTGCCTAGAAAAATTCAGTTTGTACATAACATAATCTGTGGCATTACTGAAAGTCAAGTGACAGTCAACAATCATACAAGCACGGCCCGGTCCTAAATGAACCATGACAAATAGTTTCATTTATTTATCTTCTTTTAGCTTCAATTATTCGTAGGTTTGTTTAATGGTGCGATAGTAAATACATATTTTTTATTAAAATCTGATATTTAAATTCTTTTATATTCACCTTTAACGTAGTTATTTAATACTTTTATTTGTGAAAATCCATTGGTAATACTCGTATACATTTCGGACTTTACGATAAAATGACAACTGTTTAAAGCCGAATGCGCATCATGTGATTAAATTTCCATCTTTGTCACTCTTTGCTATTATAAGCAGGACAGCAACATTTCAAACTGTCAATTTGCTTTAAAGTGTAGCCTTTCCTTTAGACCTGCATTTGTGACGTAACACTGCAGGGGTCAAATGAAGGTCATTACTTAAATTTTATTTATTTAATTCAGATTATCATATTTTTGGAATCTGATTTCTGAAAACGCTTCACAAAGCCTATTCCTCCAAATGGTTTTCGATTTATTATACTTTGTAAAAAATTGGGACATCCCAATTAGTCATAATGATTTAGTTGAGTGAGGCAAGCGTCATCTTAGCTTAGACAAACTCTACCTAAAATAATATTATGAATGTTGTTATAAACAGAGGTTACAGAGGTCTCATTATCAATTCATCTCCAACTCAACAACTCCCACCGCTGGGCACAGGCAAAAGAGCTTGGGATTAAGTTTCGACGCGAGCCCGGGATCGGGAACTTCACCATCTAGCGCTAGCCCGTGGTTGGTGCGAGGTTACTGTTTTATTTTGTCATCGCCAGTATTTCACATGAATAAGACTACGCTCGAGTCACTCGACGTGCTAGTTGCAATCAACGGAAACCAAATCAAGTATATGATGTGTTGACGACAATTTTCTGCTAAAATCATGTCTACAGCTGTTTTATTCGACTACTTACTATTCATGATTACTCGAGAGGATTAAAGCAGTTCCGCTTTGCACCTGTACATACCTACTACGGAATTTTGATTAAAATGGCTAAATAATCTTTAAAGATTAATTAAATCATGTAATTTAAAATAACTTCCGCAAAGCCACTTAGCAGTAACATTTATAAGGAATCATAAATGTTGTTATGTATTTAAAACTCGAAAGCAATTTTGCTGCTGGCAATTCGCTGAACGCTGTTATTTATTGTAATAATATCGATACGACACCGCTAACACTTTGATTTTCGTAAAAGCGGGGCTTTTCAATAAATAGCGCCCCAAACAATTATTTTACTGATGTTATATTTCGTCCAAAGTACCTTTCGTAAAAGACGGTGCAAACAAATTAATCGCGTTATTTGGGCCTTATGCTAACATGGCCTATGGCTAGGGTTGAGCGCTCCCTCGCGCAGCCGCCCCTTGCTGTGGCACGATTCGTATAATTAAGTAAGAGGGTTACCATCAAGTATGTAACAGGAATAAGGCGTACTCCAACCACTAATCTTTAAAGGATCTACAAAAAAAAATACATGGAAAGCTACACTTATTCGTATGCTCACATCTGCTATCACCGTACCTAACCCGCAACGGCAGTTCGGGCGCGCGTCGATATCTGACTCACCAGTCTATTAAATTCAGTGTTCATTTCCGTTCTACTAATTTTCTTGGCGCGAACTTTCAGTCTTTTTGTAATCGAATAGCAATTAACTGATTGCTAACTTCGTCCTATTTCTTAACTTTACCAAATGTAATAACATAAATTACTTTAGTAGAGAGAACCAACTAAGCGCGTAAGTACTTTCGCCATTGTGTTTAACACCCTGTACAAGATACGCGTCTGAAGGTCTGGAGAGTATTTTTACCTACCACTCAAGCGAGGAACTGCGGGCTGGCCTTTTTGTTTAGTTTCTTTTGTTGTTTATCGCCCTTAGCCAATCCACACTAGCCGTGTTTGTGTTGATTGCTATTAGACAAGAAACCGTTGCTCATTTTATGAACTCAAACGAATTTGGATTTTTTTTTATGACACTATCTTAATTGTATACATGTTCTGGTTATGCGGTTGAAACTTTTGCATGCAAAGCACAACTTCCGTCCAGCGAACAAACACGTAATTTAATTATTCTCTGCACTTTACCTCTATCAGGAGTTGGCGATGCCTACCGCTTGGCGCGAAATTACCGCGTGGACGCATTGTTGCGAAATTTTCGACAATATCAGGGACTGACGGTTGCCTGCTGCCTGCCCCGCCTCGTCCCGGTGGCCATAAAACATGGCCTAACTGGCGGCGTGTCATCCTTCCGCCCTTGTTATTAGTGGCCGGGCGGCGCTCCGGGCGACAGTTCGGAATCTCGCCCCTGAAAATTCAATTACTTAGCAACTGACAGCGTATGCGTATTGCGTAGACAGTTGCAGGCCAAATTCGTCAATACTCTGTGCACGTATGCGGTAGCATGCCGCAACCTCTGCTCCCTTAGGTCATTAGTAATTACTCATATGGACTCTGAAATGCACGTGGAATGATTGTGTTCCGAGTCGTTGTTAACGTGGATATTTGGTCGCAGGCGGACTGGCTACCGGTGGTGGTGCGCAGCTGGACGAGCCTGCGACTCGAGTACTCGGTGGCGCACTACACGTACGCCAGCCGAGGGTTCGAGTACGCAGCTGCCTACAGCTTCAACGATGACGCCATGTGCGGCCAGCGCACCTTCACCACACATTCCGGTAACGTCATAACCAACTCGACGTCCATATCCCATTACATTTGCAATGATCCACACGGCAGATGAAAAAGGAACGAGAGATAATTCGATGAAAAGGTCCGATGGAAGTAGGAGATAATCGGCAATTTATCCCCAATGAACTCTACGGACCCCAATCGCATAAAACGAAAAACAAACAGTTCAATTTGACATTCGACACGCGTCGGGGTTTTGGAAAATGCGTTGGATATTGTTCTCGGCGGCGTGGGGCGTGTCCGAGAAAATTACATGGCACGACCCAGTTTCACGCCGCCTGGGGTGACACTGAATCGAAAAAAACCTTAAACAAGATCGTAAAGTTCCAATTACGACGTAGCATTGCGGCGACTTATTGTGTCTGCCTTTTTATTTCATTATTGCTCACGTAACCTCTGCTGCCGCTTGAAATTTTTTATTTTTATTTACAACGTTGATGCATTATTTTTCTCTTTCTTTCCTATAGGTGAGATATCGTCTCGGAACGTGTCTGTAACGGGCAGCCTTAATGAATTCTTCTATCAGCAGTGCACTTGGGTACTTGACTCAAATGTAGAAAGGCAGCTCTTCATTGATATATTTTCGGAACAGGTAACAAATAACACTAATAACCGCTAAGAAGTCTAGATTAGATCTAGTTAGTAACTATGCTAAGTATTCTAGACATCTTAACAGTCACTTCTTTTAAAAAAGCTCGTGCCTTATTTATAATCGATAATTTTTCTGAGAAAACTTTATGCACATTATCAATTTTCCCAATTTTGTCGACGTACTTTATTGATTTGAGATAAGTACGATATTTTTTCAATGAACATAATCACTATTTGCATTGATCACTCCCGTACAAGCCGATTGAGGGCGGAACAACTCCGAGATTAATCAAAGGGAAGATAAGTCTCGCAGACTTATATTACATAATTGAATTCGAAAGGATCATTCTTTTGAGGCTTGGAATGAAACCTGAAGGATCTTTGCAAAAATAAACAAGTTTTAATCTTATCACTATGATTTCATGAATTTAAGAGACTTAAAAAGAGTACAATTTTTGCGTAAACAATTTCATTACGGTTAAAATTATTGTCAACAAAAACGGCTTGTCTTGACATATGTAATTCATTGACATCTAGGTTTATGTCTTGATATAATTGTTAAAGTTCCGAAGAAATTTGAAATATGATCTTTCTTCTTTGTTTAACTTAACGAAGGAAAGCTATGAAAGGAAAACCAGTTACAAGAATTCACATGAATAACTTAAACATTAAAACTGCCTTACCAGGCCCCAATCAATGAGGCAGTCTATAGGTTACGAGGGCACTTCGGCAAGTTTGCGTCTTATTATAGGGAATCCCTTTGTATTCGGTTAGAAGCTGTTGAGCCTACCCATGTTTTATGACCAACCTATAATATGATATACTTATTATAATCAACAATGATTAGGTATACCTAATGAATGTTAATATTATAATATTTATAATAACAAGCCTATACAGGAAATCTCACTGTCGTGTTTCATCTTTGACACGATGTTCTAAACTTTACCAAAAAAGTCTCAAGATTGGTATTGTTCTTGCCATACCACACAATATAAAATTTGCTATAGTAAGTTAGTTTAACCTCTCGTATGACAGAACTACAAAAAAATAATACATTTAGGTCTCAGCTGTCAAAGCACAAATTCTGCTGATTTAAATAAAAAAATCGCGTCCTAAGCATACCAGGGATTAGACAAAACAAATATATATTTTTTCTAAATAATGAGACAAGTTTGCCTTATAACTAGGATAAATCGTGTGGTTCATGGAACATCACGCTACACGAGTGGTCGGGCGCGGGCGCAGCCAGCGATGCCGGCCTGGCGGCAGCAGCCGGCGAGCTTCTGCATATTTACTGCGCGCGGAACAAGAGCCAGACCTACCGGCTACCGTGGCAACACAACACTGTCGTCATAAGGTATTTGTGCAGAATTGGAGCAAGCAGCGGCGGCAGGCGAGATACTTCACATCTGATGCGCGCGATACATGACCCAAAGTTACCAACTGCCGTGGCACTGATACTGACGTGATAAGGTTCATGCTCATTTACAAACACGGTACAAGATGCAACTCTGACAGTTGCTGTGGCAGCTCTATGGTTAAGGGTTTATAAGCATACTGCTTCGACTAGTAGGGAATGTATCATTAAAGTAATCGACCGATTAACTTTACCAGTTTTCTCTGTGTACCTGTTTTTTGTATCGCTTACTATTTCTGGTGTTCAATAAAGAGTAATTCTATTGTATTTTATTGTAAATTTACGATTTAAGACGTGAGTTATTCGGGTCAATATAAAATATTTAATATAAACTTACCTACTGCCGAAAATAAACAGCACCAATTAAAAATCAGTAGGTACCAGTTAACGTGAAACAGTGTTTCCTAAGGCACTATAATATGTATATGTAATTTAGAAAAAAGGAAGGTCCCAATATCATTTAAATACAATAATAAATCATTTATTTGCATAAAAACATGGTACATATTTTGTGGTAAGAAAGAAAGAGAGTTTCACATGTTTTTGTCACTATCAGCCGTACAAATTTTTACCCTATCGCAAAAGACTAAGTATTAATCCCGTTGGTTGATACAAAATAAACGGATGTCATCTAATCGTGTTTCGTCATAATTACTGCGAAAAACTGGCTTTTATGTTCTAACTAGTTTTTGCCCGCGGCTTCATTCGCGAGGAATTCCTCGGGAATTGTGAATTTTTCCAGGATGAAACATGGCCTGTGCCACTCTCTAGCCCAGAAATAATCTCTATGCCAAAAATTACGTCGACCCTTCTCATCGTTTCGACAAACATACAAACGGACGGAAAGACGGAAAAACATACAAACACACTTTCGCATTTATAATATTAGTAAGTATGGATATAGATTTCGTTGACACACTTCTTATTATGCAGATAACAATATGTGAAGTGTTTTTTAAACCACGTCGGCGTCAATATACCTAAAACAAACCCTCGCACACGTAAACTAATATTGTCCAAATATTTAAAGCACGTACATAGCGGGCACCAACGGAGAAACATTCAAAGAAAATAGTGAATCAAAAGAAATCTTTCGAAGAGGCTTTTAACACTATCTAAACAATTTACAAAAGATAGAAAACACTTTTCAAGGCGGCCATTTGCTAGATTATTTCAAAGTCAAAGTCAAAGTCAAATCATTTATTCAGCAAATAGGCCGCAATGGGCACTTTTACACGTCATTTTTTTAATCTACCACCGGTTCGGAAAAAAACCTCTGTTGAGAAGAATCCGGCAAGAAACTCAACGAGGTATTTTTTTTTTTTTAAAAACAGATTCACAATATTTATAAATGAAATCTATGTACTATACATTACAAGTATTTAACACAATTTTATTTTTAACACAGTAGGTTCACTATTTGAAGGGATCGCTAGTGCGGATCGGAATTATTTCCAAATATCCCTGTCCATGATATAATCGTTAACTTTATAATAAGCCTTAGATATTAATGTCTTTTTGACAGTAGATTTAAATTTTGTATCAGTTTCTTCAGTAATATTTTTTGGAATTTTATTATAAAAACGTATGCAACTTCCCAAAAACGACTTTTTGGTTTTAGCCAGTCTGTAAGATGGTACTTTAAGCTTCCCTGTGTTTCTAGTAGCCTTTGGCTTATCTACGTTAGTGGGAAAATCACATATGTTCTTCCTAACGTACATGATTATTTCAAAAACATAAAGCGACGGCAGGGTTAGGATACCAGTTTCCTTAAAAAATGATCTTAAAGATTCACGCGTCTTCAAATTATAAATTGCTCTAACTGCTCTCTTTTGCAAAAACGGACCTCGGCCTTAATACACGGACGTGCCAAATACGTGAAAGCGCATGCTTTTACACACTTTGTTGGTACAAAGGTTTTCTCTCTGTGCATATTAGATAGAGGTCGTGAGCGAGGACGTGGCAGGCCTTCCGAATGCCTCTCCCACTCGTAAATCCCGAATAACGATGTGTAAAAACAAGCCCGTCGATGAGCTCACTACCCGTGTCGAAAATACTTTATAGCGTTTGATGGCAATGTTTCATCTCTAAACCAATGATGTAGGTTGCTCTTAGTGTGATTAGATTACTGTTGTTTCGGGAATCCATAAATGTTTTGTTTCCTACATATATCTGCGATACAAAATATTTGCAATGTGATTTTTGCAACTTATTTATGGTAGAATTATTTAACGGTGATCCCTGTAACAGTAGAAACCTTCCTAAAAATATTACCAACTTTTTGGCGATCACTATGAGTTATCACTGTTTCAAAGGGATCATCGTAAAACAACTTTACAGTAGAAAATAATGTGGCATTGTGAATTTCTTGTTATTTTTCAGAGCAGTTCTGTAGAACTTAGGACTTGATATTTGTTTCTAAGTTGGTTAGCGGCGAATTAAAAAAAAAAAACTTGTTCGCCAACTTGTGAACAAGTTGTGTGTGTGAGTTTTAACTTCAAAAAATAAATATGTGCCCTCGTGCAAAACATCTACACAACATTAGTCACATGAAGCTAACAAGCCTCGTGGTGTGTACGTGCTGCGAATAAGCGCAGAAGGCGTTGTTACAATGAAATACGAGCAATTATTTTGTCGGCAGACTGGTGGCTCTGTCACGTCAGCAGCCGCTGTACACGATCCGCTGGCGGTCGCAGGTCGTGCGAGCCAACACGCGGCTGGGCCCGCCGACGCCCGCGTCGGCCGCTTCGGCCGCCGCCACCCGCCTCACCGCCATCCATTTAGCTCACCTTTTAGTCATAGCGGCACTTTGCGTTACAGCTGATAAAACTTTCCGCGCGGTAATTGTGTGAGTGTGACATCTCTGTGAGCTTTACGGTGTTAGAGACTAGATACCTTAAAAATGAGACTCAAAAACAGTACTTACCTAAAGGATGACTGCGAGACATTAAATGGTGTATGTGTAGCCAATCAGTATTACGCTTGTGTGGAGACTAGCCCGTTTCTCTCATCATGAGCCATGAATGAGTGTGCGACATACACGGGATGTAATGTATTTACTTAATAGGGATAATTTAGTCATACAATGTAATTCAAATGCGACAAGAAGACTGTTTCCTTGCTTGAGTTATTAAGCAGTTCACTTTTGTAGAAAATAATGTTAAATAACTCGGCAAAATGCTATTTGAGTGTTTTCCTAAGGATAGGTAGGTGAGTTGAGAAATGGTTGACAAAACTTTTTCAGGTACTATTCAACCAACTGAGTCGGGTCTCACTATAGTGTGGAACTATTTCACAGAAAATGTCAAAAGGACGTCGCATTTTCTGAAAAAAAAAATCATAACGACACTCATTTACTGCGAACGTTCTATGGTGAATCAGGAATCCAATGTGTCGATAGTACCTGTATCTCCTGGAATGATGCAGTCTTTTAGTTTTAAATTAAGTAATATCACAATTTTGTAATGTACATTAGCCAACGATAAGTGCGTCAAAGATGCAGTCTGTTAAAAAGTGTACAGCTATAGGTATTCGTTGAAATGGAAATTTCTGGCACTGAACATTCTACTTCGCAATGTCGACCAATAAAATGCTTACTTACTAGGTAGGTACTTTTGACAGCAAGATTCTGCTTAGTTAAAATTTTACAGGAATAAATAAAATCTTCACCAAATCTTATCGAGTAAATTAATGAGCGTTGCAAGGCGTAGGTAGACAGTTTAAAGTTGTTACCTAAACTAAGCACATTATAACATACCTAATGTTATTCATACATTGCTAAGAAATAATTATTTGGTGGCAATTTATTAAATACCTACAAACGCACATTACAAGATAGGTACATAAAACAGCTTAAAATAGTCTCTTCTTTGGTTGAAGCGGAGCATTCTATTGATCAACTATTTATGCCGCTATATACCTACCCATAATTAGGTTTAGTCTAACACACAAAGATAATTTTTTTACACTGGAATATGTTGAAAAAATATACGTACACTTTTTTGCATTCGTCTGTACAGTGGTACACTTTTTTCGTTCCTTTGTGAACATTAACTACGTCTCTAGTCATTATAATAGCTAGGTATGCTATTGTCGAACCAATTTGTTCTTTAGAATGTTTAGTGCCGAATATTGAGTATTTTACCTACTAACTGGGTTACCACAAAAACTTGACTCTCTTAACTTTTTTTTTTCAGAAAACGGTTTATTAGGTTTGTCTTAAGTAGTTTATGTTTTTGTGGTAAGACCATAAAATATCTTGTTTTTGGTTAATGTTAGACATTAATATAAAGTTAAAATATTGTATGTACGTCTCGATGTCAATTATGGGATATGTTACGTTACGTTTAACAAATATTGACGACTGATGACAGAACGATTTACTTCTCAGAGGACAAATACTGAGCCTCTGGGTTAACCGAAGAATGAATAACGTGTACTTATTGCCTGTTTGCATCTCAGTGTTAGTTATTGCAAATATTTATTGTTGCCTTCCTTTTATCATGGAAAAATCGTTTGAATTATAAAATATTTGTTGCAAAAGGATAATAATCGCCACTTAAGTATATAATTGAGAGTTAAACTCTTTTATTCTTAAATACGTAATGTGCACTCGATTTCAGATTTGTAACGAATAGGCAAAAAATATATATATTATATAAAAATAGTTTCATTTTAAATATTAAGTACCTATTCACTTACACTTGCACAGTTTTTTTTAGTGAACAAGTTCCAAAGAATTAAGCAAAAAAATTTCACGAAAATCTTATAAATGTAGGAACCTAGTTGATGTAAGCATGACCAGCTCCGGAACTGTACTGACTAGGCTAGAACCTGAAATCCACGGAAGAAACAACTCAAAAGATAGACATTAATTTTTCAACAATGTCTTAGCAGCGGAAGTTTTTGTTTTTGCTAAATCGCTTTAGGGAATGTTCGCAACAGTTAAATGGACTTAAAGCTTTGATAAGGTCGTTCGTAATTTATGAGAAAATAGATTGGTGTAGAGGCAATATTGTGTCTTGTTTAAGTGTTGTTAATGATCGTCGAAGCGCTTTCAGGAGGAAATTTATCCGTAATACTTGTAATAATAAAATGTTTAGTTTTCGGAGTAATCTCAACTCCAAATTATTGTCATCGAACCTATGCATATAAGTCTACGGCGATGTTCAATGTTCTTAGTGATTATTTATAATAGCAATTCTGTGGCAAATTTTACATTATTGAATTATTTTTAAATTTAGACTAGTACTTAGTTGTAAATAGTTAAACATTAATAACCTAACGAAATTCTCATCTTAAAAGATGATTCCGTGGTATTATTAATAACGTTTGTTACACCGAAATAGATAAACTGAACGCATTTCGCATTTTTATTTACTGCCCCTTTTTCCTGCGTCTGAGTTTTAAATAGGTAATTCATTTGCTCAAAAAAATTATGCAATCTCGTTGCAATCTATATTTCAAATACTTTTTTCACTTGCTCCCGCTGATTTTAGTTTTTCTTTTGTAAAGGGCGCTCCACACTTAGTCCGCGAATCACGGCGCGATTTCGCGGAGCGAACTTGCCGCGAATTTAACAACGACTCTACACTCGCCCGCGTCTCGTACTACGTCGCGTTGGCGCTTCGCGCTCCCTTTGACGCGGGACAAAAACCGACAAAAATTGGGGAACAAAGCGCGAAACCGCGAAGAATATGCGAAACGGCTCTACACTTAGCGTTCGCGCCCCTTCGCAGCCATTGCGCGCGATCCGCGGGCTAAGTGTGGAGCGGGCTTAATACTTACTTAATATTTTTTTAAACGAATTCGTTCTTAGTGGCCAGTACCCAACGACATGCGTTTAAGAAAAAAAAACACTTCATAAAAGTCATTCCTTAAAAGCATTCATTCACTTATTCATTTAACTGATGGAGCCATTTTTCCTAAATTTGAATTGATTGAACTTATTCATTTAGTAATACATTCGTCTTTTGTGCAATCAGTTCTTCGTGTAGCTGTGTGTGTAATCATTCACCTCAACTCTCGTGGCACTACCTATAGGTACGCATAGTTGCCGTCCATTTAGTACTTAGGTACTCGGACACTGTCGAAAAAACATTCGAGATTCATTGTAATCTAAACTATTCGAAAGATTTTTCTCGAGCGTAAACCATTCTGGTTTTTAATAAATTATGGAGTAGTCTACCAAGCTATATCAAGCCTTGTCATTCCTGCAGAGCCTCGACTAAACTTTTCATTGGAAATGTTCTCCTCTGCCTTACTTTTAACTTTAGCTGGTGGCTTTGAGGTTTCTGATAGAAACTTAGTTTTTACGACAGAGAGTTATTGCAACTGCTTTCGAGAACAGATTTAAGTGAGACAAATTTATATGAACTTTCCAATTTAGTCCAAGCCCACAGAAATATAATACGAGGAATATAAATGCAATCTATTTCCTTTAAAACAAATTTTTTAGCTTTTCCTGCTATTGTAGATAAATTGATAGCTAAACTTTAGCCATGTCCGACACATAGGTACATGCCAAGCTAAACTGGATTTAAGATGTGAGTAATTAGGTACAATACGTAACCTTTTGAGTTTTTTTTGTCTTTTATAGGTGTAAAAAAATTACAATACGCAATAGTAAAATACAATCCTGTGACCTTTTACTGTTTGCCGTAAGGTCCTCGGTTCATTAGAACGATACAGCATCATAATGTATGCAACACAAGTTTAACTGATTGTTGACTGTCAAACTTGACTAATTAAGTGTAGGTATTTATGTTGTGCAATGCCGTGTTGCTTTAGTGATTGAGCCGGGTGAGAAAATGAAGTGAAGTTTAGTATTGGGGCCATATTACGGCTAAAGGATTTACGTTCATTCGTTCGCTACAGTTATGAATTGATTAGTATTTTTGTCAACTTTAACTGAGTAGTTTAGAATAGAGACGTTACGACCAAACTTGTGGAGGCGACCAAAAGCTGAAGTTTATTTTTATCTCAGGGGATCAGTTTGTCCATTCAGCGTGTCAATATTTCTAGTCGTCTAGGTCGATAGGTTAGGGGGCTAGAAGAGGTCGTTAAGTACTTCAAGGCTTAAGTACTTTTGTTCTTTTTTATTTAGATTGTTTCATTAAATATTTTTCGTATAGGTACTCATTAAATGTTTAATTTTACTCATTTTCATTTACACCAATTATATATTATGACTTACCATAAAAAAATGTCTGAACGTGAATTTGGATATCTGTTTTCCAGTTGTAAGTAGACAGGTATGCTTTATGTAAAATAGAAACCTAATATATTTTCTGGGGTATTTTATAAATGCATTATTTCGTAAACTAGTAGTAGTTGAAGTAACGCATTATTATTTAATACGACTGCAAGTCACAGGCATTTCACAAATTGAGAAGAATGCATTGAAATGTTGGTCGTGTTTTATATACTACTAGCCGTTTCCCGAAAAACTATCCTATGTCCTTCCCGAGACTCAAATTATCTGTATACCGAATTTCATCTAAATCAGTTATATAGTTCAGCTCAATCAGATATCAGTTCAGCGGAGTACGCATCTGAATATCGAATGTTAAAATATCGAATGGGTCATAATATCGAAACTTTTATTTTCTGAAACCGAAAACTTTTCAGGATTGATTAAAACTGCATCGTATGGAACCCCTTAGGTTAGGTTAGGTTAGATTTATAACAATCTAAAAAAATACATTCTTTACAAAAATACCTTTTCGATATTATGACCTATTCGATATTTTAATAAATTCGATATTCAGATACGTAACCGTTCAGCGGTTTCGACGTAACGAAGTAACAAACAAACAGACTTACAAACTTTCACATTTATAATATTAGTGGGATAGTGCTATTCATTCTGGTATCCCATCTACAAAAAATCTATACCTAAACAATTATTGCAAGATTGACACTGCATTTTGTGTATTTTGTATACCTGGGTCATTTAGGTTAAGTTATCTTTTGTGTTTTCGTGGACCCACTGAAAATCAGCGTCGGTGCACTGTGTGCTCCGACATATGTATGTATGTATGTATGTATGTAAACTCTTTATTGTACAAAATAAGTAAAATACAGTTGACAAAAAAAAAACAGATATGTACAAAGGCGAACTTATCCCTTAAAGGGATCTCTTCCAGTCAACCTTTGAGTGGATGAGAGGAGCATATGTTGAGTGGTATCCTTTTTTGGTCTCACCTTTTTGTTTGTTTAGATTTAAGTAAAAACCTGTAGTTACATGATGAGATGAATATTATTTCAAAATATATTTTTTTCTTTCTTTCTTTAAAGCAAAGCCGCTAACTCCGGTAGCAGTAGGTGCATACATTATTCTAACACAATTTGTTCAAGTCGACGTCCTAGTTTGACGCTTTTGATTGTCGTCAGCCGCTGCAGCTCGCGGAAAGTTGCGTCCCGGAAAAGGCGGGTGCGCGGCCCGCCGTGGCTGTCTCAAGATCGTCGCATACACGCCGTTCCAACGTCTTTTGTGCTCCTCTCAAAGGAAACGCGATTTAAACTACATGCGGGCACAGCAAATATTCAAATCCCGCCCCCGACCCCAACTCTTCCCCGCCAGCCCGCGATGAAACAAGCCCAACATAACAATTAAACAAATCCTGATTAAGGCAAAATTTTCTTTCCCTCTTAAATATGCAGATCGTTAAAACTCTGTAATTGGGGTTTTAAACAACGGACGTGTAGCTATCACCAAATGCCAAACTCGGCAAAGGATTAACATAAATTTCATATTTTCTGTAATACCTTAATGATCTTCGGAAAGTTCCTTGGCTGCGGTAAAATTCGCAACTAATCGAAATTCAAACAAAGGAAAGAGCAGGAATTTTCATGATGGAAGCTTTTAGGACAAAGTGTTATTGAAAATTTAATTATCTAAATAGCTACTCGCAAACTTGAACAAATCAATTATAATTAAGTCAGGTAGGCATGCTCCTTAAGCATTTAAGTATTTATCATATCTGCTTTTCAGTTTATTCTCATGATTTATGAACTATTTTAACAACTTTTCAGTATTTCTCGGGGCTCTGCAGGTGGCTATAAAATCCTAAGAGACCTATATTTCATTTTCAGTATAAGTTTCGCTGGTAGAAGTTGGTGCCAGCTGAACTCGACCCAAGAATAATGACTGGTGCTGTGTTCTCGGCCACCTCACCGTTATTGTTGCTTGTTGTCATAATTTAAAGGACTAAACTGGCATATTTACATAAAAATACGGTTCATAAAGTTTCGCTTCATCAGTTTGTTTTATAAATTGCTCGCAGTGAGCCCAACACAATATTTGTCATTCCGCGGCACCAGCGGACGATTCTACAAATTATTTTGATTAATGGACATCGTTCTTGAATGGGATAAAAACATTTTTATCTCAATGAGTTAAAAAGCTTGAAATGTCGTCTTTAATCTTAGATTACCATTGATAGAATGATTAATAACATAAACTGTCACATAAAAAATTGAAGATTAAAAAAACCGGCTAAGTGCTGCGGGACAAACTCTTGCACCGAGGGTGTAAATTTGTAAGTACCTATTACCTAATGTATGTATGCGAATATCTAGTTAATGTTAGGAAAGCCTTGCTCCTAAGCAGTGTGGGCTCATTTTACACGTCGTTTTTTTGCGCTCGTTTGTATCGATACAAACGCAAGTCGAACGCTTAAAAAACGCAAGGAAGCCAGCACGTTTTAACCTTACACAGGATCCTTGTGTTTGTATTGATAAAAACAAATGCTTGCGTTCGAAAAACGTGGCATATCGCGTCTGTCCCCCCCTGAGGCGCGGTGCGTTACAAACGCGCGTTCGAAGTTCGTTTCAAATGCGTGTTTGTATTGATACAAACGCGAGCTTACAGCGCGGTTCATTTGCGACAAAAAAACGTATAAAATCTGCCAAAACGCGATGAAAACGTGCAGAGAACGCGCACATCAACACGCGCGCCGTCAGCGCGTGAAAAAAAACCTCATGTGTAAGGGTCTAAGGAAGGTAGGGGAAATGGTCAATTTTCGAATACTTTCCGAAATAACTTCAAAACCATGCATCTTAAAAATACTAAAATACCTACATATATATTTTTGAGGTTCTCACAAAAAGCCCATTCATTCAATATTTCACGATTTATACGTTGCATTCTTTATTTCAAACCTACCTATAAGTACCTCCCAAAAGTGGCTATTTTTGAAATTCATTTGCATAGTTACACTGATCTTAGAAGAGTTAGTTCCGATTTCTCCTTTTGAGAATCAAAAAGTATTGACTTTGTGAAATGAATACAGAAATTAAGGACAGCCTTGTTGCTAACTACCTATTTTCCTTTCGACTGGCTGGCTTCTTTCATTTGACAATTTCCTCATAAATTAATTGCCTTAGATGGCAAAAATCAATCATTGTCACTAAATTCAACAGTAGCCTGTTTACTGCTACATTCATTATTAAAGGTATGTTTCTCATTAAAAATGTTATTTAACTCGTACAGAACAATTATCACGTTGCTCTCGCTCGCGCGACGTCGCCTAATTGATTCTTGTGATGAAGCAGAAGTTATACACTCGTTAATTGGAGTTTAGAATTCGATTAAGACTTATCTTTCTTTCTTTTCTCTTAGGTTATTCTTGACGTTGAATCCGATAAATTAACGGTGATTTTATATGGGGTGATTTTATATTTGAACTAGGTAGGTAATATATTTAAAAGTAGATGTAATGCTGATAACAAAACAGCAATTAATAGAGTTTTTGTCCGTCTGTCTGTCTATTTGTTTCAGCATATAATAAAGCACAAGACCAGTCTGAGTGAAGAGCTTCGGGGGAGGCCTATGTCTAGCAGTGGACGTCTTTCGGCTGACATGATGATGATAAGTAATATATTACAGCATACCGCGTAAGGCCGTGTAGCACGACAGGGTTGCTGTGACCCATAAAAATGGTCTCGCGGAAGACCAGCGCTGACTCCGCCCCAGGAGTCCGCATTTAAGTTATGCTAAGGCGGGACCTTTCTTGCACACAGTAAGTTAGGTATGTAACTATGATTGGTTGTTTGGAATCTTTTTGTATTTTTTATTTCAATTCCAAATTTTTACTTTTACGGTCATCCCGTGAAACCTAAATTGAAAATACAAACCGAAACATAGATGCACAGAAAAACCAGAAAAATAAGACCAACACTGGGAATCGAACCCAGGTCCTCGGCATTCCGTGCCGCGTGCTATACCCCTACACCACTGCTGGTCAAGGGCACAGACACGAATTTCCCTATGCATCACATATCTCAGCTTGTTTTTACTTTACTTTGTAACTTAAGCAGTTACCTAGCGCCATCTATATTGTCTAACTCTCAACGAGAAGCCTTCAATATCTCCTTCGGAACTAACCGTTCACCCGGACAAGAGATGTCGCTATTAAGCAATCAAATTATGATTGGTTGTTTGGAATCTTTTTGTATTTTTTATTTCAATTCCAAATTTTTACTTTTACGGTCATCCCGTGAAACCTAAATTGAAAATACAAACCGAAACATAGATGCACAGAAAAACCAGAAAAATAAGACCAACACTGGGAATCGAACCCAGGTCCGCAGCAGTGGTGTAGGGGTATAGCACGCGGCACGGAATGCCGAGGACCTGGGTTCGATGTTTCGGTTTGTATTTTCAATTTAGGTATGTAACTTTTATGACATTTTGGATTTCCACTGTTTTAGTAATATTTTGTGTGTATATTTGTGTGTGGAATAAACTTTAATATATCATATTTGTTCCGGGTAGGTGAAAAACTCCGTGCTATCAAATCGAAAATCTTTTCATAGTATGATTGTTGTACCTAAGTTGAACCACAATTTATAAGTTTCATGCAGGTTCTACAAAAAAAAATCCATATGCTTGAATATAAATAAACGTTCGTTTTTATCATTGTTGCCTATCTAAACAGTTATTCTATTACAATATAATCGCCAATTGGGCAATTAGGTTTGCCTTAGTTCGAATAGGTATATTGTTTTAGGATTCCTACCGAACTATTAAACTAAACGTAGTAGATAATCGTTCCCATTTTCGATAAATGCTATTGAAACCGGCCGTTTATATTCGCTAACTATAGGAAACAATGGATTTCACAAAGCTAAAGCGGATAATCTCGGTGTTTTGAAGTATGTCAGAATTTCCAGTTCAATTGTGAAATAGGCAACATGAAACAATTTGTTTTTATTGCGGCGTCATTGTAACGTCAAAGTGCATATATACTCGTACCACAAGATATTGTAGTTGTATTTATTGCTGCGCTCGATTGTCCACATCAAAACTGATGGGCAAATTGGCCTCCATATCCAATAGAAATCTCATGAACTCACGTGAAAGCTTTACATAAACATCAGCTTAATTTTCTAATATAGGGACAAACTCCAAAAGCCTTGGAGAAGCGAGTTATCAGCCCTCAAATATATGAACTTACAAGTCATTATTTCAGTACGAACCTAAATATTTCACCATAAAATATGCAGATTCTCCCAGCCTTCGCTGACTAGTAATCCTAATAACAATTATAGCAAATGAAGGGTCCACGGAAAGAACATGTCTAGTCACCTAAGCAACTTTTTGAGTTATAGCGGTTTGAAAGTTAGTCATCACGAACAATTACTATAGTTACCATTTCTTTAAAAGTTAAAAAATACATTTTATAATGTTTTCAGATTATTTAATGCAATGGTAAGTCAATTATTTATTTATTTGTTTGTAAAAACTTACACAGCATTACAGTTGAAACCAAAGCACTGAGTAAGAAAAAAAAGCAATTAAATAATAACAATAATAATAACAATTTTAACAAATTAACAATAGTACTTTGTGAGCTCTACATTTCGAAATTAAAATTTCAATTAAAAAAAAAGTGACTAGACATGTTCTTTCCGTGAACCCTTCAAATGCTGTTGTCAATTAAGCTAAATACTTACGTTATAACAAAATTGTATTAGTGATGAGGGTTCCATACATATCTCCCCATCATTCTTTGTTCGCTTAAGAACCTCGCCATGTACGTAATCCAACTTCTACGGTATTTTTTGCAGTCTTAAACTGAGCTATAAGCTCACGATGCATACCGAATATTCGAGCGTTTTGACCGCTCGGTTAAACGTCATTACCATCCCCGTTTATCAGCACAACGGAAGAACAAGTCGCAAGAATTGTACCGGTTTTATCTTTAGTTTACATAATAATAGGTTGCCTGGAAGAGATCACTCTGAAGCGATAACGCCGCCTATTGGTTGCCTCAGAAAGTCTCTGTGTATATAGGTACCTGTTTTCTGTACTGCTTACTATGACAATGTGTTCGTGTGAAATAAAGATTTATTGTACTGTATTGCATTGTAATTTAACCCTGACCATCATATATTATGTAATAATACCTAATAGTATGAGCGCATGGATAAATAAAATCATCATATTCATGGTTTCATGTTTTTGTATCTAGGGGGATGTTTCTCTCTTCCGATTTGTCTGGCTAATCATGATCACAGTTTTGAATAATTTTCCTAAGTGTCTAGCATAGCATATTAAAATCAAGTATGAAAATGTTAGTTAGTAAAGTTTCATCATTATTTTTGCGAGCTTTAAAAGGTCTAGCAAGAATTAGGGTCGGTGGAATTTGCTAGAAGTGTTTAAAATTGTTTTATGATCATATTCTACAATATATATTGATATTTGTATATAATAGGTATCATCCAGACATTTAAAATTATTGAAGTTAAAGGAACAACATTTTAAGCCACGTTTCTCAACTGGTTCTGTGGTATTTTGGCTGTCTACCCAACGTAGCAGGTATGCAG
This sequence comes from Choristoneura rosaceana, assembly GCA_037349165.1. NCBI lineage: Eukaryota > Metazoa > Arthropoda > Insecta > Lepidoptera > Tortricidae > Choristoneura > Choristoneura rosaceana. The sequence continues at coordinate 7,952,161 of JAZBNJ010000026.1, forward strand.
GCGTTCAATAAGTACTGCATACCCTAGTTCCACCTTCAGAAAATAAATTATGTTTATGGTGGATCTGGAATCGTTTTCTTTAACTATACCTACTTAACTTCGTTCTGTACACAATTTTATGTATACCAGCAGACAGAACTTAGTACACTATTAATATTCTGTTTGCCAATAAAATCTTTCGACGCCGCGAAATATAAGATTAATTATTAATTTTATTTTAAGTTATTGTTAGAAAGTTATGTTTAATATTTATATTGTTTAGTTTCTTTTATCAATAAAATTTTATATATGTATAATAAGTAAGTAATAATAAATTAAAATTAAACTAATTACGGATTAAATGATATAGTAAATTTCTTAATACTATAGGCCTTCTTATAAAATAATAGATTTTTAATAGTGGCTAAAATATTTTAAAAATAAACTATTGGCTGAAAATCAGCGATGGGGCATTCTTATGATCTCAGCATTATGCTGAGCTGAGCCAGTGTCCGATTTATAACCGCAATGACACACCTACATATATATCTATGCTGGTACTTAATAATGTTGTTGTGTCTTGCGTAGTGTTATCTATTACTGTGTTGTGAATTTCTTTCTTTCTTTCTTTTAGAAATCTTTTTTTTTTTTTTTTTATTCGACTGGAAGGCAAACGAGCAAGTGGGTCTCCTGGTGGTAAAAGATCACCACCGCCCATAAACATCTGCAACATCAGGGGTATTGCAGATGCGTTGCCAACGTAGAGGCTTAAGTTGGAATACCTCAAGTGCCAGTAATTAACATATACAAACAAACAAAAATCTAACATATACATAACCTCTATTTTGTTTTCTGTAACCGGTCATAGTCTACAACGGAAACAATACATAGTACCTTGGCAGTGGTCAACTAGAATTGAAATAAAATAGGGATTCGACAGTGGGCAGTCGTGAAACAAGGTCTACTAGTGGTGAGGCAATTTTGCCACTCAATGAGGCGCAAGAGTGTGCCTTCAGGCGGACACACCTGTGTTCTGCTTCATTGCACCAATTTGCTATTTGGAGGCCGAAAGCCAACAACAAATTATAACGATTTATACAAAACCACATCAAAGACGTAACAGGAGCTAACGTCGGAAATTTTAAACGAAACAATTTAAATATTTTCTTTATGTTAAACCTTTGTTTAAACGTCTAATTAGCTACTCTTGTGAATTTATACACAGTTTTCCATTGGCGTGCAGTGGGTTGATTCCAGAGTAGGCAGCTGATAGTTTACGTCTGCAGCAGAGCAGCACGCCACCCTTCCGCAGCAGGGCAGGTGACACTAGCGCTGCCTACCCTAAATGCACGCCACTGAGGTGCCCTTAACCCCTGGACTGGACACATACGAATATTGCTAATTTAGGTAGTAGAGTATTGAACACAAAACTGCTACGTAAACGATCTTTGATTTGGGTAGTTCTACGAACGTTTCAACCGCTATCAATTTTTTGTCGCTTAAATATACTGAAGATACTGTACCGCATAAACACCCTGTACTTTTATAAAATCCTTCCCTTCAACCTGAAATGAGTCACTTCAGTGCGTGCGGTACAATAACAATTCATTAAAATTTCTTGCTTACGGCACCTATCTCATTTCTTCAATATATGCGACAGAAAACTAATGGCGGTTGAAACGCTCGTAGAACTACTCGTTTACTGAAAAATCAGCAATTTTTTATTCATCACTTCGGAGCAGATTATGTGGAACAGGTCTGGGTTTTACGTTGTTGTCGTACCTTCTATATTTAGATAATTAAATAGGGTGGAAAATTCCCCAGTGATTAACTTAAGTGAACATCAGACGAATGGAATAGATTTTTGAAACTTAACATTTATGTAAATTATAATTTAATTTTAAATTGAATGAATAAATAAACTAATTTATGTCACTAGAGGATTAAGATAGAATATTTTGTGTATGTGTACATTTTGTGTTTATAAGGCTGCTTAATTATTATTATATTCGATAATTGACAAAAAAAAATCATTGTTTCGTTTATTAACTTCAAGGAAATGAAAAACACTTGCTTAAGTCTTTTCTTAGTAAGACAGATTCATTAGACAGATGAAAGCCCGGTTATTTTTGTCAGTGAATCTCAAATTTAATCCGGGCTTTGTCAAAGAGATTGCTAATAATAGCTTTACATTGTGAAAACCTCCACACTGCGGGTAGGGTGCAAAGGACAAGGGGAATTTAAGTTAACTCCGATAATCAGGGCTCAATAAAAGCATTGTGACACGTTTTTTATTAAGATTTTGACTATACTTGATGCTAACCTCCAAGTTTTGTTCACAAAATAAATAAATAAATCTTCAAATAGGCCACAAAGAGCTCTTTGCGGCTCATGACTATGCCTTTGACGCGGTACACTTAGAGTATCGATCAGTAATTTCTAGTATTTAATGGAAATGTGATGCAAAATTTGTCATAATGTAGCGGGACGCAGGTAGGTATCCGTTCATTTCGCAACTAAAGTCTGGCAACCTGATTCATTTCGCGACTTTTCATTTCAAAATCTAAATCTGTAAATATTTCAGGATTTATTTCAGGGCCATCGTGTAGAACCCTTTTGGTTAGGTTAAGTTAGTTTTATAAAAATCCTGGAATATTTACAGAAATATGAAATAGTTGCAAAAAATTAATCCGGGACGTGAGTCCGAAACCTGTTTTGCGGATGTCTTACTCCCAAGGACAGTTGATTACTATGTTGTTTTACGACATGGCCAAATTTACGGTGTTTCAAGGATGTCGTGCTATCAAAATAAGGAAAAGAAAAAACAAATGTACCTACCTTTAAGAAAAATCTGCTTTTGCCCTCGATATAGTATTGTAATTTCTACAGTTTTGTAGTGAAAATGGAATAGAAAGTACATCTTATAATTTGAACATGCCCGGTCCGCCTTTTCGCTTGTTCGCTCAAAGATTCTCAGTACTAGAAAGCTTTTTAGAATAATGTGGGTAGCTCTAAGCGAGAAACAAATTCCTAGCAAAGTCAAGGCCAACACCTAGTTAATCCTAATATTATAAAATGGTTGTTAAGAATATATTCAAATGTGGTACATTAGTAAGTTTCTGCTAAAATTTCATTTTTAATACAAGCCTTTATTTCTGCTGTATTTTGACTGTGTGTGTCAATGATATTATATGTTACTATCGTAACTCACTGGTGTGTGTACTTACGTCGTCACTCAAACTACATAATTTATACCTTTCAAGTCAACACAACAACTGAAAGTGGATCAAAATTAATTTGCAATACCTATTTGGAACAAACTACCAAATAGCGCAGAATTCGTTAATCGCTATTCCGCGAGAAATATGCATTTTTCCGGGATAAAACTACCCTATGTCCTTCTTCGTCAATCAAACTATCTGTATAAAGAATTTCATGTAAATCGGTTCAGTGGTTTAGACGTGATGAAGTAACAAACAGACTTACAAAAGTGAAGTTAAACATAAAAGAAGTAAGTAATTAAGTTTATTTTTAGGAATTTTCTACCTGGAATTTATTAATTAATAACCATAAATAAAACTTAACTATACACTATCTACTATGTGTTGTTGTTTAACGCGCGGGCGTCCATCTCTTTCTACCCTCATCCTAAACCGTGCGATAGAAAAAATGGTGAAAGCGATTGAAATTCCGTATGCGTTAGACAATAAAGGCCTCTGGTTTCTTTTCAAAAAGGTCTTCATCGTATTTTTCTTATTGAAAAAAGGATCACAACGGCAAACGCATCGGCCTTCTCTACCTATACCTATGTATACCTAAAAGGCGATAAGCTTAACTAACTCAAATTGCGTGACTGCTTTAAATAATAGGCGTAAATATATTACGTGTGTAATTTTAGTGAACCTTGTCGTGTGCCTAAATAATTGCATTTGTCAACAACCCCACCCACAAGCATAGCATTAGCAACCAATGATTACTGATCACGCATTGTGGTAGTAGGAGCTTAACTAAAAATAAATCTACATTAAAAATAAATCTACATTAAAAATAAATCTATTATAACTTTTTATCACTTTACTCGTTTCTAAAGGTGATGTTTATGTACTTGTCGATGATATTTCCTTTCAAAGCAAAAGAATGATACAAAAAAGTTAAAAAACGCCCGCTTGCTGGAAAACACGCCATTGAAAACCTACACCGTCAGTTGTATCAGAAATTGAAATTACATGATCGCATTAAATCGGTGTTATTTTAATAAATATTCATTTGCATTTTATATTATATTTATATAATTCAATCAAATCAATCAATTGGTCAATTAGTGTCAAGTGTCCCATGATATTTTTATTTTATTTTCAATGACAGGTTTTAACTTTTTAATAAATAAGGGGTAATTCATCTGCTTTACGTGCAATAAGCGGATGTTTTTTTCTACTAACTGCACTTTTTTCAATGCAATGCGCCGCAAGATCATGACAGAAAATATTTTTTGAAAACACCATAGGCCTTATTGTCTATGCATTCGGCATCACATTCTTTTCACCACTTCTTTCTGTCGCACGATATACAAAGGGGATAGAAACAGATGGCGAATGCGGTGTTTTAAGGTGACAAGCGATTTGTGACACTGAATTTTTTTTTATATAAAAAATAGGCTTGCGTTTGGCCTCAATCTCGCTTGACGGAAGGTGAAGATGAGACCTAAGATGGCTGGATGGATTTTATTATTTCGTAGTCAACAGAAAATCGATTTAACTTAATAATAATCTTAAAAATAATCGATTTTCATTAAATTTGTCGCATGATACATAAAAAATATAGGTCAGTTTATATGAAGCAGATAGTTCCAGTACCTACAGGCGGCTGAATAGCTGTGACCGCGGCAAAGCTGCGTTTCAGGCCTTGAAATCTGGTTTTTGGTGGAATAAATACAGGAATGTCTTTATCGTCAAAGGGAAGCGCTTAGTGTAGAGCTGTAATCGATGCCACATTCTCGCCGGTTTCGACTAAGACTTTGGTCTAGTTTCACGTTAGATTATTACTAAACCGCAGTCGGACTGAGTCATGACTAAGTAATGAGGATGGTTGCTGTCAGAAACTGCCAAATTTTTCATTTACAGAATAAGTGGTAAGTAATCATATTATTACTACAAACATTTATCTAAAATTAGGTAGATGATGGTCAAGTACTCTTTATCCCGATATTCTTACAGGATCTAAGTACGAGTAAAATTCCATAATCTTAACAGATAAATCTAGGAACATGAAATTTTGAATGGGCGGGGATTACTCGTGTGTTTTAGCGTTATAAGTCCTGTTTGTGGTATTTTAGCTAAACAGTATCTTGACAATTTATTAGGTAGTTACTTCATATTCTCTATGATGACGCAATAATAATATTCCTTCAGTTATGAACTACGAGTAAAGCGACATTCAAACACGAATCATACAATTAACTACACTGGCAGCTTATTGAATCTAGTTCTACGAGTAGATAAAGCAATTATTATATACGAGATGAAACATATACAGGGTGATGTTTTGAACGTGGTACAAAATTTGTGTTTCAAACTCATAAGTGACTCAATGCTAAACAATATGTATAACGAATTAATTCATTTGTTAAAATTAGTGGGATGAAAATTTAGGATGTTCATATTTTATTGAAATAAAATCACGAACTAAATGTATGGAAATTGCAAATTAAATCAGACTTATTTTACCTAATAAGTTAATGCATTATATTTTCCAGCGTTAACTAGTTTAAAACACTAATTTTGTATCACGTTCAAAATATCTTGGGTTATTCCCACTTGTTACCACCAATTTTAACCAGCTGGCCTTTTTTTCCCATCTTTTACCACTAAAGTATTCAGTGGTTACCACCAATTACTTTCCCAGGTACCTTAGGTACTACCCACTAACATGCCACTAACGTATAAAAAATAACAATAATACTTAAGATTCAACATTCTTTATACGTGAGTGGGTACAAATCAACGGCCAAGTCACACAACATTAACTATAATAATAAAGAAATCGCAGTAAGGAACCTTAGGTTTGGCACGACTTTGTCTAGATTTCATTACTTTTTAGAGATAAACAAACAGCTCCATCGAGACTTGGCTAGTTTTTTACAGAATGTTTTTAGTGGGTTACTTTAGTGGTAACAGTTAGAAAAAATATTCGCGATAAGATAAAATAATTTTCTAATACATATATTGACAATAAACTGCTGATAATTAAAATGAATGTGATGGTAACTACATAATAGGTTTTTTTCCTATGTCATACCCACTAAAGAAATTGGTGGTAAATACTGGGGAAAAAAAACCCAACTACCACCAAGTAGTGGCAAAAGGTGGGATAATAACCCAATTTCTCCCTGTATGGTTAGTTGATTAAAAGAAGATGTATTATACCTTTTTAAGGTAAAAAACTAGTTGAAATAGCGCACCGAGGTATTGCTAATTTTTTTAGATAGTAAGTATGCCAAAATGATAGCATGCTTTAAACGGCCACGTCTTTATACAACCACAGTTAGTAGAGCTCTACTTCTGAGCAAAAACTATGAAATGTAGAGTCATTTCAACCGACTTCAAGCAAATAGTTGAATACAAAGAAAAATCAACATATTGGTGTTTCTTGGTGAGTATACATGATTCGTTTGTTTTTTTTTAATATTTTTTTTTATTTATATAAAAAATAAAACAAAAATACCCACATTTTTATCTCAATGAGCTTTAAAACAACAATACCCTACTCAATGGAACAGGCCAATTTTCACACCCGCCCTTTAGCTGAACCGGAGTCCCCCCCCCCCCCTCCCTTCAATATTAGAATAAGTGTTAATAGGTGCAGAGGAAATATAAAGCAACATTAAACCTATTGCTTACCTTGTAATCTTCCCTCTGTGTACCTGTTTTCTGTATCGCTTATTATTTTTGGTGTAAAATAGTCATTGTATTGTAAACTTATATGACAACTGAATCAATATCAATCAAGTGTATGTTTTATATCTGTGATTGCTGCCTGCAATTCAGTTCTTATTTTATTTAGCGGATACACTAGAAGAAAGGCCACGGAAATTGCAAGGAATTCACTATTCGCCTAATACCAGTTAGGTCAATTAATAATTTATTTATTTTATTAAATACATGTTGGCAGGTAAATAATTAATTTCAAACCAGTAGTCATTATTCACTCCAGATTAACCTCAAAGCATAGTAGATTAAAATGAAATATCAAATTAATAAATATAAACTGAACGCCAATTAGTGAATGCAGTGCATCAATTTTGTGGTACTTGTGCCCAAAACTTTTGACCATATTATTATTTAATCCTGCGAATAATTTCACATTTGCATTTGTCACGGGTTGCGGTTTAGGTACAAATAAACGTGGATATACTCGGTTCAAGTGAGAATAATATTGGAATAACACGGCTAACAGGCTCGGGAGGGGGTGCATGAGCGAAAAATAGGTGCTATTTGTTGGTGCCGACACCTGGCAGCCGCTTATTGTTGAAACATCGACTGCCAACTTCTACACAATTACTCATCTCGAATCGCTATAAAGAATACAAAAGAAATACTAGTATTTTTTTAATTTGAAATAAAACTATTATTTTTGGACTTATTCGTGGAATTTTCTATTTTGAACTAACTTCATGATAATTATGTTTCAAACTTTTGTGATTTTCACTCCATATTACCGTGGCGGTAATTATTATACCTGTTGTAGACGTGATAAGTCCCGGTTGTGGTAATAGTTATAACTTCATGATACAACCAAAAACGACATTAATTAGTGTCTCTCGGTTCGGCATTAAATACAAATTCAATGAGAAATTTGAGTATAAAAAAGAAAAACAATGTTAATACCGACTAAAATATATATTGCTTGTTACTAAGTATCACAAAATGAACAAGTAAGTGCATTTGAAAATTCAATTTGGCCAAAGCAGAAGCATGTACACACAAATTTCCAATCTTTGTACATGTGGATTTCGTATTGGAAACGCAAATAGCACGCGATGGGATGCGTGGACGAGCGGGGCGGCGAAGTGCGACGCGAGATTAAAGGCTTTGCCGGCAGTAGCCAAACAAATTGCCCATCTAATGGGCACGCGGCGCAAGCCTGCCGCGATTTCCCCAGCCAATTCGTTACCCAGCATACAGAACTTATCTTACCAAGACAAGTCATCCTTTTCACACCAACGCAAAGCAACAACCGAGCAAACGAGACAGAGCAAGCTGGTGAAAAAATATAAGTCGAGTTGACTGTGGATCAGGAGTTGAGCCGCTGATAGTCCGGCCAGCATTTAAGGGGTTTGAAGGCTTTTTTTAGCTTCCATTTGATTAGATTAAAGCTGGCTTTGTTGATCTCCGTGCGAACTTTGATTAGTTCTGTGTAGTTTTGTAAAAAGATTTTGGTGCTAGTGTTATTTTAAAGTAATAGCCAGTAAGGTTAACTTGATGATTGATGAATATCATTTAGGTACATTTACGGAAGCCTTGAAACTGAGACTCAGCGCTGTTTAATGTGCTTCTAAGTCCTTCCATATTTCAAATTTCCATTTGAAAATATTAAAAACATTATTAAACATCAGCATAACTTTTTGTTTCTACCGGCTTACCCTTCGTTGTCCAGCGTATCGCGATTGTATTGATTGAATAAATAATAGCACAGTGATTCAAACGGCTGCAATCGAAGACGGTCTCGGAAATACGAGTACGGGACGTATGGACTTCATCAGCTCGTTAAACTACAAAGGAGAGAACCTTTTCTCTTTTGTCTGGCACTCGGCACTGGAAAAAAAATGTTCACGTAATTTCTGTTCGTTGCAGTACCTAACAGTCTCAAGTATAAGTAATAATGAACTGGCTGTAAATGTTAAGGCGCACACGAGCTAGCGTAGTTTATGGAATAACATTAAAAGCTATTTAGCCTAGGCTGCTTATTCGTATACGTAGCCTCACAGCTCACTCTTGGTTATGATTAAGACCTAATAACACAGTAGTTATACTCCGTTTAATTTAAGGTTTGAATTGGTTTAAACCATTCTTCAAGTCAATCCAACTAAATGTGAAAGCAAAACTGGAACTTTATGTGCAAGATTTTAAAGACGGAAATAAGTAGGATTCATTGCACATTCTTATAGGTATTTTATTTTCATTTGATCATTGCATTGGTAGGTACATTTATTCACTCTTATTTCTTTCAATGACAAATGACCAAAGCTTTTCAATGAACTAAAAGAATTTCCTTGCTCACCCGCGACCTGATATGGATCTCCGCAAAGTAACACCTGATTCAATAAATTATTTAAATGCCTTTCAATGTATTTTTCTGAAAAATAGAATTTTAATCAGGTTAATATGTTCCACATCATTTTTTAGGTACTTGACTTGGAATTTTGATTTTCATGCGCCTGTAACAGTCTGTGCCGGCAGCAAAATCGGTGGCGATCTAGATTTATTGAGTGTACCTTCACGTCGCAGTCATAAATCGCCCAGACTTAGCAGTTGAAGCTGCGAGTAGCCGTTGCACGTCCTCGAGTCATTGTTGTCACTTATAGGCACATGACAAATAGCACTTTCGTTAGATGCCCGCATTCGACAATCTCTTGCCTCACAGCGGGCTGCATTCGGTAGATATTTACCTACTCAGTATAAATAAACGAGCACTGCTTTATTCAAAACGTAGCACAGTAGCCGACTAATGCAAAATTCAGTTTGATTCGCTTGCAATCTTGAGGACTGCTATAATTTAGCGGTAGACCGTGCTAGACGAAAGCTTACAATTTCACGGTTGGAACAACGGTCCCTAGATACTAGTCTAGCGGAAGGCTTCTCCCGGCCGTTGGCGGAGTTTCTATCTCTTTCTAGCTGAATTATAACATGAGAGGGGATGTAACGATCGCGTGTGACAAATCAAATCAAATTGTCACGCTTTATGGCTGGTACGCACGGCACGCAAGGGTCGGTCCTGTGTAACACTTCAGTGCTGCGGAGTGCCTACACTTCACTCCTGACAGCGGGTTGGTCACTTAACAAATTGATTGCATTTGATCTTTCAATACACATCAAACAATCTTTTTTGTAATTAGTGCTAAATCAAGCCAGAAAACATGATAGTTTTATATTTCACAAGCCGAAAATTCCCGGTATTTACTTACGTGGTTATCGACGAAGCTTCAGAAATTTGTTTGTTTTCAACAGACCCGTTATACAATTTAAACAAAGACTATTTCATCATAATTAAGGTTAGATACATTATTTCGATACTTCCAATACTTCAAACAATATGAAATTAATGGCTTCATGGCTTTGTAGGTTTGCCTATGCGTCACAGAATAGGTAGGAGGGCAAAACGAGCGCAAAGCGAGAGATGCTTTCCCACAAATATTTTGTTCGACGTAAGTATATTTCATTCGAGCTACATGCAACTCTCTTTGCATTAACACCTGCACTTTGAAGTAGGTATACAATATGCAATTTCAGCGCCTAAACATTTTGAAATACAGGTAGGTACTTCGTCAATTTTCAGTTTTAAGACAAAAAACTGAGTAGGTATAAAAATTAAATAAGTAGAAGCATACTGACTTATGCAGGTAGCAGACCTGAGTACTTGATACAAATTTCAGCTTGATGCCTCCGCGCATTCCTGAGAATAAAGGTATTGACGTCTGTCAACTGTCGGTTGTCAGTTTGTAACAGACGGACAAAAAAAAGATCATATAAAAGTTCTTTTTTCCCTGTTTTATAGGCCCATAAATCGTTGTAATTTCCTGTTACTAAAGTTTCTAACATCTGTGGTCCACCACACAAAAACTGCTTGCATTTTGCAGAGGCTCGGTGTTGTTGCCACGTGCCATATATCAAGAGTGCTTGCTACGTTAGAGAGCTGATTGTCCGAGCGGCTGCGCCACGTTCGCCAACTGAGTATCCATTGTATGTTAAGCGGCATAAACAATCAAAAGCAATTAATATACCCACTATGAGCATAATAATTCGCAACAATAATAAGTGTAGTATGGCTTTACAGTAAATTCAGAGTTGCATGTAAGTATTGTTGCCTGATTTGTACTTAAACGTTCACAAAACAATTAGGTACATGTAATATATATTATATACCAGATAAGTAAATTGAGGACTTTCACTTTAAGTGTATCCTTTGTTTGTTTCAGAATAAGGTGATTTTGGGTTCTTCTTACTCAGAATCATGAGCACTCTTAATTAGGATGAAGAAAAAAAATATCCCTCAATTTTCTGTAAGTAGGTATAATTTTTATGTGTCCGTTTTGTGACAACCCATACAAACTGTATGAAATAAAATCAAAAAGTAAAGGGTAATTTAAAAAGAAAATTGCCCAATTTTTAACAAACTATTGAGAGTATAAATCAGCAAACCGCGCAATTAAATTTGACTAAACTTCGATCTTTTAGGCGGTAACTCTTCCTTTCGTTCACCCTAGCTACATCAATAACGTATAGGTTAGACGTTAAGAGCACTGAAACCAATACCTACGTCCTTGCCAGTCTTGTAAACAAGAAAATTAAATGAGATTAAGCGCTTTATATTTACGAGGTAAGACGGTACTCCTTATTAAGGAGGGAATACAATTACGAAGTTCCAGCAATTTAAGAAGATCTAGCGCCGTTTAATTGCTGCAACATAAATTGTCTTTTGAACAGACGATATCTTTGCGTTCGTTTCATTTGGGATGGTATAAGTCAAGTGTATACCTGGCAGAATCATTTAATGGGGATCGTTTAGGACTTCATTTTATTACTTACCTATTATTTCTGGCAGAATTAAGGACACAAACGCAGAGTTCGTTTCCCCATTAGATAATTAATTAAAATTAGCTTCAGTGAAATAAGATGAATTATAAAATAAAATATGTGGGCGTAAATCGCGAGATTTTTAAACCATGTTAGAACTTATTGTTGTGTTTAATATTAAGCCCAATAACTATAGAAGTGGGTATACGCGAAATGAGTTCTGAACGCAATGGTGGTAACGTAATTACCAAACAATAAATCTCTTGATAAGAAATTATTTATATTTACTTAAGCCGAGCCTCGTTGATTAAATCCCAAGACATCTCCGTCCGTGCCTTATTAAATATTTACAATCTCAACAGATTCTAAATTAATTTTGCAGAATTAAAAACAAATTGCAAACTTGCACCGTACTTCACGAACCCATTGGGAAATTAAACGTCATGTCAATTACGTAATATTTATATAAAGCCGCAGGAAGAATTTTAAGATTTCGATTTGATAATATAATGAGATTGCGGTACCTATAATTTGATTAGGTACTTAATCTGATGATAGATGAACCCTTCAATTTAGAGAGTAGAAAAATTATACTTTGATCTGAAAAATGTTCGATACTTATCTCGTTTTGGTGAGGTTTAGGGGCTGTTTCACCACCCATTGATTAATTTTATTCGACGGATAAATGTGTTGGCGTCTCCGTCTATTCGAACAAAACAAACAAAGACGGTATCATATTTACCAAAATAAATTTAATCAATGGATTGTGACACGGGGGGTTAATCTAGTAAAGTTATGTCATGGGTAGGGAGGCGAGTCTAATTCATTTGTTGTCTTTTAACATTTTTAGATTTGTGCACTTTAAAACAATACAAAAACAAACAAACAAAACCAGTTCCAATATTTCATACTTATGGTATTATCTTCCTTCCTAAGTTTTTTGGTTTATTTAATTTCTCATTGATTCGGGGTATTGGATGATTTTGATGTCCTTACAAACATCCATACTAATATTATAAATGCGAAAATGTGTTTGTATGTTTGTGTGTTTCTCCGTCTTTCACGCCGTAACGGAGCGACGGATCGACGTGATTTTAGGCATAGAGATAGTTTATGGGCCCGAGAGTGCCGTAGGCTACTTTTCATCTCGGAAAAATGCACAGTTCCTGAGGGAACAGCGCGCGATACCCGAATACCACGCGGGCGGAGCCGCGGGCAAAAGCAGTATTTAAATAAATACTCCATAAATTAAGGTGTGTAGGATTAATAGATACTCCAAATAAGAACCGATGAGTACCTCCTAATTTAGGTAGGTACATTTTGTAACAAAATTTCCCCCTTGAGAAAATGGGGGTTAATCTACAGGGGCGAAGCCGCTCATCAATAAATAAAATAAAAGTTCGCCTCATCCAAATATCGAAGAATTCAACAAGGCAATCAAGACGTCGGGGACTTTAATAAATGTCAGTTTACGCGGCAAGGAAATGAAATATGATTATTTTTGGTCATAGCCTGTTCCGAAATTGCTACGTCATGGACCTTTTGCCTTTTCTTGTTCAATCATGACATTATGAAAGCCGATCTTCTACTACGGGTAAATGGTGACAATAATGATTTTTTTTATCCACCTTACCTTAAGGCCGTCTGCGTTACCGCGTTTTTTTGCAACTGAATTCAATATTAGTAGGTAAAGAATTTGTCAGTTCTTATTCTTTTACACCCGTCTGATTGGAACATCAGAAAACTAATAAACAATAAAAAATAAATTGTTTTATTGAAAACAAAGATAATACTGATGTATTACAGTGGATATAATAACGTTATAGTTCGCTGTAATGTCATGTAAATAAATTGAATAATAAACAAATAAATATAAGCTAAGGTCTCTTAGGTATCAGTCATCATACCACTCTCCCCATCAATCTGGGGTTTTGATTAAACAAAAACCGGCCAGGTGCGAGTCGGTAGAGTTGTTTTATTAAAAACACGTTTGTTGTATGGGAGCCCGCCTTAAATATTTATTTTATTTTAATTTAATTATTTATTTTAAAGTGAATATACAACTAAATATTCAGTGAACATTTCAAGCGTCCACCTGTTGCTATTATTTAAATAAAGCAAAAAAAAAAAGAAAAAATCACGTTTGTTTTCAGGGAGCCCCATTCTGTTTTTAGTATTTGTTGTTATAATGGCAGCAGAAATACATCATCTGTGAAAATTTTAACTGTCTAGCTGTCAAGGTTCATGAGATACAGCTTGGTGACAGACACACAGACGGCCACTTACATAGTACCTACCTCGCCGGTTTTTTACCTTTTGGGTACGGAACCCTTAAAAGTACAAACATTGGAACATAGAACCTCCTCCTTTTTTGAAGTCGGTTAAAAAGCTTTTAGTAAGTACATCATCCAAATTCCTTTTTTTTTTCAATGGAACAGTTTAACTTTTTTTTTACTTTCTTTTATTTTCAAGTTTTTATTTGTTGTGCCTGAAGCCATATGAAACTTGTAATAGTGTGGTAAAATGTGTCATTCTACTAGTGTCCATTCATTTCATATCTACCTACCCATTTTTAGGAGGGTTAAGAAAAAAAATGAATCTGCCATTAACTATGATGGCGGCCCAATGATAATATCAATTTTTTATTGTCATCAAAACTAAATATGTAACCAACTAAATATCAAATTAATCAACAGGACGGGAGTAAAAATTCAAATACTAAATTGAACCCAAAAATCAACAGCAACAAACAGGGCAAACTAAATAAAACCGTTCAAAAATACACAACTGTATGTTGTTTTTAAATGAATGAAGAATAGCTTGTTCAATATGGATGGACTGGAATTTCATTATATACCGAAAGGGTACTCCTAGAAATATTCTTCAAGCAGCTTAAGCAGCGAAAATAAATTTCTACAAAAGAAATATTACAACAATTGTAAATAAAGTCAGTGTATATACTCGTAATAAGTCCGCTTATTGGAACAATTTATTTATTTATTTTATTTATTTATTGTCAAGTCATGTTCATTACAATAAGATGTCACATCAATAACAAAAACAAAACAAAACAATAACAAAAGTTTCAATTGATGATTGCTATTTAATTATTTTCAAATATTTGCCTTTGTTTATAAAAAAAGATATTGGAGAATAATGTCTTCTTATTGTTGCAAGTTCAAGATAATAATAAATATGGATTACTAATGTATGGCCAAAAAACTTTTCCCAAAGTATCACATCCCAAAAAATTTTACCCAAATTATCATTTGGCAAAAAATCATTTGGCAAAAAAACTTATCGCAAATTTACAGTTAATAATTTTTTATTTGGCAAATTATTGTTTCGCAAATAATTACTTAGTCATGTTTCATATTGCCAAGTAATATTTGGTCAAATGTATCGTTTGGCATAATGTACTCTTCCCAAAATATCGCATGACATAATAACCTACTTTTCTGCGAACAATTCGTTTCTGTGGAGGGGCGCAGTTCTAACCTAACCTAACCTACTTTTTTGATAGTAGTTCGTTTTTGCAGGGGACGCAGTTTTAACCTATAATCTAACCTACTTTTCTGGTAGCAGTCCGTTTTCTGTGGGGGACGCAGTCTAACCTCATCTACATTTCTGACAGCAGTTCGTTTCTGTGGAAGACGCAGTTCTAACATAAGCTACTTTTCTGGTAGCAGTTGGTTTTTGTGGTTGGTTTGTGCGAAATGTCATTTTGAACAAACATTTTTTTGGAATACAATATTTGCCAATATAAAACGTTTGCTTAATAAACGTTTGTCGTAATAAAATTTGACAAACTAAAATAATGCCAAATGATAATTTGACCAAATGAATAAAATGCGAAATGTAAATATGCCAAAGATTCGTTTGGGAAATGAAACTATTGCGATAAGTTTTTTGGGAAGTGAAATTTGGCGAAACATATTTTGGCGAAACGGCAGTACACCAATAAATATCTCAATGTTTCACTTCACTTTACTCGTATACGTGGAAAAAAATATCTTCAATTGCACCTAAAAACACGAAGCGTAAATAATTGATTTACATTCAAATTTAATATTCTCGAGCGCTCAGATTTCGTTCCGGACGGTACCGTATGTACATTGAAATTTGTACTACGAAAACTTTACAGTCATTGTAAAAAATGTAGCTGAATGTAAAATGTAAATAAATTTTCGTTGGAACGTAACGTAGAGCAAGGCAAATCAGTTTCAGGAACATAGTTAAGTACATATATCTCCCCGACTATGCGGTAGTTGTACGTACGTGTTCGTACGTGGCGTAATAAAACGATACCCCGTAAAACAAAATAGCGTACATTTACTTCAGCAGATTTTTCCCGCAAAGGGCGCAAGGAGGTGGCTTCCGAGATTTAAAGTAAACATAACTCGACTAGTAGGACGTTAAGTGGATATTCCAGCTTATAGCAGGATATAAAGTGGACACTCGGATACAGCTCTCTCCGAGGCTGTCGGCGGCATCCTGTCCACGTCCATCCCCGACTTTGAAATTGTACCTTCGCCAAGATCTGTGCGGTATATTGGGGACCGGACAAGCTTGCTACATCCTTATCATGCCGTGGAGACTAAAATAAATACTAAGAAAATTTTAGTTTGTTGAATTATTACCAGGTATGATTAATGAAAGACATATTAATTAGAATTCGTGTGGCTTTCTATCCCAGTGTAACAGTAGTAAATGTCGGCGGTAAATACTAATTAACGATGAATGAACTAACCCTAAACGTCAATCACCGGCGGTTGGAATGGGGTCGCGCCCGACACTCGCAAGTCAATCTGGGCCTCTGAGCTATAGCTGGCGGTCTCTATTATGGCTATGATACCAAAGAAAGATAGTCTGTATTTGGTTTATACAGTCTGTATTACTAGAACATAACCTACGTAGTGAGTTCCTTTTCCAACTCCTACGTAAAATATATGTAACTAATAATAATAGAATATTGAAAATACATCTAATTGAATCAGCATTTTTTGGGAAAATCATGAACGTATCTACATAGATCCTTCTCTGAAGCCGGTTAATATTTCGAAGTTCGCCAACCGCATCGGGGCATAATATTCTATACCAAGCTTCACTTCCTGAAGCCGTGGTGGCCTAGTGGTTTGACCTATCGCTTTTCAAGCAGAGGATCGTGGATTCAAACCCCAGCTCGCAACTTTGAGTTTTTCAAATTTCATGTGCGAAATTACATTTGAAATTTACCACGAGCTTTAAGGTGAAGGAAAACATCGTAAGGAAACCTATATAAACCTGCGAAGCAATTCAATGGTGTGTGTTAAGTTCCCAATCCGCACAGGGCCCGCGTGGGAACTTCGGCCCAAGCCTTCTCATTCTGAGAGGAGGCCTGTGCCCAGCAGTAGGACGTATATAGGCTGGGATGATGATGATGACTTACTATTGGTGTATTTTTTTTCGAAATGGTTTTTTTATCGTTCACTAAACTCCATACTGCGGCACGCAGCATGCCTATTATACGAGACTCCACAGGAGCGTTAACAGATGACACCAAATAACTCCACGCTGGCAGACCATGGTCTCGGTACGGGCAAGTCACATTTTCTCTCTCTTTAATAAGGAAGACTGCGAGTACAGAGATTGTAAACAAGAACATAATTTCGAAGACATAGTTAGCAGCCCTTTCGTTTGTCATTGGTTAATACATATAAGCGATATGCCTACGAATAATAATAAAGAATTATTATTTGTAGCCATATGCACATGCGAAGCTGATGCAGACGCACACGAACTGGCAGAATGTTTCGAAGAAGGTACTTATTTCGAAAAGGGCTCTGAGAAGATTCCGTTTTACAATAGAGAATTGAGCCGTTCAATTTAATTTATTATAAAAAAATAGTAGGTAATTAAAATTCTGTGGGTTCTATTGTCTAAATACTTAGATTGGCGCATCGTGGTCCAAATGTTGTCCTGCGGCGGCGGGTCGGGGAAAATTGTTACGAAACAGCAATTAACACTCAGGAATTTTCTGCTTATGGCCTCGCCACTACGTACCTAGTTTTATTCCATTGCTGGTTGCTACATTAACAATAGACAAATGCTTATAGTAGCGTGTTGCGTAAAATAGATAAGACATTCTTGTCGCGCTTATTTTTAGCATCACATTTTGCTCTTTATTTTCTTAATGCTCTTCTTTTCTAAAAACTGTTATCTACTAAAAAAAAACCATTTTAACAAATTATGACATCAATGCGTTTTGTGTTGAGCGCCGAACTAAGTTTCAAAATAAAATTCATTTACTTGCCCAGCAAACAAAGTACAACATGTGTACATCCACGACGCCCGCAAACATTCATGAAACCAAACAAAATCAATGACACCTGTTACAGCAGCGGTTCACTTTCACTTTACTTTTTCGGTATTCCAATGTGTATGACGTTTTATTCAAATATTATATATTCTACGGTACAATATTCCGTAGCAATTTGGGAGAAAATTGGGCAGAAAAGCAATTGATATTCTGATCTCGTCGCTGAATTTTCGCGGGGAATTCTGTCGAATCCACTTCTGATTCGCGTGAAGCACACGTCGCATTCCCAGGAATATCTACTGACAACCCGGAGTAAACACGTGGAAATCGCGTTAATGAGTTAAAATTCACACTTTCACCCCGATTCGAAGTTTAACTAAGCAGCAACGGACGCCAAACTCATGAATTTAAGTCATCGTACACAGAAAACAAGTACTCGTAATGAACTTGACTTTGTTTTCCCTTCAGCTTAATATCTTGGTATTGGGCGTTATTAAAGACAACTCAAACTGCGATAAAAAAGGATCGCTCATTATTGCGTGCGGTTTCTTCCCGCCAAGATGCCTATTATGTTAAACAGAGGAAACTACCAACGCCTCTGTGACTCAACATCTCGAATGAATTTCTGCGTTCCATTAGGGAACTACGAATATTAAACTTGGGCATGAAACGGCCATAAAGCTAAGGAAAGAATGTACATTGGCAAGGCCAATGTTCTTATTACTTCTTGCTTATCACACTTATGCAAGTTTCAATGATGATCGTCGTCTCATTAATTTTGTATGATAAAATTGATAAAGGCACAGAAATCTTACATGTCATTTAATATTCTGCATAACAATGCTAGTTGTTATTAATACCGTTAGGTTTTTTTTCAGTAAGCATTTTTAATTATTGTTGTTCATGCAATATTAATAAAAAGATGTACGATTTCCATACGTGAAATTCCTAAATGTAATATTAAAATCGATACGTTTGACGGCAAAGAAAATTCAGTTGGGTGCACCTTGTTGTGAAGCTCCGTCACCCATTCATGGCGGTATTTTTGCTCTAGCAATAAGTACGCTGCGTTTATTTATTAGGCTTCTTAGAGCTGAGAAATTTCCGCTTGAAAAATACTTTTAAAGCGAAACATTCGTGTTTGAGTCTAGGAATATAATTCTATACATGTTTCGGTATTAAATCCAATGCTGTTTCTTAAAATACAATTGTAGGTACAAAAACAAAATGATGCCCTGTTGGGGTGTAATTATTTTAAAATAAACGACAGGTACTCGTAAACGGGTGAGGTTTATACGTATTTAAACTGAAACTTTAAAATAATACTAGATATACAGTGTGTTACCGGCAGGCAGGTTATTTTAAGGGAGTTTAAAGCAATATTTGAGTATGACCATGTATGACAGAGCCTACATTATTTCTACTTTTGGCCACTATGAGCGCTGCGATAGATTTCATTACCCCCACCTAGTACATCGCACCCTCCCAATCGCAAGCAACTAAATTTTGTTAGAAAGTTAACAAAGTCTGAATTTTAGTTTATTAATTAAATTTATGTCATGGTTAAGTTACAGGAATACTTTACTTTAACCTCCCTTTTAAAAACCTGGCTGCCGGTAAAACACTGTACATCGAATCTTAAAATACTTTATTAGATCATTAACAATTTATTTATTTATTGTTGTTCCTATTACAAGGAACATATGGGATATAAACAAACTTAAGAGCATCTGCAAACTTTTCGTAAAAATATCTTGAAAATTGTCTACTGAAAATCAAGACTAAATTGATTTTTCTCGGAGTTACGCGGCATAATCAGGTAAAAATAGTTGAGGCTGATCGCAGACTAGGACTCCACCAGCGGGTCCCGCGGGAGTCCTTTCCGAGGCTTTGACGCGGATTTGCTGTCAACTCGGCGTCACCGCACTCCACTTTGGAACAGTAATCACGGTAGACATCATTTTAGATGAGATAGAAATAATATGACTTTTAAAGGCAAAAATAGTAATTGCGTGCATCTTAAGTAGATAGCAATTTTAAGGACGTTTGATGTAAAACCGTCGGGGATAGTGTAATTCTGCGTAATATATACAATTTGACAATTCTGTGTACCTATAAGCGGATAGGTATCTTAAATGGTAAATTTGTTAAAATAAAACAAACACCTATGGAATTAAAACCATCCTCTGTAAAACTATATTTTGTGCATTTATTCGGTATTCACGCACATTCAGAAAAATTACTTCTATAATCGACTGTGTTTAATGTTTTTAACCTTTACGTAATAAATAAATATAGAGAATTTTAATTTACTGTGTCTACACTGTTTGTGCATCTTGCTTTTTATGGATAGCCGTCTGAGCCAACCTAAGCAGGCATCTAAGAGCTCTTTTATTCAAACGATCGTTTATTAGCGCCATAGAGCACGAAACCAACCGGAGAGGTAAATAACGGTTTGTCTCTGTAAAAAGTAACTAAAGCAAAAGTCAATGTGTTTCAACTTTGCTGTCATAATAATGCTAAAGTGATATGATACAGACATTTAATTGTGTTGTACCTATTTTAGCTAAAGATCTGGCAGTAAAATTCTTCCGGACTCATCTGTTATTTAATCAGCATGTGACTTATTTAGGTAAAAGCCTACAACAACTCAAGGTAGCTTTTATACAAATTACCGCTATTCTTGGAGTAGGTACGTATTTAAGTGCTAAGATCGCGGTGGGCTCAGAAATAGCAACGTATTGTTTTTCAAGTTATTTATATTTTATGTCTATTTTTTATAACGTACTTATATCAATAAAAAATAATAGCATTACAGGAAAAAGCTAATGCGCTGTAAAAAATCAATTATACGTAGGTACAAAAACACAGAAAAAGCAGAAGAATTACAATAACTTTGCAGGTGGTAGGACCTCGTTGATAAATTTTGTTAATAAATTGTGTACATATTTATTTTATTTTTAGTACATTTCTGTTCGAAATACTGAGAAACGGGTGTTACAATTTGACCGTTAACTCAAATCTTAAATTAAACGGAGTATAGGAGATAAATGTAATAATAACCCTCCTTTGGGTACGAGTAGACGGGTAAAACATAATAATATAGCCTGTTGGATTCTACAATGACTTGTAACTGCAGGAGTAATCGTTACTAAAAACGAGAATTGTGCACTTCAAGTTTTCTTTGAGTTGACACCATTAACAAACATTTAGATATGAGTATGTGACCACCCTAAGTGTTTAAATAAATAAATAAATACTACCACCATATATATATATATATATATATATATATATATATATATATATATATGGTCATTCAATAAACGAGATCATTTAATTTCATTTTAATATTTAATGAGATTAAAATAAATTAAATAACCTAAACAGGTACCTCTAAATATTTATCTTATCACTGGCAGTAGTGAATCTTATTTTTTGGGGGTACGTAGATGATGTTACGGAAATGCTAGTCTAAGGGTCCACTTCTGAAAATTTTTGAGAAACTCAGCAGTAGATCATAGGAAGTATGTAAGTTAATATTAGTTCACGCTTGCGCTCTTTATATCTCTAATTAGATTTCCGTTGTTTCTTGTCACAAAGCACCGACCCATGCTAATTGCACTGCTCCTCGGCTAATTCCATTTCCTTTCACTATTGAACAAATAATTAGTTCTCCCACGAATATAAACTGTGTACCTTATTAATTTCTTTATAACTAACTAGCTATGCCCGTGACTTCATTCGTGTGCAACTAGATTTATGTCAGCCAGTTATAAAAAGCAACTTAACATGCCTCTTTTATCAATTTGTTTACTGACATACTGTTTAAAGTACAATTCGAAACGCACAAGTTCTGTGTAATATAGTAACTAAAAATCATTTCGTTTTCGGCAAAGTGCTACAACGTACAAAAATATTTTTCAATACTTTCATTTCTGGTTTGCGTTATACATACAACATAGGTAGTTAATCCATCCATACAATATAATAAAGAGGGTGGGAATTCTGTATATCGAAGATATTTAAAAAACAGTAGGCTGGGGATACTTAGAAACGATAGCGGAACGCGTTCCAATGGTTTTTAGAATTTTTGTCTGTTTATCTGTTTGTCTGTTTATTTGACCGCGCATGGCGTTTTTGATGCAAACTTTAAAAAAACTAATCTGTCGAGAAAATCCCGGCCAGCTTATAGGCTATAAAAATTCAACCCCTAAAAGGGAGGGGGGTGGCCACTATATTCGATTAAGTTTGCACCTGAATCTTATGAAATTACTAAGGAAGGAGGTGCAAACTTTTTACAACGACTTCGAGTACCCTGCTTAACTAACAGATAGTGCTGCAGCATACCTGAGTTGTGACATGATGAGGAAGTATTTTGCCAAATTAACTCTAAGTTTAGAAGAGGGGGTAAGGATGTCAACAAATTTAATTGAATAATTGATTTAATAATACAACAAAATTAAACGATAACAAATTGATTGCCACACATTGCACACTTTTGGGGAACTGAGTAAACATTAAGTAATCAAGTAGACTAAAAGAGTTTACATAATTACGTAGTGGTAAAATATCTTATACCTACACAACATACTTATGAACACTTGTATGATTGCATAGATAATTATTCAATATACCTACTACGAAATAAAAGAAAATTTATAATTTACTCGGTCATGAATTATTCGTAATCGTAATTATATCGCATTCATATTCACACGTATCGCCTTTTTGTGCCTTCTGAGAAAATGTACTTTTGAGAAAGTGTACCTATTGTAGCCTGACACGAGAAAATCTCATGATGTACTGTGGCGGAAAATTTGGATGATATTTTTATTTTGTAATATTAGTTTAGTTTATATATAGTTTTAGTTAGTTGATAAGATGATATTTTTTCCATTTAATGTATTTTATGAAATAAAAGCGCTGATTTACTGTGGATATATTGTGTGAATATCGAAATCTACGCAGACAAAGTAGCGGGCAAAGGTTTAGTCTACTATAAATATCATAGCAAAAATAAAACAGTGCCTTGTTTGTCTAGAGACGCGGAAAATTCTTTAAATATATAATTTGACAGACTTGCCGCGAAGTATCGACTATAAATTTAGCGGACGAAGTTTGACATCTGCGGAACATTTTCAAGCTTCTTTTCGAGATATTTACTGGGAAATACTTTGCGGGACGGTGGCTGAGACTGCAATTTGTTAGTTCGCGCTGCGTAGACTGCTGGCAAGAAACGAGAGGCAACTAATTTTTTAGTAAACCCAGACATTTATATTTTACGACTTGATTCCGCAGCATTTGCTTTGTTGTCTTTAAATGAAGCTCTGTAATTTAAACATTTAATAAAAATAGTAGATTATACAATAGGAGCATAAAACGTGCCATTTTACCCAAGACGTTCATTATTTTTTGTGCATTTCTATGTAATTGTATATTTTTTTAGTTTTATTGATTTATTTTGATTGATTTTCATTTTTATACTAGCCGTTACCCGCCACTCCGTCTACGTAAATTTCGGTTTTCACTATCCCACGGGAACTATGCAATTTTCCGGGATAACAACTATCCTATGTCCTTACCTGGGACTCAAACTACCTTTACTTATATCCAATTTCATTTAAATCGGTACAGCTGTTTAGACGTGATAGTAAAAAAAAATAGATTTACAAACTTTCGCATTTATTATATTAGTGAAATTAGTGAAAAGGGAAATAAATTAAAAATGATCAAAAACTTTTCCGTTTGTGACTGTTGACACCTGATTACCTTGGTCTTAGACGAAGATTTTACATTATGCACTAGAACATAGAAAGTTATTTTATGTCGCCTAGATCCAATAAACACGAACTTTACGAGCATGAGAAGTGAAAAAGCTTTTTATTTGACAGTGATTTGCGTTTCTTACGTCTGTCTTCAAGACCTGAGAGTAAGCAAACCATAATTATAATGAAAACGGTGACAAATTTCAACGGATATCTACATCGTCAGACGTTATCTACATTTATGCTAGTCATATCAATGAACATAAACATGCACATGAATAAATACGACCGTTTTATGAGAGTCCCCATAAATTCGATGGTGGAGACATTATATTAGAACAATGTAGCCTACACCTTTATCTTGTTAGTATAAACCTATGATATGTTGCTTTATGTTATGAGTCGTTTGTGTTAAGATCGAAAGCCTTATCATAACAAAAGTAGTATCTTTAGAACACGGCTAATAGCACGGCAAATTATTTAGAATCCGATATTGATTTCCGTTAGTGCGAGAATGTACTAGGTACTTTATTATATTATATCTCAACAAGCTCTTCATAACAGAACTATTTAAATATGTATTAATGAATATGTTCAAGGAATCCGCAACACCTTTGGCTGTCATAGGTTTTCCTACGAGTATAGGTAAACAACTACGAAAGCCGTCGCGTTAGGTACTCAACGAGTTTCTTGCTCAGATTTAAGACGTCAATGTGTTTGCGGACAAGTGATAAGTATCTGTATCTTGAAATCGGCCTTAAGTTGTTTTGTTAATTTAAAACATACCTAGTTGTTATTGCTTGTCTTTAACTCAGAATTATATTTCGTACTTATAACTAGAGTTACAACTAACTCTGCTCCACCACCAGCATTAAACCACCGGAAAAGCCTCCTCCTCCGTAAGTTATGTAATTAGTCTTAGTGAACGCTTTTGTTTATACTGTAAGCCCTTAAGAACATTTATCAATAAATAAATGAGATAAGAAAATGTTGGTAGAATATTATGTATTCTCCATTTCTACGTCGACATGCTTTTAAATGACTTACCTTCTAGCAAATATGATGTTCGTTACTGAAACCAAGAAGTTTTAAATTGTTTTCACGTAACCTGTCTCAATACAGGGGTCCGCTCGGCACACCGGGCACGTAAACCCACTTGGAAGAAGTTTTTCCATCAGTGCCCTGAGTTTACTTAAGCGCTAAAGACCCGCGAGATTAGACCTCAAAAGTTGAAATAGCTAACTCAAAGAGCAAACAGGAGATAATTATATTAATTAACTCAATTCAACTTATTTTGTGGTCGCATTAGGCATGCAAAGTTAAGACGAAGTTGCTAGCTGTCGTGGGTGGCTTGCATGTTTACTCTCATTGACACTGAAATTCCTACTTATAATTACACAGTAAGGGTGCGAATAACGTATGTAGACAACAAATACAAAGTTAATGCTTTATTTTTTAAGTTGAAATGAATAATTTTTATTAAGATAGAAATAAATCAAAACACAGAAATAATACTAAATGTTAGAAACTAAATTAAAAACTGAGCTATATTTAAAATAAGGCCTTACTTACCTCCGTCGACAAATAAGGTACTCGTATACTAGGTCCGTCCGTCCGTCCATCTACCAAGAGCCTTTTTCTCAGAAACGCATGAAGGTATCAAGCTGACAATACCAAACTTCTAAGTCAGTGCAATCTAAAGATAACACAGACAGAACAGTAATTAAAAAAATGTTTCCGTACAAATTGTTCAGGAATCAAAACCTAGATATATTAGAAATATTTTTTGTACTTTTTGGAATGTAACAAATAGACTAAGTCAATTTGCCCAGGCACTATGAAATTATAAATATAATAAAATAAAAATAGCAAAATATACATCGAAAATTAGTAATAAAACAAGATGTAAGTAACTGCCTAAGATTAAATAAATGTCTAATGCTGAAACTGGCATCATCGCCTAAATCTCGACGCGAAATGGAAAATCTCCGATCTAAATCTAGGAAGAGAGTATTGTGTCCAAGAAACGAAATCCATTACTGCATAGCACTGCTTGTATTGATTTCTTTGTAGGTTTTCTGTCGGACAATAATGGATTTGGCAACAACTACCGCGCCGCAGTGTTATTTTACAAGCAGCACATTACCAACGCGTGCTGAGTGAATCAAATAAAATAATTTTAATTTTACAAATTGCTACATTGAAGCTAAGAGGTAAGTATAATAGACGCGCGAATCAAAATACCAAATCGAATACAACTTGTATTGTATAGGTACCTACTCGTAAGGAGGTAGAGTAATAAGTTTGAAGTGGAAGAGAACAAATACATTTTGATTAAACGTTATTAGTGTTGTCATCTTTGCTTTGTCCCCGTACTACAAACTTACCGTGGGCCTCAATTAAGACACCTTGAGCACAATAAAATTGTCCGTTGTAATATTGGAGCAACAACTAATAGGCTAGAAGTACCAAAACGTGGTACAATGATATCGTAATATGGTTGGTAAACAGGTGAAGTTAGAACTGAATCTTGTTTCATTCGAAGGAAGCGGTCTAATAAACAACGTAATATTCGGGAAGAATGTTCTCTGTTCATCATTAGGCGAAATGGCG
Organism: Choristoneura rosaceana; assembly: GCA_037349165.1. Lineage (NCBI taxonomy): Eukaryota > Metazoa > Arthropoda > Insecta > Lepidoptera > Tortricidae > Choristoneura > Choristoneura rosaceana. The sequence goes on from JAZBNJ010000026.1 coordinate 7,978,608, forward strand.
CCCGCCCTGGCCTTGCTCACGTATAGAATACATGGGCTCTTATTTTATGAACTGCAATAAACGGCTTTACCCTTTTCTATACGACTGCTCTACTTGGTACACGTACTTTTACACAATTTTTGTCCGTGTATGAAGCTGCTGTATCTTGACTGACAAATTCTACATTATTGAGATACTTATGTAGGTTCAAAGTAATATTTAAACTGAAAGACTATATTTTAATTGACTTAATATAAAACCTATATTCACTCCGCGTATTAAGCAGTAGAAGTTATTCAAAGGTTGTGATCCTCAAACTTATTATGTACTGAACCGTGCTGAATAGAAGAAACGGCCAGCAAAGGCCGAACCCAAATTAATAGGATAAGGTTTATGCTGATGATCATTTTGCTGCCGGAATACGAGTAAGAGGGTTTGGAGACGATTTTTAAGGATTTTAAGATTTCAATTCGGGTTCTGTTCTTCGTATACACGACAAATGATTGAGAAGCCCAATATTTCGGCACAGTTGCATATGAGCTTGCATACGCCATGATCACGAAACGTCGCTTCTCTAAAATTGAGGTACGCGGAACAAAAGCCGAATTTAAATGATAAAATTAGTGATGACCGAGATAGATTTTTAAGAAACTAAAACTAATTTTAAAGCTCCACAACCACTCAACCACAAACAGCAGAAGTACTGTTGACTGTACAAGTTATTTGGTAAATTATTTGATAAAGTTTTCGAAATAATTTTACATTCAAATCCGTCAGCAAAACGTAATCAGGGTTGATTAAAGTTTACGGGTAGGTGAAAGGGACGGATTTTTGACTTGTTGACATCATGATATCGTGCTTGTGTGTGAATTTATTTCACTTGAAGTTTATTTCTAAGCCGGTGTAATTAACATTGTTACAAAGAGCAATTTCAATTGAAATAATTAATTCTGTTTGCGAATATGTACAAATACTCAACGTTTCGAGGCTTTTAACATGTACTTATGGCTGCGTGATCCCATAACGATATGCGAAATTGTACAAGAACGTTCTGAGACAACGTTACTTACTTGTAAAGGGTTTCAGTATCTGGTCGTACGCAGTTTTTGAATTAATCACATATTGAATATTTTAAACTGGATTAAGCATATAATTATAAGCACCATTATGGTGTAAATGCATAAAATGTTAACGTGATATTTACAGCGAAACTATGGGTTGACTGCTAAACTGTCCTTTCACAATGAAATGTAGAATTTCATGAACGTTTTCAACTCTACTTGACTACTTACTTACGTGAGAAAATAAAACGTATTTAATATCCACGAAGACGCGTGATTTCTTCAAAATTAGACATTAATGACATTGTAATAAGAACCACTGCACGCGTCATCGTGCAAGACTCTACACATAGATGCAGCACCTATTATGTAAAAGTTAGCGTAAAGCTATCTGTTCACTTTGACACATTTTTTAATTTAAAGTCGTTTGAATAGTGTGAAATCTGTTTTAAAATTATATCTGTATTTAATTCTTTATAATATATTTTTAAACAAAAATAAGATTTCGTTAAAAGAATACTGATTCTACATCCAAGCTCTAAACTCCCATGTATACATAGGTATACTCATTACAATCTGATCACTGAAGTTGGATGAATTTGGGACAATATTTAGAACAAAGTATAATAAAGTGCGTTTTAAATATTAAACAACCAACAGCATACTAAAATACGAACATTATTTTAAAAGCCGTTTTTACTCTTTCAAGTTTTGGTGTCCGAAAATTCGCGTCCTAAAAAGATTCATTTTAATTAAGTTCTCTGCGAAAAATAACGACTTGAGGAAGTACGGCCTTTACCTGGCCACCAATCTTCATTAGCTACATTATTCTACTGTGAGATACTGCCCACAGTCCTGTCTAATACGGTGATCTTATAAAATATTCCCTATTGAGCTCTTAGAAGGTGTAATGTAATATATGGAGCAATAAAGCTCCTTCTTTTATAATTTGATATTATTACATTATACATAATATCATCTGTTGACAGTGCGTGCCTAATTTAGACGCTAAGTAGGTACCTTTAGGAGCAACTTTTCACTTATAAAAAGGACTGACATGCCAGTAGAGTAAGTCCGTGATTCAATTAAAAACTAGCAGTGCCCGTGACTTCGTCCGCGTGGACTTAGATTTATCTCAGTCAGTTATTGTTTTGACTGCCTAGCAGCATACAAAAGATACATGCCATCAAAATGTTCACTTCTTATTCATATTTAGTTACTGAATAAAATACCTATGTATGATTGTGGACTTATCCCGATTAGTTTATCTAGATGGGTGGCTTTTTTAAATTTTGCTTTTCTACCGCATGACGGGTTGGTGGCTTTTCAACGGATTTATTGTTACCTATAAGTATATGGTTTTCAAGATCAGGCCAGCTATAAACAGCAGAGCTTAGTAATAGATTTCCAATGGCTGGCAAGGCACCCTTTGAGTATGGAACCCTCAAAAGTACCTAGCAACTCTGCTAGGGTATAGGTCTGATATTTATATGTCAATGCATACCTACATAGAATTAAGTGCACCCAGCAAAATAACATCACTTCAAACGTATCAAGTCCATTAGCAAGTCAATGAGTTTAGACCAATATAAAGGTACGTAGCATAGCAGCGAATATTATATTCGACTGTAAAATCCACTTCAACGAAATCACGGAGTCCCAAAAGTGATTTACCGGTTTGATTATTTGCTTTAAACCTTTTTAATTCCCGAAAGTATCGTGATCGGTGGAAGCAGCCGGCACGGCGGCGCGGCTAACGTGTCAAGAGAGCGGGGATGGAATCGGTTGATTTATTTACATGGAATGCCGTCGTGACCGTACGTTACTTAGGTAAAGTTGGGGGACATAAATCTCCGACCGCCTCACAAACTGCATGAATTGCCCCGAATGAATAATTCTGAATACATTCAGGCACTTAGGTATTAGAATTTCCATAGCTTAATCCTGTAACATTAGCATATTTTGACGTGCTGCTGCAAAAAAAGTTTATCGCCCGCGTCCTATTTTTACGTTGACGCACTTTTACAACCCAAAACCTACTTTGTGAAATAGAATATAATATGCTTGTATATATTCTCTCTGTAGACACTAAATTTATTATGTAACAACTGTACCTACCTACATAAAATAACATAAAACACATGAAACCAACAGTTAAGTAGTCGAGTAATAAAAAGAAGATGAAGAGAACTTACCTGGGAAACCTTAACTAAATATACTTAACACTTACACTTTCTATAAAAATAAAAATTATAATAAAAAGAACCGCATGCCAAATGCGACCTGCTGGGATAAATACGCGCCAGCTCTTGGCTCCCCAGAGGTGTCGACCAACCGGGAAGAAAGTGCCTTTATGAAAGACTTCATATCGGCTGACCAAGGCCCTAAAATCTCAACAGCAAGCGCTGTAAACTCGTAATCTCTTAATAAGGAGGAGTACTTGCGGCACTTGAGGTGCTGGGCCTGATCAGCCGCAGCGCCGGGTTGTGAGCTAGTTGCTTGGATGTAAGACAGAGCGAAAGTATCAACGCATGTAGCGGCCCACACCAGGGCCCTACCGAGCTTCCGCGGCGCTAGGGTAACCCTGATTAGACGCTTGCCATCGTCATTTGCTACGCCAGCCGGCTCTAAACCGAAGGCACTGACGCGGTGGCAAGCGACCGACGAACTATGTCATTTATGGTGCTTTGACGGTACACACAGCCGGCGCTCCTAACACATGAAAGTTAAATGTTCATGTACGTTTTTAATACGGTTCTCTATCGTTCGCCCGAATTTCATATGCCCGATTGTATCATTTTCTAGAATTTTCATTTGCCATAAAGTAAGTAATTTCTCCAGAGTTGATATGAAACTAACCTAACCTAACCTACTGCATTCTATATGTTGACATTAAAAAAAATCCTGAAAACAGCACGCTTCTATATATTTTATGGCAAACGTTGGTATGGCAACTGAAATTCGGGCAAGTAAAGGTAAACGATTTAATACGTTTGGGCAAGCGACAAACATTATATTTCTGAACTCGTTTCACAGGATCCAGTGAGTGAGTAGCTATTAATTAACTGGAGATCCGAGAAACATTTCACATTTCTGATACACAAAACAGTACAGAAAAGTTTTGATTTGTTGTAGGACAAGGTACGAAGGACGAAATTGCTTGGAAGTTTTCGCAGTTTGGCAACTTTCCATTTAGATAGCTATAAATGTAAGTTGCGCAATTCTTAAAGTGGATGTTTTCAATTGCTCTCATATTCACGCACTATGAAGTTGCCACCCTAAATCTCACCGTTTTTGTATTTATAAATTAAAAGTGTGCTACCAATCGATAGTATGAGTATAATATTAATAATGAGATAGTATAATATTAACAAGGAAACTGAAATATATTACACACAATATTTTACAATTTGGACACATACAAAATAACTTGTACATACAGTAAACTACAGGAGAAGGTCAAATTTGAATTTAAATAAACCACTCTATAGCTAACGTAGTTAAGAAAGACCCTTACATTTGTTTATGGGTATAATTATTATTCACTAATCTAGTTTGTTGGCCGAATATTTTCAGCCTGTAGTTACTGTCGTAATGGAAATTTTAATTAATTTCTGTCGCTTTGCATTGTCCGTTTGAAATATGTGTTACTAACTACTTGCCAACTTTATGATATATATACAACTTAAGTTTTAGTAAAATATGTACCTAAGTGATTTTATTACTCTAATTGATTTATTAAAATAAGTTTGGCAGAGCTTTTGAGTAGTATGAAATAACGATCTAAAGCGTAATCCTCCGTTTTTAGGATTCTGTAACCAAAAGGGGGGCAACGAGACCCTGTTACAGAGCCTTCTTTCCCCTGTCTTCCTACCACTTACTAACCATACGTCATGAGGTTATCTTTTATCCATAATAATACCTCGTTCCTGGATCTAGGATGGGATTATGGTCTTATGGCTTAAGGAATAAATTGTAAACTATAGAATGCGCGTCGTTGGGTGTTACTAAGTAAGCAGGGTTGCCATAATATGAAATAACCTAACCAACAAAAAGTTGTAAAACCCCTGACTTTGTCACTTCTAAGTTCAATATCTCAAAAACGGGTGAACCGATTTCGATGAAACATATCTAAGAACCATCGCTAGAAAACCTGATCTCAAATAAAAAAAACGCGTTCAAATCAGTCCACCCGTTTAAGAGCTACGGTGCCACAGACAGACAGGCAGCGGTCAAACTTATAACACCCCTCTTTTTGCATCGGGGGTTAAAAATGAAAATCCGGAGACCACCCTAAAAGTCCTGACATTTCTTGTAGCAGATATTTGACGCGGATTGAAGGACGTGCCGGCACGGCGCTGCGGTTCGCGGACTCACAGCAAAACAAGATGGCTGAGCCTCTTCCCGGCTGTAGAAATAATTTTAAAACTTTATGCACCTCTCAAACAATATAATATTATTATGAATTTTATTGATTAGTTACTACTTAATTATACATAATAAACATAAAAAAATTTGTCATAAATGTATCATGAAAACATAATATATGTTTATTTTTTTTTTTCAATAAGGTCAACAAACAAACAAAAACATCCGGACACATGAATAGTTCGGCTGCAATCCTGACAATGGTACAAAAATCCGGAAATGTCTGGACAAATCTTAACGTATGGCAACCCTAGGTGTAAGGGGTACACTAACGTAATTATAACGGTATCTCATGGAATTACGGGTAGGTGAGTGTGTCGAGGATTAAGTACAGGTGCCCATTTAGCCACAACAATGTCGGCCGCCAAGAGGCGGCGGAGGCGCCGCGGCCGCGCCATAATGTGGCCGGCGAAGGTTCATAATTGAATTTCCGATGGCCGCGATAAACGCCGACTGGAGACAATTAACATCGTGGACCATGTCGCGGAAAATCCTCGGACTTTAATCCTCAATTAGGGTAATGCGACCACGCATTTATTAAACTCTGTTAAACTTTGCTTCCCCTGTATCGCCCGTTTGCCCTCTTAATGAAATGCTCGTAAACGCGGCGCCCATTATTTTGCCCGTGTTCAGCAGAAATTTCTAAATAAGTTAATTGAACGGTGGCCAACAAAATACCGCATGCTCCAGCTACACACTTGATACACGACGCTTGAATGGTCACGTCGTACGGTTATTGGCAAAATGTTAACCTCTGATAAGTAACTAATTTACTTTTTTTTTCGGTTTCTTACGAGGCCAATTAACATCCTAACTAGGTTAGCTGGAAAAGATAACCCAGATTTGATTTTTGTTATTTTGTCCTTCTTTTTTATTTATTTCTTTCTTTAAAAAAATATGGGTCTACAATTTTCACGAGTTATACATTGCAAAAGTGTCAATTTTCACAATAACGATACGAGGAAAAACCTAACCCACTTAGAAAAGTTGAACACCCGGACATTGTCACTCCAAAGTTCAATATCTCAAAAAAAGCTCAACCGATTTTATTGAAACATAGCTAAATACCACCGCAAGAAAACTTGCTTTCATTTCGAGAGCTACGATGCTACAGGTATTGGCATGAGTTTAAAGCCACACCCTCTTTGTGTCGTGGGCTAAAAATCGGCTGACAGCGTCAGATGTCATAATTTTTTTTTATTGTAAGTGCTGAATTCAAGAAACTTTCAGTATGCCCTACCTAATTATATTATGATTATGAGTAAGTACTTCAAGTGAGTTGAATTTTTGTGCTACCAGAGTTCTTTTAAAAGTGCAATAACTACCAAAGATATTTTATCGGTCGTAGTACGAAGGTTGAATCTGTGATATATTTATATCGTTAGGGATAACATAGCTCTAGCCTAGATCTAGCCTTTGTCATAACAACATTACAGTTCATAACTATATCTCTAGGGATATATGCTTTAATTATATCCTGAAATACAGAGAATTTTGAGAAAACATTGAATGCTTTAGCCATTGAATATTCAACATTACATGCAATTTGCATGCTACAGCTACTGTTGAGATAGATCTCGGTTCTCAACCTTGTATACCTAGGTATCAACCGTGTAAGGTAGGTACACAACTCAACACTATTTTTCGTGATGCAACGGCATGGTCGGGCTCGTCGGTCAGACCGCCAGTGTGTCGGGGCCAGACCCGGCAAGGCGGACGTGAAATATGCGACTTAGCACTAGCCCGATACTGTGCCTAATGATGCATAACTAAACGCATTCTCGCACTACGCCCTATCCGCTCTACTAACGACTTGCAAGATTTCGGCGAAGAAGCACCGAATCACCAGTTCAGCCGGTATATGCGGCTTAATGGACCATTCACGAGGTAATGGATTGTCTTGCTTTCGCTCTTCAGAGGATGAGTACAATTTAAAATTCGTAAATATGCTTTTTTGCAAATTGAATCCTTAATGGATACAGTTGAACCATTTGATTCCTGATCCACTGTAGAACGGTCTCACAGGGTCTCACAGTAAGTGTTTTAATAAGTTCCCTTGTCAAGCAATGCGATGTCACTATGACTTTTTCTACAAAAAAGTTCAACAGTGGATCATTATTCAATTGGTTCGAGTGTACATACTGTATACTTAGGTATTTAAGCAATTATGAAAAGTATACGAGTCCATTATCCCGTTTCAGTACACATACAATGAAATTTTATTGTAGATAAAATTTTAAATGGATAACCCGACGAGCGGGACAAAGAAGGTTCATTATTTTATTCGTGGGTTCCTGAAATCTCAGTGCCGTGGGATCCATTAGCTGTTAATTGCTACTCCGACTCTAATTGAGATCGTTAATAGAAACAGATTAAATTGTTTGTGCTACGCTCCCGTGTGAATTATTATTAAATGGCTGTGCACTATATGGGAATATGAGCCGCCACTATTAGCACAGTGGGTGATGTGCACGTTAATGCGGTTCGAAAAGGAACACAAAACTCGGTGAACACAAATACTAGGGAAAATCTGTACTTTAGTTAATTTAAACCAAGATATTCTCGAAATTTTGACATTTATGGAACACAAGATACACAGTTGAAAAGCATACTGACATAGAAAACATCATTGACAATTGCCAGGCACCGGTCATAGAAAACATTTTAACTGTATCGTCAACGATTGCTTAAATTAATAATTTAAAAAAAAAATAATAAAATTTAATATATATTTTGAGAAAACAGTTTATTCTAATTTAGAATTTTTTACCATTTTTGAGAAAAAAATTATATTAGTCTCAACAATAACATGCTACTAGTAGTATTTCGTTCTTAATTAGAATACATCCTAATATGAGAACCTACAAACCAAACCTTAAATAGTTTAAAAGGGCATTTTGCTTGTGGAGAAGTTTCACACCACCAACAACACATACTTACCGTGTTGACCAAAAATGGTTCTATTATGGTAGTCCGAAAATGTTTAATCCTATTTTCACTACCACTAATTTCACTAGCCCTAAAATCAAAAAGCCGAATTTTAAATTTTCCTAACTATTCATTAGCCCTAATTTTGGCATTCTGAATTTACGTTGTACCTATTTTCACTAACCCTAAAATCAAAAAGCCGAAATTTTATTTTCCTTAATATTCATTAGCCCTAATTTTAGCATTTCGAATTCACATTGTACCTAATTTCACTAGCCCTAACATCAAAAACCTGAAACAATTTTTCGTCAAATGTATTGATTGGAATACTTACCTTAATTTAGCAACACATTGAATGCCATCCAATCTACTTTCCTAGTGGGAGTTATCCTGGCTGCTATAAAAAAACCTAACATCGAAGGAAGGCTAAGGTCTTAGCCTTCTAAACCTAACCTATCCAAGTCGCTTCTGCTCCGAACCGTCTTGCTCGCTCGCTTCGCTCGCTCGCACAAATTTTATTCTATATTTAGTTCAAGTCAACGTTAGGGTTCATAAGTTTAGTGTATCAATCATTAGGAATAATCATTATTAGTTTAAGTATTATTAGAGCATTTAATATTTAGTACAAGTAAACATTAGGGTTCATAACTTTAGGTGTATTAATCATTAGGAATAATCTTATTAGTTTTTGTAATATTAGAGCATTTAATGTTTAGTACTAATAAACATTAGGATGTAAAACTTTAGGTCTAGTAATCAATTCGGACACACAAGCTTAGCTGTCATGATATTAGGGCTAATGAAAATTATATCTAACGTTGATATGTCTGGTGAAATTAGCTTTTATGAAATTCGGTCTAGTGAGAGTGAACCACCAAAAATACAACCAGCAAAGAAAGACCGAGAAGATAGGTATATCAAAACCCATACTAACCGCAACTTTCCGGAGACAGAATAATGAAATTCGGCAAAAAGGAAAGCCTCAAGAGTCCAAGTATAGGAAAATTTCCATTAATCCGGAAAAAAGCATCGCTTCTCAGTGCAGGGGTCCAACTCGCATGGCTGGTTTATAATAGGTACCTACACAAAATACTACCATCATTTTTATTATTTAACAACATAAGCTAAAATGTTGCACGTTACAGAGTTTCTTCGTCATGTATTCAGGTGAGGCAAGGAAAATATTTACTGTAAAATACGTAATAACTCAGCATAGCAGGCGGAGGGCGAGCCGGCGGAAATTAGAAACGTCTGCAATATCCTGGGTTGTTCACCTATAAAAATGAAATTGTTAACTTCTGCTGCTTGCAAATTCTTCTTGCCGTGTGTAGAGCCACCCAGCCTCACACGCGTCGGCTTTATTATAACTCTTTTAGGCTCGTTTTCGCTCACTAGTTTTAGGGTTCATGCTTTCGAATAAAAAACGAATTCCTTTTGGGATAACTTGTCTGCTTGTCCACCTGTTACCTATAGATAATTTGCTCTAAATCGAAATATAATCGGTGCCAAGCCCAATATGTAGGTACGAGTACTCGTAGTAGGTAGGTATGTAGGTCCAATCCTGCTTATTTGTGCTGAGGTACCTACTTCTTACTGGTAGAAAACTATTTTCTAGATTTTTTTTGTAGTCGTCTTTTGTTATATTTTTTTATCGTTATAGATAACTACAAATTTATATGGAACCCATAGTGCGCGAGTTCGACTCGTAGTTGGGCAGTTTTTTATCAACATTATCACACCAGTGGACCGTTACGTTATTGTCTCATGCAGATGTGAATACGAGTATGTCCATGGTTAGCTAGTTACTACGAGTATTATTTTGATTGTTAACATTCGCCCACAACCAGCTTTAAGCCTGTCAATTTACGTCCAAGTTCACAATTGTTTCAAATACCTTTCATAACTACAACTTAGTTTACTGTCATACTATATTTCGAACCCTTTGCCTCAGTGTTTGTCAATCCCGTCAAAGCAAACTGGTGACCGAAAGTTGTTTCTAACAGCCTTCAGCAATCGCTAGTTAATCAAATGTCCAAATATTGGTCAAGGGTGCCACCTGATTACTGACTTCAAACTCAATGTTAAACAGCTCTAACTATCACAAACTTTCCTTTTGAACTTGATTGCTAACCCATCATGAAGTTACTGTTAATATCGATTTAGTGCTATCTGGGTCGTCTTCGAACTGTTAACTCCATCGGATCAGTTCCAAATATTTTTCAAGAATAATACGTGTATTCTGCATAAGTTACTTTGCAAGTTCCAAAAGCGCTGCCTTAGCTTTTTGGTTGATACAATAATAAGGCCAAGGGCCCATCGAGCCTTTCTAAGCTTCAACATCAAAGGGCTGGCGAAACCTCCGCCCTAGGACTCTCGACGACTAACGAACTATCTTGACACCATTCCTTGCATTACTTTATTATATCTTGGAACTTATCTTAACTAATATTATAAATGCGAATGTAAGTATGTTTGTTTAATATTTATTTCGCTTTCACGCTTAAAGTACTCAACCTATTGTATGCAATATGAAACGTATATATAGTTTGAGATCATGAAGAATATTGTTATGATTACACGTGTTAATCGATTATACCTACGTGGATGTGGACAAAATGTTATAAACTATATATCGCTTAATCTAATTAGGTGGTGATCCAGTTACTATCGTAGTACGTATCTGAAAAACAGGCAGGTAATGATTCATTTACGTTTAGCGCATCAAAGCACGTGCGTCTTTTGGCACGGAAATGCTTTCAAATTCATTTGCAACAGTAACTCGCTGCAGCGGCGAAGCGGCCATTTCACTTGTTTATGGGCCAAGTTAGATGACACTCGTCCACGGCAGCGTCACGTATAATGCTAGCGGCATCAGTCAGGTGGGACCTCATAAAATAACACAGCGTACTTGTTAATTTAAATTATTATGACAGAACATTGTATTTTACTTAGACTTAAGTGTGATCAACGAGAAGCGAAAGTTTTATTTAATGACGTACGAATGTCTTGAAGCCACTTTGCTGATGAACCAAACGTTACTATGTTTCAGTAATGTTACTTGCTAACTTTGAAACATCTTACGAGTTTTATTTGTACCGGACAATTAAGCACCACTTTTATTCTTATTTTTACGTGACCACTGAATTATGTGCTTAAGCATTAAGTATCTAGGCCAGAGGTTCCCAAAGTGGTCCAGATGGACTACCAGGGGTCCGCGGGAGACCAGACGGGGGTCTACGTTGGCGTGACAAAAAATGGGAGTTTTAGCAGTTTTCGGATTATAGTAAAAACATAGTAAATAACAGGGGGTCTACAGAAAACAGTAAAAATTTGAAAGTAATCTACGAGAAAAATAAGTTTGGGAACCTCTGATTTAAGTGAACGGGTCTTGCTCGACGACTTTCGAGTTTATTTGCACCATGCGGTATGGAGCAGTACCGTACGTTATAAAACATTTATTTTTCAGCTAGACTAAACACTGCGTAGAGTTAACAATAACAATGGAAAAGTATTTTTGCTCTACCAACTTGGAATCACGTCAAATGGTAAATTGAAAATTTGACGCAGCGTGTGACAGTAAAAACGTAACATTTCGCAGAGTCAATTTCTCGAATGCTACCGTCAGACTAATGGCAACTACATATACTGTTTAGCTACCGTTGGTCGGTTAAACTACTTTATACGGAATCACATCTATCTATACATATAATAAAGCTGAAGAGGATCGAAAGTCTGTACATGGAAGATATCCGAAAAAAAATTGGCTGAGGATACTTATACGTAGAATCGATAACAGAACACGCTCCAACAGTTTTTAGAATTTTTGCCTGTTTATTTGACCGCGCTTCAAGTGAGAACGGCTGAATGGATTTTGATGCAAACTTGACTAATCTGTCAAGATAATCCCCGGCCAGGTTATAAGCGACAAAAATTTAACCCCTAAAAGGGGGGTAGCCACTACACTCAAACGAGTTTAATTTGCACCTGAATCTTATGAAATTACTCAGGAAAGAGGTGCAAACTTTTTTTCAATGACTTGAAGTACCCTGCTAAACTAACAGATGGCGTTGAAATTTATACGTTGATACGTTGTGACATGAATACGTCATTGAAAAAGGATTTTACCACATTACTTAACTCTAGAAGAGGGGGTATGGATATCTATCAATAAATTTAATTGATTGATTGATTTAACAACACAACAAAATTAAACGACAATAAATTAACCGCCACACATTTAAAGGTACCATCTTTTTGGGAACTGAGTAAACATTAAGTAATCAAGTAAACTAAAAATACCTTCCTTCCTACGCGCTGTCATCGTTCATATATTTACCGTACCTACACGGTAATGCCTCAGGGCAAAACCTACTGGATACAGGCAAAATTGTCCTCCAACTCAATGGATAAAGACATTAAAAAACTCACTTATCAACACGCGTATAATTGCATAGATAATTGTTTAACATAGGTACTACGAAATAATAGAAAATTATTAATTTACTCGGTCATGACTCATAAATTATTCCTAATCGTAATTATATCGCATTCAGGCATCGTCCTAATAGAACGCGAATGCGCGATCATTGCGCAAGTAAGCGATACGACCATCGCGTGTGCGCGCGTTCAAATATATTGAACTCGAATAGGTGTCCTAACTGACAATCTAGCTTCTGAACCTATTATGACGGTTGAGAAACTACGGAACCCTACACTGGGCATTGCTCGGCATGTGATTGTCCGGTTTTATTAAATTTAGAGATTCATTAATAGTAAAGATTGTTCATAATTTGAGAAATCCCCTTCTCAGAAAATATATCTTCTGAGAATGTGCTCTATTTGGGAACATGCACTTTTTGAGTCAGTTTACGTTTCGTAATATTGTGTAGGTAAATATCGAAATCTACGCATACGAAGTCGCGGTCAAGAGCTAGTATAATATAAGGTTATGTAGACTAAGGGGCGATTTCACCATCCATTAATTAGTGTTAACTGACGGTTAAATGCATCACATCTCTCTATTTGTTTTGTTCGAATAGACGGAGACGGCATCATATCTAACCATCAGTTAACACTAATCAATAGATGGTGAAACAGCCACTAAATGATGAAACCTACAGAGAAAGTGAAACAGTAATTTGTGAATCATAAATCGTAGACGTGGCTTTATGATTAACTTCAAATAAACTTTTGTTTAACTTGCTCACTTTCAGTGTCACTTACACCATCTAACCATACCATTACGTTGATTTACATAATAATATGTGTTGTTCTCCACTTGTAGCGATCGATGGCTATTTTCACAGGCGCCCGTATCCTGAATGATTACAACGGTTTGCCACAAAGCGTTTAAATTTGAGTGAATCCGTACAAAGGCGTAAGAAGTTCAATATCCTGTTGTCCCTAGCTCGAACATATAACAAGCGCGCGACTACTGAGTCTACGGAAAATGGATTTTGATTTGACAAGCTTATTGAAATAGGGATAGGCTCTTTTGTACTTTGTAAGTGGTTTAATATTCCCCACGAAACGGCGAACGAATTAATTTTCACTGAAGTGGAATTGTGAGACATATAATGGAGTACTTAGGTGTGAAATCCTTGTCAATTATTAATTTGATTTAAAAACCTTTTTCTCGTAAAATGTTTAACATTATAAAAATACAGAGCTATAAGAGGAATAAAAGTTCCAATCGAGTCCAAAACGCGAGGCGCCTGTGTGACTAAGAAACCATATACGTATATACTAGTATTTACTCCCAGCTTAGTCTGAAACGAGGACTAAGTGCTCCAAAAAACGTTAGTTAAAAAGTAAAAAACAAATATAAAAATATGTAAATAATGATTCAAGGATAATTTGTGAACTGATCGACCGAATCGAAACAGCTCGCCGTTAAAAAGTTATGAAAAGGACATACATACACGCATACATGCATTTGTAGGAGTACATACAAACACATAACCCTCCTTTTAATATTGCTTTTGTACAAATGCTCCACAAGCACACCTAATTCAATCAAAAACCACCAAAATGTTTTGACGGGGTGAATAAGGCTAAGTATTCACCAACTTACATTTCCTCTTACGATTAGGGTGTCTTTATATAATAGGCTAAGATCCTATGGCTTCAGTACCTACTTTATAGCTAAATCAATTTATCTACGTAGATCTTGCGCCAGCATAGACGCAGACACGCGGTGCCTGCCGTCAGGGAGCTGTCAAAGCATGTAATTACCAAGGTAATTGCGGTTCATAATTGATTTAGTTGGAGCCGCCCGAGTGGGTTCGAATCACTTAGCTACTTCAACCAGGTTTTTATTATACGGGTCAATATTTTGTTACTATGTACTTTTCTTTATAATCTGATGAGTTTTTTGCTTCATTGAATATTTAGAAGCAGAAATCCTGGTTCACTAAAAATGTGTAAAATCGGGATAGCCCCATAGTCCTACAAAAAACCCTTATTAGTATCACCATTTTCGTCAGCTGTAACTTTGCATGAGTAAAGAAAGTTTAACATTCTGAAAACCACAGACATCCCATAAATATTTTATAGGGTTCCGTAGTCAACTAGCAACCCTTATAGTATCGCTATGTCTGTCAGTCTGTATGTCTGTCCGCGGCTAAGCTCAGACACCATTAATACTAGAAAACTGTAATTTGGCAGGACTATAGATACTAGCATATACTAGTCACGCCAACAGGGGTAAAAAAAAAATAAAAAAATTTAGGGTACCTGCCTCCCATAGACGTAACGTATTTTTTTTTCTCGGCACCCTTTAAAATATAGTGAAAAAATTTAAAAATTTCAGAATGGTAATAAGTATATCAAATTTACAAGGAAGATTATAAAGGCTAAGATTGCTTGAGAATTATTAGTAGTTTAAGAGTAAGTAAGTAAATAGCTGAGCTTGGAAGATCCCGTACAAAATACGAAATCCTTAGAAAAACATTACTTGATTTTTTTCGTAATGTCTACGGAACGAGACTCTATCATGTGTGTCATGCTCTTGTTTTTATTTAAGTTACTTTATTACATTTATTTACCAACAACATAATTATTTCAAAAAATATTCGTATGATTGCTAAGGCAGTAATTCTACTTGTTTTCTAACTCTATCAATTGTGCTTGTGGTTTTACAAGATAATGAAATTGACAAAAAACGGCCATATTACTCGTAAATTATTTAAACAATATGCGACCGCACTAAAATATTTGATTAGCGTATTATAGCGTAGCGTATAATATGCGTGGCGCGACACGCACTTGGACAGTTTTATTTTCTTCCTTGATTCGCTAACTCTTTTCATACTTATAAATTTAGTATGACTTAAAATCTCAATCAGCTTAATCTGTTTGTATGAAATGAGAAACAAAATGAATCCACATCTTAACGACAAAATCGGTTATAATAATCTGCAAGGAATCGATATAAACACGAATAGCATTTGTATACTTGGCCCAATTTGGTACAGTCAGCTGCAGAGAAAAGGTACCCCCCTGTAACGGCGGTATCCATACTTACCGCCATTACAGCCGTACCCTTTCTCTGCAGCTGACTGTACATTTGAACATATTCTTTATTGAACATCACAAATTAGTACAGTGAGTTTACAAATTATAATATCACTAGAGAGACAATAGACGTTTTAGCAAATCCCTTACAATAAACTCAGAGTAAAAAATATTCATAATATCTTAAAGAACTCAATTAGTACTTAGACAGACAATAAAATCCAAAAGGATTTGATACAAACACGAATAGCAGTTGTCTCCATGGCCTAATTTTAAGTTACCGATCCTCTTCCTCATAACAGCAAGCAGAGCGGAATGGCAATTAAAAGTTTTGCTCCGGAGACACGGCCTAGCCCGGGGCTCGCGGGCATACGTGGAAACCTGGTGGAAACTGGAAATTCCGTCCACCATTTCACTTCACAAAGCCTCACCGTTCGGAAATATCTGAGCCATCATACATATTAGAACTCTCTAAGTGATAAAAAAATAACCGAATTGATAACCTCCTCCTTTTTTTGAAGTTGATCAAAAATATCATAAATACTTACGCAATTGACAATATCATAGACAGAAGTTTACATAGCTGCATAGAACTACTAATAAAATAAGAGAAATGGAAATTTATACGTAAGTTAGGAATGCAAGAAAAATCCTGCATTTTACATACAGTTTAAGAAACTGAATCGCGTAGGTACATTCCATTGTCAATTTCGCTATGATTTCTTTTGGCAGATGGAAAAACAATCGTCACTGCCATTACGAGTATGAAAACCTCGTAACAAAATTTGCATAGTAAATAAGTTTCCACCCTGGTACGCAATTCAGTTTCTTTGGTTGAACATTACAGCTCTCGATTGACCACTTCAAACCCGTTCGCTTTACTTACTGCTTCGTAGTTACAGTACAAGGCATAGGGCCTGGACACATGTCGCCGGTACGGTGCCGTCTACGGTGTCACGGCGCGGCGCCGTCAAACGGCGTCGTGCCGAAACACGGTGCCGCGTACGGTGCCGTACACGGCGCCGCGAACGGCGTCGTACCACGGCGCGGTGCCGTGTACGACGCCGTGCACGGTGCATCGCTTCATATTTTCTCTTAAAATGACCTCCATCATGGTTCATTAAAGACATGTATGGATTCACCCAATATCTTCGTTTCTGTTTTTTCTTCATTCGTCGTCTTAGCAGTAGGAGCAGGAGAATACGTTTTTCTTGGTTCATGTCAAGGCAAAAACTGTATACTTGTATATATTTAAAACGACAATTGTTTTGTATATTTGAACCGATGGTTGTACTTGCGTGTTATGCGTTCAGCAGCAAAACGAAAACTAGTTAAACTACCAAGCGATGCACCGTGCACGGCGTCGTACCACGGCACCGCGCCGTGGTACGACGCCGTTCGCGGCGCCGTGTACGGCACCGTACGCGGCACCGTGTTTCGGCACGACGCCGTTTGACGGCGCCGCGCCGTGACACCGTAGACGGCACCGTACCAGCGACATGTGTCCAGGCCCATATTAGTTTAAAAACACGAGAACAATAATAGGCGGTCCGGATGGCGATTAAAGTTCATAATTTCTTAAAAAACGTACCTGAGTACCTACGTGCTCAGAAAAAAACTCAATTAATACCTGTTTAAGTAATATTCAATTACGTTAGTAATGTCTGCAGCTATAAATAGCCGTATCAGAGGATTGAACGGTTCGGCGGACCGAGAAGGACGCAGCCATCTGCTAGAATAGGATATCCATACTACCATTTTACTCTAACAGACAGTTGTGTCCCTCTCGGTCCGCTGGACCGTTCGATCGTCTATAATGTCAAATCAAAGTCACGCTCCTTAGCCAGCGACGGTCTCAAGTATCATCCCTCAAGTTACCCGGGGACTCGCGCGGGAAGGTAGTTCAGTATACTTGAATACATAAATCTTTGATTTGCCAACGCGGCACTTAATGCCTCTCATTTGGTTGCAATACCACTAGGACGCAATGTCGTTGATATGTACAGATATGTTGTTGTCACACTCGCACTCCTCAGGTTTGTAAGAGACCGACGTTGTGGTTCTCAGCGACACAATTTTACTTAACGGAACTGAATCGGTACACTGAAACAAGAGCAACATCAGCTTTTGACTGCCGACAGCTCGTTTGTCCCTGTTCAGTGATGTTTCAACTCATCAAAACCATTCATAAGAGACAAATGGTACTGCATCTTTGTTGACAACACACCTAATGGAAAATTCATAACGGGGAAAATTAAAAGAGGACAATTTCAGTTTGACTCGCTGTCATTTTACTGCGAGCCGCATTTTCCTATATCCCAGATTTATTAATCCACAGCGAATAGGAATTCTCACAAGCAACAGCAATCGTTCAAGATTGAGGCTAAAAAGTTAAACATAGTGGTTTTAATATTTGGTTTTAGTTAGTAAATTACTTTTATTAAGATTATCATGCAAGTTTGTAGCAACAGCAATAGGTTTATTGCATTTTCTATGTATTTAATTGAAAAGATATATGTAGACAAGCGCTGATTATTTTATTCTTATAAAACAAGCTAGCGGTTTTAAAATCGAGCAACGCATTGTTTTATTTCCGTTACTAATACCCACTATTTACAATTAAGTAGAGGTTAAAGTTGTAAATCGGGTAACCTAATATTAAAAGAAATAACAGTTTCCCTTCCATTGTTTTGTTCAGCTTTTGCACAATACAAATATAACTCAATCATTAAGCCTGTAAAATACGTTTTGTGAAAAAATAAGAGAAGTTTTAGGCGTTTTTCATAGGGTAGTTTCTGTGACTTGTGCTTTAATTTGGAATAAAATTAATAGCCGCATTCAGTATTAGACAAGAATAACAAGCTTATGTTGTAATCATTTGTTTCAATAGCACAACAAATTATGCATTTTCTCTTTTCAATAGATAACTAGTATCTTAGAGTTTGCTTTAGTCTTCTGATTGAAACTAATCAATTGATTAAAATTATGACATACAGATAATTGAATAACATGCAAGCAGAATTTTGCCTTAGCCAGTGGATAAAACTAGGTATCATTTCATCAGGTCTCATTCCCTTTAATCCACGTACATGCCAGTAAGCACACACTTATCACGAAGTCCATGGGACACACAACACAATGGTATTTTATTGCTCGCCACAAATCTTCATTTACCAGCATTGCCCAAGGCCTTTTAGTGTTTCCGTACACACCAAAACGAAAATGGGACCATTTATATTTGATTTACGATTGCCAATAATTACCGGTTTCGGATTGGATTTTGCGTTTTTACCTTTAATTTAATCTGAGTTCATTAAATGTTTTAGTAACTTTTGCAAGCCGTTTTGCTTTTGATTTTAACTAACAAGTTATGATTTATAATTAGTTATTGAAGTAAGAGTATTCCTTTGTAGGTAGGTATAATAATTTCATGTTTTGTTAATCTAACTACTTTTTTATAAATAAAATAAATAGCTACAATATGTTCCTTGGCCCTTTCCGCTAAAATCGCTACAATCAATCAATCACATAAAAGTACGGCGTAAAAAAAGGCGCGATTGATTTCCGTGTGTGTTAATAATTATTAATCAAAAACTAGTTCGTTATCTGCATTATGACTCTCAAACTAAAGGCTCAATCTTCCAAAAAAACAAAACGCGTTTTTTTCCCTTATATTTATATCGTTTTGCTGCTCTGTCGAGTCACTCTCTTACACACAGAGAGTTTTCTTAACGCTGTAAATAATAATAGAGGACAAAACAGAACCGCTTAGACGAGTGTATAAGTATACACAAATGGACACACTTCACTTAGCCCTATGTTATTGACAACAAGCATGTCAATCCTAGGACCTGTAAGTCCCACGCATTCAGCATTGAGTCGGGCTGACTAACAATATTTCTGATTTTGTCTACCAATCCTTTAATACCTACGGAACCTTATACGGCAAAAACATGTAATGACGTCTCTGGGTCCACTTGTAGTAATGGCTACGCCGAGATGCGGGCGGGTATATCATTTCACTCTTTCTTAAGTATTGTTTTCTTTTATCTTCATTCTGATGAGAAACAAAGAGTAGGTACGAGGTGTTTTAAAATTAATCCAGAATTTCCAGCTTGAGGTTTGACCGAACACCACTTTAAATATTTGTAGGATTTTGTTCAAAAATGTTTGCATACAATGATACTGCTTGAAAATTTTTGAATAAAAAATTCAGATAAAAAACTTGCTGTGGGGGTGTTCATAGTAAAAAAAAAATACAAGCAGTGGAACACAGAACCTCCTCCTTTTTTGAAGTCGGTTAAAAACCAACCCGATCTGCTGACAATTTACGGAGAATTTTGCAGCCGTAGTTTTTTGGCCAAAAACAAATTGACTTTACTTTTACTTCACACAAAGTAGGTGCACGACTAAAAAGTCTACTGGTAAGTATATTGGTACTAGGCAAAAACAATACAATCATGGTTGCTTCTTAGTACCTATTAGATATATCATTTTGTCCAAATTTTATTCTTTCACGTTGTTAGCGTAATTATTATGATCCTTACTAAAATACGGCTTTCTAGTTCTGACGAACGCACGGATATCATGAAACTGTAAGTGTTCTCTTTTTACCATTTTGATTAAATAACCATGACCATGTTCAAATATTACTGCTGTTATTACTGTGTAAGCAAGAAGGGGAATATTGGAGTATTCAGGCACGGCATTACTTAACGAGGCTGATAATAATCAAGGTAAACTGCGCTCTACCCGACCCGAAGTGAAGTGACATACTTGAGTGGATACAATAATTAAAGGCGAGGCGATTGTATGATCTCCGGCGGGGCAATTACGTGTCGCGACAGACGAATGATCTCCTCTTTGCCAATTATATGAACTGTTGTCAAGGGATTCGTTGTAGGCACTACGGCATGCCCAAATTATTTCCTCACAAATTTATTTCGCGTGAGCGATGTAATGTTATTAATGAAGCTAAATGGGAAATATGTTGAGTTACAATATACAATAATAAACGAAAATAGTTAAGAGCTAATTTTCTAATCATGCGTTTGTAATGGTGGGAGTATAATTATGAAAGCGAAAGATTGTATTTGTTTGTGTGGGTGAGATAATCACGAAAATTCAATCATCGTCCAAGTTTTCTCATGGCAGTTATTTTAGGATATATTTGCTAAATTAGGTATTTCAGACACTCTTGCTTCTCTAGCGATACTATGAAGGGATTTAGGACTGGTAGACATTACCACTTAATTAAAGCTGAACAGCTTCGCAATTTTCCCAACAGATTGTTCTGCTTTTCTCTGCACTGCATGCAATGTATAATATTGGTGTATAAATATGATTGCATTAGCTGCAAAAATGTTCTACGTGGTTCAGAAGATTCAGTTGCTTCAGCTAAACTGTGTTCATTGTCGTCGTATGTGGGGCTAATTTGAAGTAGGTACTGAAAGTCCTATAGACAGTGATTACCTGTTGGGACTGCGCCAGTCTGTAACGATTCGCTTAATCCCTGCTCCACGTTCTATCTCAGATGTAACAAGGAGTTTAAGTAAATTTTACAGCAATTTGCAGTATGTTAACTGTACCGCCAGCGCTTATTGCCGCTCCGGCCTCGTTACACTCAGGCCGGATGATATTGCTAATTGGATCTCCTAGCTGTCGGAAATCGTATAAAGTTTAACTAATGTGACACAAGTTGCTGACACTAACAGAACGCTATATTAATTGTCAGTGGACTGGACGGGGACTCGCTGCCCATACGTATGGATGTGACAAATCTTGTTAACTTATTAATTCCTACTGGTAATTTGATAGAGCGGGCGCTGAAGCTACTTAGTAATATGGGGCTACAATGCGCTCGTTGCATGTTCGTGACGAAGTTAACGAATGTATAGGGAGAGGCCAAGGGGCGTGCTAGTGCATATTATTGTGCTCACGGTAGCTCGGTGCAGAAAGGACGATGAACAATTAAAAGTAGTCTTACGCCCTCAAATATACTGAGTGGCAAAAAATCTGACTCTGAAATGTATGCAGTTATAGGTAATTTTGTATGGAGACTGCGCCAAATTTTGTGCCGCTCAGTATACAAAAATTACAGCTTTCTGAATTAGCAGTGTAAATATAGATAAATTTTACGATATTTTGTAATGTTATAGCGCTGACTTCAAAACCTATATAAAATTTGTTTCAGTTGAGCTTTATTTCAACATTGTGTCCCATAGTTCTCCATCCTTGCTTCCGGAATTTCATCAGTTTGACGTAGAGACGTGCCTACACAATGAACGGGTTAATTTTAGCCCGACACACCCCGTATCCTTGACGTCTCGCATGGTTGCGAGATACATCCTTTCACTACATTCCATTGAATTGTGTGCGCTGTTCACCCGTCCTCATAATTCGTGCCCTTGAAACATGTTCGCTACTACATTACGTTAGAGGAACTAGAAACTTTGATAAGGTATCTATAATTTAATTTAGCCACAAAACATGTAATTTCAGAGCCGCGCAATAACTGTGATGTTCCATTCATAAAAAGTTACGTGCTGAAATCTGTAATGAGTAATGACTATTTAATGATAGTCATTACTTAATGATAGACACAAACGGAAACTTAATTCGAATTACCTATTAAAAAAATCATGTCAGTATTATAAATGCAAATTTCACACGGATGAAGCTAGCCTGTGTCGTGGAGATCCACGAGAATCTTAGAGAATTAACGGAAAGTGCGGCTCTTAATCCAGTATATAATATTTATTATTCTGATCTTACATTCTATTTATCACGGCTGTAACAGTCTTACTGCGACATATCACACAAGTTTTACTACGTCATACACATTTAAACATAAATAAATAAATAATCAGTATATGTAATCAGTATCCCATAGCAGAAGCAAATTCCCTCGTACTTGACTCCAATCATCGAGCCCGACTCGGGAACAACAACTTGGAACAACCTCACTTCATTCGTGCCTTCACAACTTGAGGAATAACTTAGGAATTCAATTTGCAATCGCTGAGCGGTGCAGCGGGGGACCTGGCATCCTGGCAACCCCGTAACACCAAACTTGCTCATTGTTGACGTCACTTATGCTTGCGTGTTTGGTATTTTGTGTAAGTACGAGTTTCCATCAAAAGTTTCACCTTTGATAATTGTTCGAATAATTGAGTCAGTAATTAAAAACAAATTATAATTTAAACTTCGTTTTAGCACGGACTGATTATTTATTACATGTCTAAGTACCTAAGAGTTTTGTTCGTGCAGTTTTAACCAGTAAGACGTTTCAGTCAAAATTAATGTAATATTTTAAAAGAGAAACTTAAAAACAGTAACATAAGAATAAAATCCTTAAAAAGCTACTTGGATAAAGAAGTAAACAAAACGGAGAATGAAAAGCATAATAAATAATTTGAAATAATAGAAAACAATAACAAGGTTTTTATGGAACACGGCAATTTGTTTATCTGCTAAGTGCGGTTAATAAAGCGGTCGTTCTCTCGACTGACAGGGGAGACAAATAATGATCATGATAACGTTTTTTATTCGCCAAACGCACAATATTCGTTGTGAAAATAAAATTTATATCTCTATAGAACTTTATTTCTCAAAAGAAATTGTTAAATATCACTTAATGAGAATTTATACTAAATAGTACACAATTTATACCAGTGAGCACCATGAGGTGCCTACAAACACAGAGAAAAAAAACAATACTTAAACATCTAAAAGAAAAGACTAAATTAAACCGCTGAGAATACAATAGCTATCTACCTATACGTATGTACCTACTACCGTTAAAAACATTTTTATCTAATGTGTGAAATTAGTAACTACCTACTAAAATGGAACCTACAATAACTGAATTTATTGGAGTAGGTGTAAATAATTTTACGACGATCCTCTAATCTTAAGTAACAAAATTGATATACATTATAAGTAACCAGAATAAACAAATATTAAGTATTCTTATTATTAATAGTTGCAATAACGGTCAAGTGCGAGTGACTCGACGGTTTCATACGCAACGTGGGGTCCATATACATAAACAGACCGACGGACAGAAAAACTGATGAACAGACAGTGTAGGGACATTAATAGGGTTCTGTTTGTTATTCTTCGAATGCTGAATTGAAAAGAGTTGATACTTAATGTTCATTTATACAAAAATTACGTGACTCAGGTACTACTACCTAGTTACAGAAATCATCGTAAAATTACTGTACAGTGATTGCTTCAAAAGAATTACTTTTGCAAGTTTCGACAAAGATGTACTTATTTTATAAGCGCTAAGTAGCTTATTCATTTGTATATTCGTAATACACAAAAGAGAAATCTTATTCAAAATAGAAATAGTACGAGATTGTTTGAGAGGCAACATAACAATGCGCTTAGTGAGAAATCCGCGTAAGGATCCCGGTAGATATTAAAATGATTGCTTTTTCATTCCCTTCAGGATGTGGTTTCATTGAAATATAAACTCTAATCCCATTGCATAGCATGCACGGGTATCTGCGTTTAGCACTCGCGCACTGTAGATATAAATTATTCAAGATGAACTCAGCAGGTAAATTGAAGGGAGAGTGAAAAATGTCGCCCGGAGGAGGCGCGTCGCGACCATCTCCGGCCATTCCTCACGCGATTGTTTGGCCCAACCTTATTATTCTTTTAAAATAAAAAAATGAAAATTTTCATTGAAAGAGCTGGTGAGCCGTTGATGAGTGAGCTGTTGAGTGAGAGCTATCAAAGCAAATACTCTAGCACAAATCTATACAAATAAACAAAACGACAATTCATAGTTTGCAATAAAATAATAATTGACCTATTATTTTAGACTTTAGTCCCATAAGATATCCAGTTTTGTCGTCTGTGTTAGTGACCAACAGGCCAAGTATGCAACTAACCGTACCACGTCTCGACCAACCCACCCGAAAATTTTAATCACTTGCATACGCCAATAATTATTTATAGTCTCGTTCTCTCGTTGCTCGGTATTATAGTACCACACGACACATATGGTACCTATATATGGGTAAGGCCGCGAATTTTGACCAATTTGGACGTTTCAAATTTGGAAATCTGATAAAAAAAAACTGGTAACCCCTAGAGGTTTCATTTTTTTTATTATATTACGCGATATAAATTCTTAAGGTCGCAAATGAGATAATTCATTCAAACCCTTTTAAAAAAATAATAAATATATATTTCCGTCCAAAACGTAACGAAAATTGACTATTTTTTTCGGCCGCGAGTACTTAACACCTTATTATTTTCATGCTATTTAACTTCTCATGATCATGATTTTGTTTAAACGAAATTTAATGATATAGCGATAGCTCTACCGATTTCGGAATCATGATAATCAAATAATTTTCTAGTTTTATATTTATTTCTTTTCACGTGCCAAAAAACCACGTTTTCGTTACGAATACTTTGGTGACGCTTTATAAAGCTAGTTTTAACGCCAATTTTGGTAGAAATATGTTTTTGTACACTGGAAACTAATACTCTAATAGGGCAACACATATGAGATAAATAAATCTCATCAGTTTGTTTACAAACAGCCATCAAACGTGACGCGGAGAAAGTTTTTCGAAATAACGTCAAAAGTGCTTGTCCGATTTTAAGGGTAAGTAGTGATTATTTTTAACTGGTTGTTTTTTCATACGATAGGGTAATCTTTTCCATGTAAGTAGCATGTATTATTATGTTCAAAATGTTGTTATTTCACCATGATAAACGTGTTTTTGTTTAAAATACGTTACACTTTCGTTACGATTACGTTACATTTTTACAAAATGCAACGTATTTTTTACATAACGTAACGAAAAAATGTGGTAAAGGGAAATGCACACAGAAAAATTCTAACTTACACCAGTTTATTATTAGATTTCCAATAACTATACAGTAAGTTAGTTAAATTGATATTTTGAAGTTAAATAAATTTAATAGCTTGTACAGTCGAAGTCACAAGCATGCTCACGACCATTTATCCAAATTCATTATGCTTATAAATGTGCACCTTATGGTCAGTGTTATAGAGGCATGTAAAGAGACACTTTTGGAAAGATATTTGCCAACTAGAGGGTACTTCTACATTCTCGTGTTATAACTCTATTGATCCCATATAGGACAGGTTTAGGATCAGGTCAGAAACTATAATAGATAGATAATTTGTATATGTTTGTGTGTGGAACAATGGTGTCAATTTTAGGATAATGAAATGTATAATGTGCTTTTAATAAGTTATGTCCACGTTATATCTATCAACTACAACTTTTGTAGAAAAAAATAACAAAAATAAAGTTGTAGTAAAAATAATAACTTCACTTTATTATATGACATGTATTTTTTTTTATAGATACGTTATCTTATGAGAATATTTGCCAGTATGATCTAGGCTTTATCAAAATTTACGTTACGTTTTATGATAACGTTACGTATTTTTTTTATGTTATTTCTATGTCACATTGGTCAAAATTCGCGGCCTTACCCATATGATAAGTATCATAAGTAACGAGTCCTACATTTTGAATTGCATTAGATTAGTAATGGGTTTTTCTTAAATAATAAACTGTCTTCAGAATTCTCACGGAAAAAACTTTATTTCAAACGTACTTATAACAAAATTGAATGCTTCATCGCCATGTTCGATACGATCGCATGACGGAGGCGCCACTCGTGACCAAAACTAGGACTAACTCAAATTCGTTCAAAAATATTAATACCAAAATATAAATCTCTAATAGAAAGACGTAAAAAAATATTTACCGTTTCTTTTCTCAAACATTAGAAAACATATAGTTCTAGGCTTTCTATTTTTGATTGTGCTTTGATAGATCAAGATCGATCAGTCCGGATAAACGATTTTATAATGTAGGTATACATGGATTACAGAGAGAACATAATTATATCGTCATCATCATCATTCCAGCCTATATACGTCCCACTGCTTGGCACAGGTCTCCTCTCAGAATGAGAGGGCTTGTGTCGGAGTTCCCACGCGGACCCATCAGAGCGGATTATATCATAAAAACTTGTGATTCTTAATAACCTTTTTCTGGATTATCCCATCTGTTTCGTTGAGTCTATAAATATAACATTAGTAACGGCCCACTAGAACTAGTTCTGATATCGAAACAATTCAGAGAACAAAATTACCGATCAATTTAAGTAGATTGCTTGTGCCGGTTCTGGACCAGCGGTGGGCGGTGGAGCTCAAGTTAATGGTTTGTATGGCGAGTTGTTAGGTTGATAAGACGCGAAGCAGTGTGATTGGTCGAATGAGCTGTGACTAGGTCTGTTAAAGTGAGGTCTGCTAAAGTGAGCTGCTGTTAAAGTGAGGTCTATTAAAGTGAGCTGCTGTTAAAGTGAGGTCCGTTAAAGTGAGCTGCTGTTAAAGTGTAGTCGGTTGAGTCACAGCTCATTCGACCAATCACACTGCTTCGCGTCTTATCAACCTAACAACTGGCCATACAAACCATACTAACTTGAGCTCCACCGCCCACCGCTGGTCCAGAACCGGCACAAACAATCTACTAATTTATATAAAAAAATAATTTTGGTCTTTACGAAAACTTGCAACACAATCCATACTCGTACTAATATTATAAACGCGAAAGTGTGTGTGTTTGTGTGTTTGTTCATCTTTCACGCTGTAACGGAGCAACATCGACGTGATTTTGGGCATAGAGATAGTTTATGGGCCCGAGAGTGACATAGGCTACTTTTTTCCCGGAAAACGCACAGTTCCCGAGGGAACAGCGCGCGATAACCGAATTCCACGCGGGCAGAGCCGCGGGCAAAAGCTAGTAAACTTTATATTATTATTGTATTAAGAAACGTCGAAACGTCGAGGTAACTTAAGCAATACTTTGTTGCATTTAATTCCCGTTTCAGATACCCACCTTCTTTAATAAACTTTATTTTACTGTAAAACGTACGTTTAGGGCTCTGCAGTCCTACAAGGAACCCTTAAAATGTTCATTTTTGTAACAGTCAACTTTAACAAGATTTAATTTGAACATTCAATATTACTTTTTGTACTATTATCTATTCTGTGACTTTGTCTAAGCTAGACTGCGGGTGAACGGACGGACGGACATATAACGAAGTTAGAAAGATTCTAGCTATTTATGACTACGGAGCCTTTTTTACAAAAACTTGTCATACTCGTATTTGATGATAAAAGGGTAAGTTCCTGTCTTACCTACCATGTGGACGTATCATAATCATTAGCCAGCGCGTTCTGTTTATTTAGGTAGTTTAGGCTAAAGCATTGTCCACCATTAAACATAGGTCCATCGATATTGGGTGGGACATGCATTGTTTTTTGCGATTCGAGATGAGATCCATATTAATCACGGCCGGTCACGTAAATCGCTCACTGTCGTCACCAGTCGCACGTATTGAGTGATTGAGTGCAGATTGTAAGGCGACAGTGTCATGACTTCTCTGGGAGGCTATTAAGAAATTCGAAAATCGAAATTCGTATCGTACCGTCCCTCTCACTCTGGTATTAAATAATATTAGCGTCAGCGAGACGGCAAGATACGAAGATCGAATTTTGCACTTCGTTCTAAATATAGAGTCTGGCCTTCCTCATTTTCCTTTGCAATTTATCGCTTTTAAAAGGAACGGCGATTGACGGCTATATTTTGCACCTTAGGTAACAAAGTACTTTTAAGTCTACGGATTGAAATAATTAAGAATTGCAAGAAATTGTTTAATTTTGCAAACACAAGTAACTTAAGTAAAATAAATTATTGCATGTTTGGATAATACGAGTATTATGTATAGGTTTTCGACAGCGTATAAGTAGTATCGCAAGCAGTTCTCCAATTGTTTCGCCGAATATTACTTCCCAATCAACTTTTCGCAGAATTTCATTTCGCCGAATGATCACTCGCCAACTTATTAAAATGTTTAGTTTTATTTCCCAACCTCACAGTTACCAACTGTACGTTTGGCCTCTTTATTATAAAGCCACTTTTCAAAATGCCAAGTTTCGGTTAGTAGAATGATTTGGTTGGCGTAATATTCATTTCGTTGTACAATGTTTGCCAAAATTTTTATTGAATAAGGGTTTCATTTAGTAACTATGTAATAAGTAATATGGGTAAGCGCAACATTTCCGTTGTGTTTTTGTTTATGATCACCGTATCAATTTTATACCAAATATGTGTGTGTTAGATTTCGAAAAACCGGCAATTACTGAGTCTTCGGTCAAATTTTGAAAACATTATTTTTTATTACACTCATGTTTTGGATATTTGAAAAGAAATATTAAAAAATAAAAATACGATTCTGGCACTCGCCGGCCGCTGCCGCGGCACGCTCGCTTCGCTCGCTCGGCTTCGTGCGCTGTTTGCTCACCGTTAACCTAACACGCTCTTCCTCGCTTCGCTCGTCGTCGCACCTAACTGGACTTTGCCACACATTATATTTCTGTTGCTATATTATAAAACTCTCATTTGTAATTAATATTGCCAATTGATAAAATGGTGTGTAACTCTTACTTATTTTAAGTAAAAAGTTGGCTTATGTATAAAAAGGGAACTGTTACACTGACGAAACGTTATTCGTTTAATAGTTCTTTGACCTAGTGAAAGATTTGACAAATGATAAGTTTTCCAAACGTTTTCAGGCATTTTGATATTCTGCTATATAATAATTCGGCCAAATGATACGTTGCAATACAAAAAGTTGGTAATAGTTAATTGTCAAAGTGAATCTTCGGCGAAACGTTGGTTGGCAAGTGATATTCGGCCAAACGATTTTCTGCGAAAAGGCAGAACACCATCACAAGCATTTGCTAACCTTACCTAAGTACCTGATTTTTGTATTACATTGTACATTGAACTTGCAAGATTTAAAAGAAACAAAGGACTAAAATAAGCCAATTTATACCCGAAGCTGTTAGCCACCCGAGCTTAAGCGATACATTTTTCATAGATAAAACTTTCATAGTTTTTAAATAAATCTTTCTAGATTTCGGCGGAAAAAGATTATTAATTATGTCTTTTGCTCTTTGCTCGACATCATAAATTTCACTATCACTTGACGACATTGTGAGAATAATCAATTTATTTTAATCGTTTATGATTTGTTTACGCTCTACAACAATTTTAAAGTTTTCGCTGTAAGTAATTTTTTTTTTCCAACCAGACACAGATATAACAAAAACGCATTGACGAAATGGTCCAATCCATACACAAACTGGAATAAATAGAATGGCGCCACCTTTTATGCAGAAAAAGCATAGGTACAACTAAGACCACTTAGGAGACAAAGAACGTAACATTTTCGTCATGAAAATGGTCCACACACAATCTTATTTTATGTCAAAAACTAAGCAAGTACTGGTTGTTTGAGTTTATCTAAGTCACTCGAAGTAAATTAAAAACTTAACTAGTTTTACTTCCTCGGGACTAAAGTGCTCACTTTACTCCTGCCTCGTAAGGCTATACTGACCTAACCGAAAATAAGTAAATAAATGCGCGGAATTAATAATAATTATATACTTTGCCTAAAAAGTACATAAATATTTCGTCGAAGGTATTTTAATTTATAATTTTAAATTTAGCTTTGTCTTTTTATACTTTGAATTTGTTTTTTTAGATCCACATAGATTCAGCAGGGACCAAAATACTTACTAAAATGTTCACATTTGAGGCTGATACCTATTTGCCTAGACACAAGGTATCCACATAAAATTACAGTCGATTTTAAAACAAAATCTTGAATTATCATTTGTTTTTCTCTTGAATGTACCTACCGAAGTGTCACTGCCCGCAATTACAAATTTTCTTCAAGATTGATAACTTGCAGGAAATTTGCAATTTTCTCTTACGAACCACATTGTCATTCTACAAATATTATGAATGTGAAAGTTTTTGAAGATCCTTGAATTTTTGTTACTAATCACGCAATAACGGCTGAACGGATTTACATGAAAAATATGAAATAAGTAAAAATAGCAATTACAATAAAGTTTCGTTTCCCCAGGCCAATAATGAACCAATCAGGTTTCCACATTTTATTTGATTGCCTGATCATTCATTTCACAGAATTTGCAATCACGTTTCATATTAATGTGAACCACTTCACATAATAACATGTCATTGATGGATATCTTTAATATTTGCCGACATAATATGAGCAGAAAATAATTATGTTTGATTTATGTTGCATGTAAAAAGTATTATTGTAGTAGTGGTGTATAGCTAATATAATCTACTTAGTTTGCTCGTTTGCCTTCCAGTCGTTTAAAAAAAAAGTACCTACATTTAATACGTTTTTCTTTAGTATTTTTTTGTAAAGTATTACCAGTTTTCACTTCTGACATAGTTTATTTACATTATTGTTTACATAAGAATTAAAACCAAAAGAACTAACCTAAGTCCTAAGATTCTTAAAAAATTACATGATTCTGACATTGGATTAATTCGAAGTGAGTTTTCTCTTATTTTTATTGGTTGGTATAACACTTGCTCACTTTATCTGCTTCTCGACAATTCATTACTAACAGCTTAATCTCGTCGAAACGTGTACCGTGTTGCTCTGATGGAAATGCATCTATAACGGTTGCTTTAATGGTTGTTTCTAGTATACCATTAAGTGATATAGACAGTTGCTATCGTATTTATTGACAAAGAGCAGGTAGACGCTTTCAGTAGCAATCCCATCTGTACTAGGTTTCAAAGCCATCAATTATTTCTGTTTCATAGGTGTTTCCGTAGTCGTAGACATCCCACTAATATTATAAATGTTAAAGTTTGTAAGCCTGTTTGTTTATTTGTTTGTAACCTTTTCACTTCTAAGCCGCTGAACCTATTTAGGTGAAATTCGTCGTAAAGATAGTGTAAGTCCCGTGGAATGATATAAAATATGTAGAATAGTTTTTATCTCGGAAAATTGCACAGTTCTCGCGGGGTAGCGATAAATGAATCCTGCGCAGACGGAGTAGCGGGCAACAGGCTAGTTAAGAATAAATACATTGAATTTAAAAGTTCCCAAGTTCCCAGCGCCCTGTCACTCTCTGATTCGACCAGTGGTCAGGTAAAACAGGGCAGGGGTGCGACAAGAAATCACTGGGAGTTGACTTACTGCCGTAAACAACTTTACATCGCCACATGCAATACGCAAACACTATCTACGATATGCGGCAACAAGCTGGCATAAACTGGATGCGAGTGGCAATGGATAGGCAAGACTGGAAAAATAGAGAGGAGGCCTATGTCCGAAGACGGGCGCTATAAGGGCTGTTATAGGACATTGCATTCAATATACTCGTGAATTACTTGAAAGTAACTTCCTTCTGAAGTTTCGACTAA
Source organism: Choristoneura rosaceana (assembly GCA_037349165.1). NCBI lineage: Eukaryota > Metazoa > Arthropoda > Insecta > Lepidoptera > Tortricidae > Choristoneura > Choristoneura rosaceana. The sequence continues at coordinate 8,010,856 of JAZBNJ010000026.1, forward strand.
CGAAGCAAAACAATGACTTAATGAGACAATCAAATGTTTAGGTAAATCTCAAAGCTCATAGAGACTAACCAATTAATAACGAGTAGGTACAGTCGGAGTAAAAAAAGGTTCGTCACCAGATCTATTTTCCTTTGCTCAGTATGAGCACTCATCTACTTTACCGATTGAGTAGGACATACTGCGTCAACCTGTCAACATGCTAAACATAATCAGGTGACCATAGACACCCTACAATTACTCCTTGGCACTGACAAACACTGACAATTAAAAAGAAAATTATTTGATTGAAACTTTTACGTAGTTGTTTATTAAAAAGGTTTTGTATTGATATGAAACTCGACATATGTTAGAGGTGTATACTATTTTGACCCTTGTTATCATGCTAAGTAAGTATAATAAAATTTGATATGCACTTGTCTACTTAGTACTTTGGTTTCAAAACGTACTAAGAGTCTATGACTTCTTAAAGGAATCAATTTAATAACTGATGAAGGTTTTTCTACCCCCACTGTACATAAGCGTACCCGTACATTAATTAGTTCATTATTCTTCATACAGCGATTTCAAGCACATTTTGTTCGCTGATGTATGTCTGAATGTCTCTAAATAAACGGTTTTAATTTCCCTTGAGCCGGGTAGCGGGTGGGCTGAGCCAGCAATTTGCCGGGCCGCGTCTCATTATGAAGCTCGTTGTCTTGAGACAATATTCCCAACCCGATGCTCGGTGCCAGCCGACCTATTCACGATCATTCAGTGGGAGACAAATCCTGCTGTTAGATAACGGGTAGCGCCATCCCACTCCTCTCCGCACCACCATGCATTATGTAAAGCCTGGCGCAATCGAATCATTCGACAGAAGTAGAATCTGCACCGACTTCGAATTAAACCCAGCTCGAATGCAACGCGGTGCACTCGCCAGACAGAGTCACGGTTTACGTTATTGAGAAAACATGTGCAATCCCGTTAAATTGAAATATTTGTTTATGTTACAAGAAGATTTGATATGGTTCTACAGTCAAGTTGGGAATATGTTTAACGGAAACTCAATTGCTAGCTTCCAAATTATACCCTAACGTGAAACTTCGCGGAAACAACTTTAAATTAGGTTAATTCAGACATTTCGATTACCTTCCCGTTCAAAATGTTTACTTAAAACATTTACCTGCCCTTAATGTGCCAAATATATTTGAACCTTTTGAAACACACGTAAATTTAACGAGGTGCTTGAGTCTTAAAATTACTTTTTCCCATTCGTTGAAATGAGGATGCGTATGCTCTACTTATATACGTTTGTTCTGGAAGAAAAATTCTCAAAGTGTAATGTTACGTCTTAATGCACAGGAAATATTCAACTGAACCGTTCCCAGGAGTGCTCTCTAAAGACTTGCTACGAAAATCTCCAACCGCTTCGCCACTTGGACGATTTATGAGGATAGTTAGGCCAACGCAGCTCTGCTCGCAAACAGGTAACGCCATGGAGTACAAATACATGCAAAGATGAAATAACTACTTCAATCGCATGTCTTTTATTTGAATGTTACTTTTGGTATTCGTCTCAAAGTTATAAGAGCTATTCTATAACGTCCGGAAGGTACTAGGTCTAAGGTTGTGGCTGGCTGTACGAATATTTTTAGAAAATCAATTACTTATACACCTCCACTGCATTCTACCTACGTGGACAATACCATTGTAACTGCACCCACACCTCCCCCGGCACCTTGGTTAGTAACGGCCACAGAGGGGGGGTGAACTTAAATGGCCAAGGTCTGTATAACTGGTGAGGCTACACAGTTGCCACGCCAATATACCGGAGAGTTGAAGACGCGCCGCGACTGCCTGATGAACTTTAATTAGGTACAACGCCGCAGCGGTACCACCGTGAAAGCAATTGCCTGGTATATTAGCATAATCACCGCGGTTAATTGAACTGAAATTGAAGACGCATAAACATACCTTAAGTTACCTAGAGCGCACCGTCTGCGAAAGTTTATCTTCGTAATCCGACACCTTAACATTGCACCTTGGGTTAAAGATTGCTTCAACAAAAATCTAAAACGTATTTCAGTTCTGGTTTATATGAATGAGCGGAAGTATTACATATTTTCACTAAACGTGGAATAAGCTTTTTAGTGTGTACACGTTGTAAAATATGCTTACCATGATCCCTTTTAGTAGGCATTAATTCAGTCAATTTTGTTCAATTATGTCTACGATTAGCTTTTTCCATCACTTGTACCAGTAAAAAAGTCATAAACGTGGCAGTGGCCATAACCTGTGTTATTATGTTGCAATAGCCGCCGGGAATGTTGGGAAAAATAATGCCTTCCACAAAACGGAAAGGTTGGTATAAAAATATTAATGGCTGCGTAGTTTTCCGCAACCCTTGCCTTAATATGGCATATTATACGAGTAGGTACATAAGTATTATCCGACACTGCCAACTTGAAATTCTGATACTTTACAATATCCCGTTTTGCTCCTTTTGATATTTTAAATGTTACAAATTTGATATACTCTGCTAATAAAGTCCCGAAATAAACCATAAAACAGATTAAACTATCTTAAAAATCAACAATCGTTTGGCTTACACTCTACGTGAGTGTTAGTAGTAAGCAAAAGAAGGGCGCAGTGCGCCAGGTTTTGATAGCTCCATGATGGATAGAAGTGCTGTGCCGCCGGGGAAAATGATGAGCATCTCATTGTTCTCGGCGAAGTGAAAGTATTTTAAATTCAAATCAGACGAGAAGAGTTTTTAGACGCCACCTTGAGATATTATACCTACTTAAACGTCGCCGAAGGTGAATAATACATCAACTGCAGAAAGTGTTGCCAAGAACCTTTGACCTACATTTACATTCCTGAAAATGAAAACATACAAAATAAGTAAATCAGAGAAGGCTCATTTAAAAAGATACATACAAAACCTTCCCCGTAATGATGGCGAGAAGGAAAATAAACAGAATTAAACAAAAAACTGTCGTAAAGTTGGCGGAATTCGGTAGTTCGGATGATAGAATTTGTTGGTTGACATTACTTAGGATGGGTAGAATTTTCCTTTATTTTTTGTTGTCAGTTTTTGATATAACTTTTTTATTGAATATAATCGAAGAGCAACTTATCAAAAGTTAGCTTTGTTTAACACTAAATGTTGATAAAAACTACTAATGTTAGAATCAGAATTCGTCAACCTTTTTTTGCCGTATCAAGAAATATTTACGTTAATGCATAGACCAAACTTAATCTTTTCTTTTCATGCTCATTTGCTCGGCTCAAATCGTGAGACACATCAGTTGGCTAGAGCAAACGTGTCACCTGCGACCCGCTCTCGGACGAATGCATTAATTTTGCCTCCGCTGCGCTCCGAGTAATTTTTTAGCATTAAAGCTAGGTGGGTGGCTTTGAGAAATTTAAGTAAGCAAAATTCGAAAAAAAAAATTAAACTTGCGATTTTTACATTCACAAAATCTTAACCGACATCCTTAAGTTGGTAATTCTTGTTGAATATAGGTAAATTTAGAGATGTAAACGATCAAACGGCCGCGCAATCTTAAATTGTAAATTTCGTACCACAATCTGGTACGTCGGAATCGTCGGATCCAGCGCTCGTCGCTCGAAGTGCTTAGATGAAAATCACATAGGACATACGGCACCGCTTGTTTTACTTGCTAAATTCTTGGCAACGGTCTAGATTCCTTTATTTGAGACACAACAGTGTAGATAAACGTTTACAGTATGTGCTTGTATTGATAAATGTGGTCAGACTTTTAAAAAATATGTAGGTACATTAACGCGAGCAAGATAACGTGTGTGTAATAATCGAAATATTTATAGTTATTACATTAATATTCTTTTGATTTTACAGTTCTTTGTTGTTAGTATTATGTTTAGTTTGATCTATTTTGTTGCTGAAATTTTATTGTATTCCGATTTTTATTTATTATCCATTATTATTGTATATAAATTTCTAATAAATACCTGACATTGTGTTTATAATTTATTTTTCAGAAGGTAATAAATAGTAATTATTAAAGCTATTTATCTATAAGCACCTACATACATACATATGATGGTGCAATAACATTGCCATTGATGAGCTAACCTTTATAGGAACGCTTAATTTATAAAATATGACTATTTAAATAACCTTAACCTTATCAAATCGAATAATTAACAAGCCCGGAAAGTTTATGTTTTGACTTAAATCGCATTATATTAAGTTTAGAATCAGGTACACTAAATGTTATGTAATCCTTTGGTTGAACCGCACCTCACCTTATCATCCATACTAATATTAAAATGCGAAAGTGTGTTTGTATGTTTACATGTCCGTCTTTTACGCTGTAACGGAGCGACGGATCGACGTGATTTTTGGCATAGAGATAGTTTATGGGCCCGAAACCGAGAGTGACATAGGCTACTTTTTATCCCGGAAAAATGCACAGTTCCCGAGGGAACAGCGCGCGATAACCGAATACCACGCGGGCGGAGCCGCGGGCAAAAACTAGTAAGTAATAAAGCAATAAAACTTAAATATAATTCCAACCAATGTAATTTTAGACAATATGCGTAAATTAAGTATGCAGAATTTGCCGTTGTTCAGGCACAGCCATAATATTCATCGTTTGTGACACACGAGCGACCTAAAATTGTGGATCGGTCGACTGAAATGGCCTTGCAGACCCAAAATTATTTTGCTCCAATTTGCGAGGCGTTCGAGTCGTAACTGGGAGCCCACCCCAATTTTATGATTGACAACTGAGGTATAACGGTTATTGTTGGATACTTTCCTGGACATTATATCAATTAGGAATACCTACTGTTACATAGGTGACGGTGTGAAGTAATCGAATCTCCATCCGTGAAATACTTACATATTATAAAATAATTTCAGTAGCCAACTGTGGTGTTCTTCATCAGTTTAACTTCACCAAAAGCTGATTTCCAAGAGCAAACAGGTGCACAAGTTATTACTAAAATATACCAAAATCACTACAGGTGTCCCTACAAATTCAATATTCGAAGAGTTTTTGATAGGATCAGATCTGTAGGGCTAACTACGAAATTCAAAAATCGAAATTCGTGTCGTACCGTCCCTCTCACTCTTGTATAAAGTATTAGAGTCAGCGGGACGATACGAACTTCGGTTTTCGAATTTCGTAGTAGCCCTACAGATCCTAACTCGAAAAAAATCAAATCGGTTCATAAATGACAGCATTTTGAGGTAAAAAACTTAAAGAAATATTATATTTTACCCTAGAAAAATTGCAGTACTTTAACCTATAAAAATTAGAGTATTTTCAGGGCCGGATTTAGGGGAGGGCAACCGGGGCGAAAGCCCCGGGGCCTCCACAAACGGGGGGCCCCCACAATAGAGACTTCGGAAAAAAAAAATTCAAATTCCAACTAGTTAACACTAGTAAGCATCTTTCCGTTTATATTTATATGTGTTTGTTCAATACTAAGGGAATCTACTTGGTTTCACAATAAATTATTTATTGAAAAACTTGACTGAAAAAAAATTGTTTACTTTATTTGGAAAATAATTTGGGGCGAGGGGGCCTCCGCTCCTTTGTTGCCCCGAGGCCTCTGGACCTCTAAATCCGGCCCTGAGTATTTTATCTTCGTATCAAAAGAATGACTATGCGCTACCTCAGCAGCTTTTAAGAATAATTCCCAACGAGTTCTGCCCACCGACAGAAGCACCTGGCCCACTCGGATGTCACCACTTTATGCGATGCAGCTGACGTGAATGATTTTCTTCTTTTGCAAGTATAAACTAGTTGTGTCCGCGACTTAGGCCACGTGGACTTAGATTTATTTAAAATTAACTAGGAGGGGATTTTTTTGTAGAAATAGATTCGTCGAGGTTATAAATCTCTAGATGTAATAAATAATATTTTTGCCATCGTATTTAGTCATTTAAATGTTAATTTATCTAATTGAGAAAGCAAGATAAATACGAACTTATCCGATGAAACGCGACGGAATAAATCATAAAATTAAAAAAAATCAAAAAACCCGACTGCCTTAAAAACCAAAACAAATACAATAAGTCTAGTGGTCTAGAACTCTGTCAAGTAGCTAATTTAAAGTTCAACAGGCCCCTTACCAGAATTTTTGAGCTGGTTAAGATTTATATGAGTATTTTTATTTTTTTATTTTTTTTATTTAATACTTTTTAGACATTTCTCTAAAAATGGTAGATGAGGTATTTTAACCGATATACATATATATATATTTATAATGGGCTAATTATTAGCTTTCATTTGATACCTAAATTTTTACATACAATTTTTTTTTTATTCCTCCGACAAATTTTTTTTCGCACACCCCCATATTAAAATATACAGGGTGGAAAATTGACATGGGCATGAGCAATACTGAGATAAGACACTAACTTTAGTTAAAATGTTCAGTTTTTAGTTGTCTGCATACTATTTAATTTTCTTTTAGCATAAAGGATTCATATTCGTAAAAAAAACAACATACGAAAGTTTCACTTTGCAAATTAGCCCTACGAACTGTATGGAAAAAGTTTTCTTTGATTTGTGGGTGTTATAGTACTCTAAACTTAGTTGGTGTCAAAGAGTGTTTTAATCCTTGATAGGAATGGGACCGATTGGCTTTAAAAAAAAGTCAAATCTGTCTTTTCTTACTGACTGTACATTTTATCAAAAATCTGTGAATGTCAATTGTCATCACTCAGAAAGTTAGTAAAGGTCTCGTAAGACCATTGTCGCGTAGCAGCAAGGGATCTAGTAGCTGCCCTTGCTGCCCCATCTCAACTTTTCACCTATACCCTATGTCACTCCGACAACTATGACAAATCCAATGATACTTTACATGTATGTTAAAATCCGTCTAGCTGTTTAGACTGGTTGGGCACCCGACTGCCCGAAGGAGGTTATGTTTTTCGAGCGCATGTATGTATGTAATGTATGTGGGTATGTATGTCCATTTTTTGGTCCTCGCTGCAGCCTAAACAGCTAGACGGATTCTAACATACATAAAACATTATTCACTAGATCTATACAGAGCCAATGCGTCAAATATTTGGACTATTGTCTAAAAGGGATAATGACCAAATCACGATGGACGTAAAAATGACGAATCCATTTTATCATTTACCTAAAAAACGAACTCACAAAATCAACAAATTTTGACAATTCAGTGATTATGATAAAGTTTCTACGCGACTTATGCGGGTCACCTGATTATCTAAGATCTAGGCACACGGTAGCGTGTCAAGCCAAGTTCAAGCTAACAGAACTAGCGAGGAGCATCGCGTGCAACAATCAAAGCATAATAATAATATTAAACTTGGCTCTCATTTCACATTTATGTTTTGATGGGATAAGTAATCACCGCTGCGTATAGACACTCACGACTCCGTGAGAATCGTTGAACTGACAATTTTTTTTAAAGAGATAGAATAAGACCATCGCTTTCATTTGCGAGAATGATTTAAAATTTGTTTAACAAAGGTAGCATTTTCAAGCAGTCCAGTGCGAAGCTACGAATAGCCCGGATCAATACGAGAAACCAAATCTATTTAGCTCTGCCGCTCCGCTCGGACACAGACACGTGAAATAAATGCGATGGCGACCTTTGACCGTTTGTCTATCTGCATTTATGCATTCAGACCTCGACCGGTCAGCGGACAAATTTCAGGTAGCATCCAAGTGCAATTTAATTTTAATATTGCGGATGTCTACTATTACCTTAGCGTAAAACAAAAAAATTTTATAACAAAAAATAGAACCGACTACAAAAAACCATGAAAATAATTTTCTACCAGTCTGAAGTCGGTGCCTCAGCACGAGCCAGCAGGAGTGATTGAAGCCATTTACTCGTATAGTTGTAGGTGAGGTAGACGATTATAGGTCCACTCCTGCTGGCTCGTGCTGAGGCACCGACTTCAGACTGGTAGAAAATTATTTTCATGGTTTTTTGTAGTCGGTTCTATTTTTTGTTATAAAATTTTTTTTTCACGCTTTTTAGTGTAAAAGATCTAAGATACAATAGTTTAATGTCAACTACTCGTCACCTTTTACGAAAAATTGCTTTTTCCGATGCAGAGACGTTCATTATTGAGGAGTCCTGGTGCTTCACCACCCATTCCATTTCACCACATGCGTTCCGAGGAGCATAAATTGCTTAGCAACTGTGTTAAAGCAATTGAAATTCAACCCATGAAATACTTGTTATTGAGTAGTAACTCCGATGGTCAACTGTGGTCTTCATCATCAGTTCCACTTCACCAAATGATGATTTTCAAGAGCAAATGCACGAGTTACTACTAAATATATCAAAATTACCATAGGTGTCCCTACAACATTTGAAGAGTTCCCTCGATTTCCTTAGGATCCAATCATCAGATCCTGATTCGGTGCTTATGGGACCTAATTGAAAGCATTCCTAGACGAACGCAAAAAAAAATTTTCAAATCGGTTCATAAATGACGGAGATCTGAGGTAACAAACATAAAAAAAAAAAAAAAAAAAAAAAAAAAAAAACATACAACCGAATTGATAACCTCCTCCTTTTTTGAAGTCGGTTAAAAATAAAGGATTGTAAATAGAAAGCCTATAGTGTTGGCTTGCTGCAAGAAGTCACTGAAGGAAAAAACACTAAGTAGACACAGTTTATAGCAGAAGTTTATAATTCATTTTAACTTAACTAATTTATGCGAAAGTTTACTTTTTCTAAAACGAATATTTATTTATAAACAAACAAATAATATGTAACAATAAATAACAGAAATAAATAATTAAAAGAAAAAAAAAACTATAACTAACTTACTCTAAACCTAAAAATCTGTATTTACAAATATCTCCCAAGTCGCTGCTATTGGGGAGGTTGCCCATAAGGCTGGCTGCGTTTCCTCGTTGTATGGCAATGCCAATACGTTTTTCTTAACTTTTCATAATTAAGCATTATTATAGCTTTAGCCCATGGTTTCGGCGCTGTACAACTTACATAACACACAACAGAAATACACGTACGTAAAGGAATTATAAATTTACTTTTTGTGGCCTTCGGCGCAGGGAAAAATAATGTAAAAAAAAAACATTCAAAACAAACTTTTAATAAAAATAAGAAATAATCTAAGCTGTTTATGAAGCCCATTTATTTATTTTATACCATAATGTACTGTACACACTTAGCAGTAAAAATTAACAGTGAAATAATAAAATGAAACTAAGAATGATACTAGAGACAAAAGTTGGTCCGCTTTTTCTGACATAAATTTTTAAATTCTATTATTATAAGTCCGAAAGTGTTTCTAATACAATTTTACATCATAATTATCATTATTTATGACTAGTGTTTGTTACTAACGATCAATAATCTGACATCTTTTTTATACAAATGGTTAATTTCTTTTTTTGAAATATAAATATTGTTTCATTATGTTTCATAATACATATTTTAATAACTTGTTTATTAATTATTCGACTAACAAACGTGAGAATCGCGTTAAGAAGCGAAGCACAACCACGAGGAATAGGAGCCTATAGTCCCATTAGATAAATAATGAATGAGAAAACACCAATAACTGTAATTATTTATGACTTCAAAACGTTTTATCACTATTCATTATCACTCCAGGATTAAGAATCCTTGTACGTTCTTAGTGATGAAATCATTAATAAAAAATATGATAACTGTCTGCTGAGCTGCCATGGTAGTCATAATTTTTATTGATCATAAAAGTTATGATGAAAAAAAGTGAACGAACAGTGCTGATAATGAAAACAAAGCGAAAGAATAAAATAGGACTAAGAATTTTATGCGAATCAATATGGACCCCACATAACTACATCACTAAAAGATAATGTGTTACAAAACAATATAAAGTGATGTCAGAACAAACAGAGAAACCTATGTAAGAACTATAAAAAAATCCTTGATTCCCTTTCGACGCTACCGTCGAAAATAGCGCCCCAGGAATAAAATAACGCCTCCGAAATGAATTATGAATGAACATTATGATAATTATAAGGGAGCAATAAAGTGGATCAACCTATCTCATTTGTGGTTTTCTGCCGGCCGGTAGTTATACAAAGAAGGCAATAAACCCGGTTATGCTGGCCAGTACCGGGCCTTGCTCCACGTAATCAAATAAGCCGAGTACAGCCAACGGATTTACGACCGACAAAGCAAATCCTTCTCCGGCTTACTTACATAAACACGTACACGTACGAAGAATAATAGCTAAAACATCATGAATGTGATGATTTAATAAATACCTCGATAAGGCCGCAAAGTTTATCAACACGCTGCGGTACCTATTTATCTATGACCCAGAACCAATGACCTTGCGAAGAAGATGGCCATATGATAGAAGATCGATGGGTACTGTAGCCGAGTACTATTATAGCAAATAGTTTTAGTAACAAAGCACTGAACTTTTAGTTTATTGACACATTCGTAGATTTTGGTATCTATCATAAAGTGTACCGCGGTTGAAACGCTTCACGAACTTAATCACCCATTGAGTGATAAAAACATAAATACCTGCACGTGTTAAGGATTTTACAAGAGAAGAGAGTGCTCCACGGGTCGAAAAAAGCGTTCTCATACTTAATTAAGCAGAAACTCACTTATTTTCACACCGGCAGCTTCCAAAACACTCTCATTAGTAACCGGAACATCTGTGTGCAAAAAGAAAAAAAAATAAGAAATGCAACTTAATGTTTATCACTGATTCAATAAGGCCCAATCCATTTCAAAGCAACCTTATAGGCTGACAAAGTAGTTTGTAGTTGACATGAAATGTATCCGTCGAGGAAATAATAACTAAATAAGTCCACGGCTACCCAAACTTCATAGATCTGTGCCAAATTTTAAACCAATCCGTTCACTAGACATAGATGAAATTCAACTCACAGTGTTCGACCCCCAAAAAACAAACATTGGAAGTTAAATAAAAGCTGTTTAAAACTCATTTGCAAAAGGACAATTATTTAAGTTAATAAAAAATACGAAAAAAAAGATTCGACGATTCGATCGATATAGGTATTGATCAATAGATTGAACTGATGTTGCCTTTTGACTTTTTCATAGATAAATAAAAAAAATGCGCACGCGCTACGATAATGAAAGCGGGTGGCTTGACTTTATGGAATTTTTCTTGGTCTTTTAAATTTTACATGCAATTGTCTGAAGTACATCATTGAAAAGTTAGCGACGCGGGAAATGAGTTTTGGTACATTCATTATACTCGTAGGTAAGAGATGCTTCGTTTTTTTATTTCGAAAAACAGGAATTCAAATGGTAAGTAAAAATTTCCGAGCATGTTTGAGACAACATATTTCATTGTACCTGATTGTCGAAATGTATATAAATTAATTATATACCAACCTATATTTCATTTTTCGCGGCTGAACGCCAAACGCGAAAGTAACTCTGTCTGTCTGACTGTGTGTTACCCTTTCACGCCTAAACTGCTAAAACGATTTAAGTGAACTTTGCCAAGGCAAATAGTTGGAGACCCTGAGGACATAATTATAGTTTTTATCCAGGGAAATTACATGGTTCCCAAGACAAATTCCCGGCCAAAAGCTAGTATAAAGTTAAGTCACTCTGTCTTTCTTTTTGTAAAACTTTCCTAGTATTGTTCTTTATTTCTAATTTTGAGCGTGACCGTACACATGTCGTGTAAATAATTCATATTGTGTCTTCTTGTAAGTTTTTGCGACACAGTCCTTCGAATTATCTTCTGAATATATGTAGTGACCAATCCATACTCCTTATTTATTATCATAAATATGAATAGTCGACGTATTCCTCTTTGTTGCCTTTTTACAACAAAACCCTTGAATCAAAATTAGTGAAACTTGCATATTTTGGTTAGACATAGCCTTTTTTTATTAGGAAAAAGCTTCTTTTAATTTCAGTTATGCGTAGATAATAGAAGAGCAGAACAATTTAAGTTAACCCATTAAATAAGCTTTGATATGTTTTAACCTCAGCACGTTTCTATAAGTAATTCTTGCATGCGAAATTTAACTCGCTTTCAATGATCGATTTGATTTGATTTTTGATAGTATTGAAAAACGTGTAATAGTTGCAACTAGACAAAATCGTGTTCTAAAAGAAAACTTTGTTGAATATAAAACAAGATCTTTGTTTTTTTTTTAAACCACTTACCAATAGTGAGAAAGTCATCGGTATCGTATCCGCTATCCTGTCTGGATGCTTGAATCGCTTCCCTGACAGAATCAACGAGCACGTGACCCAGGCATATTGGAGGTTCCCCAGTGGCTAAACCATTTGAAATATTAAATTCAACTTCATCACCACACAATTAAAAAAATATGCGTTAATTCAATATTCCACACGTGATTATTGACTCGAGAAAGCATGCGATGGATTATCGTCAGATTTTTTTAGTTAAATACCTAGTTGAATCAACTCTTGATATGACATAACTATACAATATTAACAGAAAACGGTACCTTTAGATCCCAATATTCCAACGGGATTTGGTCTATTTCGACTCAAATACACCCGAAAGTCGTGTGGGATATCTTTAGCACCTATAATGTGGTAGTTCCATGTTCGATCGGTGTAAATCTCACCCGAATGGTTATTAAATACCACTTGTTCAACCGACCACAGTGATAAAGATTGTATGAATGCTCCTTCAACCTGAAAGCATAATTTTAATCAAAAATATATTTCATTTATATACTTGCAAAGTTACTCTACGTCACAACGTAATCCATCCATAAATCTTATAACGTATGTGTATATAAGAAGGGACGAAGGATGAATGCGTAGATATAAAATTTTCTATTCTATTATCAGTCATGGAGCCCGTATGTAAATGATAAAAGTATATTCTCACCTGACCCACGTCTAGAGCCGGATTAAGGCTGCGTCCTACATCTTCGAATATGTCGGCGCGAACTATCCATTTTGTGCCGGTTAAAATGTCTATCTCGACTTCGGTTGTTGCAATACCAAAGATTGGATATTCCACTAAACGGGGATCATTTGGGCTGGCTTGGTAGTTAGCTTGGAGGAGTATACCCTGGAGATTGGCTTGGAAAACTACCTCTTCCCATGTGGCTGTTGGCATCGCTGCTCGAACTGGTGCTAATCTTAGTAGAATTTGCTGGCAACATCTTTGGACAGCTAACGCACAACACTCAGTTGTGATGCTCGAAGCCGTTGCAAAGTTATTGGGAGTTGCAAAACTGTAATGCGCTAAAATAGCTACTTTTTCAACTGGTATTTTAAATTCATTTGCAGCTACTTGTGCTATCTTAGTATTAATTCCTTGTCCTATTTCTATTCCTCCAATGTTTACTACGACGCTTCCATCGCCGTGACATATTGAAACTAAGGCTCCATAGTTGCCGAGGTATGCTGCTGGGAAAGCCATATTGTTCAGTCTCAAGGCGCGTTTTTTCCAGCGGTGCTTTAGGTTAAACTCTTTGATATATTCTTGTCGCTGGTAGTATTCAGTTTTATTCAAAAACATTGGAATAAAGTCTGGCAGCTGATTATCATTTATCCGATAGTTAGCAAAACGCACTTGAATTGGGTCTTTCTTTAATTCCACAGCTATATGTTCCATTATATGCTCTATGGCTGCGATACCTTCAAAAGCACCTAAAAAAAGAACGTCTTATGTGACTGAAAACATTTTTTTAATTTTTATATTTAGTACATTTATTTTGACTTACCAGGAGCTCTCATAAAACAATTCGTGGGAGCATCAGTAATGGGGCCAAACGAATCTATCTTCCAACGATCAGGGTTGTAACAATTTTTTATACTATCAGTGACGTAAGTATTTTCATTCTCATTCTTAGACATACCATCATTGACGTAAACTGTTGCGTCCATATATTGAATTTGACCATTTCCATCTACACCGACCTAAAAGTACCTACTTGTTAATGACTAGGAATATGGTCTAAATAATATTTGTTTTTTTAGCAATACACCTTGTTCAACAAAATCTGAGATTTATTAAAAAACGAGAAAGATTCTCGGATCACCGGATAGGGTTCGGACCTGTACATCCTGTAGTTTTACGCGCCAGAGGTGTTAAACCAACTAACTAGACTACCGGGAATTCGTCCAACCAGCCGACTTGCATACGTCAATAGTGAAGTGTGGTGTCATTACGATTCCTATTACGTTCCAAATTAGTCATTCGAATTCCGTCCGGCGACCCGAATTTTGTTCTTGTTTTTAATAAATTTTGCTTTTATTTTATTTCATTTTATCTCATGCTTTATTTCGTGATTAAATTACCTCATAATCTAGTCTTGAATCTGGTCTTTTTCCAGTTATTCGCATGATATCGGGCATTCGCATTGCCATCCGACAAGGTCTATTTAATTTGTATGCTGCAAGAGCAGTTGCGCATGTAGTAAACATTTGTCTAGCAATTTTGCAACCAAAAGCCCCTCCGCAGCGTCTTGTCCGAACAACTATTCTGTAATGAAACACAAAGAAAGTGCATTATTTATTTACGGGAATATCGTAACAATACATTTTTCGTCATACTTTATTTTGAGAAGTATTTTAAGTAAAACCAACGTATATTTATTTAGTTTTCGTAAGTTTTCGTGACTAAAAGTTGCCAATGATGCCTTATAAAAGTGAATACGTAGTAAAAAATAAATGTCTTTTTGTACGATCTTATGAAATCCTTAAAAAGACCAACCCGTACCTATTTGAATATTTGTTAACACTTTTAAAAAAATTAAATATCTTTATTATAGAACATTTAAGATTCCATAAAAATATACTGAGCAGTATAAAATTTAGCCCACTCTACAAACAAAATTACCTGTACTGCATACAATTGAGGGCTGGATTTTTGCCGCTCAGTATCTGGGGGCACGGCAGTGCCCCCGCCAAGTCGAGCAAAAAAAAACAAAGGCACGGCCGTACCATACTTTTCTCGAAGCCATTCAGGCTATTTTCAACACCCTGTATTTTTGTTATGGCTAAAGCTAGAACCCTGAATTTTCAGTTACCTATAGGGCCTAATGGGACTTAGATATATTATCAATAACATTCAGTTTGAACACGTAGATTAAGAACTATCACATGTTAAAGTTCCTCAGTTTTGTCACTGACATACCTATACACTGACTTTTGATCATCATAATTCTAAGGTACTTCTAGCAGACCCACAAGCTCCAAATTTTAAACATAATTAGTTTTTAGCCTACATGGTCACAGAAAAATCCAAAATGTTGCAATTTCAGTCACGTTTCAAAGTTATACAAACTGCACAAGTAAGTTTGTAATCCCATATAAATACTAGCGATTACAAAGTTACACAGCAATGACTTTATTGAACGTAGTCGTATTGTATACGTATTAATGTTGAGTCTTAATACCTGAGTAATGAAATTGTTTATCTTACTAATGTAATAAGTACCAAAGTTCGTTTGTTTGTGAATGTGTGTGCGATGCGAGTGGACGCGAGGATGGACGATGGAAATTGGAATATGGATGATGGACAATGGATAATGGTCGATGGACGATGGGTAGAAAATGGACGATGGACGATGGAGTGTGGACGATGGACGATGGGCGACGGACGATGGATCATCATCATCATCATCATCCCAGCATATATGCGTCCCACTGCTGGGCACAAGCCTCCTCTCAGAATAAGAGGGCTTGGGCCTTAGTTCCCACGCGAGCCCAGTGCGGACGATGGATGGTGGAGGATGAACGACGGACGACAGAAAACGACGGACGACGACGGATGACGGAAGTTAGACGGGCGAAAGACGAACGACCGACGAAAGATGATGGATGACGACGGAAGTTCGACGACAGACAATGACTGACGAGGGAAGTTCGACGACGGACGATGACGGACAACAGACGATGACAGACGACGGACGACGACAGACGACGAACGCCGACAAACGACGGACAACGAACGAATGACGATGGCGATGACGGACAAAAGACGAAGACCGACGACGGACAAGACAACGGACGACGGATGACGGACGACGACCGACGATCGACGACGGATGATGGAGGGTGGACGATGGACGATGTACGATGGACGACAGACGGTAGACGGACGACGGAAGTTCAACGATGGGCGACGATGGACGACGGACGACGACCGACGACCGACGACGACGACGACAACGACGACGACGACGACCGTCGGTACGGACGATGGACTGTAGACGATGAACGAGGATGGAAGATGGACGATAACCGAGGATAGACGATGGACGGAGGACGATAGACGAGAATGGATGATGGATAGTGGACGAGGATAGACGATGGATGGCACACGATGGACAAGGATGGACGATGGACGATAGTGGACGATGGACGATGAACGATGAACGAGAATGGACGATGGACGAGAATGGACGATGGACGATGAACGAGGATGGATGATGGACGATGGACAAGGAAGGATGAACAAATGAAGATAGTAATGCGTTATTACAAGAAGTAGTACCCGAAAAAAAAAGAACTGCCTACAAAAAGTGATGAGATCCCACCAAAAACATTACATGTAAAAAGCTGCAAGTCTCGCAACGCAATGCAGTTCTTGTAATGCTAAAAAGGTTTGAGATGCAATGTTATACCAAGTCGGTTATTTTTGTCAGTACCGGGGGGTTTCCATAGAACTCGATTTTCACCAACTTGCTTATTTTAAAACCATAGAAAAATACAGTTTATAGTTCTCAAATAAAGAGTAAACCAAATTATTTTTTAAACACATAATGACTTGGCCATCTCACTCAACCTTTAGTCATTCTCGTATTATGTGTATCACTCAAATTGCAAGGCTGGGGCTAGCGCTATCTTTAATTATAATTACTTTAAATAGCAGACGTTGATGATTATAATTCTTATGTCATTATGTAGCCTTGCGATGGCCAAGTCATTTATGTGTTTAAAAATAATTTGGTTTACTCTTTATTTGAGAACTACAAACTGTATTTTTCTATGGTTTTAAAATAAGCAAGTTGGTGAAAATCGAGTTCTATGGAAACCCCCCGGTACTGACAAAAATAACCGACTTGGTATAACATTGCATCTCAAACCTTTTTAGCATTACAAGAACTGCATTGCGTTGCGAGACTTGCAGCTTTTTACATGTAATGTTTTTGGTGGGATAGTTAATATTCTCCATTACATTGAAGCATCAATTTATATAAACTTACAAATTTTCGGGAATCTTGAGAAACTGCGCAATAGCTGCCTGAGTAATATCCATCCATTGAGACGCAGTGTCGATTTCGTATCCGTTATCTACTGGCCTTGTTATCGAGGTGTGCAATTCCATCATATGATGGTATTGTCGCGGCGAATAGAATTTTCCTTTTATCACTTTTTGAACGTTCGCACCTCTATCGGTTGGGGTTATTCCAGGATAAGGAACAAGCCTATTTTCTAGTGGTGGTGCTTCAATAGCATCTTGGATAGTGAAGATAACTGGTTTATTCGGTAAATTTTTATATTTTACTTTTACTAAATATGACACTTTATCGGCCAAAACCTGAGTTTCTGCGACGACTATCGCGACAGGTTGGTTGTAGTAGAATATTTTGTCACTTGCTAAGACCTCTTCATTTTCAAATAGCAATTGAAAATCTCCACGAACGATACTGTTTACTCCAGGAATATCTTTTGAAGTATATACGGCAATCACACCATCGATTTTCTGAAATGAACATAATATTTATATCAAACAATAAATACAATTAAATAAAAAAACCGGAAAGTTGTTTTTATTTCATGTTTTACCAGTGACAAAAGTTATGACCCCACTACGTATATTTTGTTTCATATTTAATTAAACTTATTTTTTTAATTTCACTCTACTTGCTGCCCTCTAGGTCCACACCTTCCTGAGAAAAAAATATCTTGACAGACACAAAAAACTGGACTGTCTTTGAGTGAGAAACTCTAAAAAATTACGTTGATAAACTCACCAAGACGTCGGAATAATCGATGGACTCTATCTCGCCTTTAGCAACAGTAGAAAGAACAAATGATGCAAAAACTTCATCTGTAATAGTAGGAACGTCGTCGGTGTATTTTGCTTCTCCCGCACATTGAATAAGGCCCTCTTTCTTCAAAAGTGGTTGGGTAATGGGGTAATCCGCTTTATTCGTGTCATACTCCTGATAACTGCGGCTTACAGGTGGTCTATCTTCATACGCTGTGGTTGCGCCTGATGCGTATTTTGGATCCAAAATCTCACTTGGGCAAAGTTTGATAATACACTGGTGGAATCATTTTAAATGATTAAAATAGATAAATTATGAAGGTATAAAAAATTCTGATTAGTTATGTTTTTAACTTTATTTTATATTCCTAAGTATAAATTACCTTGTAGAAAAGAGCTAGCGCCAGTTTTTTTCTGAAAAACGGCATCGGTTCTGGCGGATTAAGATCTGGGTTAATCTCCTTTTCCAAGCAATGCAGTGCTTCTTGCAATGTTTTATTTGTGAAAATGTTGCATCCAATTATAATTTTTTCTGTATCATGCGCATGCGTAAATGAAGGATTGATGCCTCCGTAAACAATTGATGCTTTTAGAACGATATGAGATTTGGGGTCCAATTTGAAGAGAAACGCAGAGTTCACCTCAGCATGCGCGTTTTGTTCTTTTGGTGAAATCTGAAAAGCATAATCCATACTCATTGATTCATTATAGAGTGTTTTAATACCTATACGATACCTATTAAGTATCAGTAGCGTAGTGCCGTGATAAATAAGTTATTGTATTACATAGAAATAATACTGCAGTAGGGGAGACCGGGGACAAAAGTAAAATTTTGCATTTATGCTCCGATTACTCGCTATCTATTATGTATATATATCTTTTGTGTATACTATATATATATGCGTCCATTTTTATTAAATTGAGTTCAATTTTATAGTTACAAGGCTTTGAAAAATAATTGACCATTGTTACTTTTGCGCTCTAGGGGTAGTAGGACGAAAGTAACATAGTTAGAATCGAAAGTAAAACCCATGAAACACCACTTTACAAAAGTGATCTGCATAACCTATGGTCACTTCTTTTTGTTAATGTAAGTTTAGGTACTTTAATGTTTGGAATTTACGATTTCTAATTTTTTCATACGTTCTTAGCAAAAAAGTAAATTTATTGCATAAAAATAACTTAAAAGACTCCATAAGCAATTTAATAAAGAAGTACAATTAGTAGTAGCCATATTGATATTATCGCCCTTAGGTATGATGAATAAGCGCCAAATAGATCAATCTTAAAATGTTATTTCAGGAGTGTAAAATCATGTTAGGACCTGTAATTTTACTTGAGGTTAAGCCTTAGGGTTTCAACCTGGTTACAAGCAGAGAAATGATATTTGCCAGCTCTGGAAGGCTGCATGTGGTGTTCTGATAACTGCATAACTCTACAAAGCCGTTGTTACTTTCAAGTTCAACCCACTGCAACTTTTGTCCCTGGTCTCCCCCATCTATTATACTTAGTCAGGTATTATTGTATATTTAAGAAATGTGTTCTCTACACTTGATTTCATTAAAAATGAAGTTTACCTTATATGTAACCAGCTGGTAATTTCGGGATAAAGGAGGTAATTTGATTTGAGTCATCACACGACCTTTTATATCTGTTTTAAGAAATTCTGTTAAGCTCATATCTGTCTGCTTAAGGGTCCGATCCACTGTAAATGTAAAATATATTGTAAGATTTGATAAACACAAAATACTTGTACGGCTGGTTACGGCGATAAATTTCAACTATTTATATGAAATCATAAAAGTTATCATAATGTTATAATCACTTGCCTAGTGTTACCACCGCTCCAATGCATGAAAACAGGACAAAAATATCTGACTGGAAATCAGGATGTTCGTGCTTTAATATTAAATTTCCAGCCAATGTGCCGATCTGCACAAAATAAAATAAAAACTGTTATTTCTGGCAGATATACATGATTAAGTACGAGTATTTGTATTCTCCGTCACAAACATTGGACTTGCCTAGGTGGTCAAGCATATCTGAAAACACACTTAAGTATTCGAATGACAATACAGTCTTGTGCAAATGTTGATGAGCACCTAGCTAGACGGCTCCGATGTTTATGTTGACGACATATTGACATGCAATACATGCAAGCTACCAAATCAGAATAGCCGAACCGTTTATAATTTTACGCTGTTTAAACAATGAAGAATTTCTTTCTTTTTGTTCTTTTTTTACATATGTTCAATATTTAGCTACACCTCAAAGGTAAAATTGTACTTTGCAATTTGTATAAAGATGCAATAAGGTGTCAATATCAGTATGCTAAAGGGACGAGTGCCGAGGAATAAAAAACCGCTAATATTATAGAGGTGCTATATTCAAGGTGGTCAATCGTACACTGAACTTATTATAAATTATGTCTAAAATTACACGATTCTAAGTTGATGCGTATGCAGAGGTGATTGACATTTCTAATGTTAGTGCAAAGAATAATGTGCATCGTTGCATAAAAATGTATATATTTGTACACAGTTTCATGCTAATAAATAAAAAGTAAAAAAAGTGAATATACCAATTTTAGAGCCATTATTTTTTACTAAACATTATTTATTATTCAAATTGGGAACTCACGTTTCGAACAGGAATATGAGCCACCTGTTCCAAATGTCTTCTTAAAATATTTAAGTACCAGAAATCATCATTTGATTTACTCAATTCATTAAAAAGGTTTATAGTATCCGTCAGAGTCATGTTAGCCCCAAGCACTAAATTCACGTCCACATAGTGAGAGCGCAACTCAATCACGTTGCTTATGTCTATCAACAACTTAGGGTAAAATTTTATAGGATATGCCCCTGAAAAATGATAAACAACACATATATTACAGAATAATAATCATGACATTAGTGATCAGCTGAGCAATTCTTATGCGTATCACTATGTTCTCCATAATTTCATTTGTCATAACGAAATTGTCATATAGTACTTAGGATGAAACCGTGCCGTTTTCAGGATTTTTCGAAATGTTATTTCACATATATTGAATGCAGTAGGTTTGATTAGTTTAGTAAAATTCTTACAAAAATACTTATTTCACTTTGACAACGGAAAATTATGGAAAACGATACGTTATTACATAAGGAATTTAGATAAACGATAGGAAACCTTCCTTACCTCTAGACGTATTACCACAAATTAACATATAATTCCCGTAACCATTTAATTGGTCAAGAGATTCAAAAATAGATTTGATAGTATTCACCGCATACCAGTATCTGCCATCAGAGAGTGATATTTTCTTAGGAAAAGCAACGTCTGAGCTCGTCGTTACTGCATTAACGACATACCAATCAGAATAATTGCTGGTACTCTCACAAATGCCGCCGCATTTCTTCCCTGATTTAGGACATACCAGATTATCGACATCTTCAATATCTTTTATTTTATTTATTATTTTTGGATCCGGATCTACCGCAAACGATTTGAACGCCTCAAGAATTGGCCGGTATCCCGTACATCGACAGAGATTGCTACCAAATGATTTTTCAACTTGCTTTTCAGTCAGATGGTGTTCACTACTTTGCACTAAACTGAAAATAAAATGTACTTTAAGGCAAAAATGATTTTTATTGTAGCTATAAATTAACTAGCTGTCATTTGAACTGACCTGTACATGCTCATAACAAAACCAGGGCTGCAGTAGCCGCATTGAGAGCCGAAGTAGTTGTCGAGCCGCTTTTGGATAATATTGTAGCCTTTGTTTCTACTTCCGATCCCTTCAACTGTAGTAATATCCCAGTCTTCACAAGATAAAACAGCTACTAAGCACTGGAATTGTGACGAGATACAAAATGTGAAACCTGATTAAAGCAATGACTTTGTAGTAATCATTTAATTTGATTCCTCTTTCATCTGTATTTGGTTTTAAGTGGGTGTCTGTGTGGGCGGAAGTGAGTCTTTAAGTTTCACATTTGAAGTCAGTAAATACTTCTATTTTAGGAAAACAGTATTTATGTATTTATAAAACCGTGGTAGTCTAGTGGTTTGACCTAATACTATGGCCTCTCGAGCAGAGGGTCGTAGATTCGATCCTGAGCTCGGCGCCTCTGAGTTTTTCTGAGAAATTACATTTGAAATTTACCATGAGTTTTACAGTGAAGGAAAACATCTTGAGGAAACCTGCACAAACAATGGTTTGTGTGAAGTTCCCGATCAGCACTTGGTCTCGCGTGGGAACTACGGCCCAGCCAGTCCTGTCGTTCTAAGAGGAGGCCCGTGCCCAGCAGTGGGTCGTACTGTTATATATAGATGATGATGAGATGATGATAACTTACCGAGTTGACGGAGAAGGTGACAAGTTCGCCCGTAGGCGGGCGGCGCGCGCGCACATTAACCACGCACGCGCCGCAGCCGCCTTCCAGGCACATGTACTTGGTCCCGCGCAGCTCCGCATGCCGTCGGATGAACTCGGTCAACGTCGTGTCAACCGATAACTCATGTCCGGCTGATACAAAAAGAAACAGTAAGCATCAAAAGTACCTAATACTAAAATTAATGGCACAACAATGACAATGACAGTTTTTTATGCTTTTTTCAAGATACTCTTAAGGTATAAGTATCAATAAGGTACCGGGTACTGATTCACCGTGGTCGAATTTTTATGCGCACAAGTAGTCACTATGTATACTTATCAATATAGGTACTTGCTCGCGCGCATAGAAATTCGACCACGATGAATCAATTAAAGAATAGATCATCAAAGTAAACGGTACAACAAAAATAAATTGAAAATGCTACATTTTTCAAGTTAAACAAAAAGTTTTTAAAACTTTAAAAAGAGAGAGAGGTACTTATGCCAACTTTGCCAATTACGTCTTACGGTATATATTTTTTACGACGTTATAGTACCACATTTTAATCTGGAATAACTCGCTGTTTTAGTTGGATAGTCTCATAATTAAAAAAAAAAAGTTTTCAGGCGAGCTATGCAAAACCAATATTTTTTCACTTCTTATGCTCGTAAAGTGTGTTTATGTTGGCTCTAGGCGACATTAAAAGAGTTTTATGTTCTAGTGCATAACGTAAAATTTTCGTCTAAGACCAAGCCAATTAGGTGTTAAAAATTCTATATATTTTTTAAATAATTTTTAATTTGTATGAAACCAAAAATTAATAAAATAAATTAATATAAATAAATATTATATTAGCAATGCATGAAAAATAAAAGGTTGTTATTTCATCTCCTCGCAATCGAAGTGAAAAGCAGAGTGTAACTCGAGCATTAAACCCATTTTCCCCTCAACGTGTCTATCCAGCCTCGCCATACCAAAAACTAAACTCTTCATAAACTATTTTTAACCATAGGTATGTTAGAAAAACACTATTTACTTTAGTGTTTATTTATCACTTTGACGTTTATGGTTTTTTGCCAAACACAAGCAAATCTTTATTAAATGTACATAATAAACAAACAGGTCTGCAAATTTTTATCAATACAAACCACTGTATTGTTTTCCGTTGATAGTGAAGAGCACTCTGTTCATTTTAAAAACATATCACAAACGTGTTAACAACACCAATAAATGTATACATGTAAGTGGTGGGCGCTAAAAATCATTAAACAGGAAAAAAATTAATAACAGGATGGTTGAGATGATTGGCGCAATTATCAGAATTAAGTTAACTAGTTTACGTTCATGTACTATTTCAATTGAGTAATTTACTTGATCTATTGCCTATAAATCAGTTGGGGTTTTCTATTTTTTTTTTCACATTGAAAACTAGGTTTTGTGAGTAGTTTTCAGCTAGATGATATTTTTTAATAATGTTTTAACAATTAGTTTTTGTTTTGGCATAAATTTAAAAAAAAACAGCCGTTATTTGAGTTGGACTGTTAGTTAAAAAATCAAACTGAGTAGATATACCCGTTTGAGTTCATATAGTACACTGCACAGCTTAACAATACGGTTCTTGCATAGGACCCCCATTCTTTTGTTTCCTTCTTTTTCTTTAACGGTTAAAAATACAACTCGGTATGATAATAGGTACTCGTAGACATAAATATACTCGTACCTACATGCATTATACATATTTACCTCAACAAACAACCAAACCAACTAAGCCTTAAACCAATCAAGCCTCAGTTGGTCTTAGGGACTTTAAACTTCAAAACGTTATACTTTAAACTTTGTAGGTATATAAAATTAAAAGTCCCATGTTTCATGTGGGTATAGATTATTGTTGTAGTGACAAAAATACAAATGTGTAAATTTCATCTTTTACAGTTCTCTAGATACAGCCTTGTGATAGACAGACAGACAAACAGAGGAACAGTAAAGCGCCGGTAATAAGGATCCGCTGATCACCCTTCCCGGGAACACTAAAACGATTTTATTAAAGTAGAAGATATCGAAAACTAATTTGTTTTTCCTAGATTAAGAATAAGACTTATAATTTCTGTGAAATACAAACTTAACCCTTATAGTTTCGCCATGTCTGTCTGTCTGTCTGTCTGTCCGTCCGTCCGCGGCTTTGCTCAGGGACTATCGATGCTAGAAAGCTGTAATTTGGCATGTATATATAGGTAAACTATGCCAACAAAACAGTACTATTAAAAATTAAAAAAAAAAAATATTAGGGTATCTCCCATAGACGTAAAGTGGCGGTGATTTTTTTTTTCTCATCCAACCCTATAGTGTGGGGTATCGTTGGATAGGTATTTTAAAACCATTAGAGGTTTGCTAAAACGATTTTTCGATTAAGTAATTTGCTTGCGCAATATTCAACTTTAAAGTGCAAATTTTCATAAAAATCGGGCGTCCCCCCCCCTCTAAAATCTAAACCGGTGGGTGGAAAAATTTGAAAAAATTCAGGGTGGTAGTCAGTATATCAAACTTCCAAGGAAAACTATAACGGCTAAATTTGCTTGAGAATTATTAGTAGTTTATGAGTAAATAGCAGCGTAAAGTATAAAATCCTATACATAAACTTGGAATATTCCGTATAAAATACGAAACCCTTAGAAAAATATTTCTTAATTTTTTCGTAATGGCTACGGAACCCTATTTAGGGCGTGTCCAACACGCTCTTGGCCGGTTTAATTTGCTTTTAAATTGTTCAAAGCCCTTGGTACGTGACCCTGACAAGTCGACTTATATCAGACTTGTGTCAACTTTATTTTCTATCATTGGAAGTAAAGTCAATTTATTTAGCATTTATTGGAGGGAATATTTTGCTACACAGTATTTCGTAACTATATGTTGCGAATTATTTCCTTTTAGATTGTATTAATGTGATAAAAGCAAAGGACGGTAGAATATCTATTTATGCTGGCTATAGACAGGACGAAATTTAAGGAGTCACCTACAAAGCTTCAGTAATGCAAAAGCAGTATTATAAGAGCACTATAGTAATCTAGATACTTAGTACAAAAATTACTCGATTGTGATAGAGGAGAGCGTATACCTTTACATTCCCGAATTTCATTTGCCCGAATTTCACTTGCCATACCAACGTTTGCCATAAAATATATAGAACCGTGCTTTTTTCAGGATTTTTTTAAATGTCATCATATAGAATGCAGTAGGTTAGGTTAGGTTAATTTAATATCAACTCTGAAGAAATTACTATTTCAGAAATAAATTACTTTATGGCAAATGAAAATTCTAGAAAATGATACATTCGGGCATATGAAGTTCGGGCAAACGATAGAGAACCAGAGGAGAGTGAGAGTAGTCAGAATGCTGCAAATTAAGATTGAATTTTGGAGTCTTTTTGTATTTTTTATTTCAACTTCCAAATTTTGTTACTTTTACGAAAAAATACTTTTTCTGGTTTTTCTGTGTATCTATATTTCAATTTGTATTTTCGATATAGAATGCTGCAAGTTTAAAACCAGTTTCAGAACAAACAAGTTTAATTGTTTCAATTTATGGATCTTGAAATCATCTAGTGATTATCGGTAAGTACAAATAAATAGGCGAAAAAACAACTTTGTCTTTCGTAACAATACTATGGTAAATATAAAAAGTAATTTGTTGCTTGCTTTGAACTTTATAAGGAGTACCTACGACTCGCACTTGCTTGATTTTTTTGAAATATCCTCGTTTTGTTTCATTGCAATTAATTTCAAATCGTGAAAGAATAACACAAACATGAAGCTTGGCCTCGCTTTTATCAGGCTTTTAATTAATTAATGAGTGTCTTTGACTACACGAGGCGAGAGGCGGACAATAAAAGAATTTTATCTCTATTGTTAAAAGGTTAGGTGTCTACCCTCGGTTTTTGAAAGCTGTGTAAAGATCATTACGAGCTCTCGCCTTACAGTTTAAATGCATTTCTCTGTTTACTCAGATTGCTGGAACATTTTTTGCTTCTTCTGTACGTGCATCCCAATGTTTGAGTTTAGTTAGCCAAATTAAGTTAGTTAAGGCAACCTAAGAGTACTTCGTTTTATTTAATTTGTCATTTTCTAAAGGGAATAATGGTTTTCTATTATTTATCCGAATTTCGAATACAATAATGTATCGTTTTACATACTTTTATCTGTCGTAAAATGATTTATTATCCTTTTTTAAATAGTTTTACGCGTAAACAAAATTACGGGCTAACAAGTAATTCAAAATGATGTTAGGTGAGAGTTTATGTCTTCCACCGTTTTTGTATTTAGATATGTAAGTGCAATACTATGTTTCCCGCTACATTATATCATAAGCTATTTATTTCGTAGGTACGAGTACTTAAGTATTTAAGGCTTGCAAAATTTTAGATGGTGTAAAACCCTCGACGAAAATTCAACAAATTTGCTTTCGCCGCGTGTTTTCCAACAGCAAAAATTATTACGCTGTAATCTGTGAAAGTATTTCAATTAAAATCCGCAGCACCATGTCAAGTCAGCGAAATACGCGAGAACCTTCCACATTAGAGTGTTGAAACCGAGATGTTTCAGTGACAATGAATATTAATATGCGGATTACGTTCCGGAAGACCTGCAGGGAAATAAACATAGCTGTAGGTACGACATGACACCATACGGAGATAAGCACCTTCGTCTAACTGTGTATTAACACCCACAAAGAGATTATTACTTTATTAGGCATGAAGCGCGGTCCGCGGCCTGCTGGAAAGATTGGAAAGGTTTTGAACACTGACCAATCACACAATCTTTATCGCACGAAACGTGTCGCTTTTCGTAACTAACTCTGATTTTAGTTGAAATACGGATAGGAGGTATAAGTTGTTTTATTCAAATTATTGATGAAATATCTTTAGGTTTCACGGATACATGGAAGATGACATTATTTGAAAGCGCGCGATACTAAGAGTGAGCTAACAGAAATTCGCTTGTGCCAATATGAAAAGTAATACGAATATACTTAGAAATTCTAAAATTGGAATGCGTATAATTGGCCGTCAGAAATCAAAGTACAATTCTGTGTCCAGAATGGCGATAGCTGGAATAATCAAATAAATAATGTAATCCAATATTGCGTACTAGTACCCTATTCTGAAAGCAAGCAATTTTCAGAGCACTTTGTTATTATCACCGTCATTTACTGCGACAAACTCTGATCTATAAATGAAAACTAGTCTATACAGGGTGACCAATCCAAATGGGTCAGTCGGGAGAAATCAGAAACTATGAGAGATAGCGAAATCTGTTCTTAGGAACCATGGCTTCGATTTTAGATTTAATGAAAATGGCCTTCAATTTTATTAATTTAACAACCATGCATAACCGGGAATTGAACCTGATCAAAACCTCTGTAAACTATGTTGTAAGTTCTGCACTATTATTCATTGTTATTGTCGATTGTGTGAATCATAAGTGAAAAGAAACACATTTGCAAGCTTTTACAGGACACGTTTTTACAGAACATTAATCTCGACCGTTCCACTTTTTCTGACAAGTTTGAAAATTGTTTAGTTTAGTTTATTTATTCACTCAACATAACAATTACATTATATAAATACATTAAGTCAGATTATATAACAATTTATGCTGAGATCGTCAAAACTTATGGTTTATGGTTTAAGATTATTTATTTCTCATAAGATTTACAAATCACTTACTGAGAAAACATATTTTTCTTAACAACTAAATTACATGCGCAAACGGTCATGCTAACAAAATCAATGTGGGTAGAAGAGAAATACAAACAAGCACAGTGAGTTAGATTGCAAGTATAAAATGCATGGTAAGTTACACTCTCATTTTAACTGTCGTTTAAATGTTAGTTAGAAATCTTATTACAGTTTTAAGTATAATGAAAGTGGCCTATAATTCTGAACAAATAATTAAATAACTTATTTAATGGGAAATCGAAAAAATAAAATTAATTGTAAGTATATCTAAATACATACATAATTTTCTGTTACATTAGTATTAAGCAAAATGTATGGATTTAACAAAAGTATTGAACACGAAACTACATTTATTTACTTTATACTAATAAAAATTTGTTAATAATTGACCAACTTACTATACCTACCTAGATTTCATACTAACGAAGTTAACATCCGATAAGTGTGATGTCACACGTGCGATCAACAATACACACATACACGCACAAGCAAATGTTACTTATATTATTGCTGTAAGCAGGAAGCCTTCAAAATATGCTGTTTCAATGCTTTCTTAAATATAACCAATGACACTGCTTCTTTGACATCCTTTGGCAATTTGTTGTAAAATTGTGCTCCTTCATAAACAATGGACTTCTTGCCATATAGCGTTCTATGTGGGCGGAGAAGTAAATTGTTTGCCTGTCTTGTCATCTTTTTTTGTATTTGTGCTCTTTTTGTAAAAGTTATATGACAATGAATGTTTTTGTTAATAATTTTTCTTACTAAAATACATGTATTATATATATAGGCTTGGGTTATATTTAGTATTTTTGTATCTTTGTAAATTTTTTTACTTGGTGTTAGATAATTATAGTTAAATAACAATTTTATAATTTTGTTCTGTGCAATTTGTAAGCTCCTTAAGTTAGACTTTGCAGCAGAACCCCATATTTCAATTAGATAATCGATATGTGGCTTTATGAGGGAATTATAGATAGTGTACCGGACATTCATTGGGAGACTACGAACGACTCCTCGCAAGGCGCCCGTAAGAGCTGTTATTTTTGAGCGCAACTTTTCTATGTGTGGTTTCCAGCTTAGTTTATCATCAAGGATCAGACCAAGGTATTTTTCTTGTTTTGTTTGGAGCAATACGACATTATTAATAGTTAACGGTGCATGGTTTGGAATAACTTTATTTTTAGCCGCAAACACTATATATTTGGTTTTAGATTCATTAATTGTTAACAAGTTATGCTGTAACCAGTTTTGCAGAATATTAAGGTCATTCTGAGCTTGCTCAAAAATAGTCTGTATCGAGTTTCCGAAATAGAACAGGCAGGTATCATCAGCATACAATGTTATATGTCCATGTAATCCTGCTTCATGAATATTATTCACGTAAATTAGAAACAGTAGGGGACCCAATATCGAGCCCTGAGGGACACCGCAAGTAACACGCTTAGGAACGCTTTTAAAGTTACCTATTTTAGTAATCTGGTGTCGATTACTCAAATAAGATTGTAGTAGCTTAAGTGCAGCTCCTGATATACCAATTGTCTTAAGTTTTTTTATTAGTAGCGAGTGACTAACGGTATCAAAAGCCTTCTTCAGGTCAATGAAGATACCTAACGCTATCTGTTTTTCGTCTATACTAACCTTAATTTTAGTAAGTAAGTCCGTAGTAGCAGAGAGAGTATTTGATTTAGCTCGGAACCCATATTGTTTATCAAAAAGAAAATTTATAGACTCTAGATATTCAGTTAGTCGCTGGTGAAGAATTTTTTCAAAAATTTTTGACATGACTGACAGAACAGAAATTGGACGGTGATTGCCCGGTTCTAATCTATCTCCAGATTTATAAACAGGAGTAACTTTTGCTACTTTTAAGGAGTCCGGAAAAGTACCCTTCTCAAGGCATCTATTAATACATTTACACAAATCACCACAGATTATATTTTTTACACATTTAACTATTTTTGTACTAATACATACATACATATAAAAATAAACAAAGATAAAAAACAACCAATAAAATACAATGTCAAAATAAATTAAATTGCTGCCGATTATACGCGATTAACCTTATCATCATAAGATCCTAATCTTTTAATGGTTATAATAGGATTATTGTTTATGTTTGAGCTGTACATAAGGACCCTAATCACGTGTTCAGGTGTGTTTACTTGCTCCTTGAAGTTCCTCAAGCATTCATAAAAGCTCGAATAAATTATCAGCGGGCTTTAAGTATCATACATAGTTCTAACCGATTTTTATAAAGAAAGAAAAGAAGTAAGTCTGAGTAAGAAGTAGGTCTGATATGATGTAAACTATTTTCATGCTTCTACGCGGGTGGAGTGGCGGGCAACAGCTAGTTATTTATATATTTACCCCTTCTTCATAGTATTAAAATAAACAAGGTTAACTACACAAGTATGCATGAGATTATTAGGTAGGTATAGCTCGCAACAAACCAAAAAAACCGGCCAGGAGCGTGTCGGACACGCCCAAGATAGGGGTTCCATAGCAGTTACGATGAAATCAAATAATATTTTTCTAAGGATTTTACTTGTAGGCAAGTACTTTACAATATAATGCAATACAAAGACTCTTTATTGTACACCAGAAATAGTAAGCTACTTTACCCAGATACCTTTACCTGGGTACTTTATTATGCTACTTTACCTAGATTTTAGAATAACTACAAAAATACTTTTTAAAACGGGTCCAAATAAAATGAGATAGTACCTAGGTTCTAATGTTTATCTTAAATTCGCAATCTAACCCCGGACGGGAAGTGTCAATAAAAGGTGTTGTCACGACCTTAAACATTCTGAGTTAGAACTATTTGAACTTTCGCAGAAGCCTCAGGCTATCCCGGTGAGCAAATAAATACCCAATAAAGGTCTTCCATGCATAGAAACAATTTTAACAATTCAAAAGGTCTGATATGTCCATGTAACAGTAAAGTTTGTGAGTAACGACAGATCCTCTTTTATGTAAAGGTGTATACGTCGAGGAGACTACATGTCGACTTAACAATGACGTTTGAAATGGGTCACCCGCGATACGACCAACTGAGGCATACCAAAACTTCGGCCCGAACAGGGAAAGTCAATTCAAACTGGGAACTTTTTTCAAAGAGCTTATGCGGTACTGAGAGGACCCTTTCCATTGATTTTCAACTTGAACGCTCTGCATTATTGTTTCGTCCCGACTTTTAATATTTTTTCAAGATCTTATTTTTTAAGGGACTTATTTGTTGCCGATTCTTTAGATTCCCACGGGTTTCATACATTTTTTAGAATTGAAGGCCCGATTCTTTGCAATCGCAAATTCATTGATTAATGAGCTTACCTTTTACATATTTATAAAAAACAGGGCTTTGTTTTTAGATGGTATTGTAATTTTTAGAAATTAAGTATTGACCTCGAATTTCAAGTTTAGACCTTGAGGGTTCTTACTTATAACAAAAGATGTAATCAAATTTAGCGAACCAAAGCCTGCCGAAAAGCAACGAGGCATCACGCGTCCCATCTACTCATATAAAATGTTAGAATCTTTTAAGTTAACTACAGGAGACATTAAAATATATTTGGAAGGTAAGTGGCACCGAATTATTTTCTGCAAAACTAGGGTATTATTGACTTCTACTGTTAGTTAATAACTAGTAGTGCAGTCAAAAGATTTATGTTTCTAGTAAATGAACTGCATTAGGTGTTTTAAAGTAACTTGATCTGGAATATTTCAGCAGATAATTGGGTTTAGTTGAATGAACCGCCTTGTAAAGGTTACATTAAAATGTAGAGACGTCTTTTGCGCTCTACATTTTGAACAGCGATCAATGCATGGAAAAGTCTGTCAGTCACCATAAAAAAGCACAAGGTCAAATAAACCCAATATAAAGCCAACCCAATATGTAAAGGTAGGTAGTTACATAGTTTTCTGTTAGAATTCAATTCTCTTAATGCCGATAAAGAAGCTTTGAGAATCGGTTAATGATTACGTGGGCTTAGTCGAGAGCGGCGAAAAGAGATCACGAGATATCAACAGTGGATCCCTGCATCACGAAATTAATTACGTGTATAGCATTCCACCTCTTTCATATTCCATGCGCGGAGCCAACACAACAACAAATAACGCTGTATCGTCAATGTAATTCATAGCTTATTTGGAAATAATAGGGTTAATTGATTAAATACATGATACTTGTTAGTGTCAGTTTAATAATAAAATCATTTGTTGCCACAGAAAATAAGAGTACACAGTAAAAAAAAAACAATTTCACGTAAGTAGGTGGCAATGGGCTCAGGCTCAGCATAAGCTGCGAGCAAAAGAAACTTGCAGCACTGATTTTCAGCCTGCGCCCGCCCCACAGCGCAAAAATTAATTCTAGTAAGAATTTAGTAGTTACTTATTTAAGTATTTTTTGTGACATTAAAAAAGTATTTTTGTCCGTAAATCATAATTTTTCATCGGTCTATAGACAAGTAAATAAAAAAAAAACTATTAATCTTTGGCCGTGCTAAACTTAGCTGAGAATAAAAATTAGAAATAGAGTAACAACTTGCATGTTCCACAGCGATGGAAATGGAAAATTACGCTATTAAAATGTGACTGAAATTGAAGAAAACTATTTCTTATTTCATCGTTCTCATTCCATACATTTCATTTTTAATAATCGTAGTGGAGTTTCATCTTTCGATAATAGAGAAAAGATGCTCTAGGTATGTTTTGTCATCATTGTCAGACAGATTATATCTCGTATATTTACTTATGAAGATTCCGCGGTGCTATCTATTACAAAGCCTCTACTCGCTTGTCCCTGGAATGAGCTGAATAATGAATGCTCACCACGCGGGCCGCGTTGGCCCGCTTTTTAATATTTCAAGTTCATTCTGTGCCCTACATTTTAAAAGTGTGACACAATTTGAGCCACCTTTAATACTTATCCCTGTGCTTTACATATTTTAGCGTATAATATACATAATTATAAATTAAAATTTTCAGCACACGTCGCCTCTTATCATTAAATGAAAGATAAAATGTTGTAGTTCTCACGCTGAAACAGAATGAATTGAGTACTCTACCAAATACGAAAACATACACTACTAGGTGTAGCCGCAGCATTGTCTGCGTCCCCTGAGTATTTACTGTCCATTTTCCCGCGAGTAAAAGTAACCTACGTTACTTACCTTTTTGCAGGTGAAAGATTTTTCTAAATTGATGAAGCAATTTCCTTCTAGTAAGAATAAGAACGTTTGTACATTATACAATCCGATATCGGTATCGGACGGCGCGCGGCGATACGATATCGGGGCAACTAAAATGTATGAAATATGTACCTGTCTTTTAGATTATCCGGTCCGATATCGGATCATATTTCGTACATTTTACTTGCCCCGATATCGTATCGGCATCCGATACCGATAACAGGTCGGATAATCTGAAAACGCTCTTACGAATTTATCAATGAATGCCATAACATAAGCAAATAATTAAAATCAAAGAAATAACCAAGGAACAAAACTAGTGGATTAAAGAACCGTATTTTTACAAAATAAAACTGAATAGTTAGTCAATATACGAGTATCAATAGATAAAATTCCATGTAAATCCGGGAATTAAATTCTAACACTTTTTTGACTAATAAACAACCAGTCTTTACAAATATTGGCCTTAAATTAGTAAAGTATAGTCTGTCATGTTTGAAAAGCCATACGAAATTGTGTACCGACTGAAAGCAACAAGGTACAAAAGTGATCACTTATTTATAACGTTGACTGTACTACCTAGAACCTGCAACCTTGCTATTACGCGTCCACGTGCGACACAATATGTTTCTAGATCGTTGACAGGGACCTCCACTCAAAAATTTACTTGCAGGGATCCCTTAAAAAAATAAGTTCGCGGTCGCTGGTTCGCGGAAATAGAATCTCAATATTTGTTTTTATTTTATTACATTATTCTATGTATTAAAAAATGTACCTATTGTGTTAAAAATGTAAACTTTAATAATACCATAGTAAAATTTATCCTTTTACTATGAGGCACAACTTTGCGGAGGTATGTATTAACATACCTCCGCAAAGTTGTGCCTGATATTTATTAGTTATAAAAATGTAGACTGTGATTTAAAATATAAACAACGTTATATAGAATAGAAATGTGAGAGAATGAGGGAATAATGAAGGTCGCCCACCTCGACCGGAAGCCATTCCTCCGTCGCACGCCGTTCCGGTGCGACGATATCCGGTGCAGCTCAATTTCCTGGACCGTTCAAATTCTCTACCAGTTTTTATTTGTCCTCCTGATTTTTGAGAATCCGTTCAAATAGGATTTTAACCAGTTTACACGCCCTTTATCTGTATGTATGTATATGTATATGTAAGGGTGAAGTCAGACGAGCGTATTTTTAGGGTTCCGGAGCCAAAATGGCAAAAACGGAACCCTTATAGTTTCGCCATGTCTGTCTGTCTGTCCGTCTGTCTGTCTGTCTGTCTGTCTGTCCGTCCGCGGCTTTGCTCAGGGACTATCAATGCTAGAAAGCTGTAATTTTGCACGGATATATAGGTAAACTATGCCGACAAAATAGTACAATTAAAAAATCAAAAACAATTTTTTTTAGGGTACCTCCCATAGACGTAAAGTGGCGGTGATTTTTTTTTTCTCATCCAACCCTATAGTGTGGGGTATCGTTGGATAGGTATTTTAAAACCATTAGGGGTTTGCTAAAACGATTTTTCGATTCAGTAAAGCGTTTGCGAAATATTCAACTTTAAAGTGCAAATTTTCATTAAAATCGAGCGTCCCCCCCCCTCTAAAATCTAAACCGGTGGGTGGAAAAATTTTAAAAAATTCAGGATGATAGTCAGTATATCAAACTTTCAAGGAAAACTATAACGACTATGTTTGCTTGAGAATTATTAGTAGTTTATGAGTAAATAGCAGCGTAAGGTATAAAATATACCTAAACTTGGATATTTCCGTATAAAATACGAAATCCTTAGAAAAATATTACTTAATTTTTTCGTAATGGCTACGGAACCCTATTTTGGGCGTGTCCGACACGCTCTTGGCCGGTTTTTTTTAATTTTGAGGCGCATATTTCCGGTCGCGTAATTTTAATCCTATTTGTGTACAGCTCATTTTTAGTCGCTATGTGGTACAATCTGGACTTTGATATAATATTTTATAAAATTTTATTGTTCGTTGCTGCTGGCACTCGATTGCCTTGTTCTTAGACAAACGTGTTACCTTATGCACTCTAGTGCATTAGGTAAAAAAATGTTTAAATGATTTTTCTACTGCTCACTTCCAGCATAAATACAAATTGTACATGTGTTTTTTTAGATAAATTTTTATGATCCATCGTCCACTTTACAAAAGGGGATATGTCAATACAAATGTCAACACTTCTTGATTGATATTAAATTTCAAATTCTTATAATTACCATAGTAAAAGACACTTACTATGTAATTACGTAACCAATAATACGGAACTCATGGCGCGCGACTTCCTTCCCTTGCCGCACTCTTTTTCCATGCCATTTTTATCTCGACTGTTATCACGAGATGCGTATTCGAGAAGCCCGTATGGGCTCGTAGCACCTACAACACGCTGGCCTACTTTCTTTTCAGATGGAGACCACACCGGGACGTGGAGCGCCAGCTGCCCAATAAACTTAAACGACGAATCGCACTGAGATAAGCCATTTTGCGAAATTAGATTGCAAGTTGTTCGTACGACGGGAACTTTGAAAAGACCTTTGAAATTGTGGTGGTAATCATGTGGTAATGTAGCATATGTGTGAAAAATATACACACATTTTAAGTGGAACATAATAATGTGTAGGTATGTCCGTAGTATAAATTTCAAGTTCATTTTTAATGTTGTCTCTAGCTCGTTAAAAGTAGCCTTTGCCCGCAAATGTATGTTTAATTTTCGTGTCACAATGGAAAACGTTAATGGAAATTATGACTACCTAACTAAGCTAACGCAGCTTTAACGGTGTGCAACTTTTTGGTCTTCGCCCCGCTACTAAATTCTGCTGTATGAGTGTGTAAAAAATCGATCGTTACCTTCTAACAAACAAAACACTACTGTAACAACTTACTTCCATTAAAAATCAAAACAAATAAGAGAAAACTATATGGAAAAACATTTACGACAGTTTTGTAAAAAGTCATGGCTGTCACATTTGCCGTCATTGTCAAATGTATTATTGATATTTTACTACAGGAAACATCTTTTCGAACACAGTTCTCATTTTATTTATATACGTGTGCGCTAAGTAATAAGTGATGCCGTGGGGTTGGGAGTGCAGGGCCAAGTTAGTGAAGCAATTGCCGGCCAAGCCGACAGAGCCGCGCGTGCCGTCCTCTGGGGTCGCCCGCGAGCCCGGCCCACAAAAATATGACTTGCCGGAGATATTTTGTAAGATAAATATTATACCTAGTATAATACAATTGTTACCGTTAAAAAAAACTTTCAGTTATGTTATTGGTTAACTTGTGCAAATCGTCCACAATCGCGTCGTAGAATACTCACGTCATGCATGCTTTACGTTCTTTAGTTCAAGTGCTATCTGCTCTAAATCTGCATTAAAAATCGTGCAAGTTACATTACGTTGCGGCACTCGATAAACCACTTCGTACTCGTTCGATTTACAGCCTCGCAATGTAATGCAACTTGCTCGACTTTTAGTGCAGCAAACGGGCTTAAGACCAACTTAGTAGTGAGATGATAGTGAATATTTTTTTATAAACGTTACACCTACTAATAGCTTTATCGCTTTAGTCTGAAACAAAGTGCTGTGCCTACTTTAGTGCAAGCCAATACGCATAATCAGACAATATATTCATAAAACCCGTCAATCCCAAGTGCCCCAGCGATCCGTGCGGTGAACCAGACAGACGGGTGTCCGGCCCTTCTACCCAGCTCACGGCTTACTGCTAAATTACAAATAATGGCTTCATATTCATAGGCAAGGCACATAATTAATTCCCTTATGGCAATGAACTTACATTGTATTATGTGCTCGGGTTTTTAGAGATACCTACATACATAATATGTCTAATTTAAAGAAGGATGGACTGCAGTAAATGCACTGTTTTTATGGAAACCGCTACTTGTAGTCTTTTTAGGTTAAGATCTCCTTTGAGATACGCTTGCTACCTGCTAGAAAGCCGCATATTTGAAAGGCCTTCATTCGCTCCAGGTGGCAAGGGCTTCGGGAAAATCAAGCGTGCTCCGGCCTACACCTTCGGTCACGTCACGCCGGCCACGTTTGCTAAACCCGTTGCCAAGCCATACGCACCGATTTTCAATATCCGAGGAATGGGCAGAAAAGGTAAAAAATAATAAAAACTCGCAGCGTTTTTAAAGTCTTTAATCTTCAACTTTGTTCATTATACAAAAGAACACCTACTTCTGCAGGTTTTTACGTTTACAAAACTCTCGGCGCCGCTAAATCAGGGTCGGAAAGAAATTTTCTGTTAAATAAAAGACGCAAAAAGATAAAAAAGAAAGAGGGCAAAATGTTACGCCCCTAAACAACTGTCATCGCTTTACTTAATTATCCGTTTACGAAATTTGGACAAATTTGTTAGCCGTTTTTGTGGGAATTCGGATTTGTTTAGTTTATTAACCAGTCAACGACATAGGTATAGTAAAATGAAATAGAAGAGTTTTGTAACGATAAAATAAATAAGAAATGAAAAAAAAAAGAAATGGAATAGATATGGAATGGATGGGTAGATAAAAAATGGTTATTGTACATAGCATATCGTATTTACACAGATATTTGATCTCCTACATGAACATTATCTGTAATTATAATTAATTCCACAGACTTTATTTTCATACAAATTCTGTTAGCTATGGTCTTTCTTTTATACTATTAACAATCCAGTATATCGTGTGTCCTTTTCGCGTTCCGCACGTTTGTCGTTACGTGAACTAGAGATGAGTAAATCCGGATCTGAAGATTCAGAGTCATATCCTTAAGCGGATCCGATTCCCTTATTGACTCGTTTCAAATCTTATTGACTTCGAGGAGTTACTAACTCCGACCAACCTATTAGATAGAGCGATTCGCGATCGGCGATTCAGCACTCACTTTATTTTCATTCAATCACGTCGGATCGGATCGGATATGTGCCGTCTCGCTCACTCTAAAGGCATTTAATACAAGAGGAAGAGGGATAGCATGATACCAATTTCAGAGCCGCTCCCCGGAGTCAGTTCGCCAGTAGTAAGTATATCCGAAGAATGGATCCGAAGTGACTCACAGTTCAAAAGAGTCATAAGGAACAATCAGTACTTCAGCACCTCAGATCCGGATCGGTTCAGTACCTCGGTACCGAACCCGTCCGGATCGGCCATAGACAAACTAATAATCGCTCGAAAGAACGGTGTCAATAAAGGAGTCGGAGTCCATTAGCGGATTCGGATCCCTTGTCGGAGTCGAGATTACCCTGTCTAACGTGAACCACAGACACGACTTACAAATCGAAGTATTACCATTATGGAGCAGGAGTTAGTCTGTACGCCTTTGTATTTAAAAAATAAATAAACCTGATGTTGTTTTGTCTAACACACGGGTGCTTGCTATCCTATTTACAACCTTAATTTTCTATCTTCATACCGTTTGGTGGAAAGAAATGGTAAAAACAATCTCTAAAAACTCGGAATGAGTCAGTTGCACAATATAGCCTCGAGTATATGTCCTATTGTGTATTGGTTACTCAGTAATTTTCTTTCTATGTACCTACCAGTTTTCTGTGCCTACTTATCACTTACTATTGTGGTGTTTCATTTAATTGTGTTGTATTGTATATCTATCAACAGGTCAATTCAAAGTAACGCACGGGGTGGTGGGGTGTCAGTTCGAAACGCCGGGCGACCGCGGGCGCAAGCCAGGGCCGGCTGCGTACGCGCCGCGTACCGGGCCGCGCTACAAGCGCCCGCCCGCCTACAGCTGCCGCCCGCCCGCGCGCCCGCCCTACCAGGCCTGGGACCAGTGGACGCCTCCGCCCAACATGTACTTGCCACCTATGATGAGCAAGTATGTGTACAACAGGGACCTCTTACACGACTTCGCCCACACACCACACACGATACCGCATACACGATTACACTGTTTAGATATCTCTGGGCTTTAATTTAAAAAAAAAACTATCCAGGGATATTTAATTATTATACATATATTTAGTAAAATTTTTCAACAAACATGATGTTTTAATACAGCGAAAATAATGAAGTAATTAAAAACCGATACATGGAAAATGGAAAGTAGCAAAAGTGTAACATTATTTCTGTTGTGAAATATTTGCCTATATTTTACTTTTTAATTTCGTGGGTATTCTGACATTTCTCGGTAAAAAAAAAATACCAGTGAAACTTCATTCCTTAAAAAATCTTTATCAAATTGATTACACACATTCTTATAGGTCATATTTTAATAATTTCTTGCGGCTTCATTATTTAATACTTTGTTGATCAGTGATCTGCGATTATTATTATATACTTTCCTTTATTACCGCAGAAAACCCCCTGCATACACTCTTGGCTACATGGCAAGAGACATCAAACCACAAGACTTGCCCGGTCCTGGCGAACATGAACCTAATTTCAACTATGTAAAAAGAACAAAACCAGCTTACACCTTCGGTCACCCGTTCAAGACTCCGAAACCACCAACAGTTCCTCCACCCAACCGATACTGTGTTAAAAAGGTAATACACTGTAGAACAATGAAAACAAGTCGGTTTCTATTTACAGCATAGACTCTCAACCTGGGCGATAACGCCTCCTTGCGAGCGTTGAAGGCTTTTGGGGTGCAGTAATAGTAGAACGCTCACAAAAAACTAGGTGTTGTTACTCAGTAATTAGGAACTTGAGGCGGCTTGTGCCCTGCATTAGACATACATAATGATGATAATGATTAAAAAAATTAAGAGCTTTAGGAAAAAAAGCACAAAGTGAGCCATCAAGTATTCATCGCTTTTGACCATTATATTCTCCTTGTCAACCTGTACCCTACCTACGGGTATGGCAACCTCTAAGCAAAGGAATAAATACTTACTCTTGTATTTATTCCTTTACTTACAGGTTGCCGTATAATAGCAACTAGCTATTGTATCCATATAATTTATGCTACGGATATATTTCGACGGGTGAAAGGCTATTTGTATTAAGCGACAACGTATTCCTATGTCGCTTAAAACAAATAGCCCGGAAACCGTCGATTTAATAAAGCACAAACTTCTTTTTGTTCAAAATAATGTAACTAGATTAGAGATTAGTCAAATGTACTCATTGTGTTACATCTATCCTAGGCTTGGCTGTTCGAGAGATTTCATTACATTTTTATAAGCAAATCATCTCAATCGAGACTTGGCACGTACTTTACATCATGTTTTTGTAGAATATTGTTTACCATAATCCTTAACGTTAAGGCATGTTCCTAACATTAGTCGTCTTGGCGGAATTCCAAGACATTTTTAACGCTACGTCACGAAGTTTGGAATAGGCCATAACTTTACATATTTCAGTGAGCTGTTACTTCGTCATTAATAAACTTATTAATCTTTTTGCACGAACATTGTCATGAATAGCAAATATTGGCGCGGCACACAAGCTCACTCCATTTTAGTGATCGATCGCTCCTATGCGAGATATTTTAGCCCTTAACATAGCCTGTTATGTTGAATCTGTTTGTTGTTAAAGCTATATTATGTTAGTGGTGGGTAAAGTTAATGGCGGTCGCATTTCTTGTTTTTCTAACTACGCTATTCGTATATCACGAAACGTTCCTTAATTTAACAATAAGTTTGAATGCAGAACCCGATCCCGACTCCATCGTTTGGCATCCGTCACAGCCAGTACATGGGAGAACAAGCAGTATACCTCAAATCTTCTAAATTGGACCTCATCGCCAACACCGACTAGCAGTAACAAGTTTATGAGTATTTTTGATCTGTAGTTATTTTTTAATATTCTAATTTTAGTCATAAATAATGTAGCATTCATTAGAATTGTTTGATTTTCATACGAAAACCCATACTAAGAGTTTCAAGTTGCGATTGGTTTTGCTGACAACTTCACTTGTTGTCAGTATCAAATGTTGCTACTTATTTACTCAGTGTGTATTTTTCTTTTAGTGTTATCGTCATTTTTAAGTATTAGGTACATTAGATTTTGAGCATAAGTACATTAATTTTGTAAATACGCCTTTGTGGCATGAACATTTTTAGGGTTCCGTAGCTCAATGGAAAAAAATGGAACCCTTATGTATTCGTCATGCCTGTTTGTCTGTCCGTCCGTATGTCACAGGCACTTTTTTCCGAAACTAAGGACTATACTGCTGAAACTTGGTAAGTAGATATACTCTGTGAACCGCATTAAGATTTTCACACAAAAAAAAACGCAAAAAATTTTGGGGGTTCGCCATACTTGGAACTGAAACTCAAATTTTTTTTTCATAAAACTCATACATGTGGGATATCTATCCCCCGAAAACTTCTAAAATAAAAGAATGATAAAAATAAAAAAATATATATGATGTAGTACCATGGAAACTTCTACCGAAAATTAGTTTGAATGAGATCTAGTAAGTAGTTTTTTTTAATACGTCATAAATCGTAAATCGCAATTTAACTTTCATTCAAT
This sequence comes from Choristoneura rosaceana, assembly GCA_037349165.1. Lineage (NCBI taxonomy): Eukaryota > Metazoa > Arthropoda > Insecta > Lepidoptera > Tortricidae > Choristoneura > Choristoneura rosaceana. The sequence goes on from JAZBNJ010000026.1 coordinate 8,052,582, forward strand.
CAACTCAAACATAAACACCGATCAAAGTTACAACAAACTACAAAGACTTTTATATTATGTTACTTGCTGCTACGGAACCCTTCATGAGCGAGTCCGATTCGCACTTGGCCGCTTTTTGTCTTTCTAGATGGCGCCACTGTTGCGTGAGGTTTTCAACGTCTGTTATTACGGACCTGAAAACAAAGTTTAGATTAAAATCATATTTAATACATCTTAAAACCGTACCATAAAAATATCGAGCAAGCACAGTCTTGCGTAATCCCGTTTTGTTCGAAAAAAAGGGGAGGACAAAAGTTTTCGAAAGACAAAACTGTCTCAAAACACAGACATTCATTGCCCCTTATCGCATAATTGCCATAATTAACTTCAGGCAATGCAAAATATTCAGAAAATTATTCTAATTATACATAACCCCGCGTAGCTCACCCAAAAACTATGAGATTTGATATTTCTGTTTTCTGAGACCTCACGCTACACCAGCGCCTCTAGCGTAGGTATTTTCCAGTTACAACGGACTCGCGCAACCCATCTCGCGATTAGGGAAATAAAATAACAAAGTCACGGCAGTCTTGACTCGACAATGCCTGAAAGAAAACTCCAGATAAAATTAGTTCCATGTAATATTTCACTTCCAAGAAACAATTTATTTTCCACGGTAAATCCTAGCTATGCTTAAATTAAAGCTATTTACAGTAAGTCTACTTAATGGTCTACTGTGTGCCCCGCTAGGTTTTGTCAGGTAAAACATGGTTTTGCCACAAAATACTTAAACGTTTTTAAACATACCGAAAATTACATTTTTGTATGAAAAGTGTATGCTTAAACAAGCACATTTCCAATAACTGCCTAAGTTTTTGTAGTAACATGTAAGGCATTTATAACCCTGTTTAACTACTCGTAGTAGGCATGTGCGAAAGGGATGCTTGCTGTATGTTCGTGATAAACGCTAACATAGATAATATTTAGATTAGTTTAGGCGTAGCTTTACTATCTATAGATATCAATGAACTATAAAAAATTTACCTCGCTTCTCCGTTACCAACCGTGTACTTACCTTAGTTTTGTTTGGCAATGGTGTAAGCTCGGATGTTAGTAACTTTGACAATGAACCCGTAAAGAGTTCGAAACGGTTATCATTTTATTTGGTGTTTATAATAGTTTTAATGAGGAAGAAGAAGAGGTCAAGTTCTACTCTACATGTATATGGGTCGCACAAACGTATATATAGAGCTCGTTTGGTAACGGAGAAAAAAGGTAAAAATACCAACTAGATGTTGCCCGTGAGCAATGTGAGGTCCACATAGAATTCAATTATAGCTACTTATCCCGCGGGAACTATGTAATTTTCGGGGATAAAAATTATTCGATGTGATATGTGTGTGGTACTGTGACTATCTGTATACCTACCGAATTTCATCTAAATTGGTTCAGCGGTTTAGACATGTCATGTACTTAGGTATTTTCGTATCTTCAATATTAGTAATAGTGGGATACCGGTGCCGACAAAATATTTTAAGAAATTGTGTTTCATATTTTTACGAACTGTAATTAAATACTGGAGACAGTTGTAAACTTGTGACAACTTTTTACTCTAAATTGATTCAAAAAGTAGTTGTGGAGAGATGGTGCAGATATAAAGCACTGTTTAATGCTTAAAGCGCCTTCCACAAAACGACACAGGCGCGGCCGCGCGGCGAGCATTAAAACGCGATCAAAGTTAATTTCGAAAAGTTTTATTCAAAGTCAGCCACTGGTCTGATTTGTATGCAAGGGGGCCGAACGGCCACTGTGACACAGCCTCGCCTGCTTGCTTCTACGGCTACCGAGCCACTTAAAAAGTTTCCATTTTTTTCATGCATTTCATATTGTTGTCGTCGCTTTCTCCATTTCGCTTGCAAGAAATATAGAACTTTATAAGAAGCTTGTTTAAACGGTCTTTTTGCTGCTGTCTCATAATTTACCTTTTTGCTTAGAACCATTTCATAGGAAATGGAATTGAAACAATTTACTTCCCAGTTACGCGCTGGAAAGTGTTTTACTGGATCATATAACTGTAAAATAGCTTCGATTAATTTCTGTGTCAAAAAGTTTAGATGTAATATCACGTTGCAAGTTTCAATGTGAATTGCTCTACGAATTGAGGGATTCTCCTATTATGATCCTAATACGCAAAATTGCCACCAATAATATGTACCTACCTACTACGGTACAGTTTTTATTTTTAACTAGCTTTTGCCCGCGACTTCGTCCGCGTGTACTTTAGTTATCAGGCTATATGTTTTATTTAATGAACCTCCATATTGTATGAAAAACCCCCTCCCTTATTGAAGTCGTCAACACCATACGGATCATTTTAAATGGTGACCAGCCATATTTTTAGTGTAGAAATAAGGAAGTCTCATAAAAACTCCCCCCTTATAAGTCGAAAGCTACTTCTTCTTTCTTTATCTATGCCTACGGAGATAATTTTTATTTGTTATCAGGACCCTTAATACCAATAGGTATATGTATACTTACCTAATAGCAATTTTCATACTGCTAAGTCCAGAAATCAGAAAATTTCAATACAAACTTCACCCCCCATTTTACCCTTTTAGGGGTAATTTTATCCATTTCACCTACATAGATAGTTTTTAATTATAATCGAAAACTTGTATACCTATATTTTTCATATAGGTATCTAAATCCAGAAATGAGACAATTGCCATATAATCTTTACCCCCCATTTTACACCTTTAGGGGATAATTTTATCTATTTCACCTACACAGATAATTTTAAATTGTAATCGAGAACTTGTATACCTATTTTCATACTTCTAAGTCCAGAAATGAGAAAATTTCCATATAATCTTTACCCTCCATTTTATCCCTTTAGGGGGAATTTTATCCATTTCATCTGGACAGATAATTTTTAATTGTAATCGAGAACTTAAACACCTATTTTCATAGTTCTAAGTCCAGAAATGGGAAAATTCCCATACAAACTTTACCCCCCCCCCCCTTTCCCCATTTTACCCCATTAGGGGGGAATTTTATGCATTTCATATACTCAGATAATTTTTGATTGTAATCGAGAAACTATATACCTATTTTCATAGATCTAATAATTTCAGAAATGAGAAAATTTCCATACAAACTTTACCCCCCATTTTACAATTTAAGGGGGGAATTTTATCCATTTCGCTTACACAGATAATTTTTAATTATAATCGAGAATTTATACACCTATTTTCATAGTACTAAGTCCAGAAATGGGAAATTTTCCATACAAAATTTACCCCCCCATTTTACCCCATTAGGGGGGAGTTTTATCCATTTCATATACTCAGATAATTTTTGATTGTAATCGAGAACCTATATACTTATTTTCATAGATCTAATTCCAGAAATGAGAAAATTTCCATACAAACTTTACCCCCCCATTTTACACTTTTAGGGGGAAATTTTATCCATTTCGCTTACACAGATAATTCTTAATTGTAATCGAAAACTTATATACCTATTTTCATACTTCTAAGTCCAGAAATGAGAAAATTTCCATACAAACTTTACCCCCCCATTTTACCCCTTTAGGGGGGTATTTTATCCATTTCACCTAGACAGATCATTTTTAATTGTAATCAAGAACTTATACACCTATTTTCATATTTCTAAGTCCAAAAATGACAAAATTGCATATAAGCTTCACCCCCCCATTTCACCCCCTTAGGGGATGAATTTCCAAAAATCCTTTCTTAGTGCTCACTTACATCATAAAAGGAACTCCTGTACCAAATTTCAAGTTTCTAGGCCCAGCGGTTTGGGCTGTGCGTTGATATATAACCCAGTGAGTCAGGTTTGCCTTTTATATATATAGATTTGTGTACACAGAAATTTTATTAAAAAATAATAATCACAGTCTAACAAAACTACTTTAAGTAGGTAAATAGATAACCGCGTAAATTCGGTTTATTTTGGTCCTGAAGAGTAATTTTGGTCATTGGAATTAACTCGTTTCATGTTTTTTATTGCATTGAATTATTGCTATGTGGTTGGTTTTAGTTGACCGCCCACGTTTTTATGTTTTTATTAGGCTCTGGTATATGTGATTTTCATATATGGGCCAAAATTACCCTCAAGGGTCAAACTACCCCTTTACGGTACTTTACGATAGGTGCTGACACTAAATTTGGTTATTCAGATCTAAAGCACCGCAGGTACCGATATTAAACCAGCACAGTGAGATGCAACGGTCGGACCTGGGGAGCTACTACGAATTTCTAAAATCGAAGTTCATATCGAATCGTCCCTTTCCCTCTCGTATTAAATAACATAAGCGTCAGCGGGACGGCAAGACATAAAGTTTGAACTTTACACTTCGTATAGTGTAGGACCTGGACGCTGCCGGAATCGCATAGGTATACAGGGAAGCTCGAAATGTTAAGTTAAACACATCGCCGTGACTGGGACTGGATATGGCCGGCGCTCGCATCGCCAACACAACCTACTGTTGGTTTTCGATGATTAAGTTTACGTTGTCCAAGTGATCGTTCCTCGTTCCGTATTTGACAAGAGAAGTCCACATCACTACGTTTCGCACACATTAAAACTAGATCTAATATCATTAATTTTCAAGAATTCTAGGCTACCTGTAAATATTCCGATTTATTTAGTGATAATGCAAACTTGATGGCATCATAGTATAAAATAATAATATAATACCTATTAGTACGTACCTTTAAGTTAGCGTTCAAAGTTAATCTCAATACTTAGGCACCTAGAAAGTTTCTTGGTTCACTTCTGACCAAGAAGGGGTCAATTAATAATTTTAATAATTATTAATGTCGATTATGAATGAACTTTCTCAGTAATTAAATCTTCTCAAAAATTTATACTTTGCCATTATGGAATGTATGCTACCTAATGCCATTGTTTTTTTTTACATTACATAAAGTCTACAAACAACTAACACATTGCGTTGAGAATCTGAATTAGTTTATTGTGTATTTGTATTCTGTGTGGCTAGTACCTATTGTTCATGTTGGTAAATAAATTAATCGTCTTTCTTTCTGCAATAAAAAAATCACATATTTTACATCTTATCACCACTTAATCGTCTCACTGAAAATCCGCCTGGTAATATTAAGTGTTCTCAACAAAAGAAGATTATTAGAAAATGGCTCTTATTTAAACGCACACGCACTCCACAGATTTTATGTCGTTGATTCGATCATTTATCGTTTCCACTCGTTCATATCTGGCCAATAAAGACCAATTCTTCAAAGTACTCGAAGCACGCTCGACGTACATTTCATAGCGAGTGTTCATCAAATCCCTTAATGCAATAAAGAGAGCTCGTCTTTGTTTCAAAGAGATAAGTGTCAGGGGAATTTGGAATTTGCTTCGTATGACAATAAGCGCTGTATGTTTACGGTGCCGAAACGTACCCGTCATAATTGGCCGTCAAACGGTGAGCGTCTCCATCGTGGGCCCTCGCGTAAATGGCGTTAAATTAAACCGGTGCCTGCAGAGTGTATAATCCCGCCTATAGCCATGCCATCCCTGGGCACCCACACGGGCTCGGCTCTCGACAGCCATGCTTCACATGGAACATATTATAATCAGAATAATTTGAAGGCAATGCAAATTAATGCCTGGATACCATAAACAAAAACCATCCGATGGGTGTCGGATTTTACGCACTGACGGTTTCGTAATAAAAGCTAGCAAAATATAAGTTTGTACTTAATAGTACTTCTGTAGAACCGAAGTTATTTTTGTGCTTATTTTGTGAGTTTGTATTCTGTGAGACTCTCCTTCTTTGGTTTCATCATTTACTGTAAACGCAAAGTAGGTAGACAAAGTACACACATTCCCTATAGATTTTAATACCCACAATTTTTGTATGAAAATACTTTCAAGATATTGTATCATTTTTAATGACGTCAACCCAGAAAGATGTACAGAACCTTCGGTCGCAAGTCTGAGTCACGCCTGGCTGGTTTTTACAGTTAGGTACAATAACTCTCGCAGACCATAAGCTTACTGTAGTATTTATTTCAACCTGATACGAGTACCTCTAGTAAAGACACATAGACGCAAAGGGGTAACAAAAATTATTCTAAAAGGGATGCGTTTTATTGTTTTGAGTTACTAAAAACTAAAAACAGATATCAGGAAACAGTAACTTCCAATTAGAAACTGGCTTCGTTCATAAATCATAATATTCGTAACAAGGTGTCGCCTAACATGACTTTCGGAAGCTCTTTGATTGTTTACAATTAGCTATTGATAGCTAACGCAAGTTTGCTGCCGCACAAGCAAAACAGTTTCACCGCGCCCTCGTATATTTGCCTTCATGTTTAGTTATTACACGCAAAACTTTAAACTATCAACATTTGGAGATGAAAGGCGGCTCCTTAATATTATGGGCAACTTTGTACTTTGTAGTGGTGTGCCTCTTGGTTAATTTAAGGCAAAGCAGGAATCTGTTCGTATTTTGCCATAGTTAAATAGGTATGAGCATTAGTTGTATTTGTAATCTCAACTCCTTACAAGTAAATAAATTTAATTTATGAAATTACTAGCCTTTTCCCGCAGCTTTGCCCGCGTGGAATTCGATTATCGCGCGCTGTTCCCTCGGGAACTGTGCATTTTTCCGGGATATAAAGTAGCCTATGTCACTCTCTGGCCCATAAACTATCTCTATGTCAAAAATCACGTCGATCCGTTGCTCCGTTTCGACGTGAAAGACGGACAAACATACAAACACACTTTGGCATTTATAACGTTAGTATGGATTTTCAAGGTATTAAAGACTTGGGTGGCAATAAAGCATAGCAGACCCCTTTAAATCCCTTTAACCCTCCAACCCTTTAGTAAACAGAACCTAAATATGACATTTTTTGCGCTTCAAATTAGTCCTATTCATTTGCATGGCAGTAATTAATCTTCTTCGACAATTTGAGAGAAGGGCTCTGATAACAAAGGAGTGGCCGACGGTGAAGGGGTCATTTGAGCTTTGTTCAGCTGAAAGAACAAAAGAAGCTACGATATCTTTGTTTAGTTTTGAAATATCATCCCGAGTGCTACCACCCGTTCGTATTACGGTTTGTGGGCAAAACACTTTTACCCTTTAATTCTGGTAGATTGAGGCTTAGCATAAATCTAGGCCGTAATTTACCCTCTTTTGCTGAATTATGAGGATCGAAAGCATTATGAATTAAATTATAAAAGCGACCTAAAAGACCTTATTAGTCAGGTAGATAGATACCTGCCTATGTTAATTACCTACGTTTAGATCTTGTTTTAAATAAAATACACGAATAACGAACGAATAAACGAACGAAACGAACGAATTTAAATAAATGAATTTTTCTCCCTCTCTGAAGCGTTTTAACGACCGATCCTGTGTGTTACGAAAATCAAAGAATTAATGGTAATTAAACTAAAATAAATTTTAGTTCTGAAACCATACATCACACCGCAACGTGGAAGGAGTGATTGGAATTTTTAGTTAACGTTTACATATTGTAAATCTTTTTTCGTAACACACGGAAACGTCAGTTGAAATGCTTTAATTAAGGAACCCGTCTATACGTATATGTTACAGGATGCAGATCATGATTACCTACTTCCTGATATTTTGCAGCACTTGCTGCATTATGATGTCAAGATTATGACGAAGGTAATTATGGTTTACATCCCGTTGCAAATATATAAGTATGTATAATGCATAATGAACCGTAAATGATTAGCAACTGTTAAATACTAACGTAAATAGGTGCCATTTACTATTTTGGTACTAACTATAATAACATCAAATCACCCAGCTAAGGAAATCAAGGAAACTGCGCTGAAGGTTCGAAGGACCATGTACGAGCTCCTGGTAGCTTGTATATTCTTGATATGATGATTAGTGGAAGGATAGGGTTTTCTTGATAAATAAGATTTTATAATCTTGTTAAATGTGTGCGCACTTTATTGATATAGAACGTGAACTAAACTTATAATAATACAATTTGCGTAAGCGGTGAAATGAGGGCAACCGCTGACAACGCGAGTTTGCAATGTAGGTACGATTTACTCGTACAATAATAAATTACTTATTTTCTTTAGGGAAACTTGGCTTTACAATAAATACTTACAGAGTACCATACATATTTATAATCAATGATATTTAAAACTAACTTGGTGAAAAAACGGTAATAGGTATTTAAAACTATGAACCGAAGTAATGGGTATGGTGTTTTTGTAGCCATGCAATAAAAAATCACGAGAATATTTCTAATCACCCCGCAATTTCTATTCACCCCGTTTTACGGTACTCAACGAAGAACCAAAAAAATCAAATAATCTTCGGAAACTTAAACCATTTTTGTTTCAATTACTTTTAAAGAATCTTTAATAGATTAAATTTCATTGAGAAATATTTTTAAAGCAATCCATAGCACGTAATCTCCTTAACATGTTACGATACTTATACCTACCTACATACATAAGCGCCTGCGAGTATTTACATCGATTTATATCAATCAATTTCAAAACTATTACTACCTATCAGTTTCAAACGATTTAAGATATAATCTTAATCGAGTAGGGCTGTAACCACGCGACGGGTCAGGAAACGAAGAATCTAAGTTCTTATAGGTGGCATAACTCTTGAACCACTAACACCGGATTTCGTGTAAGTCCTGGCAAATGACGTGGATATTGCTGGTTTATTAATCTTATGTTTCCCTCGAAGACAGCGCAATCGTGGCATAATACTATTTGTCAAGCGTTCATAGGCTTATTCGGTGCGAGGAGAGCTCAACAACCTATTTGCATTTCTCATTTACGCCCCTCTTCTGCCACTCCCTCGAGTACAAATTGTATGGGTTGCGAGCATGTTTTATATTTCACACGTTTACTTACGAAATTAATAGGTAAAGCAAGGGAACTAACTAGCTGTTGTTTTCTATTCCCAAGCTCCTATTGTAAAATTCAGAGCAGAACAATCGTTTTTGCTGTTTTGCTTTACTACGCACTACCTACTACCTACTTATTCTGCGATTAAAGGCACACATTTCGAAATTGACAAGAGTATTGCTCAAGAAACTTGATGTAAACTCGTTTCAATAAATCTAAAAAGTAAGTCTGGGGTCGCCCTTATGCAGTTTGTAGTAGATACCTATCTCTCTTTAAGTGCCTCTCCAACTAGTGAAGGTTGGCAGTCAGCTCCGCATATCTGATTCGGTCTTTTGCCAGTCTAAAAAGCTCCGCGGCGCTCTTAACTCCCGTCCATTCCCGGATATTGCGTAGCCACGATTTCTTCCTACGACCCACTGCTATTTTGCCTGCCACCTTGCCCATCATTATCAGTTGCAAGAGTTCGTATCTGTCATGTTTTAATACGTGACCTAGATAGAGCGAGAGTAGATACCTATACTTACTAAAAAGTAAAAAGGAGGTAAAAGTAGTATTATTATAATATACAATTCCTGACAAACCCGGTGATGTATAAAAATCTTCCGGGCCAGGATGTGCCGTGACGCGGAAACCTTTCTACTCATAATAGCACCCTAGCTGCTCGAGGCGCTACCCGTGGCATACAAAACGGACCACTATTTTCAAATATTTCGCAGTTTTTTTTTAATTATCGTAATTTTTTTTTGTTTCAAGGGATATTTTGCAAGTTCAACTTTATCTAGTGTTTGCAAAGAAACCGTTTATTAAACTTGTGGATTTAGACAAGCACGAGAAGGTACCGTTAATAAACATCCGGAATGTATCAAAAACATATTATAAAGACCTTCAATTAATAAAGGTCGATACTCACTAGTAGGGTCGGAATATAAGTAAAATAAAATTATGTCAGCCACCGTAAGCTCGAAAAGGTATATCAAAAAAGCTAAGGATCGTATGGGTTCTCTTTTGATCAGATCTGTTGATCAACATCTACTGCACCGATGTTATTTAATCTTAACCCGATGTGGAGTATCGAACAGCGGGGCCGAAAGAAAGGCAATAAAACGCCTATTTATTTGAAAGCCAACAAGGATCGCAGTAATGAAATTCCTCGCGAAATATTAACGCATTTTTATCCAACAAAGAGGTGATGTATTATCGGCGTTATGTACCGACGCAACATTTTTTCATTGATTCAATGACGCTGCTTTTTAATATCGCCACTGGCTGCGTTAAATTTGTCTGGTGTTTTCAATAATTTACGCATGTATGGTTTAATGCGTAACTTGACTATTTTATTAAAAGTTTATTTTCGATAAAGATTTTTTTTTGAGTAGGTACCTATATTGTTAGGTATTATTTTCCCATCCATATATTATTCTCTCCACGATGCAGTAAAATATTTACACAAAATAATATTAGGTATATTATATATTATCAAATTTTATTTGTTTAGTTTTAAGTTTTTTAAGTAGATTCACGCCTGTATTCTCAAATGGGGTAAGCGTTAGACAAAACCTCGTTTGGACGTTTCAAACAAGTTTTTAATTCAATTTATGTGTCAGTTTTGTATTAAATTTGCTTGAAGTTTTAGACAACTATTAACAGTACTTATACAGTATCATCATTTTGATTCATTTCTAAAAATACTTTTGACTAGAAATACGATAGAGCACAAAATACTACCATTTTTAACCGACTTCAAAAAAAGGAGGAGGTTATCAATTCGGTTGTATGTTTTTTTTTTTTTTTTTTTTTTTTTTTATTTTTTTTTATGTTTGTTACCTCAGAACTCCGTCGTTTGTGAACCGATTTGAAAATTTTTTTTTGCGATCGTCTAGGAATGCTTTCAATTAGGTCCCATAAGCACCAAATCAGGATCTGATGATTGGATCCTAAGGAAATCGAGGGAACTCTTCAAATGTTGTAGGGACACCTGTGGTAATTTGGATATATTTTGCAGTAACTCGTGCATTTGCTCTTGAAAATCATAATTTGGTGAAGTGGAACTGATGATGAAGACCACATTTGACCAACGGAGCTACTACTTAATAACAAGTACTTCACGGGTTGAATTTCAATTACTTTAACACAGTTGATAAGCAATTTATGCTCGTCGTAATGCATATGGTAAAATGGAATGGGTGAAGCACCAGGACTCCTCAATAATGAACGTCTCTGCAGCAGAAAAAGCAATCTTTCGTAAAAGGTGTCAAGCAGTTGACATTAAGCTATTGTATTTTAGATTATTAACACTAAAAAGCGTGAAAAAAAAATTTTATAACAAAAAATTGAACCGACTACAAAAAAACATGAAAATAATTTTCTACCAGTCTGAAGAGGGAACTATGGCCCAAGCCCTCTTATTCTGAGTGGAGGCCTGTGCCCAGCAGTGGGACGTATATAGGCTGGGACGAAACTGAAGTCGGTGCCTCAGTACGAAACAGCAGGAGTGATTGAAGTCTAATATATAAAGTATGGGTATGTATAAGGTATGTAGGTGAAGAAGACGACTATAGGTCCCCTCCTGCTGGCTCGTGCTGAGGCACCGACTTCAGTTTCGTCCCAGCCTATATACGTCCCACTGCTGGGCACAGGCCTCCACTCAGAATGAGAGGGCTTGGGCCATAGTTCCCTCTTCAGACTGGTAGAAAATTATTTTCATGTTTTTTTGTAGTCGGTTCAATTTTTTGTTATAAAATTTTTTAACACATGGTATTGCTTCTATGCTACATTTATGTTTCAAATCAAAAATAGGTAGGTACGTAACGAGATGCTACCTAAAAATCGAATAAAAAACGAAATAAATCGTTTTGTAAATCTACGCCGTTTATTCATCGCAATCCCTACAAATTACGTGGGCTGTAACTGGCATCGAAACAATCAGAGCCGATGATCCGGCCCATGTTATGCAAATCTGGGCTTTGCTTCTAACAATTGATGCCTACTAGCGCCATCTGCCAACGGTACATAGGAACTAGATTATATATACTGTGGGAACACAACCCATTGGCAGATACGGCGATTTACTGATGAACGATCTGTTTGGGAAATCGCTGACTGAAATTGATCAAGAGACAAGCAAGCGCAACGGTGTCTTATAGCTGTTTGCCGCCAGTGACGAAATATGACCAAACGGTAATAACAATATTTATTTTAGCTTCACTTGTTATACATCTGCTAAACTTGACTGCCGAAGCTTATTTTTAAGTTTCTACTGTTCAAAAAGTGTTACAGATGTAGTGAATAATATAAAATAAAACCGACTGCAAAAAAATAACAAAAAATAGAACGAAATACAAAAAACTTGAAAATATTTTTCTACTAAGTATCTTGTAGTCGGTGCCTCAGCACGAGCCAGCAGGAGTGATTGAAGCCCAATATAAAATATAGTATGCAGGTGAGGAGACAAATATAATTCCACTCCTGCTAAAAAAATCGTTATTTCTTACTTTTAGTGATTTTTTGCCAAAATACATCACACAACGATTCCATTAAGCCCAAACACGCTTAGGTACATTGATTTATTACAAAGTTCCGTTTTTTAAGTTGGTTGAAATTCCATAACATTTTCCTTAATGTAACAAATACTTTTCTGAAAACCGCAACAAATTCAGTTTAGCCAAACGCGAGATAATCGCGGAAAAAACATACATATATGTTAAACTGAGAACCTCCTTTTTTTAAAGCTGGTTAAAAAGTATGACAATTGTAACTAGACTGGCGGAAATTTGTCCAACCAGCCGAAAATCGTAATCGCTTGCATACACTAATAGTAGAGTGTGGTGCCATACATCGCAACGGCAAAAAGCGTAACAAATGATGTACCACTTCTTTAAATATTTAGAATATTATTTGTTTTTATTAGCAATAAGCATGCTCAACGAGATCTAAACTTCTTTTAAAGTAAAAGATTTTGGGATCACTGCACAGTATTAGAATTCGTACCTCCTACGAGCATGGCCCATAAACTTAATATTACTATACTAAGTTTATGGCATGGCCTTACGCGGCGAGATGTCATAACAGCTAGACAACCGGGATCTGGACGGAATATGTTGCTTGCATGAGCTGCATGTGGGTAGAAGGTAAAAAAAATGCCCCAAATAAAGATACTTTTTGCATATTTTAATAAAATTTTCGTATAAAAATTGAGTCGTAAGTTCCATAATCAAACTGTACCTGGGCTTAAATGCAGCGTTTTTGCAGCGTTTTTTTTTGTCATTAGTATCTTGGCAAATGTTATTAAAAGGGGTCATACGCAAGGTTAAATTTTTAATATTAAAGACAATACCGATGCTAAATTTAGTGTGATTAATAAAAAAAATATTCGCCCACCTACCAAATGTAAAAAATACCTCTTTCGAGATTTTCACATAAATAGATGTAGTCGCCTCCGTAACTGCAGCGCAGCCAGTGAGTATAGTAACATATAAATCATTGAGCGCAGCATCGACTCTCCTTTTACTCGACAGTGTATTTTCCGCATTCATAATATGATTTTCGTATTGAATTTAGCAATTAAGTACTTAATCAGGCTGAGACCACTGAGGCGTGCACTGCGGGGCTGGATTGCCGCCAGGATGGCTGATACGTTCATTATTTTACCCCTCATCGTTCGTACTCGTAGTATCACTTTTCCACCGAGTCAGATAGAAAGGGATGCAACTAATGATAAATCCAGAAGGCAGCAACTTGTACTAACCTTGCACTGTGGTACAATATGAGCTCCAGGCTCCGTTCTACATGTCTTCATTATCATACTGCCATATATTGTCTAAGGACTACTAAATACTGCAAAATATGTCACTGATAGTGTCTAGTTAGGTATATACTTAACTTTACTGCATTTATTAATGCATTTTACTGCAGACTGCAGGTTTTTTATTCTGACTTCCGCGAGGTAACCGAGTTCGCTCAGTGCCTCAAACGCATATTATCTTCCTACAAATAAACTTGACTTTCAACCAGTAACTTAAACGCATAAAAAAATAACGCATAAAAATATGGACTTTTGTTTGGTCTGAAATAATAGTTATTTGTTATGCAAGGCTGGAAAGTGACTATTTGGCGCGAGTGCATTATATTGAAACCCGAGCAAGCGAAGGATTCTAGGATTGAACCACGAGCGAAGCGAGTGGTTCAAATGAAGAATCCTGAGCGTCGAGGGTTTCAAGGCACGAGACGCTAAACAACTTTACAGCCGAGCGAAACACACAATTTTTCACCTCACTACAGCGAGAAAAAGGCAAATGGAAGCAAAACTGTGCAAGTAGTTTTTAGTAAGTCGGTTTATATCCACTTATCAAATATTTTTAGTATACCACAGGGGACAGAAGAGCTGGCAGTTTCCTCGCACATTTCAGAATAGCTATACTAATTTTTTCTAGGTTATAGTTTAGTTATTAGTTACTTTTATTTTACTTTTAGTTTTTAATTTAGTTTGTATTTCTGCTTTTTGATCTAATTCTATCTTAATAAACAGCTTTTAACCTTTTTAGTATTATAAAGGTATAATAGTATTTACAATCCAAATCGATATAACGGTATTACAGTTGGTACGTACATAGGTACAGTATACAGTACAGATACGAGGTTGTGAAAGTAAGCGGTCATGTATTTTCAAGGGGGCGGCCGTTCACGATAACGTTCGAATTTCAAAAACTCTTTCCAGCCTAGAGGATAAAAAGCTACTTTCCACGCAGATTTCTAAGGATAAAGAAAGCATTTTCGAGCTAGTGAGGTGAAAAGTATTTTTATTTTTTATTTTTTTTATAATCGCGAGCATAATGGTTCATAGCTACATTATAATGAACTCACAGTAGCGTTCAAGACACTGGGCCCAACTTTTTTTTTATATTAGGAACTCAAGCACTGGGTGAAAGTCAACAAAATATTAATATGCGGGCTCTCGCTATTCCATACGCTACGTAATTATGTAAAGTCAGCAACAGAAGTTGATGACCGTTAGGGCTCAAAACGACCAACACCCCCTCTTATTACCTTAGCGGCAGAATTACACACGTATGTAGGCAAATCATTCTGAGCTCCACGACGCTCATCTACTTCTAACGCTGACTACCTACCTACGAATAGAATACCTGAGTAATTCACGTTGTAAAAAATTTCAAATTATCTTTGTCCATATTTTTTTTTTCGAATAGCTGGCAAATGAGCAGGCGGGTCACTCGTACAACAAATCTCTTGCTTAATAACTCGAAATTAACTTAATTCAAAACGAATTTTCACCCAAGTTGAGTAGAATTCCGTGAAACTAAAAGTTTTAAATTTATACCAAAAAGCTAGTCCACCAATATTCTGTTATCTTCATTTGCAAGAAGCGCTTAATGCGGGATCGCACTTGGCTCTTAAAAACTTTTATACTCCGAAAGCAGTAGGCTTTATACCACTCCGCAAACAAAGTACAAATTAAATTTATCACTGCATAAAATTACTGGATTAC
Source organism: Choristoneura rosaceana (assembly GCA_037349165.1). Classification (NCBI taxonomy): domain Eukaryota; kingdom Metazoa; phylum Arthropoda; class Insecta; order Lepidoptera; family Tortricidae; genus Choristoneura; species Choristoneura rosaceana. The sequence continues at coordinate 8,067,973 of JAZBNJ010000026.1, forward strand.
CTTTAAAGAACATCAAGCGGTATAGCCGCGCGAAATCTGCTGCTCCCGCTCGCCCGCTCATTACATATTCCGTTTCGGCGAGCGAATATTTCGACAACAAACATTATGGTAATTTCGCCGCATAACCATCCATTTTACACCTGTTTAGGTAAATACGCTGCCTAAGCTTCTGAGACGATTTTGGTTACGAACTACACATAAATATCGTCATTATGATGGGCGTGTCGGTACTAAGCGGAGTATTCGGAGGTCGTAAAAAGTTTATACGCCACGTCAGTCAAAATTAATTACCTACGTAATAAGCTGAATGCAAAATTTTAATCATTATCATCTTCTTCATAATCAGGATGATTTCCACTGTTAAACAAATGCTCCACCTTACAACGCCACAATGATCAAAAACTTAAATTGCCAGCTGCAACCATCGATTGCCCGCAACTCTCGCAAAGTTGTCGATCCACCACCTATTGGGAGGCCTGTCAACAGCACGTCTTCCGGTTCGTGGTAATTTCAAATAGGTACCTAACTGCTATTAAACTAGAAGTCAAATATATGACTTCACTTTATATCAACAACATTAAAATTGTGGTAAATCGTACGTAAATGGACATAATTAAACATAGACATAATCTCAGTCGCTTGCCTCGAGTAAAAAGAACAATCTGACAATAAATATCTATAAAAGCTATTAGTAATATGTGTAGTATGTTTGCCGGTAAAACAGTGTCCATTTTCTTCCTTTGGAAGTAAAATATATGGGTTGCAATTTCGGCGATAACAGACGAGCTTTTTCTATTTCGTATAAAATAATTTAAGGTTGGAGCCGCTCATGGACAGCTGCAATTCCATTGAATTTGTGTAAACTGAATCAAACCAGTAAAATGTATATCAAGAAAATATATATATGAGAGTAAGGTTCTATCCAGTTTATTTAGGTACATCTAAACTGTACAACTCTTGTAGCACTTACAAACATGAATGTTGTCATTTATTATTTTGTATATCTCTATATTATTTACCTTCAATGCTATGAACAAACATTTACAGTATCGACTTTATTTATTTTACAAACCAAGGAAACATATGTAGGTAAATCAAAACTAGCGAAAATCACGAAGTTGTTGAACAGAAAGCTAATTAATAATATTCAAGCAGGTGTGCCAGCAGCATAGTGCACACAAGACAATGCCAGCAGCGACATAACATGACTAACGAGATGATGCAACAATCCAGACGTCCGCCAATTAGAGTAACACGACAGTCTCAAACACGGCGGGTAATGTCGCCGGCACAAAACAGCCCCAGGCCCCAGATAGAGCTAGTCCCCAAACCTTCTTAGCGAATCTCCACTTACATCACTATTTAAGCCCATAAGTATATAACCTAACCTAACCTAACCTAACCAACAAAAAGTTGCAAAACCCTCGACTTCGTCACTTCAAAGTGCAATATCTCAAAATGCCTAAACAGATATTGATGAAAGATGTCACTAGAAAACCTGGTGGTGGTCAAATATTAAAAAAAAAAAACGCATTCAAATCGGTCCACCCACACGCAGACACACATAGCGGTCAAACTTAAAACCCCTATTTTTGCGTCGGGGGTTAAAAATACTGACATCGAAATTAGCAACAAGGGGTCGACTGACTTAGGTTAGGCTAGGTAAGTCGGTATGAGTACTAAATACTTACGAGTAAGAGTTTTCCGTGTCACAGTTTCTATCAAACGTTTTAAAATTTTAGATGATGCAATTGCTTTATTTCATTTTATTCATAATTTAATTTTTATTTTATTTTATTTCACTTATAAGTACTTAATTGTTATTGTTTTTATGGACTTACGTCTTGTTATTGAGTAGTAACTCCGATGGTCAACTATGGTCTTCATCATCAGTTCCACTTCACCAAATGATGATTTTCAAGAGCAAATGCACAAGTTACTACTAAATATATCGAATTTACTATAGGTGTCCCTACAACATTTGAAGAGTTCCCTCGATTTCCTTAAGATCCAATCATTAGATCCTGATTTAGTGCTTATGGGACCTAATTGCAGACATTCCAAGAAATACGCAAAAAAAAATTCAAATCGATAAATGACGCAGTGCTCAGATAACAAACATAAAAAAAATATAACCGAATTGATTACCTCCTCCTTTTTTGAAGTCGGTTAAAAATGCGTGAACATACTTATAGTCAAATAATTAAAGTCCAACAACTATGTCTTGTTCCTTCAATGTTACAGGACATAGTGTTGGTCCCGACATACCGTATTCAACAACCTCAAAGGTGCCGTCTGTCTAATGCTTGAGCAGGCAGCAGTCAACCGCTAAGACGCAGATGGTCGTGAATACAGGCTATCCCAGTAACAAGGTAACCATATCATTGGAAATTTCGTTCCTGAGATAAAATGGTACCTACAAAGTTCTAACCGGAATCAGATGAGAAAACCGGGCAAGTGTAAATCGAACTTGCGTACCGTGGGCTGCGTACGTCAAAATACAAGATAATTAGGGAGACGTGAACAGGGCTTACCCTACTAGAGTCATATAAGTCCTCTATATCGTACCGGTATTTGTGAGATTAACTCTTTTTTTTAATATTGCTTAAAAACTATCACTGCAAATAATAAGTGTGGGGTAATATGATTACGAACGATTATTCCTGTATGTGCAATCTGAGCAACGACAGATTTTTAGATTTCAGCAGCAGAGACCAGTCAAAGATGACAATCTTTAGTCATTGCATTCTTGATTTGACCTATGTGGGTTTATGACCTAATGTATTTTGCTTTGTTTTGTTTACTCGTAGTATTTTAAAGCCAAACAATATTTGTTTGTCGAGTTCCTCTTGAGACGTGGGGCTCGTATAACATAGAGGCCGTGCCGTGTACACACTATGTACACACTCGTGATTTGCGGAGTGACAAGCACTCGTTGCGGCGCCCTCCGGCCGCGGCAGCCCTCGACGACGCTCTATTGTTGACTCCCGCATGATATATACTCGCCTGTACATTAGCATTGCCACCAACTCTCGGGTACAAGTTGCACGAAACACTTTTCATTCTTTACCGAGAACTCCAACGGAAATGTCAAGTGAAGTTCGACGATTTATTTCAGCCAGCTGGTATAGTAATATTAATAATTGTAGATTTAAATTGCTTGGTTTTCTCGTTCAAGGTTTTTGATTTATAATAAGTTTATAAAAAACTGTTTCTTAAGTGTTTTTCTAGGTTTATGAATGTAGCTGCAACTTGTGTTGCAAACATTATTCTAGTGAACTCATTTTCATTTAATTCACTTCAGGCTGATTTATCTATGAATCCCATTGAACGAGGACACTTTTATTATACGTAGCAAGCGGGTGACGGGTTTTATTAGATCAATGATTTACACTATCATAAATCTTCTGGCATTGTATGAAATACCTTGATCTCCAGATTTATTAAGAGGGCAGTAAAGCCAGCTCCGCCGCGCGCGCCGAACTTCTCCCCACAAACTTCCATAGATACAGTAATCCTTTTTATATTGTGTTTACTACGTCGATTTAGCACCAAACTAAGGGAAACGGTTACATAAGATGGCAAAGCTTTCCCCTTGTACACCGTTATAATAATAATCAGACAATATTAAAACACACACACATGCTCACATATAGTATACTAGCTTTTGCCCGCGCGGCTCCACCCGCGTAGAATTCGGTTATCGCGCGCTGTTCCCTCGGGAAATGTGCATTTTTTCGGGATAAAAAGTAGTCTATGTCTCTCTGGCCCATAAACTATCTCTATATATGCCAAAATCGCGTCGATCTGGCTCCGTTTCGACTTGAAAGACGGACAAACATACATACAAACACAAAAACACATACACTTTCGCATTTATAATATTAGTATATGGATTGAGTGCTTAAATGCCAAGTTTCATGGTTTAATCGTCGACAGCGTCGAACTTCCACCATATAAACTTTCACCCCCTATTTCAACCCCTTAAAGCCTCTTTTTCGCGATAAAAGATAGCTTATGTTCTTTCCCAAGGTCTATTCTATCCCTGTACCAAATTTCATTAAAATCGGTTCAGCGGTTTTGACGTGAAAGCGTAACAGACAGACAGACAGACAGACAGAGTTACTTTCGCATTTATAATATTAGTATGGATTATTATTCTGTACTAATGTCTAACTTTAGAATAGTTTTTTACCATTTTTATGTTTCTTGATAGTTATTATCTTAAGTTTTTGACTAAATAAATATCAATAAAACTTCTTATTTGGTCCTCTGCAGTTCACGCGCCATACTAACGTTCTATGTTCATGTTATTTTTTAAACGTTGAATGTAAAGGTTCCCACGATACAAGACCTAGTGTGGGAATCACCGGTACACCTACGATTTTACTCTCAATGTCGATACTTCTAAGAAACTTCTACTATAAATATGATATTTGTGATTTTAATAAATGATTAAATGGTATTAAGACGGCCATTATCCTACCACAGAAGTCGGGGTGTAATTATTATTGTACCTAAGATTGAGATGTTAATGTTAATCCATTTATACTAGTTTAAAAGGATGTGTTTACTTATGTATGTAATATGCGACCAGTTATTAGAATTAGCGAGCTGAAATAATTAGGGAGCACATTTGAAGAGTAGGTATATTTTTAATTTGTACTACATATAAACTTTTTCGGGAGAAAAAAATTATAGGCACCAACCTAATCACAGGTTGCGTTTCGATATAAAGGAATACGAATATAGGAAATTATGAGAAAGAAATGAGCTGTTCTGTAATCTCAATGTTTCAACTGTTTTTTACTATTTCAAATTTTTAAGACCTTTAGTCTCAAAATTAATACATAGTAGTCAAATTTTAGAATCAGAACTGCTTTTGTAGTCGTAAAAATTTAAAACGTGTGCTGAACGTATGCTTTATACAGTATTTTTACTACAGGGCGTTAATAAAAATACTTAGATGCCTCAAGAAACTGCTTCGCGGGCTCACGTTAACAGTAAATCTTATCACGATTACTACCCGAGGACACAAAAACAAACATAGAAGGAAAAAAATGTGCAGAAGTATCGGTCAGTTTTCCCGTCGCTTGGCGCGGGCAAAAATACCTGCGTCACGTTAACTGCCGCCATAAATCTAGTCCACTTCCGAGGAGATTTCTCTTCGGGACGCCTGCGCCGGGAAACTTCGGTACGTGTGCTAGCCCGGCCCGCACTTCCGAGTGCTCCAGACGATTTTACCAAATTATTGATGGCTGTTCACGTAAAACGTCCTTTTGTCGTGTTCATTTGTCGCACTAGGGTATAATCACGTGTTAAACTACGTAGTAACGATTGACGTACTTAAATAAAATGTCTGTTTTTTATGAAGTTTCCACTGAGTACCTAATCTCTCAGAGTTATCAAAGTCAAAGCCTACATTTACAAAGAGTTTCTACGTAATTTTAAATATTACTTAGGCCTTTTCTATAGTAGAACAAAGCTATAACAATCTGATAGGCTGAAGGTGTTTGCTTTAATATTTTTCCTTTCGGGGCAAATCTCAATAATAGCCCAATATTATGCAAAATACCTGCGAGGTTATAATATTTAATTGTGCCCCGAGCGCCGCCGCGCCCGTACCGGCCCGAGGAAAACTCCTGAAAAATAAAAATCTTGAAACGTAAGATTTTCTATTCCCGTTTTAATTTGGGCGGCATTTATTTGGAACGTCGTTTATTTAATCACGGAAAAAGACGGAAATTCTATTTTCTCTACACTTAAATATTGCTTCTCATTAAAAACTCTGAAGGTAAAAAGGTGTTCCTTTTGTTCTTATCACCTGCCGCGTCGAATGTGAATGTTGTAAACACATTCATTACCATCAGGCATTTTAGCTCCCAATGACAGGCTTCAACAATTTCAATTATAAAAGTCTCATTAGAAAAAGAAAAAATATATGTACAGAATAGTACAACCTAACTAAAAACAACAAACTTAAATAAATAGCCGCGAAACAGCTTACCATTTTCACACCTTTCTGTGAGCACAGAAATGAGATTTTACAGGTAATCAAGCCTTCAAATTAAAGAGCTAAAAATATTATCTGCTCTCTAACGGCAAAACTTGCTGAAACGTTTTTAAAATGCGGCCTGAAAATGGCTTCGGAGCCTTCGCACTATGTTTAAAACTTTCAGTAAGTATTTTAGTTTAAGCTCCGATGGTAAAGATTAAATGTCTATACAACGTGTTAATTTTGATTTCCGTCAACTTCAAGGGAACATTCAACAGGTCAAATGAAGTTCTCCAAGATACTAGTAGCTTAACTTTTACTATGGAAGAAATAACCAAGGACTAAATTAATTGATATACTAATATATAATAATTAATATACGCAGTAAAATAATCTTCTTAATTTAATAAGTTTTTTAAAGTTGGTAGCTAAAGTGATTTTAGTTCCAACATATTTAGCAAAAGAAAGTAAAAAAGTGAGTTTTTTTCAGCTCTCTTTGTCACTTGTACTCATCAAGTTAGTATTGAAGTTATATTGTGTAAAAAAAAAAAGATTTGCCCAACGACTTAAACCAAATTGTCTAACAATGAACTGAGCGGTCTATCGAAGTTATGAGTAATCAAGAAAGACACGGTATATTGATAACATCGCACAAATTATTAAGTGAAAACTCAGTACAGTACAAAAACTCGTTTGTTTTAACTCTCGATGTAAAACAGAGAGGTGTTATGATAACTTTAACATGAAAGTATATTTCTATTTTTCAAACTGATGAACCCATTGCGATGAGTTTATTTTTGAGAAGCTGGTGTAATTTGTATCAAATTTAGTGCAGCCGTTTTTATATGGACTTTATATAAATACTACCTTTTGCCTGCGGCTTCGCCCGCGTGGAATTCGGTTATCGCGCGCTTTTTTATCCCTTTAGAGGGAAATTTTATCCATTTCACTAACACAGATAATTTTTAATTGTAATCGAGAACTTATACACCTGTTTTCATACTTCTAAGTTCAGAAATTAGAAAATTTCCATACAAACTTTACCCCCCATTTTACCCCTTTAGGGGAACATTTTATCCATTTCGCCTACACAGATGATTTTTAATGGTAATCGAGAACTTATACACCTATTTTCATACTTCTAAGTCCAGAAATGAGAAAGTTCCATATAAGCTTCACCCCCCCATTTCACCCCCTTAGGAGATGAATTTCTAAAAATCCTTTCTTAGTGCTCATTTACATCATAAAAAGAACCTCTGTACCAAATTTCAACTTTCTAGGTCCAGCGGTTTGGGCTGTGCGTTGATATATAACCCAGTCAGGTTTGCCTTTTATATATATAGATAAATGTTGGATTTTTATACATTCACCCAAACAAACCACCTACGTAGAGCTTGTCTAAGCTAAAATGACGCGTCTCTCAACTAAATCAGTTGATTATGACTAAGAACGTAGTTGAACAGCAAATCTTACAATAACCGGGGAACTAAATGAAGAGATACACATATTCGATACTTACATAGAAAAAAGACATTAGGAAGAAATAATAATTAAAAAACATCGAATAGGTAGTGTGATCAATAACAATTACATTTGTGTGTAATACGTAAGTAAAATTTGCGGGTATTTTAATTTTGCTCATGTGCACGAATGGGATGGTAGGGCGCGTCATTTCGGAATAAGCAGATAAGCTCTACCAAATACCTTTATCGAAGCTCTTGTCACTCTTTAAGTTTGATTTAAACCCAACGCCTAACAAAGAATTAAAACGAGAAGAGTTGCGATTACATTAAGCCAATGTAGTATGTAGGGAGAATTTTCAGGTGGGCGCGACGAGCTATTAAAAAGCTGACTCGTTAGCTGCACCCCTGTAGACTATGATAATCCTGCACCCCTCCCTCTCCTGTTTTGAGAAAATACTTGCAAAAAAATATTATCCGATTTTTCGTCACAGTGTACAAAAATAGGTTCACTGTTTTAGGAAAGCGTTTCAAAATTTGATCAAGTTTGTGATATTCGTATTAACCTTGTAGTTAATTAGTCAATAATATTATGTAATCCTCACTAATATGTGAATGTTTGATCGTTTGTTTATTTTTTGGGCTTTTACGCATAAACATTGTGTAAGTAATAGGTACTTACATGTTAAAGGCCGTAGCCTAACTGGAGGGGGGGGGACGCACTTCAAAAGAAAAGGCGACCGAAATCGACCAAGTCTCTTAACATAGCGACATTACTTGTAATATTATTTATTCAGTGCCGACTGTGTGGCCATTTTTTGTCTTAAGAATAACGATTTTTTATTCACGATAAACTTCACTTGTTCTGCTTACTGCTGTATACTTCATTCAAAAACCCACTACGTATATTGAAATAGCGTTATTTTAAATAGCCAGCGATGTATTTTGTGAGACAGTTTCAGTGTCCATACCTGCACATCAAGGAGATGGAACTCAATTAGCAGCAATTATGCCAACAGCGACGCGACGCTAACCCAAAAGTTTCCTCGACTATTTCGTAATTAATTTTGTTTCCAACGACCTCCGCCTGAGCTCACCGCAGTTTGACTTTACACGAGGCTTGCTCTTCCTTGCCCCCAATATTTATCTAGCATTTACTGAATACCATCAAAACTAAATTCTGAAATGTGAGATTATACCTAGAATTCAAGTATTTCCTAGTATTTTATCTTTCTCGTCTGATTTTAACTAGGATATGCAGGGGATTTGACTTTGGCTGGTTCTGATTTAAGCACCAAAATTATACTAAATCGCTAACTTTTAAAAACAACTATTATAAAAGCGTTATATCAAATGAAGCAATAGAAGAAAGTTTTCAATGGTTTTCACGCCCGCGACTACATAGTGGTCCATAACGACCATATAAGGCCGATTGCTTTCTTAAACTTATCCCATTTGTACACCCAGCCTCAAGGACTTGGAACTTCTTTATTGTGCCAAAGTTACGAATGAGAACGGTTATTTCCATTTCTATCGGATTAGTAAGCCTGAACCAATAAATTATTATTGTACCATGGCATAGAGGGGATCCGTTATGAAACTCGGGGTGATAAATGGCACCGCAACTATTACTTTTGACGCTCCAGGGCGGGGTAGGGGAAATAACAAACGGTTTTATAATAACATCCAATTTACATTCCCGTATCATTAAATCTCACGGTATCAGATTATTTTGCAGAACTGCTATCCATTTTGTTGTAGTATTTTATGGGACAGTACATTAAGCGCGACCGCATTATATGCGCGAGTCCGTTTAAATTATGAAGTTAACACTTGCCCTGCGTATTGCAATCAGCACGTGAATTGGTCGGTTCGGTGTAAAGTCCCATATTAACATCGTAAGGAACCCATTTCCATTATCATCCCCAATTTCGTGCTCCGAAGGCACTTAAGCACTTAATGGATCTCGGCTCCCCATAATTTAGCGGGACGTTGGATTGAATAAAATCGTAAATCTTAACATCAACTTAACGAAGGTATTTTAACGAAGAATGATTTGCATCATTCGGCTACTCTTATTTATTGGTGGTCATGAACCTAAGTATTTAATGTCACAGGTGCAATATCGCGAATTGTGCAATATTATTGACCGTTTAGGGTTAATATTGAAGATTGCACAATGATTGACCAAAAGTTTGAGCGAGTTTAATTTTTATTGCACCATATTTTTATATTGCATCGTGTAGGGTCAGTATTGCACAATATTCAATACTATAGTGAACACGAAAACATTGTGCAGTTCGTATTATTGTGCAATACAATTGCTCGTTTGGATTCAGAGCGCCTTTCAATCTTATTGTGCAATAAAAAGTATTGTACAATTATGATTGGTTTTTTGGAATCTTTTTGTATTTTTTATTTCAACTCCAAATCACCAACAACCACTACCAGGGGGGTGTCACTACGCCATTCCGCCGCCGAGCTAAAAGTGCGTACCGGGCCTCCCCAACGTTGAGGCGATTCAGTGGTTGCCGCGCACTGACCCGTGGCGCACGCGCGCGCCTGTTACGCAGTACGACTCAATTTACGTCGCAAACGCGTGTCATAATTTTAATTGGCAATATGTATCCAAAAAAATACTGCATTGCAGCCGATTGTCGGAACAATGAAAAAAATAGTAATTGTCAGTTTTTCTCGGTTCCGGCAAGTGAGAAAGATAGCGAAAGGTACGGTATTCATTACTCATTTATATCTACTGTCATGGTACCTAAATCTATAACAATAATTAATTAATATACACACAAATGTTATTTAAAATAGGTGGTAGGTAGCTACATATACATATAATCCATATCTACATCAAAAGAAAATCACGTGTCGTGTATACCTGTGTAAACTGATTTATATGTTCGGTATTCATTTACCTAATAGGTAGGTATAACAGTTTCTGCATGTGTACCTTGCGTGGTATTTATACTTATAACACTTACCAGCCATTCTGAAGCAACTGTAACATGTGACTATTTCTCGCATGAGATGTACATATTACCTGTCTCTTTCTGTGCACTACTGTGAGAAAGTGACGGGTGACGTCTCGCAACGAGAGTCACTAAGCATAGTTGCGCTGGAGTAGACTGGTACCTAGCTTATTCTTACATAATATTCGACCCTGCGCCATAGAATTAATAAAAGTGCAACCGCTAAGTAAATATTATAAACAGCATAAATCTGATAGTATAATAGGTATTCTATTAAAGTATTGACAACCCTATTTTCGGAATATCTGACAAGGTGTGGAATAATGTCGACCTTCACGCGGCGCCAGAGAGCTCAATGTCGGCTGCTCGCGTGCGGTCCGTTTGTTAATAATAATTATGTAGGCACATAAAAAGGCGGCATTTGTGAATATCAAAACAGAGAGACTTCTGTACTTGTACTATTATCTATTCTGTGCCACTACTACTGTTGTGCTGTGTTGTGTTGTGGACCAACAGTGGTGTAGCGGTATAGCACGCGGCACGGAATGCCGAGGACCTGGGTTCGATTCCCAGTGTTGGTCTTATTTTTCTGGTTTTTCTGTGCATCTATATTTCGGTTTGTATTTTCAATTTATTGTACAATGTTATTGTAGGTCTAGGGGCCGCCTTACTCTTTGTATGTTGGTTAATAAATTTGTTTTGCTTAGAAATAACTAATACATAAATAAATAATCTTAGTCTATTTCATACCTAATTTGAAAAAATGCCAGCAAATAATGAGGAGTGGATTCAAATATTCAGATCCAGTTTATAAATAATCGGCCTAGACAGAGCAAATGCGAGGAAGCCGACGATCTACTGGATGGCAGAATGCAGCAGTCCACAAATAACCCGGATCAATAACGTGGCGCGCCAACCTGGCCTGAGCCTCCCTGGTGACTTGTATCGAGCTACCACATCGAATTAACACGTGTACGTAGATATTAGGTATGTATGACTACATGTTTGAAATTAATTATAAGTTCCTCTCAAAAAGCAGTGAACAGTATTTTATTAATATTTTTAAATAATGATTGTTGTACAATTAGGTACCTAACTTCGTCATAATGACGGGACAGGACACTTAGGTTTGCGTTGACTCAATCGAGCGGGCAGGTAGGTTTCACGTCAAACATGCAAATCCAAATACATTCCAGAAACCCTTTGGGAAATACAAACTCTAATACGGCCGAGCAAGACAACATTGTTCAACGTGTTCCCATGTAAATCCTGTAACTACGGTTGAGCTGGGATCCCGGGTGACTTGTTGCTCGAGCCGATGGCCTGACGAAGACGTGTAGTAGGTACAACTTCCTCATAAAACTGAAACCAAGCATTGCAATCCCAAAAGATTTTCCCTTAATAAATATCGTTTACGGGACAACCTCTCATGCCAAATAAATAATCAAGTAAGGACCTTTCCTTAGTGAAGCGTTTGCGTCACATGCCGTTCCTAGAAAAGAAATTAATGGTTTAGGAGCTTTTTGGTACAAGTGTAAGTATCTTTTGTGCTATAAGTAAATAATAAAAGGCAATTCGTAACTCAACAGCGTTATAATGAAATGAATAGAATAGAATAGAATAGAAACATATTCTATATAATAATATATTCTATTCTATAATGAAATGACAGAGAACAAATCTCTAATTGAAATGTTAAATTTTACAGAAGACCACCTACATTTCTACTTTTGATTATCTAGTCTACTATTTATTTTCGTTTGAACTGTTTATTTTATTACGACTAAATTGTATCTTGTTGCCATACAATTTAATTATAAGTATATTTATCTTTTGTTTTTATTTCTTTTTTTTTCATGAGTGTTGCCGTAGCGTAGTTCTACCACTCGTTATTTTTTACATAAGGTCCTCACTGAAAATCAGAATTAAGCTAAGTGGGGACCTATTTAGCGTCATCATGTCTTGTATTAGTTCTATTGTGTTAATTGTAATGTTTTTATGGCGTTAAATAAATGTATTTTCTTTCTTTCTTGATTATCTTAACACATAGAAAAGCTACCGATATTTGATTTAAATCTAAATAAAAACATGGTGTAGATATTACAGATTTCGTGTTTTAACTACTTTAACTTATTTGGAAACGTTACTAAACGTTGTTTCCCGAAAGGATATCCAACACAAACAACATACCTAACGAATTTAAAGTCCACATCAAGCGGGGCTTAACTATTGATTGAATTTTAGATAGGTACACGTCCAACGAAGCTAATGACAGTTTTGAATTTTAGCTAAACTAGGTAGTAACCAACATATCTAGGGATTTGCATTTTGTGGTAGTGAAATCGACGAGTATGGATCTCCATTCGACATAAACATCCGCTTACTGTAGGAGCGATGAAATCGTTCTACAACAATTAAATCAGCAATAATTAAAGCAGTCAGGAGCATGAAGCAGAAGATGTGCCAGTTATATCGTTATCATATTACAGTAGTTGGGCGACCGAGCTCTGCTCGGGCTAAAACTCGGTAACCAGCGTTTTCCCAGAGATCAGACCAAGCTAGATCGATTTTTTATCCCCGAAAACCTAATTAAACCCCCTTTGCAAAAAAACGGGCACATATGGTTTTTGTATTTTATGTGCATGGAAGCTTACTTTCTAAGCTTCAATGCCTAAAAATCTGAAAGACCATAGGTGCCCACTTACATGCAAGGGGGTTTATATTATACATATAAGAAAATTGCTCGTTTAAAGGTATTAGATTATCATGTAATGCCAACGCCGCCGTCGTAGTAGTTTAATGCAAAATGCTTTAGATTCTTGCGATTTGGTCCTCACATCATCACCTAACACTTCTGGTGCTCAAACAGGCGCTGACTAATTGAATTTCCCATACACTTCCCAACGTAATAATGTAACGCATACCTATACGTGATTCAGGAGCTTGTACGATATCAAGTGCCTATTCAAAAACATAATTGCCTATTAATACTCCAGAATCACGTTGCAGGTAGTTACTCGTATATAGATACCTTAAGAACCTCGTGAATACCTACAGTTTACTTTAAGTATTGAATTTCGGAAATTATTCCATTACAAAAGCAACTACTATTCCATTTTTTTTCACCTGTCTGTACTAAAATATTGTATTGTATTACTTTATATTGTACAGTCAAAGAAACTGAACCATGTACCATGGTGGAACCTTTGTACTACTACTGATGTCATATTGAGGCATTTTCACTAAAACACGTACCTAGCAACGACATATTTAAGGAAAAGTTAAATAATGTCGGTTTTGTGACATTTTATTCCATATTAACTGTAGGGAGAAATCGTCACAAAACTGACAACTTTTAACTTTACGCCGATGCTAGGTACATGTTTTAATAAAAATTCCCATTGATATTTCGTACATCCACCAAAGAAATAATAGCGAATTGATTATGTTTGAAAAGCTGCCACTCTGGTACGCCACTCAGTTTCCTCGATAGTACATAAAACACATAAAAACATAAAAAACAGTTTACATTTAGAGACCGTTGTTGTCACTGGGACAACAGCAAAGACAAGGCAAACTAAAATAAGTTTGTGTATTTGGTTGTTTATAATATGAAAGGGGTCGTCTCTAGACACTGAACTGACTTCAAAAATTCTTTCAGCGATAGACAGCTGCAATATGCCGATTCAACATAGGCTACCTTTATTCCGGGAAAGTAGTACAAAGTTTCGAACGGGACACTGACGTAGTTGCGGGAAACAGCTAATCTAAGCTATTCTCTCAATACAGTATAAATGCTCACATCTAAATTTCGTTTTCTTCAATATCTCTCAAGAGTTAACGTTTTATCATATACCTATGTTAGCTAAGTACGCTACTCGTATCTAGAACCAGAATCAGCCACTGCGACAGGTAACTGAGTTAGTTATGAGATTATGCCGTCTTCTAGATGCAGACTGTCCGTTATGTGGCTTAAACGAATACAGTCCATGCAGGCCAGCTTTGAATATTTTCTAATGAATTTACATCCGTTTGTTGTTTTACCTATTGTGCCCATTTTTTAGGGTTCCGGAGCCAAAATGGCAAAAACGGAACCCTTATAGTTTCGCCATGTCTGTCTGTCTGTCTGTCTGTCTGTCCGTCTGTCTGTCTGTCTGTCCGTCCGCGGCTTTGCTCAGAGACTATCAATGCTAGAAAGCTGTAATTTTGCACGAATATATAGGTAAACTATGGCGACAAAATAGTACAATTAAAAATTCAAAAACAATTTTTTTTAGGGTACCTCCCATAGACGTAAAGTGGCGGTGATTTTTTTTTCTCATCCAACCCTATAGTGTGGGATATCGTTGGATAGGTATTTTAAAACCATTAGGGGTTTGCTAAAACGACTTTTCGATTCAGTCATTTGTTTGCGAAATATTCAACTTTAAAGTGCAAATTTTCATTAAAATCGAGCGTCCCCCCCCTCTAAAATCTAAACCAGTGGGTAGAAAAATTTCAAAAAATTCAGGTTGGTAGTCAGTATATCAAACTTCCAAGGAAAACTATAGCGGCTAAGTTTGCTCGAGAATTATTAGTAGTTTATGAGTAAATAGCAGCGTAAGGTATAAAATATACCTAAACTTGGAAGATTCCGTATAAAATTCGAAATCCTTAGAAAAATATTACTTAATTTTTTCGTAATGGCTACGGAACCCTATTTTGGGCGTGTCCGACACGCTCTTGGCTGGTTTTTTACTTATTAACAAAATTTAAGTCATCGTTTTACAAGTTTAGTCGTTTTGGCCTAATAAGAGCTTAAACTTAAACTTCAAGGTTATGTCCATTATTATGCAGCTTTGTATACTAACACTTTGTAACAGGGTTTCTTAAAGTGGGGTCCACGAACCGATCCGTTATCATGGATCCGCAGTAGGTCAGTCTATAAACATATTATAAAGAAATTTCCAAAAATTAGACATTTCAATTTACATACACTCCGAGAAAGCTGAATTTTTGTGGAGACATCGGGTACACCATTAGGTGTCAAAAATACCTATTGATCCCACGTGTGCAAAAGCTGTTCGGGGTCAATGTTCAAAATTTGAGGGTTTTTTTTTCGAAAACGGTAAGTTTTTTCAAAAAGTAGTCTAGGCAAAAATTATATACCTTAAAATTATCCACTACCAATATAGTCCTAATACTTTTTTTTCTAAGAATTACCATTCAAGAGATATTGCGTTTCTAAAAGTTGAAGTCACGTTCTACATGATAGCTCATTTTATGCCACATATACAGGGTGACTGGTTTTAACCTATTCCTTGAAAGTGATTATTTTAGAACTTTTTTGCAATGTTTTTGGCCTGGTAAACAAGGGATCGAAATTCAGTACCTAGTTTAAGAGTTATTCGAGTTTTTTTGGAAAAAACGCCATACCATCTCAGGAATGGTGATTCTTAGAAAATAAATACGAGGACCATTTTGTAGATAATTTTAAGATCTGTAAGTAATTTTTGTATAGACTACTTACCGTTTTTGAAAAAAAACTAATAACGTCAAATTTTGACCTTTGACCCCCCATAACTTGTTTGGCACATATGGGATCGATTGGGACTTTTGACACTTTATTCCTCATAGTATACCCAAAATTTAGCTTTGGCGGAATTTATGTAATTATACCTACTTTTGACTAAATTGTCCGGATTAAATATGAAAAATGTAAAACTCTGTGTGTAGAAATAAATACAGTATAGCTAGTAAGAGTACCTATACAAAAAGCAGCCGGTTTAAAAAATAAAGGTGAACAGAACTATTTCATTTCCATTTTTCGTGTAGGTACTAATTGCACATTTTCCTCATGACGCCTGGCGCGGTTTCAGACTGAAACAGTTTATGAAAAACTTCACTTGCATACAAACTAGTTTCATTTAGGTACAAACAAGCGGCTCGGGCCGCCATGCGCCAGGCGAAGCGACGCGCTATTAGCTAATACTCGTAGACCCCGATCGAAATGTTTCGAGCTTTTCCGTTTGACTATTTCACCTTTATTTGTACTGGCACCGTTGTTAACGAATATCGGTTTGAAGAAAATTGGAATATTGTAATTAACAAAGCTCGGACAGATCATCCCAAAGTCCGATAGGGCATTTATTCGAGCGTTTCAAGCGCCTCATTTATTTGTTCACATTTTTTGAAAGAAAGAAAGAAAGAAAGAAAGAAAATACATTTATTCACAACACAAGACAACAATATTATTAGGTACAAATAAACAACACAAAAGGTATGTGTCATTGCGGTTGTGAATCGGACACTGGCTCAGCATAATGCTGTAGCATTAAAAACACCCCAGCGGACCGTTATAAAGACATACTACACACCATTTACTACATAAGACTACATAAATAGACAAATAAATAGATAATCTGTAAACTAGAAAACTTCTTTATTGTGTGACTTTAAAAACATAAAAAATAATTTATATGGTACGTAGACATAATTAATTTTACAACTAATATTATGCACTTACCTGCCAAGTATACACCATTACGCGGGCTAAAAAACTAAAAATTAACGAATTGGCTCTAGATTTTGATTTATGTGATTCGTCACTTCAAAACCGCTTAACCGATTTATACGATATTCGGTATACAAATAGTTTGAGTTCCCGGAAAGGACATGGGATAGTTTTTACTCCGGAAAATTGCTTAGTTCCCGCGGGATAGCGATAAACGAATGCTACGCGGAGTCGCGGGCAACGACTAGTAATAAATAAATGAGACCATGTTCCTCACACGCTGTGAGCCTGTAAGGGCTAGGACTAATAAATAAACGAAAGGACTAAAAGTTAATAAACAGCTTTAAAAATTGTTGGTCTAAGCCAGCCTAATCTAACGGTAATATGTTTTAGTATTTACTTTATACCTAAGTCTTTTATATTGTTTAGTATCTAGTAGGTAGGTGGGAAGAGTGGGAGGAACGTGCTTAAGTAGATATTTTTAATAACCTTTAACATAAGATCAATATTGTTTAGCACCAACTTTACTCGTTAAGATACAGACTTACAGTAATTATTAATTAACACAACTTCGAAAATCAGTGTAAAAGCTAATTAACGAATTCAACCTGTTTAAAAACCTATACAAGTTACATACAGAGCGCCCCTACTTGCTAATACTATACTATGTATAGTATTTTAATCACTTCAATTATACAAATAACATTATTAGTTATCATTTACACATCACATTCTACATACATACACCCGCATAGTTCTATACATATACCTCAGTTTGATTGCCATTACATGATTTAACCTCAATAATATTTAAAATTGTAAGATTGTATAATTTTATTCAATAAGGATAATATTTTGATTTTATCTTGAAATAGTTCACTTGTAATGTTGTAATGAATTTGGGAGTAGATGCTGACAACTGAAATACAGGTTTATACCTAGTTCAGAGGTCAGTGACTTCATAAAATTATGTACAATCTCTTCTTGATGAATAAAATATTATTATTATTATTATTATTATTATGTTGTTATATCTTCAGTGAAATTAACTACAGTTTGTATGGTAGCATTTTACCTCAATCAAATATGCAGCGAATTCCGACATGACATTAATTCTGGAATGTTGCCAATGAACGTTATTAAACAGCATATTAGTAATAATTATGTCATATAATTTCGGAATAGCCTGTAGTGGCATGTTGTACCGTGACGTTAACGACAGATGAGTATACAAATTAAAAAGCGGATATTTCTAAACATAGAAATACGCGGAAAGTCCAGAGTAATTTATAAAATTGTGAAGTAACTACTTCATAAAAAGTTACTGGAGTGTATTGACGCAAAAATCTGAAAATTACAATAGGTACCTAAATCGTGAGCAGGGTTTTCATTAACTAGATAGATGACGAAGTAAGAGTTTCCTGTTATAAAATTGAAATCATTGTATATTTTTTTCCAGAAATAAAAAATGCCTACATAATAAGTGCCTAATTACTTTCCCTATTTAAAAGCTTTTACTTAATTTACCCTGTTTGTCATCCAATCTATAACACAAAATTTGTTGAAAGTTTTCAATTCCGTTGAATGTTTTTTCCTGCGTATATCGGTCGATGTCTCAGATGCTTATGAACTGATTTTATCGTTTTGGGATCCCTCATTACATTTTATAATAGTCAGTGATTATATTTAATCCTTAAAAAAGTTAATTAATTCGGGTCAGATCATACACGATGAATTTTGTCCATTTCTGGTGTTTGGACTGATTCAAAATTCGTAAAGTTTAGTCAGCAAAATTTTTATTAGAAAACTTATAGAGTACTTGTAGAGTAAATTTGATACTTAATTATTTTTGGATATCGTCTACTTCAAAGTCAACTATTGAAATATGACAAAAAAACATCCATAAAGCTGCTAAATAGCAAATATAGTTTTTTTTTATCCACCGAAAAGTTCTGTTTGACTTTTTTGTTTAACCTGTTATTTCACGAAATATAGAATTTAACAGTGAACAAAAAAGTTATCAATAGGTGTATTTTATAAATATTGTGAAATAAATGGTTTCAATTTATTATCTTTTTTGCTGAAAAGTTCCGAAATATTAAGGATGGTTCGTGTAGACATTGTGACATTGCCATTATTTAGTTTGCGAGGTCCCTCGTGCTCCGGGGTCCCGGGCGGCCGGGAGCGATCGATCAAATCAAAGTTGATCTCTGTTCAATTTATGAAATACGATAGTTTGTTTTTTGTGCCTTCTGCCTTCATAATCATTGCTGTCATATTGAAAAAGTTTATGACGAATTGACGTTTCAGATACTAACTCACACAACTTGTTCATGTCATGACTTTTTACTTTCATACAGACCTATCATAAAGAAAGAAAAAAGTTTATTTCATTAAAGAAACATAAGTGGTAAATTGAATAAGTAGCGTGACATTAGGGAACTTGTTGAATTCAATGTTAGTGTTATACTCAGGACAATAGATAAGTAAAGTAGTGCAGCAAGGTTTATCCATTAGTGCGTTAGGTGGCCATCCAGGCTTGAGCTATGCAGCGTCGACGCGAGTTCATGGACCCAGCGGGCTCGCAATGGCCCGAGCTTGCATTAAACCCTCATCATTAAACCCATGGAAGCAGTGCATAAGGCTACAGTTTGGCAGGTTGGTCGCTGAAGTTTGCCTCGATGAGCTGAGTCGGCGCTAAAAGTTGGCACATCAATATGCAGGGGCGCCTGGCGCGAGGCCAATCTAGGATACGCCAATTGAATGTTTTGGCCGCTTAAGGTCCTACACGTCGGCGATACAAAACTTATGACAAGTTTATTTGAAATATTTTCAAGTACTCCTAATACGATTCTTTTTTCATCCAAGTGCCATAACTTCAGCCAAAAAATTCGGCACAATCGAAAACCTGTTTTAAATAACTTTTTTCTTAAACCAGAAACACCCGACCTTAAATAAGCAATAAATTAAGATTATGGTAGTGATTTTGATATAATGCAATAATATGGGATCCCAAAACTATAAAGTCGGTTCATAAACACCTGAGAATTGAGATATCGACGGATATAGGTGTAACAGTATAAAACATGGAACGGAATTGAAAACTATCTTATTATTTTAAGTTTTATGTATAGATTGGCTAACAAATAAACAGAGTAAGTTAAATAAAAGCTTTCAAGCAGGGAAAATAAGAACCTACTAATTAACTAACCAACTACCTCTACAAAGTAGGTCTTTTCTATTTAGTATAGGTACCTACATATCTATCGCAGCTTTAGTAATAAAAACGAATTTATATTATTGAATTATTTATACCTACTATGGGATGTCTTAATTAAATTTTCTTAATATTGTATTGTGATACTTCCATAAAAGAGGTTAATTTACCTAGGAATAAACGATAAAAGAAGCCCCGAGACGTTCCCTTTCAACTCTATTGAGGAGATGAAAATTACGCTAAGAACAAAGAAACATTTCAACTTTTCATGGGGCTTCGCTGATGCGTGCCAGCAATTATAATATCAAAAGAAATGACTTTTGTACCAGTTGCGCATTTTGTGAGCATTACCTAGTTAATCTTATTTTTACTTTCTGGTGTTGGAAATTGGTCAAAATTCTGCATTTAAAGAATGATGCTGAGTAGCTTCCGTAATGGTTACCTACTATAGATAAGTGGCAGAAACAATTGAAGTGTTCCAGGAAATTACGGTTTACCGGAGTACCACTTTACAAGTTTGCTATATTTCTGAGCGGCCGGGAAACTTTCGCCTTTCAACTCGTTTATGCGGCTGTTGCAATCACGCCCTGGAGGCCCACCGTTGCGTCTTTTCTTGTGGCCTAAAAGTAAATGTGTTTCCCATTCTTATTGCGCAGAACAATAAGTTCAAGTCCCGGTTTTTTCTAACTTCATCTGTTTCACCTAAATTATCGACGTTTTTTTTTCTTCAAAACCACTGCAGCGTTTTTAAAACTTAACTGTTTCCATGTATGTAGTAGTCCATAAACCTGAAGATTTCTGACAACACCTTATTTTCTAGACTAAATTATGTCCCAATTGTAAAAGCGCTAAACATCCCTATCTACAGCTACCTATCAAAGTCGAAATAATGTGTCATGATTAAGTTTGACCATGATAGAAAGGATAAGATTGCTTCTAAATTATACTGTCGAGCAAAAAATAAAGGTACGCTTTGTCTATTATGGTGAGGATAAAAAAGAACTCATTTATTTCTCGTTTCGTTTCAAAAGGTACCCCGAGTAGTGCGGCTCTCGATCGAACACCATTTTACCAATTTTATAACCGCCTTTTATGACTTTCTGTTTGTTGTATTCGGCTCCCTACGGCAACAGTCGGATCGGCGACCTGCCCTCAATGCATTTACAATGAGAAATCTTGGATTCCCTTTGAAACTTAACACATTCAGGTGTTATGAAACACCCGCTTGTACAGGTACAGGTTATAATCGTTACGTGTAGCCAGGCGATTATTCTGCAAATATACTGTCTAAAATTTTGAACTGATATCGAAACTACATAATATGTTACCCGATGAGTAAAAACACATTATTAACTTTATTCAAATTGAAGTAATGATATTAAAAATGTTAAGTTTAAACGCTCCAATACGTTTAGTAGCTACGACGTTCCTTGAGGTTGTTTGCCTACCTAAGAGATAAGTAAAACTGTTTAAGATTCATTATTTACACGAGTAAACTGTAATAAAGTAATAAAATTATCTTTCATGGAATAACATTTATTTTTTAAAGAAGTACCTACAGTTTTTGGTTTACAACAGTTGCTCGAAGTGACCCCTTTGTAGTGATACATTAACGGACCCTCTTCAATGTTTCTAAACGAGCTGTTCTTTAATTTAAATTTTAGAATGATAATTGATTGATTATGGATACCTAAGTGGATGAAATAAAATAATTCATGAATCATATGGTAATGGTGAAATGACTAAACTTTTTAAACTATAGTATATTTTTTACCGAGAGACTAAAACAAGCCAATACATACCCGAGGCTGTTAGCCACCCGAGCTTTAGCGAGGGTGGCTATTTATCCGAGGGTTTGTATTGACTTTTAGTCTCGTGGTGAAATAGTATATTTTTTATCGAGAGACTAAAATAAGCCAATATATACCCGAGGTGGTTAGCCACCCGAGCTTTAGCGAGGGTGTCTATGTATCCGAGGGTTTATATTGACTTTTAGTCTCGCGGTGAAAACTCTATTTTTCACTTCGATTGCGAGAAAAAATAGTCAATTAAGTACAAAAAGATTTAACAAAAAATAAAAATAAATCTTTCTAGATTTCGGCGGCAAAAGATTATCAATTATGTCTATTACTCTTTGGTCAACATCATAATTTTCACTATCACTTGATGACATTGTGAGAATAATCAATTTATTTTAATCGTTTACTATTTACGCTCTACAACAATTTCAAAGTTTTCACGGTAAGTATTTTTTTCCATCCAAACACAGATACTACCAATACAGATACTAACAAAATAGCACCGGCGAAATGGTCCATACACAAACGGAAAAATAGAGTGGCGCCACCTTCTATGCGGAAAAAGCATAGAACTAAGACCACGTAGACTAAGAACGTAACATTTTCGTCATTAAAATGGTCCACACACAAACTTATTTTTTGCAAGTAACTGGCTGTTTGAGTTTATCTAAGTCGCTCGAAGTAAATTAAAAAATTAATTACTTTTACTCCCTAGGGAGTAAAGTGCTCACTTTACTCCCGTCTCGTAAGGCTATATTGACCCATTTTTAGAGCATGAGAAGTGAAAACTCTATTTTTCACTTCGATTGCGAGAAAAAATAGTCAGTTTGGTATAAAAATATTAAATCAAAAAAATAAAAATAAATCTTTCTAGATTTCGGCGACAGAAAATTATCAATTATGTCTTTTGCTCTTATTATTATTTCCCTTGATTGCTCGACATCATAATTTTCGCTATCACTTGACGACATTGTGAGAATAATCAATTTATTTTAATCGTTTACGATTTACGCTCTACAACAATGTCAAAGTTTTCGCGGTAAGTATTTTTTTCCAAGACACAGACATAGCAAAATTGTTTTGATGAAATGGTCCATACACAAACGGAAAAATAGAATGGCGCCACCTTCTATGCGGAATAAGCAAGAACTAAGACCACGTAGACTAAGAACGTAACATTTTCGTCATTAAAATGGTCCACACACAAACTTATTTTTTGCAAGTAACTGGCTGTTTGAGTTTATCTAAGTCAGTCGAAGTAAATTAAAAAATTAATTACTTTTACTCCCTAGGGAGTAAAGTGCTCACTTTACTCCCGTCTCGTAAGGCTATATTGACCCACTTTTAGAGCATGAGAAGTGAAAAAGCCTTTTAACTAACGGCGCGCGGCGTACTTAATTTATGGGAGGGTTTGAAATTAATATTTTAAGATATTTCTAGTTTAAGAAAAAGTTATTGATGTAATTTTACTTATTGGGTAACGTTCTTTCGATATCATTTTTCTGATATGTGCTATATTTACGGAATAATCGCCTGGCTACACTTAACGATTACACCCTGTATAGTATAGAAAATATTCAAGCGAAGGCGGTTGAATAGGAGTTTACTTAATAAATGGTCGTTGATGGTGCTCCTGCTGTAAATTGGCTATAGTTTTATTGTAACTTATTAACTATTTTATTTAAGTGTAAACAAAACTTTGTCTAAATGCAATTACAACCTGTATAGTTTTATAGCCACTTTATAGGAAAATGGATAAAAAAAGAGTAAAACGGTGGTTCAAAATATGCGACGTGGAGCTCTTAAATTCCCATAAAGAACATCTTACTCGTAGTTCGTGCCAGCGCTTGCCGGGTGAGGTGCGCGCTGTGGAGGCACATTACATATGCGGCGTCTACTTCGGGCATTAGGTACATGGGCGGTAACATATAATGTACTAATGTTAACCGAATTTAATAATGAACTCGTGTATATTATTTGCTGCATTTTTAACTTAAAAAAGGAGGAGGTTATCAATTACGTTGTATTTGTTTGTTACCTCAGAACTCAGTCATTTATAAACTGAATTGAAAAAAAATTTTTTTTGCTCGTCCTATAAGCACCAAATCACGGTCTGATGATTGAATCGTAAGGAAATTGAGGGAACTCTTCAAATAGTGTATGGACACTTATGGTAATTTCGATATATTTATTAGTAACTCATGCATTTATGCTCTTGAAAATCATCTTTTTTTTTTAATCAACTAGATGGCAAACGAGCGAGTGGGTGTCCTGATGCTAAGAGATCACCACCGCCCATAAACATTAATTTATTAATTGAATAGATCAAAGTTTTTTTCTCTATTTTATTATTTACAATAAATACTTGATTTAATTCCAAAGACTGTTTATTCAATTAAAAAGCTGTAACTATTTTTTTAATTTTAAAGTAAATAAATAATAATCGCTTATACAATCGAGTATTAATCGATTTTTAAAATGTCAAGTTTTCCATCATCTTTACGCATTATACAGGAATTTCTTTCCAGAAATAACGTCAGATTTTGACGAAGATTTTTCAAATGAAGTGAATTTTGATGAAAAAAGTGATTAGAGGTCTAGTTAAAAGACCCAAATTATAGATAAATGAAGGATAAATGTATTATTGATTCCATCCAGTGGGTGTTTATACAAGAATTTTGATGAAATCGGTTTGTTTACACTTTCCATAAATTGGATTGGCATAACGTATACAGTTTCAAATCAACTATCTAGTTATGAAACTTCATTCATAGTAGGTAGGTATCCACAAATGTATTACAAGTTTGTAAACGTAAACTAATAAAAAAACCTGTAGGTTAGTAATTCATATTTGATTGATCATTCCCTTATTAGATTATTGTTATTTCAAATTCTCCAATTTCATCCTTAATGGCACAATTATGCCAATTCAACAAATTCTTGTCGAGTCATCCTCAAAAAATGTAGAACGCTGGAGGAAAAATAAAATTTTATCGACCTTAAAATACCGCCGCGACGTCCAATTAGGTGCTTTTAAATGGAATTCGTATTTTCATTGGCAGCATCGAACCACCAACTGCTATAGACAGGTCGTAAATATCGTAATAATGTCGCTGCAGCTCTACACTCTATGGGAACACGGCTTTAGAGCACTGTGAAGTGCTGAAAAAATACAACCCTAAATGAACCGTATGACACCATTTATTTCAAGACACGTAATAAATTCGAGTATTCTGTGTAAATCATATCCATACTTAGGCTATACTTAGGTTAAGTATAATTTAATGAACTCACTCTTGTTCCTTACTGTCTTATATAAGATAAGATAAGATAAGATAAGATAAGATAAGATAATTTATTCAATAATTTGCAGTACAAAATAACAATAAATACAATGTTTAACAAAATTCTATGAAACACGTTTGCCTGCACTAGAGTTACTAGAAAACTCTGTGTCGCAGGCTTAAAGCGCTAGCATAAAATAAAATTAAAAATAATTTATCTAAGCTTAATAGTACAAATAGTTATTATGAAATTATACGGACTTAAAAAGGTAAAAATTACAATAGTATTCATAAATAAATCAATTGAATTTATGTAAAGTGTTATGATCTAAATAAGCCACACCGTCAGTGCAATTTTTAACTGTGTCAAATCTGATTCGAAGTTTGCTGACTAAGATAATACGTGCCTAATGTGAAAAAAATTGCAACTGGGCTTAACTTAAGTGAAAAATTACAATTTATGTTATTAGGTCAACAATCCGGCCATTAACTACTTTACATTGTATACTAGAAAATTAACAATATGTAACATACTAAAATGAAGTTTTAGTTACGATTCTGAAAATGTATTGTGATACAGATTGTGCTTATAAGTTGCCTTCGTAATCAATTGTACTGATATATCTTTTTTCAGCCATAATTTTTGCCGGACAGACAGCATCACCTGTGATATGGTTGCTTGGTTTTTTAAAACGCAAGCAAGTAGCGCATTTGGCGTCGTCTGTCTTTTTTTGACATTCTTTGATGGTGTGGCCTTGTTCACCACAGTGGCCGCAGGTGATCGTTGACTCCCGGCAAAACTTGGCAGCATGACCATATTGTTGACACTTATAACATCTAGTTACTAAAGTAAAGTCTCTAACAGGGCAAGATGACCAATTAATAAACACTTTGTCTTTAATAATTAGGGCTTTACGTATAGCAGCAGGCACTTCTATAATATAATTACAATTTTCAGAGTCCTTTTTTCCTGACTTGTGGCTCATCTTAATTGTGTCGGAAAATGTATCGAAACTCTCACATTGAGGATTATCGGCTAAGTTTTGGTGGTACAAACAGGAAATGACTTCGATTTCAGGCATGGACGTGGGCACTCCTATAACTACTATTCTAGGCCTACGTTTCTGCGTTTCATCGATCGTAAGGCCTGAGTTTTTTATCTGGGCGGATTGTTTTAATTTCTCGATATCCTCCTTTGTTTCTGTGCTAATTACGACGCCACCATTCCGAGTCTTGCGCAAACCTTTGACGTGCAGCTTCATTTGTTCGGGGTTAATCAGTTTTTGGACAAGAGATTTCGTCTCATCGCTGGATTTCAGTTTGTCGTTGGGATAGATGGTCACAGAATTATCACGTTCCGGCTGGATGAAATTATTAGGACTTTTTTTAACCATATCAGCAAAAGAAGTCCTCTTCGTGGATGGTTTGGCTGACTCTTGAATACTCAGCTTGAGGTCCTGGAGTTCCTGTGAAAGTTTAAGGCCTTCCTGTAAGGTCGAGACAGAAGAATAAGCTTGAACAGCTTTCTGCTTAAGGGACTGGTACGCCACTGCCATTTGAGATGTTCCATGACCTACTTTTCGACATAAATTGCTAATGCGCAATTTCTGTTCCGTGTTCAGTTTTCCTGTTTCAGAAATGGCGCACACCTCATTTAGGCAGTCTTCTATAGTCTTCATCCAGTGTTGTATTTCTGGAGTAGAAATAACATCAGGCCTTTCATCGTCTTCCTGGTGAGGCGTCGGCGCTGCGGGGCGGGGCGGGGGCGCGGGCGCGGGCGGCGGGGAGCGAGCGATCCTGCTGCTCCGGTTAAACGGGCTATTTTCCATGTTTACACTTAAAACACCGTAACACTTAACACATACCTAAACGCATGACATGATTACGTTTTCAATGGACTTAGTAAAACAAGGTCACGACTCAGCATGTGATTATTTAATTATTTTTACAACTAATCGACACGTCTGTTCTTAACGAAGATCGAACAATCAAAATAAAAATATGAATATGTCTTAAGCTACTTACCCTTTTTAACCCCCGACGCAAAAAGAAGGGTGTTATAAGTTTAATCGCTATGTGTGTCTGTCTGTGGTATCGTAGCTCATAAACGGGTGAACCGATTTGAATGCGTGTAAGCTTACTTTATTAAATGATTTAACTACTGAAAAAATCCGAAAATCAGCATAAGGTCTGCATTATACGAAAAGCAATGAACGCGCTTGCTGAAATGCCATGCGACTGAAAAGGCTGAATGAGGCATGAACAAACATGATTCGCGATTCAATATCTGCATTCCACTTACATATTACAAATCTAAAGCATACGTAAATCGAAAACTGATGTTAAAATATTAAATTAACAAGATTTTGATGAACTGAGACGTATCCTCTAACCTCTTCCTTTTTTGATGTAGGTTAAAATTCACCTCTGTAACCTCTTTCAGTTGGGAAGTTTTAAGAATAATGAGCGTTTTTAAAAAGCTGAAAACAAAGAGATTGAACGCCTCATAATTGATTGCATAGGTATAATAAACTCAAACACATAAAACAAATCATAAGCTCCAACTTACACAAATACATTCGTAAAACTGATTTACAGAAATAATTAAATGGGGACATGTTGAAACCCGACAAGGCCGCCTTCGCTCACGGATGCCCTACATAATCCAATAATCAGAGAACATCTAAATTGGAACGGGATTCGCGGCGAGCTATGAAATATAAAAACCCCATTTGGTCACACCTATCCTTCGTTCATGCATAAAATACAGATCAATCCTTTCAACACGAAAAGGTCATTTAGAAATATCAACCAGATTAAAATCTGGAATAGTTGGAAAAAATTTAAACTCGACCTATGTGTGACATATGTATGTATATTTGAGTTCATAAGTAGTTTCTTTGCTCATTAACCTTATCAATTAATAAATCGACAATAAGATACAAGATCGTGAAGTAGAAACTGACGTGGAAACAGTTTCATTAATTCTAAACTGATTTTTTTCCCACCGCTATGAAACCAAACGTGCCATAAATTACACGTACTTACTAATATTTTCACTTAGTTATATTCTCTTCTCTTCTTCTTCTTCTTCAGTACTATTATTCGTAGGTATTATTTAGCAGTGACGTGGTTTCGTAATATAAATCTGCGCCTTGTTACTAACACCATGAAATAATAAACAATCTTTAATGTTACGTTGAATAGAGTACTCATTAATTCAACAATAACTACTAACTTGTTGTTCAGATTTGGTGAACTTTTGTATACAAAAAGAAATTTTAGATAACAAAAATACCTTCGGAAATCCAATAAAGAAAATAGTCGGAACAAATGGCCACAAATTACTAAAGGAGCAGTACGAAGTTTGATTTGGACAAAGAAAGGGCGGGCGGAACAACAAAGTACGTAAACAAGCGGACTCATTGGTTTTATTTGAAAAGTTTAGATGGCTGCGGTTTACTACCTTTTAGAAATAGTTTCTTAAGACAAATGCTTTTAAAGTCGCGGAACTCCCAGAGGTCCTAAGTCCTAAGGTCACGTCGCGATAGAGCTATTGATATGTTTTGATTAATATTATGCAATACCTTTAAATTACTTACACTTGTAACTAGCTAACAGACTAAAGTAAGGTTCAATTGCTACCGTGAAGCAACTCTAACCATCCTTAGTAACTTCAGTGTTATTTGAGGATAGTTTGAATTGCTCTCACTTGCAATGGCTCACCACTACCTAAACCCTACTAATATTATAAATGCGAAGGTAACTCTGTCGGTCTGTTACGTTTTCACGTCGAAACCACTGAACCGATTTTGATAAAATTTAGTATATAGGTAGTTTCAACCCCAAGGATCAACATAGGATACTTTGTATTCCGATAGAGGGCGCCACCGCGCGATAGCCTAGGTCCGCGCAGACGAAGTCGCGGGCATAAGCTAGTAACAAATAAATTCAATTCTATTTTTAACCACTTTCAACTGTCCGACTAGTGTGTGTTAATTTGGTGACAGTACAATTACAGCTTTTCTTCACTTATCAAAGTCATAAAATATTTCAATTATTTATGAGTGTGAGTAAAATATTATGATATCAATTCAGGTAAATAATAATTAGAAAATTTATATTATATAGCCGACTATGAGTTATAATGCCTATAACCAGCGGTATAGGCACTTTACTGCCATGGTCATCAAAACTGGCTAGTTTCAAGTCGATGCTGTGACGAGTTCCATTCTACGGAGATGATCCTGGTCGGCCCATCAGAATTTTGATACCGTGTGTAATCAAAAAATCATTTTTAAATTTCGAATCAGTCAATTTCTACATTTACATACATGCGAACAGCGTAAGTTAAATAAATGCTTATAAAAATATCGGTAACCACGATTTAGAAAACAACATTTCTTGCTACCGCATCACCCGTTTTAATGTTCCATAGTTCGTGGGATGACAAGCAAATTCCCTCTGGCGAAAATGGTTCTATTAATCTACGCGATCAATTGAGTCAGATAAGACTGTCCCGTCATTATTGAGCTGTTAATTAATCTCTGTCATTGTAGACTCTGCTTGCAGATTCCTTCTCAAAGTAGAAGGTACTCGTAAACCCTACTTATTTTGCTTTATGATCCCTTTCAATGCCGAAATTGCAAAACATCTTCATAAAATATTCACACGTAATTTTATGATATGGGACAAACAATTCGGATGTATATGTTTTTATATACTTACTTAAACAGCCTTGGCCAAAAGTATTAGCAGCCTATAATAGTAGATTGTAAACCAAGGGGATAAAGCACCGTATTATGTCACGGGCGCTATCACGGTGCGATATTGAATCCTTAGCGTAACGAAAGACTTCAGATTTAACTCCCGAGCGTAGCGAAGATGTTGTTGGCTGTTGCAATATGGAGTCCTGATAGCAGTGAAGAATTTAAGCACGCCCAAGACAAAATCCGTTTTATCCTCGATAATATACCTACTATACTTTTCTCACCTTTTGCGAGACAATAAAAATCGAGGCTACTATAATAAGTAGAATCAAATGGTTATTTATGCAACATGAGAGCAAAGTTGTTTTTTGCAGCTAGTGTTTATTTTGAAACCCGAGTAAGCGAAGGATTCTATAATCACGAGCGAAGCAAGAGACTCTAGGTTAGAATTCTGAGAACAGCAAGGGATTCAAACACACGAGATGCAAAAAAACTTTGGTTTAAAAGGATAATATACTTTTTTTTTACTTGCACGAAGCAAAATATATATATATATATTACTGGTGTATATGTGTTCAAGTTCGATGTAAGCGAGCGAACCAGAACGGATTTAAAAAAATAGTTAAGTAAGTACATTTTTTATTACAGGTTTTGTTTTATTGCAAACCAGCATGCCATTTATTGTGTGTAAAACTACGTAAGTGTATTTACTAATAATTTTAAATCTTATATACAATTTGCATGCACATATTTGGTAGGTTTATATTGTTAATAGGGTGCTAATACTTTTGACCATGGCTGTATGTAGTAGAGGTACTTGTATTTGTTGAGTGGTCATAAGACGAAGTATAATATGTCAATGTACTCATCGACACAATTATAATTAAACAATTTGTTTTCATAATAATAGATATTATTATAAATAATTATAAACAGTCTGATAAAGTTTTTGCCCAAAGTTTATTTTGGAGTAAAATTATTAAATTTTTGAGGCATAGAAACTCCCTCGCTACAGCTTAAATCAATATTCGAGAAACAGATTAAACATCAAAAGTTATTTCAGTGGTTTTGCTAATGATTATCAGAAAATCATGGTCGCTCAATATATTTCTAGGAATATTAACGGGCCGTTTCACTAAAGCGACGTTTATTTCAGAAGTTGGCTTACTTTTGGGAATAACATTGTAAATGTTTGATTGCTAATACAAATTGATATTTCAGGCAGATATATTTGTACGAATAATACGGTGTTTAATATGTACTTATCTATATATAAGTTTGTTTATCCGTTGCTTAGTATCCGTAGTACAGTCACCAGCACTAATATCTATCACAGCGGAGCATGCAGAACTATCTGACATGTCCTTCCGGCCCTAGAAATAGAATCGTATCAGATATTTATGCACGCTTGTTGTGTCAGATATTGGTTCTGGGAACTGTACAAGCTTTGCTTATTTTGGAACTAGGTCAATTAGTGTCAAGTCTCCCATGATATATTTATTTAAATATTTAATTATACATAAGTATATGTATACTAATATCGGCCAAAATGGGACTTTAGTAGTTTTGCCTATTCAGCGACGATATGTGGTACCTACATAGAACCCAACTACCTAAGTTAAAAAAATTATGAATTTAAACAAAAGATTAAAACGCACTCCTGTAATATATATGTATGGACAAATTTTGACATTATAAAAAAAGTAGAAGCCGTCTTGATCCGAGAGTTTTACTCTGATGCTTGGAAAACTACCCATTATGTATATTTTTGTAAAAAAAGTGGCTTGAAATGAAAGGTTCTTACACATATTGAGTTAGCCAAGAAGTTTTTTTTATGTCAATCGTTTCAATTTACATACTTGAGCATTATATCTGTACATACATATACGTAAACTATCAAAATACTATGTAACGTAAGTGACAATCAAAATTTTACTAACGCAGTAACTGAGTTAATATGAGGGTCGTTGCAGAGCGACAGCGTGACAGCGTCAACTCGGCGCGAAGTGATCTCATGAGAGTGATCATCAGCGGGCGTGGAGTGTGGAGCGGTCGTACATCTCTTTTGTGCACGAGATTAAAGATGCGATGGCGTGGGCCGATCCCATCCATCTCCGTTAATGCTGTTTCGATGCCAGCCGCGCTCATCCACCCGAGCCAGTATAAACGCCCCTAGCACATCCATGATACACGGCCGAATCGCTTGCATCGAAAATATTATCTGAAAAATCTTTTGCCAGCACAAAAAATGTGCATATTTTTTCGTTGTAAAAGTAAAATCAACTCGTTCCAGGAATAACTTCAATTCTAGTATAACAGCTTCAGCGAATACAATCTTTTTTTTAAAGCAGCATTAATTGAGTTTTGTTTGACGCAATATCAATAATATTTTCCTTATTCACGTACTGTAAATAGCTCAATCTACTTCTTAACTTCGTTACATGTTCACAGATAAAATATTTTTTGTTTCTTTTGCTTTAAATGAATATGACCCATGAAACTGGTAATAATAAACTGGTACTTAAGAAACTAAACGATGTATTATCGGCCCAAATTAAGAAAAAAATAACGTCTTTAGAACAATAAATATGGTACAATAAATTCCTTTAAAATTCCTTTATCCACTGTAATCATTGATTAATTTATTTACAGCGCTCGTTAAAACTTTGCAAACTCACAAAAACATTTTTATGTTACTTTTCAATACCTCGAAAAGTTGTTTCTTCCTCTTTTGGAATGTTTTTGTCAATATTTTTTGCTTTAAATAATTTAAATTATAAAGTTGTTTGAAGACTTGTTTAAGTTAAGTAATTATTGACCTTTAAAATTCCTCTAAAATGCCACACGTACGTATATTTCATAGAAGTCTATAGTAGGCACCTAATGAAAACAAAACGTCATTTATTTTTACACGTTTTATTCAGTATTTGTCACACCGATTGTAAAATAAATACCTACTTCACTTTCACAAATTTTGAAACAATGTCATTTTCACAGTATCATCCATCAATTTCACTGGATCCGTTAGCACCATTGTTCTTCGACAACGTACGTAGGGTAGCTCCTGAAAACAAAACAATAAATTACACCATGCATATTAACTTAGTTACCATCAATAGTATCAGTCATTCCTCCATCAATGTATTGCTCAGTCTACCATCAAATGTCGTTGTCATTATTTTTACCTGTATCCACCGTAGCCTCCACCGTAGCCGCCATAACCGCCACCGTAGCTTCCACCGTAGCCACCGCCGTAGCCGCCGCCGTAGCCGCCGCCGTAGCCGCCCCCGTAGCCGCCTCCGTAGCCACCTCCGTAACCGCCTCCAAAACCGAAACCGCCACCATAACTTCTGCCATGAAGAGCGGAGGCCGCTAGAGCACCGCCGACGACGCCGGCTTTCACTCCAAGCAGGCCGATGCCGAGCGCGCCCGCGCCCAGCACGCCGGCGCCGATAAGGCCAGCACCTGTAACAGACGACAACGTTGTTTTTACCTTCGCTAAATCCAGATATTGACTAGCTAATTGACTCCTGGTTGATAAACCGGTTAGTAAATTCCACGATAAATCCCGTCTTTGGATCAACAAATAAGAAAAAAGATTTGTAAGTTTAGTGAACCTAAATTCGAGTCGCTTGTAATTTTATTTTCTACATAATATACCTACTACTCATAATCCATGCTAATGTTGCCTATAAATGCGAAAGTAACTTTGTTTTTCTGTTTATTAGTTCGCGCTTAAACCTCTCAACTACATATTTTGCTGCGGAGATGGTTTGAGACCCTGGGAAGGATATACCTATAGTATAGTTTTATCCATGGAAATTGCATATTTATTTCCCACGAGATAGCGATAACCAATTTCGTCATATTAAGAGTCGCTTTACTGTACGCTGTACTTTTCGAATCTAAATAGTTTCCAATCATTTTATTATTCAAACATTCACAGTGTTTGATTGGATTGCACCTTTTCACGGATATGAACGTGTCTATACTGAAGAGTTATTTTTGGGCGGTTAAAACAGAGCACATGTCATTTTATATTGTCCTCTATCTCATCTATCTACAGATCAAAATATTTCATCTGAAATAAGTAAATGTAGATATGTTATGATAAAGAATGTATAAGTAATTCTATTTAAATTGTAAAATCTCTACCTCTACTTGACGTATTCACTCAATTTCGTTATCTAAATACCATGTTCAAGGCTAACTCCGTCTGGCATATTATGCGTCCGATCCGAACCAAATTAACATATTTCATAGTCAATAAACGCGTACACGCTCTGATTAGCTCATCTATATTCCCACTAGATAAAACAATCTACCATCAATCTCTGGGGCTGGAAAGTAAGTCGTTCTCCGGGGATCCACGTGATCCCACGTAATATATCCGCGCGGAATGTCGCAGGGCCGCATATCAATGACGCAGCGAGCCCTTAGCGATAAAACCATTCTATATCCTAAATGAGCGTTTAACGTTAACCAAAGTTTAATGTACATTACGTAGTTTTAGAGATCGGTTTTTGCTTACGGCGTAAAACAAAGAGCTAACGAAGACGGGGCCCGCAATGAAAGGTGCGCGTAGCAACCATTATTTGCATGTGATTCGTCGTGAATACACCCCAGCCCGCATGGCATACCTTACATGGTTCACGGAACTTCCGTCATTTTTCTCCTAAAAGTGAATTTGAATACGCTAAAGCCTTGCTTTACGATTAGTAGATTCGCATGGAAAAGCGTAGAGGTAAGATATTTTAATTCAAATAGTACAACAACAATAGCCTCAATAAAGAAAGAAAGCAGAGAGCGCGCTCTTTACTTATTAAGTATATAAAAAAATAGAATATTTTTTTAATCCATTTTGAAATCATATTTACTTTAATCTTATTGACATTGCTATCTTGAAAATTATAAAGAACTATAGCTTAGTTTCTAAGATTCCGTAACTCAGTCGGCAAAAACAGTGCACTTTATTGTCTTCTGTCCGTCTCTCTGTCAAGACTCTATTTCTCGGGAAAGTGAGAGATATTAACCAAAAATTCATTGAAATATTTAGGTCTGGCGCTACCTCCTGGAGCAGTGAAATAAACAAATTTTAAGTCAACGCAATCACAGTCTAGTTCTACGCCGTTAACAATAGAGGCGTGTTCAGATACTTTTGATAAAATTTTTGCTCACAAGTTTATGTACTTGACCGTACAAGATACAAGCATTATAAAAGGTGTTTTATGGACAAATTTTCAGAGAAAGGTAAAATTACCTCACAATGTGTAGCTACTTTTGGATAAGAAGCGAGCTCTGCTAAGCACAGATACTGCAAGTTTATACGGAACTCTCGATGCGCAAAAGCGAGTTGTCTTGGCCGATTATTTTAATATTTTTTATTACTGATCTCAATAAAGACATTATGGCACATTATTTATTTATGACCGGATGGTCGAGTGATTAGAGAACCTGACTACGATGCTTGAGGTCCCGGGTTCGAATCCCAGTCGGAGCAGATATTTGTATTAATAATGCGAATGTTTGTTCTCGGGTCTTAGATGTGTTTAAGTATATATTTATCTATATAAGTATGTTTATCCGTTGCCTAGTGTCCATAGTACAAGCTTTGCTTAGTTTGGGACTTGGTCAATTGGTGTCAAGTATCCCATGATATTTATTAATTTATTTTAGTACTATGTATTTCAAACTTGGTATGTATTTTGTAACTGATATGTAATAGTCCCGCTTACAGCTATGTTCAGGGGCGTTTAAGTGTCACTTAAATGACTTTGAGTTACTGCGGTTAGTTAATTAAAATAAAGTTACGTCCACGAGTCGTAAATGTTCGGACTAATGTTACGTTCAAATTAAGCGACGCACTAGTAACTATAACATTACTGCAAAATAACATACCCGCCTTAAGAGGAATTCAAATTGAGCTCACATCTCCTTTATGATTATAGTTTGGGATACATTATCTGCATGAATTAAACTATGAGCAAAAGTTATCACAACTCAGGGGATAAACACATAAATTATACGAAGCTTTTTCCACAGCTCTGACCAAAATAACTTATTTATTTATTTGTCAGGTAAGCTTTAGATTTTTTTCTAGCTATTAGCTTAATATGCACCCAAGTAAGAAATAGTTTTATTCTAATTGAAATAGGTAACTAAACAGTTTGACTTTCTAAGTATATTAAAACTTAGAAAGTACAATAGGTGTATTGCCTCTACATACTCTTCGAACAAATTATATTCTTTAAATTTCTACCATTCAAAAGGTAACGAAGGTTTCTGTGACAAACCGGCTAGTGCTACTTTCGTGAGGTTCTTTTGACTACTTATGACGTTTGTGTCACGCCGCGATTGTGATTGGTTAGAAACGCGTCAGTGTAATTTGGTGGTAGTGCTAATTGTATTTATGTGATTTGTGTGTAGTTTCCCCACCTTAGGATAATTTACCCTAAATTTAGAGTATTTTTACGCGTTTAGGGTATTTTTTGGAGTAGAAAATTATTTAGGGTATTTTTTAGGGTAAAAAGTTTTCGAATAAAATATACGGTTTCAAGAAAAAAAATACTAAAGGTGTCATAGAAGCCAAGACTAATTAATTATGGATGCATTCCAAGAATTTTCTGAAACTGTGTAGTAGTTCAGCTATTAGTTTATTAATAAATCGCAATTAGTTGCTTTGTATTTATTTTTGTTGTTACATAGACGTAGCTATCATTAGGTCGCGGACCTAAATGAACAATGAGCGTTAGCAAAACTCGTCAAACATATCTTTCAATACTAGTTAACACAATCTAGCGTTATTGTGCCTGTCAAGAAACCCCCAAAGTAGAAGTACCTATCAAGGCAGGACGCAATTTATCCATCAGGATATTACTCGTCTATATCTTGATCTTTTCGTTGGTTCCTTTCTTAATGTTAAAAATTGGCTCATGGACGTAATTTCATTAAATTAATTTTTAACGTCCCTGATAGGGGGGTCTCCTCGCAGGCATTCTCAATTTTCATTTTGGTGATTAATGTCTTTCGTACATTAATAATTTTATGGCTAAGGAGCATAATTCTTATACAGAATGGGCAAGCGTCTGCGATATTGTTGCTAAGCGGTTGTTCGCAGGTAGTGCGGGTATCGTTCAGTGGAAAACCGGATTAGCTTTAGTACGTATCATACATAATCAATCATGTACACAAAATTTAATTTAACTTTCGATTGGTTTTGTGAATTACTACCTTAACAGTCATTATATTCCATTTTTTCCACAATGCCTTAAAAACTATGTACCCTTATGTTAACCACATTTCATTGGTGTTAATTTAACAGAAATATACCATTTCGTGATTTGTCTCTGTTTCCGTTTTTCTTTACTTAAATGTCATTAAAAAATCTTTCTTTTTCGTTTTTAATATTTACCGAGTAGCAGTCCATGTCGCTTCTGTCTCGGGCCTTGGACTTCCGTGGGGACGAGCACGAGCTCTGTCTCCTGGGGTTGCACCTGTTGGGGCTGCAAGGCCGCTATCAGAGGCCCCTGCTCCAGCGCCATCGCGGCTGCGCACGCCACCAGCACTCCAACCAACACTGTGTATGCCTGCATTCTGATCTAAACAGAAAATACCTATTAGGTAGGTATAGCTAATCTTTTTTTCTCACTCAAATTTTTGTTGACTGTACTCGCATTATCGTCCGAACTACATATATTTACCAGATTTGAAGACACCTCCGATCACATAAACAAGGTTTGGCCACACAAACAAGCATGTATACATGTATACATATATATATGTGAGTTATGTTGAATCACAGATTAAACTAATATGAAATTGAGAATTTTACTTGATTTTAAATGATTAAAATCTTTTAATAAAGCAAGCTTGTCAAGTTGTTGAAAAGTCAACTTTAAATTCTTTGGTTGCAGTCAAAAATTGAAACTTGGTAAACGTTTTGGAGACTTGTCTTTACACAAAGATTTAACTTATTGGCCTATTGTGATAATCTAAACTTGTTAAAATTCCGACACAAGTGCGTAATTTGCACATATTTCATTTCAAGCTTCATACAAGTAAACACGAGTACCTATGCAAGCTACTTGCACAAAAATGAGCAAACCAGCACCAATATCTGACACAACAAGCGTGCATAAATTATATCTGATACGACTCTATTTCTAGGGTGGGAAGGACGTGTCAGATATTTTTGCACGCTTCGCTGTGGCAGATATTAATGCTGGTGACTGTATCTACATACGTTAATTCTCTTTGTTTAGAAAGGGCTGATGTTGTGGTATTTGTGGTCGCTTATTACCCGACTAAATGGAAAGAAAGGGTTATGGTATGATTTTTAGCAATATTCGATTTTTTTAAATCATATCTTACTTTTTACAAGCTTTTAATTTAGTTTTACCTGTCCCGATGTTTGTCTTTAATCAAATCTTGCAAATGGAATTCAACCAAGTTCCAGTAGTAGGGTTATCTTGAAATTTGCCATACTTATGTTAATTAAATAAATGTAAATACAATAATCTGCTAGTGACATCCTTTTAGTCCGGCCAGGATCGTCTCCGTAGGACGGAACTCTTCAACGGTCAATGACATCGACTTGAAATTTGGTATGCAAATTTAGTTGGGTGACAATGCAAGTACAGTCAATAAAAAGTACAGTCATGAAATAAATCTTGTAGTAGAAATGACATTTTTACCAAAGAAATATTTTTATCAAATTTGAATACCTCCAAGAATAAATTATCAATTCACTTAAAAAAAATTGCAAAATAACAAAGAAGAATCTCTGTCAATGGAGATGAACCATTAACTTTACCACAAGAATTTAAAATTAAGCATCATCGTCACTAAAACTTAAGAGTTAACTCTTATCGTTGGAATAATTAGCACTTAGGATATAAACCGGCTGCTCCTGATGTGGCTCAGTCTCTTTCTTACACTCCTACTATGAAAGTGCTTTGAACTTTTTAGAAACTTTTAAAAGAATGATAAGAAATAAATATAAACCAATTGACCTAGTCCCAAACTAAGTAAAGGGTACTAGACAATGGATAAACATACAAACTACAACAGATAAATACATAATTAAATAAGTACATATTAAACGTCCAAAACTGGAGAGCACGAATTATTCATACAAATATCTGCCCTCAGCGGGGATCGAACCTAGAACCTTTATTAGGTGATGGATATATAATTTAATTATGATAGCTCTATCTCACTGTACCAACATACATTAATTAACATTTACATACAATTATTATGGGCTCACAATAATTAGAGCTTTAGTCCTAGTCACTAATTAGAGCTGCAGATGCGGATACAAATTAATCCTAATTGTTAAATTACATCTGTGAATTTTGTTACGTTTGGTCAGTTTTACTACTTAATTGTAGGTACCCACCTGCTTAATTAGTCTCCGGCTAGCACACACTGAAACCGGCACAAATCCACTGGCCGGCCAGGTTCTGCCTCCGTCTTATATAGGACGACCCGACGACCACACATACGGAGCGACATGTCGTTATCCCACAGAAGATATGTCACCGTCGCCCCACCTCGCCAAAATACCAATATATCAATAAACAGTAGGTAGCTCCACGATAATAGGCCGGGCGGAGTCACACGTTCAATATTCATTAGACGTTATTACAAACATGATATTGTTGATGGGCATAGTTCTCAAAGTCGGAACTTTCCTCACACTGTATTGCCACAGGTATTAATCAAAAGCTCTTGTTTCAGCTAGTTGAAGTTGTCTTAGAACTATCTGTTTGAATTTAAATTTTGTATGTTCAACGTTCATTTATACTGTTATGTGGAGTAATTGAATAAGGTAAATGTATTCTCAAACAAATATAGGCATCTTTAGTTCATAGCAGGTACAGTCATATGCAGAAGTGAATGAAGATAATGAGACGATACGTAAATCATTTTGAGCACCAGAACAGCTCATCCACTTGCAGCGATAATGCTCGGGTGAATATCATACTACCTTTTTAACCGACTTCAAAAAAAGGAGGAGGTTATCAATTCGGTTGTATGTTTTTTTTTTTTTTTTTTTTTTTTTTATTTTTTTTTATGTTTGTTACCTCAGAACTCCGTCATTTATGAACCGATTTGAAAATTTTTTTTTGCGTTCGTCTAGGAATGCTTTCAATTAGGTCCCATAAGCACCGAATCAGGATCTGATGATTGGATCCTAAGGAAATCGAGGGAACTCTTCAAATGTTGTAGGGACACCTATGGTAATTTTGATATATTTAGTAGTAACTCGTGCATTTGCTCTTGAAAATCATCATTTGGTGAAGTGGAACTGATGATGAAGACCACAGTTGACCATCGGAGTTACCACTCAATAACAAGTATTTCATGGGTTGAATTTCAATTGCTTTAACACAGTTGCTAAGCAATTTATGCTCCTCGGAACGCATATGGTGAAATGGAATGGGTGGTGAAGCATCAGGACTCCTCAATAATGAACGTCTCTGGATCGGAAAAAGCAATTTTTCGTAAAAGGTGACGAGCAGTTGACATTAAACTATTGTATCTTAGATCTTTTACACTAAAAAGCGTGAAAAAAAAATTTTATAACAAAAAATAGAACCGACTACAAAAAACCATGAAAATAATTTTCTACCAGTCTGAAGTCGGTGCCTCAGCACGAGCCAGCAGGAGTGGACCTATAATCGTCTACCTCACCTACAACTATACGAGTAAATGGCTTAAATCACTCCTGCTGGCTCGTGCTGAGGCACCGACTTCAGACTGGTAGAAAATTATTTTCATGGTTTTTTGTAGTCGGTTCTATTTTTTGTTATAAATTTTTTTTTAACATAACAAGTGCATTTTCTTCCGGCCGCCAACAGATCTGGATCAACATATGTACATACATTGTTTTTACGGTGTTTTTTTACAATGGCATTAGCATTAAACCTATAACAACCCTTTTCTTTCGACTAGGGTTAAAAAGACATGGAGCTCAGAGTTAACTTTTATTAGAACGAAATACACTTGGTACTGATGCGGCGTCAGATCTGGATGCTTGATTTTGATCAAAGTTGTTAACGGCTTGTCCTCCCTTTATAATACCTAACAATTATGGGACGATGATATCGTTTGACCCAAGTGGTAAAACCTTCGAAAGTTCACCCACCTATTCGAGATCCAGCGATAAACAGAACACCAAGATGTCGGCCGTAATACAGGTCATATTCTATTTCTAATTTTATAGATTGAAATGAGTACAAATTATAAATATTTTTTGTGTTAGAGCCTAAAAAAGTTGAAACAAAGAACAGCAAGTTCCATTAGTCCCTGAGTCGAGATCGTAACTTAGCAAGTGTAACGTAGGTGTCCATCCAGCTAGGTGAAGTGACGAATTACGTATCGTCACTGGCAGACGCTGGATGCGACAAGCTGAAAACAGGGTAAAATGACGCATTTCAGGGAGATCTTTGTCCAGCGGTGGACGCCAATGATAAGTATGTACCTACGGCAAACTATGAATTAAAACTTCTCTTTTTATTAAACTCCAGGGAGTTGAGGACGTTCAGCCGGGTTTTTTAGCCAGTGAAAGTCCGGCGCACTATCTGGGTCCTCCCTTCCCAGTCATCCATACTGGATTTTTCCCGATTGCACAACTCGTCTTCCATGAAGCACCTCACACACAATTTTAAAAACAAAAATAAGTAGGTACCTGGTGTCTTTTCTTTTTGGGTATTAAAGCGATTCGACCCCAAAAAAGAACCTCTTTTCCCTTTTCGAAGTTAGTTAATCAAGATAAGTTTCCTAAAAATATTTTTATAATGCTTTAAATTTAGGAGTTCTTACACGTAATTTGACTAATGGTAGTTAATGAATTGAGTGAAAAATTGTACTGTTAGGGGTATATTTTTCTGTCTGTCTATGTCTCTAATAAAGTGTATTTCTACTAAGTTTCACGTCTTCCTTGATTTGCTCATCCGCAACTGAAGTCATGCGTAAAAATAAACTACCTACCAGTCTAGAGTTTAAGTTTTTGTGAATAATTAGACGCAGAAACATAAATAAACCAGTCAAAAACAAACACTCAGGTAAAAGCAAGCTGGTCAGCCCGTTTGCTGCATAAATTATGTTAACATGAAACGCAGAAATATCATGTATATTTTCGTACGAATATAACATACCTAGACGTACAACATCAACAAATAAAACTCAATATTCTATCATAAAAGTACGAGATAAGATGAAACCCCGGAAAAGTAATGAGGGTGATATGACACGACGTTTCGCGCCGGATGTCAGTGCCACCGTGCCTAGCGACGTCTCCGTGAAATACTATTCTCACATGCAATAAGGTGAATGACCTGTCACGCCGCCGAGGCAGATGGGATGACAGCAGGTTTAGTCAATGTCGCGGCCACTTGTGCGGGACGCGTCCACGCAAGAGTTATTTCGCCAAAATTGGCCAAAAACTTCCGCATTCCACTCACCCAGACGATAAATTGCCAATGGCTATAACAGGTACCGATGCCCTTTACGTTGATTCAGTCTGACGAAGCATTTTACTATGGTACAAAGTTCGTTAAAGTTTTTGCATAAATATTTAGTGGCCGTGATATCGCGCCTAATATTATGTTAAGTATCTTCATTGAAAAAATTATGCAATGAACGTGATAATCATTGACTGAATTCCTTTACCCACACGTATACGCGTGATCACCTAACAGTAACATGGTTTAGGAGGAGAGTCAATTCTGAATATAATTTCAAGTTCCATGTTTGGATCATGGCAGCATTGGTATTTCTTTACTATGTACATAATACGAGTAGTATAATATACTCGTATATTATACATAATCGATTCAAATGTTTTCTCACATAAACCATATTATCAGTCCTTAAATTATGGCGCCCTCTCTTTGTGTGCCCATTAGGTGTGTCAATGTTTCAGTTAGCACGGTGAAACTTAATGTTTTCTCGTAAAGGAATTTCCAAGATGACATCATTTCTGTTAGCTGTTATCAGGTATATTAACACATGGATCGACATGTGAGACATAAAATTCTCCGCCTAAAATAGAATTTAAATGGGCACCATCAAAACACAGTCGGTAATCATATTATAGTTAATTCTGTATAAGCAATCACTAATAGGTGTGGCCGATTTTTAATGTATTTATTTGGGTACAGTCAACAGTAGAAGAGGATAAGCAGTTGTAGAGCTTAAAATGATCTACACACAACATTTTTTTTTATTTTCTGATAATCTAAGTGACGGGCTAAATAGTTTTTTTTTTCACCCTGAAAACTACCCAATTCTATTGTTAAAGTTAAGTTAAGGTAATAAGGGCGTGACGGCCATTTTTATCTACATCACCGCAATGCTCATCCACTTTTACTGCTGATTGTACATTTTACATTCGAATGTTATGGTTTAAAATTTGCGACCCATTTTTCGACCACTCGGCCAACAATCATTCTCGTATCCGATGAATTGATTTCTTACTTGAAATTTGGCATAAGTACAAGTATGTAAGCCTGATGACACAATAATCTGGTAGTGAAATTGGTATGGTCTGGCCAGGAACAAGACGGAAAACGGAAGTCTTTATTGTTTAATATCATCCACTTGAGTCTTTGTA
The DNA here is from genome assembly GCA_037349165.1 of Choristoneura rosaceana. Taxonomy (NCBI): domain Eukaryota; kingdom Metazoa; phylum Arthropoda; class Insecta; order Lepidoptera; family Tortricidae; genus Choristoneura; species Choristoneura rosaceana. Next base: position 8,111,529 of record JAZBNJ010000026.1, read on the forward strand.
CAGTACCTATATACTTAGTAGATCGGTAAAATAGTTAATAGGTGTACTTGGTATTAACATTGCAACTTCTTGTTTTTAGTTTTATAACTAATTAGTAATAACAACGCCATGATTGCAAATTTCTTTTTTATTCTAGAACTGCAGCTGTATATTTACCTAAACCTCGCAGAAAAGAGAAGTGCATTCTCAATTCGTTAGAATCTTATTAACTCCTTACGCAAAAATATAAATTTTTATACATAAGTTTGACCGCTCTGTGTGTGTATATCCGTGGGTCCGAAGTTTTAAAGTGGGTGAAAAGCAGAGGGAGGATGCAATTTTTTTTATTTGAAAGCAGGTTTTCCAGCGATAGTTCTTAGATATGTTTCATCAAAATTGGTTCAGTAGTTTTCAAATGACAATGTCGGGGTTTTTCAACTTTTAAAGTTGGTTACTAGGGTTTCGTACTTCAAAAGAAAAAAACGTAACCCTTTGCTGTCCGTCTGCCCATCTATCTCTCTCTATCCGTGTGTTTTTCAGGAAAACGTAGAATAACAAGACGTAACGTACCGTTATTAAGTATTTAGATTTACTACCCCCTATAGCAGTGAACAAGTTAAATTTCTAAGTTAAGGCATGTTAAGGTACTCAAAAGATAACCGCAAAGTAACACCTGATTCAATAAATTATTTAGAAATACTTCTCTATAGTTTACTGCTAGGAAAAATAACTCTAAAGACATTCCAGCTAGTGCTTCACAAACTTGCCTTTCGAACTGTACTTGTGCTGACGCTCAGTAACCACACCAGCCCTCTATAATATATGAGATTAACATGATCGATCACGGTGAAGTTTCAAAATTCTTACATCATCATAAAATATTATTAGGCAAGATGGAAGACTCATATTTCCCAATTATAAGAAATAAGTGCGTCACCGGGAAACAAAGCTTTTGTCACCTGAGTAGGTCTTTGGTGATGTATTTAATGACTTGACACTTTTCAGACTTTTATTTTTATTTTAAAGCCGTGGTGGCCTAGTGGTTTGACCTATCGCCTCTCAAGCAGAGGGTCGTGGGTTCAAATCCCGCCTCGCACATCGTGAGGAAACCTACACAAACCTGCGAAGCAATTCAATGGTGCGTGTGAAGTTCCCAATCCGCACTGGGCCCGCGTGGGAACTATGGCTCAAGCCCTCTCATTCCGAGAGGAGGCCTGTGCCCAGCAGTGGGACGTAATATATAGGCTGAGATGATGATGATGATGATTTTTATTTTATAACTCCCAACGCAAAATGAGGGGTGTTATAAGTTTGACCGCTATGTGCCTATGGTACTGTAGCTTGTCTGTGTCACGTTGCTCTTAAACGGGTGAACCGATTTGAATGTGGTTTTTTTTATTTGAAAGTTTTTGAGAAATTGAACTTTGAAGAGACAATATGGGGGTTTTCCAACTTTTTGTTGGTTAGGGGTTTAACATTAGTATGTCAATTAATTTATTATACAATATTGATCCAGATAATGAACATAGATTAGAGTATGTGCGTATTCAGATCATTTATGAAATTTGTTTATAAAATTAATGTTCCTAATTAGAAAAAGCGTAACAACAATACGCCTAATTATGAATCCGTATAATTTTAGTAATTATACTCTACGAATAAAGACTCATTATTTGTTCGTAGATTATACTACACAAATACATTTTTTTAATGAGATATAATGATAATGCTATTTGTGTGCGAATTGAGCAAAATTATTAAATGTAAGTAAATATAATGTGTCAGGGCTTACAAAGCTCCGCCACTCACTCAGCTCGGGGAGTTTTAGGCTTCGGCTCTGATATGATACATAACTCACCAACATATTTTCCTAGACGTAACTACCACTAAGCTTTCTACCCTAAACTACCATTCTTTAGCTTTTGTTATGTAAAATTCAAACAATAAGTAGTACTCGTAGCCCTTTTTAGGGTTCCGGAGCCAAAATGGCAAAAACGAACCCTTATAGTTTCGCCATGTCTGTCTGTCTGTCTGTCTGTCTGTCCGTCCGCGGCTTTGCTCAGGGACTATCAATGCTAGAAAGCTGTAATTTAGCACGGATATATAAGTAAACTATGCCGACAAAATAGTACAATTAAAAATTCAATAACAATTTTTTTTACGGTACCTCCCATAGACATAAAGTGGAGGTGTTTTTTTTTCTCATCCAACCCTATAGTGTGGGGTATCGTTGGATAGATATTTTAAAACCATTGGTGGTTTGCTAACGCGATTTTTCGATTCAGTAATTTGTTTGCGAAATATTCAACTTTAAAGTGCAAATTTTCATTAAAATCGGGCGTCCCCCCCCTCTAAAATCTAAACCGGTAGGTGGAAAAATTTGAAAAAATTCAGGATAGTAGTCAGTATATTAATCTTCCAAGGAAAACTGGTTTTTTTTTGTGATTAATAGAATGACTATTCGATGGAAATTTATTAGTAAATCAAGAACGCGATATTTAAAACACAACCGACACGGAAAATTATGTGTAATTTGTGTAAAAAATAATTTTCATTTCGTAATTTACCTTTGGTTGCTCTAAATGTCACTATTTATTATCCATACTAATATTATAAATGTGAAAGTGTGTTTGTATGTTTGTCCGTCTTTCACGCCGTAACGAAGCGACGGATCGACGTGATTTTTGGCATTGAGATAGTTTATGGGCCCGAGAGTGACATAGGCTACTTTGTATCCCGGAAAAATGCACAGTTCCTGAGGGAACAGCGCGCGTTAACCGAATACCACGCGGGCGGACCCGCGGGCAAAAGCTAGTATTCTACATAAAATTCACTGGTATATTCGGGTTATTAGTGTGCTGAGTTGAGAGTTTATATTATAATACCGAAGCATTGCACACAGAAGCAACTATACTCGTACCTATCCGGCAAGTTATTGTTTTAAACAATAGTTAAAAAGTACATAAAAAGTAGAGAAACGCGTTCATCTAATTTAAACCATTCAAACAAACCAGAAATGATGTAATACTACATAATAATATGATATACGAGTAGTGGTTTTTCCGCTAGGTACCTACTGGCAGGTGACACCGAGAAAGGTCAACAAGAGTTCAATACTTAAAAGATGGACATGACACGATAGTAACAAAAAAAAGGTATAAATATACACATATTTTTATATAATAATATACTACATTTAATATCATTAACGAACATTTTGTTACCAAACAGAAAATAGTCAACTGTTTTTAACGAAAATAACTAAATGTGTCCTAATGATGGTATTTCAAAAGGTTAATTCTACCAATAGAGAGTCTGAAGCGTATTTTTGTTCAACTATCCAAAACTTTGTGATTTTCCAAAAAAGCTTTGTTAAGTTAAATATTTTAATTTGTAACAAAAAGTTTTCATTTGTCTTATAACGATTATTTATTAACCAATTAATATTGAGTTTTAACAATTTACATTTTAATATTCTTATAAAATGGCCCGCATCGCTAAATCACCGATAGGTAACTTAGAAGTTCATAGGATCAATTTAGACTTGGTTCTTCACTCTATTCAAATCATTGTCAAAAGCTGTCTTCAAATTGGAAAATTTCGCTGATAATAGTGTTTTTTTTTTTAACTTAGTAAAATATATGGCTTTGACCATCATCCAAAAGTTCAAACACCTTACTGCCATTAATTATCTGGCACATGCCTTATGTACATAACTAGCTACATACTTGCACAACACATGCTCACAGTGATGACGGTAAACAAACATTACCGCGTTAACTGTGTTAAGGTTGATTGCTATTGGTGACAAATTTAAGTCAAGCTGTAACTACATTTTGATTAAACAATATATTTAGATAGGAAAAATAAAACGAATAAAGTAAAAGAAAACCTTTTATGTAAACAACGTAAAACTAAAAACTAGAAGTACAAACATTCTGCTATAAATATTATAACAAATGTTTCAAATTAACTAGAAAAGTTACAGACTGGTGATAAGTACCTAAGGTTCAGTCAATTAGACCAGTAAACAAAATTTCAACTTAAAATTGAATAATATGGCAGAAACAATATTTTCAGCATCGTGAATTGTACTATGAGCGAAAGATAACCATTCGTTCGAAGTACAATTAATATTTTTACATTAACAAATCGATGACTGAAAACTTAATCATTAATCTGAATAATTGCATTCAAAAACATTTCCCAACCGACTCTAAAATGTACACAATCTTAGCAAATACTTAGCGGTGCTCTCCTCGTTTTTCTGGTGTACGCTTGAGGGCGACGTCAGAAAACTGTCACGGTGTATGTCTAACCGGACCAGCTGCAAACAAATAAACATTAAAATAAAAAATCCAATAAGTAAGCAATTTTGCAAAAATCAAAGAACGAAAATAGCTGTCATTTTCGTTGTTTTCTTGGACGACTTATATGTTTAATTTTTGTTAAACATACGCACGCAGGAATCCGCATTCCTTTGTATAGAGCTATAAAAATTGGGTTTTACCTAATTTTAACGGCCAGCTGTAAGATTGGGCTGGCAAAATATTCATAGATCACCTCATGATATAATATTTAAATTTGATAGCTATTCAAAGGAAACCGGTCCACCCGACGAATAAAACAAACACTCCAATGCTCACGCACAGTCGCACATCGAAACAGAGAATGTTTGTACGAAGAATTTACATTGATTTCACATGTAGGTCACGTACAATTTACCGTGGATTATGAAAAGTAAGGAAAGAATATTCATTAATAGCTATTCAGTTAAAAATGTACTCGATATCTTAAAATCATTCTGACCTTAATTTAATGATCTTTGATGTTCTTTGATTTAATGTATAGAAAGAAACTGTGACTAAAACAGTATAAATTGTCAAGTATCTATTAATTAGTAATATAATCTTAAAATAAAAAGATTGTACTAATAATAATTTTTTTTTTGTAAATTTGAAAAGAATTAACAGTTTTTTTTTTTACCAACATCATACGTTAAACATCCTTTACCCAGCAGAATCCATTTTGGTGTCGGATAAGTAGGTACATTACGGAATGCAAATGTTGGATTTAATCGTTCAATCTTTAAAACTAGATTATGGATGTAATATTTTAATGAAAAGTAAAAAAAATGTTTAAAAATATTAGTCTCTACATCATTTAAACTGAGCTAATAATAATACTAAAATAATAATAATAATATAGGTATCTTCAATAATACGAGTTTGGTTGAAAAATGTGTTCAACAATTGATTTAATAATTACATCGACGCGCGCGTCGCGAGATGATAATGGTTGGAAAATTAGCGTGCTACTCAAGGTAATAATTGCTCCGTTCAATACACGGGAACCGACCAAAGGGCAAGGATGAGATGTTTCAAAATAATTATCTAAGAAATTAACATGACACCAAATTCGGTGATGTATCGGTCAAGGCTTCTTAAATATTAACAGAAATAACCTTTAACCTTAAATCTTTCGGTCAGGTTTGATTACCTTCTACTTATAGGCAGGCACCCTATCGGATGGCTCAGATATATGGTGACTTTTTTTTATTCGGAAATGTTAATCAGTTGTTTTAATTTATTAATTCACCATCTGTCCCCCAAATAATATATTTTGTTTTAGCCTTTGATTTACACTTTAAGAAATGACAGCTGTTTAAACTAAATCTCAAGTAGTTGGTGCTCAACAAATTTGTCATTGAGAAAATTATGTGCCTAGTTGAATGAAGAGTGCATGTTGCGTAGTCTCTAAGCCGTTTTGAGAAATCACATTAGCGTAGGTGCATTAAAGCTTCGAGAACTAACTACGTGTATAAAGTAAACCCTCTCACTGCTGCACTCACCTATGTACTTCTACGTCATAAGAAGGGGCGTGGCTGTAAAATTGATTATTAATTAATAAACGATTCATATTTGATGTACACTATTTGATGTAAGATCATTAAAACTTTTGATTGCACACAACGATTTAAAAATACACTAGTAGACAGAAAGTTTATACTACCTAGACCTAGTATAAATACAAACTTGTCGCTAAGAAGACAACTTTTTTCCGCCTAACTTTATTCATAGCTTTAATGTCATTTCTTCTAAAGGTTGATAAATTATGAGCTAAATGAGATTAAGTTTGTGGGTTTCATCTCGGGAAGTTGTCAAATCCTAATTGAACTATCTAAGTAGTCAGTAAACGAATAGCAGCTTCAAAATTAGCCGTTTTTTTTTCTTATTTTTCATTAACACTTTGTTTAATCTTGTACGGTGCAATAGATATCCGCACTAATATTATAAATGCGAAAGGTGTGTTTGTATGTTTGTATGTTTGTCCGTCTTTCGCACCGTAACGGAGCGACGGATCGACGTGATTTTTGGCATAGAGATAGTTTATGAGCCTGAGAGTGACATAGGCTACTTTATCCCGTAAAAATGCACAGTTCCCGAGGGAACAGCGCGCGATAACCGAATACCACGCGGGCGGAGCCGCGGGCAAAAGCTAGTATAATATATACCTAAGTGATTGTACAACGACGAGGTTTTAAAGTGAGCATCTACTTTAGAAGTTGTTTATTCATCCAGGACGCACCAAATAATTAAATTACAATTACGTTAATGGAATACTTAAACGCCGATTATTCCACCATATTATGATCTTCCAAAGACCACGTTAATCTCAGCTTACCTGTGAGGTTTAGATTCGAGGCATGAAATGATAATTGCTTAAGCATTCAATGACAGCGCGAAATGATTGATTCACATTTTGTCGAGTCATGATGAGGATTGATATTTGAAGCTGGTGTGAATCGTTATTGTATTAGGAAAGCATGGAGCTTGTTTGTTAGACCAATCACCTGTTATATGAATACGAGTGGCCGTGATCTCCACCGCTGACGACGGTGACTTTCGGTGGTACTGACTTGGATTTGCTCTTGAGTGCAATAGCGCCGGCTACTCCTGCGCCAACAGCGCCGATCTTAGCCGCCTTCAGCCCAAGAGCACCTGGAATACAATTATGAAAATTAGTAGTGGACTACCTTGCTTCTTTAATGGTCCACTCCATGAATGTTCGAGAAGAGTTGCAGTAAGTAGGAATGGCGACGGATTGTGAATCTTTCCACCATCCCCCATGTTACGACGAAGACCACTCTGCCAAGAGTGTGACGACGAAGAAGATGAAGGCTGCTACTTTACTTATTACTATTGTCAGTCTCAAATATTGTCAGTATTGGCGTACTTATACTTCGTATACTTCAAGTAAATATTTACATGAGAAAACGGCTTACAAGTTGATGAATTCCGTTTTCTGTCAATAATTAAAATTTTCTGCGAGTACTTAATGACTCCAAAGACTATTGAAACGGAATTTTCCGAACGAACATACCTACAGGAAAATTATAATAGAGACAATGGTTCCCACACAGACGTGATTTATTATGACTCAGAGTAAACTAAACATGCATTGAGATGTGCTAAATGGCACTGACCCTATTGGCGAATAATGTTACTGGACCTTAAAAGTAACCTTGAAAAGACCAAATCTTCACAAGGTGAAATGTAGTTTGGAAATATAATCGATAGCTCTTCATTAATAATGTCATAAAGTCATGAATTATAGGTACATAAATTTATTGGTTTCTATTTTTAACACCAAAGAAGGCTCTAAGTAATACTGAAATATTGAATCAAGACATATTAAATTTACGTTTCCATGAAACAATGTAAGTAATTGCAATTATAGATATAATTAATTAAATTAGATAATTTAACTAAACTATATTGCGACATTACATTTGATATTTATTATGAACTTTACGGCGAAGGAAAACATCGTGAGGAAACCTGCATACACTAGCGAAGAAATTCAATGATATGTGTAAAGTTCCCAATCCACACGTGCCCGCATGCGAACTACGGCACAAGCCCTCTTATTTTAAGAGGAGACCTGTTGCTCGGTGTTCATCTCAATCCCTGCGAAGCAGGGGGCGGGGATGCTGTTCGAGGCGGTTGCCCCACACCACAAATATGGTCGAATCCCTGGTTGTGAGGAATAGGCCTTATAGGTGTCAAGTCCGGTGTTCATCTTCAGCCGCCAGCAAGATCAATCCCGCCGAATAAGACCCCGTTCGGGGAGGACCAGCGGGCGATCGTCAGCCGAGGAGACCTGGTGCCCTTCAGTGGGATTTATATAGGTCGAGATGAATGATCTATACTTCGGAAACTCGAACTTACCTACTTATATTTTAAATACAAAAGTAATTCGAATCTAGATCATACCAAGTAGAAGCTTCTTCTTCAACAACAGCAGACCTCTCTTGGTCCTGTGACTCCTCTCAAGAGCGGGGGTCTCGTAAAGGGCCTCATGGACCTGGTCTTCGGGGATTTCAATCGCCTCCACTGCCGGATAGTGCTCGTAGTGGGCCCCAGCCACCACCACTGCGATTAGGCACGCGAGAACGATGATCGTGGTCGACTGCATTTCTCTGTTTTCTGGAAACGTCCGTAACAACAGCTGTTATACAAGCCGGTGGTGCGGTTTTCGTACGCGTAGTCTTACGTGATATGTATGTTATGCATTGAAAGATCATACTCATAACCTTTCATACTAATTCCTTTTCGATAAATGAGTAGATAGGATTTTACATTTAAGTACAAAAAACTGTTCGGGCTAAGTCTTAATTGTTTCTTTAAAAAAAAATGGTTTATTTTTATATAATTTTCGCCATTGAGTGGCAATTAATAGGCGATATCGGGTCAGTCAGACTAAGGTGAACTAAATACCTAACAAACAAGACCGTGTGTTGTGAGCAAATTCGAAACCTTAATTGTAATTAATTGTAAATGGATTATGGAGTTATCGTTGGTGATAATAGTTGGAAAAAAGAAAACAATATCTTATTCAAAACAAATCCAATCTAAATTCAAAATTGAATTTTAAAAATCTATAAACGGCTGTAAAATACTTTCAAATGAAAAGAACGTTGCGAGGAAGCATTCCTCCGGAAATTGAGACATTTCTATTTGGTTTTCGTTCAACATTTCCTAGCCATCTCCTTGACGATCGGATCGCGGTTGCGGCGGAAAACATTTTTGCTTCTCTATCAGCACTGCAATGTCGGTACACCTCCACGTAGATCCGATTCTAGAATCCTACTTATGTATGTATACGTAAAACGATTTTAAGCTTACTGAATACCCGATTCCTGGTATAACGAACACTTAGAATAGCTATTTATTGACTTTTGAAAATAATGCAACAATTTTATTATTTAAAATGGGCGCTATGCAATAATAACTTCTACAAAGTTCAAATTCAAAAATTCCCACAAAGTATTTTTTAACGATATGCTTCCAGGTAAACAAAATATTTCTGGACGTTACAATTTATATACGGCAGTTTAATAAAACGGTTTGTCATTCAAAAAACACATTGAGTTTACACTTCGTGACGGTACAAGGCTAGCGCTATACCTTGGTTTGTTTGTTTGTTCGGTACACAACACAGCACTGCAGTCACAGACACACAGATGACAAGGAATCGGTGTCGAATTCTTATATAGAGTGCAAAAGCGAAGTCCGAGGGGAGGGCGTATGGCCGATGCATGCTTAATTGCTTTGGCAGAGTGAGCACGGAGCGGGCCTCGAGTTACGTTGGGTTCAAGGAAATGCTGGAAACGGGCATTGTGACGCCAGCAGTGGATGCCGCAAATTCATTTACTCATTGTCTTTCAACTGCATGTAATGCTGTTAGGATCATTAGGTATGATATTCAAAAAGGTAATCTGTTAAGTTCAATACTCATACTCATTTATTGGTAATCATTATTACATGTCATGTTTTGTTAAATTATTCTAACATATTGCACTGCACGTATTGATGAAAGAGTAGAGCAAAGACCCGTCATACATTTAAAAGAAACAAGTAATGTAACGATGGCTTGAAATGGGAGAAGTACCTAACTTGATAAAGGGTCATTATTCGGACCCCGTTTTTCAAGCGTCTGCATGAAAGTAAAATTAAGTCATTAAGTTAACAGGTCAAAACCTTTTTTCAGGTAAACCTCAAACACTCTTCTAGCTGGGTCACTTACTATTTTTACATAAATTCTTTATTTACTAATTTAAAAAAAATCACAAACCCCCGTTCTTTGATTTTCATGGAGTGTCCAAACTCCCGATTGTATTATTAAATATAAACGAGTTTTTCAGCGAAAACGCATCTTAACATACACTTTGCGGCGCTCGTACGTCGAAACTAATGACTTTACAAATAAAATGTGAAACATAAATTGTAGGATTTTTTTTCTAATTTAATTTTGTTTATGAATATTTTCATCGTATGGTGAGCCAAAAAAATTTTATAACAAAAAATAGAACCGACTACACCACCACCACCACCGACCTCAGACTGGTAGAAAATTATTTTCATGGTTTTTTGTAGTCGGTTCTATTTTTTGTTATAAAATTTTTTTTTCACGCTTTTTAGTGTAAATATCTAAGATACAATAGTTTAATGTCAACTGCTCATCACCTTTTACGAAAAATTGCTATTTCCAATGCAGAGATGTTCATTATTGAGGAGTCCTGGTGCTTCACCACCCATTCCATTTCACCATATGTGTTCCGAGGAGCATAAATTGCTTAGCAACTGTGTTAAAGCAATTGAAATTCAACCCATGAAATACTTGTTATTGAGTAGTAACTCCGATGGTCAACTGTGGTCTTCATCATCAGTTCCACTTTACTAAATGATGATTTTCAAGAGCAAATGCACGAGTTACTACTAAATATATCAAAATTACCATAGGTGTCCCTACAACATTTGAAGAGTTCCCTCGATTTCCTTAGGATCCAATCATCAGATCCTGATTTGGTGCTTATGGGATCTAATTGAAAGCATTCCTAGACGAACGCAAAAAAATTTTTTCAAATCGGTTCATAAATGACGGAGTTCTGAGGTAACAAACATAAAAAAAATAAAAAAATAAAAAAAACATACAACCGAATTGATAACCTCCTCCTTTTTTTGAAGTCGGTTAAAAAAGAGATATCGTCAAAAACTGCTATAAGACGCCAATTTTCCAACATGGTGGCGCGGGGTGTGTAATGATCGGTATAACAACATTTGATATAATTTCAAAGGATAGCAGCTTCACTGAACTTTTTTATAAAATAACCTATCCTAAACCAAAGTACATCAAATCGAATTAATAACAATAGAATTCAGTTTGGTGTTTAAGATAAATTGCATTATATCAAATGAAAATTATATCAACTGTTACATTATATAATTATTGTTATAATGTCCTTCGGGCCGGGCGGCACCCGATGGCGCAAGCGGCAAAAATACGAGGTGGCAAAATTTTAATTTGAAACAAAAAACGCATAAAATTACACATTTTCAAATTTCCCGAATAGATATCAAGGTCAAATTACCAAATTTAAATTTTTTACCCATCATTATCTTGAAAGGTAATGATTACGATTCCAAGAGGTGACTTTTATATTTAAATTATTATTGCCATGTATATTTAGACATTCCCCCACCCCATTTGAGAATACAGGCGTGATGTTTGTGTGTTGTGTGTGTATTTAGAGATTCAAATGTCAAATTGTCGTTTGCATGAAATTTTAAAACCCACGTAAATTACCAAATAATTCACGCTCGAAGAATGACCCTACAAAAACCCTTCTGTGCATTTCAATATCATTAAAATGTTAATTGTCTCAATTTAGTTTTCGTATATTATATACTTACTTTATACTGATTTTATTTAACTGTAGGTAATCTACACATATTAATTCGCTTGACATTTAAGAAAAGTAATTATACTTTCCTGATACGTCTTCAATGGGAAAGTCCTTATAAGCACAATTACTGTCGATCCGGTCATATTAATATAAATAAAAGATTAATCTTATTAAGAGAGACTGGGCTATAAATAAACTAAAGACAACATCGTACTGTATATATGAAGGAGAAGATCTTCGTAATGTGTGTCGAGACATGTTCAAATATTAACTAAAAACTTACGCGCGTGTGAGTCGTAAAACTTTAATACCGTAAACTTCGAATGTATAGGAATTCAGCTGTGAGATCTCGAAAACAGTTCTGACATTATTAATAAAATTTACTACAAAGGGTATTATGCGTGCAAAAAATGCGTGGAAAAATGAGTTTTCCTCTCAGACTTTTCCTGATTTTGTAATCGCTGACTAACGTCGCTCAAAATATCACCTCTAAATATATACCTAAATAGTCATGTACCTATTTCAGAATTTTGCAACGCCATAATATCTACCTGCTTTTATTCTAAGTAGGTATAAGATATTTCTCTATTTACGCAACATTGAATCTAAAGCGCAAATAGGATGTTATACATTTTGAACAATGTGTGTTAGTATCTAATTATTTCATTTGTAAATGTACTGAAGGCTGAAAGGACACACACGTACATACAAGGATACACAAGTACCGATTCTATGTATTTAAACGTCATTTTTTGTTCTTATGAAGGGGCGAATGAAAATTAGCGGTTCAAGTGGATCCCTAAGATGTTGTTCTCGACAAAGTTAGAGAAAATATAAAATATTGTGTTATATTTTGCATGAAACTTATCGTTGCCGATGTCGCATTTTTTTTGTGTACGATAGCAAGTTGTTGGCCAAAGACTAAAATTTTTAAACTTGCTGAGAACAACTTGTGGTATTTTCTAAAGTCCCACCTCAGGCAAAATCCCAAGAACTAAGTACTAACATAATACTCTCGGAACTCGTATGTTCTTCAGAAGTTCAGATCGCCTAGTTTAGATACTTAAGTTGAGGACGGATATAGCTAAGTAGAAGCAGAATTTTTCAAACTGACTCTCCAGATAACGCAACCGGTATTTCGCTTAAAAAAGTATTTTCTTGTTCCCGGAGTTTCAACATCAGTTTCAACAATTAAAAATGTACTGTCAAAAGTAAACAAGACATAACTTAGGATTACGCACTTTTCTACCAGCTGTTATTTCTAATGAAATGACCTTCTATAACTTGTTAAACTGATGAATCAACTCAATCATTCACGTAGGTATGTTTGGCGAAGTATTTATTTGTTGACGATATAAACTCTTTACTTTTATGAATAGAGCTTATAATTGATTGATTAGCATTTTATCTCAAGTCATCGTCATCTGTTTATTGTATGCAAAGGAACATTTCGTAATGCTACTAAAAACTAGATTCTTGGTATTTTATCTCCCAAATCTCAGATATAAAAATAGCGAAAGTTTGCAAGTCTGCGGAACCGATTCTGTATACAAATATTTTAAGTTCCGGGGAAGGGCATAGGATAGTATATTTTTTATCGAGAGACTAAAATAAGCCAATATATACCCGAGGTGGTTAGCCACCCGAGCTTTAGCGAGGGTGTCTATGTATCCGAGGGTTTATATTGACTTTTAGTCTCGCGGTGAAAACTCTATTTTTCACTTCGATTGCGAGAAAAAATAGTCAATTAAGTACAAAAAGATTTAACAAAAAATAAAAATAAATCTTTCTAGATTTCGGCGGCAAAAGATTATCAATTATGTCTATTACTCTTTGGTCAACATCATAATTTTCACTATCACTTGATGACATTGTGAGAATAATCAATTTATTTTAATCGTTTACGATTTACGCTCTACAACAATTTCAAAGTTTTCACGGTAAGTATTTTTTTCCATCCAAACACAGATACTACCAATACAGATACTAACAAAATAGCACCGGCGAAATGGTCCATACACAAACGGAAAAATAGAGTGGCGCCACCTTCAATGCGGAAAAAGCATAGAACTAAGACCACGTAGACTAAGAACGTAACATTTTCGTCATTAAAATGGTCCACACACAAACTTATTTTTTGCAAGTAACTGGCTGTTTGAGTTTATCTAAGTCGCTCGAAGTAAATTAAAAAATTAATTACTTTTACTCCCTAGGGAGTAAAGTGCTCACTTTACTCCCGTCTCGTAAGGCTATATTGACCCATTTTTAGAGCATGAGAAGTGAAATAGATTTTATTACACGTATAGGACACAGGATAGCGATAAACGAATTCTACACGGATAGAGTCGCGGACAAAAACTAGTATGTATATAAATATCCCTATAGTGATGATTATATGTACTTATTTATATTACCAGCTTTTGCCCGCGGCTCCGCCCGCGTGGTATTCGATTATCGCGCGCTGTTCCCTCGGGAGCTGTGCATTTTTCCGGGATAAAGTAGCCTATGTCACTCTCGGGCCCATAAACTAACTCTATGCCAAAAATCTCGTTGATCCGTCGCTCCGTTACGGCGGAAAAGACTGACAAACACACTTTCAAATTTATAATATTAGTATGGATTAATTACAAACTATTGATGATAATGGGTCAAAAACTTAAATTTTATTACCAACGATAAATTTCGTTTAATATCTTTTCTTAATTAACTCTGTCTCTGATGAACTTCCTCCCGTACCCACTAAAACTTATATGACCCATTCACTATTCCATTCAATCCAATATTCTATTAAACAAAGCTACCACTTTGTTCAAAGTTATGATAAGATACATTTTAAAGATAAACTAAAGTACAATTTTCACTGCTTGGGTTACCTACAACTGCTAGGTAAATAGGTTTGTTTTGGTACGTTTTGCGGCGTATTTTGGTTTGGATTGATACTCTATCTAGCTTGTATATTATACTGCTCAAAAGAAAATAAAGGCCACGGAATTTTATGGGTAAAACGAAAGTATGTACTAATAAATATAATTCTTTATAACATTCCTTGCCCAAAAATGTTTTTATTAATACACAAAAACTTATCATTCAATTCAAACATATTTATATAAAAACGCAAACGTATTTTTAATTTCATTTTACTGGTGGAAATCAAGCGGCCCTTATTTTCTTTTGACTAGTAGGTATATGCAAGCCGCTCTACCCCACTGGGCACACTGGGCACGTGCCCAGGGCCCCGCGATGCATTGGGTCTCCTAGTCCCTACTCCATTACCAAACGATAACCGATAGCTACTCAATTCTCGCCCGAAAACCAGGCTTACCGAATGCATGCAGCATGTAGTGCCCAGGGCCTCTCATAGGTGAAAAACGGCCCTGAGTATATATTTATACTACGAGAAAGTGGTAACTTGTTAAATTTAAGTATACAAATAATATATTTTTAGGTACCTACCTATACTCTATACGCTACATTAATTAAAAGAAAACAGCTTTATCTTTATTTATTAATAACAATAATCACGAAACGAAAGATGTACCAGGAAAACTTATTAAAAATATCGGCAAAAGCAGCCTTCAAGTGAAGCACTTATTGTTCACCGCTCCGCAGTCGTAAATCCATTATTTGGAGCGCTGAAGGTCTGCTTACTATAAATAATTAATAATTGGGATCTTGATTTCACTCACGAACTAAATTGACCGTTACACGTATGTATGTACCTAAGAGTCAAACAAACAATCATATACCAGGGTGGAACCTTTGTAAGTACTACATGGTACTACTTACGTCGTGTTGACATCCCATAAGTACTATTGTCAAGGAAATCATCTCTCTTCTTAGCAGTTACTCTTGACGAAGTGGTCGTGATCGTCATATTCGAGATGATACGGCGCACTATCCATCGCCATTCCTCTCTCACAGTTGCCTTCCTAGTGCATTCATGCAGCGAACTGCCAAGTGCTGCCTTTATTTGGTCGGTCCAGCGCATTGGCGATCTGCCTCGTGCTCTTGTGCCCTCAACTTTATCCTGCACCTCTAATCCCTCCACAGGATGTAATCATCTCGATGCGTGACGTGACCGAAGAAAGAAAAAATACGGCCTCCATCGTTGGAGGACAGACGTTTCTAAAAATCATAGTAAAATTGATTATGAAGTAAAAGGTTCCCTCTGGCCACGTGGTCCTACTGCCTTTGTCCTACCGATCGGACCACATGAACTTTTTTTTCCGGTTGGTTCGATTAACTAATCGGACTATTGAATCTATCATTTTCGTAGACCCCGTGGTCCTACCAATCGAACCACGTGAACTTTGAATTTCCTGTTGGTTCGATTAACTAATCGGACTATAGAAACTTGCGTTTTCTTAGACCACATGGTCCTACTAATCGGACCACGCGTTCTAGACATGAGTAACGTGACTTGCATACTGCGTATTAGGTGACCTTCTTAAGAAATAATATAATAAAGACAATGTCAAATGTTAATGTCAATAGATATCTGTCACGGACATTATTCCTGCTTTTCTCGAGGCGAGAGATTGAAAGATTTGTATTATCCATATTACTATTTATCGTCTGGTCGGACAAAGCATGGATGCAGATAATGATGAACCAGAGTTATTATACATAAAACGCAAAGGTGGCTTGGTGTTGCTGTACAACGGATACCAATAAAAAAATAGATTGTATATCGTAACTTATGATTTATGATGACTAGCTAATGTCACATTATTATGACATACAATTGAAATATCTGTTAGTTAATTTATATCTTAAGAAAAAGAGTTCATGTGGTCCGATCGGTAGGACGAAGCGGAATTACAATTCCTTGTAATCCGATTAATCGAACTAATTGGAAAAAAAAGTTCATGTAGTCCGATCGGTAGGACGAAGCGGAATTACAAATCCTTGTAATCCGATTAATCGAACCAACCGGAAAAAAAAGTTCATGTGGTCCGATCGGTAGGACAAAGGCAGTAGGACCACGTGGCCAGAGGGAAAAGGTTCCATGGTACATTAATCAGTTTGTTCGACTGTACAGTACACCGCTTCGATTCGTAGACCTGCATAGATAATTATCATTATATTTCGTCGCTTAATTCTTCAGATATAAATTAACCAGGTAGTCCTTTAAGCCTACAAGACAGCTTTGCACGTTTCTTTATAGAAAAAAAAATAAAAAGTAAAACACCGATTCATATCCTTGCCCTGCACTATTGCTTAGTCTGTGGTTCATTCTTTTTCCGTGCAAGACAGCGAAGCGGGCGCGTAATAGGCGCTCCGTACGTTTTTTACAATGCCGAAGAGACTTTCAGATAAAGATTCCCAAAAAATACAGAAATATCAAGAAAAGATAAGAAAAATTCAAAAATCTTCTTCAGAGGATTCATCCGGTAAGTATTGCAAAGTGCTCGACGACCTAACCTAACCTCGTATGACGCCATTGATCATTTGTTCAAAACTGAACATAAACACGCCGGGGGGTTGACCGCGAGTCAACACGAAGGCAAAATAGCATGTAAGGCATACAGTTCGAAATGAATGTATGCTAAAATGCACCATAACATACTTAACCATCGGTCAAACATACCGATCGCATGGCGTGGGAACAAAATGGCTTCCATTTTTAAGTTCAATTTTTTGCATGTAAGGTATACTATTCGAAACGAATGTATTCCAAAATGCACTCTATTTAACTCACTTTCCATACTCTCTTTGTAGATAGTGATGGCAATGATTTGGTGGAAGTTTTCGTGGAAGAACCTTACGAGGAACCCGAAATACTCCAGCCCGACCCAGGGACGCCGACGGTTTCGGCTATAAAAGAACCGGAACCGGAATTGGACCCGGACCTGCTCACGGCACTCGGAGACACGGGGGACGATAGCCCTCAATATGGGCCACATATTCATACGAATTTGGCACAACGATGGCAACCCATACTGAAAAAGGGTCTAATAAAGGAGAACAAGGAAAAATTGTTGAAAATTTATCTCGTGCCAGAGAACTGCACATTGCTGCAAGCCCCAAAGTTAAATGCTGAAATTTCAGCAGCAGTACTGGATGTGGTACGAAATCGTGATAAAAAGATAGAAGCTGCTCAGCAGCAACTGGGTGCTGGAATTACAGCTATCAATAAAGGACTCACCATCCTACTCACAAGCGAAGACAAAGTATCAGCCACAAAACATCTCAGCGATGCCTGTCGCATTCTATCAGACCTCCACTATATGGAAACACAAACTAGGGCTAAATTAGTCACACCAGCTCTATCAAAACAATTTCTAAATGTCATTCAAGACTGCGAAAGAGATGAGACCCTGTTTGGGGCGAAGCTACCAGAGAAAATTAAAGCCTCTAAGGCTATCGAGAAACAGGGATTACAAATTAAAAAGATTGTCAAGAGCACAACTGGAGCAAGCAGTGCCCCGACAGCTTCACGCGCTGGCTATCAGGGAAACTGGACAGCCCCCTCGCGCTACCCGTCGAGCAGGGGGGGGCGAGGAGGCCCGAGGCGAGCAGCACCGGGGCCGCCGCGCAGGCCGGCCGCCCCGCCGCAGTCGAGGCCGGCGGGCCAGAGCAAACCACGTGCAATGCAGCACTAAACAAGGTACATGCAGGTCGCATACAATATTTTTACAATTGTTGGTGCAATATGACATCTAACTCTTTAGTATTAAGCTGGGTCCTTAATGGATTTAGTATACCATTTATAAACAAACCTTACCAAGGAAATACACCTATAAATTGTTTTAGTCAAGCAGAAAAGGCTGACGTACAATTAGCTATTCAAAACTTAAAAGACTTGGGAGCCATTACTATTTGCTCACCTTCAAGAGACCAATATTTATCAAAAATATTCTTGACTCCCAAACCCAACGGAGCAAAAAGATTTATTCTAAATTTAAAAAACCTGAATAAATTTGTTGAAAAAGCTCATTTCAAAATGGAAGACTACAGAACCGCAGCCAGGATCATACCAAAAGATGGTTTTATGGCCACTATTGACTTAAAAGAAGCATACCTTCTTATACCAATAGCCAAACCTGACCGCAGGTACCTACGCTTCCAATTTGAACATGAAAATTTACAACTTGTAACTTATGAATTCAATGCAATGCCTTATGGGTTGTCTGTAGCACCACGAACATTTACCAAACTAATGAAAGAAGTAGTAACTCATTTGAGGTCACAAGGTTTTAAATCAGTTTGTTATCTAGATGATTTGTTATGCATAGGCAAAGACTATACAGAATGTGTGACAAATGTCCAACATACCGTAAGACTGCTGGAATGTTTGGGGTTCATCATAAATTACGATAAGAGCTCTCTCAACCCTCAACAGTGTAGTAAATTTTTAGGTTTTATATATAACTCGCAAGATATGACCATCTCTCTTCCATATGACAAACAACAAAAAATTCTTCAGTTAGTTCAAAAGTTCATGCTGCTCCCAGACTGTACTATTCGTGATTTCTCACAATTAATTGGTGTCTTAGTAGCGGCCTGCCCAGCAGCAAAGTATGGGTGGCTTTATACAAAGCTATTAGAACGACAGAAATTCCTAGCGTTACAAAAACAGCATGATTATAAAGCGACAATAAAACTCTCCAATTTAATATTGGAAGATCTGGTATGGTGGCAAAATCATATAAGTTCCACTTCCTGGTCAATGGTACCTCCGGATTATTCACTTGAGATATTCAGTGACGCTTCTCGTACTGGCTGGGGTGGTTTTTGTGCTGGAAATAGGGTTAATGGGGCATGGAAAACACAGGAAATGGAATATCACATTAATTACCTAGAATTATTAGCCGTTTTCCTATGCTTAAAATGCTTTGCGGTTCACCATCTTAATTGTGCTATCTTATTACGTATTGATAATACAACAGCTATAAGTTACATTAACCGCATGGGCGGGGTACAGTTCCCTCACCTCAACAACCTAGCTAGGCAAATCTGGCAATGGTGTGAGATGAGAAACATTTGGCTCTTTGCATCATACATAAACACTAGAGACAACATAGAAGCAGATGAAGAGTCCCGCAAACTAAACCCTGATACCGAATGGGAGCTAAGCGATTTTGCATTTCAGAAAATAGTGGATCACTTTGGCCAACCCGAAGTGGACTTATTCGCGTCTCGGGCTAATGCCAAATGTCCAATATACGTGTCGTGGAAAAGGGACCCCGAGGCCTTCTGCATAGATGCATTCACCATGAACTGGTCCCAAAAATTCTTTTACGCATTTCCCCCATTCTCGGTTATAATTAAATGTGTTCAGAAGATTCTTTATGATAAAGCCACAGGTATCATAGTGTTTCCAATATGGCCCTCACAACCGTGGTATCCATTATTAAAATCCCTAGCAATTTCGGACATTTTATATATGCACCCAGATGAACACTGTGTTCAATCACATTACAGGAGCCGACACCCGCTGCACGCGCGGCTTACCCTGGGTGCTGCAGTGCTCTCCGGCTCGCGCTCTCGCGGCTCGGCGTGCCGGCCGTCTCCCAGGAGTTAATGATAGCTTCACTTTCCAAAAACACTCTCCAACAGTACAACGTCACGCTCAAAGCCTGGTGGCATTATTGTTTAGAAAATAATCTTGATTTTTTTGATAGTAGTATTCCGCGGGTCATATCTTTCTTATCAGAGCAATTTAACAGAGGAGCTTCTTATGGTACTTTAAATAGCCATCGATCAGCAATTTCCTTATTTTTAGGAAATAATATCGGTTCAAATGCATATGTAAAACGCCTCCTAAAAGGAGCTTATAAATTGCGACCCAGTCTGCCTAAATATAGTCACACATGGGATCCACAAAGATTATTAGATTATATTGCTGATTGGTACCCTAACACCAGTTTAACTGTAGAAAAAATCACCAAAAAATTGGTAATTTTACTCGCTCTCTGTACAGCCCATAAGGTTCAAACCCTGTCTCTGATAAAAATTAACAAAGTCAGCATCGGTCCAACGGGCGCGAAAATTATAATTACAGATATCATTAAGACATCGGCAGCTGGCAGAAGTCAACCCGTCTTGTTTTTACCCTACTTTCGAGAAAATCCTAACATCTGCCCTGCCACCGTTCTCCGAGATTACATCGCGCTCACGCGCGACGTAAGACCGGAGAACGAGCTCAACCTCCTATTGACTGTGAAGCGGCCTTTCAGGTGCGCCACAGCACAGACAATAGGCAGGTGGATCAAGCAGGTGATGGCAGAGAGTGGCGTGGACGTGGCGGCGTTCGGCGCGCACAGCACGCGGCACGCCGCCACGTCGGCCGCGGCCGCCGCGGGGGTGTCCGTCGACACCATCAGGAAGACTGCCAGCTGGACAAACAATTCCCAAGCTTTTGCTAGATTTTATCAGAGGCAGATTATAGATGAAGGCAGTTTCGCTAGGGCGGTTTGCCATATCTCAAATGACTTAAATTTGTCATAGGAATAATTTTGTAAACTTTAATTAATAAGTGTTAATGCCATGTCAGACAATTCTGACCTTTGTAAACATATGAGACTGATTAGTGATTAACCTTTGTTATGTAAAACTGATTACATTAGAAATAAAACAAGTATAGATATTATCTATTATTTTATTTCCTAAACATAAGGCAGTGCAGAACTTCACTCTGAACATCTACCTGGTTAATTTATATCTGAAGAATTAAGCGACGAAATATAATATATGATCAAACGAACTTCACAAGTGAAATTCGATCAATATTATATGAGTCGCTTAATTCGAAGATATAAAGACCCACCCTCCCAGAAGCCCTGTTTGAAGTTCTGCAGAGTACATAGTCATAAACCAATAGTAAAAATTCTATATATCTCTAAAAGAATGAACCACAGACTAAGCAATAGTGCAGGGCAAGGATATGAATCGGTGTTTTACTTTTTATTTTTTTTTCTATAAAGAAACGTGCAAAGCTGTCTTGTAGGCTTAAAGGACTACCTGGTTAATTTATATCTTCGAATTAAGCGACTCATATAATATTGATCGAATTTCACTTGTGAAGTTCGTTTGATCATATATAATAAATATTTTTTGTTGTTGTTTCTTTAAAAAAAATATGGCTCTGTCCATTGGA
Organism: Choristoneura rosaceana; assembly: GCA_037349165.1. Taxonomy (NCBI): domain Eukaryota; kingdom Metazoa; phylum Arthropoda; class Insecta; order Lepidoptera; family Tortricidae; genus Choristoneura; species Choristoneura rosaceana. The sequence continues at coordinate 8,133,359 of JAZBNJ010000026.1, forward strand.
GGACAATTTTGCCAGTGTCTAGTAGTTTTTGCCGTTGTATGGTAAAAAAATCTAGTAAACGTAATATGAGAGGTAATGTTAGATGAACGATAACAGCGCGAATCTAATAAATATTTAAATTTTGTCCACTATATCGATGCTTATCGAATGACGTAATAAGTCACAATGTCAAGGGTTCGGTGGATTTCAAATTGGTGGACTAATGGTGGTATCTACGTTTACTACTAAGAAAATTTACTTTTAACCTGGTAACCATCAAAATTCATACTACCAGTAAGTAGGTGGTACAAATTAGCGCTACTAATCACATCGTCCGGCATGGTATTTTAAGTAGCGCTAAAATTTGTCTAAAGTCTGGTCTCTTATCTAAAGTTGCGTACCAGCTGTGGGTTTAGTTCCACAAGTTGTTCCATAAATGCTCAAACAAGATATACCTATAATAAAACCAATAACGTATTTTCATCATCATCATCATCTCAGCCTATATACGTCCCACTGCTGGGCACAGGCCTCCTCTCGGAATGTATTTTTAACTAAAAAATAATAATAGCTAATAGGTCCTCTCATCGTTCACGAGTTGTTTTTAACCCCCGACGCAAAAGGGGTGTTATTGCTTATTCAGTTCCGTTACGAGCTCGAAAAGGAATATCCTTGATTTTTTCCTGCAGGCTACAGTCTCAATATATTTCACACGAAAGCACAAGCCGAAACACGGATGCACAGAAAAACCAGAAAAATAGACCAGCGCTGGGAATCGAACCCAGGTCCTCAGCATTCCGTGCTGCGTGCTATTCCCCTACACCACCGCTGGAGCGCAAAACCGCGGGATGACCGTAAAAGAAACAGAAAATTTGGAGTTGAAATAAAAAATACAAAACCGGCCAAGAGCGTGTCGGACACGCCCAAAATAGGGTTCCGTAGCCATTACGAAAAAATTAAGTAATATTTTTCTAAGGATTTCGAATTTTATACGGAATCTTCCAAGTTTAGGTATATTTTATACCTTACGCTGCTATTTACTCATAAACTACTAATAATTCTCAAGCAAACTTAGCCGCTATAGTTTTCCTTGAAAGTTTGATATACTGACTACCATCCTGAATTTTTTGAAATTTTTCTACCCACCGGTTTAGATTTTAGAGGGGGGGGGACGCTCGATTTTAATGAAAATTTGCACTTTAAAGTTGAATATTTCGCAAACAAATGACTGAATCGAAAAATCGTTTTAGCAAACCCCTAATGGTTTTAAAATACCTATCCAACGATACCCCACACTATAGGGTTGGATGAGAAAAAAAAAATCACCGCCACTTTACGTCTATGGGAGGTACCCTAAAAAAAAATGTTTTTGAATTTTTAATTGTACTGTTTTGTCGGCATAGTTTACTTATATATCCGTGCAAAATTACAGCTTTCTAGCATTGATAGTCTCTGAGCAAAGCCGCGGACGGACAGACAGACAGACAGACAGACAGACGGACAGACAGACAGACAGACAGACAGACAGACAGACATGGCGAAACTATAAGGGTTCCGTTTTTGCCATTTTGGCTCCGGAACCCTAAAAAAGACTCCAAATACTAATCTTGATACAGTCTCAACACAGTAAATAAAATACACTTTTACTATGGTCTCAATGTCATCGATATTAATCTCTATCACGTCATGAGCTTATGGAATGTCAAAAGTACATGTATATAGTTCTATGTACATGTAATCTTGCTATTGGGTGTTATATAAATGTCACCCAGGGTTTGAATTGCTATTTTTGCTATTTTATCCTTCGGGCCCTAGGCTATTTTTAACCGACTTCAAAAAAGGAGGAGGTTATCAATTCGGTTGTATGTTTTTTTTTTTTTTTTTTTTTTTTTTTTTATTTTTTTTTATGTTTGTTACCTCAGATCTCCGTCATTTATGAACCGATTTGAAAATTTTTTTTTGCGTTCGTCTAGGAATGCTTTCAATTAGGTCCCATAAGCACCGAATCAGGATCTGATGATTGGATCCTAAGGAAATCGAGGGAACTCTTCAAATGTTGTAGGGACACCTATGGTAATTTTGATATATTTAGTAGTAACTCGTGCATTTGCTCTTGAAAATCATCATTTGGTGAAGTGGAACTGATGATGAAGACCACAGTTGACCATCGGAGTTACTACTCAATAACAAGTATTTCATGGGTTGAATTTCAATTGCTTTAACACAGTTGCTAAGCAATTTATGCTCCTCGGAACGCATGTGGTGAAATGGAATGGGTGGTGAAGCACCAGGACTCCTCAATAATGAACGTCTCTGCATCGGAAAAAGCAATTTTTCGTAAAAGGTGACGAGTAGTTGACATTAAACTATTGTATCTTAGATCTTTTACACTAAAAAGCGTGAAAAAAAAATTTTATAACAAAAAATAGAACCGACTACAAAAAACCATGAAAATAATTTTCTACCAGTCTGAAGTCGGTGCCTCAGCACGAGCCAGCAGGAGTGGACCTATAATCGTCTACCTCACCTACAACTATACGAGTAAATGGCTTCAATCACTCCTGCTGGCTCGTGCTGAGGCACCGACTTCAGACTGGTAGAAAATTATTTTCATGGTTTTTTGTAGTCGGTTCTATTTTTTGTTATAAAATTTTTCCGGAATAAAAAGTATCAGCGTTGATCCAGGTTATAACTAAATAATAATATATTAAAATAAACTATCTGTTTTCCAAATTAAATCCTAATGTTGTGAGCCATTTTTTAAACCCGACGCAAAAAGGGGGGTGTTATAAGTTTGACCGCTATGTGTGTGTGTGTCTGTCTGAGCCACCGTAGCTCTTAAACGGGGGGACTGATTTGGATGCGGTTTTTTTTATTTGGAATCAGGTTTTCTAGCGATGGTAAGAAGACATGTTTCATCAAAATCGGTTCAGCTGTCTTTGAGATATTGAACTTTGAAGTGACAAAGTTGGGGTTTTCTAACTTTATATATTGGTTAGGTTATACATGATGGAGTAACACACTCATCCAAAGATCTAATTATATTTTTGCATTTATCTCTACTTAATATTATAAATGCAAAAGTAACTCTGTCTGTCTGTCTGTCTCTCTGTTACGCTTTCACTGCTTTCACATCGAAACCACCGAACCGATTTTGATGAAACTTGGTATATAGGTAGTTTGAAACCCAAGGTTCAACATAGGATACCTTTTATTCCGGTAGAGGGCGCCACCGCGCGATAACCTAGATCCGCGTATGTATAATTTATAAAAAATGTAATGCCTAATTAATTTATAAACGTATCTATACGCTAGCAATTATCGATGACCCCTACGAATAAATAATAAGTCTATTTGTTCGTAGGATGGACCCATATGGTCCTCTAGTAACTACTTTGATTAAAATTAAATCAAATTATAATGTTCAGATTTATTTCAATTCTTGAGTTAAAAAAAAAGTAATATATAGGTTACCTAATAACGCGGCTCATTAAGTATCACGTTTAAGTAACTAGTTGCATACGCTTCCTAGTCGGGTTCTCTGCGCGTGCGATGCGCACGTAATTTTATACCTAATTACAATGAATTGCGTGGGTGAAATGATATAAGGCATTTGCCGTTGGTGCTTAACAAACTGCCGCGCGTGAGTGGCAAGCCTGGACTACAAAATAAAGTCGGCCACGCTTTGGTTTTACAAATTAGCACTTACGTTGACAGTGTTGGTGTAGGTATCTACCCAGTATTGTCTTATTCGCGATTTCTGCTCGTAAATCACTGGCACATGTAATAGAACGACTCCCGAAACGTGTCACCGCCAAATACCGTTTATGTAATCAGCGTAACACAAATTATTACGTACTAGGTATACATGTAGGTATTTTGGTTCATGTTCTGTTCAAGCTGAAATCTCAGGTACTTGTACTATTATCTATTCTGTGTCTCAGGCAGGCATCTGATAATTTGAAATCACAATTACTTTATTACTTTAAGGCGTTCTAGTCTAGGTCAGACTTAGGTCAGAATTTAACCACATTAAATTAGGGCCTTTACTAGGGTTGCCAACTTTTTTTTCAGTTATTAAAGTATATTAATGTAGGCCTGAAAAGGGAAACAAACAGTATTTTAGGAAAATGAAGAGTAGGTATTTTCTTCTTTTCATATTTTAAAGACAAATTTTTGGGTGCTTCTCGCACAACTTATCAATTTAGTATCATTTTTAAAAGCCTCATAGTCCTCGTCAGAATCCCTGCTATATAATATTATAAATTAAAGTAAATTTAAAATGAAAGTAGTAGTAACTGTCTTTCTGTCTGTTACGCTTTCACGTCGAAACCACTGAACCGATTTTGATGAAATTTGGTGTATAGGTAGTTTGAACCCCAAGGATCAACATAGGATACCTTTTATTCCGGTAGAGGGCGTCACCGGGCGATAACTTAAATCCGCGCAGACGAAGTCGCGGGCATAAGCTAGTAAGAAATAAAATAAAATATCAAGGAGCAAAATTTTTACTAAATTTACATTGGCAAATTCGATCTGAAACACCACTATGTGACTATGCTGCCCTGACTTATTGAAAACAGTATTTTGTATACTACTTACTTTATTTTAATTCAACAGTAGAAAGTATAATGTAGTGAAAAACAGTGTAATATGTTTTAAATTAACAGTATAGTTGGCAACCCTAGCCTTTATACACCGCGCTTCAAACGCGCCGTCGATGCGTTTGCTCGGTACAATACAATACAAACGCGGTACGCGCACAAGTTGTATGTCGTATGGCTGCTCTATAGAAAGAAAAATGCGGTGTGCTTAATGCACTTATTTGTCGAACTAATATAAAACATATAAAGCAATGATGAATTCTTAATATTCTAATTGGTATTTTTTAGAGTGAAAATAAAATCAAATTGATAAATACCGAATAATTAGTAGGAAGGTACTTATTTTTCAAATATGAAATGCAAATGTAAATTTTTTAAACAATGAATGTTAACTGCTGGTTCGGTCAAAGTGGAATTCGGACCAAAGTTTTTATTGATTGAGATAGGTAGGTAACCCTAGCGGTCGTCCACAACTTTGTCTGCATCGAGTAGATATTTCACACTTAGGAGCTCGAGTTGAAGAGTAGCCTTGTTAATGAGGATATCTGCATGCGGTCACTTACCTTAATCTAAAGCCGAGTTTAGACTTGCAAGATAAATCGCGCAAGTTGCATTACATTGCGGCGCTCGATTGACCACTACAAACTCGTTGTCTTTACGGCCTCGCAATGTAATACAAATTGCACGATTTTTCTTACAAGTCTAAACTCGGCTTTATAATTATAAATTATAAGTTATAAACACTCGTTGTTTGTGACGAAACGGCATCCATCGGTGTTCGTAGGTAACCTACTAAGTACATGTCACAACGATCACAAACACCAAATCAAATGCTATTATATCTACCTACTTAAATATATAGAATTCATTAAAAAAGTTCCAAACAGCCGAAAACACATCCGTTTTACATACCTATGTATCACACACACGTAGCGTGGAGGACGGTAATAAACAAGTAATAAATAAATATACAAAAATTCCTCTCTTAAAAACATTGAGATTAGTAGGATTAGAAAAAGTATGTACTCGTATTTTATTTTACAAAAGAAACAAATTAATACAACTGACAAACTTTGAGATACTTAAAAGTAAGTAAACATAAGAATTACATTAGAGATTTTTAAAACGATACCTACCAATAAAATGATTATCATTAATCAATAAAGAAATAAATAACCATTTCATAGCGCCAAACATGTTGCAAAAAGAGGGCCCCTCCGGGATTTGAACCCGGGACCTCCTGCACCCAAAGCAGGAATCATACCCCTAGACCAAGAGGCCGCTTGAACTTATGGGTGAAATAACGGTTTATAAACTTAACTAAAAACTGTATGACTATGTTTTAAGGAAATGTATAATTAAAAATTTTAAAACTGAATTCTCAACAATAACAAAAGGTAATTTTATTAAAAGTAATGAAAACATACTTTTGTAACTTAAAATTTTAAGTTAAGCACTGGAGTATTAACTGCAATCATTACAAAAAATTATATGATTCAAAGTACGACAGAAATAATAAGAAAGATAGATAGATACGAAAAGAAAAAAAAAACATGATTTGAACGTCATCTAAATTTTATCTTGGGAACTAACTAAATGGTCAGGCCAATTTTGGCCTCGGAAATGCCAAGACATCCGCGCCATCTTTGTGCAGTGATTTGTATTATCACGAGGATGCAGTCAACTCAACTAACTGTGACATCTATACACACTAATATGCAACATTAGTTATAAATATGCATCATAGATGTCAGCAGTGCGCTAAATCAGCTGATGGAATGGCATTTATGACTCGCTGACAACTTCATACTGGTTGGTAATGTTCCGCAAGCTAGTCAGCCAACCAAAACGTACAAGCACTAACTCCCTCCACCACTTCTATCAGTCAAATTTTGCCCGCCTGCGCGAGTGTTGTACGTACTCTGACGATTCGCTTGGTATTTTGTTGACAAATTCTATTGACAAGTGCACCTTGCTTTGTTTATTCTGCTAATAAACGTGTGATCTGTTTTCAAATCGGACTCTACATAATTATTGCAGTGCATTAAGAAATTTGTGTGACGTTCTTCATCACCTTTCTTTCACAAAGGATACAGGGAGTCCTCATTGTTCTGTGCCCATTTCGCCAGGAGTACACTTATATCACATAACGTAAGTAAATTGTGTACTTTATTTGTCTATTCGTGCTTTAAAATATTATTACAGTAGGTAGGTACGCAAAAATATTTTCATTCGTCAAATTACGGTTCTACTTGCGCTGCTTTTATTTTAGAAGCAGCATAAAAACGTTCTGACAACCGTCCACGTCAAAAGGGAAAAGCAGGAACGTAAACAGCAGGTTTATAATTATATGTACTTAATTACTAATACAAGTAGAAAATGTAATAGGTATTCCATGTCGCTATTGATTTGGTTATTTTTGTTACTCTGTTTGGTTGTCACAGCTGATCTGCCTTCCCATTGGCAGACATTTTAAAATAAACCAATTTTGCATCGTAATAGGTACCTGCATTCTACAATCATTTTTATTGGGATATAAACAATATTATGGAGTAAACAGACTTTTTACAAATATTTACAGGGCATCCTAATTCTGATTGGTGGATGAGCCATTAAATCATTAATACCACATTGGGTAATTGGTTTACTGCAAATAAAACAAATGGCAAAATACAAATGGATTCATTTATTGAATTCTGGCTATGGAAGCAAAATTTAGAAGTGCCACAAGGTCTAACCTATAGCCAACCAAGTATGTGTGCTTTACCACTTTGTCATGACAGTTTCTACATCTGAAAAAAAAAGGCTGATTGTTAGATTGACTTGCAACTGCAAATAGTCTATGAACTAAAAGAATTTCCTTGCTCACCCGCGACCTTATGATAGTTAAGCTTAAATGCAAAATATGTGTGTTCATGCATTTCTTCCACCTCCACACTAAGAACACACACAAATCACACAAACCCATGTATCACCTCCACCACACCACACTGACATGTTTCGAACTCAACCGGAGCTCATCTTCAGAGTATCACAACCATACACCATGCTACCAGTTGTTAGACTCAGTTGTTAGTTATTAGTTGAGTCTACAAGTGGCTGTTGACACCTCATTAGATTACCTTGGTCTTAGACGAAGATATTACTTTATGCACTAGAGCAAAAAAGCATTTTATGCCTCCTAGATCCAGCATAAACACGAACTTTATGAGCATGAGTGAGAAATGAAAATAATATTTTGAATTTAGTCCAGGTCCAGTTATCTTATCTTGTTATAATGGTATTAAATTAATATTTACTACTAAGTAACTAACTGAAAGTACGAAGTAACGACGACCGGATGGCTAAGTGGTTAGAGAACCTGACTACGAAGTTTGAGGTCCCGGGTTCGAATCCCGGCCGGGGCAGATATTTGTATGAATAATACGAATGTTTGTTCTCGCGTCTTGGATGTTTAATATTGTATTTAAGTATTTATTTATCTATATAAGTATGTTTATCCGTTGCCTAGTACCCATAGTACAAGCTTTGCTTAGTTTGGGACTAGGTCAATTGGTGTCAAGTGTCCCATGATATTAAGTAAACATAACAGACTACAAGGGTCAGAGAGCCAGCCTATTAATTCAGAATCAGAATAACAATATATTTGGATTAGTTAGCAATTTTAATTTAAATACATACTTAGGACATATCTAGCTAGCCTAGTCATTATCAGCATCCCAACCTGTATACGTCCCACTGCTGGGCACAGGACCCTCATCTCAATATGAGAGGGTTTGGGCCATGTGTAAATACTAAGTGATATTTATGGTTTTCCTCAAGTTGAGTTGTTACCATTACAAATCTCAGTAATTTTATTTCCTGACATTAGGTAATATTTAGGTATTAAGTATTTTTACAATTTCCTACTACAATTTGTTTTCCTCTTAATTGTACTCTTAATTAGAACAAATCGAACTATGTACCTATGCCAAATTGCAACTTAATTGGTCTAGTTGATAGCAAAATTACATTTAAAATTGACCACAAGCTTTATGGTGAAGGAAAACATTGTGAAGAAATACAAACCTGCAAAGTTATTACTTGCTGCAACAATACAATGCTGGACACTGGCACAAAACACAGATAGTTCAGAAGTCAATCTCTTGTATGTAAGTACTTCACTTTTCATACCTACGCTCGGCAGTCGATCTAAGGTTGTCAACAATGGTTTATGCACCAAAAATCTATCGTGATAGTGGCACTTGTATCTAGTTGTTTAATTTATTGTTGAGAATGAAATGGGAAGAATGGAATTATAAATGAATAACTAAGATATTTTAATTTTAATGCCATTGTTATATTATAAATTTGTCACAGAAAATGTCTTGCGACGAATTCGTTATTGGCGAAATTCACGATTATTTAATTTAAAAACCATCCACTGAACAGTTAGGTATAACTTCTTTTTGTTGCTCCATTATTGCACAAAAAAGTTCACAGACGCGTGTCTCAAGCGGATGGCACTCGCGCTCGCACTGGTCCCAACCGGGCCGAGATATCGTATCCGTGAGCAGTGTCTGTGTGTGTTGCTCAAGCGCAATTATATGGAGATTGAATTCTGAACTATGTATCTGTGTTTTGTGACACTGGGCCCACGTGGGAACTACCACACAACAGATAGTTCAGAAGTCAATCTCCTGTATGTACTTCACTTTTCATACTACGCTCGGCGGTCGCTCTAGGGTTGTCAACTATGGTTTATGCACCAAAAATCTATCATGGTAGTGGCACTTGTATCTAGTTGTTTGATTTACTGTTGAGATTGAAATGGGAATAATGGAAATATAATTTAATAACTAAAATATTTTAATTTTGATGTCATTGTTATATTATAAATTTGTCACAGACAAAATATCTTGTGACGATTTCGTTATTGGCGAAATTCACTATTATTTCATTTAAACAATCGTCCACTGAACACTTATAGTAACTTTTTTTTTGTTGCTCCATTAATGCACAAAAAAGTTCACAGACTCGTGTCTCTAGCAGATAGCACTCGCGCTCGCACTACTGCTCCCAACCCATAGATTATTTTCCCAACCGGTCCGAGATATCTTGTCCGTGAGCAGTGTCTATGTGTGCGTTATTCGAGCGCACTTGTATGGAGATTGATTTCTGAACTATTTGTGTTTTGTGGAACTGCGGTCCTCGCCCTTTCAGTCTGAAAGGCCTGTGCCCAGCAGTGGGATGTAGGTATTTAGGCTGTGATAAAATGATGATGAATAATATTATAGCTAAGAACTACAACTGAACTAAATAGAATATTCTTATTTAATATTGCTTACAGGGTAGGTATTTATGTATAATAATATGATTTATGATCGAAGTTTTTCTGCTTTTATGTGCATTATGGCATTTTACATTTTATTGATTCTTAGCTGAGGGTAAAAAGGGTGTTCATATAATATTTGTACCTACAAGTATTCATAGGTAGGTAGGGAGGGATACCAATCTACGTTCAATTCAATTTGCATTGAATTATTGTTCGCGGGCATTGAAACCGAAACGCTCTCTACACTCGACAGCAAGGTAACGTAGTGTGTTCCTTCATGAGACAATGAACGAAGAAGGGGGAATTCATTTTGCCTTCATAAAATTGACAATTTGCACCTAAATAAAGTTTCTTCGTCTCGTACCCAAAACAATGTTATCATTATCACGGTTCGTGCCGTTCAATACGGATGCGATTGAAAGCGCGGTCGTACCGCAGCACGTGAGTTAAACGCATTGCGAACTTGCGATGCATGCGATATGTAAATTTTAACCTGAAACGATTCAATTTCGTATACTATTTTGTTGCGCACGCTAAACAGAAGAGCATGTGGGTCAGTAAGCGCTTCCGCGGTCGGCGCCGGCGCAGCGTAGGCAGAAATGCAATGATCTTGCCAACTATGCGCTCTTTGCGATTACGTGAAGGGTTGACAATAGTATGTATAAAACTATTCCATAGCTATCGAACGTGAAAATGCCGCGAGTGTGGGCACTTTTGCGCCGGGAGTAGCAAGTTATTGGACTAGATTATTTTTATGATAGTTTTTGATTATAAATAATGTATTTCTAAAGAAAAATAAACATATTTAATTGAATTTTAATTAATGCCTTTTTGAAATTAATTTATATTGCGCTGTTATTGCAAGTGTAACAAGGATTACAGTAAGATGACTCTACCACAATTATAAAATATAATGCACTTTTCTTAAAACTATTCATTTACTTACCTATCTCACACATAACCCTAGCATGCGATGACGTGATGTTGACGAGTTACCTTACAACAACAACATCAATTGCTCAAATCAGTATAGGTAGGTAAGGTATTAATATGAGTCCATGAATAGATCTTGACCCGACTAATCCGACCATTTAATTGTAGTTAATTCGTAGACCACACACGTGTACTGTACGCGTAATGAGGAAATAACAAAATGTCAAGGTTTAGAGGGCTTTCCAATAATTTATTGCAACAGGCAATGACATTTAAACCAGGACGCACATTGCCGAACAAAATCCCCTTCAAAGAATGTCAGAACTATTGATTTGTTTGCGTGACAAATAAAATCATCTCACAAAAAATAATGAAAATAATACGAGACGAAATTTGAACCTAGTTTTTACTCTATTACGGGCGAATTTCGCTAGCGGCAAAACTCCACAACGCTTGACACTTGACAACAACGTACTGAGAAAAAAGAAGGCCAGTTTTACCAAAGTGGCAGGCGAGCATTCTACCAACCTATCTACCTACTATCGACCTACCGATCGACCTATCGACCTAACCTATCCTGGTGATCTGAACCAGTGATTTTAGGCCAGTGATTCAAACTGGCGCTCATTTGGCTCGGACATATTTGGGCGCGCGATTGTGAATCTACAGGTATAATTCATCAAAGGCAACAGGCGTTACTTTGCGGAAGTCCATATCAGTGAAATAAAACTATTGCTTTGCTCACCCGCGACCTAGATAAAGTAATTGTTTTGTTAATTTTTAGATCTTTTAAAGTATGAAATACGTAATGGTATCGAATCGAAACTGATCTCTAATGTTAAGTATCAACTCTGGAAGTAAATAAAATAAATGGGTATAAAAGTAGAGAGGCCGGAGTGCAGCCGGGCCGGGGCCGAGCCCTGACGCAAGCTGGTTGCGCAAACGCAACGCTGCCGCGCGGTGCCGCTACCGACGGACCATCAGCCCACTTACAAAAGCAACAGACATCTACGGTCCTGCACAACATCGTTATCGCCCGCAAAACGCTGTGTTAAAAAAATCAACCATGTATTCACACTTGAACAAAAAAAAACATATTAACTTCACTACAGAAATAAATCAAAATATGTTTCTGTTTACGCTTCCTAGTGATTCTTTGAAGTCGGTGCCAAGCATAAGGTAGTTGAACATAATGCACACATTTAGGGGGGCGATTCTGGGGATTTTCTTAGTAATAAGTGTGACTATACTTGGTTTGGATAGGTATTTAACTAAATGTAAACAAACTTCAGCTGCCAGATTTGGTACATTCTAGGTTTTTATACATTTGACTTATCTATCATTGTAATACAAATTATAATAATCATACGAAATGAGCACTAATTTTAAGAATATTATATTGATTGTTTCTAGTTATAACTATTTAAACACTCAATGCTCTAGGAAAGCCGAGCCTACGGAACTGTTAATTAAAACAATAATTATGTATTGTTATTAAAGAGCAATATTGTGTAGGTATATAAGAAAAGTAATTGCCAATTTTATAGCGTTGCCAATTGCAGGTAGAGCTCACCCTGCTCCATATAATGAAAGTAAATAACAAGGTCGGTCTGAACGAGAACTGATCAGTGCGGATAACATTGTTAACGCAACAGAATAGCCTGCCCGTCTAGTGAAAGACGTTCGATCACGAGCTGCAGTATGACTTGCGCAATTATATTATTCGTGACGTGATATACAAAAAGAAACAATATAACTGTACAATCTGCGTTAGTAGCAGAAGCAAATGCGCTATTACATTATGACTATTTAAACTGCAATCATTCCTAAACGACTCAAAATTGGATCAGTCATAAATTATTCAGCCATTAGTTTCGTTTACTGAGCGAATTTTTCATATCTGACGCAACAGAACTAAACCATCTGGATTCAGTGGGTTATCGTAAGTAGCTCATCATCTAACAGTAAAGGAAACAGTCAGTTAGGGTTCTTGATAACCAACAATAACCGCTGCAACATGGTAGGTACTTTAATAGATCTTAATGTAGGACTAGGAAACAGAATCTATGTTCGACGTAGATCTTGTTCATCATTGAGTTAAGTAGGTACATTTGTTTCATCCGCATGTTGTATGGTTTTTGGCATACGACGGGCGTCGCGTTTTTGACAAAACCTTCGAACGTCCGAGTTGATATCATGTTAGAGATTGTCGCTGATATTTATTATAGTTGCCTGAATGAAATGAACGTCATGCATCCGTTTTGAGGCCTGAAAACTGACGGCCGTCATTCATACTCACTCGGTGGTATACAATAGGTTGGACGAGGGCAAGGAAATACCAAACAACGTGATTCGAAATACAGCATAACAAAACTTTTCATCATATTTACTTATTTTGACATGTTTTAATTCATTAATTTCGTTTACCTATCGATTTAATGTTCGTTATCACTACATTAAAACACTTACAGAAGGCTGACCGTAGAAAATAAAATGTTGATAACATACTAAAATACTAAAAACTAAAAAAAAGCATTACAATTTTAGTCAGTATGATATAGGTACCTACATGGTGGAATTTTTTTAGGCCACCCGGAGGGAAAATACTCTTGAAATTTTTCAATCTTAAAGAAAACATTATTTTATTTAAAAACAAACACTACGGAACTGTCTAGACAGACTCCTAGTACATATACTAACATTAGCATTACATGGTCAAATTACAAGTGGCTCTATAATCCCGTGTGGCAACTGTACATTACTAACTTACGCTTGCGGCTTCGCCCCGTTGCAAAACGTCCTATCCTTCGGGTATTCCGCAAAATCCCGCAAAATGCCTCCTACGTACATATGTAAGGAATTATTGTATACACCATGAAGGGAATGTATTTCAGCTCTTTTATGTCAATGGGTTTTGTGCTGGGCGTGGTTGATGAGTCAAACAAGGCTTTTCTTTTGGCACATGCTAAGCCATTCATAGGTATGAGTAAGACAGTATGGCAAACTCAGAAACTAAAGACCTAGAAGAATATGTTCTACCGTACTGTACCGTACTCTATAGCGACGGCGTAAATTATTTGTAGAGGCGCTGTACAATTCTCCATACAAATAATTTACGCCGTCTCGCTATCGAGTACGGTCACTGTAAACTCATGTTAGTGGTAGTGCTTTCAAATAAAAAAAACACATTCAAATCGGTTCACCCGTTTAAAAACTACGATGCTATAGACAGACACACAGCGGTCAAACTTATAACACCCCTCTTTTTGCATCGGTGGTTAAAAATTAGCCGAGGAAACGTCCAAAACCTGCAATGAAACCAGTGAAAACCTAAAATGAGCATTAAAGCACAATAGTATTGTGATAGCTAGTTAGGTATGTGCAATAAAAATACTTAAAATGTAGGTACTTAGTATCATATTATATGTCACCGGACATAATACTTCTCTTATCTGCAGATCTGATAAGTACCTACACTCTTGTAATTCAAATTACGATGGAATATTACCAAAATGTTAAATCCGTGAGCCCAAATTGCATCGATGTTATCATGTTAATTATTAGCAAACAAATGACAGAACTGCGGATGTTCAGGTAATTCAGTGACTGTGACTGGCAATTTACTTTTATTATGTTTTTTTAAACCTAGTAAACATGTTTATGATTTAGTATAGGTATGATTAAATGGCACAGATTTGCTTTTAATTAAGCGGCAATTTTGTTCACCTAAATGCGATCGCCGAACAAACTTGTTTCAAAGAACCTACCTACTTCGGGCAACGGCAATCAGCTTTTTCTTCATATTAATCTGTCCGCCTAATACGGTGGTTGCAGCTCTATCTCTCGCCGAATACGGCCGACTATACCTTCCGCCGCCTATCTTTACCTAAAAGTTCATTGCCACGACTAGTACCACAAAAACTATAAAGGTATAATTCCAACAATTGAGTTCCACTACACCGTTAAGCGAGTCGATTCGAACAAAATCCGGGAGTAACGTAAAGACGTCGCATAAAAATTTTATCTCAAAAATGGGTCAAAACTGAGTATTAAGTAATGAACTTTTAGGCAGATTTATATGGCGTGTGGTATACCGTGTTATTTGATGTATCGCTGACCGTTAATCTGCAAATGTCCATGATTATGATAAGGTATCGTGGGGGACAGCGATGCGCGGGGCAGGAATGGTAATTCTTAGGAAAATAAGTATAAGGACCATTTTTATACATATATAATTTTAAGATCATGATTTTTTTCTATTAAAACTGTTTTCGAAAAAAAAACCTGAATGACCTTTGACCACGAATAACTTTTTTAGCATACATGGGATCAATGGGGACTTTTGACACTTTATTCCTGAGGTGTACTACCCAAGGTATCTACCAAAATTCAGCTGTCGGAATTTATGTACTTAAGTAAATTAAAATGTCTATATTGACCGGGGTATGAGTTGACAATCGACCAACCATTGTTATCGATGTGAATTCATTGAAAATAAATGCTATAAAAATAATCAAGTACTTGACAGAAATAAAATGTTAAAAAACACAAGGATCAATTTGTTAATTACGTACGGGACACGAAATACAGCAATTAAAGTTAATTTGAACGATTCGAATCAGTATTTTAATAAAGGCATGTCGTTACGGGGTGCGGGTCCGCGACTGTGACCTTGGCGGGTGGCCGTTCCTGCAGCGCTCCGTTCGTTTTACAATGTAAGGTTAGGATTGGGGTAGACGCTTATATATACTCTAAGGGGTAGATGGATGGATCGTCACCATACCAGAACATTGTGTTTGCGTCCCACCAAATCCGCATTAGCCTCTTTGAAATGTCTGCGGTTTGTCAAGCTTAATCCTAAGAGGAAGTTGGAAAAGAAGCCGTATTATATGCCATCGATATGCAATACAGTGTCGCTCTTTTTTTTACAAATCGGCCAGACACACTGCCGTGAGTCTTATTTGATTTATAACAGTACTTATCATCTGGTTCCATATAAAACGCAGTTGGGTTCAGTTAAGTGTGCAGTTAGTTTTTTGTATAAGTAGGTACTATTTTTCACTAGGTACATAGTTAGTTTTTATTCCGTAATTCTATTCCGTAATTCTAAAGGTGCTAATATCAGCGAAACTTAATCTATTAGTAAATAAACGTCTTCGTTCCACCTACTGGACATTGCTTTATTTTATGTAAAATAAAGTGCTTGTTCAATGTATAGTAATTCTATTATTAATAATAATCCCCTTGATTGTTTAGATAATAGCACAGGCCACAATGACAAGTATAATTGTGATGATTACGTTAAGCCTATCCGTTTCGTAGTAATTTTCCCTTGTATTTAAACTTGAAAGCACTCACATTTGAAGCGTTGAGGACCTAATCTAAATCCTAACGTTTTAATTCAATGATTAATTTACTACTTATGATTAATTTATTATTTTACAACTAATAATTAAAAAAAAAAAACTACCTATTATTGTTTTACTATAAAAGTAGGTACCTACTACCATCTAGTGCGTCAAGACCTTTCTTTCTGGCTTACTAATACTAATACATATCTTCCATAAATCTAAATTGAGTAACATGCACCACCCATGGCACCCAACACATTCGTTTATTCTTAGTAATCTTCGAATTTTAGTCACCGTCTCACCGTGTCCTGCCGACTGTATTACGATTATATAGAATCCACTATAATGCGATACCAAACTGAACTACTGCAATAGGTAACATTAACATGACCTTGGTGTAGTGATATCGACATAATAGTTTATTGATTTCCGTAGCTAAAGGTCCGACCAATAGTTTTGGGTCCTAACCTGTTCAAAAAGTTGTTGTTCAAAAATTCAATTAAAATTATTTCCATGTGTGCATCTGTATCTTAATTTTTTGGATACCTAGGAAAGTGATTTAGTATTTCGTTTTAATAATACTATCGAGTATTAGTAGTAATTAGTAAAAGGCTGGCGAAAGATCCTTGTTAAAAATTTAACTTGCCAATACATTATAATATAATGTAGGTATGTATTATAAATACGACGCATCGATTCTCAACGTGCACTGAAAAAAAGCGTCACATCTAATGTTTATGGTGTGATTCTGAAATAATACAACTTGATTCCACTTAACACGCATGGCATAGTACCTGCTAATTAAATCGATTTTTAAATTTAATTTATCGTTTAAAATATTATAGTTTGATCTTTTCACATCAGTAAGCAAAAAGAAGATTGTCTATAGTCGGGAAAAGAGAGTATTTGCTTACAAACATTTCCTCTAAAATAAGTTTGACATACATAGTTAGTATTGATAATTGAACATGTCTATACTTACTTACTTTTCTTGCGTTCACGTGTTACACTATTCCGAAGCAATCGTTTTATTTTGTTTACTGAATAAAGTTGACAACATAGTGTATTGTAAGTGAAAGCATCACAATTCATGCTTATTTATTTGTTAATATAATATGTTGTTGTAATAGAAACAACACGAGACGATAAACAACCGCATACCTAGGTAACTAGCGAATAATGTGATGATAAAATTGCTTCGTAATAAATAATAGTAAGTACATTATGTATTAGAGCATTAAGTAACCAATCAAGAACAATAATGTTAATATTTGTAACTTGAACCTGATAATTATGTGATTAATGAATTATAAAGAGGAAAGATTTGGATTTTTGGATGTTTGTTACGGATTAACTCAAAAACTACTAGCGATTTAAAAAAAATCTATCAATATTAGAATGTCAATTTATTCCAAAAATTAAGGTTCCGTACATAAAATTAGGGTTCCGTACTTTAATAATGTAGGTAATTCAAAGTATAAAAAAAGTTGCCATAAAACATCTTTTATCGCATGCGGTGTGGAAACTATTGATAATAGACACAAAAGAATACTCTACAATATTAAAGAATATATCAAACAACTTCGCGATACTATATGTCCAACAATTGTAGTTACGTCACTATAACTACTTTTTACATTTTAAAAACTGACAGAAATGCCGACAAAATCAGACCACGTTATCCATACCTTCGTATTTATCTTTATCCAAATAAATAGTTTCATATTCAAGACGGTTATTTAGATTACTGTTTGAATTATTCAAATTAGACATTCCATTCAAAAGATATTACGAATTTAAAAGCATCAATCTAACTAAAAAATGCTGCTCTACGATGACGTGCCCCGGCTTCGCTCGGTGTAATTTTTGGGAAATGGAGCTGAAAAATTTGTGTGAAGTGCCCTTGATTAGAGATCTTTTTAGAGTTCTGTGCCCAAAGGGTAATAAAAACGGGACCCTATTACTAAGACTCCACTGTACTTCTGTCTGTCACTAGGCTGTATCTCATGAACCTTGATAGCTAGATAATTTTCACAGATGATGTATTTCTGTTGCCACTATAACAACAAATACTAAGAACAGAATAAAATAAATATTTAAGGGGAGCTCCCATTTTAATGCCGTTTTTTGCTAATTTCAAATGTTGTATAGGTACTTAAAGTCACCAGCACCAATATCTGACACTACAAAGCGTGCATAAATATCTGATACGACTCCATTTCTGGGGCCAATAGGACGTGCCAGATATTTTTGCACGCTCTGCTCTGTGGCAGATATTAATCCTGGTGACTGTACGAAACCCTTCGTGCGGGAGTCCGGCTCGCACTTGGCCATTTTTTATTATTTTTCCTGTGCGAAGCCGGGGTGAGTCGCTAGTATAGAATAAACGTGAATTAGCAATATTTAATAAGACGTTTCGCGTTACATTATACTCACATAACTCTAAGACTATAACATGTTGTTCAAACGCAACTCGTATCTATCCTAACGAAACGAAAAGCAAAGCACAAATACACGTGCCTGCTGAGCTTGTTGTAATTGCGATACAAGTATAAACAACCCGCAATCAAATTGAACAAATCCCATCGCGACTGCGGCAGTCCTGTACAAACAATTGTGGGCAGCATTGTGGAATCCTCACCGAGCGAGGGTCTCCCATCGAGTACGTAAGTACCTACTACAGGAGCTAGCTCGGCAAGCCACAGCTGCGCACTGCGACACTTCGCCGAGGTCATCGGCTCGCGAACTATACTGATAACGACTATTTAATTTAACCTCTATTTAGTACATATAACAAATATTAGACCCTCGTGTAATTTGTTCTTGTAGTTAAAATTTGCTTGTATAAATTGCAAATCGGCACTAGAGGTCTAGGGGTAAGTGAACGCAGCCTTTTTCTCAGCAATCTTACTATCAAAATGTAACATTCCATCATGGTAATCCAGGATGTAACCAACCAACAAAGCTAAGTAAAAAAATCTTTTAAACTTACCTATTTTGATCTACAGGCTCTACATAAAACATTTAGGAACTAGAGCATTCTCCTACCTAAAAGGCCGGCAACGCACTTGTGACTCTTCTGGTGTTGCAGGTGTCCAATAGTGTCCATGGGCGACGGTAATCACTTACCATCAGGCGATCGCCTGATGCAAACGGTTTCGTTTGCTCGTAAGCCCCCTATTTCATAAAAAAAAAAAAAATTTTGCTGTACTTATAAAGAGACATTTTGTTTGCAGAGCGTTCCTATATCCCATAATGCAACAGAAACATAGTATAAGATGTCGCTTTCCAAGCATCCTTTGTCTGGCTCGACTTACCCATTCTCTAATGTACAACAAGCCCTTCACGGTAAAAACAACGTTATTACAAGCATAAGAGGTACGTTTTCACAATGGATTAGGATTCTATTGTTGCCAGTAGAAAGTGCAGGACCAACTCGGATCACGGCTAGCATTCTAATTAGGCTGGGTCTACTCATTTACTCCGCCAGTCCCACTCGAAAGGAACACCGCTTGTGGCGGGTGTTCCCATGCATAAACATTAGCAGACGTCATACGTAAACCTATTAAAATACGGCTAATTCCTCACTTATTACGTGGGATGTATTTGTTACGCACGTGCTGTTCCAGTTACATTATTTAACTCTTCATATAAATACTTGTATGTTGTATATGAATACATTTACCGAACTGTACACTCTCTTACTATAAACGTCTTTGAAGTTGGTAATTCCTTGCAAATATGATATCCAGTAGAACTTGGAAATAAACCAAACTTTTTACAAGAACTACTCGTAAGGTCTTATATTTATATAGGTCTAATCTTTGTCCGTCCTTGCTCCCGTCAGCTAAGGTCAGGTCTCATCACATTTCTGCACCAGGCTTATCTGTCCTGGGTTGTCGATTTTGGGAATTAGACATCTCTCTTGATATTAGACAATGGCGGACAACCTCTACCTACCTCTTTTTGGTTCCGATAAATTCAGTGCGATTTTTACCTCATAGTTTTCACTGCATCTCATCACATTAGCTCGGGTTATTTTATCTATGAAAGACCTTTATACATTGTAAAGTTCCTTTACGTGAACGTTTTGCTCACGTATCTCACTGTCCAACATGCGAAGAGCCGTACCTACCTGATGCCTCATAGACTTTTCCCTTCGTTTTATGGGCATGTGCGAATCACGCCAAACTCCTGTTAGTGACCGCCATTTTTGCCACGGTACATCAATTTGATACACGCCATCGGCATCTATATCAGCATCCACAGTAACTATAAAGCCCAGATACTTGAACTATGTCAACAGTGGGAATGGGTGTTGTTCCAATGCAGATGAACAATCTGATTCAAAAAACTGAGGAGCGAAGTTTTAAGTAATTGATGACCATCGTCATTGATAGATGAAGATTAGGTTCAGCTAGCTTTTCTTCTTTTGTTATATTTTAACTGGTATGTTTGCTAAATTGTTTCGAATGTAGAAATAAATAAAACATAACTATTGCGCAATGATCTATGAGTAGCGCAGATGAATCAGAGATTCTTGCGTGTGCGCCGATGACCGGTACTCGGTCGCTCACCTCCTGAACGCAGCCGATGCCGCGCGGCTGCCACGCCGGAACCTTGTTGTCCTGCATTCAACCAAGGTCACGATAAATGTATTACACAATCAAAATATATTCAGAAATTGATGATACATTCGCTCTTTCTTCGCTTTACAAGGATCTTAAAAAACTCAACAAAGCTACTTTTATTACTAAAGCGACTTTATTTCCTTTTTACCGTGAGACCGTAAAACACTTACTTCGTACCTAAGGAAGGACGAATGACGGTGACAGTGAACTCATGCTCCGTATCCAATCCAATATGGTCGCAAGCAGTGAAAGCACGTCGCGCCCACATTTGATCCTCGCGATTATCGCTGTAAGTTGTTTGCCGCATAAGAACGAACGACCATCGTTGGTAAGTTGCCACGAAACGAGGACAAACTCGATATTGAAACAGTGAATTAGATTATAAAAACCGAGAAATCATTGACTTTCTTTTTTGCTTGAACAAATTCAGCCGTTCTTCCAAATGCAATTATTATCAAATAGTAACCATGGAGAGGCGCGTTTTCTAATAATGCTCTTACGGTTCTCAGGAGGTAAATAAAAATTAAAGGGAAAAATTAAAAGGAATATTGTACTGGAAATAGTGTTATAGCCGCCGCATGATTCCGGAAATGTAGCTCTCTTAAATTACGATACAAATATATAAACATACCAGTGTGTGGAATGAAAAAACTGGTTAATATAAAGAGATACAGCTAGTTACTGCTCTCATCATCTCTTAACCAAATATGGTTGTCAGTAAAAAACGAGTATGTTTAGAAACGAATACGGCGATAAGCTTGTTACGTTTGAGCGTCACTGTAAATGTTTACCCTGAAGTGTTTGTTGGTACAGTGATAACCACGGAGGCACTTTACGGGAGCCACATGTTAACAAAACATACATAGGCACAATACTATTCTCTGATTGAACGAGGTAATCAAGTAATAACAAGAATATTTATTTAGATCCCTACAAGATATTAGCAACTAGCTTATAGGTAGTCATATATCGTAAAAAAAAATTAAAACAGAAACACGATTCTTAAAATCATTTGTGGGGATCACCGTTATTTATCGGTGATGTGGACTGACGTGTATAGGGTTACAGATGGGTCTTATCGATTTATCGTAGAGTAGTGGCCCATATTTGATTCGGATGCCGACACGGGTCGAGAACTTACCCGATTTATTACTCATTGTTCTGCAAGACTTATCAATTTGTTATGTGCCAGTAAACCGAATACGGATGGCTAGAACTATTTAAATTGCTCAATTTGTTTATCAATATTCTAGCACTGATCGGTCAGTCTTAAATAAATAATGATGTGTTTTTCCAGGTTCTGGAACAAGAGTGTATCACTCCTTGAAACAAAAGTCGTCATAAAGGTAATAAAACGCTTTTACATTGTATCCAATCAAAAGCAAATTACGGACTAACAACGATATCGTTCATGTAACATATTTTATTACCCAACCATTTCTCGGATGAACTGCTTCTACGAACTGATTGCGAGTACGTCGCCTAAAACCCTGGATTGCAGGGTATCGACCTCGATCTCATTTAAATAAGTACGACAGTATTACGTTTTGCGATATTATTATACTGATGATGACCATTGTCGTAGTATATTTGACCATGACAAAATATGTCATGCAAGAGGGGTTATCTTAGGAACGATTATCTCGTGCGTCCTCGCTGTTATAAGGTCTGAAATGGTATGCAAACAATAGAGCACTTACGGGGACGTGGAGGAACAAACACTTGAGTACCTTGCCATTAACAATTTATAGTTCGCTTTTCATCCACTATGCTGCTTATTTCTGTTAAGAAGTTGTTTCTACAGTTTTGCAGCGGTCTAGGGTTACATTACATCGTTTGTATTCAATAAGTAAATTATTATTTTCAATGCATTTGCTCGAAAATAATTTTAGTTAAGTAACTTAATTAGGAACAAAGCTTACGGCATGCCGGCATGCGCATTACAAACGCGCCATTTTTCTAAAACTGCGTTGTTTTGTTTTTATTTTTGTTTTTAATTTGCAATTTGGCAGGGTTTTGCAGGCTCGTCACAAATAACTATTTTATCATTAAGGGTAAACGAAATGTAAATTGGGAAGAGCGAGTCCTCCTGACACAGGTGTACAAACGCCTACTAGGAGGCCTCCATATTATACTGTGAAATGTTTACTTTAAATTTATAAAGAT
Source organism: Choristoneura rosaceana (assembly GCA_037349165.1). NCBI lineage: Eukaryota > Metazoa > Arthropoda > Insecta > Lepidoptera > Tortricidae > Choristoneura > Choristoneura rosaceana. Next base: position 8,156,337 of record JAZBNJ010000026.1, read on the forward strand.
TATTATTATTATTATCTTCCTAGCAAATGTTTAAACACTTTCGTATGACCCACATGGGCCCTGGGTTAACCTGCTAAACTAAACTCCAATCGGGTTTTGTTTTCAAAATATGCAGAGACCGCATTTTGACCGTATCTGATATTATGTGCATTCGTGATCCCAAGCTACAATATGATTGACATCGCCAGTCGGTATTGTGATCAAAAGTGGGGGGAAGCACTTCGCTATTAACATTCTTAATGTATGTACTTCAATAAGCTATTGGTTCTAAGGTCCAATCATACATAAATGTTAAGTAAACAAATGTTACATATATGTATATGGATCATCCTACTAATATCTTACTAATCTTGCCGTCCCCCCACTTCTGACAACAGTAGCAACGCGACATATTATATTGTATGTAACTGGGGTCACGATAACATACTCGTATATTTAGGTATCAGGAGTCAGAACGCGCTCTGAATATTTTTCAGACGAAGACCATGTGAGAGTTTATGCAGTCAAAGCGCTGTAACCTTTAAATTATATTATTATTCTTTGATTGTGTTTGTTTGTACGGGCCATACGGAGATGAGTCATCCTGCGTAAGCCAGGTTAGTTTGAGTATGGTTGCAGAAAAACATCGGTCTACAGCATGTATAAATATTTCTATGTGTTTTAAAGTCTCACATTAAACATTGCTGATGGATGTTATACTTCAAACGCCACTATACGATGAAGAAATGAAGTAATGTTTTAAGAATTTATGCCGATTGCTATCTTTTACACATTTTCATTTGTGAAACTATGCTATGAAACAAGCGACCGTGTCTTTTAATTGTAGAGTCGTAATGCTATAGTTTTCTAGACAATGTCTCAATGTAAGGAGTAACACGACAAGGCATGCAGTTGATGTTGACCGGCTAGCTAGCTAATGATTCATGTCTGCTTGCGCTTGCCAGTAAACCGGTCCGGGCACCGATCACCACCCGCTCAGTCTCACATTTTCTTACAAGTAGTAATCATATTAATTAGTCAAACAAGTCATAGCATACTTGAATCGAACTTAAATATATGTATGAATCTTAATTAATTTTATTTTTAATAAAGTCTTACTGCTATTTATGCGAGCCGTTGCATAAAAACCTGAATAGGCATACTTAGATATGATCAGCAAAAACAATTATTTGATTATCTGCTCATACAACAATGGCTGGCCTTCACCTGTTTCTCGATTAATCAGAACACACGTCGCCGCTGCGCTGAGAAGCAGTAGGTAGGTACAATTTTGTTTACGTGGAGCCATCTTGCTTCCTGTCGCTCTCTTGTTATTTATAATACCGTGTCCACTCACCTCACAATTTGGTACATACTTATAAGGACACATGTTGTTATAAAAGTTTGTATCTAACTCGATACCAGTTTTTAGTGATTCTCGGTTAATTATAGTAAACTAGCAGTTGCCCGCAACTCCGTCTGCCTAGAATTCACTTAGCGATATGTAGGTATGCATTTTTCCATAAAAAAAGCAGTGTACTTATGTCCTTCCTCCGGACTCTAACTATCTCTATACCGAATTTGTTCTAAATCGGTTCAGCGGGTGATCCTTCACCCATGGTAAATGAAACACAGGAGGAAATGGTAACAGACAGACAGACAGAATTACTTTCACATTTATAATATTAGTGGGATACGCTTGTAATTGTTACGATATGTAAATCATAATTATTATTTTTTTTATTATGATTTTTAATTATTATTAATTATTTAATTTTAATTATTATTATTAATTTTATTAATTGTTTATTGTTATTTTTATTAATTACCTTTAATGAGATCCCAATTTTTCGACGCGCTACATTCGTCATCATCATTCAACACCAACAATTACTATGATGACCATTTATTTAAAAGTAAAGCAAACTGTATATATTTTATATTATTTTCAAGTTGTTTTCAGACTATTTCATTCAATGATACGTCACAGTACTTTGCGAGCTCTACATTTTGAGATTGAAATCTCAATAAAAAAAATGGTGTCTAGGTATGTTCTTTCCGTGGACCTTTCATGTAATCTTAATGGGATGGATATAGCCCACCAACTATCTTCTGACAAATAGCTGAACCTCGATATTAATAACGTTATCTAAACAATGATGTAATGTATTAAAGAAGAATTAAGTAGGTAGGCACCTATTAAGTCTTATCTAAGTGCACCTAATAAGATTACTTTGCTTTACCAAGCCTAACTAATAAGTGACCTTGATGTTTATGTATTAAATTTTGAAGATCCTGTTAGTAAGGTTGATATCGAAAAAGGCGGCGTGAGAATCGATCCTAGCCTAGCGGGCAGTACCGGAGTGTCGCCCACTCGCGGCCTCATGCCTTTCCCTCCGTGACGCGGCGCGGAGGCCGCTGCCGCAGCCGTGCGGACACGGTACCGCCACACTTTTTGAAACAATGTACTTACCTAGGGAAGGCACTCGTATTAAGGACAAAATTGAATGCTTAAAATGACCTCAAGTGTGTCCATACTAGATAGATTCAATTTTAAAAACCGGATTTATAAACAATGAACGACCAATCACAGCATATAACCAACATTATCATTAAACACTTGATATGTTCTTATAACCCAGAAATTATGCCGTAATGTTTACGATAGCGTCAGATGCTCTGGCTCCGCGTGACGCAACGATAATGCAATCTAAAATCGCAGAGACGAAGTGATTGAAAGCGTTATGCTTTTAGCGGCCATTGGACCCGATTCTACAGCGGCCGCTAAAATTCCTAATTTTATTTAGACGTCGCTAAATCACTTTGCTATTCTATGAGCACCTGTCATAATCAAATGACATCGCTAATTTAATGGAATAGCACTTGTTAAATCCGCCGTCTAAATGACAATTAAAATTTAGAAAATTTAGATTTAGACAATTTAGCCGACGTGCGCGTAGAATCGCATCCATTGTGTTACTAAAGCTATATCGTGTTGAGGTAAATTGCCGGTCGTAATTTAGGAATGAAAACTACTTCGACGTGGAAAGTATCGACCGCACGCATAGCATAACTAATACCTATACCTATTAGCCTTGAACGCACACCCAGTTTCACATAAATCTTAGCTTCGCATTTGCTAATCTAATAGATGTTAGGTTAGGTGCTGCCTATATTTACGGCTCTACCTAACGGCCTTTAGCACGCTTATACCAACCTTTGTTTGGTCATAATCTGGAAGTCATTGTTGGTTGATTCTAGAATATCGCAAAGAACATCAACGGTAAAATAGTTAAAAATCTACCTATTTACGCATAACATTACATTCAGAAACTTTAAACGACGTGATCCTATATAAAACCTTGTGGAATAAACCAAAATACATTAAGGTAATCTGCAAACGGCACAAGCCAGAAGTTAAACGCTTTCCAGTAGTCACGTTTAGCCCGCAATGAACTTCGCCATTCCCTCTGCAAAAAGCAGAATGTGTGCGGGAGTGAAATTTTGGCAACATATCCACTCTGCAAGGTTACGTAATATTGCAGGTTGGCGTTAGGGACCGGATACTTTCGATTGTAAATGTTACTGCCCTATCTTAATGTTTGCTCAAATTAATGTTTACGATGATTTTATTGTTTACTGGAATAGAAACACATATACCTATAATAAAGTTTCTTGCGTGATCACTTCAATCTCATTTTTTTCTACTTTTGTCCAAAGAGAAGATCTTTTAACCGCCGACGCAAAAAGAGGGCTGTTAGCTCTTAAACGGGTGGACCGATTTGAATGCGGTTTTTTTATTATAATCAGGTTTTCTAGCAATGGCTTTTAGACATGTTTCACCAGAATCGGTTCAGCCGTTTTTGAGATATAGAACTTTGAAGTGGCAAAGTTGGGGGTTTTCCAGCTTTTTTTAACACCTGACGCAAAAAGGGGTGTTATTAATTAGGTTATTAACTTGCCATTTTCCCCTTACCCATCTGGCATTAGCAAAGAGCTTTTCGGGTGCGTTTATGAGCATCGGGAACGTTCCATTTAGTCCCTTTTCCTCCCAGTACCACAAATACAGACTTGCCATAGAATATGCAATGTGCAAGATGGTTCGGGGCGCCACGTGGCCGTCAATGATTATTTTATGCCGTAAGGTGAATAGCACCATATGGTAAATGCATGATATTTGATACAAATTCCACATCATTCCTTAAACCAAAAGAGAAACAAAAATAAAAGTCGCAGAAGTATACTGCCGCCTTAAGGAGAAAAACCATAAGTGAAATTTTTTGCAAAATTTACTTTTCACCAGCCTCGTACTCAGAAAAAAAACTGAGTACGAGGCTGGTGAAAAGTCAATTTTGCAAAAAATGACACTTATGGTCTTTCTCCTTAAGGCGGCAGTATACATTTTCAGCCCTTTCTAAAAACTCTTAAGTACTTACTCGATTCCATCACCATTATGCAGCTTAAGACGTAATGTGTTTTAAAATTACGTGAATTCTTTTAAACTAGCGATAACAGTCAGCTTGCAAAGTTATTATTGCAATTTTAAATGAGTATTCAGTTTGCAAAGTATAGAATCTGATTGAAATATTTTCTTCTTTGTTATTTTAAGAAGCTTACGTATGTGGCCGGCAACTTGTAAAATATTTATAATTTAATGAAAGTTTTTAGTAGGTAATCATTAGCTGTTGCCAGCGACTGCGTCCGCGTAGAATTCGTTAATCGCTATCTCGCGGAAACTATGCAATATTCCGGGATAAAAATTATCCTATATCCTTCCCGGGGGTTCAAACAATCTGTATACCGAATTTCATCTCAATCGGTTCGGCGGTTTAGACGTGATAAAATAACAAACCAACAAACAGACTTACAAATTTTCGCATTTATTATGTTAGTGGGATTACCATTACTATAGTATAGATAGGCTATAAATCGGTAAAGAATATTTTGCGCAAACCGCTCACCGTGTTGGTTTGTGCGGTGTACGTACATAAAGTGCGTCATACGAACCGTGGGAGTTAAATTCACTTCAATATTTTTGACACAATAACCTACTCGTAATTTCACGTTTTTTCGTTTCAGAATAGACGAAGTCTGTTATTATGATATGTTTAATTTTAAAATAGTCTAATACTACTATTGAAACCTTTTTCACTGATAATATCGCTAACTATAACTGTCATCAATTTGCGATCAACAAAGAGGGGCTGTGTATAAACTGGTTTTTAGCGTCCAGCGGAGTCAATGTTTTGCAAATTGCATGAAGCAATGACCGCGTAACATTTGAAGCCACACTGCGAGTATTGCGACCGATAAAATATTAGCCGTTATAATGCTTTACTGCGAACGCGAACAAGGCAGATAATTATCCTCACTGCACTTGACCGCAAACATCGCTTGTCCGTCAAAATACTACCAGGTAATTAAACAATAAATGGCATTGAATAAAACATTACAAGGTTAATAAAATAGTAAATATACACTAGGAAATTGCCTGAGATGTGTGTCACAGAAATAATTCCCATCAAGTATCAATAACATCAATTTATAAAATTAGAACAAGTGAGCGCCAGTGGGGGTCAATCATATGTAGGCAGAATCTGTCGACGAGTTCCACGAACAGTAGGTAATGCTAACCCACGCGGCTTCTACCGACTGAATCTAATAACAGATATTCAGTGAACTTTCAAATATAATGTTAACACAATGGGCTAAATATATATCATAACAATGGGATAATTTTAGAATCTCCTTACTCAAAGTTAAGAAAACTTAATATCACATTTTAATCTCAGCTTGAAGATTTTGCGTTATTATTGTTTTGGTAATTACTTTGCGGTTCTCAATTTTTTTTTTACCTACTATGTAGGTATGTAGGTGTAACAATCGTCGAGATACTTGATCTAATTTCGAATTCTCATGGATTAGTGGAATATTATATGACCATCAGAGGATTCATCTTGCATGAATGTCCATTCATAATAACGAATAGTAGTTGTAACTAAAGCCGTGAAAAAGCTAGCGCGTCTGAACTTCATCAGTATCTGGAAGTCCTCTTCCTGTCTTTTCAACCTGGTGTTCTTGTACCAAATTTATTTAAGCCTTGACCTCCCTGTTGTTATCTGTAATCAACCTATGCATAGTAATAAGAACCCATTCCTAGTGTGAAAACCAATGGCAAAAGGAGAGGGGGAGAAACACCTATGTAGTAGTGGTTACCAGCAGTAAAAGTTAGGAATAGTTCGATATTTCCTCTAATAATAGGAGATTTCATTTGGACAGGTGGAGCAGTTCTGTGGTGCGTGTGATGGGCGCGAGGTGAGTCTCGCAGCGCGGCACCGGGATGACGGAGGGCGAGCGGCAGCAGGCCGCGGGCGCGGGCGGCGCCAACGCCGCGCCGCAGCACAGGAAAGGGCACAGGTCAGGCATTGTTTAAAATATGACACACTTTCCCCACCAAAATTTACCGTTTTGCACATGATTACTGTTTTTGCCTATACAGGGCGTCCCACGACTATGCCACATGGAGGGAAAGTTTAAATATTGTACATGGCACATTTTACTGAAAGAAGACATTATTTTAATTTAAAAAACAATTTGACATTCATAGATTTTTAAATAATTACATGGTTGAACCGGGAATAGAGCCCACTACACGAAAAAAAAAATTACCCTGTAGCTTTATCATACCGATCGAAAGGCTTCATCATAAGGATTATTTTTTGCTAAATAACATAGTGTCGGAAATAAAATACCTAGCTACTTACAGTCGAGTTCGTAAACTTCTGAGCAAAATTTAAAAAATATCTGAACACGCTTCTACGCCGTTAACAATAGAATCGTGTTCACATATTTTTGATCGAATGTTTCCTCACAAGTTAATGAATTAAAATTCGTTGTATTTAGTGTTTTTATGTTAGTGTTTATATGTAGTGTTAAGAACACAGGCTGGTGTTATATTACATTATGCCACGACACGATCTGTGTCACTGTCTGTTTGTAGTTTCTGCCTTAAAGCGTTAGTTTTTGAAAACCAGTTGTTAATTAATAGGCATCGCCTATTTTGGCAGCGAACTTGTTCAATTAATTCAACGATTTACAGAAATATTTTCTCGAAATTGTTGTTCCGTAACTTTTTTTTCAACATTTTTTGCTTCCTTTGTCATTGGTTCATAGATTACGGTCTGTTTGATCTGGGGTTGTGCCATACTTTTATCTTAACATCGACATCTGGTGTTTAATAATGTTTATCTTCTCTGTACCTGACTGCGATTTTATAGCGAAAAATAGCTGTGAAAACGTCGTCAATACTTTGACCTTGTCTTCTTGCTAAAATAGTTTTAAATTACATGTACCTACCAATCAGGTATTTGAGACGAGTTTCTGTTTAACGTTACATGTCACATCTCTCATGGATTCGACAGTTATTACAAATCCATACTAATATTATAAATGCGAAAGTGTGTGTGTTTGTATGTTTGTCTGTCTTTCACGTCGAAAGGGAGCGACAGATCGACGTGATTTTTGGCATAAAGATAGTTTCGCCCACGTGGGATTCGGTTATGCGGTTATGCTCGGGAACTATGCATTTTCCGGGATAAAAAGTAGACTCTGGCTCATAACCTATCTCTATGCCAAAAATCACGTCGATTCGTTGCTCCGCTTCGACGTGAAAGGCGGACAAACATATAATACATTTTCACATTTATAATATTACTATGGATTTTTTTTTCAATAGTACATGTCAGGTTATTTCATTATTTTCAATGTTAGCTTCAATCGATCACAATTTTATTGATTAAGTAGTTTGTGCTTCACGGTTAAAGAAGTGTCTCCTTCACGAATATTGATCGACGTATCATGTCATGCCATGAACATTTTGAAACGTTACCGTGGTAGAGACCGTGTGACGAGGTTAGGGTAGCAAATCTTTTTTTACAGTAAATATTTATGTGTATTTACAATGTGACTAATGATAATGAAATGAGTTATCGCTGATATAACACCTCCTTAACAATATTTATTGGAAGTGTGGATCAATAATGATAATAATGATTCACTGATAAGATAGTTAAAGTACGGTGTGCATATGTATCTATTTATCGCATTTATACTTCCTGAAAAACATAGACTGTGTTTGAATCCAAGAAATAGTGACTCATTTACGTGCGGGATAAGTCTGTTTATTTGTATTTAAAAATCATAGGCTAGAAAGGCGTGGCTCAAAACCTGACGTGTACCTGTAAAAAGTAGAGCACGCAAGTTCCATGACAGCGTCACTCCAGGTGGCACTTAGTTTTGCTATAATGGGTATAACGAAGGCTGGCAAAGAATTGAGTAGAACAGTTATTAACTTAGAACTTTATGATGGGAGCTAGAAAATTTATCCAAAGTAAAATTGAACCATAATAACAAACAAACTGTACGAGAGCTTTTTTTTCGTATAGGTAGGTAAACTTTCTAAATACTGTACTTAGTGTTTCCCTGCAGTGCTGTCACATGTAAGATGGGTGATAGATATTAAAGGTTATTGTGCATTAATATGATAGCGTTTTTAAGGCTGCTGAAGCTTACTTACTTTGAGCCGGCTGCTCGGTGTGTCATCGTAGCCACGTGTGCCAGGCCAGCACAACCGCCGGTCCGTTACCCGATAACGTTACTCAGCATCCTATCTCCCGCTTGCCACACCTGGCCCACATTCGTACCTAATCGTGTGATATCACTTACTGACAACAAAACAATGTTTAGTCATAATACGACATAAGTTTAGTAAGTACGCTGTAAGAGCACGCGCGACACATGCCTTCCGGACATATACTAATTTATTTAATAAAACTCGTATTGGTAGGTTGTGCTCCACACGAATAAAACCTGTGTAAATAAAGTTTTCACAACTGCGTTTGTTAGGACTTCGCACGGCATCTCGGTTTAAAGTATTGTTTCTCAAGTGACCCGTGTTTTGATAATGTCTGAAACAACGGCGGATCAACTACATTGTTTGCTGCACAGGTACATATTTACTGAATAGGATTTTAGCAAAAAAGACTGAATTTGAAAAGTGCCGATTTGATATTGAAGTCATTCGTAGAATTTTATGGATAATTGTTTATATTGCACAACGGAATGTTTAACATTATTTTTGGATAACTGCTTAAAATGTCTATTTTAAACTCCACTCAAATAGGTATGTAGGTAATTAAAAATGTTTCTTTGGTTTTTATATAATAAGTAGATAATAATCGAGGAAATGAATCGAGTAAGAAGGCAAACACATCTAATTAACTGTTAATACAGTTATGAACAATGACTTTAATTGTGACTACATTCCCACAGTTTTCTACCCACTTTCCTCGCTTATTTCTTACCATAGCTTGTGATTACTTATAAATCCATAAATTGTGAATGTGATAGTGAAACATGAACAAATCTAAAAATGATAGTTAGGGCAAAGGAATTCATAAGAGTATTAAATTTATTTGTTTAGGAGGCAAGAGTCAATGTACGCTATGACGGGGCTCTACGCGGAATCTGGAGGCGCGGAGGCAGGTTGCGAGGAGTGCGCGGGGCCGAGCGCGCCAGCGCACCCGCCGCACCCCCCGCACCCCCCGCGCGACCCCGTCAAGTGCCACAGCCGAAACCCCTCAGCCGGCATATGCGACAGGTACCCCACTTCAACATATTGGTAACCAAAAAGCTTACACAATGTCCTCTCCTTTCGTAAGATCCTAATCAATCATCCGAATTCTGTATTTACAGAGAACGCGAACGGGAACGGGAGAAACCCCATCAATTATACCCGGAAATATTGGATATTCCTCATGATGCGCGGGACTGCGGTATCCTGTCATGGAGACCGCTCTTTATTCAGAGTTTTTCTAGTATTAAAGTAAGTCACAAAATCGAAAGTGTATCAAACGTTTACAATGCCTGTTCGTTTCCGGTAGCCTAATCATTGTATTTTCTGCAGGTATTTGTATTTTTCCTGTCGTTCCTGGTAACGCTACAGCAGGCACTGAGCTCCGGCTACATAAACTCTGTGATCACAACGATAGAGAAACGCTTCGAGATCCCGTCGAGCCTGTCGGGGCTCATCGCCAGCAGCTATGAGATCGGCAACGTCATTACCGTAATCTTCGTGTCGTATCTCGGCAGTCGGCGGCACATTCCCGTTTGGATCGCAGTCGGTGAGAATTCTATGAACCCATTAAAAACTCCGCACAAATATTCCATTGCACGAACCTCAACCGTTGCTATGGGCCTATTTACTTATATGTATATAAAATTCTCGGGTCACTGTGTTTAATACCAAACTCCTCCGAAACGGCTCGACCGATTTTTATGATATATTTTTTTTGTGTATATTCGGTAGGTCTCAGAATAGGACTACTATTTTTCATATTTCTACGTGGACGGAGTCGCGGGCAACAGCTAGTTTTTATAAAAAGAAAATGAACGAAGTACTTACTCTTTTTTCGCATATCAAAGAATGTCAAAAGGTCATTAAAGGTTGGCCGTTTTTGTCAAACTGAAAAACCTAAAATTGTTAAAAGTGGCTCCGAAGCGGCTCGGAAACGTTTCGTGTTCTCTGCCTACCCCATTTAGGAATTATAGGCGTGATGTTTGTGTTGTGTATGCAAAGATAGCCAAATATACTATTCTATAAATGGAACCATCAGAATTGGTGACGACAGACACGTGTTGTGATTGTTTCTTCCGTCCGGGTTTAGCTGTCATTAATTTTATGCAATGATTACACTTCGGAACGTACCTACTTTATTTCGTGTTTTGACTGTTTCATACATATATTTTATATTTTTTTACGATTTGTAGGTGCTGTAATAATGGGCATCGGATCGCTAGTATTTGTGGTGCCTCACTTCATAGCAGAGATTAATAGCGAGATGTCCATGAACAATAAGTCGGACGACAACATCTGTCGCCTGCCGCGGTCGCTGGAGCAAGACATGGGAGGCCTGGGCCGCCTGTCTCAAGGTCTACCACCTAACAATTTGAGACCAGACAATTGTATTAAGGTAACATTGTTTCATTCAATTAATTTTGACATTTACTTGCGTATTTGTATTAAGCTTCCCACGGTGTGTGACTGCGGCTTTATCTATGCACGGCTCAAGATGCCTTCACTTGCCTATGTAAAGTCAAGCATAGAGTAGAAATTTGTGACAAGATTCAATGCCTCCACCTCAACGTTGTCATCTCAAAAAAAGCAAATTCACTTCCTGGAACACTATATATTCTTAGGGCAAATGTAATTGAATAAGTTGTTTTGCTGCACAGCACGCATCATTATGCTTTTGGCGTGTGTGAATGATTAATTTAACATATAGATTGATTCAATAAATGATGACAATGCCCACTTGACAGTCCGGAGCGCGCGACCAATATGCCTCAAACCGTCCGAGGTATTTTATCGACGGACGAAAACGCGCTGTGTGATGTGTGTCCATAATTTTACGGCATTGTTTACGAACATTAAAGTATCCACAGACGGTTTGGAAGCATTTTGGTTTTGGATACCATGTTATCGTCAGACTGTCAAGTGGATGGAAGTGTAATCACTGAAAATCCAATTTCTAACAAAAACTTCTATATTGCTTCTTTAACAGAGTTCTCCGAGCACGTTTATGCCTGTTATGGTGTTCGTGGTGGCTCAGCTGCTGCTGGGCTGCGGCGGCTCGCCGCTGCTCACGCTCGGCACCACCTACGTCGACGACCACGTGCGCTCGGAGTCGTCCAGCATGTATATAGGCAAGTTAAACCCCTTTACTCAACTACTCGTATTAGTCCAAGTTCAGCCCTCTACACGTTCTGTTTTTTGACCGGCCGTGACCTTAGTCTAGCGAAATTTTGCCGCAAGTTTTTTTTATAATGGTTTTATGTAACCTAATTGCTCTCATATACATATTATACCTCACGCTTACATATTCTTTGGATAATTAATGCCGTTGTTTAAGGACGGATCTAAATAACTGGAAAAAATATATTTGCACTTCAGTACATCCCAACTTATGAATTTCCATGTGCTAAGATTGCGGAATTACCAAGGGGGGATAATGATAACCTATGTTCCTTTTGTTATGTATCTTTTATGTGGCTTTTGCCTTAAATATTCCATAAACAAAATCACTTGCGGTAAGATTTTGCTAAGCAACTCTATCTAATCATAGATGGGTGCAAAGTCTGACGATGTGATCCAACGCTATGTACTAAATATGATTGGAGCAAAGTTCTAAAATATTTACAGGCTAGGCTACTAACTGTATTGAGCTTTTTGGAGTATGCCTGTTCAATTATTTTGCTGCTGATTGGTCTGTCCAAAATGTTTGATTGATCCGAATCGATCGTTAAAAATTGACAAATTATTTCATGCTTTTGTTTAAGTATTTCAGACTAGGATTCCAAAGTATCGTGCGTGTGCGTAGTAGCACCGAGCTTATTAGTCACATTTTCCGAGAAATTCTAGAATGTTTTTTTCATTAATTCGGCTCGATGCCTCTTCCAGTAAGTAACCATTACACGTAAACCCCGAAACTTCAGACTACTTTGTTCCAATATTACTTTTGACCGTATAAATCGTTGTTTGAGAATAACTCTCAGAAATTTCTCCAGTTCTTTACGGCAATAAATCGTTGACCTACTGCTCCCTCCGACCTCCAGTGGGGGAGATGCCGTATATTGCACAGCTTTATTGTCATGCTTTGAGTTGTGCGTGGCTCGTAACCACACTATTGCTCCACGGTTTACTTGCAGACATAAAAGAGGTTCAATGAACTGTAATGACCATACATACCTTTATTAATTTTATTTTGGGATTCGCTCCAAAGACGCGTGATACATATATGTTAACCTAAATGCAGAGACTATAATTTAAAACCTGTTCGGCTATCTTATTGCTTTTGATTTCTTCTAATGATCATTGTATTTTGCATGCTTGAATGATATAAAATATTTACCTATAACCACTTGCCGATATCGTTTGTTCAGTGCTTATGTTTATTATTATCGAAACTACTGACCCTTATGTCGTAAAACATGCAATAAGACGAATCGGACGAATTAATCCCAATAATAACAGCTCATCCAGAAATATTTAAACTACTGGTTACTGAAGTTTAGTTTCACATCACTAAACTTAATGAGTTTAGGTACTCCATTTGAAGATAAACTCTACCTGATTGAAAAATAAAACATCACGATCCCCAAAGTCGAGGGAAGAAGAGAATTCTCGTTGGAATCGTTATTTAGATAGCCGTCTGAATCATGTATATGTGGAGCGCAATAAAACTGCAGGATACATTTAATAAATGAAGCGGGCTGTTGAACCCGAACGCGTTTCTTGCGTGTCGTGTCCAAATTATCTTATCTAGTGTCCAGAACTTTATTATATAGACTTTATGAATTGTCGGATAGGAATTTCAAATAGTTCGTGGCTGTAAAAAATCAGTTGTCGCAGCGTGGCGCACCCCCGCGGCCGTGACTAATAAACTTCACCCGCGCTGCGCCGCGCCCTTGACCTGCCTTCGACTAGCTTAAGCAAATTCCTGCGATCATCAAAACAAACGACTATCTGCTTTTGTTTTTACCGCTCTATTTAATGAACCTATCAATTGTACCGACAGACTTAGAAGTACCTCGTCGTGTACAGCCGTTTCGCACAAAAAAAAATCCTAAATGTTTCATTTGGCAAATGTTTAATTTCCCAAATATCACATTTCTCCGAAACCAAAAAATATTCTCGGATCTTATGGGTGATTGACATTCTATTTTATTTTTAATTTTTATTTATGTAAATTATTCTTAATTAATCTTCAATTCAAAATTCTAATTTTAATTTTATTTTATTTTAATAAGTTACTTTGACATTTTTAATTTTTCAATTGATATTAATTGTTTCAGTGGTTGTGTAGATTCACCGAATCAGTTTCCAAAATCATTGCTAATATAGTTTATAAGAATATTTGTTACTAACAAAGTTTGTAATCATCTTTTGACATCTATGGGCGTTACACGCCTGATAATAAATGATTCTTATTTTATTTACTTTATTTTTATGGTTTTATAGAGCACAGTAGGTTAGGTTGGGTTTGTTTAATGAGAGTTCCGAAATAATATAGTTTCGGAGAAATTTGATACTTAGCTTGGGAAATGAAACATTTGCGAAAAATATTTAGACCAAACGAAAAAAAAGTACATTTTATATAACATGATGTGAACTTTTAAGTGAAAAATGAAAATGAAAAAATTTTCATTACCAAATACCAGAAACAATTTTAAACATTAATTCGGCGACACCCACACTAGGCAGAGCCTGTATCGTGGGAGTCAAAACCACAGGGTTAACCTTAAAAGTGCGGCTTGAAGTGACTCGTATAGATGGAGGTATACATATTATAGCCCGAGATTTCGCAAAGGAAAATCGTAAGATTGCAAATCAAAGGAGTCTATTTATATTCTGTCGATGTGACTTTGCGGTGGCAACGAAGCGAAGGCTTTTAATAAGGCCCTACAGGTGCGGCGGAGTCAAGGGCCCCTTGAACCGTCTGGAATGATCCGCTCCCGTTTCCTTTCCGTCCTACTTTTAATGTAGAGGACGCTTGTTGATATTCTTAGATTCAGAAGAGTCATTTAGGTACCTATTTATATTTAATTTGAAGTGACAGGCTTATATTTCGTAACTCAAGCTAGAAAATTGTGAAAATTTGAGACGCTGAAATCGGTTCAAAGATTTTAACCATTCCATAACAAGCAGCGAAACAAAAATCTAAAGCGAAATACATTTGTATTTCGGTTCAACATGGTAGGTACAGACCTTAGAGTATACATAAGCAAGCTTGCTTATGTATACTCTAAGGTACAGACAGACAAAGCATGAGACCTGAGAGACAATATCGGCAATTGGTATATAATTCGCAGCTGTATTAGGGACACCATAGAACTTAGGGATTTTTTGTAAATCTATGACACACATGACATGTTTGAATATGAAGTAAACTGTGTAAATGTGGAGGCGACGAACACGCGATGTCAGAAGCCATTACCTTTGAAAACAGGCTCGCCGCCAAGGGCAGGGCTTGGCTCTGATCTATTAGTTATATTAGGTTTATTCGATGGATGAACAAAATTGAAACATTAAGCCGGAACTTATAAATATTGTTAGGACAATTAAGTTAGGTAATACACAAATCTATTCGATTTACGCCATTTTTTCTTAGACGAAAGCTATCCGCAAAAATTTATCGTATAGTTCAATTAAATGACTGAGATTTGTCCTCCATGCAAGTAGTAACTAGCATACTGACTGACGTCTATAAAACAGTTACAAGAGAAGGTATATCATTCAACTTGACATTTGAAATAAACGCGCTAAGTTCACTAAAACCCGCCGACCATGGATTTTTAGCTTTCAAGTTTTAAGCTCCGCCATAAAGTCAAGTCGAGGTGGTACTTTTACTTTGTAGGCAACTACAACTTTTAAAACGTGGGTTGTTAAAGTACCTAGTCCTTATTGCGGTTTACAGTTTTGTTATTTTTCATGATTTTTCATTGTTATTATTATTTCATTATCTGGTCTGCAGTTTATGATCTGATCAGGGGTCGTAAAATGCGAACAAAATTTATTGAATATTGCGCTAGGGTTTTCATAATTATCATACGTCATTTCAATCGATTTTGCTCGCATTTTATGGCTCATCTACACAATCGACCATGATGGGCGATCATACAATGGGCGACGATTGTCACTATCCCTGCGCAAGTGCCCACACAATCGTGCGTGGCACATTTGTTAATTGTCAGCCGCCCGAGATGGATGCCGAAACAGTAGCAGCTTCGGCTATTTATTTAAGTAATTAGCGTATAAATATCGTTAATAAACGGATCGTGAAAAAGAAGTAGAGGCGGAGAAGATGGTGGATGCTTACCATACATCGAAACAGAACAAGGTAATTCGAACTGAATGATGGACGATCGTGTGGGCACGCGCACAATCATTGCCGCAATTTCCTTTGATGTTTGCCCGAAAAACCGACAGAATGGCGATTACGCGCGATCGTCGCCGATCATGGCCAACTGTTGACAATTAAGCCCTCCACACAATCGTGATCGCCTGTAATTGCCCATCATGGCCGATTGTGTAGAGGAGCCTTTACGATCTCTGTTTATGATTGTACCTTACCTAATATAAATTTCAGTTACTACTCTGCTGTAAAAATAAACTTCTCAATATCTATGCACTGCATCTAACGACTCAAAGTTCAAGGTGAAAAAGTTGAATAAGAGCATCAGTTTCGAATCTAGACAGCTGTCTGTCGTTGATATTTGCGACTGAAGCCTGCAGCCGCGTGCACGCCGCCAAACAAGACTGACCTACTTTACTTTTGGACCATAATATCTACAGCGAATTGCAGTCGTTGCATGCAACCTTTCCTCGATGCCGCCGGCTTTGCTCCATAAATTCAATCTCATATATGAGCCACATCAATTCTAGGCGCATGACGACCGGATGGCTAAGTGATTAGAGAACCTGACTACGAAGCTTGGGGTCCCGGGTTCGATTCCCGGCTGGGGCAGATATTTGTATGAATAATAAGAATGTTTGTTCTCGGGTCTTGGATGTTTAATATGTATTTAAGTATATATATTTCTTTATATAAAAGTATGTTTATCCGTTGCTTAGTATACATAAAAAAGTACAAACTTTGATTAGTTTGGGACTAGGTCTATTATTGGTGTCAGGTGTCCCATGATATTATTATTTAGATACTAGCGAACAGTTTAACATTTTTTCAGGCCCTCTAATTTAGACACAATACCTACTACAAAATCATAGTTTTGTATTGTAGATAAACAATAATAAGGGATAAAAAGTTTGAGTTTCACTGTTAATTAAATTAGATATATTTATTACGGGAGCTCGAAAAAGGCATGTAATCATAATCTACTCATACATCCCGTAACCCGTAACAAATATATCTTATATTGATTAATTTAAATCATGTTTTTAACAAATTCGATTGATTTTATGCCATATATTGTAAAGGGAGCGAGGACGAACTTTTCCACAGATTTATGTGACCGATACACGCACTATTACTATACCTACTGAGCGGCAAAGAAACTTAACTGGCCCTCAAATGTATGCAGTAGTAATAGGCAATTTTGTAGATGTAGAGTGGGCCAAATTTTTTACCGCTGATCATATTCTAATGGAAAACAGGTTTTAACCAGTAAATCTAAACTTATAGTGCCCACCACTTTGATTTTACCTCCGTTTCTTGATTACATATTTATTAAAGCTTTACGGTATTTTTTTTTCTAAATCTGTCAATGATGAACAATGGTGAATTTTTCTGCAGGGTGCATGTACAGTATGGCGGCGTTCGGACCTGTCCTCGGCTTTTTGTTGGGCGCTTATTTACTCTCCTTCCACATGGATTCGTTTTCCGGACAAATCATATCGATTGGTAAGTGTGCGAAGTTCCCTAAATATAGAAATGTTTTTCTTACCACTTAAAATAGATATAGAATAATTTAATAGGTTACCATATCCGCTATATTTGGTCTACTCGTGATTTCGATCTTTAAAAGTTGTATGGCATCACAGCCTAAACGTTGAAGTTATATGGACATTGAATGTACTTCTTTTTTATAGGGAATGCATACATTTATATACTGAAGAACGGATTGACAAAACATGAACATCTTTCGAGAGTAATACCAGTTACTCAATAACAGGCTTCCATGGTTTCTGGTTTATTTTGTAATCTAAGCTTTAGGTACCTTAAAAGGTTAAAAAAACAAATGTGTCAGTACTATAACCTTAATAAAATATTAATTTGAATACATAGGTACCTTTAGCTATGTATTTGTGCTTCAAACAAATGAAAGCTGTTACTATGAAGAGCAAATATTTAACTTGGGCTTTAACATGAGTCGTATCATATTCATATATGAACCAAATATAGTTTCTTTACATATTTAGCTATCTAGATCGTGTAATCTGGTTATGAGTATTTAACACGTTTAAAGTTCACATTTATTAATACGAGTCACAGTTCCGTTCTTTTGTAAACAATGCCTACATTTTTGTGTTCTTGTTCTGATTTAGATCCGGGCGATCACCGCTGGGTCGGCATGTGGTGGGGTGGCTTTCTGCTCTGCGGTCTCCTTCTCATCCTAGTTGCCATCCCGTTCTTTTCTTTCCCCAAAGTTCTGGTTCGCGAGAAAGAGAAAATAAGACTCGTTGAGAAAGCAGCAGCGGCCAGTGGATCGGGCACCGCTAAACCGCCAGCGAAACCGCAGTCCGAAATAAAGGATAGCGGATACGGAAAAGATATAAAAGGTAAATTTATTCTACCTAATTTTAAAAGTTGAACTAATTTTAGACGCGTACACTTGTTGATATGTGAAGAACATGTTTACAAACGATGATGTTTGTTTACTCAAACTAGAATGCATCACGCACACTAACTCGTCTCAGTGAGTGCAAATAGATATTTTATCCTCGATTGCTCGTGTGACTTATTCTTGTGCTATTAACCTTGTTGAAAACTCTAAAATTTGTAGGAAAGGAACTGTTTTGTAAACATTCCTTAGTTGAATATGTGTAATGAATTTTCATATGTAGCAGAATTTGCGTCAAAGTTAATAAGTAGGTACAAGACTAAGTATTCAACGAAGAATGGAAACAAAATATGTATTTTTTATTAAATTTCCTAATTATAAATTCGAAAATATTTTTGTTGGTTTTTTCCTTCATTCACGCAAAAGAGCATCTCGTTCTGTTTTGCAGTAGCCCGCGACTAGCCCGTCTGCGAAGTATTCGTTTATCAAGTTCCCGCGGGAACACAATTATTTGGAATAAAAACTACTCTACACCCTTTTCACGGACTCGAAAGTATCTCCATACCAAATAATTGTCGCACGCGACTTTGTCTACGAAGAATTCGTTTATCGCGAACCCATGGGATACAATTTACCTATTGGGATAAAAACTATCCTATGCCCTTCTCGGAGTCTCAAACTACATATCTCCACGCCCGATTTCATCACGATTGGTCTAGTACTTTAGGCGTGAAAGTGTAACAAATAAACATAATTACTCACATTAATATCCAACTCATATTATAAATGCGAAAGTTTTTAAGTCTGTTTGTTTGTTACTTCATCACGTCCAAACCGCGGAACCGATTTAGATCTGTCTGCGTCTCCGTCCGCGCAGAATTTGTTTATCGCTATCCCACGGGAACTATGCTATTTTCCGGGATAAAAACTATCCATCCTGTGTCCTTCTCCTGGACTCAAACTATCTGTACCAAACATCTAAATCGGTTCAGTGTTTAGACGTGCTGAAGTAACAAACAAACAAAGAAACAGACTTACAAACTTTCGCATTTATAATTTTAAGTGGGATTGCGGTTAAATTCGCGGGCAATAGGAATTTATCTATAATTTTTAAAGATATACCTCATGTTATGCCTATAATTTTGCATGTGTTTATAACATTGCAGACATCCCGGTGTCGATGTGGCGGCTAATCAAGAACCCGGTGTACGTGGTGACGTGCCTGGGCGCGTGTATGGAGCTCATGATCGTGTCCGGATTCGTCGTGTTTCTGCCCAAATACCTCGAGACGCAGTTCAGCCTCGGGAAGAGTCAGGCCAGCGTTTTCACTGGTTAGTAAAAAAACAACATTTCAAGGATCATAGTTACTGGAAGATTGATGGTCCTCCAGTAGCAGATATCCATAGATACAGTAGATTAGATAAAGCCACGCGGTAACGACGATATACTTCGTGGAAATCGTATATGGATATATTTCGGTAGACATTTTGTTTTTATAAATAAATAGGTTTCATAAAATCTCATGCATTTTGTTCGCCTATAGTCCTGTGGCAGCCCGACTATCATTTCAGAGCGAAATCTAAAACACCAATAATATTATTAGCCTGTGTTCAGAAAAGCACCGTTCCACCCAGTGCTCGAGTAAACCACTTGAGTAGCTCTTTCATACAGACAATATCGCTTTCAAAAATCCCTGAAAGATGTCTACGTATCTTTCAGGCATCAAACCCTCTAGACTCAAAACGTAGCCGCCCGTGCTACGACGGCTTCTCGAAGTCTTATTTTGTAGATGAATGGGTCTTATAATAACTCGTTAACAATTAGGTATTACTACACTACACTACAATTTGGTTCGTATTATTACGAGTAGGCGGTAATTGTAATTTTGTTCATAGAAAACATCATTTGTCATTTACCCGGGCGCCGCCTTCTTTTGGGGTCGTTACGGCACGTGTTATATATATTGCTGAAATGATTGTTCAATTTGTTAGCCAGCCGCTTAGTATCATTTTCTTTCCACTGAATTATTCATCATGTTACACAATGGTACAGCTCAATTTAATTACCTTTAAAGCTGTATGGGTAATTTTTCATTCCGCCCGACCTTTCTGTAACCTCGAGGGCTGCGACATGATAAGACGAGGATAACCTTGGAACAAAGCATGTGCTTTTGTATTAACCGTCTATCAAGCACGCCAAGGTCTTCTAGTGATTGCTTCTTCTTTATTGAATAGCTCAATTCATTTCAATGAAATTCCCGAGGTCATTTTCAAAATAGATGTATTTTTATATGAATCGCATCACTATTTCTTGAAATAGCAGGTTAGTATACAATGAATGGAAATTAGTTAACGTTTCCATTGACTTTATTTCTCTATTGTCGACCGATTTGTTAATATTAAGATCTATCGCAAAATTGGCACGCCCATGTCATATTCGTAACATATGTTTTGCCGTGCGTATTAGACTCCTCGGGGCACATGCCAGCATCTATTTTCGGCATATTTTTTTAGCAAATCGTTTCGACGGTGCTCTCTTCCGTCAGTGTTCTATTGACCCTATACCTAATCTGTTTTTAATCTGTTGTCATGGTGCGGGCGTTATTTATTCACTACGTCCTGGCTACCAATTCTGCCGATCGATGGAAAGAGCTGCCAGTCGAATGATGTCATGTAACACCATTGATAGCCTTTTTCTTTTATTCTAGAACAAAAATTTACAGTGACTTTCATCTGTGGCATGTTTAAAGACTTGCGACTGTGTCTTTTCTGTACCTCGCGACACGTGTTATTATACCTACGACGCTTGCTGAATAATTATCTTTAACCATTATGTTTTTGCCCAAGACACCAAATGTTAACAATCAGTGACAAAGAATCGTAGAATGATTGATAACCAATTTTCAAGTTTGTATCTCATGGTTGTATTATGTAAACTCTTTATTGCACATAAAAAAGATACTCAGAAAGAAGGACAAAGGCACCGTAGTATTAGGTATACATAAGTAACAAACAGATGCGAGATCAGAAGGATAACATAATTGTTTCTTCAGTCTGTGGTATGTCCGAGGTATTCCTTACTAAATTTGACAAGCATGTTTTTTAAAGATCACATGGGGGCACTGAGAAAAAAAACCATGGGATAAAGAACTAGCCAATTTTTTTTATTCTTGCACAAAAATAAAGCCGTGGAATAAAACTAGTAATAATAATAAAAAGTCGGCACCCACGTGCTGATTTATAATTACTTAGACAGGTAAACAGTTGATATGTGTGTTAGCCGTCTAAGTATGTATGTATCTATGTGTGTAAATATCATGTCTGTCTATGCAGGGTCTATCGCGATCCCCGGCGCTTGCATCGGCATCTTTATGGGCGGCTGCCTGCTGAAGCGTCTCGAGCTGCGGCCAAAGGGCGCCGTGCAGTTCGTACTTATATCCAACACCGTGTGTCTCTCCTGCTACGCTCTGCTCTTCTTCCTCGGCTGTGATAACATCAAGATGGCGGGTACTACCATCCCTTATACTAATAACAGGTAATTCGTCATATGTGACCTTTTAACCTTTCGTGATAAGTGGCTTATAAGTTGTTGTGGACGTCGGTTTGTGACACGTCCAAATATGAATAATTTATGAGACTGAAATGGAACTGAATTGTTCGTACTGCTATGAGTGTTTCAAAAGTCCTTATTAAAATTAAGTATTAAAACCGTTAAATTTCACACCAGATTTAGCTCGATAATATCTCGACGTACCTATACCGCCAAGCACAGGTATGCACACACATAAACATAACACACCAAACATGGCATATTAAAAATAGACAGCAAAGCCACGACGGCAGATGCGCGGGTGATGGAACCACTATAAGCAGCGATTCTAGAAACCACACGAATCTAGTAGTATAAAAAACCGAACCGATCCTAAACCGAAATTCCTCCTCTGAAGCGAAATTCCGATTGAATAGTAAATGAGTAATTATTCCAGCGTTTATTTCGTATTATTTTCGTGGGCTCATTTTTGTTGACATGACAGAATATTGTTACAGTCTCCAGGTTGTCTAGTAGAAATGCAGGACGTCTAAATATAATCGAAAACGTCCTTGCAGCCCATTCATAAAAAACTGACCACGCAATTGAGGCGGTTGAAACGCCCGAATAATGTGACCCAAACACGACACGTGCAAAATTCGAACTTCGTATGTTGCTTCCTGATGACGCTAATATTATTTAGTACGAGAGTGAGAAGGATGGTACGATAGGAACATTTTTGCAGGTGGTAGGACCATGTGCAAGGTCCGATCAGATTGCTACCACCATCTTGCTCGCTAATCCTGCCGTGAAGCAGCAGTGCTTGCACTGTTGTGTTTCGGCGTGGAGAGTAAGACAGCCGGTGAAATTACTGGCACTTGAGGTATTCCATCTTAGGCCTCTTGGTTGGCAACGCATCTGCAATAACCCTGGTGTTGCAGGTGTCTATGGGCGGTGGTGATCTCTTAACATCAGGAGACCCACTTGCTCGTTTTCCATCAAGTCGAATAAAAAAAAAACCCAAACACGACACTTGCAAAATTCGAACTTCGTATCTTGCCGTCCTGGTGACGCTAATATTATTTAATACGAGAGGGAGAGGGACGGTACGATACGAACTTCGATTTTCGAATTTCGTTGTAGCCCCTATACCGTCTGACGCTTTCCTTGTTGCAGCAACGTGGAGCCGTTCAAAGTGAATCTGACGGCGGCGTGCAACTTCAACTGCCTGTGCGCGGAGACCGACATGGAGCCCGTGTGCGGCAACAACGGCCTGACCTACTTCTCGCCGTGCCACGCCGGCTGCGCCGCCTTCTCCTCGCGCTCCAACTTCACCAACTGCGCTTGTAAGTATTGCCTGCTTCATATGTTTTATATAACTTCCGCCGCCTAACTTTGCCTAAAAGTTAATTGCCACGACTAGTAACACAAAAACTATAAAGGTATAATTCCAATAATTGAATAGGCACTATACCGTTAGCGATTCAAACACAATCAGGGAGTAACGTAAAGACGTCGCATAAAAAATGTATGTATCTCAAAAATGCGTCAAAATTGAGTATTAAGTAATGAACTTTTAGGCAGATTTATATGGCGCGTGGTATAGCTATCAAACAGACGACTAAAGTCGACAAACAACGCACAGCCAAAACCACTGAAGCTGGAAATTTTTGCTACTTAAAACTTCTTGAGGATTATACAGGTGCACAAGAAGGGATTTTTTTTAATTCCCGTGGGATGTAGAGCTAACCAATTTGTTTTACCGGTGCAAAGCCGCGAGATAAAGCTAGTTTCTAGTAATGGGCTCACTTCTTTTTTTTATCGCGGTGTTAACTGGCTACAACCGAAACGACTGAGTTCCGTCGCACACTGAAAGCACCAGGACCTTAGAATTAGCTTTGGGACTCGCAGTTGTTGTTTAATTGTTACTATTACGTTATGATGAGTTAACACGATGACACTTTAACAGCGCCAAAATCTCACCGCCAATAACTGACATGGCAGTATGTAGTCGGTCATTTTACACAGTGGTTTATCCTAACCCAATGCATAAATATGAAAAGGAATTAATAATAGTCCTGTAAACTTTACTTCTTGAGTAAATAGAATTATATCAAATGTGAAATTATACAAATGTTAAACGCAAAACACATATAGGACGGCAGCGGGTCGGGAGCGAATCGGGTCAATCCGCCGCGTATACTTACACAAATACACAGCCACGTAAATAGGCCCACCACACTACCGACCCGGCCCGCTCCCGACCCGCTGCCGGCGTCCTGTTTTACGCTTTACATTTTCATCAAATGTTGTTATATCTTTCGCATCTTACCCTTATTCACCATCCATCCACCCCAGCCTATATACGTCCCACTGCTGGGCACAGGCCTCCTCTCAGAACAAGAGGGCTCGGGGGCCATAGTTCCCACGCGGGCCCAGTGCGGATTGGGAACTTCACACGCACCATTGAATAGCTTCGCGGGTTTGTGCATGTTTCCTCGCGATGTTTTCCTTCACCGCAAAGCTCGTGGTAAATTTCTAATGTAGTTTCGAACATGAATTTCGAAAAACTCGGAGGTGCGAGCCGAGGTTTGAACCCACACCCTTATTCACCATTACATTTTTTTTTGACGACCAGATGACCTAGTGGTTAGAGACCCTGACTACGAAGCTTGAGGTCCCGGGTTCGATTCCCGTGTCGGTGCAGATATTTGTATGAAAAATGCGAATGTTTGTTCTCGGGTCTTGGGTGTTTAATATGTATTTAAGTATGTATCTATCTATATAATTATGTTTATCCGTTGCTTAGTACCCATAACACAAGCTTTGCTAAGCTTACTTTGGGACTAAGTCAATTGGTGTGAATTGTCCCGTGATATTTATTAGTTCCCAATCCGCACTGGGCCCGCGTGGGAACTATGGCCCAAGCCCTCTCATTCTGAGAGAAGGCCTGTGCCCAGCAGTGGGACGTATATAGGCTGGGATGATGATGATGATGATTTATTTATTTAATTTTATGGTATCCGCAGGCGTGCACGAGAACATCGGCGGCATGGGCGCAGTGGTGAGCGGCGCGTCGGCGGCGGCGCTGACGGCGGGCGCGGCGCGCGAGTACAGCGAGGTGACGGTGGTGCCGGTGGCCACGGCCGGCGCGTGCAACCCGCCCTGCACCACCATATTCCCCTTCCTGGTGCTGCTCTTCTTTATGACTTTCGTCGTCGCCGTCACGCAAATGCCGCTGCTCATGATCGTGCTGAGGTAAGTGTACCCTACTAATATTATTCTCATTATTAGTCTTGGGTGTTTAATATGTATTTAAGTATTTATTTATCTATATAAGTATGTTTATCCGTTGCCTAGTGTCCATAGTACAAGCTTTGCTTATTTTGGGACTAGGTCAATTGGTGTCAAGTGTCCTTCATATTTATTTATCCCTAACTGCTATTATTATAAATGCGAAAGTAACTCTGTCTGTCTGTCTGTCTGTTACGCTTTCACGTCGAAAACGCTGAACCGATTTTGATGAAATTTGGTATATGTAGAGATAGTTTAAGCCCCAAGGATGAACATAGGGTACTTTTTATTCCGGTAGAGGCCGCCACCGCGGCGGTTTTTCCCCATATTCCCACGGGATAGGGATAAAATCTCGAAATAACAACAGCTGGGCAAATTTGGCATTTTTGTTATAATGTAACGTCAATAGCCCACAACCACAATGTGATTCGCACGGGAATTTTGTAAAATCCCGGGATTTAAATTCATCTGGTGTATCTATTGATTAATGCAAAGCCGCGGGTAAATCCTGATAGCAAAATAATTTTACCAAAAATGTTAAGACTGCTTCTTTTAGATTTTACCTTGTATTGACATCATAATTTACATAACTATGCGTACCAAATTAATTGCGTATCAATCCGATTGAACGTAAAAATGTATTTAGATTTGATTGCATTCCTTGCTGAACAATCTGTTATTGTCCAGGTCTGTGAGCGAGGAGGAGCGTTCGTTCGCACTCGGCATGCAGTTCGTGATATTCCGGCTGTTCGGGTATATCCCCGCCCCCATCGTCTTCGGCAACCTCATCGATTCCACATGCATCCTATGGAAGCAGTCCTGCAGCGGCGAAAAGGGTGGTCGCTGTCTGCTTTATGACATCGAACAGTTTCGATACAGGTACATATATCAAAGTCAAAGTAATAGTACATTACAGCAAGTACGATAGTTCAACTCAGTTGTGCGCGTGGCGCTATGTGTGCGTGCGTTAGTCATTATACATCTTTAATTTGTGTGGCAGTGACGCGAGCGAATAGACGACGGCCGCATCACTGCCACACAAATGAAAGTTGTATATTTACAAGCGCACGCACACAGGGCCGCGCGCACAACTGAGTTGAACTATCTGTAACAGTAAATGCGGTCTAAATAAAAGTCTTGCAGCGGGGTAAAGGATGGCCGCTGCCATGACATCGAACAGTTCTGATATGCACTGCTCATTAACACGTTCAGAATATCTAATAGACAATAGTACAGCAGAGACCGGTAAGTAACTACGTCATACAGTCATCCATGATGAGAAGCGAGAGATTTTGAATATTATTGTCGCTGCGTAGAAAGGCAACACCAGCCTAAAAATATTTATACAAAGACGACGAAAAAAAAATTCATGCAGTGGAACGTAAAACCTTCTCTTTTTTGAAGTCTGTTAAAAAGAAATAAAAGCCTATTTAAAAGTAAATTATTTAATAAAAAAAGTAAGACGATGAGAGAAGTTGTGCAGTGCAAACCAGTTTTTTAGTCGGTATGAGTCTGCACTTACCTGAGTTGTCCTTTCCATCCTGGAAATCCCAGGAGTCGATAGGTAATGATATTTTCTGGTTCGCACATACTTGAAAAACAATGCGGCCCGGCCCGATAAATATTCTATGCAAAAAAATTATGACGTGTGAGGTACAACTTGTATAATTATGAGCAATGTTGGCAGGTACGTGGGCCTGTGTGGCGGGATAAAGATTGTGGCGCTGGGCATCTTCCTGGCGGACTGGTGGCTCGTGAGCCGCCGGCGCAGCCTCGACACCGCCGCGCCGCTGGACCCCGCGCGCGACATCGCCGGCTCAATCATCAGCCTCGACAAGCGTGAGTGTTGATCGCCTCTATTTGCTGCAATATGATCGCCGTTCTAATGTCCACAAGATGTCAGTACCGAAGCTGACGATTCGATTCACCCGGCCGTGGTTATGTTCAACGGCTTTTGCATGGTTATGTTGCGGCATTCAAGCATTGTATCAGCGGCACTTTCTCTGGTAGCTGAACAAGCCTATACGGGAGCGGCACCTCCGACCAGACTTGGATTTTAATTGAAATTCGTCGTGGCTAGACCGCGACCTGTGTGACCCTCCTTCCTGGCTTAAAAGTTTGATCCGCTCTTGTTCTAAGCTAACCTAACCTAACCAGTTCAAGCCGTCCACTCGTCATAACCCTAATGAAACAGTATCTTAATTCATAGTTAATCGTTTCCAGTATTCGAGGAGCTCCCCTCAACAGACAATGCGAGCGGGTTCCGTTCGGGCGTGTCGTCGGGGCTGAGCTCGGCGGCCACGTCGCCGCTGGAGAGCGTGGCGGGCGACGGCGCGCCGGCGGCGGGCGTGCGCCGCACCGAGTCGCAGCAGTCGGCGGCGTCGGGGCGCGGCGGCGCGCGCGTGCTGGTCGCGTCGCGCCACCTGCGGCACGACTCCAAGACCATCCAGCTGGAGCAGCCGGCGCCGCACTCGCGCTCCGGCTCGCGCGACCTGAGCCTCGACCAGCTCAAGCAGTTCGCGCTCAAGAGCGTCGAGAACCTGGACCTGGGCGTGCTGCCCAAGTGCGGCGACGACGAGAGCAAGCGGCTGATCGAGGGCGCCGGCGTGCTGCGCCACCGCCGCACGGGCAGCCGCGAGCTGCGCGCCGCGCCGCCGCCGCCGCCGCGCCACAAGCGCACCTCCTCGCACCACCTCACGCTCGAGCCGCACGCGCACGACCTCAGCCTGCCCATGCAGAAGGGCCGCAGCGTGGACCACCTCGCCTCCGCGCCGCACCCGCGCCTCTGAACCGACTCCCGACGAGTCATTATGGATCATATCTATGTAGTACCGACGCTTTAGAGAGAGTGATCGCCTTAGAGCCCCTTCGAACTGTTTAGATTATTGTTTCGTATCACGAGCCGCCCTACACTTAAAGATAGACCCGGCCCGTGTTCATATAAATACTCAGAATATTCACACTCGAGTTCGATAAAGTAGCTGTTCTGCTAATAGTTAAATTTAATTATTAACTCTTATCTTAGATTATTATAGTAAGAAAAATCACCAACCGTATTTATGTAATGTGCCACTTGTTCGCACGAAATAATGTATGAATCGAGTAAAAGAACATCACTGAATCCCATTACTTGAGAATATATTATTTAGCAGAATATTTGAAGAAAGTAAAGTTGAAAGTGAGAAGCAAGTAATAGTGATAAATTTATGTTTGTACTTAACTGGGTCAAATGTTATGTATGTAAAATGAAGACTTAGTTGTGATATGCCTACAAAACTGCCATTTTGTTTAATCTATTTCACGAGCTTTCTACTAACACTTTTTGACAATTATAATCACAAAGTGCCACAGAACTACCAGTTCTTGTCAGCGTAAATAAAATAAAATATGTACCAAACACAAATTCTATCCTGCCTTTTAAAATAAAGCATTAAATGATTGCACTTTGTGCTTAGTATGTGCAAGTAAACCTGTACCACATTATTAACTTTTTGAGTTAGCATGTCGCGGCTAGAGCTAAAGATGTACACATACATTGAGTGATTGATATTATGTTGATCACACTGCAAATGTGTGTCTGCAACATGTGGTAATGGTAATGCCTCCTATGATTTTTAAGATCATACTTTTGTGCACACATATTTAATAACACCTAAAGGTATCATTACATTCCCCAAAACGTGGTGACGCCTACACTGCTATTAGGCACAAATCATGTTGTAAATTTAAAAGCATATTTTGTCAATTTTATGTTTAATATATTTATGATCTCAATATGGTGACGACTGCTGATTATAAACTTCAGTTTTAGAACTGTATGTACATGTTTTTAGTAAAATTAACTTTAATTTGTAAATATTATTTGCTTTTATATTTTAGTTATTTCCCTACTCTTATTAGTCTAATCCCAGGTCACTTCTACATGTATATTTATGTTTTTTTTTTTATAATATTGCTTAAAGGTAAAGTACTTCTATGTTAATAATTAAAATATGTCAATTCTGGGGCTGATGTTTTGAAAGTAACTATTCAATTATTATGGTAGAATATTATTTTAGTATGGAACAAGTATTGAAAAGCAATATATTTATCACAGAAAAAGACAAATGAAAATTAGGAAGTCATCCATGTAATATATTTGTTAAGAGAGATACATAGTTTGATATGAAAGAGAGTGTTTTATCTAAAATTGCCTTATTACAATAGATATTAAGACTTGATACTGACTTAGTTGTACTTGTAAAGTTGTTATCTGAATCTCAGATGGAAATGGTTGATGATAGCAACTCCAAAACTAATTTGTTGCATTTAGTGAATAATAAAATTGCATACTTATTTTAAAAGAAGGTATTTTATTTTCATTAAACAAAACACATTAAATCATTGTGCTCGCTTTACTGCAACCACATCACTCAGCTCACCTGACAAAACAGAATAATATTAAAATCTGGAATACAATGGAAGTAGATTGCAAATTATTAACTACTTACTGCCTAGCAGTATGATCAGGCCTGTGTAATAGGGATAGTAACAAAAACTACATGTATAACAACTATAGTTTACTCAACAATATACTTAAACTACTTTCTACAAATCAAATGCATCAATATAAATTCTAAGATTGACACAGCTGCACTAATCCAACTCACCACATTCAGCTATAACAACTTTTTTAGAAGTTTGTCCATTCCTAGAACCCAAGCTTTCCATTTTTTGTACAGTTTCTATGCCCTCCACCACAGTACCAAATACAACATGCTTTCGGTCTAGCCAAGGTGTTGCAGCTGTAGTAATAAAGAACTGAGATCCATTAGTATCAGGGCCAGCATTAGCCATAGACAATATTCCAGCACCAGTGTGTTTCAATTTAAAGTTCTCATCTTTGAAAGTTCGGCCATATATGGACTTTCCCCCTGTACCATTATGATTGGTAAAGTCACCGCCTTGACACATGAATCCAGGAATAATTCTGTGGAATGACGAACCTTTATATCCAAATCCCTTCTCCCCAGTACAAAGTGCTCTAAAATTTTCTGCCGTTTTTGGAACCTCATCAGTATAAAGCTTCATTACAACGCGGCCGAGAGATTCGCCATCAGCCGTGACATCAAAAAAGACCTTCTTCTCAGGTTGAGTTGAGGCAAAACGCAGTGCAGCAGCAGAATAAACTGTGCCGTTGATAATCGTGCGGCGAAGCATTGTCGCTACGGCCATCCTAAAATATTTTAATAAAGTGTCACGAGATATTATGGCAAATAATTTGTAACATAAACTTCTGAAAACTATCCCCACGTAGGAGGTTAAGCTTGAGTATAGTAGCGTATAAGGAAAATTCGGACAAAACTAACCTTAAAACTTAAGATTTTTCTGCCTCAGCCTAACGCAAGAAGACTAACGCTGACGCTTGTGCAGTGTTGCCGTTTTATAATTTAGAAAAACGCTAAGTTTTCGCCGGAAAATGCTAAAAGATGCTAAATAAAAAATTTAAAACTGCTAAATAAAATGCCAATTTCATATAAAGTATTTATTAATCAAAAAATTAAATCTTAGTCTTCTATTTCGAAGAATACCTGAAGGTCATCAACAGGTTCGTCTTGTTGTGATGTTGACGAGCCACTTTCATCAATCACTGCGTGTTCTTTTATACCCTTAATAAGTTTCAACACGTCATCAGGAATATTATAGGAATGACAAAATTTTCCTGATCTTCGAAGTCCATATCTGACATGCAGAATTGAATTTAGTGTCGTTAACGACATCCAATTCCTCAGTTTGGTTTTGACCACATTCATTTGGCTAAATACTCTTTCCACTTCTGCATTGGAATGTGGAAGACAAAGAATGGACATCACTAAAGATGCTAACTCCTGAAATGTATTGGTCTCAGCACAGTCTTTGTACTCTAAGACCTCTGACCAGAACTGTATCGTTGAATTTTTGTTTTTCCAGTCTATGTGACTAATGTTTCGCCATTGCACCACAATACGCTCTATATTAAAAATAACATATTTATTTGTTAGGTTGTTATTATAAAATTACACTTAAGCAAACAAAAAATGCTAAAATAATGCAATATGCTAAGTTTAAATATAACATGCTAATTAGGATGAAAATGTGCCAAATTTAGCCTTAAAAATGATAAAACGGCAACACTGCGCTTGTGATCGCAATCAAACATCGAAATAGTAAGTACCTGGAATGAACACTCCAAAAACAGACGAGCGAAAACCGACCCAAAGCCATTGACATAAGAACTAAGGGCCTCCGGTCCGGGTGAAATAGCAAGCACGGAGTCAGTGTGTCCCTCTCTAACTATTGCCAGGAAATAAATAATAAATAATTAGTAAATTTTAGTTTCGTGAGCGTTGTCTTTTAAAAACATTGAATAAAATGTATACATTTATAATAATTATTATTATTATTTACAAGCCTTATATAATTTTTTTTAATGAAATAAGCTTTATATCTTTTTATATAAGCTAATTTTAACTTGATGGTAGGTTTTATTAATTTCTCAATGGCCACACCAAACAGTAAGATGGCGCCTTCGTTATTGAGACTAGGGTGACAATCTTTTCACGATGTATTGAAATGGCTAATATGTAATATTTATTACAATATAATATTTTATACGCATCATACGTATTGTCTAATACGAATGATACATACATGCATAAAATAATAGTCCTACTACATTATATTATATTTTTATTATAAATTTTGAAAATTTCCAAGGGAATTCGGAAACATCCTGAAAATTTCAATTAAAACTACCGGACCGATTCAGTTTACGCGTTTGAACCCGCTGGTAAAAGCTAGTAAATAATGAATAAGTATATAATTAAGTGACCACAGTGAGTGAGTGATTTTAATTGTTTGATTTAATTTAGTTTTCTTTAATATTAATTTCTTAATTTTTATTTCATTGTTGTAATTTGTAATCATCATCATCATCATCATTCCAGCCTATATTATATACGTCCCACTGCTGGGCACAGGCCTCCTCTCAGAATGTGATTGTGGTTTAATTTAATAAATGATTTTTTCTGTAGTGACAACTTAGTCTTCATTCATTTATTAAACTAAATTAACTGACTTATGTATCCACTTTTTCATACTAGTTGTACCTATAGAAAAGTGAATACTTCTGTTACTAGCACCGACGTACATACCTAAAATGTATTTACTCTAATCTCTACCAGCCGTATCATAAGGACTTGGTATACAAGTAATAAAGAATCTGGTTATTGCTCCTTAGTATATTTTTTTGACAAAGAAGTACTAGGAGGAAGGAATGTCTCATTAATCGCATAAAATTATGGCCATACTAATAGAGTGAGATAAAATAACCCTGTGGTAGCTATCTCTATCGCCAAGAAATCGGCTCGCTATTCCTGCACAGTGCACCTTCCAGGTACTTACTATTTCGATGCAATCAAATGACAGTTTTTGTGTGTTTTTTTTTATATGCGGAATATGTCATTTGATTACGATCGCTAGCATTGGGCAGTACGGCCTCAGCTGGGCTACTACGAAAATCGCAAAGTTCTTATCGCACCATCCCTTTCACTTGCGTTTTAAATGACTTAAGCGTGAGCGGGACGGCAACATACGAAGTTCCAGTTTTGCACTTCGTGGTATAGGGCATAGGGCCCTGCAGAGCTACTCCGAAACTCGAACTTCGTGTCGTGCGGTCTCTCTGACACTTATACTATTTAACACGAGAGCGAGAGGGACTGCACGACACGAACTTCTGAGTAGCCCTACTGATCAGACTTTCATTCAGACTGGCTGGATATGGGGTGGATGAGGTGGATCAGGAGTTTATCAGATGGATTCAAGACGGATTCTGTCTGTCTGACGCTAGGACTGACGACAGCCCCGCCCACAGATTACTAATAATAAATATGTAGCTAGCTTTGGGCTATCAATTTCCTTCCTGTCAAAACTCAAATCAAATGTCAAATCAACTCGGTCTAATAAATCCACATTGATCCACACACTCCACACCAATCGCGAAGTCGATTCGTTTTTATTATTAAAACTGTGATATTCAACAGCAGCCTTTAAACCTATTTAGTCCATAAGTATAATTTTTTAATAGTTTCTTTTGTTGGCCTAATTATAGTTAAAGTTAAAATTACCGGTACTATTCATTAGATAAAGTAAAATGTACTGTGTTCGTACAATTTTTCGTCATTTAAGACAGCCTACAATCAGGAAATTACAAGATCCAAAAGTTATTAACTTGATACCAACATTCTATCGACCTGCAAGTCAATATTCACAAGCAATAGAAGATGATGATTCAGGTACGAAATGGCGTTCAGAAAGGAACTAGCAAAAGGATGGAAATCTATCTACGTTAAAGTATATTCAGCTTAATTTTTTTTTTCAGAACAAATTGTTGATGAGATTTGTCAAGGTGATGCAGACCTTGAGAAGAAATTACGAATTCTCATGCTTGAGGTAGAAGTGATGCGTCAAGACGGTCGCCAGGCACCAGATAAGTTAAAAACAAGCAATTGGAAGAACCTTTTGGAGTTACAAAGTCGAAACCAACGACACTCATATCTTTTATATTTATTCAAAACAGAAAAGTCAAGGGAAAATCAAAAGGTAATAATAGCTTCAAACTGGCTATGCATCCAATATATTTTATTTAAACTTTTTTAAATATTGACACCACTGAAAGGTTAGAAAAAACTGTTCAAACTGGTTGAAACATTTTTATATCATAATTTATGAAACTGAATCGGGTAGTATAGGGTAGAACCTATTACAATCAATTCCACTTGGATTTCTTTGGAAAATGTATGGAACGTCAACATGACATTAGTGGCACAAAGGTTCCACCCTGGTACATGATTCAGTTTCCTCAACTACATTAGTACTTTCTTTCAAAATCGTTTTGAAAGCTAGGTTCTTTTCACTAAAATTAATACATTATGCATACATATAATGTGAAAGTGTGTAATTTTAATGAAGGTCTACTAATGCAACAATAGATTAAACTTCTTGTTTTTATTTTTTCTATAGGCCAAGAAAGAGGCTAGAAAACAAGCTTTTATGGAATCAAAACAGGAGGATGTTAGAGAATATCCTGATGATGTGATGTATGGCATCAGTCATCAATCATTATTTTTGCGAATTCGAGATCAATCCATCAATAACTTTGATAACTATAGGTAAGAAGTTAATTTAATTTATATATCCTAATTTATAGATCCTAAGTTAATTTAATTTTGTCACTACTTTATATTACAAATAATATATAATTAAAAATATATAGGTATAGCTTTTACTTTGCAGTGCATCCACAGGTCATTATAAGTTATTTGACTATTTTTTATTTATTTCATAAGTTAAAGTTTGATGCATGTCATCAATCAGGAAATCAATTTTTAACCTACCTTTTCAAAGAATAATAATAATAAATCGACTAAAAATAGATTGTAAGACTAATACCTACTAACAAAAAATATGGACTTTTGTTGGTCTGAAATACTTAAAAAGTATTTTTATTTTTCCTGTATATCTATATTTTTATTACAATATGCAGGATATAGCAAATTCAAGAGCTGTCAAATACTGTATTATGTAGCTTGTTGTAATAACTGGTAACCCATTTATATAATTATAATTAAGTGTATTTTATATTTCAGAGCATTGCAAGCCATAATGCACGGTCAGCCTGTTGTTGTAGATTGTTCATATGAGGGAAATATGATATATCGGGAAGCAGTAAATGCTGCTAAACAGATGACTTTTGTTTTTGGTGACAATAGGATACACAAAGACCCTTTTGATGTTCACATGTGTAATGTGAACACGCAGGGACACTTTTACGAACAACTTCAAAAGAATATACCATCTTTAGAAGAGCCATGGTTGCCATTAAATATTCATACTAAGAGCTATTTAGATGTGTTTCCAAAGGAGAAATTAGTTTATCTCACACCACATTGTCGAAATGAACTTACAGAATATGATCATGATGCTATTTATATAATAGGCTGCATGGTAGACAAGGTGAGACTTGAATGAAATACTCTCTGATTTTGACATGCAAAGCTAGATTCATACTTATTTTTTCTTCATACTCTGCCTGCAAACTTAGCCTTTTAATCTAATCAATATGTTTAAGATGAGATTAAAATTGAGTATAAATGATATTAGAAAAATTGATAACATTAAAAAAAATCTGATTTTGATTTCAGGTAAACAATGAACCACTGTCATTAGCTAAAGCTAAAAGAGACGGTATCAAAATGGCAAAATTGCCACTTGATAGGTATCTTGAATGGGCCCCTGGATCAAAGAAAAATCTGAATATCAACCACATGGTACCAATACTTCTAGACCTGAAAATGACTGGAGACTGGGAATATGCTTTGAGACATGTCCCAAGGAGAAAACTTATGGAAACCAAAGTGCTGGCAATGGAAAAGAGATTGAAAAGAAATCCATCATTACGAGAGCAAGTCTTTAAAAATTTAAAGCAACACTCTGATGAGCTACCTGATTCATACAAATTGAAAAGAAAACGATCGAAAGCATCTTTGTATGATGATGACAGCATATAAATATTTATAAAATGTATGTGTATGTCATTTCGGTTATTTCTGTTACCCAAGCTATGATTTTAAAAAATCCAGCGTTCTCATTGGACCCAATGGATTGGACATCGGCATTCAACCTCATTGGAAGTGCACAGTTATTGTGTTTGTGAACCCTAAATGAAATTCCTGATGCTGATAATTTATAACATTGCTAAGTATTTTACACCCGCAGCTTTGTCCCTATCCCAGGAGTTTCGGAAAATTCGTCTTTATTCCTTGTCTCCATCTTTAAAGTCATGGACTCGGTTGTTTGGGCTGAGTGTTGTCAGTCTGGAGTTTTCGAACAGTTGCCATCTAAAGCCTATTTCTCAAAGCTAACATTATAAATGCGAGTGTTTGCCCGTCTTTCACGCCGTAATGGAGCGACGGACCGATGTAATTTTTGGCATAGAGATAATTTATGGACCCGAGAGTGACATAGGCTACTTTTTATCCCAGACAAATGCACAGCTCCCAAAACCCTAAAATGTGTTTAGATGGTTCTTCGACCTGAAATTAGGCTTAGTTATGCACACTGTAATGTAAATCTGCATTACGACCATGTAACTAGTTTGCATTCAGTATGCAGGCGTCAGAAGTGCACGCCAAGAGCAAGTAGACTTCGCAAATATACTTGTAGTTTTGATGCTACTATTTATGTCAACTGCATTCAAACTGAGCTTTTGCAGAAAGCAGCTGAAATGCAGGATACGGAGTTTAAATAAAACAAAATATGTGTTCTAATGTGCCATATATAAGTTTAATTTTATACTATACACAGCATTAAAAGATTTCATAATATCTAGTAACTAAGGTTTATAATATTTACAGTCTGGATGTTGACACTGGAATATAAATATGTATATAATGTGGTG
Source organism: Choristoneura rosaceana (assembly GCA_037349165.1). Lineage (NCBI taxonomy): Eukaryota > Metazoa > Arthropoda > Insecta > Lepidoptera > Tortricidae > Choristoneura > Choristoneura rosaceana. The sequence goes on from JAZBNJ010000026.1 coordinate 8,192,971, forward strand.
GCAGACACTTAACATTAATTGATCAATAGTATTGACCAATCCTACCCCATCTATTGCACACATAGATTGTCGAAATGATTACAACATGCTTAGCATGCATGCACAAGTAAAAATTCTAGTCCATAGAAATAAAAATTTAAAAGTTTTCTCTACAAAAGTAGAAATTTATAAAAAGCATATTCTCAACGGATTCACAGTGCAGTAGATGGTCTGTTGATGCGACGGGCAGGCGGGTAAAATTAGATATAATTAAACAGTCACGAGCGTTAATTGGGACCCACTTAAGATCGAATATCTGTCATTTTGTAGGACAATTCAAAGGATTTTTTCACAAAATGTGTCCCAAATTAACGCTCATGACAGTCATGACCGTACATGCTCTACAAAGATACAGAATAAGTAATCATGCTTTGCAAAGTAACAATATTATTTATAAATAATCTTGTACTACATCCTATTTTAAAAACTGGGTCATAACCATAACACTGGTTACAAGAGAAGACAATGCCTTGTAATGGACTTAGTAAATCTTATATGCTATAAAAAGTAGTCACATCTCAACAACTTTTCATTAGTTTCAGTGGATACTTCCCTGAACATGCCACGATCAGCATATATTTCTTTATAACAATTCTCATTCTCAAGGTAAAACAAAGTTCGCACATACTCGATTACCTAAAATACAAAAATGACGCAGTCAATCAGACAAAAACCATAATAAGTAAAAAAATATATAAAACCCAGATGAGAGATTTCCTGATGTGTTTCTGTACTTATGCCTTTATAAGGCGTGTATCCCTTACTATCAGACTATCTTAAGGACAAACATTTATTGAGAGTTAACACAACAAAGAAATCCATAGTGAACTGTCCTATACTAGGTTTCGCAGGATAAACTAACTGCTCCATAGGACATCTTGGTGGTTTCAACTTCCCAACATTAGTCAGTTGTTCCATTAGTAGTTACTAAGAGCTTCCGCATACTAAGCTGAATGCGATCAGCGCTTGTAGCTAGGAGGCGGTGTTTGAACGCGCAGTTCGCGCCAATAATAAAATGCATCAATAATCTTGCCAGGGGCAAACGAGCCCGTGGGCACCCATAATATAAGTGCGGCAGCTTTTAGGGTGCGGTATGCCGCATATCGACGTCCCCAGGAGCGGCTTCTGAGCGCTGCTTGATGGTGGCGAGAATCTCTTGCAGGTTCGAGGGCAGCGCTATGTCGGCTAGTGGCACCACCGGCGGCGGGGGCGTCATCGGACGCGACGGCGAGTACGCCTCATCCTGTAAGAATAATTTACTTTGTCAACTAAGTAAAAAATCTTTGCGACCGATTAAATGTAAGTTTTATACTAATTTCGTAATATACGATCGTTGATGTTGAGTCGAGGTATTGAATGACTGACCTCGCCAACAGAAGAATCAGCCTGCGTCATCTTGCGTATCTGTTGCTTCTGTTCCTCGATCTGCCGGTTGAGCTCGTCCATCTTAGAGCGGAGCACGGTGGCGGCGGGCGCGGTGGGCGCGGGCGTGTAGGCGGCGCCCGCGCCGGCGCTGCCGCTGCTGGTCGACGAGCCGGGACTGTACGCCTCCTCGTCGTCGGCTGATGCTGGAAGTTTGCAATCGTTATTGTTTCTGCATGGGATGAATGTAGAGCTGGGCACTGTAATTTCAATCACATAGTCGTCACCTCTTAATTACATGATCGTTCCTCCTTTCTACAACATTTGTCACTGCTTGGCATTCAGTTTCCTATATCTGTCTATGATGTCTATGGCCGGTGGTGATCTCTCACCATCAGGAAACCCACTTGCTCGTTTGCCATCCAGTCGGATAAAAAAAAATCTGTCCCACCCACATCGTCTAATAAATAGGTCGATTGCGAGTCAAGTGTCCCATGATACATATTTTTTTATATCAGACTGACCAAGGTGCTTAAAATCGTAATATTAACTATTCAAATCTACTAATAGCGCAATCCGTGTTAATTTTGATGGTAGCCCCACGCTTGCAGACACAACGAATATCGCAAAACAATCTAGTTAGAGTAAACGAGTACGTAATAAAATCTTAAACTACCCATACTATAAAAATGAGGTCAGTGTTACCAGCTTAAAACAACCTAACTCAATCTACACCAAAGAGATACTACGGAGAACTGTTAAAACACTTTTTCTAAACTAAGCCTGTGATAGGTAGAGCCATTTGACGTCAAAAAGTGTTCACTTACCCAAAGTGGCAGCTATTTTGTCCTTTACAGAAGTAGACAGCGCCGGCGAAGTGTAACTGGGTAGCGGCAAGGCGCGGCGGCGCGGGGACGCCGGAGGCGTGAACGAGCCGCGCGCTGGCGGCGGCGTGTACGACCGCTTGCGCGATTCGCGAGCCACCTGTGAATATTAATATTTAGAATCTTCATCTGATAAGAGACAGCCAAAAAGCGGTACGATACGAACTTCGAATTTCGTCGTAGCCCCCAAGATCAGACACGCTTTGGTTAAACTTTGACCTCTTCGTGACTTTTATTTACGTATTTGTTTCAATATCATCTGTTTTCTACGCAAAGAGTCCTATTTGTGCATCTCTATCGTTCTTATTAAGTATGTCAAAAGTTTTCAATCAAGACATCATTACTAAACCCGCGACTCATTTGATAAAATCAGTACCCTTAGTGTATGTTTTCGGTTACAAAATACCGATCGCGTTCGCGTTAAAATCTCAATTTGTATGAAAACACGAACAGCGCCTCTAGCGGAACGTTTGCGATGTTCGTGTTTCCATAAAAATTGAGATTTTGACGCGATTTTTTCGAGACTTATTTTGTAACCGAAAACTTACCGAAGGGGTACTGTACCATTTTATTATTTCGATTCGATCTGTATAATTACTTCAATTAGTTGTATCATTGACAGGAAAAATGTAGACGGCAAATAAGATGAGATAATTACGAGTAAACCTTTAAACTACTTTAACCTATTTTATTTCCTTCTTTGTGAAAAAGAGGGCGGTCCAAGTTACACGAAGACATATACCCTCTTGGGTGAACATATACCATTACCTATTTTATTTTTGTGAAAAGAGGTTAGTCTATTCTAGTTACACGAAGTTTACCCTCTTGCTTTTATTTCCCACTTTCACTACAGACTTTCCACTATAACGGCGGGCCGTAGATTTCGACCGAAATCTTGTAATACATAAAATTCTCGGGTCAAAATTGTTTGTGACCGAACTCCTTCGAAACGGCTTGACCGATTTTTATGTGTTTTTTTTGTGTACCTAAGTAGATATATTCGGTAGCTCCGAGAATAGAATGTCAACTATTTTGTCATACTTATAAGTGAACGGAGTCGCTGGCAACAGCTAATCTAATATTTCAGTAAATTTTTGAAAAAATAACCACTGGTACAGTCAAGGACAGAGACATAGACACGGCCAAAATTACAAAAATATGTAACACGACCTTAATATTAAATGCATGTCGTGAAACATATTTTTGTAACTTTAGCTGTGTCGATATCTTTGCACTTGACTGTACACTGCCACGATTTGACCATTTACCACCTACTTAGTTTCGATAGAGAATTAATTCGTAGTATTGCATAGAAACTTTGTCTTAACTATTTCATTATATTTTGTAAATATTAACAGAGGACGGTCAATCATGCATGCCCATATTTGTTCGCTAAACAACCAATCTATCATCGCAAACGATAAAGTATTGTCATTTGTATGTCAGGACAGGACTGAGTGATTCGAAGGATGTAGTAAAAAAGAATGAAACCACAGCGAAAATAATATGTATTTATGTACCTCAAAAGTTTTATTTACATGCTTCCAACCTATATGCTATAACTGACCTTAGCCGGGACAGCGTCGGAGGGTATTGGTTGCGCGTGTCGCTTCTTCCTTTGCCTGATGACGATGGCGATGAGCAGGTGAGTTTTGGCCTCGCCCAGTCCGGGTCCGTCCAGCGGCAGTAGCACGGCGGGCAGCGCCGTGTTGGCCGGGAGCGGCACGATGTAGAAATCTTTGACCGTCGTCGTGTTTAGAACTTTAACCACACCTAACCTAAAATAATCATTATAGTTGGGCATATTATAAACTGCACAGTGTGAAGCCGTTGAAGTTTTAGTACCAAATATATTATTTCAATGTTTCCAGCGTATGGGAAAAAGATACAGCCGCCATCATACACATCAAGTTGTTTGATAGCTCGAAAAAATCTGTTTATGAAATAATGACGACTGTACAATAGCAAATAGTGATACACTGAAAACAAATCGTACACTGGTACCATTTATTTTACTAACGAGGGTTAGGTTAGGGAAAATAAGAACACACCTATTACGGCTGCTAAGGTAGCTGTATAGAGCAATATACTGCATTTTTTCCTCATCATTTGCAGCCTGCAGCTTAAGAATAATTATGTCTTTATTGCTAGCTCTCTTCATCTTGTTTATGTAATCCCAAACGGTGTCAGGGTTTATTCTTCCGACAATATCCAACTCTGTACTGAGGTCCTCTTCTATGTCTGCAGCTGTACCCGAGACCTGGTAATAATACAAAAATATATGAGGAATAATATCAAAGTAAAAATTCTCAACAAAAAAAAAATAGCTCAAAGATAAATATGGGTAATAATAGGTACCTTCTAACAACTCTAATAAGCTTATGAATTGAATAGATAGATTAATATTTGGATTCAGTTATGCTCATAATAAACATAGACAATTCTGGGAGACGTGTTTGTAGTGGCAGTATGACGTACCTCATGAGCAGCAACGTAAAAGCGCGCGACGTCGACCATATTGATACAGCCATTCCAGACGGTGGCGGCCGCGTTGTCCACGGTGCTACTAGGCTCCTGGTCACTCTCTGCTTCTGTAAAGTCAATTAAAAAAATGCCATACTAAGATATTTCTAAAATTTTGTCATTCCATTATTTAATTGTAAAAATAATAAACAAGTACAGTAATTATTTTGACTTGGGAGGATATTATGATTTACCTGAAAGCTTCTCCCGTTTTTCAGAATTCGATTTCGGGGACATAAAAGTAGTCTCAGCTACACTGATGTTCGCATCAACTGCGAAGGCCTTTGCAGGGTCATATTCCGCATCAGCAAACTCTCCTATTTCGTTTTTATAACTATCTTCATACACATCATTACTTGATTTTCTCAAATCTTCTTCAGAAAATGCAGACGTAATCATGGGCTCGTGAGGATCATACTCGGGATGTACTTCCTTTAGCATTGCTGACTTGGGCCTTTCTAGTGAATCAGAATCTGTAGATCTACACAAAGATAAGGGTTAATTAGTTTTTAATTTAGTACAAATGGTATGTATAATTACTGACAATAATATTGTTTGACTTACTCATTTTTGCTCTTTGTGTAAACTGCTTCTTGAGATCTAGAGCGGTGTTTAGCCTTCTCCTCGGTGCTACTTCTGTGTTTGGACCGCGATCTGTTCCTTCGTCGGGAGGTATCTTTTGATTTTGAACGTCGTGAGCGTCCTCGCGATTGCGACCGCTCACGACCCTGTGAAATTGATCTGGAATGTTCTCGAGACTTGGACCGCTTTTTCGGTTTAGATCTGGATTGTGATCTCCGCCTTGAGCGGTCAACTGAGTCCATTTTCTCTTTAGTTGATTCATCCTTGGGTTTTCTTTTCGATTCAACTTTTGCTTTCTTTTCCGACCTCCTCGTGTGGCGTTCATCTTTATCCTTCATATCTGACTTCCTTCTAGATGAACGCGATTTTCTGCTCTCTGAATTCCGTCTTGATTCTCGGCTACTTTTTTTAGAATGACTTGAAGAATCCTTGGTATTTTTCCTGTTACTACCATGTTTTTTGCTCTCGAGTTTACTTTTTGGAGTTTCCGTGCTGAAAATACGAGATCTTTATAATCAACCAGCACAAAAGTATATTCAGAAAATTATAATGAGATTTGCTTACCTTTCTGGGGATTCTTCTGGACCTGGATTCTCAGTAGCTGTAGAATCATTAAGAGCTGTCACTAAATCTTCTACTGGCACATTTGGGTCTAATTCAGTGGAAACAGACTCTTTTGTTTCCATTACCTGAAAGAACAAAAGTAATGTTAACAGAGAGTTCTTTACAAAAAAATACCTAGAATCTTAATTTTACTTTATTACCTCTTCACCCTTATGGGTCTTAAGAACATATGTTTTACTAGCAGCTAAGAGATCTAATTCCGATTTTTTAATTAACTCTAATTGATACTTTGCTTCTTTATCTCTCCACTGTGCCAGCTCCTGACTAGCTAATTCTTCTGGTGAAAGACGCACCTGTTAAAAAAAATGGCAACATAACGTCAAATTAATCTAACAATTACCTCATAAATACAGTAAAAAATAATAAATAATAAAAGAGAAACTTACCAACTGCTTAGGTGTAATAGTTTTATCACAAATTTTCTGCCACAAAGATAGATTTTTCCGATCTTTAATATTGAACATGAGCGACCTGTATTTCGCCTTGTACTTCATGCCGACATCTCTGAATAACTCGTGTAGTTCATATTCCGTTTCATTAGCAAATTGTTGTATTTCATGTTCAGTGAACTTTGGCCCAGTGTTTTCCGCCATTCTTATAGTCATTTGCTCTTGCAGAGCTTTCCTCACATTATCTCGGATAGGTTCTGCAGATTTCATTTTGCTTTTATTATCCGGCGTGTCTTTTCTACGCGACGCAGCGGGCGAAACTGCTGGTGCCTGTAATGTGATGTTTATCATAAATATGCCAAATAGTTTATAATCAAAGTGCAAACATTATCAAGGTTACAGCCATTACGTGTATGGTCATAAGGCAGCTGCTATACAATCTTTTCCGCAAACACTGAAGACACTGTTTTAGCATACCTAGATAATTGCTCAGGACTGAAATTAAACACCACCAATTTTATGAAATTAAACCCACGAATAAAGAAAACTTACTTTTTCGTGTGCCGACTGCGTTCGACTAGTTGTGGCGCGAACTAGTTTTCTGGGTTCATTTATCATTCTCAACCCAGATGTACTAGCTTTGGGAGTATCTGGGAATTGAGGTGGCTGAGATTTTGGTGTTACTGGAGTTCTGGGAGATGGTGAAGGTTTCGTTTCATCTTTAGCTGAAACTGGAACCTTAGGAGTAGTCTCCTTAACTTCTGGTTGATGTTTCACTACCAATTGCGCTCCTGGTTTCTTTGGGATTCTCTCAAAGTTAAGTGTGGTTTGAATTTTGTTTGGTTCTTTCACAGCTGCTTTCTTTTTATTGGTTACATTAGGTTTGATAGCACTAAGAGTTCCGGGTCGTACAACTTCAAAAGTAGGATTTTTCTGCAACCATACTTTTAGATTTTCAGCTGTTGGAGCATTTGGTCCTGCAAGTAATCTTCCAGATTTCCTTTCATAAACTATAACCTAAAACAAGAAATAAATAGTAAACATTTGAAGAGAACACAGAAGCAGCATTATTTACGTTATGTTTAGTGGGTTTTTGTGTTTTTACCCTTGATTCAGATTTTTGCTTGTCTTGAGGGTCTGATTTATCACCATCAAGTTTTCCTGCTGGACTTGGGTTTCCCAGTGAGTCTTGAGCATGTTTCAAAATGCATGCGTCACTGCAATAAATGCTGCTAGCACGTGCAGGCTTCTTGCACACTATACAATTTGTCTTGGATGATGCTGATTTAGCAGCAGGTTGTGCAACTTGCTGAGGTGATACTTGGTCACTTTCAACTTCTTGTTTCCTTTGAATTGTCATCTGTTAATACCAAAAGCAAAATGGTTAAAATAGTAATAAAAAAAAGATAATAAAAACAAAATCCTTACTTATTATCAAAGTGAGAGATATTTTTGTTTGGTACGCTTTCACGCCTAATATACTCAAGCAATCATGATGAAATTTGGTATGAAAATAGTAACAGACCCTTAGGAAGACATATGATAGTTTTTATAGCAGAAAATTTTATGATTCCCGTTGGCGCACAATAAACGAATTCTTTGGAGATGAAATCGCTGGCAGCAGCTAGTTGCTACAGAATAAAAAAAAAACTATATTTATAATTATTTTACTTCAACTTACTTTATTAGTGATAGATTTGGGAGTTGTCTTAGTCTTTTTCACACAATTAGGACATCTCCACTCTATTCCTTGCTCCTCCATCTGCTGTCCCATTGCTTTGGTTATGTTAACACACTTGCCATGGAACCAATCCTCACAACTGTCGCAGCATATCATGAAGCGATTGTTATGAGGTTGTTTACAAATACACCATAGTCTAAAAGCAAAGCAAACACAGTTATATTAAACATTTTCAGAGGTTAATTTCAATAATTAAATTGTAATAAATGAGAACAAAATAAATACATTAAGTTATCAGGTCTTACCTATAAGGATCATCTTCAGAGTTCCAACTTTCTTGAGATTCTTGAAATATTTTATCAGCAACAGGTGTTGGTATAACTGGATCTGGTTTCTTAGCAGGTATTTTCTTATTCATGTACTGTTTAGACGATTGGGCCACTTGAGGATCGGGAGTGGCGACTGAAGGCAGAGCGGCGGGTGGCGGCGCGGGGGTGGGGGGCGCCGGCACTTCCGCGGCGGAAATTGTGGTCTCCAGTTGACTCTTTCTTTTGGATGATCTTGTGGCAGGTGCCTCAATAGGCGGTAATGTAATAACACGTCCATCGCGTCTCACTATCTCTATTGGATTCTTCTGTGGCAAAATTGTTTTGGCAGATTTAGCTGGTGTCTGTTGGAAGAGAAGACTTCTGGATGTTGGTGTTTGTGGCGACGGCGCCGGCATCACGGCTGGAGTAGCAATAGTGCTAGCAGGTACTGTGTCCACTTTACCAAGTACCTGTTTATCTAAAACTTCTTGCAGATTCTCTGAACTTTCTACCAGTTGTGCTACATGCATTAAGAAGTCTTCACTCAAACCCTCTTCTTCTGAAGGTAAACCTCCCAATAAATCTAAAGTAGGAGATAGTGGGCCAGCTAGACCTGGGCTGTTTATGGTGTGTGCTGCTGAAATATTTGGTTGACCTTTATTCAAATTAGTTGTTATACCTGGAGTATCTTGGAATATCTGTGCTAAACTTGCATCATCAATTTGTGGAATGAGATCATAGCCTTTAGAAACTTTATCAGGTAGATTAATACTCTTATCTTTTTGCTTGGAATAAGTTTTCTGTGGAGCCACATTCTTAGTTTTTTCCATAGCACCACTAACTTTAGGAGTGTCCAATAACTTTTCATCTGGGTCTTGAGGTCTGGGAGTATCAGTGATTTTCTTAGAAGCCACTGTTTCTTTTTCAGGTTTAGATGGGGTCTTACCATCAGTTGAAACCCTTCTAATGACATCAGGTGTAGAAAATAATGAGGTCATGTCAGACAGTAATGCTGAGACATGGGCTGGTGTTTTCTTTTCTTTCTTAACAGGCTTCAAAGATGGTTTTGTTACCACTTTGCCTGGCTCATTACTTGATGCTGGAGCAAGATTTGCATCAGTTGTAGCCAATATACTTTCTTTTGGTGGTATATTATCCAAACTAGGTTGTTTTTTAGATGTAGCATTTTTATGAATTATTTTTTCTTTGATTTCTCGTCTAATAATACTTTTGTTAGTTTTCAATCTTGAAGATACTTTTGGATCAACTTTAGCTTTGAATGCTTGGGAGCTCTTTATTACTCGAGGCTTCACTTTTGTTTTCCTTATTTTTAAAGAGCCTGATCTATCCTTTGTGTCCTTGTAGTCTGAATCAGAGTCTCTGTCAGACACACCATCCACAGATGAACTTGAGGATGATGACTCATCTTCTTCTTCATTCTTTTGTAAAGTTTCAGAGCTTCTCTCTTCTTCATTGACATATTTCGACTTAGTCAAGACTGGAAGAGGTTTACTTAGGACATCATTACCCTTAAAAATGATACCCTCTTGGGGATTTATGGCAATCTTTTTACCTTTAGGAATGATTTGCTGCTCTAATATTGTGATTTTCTTAGTATTTGGAACAGGTTTGGGTGGTGGTGTATGTGTGATCTCAATAATAGGTTCATCAAAGCCAGTATAACTGTCAGTCCTTTGGGGCAATGACTGGCTTGGTGAAGTAAGAGGAGTATAGCAATGATCATTTTGGAACCCAATCAAACTGTTCTCTCTTGTTTCAATTCTTAATGACTGCAACATTTCTGCTCCACTATCTGAAATTAATTAGTAGTAAAAAAATTATGCAGTTAGGCAAAAATCAACTTTAATAACTAAAAAACTCAGCCTCTAGATTCAAATCGATGATTAGTTCAAAACTTACCATATTTTATGATGCTGTTGGGCTCATTGTAATAACTGTCTACTGTAAGTGTAACATGGGGCACTTTATCATCTTCTGTTTCAGAATCAGTGGCATCATCAGGACGTCCCTCATGTCCCACTCTGACAACGCTTATCCCAGCTGCCTGAGCCCCATCAGTTCCTTTAACAACAAATATTAATTCAATAAAAATCTATAAATATTATTCTTAGCATAGCCACCACCTATTTGTTTTGTTTTTTAACAATCATTACATGTGGTAAAGAGACTTGCCCAAATATTAAAATTGCTGATTCCCTTAAAAATCGCTAATGAAAATTTTGGCGCCAAAACGAGTTTCAAGTCAATATAAGTTATTAATTAGGAAAATGAGAATAATTAAACATTCCAACATAAATTTACATATTAAATTAATCATTTAGTGCATTTGAGAACCCGTCTTCCTTCTGAAAACCCATTTTTTTCAAAAATGTATGGTCAGTCAACAATGTCAAGACTATCCAAACTATACATAAACAAGAGATTTAATGATTACAAACCATGCAATTTATAAATGACGGATTTTCTTGGTATCTAGATCTACACCAAACCAAACAAGACTGCAACTATTATCTCAAGTTGGAATAGTGAATGGGTAGCGTCTCTGCGCGGCGTCGCTTGCTTGTATCTTTTATTTCAGTATTTGCCATTCTTTAACTATTGATCAATTATGCTAAAGTAATGTAATGGATACTGAAACACATTGTAATCGTTAAATGCTTACCCATTAAGGTTCCGAGTAAGTTTTGATCCACAGAAAGAGATCCATCCTTGTTTACAATAACAACAACAGAACTATCAGCCTTCGTCGAAGGTCCATTAAGGTCCGTATAGTTTGTTATCACTGTGTTTGACATTTTTCATTGTAATCCATGCAACTGCCTTATGCAAGTCCTCTATTTTTAAACCTTAGTGGAATATATGCACCGATTCTATAAATGACGCATTCTAGTAAAGCAACGCACTTGACGCCATTTTGAAATGAACTGCGAGAGTCGCGAGGCACTATCGTTTTGAAGGTTCAATTCATGAAACGATGCTTGAGACTGTACCAAAACTGAAAATAATTGAAAAATAAACACATTAGAGACCTATACATACTGTCACAATACATGCAACAAGAAAAACAAATTTAATTATAACCTCGCTTAAAACCCAATCGCTTATTTTTTTGACGTTCCACAGATAACACTATGCGCGTGTAGGTAAGGTACTACGTACATAGATTAGTTTTATCACACGAAAAGGCACTACTACACTATCCGACAAACTTAGCAAAGATGTCAATGAGGGCTATCGTTTTTTCTCTCACTAGTTGGCGCCACTGTTGCGTGAGCTTTTTAAAAGTCTGTTATAACGGCCGTGAAAACAAAGTTTAGATTAAAATCATATTTAATACATCGTAAAACAGTACCATAAACATATCGAGCAACCACAGTATTGCATAATCCCGTTTTGTTCGGAAAAAAGAGAGGACAAAAGTTTTCGAACGACAAAACTGTCTCAAATTACAGACGTTCATTGCCCCTTATCGCATAATTGCCATAATTAATTTCAGATAATGCAAAATACTCACAAAATTATTCTAATTATAAATAAACCCGCGTAGCTCACCCAAAAACTATGAGATTTGACATTTCGTTGACCTCACGCTACACTAGCGCCTCTAGCGGAAAATTCATTCGCGATAGCCCCCATTTTGTGAACGCAACCTTTGCATTCGTCATTCGATGTCTTAGGTTTTTGAGGTTATAAAAGTAAAAGGTCTCTTGTCTTGTTTCCACCATGTTTCTACAACGGGTGTAGAGTGGAGAAGTGTTGTTAGATTTACATTACAATAAGTGGCGAATTAAAACTTCATCATGAGTTATTCAAAATTTGATTTGACTTTTAAGATAGGTCAATATTTGGACCGTCACCTTGTGTTTCCTTTATTGGAGTTTTTGGCTGCTAAAGAGGTTGGTTTTCGTCATCAAAACATTAATTCATCAATATTGTATTTATTGCAAATCTTAATAGTATTTTTATATGATAGATAGCGCCAAAAATATGTTTAATTACTGCACAGTTATTACTAAACTGATTTCCTGTAGGCGGTCCAGGCCGTAACAGGAGCATTCAACCATTCGCCTGTAATGTAAAGGCAGGCAGTCCATCACCGGTAGCAATAGCCCACAACAACTTTACACTTACATCTACAATAACATTACAAGCTGCACAGTACTAGTACTTAGTTCTCCACACTTGCTGATGTAATGTTTGAATCTGAATTGCTAAAAGGAAATTCTTCTAGTGAGAGATGTCCTTCCTAAACATAATTTAATCTTCTGCTTACTAACAATTTATATTAATTATGTTTTTATTTACCAATTGTACCTACTTAAATCTGCCCTCCAATATTTCAGACCTATGATCAGTCAGAGCTTCTGCAAGCTAAACTGGAGATATTGAGCAAAACTAACATGATTGATTATGTTATTGACATAAGGAGAATGCTCTACCCCGATGAGGACACACCCGAGGTACACTTCATTTTATTAATCTTTGCCATTAAAAATTAATTCATGCCATTTTTATTTGTTTTACTAGCTGTTACCTGCTACTTTATCTGCATCCTGTGAAGTTCTTATTATCACATAATAATTACCCCTACAAACAAACAGGCAGACACAAATTACTAGCAGTTGCCTTTTTTCCCAACCTTGTCAATGCACCAAGGGTAATTTATGGGTACTTTCTTTGAGTAAAAAAAACCTATTATCAAACAGGGTTAGGTATAGATATAGGTATTAGCGGGCTGTTTACCGCAACTCGATGTAGACGTCTAGTGCACCTATTTTGCGTGATTAGGCTGTAGGCACTTGGGGACAGTGTAGCTATTTGTTGATGACAGATTTTTTTAATCAGCTCAGTACCTAAGAGATTACCCCTAAGTACAAATTAAGAAAGTATACCTCTTTATTACATTAATATCGACTAGCCTTAGTTTTATCTGCAATGAGGTGTTACCAAGATTTTAGTGTTAGCCAAAAAGGTAGTAGCCAGATTTAGTGACAAAAGAGAGCATGGATTATAAATATATTTAAATTTTTTTAGGAAATCAAGTCCCGCAGAGGTGTTGTTTTATCTCAACTTCAAGAGCTCCAAGATGCAGTTGAGCCAGTGCTGAGACTCATGCAGCGTGATGATGTCATGAAGACTGTAGAGACCATGAGGGATCCCAAAACTCTTATTAGTTATTTAACAACTAATAAGGAATTTGAGGTACACTCTTTATCTCATTACATGGACTAGCCTTTATCTGCAGTTTTTCTCACTGAAACTATTGATCTGTCAGTTGAATCGAATTTCCGAAATTTTACTAAATCCCCAAGAGTATTAAAAAAAAATTATATAAATTGCATGAAGAATATCCTGGGCAAAAGTCATATCTCTAGACTTAGCAATTAAGATTTAGGAATTTTATATGTGTAAATCCTGGTTCTATAAGAATATTTAAATAAAAAGTAACCTATGTGTTGTCATAGCGATCAAGCTATTTGTGTATCGAATTTCATATAAATCTGTCCAGCTGCAGTAACTCGAACACAAGCCTTGTCATATGAATGTGAAAAAAACAACCTTCTTATTTTCAGTTTAAAATCGAAATGATTGACAGCATGTACCGCCTAGCGAAATACCGCTATGAGTGTGGTAACTATGTGGAGTCTGCATCCTACTTATACTTCTGTCAGCTGGTCATGTCTCCTACTGATAAGGTAAGCAAGACCTCTGGTATAAATTCTTGTCAGTAAAAAATTGCTCAGTGAGTCACTCAATTAGTTTTATATTATTTAAAGTACAATTCAATAGAATCTAACAATTTTCTACACATTTAACACACCCTAACGTGGGCACGCTTGATTATATATGTCCCTGTTGTTGCAATTATCATCTAAAAGGAATAAAAAAATAATAATAGTCACATCACAAAGCCTTAGGCGGCCCGGTGTTCATATTAGTAGGCTGGAAGTGTCTACAGGATTGTTAGATTCTATTGAATTGGAGTATAGTTGTTCTGCTATGTTTGCTAGTGTGTGTTTAAGAATTGACCAAAAAATAAAACTTAAAACTCTCTTTATTAATTAAAAACAAAAGAAACAGTAGCCTTGCAGTCAAAAAACATTTAGATCTATGATTACTCTATATCTATATAATACCTATTATCAATTAATGGTCTGTAAAATTTTCCAGTCCATGCACATTTCCATCTTCCAACATGTTGTAGGCAATATGGTCCTTTTGGTTCATATCCTGTAAAATCAACAAACTAGTTAGGTACTAAAAGTTTTATAATTAGGTGCACACATTGAAAGCAAGATTACTTACAATATGCATGTTGTTATCATAGCGGGGATGATAGTGGATCCTGTGAGTGTGAAGTTGAGAAACAGAAGGGAACCATTGGGCACACAATTCACACTGATATACTAATATGCCAAGTGCCTTTATAAGACTTTGATTGCGATGGGTTTTAGTCATGAAATGATTGACTTTATACCTGAGAAAAATAAAGCATCAATTATTAATAATTTTAAATAATAAACAAAGACAAGCCAGTCAGATCAAGTAAACTAAATAAAGATAGTTTGTGTCCTATTCTTTCTTGAAGAACTGAAGGCTGAGAGATGTTTTTTTCAAAGTTCAAAATTTCTCACCTGTGAGCATATAACTGCTCATAGTGCCGGAACTTACGGTCACAAGCATTGCAAAGTAGAAGCTTGGGCAGATAAAACATATAACATGTTTTTAGCCAAGGACACAAAAGCCAATGCTGTTCAGCTGTCTTGTAAGATATAAAGGCCATTTCGCAAGCATTACATTCATAGTTATTAGCAGTAGTATGTGTCTTTGCATGTCTCAGTAAGCGAGGTATGCTTGTGAAAACTTTCTCACAGAATTCACATTGCAATAGTGAGGATGTTTTGATTTCTCGTACACAATCCATATTGTTGGATTGGCAGCACTGGGCAGCATGCTGAATTGCCACATTTTGATGTGGCCACACCTGAAAGCATTCTATGCAAGTCCATACAACCTGCCATCTAGGCTGAACATCCATTATTGAATGTCTTGTGGAATAATGCCTTCTTAGTCCAGTTTCATACACAAAACATTTGCCGCATGTATTACATGGATAAGACCGAATAGTCTTTGGGCAAGCAATATCTAGATTCTCCTTTTTTTTAGTATAATTTAGGGTTCTGTTCAACATGTGAATATTCTCCATGATACGAGCATTATTTTCTTTGACCCTCTCCAAACTATATTCTAGTGGACTAACAGCATGTTTTGCATTACTAGAATACATGTAAAGATCTTCATAAACATTTTTATTGGCATTAACATCCTGTGTATTTGTAGTACTAGTATTTTCCATGACTATACCCTGCTGAAGATGTGATGACTGTGGTTGAAAACTTTGCGTAGTATCACTGTCGCCAATGTCACTGTAGTTGTAGATGTTTTGCAGTGATTTGAAGACAGTGTTGTCCGATACATCAACAAACCTACTTTCATCTCCACTAGTTTGTAAAAAATTGTTTGATTCACTGAATGGTAGCTCTTCAAAATTGTCAATCTGTAATCCCTCCACTTCTTTCGCACACAAGTCTAAATTAAAATATCCGTACTCTTGCCCTGAAACTATTTTCACTACCAAATGCGACGATTTGGAGTTGGCCTTTTTCGAATTTTGTGATTCGCCATCCAACCAGTTACCGAATGTAGTCTGGTCATCATCTTCAATCGTGACATTCAAATATTTAAAGTTAACATCTGTTTCATATTTCTGAACTACCAATTTTGCTGACATCTTTGCGAATATGACTGAGCTGACGGATATGAGTGTAACGTGATTGACAGTTGTTTTTTTTTTCTTTATGAAACTAAATTTTAGAAGGAGTTTTAATATCGAAATTGAGTATTAAAACTTTTTGTGTTTATAGAATTACTTGTCAGTACTGTGGGGTAAGCTGGCCAGTGAGATATTGGTGCAAAACTGGGACGGTGCACTAGACGACCTGACGAAGCTCCGCGAATTCATTGACAACGGCGCGGGCGGTGCGGCCGCCACCAACATGCAGGCGCTGCAACAGCGCACCTGGCTCGTGCACTGGTCACTTTTCGTTTTCTTCAATCACGTCAAGGGGCGCGATCTCATCATTGAGATGTTCCTGTACAAGCCATTGTAAGTTTCATTATCATATTACTATTAATACTAGTGAGTATTGCCGATCGATGATCCATTTTCGATCGATAGTGTTTCGATAGTTAAGATTGGTTTTTGGAATCTATTTGTATTTTTTATTTCAACTCCAAATTTCAGTTACTTTTACGGTCATCCCGTAAAGCCCATATCGAAAATACAAACCGAAATATAGATGCACAGAAAAACCAGAAAAATAAGACCAGGGCTGGGAATCGAACCCAGGTCCTCGGCATTCCGTGCCGCGTGCTATACCGCTACTCCACTGCTGGACAACGGTACAGACACGAATTTTCCCTATGCACCACATATCTCAGCTTGTTTGTTTCCTATTCACTTAAGCAGCGACACTAGCGACATCTATGCTGTAGCCCTCATTGAGAACCTCGGCACTTTCACTGGAACTAACCTCTCACCCAGACAAGAGATGTCGTAATTAAGCAATCAAATTATGATTGGTTTCGATAGTTTGAGCAAAAGCGATAGTTATCGATAGTATCGATATCTCTTTTTGTTCATTATTATCGATAGTATCGGTAATCAACAATACTATCAATAGTATCGGTCTTGACGACGAGTGATTGAATAATCGATTGTTACCGTTATTTCAATAGTATCGCTAATCTACATTTAAATAATTGGTTTTTATATATAAATAGCTAAACTTACCCTTAATGCAAATTCGTTAAAAATATCACGGGATAACTGGATAGAAAATGCTATTTTTTTTAATTTATTTATTCAACAACATTGATACAGCTAATATTTCACTAATATTAAGACTTAATTATTGTGATACTGATCCAGATAAGCGTTTAGAGACGAGTGTGCAGTAACAGCCTAAAAAGACCAAGGCCTATGTTAGGGCTAGTTACATAGAAGCGTCATGATTCTGAGAGAGCAATCGATCGCCGCTTATTCTGCCATTCACCTTTAGGTATATCTTGCAATCTTTCTTAAATATGCCGATAGTATTGAAATATAGGTCATTATCGATTGTACAAAAGTATCGATCAAATAGTTTACGTAATTTTCTGCTCAATACTATCAATAGTATCGATAGTAAATGCGAGATACATTAAACATTCCCCTCGGAACTATCGCTGATATATTTTTCTGGTTTTTCTGTGCATCCATGTTTCAGCTTGTTTTTTTCGTGTGAAATATATATAACAGGTGTTAGAAAAATGAAATCTTGTCAATTGACAAACCAATGTTACCTAATGCGTTGTTCGAAACGAAACCCCCTTACACCCCTGAATCGCAACGAAACGTTTTTTAATTCTGTGAAACAACGCAATAAATAAACATACATGAATTGCTTGTTTAATTATTAACATACATTAACATATTACTTTTTTGTATTAAGGTACTTGAACGCCATCCAAACGATGTGCCCGCACATCCTGCGGTACTTGGCCACTGCTGTCATCATCAACAGATCGCGTAGAAATGCCCTCAAGGATCTTGTTAAAGTAATCCAACAGGAAGCTTACACTTACAGGTAAAAAACAGTAAAACTCAAGACTGATTGTATAAATCTGGTTTACGTTGTTAGTAGCATTATATTGCCGGGTCGTTGGACTAACGACTTACAAGATATCGATCTAGCGCCACTTACCAAATGCAAAACTGGACTGAACTAGAATAATATTGTCAACTGGTTCTTATATATTCTATAATGGGAGGCTAAGCTACCATAGGAATCTGTCCAATAACGATTTGTTTTTGTTTTAGGGACCCTATTACAGAGTTCATTGAACATCTGTATGTTAACTTCGACTTCGAGGCGGCGCGCCGGAAATTAAATCAGTGCCAAGCAGTTCTGTTGACAGACTTTTTCCTGATCGCCTGTTTGGAGGAGTTCGTCGAGAACGCCCGGCTCATGATCTTCGAAACGTTCTGTCGCATTCACCAAGTTATCAGTATTGGGTAAATTAAATATTTACGTATGCACTGAGTAATACTTAAATTATGGTCAAATAATTAAGTTTGCCGTAACTTACAAATTTGTATTTGCAAGTAAGACTATTTTTATTTCAAGCTTTTCTATTATTTTTTTATTACTGAACTATGATGATATCTTCTTGTACCAATGTCCATTCAATTTTAGAAAAGGGAATTTTATCATATTATACACCAATAAATTCTCAAATATTGCTCTTATGTTCTTAGTTTGCAGTTGTACCTAACGCTCCTTCTCGCTCCGCTCGTCGTCGTAACTAATTTTCCGGTGCCAAATTGATAGTAAAAGTTATTTTGCTATGAAAACGCACGCTCTAGTTAATTTGCTGTGAAGTCAGCATTTTTGCTGTGATTGTAGTATTTTTGTATAGTTTGTGTTGATGTATATTTTCGAATTATCTGCTGTACTAGTTTTGCTAAACATTTAGTATTTATTTTGAAATAATTTAATTGATGTACAAAGGTATATAAATGATGAGAATAAATGGATAGGCAATTATTTATTTGATGTGCAATTAATAATATTCCAAATAACTATTTTTCATTATCCACAGCATGTTGGCTGAGAACTTGAACATGCAACCGGATGAGGCTGAATGCTGGATCGTAAACCTCATCCGTAATGCCCGACTCGACGCCAAGATCGATTCGAAGTTGGGTCACGTGGTGATGGGCGCACAACCGCTGTCGCCCTACCAACAACTAGTCGAGAGAATTGACTCACTCGCCGTGCGATCGGAAGCACTTACCTCGTTAGTCGAGCGCAAACATAAAGCCCGTAATCAAGACGTAAGTTCAATAATTGACATGCTCAAAAAACAACACTTGACATGGCTTCTCACGAGAACTTACTATCCTTTGATAATAATTGGTTATTGCACTAAACCTACACTAAACAATTCTTTTATTTATTATCATTCCAAGTTTGAGTTTTGTATGTTTAACATGTTCGGCCCTGGCAACTATCCACTAAGCTCTTACGATGCCTACGTATATCCCACAGTAGTGACTTCTATGCCAGTGACACGTATACGTGTCAGAGACGTAATACGTTGCGGTGCCAGTGACACAACGTCTGTGACTCTTTAGTTCTTTTTACCAGTGACAAGTATGTTGTGTTAAAATATACCTCCAAAAAGGCTAGCATAGCGTAAGGGCTTAGCGGAACGTTGTCGAAGCGTTCCACGCAACGTTGCGATCCACTAATCTGTTACGCTAGGTATAGCGCATATCCCACAGCAGCCACAAATACGTGTCACTGGCATAGGAGTAAAAATAAAGTCACATACGTTGTGTCACTATGGCCGAAAGTGATAAGCCGCATTCACATTTTTTCTGTTGTGTTGTGTTGCTCTCCGTCTCTATAGCTTTGATACGACACAACACACTGCATCATCCAGATAATGTGAATGCAACCATATACAATGTATAAAACCGATTACGTTTTGATGCGTCACGCACGACACAACACAACAGATAAATGTGAATACAGCTTTAATCTTAGAGATAGAACGAAATGTAAAGGGGGTCCCCGTATAAAAAAGTTGTTTTATCTCTATAACACAAGTATTTTTGTCTCTGACCTCCCATCTCGTCGCCTCTCTGAATCCTCGGTGCACGACCGACCTCGACTCGCTCTTAGCCGCTTTTTTATTTGGGCGTTATTATATATATGTTATATTTTGTTGCAGATCCGTTGGGGTGCTCAAGAATTCTAAGTTGTCAGTTTAATCAGTTTTACCACTTGCAGATATTGGTCACACAGCTCATTCCAGCTAATGTTTTGGATCATACAATTTATAATAAATAATAAATATAAATACAGTGTTTTATTTCTCACAAGTCTTTTTTTCCACTTCAGTATTGTTTTCAACAGTGTAGTGATATACAAATAACGTTATAAACTTAGCTGATGTATGAGGTACATTTGGCCATCTTATATTTGGCGATCTTAAGAGGAAATCAAGGGAAAACAGTAAGAAGAACATTACTTTTTCACAAAGTAATGGTTATAATTTTTAGGTTGGTTATACATACAAAAAATCAAAATATATATTTTTTATTTATTTTTGCTTTTGTTCAACATAATAATAACTTAAATACCTACTAGCTACTCCACTGGTTTGATTGTAATAAACCTTGACAGAATAAAGGCAACCAAAATTGTTGAGAGCACAAAGATCACAACAAACATGTAAAATGTGTCTTCTGAGAACACATCCGTAAATGCTGGTATGTGACTATAGAATTCCTCCACTAATTGGAGGAATCCACCTTTCTTGTTCTTTGCCATTTTTCTGTTACTTCTTTTTGATCTTCTTCTTCTCTGATTTAGTTTGTATTGTTGAAACTGGTTGCTCTACAGGTGCAAGTGCTGAGACGTGTTTGTTTAACAACTGAAGGAGCTCTAAGCAAGTTAAATTGCCACTTTTTAATGTCACTTTCTTGAGATTTGCTGTTTCTGCAAAAAAAAAGTTTTTAATCAGTATTTGGAAATCCAGGTTAGTATTGATACTACTATGATATTTTCATTAACAAGCGCGCAAGATTCTATCGAGAGACAGTTAGTTTTAGATTTATAATCAACGTGAAAAAATCATCCACCCCTAGATTATTATTTGGAAGTTTTAAACACAGCAGCTCTAATTTTTCTGACAAAGCTCATTTTACCTGCAATAGAAGGGGTAATTGTAATATCCACAACGGGGTCACTGCGATCGCACAATATCTCTGTTTTCAGCGAACAGTTTGGATTTGTTAGAGCAATTTTTGATGAACTTATGTAGTGTAGAAAATTCCTGAAAAAGCAATGTAAAGGGTTAACAAAAACAGAGTAATATTTCCTCACGCGTGAATATGGAACTGATATAACAAATCAATATCATGCACATACCCAAAGACTACACACATACCTGTAAAGATACTTGGAGGAAATAGGTATACCTATGTACAATGTTAATAAATAACATGCTCCAGGTAAAGTTAACTAAATATAAATAATTTGCCGACTAATAACCACCATGCACACTTTAAAATGCGTTAAAGTAGCAGTAGCGGGTATTAAATTGAAGAAAAAATCGACCAAATCGGATAACATTTGACGTTCTTGCTTACCGTGTCTGTGTAACATTATCACTAAAAGGATCGAATTTAACAGTAATCCTTTTCGCAGCCTTTAAATTTACGGCCTTTAGTTGTTTTCCGATAGCAGAAACTACTCCACCAGACCTTCGTAAAGTTCCACTGAAAGGAATCGACATAATAAATACCTATAGATATTTCGAATTTTCAGGAAGAAAATGCAACCCTATAGATAGCTCTTTATATAAATAGGATCAGTGTTGCCAGATCGGATTTTTGAAAATCCGTAGGTGTAGCAAAAAATCCGCACAAATCCCTCTTTTGACGTATTTTGTAGATCTACGGATTTTTTTAACAGGTTTATTTAACAGTTTCTGAACTTTACAATGTTGTTTATAGTTAGTAGAGAAATTGTGAGTACTGGCTGGCACTACCCTGTCGCCTGTGGTTTTCAAATGGTTAGCAACTAAGTTTGTTTATGCTGTCATAACAGAAATTGAGTAAATTCGTTAAAGATTCCATTGATATTTTATTGTGCTATTTTATACAACAAATTCGATGCTCCACGTTAGAAAATTCTCACAAATATGGTAGCAGAGCGTGGTTGACTTACGAGTTAGTATAATGGCATCAACGTCGAGTTATCGCACCATAGAACCGTTGACCAGGACAAATTATGATACTTGGTGCCTGCAAGCACAAGCGGTCCTGATTAAAAATGACTATTGGGATATCGTGAGTGGTGAGAAAATATTGTCACCTAATGCAGATGCAGCAGCGAAGACAGCGTTCAACAAGGAGGACTTAAAGGCAAGAGCTGAAATCTTACTTTTGTTATCGCCG
The DNA here is from genome assembly GCA_037349165.1 of Choristoneura rosaceana. Lineage (NCBI taxonomy): Eukaryota > Metazoa > Arthropoda > Insecta > Lepidoptera > Tortricidae > Choristoneura > Choristoneura rosaceana. Next base: position 8,215,458 of record JAZBNJ010000026.1, read on the forward strand.
TCCGAATTAAAACAAATTAAAGCCTGCACGACGTCTAAAGCAGTATGGGACAAATTAAAAGCTACTTACCAAAGCACCGGGCCTGCAAGGAAAGCCACCTTGTTGAAACAACTAGTTCTTAAGCGAATGACCGCCGATGAAGACATCCGTGATCACATAAATAATTTCATGGATGTGGTGGATAAACTCGCAGATATGGATATAAAAATACCTTCAGAATTGCTCAGCATTATGCTTCTATATAGCCTGCCAACAACTTTTGAAAACTTTAGGATAGCCATAGAGTCTCGTGACACGCTGCCCTCTCCCGAAGACCTGAAAGTAAAAATTCTTGAAGAATATCAGGCTAGGAATGGTAGTGAACAATCTGAAAACTCAGAAGCATATCACTTCAAGAAAAATAAACAGAAGTCGTACTGCAAGAGTTGCAAACGTAAAGGTCACACTACAGAGACGTGTTGGGGAAAGAAGAAGAACGCCAATGAGAAAGACAATATAAACAAAAACAAAATTTTTAATGTTTGTCTCAGCACTGCAAGTTCAGATACCAATGAAGAAACCTGGTGTCTAGACAGCGGGTGCTCATCACACATGTGTGGCGAAAAATCGAAGTTTTCCACAATGACCCCTGAAGACGGCACTTTGAAGTTGGCATCAAACAAGCATGATTCAAGGAAAAGGAAGAGTCACTGTCAGTACCAAAAAAGAAAATTACAACCTCATTGATACCCTGTACGTTCCCGATGTGTCAGTGAACCTATTGTCCGTCGGAAAAATAACAGACAAAGGAAATAAGGTCGTTTTTGAGAAAAATACAGCCTACGTCATAGAAAAAGGTGGTGAGGTGGCACTGACAGCACAAAGAAAAGATGGGCTCTATTACATTGAATTCAAAACAAAAGAGACTGCACATTTCACACCAAAAATGGGTAATGATATCATGGAATGGCATCGTAAACTTGGCCACATAAATGAAAAAGATTTGAAGACGATGGCTAAAGATGAGCTTATGTATGGCTTGAACTTTACTGACGAGAAGTTGGAAACATGCGAGACCTGCATTAAAGGCAAACTATCACGTCTACCATTCTCAAGATATATGGACTTATACACAACAGACAAGTTGGAAATAATTCACAGCGACGTCTGTGGACCTTTTGAGTGTGAGACAATAGCAGGATCAAGATATTACGTCACATTTATAGACGATTTCACTCGTTACTGTCACGTCTATTTTATGAAAAAGAAGAGTGACGTATTCAAAATGTTCAAAGATTACAAAAATGAAGTTGAGACGTTCCACAACAAAAAGATAAAATACCTGCAATCAGACAATGGTACAGAATACCGAAACAAGGAGTTCGACGATTATCTCAAATCGCACGGCATTCAAAGAAGATTGACCACCGTTTATACTCCTCAACAAAACGGAATAAGCGAGAGAAAAACCGATCGTTACTTGATAAAACCAGATGTCTGTTGATTGAAGCTAATGCACCCAAAAAGCTCTGGGCGGAAGCGGTAGCTACTGCGAACTACTTAATAAATCGTAGTCCTTCCAAAGCCCTAGATGGCACGACACCGTTCCAGAAGTGGGTTGGGCGAACACCATGCGCACATCATCTATACGTATTTGGCAGAAAGACCTTCGTACTGAAAAAGAAGAAACGAGGAAAGCTTACCCAGAACACTAAAGAAGGTGTATTTATGGGATACTCGATGACCTCGAAGGCATACAGAGTCTACGTACCTGAAGATGATGATGTGATAACTAGTAGGGACATAAAAGTCATAGATAAAATGTACTTCGAAGAAGGAAATCAGAACTACGAACATCTTGTGACTGAAAAGGGACAGAACTCAAATATATCTGAAAAAGAAAACAAAAGTAGAGGTAAAAATAAAGAAAACAAAAATATACCACAAATTGAAGTTGAAATTACAGAGACTAAAAATGAGAACACATTACAAAATCCAAATTATGAAGAAGATGATGCCTCATCTACAGACGAAATAGAATGTTACGATGACGCATCAGAAATTGTTGAGGCACCTGGAAATGGGAGGCCACAAAGACAAAGGCACCAACCAGCGTGGACTAAAGATTTTGTTCTGGATGAAAATGAAGAAAGTCATTTATTCTCGGAAATTTGTAATTTATCTGAAGAAAATCAAGATGATGACTACTGGCATGATGCAATAAAAGCCGAAATAAGAGCACATGTCAAGAATGGAACCTGGAAAATAGAAAAGAAAAATGAAAATATGAAAGAAGTGGACTACAAGATGATCCTAAGAAACAAAGTAGGACCGGATAACAATATTACAAGGAAAGCCAGACTCGTAGCACGAGGTTTCACTCAGCGACCAGGCGTTGACTACAATGAAACATACGCTCCTGTGGCTAAACTAAGTTCGATCAGATCTGTTGTTGGAATAGCAATCGAAGAAGGGTTAAAATTGAACCAGATGGACGTAACGACAGCATATCTGAATGGAGAACTAGAAGAAAAAATAATAATGAAATGTCCGGACTATTTAGAAGAATACCTGACTGAAATCATGGTTGACGAAAGTAGAAAAGAAGATTTGACATTATACAACAAAACAGTTGAAATGTTAAAAGACATAAAAAGTAATTCCAAAGGGAAAGTCTGCCGTCTTATAAAAGCTCTATATGGACTTAAGCAGGCAGGGAGGCAGTGGTACAAGAAACTCGACACAGAATTAAAGAACATTGGTTTCAAAGCTTCACAAGCTGACCCATGTGTATATCTACTAGGGAAAAGAGGAGTTAAAATAATCATAGTAATTTATGTCGATGACCTTTTAATTGCCTACTCATGTCCAAGAAAGCTCTAAGAAATAAAAGACCTGTTAAACACGAAATTTGAGCTGAAAGACTTAGCGACACCTAAGCGTTTGATTGGAATTGATGTAACCTACAAAAGAGACGAAATTAAACTAAATCAAGAGAAGTTCATAGAAGAAACTCTCAAAAAGTTTAAAATGGAAGACTGCAAATCTGTTTCTACGCCTATAGAGCCAGGTCTTATTCTAGAGAAAGGTGAAAAAGATGATCGCCTAAACCTTCCATACAAGAATCTAATTGGCACTCTCATGTATATAGCAGTGGCAACTCGCCCTGATATAATGTTTGCTATAAGCTACTTCTCTCAATTTAATGATTGCTATGGAGAAGAGCATTTTAAGTGCGCAAAGAGAGTACTGCGTTACTTGAAAGGAACGAAGAGTGTTGGCCTAATTTTTAGAAAAACTGGACAAGAACTGTGTGGGTTGGCAGATGCTGATTGGGGGGCATGTAAACTTGATAGAAGATCTTTTTCGGGCTATTGTTTTAAATTTGCTGGGATAGCTGTAAGTTGGATGTCTAAAAAGCAAAGAAGTGTCGCTCTATCTACAGCTGAGGCCGAATATGTCGCCTTAACTGAGACTGCTAAAGAAGCAATCCATCTAAGAAATCTGTATAAAGATTTAGGAGCCAGCTACGAACGAATTGTCGTATTCAATGACAATCAAGCCGCCCTGAAACTGAGTCAAAATACTATGGTGACTTCAAAGTCAAAGCATATTGACCTAAAAATGCATTTCATTCGGAACTGTATTCAAGAAGGAGTATTAGAGGTCAATTATCTTCGGACTGAAGATATGGAAGCTGATCTACTGACAAAAGCTTTGGCTGGTCCGCGTCTGTTGAAACTGCGGAACAGCTTGGGATTGTGCTGATGACCACGACAGTGCTGTGAAGAGGAGTGTGAGTACTGGCTGGCACTACCCTGTCGCCTGTGGTTTTCAAATGGTTAGCAACTAAGTTTGTTTATGCTGTCATAACAGAAATTGAGTAAATTCGTTAAAGTTTCCATTGATATTTTATTGTGCTTTTTTATACAACAAATTCGATGCTCCACGTTAGAAAATTCTCACAGAAATGCCGAACAAATTAACTTTTCCACGATTTATAAGTATTAACTGTCTGTCTACTCAAAACATTGGCCTTTCTTGAATTGCATCATTCATTCGACAATTTTGACATTTACGACTCCACCATTCCATTAAAATTACTTTTGCCACCTAACCCAACTGTCAAGTCAACTCAACTTTTTGTTTTTAGAAAAATATGGCGCTGTCCATTGGAGGAAAATTTTGCCAGTATCTAGTAGGTTTTGCCGTGGTATGGTAAAAAAATCTAGAAAACGAAATATGAGACGTAATGGTGGATGTTGAGGTTTGTAATCACGCGACTCGGTTGATAGCTACTGGCAGCTACGAAAAAGAATGCTGTTAAAAGTATTATGACATTATTGTCACTGTCGTTTATATCTTGAGTTGTGTGGTTTGCTTTACGAAATGTTTTTATACAAATTGATTTAATATAGTTTAATTATGGTGTTTGTTATGATTTAATTCTCCCTTCAAGAGTGGATGAACGATGAAGGCTGCGTGTAACGAAACGCTGAACTTAAAAATATTCTTATGTTTTTTTAATTTAAGGAATTATGTCTCATGATAGGTACGCAAAAAGGAACATTCAGTTTTTTTACGCAATACGTTTTGGTGAAAAATTGGTAAATTTGGTTCCGGGAACTAGGCCTTAAATCCGTAGATCTACGGAAAAATCCGTAGATCATAGGATGAAAATACGTTTCTGAAGATAGCTAAAATGATGCCATTGGAGCGGCTGTCAACGTAACCACATAACCTAACAAAAATAACTTATTTTATTTTACTTATAAACTAATGATTTATTTGGTCTATGCAGTATGTTTTGTATATTTATTGAACTTTAATAAAACTCTATTTTTTTTTATAATATATGCATATATTATGTAAAAGTTGAAACTGTCTCCGTAAACTCAAACAATGTAGTAAAGGGGCCAATTCACTATTCGTTTAGTTGGTTGGAATTGAATCCACAGGAGCTGACAAGAGATCAAAAAAAAAAAATTGCGTTTGAACCCGCTTTAACAAGGAAATTGGATCAACGACAATAAAATTCTATAGTTTTTAGTCTATCTAAGTAATTGTCAAACTAAAACGAGGAGTCGAGGAGGCGGGGGAGACGTCAATTTGCAGCAGACCATAATCCACATCGTTAATTGATCACATTCAAGCAAATTTAGCACGAGGAGCTATACAGTTGTTAATTTTACACTTTTCGTTACTTTAATCAGAAATCAAGATGTACCCCGTTGGTCAACGTTAGTATCCATCCGATTTAGCGATCGCTACCTCGGCTAGTAAAGAAGCACGTCCTTTGTTTGATTGCCCTAAATATTGGCATTATGTAGCAAAATCTAATTCTTATAAATAACACTGTGTGTTTATGATGTGTTCGTATTTCAATTGGTGATTATTGGTTTAGCTCCAGCGGGGGAAACGAGTGGTAGTGCAGTGGGTGTGTCTGGAGGAGTGAGTACTGCAGCGGGGAGCACGGGGACGGCGGCTGGACCTGCGAGTGCAGCTCCGACGACAGGCACGCCGGGCGCCGCGGGCACCCCCGGCGCGGCGACCATGGCGCTCGCCTCGCCGGCCGCGGCGCCGCCGCCCGACCTGCCCGTGCTCACGTGCCCGCGGCGCCCTAACCTGGGCCACGAGGGACGCCCAATTATGTTGCGAGCCAACCATTTCCAAATATCGATGCCCCGAGGATATGTCCATCATTATGATGTTAATATACAGCCGGATAAATGCCCAAGAAAGGTAAGTATTCATTTTTAGTTAGCCAGTTCTATAAAACAACTTAGGGTCCTCCACTATCCACAATATTTCATGTCCTCCTTGTTAACATGCATAATGATCAGTCTTCTTACATCATTTTTTCAGCTTCTTTCTATCACATGGCATGAGGGTAGAAAGAAAGATGAATGCGATCAGAGGCACCCAAGTGTTCGACAATTCAGCTTCTGAACTTGGCATCTGTTATACAGTTCAATTTTGACTGTTAATTGAATATTTACCATTTTAATTTGTGTAAATAGTATTAAGTTTGATGCCTCAAATCAATACTTCTTTCACTGACTTTCTGGTTATTACAGGTGAATAGAGAAATCGTAGAGACTATGGTACATTGCTACAATAAGATATTTGGTGCCCTGAAGCCAGTTTTTGATGGCAGAAATAACTTGTACACAAGGGATCCTTTGCCCATTGGTAATGACAGGGTTGAGCTGGAAGTCATCTTGCCAGGGGAAGGAAAAGACAGAGTTTTTCGTGTAACTATTAAATGGGTTGCTCAGGTAATTAAAACCTCATTACTTAATTTCAGTACAACTGTAAGAGACATTAATACAATACAAAAAATAATTAGTTAATTATACTCTTATATATTACAAAAGGTCATTAATTGTAAATGATCTTGAATTATTTATAAATATCACATGATTAATTAAATATTTAAATTGGATTTTAGGTGTCACTCTTTGCACTTGAAGAGGCTCTAGAAGGTCGCACAAGACAGATTCCTTATGATGCTATTTTGGCTCTGGATGTGGTGATGCGGCATTTGCCATCAATGATGTACACTCCTGTTGGCCGTTCATTCTTTTCTTCACCTGAGGGGTACTATCATCCCCTTGGTGGTGGCCGAGAAGTTTGGTTTGGTTTCCATCAATCAGTGAGACCAAGCCAATGGAAAATGATGCTAAATATTGATGGTAGGAACAATATACATAAATACACTTATCCTTATACTACCCACATTCATTATATTTTTTACAAATGTCCATAACTAGATATTTATTTTTTAATTTTATTTCAGTGTCTGCAACTGCTTTTTACAAAGCCCAGCCAGTCATAGAGTTTATGTGTGAAGTGTTAGATATCAGAGATGTTAATGACCAAAGAAAACCACTAACTGACTCGCAAAGAGTCAAGTTTACTAAAGAAATTAAAGGCCTTAAAATAGAGATAACACATTGTGGCACTATGAAGAGGAAATACCGTGTCTGTAATGTCACCCGCCGGCCAGCACAAATGCAATCGTGAGTTTTCCATTCATCCGAATGGTTCTCTGCTGCCAAGAATTTGAAATTAATTAGGCCTATAATTACCATTAATGATTTTTAATTAGGCTATTACTGACTTGAAGCACAATTTACTTTGTACTTAGGTTTAGATACAGTCAAAAAGCTATTTTCTTATCATTATGATGTAATAAAATGTACCATTTGTGTCCATAAAGTTTCCTGTCCTATGAGGAAAGTGCATGTTATAATTCGAAATTGTTTCCTCCAACAAAACATATGGTGGCTGCAACAAAAAGCTCATAATTAATTGACAAGCTTAAATGCACATGTATTATGATATTAAAAATTTAATTCTAGTTAGCATTTAGGCAAATGAAGAAATGCACTATGATTGTTGTGATAATTTCTGTAACCATTCTTTACTGCATACACTTAGTATAGTATTTCAAGGTACGAAATAGGATCCTTGGCATTGTGCACTTGGATATCAACTGGTTTCACCATGTTCTAGTATGAGAAAAAGATGGGGGCAGACCAGGGAAAGGTCATCTCATCATCAATGTATAATTATTATTTTCCTGATCTAAAAGCAGTAATAATGGTTTGATTTTATTTCTTCAGGTTCCCCCTGCAACTGGACAATGGTCAAACTGTGGAATGCACAGTTGCCAAATATTTCTTGGACAAGTACAAGATGAAATTAAGATATCCTCACTTACCATGTCTACAAGTGGGCCAAGAACACAAACACACGTACCTGCCTCTAGAGGTGTGCAACATAGTGCCTGGCCAGAGGTGCATCAAAAAATTGACAGACATGCAAACCTCAACTATGATCAAGGCCACAGCACGCTCTGCTCCTGATAGGTAAGTATTTAAGGAAATTTTGTAAATTTGTGCATACCATTTGATAATGATTTTACTATATTAGGTGGAGTTGTATGTTAATGTTATTAACAATTTTGATTATTTTGTTTTGTAATTTCTCTGTTAAAAAGTATGAGATTGCCTGTAATTTTTTTATTGGAAGATTGTGACTTGTTTCAAATATCGTAACTTGTTGAACTTTGAGAATAAAGTTTTAAAACTTTTAACATGCATTGGCTTTGGTTGTTAAGGTAGCATTCCGATGTTAGCGACGATGATCGGGTACCGCAATCCACTGTTCAAGTGTGAACTTAGTCGCGCGACGCGGTTGCTTGCATCCGTCAGTGCTTCATACTAAACAGTGGGTGACGCGAGTGGTATTGCCGTCACCGGTCGCGGTCTCCGACATCGGGAAGCTACCTTTAGACTACACTTCTATTGAGACAACAGAACGGAAACAAGCAGAACTGAACAATCACAAGACATTATTCCGTTCTTCACATCTCTGCCTCGCGCGGTTAATCCATCTATGTGCAAGCTTCTTTTTACATTGTCATTGACTTGACGCTATCATTTATCCATCAGAGAGCGTGAAATCAACAATCTGGTCCGTCGCGCCAACTTCAACACTGACTTGTACGTGAAGGAGTTTGGCCTGACCATCTCTAACAATATGATGGAGGTGCGCGGGCGCGTGCTGCCGCCGCCCAAGCTGCAGTACGGCGGACGCGTCTCGTCGCTCGGCGGACAGGTGGGTCTTCGCCTCGTGGTCAGGAACAAACTGAAGCCGAACCATCGACACATATACATAGCGATATATACGAACAGAAGAAAAATACCTGAAATTCTTAGTTGGCACTGGTGTGCCACTAAAACATCATATAACATTCATTCATTAATTTAAACAAGGATTCCTAAAGGTGATATCAGACGGTTCATTTTTCATTCATTTTCGCGTTTCATTTGGTACCTTTCACTCGAAATGAAAATATCCAACACTGTTGGATCGGTTCATTTTGTGTTCAGACGAGTGAAAGAGTACTGAATGAAAGACGAAAATGAACGAAAAATGAATCGTCTGATCTGACCTTAAATTGACTTGTTGTTTTATGGGAGGACGCAGGATAAGCGTTGGACTGGTTGGACATGGGTACAAATCCAACCTGAAACATTAAAACAAGCTAGTAATTTTTCCTGTTGGCTGCGCCGTCAATATTTAATTCTTTTTTTTACAGGCGCTGCCGAACCAAGGTGTGTGGGACATGCGCGGGAAGCAATTCTTCATGGGCGTGGAAATCCGGGTGTGGGCGATCGCCTGCTTTGCGCCGCAACGGACTGTGCGCGAGGACGCGCTCAAGTCAGTACCAAACGACGCCATTTTACTAATATAGGCATCATCTATTCTATTATATTAATATATGCAAGAATATGCAAGTTATACAAAAAACCATGCGGGGAGAAAAATCCCCGAGTGGTGTGGCGACTAGAAGACGAAGCATTGGAAGGCGTCCCACCAGGTGGATCGTGAGTTGCGAGCAATTGGTGGATGCAAGTGGCGGGTAGTTGTTCATTGTGGTGTCTTCTGGCTGATGATGATAAAGTGTTATTTTATTTAACAACTTTTTACGAATTCATTTTGCTTTCTATATTTTGCGTCACTCTAAGATACAGTTTCTAGTGTCAACTCGAATAATGGCTAAAATTCTGATAGAAATACTCTCTCACTTCGACGTGACGTATCCAATTAGATTTACGCCATTCGGTCCCGCTGCCAGTAAAGCGGAGTTTTCACGTTACCAGTAAACAATACCCACATATATCACAGTAGCAATACCAATAATTGCCTTGATATCGAAACAGCTAGTCGCGCAATCTATAGCTACACGGATGATTTATCCGCATTATCAACACCCAAGCATTAGGGAAGAAATAGCAATATTCATAGCCTCAACTGATCGGTACTTTTACAGAAACTTCACTCAGCAGCTGCAAAAGATCTCAAACGACGCGGGTATGCCGATAATCGGGCAGCCTTGCTTCTGCAAGTACGCCACGGGGCCCGACCAGGTGGAGCCCATGTTCAAATATCTCAAGTCCACCTTCGTGCAGCTGCAACTCGTCGTAGTCGTTTTGCCTGGAAAGACGCCCGTCTATGGTAACTATTCTTTTGATAGTTCTTTTCCAACGATTCCAGAGTTGATAGATCTCTCTGAAATACTGGATAGTCTCCAAGACTACTCAATGTTTATTTATCAAAGTTTTATGAAAAGAAATTTTAACTTTTTAACTTATTGTTCACTAGCTTTGGCCCGCGGCTCCGCCCGCGTGATATTCGGTTATCGCGCGCTGTTCCCTCGGGAACTGTGCATTTTTCCGGGATAAAAAGTAGCCTATATCACTCTCAGGCCCATAAACTATCTCTATGCCAAAAATGACGTCGATCCGTCGCTCCGTTACGGCGTGAAAGATGGACAAACACACAAACATACAAACACACTTTCGCATTTATAATATTAGTATATGGATTATGTGGTTTAGTTTAGTAGAAGCGCCTACACTGAAAGAGATTTCTTTTTCAAACTTGTAAGTAATCAGTGTCCTAAAAAGTAGCACTGCCCGAGTTATATTAGTTTCCTTTCCACAGGAGTCACAGAAATTTCATCACAATCGGTACTTCTAGCGTGAAACAAACAAACATACTCACTTTCGCATTTATATATAATATTAGGAACTAAGGATGTATTTGTCTTTAGATATGGTAATATAGTCGTAGATACGACCATATTTACTCCCGGTTATTCATAGTAAGTTTTTAGATAATAACTCAATTAGTTAATTTTTCAATTTCAACTTCATTATCACGATATTAGGAAAGATAACTTGACTGTGTCACTATAATAAGGAATTAGTAATATTTTTCCTCATAGACTCATATATATGACATTATATGCAAAATGTAGTTACTAATTTGTTGGGTCCTATCTAATCCTGACAATTTAATTATATTTATACTATTCAATGTTTTTTTTAATTGTTATTTCTTCCGAATGTGTTTTTCTGTAAGTATATCTGATATGTGTAAATAAATCTATCTATCTATCTCTCTCTCTCTTTATATATATATATATATATATAGAGAGAGAGAGATTAAGATTTCACGTTCGTTAAGATTTCACCAGGTGAAAGTGGTGGAAAGAGTGAAATTCAACCTTAAGTTCTCAACCAATCGTGGTAAAATTTGGTACGAAGATAATTCGATATTATTATATACAAAAAGATTTATATACAAAAAAGAGGGATGTTATAAGTTTGACGTCAATGTCTGTCTTTCAAACTAATGGACCGATTTCAATGCGGTTTTTACTACGAGTTTTCTTGCAGTGGTTCTTAGCTACGTTTGATAAAAATCGGTTCAGCCGTTTTTGAGATATTGAAATTTGAAATGACAATGTCGAGGATTTTTCAATTTTTTACCTTGGTTAGGTTAATCTTAGAAAATTGTAGTTCTCACGGGTGCGCCATAAGCGAATTCTTCGCAGACGAAGTCGCGGGCAACATCTAATAATAACATCTAATAACTTTATTGTTTTGTCAACAGCGGAAGTAAAACGAGTGGGAGACACGGTACTGGGCATGGCGACGCAGTGCGTGCAAGCTAAAAACGTGAACAAAACTTCGCCGCAGACGCTGAGCAATTTATGCCTAAAAATTAACGTCAAGCTTGGCGGAATCAACTCTATCCTGGTGCCGTCACTACGTCCAAAGGTAATTTTTTATGTTTCATAAGTAATACTAATACTTCCTACTACCTACTTACCTTACACTTTTCAACACAACACTCCACTCCACTCTCTTCTTCTTAATACTTCTTACTTTTTTTGTACCTATTTCCTTTTGTACAATAAAGAGTTTAAACAAACAAACTTCCTGTATTTGTGAGATTGAACACCTTGAAAACTGTTATTGCCTTTCAACTGGATTTCGTTTTAATAGTATTGTTTTGTCGGTACAGTTTATTTTATCGCCACTATCTCTTCCTTCGCCAAACTTTCCACAGTAACAGGTGCATTCTCACTTAGTGTCCTCAACAGTTGAATCTTTCCTTTTTACGGTAAATGGAAACACTTGAGCGAGCGAACATATTTCTTCGGTGATGATCGGTTAAATTCGCACGAACGAATTGGTCACTCGTTCAAAAATGTAAAATTTTGTCTACTAAAAGTTGAGGCTGATGACTGATTAAGCTGATTCCATAGGAATAATAGGATCAATCACGTAATTTAAGCAGCTAAACTTTCGATTTGATAATATTTAGCAGAATTCATTGCAATTCAGGTTCTACAATTGTGTAAACTGTTTATTGTATGTATGTTAACTAAAAACTTTATGTATACAAAAGAAATTAAACCAAAAATACATTTGACAAACTTTGAGATATTTGTACAAAGGCGGACTTATCCCTTAAGAGACCGCTCCCACTTGTCCGGTATCGGATCCGTTTCGTGTCGGATGTCGGTCATTTCTAGAAATAATCGGTGTTTGACAAGTGTGATATAATATGTGAATAGATTCATATAAAATGTTCTGCAATTTTGAACATGAAACTACCGTGAGACTCACTCATATTAAATGATATTGTAACGGATAACTCACGTCTTAAATCGAGTTTAGCTAGACATGTTTCGGGCTATTTCGTAGCCCTTCTTCTAAGGAGCACGCGACGTGGTGTGCGCGTGTTGTGGCACCCGCCGGGTCGCGTGCTCCTTAGAAGAAAGGCTACGAAATAGCCCGAAACATGTCGAGCTAAACTCGATTTAAGATGTGAGTTATCCGTTACAATATCATTTAAATGTTTTGCAACTAACTGGAATCATCATCATCATCATCATCAGCCGGAAGACGTCCACTGCTGGACAAAGGCCTCCCCCCTTAGAACGCCATAATGAACGACAACTCGCCACTTGCATCCACCAGTTTCCCGCAACTCTCACGATATCGTCAGTCCACCTGGTGCAACTGGAATGTCCGATTAGAATCAGAGTCCGATATCCGAATAGTGGTAAACAGCTCAAGTGCATTGTGTCGCAGGTGTTCAACGAACCCGTGATCTTCCTGGGCGTGGACGTGACGCACCCGCCGGCGGGCGACAACAAGAAGCCGTCCATCGCGGCGGTGGTGGGCTCCATGGACGCGCACCCCTCGCGGTACGCCGCCACGGTGCGCGTGCAGCAACACAGGTCATTCAATTACGAAGATCGGGAATCGTAAGCTTAAATCCCGGGCCTGGCGGGCTAACACCCCGTGCGGGACGCGTTTGCCCACCAAGCCCGGGTTTTTTCGCTTATGGCTTTTGATGGGAATATTATGTTTATACTTTCAGTATTGGGGTTGTGAGAGGCGCGCTTATGGCTTTTTTTTTAAATTGACGATCATTCCATCCAAAATTTATATGGGCATTAGATATATTGGAATATGTTCTGGTTCATTGGAATTTTAAGAGTCGTGTATAAACAAAGAGCCAATTGACATGGGCATGGACAACATGATGACATCATTAGGGAAAGACGATCATGTCCTCATGTCAATTGACTATACATACTTATTCACAATAGGATATTAGACACCAATAATATATAGTCTTATTTTTTGTGACCTGTGGAAACGCGATTCTCTATTGATTTTGTATGGTAGTAGCAAACTGTAACATCACTCATTGGCCAACTCTATTGACTAATGCCTACTATTTTTGGGATCCCTTTGTTTTCCATACATTTTTTGTTCCGAATTTCGATGGTCAGAAATTTATATCCATATAATTTATAAACATAAACATCACTAGTCATAATTTTTGTTCAGTATAATGCTTATTAGCTCTAATATTAATGGCATATAATATTAAATTCTATAATCACAAAAGTCATACATTTTTATCCATAACGTTCAAAGAAATAACAATAATTATTCAGAAATAGTTTAAGCCATACATTTCACCGTACTAACGGTTATTACTCATATCGTTTTAATCCCTAAAGTGCCTAGGTCTAAAAAACCAAATCCATAACATTGATAGGCATAAAGATAAATACTCAGAAACATTTCCAGGCATACATTCCCAGCGCTGATCTTATTTTTGCAGGCGGTAGGACCTAGTGTAAGGTTCGCCCGGATTGCTTGCTTGATAGCTCAGAACTACGACTTTTACACAAGAAACTTGTATAATTTGTGCGAGCGAGCGAAGCGAGCGAGCAAGACGGTTCGGAGCAGAAGCGACTCGGATAGGTTAGGTTTAGAAGGCTAAGGCGGGAGCGAAGCGGAGCGTAGCTCCCGGCTTAGCCTTCGATGTTAGGTATTTTTTTTATAGCAGCCCGGAAACGCTATGGATTAAGAAACTCAAAATAGGTTTAGTTAGCTTAGAACTACGACTCTAACACAAGAAAATTGCTACGAGAGAGATAGATTAGACTAGGTTAGAACTACGACCCGTCCAGAAGGGTACCGCTTTCAGAAGAGTAGGTTAAATTAGAATTGCTACCTCTACAGAAGCGAAAGGAAACAATAATAGATAATTGAATACCAACCTTCTTATAATTATTATAAGTGTTATTATTGAATTTAGCATTATGACGTTAAATGTTATGACTAAACTTATCAGGTGGCTATCAATCATTATGACCTGTGAAAATAGACCTTATAACAATTATACTAAAATAGTTTATTGCCTTTAAAATTATGGAATGGCATACGATATGGACATCGAAAGTTTTGACTAACCAATTTTATGACTAAGAATAATTATGACCTGCGAAAATCGGAACTCCAGTTTATGCTGTTTAAAATTATGACTTAAGATAATATGACTTGCAAAAATTATGATTAATAACGTTATGGATTGTTAAAATCGGAGTTCAAATTTTATGGGATACAATAGAGACCCACTATTTTTATTTATTTCAAATCAACTAAAACTCAAAATTTCTCAGTAAGTTGGGGATTGATCTGGTTTGCAGGGTTAAAACATTTTTTTTTTTATTAGAATCTTGTGAGGAATTATTGATTGGTATCAACTATCCTATTTTCAAATTCCAATGAATAGTTAAATATGTAAACATTTAACAGACAAGCGCTTTTGGCGCTAGAATCGTATTTGCTTATTTACTGTTAACTCTAATACATATATCTAATACCAACTGTAGTTAGCATCAAAACGTTCTAAAGCGGATGAAGGTATCTAAAATACGTGATATGATGGTACATTCACGTGTTTTGAACATCTTTGCGCATTTATTACGCCTGATGCTGACCATGTTAAAACTGTTCACTGGCATTAGTAACAAATTTGTCGTGCGTCTACGAATCTGTTGCTCGCGCGCAGTGTACATGAAGATCTGATTGGCATTTTAGTCACTGACGCGTACTTATTGGCATTAGCATCAGTTCATACTGAAAGTTTCATCTGTATTTATTTATATCATACATAAACACGTATCATATTAAAGTATCGCTTTCATACGCTGTTGGAATTGTTCCCGTGGTTCACCCTTATGCATGGCGGAGTTACAAATTGCAGACAGGAGATAGTTCATGAGATGAGCAGCATGGTTCAGGAGTTGCTGATAATGTTCTACAAGAGCACGGGCGGGTTCAAACCGCACCGCATCATCATGTACCGCGACGGCATCTCCGAGGGGCAGTTCATACACGTGCTGCAGCATGAACTCACCGCCGTCAGGGAGGCTTGCATAAAGGTAACTTGTTTGTACATGTCATTGGGGATAGTGCAAATCCGCTTAGCTATCGTAGGCAAATACCGCGTACATGCATTACATGTTGTTTCGCAGGGGATTGTCTAACTTATCATTATTTGTTTTATTTCAACGATATTTGTAGTGTTGGACAGCTATGGACATGCATATTTACGAAATTATTAGGATGTAGTCTAGGTAAAAAAAAAAGGTTTCTAGTTGTCAACAATATATAATATAGCTAAAAACAAGAATCATCCATGAAATTGATGATTCACCTCGATGATTGGCAATCTAGCACTGTCCGCTTTAAGCGAAACTTTTTTCCACGCACAACTAAAATATGGAACCAGCTTCCTGGGAAAGTGTTTCCGGAGCGGTACAGCTTAGGGATCTTTAAAAAACGAGCCTATCAGTCTCTCAAAGGGCCGGCAACGCACCTGTGATACCCCTCGTATTAACAGGTGTCCATGGGCGGCGATGATTGCTTTCCATCAGGTGACCCGCATGCTCGTTTTCCCCCTATTATATAAAAAAGAAAAAAAAAAATTTAAACCATTTACTTTGTGCAGTTGGAGGCAGAGTACAAGCCGGGCATCACGTTCATAGTGGTGCAGAAGCGGCACCACACGCGTCTGTTCTGCGCCGACAAAAAGGAACAGTCCGGCAAGTCGGGCAACATCCCGGCCGGCACCACCGTGGATCTCGGCATCACGCATCCCACAGAATTCGACTTTTATCTCTGCAGTCACCAGGGCATCCAAGTATGTACAAACATTATTTAGTTATCAGATTATTAGAAGTTATAGAAATGGTAGACGTTTTGCGACAAAACGCTGAATTCATGACGAGAAGTCAGGAAATTCTTTGGTGGATTTAAATATGCGGACGCGAGAACTTATTATGATGAATCTTTCTTCAATCCTATTGGTGTGGCTTCAGCCTTAAGTCAAAACTAGGCTCAAAAACTATTTAACGCGCTTATATCTTATATCAGCTTTATCTCATCATGTGTAACTATGTATGTAACGATTTTTTTTTAACTTTATTTTTATCTATTTGTTATTATGGTATTGACAAGAAACATGGCAATTATGTGTGGGTTTGATGATAATACGTGGTTTTGATGATAATATGGTACCATTGAGTCGATCTGATAACTGATGATGGAGCCAAAAGCTGGGCACTGGAACGCCAAGTCAGAACAACGTAATTTAGCCGTGTTAGAGCTTGTTTAGATTGTTTAGGTGATTTTCCACCGGCGGGACGAGACAAGAATTGAAATTTGTATGGCGGCGCACACGGCGGCCCGCGGCGGCTCGCGGCCGGCGCGCGAGAATGCATACAAATTTCAATTCTCTTCTCGCCTCGTCTCTTTGCGCCTCGCCTGTGGAAAATCACCATTAGGGTGTACTTTGACCAAGAATGGTATCCAGGGTCTGATGGTGGAGTTTTCAGGGAGGTTTACCATTAAAACGTGTTTATAGCTTTTTAGGCTGCGTTTCCACCAAAGATGTGCGAGGATGCGTTGCAAGGAATGTTTGTCATGGACTAATAGAAATGCTTCATTTACTTAACCTCGGTCTGTTGAGCTTATTCTACTAGAGCTGGGCTGTGTACGAGATAAATAAAGCGTTTCTATTAGTTCAGTCACTTTTTTTTGAGCGTTGCCTTCCTAGTGCATTTAAAGTGCGTTTCATAGCGCGGTATCCAGTAGATGTTAACCAGTTGTGTTGTGTCAGGGCACGTCGCGGCCGTCGCACTACCACGTGCTGTGGGACGACAACCACTTCGGGTCGGACGAGCTGCAGTGCCTGACGTACCAGCTGTGCCACACGTACGTGCGCTGCACGCGCTCGGTGTCCATCCCGGCGCCCGCGTACTACGCGCACCTCGTGGCCTTCCGCGCGCGGTACCACCTGGTGGAAAAGGAGCACGACTCCGGCGAGGGCTCGCACCAGTCCGCCTGCAGCGAGGACCGCACCCCCGGCGCCATGGCCCGCGCCATCACCGTCCACGCCGTCACCAAAAAGGTCATGTACTTTGCTTAGACGCGACCCACCATCCCGACGAGGACCGTTCGCGAACCTGTTTGGCAGTGCAACCGGATTATGAGACTCCATCCGAGACGTTATGAACGTTTGATTCAGGCAGCACCACACGGAAAATAGACTCGTTTGAGCCCATATCAGCTATTTTTATAAATGTTATTCGTCGATTATTATTATTATTTTGTAGGAATAGTTGCTCCGTGATCCATTGCGTACGCTGTACTACCCACGTAGCATTTTTTTTTTAGTTAACTTTAATAAAGTCAATTTAAACATTCTTTGTTCCAATTAAATGGTACTTGAGTATGTGTCGAATGCGGTTTGGATCCTAAGCTACCTACGTGTTGTTGGTATAATTGTTTATTTTATTTATTTATTTTCATCAACAAATACAATTTTTATTATTTTAGCTTTCGCCTGGTTTATTCTGTAAGTATAGATATCTATATTACGATGATGACAATGTCACCAAGGCTTAAAGCGAAGAGCACGTCTCTAAAGAAAGGCGGATCTACCGTTGCTAGTTTAACCAATGGTGTTTAAAGTTCAGTGCTCAAGATATCTGCAACTTTTGTTCTCTTACCTGAGACCGTGATGTTATGCAACAAATTCACTAAGGTTCAATTTAACATTGAAATTGAACAAAATTTTTAATTTAATGTCTAACTTCAAACATTTCTATGTTAGACCTTACTTTACATATCAAACAAAATAAATAACGTTTTTGCAGTTGCAAAAGAGATTTTGCGATCGATCGATTTATATCAGGGTTTCCCAACCTTTATTTCGCCGAGCCTCCCCGAACCAAAAATAATATGTTTATGCCCTCCTTAAGTTTTAACAAAAATAAGTGACACACATTTTTTGCGATTGAATGGCAATTCGAAACAGTTAAATACCGAAGCAAACAAAACAATTCGAAACAGTTTACTATTTAAATATGTAGGTAAATACCTACGCGTTAAATAGTTTTTTTTTAAATTAAAAGTAACTATTAGGTTGGGAAGTCCTGATTTGTATCTTACTTTACTGATCGGACTAATTTTAATGACGTCAAAACATTGATTTCGAGTTATTATAATATTAAGTTTATTTCTAGTTCTAGGATTAAGTAGCAAACTACGTTGTGGAAATGGCATCTGCATTATTTAAAATATACATGCGGTAGCGCCCCATACACTCTTGAAAGACCAGAATGAAATAATGTCGCGGACTGTCATTCGAATGCTTATTTTATTTATTACAATGGAACAGTTCTACTCTGTTACTTAAAGCCTGCCAAATGTCTAGTGTACAAGTGAGATTGCACTACGCATAAATCTATTTTGCATTAGGAATAGAGTATTGAAATAAGTTATTGTTAATATAATTATGAATCTAAACAAGGGAAATACACATTGTTAGATGTAAGTGCACATTAAACTTGGAAGCATAGCATTTTCTTATTAGTAAAG
Source organism: Choristoneura rosaceana (assembly GCA_037349165.1). Lineage (NCBI taxonomy): Eukaryota > Metazoa > Arthropoda > Insecta > Lepidoptera > Tortricidae > Choristoneura > Choristoneura rosaceana. Next base: position 8,234,558 of record JAZBNJ010000026.1, read on the forward strand.
GGTACCATGTATTACAATAAAATATTAATTTCTCTTGATAGTATATATTAAAATTTAAATTGATATGTTTTAACCTTATTGATTGAGAGGCATCATGAGCTTGGATTGAAATTAACATTAACAGACTTATATAAATGGAGATGATTTAAGAATGTGCTTTTAATTCACGTGTCCATTTCTTATGCCAAGCAATTTATGGATTTGAATGGGTGATTTACAACTCGCTTTAGTCAAAACTCCAGCTCAAAATAATTTTTATTTTATTTTATTTTATTAAGACTTAAGCAATATAATTGATTATTAAATGAAGTATAATTTTACGCGGTTAACGGTATTTAACCAAATACTTATTTTGGCGCTAAATTAGGTACTTACCTAACGTGAACTCAAATTGGACCACAAAAATCATTAAATATGTTTAAGACGCAATTTCGTTAGCAATTATAACTTAACGATTTTTAAGTTCCGTAAGAATTTAGGATGTCATCAACACCATAATCCCCCTTGAGGCCAAAAAATAAGGTTGTTAAACCGCCTTTTTAGTTTTAAGTTTAGTTCACTCTAATTTTTTATATTTTGGATATATGTATGTTATAATCAATCATTGTTACTTTAATACTTATCTTGTGTCCAAAAATCGTGTAGTTGGAAATAAATATGGTAAATGGTAGTATTATCTTTTTTACGTATATTTATATATTAAAATCGACACAAATAAATTTAAATAATATGATGAGGCATTCGTTCATCTCTTAGATGTAAACTACAAATTTAATGTTGCGGATCGTAAGTAGAAACAAATGACATACTTGACATATATTTTCTAATTGCGATCCGCCATCCATTTGGGATTTACTTACAACCCATTTTGATGTAGTTTTATGAAACATTGCAGTTTTTTTTTATTACGAGGACCATTTAAAATTGTTTTACAGCTTTTCCTCTCATTGCTTGCTTTAACAAGTTAGAAGTTATCAGGAGGCACCTTTTGTATCATTGCCAAGTACATTCATGATAAACTTGGCAAGATTAGCATCTCCAGCTCCTAGCTCAAATATATAATTGTATTTATTTAGGTTGCAATGCTATCAGTTTAAGGTCCTCACAGGCTTTCTGTTTAATTACTTTTTAATTTGTATCTGTTCATTGACTTCGGTTTTTATAGATGTTGCGTAACTGTTGGAGCGTACACTGGAACAATTATTTTTTTAATACGATAAATGTAAAAGTTTATGTATGTTTGTATGTATGTAGTAGTAATAATGATTATAATAAGTATTGTAGCCCACATTGGAACGACAAGCTTTGTTTAATGTTACACTAACGCTTTCCGTGTAAATTTCACGAGTCAAGTGTTTAATATAGAATAGTCTTCAAATTTCTTCGTGCAGGGTAATTCATGGAGTCAAAATGTCGATGGCCGTTGTCTGTTGATATAATAATAGTAGCGCTCAATCTGCGTCAACTTACTATTTTATTACGCGAATCAAAGTCCTGTCCTGTATCTTTAACAAGATACGTCAATTTATGGCATTATGTAACATCTTAGTACGATCATCATCAAATAACGCAGTGGAAATTTTGGTGCTTACAAAATCTAAGGCACGTGTCGATCCCTCCTCGCGACGGTAGAACCGTGTGAAACTTGGTTTGAAGCTTGGTTTGATGGGTGAAGACCAAAAAGTTGCACACCGTTAAAGCTGCGTTAGCAGGTAGTTTAAATGTCCATTAACTTCCATTAACTTTTTCCATTGTGACACGAAAATTAATCATACATTTGATGATGATTGTATTTGCCGATATATTAGGATAAGTCTAGATTTTAGTAAATATCTTACTAATCACGCACTGTAAGTTGATTCATTGTGTAACTAATATAGCAATATTTTTACATATAAAGTGACTTCAATAGATACCTCCGCCTGATTGTAATTTAAACTTTAAATGACAGTGGTTTATTCAGTTATTAGAGTTAAAATATTAGTGGTGTTGACATCAGATATATGAAAAATACAAGGTTTTTACTAAAATATCAAGTAATGCGATCTCATTGCTACTGTCAAAGATGACTTTTAAAATATATTGAGGACCTTGTTTTTATGCCATATACCTAATCTGATGCCGACCCTATCCTTTATGAAATGTAAGTTTCAATAATTATGTAGATCTAATAAGTTATTCATATAGGTACGGCAAATTATATCGGAACACTAAATAGATACTGACAAAGGGCAATATTTGTATTATGTGGAATGTACTTTGAAATAGTTTCTTAGTACTTTATTATTATGCACTTCTCTGGAAGTGCGTCGCGTGCCTACGGTTTATATATTAATGTAAAGCACACACACACAGCAAGTTTTGGACTTTTAGTTGACAACATAGCGATTTTGACGTACTTGGCCCATCCCCACTTAGGAACAGTCAGCGTCTATTAATTACACATAAAATATCGGGGATTGTTGAAAAAAATACCGTACTCGCTCTAACGCCCCATGAAATCGTATTTTTACGTATTAGAGTAGGTAGACGGTTGAGCTGCTAACGTACTAATTAATAACATCATTTTGAACGTCAATTTTTAATGCCAAATTTATATATTGTAAGTTCTGTACATTTTTGAGACCTTGATAGTACTTTTAATTTGTACATTAGTGGTAGGCCTATGACGCTGACTGTACATTGATGAGCTAAAATTGGAATAAAATATAATATTTTATTTGCTTATTGCTTTACGTGTCCATGAACTGGTAAACAGAACATAACTTAAAATTATTTTTATTGATTTATTATTACCCATATGGTAATGGCATCCCTTTGTTCGCGAACACGTCTGCGGCTAAATCGTGTGCGTGTTCGTACAAACTAGGTATATATTGTTTTTCATCTAAAAAAGAGGCAAATCATGCTATATACAAAGAGCAATTACCAAGGACTTTAATATTGTTTTAGTAAAATTTTAATGGGTCATCTAACCTTCACGACCGATGAAACCGCTGCTCCTCCATCACTGTTGCTAACGGTATATCGTAGTACATGGTATGTGAAAAAGAAATCACATGCATTTGTAATAGACCGCGCTAAAATGGATCGTCGCGGATAGATGGGCGATAAGATATAAAGTGTATCGTTTGTTTGGATTTTCTTTCCGCAATCTTAAATATACTCAGCGGCACAAGATTTGGCCCACTCTAAATACAAAATTACCTTTTACTGCACACATTTGAGGGCCAGATTTTTTGCCGCTGAGTATATCAAAAGAGTTTATATTTAAAAACATAAATACATTTATATTATACCCTAGTTGACAACTAATCCTGCTATACAAAGATGGCGTTCGTTTCCTTTGGAATGGGCTGAGTCTTTATGCAAGGTTCATCGTTTCTCGGTCTCTGTTAACGTTCCAGCACATTGCTCTTCCTTCTTCCAGATCTACCACGTTTTCACACGAGCCAGTGTTCTTTTATACCTTGTAATAATTGTAGAAAATTTCCTTTAAACAATACAAACAATAGTTATTAAATGTGACCGAGGAGTAGCGGTGGACAGGCTTCAAAATGACTCCGAAATAATACTTTGCCCGTTATATAATAGCGAAGTAGTTGTAGTAAGGTGTGTAGTTTTTTTATAATTCTAATTTGTGTAAACCTAAGCTACCTACACAAATAAAACCCGAGAAAAATAAATTAGATTTTATTGCACATTAGTATTTTAATAACCAGAATGTTTCGCAATGCATATGATTGTAATGTAAGTTGGTTTTATTTTACTTACACAATATTCTTAGTGAAATGCCTTCTAAAAAGTGCTTTATCTCGTGTTTCTGTCACTGCAATACTCATGCATCGGACTTGAACTCGAAACGATCACTTTATAATTGAGCTTCATGTATGTCATGCATGATTCATGAATGGTCAAGATCATATTTCCATGTATGTTATAACAGTAGTAGTAATACAGTTAATGAATTGCGAGATATGTGTATGGGTTGTAATACAATCTGTTTATTTAAAGCGAAGTTTTATTTTTTTGCCAACAGGAAAATATCATCGCCGTCAAATTTAAAATCCGCTCTCTTAATTGGTGTAGCTGATTGTCACTTATCCCCTTTTTTTCCTACCCTTTTAATTTTTTGTTGTCGCCCGGTAGTGCCTGGTGCTAACGATCTTTTTAATTTTTTTGAAATATTTTAATCTTGGTCTCTTTTTTCCGTTCCTTCCCTTAGTTTTTCACTCTAAAATAGTATATTAATGGAGGTTTTTATAACGGTTACGTATCTGAATATCGAATTTTAAAATACCGACTGTATTAAAATATCGAAAAGGTATTTCTGTTAAGTTTTTTTTTAGATTGTTATTAACCTAATAACCTAACCTAAGGGGTATACGATGCCGTTTTAATAAATCCTGAAAAGATTTTGGTTTCACAAAATAAACCTTTCGATATTATGACCCATTCGATATTTTAATATATTCGATGTTTTGATATTCGATATTCAGATGCGTACCCTTTTATAACCGGTGGTAAAATTAAAACAATTATAAGTAAGTTAAAATACATACATTTTATTTGCCATCTTTAAATGTATTGATGTAAATAGTGAAAATATTTTATAAGTAAAGGAAAGCTAAGCATCTTACAAAAATACTTATATTTTTTATTTTTAACTGGACCTAAAGGCTTCGGCAAGTTGTCATGCTCTTACGCACAATATAAGCGTTTATGGGTTTCAACAGGCATATAAAAGTCTAATCCTTTCTTCGAATATGTATTTTACTGTTTATTTCTTTAAACATTCCATAGAACCTTGAGAACATTAATTAGATACATCAATATTATAATAGTGTAATATTCATTGGAATGCATTTTAGCACACACATAAGGAATACGTAACGAATTCCCTTTTTTAATAAAGTGTTTACAAGAAGCTTTACTCCGGCAGGCTCGACTCGCTGGCACTCTGTGCTCATGCGGCGGCCGATATTATTTCAATTGCACTCATCATAATGTTTATTGCATTTTTGTAGTATAATATTCCTAGTCATGGAAAAACTTGATTGAACACTTACAAAAAACTAAAAAATAACATTAAAACCCAATTTTAAACAACACTTTTCAAACAAATATAAATGTAGCTTATTGATACCCCATTAAGTACATTAAACTTAATATAAATATCTCATCAAAGTATATGAATGGGGTTTACATTTATTAAAGTTCTAAAATCATAATAAAGTCCACCGGAGTTGTGCCAGACTCGCGCATCATGTCATTATCATTACGTTGCGCAATACTTTGCACTGAAAGCGTTGCGAGACCAGAACCGCACCATTAGTGGCCTTTTGCAATCGTAAAGAAAATCAGTACAACATCGCTCAAAGAATTACCACTTTCACAAAATACTCAAATAATACATATAAGCCGAATACTTACCTAAGTGAAAACTTAAAGTGCAAGTATTTAAGATGACGTGATGTAAGCGTGTTGTTCGGATTCTGAGTACTGCAATATAAATTCTTTGCACAATTAAGAACACGCTCGCTTAACTTGTTATAAACACATGACGTCACCGCCAACAGTGACGTCGGGTTTATGCGTAGTTAAATTAAATCTACAATTATCGAACGAACGTCTGGTTTTATGAGAAGACGCTCGAGAGTATCTGTTTTTTACTTAACCGAGTAACGCAAGCTGCATTCTTATTATCACGCATCTACACTAAACTTTTGGATATTAACGAGTTTCGCATCCGGGCGTCGCTCGGTAAGTAAAATGCAATTCCATTCGCAGGGGAATGGTAAAGAAACATTTATGGTGAGACTTGAGTGTTACGTATTGGTCGAATCTGCCGGGCTTTCGCAGAGAAGGTGTTTAGTCGAGCCGTGGCGCTGGCGGGCCGTCGTGGGCGCGTGGGCCGGTGCGGGCAGCGGGCCGGCGCGGGCACTAGGGCAGCGGCTTGTGCTCGGGGATGGTGGGCGAGGTGGCGCCGCTGGCCCCGCGCGACGCGTCGCGCAGCGCCTCATCGAAGCTTTGCGTCGAGTTCGACCGAGATGCCACTTTACCCTGGAAATTAATCAACTTTTGATTAGTTTTAAATATAAGTTAAGTCCAAAAGGCGTGTTCTGTTTGTAAATTCAACTGTACTGGGCCAAACAAGTAATACTCGTTAAAAATTCGTCATTAGGCAAAAAAAAAAATTACTGTGTAGTAGGTACAATACGACTTTCTAGAATATATTTCAGAATTTTATTCCCGGCGTGATGAAACTACAAACGGACCAATCAAAAGTAATCGTCTGCTGCATGTGAAATTGATTAATGAGAATGCGTCATTTATGACCTTTATGAGTTTATTTTCTTAAACGCATAATATGCACAGAATGCTTTAATTTTTTAGGTACAAAAAATGCGCCGTTTTTAAAAGACACGAATTATAGATGAATGTGTTATTGCAATAACACAACAGAATCATGATTCGATCCAATGGCTGTTTACAAGAATATTGATGAAATCGGTTTGTTTACATTTTTTATAAATTGGATTGATATAAAGCATATTATTGTTTTTCCTCAATAATATGGCAGTGACGCATTAAAAAAGGAATTAATTTTGCCTACCCTGCTCACTAGCTGGTTATTGAGCCTTTGTGATCTAAGAGAAGTGCATATCAATCAACTGCATAAAGCAGGTGTCACCACATGGCGGACTGCAGTCCTGATCCAGCCCACGATGGTAATTTTATGTTAAAAACTGGACTCCTGACGAAACTAATTGGTATTCTTTCGGATAATTACCTTAACGTTTTCATAGGCCGAGCCGACGCGCTCCTCGATGGAGCGGAAAGACTCCGAGTTGCGCATCTGGCCGAGCTTGGTGGACACGCCGGCCGTGAAGCCGCCCAGAATCGACGTCGTCTTCTCCGCCGTCGACTTTATCACAGATTCCGTTTTTTGGTATCTGGTGAGAAATAAGTGATAATCAGAAAGTTTCTTATTACAAGGAGAAATAAGAGAAGGGTACCAGTTTATCCGTGAGTACAAGCGGTTGTTGGATTGGGCTAAAAATCCAGAAAAATCTACACACACACAAACATCACGCCTGTATTCCTAAATGGGATAGGCAGAGCACACGAAACGTTACCGCTTCGGAGCCACTTTTAACAATCTTAGGTTCTAAGTTTGACAAAAAATCTAAATTGTTTTATTAATATATTTTTGTAATCAATTAGTAATGTTAAGATAAGGCAGCGTATGTTCACAAAAAATACTTTTTTTTTTCGCTACCTCTTGCAATAACGAAATCATTAATGCCTATTAAAACAATGGATGACAAACGTCTAACAGTCATCTATATATCTTGATTTGACTAAGTGGGTATGTACTTGTTATAAATTCTAAAGTACGTAGGGTACGTAGCTATTGATTTGATTCATTTGGAATCACCAGATAAGCAAAACTGCTGCGTGCGTCATTTAAAATTATGGACATCGATTCTTCATTTATTCTTAACAAAATTTCAGTGATGAATTGCCCCATGAAATCAGAACGACATTCGAGTTTTGACGAAGATCACAAATCACTAATTGTAGCCCGCAATTTCGTCTACGTCCAACCAGAGCTTTGCACTTATCCACAGTAAAAAGTTGGATATGTTAATCACGGAAGATTATTTTTAACGGTTCAGTAGTTCCAGAGATTAGCCCCATCATACAAACAAAAATTACCTTTTTATTGTAATTATTTATAAGGTTATTTTATAGAATAATATAGTATTCAGAGAGTCTCTGTGTATATACCTGTTTTCTGTATTTTTTTGCTATATGTTGGTGTGCAATAAAGAGTTATTGTATTGTATTGTATTCATAAATTGACGAATTCCCAACATATATAATGTAAATGGGCATTTATGCTTTAAATATAAAAATATCATAATGGTAACGTTAAGTGGGTGACAGACGTACGAGCAAGTACGCGTACTTATGGCTCGACGACTTTTTTCGCCTGAGTGTCACCGCAAGTACGCGTACCTACTTTAGAAGCGCCGCGATGCAATCGGTTTGAAATCTTGATCGTAGCTCGCAAAACTTAAAAACCGCGTACTTTAAGTCCGTACGTCTATCACCCACTTTAGAAACCCAATTCCCATGAGTAACATTGCGAATCGAAACCATTTGATAAGTCATTCAATAACTCGCAGTGATAACGATTAAGTATTGATCTGATAACAATGACTGTTTCTGTGGTTTCATGATTCACTTATTACAAAAGTAACACAATCAAAGTGTTTCGTCACTGCAGTGAATATTTTCTTCTTTTGTTAGACCCATTTAATTTATAGGTTTACTTTAAGGTACTTATTAGGTATACCTGATGCATCCTTACTTGTCTTATCATGTAAACAAACACTTCTCGAAGACACAGACACACCTTTCTCTTGGATTACATAATAACCATCACTTAAAATGTTCCTGTATACTTAAAGAAACTCACAAAGTATTGAAATCAACCGATTAACCACTGAAAAATATCATTTCTAATAAGATTGCCTTCAATAACTGAAGGAACGATTGAATAACTTCAAAAATGTCTGACATTGCAGTGTCAAGATTGTCTTTGGAACGGATTGAAAAGTATTGATGGGAAACGACAACTTATCGATGTGGACAAATGTGGCTTAATATCCTCCTAAGTCCTTGCGTACTTTATAAAGAACTAATCTATATACATAAAATTCTAAACTAACTGACTGTTGATATATCAATGCACAGCCCAAACCACTGGACTGAGAGACTTGAAATTTTTTCACATATGTAGATACCTTATACAATGTAGGCACCCACTAATGAAGGATTTTTGGAAATTCCCTCGGGATAAGGAAAAAACGGGTTTTATATTCAGTTCAACGGGATGGATTTTTCGTTTTATTGGTCGTAGAAAACTGAAATTTATTATTTAGATTCCTTGGGGGGTGTATGGGAGCACTACAAAAGTATTTCCCGAAATTCTGACGGGAACGGGAAAAAACGGGATTTTTCGTTTTACTGGTCGTAGAAAGCTGAAATTTGGCATGCAGGTTGCTTGAGAAGTATAGGGAAGTATTAAAGAGATAATTTACCGAAATTCCCACGGGAAAGGGAAAAACGGGATTTTTCGTTTTACTGGACGTAGAAAGCTGAAAATCGGCATGTAGGTTGCATATATTTTATCGACATTTCCCATCACTAGTCATTGTCTATTATTTATGTCTACCATCTATGACGTCACGTTTGTTTACATGATAAGACAAGTAAGGATGCATCAGGAATATTTTAAGCCACGGTTTTGTTGCTAAAAGAAACTTAGCCCATTTAAATGATTGACTATTTAATGTAATGTTGCGGTCGTCGCTTTTTGTTTCCAACAAAAACTGATTTTAATCATCTGTCCTATTCACAACAGTTCGTGAAGCTATTTCGAAATGGTTTTTGTGCAAACTAATTCATTTAATGCTGATACTCGTAGCACAGCAAACCATTCGATTCCTGTTCTGACCCACCGTAGAACTTTATCACAGTACGCGTCTTGTGAGGCAACTCGACGTGACTACGACATTTTCTGTGAAAATGTTTCACAGTGACATGATGGGTGACCAATAACAAAATTAATAATGATTTGGTTAACTTACAATATGGTTAATGAAATGAGGATGTAATTGTCATATGGAAATTAGTACAAAGTAAATTCATCTACAATTTTACACTATGCAGGTATTTAAAGTACTTAGATACACGAGTCAAATTCGGTGTTACACTAAACCAGGTAATTAAATAAAATAAAAACAATAACAAATCATAAACACCTTAAAATATAAAGTTCTTTGGGGTTAGAACATATTTTATAATAATACATGCTTCAATCTACTCTTCACTACATACTAGCAATTACGTTGTTCGTAGTAATAAAGCTCGTCGCGCCATAAAACCAAAAACCCAATGTGCAACTGCAATTTTTAAGTTATTGTAAGGCATAATTTACTGTACTTACAGAGGTGTTGCAGTCACCGCTTCTGTAAGCGCTGCCACTCGAGTCTCTATCGACTGATAGCTGTTGTGCAACAAACCAAATGTGAAATGAAATTAAAGAATATTAAAAAACACACGCCACCAACTACTTTAAATACATACAACGTCCAAGCGAAGCAAGGGAATCAAAGAAGCAAGCAATCTGATCATAAACCACTATAATACGAATTCTGTTCTAACCCTAAAGAAAAGCGCCAAAACCAAATACGTAAAATCTGGTATGGAGATGTAATAAAATTATAATAAAGTTGATAAAGCACAGGTCATACTTACACTTGGCTTTCTTTTACATTTTTCAAACCCTGATTAACGTCTTCAGTAATCTCTTTCCACACTGTTATTCCAAGTTTTCTTTTAAGTTCGGAGCTTTGACGGATCTGGATGTTAACAAAAAAAAAAAAACACTTAATTACAATCCATTTAACAAATGCGACGTTCCTATTCACCACAATAGACTCTAATAAAATCTCTAATTAAAAATAAGAATTATTAAGGATCTAATGATTTTTAGAGTTCTGGAGCCCTACAAGGAACCCTTATAGTTTTGCCATATGTTCGTCCGTTTTCGCGGCTTAGCTTAAAAACTGCTAGTGCTAGAAAGCTGAAGTTTTGCATGATTTTTTTTTATACGACTGGAAGGAAAACGAGCAAGTGGGTCTCCTGGTGGTAAGAGATCACCACCGCCCAAAAACATCTGCAACACCAGGGGTATTGCAGATGCGTTGCCAACCTAGAGGCCTAAGTTGGAATACCTCAAGTGCCAGTAATTTCACCAGCTGTCTTACTCTCCGCGCCGAAACACAACAGTGCAAGCACTGCTGCTTCACGGCAGGATTAGCGAGCAAGATGGTGGTAGCAATCCGGGCGGACCTTGCACAAGGTCCTACCACCTGAATATATAGGTACGCTGCGTGTGGCCCGCCCGACACGCACCTGGCCGGTTTTTTAAAATCGTTTTATTAGTTCCACAGATTACTACAAACAAACATTAGGTAACCTACTTACTATATTATATTATAGTGCATGGATATTTAACCCAGGTCCTAGGAGATTCAATAAATAGCGATTTTTTCAGTCTGTTATATTACGTCTCAGCCATTTGAAGGCATACCTAAAACATTGCGTGCGTGTGCGGGCACGATTATTTTACAAAGGCTTGGTAGTGCCCTGGGTAAAAATATTAGCCCATCAGTTATTATATTATAATCATAAAATATAGGACGCGCGTTTTTTTTGTAAATAGAAAAAAGTAAAGTGTAGCGCAAAAAGCAACACACGTCACACGAAACTTTCACGGTTTTCATAATGACATGTGTCGTATATTTTTTGATAATGGTAAACGTACGAGTGCTCGTCACTGTCCCAATAGCTGGCATCTTTAATCTTATGTCATTAGCAATAGAGATGTCAGCAGGGTGTCGGCTATTAGGCATTAGCGTGTCAAGCACTCAGACGTTTACCTTAACTGACGGACGAATTATATATATATTTTTTACGAGAGTAGCCTACCCGGTCGAAGGTCTCGTATTTATGAGAATCCTATATATAAAATATAGTACACGATAGCAAGCTTTTTCTCATACTTACCAAATTTCATTGAAATCGTCTGAACCGTTTCCGAGATCCCCAATATATAGTTCTTTGTGGTCATATAATTAAGAACGATTTTTTCAAACTAACAAGTGTAAATACTTTTGACTTTTAACTAATTGCATGACATGCATGTTTGAACTTTTAATAAGGCATGGTAAGAGAGTGGTATCTCCCTACAAATAGTAACAGTATGTTCTGCGCAAAATTTGATAATGAGCCAGGGGGGCCGTTCTAGAGAATTATTCGCGGTAGTTACTTTGGCTGTTCCTTCGAAGGAACTATTGCGTTTTTTCCTCCACCAGAGATGAAGGATGAACTGCTTCAATTTCAAGAAGTGAAGGTGCTACTGAGATAAGAAAAAACCGGCCAAGAGCGTGTCGGACACGCCCAAAATAGGGTTCCGTAGCCATTACGAAAAAATTAAGTAATATTTTTCTAAGGATTTCGAATTTTATACGGAATCTTCCAATTTTAGGTATATTTTATACCTTACGCTGCTATTTACTCATAAACTACTAATAATTCTCAAGCAAACTAAGCCGCTATAGTTTTCCTTGGAAGTTTGATATACTGACTACCTTCCTGAATTTTTTGAAATTTTTCTACCCACCGGTTTAGATTTTAGAGGGGGGGGGACGCTCGATTTTAATGAAAATTTGCACTTTAAAGTTGAATATTTCGCAAACAAATGACTGAATCGAAAAATCGTTTTAGCAAACCCCTAATGGTTTTAAAATACCTATCCAACGATACCCCACACTATAGGGTTGGATGAGAAAAAAAAAATCACCGCCACTTTACGTCTATGGGAGGTACCCTAAAAAAAAATGTTTTTGAATTTTTAATTGTACTGTTTTGTCGGCATAGTTTACCTATATATCCGTGCAAAATTACAGCTTTCTAGCATTGATAGTCTCTGAGCAAAGCCGCGGACGGACAGACAGACAGACAGACAGACGGACAGACAGACAGACAGACAGACAGACAGACAGACATGGCGAAACTATAAGGGTTCCGTTTTTGCCATTTTGGCTCCGGAACCCTAAAAAGGTGAAAAAATAAACGCATAGGTCCTTCCTTCACAAGAGGGAAACTCACGAGTGCGAAAAAAACGCAATAGTTCCTTCAAAGCAACAGCCAAAGGAACTACCGTGAATAATCCGTTCTAGAGTCAGTGTACCTTGCTTTGCAGCACGGTGCGCAGGGTAGCGATCTCGTCTTCGACGCGGGCGAGCTCGCGGCTCCACTCGGCGCGCAGCTGCTCGGCCTGCTCCGGCGTCAGCCCCACGAGCTCCTCGGGCGTGTGCACGTCGCCGGCGCCCGCGCCCGCGCCCGGCACCGCTTCTTCCGCTGAAACAGCCGAAGCTCGTCAAATGTTCCAGAAAAAACACGCTAGCACTATTAAAAAAGCCAGTCACTGCTTGAGGCAGCTGTTGGACGTAGGATTTTGAAGATTGAGAAAAAAAGTTCAGTCGTTTAACGCATAGGTTCTCAATGTGGGTAAGTCACAGGACAGTAAATCGCTCCGAGAAAACTGAGGCGTTACATAGCAAGTTCAAGAAAAGGAGCTTTGGAACAAAATGGCCAAGTGCAATCTCAGGATGCGTTGACTTTGAAAATCATTTTATTTAGGTACAGCTTCAAGGGCTGACAGTCAGACAGAGACAGACAAAGCAGGTCCAACTATGGCAACTGAGGTACGAAACCCTAAAAAGTTTCCAAGGGAGCGGTAGGCTAGATAGAGTTTAAAATGTGGTTATTAATTACTTTTGTTATTTGGTACTGTTGGTATTGTATTAGCTAAGTAGTGTGCTTCTGCAGTAGCAATATTATAGGGTTGAATTTAGATTTTGCGTTTTATAAATTTATACAAATCTTTTGAGTCGGAACCTATGGTTTAGCGTTTGCACATAAAGAAACATATAAAGTTGCGTAATGTGACCCAAACAAAAACAATAAATGCAGGATAGGTAGGTTAGCAGGTGGTATACAAATAAACTTAGAATTCAGACAATCTGATCATTTCAAGTAGTTCATAGTAGTAAGTTATTTCTAGTTCATTGAAACTTCGAGGTCAAGGAAACCAACCTTCACCCATATCATATCGGATAGTTACAATGGAGTAAATACCTAAATACACAAGATTAGTACTTACTCGCCTATACCAAATTTTAACGATTTAATGATATTTCGTTATTTTCGGCCTTGATCTGTTATCCATGAGTCCATGCCTCGTTTGGAGATTACTATTGTAGCGATGGCAACGAATAACATTTTAGTAGGTACCTATTGTTTTTGTTTACGCTGTCGCTGTGGTTTCTACAAATTTTACTGCATGATTTTTTGTCGGAGAAATTGCAATGTAGTTATGGTAATAAGTTTTAATTCGAATATTATATTCGCACCATATAAATAGACAGCAGAAGGTCATCGTCATCGGTCTATATAGGGCTGCTGACCTAGCGAATTTAACAGAAACGCCAATAGCTTCTTCTTTCAATAAATTTTACAGTACGTTTATTCTATATAAATAAATAGATAAGTAAAAAAAAAACTTTAGGTGTATCGCAAGATTACAAAGTCATTATTTTAGGGCTCTAGCGAATATTGAGTTTTCCAATAGTCCTGTCGTCCGAAAAAAAAATTATGCACCGTTACTCTTAAGTTCACCAAAAAATTACGTTTTTCCATAATTTCATTTTCTTAAAAATAAACAGTAAAGTTATAATAATTGTAAAAGCGGAAATACATTATTCTAGACATGACTTTACTTACTTTGCACGGTTTTAAAGTCAGTGGCAAATTTTAAAAGTAATCGTAACGTAGAGTAAATAGTTTACTCCTAGTATGTTACAGTATTTATGTAATATTATTTTTAACTATTTAGGTATGCGTTTTGTACCATGTTATGTAAGTTAGTAACTGTTTATTTCAGAGCGCATATGTAAGAACCTAATTAAACATTTTTTGTTTACTTCGCCCTGACGATGGGTTATTGTGAATATATTAAATATATGTATCTACAACCACATTGATTTCGTGTTTAGTTTAATTTGCTACTGACCTCCAGGTGTGATACCTAAAAACTTTTTATAATTCGTGTGGCTGGAAACTTTGGCAAGATACGGCTTTGATAAGTCCTGGAACGTAACTCTAACTTCGCGCATTTTCTTTTTGAAGATACGTAGTCTGCGCCGTCGGTTGTCCATGTAGAACTCTGTCTCGATGCAGAGGGCGGCGTCGGCGAGGTCGGGCAGGGCGCGCCAGCCGGCGTCGGCGTCGTCGCGCGCCCAGGCCGGCGCCAGCTCCTCCAGCCCGTCCAGCTCGTCCACCGCCACATCGAAGCTGGGCGTCGAGTCGTCGTCCGGCGGCACGAAGTACGGGTCCTCCATGTACTCCAAGCTCGCCGGCTCCACTCCCCCACCGGTAGCCATACTGAACCACTATCTATCTCGTCCCGCGGTAATTCAACATGTTACTATATTGTATTAAACATAGTCAATAAAAACACAACTATCACAGCTGTCAAACTTTCACAGCACATTCATGACGGTTTATTGCATTGTGATTTGCGGCACTCGCCGTGCGAGCGCAACATATGTCGGCGCACAAGATATTTTTCGATTCTCTTCCGCCACGTCGGGCCTCGCTAGCACGCCCGCGCCCGTCTCGCGCCGCTGCCCGAGTGCTCGTATTCGCCACTTTCACCGACGGCCATGCTTCAAACTTGGAAAAATTTATAAACAATGAACTTGACCCCGAAAATTGCGCAGAATATGGTTTAACTCTATTTGATGGTGTTACGTTGGAATATGCTGTAGATTATTATATGTCACGTGGCGACGGAGAGCGCGCTACAGGTTTGAGGCCGTTGTGGAGTACGGACAAAACGACGAGCACGAGTCGAGCTCACCTTGTGCGGCTAAAGTTTATTGACAGGGCCCGGGGCGAGCGGCGCGCCGAGAGCAGGCCGCTGGACCATCTCTGTTACGTCATTTTTGCTTCTCAATTTGAAAACAAAAAACTGAATACCTATTACACGACCAGTTTGTTAAGAAATGAGTCATGCGGCGATAGGTCCGAGCGCTGTAATAGCTTTAAGTAAAAGCATACAATTACAAAGACATCGCCTATCTGACTACATGTATCTGCACCATATATTTAGGTAGGTACATTATTTTAGAGTTCAATAAACCCAATCAGCCGGCGAGACATTAACTACACATCTCACATTATATGATTTTAATTGCTTTCATGATTCTTAGTGGAACCAGTACAATCTCATCTTTGAAGGCTACCTTTTTTTAAACGTTCACTAATTCAGAACTTTAATACCTACCTACCTATAATAAAACTCTCAATTGTAGAGTTAATCTAATGTCCACAGCTGTCTTCATTCATTATTGACAAATTATGTTAATATATACTTAACCTAAAGCACTAAAGCAGTATTTTCCTTAGGGTACTTGCAGCAAGCAAAATATTAAAACTAGTTTAGTATCAAAATGTACTAATGGTACTCTAAAACATTAACCAGATTTAATGGTTTAAATTAAACCTTATTTTTCTTTGCCAAGTTACCATTAAGTAAGTATACACAGGGCTTTTTTTATTAATTTAACTCCTGCCAAATTCGTAAAATATTTTGCAAACCAGTCTTACTAAATCTTAAAGTCTGTCTAGTCTTTGCCATGTTTCAGGTTTCAGTGTGCAACAGAATAGATTGCGCATTGTTGCTTAATAAAATAAATTCAAGGCGAAACGGAGAATGTAAGGATTGCCATTCTTACTAGGCAAGTTTTAACAACAATGCTGGCTGACAAAGTTTAAAAAAAAGTTTTTACCCGATCGTGGCGAAGTCCAATAGAAAGGTTATATGTTTCACTTGTATGTATGCCCAGTCATAAATCATAATTACTCAACGGCTTAACCGATTTTGATATTATATTAGGTAGACGTCACTAGATTAGTCTTGGTGGCGTGATTGTCACTAGGCTAGGTACATAATGTATAATTGTTAAAAATAAAAAAAAAAGCCAAATAGTAAAAATCATCATCATCATCATCTCAGCCGTAGGACGTCCACTGTTGGACATAGGCCTCCCCCATAATAGTAAAAATAGTAAATTTAAAATAAAAATTAATAATAGACAAAAAGCGCTGAAAGTAACGTAGTGTAAGTAATGCGAGGATTTGAACACGGCGACGTCACTTCATTTACATTTTTACAGATAAGTGAACTTAATAGCATTAGCAACACATCTGATTTAAATCGTATACCTTTACATTCCCGAATTTCATTTGCCCGAATTTCACTTGCCATACCAACGTTTGCCATAAAATATATAGAACCGTGCTTTTTTCAGGATTTTTCTAAATGTCATCATATAGAATGCAGTAGGTTAGGTTAGTTTAATATCAACTCTGAAGAAATTACTATTTCAGAAATAAATTACTTTATGGCAAATGAAAATTCTAGAAAATGATACATTCGGGCATATGAAGTTCAGGCAAACGATAGAGAACCGATTTAAATATTTATTTATAAGCTTGTTTATTTAGTATTTAACTTCACATTTTTTATATGCATATAGATGGAAATTTGCAAATCATTTTTCAACTATTTCCTGGTATCCAATTGAGCAGAAATTTGGTATACTTATTTAAATAACGAAAAGTACAGACAGTCAGCAAAAAGGCCTAACTAGATTATTTATTCGTTCTCCATGATTTTTCTTTTTTCTTGTGTTTTTAGCTTAAGTATTCTATTTGTTTCAATTTAAAAGTGAATTAACAACACTAATGTAATCTACGAATAAATATTCTCTGGAAACGTAACTAAGCCCGAAAAGCCACTCCGCGTAATGTCTACCGCGACGGGCGGGGTTTAAAATATCTACCGTGCGTCGCGCCAGTTCGGCCGTAAAACTTGAGTCGTGCAGTCGCTCCGTGGAAAAATTCGATCAAATTTGTGATTGTGTTTATGCTCGAATCAATTTAAAAAATATGGCGTTGTGTCGTGTGAAGTGGTGTAGAAGCCACTCAGATATGAAAAACACAAGACTCTCCTTCCATATTATGTTAGTATATAATATTTAAAACACCACACTTGGCGATCCTGGAAAGTGTTATGCATACGCATTGAAGATCGCCCCCACGCTTGTCGCAAGAGGGCGGCGCCGACTCGTACGCGGACCAATCGCGGGCCAGCGTTGTGTATGAGAGAGTATGAGTGTTACGTTGTCATTGCTGTTAGTTTGTTTGCGTAAATGCTACAAATGGAATCACAATCGAAGCGTTCATTGCTAGCAATTACGTTTCCAGAGGATATTTATTCGTAGAATATAATGTATAGTATGTATGTATAGAATAGAATATATTGTGAAAAAATCAATAACGTTCACTACTAACATGCATGATTTCTCATTAAGTGAAATATAAATTTCTTTAAACCGAAATCTGGTGACAACGCAATAATCTACTAGTAAGTAGTAAGGTACGACCTCATGCGACGTTCAGGGTAATCTCATGAGTGAGGGTAGGTAATCCTTAATAGTTGATAGGATAGACACGAAATTTTGCAGACTATGTTCAGTTTTATATTGACGATAATGCTTGTTTTTGATATCCTTACTAATATTATAAATGCGAAAGTGTGTCTTTCTGCCTGTTAATTCTTTCAGCTTAAACCGCTGAACTAATTTAAATGTTGGAGTAGGGGAGCCTAAGACGGGATTTTGCGTTTTACTCAAGCGCATCAGTAAACCCCCACCATATATGAACCCATAATGTAGAGGCATGCGTTGAGGGTACCCGATCAGATGAGTAAAAAGAAATAAACTCTTAGAAAAACTCGAGCGCGTCAGATTAAGATAAGTTAATTACATGGAGAAAAGTGTATATTTCAATAATCTGACGATCAAATCGTGACATAAAAAATAGGAGTCACAAAGTTGTTATTTTCCTTTGATTATTACGGAAAAAATATAATCTGACGATTTTCTCAAGGCAATGTAGCTAAAACATTAATAAAGCCAGGAGCGTACAGCTGGTGAGATTGCTTCACATTTTCTATATCTTACTCTCTCGCACTGTCCCCACGCTAGTAATGTCTGTCGCCATGATGCCATCTCAGCTGATCACAATAACGTGTTCGTTCTTGATATTAGCCTTTTATATTCCATATTATTTACTAGTCTATGCTTTTGCTTCCTTGGTTACGTTTTGATGTTTGTGTCATCTGCCAGAGAATAAATTACTATTTTCAATAAGAGTTATAATTTTTTTTTCAACTTGTCAGATTTCTTTTCATATCAGTGTCAGATTTTAATTTAGGACAACTAGGACATTAAGCTGAACAGCATATATAAAAATCTGATGCGCTCCAGTATTTCAAAGTCACGTCTTTTTAGGGTTCCCTAGCCAAAGGGGCAAAAACGGAACCCTCATAGTTTCGCCATTTCTGTCTGTCCGTCCGCGGCTTTACTAAAGGACTTTCAATGCTAGAAAGCTGTAATTTTGTACGAATATATATGTAAACTGTGCCGACAAAATGGTACAATAAAAAAATTAAACATTTTTTTTGGAGTAACTCCCATAGACGTAAAGAGGGGGTGATTTTTTTTTCTCATCCAACCTCGCAGTGTGGGCTATCATTGGATAAGTCTTTTAAAACCTGGGGTTTTGGGGTTGCTAAAACGATTTTTCGATTCAGTGCTTTGTCTACAAAATATTCAACTTAAAGGTGCAAATTTTCATTAAAATCGGGCGTCCGCTTCTCTAAAATCTAAACCGGTGGGTGGAAAAATTAAAAAAAAATCAGGATGGTAGTAAGTCTATCATATATACAAGGAAAACTATAACGGTTAGGTTTTCTTGAGAATTGTTAGTAGTTTAAGAGTAAATATCAGCCTAAGGTGTAAAAGGTATATTTTGGAATATCCATATAATTTATTACTTGGAATATTCCATACAAAATACGAAATCCATGGAAAAATATAACTTTTTTTTTGTAATGCGTACCGAACCCTATTTCGGGCGTGTCTAACGAGCTCTTGGCCGGTTTTTTTTTTAAATTTTCGATAATCGGTCATAACTTAATCGCATCCACATCGTCAGCCATTTGAATAGGATTTTTTTTTGGGTTTACTTAATATTCTCTGAATATCTGACACGCTCGAATAACTTTTCTTTGTCTATTTTACAGACGTCGCCGTGCTTATGTAAAGTCATGAACGCGTATTTTGTACGACGTGGCCGTCGTGTGCTAAAAGTAAGTTCTAATCCATTAATGGCAACACTTCTGCACACTTCTACCTGCCAGCGTTAATGGCGTGGCGTCAGTTGACAGAAAAATTTCGTTACGTTAATAAGTTTTTGTTGTGTTTATTCTATTATTTTTTACAAAGAAAGTAATTGATAAAGTACAGAAACAATTTTTCTTAATTTCTTTTACAAAAAAAAAATGGCTATCATACAAAATGAATATGATATCAAACTTTTGACATAGGTATATCGGACGCATATATATTAGGGTGGGTCGAAAAAAAAAAATTTTTTTAATTTCTTAGCATGGGGGTAGAATTTGTACCTTATGAAAAAAGAAAATTTTTCAAAAAAAAAAAAAATTTTTACTTAATATTTTGAGGTGGCCCACTCGCTTTTAAAATAAATAATCTATTAAATGAAGTAGTACCAAAAAAAATATATTAAAGGTGTTCTAGAACCTGTAGGGTCTCCCCTCGAAAGCATCATCAGCAGAAAATCATCTCGATAGAAAGCATTTTAGTAACTTGTTGCATACCAATTTAATTTCAATTTTGGGGGAAGGTATGGGTTGGTTCCTGTTTTCAAAACTACATCCAATTGCCCTGCTCATTCAAGGTACCGAAATCTCTTAAACAGCCAAGCTTAGGTGGAAAGTATAAATTTTTGAGTAAACCTATTGAGGGATTCAACCTATAAAATCCAGCTTTTTTTATAATGAACAGGAGGCCAACAAGCAAGTGGGTCATCTGATGGGAAATGATCACCCCTGCTAATGAATACCAACTACTCAAGGAGAGTCATTGGTCCGTTACTAGGCTTTTAAGAAAATACCTATAAGCCCTTTTCTTAAAAGCCGCCATGACACAGTTGTCAGAAAACACTGGTGATAGAAGTTGATTCCATCAATGTATGTGGCAGAAATTGCTAAAGGAAACAAAAGAGGGATCATCAAGATAATGTCAATTAAATTTAGACTTTCAACTGGAGGTACGATGGTCATCTCAAGAAAAAAGTAAGTATATACTGTTATTTTACAGTAACAATAGCTTCTACAATAATTTTCAACAATAACAAGTTTTAGTCATAATAATATTTCATTTGTTTTAAAAGACAAATCATGCATACTCACTTAAAAAAAATTGGCAGGTATTATGTCACCACTGTCCATTTAATTCCTCAATCTGTGCTTTACGCCATAACTAGTAATTAAATTAATTAGCATCATGGACTACCCTAGCAAAAATTTTTTACTTTTCCTTTTTATAGTCAGTTAAATTTTTTGTTATAATTTTTTTTTTCACACTTTTTAGTATAAAAGAGCAAAGATACAATAGTTTAATATCAACTGCTCATCACCTTTTACGAAAAATTGCTTTTTCTGATGCAGAGATGTTCATTATTGAGGAGTCCTGATGCTTCATCACCCGTTCCATTTCACCATATGCATTATGATGAGCTTAAATTACTTAGCAACTGTGTTGGTGCTTAAGGGACCTAGATGAACGATTTTTTTTTTTCAAATTGGTTTCAAAATGACTGTTCTGAGATGACGAACAAAAAAAAACCAACTGAATTGATAACCTCCTCCATTCTTTTGAAGTCAGTTAATAAAACTAAGAGGATTGAATTAAGTTATTCTAGTCCTTTTGATAGGTCTTTGATATTGAATGCAAAACAAGTTTGTTGATACAATCCACTTCTGCAGAGTGATGACTCAGAGAGGATGTTCTTTATCCAAGTTCAAAGTGATAGGGTATAGATAGGTACTTATATTTAACAGGGGTTTGTTGTCAAAAAATCATTAGTGGTTTTGAATTCAATTTAAAATTTATAACATTTATTTACTATTTTCTTTGTAAAGTTATATCCAATCAAACTGACTTTTCTAGACAATCCTACCTTAACTTATTAATTGCTAACTCAATTAAGAGATCTAATAAGAATGTACATGGCTTGATATATCATTATACTGATTGATGCAAATCAAAAAAACAAGAGAAAAACATAGGTTTTGAAGCAAAATCTCCAGCATTACACTATAAATCAGGACTTCTCAGCATTTGCACCTTTGCATTGTTACATTATGGAACATGCAGTTACGCATAGTACAAATAATACGCTTTACACTACAATTATTTCTTGAAACCGGCCGCAAACTGCAATCAATTTTTTAAATAAAATAATCCAAATGTCACATACCTGTCTGGACACCGCTCATTTTGATTGAAAAAACTTTACAAACTTCTCAGTCTTCTTGACGTTAGAGAACTATTTACAATTCTATTGTAAGTTTCGTAGGATACGACAGCAATATAAAATACACAATGATCGAAAATTTTCATGAAACAGGTGTCTACGTAGAAAATGATTCACAACTCAATACAGACTTGCTGTGTCGCAGCGCACAGCCAAATTTCACACAAGCTTGAAACAGTTGCAATGAAGCCTGTGAGTCTGTGAAGACACAACCAACAACGTTCGTTAGTTCTCTTCTCTGAGTAGTCTGTGCAATCAACCATCCACGTAAAAATTTTCAGTGCTTTTGCTTTATGATAACGATATAATTCACAAGATGGCGATGGTACAATAATTGACTTTGACAGTTGTCGAACGGAATGTCACTTTTTTTTTTTTTTATTTATTTAAGCCATTTCCACTTTCCTTCGAGATGGCAACCCTATAAAAGTCTCTCACCATCGAAATAGTAAGTACCTGGAATGTGCACTGTGCAGGAATCACGGTCCGACTTTTTGCCGATAGAGATAGCTACCACAGGGTTATTTTATCTCACTCTATTAGTATGACCATAATTTTATGCAATTAATGAGACATTCCTTCCTCCTAGTACTTCTTTGTCAGAAAAATATACTAAGTAGCAATAACCAGAATTTTTATTACTTTTATACCAAGTCCTTATGATACGGCTGGTAGAGACTAGAGCAAATAAATTTTAGATTTGTACGTCGGTGCTAGTAACATAAGTATTCACTTTTCTATAGGTAAAACTTATGATATTGGCAAAACCGGTATTGACATTGTATAATACCGGTATTTCGATATTGATCTCTAAATACCAATTATTTTGTTATTAAATAGAGTCGCAACACTCAAAAGTTGCAAGTCACAAATGCATTAATACTTATTTCATTAATATAATCTTAGAAATTTTTGAAATAATCTTAGCTACCTACTCGTACTTAAGATTGTCGGAACCGGAAAGGTTTTGGAAGTGCGAAACTCATTCATTTTACTTTAGTAATACGAATGTCGAAAAAATACCAAAAACCGAAATATCGGTAGGTATTTGAATTTTCGGTATTGAAAAAATACCGATATTGCAAAAAACATCCGATATTAGATGCTCTATCATTTAGGTTAATAAATGAATGAAGACTAAGTGACAATACATGTATGTATATTACACTATTATATATTAACTTTTCATTATTTATTAACTTTTACCAGCGTCTTCGCATGCGTAAACTGAATGGATCTGGTAGTTATAATTGAAATTTACGGGATTTTTCCAAATTCCCCTGGAAATTTTCAAAATTTATAATAATAATATAATATAATATAGTGTTGTAGAATTATTATTTTATGCATGTATGTATCATTCGTATTAGACAATACGTATGATGGGTATAAAATATATTATAATAAATATTACATATTAGCCATTTGGATACATCGTGAAAAGATTGTCACCCTAGTCTCTATAACGAAGCTACCATCTTACTGTTTGGTGTGGCCATTGAGAAATTAATAAAACCTACCATCAAGTTAAAATTAGCTCGTGAAAAAAGATCTAAAGCTTATTTCATTAAAAAAATATAAAATCGTGTAATTATTGCTTATTATAAATGTATACATTTTATTCAATATTTTTAAAAGACAACACTCACGAAACTAAAATTTACTAATTATTTATTATTTATTTTCTGGCAATACTTAGAGAGGGACACACTGACTCCGTGCTTGCTATTTCACCCGGACCGGAGCCCATTAGTTCTTATGTCAATGCCTTTTAGGTCGGTTTTTGCTCGTCTGTTTTTGGAGTGTTCATTCCAGAGTACTTACTATTTCGATGTCTCTCACACTGACCAACATGTTGGCCAGCACTTGAAAATTGGTCCAACGACGGCCTCAAGGCGCGGCCACATACAAATCCCGCGACGCTCGTTTCCACTGGACTACCAGTGTTAAATTTTGTCAAGTGACATGACATGACATACAGCGATAATGCTGAAAACGTTGAGCTTTATCGCTGAAAAAAAAAACCTTTTCAATTTCGGCTAAAACACTGTTTTTTTTTCGTTGTACCACAACCACGACTGCTAATAAATAAGATTAAGAAATCAGCTTCCAAGACCAAAATCTTTCTTGCAAGCAGACATCTTGTCGCTGCTACTCGACGCTACTTTTTTGAGTCGTGGGAAATTCAAAATCACATTAAAAATGGGGCCACGTGGCCAGATTTATCGTCTATTGCAACAAACGAGCGACGAGCGACTGCATGTGGCCGCACGCTAGATGGATTCTATCTGTCTATGGTATCCTTTTGTAAATAAAAAAAAACTGTCACTCTGTTTTGACCACAGAGACCTTTAAATAGGAGATACTCAAAAGATTCTAATGATATTGTTTCTTTCACACTCCTATTGAATGCTGTTAGAAGGCTGTTAGCGTGAGCGAACAAAACGATACAAAGTTCGATGAGACGGACAGTATGTACGAACTTCGTATTTTGAATTTCAGAGTAGCTCCCCAGGATTTGACTTTTGTTTTTTTTTTATCTCTGTCTCTGTCTGATCTGTGGCAAGTAAATTCTGTCGTATCATTCATTAAACTTCATTTCATTATTGTTCGAGTTTATTTCAGAAGAATTTCTTAATAGAGTCGAATTACTTCCGTGAGTATAAATTATCAATAGCACTAACGTAACAATGCAATTCTGAAAACATCTTTCCACATCCTTCCTTTCCTTTTCTTTTTTTCCATTCCATTTCGTGACAAAATTTGTCTCGATTTCTGTTTCTTTCTTTAACTGCTTTCTAAATGTCACGAATAAATGTTTTTCTTTCTTTTTTTTAGTAAATTTCTGTTGTTTGCTTTCGTCAACAGCACTATGTCTGCCACTGCATTGTTTGGTAACACATCAGCACTCGGAGGGAGCTCCGGAGGCAATAAGCATTTGGTTGAGTTTCGAGCAGGAAGAATGACTCTGAAGGGTCGTATGGTTCACCCTGACAAGAGGAAAGGTCTGTTGTATGTTTACCAAGGTGAAGATTCCCTAATGCACTTCTGTTGGAAAGATCGCACAACTGGCGAAGTCGAAGATGATCTTCTAATATTTCCTGACGATTGCGAATTTGTAAGAGTGAACGAATGCACTACAGGCCGAGTGTATGTTTTGAAATTCAAGTCATTTTCTAAGAAATACTTCTTCTGGATGCAGGTATGTCTATTATGTTATTGTTTAAGCTATGAATAACATTCTTATGTTGTTTTAAAAATTACCTCTTTTCTTAAATTAATAATCAATATATTCATTTATTAAGTAACAGCAACAATCAATTGAATAGAGATGTATCATTACAGTTACTTTTTGAACATTATGATATTTTTAGGAGTCGAAAACTGATAAGGATGATGAGCTTTGCCGTCGCATCAACGAGGCACTGAACAACCCGCCGACGTCTGGCGGGCGCGGCGGCGGCAGCGGTGGCGCGCAGGACGGTGAACTGCAGAACCTGCTCAATAACATGTCGCAGCAGCAGCTCATGCAACTGTTTGGAGGTGTCGGCCAAATTGGAGGACTGTCTTCCCTTCTTGGAACTATGGGGTATAATTATGACAGTTAAATATTTTATATATTACATATTTTCAATTTCCTTAATGCCATTAGCAACAAAGGCAAAGTTGTGTAAAGATTACACAGTTGGATACCTATGTGGATGGTGGTCATGTACCACATATAGTAGAATTTAGTTTTATAGTCTTTTTGTCATCATCACTAGTGGTAGCAATAAATATTAGTTAAGTTGGTGTGTGTTTGAATTCATGGGTTCATGTGGAATATACAAATCTATTGAAAATAAAATTCTTCAAAGTAGCGGACTAACAGCCCACTAAAGATATTCAATATTGATATTCAAATCAAAAAAATGTTAAGTACTTAGTTTTGTTTGTATTTAGTTTTATTTTACTTTAAGATCTACAATAATTGTACAAATTAACATGATCGCAATAAATTAACAGGAATAAGATTACAAAAATTCAGTTTAGTCAATTTTTTATTCAGAATGAGCTAAATTAAATCTAAAAGTTGCCATGAGATTCTCACTGAAGGAAAACTGAGAAATCATTCATACAGCTGCAACACAACTTAATGGTATGTATGAATTTCCCAATCTGCATGGTTATAAGACGTTTGTAGGCTGAAGATGATGTTGTTGACAGCAATAACAGCAGCGGCACGGCGGGGTCGCGCACGTCGGGAGGGAGCGGGGGCAGCTCCCGCGGCGGCAGCGCTCCGCGCGCCGAGCCCGCGTCGCGCGCGCCCGCCCGCCCGCGCGACGCGCCCGCCACGCCCGCCCCTGCCACCGCCGCCGCTTCCGCCCCCGCCCCCGCCACGCCGCCCAACACTGCCAGCGCAGGACAGCCACGCAGTGAGTCATCTCAACAATACAATTTTATTACTTAAATATTACGATTATCTATATAAGGATTCTCAATACATATGTCATTTTGCCCAGTATGCCTTACGGCAAAGCCACCTCCAACTCTACACTATTCACCGCTTTCTATCAGCTGGCACTTTTATCCAAAGGGGACCCAAGGTCTTTCAGTTTGTCCTTCCATCTTCTGAATTTGCGACTAATTGCGACCTTGGCTCCTAAACCCTTGTGCCCCAGACAGTCATCTGTTTCCTCCATTTTTAGGGTTCCGGAGCCAAAATGGCAAAAACGGAACCCTTATAGTTTCGCCATGTCTGTCTGTCTGTCTGTCTGTCTGTCCGTCTGTCTGTCCGTCTGTCTGTCTGTCTGTCTGTCCGTCCGCGGCTTTGCTCAGAGACTATCAATGCTAGAAAGCTGTAATTTTGCACGGATATATAGGTAAATTATGCCGACAAAATAGTACAATTAAAAATTCAAATACAATTTTTTTTAGGGTACCTCCCACAGACGTAAAGTGGCAGTGATATTTTTTTTCCCATCCAACCCTATGGTGTGGGGTATCGTTGGATAGGTATTGTAAAATCATTATGGGTTTGCTCAAACGATTTTTCGATTCAGTAATTTGTTTGCGAAATATTCAACTTTAAATTTCAAATTTTCATAAAAATCGAGCGTCCCCCGCCCTCTAAAATCTAAACCGGTGGGTCGAAAAATTGGAAAAAATTCAGAATGGTAGTCAGTATATCAAACTTTCAAGGAAAACTATAACGGCTAAGTTTGCTTGAGAACTATTAGTAGTTTATGAGTAAATAGCAGCGTAGGGTATAAAATATACCTAAACTTGGAAAATTCCGTATAAAATACGAAATCCTTAGAAAAATTTTACTTAATTTTTTCGTAATGGCTACGGAACCCTATTTTGGGCGTGTCCGACACGCTCTTGGCCAGTTTTTTTCATTCTTGCAGTGGAGCAAATGCCCAATCCATCTTCATTTTAGTTTTTTTTTTACATTACTTTAGTTAATTAGGCTTTGCACAGATGTTTTATTTTTTTATTTAAACTAATTTTATCCTGCCAATAACAAACAAGAAAAAAGATTTTTTAAGCAAAACCGTCTCGCCATTCTCCACTTTTGCACTTACATCTTGATCTTTATTTATACACTGCGTTTTTTTTTGTTATTTCCGTTAAGTTCGGCAGATGACTAACTTTATTAATATGATATAAACTACCCGATGTTTAACTTTTTAGTTTTCTAAAACTTTTAATTAAAATTTAAAAAATTAAATTAAAATTTTTTGCTGGTTTACTGCTAATAATTAATTATATTAACTCTTGATGATTTTTAATAGTAAGAGTTAGGCCACTAGTGTCTTAGAGAAGTTAACTTCATTCGACCTAGATTGCCCCCTTAAAGTTAACAGAAATCAAAAATAACATGGTGTGAAGATAGAAACTGTTAAATAATTAATTTTTCATCTCTCCTGTTCGGAAAGTTTGATTTTCATGGGTAGATAGCCGGATGGGAAATTGCGATTTCATGTCATAAATAAGTAATAAAGGTCAAACTTCTTTCGGCGTTCAACCTTCAGTTCTGTATATAAGCTCCATGGACGTGATTAACTAGTTTTTTTTAAAGTCGGCCATGACAAGTGGACAGTGCGAAGAGGTTGGAGGATTTAATTTATTATTATACTCTTTTTGTAGTATTTTTCCTCACAGTCGAAATGAAAGGTAGAGTGTCAAACTCAGGTGAAATTACCCATTTCCCATCGAACTATTGGGTGGAAGGGTGGAAAGTGACCCCTTTTTACCCGAGATATTGCTGGCGCTCTCACTTTCGTGAGACGTTTCGTCTCGGGTAAAAGGGGTCACTTTCCACCTTTGGTTATCATCAATCTACCATGTAAATTGCAGGTGGACAAATAGTGTTGTCCGATTTGCAACGTTACTTTTCTGGTGCGGGGGCGGCGGCCGGCGGGGCCGCTGCGGGCGCGCGCGTGGAGCTGGCGGCGGCGCTGGCGGAGCCCGAGGTGGTGGCGGCGGCCACCGCGCCCGCCGCGGCGCAGCGCCTCGCGCCGCACCTGCCGCCCGCGCCGGCGCAGGACGATGTAAGGACCACCCTGCTCTCACCGCAGTTTGCTCAGGTGAAACCCCAAGTACCGTCCCCGAGGTGGCGCGAGGGCTTGCACTATGCGCTCGACTGCTAAATTTAACAATCAAATTGCCGCTTTCATCGCATGTCGTTTTGTTCTGTTTTTCGGAATGTTCTTTTGTTTGAGATTAACTAATTTCCATTAATTTATGTTCTTACGTGATCGTATGGGGCCGTGTATACTTATATTTACACTATTTTATGGTACCTATTGAGAGGACAATATTTTCGAAAACTGTATGGTCAATGTTTTGTCTCACTGTTAAATGTTATCTCTTAGCTTTACTTCTTAATTCAAACCTAAATAATATATAATACTAATAAGTAATTGAAGACAACAAAATTCTAAAGCACCTCTGATTTTTATAAGGTAAGTATTTAGATTTTTTTTTCTTGTCTGTTATTATTTTTTAGATTTTAATTTGGTATAACACTTTTTGTAGTGATGGAATGAAATAATTAAAGCTATGTATGACTAATAATTCTAACAATCTAATAATCCGGTCTGTCTCTCTGCGGAGCACAGGTCATCTTTCGTAATGAGAGTGACTGAGCTTTTAAGCTAACACATCGACGCCAGAGGCGGAGCCGATTGTAATATTCGAGCTGACGCGAAAGAGGGCACGCAGAATACCGCGCCACACTTATTTCCCGCGCGGTATTCTGTGTGGCCTCTTTCATGTTAGCTCGAATGTTACAACCAGTATCGCCTCCGCGCCGCGCCGCACCGCCCCGCCACCGCTCTCTGTGTGTTTTAAGCTTTCATGCCTGCGTTGTCCTGATAAATACCACACTTCCTAACTAATATAAAATGTAAAGCCCGACACTTGAGAGAGATATAGTGGTTTGGTATTAGGTCTCCCATCATAGGTCTGTGGTCTCATTTGCAAGAACTTTATCGCCTTATAAGATTACTCATCTATAATACTTTTCGAATAGCTTGGGTACGGTGATATTTGCTTTTTTACCATTCCACGCCATTAATGTTTCAGGCCAATATTTTGTAAAAAATATACCTGAATCTCG
The DNA here is from genome assembly GCA_037349165.1 of Choristoneura rosaceana. NCBI lineage: Eukaryota > Metazoa > Arthropoda > Insecta > Lepidoptera > Tortricidae > Choristoneura > Choristoneura rosaceana. Next base: position 8,264,340 of record JAZBNJ010000026.1, read on the forward strand.
AAAGGACAAAAAAATATCTCCATTTTTTTTGTTCTGCTTAGATTAAAATATTTCGTAATAATAAACAAAAATCATGAAATCACTTGAAAATATATTATTTTGTTATAAAACTAATAAGATAAATTTTTATCTCGTCAACTTTCATCGCGTAAAACGGAACTCAATTACAATAGAGCTTGACGCTTATCGTATCGACCGAATCGATTCCGCAATCTTTTAAAATCGTTTGACTCGCGTCATCTGTCAATTAGTACATGAGCGAAGGGCCTTGAATGCGTATTTTTTTTCAGTGTTTCGTATTGGTTGATGTTTTGAACTGTTACTTAGTAATTAAATATTGTTATTACGGTTTTTGTTAATTTTTTTACCGTTACTTTTGAAATAGTGCCAAAAAAGACCACATGGTTTGTGAGATCCCGATAGACAAACAAAAACACTTGCGACGTGGGCAAAGCCGTAGGCAAAAACTAGTTAAAAATACAAACTATCACTAATAAAATCGATTACACGCCCTTATGATATTTAATCGAAAATCGCAAAAATCAATTCGAATTTACATTTTCTCAAACTTTTAATTGCTAAATGACATGTGTCACCGTACCTAAGATATAAGGATTATAGCTAGAAACTGTAAGAAATTAAAGCAAAGAACTATTGCTCATCATTTTTATCAACACAAAACGCGTTGTGCAATTGCACAATGAGTTTCACTGGTGATGGAGATAACGTCATATTATGAAAAATTGAGAAAACGCTTTTTTTTTTCTCGAATATATTTGTTATGTAATCCTGATAATATTATTTACTTTCTTTTATTTTACCGCTTAAGCTTAATTGCTCCTTATTTACAGTAGCTCTGTCGTGCACCTTTAGGGTTTTTCGAGTCTGCTCTGACTTAAAATTTCAAAATTAAGTATCTGATGATTTAGAACGCCCTTCAGTTACAACTACCAATAGACGGAGAGCGGACTGCAAAATTTCGTACCTACTTGATACCGCGACGAAATGCACAATGGTTTCCCATAAAACTGATTCAGAGTCCGAATTTTACAGTCTGCCGCGACGGAACTTGCCGAAAGCACCAAAAGTACCAAAAAAATAGTCACTTCCTTTGCGAAAAAAGGGGCGTTGTTTAACCCATCTGATACTGAAATAATAGTCATGGCATCAGTTCTATTGAGGAATATCAGAAATTTACTGGTAGATACAGAAAAGCGAAATACTTATGTCAATATTTTTTTTGCCGGAAGTGCTTGGCAGACGCTCTCAAAGGTAACCACCCCTAAATATACCCATCTGAAACCAGCATGAAACCAATTCCAGTCGGTAGGTATGAACCTTAATTTCCGGAGTATATACGTCTGCTAAGGCTGTTTCTGCCAAAACACCTTGACATACGAGATTATGTGAGCAAACTACTCTGCTCAATATAGACACTTCAATTTCCATAAATTCCGACAAAGCTGAATTTTGGCGGAGACCTTGGGTACACCATTAGGAGTAAAGTGTCAAAAGTCCCCATTGATACCATGTGTGCAAAAAGTTATTCAGGGTTATACTTCAAAATTTGAGGTCATTTGCTTTTTTTCCGAAAACGGTAAGTTTTATGAAAAAGTAGCCGAGGCAAAAATTATAGATCTTCGACAATTATCTAGAAAAATGATCTTTATACTTTTTTTTCTAAGAATTACCATTCCCTAGATATCACGATTCTAAAAGTTGAAGGAGTCACGTTCTACATGATAGCACATTTATGCCACGTACACCTATAGGGTGACTGCGTAATCGACCTATTCCTTGAAAGGGGTTATTCTAGAGCATAAAACCCCCGGAAGTGACTATTTTTTTTGGTACTTTCGGCAAGTTCCGTCGCTTGATTAAATTCGGACTCAGCATCAGTTTTATGGGAAACATTTCATCGCGGTATCAAGTAGGTACGAAATTTTGCAGTCCGCTCTCCGTCTACAAATTAAACTGTACCTACAGTCAACCAATTTGATTTCTAGGCCACTATACCTTGATATAGTAAATAATTGGTAACAGATTATTTTGGTGCAAATGTCTAAATATACAATAGTTCGAGATGCCTCATTATCATGTCACAATGAACAAAAGACAAATTAAGTAATTGAAGGCCAATAAAACCTAAGAGCCTATAAATACATGATAGAAAACTAATGGAAGATAAATGGTCAAGATCTCAAAATAATCAATGGGTTTGAAACTTCCCTTGTCAAATTGTACAAAAGTCAAAAAGTAAGTATAAATTAACTTCAACATGTTTGTAAGGACCAGGGCTCTCAAATAGTTTTTTCAAATTCGGATTCAGATTCAACTTTAAATTCAGATATTTTTATTTGCAATTGCAAAATTTATTTCGTAAACAATTACCACTTGTCAACCTCTATAATCAAACAACATCGCCACTTCAAATGAGCAGCATTACAGTCGAGTTCATAAACTTCTGAGCAAAATTTTGATCATAAATATCTGAACACGCTGCGTAGTAGAAGCGAAAGAAAGCTGCCTTAGAAACATTTTGAATAAAAGCGCATGTTGGCCATAGCATATTTTGCCCCTAAAATATTCAGAGAAATGGACATTTTGTTTTATTTGACAGTGTCAAGTCTCAAAATTCTATGCATTTTGGCATTCATACCAGAATGATCTGTCACCAAATAATTTTGGTTTGTCAATAGCAATGCTTATAAAGTTACCTGTTAGCTGTCAACAGCTCTCTTGAATTCGCCATAAAACTATAGTGTCTGAGTGTGCATTAATAACAATAAGCGTTGTTAAAGTGAACTATATCAACTGATGAAACTGTGATAGTGTTATTTCATATTAACTCTGCTTAAAAAAGCGTAAAAGGCAGCTATAAATACGCAAGTGACACTTACTTCTTTGAGGGACATAACAACCTACCCTCAGAATAAGATAACATTCCTGCCTACCCACCAACATTATATAAATAAGTGTTGCCAGTATACTAAATCCTACTACTACTATTACCATCGTATAAGTACTTCATAGTAGTTTACACAACCAGCTGTAAGATGGCGTCAGTGGCTCCTAAGATAAGATGTGGAGGTTGTTCGGAAGCTATAACCGATCGACGCTTTCTGAAATGTTGCTTCTGTAAGCAAAATTATGACCTTTCGTGTGCTGGCGTACCAGAAGATCGTTTTAACAAAAATATGACGATTCACCTAAGAAACACCTGGAAATGTCAAGTGTGCAGGTGCAAAGAGCCTAAAGTGGACAATTCTAATACGCCGGTTCGTGCAGCGAAGTTTGTTGTTGAGAATCCGCTTAAAACACCTGTTCGCGAGGCTGCGGCTGCGGTTGTGAGCGGTACGGGGACTCATTTTGATCAGGACGAGTCTTCCTTGAATAATTCAAGTTTTAACCAATCTCCTCGGGGTCATGTTGAAAACACTACCTATCGCCCACTGCAACAAAGATGCTCTGGCTTCGACTTATCGCAGGGTTCAATCGTTGACGATTCTCTAAGCCTCGATAACATACGAACATTGATCAGAGAGGAACTTCAGCTTGGTCTTGGTGAACGCCTGCAGACACTGATTGGTAATGTTATCGAAGAAAAACTTGCTCCACTGAGGAACGCATTAACACAACTAGAAACTCGAGTTTCGGCTTTAGAGGTTGATACTGTACCAGGATTAGAGGCTCGAGTCACGGCTTTGGAGAGTAAGTTAGACTCCATGTCCGAGCTGAGATCACAGCAAAGAAAACCGGCGCCGGTACTGGTTGCTAGCGGTGGGCGTTCAACTGAGACTGGACAATTTGGGGCGGAGTCTCCTGCAGACTTACATAGCGAGACGAACTCCGCCACAAACAGTCAAAAACCGGAGATGAGAGAGATGGAGAAGCGGCCACGTAGGAAATTGGACGTGAAACGGGGAACAGCTGCCCCCGGTACCACGTGTTTGCTCCAAGCGTCAGAGAGACAGCGTCTTATTCATCTCTATTATGTTAGAGTTGGCACTACAGTTGACCAAGTACGTGCACACTTGTCCATGATTTGTGGAGAGGATGTCGGCTCAGTTGAAGCACTAAAAGCCAGAGGGAATTACGCTTCATTTAAGATAAGCATTCCGCAGAGATTTTCTGAGCGGGTATTAGATCCAGTTAACTGGGCAGAAGACATCTGTATCAAACCCTGGCGCCAGAACTTTCGAGTCCAAAACCAGGAAAAAATGTAAGGGAAGAAAACCACTCCACATGTACTATCAGAATGTCAGAGGACTACGATCAAAAACAGCTGTTTTTTACTCTAATATTCAGATAAATCAGCCAGATGTTGTTGCTTTAACAGAAACATTTTTGACTAGTTCTATAAATAGTGCCGAGTTATTTCCTCCTGACTATACGGTGCTACGAAACGACCGTGCTGGGGATTCTGGTTGGGGCGGTGTGCTACTGGCTGTGAAGAACACCTACAACGTCAGACTTATCAATAATATTGACGGTGTGACAGAGGATAAGGAGATTTTATTCGCGATTTTGACTGGGAAAAACATTAAATTATTACTGTCCGTAGTTTATTTGCCTCCTAATTATAATGAAAATCAGTTCTTAAATGTGTTGGAATGTATTGAAAATGCTGTATGTAAGTTTTCAAACTTGGATATTGTAATTTTAGGTGACTTCAACTGTAACTCTTTTAGCCAAAATGTTATTTGTCAATTTAACTGTTTTCTTAGCTTTTGTCAATTACAACAAGTTAATAATGTTAAAAATATGTATGGCAGTATCCTGGATCTTGTCCTGACAAACGTATTGGAAGGTGGTGTTCGAGTTGAGTGCAGTGTCGATCCTTTGGTTCGTCTTGATGCGTATCATCCTGCGTTGGATGTTAGTATCTCAACTTATAACGTTGCAGAGATCAATGAATTCGATGATTCCTTGTCTGTACCACAAGCCTTTCGCTGGAATTTTAAGGGAGCCGACTTGATGGCACTCTATAGTGGGATGGCTGATGTAGATTGGTCGTGTCTATATGATCACAGCGATGTAGATCTAGCCACTGAAGCATTCTATGAGATCCTAAATAATACCTTAACTACTCATGTGCCGTTGCGAGCGCCGCCTAAAGGTGTTCGTCGCTTTAATTACCCACACTGGTACACACCTGAGGTAATAAAGGGCATACAGATCAAGCATTTTCATTTAGTCAAGTACAAACGTCTTGGTCTTGAGTTCAATCGGGAGATGTTCCGATACCACAGAACTCGAGTTAAATTACTTATCAAAAGGGCACATGATCAACACATCGCGTCTGTGGAGCAGAATATTTGTAGTAAACCTACCGAGTTTTGGAAGTATGTAAAGGACAAACGAAGTAGCAGAAGTCCGCAAGGAACATACGTATATAAAGGTAAAAGCATCAAAAAATTAGAGGCTGCAGAGGCGTTTGCAGAGTTTTTCAGTTCGGTGTTCCATCGCGATATACCCATACTTGACGCGAAAGAAGCAATGCAGTGCGCAACAGCTTTCCCTAACAATGCAGATGTCAGTCTTAACTGTATAACTCTTGATGATATCCGTCGAGTTGTACGAAAACTTAAAAATACATCATCTCCTGGACCAGACGGAATACCTACTTTTCTAGTAAAGGATTGTTTGTCTGTATTACTGGCACCTCTGCTGCATATTTTTAGCACATCAATTTCCAACGGCAAATATCCATCATTATGGAAGGTATCCAGAGTTACTCCTGTACCGAAGGAATCGTCATCCGTAGACGTCACCACTCATAGACCGATTGCTATATCGTCAGTTTTTGGTAAGATTTTTGAAGGAGTTATAAATCGTTGTATCTCGCTACAGACTTCATCACTTTTGACGGACTCGCAGCATGGTTTTAGGGCTGGTAGATCTACGTGTACCAACAATTTGATTTTTACCGACTATGTACTTCAACAGATGGATGCGTCACGTCAGGTGGACGCAGCTTATTTTGACTTAAGGAAAGCATTCGACTTAGTGGATAATGATATCCTTCTTCGCAAGCTTAGTGTTTTCGGGTTCTCACCGAATCTTTTGAAATTGCTTGCCAGTTATCTGAGTGATCGCAGACAATACGTACAGGTTTCGGGCTATGCTTCTGCAGAGTACTATACACGATCCGGTGTAGGTCAAGGTAGCACACTGGGGCCAACCCTGTTCTTAATCATGGTCAACGACCTACCTACTGTCGTCAAAAAAGCCAAACCACTACTCTTTGCGGACGATTTAAAGTTGTTCTGTTGCATCGACGCCTCTTCCGATTGCGATGATTTGCAGGTTGACATAAACTCAGTTCTGTCTTGGGCAAATGAAAATAAGTTGTCTTTTAACGCTTCAAAATGCAAGGTTATAACTTTTACCAGGTCCAAGGCACCGTTAGTAGCCACGTACTATCTGGGGAGCATTCCTCTAGCCCGTGTCCAAGATATCAGAGATCTTGGCCTTCACCTTGATTCGAAGCTGGACTTTCATCAACACATTGTCTCTACCTGCAAAGACGCCAGTAAAGTTTTGGGTTTCGTCATGCGAACAGCAGCACAATTCAAGGATGTAGGGGTTGCAATTACCTTATTCAATGCCTTTGTTCGAAGTAGAATGGAATACAACAGTATAATTTGGGATCCAATGGAAACGAACTATACGGTAATGCTAGAGAGGGTACAGCGTAGATTCGCCAGATATTTATATAAGAGAATGTATGGGTATTACCCATTCCTGTATCCCTCTGCGTTCGTTCTGGGTATGGTTGGGTTGTGTACCTTGCGTTATAGACGAAAAATGCACTTATTAGTACATTTTTGCCTGCTCTTGCGAAACAGAATCGAGAATCCGACAACTCTTGAGCGAATTCGTTTTTTTGTCCCCGATCAATACGTGCGAGCAGGCGACCGCCGGCGCCATCCTCTGTTCACTGCTCCAGAGGGGCTCCACACGAGACGCGCCAGGAACTCGCCTACCGCCAGGGCAATAGCCCTGCTTAACGCTCTGCTGGACAAGCACCAGGATACTGACGTACTTGCTGGGAATTGGCACTCTGTGCTGGCTAGTATTGTAAGGTTTTTATCCAATAATAATCTATAAAGTAATCAAATCCATTTCCATGTTAATTTTGGTTTGTCATTTGAGGTAGGTACTGTATTCTTTATTATTGATTTGTGTCCCATGTCGATTTATGTGAAGCATGTAACGTAATAGGCGTTTTGGTTTTCAACTGTGAGCCTATTATTGTATTGTTTTGAATAAATAAATAAATATAAGATGACGTAAAATGTCAGAATGACAAGGTTTGTGGTGGCTTAGGACTCAAATACACTCGAGAGCAAAAGTATCGGGTCGCTAACATTTACTTCAATATCTTAAAAACGAATAAAGCTATCGTATTGAAATAAATTGAACCTTATAGACAATTTAATGTTACTAAAATAAAATGCATAACATTTATTACTGATTATTTATTTTATTTTGTTTAAAACGACAAATTAAAAATGGCGTCAATTTGCTTGCAAAACCAAAACTGAAAATCTTTAAGAAATATTTACAAGTAGTTATAACGCAGTTTAGTACTTGGTATTACCCCCACGTGCTGTATGCACTGCTGCAATGTGATTCGGCATACTGTACACCAAGTTTCTGAAACACTGTTGGGGAATGTTCTCCCATTCCTCTACCAAAGCATGTTTCAAGTCACGAAGCGTAATTGAAGGAGGATTTCGCTGTCTCTCACGTCGTCCGAACTCGTCCCAGGCGTGCTCGATCGGGTTAAGGTCGAGGCTACGTGCTGGCCACACCATGGAATGAATATTCACCTCATCAAGGTAGGTTTGCACTACACGAGCAGTGTGGGGACGGGCGTTATCGTGCATAAAGATAGCATTCTCATCAAGTCTTGTCATAAATGGATCGACGTGCTCGTTAAGAATTTCATCCACGTATCTTACGCCATTAAGAGTAACGTTTTCGGTCAGTACTAGCTCTGTTCGGCTTTCCGCAGAAATTCCAGCCCACACGAGTACCGAACCACCACCGTATGCCACCTTTTCTTCAATACAGACTTGCATAAATCTTTCTCCTGGTCTGCTGTATACCTTTGCCCTTCCGTCGTTTTTATACAGCATTAATTTTGATTCGTCCGAGAACATGACATTTGACCAAGTTTCAATCGTCTAATCTGAGTGTTCTCGTGCATAAATTTGTCTTGCTATACGATGGTGCCGTTCGAGTTTCGGACCATTTGCGGGTCTAAATGGTTTCAAATTACCTTCACAAAGTCGCCGTTCAAGCACTAGGGTTGCTTTCACCAAGCCCTAAAAAATGTTGAGTCAATGCTGTTCCCGTAAGAAATCGATTTCGCAGCATAGTGTTGACTAGATATCGATCTTCCCGTTCCGTTGTACACCTGGGTCTGCCTGTTATTGATCTGCGTATCTGAGACTTTTTATAAACACATTTTATGACAAAACAAAAACAAAAGCAAAGACAGTTGCGAAAATTAGAATTTCTAATTTGAGAAAAAAGCGATCATTTTGTTTATAACTTTTTTAATGGCATTACTTCACGTCAACCAATAAATTTTTATTCGTGTAATGAAGGATTATTAAATTGTCTATAAGGTTCAATTTATTTCAATACGATAGCTTTATTCGTTTTCAAGATATTGAAGTAAATGTTAGTGACCCGAAACTTTTGCTCTCGAGTGTAGGTTGACTGTACACACAAATCATGCAACTGGGTTTTTCTCCACTTGCTATGGTTCGATTGTGTACACCTACAGATGATAATGCAGGTAGCTATGGAAATATGATATCTTAAACCACATGAGTCCCATTTCCACTAGCATCCCATTACGAGAGTAGACCTGTGCCCCTAAAAGGGAACCTTTAGGGCCTAAAGTTTAGGAAAAGGCAGATTCATTCTATTGTGTGGTGAATTCCATGTCCTCACGTGGAAAATATTCAACTTAGTTATTTTTTTAGTTCACGCTTATCTATCATATTAATCACTATCTGTCTTGTGAATGTAGTTTTATGTATGCATTGTATGTATCCATCTGTATAAGTTTCTATGTAATGTACACATATCTCATATGTATATTTTATGTCCTAATGCTCCTATATGTTGATAATTACACCGCCTGTTTAAATCTGTTTCTTTCCGTTTTTAAAGGTTGCCTGGTAGAGATCGCTCAGTAGCGACAAGGCCGCCCGTTGCTTACCATACATGTCAATTTTCCTTACTAGTCACAGAACAAATAATAAGAGAAATAGAAATGTCAAAAGTACAGTTTAGTATTGAAACTAATGTCTCGAAAATGCTTACGTGCACTCAAACCACACTCAAACATACTTTCAAATCTTATTGATTATTGCTGGTAATTTCTATTTCTATTCCAAAGAGTAATAATTTCTCAACCAGTAACAAATTTAAAACTTAACAACAACGGTATATTATTAACAGTTTATTGTACAGATATATAGATAAAAATACATACGACGCGAGGGGTACCTCAAACTGGATACTAGCACAAGAAATTCAAAGTATCTTATTTTTATAATGACAGATGGAGCCACTTAGCAAAATGTATCTATTGTAATATATGTATCTCATATCATTAGAATGATGTTTTCACATATTATTTATTTGACTATCTAAATTTATCTGTTTGTAAATTGTCCCAATAGAAACTTGCTTGCTGTAATTAACAGCATGGTGTTAAATTGAGTCATCTCTACAGACTGTCCAAATTGTCCAATTATGCCATTGTTTTTCCACTGTCAGGACATACAGAGTTATATTCAATTATTTTGATATTATTGCAGGCAGCGAACCAGTTCTCCTCGGCGTTGACTTCAGGGCAGATGGGTCCTGTGATGACACAGTTTGGTCTCTCCCCGGAGGTGGCTTCTGCCGCCAACACTGGAGACATGCAGGCTTTCTTCAAGGCCCTCGAAAGCGAATCTAGCGCTTCCGACAGCAGCAAAGCCAAAGAAGAAGACAAGAAGGCAGACGAAAAGCCGAAAGAAGACAAGAACGACAAAAAAGATGGCGACGCAGGAATGTCGCTTGATTAATTAAAAAAATAATTAGTTTGAACTAACTATTTTAGTATGACCTGAGTTGCATATTGTATTAGAAATATTTTGGTGTTCATTATTATGGCTTTTAAAAAATAAAATTATAACGAGAAAAAAAAAGTGTAATTTGTGCGTTGAATAAGTTTTCCCCTCGGTGTTCCATTTTTAAGGATTGCGACAGCATGATAATGCTATCTTACTTAGCTATTAATAATACTAATATTGTCAGTGCCTTTTCACATGTGCCAGAAAGTTGGCTCCAGGTGGTGATGTGGTGATGAATGAGCAGCGTGTATGATGGATTCTTTCACTTTCAATTGTACCAGTATATTTTACCCAGCTATAGTACTATGTATGGACATTTTACAATCAGGTACCCAGCACCGATACCAGACAACAGACAACCAGTACGTGTGAAAAGGGGCTTAAAGTCTGTCATAATCTCCTGTAAGAACTTTTTGAAATACCAATCGTAACTTTAATGATTTTGTTTAGTACATACGCAATACTATTTTCTTTACTACGGTTAAGCGCCTTATTATGATATGACTTAAAATTCTCGGAAAAGATAGGGAAACCCGAATTCTTCGTTATCCATCAATGACGTACTTTTATTATTTCGATATCTCGGAAGCTTATCTCGTTATCTCTATGCTTATCTTTACATTGGAGTGAGTGAAGAGAGTTGTTAATACATTTATCTAGAAAATAATGCACGTATTACCATTTTCATTACAAATTAAAATCGAAGAATATATATTTTTCTTGTATAATTTTTTAACATTCATTTATATCCATCATTTACTTATTTATATCCTACTGAACTGATTGCGGTGGCTGGCATACGTCAAATTAGAAGTACAGAATAAATAATAGAATACCTTTTATCCTGTAAAAACAAGTGTTTTGGAGGGCGACTATGAATAATTTTTCGCAGGCGAAGTTGCGGGCAACAGCTAGTTCTAGTATATAGTAACGTATAAGGTAGTAGTAATGGGCTGTTTTCCGCAACTCTACTACTTATTGCACCTTTTATGCGTGATCGGCTGTGTATGTGTTAGTCAAACAAGTCCAGTCAGAACTCCCGACTAGCAGTTAAAGTTGGGAACTCCTAAATCGGGATTGATCATCGGGATAGCTTTTCTGGTCTGCCAGCATAGATCTATGTTTGTCCAAAATTACTGGCGCGTTCCTTGATTTTGTGGCGCCTTTTACCGCGCAGCCATCCGAATGTATTAGTGGGGTTGAATGTCTTGTTGATGTCCGAAAACCTTCATTTCCGACCCCCTCGAGTCAAGGACGTTGCCTCGCTACCTATCCACTGTCACCTTTTATCCATTGCACAGTTATTTGGAATATTATAGAATTGAAAAGGGACGGTCATGGCAAAGCTACGTTAACCCTTTATTTGGAAAAATCAAAAAAAGTTCATGATTCAAACCAGGTGTATATCGGCTGGTCTAAAATTCTTTTGCATACGAGTGTTTCGTAACATATTTTTTTGCACAACAACGTTTTGTCTATAAATTGAATTGTCTAGAATTTTTTGGTCGAATTAATATTTGTAGGTACGGTATAACATTGTTTTGTCGATTGTATTATAGTATAGGTATAAAATTGTTATTCCGAATATTTTTACCACTGATTTTCCCTGGAAAGCAAATATTCATATGAATTAAACGACTCCGAGACGAAGTCGACGGAGCTCCGCTATTCCGCCTAGTAAGGCTCTTCGCGCCTTGGCAAAATACTAAACTAACCTATGAATCATAATTCGAAATTTGATTTCCTGATAGCGGTTGCAACTAATTTTATCCTTGATGTAATAGGTACACTCACCTACATTCATATGTAAAAATGTTACACATTTTTTTCCCTTAAACATACTCATAAGAACAGCGAGAAAATAAAAACACTAATTATACCAAACAATTTCGACCTCGAAGGGCATCCCCTAGAAACATTACATAAAAATTCTGCATAAAAAAGAAAGTCTTGAATCGTGTTCATTGTGGCATACATTGCCAAATAAAGGGTAAATATTATACATAAACATTTGAAATTATTATTTACTTTTGCTTGTGAGATAGCCCTGTGTCATACTAAAGTACCTACTTACTGATAAGTTTCAAGATATTGCTATGAATTATACGAATTCGTAACATTTTAGTGGAAAACGTTGAACAATATACCTATCTACAACGTACGTATAAGTGATAACATTTCAACAGACATCGCCTTACGACTTGTGGTGTGGTCCGGTTGTTTCAAATTATGATTCGCGAAAATAAAGCAAAGAGATAAGACATGCTTCATTACACTGATAGTGTATTTATTTATTATAAATTTATTTATACAGCACTATCTGTGGTTCTAGAAGACATTATATTTTGCTGTTAATTATATTATTCTCGCCTCAAAGTCACATTATAGGTAAGTGACAGTCCTTTTCAGGGTTCCGTACCCAAAGAGTCCAAACGGAGCCCTATTGCTGTAATTGCGTATCCGTCATCTCATCCGTTACATGTCTTACGTTACAGTCAATCGGTTGGGGCGAAGTCTTCAAATTTTCTTAATATGTATAAGCATCTCGTTGAGCCACAGCATTACAAATGGTCAATACCTATTATTAAATGTTTTTAGGGGGAGGGGGGGGCCCATAGGTATAGCTAAAAGAGGGCGCGAAAAAAAATTAACCCAACGAGTGGGATGTCGATATTTAGAGCGTGTTCAGTAAATATAGATACATACTGTATTTATTGTTTTGAAAAATATTTGAAATATTAAACTTCCCAGTGACTTTGATCATGAAACTACCGTGAGACTCACTCAGTGACTACATATTTTTTAATAACAAATACTAATTATATTGACAAATCATGTTTTTTCTTTGAAATTGCATCGGTTTTTGGAGTCGGTTAAAATAACCCTACACTTCGTCCATGTTGTTTTGTTATTTTCCTTACTGAATTTAAATAAATAAAATAAATATCTTGGGCCTATTGACCTAGTCCCAAACTAAGCAAAGCTTGCTATACGTGTGTGTCGGTACTAGGCAACGGATGAACATTCTTATATAGATAATAAATATATATTTAAATACACATTAAACATCCAAGACCCGAGCACAAGTATTCATATTATTTATTCAAATATGTATTTGCCCCGACCGGGAATCGAACCCGGGACCTCAAGCTTCATAGCCAGATTTTATAACCACTTAGCTACCCGGTCGTCAATTTTTATGGTTTATTTTTATTTTGTTTGATGACAGTTATTTATCTAAAAGTGGCTATTGAGTAAGTGTAGATACGGCTACAAATGGTACGGCCATAAGTAGAACCCTGTGCTTTTTTGTACAAAACGAAGTAATCAATTATAGTACAATCTGAATAAGCTTTATCTTATCTTATCTTTAAGCCAAGGTGCTGCCGAATACTCTTTGACCATTACAGTCGTGTTTATTGCTCAGACGTTCCGATGCGTTCATAGATGTCATTGATAGGAGGTACCTAAAAAGTTAAAATTTTGCCACAGAACAGATAATAGTACCAAGTAATTTTGCTTGATCGGTCACGATACCTACTCAGTACACACATGCATATTAAACTGATTCTATCTTATAAGTAGATTTAACTAAGTATATAGCCAGCAATTACTATCAGCTAACGCTCAATTAGCACGCGGTTGAAATCCGTATGAATCTACCTACTTATCAATCATCACTTCATCGATGATCCGATTCATGACACGTCGTACTGAGTGGTGAGAGTCAGTCAATATTACTTATAGATAATAAATAGGTAACCATTACCAGATTAATTTGCACAAGTTGAATACCTATTTCGCAAACAGATCACTGAATCGAAAAATCGTCTTGACAACCCCCCAATGGTAAAATACGTATCCACAATAAGTATTAGGGTTAGTCGAGAAAAAAAATTCCCCCACTAGAGGCCGGAGGTACTTACTTACCTCAAAAAAAATTTTGCTCACGACCGGATGGCCAAGTGGGTAGAAAACCTGACAACTAAGCGACACGGGTTCGATTCCCGGCCGAGGCAGATATTTGTATGAATAATATCGTCACGGCTTGTAAAACAGCTCGTAACTTAAAATGAATAATTATTCTGGGTTAACTTTATGCGTCGATTTTGTTGACGTGATAATTTGTGATGAGATTTTTTCAAAGTAAGTAGTGACGATATGACGATATGTATGTTTGTCCTCGGGTCTTGGATGCTTAGTACGTATTAAGTTTGTATTTATCTATATCATTATGTTTATCCGTTGCCTAGTATCCATAACACAAGCTTTGCTTAGTTTGGGACTGGGTCAATTGGTGTCACTGTCAAGTGTCCCATGATATATATATATTTTTTAGTTTATTTTATTTTATTTTACCACTGTCGACGTGGCTGACTGATACCTAAGTATATTCATGCCAAATTAAAGTTTTCTATTTCTAACGGTCGCTGAACTTAGCCGCAGACAGACAGACGGACAGACATGCCGAAACTATACTTAAGGGTTCCTAGTTGATTATGGAACCCTAAAAATGAACGCGGTCGATGACGCGGCGCGTGTATGAGCTTATTGTTGAAGGTGCAATACATACATATAGGTATACGTACAACAATTTAATTGGCGGCAGTTGATGGCGCAGCGCGCAGCACGGTGCCTCGTTTAAATCGCGGCCATTCGCGGCAGCAAAAGCGCGGGCGACGCGCGTGACCTCGGCTCGGCAGCGAGCGAGGGAGCGGGGGGCGTTGGGGAATCCTTCTGGCGCCAGACCGGCATCGGGCGTCTACCCGCGCCCCACCCCGCCGCCGCTCGCCCGCTCCGGCCCACTCGAAATAGATGCACGGTGATTTACGCCTCGGGCATATGAATAAATATGTTGCTTGCCTGCCTACCTCAGCTCGCCGCAACATTGGCACGTCCGCCCGCCCCCGCCCCGCATACTTACCGAGCCATCTCATTCGGGCCGGGCGACTCGCACTCGCATCACAACGCCGCACCTTGCTTCACAATACGGTCAACTTTCATTTAAATAACCCAAACATGAGCCGTTTAAAGCTTTTTGTCGTAAGGCAGCTGGCATGTTATGTACCTACGTCTGCCGATTGGCATCGCTGTAAGTTGATGACGCGGTCAGTTGGCATTAGTTAATTGAGCCACTCGACGAGTCTATTCTCAGTACATAATAGTACACATAGTGCATACATCTTTTTTTTTTCAGAGCCATGTTGCTCAAGAGAAACTGTCTTAAATTCTCAAATTCTAAGGTGGAACTGTTTATGCTACGTACATTTTATCTTACTTAACTGTCTAGAAAGTCTAGATTAAAGCAAGAAATAGCTGACAGCTGTGCTAAAGCCTCTCGCAACTTACGCACTTACATATATTCATGTAATTAAGTTCAACCAACATACGACCTGTACTAGTGTAGTAAATTTGGGCGCCAATCTTCTTATAATAAATTGTAAGGTAAGAAAAAGCGTCAATATCTTCCATTTCCCAACTACATATATTTTAGAAGCTTTTAGGTCTCTTATTTATTCATTCAGCTATGGCTGTGAGGAACACCTGTTGCTTATGAATTTATATTCTGGCTCAAGTTCTTTTTTTTTTAATTATTATTTGGCACGGTTTGGCACCAAAAAGAGTAAAAATGGATAAAAGAGAAACTTTTCAAAAAAAAAAAAAAAAATGTTTGCCATAACTACACTCGTATCCCAGAATTGTAATTTAGTCAAAAATGTAGCAGTTAAGTACGTAGAAAGTGGCGCCCTCTTTCATTTTTTGCAATAATTTGATTTTGTAATACCTAGTATTATTTTAAAGGAAGTACCTATTGTAACCAAAGTGACCATAAAAAAAAAAAACAATTTACTGGGAGGGCTCCAATTATTAAACGACCACCTACACGGAGAGAATTTCAGAACGTAATATGTATTACATGTGGAACCTCTGAAGTAGAATGATTGCAAATATTTAAGTGTAATGAACAATTCCTATTCAGTGTAGATACTCATTAGTGCGTCGGGCGAGGCGGTCGGCTAGTTGGCAACATTAGCAGGGAACAAAAAGCGTTGCCGTACGACCGGTCCCGCAGGTTTCAGGGCAGCCAAGTAAGTACCATGCTCTCCACGTCTCGGTCTCGAGCGCCGGCCCGAGCGCCATTCCGTCCAGTCCCATTCATCATTATTCACTACACTCACTCAGTCCCATAAAGTTTAATTGAAATATACCTTCCTGTGATCCTCTCATGCAGTTTCATACCATGCCCTTAAATGATTCAGACTTTTTTCCCTCACTTGAAATCCTATCCTTTTTTAAACACCCAAAAAATTAACAACTAAGTACAAGGATTAGATAGGTACGAGTATGTAGTGTTACGACAGCTCGGAGAGTGTAACTTTGTGCTGAACTACTCTTTTAGATTTGAAATCCAACATTGGTGAGTCAGGAGGATCTGGGACAACATTTTACATGCTTAGGTCATATACGTTCAAACACCTTTAGCGAAGATGTATAGAACTAAAACAATCCACTTTATCCTATCTTGGAGTTTTTCTTTCTAGTTTAGGTTAGCTTGAAAAAATTCCTCTTAGGGATAAGTTCGCCTTTGTACTCTTTGTTTTGTTGTTTACTTTTTGTATTATTTTGTGTTTTATGCACAATAAAGTTTTTACATACATACATACATACATACATGCAATCCTCTTTAATGTTAGCAATTTGACATTGGATCTAACTAATGCCCACCTTCCACTGTGAGCGGGCCGGACTCGTTTGACGTATAACGATCGGGTTCTTTATATACTTACATAATTAACAGAATCTCTACGAAGTTGATCTTAGCAAATTAAAATGAGTCCGCTCACAGTGGTAGGTAAGCATATTAATACTTAGGTTAATTTTGACCTCAGCTAAAGTTAACAAAACCAATTTGTACTAGTACCTAATCGATCATAAATAAACTGGCAGTATAGATCGCCAATCCCTTTTGGCGAGCGCGGTTTATTTACTCGCAAACCGTAAATAACAACAAGGTTGTTATGTTCTCTGGCGTTTGTGCAACGAACCGCGCCAGAGCGTTGGCACGGCGGCAGGTGCGGCCAGTAGCCCTCCGAGCCGTGCAGCCTGCCTCCTGTCTGCAGGGCTACTCCGAAACTCGAAACTCGAAGTTCGTGTCGTGCAGTCCCTCTGACACTTACACTATTTAATACGAGAGCGAGAGGGACCGCACGACACGAACTTCGAGTTTCGGAGTAGCCCAGCTGTTCCTACTGATTCTGGCTTGTGCAACAAAAATACAAATGGTTCCGCTTATATTTTTATTATGAACTAGCTTATGCCCGCGACTACGTCTGCGCGGACCTAGGTTATCGCGCGGTGGCGCCCTCTACCGAAATAAAAGTATCCTATGTAGATCCTTGGGGCTTAAACTATCTCTATACCAAATTTCATCAAAATCGGTTCAGCGGTTTCGACGTGAAAGCGTAACAGACAGACAGACAGAGTTACTTTCGCATTTATAATATTAGTAGGGATATACAAATCAAATAAAGATATGGTATTGCAACGTGATAAAGCTTTAGTGAATTCGCCTATCACTTCAACAGCTCGTGACAGTGTCATGATACGTGCAAATGTAGGTGCCTACTACTATTGTCGTACAGTATATAATTATGTAAGTGTCGCAAAGGTCAGCGGGAATACAATGGCGGCTGACCCTCATTGAATTTATCATATAATTTATTTACCCTATCCATCGAACTAAAGAAAAAGTATTCTACGCTTTGTGCGCGTGTGCGTAGCGCAACTAGATTTCTCGGCGAAGTTTGCGCTTGTGTTATTCGTACTGTGCACCTGTATGCACATGGTGAAGCGTAGTTTTGCCGGCTCACTCAGTTCACAAACTCCGATTTGCCGTTCTTCCTTTTTTTGGTATGATCTTCCCCAGACATGATATCATGATGATATGAACAATTCCGTGATCTACCCCCAACTAGCTCGCGCCTGGTTTTATGTCCGTAGTAACTCATTGCAAGACAATATTTTTCCATCATCATCACTCTCCGGATCAAAACGTGACGATTGTATTGTTCTCAGATGCTTAAGTGGTTACCAGGGCGACGCAGGCTGTCGCGTCGGGTGGGCGGCGCCGGAGTGTCGCAATTATTTTGTTCCATGACGGTGCTGACGGCGTTGTAATCGTTGTTGTCTATGTTAGGGATATCTTAGGAAGCCTTGAAATCGACTGAAGGGAAAACAGATATTTTAATTCAGGAAACACGTTTTTTGTTGTAATCTTTTGAATTTCCTTTTTTTGTACAATACAAGTAAAGAGTATAAACAAACAAAAGGGAATAAAGATAAAACATTTTAATTCCAAAGTTCCAATTCAATTTCAGGAACCGTATTTACCTCCTGAGGCCCACGTGAAATTTAAATTATTAGAGTGAAACATAATGTCAATAACCAACAAAAAGTTGGAAAACCCCCGACCCGTTTAAGAGCTACGGTGTCACAGACAGACACAGACACACGTACCGATCAAACTTATAACACTCTTCTTTTAGCGTCGGAAGTTAATTAGTTAAAGTTCACATTTGCTTTGACGTATGTCCTAACTTTAGGACGTTGGGCCTTGCGAGGTTAACACACCTACGGTTTTTAACTACGGGTAGGTAACCCGATTAATCTAAGATCATTATAAAGTTTCAGATCTTGGCAAAACCTACATCACCATAATATGAACTCAAAATAAAATAACATACATATTCCTGAACAGAACCATCCGTTAAAAAATATATTTAAAAATAAAACGAAGTAAACAAGTATTTTTTGCCAACAAAAAAACTCGTAATGAGCGAAAGAGAAGCGAGGTATTCTTGGAAATATCGGAATCGTAAATGTGAAAAAGTAAACTATAGACTGACGCGACGGGATGGCGGCGGCGCGTGCTTGGGGATATTCCGAGAATCCCGCGCGAGCCCAACCCAACACACATAGGTAATAATAATACAGCTATTTGCGAAGCTGCTTATCCGGAAATAATTAGTACCTACCAACTCAATTAACTTCACGTTGAATGAAGTACCAACGTTATACAGCCTTTTGTATAATTTGGAAACTTGTTGGCTAGGCTAATTGATGATTAAATAATCATTAGTAAATACTACATTTAGAATAGGTACAAAGTCGGAGTCGCGGGTAGCAGATAATTTAATCTAGATTAGAGGGTTGCCTTTATTTTACTTTGACTACTCTAGTCCAAAAAACAAAACAAAATAATGGCAACCCTCTAATCATCGACTTTATAATGCCTCTAATCTAGATTAAATTAGCTGTCGCTGTTTTTTAGACTAATCTAGTCCAAAAAACAAAAATAAAGTAAAGGCAACCCTCTAATCTAGATTAAACTAGCTATTACTCGCGACTCCGTCCGCGTAGAAGTACCTATGGAAAATAGTTTACGTCCTATTCTCAGACCTACACAATATAACTATAACTGAGAATAGGACGTAAATTACTAATTATTGACCGATTTTTATGAATCTTTTTGTGTAATTTGGAAACTTGTCGGCTAGACTAATAGTTGATGATTAAATAATCATTAGTAAATACTAATAATTTAGGGGCGTTTCACAATCCATTGATTAGTGTTAACTGACGGTTAAATATGATGCTGTCTCCATCTATTCCAACAAAACAAATAGAGACGGCAACACATTTAACTGTCAGTTAACACTAATCAATGGATGGTGAAACAGCCCCTTAGAATACAAAATTAGAGTACAAAATGTAACACACTAGTTTAATCTAGATTAGAGGGTTGCCTTTATTTTGTTTGTGTTTTTGGACTAGAGTAATTCTAGTCCAAAAATCACAGACTCCGTCTGCGTAGACGTATGAAAAACAGTTTACGTCCTATTCTCAGACCTACAGAATATACCTACACAAAAAAAAAAGGTCAAGCGTTTCACTTGCACCGTCTAAGGTTAAAACAATTAATCGTTAAGCCTAAATTAAAGGTAACAGTGTCATACATTTTGAGCTTGTTTTGTAGTTAACCTGAGGCCTTATTGTCTAACGCGCTGACGTTAGCGATCGCATTCACTATCTCTTTCTATCCCTGGCTTATAACATGTGACGGAAAGAAGTGGTGAAAACGATTGTGATTCTGGTCCGTGCAACACCCCTTAAGCCAATCAATCAAAGCACTATAGTGTGATATATCACAGGTTTATTGTAATGCGGTATGTTTATACTCTCCGCATTGATTATTTGTATGAATTCCTGAAAATTTGAATTAGCATGCGAAATATTTTCAGCAACTACTGCCAAATTGCGTAGGAATAATAACGTAGGTGAAATATTTATAGCAGTCAAGATTCTCTTCTGACTGACATGATATTCTTTTTTGGATTAGAGCCATTCGATCCTATTTTTATTTCGAACGTGCTAAGTTTTTATGCAAAGTAAGATTTAGTCTCAATGTTTCACAATAAAATTAAGTTTATCAAAACATTATTATTTTGCAATTATTTATCCATATCCATACCAATATTATAAATGGGAAAGTGTGTTTGTGTGTTTGTCCGTCTTTCACGCCGTAACGGAGCGACTGATCGACGTGATTTTTGGCATAGAGATAGTTTATGGGCCCGAGAGTGACATAGCCTAATTTTTATCCCGGAAAAATGCACAGTTCCCGAGGGAACAGCGCGCGATAACCGAATTCCAAAAAGCTAGTTATTACCAACTCTTATATATGCGGTAGCGCTTGCAGGATGCATAGGTAGTTCAAAAAAAGTAGAATGCTATGGATTCAGTTCGGTTGAACTTTTTATGTTTGTTAAGAGAAGTCTCTTCGTTCCATTCTCCATACAAACGTAGTCCCGGTCTCATTTGAAAACTAGGCAACAGAAGTAGATGAAATTTTGTAAGTATGGACTAGACGTAATTATCTATGCCTGTGGTTTTTCACCATAAGCTATTGTAACTTAGATTAGTCACTAAAAAGCATGAAAGTAGTTTTCTTCCAGTTTGATATTTTATTCTTCAGCTCGGCACGAAGCAGGAGGAGTGGATCTGTAATCGTCCGCCTTACTTAAACTATGGCCTTCCATCACTCCTGCTGGAGTGCTGGCTCATGCTGAGGCAACAATTTCAAAATTACCTACAGAAAAATATGTTCTATCGAAGGCATAGAAATCTATATAGCCATAGCGTCAAATATAATGTAGCTACCTACACATCGAACTCATGTTTAGTCGCATACCTAAAGGTCTTTTGTAGTCAGTTTTTGTTATAAGATTTTTATTACCTATCGGAAAAGGCGGGAATTTTCTATTGGCCGTTTTAATTACCAACACAACATCGGAAACAACTAGTCGAGTTCTGAAAGTCTGTCTCTTTAAGTCATAAACGATATATAGATATAATAGCCTGTAGTTTTGACAAAATATGCATACAAAAAAGGTTTGACTTTGATTTTATTACCTGTCTAAACGCTTTGGTTTGGGTCGGGCCATACTTTTCTTTGAGTACCTACCTACACTTATCTGGGAGTAATCTGTGTGTATTATATTGACGACGCTGCGGTCGCTTATCTTTCAAATCCACTTTTGCGAGCTTATCCAGTCGCATTGAAGTTTGGAATAGTTTGGATTAATACATTTATGTTACGTAAGAAGATACTAGCCAAAACTTCGCGTTGGTCTAGCTTTGTGCGCAGGGGCTACTGTTTCTTGGAAATGTTGGAATATCCAATGCGTAAGAGTGCACCAATTATCATTATACTACCCAAAAAAACTACACATAGGTACGTACACTACAATACTACTACTTACTAGATTGACTTTATTTGTGACTATACATAAGGACTTAATACGTAGGTATTTATAGTCACAACACATGCAAGAATGCTAATCCACCGACTACTGTTCGTAATTTAGCCAAATAATAATACACAGGTATTCGAAGTAAAATCGTCAATAATATTGTCATTAGTAAACCCGGTGAGTAGTGCGGTGCGGTAGCATGTTCGTAGACCAATCACCACCAAACCATAAATATACTCGTACAATGGTACACCAGGGCCCGATTGGATAATAAAATATAAGTTAATAGTATTAGTGACTTTGTATTGAAATTCACTAATATTATTAGCTTTTACTTTATTATGCCATTGGGCCCAGGTAGGTGGCCTCTTTCTACTCGTACGTACTAAGCAAGATGGTAAACAAAGTTGGTTTCCAAAAGCTTCCTGCAACATAAGACCCAATGTGTCAATACTATGGACTATGGACACCTTTAACTTAGAGACAGTGTAGTGTACCTACTAGGTGTACCTACTGTAAAATATGAGTTTTTGAATGACAGCAGGTTTCTGCACAAATTACTGTAAAAATTGATGATTATGTAAATAATCAAATCAAGTAGGTACTATAAGTATTTAGGTTACCGATTCGTAAATTTCCCGATTCGTCACTTTCATATTTTCGTGATAGGTCGTACCTAAGTCCGGCGAACAATGCGATGACTATTCGGCATTGTGGTTGTATAGTTTCCAATCACTAACGAAAACATACCTACAAATTACGTAATCCTGCAATTTCTTTTTTAACTTAATTTATTATAAACTATGTCATGATTTTATTAGTAGAATCTAATAAAATAATGCATGAGATAAGTACAATTTACTCTAAGTCGGCATGCCCCGGCTCCGTACGGGTACAATTTTCAAAATAACCCTTTGGACAGTCGGGTAAAAAATTTAAGGTTGCAAAGGCACTTCACAAAAAAAAATCAGCTCCTTTTATAAAAATTATAACCGGGCGAAACCGGGATGCGTCTACGCAGAGTAAATTGTATCTCATGCATTTTTTATTATATTGATATTTTTAAATTCGTAATCTTTTGAATGGATTTTCTTTCTTGACCTTCTTTTCCTGTGATACCCCTCGTGTTGGCAAGTGTCCATGGGCGGCGGTGATTGCTTCCCATCAGGGTGACCCTCATGCTCGTTTTCCCCCTCTGGTATATATGTATATTAAAAAAAAATGGAATGTCCGATAATAATTCAAAAGTAATCTACAGGTATTGAAATAGTCTTGAATATGAAATGATTTATTTGGATAAGGATTATTGGAAAGGTATGGATAACGTGATTTAATTTTGGTCGGCATTTTTATTAACATTTAAAACGTAAAAATGCGTAGTTATAGTAACATAACTACAAAAATTTGACATATGGTATCGCAACGTTTTTAGTAGTATATTCTTTATATCAAAGAACATTTTTTTGTTCTATCATCAATAGTTTCCCCAGCGCACGCGATGAAACATATTTTATAGAAAATTTTCTTATTGAGTTACATTATTGAAGTTTTAGTACGGATTCCTAATTTTTTTCTGGTAGGTAATAACTATAGGCTATGACACTTTGAATAAATCAAGCATTCTAATGGTGAAAGAATTTTTGAAATCGGTCCAGTAGTATTCGTAACAACATCTAAAAATCCAAATCTTTTCTCTTTATGATATTAGTACTTATAGATATGTATATGTATTCTATACTACATTTGATACATCCGCTATCTTTTATCATAGACTGGCCTTTTTATCAGCGTATAGAATAGATATGCGGGAACGCAAATTTTGCATGCTCAAGCGGCTTATCTAAGTCAATGCTAATTTTCACTTTCAAACCATTAATGCGATTATAAAATTGTGTGACATTATAGTAATACCTACATTACTAACTTAACATAGGTACCACCATATGCTCGCATTCTACATACATAATTAAGTGTTTCTTACAACGACGTAAGATAGTACATTCAGTCATCTTGTGTAGTTTTATAATGGGAGGAATGCAACTTTATTTATCTGTAAACTGGTTTCATGCGTAGGAGTGTTGGTACTCGGAAGCGGGAATACCTCTTGAACCTGGCGCAAGTCCAAGAGTCAACCCCGAGATTCCCGAGCGAGACCAACGACTGCGGCGACGCGCTGGGACTCTGGGACCCACGAATCAGACAACATTATATTAGGTAAGGTGACGCATGCCAAGTCTATTTTAGTTAATTACAACACAAATTAACAATTAAAACTAAAAGAACCAAACATTCTGAATAGTTAGGTATTGTACTGACCCCACACTTCGTGTATTAAACTTTGTGAATTTATTTTAATCATGAGTAACCTCTTTGGGAAAATTTTTTGTTTGAAAGTGGATAGCAAGAATGTCAAGAAAAAAGAAGGGGATTGGGGTTGTCAAGTGTCATGGAAAGAAAGATGTGCTAACCAAAATTAAATAAAATAAAATGTGAATTCTTTGATAACGCAATGAAAAGGCCTAGAAATCCATATATTAACTTAAAACCAATAATTAAAAATGGAGTACGGAGTTTACAAACGGTTTCAGTGAAAATTAAATAAAATCTAGTTTGACAGCCGTTGTATATTCGCATAGCGAGGTCGCTACGTATAGGATTTCAAACTCCGAACAAAACATAACACCCGGAGTTATAAGCAATGGATTACTAGGTCTTATCGTTGTGATAGAAGTGTAAATAGTTGTTCAATAGTGCAATGCTGCGTGTGCTGGTGACGTGAGTTATTTACAATTGCTTTTGCCCTTTAATATTATGAGTTTCAGCGGACTGAGTGGCTACGGGGAGGATAGTGACAGTCGCTGTCATCATGACGAGAGGAGGAGGGACTGGTTGAAGACTATGAAGATACGCAAGCCTGGATTGATGGCGTGTAAGTTGAATTTGAATTGAATTAAATAAATGTGATTTTATTGAAATATAATAATTATGAAAACGAAAGACAAATTACTCGGGATTTAATGGAATAGTAAACCTTGCTTATAATTAATTGCTCGAGCTTGCTCCGCGGTTAATACGCCCCAAAATACATAAAGCTTTGAATTGTGCGGTTCCTACAATAATATTTAATTTCATGCTGGCGCCGACGTCCAACGTGATGGAGATATCCTGGCTGGTTGTGTGGTGTGATGTGCAACGGGACGGGATTGGAATATTGGCGTGCGGTCCGAGTGCTGATGGCGGTTCCTGGATGTCCCTAGCTAAGTCCTTCCCTTATCCCAGTAGTTAACGATGTTACGACATAACAGCGTAGGAACAGTGAGGAGTATGGCGGGATCCTACCACTGTTATTGTACTCTGATTTGAGCTAATTATACAATTTGTAGATAGAAGTAAAGTACAGTTGGTCATAATTATATTATGATTTCCACGTAATCTGACATTAGTTGTCACAATTTTATAAATTTGAAAAACCGGCATTTAGACATAATATCTATGACATTTTGATAGAATGTCTAATAAATTCAAACCGAGATGGAACCGCGACACTCCTGGGATCTCATTTCAAATCGGTCTTTGGTTCTATACGAACGTATACAATAATTTTATAAATAATTTATCCGTGTTCTAAATTTTAAACATTCAAAATATAAAGAATAAATAACGCCAGTCTAAATTCAAAAGACCTAAATTTAAATATTTGAAATTTAGAAGTCAAATTCAAATGATCGAATTGATTCAAATACGGGTCATTACTGTTCTGTTCTGCTGGCGGTACGGAGTGTTACGAAGACATTGAATTGTTGAATATTTTTAATGAACATTATCTTCAATTGATTTAAACTATATTACTATTGACGGTACTGAAGTTACCATCGGTGTGTGGATACTATAGCGAAGAACTAATATATTTGTGGCACAAATCTAAGACAGTGAGTAATACATTAGTAAAATTAAAATTGAATATCAAAACTGCTTATATATTATAACATGCTAGAAACTCCAAGGTTAATGGAAACGAGATATTAATAATTGACTTCAGCTTATTGTGTAATTGTTTATATTTCCTCAATGTTTCTTCCAAATTGCCCTGCGTATTTGGCCTAACTTTACAAATAAGCTATTTGGACCTAGAACCGGGGTGTATCACGGTCTCCACAAATACCTATACTAAACCAGATTACTTAATTTTGTCACCATTCTAATGATTTTAATAGAAACCCAGATAGCTCGGGAAGGATAGCTATACAATTCTATACTTACTATTGTATCCAGCTGGTGGAGCGAATGGAACTAGTGTGCCACAGATACGAGTACTAATCTAGCTGGCTGGGTATTAATGGTCGGTATTGCGCGCATGGATACTGTACAAAGTACCCTTACAGACTCCACAAACCATTATGATCGACGTTTCACAATGGAGTCTGTAGATTATTCAAAATTGTGTTTGGGGACCGAGGGTCTTCAGATACATGTGGTCACCAGGGGTCAATTCCACCTCTGGCCGCTGAACGTTGCATCCTCTTTGTCGGACTAACCACCCGGCAATACGGACTCTGTCCGATGGGGTTGTTTACTACTCACTTGGCAATAGGGCTAAAGTGGGGTTGCGGTTAAACAAGGTCTAACGACTAATAGTGGCGTTGGGAGTCCTTGTGGGGCATGGGGGGGGGGAAGGAGACTTTCTCTCTTGGTTGTGGACGCAAATTGTGGAACGCGTCGTAATAACACAAACATGACCCCGAGTTGTTCTTCCTGACGCTAGTCTGTTAGAGGTTGGGGGGGGGGGGGGGGGGAAGAGGAGACCGTAGGTGTATAGGATAGTCACTCAGGAAAAGGTTAGGGATTAACAAAGCCTGCCTCGGGAGTGACTATGATTTTGTTCTCCACTCATTCATTTGAAGACGAGGTACGCACGTGATTGACATACGACATTAATTCAATCCCCTCACGAGGTGCCGAGGCAGCCCGTGGGGGAGTGACCAGTACGGTGACGAGCTCCACAGGCCCGGGCGGGGAGGGGCCCGGCCTATACGGCATAAATCACCTCTTTTTATATTAATTAAGTGGAAATATAATCAAATATAGATAGTAGCAATAATAATTTCTTATACTAAACGAAATAACTTTTGAGTTTCCTGTATGTATAACCAACGCTTTCTCAAAGAGGTAGTTACTCTACTAAATAGCCCTCTCACTCGGTTCGATCCTAGGTCTACTGTAAATTATTATACAACTTAGGGTCTCTATAAACAGACGATGGCCGTAATTATACTTAGATAAAAGTATATAAATAAAAATATAGTGTCTACCCCTATTGGGAACAGTACAGTATGCATTTGACAATAAAACACAGTGAATAAGTGTAATATGATACAGGTAAGTAAAATACCTAGTGAATAAATGCAAAATACGCTAAACGTAGTCATCGAGGAAAGACTCGCACGGAATCGCGTAATAAATAATGAATAAACATTTGTTTGGTCAAGTGTTACCCGGTTTTGGCTGACTCACGAATATTGTTGTCGCACACATAGGTACACATACCTACATCTGGCGTATTTTGGTCGTTGATATGCGAACGCCAGGATTCGCAGAGAATGACGCCATTCTCTTGAAATATACATATAAGCGCTTAAACGTATATGTACACAGTTTTTGTAAAAGTATTTTCTTAAACAACTTTATTCCTACACAATACGCTACCTACGTACGGTACGGAGACTTAGTTATTATTGTTTTTATATGAAAACCTATACTTACCTGCGTCTTATAACTCTTATTTGCGAATATGTACCTATTATCAACGGTGACGTTAATAATATCTTTACAAGAATGCTATGGTTACGAAAAACATAAGTTCTAGTGTAAAGTGTATAATCGTGTAAGCATATGGGGAATCGGCCCCAGACGTCAAATTGACTGTCATTTTACCGATTTATTGGCCCAGATATAAGATGCTATTACTAAAGATTAACCCTAAAATGCCACAGGTTTCAGAGAAGAAATACATGGTATTTATTTTATTTTATCCAAACCACGGAACCGATTCATTTGAAACTTAGATTGAAATACCTATAAGTAAGTAATAAAATAATTTTATTGTACAAAAACGATAATATCAAATTTTCTTTCAAAAGCTCCAAGACTTTAAAACTGATTTTAATTAAACTTTTTAACGTCATGTCCGAGACATGTGGACCTAAAGATGAGTTAGGATATTCGGAGTTGTAGGTTATGTGATGTGAATGTGGACACCGAGCCATTTTAAATATAAAAAATCTCGAATTCGCGTGTTGATATCAATCATTAAAATATATTTGATAATGTACCGAGCCTAGGTACCTACTGGAGTTTACAATGATAAATGACAAAATAAAAAAATCTCTACATTTTTTTCATTATTGGCTTATTGTAGGATTTGTAGGCATAGAAATCACCTCAAATCTCATACCACCTAACGCATAAATCATGCGGCGGAGTGTAATAAGCATACCTACATAGTAATGCGAATTGCCTAGGTAGTAGGTAATGATTCCATTTCACGCTTACGCGCAATAGCTACTTGTGGGATGCTATCTAGTTGCGCCTTTCAGGTTCCTCGAATGCTTAAGAAATATATGTATGTGTATATATATGTTTTTATGTAAAATAAAGTACTTTTTTTTATAGATTCAAGGTCTCTGAATCTGGGAACAAGACAACTGAGAAATTGACTACCTACCTAATTTCTTTATTGTCCAAGACTGAGGCCTGAGGACTGAGGCCATTTCTTTCTAAGCAAGCAGGTACTTAGTACTTAGTTTATTAAATACCTTTACCTACGATCAACTTATTCAGCGATTAAATGTGTGTAAGTAAACAGGTAGCCGTCACATAGTTGGTCTAGAAAGCCTAAGATGGAGATCGGGTATGAGGCAAGGTGCGGTGCGGGGTCCGCGGCCGGTCCGCAGTGACCTGGTTGCGAGGGAACCCCGTCCGCGGCGGGGAGGCGGCGGGCCGGGCACGCAACGCTCGACGCTCGGCCACAATGCTGCAACGGCACTGTTTGCCAAGTTTGCTTACTTCGAGCCTTTTACCAACACCTACGCGTCATTGAATATTTGTGCAATCGCTTGGCATGGCTGACCTTTGAATAATAGAAAACTGTCGCAAAATAGCGTATAATTTAGTAAACTATTGAGGAGTATCATTTTTGAGTGCTTAAGTTACTCGTTTAATAAGCGTCTAACTACTCAACGACGGGTTTCCCGCCCACGCGACTTGATGGCGCCCGGCCGGACCAATTCGTATTAAGTAGATATAGTTACGCTGTGATATGTAGATATTGTCATATTAATTACTTACTTGTGTTAATGCTAAACAGTTCAAACGTTGTTTATTTAAACAAACCGAATACGTAGATACTTAAAGGTACTAAATAGGTTTCTATTTTAAAATTCTTCCCAGTGCATTATTTTTTTACTTTAAAATGTTTCGTGTTTATATGCGAGTCATTAAATGGGTTACTTACCTACTTAATTCGAAAAGCTGAAATAGTATATACTTACTTAACTTAAAACGCTGACACAAGCATGCAAAGCCAATATTTTATTTCTTCAATGTTAAATTGGGTACATAATCTGATAAAATGCTTAAAGGACTTATAACTTAATTACATATCTTTTTAGCATTTGTTAAGACAAAAGATGGTCATCCGGTAGTAATGGCTAATGGAGATAATATGTAATTTAATTATAATTAACTAGACTTAATTATTATTATTAATTACTCACTCGCTATATTTTTTTATTCTATCTCGTGTGTATAATATAAATTATTAAAAAACGAACCATAAGTAACTACGTAAAAAGTTTGTTAATGATTTATTACAAAACTAAAATTAGTTTGGCAATAACACAAGTTGTGAGATGATAGGTATCGCGTACTCGTCCACAAACATTATGGCAGATGATGCTCCCCTGGCCGCCGCGTGGCTCAAGGCCGTGCCGTGACGTCGGCGGGCGGCGGCACGCGGCGCGGCGGCGACGGAACTCTGCAAGCAGACGGAACGCCGAACCAGCCTCGCCAACCAAACAACGCACGCAACAAGTGCTCGCGCCCGCGCCCCCGCATCTCGCGTGCCTTTCGCGGAACAGCTGTACCTAACAGGTACCAAGTTCTTTTACTTCCAACGTCGTTGGATACCGTTTTGGATGCTTGTTATAATTTAGTTACCTATGTAGTTCATTTCTTAATCAGACGGGTTGACGAGATAAACAAAAATGGTATGTCAACAATTAGAAATATTTGCGAGAATTGCGCAACTTGAGTTGAGATAACAATGCCGAATCATTTAAAACAAATATGAATTCCTAAATAACATTTTCTGTTACAGCACACTTAAATTTACGAGTTACTACTATTAAGTAATACCATGTAATACGTATTAGAATTTCAAGAGGCAATTTGGTAGATCCTGTAAGCAAAGGTTTGGTGTGGCAGACTATGCACGATGTATCGAAATCTTATTATGATGTTAGTATGTTCATATATTTACCTTCCTATATTATTTATCGTGCGTGGATTCATAATTTTTTGAATTGATCAGTGCAAGGTATCAAACAATACCTGAATAAAAAATAAACTGATACTTAATGGAAACCAGATGCCGTATTGCCTAAACGTTTCTAACGCTCGCGATTGAAATCAAATGACAGTTTTTGTATGCGAAATCTGTCATTTGATTGCGCTCGCGAGCATCAGACACGTTAGGCCTCAGTTTACTGGACACGAGAGTTCCATAAATATACATATTTATTTATCTTTTCAGTGCACACTAAAACGTCTTTCAAGTACTTAAATCAAAATTTGTAATCTTTATTCAGTCGTTCAAATGAAAAATTCGGGGTAGAGGGAGGGGTTTTACCAAGAACCCATTCCTCATCTTTTGTAATATGAGGAACATACTTATAGTATTTGTTAACTTGGACTTTGATTCACTGGGATCATATGTCTTGGTCTCACGGCTGATAATATTGCATAATCTCGAGTGATCTTACTGGCATAAAATAATTGACTATAGTTTTTCCACTTTTTATATTTTTCGGTTATTGCTACGTACTACTTTTATAAAATACTTTTGGTTTCTTATTGAATTGCCTAATACTACAACAATTAGTAACTACTACTATTGTAGGTCCTCGTTATTGCATATTCATTACTTTTAATTTACCTATATTTTTTACACGTGGCAAGAATGACGTTACAGAAGTAAAAATATCCGTAGTCAAGCTCATTTTACATAATATGTTTTGATGCATTCTATTGATGTTATTTATTATCCCCATGAGATTTTGAAACCTTGTTCGGTTTTGGTACAGCTTGTTTCCTGACCATGTTGTTCACGGCGCAATCAAACGCTGCTATCGGCGGCGCGCATGCGTCATCGCCTCCGCTCACTGATAGCGCCAGCCAGCCAATTATCATTGCAAATAATGTATTTATTCAGGCGGACCGATCGCGAGCGCCGGAGCACTGTGAAGTTTCTCCACTGAATGTTATCATTCTCATTTCTCATGTATAGGCACATAGATTCATATCCAAAATGACGCCAGCCAGGCTTGTTTATCTTTAGGTAATTTATAAGTTTTATTATTAAAGTAGGTACTGAAATTTGATAAAGGGGTCTCACTGTGCCGATAACAAGTTCAAGAGATACGAGTTAAATATAGGAAAATGCCAACTATTTATCACTCGTTTTAATATTATGATACTTATTCGACGTCAACAACAAGTATTTTTTATTCATTGACCTTTAATGGGGCGAACTGGAAGGCTAAGCTGCCTGGCTCTTTACTTTCGTAAATTGGAGAACGTACGATCTACGGAGCCAATACCCGTTCTAGTCGAGCGCAACCGTTACGAAATCAGTGCTGCATGAAAATTACACTGGCTCGCACTGCCGACGTCGATGGATGGGTAATAGTAATTATTAGTTCCGCAATCAAACTGGCAGCGTTGCAGTAAATACCATTAATAATTATCAGGTAGGTACCTATATTTACGCGATATTACGCCAACTATATATATCTTTATTTAAAACCATTATTTTTAGCTAAGGGCTAAGTTCGTTTTTAAATAAATTCAATACCTAATGATTTCAGAAACAACAAACGAAATTAAATAATATCTTACATTCACAAAAACGATACCTATTGGCGTTCGATCACTCTCGAAACTGCTTCATGGTAATTTTATTGAAGTTGCTACTGTAATCGCAAGTCGCAACGCAACGTTATAGTGTAGTTTACGAAGTATAGATATGTATGTATAAATAGATTACGAAGAACGACCGATCCGGTTATGTTGAAGGAGGGAGATAGATAAACGCGACATGAATCACTACTCCCAAGCGAGCGCAGGCAAGTCCGTTCAGTGCGCGGGGCGGCGCGAGGGGCGCGGGGCGCCGCACCGCCGAGCACGACGAAACGAACGACAAACAGTTGGGTTGCCCGACCGACGGAACAGTCAGTCATCCGCGCCCACGACAGAGCGGTGTGTGCTGCTCGTGACCACAACCAACAACCATCCCACTACAAATTACGATTTGTAGACAAAATTAATGATTACCTATTCGAAGATATTAATTCGCGAAAAAGAAAGTGGCGTTTGTGTCGGAGTATAAGTGAAGAGAGTGTGTTATCACAGGTGTGTGTGTGTGTGAGCGTGGCGTGGATCGTCGCGCAGTTATTAACGATGATTCACTTGTGCGCGGGTGAAATGCAGCCTATCGGACTTGTTGACATTTGTTCTGGAGGCGTAAACAAATGATATCAGAACGGCATACATATAATGGTGGACTAATTCATTTTTCCGCGGTAAGTTTACTACTCAGAAAAGTGTAATATAAATAAGACACTGTGATGGTTTAACACATGCTTATTTGATCAGTATCCTTACTTAGTGGAGTAAATACCTACCTATAAAAATCAAGTGCAAGTTCCTTTCAACTGTCTTCTTCGTTATAATAAACCTCTTGCACCTTGCGATGTACGATGCTACCTATTCAGTTGAACGAAATTACAAAAAAAAAAAACAGGAGGAACTTTACCGTATAAGAAGTTATCTATCAGGGAGATTGAATTGAAAGAGATAGTTGCGTATCTTGTGATGTCATGCTTTTCAAACGCATGGTTGGACCGATAAAAGCCAACATTCTATACTATTAGGTACTTTAAATCGGCTGTTTTAGTTTTTGTGCTTGGTAATGACAGAGATAACATATGATTCGCATTTTGATAGAACAATCGTATGTCTAAATCTTTTGATACCTACATCAACATTGAGCAACAAGTTCGATCATCGTGGAAGGCAATTTCAATGCCACAACCACAACTAGACGTCTTGATTGGACATCATCTGATAGGTAACATCAAAATTCATCATTCAGGTCTTTACATTTTAACAGAGTCCGCAGTAGTCTGCACACCATTATGTTAATTGACAGGGTGCTAAAATACAAACGAGCTTAAATTATGCGTAAGTAAAATATGACGATCTTATTTTGACATGGTTAATTCAAGTAACTTTTCGCCAAGATAAGAATAACTAAGCGTAACCTACTCTATTCACCGGAATTACGATGAATTGCATAAATGAAATAATTCTAAGTCAAACAAGAATACTTATTGTAATCATTAAAATCTAATTTGTACGAACTATGACGCCGAACGGGTTTCCTAGCTGGTGCGGCGTACCTTTTTGCAGATTGGAATTAGATAGGTAGGGGCAATGCAAGCTGACGGCCGACACAAGCGTCGCCAGGGCCGCCTGGCCAGGCGCCAGGCCGGCGGGCGGCAGCCGACCGCCGGGATTCCTTTGTCTCATTACAACACTAGTGAGCTGAGCCGCCGCCCCACCTCGGCGGACAGGCCCACCTTCTCTCGATTCTGTACTCTAAATGTGTACTTTATACACTATACGATGAGAACTACTGATTATTGAAATAAACATACAAGTTGACTTTATTTCAGTATTTTTTTAAATCCAGCATAATAATATAACTTTTAATAATATGAATTATTAAGTACCTATTTCAAGTAGTAACAAAGAATTTAAATTAACTATATCATCGCGAGAATGTCCATTATCAATAGGAGGTACTTAGTTATTTATCATTGCATTTTTACCATGAAACACACATTGGCACTGAGTAATTCCAATCGTACAGGCGCTTGTGTGTGTAGTGCGTAGGCACTAGCGTTTATTCGCTTGCTCGTTCTGAAACGAGTGGAGCGGCTTGCTTGTCTCCGGTTCTCAGAAATTGTAACGCCTTCTCAGAACGCACAAACTTAGTCGTCCACAAACGATTTGACGCGGCGGTGAGTGAGCCGTGGGCGCAAAATGAGGTTGGTTGGTTTCCACAGTTCACTCTTAACAAATGCCACTAATAAACTAAAGTGAAAACATATCTACAAATGATAAAAATGTCATCTTGCATTGCACAGCCCAGTCAGTCAGATATTTACAATTAATGTGTACGTAATAACATTGCCTAACGCGCGCTAAGCGAGTTATGATGTCATCTATTCCAATGCTCGTAATTGGTTTCCTCGACATAAAATCAATGACAAGATTACGACCAAAGTAATTAGGTCTTTAGATTTCAATTGGGTACATAATAATGTTTATATGAACATCTTTAAAATAAATTGTCATTAATCAGAATCATAGTAGATAATATTTTTAATTTATTACGCTCCAGTTTTAACGCTTATAACTTTAACTTGCAAATGTATCAGGCACCAACCTTCATACGTATTGTTATGTTAGTCACACAATATAAAAGATAAAGACAGATAGCAGAAAGTAGCAACGTTCGGCGGGGATATCCTCATCCGTTAGCATAAGATGTGCCTACGTCACGATGATGTCACGCCGCACACCAATAGAAATAGCCCGGCACATGCGCGTTGCGTCAACTCGTTCACCGCAGCACACTGTTTTGTTGACGATTGCCTGTCGACAATTACTATGAAGTCTGATTGTGTTGACTAAGACTGATGTAAAGACAACAATATTTTGTTTATTATAATCGTACCTAACCATGAAAAAGAAAGCTAAGATTTATAAATTGAGTATTAACTATGTTGAAAATGTAACGTTACCTAAATTTTTTTAATTTAATTTTTGTTTTTTTTTTTCAGGTACGAAATTCGCGGGTAAAATGCCTCTTACCCAAGAAAAACGTTTGGATAACAACTTCACCAATAACAATGACCACAGCTATCTGCATAAAAAGTTTAAAAAAATGGCATCGACCATTACAGTGTTCCCGGTTAACACTTCCAAAGTCGGAGAAGTCAGACATAAAGACATCAATGTAGAAGAAACGGCTCGGAATTGTTACATTTCTAATGGGAGCATTCAAGCAGCCCACCCGGAAATAGAGAAGATAAAAGGAAGTCAAAATGATCAGAACTCTGCAGTAAAATATGTACAAACTAATGTTAGTGATGAGAATACTAGAATAAGTGATGTAAATAATAGTGATCAAGTATCTGGTAAGACCAGTTTTAATGATGAATTTTCAAATAAGACTGAGAACCTTGAAAATGATTTTAGAGATGTTCAAAGTGGAGCAGCAGGTGGGCGATATATATGCCCATACTGTAAATTATCTTGTGCCAAGCCTTCAGTTCTTCAAAAACATATCAGAGCTCATACTAACGAGAGACCTTACCCTTGTGTACCTTGTGGTTTTGCCTTTAAAACAAAATCAAACCTTTATAAACATAGAAGATCCCGGACTCATGCGTTAAGATTGCAAGGAGCTGACGTGCCTGCCACTATTAATGACGAAGACATGTCCGGTGGATCCGAAAGCGACACATCCTTACCCCCTACTTCTATGTCGGATTCGGGACTAGATGCATCTATTATTCACTTAGATAATTCGAGAACGTATGAATTTTCATCTCCAGAGTTGACAAACGATCGCATTACGCCTCCTGTGGGTGCGGATGTTTTACAGAGTGATATGAGTAAGTCAAAAATGATTTATAAGCCAAAATTTCGCGCAGCATTTTATCAAGAAGCAGAAGAAAAGGATAAGTTAAAAAAGACGATTTCACCAAACGCCGATTTTCTTACCGAACATATCTCTAAAATAATATCAAATAATGAAGCTATCGTTGATGTTATCGAAACGCCGTTGCAGAAAAAATATGGAAAAATCAAACAAATCGCCGAAAGCAAACAATTCTTGAATGAACATGATATCAAAACGGAACCATCACCATTAAACTTGACAAAAAATTGTCATGACTCGGATAGTGGATTTCGGAAGAGATCACATTCAGAAAGTTTTTCTCAATCAGATCACCAAAAACATCCATTAAATCCAGAAGGCTCCATTATTAAAGATCTTCTCCTAAAAACAAAGTTCAACGGACTGGCATCAGTTACAGGAGAATTGATCGATGGATCACCACTTTTATATATTTGCCCGCTCTGTCAGATTGTTTATAAAAGCGCTGAAAATTTAGAAATACATAGATTATATTACTGCAAAGGAAATTTTTCCAATAACAACAGTACTATTAATGCTGTTCAGAAAGAAATGAGAGTTGGCAGACCTGAAAATGTGTATGTAAGAAGCAATTCAATAAACGTTCGTCTGCCAGAAGCATCTAATTCCTCAGGTAAACCGCAATTTTTTAACAAGTCGCCGCCGTTAAAAATCAAACCAGATAACTTGGTTATCGTTAAACCAGAATCTAATGACGTCATAGCCCCACTACCTTCACCTGGTCCTCTGCTTGGAAATACGAGGCTTGTTGATACAAGAATGTCTTCCGATTATAACCGAAAAGCAGATAGCTTAAAAGCTAAGCCGGTTATGGCTAGTCCAAAGAGAAGAATAGACAGCAGTTCCGACCTGTACAGCCCTAGATTGTCAGATAATGTTTCACCAAGATCAGCTGATATGTATAGTCAACCTAAGATAAGATGTATTGAAGCTAATGCTGTAACATTACGGTCAATGGAAGAGTTACCACAACTCGGAAGACATAATTCAACGTCCCTGCAAATGTTCGGTGGTGAAGTCAAAATTGTCCACCATTCTGGGAGCACTACTACTCTGCGTATTGAACCGAGTAAAAATCAACTGTCACCCATATTAATACAGCCAAATTTATCCCCATCAAAAGTGGGAAATGATATTGAAGCAAGCAGCGTTGTGGTAAGATCAGGCTTACACTCTGGTGGAACTATAGTGCATAATCCTCCAACTCCTAAAGAGATGATAGGAACACCGAAACCTCAAACTCCTAGAATATCCATTTCATCTGTTAGTGATATGTCCAATAACTTACCGAAAATTCACGATATAACACATTTCCAATTCCCGCCCCTTACAATATTTAATCCTTTAACATTGCCCCCACTTAGTCCATCTACATCTCCCAATGGTGCTTCAACGATTCTTCATGGAGGAAAATTAATACCTCATGTACCAGGAATACCTGGACCAAATACGCCGGGAACCAATGTTGCAACATTATCGAAAAATACAGATTATTTTAGTCCAGTAGCAGCGTCAATATACACTTCAACCGATAATGTATATGGTAATTTTATAACTGTTAATGGGCAAACTCCCAAGGGAGCTTCAACTGCCAAATATGAAATGAACAAAAATGAATCTATGCGAACTATTAGAAGTCCTAATTGCAGAACAACTAATTTAGATACGGACAAACATTTCCAAAAACAAATCAATTCCGACGCACCCCATTACGGCGCCACAGTTCCCACGATAAATATAAAAAATGTAGATGAACCAAACGTAACTTCCAAAACGCCCTCTAACGGAAAATCTGTTACAACAAAACAAGAAGGATCTATCAAAAGAAATTCTGAAGGTGTACCTAGAACTGCTGTTTTGAAAGAGAACTCTAATGTACTATCAGTAAAACCAAAATATTTTGACAAAATAAACGTACCCAGAAGTGGTGAGCCAAAACCACACATAGAAATAAGAAATTTCAATTTCGAGAATCTTATTACAAAAGCTGAAATATTTAATAATCAAATTCCGAGTTCAGCTGAAGTTCAAAAAAATACGAATGCTCAAGAAATGCCACCTTCCTCTACTCACAATGAAAGATCAGAAACTGCATATTTCCAAAAGAACGTCACTGCAAAGTCCATGGGAGACGATAGGAAACCAAAATTTTTAAGACCTTCAACATTGCCGCTGAAACCTGGTACATTCACGCCCAAGAGACATCATGGCATAACACCTAACGCGAACACAATGCCATTAGTATCCCCTGAAACTCCACGTCCTGCTAAAGCTTATGGACAATTGTACCTAAATGGAAATGCTTATACGTATTTGGGCCTCAAGTGTTCAACTAAAGTATTCTACTGCACCATAAATCGGCCTCAGCCGACCTATGTTCCCAATCAGCACTTCCTATCGATGTATAGTAATTGGCAGGTAATTATTGAACAATATAATTATACTACAACAAGCTTACGTTGTGAATGATTGTAGAGTAAATGTATTTATATGTTTACAGTTATTATCAGAGCTGACGCCAGACCCGCTGGGTCTCTCAGCTTCGTCTGCCATGTCTCTTTATGACTCACGTCATCGCCCGCAAAACGTGGCCAGCTCGGTGATTAAACAGGATCTTATACTGACGCATTCCTCGCAATGGAATAGAGTTACTAAGGATAGCAAACAGGTAAATTAACCATAATTACCGAAATTAAACGTAGACAGATTCTTTGTATCACTTCTGTAAATGTACATCTAACTACTATTATTACTGATATTAATATCATAATTGTAATAATGTCAACGCATTACCCGTACAAAATGATTTAAATTTTTTCTAGTCTAGGAAAGAAATAAACGATAACTAAAACTGCGTTATTACTATTTTCAGTCGATACTAAAAATGGATTCGAAGATAGCAGAAGATAATAAATTACATGTAACAGAAAATGCCATTACTCCGAAAAAGGAGTTGGCGGGAGGATTTGAAAGCAACGAAGAATATACGTACGTGCGCGGCCGCGGCAGAGGCCGGTACGTTTGTTCAGAGTGTGGTATTCGTTGCAAGAAACCGTCAATGTTAAAGAAACATATAAGAACTCATACTGATGTGCGCCCTTACACTTGTGTACATTGTGCCTTCAGGTAATTTCCTTGTCAGTGTTAGTGCTTTGGCTACAAATATTTTCATTATCTAATCAAAGGAATTTAACCTTTTTTGTAAAAAGGGGAAAATATGTTTTGAGGTACATTACCCTATCTTGTGACGTAATCGGTATGAATGAATTTTATCTGGTGTTCAGTTAAATGCGTTACTCAGTCTAATATCTACGTTAATTATTTCACAAACGAAGATACATTATGTTATACATGTACGTAATTTTAATTTATTTGAATGGGTTATATTTCCGTTTTCAGCTTTAAAACAAAAGGAAACCTCACGAAACATATGAAGAGTAAAGCCCATTTCAAAAAGTGTTGCGAGTTGGGGATCAACCCGAATGAGGGCCACGACGCTGAGGGCAGCGAGGCAACGCTTGGCTCCGGCGAGACCGACGACGATTCCGACTCCGACGGCGATGAGGGCAACGAAGGCGAGACAGAGTCTAGTGGTGAGATACTCTTATATTCTTTATGTATACGAGTAGAGAACATAAAATTTTATGTACGAGATTGTAATACTAGACTTTTATTAACGAGCTTTTACTAGTTGTTTATGTAGAGGAGTGTGTTTAAAATAAAACGGCCAAGAGCGTGTTGGACACGCCCAAGATAGGGTTCCGTAGTCATTACGAAAAAATCAAGTAATATTTTTCGAAGGATTTCGTGTTGTGTACGGAATCTTCTAAGTTTAGGTATATTTCATACCTTAGGCTGCTATTTACTCTTAAACTACTAATAATTCTTAAGCAATCTTAGCCGTTACAATTTTCCTTGTAAATGTGATATACTTACTACCATTCTGAATTTTTTGAAATGTCCATCCAATAGTTTAGATTTTAGAAGGGGGCGGAGACGCTTGATTTTAATGACAATTTGCACTTTAAAGTTCAATAGTTCAAACAGATCACTGAATCGAAAATTTTTAAAAGACCTATCCAACGATACCCCACAATATAGGGTTAGTTGAGAAATAAAATCGGGTTCGTATCTAAATATCGAAAAGGTATTTTTCTTAAGGCTTTCATTTTTTTATATTGTTATAAATCTAACCTAACCTAATCTAAAGGTTTCTATATATTATGTTGCCGTTTTAATGAATTCTAATAAGTTTACGGTTTCCGAAAATAAACCTTTCGATATTATGACCCATTCGATATTTTAACATTCAATATTCAGATGCGTTCCAAAAAAATCACCCCCACAACGTCTATGGGAGATGCCGCAAAAAGATTTTTTTTTATTTTACCACTGTCTCGGCGTGACTGATATGTATATTCATGCCAAATTACAGCTTTCTAGTACAGACAGACGGACAGACATAGCGAAACTATAAAGGTTCATATTGACTACGGAACCCTAAAAAGACTTTTATTTCCCAGTAGAATAGACATAAGGCAGACCCTAATTTATTTAATAAATGTTTCAGACACTGAGATTTGCAAATCCCGACTGCCGGAACATGAAGCAGCGCATTGTTTGCTCTCCCTTGGAGGCAGCAGGCCGGCTACTGCGGCGACGCCGGGCCTGATCACCAGCGCGAGGCCGTCGACCTATCCATATACACCTACTGGTCTTGAAACTACTACCTCGGAGTTGAGTCCAGATAAATTTAACATGTCCAGAAGCACCTCTGTAGACTCTCGTACAGATGTTGATAATGAACCAATGGACCTAAGCAAAAACGACATTAAAGTACCAAACGTCATTCCTGACATACCAACAGCTAGGGAATCCAGCGTACTAGCATCTTTAGCTTCAAATACAGCAAAACTTCCTCATAACCAGACTCACTGGTCGAATGGAGAGCCAATGCTTCATACATATTTGACTGAAAGAGCTCTTCAAGACTCCAAAATAAAACAAAGCCAGCTATCAAGTAGCTTAAATAAACTAAAAAAGGTTGAGCTAGAAAAAAATGTTTTGCCTGCGGGAGAAAATATCCAGGGCCTTGAATATTCTAATGACATTAATATGCCCATTTCATCTTCTCAAATAACTGCTAGTGTTGCTAAAATGACGATCGCCAGCGAGAGTGAAAATGTCACAACAGCGCCAGTTAGTGTACCTAAAGATGAGAATTTGACCGTTGTTACTGATCCTTCGCCCTCAAACAATTTGGTTATAGAAGTGAAAAGAACCCGCACACCGAGTAGCACGAATGCTGAGAACGCTAAACATGTCGTTTCCGAGTACTTAAAACATGCGCGTATAAATATGATTAAAACTTACGATGAAAATACGCACAATCAAATAGAGAAAGCTAGCGAGTTAGCTAGTCCAGAAGACAGAGACGACTTAAACATAGCTGATGCAGATACATTGAAAATGTCATCGATAGATCACGACCCTGTTGCCAGAAAAGTCGTAATCGGCGCAGGTGGTGTAGCATTTAAAGTGACGAAAGGGAAAGAGTTCGAGGGGTCTTCGTCTTACTCTCCGGGACGACTCATGGAGGACGGGCGAAGGGTATGCGACTTCTGTAATAAAACATTCACTAAGCCGTCGCAGCTCAGGTTGCACCTGAATATACATTACATGGAGAGACCGTTTAGATGTAGTGCATGTGCTGTCAGTTTTAGAACCAGAGGGCATCTGCAAAAGCACGAAAGATCGGGATCTCACCATAACAAGGTTTCGATGACTTCAACTTTCGGCGCGGCAACCTCCTTAAATCCCAGGCCCTTCCGATGTTCAGATTGCAACATCGCGTTCAGAATACATGGGCATTTAGCCAAACATCTCAGAAGTAAAATGCACGTAATGCGTCTGGAGTGTTTGTTTAAGCTGCCTTTCGGAACGTTTACCGAGATAGAAAGGGCAGGTGTCAGTTTAACGGACATCGACACGACGGACTGCGCGAGTTCGTTGGCAAGTCTACAGTTGCTGGCGCGTAAGCTGCACGAGAAGGATCCGAGTAAGTTGGAGTATCGGGAGCCCGGCGCGGCGGGTGCGGGCCCTACGCCACGGGACGACTCCGAGGACGAGGATGGCGCACTCGCTGCCGCCGTCGACCACGCGACCGTGACCGCGACCGTGACCAACAGTGACAGAGATATTGATGTGAAGACTATTGAAAATAGTGATGATCAGGATAGATAAAGGAGTTAATTATAGTGCCACAGATAATTAGTGCCAAAATTATATTAAGTAGGATATTTAATGTGCAATTTTGTTGTTAATTTAAGATGTAATTATTTGTAACGGGGTTTGACTCAGACACGTAAGAAAACGAGATAATACGCTTTAAATACATATATATTTGTATTTTGTTTCAATGTTAATTATGTA
The DNA here is from genome assembly GCA_037349165.1 of Choristoneura rosaceana. Taxonomy (NCBI): domain Eukaryota; kingdom Metazoa; phylum Arthropoda; class Insecta; order Lepidoptera; family Tortricidae; genus Choristoneura; species Choristoneura rosaceana. The sequence continues at coordinate 8,306,801 of JAZBNJ010000026.1, forward strand.
AAAAGGTATTGTAAAAATCTAAATTGAAATATTCTAACGTTGTTAAAATTGCTTCCTTTTTTATAAGGCTTACGTATTTGTAGCAGTAGATCTGATATTGAACAGAACATGTGCAGCAAATTAAATTAGTACCATGGCCATGAAACTTAACAGTAACGCAAGTGGTAACTACCTTTCTAAAATATAACTTAACAATAGACATATTGCGGTCCATGTTGTAAATCAAGAAACTGTTGAAATATCAAAGAAACATATTATAAAAACGTAAAATATAGTCATCGATAATATTACCTTGATAAGTACCATAAATATGTTTGTATATATTTTTATAAAATATATACCACTATGTATTTACAGTATGTAACTACTACTTCCAAAAAACTTTATCTTTAAAAACGATTGGCATATCATCTTCCATAAACGAAATTTAGATATACATTATTACAATCCTTGAAGAGTCTTCCATATCAAAAATAGTACTTGTGCTAGATACTTGTTGTTAGTTACTCTTCACTCGGGTGAATACATAATATATAACGAGCGTATTTAACTTTACATCTACGAATATAAGCTGCTAGCTGTATTTCTTTTGTAAATATTACGTATTTATTATATTACCGAATCATATCGAAGAGTGCACTTACAGGTGCCACTGAAATAATTTAAACGAAAAACATTAGCGCGGTCTAATGACCGGTCCGGACCGGGGGAATGAGTGCAGGTCTTAATTATAAGACAGTAACTTTTCTGCGAGTGGCAAAGCCAATTCACAGGTTCCTTTTAGAAATTTGTGCGCCGATCAAGTGGACTCGAGCGCTTTTTTATAAATAATACATAAACAGCTTTTTGAGACTATTTTAGATTATTCTATTACATTCTCCGTGAATTTTTACCTACCAAAACTGTAGCATTAATTTATTTTTTAATTTTGATAAATGGCGTTTGCAGTATGACATTTAATAGAGAGCTGTTACGTAGAATCGAAAACCTGTTTGTCTTGATACGTGATATAAATCTTAGATTACTGCAGAACTTGGGGGCATTTAATTGCCCTTTATTATGATCACAGAAAATCCATTATAAGGAATAATATCTGACCCTGAGAAGCATAACACTGCAAGTGCGACTTTAAAAAGTAGCTCTTGCAGTGTTATGCTTCTCAGGTATGGATATAAACGAAATTAAATGTCTCCGAGTGCGGTAGCTATGTATATAAAAATATAGCACTACGCTGTCATATCGAAAAACTATCAGTACCTACTTGACAGTGTGAATCACAACGTTATTTTTGTTAAACAAATGTTTGTATATTTTGAGTTGGATAAAGTTAGGGTACGTGACTTGCAATGAAAATTTGTTGAGACAGTTGCAATGGTGTCAACTCCAAAAGTCGGTTAACACTTGAACCTTGGCAGCAAATCCTATACATAAAGGTGAAAAGTGGTTACCAATAATTGGTGTCGACTGTACTATGTACTAGCGTGTAACTAAGTTATATTATTACGATTAAGGTAGGTACACCTTTATGGTGGCAGTGTGCCACAGTTTTTGTACACTTAGGTATTTTAAAGAAAACAGTCAACAAGATATGTAAAATAAACGAAATCCTTATTAATTTCTTGAAGTATTATTTACAGATTTACTACATTACAAGTCATTTAGTATGTACTATCGAGTGCAACGCTGCCTTTCCCCCCTTAGGTCGCGATTTGTTTACGCTCTTAGAAAGCTCCGGTCCCCGCTTAGAAACGGTTTTTTACGGTCATTTGTGACCAATACAAAATTTATTTTCTTAAACTTAACTGTGCTAGTATACCAAATAGAGTTCAAATTACGTTACAAATTTAGTAAAAAAACTGACCAGATGTTGTGACCATAGTCCAGACCATGCTAGAGAAAAAAATTTGCCCAAATCCATAAAAAATGGTCCTTTCTTAATTATGAGAGCTGATTGGTTTACTTAATAAGGGGCGGGGCAAGCAAAATTTCTGGTTGCAAGGGATTTTGTCGAAAAAGGGGAAAGGCAGCGCTGCACATGATGGTACCTACCTACCTATTTATAGAGAAAACCGGCCAAGAGCGTGTCGGACACGCCCGAAATAGAGTTCCGCAGCCATTACGAAAAAATTAAGTAATATTTTTCTAAAGATTTCGTATTTTGTACGGAATATTCCAAATTTAGGTATATTTTATACCTTATGCTGCTATTTACTCTTAAACTACTAATAATTCTCAAGATAACTTAACCGTTATAGTTTTCCTTGTAAGTTTGATATACTTACTACCATCCTAAATTTTTTCAAATATTTCCACCCACCAGTTTAGATTTTAGAGAAGGGGGGGACGCTCGATTTTAATTTTACAAACAAATCACTGAATGGTGTATTTTGACTATGAGTGAGAATCACGAAAGTTTAAAACGTTAAATCACTGAATCGTAAAATCTTTTTGGCAACCCCCTAATGGTTTTGAAAGACCTACCCCACCACTACAAGATTGGATGAGAAAAAAAAATCACTCCCACTTTAGGGTCCATGGAGGGTAATCCAAAAAAAAATTTTTTTTTAATTTGTACTATTTTTTTGGCATAATTTACATATAAGTATATTCGTGTAAAATTACAGCTTTCTGGCATTGATAGTCTCTAAGCAAAGCCGCGGACGGACAGACAGACAGACAGACATGGCGAAACTATAAGGGTTCCGTTTTTGCCATTTTGGCTACGGAACCCTAAAAACGAGTTCGATCACTCGATGATACAAGTAGCGGCACGAGAGTTTAGCGCTGAGTGAACCGTGGAAGAGATAGCTGCGCATGGGGGTATGGGCGCGGGGGACGTAATGCGACTGGAAAGCCAATCGGCGCTACGCACGCCCGCCCTTCCCCGTGTGATACCTTACTTTTGACTTCTGCGCAATAACCGTCAGCGCTAAACTCTCGTGCCGCTACTTGTACCTAACTAATCGCTGTTCACCACTGCACACACAACGAATGTGCATTTAATGAATACATAATACCAGAGGAATTTAAGATGTATTTGGTGCCTGCCAATCTCGATGGCTGCATGAGATGGAATGCCTGGTTTGCGACTTACTGTCTCTATTACTAATACTAGCAGGCTACTTTAAAGATACGGGGCCCCGAACTGAAGTTCGCCGATATAAGGTAGATAGAAGGGCCCCCAACAAATTTGCATCTTATAATAATAATGATAAGCCATTTATTTATAACATCTTTAAAGATTTTTTTTTGTACTTATAGGCATTTGTTTATTTTAATATCAGTGATTTCGGAAACTTCATTGGTACTCGTAGTCTGTCTCGTGGTCTTGTCTGATATTCTGTCAATCGTTCAAAGGTTAACTGGAAGAGATCCCTTTAAGAGATAAGTTCGCCTTTGTACATCTCATTATCCTGTGTTCTGTTATTTTCATGTGTTTCATGTACATTAAAGAGTTTTACAATACAATACAATATAGGCCAGTACGACGCTGAAAATGTATCCTAATCACGCCTGTATTCCCAAATGGAGTAGGCAGAGCACACAAAATCGAAACGTTACGCTTCGGAGCCACTTTTAGCAATTTTAGGTTTAAAAAAGATCTTAAATTAAAATAATAGAATATTTATACAATTTTTTATAAACTGTTTATTACTTATTAATTATTATTAGCATAGCAAGGCTAGGTAATTAAACAAAATTATAAGAAACTAAATTCTTCTTCTTCGTCTTCATTCCTCGTCTTCATCGCGCATCAAACACGACCACTGAAATTCCTGCTCAGGAAATTTATTGATTCAATTCACATAAACTAATACCATATGTACCATGGTAACCCATAGCTACCTTAGGTATGGTTAATAATAATATGGTTGATCTTAATACATCACCTGACAGTAAGCAATATTTATCTATGATCCTGCTTACCTACTGGCAGAGGACAGTCACAATAAAACATTAGTAATAAATAAGCAGGTGCCATAATAGCAGAACATGCAAAGTTCTGTAGATCTTTTTACTGCTTAATCTCTCTAAACTAAATTAGGTACGTTTAAGTCAAAATTTGGTCACAATCAATATGTTGAAGTGACCTAAATAATAATTTCGTACCTACAGGACTAACGATTATGATTATCATAAGAAACAAACAAAATAAAAGTAGCAGTTAGCCTACAGAACTCTATTGATGGGTATTAAAGCAAGCAATAAGCAAATATAACAAACAATGATATTCAGGGTGTCTGAAATATCTAATGCTCTAGTGTATCACTTGAAATTCCTACATTGTTATTCTGGACATATGAGCTGTGTGCCAATGTGTGGCTGGGACACCCCTTATAATTATCACTGCTTATTATATGATAAATGACTATTGCAAAAATAATAAACTTACCTTGCCCAAGTTAAAAAGCATTTCTTAATTTTAGAACAAACTTTTCCAGTGAGGTGATTTCTATAGTGAGTCAGTCAGGTTACTTGCGTTTAATTTTTTATAACATGCAATCACACATTTGATGCTGTAAGTAAACATTTAAAAGACAAACAACACCCCTGAGAACAAAGGCACGCATGATCAAGCATGTAAATGTTAAAAAAACTAGCCATGTAAGTAATAAAAATGCCATAACATTTTAAACTTTCGTGATATTCACTCATAGTCAAAAAACAACACAGAAAAAAAGTAAGTACAAGTGCGGGCAGTTCGAAAAACTCGCGCTGCTAGGCAAATTTGATACACCACACTTCACTTCACAGTCTACTCGTGACCACGGCCACTGCAATGTGTTTAGCGTGATAAGTCCTGTGTGTTGTATTTTTACTAAAAATGCCATAATTTACAAATAAAAAAACGAATGAAACTGGTTGGCCATATCTTTACTATGCATTATGTGCTCAATATTCTTGTTGTGCTTGCCATGTGGTATTTTATTTTTTGCATACACTTATTCTTGTCTAGTCTCCTTAAACTATAAAATGTATTTAATGTTTTTGCCAAATAAATGAGTACTGAATACTGAAATGAATAACTTGATAATGAATGACTTTAACAAGTTCATCTATCTTTTTTTAAGTTTCTAATACTTTGTAGAAGGTTCTTATGAAAATAAATTAAGAAACTTATGCAGAAATTAGAAAATTTGAGAAAACTTAACAACTTACAATTAGTCATGTGATGCAGGTTTTGATGCAACATAATGAAACCACAAAAAATATAATTTAATTGTTAGGACTATGGAATACAAGTGTGAAGCTGAAGGTAAAGGCTAGTCATTCATAATTGCTGGCCCATATACAACCCACTGCTAGACACACGTTTGAGGGTTAGTTACCATGCAACACCAGTGTGGTGTGGATCGAACTTCAGACATACACACCATTGAAATTTCGCAGGTGTATGTAAGTTACCTCACAATGTTTTCTTTTGCTATAAACCACATGGCATATTCCAAAAGAAATTTTACACATAAATTCAATAAAACTCAGATTTGCAATTCCAAGCTCAAATCCACCATTCTCTGCATGACAGGCCATAGGCTTAGTAGCCTGTCTAGTTAGTAGTCTTTGGTGACACAATTTGAAATATTCTCATTTTAAAACACAACCAGATTTTTTTAATAGCTACAAAGTTTATTTTGGGAATGTGAATATTTTGAATTGTGTCAGTTTCTTTCTAAGCGTGCAACATATTTACACATAATTTAAATGTTTGAAATAATTATTAATAGATCCAAGTAATAGATAAATGTTGAATTAGTTCCATCTATCCATGCAAAAGTGGTGTTTTACATAGCCTGTTAGTAAATGTAACAATGATTACCTATAAAATAGTAGATGTCTGACTGTGACTAACATTTCAAAATTTCCACAGGACAGGGAACCAGTCTATTTATTCTATAATTAATAATCTAATTCATTATTCTCAAAACCTTTTGATTAAATTACCACTTACCAGGAGCAGCCATCAACACACCTAGGGAAAAGATGAATAAAATCCCCACATGTTAGTATGATAATGACGTGAGTAGTGATATTGACAACCAGATGACCAAGTGGTTAGAGAACCTGACTAAGAAGCTCGAGGTTCCGGGTTCGATTCCCGGCCAGAGCAGATATTTGTATGAATAATATGAATGCTTGTTCTAGTATGTATTTACCCGACTGTTATCTATATATTGTATATATGTATGTTTATCTGTTGCCTATTACCCATGCTACAAGCTTTGCTTAGTTTGAGTTTTATAATATGTAAAAAGGATACATCTTTTAGTTCTCTTCTTGTACATGATTCGGTAGCCGCATTCTCTGCATCTGATAGGATCTCTCGGCTTAATTTCATTCTCTCTGTGACATTCTGTAAATAAATATTTATTAATATCTCATCCATCACGCATAAAAGTTTAACAAAATAAACAACGTTGAACATTAGCTAAACATTATGGGGTTATCATACGAACCTCCGCAAACGTATATCATGGGCACTTTAGTCACAGATTGCTCCTTGTTTGAACTGTCAGCCATTGTATATTATATATAAAACACTGAATATAATGCAGATGCGAGGCAACTATTGTGGTGTGTTGTGTGATTATTTTGAAATAGTAAAACACAACGTGATCTACGATGAAGTTGTGGTCTGCCCGTCAGTGACCAAGACGCCAAGACTACTACCGACTGCAGACATTTTTTTTTTTTTTTTGGAATTTTATGGCCTGGTTACTAGACCTTTAAGCCAAATCTTTATTTTCATGTTGTCATATCAGTTATTTGCTCATTGGTAACACCATTTATTAAACGTCACGTAAGTCATTCACTTCACAACACTTTATTTTCACATCAGAGTATGTTTGTAATGTCAAAGTTCTTTGAAAGTATTTTTAATATATTTAAAGATTGGTATAAAACAGTCCACATTTTTTAACAATTCACTGAGGCGGCGGGAGGGGTCGTTAGCTGATGATAACACTTTAACTTCACTAGCCAGGATTAACCTATCCAAAGAGTATGCCGGACAGGAAAAAATCAAATGGTCTATATCGCCGATACCTCCGCAGTTGTTGCATTTATTATTATGTACAATTCCAAGTCTGGTCAGATGTGCAGGTGTCTTAGTATGGCCAAAACGAAGACGATTGATTGTGGTGATAAAATCACGGCTGGGTGACTTGAGCTTATTATACCATGGTTTGACTGGTAAGTCTTGCTGAATGCTTCCATACCATTTCCCCTTGACTTCCTGATCCTTCTTCCAAAATTCTTGCCACAATTTTTGTATATCATGTTTAATGGCGGCATAACAATCAGTAACCGGAATATTTACAATTAATGACACATCTATCGCATTGATTCCATCATATGCAGCCTTATCAGCTATTTCATTGCCGGTTATTCCTTTATGTGACGGTATCCACATAAAAGAAATTTCCAATCCTTTTCTTCTATAATTGTTAATAATTTCTCTTATTTTAATAATCATGTATGATGTTTTAAAATGAACTTTAAAGCTTTCCAGAGCTTTAATTAGACTTAAAGAGTCAGTAAGAATCAAAAATTTATGGTAACTATTAGTAAATGCAATTAACTTGAGTGCTTCTAAAACTGCATATGCCTCTGCAGTAAATATACTACAATTACTATTCAGAACAAAGCTTTGAACAAATTTATTTTGAGGGTTATAAACAGCACTACGAACATAATTTTCTCCCTTACTGCCATCTGTATAAAGTTTGTAGTAATCTTCATTTTCACTTAAAAATTCTAACATATCCTGATTAGAGGTGATGGAAGCCCTAATTACTGAAACTTGAGGGAATAAAGAACTGAATGAATGTGAATAACATGGCCAAGGTGATATTGCATACAATGATGGGAATTTCTTTCTCATTTCCAGCAGGATGCGAGAGACTTTGGGAGCCTGGCCATTGAGAAGATCGGCACCTGTAGTCATAGGATCATGGCAGTCTAATTCACAAGGTATTATTTTTTTAATTATATTTTGATTGTTTGAAGCTAATAGCTTCACACTATGTCTTTCTGCCAGTAGTAATCTTCTCAATACAAGAGGCATGATTGTTGTTTCAACCTCCATTGCTCTAATGGGAGTTGAGCAGAAAGCTCCTGAAATCACCCTCAAAGCTTTATTCTGAACTAGCTTTTACCCGCGGCTTCGCACGCGTAAACTAATCGGTCTGGTAGTGGCAATTGAAATATCCCGTGGGAGTATAGGGATAAAAAATAGCGTATGTGTTATTCCAGACGTGCAGCTACCTACATACCAAATTTCATGACTTTTAGCCCAGCGGTTATTATTTCAAAATTTTATTCCTATCCCGTGGGAATATCGGGGTAAAAAATAGCCTATGTGTTATTCCAGAGGTTCAGCTACCTACACAACAAATTTCATGGCTCTAAGCCCAGTGGTTGTTATTTCGAGATCTTATCCCTAGTTATCCCGTGGGAATATCGGGTCAAAAAGTCACCTATGTGTTATTCCATACGTCCAACTACCTATATACCAAATTTCATGACTCTAAGCCCAGAGGTTCTTATTTCGAAATTTTATCCCTATCCCGTGGGAATATCAGGATAAAAAGTAGCCTTCGTGTTATTCCAGAGGTCCAGCTACCTACATACTAAATTTTATGGCTCTAAGCCCATCGGTTGTTATTTCGAGATCTTATCCCTAGTTATCCCGTGAGAATATTGGGTCAAACAGTCACCTATGTGTTATTCCATACGTCCAACTACCTACATACTAAATTTCATGACTCTAAGCCCAGAGGTTCTTATTTCGAAATTTTATCCCTATCCCGTGGGAATATCAGGATAAAAAGTAGCTTTCCTGTTATTCCAGAGGTCCAGATACCTACATACTAAATTTTATGGCTCTAAGCCCAGTGATTGTTATTTCGAGATCTTATCTCTAGTTATCCCGTGGGAATATTGGGTCAAAAAGTCACCTATGTGTTATTCCATACGTCCAACTACCTACATACCAAATTTCATGACTCTAAGCCCAGAGGTTCTTATTTCGAAATTTTATCACTATCCCGTGGGAATATCAGAATAAAAAGTAGCCTTTGTGTTATTCCTGAGGTCCAGATACCTACATACTAAATTTTATGGCTCTAAGCCCAGCGGTTGTTATTTCGAGATCTTATCCCTAGTTATCCCGTGGGAATATCGGGTCAAAAAGTCACCTATGTGTTATTCCATACGTCCAACTACCTATATACCAAATTTCATGACTCTAAGCCCAGAGGTTCTTATTTCGAAATTTTATCCCTATCCCGTGGGAATATCAGGATAAAAAGTAGCCTTCGTGTTATTCCAGAGGTCCAGCTACCTACATACTAAATTTTATGGCTCTAAGCCCATCGGTTGTTATTTCGAGATCTTATCCCTAGTTATCCCGTGGGAATATTGGGTCAAAAAGTCACCTATGTGTTATTCCATACGTCCAACTACCTACATACTAAATTTCATGACTCTAAGCCCAGAGGTTCTTATTTCGAAATTTTATCCCTATCCCGTGGGAATATCAGGATAAAAAGTAGCTTTCCTGTTATTCCAGAGGTCCAGATACCTACATACTAAATTTTATGGCTCTAAGCCAAGTGGTTGTTATTTCGAGATCTTATCCCTAGTTATCCCGTGGGAATATCGGGTCAAAAAGTCACCTATGTGTTATTCCATACGTCCAACTACCTATATACCAAATTTCATGACTCTAAGCCCAGAGGTTCTTATTTCGAAATTTTATCCCTATCCCGTGGGAATATCAGGATAAAAGTAGTCTTCGTGTTATTCCAGAGGTCCAGCTACCTACATACTAAATTTTATGGCTCTAAGCCCAGCGGTTGTTATTTCGAGATCTTATCCCTAGTTATCCCGTGGGAATATTGGGTCAAAAAGTCACCTATGTGTTATTCCATACGTCCAACTACCTACATATCAAATTTCATGACTCTAAGCCCAGAGGTTCTTATTTCTAAATTTTATCCCTATCCCGTGGGAATATCAGGATAAAAAGTAGCCTTCGTGTTATTCCAGAGGTCCAGATACCTACATACTAAATTTTATGGCTCTAAGCCCAGCGGTTGTTATTTCGAGATCTTATCCCTAGTTATCCCGTGGGAATATCGGGTCAAAAAGTCACCTATGTGTTATTCCATACGTCCAACTGCCTATATACCAAATTTCATGACTCTAAGCCCAGAGGTTCTTATTTCGAAATTTTATCCCTATCCCGTGGGAATATCAGGATAAAAAGTAGCCTTCGTGTTATTCCTGAGGTCCAGCTACCTACATACTAAATTTTATGGCTCTAAGCCCATCGGTTGTTATTTCGAGATCTTATCCCTAGTTATCCCGTGGGAATATTGGGTCAAAAAGTCACCTATGTGTTATTCCATACGTCCAACTACCTACATACTAAATTTCATGACTCTAAGCCCAGAGGTTCTTATTTCGAAATTTTATCCCTATCCCGTGGGAATATCAGGATAAAAAGTAGCTTTCCTGTTATTCCAGAGGTCCAGATACCTACATACTAAATTTTATGGCTCTAAGCCCAGCGGTTGTTATTTCGAGATCTTATCCCTAGTTATCCCGTGGGAATATCGGGTCAAAAAGTCACCTATGTGTTATTCCATACGTCCAACTACCTATATACCAAATTTCATGACTCTAAGCCCAGAGGTTCTTATTTCGAAATTTTATCCCTATCCCGTGGGAATATCGGGATAAAAAGTAGCCTATGTTCTTTCCCAAGGTCTATTCTATCTCTGTACCAAATTTCATCCAAATCGGTTCAGCGGTTTTGGCGTGAAAGCGTAACAGACAGACAGACAGACAGACAGACAGACAGACAGACAGACAGAGTTACTTTCGCATTTATAATATTAGTATGGATAATGTCTAGTCTATGTACATAATTACTATCTAAGTAAGCTAAACAACTATAGTCAAAATGGCTTCTAACTATTGCTTTATACAACATTGAAAGTATCTTTGGGTCTGCCCCCCAAGATACTCCCGCTAGACACCTCATAATATTTAGCCCTTTTGTGGAGTTTTGAGATATATATTTTATATGTTTTTCAAAAGTTAAGTTATTCTCAATAACTATGCCTAAAAATTTATGATGGTTAACTTGGGAAATTACTTCATTATTGAATATAATATTATTAGAAGGAGAGTCCTTACTAAAAATCATAGAGCTGCTTTTAGTTGGATTAATTTGTAGGTGTAATCTGTTATGGTAAAATAAATGTAGTTCCTTAAGAGCATAGTTAATTTTATGGATGGCTATGTCTACATCATAATTGATACTATATAGTACAAGGTCATCAGCAAACTGTAAAATATTTACAAAGTCTGTATTTACATATTTACAAATCTCACTAGTATACAAATTATATAGCAAAGGTGACAGAATTGCACCTTGCATAGTGCCTTTAGACACAGATCTTGGGCCATGTATTATATTATTATGTTTCACATATAATGTTCGGTTAACTAGAAATTCATGCACCCACTTGGCAACTAACCCCAGTATTCCCAAGTTAGTTAACGCCTTAACTAATATTCCAGGATGAACATTATCAAATGCTCCTTTGACATCCAAAAAAACACATGCAACACTAACATTACTATTTTTTGCATATTTCAGATCTGTTATAAGGGATAAGAAGCTGTCTGCGCAGCTCCTACCTCGTCTGAATCCATATTGAACATGCGGAATAATGCTATTTGATTCAACAAACCAGTCGAGGCGACATTTTACCATATTTTCAAAAACTTTACCAATGCATGATGACAAGGAAATAGGCCGATATGAATCAGCACAATCTGGGGACTTATCTGGTTTGAGAACTGGAATCACGCACTGAGTTTTCCACGGCTGAGGAATTATTTGTTTTGACCATAGTGCATTGAATATATCTAATAAAATATCTTGTACAGATGAATCCAAGCTTTTAATTAGTATGTAGGGAAAATCGTCTAAACCAGGGCTTGTATTTTTACGTGATTGAAGGCTTAGTAAGAATTCATTTCTTGAGAAAGGTTCTAACAGAAACTTGGATTTCTCATTATTATTATTAAGATTAAAGTATACATCTAGATTGTCGAAACTAACTGTGCTGTCCTCTGACAACTTATCTAAAAAGGATGCGATAAACTCATCGTTGTATGATTTGTTTTTACTTTTATTCATACCTTTAAACATTTTTATGTAATTCCAAATAACGCTTATTGGTGTAGTTCTATTAAAATTGTCGCAAAGTCTTTGCCAGCCATTCTTTTTTTCCTCAGCAATAGTCCTTTTTTTAATAGCATCAATTTTTTTGTAATGTATGTAATTTTCAATAGTAGGAGTAGCTCGGTAGCACTTTAAAGCATCATAAGAGTTGACAACACTCTGTTCACATTTATCATTCCACCAGGGTGCCGGAGGTTTACTTCGAAAAGTTGAAGTTTTAGTAAATTTAGGTATGCATTCTTGCTTAAGTGTGTTGAGCCGAATACAGAACTGATTATATGATTCCAAAGGGTTCTCATTGTCCACAGTCAAATCGTTAAACATATCAATTGATAATTTTTTAAACTTTTCCCAGTCTGCCTTGTTATACAAAAATTTGTCAACAGGAGGGTTTATTTGATATCTGTCTATTGAGAGTGTTATGTCTGTTATAGTTGGGAAATGATAACTTCCCATGTTGTCATCATGTACTGACCACTCACAAAGAGGGGCAATACAAGGACTGATTAGACTAACGTCTATAGCAGAAGGATTGCGATTAGGATAATTAAGAGTTGTAAAGCTGCCATCATTTAATATACATAAATTACACTCGTCAATCATGTCGAACAATTGTTGGCCACGACCCTTAGTGGAAACGCAGCCGAAAGCTATGTGGTGAGCATTAAAGTCTCCTGCTACAAAAATGGGTTTAGGTAGGTCATTTATTAATTTCCGTAAATTATTGATACGCATAAGGCCTCCAGTAGGGGGACAATAGACACATAATATTGACATATTACCACTTTCAACAGACAGCGATAAAGCAATGAGGGCTATCGTTTTTTCTCTCACTAGATGGCGCCACTGTTGCGTGAGGTTTTTAAAAGTCTGTTATAACGGCCGTGAAAACAAAGTTTAGATTAAAATCATATTTAAGACATCGTAAAACAATACCATAAACATATTGAGCAACCACAGTATTGCATAATCCCGTTTTGTTCGGAAAAAAAGGAGGTCGAAAGTTTTCGAAAGACAAAACTGTCTAAAATTACAGACGTTCATTGCCCCTTATCGCATAATTGCCATAATTAATTTCAGGTCATGCAAAATATTCACAAAATTATTCTAATTATAAATAAATCCGCGTAGCTCGCCCAAAAACTATGAGATTTGACATTTGGTTGACCTCACGCTACACTAGCGCCTCTAGCGGAAAATTCATTCGCGATAGCCCTCATTGCTTGAATGTCCTCATAAAAATCAGTTTGTAATAATTTACACTTAAAAAATGATTTTATCAGGATGGCTACACCTCCATGTTCATTTTTCGCATTTTTATAAAATATATTGTAACCAGGAATGTTAAAAGTTTGTTTTTCTTTAAGCCATGTTTCATTCAGTAGGCAGATATCTATATTATTTTCTTTTAAAAACTTAATAATTAAAGGTTTTTTGTTTTTAACACTTTGAATATTATGAAGAGCGATTCTTAACTGTGAATTATGGGAACTGGAATCCATTTAAGATAAATTTTTAAAAAGCATCTCTTTAATTGTTGTGGTAGTAATGGGAGTGTCATCAGCATTATTAGCCAATTGGATTAATGTACGAACAATAGCCATAGTCAGATCATTATTACCTAATAGCTGAGTTTTAACATCAGCAACCGAAGTGACTTTAGTTTGGTTCTGTGTCTTATTTACAGTGGTATTTATAGGCTTATTTACATTCAAATTTACATTTTGTACAGTTTGCTGAGTAGGTTTTAACGGGGGAAAGTCCACAGCGTTTTTGGTATTTAAAATAGAAGAGTAAGTAATTTTACTCTTTTTCTCCATCATTTTTTGCATTTTTATTGGACAAGTCCTTGAAATAGCCATATGTGGCCCGCTGCAATTTACGCAAGAAAGCTCATTTGGTTTATCGCATTCTTTATAGTGGTGATCACCAGCACAACAACTGCAGCGCTGTTTGCCGCTGCAGATCTTGGCCGAGTGATTAAACTTGAAACATCTGTAACATTGCTGCAGAGGAGGAATGTAATCGAATACCCTGTACGAGAACAGGTCATATTGAACATTGTCAGGCAATGAATTTGACAGAAACGTAATGCTCACAGTTTGCAAAGGCACTCGTTCTTGACCTACCTTTTTCGAAAAACGTCTGACTGAAATTATTTCATATATCGACGACAGCTTGGAGTACAAGTCCTTGTTAGAAATGTTCACTGGGACAAATCGAATAATTCCTGTTTTTTCAATATGAGCTGCGGGGATGAAAGCTCGCATGCCATTTTTTTCCAGAAAAGCCGTGTTGTTAATAAAGTTGTTGGCCGTGTTAAATTGTTTAAATACCACCACAATCTTACTAGCATTTATTCTGCGAATAGCCACTACACCTTTGATTCCATTTGAGAATATGTGGTTCAAATAAATTGGGCTTTTGTTTCCTAGTCTTTCGTTCGTACTAGATTCGACGAATACTTTAAATTCCGTAGAAGCCGAGTTTTCCGGATAGAGTCTCTTGTAATCAGGTTTGTGAAAAGGTAAGTAAAGATTGTCCTCACCGCCTCCACCACTTTTCTTTTCAATGTCCATTGTCCTGCCCCGTTTTGTGCCGGGGGCGAGGGGATCGCCACCCCCGCCCTCGTTACCCACCATTTTTAAACACTCCACTTAATATTAGATATTTACAGACAAATAAAAACACTAAAACACAAATATATACAATATTAGGAATTTTCTTTTCAAAAAATTCAAGTTTGACGCCCTTTCGTTTCAAATTCCCGCCAAAGAATCGACTGCAGACAGTGACAGGAGCAGTGTTGACACATACAATTTTGGCAAAACGGTAGATCATGATACAAAAATTAGTAGAATTAGGTAGAATATTATAAACATGCGCATAAAATGTTGTTATTTGTGATTGTGATGATTATACATATTTTTTTAATAACCTCCCATGGATCTCCATTTTTCGAAATAAAACTTCTTGAGTGCAGCAGAAGGGTTACTACGAAACTCGAAGTTCGTATCGTACTGTCCATCGAAGGTACTGTCATTCTCGCTCTCGTATTAAATTAAGTAGTATAAGTGTCAGAGGGATCGCACGACACGAACTTCGAGTATTGAGTGTCATAGTAGCCCTGCAGTTCGTGTCGTGCGGTCCCTCTCGCTCGCTCTCAAATAGTATAAGTGTCAGAGGGACCGCACGACACGAACTTCGAGTTTCGAGTTTCGGAGTAGCCCTGCTGCTGTCCTTCTAAGGTTTCTGTGCAGTCTATTTCTCCGACAGGTTTAATTTCATATTGTTTATTGAAAGCAGCAGGCCTACTATGAAATTCGAAAATCGTATCGTACCGTCCCACTCTCGTTATTAAGTAATATAAGCTTAGGCTGGACGGTACGATATGAACTTCACTGTCACCTGCGAAGTGCAAAATTGGAGGTCAAGAGTCAATGCTGCCAACGTGGAAATTACTGACAACGATCTTTATGACTAAAAAAATTAAAGAGTTTACTGTCTACTGATTATTTCTTCAAATTTCTACTGCTTCTTTCAGATTTCATCTGGCAGCACTGTATTACTTTTCGGATAGGATACGGTGACACTTGCGTTTTTTCCATTCCATGCCATGAACGTTTCAGGCCAATAATTTATATAAAATAGAAAGAAAGAACAAAAAATATATCTCTACAGCTTAAAAGATTTCGTAATAAATAATAAACAAAAATCACTTAAAAATATATTATTATGTTTTAAAACTAAAAAGATATATTTTAATCTCGTCAATTTTTATCGCGTATAACGGAACTCTATTTGAATAGAGCTTGACTTTGCTTGTCGACCGAATCGATTTCACAATCTTGTCAAATCGTTTGACTCGCATCATCTCTCAATTAGTACGTGAGTGAAGGTCCTTAAATGCGTCTTTGTATCGATCGTTTCGTATTGTTTGACGTTTTGAACTGTTACTTTGTTATTCAATTTTGTTATTACAATTTTGTTAATTTTTTTTACCGTTATTAGTTTTGATATAGTGCCAATGAAGACCGCGTGGTTTGTGAGATCCCGATAGAGTAGCAAAAACACTTGCGATGCGGGTGAAGTCGTAGGTAAAAACTAGTTAAAAATATAAAGTATCACTAATAAAATCGATTACACACGCTTAGCGCATTTAATCGAGAATCGCAATAAATCGATTCGAATTTACATTGTCACAGCCCAGTGTTGCCAATGCAAATTTTTAGACGGCCGTATACATTAGATAAAAAAGCCGTGTTTATATGGAAAGAGACCAACGGTGGGCCGTGTCACTCCTTAAAACAAGAAACAACAAAAACATACCATAGACAACTTTACAATGTTGGCATTCGGATACAGGGCTACTCCGATGTTCAACAATCGTATAGTGCCGTTTCTCTCGATCTCCTATCAAGCAATATTTGGATGAGCGGGACGGCACTATACGACGGTCGAATTTCGTGCATCGGAGTAACCCGTCAGTACACTAATGACAGTCGAATACTCTAAAAGTGAATTTGTTATAAATAAACAAATTAACAATCGTAAATTTGCGAAAAGCCGTAGAATCTGCTACGGCCCCAGGGTTGCAGCCGTAGGCCGTTGATTTTGTGATTTTTTTTGGGTTGAAAGCCGTAGAACACGGTAATTGCCGTAGCATTGGCAACACTGTCACAGCCCTTTAATTGCTTGCTTAATGACATGTGTCACTGTACCCATCCTGTCCCACCGAAAAGAATTATGATTTGTCGCAGTGACGTGACTCCCGCAACAGCGTTCGACCGAAAAGGATTTTTTTTCTCTTTCTTCAAAATTATTTTCTTGCTGCTGTCAATCTGTTGGCGTTCTGCAGAATCAACGCAACCCTGTCATCGCAACTGACATTGGCCCAAGCCTTAAGGCCGCCATTGAGGGAATAATAATAATAATAATAATAATAGAATTATGATTCTATGATTGCAATACGCTTTTTTGGCTCAGTCAGCCCCAGCGCAAGAGTCCAGAAGTGAAAAAATTGTATACTCGGATCTGACTCTGTTGTTGATTTTACACTTTGACTTGACCATAAAAGTAAAAGGATATATTATTATAGTTAGCAAGTACGTACAAGTTTACAAACAAACAGAAGCATCGACTATCGCAACAATGCACTTTTTGCATAACTTTGATCCTGAAACTTCAGCTCGCGAACGTCGCAAGCTGAATCGTAAAAACTATTTTATGAAGTAAGTTGAGCTGTTGTTGATAGTACATTTTGCTATTACACAGTTAAGTGTGCGTGTATTCTCTCTACTGTTCTTTTTTTCAGTCGCAAAAGCAAATCGGTATACAATGAACGCGGGCAGCTAGCAGCAACTGGCAAAGATCTATGTGATTGCTTGGATGATACATGTCCTGGGTGCCATTTCCCGTGTGCGAAGTGTAATTCTTGCAAATGTGGCCATGAATGCAGGTACCTTCAGAATATTCCTACAAATTTGTCACCTGCAGATTTACAATGTGTTATGTTTTTTTTTTCAATTTATTTCATATCATGACCATGCATACAAAGGCATTTAGTTGACGATCTGGCCTTGTACGTACTACTAAGTGCAAAATTCTAACTTCATATCTAGCGGCTAGATTCTAGCCGTTCTGCCAACGCTTATCTAATACCTTTAAACCGATTTCAATGAAATTTGGTATGTAGGGGTTTTCCGGGACGATAAACCAATTTAACTTGGTCTTATCTCTGGGAAAATGCTTATTAACGAGTTTTGGCCTGAGCAAAGCTCTGTCGCCCAGGTACTTTTATTTAATTCGAGAGTGAGAGGGATGGAAAGACACAAACTTCGAATTTTGTAGTAGCATCAACATGTATGTGGTACAAATAAGCTGAAATAAATTTTAATCTATTTTTTTTTCAATATTTTTTCCATAACTGTATTGTAATATAGTTATGTTAATATTTTATGTTAATTGATGATGATTTACCCTTAATTTCAGGAACAACCGTAAATGGATGTATGACAAGATTGAAATAGAAGGCAATGACTTTGTTATCAAGAATGATTACAAACACAAGTAAATGACTTACAAGGACAAGGATGTTTATTACTTAAAAATAATAACAATCAGTCATTGGCCAACAGCTTAAAGAAGTACTCAACTTCCTGCTCCCCATCCTCGGGCAGGTCTGTGCAGTGCACTGCATTGTGCACAATGTCCTTTCCATAAAGAGCTCTTATGGAGTCTGGATATAACTGGCGGCACAGATCCTAAAAAAAAAGAACACTTTAAATAATTCTAAGTTATGTGGAGAAATATGTAAGTTTTACTTTTTCAAATGACTTTGTGCATGTAAAGATAGCCCGTTTTAGATTAAGTTTGAACATAAATTGTTGGTATGGATTATCTGCAAATGAGAATGCAGAGTTTTGTTCGGAATGTGATCAGAATAAGGACATCAGAGACAGGAATTTGGATGATATGGGCTTGTTCAAAGAAGGTGTAAAATGTAGTCATATTTGGTGTACTAAAGCCTTGTTAAAATACTAGATAAAAAAAAAAGTGTTTTGTTCATGTTCTAAGGTGCCATCAAAATTGGCCATTGCTCTTGTCTGATTAAACTGCTCTTATTTACACCATATATATCATGCATACAGTATAACTGGATAGACATCATTGCACAAGCTGTGGAAAATTGGAATGGCACCTGAAGCACTTCATACATATGGTTGGCAGACTTTGTTTAACATATAACAATTGGAAGCATAAAAGTATTTACACCTGACCTCTATGAAGTTGGTTGATGTAAGTTAAACTAAATCATTAATGTATCTGTTCCACTTGCGGTGTTAATTAGGCTTAAAACCAATATAAGTTGTACATTGTTATATTGATCAAATGCTCGAAAACCTGGTGTGGCAGAAGGATATTAATATTATAGATCATACTGGATAATCTTATTCTTATTACATACCGGATCTCTTGGACCACATAGAGTTCTGAACTTGCAAACAACATTGACTTTTAGGTCACTGTTTTTTACTTCTAAAGCTACACATTTCCCTTCAGCCAAATGTATAGCCATTGCCTGAAATAAATATTGCATTAGAAATGAGCTATTCTTTTAAATCACTCACATGCTATTTCATCATGTGTTATTTAAAACAGTGTTGTGGCAATGCGATAGTTTTGCTATCTATAGTTGTCCCTGAGTAACTAGTCGATAGTGCGATAGTTCTATCGAAAATATCGACATGCTGCTGCAATACTATCAATAGTATCGATAGTGAAAATTAGGCAATACTAAAAACTTGGTCAATATTATCTATAGTATTGATAGCATCGCGTCAAAAAACTTGATACTATTAGATATTATCAATGCAATTGATTAATAAGTAATACTATTGCTAAAAAAATCGATTCTATCGATACTATTGATAGTTTTAGTTTTGCTCTTTCGATAGTCGAACATTAAAGAAACTATTGATAGTATCGATACTATTGATCTTTAGCAATAGTAATAAGTATTTTCATCAATTAATAGTATCGACTTTTTTGACGCGACAATATTGACCTAGTTCAATAGTGTCGCCTAATTTTCACTATCGAATTATCGATATCGTTAAGGGTCGATAGTTTCGATAGGACTATCGATAGTATGCATGATTTTCACGGCCACGATAGTACTATCGATGATAGACTATCGCTATCGCAACATCACTAATATAAAACTTTAAATTATAATCCGTATTAGGAAGGTTCCCAATTCAGCACTATTCTTTTCTGAATATGCTTTATGATATTTATTGAAGCTTTCAATTATTAGGTGCGCATCCTACAATTTGTTATCACCTCATATTCAGGTAAAACTCCTTTGTAGACTTCATAAAATTCTTGTGAACTACGCAGTTTAACTGGAAACATGGCCATTGCGGATACGTAAAAACCTCCAGTGGTACATATTTTCTCCAGAATAGCTCCTAAATTCCCATCCTCGATTGCATGAGGCTTGATGATACAACAAGTGCAATCTTTTAAAGTCGCCCGAAATGGCACTTTTGGTAAACCCTTTTCGTAACCAAAATACCAGTCCAGCATCTGAAATGTTGAGTCTCTTTGATTATTAAAACCATACGTACATATTCGCACAGGCTAGGTAAACTAAATATATTTAATTTGATATTATTGATAGTTGTTACCCTAAAACAAGGCCGAAAAAAATCTAGTATCTAGAATAACAATAACAATAGAACAACAATAAGTATATTTAAATTTGATATTCGTATATTGATTTTTGTATTGATTGATGATGATGACAAACCGCTGTAGCATCTTCAAGATTATTGCAGCCATGCGCTACGTTTTGGAGTTTATTTTTTCCATACAGCCGTCTGAGCGTGCCAGGCGCCGCCTCAGATGGTTCGGTGGCGCCGAGGCAATTGCGCCATTTCCTCACAGCCTCTGGAGCTACCAGTTCTAAGCCGACTACCTCTCCGCCAGTGACATAGTCTATTATTATTCTGTGTGAAAGGTGCATTATATTATTTAGGTAGATTAAATAAAAAATCGGCCAAGTGCGAGTCGGACTCGTGCATAAAGGGTTTCGTACAATGTTTTAAAAACAGTTCAGTAGGTAAGTAATAAGTTTTGGTTAAAAATTGTACAAGCTTTTTTTGCTGACTGTACTTTTTGCCCCTGGTTACAAAGTATACTCGTTAAGACGAATCAAGTAGCAACTGCCAGCTGTCATCTTGGCCAGCTAGCGACGAATAACAACACCTAGCAACCAAAAAATGCTGAAAAAGACAGGTTTCTCGTAAGACAATCCCCTTTAATTTTTAACTTTTTTTACGAGTAGTATACGTTATATTATAGCTGTCACAGTCACAGTAATATATAATCTGTGAAAATTTCAAGTGCGGCTCAAGAGATAAAACCCGTGACAAACGGACGGACAGACAGACAAACAGACAGCGGAGTCTGAGTAATAGGGTCCTAATAATAGGAACCCTAAAAAGACTTGAAATAAAATAAAAAAGCGGCCAAGAGCATGTCCGACACGCCCAAGATAGGGTTCCGTACGCCGCTCATGTCCCTCTGCGCCGCGCTAAGCATTGACATCCGATAGGTATAACTTCCGTTTAAATGCAATACCAAACGGAAGTTCCAACTTAACGGCAACGCAATCGGAGCTCCGTAACATCCCTGGTACTTATTACCATCCTGAACGTTTTAAGATTTTGCCACCTAACAGAAGCCTAACAGTTTAGATTTGAGAGCGGGGGGAGGGGGGGATTGACAGAATAAATAAGGACAATTTTGACCATCCCGTTATTGCTTCAGATATAGTGTATTTCACACTTTCGGTTTTCAGTTAACTTAAAATATGTATGTCTTACGGCATTGCGCTATTTCCTGCGATGTCCTTGTAAAGTTCCATAGCAAATTCTTTGGTAATCCTGGCATTTTTCATTCGATCTATACGGAAGCCGTTCTTCATTATGTACGTTATAACCTTGCCATGTTCGCTTGGCGGGCAGGGCTTAATCATGGCGAAAGTGCTGTCATATTAACGAAAAATTATCAATACTTTTACCTAAACTAGACGTTAAGTATCGCGACTTCGCACAGTGATTCGTGTAGAACAAGCTAGATGGACAAAAGTCACTTTCGAATTCCGATATAATTCTTTTTAACCCCCGACGCAAAAAAAGGGGTGTTATAAGTTTGACCGCTATGTGTGTCTGTGTGTCTGTCTGTGTGTCTGTGTGTCTGTCTGTGTGTCTGTGTGTCTGTCTGTGGCACCGTAGCTCTTAAGCGGGTGGACCGATTTGAATGCGGTTTTTTTTATTTGAAAGCTGGTTTTCTAGCGATGGTTCTTAGACATGTTTCATCAAAATCGGTTCAGCCGTTTCAAGATCATCAGCTCTTTTGTTCGCTGCGGTAGGAATCTTAGACGCATAATGGGTATTTACTTTACTTTCAAGCATATTTGGGACCTAAAACTTGAAACACCCATGTATGCTATGTAACTATGCAAGATTATGCAGTTCTCGGCCTGATGCTGCAGCCAGGATATCCAGAACACTAGTAGATACACTCTTGATAAAACCATAGCAGATATATCGTGTTTGGATTCGTTTCGATCAGTATTTGATTCTACATACAATGCAAAAGTGGCAACAGGATGAGCTGATGCTGCAGCCAAGATATCCAGCACATTAGTACATTATAAAAAATAATAGCACATATGTCGTGTTTGGATTCGTTTTGATCAGTAATTGATTCTACATACAATGCAGTGATAGCAACACGACGAGCTGTTTAAAAAACATGAAATAAAAAAAAAAAATTGAAAATTTTAAAAACCCCCGACAAAAAAAGCCGCCAAAAAACGACAACTAAAAAGTAAAAAATAATTATGCACTACCTAGCTGTTGCCCGCGACTTCATCGGCGAACAATTCGTTTATCCCTATCCCGCTGGGACTATTATGCTGATTTCCCGCAAAATTAGCCTAAGTTAATTTAGTACAAGTACCTAGTAATATTCTTTTTATCTAAGCGTCGTCGATGTCGGGGGACCGCTAAGGTTAATACTTAAAAAAATACAACATATGTACTTTAGTTTCTGTTAACCTTAGCGGTCCCCCGACACCGACGACGCTTAGATAAAAAGAATATTACTAGGTACTTGTACTAAATTAACTTAGGCTAATTTTGCGGGAAATCAGCATAATAGTCCCAGCGGGATAGGGATAAACGAATTGTTCGCCGATGAAGTCGCGGGCAACAGCTAGGTAGTGCATAATTATTTTTTACTTTTTAGTTGTCGTTTTTTGGCGGCTTTTTTTGTCGGGGGTTTTTTGACATACAATCAGGACACCTATACATTAAGATACCCACAAGTTATTTTTATAGTATACCCTCATATAGCGAGATAAAACGTTAAGTGTACACTAAAGTGTTAAATTACAGTTGCTTTCCTTCGTGTTATTGCTTGCGAAACGAAACGGTTTAATTTGTGTTTAAAATAATATATTATCAAATATTTATTATGGACGGTGAACTTCAGGGTGAGTACTATATTTCGCAATGTTTTTTATTTACATTTGCAAACAAATATTATTTATATGGAGCCTGTTATGTAAAGTTACGTTATATTTGTACCGTTTTCTTAATTCAAACGCAAAAAGTTTACATGTCTCCGGATGTCACCTCTTTGAAAATTAAATGAAATATGCACATTACTATGTACTTACTGGAAACATCAATTTTGACTGCGATATCTTTGCACATCAATTTTTTTTATTTTTTTTTTTCAGAACGTGTCATCACTGTTTAAAAACTGATTTTTTTGAAGTATGGGTGAGAAACCCGAAAGAATTCCGAAATGACGAGCTCTTTCGCTTTGTGGTTTTAGAATATGACCTAAGTGGAGTAACTGATGAATCCTTGAGAAATTTAAAGGTGAAAATTTTCCAAATTTCCAAAAAAATCGCGGAGAAATGGATAAGTTGTGGTAAAAACAAGGAACGCTTTTTAGTTAAGTTTTCTGAGTGGTTATAGAGGGATACATCGTTTACACTTACTAAATTACACGCTGTACCCTCTGGATCTAGACTTTCCAAACCAGGTAGACCACAAAAAGAGTTCAATGACTCCAGCGTCAAAACAAAACGACGGCGGGTGGCCGACTTAATAAATGCAAGAAGTGCCTCGCAGCTAGTATACGCTGCTGAAGTATCTACGCGTTCTTCTGGAAATAAAAATGCAGCTCAAATAATTCAAAAAGTCGGCGACAGACCAGAAATGGATAATGAAAAAAAAAGGTTCTGCAGATAGTTGTGAACCAAGGTGTTTATCGAGTTTGGAAGCCTTAGCGTACTATGTCGATAGAAAGTCAACTAGTTACAGCTATAATCAGACTCGAAAATGGAGCAGCCTAGTTTTGACTCAGATTGATTACCTATTACTATTACTTTCGTTTGTAAATA
Organism: Choristoneura rosaceana; assembly: GCA_037349165.1. NCBI lineage: Eukaryota > Metazoa > Arthropoda > Insecta > Lepidoptera > Tortricidae > Choristoneura > Choristoneura rosaceana. Next base: position 8,331,052 of record JAZBNJ010000026.1, read on the forward strand.
AAGTTACTCTAGCTGAATATACTTATTTTTAATGAATACCTACATACCTACCCACTAAAATTATCGCATATATACTCTTAAATAATCTAAATCTTGCGGGTATACGATAAAACATTACGATTTAATCATTTACATCAGCAAAATCGCAATTGAAAACAAAAAATACCAACCAATTTAAACTGACCCCAGTTCCAATAGTAAATGGCGGTGAAAAGGGGTCAAGTTATGTTGGTTCCTTTTTACAATGCTAATATAGCAAATTTCGTAATTTAACTTATATATGATGATAAATCATAAAGAACCGTAACGTCTAAACTCACTAAAAAGACTCAAATAATTTTGTCCATCTAGCTTGTTCTACACGAATCACTGTGCTTCGTCTGCGTGGACTTCAAGTATATCAATCGCAGCCTGATTCTTGAGAAATTATAAATTGTATTACGAATCCATACTTAATACGTGGGTCACTAGGTAAGTTTTGAGATATTCAAAATTTAAAAAAGGAACACAATGAAATGCAACCTTTTTTTTTACGAAAAATTTATTTGAAAATCGAACGTAGAAAACCATTTGATAAAATATTTAAAAATAAAAAAGTTACAATTATTTTTTCTTTCAATTTCGCGGGCATTTTGTGTCAAATATGGATTTGAAGCGAGAACATTTCCGTGCGATGATTTTGTACGACTATAAATTTGGTTTAGATGAATGTGAGTGTAGAGAACGATTAGTTTCAGCATTAGGGGACTATGCACCATCGCGTGCAACAATTTTTAGATGGTTTGGCCAATTCAAACGGGGGATCTTCTCCTTGAATGATGATGAAAGAAGCGGTCGCCCTTCGACTTCAGTTACAGAAGAAAACGTTGTAGCTGTAAAAAAAATAATTAAGGAAGACCCAAAAGTGACTTATAAACAAATAGAAGAGGTCCTTAAAATTCCATCGCCAGCCATAAATGAGATTTTACGTAACCGACTTGGAGTGAGGAAATTGTGTTCACGATGGGTGCCACACTCACTGACTGCAGAACAAAAAGAAGCTCGCGTGACGTGGTGCAAAGAAATGATGGTAAAATTTAATCAGGGCGAAGGACGGGCCATTTTTAACATAATTACTGGAGACGAGAGTTGGATCTATCAATATGATCCACCAATCAAGCGGCAATCAACAGTTTGGGTGTTTCCAGACGACGAACCTCCAACTAAGGTAAAACGCGGGCGAAGTGTTGGAAAAAAAATGGTGGCCACATTTTTTTCTGCAAGTGGTCATGTGGCAACAATTTCTTTAGATGACCAAAAAACTGTGAATGCTCAGTGGTATACTGAAATGTGCTTACCTACTGTGTTTAATAATTTAAAACAGAAACGCCCTAAATCTGGTTTGCGGGGACTCTTTTTGCACCATGACAATGCGTCGCCGCACAAAGCCATTCTCACTAAAGAATTTTTGAAGAGCACAGAGATCGAAGAATTATGTCATCCTCCATATAGCCCCGATTTAGCCCCATGTGACTTCTTCCTCTTCCCAAAAATCAAACTTGGACTTCGAGACACGCGATTTAATAGCCCCGAGGATGCTCGAAATGCTTACTTGCAGGCCGTAGAAGACCTTCCTAATGAAGAGTACCGGGAATGTTATAAATCATGGTTTAGGCGGATGAAACGATGTATAGAAGCTAAAGGAGAGTATTTTGAGAAAATGTAATAAATTTTTTTTGACTAACTTAAATACTTTTTTTGTATCTCAAAACTTTCCTAGTGACCTAACGTATTATAAATGCGAAAGTGTGTCTTTGTATGTTTCACGTCGTGTGTCTTCAACTCTTCACGTCGAAACAGAGCGTAGGATCGACTAGATTTTTGGCATAGAGATAGTTTATGAGTCAGAGAGTGACATAGGCTACTTTTTATCCCGGATAAATGCACAGTTCCCTAGGGAACAGCGCGATAACCGAATTCGAAGCCGTGGGCAAAAGCTAGTTTATTATATTATTTATATTCTTGAACCACATTTAGATAACCAATGAAAATTAGGATGGGGACATATTACATTGGGGATTTAACATTAGGTACTTTATCATTACTATGGGGACGTGTCAAAAGAAAGCTGCACATTGCTTCGGGACAGGGAACCTGTTAAGTAATTTGCATAGTTTTGGTTTTGTGATGTTAAGTAGGTATTGTTAGAATAATGAAACTGGTGACTGGAAAATGCTGCACAAAATATATGTAGGTAGATAAGGTACCTAATAAATAAGTGCAGGTATAAATTACCTCTCAAATTTATAGAACAAACTTCTTTTAGTCAGAGGCGCACAGTCCTTTATGTACAGGAGCTTAGCAAATATGTTGACGATGTTGCCGATCTGCAGCATTGACAGTTTGAGCGTCGGCAGCTGCGTGCGCCGGAGTAGATTCTTGCCCTCCTTAGGATTCGTTACTTGCACGGAATTATCGAATGGGAAGAAATTGAGCACTAATTCAATAATTTCGTCGGCTGCTTCATCATACATTTCGCAGACGAAAGTATGCTTGTCGAAGTAGTCGTGTACCTAAAATATGTTATACGTGTACCTATCTAAAGTATACTTTAGTCAGGGTCAGCGTTATCAATAAGTTATCATTAAGTACTTAGGTAGTAGGTAAGGTAGGGTAGACCGGGGACAACCAGGGCCGTCTTTCACCTATTAGAGGCCCTGGGCACAACATGCTGCATTCGGTAAGCCTGATTTTCAGGCCAGAATTGAGTAGCTACCGGGTATAGTTTGGTAATGAAGTAGGGACTAGGGGGCCCCAATCCATCGCGGGGCCCTGGGCACGTGCCCAGTGTGCCCAGTGGTGAAGAGGGGCCTGGGGACAACTGAAACGATTTGACTTAAACCGCCTTAAACGCCTGTAATGCCTACTTGGTTGGGCATGGCGGCAAGTTGTTCAGACAGCTTTAATCTGCTACAGTCGGCGTCAAAAGTAGTGTCGTACCTACCTACACATATTTTTAATTTTGCACCTGTCTACGGCATTAGGTAGGTAATAATAAGGTTGAAAAGTACAGATCCAGCTACTTTTTCGGATTTGAATGAAATTTTATACTTGGATATGTACCTACTTAGACTTTTGTAATACCTAGGTAACACAATTCTTTTAGGCTGCTTTTAATCCAAACTTCCCACGCCCTGATTATAGGCATTTGAACAAATAAACAAACTGCCGGAAATGAAATACTTACTTCTAGTACATTACTTTCTAGGGAACCAACGGGTGACACTATTTACCGACCCGGATAATACCGATTATGGAAATGGAAATACCGACCCGATTATTCGTGTACACGCCCATACAAACTCATGCTATGATTTCAAGCATGGTTGCTTGGTAGCGGATCAGCAGACCTCCATAAATAACGCCTAGTCGGTAATAGTAAATATAAGAAAAACATACCATTATAATGGCAAAATAGATATTTCGTTAAAAAATAAATATTCCAGTTACTCAATGCACCAATTCAATTCAAATAAGAAAAGGTTATCAAAACCACCAAAAGTTATATTTCAAAATTTGACAACTTGATTATTAGCTGCCAAAGCTATCCCATAAATGAATAACAATACTCTTTGATGAATAAGTACTTAACAGTATGTAGAATGTTATTTAAATTTTGCGCTTCATAGGTAGGTACGTCTGTAGGTTTTACTTTATCCAACCTCCAACGGTACCTTTTCGACTGGCCACTTGCCACGGCCGATTATATAAAAAAAATCGAGTTGGTCACGACCAAGGAGCTTATAATATATATAAAACTGGAGGTTGATCGCCGAACGAAGATGTTTGACCGTTATTACCTACTGGTTATTACTTATTTATATATTCCATCTCTTTCTTTCACATTTCACGAATAACTTCCATCTTTTTCTTAAACTAACTAAAGAAAGAGATTAAATATGTTCGTAACGTAATAGGTAAAGATCAAATTTCTTGTTTCAAACAGATGTTCGGCGTTCAACCTCCAATGTTGTAATAATAACTCCTTGGTCACGACGTATATCTAGATGGCCCTAGAGATGAAAACGCAATTTTCTACCCGGCTTCTACCTATAAAAATTAAACTTTCCGAACAGGAGAGATGACAAATATTTCTACCAATAGAAGCCGGTGCCTCAGCATGACCCCACAGGAGTGGGCCTAGTCGTCTACTTTGCTATCCATTATTGTTATTGGTTTCTATATCACTGTCATGGTTTTTTGGAGTAAGTTTATTATTGTTTTTTTTTCTCGTTTTTAGTACTTATCACTAAGTACCTAATGTAAGAATGCTCGAATGTAAGTAGGTAATGTAAGCATCTCACATGAGCCTAAACATTCGTGCATATTTCGTGTACACTCAATTATCTACTACTCATATGTTGTACATTTGCAGTAGCACAAGCAGGGTGTAGGATATTATGTTCTCTGTGGTGTAGGTAATAGATAAGGTATGTACCTACCTAGATTTTAAGTATGAGATAAGTACCTACTTATTACAATAAAACTTATTATAGGTAATAAAAAATCATGTTTTAAATTATAGCAGGTATAATAAATGAAAATTAACTACAAAATAAATAAGTATAACAACTCAGTCAGTGGCTAATAGTTTGAAGAAGTACTCGACTTCCTGTTCCCCATCCTCAGGCAGGTCCGTGCAGTGCACTGCATTGTGTATGATGTCCTTGCCATAGAGAGCTCTAATTGAGTTAGGATACAACTGGCGGCATAGATCCTGGATAAATAAGATTTCATGCTGTTATTGAAATTATTGATCTCGCTCGAGACAACTTTAACATACTTCAACGACAGTGTTGAGGTTGACACGATGAGGTCTTGAGTTCAGGCCTCTGGTTATCACACTTATTTATTACAAATTATTGGGCTCATACATATATAACATATAACATAATCGACACCTTCAATCAACTTGACGGCTACAATCCGTGTGTTGATCTCATAGAATCGAATTTTGGAATTTTGGAACGAAATCGGGATTTCAAGCACTTAAAAGTACCTACGTATGTAACGTAATGGTTAAGTTACTGTTTAGTTAAACTTATTTTCTTACCGGATCTCTAGGGCCACATAATTTTCTAAATTCACATACAACGTTTACTTTTGGATCATTGCTTTTGACTTCTAATGCAACACATTGCCCTTCGGCTAACTGTATGGACATCGCCTGAAAAAGCAACATAAGAACCAATAATAAACTGATGTCTAGACAGATCGGCATAGGTAGGTGCTAAGTATAAATTTTACACAAACTTATTCTTCCCGGGAACCTCCATATAAAAGTCAGATTAATTTAATTATCTATCTGTGTATCTATTCCTATCACCTGTAAACAAGCTATTCTTGTATATATGTATATATTGTATAGGTATACTAGCTTTTTGCCCGCGCCTACGCCCGCGTGGAATTCGGTTATCGCACGCTGCATTTTTCCGAAATAAGCAGTAGCATTAATTAGTCCGAAAAAAAAACGTCCGAACCGTACATACCTCGTATTCCTGCAATACTCCTTTGTACACTTCGAAAAATTCTTGAGCATTGTGTATTTTGACTGAAAACATCGCCATCGCAGAAACATAGAACTGATCGGATGTAGCTATCTGCTCTAAGATAGCTCCTAAATTGCCGTCAATTATTGCGTGTGGTTTGATTACGCAACATGTGCAATTTTTAAAGGTTGCTCTAAATGGTATCTTTGGAATTCCATTTTCATAGCCGAAGAACATTTCGAGTATCTGAAACATCCATACTAATATTATAAATGCGAAAGTAACTCTGTCTGTCTGTCTGTCTGTCTGTCTGTCTGTTACGCTTTCACGCCAAAACCGCTGAACCGATTTGGATGAAATTTGGTACAGAGATAGAATAGACCTTGGGAAAGGACATAGGCTATCTTTTATCGCGAAAAAGAGGCTTTAAGGGGTTAAAATAGGGGGTAAAAGTTTATATGCTGGAAGTTGTCGCTGTCGAAGATAAAACTATGAAACTTGGCATTTAGGCATTTAATATACTATCCATATACATACTAATATTATAAATGTCAAAATGTGTGTTTGTATTTTTGTATGTTTGTCCGTCTTTTACGCCGTAACGGAGCGACGGATCGACGTGATTTTCGGCATGGAGATAGTTTATGGGCCCGAGAGTGATATAGGCTACTTTTTATCCCGGAAAAATGCACAGATCCCGAGGGAACAGCGCGCGATAACCGAATACCACGCGGGCAAAAGCTAGTAGATTATAATTCCTATAAAATCAATGTCATAGTAGATTTACAAATCCTAATCAATGATTGATTTTACCTATTCCGGGGATCTCATGTGAGGGTTTTTAAGAAGCGAACAGCTTATTTCTAATCGAAAATCGAAGTTCGTATCGTACCGTCCCTCTCATTCTCGTTTTAAATAATACTTATAAACGGGGTTTGGGTGAAAAGATATAGGAAAATAAATATATGTAGGTATACTTAAAGCAGATGTTTAATTATCGTCATAATAATTTTAATAATGCGGATAAATAACACTTATATATGATTAAGAAATATATGAAAACAAATATTAGTATTAACAAAGTTATGGATATTGGAGTTATAAATTAGAATGATTAGGAGTTTAAATCGTTAGTATAAGAAATATATGAAAACCAATATTAAAAAAATAAAAAGACATTTATTGCCACAAAAAAAAAATACAATGAACATAACTGACAGAAACACAACAAATAAAACGTAAAAAAAAAGACATACAAAAATAAAAACAACAGATATGTGGCAATAGGCTCAAGCTCAGCATTTACATATGCTGCCGGTCGACGAAACCGGCGGCGCTGATTTTCAGCCTGCGCCCGTCTCGCGACATGTTTACGAGTACATAGCAAAGTACGGGAAGGGTAAACATGCAAAAGTATTCAAATATATATTAGTATGAACAAGGTGTATGATTAGTGATACTGAGTTTCAATCGTTAGTATTAAAAAAATATGAAGAGTGATTGTTATGATGTAAAGTGGTATGAGAAATATTTCCGAGTTGTGTGAAAAAATGTGCACCCTTATAAACGTCATAGGGACGGCAACACGAAGTACGAATTTTGCACTTCGTAGTACTTAAAAGGCCAGGTGATATCACGTGATATAAAATATTATTTATAGTACTGGTAAGTGGTAAGCTCACCTTTTGTGCGTCTCCATGAGTATTGCAGCCATGTGCAACGTTTTCGAGTTTATTTTTTCCATACAGTGCCCTCAGAGTCCCTGGCGCCGCGTCGGCGGGGTCGTTGGCGCCGAGACAGTTGCGCCACTTCTTCACAGCCTCTGGACCCACAAGCTCTAATCCAATCACCTCTCCGCCAGTCACATAATCGATTATTATACTGCAGTAAATTCATTTACTAAACAATAACGAACACTTACTAATACCCCAGCATCAGCACTGTGTTTCAACAGACTTTAAAATGGGAGGAGGAAGTATATCTAGACAAGCAGTAGCGTGTCAAGCCAAGTTCAAGCTAGCAGGTGCTACTGCTGGCGAGTAGCACCGTGTCACAGAATAGATAATAGTTAGTACGTTAGTACTGACGTACAGAATGGCCACGCTCCGCCCCGCACCGGTTCGAGTTACCGGAAACCCGCAGGATAGCAGTCGGGCGCGCAACGATTCCAGAACACGAATTTTGTATGGCGTGGCCGCCCTGTGACCGTGCGTAATCTTATATACCCGAACAATTTGGAGCCTTTTGACCCCATCATAACTCAAAAACTATTTCACATAAACATGTCAAATTTGGCTCATTAATTGAGACTTGTGAGATAGGTAGGTACATATGTGCTCCGAATTTCATAAACACCTCAAACGGTTATTTAGTTATTAACATCCAGAAATCGTAATTTTTATCACTGATTCACTGTCTAGATCAAAACTCTTGTTCCGGACGACAGCGCTATCCAGTGCGCGCGCACCGGATAGTCGCCCCGCGCGTAGTTATATATGTGTACATAGTGTATAGAAATAAGTGATATGTAAAATTTATAAGCACAAATAATTTGTAATCTGAAATAAAGCGTTGTCCTGTCTCGTGTATCATTTTTAGCGTGACGGACCGACTAGGTTTTGTATAGAAATAAAATAGAATTTAATTTAACTTAACTTTAACGTAAACAAAGCCTAATCGGTCCGCCTAGCCACCACGCAAACCATGACTGATCCCCTCTCGAACTCCCGGGCGAGTATTTATACCCCGGTGGTGGGGGGCAGGGTTTCGAGAGGAAAAATCAGCCACGGTTCGTCTATATGTGTTGCGTGGTGGCAAACAGGATAGGTAGGTGAGCAATAAGCTCAGGGGGCGTGCGCTGCGTCGCATTAAAACCCAAAAACCTTAGTTTTAAGAGATTTATTCAATAAAGAGTCTAGAGGGGAGGGGCGCAGGTCGGTCCGGTGGAGGGGATAAGCCTGGCTATAAAAGTAGGAACATTGCCGCGCAGCGGCCTCTTTGCGTCGTCGTCTCAGCGGGTGAACTCCTCTTCCTACGGACCGACCTGGGTCCTGGCCTACGTACCTGAATCAAGAACAGTTGTTTCACTACCAGTCATGTGTATCCCGCACATTGTGGTCCTTCGTTAACCGGATATATTCAAGATATTCAAGCGAGATGCCAGTGACCAGGTCCACGGGGAGAGAGCGCGCGGCTGCATCCGCTGAGCCGACGACGAATGACGAAGCCACGCCCACTGCTACCGAGACGACGCGCACGTCGACCACAACGGGTACCACGGATACAACGGGTACAACGGGTACTACGGGCACGACACAAGAGCAACTTACGTCAGTGCAGGGGACGCCGGATTCTCGCCCCCCTGCACCACCACCTTCGAAGTCGATTCGAACGACGTCGAGCCGCCGCGCACTACGGTTGGCTAAGGCGCGAGAAGAAGCACTGCGAGTGAAACTGGAACTAGCGCAGGCGCGCATCGCCGCTATCGAGGCTGAAGACAGCGACGACGAGGAAGCTACGGTCCTATCAACGTACGAGCAACGGGTCGACGACTGGTTCGATGCCAACCAGAGGCCAGCCATCGCCGACGTGCCGCACAACCCGGAACAAGAACCGCAGCATTACATCACTCCAGAAGGAAGGGAGCGCACCGTCATCCACGACAACGCCGCCGCCGCCGCCGGGTCTGCCGCGGCCGTTCCGCCGCCGCCGTCGCCGCCACCGTTGGCGCGCGCGCGGGGGGCGGGGCCCGTGCCCCCCCCCTTCGTGGCAGCCACCCCCGCGACCCCCCCCGCGGGTGCGCCAATCACCGCCGCCGTTTCGAATGCCGCGCCGCACGCGAACGGTTACGAATTTTCTCAACCGCGTCAACCACCACCGGACGCAGCCGAAGAAAAAGCCGTCGCTACGCACACAAGAAGTGCTGAAATATCGGAGCTCGCCGCCGCCATCGCCATTGCCGCGCGAGGCGGTCATAGAGATTTACGTCATCACATCGAGCTACCTACATTCAACGGAGCCTATCAAGAATGGCTATCGTTTCGAGCCGCTTTCAACGAATCCGCGCCGAGCTACAACGAAGCGGACAACGTCGCAAGATTAAGGAAGAGCTTGAAAGGAAAGGCGAAAGAAGCAGTGGACAATCTTCTTATATTCAACGCACGCTCGAGTGAGATAATGAAGACTCTCGAGTCCCGCTTCGGTCGCCCGGACACCATCGCGCTCGCCGAGCTGGAGCGCCTGCGCGCCATGCCGCGTCTCTCCGACGCACCGCGCGACATCTGCGGCTTCGCCTGCCGCGTGGCCAACGCCATGGCTACACTGAGGGCCCTCGAACGCTCGCACTACCTGCACAGCCCCGAAACGACAAGATCGATGCTGGACAAGCTGCCGCCAACCCTGAAGTACCGATGGTTCGACTACGCTGCATCCGTAGCCCACACTGACGAACCGGACCTACTCAAGCTGTCCACATTTCTCCAGCGGGAGGCCGACTACTGCGCGCCGTACGCCCAGCCCGAGAACATCGAACACACGGGAGCGGTGCAACCGCCGAAGAGGACCCACAGAGCTTTCGCCACAACAGCGAAGCCGCAGAAGCCGACGACGAGGTGCGCGTGCTGCAACACCGACGGTCACAACGTCACCACGTGTCCGAAGTTTCTACAAGAAGAAACCAACGAGAGATGGAAGCTCGCGCGAAGCCTACGACTTTGTTTCCGGTGTCTGCGCCACCGAGGCAAGACTCACTTCTGCAAACGAGTGAAGTGCGAGCGAGACGGCTGCGAGTACTCCCACCACAAGCTACTTCATAGTGAAAAGGAAGATAAGAAAATTGAAGATGCGGCAAACGAGACAGTGGCGTCGACGTGGGTGACGAAACACGCACGAGCATATTTGAAGATCGTTCCAGTCGAGATATCCGGACCGGCGGGAGTGGCACATACTCACGCTTTGCTCGACGACGGATCAACCATCACGCTCATCGATGAGCAACTAGCCCGCCAAGTGGGCATCGACGGACCAAAGGAAAACCTGAAAATAGAAGCGATAGCGGATACGAAGATCGCGACAGCAAACTCGCGTCGGGTCAAGCTCGGGGTGCGCGGCGCCGGCGAACGTTACGAAATACACGCGCGCACAATTCAAGAGCTACATCTATCGCCGCAGTCCGTCAAGAACGAAGACGTCAACAAGTGCGAACATCTACGGGACATACAGCATCATCTCAGATACCAATCAGCGAGGCCCAGGGTGCTCATCGGCCAAGACAATTGGCACCTCCTCATCGCCAACGAAGTCCGCCGCGGCCGGCGACACCAGCCGGTGGCATCCCTCACGCCGCTCGGCTGGGCGTTGCACGGTGCGCACACACGCACGCTCGGACGGCAGACGCACTCCACCTACCACGTGTGCGTTCAAGACGATGACGAGGACATGAACCAACAGCTGAGCAAGTACTTCGCGCTAGAGAACCTTCTCGTCGAGGCCAAACGCCCGCAGTCAGATCCAGAAGAGCGGGCGCTCACCGTGCTTGAAGAAAACACAGTGAAGAGGAGCGACGGCCATTACGAAGCCCCGCTCCTATGGACGAGCGAAGACGCGAAGCTGCCGGACAACTACGACAACGCCCTACGACGATTGGCCGGCGTCGAGAAGAAACTCGACAAGAATCCAGCGCTGAAACAACGATACGAACAAGAGATGAACGCACTGTTGACGAAAGGCTACGCCGAGCCTGCACCACCACACCGAGCGCCCAGGGTGTGGTACCTCCCACACTTCGCCGTACTCAACCCAGCGAAGCCCGACAAAGTGAGGATCGTCCATGACGCCGCGGCCAAGACGCGCGGCGTGTCCCTGAACGATCGCCTGCTCACCGGACCAGATCTGCTGCAGTCACTGCCCGGCGTGCTAATGAGGTTCCGCCAACATCCGATCGCCGTAGCCGCCGACATACGCGAGATGTTTATGCAAGTCAAGATCAAGCCAGAGGACAGGGACGCGCTGCGCTACTTGTGGCGCGGCAATCGACGCGACGACGCTCCGCCGAACGAGTACAGAATGACGTCACTCGTGTTTGGCGCCACGTGCTCGCCTTCCATCGCAATCTTCGTGAAGAACAAGAACGCCGAGCAATATCGAACTACGCACCCAGAGGCAGCGGAAGCGATCGTCAAGAATCACTACGTCGATGACTACCTCAAGAGTTTCGAGAGCACAGCAGACGCCATCAGAGTCTCGCGCGACGTCCAACACATACACAGTCAAGCGCACTACGAACTGCGGCAGTGGGCGTCGAACTCAGAAGAAGTGATAGAAAACATCGCGGAGAAACCTGCACGTCACGCGGCCGTCGAATTAAACAACGCCACCGAACGCGTACTGGGGCAAATTTGGAAGCCATCAACGGACGAGATCGCGTTCAACCTAGACCTCACGCGACTGCCACCAGACGCGCTCGACAACGCGGAGCCGACGAAGCGCGAAGTCCTGAAGACAATGATGTCGGTGTTCGACCCCCTCGGCCTCGCGACACCCGTCACCGTGATACCGAAGAAACTACTGCAAGAGGTATGGCGCCGCGGGACCGGATGGGACGAAAAAATAGACGCCGACCTGGCCCAACGGTGGGCAGAGTGGACAAGAAATCTGAAGGCTCTACGCGACGTGGCTATCCCGCGATGTTATCCCGGCTACACGGAAGCGATTCGACGCGAGCTGCATACATTCGTCGACGCGAGCGAGACGGCATATACGTGCGCACTCTACTGGCGCGCGACCGCGGCGGACGGCGCCGTACGCATAACACTGGTGGCGGCGAAGGCAAAAGTCGCGCCACTGAAATTAACATCGATCCCGCGCCTAGAACTACAAGCCGCGGTGCTGGGAGCCAAGATGGCGGCCGCCGTCGTCGAAGAACACGACCACAAGCCGGACTCGAAGACGTTCTGGACAGATAGCCGCACAGTACTCGCGTGGCTCAGGACGGGCGCGCGATCCTATCGCCCATTCGTCGCGCACCGCATCGCCGCCATCGAGGAACACACAGCGATCAACGAATGGCGATGGGTGCCGACCAAACATAACGTCGCCGATGAAGCAACCAGAGAAGCGCCGCAAGACTTCGACAGCCGCCATCGATGGTTCACCGGGCCAGAATTCCTTTACGACGACTGCTCCGCGTGGCCTACAGAATCACCGCAACATCAACGCGAGGAAATCGCAGAAACGGGCGAAGAGCGAGTACATACCGTGACGGAGACCGCGAAGGCGCCTCTTTCGTGGCTCCCCGCCGCCGAACGATTTTCAAGATGGGAGAAGATGCTGCGCGCGATCGCACGCGCACTCCAGTTCGTTGACCTCTGCCGACCCCACCGGGCGAGGTCACACTACAAACGTACCGCACCGAAGAAACGCACCGACGCTGATTGGACGAGCCGACCGAAACGCGTCGCGCCGCCCGCACCTGCGAAGAAAAGTGAACATAAACAAGAAATCTACTTACCTCTCGAAGCGAAGTACCTACTCGAAGCGGAGAAACTCGTCGTGCGCGCCGTACAACACGAATCATTTTACGAAGAAATACGAAACTTGAAGAAAAATCAAGCGCCATCGCTGCAGAGCCGGCTGCGGCCCTTGTCCGTAGAGCTGGTCAACGGGATCATCGTCATCAAGACACGAATCAACGCCGCAAGTGACATCACTGAAGCACAGAAGAGGCCGCCAGTGCTTGACGCCAACCACCCGGCGGTCAAGCTGTACATCGACTTTGTACATCGACAACTGGCGCACAGCGGCGTCGAAGCCACTATCAACGAGTGCAAACAACACTACGCTATCCTACGACTTCGCCCCGTCGCGAGGATGACGCTCCACCGTTGCCTGCCGTGCCGCATCCGAAGACAAGCGCCGCCGGTCCCGCCCACTGGGGACCATCCACGAAGCCGCCTCGCACATCATGAGCGCCCGTTCACCTATACGGGCCTCGACTACTTCGGGCCCCTGACCGTCACCGTCGGCCGTAGCACCCACAAACGCTACGTAGCGCTCTTCACCTGCCTCACCGTACGCGCCATCCACCTGGAGGTGGTGCCCAGCCTCAGCGGGGACTCGGCGGTCATGGCGCTCAGGCGCATGATCGCGCGCCGCGGCTGCCCAACCGAGCTGTGGTCCGACAACGGGACCAACTTCCACGCCGCCGACAGGGAGCTCCGGGAGGCCTTCCACCACGCCACCCGTGAAGAAGCGACCCAGCGCCAGATCACGTGGCGCTTCATCCCAGCGGGAGCGCCCTTCATGGGAGGGGCTTGGGAGCGGCTTGTGGCCACCACTAAGGCCGCGCTACGCGCCGTGCTGCAAGAACGACACCCCAGCGACGAGATCCTCGCCACTCTGCTCGCCGAGGCGGAGTACACCGTGAACAGCCGGCCGCTCACTCACGTGGCCGTCGACCCCAGCGAGCCCGAAGCCATCACCCCGAACCACTTCCTTCTCGGGGGCTCTGCGCGCGTGCCTACACCGGGCACCTTTGACGACTCCGAACTCATCGGCCGCGCCACGTGGAAGACCAGCCAGCGCCTCGCCGACCACTTCTGGAGCCGGTGGCTCAGAGAGTACCTGCCCACACTTCAATACCGGCGGGAGCCCCACGGACGCGGCGCCCCGATCACAGTCGGCGACATCGTCCTCATCGCGGACGGCACGCTACCGCGCAACACCTGGCCACGGGGGCGCGTCATCGCCATCTACCCGGGCCCAGACGGCGTGACCCGAGCAGTCGACGTGCAGACGAAGGGCGGAGTCCTACGAAGACCTACCAAGAAGCTGGTGATCCTGCCGACGCGGCCAGACGTCCTACACGATGGGGATTCTGCAACGCTCGCCCGAGCGGTTGCACGGCGGGAGAATGTTCCGGACGACAGCGCTATCCAGTGCGCGCGCACCGGATAGTCGCCCCGCGCGTAGTTATATATGTGTACATAGTGTATAGAAATAAGTGATATGTAAAATTTATAAGCACAAATAATTTGTAATCTGAAATAAAGCGTTGTCCTGTCTCGTGTATCATTTTTAGCGTGACGGACCGACTAGGTTTTGTATAGAAATAAAATAGAATTTAATTTAACTTAACTTTAACGTAAACAAAGCCTAATCGGTCCGCCTAGCCACCACGCAAACCATGACTGATCCCCTCTCGAACTCCCGGGCGAGTATTTATACCCCGGTGGTGGGGGGCAGGGTTTCGAGAGGAAAAATCAGCCACGGTTCGTCTATATGTGTTGCGTGGTGGCAAACAGGATAGGTAGGTGAGCAATAAGCTCAGGGGGCGTGCGCTGCGTCGCATTAAAACCCAAAAACCTTAGTTTTAAGAGATTTATTCAATAAAGAGTCTAGAGGGGAGGGGCGCAGGTCGGTCCGGTGGAGGGGATAAGCCTGGCTATAAAAGTAGGAACATTGCCGCGCAGCGGCCTCTTTGCGTCGTCGTCTCAGCGGGTGAACTCCTCTTCCTACGGACCGACCTGGGTCCTGGCCTACGTACCTGAATCAAGAACAGTTGTTTCACTACCAGTCATAGGTGTATCCCGCACAACTCTAACCCAGTTCCAGATGACCTAGAAAGTTCAAATTTGGCATCCAGGTAGGTAGATGAATGAAGGAATAAATCAGAATTGTAGATATTTTTATTATTTTATTATAATTTTTAAATTAAACTAGTTTGTTACCCGCGACTCCGTCCGCGTAGAATCCGATTTTAACTATCCCGCTGGAATTATGAAAATTTCCGGGTTTTCATCATTAAACTTTATCTAAATCGATTAAGCAGTTTAGACGAGGCAAACAAACAAACAGACTTGCAAGCTTTCGCATTTATTATTAATATAATAAACTAATGTGGGATTATTTTTGTGCAAAAAGCAATAATGATATCCCATCAAAACATAAATGTGAAATGAGAGCCAAGTTCAATATTAGATAGAAACTAGCCATCGAACCATCATCGAACATTGGGCTATTCCATGACTGTTTCAGTGGGGACCTACTTAATAATAATTCGTATATGAGAACTAGTCTAGTCTAAGTAAAAACCACGAAAAAAATTAACAAAAAATGGAACCGACAACAAAAACCTTGAAAACAACTTTCTTCTAGTTTGAAGTCGGTGCCTATCAGCACAAGCCAGCAGGAGCAGGATTGATTGATCCAATACCTGTATAATATCTAGGTGAGGTACACGACTTATAGTTCCACTCCTGCTGGCTCGTGGTGAGGCATCGTCTCCAAACTAGTAGAAAATTATTTTCAAGGTTTTTGTAGTCGGTTCCAGTTTTTGTTAAAAAAATTTACACTCACGGCATCATGTTGCTTCCAGAAACACTTTTATAAAGTTCCTTGGCAAATTCGTTGCTTATCTTGCAGTTTTTCATGCGAACTATACGAAAACCTTGTTTCATCATAAACGTTATATATTTTCCGTGCTCGCTCGGGTGGCAAGGCTTGATCAAAGCGAAAGTGCTGTTCATAAAGACAAAAATAATTGTTGGCAAAAGAACACTGTGTGAAAGTTTAAATTCGAAGTTTTTACGCATTATTAGATCGAGCTATTGGGTTTGACCAGACAACATCCTCGGTACCTATATAAGTACTGGCTTTTAAGGAGTACCTATCGTCACAAAAAACAGATAGGTATCGTGCAGTACCTAACTCACGGTAACTGATGCAATTCACAAATTCAAATGAAAAAGAAAAATAAAAACTCACTCGACTTGTACTTGGCGATCAAAACGAATAATGAGCAAATAGTATCAGTGAATTTCAATGTTAAATCGCTAATACTACTTATTAGCTTGTACCTAATTTGTTATGCAATTGGGCCCTCGTTAGGTGTCAGTGGCGTTTAACTGTAGGTATTACCTATCGAACCAGTTCGAATCGAAGACACCCAGAAAAATTCAAAATAGTAACTACCTCTCTGATTTATTGAACAAATTTTTCTTTGTTAGTGGTGCGCAGTCCTTTATGTAAAGCAGCTTAGAGAATATGTTGACGATGTTGCCGACCTGCAGCATCTGTAGTGTGAGTGGCGGGATTTGCGTGCGCCGGAGCAGGTTCTTGCCCTTTTTCGTATCAATTACTTGTATAGAGTTGTCGAAGGGAAAGAAGTGAAGAACTAAATCTACTATCGCGTCCGCTTCTTCGTTATACATTTCACAAAGGAAAGTATATTTATCAAAATAATCGTACACCTGCAAGCCAAGTGAAATAGTCTACAATGTATCTATGTATATAGATGCAGTATAAAATCCTAAGTAGGTTAGTATTCGTATTTTTACCTACAGTCTAAGGTTTAATATTTTTTAAAATTTTGGTTAGGATAATATATAACTTAATACCTACTCTTAGACACAGTAGCTACTTGCTACTTGCAAGCATTCAATAAAAGTATAGTACCTATATCATACATGTGTTATTCGCTGTAAATTTATTTTTTTCCATTCTTGCATTGCAATCCCTCTGGTTACGCGCACAAAAAGTATGTTAACTTTTGTTGCTTTCACACTAAGCTCGTGTAGTCGCGGAGTAGCAATAACTTGCTTTAGTTCATAAATATAATTGGTAAATAAACTAAGTAATTATTCTTGGAGTCTAAAATAACGCTACTAAATAAAAAATAATAATGAAATCAAACGTACCATTTTGTAAACACAGTATAAATAAAACTTACTAACAAAAGTTACTAAATAATTCAAACGTTTACTTAAATTTGTAAACTAGTAGCAAATAATAATAATCATAACAAACATAATTCAAAAATAAAATGTATAAAACATGAGTTATGAGTAAGTAGTCATAGTTTATGAGTAAGTTGATGATGAACTATATTGTTTTTCGTGAATGAAGACTTCAAACGAGGCAGTCAGCTTGACACCCATCACAGGCATTTCTGACCATCTGTTTAGCTATTCGAAATTCGCGCTAATATTTAAGCGTCACAGAGACGGTCCAGCAGCTAGCCCGCTTTATTGTTGGTTTTGCTGTATAGCAACCCTGATCTCTAATGTCATTGTCATGTCATGTCAATGTCAGTTCTATTGGGAACTTGTGTTGTGTCAAAGCAGTCAAAAATACCATCTGTTTGTTTTGTAGATAAGCGTCGCTAACGTTTATTTAAGTTTACTTTCGAAATGAATTTAATGTTTTGATTCTCTCAACATAATTAGTGATGGTTGGTAATGTGGAGTCTGGCTAAGCTCTCTAATTTTGAGTCTAAATGGAATAATTATTGTTCATTATTAACGGTTTCTCATATTTCAGGAGGGGGCTTACAAAGATAAATATTCTTTTATCGGCGAATGGTACGACAATCAAGCGAGTCTTATTCGCCGATATAATGTATTTTATTATCCAACTGATGATACTGTTGAAATGTATGACTTAAAAACTCGTAAGACTTTTGTCCGAAGAGTTAAAGTAAATGGTATCACTTTGGACAAATTCTACATCGGTTGTACACTGTACATTTTGGGTCGGCTCATTAAAATAGTAGATTTCGCGTGCGAAGACACTAGGAAAAAATTACACAAGGATATGCAAGTGTAAGTTCTGCTGTGTAGTAAATTGAACATTTTCATATTACAATTTGTTACTGCTACAATTTCTGGGATTTATTAATCCTAAGAGCTGTGCTTTACATAAGTGCTGTAGAAAAAGAGAGTAAAAATCTTGTTTCTGTTAATCTCATTTTGAGATATTTCTATTGATGTTAAAGCTATGATCAAAGGAACATTCTGATCTGTCTTTTATCACCAGTTATAAAAAATACTTGGTAAGAGTTTGTATTGTATTTTTATCTAGTAAAATTTTGTAAATTTTCAAACTCAATGTTTCAATGTTATTTGAAATAATATAGGTAAAATATTTTTCCTTTATAAATCTATCCTTTAATTAATGTCTCAAAAAGTCAAATTAATGTACCCATTCAAATTTTTTTTTTCAGAACATTTGCTATGATCAAACCCCTGCCAACGAACATAGCTGGAAAGATTCTTACTCATTTCTACAACCATGGTCTCCGCATCTCTAGAATGAAGAAAGCAAGACTTACTGCTGAAGATATTAATGTTATATACAGAGCTCAAGCCAATGATGCTACATTCCCGTCAGTATTGTCATTTGTCAACTATTTGCAAAACCATAGTATTACAGGAAAAAAAAGTATATTTTGGTGGCAAAATATGTACATCAATGAAACTTAGTTTATAAATTTATTACTTTATATATCTACTTAAAATTTAGGCATCCTACCCCCTCCCAGTGGGTATGGGCAAGTGGAATGGCTAAAAAAAGAAATTTTTACAAACTAGGCGTGTGGTGTCATTTTCTATGTATTTTTTGTGCTGAATCGAATATAAATCGAAGTGAGATATAAAGGGTTCTTGTTGAAAACATAGAACAGTATAAAAATCACTTACCAACAACGGTTTCTCAAGATGTGGATGTGATGGTAGATAATACTGATTGCTCTCAGTGATCTTGAGATGCCTATATTGTTGCTTAAACCCAAAATTGGTTGAGTTAAAAAAATATATATTTTCTAAGTCTTCAACAAAAACCCTTCATATCTCGCAAAATATTGATCCTATAAGTTGGATATGGTCTCTTTCAATTCTATTGATTAGTGTTAACTTATGGTTAAATGTGATGGTGTCTTTGTCTATTCAAACAAAAAAAATAGAGACGGCATCACATTCAACCGTCAGTTGACACTAATCAATGGATGGTGAAACAGCCCCTAAGTCTTAAACTGTGGCTGTTAGATCGTATAATCTTTAATACTTGGTAAAAAAATAAGAATTACATATTTGAATTTACAGGTTTCTGCTGGAGTATCTGACTGGGCAGCTAGTCTATGGAATGGAGCTGGTTGGTAAAGATGCAGTGTCTGTATGTATACAGTGCCTCGGCGACCGGGACCCGTTGAAGGCGGCACCTGGCACCATCAGAGCCTTGTATGGGACTGATCCAGTTAGAAACTGTGTGCATGCATCGTCAAGTGCTGATGCTGCTTTGGTGGTATGTATAATAAAAGTATTTATCGTAAAATTCATTGATTTTTGATTGATATGAGGAAAAAAACGAATGATCTTGTACAAACCTCTATTACCCCATTTTCTTGAAAAAGAAAAACAAAACAATGTTACATTAATGGGACATGCCTGTGAAAAATACGAGTTGTGATGCTTGGACATACAGTGTGATACGGTTCATCAATTGACTACAAACCATGCCTTAAGGTGTGAATATAAATAGCATGAACAATAGTTGAATGAAAATCTATTAAACTGAAGTATTTCATGGTTCTCAGGATCAGGTAATACAGAGTATGCTTGCTGCTAACTGACGTCTCTATGCTTCTGTTCTGTGTTTATAAATCCATCCTGTTGTTTTAGCGTGAAAGGGTTAATGCACACAAACTTTCGCATTTATAATGCGCGCGATGCCCCGATATCTTTCGCCCCCTCCTCGCCCTCCTCCCCCCTAAGGCTGCATGACCACCAGAGATATCTATCTTTATGATACCTATCTTTGCTTCGCTGAGCCGTTTCCACTAAAGCTGCGCTGAGCGAGGATAGATAAACGAAATGTTTCTATTGGTTCATGTCAATCACATTCCTCGCAACGCATCTTCGCACATTAGTATAGTCCGCGCGATTGTTTAAGATGCCTCGGGAAAACTGGAAGGGGCATGCGCAGTAGTCATTTCTTCGGTCTGTTTGGCGGGGGCACAGGGGTGAAGGGCGGGTGGGCGTCGACGCTGACACGTTATTGGTTGATCAGTTGCTCTCCACTCCACCGCCCGCGCTCCATTCATGCGTCTCGTGTTCCCTTACGTACTGTCGCGCACAGATTGTTTACTTAATTAATTGTATTTTCGTTTACGTTGTATTGGAAAAAATCCCGTAAAATAAAGTTCTAACTAGACAAGCCAGACAAATGGTTTATAATGTGAACTGTTATATAAAAAAAGGACACATCTAAAATCGTGGGTAAATTAAAGGAGGTAAAAAATACAAAAGCAGCCACCACTTTATCATTAGACGAAAATTTGGCAATATACCTATTCAAAATTTACACCTGATTCCAAAAAACCTTCTTCGATATTGCATGATAATGTATTTAGTATCAACACTGCAGACGACAAATTTTTTCCCTCTTTTTAAATTCAATGTTAATATTACATAATCTTATTAAATTACACTTACCTAAAATTTACTTATGTTCTTTAATTTTTCTGATATATTATTTTGTCATGCGCCATTTACCCCCACCATTTCCTTGAGCCATCTTAAACCGCCGCGCGGACTACATTAGTATTTGTGCTGCTGTTAGGACACGGAATACTTCTTCCCCCCGCCGCCGCTGCGCTCGACCCGCCTGCGCCTGACGGCCACGCTGTCCAATTGCACGCTGTGCATAGTGAAGCCTCACGCCGTGCGCGAGGGCAAGCTGGGCGCCGCGCTGGAGATCATCCACGACGCCGGCTTCAACGTCACCGCGCTCAACATGTTCGTCGTGGAGAACGTCAACGCGGCGGAGTTCTACGAGGTCTACAAGGGAATCGTGCCTGAATACAAGGTCCATTTCGATTGAGTAACCTTGTAAGATTTATATGGGTAGTGCCACGAGAGTTGAAGTGAATGATTATTGATTACATCAATACATGAAGTACTGATTGCATAAAAGCATGTGTGTGTGACCTCAACTCTGACGGCACTACCTATACTAGCTTTTTCCCGCGACTTTATCTGTTCAGAATTCGTTGTATCACTATCCCGCGGGAATTATGCAATTTACCTTGTCCAGGGACTCGTCAAATTTCGTAGCAAATTTTATCCAAATTTAACATTATAAGCGTGAATAGGTAACAGACAGACAGACCGACAGACAGGTACTTTTGCTTTTGTGATATTATTAAGAATTAATAAAAGAGAATTTGGCTTCTAGTAAAAAAAGCTGGCTAAGTGCAAGTTGTATTGGCGCACCGAGGGTTCCGTACAGTCAATGAGGAGGGGTCCATTGATTCCTGTAATGATAATATGAAATTTGACATTGACAAGAGCTTACAACATAACTAAAGGTAGAATCCAGAATTCATTGATTCACATTTCGAATATCAGTGTAGTTTAACTAGCTTTTGCCTGCGGCTTCGCCCGCGTGAAATTCGGTTATCGCGTGCAATGCTGTTTCCCCGGGAACTGTGCATTTTTCAGAGATTAAAAGTAGCCTATGTCACTCTCCGGCTCATAAGCTGTCTCTATGCCAAAAATCACGTCGATCCGTCGCTCTGTGACGTGAAAGACGGACAAACATACAAACACACAAACACACACTATCGCATTTATAATATTAGTATGGAGACTTACTAAAATTTTATAAATATGATTGTGTTTTTGTAATTTAAACGAAACTCACAGTAGTGTGCAAATTCGACTCTCACTTCGCCAACTTTTTTAATACAAGCCGAACTCTGAAAGAGAAGAGAGCGAAAAGTAACTTACAAGCAAACACTTCCTTTAAATTTTATTTGATACAGCAAAAGCCATTCTTGGTTATAAATGTATTCAATCGATAGTACCATACTATTAAAGAAAATTTGTGCAAAAATATTTATGAGAAATGACTTGCCCTAGATGACGGAAATTACGAAAACTAATGTAATGAATGATGCATGAAGTATTTTATTTAGAAATATTTATTTATTTTCCTTTTTTCAGCTTCCTTGTCTAGTTAAAGATACACTAGGACACAATACTGTTTTTGATCAAGTTTTACTTGCAATGCAGGTATAAGTAAGTCATTGGTAAAAAAACTTTCAAGATCAGTTGTTTTTATATGTTTTACAGGGAATGGTAGAAGAGTTAGCGAGTGGGCCCTGCGTTGCCATGGAGCTGCAAATACAAAACAAAACATTAAACACGGCTGTAGAGTTCAGGAAACTAGTTGGCCCGTCGGATCCGGTATGCATTTACACTATTTAATGATTTCTAATAATGGTTCTCGAATGGTCAGTTAACAGAGTTGGCGACTGAGCTAGTCTTTGGGATCCGTACCTCGCTCGGTAGGAACAGAAGCCTTATAGGATCACTTTTTTGTCCACTGTCTGGCCTCTTGTTAAATCCTTTTTCCCAGAAACGCACGGAGTTATCACACGTTGAAATCAATATGAAATACTCTGGTCTGCTACTCCTTGATTGACAAATTGCTGTAGGTAACCGAGAAACCTATATGGTGATTCCGGTGGTTCTAGAAACTTGAAATTTGATATGGCCTACCGGTCTTATAGCACAGCAGTAAGAAAAGTTTGAAAATCCTAATTTTCTGTCTGTCTATGTTAGTAACCACCTAAAATTACCCCCACTGCCTATATTTTGCTTAGGAGAGGGACTCTGCTAACATAAGCGATATTTATAGGTATCCATGAATTTATACGAAACCACACGGTGACCACGACGTACAAAATACGCGTTCATGAATCTACATAAGCACGACGTCTGTACACACGTCAATGTGTTTGTAAGATACATAGGGCTGACTATGGCAAAACACAGTTCTATAAGTATTACCAATGACATACCAATGACATTTAAAGGTACTTATATGTAGGTATGGCTTAGATATGTGCAAATAAATGTAATAGTTAATCTTGCCTAGGCCGAAGACGTATCTCACTGGTTCAGTAACAGCCTAAATACTCTGGCCTTAAAATAGCCCTTCCCCAGTTCAGTTTTTTGTGCAGTAGGTAAACGATTTTTTTTGACATAAAAAGTAAACGAGCAATGGGGGCTATCACGAATGAATTTTCCGCTAGAGGCGCTTGTGTAGCGTGAGGTCAACGAAACGTCAAATCTCATAGTTTTTGTGTGAGCTACGGGGGTTTATTTATAATTAGAATAATTTTGTGAATATTTGCATTATCTGAAATTAATTATGGCAATTATGCGATAAGGGGCAATGAACGTCTGTAATTTGAGACAGTTTTGTCTTGCTAAAACTTGTCCTCCCTTTTTTCCGAACAAAACGGGATTATGCAATACTGTGGTTGCTCGATATGTTTATGGCACTGTTTTACAATGTATTAAATATGATTTTAATCTAAACTTTGTTTTCACGGCCGTTATAACAGACTTTTAAAAACCTCAAGCAACAGTGGCGCCATCTAGTGAGAGAAAAAACGATAGCCCTCATTGGAGCACCCTAATGGAGCACCACCACTCATGGACAACCGTAACACCAGTTGCCAATTTATTATATAGAATACTGCGCATGCCGGTAATTTCATCGGCTGGCTTACACTCCACCCCGGAACACAGCAGCGCAAGCACTGCTGCTTGGCGGCGAGACTAGCGAATAAGAGATGATTATTAGATGATCATGAGAGAAATGTTGGTAGCGACCCAGACGTAAAATCTACTAACCAATCAGAATTATCGAGCTAAAATGGATGTACTATAATGGCATTATAATGCTTTTCTTAATGACTTAGACATTTGATTACAAAATATTGCACCATAGTATTGTCTAGAGTCTAGAGTACAAAAAAAGGAAATTCAATGAGGGCGCCATTTCATTCGCTATTATCGTATATTCTTCCATTAATTAAACTTTAGTTCAATCAACGGGGGTTTAGGATTTTATCGGATCGTCTGCTCGCATTCGATCCTTAGCGAACTGTTATAAGTACTGTTTTGTTTTACTATAAGATTAGATAATGTAACTAGCAATAACTTTTTTTTTTTCTAGGAAATAGCAAGATTGCTGCGGCCTCACACGCTCCGCGCGAAGCTGGGAAATACTAAAGTCCAAAATGCGATCCACTGCAGCGACCTCGCAGAGGACGGGCTGCTGGAAGTCGAGTACTTCTTCAAGATCCTAGATTTATGAAAAAAAGACTGCAACTTTTTACACTTATACGCTTATTACTGTTTACTTAAATGTTTGGGAATGGCAGAGTGATTGAGTGCAATGATTTTGTCTGCTAGAAATGTCAAGCTTTTTATATGTTGAAATGTATTACACTGGCATTTTCTATTCTCGAGTTGTATGAATTGTATGAATATATATTCTATGAAATTATTGTCTGGCTTCATTTTGTAATGGCACCAAGTAAACCATTGTCATCAAAGCTCTCCCATAAACAATAGTCTACTTTTAGGGTTCCGTATCGTAGGGTCCAAAGGAGCCCTGTTGCTGTCACTCACGTGTCTGTCTGTTCGTAGTCTGTCAAACAGGCCAGATGGTCGGCTGTACAGTCTTCAAACTTTCAAAATATATTACATCTCTTAGTCGAGAAAAAAAGAGCTCGATTACGACATCTAGTGTTCATATGTACTTTTAGTGCCAGTCTTTAAAAAAATGGCGTGAGTAGTTCTAAAGGATGATTTTCTTATGATAATTGAAATGGACTCATTAACTCCTTAGACGACATAGCCCCGGTTGACCTTATTATATAGATAGATAGATATAGATTATGTAAGGAACCTTCGGTGCTCGAGTCCGACTCGCATATGACCGGTTTTTATTTTTTTTTGCACGATAATAGAGTGGAAAACGAGTAAGAAGATAACCTGGATGGTAAGTAGGCACCCCTATTTATAGACACCTCAGCCCACGGGCGTAGTAATTTATAACTTAGAATACTATAACTACGAAATTTAACCAATATTTTGGTCAGGCTTGATAATCAATAAACTGGTTCGCGGATACTTTCTATTTTATTTCCATGAAACGTGCTTCGTACTTAGGTCAACGTAAACCCCGGTTACTACTCCGCAAAATCTAATGGAGGATGCGACGCGACGGTCGAGGTATGTACAAAATCTTACGGAAGTGCCACAGTTACGAGCCTTCGTATTTCCTTCGGAGTTGGAGGTGAAGTTCCGTTACAACCTTAGTAAATAAAGAAGAATGGACGGCGGGAAGCAGCTTTGTCAGATATGTACGCAGTAGGTACTTAAGCATTTTATTTACGACAGCGAAAATGAATCCTTATATGGGAACAGGAAACCCTGTTAAATTAAAACTGAAGGTGGTACTCGTCGGCATTGTTTCTGCGACTCTTCTATATTTAGTCGTAGGTAATTCACTTCGCGGTGGTTCGCGTACGTAGATATTGGCTCACGCACAAAGATCGTGGCGAGGAGCGCGAGGGCCCGACGTCACTTCCGGTTTGTCGCAAGGATCATTCGATCAGTGCCCGTTCTGGACTCGATGTGCGTCAATTGATATTACCTATTTACATTTACAAGCAGGTACCTTTAGATCAAAAGTAGCACCTTATAATAGGTCGAAGACAAAAAAAGAACTAAGAAGAAAAAAAAAAAAAACATGGCATAGACAGAGCGACAGAAACCCAAACAAATGAAGGCTGCTTGAGACTACACGCACAAAACTGCTTACTTTTTCATTTTAGTCACGTACTAAGTACGTGCGAATTCACAGGTCAGAGTTTTTGAACTGAAAAATGTGTCCATGTCAATTCGCATAAAAATACACGCACGAAGATGAGGATTTACTTCTATCTAACCAATAATAACATGTTTTGTCTTTGTCGTAGTGCGACGTGACTCCCGCAACAGCGTTCGTTCGAAAAGGATTTATCTTTTACAAACTTATTTTCTTGCTGTTGCCAAACTGTTGGCGTTCTGCCTTCTGCAGAAACAATGCGGTTATTAAAAGCCCAAGCCAAGCCCGCCAATATTTAATAATAGATGAGGATTGTTAACAGTTGGTTTACTTGGAACCGAGGTAGCCTTAAGGAGAAGGTGTAAAAAAACCCTCACTGGAAAATCCTACGGTGGGAGATTGCCTGATGGAGGTCGGATAATATATAATAAGCCATTTATTTCGAACAGAATCTATCGAGGTTAGTTGCAATGAAAATAATAATACCAAGTTTAGTGGTGCTAGAGTGCTAGTAGGTAGGTACAATCAAGACAAATATGAACTTAAAATAAAATTATACAAAAATAAAAATAATCATAATAATAATACACGACTGGGCAGCGCCGTCAACCATGATTATGAGGTTGCGGCAGCATGCAGCCCCATCCAGCGCCTCATCATCGGGGAGTCCCACGGGCCGCCCGTACGTAGGACACTGTTGGAACTATCGCGCAACCGACTGAGTATCGCATAGCATTGGATAAAAACTATCAACATTGGCATTAGCAAACATAGCTGATGCGCTACAGAAGCGTGGTAGTCCAAACAGTATCCTGAACGCATCATTGTATTAGACGTGCAGTGCACCGTACGCCCGCCGCGTAAAGCCAACCCACAGATTGTACGTGTAGAACGATTGGCAATAATATATATATATAGTTCGAGACGATCACTTCAAGTTTTCAAGTTCAAGCATTGTAAGGGAGTAGGGAGTTTGCAATTTGCCCTAGGCTTAGGGCAGCCAGGGTATAAATTCCATGCCTGTCGAGTTTTTACCTACATACATTTTATAGTAGGTAGGATTCATCTATCCCTAACGTATTGGTCTTCGGACGTTCAGTTTCTCCATTAAGAACATTTCCATAATAACAGGACATGACGCAGTGGCGGCTGCCGAGAAACATTGCCGACATATCCTAAAGTATCTTTCACTCGTTGCATAAGTATAATACCTACCTACTTACCTTAGCGTGTTCTTGTCTTGGAGGCAAGTTGGCGTTCCATATTTGGAAAATGACTTAGTAAATTCTAAATCAATCGAAAGATCTACTTGCCTAGATTAATTGTGTTTCATACACTTTGCTAATCTCGTCAGTAAGCACCGAAACTCGTAGATGCTTGTTACAAAAGAAATTGCTACGCGGTGTTAGATTAGAGGTGGTGTTAGATTCACGACTTAGGTGATTTGTGAAAATTAGGCGAACGAGTACCTAGTGAGAGCGGGGAAGGGCCCCGGGGATCATGACCCCCGAAATCTCGGGCTATGACCGTTTTCGAACTGTTTTGGACAGTTTTGAAACACATTAATTTTAGTTGCGAATTAACTTTTAACTTGAACAAAACCGGCCACGTGTGTGTCGGACCACGCGTAGTGTAGGGTTCCGTATATTAGTAAAATATTAAGGGGGTACCGAGCTTCCCCCATCGTGGGGGTAAGGGGGATAGAGCGGAAGCGTAGCGGCTCAAGATACATAATATAGGTTGGTCGGAACGCGCGCGCTTTTATGTAGGTACTTACCTATCTTATTCGTATTACTAAAACAAATATGTACATATTTAAAAAATGCTACGTGTTTTTTCCGCATAGTTGCTACATATACCTGTGCAAAATTACAGCTTTTTAGTACTGATAGTCTCTGAGCAAAGCCGCGGATGGACGGACAGACAGACATGGCGAAATTATAAGGGATCCGATTTAGCCATTTTGGCTACGGAACGCCAAAAACTAGAAACTTTTACAAGTGTTCTTCCTGTAACGTAATGAAGACAATCGACATACCTAATTTTAGAGGATTAAAGTCTCATTTAGACGATGGAGAACGTGCATGTGAGTTGCGTTACATTGCGGACTATTGAGGGACAACGAATTCAGTTGGTCAAACAAATACCGTAATGTACCTAGTTAAGCTAGCATAGAAGTTCTCGCATTTTCTAAATGGGGCTTAAGACCACCATTATTTACGCGAGCGAAGTCGCAGGTAAAAGCTAGTAGTAGGTACCTACTTAATACCACAAAATTACCACAATAACCACACCACCATCAATAATTTTATTTTACGACAAATAATATGTGAAAGGTTCTAAAGTGACTTCACACATTTATGATTTACAGGTTTAATTGGTTTGCAAATTAACTATGAATAAAAACTAAAACTTTGGGTCAACCAGATCTGAGACTTTATTGTCGCCCTAAACGTAGACACACACTGCATACGTTTACCCCACATGACTCTCCCTACTAACGGTAGGTACCTAGTGCGCGAAGCCCACTCTGCCTCGATGACTTGCGCTCGCACTTCGCTGCCACTACCGTATGATTGATCTTTTGTAGTCGTGTTGTGTGAAGTAGATAATTCACTGGATAATAGATAAATCATCCGCCTTTACATAGGCACCTTATTTGCATATACACGCCTGCGAAACTCGATTCCTGCCTTCGTCCGGGCTTGAACCGTTTGTGACCTAGTCCTTTCAGGATGGAAGTTGTTATTAACGGTTTTTAGAATCATTAGGCATTAATAAACATCCAGCCCTAGGAGTAAATTTATGGATCTATGCAGATTTAACCAAGTAGGAAACATACCTAATAGAACTAAGGGTAGGTATGAGTAACTCTATATTGCATCATGAATGACTTTGCATTTGTGCTGTATGCTGTTAACTTTTGTTTAAGGTAAGTAACTTGGATTGACTTTAATTAATAGTTTTGTTTATAATGTAAAGTTTTAATTTTAAGGTTGTTCC
This sequence comes from Choristoneura rosaceana, assembly GCA_037349165.1. Lineage (NCBI taxonomy): Eukaryota > Metazoa > Arthropoda > Insecta > Lepidoptera > Tortricidae > Choristoneura > Choristoneura rosaceana. Next base: position 8,360,046 of record JAZBNJ010000026.1, read on the forward strand.
ACTAGCCAACACATAAGTAGGCACGCGGGTTGGCTGCAAATTGCTAATGACGTGTGTAGAAGACCATCTTCGATTGCCACACAACCATTGTCAATAGGCACTTGTCTCTGCCGGTCGAGACACGAGGGTGTCGAGCTGTCGGTAGGCCTCCAACAAGATGGAGCGACGACCTGGCTAAGATCGCGGGATCGCGGTGGATGTGAAAAGCACAAGACCGGTCTGAGTGGAGAGCCTTGGGGGAGGCCTATGTCCAGCAGTAGACGTCTTTCGGCTGACATGATGATGATGATGATGACTTGTCTCTACCATATGCGCCACGGTAACTATCGAAAATATGCATAATATTAGGTATCTACAGTAATTAGTGTTTGCAAATGAAAAATAAACTGGATCGATCTGTTCGATAAGAAGAAGTCAAACTGCTCGGGAAAATTGAAAATTAACAGGCTTCTCAGGTTTGCTGTTCGGGTTAGACCGAATAGACTAAAGCAACCTTTCACTAAGAGGCATGGAACTGTTGTTGATGCCATGATAAATAACAGCGAGTCTTGTCGGCGCTGCGCTGCGCGAGAGGGGAGCGACGATGCGCAGGCGCCGCTAGTGTCGTGCAAACTTTCCAACCCGCGCCGCGCATGCGTCTCGGTACGCAGTCGCAGCCAAAACGACGCATCGCCAATACAAATTTATTCATGTTTCATAAAATTGAAAAATAGTACCCATACCACCCATCGATTTAAATATTTATTTATGACTCACGTGTTGAAGTTCGGAAATACTTTACAAGAAATTTCAGAAGATTTCGTTGAGTTACAGTGCGGTTATCGGGCGGTTGTATGATAAGGTTTTTTTTTAATTTCAAAGTACGGTAAGTAAGTGGTATTTTAAGCAGTCCTTTTATGATATTAATTTTGAGACATGTTAAAGAATAAAATATTACTTGATCAATGTTAATGAATAACTTTTCATACACTGACGAGCAAAATAACAGATCGTTTATCATAACACTATGAACGCAAAGCTGTTCTTGCTCACCAGTATACATTTTCTTCATTTATACATTTTTTACTAGAAAATATTTACAAGAAAAAAATTAAATCTGTCTGTCTTAACACCATGGAAATTTAACATAAGTATACTTACTTTCGTCTACTTAACTATTAATAATGGTAGAGTTTGTGAGAGTTGACAGAGAATATTTGCAACACCCAAGGAGTTATACATAATAACTGTAGAGAATAGAACTATTGTCAGGACCAGACTTCTTAGGTAGGTAAATGCTTAGACTCAAGCCCTGTGTGAATGACATATTGTGGAACCTTTTCATATTCAACTATGTACAAAAATAAAATATATAATTAAATTGAATTAAAGTAATAAACTTACGTTTGCGCCAAACTAAAAAAAAAGAAACTAACGCCACACCTATTTGGTTAATTCTTTTTTGTAACTGCCTGGAAAAGGTTTCTTAGGATTCGTTTGAAAATTTTCCCTTATAAAAATTGAGCGAGTGAGATAAAAGGTTTAGTGTCAATTTCTTCACTACTATGAACCCGTGCGATGCCGGGGCGGGCGGCTTGTATAGGATTAAATAGAAATGCTCCACATATAAACATTACTTTGGCCATTCATTGCAAAAAGTTAAGATGGTAATCGATTTAAAAATATCTTATAAGATTGCGTTATAGTAGGTAATAAATAAATATCGATCGATGTTAATATCGTTGTATACCTCCCATAAGTACGAGCATTAATGTTCGTACAAGCCTCCCTACTCTCACTTTTTAGTAGTAGGTAGAGCTACAAAAAAAACGTAAAATGTTATTGAAAGAAAATCTTTCGTTTTGGAGTCAATAATCTAATTGTTAATTTAAGCCTTATCTTAACAGTTTCTATTAAACTGACAAAAAATGAACCTGAGTAACATCCTCCTTTTTTAAATCGGTTAAAAATAAATATAAATTTTGTGTTCAACTCAGTTTTGGTAGCGTCAAAATGTGTAGATCTGTCAAGCTTGAAACACTTTAAACCAGGCATAATAAACCTAATTTTTTTCTACAATATGTCCTAAGACTATCGACTCAACCTCGTAATTTATTAAATAGATATATTTTTAATTTAGTTTGTAATATTTAGTATTTTAGTTGTTATTTTTAGAATAGAATAGAATAGAATAGAAAATATTTATTTTTGAACAACTACGAGTAAAACAATACAGTTCAGCTAATCAATAAGTACATATGTAGCTGTCACAAAAAAGGGACACCCCTCAGCATGTGTCATGGCACGCGGTGCCACGACGCTGATTTTCAGTGGGTCCACGGTAACTTAAAACTAAAACAAGTTAGATACACACAAGATAATGACTAAAATAACTAATTATTTAAAAATTATCTACACGCGTACTTCATCATATTACTTACCATTTAATACCTCACGTCTTGAAGATGCAAGCAGTCCTGCAAATTCAGATACAATTGATACAAACAGATAAATTTTAAGGTAATAATCGTGTAACTACTGCTGTTTAATTAATTCCATTTTTGTTGTTTAGTGAATGAGTTTTAATACCGTGTTTTTATCCATATTTGAGTGGTGCATTTCTGCGTTCATGTGCGTACGTTTTATTTGTTTATGAATTTATTCTTTTAGTGAGATCCTATAATTAGCTTTATTGTTAAGTACCATAGGTGTTAAGTTTTTATAGGTGTTGGATCTTCGAAAATATATAAATAACCGAACCTATCTACACGAACTTGGTATTTCATAGGCAACCCGTAGCCTCCTTGTTTTACCGGTCAGTCGGGAATGAAAATCTAAATATAGAAAACGATTTACAGAATGCATAGCTAATTATAATTTTCTTTAAAGATTATTTATACAGCTGCGTGATACAAGATGATTGGAAAAAATGCAATGGAGAGAAAGGATCAAAAACAACAGATTCAAAAACTTCATTATTTTTAAAAGTTGCTGAACTAATATTGTTCAGTTTGACGAGGAAGATCTACTTTTTAATTTCAACTCGTATTACTGGCCACACCCGGTATATATATAACCATAATACATATTATACACGTGAATATGAAACAAACAAATACAAATACAAATCATTTATTGCGGACTTTAAATCCATAGTGTTAGTATTTACAAATCTTATCGCTATGGTTACAAAGGAATGTCCTCAAATATTTCAGGAGAAGGTAACGTGTAAGCCACATCCTTCTCAAGCCCTCCCTGATAGATCCTACGGTGGGATATTGCCTGATAGAGGTCGGTAGCCGACTCCGCAGCCCGCAAATTGACCTATTAGAAATTTAGGGGTTATTTAGAGTATGCGATTGTTATCGTAATGTTTCCAATCATTGCAATGAAATTAAAACTACAAACCACCAGTTATCTTAGAAATTTGAAATTTGGTACGAAGGTAGCTCTTATTACACAACCAATAAGAAAAGTCCGATTTTTTTAGGTTTGTCTATACTTGACAGCAACTATTTAAAATGTCTCTACACTGCTAAAATTTTGTTAAGGAGAGGGGCTCTACTAACGCTGGATGTGCATACGCAGATACCTACAAATTTGTACGGAATCCTCGATATACGATTGTGCTGACTCACACTTGGCCGTGTTTTCTTTTTTTGAGTATAATTTAAAAATCAAGACTCGCTTTTGGCAAAACTAAAATTAAATTAAATAAATCGACGCATCTAAGTAAATACTTACTTAAGATTTTACTCGTTGAACAATTTGATGGACTCGGCTAGCATGAACAATAAAGTTGGGTAAAAAACCATAATGTGATAAAGCTGTAGGTAGATCTGAACTAGACGTCTTAAATAGGTCTTAGTGATTTTTAATTGAATTGAAACGCATATTTAATTGTCGTTTTCTTAATAAACTAGACAGATCTTTGGAGTAAAAAGATTAAAAACATATTTACGTAAATACACATACAGTGTCGACATTAGTAATTTACTTAGGTACTACCTAGTATATTTATGTGCATTACTTTGTGCATATTGTCTAGGTCAAGGTAGAGTTGTTAAGCTTAGTTTATTGCACACATGGAATTGAGAATGAGGCTTTTAGCAGGAAAAATCTATACTTACAAGATTTATGGCCTCTTGTTAAATGAGTTTGATAACAAATTTACTTCAATAAAATATTAATAAATAATAATATTATTAATATTTTATTTCAAGTAAGTTGTCATTAGCCGTTAAACTCATTTAAGCTTGACAGTTCAATAATTTTTTAAACAAATACAAAAAGAATGAGGTCCTTTATTTCATTGTATTTTAATGTTTGTTACGATGATGTACCTACCTATTTTTTGTTCCAAAATATTTTTTACTAAAATAACGACACTTAAGCTGAGCAAGGCTGAGCATAAGATTAAATTGTTTTTTTTTTCCCCAACAATTGGTTATAATGCATAAGTCACGATATAAGTATGTATGTAACTAAATATACAAATGTAAGGGCACTGTTATGTGATACTAACAAGTCCTCTACGCATACGGAATGACCTGTGAAGGTCGATGCAGAATGTATAGGGTGGATAGGAAGGCTATTAATTTAGTCAATTTGAATGAAACTTTCTTTAGTCCAATTGTTTTCGAGAAAAAGTCAACACACAATAATCGTTCCTAGCTCAGCTAATGAGACATTTTGTGGTTTATTTTCAACAATGTTTGTTTGTTTACTTGTTTCAACAATTTAAAATTGTTACAATACGTAATAAATATCAAGATATAGGTATATATATAGGTATCAAGATACCTACATAAAAAGGCAAATATTAATAATAATGAAACTATAATGTTTTAAACTTCCGTGATTCTCACTCATAGTCAAAATACCACAAACGGGACTTATCACGCTAACACACACAAGTAATATTTACCCCGACGTTTCGGCAACGTTGCAGTGGCAAGTCCCGTTTGTGGTATTTTGACTATAATGAAAACTAAACAAATGATTTGAACCGATCCCTTACCGAAGATGCTACCAGCGAGCGTTCCTTATTTGAATTCCTGGGATAATTCTTTGTCCGAGGAAGATTTAATTGAAGAACATACTCTATTAAAATATTAAAATAATCGGTTAATCCGTTCGTTACTTTGCGGAGCTTATATAAATGATCTACAACCTTACCCCAGTTTTACCTTATACGTTATTAATAGTTCATCAATCAATTAAGCATATTGTTAGTTTCGGTAAAAAAATTCGATATGCCTTTCTTAATCAACCTGTAATTACAATATCTTTGGAGGCTACTACGAAATTCGAAAGTGGAAGTTCGTATCGTACCGTCCTTTTCACCCTCGTTATTAAATACTTATATTTGTAGTATAGCGCCAGTGGGACGGCAAGATACAAAGTTCGAATTTTGCACCTCGTAGTATAGGGCCTGCATCTTCAAATCACCTTGTTTGTAGGTAGATAATATCAAATACCTTTTCACTTCTCATGCTCATGAAATGTTACTTTAGTCTCTACATATCGGGACTAAAGCTCCTTTTTTTATTCTCTAGCGATTAAAGTATTGTTTTTCAATTTACGTCATAAACCCCGAAACAGCCAACATGGTGTTTGTAAATGGAGGCTTTTTAGGGCGTGGAAATAATCTCAAAATGACAACTTTGCAAAAATATTAAAAATAAACACAATTAATGATTTCAAATATGAATCTGTTCAATTATTCTAAGGATTAATTCATTTTTTTAAGCATTGTATAATTAGTCTTAAAATAGTTTTCAATTTTGAAACTGTTGGCTAAACATGTAAACATTTAAAGCGTCATTTCAAACAATAAAAGAAAAGAAAAAAACGCGCAACCAATTTTTTTCGCTATTTCAATTTTGTACAGATTGCCTGTCCATTAGTCGAGTGTACGTTTTTAAAAAGTAATATTGTAATTTTCAACAGAACATTGTTTTTTCCCTCGCATTCAAAGTGAAAAGTAGAGTGTTTAATGCGAGACTAAAAAACCATAATGCCATTATGGTTGTTTTTGTTCCCTCGTTGAACATTCTACTTTTAAACACCTAGCTATTTACTACGCGTTAGATGTATTATTGTCATTTATCAAATTTTGTGGATTTACTGGCAAAACCGGTGTTGGAAGTACATAAAACATTAATATAATATTTAATCAATCCTTCTAGTATTACAAATGCGAATGTTTGTGAGTACTTATGTGAATGCGTGCATGCGTTTGTTTGTTATATTACGCTAAAATTGAGGGACAGATTTGAATGAAATTTGATAGGTACAGCCAAGTGCAAAAATAGGTATCTATTCGAACCACTCAAAAATACTACGGCCTTATTGCGTCGGAATAAGAGTCATGATACTTATTTTCGAAACTTTGAATAGGTAAGTTCATATTTTTACACTTCACTTTACATAAATAGATATTTGCAATTAACACATAGGCTTCTTTTATCCCAACACTCCTACGGGATCGGGATAAAGTATATCATAATTTCAACTGCTGGAATGAAATCTATAGACATAGTATTTTTTTACACATTAATGAAATCCATTTTTGGGAATTATAAGAATTACCTAATAGTTAAGGTACGCGTGCGAAGTAGCGCGTAAAGGCTAGTCCATGTCATATTAAGACAGTAGAGAGAAAAATATGGAGGTATATTACAAACTGACTTTTGTCCGCGACCTCGTCTGCGTAGATTTCGATATTTACACAATACTCCATAGAACAGTGGAACCATTTGAGTTCTTACCTACCGTAGAACTTTCTCACATTAAGCGTCATAACAAATTCCCTTGTCAAGCAATGCGATGCGACTATGACTTTCTACGTCATCTGTTAGTTTAACAGAGTACACGTAGTCGTTGAAAAAAGTCTGCACCTCCTTCCTAAGAAGCGTCATGATTCCGGTGCAAACTATATTAAACTCAATCGAATGTAGTGGCAACCCCGCCCTTTCAGGGGTTGAATTTTTATAGCCTATAATCTGGTTGGAGATTTTCTCGACTGATTAGTAAAGTTTGCATCAAAATCCATTCAGCCGTTCTCACGTGACGTGCGGTCTAATAAACGACAAACAGATAAACAAACAAACTGATAAACAGACAAAATTTAAAAAAAACTGTTGGATCGTGTTTTACAATTTAAATCATTTTAAGTTATTGTTAGAAAGTTACATAAAATTTTGTACCTATGAAAAAATTAATACAAACAATACAAACCCATAATGCTAAAAGTGGCTCCGAAGCGGTAACGTTTCCTGTGCTCTGCCTACCCCATTTGAATAATTAATTACAACACGATATTTATTTCGAATGTCGGGACGAAAAAATATTGGCATTGGCATAAGCGGAATTTTTTTATTGTCTTCAGCTATTGGCTCTATTGACTAATCGTTTGACCACTTGACAAAGTACATAATTAGGTTGGTAGAGCAGAATAAAGGAAGTTGTCTAAGATTCATTCAAAATGGCGCTGGATTCAGGATAAGTAGAAGCTATCGAAATATTTAGTCTGTCTATGTCGGTCTGCGAGGGCGATGATTCACGATGCACCAATTCGTTTTGGCCGCAGTCGGAGGAACTGAATTGCGAAGCAGGGTTGGAACCTTTTCGCTGTTATAAATTTACATAATATATATTATTATCTCATAAATGTAATCTTGTCATGCCACACTTTTATCAAAGTACCTAGCTAATAAAAACTGAAGTGATACTTACAAAAAATTTAACGAATTCAAAAAATACAGAAAATATTTTTGTACTAGGTCAAAGTAGGTGCCTCAAGCTCGAACCAGCAGGAGTGATAGAAGCCCAATAGGTACTTGTAGTATGTCGACGTGGTCACTAAATAAATTATTATTATTTTCTTTTGAGTTATTTATATTTTTTTTTTGTTATATTATTTTCTCGCTTTTTACTGTACCTATCCATCTAATTTACAATAGGTTAATGTCAACTTCTCATTACATTACAAAATATGGCTTTTACCGAAGCAAAGATATTAATTATTGAGGAGTCCTTTTGGTGCCTCATCATCTGTTCCGCTTCACCATTATACTATAGGTACATTGCGACGAGAAACTGTGTTAAAGTACCTATCGAACTTCAACCCGTGAAGTACTAGTTATTGAGAACTCTGCTAAACCACTGTGGTCTACTACCTGGTCAGTTCAACTTCACCATTTACCTACTTTTTACTTTTTATCCCGGAAAAATGCATAGTACTTGCGGGACTGCGATAAGCGAATTCTGCGCAGACGGGGTCATGGGCAACAGCTAGTCAGTTCATAAATGATAGAGTTCTCAGGTAACAAATATGAAAAAGAAAAAAATCAACGTCCACCTTCTTTTGAAGTCGGTTAGTCAAAGTGCACGTCGTTTAAAGAAAACTGATCGTTCAGTGAGTTTGTCTCATTGCAATGGACAAGCGTGATACTCGAACAGATGTGGTTTGTTATGACCTGTTTCAAGGAGCCATTGTGCGCGCCCATTGTTTGGCTTCCCAATTGTGTTTCATGAACCAGTGAAAATACAAGACTGCACCATAACGCCGATATTAAAGGAAAGCGTATATTTTTAAATACTTATTTAGTTCATCGGGTTACATTTTCAGATAGTCGAAATTCCGTGGGGGTTTTTGTTTGCTATGCTACAATGCAGATCCCATTCTGACTCCTGAAATACGTTGTCATGATCCCTGGCAATTTGACCGATGTTGTCAGTCGCTATGATCAAAAACAGATAATTCTTGCAGAATATCGATATACAGAGGGCGGAAGCAATATTATGCAATTTTCCGGAATGAATAGTATTTTATGCGTTAGCTAATCCAGGTTATACACTACGAGTATTTGTGTGCTGAATTTTACGCAAGTCTGTTGAGTTGTTTTTAGCGCGATGGAGTTATAGACATCCGTACATCAAACTTTCGCGTTTACAAGTATAATAATACTAGAACTAGTACGAGTAGGAGATTAGTAGGAAAATCGAATTAAACAACCTTAAGACTATTACCAATGTAAACAAGGTGGGGGGGGGGGGGGGGGGGCTCTACACTACATGTCTGGCCACAATAATAGCGACTGGCGACACGAGTCATATTATGTTGTAGCTAGAGTTCAGGAGGAGAGATCTGGAGTGAGGATGCTGTCCGCATATTTTGTAAACGTATACGAAGTCGGCCAAGTCTAAGATATATATTTTCTAGTGTAAATCTTAGTTGGTATTCTGGAATAAATAATGCACTAGGTAGGTACAGTCGAGGAAACTTGATTCAGTTTCTTTGACTTTATTGTTTGATCTTGATTCGTTGATTAATATTTACTAATACAATTCCGGTTTCATATATTTGGCAAGCATCGGCAAGCACACAAGATGCAGTTATAATGATAAAATAAAACAAGAAAAAATAAAATCTATGGCTGTATTCTGATTACGCCACTACCACCACGACCCACGACAGATTCTATGCTGCTGACACGCTGTAGCACTCTAATGTGAGGTGCATTTGCTGGCGGTCGCCAAATGTGTGACCCATAACACAGTCGTCTAAATGTCACTTGCGTGTTATGTTTCACATGACATATTACCGAGGCCAATTGTAAAACGATATAAGTATGTTCCAAAAATTTCGTTATTCACGCACTAGTGCACTTTCGTCAATTACGTCCTTTGTTCGTTTTTTTTTGTACCAAAATTGTATAATAGACGTAACAACATTATCGACTAATTTGATATACCTACTATACAGCAAAATATTTCGGGTTCAGTAGTAATACGACTATTTAAATATCCTAAAATTTTTGCTGGAGGCAATGTTTTTGTCACGTTGAGATAATTCGGTACATTTATTTCCGAATGAGTAGGCAACTAATAAAAAGAAGCCGAAATGTATTCAACAAACGAAAATTACACTTACTACTCACACATAATTTATCCTAGCATACCGTAGGTGGAAGCATGCTAACCTGATTTTTTCCACACTTTTTCTATAAAATAATATTATTTTATTTTATTGTTTATCTTGAGTAATGAGGAGTAGCTTATTAGTAGTAGAACAATGGCATTATTCCTACACGTAACGTAATACGGAGTTTACAACTCTAGCGTTGCTATCTGGTAGGTAATTATATTAATCAACTATTTTCCTTTCATTGTTTCAGACTTTGCTTCACCGACAAATCCATTTTAATGCATCAAGAGCCACGCAGCCCGAGCATACATGAGGGACGTCGGGTGACAAAGAATTTTCCCACGTAGGAGGTTTACCTCGTGTGGAAACGCCATTTAAGCGATAAGATTTTGTACAAACATTGCCATCAATTCATTCAACATGAAGTTCATACGCTCCTTTTTCAAACGGATCACAGACGATCTCAAACAGAAGAAATTGATACCTCTCAAGATATTATTCTTCGTTCATGCCTCGAGTAAGTATTATTTATAGATTCTTGCAGTGAGCAGTGTCTATTATTTTTAGGAAGATTAATACTTTATTGGTACCCGGAACAATAATATTATGTTTATTGCGAGTCAATATCGTTCCGAACTGGTTTTTTGAAGATTTTATGTACCTATAATTGATTGCCTTGTTAATAAACACAGTAATCAAACATTTAGCTACTTCATTTGCATGTTATCACAGCAATTTCACTCACTTAATAAAATAATGAAATCAAATTAGTTTGATTGATGGAAGAAGCGTAGGTACATATTTTTAACCCCCGACGCAAAAAGAGGGGTGTTATAATATTGAAACTAGTTAAACGTTTTTGTTTTAGTATTGTAACTTCGGGATGACGCGGCTAATTCGCTAAACGTAGTCGCTGTAGCGAACGCTGAAGTAAACTAAATACTTACTTTGCTTAAATAAATTTTACCCTAAATCCTTTGAGGGGTCAAGCCCCTCCCTGAACCGCCACTACGTAGTCATAAAATCCATGATAACTCGATAATCTTTAGTATCAGCTGAGGCTTGGTAGAAGTGAGCAGCTTTTACGCTATATTAATGTTTTCCAGCTCTCTTCGTACTATACCCGTACCTGACGATTCACATGCGCGAGTTGGGCATCAATGTGGAGGAGACAGCCATCATGTCCGCCGTGACGCCCGTCGTGTCCATCGTCATGCCGCCGCTGGCCGGCATGCTGGCCGACAAAATAGGAAACTTCAGGGTCAGTGCTCTTCCCTGCTCATTTCAAATTAAATGTCCAGACTGCAGAGATAGGACAAGACAGCCACAGAAAAAACCACTTCGAGTATTTTCTTCGAGATTAGTAGTTAAATAGTGCACCTTTGGATAAAAATATCGGGTACCCACCTGTAGTACTCGTACCAACCAATTAATGACTGGTTCCCAAAATAAATTTGACCCTTTAATTTTTTTACTGTAGAATTTTGGGACTTCAGGTCTGAATCATGAACTTTTTTGAATTTTGACAATTTGAGGGTAAACAACCAAAACATACCGCGAGATTGCATAATCTAATTTGCTCTCCATGTCACTTGTTAGTTTCGTTCAGAATTAAACAAACCATAAAATTGAATTCCCAGAATTAAAGTAGGTATTTTAACTAATCAAAGATGTTTGGTCATTGATTAATCATTAACTAGGCTTTTCAATTTCAAACAGATTAGTAATTGCGCAATAATGACAAAACTGTTGTTATGTAAGCATGCAAATAGGGGAATCAACGAAGCAAACGGGAAAACTATAATTAGGAACGTTTACGTTATTAAGTGGAAATTACTCTAATGTCGCATGACTTAAATAGTGCGGTTGATAGGTACAAGTAGTGTGCAATAAAATTTAAAATTCAAACCAAAAATAATTGGTCGTCCAATATTAAGGTCGTACCACGGTCGACCAGATGAATTTTCGCGACTTTTATTGATTAGATTGTATGTGCCCATTGTACGGGTTGAATACAAACGTAGTTTAATTAGACGGAACGTTATGGTAAACGGGGATCGACTCTGGACACAATAACCTTTACCTTGCATTGTGGGTAAGCCACCGCCGGCGCATTGTGATGGAGCCCGGAGCTGCGCGTGCGTCACTGCGCGCCCGGAAGCGACACAACCATATTAATTTTATATTCACAATCACTTCATTGCTGGCTTCGTGCGATGTCGTGTAGGTACTCGTCACTACAAGTATAAAGAATACGCAAAAACTGTACACGACTTAGAATAGCTAGATAAAAAGATCATTATTCAATGAGTACGTACTTATTCATTATTGCAAGTAGTCTAGGTTAATGTTTAATTATGATTTCATATTTTTAACTCGTCATACTCGTAAGTATGGATATATAATGAAATCATGCTTATCTCTCTGCTAATAATTAAACAGCTAAAAATAAAAACATGCATAATAAATGATGGTACAGACACCTCGAAGTGAAAGTAGGTGCGAGTCAGCCAAATCAAATTATGGTTCACCTTCCTGTCTTTTATTATAAATCTTTATTGCATGTAACAATTAATTTACTATTCTGTTTTTACATAAAAATAAAAACACATAATACAAATTAACTAAAACGGGCTTTTTGACACGCTATTAAAAATAGCTGTACCTCTTAAATGTGCTTAAAGTAGTTTAGTTAGGAACATACAGCAAAGATTTCTATTTTTTTTCGTGGACTTTGCGTTTTTTGGAATATAAAGTTAGAAACCATTCATGCATAAAGAGTGAGATGCAACTATTGTTAATACAATACAATACAATAACTCTTTATTGCACACCAACATATAGCAAACAATTACAGAAAACAAGTATATACATACACAGAGGCTTATTATAGTTCGGCCCTAATAAATTAAAGATGTTCGATATTAAATTTTATCAGGCACGCCCAAAGTGACTTAATTAACAACAAACTTAAATTAAAATTAAACATTCACGTACTTACTTGTAATACAACACCCGAAAACATAAAACCAGCAGACCAGTTCTTCACAGTTATGTTTTACACACGATTATGATACGTTGTTTATACTATACCTACCGTCAAATTGTATTTAGTGTTCTGTGATGTTTTTAATACTAAAAGCCGATCTATCACGAAGGCATTATTTAGCTCAATTTTCTCGTCATTCTTTGAATACGTTTTATCCGGTCCTGTTTTGTTTCATTACATAGCTTTATCTATTAGCTCTATCTTACATAGCTCTATCTATCTTCAAAATTAATTCTGTATTAAAGAACAGGCGGAGAAGGACGTAGGCGACGTAAGGCCTTATTGCCTAATACATTCGGAAATATAATAGTCTTAAACCGCTTCTTTATTTTTCAAGGTAGAACATGATGGGTATAAAGAGATGGGGAATGTTATGGTAGGTTCCCGAGCGTTGGTAATTTGGTCTTCAGGTCCTTGTGTCGAGGTTCTTGTTTTTGATTTTTATTTATTAAAAGTATATCCTCAAAAATATAGTCATAAAATCATTTTTTTTTCATTCAATTTAGGCTATAACAAGCATCTATATACCTAAATCGAAAGTAGTAGCATCATTTCAGAAAAAATATCCAATAAGAAGTCGGCGAGAATCTCAACAAGGTATATATGTTTTTCAAAGCAATTTTAAAATGTTTTTAATTAAATTAAAACAATTTGACAAAACTATAGAATTTTTAAATTGATAATCTCTAAAACCCCGTCGATATAGCCTTGTTTGATCGTACGTAGCGAGAGTAAAACATAATATTAAGTATTTCATCTCTACTTAAACTCTATCTAAAGTAATACTATTTTTCTCCAACTTGCTCGGAAATGTTTTCATTAATGTTGGAAATATCGACCGGGAAGTCCATCGTTATATGCGTTGATACAATAATAAATTAAAAAAAAATGACATTATTTCCCGGACATCTCCGGGAAGTGTTTATTATCGGGCAGGTTTTTTACTTTTAATTTCATCCAAGACCGAAAATTCACCAAACAGCCAGCCAATTGTTCAATAATCACGTACAAAAACCGAGATTAAAAAAAACTTTCTTCTCTGCGTTTAGTTAATGCTCAAATGATTGTGTCCAAAATAGTCCAAATCATAATAAGGTGTATTTAGACTTAATTATCCTCTTGGACTGCTAAATATGTTGCAACAAAAAGTTATGTTTTTTTTAATGGTGTGCGTTTATGATTTGCCGCTTTAACTAAAAGCAAAGATATATAATATTTATATTTACTAATCCTATAAGTTTTTTTTTAATTTATTTTGTTTACTATATTTTATGTGGAACCAAATGTACGATTCGGACCCAAATCGTTAATATCGAAATTGTGGCGGGAATGTGAATTTCATTTTGTCAAAGATTTTCTGCCGTGTTATTTTTACCAAACTAAAATGAGTTCTAAAAGTAGTGATGAAAATATCCTAATGTGCACACCGCAACAAACTCGTAACGCAGCATCTTTTATCAGTAAGGTTAGTTTTTATTACTATTAAAGTTTTAATTTTGCTTAGATTGTAGGTAGGTAGGTAGATTGTTATATAAATATATTGTGTCGAATAAATATAAGGTTTTCGTTTTCTTTCCTCGCATATTTGGAGAAAAGCAGTATACAGGCCTCGGCAGGAATGTCATTTCGTGGATTCGTATCTATTGAAGGACTCGGCTACGCCTCGTCCTTCAAAACTATACTCATCCACGAAATGACTTTTCCCGCCCTCTGCAGTAATATACTATTGTATTTACTAAGTAACTTAGGTAATACGAATATAACCAAGAACATGATTTATTCATTATTAAAAGTATCTGAAACTGCACAGATTTTGAGGTGTGAAATCCCCAAGCCGCGCAGGGACCGCGATGGAACTACAATACTTTCTCTACTAAGTACTACATACATTACCCTCTACTGCAATACACTCTACTCTCCTTCCTGTGCCTTGAAGTGGGACGTATGTAGGCCGAGATAAAGAGAGGTTTCGTGATGCACAGCTCCTGCTGGCTCTATCGTCGGCGCTGCTGCTGTTGGCGGTGCGGGTGTAATGCTCTACCGGCCCGGATGACACCGACATGGAAATACCGGCCCTGTTTTTAGTGTACTCGCCCATAGAAGCTCCTGTCAGTTTGTATGGGCGTGTACACAAAAAACAGGGCCGGTATTTTCATGTCGCTGTTAGCCGAGCCGGTAATGCATTACACCCGAGATAATGAGAGGTTTCGTGATGTAGCTCCTGCTGGCTCTGTCGTCGGCGCTGGGCGGCGCGTCGGCGCTGCTGCTGCTGGCGGTGCCGGTGGGCCGCATCACGGCGACGTTCCCGCCGGCCGTGCAGCTACTCGCCACGTGCGCCGCGCCCGCGCTGCACCTGCGACACGTGCAAGACTATCCCTGCACGCCGTTACATCCTTACGCTTACGACGTCAACCTCACGTGAGTAATATCAGAGGCCGTATTGCCTAACGTTTCTGACACTTGCGATCACAATCAAATGGCAGATTTTGAATGCGAAAACTGTCATCAGCCTCGTTTCTGAAGCTGACTTCTAACTCGAAGATCATCTTGTCTTGTTTTAGGTTGTTTGTATACCTATGTGCTGTTTTATGAACAATTAGCAGTTGTCTGCGACCTCGTCTGCGAAAGATTTGTTTATTTCTATTTCGCGGGAAATTAAAATATTCCGAGATAAAAAGTACATTCTGTGTTAATCCAGGTTACGTATAGGTGTAAGTAAACGGCAAATTTGATCCAAACCCGTCAACCCGTTTCTGCAAAATCAGTATATTAAGTAAAACAAAGTACCTCAGTGAGTTTCAATTTATTTATTTCGTTCCTATTAGGGTTTCAGGTTTCCAGGCAAGCCATACTTTTTCACGAATTTTATAACGCATTGTTTTATTTTTAAAGGACCTTGTCATGCGGCTTCATATGTGATGTACCAGTTGATATGAGTGAAGACGAAAGCAGCGCATTGTTACATATGCATTCGTACGAAATACATATGCAATCACCCGCCAATTCCCAACAGCTAGTCTATCGGCATACGGTATCGTCGTTCCTCACGCCAATGGGACCAAAGAAAGATCAGAGCACGGCGAGAATCCTGACTAATGACCCCTTGTTTAATACGACAGCATCAGCAATTTCACCCCGTGAAATATTCTTCCCCGCTCCACAACTCTATGAAATGGAATGCAGTCATGATACTGAAAATGCTACGTGCTATTTTGGACGGAACAGTTTTTTATCGGAACGAAAAGAAACAAGCGACGAAAGACGATTTCGTATCAGAATCTCTCATGACGCTCAAAAAGACCAGATGGACGTCAGAGACTATACGGTGAAGGCGATATCATTCGAAGGTCAGGAAAAATTTGAGAAAGATTACGGTGGAATTGAAAGTACAACGTGTGTTGACAGTTTAAGCGAGGTAAGACCTTGGCCATGAAGGCCTGTTAGAATGTGATTAATTTTTAGCTCTGTCGTATTTTTTGTTAGCAGGTATAAATGTGAGTGGTTTGTTGTACAGGGGGAGGAAGGGGTGATGGTACGAGTGGGCGGGGCGGAGCTGCGAGGCTGCGCAGTCGCCTGCGCGGCCCTGGCGCCGCGACGCAGCCTGTGCGAGAACACGCAGCAGCAGATCGAGCTAGACCCAGCGTTCACTTTCTGGGCATATCTTGCAGTGAGCATTACTCAATCAATTACTTATGCCTATTTCTTCTTTAATTTTTATTGTATTATGTCCGGTTCACATTATTTCAGTAAAATCGTGCCAGTAGCGATACATTGCGGGCCACAATTCAAACGAGTTACACAAGATCGATCGAGCACCGCAGTGTCATGCTACTGGAACATTTACTGGAATAATGTGAACCGGGCATTAGTTTTGGACGTGGTATGCTTTCCCAAGTGGCAGCTGTTTGTGTAGATTTCTGATTTAACTAAGTTTGTTTCGTAACGATGACTCTGAACAAATTTAAGTATACCTAACAAGGATACATTTGTGAACTTTAACAGCGTTGAAGGTTACACATGAATGTAGGTACGTTAAATCCAACAATGTAGCATACGACTTCAAGAGCACGTGGTACGGTAAGGTAAGGTAAATGTATGCATGAACGGCGGATCCGTTGATGGAAAAATTGTTCACTAATCGCCACTAACTGGGTAATGGCGAACTTGATACAGAGCGCTCGCTCGACCCATTGCCACCGTTCCCATTCCGAGGCGACGCGGCCGCCATCGCCGTCTTACTGCACACTTCCCAGTTTTTTGTTCGTTTTCTAAACATAAACATGTTAAAGAAAAGAATGCAATGACATTGTTCAGGTTGAAGAATGATAATACATAGTATTGTTATTACCTACTCGTCATTATAGAAAAACTGATGCAAACAAACTACTTCACTGAAGTAATAATAAAAGTATTAATTAAATAAATGCAATGATTCACTATTTGCACCTAGTAATATAGGATACCTACGTCTAGATTGAAAACTGGTTTTACATATTTTTTTAATCTTTGACCGGAGTTAACCTTATTCTTATGTAAGGTTAAGAGAAAGTTTACAAAAAGAAATTTTAGAACTATTGAGTTTAGCGTACATAATCAAGATAGTGCATAGAGTTGAAGGTGAGTTAAGCATCTTACATAAGTGGTGTGTTTCGCAAGAGTGCTAGACCAACCAAAACTGGCCTTGTCCTCAATTCGTCTAGTACTAACTTACGCATAGCGCTTTGGAGTCATCCTAGTCATATAAACTTTTAAGCTTGACATAATACTCAATCGATTGGTATTAAAACTTATTGTTGTAGGTATCTATTGAAGGTTTAGTTTGATCAAATAATGAAAATGTAACAGAACTTTTGATAGCATCAGCACTTTGGTTTAGTTAAGTTTTGCTTAATTATGATAGTAATTTTGTTTCAAACTGTTGTTTTGGGTGAGTGTTTGCTATTAATATGTTTGCAATGTATAATCTAAAATATAAAATGTTTGCCTTCCATCTATATTAGCATGCTTAGAAGATGGGCCACGAAGGAATTGCCTTAAAAGGAGATGTTACCATATCGCAACAAGCTACACAAAAAAGTTAATTGACCTTTTTACGTTTCTGCGGAAAAAATATTTTGAGCACTAACTGTAGGCGGTTTTATCCCCTTAACGTTGCCCACCTCGTTACTGGAAGAATCATACCGAACTCAAAAAAAATTGAACACAATTTTGTTTTAAACTAGATTTTGAAAAACTAAAATTTAGTCGAACTTTAGCAAAGAAAAAATGATTCCGCCAAACTATACTTACTCTGCGGCACAAAATTTGGCCCACCCTTCATACAATATTACCGATTCTTTTTATTTTTTTTATTCGACTGGATGGCAAACGAGCAAGCGGGTCTCCTGATGGTGACACATTACCACCGCCCATAGACACCTGCAAGACCAGATTTTTTGCCGCTCAATATATTACACGTAATAAAACAAAAACAGAAAATATATTATTCAGAAGAAAATTAACATCAAGTAGGTAGTTTACCTAAAATAAATTGGGCCCCACCTAGCGCAATGTTGTGGTAGGCCGCAACGTCGTTTTGAGCGGGACTCATCTGCGGCGCGCAGCACTAACGAGTAGTTATCATGATCGCTACTTTGGACGCAAGAAGTAACGCAACCATAATACACCGTTCTAATACGTCACGATCAATGTTGCATGGCGTACCGTAAATACCCCATGAGTTAAATTAAATGGGTTCCCTTTATTTTACACTAGATTTATGCCCGCGCTTTATTTATTTATTTTTATATTATGCCCGCGACTTCGTCTGCGCGGATCTAGGTTATCGCGCGGTGGCGCCTACTACCGGAATAAAAAGTATCCTATGTTGATCCTTGGGGTTCAAACTACCTATATACCAAATTTCATCAAAATCGGTTCGGTTGGTTTCGACGTGAAAGCGTAACAGACAGACAGACAGACAGAGTTACTTTCGCATTTATAATATTAGTAGGGATAATATCGATTCTCCGAAATACACTTCACATAACAGGTATCTCATATTTTTTTTGCCGAATGATACTTTTGCATAATCATACATAATTTTGGATAGTTATTAGTTCGAAATAGTAATCTCAACACTCTTATCGCCGAATATACTTCTGCAGTATATTAAATAGCAGAACATTAGTATCGCCGATTTTTATATGGCATAATGGCATAGCAAAATACTAGTCGATATTATATGATGTTAATAAAATTCTGCTTTGTATGAGAAAAAGTATATGCGAAAAGTAATTCGATTTTATGCAACATATTAGTGAACCAAATTAAATACTTCTTTACAAAGTTTTCATCCTTCCTTGTGATCCGGGTGCTCAGTAAGATACGCTTGAACTCGATACCTTTAAATGATACATATACCCTTGGCTGTAAAGTGAACACTGCACACCTACAGGTGCGTGTGTTCATCGGCATCATCGGCGGCACGGCGTTCGCGATGTTCGAGGGCGCCGTGATCGCCATCGTGCGCGACCAGCGCGCCGACTACGGGCTCCAGCGGGTGTACGGCAGCATCGGCGGCATGATCTCCTCGCCGCTCTCCGGCCTGCTCATAGACTACGCCAGTCGGGGCAAGGGATACACGGACTTTAGGTAAACTTATGATAATTTCGGGTCTCGATTTGAGAGCGCGAATTAACGGATCTGTCAAGTGTACACGGGACCAAAGGCTTCGTCAATAGTCTTACGCTCGTCTCATTAATCAATAGTTAGTGGGCCTCCTGATGGTAAGTGGTCACCACCGCCCATAGACACCTGCAACACCAGGGGATTGCAGATGCGTTGCCAACTTAGAGGCCTAAGATACTTACTTACTTACTTACTTACTTACTTACCTCAAGTACCAGTAATTTCTCCGGCTGTCTTACTCTCCACGCCGAAACACAAAAGTGCAAGCACTGCTGCTTCACGGCAGGATCAGCGAGCAAGACGGTGGTAGCAATCCGGGCGGACCTTGCACAGGGTCTTATCACCTGCAAATAACTCTTTACACATAGGAACTACCCAGGAACGCGTGAATGTGTACATTACCTGCAATGAGCCATGATAAAGTCAAAAAGCCGACTTTGGCTTCTTTAAAGCGTCAGCTGTGAAAACTCGTGAGTCATGCGGTTGCTTTAGGATACATTGCTCAGTCAGCAGGCTCTCGGTACCTACCGTGTGAAAGCACAATAGGTCAAGATCTACTGACACTAAAACTTGTTTGATAATCCTTCCATGACATCAATATAACTTTTGCAATGCAAAACCAACGGTGTTTTAACTGAATGATCTAGCTTAGCTCGTTGTTTGTAACATTGATAAGACGTATTTCTCTGTAATAGGATCAAGCTAGATCGAAGTTTGTGGGTCTCGAAAATCCTTAATAGTAAATTTATCTGTAATCGGTAGAACCGTTTTACCACAAAACATACGCGTGTTCTTACCTACATATGTATTTAAATGTACGCAATTATTGTACCTACATTTACTGGTATAGGTTTAATTTTTAAAAAGACGTTTGTTCCATAACGCCGCTTTGTGACGGATGATAAATTATACATGCCAAACGTATCTCTTTAAAACTTACGTAGGTATGTTCCAAAGTCACTCTTTCACTTATTTAAATGAGGCATTACTCATCGTAGGTACCTTCTCAATTATTATTAACATTTACATGCATATTATACCTACCAGTAACATGATGACTGCACAAAGGTAAGGTGTCAAGGTAAAGGCACTGTAAGATTACATTTTCTTTTGCAGTAGAGCAGCACAAGCTTTAAGTCATGGCTTAATTAAACGCTCTACCATATATAAGACCTAGTTCCTACCAATGAATTTATTAGGAAAATTTTCACCTCGTCGTACTCATACGTCATACCATTTGTTTTTATTTTAGGTGCTTATAGTTAAGTAATCTGTATTTATTTATTTATATATATATATATATATATATTTATGTAGTTAGGCGTCTACAAAATCCATTCTATTACCATCTCAAGTCATCAGGAGCAGTTTATAGTGCCATATCGTTTATATCTTTAACGAGAAAGTGTATTTGGAATTTAACTGAATATTACAAGTTTATTAAGTACCCGTCAAGTAAGTCTACAATATTAATGAAAGTGAAATTTAAATATAAATAAATTTGTAAACAGTTTCACTTAGCTCTGGCACCATAATCCCGCTATTCGTTGCATTTCGTCACTCGCACGTGAGATGATAAATCACAAGGTGCATCTTTCTCGCTTTAACAACATGTGTAAAGTTTACAAACTTTTACAAAACATTTCTCGTAATTACTGGTATATAATATAAGTATTTTTGTGACTATAAAAGTTAAATAAAAGGGTTAACATTTTAATATACAGATACCAACAAAGAAAGAAGTTCCGGATACTCTCATTGACATGAACTGGCCCTTTTAACTTATTTATGTCCGCCCTTTCGGATTCTGCTAACTATTCTCAAGTTTCGAAGTGTGCCGGGTTGCCTCTGGCCTTTTAGAATTGATTTACTAAGAGGTATTACTTGCTTAACTCAGAATATGCTTTTAGGAGTATTTAACATACGTTAAAAGCTCCATATCTGTCATGGAAATGTGAGACGGGATTTTCGGAAGTCTAAAGTATTCATTTTGCGTTCTATTTGTGGTCTTGTAGGTAATAGAATAGTAGAGTCACACCGACCGCAAACATTGCAAATCAGTGTTATCTACTTGTATTACGTAGGAATGGTTATTGTTCTGTTGCGATATAATGATAAATAATGATATCTTTTACTTATATTCTATGTAAGGAAATTCAAAATTATATGGTTATAGTTATAGTAAAAATCTTATAATACTTATAAGAAATTATGGTAAACAGCACTATTAACTGGTTGAGATACGCTACACATTATTTAATTACTATCCTCTTGTTTATTGTTAAACGATAAGTTTTTGTAGATTACAACTTGCTAACATTTTAAAGAAAAAAATTTGGTATAAGTAATTATTTTGGATCCGTAGGTATTTACAGGTTAATGCCTAATACTGGTGGCACCTTCTTGATCCAAAAAGTTTAACTACCTCGCAGGATGTCCTGCCCAGGTAGGTACACATTGTTTAAAACGAGCAATTCTAACTAATGTCGTCCGAGTTCATCTACTTAGATAGTTTATCGCGAAAAAAAATGTGGAAAAATATAACACTATGTTAAAGAAAATTGGGATTCAGTAAGTTTTGAATACATTCCTTTTTAAAAATTGTTTCTTTAATGACGATGATGATGATGTCCTCCATATCGTGGCCGATGAAGGCAAATCTGTAGACTTGTATATTATGTGCCCTAATATGGCTGGCAAAGCCAAACTTTATTTAATAACATATACATATATATATATATATATATATATATATATATATATATGACCCTGCTCCACTCAGCACGGTATAAAGAAACCGAAAGACGCCGAGCAAATCTCGGTATATGATTATGAAAGACTTTTTTTGTCTTTAGGCCTGCATTCTACCTGTACGCAGTGCTGAAAATGGCGTCGGGAGTCCTGATGCTGAGCATCGACCTCGAATTCAAGCAGCCGGCGCAGAATCTTGTAGAAGATGTTATTTCCGTGTTCCGGAACATCGAAATAGTTGCGCTATTCATAGCCTGTTTTATAATGGGTAAGAAACTTATTTACGCACGAATTAGGTAGGTACTTATTGATTTCGTGACCGTTTGATTCTTTGTGTAAATAGTGTATGCGAAGTCTTGTGCATGTATTTAATATCTCATCAACAACAAAATGTGATAAAATGTCAAGTTCGTAACCAAGTTTTTCCAAAGCTCTTTGGATCACAGCTCTAGTAATGCACAACAATAACAACAAATATTCGTTATGAGTAGGTACCACAAATCAGTACAATAAGTTAACATAGTTATGAAGATAAAATGCAAGGCAGACGACATGTATTATAAACGTTTTTAAATTGTTTAAAATTATTTTCTAGGTCATTTGTTATTTTGTAGGTAGTGCATCTTTGCAGGTTATATTTTTTTCAAATCCGTCTGTTTGATCGGTCTGAAGGTAAACAAAACCGGTTCTTTAAGTTATCCACACCATGAACTCCAACATATATTCCTTTACTTAACTAAATAGATCCTTACCAATGACATATTAGACACATAATATTAAAAATAATTTAAAGCAAGCTTCATTTCAATTGAAGATCGTTATGAATGAGAGGACTCGTGATCTTTCAAGATGATAGGCAAAAACCGGAAAAACAAGCTTTTTGCTGACTGTACTTTTTGTCCCTGGTTACCAAAGTACTCGTCAAGACAAATCAACTAGTCTCTAGCAACTGCCGGCTGTCACCTTGCCCGCCTAGCAACCAAAAAACACTGAAAAAACACGATTTGTGTACGGTTGCTATACATTTTTTTTTAATTTTAGTTTATTTTTAGTATTCGTTGTTATAGCGGCCACAGTAACACCATAATCTGTGAAAATTTCAAGTGTCTAGCTATTACGGCTCAACAGATAGAGCCCTGTGACAGACGGACGGATAGACAGACAGACAGCGAAGTCTCAGGTAGATAACAGGGCTCCGTTGGCATCCTTTGCTTTGCGTACTTGGTTGACACATTGTCGTGTACTCATCTAGATTTAAATAAATTTAATTTAAATATCCACTGAGCGTGACCTCTAAAACCGATGGAAATTCCCAATGATTTACTGCGATCGTCTTGAATGTATGTACAGTGTTGTTAGTACAAAAAAGGCTAGAGCGTAAGTTGTGGTTGGGGTGTTAGTTTAATTATTTTGTTATTTCCGTTTGTTAGTTATGACGGGGTTCTATTTGTTGTTCGTGACAGTGTTCATGAATACTGTTAAGTGATCATATCACTCCTGCTTCTTGATGACACCAAAAACATTACTTTAATATAAAAGATAACAATCTCTATCTGAAGACAATAATAAACAGGACAAATATAAAAAAATGGCTTGGTTTCACAATCATTTATGTTCGGGAATCAACTAGCCAATAAACACTAAAAATATCTTTCAATTAGCGACAACTTTTTGCTTTGCTGCTTCTATCGAACAAGAAAGGTAATAAATCGGTACCCACGAGCTACGTCTGTAGAACAGACACGTATTTTCTTGTAGGAAATCCGTCCCCTTCCACTTCCGCATAAATCAACCTTACCTTGGTAGGTATAGCGGAGACTTCAAAATAGGGAGATCTCTCTCCAGGCGTATATTATGCTGCACGGCCCCAACTATCACACAGCAAAAAAATGCTACTTAGTCCGTTTCGAAATTTTCGAGCTAATTTTAAAAGCCAAAAACGAGCAAATAATTTTTCCCAAATCAAGCAGATGACATAGGTAGGTACTAAAATTATTTGTTCTTATTAGCAGTAGGTACGTTTGTCCAACGAAATACATATAAGGTTTCTAAAAACGAAAAAAAAAAGGTTAGGTGCGCCGGACTGGGATTACCTAAATCTGGAAACAAACATCCCTTAAACGACGTACCTACGAGTACGTATTCTTTGACCTTTCAGAATTAAACGTAAGACTACGAGTATATACACATGCACGGTAGCTAAAGAAACATCTATCCGTGTTCCAGGTACGGCGTGGGGCTACATCGAGAGCTTCCTGTTCTGGCTGCTGCAGGACCTGGGCGCGTCCCGTTCGCTGATGGGCATCACCATCACGGTGGGCGGCGTGGCCGGTCTGCCGCTGCTGGTGCTCTCGGGACCCATCATCCGCCGCTTTGGACACGCCAATGTACTCTTTATTGGATTCGTCTTCTACGCTATTAGGCTGCTTGGTGAGGAGTTTACCCACATCACACCTACATATGACCACGTCATAAGTCACAGTACTAATGGTACTAAAATGTTATCGATGTCACCAGTTTTTCCATTAGCACACATTTTCCGTTTTCTCATAGGTTTTATTAGGTTATGATACTCACCAATGATATGTTATCCTTTTTTGAACCTATGGAAGTCAGAGTGAGCTGAGAAAATAATTATACTTACCTATAGCTTTTTTTTAGCTATATTAATGTCTCACATTTTTACCTCGTCTGACATTTCTATGCCTCTTATTATTATATACTGGCTTATGCCGATGAAAAGAAGCTTTATCGTTCCGAAAAAAGGGCAAAAAGGACATTAATCGACTCTAACCGAACATTTTATTATTGATTTTTAGTCTTAGATCTGAGCAGTCTTAGTTATAGGGCCCCTTAGGGTAAAGAATCCAAAAAATATAGAGCTGTTATTAGTTTTGAACTACAAGTGATCGCGTTTCTATAGTGTATGATTTATATAGAATAAACTTACAACTAAGTTTCTTTACTAGGATTAAGTGAATGCAAAAAATGCACTAGAAGCTCGACACTATATGCCGAACTCTTTGGTAACATCAATACGTAACCAGTTACGCGTTAGACCAATCTTAACTAAGCGGAAATAGATCTGGCAAGCCAATACATAGGAAATATGAGATTACATTGCGAAATCGACATTGAATTTAATATGTCTGTAGTAACAGATCATGCTTTAATGCACTTAATATTTTTAGTGTTTTAATCTTTAAATATAATCTATAAATAATTTCTGTGAATTGAGGAGTTTCTATTCTTTTCCACCGATTACCAAATATTTAACAAATTTTCTCATGTAATTTATTTATTATTTAAACAGGCGTCGCAAATGTATTATTATTGTTCTAATCCCCCAGGCTACTCTTTGATATACAACCCGTGGCTGTGTCTGATATTCGAAGCCCTGGAGTCGGTGACGTCGTCGCTGTCTTTCACAGCGGCCGTGACGTACGCCGCGCGGCTGTCTTCCACCACCACCGACACGTCCGTGCAGGGGTTGCTGGGTGGACTGTACTACGGTGTCGGTACGTATTTTCACACTATTTGTTGCTTTATAAAGGGAACTAAACCTGGTATTGAGGCTACTTGCTTCTTCATAATTTGCAGCAATCTTTCGATTGAAGCGTCGTCCGCAGTGCGTGTTATTGAGGTGTTACTCGATAGTGTAACAGAAATGACGAAAATTAAGTGTACTGTTACTACACAGCCTTTTTTAGTGTTGAAACGTTAGGGTCGATGCGTACATTCAAGCAGCGTTGTGCGAGGATGTGCTGCGAGGGATGTGTTTTTTAACCGACTTTAAAGAAAGGAGGAGGTTATCAATTCAGTTGTATTTTTTTTATGTTTGTTACCTCAGAACTCCGTTATTTATAAACGGATTTGAAACATTTTTTTTGTCGTTCATCAGGAATGCTTATAAGCACCAAATCAGAATCTCATGATTGAATACTAGAGAAATACTCGTAATAGAGGGAACTCTTCAAATATTGTAGGAGCGCCTATAGTAATTTCGATATATTTACGAGTAACTCGTGCATTTGCTTTTGAAAATCATCTGCTGAGGCACCGACTTCAGACTGGTAGAAAATTATTGTCATGGTTTTTGTAGTCGGTTCTATTTTTTGTAAAATGGTTTTCACTAACCAATAGAAACGCTTCATTTACACATCCTCACTCAGCACATTTCTTATGGACACATCTAAGTTTCTATTGGTTAATGAAAAACGTATTCCTCGCAACACATCCACGCACATCTTTGGTGGAAACGATGTTTTAAACTACTACCACTCTGTTTCATAGCTTATTAAACGCGCCGAAAGGACCTTTGTATTGATGACATGAACTATGTACTTAAATCAGGTTATTTAGATGAGAGTAAACTTATGAGACAAAACACTCTACTGACTTAACCAAATACAACATCCTCGACTGAATTTTCTCAGATTGATATATTTAATGATTATTTTTAACAAAATATGTTTTAAAATCATACTTAATATTATGTACTTACGTTCGTTACAGGCAAAGGTGCTGGAAGTCTTATCGGTGGTTACTTGATGAAATTCTTCGGAACAAGGCCGACTTATCAAATATTTTCATGTGCTACCTTCATCACCGGATGCATGTATTTCTTGTTCAACAAGTTCTACATCGGCAAACGAGCTATGGGCGACGAGAACGACATCTGCAAGAAAAAGCCGGCAATCGCTGATGTGGAAGGTCGCGAAACAAATACCATGGAAGCAGACAAAGGAAAAATGACACTAGATGGCGTTAGTAAAGCTGAGATAAACAAGCCAGAGAACACGCCGATCGATAAGCCAGATGTACTCTTAGATCCAGATCAAAAGGTAAAGTTAGTGGCGGACAACACAGATGGCGGTAGTGATTCCGGCGTTGAAAACCCGGCCTACACTGAGACAGAGACCCCATCACAAAATGCAAAGAAAAATGACAATAAGGCGAGTGGATAGAGCCCGTGTTTTAATTTAAAGTATTGTTGTATACAAATTCGTTTTTAAAGACTAGTTACGTCAGAAGATAATTTTATTGAGTTAAATAAATTATTTTTATTTATTACTGTGGTCCCTTATTTCATATCCGTATTCGATTTGTAAATGTGAAATATCATATATGTTACTTTATTATTTATATTTCAATTCCTCAAATTTTTGATTTTTGTTTTTTTTTGTACATATAAGGTTTTATATTTATGAAAGTTAATTAATATGTTGCTTTGTCGGCTGTAAATTCGCTTTTATTACGTAGATATTTTTGTAGGTAAGTAAAACTGTCCTCAGTAGCGTGGAGTGAACATTTTTCATAAGCGAACCGAACCATAAGGTGTGTTTTCAGATACAACTCCTCGGAGTTTAGGTACACAAACTTTGCCGTACTACACAACGTTGTTGTGATGTTGCTGCGACCCCACGACATTGATACTGACTTTCTGATTATAATTATTACCGAAAATGTTTTATTGTTACCTTACTATACCAAATTAAGCTCCAAGTACGTTTTTTTTTAATAAGTAATTTCTAAGAATCCAGTTAGGTCCTTCTAGGTTTCCAATATATTTAGGAGTACGAACTTGTGACACTTTCTTTACTCCAGCGTCGCTTGTTCGTGACACTGATTGTCATGCTAATAGTGTAAATCATAACTCGGTCTCCGGTCATCTGGATCGTGCCTAAGGCGCGGTGTGCCACATACCGGAGTACCGCTAAAAATTATCACAATTTTACTCTCGGCTTATCAGCACTGGGAATATGGGTCCATGAAGCAGTCAGTTTTTCCATCATTTCTTATTTGGCTTCCGACTGAAACGCGCGGAAATAACTCGGTAGATGAATAAATAAAATAAAATGGCTCTAGTTATTACATATCTAAGTTTATTAGTGTGCTTATGTGATGTTCATTCACTAAACCTACCGGGTCCGCAAGTGTTCGTGGTCACCGCATCGCCGCGGCCGCAGCTACGCATCGACGAGGGACGATCAGCGCCGTTCTATTACCACAACTGGATGAGGCGAATGGATTCACCTCAGAATGCCACTACGACAAGCACTACGACGACTGCCAAACCTAAAGTGGAAACCCCTGACTTAATATTTGCCGAGTTTGAATCAGGTAGCGGTGACAACTACAAAAAATCTTTAAGAAACCTCCTAGCGAAAGAAAAAATACAACCCAAAACGACGACTACGACAACGATACCGATATATGTGCCAGATGAAGTTCCAGAACAAACACCTGTAGAAATAAAACCTGAAGTGCCCGTAATAAATTATGTAAAACCGGAAGATGCTAAGAAAAGTACACCAGATATGACAGACTATTTTGCACTATATAATAATCTATATAATCACGACGCAGCTCCCGTGTACGTTCCTACGTCTACTCCTCATACAACTGTGCCCCCTACGACGACTACCACGACTGCTGTACCTCCTTTAAACAATGTACAGGATATTTGGCATGTAATTGACAGTGAAAAATACGATCAATATGCTGGCAAATGGGAAGAAGCCTCCATAGATTCAGAAAATGAAGAAAAAAAACCAGATAATCAGCAGACTCAACAAGAAGTCCAGGAAACAGATCAAGATAAAAATGAAGACGTGATGGATGATAACTTTGCTTTACCAGGGTAAGTTCAATATTTATTTGCTTTTAATTTTACCCCATGTAGAAAAAAAAACACAATTTTACACAATAGACCCGATATATTCAACTTTTAATTGTTGTCCACAGATTTGGAACAAATCCAGGAAATGGAGCTGAAAATGAATCACGAGCGATTCGTACAGAGCCAAACATCCGCTTTCCCTACATTAATTTAAAACCTTTCCAAATGAAAAATTATAAAAAGCCAATACAGAATACATTTGCCAATGCTAAAAAAAGCACTGGTGATAATATGTTTACAAATTTAGATAACTTCCGTGATATAAAAAATCCTGTTCGGGGAGAGGCTCAAGATGTAATGTCAGTTCGTCAGCCAATTGATCGTTACAACTCGGCACAACCGTATTTTCCACCGGAAAAATATGGTATTAAACAGAAACAGTCACGTCCTGATTCATCTCCCGTAAAATCAGTAGCTAATTTGGTCCCGCCACCACCACCTCCCCCGCCTCCAACTTCTGGTAATGATTTTCCTCTTCCTAATAGTTACGAATCTTTTCCACCGTATGCACCAATTGACACAGACTCTGCTCCCGCACCGGCGCCCGCCCCAGCTCCCGCGCCACCATCGAAACCGCCGGTGCCGAAGTATCAACCCCCACCCCCTCCGTCAATGGACACATCGGATGATTCTGGCCCGTCATATGATTCTCCACCAGATGATGGTAATGATGATAGTAGCCCACCAATAGATTTAGGGTACCGATACAAACCACCGTCGCCTCCAGCTCAGCCATTTGTCCCTACGCTCCCACCTTTGTCTAAACCATTTAAGGGTTACTCATACGATAAACCAATGACTATGGATAGTCCACCAGCAATGGAAACTTCAGATTTTCAGGGCTACCATTATAGCAAACCTGAACCGGCTGCTCCCTCTAATGATGATCATCCCCCGAGTTCAGGCGATCATCACCACGGACCGTCTTCGTATCACGATTCCGACTATCCTGAACTGATATTCAACAACAAACATCATGGTAATGCGGATGATAGTAAAGGAGGAGACGATATGAAAGGAAATGATATGGGAATGATGCCACCACCGCCACCTGCAGACATGAAACCCGATATGGACCATTCAGGGCCAGCCTCGGACGATCATGGGTTTCCTCACGATTTTCCTGGAGATTTTAAATACCATCATGACTTCGATGATCATGATTTCTACCATCATCATCATCACCACCATACAACTACAACGACTACGACTACAGAGACACCTCGTGTTAACAGATACAGTTACTATTACTTAGGAAAGAAGCTGTATTACCTGCCCCTGTACTTTAGTGTTTACTTCATAGTATATGTCGGCGCTCTAATTATCAAGGCAGTCCTGCGACACAAGATCGTGTACCCGAACAGTTGGAGACCAAACGACCAGACACAGAACTTTTTCTCCAAACGGTCTGTTGAGTCGTGGGATTTATCGAACGAAAACCTTCACGAAATTACTGGAAAAGTTACTGCAGCTATTGGAAAAGCCGCCGAAAAATATATGAGCAAAGATACAAAAGAGGAATAGTTGAACCAATTAGAACCAAATTGTACATAAAAATAATCATAAGGCTAGAAGTTATACATTTGTTGTGAACTGGACATATTCAAAAGAAGAATGTGAAAACTTTTGAGTATAGTTCATTATTACAACGTTAATTTTGTTAAAGAGTTATTTAGGTATGTATAGGTTGTTCAATATTAGAATTCTATTTTAGTCATAAGAAATCGCCATTTTAAATTGCTCAATAAAATATGTGTGTTTAAAAAAAGTTAATTAAAACTTTACATTATCCTTATGTTGGTTCTCCTTTCAATTCCTCACTCATAATGCAATGGACCTACACCTACTCTGTATGAAAAATTTACGTATTCGAAAAAATACATGCCGTAATAAGTACTTAACAATAAATAAAATGAAAACATTTATTTTAACTATAAGAATTAGCTATCTAATTCTTAAAATTATGTATTTCCTTTCACTTATGATCAACACAATCAACTATAACAACGAAAAAATGTGCAGAATTTATAAACTAAGTTTACAGAGGTTTTGATCAGGTTCGATTCCCGGTTATGTATGAGAGTGAAATAAAAAAAAATGCCGTTTTTATTAAATCTAAAATCGAAGCCTAAAAACAGATTTCGCTACGTCTCATAGTTTTTGATTTCTAACTCCTAAACCATTTAAACTGATCACCCTGTATTCATCGAATCATTTTTTTCTTGTTAATATTTATTATTTTCAAATATCAATTAAATGTATGTATGTAAACTCTTTATTGCACATAAAAATAAAAATACATAAACACAGAGAGGAGAACAAAGGCGAGCTTATCCCTAAGAAGGGATCTCTTCCAGCTAACCTAACTTTATGGAATTAAATTTATGGAAATGTTTTTAAGCCAGTAAGCTAAACATGAATGAACTTTTAAACATGAATGGCCGATGTACTCTTCATTTTGCTACACTCCCATTTGGTATTTGCAACAGTAAAAGGCTTGCATATCTACATGAGAGGTTGGTGTTCTATCAGTGGCATATCAGGCGTATTCCCAGATTGGTTTGCCCGAGGCACAGTACCGCTGCATTTCGTGGCAGCTTTCGCTATGCTGCAACGAAGTGCTGGAATAGCCTTCCTCCACCGGTCAGGGAAAGCAATACTGTTGGTGAGTCAAGTCCAAACTGAAGAGCTATTTTATGGACCAACAAGGTACTGTTGCTCAAGCATAGGTTATTAGTCTGTCGGATTGTGGGTGTCCACCACATATCTAAATTACTTCGACGAGTGTAACGAGTGACGAGGCTATAATAATATCATATATTGTTAATGATCAAACTTAAAACTTTATACAAGGTTTTATTTACTGAGATTCACAGTTGACCTTGCATCAGTCAGTATGGCTGAGCGCTGCGGACTCTCTGCCCTCTATCTCAAAAACGGTTGGACGTACGAAAAAAAATTAAGACAATATTTGTTTCAAATTGTATGCTCTACAACTTTGTAATATATTATGTTAATATCACTGGAGTTATAGGAACCAATATTTTTTTGACATTTGACCTCGGAAGTTACGAAGCCGAGATATGTGACTTTGGAGACAACATTTAGGATACCAAAATGAAGCTGTATACGAGTTTCTAGCTTATTATCTCTCATTGCGAGATTGACCCCTTCTCATTCCTAAGATGACTGGATAATTGGATAGTGGGTTTTAGACTGTTCTATGTTTTGAACAAAAACCGTTCATATCTGGCAAAATATTGGTCCTATAAGTGTAAGTATGGTCTCAATCGATTCAGCGCAAAAAATAAATAGAAAATGACACCTCACTCCCCTAGTTTGTAAGATTTGCATTTCTTAAACGTTGACAACTGCCTACGAATAAAAAGTCTTATTCGAGAATTTTTATTCGTAGGCCCCTGCCCATACCCCCTGGGAGGGGGTAGGATGCTTAAAATTTGGTAGGTATCGGCAGATCCTTATTTATAGTGTCAAGATAAAGTTACAACAAAAGTTTCATTGATGCACAGGTAGCCAATTTAGTCTTCTTTAAAACGTTCTAAGAAAGTTTTTTCAAACACTAGTCCTTTAAGGTAATAATCGCTAAAATTTGAAAAAAATATCGATTTTTTCTCGGTTTTTTCGATTTTTGACAAAGTTGCATTCGGCGCTCGAGGTCACAAACTTGGATTATTCATTAGGCCAACATCATAAACAAGTCTGCAAAAATTCAGAACTACCGGATTTGACGCATACTGCCCCCATACTTTCAGGCGGCAAAGTTACTGGATTAAGGTTTTGCCGCCAAACTGTCGTACTAAAGTAAACAGGTAAACCTGTGCTTGTTTACCTGTGTTTGTTGATAACTTTCCCTAAGTGCTAAAGTGCATAGGTATGCGAAACGATAAATTTGAATTCCAAAGTAATAACGAGTGTTTTAGTACAAATACAAAACTGAGTCTGTAGGTCAAATCTATTTTAGAAGCGACGGGTTTAACGTAGTTCCAAATCATCTTATTAGTGCAGTACAATAAGTCACACAACAACAGCGCGTCGCCCTATTATTACGCGTCAATTGTGTGTGTCTAGACAAGAGTATATCATGACGCAGTATCCTCGTAACTAACATAGCATAAAAGTCAGTGCTAACAGTGTAACAACAATAAGTACAATAAATTGACACATTCTGATTTGACGACTGTGCGAATTTAAACTTTCTTTTTCTTCGAAGCACAATGCCAATTGATTAAGTACACACACAATTATTAGACTGTCCACGATAACAAGCGAATCAGCAAGAATATTGTCGTTAATGGGGGCTATCGCGAGTGAATTTTCCGCTAGAGGCGCTAGTGTAGCGTGAGGTCAACGAAATGTCAAATCTCATAGTTTTTGGGTGAGCTATGCGGGTTTATTTATGATTATAATAATTTTGTGAATATTTCGCATTGTTGTTGTTGTTGCTGTCCTATGGTACCCCAGTGGTACAAAGGGCCTTCGTGAGACGTCGCCATCCGCTTCTGTCCTGCGCCTGTTGCTCCGCGTCCCCCCAACTCAGCCCGGCCGCCCGCAGCTCGGCGTCCACGGTGCGCTGCCACGTGTGCGCCGGCCGGCCCCGCCGTCTGCTCCCATGCGGCCTCCACGTGAACGCGACCCTGGCTGTATTGTCCTCTGGTCTTCGGAGGGTGTGCCCTATCCACTTCCACTTCCGTTGCGCGATCGAATATTTCGCATTACCTGAAATTAATTATGGCAATTATGCGATAAGGGGCAATGAACGTCTGTAATTTGAGACAGTTTTGTCTTACGAAAACTTTTGCTCTCCCTTTTTTCCGAACAAAATGGGATTATGCAATACTGTGGTTGCTCGATATGTTTATGGTACTGTTTTACGATGTATTAAATATGATTTTAATCTAAACTTTGTTTTCACGGCCGTTATAACAGACTTTTAAAAACCTCACGCAACAATGGCGCCATCTAGTGAGAGAAAAAACGATAGCCCTCATTGCAAAGGCAATAGTCTGAATGAAAGAATAAAGTAACGCTACTTCACTAGTGTTTTAATGAAATGAAAAGTAGAAACAAATTGTTAAACGTGTTTTTTTAAACACTATAGATGGAGAATTATAGTACATAATTATTTACGTACCTGAATTATGAACAGTTACATACACGGCTTTGTCATCAGGTCATCGCACATTTTCTTACAGCAAAATGGTGGAAAATGAAAACTTTTCTGACGCATATCATGTAATCGTGCTTTATTTTAATACAGAGACAAAGTAACTAGACGCGGCCCTAACTCTCATATCGTTCAATATTTGAAATTCAAATAAATAGAAAAGGAGAAAATAGAAAAGGAGATAACAATAAAAGTAGGTATAAAAACAGGGACTAAGTATAAACTGAACATAACTAAAACTAACTTAAAATAGCTAAATAAAAACTAAAAATAAAATTTATATCTAAATTTGGACCCATAGGTAGGGTGCCCATCACGCAGGCAGCATTCCCACCTTGAATTGCTATAGCAAGTCTTTATGCGAGAAAACTACCTGCGCGTGGGTCACCTGTTGCCTCTTTCAGGCGCTTGCTTAGAGCTCCGGAAGTTCTCGTGGGCCCTTGCCATCACTTCATGGTCTTGGTCTCCAGAGCAGCAGGAACGTTGGCACTGACGAGCGCTCTTGAGGATGTCGTTTAGGGCGGCATGGCGGGACAGGCGGACGGCACCCGAGGAGCAAGCGAGTCCGTGGTGGCCGAGGCGATCTACGGGGGCCCCACAGGAGGCACAACTGTGGTTCACGCAAACCTCAACACCAAGTCGGAGACCGACGGCTATTTGGAGTGTGCATGGGTCTATTAATGTGCCGATGTTGGGTGATGGATAGGCATGGAGCCAGTGGCCAGCCAAGAGTGGCGGTATTAATGATGGAATTTAGGGTTGACTCGGAAGCTATGGTATCCCAGGCCCTTTGAATTTTGAGTCTGGATGGAAGATTTGGGCTCGGTCCAGCTAGCCAAGAAAGCATTTTAAGCGTTGAAAATGGAATTTGAATACAGTTAAATGCAATAATAAAATATGTATCTAATCTAATCGAACCGCTCAAGAATATTATTATGTTACGAGTACCACGGAGGTATTATATCGAAATAAGAGCCCTTGATTCATATTTTTGAACCATTCAATAAGTCCATATTTTTATACTTGACTGTACGTATATTTAGGTTGACATGCTAGTAATATGATATGCCTAAAATCGATAACTATCAATTATTCAACAGTTAAACACCAAATATTACATTGGCGCTTTATAAATATTTCATTACCTATATGAAGAACACATAGAGTCATTTTATCTTACTTTTCAGCACTATCAGTTG
The DNA here is from genome assembly GCA_037349165.1 of Choristoneura rosaceana. Taxonomy (NCBI): domain Eukaryota; kingdom Metazoa; phylum Arthropoda; class Insecta; order Lepidoptera; family Tortricidae; genus Choristoneura; species Choristoneura rosaceana. The sequence continues at coordinate 8,395,494 of JAZBNJ010000026.1, forward strand.
TTTGTTCTCTCTCATATTATGAACATGAGATTGACTAATTTACTGTCTCTCTCAACGAATCGCCATTGCCATTCAACGAGGGAATGCTGCCAGCCTCTTGGGCACCATGCCACGGGGGCCTTTTTTAGATTTAATTTAGTAGGTTATTAAGTTTTTAAGTTAGGTAGTTAGTTTATAGTTAAGTTTTATGTAGTCATTTTATTTACTGTCTTAATTAGATAAAAAAGAATCATAGACTGTTAACTTCGATATGTAATCGATACGAGTCTTAACCTAAAAAGTCCATCCTAGTCCATCTTAACCTAAAAAGTTGATAATACACACGGTATAGCTTTTCTTTTTAGATTCTCGTTAGTGAGATTTCCACGGTAAGTAGATCAAGAGTTACTAGGCAGACAAATGGGACAGACCTAAGGCGGGCCTGCGCCTGCGCATAGCATGCGGACAATAAATTATAACTATTACAAGTGATAATTGCGGCGCGCCGTGAGTCTTCCAAACTCGTCGTTCAGTCTCTATATTGAGACCGTCGTCCTATTAAAGGTTATTTTTGTTTATTATAACTACCGTTCGTTTGTTGCTCAAAACTGTCGTTGTCCAAATGATAAAAATAAATAAATATTCAGAAATGTTCCTGTGTATAAAAAATATTTTATTATTTAAAATTATCATTACGAGGGCTTGTATTGTATGTTATTGATTTATTTTTGGGGTGGAACAGAATTGTTCTCGAATAAACAACATTGTAATATATTTATTTAAATTATGCATTGTAATAACTTACAGATTGCTGAGAAATTTAGAGAAAATATTCAGATTTATTTTACTTACAATATTTCCTTACATGACCAGGCCTCGGGACTTATGAATGCTAAACCGAGCCTCTCCTTAAAACGTGTAGACGTTAAAACATGTAAATTAAATAAGCACGCCACTTGAAAGCAACATATGCTCACCGTGTTTGCAGAATTCATATTTCAGAAGCTCTCTTTCCGAGGTTAACCGTAGCGCGACATTTCAAATCACTCAGTCGTTTTTCCAACTCTCACCCGATCACATCACCCGTAGGAAGAAAAACTGAAAGTTACTAGTGAAACCAAAGTTACATAATACTAATGAAATAAAAGTATTATTCATTTTATTTAGATTTTTTGGATATTTTGAAACTTGTGAGGGTGAGGGTAAATATAAGGGGTGGGAGATGGTATCTAGAGGGTTCGTCCTGACGTGTCATGGGGTGGTGTGGGTGGCGGCGCTGGCGCTGTGGGCGGCCGGCGCGAGCGCGGCGGCGCGCTACGACACCGCTACGCCGCACACGCCGCCCTACAAATACATACCTTTGCGGTGAGTACGTGCTTTGATCACATAAGTATAGCATATTATACTATAGCAGTCACGTAGATTTGGCACTTAGCCTTCATCTTTCTCATAGATTTATAGATTTCTGAAAAAAAATTAGACACCTCATTTGAAAAAATAGAGGTCCTGCATAGAGTTTTTACTAATAATGCTAAGTATGTCTTTTGAAGACTTAGATCAGAAGAGGTTCAGTAGTATTCGCAATTGCATATTTCGTCGAGATCTAAATAGCTCAAAATAATAGAAAAGTAATTTAAACAAAAACCGTGTAATACTGTAAGTAATCTAAAAATTTAAATATATTTAATAAATGGTTACCTGATTAAAGTATGTATTGTATATTTTTAAAGTGGGTTAGGTACATACAGACACTGAAATTACTACTGGATCAATGAACTAAACCTAAACTTAAAAAAACAAGCTTTAAACTTTATAAGTATTCTAGCAAATAAAAGAATTCTATTCTATTCTAACGTAAGAGTAGCATTTTTTCCAGTTATGTTAAAGTTCTTTCCAGTCGACCACTAATCATTCTAAAACATATTATTTAACGTTGCGTTTCGATCCAGTTCCAACTACGGCACGTATAGCAGTGGGTTGGCCTCGTCTCCATCAGCGGACCCTCCCGGCAGCGACAGCGGCAGCGGCGGCGGCATGGCGCCCTCCGAGTTCATCCTCACAGCTCTTCGCACGGCGCTCGACGTCGTCCGCACCATCAACAAGAAGCGTGCCAGCTCGCCGCCCTCGAACACCACTGCTCTTGTGGTAAGTGTCTGTCGGCTAAAACTGCTACAACCTACATCTGACATCGTCGGCGCCGGCGAAGCTTCCCTGTATAATGGTGGTGAAGGCAGGAAGTCCTATGAATCATTCTTACAGTACTGAACTTTATTTTTACTACTTAGCTCTCTAAAAACAGTAGATACAAATTCCATTTAAAGTGATTTTGGTGTGAGTGAAAGAGGAATGTTTGTTTACTATTGAAGCCCTAAATTCGGTAGGTAGGAAAAAAAAGTTAGAGCATCGTCTGTTTCTCTGAAAAGTCTGTTACCACTGACCTCATGAAAATTAATTTCAAAAGAACTTTGCCTTACATTTGAAACTTCTATCTGAAAAAAGTTTCGAATTAAAATGTTATTAGTCAAAATTTCGTTAATAATTCTGAAGCCGTGCAGAAATAAGGAAGCGCTATGACAGTAAACTTTTTCACTTCTCATGCTCGTAAAGTTCGTATTTATGTTGGATCTAGGCGACATAAAATTGCTATTTATGCTCTAGTGCATAAAGTTAAATTTTCGTCTTAGATCAAGGTGTCAACAAAAAAGTTTTCATATATTTTTTAACAATTTTATTTTATATAAAACTAAAAATCAAGCAAATCAATCAAAATAAACCAATAAAACTAAAAAAATATTATTAAATAACAAAGCATGAAAAATAAAAGGTACAGTCAGCTGCAGAGAAAAGGTACCCCCCTGTAACGGCGGTATCCATACTTACCGCCATTTGGGGGGGGAGTTCCCTTTCTCTGCAGCTGAGTGTACATAGTAAGTGAACAATTGTTTCTACACTTGATATTTAATTTCCTCTCAATCGAAGTGAAAAGCCGAGTGGAAAACTCGAGCATTAAACTCATTTTCACCTCGATGTGTTTATAAACCCTCGCCGTACCAGCTCGGGTGGCTATATGAAGGTCTTGGGAAAAATAGTCTGTTTTATGCTCTTGTTGTACAATTTACTATAGCATTAGCAAGATCTTGATGCAATGAAGTAGTGAGAGTGTATCAGTACATTTTCTTCTCGTTTTTTTGGTAAGGTTAATGACACCTATCATTTTCCAGTCCAGTTACCTCATCAACCATCGTCATCGTCCCATCAATATCATAAATTTGCCTTTCTGCCCACCCAGTGCGGGTTCGCTCAAAAGTACAAACCCCACTGACCTTAGCACCACGTGGTACTCAATAATCTGGGTCACCAAACGGTACCTGCTGAACTGGGTGACCCGGTGTTGCCGGCTCTAACTGCTTCACCCCTGTTTGTGGAACCAATCGCGACTAGTGTTGTCACATGCTTGTTAATAAGCCATGGGTGTTCAATACAACATGAACCAAATATCTATTTCAAGATGTTTATGTAGAACAAATTCTGAAAGCGTTATATGTATCGGTTCATTTGAATACGGTACGAGTATTAGACAGGCTAAGGTTGTAATGATCTATCCAAATAAATTGAAATAGGTAGATCTGAATTTGAAGTTCAATGAGTTATACAGAATCACTATCGATCTTTTTTGTACCACTTTTGCCGACGGTCATTGGTCAAAGTCTAAATAATTATAATCATGGCAGAGTTTCAGTGCACTGAGTCAATTACAGAAAAGGGATGTAGAATATGACCACTATGACTGCCTCGTTAGAGGTTATCTCATGTTATATATGAGTAAATGATTAAAAGCGGGTGATTGTCGCTACGATATTGGCTGGATAGGATACCTAGGTCCTAATCTATATGATAAGATAATGTAACTTATAACAATAGTAATTGCACAACAAGAGCATAAATCGAGCCATTTTACCCGAGACGTTTATATAGCCAGACAAGTCGAGTGGAAAATGGGTTTAATGTTCGAGTTCTACACTCTACTTTTCACTTCGATGGCGAGAAAATGAAATAGCAACAGTGGAAAAAATTCACTTACTATATATTTCGATTGATTTGGTTGAGTTTTAGTTTTATAAAAATAAAAAATATCAAAAATATATGTACAAACTTCTTTGTTTCTGGCTGTTTACACCTGATTGCCTTTTTTCTTAGATGAAGATTTAATTTTATGCACTAGAGCATAAAAAGAAATTTTATGTCGCCTATAGATCTAGCATAAATACGAACTTTACGAGCATGAGAAGTAAAAAATATTATACTCACCCCTTTCTGCAATTTTACATCACGTAGATCAGTTTTAAAAGAACATGGCTTCTTTTAAGCGCTCAGTGTCTTAAATTTAATCAAGAACCATCTTGTACTTCTAGCAACGGCGCACTAGAGTAAAGAACACCACGATAGCCAGCGGGCGTGGCTTTGACGACTACTATGACGAGCACCACCACGAGACCACGACCACGGCTAAGCCCATGAAGCAGGGCCGTTACACCGACCCCTGGGCCGGATACTACGACTGGATCATCAACGAAGGCTCCTTCAAGTTCTGGAGCGCTTTCCAGGTTAGCAATTCTTACAGTTTTGATTGATTTATGGTTTTGTAAATTCTACGAATCTTTAGGTAAACTCACTCAAAAAAAAATATCCCTCTAAGTTTCTAGAAGAGAATCCTATAATAGGTATACAGTCGAAGAAACTAAATTGCGTAGTAAATATTCACCACAAATGTTGACATTCCATACATATTGCAAAGAAATGATCGTGAAATTGATTTAAAAATCATTCCACCCTTGTACGCGATTCAGTTTCCTTCAACGTACTTGCTTCAAAAAATATGTGTAGTGTATACCTATAAACCGGAGAAGAAGCTATCTGAATAAGCTAACCTTCCTCACAGTTCTGAATGGATCAACTTATTTAGGCGTACAAGCTGACTGACCTCAAGCCTACCGTAGCGCAACGTAGCGAGAAAATAATATTGTTAATTACTTTGTGTGAAAAACGACGATTACCTACGTTGTTACGTGGCGAGCAAAAAGGTATAACGAGGGACTCGTAGTCATAACATTGACATAGTTTTGATGTTTGTCCGGCATGGGGCGACCGACGGTCGTCAAGCATCGGTGGCGCGACGGCTGCCAAGGATGCTTAGCTGTGTTTTTATATAGAATCTGTCTTTGTTCTGTCCTTATATGAGTCACGTATGTAGATATGACTACAATAATTAATTGATTACCAGAACATTTTGTATAAAGGGTTCAAGGGTTCCCGAAAATTATAAAAACAAAGTGCAAATAAACATTTTACTAATAGATAGATACAATGTTAAAGTAATATAATAGTACATTAAGATACAAGTGTGCTAAGTTGGTCATACTTACGAGAAATTATTGTAAGCGCGAGCCGTAAGCGAGCGCGGTAAGGAAGCTGAGTGTGGAATGATCAATGCATACGAGTAGGGCTTGCAATATTCGACCGTTTTCATTATTCGAATATTCGAATCGTGAATTCGGAAGTATTCGAATAATATTCGAATATTTTAGAAAAGTTGAATAAAACACAAAATAATATAGAATCGGCTGTGTTATCACGTAATAAGTCTCAAAAATCATATCACAATAAAAAAATCAATAAACTCCTTGCAAAAGCGGCGAATTGACACAATATTATACCTCTTGTGCTCATAAGTTTTGAGACGTGTATACATGGTTACTTTATCACTGCTTTATAAAGTGAAAGTATTATTAAAGTTTTAAAAGTATTATAATGTTTTAAACTCTCGTTCGTGATTTTCACACTTCCACTGCCATAAACGGGAGCCATCACGCCAATAACGAGCAACATCCACTTCGACGACCCGACTACACCACAGTGGCCGCGGCTACGAGTAGACCAAAGTGTAGGGTATCATGTCTCGAGTGCCGGTACTAGTCGTAATCAAGGGCGGGTAGTTCCAAGGATTCGCGCTACTAAGTAGACATGATACCCTACACATCAGTCCACTCGCGCGTCCACGGTCACCGCAACGTGGTCGAAACGGCGAGGCAAACTATCACTCGTTGACAGCGTAACAAAACAAGTCCCGACCGTAGTAAAGAGATAGCTATCTTAAAGCCAGGAAAACCTGCTAACGACCCTGCGAGTTATAGACCCATCTCACTGTTGAGCGTCACGTACAAACTATTGGAGCGCTTGCTGTGTAACAGATTGTACCCAATTGTCAACCCCCACATCCCCGCGGAGCAGGCTGGGTTCAGAGCGGGCCGCTGTTGCGCGGATCAGGTCCTGGCGCTAACATCATATTTTGAAGCCGGATTCCAGAATGGTCTCAAAACATTTTCTACTTTTGTCGACCTTAAGGCAGCCTACGATACTGTTTGGATCGACGGTCTGCTTCACAAGCTAATCGATATAGCGCCATGCAAAAGGGTCCTTAAATTAGTTAAAAGCATGCTTGGCTCTCGTTTGATTAAAGTGATGCTCGGAGAGGTGGAGAGCAGCTTCAAACTGATAAAGGATGGACTGCCCCAGGGCTCTGTGTTGGCGCCATTTTTTTTCAACGTCTACACAAGCGATATACCTAAGCTGCTACGGAGCCGAAAAGTTTGTCTATGCTGATGATCTGGCCTTGGTATATCAGGGTAGGAAGTTTCAGGAGGGTGATGATGTTCTCACGGACGACCTCGATGTCCTGAGCTCATACTATAAGCGCTGGCGACTTTGCCCGAACCCATCCAAGTCGGAAGTCACCGCTTTCCATCTTACCAACTGCATGGCTCGTAGAGAGTTGAACGTACACTTTGACAGAGAAAGGGTGCGGCATAATTTTGCTCCTAAATACCTGGGTGTCACTTTGGATAGATAGCTTACTTTTCGTGCACATCTAGAGACCTCCGCGCAGAAGTTGAAAACTCGAGTGAACCTGATAGGGCGTCTGGCTGGGACTACGTGGGGTGCATGCGCTGTCTTGCGGACTTCCGCCCTGTCCCTGATGTACTCAACCGCAGGATACTGTGCCCCAGTGTGGTATCAGAGCGCTCATACGGACAAGGTGTTCAGCTGAATCGGGCAATGCGGATAGTCACGGGGACATTGCGCCCCACTTCAATTCCCTGGCTCTCTGTACTGGCTAACATAGCCCCTCCGCACCTGAGGCGCATACAGGCAGCGGCGGCGGAATGGGGTAAAGCGATCGGTACCCAACTCCCGCACGGGTTGCCGATTGCTAGAACCCTGGACAGACATATTCCGCAGCGACTCCCCTCACGTAAGCCTCTCTGGTCAGATCCCATCATCCGCCAACCTCTCAACATCCAGTTTTCTTGGTCAGCCGACTAGCAGTCTCAGGAATGCTCAGCGGGTGACCTTGTGGAGAATCCGTTCGCCCGACTACCTGTCTGGCTTACGGCTGTGATGGCTTCAAAGCCAGTCATAAGAACTGGACGACTACTGCCTGCACAAGTGAGGGCTTAAAGACTCGCCAGCATGTGACTGCGGCGCTCCGCAGCAAACCACTACCGCTACCACATCGTGGAGGAGTGCCCCAACCGACGTTTTGCTGGCGGCTTCAGAGGGCTTAGCAGATGCTCTGGAGAGGCTATAGACTAGCTGAATAATTTAGATTTAGTTTTATAAGAAACGCAGGACTTGTATTTTTGAAAGGCCGTACGATAATAATAATAATAAGCGTCGCCCAATCGACTATATAAAGCCCGTTTTAGGGCCTAGAGATTTGAATGTGACTCTCAGTATACCATTAGTTCCTGGGCTCGATGAGGGCCACTCCTCAGTACAGTACCTGCTATAAAATCCTGGGAAATTATTTTTTAACCACTTTTGTGTTAACTTCGATGTGTGATGGTGTTCCTTTCTCACCATTTTGAAGAAGAATAGAATTAAATCGAAGAAAAGATTTTTTCTTAATTAAAAAGTACCAATTAAAAATTACGAAACAGCCGAATCAAGCTGCCAGCTGGTTCTTATTACAAATATAAGGTTTATTTTATATTGTATTTATTTATTTAACATTAAGGTTTCCATTTTTAGGTGTTTGCGTCATGTCTAGTGTCTTGTTTAATCTTCACACTGTTATTAGTACTTATACAAATTTAAATCTCACTAACATAAAATCGAATATCGAATATTTGAATACCATGCCCTCAAATATTCGAATACCAAATTTAGCCGAATATTCGAATATTCGAATTGCAAGCCCTACATACGAGTTGCATACGACGTTTACGAAAACAATTGCGAGGAAAAAAACAAACTGTTGTTGTTAGTAACTTTTAAAAACTTTTCAACATCAGTTGATGACAACACTTGACTTTTGACCAATATCCGTCAGAACGTCTCTTTAGAAATGCCATGAAGTCACAAGGTATAAGTATAATGATTTTACATCAATTTCATTTTTGGTCTTTATTGTGATTTTCAACACCATAACCGTAACGAGCTGGACTTCTATTTATTTGGCAGTTCATTGAAGTAGGCTAAAAATATGTTCTCCGAATATGACTTGGCCCTTTTGCTGTTTTTCCAGTGACTGAATGTTTCGCAAGCCGCTAGGTATTTTTCTCTGGATTTGGACTACTACGAAATTCGAAAAGAGAAGTTCGTATCATACCGTCCTCTCACACTCGTATTAAATTAAATAAGCATTGGCGGGACGGTACCTAGTAGCCCTGCAGGCTATCACTGGCGTTTCGTGCCTCAATAAATATTTCCGGCGGGGTTGAATTAACATTTTGGGTGTTTTTCAGTATTTGAAGTAGACATTTTTGATAGTAATTAGAGTAATCATAACCATAACCATACAGCAGTCACTTTACGAAATATTTACGGAAAAGGTTTTTTTCGCACGCCGTTTTTTCGATGCGCTCGCAGTTTCAATTAAGGCACAGGAAAAACCAGCTATTTAGCCGGAGCAGCAGCAATACAAAAATAAAATAAACTGTAAGTTAATGTTTCTAAATACGGTTGATGTTAATTTGTGTTTAATAATATACAATTTGATGAAATGAAATGTTTATTTGTCATCTTAATCCAAAAGTAAAATTTATCTGAAATTAAAAAAATATATATATTACTACACTTGTATGGTAATGTTTTTAGAGCTACAAGTATGGTACCTAATATGCCGAATTATGAAACTTAAACCGGTATAAGGTCACTTCACGAGCAACTGTGCTGAAAAACTTAAAACGGTATAAGGTCACTTCACGAGCAACTGTGCTGAAAAACTTAAAACGGTATAAGGTCACTTCACGAGCAACTGTGCTGAAAAACTTAAAACGGTATAAGGTCACTTCACGAGCAACTGTGCTGAAAAACTTAAAACGGTATAAGTTCACTTCACGAGCAACTGTGCTGAAAAACTTAAAACGGTATAAGGTCACTTCACGAGCAACTGTGCTGAAAAACTTAAAACGGTATAAAGTCACTTCACGAGCAACTGTGCTGAAAAACCAATTTACTTAATACCCGAATTAGTTTTCATATTTGCTATGTAAAAAACAATTTTAACCCATAGCATAACAGAAAAGAGGGTGTTGTGAGTTTATAATGTGTGTCATTGTGTAGCGTCGTAGCTCCCAAACAGTAAAACCGATTTAAGTTAGTTTTTTTTATACGCTCATTTCTATGACGGATCTTGAGTGATTTCACAGCCAGGAAGTGGATAAAATTGAGCTATAGGATTTGTTTATATTGTTGTTTTGATTATAAATAATAATAATAGAAAAATTAGATAAAAGATGTATATTTGTTAGTTGTTATGTTGGAACGCATTTAGATACGTTATTGAGCTGTGTCTGTTTCATTGTAAAGATGTTGTGGCCTCATGTAGCTTGAAAAGTTTCAGCTTCATGACTACTACTTTGTCTGTATAAGGCCGCCGCGTGACAACTTAATAGCTCGGCGCAATTTGTCTTCTGTTTGATTGTTCCGAGACATTGTTTTTGCTCTATGTTAGGAGGTCATGCCTTTATAATGATAAGTTAGTTGGTCGGACGTTTATACCGTTGAAGGCCCTATGACATAAACTGAACTTCTTTTTGAAACGCATATTTTTCGACTTATATGTTTCTTTTATTTTCAGCTCTTCACCGCTGCTCTACTTCTGTACGCGTGCCTCTCTGCTATTTATTATGCGAAGTTCAACCCTATCCTACCGGATTACGATAGGGAATACGATGACTATTTCTTGGAGAGGACGGTAGGTCGGCAAGCGAGGAGCCTGTCACCGTGGGAACTGCCATCAGGACTGAGTTGGATAAATCCGAGGACCTTCCAGTTTATTTTAGATGCCATAGCAACACATTACGAGGAAGAATAAATTGTTGACCTTTTCGACATCTAGCGGTTGGAATAGCTCTAATAATTAGTGCACCACTTGATCCTGTTTAAGGATATTTTTTAAGTGTCTATATAGTGGTGATTGTTAGAATCATTGTAAATACTTAAATCCACCGATTCACCTGCTAAATGTAAAGCCAATTCGTTTTAGAAACCTAATCTTAGTAGAACAATTAAATTTTGATACACGGCAACGACGGCTTCGAAAGTTTTAAGTCATTTAGTTAGTAAAAAAATATAGATATGCCTTCTTGTTGCCATGTATCAAAAACACAATTTTATTTAGGCGTGATTTGACGGAACTTGCGGTTTTTTTCTTATATCCTAGATTTCGAAAACTTCTATTTTAAACTAAATTAGAGATAATGCAAGTTCTCTTTGAATCGGGTCTTATAATTATCATTTGTGTACTATATTTATGAGACTTATAACATTTGCTCAATTCTAGTTCCTATATGTTTTTTTCTATTGTTTAAATTACTAAAATAAATTGATGCCTATTATAATGAGTTTCAAATAAGAATTTATTGATTTATGTCCAAATAATGGTTGAATTTAAAAGCGCAATATGCGTCCATAGGCCTCTTTTCCTATAAAATGCGGTAAGCTCATTCAATTCAGAGTAAAATATAGGTTTCTTGTAGCGTAGCCATGACTTTTATGTGATGTAACGCCCGCATTGCCTGCTGGAAAATAAAGGTTTAATGGCGAAACCTTAACCGTAAGGTGCATCGCACACTGACGGCCACTTGACTACGGTCATTTAATGCAGTTAAAGTATAGTAAAATTTGCAAAATATTTCTATTTACACAGGATTAAAGAGTAGTCAAGGTTCTTCATAAAAAAAAAACCTGCCTGTCTACAGTGATACAGGCAGACATATTTGCGTCTCATGCGATGTAGGCGCAGAAGTATTAGTTTGTGAGTATAGTTACTAAAAGTCCGCGATGATTTATTTTAAGAGGGGACTTCAGTAATTATATTAGACTTAATAAAATAACTGACAGACTTAGCGCAATTATGGGTTGCGACTTTAATATTTATAACTTTGGTTCGTGTTCATCACTAACTAATATGAGAGATGACGATATACTCGACATTATGGCATTCTGCAGTTTTTACTTATTATATTTACTAGCTTTTGCCCGCGGCTCCGCCCGCGTGGTATTCGGTTATCGCGCGCTGTTCCCTTGGGGAACTGTGTATTTTTCCGGGATAAAATGTAGCCTATGTCGCTCTCGGGCTCATAAACTATCTCCATGCCAACAAACACGTCGATCCGTTGCTCCGTTACGGCGTAAAGACGGACAAACACACAAACATACAAACACACTTTCGCATTTAAAATATTAAGTATGGATTATAGGTTTTTTTTTTGGAATATTTTAACATTTGACCTTACAAAAAGTACAATTACATTATGCCATTATTCTATCGAAGGTGTAATTTAAGCTATTGCGTCGGCCGGTATGCGCGTCGCCGGCGCAGGCGCAGGTCGACGGCCGCTCGCCGCAGGCTCCTAGGATATGCACAGGACGTCGCTATTACACTCCCTACATAACTCTACACCCGGCCAATAATTCAATAATTACTACGTAGCTACAGCATAGTAATGCACGAGGCGTTTTGTTATAAGTCATTGCTTTGTTAGAATAAGGATGTAATTTCATTGTTTAGCGTTTTTTTTTGGATAATTTTATAGGTAGTTTGTTGTACGGTTGAATTAAAATTTTAATGTAGATGCGCTGATGTATTCATGTTTTTAAATATCAATTATATTTGACGTGTAATTTAGTTGTAGATGTGCGGAACAGAGATTTATGATCATTTCGTAGTATTTCGTTGGAATGCTTTACGTAAAGTAAGAATGATAGAAAATATTTTAACTTAATAAAAGTGCATCCAACCTTATACTTAACTTACATTAGTATCCTGAAGATTTCCTCTATTATCGATGCTATATTAACCTTAGTTTAACATCAGCCTAATTGTTATTTAAAAAAAATGCAATATGTAAATACTTTTATTTACATAGGTACTACGATATTTGTGTAACTTGCAATTATGTCACTCTTGACAAAAATTTAAAAATGAAATGACTCTGATAAGGAACTTTTACTTGGTTCTATTCAACTGAGGTACAAGAAAGAAGACACTCAATGGAGTACACTTGACATGTTTCCGATACCAAAATCCTAACGATAACAAGCAAATTGCTTTGCTCAGACGTGACTGTACGTTTGGGAGATAGCGATCATTGAGCGATCAATTAAGCTATCTGGCGCCGCCGGCGACCACAACAGTTTCCGAACTGCTTTGCGGTTTGCTGTCCATTGCCCGCATTCATCTTTTGCGCTACAATTACTTTACTTCTACATAGACGTATCGGTTTAACCGGACGAGTTTAAAATTACAGCGCTTCAAGCATGGCTTTGGAAGCGTGGAGCCTTCGCGTTCCGGCCGGGCTGTGCCGCCAGTTCAACGCTCAAGTGCAACTCGGGCGCACACCAAACGAGTCCGTAGACGTGCGCGGCTGCGCGGTTCCTTGCGCTCATGTTCCAGATTCGATTTCCGAACGAACCCAATATTACTGGCCGAATACGGTTTAACTAGTACGCGATTGTTTTACGAGACTGAAGCGGAACTGTCCGAGTGAAGTGTTTGATGAGACGTTGCGTTTGAATGAGTTCGCACTCAACGTGCGCTGTGCTTTTTGCTTGAATATAAAGGTAAACAATTTAAATTTTACTTTAAATTAATGTATATAGATGCAAAATATCTTCAGCATTTAATTCAGTGTCGTTATGGTAACACTTTTAGTTATAAACAATGAATAAGCTCGATAAAATGCTTTCACGTTGAAAAGACATCAACGTGCAACTTTTACGACCAACTTGGCACCGAATAATATTGAACTATTTTTGCACATTAATTAATGTTAAGTTTCAAATGCTTATGACTACACAAGACTTAAGTACAATCAAGAAGCACATTTTCAGCTAAATGCTAACGGTACATTAGCAAGTGACTCTTTGTAAGTATTGAGTCACGGAACAGGTGCTTCGTATTTAGCTTAAAATTACTATGTACCGTTAACTCTTCACACATTTGCAAAACACAAGAAGCCAAATTCTACTGGTATAAAGGCTGTTCGGCCGCAGTTTTGTATTATAGCAATGATCATATTATCTACTGGGTAGTTATGTTGTACAAACAATTATACGCCAGGATTCATAAAAGCTAACAAATTAACGATTTTCTGCCAATCAACTTAATTGCTATATGGAGTATTTTATATGGCAGCGATGTATTAGCAACGTAGATTATCAAGTAAATTTAGGCCTGAAAGGTGCCAATTGGTGGCTGAGTAATACTTCTTTAGGTAATCCAAAAAGGACACAGTCAAAAATAAATGAAAGTGTAACTGTCGTAAAGCCTTAACAGAACAATTCAAATTTGTATAGACAAGCTTGAGAAAATTTACTGCTCAGTGCTGCACGTTCATGTAGTTACGATCGGTTCCCCGATTTATGGATCCACTCTTTCATACTAGTTGTCATGTTTAGAGATGTGATTTATGTTAGGGCACCGACTGTACCCACTTATAAACGTCAGTTGTCCATTATTAGCTCATCTTTTGACAAGATGTGCAGGCTTAGGTTTAATATCAACAGCTAATATAATTACGTAAGTATTGAAATGATAGGTATAGAAAGTCATGACAAACAAATGACGGTAGACACATTTAGACTTTGCAATGCAAAAATCCAAGATACTACGATAAAACTTCAATAAAAAAAAAAACTTTATTTATGTTATAACGTATTGACTATTACGAATAACGTTACGCATTCCTAATTATATTACGCTTCTGATTTTAATTAACTAAAATAAACGTTGCCCATGAAACTTCGCATCGCATCAATGGAGCTCAAGCCTAACACCGTGGGACTCCAAACTCGTTTCGTCTGCATACTGACTGCTATTTGTCACATGGTTTTATGAAACTTTCTGCATTTAATTACAAATATCCCGTTACCTTTACGAAGAGACTAAAGTGCCATCGGCGACGGGAGTGGCCCTGCGTGAACGTAACACAAGTTGTGAATGAACGAGCTCCATTCCATGATACAGTGATAGTGTATTGACATTGTTTATTGACTAGTTACATAGTCATGAGAAGTGAGACATGAAAATATTTATCGTCCTAAATATTTCGTAAATATTTTGTAACAATGGGTATTTCAGAGTAAAATGATCTAGTCCAAGACTCTCCCTGCGTTCCGGGATAAAACGCCTACGTTAAAATTGAAAATAACACATCTCTTCAAGATAAAAAACGAAATGTGTCGTGAATTTAGTGTTGTGTTGAAGTATATTGGAAATCCCATTTAATTAAATATGAAAAAAATAATGTGAACACTGGACTTGTTTTTGAGAAGTTGCATAACAAAAGAAGCTCAGTTATGCTAGTAGGATCGAACTTTGCATTCCGAAATCCCATGATGCCGAAAGCACAAGACCGGTCTGAGTGGAGAGCCTTAGGGGAGGCTTATGTCTAGCAGTGGACGTCTTTCGGCTGATACGATGATGATGATATCAATATAAAGTGATACTAATTTCTATAAGTGAAAGATTTTTGAAATCGGTTTAGTGGTTTCAGACTAGGGTTTTCGATTATTAGACTTATTTTGTTTCCCGAGTTACGATAATTCCCGAGACCAATACCCCGAGTTTCTTGAATTGTTCGAGAAAAAATCTAAACATTTAAGAATTCGTCTAAAATAATTTGAACCAAAATAAATTATGATTCAACAACAATTATATTTATCTATATTACAAAGAGGAAAGATTTATATTTTTGTATTTTTGGATGTTTTTTACGAATAAACTCAAAACTACTAGACAAATTTGAATTATTCTTTCACCATTAGAATGCTACATTATCCTAAAGTGACATAGGCTATATCTATTTCCAGAAAAATTTGGGGTAAAACTTCAATAATGTAACTTAAAGTATAAAAAAATGCCATACATAAAATATCTGTCATCGCATGCGCTGCGGAAACTATAGTGTAGATGATAGAACAACAAAATGTTTTAAGATATTAAAAAATATATCAATATCTAAAAAAACTCCACAGTCTCCAAACTATATGTCAGTGTAACTACTTTTAACATTTTAGTAAAAATTTGATAGAAATGCCGACCAAAATTAGACCATATTATCCATACCTTTGCATTAATCCTTATCTAAATAAATCATTTCATATTCAAGACTAATTTAATGCCTGTAAATTTCGTTTGAATTATTAAAATAGGACATTTCATTTAAAATATATAACGAATTTAAAATATCAATATCAATACAATCGAAAAACGCATACAATAAGATACAATTTACATCGACGCGCCCCGACTTCGCGTGGGTATAGTTTTTGGGAAATGGAGCTAAAAAAAGTATGTGAAGTGTCCTTCAGTCCTTTTTACCCGACTGCTCAAAGGAGGGTTATTTTGAAAATTGTACCCTTGCGGAGCCGGGGCGGGCGCTAGTAAATAATAGTTTGGATGGATTGTTGCCTCTCGGTTTACCTAATACCGTCAACCTTTAATACCGTTATTTCAGTTCAACTTTGTTTGCAGATTAATTTCTTAAGTTTCCGAGTTCTTGTAAAGATTTTTCCTGTCTCGAGTTGACGTGGATTTTCTGAGTTTTCTCGACTTGGGAATTCCCAAGGAAAACCCCTATTTCAGACATTCCCACGCCCCAGAAAATATAGACACAATATTCAGGCCTCAAAGGACTTTTTTAGAATGTAAAGTCACACATTCCTGCAAGAACTAACTAAATATTATGAAATGTTTCCATACTCATGTATTATTTTTTTTATCATTTTTTAACAAACTTTGTTTTGCCCGCATAACAGATAAAAGAATCTTTATTGTTAATATTACCTATAAATTCGAAAGTAAGTCTGTTTGTCGTTCTGTTATTTGAATTACTTTTTGAGTCATTAGAGCATTTATTATAACCCAGGGTTTCGCAAAGTGGGGTACGCGAATCCCTAGGGGTTCGCTATTCGACGGCAGGGGGTTCGCGACAAGACTTTCGGCTTTACGTACCCCTGTTATAACCAATCAATAAATTCCATAAGAAACGTATTATCTTAGAAAACGTTCTTCAATGGTACACGATTCCGTTTCTTCGACCGTACCTTAACCTGTAGGTATTCAAAATGTAATCGAAAACACATTTTTAACTATTCCTATAGCGATGACGTTGGCTCTTATAACAGTACACAATATCTCCAAGCCGAGACAAGCGTGCGCACATGTAGCGGGACCCCGTTGACACACTTACTCTTATGCGCGCACGTAATTCATGCAAACGGGGTAATAAGCATTATCACATCGCTCCCATGTTAGCATTCAAGTATCATTTCACTAGATTGACGGTTATTGCGTATTATTTTGTAATATATGGTGTGGAATGGACTATGCTCAACTAGTACAGTCACATGCAAATATGTGACACAGCAGAGCGAGAAAAATATCTGACACATCCTTCCGGCCCTAGAAATAGAGTCGTATCAGATATTTATGTACGCTTTTTTGTGTGGAAGAGTGGGTTTCTTTGTTTAATTTTATAATGGCATGACTTTTATTAAATTATATTTAAAATTAAAACAAAGAATAGGTCAAAAAGAGTACCTTCACATTATTTTTGAAGTATTGTGTTGGTAAATTTAAAAAAATTCTATCGTTTTATCGTTCCATTGTAGTGTTACTCTTGTTTCTGTCTCTTCAATTGTTCAAAGGTTAACTGGAAGAGATCCCTCTAACACATTCAGTGAACACGCAGAACACGCTAGGTGCGTTCTCTGTTCGTAAGTTTTCGCTACAAAGCGGAAAATATCTGCTAAGCGCTACGAGCGAATGTGTTAAGGGATAAGTTCGCCTTTGTACATCTCTTTCTCTTGTTAACTGTAATTTTAATATATTTTATGTACAATTTATATACACCACCATTAAAAATATGTAGGCAAACCAAAGTTTTAAGGTATCGATCCTCTACACCGTATCATGCCGTGACCGTAATAGGAACGTGTTAGGAACGGAATGTCAAGTGCATACATGACACGTGATGGCGACGGTTGGTTAGGAAACGTGATAGTCTCCTACTTTTCAATACAATGAATATAATTTTTGCCTGACACTTTTCTATTACGGTCATACATTACGGTGTAATGGGTAGTAGAGAGAACTTTAGTTAGTAATAAAATAAATGAATCGTAACTCTTAATTTGTAGCAAATTGATGTAAAAGCAAGACGTCACACTAGCGATAGGTGCACTAGATAAAGGTTTAGCTACGTACCATTTTATTATTGAACCCTAGAATGACGTTAAATGAACCGACCAAGCGCCACTAGAACTTAGGTTGACTTAGAAGCTCGATTTTTTCAATGATCCAAGGGGTAGCAGACTTTAGTATTTGATATTGATTTCAGCTTAAAAGCTCTGCAGCTGAAAATCAGCGCTATAGTTCTGTACCTCAGCATCCTGCCAGCCTTTTTCTGCTCTAAGTAATTCAACTTGACAAATATTTATTCCAACTCTCAGAGGTAGGCAGCATACGGAACGCTTTTATAAAAAATAATAGCAACTGCTTTCGTGCAAGGAGGTTGTATTAATTTGTTATGGATATATTTTGATACTACTTGTATATTTAATTTAAGATTGTAATCAACACATTTGGCCCTAGGTATTTCTCGCTTTTTTCATGTTGAGCTGAAAGTGATTGGTCAAATAGAAGTTCAACTATTTGGAATTCAGTGAGTAAACCCAGAATAAAAAAAAGTTACGTTGTCTCACGCAGCGAGCAAAATGCGATTTTGCTTGCTGATTTTTAATAGTAAAACCTTTGAGCTGCTGAGCTGAAATATATACAGGGAGGATTTCGACGAGAGACTTTTACGGAGATATTGCATTGTTTAAGTGATACACAGTTGATTTATAATGTTTAGAAGCTTAAACAAAGTAAAAAAAAAAAAACACAAAATTCACTAATTTTTAACTGTGGTGATAACCCTATAATTGCATCCGCACATAACGACACGATGGCTAGATTAAGGAGTCGTCGTCGGGAAAACTCGGGATATTACGTTTATTTCCGAGAGTTGTTGTCATCGTACTGATGTAAAAATGACACAAAGTCAAATAAATCAAATAAAATGCAAAAATACGATTATCAGTTACTTTATTACAATTTTTACATACGGTGTTCAAATGTTCCTCCGTTATAAGGGTGAAGGCGGGCACGTTTAAGAACTTTTAGTACTGCGGTATGACTTATTTCGAAATGTCGACCAGCTGATCTCGAACTTTTTCTTGGATTCCGCTCAAAATACCTCAGTATTCTTTCTTAAAGTCTAGCCTCAAGACGAATAACGGGTCCTCCACGTTGATCGTTCTGAGCTGTTCTTGGTACAACGGGCTGATTGTTGGCGACACGATCAAAAGCACGTAAAATTGCCCTACGACCTGTTGGGTGTGGTGGTGGATATGTTTCCCTGTAACGTCGTAAAGCTTCAGCCGCATTATAATTGCAGCTCGCGTATAACATGAGAAAATTTAAATATCCACGTGCATCTGACAGACGCATTTTCATGTAAAGTAAATAAAATGAACTTAAATGTCAATTTCATTTCAAACATCACATTTATGATATGTTTATGATCGATTTTCAATCATGCAAAGAGTTTCGATAGTTGTAAAAAATTACTACAACTTTAGTGCAATATCCGTCAAATAATGTTAAGTATTAAATTTTTTGACGATAACCGAAATAAAAAAAGGACAGCCTATTGTATGAATTGCTGATCAACTGGGGAACAATTTCAATTCATTCGAAAATAATTTGCTGAAGCAAGTTAACGAACTAAAACCTTTTTATCATTTTAGGTAGGTAAACAGAGACATTTTATTTATGATGAAAGAGGTTACTATCTTCTTTAATTGTTTATGACGGTTGAGTACATTCAAGTGAATGTCAGTGCCATGTCATATCATGTGAGTTATTTGTTGTGGTTAGAATTATTAACTAAGAAATTACATAAATACTCTAGAGACAATCACCTCTGCAAATCCTGCAGTGATTTTTTTAGCGTTGCACGCAGACCTCTAAGAATGGACAAATGGCAAAATATTAATGTAATATCCTGACGTCTAAAGATTGTTTACAAGTAAGAACATTGACCCAGCCATCTGTTTAGGGTTGGCACAAAGTAGTTTTTGGTATGAATGTTTAAAAGGCTATAACTTGAAAACGGTAACATATATTTCCATAGTTTCTATGGGGGAAATATAGTGCTAAGGTTGAACTATCTGCCTCTTTCGTAAAGATCCCTCGTCAAAATCCAGCCTGTATTTATTTATTGTAAATAGGATGTAAAAAAAGGTAAAGACTGAAAAACGTGATATGTCCTCAATCCTATCACGAATAATGCAAAGAAAATGTGAGGAAAAAAAAACGCAAAATCTTTATACAATCACGAGGACAGTCAACATCATAAATCCATCGCCCCCGACCCCGTCCCCGTCGCCGTTTTGTCACCTAATTAGGTTTAAATATTATTATAAATATGTATGTTAGTATGTAAGGTATTTATTGTATGGGCCTAAGTTGCCTGAAATAAATGAATTTATTATTATTATTATAAATAAGTTATTGTACCTACCTTGTCACTTGAACGTCATGTTTGAAAAGCCATACGAAATTGTATAACGACTGAAAGCGACAAGGTACAGAAATGAACACTTATTTATGACGTTGAGTTTCTTACGCTTTGAAGTAAAATAGCAATTGTGGACGAGAGTAGCGTATCTAACAATGCCAATTCCGTGTTAGCAGTATTTTCAACCTGAAATTTGACGCGCACAGACCGGAGATGCTTTTAAGATAGCTGTAAATTACGGAGCTCCATCTCAAGTTGAAAACGATCTGTTATCTTCGAATTAAATTAATATGTACAAACGAACGAGTTCATACAGGTGTGGATTTTTTACAATTTTAGGACAAGTACGTCAATTTCTTTCACTCTCTGTCAGGCTTGCTAGAAGGGTTTTATATATCCGCCATTTCAAGTTCCTATGCAGTTACAAGCAGCTGAATTTTTTGGTACTTGTTTTTCTAAGTTCAAACTAACATCAAACATGATTTAAATGTAAAGGAAATCCAATGAACTCAACACAAAAAACAATCCCAACAAAAAATTTTATGTGTACCATCATGCTAATCATAATAATAAAATGAGTCATTCCAGATTGTTAAAAGAATAAGATATGGCGTTTTAAAAATTAAATTTTATCTCTTGTATGGAAGTTTCTACTGATAACAAAGGCAGGTTAACGCGTAATTGTGCTGACGTCACCCGAGGCCGGTGCACCTCACGGAGCCACCCTGGCTCTTCACCGGAGGACGAGTCGTGACACGAAACTCATAACCATCACCTCGGCAGCAGGAAACGCATGTGAACACGAATATCAGCTACTTCACGGTACTATGACCTAAGAGCTGAGTTAACATGAAAATTATGTAATTTGTTTATTTATTACACGATTGATTGGGCTTCATTGAAATAATCGTCAGATGTTTTCGAGGAAGCGCAGCGCGGCTAATTCGGTAATGCTTGGATGTAAACTTTGCTATATATATAGTATTAACTATAAGATAAGAATGAGAGCACAAATCACAAAAGGTTTAATTGTATTAACTCTGAGTAAGTTAAAAGAAAAGATAAGCCCAACAATATGGGCTTAAGTAGAACATCCCTATCGCTAATTGAGTTTCCTTAATGAGTCACGCTGAATATGTATTCAAAATTAAATGTTTATTGTCATCCACCTATGGTTGTAAGTACTGGCTGGGTGAGATTGCCTGGCAGACGCCCCTATCGTGTACAATATAATATTAAAGCAATTAGCTCTATTGTTATCTACTATGTCTGTATATTTACGCTTTGCTTAGCTCGCACGCGCGTGTACCGTACACGGCCGAATTCCGGATAATTCACGTTATCTCACCTACATTTACTTAACTAAGTTATTTTTAAAAGAATGCGATTGAATTGTTGTCAACATGCCAACCCCGATCTAAGGATGAGGAATACTTTCCTACTTACATGTCTTTCTCTAAAAACGGATATTCATGAGTATGGATGCCCGCTTGCGCTTTAAAGCTGTTTCATTAGGTACGAATGATGTCATACTTTAAAAGCGTGTAAAAATGCATTTGTTTTACTTCAAAGGTCCCATGCGTTATACAGATGTCTTAAAATAGCTGGTTAGGTCACCTTGACTGAAAGAAAATTTCGTGAAGGTTTTTTCATTGTAGTTTTTGATTTACAATGAAGTCACTACGTCGACGTCGTCTCTTCGTCGTATCTTTTGAACATCGATCAGTGTCTGAAAACATTTCTCAATCAGCGTTAATAATTCTAAAAACATCTATAGGAGGGAGGGGTGTTTCGTCAAACTGAAACCATCTGCTGAAATATTAGGTACTAATTAATTGAAGACATAATTCTGTTGCGCCGAGTATTATACATACGAGTATATCATAGCTAAATACATCGTATAAATTTAATGAATACGGTAGTAATGTTCATAAGGCCAATTTTGTTTATTTATTCTCCGCATTCTAAAAAAAAGAGTAGCAATTTTTTTGCAAGAATGAGTCATACCTACCAATTTAAGTAGCTACTTAAATTCATAAAAACATAAAAACATGTGTACGGAAAAATTATAAAAATAAAAATCAAATGAAGCAGAATGTGTTACTTCATCTGTTATAGAGCAGTCGATTAAGTAATGCGAAAAAAACAAGCCAGTGCTGACGTGGTAACCTTACTCCTCATTGAGGAAGCCCGAACATAAATCATCTGAGGCGTGACTGACACAAAATCGACTTAGTCTTTGTCAATTTGCTCCATTTGGTGATGAGAAGCTTTAAAGTGTCTAAAGATCCTTGAACTATGAGAGTAGCAAGTGCGGCGCTCGCGGCGGCGCGGCCACGTGCGCCGGAGTGGAAAGGTGACATTGACATTGGGCGGCTGCAGCGGAGCCGCCATGCAGCTCGGAAACGTTGAACCTTGCAGGTTTGTTTACCAATACCGCACTTGTCACATAATGTCACATGCTTTTTTATTATGGTTGAAAAGACCACAACCCGGAACATTTCGCCAATATTAACTTATGTAGTCGTCTATAAAATTCAGTGTACGTACCGTCCATCAATTGGATTCCTAGGCCACCGCCACCACTGAACCTTGTCGTCATAACATTAATGCTACTCAATAAGCATTGTTGTTGACAAACAAAATTATTTTCTGTAGTAAGTTTCTATGATAGCACAGAAATCAAATTGACTGTCAACTTTATGTTCTTACTAGCTGTTGCACGCGACTCCGGCCGCTAAATCAAGTGATAGTAAGTATATCGCATAACTCACGTCTGAAATCGAGTTAAGCTCGACATGTTTCCGGATAATCCGTAGCCCTTCCTGAAGGAGCAACGCGACTCGCCGGCTGCTACAACACGCGCACTGCCTAATATTTATGAGTAAGTCTCATGGTAGTTCCATCTTCAAATTTTTAGTTATCTCTGGCCACACATGTTTCACATCTGGGTTCACTGACACCCAACAGTCTTGGAAGTAATTTAAAGAGGAAGCATTAGTAGTAGAAATCAGGGAAAAATAGTACTAAAAAAATGCTTTCCAGTTCTAAATTTTATAAGTAGCTGATAAAAAAAATGTTCTAATTTCACGTCGAATGTTCATCATAACATAACTGTTTTACATCAAGTAATTACCACTCTGCCTCGACTTCTCTTGTTATTTTTGATACGCTCTGTAGGGTTCTTGAGACGCAATTGATTAGACGAATCACGGAGATTTGCTCACAAAACTGGAAAGCTTTAACGGTAGAAATGACGGCAGCCTTTGTTGGAGGCAACGGCGTTGCGGAGAGCTGTGGGATTTGATATTTCATATCCAAGTATTTCAATATCGTAAAAATTTTATACAGTGAATTGAAAAGCAATCGAATACAATTTAAATAATACAAAGGTTATTGCGCGTAGCTCAACTCCCTTTTCATTGTAGCGGAGTTAGAATATATCCAACAAAGTCATTCCATGAACATCATAGACTCTTCGATACAAAACTTGCAAGAATAGAGCACGTAAACAACACAGAGGCTTACTGATAAGCGGCAATTATTTCCCACGGTGCTCATGGTCTATGAGTCAACTGTAACAGGTAACTGCGATGCATCGGGGCAAGGCCTCGGTCCTGCCGCGTGAGGCAATGCGCTACGTGTTAACGACGCGTAACTCGCTCAACCCGCCCAAGAAACCTAGTTAGTTTGGTTATAACAGAATACCTCGTAAACTGTTTACGAGTTAATTTCGCGAACGGGTAGAAAATAAACATTGCTCTGCAATATATTTAATACTAGCTTATGCGCGCGACTTCGTCTGCGCGGACCTAGGTTATCGCACGGTGGCGCCCTCTACCGGAATAAAAAGTATCCTATGTTGATCCTTGGGGCTTAAATTATCTCTGTACCAAATTTCATCAAAATCGGTTCAGCGGTTTTGACGTGAAAGCGTAACAGACAGACAGACAGACAGACAGAGTTACTTTCGCATTTATAATATTAGTAGGGATGAGAATGCCTCTGCTAATCGTCGGCTTGGAGCGTTCAGAGGATTGTCTCTAACACGTAATATGTTGCCGCTGGGCTAGGTAAGACTTAAGCCACTTATTAATATGCGTTCCCTGCGTTATGGTTAAAAGTATATAAGGAAAAACTAATTTTGGCACTGACGGCATCAAACGCTCCTGGCGATGACCAAAAAATCAGACTACTTCCCGATATGAATCGATAATTAATTTCTACACGCCACAGGTTTTTGCCATGAAAAAAAATGAGAACACGAAAATTGTATCATAACATGAGATGAAAAAAAAGGCTATTCATCGTTTAGTTTCTGGGCGTATTGCAATAGCTGGCCCTGAGCTAAGGTCAGCACGGGTATTGACAATGAGTATTCAATATCTCCTCATGCCTCATCAAGCAAAAACAAAACATCAGTGATAACATCACCGTTAATTAACGAAATGCGTGGGAACTGTCAAAACATATGACTTTTTTTAGGGTTCCGTACCCAAAGGGTGCTAACGGGACCCTATTACTGAGACTCCGCTGTCTGTCTGTCTGTCTGTCTGTCTGTCTGTCTGTCTGTCTGTCCGTCTGTCACGGGGCTCTATCTCTTGAGCCGTAATAGCTAGCCACTTGAAATTTTCACAGATTATGTATTACAGTGGCCGCTACAACAACAAATACTAAAAATAAAATAAAGCTAAAAATTAAGGGGGGTCTTCATACAATAAACGTGTTTCATTCAGCGGTTTTTGGTTGCTAGGCTGCTAAGATTCGGCCGTCAGTTGCTAGGGGCAACGCGAGTGACCCTATGTTGTTTTTAATGTTTAACTACTTATTCATTTGTGATTTTATTGGCGCTATTTTATAAAACCTTCGCTAGTATAATAATTATCTCTAAGGCCGTGGTTTATTTTTGTGTGCAGCATTAAGACTAAATAACAATTTATGATCCACAAACCTCCGACACACACTACACACACTTCACGAAATCCGACTTCAATAAAGCACTCACAGCCGCTATGTTTAATGTTTTTTACACTAAAAAATGTCCGTTGTAATTTATACTAAGTAACAATATTTATTTACAAGGTCAAAATTTAAAATCAGGTTATGATTAATTCACTAATAAAAATAAGTACGCGCCGTGCGTCGGCCGAAATTACCGCGCTATTTTTTTTTTTTAAATTGTACATTTTTTTCTGGCGCGAGCATGGCATAAGTCTGAAGCGCTATTCAGCCTACTACAGGGCGACAGCCAAAGAGGATGAGAATTTAAAATTATTATTTATTCAAAATACTTGCACCTAGTCCTAGTGCTTACATTTTGGTGACATGTTTTTATTAACTAGTAATGTAACTAGTTGTTTGTTGGGGTGGAATTAATATTTCAACTTAAATTTGAAGTGGCTATCTTCAACCGATTTAGCTGAAATTTTTGCGTGCATGTTTTTTTTTATTCGACTGGAAGGCAAACGAGCAAGTGGGTCTCCTGGTGGTAAGAGATCACCACCGCCCATAAACATCTGCAACATCAGGGGTATTGCAGATGCGTTGCCAACCTAAGGCCTAAGTTGGAATACCTCAAGTTCCAGTAATTTCACCGGCTGTCTTACTCTGCCGAAACACAACAGTGCAAGCACTGCTGCTTCACGGCAGGATTAGCGAGCAAGATGGTGGTAGCAATCCGGGCGGACCTTGCACAAGGTCCTACCACCTGCAGGATGACATGTGTATAAATCCGATGGCAATGCAATATTATTATGACGTAGAGCTGATCTGATGATGTAATTAGACGTTGGCCATAGGAACTCTGTAATAAAACGACACGACCGCATCGTACGGAACCCTACATGCGCGAGTCGTTCGCACTCGCACTCGCACTTGACCGATTTTTGTTTCATCATGACGTTTGACATTGGCAGGCGACATATCTTACCATTCAGTAAGCAAATGTTCAATGGACTACTTATCAATAAATGTACATATAATACAGACAATTTCAACAGAACTAATTTAAAATTACCTACTTGTAAATTAAAAACTTATCTTAATTTGATTTTAACGTCCAATAAAATCACGGA
Organism: Choristoneura rosaceana; assembly: GCA_037349165.1. NCBI lineage: Eukaryota > Metazoa > Arthropoda > Insecta > Lepidoptera > Tortricidae > Choristoneura > Choristoneura rosaceana. The sequence continues at coordinate 8,421,682 of JAZBNJ010000026.1, forward strand.
GCACAGATAGGTACTCGTGAAACTCTATTATTTAAATATTTTCATTGAAATAGTTAACGTTGTGATAAATTTTATATTTATCTTTGCTTCTTTTGTCCATTTCGCGTCAGAGTTCATAAAACTGGAGTTTAACGTAGAGATATATTTTTCGAGTTCTGATAAGTCAGTCTCAAGAATATTCGGGATTTTAAAACATTCAGACAATTAATTTGAGCATAATGACGTTTAGTCATCACATTACTCAACCATAGTGTAGTGTACTCGTATAGTTAGTGAACTCCAGTATTCTAGTATTATTAATTAAAACTTTACAATGTCTGTTATCGAATAGAGAAACAATTTCGAAGCTACCTTTACAAATAACAAAGTTATAAAGGTTTGAAATTCAAGATTAGATAGAGAAAGACATGTGACGTCACACACGAGTAGCGCCATATTTGCTACATAGAGAAAAGTGTTTGAGAAAGAGACAGGTACATAAATTTTTCAAATAATCAATATAAATCCAATTTTCAACCGATTTAAATTTTCACTTTGCTAAACACTGTCTGTATACCTATATCTTCGTAATAATAGTCCTTACACGAAACAAAAATCAAACAGTTTATTTTTTGTTAAAACCATTTACTGCATTGGTGATTTAAGGGAACACATCTGAATATCGAATGTTAAAATATCGAATATATTAAAATATCGAATGGGTCATAATATCGAAAGTTTTATTTTTTGAAACAGTAAACTTCTCAGGATTAATTAAAACGGCAACGTATAGAACCCCTTAGGTTAGGTCAGGTTAGATTTATAACAATATAAAAAACCGGCCAAGAGCGTATCGGACACGCCCAAAATAGGGTTCCGTAGCCATTAGGAAAAAATTAAGTAATATTTCTCTAAGGATTTCGTATTTTATACGGAATCTTCCAAGTTTAGGTATATTTTATGCCTTACGCTGCTATTTACTCATAAACTACTAATAATTCTCAAGCAAACTTAACCGTTATAGTTTTCCTTGGAAGTTTGATATACTGACTACCATCCTGAATTTTTTCAAATTTTTCCACCCACCTGTTTAGATTTTAGAGGGGGGGGGGGACGCTCGATTTTAATGAAAATTTGCACTTTAAAGTTGAATATTTCACAAACGAATGACTGAATCGAAAAATCGTTTTAGCAAACCCTTAATGGTTTTAAAATACCTATCGAACGATACCCCACACTATAGGGTTGGATGAGAAAAAAAAAATCACCGCCACTGTACGTCTATGGGAGGTACCCTAAAAAAAATTATTTTTGAATTTTTAGTTGTACTATTTTGTCGGCATAGTTTACCTATATATCCGTGCAAAATTACAGCTTTCTAGCATTGATAATCTCTGAGAAAAGCCGCGGACGGACAGACAGACAGACAGACATGGCGAAACTATAAGGGTTCCGTTTTTGCCATTTTGGCTCCGGAACCCTAAAAATACAGTCTTAAGAGCCTTTTCGCTATTATGATGTGACCCTTTCAATATTTTAACATTCGATATTCAGATACGTACTCTGATTTAACTAACGGAAAAATTAACAACAAATAAACGGTTTTTGTTTCGTGGTAAGGACTAGTGCATGTAAATAAATATCTATCGATTAACGAGCCTAAAAAAGGTAGTTTCGCTTTCTATTCCTGGTGTACAATAAAGAGTCTTTGTATTGTATTGTATGGTATTGTAGTTTCTGATTACGTCTCCGATGTCACTAGGATGTCATCCTGTAGGTTGAATGTGAGATTCCGTAAAACTACGGCTCATTTTTAACCCGGGGTGTTTAAAAAGAGGGGTGTTATAAGTTTGATCGCTATGTGTGTCTATGCATCTGTCTGTGGCACTGTAGCTTAAACAAGTAGACCGATATGAATGCGGTTTTTTTATTTGAAATCAGTTTCTCTAGTAATGGTTCTTAGACATGTTTCATCAAAATCGGTTCAGCCCTTTTTGAGATATTGATCTTTTTCATAAAATCACACGATCAAATTAAAAATCTTGATAATTCCAATAAAGCCCAGCAAGAATGGTCGGCATTGATTAAGTTATTAACGTACCTAATCCTAACCGTTTAAATTAAGAAGTATCATTCGTTATGCGTTAATTGTAAATAACTGAGAAGTTAATAGATAGTAATCAACCGTTAGACTAGAGATTATCTCCACTTAGCAGGTAAACATGATAATTCCGCATCAGTTAACCCTTTAGTGGGTAACGGCAAGATATTTGCCGTCATACGACTCAGATATTTTATTTTTTTTCTCAATGAACGTGTTGTTAGTTAATATAACTTTTGGTTCGCATAAGAGAATATACTCGTACTAATTTACGAAAAAAAGAATAGCAGATAAACGTTATTCCAACCCATGTTAAATGATGATTCTTAGGCCTGAACTTAGATTTTTAACTATTCCTTACAATTGAACAAAAATGTTTGTAAATAAAATTTTGTTTGCTGGATTTATCCGATAGTCACAATTCTCTACTTTCAGAGACAAGATTGGCGATATAAAGTTTAAAGAAAAAAAATCTGTTATTTGATAATTAAAAAAAATGAAGACGGCAATATATTTGCCACTATCCGTTAAGTGTCTGGTGTTTATTAAAGGAAAGGGTGGGTTAGGCTACAATTGTTATTGATTTATATATGGAGCAATAGCTTAATTCAATAAGCATGGCCCGATATGCTCTTGCCCGGTTATTTATTTGAAAGAATTCCGTTTTAAGTTAAATAAAGGTTTTAATTATTTCTTATTATCTATTGGTTTTTAATTTATTTATTTTAGATACGTCGTGCCACCCGTAGTTCCCCCGGCAAACTGACATGACGGTCTTGTCACTTAATGCCCTTGGCTGATAGCGGCAAACATATTGCCGTCTTATAATTCGGAAACCCTGCAATAATATATACATTTCTCTTTCTCAAAAATCATAAAAAAAATCATTCATGCTGTGCGTATCGTTAAAGTTCTCGATTCATTGCTTTAAAAAAATAATGGTCAAAGGGTTAATAGGTATGCGGTAAACAATACAGCTGATAGTCCCGGGAGCCGGGGTGTTTGACCGGTCACAACGAATAGTTGAATCCACTGACCCCCTAACAGAAGACTCGGAGCCGGTTCTAGCGGCGTTACTTATGTAAACACAAGTGTAGAAAGACACGGATATAGGATTAAAAGTGTACCCGAGAGTCGGTCCCGTTACACTAGCGTCGAACAAAAACTGGTATCATTAAATGGTCTGTCTAATGTATTATTTTTATCAGGAATAACATTTATGTCTTATTTGAATAACTGTATTAAGTTTAAATTATGTTACTCACCCTGCTTATAGGGCCTGCTATAAAGTTTCCGATTCAGATACTAACCAAAAGCACTCGCTACTTCAATTTAATATTTAGTTTGACGGTCCCTAAGATTATTTTTAGACGATAAGTGCAAATATTTATAGGTAGGTACACAGTTTTTTTTACTCCTATGTTTAATTTATAGCCAGTCCGGTACAACTTTTTTTTTAAATTTATTACTGGTTGTAAATTTTGGTCAAGTACCTAAAAGATGAAAATGTTGCCAGATGGGTATTTTGATTGTCATGTTGGAGGGTGCAAAGCTGCTTTTATTTCAAATAAAATACTGGCCGTTACATTTGTGACTAAATTCTAAAGCTATTTAAAAACAAATTTTCCTTTTTTTTTGCAAGTTAATGGCGACATTGCAAGTTTTTTTTTGCAATTTTGAGCCAGTGTTTATTAAAAAATCTTAACAAAACTTTTTTGAGATGATTTTAATAGAATATTATAAAGTCTCTTTGTAATAAAAAAAATATATAATAATTATTTAAGCGGGAAAAAGTGACATCGAAAGCGTGACATAATTTAAACTTAAATATTTGTGGTGATTTTTATTAAGGCAGAGCTTTTGAAGCGTGTTTTCTGTGAAAATTTGGTGTTTTATATGCGAGGCACAATCGCCATACAGCATTAGCACTGCGTCGTAAGCGCGTGCCCGTTGCGCGCCCTATTCAACGAGCTCCGAGAAAAGAACACTACTAAAATAACAATGGGAAAGGGTTCACTTCAGTAACATAACCAATTAAAGCATACATTTTTAAAAGATTTTTTTCTACTCGCGTCATATAATGTGCTACTTACGATATCGCTATCGGTAATCCAATGAAGTGCATTGTGTGATCGCAACTGTAACATTTCATTAAATCTGAAACGTTTCACAATGTTCTTTATCGCACTAATAAATAAATAAAAATCCTAAATAAAAAAAACTTCACCGGTATATTATCTAATGGCCAACAGCCATTCTATTTTATGTACTTAATTTTATTATTGTTAATTAAAATATGGTTAGATAAATTAAAATGTGTTAACCTACATAAACAATACACGAGCACACGACACACGAGCTCAATACAGAAACCTATTGTACCAACCTTCTTGCCACTCATAAATCTATAAGAAAAACTGTTATCATATGTGCATAGTCTTGTATAATAAATTACCTGTAGACATTAAAATTGAAAATACGAATCTGTTCAAAAAGAAACTAACTAAATGGCTTCAAGAAAGATGTTTTTATAGTATAAGAGAATATTTGACATGATACAATTGAATTATTATTATTCTCCTTGATGGCGGCCTTAAGGTACAATTGAATTGATTTTAAATAAATAGTATTTTCATTTGACATTTTAATTACAACTGACATTGTTTTATCTCATAATCTTAAGAAATAGGACTTTAAATATTTGTACACCTGCATGCAGGTTGAATACGCATGGAATATTAGATATAAGACCTTTGTAACCGTATTCTGGCAAATAAATGACTTGAATTGAATTGAATTATTGAATAATGAATATTTACATAATGGGGAATAAATGAATCTTAAAGTTATTGTTAAACATTAATATTTCAACATTTAAGTTCCCGGGTGCATTCTAAGGTTGTAATTAGTGAAAAAAAAAAGTTTCAAAATAGCGGGAATTTGTTTTGCTTTTGCACGGATTTCTTGAAAGTTGAAAGAAAAAAAAGATTTAATCACTACATAAACGACTTTTTATATGTCAGAGAATGTTTGACTTTGGTGAATTAATTGACGTAGAAATATTGACGACGCCAGAAATAAAGCCAGAAAAATTAATTTATTGTCCGTTATGTAAGTATTCATCATTTATTAATTCTTTATGTTTGAGCTCGTAGAAAAAGTAACGTATGCAACTATTTATAATCAACCCTTGAGACACTCATGCGTATCTATTATGACATTCAGCTTCGCCTCATGTCATAAACTCGCACTCGTGTCTCAATGGCCCTTATTATGATACAGTTGCTTAAAATACTATTACAGTACGGCAGCTTTATGATTCGGCAGCTAGAATTTCCAATGGACAGACTAAAAGATTAGGGCAACTACGGGTACTGCGTAGATCATTATCCCGTGGAAAAATCAAACAACTCTACCTTTCGTTTTAGCTTATTTCACAAAGACAACGTTTTTGCAAAGTTTAACTTTTAAAGATGTACCTTATTATACATAATATTTATAATGGGTTAGCTTATACTCGCAGCTTCGCTCCAGTGAGAGAATAAAAAATTAGGTTTTTTCCCAATTCGGTGTGAATTTAGAAAAATCTCTTTAGGTAATATATTTTTGTTTGTTCCCACAGTGACTATGAAGTGCGCCGGCGAGTGACAGCACTACGCGGCGTGGCGATGCACACAATGGACACAATGGGCTACGGCCACAAGAAGTACCGGCCGCCGCTGTCGCCCGCCAGCTTCTACCAGCATGACATGTACTCGCGTCCCACCACACTCCGCCCTCAAGTAAGTGCCTTATTTATAGGAAGTAAAAGAGAGTTGTAAAAATTAACCGTAAGAGGGTATGATTTTCGTGGGCACATTTTTGTTGACATGGTAAGTAGAAGATTCTGTTACAGTTTCCAGGTTATCAGTAGAAATACAAGATGTCTAAAAAATTATCGAGAATGTTATCAAATTCTACAGCCCATTCATAAAAAAATGTGACCACAAAAATAAGCTGGTTGAAACGCTCGTATAATGACTGGATTGAAAAGTTTTACTCCTCAATGTGAGCTTATATTTGACCAGCTTTTTAGATTGACATAGTTTAGTATATGTTGTACTAGTTGCGGCATAAACAATAGCAGATGGACAAATTCATAAAGTCTTTAAGATTAAACTTTTTTTCAGTGCTTATTTTCTGTTGGATTTAAACAGCGATGAATTTTTATTTCGGTCTGCACAACGTCAACCCGCAATTTCATATACCTGTGATTGGCTAGTAGCTGCGTCAAAATATCGGGTTATCATTAGAAGTTAATCACGATCTTCTGCTTCCCGTTCAAAATATGACTAGTGTAATTAACCGTGGATCATTTAAAATTGAACTGTTACTTATTATAATTTTTCGTGTTCAATTTCAATGTTATTCAAAAATAATGATCTATCATTGTGTGGCCTGTGTAGCGTCGATTTGTTAGATTAACCTGTCTGTTTTGTCTGATCGGACAAGCTCAGGTCAATACGCAGTGACCGCAACTGTCAGTTGGCAATAGAGGTCACTGCGCCAAAAACTACTTGTTATTTCTTAATTAACAAATTTTTAAATAAAAAAAACGGCCGGCATACTTCACCAAACCATAGTTAATTTGTTATTAACGTAAACCAATTAAAATTGTATTTATTAACCACAGCAATTTTACATATCTTCGAAAGGTAAGATAACTCAAAGATAAATAACTTAAAATCTATTAAATACTTAAGTACTTACCATTTTGTCGCAGAATTTTATCAGATACTTCCCGGCTGTTAACTGCGACATCGTCTGACATTGGAGAATTAATTTTTCACTTGTACTCACTCACACACACTCAATTGTACTCTTATACGAGTATCGTCCTTATTCTAGTCTTTTAATGTGATATATTGCAAAATTTAATGAGAACCGCTTCAGTAGTAGGTGTGAAAACGCAAAAATCAAATTCACTTTCGCATTTATAATATTAGTAAGGAAACAAAAATTCGAACCGTAGAATCTATCTAACTGGAAAATAGAGTTTTTACCACTATTCAGTGGGCGAGTTCATGCATTGTTCTCTTGCGCGTTTCCTAAGCATTTGTTTAACTAATTACCTAACTCATAGTGTATTCTTTCATATAATTTTCGGAATGATATCAGATCAGTGATCGGAGCTGCGTTATTCCGTGCTAGGGCCGTGGGTCTGTCCCGTTACCGCTCAACGGTACCCGACAATGATCGTTAAAATGGTGTAAAATCGTCCACTATGATTCTCAATCTCAGTAGTAAAAAAGAAGAGTTAAGCCATCTGGATAGAGCCATTAGATAGATAGGGCCATTTTTAATCAGTTTCTTCGATAGGTTTGGAATATGACAACATACTTCGTCAAACTGAAAATACTTATTGTCTAGACTATGAAAGTGTAAACTTTCATTTGAATTTAAACTTCCACCCACCTAAGTCTGTAAATTTTAATCTTTATCGAAAAGTTTTAATAGAACATAGTTTTCGGTCAAATGATAATTCGGCCAATCGACATATTCTACCAATTGTGTTGTTGAATTAAAAACATATTATTTTTAATTGTGTTTATTAAAAACTAAAATTTGAAGTTAAAAAAACTTTAGTGGAGTAAACTGATTTAATATTCTATACTCTTTTAATATTGTAATCATTCCGTAAGCATCAAATATGAATACCTAAGTAATTCAATGATAATAATGAATCTCGTGGGAAAATCGCAACTTGACGCTTTACTTGTAAACAACACTTACTTACTTGTGATACATAAATATAGGTATGTACATAGGTTAGGTAATTAACCAACACGTAAGACTACTCACTTAGTTATAATGTAGGTAATATATAATTGTTGGGTATTTATAGAAACAGTGCTGGAATATTCGTATTCCGACAAGCGAAAAAGCACAAAGGTCTTTAAGAAATAATTATTTAAACATAACTTCAGCGGGTCCAACTACATTCGTCTCAGATAATATAAGGAGCGGCATTATGATCTTCTGTAGGCAAAGCTCCTTAAAATTCGTATGTTACATAAAGAACTTACTAAACAAGTAGATAAGTATGTTCAAAAACACCTAATTACCATTACCATTAATTACCATTTGAGTTTTACCCCATCATAGATAGAACGTTCTCATAATAAGGTCATAACAATTTTCCATAAAGACAATGTGCTGTCACTGCAAAAAATTCCACTAAGTGTCACGATTCAGTTGGTTTAACACGACCGAGTCTTCCAGGAGAAGATAAACAAGAGAAGAAACAGTACGTGAACGACTCCTTGTTCAACTCGGCTCGGGTTAAAACATATTCACAATTTTTGTATGAACACATTCGGTATCGAACAAATAGGTAGTAAATCTTCGTTTAAAGTAGTTTCGTGATTGTATAATAAAAAATAAAGATACAATAATACTTTTCGCGGAAGGCACGAGGAGGAGGATGGAAAAGGAATCGTGAATTACGTATAATGGTTGCCGGAAGTTTGTTCCTAACACCCATGTTAATTTGTCAAACTAATATGATGTTACCTTCAAAATGTGTGTACTTGATTTAACCAGACACGTTAGGTATTTATATTGTCCTTTTGCGCCTTAAATTAGTAAGGTTACGTACACGAACCAACTACTAACCAACTACTACCAACTACATTCGTCTCAGATAATATAAGGAGCGGCATTATGATCTTCTGTAGGCAAAGCTCCTTAAAATTCGTATGTTACATAAAGAACTTACTAAACAAGTAGATAAGTATGTTCAAAAACACCTAATTACCATTACCATTAATTACCATTTGAGTTTTACCCCATCATAGATAGAACGTTCTCATAATAAGGTCATAACAATTTTCCATAAAGACAATGTGCTGTCACTGCAAAAAATTCCACTAAGTGTCACGATTCAGTTGGTTTAACACGACCGAGTCTTCCAGGAGAAGATAAACAAGAGAAGAAACAGTACGTGAACGACTCCTTGTTCAACTCGGCTCGGGTTAAAACATATTCACAATTTTTGTATGAACACATTCGGTATCGAACAAATAGGTAGTAAATCTTCGTTTAAAGTAGTTTCGTGATTGTATAATAAAAAATAAAGATACAATAATACTTTTCGCGGAAGGCACGAGGAGGAGGATGGAAAAGGAATCGTGAATTACGTATAATGGTTGCCGGAAGTTTGTTCCTAACACCCATGTTAATTTGTCAAACTAATATGATGTTACCTTCAAAATGTGTGTACTTGATTTAACCAGACACGTTAGGTATTTATATTGTCCTTTTGCGCCTTAAATTAGTAAGGTTACGTACACGACTGTATACATTCCAATAAAGAACACTCAAACTACCCAGTAACCTAGTTTGCATGGGTGACGTGAATGGAAAGGAGACAACATTTTAACAATCTGTTAAACCATAAGTCAGTGTGAATGACTAATAACCAGGAACATGGGTCGTGCTAACGTCTTTTTTATGCAGCACTATTGAGCAGCACAGAATGGCGGAGTAACTTAGATATCGTCTTATTGCAATACGCTCTAATGTAACGAAGTGTAACGTTTTGAAAAACATGAAAGATAACCAGAGCAAAACAGCATTTGCAGGTAACACTAGCTAGGGTTCGAAATTGTGCTAACCAAACTCTAAACATAATAATCCCAATCATAAAATAGATCACCATGGAAATTTTATGCTTTAACGTACTTAATTTATTTTTATTGCATCCACTTTTCTCATAAAAAACTATTGGGTCAAAGTATAAATATCAAAAAATTCTTCCTCAATTTAAAATATATATATTGAATAATAAAATATATACCTATTGAATTAAAAAAACAGGTGAGTCGATATATCAAGAAATTAACGAATAAAAAATTGTTAAGTCCGCTAATGTTTTGTAGAGTAGAGAGGTAAAGACTCTACGCGCTCTTATTATTTCATTTAAGGATGCGTCGATGCATAACTCATTTTGTTTTACAGATGATTGATCAACCTAGGGAAGTTAATAAAAAAATCTAACCAACAAATCAATAATTAGTATAATTTTAATGAGTCGGTACGCTATCGATCGATGAGCGGACGCCGATCGCGCGGTGTCGGTGTCGTTCACCGTCGCGACCGTTACTCCGATCTCGACGATATCAAATCACTTTAACATTCTTCATTTAAATAACTTAGAATCATAGATCCTGTTACACAGGCCGGTAGCACAAGCTTATTTGAACCACTTAAAATCACTCATTTACGCAAGAACTTTGTTATTCAAAAACAGCGACTTTATTTTCAATCGATTTATTTATGGATAGGTACCTACTTATATAGATGCAGTATTAAGCGACGCAGCGACGGACGATCATAAACCGTGTTTGGTTTTAGTTCGTTTCCTAAGCTACTCTTATTGTGAACTTTTATTTTATTTCTTGTATAGATAACTAATAAAAAAAAATTAAGACTACGTAAAATACACCCATATAAATCATTTAACGCAAACAGTAATAGATGAAAACTATAAAATAAAAGCATTGGTGATTGGTAAGCAAGCATTTAAAGTAAATATTGTCAAATGCATCAGATGGATGTCAAGCTGGATCGACCCTTTTCATGTTTTGTTTGTTTGATAGAAAGTTTCCTATTGTTAAAATGTAACGGTATCTTCTCTTATTCTCAAAACTACCTAAGTAATAAATTGAATCTCATATTTGTTCACAATTTATTTGTGGTGTAGACACCTACATTTGTAAATGAGAAAATTAAAATTGGTTTAGAATACGAGTGAGGAGCTTCTTACCATCAAAATAACTTGTGACCGATTTCCAATACAATCAGAGCGACCATAACTCATTGAGAATCGATTATGGGATGAAGAAATAAAACAAGTGAGCGATCTCATGCTCTAGTGAGCTACATCGCCGCAATTCGAACTGTCATTATCGGAGGTGTCGCTCCCGCCGCGACGCAGGCACCTTAGTAGTACCTCGCTGCCACAGCACGCCCTAACAACGACCATAGCGAGTACACTCGAATTAGGTCGAGTTTCACATTCCGAGTATTTAAATCAATCAAATTTCTCGTTAGGTAGGTAACTTTGTTGTTTTCCTTATTAGCTCACAAGAAATGCGTGACTATCTTTATGTTGTACCTGAAGTGGATTAATCATTTCCATGTTTTTTTTATAATTTTATTTCTATTTCAGACGCTCGCTCAATATCAAGTCCTGTTCATACCTTTACCTAGCCACGCCACATCTTCGTGAATTACAGTACCTTTGCGTAGATTCAAAGTAGAGCTAATTGTTAGCACTAAAAACTTTTTAATTTGCTCAGTTGAAATTACTGGCCTGTTAGTAACCACCCATCTACCTAAGTCACAAACCTCTAAGTTCAGTAAAACATAGCATCGTTTTAAGAACATACTACGTTAAACTGCTGGTTTAGCAGGAGAGAGAATAAAAATCGTTACATGTGATTAAAATCATAGACCGCATCCAGCATTTGTTTTGCGAGCTGTGCCTTATATAAACATAGTGCATCTAGGTGTAACGTGAGGGCGTAACAATAAAATAAGCGTTGCTCCTACCTAAGTAATGTAAGTAAGATGCGCTTGCGCTTGGCGATGAAATATGGTAGAGAAGCGTGCTCCGCCGAGCGCAGCCGCGCGGCACGCGTGAACTCATCTGCTGCTGCCGTTGCAGAAAAACCCAGGAAGTGTGCCCCGAGCCTAAGTGATGCTGCTAATGAATAATGATGAATCGACTTCCGCGTATATACTTAATTGCCCGAGTCGTGTGCGGCGCGGGCGCACCACGGCGCCCCGGCAACTCCGATATTGTTGGTAGTAACGCTGCCACCTGACCGTGAAGACACGCGCTACTAAAGACAGTTTACCGCTATTATGTAATAGCTTATGATTATTAATATTTTTGCTATAATACCATGAGTCGAGATCATGCAACCGCTTGGAGATGAACGGCTTGCTGTTATTTATTATTAGTAATCTTGCTTAATTATTAACCAATAAAAAAAAAGAAGATCAATTCCTCCTTGAAACGAATTCAGGCGATTTTCAGAAGATTTTTATTACAAATACATCGCACCTTTAAAATTAAACTGAAAAATTTGAAATATTCACAGTTCCAAAATAAACTTTAAATAAAACACAATCTGGTTGAATTTTCAAATGAGAAAATTTCAAATTATTTCCGTTTAATTTCAAAGTACCGACATATAGGTCCTACAGAACTGACCATAAAATTTCTATACGTTGTAATTCCCCTCTCCCTCCCCTTGAACTGCCTTTGACTGAATTAATGAAATACCTAGTCGTAATCAGAAGGAAAAACATTTCTTTTAGTTTAAATTAAGTCTTCTGCCTGGCATTTGTTGACGTCTTAGAAAGCTTTCTTTGATCGCTTAGTCACTTAGCTCTAAGAAGATTACTCAGAGAAAGTATTTTTGCAACGAAAGGCCGTGTTCGCTTTGTTTTACTGAAGTGGCGATAATAAATAGGTATCATTACCATTGTCCGGGAGCGTTTCAGTCACGAATGTTTGATCACACAATTGCTTTTTGCGGCCATTAACAAATTTCTCAATAGCCAGGCTAACGAGGAAGCATTTACGTAGTACGAAGTAAAATGCCTTATTAAGACCATTGTGAAAAAAATCGCACGCTTATTGTCCGAGTGGCTCTGATGGCTGAACCGGAGGTCAGGAGTCGCGCAACGGTTCTCTCCCTCTACTAAGCGGTATTTTTAAGTCAATGATCTTAACTGAGAAAGAATTTTCCATAGAAATTACTCATAAAAATGATCATTAGCATTAGATATAAAAAGTCTAGGACTTTCCACTCTGTTTGAGAATGCCAAAAGTTGTCACATACAGTAAATGTTAATTCATGTAAAAGATGCAATGGCTATTTCTTTTTAGGGTTCCGGAGCCAAAATGGCAAAAACGGAACCCTTATAGTTTCGCCATGTCTGTCTGTCTGTCTGTCTGTCTGTCTGTCTGTCTGTCTGTCCGTCTGTCTGTCTGTCTGTCTGTCCGTCCGCGGCTTTGCTCAGGGACTATCAATGCTAGAAAGCTGTAATTTTGCACGGATATATAAGTAAACTATGCCGACAAAACAGTACAATTAAAAATTCAAAAACAATTTTTTTTAGGGTACCTCCCATGGACGTTAAGTGGGGGTGATTTTTTTTTTCTCATCCAACCCTATAGTGTGGGGTATCGTTGGATAGGTATTTTAAAACCATTAGGGGTTTGCTAAAACGATTTTTCGATTTAGTAAAGCGTTTGCGAAATATTCAACTTTAAAGTGCAAATTTTCATTAAAATCGAGCGTCCCCCCCCCTCTAAAATCTAAACCGGTGGGTGGAAAAATTTGAAAAAATTCAGGATGGTAGTCAGTATATCAAACTTTCAAGGAAAACTATAACGGCTATGTTTGCTTGAGAATTATTAATAGTTTATGAGTAAATAGCAGCGTAAGGTATAAAATATACCTAAACTTGGAAGATTCCGTATAAAATACGAAATCCTTAGAAAAATATTACTTAATTTTTTCGTAATGGCTACGGAACCCTATTTTGGGCGTGTCCGACACGCTCTTGGCCGGTTTTTTTAATAAAGTATCTGATATTTTTTTCAAGGCTTAGGTTTACAAAATATTCAAATATTTGTAGAAAAGTCGCTTCTTTGTGTTTTGGTGATCCTATTGATACATTTCGATATATTTGAATGTGTGGTTATGACGTAAATTATTTCGTCAAAACAAATAACAAGGAGCCTGACCTAACCTACATTACTATACGGAGGTAGAGTGAACGCCTTTCACAGAGTCACAATCTCGCAAACGAGCAAATTTTCCTCAGTCGGTCAGTTTTCAAGGCACGAAACGGTAACGAAAGCTGCGTGTATCAGATGTGACATCCTTTTGTCGGAACTAATTGGAAGCTGGATATGAATTTTGAAGGCATCTGACTTAAGACAATTAAATAAATAAACGACTCTTTTCTCATTCCCGAGCTATATAACTAACTAGAATTGTGGATATAAAAACCAAATATTTATCAAATTAGGGTTAGCCAATTTGCCAGTAGGTAGCTTCAAAGATCCTGAATTCATAAACCAGTTTTTTGAATAAGCGGACTCTGACCGTTGTGGAGCATTCATTTTGTCTGCAAATTCCATCTATGTGGGAACCGTGGTTAGCCATTGATATAGCGAATTATTGAATGGTTGGTAGTCCTCAAAGTTTTTGTCAAACAACGTATTTTATCAGTTTCACAAAATTGCTGTTCGAATAGAGAATATACAAGATAAGCGCGTGTTTGGTTAAGCTCATCCGAGCCCGTATCTATATTGAATCGAGCAGAAACGTGCACCGACTGCACATTCATTTCGATTTATTTTGTTACCTTTTTCTTTTCAAGCATGCAAAATTATCACGACACGGCATTAATCCAAATATAAAATCTAATATTTGACACAGAATCCAGTATTTTCAATATATTAAAGTTGCCTGTTCTTTTGGCTTTATAAAAATAATTATTTAGCACAAAGTTCTCATCATACTCGCAATAATATTAAAATTCAACGAAAATATAGTTCAAACGTTCTGACCGCAAAAACCACATATTAAGTATTAAGAGAAAGATTACGTAAAAGGATTAAAATATCAACGAGCTAACCAGCCGTGTTGTATATACAAACAGCTGCAAAGAGAAGAAAAAGTAAAAATCGTGCTGGCATTTCGTTGCTGTAACGCGGAGTTACGTGGAGAGGTTTGCCTTGCACTTGGGCCGGGTTCTCATCTTCAGTGCAATAGCCGGCGACGGACCGGCCCGACTAGCATGCTGCGCGGCGCGAATCAGGTCAACACATTAACCGCCCACGCACCTAACGTGTACTCTGAGCGAAGAATTTGCTTCCGCTGCTATTCTGTTGATACGAATTGTTCACAGTTAAGTTCGGGTATAAAAAATACAAAACATCTGCTAAGTAAATAAAATTTACCTCGAAAAATTTACTTTGTGTGGATTGTACAAAATGGTTATACGATGTGATGCGAGTAATTTGATTGCAATTAAACTTGTTTTCTTTTACGAGGTAGGTTACGTTACGTTACTATTTCTATACTGCCGGTTTCTCGGCAACATGCCTGGGCTAAAATCACGTTGTAAGTCTCATGTCGAGCTGGTAAAGCTCGATCGTCGGAAGAGCCAACAACATGCTCTTTGCATTTTTTTCTTAATTAATGTGTTTTGTGGCAATAAAGCGCTCGGTTATTTTATGCAATAAACGATGCGTTAAACGCAATGCGTTTGACGCACATCGATTTTGTATCAGATAATGCTTGCGCTTGCCACTGCGCTCACCGCGTGAGACAATGTTTAGGTATCAATTAGATTATTTGATGCAAATTGATGTGTGTCAAACGCTTAACGCAACGCTTATCGCATCATAAAACAACCGAGCGCTTAAAATTATTTAAATTTATTTTTTGTTTATTTTTATTTTGTATAGAGGTACATATTATAAGATACATACTTTATTACAGGTCTAATAGCGAGTCGTCTGAAAGAAACAAATTTGTTACCATTAGACCTGTAATAAAGTATCTATATCCAAAATGTAAGACTGTCCGAAATGAAGAAGTGCGGTAATAGGTACAGGTAAATTAATTTTGCGTTAAACTTTTAACTAAACTAAAGTAGAGTTTAAAAACCTTTATATTAGTTACAGCAGTTAAATAATGTTTCTGCATAGAGGCGCTCCTTGTTAGGTACTCGAGTAATTTTATTTACGCCTGCAGCCATAGAGAGGCTATTAGTTTTTATTTCAAGCCGGGTGAATCTAGTCTTACCTGACAACCTGTCCTGCAGCGTCCCGGCTATTTATACCCCGGGTCTCGACTGGACTCCAATTAAAATCTTCTTCGCGGTATTATATTGTAAGGCAACTCTCACTATGTTTTAACAAGACAGTCTACGATATTCTTGGTAAAGAATAACTTTTTATCCTGCGAGATCCCGAGGTCTCTTTATTAAAGTACAATACAAAATGACGGGATCTAAGGGTATTGCTCAGTTAAGCCCTGCCTCTAAAGAAATACCATAAGAGGTTCGGAACAGTTTTGGAATATTCTGTGAAGTTAAAGGATATTTTAGAGCCACAAGTGGTTGCAGGAATTTGCATGACAATGATAAGTATCACTACTTAGGAATTGTTTTAGTTCATACAAGTATTATTTAGTAGTAAGAACAATAGAGTGCGCATGCAGGAAAGTAGACTTCACGAGTGGGTCACTGGGTCCAGGCGGTCACCTTTCTCCTCGGCTGTTGGGGTAACAAAAAATGTATTTTCCAGCTGATTTCGTGACACCTACTGTTTGTTGCACTCACAGTAGAAAGTAAAAGAAAGTGTTTGGTTTCAATAGAAATAATTTAATGAGATGCAATTGTTGTCTTCTGATTGTTGATTGCACTTTACAGATTGAAGAAGAAGTACCAAGTACTTACTGATTAAATTAAGGATATCGATTTATAACTGTGATCCACTTGACGCTTTCTCAAAATACCTACCACAGAGAATGTATTCAATGTGATCGAATGATCGCTGCCGCTCCACATAACAAGAAAGAAGCGGCTGAAATTTAGATACGCAATTCCGAAACCAGGACTAATCCCATTTAGAGCGTTCTCGCGTGAACGAAGCCATCACGAAAATCCGTGGCACGAAAAGGATTTGCGGAGCGGACCATCAACAATAGCCATAAACATAGGCTGCGCGGGGCACTTGACCCGCCCGGGTTCGTTGCTCTGCTCGCGCGCCGCGGCCATGCTAATTAACTGTTACTCTAAAATCAATTATTTATCACATTTTAAACACATACCTACATATATTGACTATTTTAAATATTCCGTTGAACAAATACAGTGGACGTATATTGATAGAATAAGAGAAAAATGAAGAAGTAAAAATTAAAGATTTCCTCTTTATTTAATAATAAACCAATGAAAGTTCAGCATTACAGTTTATACCAATGCGCTATAAATTCAAAAACATGAAAATAAACACAACATAAAAGAATATAAATATGTATATGGTAAAAATGTATATATATCTATTGGCTATTGAAATACATAATATGAATAAAAATGACATAAATCACTAGATGTAAGTAAATTTCAGAAAAAAATGTTTAATTGGTTCCTTGACATGTGTTTCTATTTAATTAATGAGTTCCTGAATTATAACTAAACTTATGTATGTATTCTATAAGATTGTATATTGTAATTGTAAATTAACCTTAGCTAATCTTTGCGCCTATTATTGGGCAAATGTAAGAATTATAAAGGAAAAAAAAACCTAAGTACTTACCTCGTAGATATAATATATGTAGGTATGTGGTTAAAATATAACTAAATGAATATTGTTATGATAGGCAGAAGGCGGTTATCAAGGTTACTAGACGACTTATCTATCGGTATTAAGGAGAAGACTATAATTCTCAAACAATGCGAATACCTATTAATTAGACTTAAATGGAATACAAATCGTTATCTTATGGCGAAGACTGCCTCCGGCTTTGCACTTCGCTTTTCTTGCACGTGCAATTTCAATACAGTCATTATGGATTGTGAGTAATCGTAGGGTAAGTACTTATAATATTTTATTAAGGCCGTTCCCGTACCCAAACGAATTCTAAAATCGAGCCCCTCCCCCGCGCCAGCCGTCCCGCCCCTCGATACAATGCCGATTATTGCCGATACAACAGCGCCACGTAAAAAGTGGCGACTCAACTGAACTAACAGGACACTGATTTGTAAACGTATTACTAGACCGAAAAAAGCATGCAGGATCGCATAGATGGCGTTAAAGTTAAATTGAAGTAATAAAATAGAGCATAGTGTAAATTAAATATTCATTTTAATGAAGTCAACTCTTATTTCAAAAACATTGTTTTAACACCGAAACATAAATTTTGATGTTAGCCCATGTTTTAGGTACTTCTCCAAAGAACTGCATCTTTTGAATACCGCATTCTAAGGGTCCATGATTGCAAATGATTGTAATTTTGTAAAAAAAATACTAATAACTGCGACAATTCTTCGATCAACTGTTTTGTCAGGAACCTCTTCTCCACATCGAACGATATTTGTAACTGAAAATATATTAAATGTGTTAGCATTTACAATTTGTCATGGACATATGTACCTATAAAGCACCGGTGGCAAAGAACTAACGAGAGAAACAGAAGTAAGCCCTGCACGATAGATTATAAGAACTTTGTGATAAATCAATTTACGACGCAAATAGAGAATGAAAAAACCAGTGAAAACCAAAAATCGGTTAATAACCGTATTGAGGGATTCGAAACTGGTTAACCGGTTTTTAGCAGTTTTTTTGCAAACTATTTGAAAACGATATTTTTACTATTCTTGGTTACTATTGGTGTTAACGGCGTATTTTGTGAGATTTAAATAAGTATTTAAATATACTCTGTATTAATAGGGGAAGGTGGGTTACAGTGGATCATGGGTAACAGTGGATCTTTTGGTATAATTTTATGTGTATTACACGCATGCCCGTGAGTGGATTCGAAGTTGTTGCTCTTACGCCCCCGCTTGCCAAACTAGTCATCGTCTCAGTATCGAAACGAGAGGTAATGTTGTGGTGTATAGGGCACGGGTACACTACATAAATACCGAAAGAAATTCAGAAAAAGAAGAATTAAGAAATTCCGAAAGTCGGAATCACGAACTTCAAAATACCGATTTTTATAATTCCGAATGTTTTAAAAGTCTTACTATGACTATTCCGATTTTTGATAAATCCGAAACTTAATAATCGTCATTTTTTAAATTACGATTTTCAAAATTCCGAATTTTAATACACACACAAGAACAATAAGAAGTTCGACTCAATAATAAACCGAAATGTCAAAAATACGAATTCCGATTACTAAAATACCGATTTTCAAAATTCCGAGGAATTAAATTACACCGATCAATAATAAATCCCGACTTCTAAACGTAAGCTATGGATAGGTAATGTAGGTTAGATTTAGATTGGTCTAAAAAGTAATACTGTTATTCATTTTCAGCAATGTGTTACAAGTTCGATGGAGCTCTGCATCACGGAGCTCCTATTCCGCGCAGTTAAGGCGCTTCGCGCTTTGACGCAATTCTAACCTAACCTATCCTATGCAGTTCAATTTACCTAAATTAATTGATATTTATTCAAGATTCGAAATTCAAGTTTCCGATTAATAAAACCACGAAGTTTATTTTGCCGAATGTCATATTTCCGAATTGGCGATGTCATTTCGGAAATTTGCTAATCAGAATACTGTACTTCAGGCCAATAACATTTCGTGCTTTTAATTCTTCGGAGTTTTAAAAATTGGATATAAAAAATCGATATTTTGAAATTCGGAAAAATGAAATTCGTGTTTTTAAGTAATCGGAATTAAATGTCTTAGGAATTGTGAAAATCAAAATTAGCGAATTCGGAATTTAATATTTTGGGAGTATTTGTGTGTTCCCATCGGGCACCTAGTAAGTAAAAAAGTACATATTTAAGTTCTAAATAAATGAAATTTTCTGTGATTCCGGTGAAATGAAGTTTTAACTCATTTATTTATAAAATTATTTAATAGTCTCTTATTACAAGTAAAAACAAACCTAACCCACTAATAAAACGTCACAAAAAATATTAGTTAAAATTCGTTTTTTGGATGGAAAAGCGTGAAGTTGCAAAATGTGATGATAGAGTTTCATATCCATTATGCCATTGACTCTCACGAAATCACCAATCTCTGTATTTTTGAGCCCATTACAATCTTTTACCCATATTCTGTTTACGTAACATACTTCCACCACCATCGAAACGGATACTGACTGATGGTGGCGTTGAGTTCTTCGCGAATTTCTTTAGCAGTTCGAGTTTGTTGGCGTTTGCTCTGGGCGTAAATAAAATTGTCTTCGCTTTTTGACGTGACTTGGCGTACCTAAGGGGCCATCCATTAATCACGTGATGTTTTTTTTGGCATTTTTTTACCCCCCCTCCCCCTTGGTGATACATGGTGAGGTTTAAGACTACCCCTCCCCCCTCCCCCCTACATCACGTGTATTTTTTCGTACCTGCAAATAATCTATTTTTTTATTTATAAAAAAATACTGGTATAAGTATCATCTAATTTTATTATAGAAAATTAAAGACTACTATAATAACGTTCAGAAGTAGACAGAAAGGTTGCAGTTTGTTTTTGACTGACATAAAAATAATGAAAGAAATGCGAAAAAGTACATGAACATTATTTAATGTACAATATTTTCGGACCGGATTTTGACTAAAAATAAATACATGTAACGCCGCTTTTCAATTGAGTATCGCGCGCTTGCCAAAAAAATAAGTACACGTGATATATTACTTTACCCCCCCTCCCCCCTTGTGATATTTCGTGATTTTTTATGGACCCCTCCCCCCCCCCTTTCGAGCCTCACATGATTAATGGACAGCCCCTAAACGAAATCGACTGGAATTAAGATCACGTTTTCGTTTCAAAGCACTTATGACAGCAGTGTGGGAAACCTTCATTTTTCAGCAATTTTTCGTGTCGTTAACTCGTGAAGCCTTCATTGGACAGACCTACATTAAGAGCACGAGTTTCGACACTCAGATCAACTTTGAGGACTCATTTTTAATAATTGCGGAATTTATAAAATTTCATAGGAAATACAGACAATATTATATTTACAATAGAACAATTCCTCGAATAAGTATTTATTTTCTTACTGGGTATTCATATAAATTCAAAGTATATGCTATATTTCAATATCAATATAATTTAATATGAAAACCTAATTTCACAGAATGAACTTAAACTTTTGACCGGTATTGTAGTTTCAGCAATGTAATTTTTCCTTTTGGCTCGTATGTTTTATCAGCACATTGATGACGAAATTTAATTAAAAAGATGAACCAACTTCTTGTTGTCCACTATACGAAGAAATATGAGTGTGTATTCTTGTTTAAAAAAAAAGTTCCCATGCTATATTCGTCGTTTTCTAGTCTCAAGATTATTCTGGGGTATCTATTTTAGGCAATTTACACATATTTAAGGACTATTTCCAATTTGGTTAATAACTGCCGAAAGTTACAAAAAACCGGTATTTAACCGGTTTGCATTCCCTAGACGCAAATCTGGTACGCGAAGTTAAAACAATGTTATTCTAGCTATGTATTTTATACAAAGGATAATATTGTTCTCTGAATAATAAGACAAAGATACAAAAATACAAAGATTGGACGCCTGAGCAGTGGGCAAAAGTTTTATTTTACGACGAATCGAAATTGCATTTTTGGGGGGAGACATCGTCAAATATATTCGACGACAAGAAGGCGAACAAAAGGCAAAGCTACGCGTGTGCCAACAGTGCAGGACTTAATCACTGATCGGTTATGGTCTGGGGATGTTTTGCGGGTGATAAAGTTGGTGATCTCGTGAGAGTCAATGGCATAATGGATATGAAACACTATCATATAATTTTACGATTTCACTGATTTTAACTGATTACACTTGATTACACTGAATTTTAACTGATTTTTTTTTTACATCGCGATTTTATATTAGTGTGTTAGCTTTGTTTTTACTTGTGATAAAAGACTATTAAACAATTTAATAAATAAATGAGTTAAAACTTCATTCAACTGGACCACTGTTACCCATGATCCACTGTAACCCACCTTCCCTTATTAGTAGAGAGTATATTTAAATCTCACAAAATACGCCGTTAACATCAATAACAACCAATAATAGTAAAATTATCGTCTAATACTTCAATTTTAAACAGTTTGCAAAAAACCGGTTAACCGGTTTTGTATCCGTCGATGTGGTTATTAACCAGTTTTTAGTTTTCACCGGTTTTTTAATTCACTATATCTAACTTGCAGGTGGTAGGACCTTGTGCAAGGTCCACCCGGATTGCTATTACCATCTTGATCGCTAATCCTGCCGCAGCAGCAAAAAAAGCAGCAGTGCTTGCACTGTTGTGTTTCGGCGCGGAGAGTAAGATAGCCGGTGCAATTACTGGCACTTGAGGTATTCCAACTTAGGCCTCTAGGTTGGCAACGCATCTGCAATACCCCTGATGTTGCAGATGTTTATGGGCGGTGGTGATCTCTTACCACCAAGAGACCCACTTGCTCGTTTGCCTTACAGTCGAATAAAAAAAAACTAAGGTCACGCGACCATTCTTTTCGTAGGTACGCGCCGCTGTGGGTAGTAAGGTATTTATCGCAACGCACGAATTTACGTGCGACCTAAGTAGGTAGGTATTTTTAAATTTATAAGGATAAATAAAGTCTATTGGAGATTAGAACTTACTCGCTACAGGTGCAAGCGGTTGATAAAATCGGAGATTCCGTTACCATTTTTTTTTATTCGACTGGAAGGCAAACGAGCAAGTGGGTCTCCTGGTGGTAAGAGATCACCACCGCCCATAAACATCTGCAACACCAGGGGTATTGCAGATGCGTTGCCAACCTAGAAGCCTAAGTTGGAATACCTCAAGTGCCAGTAATTTCACCGGCTGTCTTACTCTTCGCGCCGAAACACAACAGTGCAAGCACTGCTGCTTCACGGCAGGATTAGCGATCAAGATGGTGGTAGCAATCCGGGCGGACCTTGCACAAGGTCCTACCACCTGCAAAAATTTGCACCATTTGCAGTCTGTAAATAAAGATACCTAAATTGTTTTGTATTGTGTTACGTAGCTAGGGATAAAACAGCATAAGTCAAGTAATTTAATTATACTCACTCGATGGAGTCCGAAGATTTTGTATTTTGTTCGGCTGTAAAAATATCAAATTTTCTCTTTTACCTAAAAATAAAAAAGCAAAAAGCTTAGTTACGAGTTGTGATTCGAACTCTCGGCACATTTGACTGATTATGGTCGCCTAATACCTATATATTCTATCGGTGAAACCACTACGCCACCAATGCTTATTTGTGGCGCGTGAAATTCTGAACTATATGCATATTCATGATTGTAATGTTTGTTCTGGTTTGTTCACAGAAAATTAAATTTGCAAATTAGTAATTTTATAACGAAATAAATACTATTTTCACTGTTTAATAAATATATTTTTTTACTTACGTTAGTTTCATCGTTTTTTAGAATCTTATGAGTTGTCTTTCGAGATTTTTCCTTCTTATTCAATTGTTTGTTACCCATAATACACACGCAGACGGTGGTATATCAGTAGGACACACAACACAGTTTTTGCAAGTAACACTACAATAATATATTTGCAAGGCAAATTAAATAAAATCTTGTATTTTTTTGGGGAAACTTAGTACATGTCCGTCTAGCACGAGCGCTCAGCGGTCACTGTCACATTTCGAAAGAATGACGGAGATAGACATTGCAGGCCGTAAGTCAATATCTTTTTACGATAGAATTTGTCGATTTTTATTTATTTTAAAAATATTGCCTCAAATTATTGAAATTCGGAAGCTGTCAAAGGACTATTTAAGTTATGATTGATTTTTCTCTATTTTTTGTTTCATAGTGTCACGTAGTAAAAAAACAAGTAAAGTTGGAATAAAAATTCGCATTGGAGGTTACTTTGGGAATTAATTGTATCGAGCGAAGTGTGATGAATCGTGTATCGAAAGCTGTCGTTGACAAGATAATATAATCAAGAATCATATATATTTTTCCCACGTCTACAAATATCAACGTTTCGTAGAAAAGTAGGATCATTCTTGGGCTAGTTTTGCGTATTTGGCTCAGGGAACGGCCTTAATTTGTGTCGAGAATTCAAATCTACCTATGATTTTTTTGTATCATTGGTTTTATGTTGCGATAAGTGATTCAAAAGCGACACCCTGACTGATATTCTGATAAAAAATCTTTCGTCTGTAACTATACCTACCTGCTTGTTGTATTTAAATCTATTTTTATAACGAAACAAAAGACGTATAGGATACAACCTTAATAACGTCATCCACAGCTTATTCGGCCGTGATCATGACCCCAATCTTCTGAATTAAGATTTCTTAGCTGTCTCGCAAAATGGCACTTTATCGGAAATTATGTCTTCCTTTTATAAAGAACATTCATAAGCTACGAATACGTGTATGTGGTATTAAAAAACATTTCCAAAGGGGCTTTAAATTAACGAGAACTAATCTGTACAACATTGTTTTTTTTTTATTACGGCAGCAAAATAAAATATAAAGTCATGCCTTACCGTATATTTTTGTGATTCTACTCTATAAACTACCGCATCCATTTTTATTATCACGACTTTAGTAATCCTTTATTCAACAAATTCACGAAATTTCCATAAAGAGGGTCCAAAAAAGCAGTATCGGAGCCGGCAGGGGGGCACCGGGTAACTGACCGAGTCCTTGACCCACAAAAAGTGATGGTCACGGTCCTCGCCACTCTAAATAGACTTATAAGTATAATGAGATACGCTACAAATAACGTTTTGGAAATAATTTGTGGGCGACTGCCTCTGGAGAACCTGATGAGAGAAAGTTTGGTATCTTAGTTACTATAATATTATGTGTAGGTTAGGTACCTACGATCAGCTCTGTTGGGATTGTGATGCGCTGGTCAGTTTCGAATCAACCGACTTGATGAAGGTCACATGGTTTAGATTAGGTAAGTCACCAAAACTTGATTTTCAATACAAAAAATATTTTTTCGTATTTCAATGGGCTAACAAGGCTTCAAGCCTTAAGTTAAAACAAATGTATATATGTTTTACTACCGTTATAATTCTAAGAATAAACACATTACCCTCCCTTGCGTCGCAGTCAGGTAAAAAGGTGTCAAATAACAGTTTCTTGATTAATTTTTAAGTTCTTACTCATTATTAAGTAGGTGTGCAAGCAAATTTCTTAGGATTTCTAAACAAACGGCTCTAAGTATTCGTCACACGCAACGAGTGCAGTAGGGCTTTTGTTTCCATAGGTACAATTAAGTGCATATCGGTCGGTACCTATTGAACTATGCAGATAATTGCAGATGCATATTTGTTTGCTATTAGTTCCGCAAGTTTGATGCATACTGAAACTAAGACACTATATACTACTAACTACTAGCAAACAGATACTAACAAACTGATTTATTGGTAAACCAAGTTGTGATAAGCGGTCACAGCTTATTTAGTTTTAGTTTTTAGTTAAACCGTGTTTTTAGAATTGTATTTATTTAAATAAATTTGCTTGAATGTAAGACAAAAAAGAATTGTCTCCGACCAAGATTTGAATTTTAGACCTAAGTATAGTTTACAAGTCCAACAACATGTTCTTGAATGACGAAGCTCATGCCAGAGCTATAGAAATTACCTATAAATCTTATTGCGTATGACAATTCCACTAAAAACCTATTAGGAACAATTCGGAAATTTCGCGTTTTCCAGACACATGATCAAGCTAGATCGATTGTTCGCCCCCGAGAGCTCCCATATAGCAAATTTCGCCGAAATCATCTCAAGTTCGTTGTCAAGCCAAGGTCTGCGATATATAGGTAAATCAATAAATACCTACTTATCACGGTCTACAAACGCAACAAATACGAAACCGAATCGAAATGATTATGTATAATATCTCATTCAACCAATATTATCAAAGCGAAACTGTGAGTGTGTTTGTCAGTAATATATTGGTACGTTAATATTGCTTGGTGGATTCGGATGAATATTTACGTACAGATAGTTAATCTGAATTATCAGTGGATACTTTTTATTCCGCAAAATTGCCGAGTGCCCGAGGGATAGCGACTGACAAGTAACCTAACCTTAGTAAGTACCTACCCTACCCGTGTGCAGGTATCAAATTGAAAAATATTCGTCATGATCATGATCAAATGATTTTTTTCGCGAACTAGTTAGCTCTACCTCCTCTAAATATAGGCTGTTGCAAGGCTGTTGTTTCAATTTAAAAACCGACCAAGAGCGTGTCGGACACGCCCAAAATAGGGTGCCATAGCCATTACGAAAAAATTAAGTAATATTTTTCTAAGGATTTCGTATTTTTACCCACGACGGAACGGAGAAGGTATATGCGTTTAGGGTGAGAGGTTGTTTGTTTGTTTGTGCGCAAACGAATGTTCACGATTATCTCCAGAACGGTTTGACTAATTTAGATGCGGTTTTCTGTAATGGCTTTGTAATATACAGAATCTTCTAAGTTTAGGTATATTTTATACCTTACCCTGCTATTTACTCATAAACTACTAATAATTCTCAAGCAAACATAGCCGTTATAGTTTTCCTTAGAAGTTTGATAAACTGACTACCATCCTGAATTTTTTAAAATGTTTCCACTCACCGGTTTAGATTTTAGAGGGGGGAACGCTCGATTTTAATGAAAATTTGCACTTTAAAGTTGAATATTTCGCAAATACATTACTGAATCGAAAAATCGTTTTAGCAAACTCCTAATGGTTTTAAAATACCTATCCAACGATACCCCACACTATAGGGTTGGATTAGAAAAAAAAAATCACCCCCACTTTACATCTATGGGAGGTACCCTAAAAAAAATTGTTTTTGAATTTTTATATATATGTTGTCGGCATAGTTTACTTATATATCCGTGCAAAATGACAGCTTTCTAGCATTGATAGTCCCTAAGCAAAGCCGCGGACGGACAGACAGACAGACAGACATGGCGGGCGAAACTATAAGGGTTCCGTTTTTGCCATTTTGGCTCCGGAACCCTAAAAATCGGTATGCGTTTTTCAAACTTTCTTGTGTTTAATACATATCAACTGAAAATGTTATAGGAGTATAAGTAGTCTTCATAAATTGGAGGTCCATGTCATAACTACTTTTGGCCACGTTCTTGCCGGCATGATTTTATTAAAGGTTCAGAAACACGAACATTTGACCGTGTCAGAATGGAACCTATCACAGATATTTGTCACTAAAAATGGTCGAAACTCAGAGAGCGGTGAATTGAAACAGGCTTTAGCAAGATGCGCTGCAACTTTACGTTTGATTACGAAATCGCATGGTATTGGTGTTCTTTTCTTTTGCGAGATAAAAGTTAAAGCTTTGTCCGTTTGAAGTAAATCGGCGTCGCGCGCGTGTGACCGTTACACGACACACTCGCGACTCGAGCTCGAGACACGATTCTTCTGCAGTTTCTTACCAATACGCGTCCTATCACTTTCATACTATCCTGTCTAGCAAGAGTTAACACTGTCGTTTTATTTTAAAACTTTAATAACTCGAGATATGGGCCTAGCTATAGGATAAAGGTGACGTAATGAAACATCACATAGCAGTTTTACACATTTGTGACGGAAACTACCATTCAAACATTCCTATACGGCGTGGAAGGTGAATCCAATTGAGATGATAAACTGTCGTCGGCGCGGCTGTTGTCCATAAAAGAGAAGTGATTTCCGATGTGTCTAAGGAATGTCACTCGATTTACGCGTCGGAAC
Source organism: Choristoneura rosaceana (assembly GCA_037349165.1). Lineage (NCBI taxonomy): Eukaryota > Metazoa > Arthropoda > Insecta > Lepidoptera > Tortricidae > Choristoneura > Choristoneura rosaceana. The sequence continues at coordinate 8,449,256 of JAZBNJ010000026.1, forward strand.
AGCAATCAGAACTATCTTCCACTATGTTGAGCGACACATTCCTCACTAAGGGTGCATCCGCATTCAGGCGTAAGTTACATTTTTAGGGTTCCGTAGTCAAATGGCAAAAAACGGAACCCTTATGGATTCGTCATGTCTGTCTGTCCGTCCGTATGTCACAGCCACTTTTTTCCGAAACTATAACAACTATACTGTTGAAACCTGGTAAGTAGATGTATATAGCATTAAATTTTTCACTCAAAAATAGAAAAAAAAAACAATAAATTTTTCGGGTTCCCCATACTTACGACAGAAACTCAAAAATTTTTTTCATTAAACCGTGTGGGGTACCTATCATGGATAATTCTTCAAAAATGATATTAAGGTTTCTAATAAAAAAAAATCTAAACTGAATAGTTTGCGCTTAAGACCACTTCCAAAGTGGTAAAATGTGTAACCCCCCTCCCTCCCTGTAACTTCTAAAATAAGAGAATGATAAAACTAAACAAATTACATTATGTACATTGATGTACATTACCATGCAAATTCCACCGAATAGTGGTTTGAACGAGATCTACTAAGTAGTTTTTTTAATACGTTTTAAATCGTAAACCGCAATTTACCTTTCATTCAATAAACTCAAATATAAACACCTATCAAAGTTACAAAGAACTACAAGAACTTTTATATTATGTTAAATTACTTGCTGCTACAGAACCCCTCATGGGCGAGTCCGACTCGCACTTGGCCGCTTTTTAATATTGTTTTAGAACTTGAACGCAGAGAACAAGATAAAAGAACGTATTCTTAATGTGAGTATTAAAATTTTTGAAGGGTTTGAAAGAGGAATAAAAGAGAAGTCTCGACAAGAGAGTATGGAATGTATGAATACACATATATTCATCGTTTAATCATAAAGATTGTATGTAAGTCATACACACTCTAACTGTTTCACTATCGACACACCAGCAATTGATATACTTACTCATCAATCAGTCATTGCCATCGCAATGCTATTTCCAGCTCAAATATGCTTGGTCATCATGCAATCTTCGCTCCCGTCACATCGATAATCTTTTACTTCAACATAATCGTAGCATTTACGTTACGGATACTCAATAAATAAACTTGACGCATATTAAGACGAAATATTTGCAGTCGGTTTTTGTATTTTTTTTATTGTATTTTTTTTTTGCAAACTGAACTAATTCTTGATATTTATAATTCTCTTTCAAAAGAAATACGACAGATCGTTCTTTTATGTAACTTAGTGTAGTGATTACGGCTTTAACGCATGATATGTTTTGTTTTTAATTAACCTACACCTCAGCTTTAGTTTCATACTACGAATATCACTACCATAGTTTATATATAATCAATCGACATTAGCCTTGATGTAGTTCAAAGCCACTACTCCAGTTAGTAGTGTCCGTCATTTTTTATGATTTATTAGAGACGTTTAGGTGTTCGCATGTCAAGATTTTTTACCACCTTGTTTAGATGGTACCTATGTAACGTAGGCTATATGATTCACGCGCGATGGCTATTAAGCAGCAGAGATTATAGTCTTTATTACAAGATCCTTGGATCACCATGATTCATGTTGTTCACATAGACTCGTTGGCAGTCGTGTTTTGTTTTTGTCTTTGCCAACAAAAACCTTAGATATCAGCTTGAGATAATAGGTACCTACGTTTGTAAGAATTTCATAAAAAATGATACGATTATCCACCGATGTGCAGATGTGTTTGCTCACTACATTTGCTAACATGAACCCGAAATTTGATAATAGGAAAAGGTAATTTTTTAGTCAGGAATGTTATATGTTGAACTTTATTTGAATTTAATTAACTAATTAAAAAGTCACATTTTGGGATTTTTCAATAAAACTGTCAGAATATGTAAATCAGTGAATAAATGACGATAATTTTATTGAATACACCGTTTCGTTGATGGTATGGTACTTAATTGATTTTTACACTGGCATCGGAGCTCTATACAGGGTAGCCCATTTATATCGGTCCGTATGGGAAAGTCTGAAACTATACGACATACGAAAATTTCTTCTTAGGAACCATGACATCGATTTTACCAGCAAAGGTAAGGTAAGGTAAGGTACAAACAACCATAGAGATAATTTTACATGCCAGAATTTGTTGAATATTGTAACGGTGGACATTTCGAACACCTACCAAAATAAATTAAAGTGTGTGAAAACAATGTATTTTATTCATTTAAGACATCATGTTTCATGGAGACATTTACTGCTTAAGACGTGCACAATCGATATCTAAATAGAAATAGTGTAAGTTTTTTTTTTTTTCAAAACAACCGGGTTCGATTCCCGAGCTGAGTACAGGTTTTTTTTAAATGCATGAATGCAGTTTTTCTTGTTCGATGTCATGGTTCCTAAGACGAAATTTTCGTATGTTGTATAGTTTCAGACTTTCCCATACTGACCGATATAAATGGGCCACCCTGTATATGTAGGCACAGTACAATTTCAAGTAAATTGGACCAGTGGGATAGAGTCGCGCGTTTTGCTCACATCCTTACTGTAAAGCTTCTATATACACAAAAATACAAAATAATTAAGTTAATTCGAATGATTTTGGCCTTAAATTGTTTTTTTTTTGTAAAAGTGTCTTCGTAATTATCTTCTGCGAAAAACTCGAAGGTTTTCATAACAAAAAGTCTTCCTGTATGCGTACAATAGCTGCAGATAATAAGCTTTATTACCTGTAATCTACCGAGAGGCCTCAAGCTCCGTGACAGTCTGTCCGCACCGCGCGTAGACGAGACAAGTGGAAGCAAATCCCAGGCAGCACATAGACCAGCCTCGTTACATAATTGAACAACATTAAAACAAGGAAAATGAGGTAAATTAAACACGTCAACAAGGACACAACACTGACGTGACGTGACTGTTATGACAACCATTATGCTGCTCATTATGAGGTTATGCATAATACACGAGTAATCTTATAATTAACAATAAGCTTTGCTTTGTCTTTAAATACTCACTAATCAAGCGCAATCAATATTAATTCCACGATTATATCATCGAAACATAATCAAAATGCCTCTCTTAACAACGTGCATACTTGCCTAACGTATGCATCCTCAATGTTACCATGACTAACAAATTAGTTCCCGCGTTTAAACTATTAGTGTTGTTCAACCGTGACCCGCGCACTGCGTACGAGGAACCTTGCCCGGCAATTATCCGAACAAATATTGATTAATTGACGAAAACTGACCCAAACACCACACGCATGGGTACTTGCTTACGTCGAGCCTTTTTTGTTGGTGTTTTAATAAGCTAATTAATTATACACTAAGTGCAGTTGTTTTGTTCATAACTTAATATTAATAAATTCCGTGTACCACGATAGTAATTGACCATTCATACAGCTAATTAATTTACTTTATCATCTATAGCCTTGCACAACCCTTAGACGAACTTCTGTAATAGAAAGGGTGATTTTTATGTTTAACTTACCTTTCAACGAACAATGAACCAGATCAGTACAATTCAGTTACGATAAATAAAGGTATAGACGATAGTGAAATTCAAACAATAACTAATTGATAATTAATGAAGACATCAAAAAAACCAATCACTTGTCAGTAGGATGAGGCGTAGACAGAGATTTGCCAATAATCAGATGGTGTTTTGTCAGTGATCAGTCATAGTCAGTGTTAGTTAGCCTGCGCATGAGCACGCCCTGCCAGGGTTGTGAGGTCGTGCGCATCTGCCGCAAGGCCGCCCGGTCTCATGCACCAGCATGCTACATACACATCACTTATGTATGTGCATCTTGAAATAGATGCCGCAAGGGTAAATAATTGCTGGCTATAGTGGCTATAACTACTTAGCATTAGTATAAAACTGTACACAAAACAATCTATCTAGTTCACGATCATCCCATTTAAAATCGACTTAAATTAAGACTAGCTTCTTCATGAGACAATACAGTTAGGTACACAAGAACAAAAACATAATAGGTACCTATAATTTATTGAATCAGGCGTTACTTTGCGGAGGTCCATATCAATGAATTAAAAGAATTTCCTTTCTCACCCGCGACCTTACGATAGCTGAGCTTATGCAAAATATCGTGTTCCTCCACCTCCACACTGTAAGAACACACACAAATTACACAAACCCATCTATCACCACTACCACAACACACTGACGCGTTTCGAACTCAACCAGAGCTCATCTTCAGAGTGACACAACCGTACACCATGCTACCAGTTGTTATTGTTGAAGCAGGGTTAGCGAAAAATGATTTACTCCCACATATGTATAATAAGTCTAAGTTTTGTAAGTATTTAAATTGTACTTTTATTTTCTTTTTATCAACTTGTTTCAATTTCGAGAAAAGCACCATACAAGCTTCGCCCAGTAATCGCCATCATGGCCTCGTCTCATTGATGGCGTCACATGGCGGTTCGGCCATCAAACTTCTACTCGTCCAGGATGGCTTACTTACCTACTGGTCTCTGCAGTAATGTACTATTATTATTTTTAAATTATTGATTTACTACTTGTCAACTTGAATGTTATTCTTATATTACCAGTGTGACTTGATAACGTACTTACTTATATAGTTTTTTTTTTTTTTTTTAAACGGGCACCGTACAAAATTGTCACTTTAGCCCATAGGGCAAAACATTAATTAAACAGAGAAAAAAAAATACATCTCACATTTCATAAAAACTAGTTTCTTGCCACATCAACCAACCTGAAAAGCATTTACTTACTTATAAAGTTAAGATAGATAATTTAAACGCAATCTTCTATTCGTTTTGTCGGATATCCCAAGCATTTTAATTTGTTCAGGAAATAATAGCCGCAAATCTTTTCCTTTAAATTTATGGTTCTCCGCGCGGGCGTCTCGGAAATGAATAATCTTCTGGTGGCCGTAAAACCTTTGACACGACGATAAAACCTCTATCCCAAGTAGGAACAATGCGATTTATATATGGTGTTTTTAATCAGTACCTAGCTATAAAAAGGTCCTAGTCGGCTTTCCAGTGTATTATATAATATGTAAATAGATTCTCTTTTGTAAGCAGGGGAGACCGAGGTGAGTTGTGACATCGACGATTTTTGGGAACTTACTAACTGCTAGCAACTCGCGTCAGCACGCGTTTGATAGTTCGAAACTTGAACTAAAACATGCGCGCTATTGTGAGCTCGCTAGCAGTTAATAAGTTCCAAAACATCGACGTTATCACTACTCTCCTCGTCACAACTCTCCTCGGTCTCCCCCACTTCTTATCCCGCGGGTTATCTCGCAGCTTTGCTAACACAGAGAATTAAAAACCGGCCAAGAGCGTGTCGGACACGCCCAAAATAGGGTTCCGTAGCCATTACGAAACAATTAAGTAATATTTTTCTAAGGATTTAGTATTTTATACGGAATCTTCCAAGTTTAGGTATATTTTATACCTTACGCTGCTATTTACTCATAAACTACTATAGTTCTCAAGCAAACTTAGCCGTTATAGTTTTCCTTGGAAGTTTGATATAATGTCTACCATCCTGAATTTTTTCAAATTTTTCCACCCACCGGGTTAGATTTTAGAGGGGGGGGACGCTCGATTTTAATAAAAATTTGCACTTTAAAGTTGAATATTTCGCAAACAGATGACTGAATCGAAAAATCGTTTTAGCAAATTCCTAATGGTTTTAAAATACCTATCCAACGATACCCCACACTATAGGGTTGGATGAGAAAAAAAAAATCACCCCCACTTTACGTCTATGGGAGGTACCCTAAAAAAAATTGTTTTTGAATTTTTAACTGTACTATTTTGTCGGCATAGTTTACTTATATATCCGTGCAAAATTACAGCTTTCTAGCATTGATAGTCTCTGAGCAAAGCCGCGGACGGAGAGACAGACAGACAGACAGACAGACAGACATGGCGAAACTATAAGGGTTCCGTTTTTGCCATTTTGGCTCCGGAGCCCTAAAAATTGAGTAGGTAGGTGGGAATTTTAAAAATCTTTGAGGATCATAGAGGTGCATTCCCAGTGATCCTCAAGTAGTTTGTCTGCCAAATTTCAAGTCTCTACTCTACCCTCAGTGGTTAGTCTCGCTACTTCTTTGTAGGTATAAATTAATTATGCTGAATATCAGCACCTTACATTTTGGCTTAATTTTTTAGGTTAATGATACTTTCTCCAGCAGCGGGGCAGCAAGAAAAAAAAACCTACTTAAACCATTAGGTTTTCATTTACAGATTGACAATTGCAAAATTTTCACACACGTATTGATTTATCTAATAATTAGGTTGTTCATTGCTGCAAGTACGAATCACATCACGATACTAACTTATTTCACGGTCGGTCGCTGCGTGCGTAAATAAGCGTCCATCTATTTATGCAACGAGGTGTGCTGTCAGTATCATCAGTCGGTCATCGTCATTGATTCTCGACGCCTAGGCATTTGACACAGTGAACAGTAAGCTCCAACACTATATTATGCAACAGGGATGGAATTTAAAGCCGTTGCTAGATAAGGCGGAGACGTGCAAAAATGTCGACTGTAACTTTCTTGGGGAAAGCACTGCTGTTAACAATTAAACACCTAATTAAGCATCTAGAGTGCATTTTTTAAAAGATCAGGGTTTGCGTAAACAAAATCGGATAGGTAAAGTTTCTTTTACCTACCTAGATCTAATTTACGCAAACGCTTATTCTTATTGCAGACTCAACTACTTAGGTCCCTACCTAAAGTAAGGTGGTATACCGTATGTATTGCATCGTGATTTATTGTATGACCTGACTGGGCTACTACGAAACACGAAACTCGAAGTTCGTGTCGTGCGGTCCCTCTAACACTTATGCTATTTAATACGAAAGCGAAAGAGACGGTACGATATGAACTTCGAGTTTCGTAGTAGTCCTGCTGTCGTGTTTCGCGCGAGTGGTGAATTAGTCTTGGCCGAAACGCGCTTATTAGGTAAACACGAATACAAGTAAATAATCACCCAAAGGATAAAACGATGTATATGATGCTCATGTGTTGAGTAAATCATCTTGAATCGATATACTTATAATTTTAGAAATAACATTTTAAGGATTATATTACTCAAACGCGTACCTACCCTTTCAACCACTTAATAAATTGTCGCCAAATTTTGTTGGTCTCGGAGCCGTAAAAGACTTAGATAAACATAAAACGTGTATGATAGCGCTTGTTGGCGAGCTGCCCGGGCGCCGTCGCGTGTTTTATCGCCGCTGACACTGACTCTCGCCAGATAATGGCCACTAAGGGCTAAATTATTACTTAATGGCACATCGAAAGATAACATCTCTTTAAAAACTTTTAGCTAAGTTTATCAAATTAAACCTACTTATTTTTAGCATATAGCGTGGGTGATATTCAAACAATACCTGTAACTAGCCCTACTTCCCACGTTAAACTACTTAGCGTCAGCGTCTTTGAATTCTAAAGACGTTATTACCTAGACCTTCATGCAGCGGCAAAACTCGGACAAGATGTCTGTCGGTCACCGCGGTATATTATGTTCTCTGTGCCGCGGTGCAAGAGGGCGTGAAATTGGCGCTTCAAGTGCTAAGCAGGTAAGCAGTCGATTATACCGCGAGCGTGCATGGGATCGTGTCATTACTGCGGATCCGACCCACGGTCAGCGGGCCGTCTTCAATAATGCCTGTTTACCTACATACATACAAATGCATTTATGCATTGCACGAAGTTGGGTTCAATGAGGCACTAATTGTAATTGTTGTCATAAATGTGTTGTTTGTTTTTATTAAGTAAGAATTACAAGCTTTTATTTAACTTTACTTCGTATATTTATTTGTTTGTTTCAAATCTTGCAAGATTATTTTGATCCACTTCTAGAGGTCGTATTAACTTGTTCAGTAAACATATGTCAAGTAGGTAAGTACATACATCGGTAAGTACTTAAACCAAAAAAACTTTTATCATTTTTTTTTTAAATCTTACTACCCGACAACAATAAAGGCGAAAAGCAGTTATTTCTTATCCTTCCAATACACACATGTTGGCTAGTTAGAACCAGTTTTATAACAGACGAAATTAGTGAAAGAATATAAATGTAAAATTCGCGAGTCGAGATAGCGGTTCCATGGTGTAATGGTTAGCACTCTGGACTCTGAATCCAGCGATCCGAGTTCAAATCTCGGTGGAACCTGCTTTTTTGTTTTTTATTTTACGCTTTTTTTTTTTTTACTTTACTTTTATTGCAAGTTGTTGTCCACGGCTTTGTGCATGGACGCACATCATCAGCAGCATCTATTGCGAGACATACTTGCCACTCAATACGAATATATTTAGGCCTCTTCACAGCATCTTGAACCGAGGCTCCCCTACAAATTTGTGGATATCTATGAATATCCACTGTTAACAGACTCTCCTAAGCAAAATGTATGCAGTTTGGGGTCATTTAATATGGTTACTGACATAATATACCAACATAAAAATAGTTTTTCATAACAATTTCAGCTTGATACCTGTATGCGTCCCTGAGAAAAACGGTCTAGACTAAACGGACAACAAAGTGATTCCATAAGGGTCCCGTTTTTTGCTTTAGAGGTACGAAAAATAAAAGCTCTTTTTTGCCGATCGTTATAATTTAAATTACATATTATATTGTCATCCAATCTTTAAAAATCAGTATATAAAAATCTAAATGTCTATGAAAATTTACTCACTAATAGAAATAGAAATATTTTTATTTGCACTTCGGAAATTAATGAGAATACATTAAAAAATTAAAACAAGTAGGTACTTACTAAGTATTTGCGAAATCGCGAATGTGTATTAGATTACTTACTGTACTGTAACATTGTTTCATAAGACAATACATTCTGTTTATAATATTTATAACATAGCTAATTATGTCGTACCTGTATATAGGTACTTGTTTTGACATTTCGGCGGTGTATTCAGAGTGAATTTTAGTAGGCAGGAGTGGGGCAGCTACCATTTAAATCATTTTCATTCCTGTTCATCTTCTTAATAACTTACAGAAGTTACTTTAAAAAGCTTTTAAGTATGATATACATTCTTCGTAAGTAATTAAATACGTGAGTAATTCGCGGAGTTCAACGCTCTCATTGCGCAACTGGCAATTTAAGTTAAGAGGTGCAATTACACGGCGGACGTCGGTCGTATTTGCTAAATAAATAAGCAATAATAGCCGCGAGTATCACGGTCAGGTGTCCCCTGATATATATATATATATATATATACTTACATAAATTATATTTTATTATGCTTCTGAGGATTCTGCACTTTGAATGGTAAATACTTGGTTATCGATGTGTGTGCGTGGCAATAGCATGTGAAAAATAAAAGCGCTAATCCCTTATTCTTTTTCATGAAATGCCTACCCGTTGCGGAGGGTTGACAGTTTTCTATGCTCCTTTTGTAATCTTCAGATTATTGGCAGTAGGTAATAGTTGCTAACCTACAGTGACCGGTTTCAGTAAAGCAAAAAAAAAGTTATAATACATAAATTCTTATAAAACAAGTAACAAACAATACCACTATTATACCTTGTATTAAATCATTGCATTCTTACTACGAGTATATTATAAAACCAGCCAATTGCAAATCAGACTCGCGCACCGAAGGTTCCGTACCTATCTCTGAATAAGCTTTCTGAATGACAGTTCTGCACCGCAAAATCCTGGTTGTTTGTAACAGGAAACACGAGGGAATTTCAAAGTGAACATCGGATTTATAATAATATATTTTAATATTTAGGTACCTAATTTATTGGTAAAATTTACTATCAAATTTCAAGTTCATAAGGTCAATTTGAATTTGGTAAAAAATGCTGAATTTGGTAACTTCTCATTCCTTTGTTACCCAATATTTTTAAAAACAAAAAATATTTTATTTATTTAGTCAATGAGCTTTTTTAGTGATTTGCTACGGCTTTGGGTCAATAAGATGTACTGTAAAGATTTGAAGACTAACTGTTTGGCAACATACGGACGTACAGGAATCCAAATATGTATGATGTTGTTTAAATTATTTTGCATGTTGTTGTGATGAACATAGACTGTTTATTAACCTAGGAAAGGGCAAAGATCCCAAGGGTCAAGAACAAAAGATACCCTCCATAAATGTTTACTTGTAATTCTACTGATCCAGGTGGAAAGGAGTGTATTCGGATATTCTGACAAGTGACAACCCTCTTCATTTATTTCTCCTTATACTTAATCTAACTGGAATATTACCTGTTTAGACATTAAAGTGGTAATAAATGTATGTATTATTTATTTACCAACCGGATAATACAGAGTGGGGTTTGAAAGCAATTAAAGTAACTATTTTTTTTTACGTAACTGGAACGCAAACGAGCAAGTGAATCTCCTGATGGTAAGAGATCACCACTGCCCATAAACATCTGCTACACCAGGGGTATTGCAGTTGCGTGGCCAACCCTAGAGACCTAAGATGGGATGCCTCAAGTGCCAGTAATTTCACCGGCTGGCTTACTCTCCATGCCGAAACACAACAGTGCAAGCACTGCTGCTTCACGGCAGGATTAGCGAGCAAGATGGTGGTAGCAATTCGGGCGGACCTTGCACAAGGTCCTACCACCTGCAACCTATTTAACCTGCCTATTTAACTAAAAGTTATTTGTAAAGTAGGCACTGTACGAGTAAGTGCTCGTGGTTAGACGACCGGATAGCCCGTGGTATAGAACCTGACTACGGAGCTTCAGATCCCGCGGGATTCCGGGTCAGGGCAAATATTAATACTTATGAAAAATACGAATCTTTGTTCACAAGCCCTTAGATGTTTAAATATTTTAGTATATTTATCAGTTACTCAACTAGTACCATAACACAAGTTTTGCCTAGTTAGGGACTAGGCCACTTGGTGTTGAGTGTCCCGTGATATTTATTTATTTAGTTGTGAGCAAAATAGAAGGATGAGTAGCTTTCTGCCAACTGATTCTAGTTGAATATGGATCAATTATCAATTATTAATACCATGGATTTGACCAACCCACTAATACTATCCTACTAATGTAGAGTGAACCGTATTATGTATACTCGAACAAACTAAATCGTGACCCTGTAGCGGAGCGTGAGATATAGAAATACGAGAAAGAACCGTCTTTGCTGGATACAAGTTTATTTCTGAACTAACTTATCTACTCATCATATTTATTTATTTCATCAATCTACTTATCATATTTAAAGCACAATACAAGTAATCTTAAATTACCTGTATTGTGTTTAAAGGCTTAGATGCTTAGACCTTAAGGAATACCACTACAACCCACTGTGGAACCTTTTCGTAGAAAAAGTCATAGTGACATCGCAATCCTTGAATTTCCTTGACAAGGGAATTTATTATAACACTTGCTGTGAGAACGTTCTACGGTAGGTCAGGAACTCAGGAATCAAATGGTTTGACTGTACCTATCTAGTTTTTCTTCCGTAAAAAAAAAACTAAAATATATAAATATAGGTTCAATTTTTTTGCGCTTGGCATGTCTTTGCTATAAAGTAAAGAAACATCTTACGTAATTACTGCTACTTGTCGGTGGGATCATTTCGCCATGTGGTTTGGACTTTCTTCATTCTTGCGTTTGTAAATATGCGAACCGTTTTATAATGGCCGCCGCTTCCACGGTATAATTACTCGTACCAAAAAACCACTAGCCAAAATTTGAACCTCATCAAAATTCTGTTCGTGATCTTCAAAATGACGTGCAACCTACACATTTTTTTAAGGATATGGTATAATTTAACAGATAGCGAAGGTTGCTTTCACTGCCATTATATGCGGTGCCTTATCCGTCTTCATTATCAGTTCGACTCTCAGAATATATTAATTTTATGGGGGGATCTATAGAGATTGGCAATTCTCTGTAAAGGCGTTCTCGCCGATCAAATTATTTTTTGGTTCACTGAGAAAAAAGCCATTAAGTACAGGAATAGTAATTTTAATATAATGTATATACTGTACATTTTCATTGGTTTATAAATAGTTAAATAAATCTCAAAGCTCTATTTCTAGAAAATGGGACAGTAGGAGGCTGTGTTGTTGACGCTTGTAATTTTTTAAAAGAACTATTTATTACGTTTCAATTACACCTGCTTTAAAAAGATTATTGTTACGCTTGCATTCAAAAATATTTTATTTCCGATATAAAATTTATAAAAAAAAGGAAACGGATTAAGAATTTATAGAGAATCATCCATTTATGACAAAAAAAATCTTTAACGTAGGTACTTAACAAACCTAGTAATTTGCCTCAAACCGATATATATTTATGTATGTTCTCAAGCCAATTACGGTGTTTCATTGGTTTTGATGATATACGAGTCACGGCGTGTAAAGTGACTAGAGGTAAAATGTATTCGGCACTGCCTTCAGGCAGTTCCCAGGGCGTCTAACGTCGACATCAACTTTGCTTTGTAGCATAACGACCCGCAGCTTATGATTTATTTATTTTCCGATATAACATTCGATCATAATTTGTCAACAGAGTGAATACCGGTTCGCGGGAGGAGGGTACGGGCGTGGTATAGGCAGCGCCTCGAGCGGCACCCGAAGCAGCGGCAAGCTATGCTCGGCGGCGTTGGTCGGGGGCGCACTGCTGGCAGCCGTCGCGGTGTTAGCAGTGGCAGCTTTGGCGTTTTACATGGGAGCTTTAAGACCCGACAATGGAGAACGTGAGTATTTTATCACTATCGGTTTAGTTACGTCTGAATTCATAAGAAAATAGTATTAGATTTATATTAAGACAAGGTTATCCGAAACGAACACATTTTTGCTAACGTTTTTATATTCGTACCTTCTTTTTTTAGTGTGGTGAAATTGATTTGTTCTAGTTTAATATTTATGTGTTCTTGTTTAGTGTTATTATTTTCTTCCTCGTAAAAAATATAACGCAAAATAAAGAATGCCATTTAATGATTAATTTAAAAAATGCCTTTCAATCTGTCTGTTTCTGTGTTTTGTTTCTGTCGTGGTGGCGTTTCTTTGGCGTTTTAATTAACCTGAGGCCTTATTGCCTAACATTTTTGACACTCGCGATCGCAATGAAATGACAGTTTTTGTATGCGAATATATCATTTGATGGCGATCGCGAATGTCAGAAACATTGGGCAATACGGCCTCTGATCTTTATGTTATTAAAACAAATTGACTTTTTTCAGCTATAATGTCATTTGAGGGCACGCTACGCGTGACCCGAGGGGACGTGTACGGCGGCGTGCCCGGCAGCCCGTCCTACCGCGAGCGCCAGCGGCGCTACGCTGCGGCACTGCGGCAGGCGCTCGCGGCGCCCTCGCCCCTGCGCCAGGCCTTCGCCGGCGCCCTCGTCACAGGCTTTGGAGACCGCCGTCTTGACGTGCACTTCAGACTATACCTGGATAGAAGAAAAATACCGAGGTACTCCTTTAACCTTGTGTCAAACAATATGACGACAAAAAAGTATAAGATGATTATTTAAATAAATCTTTTATTTTTTTTCAGTTCCGTATCAAACTTGGAAGACACTTTGAAAAATATCTTGATTCAGGATATTAATTCAAAGCACCCATCTTTTGGGCAAATAAAAATAGACACGTCTAGTATAGTTATAAAGAGGGATCTCACGCATACTTATCATTCCGAATCTTACGTCAAAGAAGCGTTGAACGATAGCATGGCTGCGAACAGTCCGAAAACGGCTCCGCCGCCGAGTAGTAAAGATAAAACCCTTCAAAGCAGAGTGGGCGTTGTTCGTAAAACCACTGTTAAACCAAATCAGTCAAATAAGAAAAGGGATCCTGACGAACCAGATATTGATATGGAAAATTTGCCCGTAGTGCAAGGAAGTTTTCAAATCACCAAAACTGAAGCTGATATTACTGAAAATAAGCAAAATTCTAGTCCACCTAGACATGATGAAAAACCAAATCTTAAGCCTGCGTCTACACCGAAGATTACTACGACGTCCACCACGACGAAAGCACCTCTAACCAAAGCTCCCACAATAAAACCATCCACGTTTAGACCATCTACAACACGACGCATTTTTACTACAACACCAAAGACCCGACCATTTACAATCACTTCTACTCTTAATGTGAAATCGAAAACAGAACCCACACCAAAAAAAGATCCTGTGAGAATTACTAACGCGTCTACAACAAGCTCAACAACAAATATCCCTTCAACTACATCCGAATTGAATCCAAACAACGTTTCACAAATATTACTAGACCTTCTTACGAACGAAAATCATTACAAAGATATACCTAAAATTGATACACTCTTTACAGTTCCACACGTTATTGATAATGAGCCATGGCGTCCTATAACTAGGCCATACTACGAGTCAACAAGCAACATCCCAGTAGTTTCTGAGGAACAACCCATCGAACCAGTAGAACAAAATGCTGAAGATAGAATCGGAATCGCAGAAGTTGTTGAAGATACATCAGTTTTAGAAAGTTTTTTGACTCCAATACCTCCTGTTAAAAATAGAGAAAAGGTAACGTACAAGCCACCAGGATTGCTGAACGTTGACCCCAACTTAGCTGCAGATGTATATGTACCAGCTCCTGGTCCAGTCTACACGAGTTTTACACTACCGACATTCGCACCACCTTTGAAAGACATGGAAACGTTAGGATCGAGTTTCCCAAAACCGCACCCGATTCCCGTAGATAAAATCAGTGCCGTAGTGCAATCTCAAGAAACCAACGAGGATGATGAAGACGATGGGAAACCGGTAGAAAGACCTCCTAAGGACAAAACAACATCTGTAACTTTAAATGTTGTCCAATTTGAGCAAAACGATAATAGCACTGAGAAAGTATCAATAGAAGGTGCGTCCATTCTCAAGAAACAACAAGATGCCAGTACAACCAGTACTTCGACAACAACCAGTACCGAGTCAACCACTGCTGCTAAAGAAATTAATTCTAGTACTACCACGAAAGTTATAGACATGCACGAAGAGAAAGAAAATACAACAAGACGACCCAATAACAAAGTATCTATTATACCCAGTACAGAGGCACCTCATCATACATGGGAACTAGTAAATACTTCGACTAATGAAAATGGTACATTCAATAAACAATCACCCGAAAAATACTACAATGACACATTACAAGCAATTATTACAAAGAACGACGCTATTTTCCCAAATACAACTCCCAAGTTTCCGGGCAAAGTATCTATTTTAAGAAATTTGACGGAAATAATTAAAAGATATACACAAAGTAGCACTACAGAAAAACCTATACTAAAAGAATTTGATGAATCTGAAAATGAGGATCGACAAAATCATAACAAAATGACTGGATCAGTTGAACTTGTACCTGAAGACGAGTTAGAGGCGACAACTGAAAAAGTTATAACATTATTGCCAGCTAAGTCTAATCTTGGCGTAAACAGGCCCTTACGACCTCGGCCGCTTATTAGAGTCGACACACCGGCAGCCGATAATAAAGAACGCAGTTTTTTTGCCAGCAACATTCGATCTCAAATAATAATCGAAAAAACTACAAAATTGACAGTAACAAACGAAGACAACGATTATGTAACACCCAAAATTTCACTGACAACGGAAGATAGCGAGAACGATACCGAAAAAACGTTTATTCTAACCAATGTCAGTGATAGTATGACAGTGGCAAATACTCCTGACGTTATCACTAGCAGTAATAGATTACCTAAAACTAGTGATGAATTAAATGGTTCTGGTGAAACTAAGAACGATAACACTATTAATCTTCCTGAAGGCACATATAGAGTCTCATATCATGTGACTGGTAGTGTCAGTAGTAAACAGGCTAATAAAACTCTCGACCTCCCCGCTTACGAACTAGCTTTGGAGCCGGATGTTGTTTTGGAAATACCTAGTAGTCAAACGAGTACTCTCACTATAGACAAGTTGAAACAACTTGCAAACCTGGCCACAATATCAGACTCACAGAATAACACTTTATTTCGCACCCCAGGAGGAGGAGTAATTTCTACAAAAGCTATACCATCCAGTTATACTTTAAACCAAGCAGGATTTAAAATTTTAACCAAAACCTTTAATAAAGCTCCACCATCCAAGCAAGATTTCGGATCAATCGATAAACTGAACTCTGAAAAGAACTTCAACAAGCTCTATTTCGAAAAACCTAAGGAAAAAGATACGATAAAGGATAATATTGAAATAGGTAAGCTATTATGAATACTATTAATTAATTACCGAGTAAACACAAATAAGAATTTCGTCAGTCATCTGAACTAAAACGCTAAAAACTATAAGTAACTTTCTTTTTTTCACTCAGTTTCTCTATCTCTGGTAAAAAAGGCACTGAGTCCGCGTGGGGATTGTTGGCCAAGCTCTCTTATGTGAAGAGGGGTCCTGTGACATCAATAGACTAAGACAATGAATGAAATAAATAAATGTGTTTGTATTTCATTTCATTACAATTAATTACATGCAGTTCGTAGAAAATATATTTTAAAATGGGATGGAACAGTGGGTATATAAAATACACCTAATTTCAAAGTAAGCAATTATGAACTATTGTTGTACAAAGCCTTTGTGTTCCCATTGTAAAGCCTGACCGCCTCATATCATCAGATAGCAATAAAAGATGCTAACTAATGGGAACGTTCATTGAATCAGTTACGTTTAGCTAGGTTTAATTAAAATTATTTATTATAGAAATTTGCATTTATGGAACAATAGGTATAGGTAGAGTCATTCACGATAACGCGTACCGTGATTCTTATTACTATGTCTTTATGGCTAATGTTGTCAAAATAACGCGTCTTCGTGGATGGCAATAGGTATACTATTATTATAACCATAGCCAAGTAGCGCTTCCTATCTTTTTTTTTAATTCACATCTTGTATTTCTACTTTTCTACCTAACTATGATACTGTCGGAGTACCTATACAATGGAAACACAACTCCTATCTAATGTTACAATATAACAATAAAGATTAATTGGAGATGTAAGCCGATAAGATCCCGTTAGAAATGGGCATCAGTTGATGCATAACTATAAGTACTTGACGTTCCTGCTTTGTTCTCATTAAAAATTGGTTTACTCAGTGGGTCAGTAACCCAGCAGTGACTAGAATCATCCGCTCTACCACGTTTTGTTTGTCACTGTAGATCAGATAAACTACTTAACTTAAATGAACTAAACTAAGAGAATGTCATGATAAGTTTGTTCTCGATTATGTATTTCAAAATTTGGGCTCAGTCTTGGATATTTTATTAATGATTATTTATCTATAAAAATATATGTTTATCAGTACACAGAGTAGGTAGAGTCGAACAAACTGATTCATGCAAAGTCAAAGTTATAAATATCTATACAGCCATAGCGTCAAATATATTATGTATATGCATAGATCAACCAAGGTTAGTGGCATAAAATGTATATAGATATTTTTGACGTCTTGGTAACATACATGTATTTATGCCCTTGACTGTATCAGGGTGGAACCTTTTAATAATCAATTTCACTATGATGTCGTATGGATGTCGTTGACGAAAGTATGGGATGTCAATATGACATTATTTAATAGCACAAAGGTTTCACCCTAGTGCATGATTCAATTTGTTCCACTGTACAAGCTTTGCTTAGTTTGAGAGTTCGGTACCTATTTATTTATTTATACTTCTTTTAATTTTTTCGCCTGCGCTTTAAGATGTTCAGCGGTTGTAAGTGTAAGCACAGTATATTATATAAGCTAAAACAGTATGGAAGCTACGAAGCTGCGATCGAAACGAACACACTCACACAGACGCGCGCTCTACACGGCCTCTAAGGGGGTCTCGCGGTACTGTAGTACCGCGCCGTACCTCAGAGGCCGTGTAGAGCGCGCGTTTGTGTGAGTGTGTTCGTTTCGATCGATTTGTTCGTTGCTTCCATACTGCTTTAGCTTATATATATTTCCCATTCTTCTCCTATCGGAGGTTGGACAACATCATGGCAATTCTAATTTTGGAGGCCGCTGCTCTAAACAAGGACGTGGTACTGCAGTTGAACCAGTCTCGGAAATTCTTCAGCCACGAGTGTGTCATATGTATACTGTGTCGTAAGCACGTTTATTATCTGTAGAGGAGTGCGACAACGCGACCATGTTCCGGTGCGACGGCGGGTCGTGCGTGCCGCTGACGTCGCGCTGCAACCGGCTGCTGGAGTGCGCGGGCGGCGCCGACGAGCGCGGCTGCTCGTGCGCCGACCAGCTGCGCGCCGACCAGGCCGCCGCCAAGATCTGCGACGGCGTCGTCGACTGCTGGGACTACTCTGATGAGAATCAGTGCGGTAAGGGTATTTCCACGAGCGTCCCAACCGCTGTCAGTCCCTTGCCAGAGATTTTAAGAATTGGAAGACAGATTGTTTTTTAATTATGACGTAAATAGCTTCTGTACTCAGGCCAGAATCTATTTCAATACAAAAATCAATGCATATGAATTATTTACTTCTTAATATAAACAGCTAATGACTGACAGCGGTTGGGACGCTCGTGGAAATGCCCGTAACTAACTTGTACCGTCTATTGAGAACTAGTACATTATGCAGCAACATTCGGATTAGATTTGCTGAGACTTCACTTCTGAAAATGTGAATGCTAGTCCCTTAGAAAATAAAAAAAAAGTTAAACGAAATTTGGTATGCAGATAGCTGGATCTCTTTTTTCTGGATTTTCCAGAGTGGTGTTCCCCGGGGCAGTACGTGTGCGCGAACGCGCGGCAGTGCGTGGAGCAGGCGCGCGTGTGCGACGGCACGCCGGACTGCCCGCTCGGCGACGACGAGAAGAGCTGCGTCGCGCTCGCCGACGACCTCGACGACAACGAGCTCGTGCCCTACAACGAGGAAGGTGGGCAGCTGACTCAAAAGACGGATCCAGGGGGGTCATGGGGGTCATGAAAAAAAATTGTTTATTTAGAAAAGGACACTTGTTACAGCACATGTAATTTATCTATCAGACTCCAAACTAGGCTGAGCCTGTATCTTGGTACCCATGACCATCCATCACAGCCTATATACGTTCCACTGCTGGGCACAGGCCTCTTCTCAGAAGAACAGGGCGATGTGAAAATGCTTAAATGCTTTATGCATACTTTCCGTGAAAAGTTATGTGGGGCTCTATCATTTTAGGGAGCATACCCACTAAAAACAAATCGGCGTTTGTCCACTCTGCCGTTATGGGATGGGATCGCGGACATTTAAACATGACGTTCCCCGACCTACCTGGGTGTTGGACTGGTTCTAGAACAACAGTATGTAGGTACATATTTAGCTAAATCGTTGATTTTAATAAAATGTATATATTTCTACGATAAAATAGGAGAAGTATCTCCTGGCTATAGAATTTCTCGACCCCCTTCCCACTCTGCCTTGGTTACAAAGCTGGATCCGCCCTTGACGAGTTCTTGATGCTATAATACAGATGATCGAAGGCGTTGCCAGAATTACACTCTTATCTTGCGTGGTATCCAATAGAAAATAAGTTTCATGAAGTTAGACTTGTGTCCAAAAAACAGCTCCCAATGAAATGAAACGAGGAGCAAAGCGAAATGCGTGCGAATGTTGATCCAGATCTACACCCATACTTCTCGTGATTCGCCTAGCGACTCATCTCGTCACTCGCGCGAGTATGAATGCTCTATGCAGATTTGTGAGTCGTTGTGCTGTGTCAGGATACGTGATGGTGCGCAAGCGCGGCGTGTGGGGCCGGCTGTGCGTGGACAGCTTCGCGGAGGTGGTGGCGCGCGCCGGCAGCGCGCTGCGGCTGCCCGACCTCGGCCGCGCCGTCTGCAGGGCCATGACCTTCCAGTGAGTTCAACACACCTCATGTTCTTATTGACACTTCTTACTGATAGAAAAAATAATGCCTAAAATCATTTAAAGCAGTTTTATTTCTTTTATCTACACCCATACACTAAATCCTCCATTATGCGTTCAAAAACCATAGATAATGACCAGGATTACGACATTATGAACACGGCAGTATCGTAATAGTCATAACGATACTGATATCAGTATCGTTATGAGATTCCATACATCATTACAGCGATGGGGCGGTGCGCGCTGCGCAGGGCGGACGGGCAGCAGCAGGTCGTGGGGCGCGCACTGCACCGGGCGCCTATATATTACCTAGTTTATTACCTTTAGTATTAGTTATATTACCTAGTTCTCGTTCATGCAGGTCATTTTCAATGGTTCTTGAATACATGATAGAGGATTTAATATATGGATGTAGATAAAATATTGTATGCAACTGTACGTAATTAGGCCTTAAAACACTCATGTGACCCTATTAATATATGATATTATAAGGGTCCTTAAAACCACACTCGTGTTTTAAGGACCCTTATTACGATACAGTTGCATAAAATACTATTAAAAAATGAAATAACAACGTTTCCTTTTTAGCAAGCTTTAGAGCAAATTCTCCTATCTTCAGTATTGCTAGTACAGTCCAGTCGGTGTTAAAAATTTCCACCTTTTATAGAGTAACAGCAAAAAGTTCTATCTATTTTACGAACATCTCAGTGCCATCGTGTTTTTACTTTAAACTTGTTCAAGCATCAGATATGCTTCATATGCTATATTGTGAGGAGCCTCAATTTGCCTCAAGTAGAGGCTGTTTAAATGGATACGTGCATAACGAGTCTCATCACACTGGCGATTTGCGGGCAGCGAAATCGTTGCGTGCTCGCGACGAAAGCTTGCAGGCTCTCTTCGCTTTCAATACGGTCCTAAATCACCAGCGTATAAGGCTCTAACGGGTGACACTATTTCCCGGCCCGGATAATACCGACATGGAAATACAGACGCAGATATGGAGATACAGATGGAACATGACTTTGTATGGGCTTGTACAGTCACCAGCACCAATATCTGATGCAACAAGCGTGCAAAAATATCTGACACGTCCATCCGGCCCCAGAAATAAGAGTCATATCAGATATTTATGCACGCTTGTTGCATCAGATATTGATGCTGGTGACTGTAGTGTACACGAAAAATTGGAGAGTATTTCCCTGTCGGTATTACCCGGGTCGGAAGTAGAGTCACCCGCTCTAACATCTCCTCGTGTCAGGAGCGTGGGCTGGGCGCGCGAGGCGCGCTCGGGCCGGGCGGGCAGCCGCGCGGGCTACTGGGAGGTGTGGCACGACGCGGCGCGCGCGGCCGACGCGCGGCTCTCGTTCCGGCGCGCCGCGTGCGCGCGCGGCCGCGCGCTGCGCCTGCGCTGCCGGGACCTCGACTGCGGCGTGCGCCCGCATGCCGACGCGCAACAACCGAGGTAATTTTGATCATGAAACTGACGTGCCACTCACTCAGAATTATATTGTACCGGATAACTCGCGTCTTAAATCGAGTTTACTTGTAGCCCTTCCTAGGAGCAACGCGACTCAGCCGCTGCTGCAACACTCGCTACGAATTAGCCCGAAACATGTCGCGCTAAACTTGATTTAAGATGTGTTATACAGTATATAAGCATCATTACAAATTATAACCATTAAATAAAAATTAAAAAATTAAAATTAAATCAAACAATGAAACAAAATTAAGACAAAACAATGAAACAAAATAATAATTAAACTACAGTTATCCGGTATAATATCATTTAATATGAACTTAGGTAATGAATATTTTTGGTTACTAAAATTCTTAAGATATTTTTATGAGAGGGAGACTAACGAGCATGCGGCTCATCAGCTGATGGGAAGTGATCACTACCGCCCATATATACTAACCAGCAAGTACCTAAAGTAAATTTTATGCCAGCCTTCCACCGCGAGCGGAGCGGACTCTACACAGACTCAATTTAACTTAAGTACATGGTTCAGCTGGATGGAAGTATCTATGAGCTTGATCATTACAAGTCAAATTTAGGCCTTTTGGAGTGCGCTTCGCTTGCATTGCACTATGGCCAGTGAGTTATTTGAGAAATAGACAAGTAAGCATGTAAAGGGTATAGCCGTGTAAGGATGGCGAAACTGCCTTTGACGAGAAAGTGGTTTTCCTTTGGCTCGGATAATTGTCTTTACATACGTTGTAATTTGACCAAATTTTAGCCCCAAAATGGGCGTGGTTTTTGAGATAATTAAAAAAAAAGGAAAATCGTTTTTATTTTTTATTTACCAAACTAGTGGCCCGATTTTCACGAAATTTTTATATATTGTGTAGAAAATTAATAGCGTTTTTTTCTAAAAAAAAAATCCAAATAATTTTATATTTAAGTAAAAAAAAATCATTTTTTTAATATTCATAAATTTTTTTTTTTTACTTGCGAGGTGGCGACACCTACCAATATCAGATATATTATGACCCATTTAATACTCTAATACATATATTTTTTTCAAAAACATTCATTTGGATCATCAGGTTAAAATAAGCGAATTTGTAACATCTCATACAATGCATAGCCTTCCCTTTACTACGTACATGGGCGTTTTCAAAAAAAGTTTTTGAAATGACTTTTTTTTAGAAGTGGATGAAATTTGGTATTCCTGCTCAGAATCAGGAGCACTTTCGATTATAATAGGAGAAAAAAAATGTCTCAATATTTTTTATTCCATTACGTTACCGTTTTCATACGCGTATCTGTGGCAGTAGTGTAATGGATAACACAAAATTATATGAAAAACCTGGGACACTTTTTTTCCCATTGCAATCGAAAGCGCTCCTGATTCTGATTAGGAATACCAAATTTCATCCACATCTGACAAAAAAGTCATTTCAACATCTTTTTTTTGAAAAAGCCCACCTACGTAACATAGGATTCAATAGTAGGGTGGGTTGAAAAAAAAAATTTTTTTTTATTTTCTTAGCATGGGGGTAGAATTTGTACCTTATGAAAAAAGAAAAATATTGAAAAAAAAAAATTTACTTAATATTTTGAGGTGGCCCACTCCCTTTTAAAATTAATAATCTATTAAATGAAGTAGTACCAAAAAAATATATGAAAGGTGTTCTAGAACCTGTAGGGTCTCCCCTCGAAAGCCAATTGGAAATCAAAAGTAAAAAAAAAAATATTTTTCTATTATTTTTGTAATTAATGTAAAAAATCAAAAAATGACTTCTTTTTTTTGTATTAAAATGAAAGTTATAAGTAAAAAAAATCACAATCGACAATTTTTAGACGTCTTCCACGATGTTTGACCGAAAAAAAATTTTTTTGTTGGAACTACCTCATTTGATAAATTATTAATTTTAAAAGCGAGTGGGCCACCTCAAAATATTAGATAAAAAAATTTTTTTTTTTGAAAAATTTTCTGTTTTCATAAGGTACAAATTCTACCCCCATGCTAAGCAAATAAAAAAATTTTTTTTTCAACCCACCCTACTATTGAATCCTATGTTACGTAGGTGGGCGTTTTCAAAAAAAAGATGTTGAAATGACTTTTTTGTCAGATGTGGATGAAATTTGGTATTCCTAATCAGAATCAGGAGCACTTTCGATTGCAATAGGAAAAAAAAGTGTCCCAGGTTTTTCATATAATTATGTGTTATCCATTACACTACCCCCACAGATACGCGTATGAAAACGGTAACGTAATGGAATAAAAAATATTGAGACATTTTTTTTCTCCTATTATAATCGAAAGTGCTCCTGATTCTGAGCAGGAATACCAAATTTCATCCACTTCTAAAAAAAAGTCATTTCAACAACTTTTTTTGAAAACGCCCATGTACGTAGTAAAGGGAAGGCTATGTATTGTATGAGATGTTACAAATTCGCTTATTTAAACCTGATGATCCAAATGAATGTTTTTGAAAAAAATATATGTATTAGAGTATTAAATGGGTCATAATATATCTGATATTGGTAGGTGTCGCCACCTCGCAAGTAAAAAAAAAAAATTTATGAATATTAAAAAAATGATTTTTTTTTACTTAAATATAAAATTATTTGGACTTTTTTTTTAGAAAAAAACGCTCTTAATTTTCTACACAATATATAAAAATTTCGTAAAAATCGGGCCACTAGTTTGGTAAATAAAAAATAAAAACGATTTTCCTTTTTTTTTAATTATCTCAAAAACCACGCCCATTTTGGGGCTAAAATTTGGTCAAATTACAACGTATGTAAAGACAATTATCTGAGCCAAAGGAAAAGCACTTTCTCGTCAAAGGCAGTTTCGCCATCCTTACACGGCTATACCCTTTGTGTAAATAATTGATGTTGCCTCCCTCAAATTTCTGCAAAAAGAGTGACTATACCACACACTGATTACGAGGGTCAAACTGAAAGTTCTTAGAAAATCAAAAACTGAGCAAACTAGCAAGTTATTAGTTTTATTATATCTTTTCAAAATAGTGTCCATTCACATCAATACACCGCTGCATCCGATGGAACCACTGAGAAAAGCACTTAGCCCACTCGTCCTTAGGGGTCTCTTCGACGGCCTTTTGAAACGCACCCACTGCTTCCTCGGTGTTCATAAAAAGTTTTCCTCGAAGTTTTTCTTTTGTTTTCGGGAATAAATAAAAATCGCAAGGTGCGAGGTCGGGGCTATACGGCGGGTGACCCAGTAATTCCACGTCTGACGTCATTAAATAGTCGATCGTTCGCCTGGCGGTGTGCGACGAGGCGTTGTCGTGGTGAAGAAGGATCCTACTTCGAGGTCGCTTCTCCCGAACTTTTTCCAATACAAGTGGCAAACAATTGTTAGTGTACCACTCTGCAGTAACTGTTTTTTGATCCTCTAAAACAATTGTCGCATAGTGACCTGTCCTTCCGAAGAACGAGGCCACCATCTTTTTTCCCACGCTTCGACCTCTCTTCACTTTAGTTGGCAACTCCTCGAAAGGAAACACCCATTGAGCAGACTGTCTCTTGGTTTCATAACAGTAAACCCAGCTTTCGTCACCCGTAAGTATGTCGAAAACAGCATTTGAGTCACCTCCGTTAAATCTTTGAATCATTTCACGGCACCAATCAACCCGACGGAGTTTTTGGGCCTCGGTCAAATTATGAGGTATCCACCTCGCACAAAGCTTCCTGACCGCTAAATGTTCATGGAGGATTTTATGCACTTGACTCATACCGATGCCTAAGCTTGTCCGAATCTGCTGATACGTCACTCTTTTGTCAGTCTCTATCATACGCTGCACAACACTGATGTTATTTTCAGTCGTCGCCGTAGAAGGCCGTCCCTCACGCAGATCGTCGGTGAGATTAGTGCGACCACGTTTAAACTCATTAAACCAGTTGTAAATGGTCGCACGAGATGGGGCTTCATCATGAAAGGCCAATCGAAGTCTATCATAGCTTTCTTGTTGACTTAAATGACATCGAAAGTCATAAAAAATCATTGCACGAAAATTTTCGCGAGTTAAATTCATGTTGACGTGACGCAGACAATTTTCAATTTGCCGCCAAATCATAAAACAAATGACAAATGAATGAAATACATACTCAATAATATTGGCAAAGAGTTCCATTTTCAAAATTTAAACTTACTTTTTTATTATATTGTTTACAAGTGGCCAGTTCTAAAAACTTTCAGTGTCGCCCTCGTATAAGTACAAAATTTGCGTAAAACAGCTTTCATATTTTTTTACGTAAAAGAGTTAGTTTCTTAACTAAGCGGTGGTAGGAATAGTCCGCATTGATATCTGCCAGCAGACATGCAAAAATATCTGACACCTCCTTCCGGCCCTAGAAATAGAGTCGTATCAGATATTTATGCGCGCTTTTTGTGTCAGATATTGGTGCTGGTAACTGTACGTAGCTATGTTTCATCAAAATCAGTTTAGCTATTTTGAGATATTGCACTTTGAAATGACAATGTTGGGATTTCGATTTTCTATCTTTGTTAGGGTATTGTATTCTGTGGTTGGTACCATCCACGGAGGGTTTAAACCTAAAACACACAGGATTGCACCGGGTTGGGAGTGCGGGGGGCCTATTCACGAGCCTACTCGAATGTATAAACAACAATTTATTGAATCAGGCGTTACTTTGCGGAGGTCCATATCAATGAACTAAAAGATTTTCTTTGCTCACCCGCGACCTTAGGATAGCTAAGTCTATGCAAATTATGCGTGTTCATGCAGTTCCTCCACCTCCACACTGTACGAACACACACAAATTACACAAACCCATCTATCACCACCACCACTATACACTGACGCGTTTCGAACTCAACCAGAGCTCATCCTCAGAGTGACACAACCGTACACCATGCTACCAGTTGTTAGACTAACAAACCACCACCACTGTTTTAATTTGCCAAACAAAACAAAAAAACAAAAAACTACCCGCAAAATATTTATAAATTTTTAAATGTGATACAAAACTACCTTGATTTTTTAATTTTATTTATTTATTGTCAAGGCATGTTTAATAACTACCGATGCTAAAATTAGACCCAAGCCGTAGCAAGGGAGATGACACTAAATTTATTTGCTCATTAATAATAGACCCCATACTGTTGTACCTAATTATCTCCATACATTCTAACACATCGAGACGAAACCCCTTGTCACAGTAATGTAACACTTCATACGAATCTGAGTCCGATATAGAATGATTTAATTCCAACAAATGTTTAGCAAAATTAGACCTATCAGGATGCCCGTTCCTATATGCCGATACATGCTCTTTAAACCTAGTATTAAAACTGCGCCCGGTCTGACCTAATAATAATAATAAAATAAATAATTCGCATAATTTGCATAGACTTAGCTATCCTAAGGTCGCGGGTGAGCAAAGAAAATCTTTTAGTTCATTGTATAAACAACATCACACCGTGGCGGGCGCGGGGCGATTCGTACGCGTGCGCCTCGCTGTGATATTGTTTATAAACACAGCCACGTAAATAGGCCCTCCGCACTCCCGACCCGCTGCCAACCTGTGTGGTTTCCGCTTTAAGAGCGTTTATACCTGTTGAGTTGGCAACGTTGCATTTTTTTAGTTTTATTCGATTATTCCATAAAAATTGAATGAAAATTAAAAATGTAGTCTTATAGAACACTTCTTAATAAGTATATTTTGTTTAATTCAACGGATGTAACAAACCAATTCAAATTAATTTCAAAACAACGCAATATCCGCAACATAACTAGCCTTCGTCAACATAACTTAATAAGTTAATGTGTCTACTCCAATAATTATTCGTGATACTTTTATATTTTTTAAAACCGAATTAATGTTTATAAACTGTTTTTGAAGAAAATAAAAGTCCGATAACGAATAATTATTGGAATAGACACATTAACATATATTAAGAGGAGTTCTATCAGACCACATTTAGAATTTTCATATAAAGCCCCTTGCAAAAAAACGGCCACCTATGGTTTTTCAGATTTTTAGGCATTGAAGCTTAGAAAGTAAGCTTTCATGCACATAAAATACAAAAACCATAGGTGCTCGTTTTTTTTGCAAGGGGGTTTATATGGAATAATCGAGTTAAACTAACAAACAAGCAACGTTGCCAGCTCAGCAGGTATAAACGCTGTTAACGTTGGGCGCGGGTGTAGTAATCGCGTGCGCTGGGGCAGGGTGGTGGGCGGCGCGGGCGCGGCGGCGGGCGCGTGGCCGTGGCAGGCGGCGCTGTACCGCGACGGGGACTTCCAGTGCGGCGCCACGCTCATCGCGCCCACCTGGCTGCTCTCGGCCAGCCACTGCTTCTACCAGTTAGTATACATCACACTTACCTACCTAATATAAGTACCATACTCTTACCTGTAACAGCGCGCCGTTGTTGATAAAACAACTTGAACATGTACTGTACCCCTCTTGCAAGCACCTAGTACCTACTAGGTATTTGTGCCTAAGATTCGTGCGAATAAATTAAAGTTAAGATTGGTATGCAATACATACCTACTATGTATATGTACGTATGTATGTAAATACTTTATTGTACATAAAACACAAAATAATAAAAAAAGAAAACTACATACCAAAAGAGTACAAAGGCGAACTTATCCCTTATTTTTTTATTTCAACTCCAAATTTTGTTACTTTTACCATGGACAAAGTATAGTACTCTATTTCATCCATGCTTTTACGGTCATCCTATAAAATCCTTTTTTATGGAAATAAAAAATACAAAAAAACTCCAAAAACCAATCTTAATTTGACTGTTTAATAGCGATATCTCTTGTCCGGGTGAGCTGTTAGTTCCAATGAAGTGCTGAAAGTTTCTCGATGAGGGTTAAAGCATAGATGTCGTTAGTGTCGCTGCTTAAGTGACTAAATAAGAAGCAAAGAAGCTGAGATGTGGTGCATAGGAGAAATTTGTGTCTGTACTCCCTGTCTAGTGTGGCAACCGCCTACTTCCCGGCCTCAGTAATATACTACACTCAGGGACAAATTTAGAGGAACGCAAAAAAGAACTGGAACATTTATTTTTATTTTTTTCTATTTTTTCTGGTCAAGCATTAAGTATGCGTCATGCTAATTTTTTTATGCTTTCCTCTAAATTGGTCCCTGAGTATATTATAAATAATTAAATTAACGTTTGTATGAGCAGAGCGGAGGACGCGCACTGGGTGGCGCGGCTGGGCGCGCTGCGGCGCGGCGCGGCGACGCGCGGGCCGGGCGAGCGCGCCGTGCGCGTGCGCGGCGTGGTGCTGCACCCGCGCTACGCGGCGCGCGGCTTCCGCAACGACATCGCGCTGCTGCGCATCGCCGCGGCGCCGCTGCACGCGCGGCTGCGGCCCGCCTGCCTGCCGCCGCCGCGCGCGCCGCCGCCCGCCGGCGCCTACTGCACCGTGCTCGGCTGGGGGCAGCTCTACGAGCATGACCGCGTCTTCCGTGAGTAAAAAAAAAAATACCTCGTTGACTTTCTTGCCGGATTCTTCTCAACAGAGGTTTTTTCCGAACCGGTGGTAGATTTTTTTGACTTTCATAAGTGCTTATCATAGCCTAAATTGAATAAAGAGATTTTGACTTTGACTTTGAGTACACTGCCGCTTATTACAGTTGGCTATACTTCATTTCATTTAGGGGCTGTTTCACCATCCATTGGTTAGTGTCAAATGACAGTTAAATGTAATGCCGTCTCCGTCTATTCGAACAAAACAAACAGCGACGGCATCACATTTAACCGTCAGTTAACACTAATCAATGGATAGTGAAACACCCCCTTAGAATTAGAAACCACAGCAACATTATATTGCGGGTCGTGAATTGTAATCTCTTAACAATTTGATTTGTACTAGAATAACAATTAACGACACGCAAATAAAGTGGAACTAAATCAGTTTTATTTTGCGGCTTCCAGACTATTGTACCGGACTATTTGCTAGGTAAGAAATACTTGACCAGCCAGACGCAATATATATAATGTTATTGTGGTTTCTAATTCTAAATTAAATGAAGTATAGTCAACTATAGCATAGAATAAGAATAGAATAGAAGATTTATTTGCATAGAATAAGTAGTTACATCAACTGTCATTACATTTGATTGATTTGATTTTTACTGTTGGATTTGTGGCATTCGAAAATGGCGGATGTAGTCTAATATATAATTTTGCTTTTTCTGTTTTTTTGGCTGGTTGAAGTATAATTTTGATAGTGTTTTATGCGGCGATTAAGCTTAACAGTGAACAGTGATCATAAAATTCTATATTGCTCTCGTGTCTGACATTTTTTAATGTGCAAGTTGTCTCCACGTGGTTTCTGGAATTTTACTATCAAGTTGCAAAAACTACGGCTACCGAACAACGTCCCTCTCAAAGAGAGTACCTTGACACTGGCGAAATTGTCCTAATAAGGACAGAAAGCCATTTTTTAAAAGAGAAGAAGATTTTTACTGTTGATTTTGTCATTTGATTTGTTTGTTATTCGATTTGATATTGAAGTTTCACCATCTAACTCATCGGCCCATTAGCTCAGTTGGTTAGAGCGTCGTGCTAATAACGCGAAGGTCGCGGGTTCGATCCCCTCATGGGCCACTTCTCTTTTTGCATGTTTTCGTTCTGCAAATATTTTAACTTACGTGACACTGACACAAAGTGACACTGATATCAGCCCGCGATAAGATTTATTATAAATTCTTAACTATTTAATCCGATGCCACTGTTCATACAAAAAATTGATATGATTATATTTTAAGTGATAATCTCACTGTCCCTAGCTTAAGCTACATACAATTGTAAATAAACTCTTCCTTTTTTGAAGTCGGTAAACAAATAAAAAATGATAGTAACGTATCTGATGACAGCCAACAAAGTGACGGTCACAACTCTACGCCGTTAAAAGTAGAGTCGTGTTCAGATATTTTTGATCAAATTTTTGCACACAAGTTTATGAATTCGACTGTATCTACGAACCACACTCCATATTCAATATGAATAGGTATTAAAGAGTCATCTAGCTTGAAGTGTTTCACTCGCAGTTTCCTTGAGACACCCAGAGATAAAATCTACGGTGAACTCCGAAATGTTTTGTACTTCGAGTCTCATCTACCTGCGAAGTTAAGAATAGGTTGATGTCACTTGAAGCACCTTGATATAGTAAAGTGGCTTTTGTTTAACTGTAAGTAACTGACTACCTGTCATAAATAAAATATTTTTTTCTCAAGACTGAGAATTCTCATCAGCTTCACGGGATTTAGGTATAGGTACGCCTAGTTTATTTATTTACTTTAAGTATATTCATTAAATAATCTTTAATCTCTTTTTAAAATGTTTTCTCTGTGCAGGAGGTAAGTATATACGCTACTATTGTAAAGTTGCTTACGTGTGGCGTTACATTCTGCATTCTTTCTATGCCTATCTAGAAAATCAAACCTTTGTAGAGTAGGTAACTGAGTTAAGGATAATAGGTGATTCGGAAGACGTGAGCAGGGTAGGACTAACCCTACAACCACCCTACAACCCTCAATAGGTAATTGATATGGTTCATTCACATCATATTCAAGTAAATGAAGCTATGAAGCTATGAAGCTTCTTCTATATTCCTTGACGTCGCTTTGTAATTTGTATTGACATTGTTTCCTTAATTAATGTACCTATTCATGTAATTTTTTGTTTTTTTTTTGTTTTTGTAATTAATGTGTGAGTGTTTTGGTTTCGTACTGCTTGCATGTGTTTTATTCAATAAATAAATAAATAAATAAAACCCCTTTTAATAGCAGAGTGACCATGCACTTTAGTAATTTTTTTAATACTTCTTGTTTTGAAAAATTCAATATAAATATAAATAGTTACTACCGTTAATTTCAATAATATCTTCCTAGGTACTGGTAGGTACGAGTAACTGAATCCGGTAGAACTTGGTCTCGCTTTTTTTGAGGGGTGACTCAATCTGTCAATGTCGTTACAGCGGACACGCTACAAGAAGTGGAGCTGCCGGTGATCTCGACGGCGGAGTGCCGGCGGCGCACGGCCGCGCTGCCGCTGTACCGCGTCACCGAGGACATGTTCTGCGCGGGCTTCGAGCGCGGCGGCCGCGACGCCTGCCTCGGGGACTCCGGAGGCCCGCTCATGTGCCAGGTAACACAAACCCAACCAACTCGTAGCCTATTGCTGATACTGTAGTCAATAGTCGATTTTTAGTGCTCCATAATCAACTCCGTCCACGGCTAAGCTCAGAGACCGCTAGTACTAGAAAGTTGTAATTTAGCACGAAATTTACATATCCATGACAGTCAGGCCGACAAAGTGGTTAAATACAAAAATTAAAAAAAATGTTTTAGGGTAAGTAATGAACTAAAAGAATTTCTTTGCTCACACGCAACCTTACTTCACCTTAGGTATCCTTAGAAAAATATACTTGATTTTTTCGTAATGGCTGCGGAACCCTATCTTGGGCGTGTCCGACACGCTCTTGGCCGGTTTTTTTAGGCAAAGATTATTTTCCCAACCACCATTAGCTTTATTAAACCCTCACTTAAGTAAATCTAGGATCAGAATTATTCCCCACCAGGAATAAAACTTTTCTTACGCGTAGCACGTAAGTTTGCTTGAGAATTATTAGTAGTTTATGAGTAAATAGCAGCGTAAGGTATAAAATATACCTAAACTTGGAAGATTCCGTATACAATAGGAAATCCTTAGAAAAATATTACTTAATTTTTTCGTAATGGCTACGGAACCTTATTTTGGGCGTGTCCGACACGCTCTTGGCCGGTTTTTATTAGTAATTACTGTTTACGAAGCTGACGACCTAAACGGTACCTATATACTGATTAGTGAAGTTTAGGCGTTCCATATTTATTTCTTGCAATTATGGGAATAATAGGATATCATTATTAACTAGGTACCTATGTGATGTGTCACTACCAAAAAGGGGATAGACTATAAAAAAGGAGCAATCATTAATCACGTGGTGGAAAGCACCCTTTCTCCCATTTTTTAAAGACGGGTTGTAGGCACGTATCATTGGCAGAGCTACAGACTGGATAACATTTTGAATTCGCTTTATTTTGTTTTCCTCCTTATATTAAAGGCGAAAGTCTGTGTGTGCTTGTATGTTTGTTACTCCTTCACGCTAAAACGGATAGACGCATTTAGATAAAATTACGTACGTAGATAGATGGACGTCTGGAATAACATACAGGCTAATTTTTATCCCGATATTCCCACGGGATATGGATAAAATCTTGAAAATGATACCGCTGGGCTTAGTCTTGGAATTCTGGTCAATTTTTCTTAACACAACCTCATTGAAGACCACGATATAAATTTTGGGAATTCCCAGGGTAATTTTGTAAAATTCCGTAACTACCAGATCGAATAGTTTACGCGTGCGAAGCCGCGGGTAAAATCTAGTATTTAATAAAAGTCGCAATGTATTCTAGCTATAGGTACTGTGAAGATTTATCAAATTTCTACAGAAACAACTAATTTAATACACACCTACGTTGAAAAATTTAATCCCTGCATGTACTCGTACCTACCGCTCTGTTACATCGTAAATAATGTACTAGGGTGCTGTTTCCGGCTAATTGCTCAAAAATATATATACTCTCAAAAAAAAGAGAATGAGCGAAACACAACTCCAACAAATTACGGCGTATCCGGTGAGCCGATTGAGCCGCTCACAAAGCCGTAAACTTTTATAATATGTAGGTAACGAATTCCAATTTCCTTCCTCTGGGGACGGAAAAGTTTGTATTTAGTAACGCGTAATCACAAAAGCTGAGTTATGTTTATTTCCGCCTACGCTCCGACGTCGTATTATAAAAATGTTGTTTACGTCATGACATATGGAAGTGTTAGCTACTCTAATAGGACTTACTACGAATTTTTCTTTGTTTATTTTTTGAGATAAGTAGTTGAGGAAAATTCATACTTGTAGAAATTTATTTGGCAATTTGCAATGAGGTTTCACTCAATAGTGGTACGCGATTTAGTTTCTTCGACTGTACTGTGGTACCGGTTGAATCCATAACCTCGTCGTCATCATCATCATATCAGCCCACCTGTTCATTTATTATTCAAGTGTGAATACATGTTATATAGCATCAATTTATAACATTTCAGGAGGCTGACAACAAGTGGTACATCCACGGCGTGACGAGCAATGGTTACGGCTGCGCGCGCGCCAACCGACCCGGAGTCTACACGAAGGTGTCTAATTACATCGACTGGATAGACAGCGTGATCGCCGCGCACACGCCACACAACGAAACCGACGACGACTCCGAAGATTTCTATGATGACTTAGAAGCAGCGGAGAACAGGCGAGCGACGCGAGTGGACTCGTGCCGCGGCCACCGCTGCCCGCTCGGCGAGTGCCTGCCGCCCTCCAGCGTCTGCAACGGCTTCCTGGAGTGCTCCGACGGCAGCGACGAGTGGCAGTGCGCCACGATACCGACGAACACTTCCACTCCACTCGATCCCGATTGATAACAATTCATAGTTCTAGTGTAGGTTAGTTGTGACTTACTCCTAAGCCAGTACTTAATGTAGAGATAACTTTTCTTGAATGCGACTGATATTTTAATTAGATAATATTGTTTTATAAATGTCGATTAGATATAAATTGTAAAGACCGATGTCGAGCTCGACTAAGTTCAGTCCCATTTTCCATTTTTGCTGTGCTGCTGAAATATTTGACTATGCCATATTTATATTACTTATTACTTGGGTATTACTTGTAAATATAGCTTTTAACATTATTTTACCCAAACTGTTGTTTTGTTAACCACTTCATGACAACTTTAAAATTGTAAACTATTTATTTGAAATTCATGGCTAACCTTTTCCGTTTGAATATTAAGTCTCACCATTCAAATGGACGATGTCCGCCATGGTGACAATAAAATGAAAATATATGATCACTCGCATTGTTTTATTTAGATGCATAGTGCATAGTGTTTTTCAGACGTTAAGTAAACACACGTTTCCTTAAAAATTAGTTTAATCTCTCGACAAATAAATTAACAAAATGCAAACTTGTAATACAAATTATCGTATGTTGAAAATAGAGATGGCATTATCAATAATAATATTCTTACTTAGGATGTCACATTTATCATAAAAACGGAATTATACTGATTCATTATTGCCTACTGTTATATAATACTTTTAAGCAATTAAAAATTAAATCAAAAATATAAAATCAAATTCAAATAATGTCCTAAATAAAAACTTTTTTTTTCAGAGAATCACGCCTGATTTAATGAATGAAAATAGGTAACTAAAGATCAGGAAGTTATTTTTTGCGAGTCACACTTACATATGGTTTCAGAATCGCTCTTGATGGCATGAAAAGTCGAAGCTATAAAATCATTCCTTACTCCAAACTCGATACAGTCACACGTCTTACATCTAACTTAACTAAATCCCGTACCAAGCGGTACTCCAATCATTTGATACTCGACTGATCTTATTTTAATGAATTACAAAAATGAAAGCAAGGAACATCTTTTCTGATACAAATTTTGGTCTCAAAAGGCCAGTAAATACTTGAGTTATAATGATTGCTACGTCATTGTAAGATACACATTTAAATACTAGGAAAGAAAAGATGACTGAATCCACGATGACAAATCAGACTAAACATCATATAGGCCCGGGAACACCGAAAATTTGTGCATTGGAAACGAGTTTGAGCTGAATTCTAGCATGATATAATTACAACTAGACCGTGCAAAGTAATTATGTTAATGAATTGAATTTAGCGGGCAGCTGACGCCGCGGTAGTTGAATAATGAAACGTTGGCTAATCTCAAGTGATGTTCCCGGGCGGCGCGGCCGCGGAGGCCTAGCCCTTGCTCTCGACGGGGGAGGTGCTGAGGCCGCCGCTCTTGTTCACCACCGTCTTGAACTGCTCCGGCACTGGCCACTCCGTCTGGAACATAACATTTATGTAATTTCATCAAATAATTAATCAGACCGGAACGCATCCGACACAGATTCAGCCAAAAAACGGTGTGTTTTCTCTGCTAAAGCCACCGTGCAGCGTTAGTAACATCTAATATTTATTTAATTTAATTTAATTAATTTACTCCTACTAATATTATAAATGTGAAAGTTTGTGAGTGAGTGAGTATGTTTGTAACTTCTTCACGCTGAAACGGCTGGACAGATTTGGATGAAGTTTTGCAAAAAGTTACTTTATAACCTGGATTAAAACATAGGATACTTTTTATCCTAATATTCCCACGGGATAGGGATGAATCTCTAAATAACAACCGCTGGGTTCAGTCATAAAATTTGGTATATAGGTAGCTGGACGTTTGGAATAACACATAGGCTACTTTTTATCCCGATGTTCCCACGGGATAGGGATAAAATCTCGAACTAATAACCGCTGGGCTTAGAGTCATGAAATTTGACCATGATTGTTTTTAATGTGACGTCAATGGAAACAACGATTTAATTTTAGGGAATTCCTACGGGATTTTTTTTTAAATCCGGAATTTCAATTCAGCTGCTGGACCTGGATTTACGTGTGCGAAGCCACGGGTAAACACTAGTATATTATACAGAGGAAAGTGAGTTTGTTTGATTGTTACGCTTTCACGCCGTAACTGAGCGACGGATCGACGTGATTTTTGGCATAGAAATAGTTTATGGGCCAGAAAGTGACAAAGGCTACTTTTTATCCCGGAAAAATGCACAGTTCCCGAGCGATAACCAAATTCCACGCGGGCGAAGCCGCGGGCAAAATCTAGTTGAATTTATAAGTCCAGATTTCATGGCCTGCCTTTCATTTAATTTATCAAGCTTGTTAGAGAGATTTCATCCTTATAATTAACCCTAACCATAGGAGGTAATAAAAGTACAGGTTGTCATTTTTAGGGTTCCGGAGCCAAAATGGCAAAAACGGAACCCTTATAGTTTCGCCATGTCTGTCTGTCTGTCTGTCTGTCTGTCTGTCCGTCCGCGGCTTTGCTCAGGAACTATGAATGCTAGAAAGCTGTATTTTTGCACGGATATATAGGTAAACTATGCCGACAAAATAGTATAATTAAAAATTCAAAATAATTTTTTTTAGGGTACCTCCCATAGACGTAAAGTGGCGGTGATTTTTTTTTTCTCATCCAACCCTATAGAGTGGGGTATCGTTGGATAGGTATTTTAAAACTATTAGGGGTGTGCCAAAACGATTTTTCGATTCAGTAATTTGTTTGCGAAATATTCAATTTTAAAGTGCAAATTTTCATTAAAATCGAGCGTCCCCCCCCTTTAAAATCTAAACCGGTGGGAGGAAAAATTAAAAAAAAATCAGGATGGTAGTCAGTACATCAAACTTCCAAGGAAAACTATAACGGCTAAGTTTGCTTGAGAATTATTAGTAGATTATGAGTAAAGTAGCGTATGGTATAAAATATACCTAAACTTAGAAGATTCCGTAGAAAATACGAAATCCTTCGAAAAATATTACTTAATTTTTTCGTAATGGCTATGGAACCCTATTTTGGGCGTGTCTGACACGCTCTTGGCCGGTTTTTTACAGATTGTAGTCGGTAGTCGGTTCGATTCCCGGGTGTCGCAAGCGAATTTTCGGAAATCTTTAAATGCAGTTTTTTTTCTTTTCAAAAATAAAGGAATGTTTTCTTTGAGTAAAATTTTCTACCTACCCTACAGAATTAAGAGTACTTTCCCTTTAGGTGGCAATACAAAATTCCAACCCGTATGGTGAATAAAACGAAGTATCCAGCTTCCAATCGAACATGTTAGTTCTGTACTTGCTAGCAAGGGAGACAGGAAACACTCACGTAATCGCCGTTGCCCTTGGGCACGAGCACGTTCATCTCGGACGACTTGGAGCTGACGATCTCGACGTCGAGCGCCTCGGGCGACAGGTAGATCTGGCAGCCGTCCGTCTTGTCCACGGAGATCGTCGGCACCTTACCCAGCACCTGTCCGGGGAAGAAAATACATTCAAATCTATAGTGATTTTATAAGCAAAGATGTATAAAATATTTAAAGAATAAATATAATCAATTAATCATAAAATCGAAAAGCATGCTCCTAATGCAGCGGCAGCATACACACATAACCAGACGCTTTATACCCTTTTTGCTCCATCCCAATAATATTACAAATGCGAAAGTGTGTCTGTTTGTTTGTTACCTCGTCACGTCTAAACCGCTGAACCGATTTAGATGAAATTCGGTATACATCATCTTTTTGTTTGAGTCCCAGGGAAGGACATAGGATAGTTTTTGCAAAGTTCCCGCGGGATAGCGATAAATGAATTCTACGCTTATTTATCTAATATATAAAATCCTAGTGTCACAGTGTTTGTGACCAAACTCCTCCGAAACGGCTTGACCGAAGAAAATTTTGGCAATATTCGGTAGATCTGAGGATAGAACGTAAACTATTTTTCATACTTCTACGCTTTCAAGTTTTATTTTGACGCACTTATAACATTTCCAATAACATCATTGCATTTGAAAATTGGAACTATAGGCATACCTAAACTAAGTTTAAACTCATTGTAATATTGTAGTCGATATCAAGACTACTAGCATTAGCATTGCGTACCTATACGGCAAGTACGTATTTTATATACAAAAGAAAATTAAACTGAAAAGTAATGAAAACAGTGACAAAGACTCAGGCTCATTTCTCTAATAATATTCTGACAGGCATATCACACCTATCTACAATATAAAGTGATACAAAATACGACGTTGTGATTTTGTCATTCATTTCAAAGAAAGAACTTTTCCCTGAAGTTCTGACAGAGTCATGTCGTTGTCACCATTTAAACTTTCCGACTAATGTTTACATTTGCATTTTGAGTTTTTCCACACTTTTGCTTTATTAAATACGCAGATGGAACCAAGAATATGAAACCGATTGCGATCGTTTTGACGGCGTTATTTTTTGGGTTTTACTTGAGACGAAAGATGGGCGATGAACCGGAGTTGCAGGACAAACTGAGCAACGGCGCCGGCCCCAGCGGACACACTTGGGATCATATTTTGGACCAATACGGAATACCATTTGGACAGTTCTGTGTTGCCACAATCTATTCAGTGTACATGAATTTAACAGCCATGAACATGGTAAGTCAAAGTTAAAACTTGTTAACGATAGAAAGCGTACCTAATGTTAAATAGTTAGGTGCCTTAATAGATTCATATTAAAATTACTGTTGCAGTTAGTTTTTGTCGTGAAGTACATACCCACTGGACTTTGCATGTACAACTTCGTCAAAGGCATTTATGTTACGTCTCGTGATCGTCAGAGAAGGCAACAATTGGAATTCGAAGATATTCAACTGCAGGTATGTTAGTACGGTCTAGTAAATGGCATTCATTAAAGAACGGCCTGGTAATCGCTTGAAACCAGAAAGGAAATAAAAATGTTCAAACAATCTAATCTGATTAATCTTAAGCCCCGGCTTACGAACGAAAGTCGTGAAATAAACAAACGCGGGCGGACAATGTTATCCGCCGTGGGCAGAAAAAATCCGTTGGTAGGTACGTCAAAATTATTTAGCGCAAGAGTACTATAAATAGGTAAAACCCCCGAGGAAACTGAATGTTGTACCAGGGTGGAAGCTTGCCTTCATCAATTTCGCTACGATTTCTTTAGGAAATGTATGGAATATCAACATGAGACATTAGTAGCATAAAGGTTCCAACCTGGTAAGTGATTTAGTTTCCTCGACTGCATACTACGCGTGTCGCGTAATACTAATAAGGTAAGGTTCACATGAACGCGCGGTTGGCTCATCGCGCGTTTCAAGTTTTGCAATCCTGTATCCGCCTTTTCTGTTGATCTGCGCGGCTTGAAATCGACGAATATACTAATTTAAAAATGTTGAAGTTAGATTGCCACGCGCGAGCCGCCTTTTATTTGAACGCTTCAATTGAGCGTTCATGTGAACTTAGCTCAAAAATAATAACGCGTATACCTAATGAAATAGAAATATATATGTGCGAAACATAAAATAAAACAGACCAAAAATACATAAAAACAAAAAAAAACATTATGTGAAAGCACGAAACGGTCGCAGCTCAGCATAGTGTTGGCCGTGTAGGCCAACGTTGGTCTTCCGCTGCGACCGCTTGGCGATTAATGATTGGCTTGGTGATTAATGTTGCGTAGATAACGATAATAAACACGAAGCTGTGCGTGCGCGAGGCGGAGTGCGCGGAGCTGACGGGCGCGCTGCGGCGCGAGGCGGCGCGGCTGCGCGGCGTGCGCGCGCGCGTGCGCGAGGCCATCGCCGCCGACGCCGCGCTCGCGCCGCGCGACCGCGACCGCCGCCCCGCCGCCGAGGACCCCGACTTAAGTATTAATAACATTCTATAATCATCAACAACTTGGCCCGTATATATATGACGACCGGATGGCCGAGTCGTTAGAGAACCTGACTACGAAGCTTGAGGTCCCGGGTGCGAATCCCAGCCGGGGCAGATACTTGTATGAATAATACGAATGTTTGTTCTCGGGTCTTGGATGTTTAAATATGTATTTAAGTATGTATTTATCTGTATAAGTACCTATGTTTATCCGTTACCTTTGGTTTGCTTAGTTAGGGACTACGTCAATTGGTGTCAAGTGTCCCATGACATTTATTTATGATATTATTATATACATCCAACTCCAGGACACAGGCCTCCTCTTAGAATGTGAGGGCTTTTGCTGTTGTTCCTACACAGATCCAGTGCGGACTGGGGACTTCACACACGCCATTTTTCACACCAAATTTCTTGGCCGGCGAGTGCAGGTTCCTCACGGTGTTTTCCTTCACCGTAAAGCTGTTGGTAAATTTCGAATGTATTTTGGACATAAATTCCGAAAATCTTAGAGATGCGAGCTCGGGCTCTAATCCACGATCCTCTGTTTGAGAGGCAATAGATCAAACCAAATTTTGCAGGTGGTAGGACCTTGTGCAAGGTCCGCCCGGATTGCTACCACCATCTTGCTCGCTAATCCTGCCGTGAAGCATCAGTGCTTGCACTGTTGTGTTTCGGCGCGGAGAGTAAGAGAGCCGATGAAATTACTGGCACTTGAGGTATTCCAACTTAGGCCTCTAGGTTGGCAACGCATCTGCAATACCCCTGGTGTTGCAGATGTTTATGGGCGGTGGTGATCTCTTACCACCAGGAGACCCATTTGCTCGTTTGCCTTCCAGTCGAATAAAAAAAAACCATTAGGCCTCCACGACTTTTATCACATTATATAATAGTGATTAAAAAAATTGTGGTTTAACTTAAGCCTCAAACCTAAGGCCTCTCAAAATAGAGGATCGTGGGTTCAAATCCCGGGCTCGCATTTCGTGAGTTTTTCGAAAATTCATGTGCTAAATTAGGTAAGCACATTTGAAATGTACCACGAACTTTACGGTAAAGTACAATATCGTGAAAGGAAACTGTGACATACCTACGAAGTAATTCAATGTTGTATGTGTGAAACTCCAAATCCGCACTGGGCCGTTTTTGTAAGAATTTTGAAAATTCCCTTCTTACTGGCACATCTATGATCCTCGAGGAATATGTGAGCTAATTTTCGACTATATCTCCTTTGATATTTAGACTCGGTATCTGCTAGTCAAGTCATTAATAACATAGGTATTATTTTAAGTTTCCTTATGGTGTTACATAATAATTTTGACACCATGGAAACAGACGTTAAAAATGATTAAGATCTAGTCCAAGTGTAGAGATTCCTATCAGTGTGCAACGTGCACCGAAATCGATCCTGATCTATGAACAGGTGGGCAAATTAACGAATGGCTATAACATCTTTTTATTTTTAACGGCTACACAACAGACTTAGAGTTTCATTAATAACAGCACAACAGACCTGTCATTATACACGACATTATTTTCTTGTTATTGACAATCACAATCACTATGAAGGCTTGGTAAAAATGAAATTAACCTAGAAAACCGAATCCCCCTTCAAAATGTGCTGTGTCAGCAAAACAAGTGCTCTCCCTACGCGGTGCGGCTCCACCCCCTCAGCGTGACATAACATCTACCTACCTACTGAAGAGCCAAGCTAGGCAAAAATGGGGATACTTAAGTATCGTATCGGCAGGTAGACTGATAGATTGATAGCTTCGTAGGTAACCCTTTTTACCGTTTTATGTATTCTACTTATAAGTTACTAGCTTTTGCCTGCGGCTCCGCTGGCGTGGTATTCGGTTATCGCGCGCTGTTCCCTCGGGAACTGTGCATTTTTCCGGGATAAAAAGTACCTAGCCTATGTCATTCTCGGGACCATAAACTATCTCTATGCCAAAAAACACGACGATCCGTCGCTCCGTTACGGCGTAAAAGAGTAACAAACAAACAAACTCACTTTCCCCTTTATAATAGTAAGGATAATTTGTCAATGATACCGACGGATTAGGTACTTCAATTATGTATTTCTGCACATCACAATTAAATGTTCGTTACATCTAGTTTTCTTATTGCCATTTTTGTCAGTACGTTAACCAGTCTCAATGTGGCTGGCACAACCGACCGCAGTAACTTTATACCGATCCGTTTGTGATTACGAGTATTCCTATGCGAACGAGATCACTAGCCACAGCCGATCTGATACCTGGGCCAATCAACTTTTTTACCGACACTAATCTGTCCGCGACATTTTTCAAACAATTGCAGATTTTTGTAAGTAAACATGTTTTTTCTGTAATTTAATAGATGGTGTACATGAATACATGCCATCCTATGTAAGTTCAACCTATTAAACTGTGAAATATCTTGTTGGAAGTACGATTTTTTGGTAATGCCAGAGACAATTTTGGTAACGCAGGAGACGCCCAAAGTGTCAGTAAAATAGTTGATTGGTCCGCCTAAAGAATAGCCCTTGTAAGCTTGTGATCAGTTAACCGCGTGCTCAAAGAGGGCTACTTTCTTCATTTCCAGCTGAATTGCTGAAAGAGTTGAAATACGATCAAGTTGCTCTTGCCGAGTGCCATAACGACATGCTGGAGTGTGGCGAACACGCGCAGGGCGAGTCGCCGGAGCACAGCGTGTACTCCTCGCTGAGCGACCCCGACGTCGACAAGGAATGCCGCGTCAAGATCGTTAAGGTCACCAATGTCTACAAAGTCGCGTATTTGAAACACTACATCAAGCAGAAGAGACTGCGGCGAGCCAGCAAACAAGCGTTGCTTAAGAAAAAGGTAACTAGTTATCGTAATTATTTTGAAAAATGCCATCACGAATCATGTTTAAGAAGTGTATACATACTTGACTAGGGATTAACTTAAGCCGATTGAAAACCGATATTGTAGCGCAGATCGGTGCTGATTTTCGACTAGTGGTAAATTTTAAGATCAATTATAGAAACTACGATATGTGGTTCGAAGTTCGAGCACGTAACTTTGTTGAGAAATGTTCGGGCCAGGTTTTTAGATTTCAATAAATATCGACAAATTGAAAGTTGATTGAGAAAAATAAAACTCTAGTGGCTTAGTAAAGTAAGAGGGTCATACGAGTATACATACTATGTTTGTCATTCCTGTGGCCAAGACAAAAGTTAAAGATTTATAACCAATAGGTATATTTTGACAATATTTTATGCGTGTGTATGAATTTATATTACCACTTTTTTGATGTATTTGCATTATTATCCAACCTATGTAATGTATACCAAATTTCGAATCAATCCGAACACTGCAAGTGGTTTACATTCCACTTGGACCATGGAAGTAATTGAAAAAAAAAAAAAAACATGGACCATGATCTCTGCTTAAAACAGCACCTGGAAGTTCAGTCACACTCACACGCACGGCCCAAGAAATCGCCCTAATGTACCTAACGCCAGCAAAATTTCAGATGGAAAGCATCAAGAAGCTGTTGGAAGACTGGCAGCGTTCCTTGAACATGGTGATCAACAGCCGGCTGTCGCTGCTGCGCGCCGACGACACCTCGGAGGAGGCCGCCGGCGACCACAGCAAGCCGCGCGACTCCGACTCCGAGAACGACCTCCGCGGAGCCGACTGCTACGACGAATACAATCCAAACTGGCTCCAGCCGCCTTACAGGAGTTACTACGAGGTACAGTTTCATCATCATTCATCCTAGCCTATATACGTCCCACTGCTGGGCACAGGCCTTCTCTCAGATCAAGAGGGCTTGGGCTATAGCTCCCACGCGGACCCAGTGCGGATTGGTAACTTCATACGTCCCATTGAATTGCTTTGCAGGTTTGTGCAGGTTTCGATGTTTTCCTTCACCGCAAAGGCCGTGGTAAATTTCAAATGTAATTTCGCACATGAATTTCGAAAAACTCAAGAGGTGCGAGCCGGGGTTTGAACCCACGACCTCTGTTTTTTTTTTTTTTTTTTTATTCGACTGGAAGGCAAACGAGCAAGTGGGTCTCCTGGTGGTAAGAAATCTGGTGTTTGAGAGGCGATAGGGATAGGACAAGCCACTAGGCCACGACGGCTTTTCTTAGAGGTACGGTCTGTTAATATAAAATCACGCTAAATCAGCCGATGACTTGCAAAAGTCGAGTATCATATGATCGGGAATCGTATCAGGTGCCGTTTGTTTATGTTTGGGGTGATTCGCGACCGCTTGTGGTTTCACTTAGCTAACTTTAACGAACGACGCATTTTGATTGTTGTGTTTGAAAGTTGCTCACCGCGCCGCCCGATACCTGTTCTGTGAGTGAAATTCTATCTCTCTATGCCGGAACTTGCAGGACTTTTCGCTCACAGTAATGTAAATAGAATATAAAATACGATAAAATACGCTCTCACTTATTTGGTACTTGTGCCAGTGTCGGAAGAGCTCCACATACACAAAACACGAGCAGCGTGAGACGCATAATTTTCACACATTCAAAAGGGTCATAATTCCCAAGGGGTCATCCATAAAGTACGTCACACATTAAGGGGAGTGGGAGGGGTCAAACGGTTTGTGACACAGGAACAAAATAATTGCAAATTTCATAGCAATACGTGTGACAAGGGGGGGGGGGGGGTTTAAAAGGGTCAAAACTAGTGTGACATACTTTATGGATGGCCCCCAAGAAAAAGCTTTACGCATTAGAGAGGGATAG
The DNA here is from genome assembly GCA_037349165.1 of Choristoneura rosaceana. Taxonomy (NCBI): domain Eukaryota; kingdom Metazoa; phylum Arthropoda; class Insecta; order Lepidoptera; family Tortricidae; genus Choristoneura; species Choristoneura rosaceana. The sequence continues at coordinate 8,493,651 of JAZBNJ010000026.1, forward strand.
AATTTCTCTCACGTCGTTTCAGCGACCTTGTCTATGAAGCACTGTAATTCCTTCTTATTTATTAGTTTACACCTAGCAATATTTGTCATTTATATTATAAATACCATACAATTATTGTCTTTATCGCACTCCAACACATAGTAAACAGTACAGAAGACACAGGTTTATACATAGAGATTTTCTAAAGTAAGCAATAGGCGGATTTATATGTTCAGTTTGTCTAGGTCTAACTATACATACGCTGCTTAAATACAAAAGGGCCACAATTAAAAAATGCATATTTTTTAATTTGTCTTCTCAATATTCCCAAATTACCAAAAAGGCTACTTATCTTCTTGTTAGGTATTTTCGTATTAGCTTTATTGACAAGTGCTGCCAGTGACGTGCGTTCTAATAAAATTCTAATAGAATCCTAATACAATATTAACTTTAAGTGCTGCGATCGATATTTTTTATGATCCATGTCGTCGTAAGCATGGGATATTATTAGATACTAAAATCAATTTGCGAAAATTATTTTGAGCATAAGGCGTTTTACAAGTCAAAATATTTACGACGTTTATAATATAATTATTAGTTGTTGCCAACAATTTCGACTACGTCCCGTGGGGATTTTTCACTTCCCAGGATTCAAGCCCATGTTAATACAGAATAGTCGTTTTGTATTAGTAACTCAAAGATTTTTTTAAATCGGTTCATTGGTTCGAGAGATTACACTACTTCTTACAAACAAACATCGCACAGTATTTTTTTCCAGATTTCAGAATATCAATTCAACTGCTATATCTAATGTACGCGGACGCGGTTAACGGCTAGTGTTTAGTGTTCGCGGTCAAAGGAAATGCGAGATAATTAGGGTAACGGCTAAATCTTGTTCGACAGTTTAACAAAAAGCTGCTGCTCCAGCGCGTCACTCAGGCGGACATCTTCAGTCTAAATAATAGAACGACGATTGATCGATGTGCAACCCTTTTTTCGGGTTTTCACGTCCGAGGGGTGCCAACAAACCCTATTAATGAATAAGGCTGAGCCGCATGCGGGCCGTTTATCTGTCTGTCACAGGGCCTTATCCTTTCGACATTAATCTTAATGGATAGCATGATTTAAATTTAACTCGTGCTATGGATTGTTTTATTCTAATTTAAACTCATTGATTAAACTATCGTTGGGATTGCTAATTTAGCATTAATAGCGTGGAGATCACTCATGTGAAAAGGATGCATCTGCCTATATCGCACCTTCGGTGACACAAGGGCACAATTGTCGAAAAACCCAAAAACGAGTTAAGTATACAGAAAGTTCTAAAAACTATGTCTTTACATGGAGGAACAAAGACATCCATTAAATTCCGCGTTAAATCGCCAGAGGGCGACAGTGACTTTGTCGCATTGGTGCGTTTTTTGGTGTATGTTGGCACGACAAAGTCTTATTGGCCAATTGGCCGACAGCCCGCGAGTGAAGAGAATGTTTGCTGGAGCAACGAGGGCGTAAAGGTAAATATGCCTTTTGCTATTTAAATTTTTGGAAGAACAAAGTCACATTTGATGTACTTTTGCCTATAAAATGGTCACGCATTTGGAGATACAAAGTCGCTCAAAGCAATTTTGACTTTGTACCTCCAATACCCTTAAAACTTTATAGTCTTAAATTCAAATGCGGCCTTGTCATTCCATTCTATTAAAAAAATACAACGTCGTGTAAACAATTATGACCTTATTATTCAAATATTTGCTTGCAATAAAATAAATAATGACTATTAATGACATTTTAATTCCAATTATATTTTTATTTGAGCAGTCATAATCCCTACTTCCCTACTAATATTATAATAATATAAATGCGAAAGTAACTCTAACTAAGTATCTCATTCTAACATACAGCTATGTTTCTATCAGGCGGATGGCAGATCACGATGTTTATCATCGTCAATGTACTAAATAATTGGATGCCGTCCATTTGGATAAATCCATTGTAATGGTATCCGTTTGGAAGGTTCGTCAGTGGCCTGCTTAACACACACAACTGATTCAACAACCAGTTTACACCACAGCGAGAGAATTTGTACAGCACTGAGATTTTCATTCATTTTATTGCCATTTCAGCTGTTTTTCTAAATGTGTATAATCTCCGTGTTATACGGAGATTCAATCAGGTGGGTATCTTAGGAACTCTGAATGTCCTTTATCAATGCTCGGAGTAGCCATCATCAGACCACAGTCAAAGCACCACCTAGTGAAGAACCAAGACATCAAAGTGACCTCGTTTGTATGAAAGGACTGTGGGCCATATTTTTTGCCGGCGAGTGTATTAAGATTTTTTTCTATGAAAATGACAGAAAATTTTTATAATAGTAATTGTTTGTGAAAAATATATATTTTTTGTTTTTAATTAAAATATATTATTTGTTTTTAAATAACTTTATTGTAATAAAAAATTTAAAATCTACTAAGCAGCGTTGCTTTATTATAGTAGACAAGATGTTGAGTTGATTCCAAAGACTATTTCTATTGATCCCTTGATTAAAGTAAACACAAAGTTCCTAGACTTAATGTAAGTAATAAAAAATAAATATTTTATGAAAATAAACGAGTTTCTTTAACAAATAATTAGTCGTAGTTTTAGTTTGAACTCAGTCACAATTACAAATTGAATTAAATTTTGGTGGAACAAAGGCATATATGTACACCTTCGCCTAAAAAAAAATTAATAATAAATGAATGAAGGGTTCCTGATTTCTATAAGCAATATTTCGCGATCCATAAAACTATAAGGCTTGTTCCATGCGAAGATAAATTACTTCAAAGCTATACGAGCAAAACAATACAACATTGAACACAAAAAAATCTTTAAAATGGCTCTCCTGTAAAATCGTAAAAAGTGTAGTAATGCCCTTGTGTCACCGAAGGTGCGATATGGTGTGTTTGGTAGGTATTGCCGTTGGACCTCGCATCATAGTTTAGTAAACTGACTGATTTAACAGTCATATGATATTAAGTACCTTCCTAATTTCACGCAGCGATATGATTCTATGGTGCGTTTAGTACATAAGTAGTTTTAGCCACCGTCCCCTTTGAGAGTTTTTTCTGAAGCTCCCCCATTTTACTGCATTTTGTGAAACTGCCCCCCTGAAAGCATTCAACGCCCACAGCTGATCGTTATCGCTCACATTCATTAGTTAAATACTTTAATAGATTATAGTTGTTCAAGGACTTCTTATTTTTGTATATTAGCGGCTAAATATCTAAAACACGATATTGTTTTTAGGAACCGGAGACAGCGGTATCGCGCGACTCGTTCGAGCACGAGTACGGCGACCAGCAGTGCGAGTGCGCGGGGCCCAAGGGTGGGCACGTGCTGTTCCTGCTGCCGCGGCTGCCCGAGGAGACCTCGAGCCAGGTCGCCATCGACGACATCCACGACGACTGCGACCATGACGGCTTCCTCACCGTTTGACCCACGACCGCAGTAAGGCAACCCACCGCCCGACGAGGAAATGACTAGCTCTATCAACTGTTCTTTTGCTCAAAAAACGTACAAACAAGTGTAGATCCCGTGGCAACAAGGGTCAGTTGGGTCTTATACGAGCGTTTGATCGTCATTTTTGTAATAATGGCAGATTCTGTTATAGTTGCCAGCTATCGGGTAGAAGTATAGGACCTCTAATAAATAACCGAAAACGCCATCAAAAGGTACAGCCAATTCGTAAACATGTGACCACGAAATTGAGGCGGTCGATAGCAATCGAATAATGACGCAGTTCACACCGAAATACGTCGCTACATTTTTCATAGAGAATACGCCAACGACTCATTTGATGCATTCTCTGGATGAAAAAAAAAAACAGCGTCCCGGTGTGAATTTACCCCACCTAACATAGTCATGTTTACAATTGATTGTACCCTTAGTCTGGACTCGGAAACAGGAGTTTCGCTTCTAATTGTTTGTCTTATGCCTCAATGTATTCCAGATTTTTTTATATTGCTGTTGCCGAGTTTTATGCCATTTACAATAAATAAAGTCTGTATTTACCTACAAAGTCATATTTCAAATATTAAGAATAAGCATAATAACGAATCGTGTTGTTGACTGTTCGCCGACATTTGTTTGGAAATTGCCGGAGGCCGAGTTTGATCGAGGTCTGTTACCAAGATGTTTCAAACTATTAGTTCAATGTCACATTAAATTTAAGCCCCAAGGAGCTTTTACGAAATCCAATCTCTGCAGGACGAAATTGGTTCAAAACCATACATTACTTTAGAAGCTTTTTAAAAAAATGTTTTCAGTATAAAATTAATAATAAATTGAACAAATTCATTTTCACGCATACTTTATTATGGATAGAAACAAAATTTTTAGATAGACATCGTTAGAAAAGTTTCATCCTTCACATTATCGAGAATATAATATAATACATACCAATTGGCAATGAATTCAAATATTAATAGTCTCTCCCTGAAATAGCGGCTTTACATGGTAAACAGAATTGGAAGGGAGTTTTACAAGATCTACAGTCTATCGGATCTACAGATTACATCGTGATATATGCGTCGAACACGGAAAGGAAAAACATAAAAGGAATCACACAGAGGCGCCTTTACGACTCGCGTTTTCCTCGTGTTTTTGTAGAGTGTAAATGATAACGCGTTGGATATTTTTATAGGCTTTGTATCTCTCTATCCCCTACGTTATGCAGAAAGTCGAACTGTAGAAGTTGTGTTGGTTATTGTTTTACAAACTTTATCTTCCAGAAAAATGTCTTGAGAGTTGTTGATAAAATCCGAACTTTAAGTCTGGTTTGACTGAGCCTTGGGTTTTAAAAGGGTGAAACGTGTTGCGATATGACTGTGTTGACAACAGCCTGGCAAAACTTCTAGTTAAAAAAGCATAGTCAAGTAGGCTACCACCGTACTATTATCAATTTATCACGATTATTGCACGACTCATATTTTTCTTGACGTTATCGCAGTCACTACAATTATGGGTAGTGACCGTAAGAAAAGGTAGTGTTCCATGGAAACTCCTCAACCTTATCTCGATACCTTGTGTTTTAATCGACTTCCAAGCCTTAACCTGAAAACATGTTAAAGGCAACACAACTAACCTGCATCTGCACCGACTGGCAGTTGACAAACTCGACGCTGGAGACAAGGTTGTCAAAGACCACGGCGCACTTCGTGCAGGAGTCGAGCACGACGCCGTTGACCTTGCCGCGAACCGTCAGCGACGAGTCGCGGCAACGGAACATATACACGACGTTGTTCATTTCTGCGTTCTCCACCACCAGGTTCGGGTTGCCCTTTTGGTATTCCTGTAATAAAATATATAGTTTGTAACATCATGACTCGAATAGATGTAAAATATAATTAGGCAAATCAACATCTGAAAACAGACTGTCTAAACTGCGCGGTCCAAATTGGAAATGAAATAGAAATATAACTATTGCCTTCATTAAAAGGAAACATTTTCGAAATTTGGACGGCAGTGCAGTTTTGTAGTGCACACTTCAAGCTAGCATGTAATTGATAATACATGCCGATTGGTAATGCCACATGATTATCTCCTTTCCCTGAAATGACTGACTCGCATGTAGACGATACAGTTTTGGAAGGAAAGGTCGCCTTTTTATACGAAATACAAACATGAAAGGAATCACACAGAAGAATCTCACATCATTACTAACCTAACCTAACCTAACGCGTGACAGTTAACGTTTACACAGGTTTCTAAGCATTGAGCTGTGTCTAAGCGATATGCTCTTTAGGCAAGATTCGAGCTGCCGCAAAAATCCACATTCAATTGTTTGCGGCGCTCGATTGAAACACGGTCTAATGGTATCTAACTAATGGTTATGATTATGAGTACTCACAATAAGCCATTTTTTGCCGTCGCGCGCGAAGACAGGCGGCTTGTCGACGGCGCCGGCGCCGGGCGCGGGCAGCGGCTTGCCGGGCGCGGCGGCGTGCGCCGGCTTGAACGGCGCCGGGCCCTGCCGCAACTGCGGGTTCTTGTGCGTCTGCATGTCCGACGTCACCTTACGCAAGCCTGCCCGATATAACACCTAGTTAGCTTTCAAAATTAAGTGTAAAATTGGGTGCTGGAAATGGGAGATCGGTTGGATTTTTGGACTTTTAACTTCGAAGCCGATTGCAATGGAACAGTGACAAACCAACTTAAAAACCTTATTTATATTTATGCGCGATACTAGCGCCACCACATTTGTGTTTTATTTTGGAACTAATGAGGTTCATGAATGTCAAGGAGCATCGATAATTTTTTATTAATTAGCAAGCTATCTAGTTCAGCAGATGAACTATAGATGGCGCTGTATCGAACATTAAGTAATTTGACTATTGTAACTGTCTTAACTCATTCATTGCCGAGGGCCAAATTAAGATTAGATAGACATTATATTATTTAGACAGACGCCCGTCGGCATCCGCGGCATGTAGATAAAGCTAAATTGGACGCCGATGGGCTTCAATGGCACTGAATAAGTTAAGCTATAAAGACCCCATCGAATTAAAAGTTTTACAAAAGGACACGTATAATTAAAGTGAGAAAAATTTATCCATTTCAATGTATTAATCACATTGACATAAGATTGATTTTTACTTGGCCTGTGTAAAAAACTTTTTTCACTGCATCTATAAATTGTTCAAATGAGAATACAGTCGAATTTGTGCATAGTATCCATCGCTAAAAGTAGAAATTGGAAAATATGTCAGACGCATGCAGCCCCTCGCTCGATTAAAGCTGGTGATTCGGTGGAAGCACTGGTAGTACGAGTTCATGCAAAGCACTGATCACCAGACATGATACAAAAAAAGTAACAAACATATTCGGCTCATGTCAGGCCAAATAATAGGTACATTGAAAATCACTTATTTTGTTCCATACCGGGTGTGGCCTGTAACCGTGTCTTAAGTTTTGATTTTAATTAAGTGGGACTATGATGATCCAATTACCGGTGATCTATAGAGCCTCCGTTTTGAATATTATTCCCGGTTCTGAGCCACACACTGTATATAACTTCCAACTCCGAGTGATGGTTGATATAGCCGTTATCAAAAGATGAGATGATTTATATTGGTAGCAGAAAAATAACATCTATTATGTATTTTACGTCCCTTATCAAAGAAAGCCCCCAAAATATGTATGTATAGGATTGCTAGTTAGCAGAAAAGTTTGCTTGAACTGAAGCGGAAAATAATATTAGCATTACAATAAATCATCCGTATTTACATAACACTCCGAATCTATTTTACGCATCGAGGATTCGCTCCACAAACATTCGGCAGCTTATGACATGACCTTGCGAATTTAACACACATAGGGCATATTTTGTACTATGTCATTTTTTACTTCCTTTATTCAAGAACATATTTGCTCAAAATTTCAACTCTCGAGGTACTTAGGTACTTTAGGTACTGCTTTAAGTGCTATCCCTATCACAATAGGTTCAAACACATCAAAAATTACGTGTAAATATTCCCATGAAGTGTTGTGATAATCACGTTTCAAGACGATGGAAAGAAGCCTGGTGTCACTTTGTTGCCGTGAACGTTGGGGCGGTCTTTAGTTTGGGACGTGACCTGTGTCGATACTTTTGCCGCATACTAAGTCCAGGGCACCGCGCTCAGAGCAACCTCAGCAAGGTCAGCAAGTGCCGCAAATATTCTGGTTTGACTGACTACCATGAATTTGCGGCGCTTGCTTTTGAAACTACGGGACCGTGGTCAACAGTCACAAAATAAAGTTTTAAAAGACTTGTCTTGGAGATTAGTTTTGGCCTCGGGGGACTCTAGAGCTAACGGTTATGTAGCGCAAAGAATAGGGATAGATATACAAAGAGGTAATGCAACTTGCGTTCCAAGGTCCATGCCAGTGACATCTCTTGACGACGTGTTTGCCTTATAAAATAATGCTACCTAGGTATTAAGTTAGATAATAATTGAATTAATAATATTGTTAACCTGTTTAAAAAAAGCATACATGTAAATTTCAAGTATGTATTATGAATGGACTTGCTGTGCTGTGTCTATCAGGCAGTGTGCCAGGCTCTAGCGTGCATTGAGTAGGCAGCAGGGTAGGCAGCGCTAGTGCTGGTGGCGCGGCGCAAACTACCAACTGCCTCCCTGGAATCTATCTAACGCACGCGGATGATGTCACAGTTCAATCCAAAGCATGGATCTAACGGCGTAAGCAGGCCGCTGTTGTGTCACCGAGACTTGAAGATTGCTAAATTGCCAACTTCAGCAACAAGGTGTAAGGATACTGACTGCTAGTGATGTTTTCGCCCTTGTTGATCTCGGCGAACAGCGCGCTGCGGTCGTCGATGGCGAGGTTGGCGAAGTCGACGTCGGGCAGCACGGGCGGCGGCGGCGGCATGCCCCCGGGCGGAGGCGGCGGCGGCGCGCCCGCGCCCTTGCCTGCACCACACAACTACTTAGTGCAAAGCGTAAGACAGTGCGAGGGGGTGCACTCGCATGTCCCACACACGCGAGTTTGCTGTGTGTGTGTGGGACGGTGCATTGGTGTGAGCTTAGCATAAATAACTGCCGTACTCAACTCTGAGGATTACCTTTTATACCTGACTGACGATTAGTCTTTGGTATAAACCAATTGTGTCTCTTGCTAACTTAATTACAAATCAATCAATGTGTTTTGAGTACGTCAGTTAACCTTAAGCATCTGTGCAGTACATACATGACTATTAGCGACCAGCTACCGCAAATTAACTTTTGTTTCAAATAAACGCTACATAAATAAGTGTTTTCCCATGAACCCCATCACCAAATCTTTAAGTCGGGAACGCATCAGAGGCGTTTCCTTTGGAACAATATCTTAATTGAATCGGTTCAATGACTAAAGCAGCTATCATTGAACGTACATACCTACATAACAAAAATATATCCATAAAGTACTGTACAACAGAAGTACAGACGCATTTTGGACCACGTCCTTCACTTTCAAGTCGGTTAAATGATTGTGGTCGCATAACTATGCGCTCTCGACTGATTTCTAAAAATAAAAATATAGATTGTAGTATAACATTGTCTATCGATGAGAAATTTGACTCTTGTCTGCGACGATATTACGCAAATTACATTTAGCGAATTAATGATTGCTTAAAAAAGGGATGTAAACAAGGGAAAACTCTCAATTCTTTTGCGTTAACAAAACGTTGCATAGATAAGAACGTATAAAACTACACTTTCAAATTGGTCCTTGGAGAGTCCTACTTCAATTGTTATAGCCGTTGTAGGTACCTACCTATTCTAAAACAAATGAAATAGCATTGTGTAATTTCGCTGCAACAACAATCCATTTACAATTATCCGCACTCTGAAAGAGTTTCGGGTTTAAAGTATATTTGATAATGAATAATTTTAAAACATATTAGAATTTCAACCTCCATCAAGGATGCTTAACAAAAGAAAAGTAAACCATGACAATCCACAAGAGATTTTCATTTATAATACAAACATTTGGTGGATTAAAAATTCTGGATGTGAATTCTGGAATGGAAATTCTGTTTATAATTCATCATTGTAAATTCAAATTTCATCTGGTAAAACGAAGCTTAAAACAGCAACGTTTTTTTTTGCACAGTGAAACGCAATTCTTTTGTCTTTTTACAGATCAATAGAGCCAACAGATTAAGTAGCCACTCAAAATACAAAACCGTTGGTGATTGTTCACTGAATAATAAATCTGCAGTCGTGTCTCGTCCACGCTATCTACAAATTCCATTATGTAAAACGACACGAGAATGTTGTCCACGCGAGTATGTAAGGCTGTTTTCAGAACCACACAGTTAATTTTAACACCAAGTACACAAGTACGAACAGAAGTAGTTGACAGGGGTACTTGTTAACGCATGACAATAGCTTTAACTAAGCGCGTATTACAGTGCTAACCCTCTATCTATGCACGAATATGCATAACACCCGCCTGGAGAGAGTTGTCAAGGGTATTTTAAATCAATTCCAGAACCAAAAATACAAAGTAGCTTTGCTGATACTTCGACCGTCCACCCAGACTCATTGAATAGGCAAGTACATCATACGTATGTTGCATGCAAACTTACCGGACCACACGAGCCCCGTGGTGTGGTATTGTTTGACGTACGCCTGCAGTTCAGACAGTAGCTGCACCCAGGCGCGGCACCACTCCACGTGTTTCTGATCCTTCTCCTTCCACTCTTTAAGCACGCGGTTGGTGTAGAACTGGCCGGCGTCGTTCATTTCCTTAACGTAAGGCGCGGGTGTTGGGGCCACTGCCACCCAACCCAAAGCTGGGATGCTCTCGGAAATGGCTGAAAGGTGGTTGAACAGTTTGGAGGCGCGGTTCTTCTCGCGAAACTGCTGGATGGCCGAGATCTGTTCGCTGGTAGGTGCCAATAGCTGCGCTTCCTCACTCTGCGATGGCTTGCTGCGGGATCCCGCTAGCTGGATGTAACGCATTTGGGCTCTGTGGAGGATATTGACAGTGTCAGTTATCTCAGATAAACATGCCAATTTCACCAGTAAAATGAAAATAAAAAACTGGGCATAAGCGTGTCCGGCCAAGCTTAGGGTATGTAGGGTTCTGTGGTAATGGCCAATACTCAATATAAAATTTTGATCGACTGTTACTCGATAACTTCCAAAAGCTATTTAGCCGCAATAGTTATCCATTAAAACTGTAAGTTTAAATAAGTTGTTTATCTATTCTTATCTATATATGTAGTTAACATTATTTCAACAAATCATATTTTTATTATATTTATAAAACTAGGGTTCTTAGACAAGGAATGTTAGAAATAATTTACAGTAATTTTTATTTCCATTTTACCAATGAAACTTAAGTAGTATGATATTGTAATATAAATGGAGTTTGATTTACATTGTAAATTCCATACCAGAAAATCGAAAGTTTTTGTTGATATTTCGATCGGAGATCGGCTAAATACACTAAACTTTGTTTCAAGTTCAATTATGTCTTGAGTTAAATGAATGTTTAATTAATGCTAAATTCTTACTGGAAAGCGGCACTGACGAGGTCGGCGTGAGTGGCCACATCACCGCCGATCTGCCGCGATAGCTCCAAATACGTCCGTAGCGGCCCCTGTGCACAAAAACATGAATTGAAAAGCCTCGTAAAACCTATACATGCTCTACTAAAATGTTCGCGGCCATAAAATTTTCTATACTACTGAAAGTTTTCCTTCATAAAAGAAACATGTTTCGTAAAATATGTTTATTTATTCTGAGCGACGTGGAAGTCAAGAGGAGAGGCCTTTGCCCAGCAGTGGGTCGCAGTTACAGGCTAAATATAATAATAATAACTTATTCTAAGCAAAACTGAAAACATCTTACGAGTACATGTACATCTTACAGTTTTTAAATGGTGAACGATATAAAGATAATTATTACTGTACGAGATTGAACAAGTCATTAACACTACACTTAATCGTCTCGGCGTTAGTTAAACATGGTGACTTGTAATTAATGATAACACGACAAAATCTTTGACAAAAATTAATATAAAACCATAATTAGATAGCTTCGAACCCTCATCAGGAGCCACGGTCTGATTTTAGAGGGCTCAAACGTTTTAGAAGCTTGTCCTTAATGAAAATGGACCTTTCCCGCTTAGTTAATTGATTACTATTATGTATCTAAGGCCGCCTTCACTTTCTATAAGTTTCTCTTACTTTAACGACAATGGAAGCTATAATCTATGCTAATGAGAAAATTGTAGAGCTAATGAATGCTCAGCAATTTGTATAAAAATTGTTAAATATATTTTAAATAGAAATTTTACGCAATTTAGAAGTAAATTTTAACTAAGTGGTATCAACTCGTTTGCATAATGAATGAGCTAGCCATTCCATATACTTGAGGCCTCGGGTTTCCATCTTAAAGGCACCTTCACAATATAGTCAAGCGATGTGGGTTATTTATACATACAAGATACTTAATTATCAATAAAAAACAACTACATATGAAAAGTCATACAAAAGGTGTTAGTTAAAAGAAAATCCAGGTTTGTATTTTTTTCTTAATATTAATCAATCAGATAAAGTGCAAAATTGGTTTTGTACGAAGACATTAGTGTGAACAGTCGTAAAATGAGTTTGTAAAATATACAATGATTAACAAGTAAATAATTACCAATTATCATTGCTACACAATTTACGTGATAAACGAATTGCTGGAAGGAAATCTTGTGCTAATTTTGTTTCCCGTGATCTTAATCAACTATGAAATAATATTGACACGAGGGCTACAAGGCGGCCAAGCGACGTCGGATATCGGTGGCCGTAATACTTCCTGGGAACGGCGCCCGTTATATCAGTTCAAGCTCAGATTAATTGGCCCATCGAATATTTCGATTCACGTAGAAAGCAATAAAGCAACATTTCCAATAAAATAAATCTTAGTAGATGGGGCGCATCGTTGAATTTAAATTTTCCAGCCATATTGTCTATCATTGGTAATTAGGTAAAGGAGTCTCTTGATTAATTACTAACGAGTTCAATCCTCTCGACGCCGTGTTCGTTTAGAACGTTCTAGCTTTAGGTAAACTACAGTGAATATTATATTTCCTAGTATAAATTATAACAAGCTGACCTCCTACACAGCAAAGCGGGGTTGTCGATATTCATAATAATTTATAGATAGATTTATTAAACAAGGAGGTGGATATCAGAGCCAACATTGGATAAATATACAAGCTACATATATTTTAATTATACATTATAGTGTCGTCTATTGCGTATATAACGCGTTAGAATAAACACATTTTAAGCTATATTATCCTGTATGTAACAGAAGCCCATTCGATTTTGGAATATAATCTGATTGGTAGCTTAATTCTTAATGCCGTTTAGTCCTAACTGGGATAACGTGCATTTCATCTTTCCTCCTAAGTGTAAGTCTAGCACGGGCGTGCCAAATCATTCCCCTGTTTCAGAGCTACCTTCGATTTTTTTAATTTTAAAACTTACCTGTACGAGGTCCTGGAAACCGTTGACGCTCATGTTGTCAGTGAGCTGTTCGGGCTCGTCGTAGGGCGCTGGGGTGAGGGGCGACGCGGGGGAGGGCTGCGGGGAGCGCGGCGGGGAGGGCGTGCGCGCGCGCAGGGCCGGGAGACGCTCCAGGCGCGAAGTCACTCGCTCCAACCGCTCGATCAGGGCTTCGAGCTCTGCTGCTGGACTGTGCGACGCGGCTGTTGGCTCACTTTCACCACCTGCGAAGAAATTGTATGTTTATTGCTTGCGCTCTTCCATATACATTACTATGTTGTATAACTGGATAGCCAAGTGGTTAGTGACTCTGACTATGAAACTAGAACAGTAATAGACCATTTTGGTAAAAATGTCTAAATATATAATGGTTCGAAATGCCTCATTATCAAAATTTATATCGGCCAAAAAGTATGTAAATGTAGAAACCCAGGAAAACCAAAGAGCCTAAAATAATACATGATAGATTATTCGACGTTCCCTTTTGACGTTTACTATGACATAGGTAGCACATAGTAAATTTTGACCATACTAAATAAATTCTGTCGCGAAAACCACGGAAGAGAAAAAACAAGGTGAAAACATTCAGTCAATCGCATTTTGTACATTTTGGCCAAAGAATATTCTAACCTAAAAACTTCCAGACAATGATACTTCGTCCGTAATGAACTCTGTCCAAAAACATTTCGAGTAAAGCACATATAAATAATAGCATTTTCTACATTTTGGTCCCAGAGTATTCTATCCTGAAAACTTCCAGACACAAAGACGTCGGACCATATTAAAAGCTGCCTTGAAGCCTAAGAGAAGAGTATATACTTAGATAAGTTTTTAAGCGAGATTATCGCATCAAAATTATTTCAAAATCCTAGAAACTACGTACTCTCAATGATCTAGGCGGAGATTTTGGGAAAAAAACCCTTGCTGAAATTAGCATAGGGGTCATACACACCAGCCAGCCGGCAACAAACTTAACCATACCTATGTTCAATTCAATGACTAATAATAGTAAGTTAAAAAAAACTATTGAACAAGGTTTTTAGTGATTGTACCTATCTGATGATGAGTCAAAATTCTCTCTGAATGACTCACACTGACGAATACCTATATCGCTCTCTAGCAATACATATTTATACATACTAATACTACCACTATTCATTGTATGTACGAGTAGGTACTGATCAAGCGTATGCAAAAATTTTTTCGAAGTTCCAAAACTCAATCTAACAAGTTCGCGAAAATAACGCTATATGAATATTAATAAATATTTCACCCGCAATAAACTTTTAGGGGTCTTCACGAACACAATTTAATTATGGTAATGATGACTTGAGTTTAATTTCTTTTACATATATACTACTAAATAGAGCAGACCTCCCACGCCCTCTTGTGTTTGTGGCGGCTAATATCTAATTAGTTACTTCAAACGACGGTCTTCCTTTTAATTAGTTATGTTCATATAATAAACATTCAAATATCACCAACATTCGGGATATATCTCCCTTATATTTGTATAATATTAGGATAATAACATGGCAGGACAAAAGCTTTATCAACCTGAGCTATACTATGTATGTATATAAATTGTGTATGTACTTAGTGGATATCATGTCGCAGCTGGATAATGTTAAGTTCCTTAACTAAATTTTAGGATAATTCATTTCGACATATCCCACTTAAAACGATCTATCTACGGCAGGATATCCACAATTAACTAGACACCCTGTATATATGTAACACACATATACATGAGATGCCCTAACGTAGAGAAACTTAAGTAGGTAATAAATTGTAACTTATAGCCTTCACATGGTGTATATGTATGTATAGTATTCTCGTAGTTTCTTTACAATAATATGTTATAATATGTATATGAGCTTGTACTATTACTGTGTTTTATTACTCTTTAGTTACTAAGCCATGCGTTTGTTTTGAAGAATAAAGATTATATCTATCTATCTATCTATCTACTCGGAATAACGAGATCGTCTCAACGAGACATATTGCGTATATTAATTATTTCTTGAAGTCACGGAAACTTTGATGTTTTATTGGATATGAATAGACGCTTGAGAAACCCATGAGCACCGAGAATTTAGGCAGAAAATATTGAAAATTATATTGATACTAAATAAGACGAAATTGGAGACAAAACATAGAGATTTAGGGCAGAAATTACTTGTACCAAATTGCTGCTAACAATTTATAAATTTAATTCTAATCGTTTTGTGTCCAAAACGAACAAGCACCTAATTGTTTTTTCACAACACTGCTCGAAAATGTGGCCATAGATAACGTAAATCCGGTACACAAAACTGCCTATCCTATATATGTACATTTAACAGCTGACTCATATAAGGCTCGCAAAACACGACAACAATGTAACACATTACCGTACCAGGTCGTAATCCATACTAATATTATAAATGCGAAAGCGTGTTTATGTGTTTGTATGTTTGTGTGTTTGTCCGTCTTTCACGCCGTAACGGAGCGGCGGATCGACGTGATTTTTAGCATGGAGATAGTTTATGGGCCCGAGAGTGACATAGGCTACTTTTTATCCCGGAAAATTGCACACTTTCCGAGGGAACAGCGCACGATAACCGAATACCACGGGGGCGGAGCCGCGGGCAAAAGCTAATATCAATATAATGTATTTCATAGTAAGTTACGACTTTTTAGAATATATTTCAGAATTTCATTCCCGGCGTGCTGCAACGGTAATCGGACCAGTCAAAAGTGTAATTGTCTGGTGCATGTGAAATTAAATTGATCAGTTAGAATGCGTCATATATGACTTTTATATGACTTTTATGTGGTGTTTTTTTTCTTAAACGTATAATATGCATAAAATGGTTTAATTCTTTTTAAGTAAGTACAAAAAACGCTACAGCATGACGTTTTGATATTTTAATTATGTGGTTGGGTACTGGCCACTAAGAGACTCGTTTAAAAAATATATGTCACCAAATAAAAACTGAAATCGGCGGGAAGGGTGACACTATTTACCAGCCCGGATAATACCGACATGGCAATAACGACCCAAACTCGTGTCAAACCGACATGAGTTTTTATCGGCGTGTACAAGAAAATAAATGAAATAAAGATTTTGAAGTTCTTTTTTTAATCGGGTATTTCTATGTCGGTATTATCCGGGCCGGTAAGTGTCACACGTCGGGAGCAATGTAGTCATTGGATTGTCATTTGTTTGTTTTGTGATGAATACTTTTTATTTCCTCGCAGTGATCGTGAAAATCACAATGTTTAATTTCGGCCAAAAGTGCAATAGATGAACTCGTATTATCAAAGGCGTCCCCCTTCGGGTCAGCCTTCCAAGTAACTCGTTCATCTATTGCTTACTTTTCAGCCTCTACAACAATGTACTATTTGTGTACTTCATACATTTTATAGCGAACTAATACTTTTTAGGTTAGAAAATATACGAAACTATGTGCACTAAGAACAACCTAAATTAACTTTTTAATAAAATTCTGCCAATACACTAACGTTTGTCGAACGACACCACGTACCTTCTCCAATCGATTCGGCGTAAAATATTAATTCTCCTACTCCTAACTTCGTTTTGCATGATTTAACGTAAAATTTGACATGCGGAGACTGGGACAGGATATTTGATATTAAATTGAAAACATGAGCAACCTACATAATATAAGTATTTCACAAAGATTAAAAACCTTAAATTAATTAAAGGAAGTAGAGAAAGTGCGATATCAATTTGGAGCTTCAATTCACCAAAATATAACTTTAAAGCAAAAGTATTTTACATAGACATTCTTTGACTCTTTCAGGTTTCAATACACCAAAGTAATTTAGGGTCGTATGGAGAGCAAGTAATTTTTAACGCTCTACCTTGAAAAACTCAACTTTGGCTTCACAGCTTGGTATTCATTGATATTGCTAAGTTTATATTATTTAATAAGTAGATGTTTGTCAGGAATGCCATATCAATTTACAATATGAAGGATGTTATTGAGATAATAGCACTTCATCTTGAATTTCATACCCGTATCTACGTTGTCCTCGGTATCCGCATTATCCATTACAACATCCCCGCCTTCAGACAAACTACCCACTCGTGCCTCAAACATTCGTATGAGATGCCTCATATTACTATTTAAACCATCACTTTTATTTTCTTCCATTGTTTAAACACACCTTTTCTGGACACAACTTTGTGATTAACTAAATAAGGTGTGTTAAAACATTACTTCGAAGAAACTGATCGGACGTTTGACGTTTATTATCGGTAAAGCTATAAAAGATAGGCAAGATAAAAAAAAAACAACTTAGTCATTATCAACATACACAATGATAACATCAACATACGCCCTGCTGGGTGGAAATCTGTATTCAATAAAATAAATATTTTTAACAATACCTCTCCTTGCAGTCGGGTAAAAAGCATTTTAGTATGCCCATGGGCATGTACACGAATGCCAGGCAGGTAGGTATATAAGTAGGCAGTTTTGTGTACCTACTGGATTTAGGTTATCTATGGCCACATTTTTGAGCAGTGTCATGAAAAACAAATTGCATTTAAAAAGGCATGCTATTAGGGCCTATCCATGCATGCAGTTAACCTGCTTCAAAATTGATTCAGTTATTTATTTTATTAGCTCTTCGAGAATTTTCGATATCGTAAACGTGTTTCAACGAAACGCACGTTCGTTTGCGCTTTAAAAAATACGCCATGTGAAAAGATCCGTAGACTAGAACAAACCTAGGTTTTGGTGTTTTTAATTGGAGTAGCAAAATTTAATATCACACCTACTCTACTTATGTAATGATGTTTCTAATGTAAATTAAAGGCTTTGTGACTGAACATTACACGGCGACCCTTTAACCCTACTCGCCTATCCAAATAACAACTTGTCACCGACTCTATGTACAAATATTAATTAAATTAACTTTACTTTTGCCTGTCCTACGGCAGCAAAAGCTATCATGTGTTTTGTTAGCATTTTAAAATAACATTTGCTTACTAATATGCTTTGTTTAATTAACTTCGCTATACTAATAACGATTACGTCATCCTGCATCATTAAAAACACTTGGGGGGGCTTTTGTGAAAAGGGTTAACTAGTTAACAAGTGAACGCGCCTTTTTTATTGCATACATATTTAATAGCATAGCCACAAGTTTTTTTATTAAAATGAAAGAAACACTTACTTATCAGTCCGTTAAGAGTGGACTGCAGACATTTAAGGAGATAATTGAGGTCACGTGGACTCTAGAATGTACGCACTGTAGAAAGTGCCTCTACTCTAATGAAATGTGATACTACACAATGGTTATACTATACCCAGACCTGCCAGACTTTATAGGTTACGTACGTTGCATAAATTACCAACATACTAGTTAAAACATGTAATTTGTCTCACTTTAATACTTCTACACCTACAGCAACCAAAAGCAAAGAAGATTTTTCTAAATAAGTACTAATGACAATAGAGCAAAGTAATAACGACGAGCTATTATTTTTAAAATTACGTCTATGAATACGCCATTCGAGAATAGTGAAAAATTGTACCGAATTTTAAATGAGTTGAGTAGCAAAAATTATAGCTCTTATTTATTTTGTGAACTTGTCGAAATGTTAATTTTCGCTGCAGTTTTGTAGCAATACGACACTTTCGAATGGGTCGCAAAAATACATGAACGTGATTTCAAAAATCGTCTCCCTTAATCAAAATGTTACTTTATTACGTTTAAACTCATAATAATAACAGATTAATTAGCCTGTGTTCGTTCGCCTTCATTTTCATAGTGTCACAAGGGACTCTGACTTTTCATTTACAAGTTTGAAGCTTATTAGACCTGCACAAGCAAGCAGATAGAGCTAATTCTAACTACAAACAAACAACATAACTACTCTCACAGCTAAAGCATATAAGTTAAAATTAGATTCCAGCGGATTACGTGTATTTAAAACAAAGCTTACGATACACAATTATATAATATCATCAGACGGTTCGAACGGCTCTTAGAAAAAATATATTGAAAGATTCGTAGGTACGGGTTTCTCGTCACAGATATCTAACCTAAATACGTAAATATAGCACGTCGAAAATCATCTACAAATAACAAAATAGAGAGGAAAAATGCGACAATCTCATCTCTTAGCAGTGTATGTAGAAAAAAAAATCGCCAGATCTGCTGTGCCGTTAATCCATGCGGGTGCGCTCTAGAATCTCAATGTTAGGCGAAATGAACATCTCGGCATCGGCACGAAAATTCAAGTCGCGTAACCATATTCATGAGGACATTTGCATCTTGAGATACTAAAACGAGAATAATTGTTCACCTAGAGTCTAGCCAGAACTTAATTTGATAATCCATTGCAATCTGTTTTGTACGAAGTACAAACTCCACGACGGCTATTGAATATTGTAATTGAACTATTAGAGAAACTCGGTTAAGTAGATGCAAGAAAAAAGAAATAGAATAAGTTAGTCGCGTTTTATGTTGGGACGGCGGAACGAAGAAAAGATAATGTTGCACGTCAGGTACTTAGTAGGACTAGGCTGAGAAATATGAAGTGTCCTAATGTAGAAAAGTATTAAGTGTTAATAATTAATTGTACACTCTCTTTGAGCCACTTTGTAAGCTCTCTGCGATCATAATAAATATTATGAACCAGATGAGCAGTAACCCTGACCTATCATTACATGACCAGTGAGTTGAATAATTTAACCGTACAAACGACCACGGAGCGCTAACCGTAGCCACACGGCAAACTCCAACTCGTATAACTACGCCAGTACCAGAGCAATCGAGCTTCGCATGGCCTCAAACATAAGACCAAACTGTATCGATATTTCGTCCACGTGAATATTGTCTACTGCTGGTAATAAATACATACACTGGAAATGGCTTTATGCCTGCGGCTAATTTAAAAGAGCCGTCGCTCTGACTTACTTTTTACAGGTTATTAAAATATAAAGTAGCGTAAAGGGCATAGTGTAATAATAAGTAGAGCCGATAACCTGTATGTTTAACGTACTCCTCACAACCACAAGCTATAGATTATGAACTTCTCGCTGATAAATAAGTATTTAGAGCTTGTATGGAACCATCTGTTGTGCTAAAAACGTAAGTCGTCACGCCATGTGCCAGTCTCCTGCTGGTTGCCATATATGGTAACTGTTAAGCCTAACGCAAAACGTTCTCAACCATAAAGACATACTATCCAATTATGTACCGAACGAAAACGTATTAAAAAAGATTGTTTTCATTATTACGTTTAAAATGTAAATTCGTAGCGAGCAGTAGTAGTGATACTATTTTGAGTAACACACGAATGGGAGTAGGTAGGTGGAGCTCTTCAACATACAACAGCAATTTGAAAAACGACGTCCGACTAACAAGCTGGTGGAACTAGTTCTCGAGTACTTGCCGTGGTTAAGGTGAAGTAAAGAAGGGTGGCAAGGCCATGCAAATTAGTAAGTGCCTCTTAGCTTGTTCCATATACTTTAAAATACAGGGACAAGAGATGCCTTTTAAGACGGTAGGCGGCGTACAGCCTCGCTCACATTTTAACGAGATCCTCGTTTAAAACGTAAGGCTCTACTATACTAAATGTATTGTGGTAAATATATATGTTTATTGAAAGAAGGCAATATTGACGTATATTCCTGTTGTTTAATGTGACAATAAGAACAATTGAGAAAGTGAAGCTTATGCGTAAGGAATTTATGTGTCAGTTCAACCTTTATCTTGAAAACGTTAATGTTATTGATAGACAGGAGCATTATCAATAATATCATGGGTAAACAAATATCAAAATATGTAGTTATGCATATCGTAAGCAAACAGCGCTGGAAAAGACGCGTAATCATAATGTTGCTTTTCTGTATTCACGGTTATATTTACGCATGAGATGGGAGGCGTGCCAGGTCAGAATAAAGCATTGAAGGCGGCCCACAAATGAGACTCAGAAATAAATTCCTACTAGAAATAACATACAAGTCAATGCTATGCAGAAACGCATAACAAAATATGATGATATGCTTTATTGGAACATCACTTAGCTTTTACAACATAGTCTAATAGATTTCTAAAGCATATTTTAAAACATGAGCATTATATCATTCGATACGATCGAACGAAGAAACTTAGAAAGTTGGCAAATGTTTGAAAGCGGGCTATCTTATTTTAATAGCTAGTAGGTATCAGCTCTCCTTTCGAAAATTTTATGCTTTTAATATTATACTAGTCCATAAATAAAATGAGTGTTAACATTGGATGGGCTCGACTCAATCAATTAAAGCTAAAGCTGGCGTCGATCAAGTTACGAATCTGGTAACAATAGGGTAGCTTCGAAAATTTCACACATCAGTAGAGGCACCGACAATGCTGAATGGGATAGAACTAATCCTGTTGAGCATGGTCGTCCAACCGAAACTGGCGCTCGTGGCGTTGCGAATAAATGGAAATGGAGGAAAATTTTTAGTATAATACGAAAATAGGGGCAAAAATAGTTTTACTAGGACTGTTAATAAAACTCCTCTCCATTAGTCGATAGTATAAATAGAAGCTGTTTTTACGTCTTGCAGTAAAAATAATGCATACGTGAATACAATGTAATTTGTTGGCATTAGTACTACGTTGATTCATGATTCACGAGATATAGACTTCATTCATATGCGAACGACCTTGCTATAGATGTATTTATAGAGCATATATTATGAACTATTACTAATTGACAAATAATAAGTTTGCCCACACATTAAGATTTAATTAAGATGAGCATTATTAGTCAGAGATAAGAGTACTTGTATGACACATACACATTGCATTTCGTGCCAACAAAACCATTCGAAAAATAAAGTTAAATGTAATATCGTAACGCTCAATGACACGTTTATCAGGAAAGGTAATGTGGTTAGTAGTTGAATAATATTACTTGTCCTCCTGAGTCCTGACATTTTTTTAACAAACTTAGCGTTTAAGACCTAGCCTTGGTTGACCTGCTTTGTTATTTTGGACATTATTTAAAAATTCTTAGAATTCTTTATTCAATGAACAATTTGTAGTTTATAAAGTACATTCGGCCGTTATTCTTAGTGTTAATTATTCCTTTATAAAGCACGCGGGGACTTAGGAGGTTAAACATAAAACTAACTGAAACGCAACAAACGTACGAAAAATAAGATAAAATTAAAAACTTGTCCCTGCCTCCAGCCAACTCCCATCCCCTCCCAGTGAAAACAGAAATTAAGCCACATTTCTTAGGTTAGATAATAGCATTTTGACCAAAAGTAAATTGCCGTTTTTATATTAGCCAGATGTGACTCCCATTTCAAGTAATTGTGGTAGTAACTTTATTTGAATTCATTTAGGCAACTTGCTATTTAAATCTTTTTCAATGGTATAAAAGGTGATACTATATAATTTCAATATACTCTTAGGTTTACTACATGCTTTGGCACATACTACTTTATGGAGAAGTTGTAAATAAAAATACAACCACTTTTTGGGAACATCCGGTAGTCATCATCGAATATACTTCATATGAATACTGATAAACGATAGCGCGTTACTCATAGCTCATAATCATAATTCATTAGTAGTATCAGCGAAAAGTAAGCAGTGCTTTAGCAAAACCCGTGAACATTGTCGTAAATAACGACCTAACTGCTTAAGATTAAATCTAAACCTAAAGTCTACAGCAAAGTTATTAACAAGAGTCATAAACCACGACAGTTTCAGAGTTATAGGGCTAGTAGACGAAACGGCAACAAACAGGAAAAGTCATAAATGAATGACTTAAAAAACCGTGAATGTTTATTCCCTTCGATATTGGACACCGGACCGTTATTCATATAATATTAATATGTAAACAGTTTCCCAAGTCGAATCCACCGCAAAATATCTCCATGATAATGAAATTGCTGCATCTTACCGTGAGTTACAGATCCAAAAACAAAGGCACAGTCACAACACAGTATCGACACTGGAGCTATTTGTTGTTCTGATATAATCACTGACTAACATGCGCGTGCGTCGCCTTCGAACACTAGCTGGAGTGTATTCACCGGGCGGATGCGGCCGTGATATTCAGACCGGCTGCCGGCAGTTCGTCACTTCTCCGCACGCTGCAGTACTGGCGACCCGACCGTTCGAAACAGCCAATGACTCACTTGTACGATGACGTCTGACACGTAATAATCACTATGAGCCATATCAGCTGCATATGAAATGGCATTGGCGAACAATCAATAAGGCAAATGGACCATGGTTAATATTGAATTATGGCTCGCTGCCTGCCGTAAAGAACTTTGAAAGTAACAGTTTATTGATTTAGCTAAGTTACTGTTAGAGGCCTCTCTCTGTTGTTTTATTAGTTACTACACAGAAAAAAAAGATGTCTTATTTCAAAACGCAAAACTCTCTCAAGCACTGTTTGTTGAAGTGAGAAATATAAATCTTCATCAAATAAATATATCTCAACTCAACAATATCACATTTTTTAAAGAAAGAACCTAAATTAGTTAGTTCAATCTTCATATACTTTTGTGGCAAAATGGACAAATTTGAGTAAAATAATTAATTGATTTGCAACAAAACGCTACAGCGTTTTAACAATAATATCAAATTTCTTGAAAATGTTATTTGATGCAAGTAATCTTCTTTAAAATAAGCATGTACACAATTTTCAAAGAAATATTACTTAATATTTCCTTGAATACTGTTACTTTTTCGGACGAAAACTGCTAATTCTTGGTTTAATATTCACAAGCTACAATCAAGATCTAAAAAGTTTAATATAAAATAGACCACAGTTTTACACCAAGATTCAGTAAATTTTCGGACGAAAACTGCTAACTCTTGGTTTAATAGTCACAAGCTACAGTCAAGATCTAAAAAGTGTAATTTAAAATAGACCACAGTTTTACACCAAGATTCAGTACATTCTTGGTTTGATTTACATTTTATTTGCCATTTTTTCATCAAAAGTTTTAGTATTTCAACCAAGAAACTGCTAACTCTTGGTTTAATATTCACAAGCTACAATCAAGATCTAAAAAGTTTAATTTAAAATAGACCACAGTTTTACACCAAGATTCAGTATATTTTCGGACGAAAACTGCTAACTCTTGGTTTAATAGTCACAAGCTACAGTCAAGATCTAAAAAGTGTAATTTAAAATAGACCACAGTTTTACACCAAGATTCAGTACATTTTCGGACGAAAACTTTTAATTCTTGGTTTAATATTCACAAGCTACAGTCAAGACCTAAAAAGTTTAATTTAAAATAGACCACAGTTTTACACCAAGATTCAGTACATTCTTGGCTTGATTTACATTTTATTTGCCATTTTTTCATGAAAAGTTTTAGTGTTTCAACCAAGAAACATACAAAAATTAGTATTTCAACCAAGAAACATACAAAAATTAGTATTTCAACCAAGAAATATACAAAAATTAGTATTTCAACCAAGAAACACACAATCTTAAAGTAAATAACATTGACGGTGGTATATCTTGTTCATCTCGTGGTGTTGCCATAGTAGAAAATAAAACCCTTATAATGGGACATCCATCATGCTTCACATTATTATTATTAAAGCTAAAATAAAATAAAAAATATGATTGTAAAACCCGCATAGAAAACTTAATTTTGAATTGCCTATTTCAAAACCAACGAATTTAAATAGCATAAAAGTGGCTAAATAGTATAAATAGTTTAAAATTTGTATGACATAATTTATAGTAAAATATTGTATGCAAAAGCAACTTAAGACATTAACAAAATTGGTTGAACCGACTAACATTTTCGGAAAATCCACATTCTACAATAATTAAATAACACCCGTCCAATTAAAATTGACAGATTTACCACTTAAAACAAAAAAATGGCAAAGAATTACCAGTCAAAACAGTCGAATGTGGTACTTCCAACAAAAACAGTTAAAAATGTCCTGTTTAAAATGTCGGTTGTGCCACATAGTTATGACAAAAAAACTTACGAAAAAGCAATTAAAACTGTCGGAACTGTCACATCCGATGCCCAATTTTCAATTTTTATTAAGCAAAATCTAATTTTTAACCGTATAATTAGTAGTTGAAGTATAAAAAAGATTATGCAGGAAGTTAATAATACAATCCTGAGCTTAAGTATATTATGATTTAACTTGCTTTTTCCGTCGATTTGATCGTTGTGGTTAAAATTTTCAGTAACAGGTTTTTTTTTTCATTCGTATTGTAGTAACGGTTACTTCCGTCCGCCTACACTGAGAATGGTCCGACGTAAGCAACGTAAAAAAAAATTTTTAACGTCTATGTTTGGGCCCAATAGTCTTCAGCAGACATCTCTTCTCTCCAACCAATCTCTAAGAAAGAAATAAAGACTATTGGGATAAGAAGAGGAAGGATGATAGGACACCTAATGAGGCACGATAGTTTTTTTACGAATATTTTGGAAGGGAAGGGGAAGAGGGGAAGAGGAAGACCCAGAATAAATTATTTCCAACAAATACGTGAGAACGTCAACCAGGATCATACCAGGAGGTCAAAAGGCTGGCGGAAGACAGGGATAAGTGGCAATTACTCCACCGACAAGAGTGCAACTCTTAAATAGAAGAAGAAAAAGGATGTTTGGGCCAGCCTGTATAATCTGACACAACAGTTGCAATCATGCAAACAAAAGATATCATACAAGATTGTGTGAAATTTGAGCAAACAAAAACGATGCCTAAGGCGAACCTGTACAAAAAATAAGTTGATTTTTTTTAATAATATTTTTTGTTTTATATTTTTCCTAAACATAGAAATAAACTCAGGGGGGAATTTTACTACAAAAAGGAGATTTTTTCAACTTGATACGGGGAATTTCCAAAAGTACCTCTGGCAACACTTTGCTGGAGCCAGAGAGAACCCCCGCCCGTCCATTTTGTTTGTGTTGTGTTGTGTATTTGAATTGTGGGCGTTCGTTTGCTGTGCTGCTGGCTGTTTGTGCATAAAAATTAAAAGGTAAGTAAAGATTATCATTTCATTACGGATAAGTGGATGACGTCAGTCGATTTATTGTCAGAAGTTTGTCTATTCACTTGGTACATAAGTAATTAGGTCTCGCTTGACCATTCTTTTGTGTTCTTATATTTTTGTGTTTGTCCTAGGCTGACTTCCACAATAGAAGTTTCGCTTATACTTTGCCACGCGACCTATGATCTCCGGTAAAAATGGACGAAACAGTCCTTCTTCTAAGGAAATGGAGCATTTCTGAAGAAATCATCAAGAATTTCCTTGGTAAATACCCAAATCTAATCCAAATTCCAATTTAATGTAATCTTGTTATTAATTAGTTACTTGCATTCGTAGATTCAAGCTTTAGTTAGCAGGTTTGTTATATAGTAAACAGTCTTAAGAATCGAATATTATATCCGCAACGTAATGCTTATCTTGATTTAATGCCAAGATTATCTGATTATCGACGAGAATAGTCGGTTCTCCAGCCCTAGCACGGTAAGGTTTATCGACCCATTTTATCTACCAATGACTCCAAGGAAATATATAAAATGGATAGATAAACCAACTGTGCTAGGGTCTCGGGTCTCAGGCCTCAGGTGAATATTATATAGGTAAACAGGGCTTATGTACTCGTATTCGTGGCTAAATGATGAGGTGAGTAAAAAAGAATTAGATGTGTAAGAAGTGTTGACGTCATAACACATACAGCCTAGGTTGTATCTATAGCGGCAAACTGCTAAAATGCACAGCCAGTCTCTCGGTTTGGTCTTTGCCGTAGTCTAAACTAATGATATTTATTATATTTTTTTAGATAATGACATATCTATAGAGAACTTCAAGGATTTGACAGATACATATCTCAAGGAACTATGTCCTCACATAGGACAAAGAATTATATTAAGAAACAATATTCAAGATTTGTTGGAGTCCGTTGCTACTACTGAAGCATTATCTGAAAACACAGTTTACACCAATCATGAATCACATTCGTCTGCTAGAACTAACAAAGAAGTCTCAGGAGACAGTTTCTCAAGTCTTCCAATTCTGGATGACATCACAAATATTTTAGAGGACATAAATAGACCCCCTCTTCCGGATTTTGACATCAACACACTGTTGCAAACATCTGCCCATGGAAGCAGCATTCTTAATTATTATAAAAGATATCAATGTCTCAATGCTAAGAAACGCAATATACTTGTAGACATTATTATAAAACATATATATACATATATAGTGAACAAGTAATAACAAATTCAGTTATAAAGTAGTAGATATTGTAGAACAAAAAAAACTTCACTTTTATTATATTAGCGAAGTTTTATGCTGAATCCTACAAAATATCCTTCTCCAGTTCCTACCGTGTTCCTGTCTCATGCCACCTTTATCCAGTAAACCTGCTTGCCTCTGTAAGTCCGCACTGTCTGCACTCAGTGTCCTATGACTCTTATCTTTCCACTGTTATCCTAGATATGACCAGCCCATATTCTTATTATTCATATTATGCTTGCCTTGAGGTATCCTCCTAGTTAGAATTTAGATCTTTGTATACCTAAGTAAAGTTTAGTTCAGGTTTCAGTCATTCATAATGATACAGTTTTGACAACAGACTGCTATTGCAATACTTGACAACATTTGTTTTTAGGGTTCCGTACCTCAAAAGGAAAAACGGAACCCTTAAAGGATCACTTCACATCACTCGCGCATCAAGGGTTCCGAACAAATTTGTCTTGTCTGTCTGTCCGTCTGTCACAGCCAATTTTCTCCGAAACGAATAAACCAATCAAGTTGAAAATTGGTACACATATGTAAGTCGGGGACCCAAAGACAAAACTTGTAACATAAATTAATGAGTTTTAAACATGAGAGGCCGTTTTGGGAGGTAAATTAGCGTTTAACGTCTGTTTTTTGCCAATTTTTGGTAAAAACAGACTTAAAGAAATATGTTGAAATGTCATAGGCTCATAAGTTTTTCATACTAAAATAATAAAGAGGAAAGATTTGTTTGAGTGATTGTTTGTTTGATTGTTCGTATTGAAATTGGCTGTGGCAGACGGACAGACAGACAAGACAAATTTCTTCGGAACCCTTGATGCGCGAGTCCGACTCGCACTTGACCGGTTTTTCTTATCAGACCCAGGCTCAAGTCCTTAATTATAGTAGTTTTGTACAATGTTTGTATAGTAGTTGTATTTAGATTGTAGTTGCATGTTAGTACATAACTTTGTTTTCGAAATACAAAGTAATTAAAATATTACTTTCATTTTCAGTAAACTAAGAGCAGAGGATTACAACTTGATTGCAGCAAGGATTGTATCTCTCTTTCCAAGCGAAAACATTGGGACTTATTTCATGAGAGCGGTTCCAACTGCAAAGTCTATCAGTGGAAAATATATTCCGGCTAAAGGCAAATTAGTTGATAAAGTTCGGAACCTGCTGTATATATCTGGAGAGAAACACCGGAGGCCAAAATCAACACAGAGAATACCAGAAAATGAGCTGGAGAATGAGCCGAAAAATCTTTCCTTGATGATAGGTTTGTAATTATACTGTATTTATGTTTCCACGGCTAATTCATTGGACCAATTTCGTTGAAATTTTGCACTATTTTTAACTCCCGGCGCAAAAAGAGGGGTGTTATAAGTTTAACGTGTCTCTGTGTATCTGTCTGTGGTATCTATCTCCCAAACGGATGAACCGATTTTCGTTTTTTTTTTTTTGTGTCATAGTTAATTTTATCCCGAGTGTTTGTTACATGTCCTGTGTCACTGATATTTGTATGTATATCACTTTATTGTACAATAATATCTGTGTACAGTCACGGATTTTAATTGTTAGGCCACTGTGAAGTTTTTTAAATTTGCAGTATTATGGCATTCACAAGCATTTACATTTTAGCCAGCTCAATAGTATAGCAAACAACTAAATTAAAATTCCTAAAGTGGCCTAATAATTAAAATCCCTGACTGTACATACCTATTTTTGTTTCAGTCTGTGGTATATATACATATTGGTGTCCTTGACTATAAGATATATATAATTAACTTTTTTTTTATACAATAAGGAAAGCAAACAATTAAGTGAATCACCTGATGCTAAGTGATCACTGATCACCGCTGCCCATAGACATCCGCAACCCCAAAGGGATTGCAGATGTGTTGCCAATCTAGACTGCTAAGGTGAAATGCCTCTTGTGCCTATAATTTTTTTTTTTTATTAATATTGTGACTTTAATTCGTTTTTTATTCAGATGCTGCTCACGATGACGACTGTTTGTGGTTGAAAAATAACAATGAGCCATGGGATGAGGTCGTCTTGAGATGGAAAAAAACTAGAAAATACAGGATAGGACAGGAACACATTTTTCCAACAATACACGATTTTTTGGAAAATTGGCCAATATTAAAAGATGCCAAAGGACATGTGCTGGTAATTAAATATTTCTTTTGCTATGCACTATACAAATCATTGAAATTGTTTACATTATTTTTACAGTAAATGTATACTATGTGTGAGAGCCGTAATACTCTGTAATAATAATAGTCTGCAATGTTCCTATCCGAATCTGAGTAATATTTCTCCGACGAAGTAGCAGTACTATTTGTATGATAAATCAGTAGGCTTTTTTTTAATGGCTTTCACCCTTGCTGTTTTGGCAAGGAGTATTTTGCCAATGTCGATGTAGAGACATGACACGCATGAGGAGATAGTCCGGTTTTAATTAAAACTTGTTATTTGGTCAATAATAGAGCCACAGAGTACTTTGTTTTTATTCACGCCGGACTTATTTAATTTTATTGAGATTAAGTGCGCAACCTGTCATGCACATAATACTAACTGCTAACCATATAGATGACTAGTAAATAGATAAGTTATTAACCTTTGCAACGCCACGTCAACTACAAAAGTTGCCACTGACAGTGACACGCCAGGCATCTCTAAGAAGTAACGAGAATGTCAACCTTAAATATGTTAGACTTTGTAGATCTATTTTATCGGTCCCTGTCGTTGAATCAGTGGTGCGGATATATCAGTCATTCATTGGCGTTGAAAGGGTTAAGTACTATAGCTTTTACTTTCGTGAACCATAAGCATTTCAAAAAAGCAAGTGAACCTGCAAGCGTGCCTGCAGGCAAGCAAGTCTAGTTGCTGTCCGTGACTTCATCTGCACACAATTTAATATCACTAATATCCTGATAAAACTATGCAATTTTCCGGGATAAAAAATGTCCTAATATTATTAGGAGTACCATTTTTGGTTTATGAACTATTTATTCAAATGAGTATTGTTTTTCAGATTAATTTGGATTTTGAGGAAATGTATGAAGAACAATCATTAAATTTCTTTAAAAATTGGCACTTTTTCTTTGAAAAGCTCCTGAAGTTGAAACAAGACCAAATTAAAAATGAGACTGGGCTTTCATTATTGGAGACATTGTTTGCTTTAAAAGACGATGGTAAGTATTTAAGTTTATTTTATATATGCACTAGCTTTTATCCACGGCTTCGCTTACGTGTACCATAAGCATTCCAAAGAAGCAATCAATCAAGCCAGAAAGCAAGCAAACCTGCATGCGTGCAAGCAAGCAATTAATGATGATGTTGCTTAACAGTCGGGAACCGGGATAAAAGGTAGTCTATGTCTTTTTACAAGCTTTTTATTAGCTTTACCCCATATAATAAAAGTTTGTTTGTTTGTTTACTTATGTAATAAACACAATAATCTGGTAGTGAATTATTTTTGGTCTGGCCAGGATTGTCTCTGCAGGATACCTCTTCAATGGTGAATGGCATCAACTTGCAGTTTGGTACCTATATAGAGCTCCGTTGACAATGCAAGTTTGATTACCGAATAACCTAGTGGTTAGAGAACCTGACTATAAAGCCTGAGGTTCTTGAGCAGTCAACTGAACAAAAGCTTGTATAATTTTTGTTGACTGTACTTGCATTGTCAACGGAACTCTACACAAGTACCAAATTTCAAGTCTATGCAATTCACCGTTGAAGAGTCCACCAGAAATTCACTACAAGATTATTGTGTTGTCAGAGAATGGTGTTGTTTGCACTTAGTTGTTGTTGTTAGAAACACGCGCTTTTTCACTTGTCTGTCCGTCCATATGTGCACCATTACAGATGCTGGTGGCCCGGCAATGTTACGAATATCGATAGGACTATAAATATATAGCATTGATAGCACAAATTGTGTAATACTATTGACGACTTGCAATAGTATCGATAATATCAATAGCGTATTGTTCATTAAGATTTGATACTTAATATCGATACTATTGGGTAACTTAAGTTTTCTGGAGTGCTCATTATTATATATTTTATTGTTAGCAGACACACAATGGAGTTCAAAACTGTAGCTAGTTTTTTTTTATTACTTGCCGTTTTTTAGAAATATTTTTTTGAATGACTGTTTTGACATACCACACGTTTGATCGGATGAATAGAGTTTGCGCCTTTGTCTTCTGTAAAAAAACTAAAAAACGTCGAGTTGACAGCTGACAGTTGTCAAATGCCGCCGTTACCCAACAACAACAAACAAACAAGTGTGTGTGTGTGTGTTAAGGTATAACAGCGGCATTTGACAACTCACACTCCACTCAGACTGCTCACACTCCAGAAAACTTAAGTTACCCAATTGCCAGTCATCAATAGTATATTATATACATTTTGTGCTTCCTCTCAATTTGCCAATATAGAAACTCATGCAAGAGTTTAAAAATAAACTTTTTTTCGTTTTGGTTTTAGATAAAAAAATTCCAGTACAAATTACATTACTGGGATACCTTATTCCGCCTAAGGGGAGGATATCTCGAAAGATAAAGTTTTCGTCAACGGAGGTGATAGAAAGCCTGATTGTTCGCACAGACGTAAGTTTTGGTTCTCGTTGTTTGTCCCAGTTAAACCTGAAACTACCTAACCTTACTGGCATTAGCCAGTTAAAAAAATTTTTTATTAGTGAAAACTGAAACTGAAAATTATAAAAATTACATCTAATTTCAACACCAAGATGGCGGACATTTATATTTTCTTAAAAATCGATATGGCTCCACACGCACAGAGAGCGGTAGCGGGGTGGCGCGGCGCGGTGGCGGTATTGGTTACAATATTCGATTGCCTCTTTCATACAAGTTCGAATATTAACACCGAAACCGCCACGTGCCGCCCTGCTACCGCTATCTGTGCGTATGGAGCTTAAACCCTAAGGTAGTACGTTTCTGAACCCAACCCAATTTTTGACAACCATTGAATAAATACTTACTAAATTTACTTAATAAATTTGTGCATGTGACTAATCAGCTTATTTTGTTTTAGGACGCCGGAAACATCGACACAATTATCAAAAAAAAAAAAGAAAAATCTGCATCGCGAGTATTACAGTCCGTCCAGCCCTATATCCTTGTGCTCGGAAAGTTGCACGACTTTTCGGCACTTTACATTGTCATTGACGATGTAAAATACTCCTTTGAGTCTGCAGCTAAGGCTTTCGACGTACTGTTTAAAATTTACCACGTGCTACATGCGAAATACCCAGATGCTGCGAATTACTTATATCTCGTAATACAAAAAAAGGTATATGACATTAATACTCAATATGACACAGTTCCGCCACACATAATAGAAATTTTAAACCTGAGCTAAGTCAAAACTTTATACATGTAACCAAAAACCTTTTTTTAGTGCAATATTGCGGTACAAACATTCATAAATAACATATGCCCTTAACGTGAAATCTAACTTCTTGAAATAAACAAAATTAAAGCAGGAACCTACGTTGCTTATAATTTATTATCGTACCTTATTATTTATCAATATGTTGTGTCCTGAGTGTCAGAAAAGTTTTATAAATTTTAAAAAGTATATATTACATTTAGACATATCGCATAAAATAACCGACTATTTTTTATGCCCTGTCGCTAATTGCACCCGAACTTACGACACAAAGTATTCCCTAAAAGATCATATGACTGTTTTTCACAAATTATTTACGGAACGAAAACTCGATAGTAATGAAATAGATGCATGTGGATCCATAGAATCTCATAGTTTGAATATGACGGAGCAAGCATATTGTGAACCTAATACAGACGATACGGTTTTATCCACAAATACAAAGCCAATTGATGATTGTGATTATAATTTAGAAGACGAGTTAAATCAATTTCAGAGGGGTCTTAACTCCAATGTTATTGATTTTATAATAAAGCTCTACAGTACGCTTAATTTTCCTCGGAGTAAAGTAAAAAAGTTACTAGAAAGCGTTAAATCATTGCTTGCAAATATTATGTTTCCAGTTAAGGAAATAACTAAAGTCTTGGAAAGCAAAGATAAATTTGATAAAATCGGTTTTAAAACTATGAATCGTGTTTTTGATATGATTGAGAACTGTTTTGACCCATTCGACACAGAACATAAAATCTTAAATTACTTTACTGCGGTTGAAAAATTTGTGCCACCCGAAAAAACTAAAATTGGTGAGTCTAAAGCACCTAAAAGGAAATGTACTATCTTAATGCAACTAAAAGACGAATTTGTGTATCTCATGCCTTTAAAGAAAACGTTGAAATTGTTTTTGGAACTGCCTAACGTTTTAAATACCATATTAGAGTATCAAAGAAACATTAATATTGACGACGGAGTATTACGTAATGTAGTAAATGGAACCCTATGGAAAACGCAAACCGAAAATGTTACTGGTATAGTAATTCCTCTGTATGTGTTCTACGACGATTTTGAAAGCGGTAACCCTTTAGGTAGTCACGCGGGTAAACATAAAATTGGTGCAGTATATTCATGTATAGGAACTGTTCCTCCACAATATGCAAGTAGGCTGGAAAATGTATTCTTGACATTACTTTTCTACTCAAATCAACGATCCAAGTTTGGCAATCAAAAAGTTTTTACACCATTACTCTCTGAGCTTAAGTTTCTTGAAACAACTGGCCTCAATATTAGTCATGATAACAGAGAACTAAATATTAAATTTACGTTGATCGTTTTATGTGGTGACAATCTGGGACTTAATTCAATTTTGGGCTGCGTAGAAAGTTTCTCGGCAAATGTGTATTGCAGAGTTTGTACAATGGAAAAAAGGGAATGTCAAACTGCAGTTATTGAAAAACAAGAAAAAATGCGTAAACAACAGAATTACAATTATTATTTAGAAAACAATGTCGGTCTGAAAGAAAACTATATATGGCATACTTTACGACGTTTTCACATATGTGACAACACTAGTGTCGATGTAATGCATGACCTTTGCGAGGGAGTTCACAGATACAGCATGGCATGTATAATTCAATCATTAATAAGGAAAAAATATTTTACTCTAGAACAACTAAACGCCAGAACTCGATATTTTAACTACAGCAAAATGGAAAATAATCATCCCCCAGCAATCACTAAACAACATTTAAATAACGGTTCAATTATTATTTCCGCTTCCGAAATGTTATGCTTGGTGAGAAATTTTCGTTACATAATTGGTGACTTAGTCCTTGAAAACGATGAAATATGGGATTATTATTTAATTTTACTAGAGTTAACTGAAACATTAACAAGTCAAATAATTCCCACTCAACATATAGAAAACTTAGAAGAACTTATCAAAGAACACCATGAAATGTATATGGAATTATTTCAGACTCACTTGAAGCCAAAATATCACTTCTTGTTGCACTATCCGTCCATAATCAAAAAATGTGGTCCACCTATATTTTACTCGGCATTTAAATTTGAAGCAAAACATAAAGATCTAAAACGTGTGTCACAGTCAATAACAAGTCGCAAAAATTTATGTTATTCTATTGGATTACGTTGTGAACTGAAAAATTGTTCGAGATATCTATCTAATAAAGGTTTTGAAGACAATATTAAGTTCAGTAAACAAAGTCACCTAAACATTCCCATGGGGTTGGAAAATGATTATTTTTCAGTTTCAACATATGAAATTAACGGCATAATCTACGACACTAGAAGTGTTCTGCTTTATGAATGTGTGAATGATGAACCAGATTTTAGAATTATACGCAATATATTAGTAAGTAACACTGATTTCAAGTCGATGTCGTTGTCATGCAATAGGTTACGAATTTGTGGGTATGGTGAACATTTTAAAGCATATCTTGTCGAAAATAGTGCAGATTCTAATTGTGACTTGATACCCCTCACAGCTTTTTGCGACCAGCTGCCTATGCAGCTTCGTTCAGCTAGTGGAACGTTGTATATTTCATTTTATAAATAATCTTTTCCTGACTGCTTCTAATGTAGATGATTATTTTTTATTAGTTATAAAATTAAATATAATTCAAATAAATAAAGGAAGAATAGTGAACAATAAATGAAAAATGCAATTTTGTATATTTCAAGAAGTAACATTTTATTTAAACGGTGACACACCATAGTGTATAAGAATTGCCTGTTGTGTCATCACAAATCTATTGCGTAGGCTATAATATGGTTACCTATCACAACCTCGAAAAAATTTAATTCCGAATGATTAAAATCCAAAATTGTATTTTTCCGGATGCATTTTATTCTGGAACTGTAAATATTTCAGGATTTTTATATAACAACCCTAACCTAACCTAAAGGGTTCTACACGATGGTCCTGAAATAAATCCTGAAATATTTACAGTTTCAGAAAAAAATGCATTCGGACAAATGAGGTTTTGAATTTTAATCATTCGGAATTTTAATTTTTCGAGGTTGTGATAATATGTAATTTTAATGTATATGATTGTTTTTCGTATACTGCTCAAAATAATATAAGCCACCTGCATATTTCTGGTTTATTGTATGACTGATTTCATATTAATCCAAATAAGTGAAACAATTGACAAATTAATTAAATGTTTGCTAGCTTAATTAACTACACAATTTATTTTTAAATAAGTTTATTACTGTTTAATATAAATTTCACGTAACGACCAAATTACTGGTGGCTCTTATTTTCTTTTGAGTAGTATACGACTATAATAAATACATCTATTACTTTATCAATAGTGAATAAAATATTAAAAATTCATTTTTTTTACAAATAAAATTTTATTTCAACGATGGCATTCACAATGCTGTAAAGAATTGCCTGTTGTGTCACCGCAAATCTATTGTGTAGGGTATAGGGTGTAATTTTGTATAAAACTAAAGGGGCGATCACTACTACATTTACATTTTATTGTTCGCAGAATTACCTAGTATGTCTATAAGGTGAGTCTTGTGATTAGAACTATCTGGTTATTTACAACCAACCTATATAACTCCTTCTAGGGTCACTGTTCTGAACAAAGACAGGCGTGATACTGTTCTTCATAGAGTAATATCGCACCTGTTATTGTTCAAAATAGTGATACCTAGAGGGAGTTATTTAAGTTACTTGCAATTACAAGACTCCTCATTTTCTTTTTTTGGTCCGAGGCTAAAGTTAGTTTGTATTTTAATTCTTAATCACCAGTGACTTATTAATAATTATTAATACTTAAGTAAATCATAATCATGTTGATGTAAATTAAACCACTAAAGAAATATTTTTTGTCAAGTCAGTAATAGAAGTCGATGAGCCGTTGTGGAGCTCAAAATGGTCTATCTACACACGACTATTATATACTGCCAAGGAAAAGAGAGCGTGAGGATTATTTTGAGCTCCACATACTTTTATTCACTTCTGCTACTGAATGTACCTAGTGATGATGGTTGCACGTTGTTTTGTAGACAGATTTTTCACATAATTTCATTTTATAGAAATTAATTCCCATATTCTCATTTCATAGAATGATCAATTCAAATACTATCTTGAATCGTATGCAAACGTTTCATAAATGTTTCATTTCATAGAAAGCTATTTTCTGGGTTATTTTCTTAACTTTTTGATTGAAATATAAATCTAACCTAACCTATTTAACTATCAATAAATTTATCCTGAAATGTGAAAATAGCTTTCTATGAAATGAAACATCTATGAAACGTTTGTATATGATTCAAGATGGTATGTGAATTGATCATTCTATGAAATGAGAATATGGGAATTAATTTCTATAAAATTAAATTATGTGAAAAATCTGTCTGTATATAAAACAAGGGGACACCAGTGATGATAAGTACATGGAAGGAAAATTTATGTATAATTTTTGTCATTTTCATAATCATTAATTAGTGATCATAGGTTAGTGATTGTTTTTCGTATAATAAATACATCTATTACTTTCTCTATTACGTATTTCGTTTATTTTTGTCAGTGTCCAACGTCACAGTTTTTTTGTGTAATTCTGGATAGTTTTCTAAAAACTAAACGTGTATTTAGCTAATTAAACAATATGTAGGCAAAGGCAGGAATTTATTCGGTACAATTATGTTTATATGAAAGGCTTATCCAGATTTCGCTTATTGCCAATGAGAATATAATTAATAAAAAGTTTAGTTGCGCTATTATTAATATTGCTGGTGTGGAAGATCAGTAATACTAATAATTGCAACAACCTCATTTAATTTTGCAGTTAGGCCACATACACCTGTAAGTTTTAGTAAAGTAAGCAGCTTCCGTAACGAAATTACGACAAATTTACTAGTGTTAACGCCTTTGTAAGTAGCTTACCGTAATTTTTCAACTTACGTGAGTAGTGAAAGTTTACGGTAAGCTACTTACAAAGGCATTTACTTTAGTAAATTAAATTTGTCATAAGTTCATTACGGATGCTGCTTACGTTACTAAAACTTACAGGTGTAAAGGCAGTCTGTATTGACTTACTGTTTCTCGATTCAAATATTTCCAGAATTACAGGAAAAAATCGAACCTCTCCCAACAAGTAACAATGGACTTGAAGCAAGACATAAATATATCTTACTTCAAAAAACAATGGACTTGAAGCAAGATATAAATATATCTTACTTCAAAAATGAATGGACTTGAAGCAAGACATAAATATATCTTACTTCAAAAAACAATGGACTTGAAGCAAGATATAAATATATCTTACTTCAAAAATTAATGGACTTGAAGCAAGACATAAATATATCTTACTTCAAAAAACAATGGACTTGAAGCAAGACATAGATATATCTTACTACAATAAACAATGGACTTGAAGCAAGAGATAAATATATCTTACTTCAAAATACAATACTCTCTACTCAAGATAACAATGAAATCAAACCAAAAGATTCCATTACTTGGATAAAGATTCAAGTATTAAACCAAAACATTTACTGACTTCAATAAAAAGTTTAAACTATTTATTTCAAGTAATATTCTTTCTTGGTTTAATAAGAAAGATGTTTTGATTAGAGATTGAATATTTATAAATTTAAAAGATAATTGTTTTGGTTCAAGAAATTTTACTTCTCACATTAAGAAATTATCATCTTTAAAGTCATTGGGTGAATATCAAACCAAGAATTAAAGTTACTTGGTACAAGTTAAAGTAAAGTTCAGTTTGATACTCACTGTTTCACATTAAGAAACAACAATTTAATTCCAAGTACTGGAAGTCATTACTTTGAGACTGATTGTTTCAATTCAAGAGTTTTAATTCTCACATTAAGAAATATCATCTTTAAAGTAATTGGGTGAATATGAAACCAAGAACTAAAGTTACTTGATATAAGTAACACTGTTTCACATTAAGAAACAACAATTTAATTCCAAGTACTGTTAGTCATTATTTCGAGACTGACAAATTCTTATTATGAGTAATATAACTATAAGGCAATTAAGAGACAATACTTCTTTGTGTTAAGAATTTGTGAATTTGTTTCTGAATAACAATTTTCATGAAACAAAACAGTCTCACTCTTGGAATAAACATTATTTTTTTAAAAAAAGAGTGTTTTATGACTTGCAAAAAGAGATTTAATAGTTGGAGGAAGTAATAAACTTCGAAACATTTTATGTCTTATTACAAGCAATTTGTGTCTTCCTGATATAGAAAACAGGATATGTCTTGAACGAAATAGGTTTATTTGGTTGAAGAGATCTTTTTTTTCTGTGTAGCTTTTGCCCGCGTTATACATATACAATAATTGTTCGTTTAAAGGTATAAGATGAATCAAAAGTATCGGAGTGTAATAGGATATACAATATTCAAAATGGCGTCTGCAAAAAATATGGACGGGAGATAAAAAAAAAAGTAAATTGTACAACACGAGCATAAAACGAGCCATTTTACCCGAGACGTTCATAGCCATCCGAGCCGGTACGATGAGGTTGGATAGACACATCGAGGGGAAAATGGGTTTAGTGCTCGAGTTTTACACTCTGCTTTTTACTTCGATTGCAAAGACATGAAACAACAACAGTGGAAACCATTGTTCACTTACTAGGTACCATTTATTTTTCATGCATTGCTAATATACTTATAAATATTTAGTTTTATTGATTTATTTTGATTTATATGACTAATTTTTAATTATATACAAATTTAAAATTATCATATACCTAGATATATGTTTTGTTTTTGGCTGTTAACATCTGATTGCATTGGTCTTAGACTAACATTTTACTTTAAGGACAAGAGCATAAATTACTTTTAAGCAACTATTTTCTCAGGAACATTAAAAAATTAAAAAACATATTTGATTGAACATAGATCGAATCTTAGTTTCAGTTCTAATTTGTTCCTTTTAATAAAAAAGCAACAACTATTAAAAAATTCGCTGCCCCTGTCTTGCAAAACGATTGTTTAGAAAGATAATAATATAATTTCTGTAATTACTCGTACACAAATAAAATGACTCTTAAATTAGTGATTACATTTCTAACAAGTATGAGCCCTCGTTTCTAGTTTTAATAGATCGCATAAAACATACGAAAACTGGTAAATCGCACAAATACGAACTGCTCCCGTGATTGGTTAACTTAAAAAAAGTATTTTTATTAAGTGCCTATAACATTTTCAAAAGATCTTAAAAATCCTACTCAGCAGTTTTAGAGCCCAACATTTTATACAGAAACTTTCTGCAGTATAATGGTTTCTGATAGGATGTTTTATTTGAAAATAAAGAGTAGTAAGAAAGTCGTAACATTCTTATTATTAACGTAAAAGCCATTTTGTGTGAACTTTACCGTACCCCTGTCCCTCAGGGCAGAATAAAATAGTATAGAGGGTAAGGAGTTTGGATTACTCTGG
Source organism: Choristoneura rosaceana (assembly GCA_037349165.1). Classification (NCBI taxonomy): domain Eukaryota; kingdom Metazoa; phylum Arthropoda; class Insecta; order Lepidoptera; family Tortricidae; genus Choristoneura; species Choristoneura rosaceana. The sequence continues at coordinate 8,533,786 of JAZBNJ010000026.1, forward strand.
TTTACTTCAGCTTTGTCTGCATTGTGTATTCAATAGCTGGGATTATAACACTCATACGACACATGTGTATACAGGAAACCAGGTTTAAGTTTATGCAAAACATTTAAGGAAAAGAAAGAAATAATTTATTGGTGACAAAGTACGAAATCACAAAAAAATAAATTAAAATTTAAGAAAGTTGTGTATCACGAAATGGTCCCAAATCAGAAAATCACAATACATTTACAAACACCGAAAGGGTATTCCAAAACGCTTGGTTTGGTGGGTTGTTGATTTCGTCAGTATCTTTATTATACATATATAAATAGTCATAAAAGTAGAATGAGTGCATCACGAATAGGTAAGAGCTGCAGAAATGACCGATGATAAGTAAATGAAAAATAGGGAACGCTGCTACAAAAAAATACGTATAATAAGTAAGCTTCGTAATCCCAACTTGTACTAGACTGCCAGTTAGTTAAAACTTAACTTAATTATGATGAATAGTGTATTACATTTACGTACTTTGTTATTCTAAATATTCTCTTTTTTTAACCCCCGACGCAAAAAGACGGGTGCTATAAAGTTTGACCGCTATGTGTATGTATCTGTCTGTGGCACCGTAGCTCATAAACGAGTGGACCGATTTCAATGCGATTTTTGTACAATAAAGACAAACAAACAATGATAAAGGTGACTTAAAATAGGAACTTATAATATTGCTATCATTTTAGAAACTTCAAACACTTCCGTTTAAGTAGCACCATCTCATTCAAAATTCCGTTAAAATGTTGTGTTGCATCAACACAGAATCATTGTAGGCAACTTTATTGGATATAATGAAAGAACAATAAGATAAAGATATGCATATATTTGTATGTAGTAGTGTATTTTTATGTTAGGATTATTTGTAGATTTGTGTATTTTATTATTTAAAGCAATGTATCGACTTGACAGTCCGACGCTACCATGGTATCCAAAACCAAAATGCGTCAACCCGTCCGCGGATACCTTAGTATCATAAAGGGAGGAGAATGAATAGTTGGCTTCTGCGCCATCTAGTAAAAATACCCGGCATTATTTACAACATGTGTTGATGCACAGACGTAGCATGACTAAATTGTTTGCCCTAAAAAATATAGGTGGCAGTAGTGGCGGACTGCTTATCGGTAAAAAAAAAAATATTTCACAGTGACCCGTGAATTGTGCGCTTGGTTGGCATTGTTTGTGGAGGACGTGCCGTTATGTCGTAATTATTTCACGTTTATTACATAGTTTCGAGGGTTATTGTACATGAAAATCACCAGAAATGTTTATTTTCTATGATTCTGTGTTAATTCTACTGAATGTGAGTGTAAATACAGTGTTTTCAATTTAAAACATCGAAGTTTTTTTTTGTGACTCGGATAGTGAAGATTTATAGCCAAATTTTTAGTGATTTGACTCCTTGATTACTGAAATATACAAAAAATATTGAGGGTTGGTTTATGAAGATTATATTAATAAACTTTTATTTGAAAAATATATCACACTCGCCAAGGATTGATCAAAAATTTTACGGTGCTCCTCAGGTGTCATGTTGTGGATGGTTGAGTATCCATGGACATTTGAAAATATATGTGAAATAAGGGGTTTGTGCAAACTATTTCGCGTGTGGTTTGATTATTCGGTGTTTGGCATTGTTTCTGTTTGTACGTATTTTGTAAGTTTTTGCTATAGGTGCTATTGTTTTTAAAAATGGTTTTATTATTGGAATTACTCGGTACCTACTTGTAAACATTGAAAACGTTTTTGTGGCATTGTCCTTTTTTAACACCCGACGCAAAAAGAGGGGTGTAATAAGTTTGACCGCTATGTGTGTCTGTGTGTCTGTCTGTGGCACCGTAGCTCTTATAAGAGTGGACCGACCGAAAACAAGCCAATTGCATCAGTTAAGGAGTTCATGTAAATTATGTATTTTACAAAAAACAGAAAAAAAAACATAAAATTTAGTTTTTTGACGAAATTTACTTGTGAAACTGGATACTATAGTATGCACGAACTGTAAAGTGGGTATCGGTTGCAGGCAGCCTTATGCGGGCGGCCATCTTGCTACAAAATCAGTTTCGCGAAATTCTAAATGTTGCGAGGAGCAGGCAAATTGATTAATTTATTTTGATAACTCACTGGGAACGGTTTGTTTAGATTGTAGTATCATTTTAAAGGTTAAAAACTGTAGTTTTTTTATAAGTAATAAAAAAAGGGGGTCATCGCTCAATATTTCCAGTTATTAGTCGTCAAACAAGAAACTTACAGTCAAGTTTACCGATTTTACAACTTTGACCTTGATTTTGTGCAAGAAAACTATACATATGCTATTGTTTTATTAATAGTGTTTGAAAGAGTAAACATCAATTTACATCTCGGTATTTTTTTCTTTATTTAAAACCTTGTAGTTCGGAAGATACAGACGTTTTTGTTAGAAAGTAGTGAACGCGCGGCGCGGGGCGTGCATCGATAAAAAACCCGGACGGTTGGAGGCATATTGGTCGCGCGGCCCGGACTGTCAAGTGGGTATTGTAGCTTCCACTATGTTAATTATTAAACTCACTTTTTGTCTGTCCCTGACTGAATGCTCCTCTCATCCACTCAAAGGTTGACTGGAAGAGATCCCTTAAAGGGATAAGTTCGCCTTTGTACAGATTTGTCTTTTGTCAATTGTGTTTTGCTTATTTTGTACAATAAAGAGTTTACATACATACATACATACATACATAAAGATAAATATTATTAGAGATTTCCTTCAAAACGTCTTGGTTCTATCGATAATTTCCTTATATATATTTAAGCCGATCCAGCCAGGTCTTTCATCAGACTTTCAGATAATGACACACATTTAAGGTATCTTATAGGAGTGATTGCCCTTTTTATGACATTTGTCAGCGTTTTAAAATTAAGACGTGTAAATAGGGCGTCCTTTAATTAAATCATGTCTTGACCATCGCAATGCTACATAACGACATGAGAATAATCGTTAACGTCAGATATTTAAAGTAATTCTAATTGAAGATAGCGCTAGCCCAAATGCAGTATGAATAGAGTTGAGTGCGATGGCCAAGTCATTAGGTATGTGTTTAAAAAATAATTTGGTTTACTCTTTATTTAAGAATTAGGTATAAACTGTATTTTTGCACGGTTTTAAAATAAGCAAATTAATGATTATCGATTTCTATGGATACCCCCCGGTACTGACAAAAATAACCGATTTGGTATAACATTGCCTTTGGTATAACATAATCTTTTTAGTAATATAAGAACTGCGTTGCGTTGCGAGACTTGCAGCTTTTTACATGTAATGTAAATTTTCTTCTTTTTCCTCTTCGGGTCCTACTGTAAATACACTTAGGTCACAGCTCATTAGATCCAAACGGCACCCGACCTGCACCGATTTTTCTATGACTATAGGCTAAAAACTAATTATATTTTAAATTTTAAGCTTGTGGGTTTGCTAGAAGTACCATAATTATGATGATCGTGAGTCAGTGAGTAAATTTGTCAGTGACAAAACTGAAACTTTAACATGTACTTAATAGTTCTTGATCTACATGTTCAAATTGGATGTTATTGATAATATCTCTAAGTCCCATTAGACCCTACAGGTAAATGAAAATTCAGGGTTCTAGCATTAGAGCTATAAAAAAATTATAAGAGGTTGAAAATAGCCTGAATGGCTTCGAGAAAAATAAGGTACGGCCGTGCATTTTGTTTCGTTTTGTACCGTGCCCCCAGATATTTACTAGAAGTACATAATGATTGCGAGAACGAAAAAAAAACAAGAGATAAATAATTACCTAATAAAAAGATATTGAGTGCCTATTACCTATCATTAACTATACCGTAATTAGAATTAGTAAACTATAGATTATGGCTGTAATAGGATTGGATTTTACTGCAAATAATCGTTAGTTATTAATTTTATTGGTACTAAAATTCAGATAATGTGGGCTGTTTGCGTACGATTAAGAAATGAAAGACACACGTCTACGAGCATTTTATGCACACGATTACGTTTATACTTAGGTACTTAAATGCGAAGTTCAGCCCTACTTTAAAGTCACTGCTATATTGTTTGTGAAATCTATTTGCTACCAGAATCCAAACGTACGGACTAATTGTAATTTCTATGGGTTGGGTTATATTTCATCGCTACATATTTTAATTACGAAAATATAAATGGTACTCGAAGTAATTTATACCGTATAGGGAATAAGTAATAATACGAAATTAATGTGGTAAGGGGCTCGGGGCGCTTCGAAAACCTTCATGTGTAGGCATTAATACTTTGTATAGTACCTCTACAACTCGCGATGCTTGTGTAATAACAATTATACAGTTACGATACATAACTGTTTTCGGGGTTCGGTAGTCCTAACAAGGATTTATAGTTTCGTCATATCGGTCAGTCGTGTCGGTTCCTAAATAAAATTTAAAAAAATAAATATGTTTAGGACTCCAAATTGCTGAGTGCCAATTTAAATACAGGTAGTATACCTAACGAATTTAAAATGAAACTTACAGCTTAGTAGATTTTACAAGTTAACGAGTAGGTAATAATCCATCAAACTTAACATATAAATTACAAGAAACCCTAAAAGTTTTGAATGGCTCGATACTCGATACACATTTGGCCGGTTTCTTAAAAACAAATTAGCTAATATTCTCACACAAAATAATAGTTCGTAATATTAGCCATGTGTTGAGGAACTTAATCGTGTTGAACGCATCTCATAACATTAATTACCTAATTAAACCCAGAAAACTCTGCGCGCAAATGCCAGCACCCGTTTAATCGCAAATATAACAGTAAAATGTAGCTATGTATCGTAGCTTTATTATGTACTTAATTGGCAATGGACTGAACTTAATTATGAAGGTGTGCCTATACCTTACCGCAGCTGGTTTTTATCTGGTAGTATTTTTTGTTTTATTCAGAGGAATAACTATAAAACACTTGGTATAGCGGTAGGTTTAAAATTAATGAGTATCAGAGAATTTAACAGAACAAAAGTTTTTGTAAAATTATTTTGTTACCCGACTCCCAAAGCACAAAAGAAGCCCTCGCCAAGACTTTCAAAATTTAATTATACAGACAAGGCCGTCTACGAATTTGAGGGAAGAGTTTTTATTTAAACCACTGACTGAGATGAAGAGGGGCGGCATCGAAAAGCCGAAAAGGTGGGGGAATGCGATGGACTTTAAGTCAAACGCTGGACATTGGAACTGACTTTTAAACAACAAAATTAAAATTTTAACTTGTCGTCTAAAAATATTTATGAATTAAGAGCGTGCATACAAAAAGTTGGCCATTCGGTGATTTTGAGGTTTTTCAAACGCCTTATTAATGTCTAAATGCTTACATTTTTTCAGAAAAAACTAATGTAACGTATGGACAAACTCTTACTATGATGCATAGCGGTAATTTTATTTTGTTTCCATCAGCGATTTTTTTTAACCAAATTATTTCGTAGGTGAGGTTTTCCGAAAATACGCGTCAGAGCTGACTTTCATGCGAAATAATGCCATTATAACCCACCACAGACGATGTAAATTTAATATTTTATAATAGAACATATAGTCTTTTAATGCATAGTGATGTCATATGTATCAAAATATAAGCTATTATTATTCAAATACCATTCTACAAAATGTCTAAATCGGTCTATTTAATATTTTTTTTTCTCATTTATTAGAATGTATTTACCAATAAAACAATTTTATTATATATCTACAGGTAATGTTTAGTCTGTAATATTTTTTTCAGCGCTTAATAATAGCTCATTTAATTTTGACAATTTTCTAAACTTCGGTCCGAAATCGATTATTTAACCCCGCGCGTCAATAGTTACGATTCAGAAAGCGCCGGGCTCTCCCAAGGAACGGACGTATCGCTCTGCGCTCTCCGCAAGGTTAACAACCTTAACCAACCATTACTGTAAACATTCGATAGTTATAGCGCATCCGCAATTGCTTGATACTTGAAAGTAATTTTACCTGTTAAAATTAAATGTTTTAATTTTTTGCAATTTTCACTCAAACTTGGGGTATATAAATTTTACATTTCACAAGCATTTTGTATAACTTGCCTTATTAGTATTATATGTACTTTATGTTAGTGTTTAAGCACCTATTGGTCAAACTTTGGTAGCTAAATTTGGCCCACTTCTCGATTTTCGATTGAGCTGAAACTTTGCATGGATGTGTGAATTAAATGACAATGTAATATTACTATGACATGAAGCTGATCTGATGATGGAGCTGGAAGGTGACCATAAGAACTCTGTAATAAAACGACATAACCCTATCGAGCTTGGGCTCATTAGATTTTTCTTGAGGAGTACTTTGGTTCTAAGTGGTAACAAAGGGACAAAGGTACAGTCAGCAAAAAAATATTGTCTTTTAATTTTTAAATCTAGGTAGGTAACTAAAAGTTGTTAAAGTTTTCATTTAACTTGCCCTGTTGTATACATGTTAGCATGATAGTGAGTTAGTATATAAAGTAAATAAAAGCTAGTTGTACAGTAAAAATCTTGTACTTAATTTCAGATATGGGCAATAAACGAAAATATAAATTTAACACTATTTTTTGTTCCAAGATGCTGGATGACATTTCAAGTCCGGAAATCGTCATGGATGTTGTTTTCGACTAATTTGGCAGCGCTAAATGCGAATGTCATTATTTTTTGGATCCAAGATGGCGGATGACTTTCGTGGCAGGAAAACGATATGGGTGTCGTTTTTGACTAATTTAGCTGCGTTCGGCGTAAATATAACATTATTTTTTGCTCCAAGATGGCGGATGACATTTCAAGACCGGAAATCGTCATGGATGTCGTTTCCGACTAATTTCTTCTTCTTCTTCTCTTTTAAAATATGGCTTTCTGTCTTATTTAATAGGACAATTTCGCCAGTGTCAAAGTACTCTCTTTGAGAGGGACGTTGTACGGTGATTGTAGTTTTTGCAACTTGATAGTAAAATTCCAGAAACCACGTGGAAACAACTTGCGCATTAAAAAATGTCAGACACGAGAGCAATATAGAATTTTGTGATCACTGTCCACTGTTAAAGTTAAAAGATGTAAGTGAAAGATGTGAGTGGTAAGATGGCGGATGACATTTCATGCCAGAAAAACGTTATGGATGCCGTTTTTGACTAATTTAGCAGCGTTCAGCATAAATCTAACATTATTTTTTGTTCCAAGATGGCGGATGACATTTCACGGATGGAAATAGTCATGGATGTCGTTTTCGTCTAATTTGGCAGCGTTAAATGTGAATCTGACATTATTTTTTGGATTCAAGATGGCGGATGACATTTCGAGTGAGAAAAAGGTCATGGGTATCGTTTTCGACTAATTTAGCAGCGTTCAGAGTAAATATACCTACTTAACATTATTTTTTTGTTCCAAGATGGCGGATGATATTTCAAGACCGGAAATCGTCATTGATGTCGTTTCCGACTAATTTTGCAGCGCTAAATACGAATCCGTCATTATTTTTTGGATCCAAGATGGCAGATAATATTTCATGGCAGAAAAGCGTTATGGATGTCGTTTTACTAAGTTGGCAGCGATAAATGCGTTTAGACATTAATTTTTTAGATCCGAGATAGTGGAATGAACATCTTGGATCCTAAAAATAGTGTTAGATTAGTCGAAAACAACATCCATGACAATTTCCGACCTTGAAATTGAAATGTCATCCGCCATCTTGGAACAAAAAATGATGTTAGATTTACGCTGAACGCTGCTAAATTAGTCAAAAACGGCACCCATATCGTTTTTCTGCCACAAAATGTCATCCGCCATCTTGGATCCAAAAAAATATGACAGATTCGCATTTAGCGCTGACAAATTAGTCAAAAACGACACCCATGACATTTTCTTTCCTCGAAATGTCATCCGCCATCTTGGATCCAAAAAATAATGACAGATTCACATTTAGCGCTGCCAAATTAGTCCAAAATGACACCTATGGCATTTTATTGGTTCGATATGTCATCGGCCATCCTATATCCAAAATATATTGTCAAATTCCCATTTAAGGCTGCCAAATTAGTCTAAAATGACATTCATGTCGATTCCCGGCCTTGAAATGTCATCCGCCATCTTGATTCCAAAAGTAATGACATATTCTTGATAAAGTTTTCGTGAAAAAGTTTTTCGCGATTAAGTACTGACACGATAAAAACAGGACCCTACTACTAAGACTCCATTGTCCTTGACTGTCACTAGGCTGTAGGTATCTCATGAACCGTGATAGCTAGACGGTTGAAATTTTCACACATGATGTATTTCTGTTATCGCTATAACAACAAATATTAAAAACAATAAAATAAATACTTAAGGAGGTCTCCCATACAACAAACGTTTTTTTTTTGACGTAATAACGAAAACGGTATTTGACAACTCCTGTATTTGTTGTCTTAAATATTGATATGAAAATATGGGCAATGATGAACTAAAATAATTTCTTTGCTCATCCGCGACCTTACGATAGCTAAGTTTATGTAAGATATGCGTGTTCATGCAGTTCCTCCACCTCCACACTGTAAGAACACACATAAATCACACGAAACCATCTATTACCGTCACCACACTACATCAACCCGTTTCGAACTCAACAAGAGCTCATCTTCAGAGCAACACAACCGTACACCATGCTACCAGATGTTAGACAACGTGGATGTTGTGTTGCTGTTGTGTGTGTGTTGTGAGTCTAACATCTGGTAGCATTATGAGCAATGATGATGAGATATTTAGCTATTTACTAAGTACTGCGTGCCCTCACACAATATACCATCATTATGTGCGCGAAACATTGAAACTAAGTAAATGTTTTGTGCGCACTGAAAAATTATTTTTTTATTACTAACTTTTTTTACTGACTGTACATTATTATCCATTGTTAACATCTAGGGCCAAAGTACATTTCGAGACGAATCAAACGAACCCAAAGTCGATGTGGTTATAGGGATTTATTACAGAGTTCCTATGGCCACCTTCCAGCTTTTTCATCAGATCAGAGTCATCATAACAATATTGCATTGTCATCTATTCTGATTTACACACGTATGTAAAATTCTCACTCAATCTAAAAAATTTAAACGCACATTTAGTCAAGTTTAGCTTCCAAAATGTAATCCATAAGTACTTACTAATTAACTAACGTACTAACAGGGCAAGATAAAAAAGAACTTGAAACAAAATACATTATTTTGTTAAAAAATTAAAATATTTATATGACAACAAAACTTAAGTTTACTACGGTGGTAAATGTACAATGATCAAGTTGTGTCGCCAGCGCCACATCGCACGCACACATCAAACCGTGGTAGTGTGCGGGCGAATCACACCGCGCGAGTAGGAGATCGCGCAAGTGACGAGTTGGGACGAAATGTATGCGCGCTCTTAAATATTTTAGTCCGTTTAACCCGCTGGTTTAACTCCACTATAACAATTATTATTCAGCCGTGGTGGCCTAAGACCTAGTGGTTTGACTTGTGGCCTCTTTAGCAGAGGATTGTGAGTTCAAAACCGGGCTCGCAGTTTTTCGGAATTCAAATGCGAAATATGAAATAACATTCGACTACGAGGTTAACGGTGAACAAATACGTCGCGAAATCTACATAAACCTGCGAAACAATGTAATTGTGTGAAGTTCCCGATCCGCAATGGGCCCGCGTGGGAACTACGGCCTATGCCCTCTCATTCTGAATCGAGGCATGTGCCCAACAGTGGGGCGTATAGGCTGGGATGATGATGATGAGATGATAAACAATTATTAAAGACAATAATACCTAGACTCTAGGTCCTAGAGACGTATCAAATAAGACTTCTTACTGGTAATTAACAAACGTCTAATGTCCGTTTTCCCTGATCATTTACTCGTGAGACACTAGTCTTTACCTCCGGCAGTTAGAAGTGGCAGTTGCATCGAAATTACGACATATTACTAAATTCTTACGGGAATTTCCTACCACGAAGAACACGATTATCTTCGTTATCACTGTACGAAGAACACTCTTGCAAAATTTCATGTCAAGCTAGACAAGGAATATCGGGATAAAAATTAGCCTCTTTTATTTCGGAAATTTAGCCATCTTCATACCAAATCTCATCGAAATCAGTCAAGCCGCTTCGGCGTGAAAGAGCAGCAGCAAACACACGGACGCACACCCAGAGTACATGTGCATAAATAAACGCAAAAACATCAAAAATTACGGACTTATATACATACTATAATAATTGTTGACCAATAAAAAATAATTTAGGGTTTTTAATCCTACTATACTACTACTTACTACCTTCTGCTTTTTATCCCGATATTCCCACAGGATCGAGATATATTCTCGAAATCTCACCCGCTGGGTACGGAATCATGAAATTTGTTTCGGTTGTTTATAATGCAACGTCAATAAAGACCACCCACGATGTAATTCCCACGGGAATTTCGTAAAATCCCGGAATTTCAATTCTACTACTAGATTTAATAACATCCGCGTGCAAAGCCGTGGGTATACACTAGTATTAAATATGTTAACTAAGTTTAGGTGAGTGGAGTGAGTCAATAAAAACGGTATAAAATAAATTGACTGCCTACAATTTGTAAAATTGACTACGGTTCATGCCATCTTTGGCATCTTTTTTTTCCTCTTGGAAATTTATTGGAAACTCGACATTTAATCACGAATCGTTTATCAAACTGAAGTTTTGCACAAGGGGACACGCTGAATCAATCCGTCTTTATAACAAAAAAATAATTACTTTTAAAATACTGCGCTGTGATCTTCTCGTACCAAAACTCTCAAAAGCGAATAAGTATTTCTCTTGCGAAATAAATATGTTTACATCCTAAAAGCACAAGCGATTTGGAAGCTGCAGAGTCAAGGAACCCGAATAGAACGGAATTGTTTAGTTGGGTGCCAGCCAAGAGCATTGATTTTTCGCCCCCTCTGAAAACTTAAGACATTAGAAACGAGCATTTCATTTCAGAAAAACAAAGTAATTTCATTAATTTAATTTCTCCTTTATCATAATCATAAAGGCTTTATGTGACACGTTACCAAGAATTTATTTTCAAGTGTTACCAATGCATATACCTACCTAACAGCAAATTTATACAAATATATTTATAAAAAAAAATGTTTCTTTTCATGTTTTTTTTTTATATTTTGTAGCCACTCGTTTAAACAGCTTTGATAACATATTTTTAATAAATAAGTTAAAATCAAAAATCGTTTATTTTAGATCACAAGAACCCATACCATATTATAAAAATATATTAATACTAGCTTTTGCCCGCGACTTCGCCCACATAGAATTCGGTTATCGCGCCCTGTTCCCTCGGGAACTGTGCATTTTATCGGGATAAAAAGTAGCCTATTTCACTCTCTGGCCCATAAACTATCTCTATGCCAAAAATCACGTCGATCCGTCGCTTCGTTTCGACGTGAAAGACGGGTAAACATAACACAAAAACACTAACACACTTTCGCATATTTATAATATTTGTATGTATGTATAGATTATATTAATTTCATTTGTCAAAAAAATACGGATTAATAAAGCATGTTTATCTAAAAAAATATTGTGATTTAATAGTAGATTATTTTCGTGGCCTGGAATTAAGCAATTGCTGGCTGAGTATGAGAATTAAACGGACGAGATTGTGAGAATACGAAGCCAACAATTGCTCTTCCAGCCGAGACTAATATAAAGCTTTTCTTAGAAATTGTGAAGGAATAAAACTGAATTAGAATATTTATTTTCTCTAAATATGTTATGACAATTAATTTTATTCCAATTTTTTTTATTGTGCTTTTCCGCCTTTTTTTATTAAATAAAACTGCAGGTATATTTTTCCACCGAAAACACCACAAGCCGTTTTAGATCCAATAAAAAAAGTCTGGAGTTCCAACAAAATAACCGATACCGGCCATTTGAGTTGGCTGTTTACGACTTGTGCCAACATTTCCATAGTCGTTTTCACTTTTAAAAAGTTTGACACTCGACAATAATAAATTATTGTCCAGCTAGCGTACCAACAATATCTTTTAACGTTTTAATTTTAAATAAATAACTCTGCACTTCGCCTTATGATTCATGTATGTAAGGAATACCTAATGTCAACTTTTACGGTCATTTTTGAGAAAAATACTATTAAATTTCTCGAGTCACTCAGAATCTGATAAGTGCTAAGAACTTACCAGAATCAGCAACGACAGGTCCAAGAGGATCGAAACGAACGCGATGTTCTACTGCTGCGCGTGCGGCGCACACCAAGTCAGAAAAGAATCGGTGCCTACGCAGCGCTAACTCGTCTCTACCAACAGGTGTGGCAGGAGGATCGGGCGGTCCCTCAGACCCAGCTGACTGCGGAACGCTTTTTTCAAATACTTCGTCATCATCAGAACTCTGCTCTTGCAACAGTTTGTGGTCAGTGACCATGTTACTTACACTCGTTTTAAGAATGCCAGTAGATTTGCGTCGTCCGCCAGGGCGAACATCAACATTCGTTTGAGCTAATTTTTGCTCCAACCGTGCTAATTCCTCTAATGTTGCAGAGTCACGGCGATAATCTACAGAGAATCTTTTGAAATCCGAGCGGCTTTTTTTGTAATCTACAGAATATCTTTTCTTTAATAAATCTCGTTTATACACTTGGTTTAATAGAGTATCTTCATCTATAACATCTTCAGCAGAATCATCAACAGAATGAGAGGCAATTTCTTCATTATTTTCTATCTCACTCAAATTGTTTTTACTTTCAGAAACAGAGACATCTTTTTCGGGGTTAATGATTTCTTTCTCTTTTTCAGATTCATCGTTTGGGGGTTTTGACTCAACTTTGTCTTTCAACTCAATAACTTCTTCCTCCCTTAATTTCTGTTTGGTATCAGTAATATCTACTTCAGCCATCGTGTCAATGTTTTCCGTTTTTGATTTGCTCTTAGGTATTTTTTTACTAGGTCGCGCGCAGCAACTTTTAAACATAATTATAACAGCAACAATTTACCTTTTTAAATAACTTTTTTACCATAAACAATGAGTTACTATAGTCAAACATAACAGTAGAGTAATATTTCTATTAAAATTTTAAATGTCTTAAATATTTTAAATAACGACTTGTGGTTTATCGAGTATCGAATCCAAGATTTTGTACGCGATGTAGTTAAATATCCAGGGGTTGTTATGTGTCGGCGGCCGGCCGAGCGCTCGGCGGCGGGCGACTGGCGGCACTGACGCAGGGCTGATGCGCCGCCGCCGGGCGCATCCTGCCGCCGTCCCGCCCCAACCCTCGGGAACCCACGTACTGTACCCACAACCATAACATCTACACAAAACGTACAACGAATACGCACGGGCACGTATCTCGTATATAACATTCGACAACCCAAAACAAGCTCGCAAAATAGAGACGTGACTACGTTTTTTGTTAATACTAGTAATTTTGGCTTTAGAGTCAAACTTACAATATAGTTACGAACAACGTAGGTAACTAATTTGATAAAAAATGAAGGAAATTAACCACCGACTACAACTCCTGCAATGCATGGCTAGGTAGCTATGGGGCATCGATATCCCGATGAGAGAAATGATTGGAAGTTACAATTCCTCCCACGGGGTAGCATTTTATATTAGACAGACGACGTTAAATGTGGGGAAAGGCGGGTTGGGGACAAAATCAAATTACCTAGCTGTGACACAGATGAAAAATAACTAACAACCAACTTGGGAAATAACTGCATCAAACTGGATTTTTGATTTCATGTTGATAACGCAATGCTACATTCTATCGACGTAATATATTATGCACATAATATACCTATGTTTTAGCGACGTATTTAAATATTGTAAAATAATTAATTTTAGTTAATTCATAACAGCACCAAATTGCTCATACTTAGCGACGAAATAGAAAATATTGGAAGGCTTAAAAAAACCAGTAGACCGGAAAACCTTAGAAAATTAGATTACTTACCCACATTTATCCTGCTAAAATGTTGTATTGTTTTTTCTGTTTAGTAAATAAATGAAAAAAAAATTAGGTACCTACCTAGAAATAATATGCAGTGGTAGAGATAAATTGTTATACATAATAGAACAATAATAAGATAGTAAAATTATTTGTAGATGCTTTCTAGGTGTGGTAGATGGAGAATGACAATAAAGAACAAGTAAGGCAAATGGCTTTAGTTAAGGCATTCAGCGGGACTGCGGATAATGACTCGCGGCTGGGCGCAAATAGGACGCGTGCATATTACGCCCGCACCAATTGCTTACACTTTATTTTTAGGGTTCAATGACGTCCAGGGAACCTTTATTATTAAACAACATAAAAAAAATAATGTGATTCTCTCAGATATATATAAGTAAAGAACAAGTTAGGAATCGAACGAGAGAACCATTTAAGTATACGTTTCCATTTTAAGCATGTAGTCTCAGGAATTAAAACAGCTATCTGACTTAATTTGTTAAATCACGTTATGAAATTCAAAATTCTCTCCCAAATTTCAGATGCAGGCGGTCTCAAACTAGGTAGGTAACTATCTAGGTAGAGATTTAGCTCGACTTTTCAATATGCGTTTATTGTTAACACGTTAATCTTTAGCCAAAGCGAGGATTTAGCCATATTTTAGTTTCTTAATGGAGGAACATGTTAAATCTACTTAGCCCAGTTTTCTCGCAATCATAACAGTTCCTTGAAAAAAAAAGACGTGGTCCTTACCAAAATTCCCTCTTCCCTACGCGAGACTGGTTGAGATTTGACTCGACCCCCTCTGCCATCCCTAAGTCTCACTTAATTAATGGTCGCCCCCACTACTCTTGCACGCGTGTTGTCTATGGACGCGGAACCCATTTGTCCGACTCAGAACTTTCTCTGAGCCAGTTTCTTGATCTCCATTCATCATGGGAATTAAGGATCAACAGAATAAACAAGTTGAAATAAGGCTTCATATGTTTTTCTCCATGTTTTTGTGTGTTTTATTCTACAGCGAAAATCATTGATGCGCAGTTGACGAGCGTAATTCGCTTCAAACGAGATTAGGTCACCTTAAGTCAGATTTAGTATACAGACAGATGTAGCTATTATTTTTTGGAAATTTCTGACGCTTTAAACACGCGTTCACAAAAAATTGCCCTTAGCTTTTCATGCAATACTAAAATATAAAAAAAAAATTCATCATGATTATCTTTTCTTGTTTAAGTACTTCCATTTACTTAAATTGCTGAGGCTGACTTAGTCACATTTGGTGTATTTAAGCCTCATTAAAAATTATATAAGAAAAAGAAGAACTTACACTCTTTAAAGGAATATAAAATATTATACTAGATGAAAACCCAGCTTCTCTCTGGTAATATTCGTTTGCAAAAAATTTTTTTTGCCAGTCAGCAGTCGTAGGTACTTATCAAAAAATCTGATGTATATTCCCAGCCTTGACATTACCACAAACACTTTTACAGCTAACCTATGTATCGGTATTTCACCAGTAGTTATTTCTCCTAAATCTTATTTACCCAAATAACTATGTTTCTGTCTCACAATCAAAGAAATTAGACCTTATCCAATGTGACCTATTGGAGAACAGAATACGAACCTGTGACACTTGTGAGACATGATGACATGACACCAACGCCATTTTGATGTGATGACATTTGCAACGCAATTATATATTTGGTCATTTATTAAATGTTTTATTGAAAATACTTCATAATCCGAATTTTCTTGAATCCGAAGTTGTCGACTCAGATTGATTAATTTTTTACACTCTTCAATTTGATGTGCATTTCGTTCAAGTCTACTGTAGAGTGGTATGAAATTATAAATTATTAATATAGATGTATTTCACTAGGTGTTGCTTGTGAAATTGTCTGCATTCCATAAGAAGTCAATATTGAAAATTGAATTGAAACCTAAAAACTTGCCATAAATTATATTAATGAACTATAACAATTTCTTTGCTCACCCGCGACCTTGAGATAGCTAAGTCTATGCAAATTATGCGTGTTCATGCAGTTCCTCCACCTCCACACTGTAAGAACACACACAAATTACACAAACCCATCTATCACCACCACCACAATACACTGACGCGTTTCGAACTCAACCAGAGCTCATCTTCAGAGTGACACAACCTTACACCATGCTACCAGTTGTTAGACTAACAAACCACCACCACTGTTTTAATTTGCCAAACAAAACAAAAAACTACCCGCAAATTATTAATAAATTTTAACTGTGCTACAAAACTACCTTGATTTTTTTAATTTTTATTTATTTATTGTCAAGGCATGTTTAACTAACTACCGTTGCTAAAATTAGACCCAAGCCGCAGCAAGGGTGATGACACTAAATTTATTTGCTCATTAATAATAGACCCCATACTATTGTACCTAATTATCTCCATACATTCTAACACATCAAGACGAAACCCCTTGTCACAGTAATGTAACACTTCATACGAATCTGAGTCCAAAAATCAAAATCAAGGTAGTTTTGTAGCACAGTTAAAATTTATTAAAAATTTGCGGGTAGTTTTTTGTTTTGTTTGGCAAATTAAAACAGTGGTGGTGGTTTGTTAGTCTAACAACTGGTAGCATGGTGTAAGGTTGTGTCACTCTGAAGATGAGCTCTGGTTGAGTTCGAAACGCGTCAGTGTATTGTGGTGGTGGTGATAGATGGGTTTGTGTAATTTGTGTGTGTTCTTACAGTGTGGAGGTGGAGGAACTGCATGAACACGCATAATTTGCATAGACTTAGCTATCTCAAGGTCGCGGGTGAGCAAAGAAATTATTATAGTTCATTGATATGGACCTCCGCAAAGTAACGCCTGATTCAATAAATTATAAATTATATTGTTTAAAATTTTAACCTATGGTGTTTTGCTGCTACCATGTGCATGTAACTGTTTGTTATTTACCAATTTTTATTACTAATTTTGTTCACCTTCTGGCAAGTTAGTATAAGGTATTTAAATCAATATTTTTTTTCCTGTAGGACGGGTTAAAGTAAGGGTGTATGATTTATGACTACAGATGTAGTGAATAAAATTTTGCCATCATATTTGGTTGGATATGTTCATATTTAATTTATCTTGCTTTCTCAAATTATTATTTATTTATTTATTATTATTATCTGACAAAAAATTATTGCAAAACATATTTTTAAATTGCATAGCTACAGTCATGATCGTAGGATGACATCATTCATTATGACACAATGATGTCACAATTATACAAGTACAGAACACTTAATTAAATATGGGCAAGTGGGGTTAAGGCAGTTTTTATTTATATTTTTAAATACCAATCTATTTATGAACCTCTTGTCTTGAGTTGACCAATGGATTCACTGCTGAGCACAAACTAGTATTAAACCTAGTTTAATGAAGCAAGACATCTCTTGCAGCTTTCTTTAAATTGCGGAGCCAAATAGCTCATAGGTTCTCAAGTAAATGATTTAGTGTTGCTTTTACTAGTTTAATGTTTATGTAAGTTAAAACTAAAATTAGTGAGTTTAATACAACAACATAACTAGGTAAGAGAGTACAGTTGAATAATTGTAAACTTTGCAGCCTATAACCTACCTAGGTCTGGGTACACCATAGATACCTAATAGAAAGTGTTTGTAAATTCCAACATTTAGTCTAATTTGAGCATAATAGCATATAACCCCACTGCTAGGATTAAATAACTTTTTATTTCAAGTGCAATGGATAATTTATTGAATGAAGCCAAAATGTTATTTAATTATTATCATAAAGATAGGCAGGCGAAGAGAACGATAAATTCTAGAAAAGTTTTGGTTCAAAACTCAAAATGATGCGATTAATCATAAAAAAAACAATCAGATTTTTAAAAACATTTCAGCAAAAAAATGCAAATTACGTGAGAATAGAAGTTTGTTGTTCAGTCAGTACGTACAGTGCCGGATGCTGTCGGCGTATATTACATATTTGAACGTTCCAAAGAAAATACAAACCCAAACATGATAATGAAACAAATGGATTACGCACTGCATATAAACAAAGCAATTAATAATCGAACTGTTTTGATAACGCTCAATATAAATAACGGATAGATCGGTAAATGCAAATTAGGTTACACGTAAAAACAAGAAACTAGTAAGAATTTCATACTTGTAGGGTTAATTTATTATTAAAAAACTTACTGGATGTGATGTTTCCTGACTTATACGAGCTAAAAATCACTTGATGCACTTGTATAAAATGATAAAAAAACTCAGTCTTCCTACTTGCTTGAGGTTAGTTGTCAGATAATATACCGTTCGGCGTTCCGTTTCGTTTCGTTCCGTTCCATTCCGCAGCGTAAGCAGATGCAAACACTACGAATAATAATTTTTCGTAGTGCAAACAAAACGCCAGCCACGCACTCCGTGCAGTAATTTTAAAACCACTTTACACTATCCAGCCCATTTCAGTCCATCTAGTCCAGACATTAAAATCGGCCAAGTGCGAATCGGAAGCGCGCACGAAGGGTTCTGTACCATTATCTGTCTATACAACATTAGAAATTAGCAAAAAAAAAAAAATTTGTTTGTATTTTTTATTTTACTGAATATTCTACGAATATGTCAACCCTTAAATATTTATTTTATTCTGTTTTTAGTATATGTTGTTATAGCGGCAACAGAAATACATAATCTGTAAAAATTTAAACTGTCTAGCTATCACGGTTCATAAGATACAGCCTAGTGGGTGACAGACGGATGGAATTTTTTAAAACTTAATATAGGTACCTATCCTAAAGGGTACCTATGTATAAATAATGTGGCCGGCACCCCCTGGTAAGTATGACAATACTTGTGTTAGAGGGTACCGCCTTTGATAATATACAACACAGTGTTGTAAGTATATAGTCTAAGGGTACTCTACTTCCCGTATACAAGATGGTGCGAGAGGCCGTGTCGAATTAAATGCTTTTTTCAGGTCCAGAAACACAGCTAGTCATTTTTCTCCGTTGTCACACTGTTTAGTGATTAACGACGCAAGAGCCAAGACGGCATACCCCGTTGATCTGCCATTTCTAAATCCAAATTGCATATCAGACAGAATATGAAACTTATTATTAAGAGTGTTATTACAATTACTTGCGAGCCTCCAACTACATACATATAATATTGCCCTGCCTTGTCCAGTTCATATACAAAGTCCCTACACTTAAGTTTTTGTAAAAAAAATATATTCTATATATTCGATGTGTAATTTTCTTTTTGTAACTAGATACTTTACACACACCAAATTTTAGCTCAATCGGATACAGGAAAGTGGATCCAATTTAACTTGCAAGATTTTATTAGGTACAGGCAGCTAACTGAATAAAGACTTGTGAAAAAAGCCAGCTACAATGCAATATTTTTTTCATTCATCGTGAACCAGTTTCACAAAAATCAAGTACGTAGAGTTACACGGCGCGACTAGTTCGAGCGATAGACAGCGAGAATGCATACCGGGCGGAGGAGCGCATTACCCTTCTGAGTTCGGCCACTCCGGCGTGGTGTTTTGATACTTACAGAATCGCACCTATAACGCAGAGTGCGCTGCGCCTGCCCCTGGATGAGTAAGCAAATAAAGCGACTTTTATTTTTCAATATTTTATATTAACCAAATCTAAATACATACTCTCTATTACAACATTATACTTAGCATAATTCGTACACATATTAAACCATAATAAATAGTGTGCATTGATTGCTTATTTTATAATGCTTTATTTAAAGGCACAGAAATTATGTATTCGGGTGCAGTGTTTTATCATGAAAGAACTAATATGTGGTCAAATAGACTTTCTTCTTGCATAGTGAGTAGCCAGCTTGCATTGTATTGTAGTCAATAAAAAAACCGGCCAAGAGTGTGTCGGACACGCTCGAAATAGGGTTCCGTAGCCATTATGAAAAAACTAAGTAAGTACCTAATATTTTTCCAACGATTTCGTATTTTGTACGGAATATTTCAAGTTTAAGTATATTATATACCTTAGGCTGCTTTTTACTCTCAAACTACTAATAATCCTCAACTTAACCAGTTTTCTTTGGAAGTTTGTTATACGTACTACCTTTCCGATTTTTTTCAAAATTTTCCACCTAACTACCGGTTTAAATTTTAGAGGAGGGTTGAGGGGCTCGATTTTAATGAAAATTTGCAATTTAAAGTTGAATATTTTGCAAACAAATCACTGAATCGTTTCAGCAACCCCCTAATGGATTTAAAAGACTATCCAATGATACCCCACACTACAAGGTTGGATGAGCAAAAATATCACCCCCACTTTACGTCTATAGGAGGTACCAGGAGGTACTCTAAAAATATTTTTTTCACTGTACCATTTTGTCGGCATAGTTTACATATATATTCGTGCAAAATTATAGCTTTCTAGCATTGATAGTCCTTGAGCAAAGCCGCGCACGGACAGACAAACAGACATGGCGAAACTATAACGGTCGGTTTTTGCCATTTTGGCTACGGAACCCTAAAAAGACATCCGTTCACGTGAGAACGATTTCTTTCAATTCGCTGTAGCCACTTTCAACAATTCCCGAAAAATAAATCGTGGTTTTAATTGACGTTACATTAAAATCAGCAATGTCTAATTTCAAGATTCTAAGCTCAGCGGTTATTTCGAGATTTTATCCCTATTCCGTGGGAATATCGTTGTAAAAAGTAGCTGTTTTAATGTTTTATTCCAGATGTCCAGCTGTCTACATACCAATTTACATCCAAACCCGTCCAGTCGTTTCTACATGTCACATGAAGGAATAATAAACTCACAAACTTTCGCATTTCTAATTAGTAGAAAGTAGGATTTTATTTTCCTGAATGTTCAGTTGAGTTTTTTTTTTTCATATTCTACCAGAAAACGTATTTGTTTAGTCACATACAACAACATTCTTGTAAGCTCAATTAGATAACGATTTTGCCTACAGGGTGTTTACATTAGTTTGTCTGAAAATAAAGTGACGCTTAATTTTTTTTTGTTTTTCCTTGAATCCATATTCATGGAAAATCTCGTGGCTATCTATTTAGATCTCAGATTATGAAGTAATAAACACATAAAAGTTTACTTATATTTTCTGTAAGGTCAAGGATTTTAATTCATGAGCCACCATGGAACCTTTTCAAAGGAAAAGTCATTACGATCTCATCTCGCTATGACGTTTGCTGTGAAATGGTAATGATTCCATGGTGGCTCATGCATGAGTTAAAGTCCTTGACCGTACAAAAATCTTATGTATTTAGATGTAGAAACTGACGGGAGTTTCTATGGGCGTATACACGAAAAACAGGGTCGGTATTTCCATGTCGGTATTATCCGGGCCGGGAAAGACTCACCCGGTGTAGATCATTCAATATCATAAAATAATGATTTTATTACACCTAACGTTTTTTTCATAGCCAATACATACTTAAAAAATATTTCAATTGTGTAGGTAATACCATAGTAAAATAGAACAAGTAGGTTCACTACGAACAAAGTACATCGCGCGTGCGGCTAAAATGTGTGCGCGCCGGTTGGTCCCGTTACGCACGCACCCGCCGCACGCACACACTGATAATTTAAGTAGGAGTAAGTTTTCTTTGGTCAAGGCTGCGCTGCTTTACTATGGTAATACCTTCCCAGTTGGATTTAAAACATACTTTCAACCATCAAAGATTACATAAGTACTATATCGCATGCAAGTAAAACCAATTCGCTGGCGTAATGTATAATTTAAATCTTCCCTAATACAAACACCGCTAGGCAATTCACAGCAGAGGATTTTCAATGACACGTGAACATACTTATTTTTGAGTACCCTACATACAAAGTATAACTTTTTGAAAACGTCTATAAATGACACAAGACCATGGCCTACCTCCCACCCAGTCCTATAATTTAAAACGATTAAGTATATTTTATAGTATAAAAGTTTATCTTAAAGATAACTAGAAGCATATCTATTATACTGGCATAATTAAAAACTATTCGTCGTCTTCAAGACACTTCAGGATTTTTTATTTATTTAAATAAACCTGTAATGAGCGTCAATGAAAAATTTGGGACAATGCAATACAATTTGAACCTAAAGCTTCCGAGCTTAATTAGATACTGGGTTGGTCTTTTATGCGAGGAGGAAATCTAAAATATTGTCTAAATCGTATTACTTTCCACCGAGTCTTGTATATCAGCAAACATTTATATGATCGAGATAAACTGCGTCATTTACATATTTTATTATTATTGCGACTTTAGGTCATTTCCATAATTTGAGGATCAGTACCAAGTGTGACATATCATACAAATAAAAAAACACTGCATATAACATTGATTTGTGACAGAATTGATGTACTCTTGGAAAAATATTGTATAAAGTACTAAATAATAAATTATATCACAAAATTCTAACCACTTGTACAGACGCGCAAATTTCGTGGCTTCTACCTTCCAAATAGGATTACACCACACACCCTGTGAAATGGGTGAAAATACATATGCTATTTAAAATACATAAATACAATCTTTGTACATTATGTTTCGTTACTTCTCTAGTCTAGCTTGGTAAAGAAATCATGCACGGTTCACTTCTACCCTACAGGGTTCCTTTCATACATTCTCTCTTCGTGGCTATAAAACTAATCAATTTAAGATTTATGTAACATTTCTCTTATTTCCTTAATGTCAACTTCTTGTTAGAAAACATTCTTTGTAACTATTGCAACATCGTTACCTATTATTCAAAATCGATATAAAAATAACAAATCTTGTAAAAGTTGAACTTTCTTGTTTTGTTGGTAGTTTTATCTTAAAATATTTGTTTGATGCAAAACTATGTGAGTTTCAGTTCATATTTTTGACAAGTTTTTTTTTTATGTGACTAGCATGACTTAATTTATAAGATAGTGATTTCATTCTAATACATGCTAAGTAGTTACGATTTTAAAATATACTTTTAGTGCGGCACAATTTAACGAAAGCGATTGCAAGCATATTTTTTCATGCGTTTTTTGGTTGGGTGTAGACTAATTTCAAGAGAGTTCCCCGATGGGAGCGTTCTGAAGCCACAGGTCGTGAATAAAGCTGTAGAGATCGTCGCTGACCGCTACCTGTCACATACAAACGCAGGATTCAATATAAGTATTTAGCAAAACAAAAAATGGTTTGTACAATCCATTCTGTAATTTTAAACTTGACGTTGACAAATTTCGCAGTTTCAAAGTTTACCTTATATGGTGTAGGGTTCAAGTTTCTTTTGATGTCTTGGCGCAACGTTTTTAGCGATGACTGTACCCTTTCACGTACTTCTGACAACGGCTTTGGCAAAGTGCAAATGCGGCCGTCCTTCCAGCACACCTGAAAATATTGCAAATTAAACTTGAAAATCAAATCATTAATGATTAATTGATTAGATATTGTAGTCCAATAGTAAAACCTCGCCTTCGTTACAAGTAGCAGAGGGCATTATTATCGCGGACATAAAGTACCTACTACTTTATCTCAACTAAAATTAACGAGAAAAAAAATAGTTGAAAAACTTATAGGTACCTACATAATACTCAAAACCGGGTTCTGCCTTTTTGCAGAATTATTGTTTGCCAACTGTTTTATTTCCGAACTCTTAATTTTCTTCGGAACCAATTTTGTCTTGTTTTTAGGGTTCCGTAGCCAAAATGGCAAAAACGGAACCCTTATAGTTTTGCCATGTCTGTCTGTCAGTCCGCCCGCGGCTTTGCACAGGGATTATCAATGCTAGAAAGCTGTAATTTTGCACGAATATATTTGTAAACTATGCCAACAAAACAGTACTATAAAAAAATCCGACACGCTCTTGGCTGATTTTTTCTTATGCTTTTATAGAACACAGTAGGTTTGATTAGGTTTCTTTTATGAAAGTTCCGAAAACAACATGGTTTCATAGAAAATCGTCAGTTGGGGAATGAAACAGTTTGGCAAGTGAAACAGTTGGGAATCATGAGTTGAGAAAAGGCAGAGAAACACTCAAAACACCTTAACCGTTTTAATTTTTTTTATCAGCGATTACCTAACATACAGTAGGTACTTTTTAGGGTTCCGCCGTAGCCAAATGGTAAAAAACGGAATCCTTGTGGATTCATCATGTCTGTCGTGTGGAGTGGAGTTGAGTGCGCGTGTTGCGGCAGCCGCCGAGTCGCGTGCTCCGTGCGTGCTCCACTGATGAAGGGTTTCGAAATAACCCGAAACATGTCGAGCTAAACTCGATTTAAGACGTGAGTTATCGTTACAATATCATTTAATATGAGTGAGTCTCACGGTAGTTTCATGATTAAAACTTTTATATTATGTTACTTGCTGCTACGGAACCCTTCATGGGCGAGTCCGACTCTCACTCGGCCGCTTTTTTATCCTAGGAAAAGGCAGTTCCCACGAGACACATTTGAGCAGCAGTTAAACGAACGGTGCACGGTAACTTAAGAATTTAAGTAAATGGGCGAGCCGTACGAGCCTCAACACGAGACTGCCTCTAATTTGTACGCAGCTTTAGATAAAGAAAACAATAGTTCTACTTCTATATAAAGAGCGCAGTAACAATGCCATGCTTGTTTAATACGATAATAGCGTAATCACGATCTCGGCTTTAAAGTATTTCAAGATAATTTTAGATACGCGCACATATTGTCTGTCCTTCTGCATTAGTTGGGAACGCATCTGAATATCGAATGTTAAAATATCGAATATATTAAAATATCGAATGGGTCATAATACCTATCGAAAGGTTTATTTTCTGAAACCGTAAACTTTTCAGGATTCATTAGAACGGCATCGTATAGAACCCCTTAGGTTAAGTTAGGTTAGATTTATAACAATCTAAAAAAATACAGTCTTAAGAAAAATACCTTTTCGATATTATGACCCATTCGATATTTTAATACATTCGGTATTTTAACATTCGATATTCAGGTACGTACCCGCGTTTCTTGCACGAAGGGTGCGATACATGACATCGTTAGAATTTTACTAATAATCGGATGACCATTTGGGTTTAGAATTTATTTCAAGACTGCGTAAAAACAGCTCGCACTTGTACGTTTTATTTTGCGAGTGTTGGCTACTAAGTTTGCATTAATTTGCTTCTTACCTTGTACAAATGTTCAACTTTGCTGGGTATGACGTAAGCGC
The DNA here is from genome assembly GCA_037349165.1 of Choristoneura rosaceana. Lineage (NCBI taxonomy): Eukaryota > Metazoa > Arthropoda > Insecta > Lepidoptera > Tortricidae > Choristoneura > Choristoneura rosaceana. The sequence continues at coordinate 8,558,955 of JAZBNJ010000026.1, forward strand.
GCTTGGACTCTTGGAAGGGGTGGCGACAGAGCACCTTCTGCCCGATTTCTGGCGGCGGCTCCGACGAACGCTGGAGCAGGTCGATCAGGGCGTGCCCGTCCGCTCCGAACAATCTATAAGCCTGCAATGATATCCACACATTTTGTAGAACAATGTGCATTGACGTGTTCATGATTGCTCATACTTTTAACTACAATTATTCATCATCATCATCATCATCCCAGCCTATATACGTCCCACTGATGGGCACAGGCCTCCTCCTCCTCTCAAAATGAGAGGACAACTATTAGTTGCTACTTAATTAGTAATAGTAGTATTGTAGTTGGAGGCTTGTGCCCAGCAGTTGGACGTATATAGACTGGGATGATAATTATGAAGTTGCTATTCGGCAAACTTGTTACTTAACTTGTAGTTGTTCTTTGACATGGATCCCCGGAAGGTAACGCCCGAATCTATCAATTTTAATGCTCATAAATGATGACTTTAATTTTAGATCAATTATCCAATCTAAAATTTTAACAACGCTTATCTGTTTTCAATATTTTTAATTTGCTGTGTATGGTTAGTGCATTTGTACGAGTATAATGAAAATGTTCATTTGGTAAGTGACGAGTTACTGTTGCTCGTTACTGTACAGTCGGCAACAAAAATATTCTTACTTACGTTTGAAGTGCCAAAAATATGTATAGGTACAAGACTTTATTGCCTGAAGATCAAGATGGTGTATATATATTTTTTTGCAGATTGGATGTATTCATATTGTCGTCGACACGACAGCTTCGGGTTCTCGTTTATCAAAAATAAAATACGCAGCAGGTCACTGGTGAATGGACTGTATTTCTTCGTCGTATACAAAATCGCTAGCAGATCGGAATCCGGTATCGCAAAGCCTTGGTCGTCGAGTAAGCAGAATCGTAGTCCAAATCGAAAGCCAGGGGTCGCAGGTAGAGAGGGGTACGGGGTCCGGGGGAATCGCTAGGCTTCGCTTGGATTTAATTCGGAAGGCTTTGTTCGCTGAATGAAGTCGACGGAACTGAACGGTGTAGAGAGGGAAGCCGTCGTATTTATACCCGAGCGGCGGGCCGACGGCTTCCCTCTGATTGGCGATAATTCAGGCGGTCTCATTGGTCGCTGTATTTCAGAAACCGCACTGAATTATCGCCATTTTCGCTTCCGATTTCGGGTTTCGATCGGCTTTACTTATAACTACTTAACGTATTATATACAAACTTAACCTAATTCGCTGGGGATTGGGGTGCCCTAGCCCACTCAAGTCGCAATTTTATTATGTATTCGTCGGTGTGGGCTAGGGTCGCGGATAAATAATCGAAAAATCGCTTTATTGAAAATCTTAACCTAACTAAATCTAATTACAGCTAACTTAAAACTAATTACTCTATATATTATTAATATTTACATGTCATTTATCCTATATACACTATATATTATATAAAAACTTAAAAACTATTGCGCAGCTCCGCGTGGCTGTCCGGAACATTCTCCCCCCGCCGCATCCGCAGGGGAGGCTCCATCTTCCGTCGGGAGGACAGCCAGTCGCGTCGTCGGCCGCCGGAACACGCCGCCCTTCGTGCGCACGTCCGCGCTCCGGACGCCGCCATCTGGTCCGGGGAAGACAGCTTCGACGACCCCGCGCGGCCACACGTTCCGGGGCAGGCTGGCGTCGACGACCACCACAAGGTCGCCGACTCGAAGTGGTCGCTCGCCCCCGCTTGGAGAGCGGCGGGGGGCTAGCGTCGGGAGGTACTCCCGGACCCAGCGGGCCCAGAAGTGGTCCGCCAAGGCCTGGCTAGCGCGCCAGGTCCGGCGGTCGGCGTCGTCGCAGGGGCCGGTGATGGGGGCGTCTGCCGAACCACCAAGGAGGAAGTGGTTCGGCGTAAGCGCCTCTTCGTCGCGGGGATCCACCGAGACGTGCGTCAGAGGCCGCGCGTTTACAGTCTGCTCGGCCTCCGCCAGCAGCGTCGTCAGCACCTCTTCTTTGGGGGCCCGGGATGAGAGTGTAGCGGCCAGTGCGACTTTTATTGAACGCACCAGCCTCTCCCAGGCCCCTCCCTGGTTCGGAGCTCCCGGAGGGATGAAGCGCCACTCCGTCCGGTGGCGCAGCGCATAGTCGCGCAGCGCTGGCAGCCACTCGGTGTAGGCGGCGCGCAGCTCGGTGTCGGCCCCGCGGAAGCACGTCGCGTTATCGCTGTAGATGAGGCGGGGCCATCCGCGCCGCGCCGCCAGGCGCCTAAGCGCCATGATTGCAGAGTCGGTGGACAGGCTGGCCACTGTCTCGAGGTGCACAGCGCGCGTCGTCAAGCACGTGAACAGCGCCACCCAGCGCTTCTCGTGCCGCCGCCCGATGGTGACGGTGAGCGGGCCGAAATAATCGACCCCGCAATTGGTGAAGGGCCGGTGGTGCGGCTCGATCCGAGCCCGCGGCAGGTCGCCCATCGCTGGAGGCCGGGGCGTCGCGCGTCGCACGGCGCACGTGCGGCAGGCGCGCGCCACCTTCTTCACGGTGGGGCGCAGATGGAGCACCCACAGCCGCTGCCGCAGGTCGTTCACCACCCGCTCGTTTGATGAGTGGGCGGCGTCGCGGTGCGCCTTCTCGATCAGAAGGCGCACGAAGGCGTGTCGTCCGTCAAGGATGACGGGCCTTTTGGTTAGGCCCGGCACTGGCGCGGCGTCGATCCGCCCGCGCATTCGCAGTAAGCCGTCCTCCAGGACGGGATCGAGGGCGTAGAGGCGGCTCTTCTTCGGTAGCCTCCCCCCGCTTTGGAGGAGGCGGATCTCTTCCGCGAAATTCTCACTTTGGCACCTCTGATGCCAGAGGTGCTCCGCTCGTCGCACTAAGTCTATAGTAAGCTCATTATTTGTATCGCGAGCGCGGCACTTCGCGATAAATAAAAGCACTCGCGCGGTCGTTCTTATGAGCTTTTCGTAGTTTGAGAACCGCACGATATTCGGCAAATGCCCACTCGCGGTCGCTATGTCCGTCTCACTCGCACTATAGGTTGCTTCTTGTTCACGCACTCTCGGAGGCTCCTGCGGCCACTGTTCCTCGGGCAGCCGCAGGAAATCGGGCCCGGTAAACCACCGGTCGGTGGCGGCGATCTCGCGGGCACTATCCGCCCGCGTAGCGTCGTCGGCCGGGTTCTCGCGGGTCGGTACCCAGCGCCACTGCTCGGGCTGGGTAAGCTCGGCTATTTCGCCGAGTCGGTGCGCTACGAACGGCGTGTAGCGCTTGGCGTCGTCCCTTATCCACGATAAAACCGTTCGTGAATCGCTCCACAGGACGACGCGCTCGATATGCAGCCGTTGTTCAGCGACGATCGTAGCTGCCAGGCGGGCCCCAATGAGGGCAGCCTGCAGCTCCATCCGCGGGATGCTCTGCTGCCGCAGGGGGGCGACCTTGGCTCTTCCAGCCACCAAAGTCGTAGCAATCGCCCCCGCGGCGTCGGTTATCCGTAGATAGGCCGCTACGGCGTAGGCGCTCTCGCTCGCGTCTACGAACGCGTGAAGTTCGTAGCGGCCAATCGCGTAGCTCCGGCTCAGGCGTAGCGCTGCTACGGCCGGCAGGCCGTGCGCCCACCGAATGAATGCGCCGCCGTCCTCGGTGTCCAGCGGCTCGTCCCACGGCGCTTGCTTGCGCCATGTCGCCTGCAGTATCACCTTCGCGGTGATGGTGTAGGGGGCGAGAAGCCCGAGCGGGTCATAAATTGACATGACCGCGCTCAGGGCCTCCCGCTTCGTCGGCGTGCGCGCCCCGTCGCGCACCTCCTTGGGCACTCGGTTCATGCTCGTGTTAAAACCGAGTGCGTCGCTGGTTGGGTCCCATATGAGACCCAAAATTTTAGGCCCCTCGCACGGGCCTAGTGTTGCGGGCGCTGTTGCCCGCAGCTCGGGCTGGATCTTCTCTGCAAGTTTCGTAGCGTTGGTGTTCCACCCGCGTAGCGTGAATCCCGCCCGCGAGTGGACTTCGATGACCGCTGTTGCTACGCGCACGGCCTCGCTCTCCGTGGCGTAGCTGTCTACGTAGTCGTCCATATAGTGACTACGTGTGATGGCGTACACTGCGTCCGGGAATTCGCCCGCGTGCCGCTCCGCATTGTAGTTCCGCACGCTGTGGGCCAGGAACGGCGAACTAGAGGCCCCGAATATCATGCTCTTCATTTTATATAACCGCGGACTTTCTTCGCCCGGCTCTCTCCATAAAAATAGCTGTGCCGGGCGGTCCTCCGGACGGATCTTTATCCGAAGGAACATCTCCTGGATGTCCGCGGTCACTGCGTATCGGCCCTCCCGGAACCTCAGTAGTATGCCCGGGAGGGATTGGAGTAGATCGGGGCCCTCTAATAAAAAATCGTTGAGGCAGCGGCCCTGGCTCCGGCTCGCCGCGTCGAACACTAGACGCAGCTTGCCGGGTTTGTTGACGTTTCTTACGCCGAAGTGCGGCAAGACCCAGGCGCGCGGGTCATAAACCTCTTCGCCGCTCGCAGGCTCGGCGTAGTCCTTCTTCAACAAGTTTTCGATTTGCGCAGTATAATCGCGCGCAAATACCGCGTCGCGCCGCATCTTCCGCTCTACGCCCCGCAGCCTCTGTAGCGCGGTGGCGTAGCTCGCCGGTGTTGCGTCTTCATCGTTTTTCCACGGCAACCCGACCTCGTAATGGTCGCCGTGGAATTTCACGGTGTCCGTGAATATTTTCTTCGCGCGCTCGTCCGCCGGGCGTGTCTTTGTTTTGTGTGACACGCCGAGCGCGTCGATGTCGAAGTGCTCCCTCACGAGCCGCTCGGTCGTATCGTTGGTGGCCTTGTAAACGTACAGAACGTCTTCTTCACCACCACTCGCGGTTATGGCCCGGGGCACTGAGCCGTAGATCACCCAGCCCAGTGCCGTTCGGACCGCCGCCGGCTGGCGGCGCTTCCCCGTCCGCGCCTCGTGGACAAGCAGCAGGTGCCAGTTGTCCGCGCCTATAAGCAGGCGCGGAGTTGCTTCGTCGTAGCACGCCTCCTCGAGACCCGCTAAGTGAGGGAAGCGGGTCACCTCTTCACTAAGTCGCTGCTGATGGATGAGGAGGCGTTCCACTGTGCGCGCGGTGATGTTGTGTGCGTCGCCGCGCCCTTGGACCGTGATGGCGACACGGCGGCTATTGGGCAGCTCTGTGGTGGCGCTTATGCCCCGCATTGTCATTGGTGCTGCGGGGCCGGTAGCGCCGATGGTGCGCGCTAACTCGCTGTCAATTAGCGTCACTGTCGACCCGTCGTCCAGCAGCGCGTATGTGTCGACCGCACCGCTGGGACCGCTAACTCGCACTCTGCACATCTTTAGCAGAACTTTGGACCCGCTGTTGTCCTCGCGCACTGTCGACACCAATTGTTCGTCGGAGTTCGGCGCCCGCCCGTCAGTGGAAGGCGGCGCCGATTTCACTGGTGGTGGTGAAGGCGCCCGCCCCCGGGGCGGCGCGCGCTCGCGGTTGTCGTCGGTTTGGCGCGGCACTTTTGCCGCGCTCGCGTGTAGTAGTGGATGGTGTACATGGCGGCACCCGTCGACCTCGCAAGTCCGGGCGCGGCAAGTCTCGCGGCGGTGTTGTCGGTCGAGGCACCGGAAGCAGACCCGATTGTCGCGGGCCCACCGCCAGCGCTCATTCACCGCCATCTGGGCGACCCGCTTGCAGCGCGGGGTGGGGTGGCCGCCCCCGCAGGCGAGGCAGTTGCGCGCGTCCTGCGCCTCGGTGGCGTAGATCGGCCGCGGCGTGTTCCATGCCGCGGGCTTCGTCGGCTTGGTAGGTGCCGGTCGGGCCGCCTCTCGTCGGGGCGGCTGCGGCGCCGCGGCGGCGGCGGCGGCGGACGTCGTACCCGCCGAAGTGTAGGCGTACCGGAGGGCACGGTCCGCCTCGCGCATAAGGAAGCGCGATAGCACCACTATTTGCGGCTCTGCTGTCGTTTGTTCGGCCGCGTAGTCGCCGAATCGTGCCCGGAGATGCGGGCTCAGCTTTTCCATCACGTCCCGGGCGAGCAGGGGGCTGGCGAGGTAGCCCTGCTGCTCAATGGACCCCAGCACCGTCACGATGTTCTGCAGCTTCACCGCGAATGTGTTTATTTCGGTGGCACTGGATCCTAGGCGCGGCAGCTTCTTGAGGTCGTCCAAGGCCTTTGATGCCAGGACCTCGGGACGCCCGTAGCACTGCCGCAAGGTCTGCATCACCGCCTCGGGGTCGGCGGCGGTGTGCAGCAGCGACTCCACTGCTTCGCGTGCGGGGCCGCGCAAGCATGAGCGCAGCCGCGCCATGTTTTCGTTGGGCGTAAAATTGTACGCCTTCGTCGATTCCAGGTACGCTGCCTGGAACGGTAGCCACTCCCCCGCTGCTCCGGAGAAAGTAGGCAGCTCGTAGACTTGTCGTGGTGGTGGGCGCACCCGCACCATTTTTTCGAGTGCTTCGGCGAGTTTTTCGATGCCCCGCTGCCCGCTCGCGCTGCGCTCGCGAGCGGGTGTCGCTGGCGGCGAACGATGCCGCTTCGGTTCGGGTGGCGGCGAACGGCGCCGCTTGTGTTCGGCTGGTGGCGGCGATGGGCGCCGCTTCGGCTCCGGCTTGGGCGCCTGTTGCGGCGTCGGTTGCTCCGCCATGGAGCGCCGGAACCAATCATCCACCTTTGCGTTGGGCGCGATGATGCTTCCGGCTTGTGATGCCTCGGCCTCGATGACCGATATCTTGGCTCGTAACTTGGCCCGTACCCGCTGCTTCTGTAGCTCGAGCTCCTGCTGTTTGATTTGCAGGAGCTCTTCTTCAGCCTCTTCTTCCGCAAGCCTAATGCGGATCGCCGTCGTATTTGATACGTGCGAGAGTACCGGCGACCTCGCATAGGCCTGCATCGCTGCCTGCGGTTCTTGAAAGAAAGCGACGGATCGCCGCGGTCGCTCTTCGTTGGCAGCCCAGTCCGTTGCTGCCAACTCTTCTCCCCCCATTTGGGAGTAGGGGGCGTATGCAGGAGCCTCTTGATGAACCGCCGCTGCCCCCCCACTGCTTCGCTGTTGCACCTGACTGGGGCCGGGTTGCACGCCCAGCTCCCCCCGCCGAGCAGCTAATTGCGCCTCACCGGGGCCGGGCTGCACGCCCAGCTCCCCCCGCCGATCGTCGAGTTGCGCCTCACCGGCTCGGATGAGCGGCCGGAAGTACTCGGCGTGAGATGGGGGCGTGGCCTGCTGCCCCACCTCCCTTTCCCCCTCGCGGGTCATCGGGGGGAAGTAAATGTCGTCGCGGCGCCTTGCTCCGGTGACGGTGTCGCGCGGCGTGTCGCGCGCCGCCACTAGTGTTTCGCCGCGGGGAAACATCGCCGGCGAGATGACGTCGCGGTGGACGATGCGCTCCAGCTGGCGCTGCCATGCGTCCTCGGGTGTCGTCGTCGTGGTAGTCGTCGGTGCGGTGGTTGTCGCGGGGGCCCGTTCGGCGGCGGCTTGCTCGTCGGGGTTCGGCGAAAGACGACGCTCCTCGCGGTCGCCCTGTGATCGGGTCACCACCATATCGCGGGTCTTGATTAATCGGGTCGCTGGATACAGTCGCTTGAGATCCGGTTCGAAGGACCAAACACTGTCGTCGACACGACAGCTTCGGGTTCTCGTTTATCAAAAATAAAATACGCAGCAGGTCACTGGTGAATGGACTGTATTTCTTCGTCGTATACAAAATCGCTAGCAGATCGGAATCCGGTATCGCAAAGCCTTGGTCGTCGAGTAAGCAGAATCGTAGTCCAAATCGAAAGCCAGGGGTCGCAGGTAGAGAGGGGTACGGGGTCCGGGGGAATCGCTAGGCTTCGCTTGGATTTAATTCGGAAGGCTTTGTTCGCTGAATGAAGTCGACGGAACTGAACGGTGTAGAGAGGGAAGCCGTCGTATTTATACCCGAGCGGCGGGCCGACGGCTTCCCTCTGATTGGCGATAATTCAGGCGGTCTCATTGGTCGCTGTATTTCAGAAACCGCACTGAATTATCGCCATTTTCGCTTCCGATTTCGGGTTTCGATCGGCTTTACTTATAACTACTTAACGTATTATATACAAACTTAACCTAATTCGCTGGGGATTGGGGTGCCCTAGCCCACTCAAGTCGCAATTTTATTATGTATTCGTCGGTGTGGGCTAGGGTCGCGGATAAATAATCGAAAAATCGCTTTATTGAAAATCTTAACCTAACTAAATCTAATTACAGCTAACTTAAAACTAATTACTCTATATATTATTAATATTTACATGTCATTTATCCTATATACACTATATATTATATAAAAACTTAAAAACTATTGCGCAGCTCCGCGTGGCTGTCCGGAACACATATCTTTGTTGCTAACTGTACCTAATTGTTTGAGACGCGGTATTGAAAAATCTTTGAAAAATGTATTCCAGTTAGAATAACAGTTATGAACAAGTGTTTTAAAGTCAGATCAAAGCTAATAAAAATAGTAAGTACTTAATGTAATAAAAATTGCATTCTACATTATGTAGGTACCTAATTCAAATTGACATGGGGAGTAAAACCGGTAAAACGATGCTGTAGTATTTCACTCTGCTAGATTACACTAAAGTCTAATGCAGCAGTACTTTTGTCTTTTACGCCATTTGAAATAAAATTTTATATATTTCGGTTTGCTGGATTTATGGATGTTTTAGTAAATAATCATAATAGATAATGTTTACTATCAGTAAAAACACAAAGCTTGGCCATGAACTAAAGTGATAATAATTAAATATATATATACAATATATCGTCACTACTTTGAAAAAAATCTCGTACCTATTTAAAATCAATATGTCAACAAAATTGAACCTTGATGTAATGTCTATAAAGTTTATTCAGAAAAATTATCTATTTCGAGCTACGAGTTTTTTTTAAGTAGTGACGATATACAGTTTATTAGTTACAAGGTCTCTTAAGATTGACGTATATGTCTATTGATTATTCAGGTCAAAGATACCGCTTGGAAAAATTCTCATGTGTACAAGTCGATTTATTTTATTAGATGCAACCTGAGTAATCACTGACATACGGCTACTTGGGGCGTAATACTTTGTTAGGAAAGTAAAGGTTGTATAAATTGATTATTTTTTGTGTCAGATGGAGAATATCTCCAAAGAGAATGGATACCTAATAGGTACATGTTAGGTTGGATTTTTATAGCAGTCTGCAAGTAAAAATATTACGTTGCCTATTGAAATTGCCAACTTATCTATGCCATCGCATGTTGTTACCGATCACGTATGAGATTGGTTACCTAAGGATCGTATTACATCACCTCATGCATGTCTAGATTCAGAGTCAAGGTTCGAACGCTACTTTGTAAGAGACAAATGTTGCTTATAGTTATTATCAGTACATACCTCTTTATGGCCCGGTATTGTGACTTTTCCCACATCCTGACTGAGTTTGATTCTTGGCTGACCATTAATTTCTACTAGTTTGTAGACGCAGCCCAAAGCTGGTTGACGCTGACAAGTAACTGTAAAATTACATAGTTACGTGTTAAACAACTATAAATCGAAGTAAAACCATGAGTTGTAGCGTGGCCTTACCCAGATGTGTTCCAATGCCAAAGCAATCTATTTTATGGCCTTGCTCGTTCAAGCTCAGTATAGTTTCTTCATTAATATCGTTGGAGGCTACGATGGTCAGTTTTCGGAACCAGGGTAGTTTGAGCGTATCGGCCACTTTCGCAAACGTATCTCGAGAGAGTACAGATAGGTACGCTAAATCGCCACTGTCTATGCGAATGCCAATAGCTCTGTACCCACAATCATGCAGCGCTAGAGCCACGGCACAGAAGTTTAGCAGACCACTCCTGTTGACCAAAATAATTGTTCTAATATTCAACTGACATTCGTCAAAGTTAGAATATATCTTAGTAAAGTCAATCAAATATTTGGTGCGTGCCTGCAACTTTAACTAGCTACTTGGGAATCAACTTGTTAGTAGGTGCGTGCGGGTGATGCACGTTGGTAATTTATTATTGTACCGTGTATGCATAACATATCAAAACCCAATACTGAAGATATGATGTTATGGTAGGTAACATACAATAACGATCATGCAAATGAAGATTCATTGAGTTGTACCGGCAACGCTTGTTTCGTTGCTCAGAGTGATCATGAAAGGTTTAATGATCATGTCCATAAATTTCCGATCATTATCGAAACATCGAACGATAACTTTTAAGTAGCTATTTCAACTATTTATCAATGTACTCCACCCGTTCAATAAGGCACACTATTCCTTAAACATTATAATCTACTGCAGCGATGATAGGTACTATTTATAATACAACAGACTAATAATATTTATTAACTACAGCAACACTCTACTTTACAAAACGAATAATTCAATAAGTTACTACTATAACTGCCAAACTGAAAATCTAGAAATAACGATCCATTATCAAAATAAATGGGTGTCTGATGAACTAACAAGAACACATGCAATTATAGAGTTGATTACTGTGAAGGTGTGCATATCCCTATACAATGCAACTGTGCCCAATGACTAAGATAGCCCTAGTATTGCTCTTAGGTCCAGAACAGATACGTATGTACGTCACACTGAAGCAAAATGTAAAGTTCTCGTCGGTATTCTCTTTATTTACATTCGGTTTGAACATGAAGCGCCGTCCATCTACGCTTCACTGAAAAAGCGAAATAAAATTTTTCGTAACTACAGCTCGAATCGTAAAGTAGTCCCGCCTGGGAGGATCCGTGTTAGGTGTGCTTGCGGTAACATGTCACCCCGTGTGTGAGTCGCCATGCCCAACCTAGCCAATGAATAGATGTAAAATGAAAATGACAGAGCCTGGCCACAAGCCAGTTTAAGAAACAGAATAAACTTATATTAAAATTCCACAAAACTTAAGACAAAACGAACAATGCAAAACAAAAGTACACGTTAAATATAAAACACCAAATGTCAATATGAGTTGACTATTTGCATCTTTACCTCAGTGTGCGTTCGACCGTGCTATATCCATATGAACTATGTATACTCTGTGAGCTTTGTAGTCTAGAACCATTGGATCCACAGTTGCTATTGTAGCCAGAATGCCCATTCATATGCTGCCTGTGTCGTGACGGTAAGCCTTGAAAGTTATACCTCTTGACATCATACGTATCCACTAAAGCCAGAAATCCTGACGGAAAGGCAAGGGCATACGATATCAGAGCGGCTAGTTCACCGTCGCTCGCTTCTTCGGTGGACACGTCCATGATAGCCGAGACGCGTTTGCGCCATTCGGTGGCCAGTTCTAACAGGTTGCACTGTTTCTGCGTCTCGGCATGCCGCAGGATCACCGACGACAGATCTGCCAGCGTGCTGAATGACGTCACGAAAGAGTGCGCGTGCGTGCCGCGCACCGGGATGTTGAACATCTTGCCCGCCAGCACATTGCTGGTCCCGTCAAAACCGCCTGAAAAATTAGACCAAGATAAACTCATGCACGTAAGTCTATTTTGAGGGCTAACATCATAATTTACTGCAACGGTTGTAAACATCAGATAGTTTATCATTAAAGTTTATTGCGCGTCAACAGACGACTTAGCATTGTGTGCACTTGTTTGAACTTAATCATCGTTGAAACGACAAACTTAGTATTCAACTCTTGGCATGCATATCTAAATAGTTAGCTGCTTCAAAGTTTGAAAAATTTGTAGGCAAGTTCCCGAGCCGACGCTGGAATCGATTAAACTTTGACATGAGTAATAGGAAAAGTGTTCAAGGGCAAGGTTGGTGAAACTTGCATGATTAAAGAGATTAACAGTGTTCGCAGAGTCTATTCGATATTTGAGGCTTCTTGGGAGCCAAATAGGGGGCGGGCTTATGGCACAAGTAGCGGAGGGCGGGCCGGCGCGTGCCAGGCACGGCGTCCACACAACCGCCGCCGCGGCGGAAACACGCTAATATAATCAATATAACGTATAATAAAACGTTAATTTGCGCTATTATACACCTAAAATTTTGTCATAGAAAGAGCTGCATTGAAAGTTAATTGTAGCCAGCGTCTACCTAGACAAATACATTAATAACTTTAATAAGTATTTTGAAGACATATAAAAGCATATACACGTACAGGTTGTTATTCATTCAAAGCGTTAAGATATATATCATATCATAACCTTGCATGGAGTGAAGGGCTTTTAGTATTTTAAGGAGTCATAATAATATGTAGGTAACAAGTCTAACCAATGTATGCATATTTGGACGCTGACAATCCACCATCGGGACCCTGCGCTCTCCGCAACCCAAATTCCAACAAAGAGACGTTTTTCCCAGCCACCATTCGGTAGCGAGCAGCGTTGGTTGCCATCAAACTGAAAATACGAACACAGTTAACATTAAAATTGCAATATAAAGGTCAGATTAAGGAACCTAACTGTAGCGTTTACTAAACGCGAAACGAATATATAGGTTATCATAATCTTTTTCGTGTTTTGAACATTGTTCTGAAACACTTTATTCTTCTAATTCATTGATATTTCGATAGGCATGTGACTCAGCATCAAGACAATATAAATATCTTGTATGTACATACCTATCCATACTAATATTATAAATGCGAAAGTGTGTTTGTGTGTTTGTATGTTTGTCCGTCTTTTACGCCGTAACGGAGCGACGAATCGACGTGATTTTTGGCATAGAGATAGTTTAAGGGTCCGAGAGTGACATAGGCTACTTTTTATCCCGGAAAAATGCACAGTTCCTGAGGGAATAGCGCGCGATAACCGAATACCGCGCGGGCGGAGCCGCGGGCAAAAGCTAGTAAGCTATAAAACTCAAAATACAAAATAAAAATAAAATGAGTGTTCTTTAAAAATTGGGATGGTGACTAACAAAAATCACCAAATTTCGGTACATTGATTTTACTTAAGTAAGTAGGTACGTTATGGGTACTTATTACAAATATCTATAAACAGTATTTAAATACTGTACCTAATATATGCTGTATGCTAAATATGTATATAGCTATAAAGATTCGACAATAAAGAATCAGTTATAGATTTGGTTTTCCTGACTGTGACTTCCATATCATTATACATACCTCACCTACATAAATGCCAGTGTTTGTGTGATAATGATAAGAAAATAATTTATTCGAGACCCAGTTATTGCAACTGTAGCTAAAACGACAGCAATTTAAAAACGCAAGTAAAAATCCATTCTACTTACCTAATATTATAAATACGAAAGTGTTAGTATGTTTGTGTGTTAGTATTTTTTTCCGTCTTTCACGTCGATACGAGCGGCAGATCGACTTGATTTTTGGCATAGAGATAGTTTATGGACCCGAGAGTGACATAGGCTACTTTTCATCGCGGAAAAATGCACAGTTCCTGAGAGAACAGCGCGCGATAACCGAATTCCAGGCGGGCGACGCCGCGAGCAAAAGATAGTACTGATATAAATATGGTGTTGGTAATTAAGTTTAACAGTTTCTGTTTTCGTGTTAGTTAATAATTGTTTGTTATGTAGCAGATTATACCCATTGATATTACTTACGTCCGAAAACTATTTATCTTAATAATTTCGACGTAAAGTCTACATAAATGAATCTACTTTTATCGTCAGAGTCATATTTTGTTAAAATGTTACACTTGTCCATAGTGAATAATTATGCAACGGGCTGTCGGTCGTTATAAGAAATACCTAGCCGAACTGTAGAAGTTGATAACTAGAGACCGGATTATATGCAACATAAAAAGCTTGAAATATGCATGCAAATATGCATGAAAAATTCTTGAGATATGCACGAAAACTGACAGAATATTATGCAACATTAAATGACTATTTTTTTGTTTTGTTAATATTATTTCTTTAGATTTAAATTTATTGTTGATAAATACTTGTTTTAAGTTTTTTTACTTAAAAACTTTAACTGCAGATCAATGAGCACGCGCGTCAACAATGAAAGTAACATGCATAAATACTGTAAATTATAGCGATAATATGCATCATCACTAGACTAGATATTAGGAAAAATATGCTATTAGCGCTGAAAATGGCTTAAATATGCAAATGGTCCGGTCTCTATTGAAAACAATCAACGATATTATTTTTCAGAAAATTCGTATATTGCCTCACCACACGAATGCAAAATAATACAATAACTAGTATATTATTATACCTACATCAAATTTTTCGCAATTATAAATTCTAGTTGTTACCCGCGACTCCGCCTCCGAAGAATTCGTTTATTGCTATTCCGCTAAATAAACTATCCTACCTTCCCAGGGTCTTGAACTATTTCATCTAAATCGGTTTAAGTGTAAAGAGAAAACAGACTGACAGACAGAGTTACTTTTGCATTTACGATGAGTATGATCTATTTTCTATCTTCTACATAAATAAAAATGAATCGTATAATGTGTTGCTAAGCGCAAAACTCGGGAATGATTGGTCCGATTTCGCTAAATCTTTTTTTGTTGTGTTCGTTACTGTCAGGAGAAGGTTATTATGGAAGAAAAAATATAACGTAGGCGAAGCCGCGGGCAACAGCTACATTAAATACATACGAGTATCTGAATTTCGTAAAGAATGGCCTGCCTACTTTCTTAATGGAATTTGATCTGTAGACAGTATCTTAACCAAATCACCTACTTATTCATTATCGTGCGTTACGTTTAAGATATCAAGATTATATAAGATACAATAGCCATGATTTGCATTTTTCTATTATGAGTTTAATGAAGTAAAATTTAAATTTGTAAGTTCTAAATGAATGCATGAGAAAGAAAGAAGTATACTCCAATTCAATAGAATCTGACAATCCTGTAGACACTTCCAGCCTACTAATATGAACACCGGGCTGCCTAAGGCTCTGTGACTGTGATGTGACTATTCTTTTTTGATTCCTTTTAGATGATAATCACAACAACAGGGACATATATAAACAAGTGTGCCCACGTTAGGGTGTGTTCAATGTGTAGAAAATTGTCAGATTCTATTGAATTGTACTTTAGTATCTTTTTTTTTTTATTCGACTGGATGGCAAACGAGCAAGTGGGTCTCATGCGGATCAAATCGTTTTGTTCAAAATTTTGCTAGCGAAGAGCTATGACGTCGATCAGAAATGTAAATATTGTTACTAATACCTAGTGTCACAAGTCAAATACCGATAAATGAGCTAACAAAAAATTTAAAATTACTGAGAAATTTGGAATTAGTCGGATAGGACTGATATGTTAAAAGAAATAAGTATTACTGTTATCGAAGGCCCTCTGGTCTACAAAATAAACTTATGTTTGGCTCAGGGATTATTCCCACATGTTAAAAAAATCGTTATTAACCCCTTTTAACGATGTTAGATGTTTATGGGTGGTGATCTCTTACCATCAGGAGACCCACTTGCATGTTGGCCATCCAGTCGAATAAAATATATATATATATATATATATATATATATATATATATAAAAAGGCTAACAAGTATTTGCCAGAAAATCATAGACCAATTACTCGTATCCCATATCCTAAAGGTATTTTCAAAATTTTTGGAAAAAGTCTTGAATATTTATAATATAAAAGATTATAAAAAGGTTTAGGAAATGTAGAAGCACTTCCCTTGCGGCTTTTAAACTAATCAGATGGATTTTGGGCTGTATTGATAATAAAATACCGGTAGCTAGACTTTTTTATGGACATGAGCGAAGCGTTTGACTGTGTTTTTCACAAATTTGCTCATGAAACTATATAAATATGGAATTCGGGGTCCTGCAAGCAAATGATTAGATTATGACCTATTTGACGAACAGAACGCAATGCTTGGAAATATCGACGTATTGTTCTCAAGTAAAAGTGTAAATATATATCGCTCAGTATTTAATTTTGCTGAAAACTAATACGGAGTACCGCAGGGCAGTGTTCTTGGGCCTTTACTATTTTTGACTTAAGTATTTTTGTTTTTGTTTATCTATTTTTGTTTTAAGGAAAAGATCTTAACACCTATAATGTGCTAATATATACGATACTAAACTGGTTAACAATAAACAATTTAAAAATTAACGTAACTCAAACCAAATTTATGCAGTTTTGCACAAACTTACAAAGGTCATTAAATTTTAAGACAAATTATGGTAGAACGGTATATTACAACATTTTAAGTGACGTTTGAGAACCCTTAGGGTTGGATTTTTCTTCCCAAATTTATACGGGACCTACTTGGGGGTATACCTACCCTGTCCCACAAAAAAAGAACCATCAAAATCGGACTAGGTACACTGTAAACCGGTTTTTGTTTGTTGGATGAAAAGTAAAAAAAAAAAACAACCGAATTGATAAACTCCTCCTTTTTTGAAGTCGGTTAAAACTAACTAAAACATGTCGATTTGTTAGGAAAACTATATTTAATGCACTACCATAAAAAGTTACATTCAAATGTTTCTGTGTGCTCTTTTCGATGAATGAATGATTTGCGAAATATTCAAGTTTAAAATGCGAATTTTACTTTGCGAGTAGGTAGGTACATGCGTATGCTAAAGTACGAGTAGGTATGCTATTTGATATTATAGCCAGTGGCATAGCTACCAGAAGGCTAGACGGGGTAGTGCCCCGGGGCCCCCAAGCTTAAGTGGCCCCTCGGACTCTGACTTACAAACTCCCACATTTGGATAATACGGAATACGGAACAAACGATTTAAATAGTTTAGTTAACACCCTAGTTTATTTTTTACCCCAGGGCCTTTGTTACTTAGCTACGCTACTGATTCTAGCGTATAATAAAGTATAGACACAAATTAATTAAACAACCAGCAAATAGGTAGGTATGTAGGGTTGTATATTGTAATATAACTGATAGTTGGAGTGCCCTGGCTAGTCAGTAATTATCTGACTTAGCCAAGCCTGACAACTGATAAAAACTGGTTTTAACATAATTGCAAATGGATAACCATTCAGTACAAATAAGCCTCATACCTAGATAAGTTAGATAACAGATCATTGCATCCTACTTTTGCACAAAAACAACATTAGCAAGATTATTTTAATAGTTGTATTATTCGAACTGACGATTTTTAACAACTTTGTAACATTGTTGATTATTTTATTATATTATACCTATCTATTTGATTTTGTTATGTCGCCGTTTTATATTTATGTAGAGTACCGGGATGACCTAGCTTCTCACGGGTTAAATTAAAACTCAGGAACACGGGGAACATGTGTTTTCCCAGAGATCAGATCAATTTAGATCTTTTGAATACTTCTCGAGCGCATCAGACATTCATAGAGTAGGTATACGCCCTCTACGTCTATCTGATAACCGTGAGATATTAATCTGATGGGTTGTTTGGTAAAGAGTGATAGAAAAAAAAAAGTTATTCGAGCGTTTCAGATATTCAGAGGGAACGTTAAGTGATCCCAAAAAAATTCTTATTAAAATGACTGATGATTTAGACACGACCACAAGACATGACCGATTTTTGAAATGTAAAAATAACGTAATCTTGAAATACTCGAGCGCGTCAGATTTTTATACAGACGTTTCAGCTTGATGTCCTAGTGTTCCTAAACTAAAATCTGACAATAATGTGAAGAGAATTCGTTGATCTGACAAGTAGAAAACATGTTTTGTTTGTTTCTTTGTTTTTTTTTTATTACTAAATGTAATAAAAAATATATACATAAATATCTGTAGAAAATTCTTTACATAAAAAATATTATTAATAATATTCTTAAAAAAATTTTATTCATCTTCATCGTCACTAGATTCGTTTTCCATTTGATCAATTTCCTCGTCACCTCGTGATTCTGTTGATGCAATGTACTCTTGAAATTTTTGTAACTTATCCGACAAAGATTGATACTTCGATTTCCAAGGAAACAAATGCATAGACTAGTCGATAATAGGAAATATAAAAGGATATATATCAAGAACGAATACGTTATTATGATCAGCTGAGATGGCATCATGGCGGCAGACGGTACTAGTGTGGGGACGGTGTGAGAGAGTAAGATATTGAAAAATAATGAGAAGGAATAAGAGTAGTGCCGGATTAAGCCTATTTGATTGATGCCCTAAGCAATCCAGTATTTATTAAAACGAAATAGATCATGAACCATTATGAAAGACGAGAGATATGGGGAGGCATGAGCGAGCGGATTTTCGAACAGCTGTAATTTTTGTGCTAGGAAATTTGTTTTTGGTGTTGTTTATGGTGCCCCCCAAGACGTCACGCCCTAAGCAATTGCTTAATTTGCTTATGGGCAATCCGGCACTGAATAAGAGGTGCGGTGTGGGAAATACACAGTTCTCAACGGCTGTATGCTCCAGGGTTTATCGATGGTAACTAAATTGCCTTAAAAAAATCGTCTAACTATATCGATACCGGAAATCTCAAATGGCGTAAAGGACAAAAATGCGAAAATGAGTTTTAAGTACCATCGTATACAGCTTTTTTTTCTCTATCGAATGGTATATTCCAAGCAACGCTACGATTAAAAAATTGACCTTTACCACTTTCATTTTGGACAACTTATTCAAGATTATTTATGAAAAAAATGATTTAAAGGACATTTTATAAACTTTGCTTGGACGTAAACCTTTATTTACATAGTGTATCTGGGTGTAAAGAGATTTCTCTGTTTTGATGTCCTTTACTACCTAGTTTACTTTTGACGTAATTTATATGCTACTTACGTGTGTCCATTAAGACCTAAGACTGTTACAACTCATAAAAAATATGGGAGTAAATAATTAAAATGACTAAAATGATGTCCTAAAATGACTTACAACCCAAGCTAATATGGGAATAAATAATTAAAATGACTAAAATGATGTCCTTAAATGACTTTACAACCCAAGCTTTGTTGCTACTTTGATGATTTTACTCGTAGTTCATATTAGATACTGTGTGAGACAGAGTACGCAATATATAAATTATAACGTAATAATAGATCGCAATAATATCAGAGACATCATATGACGTGGAGCGGTGTACGTAGGGCACGAGCGGGGAGCGTGGCGGCGGGGTAAGGGCTAGCTAAGCGAACAAACGTAAACAAACAGGTCCATACCGTCCACCTGCGCCGCCGCCGCTCCGCGCGATTTTTTGTATGAAGTTTTGCTGTGTTTTTTACGTTATTCTGTGGCTGTAACTAAGTTCACTTTGTGACAAGTAGTCTACACAATGCCGAACCAAAAAAATGTACTAACTACTTATGTGCGATTTTAAAAGTTTTCTTAAGATTTGATTAAGTATCAATTATATTTGAGGCGGTCACCTTAAGTATGTCATCCAAAAGATTAATTACAATGTTGCCTAAGTTTACTTTGATTATAATTTTAGTTCATCTAAAATACTTGTATATTAAACAACAAGAGAATAGCGAATAACAGTGCTAAATACAATTTTATAAGTAGAAGGAGACATTGATAAAATACTTAAATATTTCATTATAATGGAAAAAATATTATTATGACTAAAATACTTACTGATATAAAAAGAACAAATTAAAATTAAGAGATCGATACCTCTTGTACTTAAGTTTCTATTTAATATTAAAGGTCTTGTTTATTTAGTTGTTTGAAAAAATTATAAGATGTTGATTTTTGACTGATAATTATGCTACAAAAATATTTTTGATGCAGGTATAATGGTCTGTTTTTGCTAAACCATACACACAATTTTGTAAATTATTTTCTTACCTATTGAATTTTTCATTATTTTCATTACTCACTATGTTATTGTAAAGATTCGCTACAGTGTTTCATATTTGATTATGAATAGATTACTTATTATATTAAGTTTTGTTTTTAAAATGCATGTAAATAGGTGGTTAAATTAAACTAAATACTTATCCTATTTTCTAAGTGGAAAGAAAAATTAATAATTATATCTTTTATGGTGGAAAAATTATAATTAGAACTAAAGTACTTGTAAAAATAAAGCAAACTAAAGTTAAACTACCTAAAAAGTGTCATTTAAATGTTACTATTCCATTTTGAAAGGGGTTAAAGAAAGAAAGAAAGAAAATACATTTATTTAACGCCATAAATAAAAACAGAACAAATACAAGACATACATGACGCTAAACAGGTCCCCACTCAGCATAATGCCACGGCAAGCCGTGGCGCTGATTTTCAGTGAGGACCTTATCTAGAAACTAACTTAAAACTAAACTAAACGTAAAATAAAAATAAACAAAAAAATGTCGTGTCGTGCAACACGGCCCTACGTGTTTTGATATTTTACTTAAGAAACTTTATTATAAATATTGATTATTAACTACAAAACTAAAATTTGATGTGTGATTACAGGTATAAGGCCTATTTTTGGTAAACTAAAAAACAGTTTTGCACTTAGAATAATAAAAATCTTACAGTAATGAATAAAAGTGTTGCATTTTTTCCATGAATTACAACCCATTTTAATTATTTCAATCTAAATTTGTACCATTTCATGTTCTTTATACCCCGTTTTCTGTCAATTTCCTTCTCTTACGACAGTAATAATGCCCTTTTATTTTGCTAAAGGGACCTGTACGACTGAAGGTTATATTTTGAAAGTCACGTTATCAACAGGCGTAAAGAACACAACATCTAAAATTGGGGGTAGTAAAAGACATTATCTCCGTAAATATGCTTTTTCGAATAAAAATTATAATGCTATCTGATAGAAGAGATAAAAAAAACTATAATCTCCCTTAACATTATTTTTATGCAATAATAAACAGATGAGTTATAATTTTTTTTTTCAAAAAAGTTAACGTTTTTTGCTTGTACTGTAAAGTCTTAAAATGTCCTTTACGCCAATTGAGATTTCCGGTATCGATATTTTTCCGTAATAATTAAAGAATTTCCTTCAAAATAAAATAAAATAGCGCTTGAATATTTCGAGGTGACGTTGTTTTTGCAACTTTGTGACTACCATTTTTTTATGTCACCCTCATATCGTCAGATTAAAAAGTACACTTTTCTCCATGCAATTAATTTACCTTGTCTTAATCTGACGCAATCGAGTTTTTCTAAAGCTTTTTTTTTTTCTAATCTTATCGGCTACCCTCAATGCACGCCCTATATTAAGGGTTCGTATTTGGTGGAGGTACAATACAGGGTGCACGGATTCTCCCTATATGGTTTTAGGACGCGTTTCAGTAAAACGCAAAACCCCTCGTGGGCTACACTACTATTAGAGCCGTTTCTGAGATTCCCAATTTTTTTTTTCTGTTTTTTATTTTGAGGCTTAAGTGCACCTGTGTGACTATGCCAGTCTCCTTGAAAGACTCAATGACCCCATTCATCAACCTCTTTAATTTATTATTGCAATGCTATCTGCCTTGATGATACCACGAATAACCCACTGAACCGATTTAGATAAAATTTGTTATGGAGATAATTCAAGACCCCAGCAAAATTGCACAGTTCACACAAGATATCAATATAATAATTCTTGGCAGACAAAGTCACGGGCAAAAGCTAATAAAGAAAATAATATAAATTTATATAAGAATTTAACAAAATATATGTTAATGATAATGATATAAGTTTGTTCAGCATCAAATCAAATGCCATGAACAGCAGCTAGAAACGGTGACACAAAACGTAAAGACTAGAGCTCTTAGTAAATAGAAGTCACAGCTTAAAAACTACTAACCTGTATTTTAATTAACCTGTATTTATTCAAGGACTTACCTAGCAAAGTTAACCAGGGTTAATAAGGTCGTCTCCAACAACTGTGCAATAATTAGGGGGCCCTCAACTCTCATCAAGGGTACTCTGAAATTTAAGGATAATAATGAGAAATATTCAAGCAAATATCAAAACTTGCAAAAATTTACTCAGCATACCTTGGGAAAACTACAGATCCTTCTTCAATAGCGCTTAGTTTTATATCTTTGCATGTTAGTTCCCTCAAATATGCAAAAAATTCAGGTTCAATATTATCAGGCAGTGTCTGTATCAAATATTCAATATCTGCAAAACAAATATTACAAACCCAACTTCAACTATTTTTTTTTTTTTTTTTTAATCTTATATTTTAACGAGGCTTTAGTACACTAAATGTGACTATGCCAGCCTCATGGGGGGCCTCAGATACATGTTACACTCTCTTGTGCCGAAACCTAGTCTCTGGATGCAAAGGCCCGTCTGATGAACCTGTAAATCTGCATCGCTTCCTCTGAAAGTGGATGACTCAGAATCACATTTACACTTCCATTAAACAGATTTCAACTATTAAACCTTTTATTTAGTTGATGCTGTATAAGTTGTAACCAAAAATGTAACTAACATTGCGAATGTTCACAACGTTAGTTACATCTTCACATTTTATTAGCTATAAGTGAGTATTTTTTTTTTATGAGT
This sequence comes from Choristoneura rosaceana, assembly GCA_037349165.1. NCBI lineage: Eukaryota > Metazoa > Arthropoda > Insecta > Lepidoptera > Tortricidae > Choristoneura > Choristoneura rosaceana. The sequence goes on from JAZBNJ010000026.1 coordinate 8,581,284, forward strand.
TAATGTGAGAAAGTATGAATCTGCTTTAAAATGTATTTAATTTTTTTTATATAAAACTACGCTTTTGCCCGCGGCTTCGACCCTCTGTGGAATTTGGTTATTTCTGTCTCCATTTGCAGTATGGCATTCTTTCATGGTATTGTTAGAGCTTGAGTATAATGTATAAAATAATGTATTAATATTACAAAACATTTTTCAGTCATAGCAAAAAACATTAATGGCAGTTATTGATTACATAAAAAGTACCTACTTACCACTGTCAGAATAATGAAAATTCTCCAAAAACTTTAGACATTCCTCGAGACCCGCAAATATGGTAAATTCACCTTGGAATGGATTGGTGCGGAAAAATAAATCAAAGACAGCCACATCATTGACCTTGTCAGACTTCCAATATGCATAAGCCATGGTTATTTGGTACAAATCTACAACAATATGAAATAATAATTAAAATATAACTTATTTAACAAAGCATGTCACTATTATGAAAATTATTTCTATTTTATGTAGGTAGTAGTAATATATTCATTTTCTAATGTATAATAAGCCAGACGTATTTATCAATTAGAGACAAACTTAATAATATTTACAGATTCAACACGGAAACTGTGAACATACCTACATTTTTTTATCTTAAATACATAAATATTATCAAGCAGCATGAATTGCAAAACGAAGTTAACAAAAACTAGTGTTCAAAAAAGTAGTTGTCAAAAAATTAAATGTAAATGTTCTAATGTGGTATATTAATACAAATATTAAATATAAAAAGAAAATCAGAAATTTCATTGTTTAATAATGCAGAATAGAATAAAATTTCAATTATTGTTTAGGTATTTCCAAAAGTTGCATGATAAAATTTATTTAATATATATAAACTAACCAGAAGTTGGTAAAGTTTTAGTAAGATGTGGTACTTAGATATCTTCATGCATTCACAATTTAATAACTGAAAATAAATTCAGTTAAACCTTAAACGCAATTACAATTTTTCCTTAACCTAAATAGATGATCATTTCACAAAGTGAAATATAATAATTGAAATGTCATAGAAAGTGCCTTTCTGCTTTATCACAGGTTATTACGAATATAAAAAGTTATCTATTAAAATTTGAAATTCGCTCCAAAATATTATGTTTATCTTACCTGTAAGTAATGGTTGGACGATCCCATTCTGTCGTGCCATTCTTCTATGATGATTGGACAATTCGTTGGTACTCATTTTGGTTGCAACTTGCAAATGTAGGAGCTTAAATTAAATCGAAGAGGCACGTGAGGAATGTAAGATATCCGTCGTGCGACTAAAAAAAATAATTTCATCGTGATCAACCGCCTATGCTTATCAGCGCGCCAAACACCATTTGACGGAAAACATACGCATGCGCATTTCGTTTCTATTGACTCTACATTAAGAGGCGTTTTTTAGAGATACAGTACGTAAGCATGAAACTGTCATGAAATGTGCAAATAAATATTTCACATCCAAGCATTTTTGCAAAGCCAATGCTTAAATTTAGAGAAACTTGTCCTACTAAATTATTAAACTAATCCACAGATTGATATTCAATTTGTCGGATACCATTGCAAAGGTTCGTTTGAGATGCGTAATTAAAATAATAATACTTGAATGTAGTTAAACCTTCATGAAAAACGCTTCAAAGAAATCTTACGTCATCTGCGTGAACTTTAGAGGTCGTTTGAAAGGTCAACCCTGTCAATTAAAAACTTCCTGTTTCTTACCATTTACATTACAATATAAATAATGCATTATAATTTCATTCGCTGATGTTGCAACACGTATATAATATTTTCTATGCTGATAATATAGTAAATAGAGTTAAAAAATACCTATTTATGTAGGAACTTAACTTAATTTGTTACCTGCATCAAGGTTTATTTCATTACTAACTATAATAGGTATTATTATTCTTTATAATTTCGAGCTACATAAACAGATGGTATCTGAATGAACTTGTTGAATCAGTATTTTTTTTAACGCAATGGACTAGCTACAATTAAATGTTACTACTTACTACTTAACCCTCTATTGCATGAGGTATGAAATATTAATGAAATGTCATTTTTTTTTAAATATTATGTATTTATTTTATGCATAGATCCCAAAAATATGAATAAAAAAAATTTAGTACACGTATTTTTGAAAATCCATATATGGCTTCATATGCATTCACATTGTTTGTTACAGAATCCATATATGGCTTCGTATGCATTCACATTGTTTGTTACAGAACCCATTTATGGTTTCGTATGCAATTAGAAAAGAAAACCCTTGTCCAAACTTCTTATTATCTACACATCTATTTTTCACATGAAATGATAATCTTTGAAACTATTTCTTTTGTCATTGTAACATAAATGGACTTCACATTTTTCACACATTGGAAATGACCGGAATTTGCAGAGATTTTGACATACTAAACGGATTTTTATGTATTTTGGATAGTGACCTATGGTATCCGTACACACAGACAGTAAGTAAAGATAGAGAGGTTTTCCAGTTGTAGAAGGGCGTCCTTGTTTCTTCAGTATACACTTGCCTCATTTGGAAGGATCAACAGAACTCTTATTGCATACGAAGCCAAATATGATTTTTATTACAATATCCCTAATTGCATACGAAGCCATATATGGCTCTTACGAAAAACATGTTCAAATTGGGTATGAAAAATATTATTACTCAAACTATTATAACAATATACATTATTACACTTATAACTAGCATATATATATGTTTACAACTTGTTACTCGCCTCAATTTCACTGAAATCACCTCGACAGTAAAACGATTTTTGCCAAGTGCTATTCGTATCACTCTGCCAGATTCAAGTAGGAATAAAGTTGCGAAGTACCGAAAATGTTTGAAAAAAAAAATCATTCCGTTTTACGTAGATATTAGGCTATATGTTGATAATTTTTTTTTTTAAATAAAATAAATTTTCATACTTTAAAAAAATAATTCCTATGAGACACCATATATGGTTTCGTATGCGGTAAAGGGTTAACCATAGTTTATTCATGGCTTGTTAAGGCCTAGTTAAGAAAACAAATGAAATATTAAGTAGGTACCTAAATTATAATTTATTGAACATGCGTTACTTTGCGGAGGTTACTTACTTTGCTCACCCGTGACCTTATGATAGCTATGTTTAAGCATGAAATGTGTGTTCATTCAGTTCCTCTACCTCCTTGCTGGCTGCAGTATAACTGGCCCGGCTCGCCTGGGTTAGTACCACACTCCCACATAATACCGGCGTGAAATAGTAGTTTTGCTGCTGTATTTCGTATGGTGAATGGGAGATCCGGAGGCTCAACTCTTCTCCCCTTTAGGCTGGCAACACACCCGCAGTCCTAATTAAGCTGTAGGTGTCCATGGGGGGCGGTAATCGCTTACCATCAGGTGACCCACATGCTCGTTTTCCAGCTATTTGATTAAAATAAAACCTGTGCAGAGTTGATAAAATCGGAGGTTTTCACTCTTTGCAAATGCGGTCCACTAATTATTTTTGGTGGAACGAAGTCGCGTGCGTGCTCGTGCTTGGCAACAACTGAGTGCATAAGCGACGTCACTCATACATCTTGCGATAATTAACAGACAGTTGAAGAGACATAATATGTGATTAAATATTTATCAAACCTCTGCGAACAGACTAATAAGATTAGGTACAAATAAAATTCGATGATGATGATGATATGTTCCTGGTATCCCTCATAAGGGACATGGGCTTGTGCAAAAATTTTAAATAAAGTAAACCTCTTATAATAATGAAAATATAATGTAAGCACAGAGAAAATATAGGAGAAAAGGCTTTGCCAGTAAGTTATTATAGTATTAGTAACTAGCATACACTATTGAAGAGTAAACAAATAATAAGTGTTAAGCCCGGTTTTAATTTGGCAGTTCTATACATTTCATTTTGACACTAATATACATACAGCTCTAGGTACCTATGTAAACAATTTTATAAAATTGTAAAGGTTTATTTATATACCCACGTCCTACAGATTCAAATTAAAATGCTTATGTAATTTGTGACTGTTTTTATTTACATGAGACCATATTATGTTGATTATCTTATGTTAGTGAACTTAATTTAGTAACTAACTAAGGATTTAAGATCAGACAACTATTTCACTGCACATGCTGCAGTTCAATTAGGCATACTGCAAATTAAGTAATAAACAATTGAACAGGTAAATTATGTATCACAACATGACGACCAGTGATGGCTAGCAGAAGCTTACAAATCATTGTCAGTGATGTGGTTATTGGACACCCCAAGAAGTATGATCTGGAATGTAAGCTATAAATGTATACCCTGATAATTTGTGTACTGTACCTATAAGTACATATTAAAATGAGGGGCATTAAGTATCAGAATATATTGTTAGGTCGTACTTGTACATTTCACGTCATATTTTCTGAGGCATAGAATAACTGTATTTCATAATAATGATAGATTACATTTCGTGTATAATAGTTAGAATTTAGAATTTTTGCCTACCAATATGCTAACAATACAAAAATAACCCTTTTAACTTTGATCAGATGTCACTTTTACACTTAGGTACGTATTTTTTGTGAGTTAGAAGCGTAGAATTTTCGCAGCGTATGATTGTCATTTTACCAAGAGTCAACAGCAATTTCGTGTTTTGGGCGTCATCATGTTTCTAGCTACCCCTTGAGCTTTTGCAACGCTAATGATAAAATTAATTAAAAAATACTAAATACACAATTAATGTACAATTGATAAGTTTTCTGTTAGAAAATCGGATACAGGTTTTAGCAAACGGCACAAGGTGTTTTTTACTGGAGCAAAACATTTTTGGATAAGAGTGCAAGTGGGCGGTCACTATCGGGATGTTCCTTGTCATGGTGCAGTAAAAGACCTCTTCTAGTCACAAACTGCTCCTTGCAGAGACTGCAGTGGAAGGGTTTCTCGCCAGTATGCTGATACATGTGATACTGAAACAATTGTTTTATTCAATTTAATAATAGGTATGACTCCTAAAAATATATAATTGTCCGTCAAATAGATTTGAAAAAAAAATTAGATATTAGATAGAAAAAATTAAAAACCTGTATAGCTCCTTTTAAGAACAGGCTCACTCAAAAAAATAGCTCTTCTCAAGTCTTTTCCGTCAGCCCAAGTACTTTAACTGAAACTTTTAATCGAGACTTACCGTGAAATTATCCCTCTTCAAAAAGCTATGGTTACACAGGTTGCACTGATACTTAAATATGCCTTTGACGGAAGTGAGTTGCTGGACTCTGGGCGTAGTAGCCGGGCTCGGTTTGGGTGCAATGGGTCGCGGGTTCAAGATTAGGTTATTTGAGACGGGGCGTGTTTGGAGAGCACCCGTGGAAACCGGTATGCGACGCCGTATCTTGCCATCTACACGGCGGCCGGGGTGCATGCGACTTCTATGAGAGTAGCAGTTCCCGGAACTGGCAAAGCTTTTGTCGCAGAATGGACACTGGTAGGGCTTATCTCCTGTGTGCTGGTTGATGTGAAACTGCAAATCAAAGAACTTTATCTTATAATAGAGAATTCGGAAGTGTTATTTTTTATCTGTTGAAAATATCTTTGTTTAGCGTCATGTATGTCTTTAATTGTTCTTTGTTTGTTTCTATGTTTGTTTTATGGCGTTAAATAAATGTATTTTCTTTCTTTTCTTTCTTTCTTTCTTTAATTGAGCAAGAATGTATGAATTATCATAAAATAAATACAAAAAGATAGATGTTTTTTAAAATGTCAATAAGACAGACATGGTCCCTGACTGAATGCTCCTCTCATCCACTCAAAGGTTGACTGGAAGAGATCCCGTAAAGTAAAGGGATAAGTTCGCCTTTGTACATATATATATATTTTTTGTCAATTGTGTTTTACTTATTTTGTACAATAAAGAGTTTACATACACACATACATATATGGTAAGTAAGTACCTAATATGAAATCATAATGAATGACACAATGGCCAAAGATGCCTAAACTACTAAATCAATTTAGATAGCATTTGGTATGGAAATAGTTTGAGACACTGACAAGGACATAGGATAGTTTTATCCCAGAAAATTGCATAGTTATGGAATTGGGCAACAGCTAGCACACAAATGGTGTTCCTTACCTTTAAATCTTGATTACGTTTGAAGCTCTTCTTGCATAGATGACAATTATATGGTCTCTCATTGCTATGAGTAATACTGTGAGTTTTTAAGTTGCTTCTGGTATTGTATGACCTTCCACATACTTTACATGTGTGAGATTTATTGGTTGACAAATGCACAGTCATGTGTGCAGCCAAGGTTCTTTCAGTTCTGAAACTGTTCAAAACAATAATGAGAGTTAATAAGTTTTTGGTAAAAATTTAATTTTAATACAAGTTTTTTTTTTGCTGAGTGTACTTTTTGTTGACTGTACTTGCACTGTCACCTAAACTACATTTGCATGCCAAATTTCAAGTGAATGCCATTGACCATTGAATTGTAAAAAAACAGTTAGTCAAAGTTCTAATATTGTCAACAATCAACAACTGATTGATGCACACATTAACGGCTTACACTAGCTGACATGGTTTGCATGGAGCAGGAGAACTCCTGTTGAAAAATAGTATGAGCAGAGTAGCACTAACTGCATGTGGGGTCCATAAAATATGTCACATTCATTTTGACCCTTTTTAGCAAACTCCACCCCCACAATCAATTATTTTGTTCCTGTCACAAACCACTTTTTTTTTAAATTCGACTTGATGGCAAACAAGCAAGTGTGTCTTCTGATGGTAAGAGATACCACCGCCCATAAACCTGCAGCAACTGGTATTGCCAACCTAGAGGCCTAAGATGGGATACCTCGAGTGTCAGCGATTTCAGCAGCTGTCTTACTCTCCACGCCGAAACACAACAGGGCAAGCACTGCCGCTTCATGGCAGGATTAGCGAGCAAGATGGTGGTAGCAATCCGCGCGGACCTTGCACAAGGTCCTACCACCTGGTAATGGCTATCTACTTATAAAATGTGTTAGTTTTTATAAAATGTTATGAACTTACCATCTACCGCATAATGTGCACAACCCATTTGTTTTGTGTTTTTTTAAATGTAGTATCAAGTCACACTTGTAGTCGAAGCTCTCCGCACAGGTGCCACACTTGAACTTTTTGTTCACTCTGTCTTCATTAAAATGTATCCAAGAATGATTCTTCAGTGCTAATTCTGTGAAAAAACTTCTTTTACATGTGATACAGGGGAAGGGTTTGCCTTTACCTTTACTCTCTTCAGATTTATCTGCAGGTGTATCTCCCCGTTTGATCAATTTGATAGTAACATTTTCACCATCAACACTGTGCAAATGTGTTATATCCTCCACTTGTTCATTGTTGTCTTCTATATTTGGTGACTGCATACTGTCAGAGTTTTGAAGAACCATCATAGGGTCTACACTTATTTCCATTTCTGTGACAAGGTTTTCATCATCAGAGTCTGCTGGCTCAGGTTTTATTTCCGTTTTGGACAGCACCACACATTTTTGCGGGGTGAACTGGTCCAGAATGATACTTTGATTGAGGAGGACTTCTTGGGCCTTGCGAGCAGTGTCAATAAACTCACACACAATCTGCAGCTTAGAACAGCATCTGATACAAATGTTCTTGGGCAGTTTATCATCTTCATCAACCTTGAAATAAAGTTTACAAATCAGACAAATTTATTGCATCAATCTGAGACTATTGCAGCAATCCTAATTTGAGACCCTAAGAAGGACAGGGGAAATTGAAATCCCAGAAAATCGTAGTTCCTTTCGTAATTCTTCACACACGAAGTTGCAGGCCACAGAATATTGTTAGCAGGGAATTCTTGTAAATTTCCAATGTTATGGTGAGTTAGCAAAGCCTACTAGGCTTTTGATGAATGTAAAGTTCGACTTACCTCAATTAACAAGTACTTATTCAACTTATTCTGTAGCAGCATGGCTTCGGCTTCTGCGCTGAATATCATTATAGTTACTTCCTGCTCCTCAGCACATAATCGGCAACACCTATCAAAACTTTCGTGCAAACTTAAAGCCATTTTTTAAAGAAAGTAAAATCCGAAAAGTAGTTAAATGTAAACGACGGGACGGTGGAACGCTTCCCTGCACTGTAATGATTTTTCCACTTTATTTTCCAATGCGTAAAGACGCATGCGCGTTGAGAGATAGCGATGTTGAGTTTTGTATACTTCATCATTATCGCTGTTATTGACATTTTGAAACTACTATAGCAGTAAAACGACACCGCGCAAACTCAAAGAGAACCCCTTGTTTTGGTTTGTTTTGCCGAGCGACCTACCGACCGCGACGCGACAGTGACAGCTGTCAATGTCATGAACTCGGGCGGCCGACCGGTCGAGATTAAGCAAGTGTGACCATATTTATATTGATGATTACGCCAGGTGCTGAACTAAAAACTAATAAACAGAGTAATGTTTGTTTGTTTATTAAATTCAAATTCAAATTCAAATTCAAATTCAAATTAACTTTATTTAGTTTAGTTAACTTTTTTTTTAGTTTGTTTTGTGTACTTTTAGGATAAAAGTACTGAACCGATTGTGATAAAATTTGGCATGGTGATAATTTTAGTCCCTGATAACGACATACGATACATACGATACGGGACATACGATAGTTTTTATCTCAGGAAACTGCATAGTTCCCGCACACACAGTTACACAGATTGTCCGGAATATCGATGTAAGAACACTGAGAAGTGATACACTGAAGGATTAAGAAGAGTTTGGATCCTTAATGCCTTAGTCAAATAAGTGATAGTTTTTTGGTCTTTAAACTATTTACTACTGTCACTTTTAATTTTTCGATGAAACAACATTTTGAAACCTGTTTCATTTCGCAACTTTTCATTTCCCAACTGTTTAATATGTATTTCTGAAACTAAATATTTCAGGAACACGATGACCCTGACATAAATCCTGAAATATTTAGTTGCTGCGAAAAGGCAGTACCCGTAAAAATATATCAGCTCATATTTTTATTAATCAGATTAGGATATTTAGGTTTTAGGCTCATTTAGATTTTTTACTGTATTATTTTCTCTTGAAGTTCCTGTATCGTTATTTTAGCCTCTCTGTATAGTTTATTATTAATAAAAAAATAATTTTGAAATAAAATATACTTATTGGAAAATGGTAAAAAATGGCTACATTTTCTGTGTAAAACGTGTGAAAAATAATAAAAAAATGAAACTCCATCAAAGTTTAAAATGTTTAAAATTTAAAGCCTGATTTTGCAAAGGTGATATTGTAAAAAAAGATTCACAGTTATATTTTGAGTTTCACTTTACCAATTTAGTGGTCATAAGAATATTATTATTATTATATATATTTTTATTTTTACAATCATTTTACGGTTTTTGTTTGTTAATGAACTCTTTACCTATATTACCCACTTGAATTTCTTGCTGAATAAATCATCCCAGCCTGTAAAAAATAATCTGTAAAGTACATTATAGCTCTAAGAATGAGAGCTCGGGCCGTAGTTCTTACGCAGGCCCATTGCGGATAAATATTATCAATGTTCCAATGAACACACCACATATAAAGTGTGTGCAGGTTTCCTCACTCGCTGCATAAATGACAAAATTAATAAATTTGTTGTTGCCAAATTATATGTAAATAAATGTATATATACTTGAACCTGCTTGTTGCCTGTTGTTTTGTTACTGACATTATTTGGTTAAATCGCCGGATTTTGCTAAATCTGGTCACACTGAATATATTGCCAACCAAACAAAACAAACTGAAGGGCTACTCCTAAACACAACGTTCGAAGTTCGTGTCGTGCGGTCCCTCTCACACTTACACTATTTAATACGAGAGCGAGAGGAATCGCACGACACGAACTTCGAACGTTGTGTTTCGGAGTAGCCCTTCTGTAGATTAAAATGACATTTAATTTCTTTAAAATTAGAACTAAGATTTTATCACCATACTGCCACTGCTTTATTCAAACTTTTATTTTGTTTGTTAATATAAAATTATTATAAAAAACAGCTCTATAGTACAGCAAATGAATGTATATATTGTTGGTTGTTTTTTTGACATGTCATAATTTGACCCAATATAACGTAAAATCAGCCAAATATGTGGTCTACCTTAAAGTCGATAATACTTTAGCGACATATTCACTTGATAGGAATTTGTTTAAAAATTGATAGACCCTAAGCTAAGATGAAAGACCACTTATTTAGCTAATGGATGTTACGTTAGACTAGAAACTCGAAGTTCGTGTTGTGCGGTCCCTCTGACACTTATACTGTTTAATACGAGAGCGAGAGGGACGGTACGATACGAACTTCGAGTTTCATAGTAGCCCTGCTTATTCGTTGTTACTTCGTTACATTCCTTTCCTTACAATAATTTTGACTTTTCTTTTCGGAATTAGTGTTGCCAATTTAGCGATTTTGTGGCTAGAGCTGACGACTTTTGCTTAGGTCTTAGCGATCAAAAAAAAGTTTGACGACAAAAATGGTTTAGCGACTTAAAAATCTTGGCGACTTTTGGAATACAACTTTAAACAGTTCTAGGACCAATAATGGATACATTTTTTGTCATCTCGACACAGAATTACCTATACCTACGTTGCCAAGAGATCTATATAAAGCAACAAACGCGCTTGCGCACCAAATTCAAACTTCGTTTGATTAAAGCTCCATTCGTTTATGCTCTATTTAGCTTAAGCTATTGAAAAAAAATGCAGTCAAGACATCCAATTTTCTTTTTTTCAGTGAATTCGGAAATCTTCTTATTTAAGTTGTTTTTTTTTCATATCCCAACCTCAACCAATCCCGAGTCCGCTCGCTCCTGGCGGAAATGGCGGAATTCATTTTAGCAACTTTTCAATCTGAGTTTAGCGACTCGAGTTTCTATGAGTTGGCAGCACTGTTCGGAATTTCCGTTGAATGAAAAGTGCTTGAGCCGAGTTTTTTCATTAATTTTGATAGCAAATTTGTGTGCTTTATTGATTATAAATATTAGCAAAAGTTGCATTGCATTGCGTCTACACGGAGTGTTAAATAGTACCTACTGCGGATAATTTACTTTAAGCAGGATTGGCGGTACGGGTATAAATAATTTAAATATCGATTAGCTTTTAGAATTGTAACTTTGTTGAATTTCGGCTGATTTGGTTGCCATCCTATGCATGTCCCGTGCTAGTGCTACTTAGGTCTTAGATGGCGCTTTTAACTGTCTCTATTTTTGGGCGGTCTGCCCTTGGGGTCTAGGGCATCTGAAGATACCTAACGAACCTAACCTTCCTATTAATGGTAATAATGTGGACACTAAGTGGTAACAATTTGTTAGAATAATGATTTCGAGTAAACGTGTTCCAGGTACGGTGTTTTTTATGTCACTCTCACTATCTTCTCAGCAAATGTTATAACCTAACCGACTTAGAAAAGATGAAGATGCCCAGATGGAAGCCCTGACTTTGTCATTTCAAAGTTCAATAAAACCGCAAGGAATCACAAGTAGAACCACAAGGAATCTCGCTCTCACGTGAAGAAAACTGAAGGGCTACTCCGAAACACAACGTTCGAAGTTCGTGTCGTGCGATCCCTCTCGCTCTCGTATTAAATAATATAAGTGTGAGAGGGATCGCACGACACGAACTTCGAACGTTGTGTTTCGGAGTAGCCCATCTGCATCGAAATCGGTTCATCCGTTTGAGAGCTATTTATGCCACAGACAGACGGACGGACAGATAAGACAGATATTGGCGGCAAATTTATACCACCCCTCTTACTTGTTAATAACTATGCAGTTTATTTTCACTTAGGTATTATGACCTAAACTGATTGCTTCCATGCACCTAGGTATTTGTGTTTTTTTATCATCGAATCACACATCGGCCTACCTAACTATATATTATATGTCACGCTGTACGGCATAGGCTTCCTCTTGGAATGAGAGGGCTTGAACCATAGATCCCACGCGGGCCCAGTGCGGATTGTGAATTTGGGAACTACACACACCGTTGAATTACTTCGCAAATTTGTGCATGTTTCCTTACGATATTTTCCTTCACCGTAAAGCTCGTGGTAAATTATTAAATGTAATTTCGCACATGAATTTCGAAAAAGTCATGAGTTGCGAGTACGGATTTGAACCCACGAATTACAATACCCTGCTTGAGAGATGCAAGTAGGTATCTACCTAATTCTGTTTATATTTGGTCCAAAATCTTAAAATCAATAAAACCGAAGAATTAGTCGACAGGTTATTATGTAGGTACGTACATACACCGCAGTCATTTCATACTGTATTTTATGAAAATTTCATGTGAATCGCTTACAAAATGTTTCTAATCCGAATTAAATCTTATCATTCAGTCCTACCAATCGGTCAAAAGAAATTAAGTTACTAACTAAAATTAAATATTACACTAACCTAACCTTTCGAATGCGGAAAGTAAAGAAAACCTTGCATTCTCCTCCTTTCAAGTACCTAATATCAATAACGCGGATTAAGATTAGAAATTGAAAATGAGCCTTAAATTTTGTGCCGATCAGTGCATAAAGCATAAGAAAAGGTTAGGTGATCGCGATATAAAATGTTAAGCAGATACCTACCCAAAAACACCGTACTTACTCTACTCAATAAATATTTAATACGAACTTAATCTACCGAAGTTAGCACTTTGGTGTAAGTTATTTATGCTAGTTTCTAACCCGAACTAAGAAGATGATCAAGATGACCTAAGTTCTTACGGTGATTAGAACGGTGATGTTGTTTCTTTGGCACTTTCTTATATAAGTACTTAGATTTATCGTATTATATTGCTTGAAAAGCTAGGCTAGAGGCTAGTGATGACCGATATCGTTTTTCATCTGAGACACGAAGATTTGTGTTACAACAATCGCAAAATTGCAATGGAATCCTAATAGGTAACACTACTTTAGTTTCATTTAAGTGTTATTAAAAAAACGCTTTGACTTCGCATGTTTTGTTTTCTATTGCTTTTCAATTTTAAGCACATCTTCAGTGGATCGGATCCATAGTTCTGTTCTAAAGCATATTGCTGTTCATGTTGCATGATTTTGTTGTTTGCTTTAAACATATGAATGCTTTTACGCGTACTTTTTCCAGTGTCAATTTTTATTTAATCGCAATGGCCGCTCGTTAAGGGATCATGAATTGCTTTGAAACCTTGGTGAGCGTATCTCGACTACAAATACGTGAGTAATCCATAATTGAAACTCTACATAATTCATTGTGTAGGTATGAGTCTTGCACGGTAGTTTCATATTTGTTTACCTATAAAAGAGCGTTAATTACTTACTTAAATTTAAAGAAATCTTCATTACTGCAATAGTTTTATGAAAATTGATAGACATAATTCTTGAAACAGAAATTATGCTTACCCACGAATCATGTTTAGTTACCTGCCATGGTTGAAGGTTTCCTTAATTTATCTCTTAATGTTTGATTATTAATTTTTCATTTTTACACAACTACAACATATAATTCAAAGTTGCTCGAAGCTTTGTTGATATTACAAACCTATAATTTGGCTAGGCTTCTTTAGACTATCGAGTCTTTGTTCTTTCCTATTGCATATTGAAAAGGCTGGCTGGCAACTTCAGGTATACTGAGGCGATTAAAATGCAGAATTACAAAATGGAATTGCATGCAAGCTAAGGGGGATAGTAAGGTAGTCAAGAACAAGAAGGTAGACAAGCAAAGGGGGGTGCGGGGCATCGTTCTCAAAGACCGGTCTGCGGGTTGCGCAGGCGGCGGAGCGGTGCGCGGCGGTGCGCGTGGGCAGGGAGGGGCGCGGGCGGAGCCCGACCGTGCGTCAGTCGCGCAGCGAGCGCTATTCCACAAGTACGTCGGGTGGCGTGCCGCCAACCCGTTCGCGTGCTAGTGTTGTGTCACAACGGTGAGCCAAGTCGGTTTCGAGATTTATTCGTTCCGGCACAAACCATGGCTCTTAACTCGGACAGTGAACAAAAATCGAACCTGGTCCTACGCGTGGACCAGGACTCCGACTCGGTTCTACAGTCATTGTTTGACACAGTGCTTAAACCAGACTCGAAACGACCGCTACAGGTGCCTCTGCGTATGCGACAGCTTCCAAAGTCGTTCTTTAACCCGCCGTCGACCGGTTCGAAGTCACCGTCTGTGTCTCACTCGCGAGAGAACTCGGCCGACTCGGCGTTCGGCTCGTCGTCGGCGACAGGAGCGACACCAGTGTCTCACTCTAGGGCACACTCGTCGCCAGCGAGCCTGCAGCAGACCTATGCCGCGGGCCAACAGAATCAACAGCCTCCCCTTCATCATCAACATTCAAAACAAAGATCATATGACGTCGGCACACATATTCCAGATGAATTAGGCCCACTTCCATCTGGTTGGGAGCAGGCTCGCACACCTGAAGGACAGATATACTATCTCAAGTAAGATTTTCCTTTAATTTAGCTCTACATAAGTATTTCTTTCATCCCCTGATTTATTTATATACGCTTGAAGTTGATCAAGCGTCAAAGCATTCGAGTTCTTAGTAGCAATTTGATACACGTCTCCACGAATAATCGGCCATATGTTAGTTATGTTCTTTCTTACTTTTACGAATAGAAGCTAACTGTCTTTAGACATCCCGGATACAACTCCGACGGGACTCTCACTACGTAGTTGAGTAATTCAATTAACTTCATCAACTTTTGATATCTATCAATATCTATTCATTCCAAAAATAAGCTGATTGATAACATGTACATACTTAGATAACAGTATTTTATAAATGGGAAATACCCCGAACTTTTCTTATAATTGTTTATGGACAACCTGTTGCTTTTGCGTGGGGGGAGGGGGGGGGGGTTAAGGTAAGGTGCCTTAGTAGGGTTGCCCTTCCTTCGGACTTATCTAGATTTGTCCTACTTACTTATAAAACTTCGAGACTGGATACATCCTAGGGTTTTTTTTTGCACTGTTATCAACATCATTCATAGTCATTATATCTATATGTTTCATAAATATGAATTTCCGTGCCAGCAGGGCTACTCCGAAACTCGAAGTTCGTGTCGTGGGGTCTCTCTCGCTCTCGAATTAAATAGTATAAGTGTCAGAGGGACCGCACGAGCACGACACGAACTTCGAGTTTCGAGTTTCGGAGTAGTCCTGCAGAACTATGTTTCAAGTTCAAAAAAAGTGAGATTTGGGAACTTCTAGCTCTGATGTCCGATGATTAGTGATGATTGTTACTACTATTTTAATTGATTTTTTACCGACGTCAAAAAAGGGAGGAGGTTTTCAATTCGGTTGTTTTTTTAATGTTACCTCAGAACTCCTTTATTTATGAACCGATTTGAAATTTATTTTTCGTTCGTCTAGGAATGCTCAAGGGCGGACCCACTGTTGTGGGCACGATGGGCATGCCCACAATCCAAATAGACTTGTGACCACACTATTTCACGATATTTTGAGATCGATAGGCTAATCTCTTATTTAATGCGCGGAAAAAAAGAATATACCTACCTACCTAATCAAATTCAAAAATCGTCCCTGATATGAATCGTGCATGATTGCTCAATTTGCTCATAAGCGAGTTCGTACTTCAACTCACACTTGGCACATTTTGGGTGGCTGTGCCCACAACCTTTTTCGAGGGCTGGATCCACGCCTGGGAATGCATTCAATCAGGTCCCATAAGCACCAAATCAGGATCTGTTGGTTGGATCCTAAGGAATTCGAGGGAACTCTTCAAATATTGTAGGAACGCCTATGGCATTTGCTCTTGAAAATCATCATTTGGTGAAGTGGAACTGATGATGAAGACCAAATGTGAGTAATGGAGCGACTACTCAATAACAAGTACTTCACGGGTTGAATTTCAATTACTTTAACGCAGTTGCTAAGCAATATAAGCTCAATAATTCATATGGTGAAATGGAACAGGTGATGAAGCACCAGGACTGCTCAATAATGAACGTCTCTGCATCGGAAAAAGCAATTTTTCGTAAAAGGTGACGAGAAGTTGACATTGAACTATTGTATCTTCGATCTTTTACACTAAAAAGCGTGAAAAAAAAATTATAACAGAAATAGAATAGAATCCACTACGAGAATAAGAAGAAAAAAATCTTTTGGTTAGCAGCTATGATTAGCTCCATCAGCGTCTCATTAATTTAACTGTGTTCTTTTAACTACGTATAATATATTGTGGATGCCTTTACTACCTACTAGGTACCCTACTTGTGCGTGACACTCTAAGCACGATACAAGTATCAAAGATTGATTAGATATCAGTAGATTTCGCAATTTAGTAACTTCTACGTCTAAAAATTGGCGATAAATAACTCTGATGGTGACGCTTGAAAATATGCAATGATAGAACTGTTTAGGACTAAGTTTTGAGTCGATGCCATTAACTGTGTTGAAGAATCCAGCCCGCGAAGACGTGTCAATCCTGCCTGATGGATCACCAAAATTTGATTCACTACCAAATTATCGTTTTGTCTTACTTAAGTAAGACAATTTTAGCTCAGTTGGATACTATAGTGGACGACATATTTAATAGACGAAAATTGGTTTAGTACATTTTGAAATCACAACTAACGTACAAAAAATATATTTACTAAGGTATATACTTACATACGACTGTTGAAAGTTAAATAGAAGCTTGTAATAAAAATATTACATTTGTAATCCCTGTAGTTTTACAACTTGTTGCGCTTTGCAGCAAATGCACTTTAGGTACTCTGTTAGGTTGCACGCTGTATCTACGTATTGACATTTGGTCCAATGTATCTAATCTCATCCTTTGCAATTTTGGCTACAGTTCTGGGGCAACGATTTTTTACAATGTTGCCTGTTCACACTGATATTTGGACTTCTTTTGGGTCAGTTTTTCCGATGTATGTTTATTTCACAATCATACGATTATTATATATATACGACAGCAATAGTCATGAGAGCAGTCTGATACACAAGAATATTCGAACACTACGAGTACCTCGTTAATCACGTGAATACGTTTTTTTACGTGAATGCATATTTTTGAGCACGTATATCTATATATACCTAACTCCGATTTTCATGATGGCGATATGGTAATTGAACACATTGACAGCACTAATTCGCTTTTGAAAATACTTTTATGATCTAGATGTAAACCAAATCTAGATAAGATAATGCTTGACGTCAATGAACCTACTTCAAGTTAAGTTTTAATACATGTCTACCTACGTAAATAAACTGTTAGATACGTTCGTGATAAACCCTTTACCTGTTAAATGGAACAAAACAATGTACTATGAAGATAAACCCTTATCTTTCTTTTTTATCGGTAGGGATAATTTACTTGGCAAATAATATGAAAAGTTTATGGCTTGCAGGACATGCTGTACTTAAGTAAATGCTCTTTCATTTAACTCATTTGTTTCGTGACTTCATAATTGATAACATTCAATCTCACGATGTTATGGAAAAAGGGGCTAACCCCTCATCACTCTTATCTTATCATGATCGTAGTGTTTGTAGATATCTAACCTACCTGTAATAAAGGACGTGATAAGACACGAAAAATGATTCATCTAAAATTTACAGCAAAACCAACGTTATACACGATGGTATAATGGATCCAAACTAGGCTAGAAAATAAACTACATATCAACATCATCATCGGCCTATCTTTGTCCACTGCTGAACATAGACATGGGCCTTTCCAATTGCACGTTACTGAGCACTTATTTTCATCTTTGGACTTGCCATACTGGAAGAGTTGTTCTAATCCTAATTGCCACATTTGCCACGCTGAGCAGGCGGGTTGGCAATCGCAGTGTGTATGTGTGAGACGGTGTCGCTGCTACCCAACACAGACCCGGACCCGACTTATACGAGGGCGACACTGAAAGTTTTTAGAACTGGCCACTTGTAAACAATATAATAAAAAAGTAAGTTTAAATTTTGAAAATGGAACTCTTTGCCAATATTATTGAGTATATATTTCATTCATTTGTCATTAGTTTTACGATTTGGCGGCAAATTGAAAATTGTCTGTGTCACGTCAACATGAGTTTAACTCGCGAAATTTTTCGTGCAATGATTTTTTATGACTTTCGATGTCATTTAAGTCAACAAGAAAGCTATGATAGACTTCGATTGGCCTTTCATGATGAAGCTCCATCTCGTGCGACCGTTTACAACTGGTTTAATGAGTTTAAACGTGGTCGCACTAATCTCACCGACTATCTGCGTGAGGGACGGCCTTCTACGGCGACGACTGAAAATAACATCAGTGTTGTGCAGCGTATGATAGAGACTGACAAAAGAGTGACGTATCAGCAGATTCGGACAAGCTTAGGCATCGGTATGAGTCAAGTGCATAAAATCCTCCATGAACATTTAGCGGTCAGGAAGCTTTGTGCGAGGTGGATACCTCATAATTTGACCGAGGCCCAAAAACTCCGTCGGGTTGATTGGTGCCGTGAAATGATTGAAAGATTTAACGGAGTTGACTCAAATGCTGTTTTCGACATACTTACGGGTGACGAAAGCTGGGTTTACTGTTATGATCCAGAAACCAAGAGACAGTCTGCTCAATGGGTGTTTCCTTTCGAGGAGTTGCCAACTAAAGTGAAGAGAGGTCGAAGCGTGGGAAAAAAGATGGTGGCCTCGTTCTTCGGAAGGACAGGTCACTATGCGACAATTGCTTTAGAGGATCAAAAAACAGTTACTGCAGAGTGGTACACTAACAATTGTTTGCCACTTGTATTGGAAAAAGTTCGGGAGAAGCGACCTCGAAGTAGGATCCTTCTTCACCACGACAACGCCTCGTCGCACACCGCCAGGCGAACGATCGACTATTTAGTGACGTCAAACGTGGAATTACTGGGTCACCCGCCGTATAGCCCCGACCTCGCACCTTGCGATTTTTATTTATTCCCGAAAATAAAAGAAAAACTTCGAGGAAAACTTTTTATGAACACCGAGGAAGCAGTGGGTGCGTTTCAAAAGGCCGTCGAAGAGACCCCTAAGGACGACTGGGCTAAGTGCTTTTCTCAGTGGTTCCATCGGATGCAGCGGTGTATTGATGTGAATGGACACTATTTTGAAAAGATATAATAAAACTAATAAGTTGCTAGTTTGCTCAGTTTTTGATTTTCTAAGAACTTTCAGTTTGACCCTCGTAATGTACTAAATGCATAGGTCTAGAAATCTCTTAGTCGCCTTTTACGACACCCACGAGAAGAAATGGGGGAGTGCTATTCGTGAACCGACCCGACACCCCACGGCTCATGAAACTATATAAAAATGATTTGATTTTCATACGATAATGGCGAACGGCGAACATTAAAAACTGTGTAGAATAGAAGACAATCAGATTCGTATAGGAGAAGATAGAAGCATAAAAGGATTCCAAAAAATGGTTTAGTTGAGCTTAGGTTTTAGTCAAAAATTTTGTTGTGTTGGTGTAAACTTGCAGGAGAAAAAATATCAAAGCAGAGAATATTAGCTGTAATTTAGTTTGGCATTTTCCTTTTCCATTTGATTCATCTCATCACATTAGATCTTTGTAATTTATGTACACCTAAGTTGAAATTGGTCATTCATACACAACGCTGTAATGACTAGCATAGTACGTAATCCAACTACCTACTATCAAAGATAATGAAAAAAGGTAAACACATATTGATGTGTCTGTTGATAAGATTTTACTAAATATTGCTTTTTAACTGACAAAAACAAATGGAGACGGTTTTAAATTAAACCTTTTCCGTTCAAAAAAGTTCAGTAAATGGGGATTGATTTCGTTAACTAAAATATCGCGAAACGAAACCATACCAGTCACATTGATGCTTGTCGTTTTTCAATTGTGTATCATATATATAATGAGCTTCATTAAGGCATCATTGTTGAAATGAAGAAAGCAATTACCAAAGAACATAAATATAAACTTATCTCTCCAGAAATTACTACAGCCTGGGGTTTATGTAATGTAATGACACCAGCTTTAATTAACAAAATAGTGTTGTTTAAGTTTACGTAGTTCTGGATTAATTTAAATAGTAAACCAGTAAACAAATCAGATGAAACAGTGTTGCTCGCACTAGATGTCCGTGATTAATACCTCACATCGGTTCGTTAGCGCACATCAGGGTTGCCAACGCGGAAGACCCGCAAGTAAATTGCATTGACGCACTTCATAAGCTCCCTGAAAATATTGATATTTCGAATATCAAAGGTATTTAATTTAGACCGGCGGTGGCTTGGCTCTGGACGCCGCGCGGCTGGCTGCACGGAGCATGCCGCGATGGACCATTGCAAGCGGGGCGTTTCTTCCGCGTCGGTAAATAGACGTGGTGTGGTTGCGCGTCGTTTCTTAATTGCGGGCTGAGGCGATGCTTTATAAGCTCCATAACGTCCGTCGGCGTGCGTCTCGCCTGCGAAATATTTGCTTTAATTATTATTGGAATGGAGTGGTAATTCTCAGTGGTTTTGTTCGGCTAGACTTGGCGATGTTCCGAAACGGGTAGCGATGCAAATTGCCTTGGCGGACGCCCAATGCGGCGCTACGTCCGGTAACTTCTGCAGAATGGGCAGCACCTAGGCACCAAATCCTGACCTGAGTTTCTCACTTTTCATCGTCCTGATTCTCACTTTCATCATACATAGCATTTCACTTTCTTTTTTGAGAGCAGCAAATTGGCTATCATACCATAGGTACTTAATTAAATTACTGCATTGATTCCCGCTACAAACTCAAGATATTGTTTTCTTAATACAGCATGGAAAATACTGAAATATTTGTAACATTCTCTTTATTAGCTACTTTCTATATGAATCTTAGGTTAACACTAATAATGAAACATCATGTTTACGCTGCTGTATTAAATATATTCAGCAGTAGGGCTCTCGCACAGCTGATTTTAGCTAGTGAAAGATATATTTTTCAGATTTTACCGTATCAATCAAATATGTCCTGTAGATTTAACGAGATTAAGTATTCTTCATATCATGTAGTAAATGCATCCATACTAATATTATAAATGCGAATGTGTGTGTGTTTGCATGTTTGTGTGTATGTTTGTCCGTCTTTCACGTTGAAACGGAGCGATGGATCGACGTGATTTTTGGCATAGAGATAGTTTATGGGACAGAGAGTAACATAGGCTACTTTTTATCCCGGGAAAATGCATAGTTCCCGAGGGAATAGCGCGCAATACCTAACCGAATTCCACGCGGGCAAAGCTAGTACTTAAATATTATAATTATGAACGTCATGAAAGTCACAATTCAAATAACATCACAGAAGTCGTTGCTGCGTTATCTGCCTGCAAACGTTGGTTGGTTAAATATGAGCAAACTCATTGAACTTCGGGCAATATATCCTTTTACGGTGTTGTCCTTTGAATCCTTAAGTAGAGAAACTTCTTGCGCTGAATACAAACTATTTTCAAGCAGCTCCAACGAAATTACAATCTTCTTAAGTGCGTGTCTGTCTTCAAAAGTTTATAATTTTTATATACTCGTAGTACATAAATACTTCAGTTAAATACTGGCCACGAATGTTACGAATTACGATTAATTGTATCAAGATTGTTTTTGTTTGCCTCACAAACCATGTAGGTAATAAACTTTGATTATCAGGTAATTTAATTATTGCCAGTGCTGTTCATTGTCTTGAAACCCCAATTCAACAAGTTCATTCAACTGCACATTGTTTAAATAGGTATAGTAGAGAAAATGTTATAAATAAATTACATACCATGATAGAGCAAGAAGAGGAAAGCCATCAATATTCATGTTTGTAAACAAGTATGTAATCTAATCAGTAATCAAATCAATATTTTACCAAGTATTCTAGTAAATGTTATGATGACTGTAACGGTAATATTTTTGAGCAACTGGAAGCTGTTTTTGCGTATATAGCAGGTAGGCTTACATTACATGTCTGTATGGAGAAAGGAACCCTCTCGCTTGGACGTCTTTGGCAAGGCCGTTCGTGGCGTGTACTCGTTAGAACCAACCGAGCGGCCTGTCTGCCAGGCCGGTTCGGTACCTACCTACCAGTACAAACGCTACATAGATAGAGCTAGTTCCCTCGCGAGTCGCGACCACGATACAGCTGCGTATTTCAAACGTATTCAATGCTTAAAAGTACGTGTTTTTGGAAATACATACCTATCTGATTTAGTTAATAGCATAATAATAATGTTTATAAAATTACCAAACATTTCCTCATAATTAAATCACGCTTTTCGAAAATGACTTAAAAATTAAGATAGGTATTTAATTTAAACTAAAGAGAATATGCAATACGATCGTTAGCAAGGCACCTAGCTAATTAGCTAAAACTTCACGACAGTTTCGGAGAAAGGTGGCGCGGACAAGTCACATGCACAACAAGTGGACTTATCGTGGAGTGAAGTGCGTTCACAGCGATAACATTAGAATACAGTCCACTATCGCTGTACCGCCTTCCGAGAAGTCAGCCGTGAGCCGTGCGCCGCGTCGGCGCAGGCGACAGGTAGCTGTAGCTAACGGCACTCTGCGAATACTATTTTCGTTTTAGAACAAAATAATGTGCCGTTAATATACTTTCTCTTACTTAGCGCAATCGCTTTGAAATGGAATTGATTAACTTGAGAAGAGCCTGTAAAAATAGCAAAGCGTGCATGTTTCATGAGGCATATATAATATATATATATATTTAGTAGCTGGCAGTTTAGTTACCTACGTAAACATAGTAGATTTCTTTTGTTTTATGACGTATTGCCAAATGCAATTTTCGTTTTACATTAAAACTAGCTTTTGCCCGCGGCTCCGCCCGCGCGGTATTCGGTTATCGCGCGCTGTTCCCTCGGGAACTGTGCATTTTTCCGGGATAAAAAGTAGCCTATGTCACTCTCGGGCCCATAAACTATCTCTATGCCAAAAATCACGTCGATCCGTCGCTCCGTTACGGCGTGAAAGAGGGACAAACATACAAACACACAAACACACTTTCGTATTTATAATATTAGTATGGATATGGGATGATTGTTTTTACCGTAGTATTAGAAATTAGAAGATCTTCAACGAATTAAGCCATCCAAAACATAAAACAAATATTGAAATGTAATCCGGCAAACTGATAATGAAACAATAGTGAAAACCAACTAAGCTCTTGTCAGACCACACGTAACGAAGGGTACCGTTCCTTAGTAGAACTGAACTTAAAATGGTTACCACAGTAATCACTAAGCCGCTAGTTGACACAAAGGAGCATATATCTTTGCAAGATCATCACATGGTGGATACATCTTTTTTTTAATTAGGTACTGTTGAGGTCAATGTCTCAGTAATAACAAGATTTGCATTCGAGCTAGTATTTGTAGGAAATATCTATTACCTACGTACTGCACCAAGGCCTTGATTATTTCCATACTTTTTATGTCTCTGTTGATAAGTCCTAGGGGAGTTGATTTTGATGTCACGCAATTTTCACAAAACTCTCATAGCGAGCCCTTCAAATATTATTTTATCTAAAAAGAGTCCAATAACCTCGTCAATACCTATTTTTTTTATATACAAAATCCATTTAATAATGCTTCGTGCTTACAAAGACTAATCCATTTTTTATTTATCCCTCTAGAAATACACTTTACCTATACATAGTTGTTCACGCGGAAGACTTCAAGATTCAAAATTTCCTTTGTATAGAGCTAAATATTTTGTTTTTAACCAAAATGCCTCTATTACAGTTGAAAAGACATACTGAACGAATCTATAAGGATATTGAATGATATTGTAACTGATAACTCACGTCTTAAATCGATTTTAGCTCGACATATGAGTGAGTCTCACGATAGTTTCATGTTCTATAAGGATTATTAATTTTTTGGCATTTTCGCTACGAAAACCTAAAGATAAACAAAACAGATACCTTTGCTAAATCGAATTTTAATGTAGACAAGTAAACAATATATTTCAAATAAGCGAAAGGTGACTATTAATTTGATACCCTCCATTGTGAACTATTGCGTCAAGCATTAGATTAATTAATTTGCACATTAATCGGACTGATTGTGCAATAAATGGACACTTGCCTGTTCGTGGTAAAGGTAGGAAACTAATGTGCACGACATAATTTTCGCCATTTAAATTATCTTTACCTGCTTTACGCCTACTTTATTTAAAAAGATACTTACTTAGGTTCTAAAATAGTGCAATTTAAATAAGTATTAGGTTATTTATTTACTTTCATATCAAGCCTTATCTTATCAATATTGCGTCCTTGCGTTGTAGATAATTAATAAAAACTTTATTGATAAAAGAAACTAAATAATATAAATATTAAACATAACATTCTAACAATAACTTAAAATAAAATAAAAATTTAACCTAAATTAATTAATTAATTAGTTTCATTGATCAGTAGGTAGGTAACACGCATGCATGCATGACGATACTGTTATTTCGTGGAGGTGTATTAATGTTTAATAATATTAAAGTTTGTTATGTCCTTTACAGTCTCAAATTGCACAATAAGTGAAATGATTTTGAACATGAAACTAATGTGAGACTCACTCATATTAATAGTAGATTAATATGAGTAAGAAGAGCATAAAACGAGCTATTTTATCCGAGACGTTCGTGTAGCCACCGGAGCCGGTACGGCGAGGGTGGATAGACGCGTCGAGGCGAAAATGGGTTTAATGCTCTAGTTTTACACTCTGCTTTTCACTTCGATGGCGAGGAAATGAAATAGAACCAGTGGAAACAATTATTCACTTACTATGTACCTACCTACTTACCTTTTATTGTTCACGCATTACTATTAAGTATACTTAATTGTATTTTTTTAGTTTAATTGATCTATTTTGATTGATTTGATTGATTTTTAGTTTTATATAATTTAAAAAATATCTAATTTCTTTGCTTGCGGCTGTTTACACCTGATTGTCTTGGTCTTAGACGAAGATTATACTTTATGCACTAGATCATAAAAAGTCATTTTATGTTGCCTAGATCCAGCACAAACACGAACTTTACGAACATGAGAAGTGAAAATGATATTGTATGTACCGAATAACTCAGAAAAAAGGAGAAATAAGATAAACTACAAAAACTAATAAATAAGATAAAGGCTATGGATTAGCCCGAAACAAGTCGAGCTAAACTCGATTTAAGACGTGAGTTATCCGGTGCAATATCATTTAAAATAAAATTATTTTCTTACTGTGTCCAGTTCCAATCTCCCTGCGACATCTACATCCTTGTGTTGTTACGATAGCGCTGGTAATTTGTGTAGTGAGTGCACACGATATTGTTGAAACAAACCTTATCGGAGTGTCGCAAAGACCATTTTCCGCTGCTGTGCTATAATAACAAAGTACCTCAGTTTCCACGCTCTGATTACTGGATGTTGGCTCCTAGACAGCGTCTTTATCGACGCCGATCAGAAACTTAGCTTGCCGGGAATGGCCCGAGAAATCGATCCAATGAAAGGTTGGAGGGCCTAACCTAACTACCTTCCAGGAATACGGTATTTTACAAATCCTGAATTTGCAGTATATATGATTATGAATACATATATGGATATACATATACAGCCAGTGTTTAGCGAAAAATTAATAATTCGATTGACTTTAATAGTTAATCTGATTCTTTCTAAAACGCTTTTCTCTATATGTATCAGATATGTCGCTACTTGTTTGTGACGTTATATGTCAGTATTTCTTTCTCTAACTAACCCTTTCAGACCCGGCCAATACAATTGTGCGGGTCATAGGCACTGGTCCCACCGGCGGCTACAAACTATTAGCGAGTAAAACTATAAACTACAAACGAGTGGGCGAGAGGCGAGAAGCGAGTATAGTTTTGCTAGTTTAGACGCTCGGCTATAAGCGAGTATTTGCGTGCGACGGGCGATTACTCGCTGCACTAGCTCAGCCGGGGGGCTATTCGCCAATGACCTATACGATGTACAGTCAAGGTCGAATATAGTTAGTGTGTTAGTGTTTAATTTTGTAACTAAGGGACCCCATACATCCCTGTATTATTATTTAATTTTTTTTTTGTAATTTTTTGTTTAATTGTTTATTGTAGTTTTTAAGTATTTTATTTGTAATTATTTTATTTTGAAAAAATGACTTTCTGCCAAGTTTCTTGCGGCGCATTCTTTTTGGCAATGATGGTCTTTCCGAAAGCGGTTCTACTTACTCACCTGAACCTAGCAGGTCTGGTTTACAGCAAACTGAATCAAGAGAAGATACTACTCCTGCCCAAAAGGACACATCTCAAGATTCAATGGCTGCTACTAATAACTAAATATAACTATATTACTCCACTATGACGTTTGATTTAAAAAAAACCTGCCCTTACCTTAATGTAATAGCAAGACGCTCTCTTGTACTAATAGTTTCTCTATAATTGGTGTTCATTTTTTTAACATCATTTTCTATTAATGTATGTATATACTCAAAATCATCTCTTGTCATCCTATAATATGTACGAAATTCATCGTTTGTCAACTCGTAGAACAGTTTGAACTCACTGTATTCTTTTCTGAAATAATTAATTTTTTGCATCCAAATTTTTCTTGTCATTCTTTTTAAAGTATTCCTTTTTTTCTTCCGTCTCTTCAAAATTGCCACTGCAACTACACACACGCTTTTATAAAATACATCATCATCGTCATCCGAACTTGACAACAAAGATAGTTCGTATGATTGTTTTAAATTCATTGTATATACGTGCACTCGCATCCACTTTGAAAGGTAGAATGATCGCTCTGATCGCCAAGCAGGCTTCGGCGAGTACCGTTGAGCTAGTTTTATAGTCGATAGCTTATCGCTGCGGTCAACTAGTAAACAGTGGTCCCACCGCCAGCTATCGGCGAGCTCGGCGGTCAACTAGTAAAATTCTGTACTAGAAACAGATGACAATCGGCGGGCGGCTAGTAAAAAATTCTATGGAATTATCGCTTACTCGCCGGGCGGTGGGATAGTATCCTCGCCGGCAGTGTGAACAGCCAGCTATGAACTATAAAAATATAGCTCTCTCTTTTATGTACACGGAAGCGATTATCTTTTGTTCGTTTCTTGGGCTAGAAAATAGCCGATAGCTCATAGCTTACTAGCTCGCGGTGGGACCAGTGCCATAAGGTTGAACTTTTTTCGACTCCTAAGCGCTAGGAGCGAACGGGCTCAACATCGCATGATTGTGCGAGTTTCGGATCACACCTCCCAACCAAAATTTCATTCCTTTGGCAGTCGGTGTACAAGTGCGAACTTGTCGAATCTAGTGTACGGTCATGCTCCTGACTTTTACGAAGGTAAGTAAATTAAATCTATTTTTTTCTTCCGGAGTGTACATTATTTGTTATTGAGTAAGTAAACTAGTGTTTTTTGTACGTGTTTGTGCTAATTTGGATACCATTGGCTTATTTATTGCGGCTGACATGGTGCAATGAACTTTTATGACACAATTGTGAGGGTATGGGCCAAACTGTATTATGAATCACCACTGTTTTTTGGATTTTCAGTGTCTAATCACAATAAACAGGGCTTTAAGAATGATGCTGACATCACGGGCCTCCTCAATGGCTCTAGTGATAATAGCAGCGAGGACGAGCAAGACGTTTTATTAACGCCAAACAAAGAAATGTCCTCCTCATCATCGTCAGATGCAGCCGAAGCAGGCAGTAGTAGCGAAGAGGATAGTGCACCCCTGAGTTCTTTAAGATGGAAAAAGAGAAGATTTAATTGTAATTCCGTTCCAGAAGATGCTCCTCGTTGAATTGCTCCCATGAAATCGTCAGCAGGGTACTTTGAATCATATTTTACACCTGAACTTTTGGAGAAATTTGTAATGGCTATAATTTAAACGTTGATTATTGCAATAAATAACTTTACCTTCATAATGTTTTCTTTCTTTTTATTCCTATTTAATTTGATAATTTACGCAAAGGATGGCTCCAGTCGAAACAATTGTGACACTCACAATTGTAACATACGGGCCAAGAGAACACAATTGTGTGAGAGTCACAATTGTGCGGTTTGGCTGATGGGCCCCATAGAACACGATCGTGAGTGTCACAAAAGTGTCAGTAAGAATAAAGGCCCGTTATGATACAATTGTTGGTGAAAAATTTTTCCATGATGGAGCTGGAAAATCTGGAAAATTACCCCAGATTCGTCATCTACGCCCCAATTTTACCCAATATCATTCTTTTTTGTATGAAAATTGTCGTAGTTTAAGTGCCGGTCTGAAAGGGCTAAGTAATCATTGATAATAACCTTTAATAACTATGGTACAAATGTAAAAAATAGTGTTTTGTGTAGCTGTGATTTATAATTTTTTAAAAACAAACAATTACTGAAATACCGTTTATTATTTTGAAAAGACGTTACGTCTACTCAATACATATTTAGATATAATAAACTCTTCAAAATTTAAGTACTCTATTAAATTTTAAAAGCGATAAGGATTATTAAATTCAACATTTTCCTTGCAACAAAAACACTTGAAACAACTTGAATAGTTAAAATGTTTGAATATGAATGCATAATTTACCTACAAAAGTACCTACTGCATTAAGTATAACATTCACAAACTGTAGATTCTTAGCCGCGGCTTTTTCAAGGGCAGATCTTTGTTCGCCGTGTATGCGTTATACACTGTTGTGGACACAGATGGGTCTCATCGGCTTGTGTCATCGGTATTAATGTGCTTTTAAATTATGTGATGTAGTTAGCAAAGCGGTCTCCCGCGATTACGAGTGAGACGGAGCATTCATCCAGACCACACCGGTTGAACCAAGTCATTGAACGCACTGTTGTCCTACTGGACGTTCTTCAGTTGATACAACTTTCCTAGTTATTGTTTACTTACCTCCTAGAGATTCACCGACTCTCACATTATCTTCTGTACAATACTCGTAATGGTTCGCTGCTGTTAAGATTTCAATGGTTTATTGTCTATCTATTTATAAAGCTAAAGGTGCACAGTCCGGGACTTATTAGATATTTAAGGTGAATTAATTTTGTACTATTCCTTATTTCCCGTTATGTTAAGTTGCTAACTCTACTCCAGACAAAATTCGAAACCAGCAGCAGTGTCTCTGCTATAGCATACTGTGAGTATCGCCGTATGTCTAATTGTAGGATCAAAAGGGGTTAAGTGTGGACATACATTTGCAGGCGCCTTAGGGCCTGCTGTTCGCGTCATACCCTAGAATAAATCGCCATAAATGTTCCTTACTTAGGGCTGGGGAAGAATAGCGAAGAAAGTTTTTCTCCGTATTGTATAGAATATAGCTTGCTTTCTGTCTGGGTGTATTTTATTTTTCCAAAATAAGATTTGCATGTCTTCGCTTCTCTGTTGATGGATTCTAATCATAATGTCCTTATTTTAATGCACGACCACCATGCCAATATTCGTTTTATAGTATGTATTATTTACAATATGTATGTACCTCACTATATGCTACAATATAAGTCTCACAAGTCCTATGACTCATACGATATCGCAGCACGGTACGATGTTCGGTGGTCACATATACGCTACTGTACGCGTCTCTTTATTGAATACTGATAAGTTCCACTAACGATGTTCTATCGAAGCCACAATCGACGTTTATTGTTTGAAAGGAAAATGTGCCTTGAAATAAATAAAAATCTTATTGTACAGTTACTAAAATAATATAGTTTTTACAGAAAAGATCTTTTTTTGTTTTTGGTGCATTGGAACAGAAAAAACTTGAACACAGCCAAGACTATTCTGGTTGTAGTTGTATTGGAGTTTGAGTGGCTTTTGTTGTGCGATCGAGGCAAGGCAGGATGGTCGGAGCGCCGCCGCCGGCGCCTCGTGTTTACGTCTAATTTTGGCGCGAGCGCCGCGACGCCGTCGCCCCTGCGCCCGCGCCCCCGCACGCTGCCCATTGAACACGGTTATTTCGGCATGGTGCAGGCGGATCGACGACGCCACGGATTACGCTCAGTTAGGTGAGGGCTCCTTTCATAATCGAAAGATTTGCCTCGAGCCTGTGATGGCCTGGAAAATTACAAGTTCGTACCTATAATTTTAGATTCGGAAAAAATGTTTCGTAAAAAAACTAAGGAATCTAAGTTACTGCCTCGATTATTTGTTCAACATGTCTTTAATTGAGTGAGATTGTCGAATAGTAGAATTTCACCAGTTTTAATTTAGGTTAGTTAGTTATCTTCTATTTTCGATTGTGACTGATATGATGTGGGTTAGTTAATTATAGAAAATTAATTAAACATTAAATAAACTTTTAATTGTAAAGTATCTCTACTTTCATCTGCTCTTCATTATTCACATAAGCAAAGATGATGTCCATAGTATACGTTTATTTGACTATCTCAAGTTATTAAATACTTATGTATTTTCAGATAAGCAACCCTTGCAAGAAACTTAATTATAATTCTAAGCGACTCTTCAATCTATGAGATAAAAAGGGCTGCACTTTTTATTTTAAATTTAATTGAGTCTGCTTAAAGTGCATTCGCCGTTCGTTTTTCACCTCGGAGCGGAGTTAACGAGCGCGCATCCTGTGATGTAGCCGCGCTTAGCGTTGCATTAGGGTTACCAATAGCCCATCTATACATACTCGTAGTATTAAAGCGTAACTTGACTGATAAACAACTCACAACCTAAAGGACGTGAACTAGAGACTTCAAATTTGGTAAAAATATTCTATAAAGTTCCTAGAGATGTAGTCCTTAGTTGGGATAAGTTCCCGGTGTAAGGTGTCATAGCGTAGGTATTTTTTATTATTTTATGTGCACAAAGCTAGTGTTCATAGTTATATTCTATTGCAAAAAAATACTGAATACATGGTTACATCAAATACGGTATACATAGAGAAGCATACTTTTCTGAACTCTACCATAGAGCCGCGCTACTCGAGGAATATTATCTAGAGTATGGATTAGAGTTATGACAGCCAAGAGTCATTCGGTACGTTAAAGTACAATGTTAACAAGAATTCACTTCGTCTTTGTTGGAAGAATAATATTATTTGCGTTTTGAATTTGATGCTTTTACAATTATGAACGACCGTGATTCATTCATTCATCCATCAATACATTGAGAACAGGAAAAATTGCATTGAGCTAAGTCTACAGCTACAATTCTATCGTGGTTTCTGCGGGGACTTTAACTTTTTCCTAGACTTTGCTGGATTCCTCTATCCGTCTTTAATGTGGTCCGGTAGTCTGATCTGATCTAATAGTACTTAATTGTAACAAAAATACACTGTGAAGGAGAAACACAAAGAAAGATTATTCCACGTTATACTTAGTATTGGTTTTGATGGTTGATAACCCTAACGGAGGCTGCGGTGTTCCAGCTTCTTGGAAGCGAGAGGACTCGTTCGCTGTAATCGCATCCTTCAATAGAACATGCCATGGGTATAACTTGCATATCGATTGTTCCTTTCGAGCTTTCTAAGTTTTTACACATTTTTTTTCATATCTCTATAGTTACATATAATTCGTCATCAATACCACAGAAGTAGTAAATCTACAGTTTTATTTCGCAAGTATTTGACTCGGCAATGTAATGTTTAATTGTATATAAAATCAAATAAAAAACATTAAATTATCAATTAACAATTTAATTATTTGTACCTAATTGTTATCAACTATAAAAAGTTTCGATTTCTTTTTCCTAGGTTCGATTTCTTTTATACATTTATGTAGGTACTTACTATTATATTAGTCATATACTACACCGTCTTCCACGTGTTACAAAATCAAAGTTTAGATATCTTAAGGTAGTTTTTTGGATGTGCTAAGTATCTAATAACTCGTCTGTATACAATACCTGCATAGATGAGTTGACATTCGATTATTGTAATAAAATTAATTATGAACCATTTTCAGTCCTGTTGCATAAGAAGTGCATATAAAACTTACGTATTTAGCTTTACCTATCGATAAAAATGGAAGTGCGCTTAGCGCCTCCCTGAGCGAGCACTGCCAGTTCAGTTCGTGTCGGGCTTGTTTTATTTTATTTCGGTACACCTGAGTTGTTAGTAACAAAGGGATTGATTTTTTTTCTCTCGGCTCCGCCCCGGCCTTTGAGCATCTTGCCGCGTTTCTCGGAACCAGCACTGATCATTCAGTAACCTTCGATAGCCGAGATCGCGTTGACTGCCGCCATATCCACAGGTTTGCCAACAATAATACAGACGATGTGAGATTATGTTCTTAGTTTACTTGTTGTGCCACTGGCTGGTAACATGAGTTGATGATAATAATGTGCATTTGCATTACATTATAAAACAATGACATAGTTGCAAAGGTTTGGAAAGGGAATGAGGTTTGGATCAAAAATACCTACTTGTTTTTTGTAAGTGGGATGTATAATAGTTCGAGGTTTCGCGAGATGTCAATCTTATTGTTGGGGTCTATCGCAATCCCATGTCACGGCCTTGATTGACAATAGTAATAGGGCGAATGTAAATCATCTGACATTTTACGAATCAGAGACGGGGTGCCGCGTTCCTAGCATGTCGCAATCATTTTGTGGTAAGTATTTGTCTTGGATTATGCAATATAACAGATTACCTAGTACAGTCAAGTGTAAAAATTTGAACTTGTTTAAAGTTTCAAAAATAAGCACTACATACTCTTAATCCGATGCAATAAGGCCGTAGTAACATATTTTTGAGTGGTTCGAATAGATACTTAATTTTGCACTTGACTGTACCTACCTGCTAGAAGTATTTATTGTACCTCAGTTGTCACCGATAATTAGACATCGTCGTATCTAAATTCCACTAGCGTATACTAAAGTGGAAAGCTCTCCCTTCGTAATAAATTTCGGTTTCTATACCTGGATCTACCTGTAATTTTTATGGTAGGTAGATGTGGGGAAGATATTTTAATTTAATAAGCGCTTAAGGGTTCAAAGACCCGAGTCAGAGCCTTGTAGCCTCCAGGTACCCTGCTCGATTGCCTCGCGATTTACTTGTGGAAAAATTTAACGTGACAAAAAGTTCAATTCATGTCACATATTTATTCTTCTTAAGCTATTATTACAAAAACATCTAAAGCAAAGTTGTCTACATCAAATATAATTCCGTAATTATAAAATATATATTGGAGGGCTATAATAACGAATAAAATAAAATAATTAAAAGCACATACGTATTGTATAAAATTTTCAATAAAAAAGTAAAACAGACTCCAAAAAAAATATATTTTTTACAAAAAAATGGAACCGACTACAAAAACCTTGAGAATAATTTTCTACTATTTAGCTTGAAGTCGGTGCCTCAGCACCTACCTAGATAATTATTTTCAAGGTTTTTGTAGTCTATTCCATTAATGTTAAAAAAAATCTTTATTTCTCACTTTTTCGTGATTTGCAGCCAAATCACAACGACTCTATTATACTTAGTCCGCCTTTGACGCGGTAACACTTTAAACGTCGATCAATGTATGGCGTATGGAAGGAAACATTTGGCAACCACAGTTAAAAAGTCCTCAAAAAAACATTTACACTATTTACAGGCCTATTTTCCAGCCAAATTAACCTAACCATCTGCTGAAATATTCCGTAAACATTTGAAGACACCTTGTATAGAACTTTCATTGACCGAAGCGTCTCTATTTTAGCTTGTTGTTCTCTCTACAGTTCACATTCCTCCAATCCTCATAAAATTTCGTGAGTAAGTTCGATAATTAAGTATTTATATGGGGTTTTTCTGTCGAATCAGTGTTTGAAAATATTTCGTAATTCCGGAGTCATGCGGGTCCGCTTAAAACGTAAAAGATAGACCTACGAGATCTACAGTTCACAGAGCCACTGGTAAAGTAAAGGTCGGGCTATTTATTTATTGTATAAATATTGAATAGTTATAATAATAATAATAATAAATAATAATAATTTTGTTTATTCAGGCAATGATCCCATTATGACAAAATACAATACAAAAATACAATACAAAACAAATACATTGAAATTAAATTAAATTAAATAAAAGGATAAAAGGATAGTTCGCATTAGAAGCTACAACACAAACTACAAATACTACATTTAATTGAAACGAGCATTTAACGAAAAGAGCTACAAATTTTACATTTAATTGAAAATAAATGCAAAAAATTAATATTATGGTACTAACCTACCGATAATCATCCGATAATCAAATTTATTCTTAAACCAAAATCCATTTCAATACCTTTAATATTATAACACAACACCACTTTTGATTTCGTAATTCTGTGCAAAGCTGTCCAGGACGTCGTAATCAGAAGCAATAATCGCAACTGAGCTGTTGCTCCGTCTTCTTAGTCAGATAAAATGGACCCCTAAAATGTCTTAAGAAACGTGTCAGATGATAACAAAAAGTGCACCGACATCATCAACATAAATTGGAATCGGGCGATGATGTAATGGCGTCCCGGCCGCGAGGAAGGCAAGCAGGATGCAGGTACACCGCGCCCGTGGGAGCGACCGGGACGCGCATACTAACACAACCGGGTCCAAAGTCCATGGCGCTACAGGACAGTAGCCTCGGCGAGGTTTGTTCTGGCTAGGCCTGTTGCTTCACATCTTACTTAAAGTCACGCAATTTGATTCCTGAACCGTAAAATTATTGTCATATGTTATGTATCGAGATATATTACTAGTCGAGAATTCAAGATGCTTTCCTTGTCATTGTCATTCAAGATAAAGAAAAAGGTAAGGTAATAAGTTTAGTGACACTTAGATAAAATTTTGCCTTGATTCTGATATACGATATACCTACAGTTATATGAGTACTTTTCATGTAAGCGAGTTGAATTATCATCACGTACACTAACACACTGTTTAATGAGATGGTTAGGAATATGTTAACTGTTTAGTTCCGGACTCCTTCCGGTTTCGTTTCAGCCACGGACGCCCGGTACAAGTGTCCGTAACCATTAGCACTTCCTGTGCTCCACTGGCAAATGGTCGCTCTATCCGGGACCTGACTACCGGCACTCGCACACTGCATATGGCTAATCGTGTCAAATCATCGATTGAGATTGAGAGTTCTCTTATTTCAATCGATTATTAGATTTTGCTTTTAATTCGTTCCATGTTCATGTTCAAAGATGGTTTTACCAGTATTAGTAAAGGAATACTGGGAATAAAATGTTCCAACTTTTTACTCTAGTGACTGCTTTTAAAACACACTTGTAGCATCCATGCTTGTAGTTATTGGGAACTCGCTATTGGCGAACATTTTTTTGTTTGATAGAAACATAGGTTCACTCGCTACTCAAGTCTTATCCAGTCATAAGGAAAACGAAATAGGTAGCTCAAATGTGTGTATGTATATCATACCTATATTAGATTACGATATACGATCAAACACTTAAATTACATTGTGAGTAGGGATTAAAAAGCAGTTCGAGCCAAAGAGGGCTCGACTAAAATACCCGTGATGTGCCTTTTTCTCTGATTAACGTCTAATTATAGGGCACCAGCACGATCACATGGCGCTTTGTGACTCAGCGACACTTAAACTGCACCATACTGTTTGAGATCGAGATTTATTAATAGTCAAGGGGCATTAGGTAGAGTATTAATTTAATTTATTTTGGACTAACGTAGTGTCAAACGATCGAATCTGACTGCAGGATTAGCTATGAGAGTTGACTATTCATTAACTACCCTTACTCTAATCAAAAGGTGAACTAACTAGGCACTAGCTTCTTTAACTACGATCTTAGCAAATCAGAACTAACCAAACCAGCAGCTTATATCAACATATTATGTATCATCACTACCAGCTAACCTAACCTAACTCTGGTCAAAACTAAGTACAAGCTAATCTCACCACGATCTAAATCAACTTTTGTTACGCGTGGAAATGACAATTACAGGATTGTTATTTCACTATTTTCCTATGAAAGTGTTCTAAGCATCCCTAAGTGACCCTGAAAATTGCAAAATCAAATTACAGCTTTAACACGATTATGGTATTAATGCCTAGTCGTAATTTTGTCATGGGCACATAATGTATATTCTAGTTTATCTTTTGATTCCACATGTCATTGGACGGAATCATTATGGATTTATCGTTTTTTGAAATACATATTAAGTTTTGTTTTTAATTACGTGTAGGTAAGTGTTAGCAGTTTTTCCCTTGCCCCAGCGGTTAAAATTGTGACTTCCGCTATTGTACGATATGTGATTGACGTATTTTCCTTCCTACACGGATTTCTCACAACGCTGCCAAAAGTGACGTTCAGCAAACTATCGTTTTGTAGTATAGAGCTCGTTTTTACTTAGTAAGTATGTATTTTTTTCGTTGATCATTTTCCAAGTTCCAATTGTTTTCTTTGTGATTTACAAAAGTTACGGCTCATACGAGTACAACTGATCCATATAATGTGTTTCTTTTTTAATGCCGAATTCTAATCATATTATATAGGTAATGTTATGGGCCAAATGATTAATATGGGCATTATTTACAATGTCCGGGTATTATAAATAATGACATGCTATAACGGGCGAAGTGATAATTATTGTCTAAATTTCATTATTTATAATATTGCCCGATCATTTTGAACATTGCTACATGATCGTTGGGCAATCTCATTACAACTGATTTTTGGCCAACTAAATTCTGATTCATTCATTCGGAAACTTAAGGTGTTAGGTTCAACTATGACTAAAAGTTTATTTATATGGACTAATTTATTTAAGTATACCTAACATACATTAGGTTTCGGCGAGCGAGCGATGTGAGTGAGCAAGACGAGTCAGAGCAAAAGTGACTTGGATAGGTTACGTTCAGAAGGCTAAAAGTAGTTTGTAAAAGATCGAAAAAAATATATTGCTTAGTTTGCTTTCATCGAAGTCATTCATAATGTACGTTATGTGTTTCTACGTAAATAACGATGTACCTTACAAAATTAGATATTTTGAAATTATACCTTTTATATCCAATTAACGTTATACTAAACGAGCTACAAGGTGTGCGTATATTATATTATGACTGTTATATGATAAGTTCTTACCTATATCTTATATTACTTACCCTATATTTTTATTTTTTATTACTCTGCCCAATAGGTGATAGAAAATGTATTCCTAATGCTCCCGAGCTATGAATAATGACCGATTTATCACTTGATCCATAACATAATATAACTTACCTACATGTTATGAAGATTAAACTACGACTGGACATAACTTGTTTTAAGAATTGTATATTTAGCTAAATCATGTTATCGTATTCAAACGGCCTCCAAACCAGTCCTAAATTTACTGTGCGTTCGCTATATCTTCGTTCTGGGAATCGCAGGCAGTTTTGAAAGAGTCACCGATAAGGCGCTCGCTGTGCCGTCGACCCGGATGCTGCGTCTATAGCGGTCTCTGACTTGACTCTGCGCCGACTTCGTATTCATATTAAACTCAAAATTAACATATCACAGGTACCTGAAGTCCTAATGTTTTATGCTCGGAAATCATTCCGCATTTAATTCAACGACAGCGACATTATTCATTCATACATGAAATCAGCGCGAGTAAATTATACACTACGAGAACGAATACGATATTTGATGACTCAGCTGTAGCGTAGTAAGTGAATATGTATTTCGTTCGGAGTAAACAAAATATGATTCGTTTTCGCCAGATTGTTAACATACTTAATAATGTCGATAGTTTAGCATTGTAAAACACTTGTATTTGGAGTCCTTCAATTGCGTGTGCTTATACATATGAGGTATCGGTTGTAACTTGTGGTATCTGTATACTCGTATGAATCAAATCTAGGTAGAGTTACTTTCGAAAGTTCAATGAAAAAAGACACGTTGTTAACCTCTGGCAACGAGAGGCAGGGCCGCAAGGCCGACCGGTCGGCGCGCGGCGGCGCCCGCGCCCGCCCGGCGACGTCGGCGTCTCTGTGGGTAGTGCCACTGCGCCTGCGACTCGACTAGTGCTCTACACGGTGCTACCTACAGCCAGTTTCTCTCCGAGTGCGCTTATTACACTCGAGTGCGCACGTACTGCTGTCGTGACCACTATTATCTTTGTTTTATACTTATGCATAATAACTGTCATAATGAGTTCGCATGGCCTAGACAACTTTTTTCATACTTCCCGGTGCAAAATATTTTTAACACGGGAAGTTAGATATCGATTATTATTACACTATCATGCACAACTTTTGTAAATACCTACCTGTTTTACCTAAATGTTGGACGAATTAGGCAAGCACTAAAAACCCGCCTCAGAATCATATAGACTTCCCTAATCGACCATTCGTTGCGACTTCGATGATGATTAAGTAAAATTATTAAAAGCTTGTTTGTTTATTATTTAACAGGTTTAATTAAATGGCTCTGAACATTAAATGTCATTGCTAGCTGTGCCCGTGGTGGCAGCCGGCGCCTGCGATATCAGCTTTGATGTTGTTCGGTGTGTAAATCAATCGGTTCCTACCGCAAGAGTCGCGGCTGGCGCCTAAACGATCCTTTTGTTTAGAACCAAGCCAACAACCACGCACGACTCTGCGCAGTATTTACAGCGCCATCCAATCGCTGAATCAAAGGCGATAGGCGCGGAATAATTGAATTGATCATTAGACATTTAAACACGTTTCTAGATAGCTGTAAGTACTAGCATTATTAAGGTTTAGGTAAGATTCGAGTGCCTGTGCTGTCTCACTTAAAAGTAGGTATGTCCATAATGGCAGAATGCGATATAATTGCGAGTGGCAGAACGCAAAATAATTGCGATGAACCGAATTGGACGAATAAAAACATTGAATATATATTGGACGACCAGATGGCCAAGTGGTTAGAGAACCTGACTACGAAGCTTGAGGTTCTGGGTTCGATTCTCGGCCGGGGATGTTCAATATGAACTTAAGTATGTTATGTTTATCCATTGCCTAGTATTCATAGTACAAGCTTTGCTTAGTTTGGGACTAGGTCAATTGGTGTGAAGGATCCCATGGTATTTATTAATTTATATTATCCAATCTGACTTTATCTGACGTAGGTACTTAATATTTCATAGTAGGTATCATTATTTTTATTAAGTACTTAATTTAAATAAATTTGAAATACTTAATACAATTTTAATGTCGTCTGACTAAATGCGTGTATAGTATTACCTACTGATTATTATTCGTGTGTGCGTTTATTTACGTACGCGAGCGCCGACTCGTCCGAGATTCAAAATTAGAACGCCGTCTCCGCCATGTTGTTCTCAGTGCAAAACCTACTATCCCAAGGAAACCATAAAAGTGTCACAAACATAAAAAAAACCTATGTTCGTTAGTGTTGTCACTTTAATTAAATGTTCTGCTAGTACCTATACAGTTCATTAAACTTGATAGCAATTGTTAGATAGGTACCCAAATAGGTTAATTTCTGTCATTCAATTAAGACAGCTTTGGTGTTTACTAATATTTAAATACTGATGTGGAATTTATTGCAGTTGAAACTCTTTCTATTACTAAGTCTTAGTTTCTTGTTCGGCGTTCGTAACATTAAACAAACAAATAATACATTAACATTGCGTCTAGGCAAGCGGGCATGTGAATGAATGAGTCACGCCCAGAATTGGTTCAGTTATCCGCTGGTTTGTTAAAGTACACAACACACTGATGTAGGTACCACATTCACTTGTCTTAAACACATCCGAGTCTAAGTAAACTAACTCTAAAATATTTTTAGTAATGTTCAATTTAACGAAGTTACAGTTCATGGAAAGATGAAAACACACAAATCAAGGCAGCGTCGCCATCTTAGCGAAATTGTCACGCCTCTACCTACTTACTTGTAGATAATTTTTATCCATTATGCTATGCGTATTTCAGTTTTTTGAATACTGGACACATCTGACACATAAATAATAGGTAGTACGTGTTCACACGTCATATATGTTTTATAATTTATATTGTATACGTATAATGTAGCACTCTACCAAATTCTACATTTTCTTACACTGTGACTCTACGATGAAGGTTCCGGGATCTATCTTCCTGTGCAGTCTTTAATTAGAGTTCACTATTTCATGTTACTTTGTAATATCAAATGTAGGTGTTTGATCTACGACGTAGCGATAAGTTTTCTGCGGTTTAAGATTTTTAGTGTAACCACGCAATCAGCGGTTACGTAATCAATCTTCCTGAGTAAATACAGCTGAATTATTTTCGAAGGCTACCAGGCAGCGTGCTCATTGTTTTGTCAGTAGTCTGTTCCATATAACTATTAGTACAACTGAAGTGTAAAAGCGGGAAGACTGTACCAGCAACAGGATGTGCGTCCGACATGACGCGTATCCGGCGACCAGCAGCGCCATCTTAGGAACGATGCTCGGTCGGATTGAAGATAGTTCCCAATTTAAATAATCAAACGGTTCCTAAAGGTCACATTTAACAATTTTCTTGTTATTTTAGAGATATATGTAGCATCCTAAATACATATTTGTCACTTTTTACCGAATAATGAGTCAGAGGAAAACACATTGATGAAAACATTGCTCACGATTTTCACCGCGACAAAACTCTCTTTCTGAAAAGTTGGATAAAACCCATTCTGAAATCATAATGTTTTGTTTCTATGTTACCATGACGTTAATTCACTGCCAAGTGAAGATAAATACGCGTGCCTTCGGTTCTGCTAGCTGAATGAGTGCGCTACTCGCTATTACGATTATTTTAACGTTATGTTACGTCGGCAGACAGGAGCAGTGCCAACTTTATTTTCTGTTTAATTGAAACACGAGGCATTTCACTGAATTCGTCATAATTGCCTGCGATTCTGTTTACGGTGAATACTTTGTTGCGGTCAGGGTTTGTGTGGTCGTGAGTAGCCTTTGAGGAAATGCGCTCTTTATTTACAGGTTAAAAGTGGGTCTGCTTCAATAACCCGTCGTGTGGAGTCTCTGGATATTTCAAACCTTAATATTCTAACATATTTCTCTCCGTTTTATAAAAATTGTTCACGTTTACTTAGCTAAAATAGTGGTTTTTACGTAGGTATTACCTATTCTACGAAAATTTAAGGTACAATTCTTTCTTAGATATAATTCTTAACTTAAGCCTAGCTATTTGATTATTATATACACATATCTCTTTTGGAACGTGTCATATAGGCACTTGCATCTATTCATTCGAACCTACAGTCATATAAATAGATACTGTATTTTATGTAGCCAATAGTTGAAGGCCTTGGATTTGACTATTTCTCAACACTTCTTGTCATATAGCAATTGTTTTCTCAGTAAGCATGGTCCTACAAAGTGTTTATTTCGATAGTACCTAAGTACGTTACGTTACTGCGTTAATAGTAGATAATGTTACATTATTTCTTTACACTAGTAATTTTTAGTGATAGGATTTTTGTAAGTATTTGTTACTTAACATTATATGCGTAGGTGTCATAGCCTGGTGTTCCTTGTCGGTTCCAAATTTGACTTGACAATTCTAAGAAAACTGATTACGTGATTCGCGCAAAAGGGTGTGAGTAAATAATACGATTGTGTACAAACACCGATGCAAGCCGCGCAGTTTGCCCGGTGTTATGCAACCCGAGCCATCCCCGCGCGGCGCAGCCTGCTAAGTTGACTTACGATGAAGTGATTGGTTCGCGGAGCGACAGAGATGCACTTATGTGACATCGTGTAGAACCGTATCTTTAATATTGCGATGCATTAATGTGAGTGATGTCTTCGTAGGGGCCGGTGTAATTACACACGGCCGCCCCACCGCGCCGCCCGCACCTTCCTCCCGTACCGAGATGCATGTAGGCAGCAATAACACGATAATACTACTTAAATGATTTGTCACTTGATAGTCATTATCGAATGATTATTTTTATTTCTCTTTCCTTGATTATAGTACGCCGTGTATCTCAAGTTAAAGAAGAATTCACAAGAAGGGACATTATCAAAATGGACTTTTCTCTCAGTTCAGACGAGGAAGCCAGTTGGATGGTATCGTCAAGCTTCGCAACCAATTACTTACAAATTAGAATACCAATTACTAACATAATGGACGAAACCAATTCTATAATAGGAAGTCGCAATTGTTCTATCTTGGCGCAAGCAAGTACCTAAGTGATGTGGCGATATTTACGCAATCCTTTGTCAGGAAAATTGACACCCGATCACATGTATTAGATTACACACAATTCAGAACGTGTGTTCGAGTAGGTTGTATAACAAAACTGGACTTAGTCATACAGACTGGTGATGGCTACTTACCTCGTGGGAATGTTCCGCTTAGAGAATGAGACTGTAAGGTTGTACATTCAGATCCCATGCTTCAGACATACAATTATACCAGTAAACGGTTTATATGCGAATATGGGAAACTTAACGTGTATATATATCCCACCAAAAACATTCTGTAAAAAACTAGCCAAGTCTCGATGGAGCTGCTTGTTTATCTCTAAAAAGTAATGAAATCTAGACAAAGTCGTGCCAAGTCTAAGGTTCCTTACTGCGATTTCTTTATTATTATAGTTAATGTTGTGTGACTTGGCTGTTGACTTGTACCCACTCACGTATAAAGAATGTTGAGTCTTAAGTCTTATCCAGTAAATGTTGAGACTCAATACGCGGACAATATAAAGAAATGGCAGTAAGGAACCTTAGACTTGCCACGACTTTGTCTAGATTTCATTACTTTTTCGAGATAAACAAGCAGCTCCATCGAGACTTGGTTAGTTTTTTACAGAATGTTTTTGGTGGGATTTCACTTCTTTTTGTATAAACGTGGGCTTATTAATTTATTTTATTAGATTTTCTTCTTTGAAAGTTTTTTTTTTCTTTGATTATCCTAGTTTTTATAGTTTTCCCTTTATGTGGCCATTAAACCCTAACTATGTACCAAATTTCAGCTCTCTGAGTTTATGGGAAGTACTAGTTCTATTTTGATGATCATGAGTGAGTGAGTGTCATAAATGCGAAACATTGCTTTCGCTTAACTTCGGAACTAAATGACCTACAGACTTGAAATTTTGGATTTTAAGTATGTGATTATAGCTTACTGGATGACGAAAATTTCTGCGTTCTGGTCTTATCCAGAGGTTCTCAAATAGGGGCTTGAAAATGCGGCGAAATGGTTCCAGTAAAGGATGGTACAGCAGTGTTTGCTTCGCGCTCGACTTGGCGGGGGCACTACCGTGCCCCCAGATTAATTACTTGGTCCATAACAGATATAAGTACATTGGTACCTTTTTTGAAACTCAAAATACTAAGGGGGCTCTTTCACCATCCATTGATTAGTGTTCACTAGACGTGTTTCTTTATTACTTTGCCCAATAGGGGATAGAAATTATTTATATTGCCCGGTCAATGTAATTAATTGAATAGTTTTTATCAAATTGCTATCTCATATTGATCATTTTTCATAATGCCCCCGGGCATTATGAAAAATCTTTTCCAAATTGTTTGTGTCAAATAAAAGTAGTTAAGTGTTTTAAACATTAACAACAGGACGTTACGTTACTAATGAGGGTTTTTATAGAGACGAAATATCGCTACATGGCGTTAGTATCGTGAGGTCCGTTTGACGATTGCTTGTGATTGGTTCATGATTGGTTAAATAACTAAATGAGCCAATCGCAAACAAACGTCAAACGGATCTCACGATACTAACGCCAACTATATTTCACCTCTATGAAAACCCTCATTTGTCGAAGCTACATTGTAATGTTGACACAGTATACCTACAAATTCAAATTACTAGCAGAATATTAAAATACTTATGATACGGTAGGTGCCTCGTTTGCCTATAATTTCCAGCTGCTGTGCCACAAAAGGTTACCCATTGGTAAGGTGATAAGGCGTGCAGGTGTGTCGGCTGCAGGTGATCTGCGCCACTTTGGCGTATCGGTATTAAACATAACAGCAAGTTGGCCCAACGTTTGATACGGCATGTTATCCAAACATTAAAATGCTGGCAACATCGATGTGGCGCCAATATTGGGCTTAGGTAACATAGGAACAGCTGATAGCGGCGATAGCGCGGCCAAGTTCATTACCGCTCCGTATAAATTGATTTGACGCTGTGACCGTCGCCCACCCACTTTCCAGTGCAATGATTTTTCTTTGAATTTAATGGAGTTTACAGAAATTTTAGTATGTTAAGCTATTTTATAATACCTATTATCATTGTATTTTATACCAGTAATAACTGAGAAGTTTTTTTTTAAGAGAATATAACATTTTTACTTAAAGTGACTCATCGCTAAGCAAAGGCTATCTCCTCTTGCCTGCCTCTACATCTCTGTCGGGAGCAGATCTTGCCATACTGCCATTGCTATCATAAATTAATTGTCATCCACATCTATCTCGCTTTGATATGCATTTCGTAGATTTACCTATATTTGATATATTATGTACCTTCATTGTGGTGTCACAAATAGATATCTATTGAAATCAATAGAAATAAACAAATCTAATCTATACTGGCGCCCTGTCTGTTTCATGTTGATATAATTTAGCAAATACTTAATTTCTAATCCTGTCGGTTTTTTTTTTC
Source organism: Choristoneura rosaceana (assembly GCA_037349165.1). NCBI lineage: Eukaryota > Metazoa > Arthropoda > Insecta > Lepidoptera > Tortricidae > Choristoneura > Choristoneura rosaceana. Next base: position 8,625,794 of record JAZBNJ010000026.1, read on the forward strand.
TAACGAACTCTTATATAGAATACTGAAAACCTAACGATGTTACGCTTTTAACTTGGCAATTTAGGTAAATGATAAAAGGACTCTACCTTAATATTATAAATGCTTAAATATTTGTTTTGTACTGTATGTGTATTGTACTCTAAATCGTAAATTAAGAAGATGATCTGGGATAAATATTACCATGTTGAATTAAGAGCCGCACTTTCTGTTAATTCTCTAAGATCTGGATCTCCACGACACAGGCTGTGCCTAGTGTGGAGATCACTGCTTCTCTTGTATTGTTGAATTAATTTTTATGGTCAATAAATACATTATTATTATTATATTATTATTATCTACTGATTTTCATGAAATTTGGTAGATATTAGGTAATTAGATAAGGGATTGTTTGCGACCCCAAAAAGGATATTAGGAAGTTTTTATCCCGGCAAATTGTTACCTTCGTCTTGTGGGCGCGCGATAAACAAATTATTCGCGAACGAAGTCGCAGAAATAAAAATGAAGTATTTCTTACGTTACGTCTTAGACATTAGTTGAAATGAAACGAAACTTCCAATGAAATCCCGCAACATGGCCACGCATAACAGACTTTACAATTATTTACAGATGTAAGAATACTTAAGTAAACATAACTTCAGATACCTACACTGTATTTTAATGTATCCAGTTAAAAATATAACCCTTTTCGCGGAGTTTTACCGTGAGTTTATCCAACGACTGCGCTACATTTCGTCGCATTTCGCAAAGAAAGTAACTACAAGAATCATTCATTATGCCTCCGCCTCACCGCCTCCACTAGGTCGCACTGGCACTCGCCACGTCCGGTTTACCAAATTGGCCACATCCACGGCAAGGTGGAAGTATACAGCTATGTTTTCTTCGAGTTTTTTTTTAATTATATTTCGTGTAATTCTGACCATGTTATGCGTAAAATTTTTGTTGACAAAAATTAAAATACACTATGTTTAAGGTAAGTGTCGTGTGACACCTAGTGGGAACGAAGTATCTTTTGCTATAAGTATATAAGTAATAGAACAAAGAAATTTGTTTGCCAACCTATTTGTTTTGCCAACCTGTTACTCTTTAGGACTACCTGTAGTGTAACTTGTTGTATTTTTTGATCTTTAATAAATAAATAAATAAATAAACACACAATGTGGCATACGGGCAAACAGATGGATAGGACGAAATATGTGTTCCGTTTTTGCCATTCCGTTCCGTTTTTTCGTTCCTAGCTGCACCTGCCATCTATTGTTTTGTGCGAGCAGAAAATAAAACGTCCTCTTAAAAAACCGGCCAAGAGCGTGTCGGACACTCCCGAAATGGGTTCCGTAGCCATTACGAAAACAATTAAGTAATATTTTTCTAAGGATTTCGTATTTTGTACGTTCGTATATTCCAGGTTTAGGTATACCTAATGTTTTCCCTTTTCGTAGGTAATAGCTCATATGAGGCTTAGTTTAGCACGTACTGAAATTAAAAGCGAGTGATTTAGGTGCATTTCTTTCTCAAGCGATACACTGAAGAGGGGCGCACTGCTGAAACCGTTCTCGCTTCGTGCGTGTCAAGTCTTATAAATGAATACTCTGCAGGATTTAAGTTTAAGCAGGGTTTAAATAAGACTAACGATATTTCTCTGTTGTTCACAGTCACATAACAAAGACGACGACATGGGAGGACCCGCGCAAGTCGCTGGCGGCGCAAAGTGTGACGGCGGGAGTGCAGCACCAGAGCGCGGAGACGTTGCTTGCGCCCGCGCCGGCGCCGCAGCCGCAGCCCATCACACCTGCACCGACGCCAGGTAACACCATTAATATTAATACCCTATTGATATATTGTGCATAGGGTCGATTCTAGGGTAGGCAGTTGGCAGTTTGTGCCGCAGCAGCGCAACACCAGCACTAGCGCTGTCTAGTTTTTACCCTGCTGCCTACTCAATACGCGAAATAAATCTTGTCCAGTTAAACCTGCAGCCGTACCTATTGTGGGTGAACTCTTTCGCGGCCCGGATAACACCGACATGGAAATACTGGCCCTGTTTTTCGTGTACACGTCCATAGAAGCTCCTGTCAGTTTCTATGGGTGTGTACACAAATAACAGGGCCAGTATTTCCATGTCGGTGCTATCCGGGCCGGGAAAGACTGTCATCCCATAGGGTCGATTCTAGGGTAGGCAGTTGGCAGTTTGTACCGCAGCAGCGCGCCACCAGCACTAGCGCTGTCTACCCTGTTGCCTACTCAATACGCGCCATAGACCTTGTCCAGTCCAACCTGCAGCCGTACCTATTGTCAAAGTCATCAAAGGCAAAGTCTAAGAACTAAAGTGTCTAGCCGATTGTCGGCTTTTCGCGCTCCGACAAAGAACTTTGTCCACTGAACATTTTCTTACACTGTGACCATTAGTAAGTGAACAACTGTCTCCACTGTTACTATTTCATTTCCTCGCATTCGAACTGAAAAGCAGACTGTAAATCTTGAGCTTGAGCACTAAACCCATTTTCCCCTCGACGTGTCTATGGGTTTACGTACCGTGTCGGCTATGAAAGTCTCGGCTAAAATGGTTCGTTTTTATGCTCTTGTTGTATTATCTACTATTAAAAATGTCAAAGTTGCGAGTCGGAATCATTTTCACTTGACTCTTCTTATAAGATGATGATGATGAGACACGTGACGTTGTAGTAGGTGGTTGTAGGAAATTAAATTACAGAAAAGCCTTGAGGCTTTCAGAGATGTGTATTTAATTAATATGCAACTTAAATGCTCTGTAAGAAACATGAAAGCTGCTAAATATAATATATAAATAACCTGGCTTTGGTCACCTTTGGTTTATGTAGGTAGGTGTCTATAGTTAACAACTTCACAAAGAGCCAATGTTTCTCTGATCTCGTTTTCACGTGATCTAATTGGCCACAGAGTCGCGTTTAAAATTATCATGGAACTGAAATAAAAACAAGTAAATAACCCGAATTCTAAAACCGATTTTATGACGGGTATTAACGCGTTGTTTCCGTCGGTCGATGCGAGACGAGCGATGAAAGGTGTTCGGAAAATACATTGGTGTCGCGTCGCGAGGCGGCGGGGCACTCCGGCGCGGCGCGGGCGCTGCGGCTTTCAGCGCCTGCGCACCACCACCGCGGCCGCCCAAGCGCAAGCTTCATACAATATTCTCCATCATCACTGTGCTGTCTAGTCACATTTTCGCGACAACAATGTACCCCTTGTTGCTTGGAATTCAAAGATTTTTGACTCTATCTGTGCAGGGCGTCACTTACGTGTGCAAACGCATGAAAAGACTTATTTACGCATTCTTGTGTTGTGATAGTTATAGCTACAGTACGTGCTGTAGTCACGTTCAGAGCCGCCGTGGTGTTTGCTCGCGGCGCCGCTCGCACCGGGCAAGTGCCAGCCGGTGCTTCGTCTTCCTTATCTTTCTTAATACCTATCTCATCTTCTCAAAGTCTCTCTGCATCTATATATTATATAGGTCGTCTCGAGCCACAAATAAATGTTTTTTCGTTACGCATTCCTCTCTAATCGATGTCGTGATATGATAAGAAATTAACTTTGTTTAACCATGGAATAATTTTGTTCTGAAGACATCTTTCCTGGAAATTTTGATTTGATATCGTCACCTAGGAATGCCATATTTACTCTCTTATCTACCGTAATGCAAACTAGTTATTATCTTACTTTACGTTAGTATACCTGAGTCCTTCTTTTAGAATAAAGTTTATAGTTTTAGGCACGAGATACTGGGCTTGTGTTGTTGCAATCAAGATTGTTCTTTATTTGGGCGTTACTTTGTGTGGTTCAAAAATCAATTAATTATGATAAGATTGGCATCGTGACTTTATGCCACGAATAACCGTGTACTACAGCTACGACTGTGCGACTCTCTTTCACATAAAACAAAACATGCATATTAACATCTTTTTGCACATGTCCTGCCTGATGTAAGTGGCTTGTAGCGGAGAAATGAGGTGAAAATACTTAAGTAGTTCATTTTCCTTATTCGTTCGGTAATAAGTAATTTGTTGTGAACCGTGACATCACTAATGATGGTCATAAAATAATTATTAGGTATTAAGGGTATTTGCGCCTACTAAGTAACTATATTTTGCCGAATCAGGTAAGGTCATAAGAACCGATAATATGCAGGTAAGTAGTTTCGTTAAGCGCGATTGGAAACAAAAAGTACCTACATAAGGTAGGTACTAATTATGTATTTGACTAAGTACTTACTTTGAAAAGTAAAAGGCAGACTAGTAAAAGCCTAAAATAATCATGTTTTATGAGCTGAATTCCCTTTAGAGTAGGTAATAGAGTTATTAAGAGGAAATATCATAGACTCTGGTTTGTAGGTTTAAAACCGGCTTGGGAAAATCCGTAAAGATACACCATACCCTTGTTTACCTACACTTAAATTCAATTAGCAATAATTTTGCCGTAAGCACATTAGATCTAGGTCTAATAATAAATGGTGACTACACCTTATGAGCACTATGTCCAGTGGCTAAAACTATGAATGAGAGTGGACCTTTGAGCGGCACACGCTGGTGGCGACGCTGCCGCGGCATTGTGCGGTGTGATTCATTTGGCGAGTGCGCCGGCGCAGCGCGGTGCGCGGGCGTGCGTCTGGCGCCGTTGTTTTCTTGGAACGAGCTCGCGATGACCTTCCCCGAGTCCACCTGATTACCGATCACGTGCGCGTACGTCTTAGACTATATACTGGCTTGCAACTAGTCGCTGTTGAGAGGATCATACATGTCATTCATAATTTCCCTACGATTACAATCGCATTGATAGAGTACGTCTGATTGATTTCAGCAGCGAAGAGTACAAGTAGTAACACAACGCCAGACTCACTGGGCCCGCTGCCCGACGGTTGGGAGCAGGCGGCGACTCCCGAGGGGGAGATCTACTTCATCAACCACGCGGCTCGCACCACATCCTGGTTCGATCCTAGAATACGTAAGTAGTGGTCATATCAGCATTATTTGTTGTTATCTCGATGGAGCGGTTCTTTATGTAGTTTATTTTGTTTACAGCGCAACACTTGCAACGCACTCCGGCGGCGGGCACGGCGGCGGCGGGCGGCGGCTGGGTCAACGCCTCGCTGCAACAGAAAATACGCCTGCAGTCACTGCAGTTAGAGCGAGAGCGGCTCAAACAGCGCCAGCAGGAAATTAGACTGCAGGTACTGATTAAACGCAACACATGACGTCACACACTTGAGTTTTATCGAGTAGTCCGCATAATAATGTAACGACCAACTTCTAGCTCTACGTAATTTTATCAAGCCTTAAAAAGCATTCGGTGGATACTACTTATCCTTTAAAACTAGAATGATGGAGCAGGTTGTACCTTGTTTTGCCTAACAACTTTTTGCCTATTTTCGGTTTGCCTAATTTTCATTTTAGTGAAAATTTATCATTTTCTCATTTTAGTATTTTTTAGGTACACATAAAGGACAAAACTACAATTAGTAATAATACATAATTTTGTTTCGCCTAATTTTAAATGTCCTAATTTTCATTTTGTAAATATAAACTTAATTCGTATACTTTTTGACTGACATAAGTAATTATTTTTCGTTTAACATTATACGTCTAACATAATTAAGTTCTACACAATATTTTAACATGCAAATTTACATTGAACAATACATGTATACATTACAATATCTATAAGAGAAAGTGAAGTTATATATAATGAATATTATATGTTTTGTTTTTATATATTCTATTACTTACCCTATTATCAAAGCTAAGCTAGTCATAGATAAAAGCAAGTAATTTTGAGAAAAATAATGTGGGTAGTTTAGAGTTTGTTTATATGTTCACTGGAAAGTATGACATACGTTTTGTTTGGCACCGGATGTTTGCTCGGGTGGTTTAACTAACACGCTTTGCTATCGAAGAGAGTTCGAAACACGTTAGCATTTTGCGTGGTGTTCGTGTCGACATTTGTGCCTGTGTGACACATTATGTATTGTTTTATGTGGAAGGGGAGGAACCTAGTGGATTTTGTAAGTAAACAAATATGTATCGCACTCACTTAGCTTAGATCCACGGTTTGTAGTGGAGAAGCTAGGTAAAATTAGGTACCTAGTGCATTGTTTGGTGATATGGACCTCCGCAAAGTAACGCCTTAATCCCTACTTAATACATGCGAAAGTAACTCTGTCTGTCTGTTACGCTTTCACGTCGAAACCACTGAACCGATTTTGATGAAATTTGGTATGTAGGTAGTTTGAACCTCAAGGATCAACATAGAATACTTTTTATACCGGTTGACGGCGCCACTGCGCGATAACCTAGATCCGCGCAGACGAAGTCGCGGGCATAAGCTAGTCGACGATATTTATCTAAATAGGATTTTCACTTTCGCTTGTTCTCGGTTCCAGCAAGAGTTGATGGCGCGGCAGGCGTCATCTATCGTGTCGTCGCTGAGCGGGGCGGGCGCGGGCGCGGGGGCGGGGGCGGGTACGGAGCTTCCCCTCGACCCCTTCCTGTCGGGGCTCACCGACCACCAGCGACAGGAGTCCGCCGACAGCGGGCTCGGCATGGCTGTCTCACAGGTACCTACCTACACATAATCTCATAACATTATCATAACGTACTCCTATTTCCTACATGGTAATGTAATAAACTCGTTGTTCCTCGTGATTTAGTCGACAAAGTATTAGTTATGCGCACGCACGCGGGAATTATACAATTTTCCGGGATGAAAACTAGCAATATTAGAGCACCCTGTAGCTAAAATCGGACTTGATCGAAAATGTTTCTGCAGGGTTACTACGAAACTCGAAACTCGAAGTTCGTATCGTACCGTCCCTTTCGCTCTCGTATTAAATAGTATAAGTGTCAGAGGGACCGCACGACGAAGTTCGAGTTTCGAGTTTCGTAGTAGCCCTGCTGGCGAACTAACAACACACCTAGCGCGCATTTTACTTACTTTTGTTTTTTACTTTGAAGAATAAGTAAATTCTGCCTCTAATGACTCATCAAAAGGGATATAACAATTCAACGTAAGGATGGTGCGTAATTAGGTATAACAGACGCTAATCTTCTCTAGGTATAGTTTAAGTAAACCCCAGTTTCAAACTTATTTTTACTTATAATAATAATAATAATTTCTATATTCAGGTATAACCCAGTACATCGTAAATGTAAGACTACAATAAAATAAAATTAAAATAAAAAGAACACATTAAAAATAAAATACCTTTATAAATATATACAGGGTCCAGCTCGACATCCACATCCTGTCATGTGACGCTCCTATTTTCGGATCGATGCACGATAGCCCAATGTCTCTTAAATCCCTCGCTACTTATGTTGCACCATATTACAGTCGACAACAAAGAGTAGAAATTAAATGACTCGTTGCTCTTAAATTTTGGAGAAGGTGCTGTGTTCTTTCCTGTTTCTATCTGTACCATAATAACCTGGTGCCGGTGCCCACAGGCCTACACACCGGACGACTTCCTCGGCATGGACGACCGCATGGACTGCAGCAGCGAGGCGGGCGCCGTCGACCCCGCAGACATCACGCTCGCCGACAATCTAGACTCCACGGATGACCTCAATACTTTACAGGTAGATATTTTTGGATTTCCTGTGGCCTTCATCATAATGTAAACTGTGCAATAGTGACAGGTTGCTAGCCTGTCGCCTACGGTATACCTTAACCAATACAATGTTTTTATTACCTTAATATAGAGCCGTAAGAAAGAAAAGAATAAGGGCGGTAATCCAGTGTACAGTGTTAATGCTTTCGGGTTCGCTTGTTCGATAGTATTCTGTGCCCCCATCGATCAAGCTTCCTTTCCCTTGAATGTGTATATAAACCTAACGCGGCATAGGTGGTTCTTCGTCAGCACAGACCACACATCTAATCGCTCTAAACGCTAGATCGAAGTCCTCTTCAGCCTAGCAATACTGGTGTCCTATCTTTTCATTTGTATGCCAGTAATATGCTCCAAAACAGCAGCTTTCGTTTTAATTTCAGTGAACACGATTTAACATTTATCAGAAACAAGTTTAACAGCAATAGAAATAGGTAGTTATCTTTTGATTGATTTCATAGAAGTTCACTTTTTTCTAAGCTCAAACTCATAACTCTGTATTACTGAAACTTCGAACTCGAAATTTTATTGTTTATTTGGTTCTAAATCTTTCATTATTCCAGATGGGGGAATTCACAGCAGACATATTGTTGGATGACGTGCAATCGCTGATCAACTCGACTCCCAACAAGCCGGACAACGTGTTGACTTGGCTGTAGGTCCCCCCCCCCCCCCGCGGGCGGGCCCGGTGGAGGCTCAGCGCCGGACACACGGATTACCAGATGTATATGATGTACATTTCAGACATTAAGTATTTGCGTGTATGAGTTGACGTGGAATTTTGTCGTGTGTGTTTTGTTGGTGCAGTACTTGCGTTTGGTACAGGTATGCCTCTCACATGTAAGTAATACAGTATTGTTTGTTGAAGTCTTTGCATTTATCAAAACGAGTTAGGTTATTGTATCTATCCTAATTTACAATGTTTAAATGACGCCCTATGTTGTACCTAATCAATGTTTTTGAACAGTGAAAGGGCATTCAATACCTAACTTACCTGTAAGTAGCATTAAAATTATTTGCTTCCTACATGTTATCAACTTCAACGTTAAGTATTATAGCATGCATAGTATCGGTTTTGATTTAGATAAAAAGTAGAGCTATGACAAAAATGCCAAGTAGTTAGGTACCCGTAAGTGGTAGGCCATGACTGTAATGCTGGCTAGTCACTATTTAGAAGACACTTACTTATTACTAGTAACTCGCGCGCGGCTAACGACGTTTCGGGTCTAAATAATGGCAATCATTATTTTTTCGATGCAAGCCTCCTTTCTTTTTAGAAAGAAGCAGTTTTGCAATACTAACTTATAGTAAGCTAGGTTTCCAATAATCTTTAGCTTTAAGACTAATGGAAATCCTATCCTTTCTTTGACTATTCGGAATAAATTAATTGAGTAATTTTGCATGGATAACTATGTCGACATACTAATTATTAAAATTGTGATAAGATAACATCTCGACGGAACAGTGCCTTGTTGTGCCTTTATTAAAATATATTTATTGTGGTTTGTATGTAAGTTAAAAAAATATATTTACATCTACAGTTTATATGGTCAAGCTGTTAAATTTATGCTGTGTTGTTATGTAATTGGACAGAATTGAACTACTTATACAGTAGGAAGTATCGTGATTGTCTTCCTACTTACACCGTCCTTGTGTTATGTCGAGATTATAAAACTTATAAATACGCATAAGTATCTAGTTATGATAGATGTAAACTTAGTCTAATTGTGAACTAGATAATAACGCTGGCAAAATTACAATATACACCGTTAAAAGTTAAATTTAATTAAGATTTTATACTATGTGTATGGGTGCAGCTAGCTAATTAACATTAGGGAAAATTTTAATTGAATGTCTATGTTATGACATAAGGTGTGCTTCCACGCGGCTAGTGCTTTCGGCTCCAAGGAACACGTCCACTCTCGTGCCAACTCACATTGTTATTGGAAATATAATTTACTGTTAACTGACTAATAAAAGTCTTCTAACGTGCTACTTACTATTTTTTCTAGGTATCTTATCTATTGAAGTTTTGTCAGAACTCTCTCAAAATTGTTTAAGCCCACCTAGTCTTTAGATGTTTTGTATGAAATTTATTAATATAGCTAGCTCGATTGAAATTACGATAGTAAAATATGAATGCTACATTGAAAACTTTGCCATATTAGTAACGTACTATTATTATTCTTATAAGACTTAATGTTATCTTCATTTTCGATAAGCATCTGTGTAAGTATTATAACTAGACGTAACGGTGCTGGGTTTATGGTACATTTAATTTTGTATTCTGTAGATCCATAATTGTTGTATTTGATTTTATATTCGTCTCGTATTATTTTAATCCTCGTCCTCCAAACTACGACGCTCCTCATATTCTTCGGTTCATTATTCTGTATTCGCTTTTCCATTTAGTATGTTTTAATGCTCCTTGACAGAGCTAAATGAAACAATAGACAGTGTTATCGTTTAATATTTTATCGTGGTCTGTGTCTGCTTCAACCGGCGGGCACTTCGGGAAACATTCCATATTGCTAACCGTCGCTGCGCCGGCGGCGGCGCCCGCGCCCCGCTCGCCGGCACTGCTTATACGAACAGAATAATATTCAGAACAATATTATATTTCATACGTTTATTTCTTAAGTAGGTATATCCGTTATAATTGTAAACATATCTTCAGGCTGACAGCAGATGCAAGTTTTCTCTGTAGTTTGTTATAACATAAGGTACGTGTATCAATGTTACGACAATGAAATTAGTTATTAGGAAAATAATTTACAATCATTTCATTGTAGATAATTCGATATTCTTATATGAATTAAATAAATATTTGTTTTAATACAATTTTTTTTTCATTTGCAATTATCTTGATATGTGCAATGGGTGGAGTCATAGTTCACTTCTGATCACCTGTGAAAAAGTAAGCAGTGCTTAGAAAATTTTACCTTGATCCCATAAACGTAATAAATAGATATTATTATAATGATATAAATACATACATATCGTTACCAACCCGATGCCCAAGCTTCAAAAGCGCCTCGTCTGTGAAAATATTGTAAAGCATAACTTGAAAATTACATGCTGAAAATATTGCATAATTGGTACCTATTATATGCGAGTGTTAGTAGTGTTAACAATTAGAATTAGCTACATGCAAGTAGGTACATATTTACAAATACTTAGCTATTTTAATACTACGCAGTTGCACTGCCGCACCAATAAGGAATACTGTTCAAGCACATATTATTTGTTCAAATATAGGTAAACCATACAGCAATTGGCTACAGTACAGTAATTGGCAACTTGAATTAAATCAAAAATTTACAAAGAAAAGTGGTGATAAATCATAACAAATATCGTGCTACTAATAAGAATCTAGTCGCTTTTATCATTAAATCTATAATATAAAAATGAATCGCGTAATGTGTTGGTAAGCGCATAACTCGGGAACGACTGTCCGATTTCGCTAATTCTTTTTTTGTTGTGTTCGCTACTGTCAGGAGAAGGTTTTCATGAAAGTAAATTAAAAAAAATACAACGGGGGCGAAGCCGCGGGCAACAGCTAGTTATTTATAAGTATTATTGTTGTTTCACATAAAAAAATCAAGTGGGCAATTACTGTAACGTGGCCAATTACTGTATAGTTTACCTTATCTTTATTGTTTGACGAAACGAGATATGAAAACATTAAAAAAATATGAAGATTTGGACGTTATAAACTGTCAAGAAAGAAAGATTCGACCGACATGTCATATATGAAACGACGACCATGGAAATACTAAACATAGTGTTTTTCTAGAAAGAGATTGAGTGCAAAACTCATTCCCTATTACCTACTTGTGTCCAACAAAATTGATCTACTGTAGACTATCAATGGAGTTAGTCAGTATTATAGGATAGGTACTTAGCCGCGAACCGGGATTGTTGAGCCCCTTGCTACGGTTCGTAATTTGACCATTCTGGTTTATAAATGTCAATATTTACTACGATTATGTATATAAATCGGTTAAATTATGAATAGTGATAAGTGGCTCAATTCAAGGTTCGCGATGGTAGGTACTTACCTACATGCATGCAGGAAAAATAAGGTCGCGGCTGCATAGTAATTAGTAGTTAGGTACCTAATATTATAGGTAATGCAATAATGGACACCATATTACACTTGAAAAGAAAATAATCTATGTAACACAATGCCGGCGTTTTGACCACGTAACGTCATGGTCCTCCCATAATTTGACCTTATTCCCGCATCAATGAGATTCTAATTGTTTTGACAATTTTTTTCAAAATATTTCTATGGAGGGCTTCAGGAGGAGGCTAGATATGGGGGGGGGGGGCAGGGTCTTACGGCGGGGTCCTTGAAGCGGTCATCCTGCGGCAGCTCGCGGGTGGCGGTCAGCTGCCGGTAGTACTCCACGGACAGTTTGGGCGTGCGCGGGCGCGCCGGGTCCGTGATGTCCACGTGGTAGAAGCCGAAGCGCTCGCTGCAGAGTTACGAACATACACATGAAATGACATTCTATGCAGAGTATAGTGGGTTTTTACAGGTGGTAGGACCTTGTACAAGGTCCGCCCGGGTTACTACCACCATCTTGCTCGCTAATCCTGCCGCGAAGCAGCAGTGCTTGCACTGTTGTGTTTCGGCGCGGAGAGTAAGACAGCCGGTGAAATTACTGGCACTTGAGGTATTCTAACTTAGGCCTCTAGGTTGGCAACGCATCTGCAATACCCCTGGTGTTGCAGATGTTTATGGGCGGTGGTGATCTCTTAACACCAGGAGACCCACTTGCTCATTTTCCCTTCAGTCGAATAAAAAAAAAAGAAGTATAACGTCAGGTTTAGCTTTCCGCAGGTGATTCATATAAGTAGATACTGCTTCAAGGGGTCAAAGGTCTCTCAGCTTGTACAGATTTTTTGTAAAGTTTCCAATAAATAGGTAAACTTAACACAGCAAAATCAACCAAGAAGGCATTTAAAGGCAAATTGTACACAGCGAGGGACTCGCGATTTCGTTTAGGACCTAAACTTTAGGTAGATACATAATTTGTGAAAATAGCCCTCATGTTTTCAATATAAATCACCTTCGCCACGTTACTTACGTGATGTTAACGTACTGTTACATTAGGTAACGCAAGTTAAGATATTTTGATACATCGAAATACTTATATGTAATTGAGTGGGTAACTTACGAAAATCCAGCTCGCCATTCAAAGTTATCCATCAGAGTCCACGCAGTGTATCCCAGCACCTTCACGCCATCCTCGTAGATGACGTTCAAAATTTCAGTCAGGTAGTCCTATACAATAGACCAATTAAATATTTCATAATGTTGTCCAAATACAATACAATACAATACAATACAAATACTCTTTATTATACACCAGAAATAATAAGCGATACAGAAAACAGGTACACAGAGAAAATTACAAGGTAAGCAATAGGCGGCCTTATCGCTTAAGAGCGATCTCTTTCAGGCAACCTTTTTACAGAAAGAAGGAAGGACTAGTTTACAGCAGGTGGTGCATTAACAAATCACCAAATCAGCTTGTTCAAAATGAATAAACTTACGTTGAAGTACTTAATGCGTCCGTAGTCTTCCAAAGTGCCGAGGTCCGAGAAACCGTTCTCGGTGATGTAGATGGGTGGGTCATTGTAAGAGCTCTTGCACCAACGCAGCAGATTCGCAAAACCGGTGGGGACGACCTAGATATTTTCCATTAATTGTTAAATGACAACCATCATAAAACGAGCGACAGCTCAAAACAGCATGTGATAGATTGGCAAATCAATAGTAGCTTACCCTAAGCCATTCCGACGCGGAATCTCCTCCAACTTCCATGGTAGTGACAGCTCCAATATCCTTAAGCCAGGATGGTGACTTGGCCAACGGATCCACACCGGGCCCTGTTATCAAATGGGTTGTGTAGTGGTTGATGCCCAAGAAATCAGAAGTACCCTTTATTCTCTGGGTCCAATAGTCATCGAATTGCTCCAGACGAGATTTTGGCAGGCCTTCGGCTAAGCTTTGCTGGGCCACGTTTTCAACCATGACTGCTGGGTAACCACCTTGTTCGGTGAAAATAGGGTGGGCAAACCAACCAAACTGTAAAAAAAGTTGAGTTATGTTATGAATTTGTTTGTCTACGTTTCTAGCGCAGTATAAACTTGGTCATTATAAATTTGTCATGTGAAGGTATCATGTCAAGAGCGAAAGTTTGCTTACCATGATGTGATGAAGCCCAGGTGGTTACTGTATAATATTTATTTGGGAATAACCAGTAGGTACGATTTTACTTAGATATATCTAATCAACTTAGGTAGGTACTTATATCAAATACTAAAGACATTAAAGATACCTACCACTGTCCGTAATTTAAAATTACTTAATACTAATTGGTTTGGTAGTCTAAAGATGATTCAATATAAGCAATTACTTTGAAAATCTATTTAAGTAGGTATACTCGCCTTGAACTGATTGGCAACTTCTGCAAGCGTAACTTGCTCAACATTTGCAGGATCACTGGGCTCGTACCAGATAGAGTTGATAGAGATCATAATCCTCCCGTTTTGTGTAGGTCTGTACGTCTCGTTATACAAATGGTAGGACTCAGCATGCGCTTTGAGGAGCGTATCACTGCAGAGATAGCAGCCGACACCGTGGCTATCGATTGCCGGAGCCTTTTTCAAGTCGCCATAAGCGTCTTCGCAGATTTCGTAGGGCTCGTTGAAGGTGATCCAGGATTTGATCTTGCCACCGAATTCCCTGAAGCAGAGGTCGGAGTAGTCGCGGAAGTAGTCGATCATTTTCGGGTTGGCCCAGCCTCCGAGGTCTTGGAGTGTTTGCGGCAGGTCCCAGTGGAACAATGTTACCTAAAAATAATCAATAGATGAGCATGGTTTTAAATCGATATGAATAATATGTTTAAATCAAAGTATTGTCATGTTTTACTTAATAGTAGGTCATAGTTAATAGGTAATCGTTCCAATTGCGATTCTGTTGTTGATGCCAAGAAAAATAAAAGATAACTTTTGATCGTGTTTTCAATGGAGGAATCAAAACTAATTATAACAAGAAAATTGAAAAAGTCAGCTCTTTACCGCGAAAATAGGCATATTACCAGCGGTTCAATGTTCTTCTCAGCCAGAGCGTCGAGCAGATCGTGGTAGTACCGTACTCCGTCGGGGTTGATGAAGTCGACACGGCCGGTGGGCAGCAGCCGCGACCACGATAAGGAGAACCGGTAGAAGTCTACGCCGAGGTATGAGAGCTCTTCCACATCTTCGCGATACCTGCGTATGTATGGTAGTAGAGACAATGCCATGATGCCATTTTTTTAAGGTAGTGATGACATTTTCATGTGTTAGAGACGAATTTCAATTGCTACTAAAATTACTGTAGTACTGCATCATTTATTTATATAAGTAGTTAAACACTAAGGGGCTGCTTCACCATCCATTGATTAGTGTTAACTGACGGTTAAATGTGATGCCGTTTCTATTTGTTTTGTTTTAATAGACGGAGACGGCATCACATTTAACCGTCAGTTAACAGCACAGTTAACACTAAACTAATCAATGGATGGCGAAACAGCCCCTAAATCTGATGTCAAACAATTTTAATGCTGCGTTTAGAAAGGAAATAAATGAAAGGCTGATTTTTTTTTAAATCACAGCCATGTTCATAATTTTTTAAGCAAACCATTTGTAACAGGTATTTAAGACGCACAATACCTATCTTTTTGTCTTTAACATTTTATTTTCCGATAAACAGATAGAGGTGAAGGTCGGTTTTAGATTAAGAATAAGTGTACGATGTTGCGCATAAACTTGTTTACTTCTGTTTCTAGGTGAGTTACAGTGATCGCTTTTCATTTGTATTCTGAAAAGAGGCAGAGCAGCAAATTTAATTGTGCCCATCAACATTGCTACTTACTTCCGTAAACATCTTAAGACGACGGCGTTCAACATAGGCGTCATTTCATTAGTATATAGGTACTGCTCAAAAGAAAACAAGGGCCACATGAATTTTCTTAGTGAAACGAAAATACAAATAAAATATAATTATTTTTAACATTCCTTGATTAATAATGTTTTTTTTAATACAACATAACACAAACAAATACTTTTATTCAGTTATAAATGTATTCAACATTTTTTTGAACAAACATATTTTTTTTTGATTTCATTTTATCAGTAAAATTCAAGTGGTCCTTATATTCTCTTGAGCAGTATAATATATGCTTTGCAATAAATAACAAAACATGGCAAATATGCGATTAACTGCGATTTGTTGCATCCGAAGACATTTATTTATTTATTTATTTATTTATTGTCAAGTCATGTTCATTACAATAAGATGTCACATTAGTAAATTGTATAAGTCGGTCGGTCATTGTATTACCGACCTAACTCACGCTTTCCTCACTCGTCGCTTTAAGATAAGTGTCTTTCTTGCTCCGGGTTGTTTAGCAAGAACTTTCACAGCACGCCTTTAGCGTTTTACCTGTTGTAGGAGTCACATGCGATGTCTCCGTTGGTGCCGTCCGCGATCATTTCAGGCCTCGTGTGCGACAGCCGGTCCCAGACATTCTCCGATTTGCCTGAAAATTATCAAGCTTTTACGACTTTTCAACATTAAATTACCATGAGATTCACTCATAGTGTAATTAAGGATTATTCGCAATACTTATAGATTAAAAAAAAACTTGTACTCAGTACGGGAATCGAACCCGGTCGTTTTGAAAAATAAAACTTACATTATTTCTATTTGGGTATCGATAGTACACTATCGATACCCAAATAGAAATAATGTAAGTTGTAGGCCATACCATAAGCAATAAATGTTACTATGAATCACGATAATTAGAATGAATAAAAGGCGTTGTATTTCATATTATTTTATAATGTTAGTTTTATTTTTCAAACCTCCGGGTTCGATTCTCGAGTTAAGTAAAAGTTTTTTTTAAGGTATGAATGTAGTTTTTCTTGTTACTAAAATCGATGACATGGTTCCTAAGAACAGATCTTCGTATGTCTTTTAGTTTTAGACATTCCCATACTGACTGATCTAAATGAGACACCCTGTAGGTATAAAAGTACAGAAAATGAATTTGTACAATGACAAAAATAATAGTTACCTAAATGCCTACTTTTTGTTTATCATGGATGATAAAATTGATCGAGTGTACGTAGGTGTGACATTCGCCACTTAAAAAAGGTGACAACTGGCTTAAGTACGTACACAAGTAAACAAGTGGAATGAGATAACATTAAGATGTAAGGTTGGCATACAAATGACTTACTGCCTACAATTTTCAACAGTTCGAAGAAAACGTACATTACACATTTTTATTAATCCATTTTCTTTCACCGGATTGCCCGAAGGAGGGCTATGTTTTCGAGCGTATGTATGTACGTAAGTATGTGGGTATGTTCTTTGTTCCTCGCTGCAGCCTAAACGGCTGGATGGATTTTAACATTCAAGTACGAGGTATCATTCGTCATAACCATAACTGTCGGAGCGACATAGGGTAAAAAATCAAAAAACCCGACTGCCTTAAAAACTAAAAGGAAGAAAATAAATGTAGCGGTCTAGAACTCTGTCAAGTATTTTGATGAAATAACCGGTCAAGTAGCTAATTTAAAGTTCAATAGTCGGGACACATTCAAATGGTGACCAGGATAAAAATTCTTGATAATGACTGTTGAACTTTAAATTAGCTACTTCACAGAGTTCTAGACCACTACACTTAATTTCTTCCTGTAAGATTTAAAGGCAGTCGGGGGCAGCAGCAGTGCTGGCACTGTTGTGTTTCGGCGTGGAGAGTAAGACAGCCGGTGAAATTACTGGCACTCGAGGTATCCCATCTCAGGCCTCTAGGTTGGCAACGCATCTACAATACCCCTGGTGTTGCAGATGTTTATGGGTGGTGGTGATCTCTTACCATCAGGAGACCCACTTGCTCGTTTGCCATCCAGTCAAATAATAAAATAAAAAAGTCGGGTTTTTAATTTCTTATATTTAATATTTTTGACTAGCTGTTGCCATCAGCTTCATCGGTGTCCGATTTGCTCTTTTTCCATACGAATAGGTAAGTAGTACCTAATTAGCTTTCTGTTTTTTTTTTCATCAATCGGTTCAAGGTCAAAGTACTAGATAAAGTAGATAGGGCACATATAATTTTTTACCTCGCTCTTCCTTCCGCCATGGAGCAAGGTAAAAAGATAGTAAGTTCCTTAATATGGAAAAGCAAAGTAACGCCTGAATCAATCAATTACGTATTTTTTATGTAGACGTTACCTTATTTGGAAGAACACGTGTATACATCAAGGTAATTAGCTTGATACGATTTGGCCTAATCATTCATACTAAACTGTTTACTATAGTAGCTTAACTGAAAACTACGATCGATTCGCGAGCGCGACGGTCCGATCTGAAGCCGGTTTTCAGTATCATACTTTAGGCTCATCATGAGCAACACGTGATGTACCTCTTCCATCTTTAGGCTTCCTTTCCACCAGAAATGTAGAACGTTGTGACTGTTTCCACTAGAGATGTGCGAGGTAGAAGAGTGGTGCGAGGATGCGTAGCGAGGGCGTGTAGCGAGCTCTTTTCGCATAACACTCGCTTATGCGAAAAGAGCTCGTGCGGTGAGGCGGTAGCGGAATGCGCACGCCACTGGCCGCTACCATGACTAAGTAGGTACTTCGCAACACATTCCTCGCACACATCTTTCGGAATTTTGTGTATACCTCCAAAAACCTCACTTGGCTGAGCTTTTCTTTTGATTCATGACAAACAATTCCTCGCAACGCATCCTCGCACATCTTTGGTGGTAACCCAGGCTTACGGTCTACTTACCACTGACATTCCAGGCGCCCTCTATCTGGTGCGATGCCGTGGCCACTCCGAAAGTGAATCCCTCCGGGAATTTCGAGTAATGAGCCACTCCCCTATAAAAAGATTAAGTTATAAGTAGACATTGGATTATATGCATTTGCATGTTTGCATATGCAAATGCATATAATTATATTTTTATTGCGTTATTGCATATTTCGGTACTTTTTCGTTGACAGTGCATATTTCAGTTGTTTTACGTGTTAGGCGTATTGTATTATGCTGTCGAAACGTTCAAACTATCTACGAAAATCTTATTGTTGTTGAAATAATGCCACTAGTAAAAAAAATACCCTGACTTTAATGGAATTTTGGACAAAACAAAAATACCAAAATTCATCAAAAAAATATCAAATCGATCAACATGTTCCCATTTACCTAGGTGCGGAAATAGAAAATATGTATATACATATAAATATAATGTGAAAATAATGTAAATTGTTAATAATTAATGGTTTTTGATTTTGCATATTTTGTGCATATTTCGCCCTTTTTTTAGTGCATATTTGCATGCATATATTGGCATTTTGATAGTGCATTTAATCCGATGTCTAGTTATAAGGTAAGAAGATCGGTTACTAGGGTTATGTTCTTATGTTATTGGGACTACAATTAGACTAGAATATGTAAGCTATCTGTTATGCGTGAATGAGTTCCGGGAGCATTATTTAATTTGTAATTAATTAAAAGCTGAGCGAAACAATTATTAATAAATTTATTTATTAAGGATTGTGCCATAATTTTTGTGTAGGTTAATCAAAATTAAATTAGGTAGATTAGAAAAAAAAAACCTTAACTCTACATTTTTTTTACTATTTAAAATATGAGTTTGTATGTTTAGGCTGTGTTGCAGGTAAAAATAAATCTAGATTTACCAGTTAATCCTGGCTTAAGCTTGACAGTTCTATACATTTTGATACCTCTAAACTGAGCTTAACGCTAACACGAGATTTATGTGTTTCCAGCAAGTAGCCATTAGAATTTAAATAATTTTGGCTCTACCCTACCAGGGTGCATAATATTGTAAAGCTCTTTACTGTACAAAATAAGTAATAAACACAATTGACAGACATTGAAATATGTACAAAGGCGAACTTATCTCTTTAAGGGGTCTCTACCAGTCAACCTTTGAGTGGATGAGAAGAGCATTCAGTTAGGGACAGACAAAAAGTGAGTTTAAAAGTTAAAATAACTCGTGGAAGTAATAACTTTGCTTCAAAGTAAAAATTAAATTAGGACCCTCGATTATAATTTCAACTACACGTGTTACACTATTGAAACGTTCTACCTATAGGTACCTCTAATCTAATCGTTGTTATGCAAAAGGGTTTTGTGTCGAACGAGTCGAACGAGCGAGCGGCATCCTGGTTTGAAGGTGTTTATGTCAATTACTATTGTTTGATAGGATTTAAAGATATATTAATACCACTATCAGTCCTTAGTTCGATAGTCGCTATAATAATCTATTTGATCCATCTATCTGGGAATAGAAAATGAAACAGGTATTTATTTAGGTCTTATTAATTATAAATATGTATGTTAGTCAGTAAGGTAGGTATTTATTGTATGGGCCAAGTTGCCTGAAATAAATGAATTTATTATTTATTATTATTATGTAACAGCGAACCATTAATTCTTACTTTACTTTGACTTAATAAAAGTTGTCTGTGTCCTCCTAACGCCCAGAGTCCTTTATAAAGGACTTATTGTAAATTTAAATTAAACTCTTTCATAAATAACATAAAGTTTGATGTTCATAAATCAAAAAATTGAGGGTATTTCGAGATATTTAACTATTTAACTTTTTTTTGAACTTCTATAGTTACGGTACCATTAGTCAGGTTTGTTATACTACAGTCACAACTGTATGAGTTTTAGAGTCTAACTACCACAAATTAAGACCTAAATAAACTAAACTAGTAAATATATAATCTAATCGGTCGCAGCGGAAGACCAGCGTTGGCCTACACGGCCAACACTATGCTAAGCTGCGACCGTTTCGTGCTTTCGCATATTGTTTTTTGTTTTTATGTATTTTTACTCTGTGAAGCATGAATAAGTTGATTTCTATTCTATTCTACTCTAAGTTTAAGCCAAGTTTACGCCGTATTTTTTTTTCTTCAAATTTGTTACCAGGTACCTTATGTAGGCTATCTCTAAGTTGAAAATGAGCTGATTAATATACAACATTAAATAGGTACTTATCGTCGCGTTGCGTTTCACATAGATATATTCTATTTAGTTTTTGGTAATAGAATTAGGGTTGATAACCTAATTAATTATCGTCCGGACTGGTGGGTAAATGTAGCGACTAAGTAAACAGGTATAAAAAAAACTCCAATTCAATAGAATCTGACAATCCTGTAGACACTTCCAGCCTACTAATATGAACACCGGGCTGCCTAAGGCTTTGTGATGTGACTATTATTCTTTTTTTGATTTCTTTTAGATGATTATTGCAACAACAGGGACATATATAATAAAGCGTGCCCACGTTAGGGTGTGTTAAATGTGTAGAAAATTGACAGATTCTATTGAATTGTACTTTATCTAAACTTTCTTTCAAAGCAGATTCATGCAAGTGATGGAAAACTCTCTTAAATGAATTCGCGGAAATTATTGATCGTGTTGCATTTACCAAATTGAGAAATGACGAGAAAATATCGCAGTGGGCTCGACTAAGGCGTGGCTCAGGAGCATGCAGAAAATAGTGGGTGGGTAATTGTTACGTCACACTGATTAGTAAGGCCATGTGACGCTGGTTAACTCTAAATGTCTTGGTCAAGGTTGCTTTGATATGATAGATGATCAAAACTTTATTATTCCTCTACCTTGTCTTCTCTATTAGTTACCGATTGGGTATAAATAGATGTGTCTATTTTAGTTGTTTGTCATATTTAAGTAAGTAGATATAGATAGTGGTAATCGTCTAGAATTAAATCAAAACTGTAAGAAAGTCCGGCTCAAAAACAACTGATAACCTATGATTCCGTATAGTAACTCCCATATTAACTAGAGGTGGTTATTTATCTTCGTTGTTTTCCAATTGATATCAAGCCTAGATATGGCTGAGATCCGGCATAAGAGTTCGTACACCAGGTGATTGAGATAGTTCAAAAAGAGCAGATAACGTAGATACCTACTTAAATGTTATTATTAACACCATTAACATCTATGAACCTTATTATCAAAATACTTCAGAATTAAGATAAAAATGCAATGTAGAGCTGTAAATTAGTCACTTAAAACGAGCACTTGCTGCTATTTTGGAATTCAAAGCGCCCGATGATTGATCTCTAGCGATAAGGATTGCGTGTTTGTATTATGCGACTTGCAACTCGGCGAAGTTGAGGTTTTATGCAATCGCCTGTCGACCATTAACACAAATTAAAACTACAAGTTTATAAGTTAATGAGGTGTACTTACAGTTGGCAGAGCGCCAATATTCCGACGAAGGTAGTCAACGCCATAGTTTCGTGTGGCGATGCCGGTCCCCAGAGTGGTACTGCGGTGCCGTGGCAATGTTAACCAGGCTCTTTGGTCGAGCCCCACTGGTAACGGTAATCTTAAGTGTCAGATTATATTAGAACATCTTATTCAGATAACGTCAATGTTTTCAATACGTTTACAACGAATCTTATTACTTTGTAGGTACTTTTATGGGAGAGTCGTTATCAGGTTTTAAGTTTTGACATGACACACCGGCAAGTTGCGAAAATATTGCCTTATAAGAGTAGGTAAAACGGTGAAGAGACAATGATACATTTGATTAAATGAAGGTTAGAGTAAGAGCTCTCTCTTAACTAACATCTCAACGAGTACCTATACTATAACATGATATACTTACCTACTGAAAAACAATTTTTTTTAATGAATGAATGTGAATCTTAATGTGAAAGCAAATAAAACACTTAAACCTGGTTGAATGGTTTCATTGTTCCACCATATTTTAAGTTACACCTGTGGTCTGGACTGATGTCACGTTCGACTTAATATCCTCAAGCCCTTTTTAAGTGAAACGTCCTTCTCAAGCAATAGGTATGTTTGAAGGTGGATCATTGTTATTGTTTTGTTTGCGACCTTATTGTGCGTGTGCACGGTACGATTCTGGTACAGTTTCTGGTTGTGTTAGCATCGTTTACTGTAGCAAACAGCTTTGTTTAAAAACGTTAGAACCTTAACCGGTCCAATAAGTTCAGGGATCCAAAATAACAGGATTTGACTTAATATTAAGATGCCGATTCTCTGATCGGGTGCACACCATCTTTAATCCGTGTCGTGGTTTCCAAGATGATGGTCTACGCTTCTTCGAGGAGTCCCTGCATGACACACAGATAGTCGACGGAAGTGGCGAGGGAGTGTGCGAGCAGGATCCCGCGAGTGAGAACCTCGCGGACTTTCCACACGTCCCTTGATGCGCATGGACGAAAGATAAACGTGATCGCGCGCCGCCCGATGTGGCCTGGGGAGAACCGCCATGGCTGCTCCAGCCACCAACTGGCAACACAAACCAATTACCTCGCAGTAGTTCCTTTGGCAGTACAAAAAAGGAGATTATTAATATGATAAGAAAGGAACTACTGCGAGTAATTAACACAAACAAAGCCAAAATAATAAGATAGAGATAAAACGGTTTTTCCTATGCGCCGGACGGGATTTGAACACCACCTTTTGGCTTTTTGTGCCAATTTAGGCCAATTGCACGACTGAAATACAACTATTAATACTACACTTATGATTATCGAGTAAATAACAGTGTCTTTTACATTGAGTGTAGATAATTGACAACACTCCGGGTAAGAGTGCATAGATGTAGAGTCAACGTCATAAATAAGTGGTCACTTTCGTACCTTGTCATTTTAACGTCATGTTTGAAGCCATACGAAATTGTATACCTAACGGCTGAAAGCGACAAGGACAAAAGTGATCACTTATTTATCATGTTGAATACAAGAATTGGCTATTTCTTTATGGTCATGAGCTCCCGCTACAGTCACTGAGATGTTCGGTTTAGGATAAAGTTAAGTTTACATTTACAGATTTACAAAACATTATTTATTATTATTCCCCTTGATGGCGGCCTCAAAACATTATTTTACTGGAATGATGTTGAGTAATTATTGTGACATTGATTGATGTGACGGTGGTCTCGAGGTGACATTGACTAACATGAAAACAAAACATACAGAAAGTGTCAGAAATAGTCAAAATAACGAGAGTAAAAAGGTAAAATCCTGTAGAACCTACATCAGTAAAATAAAACCGGCCAAGAGCGTGTCGGACACGCCCAAAATAGGGTTCCGTAGCCATTATGAAAAAATTAAGTAATATTTTTCTAAGGATTTCGTATTTTATACGGAATCTTCCAAGTTTAGGTATATTTTATACCTCACGCTGCTATTTACTCATAAACTACTAATAATTCTCAAGCAAACTTAGCCGTTATAGTTTTCCTTGAAAGTTTAATATACTGACTACCATTCTGAATTTTTTCAAATTTTTCCACCCACCGGTTTAGATTTTAGAGGGGGGGGGGACGCTCGATTTTAACGAAAATTTACACTTTAAAGTTGAATATTTCGCAAACAAATGACTGAATCGAAAAATCGTTTTAGCAAACCCCTAATGGTTTTAAAATACCTATCCAACGATATCCCACACTATAGGGTTGGATGAGAAAAAAAAAATCACCGCCACTTTACGTCTATGGGAGGTACCCTAAAAAAAATTGTTTTTGAATTTTTAATTGTACCATTTTGTCGGCATAGTTTACTTATATATCCGTGCAAAATTACAGCTTTCTAGCATTGATAGTCCCTGAGCAAAGCCGCGGACGGACAGACAGACAGACAGACAGACAGACAGACGGACAGACAGACAGACAGACAGACAGACAGACAGACATGGCGAAACTATAAGGGTTCCGTTTTTGCCATTTTGGCTCCGGAACCCTAAAAATGATAGTGTTATGTTGTTAGTATGGAAAAGATTGTAAGGTCAACGACCTGGTTCAGGACAACATCTTGACCTAAATACGCGTCCTCGAAGAAATTTCGATAAATATGAATTTTTGGATAGAAAAAAAACAGTGATTTTTTTTATAAAAATCTTAACACGATTATGTGAACATCATATCCTACAGCCACTATCGATGTATCCTGATCGCTTGGATTTTTGGATTGGATTGGATTTTTTCAGGTAAGTTAGTTGGGGCCGGCGTGGTACACGTGGTTTAGTATGTCGGATAACCAAGAGATGCGAGTTCGACTCCCGTCCAGCGAATTCAAAAGTAAATTCACAATATAATGATGATATTGAATATAAGTAGTCCAATATAGTCCACAAGTATGCGACTAGTTTATCACCCACATCATAATTTCATAATCCTAGCCATCTTAGGACTTAGATTTCTAGATTTTTCTATTAGATTGTGCTATAAGATATGCTATAAGAGCCAACCTTCATACCAAATTTCAGTTTCCAGGATAAACGAAAGTACCCTATAGGTTTTTCGGTTACGGCGATTTGTATGGAAATATAACATCCAATCAATCTATGTCCAACAGTAGACGTCCTGCGGCCGAGATTATGACGATCATTCGTCTCGTTTAATATGTACAGACCTATTTTTATGTTTGTATCTTTTGATTGACAGAGTTGACTAAGAAGTTTGATTTTTTTCACTGCTTCAAGGAATAGCACTATTTGATATAATTTCAGCTTGATACCACCACGTGTTTCTGAGAAAAAGTTTCTTGACAGACAGATGGACAACAATTTTTTTTGAGGTGTGGAACCTTAACGCTTTATTTTAGGAAAAAACCAGATTCATTTTCAATTAACGGCTAATATGATTTTTACTCGATTTAAGACGTATCTTCTAATAAATAATCGCTATCTTCTAATATATAATAGTAATAATTTTATTATAGCCATACAAAAATTACAAGAGAATCTTATTCTGACAGTTCATAAAAAGTACCCATGTCAGTTGATTTGTGGTGTCGTCATCCCTATTGCCAGAATGTATAAAAATTAAGGCAAATAATGATCGTAACCTTAGCAACTGAAGTTTTTAACCCACCTCAGATAAAGACTTTCAAATGTGAAATAAGTGATGATGAGCACGAAGACCGGATACAGGAGCGGCATGACGATGAACAGGCACAGCAGCAGCGTGCCGATGATCTTGAGGAAGGTGGGGAAGGGCGCCCCGTACCGCCACAGTGCGCACACGTCGCCCGCGAACTCGCGCGCCAGCACCCGCACGCGGCCCAGCCGCGACGCCGAACGCAGCTGCGAGCGCACGCATGGTTAACATAGGTAGAGTCATTCACGATGACGCGTGCCGTGGTTCTTATTACAATGTCATTAAACTCATTAATGGCTAATTTTGTCAAAATCACGCGTCTTCGTAGATGGCACTAGGTATATACATGCAGTTAAAAATACGAAATTCTTTATAAAACTGAACATCATAAAGTAAAATAAAAAAGACAAAGAATTAATTAAAACGGAACTGAACGGCTTTTTTCTTACTGAAATAGGAAGGAATTATTCAAGCGTTTCAACCGTTTCATTTTTCTTGCCACTTTCCTGTAAAAATGACCATTATTCTGATAGTTTTTTAGTTATCTGTTAGATACACAATAACTTTAAGAAATAATCGAAAAAGATATCAAAATCTACTAACAGCCAATTCGTAAAAAATGTTTATAGAATCATGAGGCAGTTGAAACGCTCAAATAATCGCCCATATTTTCAAAAGGTTGTTTTTTTTTATCAAGTGCTCTAAAATTTTTTTCGCTGCCTTATTTCAGCATATTTTTTCAAATTAGGTACATGAGTTTCAATAGTTTCAATACCAGCGATACTCTCTGTCTATTACCTAGACTAGATAGGTAAACTTATTTTTTTTTATACCTACTTAAAAAAATATTAAGTACCTACATGGTTATAGAGGGTTGCAACTCTGAAAAGTATGACTACATGACTTACAAATAGCGTTATGCATAGCAAGTTCAATGTAAAATTTGCCCTAATAAATAAGCTTTATATTTACTCTTATTTATTTGATGTAGTTCGTGGGGCCTGGCGTAATATATATAACGTGTATTCATGATTTTTATTTGAATTAATGTCTAAAATACGAATTAGACCGCGATTCTATCTTTATTTACAAAACTATTGTAGCCTGGAAATCGTCTTACTTGAACCATGAATGACTTATTAGCCCGGCGGTACGGTTTCATGCTGAATGCTTTGGCGCCTACGTCCAGCTTGCTGTTCCCTCCAGGGCCTCATGCTATAGCATTATGCTTAGACATAGGTGGGATGGGTGTGGGTTGATATGTTGAAGGCATTGTTGTGTTGTGATGTTTGACGTAATCTTTTGTCAAACTTGTCAAATTACATGATTGTTGTTGTTTTTGTGTTTGACATAGGTATTAAACAAAACCGACCAGTGTTTAACTCAATTTGAGACATTTTGGGAAAGTTCAGTATCGCTCATCCTACCTTCCCGAAATTTATTTACGAATCCGACTCCAAAATTATTTCAGTATTTTTGATAAATGCTGATAAACGAATTCTTCGCAGGCGGAGTCGTGGACAACAGCTAGTATATGAATAGATTTAATGTTTTCACAAATAAATGGCCGATTTTACACATCATTTTATAAGAGCTAGTTGAGTATCATTGAAAGTGTTACACAAGGTAGGTAGACACAATTAATGTCTTTATAAGAATTGTTATTTTTTTTTATTACTTTGATAAGTAAGAGGCGAATAACATGGACTTTAAGGAATAGTTCAAAGGCAAATGGATAATTATCAGCAGTAGGTACGTAGATATCCACTAAACTGAAAACTGGAATTCAAGACCTCAAAATCTAGGACAGATATGTCATTGTCAAATCTATCAATGTCACTTCTGTCACTGTCAAATAAACTGTTCAGGTTTCGCCAACCTTTTTTAACAGTGATCACAAAATTCTATATTGCTCTCGTGTCCGACATTTTTTTTTAATACGCAAGTTGTCTCCGCGTGGTTTCTGGAATTTTGCTATCAAGTTGCAAAAACTACAATCACCGTACAACGTGAAGAAGAAGAATATATTTATCTTTAATTTAACTGACATTGGCCTAAGCCTTAAGGCCGCCATTGAGGGCAATAATAATAACCTTTTTTAATTTGATTTCTTGTATTTTTATTAAATAAGGATTTTGTGAAAAAAAATACTAACTTATTTTCAACTCTCAACTAACATGACACTGAGACAATTTTATACTAAGGAACATAAACAGGAAGAGGTTGCGATGTTCTACCACAGTGTAGTTCTAAATATTTATTTTATTCCGTTTTTTTCGTATTTGTTGATAACAACATATAACATAACGACCATAAGGCCGCAACAGAATACATTATCTGTGAAAATTTCAGCTGCCATGGTTTAGATACAGCCTAATGACAGACGGACAACTGAGTCTTAGTAATAGGTTTTATCCATTGGGTGCGGAACTCTAAAAACAGCGCTCTAATTTTAGTCTAGCACTTATATACATACATAATACGAGACAAATGCTCTATATTACTTTGATTTTATCTTAATTGTAAATAATTGCACCAAATGTTATGAATACCTGAAGAAATACAAGCACAATACCAGTTTTTCAACCAAAAATTACGAAATGTTTAAGTTTTTATTCAGGCGTCTAGTATTTATGTAAAAGTAAGTAAACAAAATTACTTCTTTAAATTATAGAATCGAAATTACTAATAAAAAGAATATTCTGTCGTGTGTTTAAAAAAAAAGGAATGTACTATTGTACACGCATCTTATTTCAGTGGCAACATTGTAGTAGATTTTGTGGTCTTGAATTCCAGTTTTTAGTTTAGGTAGGTACCTATAACAATATTGTCGTGACACGATTTATAACATACCTATCCTTAAATAAAAAGTTTAAAAAATTCCTAATAGATAAATGTTACTACTCGATCTCGCAATTTATGGAGAATGGTTTGTAATTATTAGTAAATTAGCTTCTGATCTCTGGCCGTGAGTGGTGGTCTAGTGGTTTGACCTATCGCCTCTCAACCAGAGGGTCGTGGGTTCAAACCCCGGCTCGCACCTCTGAGTTTTTCGAAATTCATGTGCGGAATTACATTTGAAATTTACCACGAGCTTTGCGGTGAAGGAAAACATCGTGAGGAAACCTGCACATACCTGCGAAGCAATTCAATGGTGTGTGTGAAGTTCTCAATCCGCACTGGGCCCGCGTGGGAACTATGGCCCAGGCCCTCTCATTCTGAGAGGAGGCCTGTGCCCAGCAGTGGGACGTATATAGGCTGAGATGTTGTAATTAGATATTGTAAAATAAAAGATTTTAATGTAGTAAATAGATAAACAATTATAACAACAAATGCTATACCCTACCAGAGTTCATGTTAACTTTAAGAGCTTATGTTACATGTATGCAATAAATAAAAATAAACAAATAAATATAAATTTAAAGCAATTTATCGAGTTCTGGTTTGCGATGAGTCCAGAATCTGCTTGAATTGTTGCGACAGAAGATGATGAATTTGCCTACCGAAGACCAGTTTTAAACGGTTTCTTTTAACAATGTTTTTTGCAGCGAAAGTCGCTACGCTGGAGGTGCTTTATGGTGTGTGCAGTTATTTTCGTCGAGGGGTGGACGGAGCTTGTTTTGGTACCTGGTGGATGTGGCTTAAAATTGGCGACATATATGTTGAAGAACATGTGCTGCCTTACATTGGCTTTTTATCACGAGGCGAGGGTTCATTCTCACGCATGATAATTTGTCATTGTTACACTGCAAGGGTTATCCGAGCATAACTTGTCGTGGTCGGTACTGTTACCATAAACAAACCAGTTCTCAGCATAGATCTCAACTCTATCGAATATATGTTATTATATATTATTATATTCACCGTTGGCCAGCTGAAAATGGTTATGCAAGAGATTTGGGAGGCTGTTCTTCAAGATTAGGTGAATAAGCTTATAAAGTCGAAAAATAGTTATTTGTGCAACAAGAGAGCAAAGTCGTTTTTTGGTGCGAGTGTTGATTTTGAATCCCGAGTAAGCGAAGGATTCTACAGTTGAATCACGAGCGATAGCGAGATTTCCTGAGATCAGCGAGGGATTCAAACACACGAGATGCAAAAAAACTTTGGACTCGCGTGGCACATACAATTTTTCACCTCAGCAGCGAGAACATATTAAATGTAACGTAAGAATAAAACCACATACCGGGTGTGGCTTGTAATATAAGCAAAAAATTAAAACATAGAACTCGAACTGAACAACATTATTTCAGCGAATTTTAAAAATAATAATTTTTTAATTTTTTATTACACTTTTAAGTTTATTCGCAGAAGCAATGTAAAGCAAAATGCTTGATGTTTGTAGCATGACAGGCGACGTCAGTTGTGTTTTAGGATGGCGTACATTGATGGCAGTATTTAATTTGTATGAAAAATGGAAAATTCAAAGACTCCATTATTTTTAAAAGTCGCTGCACTAATGGTGTTCAGTTTAAGAGGACGATCTATGTTTTAATTTTTTGCTCGTATTACAGGCCACACCCGGTATACGCCTACCTGTTTACAAAACAAAAACATTTTTTTAATAATTCGATTATTAAGAAATAACAATAATAATTACATTTAAAACTTTACTCAAAAATGATACGAACAGACAGAGTCGCGATTACATCTTTAAAAAGTTACCAGAAAGTTAAAATGCCAAACATTGTTCAAAGGCGGTAAGTAAACCTTTAAATATGATTTTATTAAGATTTCTTTCTATTACATAAACATAAATATATTTGTTACAAATTCATTCAATTCGACAAATATTTATTCCAACTGTAGAGGCAGTATACGGAATTATTTTATATAAAAAAAAAACAAGAAGCTGCTTTCGTGCAAAGAGGTTGCATACTTTATCAAAAAAGCGGGCAAATATTTCGTTGTCATGTAATTTATTATTCGATTTATTTTTAAATACCATAAATTTAATATAAGTCAAGTTCATATATTTGAAATTCAGTAAGTAGACCCAACACTGTCCTCATCATTTAAAAAAATAATTAAAAAGTTAGTTTGTCTCACGGAGTGAGCAAAATGCGATTTTGCTCACTGATTTCTCATAGCAAAATCAGCCTGTTTGAGGTGCTGAGGTGAAAAAAAATTTTTTTAGTAGTGCATTTTTGGTTAGGTTATAGTGCCTGTTTTAATGAAGAAGTGAAAAAATAATGGGCGGTGTAGTGAAACATGCCGGTTGTGCTGATATTCAGTTTGCGAGAGTAGATTTCATTGACCCTGTTATTACTATTATTATTATCTATACATATAAAATGCTTTGTCCTGAATGACTAACTGACAGATCAACGCACAGTCTAAATCGCAGATCGTAGAGACCTGAAATTTGGAGGGTGTGATCTTTGTTTGACGTAGGGATCCGACAAGAAATGATTTTCCGAAATCCTACCCTTAGGGGGTAAAAAAGGAGGGTAAACCTTGTATGGGACAACGTGATTTTACATAAACATTAATTAAAAGAACTGATGGAAGATGTGTTTCGAATTTTATTGAAATTCATCCCCTAACGCGATTAAAAGGGGATAGACAGTCATTTTGGGAGTGATTTGCTTCGTAAAGTTTGTGAGGTTGTAGGGGAAAATCTCTGGATTTACTGAACCGATCTAGACGAAATTCGGTAGGTACAAAAATAGATTGAGTTTAGGAGAAGGATGAAGAATAGTTCTTATCTCGAAAAATTGCATAGTTCCCGCGGGACAGCGATAAACGAAATCTTTGCGAGCGAAGCCGCGGGCAATAGCTAGTTGATTATATATATTTGTCACAGTGCAGACAAAATAGATATGTAATTGCATCACAACAAATTAGTAATAACTGTTATCAGCTCTATCAGGCGTAAACAGACCGATATTGAATTTTGGTAAGAACACGGACCTTACCAAGTTACACAATGAAGAAATAGGCCACAAAGATTGTTGCATACAATATTAATCAGATAGGTAGGTATTACAGATCTGACAATATTTACCTAACTTTAGAAACCTAGGTTTCTGAACATTGTTGAGTGTCTTGCAGCCAGCAAATTATATATTGCTTATTGCAATGTATAGAAATAAAAAGTAGATTGTTCAACAAGGAAAGAAAGAAAGAAAAAAATATTTTGGCTCCATAAGTACCACCTAAGACTAAGACTAAAACTAGCACTACAACTATATTAGGTACTTGGTGACACGACAGGATACCAAAAAGGGTCTCCACTCAGCATGTGTTGCCGCACATTATGTGCAGCAACGCTGGTTTTCTGTGGAGCCCAGACCCAAGGGATTAAAACAAGACATAATGTCACGAGATGTTTAGCCACCCCAGCAGAGCGAGGGTAGTTCGATTGGCATTATGGTTGTTTAGTCTCGCGTTAAAGACTCTACTTTTCACTTTGATTGCGAGGAAAAAAAAAACAATGTTTTGTTCAAAATTATAATATTACTTTATAAAAACGTACGCTCGACTAATGAACAAAATCTGTACAAAAGACAAAAACGTAGCAAAAAAAATTTGTTGCCATGTTTTTTCGTTTCCTTTATTGTTTATGAAGTAGCTTTAAAACTATTTATAAAAATTGAAAAAAAAAAATTAAACTAATTTTACTATGCATAATAAAATTAATTAATCCTTTATATGATCGAATAGATTCATATTCGTAATCATTAACTGTGCTTCACGAAATTAAATCGTGTTTTTTTATATTTTTGCACAGTTGTCACTTTGAGATTATTTCCGCGTCTAAAAATCCATCCACAAACACCGTGTTTGCTGTTTCGAGGTTTCCAACGTAAATTAAAAAAATAATACTTTAATCTATAGAGAACAAAAAGGAGCTTTAGTCCCGATATGCAGAGACTAAAGTAACATTTTAAGAGCATGAGAAGTGAAAAAGAATTTTCTCAAACATGCTCGGAAATATATGCATTAATGTCACGAAATGGAGACATGAAGTTTCTCTTTTGTGGCTCCCTACAATACTTCTTGGCCTAGGCAATAACGAATATATGAAGATCCATTATTGTCCGCTGCTCTAACTTTTGAACTTTGCTTACTAACATTTAACTGACAAATTACAAACAGATACCCACCACTAGACTCTGTAAGCATTTGCGATATTGCGATCGCGATGGGATGGATGGATGGATGGATCGCACAACCTTTTAAAATTAATAGAAATAAGGAAAGCCGCGGAGTAGATATTACTTAGTCGCTATCTAAAGTTACACAATAATAACTGCGAGGTGTATACTATGAAGCTCATTATTGGTGTACGCTTCGTAACACACGTACCAAAATAATGCATTATAAGTGTTAAAAAAAAAATCGTAATTATTTTATAATTGTGACAATGTTGTGGATATATGTAGCTGTGATAGCATTATCTGTGTATTTTTTAAACAGATGGATACGAAGCAATGAAAAATTCGAGAAGATTCCTGGTCCCAAGGGCATTTACATATTTGAAAATGCACTCGACTTTCTCATGGACCCAGGTATGTTATTAATTGTAATAATTTATTTGTATTTTTTTTTGTTACTATTTTAAACCTATATTTTATGAAGTTTTATGTTTATTTGTATTATGTTTGCAGTCAAATTTTAAGTGAAATTTCAAACACTCCTATGAATCGGATCGACATGAAATTTTGAAATTGAAACGGATATGTCATTAGTTTGTATGTTTTTTTACAATTACTTATACCTACTGTACGTACCTGTTTCTGTTTCAGTTACATTATTCTATCATTTTAAAAAACTGGGTGAAACATACAAACAATTCTACAAACTGAAATTGGGACCCAGACAATTTATACTTATATTAAATCCAGAGGACACAGAGGTATTCACTGATTTCCTAGTGTATCTTTATCTGCTCTAAAATTTTAGGTAGGAATGTGGCTTCAAAACATTTATCCTGTTTCAGTTATTGCTTGTTTTTTGGTCGTCTTTTACCATAATTATGTGTGTAAAATGTATTAAGTCTTTAATCATTTGTGTCTGTTTTTTGTTTAGTAGTATTATTTATGCTGGTAAGAGCACTTAATAAATCATCATTAACAATATTAAGAGCCCAGCGCTTGTCGGTGGAGTAATCGCAACCCTGCTCCTGATACAACATTACATATTATTGACCTTCTCTTTGGCTTGATCCATAAACGCACGTCCCGGTCTTCTTCTGCCAAATAATAGGTATTCTGCCTCTCCACCCTCTATTCTCCCTTAACAATAATTGGATTAAGATTACTATTTTGGACTCTTTTTGTATTTTTTATTTCAACTCCAAATTTTTGTTTCTTTTACGGTCATCCCGTGAAAGTTTATATATTTCACACGAAAACACAAGCCGAAACATGAATGCACAGAAAAACCAGAACAAAATAGACCAGCGCTGGGAATCGAACCCAGGTCCTCGGGCGGGCTCCAGGTCAGGGAATAGCACGCAGCACGGAATGCTGAGGACCTGGGTTCGATTCCCAGCGCTGGTCTATTTTTTCTGGTTTTTCTGTGCATTCATGTTTCGGCTTGTGTTTTCGTGTGAAATATATAATAATTGGATTGTTCTTAGTTATGTAACTATCATGTCGTATCAGGTTCCCAAACATAATCCCTCTTCTACAATAAGTATCGTTACTTATATTTAACTTGTGATAATAACTACGTACCTACATCCTTATTTTAAGTACGAATTACATTTTATAATTCTATAATTCCCGTATAATTCTTCGATATTAGGTACCAAAAAATTCGGTAGGTATGCACCTACCTAAGTAGGTATGTTACAACGTTCCGAAAAATTACTATTACTCCCGATGTGATACATACATAAGTACATACTTTTACTTACTATTTGTACTACCTTTGAAAACTGACTTTCTGTTCATATTTAACTTTTTATGATATTTCGAGTATAACATTAAATCAAGCTTTTAATATTAATTACGATGTAACGTTAGGCTACGCACGCACATGTAAGTAAAAGTTATTATTGTAAAACTTCCCAGCATGTGCATATTTATTCACAAAGTACAGAATTTTGAGTTTAGAAAACATATCGTTAACTTAAAATGATTATTTAACCACTGATCAGCTGGAGCCATTGGGTTGCTTACCCCCTCTTTCACCATCCATTGATTAATTTTATTTGACGGATAAATGTGATGACGTCTCTGTTTGTTTTGTTCTAATAGACGGAGACGGCAACATTTATCCATCAAATAAAATTAATGAATGGATGGTGAAAGAACCCCAAAGTGTACAAAAATTTTATAATGTGGACTCCTAGCGCCATTTAGTGAGTAAATATTATAATCTCCAACATTCATACCGTCCCTCTCACTCTCGTATTAAATAATGTTAGAGTCAGCGGGGCAGCAAGATACAAAGTTCGAATTTTGTCGTCCTTTTCCGTCATGTTTCCTTTAGACTTTCGCTCCCCACGCTGGACTGAGTTCTCTCTATTGTGCCTGACCCCATAATTGTATTATTAAGTTTACTAAATAGATATCTACTTTTCACAGGCAGTTATTTCCAGTACCAAATACAACACCAAAGGATTCCTATATGGGTTCATTGAACCATGGCTCAAAGAAGGACTTCTATTAAGCGATGGTATACAACACTGAAATTTTAAAATTATATGTTTTTTTTATTCGACTGGATGGCAAACGAGCAAGGGGGTCTCCTGATGGTATGAGATCACCACCGCCCATTATCATCTGTAACACCAGTGGTTTTGCAGAAGCGTTGCCATCTTAGAGGCCTAAGATGGGATACCTCAAGTGGCAGTAATTTCACCGGCTGTCTTACTCTCCACGCCGAAACACAACAGTGCAGGCACTGCGGTGCTCTACGGCAGGATTAGCGAGCAAGATGGTGGTAGCAACCCGGGCGGACCTTGCACAAGGTCCAGCCACCTGCAAAATGTTCTAAGTACCCCTTTCATTTATTAAAAATAACACAAAAATGTATGTTTTATCTATGCCTGGCAAAGATAATTGTCACAGAGGCGCACAAACAAACTAATGTTTAGATAAAGCACAATTTTAGCAAACGTTTATAAGCAATTGGAGTACCTAGGTATACACAGTAATATACAGTCGCCATCAGATGTTACGGAGTGGCCAGGGTGATCAAAACATATCGAAACATGAACTCTAACACCTTAATAATACCTAGAGTGCATTTGCTGAAACTTTTGACCACCTTGGTCGCTACAAAATATTAGAGGGCGACTGTAGCCATGGTTGGCAAGACATGCAAAACTAAGGCTGTCTTATTGGATCAAAATGTACTGAACTGTTTACAGCTTTAGCTTAAGTCAGGTTTAACGACTGAACTAGATTTAATGTCAACTTTCGTGATTTTCACTCATTGTTAAAAGACCACAAATAGTCTACTTGAGCTTGTCGAGGTAAATATTACTCGTTTAGCGTGATAAGTCCTGTTTGTGGTATTAAATAAAAATAAATAAATAAATATCATGGGACACTTAACACCAATTGATCTAGTCCCAAACTAAACAAAGCTTGTACTATGGACACTAGACAACGAATAAACATACTTATATAGATAAACTAGCTTATGCCCGCGACTCCGTCTGCGCGGATCTAGGTTATCGCGCGGTGGTGCCCTCTACCGGAATAAAAGGTATCCTATGTTGATCCTTGGGGTTCAAACTACCTATATACCAAATTTCATCAAAATCGCTTCAGCGGTTTAGACGTGAAAGCGTAACAGACAGACAGACAGACAAACAGAGTTACTTTCACATTTATAATATTAGTAAGGATAAATACTTAAATACATATTAAACGTCCGAGACCCGAGAACATACATTCGTATTATTCATACAAATATCTGCCCCGGCCGGGATTCGAACCCGGGACCTCAAGCTTCGTAGTCAGGGTCTCTAAGCACTTAGCCATCCGGTCGTCAGTACAGTATTATAAGTACGAACTATTTTTTTTTTCCCAGCCATTGACCACTGACCGTTAAACCTTAGTTTAACAAGATGCACCTATTTGTTACAGGCGCAAAATGGCATCAGCGTCGGAAAATTCTGACGCCAACTTTTCATTTCAATATTTTACGCCATTTTAATGTAATATTAGAAGAAAATTCTAGAAAACTAGTCGAAGAACTGGCCGCAGAAGTAGGCAAAGATTACACTGACGTGGCAACTTACATCACACAATTTACTCTGCATTCTATTTGTGGTAAGCATATGGAATCATTATAAGTACGATTACCATCTACATTGATCACCACGTCAGTTAACTTGAGAATGAAGTGATACAGGTAGTTAAATTACGAACAAACAATATAATCTCATTAAACCACCTTTATAAGTGTTGTTGGTTACTAAGAATTTCCTTGTTTCAAATATAAGTAATGATCTAAATTGTAAATTATAGAGACGGCTATGGGTGCTCAACTAGACAAAGACACAAGCCAGGTCGGACGCAGTTATAAAGATGCCATTATTAAACTAGGGGTATATGCTGTATATAGAGCACAGAGGATTTGGCTGTACCCCAACATCATATTCTCATTAACTAAAATAGGAAGAAAACAACAGAAAATTTTAGATCTAATGAAATCTTTTCGCGATAACGTCATCGATTTAAGGAGAGAGTCGGAAGAATTTAAAAATATGCTTATTGATGCAACTAAAAGCAATGAAGAACAAGAAATATCGATATCAAGCAAAAAAAGGTTGGCGATGTTAGACCTTCTACTCCAAGCTGAAAGAGAAGGCAATATTGATGCAAACGGTATTAGTGAAGAAGTGGATACATTTATGTTTGAGGTGCGACATATATGATTTTTTTAATCATGCAATATTTCATTAACAATGATTCGAAATATTAAATCTTTATTTGATTTTAGGGTCATGATACGACGTCCACGGCTCTACAATTTACTTTGATGCTTTTGGCAAATTATCCAGATGTTCAGGTAACTAAACCTCATGTTATCATTGCACTTTTTATTTTTCTGTGTGCTGTGTTTTTTTTTAAATTGGATACCGATGTGGTACTTTCAGAATAAAGTCGTTGCAGAATGTAATGAAATATTCAAATCTCCCACACAACAAGCAACCATGAGCGACTTGGCACGGATGAAATATCTGGAATGTTGCATCAAGGAGTCACTGAGGCTATACCCGCCGGTGCATTTTATAATGAGGAAGCTTCAGGAATCCTTGAAACTTAGTAAGTAAATACTCATGTTCTTACCCTAATACTCATTTAGGTAGGTAGGTTGTACCTTTTTTTTGTAGGTGGGCCGGGCCAATCAACTATTTTACCGACACTTTGGGCGTATCCTGCGTTACCAAAATTGTCTCTGGCGTTACCAAAAAATCGTACTTCCAACAACATATTTCACGGTTTAATAGTTTGAACTTACGTAGGATGGCATGTATTCATGTACACCATCTATTAAATTACAGAAAAAACATGTTTACTTACAAAAATTTTCAATTGTTTGAAAAATATCGCGGACAGAGTAGTGTCGATACAAAAGTTGATTGGCCCAGGTACGTCCTAATGCAACTTAATTATCTTATTCTTTCTTATAATAATCGTTTGCATAACGACGATCAAAACAAAAACTCAAAGTCACTGCCAGTTATTACATCTCTATCTACATGTTAAGTCAGAAGCAAGTCTGAGGGTATAATCAGTGGACTCTAAGCGCCAGTTAGTGAGAAGCATCAAAATCTCATGACAAGTGGTGCGCGAAACAATTTGGCGGTGGTTCTTGAGTTTCGCGGGTTAGGGTTAGTCGTTTAAGGTTAGAGTTAGGGCGCAAATCAAGCACCAAAAAACATCAACAACAAAGGAATAGCAACGGCGCTGGAGGAACTAATTAATAAGTAACATATCACCAGTATTTACGTGTTGTTTTATAAAGGTACGGGCGGCCACGAAGTGCCAGCAGGAGCAGACTGCGCTATCATGATTTGGGAGCTACAGCGACGAAGTGACCAATTTGTTGATCCGCTCGAGTTCCATCCGGAGCGATTTATGAAGGAGCCGACTTGGCACCCGTATGCCTTCATCCCTTTCAGCGCAGGTCCTAGAAACTGTATAGGTATGGCATAGTTACATTCACCCTTTTTTGGGTTCTCTTATGAATTGAATCAAACATATCGTCTGGTTGTCACAGCCAAATTGCTCCGAATATTATAGGGTATAGCTTATGCCCGCGACTTCGTCTGCGCGGATGTAGGTTATCGCGCGGTGGCGCCCTCTACCAGAATAAAAAGTATTCTATGTTGATCCTTGGGGCTTAAACTATCTGTATGCCAAATTTCATCAAAATCGGTTAAGTGGTTTCGACGTGAAAGCGTAACAGACAGACACACAGACAGACAGAGTTACTTTCGCATTTATAATATTATAGTAGGGATGATTTTATTGATCACCTTATAAATGCGTTTTCGTGCGACCTTACCCATACTAATATTATAAATGCGAAAGTGTGTGTTTGTTTGTATGTTTGTGTGTATGTTTGTCCATCTTTCACATCGAAACGGAGCAACGGATCGACGTGATTTTAGGCATAGAGATAGTTTATGGGCCAGAGAGTGACATAAACTACTTTTTATCGCGGAAAAATGCACAGTTCCTGAGAAAACGGCGCGCGATAACCGAATTCCATGCGGGCGAAGACGCGGGCAAAAATAGTAAATAATATTTGTTCCCAAAATAGTAGATCTGTCACCTAAATTGAATCACCAAATAATATTAAAACGGTTACCTAAATATTGTTTAAAAACTACTCGAAAATAATATTGATCATCAAATAAGTATATTAGATACTAGCTTTTACCCGCAGCTTCGCTCGCGTGAACTAAAAACAGTTCGAAGAAGCAAGAAATTAAAGAAGCTTGCAAAAAAATAAAAAAATATTTACCGTCTCACAAAGTTACATTTGTATCATGATCATATTATTATGTCATTTGAATCATCTTAGAACAAAATAGAGTATAATTGATTTACGCAATATTTGGTAGGTACACATGCATTTCTGTGACCCAACGTGTAATAAATAAATAATGGTGTAATGAAAATATATTCATTATTCATTTTATACCTGGGTCATTTATGGGGCAAAAATAATAAAGTTTTACCAGTTTGCGATATGTCAAGTAAAACGGCTTGATTTAATCTCAACATTTTTCAACACAGTAAAAAAGTATCATTTTGATATGAAACAAACAAAAAATAAGTGAGAAAATTTTAAGACATTTAGGCAGGTACTGTATTGTATATCTCCAGTCTAAGTATAAGATTTGATATAAAATACCTAATAACAATAATTTCCTTAATACATATCACATAAATACTTATGCCTATGAATGTGGCCATTATGTCCAACTACGATTTGCGCTTGACTATTTTTTTCAAGACCTGATGTTACACAAATTTTGTTACGAAAGTCAATCTTATAAGTAATAAGTCAATCTTATAAGTAAGTAATTAGGAAATCATCTTTCGTTACAGGTCAAAAATTTGCAATGAACGAGATGAAGTTCGCTTTGTCAGCAGTCCTGAGGAATTATAAGCTGCTACCTGTGACGACGCCACAAAACATAGTCTTTATCACAGACTTCATACTTCGCCCCACCGAACCTATTAAAGTAAAATTTGAAAAAAGATGTTAGTAGATAGTAAGTAAGTCTAAGTGAAGCGACAAGTGAGAAAAAAGCGAATGAGAGAGGGGTGAGCTAGGATACGTCTTCGCAAGAAACATAGGTAGAGTCAAGTTCAAAAATATGTTACTACGGCCTTATTACGTCGGAATAATAGTCTGTGGTCCATATTTTTGCACTCGACTGTACATGCACCCTTTGCCTTATTTGCTATCACTTAATATATGCTTTATTTATTATTAAATTTATAACTGAGGTCATAAACAGTTATCGAGTATGGCAAAAGCACAATATACGTAACAAGGCAGTAGATCGACTCGGCTGTATTACATACATATATACCTACGGCTGCACGTAGCGCTAGGGTTGGCGACTACAAAAGCATAATGCCGTATAACGTGCACGGCGCGGCACCATGCCGCGTCGGCCACCTCGCCGATGCACGTTCACGACGCCGTATAACGTGCACGGCGCGGCACCATGCCGCGTCGGCCACCACGCCGATGCACGTTCACGACGCCGTATAACGTGCACGGCGCGGCGCCGTGCTGCGTCGGCCACCGCGCCGTTGCACGTTCACGACACCGTACCTATAACGTGCACGGAGCGGCACCATACCGCGTCGGCCACCACGCCGATGCACGTTCACGACGCCGTATAACGTGCACGGCGCGGCATCGTGCTGCGTCGGCCACCGCGCCGTTGCACGTTCACGACACCGTACCTATAACGTGCACGGCGCGGCACCGTGATGCCGCGGGCGCTAGTATGAAGCCGGATTACTGCCTAGTTATGTGTATTGTGGCAAAAGTATCAAGCACCATGATTTGAATGGATTTTTTACGGAACTATGCTACTGGTACAATAATTACGGGTTGATATATTAACAGGTTGTATTTTCTTTCTTTTTTTCTTATATTATCAATATTATCATCGTGATTATGCCCCAGGAGTTGTATGAACTTCGACTAATTGTCTAAAAGTATTGGTACTGCGGTCAAACCTACTATTGAGGTAAAAAAATGTTAAATTATGACATTGTAATTTTTTATAATTATTTTGCCTTTATATTTATTTATATAAATTAATAAACAATATGTGCCATATGATTGTTATTTTCTTTAATGCTCAAGTTGTTTAGAATAACCTGACTGTAGATTAGGGTTGCCAACCGTCCTGTTTTCCCAGGACATGTCTTGCTCTTTGGGTTGTCCTGAGGAGGTCCTGGATATTTTTAGGAAAAGTGGACAGAATACAAGTAATAGGCAGTAGATTGACTCAGCGGTATTCTTGAAATTTATACCTTCGGTTGGGCGGAGCGCTATGGTTGGCGTCTACAAAAAGTAAAACAGACGTGTGTAGATTTTTATTGTATGTGTGTAGTTTTAGGTGCAGGGGTAAAACATATTAATTTTATGATTGTTTGTGTATCAATTAAACTATAAGTTAGTAATAGAAAAAAATGCGTCTATTGCGGCAAGTTCAAAACGACTTGTTGGTGAATTTTATCACATAAAAAAATTATAACAAAAAATTGAACCGACTACAAAAAACCATGAAACTAATTTTCTACCAGTCTGAAGTCGCAGTACTTAGTTGGTTCAATTTATTGTTATAAATTTTTTTTTCATCCTTTTTAGTGTAAATAATCTAAGATTCAATAGCTTCATGTCAACTGCTCGTCACCTTTTACAAAAGATTACTTTTTCGGAAGCAGAGACTTTCTTTATGGAGGAGTCCTGGTGCTTCACCACCCATTCCACCATATGCATTATGAGGTACATAAATTGCTTAGCGACTGTTTTAAAGTAGTTGAAATTCAACTCATGAAATACTTGTTATTGAGTAGTAACTCCGATGGTCAACTGTTGTCTTCATCATCAGTTCCACTGTACCAGATGATGATTTTCAAGAGCAAATGCACGAGTTACAACTAAATATATCAAAATTACTATAGGTGTCCCTACAACATTTGAAGAGTTCCCTCGATTTCCTTAGGATCCAATCATTAGATCCTAATTTGGTGCTTATGGGACCTAATTGAAACCATTCCGAGACCAACGCAAAAAAATAATTTCGAATCGGTTTATAAATGACGGAGTTCTGAGGTAACAAACATAAAAAAAACAACTGAATAGATAACCTCCTCCTTTTTTAGAAGTCGGTAAAAAAAATTCTCATTCTTATGAAGAGTTAGTACCGAGTGCTATAGCCACGTTACGAAACGGGGGTGAATAGAGCTGGCAGCGCGGTACAGCTGCCTGCACTCAACCAGCAACCGGAAGTGCGTAGTTTTGTCTTGTGAAGATTGGTTAGGTAGCGACCGCGCAAATGACGCTTGTCTGTGTGCGTGCGTCGATTTAGGGCTTAGGCGCTAGTATGATGCCTATTACTTGTATTGTGCTGTCAATGCTAGAAAGCTGTTTTGTACGGATACATCTAGCTTGTAACAACTATGCTGATAGAATAGTAAAAAAGATGAAAAAAATTAAGGTACCTACTCCCAAAGACATAAAGTGGGGCGTGATTTTTTTTCTCGTTTAAACCTTTAGTGTGGGGTAGTGTTGGATACTTAGGTCTTTTAAAATCGTTGCGAGGTTGTGAAGACGATTTTTCGATTCAGTAGTTTATTTGCGAAATAATCAACTTTAAAGTACAAATTTTCATTAAAATCGAGCGTCCCCACCTCCCCCCCCCCCTTCTAAAAGCTAAAGAGACGTAATAATCACTTTTTTTAAATGTCGAAATTACTACATGCACGGTCTGTGACATACACGACCTTTAGAGCCCGTGCACACAAGCAGCTGTCAGGAGTTCCGAGGTCCGAGTTCTGCGTTCGGCGTTCATTATGCCTCATCTAGATATCGACGGATGCGTCGGCAGATGGATCCGCAACCATATCTTCGGATAAATTTCGATCCGTCCACACATCGGCAGACGTGTAGACAGGCGCGGTACGTTTGCGCTGTCACCCTTTGATCCGTGTCGAAAAACCGACACCAAACGGATGAGTGGCAGATGCATCGGCCGACGTTAAATACCTACCACAGACAAGCAAAAACCACCCTCTACACCTCTGCGGACGCATCCGCAGATACAATCTGCCGACGCATCCGTCGATATGTAGAGGAGGCATTAAATGTACCGAGTCTATAACAACAACGCACACAGCGGGCAGTCTGACCGCGGCGGTCAAAGCGGAACGTCGCGTTCCAAGAGTTCTTTTCCCGCCGAGACAGGGAACGCCGGAACGCCGCGATGTCTGAGTTAGCAAACACGGAAAAGTTGATTGAATTGGTTAGGGTTAGTGACATGTTGCATGTGCAAAGACTCAAACGAAACTATGTAGAACGCGAGAATTTGCAAGCCGCTTGTGTGCGTTGGAACTCTTGGGCGGTCAACGGTCACTAGAACGCAGAACTCTGACCGCTCTCTGTGTGCGCAGGCTCTTAAAAGATGCCAAAAATTAATAACTGTTTTACTGCGCGTAAAAATTAAACATAAGACTGGCCTACTTGTGTCTTTTGGTGTCTTAATTTTACCTATGAATATTTTAAAATCAACGGAAATAAAAAATTACAAGGTGGTCAACTAAGAAGATTAATATAGGTAATAAAAGTAATTTTATAAATTAAATAAAAATAATTTTAAAAAACAAGGATTAACTTAAATCTAGAACGCACTAAAAAGAACA
The DNA here is from genome assembly GCA_037349165.1 of Choristoneura rosaceana. Classification (NCBI taxonomy): domain Eukaryota; kingdom Metazoa; phylum Arthropoda; class Insecta; order Lepidoptera; family Tortricidae; genus Choristoneura; species Choristoneura rosaceana. The sequence goes on from JAZBNJ010000026.1 coordinate 8,669,782, forward strand.
AATGAGCCTTTAGTCACCCAAACCCATCAATTTATTACATTACACAATTTATGAGATTTTATAGCTTGGCGCGAGATTTATGAAAAAAGTATACAGGTATATAAGTAAAGTAGTAGCAGTAAAGTACAGGTAAATCTCGCGCCAACCTTTATAAAATAAAGTTTGGCTTTAAAATATAAAGTTTATGGCATATGGATATAAGTAATAATTGTGTAATGTAAAAATGTATAGGTTTGGATGGCTTAAACTTTCTTTTCTTCTTTCAAGAGGTCCTCACTGAAAATCAGCGCCACGGCTTGCCGTGGCATTATGCTGAGTGGGGACCTATTTAGCGTCATGTATGTCTTTATTTGTTTTATGTTTATTTCTATGTTTGTTTTATGGCGTTAAATAAATGTATTTTCTTTCTTTCTTTCATTTTTAAAAATAATGTTTTTATTTTTATTAGAATTTTTAGCTTTAGGTATCATACAAAGCAAAAGGCGGGGCTTAGAAAATAAAAAAAATGTTGTGAAAATCTCAAATATCATACCTCCGATCGGAAACAACTGAGGCTAATATTTAAGAAAAAAACCAGAGATATTTCTACATCTACCCATAGATTATAGGAAAACCAATTTTATTCAATTTTATTTTCAAAAACATCTTATTTCTTTTTTGGAATCTTTTTACCCACCAACTGTTCTAAACCTCTGAGATTATAAAATAAATTTTCGGCTGCTTTCAAGTTTTTCCTGACAATTTTGTCAGTTACAAAATTTGGCAAACCTGTAGCTATAAGATCTATTCTATTAGAGTCGGTTTGCATAGTTTATATTTATATCTGATAAAAGACGTTCTTTTTTTAACGCGTATTCTAGTAACAAACCCTGTATAATATATCTTAATGACAATAGCATACCTAATTGGCGTCCAACCTTTGTTCGCATAAGTTTCACAAAATATTTTAGTCCACATCAACCATTCCGAGTCGGCTGTATTTATAAGCATTGAACTGTACCAGTTAAGACACGACTCCTCTAAAAATAGCCCAAGAGCTCCAATCCTCTTCAACTCTTCGTCTATTCCTATCGGGTACATTCAGTTTTAAAAGTAGCTATCCATTGACACACATTTGAGGTTTTTCTGCCGAATTTTTCTATGACGAATTTCTCAGTTACACTTCTTATATTCTGAGGTACAGACACATCTTTCTTAATTCCGGAAATATTTTTCAAAATTGTTGTCATGTCTCCCCTGAAATCCTAGCCGACAATCTGTTCCCGAGTTTCTTCTGTAATCTCCTCCAACAGATATCCCTGAAATTGCATATTTCCATCTTTATCCATGTAACTCTCGCTTATTTCTGTTCTGGTGTCACTGAAATCCACACTTGCCTCTTGTCGTGTCTTCTTTGCAAAGTGTTTCTTACTTTTTAAAGGCTTTTAGTCTTACCGGTTGTATTTTTTCCGGGAGTAAAAAGACACGTTCAACAGCATCCGTAATGTTGTTTTATAATTACATAATGTGTTATAATCACATTAGGTACTCAATCAATGCAAAAACGACGAAATAGAAACAAAATTGTATTGCTCTGAAAGGAGAACATTAATTATTAATCACACACAATGTTACAAACATGTTACATCACGTAAAAAATTGACAAGTTTATTAACTAAAATTAAACATCAGCTATATTTTTACATAATAAATAAAAACACATAAATTAACTAAAACGAGCTTCCTCGGGCAGCGCAACGCGGGGCATTGTACCCAAAAGGCTGACGGCGTTGCCCCGATGATGCACTGCGAGGCTCAGTCTTTGGGCAAGCATTTGGTATTTTATACGGAATCTTCCAAGTTTAGGTATATTTTATACCTTACGCTGCTATTTACTCATCAACTACTAATAATTCTCAAGCAAACTAAGCCGTTATAGTTTTCTTTGGAAGTTTAATATACTGACTACCATCTTGAATTTTTTCAAATTTTTCTACCCACCGGTTTAGATTTTAGAGGGGGGGGGGGGCGCTCGATTTTAATGAAAATTTGCACTTTAAAGTTGAATATTTCGCAAATAAATTACTAAATCGAAAAATCGTTTCAACAAACCCCTAATGGTTTTAAAATACCTATCCAACGATACCCCACACTATGGGGTTGGATGAGAAAAAAAAATCACCGCCACTTTACGTCTCTGGGAGGTAACTACCCTTGAGGTACCCTAAAAAAAATCATTTTTAAATTTTTAATTGTACTATTTTGTCGGCATAGTTTACCTATATAAACTTGTAATGCTTATATTTATTATTGATTACTCAATATCTTCTGTGACATGACGTTTACATATCTTTACAGTTCAAACTGACAACTAAATAAATAAAAAAATAATAAAAAACTTTGAAAAGCAAGGCCTTGACTTGGACAAGATAATGAGGAACTATGAGCCTATGAACCTCATTTACATATATTTGTCACAGTGCGGCGGACAAAATAGATATGTACTCTCTACTAGGCTAAACAGAATTATATTGAACTAGCTTTTACCCGCGGCTTCGCACGCGTCAACTAATCGGTCTGTTAGTCGCAATTGAAATTTTCGGGATTTAACGAAATTGCCCTGGAAATTTCCAAACTTTATATCGTGGTCTTCCTTTACTGAGGTTGTGTTGTGAATAGCTGTACAAAATACAAGACTCTAAACCCAGTGTTGAAATTTCAAAATATTTCCCTATCCAGACCATCATTTGGCAAGAAGAATGCGCCGCAAGAAACTTGGCAGAAAGTTATTTTTTTTTCAAAATAAAATACTTAAAAACTACAGTATACCATTAAAGAAAAAATTACAAAATAATAATAATACAGGGATGTATGCGGTCCCTTAGTTACAAATCTATCCCGTGGAAATATCCGGCTTAAAAGTAGCGTATGTGTTATTCTAGATATCCAGCTACCTTCATACCAAATCTCATGACTCTGAGCCCAGTGGTTATTATTTCAAGATTTTATCCCTATCCCGTGGGAATATCGGGATGAAAAATAGCCTACATATGTGTTATTCCAGAAATCCAGCTACCAAATCTCATGGCTCTAAGGCCAGGTGTTGTTATTTCGAGATTTTATCCCTAGGTATTCCGTGGGAATATTGGGTCAAAAAGTCGCCTATGAGTAATTCCAGAGTTCCAGACGTTCAACTACCTACATACCAAATTTAATGACTCCAAGCCCAGCGGTTGTTATTTCGAGATTTTATCCCTATCCCGTGGGAATATCGGGATAAAAAGTATCCTATGTTTTAATCCAGGTTATAAACTAACTTTTTGCCAAAATTCATCCAAATCCGTCCAGCCGTTTTAGCGTGAAGAAGTAACAAACATACTCACTCACTCACTCACATCCTACTCACTCACATCCTCACTCACTCACAAACTTTCACATTTATAATATTGGTAGGATAGGATTCTGGTAAGAACACGGACCCTACCAAGTTACACAATGAAGAAATAGGCTAAGTTTGTTGCATACGATGTTAATCAGATAGTTAGGTATTATGGATCTGACAATTATTTACCTAACTTTAGAAACTTTTACAATGCATATGCTCGGAATTCGGAAAGTGCCTCTTGACGTGGGTCAACATATCCATAGAAAGTTAGTGATTCCTGCACGTATCCACATAGCTTGTTGATTAGAAACATAATATGAAAAATATACTTGATGATAATTAACTGTTACACGGATTTATTCACAGGTTACACTGATGTTTAGCATTATAGGAGCGTGCAGGAGATTGCAATATTTATAACTGTGGACAATATCAAGCAACCAGGGCTAATAATTAATCGTAAAAAATCCCGATACTAAAACGAAGTCTCCTTTGCCTGTCATAAATAGCTGTAGCTGTTCTAATCTTCTGGATCAATGATTTTTTGAAAGTTGGTTTAATAAAGTGTATACGTTAACGTTTTTGGTTTGGTGTACATGTCGGTATCTATATCTACTGCCTGCAACTGTAGTAAAAGGACTATAAGATAAATGATGTTAGTCACTGCCTCGATTTTTTTACTCGCATAATGCATTGTAAAACGTTGTATGATATACGTGTCGAAAGTAGGAAATTCCCAACTCGTGCCGGCTCAAAACACTCGCTTCGCTCGTGTTTTAAGTTCTCCGTCACTCGTTGGGAATTGCCTACTTTCCGCACTTGTATCATAAATAACTATTCTCAAACATGCTCGGAAATGTATATGCGTTAATGTCACGAAAAGGAGACATGAAGTTTCTCAATTATGGCTCTCTACATTACTTCTTGGCTTAGGCTATAAGGAATATATGAAAATCCATTATTGTCCGCTGCTCTAACTTTTTTAACTTAGCTTACTAACATCATTTAATTGACAAAGAAAAAATTACAAACAGCCACCCACCACTACACTCTGTAAGCATTTGCGATAATGTGATCGCGATGAGATGGATGGACGGATGGATCGCGCAACCTTTTAAAATTAATAGAATAAGCAAAGCCGTGGAGTAAATATTACTTAGTCGCTATCTAACGTTATAGAATAATAACTGCGAGGTGTATACTATGAAGCTCATTATTGGCGTACGCTTCGTAAGACACGTACCAAAATATTGCATTATAAGTAAAAAAAAAAAAAAGTATTTTTTTGATAATTGTGACAATGTTGTGGATATATGTAGCTGTGGTAGCATTATCTGTGTATTTTTTAAACAGATGGATACGAAGCAATGAAAAATTCGAGAGGATTCCTGGTCCTAAGGGCATTTACATAATTGAAAATGTACTCGATTTTCTCAAGGACCCAGGTATATTATTAATTGTAATAAATTATTTGTATTTTTTTGGTACTATGCAAACCTATATTTTACGAAGTTTTATGGTTATTTATTTGTATTATGTTTCCTATGAATGGAATCGACTTGAAATTTTGAAATTGAAACGGATAACTATGTCATTAGTTTGTATGTTTTTATACAATTACTTGTACATGTTTTCATACAATTATTTGTACTGTACGTACCTATTTCTGTTTCAGTTACGTTATTCTATCATATTAAAAAACTGGGTCAAACATACAAACAATTCTACAAAATGAAATTGGGACCCAAACAAGTTATAGTTATATTAAATCCAGAGGACACAGAGGTATACACTGATTTCCTTGTATTTCTTTATCTGTTCTAAAATTGTAGGTAGGTATGTTGTTTGAAAATATCTCATCCTGTTTCATTTTTTGCTTGTTCTGTTCGTCTTTTACCTGTAATATCTGAACATCCATCCATACTCACTATATATATATATAAATATAATATATATATATATATATATATATAGTGAGTATGGATGGATGTTCAGATATTACAGGTAAAAGACGAACAGAACAAGCAAAAAATGAAACAGGATGAGATATTTTCAAACAACATACCTACCTACAATTTTAGAACAGATAAAGAAATACAAGGAAATCAGTGTATACCTCTGTGTCCTCTGGATTTAATATAACTATAACTTGTTTGGGTCCCAATTTCATTTTGTAGAATTGTTTGTATGTTTGACCCAGTTTTTTAATATGATAGAATAACGTAACTGAAACAGAAATAGGTACGTACAGTATAACTATATATATGTTGGAATACCTCAAGTGCCAGTAATTTCACCGGCTGTCTTACTCTCCGCGCCGAAACACAACAGTGCAAGCACTGCTGCTTCACGGCAAGATGGTGGTAGCAATCCGGGCAGACCTTGCACAAGGTCCTACCACCTGCTATATATATAATTATATAATATAATATAATACATAATTTATAATCCTTACTAATATTATAAAGGCGGAAGTGTGTGTATGTATGTTTGTCCGTCATTCACGTCGAAACGGAGCGACGGATCGATGTTATTTTTGGCATAGAGATAGTTTATGGGCCAGAAAGTGATATAGACTACTTTTATCCCGAAAAAGTGCTCAGTTCCCGAGGGCCCAGCGCGCGCTTACCGAATTCTACGCGAACGAAGCCGCGGGAAAAATCTAGTTAATATTATAAATACGAAAGTGTGTGTGTTTGTATGTTTGTGTGTATGTTTGTACATCTTTCAGTGATTTTTTGGATAGAGATAGTTTACGTAGTAAGGCTACTTTTATCCTTGAAAAAAAAAAGAGAGAACAGCGCGCGACAACCGAATTCCATGCGGGCGAAGCGGTTATAGGTTATTAGCTTTTGCCATCAGTCTTAAATCGTCTGTGTCTGTTTTTTGTTTAGTAGTATTATTTACCCTGGTAAGAGCACTTAATAAATCATCATCACGATATGAAAAGCCCAGCGCTTGTCGGTGGAGTGTGATCTCATTTCCGTATACCTCTCTGTCGATGCTTTGAGCTCCTGATCAGGCTTGCCAGGTGTACCGTATTTTACCAAACAATGTCAAAGCACTTAAAAATGTCAAAAAAATCTACCACCGGTTCGGAAAAATCCCTGTCGAAAAGGATACGGCAAGAAATTCAACGAGGTATTTTTTAATTTTTCCTGCTTCATAGGTAAACGGGGCATAATATATTGTAGAACATACAATTTCCATAGCTTACGTCCATGTTTGCTTGTGTGGAATCTTTCAACTTAAATTCGAGGTGGACATCTTCAACCGATTGAGCTGAAGTTTTCCACGCATATGTATAAATCTGATGACAATGCAATATTATTACGACATGGAGTTGATCTGATGATAAAGCTAGCGGGTAAAGCTCGTAGTTAATTTCAAATGTAATTCCGCACATGGATTTCGAAAAACTCAGAGGTGCGAGCCGGGGTTTGAACCCATGACCCTCTGCTTGAGAGGCGATAGGTCAAATCACTAGGCCACCACGGCTTTCATTTATTTTAGCGCCATTTAGTGAGTAAATATTATAATCTCCAACATTCAGGGGGCTACTACGAAATTTGAAAATCGAAGTTCGTATCGCACCGTCCCTCTCACTTTCGTATTAAATAATATTAGCGTCAGCGGGGCGGCTAGATACAAAAGTTCGAATTTTGTGGTCCTTTACCGTCATGTTTCCTTTAGACAGACTTCACTACTTCTTCTTCTTTCACTCCCCATGCTGGACAGAGTTCTCTCTATTGTGCCCACGGATTGTGCCAAACCCCATAATTGTATTATTAAGTTTACTAAATAGATATCTACTTTTCACAGGCAGTTATTTCCAGTACCAAATACAACACCAAAGGATTCCTATATGGGTTTATTGAACCATGGCTCAAAGAAGGACTTCTATTAAGCGATGGTATACAACACTGAAATTTTAATAGTTATTTATGCAACTGTACCATAATAAGGGCCATTGAGACACGAGTGCGAGACCTACATAATAGATACGCATGAGTGTCTCAATGGCTGATTATGAATAGTTGCATACGTTACGTTTTCTACGACCTAAAACATAAACAATTAATAAATAATGAATACTTACATAACGGACAATAGATGATTTTTTTGATTTTAACACGTTCATTGCCAAGGTCCAAAATCCAGAACTAGTCCAGATGGCCAAAATAAAAAAAAACATTTAATTTGATTCCTCACCTGGCGGTTCGGCCATCAATGAAACGAGGCCAGGATGGCGATTACTGGTCGAAACTAAAACCAAAACTAAAACCAGAAGCCAATATGCTGCGGCCGCAATTTTGTGGCTCGAACAATATTGTAGGGGAAAATCACGCGACGTCGCGTGACTGGCCACATCGTATATACAGCCGCTTCACGCGACGTCGCGTAATGTGGCAATGAACGTGTTAAAGGTAGCAAATTACTGTTCACTTCCATTGCCGGCTGTTTTATTTCTGGCGGCGTCATCATTTCTGCATCGCTTAATTCACCAAAGTCACACATTCTCACAGATAAAAAGTCGTTTAAATAGTGATTACTCTTTTAAGTACTTATTTCTTTTAATTTTCAAGAACTCCGTGCAAAAGCAAAACAAATCCCGCTATTTTGAAACGTTTTTTTCACTAATTACAACATTAGAATGGATCCGGGAACTTTTTCGTATACAGCCAAATGAAATAATCTTGAAATATTAAAATTTAATAATAACTGTAAAATTCTGTTCGTTAAATTGCCTTTTTTTATTCTAGTTTTAATTTACAAAAGCGCTGCGCTCAGTCTGACTGAAACGAAACGCTGCCTGCAAAGGTATTGGCTATGGTCTGCGCGCGCAATTAGTGTCAATTTGAACTCGCCAGAAGAAGGCACATTTTATTTCAACATTTTTATTAATTAATAAATAAAACTACTACTTCAAGAAAAGATTTTAGCTGTGCTGTGTTAAACTGCAATATTGTGTGTGCTCCGTGCGTACGTGACTTTTTAAGACATTTAGATGACCTAAGCCTGGACTACTAAAACTAACGCAGCAGCGGCTATCGCAGAGGGAAGGCATGGTAAGTCTTTTGTGGTTAATCTAGAATAGGAAAGGCAGTATTAACCGAAAGCCCATCTTTCTGGGTCTAGTTTTTTTAGGTAATTTAAATTCTTCATACAGTCCATTTTTGCTTCGAAAACTTCTTTCCGTGGTTCCGTGACGCCACAAATTCATTTATTGTCCCTTATGTAAGTACGAGTATTATTCAATAATTGACAAGATTTAATATTTCTAAGACTATAATTTGATTCGTTCTCTGTATTCTGTCTGGAAAGAAAAAGGTGCTGATGTTTTTAAAATTTTGCCACGATTATTATAGTACATTACTGCAGAGTCCAGTAAGTAAGCCATCCTGGACGAGTAGAAGTTTGATGGCCGAACCGCCAGGTGAGGCCATCAATGAAACGAGGCCAGGATGGCGATTACTGGTCGAAGCTTGTATAGTGCTTTTCTCAAAAATAAAACAAAAAATGGTTTCCATTTGATAAATTTCTAATAACAATTCATATACTTACTTATCTCTCTGGATTGGGGCAGCAGCAAGTTGTTTTTTGCTAATTCGGCCTCCGCTTTTATATCAGGTGTGCCGCCTATACAATATCAGAATCTTCAGATCTCATACTTGGGCAATTCACTGAATAAGATTTTTACTTACAATCCGTGAGCTTTTAGAAAACCCTTCGGGTTTCGGGGGAAATCGGAAGAATTCGTTAGTAGAAAATGACGATTGTCTTTTTGACTCAGTAGCAATCCATCACGCGTAGAGTGCACTCGTTGTGTTTTCATTGATGTATATAGAGCAGTTAAAACCACTAATTGCATATATTTATTTAGGTAGTTTGTTATTTTTCGGAAATTGATTTCCACGGCGAGTCAACTTAAGCAGGGTATGTCTGTAAATAGCCAATCACTGGAAATTGATTACAATATATTTATAAATATTTTGTATATAAGTTGAATTTTTTAAGAAAAAAGTGGTCGCAAATATTTTAATAAGGTACTAGACCGTGTTATAGAAGCAACGGGGATTTCGAAAAGTGCATTAAAAAAAATAAAACGAAAGCAGACCAAAAAAATTCATTTGACGTATCCAAGAGAAGTAGATACAGTATAACAACAGCTCTATATAATTCCAAACAAAAGTACTGTGTTGAGGCGGGGTGTTCTCAATTTAAATTGACGATGGAAGAATTCGAAAATGCTGATTTTGTTTTATTTGTATCATGACAAAAAGTCATATTGTAGTAAAATTAGAAAAAGATTAAGAAGCGTAATATTATTATAGTAAGGTTCATTTTGTACTGATGGTTATTCTTTACATAACTTTTTACGGTATCTTTGAAAAGTTTTGCAAGTTGATAACAGAACAGAACCGCGTATTACGATCGCGTGTCATCGTCAATACCCGAAGCATGCTTCTAAAATCCGAAGGTTTTTTTAAGATCTCACGGACTGTAATAAAAAATTCTAATAAGAAATATTTCCAAAATGTCACAAAACGAACGTAATGAACGAAATTCCCGCTTATTTTACTTTTTTTCTTTTTTTTTTCTTTTTAAGTCGCAAGATCAATCATAACACCAACCTAATAAAAAAATACTGTGTTGATTGCAATCTTAAATTAAATTCCTATTACTCAAAAAATATGTTTATAATGAATAAGCTAATTGTAATAGTGAAATTAAAATTCTAATGAATTACATGACAACAAAATATTTCCAAACATTTGTTAAAATTTCCCGCTTTTTATTAAAGTATAGAACCTCGTTGCACTAAACGAACGCCGCTGCTCGTGTTTTTTTTTTAATAAAAGCGTTCTTATACTGCCTGCCTCTTACGAGTTGGAATAAATATTTGTTAAATTAAATGAATTTGCAAATAATCGATTTACATTTATGTTTTAAAGAATATAAATTCTAATAAAATCATATTTAAAGATATAATAACATTTATAATTAATTATACGTTTGTTGTTCAACCTTTTTAATGACCGTAAGATGAGGCTCTTTGCATAACCTCTATAAAAAAAAAGTTAAAATAACAATAATTTTATGGGATTTGTATCGTACTTACTGGACACTTCTGCATTCTTAATTCAAAACCTTTCTACTTACTGGACACTTGTGATCTTCGTCCGGTATCATTAACTTACTGGAGACTTTTTGAAGATGTAATGGCGACTTTACGTATCATTTTTGAGAAAATTTATTCATTACAATTTTCTTAAGATGTGCTTATTCTAAAAGGGCATAACTCCAAAACTACCACACAATAATATAGATCCATTACTTTTGTCGAGTCTCTATTAAGTTTAATAAAAAAAGATCACGTAAATCGGTAAATCTAACGTAGACGTTGTCAAAATTATGACAACTCCTTTTTCTGGTGAAAAAGACAAAGGAAACACTATTCTGTGGTAGTGTTGGCAAATTCAGATATATTTTTCAATTTATTGCATTTTTTTAAATATGGAGAAATAATAAAATAAATGTTTTCCCATGTTCAGGAGTCAAAACTCTATGGTTGGCAAGACATGCAAAACTAAGGCTGTCTTATTGGATCAAAAGTATTGAACCGTAAAGCTTAAACCAGGTTTAACGACTGAACAAATTTTAATATTTTAGACCTTCGTGATTTTCACTCATTGTTAATGTATCACAAACAGTTTACTCGCGACCAGGGCCACTGTAATGTGGTCGAAACGTCGAGGTAAAAATTACTCTTTTATTTAGCGTGATAAGTCCTGTTTGTGGTATTTTAACTATGAACTATTTTTTTTCCAGGTTTAGGGTTTGTTTAGGCTATTTTTTTTTGTTACAGGCGCAAAATGGCATCAGCGTCGGAAGATTCTGACGCCAACTTTTCATTTCAATATTTTACGCCATTATAATGTAATATTGGAAGAAAATTCTAGAAAACTGGTCGAAGAACTGGCCGCAGAAGTAGGCAAAGATTATACTGACGTGGCAACTTACATCACACAATTTACTCTGCATTCTTTTTGTGGTAAGCACATTGAATCATTATAAGTACGATTACCATCTACATTGATCACCACGTTAGTTAACTTGAGAATGAAGTGATACAGGTAGTTAAATTACGAACAAACAATATAATCTCATTGAACCACCTTTATAAGTGTTGGTTACTAAGAATTTCTTTGTTTCAAATGTCAGTAATGATCTAAATTATAGAGACGGCTATGGGTGCTCAACTAGACAAAGACACAAGCCAGGTCGGACGCAGTTATAACGATGCCATTATTAAACTACGAGTATATGGTCTATATAGAGCACAGAGGATTTGGCTGTACCCCAACATCATATTCTCATTAACTAAAATAGGCAAAAAACAACAGAGAATTATAAATCTAGTAAAATCTTTTCGCAATAACGTCATCGATATAAGAAGAGAGTCGGAAGAATTAAAAAATATACTCCTTGATGCAACTAATAACAATGAAGAACAAGAAATATCGATATCAAGAAAAAAAAGGTTGGGGATGTTAGACCTTCTACTCCAAGCTGAAAGAGAAGGCATTATTGATGCAAACGGTATTGGCGAGGAAGTGGATACATTTATGTTTGAGGTGCGAAATATATGTTTTTTTTTCATCATGCAACATTTCATTAACAATGATTCGAAATATTAAATCTTCATTTGATTTTAGGCTCATGCGACGACGTCCACGGCTCTACAATTCACTTTGATGCTTTTGGCAAATTATCCAGATGTTCAGGTAACTAAACCTCATGTTATCATTGCAGTTTTGATTTTTCTGTATGTGTTTTTTTTTTATTGGATACCGATACGGTACTTTCAGAATAAAGTCGTTGCAGAATGTAATGAAATATTCAAATCTCCCACACAACAAGCAACCATGAGCGACTTGACACGGATGAAATATCTGGAATGTTGCATCAAGGAGTCACTGAGGCTATATCCGCCGGTGCATTTCATAATAAGGAAGCTTAAGACATCCTTGAAACTGAGTAAGTAAATACTCATGTTCTACCCAAATACTCATGTAGTAGGTAAGTACCTTTTTAGGGTTCCGTGGCCAAATGGCAAAAAACGGAACGCTTATGGATTCGTCATGTCTGTCTGTCTGTCCGTCCATATGTCACAGCCACTTTTTTCCGTAACTATAAGAACAATACTGTTGAAACTTGGTAATTAGATGTATTCTGTGAACCGCATTAAGATTTTCACACAAAAATAGAAAAAAAACAATACATTTTGGGCGTTCCCTTAGAACTGAAACTAGAATTTGTTTTCATTATTATTATTATTATTATTTGTGGGGTATCTATGGAGAGGTCTTAGAAAATAATATTGAGGTTTCTAATATCATTTTTTCACTTTCAAAGTGGTAAAATGTGTATCACCCTCCCCCCCTGTAACTTCTCAAATAAGAGAATGATAAAACTAAAAAAATATATATGATGTACATTACCATGCAAACTCCCACCGAAAATTGGTTTTAACGAGGTCTAGTAAGTACTTTTTTAATACGTCATAAATCGTAAACCGCAAATTTAAATTTCATTCAATCAACTCAAATATAAACACCGATCAAAGTTACAACGAACTACAAGAACTTTTATATTATGTTACTTGCTGCTACGGAACCCTTCATGGGCGAGTTTATTCTCTCTTATAATAATTGTTTGCATAAGTATTGTCATCTCATTAGAGTTTTTATATATCGACGATCAAAACAAAAACTCAAAGGTCACTGCCAGTTACAACATGTCATCTCTATCTACCTACATGTTTATGTTTATTATGTTAAATTGTTCTGAGGGTAAAGCGAGTGGACTCTAAGCGTCAGTTAGTGAGAAGCATCAAAATCTCATGACAATTTTGGTGGTGGTTCTTGAGTGGCGCGGGAGATAGGGGTAAGGTTAGGGCTAGGGCAAATATTCGAGCGTTATGACCGCGCGGTCAAACGTCATTGGCGTCCCACGTTTATATAGCACAACGGAAAGACACGTCACAAGAATTTTAATCACGCTAAATTAAAATTCAGTATCGGTTTTGTTTTAATTTTTCATAAAAAAACAACTGGGCATCACCCCTTTTAATAATACCTGCAAAGACACCAATGACAAAAAAAACGCTGAATATTCACCCGTTAGTGGTTTAAGGTTAGAGTTACGGCTCAAATCAAACACCAAAAAACATCGTCGTTCTAACTCGATCGAAGAAATGGCAGCGGCGCTGGAGAAAGTAATTAATAAGTACCTAACATATCACCAGTATTTATCAATAAAAAAAAATCAATCAATAATCTGAACAAGTGCGTAGTAAGTAATTATTTAGTAAAAATGAATCAGTTACTAGACTAAGGTAGACTACTAAAACTATGAACATTTTTTTGTAATAAATATTGGTGTGTAGTGTGTACTTTGATAAAAGTTATACTTTAATTTTTTTTTAACTTTATTTTAATTTTTTAATGGCTAACTACTAGCATTTAAACTAGGCAGTGCCTGTGTCTTAAATGCCAGTTGCAATAAATGCCATTTATATTGTTTTATAAAGGTACGGGCGGCCACGAAGTGCCAGCAGGAGCAGACTGCGTTATCATGATTTGGGAGCTGCAGCGGCGAAGTGACCAATTTGTTGATCCGCTCGAGTTCCATCCAGAGCGATTTATGAAGGAGCCGACTTGGCACCCGTATGCCTTTATCCCTTTCAGCGCAGGACCTAGAAACTGTATAGGTATGGCATAGTTACATTCACCCTTTTTTTGGGTTCTCTACCTCAGAACTCAAAACGGAACCCTTATGAATTGAGTTAATCTTATTGTCTGGTTATCACAGCCAAATTGCTCCGAATATTATATACTATTTGTTTTAACATATTTAAATGCTAAACTGACGGAACTACAATCCTTCCTACTGTTACGAAAACTATCGATACTAAGGTAGTACCTAGTGCTTAGTGTCAATAGCATTAAACGTTACGAACTGAAAGTCTTATTTGAATTTTAAAATATAATTTATTCAACACTTGGAGTGTTACTTTCCGACTCTGACTAACAATCTTGCAAATTAATAATATGTTCGTTTATTTTACCGCTTTCATTTTTACCGATAACCCTCACCTCTAGCAATTGCGGCCTGTTGAAACAATATTGTAAAGGCGCTCATTAAAGAAAGTAAGTTAATATAACACGGTGCCCACACAGTAACTTAACAATTTGTTAGCAAATTTGAGTTACAATATTCGAAGTTTAAATGTGGTTTAATTTTTTCAAGCATTAACATCTTTGTTGGAAAAAAATAAAAAAATAGTTACTGCCTCACAAAGTTACATTTGTATCATGTGTCATTTGAATCATCTTAGAACAAATAGAGTATAAAGGATATACGCAATATTTGATACACATGCATTTTTGTGACCCAACGTGTAAAAAAAAATAGTGGTCTAATGAAAATATATTAATTTTATACCTGGGTCATTTTTGGGGGAAAAAAAGTTATACCAGTTTACGATATATCAAGTAAAACGGCTTGTTTTAATCTCAACATTTTTCAACACAGTAAAAATGTGTCATTTCCCCTATCCCTATCGGAAAATAGTATATTTTTTATCGAGAGACTAAAATAAGCCAATACATACCCGAGGCTGTTAGCCACCCGAGCTTTAGCGAGGGTGGCTATTTAGCCGAGGGTTTGTATTGACTTTTAGTCTCGTGGTGAAAACTCTATTTTTCACTTTGATTGCGAGAAAAAAATAGTCAGTTTGGTATAAAGAGATTAAATCAAAAATATAAATAAATCTTTCTAGATTCCGGCGACAGAAAATTATCAATTATGTCTTTTGCTCTTATTATTATTTTCCTTGATTGCTCGACATCATAATTTTCGCTATCACTTGACGACATTGTGAGAATAATCAATTTATTTTAATCGTTTACGATTTACGCTCTACAACAATGTCAAAGTTTTCGCGGTAAGTATTTTTTTCCAAGACACAGACATAGCAAAATTGCATCGATGAAATGGTCCATACACAAACGGAAAAATAGAATGGCGCCACCTTCTATGCGGAATAAGCAAGAACTAAGACCACGTAGACTAAAAACGTAACATTTTCGTCATTAAAATGGTCCACACACAAACTTATTTTTTGCAAGTAACTGGCTGTTTGAGTTTATCTAAGTCACTCGAAGTAAATTAAAAAATTAATTACTTTTACTCCCTAGGGAGTAAAGTGCTCACTTTACTCCCGTCTCGTAAGGCTACATTGACCCACTTTTAGAGCATGAGAAGTGAAAACATTTTTTCTACATCTACTATTATTATTTGTTATGAAACAAACAACAAATAAGTATGAAAATTTCGAAAGATTTAGGTACTTACTGTATTGTATCTCCAGTTTAAGTCTAAGATTTGATAGAAAATAACTAATAACAATAATTTCCCTAACACACATCACATTAATACCTATGAGTGTGGTCATTATGTCCAACTAGTGCAACACTCCGATTTGCGCATGATTATTTTTTTCAAGACCTGATGTTAGACAAATTTTGTTACGAAAGTCAATCTTATAAG
This sequence comes from Choristoneura rosaceana, assembly GCA_037349165.1. NCBI lineage: Eukaryota > Metazoa > Arthropoda > Insecta > Lepidoptera > Tortricidae > Choristoneura > Choristoneura rosaceana. The sequence goes on from JAZBNJ010000026.1 coordinate 8,685,764, forward strand.
AAAGCAATTAGGAAATCATCTTTCGTTACAGGTCAAAAATTTGCAATGAACGAGATGAAGTTCGCTTTGTCAGCAGTCCTGAGGAATTATAAGCTGCTACCTGTGACGACGCCACAAAACATAGTCTTTATCACAGACTTCATACTTCGCCCCACCGAACCTATTAAAGTAAAGTTTGAAAAAAGATGTTAGTAGATAGTAACAAGTCTAAGTGAAGCGACAAGTGAGAAAAAAGCGAATGAGAGAGGAGTGAGCTAGGATACGTCTTCGCAAGAAACATTATAGGCACAGTCAAGTGCAGAAATATGTTACTACGGCCTTATTACGTCGGAATAAGAACCTGTGGTCCATATTTTTGCACTGGACTGTACATGCACCCTTTGCCTTATTTGCTATCACTTAATATACGCTTTATTTATTATTACATTTATAACTGAGGGTGATAAACAGTTATCGAGTATGGATAAAGTACCAATAACCCCGATTTAAATGGATTTGTTACGGAACCACAGCACTGGTAAAATAATTACAGGTTGATATATTGTTATATTATCATTGTGATTATGCCCCAGGGGTGGGATTAATTACGACTTATTGTCTAAAAGTACGGTGTAAAAATTAAGACATTATAATTTTTTATATAATTATTTACCTTTATGTGTATAAATTAATAAAATATATTTGCCATATATTTGTTTTTTTCTACTAGTGTTGCCAGCCGTCCTGTTTTCCCAGGACATGTCCTGCTTTCTGGGCTGTTCTGAGCAGGGGCTGGATAGTTTTAGGAAGAGTGCTGGGCTTATAAAGTGCCCGGGTAAGTCCAGGTTAAAAAATAATGTTACAAAAAGTGTTTGTCTTAGATTTCTACTCGTATAAGTAGTTAGTACGTAGAGTTAGTCAGATTATTTTATTAAAAATATGATTATTATTAGTTGATTTTTATTTAACCTATTTTTAGGGTTTCGTACCAAAATGGCAGAAATGGAACCCCCATAGTTTCGCCATGTCTACCTCTCTGTCCGTCCGCTAAGTACAGTAGATTGACTCAGCGGTATTCTTGAAATTTGTAACCTACGGCTGGGCGGAGCGCTATGCTATATGAAAGTTAACTTCAAATTGTTTAATATGTGTGTCTAGAGGAACCAGATTCTTTGCCGCTCTATTATTATTATTATTACACTAAATTTAAAAATATTATTTAAAATTCTCCGAAGTGATGATATCGACTATGTACATACTATATACTCATGTTTCCTACACGTAACTACTATAACGATATTGCTTGTAGGTAGGTAGGTGTCTTATCTATTATTTTTTATTTTTATTTTTATATACTACTAATTTACAACTATACCTAATACAAATAATACGTACTTAAGTACGAGTACGTGTAGGTACGTAAAAGGTGATCATGCAGTGTGCGTGCGACGGGCGCGTGCGTACCGGCGCCAACCGGCGCGCACACATTTAAGCCGCGCGATGTACTTTTGCTCCAAGTGAACCTACTTATTTTCTCTTACTATGGCGCTAGGGTTGGCATCTACAAAAAGTAAAACAGCCGTGTAGATTTTTAATGTACGTGTTGGAATAAAACATGTGAATTTTATGATTAAATTATAAGTTGGTAATAGAAAAAAAATGCGTCTATTCCGGCAAGTTCAAAACGACTTGTTGTTGAATTTTATCACATAATAATATTATAAACGTTCCGTTTCTTGCACGATAGTCTTTAGCTCTGCCGTTTTAGGTATTTTATAGGAAGACATTTCTGTTTTAAACAAATTAGGAAAAGCATTTTTTTGTTTTTAAATTATGGTATGAAAAATAGCAAGGTAATCTTACTTTTATTAGTTATAATATTGATAGTTTGTAAAGTCTGTATGTTTGTAACCTACCTCTTCACGTCTGAACTGATTTAGGAGAAATTCGGTATACAGATAAGTAGTACAAGAATACTGGGGAAGGACACGGGTAAATTGCCGCGAGATAGCGATAAACGAATTCATTCTTCTAATTCGCATTGGTTTGATTTTAGAGATAGAACATGACGATAAATTAATTGTCGAAGATAGTAACGTTGTGTTTCACGATAGGCTGAGATCAGTTCCAGACGGACGAAGTCGCAGGCACTGGTAGTTGTAATTTAATGCGTGGCAAATATAAGATAAACTTTATCGGGCATTCATGGTCATTTCCTACAAAGTTCAATAGTACAATATCACTAGTCGTAAGACTAGTACATATATTTCGTTGTGAAACAATCAGTATATACTCGTAATTTACTGAATAATTTTATTGGCTGGGAAAATCATGTGGATATATTTAGTTGGAGTGGCATTAGCTGCTTACTTCTTAAACCAATGGATACGAAGTAATGATAAATATGAGAAGATTCCTGGCCCAAAAGGACTCTACATTTTAGAAAATGCGCTCGAAGTTGTTATGGATCCAGGTCGGTAATCATCTTATTACAGTCGCCGTTATAAGTAAGCATTGGAGCTGCTTAGGCCAACCAAAAATACTTGAACACACACTTATGCGATTAACAATACAATTGTTCTGATGTTTTTCACCACCTTATAATAACTCGAATGATTATGATGGCGACTATTCGACTATGCAGTAGAGTTGATAAACTTATAAGCAAAAATTTGATCAAAAATATCTGAACACGCTTCTACGCCGTTAACAATGGAGTCGTGTTCAGATATTTTTGACAAAATTTTTGCTCACAAGTTTATTAACGCGACGGTACCTAATGAAAGTAGTTTGCTGATTTATAGGATAAAAACTTATGTCAATATTTTTACATCTTGTTTTATTACAGTTAAGTTGTTCTATTATTTCAAAAAACTGTCCGGCTCCTTTAAACAGTTTTACAGAATAAAGCTTGGGCCCAAGAAAATTATACTAATACTAAATCCAGAGGACACAGAGGTATGAATCAATTTCGATTTATCTTTAATGATTTATGTTAGCCGCATTTGCTGTCAAATATTATAAACTGTATAATTATAAAGTGCATGTATAAAAATCACTATGATTTAAGTCGTAAATAAGAAACTAATACCCTATAATCAAAGCAGTTAATTTGCTTTTTTGGTGCTTTTTATGTTTATACCTTGGTATAATAATAAATAAATAAATTCATATATTTCGGGCAACTTGGCCCATATAATAAATTACTTGGCTACTATTACTTGGCTGTCACCGTGAAGAGAATTAGGATGCATTTGATGAATTTAGTTTTTAGCTGTAAATTTCTACCTATATTTCATTCACTGTCAAACCGCAAAAGAAAACTAATAGTAAAACTTTTCTTTGCACGCGGCTAATCAACATAATGTATTTACAATACAGTCCAATAAATTACATTTCATGTAGATTTTAGTAGAAACTTTTCGTTTAATATGTTTTGTAATTCTGAAAATATTACCCTGAAATTACTTTTTTTGCAGACCGTTATTTCGAGTACGAAATACAACAGCAAAGGATTTCTTTACACGTTTCTAGAACCATGGCTCAAAGAAGGACTTCTATTAAGCGATGGTAAACACTCGCCTTTTTTTTCTTTATCAGGACATATTAGTTTTCCGCGTACTTCCACGTACCGTTAATTTATTTGTAATATTAAAATTTGAGATTATTAAGTACCTGTCCGAAAGCTAACTTCTACAAACGAGACAATATTATTATGTTTTAGGTGCAAAATGGCATCAGCGACGGAAGATTCTGACCCCAACTTTTCATTTCAATATTTTACGCCATTTTAATGTAATATTGGAAGAAAATTCTAGAAAACTGGTCGAACAACTGGCCGCAGAAGTAGGCAAAGATTACACTGACGTGGCAACTTACATCACACAATTTACTCTGCATTCTATTTGTGGTAAGCTTACGACCGTTATACGATAATGTTTATTTACAATTTGTATATTAGATCACTAATAATAACTTAGGTGAAAGATTACGTTAATAGTATATAAACATCATAATTATAATCTTAATAAGTAATTCACGTGAACTCCGGTGACATCGCAACCTAGAGTAGGTCTTGTTCTGTCATCAAAGAACCTCTGGTCTATGTTCTGCGATGGGTGCCCTCTATTTCGCATACTTTTTAATGTCCGAAACTGATTACGCGTAACAGGTTTCGCATAATTTATTTACGCCGGATCTTAAACTTGCCGAAATTTAGTTCGGCATAATTCTGTATAAGCCGAATAATGGTTTAGCCGAATTCATTTAAGCATAATATTAACATGGCTGAATTTTATTATGCATAATCTTGTTTAGCAGTCGTCGTCGTCGACAGTCACTCGCAAGAGGGCGTTAGTAGTTCTAAGCCATACATAGAATTTGAAAGATAACAACAAATCTATTAATAATCATGGAGGAGATCTTGAGTGCACTCAGTAAAATACAAAAAGAATTAGACGAACAAAAGACAACGATTTTAAAAAATGGAGAAAAAGTCACGCAACAAGTTACACAGAACATAAACACTATAATGGAAGAAAAATTTAAAGTATGGGAAGAAAAATTCGAAAATCTTAGGGAAAAGATGGAGAATCAAGAGAAAAGGTTATATTTTATAGAAAAACAAGCTAGGCAGAGGAATATTGTATTTTTTGGCTTGGATGATACTGAGACATCATATTCGAATTTGGAGTCAAACATTGTCAACTTTGTGGCACAATATTTTTCTATAAAATTGGATCGCAGAGATATACAAGAAATAATAAAAATGGGAAAAAAAGGGGATAAGCCGCGGCCAACTGTCGTTACATTTTCTACACTGGGCACAAAAATAGAGATACTCCAAAAAAAAAACGCCCTAAAAGACACTCAATATTATATCAAACCTGATTACCCCAAAAATATATTAGAAAAAAGAAAGGCATTACAAGAACAAGTGAAGCTGGAGAGAGAAAAAGGAAATTTGGCAATAATTAAATACGACAAAATAATAATACTACCCAAAAAAGGCCACACAGCAGAAAACAAAAAAAGGAACCTTTCTAATTCTCCTGAAAACCACAATTTCCCTAGAACTGAGCAAAAGTCGCACGTTAGTAAGAAAAACAAAACGCAGACACCAACACATAGATCATCAAGCATATCGGAGGGTGTTCTGAAACCAGGCATGCTCCACTTTCTAACCAACATAAATCCTAACAACAACCAAAACAAAACCACGGGTAAATAGCAATTACCAAGCCCCTCTCACACGGAAAACGCATTCAATACTCAAGCACGTAAGAAAACCCATCTTCCAAGCCGGCCGGTCACCGTGGAAGAGTACGACCAAAACCCTCCAAGGAATAAAGTAAACTCACCAACACAACTATACATAATGACATATAACGTCAGATCTCTTTCATCGTATGAACGCTTAATTGAACTTACCGAAGCACTTCAAGAAATAAAATACGATATTATAGGCTTAGCAGAAACGAGACGCACTGGAACCAAAATAGAAGAATACGATGAATTTATACTATGCCATACCGGACATACACCTGGAATGTATGGGGTAGGATTCCTTATAAAGAAACTTTACAAAAACAATATAGAAAGCTTTATTGGTCTCACTGAAAGGGTCGCATTATTAAACATGAATTTCGAAGGGAACTGCCTATCAATCATACAAGTGTACGCACCCACAGAACAGGCAAGCGAGGATGAAATAAACTACTTCTATAAAACGCTACACGATGCATTAGACTCGGCGCACAAAGACTACATATTAATGGGAGATTTAAATGCTAAAATAGGTCATCCAAAACCAGAAGAATACCTGATCATGAAACCTAATGGCTACGGCGTAAGAAATGCAAGAGGTCAAAGATTTATCGATTTCGCGGTGGAGAATAAAATCTCTATTATAAACACATTTTTTAAGAAAAAAATAAAAAAGAAGTGGACTTGGAACTCTCCAGACAAAAAACATCAAAATGAAATCGATTTTATAACTTCAAATCGACCACATATATTTAAAAATTTTGAAATACTTAACGTAAACTACCCTTCTGATCACAGACCGCTAAGAGCCACAATAATACTCACAAACATGAAAAAAAGCAGAATAAAATATAAGAACGGGCGAAATACGACACCATTGAGTGACGTTGAAAAAAATAAATACATAGAAAACCTCTCTTCCGAGGACTCACGTCGTCTCCTGGACTATAAAGAAAACACATCAGTACAGCAATACTACAGGAACATAATTAAAGCAATAACGGAAAGTCTAGCCAAAGCTCGATCTACCCCATCACAGAAGCACATAAAAACCCACAAAGTACTGTCTGAACGTACAATAAGACTTATGGAGAGAAGAAAAAAGCTGCAGAAAAGCAAACACAAAACTCGCTCAATAAAAAATGAAATATCAGCCCTATATAAATTGATAAGTAAATATATTAAACAAGACTACGCCAACCATCGCTCGTCCACTCTAAATAAACATCTCAGTCAGACTGGCAGTACAAAAAAGGCTTACAAAGAGCTAATGACTAACAAAACCTGGATCGATGGGCTTAAAAAAGCTGGAAAAAATATACAAAACCGTCACGACGTCATTACGATTGCAACAAACTTTTACAAAAATCTTTATAGCGCAGAAAGCTCAATTAACGATTTTAAACAAAGCGACGAACAACTCCATACAAAAGAAAACTATGTTACTCAGATCGAGGTAGAGGAAGTTGTACTGCAATTAAAAAAATTAAAATCAGATAAAAGTCCTGGCTCGGATTCAATTACGAATGAAATCATAAAGAGTGCCCTCACAATTTTGGCTCTACCCCTAACCCAGCTGTTCAATCGCATAATAGAAACTGGCGAGACACCTGTAGAATGGTCCAAATCTGACATCATACTAATTTATAAAAAAGGAGACCCAAATGATATTGCCAACTACAGGCCTATAAGTCTACTACCGTGCATCTATAAAATACTTTCGACAATTATAAACCAGAGAATAAGAGCAACATTAGAAGCAAACCAACCAGTTGAACAAGCGGGCTTCAGAAAAGGCTACTCTACTGTCGACCATATACATACCTTAGAGCTCTTAATAGAGAAATTTCAAGAGAAACAACGCCCACTGTACATCGCTTACATCGACTACCAAAAAGCTTTTGACACGATATCGCATGAAAGTATCTGGGAAACTTTGAAAGCTCAAAAAGTACAAAGTAAATACATACATGTCATCCAAAGCATTTACACCAATTGCCAAAGCAGAGTGAAATTGGAGTCAACTGGTCCATGGTTCCCCATTAAAAGAGGCGTACGACAGGGGGACCCTTTATCACCAATTCTATTTATAGCCATATTAGAATTCATTATGAACCAACTTGATTGGAGTAACTATGGTGTAAGAATTGGAAATAAATGCTTAAACCATCTCCGTTTCGCAGATGACCTGGTACTGCTATCCGAAACAAGTACCCAGTTACAACATATGATAGAATCGTTGAACATCGCGAGCAAACAGGTAGGTCTAGAAATGAACCTCGCTAAAACGATGTTGATGACAAACAGCTCCATAAAAAAGATAACCGTGGGAAGCGAACCTTTACAATACACTGATCAGTACATTTACCTCGGTAAACAAATTAGTTTTGACAGGAAAAACAACGAGCTGGAAATAGAGCGTAGAATACAAATTACCTGGAACAAATACTGGAGCTTAAAAGAGATATTTAAAAGCAACTTACCAATCAATATCAAAACAAAAGTATTAAATTCATGCCTCCTACCGAGTCTGACGTATGCTTGCCAAACGTGGAAGTTTACTAGGAGAATAAAGAACAAAATAATCACTTGTCAGCGAGGAATGGAGCGAAGTATGTTGAAAATTAAAAAGATAGAAAAAATAAGACACACGAAGATACGAAATACCACAAAATCCATCGATGCTTTATCACACGCCCTAGCTTTAAAATGGAAATGGGCTGGCCATGTAGCACGTCTTCAGGATCAACGTTGGACCAAAAAAATAACAACATGGAATGGACCACAAGGGAAACGAAAAAAAGGGAGACCCTACTCAAGATGGGAAGAAGATATTATAAAGACCGGGGGCCCTGATTGGTTTCAATTAGCCCATTCAAGAGAGAGCTGGCTAGCTTTGGAGGAGGCCTTCACCTGTAGAGGGGTTCTTGCAGAAACTTAATAGTAAACAACAAACTAACAATACTAACAATAAAACATTATAAAATAAGTAAGTATACTAACACTATTCACAATAAATACATAGTAATAAAGTAGATAAAATGTTAAATATCTTTAAGGTTGCAAGAAATAAAAGGCTTTTTTATTTTTATTTTTTTATTTTTATTTTTATTTTTATTTTTTTATTTTTTATTAATCTTGTTTAGCATATATGTAATTTAGCCGAATTTTGATAGGCCGAAATCCTGTCGAAATCAAAATAGAAAAATAGGTTATTAGGTTAGTTTAGATAGAATTGTATTTGTAATCGAATGACCAGCCACCAGTAAAAGAGGCATGAGCATAAAGCGGAGGAAGGGGGGGCGAGCCCCCGCAATAAAGAAAACCAAGGTAACATGATTGCTCAACTATAGGTTAGGTTAGTATTTTGTCAAGGCGCGAAGCGCCTTAACTAGGTGGAATAGGAGCTCCGCGAAGCGGAGCTCCGTCGACTTCGTCTCAGAGTCGTTAAATTCATATGAATATTTGCTTTCCAGACAAAAAATTAGTGTTACATTAAGTATGCGAAAGTAACTTTCTGCGTAAGTAATTTTCTGCCTAAACAATATTCGGAACTCACAAATTATGCGTGAAGCCTATTCGGCTTACATTGGTTATGCGTAAAAGAATTCGGCGTAAACTGTTATGCGAAAACAGTTTCGGCATAAGTACTATTATGCGTAAACAGATTATGCAATATAGAATTATGACATAAAAAATTATGCGTAAGCAGGGGGAACCTTCTGCGATAGCCAGACTGCTAACTGGGGCTCTTATAAATCATTAAAGATTCACACTTCTCACTTCCTCTCTCATCCTCTCATGCTTGCTATACAATAATGGGACCAAATCGGTCTTATACAAATGTCCTTTTAATTAATTCAGTAATATAATTCAATATATTATAGAAACGGCAATGGGTACACAACTAGATAAGGATACGAGTGAAATTGGATGCAGTTATAAAGATGCAATTATAAAATTGGGAGAATACGTAGTATACAGAGCACAAAGAGTGTGGCTGTACCCCAACATAGTATTCTCCTTCACTAAAACTGGACGGAAACAAAAAAAAGTATTAAACTTAATGAAATCTTTCCGCGATAATGTCATCGACAAAAGGAGGGAGTCAGGTGAATTTAAAAGTATGCTCATTCAAGCAACTAACAGCAATGACGAACAGGAAATATCGATGTCGGGCAAAAAGAGGTTGGCGATGTTAGATCTTCTACTCCAAGCTGAAAAAGAAGGGACTATTGATGGAAACGGTATTGGTGAAGAAGTGGATACATTTATGTTTGAGGTGGAGAATATATTAAAAGTTAAAACAAAATCCTACTGCTTAGAGTAGGTAAACGATCATGAATTCTACTCGTGTTATCTTCATTTGATTTCAGGGACATGATACAACGGCTACAGCGCTACAAATGGCGTTGATGCTTTTGGCAAACCACCCGGATGCACAGGTTCAAAATATTTTACGTTTGAGAAAATACTAACTATATCCACCGGCGCCGGTTTTGTCGACGTCAGATGAATAAGCCGAATAATAGTCGTTTTGTATGGTCACTATAATGTTGTATTTTACTTCTAGGATAAAGCCGTTGAAGAGTGTAATGAAATATTCAAATCTCCCACACAACAAGCAACCATGAGCGACTTGGCACGGATGAAATATCTGGAATGTTGCATCAAAGAGTCACTGAGGCTATACCCGCCGGTGCATTTTATAATGAGGAAACTTGGAGAGCCACTGAAACTGGGTAAGTAATCCATACTAACATTATAAATGCGAAAGTGTGTTTGTCCGTCTTTCACGCCGTAACGGAGCGACGGATCGACGTGATTTTTGGCATAGAGATAGTTTATGGACCCGAGAGTGCCATAGGCTACTTTTTATCCCGGAAAAATGCACAGTTCCAGAGGGAACAGCGTGCGATAACCGAATACCACGCGGGCGGAGCCGCGGGCAAAAGCTAGCAAAGGTATAATTTTCTTTCATATCCTTCTTTTTTAGTCTAAATTTGAACTTAGTCAATTTATCAATATTGTTAATGTGACCTTGCCATTATCTTGCTTGCTTAAGAAATTAACAGGTAACACTTGATAGCTCGATTATCGAATTCTGATTAAGTATCTACTATGTTTTGAACGATTTATTTACCTAACATGTAATTTATAGGTACTGGCGAACACGAGGTTCCGGCGGGGTCAGACTGTGCCATCTTGCTTTGGGAGCTACAGCGGCGCAGTGACCAATTTGTTGCGGCGCTCGAGTTTCGACCGGAACGGTTTATGAAGGAGCCGACTTGGCATCCGTATGCCTTTATCCCTTTCAGCGCAGGACCTAGAAACTGCATAGGTACAGATTATTATTTGGATACCCAATATTTCTTATTTTTGCTAGTGTGATAGTTTATCTGGCGCCTGTGGGTCAATTTTCTTCTTTCATTTTATCTGCACAATTTTCTGTGGAAAGATACTATGTCCTTTCCAGGGTGTTAAACTACATATCTCACATATTTTAGTTCATATATATCTCTGCATTAAATATTATAACAATTGATTGAGTACTGTTACGGCGATGGTTTAGGTGCTTGTTAGGTGATAAACTATGATCGTGTTTTTACAAGGTACGGACCTTGGAGGCGTTTTCGGCAGGCTGAAATACTGTTTCAGGCCGTCTTAGAGGACTGCCTCTGGCTGAAATGTACCTGTACTTTTCTTAGTTGCGTATATTTGTCTTCTTATAAGATATCGTTTTACCAAATTCCAAGCCTAAAATCTCCTTGGTCTGGTTGAAATAATAAATAAAAAAAAAAAGTTTTTATTTTTTCGCAGCTAAACTAGTTGTCTTTAAAAATTTAGATGTTACATGCACCTATTAGTAATTCATTTTCCAAAAAAAACAAGGTTGTACTTGTTCATAAAGGCTTAAATTTTTTTTTTTAATACTTGTGAGATAGCGACAACCTAAATTCTTCGTTATTTTTAATGCAGAATATAATATTGAATAATTGCCTGCCTCATCCAGGAATCGACACACAAATACAGGATTCTCAAAATATTTGTTAAGTACTAAATAAAAAAATTGTAAGAACTGCTAATTACTTCTAGTCAGTATTTTTAATAGGAGTGAAGGAGATTGCATGATTGGAAAGAGACAACTATACTGAGAACATTCTAGAAGATGTGTCACAAGGACATCCTATATGTGTGAGAGAGACAGACAGATTACCCTTGTCCGGAATATTCTAGTAGCTGTGTGTGTGTGTGTGTGTGTGTGTGTGTGTGAGTAACGACTCGCTTCCAGAACTTTAGAGATCAAAACATTCGAAATGTAGGTATGACGTCCTAGCTGGACTGTTCTCGAATTTCGTGGACAGATTGACCGGGGGTATTATATGTATAGGATGAAATCTTTATCGTGAATCGAAATCATGTTTTCTGATAAAGCTTCTTAAGACTAACACGGAGCATAAGTGCTAATTAAAATTAATGAGCTAATTAATTAATTATGAATAAATAATTAATGTTGATCTCCACATAACATCATCTATGGTCACCCTACTCGGACCACGTGACTTGCAATACAATATTTTGGTAAGTTCATAGGTTATCAGTATCATACATGTGCGTGCATGTTATCTATCAAAGACTAATTTTTCGCGTGAATAATTTGATTAGTTTACATAACCTAACCAACAAAAAGTTGAAAAACCCCCGACTTTGTCACTTCAAACAGTGACTTCAAAGTTCAATATCTCAAAAACAGCTGTCATGCAGCACATCCATCGTCGGGGCCAATTTTGTTCGCTACTCGGTTTTTCTTTTCCGTTGTACGTACTGTTTTTGTGCTAGAAGCAAAAAAACTGAGAAAAAAGCAAAATTTTCGCGGTTATTTGGCTCCTGGGAAGGGGGCAAACTCGGATTACACGCCGTTAGAATCTAATGAAGGTAGTAAAACGATTTATACCTTGCTGGAAATTAATTCTTTCAAAAATTCTAATTTCATTGGTCTAAAAATTAAAAATAATTTTAAACCCGGACTACAAATGAAACCTCGCCCGGACGCTCCCCGGACGCCCTCTAAGGTAGGAGAAATCCGGGGAAACCCAGACGGAAGGCAGCCCGAATCTAATCTGAATTTTATTGTTGTTGCAGGCCAAAAATTTGCAATGAATGAGATGAAGTTCGCTTTGTCAGCAATACTGAGGAATTACAGGCTGCTGCCGGTGACGACTCCGAAAAACGTCGTCTTCATCACAGATTTCATACTGCGCCCCGTCGATCCTATACAAGTTAAATTTGAAAAAAGATAGATATTGGTTTCACTAAGTATTGCCATACGAATAGGTACATACCTAGGTACTACATATCTTGAATTAAGGGTTCACTAATATGTTGCATAAAATCGAATCTCATAATTTCGTTTCTCATAACAACCTTGAGCATAATCATCATATCACCGAATTACTTTTCGCATAAGTATATATTCTCTCATATATTATTTCTGATAATTTTGTAAAGCAGAATCATCACATAATACCGATGAGAATAATATTTATATGTTCTAATAGTTGCTACGCAGAAAGACATAATATCTCATAACATTACTTTGCATAGGTAAGTATAATAAAAATGGCTAAGTATAAAAACTGAAAACACCCCAGCGTTGTTTTAATTGTAATTTATATTAACCCAACCTTTACTGGCAGCAGTAAGACTCTGGCGCTTCGTCGCTCGCTCGGCTCGCGCGCTGTTGTGGTCGCAGTTCTAACCTAACCCAACCTACAATGTAGCTGCTGTTCTGTTCTGGCACTTTGCCTGCTGCTGTTACAGCACGCTTACTTTGCGGGCCTTACTTTAACCTTAACCCATTCTCATGGTAGCTGTTAGTTCCTTTAACTATATCATTACGCCATGTTAAAGTACGTGCTATTTAAAATTCCGTAAAAATACAATAGTCCAAACTACTACTTTGCTATGCCATTATGCCATACAAAAATCGGCGATACTAATGTTCTGCTATTTAATATTCTTCAGAAGTAGGTATATTCGGCGATAAGAGTGTTCTGCTATTTAATATTCTGAGAAATGACTATTATTCGAACTGATAATAATGCAAAGTTATGATTAAGCAATTCTGCTAAAAAAATTATAAAATACCTGTTATGCGAAGTGTATTTCGGAGAATCGATATTATGCAAGACAAAGGGAACCCGTGTAGAAGTGTGCATAGTTAATTAATAAATTGATAAAAAAATGTGTGCCGTATGTTTCTTTCTGTGCATTGATTTTTATAAATTACTAGTGAGCCGCCCACCTTCTTGGAAAGTTGGTCTAATTCAGATATTTAAATACTTACCTACTTAAAAAAGTTTTAAAGACAAACTTTTACACACCTAACTACCTAAATGTTTGTCTGGAAATGGGTGTTTGAAAGAGATCACTTTACCTTTTCGCCACGTCAAATACAAAAGACATCACCCTTTACGCCAGGCTTCTATATTGGAATGCCTAAAATTGAACCTTAACACAATCAACCGAAGGTTTCTTTTGACTTTTATTAATTTTCTATCAATCCTCGTTCGAATGGATATATGGATAGACCGCTTAGGTAACGGTTTATGTATGTACGGTCAGCATCAAAAGTAGCTGGTTACTTTTTTACTCTGTCACTAAAAACATTTGTCAATCTTGTATGGCGCTAAGTGTCTGTAAAACGACAAAGTACAAAAGTAAATAGCTACTTTTGATGCTGACTGTACGTATTGTATGATCTACTATAATTTAGTTTCCTAAACATGGACTCATAGTTGAACCGTTTTTATTATTTGTTTTTTTTTTATTCGACTGGATGGAAAACGAGCAGGTGGGTCTCCTGATGGTAAGAAATTACCACCGCCCATGTTATTACCTAGACGATATAGATATGTATTAATGACCGGATGGCCAAGTGGTTGGAGAACCTGACTACGAACTGAACTTGAGGTCCCGGGTTCGATTCCCGGCTGAGGCAGATATTTGTATGAATAATACGAATATTTGTTCTCGGGTCTTGGATGTTTAAATATGTATTTAAGCATGTATTTATCTATATAAGTATGTTTATCCGTTGCCTAGTAGTCATAGTACAAGCTTTGCTTAGTTTGAGACTAGGTCAATTGGTGTTAAGTGTCCCATGATATTTATTATTATTACATATTATTTCGAGTTTGAGGTTTGTGTAAATTAAGATATTTTTTATATGTTACGGTTCTTGAGATACAGTCCTGTGTGTGCCGGACAGACGGACACTGGACCAAAATGCATTTAAATAATGTCTATAATAACTTAGTTGTATAAGGACCTCTCTGTTACTATATTATTATATGGATCGTATAAACATTTATTATTATTTTATTATATATGTACAAAATATATAATAAAATATATATTTAAATATTCATTTATTTTAAATATATCCTATGCTCGCTACGTTCGTTCAATTATTGATAAATGGGCCAATTAACTTTTTTACCGACACTTTGTCCGCGACATTTTTCAAAAAAAATGGCAGATTTTTGTAAGTAAACACGTATTTTCTGTAATTGGATAGATGGTGTACATGAAAACATGCCATCCTACATAAGTCTAAGCTATTAAATCGTGAAATATCTTGTTGGAAGTACAATTTTTTGGTAACGCCAGAGACAATTTTGGTAACGCAGGAGACGCCCAAAGTGTTAGTAAAGTAGTTGATTGGCCCAAATAACACCAATTATTTACTTATATTATCAGTTATCACAAGACATTTATCATTTAAATACGTTGGTCGCTCGCCCTCTCCTATCTGAACTGAACTAGACTTGGAATTAGGAATCAAAGTACGCGTAGTAGGTACAGTCGGTTTCCTAACATAAGTATCCACTTTGTTATGCCGTTAAAAATGGTTTTATTAATACAACATTACGCAATACAAATTCGATTTAAAAAAACGATAAAACGCAAACATGTTTTTCAAGAATTTAATTGTTAGAATTACCTAATAAGAATTACTTACCTACACAATAACAACATATAATACTTGCGTCAACTCTATGGCATTGACAGTCATTGACATTCAAAAATAATTATTGGCATTGTAAACGTCATTTCTTAAAATTATAATTAAAAAAAAATAGTTTTAATTCTTGTTTTGACTCATTGTAGAAATTGTTTATTAGGTACATGTTAGCCACAGTCAACATCATAAATAAATGATCACTTTTGTACTTTGTAACTTTAAAGTCACTTAACGTCATGTTTGAAAAGCCATACGAAATTGTGTTACGACTGAAAGCGACAAGGTACAGAAATTACCACTTATTTTTGAAGTTGACTATACCTACTTAGAGTACCTACTATTTCGTGTAGGAATAGTTGGCACGATAGAACAGGCCAGATTTCGCAAGGACTTTTCAGTGCTAGGCCACATCCATATTGTAAGACAAATTATACAAAAATGTGCCGAATATCAGCTTACATATTATTTATTATATTGCCTTTATCAACTACAGTAAAGCGTGTGATTCACTAATACATACGAAAATTTGGGAAGCGGTAAAAGAAATGGGACTAAAAGACAAGTAAGTACATAAGACGACTTATAAAAAATATCTACATAAACAGCACAGCTTGACTTTTGGACGATGCGAAGAATACAGTACAGGAAGGATAAACAAAATCAAGACTAAAGATAAAGAACCAGAAAAGACAAGGCACAGGATACAAGTAAGGTAAAGGGAAGTGCAATCAACGATCTAGCATCCTGTGTCGGTAGAGCAGACTCAGATCACCTATGGCGAAGAATACGTATATCTCAACCAACTGATGTCTCTAAACATAACATAAAAAAAGAAGTTGAAAGAAGAATTACAAACTGCTGGAAAAGGAAATAATGAAAGAGAAAAAGATAGTGAATTATATGACAGCGAAATATTTCAGAAATTTTACAATTTTCCCACTCTTTTAAGAAAGTATGCAACCTCTTTGTACGAAAGCTGCGGCTCTTGTTTGTTTTTTTAATAAAATCGTTCCGTATAGTTACTGCCTCTCTCACTTAAAGTTGGATCAAATATTCGTCAAATTGAATGATTTTGCAAGTAATCTGACGTTTATGTTTCAAACTATAAAATTATACGTTTATTCTTTCACCTTTTTATGACCCCAAGATGAGGTTTTTTGCAGTACTAAAAAGTATGATGTTACGAGTATGAGATTTATAATCTTACCTACTGGATACTTTTTCGTTCCGTATTCAAAACCTATCTATCTACTTATCAGAGAGTTTTGATCGTTGTCTGGCATTCTTAAGTAACTTTTTAATGATGTAATGGCGACTGTATGTATCATTTTTGAGAAAAAGTTTTAAATATGATTAAGTAGGTACCTACTATGATTATTTCTTAGCAATCAGATTATATTTTAAAGTTTTTGATATTTATTGTCTTCTAAATATATATGGTTTTATTTTCACCTTTAATTTAAAGGTTCTCGCTGCTCAGGTGAAAAGTTGTATGTGTCACACGAGACCAAAGTTTTTTTCATCTCGTGTGTTTGAATCCCTCGCTGATCTCAGGATTAACCTAGAACCACTCGCTATCGCTCGTATTCATTGTAGAATCCTTGGGTGACACTCTTTCCCGGTCTGGATAATACCGACATGGAAATACTGACCCTGTTTTTCGTATATATTTCGTATATATATACCTAAGCATGATAAGAATCAAAAAAATAGACAAAATAAAAAACAGCCACATTAGACACAAGACTACTGTCTAGAATTACCTATATCCCGGAAAATAAGAAGGCAAAGGATGGAGCAAAATAGTTTCGCAATGGAGAAATCTATGAAAAAAAGAGAAGGAAAGAAGTGATGAAATACATTTATTCATTCTTGTAATGTTACATGCTGTCCGATTAAAGGCTTATAATAATAATAGTTGGCTAATACATATTATTATTTTTCTAATAGCAGGAGTGATTGAAGCCCAATATATACTATGCAGGCGAGGTAGACGACTATAGGTCCACTCCTGCTGTCTCGTGCTGAGGCACCTTAGATAATTATCTTAGTGAGGCACCGACTTAGTCGGTTAATTTTTTTTGTACCTACTTATTTTTGTTAAGAAAATTACTGACATTTTCATAAGCCCAGTAGCCGCCTTTATCGGCAGAAGAGGAAGCTATCCTTAACTATGCTTATATCTACATATGTTTCGTATTAAATTGGAGTTGATTGTATTACGCGTTATCTTATGAATAACCTCCCACTTCACTTTGCTTTTAGTCGATAATTTCGCTGTCAATGTAATTAGTTGAGTTGGTTTGCAACTGAGGACTGTCTCGTTACTATCGCTATCGTATCAAAATGTGGGTCTTTTTATTGGTAACTGTGATAATTCTATGTGTTGTTCATGTTTTGTTTAATTACAACAGTTTAGCGAGGAAAATGAGAAAGATACAAGGACCAGATGGTCACTTTATAGTTGGTAATGCGTTTCAATATATAGTTTCACCAGGTACGTTAATACATGGTATTAAATAACAGTGTCTCTCCTTTTACAAGACGAGGTTACGTATCATTAATTATGTTTTATCGATAGATGACTTAATGGACTTAGCAAGACAATTTGCCAAAAAATTTCCAAATATTCACCGATTTTGGTCCTATCCTATCGCAGCAGTTATGATATACAGTCCAGAAGACATAGAGGTACTTAACAATACTTGATTTCACCTGAGCGCCTACTCCGAAGTTCGAAAATCGAAGGTCGTATCGTATTGTCACTTTCACTTTCGTATTAAATAGTATAAGTGTCAGAGGAACCGAACGACACGAACTTGGATTTTCGAATTTTGTAGTAGCCCTGCTGTTGACGCTTAATTTCAGTATTGGCGAAGGTAAATAAATTATTTTATTCAAGTATTTAATCTATGCCTGTCAAATACCTAGAGTCGTTCCTCATGAATGGCTGTTTTTTTTTTCAGATTGTAACTTCAACTATGAAACACAGTGAGAAAAGTAGAATATATTCATTTTTGAAGCCATGGTTGCAGGAAGGACTGCTCTTAAGCAAAGGTAAAATTAAATACCTTATTCTCAATTGAACTAAAAGAATACGTATAAATAAAAAGCATTACACAAAAACATAGTAAGTAAATATTAAATGATATTGTAACGGATAACTCACGTCTTAAATCGAGTTTAGCTCGACTTATTTCGGGCTATATCGTAGCCCTTCTTCAAAGTAAATATTATCAATTTGTTGTTATCAGCAGACACAGTACCGTTTGTTGGAGAAAATTTAGGATAGGTACCTATTAAAAATACTTTTTTGTTTTAAATAAATCTTAATATTTACTGCAGACTGTTTCACAAGAGCTGGCACGAATAAAATGAATCAGTGAAGGTGTCCATGTACTGTAGGTACATGTGGATTAAATGATAAGTGATAATGATGAGAGATACCTAATCGTTTTAGATAATCTCGTCGAGATCTCGTCTCATAAGCATTCGTTCAATTCATTCGTGGCAGAACTTGTGAATTGACTTGGGAGTAAGTATAATATTACGAGTATAACAAAAACTCTCATAAAATTCTTATTCCTATTTTTTATTTTACTACCCATTTGTGTTCATAATAATCACTCTTCATATTTTTTTTCCTCATACTTTTTTGTTCATATTTTTTTATTACTGACCTCGGAACTCATAACAGACAGTGTTCATATTTTTTTTACTCATAATGTCAGTACTAAGAACACATCTCAACTCATAATGTTGTTATAACGTTTTAAACTTTCACGATTCTCACTCATAGTGATCATACAGTGATAGTGAGTCATAATGTTGTTTTTCAGAAAATTTTCCTTCATAACAGACGAATATCATAATATTCTTATTAATAATAGCATTAATAAGAAAACATTTGAACTCATAATATTGTTTTTCATAACGGTAACTAGTTACCTATTCAAAATAAGATTTACTTAAATATCTTTAATTATTTATATTATATTAGTATTAGTTGAAAAATATATTAGGTTCTGGCGCTTCACCGGCCGCTGCCGCGGCACGCTAGCTTCGCTCGCTCGGTTCGCGCGCTGTAAGTTCATAGTTATACCTAATACCTAGCACTCCTCGTCGTACCTAACGGAGTCCTTCCTTAAATACATCATTTCGCACCATCGAAAGCTTTCCAAGTCCCTGCGCGTCAATAAGCCGGTTAAATAAATAACACTTATGATTAAGAAACCCCCTTGCAAAAAAACGGGCCCCTATAGTTTTTGTATTTTATGTGAATGAAAGCTTACTTTCTAAGCTTCAATGCCTAAAAATCTGAAAAACCATAGTAGTCCTACTTGTTAGAGTCAAAATGCTGCACTTCATGATGAAAGCAAGCCGCTTTGCACAGTGATAGTACAGACTAAACTGAGTGATTTGACCCGCAGCAGCGGAAGTTTCACCCCTTAGGAACATAGATGGCGCCACTTCTTTAAAAAATGTTTCAAAAAATTCTACAAGCTAAAGTAATAAATCGATTTCAATGTTTGATATCTCAAATGAAAGCTTATTATATACGTTACTTATAAAAAAATACTAAAAAAATATATACTGTAAACTTCTGGCAAAACACGGCATCTTAAGTTTTTTTTTCTTACTTCATTTGTAGTTTTTACTGGATTTCTTAAAAAAACTGTATTCAACATGAATGGTTTAATGCATATACATATTATAGAGTATATAACAAGTATAATGAAAAAAACCCGACACCAATACCTTTCATATTCCACGAAATATGAAAGTTTAAATGTGAGCTCAAATTTCTTGAAAAAATATTTCAAAAAATTCTCCAAGCTAAACTAACATACCGATTTCAATGTTTAATATCCCAAATAAAAGCTCATAACATTCATTATTTACAAAAAAATACTAAAAAAATCTTTACTGAAAACTTTTGGCAGAAAACGCCATCTTAAGATTTTTTTTTCTTATCAGATTGGTAGTTTTTACTGGATTGCTTAAAATATTGTACGTTTTATGCAACATAAATGGTTTAATGCATACCTATATATATTTTTGAGTAAATAACAAGTATTATAAAAAAACCCGACACCGATACCTTTTATACTTTACGAAATATCTAAGATTAATTATGCACGCTTTTCTTACAAATAAATTTCAACGAAATCTTCAAGTGAAACGAGTGCTCTGATTTTAATGTAAGTATAATATTAAATGAAAAGAAGAAAGAAATTACCTATTTTATTAAAAAAAACGAATAAAAAGTTTTTTCCTGGTGTTAAGAAAAAATATAATTGCTTTAAAATGTGTAATTGTTTTTATTCAAAAAAGACTATATTTGAAGACAAAAAAATAAAAACTATATCGTTTTCGGCATAGTTGGTTCTTAAATATATTATATGCTGCTTAGTAGTTGGCGAATTTATTTAAAAATTAGCTTTTTACTGATAGGACCTCAACTTATAGATATGTCACATTTCAAATAAAAGACTATGTACATCAATGTTTATCAAATATTTTAATGATAACTTATAAGTCCTCTTCGGGTTTATCGGCACAAGTAGAACTGAAAAGGAAAAGCCGTTTTGAAGTACTTGTGCTATTCCAATACTACAAAATCACAGATCTTTTAGACATGTAAAATTTTGTACATGCAAAATAACCCTGCAACGAATATTATAATATCTTGCTTTTGATTTGTACGGCCACCTTACAGGATTTACACTGGGCAGTGCATGGTAAACTGACCTGACGACACCCACAACGCATGGTATCGCAGCCAGATTTGCAGCCACAATAGTCCAAGAGGCTTAATTGCGACCAAATCGCTGTAACTGCCGACCATTCTGGAATCCAACTCTCTTTTGCCTTAGTCCATCCCCAACAAGATGGACATGGTACGGAAACTTCTGGTTTCAGAGCGTTTCCCCATATGAGGCCCGCTTGGTAAGCTGCACGCAGTACATGTTTATGGAGAGCAGCTATGGTAGGTAGCTTATTTTTTGAAGCAAACAAGTATTTACGAACTTCATTTCAATACATGTGTTCCGTTTGAGCATCATATCTTCAAAAAACAAGCTCGTGGCAAGCCTGCCACCTACATCAGCTGCTCTCTATAACATGCACTGCGTGCAGCTTATCAGGCAGGCCATAATTGGGTAAACGCTCTGAAATAAGAAGTTTCCTTACCATGTCTATCTTCTTGGGGATGGACTAAGGCAAAAGAGAGTTGGACTCCAGAACGATCGGCAGTAACAGCGATTTGGTCGCTATTAAGCCTCTTGGATCATTGTGGCTGCAAAACTGGCTGCGATACCATGCGTTGTGGGTGTCGTCGGGTCAGCTTAGCATGCACTGCCCAGTGTAAATCCTGCAAAGGTGGCTGTACAAATCAAAAGCATGTTAATTATAATATTCATCATCATCATCATGTCAGCCGAAAGACGTCCAAGGCTCTCCACTTAGACCGGTCTTGTGCTTTTCGCATCCACCGCGATCCCGCGATCTTAAGCGGTCGTCGCTCCATCTTGTTGGAGGCCTACCGACAGCTTGTCTCCCGGTCCGCGGACTCCATTCGAGAACCTTTTGACCACATCGACCGTAATATAATAATCGTTGTAGGCTTATTTTGTATGCTGACCACTGATTTCCAGAGGTAGGCACAAAATTTTACATGTCTAAAAGATCAGTGATTTTGTAGTATTGGAATAGCCCAAGTACTTCAAAAGAACTTTTCCTTTTCAGTTCTACTTGTGCCGATGAACCCGAAGAGGACTTATAAGTTATAATTAAAATATTTGATAAACATTGATGTACATAGTCTTTTATTTGAAATGTGACATATCTATAAGTTGAGGTCCTATCAGTAAAAAGCTAATTTTTAAATAAATTCGCCAACTACTAAGCAGCATATAATATATTTAAGAACCAACTATGCCGAAAACGATATAGTTTTTATTTTTTATCTTCAAATATAGTCTTTTTTGAATAAAAACAATTACACATTTTAAAGCAATTATATTTTTTCTTAACACCAGGAAAAAACTTTTTATTCGTTTTTTTTAATAAAATAGGTAATTTCTTTCTTCTTTTCATTTAATATTATACTTACATTAAAATCAGAGCACTCGTTTCACTTGAAGATTTCGTTGAAATTTATTTGTAAGAAAAGCGTGCATAATTAATCTTAGATATTTCGTAAAGTATAAAAGGTATCGGTGTCGGGTTTTTTTATAATACTTGTTATTTACTCAAAAATATATATAGGTATGCATTAAACCATTTATGTTGCATAAAACGTACAATATTTTAAGCAATCCAGTAAAAACTACCAATCTGATAAGAAAAAAAAATCTTAAGATGGCGTTTTCTGCCAAAAGTTTTCAGTAAAGATTTTTTTAGTATTTTTTTGTAAGTAATGAATGTTATGAGCTTTTATTTGGGATATTAAACATTGAAATCGGTATGTTAGTTTAGCTTGGAGAATTTTTTGAAATATTTTTTCAAGAAATTTGTGCTCACATTTAAACTTTCATATTTCGTGGAATATGAAAGGTATTGGTGTCGGGTTTTTTTCATTATACTTGTTATATACTCTATAATATGTATATGCATTAAACCATTCATGTTGCATACAGTTTTTTTAAGAAATCAAGTAAAAACTACAAATGAAGTAAGAAAAAAAAACTTAAGATGCCGTGTTTTGCCAGAAGTTTACAGTATATATTTTTTTAGTATTTTTTTATAAGTAACGTATATAATAAGCTTTCATTTGAGATATCAAACATTGAAATCGATTTATTACTTTAGCTTGTAGAATTTTTTGAAACATTTTTTAAAGAAGTGGCGCCATCTCTGTTCCTAAGGGGTGAAACTTCCGCTGCTGCGGGTCAAATCACTCAGTTTAGTCTGTACTATCACTGTGCAAAGCGGCTTGCTTTCATCATGAAGTGCAGCATCCGGCCAAAAAATGGTCCTAACAAGTATGACTATAGGTGCCCGTTCTTTTTGCAAGGGGGTTCATATGAAAACAAACATTAGTATTAACAAAGTTATGAATATTGGCGTTATTATAATTAAAATTATTAGGAGTTTAAATCGTTAGTATAAGAAAATAATATATGCTTTTCTCGACTAAATTGGGTTTTATTCTGTTTCTTTCGTATTGTTTCACATATTGCAGTCCAGGGTCCCAAGATACAGGCACAGCCTTGTTTGGGGTCCGCTTGGCATAACTATACTGTAAACTTGTGAATTATTAAGCTAATAAATATATATGTATTTTTTTGTTAATAAATGAAAACCAATATTAGTATGAACAAGGTGTATTATTAGTGATATTATGAATTCGGATGATTATGAGTTTCGATCGTTAGTATAAAATTTTTTATGAAGAGTGATCGTTACGTTACGATGTAAAATGGCTTTAAAATGGTAGGTACCTATGAGAAACATTTTCGGACTTCCGATAGTAGAATTTAAAATGTTATGTGAATAAATGCGCAACCCAAAACTAGATCCATTGTTGCACTAGTTAGTCAAAGTTTGACTAGTGCGACAAGAGATCGTTAATCTCAAAGACTCCTGTAATACCAATAGAGGTAATGTATGCTAGAAGACGCATTGCTGCTAAAAATCGAAGCAAGTAGGTACTTACCTACTCAATTAAAAGCACTTTTTAATATTAAGATCTATATTATGACACCCACAGGTGAAAAATGGCAAACAAGACGGAAAATTTTAACGCCAACCTTTCATTTCAACATTCTACGTCAGTTCAGCAAGATTTTGCAGGAAAACTCGCAGCGATTGTTGGACATCCTATACACAACAGCAGAGCGACCCATTGATGTTGTGCCTGTTATATCAGAGTTCACGCTTAGCTCCATCTGTGGTAAAAATATGTGTTTAAGCGATATAATCATACATTTAATTGACTGTCTTAATTAGATACTGATCAACTCAACATGCCAAGCTTAACTTCCATTGGACCCAGAATACTTACCAAAATAACTTCTTACGATGTAGGCAAAGAATAAGGACGAATTTCACAAAATTTTCACAGGAAAGGTAATTCAGCAATGAAGGTGAAGCCGCTGGTGTAAGCTTGTTTATTGTAGGCATTTTGGTATTTGATAATTTTAGCAATTATATTTCATTTCAGAAACTGCTATGGGAACTCAGTTAAACAAAGATAACATTGCAGAAGGAAAATCTTATAAAGAAGCAATTTATCAAATTGGCAGCATAGTCACCCATCGTTTTGTCAGAGTATACTTAATCGTAGAGTTCATATTTAACCTAACGTCATGGGGAAAAGCTCAGAAGAAGGTGCTAGACACAATTCATACGTTCACTAGAAAAGTGATCCGCGAAAGAAAAGAATCACTTAAGGATATGGATTTAAAAAGCATCGATGAAAAAAACGATACCAATGATGATATCTTTATGAAGAGAAGTAAAAAAGTAGCCATGTTGGATTTGTTGATATCTGCAGAAAAAGATGGTTTGATTGATCATGCTGGTATTCAGGAAGAAGTTGACACCTTTATGTTTGAAGTACGAACTTGTATATTTTTACTCGAAAAGCATCATCATCATCATCATCCCAGCCTATATAATTTTGTACAAAAGCATGTCAAAGTATCAGTGAATCAGCGTTAAACTCTTATACTGTGAATAATCAGTATTTGGTGTTTTTAACAGGGTCATGACACCACTGCATCTGGATTAACTTTCTGCATGCTATTGATGGCCAACAACAAGCACATACAGGTATCTAAATGAATTAAATATTTATTAGTATATTTATATGCGTCAAAAGTATGACCTTCATAATTGAATCGGCATTTTCAGGACAAAGCTGCAGAAGAAATTAATGATTACTTTGGTGACACCGATAGACCCATTGAGATGGAAGATCTGGCAAATTTACGTTATCTAGAATGTTGCATTAAGGAGTCATTGCGTATTTATCCACCAGTGCACTTTATCAGTAGACGAGTATCAGAAGATGTGACATTGAGTAAGATACAATATTTTCCTATGAAGCTTGTAAAACAAGACGCAAGATTTAGGATCGCTTTGAGTCACACGGCTATTAAACAGGCGCCTTTGGTAAATTAGCCTTATAAGCTCGATGAGCGTTTTAGTCGTACAGTAAATTTGGAACTTGCGTATAAGCACGTCGGTTGCTATTAAACTGAGCGCCTTGTTTTATTTTTAAACCATTGGCGGTCAAAAGGTTAATAGCAGAAATAAATATTCGAATAAGCGGATAGATTAAATTGAGGCGACTACTAAATGAATGGCAACAAACATCACTGGAGTCACCACACCAATCGAAACCACAACAAGAAATTCTACATATTTTTCAGGCAATTACCACGTTCCCGCTGGAGTGGAGTGCCATATTTCGATCTTCGACTTACACCACCGTGAGGATCTATTTCCTAATCCTTCAATATTCGATCCGGATCGCTTTCTGCCGGAGAACTGCGTTGGAAGACATCCTTATGCCTATATCCCTTTTAGCGCGGGACCAAGAAATTGCATCGGTAGGTAATATAAGTATTTAGGTCGTACCTATTCCATTAAAATAACTAATACGATGGGTTCAGAAGATAACGACAAACACCTAGTCGATCAAAATTTCATACTGGAAAATTTGCCGCCTACAGGTACCTATTACGGAACCTACACTTACACTGTGGGTGGTAAGGTAACGACTTGATGGGTTTTAAATTTGTAAAAATAGTAGTTTAACCGTATACATATTTATCAATAGATAATTAATCAAAGCATGATACAAAAACCGTATAGAAATACCTATGCTACAAATTTAAGTTACATTCAAAACCTTGCATTCTCAGGTCAAAAATTTGCGATGCTCGAGATGAAGTTAGTGATGGCGGAAGTTCTGCGGAAGTTCGAACTGCAGCCTGTCACTCGCCCGGAGGACCTCAAATTTGTAGCCGACCTTGTGCTGAGGAATAAGTCTGCAATTTACGTCACATTTGCAAAAAGAAACAACACAAGATTATAGGCCGGAATTTAACTTTGTACTTTTGGCGACCAGCTGCGGCAAAAGAGATGAAAAAATAAAGGACAATCGAGACATTTCGCAATTTTTATCGCCATTTTCCAAAACTGCCATAGATAGCCCAGTTAGGTCTACATTATGCGTTTTGAGCAATCATAAGAACAAAAAGTCTTCAAGCTATAGAGTCTGTTTTTGAAGTTATTGTATTCTTTTTTTGGGTGAGATAGAATTGGTTAATTATATACGACTGGTAGGTACTCCAAAACATCACTCATACGAATAAAATTATCTGCCTTCCCACTTACGTTTGTGGAGGTAGAGAAGGTAGAAGGTAGAGATGTTTGACATTTTACTTGCGATGGACGTACAAAGCAGTAATTATGCAATAATTTTCGATACTAACCAAGATTTGTCATTGGATATGTTTCCCAATTTATCAGGTAAAATTGCAAAA
Organism: Choristoneura rosaceana; assembly: GCA_037349165.1. Lineage (NCBI taxonomy): Eukaryota > Metazoa > Arthropoda > Insecta > Lepidoptera > Tortricidae > Choristoneura > Choristoneura rosaceana. Next base: position 8,712,533 of record JAZBNJ010000026.1, read on the forward strand.
TTTGGTATCAAGCAAGTTTTCATAAATTTAAAACAATTTATCTTACAATTTTAATAAAGCTTAAGCAGCTGTATTAATTGTTCCTATTCCCCCACAAGGGCTAATAAATCTATGCAGGTTGATCTGGATCCTGAACAAAGCAAATTTTTTTTTTTCAATCCTGCATGCATGTATATAACATATCCCAAATTTCTTTCTCTGGTGTATATGAATATACATATCTTAACCTAGCATATAAATCATTTATACATCTTTTAAATGAATCTATAATCTGACAATGGGTATTGTGCTAGAGAAAACAAAACAAAAACGTTTAAAAATAAATCTAATGTGGAAAACTAAAGGTATAATTAAGGCAAGTAAAATAAAGCGTTATATGCACTTATCGCTACAGAACAACAAAAATAAAAATATATCTAACTTAAATTATTAACTATAAAAAATATTGTAAAATATTTAATAGTGTAATTCGCATATCTAAAATAATTTATTTCCAATGATAAACATATAAAAAATAGTGCCAATAAATCCAAAGTTACCTGGGCATTAATCAAACAATATACTCATACCACGACTACTAATTTTTCGTGATAAAGTCTATTCGTGATAAGTATAGTCTATTCGTGATTAAGTTTACGTGATAAAGTCGTTCGTGAAAAAGTTTTCCTGAAATACTTTTTCGTGATTAAGTACTCACACGTTTGAGATGCACCAAGCATATTTTAATTTAACGAATTATTTCTAAATCAAAATGTGGACTATTTTGGACTTGGATAAATTTAAACTAATCACATAAACAAATTGTAAAAGTATTTTCTTAAACCCTGTTGACATTGTAGAGTTAGTCTGACTAAAAGATGAACCTGCAAAACTGCGGCAAATAAAAAAACAATGCAGATGGTATCACCAGGTATCACCATAGAATAAGGTAATAAATAGTACAAGTACGGAAGCTTCTCTGTCGTACAAAAGTGACCAATAGGCGTAAGAATCGTGCCTACTTTATGCTACTCTGTCTATCGTATGTTTACTGGAAAATAAGTAAGTAATAAACGATATTTTAAACATAAAAATGTTAATACGATTATTTTTGAGAAAAAATGAAATTAGGAACCACAGTTTGTATTGACCAGATCTGAAACGGATATTAGTATCGGATTCCCCTTGAAATTTCGACAAACTGAGTATCGAATTTAATTTAATCGAAAACGATATACCAAATATTGAATACTAATATTTTCTCTTGGAGTAATTTCACTTCATCGAATAGGCATTAAAACAATTATGAGAACAACATTAAGTACAAGGATTATTATTTGCTTGAAAATACATTTCATCAACTATTCATGAGACAGAACAACTAAATATCCCTGTTTATTTCATCAACGTTTTATTATAAAACACTTTTATTTAATAGTTGATTACATATTATAACAAAATATTCTACTAGATCTAGTGATTCAAGATCTAGTGTTTGCATATTTTTTAGCTAATTTGAAGGCTTGTTATAATATTACAAAAATAGTTTTGGTTAGGTTAAAACTGCGACCCTAACCAAAATAAATCGCTACCAGGAAAGTAGGTTAGGTTAGGTTAGAACTGCGACCCCAACAAAAAACCGCTGCCAGAAATGTAGATTTGGTTAAGACTGCAACCCCAATAAAACTACATCGCTACCAGGTAAGTAGGTTAGGTTAGGTTAGAACTGCGACCCCATCAAAAAGATATCGCTACCATGAAAGTGGGTTAGGTTAGGTTAGAACTGCGACCCCAACAAAAATAAATCTCTACTAAAAAGTACATTACAACTGCGACTTCAAAAAAAAATCGTTGAAGTTGTGAAATTACAAATATTAAAATAATATTCTAAGATGTAACATTTACAACATTAAAAAAGTTGAACTAATAAAATATGAAATGAATATCTGCCAAATAAACAATCCCTTAAATAATATTTCCAGAAATTAAAAATCATTGATTTAAAAATACTCATTATAATCATTCCAGGTAATGAATATTCGACGAAATGAAAAACTATGAAAACGTTAACTTTTAAATGGTATTCGATTAAAAGTATGTCGACATTTCAAGGGTAAACCATTAGTATCAAAATATTTTGCCATGCCTACTAACCTACAAATTCAGTCATCGCATATAACAGTCTTTTTTTCTGTTTGAACAAGGCTTCCCTCTCTGCTTGTTTTTGTTTGAAAATGCTTATCATGGTTAAAATAATCTGTGGCACACCACTTTTGATTGTTTCACTCTTGTTTCAGCAGTAAATTTCCAAAAAACACACGAAGGTAGGTTCAACAAGTCACAGAATAGATAATAGTAGGTACAAGCCCAAGTGTCTGTTATCTATACTCTTTGGTCTGCTTACCTATGACATTTGAATAATGTTGCCACTCAAATAATAGCTGGGTTCAGCTTACATTGGCCAAACTATTATTTCTGGTTTAGGTACCATAAAGAGTCATTCCACTGTATTGTATTATGCCATCCCGAATCGTAAAATCCGCCAGATTAAGAAATTCCTAGGCATATAGTGAAACGCCGCCGTTTCACACTGGGTTAAGTGGAAAAAAAAACCTTCTATTTTACTTGTAACCTATGAGAGGTAGGTACCCTAAATTTTCTTTTTTCAAACCTTATTTAACTACTCCCCGTTTGATATTATATAATCAAAGGATTCCCCTTGTGGTTACTATAAATATCCATGCCAAATTGATCACTAAGCTAAGCCACAGCTGGACTGACAGACGGACAGACAGACAGACAAGGGTTCTTTGTTAAACAAAGCAACCCTAAAGAAAGTAAAATTTTCCATATATCCTTTTGTCAAATGAAAGATTAGTCGTTTTATTTACTAATATTATCCTTATCATATATCATGTACTTATTTATAATAATATATTTGTCAGAGATTATCGCGATCGACTTTGGTTTAATGTACCAAAGTATTCTGTTCACTAAATCATTATCAGTATATCTACCTATCATTATCATAGAACACAAAAGATAATTGAGACAATATAAATAAGTCTAATTGTACTGAAACGACTGAATTGTATCTACACAATCGTAGCAAAATGTGGGTGTTTTTATTAGCAACCGTGATTATATTATGTGTTATTCATGTTTTATTAAATTACAACAGTTTAGCGAGGATAATGAGGAAAATACAAGGACCAGATGGTCACTTTATAGTTGGTAATGCGTTACAAGTTATGGTTTCACCAGGTACGTACTTTCACCATCATCATCATCAATTAAGAGTCGTTTGTTGTCGGTGAAGTAATTTTCCCTGAACCCATTCATCCGACAGCCATTCTGACTTTTTGATAAAACCCGGCGCTAAAGTTTTCATAACTTGGTTAAAATAATTTTGTTCTTTCTTTTCGTCTGTAGCTCTAAATTTTTTATGTACTTTATTGTGATAAATAAACACTGATAATCCACAATGATCTCCATCTATAAGATTAATGTGTTTTTATGGATAGATGAATTAATGGATCTCGCAAGGGGATTTGCCAAAAAATTCCCCAATATACATCGATATTGGAGCTTTCCTATCGCCGTAGTCATGATATATAATCCGGAAGATATAGAGGTAAATAAATATAAAAAATATATAAAAAATTAGCTGTTTACCTAGTTATCTTTCCTTTTGCCTTTTCTTATTGGCAATATCTTATATATTTTTCAGATTGTAACTTCAACTATGAAACACAGTGAGAAAAGTATGGTATATACATTTTTAAGACCATGGCTGCAAGAAGGACTACTTTTAAGCAAGAGTAAGATTGAAAACGTATACCTATCGCAAAAAAATACAAACGTTGGAACATAGAACCTACTCCTTTTTTGAAGTTGGTTAAAAAGAGGGGTGTCATAGTTTGACTGAATGAGTGTATACATGTGGCATTATAGCACCCGTACGGATGGGCCGATTTTTAATACAGTTTTTTTTTTTTATAAAAAGCTACTTTAATCGAGATAGTTCTTAGATAAGTTTCATATATTATCTTCTCTGTGGTTTCGTTAAAGCCGGTTCAGCTACTTTAAAGATATTGATTTATGCTGTCTGTAGGTACTATTTGTTAATCTGACTGTTAGTTTTGCCCGCGACTTCATCTGCTATCAATTCGTTTATCGCTAACTAACCCGCAGGAATTTTCCTGGATAAAAACTTATCCTATGACCTTCCCAGGGTCTCAAAGTACCTACTGCATACCAAATTTTATCTAAAGTAGTTCAATGATTTAAGCGTGAAAAGGTAACAACAAGACAGACAGAGTTAGTTCCACATTTATACTATTAATAAAGATAAAGCGACCCGCTATTAATCATAATATGTATAAGGATATAGAGCCATGAGTTCACATCATGATAATATTGATTACTAGCTTATGCCCGCGACTTCGTCTGCGCGGACCTAGGTTATCGCGCGGTGGCGCCCTCTACCGGAATAAAAAGTATCCTATGTTAATCCTTCGGGGTGTACTGCCGTTTCGCCAAAATATTTTTCGCCAAATTTCACTTCCCAAAAAACTTATCGCACTAGTTTCATTTCCCAAACAAATCTTTGGCATATTTACATTTCGCATTTTATTCATTTGGTCAAATTATCATTTGGCATAATTTTACTTTGTCAAATTTTATTACGACAAACGTTTATTAAGCAAACGTTTTGTATTGGCTAATATTGTATCCCAAAAAAATGTTGGTTCAAAATGCCATTTCGCACAAAAACCAACTGCTACCAGAAAAGTAGCTTAGGTTAGAACTGCGTCTTCCACAGAAACGGAACTGTTATCAGAAAAGTAGATAAGGTTAGACTGCGTCCCCCACAGAAACGGACTGCTACCAAAAAAGTAGGTTAGATTATAGGTTAAAACTGCGTCCCCCGCAAAAACGAACTGCTATCAAAAAAGTAGGTTAGGTTAGAACTGCGCCCCTCCACAGAAACAAACTGTTCCCAGAAAAGTAGTTTATTATGTCATGCGATATTTGGGAAGAGTACGTTATGCCAAACGATACATTTTACCAAATATTACTTGGCAACATGAAACATGACCCAAATGCCAAACAAAAATTTACTAACTGTAAATTTGCGATAAGTTTTTTTGCCAAATGATTTTTTGCCAAATGATAATTTGGGTAATATTCATTGGGATGTGATACTTTGGAAAAAGTTTTTTGGCCATACATTAGTAATCCATCTTTCGGGCTTAAACTATCTCTATACCAAATTTCATCAAAATCGGTTCAGCGGTTTCGACGTGAAAGCGTAACAGACAGACAGACAAACAGACAGACAGAGGTACTTTCGCATTTATAATATTAAGTATAGTAGGGATTATGGTAGGAATTACATAGATATAGGTGTACATGTACCAGGTAGATTTACACCACAAATAACATAAAACTACCTATGTGGGAGAGACAGCTTTACCTACACTGTTTGTTTGACCTAATTATTGTTATTTATTTTCGGTTTTGTATATGCACGTAGGAGGAGGAAGAGTCACTTTTGTTAACGAACGGGCCAAAACTTAATTTATACCCGTGATAAATCCACAGATGAAAAATGGCAAACACGACGGAAAATTTTGACGCCAACTTTCCATTTTAACATTCTGCGCCAATTCAGCAAGATTCTGCAGGAGAACGCACAGCGGTTGCTAGATGCCTTGGAGACAACAGCAGAGCGGCCCATTGACGTTGTGCCCATTATATCAGAGTTCACGCTTAGCTCTATTTGTGGTAAATACGTAAACATGTTTAAATTAGACAAGCGATTAACTAATTAAATGCTGCACTTGGTCCCGTATTGTCCACCTATTTCAAGCCTTTCCTTAAAAAAAATCATACTGAAAATTGTTTATATAAAGCATCTTCCAATTCATCCGGAATGTTAATTTTGAAGAACGGATTAATTTATATTTGTGTTAGTATAACCTACTAAAATATTTCGGAAGAATTTGAAGACATTCTGTATTGCTATAGCTGACCTGTAATCCTAAATTTATTTTAGAAACTGCTATGGGTACTCAATTGAGCAAAAATGATACTGAAGCCGGAAAAACTTATAAAGAAGCAATTTATAAAATTGGCAGTATAGTCACTTATCGCTTCACTAGGACATATTTATTCTTGGATTCCATATTTAACCTGACACTAACGGGAAGAGCGCAGAAGAAAGTACTGGAGATAATTCGTAAGTTTACTACGAAAGTGATCCTCGAAAGAAAGGAATTACTTAAGAATACGGATTTAACAAATATTGGGGGAGACAAGGACGCTACTGACGACATATTTATGAAGAAAAGCAAAAAAGTAGCCATGTTGGATTTATTGATATCAGCTGAAAAAGAAGGTTTGATCGATCAAGCTGGCATTCAGGAAGAAGTTGATACCTTCATGTTTGAGGTACGATCTTTTGAACTTGACCAGCTATTGAAAGTTAAACTAAACAATAAAAATTAGGATTGTAGTGAGAAATAACCATTCATTTGATATTGTTAACAGGGCCACGACACTACAGCGTCTGGATTAACGTTCTGCATGTTAGTGCTAGCCAACAATAAGCACATACAGGTAGGTAGGTAAGGTACTAAGTATTTTTATGGCTGAGCTTACATGTTTAAATTAGCAATGTTAACACGATAACATTCCACAGGGGTTCGACAGTTATTTCCGTAGCCTTACCTCATTTAACAAGTTTTTTATGTGTTGTGCATCCAACTCGATTCATATGAATTTATTTTGCGTTTTCCAATTTACAGGACAAAGCTGCAAAAGAAATAAACGAGTTAATTGGTGACCCTAACCGGCCCATTGAAATGGAAGATCTGCGAAATATGCGTTATCTAGAATGCTGTATTAAGGAGTCTCTTCGCATGTATCCACCGGTGCATTTCATTAGCAGACGCTTGACAGAGGATGTGACATTAAGTAAGTCCTCACAGCAAAATTATTTACAATCTGACGAAGGTATAATTATAGATACTAACTTGTAGTTAACACTCCTACTTTAATTTTCCTGAATCCCTGAGTTAATGAAGACCACTATATTTTCAGGCAATTACCACGTTCCCGCTGGAGTGCAGTGTCACATATCAATCTACGACTTGCATCATCGCGAGGATTTGTTTCCTAACCCTGAAGTGTTTGATCCGGATCGTTTCTTACCTGAGAACTGCATCGGACGACACCCTTACTCTTACATACCCTTCAGCGCGGGACCCAGAAACTGCATCGGTAATCACTAAGTTCATTCAAAAGCAATTTACGTCAATACCTATGTAAGAACTTTCTTACATTCTAACTAATTAATTCGCCAGTCAGAACCTGCAAGATTTCAATAGTTTACAAGAAGAAGTGTGTTAGGTACCTATTTCAAAAGGTTATAGTTAAAAATTAGTAAATATGCAACTGAAAATAGGCCTAAGCCAATAACAATTGGGAGCTCTGCTCTGCTCAGAAATGAATCTAAAAAACCTCATTAATTACCATATCCAATCTTATTGTTTAGGTCAGAAATTTGCGATGCTCGAGATGAAGTTAGTGCTAGCGGAAGTTCTACGGAAGTTCGAACTACAGCCTGTCACTCGCCCGGAAGACCTCAAATTCGTGGCCGACCTAGTGCTCAGAAATAAGGACCCAGTATACGTCACATTCGCAAAGAGAAACAAAACTTTATAAGGTTCCTAGAATTAGTCTAAGTTTTAATCTGATCCGACAAAAGATAATAAATCAGTTATTAAATTGTTTTTGCGTTTGAATGAGATTTTTCTTGAAAGACTTCTCATACGTCGTGACCATGAAATTCTATATATAATGTCGTTCCCAGTCTGTAGCACTGTGCTCCCGGTATTACGTGTATTTATAAACTACAAGCAGAAGAGAATTATGTCGCAGTTTTGCGCGTGCGCGAGGAGTGTGCGAATACGCGGCTGGCGGCAGTGTTCGCGGGAGTCACAGGCGCAGCCTCTCGGTTCGCGGATTGTTATGCGGACCTTGGCTAACTGCGGATACGACGATTTCGTTATGGAATATGGAAATGATTTTGAGGTGAAAAGTTTTTGTGTTGTTGGTTTTTGCTTAGTTACCTACTACAGTAGATTTTTTAAGCGACTTTGTGTCAGTTAAGTATGCGTTTAACTAATGATATTTATTACTTAGGACGTAGGTAATTTATCTAATTCTTAATTTCGCATTTGTTTGAAGCCTTCTGAAACTTATTTATAATATAAATTAATTTTTAATTTGAGTTTTTATCGGTGGTGGTAAGAACTTGATTATTTCATAATCATCGGAGCTCATATGTAGCAAACGTTCAAGTAAGTTAGACCGAAATTTTAGTAAGTAAATCAAAGTTCTGTTGCAAGATTGAGAACAGAAAATTTATTAAATGAAGAAATATGTGCGAAACAATATTATTAAAAAAAGTAAGACATGGTTAATGGTTATCGAAAAATATACTTCTCATCAACACTTCGAAATAACGTAGAGCAAAAAAATCTTCATGTTCTCTTCTGATAGATGGATACCTACGGGATCCTAGATAGCAGGTTAATTTCAGTTTAGTAGCAATGTCGTGTAGAATTGATGTCGTCGCATGGTGTAAAGCATAATGGTTTTCAAAAACCAACATATATACTGGACTGGACCTGGACTAGGAATGTGATCAATATTAGTGCTAGAGGTACTCCAAAAACGCTGCAAATGGTATTAAGAGCATGAAAATCGGAACGATTGATGTATGGCCTAAGCCACAGGAAAAAACACGAAAAAAAAAGGAAAGGAGTTATGACGATCTTTTTTTTATGTGAAAAAAATTTTTGTTCTGAATGCTATCACTTACGAGCTAAATGTAAATATTTTCAAAATTGCTTTCCCGGGGTTGGCTATTATATAATATCATTTTAGGGTATATTTTACAAATAACGATTCAACCGTATCATATCTGGAGGAGCCCAAACTAGTGACCGATATATTTTTACTAAGCCGATTCTAAAAATATATCACATCATTATAATATAATATTTTATATTTTTAGCTTGCAATTTGTAAGCCCTTTCATGAGATACCTACCTACCATACACGATAGGTTTCAGAACAATCTCTTTTCCCATAAAAAAAAGATGACGTCACCATTTGCAGCTTTTTGCTGAATTTTAGGGTGTACCGCTTTAGTAGCACGTACAGTCGAGTTCTTAAATTTCTGAGCAAACATTTGATCCAACATATGTGAACACGACTCTATTGTTATATTGTTAACGGCGTAGAAGCGTGTTCAGAACTTCAGATATTTATTTATCATATATTTTTTTATCAAATTTATGCTCAGAAGTTTACAAACTCGACTGTACTACATGCACTACTCTGTGGTGAATGAATATTTGATCCCAGGATAATACAAGCATGTTGTTGATAAATTATCTAATCATTACCAATTATTCTAAACGCTTGAAAAATTCACTTTGTAAATAACTTTACGTTTCATATCTAATCGAAATATTCAGGCAGGCGGCGGGGGTATATACGCAACACAACGCAATCATTCTTTTTTTATAAAAGTGACGCAAATTTTGAGAAACGTCATCTCGCCTAATAATATCGTCATTTCTCAAATAACGAGTCGTCTCGAATTATTCTTATCTCTTAAGATAATTTATATACCTAACCACAACATTAACAAATATTTAAAATCGCGAGTAAAGTAAATCATTACATCTGAAATGCTATATTACTATGAGTACCGTGACATTCATAAACCAAATAGGTACAAGTTGCCGGTTGCCCACCCCAGGATGTTTGGCTCATTCTATAATAAGTAGGTACTTCTCTATCTTAATATCTTTATCTTCACACAAATATCCAGGCCAAAGCTGAAAAATAAAGCCAATGCGAAATATAATACATACATTAAATATTATCTATTCAAATGTTAAAGATCGCCGAATGTGATGGTATTAATGTGTCATAATTTCTGATGGTGACATGGTGTCGCATGGAACTCAAACTCACACCAAAAAAATGTACAAAATTGTACGCTAGTAAAAATAAATTGTACTACCCTTAGTTACGAGAAAAGAGTGATCAATCTGTCACCGCCAGGAAGGATACTTTCTGGCAGGCGCTAGGTATTGCACTATAATAAAGCAGTCGACTTATAAAATTTCTAGTGAATCAGAGAAAATATATAACAAAAAAATTTAACCGACTACAAAAAACCGACCAAGAGCGTGTCGGACACGCCCGAAGTAGGGTTCCGTAGCCATTACGAAAAAATTAAGTACTTAATATTTTTTTAAGGATTTCGTATTATGTACGGAATATTCCAAGTTTAGGTATATTTTATAGTTCTCCATCGTTTACCCGAATTTCATATGCCCAAACGTGTCGTTTTCCAGAATTTTCATTTGCCATAAAGTTATTTATTTCTGAAATAGTTTCTTCAGAGTTGATATTAAACTAACCTAACCTAACCTACTGCATATAATATATGATGACATTTAAAAAAAACCTGAAAACAGTACGGTTCTATATTATATTTTATGGCAAACGTTGGTATGGCAAGTGAAATTCGGGCAAGTAAAGGTAAACGATATTTTATACCTTAGGCTGCTAAATGAATGACGGAGTTCTGAGGTAACAAACAAAAAAAAATACAATTTATAACTTCCTCCTTTTTTGAAGTCGGCTAAAAAAGAGTAGGTACTTACTACACGTAGTTACGAGAAAAGTGTAGGTACGTTCAATTTCTAAAGCGTTTTTAAGTTCCTATACAGGTTGCCCATCGGGATTCCGACAAACTGTCTGACTGTATAGGTATAATACATTTTTTTATAGCGTAAAATTTCGTACATTTTCCGAACATTTTTTGATGCGAGTTTGAGTTCATTGCGACACCATTTCACTGCCAGGAAGTATGACCACGATTTAGTTGCTATTGTGTTGTAAATAGACAACTTCCGCGCTCTTTAACTACTAAGCTCTAAAGAAGAGCCTCTACTATTACAGTATATCGTCTTATATTCAGAAAATAATAAAATAAATAAAATAAATATCATGGGACACTTGACACCAATTGACCTAATCCCAAACTAAGCAAAGCTTGTACTATGGGTACTAGGCAACGGATAAACATACTTATATAGATAAATACATACTTAAATACATATTAAACATCCAAGACCCGAGAACAAACAACAACAACAACAATACATACTTATATTTGATAAATAAATAAATAATTATCACGGGGCAATTCACACCAATTGACCTAGTCCCAAACTAAGCAAAGCTTGTACTGTGGATACTAGGCAACGGATAAACATACTACGTACAGTAAAAACTATGAAAGGGCTTAGGTAGTCTCGACACTGTCGGCATTGAAGCCGTACCAAAAATATTAATTGGATATGGATAAGCTATATATCATTATATTTCATAAGCAAATTTATAAAAAAATTGCCTAAACCCATATCGCGTTCACCTGTGAACTCCTTCAAGCAGTTCAGTCAGATGATACCAGCAAAATAAAAATAGACAAGGCAAAGGTGTCAAGTTCAGTTGTATAAATCAGAAGAGTAGATAATGTGATAACGTGCGTGACACGTTTTTGTAAAACCCATAACTACCTACGCGTTGCGTCACAGGTAAACAGTGACAGAGCTGATAGTGAGAATTCGCGATAGGGGCCTTCCGTCAGTTGGCGCCTGCGCGTTGCTGCATCTCGCACGGCGCGAGTGCGAGTCTCCGAGGCGCCTGTCCTCCATCGCCCGTCGCCATGAGCACCCGCCAGCTCCGCCGGGTCTCGGCTGCTGCCCGACCCCTGCTCACCCACCGCTCGACATGCAGATGCTATCGGAAATATAGCCAAGTAATCCCCGTCTATGTTATAGACAGACCCGCTGTGAGTGTCCCCTTTGCTTAACACCTTGGATCATCTCGTTTATCATACATACGACTAGGGAGTGGATGTAATTTAAACAGCACTTTCGTCCGGTCGTTGACAGCTAAGTCGTGAAAATCGACAAAACTTTGTTGCCATAGTCATAAGCGTGCTTTTTATGTTAACTTTTACTTGTAAGATATTCATTAGCTCAACGCTTTCTAAACGAAAACTTTTCTCAATTAAGTAATTTAATTGTTGCAGAAGTGGAGAAACTCGGCTCCTAATTTTTATGCAGCTCAATCTATTGACATGAGGTAAGCAGAGCAAATTTACATACTTACTTTTTATTCATAAAGTTCGATAATACAAATGAATGTCAATCTGTACTCAAACAGCAGTGCACCCATCTGTCGCGCAATGATCAAGTCTCATTTATAAACAAAGTGTCGCCAACAGACGCAATTCTTCCAGTTAGAACAGCTACATGTGCGGATGTTGTTAAAAATAAATTGTTTCAATAACCAACATCAACTCCTATTGATCTGTATTAACTTGCCGGCGCCATGTACGATTGGCCTTCAATTCACCCCTGACATTTTGTGACTGTTACAGTACTATACAGTTAACACTATATACTGTATTAAAAGAAGACGATGACTCAAGTTACGCAACTAACAGATTTTATAGCAGTTTCCTAAATCTCTTGCAATTGAACCATCTGTTTTATTTGCATAAGCATTAAGCAATTAGTGTAGGGAAGTATAAATTTATTTTGATCCATAAAATTTAATGCTCAACAGACAAAAACAGACATAAAAAACTCTAAAGCGATTAAAAGTGTAGAATTGTATATTTGCTATATGTAAAATGGTATCAACGTCTTGTCTGGTAACAATTTACTCAGTGTATTGTATTGTTTTCATGGCAAGGAGCAGACAGTACTCATTCGTGCATAACCTCGATTCCACGTCGTGAGTAAAGGCTGGATTCTTCCAGACCGTATGTTGGCTTTGCATGCTCGTGTAGACTGGTTTTAGATTTGAAAGCTCCTATTTTAATTACGCCCTCACATTCTAATTGGTAATAATTTTTCTTATCATTAATTCTTATTGTAAAAATCCGCAAATATTTTAACACGAAATATTTCGGAGCAGAAACATTGTTAAGGTATGTGCATTCTAAATTATTGCTTACGTAAGTGGACTTTAATTCATATCGGAACTCAGACCAATGTGAGGGCCAGCATTCAGCAAATGAATTTTGATAAGAAATTATGGTTTATTGCTTCTACTGCTTTACGAAATAATAAACCGATTGTATGGCATACAATTTGCACATTTTGTTTTAGTATTATAGTTTTGATTTTTCGCTGTTTCGTCGAACCATCGGGTAATGCTTAGATTGTACAGTATATTACTTGTTTTATAATTAAGTTTTTTAAATAAGTACTTACATTTAGTAATGTCAAACCAAAATCAATGTAATATTTTGGTTATTTTTTGTTTTGTTCGAAAATATTTGATTTTTCCGAGGCTTAGCAACTGGTTTTTCCGTGTGCTTAGTAACATATACCTTTACCTACGCCAAAATGATGGATTTGACATTGAAAAAACTTCAGCTATCCAGCTAAAAATAAGAAAATGCTACGTGGTAGCCACACCCGCGAACTGTCGACGTCAGAGTCTATAACGAGCCCGCGCGTGACGACCACTTGTTATAGCACATCTTCAAATACACGACTACTGTATTTGCCAAATTCATTAGTCTCACATTAGTGCTGTTTTCCTCAATGTTCACACCCACCACCACTTTCTCTAGAATATACTTTAGATTATTTGTTCGTAGTTTCGTTCCATTATTCGTGAAAGATTTTTTTCAGGCTATACAAGTAATTGATCCCTTTTATTTTCACTAGAGTTCAAGAGGGATCACATAAGAATGCAGACGATGTCCTATTTGATATGTTCAAGAATGAAGACACGGGACTTCTTCCTGTCGGGAAGTTTTTGGCCGTAAGTGATTTCGCGTCATTTACCCACGTCATACGCACAGTGAAGCGTGCAAAAATATCTGACACGTTCTACCGGCCCTAGATTGGCGCTTTGTTTTGTCAAATATTGGTGCTAGTGACTGCACAAAGACAAATTTAATAATCCGACAAATATATTACAGGCCTTAAGAACCACTGGAATTAGAAAGAATGATCCACGCGTGAAGGAAGTCATGCACAATTTATACAAAACGCACAAAGAATCAAACTACGAAGGAGGATCTCCCGAAACACTCAAACTAGACAGGAAGGTATTTAAGGAAGTAATAGCCCCCAACATAGTTCTGATAACAAGAGCGTTTCGTAGCCAATTCGTTATTCCAGATTTCCAAGACTTTATTAAGGATATAGAAGAAATGTACTGGTCTGCGAAGAGTAACACGGACGGCAAAGTTGCGAGTTACATACCCCAGCTAGCTCGAGCAAGCTCAGAGAATTGGGGAGTGAGTGTTTGCACGATAGACGGCCAAAGATTTTCTATAGGTACGAAGTTTTTCTCTATAGCTGTTGCAATTGTTAAGGGTGTGCCATTCAGTAAAACTTAGATTCTGTGCACAGGTGATGTGGCAGTACCGTTCACTCTGCAGTCGTGCAGCAAGCCGCTTACATACGCCATGGCGCTCGAGACGCTGGGGCCTGACGTGGTTCACAAGTATGTTGGCACAGAACCAAGCGGTCGTAACTTCAATGAGCTCGTCTTGGACTACAATAGTGCGTAAACGAATTTGCACCTAACTACGTCTATTTACTGATCCAATCAAACAAATAGACAGAATAAACAAAACATGTTGGCAAGCAACGGAAATAATATTTATCTTACTTTGTTTACAGTGAAACCTCACAATCCCATGATCAACGCCGGTGCGATATTAGTATGCTCTCTATTGAAGCAATTGGACAAACCCGAGATGACACTCGCAGAGAAATTCGACTATGTCATGTCTTTCTTCAGTCGTCTTGCGGGTAACGAAGTTTTGGGCTTCAACAATGCAGTATTTTTGTCGGAGCGCGAGGCCGCCGACCGTAATTATGCACTTGGCTTCTATATGCGTGAGCACAAATGTTATCCGGAAAAAACAAATCTTCGAGAATGCATGGATTTCTATTTTCAGGTAGTTTCACAAACATCTTAATATACAATGTCTGTACAGCATATGTGTTGATTAGGAATATTTAAGAATGCATCAGTTGTCTGACCATGAGTCATATTGTTTTGCTTTACAGTGTTGCTCGATGGAAGCCAACTGCGAAATTATGTCTATAATGGCAGCTACTCTAGCAAATGGTGGCATCTGTCCGATCACTGATGAGAAAGTGCTGCGTCCAGACTCAGTGCGCAATGTTTTGTCACTGATGCACAGCTGCGGCATGTACGACTACTCGGGCCAGTTTGCATTCAAAGTGGGGCTACCGGCGAAGTCGGGAGTGTCGGGGGCAATGCTTATAGTGGTGCCCAATGTTATGGGCATATGCACCTGGTCGCCACCACTTGACCCTCTCGGCAACAGTTGCAGAGGACTTCAGTTCTGTGATGTGCGTATCCAAAATCAGCACTTTTAATATAATTATAACTAATAGAGAAAATGACAAATATATATTTATTTCATTTTCAGGAGTTGATAGAGCGTTTCAACTTCCACAAGTACGACAACATCCGCTATGCCAGCCACAAAAAGGACCCGCGGCGCTACAAATTTGAAACAACCGGTCTTAGCATTGTCAATTTGCTGTTCTCTTCGGCAAGTGGGGACATTAGTGCCCTCAGAAGGTAGGTAATATTAAACAAAACCTGGCAAACAAAGTACATATGTACCTAGTACCTATTTACATACAATGACTAAAATTGAAACAAACTTCACATTCCCATAATACTTAATCCCGTAATATTTATACCAGTTCTCCTACAGAGGAGTCACAACTACCGACGGAGTCTCCAAATTGAATAGTGATTTACAAGTAAAGTCCGATGTATGAATCGCTTAATTATTCACAAGGTCATCGATTAAGTTCTTTAGATAACACATCTCATGTTAAATATAGACCAAGAGCCATACTCGTGCATAACAGCTACAATGACAGTTTGTACCTAAAAGATTAAAAAATGTAGATGCTCGTAAAGATGATGCATTACTTATGATTAATTTGTTTTTCTAATACGAATTATCAGAAGGAACTAAATAATGTACTTACAGCATAGATCGGATTTTACATGGGTCTTGTTGTCCGAAATAAACGGTTCTATTTCATTTTTACCGGGTGCACCAGGCAAACATTTCTTAAAATTGATTTTGAAACCCAATTCAAAGTTGACGATGTTAAGTAATCACCGCCGCCCATGGACGCCTAGAGTACCTACCATTGGGTACAGGTGATGTGATGCCTTTGTTGGAACAAATAAATTAAGCTCTCAGTATTTCTATATGATGTGGGTACATTATTCATTTCGAAATTCTCTATTATCTCTTCTATCTAATTAAGCACACAGAGTAGCTCTTGTGCTAGGATGGGCATCACTTTTAAGAACATTTTCAATGGTTTTTGTCGTGGCAACGAGGTTTGCTTGGACAGGCGTAGGTTATCGTGCACCTGGCTTTAGACCTAATTGGCATTCATTTTATCAAATTTTATTTGCTTTGAACCTTGGGTTATCTTATTCAATGTTTTCAATACGGACAGCCCAGTTCAACCATATCTAAGTGCTACCAGGTTTTACGTTATATATGTCGGTAGAAAAAGTAGGACCGCTAATTTAGCTAAATACTTGCTATTCAATAATCAATAATATATATTGAGATATAATTTAAGCAAGTCGGTAGTGTAGAACGGTGTTGTGTAGTTAAGTGTATCTGCCAGTGATACTTCCTAACCTATGGTATAAGATGTCTAATTTTGTAGAGTTCATACTATACGATGAGTAGATAGAGCATCATTAACATCATTATTTATTAATTACCAGATTACCACCCATACCCATTAAATCAAGAGGCTTTCTAGAAGCTACTTTCACTTTTATAAAGATTTTATTATGCTGTTTATCTGCTTCCAGGCACCATCTCTCTGGTATGGACATGACATTGTCCGACTACGACGGCCGCACAGCTCTACACTTGGCTGCTGCCGAAGGTCATCTTGGTTGTGTGGACTTTTTGCTGGCTCAGTGCGGGGTAAACCACGACCCCCGCGACCGCTGGGGTAGTCGCCCTCTCAATGAAGCTGAGACCTTCGGGCACACAGCCGTAGTCCAATATCTTAAGGAATGGGAGCAAACACATCCCAAGGAGAAGGCGCCACCCGCAGCGTCCGTTGATGAGATCCTCGATGCGCCACCAGATGCAAATGATGCTGTCAAAGATCCCAGCATCCAAGAGATCGTGTCCAGAAACGGCGATAAAATCAAGTAATAGAATCTCAGTTGCTTATTTATTGCCGTCGATCTCATAATTGTAGTAAGAATACTTAATAATACTAGCGTATAAAAGCCGTGTCTGCGATCACGTTGAGGTAAAATAAACAGTGCTATAGATACTGTCAGATTCTCTCTTTGTTCTTCCGATAGACAACGCTTTATAATTATTGTCAAGGCATACAACCATAGTAGTTCTCTTTACTATTGATATGATTGGTAGGTAGATTATATGCAAGTATTATTTAATATTATGGTAAAACTATTTAAGATGTTTTAGGTGAAATAATTGAGTTTATTATTGAGTTGAATAATTGTAAGTAGGAATAAATATTTGTATGCTTTTATGCCAAACTCTCATGAAGCATTTTTTTTTATAAGTACGACTTTAACAGTACCATTTTAACAGTATTCCAAAAAACTTTCAAATTACTATAGTCACGTTACTTTTGAATAAAAATTTAACAAGTTTATATTCATGTATTTTTAACATTCCATTTATTGTTGTAAAACTTGTAACCATTTACATGTCATATTTCAAATGGCTTGGATAAATAGAGAACCTCTTTAGTAGGTGTTTTGTCTCTATTATATATCCACATATAAGTAACTACCAAATAAATGATAGAAAGTCTATCTTTGATAAAGACAATAAATAATGTTACAGTATATTTGTAGCATAGATGAATTTCAAATGTTTGAAAATAGTATTGGAATGTTCTACATGTCTATAAGATGTTGCCTGAATATGTAATGTCAATTAAATAAATTGTTGAATTTAAAATCTATGTTACTTTATTATTTGAACAGCCATAAAGCCATACTTAATATTATCAATGCGAAAGTGTGTTTGTCCGTCTTTCACGCCGTAAGGGAGCGACGGATCGACGTGACTTTTGGCATAGAGATAGTTTATGGGCCGGAGAGTGACATAGGCTAATTTTTATCCCGGAAAAATGCACAGTTCCCGAGGGAACAGCGCGCGATAACCGAATACCACGCGGGCGGAGCCGCGGGCAAGAGCTAGTAATATTATAAATGCGAAAGTGTGTTTGTGTATTTGTCCGTCTTTCACGCCGTAACGGAGCGACGGATCAACGTGATTTTTGGCATAGAGATAGTTTATAGGCGCGAGAGTGACATAGGCTACTTTTTATCCCAGGAAATGCACTGTTCCCGAGGGAACAGCGCGCGATAACCGAATACCACGCGGGCGGACCCGCGGGCAAAAGCTAGTAATAAATAAATACATTCTTTTCAAAAATCCGTATTAAGTATGACAAAGCTGATGAAAAGGAACTAAAATTTTACATACCTATTTGAACTGTTGCCAAGTTCTAGCAATTTACATCAAAAATATTATAAAGAAACTGCTACCCACACTTACTTCAATACTCTTTTGTGCTATAATACTCTAGTCTAGATGTAACAAACTTTTGTTAAAAATTAAATTTTTAATGCAAACTTTTTATGCAGACCATACTTTTTGTTGAGTGTACTTGCATTGTTGTTCGAGTTATATTTTATGTATACCAAATTTCAAGTCAATCCGACCACTGGAAGTGGATTCAAAATCAACTTGTGAGATTTGAAGAAAACAAATGAAGTGAAGTTCAATGGCCGATTATGAAAAGAAAATTACTTCAACACCTATTTTTTTAGGGTTCCGTACCCAAAGACTAAAAACAGGACCCTATTACTAAGACTTCACCAGGCTGTATTTTGTGAACTGTAATAGCTAGACAGTTGAAATTTTCACTGAAAATGTATTTCTGTTACTGCTATGACAACAATTTTTTCTCCATACATCAAAAACCAGTTTTGAATGCCCTACTTTAAATAAATACCTAAATTAAAATAAAATTAATATTTAAGGGGGCTCCCATACAAAAAAACACTCTTGTATGGTGTTTTTTGCTAACATCTAATATTCATCACCTACACTTGGCTGTTAATTACTCATTACTTTTTGTAAGCAAACCATCTCAATAAAATCTTGGCATGTTTTGTACAATGCAGTGTATTAAAAAAAATCTTATACTTGTATGACAGTTGCTATTGGAAAATATCATTCTTTTCTTGTTTTAAGGTAAATCTTTGATTTTATGGACCATTAGATATGGCTCATCAAATTAAATAATGTTACTAAGTAGGCATTTTAATAACTATAGTTAGGCTAGGGTGAGTTGAATTTCAGTATTCTACTACATCCTAGTGCTACAGGACAGCATCATCAACCAGAACATCCACTGTTAATCAAAGACTTCCTTTAGAATGCCACAATGAATGACAACTCGCCACACGGATTCACCGAGAGGCCAACAGCCAAAACCACATCTCACAAGCCATAGGTCATCTCTAGCAACACACACTGGCTGAAGACTTGTATACATGCACAGGCTGCAAGGACAGACGCATGAAAATATGAAAGAGAATATGGTAAAGCACTTATGATTGGTTTTTTGGAGTGTTTTTGTTTTATTAAAACTCCTAATTTGTTACTTTTTACGATCATCCTTTATTTTCGGTACAGCAGTTAGCCCTGTGCTCCACTTTGTACAGACACTACTGTTTACCATTCTATTATGAAAACCAAAAGTAAAGATTAAACTACTAAAACAATCAATTCCCTTTATTACACAACTAAATAATATTACATAAATTTTTATATCTCACAGAAACTACATTTTTACAACACTCACCTCACTGTTCTTTCTCGGCTACAACAGTTCTTAATGGAGTGGAAACTAAACCTAGTAATTTACAGTCTGCCTCTAACAGTGTAAGGTCAGTGTTTGATCCAAGAAAACGAGACGATAATTCCAGGTCCTTGATTTGCAACCTCACCCTTGATCCTCTAACATATTCGTCGCCTCTGTTAGAAGGGCGGGTGCATACGCAGTGAAACTTCCATCCAAAATCAATGTACAAGTCATCTTCCACAACATGAAAAATCTTGCCGATGACTACTTTCCCACTAGGATCTCCAAGCTGCAAAATAACAAGTAATCGGCTTAGTGATTGTTAATAAATAATAAACAACACTAAACCACAAGATGAACCTTTGAAGGAATGATGCTGCAAAGAAAAGAACTTACGTCCATAAGTTTGGAATTCCGAAGAAGGGATGCAAAGGAGTGGTTTATCACAGATTCCTGAGAATCTTGAAGTTGTGATTGTTTGTCAAAAGCTTTAGCAAAGCCACCTTTTTCTGGAACATTGTGTGATTTCTCTGGATTTTGGTCTACATTTTGGGAGTCGATGGAACTAAGTAATCTAGAGCTTCTTTTCAGTAAGTTTGATTGTCTTAAATGTCTTGAAAACTGGACGATTCCAAACATTTTCCGGGACAACATAACCTAACAAATCCGGAGAAAAGTAAGATTCCAATTTTGACACTTGACAGTGACAGTATTTTTTTTTAACAACCGTGAGCTAGGGATGGCGATCTCAGATCGATTAATCAAAGAATCGATTATTTCAACTGAAAAAATCGATATTTAACATCGATTCAGAGTAGTGGATCGATCTAGTGAATCGATATTTCTAAATTGAAGATCAAGAATCCCGAATCGAGATTCGGGTTTAACTATTTTTTGTTGAAATTCGTAATTAGAACTTCTTATCGTGCCACCCCGCTTACGAAAATAGTATAAATTTGATAGGAAAGTAAAAGGTGTGCTACAAACCGCGGAATAAAAGGTCATTTCTTTCATAATTGGATTTATATATTGAAAATACAAGCCAAAAAAGCAAATCAAGAAAAGATCGATTTTCGGAGAATCGATCTTTTTGACTTCGATTTTTTCGTGAATCGATTTTTCAGGGCTCGATTCAGATCGATTCAAAAATGTAATGGTTTTATAATGGGATGGGCAATATACAAACTAAATTACTTCCCTCAATAGGAGCACCCTTTGGCATGCTAGAGTCTGGCAAATGAAAGATGAGAATGAGTTTTCTTAAGAACTTTTTACATGGTAATAAAAAAGTCGATTGTCAACCCACGTCAAACATCATTTATTCGTCTTGATACTGAAGCTTGCTTGCGGTACTTGATACGTTTTTAAGTGTTTATCATGAAAAAAAAAAACTACCAAAAGTAATGTGCGTAAACTGCTGTTTACTATGATATGTAAATTAAACAATAAACTGACTTTTATTTTTACCATCCCATATTGTATGTATGTATATTGACGCCGGAACGACAAATTGACTATCGTGTATTTTGCAAACTTTCCAGCACAGCGATTTAACGTTAAAAATTTCAGATAAAACACATATCTTCTTTCCTATTTGTTATTTTCAAAAGTGAAGTACTGCTAAGTAGAATATAATGTAATTAATGTATTTAATTATTCATAAAACAGTGATAGTTATTTATGTTTTACGAATATTACTTGTTCTTTGTTGAAACTTTCCGATATTATTATTATTTATTGCACAGTATAGGCAGGGTTTCGTAGTAGGTTCAATAATTACAGGTGGACCTAATAAAAGCATTTTAAAATATTGTATTAAGTACATAATATAGGTATATCACAAGTATCAAAACTATTTTTAGCACTATACGTCAGGGATACCACACATTGATTTTTGAATTTGCCGCCATTTTTTCATTCTCATCTTTCATTTGCCAGACTCTAAGCTAAATATACCCACTTGCTGAGCAGCCCATCTGGCAGCTCGCCCTCTCTCCGGTAAGCTGTAAAGGCCGTCTGAGGCCAACAGCAACAGTCCGTCCGAAAAAAAAACAAAAAAAAAAAACAAACAAACTTAATTATAGATAAAAATAGTCTCATACTCATAATTTGTATGTTTTTTATTGTAACATTTTTTTTAATAAAAAAAGGAAAAAAATATATATTGGCCCGGTATTATACTTACATAAATATCTTTCTCCTTTTGGGCAGAATTTGCGATTCATTACTCTTATAAGTGATTTTTGTTAATTATTATTTCAGTTGACTCATATTTTAATATATACACACACTAGCTTTTGGCCGCGGCTCCGCCAGCGTGTTATTCGGTAATCGGGTCTGGCCGCCAAAAGTTGTACTTTTCGTTTGAAGCTCGCACTTTAACCCTCATAAAAAAATAATACAAAGATATAATGACAAACAACTTAAGACATTACGTTCTAAAACGTTTTTCCCATACGACAAAATACTTAAATATTACAAAACAGTATTGATTAAGCACCAAAAACCTGACGAAACACTAAAAAGTTGGCAAAAAACGTGAATTTTAGTGTTACCTTGCAGAACTTGAACACCTACAATTTTTTAACGGAAATAAGTATACAAATAAAACCAGGCTCAGCAAACTTTGTAAGAAATTGCCCTTAAACTAGTTAAGCTAACAATCTATTATCTGAATATTTCAGGAAGTTAAACGTGTTTAAGTACGTGTTCCCGAAAATGGTTCCAAACGTAACACACACTTTTTATATGCATGGGAAATTTTTGTTTCTTATTGTAGCAACAATGTCTCAGGTTTTTAAAGACGGCCAATACTATTAGTATGCTGGTAGAAATTTTGAATCAGGTGACGTATCATTTGTCTACACAATTCTAGGTTTTTGGTACAGGGACAGGTGAAATTTGGAACGATAAAACATTTAGTGGAACTTTTTCGCGAGATTATGTATTGAAACTAATCCTAATTATTGTTCTATTCGAAGTATGGATTGTTTTCCCTTATTTATTATGAAGATTCACGGCAGAAGCTTCAAAAATATCAGCTGTAGAGCGATTTATATTTTTTCCATTTAGTGTGTTACGGTTTGTGCATTACGTGTGTTATGTTGTGTGTTATGTTTGTTACGCTGTGCGTTATGTCTGTTACGCTGTGCGTTGCGTGTGTTATTTTGGAACATTGTAAAGGCAAATTCACAACGCTTTATTATTTAAATATATTATGCAGCAAGAAAAAATTCAAATTTATAAAAGTGAATCTTACTTAATCAATAGAGACATGTTAGTGGCTAGATAAACTGAGTTAATAGGCGTCATAATTCTTTTAGGGTCGCCGTCATCAAAACCGATGAGGAGAATTATATATACTGAGATAAACTATTTGTTATTAATAATTAAACCAATTTTTGCCACAAGCATTTCGGTGAAGGCAAATATTACGAGGAAACCTGCACATAAACAACGCATATATAGTGAGTCAAAGTTTCGCAAAATGGCATTGAACAAATTAAAAAAAGTTACTGACAAATTATCGAGCTGTCGGTAGGCCTCTGACAAGATGGAGCGACGAGTTGGTTAAGATCGCGGGATCGCGGTGGATGCGAAAAGCATAAGACCGGTCTGAGTGGAGAGCCTTGGGGGAGGCATATGTCCAGCGCAGCAGTGGCCGTCTTTCGGCTTTTTTTTATTCGACTAGATGGAAAACGAGCAAGTGGGTCTCCTCATGATAAGAGATCACCACCGCCCATAAACATCTGCAACACCAGGGGTATCGCAGATGCGTTGCCAACCTAGAGGCCTAAGTTAGAATACCTCAAGTGCCAGTAATTTCACCGGCTATCTTACTCTCCACGCCGAAACACAACAGTGCAAGCACTGCTGCTTCACGGCAGGATTAGCGAGCAAGATGGTGGAAGCAATTCGGGCGGACCTTGCACAAGATCCTATCACCTGTCTGACATGGCTGACATGATGATGATGATGATGATAATGATGAACTGACAAATTTGAGTCGGTTAAAAAATCACATGTGAACGTACCTTATGTGTATTCGTGTGTTATGTGTGTTATTTTTTCTAGTGTGTTAAGGTACAACTTTTGGCGGCCAGACCCAATCGCGCGCTGTTCCTTCGGGAACTGTGCATTTTTCCGGGATAAAAAGTAGCCTATGATGTCACTCTCGGGCCCATAAACTATCTCTATGCCAAAAATCACGTCGATCCGTCGCTCCGTTATGGCGTGAAAGACAGAGAAACATACAAACACACAAACATACAAACACACTTTCGCATTTATAATATTAGTATGGATTAATAAAAACAGCAGAATATTTAAAACGTTGTTGTATGAGCCAACTCCATTGATCTTTCTAAAATCTGCAAAAAAAATGCAACTGTCAATTAACGTCATAAAAGTCACAGTTCTGTGTGACAAACCAAAAAGACAACCACGATTAGGACTTGCGTCAACACGAGTGCTATTATAGAATAATGTTGAAAAGTTAACATATTTACACGTAAATTAATCGTCAAATAATGACCGAGGATCAACATGTTAAGGATTCGCAGCCGGACACGGGCAGCAAAACATTTATTAACAAAACCAAGGACAAGAAAACAAGATCACAACGGCCTTTAACCAAAGTACGCTTATTCTGGGTTACATATTTATCTTAACTTGAGTTCATTAATAAGTTGTAACTGCTTCAAAAGACTTGTGTTGTAATTTTTATTTTTGTTGTAGATTATACTTCGTCGGCTGCCTCCCACGATGACGGAGGAAGCGTTTCTGGAGCAAGTGTCGCCCATACCGGAACACGACCATTTCTACTTCGCCAAGCCTGACCCGTCGCTGGGAAACAACGTTTTTTCAAGGGCTTACATTAACTTTGTTAATGTCGAAGATATTTATCTCTTTAGAGATAAATTTGATGATTATGTCTTTGTTGATGATAAAGGTAAAGTTTATAAAACTTATATTCCAAATTCTGCATAATGCATAACTGAATAAACTTGTTATCTACGTGTTATTTATAGATTCCCTGTGACTAGTTATTTGATAATTTAATGGTTTCTAAGTTTGAAAGGGCAGTGTGCCTAGTTTTGTATAAGCAACCTTAGTATAGAACCAGATTGAAAAAAAAAAATGATGTATAATTTACACTGGATGCATTCTGCAAATACGGCTGGACAAAATCCATATAACATATCTCCTATGTAGTCGGGACCCCCTTTGCTTTAGTTCAACCAAGTTCTTTATTGTTTTTGACAACTGAGCGTCATAACAATGTAATTTTAATTTGTCTTTTTGATTGCCAGGTGTGGAGTATGTGAGCATAGTAGAATATGCCCCATTTCAGAGGATCCCCAAAAAAAAGAAAAAGAAGGACCCTAAGTGTGGCACTATTGAGAGTGACCCCGTGTACCAGGAGTTTCTGGAGAACTTGACCAAGGAGCCGGAAGTTGAAAGTCAACCAAAATTGGAGTATTCATATCCTATCAGTGATGGTAACTTATTTTTTGTACATTTACCTATAAGTATAATAACTTTAAAACAAAAATTTTACTGCCTATTTCAGTAGGGATAAAAAGCAAAGTAGAATGCTTTGTTGAAAGTGTTAACCCATTGCGCAAACAATGACTTTTGGGTAATTTTGGATAAGTACCCTATATTAAAAGATGATCGAGACTAGAAACAAAAGGTGGCAAATCATGAATAGGTGTAGGTAGTAACTTACGCGGAACTGTGGCACGTGAGGCGTCCCATGTGTTAAAAATGCAAAATACACAGAAAAAAGTAATTTGCAGTAAAACTTTACTCCCAAACACATGCATTGGCAAATCATAGAAAAAAAATGATCTTCATCATCCTTATCAACTTTTTTCGTTTTTTTTTACATGAATTTTAAGTATTAAATCATAAAATCACCTCTAACATCAATTATTTTTATTGCACAACAAAATGAAATTAATAAGTAAGTATCCCATTATGTTTGTTGTTTTTTTATACCATTACATAGCTAACTATGTGAATTAGTTGTAGATATACTTTTCTAGTAAAATAATAAAAGTAGAATAGAAAGGGTCTCTTTAATATGTTACTTATATGTATAAGATAGAATATTGTAGAAGCAAAATTCCTCTTGACTTTGCATTAAGTAGTAGTTAAGAACATTTTGTTTGAATGATATCATTAACAACATATAAGTATATGACACAAAAACAGTTGAATCAATAACTTGTTCTGCGAAAACAATATGCAACCAAGTTATTTAAAATAAAAAATAAGGTTTAAAGAACAGACTCAAAAGCAGCTCTTATAAAAATTATTTATAATGACAAAATTGATTGCAGATTGAATGCGAGTATGCATTGTCTCATATCAGTAGACTTTAATCCCTTCTAACGCTTACAAGTACTATAAGATCTGGCAATTTAATTTAAAAAAAATATATATACTGTAACACTTTATTTGCGTTGTATAAAGAAGACATGTGAAAAATGTTGCCTCTAGACTTAACAGTTGAGATATTGTGATTTTACATGCTTAAATTCTGAGCCCATGGATATATTGGGATAAAAGTTGCTTATATATTTTATTCCAGAGATATTTATATGCCAAATTTCATACAAATCGGTACAGCCGTTTTAGCATAAAGACACTGAACATACTCACAATTTTTCGCATTTATTATACTCAGGAAATAATATTAGTTATGTGACAATCCTGGATTTCAGGTAATGACAAAAAGGTGCAATCAACCCCACTGCTGGAATACCTCGCGGCGCGCAAGCAAGACAAGCGCGGGCGCGACGAGCGCCGCCGCCGCGAGCACGACAAACGCAAAATGCGTATTGAACGCAAGACCAAGGAGTTGCCAATCAAGGTGGGCCTGACCTTTATTATAAAGGCTTTATAAAACAGTTGCGTTTTGATAATACCGACCGCTACAAACTTATTTGATATGATAGTCACTTCATAATTGTATGCAAACTGATTTGTGAAATAACATCTGAAAGTAAAGAATTTTTGTAGTAGTTGAAATGTAAGTGCAGTTGGAAAAAATAAGCGGCCAAGCAGGTAGTCCTGTACCAATTCAAAGATTTACACCATTTTTAAAATAATATTTTCATAAATGTGATTTAAGAAATCGGTCCTTGAGTCAAAATGTTAATTAGGTATTTTTCACCACCAGTCAAATGGACATAGGGCGCAGTGAGCTGTAATCTCACTGACTTGCCAACTGACAAATTTAACTAACTGGGGGCGGGTCGCATTTGCAACTAACAAATTTCACGTCAAACATATCGTCGGCTGACAAGCAAAAGTCGCTAATTACCACCTAAAGTCATATTTATTGCTTGGCATTGGTAGGTTTAATATTCCAATATTTTCTTTTGCATTTAGTAATTTTTACTTGTCACCCGACGATATTAAAGTCGTTTTTTCGTTTGCTTTTGCGAAAGCGTTTCGTTTCTTGACTGATGTCAACTACTTACCTACCCTATTCAGTCTTCTCTTGCGAAATGTATGTATGGGCAACAGATTAATATCCCCGATGCTTATTTTCTCGTATATTGTTCACTTGCAAGCGCAATTATTTTGTAGCTACTATTTATAGGTATGGTTTCATTTATCCATCCACAGACGCGCTAGAAACTTTCAGTTTGGCTATTAATATAATGTATGTAAAATAAAATAAAATCCAGGTTACAATTTACAAAAAAATGCGCCTCTTGGTTGATTTGATCACTATCTCTATAACATAGAATTTCGTCATAAAAATACCTTAATTAATGATTCCTCAGCAAATCTAGCTACTGACAACTATTTTAGTGAGGTGCAATAATTCTGATGCCAATATCTAATGCACTTAATTTTAAATATTGGTATTATTTTCCCTCTAGACACCTGGTGACATTTCAGAAGACGAAATATGTAGCTATAATTGTGACCAATATGACCACAAACCCAATCAACAGGTTTGGTTTGGTGAACAAAGAATATACCATAAAACAAAAGTGAAATGTGCGCCACTCAGAGCAGAATTAAAAAGTGCTCACGGTTCTGATGAATTCATTAGTACAGATTCAGACTGGGACAGTCACTTTCCTGCCTTATCTATGAAAACACATAATACATTTACTTTGACTTCGGGTAAATATTGTGATAATAAAAAGGATGTTCAAGAAGCTAGTCAAAAGAGTGGTGGTGATACATGCTTCAAGGTTTATATTCTCAGTAATTTTCCAGTTTTTATGTAGTTCGTTGTTTTATATTGACTAGTGTTGACATACATAGTATAATGGTATGTTTTGTTTTTGTACTATTTTGGCATTATTTAGTATTCGGTTATTGTCTCGTAGATAGGCAACAATACCAATCAATTTTTTTTCTTGTTATAGGAAGATGATTCTGAAGAAAATGAAATAAAAAAGATAAAACCAAGAGAATGGGAAAAAGATAAATCATCCAAACCAAAAGAAGATTCTGGAAAGATTGAAAACAAAGAAGGTACCGTTTTCGAGTCTAAAACTTTCCGAGAGCAGCGCAAAGCGGGTGTGAGTCTTGTTGACACAAAGAAAAAACTTGACAATGTAAGGAAAGACAGTAAAAATGATGATGATGAGGATTCAGATAAAAATAGGAAAGATAAACCAACTAAAACAAAAGACGTAGTTCGAGAACAAAAAAGTAAAAAATATAGTGACACCCGAAAAGAAAGGACCAAGCAGAGTGAAATCATAAAAAGTGACAAACAATCTGTCACTGGTAAAAGTCTTCCTATAGACGGAAAAGTAAAATCTCTCAACCATGACGACATCAAGCCTTTTACGCAGCTTCCACAAGTAAAGACTGATGACTTGTCCAGAATTATTGATGGTATGGATAAGAAGATGAAATTAGATGAACTCCAAAAACACTTGGAGAACTCTAATGAAGACGCACAGAATAAAAACAGTGATGAATCTGTTGGGGTAATCAAAATAAGGAGAAGCAGCTTGGAGTCTGGAGAGGTTCCAATGAAAGAAGAATCTTCCTTGAAGAGACAAAAATCTCTTGATGACAGAGGCAAATCCACAGACAGAGAAGGATCTGAAGAAACAGAAAAAGGTGACAGTGCTGACCGCCGGACAGAAAGACGAATTAGGAATAAGGTAAACTCTCACATTAAAGACTTAAATAATTAAGGCCAGTACTTTTCTATATAATTATATTGTGGGTCTCATTGAAGACATGCCAAAATTTCCTTTGTCCAAAAGCCAAGATATCAAGTCAGTTCTGTTTAGTTGGGCACTTTCGTTCTAGTTAAATAGTTACTCGCAATCGCAAACCAATTGAATCATAACCAACTGTGGGATCGTATCGCAACTATCATAGCGGCATTACGTTGCATTGCCTTACAAAGAAATCATTATGGAACTTGTGAAAATATTCTACAGTGAGGCAGGGATCACATATCAGGGATAAATGGTTTGACTGCATACAGTTCAGACTGACATTCCTAAATGTGCTAAACTAAAATGTCTCATTATTTTCTTTTCAGGATCGTCCCAGTCGTGTCATTTATCAGCCAGGTATGGGCAAGTTCAGCAAACAACGATTTTCGAAGGAAAAAGAAACACCAGCAAAATCCGTGAATGATAGTGAGAAAAAAGACACCTGAGATAAATGTCGAGCACCGCAAATTTGGACAACATTCAACGAAATTAACCCTAGGCTGGCAGCAATTCAAAGCATGTTTTTGCTGACAAAGTAGAAGAGGAGATTTGAATCTGCCAACTGCGGGAAACAACGTTTGCGACTTATTCATAGTGATGTTCTAAACATTCGATTATTTACTTGCAATTGAAATAAGTTGGTGAATTTTGATCGTCGCCATTAGCATAACATCGAATGCTTCATATTTTAGTTTTGTGACAATTTAAACCATTTAATTCAGTTTAATTTCATTTAATATAAATTGATTTTCTAAAATTCATTTTGTGTATTCTTTCGTCATCTTTTCTAAATAATATAACGCTATTTGTTTCTGTCAGATGTTCTATTTGTACAGTTAACAAATTGAAACATGACCCAGGGTGGAACCTTTTAATAATCAATTTCACTACGATTTCCTTGACAAAAGTATGAGATCAACATGACATTAGTTCCACCCTGGGTCATGATTAAATTTGTTCGACTGTAGATACATGGCTCCATATTTTTAACACGTCGATGCAGATATTATGCAGGGTTAGTTCTTTAACCAAACTATTTTTTAACTCAAAAGCCCAGTTTCGAGTGAGAAATGGAACACTTATCAGATCACTCGTGTTTTGATTTTCTGTCACAGAAATTTTTCTCGTATGTAATCTTCTGGGCCCTTTGGGTTGACGATGAATTTGTTGCCATTCGAACAAGCACATGTTACGTTACGTAAAATACATGAGCACTGGTGATAGCAGTAAGTACTTACTTTCTCTTTTTTTTCATTAGATGGACTTCCAACTCATTATAAAAATCTCCGCCTAGCCATTCAATTAAACACGGTATTTTTTGTTATTTTTTTATTCAAAATAAGTAACAAGGTGTACTGTATCACAGTGTTTTATTTATAATCTTTGTTATATAAAATTTGCCGCTGTAAATTTACAAATCACTATCCTTCAAATTCGAAAACATATAACAAATTAACCAAGTGTTAACTATAGGTTACAAAGGTAAAGCTCAAAAGTTATCTACTATAAAATATTAATAACTAATACAATCTTTGGCAAAACAAATTATTTTTTCGTTAGTTAGAATTTTTTTTACAATTTCCGCCATCAGCACGCTGATGTAGCAAACAATATAAAATTTCAGCAAACTCTGAAATATGACATATTATTATTCTGGTTTATCGAAGTTGTCTTTGTCTCAAGTCACTAGTGGCGTGGAGTAAACATTTTCGTTAGGTAATCGTGAGTTACGCCGCAATCGCCGCATTCACGTTTATCCGTCGTGTTGTGTCGTGAAGCATCATTACGTTATCGGTTTCATACATTTTATATGGTTGCGTTCACAATTATCTGATACAGTGGGTTGTGACACTTGTGACGGCTTGTGTTGTGTCGTATCATAAGCTATAGAAAGGGAGAGACAGAGAGCATCACAACACAACACGACATATAAATGTGAATGCGGCTTTAGTTACACAATCCTAACCATATTTGGCATCACTGAAGTCACGTAGATAAAAAAATACGTAACCCTGTGGTAATCAAGTTGTCACGGCGCCACGCCACTGCAAGTTGCATAATCTTCCCCAATATGGCAATAATATACTTAAAAAAACATACACTTAAACCTAAACTTATACCTATTTAAAACTTACACCAAGTCTTACACCATTCGCTTCGCTTCATGAAATTTACTTATTGAAAAATGTATAATGCATATTTAAGTTCTTTAATGTATTTGAATGGTTTTTTAATCTAATGATAATCAGCCTTCTGCCTTTTGACAAACAGTCAAAATGTATGATTTCACGTTGTGTAACAAGACAACTAATGAACCTAAATTTTATTGATACATACCAATGACGTCCCTATACCTACCAATGACGTACTCTCCGTAGGTACCTGCCATTTACTTATAGCTTGGAGACAGACATCAAATAAAAAACAGATAACTTTTATCATGTTAAATGTCTCATATGTATAATCAATTAGATAGGTACCTACTTCATTAGTTCCTAACATGGCAAAAGGACCTAAAATATAAAACCAGAATGCAGTTATAAAACTAGTGTCAAAAACTGTTCTTGCTTTAGAGAGGCGAAAAGACCCTTTATATATAATTTTAAACGTCCAGCAGATCCCAAAAATGTTTCCGATAACTTCACCTGTTTCGAATGCCGTACCTACTGGTAACTTTTTTTATTTATTATACAAAATTTACTCAGCTTCTGCGCTTATAGCGAACGTAATGGACAACTTCAATTACCAACCCACCTCTTAACAGTGGCAGTACTAGGTACCTACTTTAACATTAGAATTGCTTTATTATTTTACATAACCGCTTCCTTAATATAACATTATACTCGTAAGAATATAGCAGTGACAAAGTTAAAGCCATGATAAAGACAAATCCCTAGCGATACAGAAATATACTGCAACATAAAAGTTAGGTCTGTACATGAAAATTGTTAATAACAACTATCTTACTAGGGATAGAGCTATGCTACCAGCACGATCTAGTAATACTACCATGTTACTAGACTCATCATCATCCCAGCCTATATACGTCCCATAGCTAGGCACAGGCATCTTCTCATAATGGAGGGCTTGGGTTGTAGTCCGCACGCGGGTCCAGTGCGGATTAGGAACTTCACACACACCATTGAATTGCTTGGCAGGTTTGTGTTTTCCTTTACCATAAAGCTTGTGGTAAATTTCTAATGTAATTTCGCACATGAATTTCGAAAAACTCAGTGCGAGCCGGGGCTTAAACCCACGATTCTCCACTTGAGAGATCATAGGTCAAACTACTAGGCCACCACGGCTTATTACTAGACCAATGTAGTGAAATACCTACAAAGTTATAAATAAATAGATAACTCAACCCCAATTCTCTTCGCCTCTTTGATCTCGCTCGCTTCACTCGCTCTATCCCGCCCAATAACTATTCACTTGTTGTGTTGTAAGATAGTTTAGTTATAAAACGGAAATACTTGATATATTAGGTACCTAATCCTTTTGGACACTAGGTACCTATATCACAACTTCAACCATATTTACTGCTTCATATTATTACATAAAAGTTGTTAATCAGTGCTCTGGACGTTATTGTTATTACATTATTAAGCTGACGAGACCTCATTGAGTAGCAATTCCGACGACTGCTTGTCGCCTTGAATAGGAGGTAGAACCTTCTTTTTTTCCGTCATCCGCTTGATTTTGGCGACGTTATATCTGTGGAAGAAATACAGCAGCAGCATAAAGCCAATCAGGAAGCCGGCCAGACCGCCGCACAGTCTTGCCCACGTGCTACGGGATGCTTGGACGTCTGCTACGGGCACCTGAAATATTTTTTACTGTTTCAATAGACTATAATATGTAGATAGATAAAACTTTATTTCTTCACAGCAAATGCTCACACAAACATTTACAATAACGTGAAACAAAGTAAAAAACAGATCAATTTTGCTGTATAACTAAGTTGTGGGTGCCAAGTGTCGTGAAAAGAAGGTGCTGATTCGCATATAAAGCATGCGGAGACCGCAGCGCTGGTAAGTAGGTATTCTGCCAGAGTAGAACCAACTGAAGCAGACTGAAATAACATGGTATGGTATACGTAATTTTTTGTACCTATTTATTAATGTTCGTATTATTTACTGACCCTATAAGATGATAAACATAAGGTGTGCGTTGCGTTGAACTCATCGGTGATTAGGCCGTCAGGACAATACGCGAATTCTGAAAAATAAATGATCTAATTAAGTTTCAGCTTCCTAGATAGGTGTTATTCTAGTTCATAGTGCGGTATGATACGAGTAAGGCACAATTGAACAATTTATAAACGATAAACTAGGTCATATTTGGTCAATTGTTCCATGTTTCGAAATTGATCCATAAGAGTAAGTACGTAGTACATAACGTAGGTGATAATAATAAAAGTATAATACATATAACGAGTAGATATATATTTTAAGTAGGTACAAAAGATGGTTAACACTACAAAAAATAACTACATACTTCCAAAGTGATTGAGTGAGTGATGTAAAGGTTGCCTGGAAGAGATCGCTCTGAAGCGATAAGGCCGCCTATTGCTTACCTCAGAAAGTCTTTGTGTGTATACCTGTTTTCTGTAATTTTTTTGCTATATTTTGGTGCGCAATAAAGAGTTATTGTATTGTATTGTATTGTATTGTATTGTATTGTGATTCTGTAGTGTAATTTTGCCATCTACTATTAGTGATTTTAATTAATAATAAATAATCTAAATTATTTCGGGCAACTTGACCTATACGATGAATACACAACAGACAGACACAGACATACTACACACATACAGACAGACGTACATATTTACAATCAATAATAAGTTATTTTATGGACCAAGTGATAAATCGGTCATTTTCAGACTTCAGCTAGCCAAGAATCAGTTGTAATTAAATTGCCCAACGATCATGTAGCAATATTCATAATGCCCGGGCAGCCATGTGTTAGGTATTTTTTGTAACAATGAAAAAAAGAAACATATTGCTCAAAATCAAAGTTTTTGATGTTAAATCAATTTAATAATATATTGCCATCTCATATTGGCAATTTTTCATAATGCCCGGGCATTATGAATAATGACCGGTTTATCACTTGGTCCACAACATATAACTATATAACATGGTTAAGTATATTGACTTGAAATTTGTATGAATATGTAGTTTGGATGATGCACTTGCTTGCAACGCAGTCAGAAAAAAACTATCTTGTATATAATTGAATTCATTGATTTGGGAAATTCACAAGCTAAAAAGCCGTATGCGCGGGTCGCTTGACATTTCTTTTGCTCTTATTATGTGGTCATAGCTCATAGTGACCTAAGTCATTCTCCCACGAGCCGCATTTTGGCTGTCATTATTGTCTCAAAAGTAATAAATAGATTAAAACAGTCCTGTATACCAACCTCTTGATTTCAATCTCACGTGGGAGTCATCTAATAGTAAATAGTCGACGCGTCTTTGCTGCAGCCATTTTATAGAAGGTTTGATGTCGCACAGTCGTATCCTATCGATAGACTTCGACATATCCACTTTCCTTAAATTGCACATGTCGACAAAATGAGATACGTCTAGGCTCCTTAGGGAATTTTGTGAAATGTTATAGAAGAGTAGCTGCGGAAGAATACCCCAATTCCATATCTCTGTCAGACCACAGTCCGAGATGTCTAGGTATTCGATAGGCGCTCTTATTGGCTTACTAAGAGCAGACGAATCCATGTGCGTAAGTGGGTTTCCGCTTAAGTGCAACTTTTTTAATGCTGGTAGTTGGAATAAAGACGGTGGAACATGAGTGATCACGTTTCTAGACAGATCTAAACTCTGTAGGTACGTCAGAGACGCGAGTGCGTTTTCTTCTATTTGATAGATTTTATTGTCAGCAAGGTAAAGCATCCTTAGACCGGAGTAGTCGGAAAAAGTGGTTGTTTTGATTTCTCGTAATTTGTTTTCGCTAAAATCGAGAATCTGAAATGCAAGAATAACTCGTATTAGCACCTACCTATTTAGTCAATTGCAGTGATTTATAAATATAATGAGTTAATTGACATTACCCGGAACCTTTTCCCAGAAAAAACAGACAGATAATATTCTAAATACCTGTCGTTGTATTCTTCTTAGATTAGTGCTATTAAACATTTTTAACTGGCTTTTGCATGCAACTTCGTGTTCAGAATTCGTTTACCTATCGCTATCCCGCAGGATTTTTCGGGACAAAAAGGGTCCGGGTCCTTTTTAGGGTGTCAACTATCTCCAAACCGAATTTCACCTAAATCAGTTCAGAGTTCTAAGCCTGAAGAGTTAACAAGACAGACAGTTGTAGTTACTTTAGCATTTATGATATTAGTAAGGCTAGGTTGACTGACCTCTACGCCGGACTTAAGGCTAGGGATCTTGTTGAGGCCCAGATCAGCGCAATAGGCCCCATAGTACCCGTACGCGTAGTCGTAAGAGCATCGCTTCGGCAGCCCTGTCAACTCCTCGATCTCCCCGCTCTCCGCATTTAACACCTTAACGTCGCACAAGGCTAGCGCCAGGAGAACCCAGGTTACACTGTAAGTAAATAAAATGATAGTAAATAAAAATATTATTACTCGTAATCTTAGCTCAACAGAGGTACATAGAGTTCACGAAAAGGTGAAAACGAAAATGGAACGAGATGATTAGGTACCGCGGTCCTTTTAACCTTATGTACGTAGGCAGTTAGGCACTAGACTAGAAGACTAGTTATACATATAAAAGGCATTGGTAAAAATAATTAAAAAAAAAATCATTTTAATGCAAGTTTTTTTGTTGCTGACTTTAATTTTTGTGGACATTAAGTAAAGTTGAGAAAAATTAAATATCGAATAACGTCACAAATATGTACATACGGATGATGGATCTTAAATCCTAGCTTAAATCTTTTAAAATAGTACATACCAATCTATAGAAAGTTAAACGATCATTATTCAAGCTGAAACGAACTATTTTTATAAGTAACAAAAGCGGCACTGTCGTAGTCGAGGATATCTATAAGACGCGGGTCATCAGGTCAAACAGAACGTCTCTACATACATACTCATATGTCATAACGCATAAGGTTATCGAGTTTAAACTTACATTCTCAGTAGTTTATAGATGTCCTGTCTGTTAATAACGAATCATGTCAAGTTTTGAATAAACCGCAAGTTTGCTATTGCCAATTATAAAGAGGAATAATAACTAATGCAGGATTTCATGGTCATGAATTGCCAGGCCAATAGTAGGTAATAATGGAAATAATCCGAAAAAAATTGCGGTTTCCGTACATCTTATAATATAAAAATGAATCGCAAAATGTGTTGGTAAGCGCATAACTCGGGAACGACTGGTCGATTTCGCTAATTCTTTTTTTATTGTGTTTGTTACTGTCAGGAGAAGGTTTTTATGGAAGAAAATACATAAAAAATACAACGGGGGCGAAGCCGCGGGGCAACAGTTAGTATTTCAAATAAAATCACGAAGTCAATGTGTGGAATAAAATAAAATAAATATCATGGGACACTTGACACCAATTGACCTAGTACCAAACTAAGCAAAGCGCAAATACCGCAAATATGTTCCGACAAATTTCGATAAATGGGTCAATACATTATATTGTCTGGCATTAACACTGAGCATGAAATACTAATTTATGATCACGATTTAGATGTCGTCCTGTATATTGGTTATACCCACGAAGATAAAGAACAAAACCGGCCAAGAGCGTGTCGGACACGTCCGAAATAGGGATCCGTAGACATTACGAAAAAATCAAGTACTTATTATTTTTCTAAGGATTTCGTATTGTGTACTTATTTGTACCTTAGGCAGCTATTATACTCTTAAACTACTTAGTACTCAAGTAGGAAATCTTAGCCGTTATAATTTTCCTTGTTAATTTGATATACTTACTTACTGCCATCCTGAATTTCCAGATCACTGAATCGAAAAATCGTCTTGGCAACCCTCCAATGGTTTTAAAAGAAATATCCAACGATACCACACGTATACGTTTAGTCGAGAAAACTACCTACGTCAACGTTCTCTGAGCTTAGCCGCGGACGGACAAACGAATGGACAGACGAAACTATAAGAGTTACTAGTTGACTACGTAACCCTAAAAATGGCAGAATAAAATTACATTTAAAAATTGATTTATTTATTGAACGATCTACGATGATTGTAATCTTCATATTTTTCACCTTATCTCACTACCTTACGTTGTTCTTGCAAAGTGATAAATAAATATTATACGTGGTCGCAGGTGCTGCCTATCAATCTGTTGTGACCGGGTTACTGTTGTTACCACACACTGCGAAGCCTCAGAAAAATGATAACAAAAAAAACAGACTAGGTTTTTAGGATTCCGTACCCAAACGGTAAAAACGGGACCCTATTACTAAGACTCCGCTGTCCGTCCGTCTGTCACCTGGCTATATCTCATGAACCGTGATAACTAGACAGTTGAATTTTTCACAAATTATGTACTTGTTTGCCGCTATAACAACAAATATTAAAAACATAATAAAATAGGTGGTAAGTACATAAATATTTAAGGGGGCTCCCATACAACAAGCGTATTTTTGCTAATGCCTAATGCTGTACTTATAGATGATGGTACGGTACCCTGCGTGCGCGAGCCCGAACCGGACTTGGCCAGTTTTTTACTCGAATATTTGACGTCTAGCTCTAGCGTCTCAGGGTCTCAAACTAACTGTATACGAAATTTCATTTAAATTGGTTCAATAGTTTAAACTTCAAGAGGTACCAAACAAACAGACAGGAAATTTTTAACTTGATAGCAACCTGTAATGTCTACCTACCTACTTAGCAAAATATCCAATTGAAATCGATTTTTGCATGAAGTCACCTTTCTACTTATTATCTCTTTGTAGAGATGGGTACGTTCTCAGAAGAGCAATGTATCAAATAATCTACTTATTTTTCCTTCCAACTGACTCATCTTTCGCTACTCATTGTACCTATAACATACATTGAAATTCTTGATTAAAAAATACCAGTGCGTCGTACGTTGTCTTGGTCATACTCATACGTTTTAACGCTTGCGAACTCCTCGAAGTACCTATCAATTCAGACATCATTTACCAAGAATACAGTGAGATAATGATAAAGTATGAGCCTGTATTTTGTTGGCCGAATGTCAACGTGCCGAACGGATATTGTTCCCTGAAAAATACCATTCACGGTGTTATACGTTACACCGCACCTATAATTTACCAGCGTGACGTTCTACGGTGACATTGTAAAACAGCTTAGTTATTCTTAATGTTATGTCAGCAGAGATAATGAAAATAATGGAGGCAAAATTAATATCAAATTAGAGGGTTTAAGTAATGCAATAATAATGTGGTGTGGAGTAATGAGTGGCATCCTCATGACTGCCGCTGTCGCATTTCTGAGCTGACACTCGCTTTTGTTGTTGTTGATGTCACCCTGCATTATGGATTAACTACCTAGATATTTATCAAGGTACCTATCATTGTATTTACGTACCTACCTAATGACACATAGGAATCCTAGAAAGCAGTTTGGTTACGTTGCAAGAGTTTTATTTTCAAATCCGCGGCCATATAATAATATTTGTCATGCACTTTTATAAGTAGTACCTATGTATATTTAATATTTTATTAATTTTTTCGTAACATAGCCAAAGGGATTTATTTTGCAGGTGGTAGGACCTTGTGCAAGGTCCGCCCGGATTGCTACCACCATCTTACTCGCTAATCCTGCCGTGAAGCAGCAGTGCTTGCACTGTTGTGTTTCGGCGCGGAGAGTAAGACAGCCGGTGAAATTACTGGCACTTGAGGTATTCCAACTTAGGCCTGTAGGTTGGCAACGCATCTGCAATACCCTGGTGTTGCAGATGTTTATGGGCGGTGGTGATCTCTTAACACCAGGAGACCCACTTGCTCGTTTGCCTTCCAGTCGAATAAAAAAAAAAAACAACAAATACTTATAATATACTTACTTAAAGGTATAAAAATAATAAACTAAACTAACACAATATATACAACATAACTAAACTGACAAAATAATAGCAACTAAAAATTTAACACATTAAATTACAAATATTAACAAAAAGGTAAGAGAATAAAACTATAATTTAAAAATACAAGCTGTCACAGTTGACCCGCGGCAAGGATCCCAGGATACTAGTTTATAATGATTATGACAAGATTATGATTATTGTAAAAATCATATAGCTCTGAAGCATAAAGCCACTTATTTCTTACCTCAGAAAATCTGTGTATATACCTGTATTTTCTGTATTTCTTACTATGTGTTGGTGTGCAATAAAGATTGTATAACTATGATGCTAGCCTGGTTTAATATGTCTAAGTTAGTTTTTAATTGTGCGCGTAGTCATTTGATGCTGAAGGTGATGGATATCTGCTAGGTTTAGGTAGGCTCACGCAGCACCGGCCCCGTAGAGCTACTACGAAATTCGAAAATCGAAGTGCTGGTCTCTTTTTCTGGTTTTTCTGTGCATATGTGTCTCAGTTTATATTTTCGATATCGAAAATCCAAGTTCGTATCCTAGCGTCCCTATCTTTCGCCTGTGGAAAATCCTTATTTCCAGTCAATGACATTTAAACCAGGACGCACATTTCCGAACAAAATCTCCTTCAAAGAATGTCAGAACTATTTTTTTGTTTGCGCGACAAATAAAATCATCTCACACAAAATAATTAAAATAATACGAGACGAAATTTGAACCTAGTCTTTACTCTATTACGGGTGAATTTCGCTAGCGGCAAAACTCCACAACGCTTGACACTTGACAACAACGTACTGAGAAAAAAGAAGGCTACTTTTACCAAAGTGGCGCTCATTTGGCTCGGACATATTTGGGCGCGCGATTGTGAATCTACAGGTATAATTCATCAAAGTTTCCAGTGCAAAATGAAGTTTTGATGGCGTGTTTTGAGAGGCGCGGAAACGTCGGCTCTGGTTAACACTATCCGTGAACCTTATTATAGTTAACGTGACAACCGTGACAAGGTATACGAATGGCCTGTTAGTAATAGTAACCGAGTAACAGGTATAGGTAGAGTCATTCACGATGACGAATGCCGTGGTTCTTATTACAAAATGTCATTAATGGCTAATCTAATTTGGACAAAATCACGTGTCTTCGTTTCGTGGCTGGCGCTAGGTTTAGTAACTGGTAAGGAACTCATACATCGTCATCTGATAGTAACTGTAACTGGTAGTTGTTCTTATCAAAGTATCGGGTATACGATCTTAATTATCCACAGTTGTAACAGTTGTAACCCAAATCAGATGATATATCTACGTGACCATGGCCTACTAATAGCGACATTTAAAAATCCTGGTTAAAACTGACGGCGCTTTATTTCATCAATGT
The DNA here is from genome assembly GCA_037349165.1 of Choristoneura rosaceana. Taxonomy (NCBI): domain Eukaryota; kingdom Metazoa; phylum Arthropoda; class Insecta; order Lepidoptera; family Tortricidae; genus Choristoneura; species Choristoneura rosaceana. Next base: position 8,753,223 of record JAZBNJ010000026.1, read on the forward strand.
TTGCAGATGATAAGAAAGTCATTTGAAGTGATAAATTATCGCCATAGTTTGATCATGAATGTGTGACAGTCGATTGATTCTCGTAGATAAATGTAATCTTTAATTCTACTACCTATTCTTCTACTATTCTATTCTCTTATACTACCTAGGTACTCGTATCAGAAGAAACTTCGAATTGATGTAAATTAGTAGCAACATTTCTACCAGAGCCGGATTAAGCCAGCGCGGGGACTGTAGCAAATTTTATCATGAGGCCCTTGATTTGCTTCAAGTTTTTAGTATAAGTAAAATATTATATTTAAGTCGATCATATTGATACCATCTCTTTCTTTGGCGGTGCTTTGTGTTGGTTTTGTTCTATTTCATTAATTTAGAAAAAAAAACATGCATCTATCTGAATTGACGTTTTTTACGATCAGAAAGCATTGGTCAGCGGGGCCCGTAGCATTTGCTACTCTTGCTATATGCCTAATCCGCCACTGATTTCTACCCTTAGATAATTAAAGAATTTCTACCAGACGCTCTTTCAGATGCTTTTCTATCAGATTAAGTACTTTGGTTTTAGGGATCCGAAACTATACTAATAACTAATATTATATTATTACGTTATTATTAATACCATTAAACGAGCAATTCTTGTAAATACCTATATATTTCGGGGATCTTGGAAACGGCTCCAATGATTTCGATGAAATTTGGTATGAAAGAGTTAAATACACGAGTTTTATTCAAAAAATTACGTCAGAATTTGACGAAGATTTTTCAAATGTCCTAACGACGTAATAATAATGGAACAGAACACTTCCGGCTAGATGGGAAGTAGTAGACTTTAACCTGACTTAACCGTACCTAACTAGACTTAACCGTCAGGGCCTATACTTGAATCAGTTTAAAACCTGCTTTCAAATTTAAAAAAAACCGCATCCAAATCGATTCACCCGTTTCAGAGCTACGGACAGATACACACACACACACACACACACACACACACACACACACAGAGAGAGAGAGAGAGAGAGAGAAAGCTCAAACTCATAACACCCCTCTTTTTGTGTCGGGGGTTAAAAAGGAATACATCACATCACAGCTACGGCAGTTCTGCGGCTTTATAAGTTCACGAGTACTACTTTTGCAAAATTTTGTTTGGAAGCTTCAGAAATTGCATTAGGCCGGAATATGTTCATAAAAAAAATTTGGTATCTTGGGAACTAATTTGTTTTCTTCGCGATTGTTTTTGACTCTCCACTGTGTTTACATGCTTCGATTTTAGTGTTTTTAATTTTGTTTCAATTTAAAATTTTAACGGCTCTACATTCGCATGTTTTTAATAAAACAAAGATGTTAGGTACCTGCCTACTGAGAATTTAGATAACTTATAGATTTTAGACTTGTGATAACTAGGTATTCTATTAAAAAGGGTAACATGAATCTGTTATCATTAAATTATTTACTTTACTTGTGATTATTTAATAATAATAAACGCTACTTGCAAGTGCAGTATTAGTATTTTACACTTCCGACATAAATTATTGGAAAAACTAGCGCGAGTTTCGCTGTCAAAATTTTAATGTTGCTTCATGAAACGGTAACAGACTAGGTAGGTTAGTTCAAAGAGAATATAACCACTACGTTTTTGGATTAGTTCTGCGAGAGTTTCAACCGCTATCAGTTTCCTGTCATACTGAAGAAATGAGTCAGGTAGAATGGAAGGATTTTATACTGTAAAACGACGTGATGTGCATGCGATACAATAACAATTCATAAAATTTTCTTGCTTACGGTCTCTCATTTCTTCAATATATGCTAGGGAAACTAATAGCGGTTGAAACGCTCGTAGACTGGAACTAGCCATGTAGATATAAAGATAAACGAAAGTACCTATCGAATGTAAAACAACTAGAATCATGCATCGAAATAAATTGTAGATACGACTAAGTTCTTATCGCTGTGAGTAATCGAATCTAATCACCAAATTTCAAGATTTTAAAATTTTACTCGCGCAACGTAGCCCTTGCCATTTTAACTTTGAGTCAGAGGGACCACGTCTCATCCACTTGTCTTAATTGTGCAGAGGCCGAATTAATTCCTTTGAATTGATGGATGACTCTTCAGCTGCTCGGTTTATTTCTAAGATACCTACGTTTGCAATTATCTAGATCACTATATTCCTTTAAGCTTTATTTTCCTTGTCTTATCAAATATTTATGTAGTTTATGGACACAATAAAAGAGGTATAACCAATTTATCAACGTATCGATTTCTATAGTTACATCAAAATAATAAGTGGGAGTTGTAGGTATTATACGTATATTCTTAATAGCCTTGATTTGTTTATCATCATTCAGTTATAGTTATGTATGTGTGTGTAGCACTGAAGATGGTTGAAGCAGTGATATAGTTATATTCCTAAGAATTTTACTAGACTAATCTAGTGAAACAGTTATTGGACATGAGGCGGAGCGGATACGATCTGACGCTGTCGGGTCAGGTTAAAGGCGAAGAGCCGAGATTAGACTTGCAAGAAAGATCGTGCTAGTTGCTTTTCATTGCGGCGCTCGATTGCCGACTACAAACTCGTTGGCTTTACGGGTTCGCAACGTAATGCAACTTGCACGATTTTTCTTGCAAGTCTAAACTCGGCTTTATAGATTCTCTACATGCACATAACGATTCACTAGATTAGTATAGCTAGTAATATAGTTCTGTTACTGAATAACTTAGTTATTGCTATATTCCTAGGGATATAAATGTATCACTACTTGGTCCCTGTCACTAGGTACATAATGGATTTGGGCCGGGTGATAGAATTTTAGTAGGTACTTAGGTAAGTTTTCAAAGTACCGTTGCTGCCTAATCCATGTCTTCACATTACCCAAGTTTTTGTACATAGTACATATTATATACTTTGTAATCTAAGTATTTAATGAACGAGTGTTGGAGGCTATAGCAGCCACCGACTAAAATAGGTTTGTAATATATTTTTGTAAGTAGAGCATGGTAGAGCACAGATTTAATATACATATATGATCGATCTCATAACAATAGTGTAGTTAAATGTTAAATTATATACCTACCTATGCACCCAGGTAGATATATCACCTTTATTGGCTCCCGAACAGCACACAACCGATTGAACGGAAGCTGCGCATTGTAGGATCCACTCCCGCGCATCATGCATGGCGGCCCCAATAGTCTGATTGATCTTTATGATGCGTCCACGCCCCTGCCCGTCAAGCATCAGCAACAAAAGAAGCATTTTCGGAGACTAGCATTAGTGGCGTAGGTACTTACTAGTGGACTAGGTAAAACCCGGAAAATTATGGTGCATTTATTTCTCTAAAAACACCAAAAAAAAAACTGCAATTACTTTGTTTTATTTTTGTACGTCTTTTTGGGTTTTATATCTTCTTTTACAAATAATTCAATTTACTAACGAACTACCTACCTAATTAACTGTTGTGTGTAACGGTCTGCGTAAAATTGGTTTATCGCTATCCAGCGGGCACTGTACAATTACCCGGGATAAAAACTATCCTGTGTCCTTCCCTATATCTCAAAATATCTCCATAGGTACCAAATATTAATTTAAGAGCTAACAGACAGACAGCTACTTTCACATTTATAATACCAGCTGTTTCCCGGGAATCCACTTGCAAAGAATTCGCATATCGCTATCCTAAGTCCTTCCTAGGGTCTCAAACTATCTACATACCAAATTTCATCTAAATCGGTTCAGCGGTTTAAGCGTAAAGAGGTAACTGATATGATATACAAACAGACAGAGTTATTTTCGCATTTATTAGTAAGGAATATAAATAGTCAAGTTATATATACACAACTATTTAGGTAGGTCGACAATTTTATTTTCAAGAATTCGTAGCGCTGGAACATATGCTGGTGCTTGGCAGTTTATTGCAATGGGAGATCATGTTTGGGTCAAGATTTTCAGATGCGTCAAATAATAGATAACTGTAGCAAACCAATTTTTTCGGATCACGTTGTCATTATAAAGTTGGCTTTGACGGTGTAAAATGCTGCTATTATTCGTTTACCGCCTAATTTATCTGTTACTTGATAAGGTTGTTTGATTTATATTTACTTTCTATGAATCAACTCTAAATACGCAAAAATGTGATATCACCCCCTGCGTTAGTCCTTCAAAACAAAATGCATCCGGTCAGAGGAAATATGCCGAAGCAGAAGAATATAATGAACAAGTGCTTTATAGGCTTCGGGAATAAGCAAATTATTATGTATTTACCACACATATGTCCTTGTCCTTACATCCGATGCACTCGAAGAGTTATAAGAGTACCTATCATGTTAGTAAAAGTAACTAAGTGACGATTAGGGACCTACAGGATCTCGTGTGGGAAGCCACTCTCCCCCTCCCTCCCCCGCAGCGTGAGTCAGGGGATCGAGAATAATTATTGAAAGCTGGCCATCCATAACGATCTTTTTGCATTGCTCACTATGCTGTCTACAGAAGCTTGATAAAGCATGAGAGCACCTATTTCTACATAGGTCAAATCGCCATACACCTATTTATTTTTATCTAACTTATGCTCAATGTTTCGCCTTCGTGAAAAATAAAGAATAGCTAATAGTTAGTACTAATTTCGGAAAATCTGTTCTTTGTAGATACCTACGCGTTAACGCTACAAATATTTCAGTTTTCAAGACAATACATTTGGTTGGGCAGTTGATCAGTCAGTCAGATATAGGATATTGATAGATATAGGACAATTTTAACTACTGATTAGTTTTATACATACAATAATTTGATTTAATTCTTGTTGTCTCTATCTTCGTAGGTAGTGTCGTCGCGTCATTAACAAAGTCAATTTAGTAATTGTCATAGTCATAACATAATTAGAGATTATTACAGACAAATGGTAAAAGTAATAAAGTATATTGTAAATAATGTGAAATTTACGCAAGAAACCATCATGTACCTACTTAGATACTTACCTACAGGAAAATTCCACGGCTTTTGTGATTGTACTTATACAAAATTTCAGGTCTACTTAAGTATTTTTCATCATTTCATTTTAGCCCTAACCTTATTACGCTCGAAGTGGCTATCTGGCTCTCTATTTGTCTAAACTATACAAATATCTAGAACTTTTAAGAAAAAGAAAAGACTAAAGATAACATGCAGTAAGCACCTGTTTAAAGTCATTTTATACATAAGACAATAAGTAAGAGCCGTCCCGTTCGTATTGTTGTGGGGGAATTTATCTACTTAAGCATAAGTTGGAGTTAAAATTTAAAGAGCTGCATATTATCAGCATGTTTATCGAATAACACTTTTAAAAACTTTCCTACGTCAGAGAAAATCGTTCCGGCTTAACAATCTTATGCATTACCTGTACATATCGTAAACTGGTAAAACTTCACTGGAAATCAGCACTGCATACCACTATATCACTAGAGAACACAACTTCTGCGGCCGGTCGCTTGTGGGCATGCCGCAATCAGCGAACAGTCTGGAGGGAAGGCACTCGCTCAATTGATTCAATTAGTCCATGCCTTGGGCTGGGCCGCGGGATGGCAATGCCGCGGAGGTGTTCTGTACTCAGAGGACCAACTGATACTGTCGCTTAATCTGTTATCAGACGTCCTAAGCCGAACGTATCACCCGCGCCGAAACAACTCGTAAGACAATAAACGCTGCTCACTCATTTGGGGCAGATACCAAATAGATACTCTGCGTGACTCTGCTCGTATCTAAATGTCCGATTGGTGGAACAATTGAGTTTATTAGACTAGTTCCAGTGTTCGATAAGTAATGGCTGTCTTTGTTTTGATTCCGTGTCAACAGCAAGATAAGCAGCATAATTTATGAAAACCGAAAACCCAAATGAGTTGCTAATGAATGTTTTTAAGTAAGTAAGTAGGTAATTAAATAATCGTTGTAAGTGATCCCACTACCTACACAACCTTGTTAAATACTTAAATTAAAATATGTTTATGACAGATTTTGCAACTGGTTTATAGTTAACTGCATAGAATATACTTTGGTGCCTATTTATTTTGTTATAGAGAAATGAACCTAAAAACGATACAAATTTGCGCATAAAAGCAATTAACTGGGTCGAACTGTTGTAAAAACCGTAATCTGAGCGCATTTGTTGTAAGGGGCAGATTTGAGAGGTTAGTAGTTGGCGCACAGTTAGGACTTTGTAGGAGTTAAACAGTTCTTTTGTGGGGAAAAGGAGAAGTCGAAAAATGGATAGACACTTTCGTTACCCGATGGCCTCATTCGGGTTTCAATATAGGCTGTCTTCGCTGCACCTCCACGATGCAGGAATGCAGTAAGATAATAAAGATCCTTCTGTCTGTCTTGCTTGTTTGTCTGACCGTTCGTCCGTCTGTCAACACCCTTTTCCTCATGAACGCTTGGAAGTATCAAGCTGAAATTATTATCAAATACTCTTGCCATACAAATTATTGGGGAATCAAAACCTATGTGCTTCCGTTGTTCTTAAAACTTGTAATTTGGTATATACTTACTTAAAGAGTTTTGGCATGAAATCTGAAACCTCTTTTTATGTCTGTCTGTGTCAGTAACCAATCTAAAATGACCTCACGCTGCGTAAGTACATATTTTAATTATATAAGTAAGTAGTTATATTCATAGATAGGTACCTACTTACAATTTTTTACGGAACTCTCGCTGCGCGAGTCCGACTCGCGCTTGGACGGGTTTCTTTATAATTAATTATAGTCGAGAAAGTGTGGAACCTTTCCGCAATCAGTTTCACGATGATTTCTTTGGCAGAAGAACCTATGGAATGTCATTATGATATTTACATCGAATGGCTTCCATCCTGGATGCGATTCAGTTTCTAGTATGACTGTAAGTAAGTAAGTACTGCCTACAGTAGATAGACAACGATAACAATAGATCTATCTATTCTTAGTTTCCATGAATGCGTGCCTGCTACCTAGTCTACTCAGAAAAACTTACACTCAACTTAGGTAGTTTCTTGAATCAGGCATTACCTGGGTAGGTACTTTGCGGCGGTTAATGAATTATAAACAATTACTTTGCTTATGTGCGATCTTATGATAGCAACGTTTATGCAACAAATATGTGTTCATGCAGCTCCTCCACCTTCACAGTGTAAGAACACAAATTGAACTATTGCTACCACTACGCTACACTGACGCGTTTCGCACTCAACCAGAGTTCATCCTCATTGCCATACCTTTCATAATGCTTCCACAGATAGTAGATTAAAGAACCAATAGGTACAAACATTTAATGTTAATTTATTGTAAATCCCCAAGTATCCACTTTATTTTTCTTAAACAAATTATACCCAAAAAATAAATTTATAAACATTAATCGTCCCTTAAAACTACCTCCAAGTTTTATTTATTACTGTTAAGGCATTTTTATTTATTAATCTTAACTATATTACCTTTAGACTCAGCCATAATAAAGAAGTTAGTAAAATTACCTGTTCGTAATAATAGACCATACTGTTGTACGGTCAAAGGAACCACCATTGGAACCTTTTCAACAGAAAATTCATTACGATGAGATGGCGTTTCGGATTCAAAACGGTCAGTATGATAGCGTTCGTGTAGCTATCGTAGTTATGTATGATAATTGTAGGTACGTACGCTCGACGTATTTTGAGCAACTCCGAAACTATCTCTATTTTATAATGGATCGATGTGAATTAATATACACTTTATTCTGAAGTACCTAACTAACAGAACTACGAACTGTAAAAAATAGTCATTTGTTTTCAAAATGTAAAAAGTTTAGCGTTTTTTATTTTAACTAAAACAATCCAACGTCCGTTGTCAAACGTCATGTAACTGTCAGATTTGACAGTAGGGGAGGTGAGAGAAGCGCATCGTTCGGCACTAAAGTTGCGTTAAATTTTTTGTTGTAAACAATCAATTCGCTTATTTGTTTTTGCTTATCACTGCCTTAATTCTACAAATGAAGATGAATGCTACTAGTTTGTACGTTTCTACGTGCAGACTCATAATACTGGCCGACGCGGCGGACAAATCTTCATGGACGGATTTATTTCGTTTAGTTCCTTACTTGCGGCAATCTTTGTCATGCACAGTTTGTGGTAATTTGCTTAAAGAACCCTACACCCCGACGAGTTCGGGGTGTCAGCACCATGTGTGTAAAAAGTGTAAAGGCGGGAGAAAGAAATTAAAACCGTCTTGCAGTTGGTGTAAGGATTACGATAATTATACGGAAAATTTACAGTTACGCATTCTGCTCCAGTGTTATAAGAAGTTGTGTGAATATTTTATGGGTACAGAGGTATACAAGACACTGTTAGAAGAGGATGAGATAGCAGCGGGTGTGAATGGTGGTACAGTGGCCAGTTCTGGACTCATTGATCTGATTCAGGAGGGTGCAGGCTTCTCGGACGACTATAAGAGCACAGCTGGGCTTTCTAAGTCTGCATACAGCATCCTGCCCTGTGTGTACACCAACTCCACATCCACACAAACACAGGCAGCTTCAACATCAAGCATGGCTGAAACTAGATCTTCTAATAAAGACTCTCCTAATTCGAGAGCTATGTCTAATGGTTCTCCGTTGTATTCTGTGATGTATGCTGGCTCAGGCAATAAAATTACAATTAAGAGAAAAGCTGTTGATGAAACTGATGCATCTCCCAGTGAACCACCTCTTAGGGAAAGTAAGGTAATGGCCAAAAGTGATTTATTTTTTCTTTAGTTTAGTCTATATCGTTTGAGCAATATTTTCCTTGAATTAATAAAATGTTGTTCACTTCTATACTTACAATTTACAATATTAGTCACAATATTGCCTTGTATTCATAATAGAAATATGTAGCAAGGGTGAAAGTCATAAAAAAATACCTAGAATAACCCTATAAATATTATGTTCCAGTCAAACCAATTAGGATTTAAGAAGCCTTCAAACAGGACTCGTGGCACGGCTAGTAGCAAACGAAAAGGTTGTCGCTGCGGCAACGCAACAGCCACTCCCGGCAAACTGACATGCTGCGGGCAGCGGTGTCCATGTTACGTGGAGAGCAAACCCTGCACTGAATGCAAGTGCAAAGGCTGTCGGAACCCCCATAGGCCAGACGGAATGAAGGTATGATAGTCACTAAACAATGTAACTAATAAAAAAGTATGTACCATCAGCCAAATAAGTAGTTTATAAATAAATAAATAAATAAATAAATTATTTAAATTATTTATTACTATTTATAATTTCACATAATTTGCTGTTTTAGGTTTTCTCATATAATAAAGGTATTATTTCATATTATGACAAGGCATTATGGCAATAACAAGGCAACTAGTTGACTCTATGACTTACTGCTGATTTTATAGCTATATTGTAAACTACACCATTATTTTGATTGCCCTAGTTTTAACTGTGCTTTTACAAGCTTTTTATTAACTTAACCTGTTAGATATTTATTTATTTGTTTCCAAATCTTGTTAATCAATTCTGATCCACTTCTAGTGGTCCAATTGACTTAAAATTTTGTACACAAGTTACACTTAAGTTACGCTTGGATGACATCACAAATACAAAAAGTTTGTACAAAATTTTTGATAAGTATTATTTTCTATTGTCATTCATAAAACATGAACATGACAAAAATCCCATTACAACTTTAAAATTTGTGATTCAAGGTGCGGCCACACATACCTCAGCTCGACACATTGCAACTGAATGTGAACTCAAACCCAGACAGTTCCCCGTCTTGCTCGGGGTCCATGGATAGCCTGGACACAGACACCCTCACTATTGAAGCCATGGAAGAAAGCCTGAACTTCAATTCGGATCTTAAAACATCTAATATTAAGGGTAAGTATGGCTAACGGTCCTATCTAAAGTCGTTTTGTATAGATGCTTATTGATTATTGTATTATTATTATATACACTGTATTATACCCGCATCTTTGCCCCATTAAGAATATTATGAAATATGCTAAAGGGCTTATCCTATCCCTTGGCCTTAGTGTACTTCTGTGATACCCAAGGTTATTTTCTATTGGTTAATATTGTATTGGTTGCATTCTGAATTGGTTACCGTGTTTATATGTTACAATTAGCTTTCGCCCATGTGATATTCGGTTATCGCGCGCTGTTCGCTCGTGTATTGTGCATTTTTCCAGGATCAAAAGTAGTCTGTGTCACTCTCGGGCTCATAAACTATCTCTATGCCAAAAATCACGTCGATCTGTCGCTTCGTTTCGACGTGAAAGACTGACAAACATACAAACAAACACACAAGCATACAAACACACACACTTTCGCATTTATAATATTAGTATGGATACATACTTAAATAGATATTAAACACCCAAGACCCGAGAACAAACATTAGTATTTTCAAACAAATATCTGCCCTGACACCAGAATCGAAGCCGGGACCTCAAGCTTCGTAGTCAGGCTCCCTAACCACTAGGCCATCTGGTCGTCCAAATTCAAATTCAAACTAGTTTTTTTTTTCTTTAATTCTAGTATACACAAGTCAATTACAAGAAGTGTCGCCGTCACTGCCAGCTACGATAATGATGGACGAGGAGCTCGCGGCGTCTCCTGAAGACGACACCAGCTCCCATGATTACGCGATGTCGCCGCCAGACTGCCGCGACTTCGACACCGGCTCGCCGCGATCTTCGGGCACCCAAGACGTCAACAGCGACATCGAAGTGGACGTATGACATCCACTCTCTCTCAGCGACTAGGAATCAATTCCCTTTATCCTTTCTAGTAGACAGCGTATGGAAGTATCGCTTGTTTTACGGATCTCAATTCGTTCTTATAGTGGTTGAATTTCAAACATGCCGATTTATTTAATAATAAGATAAATAGAAATGTCATGCGAGCTGAAAGCCCGAGGAGCTTATGTGGCTTAAAAGCCATAAGTATGTTTATTATCTATAACGAAATGAATCGGTCAAGAACTGGTTTATTGTAGAGATTGTGGTATTTTTGGTTTAAAAAGGCTTAGAGGCCATGAACCTACCACAATCTACTAAAACCAATGCAAACGCAAATAACAGGTAAGTAATATGAGATATACTTAACAACACATTATATAACACATATGCTTACATTGTTTAAGCTTGTTTAATATATTAATTAGTGGCGTGGAGTGAACATTTTCGTTAAGCCGGGTCTCCACTGAGCAAATCGCCGCGCTAGGCAAGTACATGAATGATTTAATTCGACACAAGGCTCAAAATCGCACCGAAAATCGTTGCCGCGCGAGGCGGCTCGCTCAGTGGAGACCCAGCTTTAGGTCGCCCGAATAGTGAGAGGGGTATAATTCTGGGGACCTAGTGAAAAAGGGGTTAATTCTGCAGAAGTTGAATAGCTGATTTCGACTTAAACCCTTATACACATAAAATAGAAAATAGCTGTGTAATTTCTGCAGACTTAACCCCTTTTTCACTAGGACCCCAGAATTTTGGTATGTCTTTGCATGCAACTCCTCCAAGTTAGTATACACAAGCTTTACTGTACCTGTTATTACTGACATTAAGTAATTAACAAATTAAGCATATCGGTGGGAAACGAGCTGTTACCACACCACGTCGCTAATGTATATAATACTAGAGTTTACCCGCGGCTTCGCACACGTAAACTATTCCGTCTGGTAGTTGCAATTGAATATCGGGGATTTTACAAAATTGCCGTAGGAATTCCCAATATTTATATCGTGGTCTTCATCGAGGTTGTTTTAAGAACCGAGCGGTTGAAATTTCAAGATTTTATCCCTATCCCGTGGGAATATCGGGATAAAAAGTAGCATATGTTTTAATCCAGATTATAAACTAACTTTTTGCCAAATTTCATCCAAATCCGTCCACCGTTTGAGCGTGAAGAAGTAACAAACATACTCAATCACAAACTTTCGAATTTATTATATTAGTAGGATAAGTAGGATCATAAACGAATGATGTAATACTTAACGATGAAATCACAGTTCTAACCTAATCTAACATACTTTTCTGGCATTCCATGAGAATTATAATGCAGTCATTGTTTAAAGTAAAATTTATACTAATTGAACGTTACAGCAAATGATAATATGAATTTCATTATATGTCTATATCTTATATGCTGTAAACGTTCTCAAAGTGAAATTAGATAGATTTTTTTATTATATATATCTCACGTGACATACTCAAAAATAATACAGAAAAGGCAAAACAGTGGCGATGTCGATTCTGTGGGGAAAATACACACGATGACAATTCTATTTTTCTTATTATTATTCTCTTATCTCTGTATAGGACTGTGGCTTCCTCTTAAGGATAGGCAGTCGATACCTTCCTAAGAACAAGATGCTATTTAGGTACCTGCTATGCTAACATACATAATAGAGCAGACTGAGCTACTTGCCTTTATGGAGTGTAACCGCTCTTGGTGATTGTCTGCGTGTATTGTATATGTATACTCCTAGAAAGATTTGACTTTCGAAAGGCATTTTTTTTATATAAGGTCACATTTGTTACATGTTAGATTCCATTTGAGGTACCATCAGCCAAGTATGTGGTCTACCCCCCTTAAGTTGATTATCGTTTGTATGCCACCTTGCCTCAAAACAATATCTAAAATGTCGCTAAGACGTACGTCTGCAATGTATATCTGCAACATTCATTTGTCATAAAGGTGTTGTTTCTCAAATAGTATTTTTTCAGAATTGTTATAAAAGTAACAGCTGCATTTTATAAGATTTTAAATAATCCTAAATACCGCGCGATTTATATTTTTTGTATGACAAAAAATGAAATTATGGGAAACGAACGGTGTACGTGCTACTAAGACGACTGGTTGTAAGATTAGCTATGTTTTACATAGTAGTTGCGCTGTACATAGTTTGCTATAAAAATTTATAGGCCCCCACTATGCTGAGGCATCTTGCAGACTGACCAAAGGCTACGCTAGAGAATAGAATACTAGAAATGTGATCTAATATCAAAAAATCAGTCTTTCAATGAAAGTACTGTCACATATTCTCCCCAACCTAGGGTCTAGGAAATATACACTGTACATTAAAATGTACAGATTTTTTTTTTGGTGGTTATGAATTTGTAGAATCCAGTGTATGAATTGTTCTCATCATCAGAGGATCGTAGGACGTTAGGCAGGTATGATAAATTTTTCTAAGCCCATTGTCACCCGTGATGGCGGCGAAGCAGGCTTCTGATATACTTTTCGGGGAACATTGTATTTGTTTCTTTTATTTTACACGCTGGTTTCTTTATTGTTCATTTTGCACGCACGTTTGTTATTGTGTTGCCTTATATACATGCAAGTCCCAGCGCCAATACGTATTAGAAATATTATTGAATTTCTTTTAGTACTTATATTTTATTTATATATAAGTAAACAAGCGTATTGTCAAAATATAAAAATGTCTGCCTGCCTTATATAAGGTCCCTAAGTAGGTATCTACGCTGAAAAATTGCAATGCATGTGTACATTTCGTTGAAAGTGTTTGAATAAGTATGACGTGTGTTTACTACAGCTATTTTCTTTTATTTCATAGTACGTAAGACAATTTCGAATTAAGCTCCAAGTTTGTATACATAATTATTGTTGTACATAACGAAGTTATACATATATAAACTTCATTTTGGTAAAACCAACTTCGGTGTTGTATGAATACGGCGTCTTACAAGAAATAATGGAATATTATGATGAAATTTTATTTAAGATGTTTCTCATTAATTTATGCGTATATTCAAACTATTACTTTAATCAAAATTCTGACGTTTCTATAAAATCATGAACTTGACTTCCGATTCATTAATTATAATAAAAAATTTACAAGTCTGTATTGTATTATATTTTATAATAGTTGTAATGGTTTCGTCTTTCAAATGTAATTTTGAATCATTCACTTGAATCGTATGATTTACTCAAATAACTTCTTCAAATATGTATCTAAAGTTCATAGCTGTTCATACATGTTATGATAAGCTATTTTCCTTTCCGTATCCATACGTAAAGTGTAGCTGCTATGCAGTAGGCTGTAGGCAATCACGAAATCATAATTGTTCCATGATTTGTATCAATACGCTTATTTATTATAAGTGCTTAAATTAAACTGAATAAATCTATACTTATTAATTTGTATTTAAAAGTCGAATATACACATATACCTAGCAGTTTTTAATGTAATAAAATTAGTGATTAGCAGTAACGGGTTCTCTGTCCCACAAGCATTCATTTTCATTGTCATAGGTCCAATGCTTACTCCTAATACGGAAAGATCTTAATAAGAGTCTGATTAAATTTCATTCATGATCATGTTGGACCCGAGATAAAACTGCGTTTGTCAATCATATTTGATTCATGGGGCTGGGAACCGGTTAACTTTTAAAAAACAAACAATCCTTGTAATTAAATGGTCTTGCTCTTTGCGTACATTTTGGTACAAATAATTAATTAATAAAATATTTTATTAGAATTTTCTCGGGAATTTCTTCGTTTAAAAATTCAAATTATTTCCGCGAAAGATTATTAATTAATATGAACGAATGGAGCATTTTTAATTATCATAAACTAAGATTGTAATGAATTTGCGGCGTCGTTGTCTTGGGACTGTGATAAGTAGATGTCACATGTGAAGCCTCTGGGGCTTTTTTCAACATTGAATTCTTATTTTTGTAAACTAATGTAGGTGCAGTTATTTATTATTAAGTCGTATTGCGGTTTACCATGCTATTACCAATTTACCTTTTATGAATAATAGTCCTACTTTTGTATAGCCGACTAAGAATGCTTGTTGTTTGCTTTATACATCGCGCATACATATTTTGTAATTTAATGAAGAATATTAATTAACTGGCACTGTAAAACGAAAGAAATATCAATGTTGAAATCTAGTTTTGTATAATTGGTGTAAATATGCTAATACAGCACTCGAGTACAAAAGGAATGATGTAGTAGGGTAGTATGTTATGATGAAATTCTTAACAATTTTCACATTTTCTTACCACACTATCTCGTCATTAGGAGAAATAAATAAAATCTAAATATTTTTTGTTAATCTATGACTTTTATTTGTAATAGTATTAATTATAAAATTTCCTTATTTAAATAAATAGCGCCTGCATTCTTCCTGCTACATATAACATGAATATACTTTGAATATCACCTAATTAGATATAATATAACTCCACAAAAATCAAGCAGTTATAAAATATATTCTTAAATTAAATAGATACTAATTTGGGCTAGATTTTACTACAATTACTATAAATTAAACCGTCGGTTGAATCCCACACCCTATCGAATTCGCTCTTCAAGGTTTTGACCACCAAATCCTCCGACGTGAGCAGCGTGGCATCTCTGTTGCAGTTCACTCGGGTGGTTTCATAGTCCAACGACCCCATGACTGCCACGGCCTCACCAGCCTCGTCGGCCGCGTCCACCAAAATGAACTCGTGCTGTAAAGACTGCCGTGGCTGCATAATTTTTACTTCTACGCCGTGTTTAGTCAGTTTGCCAAAATCGAACTCGCTATCATTATGTACAACAAGCCGTACTTTAACCTTCTTCTGGTGAGCTCCGATAAGACATTTGATAATGGTTTCGCTTTCAAGATTGGGCACACAGACGTCAATCGAGCAGTTCGCGTGCACTATCACGTAGTAAATACAGAAGAGGTTATTCAAACCGATTTGCCTTGTCTGCCCTTCGTCGTTGGATCCGTAAAGCAGCACTTCGTTTATCGGAATGTCGTTTTTCTTTTTAATGCTAAACAGACTTCCATTGTTCATTAATTTGAACGCCAGTCCACCCAAGAATAAAGAACCACTGCACACAGCTGTTTTCCAAATTGATGAATTCATATTGATTTTTAACTACTTAATTACAAACGATTACGTTTGCTGTAGCCGCCGGACGAAGTGCCACGGCTTTTAGTTTCTACCCCCAGATTAATTTTTAATGCTACACAATTTTGGGCCAATCAACTTTTTTACCGACACTAATCTGTCCGCGACATTTTTTAAACAATTGCAGATTTTTGTAAGTAAACATGTTTTTTCTGTAATTTAATAGATGGTGTACATGAATACATGCCATCCTACGTAAGTTCAACCTATTAAACCGTGAAATATCTTGTTGGAAGTACGATTTTTTGGTAACGCCAGAGACAGTTTTGGTAACGCAGGAGACGCTCAAAGTGTCGGTAAAATAGTTGATTGGCCCTTTTAACAAATTCACACAGGTAGACGATGAGGCTGCGCTCTGCGCTTTTATTTTCTTGCGCACTGCAGGTACGGTCGCTAATATACTCTTGAATGATCATTTGCACCTAGCATATCCAGTATCCTTGTTATGAATTTGACATTTTGTAAGTGTAGCATTTTGAGCTCTAACTAACCTACCTATTGCTCATCCACATCTGCTGCTGACGGTACCTACCTATAACATTATGAACATAACACTAAGTTGAAGAATTAAGTACCTAGGTAACCATTAAGTAACTCTTTACAATGACGTTCACGCCCTAGTAGTTTTCGTTCGAGCCAGTAAGAACCTCATTACAGTGTTGTTTTTTCAGTAATAGGTACAGTTTATTCACATCTGTGCAAAAATGACACATTGAAAAACAATGTCAGAACAGCTGAAGGTGCCGTATTGACACTTTATTTTTATACAAATCCGTTTTTAATGTTTTTTAGGGGAATAGTTTGAGTAGTTGAGTACGTGCATGTTGTTTTGTTGCTCCTGATTTTGTTGTAAGCGATGTCTCAGTCGCGAACACGGCGGGCGGGGTCGGGAGCAAGAGAGCCGGCTAGACCGTCTGGAGACACCGGTCCTAACCCCCAACAGCGCCATCGGAGTAACAACAGGAATAAAATACCCAAGAGTATCCGCTACGATTTAGAAAATGCTTTACTTGGGGTTAGTGTTTAAGGAGCATACGCCTGGCTAAATATACTAGCAATAAGTTATCGTAGTGCTGAAACTCGTTAAATTAAGTGACTTGATGCAACGTGAATGCCGTGGTGGCGTAGTTTGACCTGTAGCCTCTTAAGCAGAGGACCGTGGGTTCAAGACCCGGCTCGCACTTCTGACATTTTCAAAATCCATGTGTGAAAATACTTTTAAAAATTTATCACTAGCTTAAAGGTGAAGGAAAACGTCGTGAAGAAACCTGCACAAACCTGCGAAGCAATTCAATTGAGTGTGTGAAGTTCCCAATCCGTAGTGGGCCTATGGCTCAAGCCCTCTTATTCTGAGAGGAAGCCTGTGCTCAGCAGTGGGAGTCCCACTATGAGACGTAGGTATATTATATAGGTTGGGATGATGTGATTAATAATGATGATGAATGCTATGTGGAAATGAAGCTCTAGATGATTGAAGTCTAAAATCATCTCTATACCTAATTTCATCTAAATCGGTTCAGCGTGAACAGGTAACAAATATAGTTTTGGATTTATAATATTAGTAAGGAAGTAAGGTCTATCCTGAGGTAACTATATGCAATTTTCCGGGATAAAAAAATATAAAGAGATAAAAAAAGTATTATGTAATGAACTTTTAGGCAGAATTATATGGCGCGTGGTATAGGTAATCCCCTGTTCCAGCTATGCGACGTATGGTTCGAAGAGATAAAGCCGCACCTGATACAGAACAACATAAAGCTGCACGTGGAAGGCGCTGCCGACGGCGCCGTGGCGGCGGACGGCGACCACCGGCGGACCGACCCGGCCTGCGCTCACCTTGACCCAGGTGCTGCCTTCGATGTACGAGCTACGTCTTTGCTCCGACATCCACTCTTTCTACTTATCAGTTCACTATTAGCAAATGTATCGTTATGATTATATGTAGAGAAAGATCGTTTCGGGTAAATATTCAGCGTTTTGCGGCGTTTTCTTTTTCGTCATTTCATTGCCGTTTCAGCAAGTATTATTAAGAGATGATGCTCCAGACTTTTTTTTAAGAAAACCGATGCTAAGTCTAACGTCATTAACATTCTTGCGACTTGTCCTTCCATTATGCCAGTAAACAGGATGGTAATGAATGGCGGTTCACATCAACAATTCATTACTACGTATAGAAACTGTGAACCGCAGGGCTACTCCGAAACTCGAAGTTCGTGTCGTGCGATTCCTCTGCCACTTATAATACTACCTATTTGATACGAGAGCGAAAGGGACCGCACGACACGAACTTCGAGTTTCGGAGTAGCCCTGCAGTTTGTAATATAATATAGTTTTGATTCAAGATACTTTTAAAAAACTGCCGTATTTCTCATACTCGGCTTTTAAATGTTAAAAGTCTTGTTACAGCAACGACAGCGCCGAACTGCGGGCTGTGCCGCCTGCTGTCCAACGCAGCCAACAGCATCGAGAGCGCCGTGTCGCAGGCTGCCGTCGCGCTGCCCCCCAGCGCCGCTGTCCCCACCGCCACCACCTAAACCCAAACAGCTACAATACGGCAGAGCAGCAGTAAGTGCCAGTAGTGACAGCGCTAGCTGCAGACTCTGCATTTGTTCAATGGAGCCAACAACATCGAGAGCGCCGTGTCGCAGGCTGCCGTCGCGCTGCCCCCCAGCGCCGCTGTCCCTGCCGCCGCCACCTAAACCCAAGCAGCTACAATACGGCAGAGCAGCAGTGAGTGCCAGTAGTGACAGCGCTAGCATCAGACTCTGCGTTTGTTCCATGGAGCCAACAGCATCGAGAGCGCCGTGTCGCAGGCTGCCATCGCATTTCCCTCTAGCTTCGCTCTCCCCGCCGCCTCCACCTAAACCCAAGCAGCTACAATACGGCAGAGCAGCAGTAAGTGCCAGTAGTGACAGCGCTAGCTTTAGACTTCATTTGTTCAATGGAGCCAACAGCATCGAGAGCGCCGTGTCGCAGGCTGCCATCGCGCTGCCCTCCAGCGTCGCTCTCCCCGCCGCCTCCACCTAAACCCAAGCAGCTACATCACGACAGAGCAGCAGTAAGTGCCAGTAGTGACAGCGCTAGCTTCAGAATCTACATGTTGTTCAATGGAGCTGGAGCCAAGCCACCTGCATCGATAGCGGCGTTTCGCAGGCTGGTGTTGCTTTGTCCTACTGCGTTCTCCATGCAGATATCCCAAATTAGTGGGATAATAATGAGAACTGGCAATCTACTCGTACTTACTGCAAGGTTGCCAATTTAGCAACGTGCTTAGTCGCAAAGTTTATCTTCTTTTAGAATTACATTAGCGACTTTTTTGGATTTTTTTCACACTTCAACTAAATTTGGAGCCAATAACCAACAAACTAGCGACTTTTGCAAAATTTCTAACGACTTCTCAAAAGTTAGATGACAATTAGGGTAAATCGTCAATTAACGTCCACTTTTTAATAACTGCTCATCTTATACTAAAAATTTATTCTGGATTAGTTTTAGCAAGGACGGTCCTTGGTTTTAGTACAAAGTGGTCAGTTACTGAAGGGCTAGCCATAGACATAGCCAGTAATTGACACCTTATAGGTACTAAAAATTAACCTTGATGTAGGTCATCATCATTAATTTAAGAATTCAGCTTTTGTCGGTGGAGTAATCGCCACTCTTTTCGGTTCTCTGCCAGCGTTTTCAGCTCCTGATACGACATGACATTGACTTTTTCCTTGGCTTGATAAATGATAATCTATCGATCTATAAATCCCTACTATCCCTACTAATATTATAAATGAGAAAGTAACTCTGTCTGTCTGTCTGTCTGTCTGTCTGTCTGTTACGCTTTCACGTCGAAACCGCTGAACCGATTTTGATGAAATTTGGTATAGGGATAGTTTAAACCCCAATGATCAACATAGGATACTTTTTATTCCGGTAGAGGGCGCCACCGCGCGATAACCTAGGTCCGCGCAGACGAAGTCGCGGGTAT
Organism: Choristoneura rosaceana; assembly: GCA_037349165.1. Taxonomy (NCBI): domain Eukaryota; kingdom Metazoa; phylum Arthropoda; class Insecta; order Lepidoptera; family Tortricidae; genus Choristoneura; species Choristoneura rosaceana. Next base: position 8,773,093 of record JAZBNJ010000026.1, read on the forward strand.
AAGCTAGTAATTGATATAGGTAGGTGACTAGAATTCATTTTTTAGTCTAAGGTGGCCAGTTATTGAACGGTGGGCAGTAATTGACAATTTACCCTTATAATAATATGGTATTTGTGTACTGTCCATACCTTATAGGTACTGCTCAAAGCCGAGTGATCCAACGTGGTGTATTTTTAATCCAACTGCGACTTTACAGAACATTAATTACCTATTTCAGCTTTTTAAAATTGACGTTTGAGGTTAGTTATTTTTTTAAATATAGTAACGGAGGAGCCTCCTATAAGAGTAAGGAGTGAGCAGAGTAAGGAGCAGCCCAAACAGCATCTTAACTTAGTTTTTAAATACTAACATTATTTTTTAAGATTACTACTAACAAAAATGAGATCTTTGTTATCTTTATAAATAAAATTATTATTATTATTATTATTATTATAACAAGTATTGTCATACTTACCAGGGGGTACCGGCCAAATTTACCTACCTACTATAAGATTTAAAAGTAAACTTACGTTGTTTTATTATTATTTTTATTATTCGTAGGCGAATTGTGGCGGTCAGCCCCGGCCGCCACACCTACTGCCATCGTTGCGATCGTCGGCTGAGGCTGCCACAAAACACACTGATGTCCACACTAATAACCAAAGAGCCAATTCTGCGACACAGGTACAAAATCCGTATTTTTTGCAATTGCATGCTGTTTTGCAAAAGTCTGTTAACCCTGATTTTTGTTTACTTAAAACAATTAATTAAACATGCATTACATTTAGTGTTACTCGCCAAACTGTAACGTTACACACGTAACAATGTCAAACCCCAGAAAATATTTTTTACACTTGACTCAGTATTGCAAAACAGCATCCAATTCATAGTGCCAAAGTATCCATAGTCAAAGCGGGGTTTAAGAGTAGCTTTAGCATGAAAATTATTACGATATGTGACCACAATTACCTAGATGAGCTACCAATATCCTACTAATATTTATTACAAAGTACCTGGGCAACCGAGCTTTGCTCGGGCTAAAACTCGATAATAAGCGTTTCCCAGACAAGCTAGATTGATCCTCGAAAACCCCCACATACCAAATTTCATCGGAATCTATGGAGCCGTTTCCGAGATCCCCAAAATATATACAAGAATTGTTAGTTGAAATTGATATTCCGGGATTTTTACATTATCTTTATTGGCGTTGCATTATAAATAACACTACCAAATTTCACGACTCTATGTATACCCAACGTATGCTATTTTATTTAGGTACTATTTTATCCTAATCCCGTGGGAATATCGAGATAAAAAGTAGCCTATAGATATCCTGTTTCAGATGTCCAGCTATCTTCAACCAATTTTTATCCAAATCTGTACTACCGTTTCAGCGTGAAGGAGTAGGACACATTCTCACATACTTCCGCATTTATAATATTTGTAGTATGAAGTATGATTATAGACTCGGACTGAAAGCAAAAGCAAGAGAAAGAAGGCGCCGCCGCTACCGGAGGTGTCCGCGCAGGACGCGTGGCGGGTCCCGCGCCTCTGCCGCATCTACGCGCCGAAGATGGAACTCCCGCGCACGCGCACCACCTCTCCTTCGCCGCCAAGGCATTCTGCTAATAAGGCTGGTACCACAGACCGTATACTATACGAAGTAGAAAATTCGAACTTCGTATCTTGCCGTCCTGCTGACGCTAATAATATTTAATATAGGGTAGTACGATACGAACTTCGATTTTCGAATTTCGTAACGTTTTAATTTGAATTAATCAAAAGCTATATAAAGTCATCCAATTCTTAAATTTCGTTGAGGTAGGTAATTTTTTTCAAAATCCGCAACAACATTTTTTATGACGTTGATTTTACTACAGATTATATTTATTACCTCCCGCTTTTTGTTTTTATTTTCGTGGTTTCCCTTTACTATCGCACTGAAGTAGCTGTCTTCCACGTGTGGTGATGTAGTAGCATAGTAAATGCTTTTGTTAATTTAAGTTTTTCATCTTTGCTAGGTATTTCCTGAACTCCACACTCTGTCAAAAGGTTCTCATGGCAGGTTTAAGGAGACACTAAACTCGCGGAAGAAACATGAGCAACCGAAAGAGAATGTAGACATGTATTACACACCAGCTCCTACGTTTTCTGTTAAGCACGAAAAGAAAAAGAAAATAAGAGATGAAGATTCATCATTATTTTCTCCTGCAAGTATTGTTTGTTTGTTTTTGTCGATTATACCATCTGTCTGTAGTCCTGCAGCAAGGATATACTGTTCTGGGATACTCATTCATTCACGGGGTGATTCAATGCGGTGGAATTCAAATCGCTCCTTGCTCGTACTTATGTTACGATGTAGATGACGATCAAATGAATAGGTATATGCCATTAGAGTTTTTGCACATCGATCGCGTATTTTAAACGAGCCGTCGACGCGCGTCGCAATTATATCGCGTTTTTAACCCCCGACGCAAAAGAGGGGTGTTATAAGTTTGACCGCTATGTGTGTCTGTCTGTGTGTCTGTGTGTCTGTCTGTGGCATCGTAGCTCTTAAACGGGTGGACCGATTTGAATGCGGTTTTTTTTATTTGATAGCTGGTTTTCCAGCGATGGTTCTTAGACATGTTTTATCAAAATCGGTTCAGCCGTTTTTGAGATATTGAACTTTAAAGTGACAAAGTCGGGGGTTTTCCAACTTTTTGTTGGTTAGTCTTCTTTCCATAGAGCACCCAGAAAACTTCGCGCTTGTATCCATGCAAACGCGCGTCGATTGTGCGTTTAAAAAACGTTAAGTATGTCCAAAAGCCCCTTATGAGGCTGAACACAAAGAAGTAATATTATCAATTAATCTAATCTAATAATATATTTATAGTTAAGTTTGTAGTGATTTTATGGCTACCTACAGAAAGACGTCTGACAAAATTTATCACGAAATATTTTCGGTTTTTTTGAGCTACTAACGAAGTCTTACAAACAATCTTTAATTTCAGGGTTTAATCAATATAATAGGAGAAAAGCATGATAAAAGAATAAGAGTACTTTTTAAGAATCCAACAACGGAAGAATCATGTCCATCTGTAATGAATTTGGTTGCTCCCTCCGGAACACGCAGAAAAAAGCGAAACCTAGTTAAGAAAATGCCTTGGAAGTGAATTGAGTTGGCAGTAGGTAATGGTAATGATGATATTTTTTATGTAAACTGCCGTAGAATATTTTACATTGTTCAATGAACGATTAATTAAATTATTAAAAAAAAATATATAAATTGTCCTTCGATGTCAACAGAGTTTTAAAGGCTCAGTGTTTCATGGGATATTGTTTATATTAATTTTATTTGCTATAAGATGTGTAGATTATTATGCCTTACACTAATAGATATAAACTATGGGATATCTTCTGAGTCTTACTGAAATTGATTTTCTACGGCAATCCACTCTGTGTTTTTATGTCCATTTTAGCTACTGTAACGCAAAATTGCCTTTCTTTAAGTACCTCGTACTAATTTATTCTTGCTTCACCTAAATATGACGACTGACGCGAACTATATTTTATTTAAAACGTGAGACCATTATCTTCACATTTCTACCGTGATACACAATCATAACAATGCGTCTATTTTCTCACACTCTTACACTAAAGATCTGCGCAAGTTTTTCCGAAGCTATACATCTACAAATCAAGCACTTACTAGTGGCTTAGAGTGAATATTTCATTTAGGGAACCAGGCAATAGTAAGCGAAGCATGAGTTAGCTGTGTCTTTGGATGTAACTCTTTGGAGTTGGCAACTCGATGAGTATTGAGTTATTACGACGCGACACCACTCCCACCTACCACACAGCCTTTTACAGCAGCTGTCCTTACAATGCATTAATTAATAAAAAAAATCTTCTCCATTAACCTTATTTTCAGGTTTACCTTTTTAATTTCAACGATATCTTATTATAAAATTTTAAACACGTTATAACTTTCTCACACGACACTTTAATTGGTATACAACTTAAGGACTATTTTCTTTCCTTACTAACGACTCTTTACAAAATTACAACAGACATATCGACTATAGGTATAAGGCAGTACAGTTAGTGCTTTTCACACAAATAAAATAATTTACAAAACAGTCGAACAAGGACATCACGCTCATTAAGTAACTAAATAAATAACTCACACGTCACCGGGCTTCGATCGCGACCGCGACAGCGGCGGCGCCGTCCGGCCGGGGCCGAAGCACGCACGCTCTTTGGATCCGAGAAGAGTTTATGAACGTCCTCGCGTCACACACACCGCTTGCACTCGACCAGTCGCTAGTTAGCATGCTTCACGTAATCCGTTTCGTAGTAGGCAGCGCCACCGTGGCCGCCCTTCCTGTCCAGCGCGCGCACGCGCACGAACAGGAACGCGGCGACCAGAGACGCCACCACCAGCACTAACAGCAGCATCACCAGTCCCGCCACGAACGACGGCACTGACATACAGATCGTCTCCGGGTCTGTCGCCGGAGACTGAATAACTACTGTCTCATTACCCGCAGCGTTGTTTAATGCGAAATTCACATCGCCTGGTGCTACGACCTGGATTATGCGACTAGTGTTGACATCTGTCATTTCTTGAGCGTCACGTTTGTAAATTCGGGTATGTGTAGATGTCTCTCGTCGCCGCCTTACGCCTACTAATCTCTCTGGTAAGTCTTCGACTGATCGTGGTCGTCCTCCTAAGGTCGCGAGATTGCCATGAGCTTCGTCTTTCCTCTTGACTGTGTTGTATACTCCGCGACGACCCGGGGGAGGTGGAGGTGGTAGATTCACTTCGTCTTCGTCTCGCGATGGAGCCGGTGATGATGTTTTGGGTGCGTTGGGGGTAGACGAAACTTGTGCTTGTGGTGGTGGAACAGCATCGTCTCGCTTTTCCGAGAATGAACCGGTTGCATCTGCGGGATGTCTCGGGTCGGGAAACGCAGGTGGTACTCCGTATTCTGCGTGCGGCGACGGTGGTGGGGGACCATACTCAGCATGAGGCGAGTTAGGTGCACCGTATTCTCCAGCACTGAGTGTGTTTCCGCCTAATAGTGGAACGCCATAGTCGGCTCCAAGACCACCACATTTAGGCTCAGGGCAATTGTACCTGCATACTTGAATGACGCACTGGAAGTGTACATTCATTGAATCGGGGAATTTGAATGCCTGGAAGTATGCAAATGATACCACTGAGGCTGATGGTCCAAAGTTCTTTATTTTCTGGAACTTGCTCATGATTTTCGGTCGTACCACGCAGCCATACTGATCGACGAGTTGAATAGGTGCTCGTTTACCGTCGTGCGCTACACAGTTACGAACAAGCATGTCGAATTTGTTTTCGTCGTCTTTGATAGCAAGCACCATCGTCATAGTTTGACCTATTTTGACTATTCCTGACACTTCTGATGCCCATGGTCCTTTGCCCACTTGGATCTGCATCCAGCACTGCAAGTTGTCGCCAAGAAAGTTTGCTGTGACCGCATGCAACATATCGACTTGGAAAGGTCGAAATGTGACTGCTTTCTCGTAGAAGTCGTACCACGTGCACCGTAATTTTCTTGCTTGATCCCATACTTCTTGAACGTAAGGATCATACTGAACAATTATCGTATTTTCAACGTAGGATCCACTTGGAGTAGGACTTCCATAAGTAGCGACATTATGATTAGCAGAACTAGACATACCACAGCTATTGAGGAATATTTCAAAAGTCGCACTGAGGTGACCGGTGCCAGGTTTTAAATGCATACAACTGGCGTCACTGTAAAAGCCTTTAGAAAAGATCATGCCGTAGAATGGGCGATCGAACTCAATATTGACTCGCATGTGAGTTTTTTCGCACTGCACTTGGAGATGTTTTATTTTCGGGCTGTCCGGCGTCGCCAAGGGCCAAGGGTCGTCTGCGTGAGATTGTTGCAGCGGCGGGCCGTAGCCGCCACCCGCGCGGTGCTCCAGTGGTAACGAAGCCGAGTCCACCGCGGTTTCGCTTTTTGCATCCTGAAATTAAGAGAAATTGCAAGTGTTAATACTTATATTGAGCATAATTATTTTAATAAATTAAAAGTAGCAAAAGGTAGGTAGGTCTGTTTTATATGGATTGTTTGTGGCATTCCGCGAGCGAGTCTTCGTCGCACTCTAGTTGGCGCCACGCGAGCGCGTGCGCGCGCGCCGCCATCCCGCGAGCGCCGCGGCGTTCTTTCCGACTTTCTACACTGATGGATAGCTCGCTCGGCCAATTATAATATTAATCAACGCAATCATACTACTTAGTCGAGTTCCGAAGATGCTTGCACGACATTTGCTGTGCGTCCTCCGAGTTGATGATACGTCTTTACGATATTCTATATGATAATTTGTAATTTTATTTTTTGAATCAAGTTAAGCTAGATACCGAGTGGCATGTCAAGTTTATTCCTAATTATCGCACTTTAGTTGCAAAAGGCTTCGGCGTCGGAGGTCCAGTATGTGGACACTGACGAGATGTATATGGGGCGAGAGCGGCGCCGGGTGCGCTAGAGTAACTGCGGGCGCTGTCGGCGTAAGCGGCCGATGCGTACGTTTTCTAAACCGGTTAGAAATTGCCTACTGATCGAGATTGTCAGTTGCGGAAGAAAACACCGGACCTATAAAACATGAGCAACTCTAACAACTAGAGCTTTCTTTGACAATCCTTGTGCAGTTCATATATCGAAAGGCTTTCACTTCCACATCCACCTATTAATAAATGCGAGTAGTGATTAATTGGAGTTGATATTAATTGTTTGATTTTAAGGAGGTAGGTACTTGTAATTTCTTTGATTGCTGCAATGCAATCGACAACAGATAGGTTTGTCTTCTACGAGGTCCTAGTTTTGGGGACCATAATGTTTAACAATAGGTGTTATACATGATTCTGGGTGGTCCCACCGCAGATGTATTGTTGTATGGCGCGAGCGCTGGTCGTCGAGTAAGCGAGCTAGCAGTAATTAGTGGGCCCGCGAGGGACAGGTGCGTCGGCGCCGGTGAAAGTACGAGTACCCGCCGCAAACCGCATCCGCCTGCTCCCCCAAATATTTGGTACTTCGTTTGCACGTTGAAACGGTATGTATTTCAAGAGTAACCCTGACATGAAATGCGTAAAATAAAGAGTTAACGTTTTCCAAGACATTATTGACGAAGCCTTTAATGAAATAGACAAACAAAAAGCTATAAAGGTTTCATCTTATGTTACCTTTTGAAGGAAACGGTCCCTCCCTATTCCATAAACTCTGAGAACTTTGCACTCGACTCTACATTATTCAATCAATAAAAACCTACATATTAACCCGTGGACAGGATATCCAGGACAGCATAAAAAAGTCTTGGATTATATCTGAACTCGTAAAGTCGAGTTCAGATATAATCCAAGACTTTTTTTTAGCTTTGTAGAGCTCGAAAAATTTTAATTTTAACGATCTAAGTATTCAATAATATATTCAATGTGATATTGATACTTTTGATTTAGATGTTGTATTGACACCACACGCACACTCGAAGTCCTTTCCTACACCGGTAACACGTGTTGTACCTACCACAAATTCTAACCACAAATATTTGTGCGCCGCGAAAGAAAGTTGCTCAAACAAACGAGATTACTAGAAATACGTAGAGCCGGATTTTTGTCTGTGTTCTCAGCGTTCGTGAATCCTAACAAGGTCGATGGCATAACAGTTTCGGTACCTACATAACTACGCGCATTTTTGCTAGGCGTTGATAAAACGATGGCTATTAATCAGCTTGTTTTGGCGGATGAAATATGTTTTTTTTTTATATTTTAGACGTACTTATTTAATTTGAATAGGTAGGACTAATAAGTAGGTAAACATATTATATGTAATAGCAAACTAGTTGAAACGGTACTGTCAAGATAAATACTTTTTGAAAAAGCAACATCTTCTAACTCAGTCTGTGTAGTCTTGAGTAAGTTTAGCCCACTCATTCTCAAAGGCCTGTGCCTAGCAGTGGGACGTATTACAGGCTGGGATCAGCATAAGGGGTAAATTAGGCTTATGAGGATTCTATAAAAAAATCAAGTAGGTTTATTGAAAATTTTGGGGCCTTGTCATTTTGTGGTAGACAGTGAAAAGAAACAGCACAATCTTTGAACATTAATGATACTTAGATGTGTACTGTTTATACGGACTGATACTTTTAATTTAATACAATACTTCCCACAGCTCCAGCGACCTGCACACGGCAAACATTGTCTCTTTCACGTAACACAACAAATTTCCCGAGCGACAGGGACGTGGGAAGTGTGTTTCAGGCGCGTAAGTGTCAGCGCCCCGCTTCCACAAGGCGCCGCGTCTAAACGCAACGTACGATACTTAAAAACGCTTTCCATTAAAATTAAAACGTTTCTACTCATGAATTATTATGTAGCGTGATACTATAATTAGAAAATATGAAGCTTAAATTAAACGAGCGATGAAAATACTTTCTGATGGTAATAGATTGTTGTAATTGCTAACTAAGATCGTATACGATAGCGCATCCTCCGTAAAGCCGAAAATGTTTAATTTGGAAGCTTGAAACGGAGTTTATCGCTTATCGCTGCAATTGGGATCTGTAACCGCACATTACCAAGCTCATGAACTTGAACTCTGAGCTGCGCCGGCGTCGCTCGTGAACACTTTCCCTGCACGGCCCAAGGCGAGAAAGCAATCCGTTTGAGAGTAAACAGTACTCATACTCGTGGTTTTATGCTTTAATTGTGCGGTAGTGTTGAAATATTGTATTATTTTGTTTGCATCGTGAAGAATCCTCCTGCCAAATTAGTGCTCCAATATATTTAAATCTTGCGAAAACAATGTGCTTATTTTCTGTCTATCAGGATTCCTCAAAAGATGTTCGCAATCATACTCGTTGATGAAACCATCAATAGAAAAAAATGTGGCTTAAAATCTCACGGAAGTCAGAAAATTTCATTACTTTATAGGTATAATTCTTTGCAATATTGGTGATATAATGGCATGGCATTCACATTTTAGTATCAGATCTAGTCGCACTTGACCAAGCTTCTATGTGTAGGACTGTCCAGAAATAACTATTAAACAGGGTTTCTTTCACCTCCACGTGGGTCATCGGTAGACCTACTAGACACTGGCAAAATTGTCCCTCCAATGGACAGAGCCATATTTTTTTTAAAGAACAACAACAACTATTAAACATTTGATTAATGACGACCCGTGCAATCTAGTATCCTAACACTTGCAATTGTATTCAAATAATCAAAGCAATACATCATTATCAATTTGGCAGCTGGATATAAAACAAACTATCGCATAATCTCGCTACAGCACCCATTGTATGCGTAACAGATCAGTCAAAGCACCTAATAGGCCATTGTGGCTAATAGGATGGCTATTTAAATACACCGACAATCGAAAGTGATCACCCGTTCGCACTTTCTATGACGAATTGCTTTCTGTCAAGTGCAACACTCTTTATTTATACAAGTTTGTTGTCACTGAGAACTTAATGTATCGCTCTTGTTAAACGTGATTGCCAATGCCAGTTGACTATTATCTAATACCTAACATAATTCGTTAATTTTGTTTTTTCTTTACTGGTAAGCAGTTTTAAAATTACTACAATCGTTAGAATACCTACTTACTGAGAAATATGTAGATGTTGTTAGGGGCGTACCCAGCTTCTGGCCTAGGGGGGGCAAGTCAGACTTTTTAGGTCAGATCGTCCACGCTTGTTTTGTCATACACACTACACAAAGACACCTATATGAAACACAAGGTATATGTACCTAGTGTGTAGGGCAAATACCCTCAAGGGATCCTGCTTCATAGGTAAACGGGGCATAATATATTGTAGAACATACAATTTCCAGGGGGGGGTCAGCTGCCCTCCCCTGCCCCCCCCCCCCCCCCCTGCGTACGCCCATGGATATTGTTTACTTCAATTTAAATTTTCCACTAAACTCTTTATACTTCCTAAAAATTGGATAAAATAACTTCTAGAAAAATAACAAATAACATTTCTGTTTTCTTTTGTACACGCCGACTGAAAACTCTCACTCTATTATGTGTACACATTGCTTTGTAGACATAAGCTGTCGGAGGCTAATCAAAAGATGTTGATGTCAGTAAATAAATCACTAAGACGAATTGGTTGATGAGGCGATCACGATTAAACTGGTGGTAAGTAAACGTAATTGTTACAGCAGATTACGACCGGACAGCGTCGTTTAATTTCAACTATACCATAATAGAGCGTTGTAGTCAAAAATGAAATCGTTTGCACGACACAGTTACGTCATTTACGGACAAAACCGCGAAACTTTATTCGTAGTGAAAGTGATCATTGAAAAAGACGTTTTGGCGGTCAACGACTTGCGCGTTTCAGCTGGCGACCGCGGCCACGGGAAGTGCGCGGTTATGCAAATAAGTATATCACACTTAGTTTGCTTTTTGCTTACTCCCACGTGGTTAATGCGATTGAGATGTTGTTAGGCTCACTATACTGCCATCTGAAGGCAAAACGCGGTATCTAAAATTAAACTTTTGAGTTATTTATATCAACCATTTTGTAGCTTATTCTATGACATTCATAATTTTTTTTCTTGAGGTACCGCATCTTGCCTTAAAAAGACAGTATACAATATTAATGAAATAGCAGGACTTTGAATTTATAAACCGATCTTAAGATTAAGCTATGTAAGTACGCTGTCGAAAAGATACATTTGTTTTTGCTAACGTAAAAAATACGGATGTAATAAGTCTTTTGTTAAAATTTTCATTTTTAATACATACAAGCTTTTTTGCAGACTGTAGGTACTTTTTGTTGACTGTACCTGCATTTTCATCCAAATTACATTTTCGTACCAAATTTCTAGCCGATGCCCTAAACCGTTGAGGACTTTCGTTCTGTAGAGACGACCCGGCCTGGACCACCAGGGTGTCACTGCCAGATTATGGCATTATCACCAGATTTACATAATTATGCCAAATTTCAGGTCAATCCGACCACTGGAAGTGGGTCAAATTTAACTTGCAAGTTTTAACCCAAATAAATAAACACAGGGCGAGTTAAATAAAAGCTTGTATAAATATATACTTCGTTTTTTTAAGTATTAGAAAATGTACATGTAATAATGGGTAAACAATCATGACAAGTCTTTTTATTAAAAACGTTTTTAAAAACAGTAACTACAGTAACTATTACTTATGATACCAAAAGCACGTAAATGATCATTACGTCCTTACTAATTGTTACTATTTGTCTGTGACTTATTTTTCAAACGTGTTTTTCAATAAAAAGACACGTCAAGATCGCTTACTTTCTTACTAATGCAAAAAAAACGAAGTATAAGAATAGTCAAGGCGATAGCGCTTGTAAATAAAACACCTACTTACGTTTAAATTTTAGGAAAAACAGAAGCACAATGCAATAAAACTTGCGCGATAGTTTGACTACAAATATACTTAGTACATAAATATATCAACTGACTGACAACAAACAAAATCCGTCATTAAAATCGGTAATTAATCATTTTATATTCATACTATTGTTAGTTAGCTAACTCCGAAAATCATACGACGCCGATCGATTTCAATAGTCGATATGACGCGGAGCACCATTAATTTTGTTCAACGCCGCGTTGATTTCTCCTGCAGACATTCAATAAACGTAGATCTACAGACAGACGCAGTTAGCTTCCAATGGTCCGCTGTTTTGTGGATGTGCTAACGGAATCATTAGCCTACTTGCTGAGAACGCGAGCGGAAAAAGCTGAATAATGCAGGTATATGAGTAAGTATGCGTAGACCGTGCAGCGAAGCAGCTGCATAGCTCACTGGCCTAAGCGATGCATTCAGGATTAGACTGCGCGCATTAGAGATCGCGTATACTCCTAAATATCGTGTGGTCAAGTGTTGGAGATGGTCGAATTACGTTGAAAATCATAATAATGATATTGTCTTTTATAAATTTGTGAACACTATTGTTCAGTGGTATAATTTTAGTTAACCTCTTCACCCCCAGTGTCATCCAGTCGTGACAGCCAATGGAATGCCTCACACGCTACGGTGATCTATACATGATCAACACTCAAATTGCAATTAATCATTCTGTAATGGAATTAAAAATTAAGTTGATTTGTCGCTGGTTTTTCTGTGGCGTACAGAGCACGTCACTTCATTTGTTTTGTGGCGGTGAAGAGGTTAAAAATACCCTTCCGTGCTTAACTGCGGTATTGCCATGCCATCACTAGTGATAAGGCGGACTTCTAGGGGTTGTTATATACTCCTAGATAAGAGCTGTTCAATGACACTAAATGTTTTGATTTAGCAAAGTTTTCACCAGTAGAAGTTATCAGGAAAATTTGTGCTTGGGACTGAGAATGTGTATAGTCAGTCAGATGATACTAATTATTATTACTTATCACTATACATAATATTATTCATCATCACCATCTATGCATAGACGAAACCACGACCGAGAACGACATGTCGCGTACAAGAATCAAAGCAACAATACGACAAGGTAAGAGTCCGAAGATTTAACAATCCAATGTTTAAGAACTAAATAATAGCTTTAATATGTTCGCGAATTGCGCAATGCAATAACGTACACCTTCATCAATCCTATTCAACCCAACACAAAAAAAAATGTGAGGGTGGGGATTCTGTAGCCCTTTACATATATTCGAATCCAATGGAATTAAGCATCTGGTAAACAAATTTAATGTGGTAACTGACATTGACACCGACTTGTCTATGGCCCTAGTAATGTGAATGCACTGTAAGATACTTCTATATCGTTATTTAAGTATTTATTATTTGCATGTTTATTGTTAATGATAAAATAGTAGCGAAATGAACATACAAGTTTATTTATTTAAAAGTACTTGCTTTATTTATTTTTAATAAATAGCTCCTGAGTTCTGTCCAATGTGGCAAAGAGTCAAAATGGTGAGTATACCATTTACCTAGTAAAAAGAAACGAAACTGAAAATCAACACCTTATGCGATTTTTCGAAATGATACAAAAACTAATTTCGTTAATATAAGGTGAGGATTATAAGGTATTTTCTGCTTTCCATAAGAAATGTTTTCCCAGTGAATGTCTCGTACTGCAGGCCAGGCGCAGTTGGAATCAGAAGAAACGTTATCGGACGGTTACTTTGCTCTATTATCCAGCGCGAGAATATTGGACTGAACGGTATCATATAGGAACCCGCGAGTAATGGATTGCGGCATGGACACAGTTCCTTGTGGTCTTATAAGTTAAAGAGCTCAATAATGATATAATTTTTTCTTGACTGATAAATTTTACTTATTTTACTTGACTGTTTTACAGTAGTTTGGAAATAATTTTAGAAATTGGTAAATTCTCTGGATTTTCTCCTTTGCTTTGTGATAATTCTCATAATATCGATGAAGAGAAAGAAGCAAAAATAAATATTTTCGAGGGAACGTATGAGGAAACTGATAATCTAACCGGAAAAGATGTGGAAAAAACTTTGACTTGTGAAGATTCTTTTGCTACTAAAGACGATGAACTCGTAACACCTCAATCTAGTAAGAACAGCGAGGCGAAGAAGAATGCGCAAATTTTTGGACTTGTATATGGACTGAGCCTACTGCTTGGCAAAAACACGTATGAATTAGGGACATTTTACCGCGCTTGTACAGTCACCAGCATTAATATCTGCCACAGCGGAGCGCGCAAAAATATCTGACACGTCCTACCGGCCCTAGAAAAAGAGTCGTATCAGATATTTATGCACGCTTGTTGTGTCAGATATTGGTGCTGGTGCTACCTACACTAAAACTATTGGAGAGCTGTTGCGTACACTGTAGATATTTTTTTCTAATTATTTGTAACATGTTATCGTTAAATGCGTCGGAAAGAGATAAAAAAGGCTGTTGCACTTTTTAGGGCCATGAGCGGCAAAAATAGGAGATATCAAAGAGAGAATATAAAAAAGCACAAATGACTATAAAATTACCCATTTGACAAATAATTGAATTAGAAATAACAATAACACAAGTAATTTTTTCACACAACTATTTTTTTCTGTTCCATGTTCGCATGTTATACTGTACCGAAATATAATAAGAGCCTATTAATAACTAATACTAGGTATTTATTCAATTTACATAATTTACTATCATGTATTTTAGTAAATAAATAAATAAAGTAATATTTACTATCATATTTTATTTATAATTGATATATTTTTACACCTATGTCTCTACTAAAAAAATCTTAATCCAATTATAATTTTTCAGCCAGAAAAGTCGGATCTCAATCGGAATATTCGGAATACAGAAATATCGCTAGAATCTAGCGGCTAGATGGCGTTAATATCGTGAGGTTTTTTTGACGTTACGGTCTTGCTTGCGATTGGCTAATAACTAAATGAGCCAATTGCAAGCCAGACCGTGACGTCAAAAACACCTCACGATATTAACGCCATCTAGTGATATTTCACCTGTCTTTTAACCCTAATTGAGAGAGCCCGATAAATATGAACTTTATCGATAAAGTGTACTAAGGAAAACCATTGTGCGCCACATCTGTATTTAGCTTCTTTCTATAATTGTTTGCTATTAAAAAATTAACACAAAGTAAATTGTTGAGTTCAAAAATGAAAAAAAGTCAACTACCTACCTAGTTAACCGGTCGAAATTAGGTTTTAATATTTTTTTGCATACAGATTATGTAATAAATACGTAGTCATTTTAATTAGGAAAATTGCAAGTAAAGAGACGTAAACAATCTTTATTTTGAAAAAAATTAACTGTGAGATAAATGTCATGTGATTTAATTATTAAGAAATGGTTAAGTATATTAATTTATCATTAATATTTGACCTGTCTCTAACATTGCTAATTTCTCAACGATACAATTTACACGGAGACACTTTTGGTGAAAGTTTTATCTTAATCCTGAGAACTAAAACGTGGAAATGTTTCCTAAAAGTAAATTATTTTGACCATTTAAAATTTAAATTTTAAATGAATGAATGAATAATTTTTACAACTGAATACCTAACCAATTAGTAAAAAAGTAAAACAGCTACCTAGTGCGATTTTTTTTATAAAACCTTTGTAGTTTTAAATCAAATATACAAAAGTACTGACCTGTAACAGGAGCGTCGCTATCGCGAGCAATATCCTAGTCCTCTTCATAGTCGCAGTCGAGGTCAAGCAGCGCCTGCAACCAACGAAACACGTTCAAGCTGGCACTAGCCTAGAGCGCATCGCGGGGGCTAGCGCTGCGCGGACGCTGCCATGCCGGCGACGACTGGGGGCCCGCGCGGCGCCCGCCCCCGGGCCCCCACTGAGACCCACGGTAGTGGGGTGACCCACTGACCGAGTGCAGTTGCGCCGGAACTGCACTTGCATCTTTCACTGGCGCGCATGCGCTCCCCAGGAGCGGCCTTCACCTTGCGGTGCAAGGTCGCGGTTTGTACGAGTATTTCAGGTCCGTAGGAGTGTTTTGGTAAAATTGTTAGTTACTTAGAGGTAAATACATAATGTAGTATGTACTAAAGTTTGGCCCAAAAAGGGGAAAGTATTACTTATTCTAAACTATGTAGGTACTTATTGTGTGTATATTGTGTAAATAAAATTATAATCCTTCTCATACTAAATTCGTCCATTTAAATTATGTAAGGTTGTCATATTGTTTTAAGTTTTAATGTACATATTTTTTGCTGTGCCTAATTTTGGCTAATAAATTTATTATCTTTCTTTATTCTTAATTCGAATCATTCATCTAAAATAAGTATTTTATTACATGAAAATAATAAGGTAGACTACATGCCAAGAATTAATAATTAAACACGATCAGCAACGACACAATAGCCGTTTGGGTGAGATAGCTAGAGGAGACTGTTAAAGCTGCGTTAGCAGGTAGTTATAATTTCCATTAAATTTTTCCGATGCGACACGAAAATTATCCATACAAATGTATGATTAATTTTCGTGTCACAATGGAAAAAGTTAATGAAAATTATAACTACGTACGCAGCTTCGGTGTGCAACTTTTTAGTCTTATTTTTATTTAGACACCTGTGTCTAGTAGGCCTATCTTAACTACTGTTATTGTTAAATTTTCCAAAGAATTTCTTTTCGTTTTCCGTCTTACGATCATAATAAAAACCTAATTCCATTGCGGCGCTTGCTACGCTGCACACTGCGCAGACTCCAGACTCGTAGCGGATCGGTTTTAAATACAACACGTGCTACGGGTGCAGAAAACGAGTGTATCTTATCTATTGGTCATAATAGTCATAAAAGTTGCCCAAACGAAATCTGGAGGATTTTAAGACGAATCGTTTAATATTTTTATCAAATTTTCTTTCAACTTTGTGTTATTGGCTGAACTCTATCAAATATTAGTCTTTTTAAATGGCTAGTCTCTGTGATTTTAACTTTAGAGCACGTTAAGTCCTTAAGAAAATTGTTCTGAAATATATAAGGTACAAATAAACTTACTTTAATCCGAAAAACCGCACTATGTTCTTCTCTAACAGTAACATATACATATTATCATATTATACTCACTCTACATATACCTATTACACGATTAGTCAAAATTTTCTCGATAGGTTTGAGCTCCAAAGAAGCATTCAAAAATATTTTATTTTGCAAAGGAAATATTCTGTAAAGATAAGAATCTAATGCTACAAAATGTTCAAGAATTACAGTAATGTTTGTTGTTTGTGGGCACTATATGCCATAATACAAGTTTGTTGAATGAATTGTATGGGCGGAGCTTTAGTTGGAATAGTTTCGGGTACGTGGCGTAGCTAGGGAGGGCGGAGGGGGCGGCGGGGGCGGCCCGCCCGACCGTGAACATCAGTAGTGCCACCTATAAAAATTCTTAAAACTGTGGCAGATTGCATAACTTCCACTAAGTAATATACCTGTGGAACAATAATAAGTACCTACTTAATAGGTGGCTTGGAAAATCTTCATATACCTGTGTTTTCTGTGCTGCATGCTTACTACATACCTAGTAAGTTTAATGAAGCGTTGTTGTATTGTACGAGTATTGCGCCTACTTGAATAGTAAGTTTTTTTCATTCGAGCTTTGGGATGACACCTACAATAGGTATTCGCCGCGGTTGCCGCCCATGCTAGCTACGGTACTTTTCGGGTGCCTTGTCTTAATTATGCATTAATTTCTGTGTGATTATGAAATCAGAGATTATATAATAGAGTTCTTAGAACAATTTTGCAAGTTTTTCGGCGTTATTAAAGAGAATATTCTACTTGCATTAATTCAAACTTCGATTTAATGTTACAGTAATTTTATTATTTTCAGTGTAACTCAATACCTATGATAATAACAAATTGTGACCGAACGATTAATGATATATAATTCGTGAACAGTTTTCTCCTCGCCCAGCCCAGTCTCACACTTTACAGGTTCTATCAGTAGCCAGCAGGTACACAATATTCAGGTTTTGGGGAAAGCATTTTCCCATGAATGTTAGCAGTCCTTGTACAGCGCGCAAACGTGGTCGTGGCGCGGGCGCGGCGGCGCGAGCTGACGATTTCACCCCAGACACTCGATCGCTGGTTAGAAAGTATCATCTCTTGATATGAGACAACCGACTCTAAACACACATGCTTGGACACGATATGACATCGTAGTTGCCGCTGAATATATCAAAGGTTTTCCGATGTAAGTACATAATCGTCATGGTGGCGACTCTACCACAGCCTCCTAATCCGCACGATAATTATATCAAACATTATCGAGCAGCTAAGCGATTACAGTTAACCGTTTCATCACACGAATGCTTAATGTATAACTTTCTAGTTTATTTACAAATTGAATAATAGGCACGTGCGCTGAGTTCCGCAAAAACACCGATATCAACGGAACGGAGACACGTCGAGATGAAATGTATGTGCGAAATTATTAGTCATTAGTTAGGCATCCGAATACTACTGGTTTAATACGTTTCGTGTTGAGGATTGAGACGATTAGTATTTTTTGTGGCTATACCCAGGTGGCGGCTGCGAGCGTAACTAGGCTGCAGCACCAGTTACAGCAAGAAAGCGGGCCCTCGGGCATTTTCTATTTTCTTCTAATCTGCGGCGATATTATAATAATAGAAGTGATAGCAGGTGCCGGCCGCGGTCAATTAAGCGTCTCCGACAAGAAAGGCGACGAATGTGGGCCAACAATCGCCCAACCAAAATCATAACCATAAGTAGTACAAGTACATGATAGGTACACTTGGTTTAGTAACCGCAGCGGCATCGGCACGCCCTTCTCTGCGGTTTGCTCTTGAGTATAGCTGCTTCTGCTACACCGCGCCACCAATATGGCTGCCTACTTTATTTTATTTCTTATTTAAAAACAAATTACGTATTCGCGAAGATTGTAGTAATCAGAATGCATTTTTTGTGACATGTTACAATAGATACAGAAAAATAACATGCATTCCATCACAATCTGATCCAGATTACACAAACAAAAATCATGGCTGTGTTACACCTACTTACATTTATTGTAATAATTAATATATTTCGTTGATAACAAAACCAATTATCGACGAGATTGATGAGTTATTATTTATAAGATATTCAGTTCAAAGAAGCATTGGCATTATGTGCTGCTATAAAAAAGACATACCAACTAAGAAAAGAATAGCCTTAACATTGTAGCCTACTTTAAGTAGCATTTTTATAAGGCTATTATTTTAAATCCTATTTAATTGGCCTTTGCCTGTGGGTAAACTATTACATTGCTATTACTATCACGCATATCTGGGCGGTAAATCTTTAATGACTCTGTCAGAACCAAAGCAGCCATCAGTCGTCAACGAGACGAGCAGAGGTTATTGTCTAATTTAATGCTCATTGATCAACGTCTACACCACGTAGTGAAAGCTGCACTAAATTTTGTTAATATTTCTGCCTACACAATTATTAATTACTAAGTTGACGTTTAAATATCGCTAAAGACGTTTGCAATTTGCAACTGTTGGGGCGCGAATTAAAAGATCATTCCGATAATGTTAAATGTCAAATACTTTCACGTTAAACGATGATGAAGATTTTGTTTTTGTTTTTTTGATCGAAATCTAAGTCAGAGCAGTTGATTAAAAGATAAATTAGATTAGAAAATCAAATGGATGGTTGGTCGCCTTGTATGAAAACCTAAAAACTATTTTAATTGGTTGTCGTTGTTTCATTGAACAATAAAGGTGATAACGAGCGGGCTCAGTGGCTGCGGTGTGGTGACGTGCGTATCAAGAATACATAAAAACTGATCGCAGATTTCACACGAGATGATCGACAAAAAGTAACGTGAATTGAAACTTTGTTCGTAACTTTCGTTTTCTGTTAACGGCCATTTGCAAGTCGATGCAATATTCATTTAAGAAACTTGACGCAAAAACATTGTTTTATAGAGAAAAGTGAAGTACGATTAATATTTTTTATTATTATATTTGGGTGAATATTCCAGGCTCGATTTTGACGCGGCGGATAGGATAATGCCACTGATAACTTGTTTTTAAGCATTGTTATATTTTTTATACTATAGTTTATATAATTCTCCATTTGTAGCACCTAATAATTTATTGATATTCCTCTTCCTCTGGCAGAAATAAAATTTTAAAACTCGTTTTCCAATACTTGGTGGGCTGTCCGGAATCCGTTTTTACTTTGAAATCCTCAAATTGTAAAAAAACCATTTGGTAAATCTGGTTAATTTTAGTCAAGGCATGTTCTTAATTAGTTAATGCGTGCAAAAACCAAATATCATCGTTGTAACTACAATTATTGTGCCCCGAATCATCCCATAAACAAACGTCCGAGCGCGCAACCAAACTTTGGTGGTCAAAGTTTAGTTCGATCTTACTCGTTTCCAAACGATACATAAAGTATCAGATAGCGCTTCCGCGTACCTGCCGGTTACGCTGCTGCAGCCAATGGTAACGTTGGTGTCATTCGTCGCTTCGTTTCCCGCCAATCACGTAAATACCCAATTTTGGTGCAAAGGGCGTCAAAAAAAATCTAATAATGGTGGCTTTTCAAAAAATAGTAAGGAGTATGATTATAACATGTCTTTTAAAAGCATTCAGAGTGTTTTGAGTTTCTTTTTAACTGAATTGATCGTATTTGGTTATAAATGTAGCCGCATTTTTTTTAGGATTTATTTTCTTCCTCGTTTCAGTTTTGGTGGTCAAATTTTGGTGTTTTTGGTGGTTGTGTTTGGCATTTTGCAGCCCTTTTCTCGCTCATTTATGGATCGCTTTTAACGGAATTTTGAGTGAAGACGTATACTTGTTACCCGCATACAAAAATGTAGTAAAATATTAAAAAATATTTTTTTTGCAACCCCTCCCATACCAAGAAATATAAAGATTTTATTTTTGCCATATTCTATTGAATGAGGTATCATTTGATAGAGCTATTAAAATGCAGTAAAAAATGTCATATGAAGTATATACCTTCAGAGCCCCAGCCGCTAGATATTAACTGTCAAAGTCATTTTTGAAGAGCTCAGTGCCCACCCCCTTAACTTTTAAACTATCACTGTTAAAAATTCGAAACAGATCTACAATATACCTGCTAACGAATAATTTTAATAAAAAATATAACGGCCTCTGTAGGTCAATTAATTTTGAATTGTTTTAACGGTTACAAAACCCTACCGTGTGGTTATGTCTGGCACACACAAGGATGTTTTTTTTTGTTAGTTTGAATTTCCAACGCTTGACAAATATTATTATAAACAGTCCTCCTTTTTTTATCTAGCGAACAAAGTAAAATAATGTCTCAAAAAGAAAGTCTAGAAAAAAAGAACAGATAGCTGAAAGGGAAAGAAAAAATAAAATTAAAGCAATCTAATTTAAGGCGAAGAATTGAAAAAGCCGAAGGATACGTAAAAACCTCTCAATAAGCAAAAAAAACATATACATATGTTATGATAAACCAAAAAGATGATGAAATTGTATTGAAGGGCTAATTCCTTCATTGTGATCTTTAATTTTAATACCAGGTATTGAAGTACGTACCTACTATTTAATTGGCGCTTTTATTTGAATAATATTTTTGTAATAATCATTTTTTATACATATTTTTACCCTTATCTTGTCATTTTCAATTAAAAATGCCATTAGTCACACTGTTTCTTAATTATGGTGGCCAGTACCTAATTTCGGTGACGCTTTTTCAAATTATGGTGGACATTTGCAAATTTTGGTGTATTGTAAAAATTTTAAATTTAAATTTCTCCTAAACTACTTGGTGTAATACTGGACCATTTAGTAAACTTGTTTAATATACCTATTAGTTTCATTTGAGAACTTAACTTTATTCAAAAGTCTTAATTTCAAAATTACCACCAAAATTGGCAAAAAAGTAAGCTTGTTGCGATTCACCCATTTACATTTTCAGTTATAAGCGTTTGTAGTCTGGTTCTTATTTATTCTTAATGTACATACCGAATTGTAATAAATCAAAAATCAATCTGGGTTTTTGATATTCCTTAATTTAGATTTGGACGAAAGAAATAAAGCCAAAAGACATGTAAAAAAAACTTTAGTATTCTTATGGTGTAAAATTTTAGGGTTTCATACTTCACAATGAACAACAAAAACTCCATCCATAGCGAACAGCGAGAAAGGCGAATCACGTAAAGCAATTACGCGCAGCGGTGCCAAACTGTTACAAAATAATAAAAGAAATTCATAGTAGAATGTAATATTTTTCAGTGGAATGAAAATAATTATTAAAATGTTTAAAGTATAACAAGAGGCCGACTTTTTTCTTGTCAGATATTCATCACGCATCTTCAAGTAAGAGTAAGTATTTTGTACACGGTGTTTTCTTTGCTTCCGGAATGCTTCAGTGGGTAATTCGGTTAGTTGGACTGGTCAACAAATGTTCCCAATGCACCGAGTCAAAAGCGTAGCTGAGTCAAAAATTGTGATGAAAAGCCTTTACACGGGCGTTATGTCAAAGTAACCAAAAAACTTCCTGAAAAAATCGAAAGAATTTGAAGACACACTGTCTATATGTTCTCGTCGTGAATTATATACCTACATGTTTACTATGCAAAAATTTTCCTGCATGTTCAACTTTAATGTTCATCAATTTTCGTACGCGCAGGCCTGTTAACTTCGAAATAAATCAGTTTTAGAGCGCTGGAACGCTCTACCTTATCTTTATGATCGAACCTACTGCTGAGTCCGGTGTTCCGTGGCCAACTCTATCACGCGAACAGTAATAAATAATATTTATAATGTACACGCTCGGAAAGTGCCTTGTTCCGTGGATCAACATTTATATTAAAAGTTCGTCATTTCCGCAGGTATGCAGAGGTAGTTATTTATTATGCAAGGCAGGAAAGTTACTGTTTCGCGCAATTGCTTATATTGAACGAGCAAGTAAAGGATTCTAAGATATTTTTTACTATAATCAACACTTTAAAGTCATTTTATAAAGCTAAATATGGTTATCAATTAAATGTGCAATAATAATAGTATTTAAGATAATTTTATTTTATATTTATTGCATAAACGATCATGTACCTATGACGAACCTTGTTTCTGAACACATCAATTTATGTATTTTTGTTGTCAAAAGAAAAGTTAGGAGTACCGCGTTCTTGTATGTGCGAATTGATTATATAATATTATTTATTTATCTTTGAGACTGCTTTAACGATTTCGATGAAATTCACTATGGGGCTTTTCGGCGAGAACAATGATTTAGCTTAGTCTTATTATCGAAAAACACGTAAGTATTTTCGTAATTTAGTGCGAGCGAAACCCACTTGTTTAAAAATACATATTGAAATATCAATTTAAATTTTCACATCGTTCAAGGGGGCCTAACATGCTAGGTTATATCGCAGGCGTATGTATGTAAACATCCCTTTCTAATCAATAAGCACGTGCGAATAGATTGACTTGCTTTACATTTTGCGGTAAATATTAATGTTCTAGGGCCTGTCAGCTCCATTACTTCATCTGGGTCGTGTAATACAATCAACAAAGTTTAAAAAAATTGTTTTGGTTCCAGAATTAGACAAGTCAGTGCCACCTAGGTACATTCAACTGTAATAATGACACTTGAGAATTAATTTAACTTTATTACAATTAATTGTTTTATAGAACTTGATTGGTTTGCTTTATATTCCAGTAGTGGAAATAAGTCAACCCAACGTAATTATTTCTCAAAGTAGCACTGGCAAATATTCAGGCACTAGGAAATTATTATCCTCCTTGGATTCAAAGCGATCATACCAGTACATATTGTTAGCAATAGAACTTATATCTTTTGAAAAAAGGATTAAAGTGGCATTTTCTTTGTATCGTTCAAATTAGCAAAAAAATAAATTCAACTTTATCTATGAGACATGAAGATTTAAATTTCGCTGTAAATTTTTGTTGTACGGTGGGTCGCAGGAGGATGATGATATATTTTCAAAATATATTAAATATTATTACATCATTTGAGATCTAATGGGCCAGTGCAGTGCGAATATTTTTGTTATTTTCTAAACTCCACCAAAACTGAATAGATAATTGCCTTTTATTTAGTTTACGTGAATCTGCCAGATTATCAACTCTTTTAACTTTCTTTATCCAACTTCGAGTCATAACGTTCAAGCTATGACAGTAAGACTCTCTAAAGACACGGTGTATTACGCAGACGCTCGCATGTGGAAACGCTGCGCTTGTGACGAATTTAACTGACGTTTATTAATGCTTTTGTCCATTAGTAACCAAAAAAGTCGAGTTCATTCAGACAATTCTGAATGGTATTGCATAAGCTTTCTGACTTGTTTTATTTAAGACTAGCGTAAGAGTAAGAGATAATATCCAGACTTCGGACGAAGTTGTTCTGTTCTTCCAAAGAGAAGTAACTACAAGAGAAGGAGAAGTACAAGGAACAAGAAGAGATATTATACTCTCCCCATGCGAATGTTATATAGAATAGGCACATTTTGTAAAGAGGCGCTCATGATATACCACCTAGGTAGTTATAAACGAAAGTAGAGCTCTCATTTGGGCACGTAATTCTTGTAACCATTAACAAAACTCACAAAGATTGTAAGTTCTCACAAAGGTAAATACGTTATACTTAGTACGCGAGTCTTTGATATGATCACAACTATAGAACCCAGAGTAAACAACTGTAATTAAACTTAATAACGACTTAATCCATTCAAACTCAGCTAAAATCAATCATAATGTCTGGATCTCGTTAACTACGATGTTTTAGTTTGACCGTTACGACAAATTGCGCACGTGTCAATCCCATTGAGTAGTAATGGGTGCTTAATTACCGAGTGTTTAGTCATATATTTGCCAAGTCACTTTCGGCTCTGATTAACGACTGAGTAGTGGGACTTTTAATTGGCTGGTAACGAGCTGAAAGTTTTTCTAAATTAATGAATGGGAATGCCCGAGAAGGCTTTTCTCATTTATTCTTTTGGCGCTCGTTAGAAAGTGAGCGTGACGCTGTACGCGGTTTGCGAATCTGCATGCCCTTCGTTACTGTGATTAGGATCCACGCCATTAGAAGAGGAGAGCGCATGTGCTTGCGATTTTATCTGCATTTGTTAGTTTTTTCACGAACCTAGATACAACTCTGGTTTACATGGAATACCTAAGTTAAGCTTTATCTCAATTTAAAGCGACTGTAATT
This sequence comes from Choristoneura rosaceana, assembly GCA_037349165.1. NCBI lineage: Eukaryota > Metazoa > Arthropoda > Insecta > Lepidoptera > Tortricidae > Choristoneura > Choristoneura rosaceana. The sequence goes on from JAZBNJ010000026.1 coordinate 8,797,758, forward strand.
TGAGTGCGTGAATGTTTATATGTTGGGGTTATTTAAGCTCTATAATTATCCAAGATAGCTCTATCTCGTTTAAACATACATGTCAAGTGGTAATCCACTTCCGCTTGAGTCGCGCGAGCAGAGCGGTGGCGCGTTGTGCGCGTGTTACGGCAGCCGGATGGCCAAGTGGCTAGAGAACCTGACTACGAAGCCTGAGATCCCGGGTTCGATCCCCGGCCAGGGCAGATATTTGTATGAATAATGCGAATGTTTGTTCTCGGGTCTTGGATGTTTAATATGTATTTAAGTATGTATTTATCTATATAAGTATGTTTTTCCGTTGCGTAGTACCCATAATAGAAGCTTTGCTTAGTTTGGGACTAGGTCAATTGGGGTCAAGTGTCCCATGATATTTATTTATTTATTATTATTTATAGCCCGAAACATGTCGAGCTAAACTCGATTTAAGCCGTGAGTTATCCATTACAATACCATTTAATATGAGTGAGTCTCACGGTAGTTTCAAGTTCAAAATTAGAGTATCTTATGTCTTTTCCAGGGTCTCAGGATCTCTTTACCAATTTTTATCGATATCGGTTCCGAGGTGTATTTAAGTGTAAAGGGTTAACTGACAGACCGAGTTACTTTCTTATTTATAATAAACAACAAAATTACAAGGATTTTATTAACTACAGACAGGTGTAAACCAGCCATAACTGACTCATGTAATTCTGATTGATACTTAAGAATACAATAATCTTCAATTTATTGTAAAAAGTAACGTAGAATCTTAACTGTCATTCTAAACATAAATGCTGCGGAGAACGAAGTAAAACAATAAAATCCAATACACCTAATTAGACGGCTTTCGATTCATCTGAAGAAGCCTATTAGTTACCTATCACTGATTCTTTGTTTACGGGAGCATCTCATTGTGCATTGATACCAGTTCACATTAGTTTTCACTTGAAAGGTTAATGCTCAGATAACTCCAGCACTTACATATCATAATAAAATTGACATATCGATGTCATTGTGTTGAATATCTGCTTGATCTTGAAGACAAAATTAGACCCCAGCTCGCACCTCTAAGTTTTTCCAAATTCATCTGCGGAATCACATTTGAAATTTAGCACGAGCTTTGCGGCGAAGCAATTCAATGGTGCGTGCGAAGTTCCCAATCCGCACTGGGCCCGTGTGGGAACTATGGCCCAAGCCCTCTCCTTCTGAGAGGAGGGCTGTGCCCAGTAGTGGGACGTATATAGGCTGGGATGATGATGATAATGAAGACAAAATTAGGAGTAAACGCTGATTCATTAAATAAATCGTATCTACTTACGTAACATTTTAAATTGATTGATAAATACATACCGAAATACATATTAAACGTCCAAGACCCGAGAACAAGCATTCGTATTATTCATAAAAATATCTGCCCCGGCCGGGAATCGAACCCGGGCTCAAGCTTTGTAGTCAGGTTCTCTAACCACTAGACAGTAGTAGGTATTTGAGCGTTTTCAGAAAAAGTTGGTGAAATGACTTTTTTTTTAGATTTGGATGAAATTTCGTTCTACTCAGAATCAGGAGCAATTTCGATTGCAATAGCACAAAGTAGATAATATGCAATAGGAAAAAAAGTGTCCCCGGTTTTTCATATAATTTTGTGTTATACTTACATTACGCTACCGCCACAGAAACGTGTATGTAAAGGTAACGTAATGGAATAAAAAATCTTGGGACACTTTTTTTCTCCTATTACAACCGAAAGTGCTCCTGATTCTGAGTAGGAAAACGAAATTTCATCCAAATCTATAAAAGAAGTAATTTCAACAACTTTTTTTGAAATGCCCATTTAAGGTAAAGCGCGCATCACGGAATGACCAGACACTATTTCTAAATCCAGTTGAATACAGGTAGGTCTTATTGTCTGCAATGTGTTTTAGGTTTTAGTTTCAGTATAATTTATAAAAATTAATTGGTTTAGTTTCTTTAATCGGTACGTAAGGGAGAGAAATGTTCGAATTAAGTAACGTAAAGATTAGCCATATCGCTCGTGACTTTACACTTAAAGCGTGTGACCGAATGATCTCGTACCGCCGAATTCTTGCCTCAATACCCCAATCGTGACAGAAATCACTTGTTTTTCGTGACATACCTACATACATGTAGGATGCGATTTCTTAAAAGTTTTGTGTTAGAGACTTAAGAAAATAGATGTAGGTACATACCTTTTTTTAAAGCACTTAATTGAAGCATTAATTCATGATTCTAAACTATTGCCACCTTCTTCTTTCTACGTGAAAATAGTTGTATGTGTATGAGTATTATAACTAAGTATGAACTTACACAAAACTTCATGACTGAAAAAGTTTATTGAATCTATCTAAGCGATGAACATCTTTTTACAAGCTTTTATTTAGTTTTACCTATCCCGTTATCTTTCTGTCTGTCTGTCTGTAATCAAATCTTGCCAGTTAAATTGGACCAACATCCAGTGGTTGGATTGACTTGAAATTTGTTATACCTACTTATGTAAATTGCGTGTCAATTTTTTTTTATTCGACTGGAAGGCAAACGAGCAAGTGGGTCTCCTGGTGGTAAGAGATCACCACCGCCCATAAACATCTGCAACACCAGGGGTATTGCAGATGCGTTGCCAACCTAGAGGCCTAAGTTGGAATACCTCAAGTGCCAGTAATTTCACCGGCTGTCTTACTCTCCGCGCCGAAACACAACAGTGCTAGCACTGCTGCTTCACGGCAGGATTAGCGAGCCAGATGGTGGTAGCAATCCGGGCGGACCTTGCACATGGTCCTACCACCTGCAAAATACAATAATTTGGCAGTGACATCCTTGTAGTCCGGCCAGGAACGTCTTCACAGGGCGGAACTTTGCAACGGTTAATGGCATCATCGACTTGAAATTTGAAATATAAGTAGTTTGGGAGACAATATAAGTGGGCCTTTCTCTTAATAGTTGTAATCCTAACTTTATGGGATTTTGAAATTTTTATGTTAACTACATCTACTCAAAATCACGAATAGGACTATCAATTTTAATAGGTTAAAAAAAATAATCCCAAAATTTGCATATATTTTTTATACTTTCGTTCCGTTACTCTCAAATGATATGGGAAAAGTAACGGAATGGAATACAAAATTTTGGGACACTTTTTTTCACCTATTAAAATCGATAGTACCTACTCATTATTCCGAGTAGATGTAACATAAAATTTCAAAATCCCAGAATAAAGTTAGGGGTACAACTTTTAAGAGAAAGGCCCAAGTACAGTCTACTAAAAATGATTTTTTTACCAAAAACTTATTACTTTTCAATTGAAAGAATGGCGAAATTTGATTACCCTCTATCACACCCCATATTACGATTACCTCGTACATCACACAATGTAGTGTGACGTATCTATTAGGTGATTCGATGAAGAGCGACTTGGGCTCAAGGTTACGCCACGCAACACTTTCACCTCCTGCGCAGTTCGTTGCTCTCCGAATTCGGCTGATTTCTGCACCTCCACGGCAGTATCAATGGCGCGCCGAACGAGCTACGACGCGTTTACAGCCCCATAGACTCTGCCATGCCAAGATAAATTATACCCACACACGAGCTCATAGAACTTATTTCAGATTGGCTTGGAACTTCCGAGATTCTATCCGTTGACGTTTACGTTCAATGCCCGTGTTAATGGTACCGAGAAACGTAACATGGCCCACTTTCTCTTTTAAGCACATAAAGTCTCTTTCTCGCTAGCAGCTTCCTAGCTCGCGAGAGAGAGATGACAGTACTTTAGATGGTTCGGCAAGGAAGCTGGTCAGCTCGCTTTCTTCGCAGCACTTGGCATTGGAGGCGAACAAAATCCGGAAACTTTCGTTAGCCGCGCGCGTTGTGTCGGTCGGCGATTCGCTGTATGCTTTATCGACGCCGCGCCGCGAGCCGTCGACTTGTTACAATTAGCTGATCTTTCATTTATTGCGCAACAAACCACTGACGAGACTTGACCTTCTTGGCCGACTACTTAATAGTGCGGTAATAGGGTGAAAAAGTTGTTGTGACGCGAATTTTAAGTAGATAGGGTACCATGATAATGTGACCAATAAGTTTGCAACTGATTGGTCTACAGCAACTCTACTCAAGCTTTCCTAACTAAACATCTTGATTATTTATCTGAAACACATGTGATTGGGGTTATTAAATCATAACAATCGCTGGCTAAAGAAACCTGCTGCTCCCAGGTTGTCAAGTCACGTATCGCGTCGATCAGGCCGTACCAGATACGTACATCACATCACAGCAGTCACATCTCAATCAAACTATGGGATGTGTCATGCACGACTTGTGTGTTAACCTGCTGTGCTTTTTTTGTAACGTGATAGGTATCACTTGTGTTTTTCTAGCTAGAATACGAGTATAACTTGATTATATTGGGTAAAATTTAATGAATCTCATTTTTACACGCATTTTTGTTTAACAGAATAATTCCTCACAAATTTTATCCGATTACCTACAAAACAAATTGCAATTTCACTATGTGTAGTTTAAATTAAAAATATAATATTATAGATACAATTTATTGAGAAGCATAAAAATATATGCCATGAAAACACATATGAGATAGCTTTTAGTTCACATCTGTACCTATCTTAAAAGTTGTATTCTACATTGTAATAAACATGCAATCTGTCAACTCACAATAGATACAAAGGCGTGAAAGTAACGCTTAAGTCTTGAATATCTTAAGATAAAAAAGAATAATGATATCAAAGGCCGATAAGAACACAGTTAAACGATGACACCATAAAAACCGGTCAAGTGCAAGTTGAGCGAATTCGAGTCTCAAGACCATTTCTTACGGTGCTACGGTGTTTGTGTTTTTTTTATATTATTCTCTGTTATCTCAAAAATAGTTTCGGTGTATTGAGGAAAATATTTTTAAATAGACTTAGATAGGTACTTAAATTTATTTTGCTTATTGCGACAATTTTACCAAATTTTGAGGAAAATAACTAGCATTTTTTAATTTGATTGGTCTCATCTGCTATAAACGAGTACGTTAATTTAAATATTCTTCACTTATATATAATGTATTATCAAAGATAGAAAAACATAGAGTGGAATAGAGCAGCGAGGCATCATCCATTCAGACTAGACACGACTGTCAGCGATGAAGATACCGACGAAGAAGAAGAGACGTACTGTTGATCTAAGTGATTTACTTTTATCTAACTTACAATGTTTGTGTGTAGTAAGTTCTCTTCAGAATTTCTCCCACTTCCAGTGATCGAATTGACTTTAAATTAGGTAGTATGTAAAGTCGAACAAATTGAATCATGACTCCGGGTAAAACCTTTGAAAAAGTTTGCTCGACTGTACATAGAATAATAATGCAAGTAAGGTCAACAAAAAGTATCTTACGCCAGAAAAAACAATAACTCGGTATGTCACAGACTCGCAAATGAAATTGGTCTTATAAACCTTTAGGTTAGGTTAGGTTAGGTTTAATTGATTGATTGACATTTTATTTCTTTTATACCACAAATGAAAACAGATACAAGCAAGAGATACAACATCAAACAATAATAAAGGGATATTAATAAAGGTAGTAAATGAATCTTTGAGAAATTTACACGTTGTTGAACATCCAATGTAAGACACCTTCGGCATGTTTTTAACAGAAAAGATGCTCTCAGAATAATACAGCCTACTCATTATGCGGCGCGCGCGTGCCAGTTGTAACAGTTGACCTGAATTTAGTAAATTCCTCTTTTAGATTTACATAGACAAGTCGGTGTTCGACATCGGAAGTTTATTTTTGAAATCACATTTTCAATTCGGAATTGGTGAAAAATTTTGCCAACTTATAAATAAAAAAATAAAATATTTTAATGTACCTAATACGAGGCATATTTCTAAAAATGAAAAGAGCTAATATATATATATATATATATATATATATATATATATATATATATATATATATATATATATTTTGTTTTCAGTTAAAATTTTAAATACATAAAATAAATAATAAATATCATGAGACATTTGACACCAATTAACCTAGTTCCAAACTAAGCAAACTTGTACTATGGATACTAGGCAACGGATAAAAATACTTAATTTATACATATAAATAAATACTTAAATACATATTAAAAATCCAAGACCCCAGAACAAACATTCATGTTATTCGCACAAAATTATCTGCCCCGGTCGTGAATCGAACCCGGGACCCCAAGCTTCGTAATAAGGTTCTCTAATCATTTGACCATCCGGTCGTCTGAATACGAGTACGTCGAATAAAAAAACTAAAGCTGTTATTGATTTTATCAAGTCAGTGAAAATTTAATTCATCCATGTAGTTTTGTAAAGTCCCTACACAGTTTTTTACAATTAATGGAGTGATTTTCACAGCAACTATAAGTAGAGTCATTCCCGATGACGCGTGCCCTGGCTCTTATTACATTGTCATTAATGCCTTATTTTGACAAAATCACGCATCTTCGTGGAATGGCACTAGGTATAATTCAAAAAACCGGCAACTGGTTATATCGGACAAAGATTTAACGGCAAATGCATTGACGTGAAGTGCATATGTAGGTATATTTCATGAACACATGAAAGTTAAAATTCTACGGCAACGTAGTGAATCCACGAGCCCCAATAAATATCATGGGTCAGAATCCTTAAAATAACTAGAAAAGCTATCGCAACGTATTCGCTGCAGATGAAGCAGGCTTTAAACGTCTAAATGACCCAGTATCGTAGTCCAAGCTGGCTCATCGGACCGGCCGCTGCCACTACCTGTTAAATTAACTCGGATGCAATCAGCCGATGTCAGACGCAAAGGCAAGCTTCTGTATCACGAAGAAATTGGCCCAGTTTTCCAAGAAAATTGCCTCATTTACATAAAGCTGCCGTAGAATGAATTAGAAGCGACTAGGGTGCAGCGCTTGTGACAGATAATGAGATAACAAAGGCTAGAGTTCACTTTATTTTAAAAGGAATTAGTAAGTAGATAATAAAATAGAACAAGAATAATGCAAACAGAAAAGAAATAGATATCTCGTGTTTCAAGATTGTTTTTGGAGTCTTTTTGTATTTTTTATTTAACCCCAAATTTTGTTACTTTTACGGTCATCTCGTAAATCCATATTGAAAATACAAACTGAAATATAGATGCACAGAAAAACCAGAAAAATAAGCCTCCCAGCGTGGTCTTATTTTTCTGGTTTTTCTGTGCATCTATAGGTACCTATTTCAGTTTGTATTTTCGATATCTCATGTTTCTTTAATTTTCTACACCAAGCATCTTTGGGTAATACTTATTTCGTAACTCAGAAACATCGTTCCCAGTGTAGCTCGGCAATTCTCATTTTATTGAACACCTCTCTAATTACCGTACCTTTTTTTTTCCCGCACTAGTGACGCGGTAATTAGACTTAAGTGCACAGACAAAAGTAAATGGCAGCCATGCTTTTTCTTGATGTGCACTCAGTTTCAGTGCCGTGTCGCTTTGGCCTGACAAAAAAATAAAAATAAAATGATAATGGATGAGCCTAAAATCTGATCAGTTTTACAGCGACTGCGTGACAAAATGAATTTCTAGATGTAGGAATAGGAATTCTATAAAGCTATTCAACGGTATCGTACACTTCCATGTTATCCATTCCAATCCAAAACCAACCAACTCCATATCCAGCTTAGCAATAAATTTCCTGCGCTTAGAGACTTAGTTATTATCGGCACTATAATGCCTGCGGACAACTAGATTATTTAGCTTCACTTATCTCACTGGATTCTCGATCTGTGCAGGAGTGGGCGTTCCGGGGCGCTTATATTCTCAGCCGGACGTCCGCGGAGAAACCCGGACTTTTCTCCATAACCGACACCTGTCACATAACCTGGCCCTAGGGCCTGCTGTACTTTATAGCGAAGCCTATAAATGTCATTAATAGTGTAAAGCAATTTAAATAGGTGTATTTCTTGGAAATATTTACTACTGCTAAACGCTAGATTTTGTTAAAATCACTAGTTTTCTTATATACACGTTCTAGGCTTGACTGTTTATGAAATTTTGAGCAGACAAATTATCTCAATCAGGAGTCGGTAAGTTTTTTACGGAATGGCCGACATGTTTTTGTTGGAATTTTGTTTTAACGTAAGTACATGATACTTACATATAGGCGACCGCACGGCTAAGTGGTTAGAGAACCTGACTACGAAGCATGAGAGGCCAGGTTCGATTCCCGGCCAGGGCAAATATTTGTGTGAATAATATGTATGTTTGCTCTCGAGTCTTGGATGTTTCTTATGTAACTAATTAAGTACGTATTTATATAAATAAGTATGTTTATCTGTTGTCTAGTATTCATATTACAGGCTTTGCTTTTAGTTTGGGACTCGGCCAATATATATATATATATATATAAAATATATAATAATAAATAATTATATAATATATTTGATATATATATATATATATATATATATATATATATATCAAATTATCGTCACTACTTTGAAAAATCAGTACAAAATTTACCCTTTTACTAATGTTCGTAAAGTTCACTTAGAATACCTAATTAGGTGCGATTTTGAGGTACAGAGCTTTTTTATTCTCAGAGGAGGCCTATACCCAGCAGAGTGACATATTAAACCCAGAGATGAAGTTAGATTGTTTACGTCAACTACTTAAATAATACAGGTCAGTGATACCAAAAATTCATCACGAAATTAAACATTCCAATGTTCAATCGATTTAATGAGATCAAACACTGGAGCCAAAATAGTGCCTTAAGATGTGTATGAACCAACCTATCTGATAAGGACTTCAGTAATTAATGAATTAACGCGTTCATAGAAAAGACTTCAACGTCTTTGCTCTACAAAAGCTTGGGTTTGGGTTACTCGTAAAACTCTGAAACAAGCCTTTTACCGAGATATGAGCAAGCTAAATAGATTGATAGATTTCATTACAATCTTTGCAGCCATTTCCGAAATAAATGGCCAATTAAAAAAAAAGGTTTTCCATAAAATTAAGAAAAATAGTTTGACATAGCAATGAACTAATTGATATGTGATTTGAATAATGTTTTCATGATGAAAATAAAAATACGTCATTTCAAGAACTTTTATTGTTGTAATGCTTGTAATATTTCAAGTAATATGTAATGTTGCGATTTCAATTTGTATTCACATAAACATATCACACAACCACACGATGAATATATATTATTGGCCGAGTTTAAAAATGTACAGTTTCATATTTTTTATAATATTGATAGGTAGATACTCTGTTAATGAACCTAACCTGTGATATAGTAACATCATTGGCTTGGCCATCAACATGTCAATTGGGTTTACTCAGATTTAAAATCGGTGTCAATTTACAAAAAAAGATTAAATAACGATCGTTTGAACTTTTTAAAGCCAATTAAACATCCAAATGAGTACGTAAATATTTGTCCGCTTAAAATCCATGCGTTTGCGCCGTTGACCCAGTGCGCCGGCGCCAAGCGGCTCGTGCATGGATAATGCGAACGTGTGAATCCGTTACTCACACGGGCTTTCGCAAATTCGTAGCGTTCATGACAAACTAGCTTTTACCCGCGGCTTCGCACGCGTAAATTCCAGGATTTTGGAGAAAAACCTAATTCCCAAAATCATCGTGACCTTCCTTGATGATACACAAAAAAAAACAACAAAAAATATCCGAATAACTAAAAAAATATACGTTAAAGTATCCAACAAGCCTCAAAAAGAATTTTGGTCCACCTACGAGTAATTAGGTACTTAAATAACTTTAAAAATTATTAATAATTGAGCGCTTTTGATTAAATAAATATATAACCCTATAAATGTACCAAAATCCCGAGACCGTAAAAGCATGGGCATAGGCTGACCATTGACCATTGTTCCCGCCTCATGACCCTCCGAAACCAAGGCTTCATAGGCGGCTGCGCCTGAGGCGGAAGAGAAAGTCTTAGTCTCAAGGACGAGGGCGTCGCTCCCGCGTTGCGCAACATCATGAGATAATTGATGCACCCGTACTCTTCAGGGTTGCCAACATAAAAATGTTTATTCTTAATCCAGTAGAGTAGGGCGTTAATTTATTTTCATTGTAAAATGCTTGACCATGGCAACAATTATTTTTGCTAAGTAATTATATAAAGTTTTAGTTATTTTTCTACTAAGTGTTTTATGTCGTAAGTCTAATATATTTTTAAAGGGCTAAAGCGAAGGATATCCAAAAATTAGGTATTGTTTTGCAAAATTACAATCGCTCACTTTGCAAATAATGAAGTGATGCTTCAATACAATACAATACAAATACTCTTTATTGTACACCAGAAATAGTAAGCTTCCCTGCCACTTGAAAGACAAAAACTTGGAATTTACACAAAATGCAATTTACCTACATGAATTAATGTCACAAGTGCCGCAATTACGAGTAGAGTAGAGGTAAACTACAAGTTTTCATCTTTCTAATACGTATTCTCGTGTCACAATGTGATCAAACTCCTCCGAAACGGCTTGACCGATTTTTATGATTTTTTTGTGTATATTCGGTAGGTCTGAGAACCGAACTAAACTATTTTTCATACTTCTACGCGGACGGAGACGCGGATGACAGCTAGTGTATATAAATACATATATAGCATGGAAGATGTTATGTAGAATAAGTAGATAAGATAACCAAACATATATCTCTAATTACAGTTGATTAACATAATTATAGTTCATTCGTGATACCAACAAAGTAGTTACAAATAACATTGTTACATTTATGATACAGACATATCATATCAATTTCATATGCACCCCAATTACCTACATAGACACTCCAACAAACTTATAATGTTTGACCATGCAATTGAATAAAAATAAGGAGTTATGCTTGCTTGTTATTGATAACCCTGCACCTGCCATGTGTTGCAACAATGCGGATGCCGATTTAAGGACGATGACACCGATCTTTCTGACTCATCCTGACATCAAACACCGAGGGCCGCTGCTTTCACTCCTAATTCTTCCGATTGAGTAAACCTCAATGGATGCCTCCACACCCCGACATTGGTATCCAGCTATCCATCAAATTCGGCGATGGAATGCAACGCTGTAATTGTGTCCGAGTTCAATGTACGGATCATATTGTACTTGAACATTTGATTGAAGAAGCTTGAGAAGATATATAGTACCTACCCATAAGCAGCCATATTAAACAACCTTTTATATTAAATGTTCACTCGAAACTTACAAGACTTAAACTATTTCATATGAATACTCTGAGACATACCTACTTTGTTTCTTATTTGAAATAACGATACTTATCTCAAAAATATCGTTAGAAATCATAAGTAAATTTGTTTATTTAAAGAATCCCACGCCGCACCTAAAGAAAATCACGGAAATTGGCATGAATGGCGTTTCGGCCATTAAGTGGCCGTTGCGGGGTATTAAAAGTTCCGCACCCACAAAACGGGTTGCAACTAAACCTGATAAGTGCGCGTACAAACAAAGCGGAGGCTGCAGTAAGGTCATGGTCCTTAGGTACTTTCACTGCGCGCGTTGCGTAATCGCACTCGCAGATACTCGGAGAAAGCCGATACACATTTCGGTGAGAAATAATTAACCGAACAAACCAGGTATATCAAACTAATGGTTGGCTTCCGTTTCTCGAAGACTTACACAACGTTACACGTTAGAAATAGAATGTGTTGCGTAATGTATTAAAATATTAACTTATGTCGCTTTGCACTGGAGAGTTTTCACTAATTTGCTATTGATACGACCGGTTCGCTTTCTAAGTGCATTGATTATTTATGAGCATTTAGTTTACTTAAATACAGATCTAGTTGAGCGATTACAACTTACAAGTTTGATTATCTTAGCGGCATATATTTGTGATTCCTGTGAGCTCGAAAACCTGAAACAAAAACGTTTTTATTATAAAATGTGACATCGTAATTAAAAATACACTCAAACATTATTAAAATAATTGCTAACTGCCTACGAAACGATCAGTTGTACATACTCGGCGCAACCTACTCTCCCTCTTTTCTACCGACCATGAATAAAACAAAACAGCATCGTCCTCATTTCTGCGGCATTGTCCACACGATGTTAGGTATTGAAAACAATACGGCTTATTGGCTGCGAGCCAACTCTGACCAAAATTTTATTCGTTCACTTATGTTTGACTACTTGTCAATGATTTTCCATGTTCTAATTTTTCTGTGGTGCTTAAATTAATATAAAAGTCAATGGTCATACAAAGTTATTTTTACAGTCGCTATCACATATTTCAGAGCGGCCAAGATGGTGAAAAATATTGGAACATGCACTCACACACACATGCACATGCATGGTACTAGAGTTCGTGTTTCGATATTTTTGACCACTTTGGCCGCTCCGAAATATCTGATGGCGACTGTACTAGTAATTATTAAGATTAAACTAATCTTTCTATGTTCAATTTCATTGTTTGATTCAGGCGTCAATTCGTGGATATCCATATCAATAACTACACTAATTTACCTACTTTAGGAGTCTCTTCAAATATTTACTGGTTAGTGCGGCATTCGTTTTGCTCGGCAAAGTATCCGTAGTAGTATCTACCTAGATTTAAATGCGTGTCTTTGTGGTGCTTGTGACAATTGGACCTGTATGACATAATCGTATATAGTTTGACGTGCAAGAGGGGGAGGATGGGTCCAGCATGCATATTATGTGTCGCACAAAGGTAGCTGTGGTGAACGCTTTAAAATGTCAACAAAATTTTAATCGAATATCAGTTAAAAGTCAACGTTTCCTATTTTGTAATTTCATGGAATATTCATTACCCCGAATGATTTAAATGAGTATTTTTAAATCACCGATTTTTAATATCGGGAAATAATATTTAATATATATGTAGTTTATTTCGCAGAAGTATTATTATAATTATTACATACTTTTTGAATTAGGTACATTTATTTTAATTGCGGTCGCAGTTCTAACCTATCCTAACCTACTTACGTGGTAGCGATTTATTTTTGTTGGGGTCGCAGTTCTAACCTAAATTAGGGATTGCAATCCAGCAGATTTTCAGTCCAACTGATCCAGCGCGGATCCAGCCAAATATGGAATCAAAGTAAAAATGCATGTTTTTTTTTGTTTATTTATTCATTTAAGCTTTTTAGTTATTAGCCAATTGCAAACAAGACCGTAACGGAAAAAAACCTCACGATACTAACGCCATCTAGCGATATTTCGCTTTCGTTTTTTAGCCCTCATTGACAGTTTCAAATTCTAATAATCGAAATTTGACTTGACCCTCAGGAGGGTATGGAACTCCATTCTATTTATGTTTGTAGGCTTTTAATAATAAATAATAATAAAATCATTTATTTTCATCACAAGAATCCATATCATGATATAAGATTATAAAATGTTATTATTACATTGCGTATGGTTTTGGACTAATGCGACACATCCGGGTGACATGTTCCAGACTATACTCACGTAATCTAGACTTGTCAAAAAGATTATAAAAATTAATCCGTCGTCGCAAGTGACAACTGCTATTGTTTCGTAAGTTATTCACGGCGATGTGTCATAACAGATAAGTTATATGAAGTAACCGTAGTAATGCTACAAAGGTGTCGCATTGTGAATAGTGAAATCGTCCTTGGAACAATGAGGCTACCAGACAATGCGTTTTCCTGATAAGGCTACCTGCGCCAGCGCTCCGTTTAATTGCGGAAACTACAAGTGAAAGTTTTTTGAGATAACGAAAATTTTACTGCAAGTAGCGTCTAATCTCAACATCTTAGCATTTGTTTGGCTAAACAACATTACTCGCTTCTTTTTCTCAGACTCTATCTGAGTACATAACTATCTGCTACTCTCTTATTATAATTTTTCAAACTTCTTAATTGTTACTATTCTGTTCAATATCCTACCAAAACCAACTAAAATCTACTTAAATGATTTGACCGTAACCGTAAATCAAGTAAATATCGATCGCGTGGCTGACGGCATTTTTGACTTCCCTTTCAAAAATAAGTCAATTATGCAGTTCATTACAAATACTGGAGCTATAACCAAGCGATGTCGAATTCTAGGGCAGACTTAACTAACCTTGCATGTTAATAGAATGATACCAGAAACCTACAATTAAGTGCTGATTAAATGAATGTAAGAATGCGAGCTGCTCGATGCATGGACGTGGTTCATGTACACTCGTAATGCGAGATGAAAGTAGTGAAATCTAGAGACGATCTGCGAGAAATCGTAGACATAAATAATGCACTAGTTCGGATAAGCAAGCCCTACGTATCCACACTAACTGGTTATACAAGCATCGGACCGCATTGAGAGCGATTTAAGCTGATAAGTTAAATAACTTTACTACGGCATTTAAACGAGATATAAGCGATTTCTGATATCTTAACTACTTGACACCTCTTTATAAACTGCTGCACGCTGTCACCTCGCTCAAAACTGGTCTCTTGGACGTAAAGTATGATAGCTGAGGGACAGTCATGCCTGATGGAAGCGAAGTGTTTCTATTACTTTTATAAGTAACTAGCCCGCGACTTTGTTTGTGGGGAATTCGCTATCCATGAGTAAATCTGCCTTTTTCCCGGATAGAAAGTAGCAAATTTATTTCTCAAAACAGAAATTATCTCTTTGTAAATTTTATAAAAAAATATGCTCTAAGACAAATAGACAGATGGATATTGCAGTTACTTTCACATTTATAATATTAGTCCACACATTATAGGTACTAGTATACATTTAATAAGTATAATATATATATTAGATTTGTACAACTTCAAATAAAAACAAGTACTTATGTCTAATGCAGAAATAATAGATACACGTTTTTGCTTGAAGATTAGTTTTCTTCTTCTTTTAGTTAATGTGTATTAAAATGTATTCTCATCTCGTTCATCGAGCAGCCTCGCTATGCAGTCTCGCTTGCAGACCAGCATAATTACTACACTATCGTTCTGCTGCGAAGCAAACCCATATACCGTGACACAGAACTTCGCATCATAATTGGCTCACAATAATTTGAGATACTTTCTCCAATCTTAAGTTAAAATATTCATAAAATTCACACACACGCGCGAATGTCCACAATACGTTTTAGTCTAATTAGTACTTTCTGTTTCTTTTTGGATAATTTTAAAGACAATGCTTGGGTTGTTATTAAGAAGTGCCGGTATCTTGGAGAAGTTTGCATAATAACTGCGCTACCTACGTCCAAGTCATAATTAGCAACGGCAAAATGAAATCAATTACATGCCAAGCACACAGCAATATAGCGCTTTGATTTTGATCCCAATTTCGCAATACCTAATTAGGGCAATTACGGCAATAAACGTTTCTCTTTATAGTACCTTAACTAACTTCAGACGTAGTTTCCACAAAACATTTTGTAGGCACTTAGAATGTGGGTACATTCGTGAGTGATGGCGTACGTCGAGCTTGATCTATGACTGGTCAGACCTACTTGGGAATAAGTTCTCAAACGGCGTCGTTTCTTAACTTGTTTTGTGTGTAACTTTCAAGTGTCGTTGATAGACAAGACGAGTGCAACAAAAGTGAAATCGTTTAATTTTCCCGACGGCGTGATTGGAAGCTCATGAGGGCACTATCGGATCGTTACAGGCGGAGACAGCGGCGCGGGCGCAGCATGCGGGCGCACCTTGTTTACCACACACGAAACAATCTCTTTATCACTTACAAATAACGTAGTTAGAGTGATATACAGGGACACTTTCTCTTGTTATGGCAGTGCGCATGGTTTCCAAAACAGATGACTGTCACATCACGACAGCTTAAGGGCCTCGATATACTATAGTTTGATTATAATCATCATAAGTTTCGATACAAATTATACAGACGCGTAAATTGAAATTAATGGATACCCATTATAGTAATTTGATCTCGCATTTCTCCGATACCTACGATGCATAGCTGTTAGATTTATTATAACAAATCGATTAAAGTTAAATAGGTATGATATCGGCGCCTCAGGGTATGTCGAGCTGATCAAAACAATCATCGGTGGAAAGTTGACCATGGTCCGCATAACCGCATTCCTTGAGCTTCATGAGACGACAAATAAATTGTTACGTCACCTTCATATTTTTAGAACACTTTCGCAAAATCAATATTTGATAAATTTCAAAGATTAAGTCGAAAGTGAAAGAAATATGAAATACCAAATACATTTACAGAATGTTTTAACCGTAACTATAGTAATAATAAAGTAAACGTAGGTACATGCCTATTTACTTATTTCTACAACACTTATTGAGTGATCAAAAACAATAACTCCCTACAACCCTTTCGTACAAAGTTTCCAAAATTTCAGTAATTTTTTTTACGACAAAAAAATACAGTGAAAAATTACAGATAACACGTAAAAAATCCTATATTAATAGAATTTGTGCTAGGATATCTTATTAATTATAATATGCTCATCGCTTTCTTTGAGTGTAGTAACAAAGTATGCGCGGAATGGAGCTATTTCGCGAAGCATCTGCTGAATAGCACGGAATTAACTTGACCGTGTTTACTCACAAGATATTA
Organism: Choristoneura rosaceana; assembly: GCA_037349165.1. Lineage (NCBI taxonomy): Eukaryota > Metazoa > Arthropoda > Insecta > Lepidoptera > Tortricidae > Choristoneura > Choristoneura rosaceana. The sequence continues at coordinate 8,814,339 of JAZBNJ010000026.1, forward strand.
CTTGACTTATTTCCCAAGGAAAAGAAAAGAAAGCTCTACTTCCGAGCATCGCGAGACAATACCGGGGCGATGCAATCGCAGATTGTTCCAACACTAATTTCACACCTTATTGTCAACGCAGTAATTAAGATAAACTTATTCTTCGTTTTGGCGAGATCGAGCATCGGATATAAGGTTCTACTTTTACAAAACGGAAACTTTAAAATCTGTGACAGGCAATTATTTTCCTCTGAACTTTGATACTCCAATACTCGTAAAACTTTTGGTGAAATTACTTAACTCTTGCAACTTGACAGCGGTGAGATCTTATTTACGGAGGATCGCAACTGATTGGTGGATAATGCGTGTGTAAATAAACATTAAGTACAAGAGAAAATTATTAGCTACACTGCAGAATCTCGCCCAACAATCAGGTTGATCATGATCGGCATTAATCTACTGATGTTATTAAAGAGAGCCGTGTCATTTTCTTCGCAGGGCCGAGATAAAATTAACTTGTTTTCACCCAATGATCGTAAATACATCCGTGGTGCAATAAGGGCGATATTTTTGCGCTCAATATATGCGTGGATGCAATTAAACGCTGTTTATGGGCGACAGTGGCGACGGAACCCGAGCACTAACTAACCTGCTTCCTATATATAATACCACTCTGTAGCAGATAATCCAAATCATTTAATACCATCTGATCCTGTTTCTTGATGTTATGTTATATGGGAATGAATGAATATTTATGACTAACTATGTTTCTTGCTGCAGTGGTTTATATCTTTTATGTCATTAAAATTTTATGTATGTCTTAATTAACATACACTACTAGAGTTTGCCCGCGGCTTTAGTTAAGTGCGTTCAATCCAGCAGTTGAATCAAAATTGTGGGATTTTACTAAATAATAAGGGGAATTCCCAAAAATAACACAGTGGTTTTTATTAACGTTACATTAATATGTACCTACCGTGCCATAAATTTCGTGACTCTAAACCCAATGGGTGAAATTTCGAGATTTTATCTCGATTCCGCGGGAAAATCGGGTTAAAAAATAGTCTATTCCAGATGTAAATAGATAACATGTCATATTTCATCCAAGAAAGTGTGTCATCAAGTTAGGCACTGGTCCCACCGGCGGCTACAAACTATTAGCGAGTAAAACTATAAACTACAAACGAGTGGGCGAGAGGCGAGAAGCGAGTAAAGTTTTGCTAGTTTAGACGCTCGGCTATAAGCGAGTGTTTGCGTGCGACGGGCGATTACTCGCTGCACTAGCTCAGCCGGGGGGCAATTCGCCAATGACCTATACGATGTACAGTCGAGGTCGAATATAGTTAGTGTTTAATTTTGTTACTAAGGGACCCCATACATCCCTGTATTATTATTTATTTATTTTTTTGTAATTTTTTGTTAAATTGTTTACTGTAGTTTTTAAGTATTTTATTTGTAATTATTTTATTTTGAAAAAATGACTTTCTGCCAAGTTTCTTGCGGCGCATTCTTCTTGGCAATAATGGTCTTTCCGAAAGCGCTGGTAGTTTAAAAAAAATGACGTGTAAAAGTGCCCATTGCAGCCTATTTACTGAATAAATGATTTGAATTTAAATTTGAAAATACATTTTCACTACACTAGCTAGTTTGAACTCACTGTATTCTTTTCTGAAATAATTAATTTTTTGCATCCAAATTTTTCTTGTCATTCTTTTTAAAATATTCCTTTTTTTCTTCCGTCTCTTCAAAATTGCCACTGCCACTACACACACGCTTTTATAAAATACATCATCATCGTCATCCGAACTTGACAACAAAGATAGTTCGTATGATTGTTTTAAATTCATTGTATATACGTGCACTCGCATCCACTTTGAAAGGTAGAATGATCGCTCTGATCGCCAAGCAGGCTTCGGCGAGTACCGTTGAGCTAGTTTTATAGTCGATAGCTTATCGCTGCAGTCAACTAGTAAACAGTGGTCCCACCGCCAGCTATCGGCGAGCTCGGCGGTCAACTAGTAAAATTCTGTACTAGAAACAGATGACAATCGGCGGGCGGCTAGTAAACAATTGTATGGAATTATCGCTTACTCGCCGGGCGGTGGGAGAGTATCCTCGCCGGCAGTGTGAACAGCCAGCTATGAACTATAAAAATATAACTCTCTCTTTTATGTACACGGAAGCGATTATCTTTTGTTCGTTTCTTGGGCTAGAAAATAGCCGATAGCTCATAGCTTACTAGCTCGCGGTGGGACCAGTGCCTTAATTGCTCAAAAATTGAGTTTTGCAGCGCTTGTGGTTGAAAACGGACAACATTTCATTAATGAGCACCGTGATTTATACACTAAAATCAAATTTACTAATACTGCATTGTAAGAAAAGTAACAACATCGCTTCTGAAAAAAAAAGTACTTAATTCCACACGATAAAATTTATCTTATTATTTCTGTGTTATGTTTGCAGCATTACGTGCCTTATAAAAAAGAAGGTTGCTCACCTTTTGAGCTCTTTAATATGACTCAATTACTCTCTTAAGAATATCCGACATGAGTCTGACAACAATAGGATCATTTGCAAAGGGTGTATGCGCGTTAATCAGGTGTTATTGATATGAAGGAGTGCCGGCGCTCCTCGCTGACACACTGACTCGCTTTCCACTCGCGCGGCGACGCCTAGCATGCTCTCGCGTAACCTGTGCCTTAAGCCACTTTAGGTACATTAAAATTACACTTCTCACGATATTTCTTCTTTTAGATCCATACTTCAAAATGAAAAACGTAACCCTTGTGGGATCACTAGTGTTCCGTTTGTCTGAGCGCGCGAGCGTGTTATAATCTGTCACAATCACTACGAGTGTTCTATTTTCTCCGGGATTCATACAAAATGGTTGAGGACTATGGTCTCTTGCAACTGTAAAAAAAACTTCGAAGTTCACGAAATCAAACGATACAACTTTTTGGAAGTGTGTTTTCTATCTCAACCGTGGGTATCAAAATCAATAATACTTTTACACCCACTACCCGTTGCCGTTAGAATTATGAATTTTAGGAAAGAAATAAAAAAAAAATTAAAAATTAAAATTTAAGCTGTTTATTTCAAGCAAAAAACAAAAAGCAAATAACATTCAAATCGAGTCCTTAATCCTAATTTTAAGGATAGTAAGGCCTTATAAAATAAGTGATAAGAAATAATTAGAAATCACTGATTTCCATTTGTAATGAGAGTAACATGTTATTTTATTGTTATTTATTTTTCAGATTACACCTGGAGAGGTTTTTTTATTTCTATGACCAGCAGCACCAGCAACTTTAAGGCCACAAGCTCTGTTTAGTTAGAAATTGGGTTTATGGTTTGAAACTAATGTGTTCACAAAGAACATATGAAAAGACTGAAACTTTCGAGATCAAATAAAACCTGATCGATATAATTATTATTACAAACGTTTCGATTTTACCATTCAATCGCTAAAGTATGTATAAATAGGTACTTGTGCTGTCAATACTTTGTAATTAAGCAATAACTTAAGCCCTACTGCCCATAAAAGCATGACTCTCATAATAATTATTATACCTTCATCTTTAACAACCTCACGTTATGACCGCCGAATCTAATATACGGCGTCAGTTTTTAAGATTTTACTCGTCTAAGCGGAAATTAAAACTGGACATACTCATTAACACTTTCTCCACAAGTTTCCGTTACATTCGAAAATATCTCGTAAACATTAAGTCTACTTTGCACAGTAGTATGATGCTCGGGAGGTTATCGATGTATTTTAGCAAGTCTAGAAGTTAATTACTGTTTTCGCGTGTCAGTAAAGGTTGATGTCAGATTTGTTGTTCTTTGAGGCCTTCTCGTATACATAAACAACCAATTATTTCATTTCTCTATGTTTTGACCTGAGTACTCATATCATTAACATGGAATAGTAATAGTCAAATTATGCAAAATGACGAATATTAAAATCGTAAAATCAATTGTCATTTAAAAATTATTCAAAACTATTCAATTTCATTATGACTTATTAACAATATATCTAGATAACTTACGTATTAGTTAGGTACGTGACTTTTTAATAAATCTATATTTTTGTGGAATGAATAGTCAGTCATTAAACTTTTAGGCAAATTAATAGCTACATATTTAGTTCGAAAGTTATAATTTTACAAAACTTCTAAACAATATTTTCAAAATATTTATTTACTTACAAGAATAATAAATACACGTGATCTAAAGTTTCGCGATATCTTTGCCCAACAAAAGTAACAAAACATAACTTTGAACAATTTCACGGAATGTCGCTTCCAAGCTCACAAGCAGCATCACTCGAAGAGAGAAAGTGACAAAAATAAGTAATGTGTATTACGTATTCAAGCTAATGAACGAGTCCCAGTAAATGTGAACCTATAAAAATATTTTTTTCGAACAGGCTTCGAGTGTTCGCTATCTAAATAAAAACAGAAGCGGCCTGAATGCCGTTGTTTACTTTCTCGCGTGATTTAATAACGTCAATAAATGTCCTCCTTGGAATTTGCAGAAATAAATAAAGTACCGCATTACACAGTGACAATCGTAAATTTATATGTGAAGTGATCTACTAGAATACCTACTCCCCACTACATAGAAATGCCGCCTACGGAATATATCTTTAAGAGGATATTCTAAATTATTTTGATAAATATTTTTTACTTGTTGTTAACTGTCTCTTGCATTGTCATTCTAACTACATATCCGTACCAAATTTCAAGTCTATTCGATCAATTGAGAGAAAATCGAATATGTTAAACATAACTTAATATACCTAGTTATATTTATTGATATGGACCTCTGTAAAGTAACACCTGATTCAGTAAATTATTTAAAATAAAGTCACATATAAACTAAAGTTAGCAGTTAAATAATACGCAAAATTCCATAGTAAAATAATACTGAATAATATCTGGATAATAATATATTTAAATTTTGTCGCACCTACGACTTGGACTGATTAGAATGAACACGAAATTTTCCATTAAGTACTTATATTATGGCGAAATCGGAGTATCCCCTTTTTATAATGAATGGTTCAATAACGACTTCTCGTATACTATATTTTTTTAAAACCTCAACAACAGGGCGGCAAAATTTTCTTTCGCCCCGGGCGGCTGATACCCACGTTACGCCACTACGCGGAAGTAGGTATGTAGGTATCATAATTTATTACTTATTTAGTATCGTTTTAATTTTATCACGTATTTCAATAAATGTTGTGACTTTGAATTTAATTAAATCCCGTAAGACTTATAGATATAATCAAACTACGATATATCCGCCCTTTAAGTGGAATATTCAAACAAATAACAAAAATCACTTGACGAGATAGTAACATGTTCCTATGATTAAAAGTGGCCTCTGCAATGCAATGCAGTGCAATGTTCCTGGGCAACGCAAACGAAGTTGCGATCAAAAGCCAGTCAATATATACATTTTTCTATGAATGAGTATCACCTACGCAGGCTCTAGCTAGTTAATTTGCTGTGCAGTCAGTATCTTTTGTTGTGCGGTCAGTATTTATGATGTGATTGTAGTATTTTTATGCCTAAAATAAATTATTTGTCTCGCATTAGAGGAAAAAAAGTAATGCCGTGCTGATGTATATTATCGAATTATCTGCAGTACCTACTAATTTTGCTAAACATTTAGTTTATATTGAAATAATTTAATTGATGTTCTAAAACATATCAATGATGAGAATAAATTGATACCTAGGCAATTATTTATTTGATGTGCAATTAATAATATTCATTAAACAATATAATAATTTATTCAAATTATTTGGCGTATACTTTGTCATAAATCCTTGATTAAGTTTATTCTCGAACGCGTTAACTTTCACGTTGGGCGAGGTTTTCTCAAATTACCGTTTCAACATTATCATAACATTGATCTTCGCTGATCCATTGAAGGCTTTATCCATCACCAGGCAACAAGTTTAACACATACAGTGAAATCAACTGATACAACGTAAATATTGTATGTTCAGACAGGGTTCTCATTCGTCACCGTCGCAACATTAAGGAAATTGAAAAGATTATTTCGTGAGATTATCGTTAAGCTTTTGGATGGCGGTGATCGCTTATAATAACAGCAGGTGGCTGCTTGCTTATTTGCCTCCCTCTACTATTTATTATACGGGGTGCCTGCGACTAATCCGAATGTAAAAAACTTAGGGGCTGTTTCACCATCCATTGATTAGTGTTAACTGAGTTAAATGTGATGCCGTCTCCGTCTATTCGAACAAAACAAATAGAGACGGCATCACATTGACCCGTCAGTTAACACTAATCAATGGATGATGAAACAGCCCCTTATTAGGTATATTAATCATTCTAGAGTCATAGGCAATTCCACTAATCTAAACTTCATACTAAATATTAACTACTTCGTTTTACTCATTTATATTTAATTAAAACCATATGCACAAAATGGAAATTTTGGTAAGTAGGTATGTTTATTTGTCAGGTACTATAACCGCTTAATTACCTACGACTGTACTAAATTTCTAAACTAGGTACATACACGATTTTTTTTCACCTGGCGTCCATTTTTAAGGTTACAGCTTATGAATCTGTCAAAAGCAAAATAAATATCACTGAAAAAAGTATTTCAACTTGTTTCTTCCCTTTATATTCAGTTCTTTTAATTTTCTGAAAATTAATATAGAAACATATACTTTGTTTTTATAGCATTACAAAGAAGGTAATTTAAGTTGTTACGGTTTAACTTGTACAAATGAAGTCGTTAATTCTTCAAACTGCTTTTATTAATAAAAAGACTATTCAAAGCTGATTGTCTTAAAATACATTCAAAAGTTGTCTTACATTTTTCATCGACTAATTCGCCTTAAATTCTCATCTTTTGTAAGATGCATTGCGTTGCAGTTGCACAAGATATAAACAATCCCAGATGATGGCAGATCACGGTGCGTGACGCACTTCGCTTACAAAACCCGAATGCATTCAGACAATGGAATGGGAAGCCCGAGCGGGGACGGTTGCGACACCAGTAATGTACCGCGCCTGCTGCACTTACCACATCCGGTCGAGATAAGGACTTCACTAAAATGGCATGATGCTACCGTAAGCGGATTTAGCATTATTGCTACCCTGGGTACGGGGCGCCCTGTACTCGTATGGGAAACCGAGGAGAGTTGTGACAGAGGAGAGTTGTGATATCATCTATTTTTGGGAACTTATTTACTGCTAGCAAGCTCGCAACAGCGAGCGATTTATAACTTGAGACCTGAACTAAAAAACGCTTGATATTGCGAGCTCGCTAGCAGTTAATAAGTTCTGAAAATTCGACGTTGTCACTACTCTCCTCTGTCACAACTCTCCTCTGTCATAACTCTCCTCTGTCACAACTCTCCTCGGTGTCCCCTATTCTTTCTTTGTTAATTTCTTGGGAGTGCGCGGTATCTCATAGCGCCCTTTTCTATTTGTCCTAAGCAGTTGCTCTACATACCCTAACGTCAATAGCACATTCCACGATATTTCATTGTGGTGTAATTCTTTGAAATTAATACCTGGTATCATATCCGGTTTTATAGGTAGCAATTTTTAAAGCTTGAATGCACACTTGAATCTGGTTTTGAAAAGTAATGTTTAGTGGGATAAACAAACTTAGAAACTGCATGATCAAAACTTTGCCTAGGCCTTTCTGTTTTCCTTTGCTGTCATAACGCATCATATTCAGTTATTGTTGGTGATAAATAGAGCGCAAAACAGTTCATCTCTTGGGAAAACTTGGTTTTTGTGAGAAACACGTACCACGTGAAGCACTTATCTGTCTATTCGTATTTTCTGTACTGCTAACTCATATGTTATACTAAATAATATGAATTTCGGTATAAATATCTAAGCTTCAACAGCCACCCCAGCAGGCCAGCAGGTAAACCTATAAAATGCGAGTAGTGTGACGCCTGACCCACTTTCCACGCCGGCTGTTCCACACATGCCGTTCACGGAAACTTTACCAACACTTACCCTTAGCGACTACAACACAAGAACCATTTTCCACTACGAGTGAAGCACGAAAAAAGCCGACAGTTGCGTAGTAAAAAACGGTGAGCACAAAATGCAAATGCGTTTCAAACATTCGCGATATCCGCGCGAAAGATATTTTTGGTCGGTGCAAGTGAAAGTGAAATTATGCAACTTTCTACAGCGATCAACACAGCCCGGAGATTTGACATTTAATTACGCTGATATAGATATTCGTTACGGATAATAAAAGGTAATGGAGTTTACTTGGTTGTTATTTTATCAGATAGGGATAGTTTAAGTACTTTAAGTTGTGATAAGTGTGACGGTATTTATGGTTACAACAAAGTTATTGTAATTATGATTGTTTTACAGCAGTCGAGTTATCGACCAAAAACTCTATTAGATACAGTTAAGTAGTAATAAATCCATATTTTATTCCTTTCAACACAATCATCGTTTGCTTTATGGAGAATCGTAAATAATTTCATTCAAAAAAGGAAAGATTTCAAATCAATAATAATTGAAAAAGTACCTATTTAAGAAATTTTTACTAATACTTAATAGCTGATGAAGTTATTCTCAAAATATTATTGACTATGTATATGAATGAACAGTTAAAGAATTTTAGGATAGTCTTATAGCTACTTATTTCTTTTAAGATACTTATTTCTTTTAAGTGCCAAATTGTCAAATTTGCGTAAACATAAATCACACTTCCACTCCACATAAGTCCATTTAATTTAATCCAAATCTACCTTGTGCGTGCAGGCAGATCCGAACAGGAAACAGTTTCAGGATAACACAGGCTACCGATCACTGCTCCAGTTGTCACAATCACTGATCCAATGTCACAGCCAACCGTCTGTCACAGTCTGTCACTTTCGTTTTCGCGGGTCGCGTCGCGTCGCGTCTCGCAACGTGTGCGCACTGGTCGCGGGCGCCGCATGCGCATCCGTTTTATACGCGTGAAAGTTTTACTCCCACAGAGCCTGCATCCCGGCACGGTGCGGATGTGGATTTGGAGTCCTTTGATGTCATCGAATGGTGCGTGGGCTCGGATTTTGTAATAGAGAGATTTCTGATGAGCGAGTCATTTGTTGTGTCTCTGATCTCTGGTGTAATGCCTTAATTTAGATGGACCTACGGTGTTTATGTTTGATTTCTAGGCTAATGCGGTGGTCTTTATTTCAAGCTAGCATTCTTGACGTGTCTTTGTTCCTGTTGAAGAATAAAAAAATGGCTAGCTCTGGGCAAACTGCACTTTGTAGTTAAGTAGAGCCATTATTTTAACTTTCAGAGCAAAAAAATGTCGAATACCAGGGTTATGGTGAGGTAGTTATAACGCGAGTTACATTCATCGAACCAAGCTAGCTTGCTACATATTTTCTATAACAACGAATGTACCAACTTACTAGTTGCAGGTAGGTATAACAGTTGTTAAAGCACGATTCCTTCATAAATTTCATTTGGCAACTAGCTGTGCCCGCGACTTCGTCCGCGTGGACTTAGATTTATCTCAGTCAGTTCTTGTGTTGACTGCCTAGCAGCTTACAAAAGATACATGCCATCAAAATGTTCACTTCTTATTCATATTTAGATATCGAATAATATACCTATGATCGCGGACTTATCCCGATTAGTTTATCTAGACGGGTGCCTTTTTTTTTCATTTTGCTTTTCTACCGTATGACGGGGTGGTGGCTTTTCAACGGCTTTATTGTTACCTGTTATCATAAAGGGCCTGGTTTCACAGGCCCTTCCACGCGACCGGCGGTATCTGGATGTGCGTCGCACTACACGAATTAACGGTGTCTACCCGCTGCCGGTGACGTTTCAGAAAACCCACCCTCTAACATTCCCGCACAAAACATTCGGTCGTGGTCAGAGAAACCATGGCCTTACGGACAGGGGACTCCACTCTTGGCACCAGCCTACCTAGAGGGTAGGGCCAGGATTCGGCGATCTGTGGGACGTGCGTAAAATGGCTGTCTTGTGTTGAGTTGTCAGTGCGGTCAAACACGACGTGAGCGACGTGGCCAAAGAAGCAGTTCAGGTTATATTCCAAAAGGGACTGCGCTGGATGGCGTGGACGGAGACAGGTGCGCGTATATTTTGTGATGAATGACCTCTTGATATGCTACTTCAATGAGAGAGTCGTGGCTATGGTGGCACTCAGCTCCTTTACGGTGCCTGAATAAAGCACCGTCTGAACAAAAAATCGGAGTATTGATGCTAGTCTCTTCTACGAGTACTTCATAGAGATGTTCTGTGTTTTACCAGAATTCGACGACAATCTCTTTTGATATGGCGGATGTCCCTTAGCCAATTCATGAAATGGCGCCATTTCACGATATACCTTGGAATTTCGTGATCTGGCAGATTTTACGATCGCCCGCCGACATAGACAACATTAGACATTAGCAAAAAAAAACACATTTGTTGTATGGGAGCTACCCCTCAAATATTTATTTTATTTTAATTTAATTATTTATTTTTAACGTTACAATTGGACTACTAATACGTTTAACGTTAATATTCACTATTCGATTAAATATTCTATGAATATTCCAATAGTCTACCTGTTGCCGTTACTAATATCGAGCAAAACACGGCAAAAAAAAACACGTTTGTTTTACGGGAACCCCCTTAAATATTTATTTTAATCTTTTTTTTTTATATTTCTTGCTATAAATAGCGATAACTGAAATACATAATCTGTGGAAATTTAAACTGTCTAGTTATCCCGGTTCATGAGATACAGCCTGATGACAGACGGATGGACGGACGGACATCGGAGTCTTAGTAATAGAGTCCCGTTTTTACCCTTTTGGTACGAAACCCACACGGTGCGCAAAGGCTCTAAGGAACTCTCTTCTCTATACCCGATTGCGAACTATTCCTGTCTATTTTCCTAGAAAACAACACTAATTTTACTAGAAAGTTGTCATGAAGGTTCACTCTGATCCTCACGACCACGTTGAGCGACTACTACCGACTTAGAAGACAAGAAAGCTTAATTCAAATTTGGTCTGGTTTTCAGGGCTAAAATAAAATGCTTTTCGACACAATAACGATGTAAAAAAATGAATCCTATCGTTCAATCGAGGAGAGCATTTCTTAAGGATATAAATAATCTTGAGTCATTAGTTTTACAGCTAATAAATAACGCCTGAACCAATCCAAATTAAACACACGTACCTAACCAGCACGAAGTACGCATTCCTTGTGTTGTTATTTATTTTATATGTGTTTAATTAAACCAATATTGCGGAAAGGAAAAATAAAAGTTACGTGAAAAAAAATAACAGCGCAAATGCGGAGATATGTATAATACAGGCTGGCAATTCGACTTATTCCTTGAATCCATCCATACTAATACTATAAATGCGAAAGTGTGTTTGTGTGTTCGTCCGTCTTTCACGATATAACAGAGCGACGGACGACGTGATTTTTGGCATAGAGATAGTTTATGGGCCCGAGAGTGACATAGGCTACTTTTTATCCCGGAAAAATGCAGTTCCCGAGGGAACAGCGCTCGATAACCGAATACCACGCGGGCGGAGGCGCGGGCAAAAGCTAGTAATAATGGGCCCGTTAACTAGGGGTTAAGTTGTGTGGTTTATGAGTTAAGTATTAAATTTGTTGGTACTGTTTTGTTGCCCGTATTTTGATCGCATATTGGTAGGTAATTGGCAAAAATACTTCATTTTGGGCTGTAAACTTCAACTTCAATTAATAAATAATGTATGAAAATCGCGAAACTTTTGATACAAACGGTTCGGTATTAAATCACAATTAAATTAGTTTTTAACCACCGACGCAAAAAAGGGGTGTTATATGTTTGACCGCTGTGTGTATATGTGTCTGTCTGTGTGTGTCTGTGGCACCATAGCTCTTAAACGGGGGAACCGATTTGAATGCGGTTTTTAACTTCAGTTAGAGGTTTTGAAACCTCGCGATGTTACTGTAATACTACCTAATACCGAATATTCAAGTTATGATCTCAAATGGAAAGTCACATGCATTTCGTGTACTTAATCTTTGTGATGACTTCTGGACTATTCTGGACTCCTTTGTTGCCTTAGCTTTGACCCCAGGGTCGCCGTGACTAATCCATCTCAGTTGATAGTTAGTCATATAGTGTCCGTCCACTGTCGCACCCCCAATAATAATAATGTCAACTGCTGGGCACAGGCCTCCTCTCAGAACAAGAGGGCTTGGGCCATAGTTCCCACGCGGGCCCAGTGCGGATTGGGAACTTACACGCACCATTGAATTGCTTCGCAGATTTGTGCGGGTTTCCTCACGATGTTTTCCTTCACCGTAAAGCTCGTGGTAAATTTCAAATGTAATTTAATTCCGCACATGAATTCCGAAAAACTCAGAGGAGCGAGCCGGGGTTTGAACCCACGACCCTTGGCTTGAGAGGCGATAGGTCAAACCACTAAGCCAACACGGTTAATCAAAAGCCTTCATGTGAATTAAATTGTCTTTTTTTAACGCCATGTAATAATCTGAACCGTACTTGACGACTATTGACTAAGAGATAGATAGAAACTTTTGCAGCAATACTTTTAGGAGATTAAGCACAAAATAACGCCTAAATCAATAAAAAGTTACGCAAATCTTAGCTTACTGTCCGGCGTAATTAGTTAAGCTTACCCATAACTTGCGTAACGCTCGGGTGCCCACGTTCACATTCGCCATCTCTTTCTATTCTACCCTAATCCTAAACCGCGTGACAGAAGGAAATGGTGAAAGCGATTGTGATTCCGGTGCGTTGGAAAGGCCTGGGATGAGCATCAAAGCAGTCTTTGGCTGGCTAAAAATAAATAAAAACTATCGAATTTTAACCTTTTTTTTTAAGATGAATTTGTGATTAATTAAAATAATAAAGAAGATTTTAACCCAGATACAAAAAAACACAAATACAGAATTTATGTTGATTGACAAGTAACTGCTTGATTAAGTCGTCGGGATCAATTTGAGCGGCGCCCGCGCAGCGACGTATAAAAGACTTCAACGCGAGCGCTCGCTGATTGATTTCTTAGCTACATTGTAATTTGACGCTTCTAGTGACAAAGGCCGTTCAGTAGCGGTTACTTAAACTTTTTTTTTTATCTGAGTAAATTAATAGATTAATGCGGTAAGTAATAATGAAATGTAGTCGTATGTTATTATATCACATCTTAACAACACTATAAAATTAGTAGGTAAGTAAGTATGTATTGATTAAGTTAAAATGACAAGAAAACGCTGTCAAACAGATCTTTTTTTTCTTAAATTATGTATAGTCAAATTTAATTTCGAAAACAATAGATGTGGGTATCTTTATAACACACTATAGTAGTTCAGTCATAAATACAGTTATCTGACTGTCAACGTCCACAATGACCAGTCAGTGTTGGTGATCATAATCATACTAACAAAGCACCTAGTTCAATACCCTAAAAAATTCTAGCTCCCAGCAAATTTTCTTAGACATCCATTATTTCTAAAATTACGTAAAGGACAATAAGCAGGTGTCCAACGTACGAGAACTAAAAGGCATTGTTACGTGCACTAATCACATATTATCTCAGATCATTCACCCGCGCACATGTCGAGATGGAAACAGAAAGTAATACTTACCAAATTCGTGCACCTCACAATGGGCAATTTATTCAATTTCACTCTCTCCGCCAATTTCATATTTGTGAGCGTGTGCGCGGGCGCAGCTGAGCCACAGTGTCACGGCCCAGCCCTAGTGTGGTTTTTAATTAACAAATTTAATTAAGAAACTTTCTAGGAGCCCTGAGTAATCGAGCCAATCTTATCTACAACCTTAGTTTAGCGCATCTTTTACTTGTTTATAGACATAAATCATAATACACAAACACACACAAACATCACGCCTGTATTCCAAAATGGGGTTGGCAGAGCACACGAAACGATACCGCTTCGGAGCCACTTTTAGCAATTTTAGGTTTTAAGTTTGACAAAAAGTGACAGGTTGCTAGCCTGTCGCCTACGGTATACCTAAACTTATATCCTCAGTCGCCTCTTACGACATCCACGGAAGAAATGGAGAGATGTTATTCTAACTTCTTCTGCTGCAGACATCGAATCAATTTTTATCTTGCAAAAGAGAGCAGTTAGAGCAATTTATAATTTGAAGACGCGTGAATCTTTAAGATCATTTTTTAAGGAAACTGGTATCCTAACCCTGCCGTCGCTTTATGTTTTTGAAATAATCATGTACGTTAGGAAGAACATATGTGATTTTCCCACTAACGTCGGTAAGCCAAAGGCTACTAGAAACACAGGGAAGCTTAAAGTACCATCTTACAGACTGGCTAAAACCAAAAAGTCGTTTTTGGGAAGTTGCATACGTTTTTATAATAAAATTCCAAAAAATATTACTGAAGAAACTGATACAAAATTTAAATCTACTGTCAAAAAGACATTAATATCTAAGACTTATTATAATGTTAACGATTATATCATGGACAGGGATATTTGGAAATAATTCCGATCCGCACTAGCGATCCCTTCAAATAGTGAACCTACTGTGTTAAAAATAAAATTGTGTTAAATACTTGTAATGTATAGTACATAGATATCATTTATAAATATTGTGAATCTGTTTTTAAAAAAAAAATACCTCGTTGAGTTTCTTGCCGGATTCTTCTCAACAGAGGTTTTTTTCCGAACCGGTGGTAGATTAAAAAAATGACGTGTAAAAGTGCCCATTGCGGCCTATTTGCTGAATAAATGATTTGAATTGAATTTGAATTGAATTGAACCCGACACCACACGGGTAGGTAATAAATTCATAAATCTGAATCATTCAAAAATTTTATTAAGTATGTATGTATGTATGTAAACTCTTTATTGCACATAAAAATAAAAATATATAAACACAGAGAGGAGAACAAAAGAAGTTTTAGTTTTATCGCATTATCTTTAAACTGTTATCAGTAGATTGCAATTCAGTTACAAATTCATAAAAATTAAAGACAGTTAGAGACTAAAAACTTGAAGTAGACTAAGCTGAAATCAATAATATAAATTTATTTGTAATAAATAAATTTCATGAATCCTAAATTGATAGATAGTTCACTGACAGAATTTATTTTATGTCTCGATTCGTTGTCATTCGTTGTCTCAGTGTCCGTAGTGAATATAGGATAACATTTATTAATTACAGAAAGATATACAAGCCAAACGATTTTAATACAAAGTTGCAAATAATAGCACAGAAAACAAAACATATAAAGATATCTAAAACACAAATGAGAGTATTCGTAATACATAGAACTGGCGGATTACTTGAAAGTGTCTTAACACGCTCTAACGCTCATAACAATAGGGTTGTGTTGATTCACTTTTGACTAATTCGTCGACCCGGATGTTTCTACTGTAAGATATACTTTAACCATCACACCCTGAGATTCATGACATTTGTATTTCTATTAAGTAAGGCCATTTTCTTCAGTTCACAATCTACTTAGCAAAAACCAATCTTCAACTACGATTCGTCTCATTCCAATAGATTTGCAAAGTTCCAATTTGATCCGTAGCGTTTGTAAATTTGCAAATCTGTTTTGCTCAGATATTTTACTTTCTATTTAAGGGAATAAATGATAAACTTGGTTATTTCTATTTCCTTGACTGTTGAGAGTAAGTAGATCTACCTACTCCAACTCTTACAAAATTATATATATATCTAATTTATTTACCTAGCTTAGCTTATCAGTGAGTAACGGTAACTAAGTAAAGTCATAAAAAACAAACCATCATTATTGGAAATTCGTTACGCACATCCTGAGACGAAGGTATGATTATTGCATTGCTAACGGAAGTGTAGAAGATAATTGGGCGATAGTTAAAACTGAACGTAACAAAATGGTGTTAATGCTAATAAGGGAATGAGTCTTGCAAATTTTTATTTTATTTCTGTTTCCCTACCTATTGCCATAATGCCAATAAGAGAATGAGTGTCGCAAATTTTTATTTTATTTCTATTTCCCTGCCTATTGAGAGTAATCGTCGCGAGGAGTTCCGACGGCGCGCGGGCGCAGGTCCGGTTTGCATAACAATACGGTGTCACAACTTTCTTGTAAACGGAACATGGTACAAATTCGGATCCACTTAGTCACTAGCTCAAACTGTTTTGAATAAGAGGCTTACTTACTACGTATTATCATTAGTATTACGAGAATGAATCGAGTTTTTTTTACCGATTTTATCATTTACAAGTACGAGGAATTGGCTGATTGTTTAAGCGTGTTATTATGTGAGAATCTGAGATGAAAATTAATATAGATAGGTACTTACATTCTATTCTTCTTCTTGCGGTGCCTCTCCACTACTGGAGGTTGGCTGTCAGCTCCGCATATCTCTCCTTGTCTCTCACCAGAGAAAACAGTTCTACTAAAACAATCTATCAGATTCAAACATTCTATTAAATTGTTTAAAAAATCATAAAGGAGATACATAGAATTGCTCGTTGTTCTTTAAACGCATATATATTTTATAAAATGATTGTTATATTTTTTTAATATCTTAATTCATTTGTGCATATTGTGGTTGTAGAGGCAGATTATAGAGTTCAGTATTCACAATATTGTATAACTTGTTAATTAATATTGTTGTCATCGATTGGATATTGGTTCGCAGTAACGAGCGAAGACGCAAGCAAAAGCATCGATTCTAATAAACTAAGACTTTAAAATACAAAATGATTAATTTGGTCGTTTGTTTCAAAATCGCCCATAGCTATTTAAATTTGATTTATGTAGGTACGAGTAAAAGTCCCAAACTTGCAGACACTTAAACAAACACAGGTTGCGAGCTGTCAATGTAACCAGCCAGACAGACAGTGTGGGTTTTTCATATTTAATTTTATATTTATTTATTATTCTTTGTTTTAGCGGCAATAGAAAAAATACACTATGTACTTATTAAAGTCCAGCTGTTCATATATTACGATGCTCGACATACAGCCCTGTGATAGACAGATAGACAAGCGGACAGCGCAGCGATGTACGGAACTTCGGGTACGGAACATTAAAAAATGGTAATGCAATTTGAGCTCTATTTGTTATATATAACGTACATTACGATATCAATTTTTATGGTTAAATTAGATATACATTAATTATTTACGTGGCGGATGTTTTATTTTTTAGTAAATGGATAGGTACTTTGTACAGTGCATGGGGGACGCTAAAATAGACTCCAAATATGGGTCGACATTATGTTAGCCCCTTTGTTATTTACGGACGTGAAACCTTCAGTGGGTTACTATCTTTTCCATGCGATTAATACCTACACACATAATGCTATGTAATATTTAATTAGATTAAAAAAACTGAATTTGAGGTTTTGCGTTTGCGAGACGCACGGCAGTTTTGTTATAATTTCATTCATCCGTGATTTGTGTAATCTTTATACATCTAGAAATTCATTAATTTATTTGACGGTAGAGACCCTTTGTCGCTTATTATAAACCAATTCAATTTTACTATCTTAATTCAAAAATAGCAAGTCCATAAGTAATAAGTAATGTTTATTGAACGACTCTTTCACCCAGATTTATGAATGTACCAGGAACAACAACGTGTACTATTACGCAACTAGAGTTCCGAATCGAGCGAATAGGTCATGCGTCGTGCTACATATTGAGACGTCATCGACGCACGCGCATAGAATGAGGGCGGATCGGGTTGACGTCGGACATTTCATAACGCGGACTCGCGAAAGACGAGGAAAGTGAGAGCCTTGCGGATGCGGGCAGGGAACCCCGGCCACGGTGATGCAACATCCTCATTATAAGAATCAGCAAAATAAACAACTCACCGTGTGTGTAATTAGGTACGTTTTGTTTCGCCAAATCTTACTACAGTCACTTTTTAAACGACAATTAGTGCGATGCAATTCGAGAGATTATAGTGACGTGCACAAAAAGGTTTAGTTCGTGTTGGTGCAAAAGATTGCTGAAGTTCCTGAACTACTTTACCTAAGTACGAGTACAAGAATACATTTTTATTTTTATTATGTGGGATCGCTTTAATTTGTAGGTAATTGGTAAAAATCGATAAAAATGCACTTAAAAAGATCAATAAAAATAACAGGAAAAGTTCGGTAAAGAGATTGGTGAAAGAAATTTTATTAGCGTCGGTATTTTCAATGACAGAATTTACAACACAAAAAATAATTCTAGCGAAGTAACTAACTTGCAATTACCGCAGCAATTACTTATCGCTTTTCATAGCCGACCCTTAATATTGCTCGTCAGTGTATTTTGACTTCGAGCGTTAGATCCGCATTTTTAACACGTCGTACACTATAAACCTACATCGGAGCGTAATTTACTCTCTTTTAATTGCTCGAAACGTTGACGCCTGTTACATATTATCTTTCGCTCAAGAATCACTAATTGAATTCAATGAAGTTGCATTTTCACATATCTACAAAATGTAATGCGACTTTCGCTCGCCAAAGTGTGCGTGTTTGAAACCACAAAATCAACTTGGCATTGTGTGCAGATTAGATGACACCATACAAGACAGGGGTGCACAGCATTGTTTCGACGCGCGTTCGCGGGCTTGGGAGCCGAGCTCTCTTCACTCATTGTTAGTTACCTAAGTTTAATGCTCCTAATTTATTAGCATCTGACATTAACGAGACTCCAACTGTTATTAAGGTAACACTGATAACATTAACACGTTCAATTTATGCTAAGAAAGTTCTGACTATTAAAACACCACAAATTGCGTTACTCACTGTACTGGAAAGCTTAGAAATATTTTTGCACATAATTATTAACATGAAATTTACGTCAGTCTTCTATGGCCAGGTCATTTTTATGAATAACCCGCTTGCAGTTGGTATTGAACCACAAAAAAAACTGACAGGACTGTTACACCGATATTGGAGTAGATGTAGTTATTGGTACCCAACTGTTAATATTCAAACTTTTCCTTGCTCCAATCTAGCCGCGCTTAGGTAGGTACTTAGCTTAGTTTGTAAAAGAAATAATATACTGTCGGAGCATATTGATATATATATATATATAGGAGATATATCTGTGCTGTAGATGCATTATCTGATGAAGAAATACCCTACTATTTATTTTTTAAATAGAGGGTGGTTATGATAACGAATATTTTACGAAAACGCGACTATTTTGCATATCTCAATACTTATTTCCGGAGTCGGAAGAGCAAAAATTTGCCCTTTTTATTTCATAATTATTGACATCGTACCCCCGATGAGTCATTGTTATTGTTAAAATGCGACCAAGGTGTTGCACAATATAAAGTTGCAGAGCTCGCACGTAATCCGAGAGGTCCTGTGGTCGTAATGGCCCCTATGATTCAGCGACCGAGAGTGAAAGTGGCACATTTCGTGCGCATACGCAGCCCTTGGCTAACGTGCTACGGTATATACAAATAATACAAGCAATTGTCTACTCTCTTTAGACTACAAAGAAAAACGGAAAAGTTGGACAATGGTTGTGCGCCATACATCAAAATTTGCAAAAGTAGCGAGTTGAGTTGGTTTTGTTAAGGTTTAAAATGACAATTACTTCAAGTAAAATCCAAGGGAGCGGGAACATGTCGCTCTCTGTAAGGTACGGTAGCTTGTCTTTTGCCTTTCGCGGCGCCTGCACTTTCACTGCCTAGCTGAATAAGTTATATTGCTATTGTTCATATTTTAATGTGATTCTGTATCTTCTAGATATATCCGGCTGACGGAAAGGTCTTTGACTTGTTTTCTAATGTATCATTTTCATATTTTATCTATGCTTATAAGAACCAAACTTGACTGCACAGATAAGTATATATAACTCTGAGTTATAGTGCTAACCCAGAGTTAAGTAGTGTTAACATCCATAGACCTGTTAACCATAATATTTTATTAATATATTTATGTAGGCATTACCTAACCGATGTAAATTTACAACATTACAGTTCATACCAAAACATGAAAATAATCACGTATAATAACAATACCAAATAGTAACAAATAAATATATAAAAAAAGTTACTTAGAGATCGCGTCAATATTTTTTAACCCTAACCGTGCAAGCAGCCCTGGCCCAGTAGATACTACGAAGTGTAAAATTCGAATTTGATATCTTGCCGTCCCGCTGATGCTTATACTTATTATTTCTTCGATTTCGAATTTAGTAGTAGCCCCCCTAAACTGAATGACTATCTGATGAGTGTCTGACTGTCAGACAATGCCCACCTTTAGATAGAGAGCACGCAGGATACTTAGGAATAAATAGTAGATTGTTCAACAAAAGAGGAAGGAGGCCCTCAGAATCAGAGATCTAGATAGCGCCGAATCTAGTTCCCACGTGGACTCAGTGCGGATTTGCAACTTCATATATATCGTTGAATTTCTTCGTAAGTGTGAGCAGGATTCCTCACGATGTTTTTCACCACCGTAAAACTCAGGGTAATCTTCAAATGTAATTTAAACCCACGACCCCGTGCTTGAGTTGAGAGATCATGTTATATATATCTAGGCATATCACTAGTTTACCACGGCTACAAAGCTAGTATGTATTATCTATATCTAAATAAAAGGCGATTGGGGCATCCAAGAAAAGGGTTTATATTTCTTTTAAAGACCGGCAACAGACCGGAAAAGGGTAGAGATTTTTGTTTTGTTTACTTCTTGACACAATTGCCTTTAGTATTGATTAGGCGTTTGCGCCGTTTCAGTAGTATTAAGGATCTAAGGAGGAAGCAATGAACGTCAGCAAATACGAGTATGTACGAGTACGTATTGTCGCACTGAATATTACGACTAGTTTTCGTGAAATTTTCATTGAGAATAAGGAGTTGTTGATAAAACTTATGAAAGCACTTTCTAGATCCACTTACCCTTGTTTGTTACACAACAGAACAGTTACCTACCTACTCCTTTTTACCTAGACTCGTAGCAAAGCTTTAGAACAGGAGGAAAAGTGGATTAAAAGTGAATAAAAAAAAAGTTAAATATTTAAATTTGTTTATTCGGTACCAAGTTAGAAAATGTGTCATTTTATAAATTATTAAATGCATATCGCTTTTAATTTTTACCTTGCTTTACAGCTTGGCTGTAGCTATACGGGCGGATGGGACTAGCCTTACCCTGACTATTGTAGAAGTTGACTAGATCTTTGACACTGCCGGGTCCGGGAGTCGTGATGGGATTGGCCGCTGGCACCGGATTCACAGGAACTGGTTTGATCTGAATGGGAGTAATCGGTCGTGGAGGAGTGACGACTGGCACTGGTTTCAAAGTTGTTGGCTGTGCTGGCTGCGCTGGTTTCGGAGCTTGTGTTGTAGGGGTTGGTTTTGGCGCAGACGTTGGAGCGGGTTGACTTAGAGCCTTGGTCGGTGCTGGTTGGCTGGGAGGTTTGGCCGGCGCAGGAGTCGGAACGCCAGGCCTAGGAGCCGGTCTTATCCCACCCCCCTCCATATTGATGAACGCAACGTTCGCATTTTTATCGATGGGCGCGAACGTCTTCTTACCTGTAAATATCGTGATAAAAAAATTGAGCGGCGATAGGTAAAGTATTGCTGCATTTTGCGTAAATTTTTAAATTAAAAATCTACACGTCTTTAAAATGGCGTTTATATTACGCAACGCGAGAGGCATCTACGTATACACTAAAAACAAAGGCGAATTCAATCAATTATATCAAATGTAAATATGTTTATACTAACAAAAGAACTCTCTTGCATGTAGGTTTCTGTTCTGTACCTACTTACGAAAGGTTGACTTTCCATATTCTAAAAAATATTTGAGTTTCATATCTATCTAATTAACACTATTACCTATACGAGAAGAGGAAATTTGTAAGGTATGTTTCTACCTAGCCTCCTGAGTGCCCGGATACTAATACCTACTAGAACATATTGTTAGCAATAAAATGTATATCTTTTCAAAAAGGAATAAAGCGTAATTTTTTGGGTATCATTCAAATTTACAAAAAAATAGTAGGTCTCAGTGGCCTATAATAACGTAAGTTGGTAAAAATGCTGTCCCTATAAGTCATATAATATGTACAATCAAAAAGATTTTAAGGTTATATTATGACTGCCATGTTTATTTACCTACTCCAATTTCCTCAAAAGCTCAATAAAACAAAGGTTACTCACATTCCACGTAACAGAAAATCAGCAGTACGGCAAAAACCACGGCTTTCATCTTAGCACTGACACTCGTGTTTTGTCTGGCCTCAAAATGCCAACTGAGCCTACAATTTACCAATGGCAAATTCGGTCCTGCACGATTCACTAAGCGAGGTTAAGAAGTGATCTCAGAACTCGAGAAGTTGTAGGAGACGACCTCTTGCGATACAAACGTACCTACATGACCTCATGATAACATTAAGTATATATTTATACGTGCAACATACAAGGACGTTTAGCAACAGTAATAGAGCATTAAATCGAACAATCTGAGAGCCTTATCGAGTTGTCGGGTGGCAATTTCTCAGATACAGATTGGAACTGTTTAGGTACTTTGGTAAGTTTGAAATTAAATACATTACCAGGAAACATTGAGGATATTTACTTCATTTGCAATTTATGTGGATATATTTTTTTACCCACGCAATACAATATCTACCTACCTACTGTTTTTGTGTTGGTAACTAGAATATTATTTACTAGCTGTTGCTCATAACTGCAGCTACGTTCCGTAGCAACTTTAGACTTTATCGAGTTGAAAAACGGCCTACCTATTTAGAACTGTACCTTTCTAGTGGGCAAAAAAAATTGTCTTTATACAAAGAAACACAAAATATACCTCTCTTTATGTTGATACAACTCAGTAGATGTCTGTCTAGACCAACATATTTCGCTAAATTTCCTTGGAAATTCCAAAACATACAACGTGGTCTTCATTAATGTTGTAGCCTGTAGGTAGTGGCGAAGCATCCATAGAACTCTATTCCCACCGGCTTGCCCAATATTTACAAAATAAAACGACAAGACATACAGAATTTATGAAAAATGTAAGCGATCTTTACTTCGGCTTTACCACGGAAATATCTAAAGCCACGCCACTGGTAAGCAGCTAGCACGTTACGTATTAAAGAAGAAAACACACGGACGCACGCAAGCACACACAAACTTCCTCATTCAAATTCTGGGCGTGCCTCAGCCTGGACCTTAATACCTGGGCGACCGAGCTAAGCTCGGCCTAAAAGTCGGTAACCAGCGTTTTTCCAGAGATAAGACCAAGCTAGATCGATTTTTCATTCCCGAAAACCCCTACATACTGAATTTCATCGAAATCGTTAGAGCCGTTTTCGAGATTCTGACTATATGTATACAAGATTTGCTCGTTTAAAGGTATTAGATATATGTATATTATTAGAATAAGTGTAGGGTAGGTACCCAGGTCCCGTCAAATTGCCAATAATAGCGAAACTTAGCTAGTGTTTGCTAAATCGCAATTATTCTCTTACGGAAGGTGCTAACTGACCATCAATTAGCAACTAGGTATCCACGCAAATCCTAAACACCGAAGAGAAATGTGAGAAAATCATAAATTAATCGAGAGAAACCTCGCATCGATATCATAAAATCGTGTCGAAGCCTCCGTCGAGACGTAAATAAACATTGCGGTAATTAATCTTAAAACCTGTTGGTGAAGTACAAATCGCTATAATTAATAATATCATGTGAATAAACGTCCGTGGCAATTATTGCCGTAATAAAGAATTGTGATCTGTTAGTGTACGGTTGTAACAGTGGCTGCATTGTGCCAGATGATGCATAATACATGGAGATGCGATTTTCCCGCAGCACAACACGCGACGCGAGCGCATTGCAGGTGCGCATTCGTCTGCGACCGTATCGTTGTATGGTGGGTGACGATGTCTCTTCTCGGAGACTTTCTTTTCATTAAGCACCTAAAGGCCAAAGTTTGAAAAATATGTATAAGTACAAGACTTTATGCCCTTATGGGGGATGGATTTGAAATGGAATAATCAAATACACACACACCATACAGTTTATAGTTTACAGTTTATTAAACGATAGGAAAACACAAATAACTAAAATAGATTTTTTTCTATCTAGAACAATATGTCCATTAGAAGACAGATGGTAAAAGCAATGTCAATCTCCGCACATGCGCATAAAAGAAAAGATCTAAAACGGAAGCGGAAATACAGTCGCCACATCAGCTCCCCCGGAGACCTTTAGGGTCGATAAAAATCAGGAAAAATAACCTGACGACCAGAACGAGTAGTCCTAGGAAGTGGAGGAGTTGCTACAACCACAGGTGTTCTCACAGGAACAGTGGTAGATGACGTAGAAGTGCTACCTGGTTCATCTGATAGGATATAAGCAGGCTTCAGTCTATCGATCGAAACATTAGTAATTCGACCTGCTACGTCTATGGCGAAAAACTTATCATGTCTATTGACTATTTTATAAGGACCAGCATAAGGTGGCTGCAAAGATCGTCGTACAAAGTCTTGTCTTATAAATACATGCGATACTGTCGACAAATCTTTAAAAACAAATACTTTAGAAGCGCCATGTCGTGCTACGGTCTTAGGTTGAAGTTTCTTCATATGAAGACGCAACCTAGTCAAAAAATCAGTATAGTCCGTCAGTCTGTCAGTAGTCGGTTCAAAAAATTCACCAGGGAGCTTAAGCACTTCACCGTAAACTAGTTCGGCGGATGATGCGGACAAGTCCTCCTTCCATGAACTTCGTAAACCGAGAAGAACCAATGGAAGGGATTCTGTCCAGCTCTCGTCTGCGTGGCACATAATTGCTGCCTTTAATTGTCTATGGAAACGTTCTACGAGACCATTAGCAGCTGGATGATACGCAGTAGTTTTAAGATGATGTGAACCGATGATTGACGAAATTCCACTGAAAAGATGAGATTCAAACTGTCTACCTCTATCTGTGGTCACTTTTTCAGGGCAACCAAAACGTGATATCCACGTAGATATAAATGCCTTGGCTACATTTTCAGCCGTAATATCCGTAAGCGGAACTGCCTCAGGCCACCGTGTAAACCTGTCAACGGCGGTAAGACAATATTTGTATCCGTTAGAAATCGGAAGTGGGCCTATAAGATCTACGTGGACATGGGAAAAACGGGCCGAAGGAAGTTTAAAATCATGCACTGGCGCATGAACATGTCGAGAAATTTTAGATTTCTGACAAGAAATGCACGTTCGCGCCCAGTTTCTGCAATCTTTCCTAATACCCGGCCACACATAGCGTTCAGTTACCATTTTCACAGTAGTCCTAACGCTAGGATGGCTAAGTCCGTGAATACTATTAAAAATTGACTTTCGGAATTCGGATGTAATAAATGGACGTTGAACTGGCCCGGACACATCGCAAAAAAGTTTCGTATTCCCAAACGCTACTTTTTGCAATTTTAAGGATGAACCGATTTTGATCAAATTTCTCAGTTCTGTGTCCGTGGCTTGAGAGGCTGCTAAAGAGTCAGAGTCAAGCATGTCTGTTATGGCGTCAGTCCTAGACAATGCATCCGCGACAACGTTGTCCTCACCAGCAATATAACGAATGTCGGTGGTAAACTGTGATATAAAATCCAGATATCGAAATTGTCGCGGCGAGCACGAATCATGAGACTTTTTAAATGCGGATATTATCGGTTTATGGTCAGTAAGAACAAAGAACGGTTTTAGTTCTAACATATACCTAAAATATTTAACTGACTCATAAATGGCAAGGAGTTCGCGGTCATAAGCACTATATTTGACCTGCGCTGGTGTTAACTTCCTAGAAAAGAAACCTAGCGGCTGCCAATGGCCTTGAACTTCTTGCTGTATGACAGATCCGATAGACAATTCAGACGCGTCCGTGACGACAGCCAAAGCAGCAGTTGGATCGGGATGTGCTAGAAGAGCAGCGTTAGCAATACTCGTTTTACAAGCATTGAAAGCCTCCTCCAAGCTGGGAGTCCAATCAATACTGCTGTTGTTCTTCACTGATGGACCACTAAGCAGTCCATGGAGTGGAGCTTGTATCTTGGCCGCATTAGCCACGAAACGTCTGTAAAAATTTAACGCGCCTAAGAAACGCCTAAGCTCCCTAATTGTCTTAGGGGGTGAAAATTTTTGAATAGCCTTGACTCTATCACCAATAGGCTTAGTACCCTCAGATGAAACCATGTAGCCCAGGAACTCTATTTCCGGAACAGCCAATACGCATTTGTTAGGGTTAAGTAAAATTCCGTATTCACTAAAGCGTTTAAATACCGTTCGTAGATGTTCCTGATGCTCTACATCATTAGCAGAAGCTACTAGTACGTCATCAATGAATGGAAAACAGTAATCCAGACCTCTAAGGACTTCATCCATAAACCTTTGAAAAGTTTGAGCGGCGTTCCTCAAACCGAAGCTCATGTAAGGAAATTCAAAAAGTCCAAAGGGTGTCGTGATTGCTGTCTTCGATACATCCTCTGGCGCAACAGGAATCTGATTATATGCACGCACTAAATCCAACTTACTAAAAATTTTACAACCTGATAAATTGTGCGAAAAATCAGCGATGTGGCGCACCGGATATCTGTCCGGTACCGTGCGAGCATTGAGAGCTCGATAATCTCCACAAGGTCGCCAACCTTGGTCCTTTTTAGGGACAAGGTGAAGAGGAGAAGACCATGAGCTTTCAGATCTTCGCACGATACCGGTGCGCTCCATCTCTTCAAATTCCTGTTTCGCGATCTTCAAACGATCAGGTGCTAAACGTCTGGGTCTTGCGTAAGCAGGTGGCCCAGGAGTTGTCCTGATATAATGTTGGGTCTGGTGCTTACATTTACGTTCTTGTGATGTTCCAACTGGCCGCGTTATATCAGGATACTCTTGTAACAGCTTATGGAACGAAGAGTCACCTGTAACAACTTTTATTTGCGGGCAGGCACAAGTAGAAGCAACCAGAGCGACTGATATGAGCGATGTAATGCTGTCAATCAGGCGCGCATTGCGAATATCAACAAGCAAATTGTAAAAGGATAAAAAATCTACACCTATTATCGGTTTACTCACATCAGCAATAACAAACCGCCAAGAAAAATTACGGCGTAAATTAAAATCTAGGGACAAACTCAACCAGCCATACGTAGAAATAACAGTATTATTCGCGGCCAAAAGCTCATAATTAGTTTTATGACGCCTTTGTCCGCTTAAATAACTCAAAGGATATACGCATAAGTCAGACCCAGTATCAACTAAAAATTGCACCTTAGTATTAATGTCAGTAACAAAAATGCGACCCGATACAGCCGCACAATCACTAGTCGCTTCGAGCGACTCCCTAGCTAGTTTTTTGAGTAATTGCAAGGCGAGATACATTTAGCTGCTTTTTCTGCGAATTTAAAATGGTACCAGCAGAGGCGTTTGCCACCGGCACGGGAACGGCTCCTGGACGAGTTGCCGCGCTTGGCACGTGACTTCGATCTTGCTCTGGTGTCACGATGTTTGTTCGATGTTGACATCGCATCGAATCTTTGCGTCAAAGCTTCAATTTTTCGACCTAACTCGTCGATAGCAGACACAGGCAGCGATGGAGATGTCGACGTCGAAGCGGCAGCAACATGAGCAGTACAGTGCGAAGTAGCCTCGTGTACCTTGTCCGCGAGTAATGCTAGCTTCTCTAGCGGCATGTCTTCTTGCGTCGCGATAATACTTTGAAGCAAAGTCGGCAATCGGCTTGACCATAGAGTCCGTATAAATTCATCAGGATAGTCGGGGCCCGCCTGGCTACGGATGTGACGGAAAAACTGGCTTGGCTTCCTATCTCCGAGCTCCTCTCGCGACATCAATTGCTTCAGTTGCTCTGTTCGCGAAGCGGATAAGCGAGCTGTCAACTGCTGTTTCAAAGTCTCGTACTTATTCGCGTCAGGCGGCTTAGTAATAATATCCTCGACTTCGCATGAATATTTAGGCTCTAACACGGATATTACATGGTAGAATTTTGTCGAATCCGATGTAATATTCGATAAGGCAAACTGTCCGTCTAGTTGCGCAAACCAAAGCGATGGTTTGTCAGGCCAAAATGGCGGAACTTTAATACCCACTCGATAAACCACTGCTTCACTTGGTTCTATACATTGTTCGAACTTTTCCTGTGCATTATTCTCACCGTCTTTAGACATCGTGTATGTAAAATTCTTCTGGTAATGTTCGTAGTCGCGGGTCACCACTTATGGGGGATGGATTTGAAATGGAATAATCAAATACACACACACCATACAGTTTATAGTTTACAGTTTATTAAACGATAGGAAAACACAAATAACTAAAATAGATTTTTTTCTATCTAGAACAATATGTCCATTAGAAGACAGATGGTAAAAGCAATGTCAATCTCCGCACATGCGCATAAAAGAAAAGATCTAAAACGGAAGCGGAAATACAGTCGCCACACCCTCAACATTAAGGCCCTGTATATGTATATGTTTTTGCAACTTTGGCCGTTTCGATATCTTTGACCTTAACTGAACATATATACTTAACATGTTCTTAATCATCATCATCATCAACATCATCATCATCATCATCTTCTTTTTCGGTTTTATATGATCCACTGCTGAACACAGGTCTCCTTTCAGAATGTGATGGCTTAGGCAGTAGTTCCCGCGCGAGCGCAGCGTGGATCGAAGACTTCACTGACACCTTACACCATAAAATAAGTCGACATGTATGTACAGGTAGATGTCTGCTTTTAATATTTATGATTTCCTTAGCTAGTCATGTTATAGGTACCTAGGTACGGTAGTGTACTCGCATAACTATAGCTATTCAATGGAAAATTACAGTTCGCTTTAATAAAATCCGGGAACAAAAATTAATACAACAAACAACAACACAACAACCAGAAACAGAATGTAAGTTTGGAGTTTTTAATTATAGGTACAAACCAAAAAAATATACAAAAATAAAATATGATAGAAATTTTAATTGATCCAATACCCAATAAGTACCTACTTAAATTGCATTGTAAGAGAGGCTTGCGAATTTTATTTTTAGGTATTTAAGTTTTACTTGAGCATGTCCCTAAGTAGGTGTATACCCACATTTTTATATTTATACCTAAAGCATTACGAGAAAATATCAAAATATCATAATTAATGTCACTTTTAATCAGATCCAATTAATTCATGATGATGATCGTGAAGGTTAAATTTGTTCGGTTTAAAGACATTTATTCCCATAAGAACATACAGTTCACTTCTATGAGATACAAAAATATTCTTAAAAACTATAATAAACTCCACCATGATCTTAACATATATAATCATAAATGTATTTTTTTAACTTAGCTTTAAACAAACTTAAAGATTCACATTCTTTAATATCTTTTGGCAGGTTATTGTACATTTGTGCTCCCTCTGATAAAATACTCCGCTTACCGTAGCCAGTTCTATGCCTAAATACTTTTATTTTGTTTGTGTTCCTCAAATTATGCTTAAATGTTCTTTTCGTAAATGTTAATTGTGAATGTATTTCCTTCTTCAATATTTTTTTAATGAGCATGCAAGTTGAAAACATATAAATCTGTTTTATATTGAATAGCTTGGTTTTCGTATACAGTGATCGTGTTCTTGTTAAGCGACTATATTTGAATAAGGTCTTTATTAGTTTATTTTGAGATGTTTGCAGACATTTAAGATTTGTTTTTGCAGCACAGCCCCATACTTCAATCAAATAATCTAAGTGAGATTTTGCTAGTGAGTTATATATCATTATACGCGCTTTGTACGGTATGCAGCCCACACAGTTTTTTACTGCTCCAGTCAAAGAAGATATCTTAGACTTTACTTTCTGGATATGACTTTTCCAGTTGAGTTGGTCGTCCAACAACAATCCAAGGTATTTTTCTTGACTAGATCGGTGTATGCTTTTATTATTAATCACTAAGGTGGGATGCTGTCCGATTTTTTTGTTTTTAGCTGCAAATATCATATAAGAGGTTTTATTTGTATTTATTGTTAAGAGATTGCTTTGGCACCAGGTGTTAAATTTGTGTAAATCAGTCTGTGCTTCATTTGTCAGATCTAAAAGACTACGCCCAAAATAAAACAAACAGGTATCGTCTGCGTATAAAGTTATTTGTGCTGATAAACCGATATTACTAACGTTGTTTACATAAATTAAAAACAGCAAGGGTCCTAAAATAGATCCCTGTGGTATTCCGCAATTAATTCCTATCGGATCGCTCTTATAATCACCTATTTTTACTATCTGAGTCCTGTTTGTCAAATATGACAGTAAAACATTATAAGCTGTACCTGTTATACCAAGATTTTCAACCTTTTGCATAAGAATACTATGGCTTACGGTGTCAAACGCCTTTTTAAGATCTATAAATACTCCTAGTACAAAGTTTTTCTGGTCTATATTGGTTTTGATTTTGGTAACAAGGTCAATAGTTGCTGACAATGTATTTGACTGTCTTCTGAAACCATATTGATTCTGAGAGATAAAGTTTAGATTGTTAAGATGGTCATCCAGCCTATTGTATAGAATTCTCTCAAAAATCTTGGATATAACAGGTAAAACAGATATTGGACGATGATTTCCAGGATCAGTTCTGGCTCCCGACTTGTAAATCGGTGTTATCTTCGCTATTTTAAGATCATCGGGAAAAACGCCACAACTCAGACACTGGTTAATACAGTTGACAAGACTAGGTGCTATTAGGTCTGCAATGCATTTTATTGATTTAGCACTGATGTTATCAATGCCTGTACTAGAATTAGTATTTAAACTATTAATTATTTTTGTTACTTCATCAATAGTACATGGTTTAAATTCGGTAATCTTAAATTTCGTAGAGTTGTCTTTATATGTCAAGATATAAGACTCATTTTGCGGTATTTTTGGTATTAAATCAGATAACTCGGTTCCTACATCAGCAAAAAACTTGTTAAACATCTGACAGACTAGATATGGCTCATCTATAACAGCATCATTGACAATTAATTTAGGTGGTATAGGCAAAGCTCTGTTTTTGTTGGTAGCTAGTGAATTGATCAAATTCCACAGTTTTTTGGGATCTTTTTCACATGTCTTAAATTCTTTTAAAAAATAGTTTTCTTTTGTGTTTTTGATCAATGCACCAACTATGTTTCGTTCTTTTTTAAATTCCGCCTTCATCTGGTCATTCTCTTTATTTTCTTTATATTTTCGCCATAAAATGTTCCTTTTCGTAATTGCTTGTATTATTTCCTTATTTATCCAATTTTCTTTAGGTTTATTTAATATCTTTGTTTTCATCATTTTGTTTTTTTCTAAGTGTGCCTTAATAAATGTATCCAATTCATGATATGTGTTGATTTTATTTCCAGAAATTGCTTCACTGATACTTTTGTACAGTCCCGTGTAGTCCGTAGCAGAATATTTGAAACGTTCTTTAGGTACATGCTTGTTTTTGAATAATTCCACAAATATTTGCTTATGGTCTGACATGGGCGCATCAATTATGGTCAAATTGTACCAATTTTCAGAAAGATTAGCACAAACATGATCAAGAATGGTTTTACTTGAAGAAGTTTCTCGAGTACAATAGTCGGGTTCTATTTTATTCATCACGTAGTAACCTGCTTCTTGTAATGTAGATATGTATTTTATACTATCATTATTCCGTGTTAGTAAATCGATGTTGTAGTCGCCAAAAACGATTGCTCTTTTCCATTTTTCCAGTTGACTTGAGTAAGTGTCTAAAAACGTATTTGTGAATTTTTTGTTTGGCTTATAAACAGCTCCGATGTAAAGACAGAATTTCTCCAAAAAAACCCAAAGAAAGTGCATACCGTTCTCGTACAGTTCTTCTACAATTTCATATTTTAAGCTGTTATGTACATACATAGACAAACCACCTCCAATTTTATCCGTTCTACAGTTATAGATATGTGTATAATTTGGTAGGGAAAAGGATTTAGCTTCAGACTCATTCTTAATCCAAGTTTCAGTGAGAATGACTACGTGAACTGTTGTATCTATTGTTTTAAGTACACACTTTAACTCGTCAAATTTCCCGGGTTTTCTAATACTTCGAACATTCGCGTAGAAAAATTTTAACGAACAAGAGGATGTAGATAAATCGTGGTAGTTATATTTTACTGAGTGATGGTTATTATACTTGGTTACAAATGTGGGGGTGAGGGGTGTGCTCGTGTGCCCTTGGAGTTTTTTTCCTCATTTTTGACAATTTTTGGTATATTCTTGGTGTATTTTATAGTCAAATTTTGTTCCCCGCATTGTTGACGACGAGATAACTCATCCCTCACATTTTGCAAGTACGCCCTTTGGGTTGGTGTTTGATCGGCAAAAAGACGAACATTTGTGTCGCTCTGGTTGAGTTTCGACCTATTACGCGTTAGGTATTTCACTATATCTGCAGACTCAAAATATACTTTCATAAGTCGTGTTTTCTCAGGGTTGAATTTGCCTAATCTTATCGTTTTAATAGGTCCAGGACAGTCACTGCTGATCATTTTAATTATCTTCATAACCTCGTTGTAATCATGATTTTGTCGAACCGCAGTGTCTTTGTTATTGATTTCTAAAATACCCGACAACAAAATGTTCTTCTTACGTTCATAGCGGTCTTGGAATTCTAGGAGGAGGTCTTCGTTACAGGCGTATAGCGGGTTAGTACTTATATTGGATGTCGATTGAAGCGGTCCGGCGTGTTTTTCCGTGTTTTTGAGAGACATTACATCAATTTCTAAATTTTGGATTTTTAACTGAATCTCTGAATTTTCAGCTTTAATATTACCCAGATCTTCCTGAATATTTTCATACTTTTGATTCAAATTTTCAGTAACGCCTCGCAAGGTTCTTAGTTCTTCCTTAATTTCATTCAAACCTTGGCGTATTCCAGTTATCTCCTGTTTTTGACTGTCGCCGAAATTCTTAAAAAAATCCATCATTTCACTTCGAAATGAGTTAAATGCAGATGTTATATCAAAAGAGTCAGGCAGACTTCTCTTTCTTTGCCGGGCAAATTTAGTATTGCGATCCTGAGAGTAATCAGAGTCAGACTCGTTTCCGCTACCTCTTGTGATCGGGGCGCGCGGCGGCGAGCGTTGAACATTCATAGTGGGTAGTCGTAGTCAGCTGGTGCGGTTTGTGTGATGCGGCGCAAAGTGACGATCGCTGATTCTCGGTAACACTCGGTGATGTACGTGAGTGCGAAAACGAGCAAAAAAATGTAATTGTACTATTCACTCGCGGGTTGAGGGGCGATGTTTACCGGGCTAATCGTTCTTGAAATGTCACTTATCCACTTTTAGGTCTAATGTAATTAGAGTTTTAAGATGCACTTTGTAAGGTACACTTTTGAAAAGATGATAATTAATTAATTTAGTAAAAGTTTTGTTTGAGCCAAGAACGCGTCTTCACTGATCGACGGCCGAGTATTAATTTGTTTACCACGGAAACCATAAAACGCAGAGTACACACAGCGCCTCATATTACCTATTCAGGGCAATCACCGTGAGCGGCGCAAAAACTGGAAGTCCGCGGGTTGAATCTCAATAACATACTGTATTACCTATGCTATGCTCCGTGCCCGAGCATGACGTCACCCAGAGGTCGCGTATATCGCCGATCGGCGCGGGCGCAGAGCGCAGAGATCACTAGTGCGCCGTGATTGAGTTCGACACGACGTACTACATCAAAATGAAGTGTACCCTAGTTCTACTGCTTTGTTTAGCAGCCTGCCGAGCTGACGATCTAGCTCACGCGGCTGGACAGATCTTCAACAGCATATTGCCAAATCTCATCAGCAATCAAGCAACCGCTAACCAAGGCAACTCGGCAACCAACACGCTTCAGCAAATCGGCACTGTTGTCGGAGGCGTGGTGGACTACGCTAAGAAAAAGAGCTATGAAGATCTTCTTAAGCAAGTGCAAGACTCGACGACTGACGAGGACTTGCTCCGACTTAGCGAGGAAATGTTCAACGCCGATATCAACAACGCGTTTAACTACATCCAGGTGAACCTGCAGGGACAGACGAGTCCCATGTCAAAAGACGATAAGGCATCATCTAGGTAAGTTTGCAAATCAACACAAATGCTTTAAATAATAATAAATGATAAATATCACGGGACAATTCACACCAATTGACCTAGTCCCAAAGTAAGCTTAGCAAAGCTTGTGTTATGGGTACTAAGCAACGGATAAACATAATTAAATACATATTAAACACCCAAGACCCGTGAACAAACATTCGTATTTTTCATACAAATATCTGCCCCGACACGGGAATCGAACCCTCAAGCTTCGTAGTCGGGGTCTCTAACCACTAGGCCATCTAGTCGTCTAAGCGGTCGCTTTAACTTGAAACATTTTCATTTCAACCTACGAAGAATTTATTATTCGTAGATTTCAACATTCATTTTGTTTACAGCCTCCTTACAGTACCTGAGAATGTGTGGAATGGCCCAACTATTCGACCCTTCGTAGCTCTCTTCGATAACTATCACAAAAATGTTATTAGGCCAGAATTCGTTACACCCACCGTAAGTCTTGTATCATTTCATGCACACAGCAGTGTTTGAAGCTAATTGTTTACAACCGCCGATGAAACTTAACACGAGTGATGTCATTTCGCAGGAAGAGTCGGAGCAAACCACTTACATCAACACTATTTTAGCTACCGGACCTATTAGGAGTCTGATGACTTACCTCGTGAGCAAAGGTTAGTACAGTTTCGTACTATGAGGCAGGTAAATAGGTACCTAAGCCGTTACGTATTTACTACGGAAAAATCATTTGTTACCTGTGTATGTCTCCTACAGGTACATCTAGTAGGTATCTAATAACTAATGTAAGGGAACGATAGTACTTAGCTTAAGTTTTCTTTTCACACCATAATGAAAATCAGAGCCTGTATTTTCCAGATCTCAGGCTTACAAATAGGCGCACGATACCTAGGTAGCGTAGCTGAGCTAGAATTTACCCGCAAAAAATTGGTCGTTTCCCGAATAGAGGTCCAGTACAGGACTTAGAGAAAAAGCTTAAGCAAACGGATTAATACAACTTCAGTCAAAAAATACTAGGATTTCATTGTAAAATGACGCCCTTTCTGTACCACCCTAATAATATATTGTTTACCTATTCATATACCCGCAGGTTTGACCCAGCTGAATGAATATCCTGAACAAGTGGAATTATTAAGGAAAATCTGGTTCACAAAGTACGCTCGCCACTGGACCGGGCTTTGCAAATGCAGTTGCGCCTTTGAAAACATCTTCATGGCCGAGCTGAAGTCTAACGATGTATTAGGTATGTTTATTTACTTTATTCATGGTAAATATAGGATCGACTCAATTAAAAATAATATTCTGACTATTCACTAATAATATAATAATGCCATCAAGAGTTGAGTCACTGATTGTTACTCTTATTTGTGGAATAGTAAGGGATTATTTTGTGAGATAGATGACAAGCCCACGCATATACGTATATACCTAATACTAATAGGTACTTCTCTTCAGGTTCGTACAACAAAAACATCAAGCATCCAATTCATTTTTAAAAAAAGTACCTATGCAATGGTGTTATCACATCGTATAAATTCTAAATTACTATCAGCTACTGATCCATACACTAAAATAAAACACGGCTCATACTTATGTACCTACCTATCTATAGCGCCCTCGATATGGGCAGGAGAGCTACTGTGCATACACAATGCGTTATGCGCTAATAATGACTACAATGGTTTAGTTAAGGTAACAGATAGAGTGATTATTTTTGTGACAGGTCTACATAGCTGGCTGTTCTTCGCCAAGCGCGAATTGGACCACAAGGCTAACTATCTGGGCTACATCTCCAAACTTGACTTAGCGGGAGTAAGTTTAGACTGTCAATTTTAACTAGCATACCTATACTACATAATAATTACAGAGTAAAAGCATGCAGGTCTATAAACTTGCGTCTTGTATCCACTTATCTAAATACTTGCTTTACTTTGCTTACTTAGATACTTGCTTAACTTTGTTTGATGATATATCATTTTCATAGATACCTACTAAGTAAATCTTAAAATTTTCAGAAAGGGTTGATTCTCAAGCAGCACTCTATCCTAAGTGACACGAAAGACGCTCCCGAAATAAACATGTTCGTGGGAACATCTCCTGAGTTGGAAACGGCTCTCTACACCCTCTGTTTCATGGCTCGCCCCGACAGACCGTGCAAACTGCGCTACAACAACGTGCCATTCACCATTCAAACCAAGACGCTGAAGTCAGATAACGTTATACTTATTGATACCGCGTACCCTGTCTTCTAATTGAAAATAATAGAGCAAGAATACTCAATACCATCTTGAGTTTTTAACGTTCCTCCACCCCGGAATATAACATTCCTCCAATACGTTATTTATACATATCAGACATACCCTGACAGAGCTATATTTCTATTTTGTTAACAACATTAAATTATATTAACTTTAGACTTGGTTTAATATTTAATTTAACTCATTGCCTGTTTGGGCGTAACTAGTGTTCGTTTTAATTGTTATCTGGAGGTCAGTGAGCAACCCGAATGATAAGCTGAAAAGTCAAAAGCGGTACTTTACTTGTAAAATATGATTAAAACAAACAAAGCTTATATCAATATGGTTTTAATTGTGATACTGTGAGATAGTGACAAACAACTTGATGATTTCATAACACCTATTTGACCATCTGAGCACATATCCGCTGTAAAATTATTGTCTAAAACGATGGCACAACATGAGGTTATCTAAAAGTCGTACATCCATCTAAGAAGATGATATTTACCGTAAAGGCAGCTTAGAGTTTATTATTAACAGCCATATAAAACTTGAGATTATTTTATTTTCTTAAATTTACTCGTTATATAAACATCTGAAGCAATTAAGACTTCACGCAAGGGATAGGGCTTGAGCCACGTCTATTTTTTAATGTTGTGTCAACGCGATTAAGTCTTCCAATAAAGGCCTGTCTGATCCATAGAAAATATGCATTACAAAGTCTCCGTTAGATATGCGCCTGTTGCAGAGAATATTAATAACAATAAGGGCAACAGGTTAGGTAATTATCACAACTATACATATAATGGTATTACCTACACCGGAATCAGCTAATAGAACAGTAATACTCATACAAGACAGACGAGATAAATTCAGTACAATATTTTTAAAGCAGACCAAGAACAGTTTTTTAGATTTAACTTTAGCTTTATCCTGACAATTCAGGAACGTCAAACTAACAAAAAATGAAAGCATGCTTGATACACATAAAAACGTAGAAATTCATAATTGCGCTTATTCACATATTTAGACGAATCATGAACTGTCGTACAGACTAACATAACTTATAGGTACGCTACGCGACTACCGTATACCTGTTAAAGTTCACGTGCTTCGACCTGGTAAAAGTTAACGTTGACGACTGTACCTCGCTTAGATACTACTACTCCGGTTCTTATCTTTTAAAAAAATAATGTTATTTATTAGTCGGGCCAATAAAGAAAGTGTACAAGGTATCTGTTGGTCTAAAGTCGCACTCACATACCTAAGTTATCCATAAATCGTTATTTTATGAGCGAATCTACTTCTGATATTGCGTGAAAGATTAGTAACTTCTAAACACAGAATCGTATGACACAATAAATACGTTATTACTTAATAGACACGTCGACCAACATTTTGATGTAAACAAGATTGCAAGTCACACAGAAAAGGCTAATTGTTACATTGTTTTTTAACGAAAAACCACACTGTGTTAGTATAAGATAGGAAAGCCAGTTTTTTGGCAATCAATATAGGGACTACGTCTGTTTCTATTTACAACGAAGCTTAATAAATGTGTCCAATTTTTTTTTTCGAAAACGCATCACTTTTGCAAACTCAACGCGACTATCTACCCAATAGTAAGATAAAATTAACAATGACTATTTCATTAATACAATACAGTAAAAAGTAAATTTCACGAAAATGCATTCAACCATAGACAAAGCATCATTCAACAATGTAATCTTATTGTAAATCGAGAAGTGTATAAACAGTTCCATGATTATTTGTTAATATCGAAAAACATTTTAAAAATAGGTATAATAAGCTATTTTCACTTAATCAAATTATTTAGTTAATACAATGGTTTTATCAATTAACAACAAGAATAAAATATATTTGGGATGTTAGTTCTGGTTACAAATGCCATGTTTCAAAGCGCTTGAATTTATAAATCACACCTGTAAACTGTTGATCCTTGAAATACTCGTAAATAAAATAATATCAACTACATAGAAATACTTTTAAATACTTCTGACTAGAATATTTTATACACACATAGGTACTTCCGATATATTTGTTACTTAAACGCGGTATTTTTAAACCGCAGTTACAGTAGACATATCCCTTATTTTCCAATAGAATTGAATTGCATATCAAAAGAAGGATATGTTTAGTTTTTAAAACAATTTTTTTTTTCTGAAATTATTACATAATTAAGAAAAATACCATAAAATTATCTAAAAGACAAAAGGAAGTAAAAATATGTACATATAACAACATTTCTTAATTTAATTTTATATAAGTAAAAAACGTATGACAAAGAATTTGACTTTTATGTACAATTTCAATAAATTCTATAAAAGAAACTTCACTTACACATGTAAAACTTAAAAACAAGTTAATGATAATTTTCACTCCTAAAGTCAAATTCAAATTCAAATTCATTTATTTCGTCAACATAGGTAAATACAATTAGGTGATAAATAGGTAAGTAGAACAACTATGATGTGCCTGTCGGCGTACGAAATTTAACATAACAATAAAAATAATAATAAATCAAATTAAATGTCACAAAACGAAAATAATAATATATTGTGTAACCTACTTTTAACGTCTTCAAATATATTCAACGATAGAACATGCTTACATTTTCTAAACAAAATTTTTCATTCTAGCAATTCACAATGAAATAATGAAATAAATAATTGTAAAAAGATTTTTTTATCTTTTCACTGATGGCAAGATCAATGGACGAGCAAAATAGCTCAAACGATTTAAACATACATTAAAACATGATTGACTTTATCTTAAACAAAGTAGGATCCATACTCGTGGGGCATGACGCCTCGTCGAGGATAAAACGTGTGTGTCGTGGAATAATTGAGCAAATTCGATATATTCGAAGTGTAGATGTCCGCGAATCGGAACAGTCTTCGAGAAAAGTAAGTAGGGTTGTGGTAAGTCCGAAACACACTGCCGAACTGAGCGTTGAACACTGCCTTAATTTCGTTCCTGGAACCGACACAAACACTCCTACAATGCGACAGCGTGAAAAGCAAAGACACAAGCGTTATTTATAGCGGCCAATCGGGTACATGAAATTCAATTTTGAATAGCAAGCATATCACGGAATGGCCTGTCGATTTGTAGTTGAAATGACCGTCTCATGTGGTCAAACTACTCCCGAAAATGTATGCACACAAATACATAATTTCAGGTAAAAGACAGACCATTATACAACAAAATCACTGACAATGTGAAGTGTCAATCAGCTAAGACATTCTTGGCGTTAAATCCACATTTGAAAAACTATAACAGGCATTGTCATACTTATTCAGTCATACATAAACATTGCCGTATATTGTTTTTTTCTGCCTAGCTGCTGATGCAAATATTTATTTAAACATATATTTTAAACTGCCTTAACAACAACCAAAACCCAAGCTTTAACGTTTTAGTACTTACAGTATTTTTCATTAGCCAAATTTATAATCAAGGTCCATTATTATCCAGAACCACACAAGCATTTTTGAAGCAGAGGCCGTATTGTCTAACGCCCCGACGCTTGCTATCGCATTCGTTATTCTTTTCTGTCTTATGGCGTTAGATGGTGACAGAAAGAGATGGTGAAAGCGATGGCAAGAGCCCGCGCGTTAAGCAATAAGGCCCCGTGTATCGGAAATTTAAACTGGTACTGGCTTTAAACTATAAGTAGGTATCGACGTGAACATCTAACGTGCGTACCGTTTTCTCGCTTCCAGCTTATTGCATGAGTTCAACTCAGTATGAGGGAGTTCCCACACTTTTCGGTCCTCTTAACCCATTTCCAGGCAATTTACTGGATGCAGTATTATTATTTGTTCTTGAAACCCAAAAATGCATACAAAGAGGCGAGGAACACTATGGTTGAGTAGCTCATTTATGACACGCCGAAGTAAATCGTGCTCTGACAAGCGAGAATACGGCACGCTTTGCAAGACTTCTAGGTCAAAATTTAGGTCAAAGATAAATGTTTAGTTTACATACCTCAAGTAATCCCTCTCAGCCATCCACTGCCCGAGAACCTCGACAGCCTCTGAGTCCTTATAATCCTGGTGGTCTTCGATCAGTTGGGTAAGCATTTGCAGCCAGTTGGCATTCTCTTTGAACGACTGTGTGTTTAACGTGTTGATCTCGTGCTGCGAATAAACCATCGGTAAGTATATAAATAAAACAACATTTTGCCAGACCCCGCGGGAACTAGGTGGGGGGTGGTGGTTGGTAGGCCAACGCAGGTTAGAAATATCCTTAACTGTGAAATTTGAGTAGTGCCATCAACGAAGACGCGTGATTTTGTCAAAATTAGCCATTAATAATATTGTAATAAGAACCACGGCACGCGTAATTCTGAATGACTCTACTTATCCTTGTTACTTATGCGAAATAAAGATTTCTTATTCTAATATTTTCAGGCATTCTGTTGAAACATACCTTGGAGATGTTTGGCAAATTAAGCTTTATACAATCCTTCTCAGGCCCACCAACCAGTATATATTTTTAAAAAAAGTCAAAGCAATTTGAATCTAATTGTTTCGGGGAATAAAGTTGAACTACCGCGGTATAAAACAATAGAGAAACAAAATATTTTTTACTTTGTTACATTGTAAGTACGCGTACTTTAAAACCATCGGCGATCCAACCCGTTTGAAATCTTGCTTGTGGCTCGCAAACTTAAAAACCACGAAGTTCGTGCGTCTACCACCCACTTAAATAAAATCTCGGAATTTCAATTCGACTGCCAGACCTAATTATTCACATTACACGAGCGCCGCGGGTAGGCTAGTAGAGTTATTATAAAAGGTCCCGACCGTCAGTTCGTTGATGATGGCACCGGTTCGCCAGCCATGCTCGAGCGTGACGTCAGCGAGGTCGGTGTACGGGTGGTCTCCGAAGTACAGCACCTGGTGCCCGCTCCAGCCTGTTAAGTCTTGGAGCTGTTTCACTGTACCCTGAAAACGTAGTTTTGTAGATGAATAAATCTATTAGGTGATTTAATGGTATAAATATAGCACAATGCACATGGAACATGTTTACATTACTTTTATTGAATCCTCTATTATTATTTTTTTGATTAATTATAATGCTTTAGTTCAGTTGATGATTTAGTTCTTTTGTGTTATTTCTAATAGGTACAAAGTATTCTATCCAAAGACCGAAAAATAGACTGGTTTTTGGATTAGACTGAAACAGCATAGAGTAAAGATTGTCTCGAGTTTTAATTCTACTCATAGCCGTACCGTAGTAGGTGGCCGTATGTTGTAGTGTGAAACAAGAAAGAGATAGCCATACAATACTCTTAAATAAAATAGGTCAAGTGCGAGTGCGAGCGACTCGCGCATGAAGGGTTCCGCACCTCCCTACAATGTTTTAAAAACAAATAGTTCAGTAATATTTTTTTCTAAAAAAATCTAATACAAGCTTTTTTGCTGGCGGTCCTTTTTGTCCCTGGTTACCAAAGAACTCGTCAAGACGAATCAAACGAGTCCAAACTCAGTCGTGTCGTTTATCACAGAGTTCCTATATGGTCACCCGCTAGCCTTATCATCAGATCAACTCTGTCATAATAATATTGCATTGGCATCAGATTCACACATACGTGTAAAATTTCAGCTCAATCGGTTGAAGATATCCACTTCAAATTTGAGTTGAAAGATTCCACCCGAGCAAACATACCTAGTTACATCTCACTGCAAATAAATATAATGCTTCTAATAAGTTTTTGTTAAAATGTTATTTTTAATACAAGCTTTTTTTGCCGAATGTACTTTTTGATGACTGTACTTGCATCGTCATCTAAACTACATATTTGTACCAAATTTCAAGTCGGTACTATTAACTATTGAGGAGTTCCCTCCTGCAGAGGCGATCCTGGCAGGACCACCAAGATGTCACTACCAGATTATTATACTGTCTCCAAATTTACATAAGTATGCCAAATTTCAAGTCGGTCGGACCACTGGAAGTGGATGAAATTTAGCTTCTAAGATCTGACCCAAAAAAAAAACGATAATAAATGAACAAACAGGGCAAGCTAAAGAAAATCTTCTTTTTCTTTCTTACCACAAAA
The DNA here is from genome assembly GCA_037349165.1 of Choristoneura rosaceana. Lineage (NCBI taxonomy): Eukaryota > Metazoa > Arthropoda > Insecta > Lepidoptera > Tortricidae > Choristoneura > Choristoneura rosaceana. The sequence goes on from JAZBNJ010000026.1 coordinate 8,856,722, forward strand.
TATGTACCATGTTTTTATGCAAATAAATGATTTATGATTTAAAAATATCGCCGAAATGTAAGCGCTTGTGCAAGTATTTCAAATAAAAAACAATTTGAATTCTCAACCTCTTTGGTTCTGGCTGTTTGCTACTGAAGTCTTTGCCCGGTGCATCGCAGCACGGGGCTTAAAAAAAAAATATGTCAACGCAGTTCATTCGCGGGAAATTCGGCGGATTTCGTACGTTGTGTAATTAAATAATACGCTCGACTAGAGTGAATAAATTTTAAAACGTATTATAAACCTTGTAAATAGTGTTAAATACTTAGTATGTTTTTTTTTAGTGTAAAAAAATAAATAGGTAAACAGTGTTAGTACAGTGTGGATTTGACGAACGCTTTATCAAACTTGGCTTCATTGAGGTTTGTGGATTATAAATTTCTTCATCAATTTTGCATAAAAACGAATAAATCACACATTGACTAATTATATAATCGAAACTTTAATATAACATAATTAAAATCGTAAACCTAAAGGTAAATAAATATTCCAACGACATAGCTAGCCTTAGCAACGGATAATAACACCTAGCAACCAAGAAACGCTGAAAAAAACATGTTTCTTGTATTACGACCCCCTTTAATTTGTAACTTTATTTTATTTTTAGTATTTGTTGTTATAGCGGCCATATTTATACATAATCTGTGAAAATTTCAAGTGTCTAACTTTTACGGCTTAAGAGATAGAGCCCTGTGACAGACGGACGGACGGACAGACAGACAGACAGACAGACAGACAGACAGACAGACAGACAGACAGACAGACAGACAGACAGACAGACAGACAGACAGACAGACAGACAGACAGACAGACAGCGGAGTCTCAGTAATAGGGTCCCGTTGGCACCCTTTGGGTACGGAACCCTAAAAAACAAAATTTATCTCGAGTTCCAAAATTCTATCTTCAATACTATTTCTATTAAGTAATATTAATTCCATCTTCTGTTATGAATAGGTCTTTACCTATATACAGAACTAGACGTATATAGACGTATATACAGAACTAATACAGAATGACAATCAAACGCAGAAAACGAATTAAAAACAAAAAAAAAAAAAAAAAAAAAAAAAAAAAAAAAAAAAAAAAAAAAAACAAAGTAAAACAATTTAATATGATTGGTGTTCTTACATTTCAAAATATCGTAACTATTTACCTCATAATAAATGATGCCTTTTTCTAAAGATGTGACCTTCTCCCATATGTGTGTGTTGGCATTTTTGTCGAAAACACGGATTGGTCGTGAAACCTCCGTGAAGAATTTGGGTTTGTTCGCGTTTACTATTACCACGTCGAAGAAATCCCGCCAATCCAAGCCCACTAACATCTCCATACCCGCGTTACTGAAATTGAAATAAAAAGTACCTACATTAAAGTTGTTTTACTAAACTGTTTGTTTGTTACGCTTAAGTAGGTGCTCAGCCGATGGTGATGAAATTTGGGGGTACGCAACGGTCGCTATAAGAAATTAAGACACATTGGTCGATATAAAGATCGATATTAAGGGATGTAATACACTTTTGGTATAACAACATTTGGTAGGTAAGGTATATTCTGATGATCTAACTTCCAGTCCTTCAAGAGTCCGGTATAATGAACTTGTAGGTACAACAACGTTATTCTGTTAAATTAATTAACGTATATGTATGTGATACAACTATGTGCAATATAATGTTCAGTAGGTATAATGAAATAGTGGTGTTATCCAGAGATAAGTACTGCCTCTATAAATGTTTTTGAGCAAAAAAAGGTTATTATTGGCTAAACACGCAGGTATTTTTAAAGCACATTTGTATCTAGGAATCAAAATAAAACTCACACAAAATGGTATGGACTGTTCGTGACCAGGAACAATTTTTTGTTACAATTTTGCAGCATCTGGAAATACTTTTTTAGCTCCGGATTGGGTCTGATGTATTCTTCCACGTTTTGTGCTACGATCTTGTGCATTATGGGGTGACAGCTTTGAACGGAATTCTGGAATTTTAGATAAAACGAAACGTGTAACTAATAAGTAAGTATACGTTATGCAGAATCCACACATACAAAATATAAAAATAAATGTCAGAGATCTGATTATTGAAATATTTTGGATTTTGACTTCATTATTTGAAAATGGAAGAAAATCGTAGGCTCGCTTATCGTGAAGATTAAAAAGTCGGACTGTCGTCTCAAAAAATTTAATACATCGCACCTATAAAATTAAACTGAAACAATTCGAAATACTCTATTCACATTTCAAAAATAAACTTTAAATAAAACACAATCTGGTTGAATTTTAAGATGAGAAAATTTCGAATTATATCACTTCAATTTTAAAGGTACGACATATTATGTATTAAATATATATTATGTACTTTGTCAAGCTTTAACACTTAAAATAAACCATTAAAAATAAATTAATGTTATTTTTTATTTGCGCAAACTAATAGATGGACGACTGAGCTTCGCTCGGACTAAAACTTGATAACAAGCGTTTTCCCAGAGATAAGGCCAAGCTTAATCGATTTTTCATCCCCAAAAACCACTACACACCAAATTTCATCGAAATCGTTAGTCGTTTTCGTTATATATAACTAATATAACCATTGTCCAGCAGCCTAGCAGAGACCCTATAGAAGAATTGCTCGTTTATTTGCGCAAACTAATAGATATAGGGTGTCTGCTAGGTCTCTGTGGTGTTTCAGTTAAAAAATGAAGCCATTGAATTGAATATTAATTTCAAAAGCATCATGGCTAAATTAACAGGCACACAGCAGAGGCAAATAAACGATAACAAATGAATGACCTGTACTATAAAACACATCTGGTAACCATTTGCTTACATTAACGACGTTACGTGCGCAGCATGACAAACTCTTTAATTCATTGCGTTATAGAATTATAAATGGATTTTACATTTACTTTCTGCCTCAGAACAATCACAATGTATGTGACATAATAAAGGTTTAAACATATTTTTACGCAAAGCAAACTTCACCAATTTTGTCTTTGTCTACATAAAAAGATAGCAGCATGTCTGGAAATAAATAATAACGGATAGTGACAACACTTTAGTTCTAAACCATGAACTCACCTTAACATCTAAAAACAATATTTCCGGATGGTAGTCAATGTGGTTCCTAATGAAATATTCAGCCACATTACACAACAATCCCATCTCTGGTACTGAAAATAGGTCTGCTAAATGCACCATCTTTGCTCTGTTAGCCTGTAAAAAAAGTTAGGTATGTTAGCAAGTCTCATACAAGATTTAGGCTAGGCTCATACAAAATTCTAATTAGAGAGCTGAAATATTTAACACATGTTTTTTTCTTTTGTCAATGAAATCATATCTATAGATATAGCAAGTTAATATTCCACGTGACGTCACGCCGTGCGACATTTTTTAATGCCCGTGGGGCACTCCCGAATTTTGTCACTTTGCTTCATTTTTGTAATGTTTTACTTGACTGACAAAAGAAACAATGTGTCCAACATTTTCTGATAATCTGACATACAGTGAATATGATTTTTTTCCCAGGAATTTTGGTCACATTAAATATATTCTCACATTTAGAAACTAATATCCCTGTTCTAATTTTGTTGATATTGTTTGGTTAAGGCAAGCTTAGACAAATATTTAATATAATCAGCGATAGATTATACTATCTATGATGTTATCTAACATGTTGCAGACCAAGTTCCTTATAGACAAATTGGCTGACATGGAAGCAGTAGTAGTTATTTACAATCATACATCAGTGTCATGTCACACGGGGGGAGTGTACAAATGAATGATTGCTTACAAGTGCCGTTTGATTGCTCCACTCTGTCTATAAACTTCATGATACAATACATGAATGTGCAAGTCAACAGAATAGTGGATTTCTTAGCCTTAAATCTACCTCATTCTTGCTCTTTGGAGATTAAAAAAAAAGACTATTGGATCTTGGATCACTTCAAGAATAGACAAGTCTGTGTATCCCGTTTTCTAACAAATGTTGACGGCCCCTTGAAACTATGACAAACTTAAATTCATGCAATGAAAAGATTAAACTTATTGGAAGTAAAATTTGTATGCAAGTATACAAAAACTATGAGCATCAAAACCTATAGGGTTAGTTCCTGCTGACATAGAATTATGAAATTTGGCAAGAATTAAGGATTCGCAATGCAAGCATTAAAAATATTCATAAGTATGAAATAGGTACCAACATTTATTTTTGCTTTTACATTCACACAGAACCCACAGTAAGTACATACATGTCTGAATCAAATTTGTCCAGTTTAAAAAAAAAGATTTTTAATTGTTCTTACTTTGTGAGCTCTAGTATCGCCTTCCACATAGGCAATGGGAATGATTCTGTTCTTGTAGATCTTGAGAACTTCTTCTGTAGACACAGGAGTCAAACCTCGGTAAACAGCACCAAATTGGATTTGCAGAAAGGAATCCAACTTTAGGAGGAGACCTTTTTCAATGTCATAATGCAGACCACGGACAGCAAAGTTGGGTTTGTATTCTAGTTTTAAAATCTCTGCTGGATACTGGAAACATAAAACAATCAATAATCAGCACATAATACAGTCAAAACTGTTTAAATACATTAAACGGACAACAATTTTTGTGTTGTGTTAATAAATACTGTTTTTACATGACAAAACCCTTTTTTGTATGTATATACTGCCTACCTACCTAGTAAAAATAGAAATTAATAAAACTTTAACACCTAGGATATTATTCTAATGGATCTGAAGAAATTTAAATATAAATAAGTTCAGAACTGCTTCTGCCAATATTTTCCCTTTCCAATGTTGATTTCAAATGTAGAAAAACTTTCGTTTCTAACCAGTTCCTTTGCACTGCCAGTTTTGAAATACAGGCAATAGTAAAACCACGAAATTGTCCCCCCCCATGCTGGATACTAAAATACTATACATAAAACGAATTCCATTCCCCAAGTTCAATGATGGGAAAAATACACTAAAGACAAGGTCATGCATACCATAACATGTTATACAACATTAGAGGCCATATTATCTAACATTCATGATCATATCCATCGTTTCTTTCTACCCTCGTCCACAACATGTGACAGAATTAAATGGTGAAAACGATTGTGTTAGTAGGTAAGTTAGAGAATAAAGGCCTCTGATATAGCGCTAAGCATGTTAACTCACCAACTGCAGTCAAAAGGGTTAATTAGTAAACAGTTACAAGCAACTAATCAAATTGTTATAAATTGAAGGTGTAATATACCTTGTATTTTTCCAGTAGTATATCTCTCCCGAGATTATAGAGCAGGTGTTCCAAGGTGGGCTTGTAATGGGCTAAAGTGTAGTCATAGTCAAACCCATAGACTTGGACTTCTGATAAGTCCAGCTCGTTGCAAGCAAATACTCCCTGGGGATTCACATCTTGAGGCAGCTTTTTGGCTAAAAAAACACAAATACAGTCTTGCAAAAATACTAAATATATAGTACAGTAGACTACTACTAAACAGAAAAAAAAATTATACAAGGGAAGCACAAAGATGCACTCAAGCTTGTTTGCTTCGATTAAGACCAATTTTACAGATATAATATCAAAAAAAAAAAGATGATTTCAATTTTGTATGGATTATGAAAGGCCCAAGCATTACGAAAGGTTAATTCTTCAGATATTTGAATCAGTTATATTAGTTTAATTTTGTTCCTGGCATCTGATTTCAATAATATAACGCCAAGGTTGAAAACGAAACAAAGAAGTTTAATTTTGGAACGCTATATTTAAGAAATACTTACATCGACATTTTAATTTCGTGCGGCAATATGCTTCCTTCAGTAATTCGCGCGTAGAAAATTCTCGGGTAAACCCAACATAACTTTGTTTCTGTTTCGTTACCACATGAGATAAGTTGAGGTTTATTCTTTTAATACCACGTAATAAACAATAGAAAGTCATGTTAACTGTTTGTATTTTGTTTAGAAGGCAGAATGCATTCAGCAAAACACTGTTGTATTAACTATTTCAGCTTAAATAGGAATATGACATACAATATTAAAACTGAGTTGAAGGTACACTAACTTATTTAATTAATTAAAAATTTTATACATTTTTTTACATTAAAATATTTGAAAAATCGTTGCATAATTTTATACACCGTTTTGAAACGTATCATATAGAAAACACAATTACCCGCTCAACTCAACTCAACTCATCCATGGGGCACGATGAACGAATGAATAAAATGAATGAACTGAAGTCTGACTTAGGGATGACGATCTCAGATAGATTAATCGAAGAATCGATTATTTCAACTGAAAAAATCGATATTTAACATCGATTCGGAGTACTGGATCGATCTAGTGAATCGATATTTCTACATTGAAGATCAAGAAGCCCGAATCAAGATTCGGGTTTAACTATTTTTTGTCTAAATTTGTAATTAGAACTTCTTATCATGCCGCCCCGCTTACGCTAATAGCATTTGATAGGAAAGTAAAAGGTGCGATACAAACTGCGGATTTCGATTACAAGGTCATTTCTTCCATAATTTGATTTATATATTGAAAATACGAGCTAAAAAAGCAAATATCGGTCGGACGACCGGATGGCCTAGTGGTTAGAGAACCTGACTATGAAGCTTGAGGTCCTGGGTTCGATTCCCGGCTGGGGCAGATATTTGTATGAATAACACGAATATTTGTTCTTGAGTCTTGGGTGTTTGATATGTATTTAAGTATGTATTTATCTATATAAGTATGTTTATCCGTTGCCTAGTATCTATAGTACAAGCTTTGCTTAGTTTAAGACTAGGTCAAATTGATGTCCCAATATATTCATTTATTATTTAAATCTAGAAAATATCGATTTTTGGAGAATCGATCTTTTTGACTTCGATTTTCTCGTGAATTGATTTTTCAGGGCTCGATTCTGATCGATTCGAAAATCGATCTTTTCTGGAAAGAATCGCCATCCCTAAGTCTGACTGAACTAAAAGAAATGGCTGCACTGACAGCAGGGCTACTACGAAACTCGAAACTCGAAATTCGTATCGTACCATTCCTCTCGCTCTCGTATTAAATAGAATACGTGTCAGAGGGACCGCACGACAGAAGGGCTACTATGAAATTCGAAAATCGAAGTTCGTTTCGTCCCATCTCTTTCACTCTCACTAAATAATATTAGCGTCAGCGAGACGGTACGATACGAACTTCATTTTTCGACTTTCGTAGTAGCCTCTCTGTTTACCTGGACAAGTCATCACACATGTCATGTGTGTAATGGCGCGTACATACCGGCCCGACGAACGCCAACAAAAGATATCGACACTACTTTAAAAAAACTCGTACCTCAAAATAGATAATTTTTCTGAGTGAACTTTATGGACATTGCGTCAAGGTTCAATTTTGTTGACATATTGATATTAGATACGAGATGTTTTTAAAGTAGTGACGATATTCAACGTTGGATCCGCACTTTCGTTGGCCTTCGAAGAGTTCGTAGGTGCGTCAAACTTCAAGCAAACGTTCGTTGGCGTTCGCTAAGCTGTCCAGACAGAAGGGCTACTCCGAAACACAACGTTCGAAGTTCGTGTCGTGCGATCCCTCTCGCTCTCGTATTAAATAGTATAAGTGTGAGAGGGACCGCACGACACGAACTTCGAACGTTGTGTTTCGGAGTAGCCCTTCTGGACCAACGAAACGAAACGAAACCCATTCGTTGTCGTTGGCGCTCGTTAGGGCAGTGTGTACGCGCTATAACTCCAACGCTTTTTCTTTTCATATACCTATACAAAAGACCTATATCAGTTCGCTGACCTGTATCACTCTTTTTATATCAGTTCAAATGCAAATGTATCATCTTATCATTTAGCTCACTTGCACAGTCTTATTTTGCCTTAGTTAGATGATGCGATGATGGCTAACAAAATTTTAATGTTAGATGTCATGATCTAACATTTGTCATTTATTGTCAACCATATATCATCGCAGGAGTATAATTTTACAAGAAGTAACAGACATCTTGAAACGCATTGCACTACTGAAATGGAACTGGGCAAGCCATGTGGCACGCCGAATGGCGGATCACGGACCACAAAAAGAAGTAGGTATAGGCAGACCCCAGATGAGATGGTCGGATGACATAAAGAGCTATGCCAGACCCTACTGGCTCAGGAAGACGGAGAATAGGATGAAGTGGGGGAGATTAGGAGAGGGTTACATCCAGCAGTGGCTAGATAAAGCCTGAAAAATAAAAAAGAAGAAAAGAAAATACTAAAAATTTACATAATACATGCAAGACAAATTAGTGACAATATACAAAGAGTACTCTTTCAAATAAAAAAAGCATTTTAAATAAATTTTAATCGGCCCACAATTGACTGAGTAATCGGTGAACATAGATGCATAAAAAAAACTAAATTGGAACATAGAACCTCCTCCTTTTTTTGAAGTCGGTTAAAAACTTATATTGAGTATACAAGTATACAATTTTGAACTAAATTTATGTATAGTATTCTTCATTGTAGCTGATACAGAAATATACATTATATTAATTTCAGCTATCTGTCTATTACGATTCTTACGATACATTCTTGTGACAGATAGACAGGTAAATTTGGTGAACAGCGAAGGCTGATTAATAGGATTGTCACCCTTCTGATACTAATATTTAAGGAAATCCTAATATTTACCTATGACACTGTTTATACCACGGGATAAGAAGATACAATTTTGTTCTGCTGTAGACATTTAATTTACTAAATAACAAATTCGTATGTATAATTTTGAAAACACAAAATATAATCAGATCTGAATATATCAAGAATTATAACAATAACATAAACAATTTATTTAAATGAGTAGATACTTACATTTTTAAGGTACGTTGATCATACCTTATTTATTAGGCAAGCTATACTAACTGTGGATATGCACTGCCAATTAGATTTTTACTGCGGTAGCGGAAAGTGTGAGAAACGATTTTTACGTCTTTATTTCCGAGTTTAAGGTCACAGTCGTTATCAGCGCGAGTTATAAAACAAAGAGTATAAAGTGCGATTTCCAGTTCTGGCGATGTACCAATGAACATGCTGTTAACGGGTTTGTCCACACCGTTCTGGTTGAAATGTAGTTTCAAGACGGCCCCTTTCTGTAAAAACAATAAAATAAATTTTCTAGTTGTATAATTCACTAAAATTTCCTAAATTAATGCAATCTCTCTCTCTGAATAGGAACTTACGTCATTTAATTGTACGTATTTAAGATATCCTAAGTAATTGACTCGATTTGCGGCTTCTTCCCTTGCAAAGAAAATCCAGTTGTGAAGACCTGAGTAATAAATAAAAAAATATGTTTAATTAGACCATTAGATTGCTTTGTTTCACATGTCTTATTTTATTCACATACCCAACACGTCCCCATTCTTTAGTTCAGAAACGAATATGTGCTCGAATCCTGAACTGCTTATTTTGCCTTTGCCTCTAGAATATAGTCCAAACCACAGTTGCTTGAGGAAATCTCGTTGCTGCCTTGGATCGGGTGTAACATATCCTAAATACAAATGGTAAAATTAAGTCTCATAAAAAATATTCACAAAGATTTTAATGTATTCAAAAATTAAATAACTGAAGTAAATGAATGTAATCAAAACCTTTTTCTTTCAAAAAAATCATTAAGTGACGAATTACAGCCGTGGACATGATTGTATCCATGAAGGCATTCTCCTCGTTCCTTTCCTGGAAGCAAAAAGTAACAGATTATTTGTTATGTGTTATTCAAATTCAAATTCAAATTCAAATCATTTATTCAGTAAATAGGCCGCAATGGGCACTTTTACACGTCATTTTTTTTTAAACTACCAGCGCTTTCGGAAAGACCATCATTGCCAAGAAGAATGCGCCGCAAGAAACTTGGCAGAAAGTCATTTTTTCAAAATAAAATAATTACAAATAAAATACTTAAAAACTACAGTAAACAATTAAACAAAAAATTACAAAAAAAATAATTATATAATAATACAGGGATGTATGGGGTCCCTTAGTTACAAAATTAAACACTAACTATATCTACGTTAAGCGGAAGTGTAGAATGCTTCCACCGTCATAAATGAAAAACTAATAATAAAAAAATAAAATCTGAAATATACATTTCAGGTCAAGTAACTATTAAGCTTTTGGATTCCGAAGGCAAGCTCACGTCTGCCGCCCTCAAAGTTAGCTCGCACGCACTCATGTCATGCTCTGAAAGCAGAGCGGTACCGAGGGCATGGTATTGCTTCCGTTCCCATAAGTTCTATGGGACCGTCTTGGGAACTTCGACGTCGCGAGCCTGTGACTAAAAATTAAACTAAAAATATACAAGTTTAAAATCCATAAGCTTAACAATATACAATATAAATATAGCAAGGGGATGTATAAAGTCCCTGAGTTAATAATAAAAATCCTAATCTAAATAATTCAGAGATGTATATAGTCTCTAAATGTCAAAGTAACCTACTTAATTAAACTAATTAAATTATACAATCATCAGAGGTGTAAAAAGCCTCCAAGGTCAAAAATTAATAATAATTATTAAAATAAAGAGATGGATATGTATAAGGTCTCCAAATGTCAAACTAATACATGTTTTTAAATTAAATTCTGCAACGCGGACAACGGCAACAGAACCAGAAACTAGACACGAAATGCGCCGGGACACTGCCAAGTCACACTTCACAACACTACACAATACAAATAAACACACACACACACACACACACACACACACACACACACACACACACACACAAACATGAGTACATCACACATCAACACCCTCATCGCACTTCATATCTCTTTATCTCCTGATATCGTTTCATTAGATAGATTTTTTGTTTTTTCTTAGTTTTTTTTTTGTTTTTTCTCGTTATCTCCTGATATCGTTTCATTAGATAGATTTTTTGTTTTTTCTTAGTTAGACTGTAAATATTTATACTAAAATATGTTTGTACGTACCTGTGGTGTAACATATTCATTCACCAGCGTGTCTTTCTCGTAATTGTCTAGCAAAGGTATTAACTTCTGGATAGTCGGAATATTCCAAGCTGCTGGTGAAACTGTCATAAGTCTGTGGAAAGTAAGTAGGTAAACAAATTCATCATCTAAAATACTGGTAAGGTGCCATGATATTGTTACCACAACTTAATTATATATGCCTATCTATAAACAAAGATAACGTCTCATTCATACATAAACAAATTACGTGATCCATACTAAAGCAAGTTTACAGGGAAAAACTACTCTAATGTCATTTTAAATGGACCAAAATTGGGATAGGGCAGCAATCTGAGGCACTAACTCAAAAGATGAGTATACGCATTTTCACGGTATTGTGATGAAGTATATGTGTACAAATGTTTTTTGTCGACTGTACAAGATATGACTGTTGTTCACTGGCATTTCAGGGATTTCGTACATGCGGGACCGAGTTTTACTCTACTTAAAATCTAAAAACACGGGTTTTCCTCGAGATAAGACCAATCTAAAACGATTGTTTCTCCCCGAAAACCCCTACATACCAAATTCCATCAAAATCGTTATTTCTCATTTGACGGTATATACAGCATGTATTTTTAATATTACCTCAAACTGTAACCAAACCAAGATTTAAGTGATGTGAACCGATATCAAAACAAATTGTTAATTTAGAATTAACTAACAGAGCGTAATTAATTTTTGAAATATTTTCGAGCAGCAATGTAATGCGTACAAGAAGAGAAAAGCGTTCTGTGACAGATGTCACGTCAACAAGTGCGACGTTTTGAATAATCACAAAGTAGTATCGCGTAACGATACATTGCGTGCTAATTAATTTTGTAAGGAAAATAATAACTCTAAATTTTATACTAAAACATAATAAAATGTGATTATTAGGGCCTTCGCTAACTGCCCTTAAAGTTTGAGGTAGTATTAAAAATACACGCTGTAGATTACCATACTTACGGGAGAGGCGCTTTATCTTCTTTCGATTGAGAAGTTGTTTTTTCTTGAAAGTTAACAGTAACGTACTTCGCTGCATTATTACTATCTTTCCTTAAAAGCTCTTCACTAAGAGTTTTTAGTTCAGCGTCAGTTGGTACATTCGAGCTCCCACTGCCACCCTGATTATGACTATTATTTACAATAGCACTCGGCAATTGAGGAGTCCCTGGACGAGATGTTGAGGAAGTTACTATTGCTGGCGTTATGGTAGGGGTTTTTGAAGACGGCTTAGCCGTTGTTAGCTTGTTTGACCCGGAAACAATGGCACTGTAGCTTACAGGTGTTTGTCCTTGAGGCAAGTTTGGCGTGGGTTGCGTTACTGGTGGCTGTAATTTAGAAGTTCCCCATGCTGTACTTGTGGAACCCTGTTTAGTCGTCCCTTGTAAGATGGAACTGTATGATGGAGCTTTTGGTGTAACCGGTCCACCGTTACTATTGCTGTTAAAAAAATTAACTAATCCCTGCACTTGACCAGGTGCCTTGTTTTGAGTGTTATCTTGAATAGGCCTTGCAGTTGTAAATCGTGGATTTACAAAGTCTCTTTTTGGAGGTGTGAGGGACGACGGCTTAGTTGTTATATGTTGCGAGGTGCTGTACGGTACTCGTGGAGACGTAGATGGCGCTACGTAATCTCTTTTTCCTGAAGATGAAGGAGAATTCTGCGGATTTGAATTTATAACAGGTTTGGCGGTACTTTGTTGGGTATTACTAGTAGATCGAGGAGAAGTCGATGGTGCAACATAGTCTCGTTTTCCTGACTGTATATTATGAAGATTGTCTGACTGGTGCTGTAAAGTGCCAGTGGCTTCATGCAGCAAGAAATCAGAATTTTGACTAAATCTGTTCTGCTTATTGTTTTCCAAACCTGAAAATACCGTCACATTAAGGGTTAGAAATTAGAGTTTTTAGACACACTTAGGATGGACTTAGGGTGGAAAACAGGTGCATAGACCTCAAATATTCCCTACGAAATGGTCAGGTATATTTCACGTCAAAAATATAACATCTATGAAGAAAGTGGCGCCTACATTTGAATCCTACTGTTTTATGGTCATACTCTAAGTGTAAATGAAAATTTTCAAACTTCATATTAATCAAAAAATTAACTTAGTGTTCTATAAAAAGTTTTTATTTAATACATGTAAGTAGTATAATTTTAAATATGTTTGTTCACTTGTCTAGATCTACATAAGTCTACTAAGTGGCTGTTTCACCATCCATTGATTAGTGTTAAGTGACGTTTAAATGTGATGCCGTCTCCGTCTATTCGAACAAAACAAATAGAGACGGCATCTCATTTACCTCAGTTAACACTAATCAATAGGTGGTGAAACAGCTCCTAAGAGTTTTAGTATGCATTGTGTATTTCTATGTATAAAAATGCAAGTAGGTACAGTCAATAAGAATTATAGTCAGTTTAAAAGGTGTTATGAAGTTATTAAGATCTTTCGTAGCTAATAAACCTCAATACAATTATTTTAAAATGCGGCCTTTGAAAATGATAAATTACCTTATTGTATTTTACGACAATGATAAGCATTGTCTACGAAAAATAAAATAAAATATGCCTTATCGAATAAATGTATATCTTCAAGAACGAGGTCAGCTTGTGAATTAAGTACCTCAGTGCAAAAAGCGATCATTATTGTTCAAACATAACTTTTCCTTATTATCTTATTTTGAGTTGCTAAAATGGTCATTGTAACTTACATATGCCAGGGCGAAAAATTAATATAGTCATAAAAATCACACAAAATAAATAACTATCCATAATTACGAGAAAATAAACTTATAGAATAAAAAAAACAACTTATTTGACAACGACTAGATTGACCACTTTGTCTGGCACTGTCTGGTACGGAGCGTACAGGAGCTTTATTCAATCCATCTCGACGTAAAACGTCACGAAATCTGATTAGCAGAGCGTCCAAGATGTTTTGTGCCACATAAGATACCATAGAGTTAAGAGTTTAAGTGATAGAATTTAAACCGTAAAGTGCATGAAATAAATGTTGTTATTCGCTTTCACCAGTACAAATGTTACTTGACGCTGTTGTTGTCGAAGTTAGGAAACAGCATAATGTTATCTATACTTACTCAAAAGTATACAGCTTCTGACATGTTTATTGTACCATAAAAAATTGCTGTTTGCCTGGATTAAAACCTAAGTATAGAGTGCTCCAAAACTATGTTATATTAAAATTGCAAAAACATCTTGAGCCTGAAAATTAAAATTTTATTCATACAGCATTGATTTTAGTTGATGCCGCAGTTGTTCAATGTATCTATGTAAGTAATTCATGGTTGCTTTGGAAATCGAAAACTTCTTTAATTTTATTTTCAAGCCGATCGGTATGTATTTGATTAAAGTTTGCTATGGCCACGCATGATGAAGTAGTTTTCTTAATTATTATTATTTAATGTCACAGATTAGAAAGATTACTATTCGTTAGTTAACTTTACTATTCATTAAAAACTACAAATCGATGGTCGATTAATAAAATTCAATTATGAGTTACATCCCTAAGCAAATACTTTTTTCATTGGGTCATTTCTGCTTCGTTCACTTCATTCATCATTCACTCAGCGGCTGTCTGTCAGTGTAGGTGTTACGTCAAAATTGTTTACTTTCTTTCAAACCGGATAAATTCGAAAATGTAATACAAAATTTTGTCCTTTTTTATAAGTAAATTATAATGGAATACTTTATATAACAAATTTTTCAAAATGACCGGCAAACTAAATTCAGTAGAGTTATGTATTTATTTCAGTGCGTGGATTACAGCTAATTGTTATATTTTATATAAGTTATTTCAGGTTCAAAATGGTAATGTATTTTGAAATAACAAGTAACTTATCATTCTTTTCGTTTGGCATATTGCCGTATTCATTTGAAAAAGATTTGCTACATTTTCTTCAAAACGTGCAGTGGGAGTTTTGAAATGCATGCATTCTCTTTATAAGTACACATTAGTTTTTAACGTAATCGCGTTTCTTACTGGTAATAAATTAATTAAACTATAAACACCACGTCAGAGTGAAGGACGGGTGTGCTATTTACATTTAATTTGACCATTTACTTTATTTCAGAAATTCTAGAAGACACTCCTGAGGAAAACTGGTCTGATTTGGAACCAGGTTGGGATTTTTTGTCGAGGTACCGAGATGTGTCAGATCTTGAATGGAAAAGCTGGAAATATTTCTTCCAAACATCCTGGTATTACTTGATGTTTCAATTCCTTATGTCTGAAAT
The DNA here is from genome assembly GCA_037349165.1 of Choristoneura rosaceana. NCBI lineage: Eukaryota > Metazoa > Arthropoda > Insecta > Lepidoptera > Tortricidae > Choristoneura > Choristoneura rosaceana. The sequence continues at coordinate 8,871,995 of JAZBNJ010000026.1, forward strand.
GATCCGTGTTATCAATAAATCATATTTGAAGTATTGGTACATAATATCAAGTGTTATTTTTATCACATCATACATGGGAATTAAGCAAATGATAATCATAACTGTTCAGCCAGTGCTGTATCTTACTATACTGTTCTCTGGAGGAGGAAAGGGCTCAATATGGTTTATTAGCGGTGCCTTGCTAGCAAGTTATAATACATTTAAATATAAACATTATTTCTGGTATCTTTTTAAAGATACTTTATATGATGAAGAAGTGTATTTGATCTTGGTGTGTATAGCGTGGATTGAGCTGAGATGCATCAGTTTCTGTATAGAGTACATTGACAGAAAAGAGAAACTAAAGACTAACTCTAAAGTTGTGAAACTGAATGACCCACCAGTCTGGGAAACAATCATAAACATGCTGAGTTACATATTTTACTTGCCATTATTGTACACGGGACCCGTAATCTTGTATGAAGATTTTGAAAGAAGTTTTCAAGTCCAAAGTGATAATATTACAACAAGACTGAGAAGATTCATTTGGGATATGGCCTTGTTTTTGCTCTACACTTTCATTTTGGATCTGGCTTTTCATTACATCTACTTTTACGCTATGCAAAATGAAATAGAGGTAAGAATATCAACTGCCTTACTTTGAAGCCAAGTAGACCAGAGAGTTATGCAGAATAAGCCTATCACATAAGCTGTCACATCAGATTAAGGGTTGCATAGAATACACCATACAAAACAACCAACTTGGAAAAAGTTCTGTTTTTACATAAAATACATCCACCATACCACTCATTAAATTTGATAAGGGTCGGGTGTAGTTCAAAAATTTGGGTACTTATGCCAGTAGTTAAAATTAGTATTAAAGTTACCATTACCATTGTGTATGGGTAATCTCACAGAATACAAGGGGCTTGGGGTAGATATGGATTGCAACTAGAGTGATTGGTCTGAGTCTGCATGTCAATGAAAGCAAACCAAAATGTTACTAAAAACTAACATTACATGAATATGTGATTAAATATTGACTGCTTGTTGCTATACTACAGTGACCTCACTTTTGTTCCATTGAAAGTTTATCGTTATATTATTTCCTCTACAGGCAATAACAGAATTACCCACAATGGCCCTTTGTGGAGGTGGCTTGTGGATGGGATTGGAATTCCATATGAAATATGTCATATCTTACGGCACAACAGCAGCTTTTGCACGACTGGATAATATGGAAGCTCCTCCAACTCCTCGGTGCATTGCTAGAGTACATGTGTATTCACAGATGTGGAGATATTTTGATGTTGGTCTTTACAAGTTCTTAGTAAAGTAAGTATGCAGAAGAGAAAAACTTTAATTTTCACTTGTAACAATTGTAAAAGAAGTATAGTTTTAGGAAGTTTTAATTCCTTTTTATATTTTCCAGATACATCTACAAACCCAGCCTGTCTATGATATCAAGATATTTAAAGATACTACCTGTGATGTTACATAAACTGACTGCATCATTTGCCACTTTTATATTTATTTTTATATGGCATGGGACAGTATGGGACGTATTTGTCTGGTCTGCTTTAAACTTCTTAGGCATTACATTAGAACACTTAGGAAAAGCAACTTCTACCACAGAGGCTTATAGATGGTTCAAGAAAGAAGTGCTGAGGTCTGATGAAATGGAGGTGCGTTTTTTGGCTTTGGTTTGCACCCCACTCCTGATTATGTCAGCAATATCAAATTTTTACTTATTTGCGGGTAGTAAGGTGGGCAATGTGTATTTTGCGTGCTTCCTTACTCCTTCAACTTGGAACTCTGTTATAGTTACTTTGTCTATGTACAGTTGTTGTCACGTATCCATAGCCTTGCAAAACGTTTCTACTAGGACTGATGTCAAAAAACCAAATGTTCACTGCAAGGCAGATTAAGGTTCCTATTTTTGTAATTTTAAGGTTTTAATTAAAAGTACAAAGTCTGTAAGTTGAAACTTGTTAGGTTTGTAGTTTTTACTACTGAAGCACTCAAATTGTTCTTTTCGCAAGAAGCGCACCATACTTATTGGTGTCTCTCTTGTTTCTCGTGAGTTAAGACGTATTTGTGAGTGGAGTGACAGAGATTTGCTTTAAATATACATATTCTGGAAGTCGTGATAGGGATCAACTCTACACAACTCGGTAACATGTATTTACCTATACAAGTCATTCACCATTGCATTTACATCATGTTATGAGACAATCACATTTCATCATCATCATCGTCAGCCAGAAGACTTCCACAGTTAAACAATGTCACAATGAACGACAACTCGTCTCCTGCTTTCACCGGTGCCAGCAACACACCATGTTGTCAGTCCACCTATTGAGATGAGAGGTCTGCCAACGCCTCAACTTCCGGTTCGTGTTGAGATCTTTTACCTAAATTACCCACCTCCAAAATGTGCCTTAATACTTTCTAAATACAAACAGTCGGCGGCACGAAAATCTAGCGGTTACCTACTGTTAATTTCTGCGCATGGGACAGTCGCTCTCGCCAATCAGCGCTTAGCTTACGTTTGCCAGCCCCGCGTATTGCTGTTCCCCGGCGTTACCTACATTTTGTACTTCTGCGCATTAACTGTCACCGCTAGGCTTTCGTGAGCTTTAGCCTGTAACTGTATCTGTATCCCAGATGAAATTTATTATTTCCCGGGATAAACTACCTAGCCTAAGTCAATCAGAAGACAGTTTTAAAAGGTTCAGTAGTTCCAGATATTACTCCTACACGTATGTATAGGGGATAATCCACTAAACCAAACCAGGTGCTAGGTATTTAGCAAAATTCGTCTAGTCTAGTCCTTTTGAGTGCAAAAATGATGTTCTCTTGGCTAGTCAGTAGGTACCCCAACTACACCCAGAAAATGATTCCAGTATTCAGTAAATGCCACCAGTAATTAATTATAAGCCGATAATTTTTTGAAGAATTTGATTTATTTTTAGAAATAAAATTTATGACACCACCTAGTCGATTATTTTATTTTGGAGAACCAATCTTGGAGTACTAACAAACACACATAAACTTTCACATTTATAACAGGTAAACCTATTAGTAGGAGTTCTTATGATTAAAGGGCGGATGATGGATGCAATATGGTGACGAAAGCATAAAATAGATAAGACTTATAAAATTTCGATTAATAATTTTTGTATAAAAATGTATACCCAACTAACAATTTGGCGATAAGATAAGCTCTATAACCGCCGTATATTAGTTCTTTTAAACTCCTTTAGCTCTAGCACGACCTAAAAATTAGCGATATAGCACGCTCTAACTCTCTTATAACTCTCTTATAGTCCGATTTTGGCACAGACCTTATCACTTCAAGTGGTATAATAGTTCTACAGCAGCGACGCATATTACCAAAGGAGATAATAAAGAGCCACAACAGCCGGAAGTTGCACCAAGGGTTCTATAAAACCTGTAGAATGTTTTCTTATATCACCTAAAGCGCTACAAAAGAGCTACAGTGGTGAAAATAAACTCTCCGCGAATAAAGGTGATAATAAAGAGCTACAATAGCCGTAACTTGCGCTAAGGGTTCTATAAAACCTGTAGAATGTTTTCTTATATCACTTAAAGCGCTACAAAAGAGCTACAGTGGTGAAAATAAACTCTTTGCGTGATACACCAGCTCTTAGTGTACACTATTGTATTCAATTTTATAGATATATTTCTATTTGGAAATTAACATGTGTCATTTTTAATAATAAAACGCGAACAGTGCTAATATTATTGTAATGGCGACGGGAAAGACGGAAAACGGTAAGTGCATTATTTTAATATCAGTTATTTTTACGTAGATACGTGAAAAACTATTGCGGTTGTAAGTTTTCTGTTATTATATATGATATTTTACATCTCAATTTTCAAGCGCCTTAGAAATATATACGTTTCGATTAAAATTTTAGACGATAAAATACTACGGTGCATTTTTTTTTTCGAAAAGTTAATTTAACGGGTTAGGTTTGCAAATGGGTGTAGTAAAGTAACTAGATCTTATATTTTTGAAGACTGTACAGTAAATTATACTTAATTTTCATGATTATGTTTGCCATTTTAAGGTTATTATTTGTAAACGAAAATGGCGTTGTTGTCTGTAACTCTTAAACATTCCGATATCTCTATACTATCACTTCGGAGCGCAAGCCTAACTAAAAAAGTCATATTTATTACTACTGTAGAACTGATAACTCTAAAATAGAGTTATTACATATCTTATTACCACTTAAAGCTCTTAAAGAGCTATACCCTAACTCCGTTATATCACTCACTCATTGAGAGTTATTAGAATTGCCACTATAACCTTTATACAGCTTTAAGATTTTCCTACAGCTTATTTAACACTAAAGGCTACATTTAGCACTAGAAGGTAAACATAACACTCTTACAGAGCGACAGCATTAAGACGCGTTAATAGACACTCCAAAAGAGCTTTCAGTGATAAAATCACCCTACAGCTGCAACTATAAGCTATAACGTGGTAGCTTATAGCTCCACTGTGCAGCTTAAAGTTATTATATTTTTCTAATTTCTATTAAATCACTTTACTATCGCCAGCTGACTAATGTATCCAATTAGATCCATAGTATCACCAAAAGCTATAAATGTAGACCTTGTAAAGCTACTCTACCACTCAAAGCTACAATACGGTCTATTCTTATCGCCAAATTGTTTGTTGGGTAGTAGGTAATTTGAGTGATTGTGATAATGTTCCTAATGTGAAGGGTGAAGTATCACTAAATACTACTACTTTATATCTGTAGATGTAAAGAGGTCTATTTGGTGAACTATGAAAGGAATGCACTGAAAATATGTATTATTAAAAAAACACGATTATTTACTAGGTACAACAATAAACTATGTTTCAATCATGCTCTCGACTTATGCAGTCATATCCATATTACGTATAACGTTCGACATGGTTTTCATGTAAATTGCATCCGTTATCCGCTCACTGCTAATGAATTACCAGAAAGTTACGGACAACACGACGGACGTGTTTTCTCAAACTCTAAATACCTAGGTACAGAACAACGCCGAAAATATTTATAAGAAAAAAAATTGTTTACCCAAGAGATGACGATGATACCTATACCTATAAGGGCTTACCTATACCTATACCTGTGAATGTCGACTCCAATTTCTTTCATCTTACTTACCATGCTTTGAAAACTCCGATCCCTAATTAATGATCTCTATACTTACTTAATTTTAAACGTCATAGCGAAAAATACTAACTGCTAAGTTGAGCACACCTCGTACATGCATTATTCGTCGTCGTACACGTACCTACAGCCACCAGCACCAATATCTGACACAAGCGTGCATAAATATCTGATACGACTATTTCTAGGGCCGGCAGGATGTGTCATATTTTTGCACGCTCCGCTGTGGCAGATATTAATGCTGGTGACTGTACCTACCTATATGTGAATATACCTATACATTATACATGGGTTAATTTTTAATTTAGTTCCGAAAAATCTATGGAGGTAAAGGTAATCTAAATTCTAATTGTTACCTAATCGATTATGCCAATTAACACGAGAGTACCAGCCTTCAGTTACTTTCTACAGGGAAATAATTTGAAAATTCATGTAGGTACGTGGGTAGGTAACTTAGGCAAAAGATATAATTTAGGGCAGAAATTAAATTGTAAGTAAATTCAGAAAAAAAGAAGTGAAACCCTCGAAATGCCAAGCAAGCTCAATTCAGTCGAGTTATTTATTTACTTCAGTGTGTGGATAGGAACTAATTGTTACGTGGGATATGGTTTACTTCAGGTTCAAAATGGTCAGTAGGTATCTGAATAATAAATTATTAATCACATCTCACATAGCTTTAAACAAGTTCAATTTAAATTTCTTATAAAGAGAAAAGGAAAGATAAACGAGCAAGTGCGTTACCGGATGGTAACTGATCATAGCTGCCCAGTCCCCGTAGACATCTCCAAGTACGGTCAAGGACTTTTCATGAGCCACCTTGGAACCATTTCACAGTAAACGTCATAGTGACATCCCATTCCCATCCTATCCCAACAAGGAAAATCGTAATGATTTTTCCTTTGAAAAGGTTCCAGTGGCTCCTTGACCGTACAAAAGAATTAATACAGATGGCGTTACCAACATTATGCGGCATCGATATAATTATTATGCGGACTCGGAATCCTTTTGGGCTCGTAATTTGTCCGGCCATCTGATCAAACTAAATTACACCTATTTATTTCAGAACTATTAGAAGACTTTCCTGAGGACAAATGGTCATATTTGGAACCAGGTTGGGATTATCTATCAAAGTACAGAGATGTATCAGATATGCAATGGAATTGTTGGAAATTTTTATTCCAAAGACTTTGGTATTACCTGATTTTCCAGTTCTTTATTTCCGAAATGATCCGTGTTGTTCACAATTCCGACTATTACTTGAAGTACTGGTACTTAATATCAAGTGTTATTTTTATCACATCATACATGGGAGTAAACCACATGATAATTATTACTGCCCATCCCTTTCTGTGCCTCTTGATCATATTCCTTGGAGGTGGAAAACGTTCGATATGGTCGATAAGCAGTGTTTTAATAGGGGCCTTCAATTTATACACTTTTACGTATGAACGAAATGTTTGGCATTTTCTGAAAGATACTTATGACGAGGAAGCGCACTTGATCTTGGTGTGTGTTGCGTGGACTGAAGTGCGATGCATCAGTTTCAGTATAGACTATATTGACAGAAAAGAGAAACTAAAGGCTTCCGAAGAACCATCAACCTGGGAAACAATCATAAACATGCTCAGTTATATTTTTTACTTGCCACTGCTGTACACTGGATCAATCATTTTATATGATGATTTCGAAAGAAGTTTTAAAGTCCAAAGATATGATATGACAACGAGATTACGAAGATTTATTTGGGATATGTTCTTATTTTTGTTGTATAGCTTCATTCTAGATTTGGCTCATCATTACATCTATTTCCGTGGAATGCAATTCGAAATACAGGTAACACTGTTAAAGATAATTTTTAGTTCCATTACTGGAAAATAGATCTGCCAATCATTTTCATTAGTACAGATTTTCTATTCTTAGGATTCCACGTTATTTTGGCTACATGCACTGACTGGATACTGATAATAAATAACACAAGTTCCTGTAGACGTACCTACAGCTAATGATAACCTTTGACCTCACCCATTTGGCCTTAAATTCAATTCATAGCTGAACGACGAAATTATATATATATACTTCCTTCACAGGAAATAATGGATTTGCCGATATTAGCCCTTTGTGGCGGCTGCTTATGGATGGGCCATGAGTTCCATACAAAACACGTGATATCCTTCGGTACCACATCAGCCTATGCTCGGTTAGACCACATGGAAGCACCACCAACCCCTAGATGCTTTGCTAGAATACATTTATATTCGCTGATGTGGAGATATTTTGATGTTGGATTATACAAGTTTCTGGTGAAGTAAGTGTACACTTTTGTTGTTTATTGATATGGACGTCAGTAAAGTAACATCTGATGAATCAACTATCTACTTATTGTTATGTTGATCGAGACTTGAAATGTATTGTTATATTTTACAGATACATTTACAAACCCAGCCTAATTGTGGTATCAAGAGATTTAAGACAACTTCCTGCAATGTTACAGAAACTGATGGCTTCATATATCTCCTTTGCATTTATTTATATATGGCACGGGACTACCTGGGACACGTTGGTATGGACCGCAAAACACGTTTTATGCTTCACATTAGAGCATTTAGGAAAAGCAACATCTACTACACAAGCTTATAAACGGTTCAAAAAAGAAGTGCTAAGGTCAGATGAAATGGAAGTGCGATTTTTGGCTCTGGTTTGTACCCCACTCTTGATATTGTCGACTACGACGACTTCTTTCTTAGTTGGAGTGGCGAACAACTATTATTCGGCGTGTCTTCTACATACTTCAATTTGGAATACTGTTTTAGTTACTTTGTTTATGTACAGCTTTTGCCAAGTATCAATAGCGTTGCAACACGTTTCTGCCCGGACTGATATCAAAGAACCAGTTGTTCATAGCAAAACACACTAAAGTTGCAGTAGGTAGAAGCAGCAGCAGAAGTGGATGCTTAAAATGATCTAGACACGGCTCTACTACCAAGGTTATAAGTGTTTAGGTAATTTTGAGCACCAAAACTGCACATCTACTTCTGCTGCTGACTGTACATTAAGCATAGACTTATGAAATATAAATAAAAAGTTATTATTGTAAAAATATGTTTAGTATATTTTACTTATTAAGCGCTCGGTTGTTTTATGCGATAAACGCTGCGTTAAACGCAATGTCATTGTGTTTGACGCACATTTGTAATTTGTATCAGATAATCTAATCACCAAAGGTTAACTGAAAGAGATCCCTTTAAGGGATAACTTCGCCTTTGTACATCTCTTTTTGTTGTTAACTGTAATTTTCATATGTTTTATGTACAATAAAGAGTTACAATACAATACAATACACCAAACTTTGTCTTACGCGTTGAGCGCAGCGGCAAGCGCATGTTTGATAATTAGATTATCTGCTGCAAATTGATGTGCGTCAAACGCAATGCGTTTATCGCATAAATGAAACAATCAAACGCTTTAAACTTAACACTAACAAGCGAATATATCACAACGCAATTAATTGGTACAAGTTAGAGCCTTTCAGCAACAAGTATGAATGTGTGTGCATAGCTTCTATAAGGTCGTTTGGGTCCCCAGCCACACCAGCGGCTTTGTGTATTTGTATCATTTCCTGTCTTGTGAAAACGTCTTTACCTAACTGATGAGCTCGCCTGGTTAAGGCATCCAGAAACTTCTTCAGCTGAAAACAATTTGCATGGATTAAAACGTTATTTCAGTCAATAAATTGTTTTATGGCTGTTAGATTTAGACTTACTTTGTTTCTGGAGCTGACACCAGATCCGTTTATTGATCGGGATAGTTGAATATTCCCAAATTCGTCGCTAAACGTATCAATAAGACTGTGTTTGACTAGACTGATGACATCATTCGCATCTTGAACAGTTGCTTCTTCTCTTAGTCCAGCCCTAGCTCGTGCCTGTTTGGAAATAGAAAAAAAATTGTCATCGATTTTTTTATCTGAAAATGATGTTCGGGTGTGTCGATCGGGATTCGAACCCGTATTTCTTGGCTATTTGCGCTAAGTATCTAACTTCACCCGAAAATATTTATTGTTTTAAAACTAAAATTTCGTTGAACAAACCTACCTACTTCCTACTGACAAAAACAAAAATTATATACTAAAGTAGGTACAGTCGTGGAGCACGAAGAATTTCGCGCAATGACCCTCACTACCTGTCTCTGTCGCTCGCGCGTGAATATTTGACGTCGCATTCTTACAAATTCATTTGTGCTAGCGCGACGGAGAATTTTCAAGCGCAAGCAAGAGACACATAATGAAAGGTCATTGTACGAAATTCTAACTGTTCCGCGATCGGACTTTAAAAGTTACTAGGTACCTATAGGTACTTGTGCCATAACATCACCTTGTAAATTACCGAGTTTTAATGCTCAAAAAATAACTTTACTAGTCCACATCGTCATAGAAATTATTTATTCTGGATACTTCTTATTTATTAATATTTTTCTACTTTCGATTGTGTTGTTAACTTGTTACCTATACCTAATGTGCCAATTTCGAAGTCATTATTGCAAACATTGCCTCTGCATAATTAAATTGCGATAATCAGTCATGCTTTAAGAATTGATTGTTACTAAGCTTATATGTATATACCTTGTTCTTTTTAACCCTTTCGTTCCGGCAAAACCATACTTACACAAAATTTACCCAGTTTTCCATATTCAGTGAATTGATACCTGCTCCTCAGTCCTGTAGGAGAGTTAACTCGTTCACAGAAATGATGCTCTTACGTCCGAAAGACGACTTAACTCGGCTACGTAAAACACTTTTCAGAGCCGGTAGACGAGATAACTCGTTGGCTTGGTACTTAGTTATTTTTCTCCATGTTGTTTGTTCAAAACGTAACTGTTTAGACACAAATGCGTAACGAATATTCTTGGGGTACACTAATAAGTTTATTTACTAGATGGCAACATTAAAATAACTGCAGCAAAAAAATATGCCTCAAGACTGGAAGCAATGTGTCCGGTTGTGCAAGTGACTGTCGATTGCCCTAATCTAGGATGTAATGTCAATTTTTTTAAGATGAGTTTACTCGTCTACCGGATCTGAGAGCACATTGCACAAGACGAGTTAACTCGTCACCCGGAACGAACGGGTTAATAAGATTAGATATTTAACGGTCAAACTTGAAAAATGCTAATGTACAAATTATTACTTCACCAAGTATTTGGTAAATGTAGAGGATAACACAATTTTCAACCTTGTTTTCCTTGACTTCGATTAGTGTTCAAGCTTTGTGTTGATATTATATAGGAGAGCAGTAGGTACGATAAGGATATGTATGATATAGATGAATTTAACTGCACGTCCTTACATACATACCAAAATAAGGATGGCAAGGCAAACAAACACTTTGTAACATCTATCTATCTCATTAAATTAAGCGACGTTGCACGAGCACGTATACAACGAACGCATATTGTTAACTTATTCATTAATTTAATTATCATCATCATAATCAGCAAGGACGTCCACTGTTGACATAGGCTTCTCCAATAAATCTCCAGTTGCTTCGGTTGCAAGTGACCAACATACACAGTGAACGTCCTACGCTACGCTGTTAACTTATTACGTACAATAATGGCATCAAGTAGGTACCTCATGAAAGCTAGCTACTTTTAACAGAGCTAAGCCCACGGCTAAGCCACAGTATATATATATATATATATATATATATAAGCTAAATCAGTAGGGAAGCTACGAACAAATCGATCGAAACGAACACACTCACGCCGACGCGCGCTCTACTCGGCCTCTAAGGGGGTCTGTGTGAGTGTGCTCGTTTCGATCGTAGCTTCGTAGCTTCCATACTGCTTTAGCTTATATATATACTGTGGCTAAACTCTAATATTAGACCGGTATCATTTTATCTTTACCTGTGTCAACCTAATACAAGCTTCCAGTTGGCGTGTTGTAATAGGCGTCCCGTCATGTTGGTGATTCTGACGTAATTCTAAATAGAAGCTTTGCAATACGTTCGCTGCGTCGTATATATATATATATATATATATATATATATATATATATATATATATATATATATATAAGCTAAATCAGTAGGGAAGCTACGAACAAATCGATCGAAACGAACACACTCACGCCGACGCGCGCTCTACTCGCCCTCTAAGGGGGTCTGTGTGAGTGTGCTCGTTTCGATCGTAGCTTCGTAGCTTCCATACTGCTTTAGCTTATATATATACTGTGGCTAAACTATAATATTAGACCGGTATCATTTTATCTTTACCTGTGTCAACCTAATACAAGCTTCTAGTTGGCGTGTTGTAATAGGCGTCCCGTCATGTTGGTGATTCTGACGTAATTCTAAATAGAAGCTTTGCAATACGTTCGCTGCGTCGTTACTCAGCTTCGGGTGTACATATCTCCTAGCATACGCGATGTATTTGCGAAGTAAAACCAAAGGCAAAGTGTCAATCACTTCACCAGGTCTTAAACGTAGTCTTTTGCTGCAATAAAACGTTATCAAGTTATACAATTATGCAGTGATGATATGAAAAGAAATTGCGAGAAACGTTGAGTTTGTATTCCAACACAGACAACTGTATGAACATTAGGGGCTGTTTCACCATCCATTGATTAGTGTTAACTGACGGTTAGATGTGTGATGCCGTCTCCGTCTATTTGAACAAAAAAATAGAGACGGCATCACATTTAACCGTCAGTTAACACTATTCAATGGATGGTGAAACAGCCCCTAAAGTTCCAAATAAAGATTAATCATACTACTAACTGTCTTGGATTTTACATTAATACAAGTATCACCATCAACAATATCCGAAAAAAGACAAGTAGGTATTACCAATATATGTGTTCTCCGTCCCTATAGTAAAATATAGTATTTTTAGGGGGGGTTTGATTGATTCAGTCAATTTATTTATTATTTTAATTTTATCGTAATTGTAATTTAATTTTTTTGTACATTTTAATGTAATATGTGTTTTATGATAATGCTGTCTGACATTGGATTTAATTTATTATCTATGAGTTATTATTTAAACAAGCACAAGTATTATAGCTTACCTTAAGGACGCATCACTGTCGCTTTGACTGGTAGTGATTGTTGTGTTCAAAGCATTTTTTGCAGAACTTTGCCGCTTGTGACCGGAATGTAATGCTAATACGTGTTCTGACAACATCGCATCAATTTTCTATAAAATAAAGCAGTACACATTTTAATAATTGTATACCTAGATGAAAAATTAGATTATATTGAATTAAATACAAGACACGAACCTCGTCTGGTTGATCTAGCAGAATGAATACAAGGTCGAATCTTGACAGCAGCGCCGAATTCAGCTTCAAATTTTCTGCTACGGTCTTGGCTCTGCAAATAGCAGTTATGAACATAAAACTACAGTGAGACTCATTCATATTAAATATATTGACCTGGACAAACTCACGTCTTAAATCGTGTTGCTCCGAGGAGGAAGGGCTACGGATTAGCACGAAATAATGTTGAGCTAAACTCGATTTAAGACTTGAGTTATTCGGGTCAATATGTTAGTCAAAGTTTTACTTTTTGTATGTATGTATGAAATTTTAAACCCCCCCGGATGTAGCCTGTAATACGAGCAAAAAAATTAGATCGTCCACGTCAAACTGAACAACATTAATTCAGCGACTTTTAAAAATAATGGAGTCTTTGAATTTTCCATTTTTCATATCTACAAATTAAATAATGCTATCAATATACACCATCCTAGAACACAATGGGGGCTATCGCGAATGAATTTTCCGCTAGAGGCGCTAGTGTAGCGTGAGGTCAACGAAATGTCAAATCTCATAGTTTTTGGGTGATCTACGCGGGTTTATTTATAATTAGAATAATTTTGTGAATATTTTGCATTATCTGATATTAATTATGGCAATTATGCGATAAGGGGCAATGAACGTCTGTAATTTGAGACAGTTTTGTCTTTCGACAACTTTTGTCCTCCCTTTTTTCCGAACAAAACGGGATTATGTAATACTGTGGTTGCTCGATATGTTTATGGCACTGTTTTACAATGTATTAAATATGATTTTAATCTAAACTTTGTTTTCACGGCCGTTATAACAGACTTTTAAAAACCTCACGCAACAGTGGCGCCATCTAGTGAGAGAAAAAACGATAGCCCTCATTGAATTAATTTATGATCAGGGTTACCTTTCCTGCCGACATTGCAATATTGTGGCAGGGGGTGTCGCCACATAATATCCATGGGACCTCACCTGTTATAGCTTCCGCCGGAAGGATTGGCTGCGGCAAGAACAGTCGCCCGCGCAGCTAAACTACAAACCACCCCTCCTTTAGCAACGCTTACGCGCCGTTGCTCCATCGCTTCTAGCAGGCTACTGTGGTGAGCTGTCATCTGTGGAAGTTTTCAGTGATAAACAGTATCAACACGTAGGAACCTCGGGATAAAATCTAACCTGTTACATTTTATCCCGATGTAAACATGGATCCCTTATGTAAAATTCCGAAATCTTAACCCCTAAGTCTGGAGAAATTAAATGTCTATTCCAAGGGTCCGATCGTTCCCGCCGTGTTGAGGGGACGCCCTCAGACTCGGTGGTGCGATGATCTTCGCAGGGTGGTTGGCAAGAGCTGGATGAGTGGTCGAGGATCGTGCTCAGTGGCGTGCCATGGGAGAGGCCTATGTCGAGCAGTGGACGAACATAGGCTGATGATGATGATGATGATGATTGCAAGGGTGTTCTTCATACGACGTAGATAAAGACCACCGTGTTCTAGAGAATACCCATCGTAATTTCGTACATTATCAGCCGGAAGACGTCCACTGCTGAACAAAGGCCTCCCCCTTAAAACGCCACAATGAACGACAACTCGCCACTTGCATCCACCGGTTTCCCGCGATTCTCACGATGCGTTACGTGTCGTACAAGACGAATAAGAGAATCTAGAAGACGGGCAGCAGCGATTTATGCATGCATTTGTTACACTACCAGCGTTCACCAAGCCGTCTGTTAAGAATCAGAATTTTATTTGTCAAAACATTGGTTTATACAGGTTTTAGGTTTACGTTTATTTTTTTCACTATGCTTTGCCTGGCGGCATACAAATAGCGTGCATTAGGTATAGCATGCAGCGTGCTCACTTATCACAATAAATACAATGTCTAACTTACAAAAACAAAGAAGTACAATTTCTATATCAAAATTAAACTTCATTATGTTATATTTGTTATTAGTTTATGTCAGTCAAGTAGTCATTTATCGAATAATATGTTTTATTTACGAGTAGATTAAATAATGAACATTTGAACAATTTGTCATAAGCTTGGATATATTATGAAAACATCCTCCCCTCCTCATAATGAAACTTATAGGTAAACCGCCTAACTGAGTCCTCGCCTGCGCGGTAACAGGGGCGCGGGGGTAGGACGACAAAGGGGACTGAAGGAGGTGCGGGCGGCTACCGGAATGAGCTGTGCTAAGAAGCGCCTGCCGCCCGCACCTCCTTCAGTCCCCTTTGTCGTCTACCCCCGCGCCCCTGTACCGCGCAGGCGAGGACTCAGTTACGCGGTTTGCCTATAATTGAGTAAAATCTATGAATTTTAATTCAGCTGCCAGATCCAAGGGTTATGCGTGCGAAGCCGAAAGTAAAGTAACTACTAGTTAATAGATTTAGGTCAATCACCTTATCCAGTTCGTCAACGCAGCAGACGCCTTTATCGGCGAGAACCAGAGCACCAGCTTCTAACGCGAAGTCCCCGCCGGCTTCGCGCCCCAACGCGACGGTCAAACCGCCTGCGGAAGCAGATGCACCGCACACGTAAACGCCTGGAAAATATAGAGCAGGGTTTCTGTAACTTTTTGCAGTGATGGACAGTTCAAAATTTAAACAATTCCACGACCACAGACAATTATTTTTTTGGAAATTTCCTTATAAATGTTAAGTAGTTTTAAAAGAAAAAAAAATTAGGTAAGTATACCTACTAGTTTAAGGCCGTCTTGCGGGAAAAAATAAATCTAGATTTAGTAGTTAATCCAGGCTTAAGCTTGACAGTTCCATACAATGTGACACTACTAAACTGAGCTTAACGCTAACTCGAGATTTATGTGTTTACTGCAAGTGGGCCTAAAGGATTTAAAAATCACGGCTAGGTTACGTTATTTTGTCTTAAAGAGTTTCCAGTGCCTAGTTTCCGACTCTCGGAGTTCTAAGTGCCTGTCTTACGAGATCCTGAATACCATTCATAGTCAAAGTAAACTCTATGATGATTCTAACCAACACGGGTAGGGTTACGTTGTCTAGCTGTACCATAGGTCTGTTGTACTCACCCCTTGGAGCAGCGTGAGCGGCGGCTTGTAACAATTGTGACTTCCCGAGCCCTGGGTCTCCGACCACCAATATGTGAGGATTGGATCTTGGTCCATTGTCATACTCAGTACCACCCATAAGCCCGAGTATAAGACCAGCTTTGACGGCCTCATGTCCGAATATTGCCGGGCAGAGCGAGTGTACCAAGAGGCGAAATACGTCCTCAGATGCGTGAATTTCCTGAAAATATATCATCGATTGAAGAATATTAGCCTTGTACAAGGATGGCAATTCGTTATTGTTGAATGTGCCTTCCTTTAAGGAAAATAATAAAAATCTGATTACGACGTTGCATTTAAGTTTTTTCACGTACGTAGTCTTTGCATTGGACAAAAATAAAATGTTATCAATCAATCAAGTAATATAACATTCCATGCCCAAATTATTTACTTTACTTTTCATAAATTGGCGAGGAAAATAATTATATTGCGGCGCTCTAGATTGATCACTTATGATACGTTATTTAATTTGCAGCGTGATTCATTCGTCCAACTGAAGGATAAAGTTTTTAAGTTTAAACTTACTTGAATGGCATAATAGTCTTTAAGGGTGAATGCAAGAGTTGGATTGCTAAGGTTTCTCTGGCTATGAATGGATACTGCTTCTATATATAACTGTAGAAGACGAGCTGCTCTCTTGCCATCTTCACCGCCTTTACTTTCTCCACGGACCTATGCAGAAAAACAATATCACTTACTTCATAGAGACTAACACCTTTACATAGAATGCAATGGGTTCTCACGATATAGGCCCGACCTAGTGTGAGAACCGCTGTTAAACCTTAGTTCTTACCTTTAGATTAATAAATTATGTAAATTCTTACGTTATGTATTTTAAAATTGGCAAATAAAATATTTTTAATTTTTTTTTTCAATGCAAATGAGGGTTTGACGAGTGAAGTATCGCTAGATGATGTTAGCATAGTGAGGTCCGTTTAACGTTTCAGTCTTGCTTGCGATTTGCCTACGAATAAATATTCTCTGGAAACGTAATTGCTAGCAATGAACGCTTCGATTGTGATTCCATTTGTAGCATTTACGCAAACAAACTAACAGCAATGACAACGTAACACTCACACTCTCTCATACACAACGTTGGCCCGCGATTGGTCCGCGTAAGAGTCGGCGCCGCCCTCTTGCGACAAGTGTGGCGGGCGATCTTACAATGCGTATGCACAACACTTTCCAGCATCGCCGAGTATGGTTTTAAATATTATTTATTACGTATGAAAGGTGAGTCCTGTGTTTGTCATATCTGAGTGGCTTCTACACCACTTCACACAACACAACGGCATATTTTTTAAATTGATTCGAGCATAAACACAATCACAAACTTGATCGAAATATTCCAGCACGACTCAAGTTTTACGGCAGAACTGGTGCGACGCTCGGTAGATATTTTAAACCCCGGCCGTCGCGGTAGACATTCCGTGGAGTGGCTTTTCGGGCTTAGTTACGTTTCCGGAGAATATTTATTCGTAGCGATTTGCTCATTTAGTTATTTAACCAATCACCAATATAACGCAAACAAAGGTTAAACGGAACTGACGATAACAACGCCATCTGGCGATATTTCGCCTGTCGGAAAACAATTTAATTCGTACATACTTGTACTATACCAGTTACAGAAAGAACATCTCCTGGACATGCCATGCCAACTAGATCTCCTTTTAATTCAATCTCCACACTTCTTGGTATAGTTCCCGAGATGCTCTGAAATTACAATCAAAAATATTACATTTGGTCCATACATTACAACATCCAGATTTTATTTCTTTGAAGTTTATTGAATGTAATCTTAAGATTACTATTTGGAGTCTTTTTCTATTTTTTTTATTTCAACTCCAAATTTTTTTTTTGTTTCTTTTACGGTCACCTGTATAGCACGCTGCACGGAATGCTGAGGACCTGGGTTTGATTCCCAGCGCTGGTCTATTTTTCTGGTTTTTCTGTGCATCCATGTTTCGGCTTGCGTTTTCGTGTGAAATATATATGAAAGTTTACCTGAGACTGTATTTCTTGGATTTTAGCCACCTGACAATCTATAGTGTTTGTGAATGGTGATGACTGCAATGGATCAAATTTTGAACCACTTTTGCAAGATTGACAGAAGTTGGGAGCTGAAAACAGTAAATAATACAAAACATTAATTACTTCACTGATTGAAGTGTTTTTTGGAGAGGTCTATATGAATGAACCTATGCTTTTTAAATTGCTCCTTCACCGAGGAGTGAAGCAGTGGTAGTGAAAGAACAAGGTAATAATTATTATGTTCTAGTACTTAATTATTACATTATGCAGTTTGTCTGTTATTAAAATCGATGACATGGTTCCTAAGAACGGATCTTCATAAGTATTATAGTTTCAGACTATTCCATACTGACCTATATGAATGTTACACCCTGTATACATGTACTAGTGATGTAACAAATATTTGCATTCGCAAAATTTCTACAAATGTTTTGCGATATGAATATCAGAAAAAAATACAATTATTAGATAATAGTAGGTTAATAAAATCAAAACAAATCAATTTCCTTACAAAAAAATAACTTAATTTCGTAATCACATTAGCGTATGCGTTCGTATAAACTCCCTAATTCTTGGAAAAAAGTACAAACGAACACACTTTGTTCGAACAAGACTGCCTTAGACAATTTGGCGCAGAACAAAAAACTAAATATTCGCATTCGCGAATGTCGGTAGCAGATGTTCGCATTCCTGAATGTTCCAAGAATGACTTTCTTTACATCACTAAATGTACACATAGTTGCGGGTGACCAAAGTAATGTTTTGAAGTTCATTGCATATTTGTCCATAGATCTATGCAAAGGAACACAGGATTCAATAAATTACCCATATATCTACCAGGTTGAACATGACTCTCACCTGTGAATATGCCTTGTGGTTGTACTACAGCTTGCACGCTATGACAGCTAGTGCATTCAAATGCCATGCTTGTACAAGTAAGCCCAACACTACCTACTCGGATGACCGTGCCTTTGATAGTGACCAATTTGCCTGAAACATAAGTATAAAACTAAAAAAAACTAGCACAAAATTTACATAATTGCAAAAAAATATTTACTAAAGATATTAAAATTTACCAAAATAATTGACTTTCAGATTCGAGAGTGGTATAACTGGCTGATGATTCAGAATTCTTACTTTTATCTTAGATTCACATTTGAGACTCTGAAATAGAAAATTTTTACCATATAATAAAGGTTACTTGAGTTCAGAATTTAATTTACGGAATGTTACATAGTACATTCACATAATCCTACAGCTGATTACTTAAATTAAATTACAGCTAAATGGGCTCATACTTAATAGTTTAGCTCAGTTCCATAGAGGTTGCATACTTCCAAATTTATAAGTGAAAAAATCTACCTCATGTAAACTATATTCCAGCAGTGGTAATGTAAGTTCCGGCTTCTCGAATATATCCGAATTGAATGTTGGCCAGCTACTAATAAATTCTGTGTCATTTAGTAAAGTTTGTACATCTAAAGGCACACTTCGAGTTTGGTCAATCTTCTCCAAATCAAACATATTCCTATTCTTCTCAATGAATGCCTTAAAACAGTTTATGTGATCAGTGAATTCCGCGTTAGTTTGGTCTGAAAACACACTTTGTAGTTCAATGAATATATTCTTGAATAAGTCATTTCATAACTGTTTTCACATTTGTTACATACCTTGTGAAGGTAAGTATAGGTTCCAGACATTGTTTCCAGCGTTTATCGGAACTATGATGGGCAACTGGTTAGCCGGTGCTCTTGAAGTGCTTGTAGTAGTGTTAGGCCGTGTAGAAGAGTTATGCACACTTTGGTTATCAGAATTACTGGAGTTTTGCTGGTTGCGGGATCGATACCAATTATTTTTATAACGGCCTCTCCAGTTGCGACGCATTTTTAAAATAGCAAAAAGAGTAATTGCGTGGAATATTTTTAATTTCCAGACTTTCCCGCTGAAATCTGCAGACTGATTATTACACATCGAAATAGTAAGTACTCTGGAATGAACACTCCAAAAACAGACGAGCAAAAACCGACCTAAAAGACATAGACATAAGAACTAATGGGCTCCGGTCCGGGTGAAATAGCAAGCACGGAGTCAGTGTGTCCCTCTCTAACTATTGCCAGGAAATAAATAATAAATAATTAGTAAATTTTAGTTTCGTGAGTGTTGTCTTTTAAAAATATTAAATAAAAATTTATACATTTATAATAAGCAATAATTACACGATTTAATATTTTTTTAATGAAATAAGCTTTAGATCTTTTTTCACGAGCTAATTTTAACTTGATGGTAGGTTTTATTAATTTCTCAATGGCCACACCAAACAGTAAGATGGTAGCTTCGTTATTGAGACTAGGGTGACAATCTTTTCACGATGTATCCAAATGGCTAATATGTAATATTTATTATAATAGTGTAATATATATGTATTGTCACTTAGTCTTCATTCATTTATTAACCTAAATGATAGAGCATCTAATATCGGACGTTTTTTGCAATATCGGTATTTTTTCAATACCGAAAATTCAAATACCGATATTCCGGTATTTTGGTATTTTTTCGATATTCGTATTACTAAAGTAAAATGAATGAGTTTCGCACTTCCAAAACCTTTCCGGTTCCGACAATCTTAAGTACGAGTAGGTAGCTAAGATTATTTCAAAAATGTCTAAGATTATATTAATGAAATAAGTATTAATGCATTTGTGACTTGCAACGTTTGAGTGTTGCGACTCTATTTAATAACAAAATAATTGGTATTTAGAGATCAATATCGAAATACCGGTATTATACAATGTTAATACCGGTTTTGCCAATATCATAAGTTTTACCTATAGAAAAGTGAATACTTATGTTACTAGCACCGACGTACAAACCTAAAATTTATTTGCTCTAGTCTCTACAAGCCGTATCATAAGGACTTGGTATACAAGTAATAAAAATTCCGGTTATTGCTACTGTTACGTTCGTGGGGTGGGTTCGTGATTGAAAAGCACTTTTAACACCGATGAATAAGAGTAGGATTTATTTTCACACTGTTACTTAACTTTACAAAACACTTAAAAACAGTTCACAGTAATTTCGCACTCAAAAACTCACTTACAAGTCGCTTTGATTCTCTTCGATGTTTATCGCTCGGTATCGCATTCGAAACTGTCTCCGCCGCAACCTCGCCCGGCTTATATACCCCCGGTGAATCGGTCCACAAAGTTCGAGAACAGTCCAGCTAGGACGTCATACCTACATCTCGAATGTTCCTGAAACGAGTAGAGTGTCTGTCTCTTTCATGTGCTATCTCTCTCACACAGTTACTAGAATGTTCCGGAAACAGGATCATCAGTCTGTTTCTCTCACACATATAGGCTATCCTTGTCACACACCTTCTCGAATGTTCTCAGTATAGCTGTCTCTTTCTAATCGTGCTATCTCTTTCACTCCTATTGAAAATTTCGCCATATACTGAAATGTAGTTCAAAGGCCCATAAGGGGTCCTGAAAACGCCTGAAAACGGGTTTTCAGGTTATGGCGTCATCGGATAGAGGGTGGCCTGAAACGGACTGAAAACATGTTTCAGGCGCCTGAAAACGACGGTAACTTGGGTGAAATTTTGATAAACTAATATGTGATAGAGCGTCCTCTGAAACGGCCTGAAACAGTATTCCAGCCTGCTGAAAACGCCTCCAATGGGTCGAAAAGCACGATTAAAGTTTCCACCTAACCCACCGCCGTAACACTGCCCCCTCCTAAGACATGCTCGTCCCGAGCATCATTAGATCCATGGTATTTGGCCAATCGATCAACATGAACAATCTTACAGGGGCTACGCGCGTTACGCTGTATTCGGTATGTGACATCGTTGATCCTAGTGACTACTTTGTACGGCCCTTCCCAACTCGGTGATAATTTCGGGGACTTCCCTTTTTTTCGCATAGGGTTATGTAGCCACACCAACGATCCTTCCTCAAATCTCGTCTGGTTAGACTTCCGGTCATATCTGGTCTTCATCTTTTCGCTGGCCTGCAGTCCGTGTTCACGAACATGATTGTGAACACCATCAATCCGGTTTCGCAGTTCACTTGCATATTCTGAAATCGTCTTTGGTGCATCTGGAGGTCGTCCTGTCAGTAGATCCGCAGGTAACCGCAGTTCTCTTCCAAAATTAGCACACGCAGGTGTCACGGCCGTACTTTCGTGAACTGCGGTCCGATACGACATTAAAAAGAGTGGAATATGCCTGTCCCAATCTTTTTGATGGCTGTCAACTACTTTGGCCAAATGTCGTTCCAGAGTCTGATTGAACCTCTCGACCATCCCGTCTGACTGTGGATGATAGGACGTAGTCCGAGTTTTATGAATTCCCATGACTCGGCAAGTCTCCTGAAACACCAGAGATTCAAAGTTTCTTCCCTGATCGCTGTGGATCTCAAGAGGTACTCCATACCGACAAAATACTTCAGCCACTACCGTTTCCGCTACTGTGACTGCCTCTTGATTTGGAATGGCAAACACTTCAGGCCATTTGGTGAAATAGTCCATGACCACAAGGATGTACTTGTTTCCGCGGTCAGAGATCGGGAACGGCCCTGCGACGTCCAAAGCAATTCTTTCCCAAGGTGCCCCCACATTATAAACTTTAAGCGCACCTCTACTGCGTGTATGTGGCCCCTTGACCGACGAGCAGCTAGTACACTTCCTACACCAGTCTTCCACGTCTTCCCGACAGTGTATCCAGTAAAATCGTTGTCGAATCTTCATCAGAGTCCTTTTTACTCCTAGATGCCCGCCGGAAATGCCATCATGAAAGGATCTTAAAACATCGCTAACTCTCTTCCTTGGTACGACCACTTGAAGGTGAGCATCCTTTCCGTTCGCTGACTCCCATTTTCTACACAGTACGCCATTGTGCATAATCAGACTTTCCCATTGCGCCCAGTAGCTCTTGGTCACTGTACTCATCGGAGCTACTTCACACCACTTTGGTTTGGGCATTCCACCGTTAATCCAGTCGTAAATGGGTTTTATGTCACGATCTTCCTGTTGAGCTTCTTGCATGACAGCGTCACTCCATTCCTCGCTAACAGTGTCGGTCCTCAGCATCTTCACGCAGTCCTTATCCTCTTGTCTTAAACAGTGTTTGCAGTCATCCGGACATGGCACTCCGCCAATTTCTCCTTTGACAGCCAGACTGTTCCCGTTGTTCGCCTGGGAGATCATAACTGGGACATTTTGACCACCAGCCAGCACTCGTCCCATAGTCCTGGCTTTTACTCGTTTCCCCTGCTGCTGCCGTTCTGGATTACCAGAGCTTGCTGGCCTGTCCATTTGGTCCGAGTCTCGTCGCCTCCAATGTCTTTTCGGGCAGCCAAATTGCATGTGTCCTCGTTCTCCGCAGTTGTAACATCGAGGTCCCGTTTCTCGAGGTGGAGCAATCGGCTCCCTGGCAGTGACTTCGCGTACCCTGAAGGATTTTGTTGGGTCTTGGCGTACAGCTTCCACCTCGAGAGCATGGGCAAGCGCATCCTTCAAACTCCCATGGTGACCCAGTCGTACAGCAGCCCTCACTTCAAAGTCTCGAATCCCATCTATGAATGTCTGCACTAGCATTCCATCCGTAAAAGAGGATGAATCTCGGTATGCTTTTTGGACCAGTTTCTCTATTTCTAGGGCCCACTTTTGTAATGACTCATTACGACCCTGGGTCCTATCCTTCAGTTGAGCTCTGTAGACGTGCTCTAGATGACTGTCACCGAAGCGTGCTTCTAAAGCTTCCAGGAGACGGTCATATGTCTTATCCTTTCCCAACGTTTCCAAGATACTGAGAGCTTCATCCCGTAGCGCCAAACTCAGTGCCGTTTTTGCATAATCCTTGCTCCAGCCATTTGTTTCCGCAACCAACTCGAATTGGTGCTTGTATGCGGCCCATGAAGAGGTACCATCAAATGGTGGTAACTTTAACTTTTCACCTCCTGTGGCTGGTGCATCCGATAAACTGGTGGTGCCGTTGGCCACTTTAATTTCCAACTTCTGGAGGCGATTCTCGTGGCCTTCTACCTTTTCGTTGACACCGTTGAGGCGCTGTTCGTGATTTTCGACTTTAATGTCAACTGCCACAATTTTATCCTGGACCTCAGCCATCTCCTTTTTCCATTCTGCGGTTGCGTCGTGTACCTCACGGAGGAGTTTGAACTGGTTCTTTTGTTCCTCCTGTAGAATCCTAGCATGTTCCTCCTGCCTTCTAGCTTGTTCTTTCAGGAGGACCAGAATCGCGTTGACGTCTATTTCCGGCTTTGGGGATACTGCCGCCGCTGTATCTGATGCTGCGGCGGTGTCTGTAGGGTCCCCAGCTGCGGCGCGGCTTCGGGTCTGCATCCTCTCCTTCTCTTCTTCTCGCGGAGTAAGCGGCATTTTCAATCCCACTTCTGACACCAAATGTTACGTTCGTGGGGTGGGTTCGTGATTGAAAAGCACTTTTAACACCGATGAATAAGAGTAGGATTTATTTTCACACTGTTACTTAACTTTACAAAACACTTAAAAACAGTTCACAGTAATTTCGCACTCAAAAACTCACTTACAAGTCGCTTTGATTCTCTTCGATGTTTATCGCTCGGTATCGCATTCGAAACTGTCTCCGCCGCAACCTCGCCCGGCTTATATACCCCCGGTGAATCGGTCCACAAAGTTCGAGAACAGTCCAGCTAGGACGTCATACCTACATCTCGAATGTTCCTGAAACGAGTAGAGTGTCTGTCTCTTTCATGTGCTATCTCTCTCACACAGTTACTAGAATGTTCCGGAAACAGGATCATCAGTCTGTTTCTCTCACACATATAGGCTATCCTTGTCACACACCTTCTCGAATGTTCTCAGTATAGCTGTCTCTTTCTAATCGTGCTATCTCTTTCACTCCTATTGAAAATTTCGCCATATACTGAAATGTAGTTCAAAGGCCCATAAGGGGTCCTGAAAACGCCTGAAAACGGGTTTTCAGGTTATGGCGTCATCGGATAGAGGGTGGCCTGAAACGGACTGAAAACATGTTTCAGGCGCCTGAAAACGACGGTAACTTGGGTGAAATTTTGATAAACTAATATGTGATAGAGCGTCCTCTGAAACGGCCTGAAACAGTATTCCAGCCTGCTGAAAACGCCTCCAATGGGTCGAAAAGCACGATTAAAGTTTCCACCTAACCCACCGCCGTAACACTACTAAGTATATTTTTCTGACAAAGAAGTACTAGGAGGAAGGAATGTCTCATTAATTGCATAAAATTATGGTCATACTAATAGAGTGAGATAAAATAACCCTGTGGTAGCTATCTCTATCGGCAAAATGACGGACCGTGATTCCTGCACAGTGCACATTCCAGGTACTTACTATTTCGATGATTACTTGTATTGTGTTTGTTGATTTGTATAGATTTCTCTAGCGCAGAAATGTCGACCGAGTGCACCAAGTCAACAAATCCGTCCGCTCCGTACGGCTCGATTCTGTTGCATGCAGTGCATGGACGCGCTACTCTGGCTAGTTTACACTCTTGCTTCACAAAGTCAAAGTGGTCGCGGCGCGGTCACACACTAACTATACAACTAAAATGAAACAGAATAACGATATAAGTACTAATAAAAATAAAGTAATAATACAGATGCTTACAGAAGATGACGACAGCCCCAGAAAGGACAAGAAGCGACCGGCTTTCCATCGCGCCGCGGGCGCTCTGCGGGTGGCTGCGGCAGCGGCTGTTGAAGTACCTGTCTACTTCCACCGAGGGCTAATTAACTAAAACGGATTTTAATTACGTCCAGTAATGAAGTTAGCAGCTTTTAAAATCTATTGGCGTGTCCGCGATTTATAGCTCAGTGATAGGATACTTAAGTCGGTTAGCACACGTTAAAGACTCAATATTGTTTTTTTAGTGCAGGCAGAGGTTCCCAAACTTATTTCATCTAACGCCCACTTTAGAAATCAGTTATTTTGTAGCGCCCCTCATTTTTTTTCAGCTTAAAACCCTCAATAACATAATATTAGTCTCGCCTAATAAAAGCACAAAGGTGAAGATTTTTTCTGGGTCCCCTTACCACCCCCACTCTAGGCCTCCAGCGCCCACAAGAGGTGTTATCGTATCGCCCACTTTGGGAAAGATTGTTTTAGTGTGATTGAAAATTTCGAACTTCATAGAATACGGTTTCATTATAAGTATCCGAAGTATAGCCTACGTGCGGTACGGAAGTATAGCGGAGACCGTTAATGTTTTATGGCAATTATTTTACGTTCATAAAAGGTAAATAAACTATAAACCTAGAAATAAATTAAGATTTAGTCTGTTCAAGCATAGTAAAATAGATTTTACTATGGTTCAAGTATTGCTTTCAATTTTACTTACCGATTTTATCAATCGGAATCGCGTAGGCTGGACTTCACTAGTGACCGAATGATTGCGATTTAAAACGAATAGAATGAATGAATATCAAGTGCGCAGCTGCAGCTGCTACCATCGAAATAGTAAGTACCTGGAATGAACACTCCAAAAACAGACGAGCAAAAACCGACCCAAAGTCCATTGACATAAGAACTAAGGGCCTCCGGTCCTTGTGAAATAGCTAGCACGGAGTCAGTGTGTCCCTCTCTAACTATTGCCAGTTTATAAATAATAAGTAATTAGTAAATTTCTGTTTCGTGAGCGTTGTCCTAAAAAAATATTGAATAAAAGTTTATTTATTTTTAATAAGCAAAAATTACACGATAAAATTATGTTTTTTTAAGACATACTTCAAATATTTTTACACGAGCTAGTTTCAACTTGATGGTAGGTTCTCTTGATTTCTCAATGGCAGCACCAAACAATATTCCTAGCTCCCTATTTCAAAAACCGGTAACGTTATCTGTCAATAGTGTTGATTTTATTTGTTTCTCAGTTTTATAAATTCTAAAAATGGTGAAAAGATGTTGCGTCAAAGGTTGTGGAAATGAATCATTTTCAGGCTGTGGTGTATCTTTTCACAGGCAAGCAAAAACAAGATAAAACCATGAAATTATGTTCGTTATTGAGACTAGGGTGACAATATTAAATGATATTGTAACGAATAACTTATCACGGATAGTGCCGGGGAAGTTGTAGAAAAAAAAAAAGAAGGCAGCAACAGGGCAGACAGGTAATATTTATTTAAAACAATAATAAAAGGGCACCTGCGGACAAACAGACGCGGTCTACTTAAGATACTTAATCGAAAAGGTATGCTTTGACACTGTATCAATAATTATAAAAATACATAGTTAATCAACTTACGTTTCCGTGCCCAGTTCTTTATGTTATACAATTCAAAAGCACTGAAGTCCAGCAGTATTAAAAGCTAATGAACTTATGAAACTTCACTAATGCACTGCACAATTATTTGTTGGATAAGGATAAAACCTTCGTTCGTATAGGAGTAGTAAATTATAAGATCCCTTTTAGGGATAAGTTCGCCTTTGTACTCTTTTGATTTATTGTTTTCATTTTGTATTACTTTGTGTTTTATGTACAATAAAGTATTTACATACATACATACATAAGCTAGTTATGGAGTTTTTAGGAGATTTATAGGATCAAGGATAAAAGACAGGTAGGTATCTGTTCAACTCGGAGGCTCTGCATTAAATGGCTACTTGACGTAAATCGAACAGGTGTAGAATTTAGACAAGGAAATTTGAATTTAAATGTTATTTTTAACCGACTTCAAAAAAAGGAGGAGGTTATCTATTCGGTTGTATTTTTTAGGGTTCCGGAGCCAAAATGGCAAAAACGGAACCCTTATAGTTTCGCCATGTCTGTCTGTCTGTCTGTCTGTCTGTCTGTCCGTCCGCGGCTTTGCTCAGGGACTATCAAAGAATGTTGAGTCTTAAGTTTGAGTCTTAAGTTTTATAATTAATATTCCTTATACGTTAGTGGGTACAAGTCAACGGCCAAGTCACACAACATTAACTATAATAATAAAGATATCGCAGTAAGGAACCCTAGACTTGGCCCGACTTCGTCTAGATTTCATTACTTTTTAGAGATAAACAAGCAGCTCTATCGAGACTTGGCTAGTTTTTTACAGAATGTTTTTGGTGGGATTTCACTTCTTTTTGTAGAAACGTGGGCTTATTGATTTATTTTATTAGATTTTGTTATTTGACAGTTTTTTTCATTAGTTTTTTTTTCATGTACTGAATATCTAGATATTCGATTATCCTAGATTTTATAGTTTCCTTTATGTGGCCATTAAACCCTAACTCTGTACCAAATTTCAGCTCTCTGAGTTTATGGGAAGTACTTGTTCTATTTTGATGATCATGATCTATTTTAATGATCATCAGTGAGTGAGTGTCATGTGATTATAGTTTACTGGATGACGAAAATTTCTGCGTTCTGGTCTTATCCAGAGAGAAAATATATGTAATATAAATGTATATAAATATAAATATATGTTACTTATGTTACTACCACGTACATACCTAAAATCTATTTGCTCTAGTCTCTACCAGCCGTATCATAGTCTTTATTATACAAGTAATAAAAATTCTGGTTATTGCTACTTAGTTTTATTTTTCTGACAAAGGAGTACTAGGAGTATCGGAAGGAATGTCTCATTAGTTGCATAAAATTGTGGTCATACTAATAGAGTGAGATAAAATAACCCTGTGGTAGCTATCTCTATCACCAGGTTTTCGGCTCGCTATTCCTGTACAGTGCACCTTCCAGGTACTTACTACTTCCATGGCTGCTACCATCGAAATAGTAAGTACTCTGGAATGAACACTCCAAAAACTGACGAGCAAAAACCGACCTAAAAGACATAGACATAAGAACTAATGGGCTCCGGTCCGGGTGAAATAGCAAGCACGGAGTCAGTGTGTCCCTCTCTAACTATTGCCAGGAAATAAATAATAAATAATTAGTAAATTTTAGTTTCGTGAGTGTTGTCTTTTAAAAATATTAAATAAAAATTTATACATTTATAATAAGCAATAATTACACGATTTAATATTTTTTTAATGAAATAAGCTTTAGATCTTTTTTCACGAGCTAATTTTAACTTGATGGTAGGTTTTATTAATTTCTCAATGGCCACACCAAACAGTAAGATGGTAGCTTCGTTATTGAGACTAGGGTGACAATCTTTTCACGATGTATCCAAATGGCTAATATGTAATATTTATTATTTATTATAATATAATATTTTATACCCATCAGACGTATTGTCTAATACGAATGATACATACATGCATAACATAATAATTCTACTACATTATATTATATTATATTATTATTATAAATTTTGAAAATTTCCAGGGGAATTTGGAAAAATCCCGAAAATTTCAATTATAACTACCAGATCGATTCAGTTTACGCATGCGAAGACGCTGGTAAAAGTTAATAAATAATGAATAAGTAAATAATAGTGTAATATATATGTATTGTCACTTAGTCTTCATTAATTTATTAACCTAAATGATAGAGCATTAATATCGGTCATTTTTTGCAATATCGGTATTTTTTCAATACCGAAAATTCAAATACCGATATTCCGGTATTTTGGTATTTTTTCGATATTCGTATTACTAAAGTAAAATGAATGAGTTTCGCACTTCCAAAACCTTTCCGGTTCCGACAATTTTAAGTACGTGTAGGTAGCTAAGATTATTTCAAAAATGTCTAAGATTATATTAATGAAATAAGTATTTATGCATTTGTGACTTGCAACTTTTGAATGTTGCGACTCTATTTAATAACAAAATAATTGGTATTTAGAGATCAATATCGAAATACGGGTATTATACAATGTCAATACCGGTTTTGCCAATATCATAAGTTTTACCTATAGAAAAGTGAATACTTATGTTACTAGCACCGACGTACAAACCTAAAATTTATTTGCTCTAGTCTCTACCAGCCGTATCATAAGGATTTGGTATACAAGTAATAAAAATTCTGGTTATTGCTACTTAGTATATTTTTCTGACACAGAAGTACAAGGAGTAAGGAATGTCTCATTAATTGCATAAAATTATGGTCATACTAATAGAGTGAGATAAAATAACCCTGTGGTAGCTATCTCTATCGGCAAAATGACGGACCGTGATTCCTGCACAGTGCACCTTCCAGGTACTTACTATTTCGATGTTATTACATTTTAGTTTTGACATGACAAAATTGACAGATCGACACGCCCTAAGAAAAAGTGTGTATCTGCCCGATACTTAGTTATGCGACTATTGCATTTTCGTACTCTACGGTATCGACTTTATCGTTTACATTAATAAAAACAACAAAAAAGTGGTTAGAACATATTTTTTCCCAAACGTATAACTAACTATTTGCATAAATTGCTAAAAAAAATCCAGAGCAAAACTTAATATTTGCCTCTTATTCAATATTACGCGGGAACGCACCGAGCGTAACACGTGTGCATTTGCCATATACAGATGACTTAATATTAAGGCAGTCATTAAGATAAACGTGTATCTACCACTACCAGTCTTTATCTTTAGAAAGGCTGTACAATATCTGTCACTTGACTAATCTAGTGTAAAATATGTAACTCATAATATATGTCTATCTGGCATAAACAGTTTCGTCGAAGTTAAATATACGTATAACAAGTATGTATCTGCCACTTACACGTCGAAAATAACGTGAAAATAACAACATATTATCACGTAAAAGTGTATAACTGTCATAATTAAGAAACTAACGTATTTAAAAATCTATAAAAAATCATAAAAATACATTGTTACAATATTGTACTCCATGCCAAATTTCAATCTTCTGGCATATAAAGTTACCACGCAATTGCGATTTTAAATTTATAGAAACTTTAAAACGCTCTCCTGTAAAATTTGGTTTTTGTAGATACACACTTTTTCTTAGGGTGTGTCGAGATGACAGGTGCAGGTAGAGGGTTGAGAAAGTAATCCGAATTTGACAGTTAAAGTGATCACCTGCGCCATCTGTTAGTTGTCTTCCGTACTGTTTATATAGAAGTCGTGCATTTTGCCTCGCCGTTTTAAAAATAATAATAAGAATAATAAGAGTAGTATAATACACAGGGAAAAGGGCTCGGGCTCTCTCGGCTCATTCATGCAGACGATTTTGAAGCGCCGTCTACATTTCTTAACAAGTACCATTGTTGTCTGTATATATTTATCCCACCAAAAACATAAATGTAAAAAAGGAGAGCCAAGATCAATACAAAAATTATGCTAAGCTGCGGGCTTCGCCGCAATAAGAATGAAGATCTAAATGAGTGCCAAGTTCCATGCAAAATCCAAATATGTATTTATAGGAACAAAATAACATTATGAACAAGTATTAAACTCTTATTTCTTTACTTTATTGGATACCTATAACAATTGCTGTTATTTAAAAATGTGAGATCTTAAAGTAGGTTAGATTTGACGTATGATTGTAACTTAGCCATCTAGTTCCTTGTGGCGCTCGAATAGACTCCGTTGCTACACAAAAAAATATTTGTAACGACTGAGCGGATTCAATTATGTGACTTTTATATTAGAAATTTTAAGATTATCAATTTCGAAAATAAAGTTCATTTTTGCGGTATTATCAACGACAGAATATTATTGAATTGAATAAATAGAATTTTGTGATGTCAAACTTACAGCGACATCTATCTGAAAAAAATAACAACAATCTGTTTTATTTTACGTTGAACAAAGGAGAGATGGCGGGGCTATCGACGTGAATTAGTACGATTTCAGCAACTGTCCCCCCTCTTATAATACCTCTGTGGTCACATGTCAATGGTATTTTTTTCATGGGGATTGAACCCATACAGCATGTGGTCTAGTTTTCCAAATTTTTTGAACATTCCAATGTAAAAAATCCAACAGTGCTCAGTAATTAAAGGTAAAAAAAAAGAGTATTGTCAAGAGGGTGCCATTGTTCTTATTTATATGGCAATAGTTCAGTATAGTCGGAACCTTTGTTTGAAACTATCGTGGTGAACAAATGGGTTTCAATTTCTGTTATTTGAGCAGTTTTTTAACAGACGTTGAAAAACTCTCCAGCGAATTAGGCAGCGTGTAAAATCAGCTTTACTTTAGGTTCTTTATGTAGGTAGACTCAAGAGGGCCTGCTCCAAAATTCGAAAGTCGAAGTTCGTATCGTAACGTCCCTCTCACTCTTGTATTAAATAGTATAAGTGTCAGAGAGACGGAACGCCACGAACTTCGATTTAGATTTTCGGAGTAGCCCCGCTGATCAGCTGGGCTACTACGAAACTCGAAACTCGAAGTTCGTATCGTACCGTCCCTCTCGTTCTCGTATTAAATAGTATAAGTGTCAGAGGGATCGCATGACACGAACTTCGAGTTTCGCGTTTCGTAGTATAGTAGCCCAGCAGCAGCGAAAAGTCTGGTTGAATACCATAGATAGACCATAGTAATGAATGAAATCACAGAGTGCATTTTTAAAATGAAATTCTCTTTGGAAGCTAGGTGCCCGTCGTTCATAATTCGAATTTGAAAAAAATAAATTGTTTCGTTTATTTGAATTTCGATAGAAATATTTATACGTGTGTCTGACATTCACGTCAGCGCGTTGTGTAGAGAAGCTTCTTCGCTGTGCTGTTGTTATTTTTATTGTTTTGTTACTTTAAAAGTAATTTGTTGAAGTCATGGCTGATGAGGGCGAGTCCCCAAAGGTGGAGGGTGGTGAAGGCGGAGATGATGCTGAAAAACAAAAAGCAGCCGATGAGGCAGCTGGTAAGATCGAAGATATTACAAGGAGGATGTCGCGGAAGCAATCCATGTTCCAGAAGCAGGCGCCGCCGACTGATACTGAGCGCGTCGAAGTGGATCGGACGGCACTCGAGGCTATTCTCGACGTCAGCTCCCGTTTGAAGGATATTCAGAAGAAAAGTAAATTATCAATGAGCGCTTTGGCATTGGGCCACGAGTCTTATAAAGACAAACAAGTAAATAACCTTTCGGATTAGATATGAATGTTTTATTAAAGTAATTTCTTGGTACTGAATTATGAATTGACTTTTATTTTGTAGGCTAAGGCAAAGGAGGCTCGTAACAATCGCATGGGAGGCCTGAAAACTCAGCACAGGTTTTTACTTGAGAATGCAGCCGCTATCTTGAATAAGACCAATGAATATGTGCTGGTTAGTGAGTTTTTTCTTTAAGTAGGTACTAATTTACTAGTAAATCTCATCCAGACATTACATAGGTACCTACAAGTAGGTACATACTAATATGAATAAGTGCGATGGTACCAAAGTTAATTTCAGAAAATTCTCACTGATTTAGGTCTTGAATCTTATTACATAAATGGGCTAATCCCTATGTACCTAAGTGTAGCTATAGGTGTAGTTAGGTAAGTACATATTTCCTTCCTTAGGGCCAGTTCAGACTGACCGCATGCCAACAATCGTGTAACTTTAAACTTTATCTAATAAAGTGCCTAATACCTACCTCGTGTTTTCACCAGTTTCTAAGCTGGAATCTGTTTGTCATGTGTAGGTCACGCAATTCACGCATTTTATATGCCTTAAGGCCGAGGCCGCACTACGGTAAAACCGCCGCGGTTTTTAATCGCGTGACTTTTATACAACGACGCTTGAAAGGAGAAATAAAGTTTACTGTATGTATATACTTGCCTCAAAAAATATCGCTTAGTCAATTTCTCCTTTCAAGCGTTATAAGTAAACTTAAAACCGCCAGTGGTGCGGCCGCTTGCATTAGTTTCCTTCATTCACAAAGTCACGCGGGTGAAAATCGCGGCGGTTTAGCCGTAGTGCGGCTTGCCTATCGCAATGTGCGATTATGCGACTTGCACGATCTTTATTGCAGGCATTATACTGCGAAAATAATAACAATAACGACCTGCACGCACTATGCGGCGAACCGCGCGGTTTTAGCGCACCGTCTCTTTCTCAAGCGATATTTTGAAGAGGGACGGCACGCTCAAACCACGCGGCTAGACGCGTAGTGCGTACGGGGTCTAATAGTAATTTTCTCTGTGTACCTGTTTTCTGTATCGCTTACTATTTCTGGTGTACAATAAAGAGTATTTGCATTGTTATTGTATTGTACGAAGTGCAAAATTCGAACTTCATGTCTTGCTATCCCGCGGACGCTTATATTAAGTATTTAGAAAGAAAGAAAACTACTACTTACGAACGTTGAATAAATGATTTCTTTCTTTCTTTCTTTTAGAGGAACTTCGATTTTCGAATTTAATGGTCTAAATTGGGCTGAAAATGTCGCCGTGGATTTGCTCATAGGCTTTTGCTAGCTTGCTTTTTTAAAACACTTCCACAAGGCAATTTTTGCTTTTGCTAATTTCAGGAAGGTGTGTTTGACGCCGACGTTCATATAGACTTGATGGACAGTGCTGTCGCTGAAGGAGGCCGCAATTGTATAGTACTCTGTGATGCATTATTACCGCCATTGAAAATGGGTTATTACTTGATGTTTTAATGTTTATACTTAGACCTAAGAACTCCCTTCT
This sequence comes from Choristoneura rosaceana, assembly GCA_037349165.1. Taxonomy (NCBI): domain Eukaryota; kingdom Metazoa; phylum Arthropoda; class Insecta; order Lepidoptera; family Tortricidae; genus Choristoneura; species Choristoneura rosaceana. Next base: position 8,906,070 of record JAZBNJ010000026.1, read on the forward strand.
TACCTGCACACTCTGATATCAGCGCTGCACTAAATAAAAGCCACATAATTTACATCCAATCTACATTACTCTACAGGGATCAGCTTATATCTTAGTTCGCAGAAAGATAGATAAGCACTTGGTGACTCAAATAGATATGCATAGTAGTAATAGGTAAAGTCGAGGAAACTGAATCAGGTACCATGATGGAACCTTTTCATTTCAGTTTCATTATGATTTCTTAGGAAAGTGTAGGTACCTATGGGTTATCAATATGGTATTATATAGTAGCACAAAGGTACGCAATTCAGTTTCTTTGATTGTATGCGTTTGACCACAAACTCGTACGAAGCTAAGCAGGTTAGGCAGTCTAAAACGGAGTCCGCTTGCGACTCTTGCCAGAGTTGCCAGACGGTTGTGATAACACGGGGTTTCCACGTTACGTGGTAAATCACTCGAGTAAACATCCCGGCCCCTAAAATAACCGTCACATGTCTACTTACTAGTTTTGAAGCCCCGCGTTATTTATTTATTCCAACAATGCGCTGTAAAATACAGCTATACCTAGTGCGATCCACGAAGACGGGTGATTTTGTCAAAATTAGACATTAATGAAATTGTAACAAGAACCATGGCATGCGTCATCGTGAATGACTCTACCTATACTTAGATGATTTTAATTGTATGAAGACAACCCTATAGTATTTTTTGAACCTTACGAACATATTCTTATATAACAATATTTTTTAACCCAACATTCAGAATCTGGCCGATTTGTCCCAAATCAGAAAGGGTGGATGGACCGAACGTATCTCTCGGACGCTTCAACAATAGGCACCGAAGGGAAATGCGTTGCCATGTACAGAATCAAAAACAAAGCCATCGACACCAAGAATGTAGCAGATGTATGAACACTTAACTTTATGGGTCGATCAACTTTTCCCTGTACCGTGTTGCCATAGTTACGTCCCCTGGAGAACTCTTTAAAACCATGAGTTTCTCCATGTTTTCCGTAGTTACAAGCCCATTATTTAATGGACAATCTCCTAAGCACATTATTTAGTAGCATAACTATATCATAAAGGTATTTTTTTAAGAAACTGTCACTGTTGTCTCTAGGACAACGGGACAGAATAACAAACAAGAAAATTTTATCGACCCTTATAACAAATAAAATTATTTCAAGTGTTAACTTACATTTATGGCCTGCAAATTCTCTTTGTTACTTTCAGGACTACTATTTAGTATACCTCGATATAGATCAGCAGACTGAGAATATTGTATCTGCTATTTACAAGACTATGAACAGGGTGTATATTCCAGCACTGAAGGAATGCAAAGCGTGGGGCGATATCAACCCTCCTAATCCTAAAAGCCAGGATATCATAAAATCATACGTGTCTAAAGTTATGTTGTTTATCGATTACCTGGCTAGTAAGTAAATTGAGTACAGTCAAAGGCAAAGATATCGACACGGCTAAAGTTACAAAAATATGTATACACGCCTTTATGCACTTAACATTAAGGCCGTGTATACATATTTTTGCAACTTTGGTCGTGTCGATATCTTTGCCCTTGACTGTACTAATTCATAATTATACTCAAAATTCGTGATAACTTCACGTTAGATTAGTAATTGTATTAGTTTTGTCCAGCACGAAATAATAATAATAAGATCACAGGTGTTCTCTGATTTTTTTTTAATAAAGCATTGATCTTTATTTTTTAAAAAGAAACGAAAATCGATCTGGACTGCTGTACAAGGTTCAAAGTAAACCTAACACTTTACGAGGAAGAGCTTGCTGATCAAGAGAAAATGAAACTTGCCATTACTAAAACCTACGTTTTAGAGGAAATCTGCACTTTCGTGAAGCAATGGATGAAGCAAATAACCATGGTAATCAATTTCTTTATGACATATCGTCTAAATCAAATGCCTTCAAACTGCACAATACAATATAAACTGGCATTGTGGTTGGTTACTAAGTTCAGTCAGTATTAATTAATTATATATAATAAATATATGCATCGATCAATTGTCAATCAAAGTCTATAAGTTACTTAATGCATCAAAGTACGCGCAACGCATATGTAACCAGGAGACATGTCATGTGAAAACATTTTGAATCGCATCGTGGTTTTATGTATCCCTGAGTTCTATTTGCTTAGGTAGCATACCGGTATTTTATAAACATCTACCGCTAGAAAATATAATTTAGGTTTGTGGGATCCTCTAGGTTTTAGTACAAAGTCAGCAGCTTCGACGGGAACCTTCAAACATAGGTCCTTTAGCGGAGCTGGACCACTGGAGGCGCCAGCTCACCACTTTTACGTCTATCATCGAGCATATCAAAAGCGATCCTTGTCAGATGTATATTCACACGCTCATCCGTGCCAAGTCCAAGCTCATCAAGGTATGTTTAATAATCTTTAGGATTTCAGAGAGTAAAGACGGCGGTTGGGTTAATTTTGCTTCCAAGTTTTATTTATACTTTCCTTTTGAAGAATTTAGGCTTTAACTTGGTTTCATTTAAAAATACCAACATTATGGCCAACGGAACACTTTATTTTTAAGTAACTGAAACACTCATTGTTTACATTTTAACCAACAGAAATGGAGACAGTTGGATAATCAAGTAACAGATTACTATAATGAAGCGTATGATAATGTAAAATATTTATACGCCCTGGAAAAATATTGCGAGCCTTTGTACAGGTAATAAAGTATTCCTTTATTAATTCTCTTCTGCTCCAATTACATTATATTTTATCTTCTAAAGTCGTGAAAATAGTAATATAAATTGTCACTACCTTGAAAAAATCTCGCATCTTCAATCTGTCAACAAAATTGGCTCTTAAAATAGTGTTCATAAAGTTCACCCAGTAAAATGATCGACTTTGAGATACGGGCTTTTTTCAAAGTTGTGACGAAATATGATAAAGAGTATACAGGGTGTCCCAAAACTAGCACGTCACAGTGACACCAGAGGTAGGCCAGCTCAAGAGGACCCTAACCAACCTAACATGACCCCAGTAAAAGTTGCACGGTTTTCGAGTTATTAACGAAATAAAGATTTTTGGGGATACTCCCCTTTGTCTTGACATTTTTAGTACCAGCATCGACTTGGAAAGCTCTTAATAACAGTTTTTTATGTGTATCGAATCACGAATAGTTACTTCAGAAGTACAAAGTGTTATTTTGGCAGTAACTACCGTAAAATGCTGAAAATAACTTCATTAATCTTGATTTAAGTTGTCTCAAAAACATGAATTTCAACTTTAATCATCTGCCATGAAAAAAAATTACTATAAACGAAACAAACAAAGAACGTCAATAAATGAGGCATGTCATGCAGATTCAGAAATGGTATGACAGATGTATCTTACTGCAATAGCATTGGGCATTATTATCACTTTGCTGATGCCGCCAGCCGTCACTATTAAGTAAAAACATGTTACATTACTAATTTATTGAATCAGGCGTTACTTTGCCGAGGTTCATATCGATGCACTGAAACAGTCACCTACTTTGCTCACCATCGACCTTATGATAGCTACGTTTATACTAGAAATCTGTGTTCATTCAGTTCCTCCTCCTCCACACTGCAAAAATACACACCAATCACACAAATCCATCTATCACCACCACCATACTACACCGACCGTTTCGAACTCAAACAGAGCTCATCTTCAAAGCGACACAATCATTCTCAATGCTACTAAATATCTGGTAGCATCATCTCATAAATAACGTCGCTACTTTGAAAAAAGCTCGTACCTCAAAATCGATGATTTTTTGAGTGAACTTAATGTTCGTTGAACCAAGTCCGAGCCCGACCTAGGATCACAACCCCTTTCGCGCATCCACAACCTCAAAACCCTCACGAACGTCTTTGCTTCGGAACACCATGGACCTGCCATCTCCACAGCGACTGGGACAAAATTATACCCGGGTCTTAAGTTTTGGTACTTTATTAGTTAGTACGGAAAATTGATCCATTTGAAGATTATCATTGAGCTGCTACTCCGACGCACATGTTGACTGCTGCCTGGACTCTTATTATATCGTTTGCATAAAATCCTTCTTATGCATCCTTATTATTATGGATTGCAAATTTTATTAAACGATGTTTTTTGTGCATCAGAGTCCATGGGAGACAATTTGAACATTTATTGTGAAGAAAATTTATTCCAATACATGAATGAAAGATAAACCTGTTTTTAACCACCCACGCAAAAAGAGGGGTGTTATAAGTTTGAACGCTATGTCTGTCTGTCTGTCTGTCTGTCTGCGTGTCTGTCTGTGCCACTGTAGCTCTTAAACGCGTAAACCGATTTGAATGCGTTTTTTTATTTGAAAGCAGGTTTTCTAGCGATGGTTCTAAGACATGTCCTATCAAAATCGTTTCAGCCGCTTTTGAAATATTGAACTTTGAAGTGACAAAGTTGGGGATTTTACAACTTTTTTATTTATGTTATACCCGGTTCTTTAGGATCCGGTCCTAGCCTTGAAAAGGGAGACAAACATTAGTATTTAGCCTTCGTGCATTTGGGAAAATAATTGCATCAGATAATAGATGAGCCACCGCTGTACACAGTATTTTTGTACCACTAGCAGGGACTGCTTTCGGAGCTCCAGTTTTAAATTGGTTTGATAGGACTTCGCTAAAGTGGTAAGAATGCCTAATGTTGTTGCAATAAGATACATGTGTCATACCATTTCTGAATCTGCATGACATGCCTAATTTATTGACGTTATTTGTTTGTTTCGTTTCTAGTAATTTTTTTTCATGGCAGATGGTTAAAGTTGAAATTCATGTTTTTGAGACAACTTAAATCAAGATTAATGAAGTTATTTTCAGCATTTTACGGTAGTTACTGCCAAAATAACACTTTGTACTTCTGAAGTAACTATTAGTGATTCGATACACATAAAAAACTGTTATTAAGAGCTTTCCAAGTCGATGCTGGTACTAAAAATGTCAAGACAAAGGGGAGTATCCCCAAAAATCTTTATTTCGTTAATAACTCGAAAACCGTGCAACTTTTACTGGGGTCATGTTAGGTTGGTTAGGGTCCTCTTGAGCTGGCCTACCTCTGGTGTCACTGTGACGTGCTAGTTTTGGGACACCCTGTATAAAACATATTTTATAACACCTCGTTCACAGATGCGATCCCCATACTATGCAGCAATATATACCAGGTTTGATATACACAGTGCGGATGATATTTGCAACGTCGCGCTATTACAATACCACTAAACAAATTTCCACATTGCTGGTCAAAGTTACGAATCAAATACTTAATATGTGTATGGATTACTTGACCAATAATGGAAGAAAGACAATTTGGAACCAGGATAAACTTTTTTTCATTAAAAAATCTCGGGTGAGTTTAAAATTCTTTTAACAACCAATGTTCACCATTAGGAGTCCCTTAATACATTGCAATCTAAAGTCATGCATGGCATGTGGTAGTGTTCAGTTTCAGAAGTGAGATTGAGGATAATTTATGTATTGTATTGAGAATAAGGGTTTGGTGTTGTATGTACTTACTTATTGGGTTAGCTTACTTATTTAGTCGCTACCCGCGATCTTACAAATGAATACAGAACAAATGTGTGTTCATGCAGCTCCTCCACCTCCACACATTAAGAAAACGCACACGTCACACATACCCAACTATCATTTAGGGTTAAAATAAAATTATAACTACAGCTCTGCCTCGGCTTGTATGGCTTTTATCGGGAGTGTTATGCTGAGACGCAAAAAGAAATGCAAGAAGCGGCAGACGAAAGGCCATTTGGTTGCTCCGAAATGTATATTTTTGGAAAATTTGAAACATTTAGAAAAAGGGTGTTGAAGGTACGTACGGATTTATAAATACAGATAATTGCTATAAGAGACCTTTGTAATATTCTTTTGAGACGATTTCTTCCTCAGATTATCGATTTGTTCCAAACTTATATCACGTACTATGTCTTAAACAAAACTACTCTGGAGGGCATCGAAGAATACGCTGCAAACTTTAATAAGCTTTTTAAAGCAATTTCCACAAAAACATATGATGCTATGGATCATAGGTAAATATTCATCAATATCGCTAAAATATAATATATATATTATATACCACTCATACTTTTGTCACAATTTTTTCAGACGCCCAGATTTTGATAGAGACTTTAAAACCTACAAAGACAGTGTAGCTAACCAAGAACTGTTATTAGAAAACTTCATGATTAATTTAAGTATCAAATTTAATTACATTGAAAATAATTTAATAAATATTTATTAAGTACTTTTTCATTCAGGTTTGTACTTGAAATTTTGATGTGTGATATTTATTTATCTTATTACAGAGCGTCAATAAGTGTCCCACCACGGAAATCGCACTGCATTTGTTACATAGATTCGAGAAACTCCAACTTGAATGCTTGTACCTCGAAGATCAATACTACGACTTGATAAGTAAATACACTGGCGAAATCGAGTCTATTCGCGACAGGTAAAAATTTCTCATTTTGCGATCGTCATCATCTGTACCTAATTGTACATCAGTTCCATATTTCACAGGTTCCCTGTCTATGAGGAACATGTCCCTCATGCGTGACCTTTCTGGTACGTCCATGAGACACATGTGCCTCATGGCCAGTGATGTAAATAATGCAGTTGTTCTTTCGATACATAATAAACTTTATTACGTATTATATTATTTTTATTCTTGAACCTTAGATAACCAATGAAAATTACTATGGGGATATTACATTACTTTGCCATTATTACTATATGAGGAATTGAGGATGTGACAAAAGAACGCTGCACATTGCTTCGGGACAGGGAACCTGTTAAATCATAAATAATTATTTAAAGGTATAATGAGGAGAGAGAAAATCCTGAATTGCCAAGGAATATGCCTCCGGTTGCCGGAAGAATCATGTGGATAAGATTCTACGACAAAAACATTCAGCATCCTATGGATGAATTTCAGAAGCACGATGAAGTCATTACCCATATGGTAGGTATTGAGTAACTACATGGAAATTTATGAGTTTTCTTAGATTTTGATTAATTATAAAAAGGATTTTCGTTTCAGAATACACAAAGATGTATCAAGTTGTTCAACGTCATGTATATTGTATTTACGGAGTATGAACTAATTTATCATAAAGCTTGGGCTGAAAATGTTGGTCAGGTGAGCTAAACACCGTATCGTTGACCAAATAAAGCCAAGCCATTACTTATCATAAGTAGAACTAGTTCTAAACGTAGATTTTTTCCTGAATTCCTGTCGCTACATTGATATTGAATCGTTAAATCATTTGCGGAGTTCGTTTTTTCATGTTTTAATTTCAGGTCCGGCTAGGCTTGATTGCACCTCTTTTGATTAGACATCCTGTGACCAACTTGTATATTGTGAATTTCAACGTCTACATACCCGAATGTATCAGGGAAGTTGAATACATGTGGCAATTAGGGTTGAGTGAGTTTTATTCAATTATCGAGGATATTTATAGTCTTTAAAACATTAATAATATAATTATTTTGCAATATTAATTATGTTTTGATTTTAAAAAGGCGTACCAGACTCTGCTCAAGTTGTTGCATATTGCAAGGATCAAATATTAGGGAATTGTGAAAGAATAAAACAACTAGTCGACCGGAATAATCAAATCAGGCGGTAAGTATACTAATAACCTACATAAACTAAGTTTTTTCATACTGATTTGAAATTTGTTTACTGAATCAATACGAGACTTTGTATTTGCAGAAGTATGCCAAAACTGTATTTGCCGCTTCTTCGAGCACAGCTTGTCAAGATGGAGAAGGCTTTTCTACCAGGACTGTCCACAATTACCTGGACGTCACTCGAAATACCAGCTTATTGCACTGCTATCGAAACTGTATTGGACGAAGTAGACTTATTTGTCAAAGAGGTTACTGCCTAGCACTTAATTTTCGATACTTATACGAAGTACTAAAATTGTCTTTATGCATGATTATTGTTTGTAGGTGATAGATATGAAAGAGGCTCGAATTGACGCTATTCTGCAATCGATCACTAAAACTTTATTAGTATATTTACCCGAACTAGCCGTCGATCCTAGCGTTTTTTACGAGGAAAATCTGATGAGGCGTGATGAAATTGGTAAGAATTACCTAATGTTACGTACATTTTGGACTTGCTGTTTTACGTTTAACAAGGTATAATCCTATGTTTGGCTTTGATTGTACAGCGGCTGACTTACAGCAGAAGTCTTGGAATGCTGAAATAGCTGTGATTGAACTTATACATAAATTCCTTGATAGTGTGCCCAGCAAGCAAATACAGGATCTTAAAAATAACTGGTAATAATAATAAATACAAATACTTTAATCGATAACTACTTATTATTGATTCGTTTTCAAGACGTTTTGAGACAGTATTTATGTTTTATATAATTATTTTTACTTTTTAGGTTAGATCCTGAAAAAGCTTTGAAGCAAGTTACTTCAGCTACAAGAGTGTTCCCTGAAGATGCTGGTATGTTGTGCAGCAATTTGGGTGTTTTATTCATATCTTATGACAGCGCCTGAGGCTTTTTAATTTACAGCCATCTCTATTTCTTGGGAATTTCATCAAATTTGTCCTTATTTCTTGTAAATATCATGAATCGATTTTGATAAAACATGTCAAAGAACCATCGTTAGAAAACCTGCTTATAAAAATATACCTACCTGAACTTGGAATATTCCGTACAAATACGATATCCTGAGAAAAATATAACTTAATTTTTTCGTAATGGCTACGGAACCCTATTTTGGGCGTGTCCGACACGCTCTTGGCCGGTTTTCTTAATACGTTACGTTAAAAATATTTGTGGGTACTAAAAGTAACTTTTTGTTACAGCTTTCTTGGAAATTGAAAACCCTGATCGTTGGGATCTTCAGCCCGCAATTAATGAATGCAACGAGCTCTTCGCTTATTTTGCTACGAAATGTTTAGATTCTCTTATAAAATGTACGCGACAGAGCTTAGATATGTTAAGGCGCAGAGCATCTGTGTCCAGGTAAGATTTTGGAGTCATCGTATTTCAAAAAGGTGTAACTGATTATAATTGTAATTACTAATTACCATATCTTCTATATTAGTTTTTTGACAATGACAACTGACCCTGAAGAACAGAAGAAACTACGACCACTAATGCTAACGATGATGTACTTACAAATACCACGGATTTTGATAAAACCATCACTCGAAGAAATACAGTCTGCATTTTCTCAAGTAATTAAGTATATAGAATTGATTTCGATTCAGTGAAAGTTATATAACGGTAAGAGCAATTTAGATTTATGCCTGGTATGCTTTAGGTGGTGCTTAATTGTATCATGGATATCCATAGAAATATATTCCAATGGGGCCAGCAGGAAGCTATTAAGAAAGAGAGGCAGGAAAAGATGGCTGCGGGAGCATCATTGACTGCAACAAGAAGTGTCAGCGGTGCGAAATTTTCAAATAATATCTTATTAATTTAGTATTAGTATAATTTTTTTTTATAAATATTTTAATGTGACTACTGTAGAAGAGAATTCGGTTCTAGGATTGTAAGTACTGGGATCCAGCAATTTTCATTAAAAAGTCATTCCAGGGTTAACAGGAGTCTATAAGGAAGATTGTTTCTCATGTACGGTCAAAATCAAATTCATGAGCCGCCATGGAACCTTTTCGAAGGAGAAGTCATTACAATTTTCCTTGTTAATTAACGCTATGCCATTTACTGTTAAATGGTTCCATGGTGGCTCATGTCATGAATTGAAGTTCTTGACCTTACATGTGTATTTCTACAAACCTATGCCATAAGAACAGCAGCTGCGACATTTTACATGGTCTGGACGCTGTTGAAAGTTTAATGTTTTTTTCCCGTAGTCTGATATATAATTCGTAACATTAACTTGTTGTGTTTTTTAGCTGGATCAAGATCAGCGTCAACAATAGCTGGAATAAGGAATTATTTCCGAATGGTCTCTGAGCATAAAGACGTCGTGAGAGCTGTAATGGCGTTACAAGGAATGATGTACATGTTTAAACCAGATATTGAGAAATTATTAAAGGTAATTTAATAAAGATCAAGTCATAAATGTAGATCATACAAATACGTATTTTATCTGTACATATCAAATATTTTTTAGGGTTATGGTAAATTTGCCCACTTGTGGGCTGAGGACAGAGTGCAGCAGGTACAAGATTTTGTTGATTCCAATCCGTTGAATGTTATCATCCGAGACATGTTTAAAAAATATGAAAATCAGACTGAGGAAGTTATGAATCTTCCGGAAAGACATATTATTGGATCTATACAAATAAATACAGGTATACGAATTCATTTTGGCAATGTTAATTAAAACTCTGAAGTAAAACAATATCAAAAAACCATTTTTATCTCCTCGAAAACTTAGTTACTATTCCTATTTTTTTATCAGATAATATTAAGTTGGGTTTACACGTGGAATCAATTGAATGGAAGAGGATCTTGGGCAAGTTATTGAGTGTAGCTTACAAGGAACGTGTGACAAAAATGATGCAGTTCATCAACGAACGAATGAAGACCATGTCCAAGAAGCTTAAAGACTTGGACGACGTCCGCTTGGCAATGCTGTGTCTTGCATTGATTAGAGAAGCATTTATTGAGTATGTTATCAAAAATTTCTAAGAATTTGTTTAAATTCTTGGTTGTAGCTCTTAAGTCATGCATGAATTACTAATGAGATTAGATTTTAAAGTATTCTGCTTTGATGCTGTAAAATGTGTTACAGGATGGATATGGAACTGGATTTAATTGAAGAAAGTTATGCAACATTTGCGGCCTTTAACGTAGACATTCCCAGGGAAGACGCCGATATGGTGGATGGGCTGCGTTATGCTTTCTCAAATATGCTTGCAACGGTAAGTCAATGGATCCAAGGAAACGATAGCATTATGAGTACTTACCTACCTTAAAGTTTTGTAATAATGACAGTGAATTTATTGAACTTGTGCTTATGAAATTGCTAGTATTTATGATGCTAGAAACTACACTGTTTCTACATCGTTTGCATATTTTAAGCAGTGGTGTAGATAGCATGCTATAAAAGCGGTGCGCATACGATGCGTCACTGCGATTCCGTACCGTCACCGTTTTTTAAGCAGCGGTGTGGCCGCTCCTTTATTTCTTATATTTATTCTTTGTATACTATCAATATTGTATCTTAGTCTCACAATGCTTTGGTTTTTACTGTTATAGGTTCTGTGAAATTAAATTGGTATAAATAAATATTGGTTCCAGGCTGCTCAAATTCAGCAGAGAATAGTCGAGATGCAAGGTCCTCTTCAGAAAGAGTTGACGGAGGGCGTGGCATCATTCCTTTCGGATGTGATGAAGTTCGATGCTGATTATGAACAATATGGACCAATGACTCCTGGTTTGTCAGCAAGGGAAGCTAGCGACAGGTGGGTAGCTTTTAAAATAATTTAGAATTAATGGCGCTATGTTTCAAATAAACAGTGCAAACAAGTATTGTATTGTAGAACTGTTTATTTTTCGTGAAACAAGTAAAAATAACAGATTTCATCACATGAAATATTCAGATTATCATCAGAAGCGTCACAGCTCTGAAATTCGGTAGTTATTGCTCGTGCCCTTCGTCATCCATAAATCTATCGCAAAATTTATCAGATTTTAGGAAGAAAAAATATTTTATATTATGAATCATTATATAGGGCAATTAACTATCCAGTCAGTTGCTCGCGTGAAAAAAAAGGCCATGAATTGCTCTTGTCTTGCGCTGCAATAGCGACACAGTGTATGTCTGGCAACCACAGTTGCCAGAAGCATTTTGCTAAAATATATTTGGCAACTGTAGTTGCTCAAAGCACGTGAGTGGTTGACGAAAAAAGCGTTTAGGACGATACGATATGAAACACAGTTTGGATCTTAGATCACAATACAGTTTTGGGAAAATGTAATTTGACTAAGTTTTTGTGATTGCGGTAGGTTACCTCAAAAATAAGTAAACAATGTTATAATAAGCATGGTTTTCTCAGAGTAATATTATTCCAATCGAGATTCGATGACTTGTGGAGACGGTTTGAGATGTATTCCAACGGTGAAAAATTATTTGGTATGGAGGTAAAGGACTACCCCATTCTACATGTTAGGAAGAAGGAGTTCAATCTACTTAGTAAACTGTAAGTACTCAATAGTAATCTATTTAAATAAATAAAATAGTTTGGAAATTCCCTCGGGAATTTTCGGAAAATCTTGAAGTTTTAATTCTACTGCTAGTAAGCCTCGTGGAAAGTGGAAAGTTCGTCACAAGAGACCTTATAAAAACAATGAGTATACTGCTCGTAATATAATAACTATACTACTATCGCAAGTTAAATTATAATTTCTGCTTTAACAGGTACAGTTTGTATCTGTCTGTGATGAATTCCATCGACGGTTATTTCGAAACACCGTGGGTTGAAATTGATATTCAAACTATAATCGCACAATTAGCCGATTTTGATCTAAGGTGACAAAGATTTCTTTTGAATAATATGACCATTATTTTATGATATCAACCTATATTGTGATAAAATATTACATCAAAAACTTTTAAAGGTGTCGTAAGTTGCCAAAAGGCATGAAAGACTGGCCAGCATTTATTGAGCTGAAGAATAAGATTGACGACTTCAACCAGACATGTCCATTGCTGGAACTGATGGCTGACAAGGCTATGAAAGATCGTCATTGGAAGAGACTTGAGAACTTAATGCGTAATTATTCGTTTTTTAAAAACTCAATACCAACATAATGTCGGACAATAATAATGATATGGTTTTGGTTTTAGATTGCGTGTTGGATGTGGAGTCAGAGTCCTTTACATTAGCTAACGTTATGGAAGCACCGCTATTGAAATATAAAGAAGACGTTGAGGTACGTTTTGATAAATACGTACAGTTTAGCACTAAACGACTTGACATTAATATCGCTATTCTCACGACACAACATCAAATTTATTGATCAATAAGCTCCATCTATATTATTCGAAAGCATTAGTACATTATAATTCAGGTACATTAAAATTAAATAAAAAAGTACAAAAAAATTAATTACAATTAAGATGAAATTAAAACAAAAAAAATACAAAAATCAAAGTTAATAGAATAATAATAAATTAAATAATAAAACAAAAATTAATCAATACTCCTCCGCATCTTACTTGGCCCAAATGTACCCATTACCTTAGTGGCATTGCCCCGTTGTATGGCCAACGAGACCCGTTGAACCAAGTAGGACCCGGAACAGGGATCACCTAAACCTGTCCCTCATCCTCATACTTCGCCCCAATTCCAAACCAACGATCTGGCGTCCACTCCCCAGGGGCCAGTCATTTCGACCACAAAAGTCATTGATGAATTATATTTTAGGATATCTGCATCAGTGCAGTAAAAGAGAAGGACATTGAAGCAAAATTGAAGCAAGTAATTACTGATTGGGCAGTGGTCGATCTATCATTTGCACCTTTCAAGAATCGTGGTGAACTACTTATTAAGCCTCAGGAGACGTTGGACATAATCACGATGCTTGAAGACTCTTTGATGATTCTTAATTCTTTAGCATCAAATCGGTAATCTAATAAACTTTCGTTTATTTTAATATTTAATAGTCCATTTTTATTGTGAGTTAATTAATTTCACTTAGATCCATAGAGGATTATTTTATTAATTAAAAATGTACAACTTTCTTCTAGAGCGAGTGCTCTTGACAAAGGTTTAAACTCCTACTAGGAGATTTACATATAAAAAAATGATTTTTTTAAAGGCATTTCCCACTTTCATCTTTATGAAATGGTTAGTTACCCTTTGTTGAGCGGCCCGTCTAGAAGCTCATCCTCTCTCCGGTAAGCTGTAAATGCCATCTGAGGATAACAGCAACACAGTCCGTCCGAAAAAAAAAATAGGAATACCAATCTACCTTTTCATCAACAGTGTTTTGAAGAAGTAGCATATAATCATCAAATTATAGGTACAATGCCCCATTCAAGAAGGATATTTTACTGTGGATCAACAAGCTGGTTGGCACCAGCGAGATCTTAGAGAAATGGCTGGTTGTACAGAACTTGTGGATGTACTTGGAAGCAGTGTTCGTCGGTGGTGACATAGCTAAACAGTTGCCGGCAGAAGCCAAGCGATTTGCGGTTAGTAATCTTGATAGACAGGCATGATTGAGCATAAAACTAGAATGTTGGTGTATGTACTTAGTGTACAAGGATATTTGTTAGAAAAATATCGCGTCATTGTAGTGTGACTAATTTTATTGATGAACGATTATTATATAAAATAAGTATTTTTCTAGACAATCGACAAAACTTATGTGAAGATTATGTACCGTGCTCGCGATATTATTAACTGCGTTGAGACTTGTACGTCAGACGACACTTTGAAGCAGTTGCTGCCGCACTTGTTGGAACAATTGGAAGCTTGTCAGAAATCTTTGACTGGTTATCTCGAGACAAAACGACTTATTTTCCCGAGATTCTTCTTTGTATCAGATCCAGTGTTACTAGAGATCCTTGGTCAAGCGTCGGATCCACATTCCATTCAGGTAAAGACTACATGATAAAATCTGGCCATGCATGATCTGGCGTTACTTTGCAATGAATGCTAATTTTCAAGAAGTACTTTTTTAAAGTAAAAAGTGGTTATGAAAGTAGGTACATACTAAAAATGCAATCATAACAAAATGTAAGTGAGTCTTAGCTTTATATAGTTCACTGTATCAAAATTGTCCTGTACGTCTTGTGACGGTCTTTGCTAGGTTTTTATGTAAAAAGATCTTAAATTGGACACTATAGCCAGATTTTATCATGTAAAGTCTTTATACTTATGCAATTAATAATTAATCAAGTACCAAACTATGTATGTTGATTGCTTTTGGCTAAGAAAAAAATCAATAAAAAAATACAGCTTATTGCTAATGAAGCAGATATTATTTATCTGTTATTTTTAATCGCTTTTCTGTTATTTAGCCGCATTTGTTAAGTATTTTCGACGCAATCTACATGGTCGATTTCGATGACAAAGAAAGGATAGTCAAGATGAATTCTCCTAATGGAGAATCTATTCCGTTTGATCGACCAGTGGTTTGCATTGGTGGAGTTGAAGTAAGTAAATTCTTAAATGGATAGGTTGGGTGTTTAATTTGGAGCTAATATGCCAATGTAGTACGTATCATACACATAATGAAATGGTCTACTTCCTCAGATTTGGTTAAACGATTTGTTGGACGATATGCATGATACCGTAAGAAATATGATTGCAAGTATTGCACAAACAATGGCTGGAGATCCAGAGTTTGAATTCCTGGTTGGATTTTGGTCTTTCCCAGGACAAGTAAGCTAAACTAATAATATTGATGTTATATTTTATACAGATGGTTAAGGAAGTAATTTTAGTCATATAGATTGTTTTAATCAAAGATAAGTTTGCTTTACAATGATCTAAATTACGTCGTCAAACAATCTGTAAAATAATCAAATGAGTATTCAGATCAACTTGTGTAATTATAATATACATAATTATATTACTTATTATCTAATCTAATCTAATTATGTAATCTTCTATCGATTTAGGCGAGTCTGCTAGGAATGCAAATTTTGTGGACAAGTGACGCGGAATATGCGCTGAAGAAAGCAAGAGCCGACCGCTTTATTATGAGATTGACTAATCAGAAGTTCCTTGATCTGCTAAATGGTTTGATTGACTTTACCGTAACAGATTTGAATAGTTTGGACCGAACTATGGTAGAGACCATGATCACAATTCACGTACATCAGAGGTAAATTTGTGAAACACTAAAGTATCTCCTTACTATTTTTAAATTTGAATCATTTTTATGAATAAGGTTTTGTGATTTCTCGTTACAGGGATATTTTTGATGATTTAGTGAGGATGAGAATTAAAAGTCCAGGTGACTTTGAATGGCAAAAACAAGCGCGATTTTATTACAGTGAAGATACGGATGACTGCATTGTATCAATCACAGATGTCGATTTCTTGTATCAGGTGAATACTTTGCTATTGTAAAATTGTAGTAAGATACCTAATGTATGACATATGTAATAAATAGTTGACAATTACCTCGTTATAACGTCACTACCTGCCAACTCAATCAACTATTTATTTGTTTCAAAGCAAATAAAAACCTAATTTTGCAGTTGGTTGAAATTAATCTAAGTTCGTTTGTTTTGTTTATGTGTATGATTGATTGCATGTTCATCAGAATGAGTACCTCGGTATTACCGAACGTCTCGTAATCACTCCCCTCACCGATCGGTGCTACATTACCCTCTCGCAAGCTATCGGTATGAGCATGGGTGGCGCGCCGGCCGGGCCTGCTGGTACAGGCAAAACCGAGACTACTAAGGATATGGCCCGTACTCTCGGGAAGCTCGTCATCGTATTTAACTGCTCCGACCAAATGGATTTCAGAGGTTGGTTTATGGAATTGATACGTTTGTCTCCACAACTCTTCTAATTGTTTGATAGACAGAGCCTCTGTAGTAAGCTTTTGTCAGACAAGCCTGTGAATGTAAGGTACCTATTTAAAATTTCGAGCTAACTTACCTATTATGAAGTATAAACTCAAAATTTCAAACTTGATTGTATTTACGTGAATATTCATCAATCAATCAATCATTAATTGTCAGAAAGTGAGTGATTACATAAATGGTAACAATTACATTGAAGTTTCTCACAATCAGCCAGTGTATGGCGCACAATATTCGGCAGATACGCTAATGCGCTTCATTATATGTTAAAATTGAGGAAAAAATAATAATAATAACATTTAGAATAAAAGTACCTAACAATAATAATAGAAAATGTCAATGTCATGTACTGAACGTGCGGATGCAATGTCAATAGTACTATATAACAAACAAGTAGCAGCAGGGCTACTACGAAATTCGAAAATCGAAGTTCGTGTCGTTCCGTCCTCCTGACACTTATACTATTTGATACGAGAGCGAGAGGGACCGCACGACACGAACTTCGAGTTTCGAGTTTCGGAGTAGCCCTGCAGATCATACCACAATTACAACACAGCAATTTAATACATTAATTTGGGTATCAGAGCGTAAATTCGTAACCAGTACATACCTGTAAGTTAAACTAACTCAATTATCTGCTGAAATAATCTGGATTAATTTAAAAACACCATGTATTATATTTTGTTATGATTTTATAATATTATACGACTCGCAACTGTACTTTCAGGCTTGGGCCGCATCTACAAAGGTCTTGCGCAATCTGGCACATGGGGTTGCTTCGACGAATTCAATCGTATCGAATTGCCTGTGCTCTCTGTAGCAGCGCAGCAGATCTACATCTGTCTCACTGCTCGAAGGGAGAAGAAAGAGTTCTTTATATTTAGGTATCTATTGATAAGAATTTGTACTTAAAGATGGACAGAAGGAAAATAGGCTATTTATAATGCACGCTTTAGAAATTTATTTGATAAATTGCATTTTTTTAGTATACGGTCTAAACGTAATTCTAATTAAAATATCGAAGACGTCAAAATTAGTTCAATTATTCATCAACTAACTGTTGCCCGCGACTCCGTTCACGTAGAATTTGTTTAAAAAAAGCTTGAACTTCATTGCAGAAACCACGAAACAGTTATTAAATTATGTATAAAATATAAATCAAATTAGAAATTATGTAGCAAATTACGTATTAATATTGTGTTATTTTGTACTTTCAAAGTAAACAAAATTATGATTTCATCTTATTACTTCTTCTATTCATCATCAATATCATCATCATTATTACGACTTCATAAAAAATGTTTAGATCCCCTGCTTCTGTGACCTTCTAGAGTCCAATGTTATCCTGAATGGGCTATAGGCTTATAATAATTATCGAGGAGAGTGTAGGTTTATTGTGACGAATTGCTTTTCTTTCAAGTTGTTTGATATGATAATATAAAAAATATGCTGTGATTTTAGTGACGGCGATACCGTGAGTCTGAATCCAGAATTTGCGTTCATTATCACCATGAATCCTGGTTATGCCGGGAGACAGGAATTGCCCGAGAACCTGAAGATCCAATTCAGATCCGTGGCTATGATGGTCCCAGACAGACAGATTATTATTCGCGTAAAATTAGCCAGTTGTGGGTTTAAAGAAAATATTGTGCTTGGTAAGCAGATATGTTTAGCATCATTACTCATACGGTGGCCTTTTGCTTAGTTCGAATGTACGAGTATGTACTTCATTCATTAACATGTTTCTAGCTCGTAAATTCTTCACTTTATACAAGCTATGCGAAGAACAGCTGTCGAAACAGGTGCATTATGACTTCGGGCTTCGAAATATTCTTTCTGTGTTGAGAACTATGGGGTCTCAAAAGCGTGCTAATCCTGACAGCACAGAAGAAAACATTATGATGAGAGTGCTGAAGTGAGTACCTAATTAATTTTGTAGGCTGTTAGTTAGCCACATTAACTCCTTGGTATAATTATTGTCATTAATTACATTTACAGGGAAATGAATGTTTCCAAATTAGTCGATGAAGATGAACCATTATTTGTATCTTTGATTGAAGATTTGTTCCCAGGAATGAAGCTTACTCAAACAGTCCAGAGGTTTATTATTATTCTAATTTTATTATGCTTAAAAGCTCGATATGTGGGTTTCGTTTTGTTGTACCTCAATGATATTAAACATATTTTAGAGAAATGCAACGTGCGATAGGGACAATTACAGAGCGCACTGGGCTCGTAAATCATCCAGACTGGAATTTAAAGATCATCCAACTGTTTGAGACTTCCCTTGTACGTCACGGTCTGATGACCATGGGTCCTACAGGTTCAGGGAAGACCACTTGCATCCACACTCTGATGGCCGCTCTCACATTAATAGGAAGACCCCATAAAGAAATGAGAATGAATCCAAAGGTGAGGAAAGTCTTAATTTTTAGTATAATTACTGTAACTTCTTTTTTGAGGTATCCCATCTTAGGCCTCTAGGTTGGCAACGCATCTGCAATACCCCTGGTGTTGCAGATGTTTATGGGCGGTGGTGATCTCTTACTATCAGGAGACCCACTTGATCGTTTGCCATCCACTCAAATAAAAAAAAACTTCACAACTTAGAATGACACCAACATGGTAACAAGGGCACGATGTTAAAAACTTTTGGGAACTTTTACGGTTTAAGAGATAGAGCCCTGTGACAGACGGACGGACAGACAGACAGACAGACAGACAGACAGACAGCAGAGTCTCAGTAATAGGGTCCCGTTGGCACCCTTTGGGTACGGAACCCTAAAAATTAAAGCATTGTGCATATTATGCGCTTAAGTTTTTCGAGCCATAAATGAGTCGGCTGTTAAATGTACATAATAATATATACTTACTTAGGTAGTTTTGTGTTATTATTTTTATTATTTGTTTTAAGGTTATCTATGGCCAAATTTTCAAGCAGTGTCGTGAAAATTCTCTTTTCAGGCCATAACAGCGCCACAAATGTTCGGCCGTCTAGACGTAGCGACCAACGACTGGACTGATGGTATCTTCTCTACCCTTTGGAGACGAGCCTTGAAAGTAAAGAAGAGTGATACCACATGGATCGTTTTAGGTGCCAACTTATTGAACTATTTCATACTTTCGAATTTTCGATGCAATGGTCATGGGTCGAAAATTCTTATAATCATGTGTCTGTATTCTTTTCAGACGGTCCAGTAGACGCCGTGTGGATTGAGAACTTGAATTCTGTATTGGATGACAATAAAACATTGACGCTTGCCAATGGTGATCGTATAACAATGGCTCAGAACAGCAAACTGGTGTTCGAGCCAGATAATGTAGATAATGCTTCACCAGCAACTGTCAGTAGAATGGGGATGGTGTTTTTGTCGTCATCAGTGTTGAAATGGCAGCCTATTTTGGAAGTAACGACCTGTTTCATTTATATTACTTTAGTTTTTAGAGTTCTGTATAGGGCTTCCAAATACCGGACTTTTTCAATACCGGGATCCCGGGATGCCGGGATCCCGGTATTGAAGTAGGTATTTTTTCGAATACCGTCAATTATCATTTTTTCTTAATCTTTTAACATTTTTGATGAAAAAATCAATAAAAAAAACAGTCTTTAGTTGAAAATCATATGGTAGGTATATATTACAAACATCAAATCTAGATACGTGGTAACATGCCATGTCAAGCCAAGTTCAAGCTAACAGAACTGGCGAGCAGCGGCGTGTGTAATTTTACCCGAAACATTTGGAGCCACTCTTGACCATCTTCATCATCTTCATGTCAGCCGAAAGACATCCACTGCTGGACATAGGCCTCCCCCAAGGCTCTCCACTCAGACCGGTCTTGTGCTTTTCGCATCCACCGCGATCCCGCGATCTTAGCCAGGTCGTCGCTCCATCTTGTTGGAGGCCTACCGACAGCTCGTCTCCCGGTCCGCGGACGTCATTCGAGAACCTTCTGACCCCATCGGTCATCAGTCCTACGTGCAATGTGCCCCGCCCACTGCCACTTCAGTTTCACAATTCTTCGCTTTGACCATCTCGTCACTTTAAAATAATTTTACATAAACATAATAAATTTGGCTCATTTGTTGAGACTTGTGAGATACATAGGTATTGTAGCCTTCGCAAGTTCGTTTAGTAGGCACTTAATATTAATTCTTATTTATGAGAACCAGCCAAGTCAGCCCACAGGCTTCAATATATTATCCTAAGTTATAAGAAGAAATGTATTTCAAGTTTTTGTCAAATATTTTATATCGTTATAATTAAATTTCAGGATTGACCATTGAACTTTACACCCATTTAGATCTCACTTCTTTTGTCGTTAAAGACAACAATCATGCATATAATGTAATATTGAACTTGGCTCTCATTTCACATACACTCATGGACAAAATGAGAGGAACGCAAAAAAAAAAAATTTTTTTTTCTGTATTAACTACATGGATGAAATAGAGTATGGATTGTTATTCTCCATACTAAAAAACGTTCACCGGAACAAAGCCAAAATCCAGTATTAATGCTAGATGGCGCTGAGACTTTTACTACATTATATCTAGATGGCACTAAACGCAAAATAATAACGCATTTAATCCAGGGAAACGGAGCTGAGATTTTTCCGACATTATATCTAGATGGCACTATTCACGTAAATACTTTAGCTGTCAAAAAACCATTTTTATCTAAACATCAACCAAAGAGGTCAACACATCAAATAAATCTGAACAACATAGAAAAATAGGTCGAACATTGATTTAAAAAATAGCTATGCTAATTTCAGGTCAGCGATGTGACAATCATCGAAAACAGTACAGTATTGTCATCACATACGTCTGTCTCACATTTTTCTCTTCAATAATTTGACAGATGCATCTCTAGCTGTAGCATTAATACTCTAAATAAATAATAATACGGTAAATGCCCTAATGGGCATTTCTATCTACCGTTGCACCATGAGTTTTATCTCTCCGATTTGAACAAAATTTGAAAGATAGACTCAGTCCATGATTGCGAGTTGGACGGGGCCAAAACGGAACCGACTGACTATCGGAGCAGTGTTTGGTCGTGTTCAAACGTAACCCGAAGGAGTTTCTGCGTCGTTTTGTGACCGTGGACGAAACCACTACACCCCGGAAATGAAAGAGCAGTCGAAGCAGTGGATTTTACCGGGTGAACCTGCTCCAAAGAAAGCAAAAACCGTCCCATCGGCTGGAAAGGTCATGGCGACTGTTTTTTGGGATTCGCAGGTTATTATACATATTGACTACCTACTTGGAAAAGGTGAAAACGATAAGAGGGCAGTACTATGCCAATTTATTGGCTGAATTTGTCGCCGTGTTGAAGGACAAACGACCCCATTTAAAAAAGAAAAAAGTACTGTTTCATCACGACAACGCCCCGGCTCATTCGTCCAGAGTTGTGACGGCTAAATTAGCACAGTTACCCCCGTATTCTCCAGATTTGGCCCCATGCGATTTCTTTTTGCTTCCCAACCTAAAAAAATGGCTCGGTGGTAAGCGGTTTGGATCAAATGACGATGTCATTACCGCCACATGCAGAGGCCTATTTTAATGACTTTCCAAAATCATACTTTTTAGATGGTTTAATGAAGCTTGAGTATAGGTGGAACAAATGTATAGAGCTAAAAGGTGACTACGTAGAAAAATAAATGCATAGATACAAAAAAAATGTGTTTTCTTTCCATAACCGGGTACTTTTCAAACAGCCCTCGTAATATGTCAGATTGCGGATTCAAATCAAACTCCATAGTTTAGTTCACACGTAAATCGTGAACAATTCTGTAATTGCTGCGAAAAAAATTCAAAACTTGGCGCTTGAATGAATATAACGCCATCTAGATATGCCTTCTACAACATAACGAAGTTTAGTAAGCTCACAGTGGTACTTTAAAAAGTTGAACATTATTGCCACCATGCTAAATAGAGCAATGTCGCCACTAAAATTATGTATTATTCCGGTTCAATACATCTGGCGACATCTAGTTCGTTTTATCGTACTAAGCAACGAGGAACTATCTTATGTATGGAGACTGCACGTCCATACTATACTTCGTCCATGATTAACTATTGCATGTACTTGTTTGAAAAAACAGGCCATTATCATAAAAGGGCATATGTATACTCGTATCCTTCCCTTGTCCTGCTACGGCCTTTGGTATGCTGGCAGCTCTTATAGCATACAAAAAAGTCTGAAAATCTTAATTTTTTGACTGTTTGTCAATAACCATCGAAAATGACCCCACTCTGCGTTCATTGTTCTCAGGAGAGGGGTTTTACTAACCCAGCATATTAATAGACGCCACGCCCGCAAATTAGTACGGAACCCTTTGTGCGTGAATACTTGGCCGGTTTTTGGCATTCTTAATCCATTATTCAATTAATTTATTTACCTTTAGGGATGGTTGAAGAAAAGATCGGACAAGGAAGCAAACTCTCTCCGTAACATTTTCAATAAAATTTACGATGATGTTCATTCGTTCTTACAACAGAAGCTTGCGGCAAAAATGAAAATACTTGAGGCAATTTATATCAGGTACTAGTGATTAAAATGTTTAGTAACTAGTAAGTTAAATTGTAATACATGTATTATACAACTATTATCAATATGTATTTATTATTTACAATTTTGTTTTCGTCAATAGGCAATGTATTGATGTATTAATGGGCATGCTGGAAATCGAGATCCCTGGTGGAAGTGAGTATGTCGCCAATTTTTTATAAATGTTTATAAAATAACTCTTAGGGCCTACGCTAGTTTGCGCGGGTGAAAACAGCGGGCGCACCCCTGCTGATGCGAGGGTACAGGTAAAATCCGTCGCACGCGCTGCTCATCCCATTTTTCAATAGGCGTCTGCTAGTGTAGGCCCCTTAGTCATGAATGATACTAAATTTGGCTTGTTTTTTTGTGTAAAGAACTTCCAACGGAGCGTCACCTGGAGCGATTATTCATTTTCTCAATGATGTGGTCTTTGGGTGCCGTATTAGAGTTAGATAATCGTACAAAGCTGGCAGAGTACTTCACCAAACTACCTGTCAAAATGGACTGGCCCGGCGGAAAATCAAAGGAATGGATAATGCCTTTTGAGTACACTGTCACGCCTGCTGGAACATGGCAACATTGGTTAGTTAACCAAAAAACTGAAACTACTAAAGTAAGTATTTTGTTTGTTTTACTTAACGTAACGTACGTTTTGTTTTCCTTGGCAGGTCGGAATGCGTAGAGGATTACATTTACCCAACGGACAGTGTACCCGAATATGCATCGATTTTAGTCCCAAACATCGACAATGTTTGCATCTCCTTCTTAATAGAAACTATTGCCAAACAAAATAAAGCTGTGCTGTTGATTGGCGAGCAAGGTACCGCGAAGACGGTCATGCTGAAGAGTTACATGGCAAAGTATGACAATGAAGTAAAACTGTTTAAAGTCATTAATTTTTCTTCTGCAACCACTCCCAACATGTTCCAGGTCAGATTCCAATTTGATCATAGTTATTACCTTTGTTTACTATTTAGGACAAATAATACTATTATTTGTAAATTACAGCGAATTGTAGAGTCGTACGTTGAGAAGAGAGTAGGAATGACATATGGTCCTCCTGGTAACAGAGCTATGACAATCTTCGTGGATGACATTAATATGCCAGTTGTAAATGAATGGGGCGATCAGGTATTGTATAACATACATTAAAATACAAATATTCTTTATGGCACACCAAAAATCGGCACAAAAAACATAACATTATTTGTTTCAACTAGCAAAATGCTAATTAAAGATTTATTGTATCAGTAGGTAGGTACACAATTCAGGCATTCAGGCTACGTTTCCGCTAGATAGATAGAAATAAATTATTCACTAACACAGAAGACACATATATACAGTAAAAATTACACAAATAAACAAAAAAAAAAGTAAATTACAGAAAAACGGATTACTAATGTATGGCAAAAAAACAGACAGATGGACAGACAGCGCAGTCTCAGTAATAGGGTCCCGTTGGCACCCTTTGGGTACGGAATCCTAAAAATGAAGCGATAATTTGAGACTGGACATTGAACGAAAAGGAACAATCGTCTTTTATTGCATTATATTTTCTTTATTGTCAAACAGGTTACGAATGAAATAGTGCGTCAAATGATGGAGTGTGGTGGTTTTTACTCCTTAGAAAAGCCCGGGGAATTTATTATTATTGCTGAAATACAAATGTTTGGGGCTATGATCCATCCCGGTATGTACTTTGTCATATTTTATTAGCTAAGCCCGTCCTGAACTTGCTATGAAAGCTACGATTGATTACGAATGATCAAGTACTTAAGTTAGCAAAAAGGCGCATTCAAAAAGTTTTTTTCACACAAAAAAAATCACAATATTTTATACCGAAACACTTGCTTCTTCCTACTAGGTGGTGGTCGAAACGATATTCCGCCTCGATTGAAGAGACAATTCAACGTGTTTAACTGCACACTTCCTAGCACTATTTCTATGGACCGAATATTTGGTAAAGTATCTGCCTTTTAATAAGTACGGGATTTGATTTAAAATGTACCTATGTCATCGAGTACAGTCAGCATCAAAAGTAGCTGGTTACTTTTGTACTTTGTAGTTTTAGAGCCACGTACTTAGCGCAGCGCCATACAAGATTGACAAATGTGACAGAGTAAAAAAGTAACCAGCTACTTACAACTCACTAAAATTTCTGTCACTGCTCTTCAAAAAGTCTTATCTAGTTAGTATTTTCATACTGAGATACGAGCTTTGTAGTAGTTATTTGGTAGTTAGTGACTTTTGCTTGTCACCCGACGATATTATAAAATTAGGTCATAATTAAGTTCCTAAACATAATATAAGTATGGATTGAATCCATACTATTACTACTATACTTGCTTTCTCAATTAGCTTCAGTAAACCTCAGTAAACTAGTTGAGAAAGCAAGATAAATCCGAATGGCTATACTTTATTCACCACATCTGTACCAGTTGGATGACAATTCAAGTACAGTCAGAAAAAAACCTTGCATTAACAAAAAACTTATTATGTTTAGAAACCATAAGCAGTGGCTACTTCTGCAAGACTCGTTTTGATAAAAAGATAGTGGATTTCATGCCAAAGCTTGTACCAGTGACTCGTATAATTTGGCAGCAAACAAAGGTATGTTATCTATACTAATATTATAAAGAGGGAAGATTTGGTTGTTTGCTTGTTTGTTTGCATTGAATAGGCTCCGAAATTACTGAACTTAAATAAAAAAAAATTCACTATTGGGAAGCTATACTATATCTGAGTGACACAGGCATAGTATAGCTTCCTGAAAGTAAATTTAAATTTAAAAAAAAATTAGGGATCCGTACTAAAGTTTTAAAAAATGTAACCCATGGTGTAAAAAAATAGTCATAAAATGTCTTTCATCGCATTCGCTGCGGAAACTATTAAAGATAGAACAAAAAAAATTCTACAATATTAAAGGATATATCAACAAAATACAACAACAATATCTACAAAAAACTTCGTGATACCATATGTCCAACTATTGTACAATTGTTTCCACTGTTGCTATTTCATTTACTCGCAATCTAAGTGAGAGCAGAGTGTAAAACTCGAGCATTAAACCCATTTTCCCCTCGACGTGTCTATCTACACTCGCCGTACCGGCTGGGGTGGCTATATGAATGTCTTCGGTAAAATGGCTCGTTTTATGCTCTCGTTGTACAATATACTATTGGTTACTAAGTATACACAAGACTTTTGGTTGAAATAATAATGCAACATACTTTCAGGTAAAAATGTTGCCGACCCCTGCTAAATTCCACTATGTTTTCAATCTCCGAGATTTATCCCGAATTTGGGAAGGGATTTTGTTTATCAAAAAGGAAGAGTTACAGACTATTAATACTGCAATGAAGCTATGGTTCCACGAGTGTCTCAGAGTTATTTCTGATAGGTAAATATATGGATTATTAAGTTTTCATGTTTTTTTTTATAAGATAGGGAAATGAAGAGTGCCTGCTCCTTACCAGATGGAAAGCAATCACCGATACCCAAGAACAACCATAACATAAATGGAATTACGGGTAACTTTGGTTTTTTGAAGATTATCCATAATTTGCGATCTGGACATATTGGTGCTGGAAGCTAATTCTAAAGTTTTCGTACGTGTTAAAATGAAGGGTCCACGGAAAGAACATGCTTAGTCACCTTTTTTTTTAATTGAGATTTTAACCTCGAAATGTAGAGCTCGCAAAGTAAGGACTTACCATTGAATTAAATAATCTGAAAGCAATCCATATCCATACTAATATTATAAATGCGAAAGTAACTCTGTCTGTCTGTCTGTCGGTCTGTCTGTCTGTTACGCTTTCATGTCAAAACCGCTGGACCGATTTTGATAAAATTTGGTACATAGATAGACTAGACCTTGGGAAAGAACATAGGCTACCTTTTATTCCGAAAAAAAGGCTTGAAGGGGTTGAAATAGGGGATGAAAGTTTATATGCAAGTTCGTCATTTTTAAAGATAAAACCATGAAACTTAGCATTTAAAAGGCAGTTAATAAGAAATAAATAGATATTTGTTCGAGCGTTTTTGAAAATTCGACCTGTGAGGGGGTGTTTATATGGAAGTGCGTAATGTTTAAAGATAAAACCATGAAACTTGACATTTGGGCAGTTAATAATCCCTACTTCGCTACTAATATTATAAATGCGAAAGTAACTCTGTTTGTCTGTCTGTCCTACCTTTTATACCGGTAGAGGGCGCCACCGCGCGATAACCTAGATCCACGTAGACGAAGTCGCGGGCATAAGCTAGTATAAAATCTACTTTTTATCTTTTAAAGAAATGGTAACCATAATAATTCTTCGTGATGACTAACTTTCAAACCGCTATAACTCAAAAATTTGCTTAGGTGACTAGACATGTTCTTTCCGTGGACCCTTCAAATACATTCCACGAAAACCTTAGAATACAAGGGTTGGAAAGAAAATTAGTGGTGCAATGAAGAACTTTAGCTGCAGCCAACAAATTCAACAAATCCTTTTTGACTGATGTGGAACTAAGCCGCGATTACACTGAGTCGTTCACCTAACGCGTTCGCCGAACTTGTTTCTAACTACTTCGGCGAACGAACGTCGTCTTGATATTAGTCTGCGGCGGCCATATTAAGGCGGTGGCAGCTGTCGCTCGCCGAATACGTCTGACTACCGTGTTCTTTACACTTTGGCGGTCGCCGCATGCAGCATACGGTGAACGACTCAGTGTAATCGCGGCTTTAGATAGAGATGAAACATTCCTTCGTAAGGGTAATTAAACTAATCCATTAAGTGATTCTCAATTTTTTTATGACATATTCAGGTTCACAACTTTTGACGACAAAGACTGGTTCGTCGCAAACTTCTGGAAAACGGCATCCCAGGAATTGTCGGAATACGTTGCAGAGTTCCCTGAAGGCGAGACTTTCTTCGTCAACTTCCTAAGAGAGCCAGTCGACCCCACCGGAGACGAAGATGAGGACTTCAGCACGGATGCTCCTAAGATATACGAAGAATTGCCTTCGTCAGTATAAGACTTAAATTACTTGCTTAGTTTGCTTCCGTAGTTGGTAGCGTCGTACCTAGATGCGGTTACATACACGCCACAGCCTTAGATTTGCTGGGTTTCCCTATTTTGATAAATGAATTTGACCATCGCTATCGTCCACTAGCCAAGACAAGGCATTGAGTATAAACGATTATATGAGTTTATGGCACTGAGTAATAGCCAAGTAAGCGCTTATTTATACGTATGCGTTTGAGACTAAAATAAACAAAAAACCGGCAGTGAATGCGTTAATGTGCTTAACTCGGAGAATAGTTAAAGGCATTTTAGATTAAAATGGTTTAAGTGTGTAAAGATAATGACATTTTTATATCCTTGCAGATGGGACTATGTTCTGTCCAAATTGGCTGGATTTCAGGAACTATTTAACGAGCAAATCAGAGGAGCTCACTTGGATTTGGTATTCTTCCACGATGCTATGGTGCATTTATTCATTACCTCAAGAATCATATGTACACCACGGTAATTATAAATATAATATTACTAAAGTCTACCTTACATGGCAGATAGCATTTCCTGAGGCATATTAATTTGTGAGATTACTTTCCTTAAGCGGCCGCTATCCAAAATTTTAAGTATCTAGGTAAACTAAGTCGTTGGTGGAGTTGTAGCATTAGTTTTTAGTTACCCTAATTTATTAGTAAGCATACCTACTTTTGAAATATGTGAACGTAGCTTGCCAGTTAAATGATCAACTTTAATTATACTTTCTAAACATAAAACACATTTCCAGTGGTAATGCCCTTCTGGTGGGAGTCGGCGGTTCTGGAAAACAGAGTTTAACAAAGTTGGCTTCATTCATCGCGAACTACTCGTTTTACCAGATCACTTTAACCAGGTAGTTTTTTTTATAATAGCGTCCGAGTGTATTGATTTTCTATTTACTAATTTTCACTTATTTTGATACCTTACTAAATTTTATAAATTCTTATTTTAGGACGTATAATGTGAGCAATTTTATGGATGATATAAAGTATCTGTATCGCACTGCGGGTCTCCAAGGACAGGGTGTTTCGTTTATTTTCACCGATAACGATATCAAAGATGAACAATTTTTAGAATTCCTGAACAATATTTTAAGTTCAGGAGAAATTGCAAATCTATTTGCAAAGGACGAGCTAGGTAAATAAAATAAAATTAAATCTTACTAGCTAAAAAAAATAAAAAAGTGACGATTGATTATTTATTGCAGATGAAATATTGAACGAACTAACCCCTATAATGAAGAAATATGCTCCCAAAAGGATACCAGTACCAGATGTACTGTATGAGTATTTTATAACGCGGTCGAGAGCTAATCTTCATGTTGTTTTATGTTTCTCTCCGGTATGTACCTAGTTAAATGTACCTATGCCAATGTCGGCTATATTGGTTTTGTTAATATATTACCAACATATTTACAAATTTGCTTGCCAAATTAGGTCGGAGAAAAGTTCAGAAGCCGTGCGTTAAAGTTCCCTGGTTTAATTTCTGGATCAGTTATGGATTGGTTCCAAAAATGGCCGAGAGTGGCACTGATTGAGGTAGCTCATCACTTCCTGTGGGATTTCCCGGTAAATACATATACATATATATTTATACAGGAATCTACTAAGATGATAAACATTCAAAAATTTTTAATGCCCCTACATAATTTAACAAATAGGTAGTTTGCGGGGACGATACTAAAATCCAACTCATCGAAATTATGGGAATGGTACAAGACAGCGTAGCTGACACTTGCGAGGTTTATTACGACAGATTCAGAAGACAGGCCCACGTGACCCCGAAATCATATTTGTCTTTCCTGGAGGGCTACAAAGTCTTGTATAAAGAAAAACATGAGAATATTGCTGAGTTAGCACGAAGGTTTGTAAACTGTAACACTTTTGATTTGTACTATAATAGTAAATGAACATGTAGATTGATAAATTAGAGATATAATTAACAAAAATGTTATAAATGCGTATTTTGCTTTGAATAGATGCAAACTTGTATGTCGTAGACATGATGCATCCAATAAAAATTGGTTCCAACTAAGAACAGAACATTTTAACTTATTTTCCGCAGAATGACTACGGGCTTAGATAAGTTGGTGGAAGCAGCTGAAAGTGTAGATATACTAAAGAAAGAATTAGAGTTGAAGGACATAGAAATTAAAGTAGCCACAGCGAGAGCGGAAGAGGTATGTTTTGAACGAACGAGTTCGCCAAACAAAGTGGTGAATTTATTCATTTTCACTTGATTTTATTTGTGTAGGTGTTAGCAGCCGTAGCGGAGTCACAAGCGGCGGCCGAGGTAGTGAAGGCTGAAGTGTTGGAAGTAAAAGACAGAGCTGTGAAGCTCGTGAGTGTGATCGCAGCAGAAACTGCTATCGCCGAAGAAAAGCTGGCGGCTGCCAAGCCTGCGCTTGAAGCCGCAGAAGCTGCTTTACAGGTGAAACCAAATTTAACACTACATTTATGACAGCTATTCATTTGGTGAGTTTTTGTAAACAAGCCGATTTCATCAAAATTCTTGTATTAACACCCACTGGATCGAATCAATGACACATTTAACTATAATTCGTGTCTTTTAACTAGATGTCTAATCACTTTTTTCACCAAAATTCACTTGATTTCAATATTTATTTTTCATTTGAAAAATCTGTGTATAATCTGTAGTAGCATAGACTAGCATAGAGATGGTGGAAAATTTGACATTTTAGAAATCGATTAATGCGCGAATGAATGCGATTTTTATTTACTTTCCTTAAAATTAAAAAATAGTTACTGCTTTTAAAATTCAATACTTCTTTGAAATTAAATCAAGTATTGTAAATAATAAAATTACAATAATACGTTGATCTATTCAATTAATAAATAATCGATTTACTGAACAGATTAATTATTTTGCAATAGGTTTTAGGTTTTCACATCACTAAATGTCTATGGTGGGGTTAATGGCGTCTTTCTTTACGCTTGTCATAAATTGGATTGGAATACAATATAGGAAAAAATATGTAGAGAAACGCGTGTTAAGGGCCGAAATAATCCGAGGGAAAATATATATTTTTTAATTTATCTAAAGCATTTTTTTATGTAACGTTTTTTTAATTTATTTATTTTAATGTATTTTAATTTAGCTTTTAATTGATTGATTCAGGTGTTACTTTGGGATCAATAAACAACCTTTGACCTTGTTACTCCGCGAACACTACTGCCTTTTTATCTACGTTTTTTTCTCATAATCATGATCAATTTCTTTTCAGACTATTAATGCTGCGGATATTGCTACTGTGCGAAAACTCGGTAAACCGCCATACCTTATTACACTTATCATGGACGCTGTCATATTACTCTTCAGAAAGCGCATTGATCCGATTAAACCGGATCCTGAAAAGAACTTCTTGATGCCATCTTGGGGAGAATCATTGAAGGTAGGCCTCAAAAAATTTGAACGGAACTGGTATATTGATAAATAACTATTCTTATGATTTGAATTTTTAAAATATGTTATTACATTTCTTTTCAATAGGTTATGGCTGATTCAAGATTCTTGAACAATTTGAAGTTCTACCCGAAAGATGAAATTAATGCCGAGATGATAGATTTGCTGAGACCATATTTTAGTTTTCCGTAATGCTACTCTTGTTTTATTTGACGTACCGTACCTACACATTTTTTTTTATTCTAAAACATTCTCGTATCGAACCTATTTAAACCTTTCCTTTTAGTGAAAATACCACCAACCAATTATCACGCTAACACACACGAGTAATATTTACCTCGACAACATTGCAGTGGCCGTGGTCACGAGTAGACTGAAGTGTGGAGTGTCAAGTCTGCCTAGTAGCGCTAGTCCTTCGAACTACCTACTCGCACTTGATCACTAATAGTACCGGCACTCGCATCACGAACTACCCGCACTTGGTCATTTTTATTTGTCACCCCATCACACCGATACACAACACTAACAACTACAACGTCTGAAAATCACGAAAGTTTAAAACCTTTCCTTTTTAACCCCCGACGCAAAAAGAGGGGTGTTATAAGTTTGACCGCTATCTGTGTCTGTCTGTCTTTGTGTCTGTCTGTCCGTAGCTCTTTAACGGGTGGACCGATTTGAATGTGTTTTTTTATTTAAAGCAGGTTTTCTAGCGATGGTTCTTAGACATGTTTTATCAAAATCGGTTTAGCCGTTTCTAGATCATCAGCTCTTTTGTTCGCTGCGGTAGGAATCTTAGACGCATAATGGGTATTTACTTTATTTCCAAACATATTTGGGACGTAAAGTTTTAAACACCCATAATATATATGCTATATAAATGCAAGATTATGGAATTCTCGGCCTGATGCTGCAGCCAGGATATTCAGAACACTAGTAGGTAAACAGGTATAGCAGATAGAGGTAGACAGAGGGAGGCAGAGGGGTAGGTAAGCAGATATATCGTGTTTGGATTTGTTTCGATCAGTAATTGATTCTACATATAATGCAGTGGTGGCAACACGACGAGCTAATGCTGCAGCCAGGATATCCAGCACACCAGTATACTCTTGAAAAAATAATAGCAGATATGTCGTGTTTGATTCCTTTTGATCAGTATTTGATTCTACATACAATGCAATGGTGGCAAGACGATGAGCTGATGCTGCAGCCTGCGAAAGACAAGAGAAAAGAAAGAGAGAAGAGTTTAGTTATGATGTATATATTGTGTTAGTTTAGTTTATTATTTTTATACCTTTAAGTAAGTATATAACTTTGTTCAAAAAAAAAGAAACCCGACACAATAAAATAAACAAAAGGCCCGCAAAAAAACGCCGACAAAGAAACGCCGCTAAAAAGACAAGGCTAATTTTGCGGGAAATCAGCATAGTCCCCGCGGGATAGGGATAAACGAATTATTCGCAGATGAAGTCGCGGGCAACAGCTAGGTAGTGCATAATTATTTTTTACTTTTTAGTTGTTTTTTAGCGGCGTTTTTTGTCGGCGTTTTTTTTTTATTTTTGCTGGCGTTTTATTGTGTCGGGTTTTTTTAATTTTATTTTTTTCCACTTGGTAGGCAGTATACGTTCGAAGCGGCGAAACTAGCTTGCGGCAACGTAGCCGGTTTGATTTCGTGGACCATTGCTATGGCTCTATTTTACTCTGTAAACAAAGACGTACTCCCATTAAAGGCCAACTTAGCAGTAATGCAAGGCAAATACCAGGCTGCTAAGAAGGAATTGGACGCAGCAGAAGCTCTTTTGGTAGCTAAAGAGGTGAGTATGAAGACATTAAACAAAATAAATAGAATTAATGTCACTTTTGGAGAATAATATGGATTGGAGACTTGGGTGTATTGTTTAAACTTTAATTGATTTCAGCTCGAGTTAGCTGGTGTACAGAGACAATTCGATGAAGCTATGACATTAAAACAAGCGGTGTTAGACGACGCTGCGAAATGCCAGCAGAAGATGGATGCCGCTACTGCATTGATTAATGGGTTGAGCGGAGAACGAGTGCGTTGGACAGAGCAGTCGGCGCTTTTTAAGTCAGAGATAGAAAGGCTCGTCGGGGACATACTACTGCTAACTGGGTAGGTACTATATATGTGTTTTATATTTATTTTACAGTATCTTTATATTTTGTTGATAGCAGTCCGCCAAACTACCTTAACTACCTTAATATTGTTAGCCTATTCTGTCCCACTGCTGAGAAAATGCATTTTATTTCATAACTAGCTGGTTTCCGCGGCTTCGCCCCCGGTATATATATTTTTTTAATTTTCTAAATCTTTTATAAGAAGCTTCTCCTGACAATATCAAACAACAAAAAAAGAATTAGCGAAATCGGTCCAGCTGTACACGCGTGGCGTGATGCCGTGACCAAGGAAAATAGGGATTCATCTATATGTCGCAGGCATATGATAAAAACAGGGATTTGATCAGATTCCACTGTCCACTGATCAGAGTCCACAGAAACGAACTGTTATCACAAAAGTAGATGAGGTTAGGTTAAAACTGCGTCCCCCGCGAAAACGAACTGCTATCAGAAAAGTAAGTTAGGTTAGGTTAGAACTGCGCCCCATATGGAAACGAACTGCTCCCAAAAAAGTAGGTATTATATCATGCGATATAATACCTCTGGCACCTGATAAAGCGCTAGGACGCCGTCCGGCCCGGTCCGCTGTGTGAATCATACTTTAGTTATGTATGAGTACCTAAGTATACCAAAATGCTCATAAAAAAAATGAAATGTTCCAGATTCTTATCATACTCGGGACCATTTAATCAAGAATTCCGTTCGCTATTAGTACAGACTTGGCTAAATGAACTACTGAGAAGAAAAATACCAGTCTCATTAAATTTGAATATAACTGAACAACTAACGGATACAGCCACGGTAATCATGATTAATTTAATTAAGCACAAGATAGCGAGAATACATTTAGAACCAGATCCCAGTCGAGCCAGACCTTCGTCATAGTATAAAGGCTGAAAATTTAGGGCTTTAAAATACTCATCATTATAAAAAGCTTATGGGCCTATAAAAGCCTTTAGGCTTTCTTTGTGATGGGGACTTTTTTCAATTAATAGGCTTAGGTTAAGGCTAAAGCTTTTTTTTAGACTCGGTCTAAGAAAGCTATCATCGAATCAATAATTATGAAATAAACAACATGCATTTTGTAAAAAAATGCCGAAAATAACGCCTTGAAAAAATCGCCGGATCGCTACCACCATCTTGCTCGCTAATCCTGCCGTGAAGCAGCAATGCTTGCACTGTTGTGTTTCGGCGTGGAGAGTAAGACAACCGGTAAAATTACTGGCACTTGAGGTATCCCATCTTAGGCCTCTAGTTTGGCAACGCATCTGCAATCCCCCAGTTGTTGCAGGTGTCTATGGGCGGTGGTAATCTCTTACCATCAGGAGACCCACTTGCTCGTTTGCCATCCAGCCGAATAAAAAAAACAACGACAAAAAGATAACTAAAAAGTAAAATCAATTATGCACTTGCTGTTGCCCGCGTTTTTATCTAATTAATAAATACGTTCCGTAATCAATAAACACCTTAAAATTTAAGGTAATCATTATTAATTAATTAATCACTAAAATTAACCAATTTTCTAGAGCTGATAATCTCGAAAAGAAGCTTAGCCTTGAGGACTAAGAGTTTCATAGCCTTCATAGCGTTAAGAGGGTTAAGCGTTAGGTACTGTTGTCAGGCTAACCTTAATAGCTTAGGCCTTAGAAAGACCTTTTCGATCTCCAATCAATAGTCTTAAATAGGCCTAGCCTAAAGGACTAAAAGTTTTTAAGGGCGTTTAGCCTCACAAGCCCCATAATTACGAGTCTAGCCACAAAAAAAGCCTATATATAGTCCTCGGGAACACTAGCTAACATAGGAGAACGATCTCCAATTATGAAGTTTGGATACTGAGCGCTTTGAGACATTCCGTATCAAAAGTGGTAAAATTCAAAAATAATTTTCGTTCTAAAAACCCAAATGCTTTATTATACTATAACGAAAATAAATTTTTGAATTTTATCAAGCTCGATAAGTACTTAATATTTCCCAAAGCACTCAATATCCAAACTTCAATAATTGGGGATCATTCTTACCCATTCGTACCATGAATAAAAAAAAAATTCAGCCTTTGTAGTACGATGAAGGTCTGACTCAACTGGGATCTTGGTTCAATTGTATGCTAACCATACCTACTTTCTATTAGATTGGAGATTGGAACTTATGCGGTCTACCGACGGACGACTTGTCCATACAAAATGGTATTATTGTCACAAAAGCTTCTCGTTTTCCCCTCCTGATCGACCCTCAGACTCAGGGCAAGAATTGGATCAAGAACATGGAAAAGTTCAATGACCTCATTGTTACGACGCTCAATCATAAATATTTTAGGTTGGTGCCCAAAAAGTTTAAAGACTCCGTCACTTTGTCATTCATCTCATTACGTTTTTATCATTTTATAATCGGGTCGTTCATTACCGACGATGAATACTGAATACTTATATTTTGAACTAAGATCATGGGATCTTCCAAATAAGTATATATAAAAAAATATATTGTTTTTTTCGTAGCTTAACTACACACAAAAGGTTAACAACACACTGCCATTATTTATTTTGCAAAACAATACACTGAATTTGAATATTATCAAACTTATCCATCCGCTCTATGTCTTTTTAGAAATTTTAATTAGGTTGTACATGTTTAATAATGATGTAAAAATAACTTTAATGTAAACATTTTAGAAATCATATTGAAGATTGTGTATCATTGGGAAGACCATTACTGATCGAAGATGTGGCAGAGGATTTCGACCCTGCTTTAGACAATATTTTAGAAAGGAATTACATAAAAATTGGGTCTTCTTACAAAGTACGTATGTAACAAAACGTAGATATGTATACATGTATGAGTCGATTGGCAAGAACTGACACGAATGAATGGATCGAAAGTCATTGTGTAAGTACCGTTTTTGTATAGGGGTCACCCTAAATAGGGCGTGCAGTTAGGGTAGACAGCGGGAGTGCTGCCTTTCGTGCTCCTGCTGGTGGTTGGTGCGTGCACGTACAGCTGCTAGCGCTGCTGAGGGCACGCCAGTGGGGTCACCTAATATCTCGTTATTAACTACATAATACTTCTTGTAACACCATTTTCATTTATTAACTCAAACTGAATTTAATAATTTCTATGATGCACTCATTCAGTTTATGCGTGCCAGTTCTTGTGGATCGGCCTGTATTTACTTTAAAATGTTTAATTTTGTACATTTAATATTTTAACAGGTGAAACTAGGTGATAAAGAGATTGACGTAACTGCCGGTCATAAGATATATATAACGACAAAACTGCCTAATCCTGCGTACACTCCCGAAATTTCGGCGCGAACATCAATTATAGACTTTACTGTAACCATGCAAGGTAAATAACGTAACGCCTTGATAATAGTGTTATTCTTTCCACTCGTTCTTCTCCACTCTTTGCCATACGAGTAGTAATGAGATTAATATTCTTTCTATGGACTTAGAATGTTACGCTAAGTATAGATAGTGCCACGAGAGTGGGAGTGAATGGATTACATATACCTACAGCTAAAAAATAACTGATTGCACAAAAGGATAATGAATTAAATGAAGAAGTAATATCAAAATCCTGCTGTTATTACACGACATATTGTAACTGTGTGTATAATAATCATTCACTTCAACTCTCGTGGCACTATCTAGGTATACTTATTTGACTGATTGACATTCCGTTAACTCCTGAGCATGAAATAATTAGTTATTGTTTATTGTTTTCAGGTATATTACGTAAGTAGTTATACATTTAATTAATTTTGTAAGTATTAAAAACATTCACAATGCTTTAGGTCTGGAAGATCAGCTACTTGGTCGCGTGATTCTAACCGAGAAGGCAGAGATGGAAGCAGAACGTACTCAACTAATTATGGATGTCACCGCTAACAGAAGAAAAATGCAGGAATTGGAGGCTAATCTGCTGCACAAGTTGACCACCATTCAGGGCTCCTTGGTGGAAGATGTGACACTCATTCAAGTGCTGAACATTACTAAGGCCACCGCCACAGAGGTAAGATATATGATTTACTTCTAGATATTGTACTAAAATTGTGATCAAAAGAAAGCATCAATACGACTTATTTAATTTTTTGACTTAGGGCCTGAATATCAAAATAACACTGTGTAGCAAACTTTGTGACGATATTTTGACATCTGGCAAATGCAATTTCTATTTTTTTTGGATATTTGTAAGGCGTTGTCATAATTATTAATTTTTGGAGCTTCAAAATTTCGAAAAAAAAATATTATGAAGTGAAAGGCTACAATTTCACATCTCACCGACTTTTAATTTAAATGATGCGACGTCGCATAGTGGTTCTGAATTTAAGCTCTAGCAAGTTGCAAACGAAATAATAACTACATCGATTTGCAATTATCTAGGTGAGGGAAAAACTGGACATTGCCAAAGAGACTGAAATAAAGATCAACATAGCTCGTGAAGAATTTCGACCGGTGGCAACACGCGGGTCTGTCCTCTATTTCTTGATTTGCAACATGTCACTTGTCTGCAATATGTATCAGACTTCGTTGGCTCAGTTCCTTGAACGTTTCGACATTTCTATGGAGAAATCAGCGCCAAGCCCAATCACACAGAGAAGAATAGGCTTTATTATTGACTACTTGGTAAGTGCTATTTTCAATCAATAAGGAAGGTTTAAGTAACGCTTATTCGTCTTATTGTTTCATTACTTTTACAGACTTTCGACGTTTTCAAATACATATCTAGAGGTTTTTACGAAGAACACAAGTATTTGTTCACATTGTTATTGACATTGAAAATCGACATGCAAAAAGAATTAGTTTCGTTTGACGAATTTCAAACACTCATTAAAGGTAAGTCTGATTAATTATATGTATAAATACTTATTTAATTCAAGTATGTTATTGCCCGCGACTTCGATGCCAGACAGGCAGTTAGGTGGACTTACATTCACAGTTTTTTTTAACTTATTTGCGGCACACCTGTACTATCTCATCTGATAGTACGTCACTACTTTTAAAAAAGCTCGTAACTTCAAAAATATAAAAAATCTGAGTGAACTTTATGACCATTTTTTCAAGGATCAATTTTGCTGACATTTTGATTTGAGATACGAGATTTTTTTCAAAGTAGTGAAGAAATGCAGATGAGACCAAAGATGTGATTCACTGGTACAATAACAGCCTATTCATTCTGGCCCTAAATTGTATCTTGCCGGAAAAACAGACTGCGAAAGTAAATCTTATTTCATAGCAGTTCTGATAAAAAAGTGGAAGTAAAGGGCTTTGTGCGAATGATCCGAATACTAATTAACCTAAAGGTGACGAGGTGGAGGAATAAGTTCATGACTACAATTTCTTAATCACTCTTTTAATATATTCGGTAAAAACCGTTAAAGTATTAGTAAGGAGTAAAGATAAATTTATGCCATAGGTGGTGCCGCATTGGACCTTAACGCATGCCCGCCTAAACCATTTAAATGGATTACTGACATGTCGTGGCTGAATTTGGTCTTCCTGACCGGGCTGCGGCAGTTTACAAATATTCTCAACCAGGTTACGAACAACGAAAAGGGTTGGAAGAATTGGTTAGTATATTTCCAATTAAATTTTTGACCATTATTGTTTTGATTTTTACCAAGGGTCGGCCATGTTGCGGTACTAATTTGAGACACTGATTTACTGATGTGCGAAAGGAAACTTTCCAAAATCGCGGAATTGTTCATATAGGAAAATTTCGAAACTTCTCAGAATTTTGTATGGTTCCAACCTGTGGTTCCAACTTTTTAGAACCTTTCCGCAACTTGCACATCTGTACTGATTACATCTTTTGCGGCTGTCATATCAAATGTTATCGCGGCGATTAATTATCGTCATACCTAAACTATTTAATTCAAGGAAACATTATGTCACCGTCTATGAACTTAAATGCACTTATTGAGAGCGAAATGTACTAGTATTTTTTCGAAAAAAAATAAAAAACTTTTTTGAGAAATAAAGTTCTATAAACACAAAAAATAACAAAAAAAATGGAACCGACTACAAAACCCTTGAAAATATACGCACTTGATACCCTACACTTCAGTCGATTTGTGACCATGGCCGCTACAATGTGGTCGAAACATCAATATAATTGTAGTTATTTATTTATGTATTTAACTGATTTAATTTTGTGGTTTCTTTTCAGGTTTGATAAAGAGGCTCCAGAAGAAGAGCCTTTGCCGGATGGGTATAATTCTCTAGATGTATTCCGAAAGCTATTGGTAGTACGCGCATGGTGTCCGGACAGAACTTTAGCTCAAAGCTTGTGAGTAGCCTATTACAGATGATCATATCCCGGGTATAGAGGTTTATGGTGCAGGATTAAGTAAGAATTTACTGGGTACTCCGGGGTATGCAAGTAATGTAAGAACTATTTAAAAAACGTATAAATACGTGTACGTATACTATACAAGTTTACCTAGGCTTTGATGTGTTGTGTTCATCGTTTAGCGTATAAAATATAGGTATAATTATTTAGTTCGATAATCGTAGTACCTAGTTTTGCTGACGAGGTACCTAATATTTAAAAACTTAATAATCATTTTTCCAGGAAGTATGTGGTATCTTCCATGGGCCCTAGGTTTTCGGAAGCTGTCATTGTGAACTATGAGGTAGGTGCTTAAGAAAAGGGCAATTTATATAGTTATTTAAAAGAATTATCCCTGATAATGTTTTTTGTTTCCAGCAAATGGTTTTAGAGTCTCGTCCTCTTGTACCATTGATTGGATTTTTGGCCATGGGCTCTGATCCTACACCCTCCATTGAATCGACTGCTAAACGCCTGGAATGTATTTGCTCATCCATATCTATGGGTCAAGGTCAGGAAATACATGCAAGAAAGCTGATAGACCGCGGATTGAAAGAGGTAACAATTACAGGAAGGGTTTTTATGTAACATAAGGGTATCTCTCTTACCTGTGTACCAGTTGTCTTATCACGTTGCGGGCTGTTATTTTAATAACATAATGTTTTAATTTTAGGGAATTTGGGTTTTATTACAAAACTGTCACTTGGGTTTGGAGTATATGGTCGAGATTATGGAACAGTTTGCAGAATTAGAAAAAGACCCAACCCAGGTTCATGAGACCTTCAGGTATACCAATTCATCATTCATTGATATTCACAATCGCATTCGAGCGTAGCGGAGCGGATTGTTGAATTTAGATACACCACCTTCAATTTATATACCTACATACATATAAGTTTGTTTTAATTTTTAGATTATGGGTTACCACTGAAGTGCATCCGAAATTCCCGATTACGTTGTTGCAAATGTCGATCAAATATACTTGCGAACCTCCAGCGGGTAAGATTGCACTGAAGTTTATCTTGTTCGCAAAACATTAACTTTGATTATTTTAAAAATTGGTCAAGTGAGAGTGTCCAGTAAAGAATCTCTAAATGTCCAGTGTTAGTAGAACTCCTAAGAAAAATTTACACAATGTAGGATTGTTTTAGATGGTTATTGACATAGACAGACTTAAAAAAAATCGATTTTCAGTTTTCTTGGTTGCACTATAAGAGCTATTTTTATACCAAATTTTAAGGTTATATGTCATTTGGAAGTACAGTGCTGGACGCAACTAATCATACACTTGCACATGAAAATAAAAATTTCTCATTTAACAACTTTATGAATTCATATATTTTTTGATCGACAGGTATTAAAGCTGGGCTTATGCGAACTTACGATTCCATGGGACAAGATTTCCTTGATTACAGTGACAGCCCGTTCTATTTACCAGTGATTTATACCATCTCGTTCCTTCACACCGTAGTGCAAGAGAGACGTAAATTCGGCCCTCTTGGCTGGAACATCCCTTACGAGTTTAACTCAGCGGATTGGCTGTCCTCTTGTATGTTTGTTCAGAATCATTTGGATGCTCTTGAACCTGGAGAATCAATTAGTTGGACAACTGTACGGTAAGGCAAACTAGTTAGTTTTAGCTACACTTTTCGTAGGGATAGAATAGGGATAAAAGATATGGTACGATTTTAACACGATTTCTCACTTCAGTAGCATACCTACGTTTGGACCACGCTCAAAAGTTACCGAAAGTCCAGAGGAATATATGAACCATTGGCTCTGCCCCGAACCTTAACGCATTCACTGCCACCGACGCAAATATGCGTTTTCGGAACTTCGCCCAGAGCCGCTGACACAATTATTCATACATTTTGAACGCAAATGTTAAATATAATATATATTTCAAGAGAAAATAAATAAATCTGATCTTGTTGTCTCTGACCTATAGCGGCAGATTTTTCCCATATTGAAATAACTAGATATGCAGTAATTTAGCTTGCTCACTGTTATGTATCTAGTAGGTAGGTTAAGAAATGCAAGATTTCGGGTACTTGAACAATATACGTTGCATCATTCGGAAGCTGTGTTTTCTTGTGCCTGCCTATAAATCAGTGGCGACGAACGGAAAATCTTGGAAATTAGTGTCAAAACCTCGAAATTAGTGAAAAGTTTAGTGACAAGTGAAGACAGTGCAAAATCATGTCGATTGGCAAAATTAAAGAATTTGACGTGGTTAACGGTAACTGGTTATCGTATTGTGATCGGTTGAAAATGTACTTTACGGCTAACGATATAAAATCGGAATTGCATTTACCAACATTAATATCGATTGTGGGTGATCAGACTTATGAACTCATTGTTAATCTTATGAGCCCCAAAAAAGTATCAGACTGTGAGTTTGACGATGTTGTGAAAATAGTGGGCGATCATTTACAACCGACCCCGTCGGAGATGGCGGAGCGGTACCGGTTTCGTCAACGTCGGCAGCTGCCCGGAGAGTCTGTGGCACAGTATGTAGCTGAGCTCAAGCGTTTGGCGCGGTATTGTGGCTTCGAGCAGCAGCTAGAAGATAATTTACGGGACCAGCTGGTTTGTGGAATTGCCAGTGATGTCATTCGTCAACGGCTTTTTGCGGAACCGTCACTAAAATATGCGAAAGCCGTAACCTTGTCAACGGCGTTAGAGGCAGCGGAGAAGGACGCAGCGGCGGTCGAGGCTGGCGCGAGCCGCGGGCCGGCGCCGCCTCAGGAGGATGTCAACGTGCTGTACAGCGGCGCGCGCGGGGACGCGCTGTGCGCGGCGTGCTGCGGCCGGGATCATGTCGCGAGCGGCTGCAAGTTTAATACCTACCAATGCTCTGAGTGCAAAGTTGTAGGGCATTTACGGCGAGCGTGCCCGCGCTTAAGAGGGGCCGGCGACGGAATTTCATTCTCAAAATCGGCGACTAGGGGGTTCAGCGGCACGGGCAAGCGCGGCGGGCGCTCTGGAGGGCGCGGCCGGGGCAGATACCGCGGTCAAGCGACGCACCACGTCGCCGAGACACCGGACCAGCCGCCGGAACCAAAGGAGGTTGAGTGTTCGGATTCGGAAGAGGAGCCGATTTATCAAATGTCCTTAAAGCGTTATCCTGCGGTAAGCATCCTAATTAATATCGATAATAGGGAAGTGCCAATGGAAATCGATACGGGAAGCGCATGTACATGCATTAGCAGTGACACGTATGAACGTTATTTTAAGCATTTGCCACTTCAAAAGTGCGCAATCACTCTAAAGTTCTATGATGGCAGTGTAATAAAACCCTTGGGTACTCTGTCCGCCAAGGTTAGGTATGCTGCTATTACAAAAACATTAGATCTGTATGTGATAAAGGGCGGTACTACATCCTTGTTGGGCCGTCAATGGCTAGCTGAATTGTCCATTAAATTGCCAATGTTCGCTACTAATAATGTCAAAGTGAATGATTCTGTGAAATTTAATCCTAGCAAATTAATTGATGCAGATGTGTGTGCACTTGTTAACAGATATGCTAATTTGTTCGACGGGTCGCTGGGACGGTACACGGGCGGCCGCGCGACGTTGCACGTGCGCGCGGGCACCGTGCCGGTGTACTGCCGCGCGCGCCCGCTGCCCTACTCGCTGCGGCATCAGGTAGACGCCGAACTCGACACCATGCTACAAAACGGTATTATAGAACCTATTGAATTTTCACAGTGGGCTACACCCCTGGTTCCCGTAAGCAAACCTAATGGTAAAATTAGGTTGTGTGCGGATTTTAAGGTTACCTTAAACCCCGCTTTATTGGTAGATAGGTACCCATTGCCGAAGGTTGAGGATCTCTTTGCAGGCCTTAGTGGGGGAGAATTTTATACTAAGATTGATTTATCGTCCGCTTATAACCAGATCGAGCTCGATGAAAAATCAAAGGACTTCACGGTGATAAATACTCACCGAGGACTTTTTAGATACAATCGTCTGGTTTTTGGTTTGTCATCGAGTCCAGGTATATTTCAGAGAATCATGATTAACTTAATGAGAGACATTCCAAATGTTTCTGTATTTTGTGATGATTTGTTAGTGACAGGGAAGGACGCTAAGTCTCATCTCGCTTCGTTAACGTCGGTATTTGACAGATTAAATGAGAATGGTCTAAAGTTAAACAAAAGCAAATGCGTTTTTTTCGCTAATTCC
Source organism: Choristoneura rosaceana (assembly GCA_037349165.1). Taxonomy (NCBI): domain Eukaryota; kingdom Metazoa; phylum Arthropoda; class Insecta; order Lepidoptera; family Tortricidae; genus Choristoneura; species Choristoneura rosaceana. The sequence goes on from JAZBNJ010000026.1 coordinate 8,950,258, forward strand.
GTGTCATATTTGGGGCACATAATTGATAAGAACGGCATTCATACCGACGACGAAAAAATTAAAGCAATAAGGGAATTACCTACACCGAGCAATGTGTCAGAGCTAAGATCTTTTATAGGATTAATTAACTTTTATGGTAGGTTTGTTAGAAATTTAAGCACAGTGTTAGCACCACTTTATGAATTATTAAAAAAATCTAACCGGTGGAATTGGTCGCATAAATGTAACGTAGCTTTTAATCAGGTTAAAGCCTTATTAACCGGCGCACAGGTGTTGAAACAATATGATCTAAATGCTCCACTGTATTTAACTTGCGATGCGAGCGCAGTAGGGATCGGCGCGGTAATCTCCCAACCGGACGGCGGCGGCGAACGCGTAGTAGCCTACGCGTCCCGGGCGCTCACGCCGGCTGAGCGGCAGTATAGCCAGATACAGAGGGAAGCTCTAGCCATTATCTTCGCTGTAAAGAAATTTCATCAGTACTTATATGGCAGGCGCTTCTTGTTGCGTACTGATCATAAGCCCTTAGTTTCTATTTTTGGGTCTAAGGCAGGTATACCTACCATGGCAGCAAGTAGACTGCAAAGATGGGCCATAATTTTATCAGCGTACACATATGACATAGAATATGTGCGTACAGAGAATAATGGCGCGGATGGTTCATCGCGTTTACCTATACCTACAAAGCAATGTACGATGGAGGAGCCCGAGCAAACGTACTTACATTTCGCACGCGACGCGTTTTTGTTAGATTATAACATCCTTAAAATGGAAACGGCGAAAGATCCAATTCTGAGTAGAGTGGTTAGTTTTGTGCAGGATGGATGGCCACTTGAAAATGAAATTCGGCAACTTCAACCCTATTTCAACAGACGTAAAGAAATTTATTTAGAGTTGGGTTGTCTCATGTGGGGCCATAGAGTCATTGTGCCTGAAAAATGCAGGCGGCGGGTGCTACAAGAGCTACACGAAACACACATGGGCATGGTCAAAATGAAGGCCTTGGCACGCAGCTATGTGTGGTGGGCCGGGCTGGACGAGGCCATCGAGGCCCAGTGCCGCGCCTGCAGCACGTGTGCCGCGCACTCGCAAGCGCCGCCTGCACACTCTCCGCGCCCTTGGCCTTTCTGTGACAAACCGTGGCGCCGATTGCACTTAGATTTTTTGGGTCCAATTTTAGGAAATAAATTTTTAGTTGTAATTGATTCCACATCGAAGTGGATAGAAATTTTTAAAATGAACGCAACCACTGCCTTAGAAGTCATTAAAAAATTACGGCACCTATTTTCTCAATTCGGTTTACCTAACCAGATTGTATCAGATAATGGTCCACCGTTTACAAGCGAATCTTTTCAAGCATTTTTGAACTGCAACAATATTGAACAATGTTTAACGGCACCCTATCATCCGTCATCCAATGGGGCAGCAGAGAATGCGGTCAAACTCTGTAAGTCAGTTATTAAGAAGGCACATAGTGATGGTGTAGATGTGGAAACTGCCCTGGATCGCTTTTTATTGTTATACAGATCTACTGAGCATGGAACCACTGGTGAAAGTCCTGCCAAGATCTTGCTGGGTAGATCGCTTAGAACAAGACTAGATGCTATAAAACCAGATAGATCCAGGAGAGTGCAACAAAAACAACGGGTACAAGTGCGGGCTGCTGGGGGTGATAGCCTTGAGCTGCAACCAGGAGAACAGGTGTATCTTAGGGATTACAACCGGAATCATCTGCAAAATTGGGCCCCGGGGCAGGTAGTTCAAAGGGTTGGTACGACGAACTATAGAGTAAGGGACGAGCTAGGCAACGAGGGTCACCGTCACATTGATCAGTTGAAGCGGAGGTCTAGGGCATCCTTGGTAATCCCACCAGTTCTTATTAATAATGAAAATAAAGTAGCGTCGGGTTCGACAGATTCAGTGGAGTCAGCTGGTCAAATCGGCAAGCCAACTGAACTGAGCAGCAGCGCTAGTGAGGGAGTGGGTCAGTCTGGACCAACAACACCGTTGTCGGATGAGGGTTCAGCAGGCGACAAACTAGCAATTGGTAGCTCAGTCACTGACGAGCCACGGGAACTATGTCCTAACCCCGTGTCTGCAACTGCTTTGTTGTTCCAGAATAGACCTAAACGTCATAGGCCCCCAGTGAAGCGTTTTGGCTTCGAAATAGACTAAGCTAGCGAGTTCCGTATTATATTATTAAGTAGATAAGTAGTAATAAGTGTATTGTAATTGTTGTACTAATGAAGTCTTCAAGACTTCCTTGGTGTTTATTTTTTATAGTGTCTATGCATTAATTAAGTGGTGAGGTGTTATGTATCTAGTAGGTAGGTTAAGAAATGCAAGATTTCGGGTACTTGAACAATATACGTTGCATCATTCGGAAGCTGTGTTTTCTTGTGCCTGCCTATAAATCACTCACATCTTGTAGCAGAAAGTTTGATTTCTCATTTTTTATATATTTCTAGTTACATGGTATCAGCGGTACAATATGGCGGTCGAGTGACTGACGACTACGATAACCGCCTGCTTGTCACATTCACTCGCGTCTGGCTGTCTGAACAGTTGTTCACCGACGACTTCCAATTCTACAAGGGTTATGGCATTATGAAGTTTAAGAATATACCTGAGTATCTTGAGGAAATTGAGAAGATGAAGACTGTTGATCCACCTCAGGCTTATGGGCTGCACTCAAATGCAGATATTACGTTAGTAGTTGCCTACAGTTTCTTAAGATAGAATTGAAGTAATTTCTTTGAGCTGGTATGGTATCACTTGTCTTAAAACGAATTATTTGTTGTACATTCGTGAAAACAGTTATCAACGAAACAAAACTCAATTGCTATTGGACACGATCATGTCCATTCAACCGAAGGAATCGAGTTCCGGAGGCGGTGAGACCCGAGAAGCATCCGTTTATAGGCAATCCAAAGAGATGCTGGACAAGGTTCCCCCTAATTTTGATCCGCATGAAGTTAAAGAAAGGTATGCAATCAAATTCATATTTTCATATTTTTCTAATTTGTTTACATTAGCAATACGCTTACTCAACGAAATCTAAGATTAAAAACAAAAATAGTTGGGATGGATGGTACAGTCAACTGCAAAGATAAGTATCTATTCGAACTACTCAAGAATATGTTACTACGGCGTTGTTGCGTCGGAATAAGAGTCTGTGGCACATATTTTTGAAATTTTGAATAGGTACATATTTCTAAACTTGTCTCTACCACAGGACACCTTTAGCGCGCAAAGCCATTTAATTACGTACTTATGTCACATTTTTGTCTCTGTTACATGAACTGAGAAAGAAAAGATCTTACAGTAAGTACGTAATATTTTCAGGCTTAGGATCATGGGCGCACTGAATTCAATGGTAATTTTCCTTCGACAAGAGTTGGACCGAATGCAGAAAGTTATTTCTTTAGTGCGAACAACGTTAAAAGACTTACTTCTTGCTATTGACGGTACAATCATCATGAATGAGGTAAGACATTTTTTGAATTTATTTCTTTTTTTTTTTGCATTTAATGTAGGTATTAGTTTGTATTTTTATTTATTTCTATATTGTACCATACTTTATATATACTATCTATTTTCCTATTTTCCATGGAGTTATAATTATAACCACATTCATACTGATTTGATTAACATTTCACTTTCTTATTTATTTATTTTAAATGCCTGTAATTCCTGTCTCTACTCTTTATATCGTCCATGTAGTGCGCGTATCCTTTAGTTGTAGTGTCCTTTGTCTTTATTGTTTTTCCACAATTTATATATTTATGTCATCCACTCTACTCTTTTTCGTCGTCATATTATATATACGTGTTCCATAGCAGACCTGTGACTCAGTTGGTTCTGGCAGAATATCAGCGCTGCGGTCTCCACAGCTTTATGCTTTCATATTATTTTCACGACACTTGGCACCCCATAGCTTAGATACACCAAAATTTATGTACGTGCTGTGCAAAATAAAAACTTTTTCTTTCTATCTACTATCTATTTCAGATATTTTCTTCATCATACTTTATCTTTTATCTTTTAATGCTACAGGCGTTACGTGACTCCCTGGACAATATATACGATGCGAAAGTGCCCAAAATCTGGTTGAAATCCTCGTGGTCATCGTCAACTCTTGGCTTTTGGTTCACTGAGTTCTTGGAGCGAAATATTCAGTTCTCAACGTGGTGTTTCCAAGCAAGACCTAATTCATTTTGGATGACCGGATTCTTCAATCCACAAGGTTTATAATATCGCCAAGTAAAAAGTTACCTACTTATTGACTTGAAAATTTTCGCTACAAGATTATTATTTGTTTTCTAGGTTTTCTGACGGCCATGCGGCAAGAAGTAACTCGAGCACATAAAGGCTGGGCTTTGGACATGGTAGCCTTGCATAATGACGTCACTAAGTTCATTTATGAAGACGTTAAAGCACCACCCCCTGTGAGTATTACTCTTTGTCAAATTACGCAAATGTGAGTAACAGACTGACAGACAAACAGAGTTACTTTCGCATTTCTTATATTTGCAAGGCTATAGCTTAGTTTCTAAAACAATGATTCTGTCTACTATAGTCCGAAATTAGTTCGAAATCGGATTTCTACAGACTTAGTTGAATGCTTTTGTAAACATTTTGTTAGGTTGTTTTGTAAACTATTGACAACTGTTAAATCATGCTTAGTTTTTATATACAGCATTATTTCTGCAATCGAAGTTTTGGCTGGTATTACAGGAAGGCGTATACGTACATGGCCTTTTCCTCGATGGTGCGGGTTGGGATCGCCGCAATACGCGCCTCTGCGAGTCCACGCTTAAAGTATTGTACACGGCTTTGCCTGTGTTCCATGTCTACGCTATTAATTCTAATGCACCCAAGGACCCCAAACTTTATCAGGTATCGTTATTTTTCTTAGTGGGTTTGCTTGACTGGCATACAAGCTGTTGGGGTCACCAATGTTGGGATCTCAGTCCCTTATCTCTTCTCCAATAAACCGAACACGAAACAAGATCGCTGCATAAATTATTCCAAATTCCTCCACCTACACAAAATAAGGGACCGAGATCCCAACACAAGCTTACTTGACGTTTTTGTTCGTTTAAGGAATATATGGTCCAGTAAAAAGCGTAATCTTTGTACAAAACTGTCTACAAAAAAAAACTTGTAATAACCGTCAAGCAAGTTTATAATAAGACGTCATGGGATAATTTTAATTTGCACTGGCATTCATTTTCGGAACTATGATAGGTGGAAGAATTATTTTACTAATCATAAATACATTTGTAGTGTCCAGTGTATAAGAAGCCAGTACGTACAGGATTAACCTTTATAACTCCGCTGTGGTTGATGACAATCAAGAATCCCGACCATTGGATCCTTCGCGGTGTAGCGATCCTTTGTGACATCAAGTAGACTTCACCAAAGGGTGTGCCCTCTCAGTCTTTGACTACTGGGAACAGTACCTAATAAGGAATGAGATGTAAACAAAGTTGATAAACAAAGTCTCAATCATATAGATGGGGAAAAGGGTCATGGTCATATGCGTAGAGTTATAAGAGTATCTGTCTCTATTAATATTGTGATACTAAAATATTCATAGCAGTGAACTCTCTGAATGATCCTTATGTACACCCCAGTCCAAATCTATCTTTGATATGAGATCTTTTTTTAGTAGTTTTTGATACTCATTTATTTTATTTATTAATAGTGTCATTCATGAATCGCGAAGTAGTTTTGCTGAAGTGAACAGCGAGCTGGTACAAGGAAATATTGTATTTTTTGTGTGATATATTTTATCTAGTCATCAATAATTGTTATTATTTTTATAGTTTCATTTGTATTTCACGAAATAAAAACGCATAATTTAATTTTATAAATTGTTCTATTTTTATAGGAATGAAGCACAATAAGTAGGTACCTATTATAGTCGTTAAACAAATTATTTACAAGTCCTGACATCTGACAGGGTTTTACAAATCAATACTGTACATGGTATCAACAACATTACGAGTACAATAGTAACACCTGGTGTATTAAAGCTGATTTTGACATTGTTTATTAGGGACAGTCATCCGTCACCATACATTGCTTACATGACCGCTTTACTTGTTACTTACTTAACGGTTACTGATTACTGACGAATGCCCGAATTAACATATTACTTGTAGGTAAATAATTATTAATATGCGCAAGGTAAGATAAATACAGTAAGATTTTTTTGTACATACTGACTGAACTGACATAATTTCCCATATCTTTTAACCCCTTGTAAGTATGCGGGAACTAAAAAAGTACTGAATTATAGTCTCATTTGTTTTAACCTCTTCACCGCCTCAAAACAAACGAAGTGACGTGCTCTGAACGACACAAAAAAACCAGCGACAAATATACTTTACTTTTAATTCCATTGCAGAAGGATTAATTTCGTGTTGAATGTTGGTCATGTACAGATAACTGTGGCGTGTGAGGCATTCTATTGGCTGTCATGAATGGATGAAGAATGGTGAAGAGATTAATAAGCACAAATTCTGCTGATTTAAAAAAAAATACAAAAGATAGTCTTAAATTGGACATGAATCCGCGCCTTAAGCATACGAGGGGTTAATGACAAATAAATGTAACATATACTGTAATTTTTTCTTATTACCGAACAAGGTTTACGCAACTGCCGCTTCATATCGGTAAAGTAGTATAATAATGACTTCTTCTATCTTTTAATAAACTGCTGTAAGTAAATGTAAATAGATACATTAGTAAAATTGACTTTATAACAATTTGGTTGGACGGATCTATTCGGTGTCAATGGTTAGGAATAATATTGTTTTATGACAAAAACTAGGTAGTTTTTAATTATTCCATACAGCGATCTTTAAAAAATTACTTACATTGTAAAATGTATGTAAAAGGCGCAGGAGGGAAGCATTAATTTATTATTGTTGTTTGCGGTAAGTTCGAAGACTGACACTTAAAATTTTGACGAAGATTGGTTTAGTTATTTGTCTTCTACCAAAGTTATGCAATATCATCATCATCATCATCATCTCAGCCTATATACGTCCCACTGCTGGGCACAGGCCTCCTCTCGGAATGAGAGGGCTTGGGCCATAGTTCCCACGCGGGCCCAGTGCAGATTGGGAACTTCACACGCACCATTGTATTGCTTCGCAGGTTTGTGCAGGTTTCCTCACGATGTTTTCCTTCACCGCAAAGCTCGTGGTAAATTGCGCACATGAATTTCGAAAAACTCAGAGGAGCGAGCCGGGATTTGAACCCACGACCGACACTCTGCTTGAGAGGCGATAGGTAACACCACTAGGCCACCACGGCTTTATGCAATACTAGCTTTTGCCCGCGGCTCCGCCCGCGTGGTATTCGGTTATCGCGCGCTGTTCCCTCGGGAACTGTGCATTTATCCGGGATAAAAAGTAGCCTATGGCACTCTCGGGCCCATAAACTATCTCTGTGCCAAAAATCACGTCGATCCGTCGCTCCGTTACGGCGTGAAAGAGGGACAAACATACAAACATACAAACACACAAACACACTTTCGCATTTATAATATTAGTATGGATGTATCGTATATATAAAGCAATATGCGGCATATTGTACAGTCACGGGCAAAGATATCGACACGGCCAGTTGCAAAAATATATATACACACACGGCCTTAATGTTAAGTGAATATAGTCGTGTATACATATTTTTGTAACTTTGGCCGTGTCAATATCTTTATCCTTGACTGTACCTACACATGTCAGAATTCTAAGATTGTTCAACATCTTAGGTTCAAGAGTTTCAATAACTATGTCTAACTTTGGTAGTAGTTTAGGTACTCAAAATACTGCAAATCAGTCTACGGAAATGTGGGTGTCTTTGTGGGGATATAATCATAGAAGATTTTATAAAAAGAAGTATCCCGTTAAATGAAAATGAAAAATTTATGCTAATATCCTATTAGTGGTTGAGAGAGACTTTCTTCGTAGAATTCGGTTATTTCAAGCTGTGTCCTTCTCCAAGTTCTCATAGAACTCTGTTCTAAAATTCTTCGAAATTGTTTCAGCGCTTTAGGCTAAAACTGAACATTTTAACTAAAGTTAGTGTCTTAACCCAGTATTGCTGCCCCATCTCAACTTTCCATCACGCACAATAAATATCTACTCGTGATTCTAAAAAGTAATTATACAAAAATATAAATACAAAAAACAGGGTACAAGTCTTTATAAAATCGCTAAGGGAAAGAATTTTATATTTTTTAAGTAAATTAAGTAGGTAGATACGTTTTGTTGCAGTTAAATTATAATATAATACTTGTTATAGGTCGCCACTGATTCATAAATAATTACCTAATATTGTTGTTTTTGATAGACAGATTAATGTGGTTGGTTGCTCATATTTTATAAAATAAGCTATATATAACGCGTACTTATATATCACAATAGCTACAAGTAGTTTTCCTTTATTATACCTTTAGGTTACAATTAGGTATAAACGAGATCTAGCTTGCCTAACAAAATATTGTAACAAATACGACATAGCACACCATGTTCTTCTTCATTCATTAACCATTAAATACAGTCTTATAGCATATCAACTACCTATACCAAGAGCCTAAAATAATAGACTTTGCATTAATGCTGTATGAGTTCAACATAGTATTTACAATCGTTTAACATTTCAGAATAACATATATAATAAATTGATAATAAACTTTATAATTATAGTAATGTATTACATAGCTACACAAAAGCTTACACAGGCATTCAATTTTAAGTTACTTATACATAGTTACTTACTATCATATTCGTTGTCGTAACAAATTAAACTTACGGAAAATAATACAGGTACGGACATAGTGAGAACGTCTTTCCAATGTATAATAATGAAGTCGTCAACATGAATATTTCTTTTAATTAATAGCGTGGTGCGGGTGACACTCGATGCACCGTTTTGTTTTACTCAATAAAAGTTGCTGCGGTCTAAACATATGGAAGTATATTTCAGTTGTAGCCTGAATATGACTGGCGTAAATATTTGAACATAAAGAACTATGCTCTAGAAATAAATATACTTCTTGCAAATTCTTCTCTATAAATTCTTGCAAACTCCGTATAACCTTACTTAAGTGGCGAATAATGTTCCAACCTAGAATTTCACTAATATCAAAATTTAGCGTAATAGTCTGAATACCTAAAAATTATTAATAATTCATTTCATTTTAAATTATTAGTTTTATCGAGTCCAGTTTCGACACTTTCACTCTCTAGTAGTATATTGACAGCTGTCACCCTCACCACGCTAGATGAAAGTACTGCAAAGTGATTACTTTTGGTGAAGTACTTGAATTAGATGGTAGTAGATCGAGATTATCTCCACTACAGGTACGTAAGAGTATGCACTTACTATTTAAAATAAAGTACTTAATATTTTATAGTAGAGAATAGTGACGACTTCGTCGTGAAACGTGTTTCGAGTACAGAATAACGTTTATTTTAATGTAATTTATAAATCTTAATCTAATTATGTTGTAACATACATAAAACAATTTTTCTTAATCGTTCACTTTTGATAGGACAATATTTCGCTCCATAGGTACGATACGCTAATTTTAAGCAAATGATACCACAGTAGATTAGTTATTAAGTTATACTTGATATAATAAGGAATATTGCACATGATCGACTGACATTATTTTAACGACATCCGATCTCTTTGGGGATGATGTAAGAGTGCTGATTTACTCTCTTTGATTCTCACAACGGAAATTACCTAGAGGTTCCACAGATCTTGACCTAGGTGCTCTGTAAAAAAATATAAAATCAATTAGATTTTTTAAAAATAAATCGTTGTTTAATTCTGTCTAAAACACACACCATAACAATAATAATAAACTAATAATGAAAAAAAATGGCAAAAAATCAAAATTAATACTAAAATAATACATTAAGAAAACCAGATTAGATTAGATTTAATGAAAAAAATATATTTAATAATGCATTAAAAAAAAGTTGAATACCTTCTTCTTGAAAGCGTCAGTTCTATTTTCCCTTCTTTAACTTGTTTGAAAAGCGTTATGGCCCCAGCATGGCTCAATCCACGGGTTGGCGCGTTGTTGACAGATAAGATCTCGTCACCTGGAACATTCACATAAAAGTTGAAAATTTTCCTTCATATTAGACGTATTAATTATCCATACTTCCTAATATCATAAATGCGAAAGTGTGTGTTTTCATGTTTGTGCATTTGTATGTTTGTCCATCGAAACGGAGCGACAGATCGACGTGATTTTTGGCATAGAGATAGTTTATAGGCCAGAGAGTGACATAGGCTACTTTTTATCCCGCAAAATGCGCAGTTTCCGAGGGAACAGCGCGCGATAACCGAATTCCACGCGTTCGAAGCCGCGGGCAAATGCTAGTTTCGTAATATAGGGAAATAAGTTATTTACCTTCAAAGATAGTTCCCTTGTCCGCTGCTTGTCCGTTTGGAAATACAGTTTTAACAAAAATTCCCATTTGTCCTTTCGGAGAATCTGTTCCTCCAACAATACTAAAGCCAAGACTTTTGTGGCCGGGTCCTTTCCAGAATTCTGCTCTGTGCAATGTGCTATTCGAATAAATACCACTTTGGTGAGTTTCATTTTGTGTGAATGCACTATGTTCCTGTTGACGGGAGACATGTGAGCCATGGCTTGGTGAACAGCGTTGCGAGCCGATTCTATTGAAAAATCGACTTCTATTACTACTCCTCAGAAGTTGTTCTGGTATACTTTCAAAGGATCGGTTTTGGTACAATCTTGGGACATGTTTAATGTAATGAGAAGATTTCTCCTTACTTTCGTTTGTTGTGTTATCATTACTTATAGGATACTGTTCGACCGGTGGGGGCCTTGAATTGTGCAGTGAAATCGGTCTGTAATTATTTGATTGCCTACTTCTCGGGGTTGGCGAAGATCTCATTGATATTTCAATATTTGTTATATTTTGCAAAGTAGCCGATGGCGGCTGATGACAGTGCCTCTCTAGTAGTTTTTCATCATCACTCTTTTGATTTAGCTGAACTAGATTACTACCGCCCTGTGTATTTGTTTCACATCGCTGATTTCCTTCATAGGTCTCTGTTCTACTTCGTTGAGGATCGTTCGTAGTGTTACTTATTCTGCTGCCATAATTATTGTAAAATTGATTTTCACTAGGAAAATGAGTTTCAATGGTTACCTGGTTAGAAGATGAAGGTTTATGAATAGTTTCGGATATTATATCGGGTGGAACATTTGATGTTGGAGGAGCAATCGAATTTTGTTCACCAGTGTGCCTATTTATTATTCGACTAAGCGTAATAGGCGTAATTTCATCGTGTGCCATCACAAGGTCGACTTGGTATCTCTGAAACTGTGCTCCTTCTTGAGAATTAGCTTCTGTTGAACACGAGTTAACGATATGTTGCACTTCTCTTAGAGATGATAAGCCTCGTAGAACCTTCCCGTTAACATTAACGATTTCATCACCAATCCGGAGCCTGCCATCTCTGTGAGCTATTCCGTCAAAATCCAATTTTACTACAATGTACCGTATTTCGAAATTTGATCCACTGCTATCAAAGTCTACTCGATGTTGCGTCAAATAAACTCCGAGACTCTCGTCTAATCGTGTTTTTAACAATCGCAGTTTTCTAAATCTTTTTGTACAGGGTCCCCTGCCAAATATATCAGTTTCTGGTACGGGAGTTTTTCGTCCTTCTTGTTCCATTGATGAGAGCGAAGAACTCAAATTGGGATTGGAGGAATGTTCGACGGGTAGTATTTGTGAATGCAGTAATTTAATTTTTCTGGTTTCTACTCGCTCGTCTAAAGTGATTGTTTTGTACACATATGGTATTTTTTTGTTTAGGGTTTTTTTAGGTAATGGAGGTGGCTTTGCATCATTGTAATTTAAATTTTGCATTGGGTTTAAGTTATTGGAATATTTGTAAAACTGTTCTCTTTCATCTTGTAAGTATTCATAAGGTAATTTCTTTTCTACAGGAAATAATGCACATGGTGTTGAACTTCGTCTGGCTGGAACATGGACTCTGCTTACATTAATTTTATGGTTTAGGCTTAATTGTCTGGAGAAATTACCATGACCAAGATCAGAGTTGGTATCTATTGGTTCCGCCCGCACAGTGCCTGTCGATATATTGCAAGAGTATCCGGGTGGCGAGTGATTGCTGTGTTCATCTGTAGGGCGACCGTCGCTATCGTACCCAGATTCATTCGAGCTAACATAATTGCTGAGGCGATGAGTCTGAAGAATTTCAGTGCTTTCTGGACCAAGATGTATACTTTGTGACGACGACATGAGTTCAGTTTTTATATCTCTTACTGATCCAAAAGCAGGTCCGTATTCATAGACTGGTAAACTATTTCTATTTCTCGGTATTAGCATAGGATCGTAATCTAAAGGCGGCCTATGTGAAATCATAGATGATCGACGATGGACATCCTCGACGCGGCGCGAGGGATACGTCCCATCTATTTCGTTAATGCTTCTCATAGAACTTCGATTAAAATCTGCGTATTCATTTCTCAAAGCTGAATTCAGTAACATGTCCTCATGCACTGAAATGCTATCATTACTTTGATATCGTTCCTCTGATCGTGAATTTGATAAAAATAATCTTTCTTTTCGGAATTTCGGAGATTTTCGATCTATTCTTTCTGAGTAACTCTGTCTTACACAGCTCGATCGTTGTTGCGATGCCATACTGTTTTCTTCTGGTAAAACAGATAATTTTGACCGCAGGAAAGCGTATGGGAAATTTGGTTTTTTACATATCCCATTAGTCGTTTGTCCTTCCAAGTTGGGAATATTATCACAACTGATGGCTTTAGATGAATTTACTAGCACATCATCAGATAAGATGCTAGAGCTTTTTGATGGTGATTTTTTGGTTTCGTTGGTAGAATTTTGTAAATCAATATCGTCAGATGGATCATCAGCCTTAACGTACGTTGATAGATGAGAGGTTGAACAGCTACGATAAAGTGTGGGCCCATTAGCTACTGGATAGCAGTTTTCAGGTGTTTTATGGATATTCAGTGTTTGAGACTTAGAAGAATTTAGCATTCCGGTGGAGCCCATTCTGTGGAAAAAGGATTTGAACGGACTAGGGGATCTATCTCTGGAACCACTTCTAATGGAGTCTGTATCATTGTCTCTTTTTAGGGAAGTAGTCTCAGAACTGCTTCGTTCCATTTTCCATTGTTGTTTTTTCTTAAATTGGCCGGAAACGTTCCGTGGTGAGTCTTCAGGTTTATTATTTTCATTGGAAGGCACTTCTTGGAAACCCTCTTTTGAATCAGACTTTCTTAACATATCTAGTTTCTTCCCCATTCGACGACCCCACGTAGCAAACACTGGAAAAATTAAAATACAAATTTCAAATTTAGTAAATAAGTACTATTTATATACATTTGCAGTTATTAAAAAATATGAATGGACTTTCAAACTATTTGGTTTTTAGGACTTAGTCAGGCTAGTACCTAAATATTAGGACATTCACAACGGTTTGTACTTAGTTTCAATGCTTAACTTTGAGGACAGAATAAATAGGTAAAGTATTTGTAAAGTTACCTTTCTTCATTTCCCTGACGTCGTCCTCCATGACCATGGCTGGTAGTGCCGTGACGAGGGTAAAGTCGTGTGGAGGGCGCGGCCCGGCGCCCGCGGCGTCTCTGCACGGAGACGGCGCCGGCGACGCAGCGGCTCGCGGCCCGGTCACTTCCCTGCGCTTCGGCCCTCGGAAGAGGCGCATGATGACCGATTACGAGTACATCGCGTCGCTTCGCTCGCGCTGGCTGCTCTGAAAATTAGAAAACAATAGAATTGTTATTTGTGCTGACGTCAAAATTTACATTGAAAATACACCATTTACATTGGATATACCGGGATGACCGTAAAAGTAAAAATTTGGAATTGAAATAAAAAATACAAAAAGATTCCAAAAAACCAATCTTAAGTCAAAATTTACAACGAAATCTAGGAAGCGTAATATAAGAAACATAATTATCCATACTAATATTATAAATGCGAAAGTGTGTTTGTATGTTTGTGTGTTTGTGTGTTTGTATGTTTGTCCCTCTTTCACGCCGTAATGGAGCGACGGATCGACGTGATTTTTGGCATAGAGATAGTTTATGAGCCCGAGAGTGACATAGGCTACTTTTTATCTCGGAAAAATGCACAGTTCCTGACGGAACAGCGCGCGATAACCGAATACCGCGCGGGCGGAGCCGCGGGCAAAAGCTAGTGTTTACATATATTAGTTTATAAACGCTAGGTAATTTAAGTTGACTATCAACTATTGCTCTTTAATTTTTCATTCTACTTCAAAAGACCGAGGAGGATAGTGAACCTATAGTGAACTGAGGAAGTAGTTGGCACTTGGAATGAAATATAAGGGGCTGTTTCACTATCCATTGATTAGTGTTAACTGACGGTTAAATGTGATGCCGTCTCTGTCTATTCGAACAAAACAAATAGAGACGGCATCACATTTAAGCGCCAGTTAACACTAATTAATGGATGGTGAAACAGCCTCTAAATCTATCAGCTAATCCGCGATATTAGGGTAAGGAGTTTTTTTATCAGTAAGTAAAGTATCGAATATAGTCCACTTCCGTGACTATAAGTGCTGCTATGGTCTTGAAATCTCAGTAAATTTTCTACGTTCTAATTAACAATTTGTGGAATAAATAACTATCTATTAAGGGACCAAGAAATCTACGATATCCGTGCGTTTATCGCAGTAGTCTTGAGTACGGTAATTGTGACGAACTGGCTTGACCGCAGGACATGGGGAGGAAACATCCGTTAGCAACTATCATTACTTGAACTTAACTTAGTGACGCATGATAAAGAACTGATCTATTTTAGTGCGGGGTTTCAGAATCTTTTTAGTATTATGAGAGTCATTATTATGCGACAATCGCATGTCGTCCGATATGGCGGCGTATGATATGCCTAGGAATTTCATGATTTGCCTAAATGTCACTAGGCAAATTGTTAGACGTTGAGTTTTTAACGATGTGGCGGATGTCCCTTAGCCAATTCATGAAATGGCTCCTTTTCACGATATGCCTAGGAATTTCGTAATTTGGCGGATTTTTTGATCGGCCGCCGACATATAGATGACATGGCGTATGAGGCATTCCATTGGCTGTCACGAGGTAAAGAGGCGGTGAAGAGGTAAAAAAACAGTTGAACGCAAAGTACTTACCTACCCAAGACAATATAAAAAAAAAATGAATCATTAAAATATTATCCAATTACATACCTATGTCTAAAAACTGCTGTTTACATAAACATATAGTCGACACATTACGGATATATGGACATGGATGAGCCTTGAGGTTTCATTCCTATTACTCTTCTATTACTATATGTAAACGTTTAGGTGACTCATCGTAATGAGACTCAATAGTTGTATTATGAAGCGGTAAGTACCGGAAATTCATGAGAGCCAGACCACTCGTATTACCAGTAGCTGTGTTCGCAACCTGTTCTTGACAACTATTCCTCAGACCAGTCCAAGGTCTCATATAATTAGGAGCCGATAGATATCAGGTAGATAAATATCAATTATGCAAACACTATAGAAAAATACTTTGCAGCTATTTATATCAACAGCAGTGCATGTGAAGTAAAGGCTAGGCATTTATAGGTACTTGAGTAAATGATATCAGCTATTTTTGGTTATGTAGCCTAGCATACGATGAAAGGCTGCTAAGAAATTCAATGGTGCGTGTGAAGTTCCCAATCCACACTGGGCTCATGTGGGAACTATAACCCAAGCCCTCTTGTTCTGGGATGGGATGGGATTTTCATATTTCTCTATCGTACAAAGATCGTACACAAAATTTTGAATAGTCAGGTATTTAAAAAAGAAAGAAAGAAGAATACCTAAGTGTAGGTAATCGAACATTTCGTCACTGGAAAGGCAAAATTACTTAACCGCCAAATTGGGCATATTGAGTTATATACATATTCGGAATCAGCGAATTTTTCTGCGTCGATCTATCTGGGTAACGTAGCTATCGGAGCACTTTTGTGGCGCTTCAGTAACCCGTAAAAAGGCGGTTCTTTTGTTTTTTCGTTTACTGAAGAGCCATACTTTTTGGTCTTTTTTTCACATGTGTCGCATAAGTAATATCTCTTTACCGTAAAAATACAAAAACTGCAATTTAAGTAAAACTGTCTTCTTATCTTGTGATAAATAAAACTCTTTCAGTATTTGTGCTTTTCTTACAATATAACAGTAGCTCTATTAAAGTAATTTTGTTTTATTTTCATTCGGATCGAGCATGGCGTCTAAGAAAAGTTGCCTTCCTGTTTTTGTCGAGTGAATGAAGTATACGTAACTGAGCCATCCAGTTATTTTTAATTTTGGGAACTAAAAGCAGTTTTTAAAAAATAATCCTATCCTTGACAACATCATATCAGTATTATTTAAATGAATATGTTTTGCTATTAAGATAGTTTACGCGTAATGAAAATGCGCGGGCGCAAGAAGTTAAGTCAGTCTGCTCGAATATTTAGCATTTATATTTAGTTCTTCATGGGAGCAAATTCTCTAAAATATGCCAGAACTAAATGTCAAAAGAAAATTACTTGTATTAATTAAAGTATTTATTTTATAGTAGTTTTTTTTTTTAAATACTGACGTAATATAAACACATTTTTTCTGATCTTATCGTAATTCCTGACGCCCACAACAAGATGCATGTTTGTATTTACTGATATTGATGTTAACCATTTTACAGAACTGACTATGTCGGAGAACACCAAGTAATGTGTACATAATATAAAAGAAGAAACTGACTGACTAGGTAATTTATAGATCAACGCACAGCCAAGACCGCTGACAGGTCTTAAGTAGAAACTTGAAATTTGGAATATATATGTTCCTTAATAGGTGTAGACGCGTACTAAGGAATTTTTTTTCGAAATTAATCCCCTAAGGAAGTGAAATGGGGGCCCAAAGTCTGTATGTGGAAACAAGATTAGTTAGAAAATTTTATTCTAAACCTCATAGGAGTACTCCTAACGATAAATGAATAAACACGTGTATCGGGTTTTTTGAGAATTCAACCCCTATAGGAGGGAAATGTTTATCGTGTCGATGATTACGAAAACAATAACGATTTTAAAATCCAATGTGGCGGATGTGAAATACCGTAACCCCTGTTGGGGTACGACGGGGCTGAAATGTCAATATGGGTATGCAGTGATATCTTGGTAGTATGGCCATGGCCGTCTCCGTAGGAGGGAACGCCTCAAACTTTAATGGCACATGCAAGAAACTTTGCGCGATCGTTCAATTTCAGTGATAATGCTTTTATATAATAGACACCACCTGATGCTGTATTCAGTCATGTGTTCTGCTCATAAAGGAACTCCTCAAAAGTAGATATCACAGATACCACATTGTTGCAAACGCAATTGTTTTTATTTTGTTATGTGTGTTACTTTTGAATCTGTACACAAGATTTAAACGCAATACAGAGGGCATGACGTTAAATTTTTATTTAACCAATTACAGCTTCGCACGCACTTGAATATAAAGCTCTGTAACCGTCAATTTTTTTGGCATTTTCCTCTGTAAACCAACTGGTTTGGTAAACCTCTGAAAAATAAGTACTTTCAGTCGAATTTTTATCGAAGTTTTACTCAAGCATTGCCAGAACACCCTCTACTTCATCAGCTTGAGTTATGATGTTACAGATAACTTAATGAAAAACTAAAATATACTTAAAAGCTATTACTTAAGCTTGTTCTAAAAAACGAAAATAAACATTAAATACCTACGCCAAATTAATCAATACATTATGTAATATAATGTATCTAAACATTAGATTTTAAAGTATCATAGAGGTGCCCTTAGGAAGGATGTTTCGAAACATTAGATACCAATACCATTGGATATTGATTTTTTGAAACCGTCGGATAGGGAAATATGTAAACTTTATATGTTTTTTTTATCTTTTGAAACAACTAAGCTAATCAAAAAACAATTATTAGTGAAAGATTTACAAAAATTCAATTCCCAGAATAATAGAAACCTGTTTCAATTCAATCGCCAACAGTGTGGTTTTCTACGGAATTCACTTTTTCCTACACGCTGAAATGTGAATGAAGATGTGAAACAGTGGTTTAAAGTTTGTACAAAATTATGATTGTTTAGGTTTATTTGTGAATTCAAAATTTTGCAAATATATTCCTCCAAAAAAGCAATTAAAACACGAAACAAAGAAAAGTCAATTTTCCGGGGGAAATTTAATTTTATATTTAATCGAAAAATTTCAATTTTTTTTCAGTAGAATTTGTACTCAACTGATAATAATAGGTACCCACTCAACTTTATCTAGCGCCACAATTTTAGAAAGAAAGAAAGACAGAAGACATTTATTAACACTCAGAAAGACACACAAGTACAAAAAATAATAAAAATAAATAGCAAACACAAATAAAACAATAAATAAATAAAAAGACGAAAATGAAAAAACACGATTTTGTGTGTCCCCACAAAAGTAAAACGGCCGCTGACTCAGCATTATGCTGAAGCGTCAGAGGCCTGCAGCGCTGATATTCTGTCAGAACCGTCTGTGACTCATGGAATGATATACAAACATATTAAACTTATCCATGTCAATAAGATTAAAAATAAAAATTGATTCAATTGTAAATCGACAAGAAATAAATAAATTACAATAAAGAATACTTAATTGACATTATTATAAAAAAAAATTCCTATTAATGTTATGAATACCATACTATGATACATAATGTGAATACCATACTATGGTAGGTAAACATCGACATAATTCGTTAATATATTCAAAAAAAGTTGAAACTTTCTTGTTTCATTTGTTGCAAAATAACTTCTTCTTCAATCATTATGACAAGTGTAAGAAATAAAACGTTCTTACTGAGTCATACTAGAAGTAGATACCTAGCAGTAGATAAGCAGTAGCAGCAGCAGCTAGCAGCTAGCAGTAGGTAGTAGATAAGTTATTTTGTTTTTCCCTGGTTATAAATTATAGTTAGCAATGAAAAAGTCTTATACATCTTATTAAATATTCAGTTCATATATTTGAAACTCATCTGGTCCCCAAGATACAGGTTAGCCTAGTTTGGGGTCCGCTAGACAGTGCATTGTTTTGTTTTCAATTTCATGTATAACTAAATAATTTTAGTCATCTCAGCATGCTGATGTTATAAATCCAAAAATGAAATTGTAAACTATTTATAACCATTATTTTTAATAAACCTTTTTTACTTTTTTTTTTTTTCTTCACGATGACTATTTTTTATTTAATTACCTTGTATTAAGAACTGATAATTTCAAATAAACTAACCATAGTTAAAAAACTGGAAGCATTCATTTGTGTTGCAGTTGTTACGTAATTTTTTGTTTATGTGATGATTAGATTTTAACTACTTCAGTATAATGCATGGCCTTTTTTTGATTCAAACAAAGTTATCAGTAGTTTTATTGTACTTATAAAAAGGAAAATTTATCGCTGGAGTCATTTTCTTCGTATAAATAATTTTGCCAAACTTACTTTAAATGAATTTTGGCTCACTTATTAATTTATGTTTTGCCTTTTAAGTAGTAATACCATACGTGTGAAAAAGGAACACGTTTAATTGCAGTCATTTTACTTCACCTGGACAGCAACCATACTACATTAAACGAAATTTTCACGTACTTTTATATCTACATGTATGTGTTATCAGTACTTTCAAACTACAAAGAAAGTTTAAGTTGATGGTACTTAAGAAATTTTGACTTACTAAAAAAGAAGTTATTATTACTCAAGCGCCACTTATTTCCTAAAATAGTGCACAAAATAATATGGAGCCTAGTGATAAACATAGATAAATCAAATAGGTTTTCATAAAAACTTCTTTTATAAAAATCGGATGATTAGATGAAAAGATATCTTTTTTTTTCGTAAAAAAAAAACTTTAAATGGCTTTTTCTCGAAATGTCATTTTGGCGTTTCAGTAATTTTGCCTTTACAGTGACGATTTGTAATCATAAAAATAAATACACGGTATACCTCATAAACAACCTCCTTCCCCCACCTTGTTACAGTTGCTAAGACCAGTAGCCGTGGTAGCTAAAAGTATATAGTATAATGTCTTGACGCTCTATTGTTTTGTTCCAATTAGTTTCAGCAAATTGAGGACACACTCAATTTATCTAAGCAAGTTCGATCGCGTAGGAAACACGAGTTTGGAACAATCAAGTAAATAAAGATTCTATCTCTATTTTAGATATCTACTTATTACTTACCTATTCTTAAAATGCTTCTATCAACACTATCGTACCGTTTTTGTCAAACTTAAAACCTAAAATTGCTAAAAGTTGCTCCGAAGCGGTAACGTGCGATTTCATGTGGTCTGCCTACCCCATTTCAGAATACAGGTGTGATGTTTGTGTGTGTGCTTCTATCATGTACAGGGATGTTTGCAAATAATTTCGATTTGCATCATAGGCGATCCCTTATTTCAAATAGCGAATCTACGATGTTGCAATGTAATTGTGTTAAATGCTTGTGAAGCATAGGCGTAGGTAATTAGAGAGGGGTGGGAGTGTGGTTGTGAAGTAAGTCTATAAATAACATTGTGGATCTGTTTTAAAAATACATTTATATAAATATAGCTCATTGCATGCCAGGTTTTTCTCAACACAAGTTTTCCGGACCAGTGGTAAATTTTTGATACTCATGAGTGCTTGTTATAGCCTAAGTTGAAAAATAATATTTTAATTTTTGACTTTTGAGTTCTTAAGTGGGTAAATACGCCGCAAGTTATGTCGGTATTTATTGTTCCGATGGAGCATCGCTTTGTACGTAAAGCACGCGCATGTGGTTGTACCGTTATGAGTAGGTATTAATGTCCAGACAAATTGCGTACGTTTTTGTTTGTACTCGTATGTGACAAAATAAAAGCTCGTGTTGGAGTAGCATCGTATGGCATCGACTCGTCTTAAAAAATTGCATTTGAACAATTACGTTACTTTTATTACAATCCGCGTAGAATTCGGTTTTCACTATCCCGCTGGAACTATGAAATTTTCCGGGATAAAAACTATCCTATGTCCTTCCCCGGGACTCAAACTATCTTTATACCGAATTTCATCTACCTAAATCGGTTCAGCGGTTTATTCAGACGTCGCATTTATTATATTAGTGGGGTGATTTTTATACAAAGTGCCTCCGCCCATGGGATTTTAATCACAAGGTTCGATTCAACTCGCTACTTTTGTTTTTTAACATTTTCAAGTAACTTGAAATTAGATATTGATCCTTAAAGTTTAATCGTTAAATCAGTGTATCGGACATGATGGTGTTGTCGCTGTCTCGTGGTACGAGGGCAAAATTTCCTTGGTACGGGGGCATTTAAGACATCGCTTCAAGATAAATATTTATCAATTTTCTGTCAATTTTGTATTATAAATATTGCATACATTAAAATTCCATTTAATTTGAATAAAAAAAACACTGGTCCTGTTCCTTGTTAAAATCTTGTAGAACAAAAGTAGCTCAGTTATGCGAGCGAAATCGTACTCGTGTTTAAAGTCCATGGTTGAAGGTATTCTTTATATAATGTATAGATTTGCAGCGCAAGAGTTGTAATAATCTATCAACAGCGCGCACGATAGAGACTCCTTCATGCTCTGTTTCATTTAGCGGATACTCCATTTGCGACGCCACTTATCAATATTAGTTTTAATGTTTATTACTCAGTTTTAACCGATGAAACTGTTTGATTAAGTATCAATAAAAATTAACTAGCTATTAATATTACCGTCACGGTACTTATGCTTCGGTGTTACTATTAGGTGTCTACTAAAGTTAATAAAGACGTGGACGTAAATAACCTTGGCTCATTATCTGTGACAAGGCTTCGTGTTTAACAGTGATTGTTGTCATGCTCTTAATTATTATTTGTGGTCAGTTTACTGTCGGTTAAATAACTATTTCAATTGCAAAATTAGAGAATAAAACTTTTTCTAATTTCATCCATGCACCATTACCTCAGCGGCAGCTTTCCTACTCACTGAGGTAACAGAGATGACAAAAGGCTATACAATGGAACTCGTAGGTAGGTTTTGTAACCAAGCAAGAGTAGACACTATATTGCTCATATTTTTAATAAAACTGTTGTTCTTTAAAGCAGACTCCTCCTTTTTTTGGAAACAGTTCGAAATAGTTTGCATTCTATTAGGTTAAGTAGTTAATAAAGGTGCTTAAAAGATGCTTCTCGCCAATGAAAATAGTTTATTTTTATTGCATACCTATATTAAAGGAGGAATTAAAAATATCTGTTGTTTAATGAGCAATAATCGTAAAATCTAGAAATTCAGTAGTGGCTATTTGACTAAGTTCGTTTTTAGAGTTCTGTAGTTCTACAAGGAACCCTTATAGTTTCGCCATGTCTGCCCATCCGTCCGCGACTTAGCTTAGAGACTGTACTAGAATGCTGTAATTTTGCATCAGTATGGGCCTGTTGTTTGATCATTAACTAATAGTTAAAATGTATGGAAAAAATAACAATAGTTAACACATTTCAACGGAAATTTAACTATAGTAACTTTAACTATTGATCAAACAACGGGCCCTAAGTGTGTGTTTATGTTAACCACTAGGACAAAGTTGTGAAATAAATTTTTAAATAAATATTTGATTAGCAGCAGAAGTAGATGAGCAGTGGTGATGCTCAAAATGATATAAACAATACAATGCAATACAAAGACTCTTTATTGTACACCAGAAATAGTAAGTGGTACAGAAAACAAATACACAGAGAAAAAAAATTACACGGTAAGCAATAGGCGGCCTTATCGCTTAACAGCGAATAAACACTCTCTTATTACTTTGATAGTCGAGTCATGTCTAGATCATTTTGAATACTGTAACTCCTCATCGACTTCTGCGGCTGACTGGTACCACCCTTACACGTCAAGTAAGGTAATCGTTAGATAAGATAAGTCATTTAAAAATATTACAAGTATAAAATGATCACTTTTCGATTCAGGGATCCGTATGCTCTAAAGTTCTAAAACAATTTTTGACAGAAGTAAGTGTCCCCTTCTGCAGGTTAAGCTATTGGTTAGAGAAATCTCAATGTAAGTAGGTACCTACAGTAACAAATTTAAAACGAAAACTACTATACTTAAGTCAACGAGTAATAAACAATCAAAAGTTAATATTGAATATTTGCCACATCTTAGTACGGAACCGTACACTGCGCATGGACTGACACGCGCTTGGTCCGTTTCATCATCTCGTTTTCTGTGGCATGAAAAAGTACAAGCGAGGCACTGTTATTTCAGAAGCTAAGATAAGACCATTAATTTTTTAGGTCATCGAAACAATTTAAGCAACTTATGTATTTGACTATTAGAAATAAAATCCAAGAATCCAAGACTGCTTAGTCATTGTATCTTGGTAAAATGATTTGATAATCGTAATCCCTAGTGAGTCACGAACATCGGCTATGGAGCCAGTTTTTATTGGCAGGTTATTATTTAAACAAAAAAAGTTTCATATTTAATTACTAAGATATCTCTACTTTGTATCTAGTCATAGGTAGACTTGTAGGTTTAAGTGTCCTGGCTGCATTCCAAACCATATTTGCGCGTTGTTGTGACGCAATGTGCGGTGTTTTAGCCAGTTTTGAAAATATCTTTTAATCGTTTCGTCGCGGTAATCATCGTTAGGGTAAGATTAGAATCCCGGTAATTGCATAATATGAGGCATTCATGAACGTGCAGTGGTTTGACGAATGCGACGAATCTAACCGCGCAAAGCAGGATAATAGTTCTGAATTATCTCTAGATTACTGCCCACTTAAGATTCTTGGTGGCCGAGTGAAGAAATGTGGCATAAGTCACTTCTGAACTCGATTTGATTATATGTAGATATGTGCCTGCTATTTAATGAGTAATTAAAATTTCCTAACGGTTAACCCGACAACATTATTATCCACTGAATTGTTAATCCTGATGTGCATTACAAATTGGGAAATGAACTAATGAAATGTACGGAAATCAATTATTTTAAAAGTGTTCCCAGGTTAATATTAATCAGCGAGGAAAAATAGCATTGCGTGTAATATGCGTAATATGCGTATGGTAGGCATCAAAAATTCTTACATTTTGAGTAGGTAGTAATAATAGGGTTCCGGTAATTATTTTAACTTCATTTACGTATGTACCGTACCTAAACATAGTTTTGTCTTTAACAGTACCTATATAAGTTTAATGAAATGCTCCAATGTCTGAATAATTGCGTTACTTTAAAAACAATGAACAATTTATAGAATTAAGTGCGTACCTATTGCCCAAAATACAATTGTTCCTAATGTTGGTAGTAGGTACATGGGACGCTTTAAGCCACGGAATTACGTTTACAATTAACAATTAGCAGTTACGAACAGTAGAACATGACGTTTTGTAACTTGTTGTATAAGCGTTGTAAGCAATTAAGTTACATGTAGTTCGTGGTTAGGTTAGACATCTGACCGTCGCGCTATAGTTAGGGCTGCGTTTGACGGCCATTGACATCGGCCGAGACAGGTGCACACTGCTAATAGCGAAGAGTACTTACCTAATGATAGCACTGAGATGCCCATGTTGCAATGTACCCAGTCTCCTTTAACATCAGAAAAGTGTAGCTATGTAGAGCTCGGTAAATTGAAACTTGAGTGTTATGTTTTTATATGCTTATTTCTAAAATCATAAAGCATGCTGGCGTTGGCTATTTTTATCTTGTTCAATTGTGTGTTACAAATGGCTGCGGTAAAATACAACGTTTTTTTGTGGATGAGTGGCCCGCTCAATCAAGTTCCGGTTAGCTGGGTCGACGATGATTGAATTTCATGACAAAATATTCGCGGTATTTCCTGTTGAGTGTCTATATCCGTAATTCGTATTTGGTCGATCTGAATCAGTTAACTTTCTTTGTATTAAGATAATCGGTAGTTGACGTAACAACGTGAGTAACAACATGAAGAAATGCAACTTTAAAATGCCAGATAAGATTATATACGTAGAATTGATAATGCGCAATAGCCTTTCTTGTTTGATATTTAATTCAACATATTACTTATTTCATTATTATGCTTTTGAATGTAACGTTTGTTGAACTGTAGCTGGTTTGGATTTTTCATCCTCATAAGGGCTTCCGCGTAATGTTACTTATAATGCCGTCCGTCCAACAGAACTCGGTAATGACAGCAATATCAGACGACCATGGCTAATGGCCACTTCCGAGCTTAATATTTCGTAACGAGAACTATGTAAATGTGTAGAACAAAATCGATCGCACTTATCTTAAATTTGATGGATGATTTTGACCACGAGCCCAGGTCATAACACAGGTATAACATAGGTACTACCAACTTAGTAAGATCAAGAATCGAATTAGTAATCGTAAGAGCTTTACATACAAAGTGGACATATCTAAATTATCAATACCTACGTAAGAACTAAATGCTTTACATAATTTTCATTAATATTTATTGAACAGTCAGGTGTCTATGAACCTACATAATTCTATCTTTATTGTTTGTGATTTACTGTCCAAGACATGAATAAGGAGGCATAAAATCGAGATAGGTGCATCGTTCTGAACGGATGACTCACCTCATACTAGTGCACTGCACATGGACGCAGCGACGCAGGCGCAGAACCACTGCAAATAATTTATCAGATTATGAGTCAAGAGACAAAAATCTCTTAATGGCTAAACTCTGAAATTTTAATGTATTTTCTTTTTAGAGAAAATAATTAACGCTTTATAAATATAAATATTGAACCATAAAAAGCCTATTAACGTTATTTATAATGTGCTACGAAAATCACAAAGTTCTATTTAGGAGCATGTTGACAAACACGAAGCTACAAAAAGCGTCGGACAAAGGAGGCGAGTGTTAGTTTATGCTTTGCACGAAGTTTTAATAGATCCAATAATAAATATGACACTGTAGTAGTCATTATACATAAGGAATGAATTTATATTTGTATACAGGAGACGAACTTTACTACCTAGACATAAATAAAGTTAACTACGCGTCTGTTGTAAATTATTTAATTACTTAATAACAAAAGCCGAAAAAACCTTACATCTTATACATTTTATACTTTTTAATCTAAGTATGTAATTTTATTTTATTGTCCCATTTGACAATTTAAATGGTCATAAGTTAAAAAATTATAAATTTGTGCTCATTATTTTCAGAAAAAAAACATAGGTAAATTGTTTTTTTTTTAAGGTTAACCAATTGTAGGGTGGTAATAAATTTGTTTCAAACCTGAATTTAAAGTTTTAGGTATACAACTCCCATTTAAATGTATCTAATTGGTATTATCTACAAAGTAAGAAACATTCGGTTACGGATATCAGCCTATATTCTATATCGAGTATTATTTAAAAGTTTTATATCATAATTCTGGCGGCGTAGGGATCGGAAATATAAAAATTCCATCACGTAGAGAATGTTTATCGCCATCCATCGCAGGACAATAGGGCGGCGTTGAAAGAGTGCCTAATGGCATGGCCATACCTATAGGTACTCCGTCTATCGCCATGGAGAGTGCAAATAGATGTACACGTTGGCATTGAGGTTGACATCGAGCATAAAGGTAATCACACCATGCAGCAAAGTACTCACAGGTTTGATGTCAATAACAATTTTATACAAGTAGCTATTGATAAAAGGGATCCACCACAACTTTTATTTGCAAGTACCTATTGTGCATCCTGTTGGGATTCATGAACTGTTGTTTTATTTCTAATAATTTATTTAATAAAAGTCTTAAGAGTCTTCAATTGCTCCTCAGAACTGTAATTATCAGAGCTTATTAAATAACTTTTAAACGCAGATGTTACTTTACCGTGGTTAGTGAACGGGTAAATGTAACTTATCCTTCTGTTACTCCAATAAAAACACTCAAAATATTTAATTTCTGTTTTTTTTGTTCCGTTATATTATATTTTAGAATTTAGTTAGAGGGACCTAGAGGGAATTTAGTTAGAGTTAGAGTTAGAGGGGATGAGGTTATTATTTCAAAATTTTCGAAGAATTTTTTAAGAAGAGCTGCTTTAACTTCATAGTATTATGAAATAAATTATCCAAGATGCCTGTTATTTTACTGGAGCCGCATAAACATTGCTTTTTGTCTCCGAACAAACATCTAAGTATGGCTTTTTACATTTACCATGGCGTAGTGCCAGTGCAGTTATAATGATGATGCTCGTCTAGTTTTACTTAATAACGTTGGTCTCAGTTGACATACTTCAGTGCCGATGAGGCTTAAGTCTTATGCTACGTAGCTATTTTGATCTTTGTTTATGTAAACTTTTTGTTAGGACGAACCTATGACAAAATAACGCATTTCTGTCGCCCACCGTAAAGTATTTATTTTTATTAAACACCTTTATATTAATCCTACTAATATTATAAATGCGTAATATAATGTCCCACTGCTGGGAAAAGGCCTCTCTCCTGGATTTCAGACTCGTCCTGCCTGCACTGTAGGATACTTTTTTGTTCCCGGAAAATTGCATAGTTTCCGCGTCCATAAGGTGCGTGACACATTTAATTAGAGTTTGTGACACAGGAACAAAAAAATGCAAAAAAGTGTCAAAACTGGTGTGACGTACTTTATGGATGGCCCCTAGTGAAATGAACTATTCGCAGATAAAGTCGCGGCCGACAGGTAGTCATTTCATAATTGCCAAAGTCTCTTGAGGTACATTTATGTGAACAAAGCGCTCAACAGAAATGATGGGACAGCTTAAAGTCGAACTTCATTAGCTTTAAGTTGTTGCTTTGTACTAAATCTGTGAAAGACAAAGGCGTAAACAAAACAAACTTGTCCGACTTATGAGCATTAGTTACGCAAGAAGGTAATAATGCAACATTTACGTATAACTCCGAAAGCGCGACGATATTAGCGAATTGTAATGAGTAATTGCTTCTAGCTTGTGAAAAGCCACTTATTTCAGCCACACCGGGGTATTAGGCCGCAGTCACTATAAATCATTTTGTTTTCAAACAAGGAAATTTACGTAAATCTTACACGGTGCCGGTGGAACCAGGGTGAAACATTGCGTTTCTCGATAAAACTTGATAACGCGTTAATGTTTTTTTTTTGTTTAACAGCTTTCTGAGTGGCCAGTATTGACTGATTTAAATCAACAAATTTCACGGTGATTGGTGTGCGCATGACAGGCGGTACGGCGTTTCGTTCGTGCTAACTCTAACACAAACAGCGTTTACGGTAAAAACGACTGGGGCCAGTATTCAGATGCAATTAAGCACAGATGTTGACATTTGCGGGGACGGCACGAGCCGTCATCTAGGTACCTATTCTGCTAATAGACACAGCTGCATACCCACCCATCTTTGTTCCATAGCCAAAAATTTAAAAAGAAACTTAATAGTTTCGTCTTGTCCTTCTGTCGGTCCATAATAATATGTCATAGACATTAATTTATTTCTGGAAACGTTATACAGGCTTTTAAAAATGATAAGAAAGTGTAAAGTTGTAAAGTTTTAAAAACTGTGTATTTTCCTTCAAAATTTTAAAACTATTCCATTGTTTTTCTTAATCATGGCAGTAATGTGCGTGTGATATTATAATAAACATTTTTAATGAATTGGTGTGAAGGAAGCCAGCAATAACGTTTCTATATAGGACTTATTAAATGCCGGGTATCGAGGTCTGTATCTTTGAAATTTACTATATTCCGTAATGTTTTTAAAAAAAATAACTTACGAACAACTTGTACTTTTTAGCTTTAAGCTATTCAACCGTATGTTAAGCGAAACTGTAAACACGTAACTGTAAATAAACCAGTTCAGTAATTACATTTACAATAACAAATAAACTCGAATTTCTGGGACGAGTAATCGGCTTTAAGTAATTGTATTTTATTATTAAAGATGTACTAATGAATCATACTTACTCAAGAAGCAATAAGGAGGCGTGTTGGTAATATTCGCGCATGACAGCCGGCGAATTAAACACGCACACACACTGTCTCTATTATTGGCTCAGAGCTCGATTACAATCTTCCACTTATAAATGCTTGTGTTCCGTTACACATTGGAGTAAGAGAATCATACTCAAGTATCCTAACGTGCTATCCTAGTGCCTATCTGGCACAAGATCATTAGTATAAAGTTTCACTCGTCGAAACACGTTGCTTATTACATTGTATTGTACGTATATGAGTTCTGAATGTGGCAAGTTTGCAAATTCATGTTAAAATAAGAAGGGTGTGGGAGGCCTAACTTCTTTGTAACACGGAATTTTAAGCTTCTGCACGATTGGAAAATAATAATTGTATACCTATACATATAGAAGTGCTTGTGCATGTTAAGATGTATGTACATACTTGTTGTTCTTAAGTTCTTATCTTACAAATTATTTATTTAATAGCTATTGCTTAAATTATATATCGTGAAGATCAGCATCTTCAATAGAAACTACTAATAAACGCGTGATACTAACACAAAATACATAACACAAAAAAGGTTATCTCAATTGTTTATATATATGTCGGCGGCCGATCGTGAAATCCGCCAGATCACGAAATTCCTAGGCATACCATGAAATGGCGCCGTCTTCATGATATGCCTAAAAGTTGGCTAGGCATATCACGATGTGCCTGAGAAAAAATACGGCAGATCGTTTAGAGTAACGCATTCGTCGATATTCCTAGCTCTATACCGGGCACGGGCACATCGTGATATATGCCGAAAAAAAGAAAAATTTAGGTACGACGAGCGAAGCGAGGAGTGTGGTTAGTGTGAATTGTGGCCAAACGCAAGTGCCAGAACCGTTATAGGGACGTTTCGTGATATGCCTAGGAATTTCATGATCTCCATAAATTGGCCAAATCATGAAATGCCGATGTTTCATGATATGCCTTGGAATTTCATGATCTGCCTAAACGTCACTAAGCAAATCGTTAAACGATGAGTTTTGAACGATATGGCGGATATCCCTTAGCCAATCATGAAAAAAATATATAATTTAAAATCATCCTTTTTGAGAGTCTCCGTGAGATTATAAATATGTAGTTAATTTTACACGAAAATAATTTATATATTATGTAGAAGAATGTTGTCAAAGAAATTCTTACAAAAGTTCAAATAAAATTTTCAATAAGTGCCACAATAATTGTTGTCTACATTGTTTAACTCTTGTAGAGTTGTCAATAAAAAAAGGGACCCTTTTTTTATAAACCTAGGTAATTCTTATAGAAATATACACAGATATTAGGTACCTTCAGTAATAACTTCAAATAAATGGATGTCCAAATTAAAAACTAGCTCTATTACTTATGTTTTACACGGGTAATTTGTCGTGGGTACAGTTAGCGCAACAATTTATACGTGCGTGGGCGGGCGGCGCGGGCGCAGTGGGCGAATGCCATTCAGTAGAGATGGCTCGTAGTGCCGGCCTACACTCAGATATTATGCTTTTTACGAGGCTTAACAAAACAAACCTCAATAAAATCTTAACAACTACACGGCATTATGCTTTTAGAAAGAAAACAATGAACAAATTCTTAACAATGTGAGGCTTTGTCCAGTTTGTTTTGTTTTTCTAATCTTCACACCAGATCGAAACAATTTTTTTTGGGTTTATTATTATGTTAAACTCTTGTCATTCATAAACCCTCTGCGGTAATTGAAAAAAGGTTCGCCGGGATCCGAGGCATCAGTTGTCAATGTCTGTTCCAGTAACTACTTTACTGTTTTTATTCAACCCAAGTTTTTTTTTTATATTGGTTTACACAGATAAGCGCAGCATGTTTTGTAACGGTAATGAAATGCCTCGTTTAATTTTACGATCTTCGATGGCAGTTTATAAAAGCAATGCTAATTGCATGTGATCGTGAGGAATCTCCGTGTGATAGCGACTGATTAGCTGATAAAGCGAGTAATAGACTTTATGTCGGAAGTCAAGCGACGTTTGCTTCGCGGTCACAAATCACTCGCGTCAAGCTAAGGGACAGTAATAGCCGTAATAAAACAAACTTGACTCAAACGTCAGACGCAGAGATTGTTTCCTGTCACAAAATCTGATCTTAAGAAAAGTACGAGCTTTAATGAATCTGACGGACTTGTTCTTGCGTTATAACTATTTAGAATTGTTGGAGGTTTTCTAATTAAATTTTTCTTATAATTATTTATTTCGAATTGTATGTAGAGTCGCATCGAAACTAGGTATGGCTCGGATAAACTCAAATAAACATTTTGTTCACATTATTAACACAAAGTACATGAAGTAAGTATTATATACTTTGGCCCTTTAGGCTGCATTTGCAATTCTCTGACCTAGGCAACTGTAACGTTGCCGAAACGTCGAGGTAAATATTACTTGTGTAAAAATAGCATAATAAGTCCCGTATATGGTATTTTGACTATGAGTGAAAATTACGAAAGTTTAAAATATCTTGTGTGGTCTTGGTGCTCCGTAAAATAATAACTGAATGAATCAATGAATCCGATATACATTTAAATTAAGTACCTATAATTTTCGGCAGCAACAGTCAAAAGGAATCCACATTGTATACCTCTAACAGGCGATTTATTATAATTGGAATTCAAGACTTCTAAAGTCTCATGCGTGTGACCTGCAAAATTCGTCAATTAAATCTTAGAGCAAGCAATTGGTCAAGCTTCATGGTCACGGAATGGGAATAACTAAAAAAACTTAATAAATATGCTGTGAACGTAGATATTCTGTAGCTCAAACTTGAGTTGAACAACCTTTTTCATTGGCAGTGCCAAGAGACATGCATGATGTCGATGCTGTAAAGTATTGATAAATATTATTACTTCTTCACGGTGATGCCTTTGGCGAAGATTTGTTTAAGTGTGTTAGGAATGTATTTCATATTAGTTATATTAACTCACTAGCTTTTAAAATCGCTTTGCTTGCGTGGACCACTGGATCTGGTAGGTGATTAAAATTTCAGGGTTTTAGTCAATTCCCACGGGAATTTCACTAAAATAACACTGCGGTGGTCTTTATGTGCGTGGTTATGAAGAAAGTCCGAGCAAATTTTCATGTTTCGAGACCTGTATTCATTCAGCTATTACATACCAAATTTTATTTGGATTCATTTTAGCGTGAAATTGTAATAAATAGGTACATACATACACTCTCTCACACGCACTCAAAAGGAGCTTTGCTGTCTTGAGTTCATTTTGATGTTAAATTAAAAAGGGTGATTATCAACTTTTCTGTAAGTACGTATTTTAAGGTAGAAAAAAAGAAAAATGATTTGGTGACGGGTGTGCCAAGAAAGTCTAACAATTCTTAGTCTTTTTACTAATTGTGATTTTTCTTTGAATTTGGCTTGACACGCGTGAGGTGGTTGCTCAGTAAGGACAAAATATTGTAGCACTATTCACAATTATCTTGTAAATGTTAAGCTTACCTAACAGTTCTAGCGTTATTGAACCTCTCTAATATATTTTTAATGATCAATGGAACATTGTATTTATAATGCAACTTGCGGTTACTCGGTACTACTAAGTGGTCTGAACGCACTAAACAAAACCCAATGAGTCGAGACCTGATTAAAGGTGATGGACTAGTCTGTTGAGTTACCTAAACCGTTGCGTGTCGCTTCGCTTGTAACATAATTAGTAGTATTTAGAGAAAGCCGCTGTTACTTAATCGTCGCAATTTTAAGTATCGTCAAACATCGACGCCGGTCGGCGGCGGTCATCACCGCTTATCTTTCCTATTAGCCGAAAATTAAAATTCCAATTAATAGAATACTTGCATCTCAAGTCCGTGGAACCAGTTCGCTTCCGGAGTTACGCCAAACCAGTCCGAAAGCCACAATTTGTTGTTTTTTTTCTTCAACATTTATTACGATATCTCGACGAGTCGTCCGCACTCTCTTATTGTGCAATAGCCAAATGAGGAAATTAGGTGAGAAAAAGAAAGAAATTTACGAATTGTCTATTACATTTCTAACTGACTTCAAAAAAGAACAGGCTATCGATCCGCTTGTTTTTTTTTTATGTTTCTTATCTCAGAACTTGTCATCTGTTTTATACCTGCCAAATTGCATCGCAGTAATTACGAAAATTCAAAAAATGACCGAATTCTACTGCCAAGATGTCATTTCACTCTACTTTTATTTTTAAAATTTTATGTGTGTTTGAACTACGACATTTGAATATTGAAAATAATTAGCAAAACCGAATTGGGCAAGATATAGGTTTCACTTACAGTTTGTTCTGGCTCTATTCCTCAGTCCCAGGGACACATTTAAGACACAATCACAGCACTTTCAGAGTTTTTTATGAATAATTTAAAAGAGCGCGCGCCGGCCGGCATTCATTTCGAGCTGTCAATTTTGCGCAACTCACTGGTGGCGCCGCCGTGCGGGAGAAAGCGGAATGTTCATTCAGCCAGTATGTTTTTGATATGTGCAGGAGGTTTTAATGCACATATTACTAATTATATCTGCCCAATGTAACGTACATAAACCCCCCACCGGGAATCTACCCCAGATTCCCCAGTTTACAAACAAAACCAGGGATGGTATTGAATAAGGTAAGTGGACTGTATAGTGTAAGTATTTGTTGACTTAGTGAACTAAACACGTGTAGCTGTAAATTGAGTAAAATAAATGACTTATTTCGAACCTAAAATTGTCATAAACTTGACACCTTCTTGCGTCAAATTCATGCAAAGAAACAAAGGAAAATAAAAATTATGCTGAATCCAATTCCATTGGAAGTGGACTAAGCTTTACAACGGGTCGCGTGTATTCGCCATTCTGGATTTTTACTTTTACCACCCGTACAACTCCATCAGCTCCTGGATAAAGTTCCGTCACATGACCGAGATGCCATTGAAGCGGAGGAGCGTCAGCATGCATAAGAACGAGTTCATCAACTTGAATATTACGACAATTCCTATGCCATTTTTGTCGCTGCTGCAGCGTGTGCAAATAATCGTTTAATTGCAATGTACGCGGACCGATATGTAAATAAATTTTATGAAAATAGTCGATAAGAATTTTTGTAAAGTTGCACTTTTTAGGAAGCAATAATGGATACTTCTTTTGATACGGTAGTTCGGCGAAAGACAACCTACCCCCCACCCTGAGAAAACCGAGGGGGTCGACATAAGGTGCTAACCTTTTAAGTGAAGAACTACAGCTGTAACCATTGGAAATTGCTTGGATATCAGCTGCAAAATGCTCTCGCTGAACGGATTTAATGAGCACATCGTGTGCGTTCTTTAAATCTGATAGAGACGAAGGACCTGTGTTCCTATTAGACTTCGTCGATCTACAATTGTTAATAAATTGAAAACAACGAGCTAAGACATTTTGAAGTTTGCTAAAACTCGAATATTTTTCAGTTAAATTATAAACAAGATTTGAGTCACGTGTTGTGTTTTGCACGCTAGTTTGAGCCAAAGTCGCGCATGGAATTTTGAGTTCTGGCACATTTGCCGATTTAAATTGATCAATTGATTTTACTGGCCAATTCTCTCTTGGTGCGTCTAGCCAGCTCGGTCCTCCGAGCCACTCCGCTGTCGATAACAGCACGGAAGGTAGCGCTCCGCGCGAGCACACGTCAGCGGGGTTGGACGCGCCGCTCACGTGAAACCAACAATCGCTTTGCACGGTCTCTAAGATTTTGGAGACACGCGAAGCCACAAAGGTTTTGAGGTTGTAACTGGGTGTATTCAACCAACTCAGCACCACAGAGGAATCGGTAAACAAGAGTATTTCATGAACAGGAATTCGTTCAGACAATATTGACTTCGTATATTTGACTAACTTGACTAACAAATGCGCAGCCATTAGCTCGAGACGTGGAATGGTCACTGTCTTCAAGGGTGCAACCTTGGATTTGCAATGACCAGACTGACCTTCGAATCACCTTGATTGTTAAAACTACGCAAATAGATGACCGCAGCTATTCCTTGAACTGAAGCATCGCAGAATCCTAGTATCTGGTAGTAGCTGTGCTGTTTGACAGTAACCTGGCGCTCGTGGCTAAAATTCGACAATAGCGGGAGCTCTGACATGTAGGTGAGCCACTCCTTTTCTAGTTCCGGAGGCAGCCGCTCATCCCAACCCAGCTGTTGGAGCCAGAGTTTCTGCATGAAGCATTTCGCGTAGAATATGCAAGGAGCCACGAAACCTAAGGGATCATACTGACGACCTATCTGTGACAAGACACTACGCTTGGTGATCGCCTGTGAAGCTGGAAGTGGATGGAATACGAAGGAAAACACATCTTCGGCGGGTCGCCACTGCAGACCTAAAACTTTTATGGATAGGTCCTTGTCATCCTCGAATGCAATGGGCGTTTCGCGGTGATCAGCTGGAACCCGAGCCAGTACCTGGGGACAGTTGCTGGCCCACTTACGAAGCAGAAATCCTCCTCCACTCAGCAACTCTAACAGTTCATCCTGTAGCCTAGCTGCTTCATCATAGCTGCTCACTGACCACAGAAGGTCATCGACGAAGAAACCCTTTTTTAGAACCTTGCTCGCTAAAGGATACTTCTCGCAGTCGTCGTCAGCCAGTTGATGCAGGACTCGGATCGCTAGGTACGGACTGCTAGCAACGCCGTATGTGATCGTGTTTAACTCATACACCTTTAAAGGTTGATCAGGTTGAAACCTCCACAAGATGTGTTGGTAATTGCGTTGAGATTTTTCGATCAAGGTCATTCGAAACATTTTACAAATGTCACTTGACAAGCAAATTTCATGTATACGAAAATTTATTAAAATCTCATTAATATCTGCTTGAAGCTTAGGACCGGCGTAAACGACTGAATTTAAAGAATTATTATTTGTCGTTTTGCATGAGGCGTCAAAAACTACTCGGAGTTTTGTCGTGGTACTTGACGGTCGGAGAATACAAAAGTGAGGAATTATGTACTTAGAATCCACAGTACCAAAATCACCTACGCAAGTCATGTGACCAAGGCTTTCATATTCGGACATGAATTTATTATATTCTTCCTTAAGTTCCGGAAGACGATTCAGCTTTGTTTCTAAATTGTTGAAACGACGTAACGCTTGTGGAGTTGAATCGCCGAGATCAAAACTGGGTTTGAACGGGTACTTCACTGTATAACGTCCCGTAGTATCGCGACTGTGTTCGTTTTGGAACAATTGTTCGACATACAAATCTTCTGGTTTTTTAGTGACGTCATACGGCACGTTTTCAGTCT
Source organism: Choristoneura rosaceana (assembly GCA_037349165.1). Lineage (NCBI taxonomy): Eukaryota > Metazoa > Arthropoda > Insecta > Lepidoptera > Tortricidae > Choristoneura > Choristoneura rosaceana. Next base: position 8,986,560 of record JAZBNJ010000026.1, read on the forward strand.
CCCAGAAAGAGTTCATGATTTTATCGATACTACTAGTTTTATTAGCAGAGAACAAGTTGAGCGAGGCTGTATTTGACTCACAATCGTCACTCAGTACTGTCTGACCAGTAATGACATATCCGAATATGGAATGCATCGCGACGGGCAAACCCGGGTCACGTGGTAGTATATTTTGACCGTCATAAATGTAGGGAAATAAGTCACCTGCGATCAACAAGTCAACTGGAGCCGCCGAAAAGTAGTTCGGGTCAGCTAACTCTAGATTTTTGAAATTATTGATAACTTTGTTTGATAAGGTTACTGTAGGTAAGTTGCTAGTTATATTACTTACGACAACAGTATCAGTGCTAAGCACCGGACCAAATGAGTTTCGTGGTTTAATTGAACATGTAACCAGACCGAAATCTTGCACTGGCGCACCTCCCAGACCCATGGGTTCAAACTGACACTTGCGTCGAGACAAACCCAGGCGCTGGGCACACTCTTTTGTCATATAACCGGACATGGCACCGCTGTCAATGACTGCACGTACGGCGTGGTAAGTTCCCCATCGATCTGCGACGTGCACCATGGCAGTGCCTAACAGCACGGTTGAATTTGACGAACAAGTCAAGCCGACGTTTGGCATTGACCTTTGACTTTGATTTTGACCATTTGAAACGTTTTGAATACTTGAAATGTTTTGACTATTTGAACCGTTTTGATTAATTGATGAATTTTGAACAGTTGGAACTGTATCTAAGTGAATACTGTGATGGTGCGGTTGTTTACACAGCACACAACGCACTTTTGACGTACACTCGGACAACGAATGCTGACGAAAGCAATTTTCGCATAATTGAAGCTGTTTCACTTTGTCAAGACGCTGCACCGGTGTTAAATCAAAAAACTCGAAACATCGATAAGTTGAATGCGGTTTGTCGCAAAATAGACATCTATTTGAGCGTTCGCTATTATTCTTACTCACAGCTGATAAGCACGGCTTTTGGAACTGCTTCGGTGCACTACTGTAATTAGCAGCATTATTATTATTTTTTCGAACAAAATTCGGCTTTGCAGAGGTGTTAGGAACACTCTTAGGCGTAAACTGAATTTTTGATGTACTAATTTTAACCTCAGACATTTCCAAAACACGCGCCTGTTTCTCCACGAAATTAATCAGCTGTTCGTAAGTAGGTATATCGGTTTGATCTACTGATTGTTCGAATTCGCGCCTAGTGACGGGGTCTAAATTTCGCAATCCCATATAAAACAGTATGAAACTCGATAGGTTATTGATTTTCAAAAGTTTCAATGCTTTAACACACTCTTGATACGTTTGTAAAAATGTGTTTAGACCAGTAGCCGACTCAGTTGACAAAGGCTTAAATTGAAACAGCCGATCTAAATAGCTCGTAGCTAAGGCACGAGTGTTCTCAAATTTTTTGACTAGCAAAGCCCATACTATCGGATAATTATCGGCCGTCACTGGCATCCCTTTGACCACAGTCAATGCCGAACCGCTGACTGCGGAGAGCAGGTAATAAAACTTCTCAATGTTCGTAATATCATTGTTGTTATGAATTAAACTCGTAAACGTGTCATAGAATGTTTGCCAGTTTTCTAATTTGCTATCGAAATGGAACAATTCTAGTTTAGGCAGCCGCGGCTTAGCCGACCGCGAGTCTGGCCCGGCAGCGCCCGGGCCGCGGCCCGCGGAGCGCGACGAAGGTCCGCTACCGCTGCCGTCACACGATTGCCAAGTGTCGCTATTAGCCTCCGCTACACTCAGAATACGGAAATACATGTCGTCAAAGGTTTGAATTTCTTGATAATTTGGTTTAAATTTCGGGTTTTGTTTCTTATTATAAGAATTTAACTCGAATATGCATTGTTCGAAACATTCCCGAGTCGAATGAAGTTCTTTAAGTCGCAAATTAAATTCGGTTAAACGCTCTGGTGGAGTTGATTTGGATAGTTCAAATAACGTTTGACATCGTATAAAAAGCAGTTCTTTTTTGTTAATAAGTTGTTCGACATCGAATTCTTTTTCGTCCATTTCGAATTAAAAAACAAAAGACGCGCGCGACGCGTTGCAAAGAACGAAAATTGAAAACGTTTATTTTATACGTATTATTCTAGGTAAATAACTTAGATTAGAAATAAGCCTGTTACCTTAAAACTGCGTGAAATGTGTGTTTTATGTGTATGAATGTGTATTTAGTTTGCAAACTGAGGATGCGGTTCGATTGACCAAAATGTTTGAACTACGACATTTGAATATTGAAAATAATTAGCAAAACCGAATTGGGCAAGATATAGGTTTCACTTACAGTTTGTTCTGGCTCTATTCCTCAGTCCCAGGGACACATTTAAGACACAATCACAGCACTTTCAGAGTTTTTTATGAATAATTTAAAAGAGCGCGCGCCGGCCGGCATTCATTTCGAGCTGTCAATTTTGCGCAACTCACTGGTGGCGCCGCCGTGCGGGAGAAAGCGGAATGTTCATTCAGCCAGTATGTTTTTGATATGTGCAGGAGGTTTTAATGCACATATTACTAATTATATCTGCCCAATGTAACGTACAATGTGTAACTAGCTTTTGCCCGCGACTTCGTCCGCGTATTCTTTAGTTATCAGGGCATGTTTTAACTAACCCCTGTTATAATTGTCACATCTGTATATCTGAGTATATAGCGAAGTACTGCCGTAAACGATAGGTGATAGTTTACTATAGTACTTACTTCGCTATAAACAATATTTTTTACCAGTTTTGAAGCTAGTTTATGAAAAGTTCTATGCAAAGCGCGAGAGTAAATTAATTATTTTGTTTGCTTCCGGCGAGAACCGAATTTTACTCTACCTAGAACCCGAAGTATATGTATATTCGAAATTGCACTTTACATAATATTTTGTAAATTAGGTAAAAGATAAATAAGAACGGATAATCATACATAAATAACGCTTCTTTAATATTACTGATTTTATTATACACAACCCGATGAGTAATTGCTAAGTTAAGTACTGCATAATTATTTGCAAATTTATTTAACACATCATTTTAAATATAAATTTAATTTCCACATTTTAGTTTTACATTTTGTACTTATAAAAAAACCCCCTCCCCTATTGAAGTCGCCAACACCATACGGATTATTTTAAATAGTGACCAGCCATATTTTTAGTGTAGAAATAAGGAAGAATCAAAGAAACTCCCCCTAATAAGTCGAACGCTACTTTCTCTTTCTTTATCTTTGCCTACGCAGATCATATTTATTTGTTATCACAACCCTGTAAGTATACCTATTTTCATACTTCTAAGTCCAGAAATGAGACAATTTCCATACAATCTTTACCCCCCCATTTTACCCCTTTAGGGGGAAATTTTATCCATTTCATATACGCAGATAATTTTTTATTGTAATCGAAAACTTATATACCTATTTTCATAGTTCTAAGTCTAGAAATGAGAAAATTTCATACAAACTTTAACCCCCATTTTACCCTTTTAGGGGGAAAATTTATCTATTTCACTTACGCAGATAATTTTTAATGGTAATCAAGAACTTGTATACCTATTTTCATACTTCTAAGTCCAGAAATGAGAAAATTTACATACAAACTTTAACCCCCATTTTACCCTTTTAGGGGGAAAATTTATCTATTTCACTTACGCAGATAATTTTTAATGGTAATCAAGAACTTGTATACCTATTTTCATACTTCTAAGTCCAGAAATGAGAAAATTTCTATACAAACTTTACCCCCCTATTTTACCCCTTTAGGGGGGTATTTTATCCATTTCACCTAAACAGATAATTTTCAATTGTAATCAAAAACTTGTACACTAATTTTCATGCTTCTAAGTCCAGAAATGAGAAAATTGCATATAAGCTTCACCCCCCTATTTCACCCCCTTAGGGGATGAATTTCCAAAAATCCTTTCTTAGTGCTCACTTACATCATAAAAGGAACCCCTGTACCAAATTTCAAGTTTCTAGGCCCAGCGGTTTGGGCTGTGCGTTGATATATAACCCAGTGAGTCAGGTTTGCCTTTTATATATATAGATAATATATATATAGATAGATATAGATATTGAGTGTACATAATTATGCGACGACGACGGGGACGATAGGCCGTAAGCAATATAAGGCTGTATTTGTTTATCTACTGATCTTCACCTTTAATGCTTTGTGTTTATTATTTACATAATGAACGATCTTATAATTCTAGTGACTTGTTTGCAAAAATCTAAACAACCAAGTACAGGTATTACTTTTATGAGATCAATATTTGCGTATCTGAAGATGTCCCAAAATACTAAAATAAAATCACAAATCTAGCTTAGAGACATCAACTTTTACGTCATTTATTTAACGAATGCTTAATATATGTAGAATGTTAATACTAGGTCAATATGTCGAACACGAAACATCCAATTAGCTAGATGCGAGCAACATTTTTAAAGTTAAATATAAGTCTTGTGTAAAGTCATCGCAGATAGAGTCTGAGAATAATGTAAACAGATCTTTTAGCCCATATTTCTCTATGGATTGTTAGACTAACTCACGGTTTCCAATCTTTTATATATTGTATGTATTGGTGACACCCTAGTACTAAAATAGTTGCATTTAGTTCTAGATAGCATGACCTAATTTACCACATCGCAACGCCTTGGGACGTCGCGCGTACAGTTTGGGAATTCCTGTTTACACACGTACGTTGATGATACTTCTGTTATGTTTAAAGTAATTCTAAGATGGATTTTAACGGATTGTTACTATAAATATGTAAGTATAAGTGTTTTAAGACGTGTGTTTATTATTATTGAAAAAGAAAACGAAAATGAAAAATATTTATTATTTAAAATAAAAGAACATGGTTCACGGTACAAAGGTAGGAATTTCCTAGTAAGTATAAAATACCTGTATCAGGAGACCCCATTCTTCCATTACAAAAAATCTATATCAATAATTACTAACTAACTATACTATGTTGTACATATTATTATTGTGTACAACAGTGTATTATTATTCTTACTCACATGTCTGATCAAACCTAATGTGTGTTTTGGGTATAACGGTTAACTTACCTGTGTTGGAAATAAATAAATAAAGGATTTTAACGAACAGAAAATTAGCTAATATTACATGTGTAATCAAAACAGGTCTGCGTACCTTGCGTGCAGGACTTGTCTAGCGTGAATGGCAAGTTGTAAACACTTGCCTATTATTAATTAAGCACCACTAAAATCAAATGCACTGTTATGATCGCATTTGTAGCAACATTAATGTGTAAAAAAACATGTTTTTTGATTAATTTAGTTATTTGTTATAGTCATAAACGCGAAAGAAACTTACACATTGAACAAACCGTTAATATACGGGCATACTTAAAGTTCGAAAAATTAAAATGTGCGATACAATTCTGTGCAGTAGCAGGGTATTTCAGTTTAATGTGTTCTTATTATCGAAAAAATATGTTGCGGTAAATACAGAGCAATCCAGCGGGGTGGTTTATTAAGTTTACAGCCGCATAACGGGTTCTTAAGAGTTTCATTTATTCAGTAGCTACAAAGTGGCGCCGTTTTTGTCGTTGGATGGATGTCCGAGAATGTCCCGGCGGAGTCGCGTGGTTTAATTAAGCTCGCGTTGATGAATTGTCCAGATTAATTCATGAGACGCTGGTGGCGACCGGCCGGCATTCAGGCAGTGTGGCCAAGTCTACTGTTTTTAAAGGAGATCTACTGTTTTTCGCCGATATTTTCTGTTCTACTGATTTTTTCCCAATTACGTCTGGAGAAGGATTATGTTTAAATAGAGATTTCACATTAAATGATAGTAAAATAATTAGAAAAAAGTTTATTGACATGACTTTTACCCACTCACATAAATTTTTATGGCTTTCACTCTTACCGATTTAGCAAGACATATTTTGCCAATGTCGACGTTGAGAAATTACACATTAATTACTGACGTTATGGTGTCCGATTTTTTAACTCTACCCTCTTCTATTTTTTCACGTTAGTAAACTGTAAACTCTGTTCCTCTCACATAAAAATAAACAAATATTCAATCTACTCTTAGTAAGAAAAAGTTTCTTAGGTCATTCAGTATCTACTGTTTTTTTCTCGATCTTCTGTTTTTTGTATCCAATATCTACTGACTTTTTTAAGTTCGACCTGGCAACACTGCATTCAGGCCACAGAGATGCGTGTACGCAACACATGTGGCCCACTGCGGACGCTCTCAATGGACTCTGTTCTGTCTCAAGCAACATTGTAATATTTGCAGATTATCTCGGACAAGGTGTTACGTTACATGCATAATATTAATATAATGTCGGAAATAGTAGTTAAAATGTGCATAGATAAAGGAAGTTTTACACGTTAAAAAGTTAATGAATTTAGGAAGTTTGAATGGAGGATTTCCTTCTTTTGTCAATAAATCAATGCAAAGGCAGAGATTACTAATATTTTTTGCTGGTGAAGCGATTTTTAATCTTTTTAAAGCCTTTTGTCGTGCATGTGCTCATAGATAAAGTTTTTGTTATTTATGAACAAACGAGAGGTGTTAGGAGCAAACGTGAGTGCTGTTGTTATGTTTTATTTACTTAATACAAATCCCTTATTTAGTCATTTATTGAATTAAGAATAATAAATAACAATTACGAATGTTTTAATAATTTTATCACAATTATGTGACTATGATATGTTTGAACCTTTTTTAGCCCTAAAAATACAATGTCTCTACATTGCAGAGTAGAGTCGAATAGTGCAGATACGACAAGATACCCAAATATCCACTTCAAATGGTATATTAAAATAAAGTTATAGAAATAATAATAAATAAATATCACGGGACAATTCACACCAATTGACCTAGCCCTAAAGTAAGCTTAGCAAAGCTTGTGTTATGGGTAGTAAGCAACGGATAAACATAATTATATACTCGTAGATAGATACATACTTAAATAAATATAAACACCCAAGACCCGAGACCAAACATTTTTATTTTTCATATAAATATCTGCCCCAACACGGGAATCGAACCCGGGACGTCAAGCTTCGTAGTCAGGTTCTCTAACCACTAGGCCATCTGGTCGTCTCAAGTAGTAATTTTAAAATTTAAGAAGTTATAAACAGAGTTTAATGGAAACAATGTTAATTACCGAGCTGTAGTGTAGGCTGCAAAACCAACTTATACATCGTAAAACCTAAATCGTTCTATAACGGAATTGCATTCATCATTTGCGTTTTCTTCGTACGGAGCTATGGTTAAGTAAAAAGCAGCACATTGAGTGCACTCACAGCTCTCTACGATAATCACGTTTATATTATAGTGTTTATTATAGACTACGTGGACCTACGTATAGCTACAGAGCCCTAACGACCGTGTTAGAGCTTCTCATAAACTGCTAGTCATTGAAGCAATGGTATTAGCTTATTAGAGTTGCCTGACTTGTGACCACCAAAACGTTTGATTAAAGCTTTAATATAGGCGCAATAAAGATTAAAAAGAGATATACTCGAATTAGATATTCAGTTGAATGCCTGTATCTCAGATAGGCATCCTTCTTGTATTTATTCATAAAATATGCATCAATTTATTATTTATCGCAGCCCATCGTTGTTAAGTGGATATACAGCGTGCCTCATAAAATGATCACTAAAATGTATCTGATCCAGCCCTGCACTGAGTACCGCACATAGGTAGGTAGAACCTGAATAAAGACTAGCTTTTTAAGCACTTTATTATAGTACGATAATTGCGTACTAGTGCTCAAACTCGAACTTATAAAGTAATAGTCTTCAATTATTGAAATTAATTCCCTCGATATTTTTTAACAGTTTTAAATGATTACTTCCTTTTTGGTTTAACTCTACCCGTGTAAAATGTACTTAGAATTTATAATTTTGGATTAGTAGGTAACGGTTTCTAAGATATTGTTGAAAAGTTCTCTTTAATTAATAGTAAATTAAATATTTTCATGATTCAGTAACTCTTTGACGCTTGGATGGGAGCGTGTGTATAAATACACTCGTGAGTTTTGACGCTCTATCAACTTGGGAACATATCTGTTTTGTGTTGAACCTCGTCAAAGTTAAAATCTGTTTCGCCTTACTCTTGATCTATATTAAGGCGTAACGGCTATATGTGACGGTTATTTATACTGAGTTGGACATATGTTTTTTAACTCCATCTGTATTGTATTAGCTCGGTGAAATAATGTAAACACCATTAGACGGTAAAGCGTGTTGTAAAATATGCATCATTAAACAAATCGTTTTGAGTAGAGTAGATATTACACCTTATTCATAAAAAAAATGTTAGGCTTTTGTTAATTTTGGTTAACATTGGTTTCTTACAGTCGAGCTCATATACTTTTGTGTAAAAATTTGATCAAAAATATGTGAACACGACTCTATTGTTAACGGTGTTCATATATTTTAAACCAAATTTTTGCTCAGAAGTTTACGAGCTTGATTATACAAAACGTATATGTATATACTGCTTTGACACATGTTTATAACTTTTTATGAATAAAGTTACTAAATAATATTCTTTTTATGTTAGCTTGTTAAAGTTCAGGGTGACACGTTTTTTTCCAAACTAAAAAACCTAAAGACCTTTGTGTTAAATAATTTCACTTATTTCTAAATTGCGCATTAAATAAACACATGCTCGAAAAACTTACACATAAGCCGTCAAACACTAAGCACCCAGCTGTCAAAATGTGTCCCGTATCCAGAAAGCCAACTGACAATCACATGTTTATCACAACAACACTATCACTTGAGTCACAAAAAGTCACAAGCGATCGCGTTATCAGAGCGCGTGGAGATTTGCGGATCGATCCCAAATGCTGGGGAATGTTTTGATAAGGGATTCTGCCTGGGAACGTGGGCGAGGAGTGGTCGCTACGGTGCGCGCGACGCGACTGTCGGGCGAGCTGCGGGCGCCCGAAGGCGACGCACCGGCCGCCGACCGCGCCGCCCGCACATGATAACACTGCATGCCGACAAATGCATCCCATTCATTAGTTGCCGCCCAATTTGCTGCGATTAACTGATTGCATCTTGAATCGATACAGCTTCTTAAGTAATAGAATAGCTTAATTATATTAGCCAGCTGTTGGCTGGAAATTACTCTGCGCCACTTGGAAAGTTTACACCTTTGCGGGATGAAAAATGCGCTAAGTTAATTTGGAACGTTGTAGCTTTTTAATTACAAAATTAATTTTTAAAATTGCTTCAAATATTCCAATCAATAGGTACCTCCCTAGTTTTGCAAAGAGACAATGTTTATGATTAATAATATTATTTTAGGTAGGAATAGAGATCCACAAAAAAGGGTTCCTTAATAAGCCTGAATGAGTAATTTTATGTGTTTACAAACAGAAGTTGACATGTTATTGAGTAAATGATCCTATTCAGCAAAATTGTTATCATGTAATCGTAAACAAACAGGCTTATTTTGTATTAATTATAACGCTTTCATGCACGTGGCATTTTAAATAACCATTCATGGCATGAAGGGACGAATCTGGTTGTTCTGTTTTTGTTTATTTTCTGTTTATGCATAATATAACGTGACATAAGCAGTTGCCGATTTAAGGTCGTTTTACCTGAGACCGTGACATTTGTTTGGTGGAAATTATATCCGTTGCTTTAAATACTCGTAGGTATCGAAGTTTGGAGGTGACTCTCAGCATTGACGATGTCCAGAACAAAATCAAATCAAATAAAATGTTAGACGAGAAGGGTAAATATCTCATGACTATAGTAATTTATTAAAAAAACAGCACCACAGATAGGTAAAATATTTTTCCACTCTTTACCTAAAAGTAGGAACAAGGCTAAAAATCATTTTAGGAAGCTACGTTCGGAGCATGCAATCAAATTAATTGAGCTCGCATGTCCAGTAACTTAGATTAGGACCTGACAAATCTCGTTTCCTCGTATTTTAATAGTAGCTTATTAAACTTCAATTAATCCATAAAATTAGTCATGCTACATGACAATACGACAAAGTGACTCATATTGTTCCTATAATTTTGCATTACTAAAAAGAGGATAGTTGATTTGGTTATAGCAGTGTTATTATTTATTAATTGTACATGGGCGCTTCTTGCTTTTAATTATGATTTCCAATGCGCCCGTCCGTTGGTCTGTTGGTAGGTATCAGGGTCATTTGTAAATAAAGCGTCGCTGCCGTAAACCTTACGAAATACGCACCGGATCGAACGAGAAACGAAATATGAAGTTGCAAGTTTGTTACAAATGATGTTATTTTAATGTTTCACAGCAGGACAGTAGTTTTTGTGTTTATAGCAGTGATAATCTAATGTTAGTAAAATCAAAGTCAAATTGAATGATGAAGAACCGGAACAAGCGTTCTTTACTTTATATTGAATGTTTACAATATAAAAGAATAGTACATTACTGCAGAGGAAATGAAGCAAGGGATTGATGGATAAGTCACACTGGAAGGACGGCTTCTTCATTATTTCTGGGTTCGAATAGCCCAGTCGTGATCACAACTTAGAAAATGCATAGGCATCTAAGTAAGCTACGCTAGTGCACAGCGTTCGTACGTAATGCGTACTGATAAAGCAGTAGCAGATAAGCGGTTTTCGCGGTCGGTCATGGGCAGCGGCGGTCGTCGCGGCCACGTTTTGTGCCACCCGACACGTGCCGCGGGCTGCGCTGGTAAAATGAATCGGAAACATTTGCACTAAGGTGAGGTAGAACGTAATTTTTTGAGTTGGGCATGAGTCGCGTATTTTCGATCACGTAATTTCTATTACATTCAGTTCCACAAAAGTCCAGTTTGTGACACATGATGACCACATGAGTTATAAACAAATGAGTAGGACTTTTGTTTGATAACAAAATTACGCAATCGAATATACGTGACCTAAAACTCAAAAAATGTGGTTGTCTGGGTTTACCATTATATATTTAATATAAAACCGAATGCAGCAAAAATTACGCGACTTACAGCTCAAAAAATTACGTTCGTTTGACCTCACTCAGAGTCACCAAGTAAAGATGGCGTGTCAGCGACAGAGTTTTCGTAGGAAATTCCGAAATTGAATTATTTCTTAACAATCTGTGAGTGTGGCAGTAAATAAATAACAATCGGATTTAAAGCACAGAATCTCGAAGGCCTGATGTTTGAATAGCATTATAAAGTATTAATTTTTTGCGTAACTAACTCTAAACGTGTGTACTAGTAAATTTAAGTTTTAGGTTGCATGCGATAATGGAAAAGTTTCTTAGTAATTATTTTAAACACGAATGCCAATGTATGCGTTACAAATCTCGTTACAGCGACGCTTATCTACTACTCTACTTATTTGGTTTGACTACCTACTCTACTATACCCATGTAGATTGTAGACTCTTATTTCCTCGAGGTTTATAAATATTAATAACAACTAAGCAAGAGAATTATTTTGTTAAGTCTATAACTATATAAGTGTAAAGGTCCATCAAATAACAGTTCTTTATTTATAAGTCTCGTTGTATCACTGATATAAGTTGAAAATAATCTAGCAGCGTCCGTCACGATATTATAATTATGTAATTATGTAGGCATAAAGATGGCGCTAGTTTTCTTGATATAATATAAAACACGTTAAAATTGTAAGCCGAGGAAAGAAATCGTTTAGTATTTGTATCATAGAGGACTATGAATACTGACACAAATACCTACCATAATCCATGTCATTACTACTAACATTTTTCTTCTAAAAATGTAAAATTATTACTAATAATATGTTATGTCGTTATTCCATAAAATAGGTAGGTGAAAATGATTTCAGAATTACCTAACCGTTACTCGCTCATGTATTATTCAGCCGCTGTGATTTTAGTTATAAATTTAATTGCAAAAAGTTGAGTTTTAGCGGAAAATAATTGGAGTGGATAATATAGCGTGAATAACGGTAGCCGGCACAATTTACTTCTACGATAAAAAAAAACTCTCGTTAATGATTGAGTGTACGACTTAAACCCATAAAACACTTTCAGTTATTTTCTCGATGATAAAAGTATCAACAAATCATTAATTAAGAGTATGTAATGAGGATGCCACTCCTTACTGGCCCGGATATTGTCGACATGGAAATACCGATCCCGTTTTTCGTGTACTACATTGAAATCCATATCACGAACTATCGGCCCGGTATGTATCGTACTGCTATGATAAATCGCGAGCTGATTAATACCGACCAGATGGTAGGCAGAGGCAGGGTAATACCGACACTGGATTTACCAGCACGTCAATACCGACCCTGTTTTTTATGTACCCTGCATATCAATATAGATTATATTTGTTTGAACAGTAGCGTTATCTACGCTAACTTAATTTGGTCCTGGTTTTTCACAGGTCGCTTCGTTTGTTCGGCTTGATTGTGGTCGCGATTGTATAATCGCGACCACAATCAAGCCGAAAGAACATACATACATACTAATACTACGGGTCGGGAAAAACATGTCAGTATTCATTGCCTTTCGATTATCACGTCAGTATTTATTAGGTTGGGAATGGTAAGGCACCACTTGGGAACTAGGGCCCAAGCCCTCTCATTCTAAGAGGAGGCCTGTACCCAGCAATGGAACGTACCCTATATAGGCTAGGATAATGAATGTTAGGGTGGTATACATTAGATATATTCATATCGGGTTGATATTGTATGAGCGCTGTTATTTCAAAGCCATTTGAGCTTAAAATATCAGGTCGTTATTCTCCGGCCGGCAAAGTCTAGTCCGTTGTGAGTGTCTGTTGGGCAAAGGCTATCCTTTCTGCACTAGTCTTTGTCAACAGTATATACATATAGTATATAATATTTGCATATTTATTAGATTTTATTAAACGACAGATTGCGCACATTATTTCGACAGATAACGGATGTTCAAGATATCAATACTTACATACGTGATAAAATTTATCCTCGTCCATAAGTAAATAGGTTTTTTACTTGCTCGTATACTTCTTAATCCATCATTTATAATTTCACAATCAAAATACTTATATCTTTATTGATAATTCATTACTATTATGAGAAAATAAAAACCATTCTAAAAATAATTTAACTAGGTACGTAGGAATACAATTCGTCCAAGTCTTGTAAAAAATTAGTGCCCTTTTTAGTGCTAAATTAAAAATCTATATTATGTACCTATTTGTGAATTATGAGGTGATAAAACGGTCTGCTGCTTCCCTAATGGTTGAAATTAGACATTTTTCAAAAAAAATGTAAACCTTTTGAGAAAAAATGATCTATTTAAATAAAATATATACTTACGGGCAAGTATGAGAAGTTCGTGATATTATTATGTTCATTTAAAGATATCGGTTAATTTAAGTATGTTTACCCGTAAGTGGTATTATACAATCATTACATAATTAGGTCTTTAAATCTCGTAACTTATTTAGCCCACTCAGCAAAGCTTTGTAGCCTAATCACGGTAATCGTCTTTAAGAAGCCCTGTTACGCAACGATTATATAAAATACGAATGTATTTCATTAGTATCGAAATTAAAAAGTTTATATAATGTGTGACGCACATTATATCTAGTGCCATCCACGAAGACGCGTGATTTTGTCAAAATTAGACATTAATGACATTGTAATAAGAACCACGGCACGCGTCATCGTGAATGACTCTACCAATACCTATCTATCGATGGCTTATAGTCTGAGCTTCTTCTAAGTCTCAGACTGAACATTTTTACTAGGCGATCCAGAGAGTGAGACAAATGTGAATTAGTTATTCCTTTGAATATAACACTACACTTTATAAATACACGGTCTTTGCCATGGGTTACTGCCATCACTGACGGCACGTAAATTAATTAGGCAATTAGGTGTAAATAGAGTTTTACGGTGCCAAGCCATTGCTACCTATTATAAAGGATTTAGTCCATAGCCGTTTCTGCTCCTTGGGTTTATCTATACGCAGTTGCTTGGCAATCCTTTTCCAGTGACGTTTGTACCTGGCACCCAAATGCCGGGACTCCCTTATTTCCTACTCAACCTTTTACCATTGATATTTCCATTCCAAATTGTTGCATTATTTTCCTGCTCAATTTACGATGCCGTTTATTTCTGACTTTTTTGTACACACTGTTCGCACTTTGGTTCAATTTATACGGAGGCAAAGCATGGTTTGATTATGCAAACATAACTATTAATCAAAAGAATATAAGGGCCACTTGAGTTTCATCGGTAAAATAAAATAGAAAATACTTTTGAGACTTTATCTGAATATATTTGATTGAATGAAAAGTATTTGTGTTGTGTTATGTTATATTTATAAAATAATTGTTTAGAAAAGGCACTAAACTCATGTGGTCCTTATTTTATTTCGGGTTTACTTTAAAATCTAATTGTAAGACCTGCATTACCGGTAAACAGGTATTATTATGCCATAATATTTGATTCATTTTCGAAATGCAAGTCGCTACTGTATTACGAAAATACTTTTAAGTAGTTTGTAAGTATGCATAATTAGCAGCATATCAGTTTGTAAATCATTGTTATCTGCGATGTTGCTAAACGCACAGGCTTCCCTACGTCCGAATGAGGCAAGTGCGGAGGTGGGCGTTCTTGCATCACATGTGATATCCTGTGCCCTATACAATCTTAATATCCAATATATACACATATACCTATCTTAATCTTTGGATTATTGGATGTGCACTCAATATTCCGAAGGCACGCAATGTGTGTTTACGTGCGTTGCGTTACATGTTTAGTAGGAAGAATTCTTGTTATGTTTATGACTAATGATGGTTGATAAGCGTGTTAGTAATATTATTTTAAGTTTTTTTTTCTTTAGTTACATAATAAAAGAGTTAATCGTAATGATGGAACTTAAGTGTAGTGGCTATAATTTTACTGATTTTTGAAGCGTATTGAAGATGTAATTAGTAAGTATGAGTATAATATTATCCATGTCACAAGTATTGTGTACTAATGTACTACATAATTATGTGTATAGTAGATATCGCTGAAAGTAGGGACTGGTATAGGTATTTAAGAGTGTTAGATGAAAGTTGTCGATGAGGATGAGGATCATAAATTCGAATTTTTGTAGCCTTATAAATACAAATATCTACATATATTAACTAAGTAATAACAGGTGGTATTGTTCTGAAGCTAATAACTGTGGGCATAAACGTTCCGAGCTAGCATTACTAGTTTCGAAAACACATATTAAGAAAGTTACATTTTGTAAGTAGCCTTGGAACGTAGAGCTAGGCAGTGATTAGTAGATGAAAGATACGAACAAAGATCTCTTTAAGCGACGGCGCGGTCCGTGCCAATTTTGCGTGTTAATTAATTTTAATAATGTGAAGTTTATACACTTTATGATAAGTGCAGCAAGAATGCATTGGCATATATATTTCAAATCATTACATCGTTGTTATTTTTTAGTATGTTGTTTACCCAAAATGGACCGTAGCTTTTGATACTTTGTACCACATGTT
Organism: Choristoneura rosaceana; assembly: GCA_037349165.1. Taxonomy (NCBI): domain Eukaryota; kingdom Metazoa; phylum Arthropoda; class Insecta; order Lepidoptera; family Tortricidae; genus Choristoneura; species Choristoneura rosaceana. The sequence goes on from JAZBNJ010000026.1 coordinate 9,002,044, forward strand.
GACTCTGTATACTTCTCACAGTTTGTGCAAAAATATTTTTATTTTTTCTATTTGTAGGGTAAGCTTGGGCTATAAGAAGCTCTAATGGTTACCACCCTAAAGTTGATTATCGTTTGAATGCTATAAAAAAATTGACGTCGATAAGACGTGTGTACCTATGTTAAATTGAAAATTCGACTTTAGCGGCGTATTAATTTACGTAATAGGAAATCCATAGTAATATTATAAATGCGAAAGTGTGTTTGTATGTTTGTCCGTCTTTCACGCCATAACGGAGCGACGGATCGACGTGATTTTTGGCATAGAAATAGTTTATGGGCCCGAGAGTGACATAAGCTACTTTTTATCCCGGAAAAATGTACAGTTCCCGAGGGAACAGCGCGCGATAACCGAATACCACGCGGGCGGAGCCGCGGGCAAAAGCTAGTTGTTTATAAATTAATAGACCACGGATAGTAAGATGCGTTTTTTTTGTAGATAAATAAAATCTAGTAGATTATAAGCGATTGGCTTAGTTTGTTTTAGTTGATTATTAGATATAGCAGGCAGCTGTCAAAAAATATACGTAGAACTTAACAACATTATGGTAATCGCATTACTGAAGGACGTAAGCCTAAATAGTTAATCAGCTCTAAGTAAATTAACCACGCCGTAGTGAATGTTTACAAAGACCAAGTTTGATCGAGTTCCTCGTCCTATTGCTCACTACACGCCTGCCTTGTTAATAATAATTACATTTAATTAACATGCACGCATTTCAGTAACAATTTCAAATTATGTACGAATGTGAGATGGTTTATTAAGATAGCGGTGTGAGTACATAATAATATGAGGTAAGATCTAACATAAATTAAAGTTAATTTATCACAATAAATGTTCTATGTTTAATTTTTTTTCTTAGGCCATATTTTAGGTTATTAAAAATACGAATGTGTAAACATCTTAAAATTAAGCAAACGTTTATTCTCGAGATAATATATCTAAGTACCTAAAATATACCTAACGGAAATGGGATAGAAATAAACTAACTTTTTTAAAGAGAACTCTCCTTGTTGCTAAGAGATTGCAATAAAATGTTGCAATCATGTTCATATACAACTACTTACCCGGTCCTCCTGGATGTAGATAATCGTATACACAAAGGAATGTTCGGCCTTAATAATAGGTAGTACAAGAAGCCAAGACAGGTGCGCGAATGTCAGCAGGATTCCTGTGGCGTCCATCAAAAAACTAGGGTTTAGATGTGGGAACCACTCATCAGTTTAAAGCAAACCGGCTGAAAAATGTCAATCAGCATTCACAGAAAATAAAGCATACCGGCCGGAACACCTGTCCTGTTGTTAAATTATGGCCACTAATTGTTGATAATTATTAATTGTCGACAACACTGTAGTGGCATTTTTTTCATGCCGGCTTAAACGTGATAAATACTTTTTGATGAAAGGACTGAACTCCCTTAAACGAATGTTTACTTTGCGATGTAGCGCAGCATCGGCTGACACAATAAACGTATCTCATATAAACTTGTCCCGTCTCATATCTTATCGTTTAGGGTCCGCAAATTGACACATGTGTTGCGGTCAATTTGTTAGCTGGCTCGTACCGACGATCTGTGCATGAGAACCATTGGACGAATTAGATTCATTGAAACCATTTTAGCATATCAAATGGAACACAGCACCTGAATCAATAAAGTATTCAATGAGAGTGCGACATCGATAAAATCACATTGAAGAATGTTATTATTACCATTAAGCTACCCAACCATGCTATATTCTGGTTAATAATAAATGAGTTTCTCTACTCTATATTGACTAGTAATTTATTGGTGAGTAACTAAAAGCAAATTACGTTAGCTTAGCGTAGCATGCAGATCTGTTATATAATTTAGATTGTTATACGTCGGATTATTATGGTTTATTTACAATTGAATCAGTGCATTTTGTTGTAGAATTTCACAACAAAACACATTTCAGCGGGTTTGCGTGTCTGTCGTTTCTTTCCCTTTTCATTCCGATCTATTTTCTATATTATGTCGTTGGCAGGCGCGGTGATGTCCCGTGACGTTGACAAATCGAGTGGCGAACGCATTACGACAGCCAGAGCTTTGACGTGCTTCGATTATACACAGCAAGAATTAGAAAAACATGAACGCAATACAAGTTTCGCGGAATTTGTTGGTTGAAGATCATTATTTCGAATGTAAAGGAAATGTGGAGATCGACTCACAGAATAAGAAAAGTACTTAATCCTGTTGCCGTTATAGATTATACGACGGCAATTTATCATAATGCCAGGAAAATACAGTAGATTTTGATATTAATAATTTGCAATGTGCAGTCAGGTTGCCTTAGTCGGAACAAATTTCAACATGGTGTCTTAAAGTTGATTGATTCAGGTGTTACTTTACGGAGGCTATTTCAATAAATTTCAACCCGAGCTGTGGCCCCATGGCCTTTACCTTACTACTTCATAGTAATAAGGTAAAAGCTTGTTCATTCATGGTGTCATATCATAACTATGATTAGGTACTCCGTTTGTAAATATTGTTATGTGGGAAAATTATGTATGACGTGTTGAGCATAACCAAATTACAGCAATGCCTTAGTTCTGAGTTAGATGTTCTAATTATACCTACAGCATGAATCAAAGTAGTGCATCGAAATAATCGTTTTCTAAGGCCTAGTTATGCATGACATACATTATCAACAACCTCTTCTCTGATAGTTAGCTTAATTAACTCAGTCAGTTATAATCCGTGTAGTGCGATTTTGCGATCAGCAGGGATTTACGTTCTTGTTCTTATTTTATTCATAATTTTTTATTAAACGAATTAAGTAAATTAGCACTAATGCTCTGATATCTATTTATGAAGTTTCATCGAAAAAACCTTGGTTTCGTGATACAACATCAGGTAGGTACTTTTAGTTTGTTGAAAATATGGGTTGATCTTACTCCACTGCAAATAATTAGTTTTTGTTTGCGCCATCGGCACCAAAACAACATGCGAAAGTTACTCAATTTTATTCAAACGGGTCGTCAAAATTGTCACCCCAAATGAAGGGTCATGTTTGTTCATGGAGTCAGAGGGAATGGGAAATGGGTATAGTAAGCTATCTTGATACAGTAAAAGTATATTTAACCCCTACTCTTATAAAATAGAACTCGTTTTCGCATGTGAATCAGTCAGCATCCAGCCTTTAGTAGGACAACAACCCAATATAACACCTACAGTTACAGACATCGTATTGTTTGTTTACATTCGATCTGCTCGCGACAGAAACTCTCACGCATCAATATTTTTTTTGTATCAGACAATGCTGATTGAAGCAGATATTGATTACCTACTGCTACGATTTCGTTTTCGTTTTAACATTTTTACTAATATTATAAACGAGAAAGTGAGTCTGTTTGTTTGTTCCGCTATTGAACCGATGTCATAAAACGTTGTATATATCTTATTAAAAGACCAGCATAAATAAAAGAATACCTTATAGGTATTCTGAAAAAAAAAAGAGTCGTTACAGAGGGCGCGCGAGAAACATATTATTTGCAGACGAAGTCACGGGCTACAGCTAGTAGGTAATTGATAAATGAACTGAATAACCAAATGACTATGGTTGATAAGCTGATGAAAGAAATGAACAGCTTAGTTACAATGCATTAACTTTATATCAAATGTACAAACGAGAAGTATTAAAATGTATCCGGAATATGTCAGCACATTGTTAGGAAAGTTTGATTGAACACTCCTATATATAATTTTATCAGGAAGTTTTAATTGAAGTGATCAATGAAACATTGATCCAAGGCTCGATGTGTACGACATCAAAAGTATGTCAAAAAATGTACATGATTTTTTTTACAGCAGCGTAAAATTTCCCAAACAAACAGTAGGTATGTAAAATTGTATGAAAAGTGACCCATTATTTTTGCTCGTCAATGTATATCGCAATGAAGAAGTAGGTAAATTTCTGGTGCAGTGAGTATTATTCAAATACTTGCATAGTTATTTTGAAGCAGCGTGATTACGAACAGTGTTGTATTCATGCTTGATCGACCAAAGCTACATGTTATGATATGGCATTAGTTTTGCTCAAGGCCCGATTTAAGCTGCCATTGAAGTTCTTGGCGCGTCCCGACGCTCACGTAATGTTTCCCAAAATGGCTCGGGCGCAGGAAGAGGCCACTGAGTCAGCGACCTTATGCGCGCACTATTGTGAGTGCCTTCCAACTACCCACACCGGCACCTGCTCTTTCACGATAATGACTACGAAGCTGACGTAACGATTGTTTATTGATTTGCATTCATTGCAACCTTCTAAGGCGGTTGTAGCAGTATCAATAGAAGGAGGTGGCGAGTAGTTATCTGTAAAATAGTAGGCTGCTTTGAATTTTGTGGATTTTGTGTAGGTACTTATCAGAAGAAGTGGCACGTTCGAAATTAAATTGAATTGACTTAATTTATGAAATGTTGGTAAACGAGAGACTGTTTTCAGGTAAAACCGTTGATGTGTCCCTCTTGACAGCTTTCCGGGGTATAATCAACATGCAATACATGCTTTTGGCCGTAATAAAAGGAGAGTGACTATAAACATCGAGCCAAGTGAGGCAGACAGTGTAGTAAAATCGAAGTCATGACGCCGCATCGATATTGTATAATAAAATGATCGTTTACAAATTCGGTTGTTTTTGTTTCTCGTTGGTATTGGACGTGGTGTGGCATTATTGTGTAAGTAAAGTACTAAAAGTTCGCGTGAACGACCGACCGCCATAGTTTGTTGCACTCGCGGCCGCGTTGTCCGTTGACACTGCACCGCATTGCACTCGATATTATTGACGTGCCCTGGCGGCCGTGGACTTTCTACGACGATGATTCTCTCCAATTAACGGAATGATTGGCGGGCGGAGAGCATCTTTGTCTGCGCACGCGACACACTTACTCTTGTTACAAATCATGCGATTTTTATTATAGTTTTATTACCGTAAATTGTGGTTCCGCTCTCGTTCTCGATTCACTAGCATCCAACGTAGACAAGAGTTACTTCCACAACTTTGCGTAAATAAAAATGTGGACCATGTCACATTCGCCACGTCTATTAACATACATTCAAGTTCAAAATAATGTAGGACTCTTTAAATAAAACAAAAGTACAACTTTTTACTCAAGGTTGGACATCGATTACCCTTGACTTAGTATTTGTTCATTCTTTCACTGAAATTCTATGTAGTCACGTTTATTACGTAGGTAGCTCACTAGGAATAGTGCTTTTTTCGCGGTTACGATGTCCTTGAGTGCCGTGACCCAGGAACTAAGTACAAGGTCGTGCGTTGCTATGTAAAAAATTGTAATGGCAATCGCGGCGTTTTCGAATTTACGTGAGTCGCCGGTTACCTAATCTCATCAGCAGACAGTGTCCATTGCATAGCAAAATTTCTAATACTTTATTGCCTACCTAGAAAACGTACTTGACTGGCGTATTGTTGTGGTGTTAGAGTGGCATCTGATGATATTTACTATAAGAAAATACACTTTCACTTAGTATGCTAGTGATTTAGCGAAATAAGTTATACTCTAATGTGTAGGAGTTAGCATTTATTGAACAAGCCCAGCTGGAATAAGAGTTATGATTCGTTCTATAGTCAATGATTCAATGAACCAGGTACTATATTAGCTGCCTTTAACGCAGGTAGCATGAATATTATAAACATCAGTCTTTCGCAGTTCCTTATGAACTGGCATGGCATATCTATAGTATGGAATATATGCCATGCCAGACGGGAGTGCTGTTGCCCTTTTTTATTCGCTTATTTTTATTGTTTACGAATTTTATGCAAGTATTTTATTTTTGAAGTAGACATTTTAACATGAACTTTGTTAGATTGTGACTGTGTAGTCTAAAAAATAACGGCATGGTACTAATAAAACCAAAATGTAGGTGTGATTTGCTACAGCCTGTTTTGTAAATATCCGGCCTAGATAAGAGGTTTTATGTTATTGCTTCACACAACACGAAGCACGCGAGGGATCCGTATGTTCCTCCGTATTCCGTAACTCAAATTATACGGAACATTTTATTTATTACTAAACCACTGGGTAGGATTTTTACAGCCTAATTCAGGAGATGTCTTTATGTTGAATATATGGCTATTATTTGGCAAGAGGTTTGTTTTCTTACATACTGTACGTTTTATCAGTTTTTGCAGTAGTAAAAATGTACGTAGTCGTTTTACATAAGATTGGTTTATTGCAAATTGCTATAAACTGTTTTAGCGTTTCAAGGTATAAAAATAAACGTATTTATTCGCTTCTCTCGCACCGAAAATTCGCAAGACATTGCTGCGTCAGATGCTATTTATTAACTGAGCATATTTTTGCATTTTAATGAAATAAGATGGATGATTCTTTATATTAGTACATAGTGGGCTCGTATATGGAAACACTGCGTTAGTTAGATTGCATTGATTAAAGGTGCGCGGCACAGTGCGGCGGTCAAGCGAACTATGCGGATATCGCGCAACCGCGTGGGTACAAAGCGCACCGTCCTTCGAGGTCGTTCTAGTTCTAGCCTACCTAACGTACAACTCAACCATAGTATACAGATTGCAGAGAAAACTATCCGAGCAAGAAAAAATACTCCCTCGTAACAAGCGTTAATGTGGACAGTAGCGTACGATTTTAAATCCGTGTATTTTTCACTCTTTTGTACTATGTTGTGGGAAATAATAATTTGCAGTAGGCATATAACAGTGATCGAGTAAGTGTTAGCACGTGGTAAAGTTTAGGTACCTATCAAGTTTTTATTGGAAGTAATGAGTTTCCGAGATAATTATCGAAAAAAACGTAGGTAAATATTGTGATGATTATGTAATGCCTGTAAAGGAAAACTTAATATTATGTTCTTTAAGTTACCACAAAATTACACACGCACCTACCTATAGCAATAAAACATCCTAACAAAGAAACTCGAGTAAGAAAACATGACTGCAGATAACATACTTCCAGATGATAAATCAACAATTTACTTATTCTATAAAACAACGCATCACTTGAGGCGTCTTTATTCGCAATTGAATTATCACTGTTTTTCCTTAATAACAAATAACGACATAAAACAAAGAGCGGAACGATTTATACAATCGTCCCTTAATAAGGCTCTAATGGTGAATTGTTTTTTACTTTCTCATGCCGCGGGCACGATTAGTGTTCGAATGGACAATTTGTGGCGGGATAAAGGGTAGCTCGCGAGCGGGAGTGTCAACAGATTGCGTTTATTACGTGAATTACGTAGGAGCCGATGAGCCAGTGACGGCACGTAGAGGTAATGGCGCTTGTAGATTATGAGAGTCGTCTGCGCATCCGCCCTCGGAGCTCGTAATTGGTCATTCGCTTGGACTCAGAGTGGCCCCACGGAGTATGGGAAACGTTCAACTTAATTCAATCTAATGCTTAGTTCACACTAAAGAAACGAGATACGGTTTTGAATAGAATATATGAAAATTGCACCGAGTATTCAAACCAGCAAAGGTTGATCCACGCATCTATCTACCTGCTTAGAATCTCCATATTAGGCTCTTATCACTTTTGATGGCTCATGTTGAGGTACCAACTGTAAACTGATCAGTAGAAAGTAATTTTCATGATTTTTGGAGTCGGGTCATTTCACGTTTTTTTTACCTTTATTTCAACAGCTTGACATTTTTTACAAATTATGGCATTTTCCTATTCAGTGAGTGTGGTTGTTGAAGAATCTCCTTGTTGCTTCACCATCAGTTCCATTTTTACCATATGAGCATAGTAATTTTAAAGTAATTGAATCGTTACCCGTGAGATAACTGCTTGATAGTGAGTGGTTTCGTTGGATAACCGTGGTCTTTCTCATCAGTTCCACTTTACCAAATGGCAATTTCCAAAAGTAAATCTACTAGTTACTTCAAAATGATCCTTAAATCACTATAATGTAATTCTACAAAATTTCAAAAGTTTCCTCGATTTCCCTAGAATCCACACACCAGATCCTAACTTGGTGACAATAAAACCTAACTGGGAGTATTCCCAACCGAAGAAAAATATTTTTTCAAAACGATTCGTAAATGGCGGAGTTTTCAAGTAACAAACACAAAAAAACTATCTAATTACTAATGTGATATCTTTCTTTTTGAAGTCGGCTAAAAATACGCCCTAGTTTTTTGCTTAGATTACCAGATGTCAAGAAGACGATTATTTTTTTTTTATTACTTTTATGTTGAATTTCTATTATTTAAACAAGCTTGTACCTGCGAGTAATCTTCCATTACCTGGCCTCAAGGCGGCAGAGTTATTTTAAGAGTAGGGTAGGCCGGTAAAGGCTTAAGGGCTCCGACAATTTGACCCAGCATTGTTTTCTCAACCTATTTCATTGTCTAAACTCGATTCTACGTGTGAATCGCGCATTTAAGCGTTTCCTGACAACTTGACTACTGAATGGGATACAATTTACACCACACGCTATCATTGTGCATTATACTTTAGTCTTAATGGCTTTATACAGATTTAAAGAACGAAAACAAACCAGATCTTGTAGCTACATTTTCGTGGGTCGTTTTTGCACAAAAAATTATCTAATTACCGGGTTTTCTCAATCATAAACCCGGTAGGTACATTTGATACTTACTTCTATCAGCATGTATAAGTCCATAGCTGAATATAGGCTTCTCTCGTGGCACGCCTCTGATGTCGATTTTCAGCTCTCCTCTTTTAATTGCTAAATAAATAAATGATGATGAGATTTAATAACAGGTATAGCTAGCGTCATAAATATATTATATACGTTACCAAAGACGTCAAAAATATTTATACACATTATATGCCACTAATCATAAGGTGTATACATATTTTGACGCTATATGTACATACATTTTTGCAATCGACTGTACCTACCGTAATTCTAAATAATCTAGACTTTAAATTACTGTATTTATTATATACAATTTATACATTTGTGTGATTGAAAGAACTTCCACGTAAATTATATTTATTATAGTCAACGCTTCGCTGAATTAGAAATAAAACTACGATTTAAAGGTCATTTGAAAATAATAGAAATACACTTAGGTGAGAATAAGAATACTTGTTCAGTTTTTGTCTCTCTTTTTCTGCTTGACACTTACCGAAGTCCTCACAAAGCAATCGCTAGGTTGGTAGGTCAAGTGAGGTTAAGATAAAATCAGTCATCTACTTTTTGCTATCTCAGGATTAGGTATTGTGCGCTTATACTTTAGTTAACCATATTAGATTATCTAGGAATTCCTAAGCCATAAACGAATGCAGTACCTTACTAAGTAAGAAACACCTAATTAACAAGTTACCCGTTTCATAGCCATGCGTTTCAAATTCCAGGCTACATTCTGATAGGACGCTGGGTTATCGCGGGCAATTTGTGTACCTTTAGAGACAATACTTCAGCGATGTTGTTCGTGTAATTAAACCGGAGAACCGGATCGCGATCGGACGGCTATTCATCGTAAATGAGGTCCTCGCTAAGACACGCTGTTATTTTACTACCTTATGGAATCGCCAGTAATGCCAGCTCGTTAAAACTGTTTATACAACAAATTACGAGTAATGCTAAGTGTTTGTGGGAAATATGGTTGAGAGTTAAGTGTTATTAGATTTAAAGGAAGAAGTTAATAAAATTAATAGGTATTTACTTAGTAATAGTTACGTGAATTCAATCAAAAAGTTTCTTAGCATTTAATGTTATTAAAATTTATTTACTATTCTCTGTGTACACCTGCGTTCCATCGTTTGTTTAATAGTTGTGTGTCGTTATTTGACGCAGTGCCAGTAGTGAGGCGAATTTCCAATTAGGACCGCTTCATAATGTAATAATGTGATACTATAAAGTACAAAATTTAATTTGTTTTTGATAGCGAAAATTACCGTAGATAAAGGATAAAATATTGCATCTAGCAATACAGGACCAAAGCCCGATCGGGGGCGCATTCCCGATTCGTTCCCTGTTGTTTTTGCGGCTAGTACGTACTCACTAATGGGTACAGGTTTAGTTAAAGCGCGGATAGGGCTCATGATGGCCTCCCTCTGTTTCTCTAGAAGCGACAAAATGGCGATTCAAAAGCAGCACTTAAAACGCTGCTCAAGCGGTATAAACTTGTTGGGTTCTGAACAAAATTAAAACATAACTATGTTGAATGAACGTTGCTGTGTTTAATCGACGTAATATCCTGATACAGTATCCTGTGTAGAAAATCACCAAGCCAATCAAATGCAAGATGCCAGTGTTGGGTTAAATTAAGTTAATCTGAAATATCAATTTACTACCGGAGCGAATCATTCTAAAATGAAAAATAAATTATTTGGAAAAAAATTGTGACTAATAAAATATTCGGCTGTCGAAATAGAATAATCAATTTCTTTATGTTACCTTAAGCTTTGTCTTGAGAATCTTATTAGGACTACTTGTCTTGCAGAAGAAGCACCAAATTCGTCTTTGATAACTCGAATCGTGCTCTACCGTCGATTAATTGGCAGTTAGTGACAAAAAGTCGTCTATATAAACACGGGTCCGCCTCAAAGAAACAAGGATAAGAACTTGATCGAGCGTCGCGAGGTTTACAGTTATTGCTCACTTGTTTGATAAAGCCCGGTAGAAATATAAATCATTTTAGAATTATATGTATCTGATTATCTATGGATATATGTAGGTAAATTCTGTTTTTGCTTATAACGGTTTCAAGAACAAACTTTCATAGAAGAAGGGTGAACTGGCGATCGCTGATGGTTAAACACGAATGAGATTGAAAAGAATACTAGACAGATAATGATATTTATTACTTAGGCAGGTACTTTACAACGACATGATAAAGAGAACTTTTAGCCTATTCATATCTATATTAGCGGGTATAAGAATACCTACGCAAAAATGTGTTTGATTTTTTGATTAAAAGATTACGCAGATTAACTAAATCGGTCTTGCGAATTGAAAGGAACATACAATGCATTAAATACCACTAGACATATTTGAGTAGTAAAATTCCCAAGAAGGACAATATTCAATCTTAAAATTTTACTATATTAACGTTATAATATCCCTGTATTGAGGTTTATAAAGTCTGGTAAATATTTAAAAAAATCAAATTTGAAAACCTGAATTGTATTTTGAAAGCAACAATTTTTACAAGCGCAACAAATTACAGTCATATTGCACTTACCATAAAACAATATGAAAGTCGTTACGGCCTTTATTGCGGTCGTTATAATCAATTTCTTGTAATTTATTATACTCAGTAGTATTTAAAGTCAATATTAAAAGACAACATTTAAAACGACTTACGAGATTACCAAAATTTCTTCCACGTACTTAATTTGAAACATTGTAACTTGTCAGGCTACTTGGAAATTTGAATTTCATATCATACCGTCGCTCTTACTTTCCTGTTGAATGCTATTGGCGTGAGCGGAACAGCACGGTGTACGAAGTATAATTCAAAAATTTCGTAGTATAAAGCCTAGGATAAGACGTTTCGGATATTTCCAAAACGCGGATATTGCATTTTTGGGGATCCTCGAATTGTCTGTAAATAATATTTTACCTGCTACCCACGTTTATTTGAAAAGTAAGAGGCTCTCCAGCCAATACATAAATCATACTATTTATCTTTAGATAAAATACTAAAAATACTGAAAAGTTAGGTGAAAGAAAGAAAGAAATAAAGAAACAAATACATACATTTATTTATTCACAACACAACAATATACAACACTATACAAAACACAACAGTATTATTAAGTAGGATAGTATACATAGATAGGTAGTAAGATGGTATGTGTCATTGCGGTTGTGAATCGGACACTGGCTCAGCTTAATGCTGAGACGTTAAGAACTCCCCACCGTTGATTTTCAGCCAGCAACGTTGGTGATCCTCTGACCGAAAGAGATACCAAATCCAGATTTATTAGGTACTATCTCAGAAACACTACTGCCGGATTTACTGTCGAAGGAGTAATTTTAACTAACAGCATCAAAGATCTAATGTAATAGAAATAATTTGGAAAAACTAGCATACTAAATATTTGCAATTGTAAAGTTTAGATGGTTTAGCTCTACCTGGGCTAGGTTAACTCTACTTAGGGTAGTTTTATATAAGTACATATCGTGTTAGATGCAATGTAGTCAACCAGATAGTAACTCAAGGCATATACTCGTAGATCTAGGTAAAGTTGACATATTTAAAGGTAGATTGTCATCTGATCGATCATCATAATAATTTTTTATGGTACTAATGTAGAAAATTAAAAAAAAAAAATAGTAGGTTCCATAATAAAAAATTGTAATTTTGCTAAATTATGTTTTAAATACAAAAATAAAACAGTAGGCGAAACTACGTTACACAAAAAAGAGGAAAAAGGCAATTGAATATAAGCATCTTGCGTGTTAGTTTGTGTTTATTTTTCGTTAACCTGTAGTCACGTGTGGTAGAGATGAACCATAAATTGTGTTATTTAGGCACATTTTTGGCGAAAAAGATACTGTCTTAAACATACGAATAACATAAAACAGACGCCCAGCACACTGCGGAACATCTATCTTCGGCAGCTTCCGCGTCTTATTTTTTTATCAGAAAAGGTTTTTAGTTTTCTTTACAAGTGAGAGACTTTGTGTTGCAACGATATTCATAAACTCATTATGCATAATGAACGCATCCGGACCACAATTAAAATGAGTTCTTTACGAGTTTCACAACGGTCAGTTTGTTTTAGGGCTGATAAAATTTAATCGTTATTTTTGATCAATAAACACTGCGTATAAAAACAGGAAAGAACGATTTACGGCACCTTATTAATCGAAATAATCGATGTTTCCGCGAAATCGCGAACTGATTTGTATTATGAAAATCGACGAGGAATTACTTTCTGCAATTTATTTCGTTTGATGTTTATTACCTGAGCCCACCGTAGTAAAGTTTCTGTGATTGATTGGACTCTTGCACACATGAATAAATAAGTGAAGCACTTGGCAAGAAGCCTCGTAGGTACCCCAACTAGCAGATTGCTTTGACTGAGTTACGCATTTCTGATTGTAAGGCAACTTGTTGGCTGGCGAAATAATAATTTAATTTTAGAAGCTTGTACAACTGAACATGTTTTCATTATAATTTTGGTTGATATTCCATACATTTACCAAATATTTATAATGAGACTTGAAAGTAGCTGTTTTGTAAAAGCTGTAATATTTGATTGGCATTGTATAGATCTTTTTATTTTCATTCAAATTTGTTCTGTTACCATTATGAAACATTTCATGTCATTTTAACGTTAACAATTGCCCCTAAAGTATTCTCAGAACGAGATTATTTAATGGGGTTTCACTGTTGATGAAGAGCGCAGCGCCCCGTAGAGCTGGCGCTACGTAATGAGGCTTTAATGTGACACCAAATTGCTTGACACGAAGTTTAACACGTCGATCTCCTTTACTTCATTTTCTTATGAAATCTACATCGCTTTCTGTCGCTCTAGTAAAACATTATTTTAATGTCCTAAAAGTAAGTCCTGCAAGTAATATATACCTATAGGATGGTCACCTTTATAAACTTTAGGAGCTATCTAGGCGGTAAAAAATATCTGAACACGCACTTATGCGATTGATAATACGCTCGTGTTGATACAGTTCAAATGCTTATGATTTATGATTGCGACTGAATAAGCACTTTGCACTTGCTACCTATATAGTTAGACGTTAATAATAATATTATTCGTTTTGTTATTTATGAAGAAATCAGAGCGCGCTTTTTTCGATTATAACAACGGGCCTCGTAGTTTTCATTTGCATATCTATACGTTACATCGGGTATTAAGACAATGTTAACTTGAATACGGTTTGATATTGGTGGCTTTCCAACGTGTAACTACTATAAATGTTACTTTCTTTTGGTACGAGGTGATCCACTTTCGTTTTCATATATCTCAGAATCGAGCATTATGGTGTTATTAAGGCACGTGGAGCAACGAACCTTGGGCCGTGACTTCCTTTTTAACATCGACAGTGGGAAAGTGTTGAGGAATTAACAGGAGCGTAGCGAGGCCTTTGTTCTTCGTCTGCGGCGAGCGCTCGTCTCGCCTTAAACGACGACCTATTACCCAGTCCATTATACGCCTAGAATATATTTGTTTGCATTATTATTTGAATGATGCCGTGTTTTTGAGGTAACTAGCGCTCATTTGAAATTAAATGCAGGGCTTTTGTTGAATATTCATGTTACATCTTTACGACCTATGTCAGGTTACAAAGGATGCTCTATTGTTTGTAGTTAAGTATCTTGGATGTGAAAGAGCATTGATATGAAAGCGACATTGACAAAGAAAATTGAGTAATGCGTCGGCTTTGCGAGGCGGAGGCGGCGTTATGGCGTAGTGTGATTAACGTTTGCTATCCGTGGGGTCGCGCAACTCGTGGGCCATGCACGGCGCACGGCAGTGGAATGGGAAGCCAATAAGCGGCAAGTCATCCGCGCTAATAAGCGAGGTCCTGTTACATCGCATCGCATACGCTCGCGTCATTGTGCTGCATCAAAATGGAAATACACGGTAATGACGTGATTCTGCACAGTTGTTTAGCTCATCCTCATTACGGAGTGAAATTTGATTATGATGACTTAGGTTGTTAGATTAGAAATACTTATTGAGTCAAACATCGAATGTTTCATTTAATTTAATTTTTTCTTGTCGTTACAAATCCTTAATGTGTTGTATCGGGTAAATGTATACCTACTGTTACTAGGTCCTAATATTAATTCTTTAATATTATATATATTTTTATTAGTAATACGTCGAAGTCACACAAAAATATTTTTTTAAATACGAGTATACATAAATTTCAGTACACAACAAGCATGAAGTTGCAACTTAAATTACACTGACAAATTAAAATGATTATTTATCTAACAGAACTAATTAGTTAAATGCATTAAACAATATTTGTGTTTCAATATTTTTTATTGTTTTGTATTTTTAAAACCCTACTTTAATTTAAAAAATATAATATCACACATATACATAGGACTAATATTTTTTTTTATTAAGTGACTTTGAAAATTATAATGATAGCTAAACACTGCAGTCGCAAACGCTTAGCCCTAATAGCCATGGTATTCGCAGGACTAAGACCACCCATTTCAGTCGAAGTAGGCTTAGAGTATCTATATCCGACAGTTGATACCCGTTAATGGGTGGTCATTACATTGCTTATATGAACAGTACATAAGTGCAATTCTTACGATGTTTGCTAAGCAGATATTCTTCGTTCAGCGTGAAGAGTCGTAGTCAAAAACAATCATTGTGAATTTATCCCACAACTTCGTGATACGTAATACATAATAAAAAATCGACAATCTAAAATTTTTACCGCAGAGTTCTGTAACATCCATGAATACTAAATATGAATAACAAGACCCACAATATGGTGTGTGCATGAATACTATGCAATTCAAATACTCGTAATTTTCTAAACACACCTTGTTAATCAAGTCTGTACGCAGATATTTCTACATCATCGTTGGCTGTTTTGTTAAACAAAATGTGATCTCAGAACGCTTCTTCTAATTAAAACAAAATGAAGTCGGTAATTTGGCGATTAATTTGAGTCGCCTTATGGCTAAATGAGACCTTTTCCAATAAACGTGATGAAATTAAAAGAAGTTAATTAAAAATTGGCCTCGGCTGCGGGCCTGCGACAGGCGGGAGGCGGCTCGTTCATTCGCGCTGATCGGCAGCTCGGGTTTCAATCATGCTTTCATCGACTCTCAACCAAAGTATTATGTTCGATGTGCAGCCGCAACGCTAGGCAAACCAACGCAGATTGGATAATGTGGTCCCCATCTTCTTGCTCTTATTTTATTAACCCTGGACACACGCACGGGCGAGAGTCTAGAACATCAAAAGTGAATGTGAATAACGAGTTATATAATAGTGTGAAGGGTTACTATAAATTAACAATATTTATATCTTCATTAAAATAGCAAATGTGTCTGGAAAGCATAACAATGAAAGATCTTATGCGCGTACGCCCCACTTTAGGTTTTGAATTTATGGCAAAGATTTATAAGGACATGGTATATGATTATGGAAAGAGCCAATAAAGTAAGAAAATTTGGCTTGAAAATTAATGTAGTTATAGTTACATAAATGTTACCTGCGTTACGAAAAATTAAAATTTTAAATATGATAACTAAATAAACATAGATTTTAAATAAAGTTAGGCAAAATATATTCCAGAATTAATTCAAATTGCGCTGCGTAGTTGTTGTTACTATGATTATAATATGGGTTCCAAAGGAAAGTTTAAATTTGTTGGCAACTGAGGCATAACAGTAGCGCGTTGCGGATGTAGCCGCGTCCCAGTAAGGGAGGACTTAAAGTGCAAATTGTTGGAATAATAGTAGAGTTGGAGTCGAGTTGGAAGCATGCCAGAGAGCGAGCGACGACCTCTGTGCGGATCTGCACCCTCCGGATTTGGTACCATTTCAGCCATCGAAAAGATCGCGCGATGAGTGGCCGTCCGCGTGTTGACCAGCGAATATTTACTTAAGGAGGCTCGTGACTCATATTATTTCGCCACCTACCGTACCCGTGCCACCCACAGCGCTCCTGCACGATAATTTCGTATGCTATCGTTCAGTACCTACAATTTTATTTATTACACGATCAGCTTAACCTGAAGATGCAACGCCTTTTAATTTTTGAAGGGATTCTCGAGAACTCTGCTGTATTTAAAAGTTAATGATTGAATAATGAAGAATTTAGTCAGTTAAAAGTAAATATAACCGTACCCAAAAAAAGGTTTACATTTTTTGTGACACGCGTCTGTTACACCACTCGAGATTGTGCACCAGATGTCCCTCTCTCTAGCGGGTTTATCAGTCATTGAGATAAAACACACTATTTTCGGCTCTTTCACTGTACGTTCATATTTTGACATAAAGTAGGCGCGTAGCCGCCACAGTCTAAAAATAGTCCAGCATTTACAAAACACAAACTGCCACGCGGCAGTATTTTTGTTTACTTATTCGTTAGCATATGGTTCCTAGTAAGAGGATTTATGACGTGTGTGTACGCGCATTAAGGTACTGCGCCTAACCTAGAGATTTACGATGCATGGATAATTAAAAGCAACGGGTAAACATGCGTGCACGCACCTCGGTCCGCGTGTGACAGAACTGTACTAAGCAGATAATGCTCGAAACTGTTTCCTTTAACGTGATGCTATGCTATTCTTTGCGTTTAATTACATTCTATTTTTGGAACTCGCCGTCCAGCTTGAAAACTACATAATATATATTTCTTTTTTCTAATTACATTATACACAGATTTTAGTGCATGAAAATATGAAGAACAAGATTACTACAATTAGGAATTAAAACACGTGACGAAAGTTTAATAGTTGGAAAAGTTGTAGCACATTCTAGTCGTTTGTCGTGTGGTGTTGGACTCGTGCGCTGGTGCCTTCTCGCGGGCACGTGTAGATATAAATTAGGCCGGGGCACAAGCTTATTTGAACAACAGTCGCTTCATGTCTCTTTAATATTGACACAGCAGCGATGCGCATAACATAACGCTCATATTTAAAAAGCTCATTTTTATTACCGAATGTTTTGTAATAAGTTATGGTGGTCGAACGCGTGCACTGTTATGTTATGGTCATGGCATAATATAGCGGTATATGGAAAAGGTAATTTCATTATTTTTGCAATTAAAAATATTTTTTGTTGACATGTGTTGTCTGTCACCCTGCGTCGTCACCCAAACTACATATTCACCCCAAATATAGAGTCTATCCAATCACTTAAAGTGGGCGAAATGCAACGCGTGCAAGATTTAAACCAAACAGTATTTTGTATTTTAAGTAAAATAAAACTTGTATCTAAAACATGAAAATCAAAACTTTCTTTATGAGAATAAGATGCGTTTTATCGGTATTAACTTATCTCTATCAACGACTGTACCTAATTTACTTTGACATAGGTACAATTTGATTTAAAAACTGATATAAATCATACGGGCGGCATTTTATCTTATCATTTAGACCAGGACCAACTATGGATTTCTCAAAAGGAAATCTCCAAAGCGTGACAAAATCTACAAATATGTACAGTCAAGTTCAAAAATAAGTATCTATTCGAACCACTCAGAAATATGTTGCTACGGCCTTAATGCGTCGGAATAAGAGTCTGTGGTACATATTTTTGAAACTTTGAATAAGTAAATATTTTTACACTTGACTGTACGTATGTATTAGATACACACTGTATACGTACTAGAATCTAGTATCTAGATTATAGGCTAGAAGTGAAAATACGTAAAGAAATAGTTTACAAATCCGCATCAGGGAATACAAACGACTCGTATTAAGAAATGAAACGAAACAACGAAACAAGCGCAACTACTTTGGTATGCGGCACCAAAATCAGGGCTACATAAAGGAAACGTTGACGACGTGAATTTTTCGTGCACCATTTATTTGACCGAATAGCGAGGGTTCGTAGGACCGAAAATGGGCCGGGACATTTTTGGAGCAACCCCCACCTCCGCAAAGGGAAGCTTTGTTCGGATTCCGTTTTCTTTTCCTATCCGACGAACTTGTTCACTTCGGGCATATGTTTAAATTCGATTCTATTGTATGCAGCCAATTTTACGAGGAGTTAGGTATCTGGGATAATGTGAGGTGAGAATGAAAATGAGGAAATTTATTCGTGCCTTTTCAAACGGGTAATTATTTCGGGTAAAGGCACTTATCAGCATGGGCGGGTAATCATTTTAACGTATTTACTTACATAAACCACTTTTTTGTGAAGTTAGTTTCTTAAAGCAATGTTGCCTTCCAGAAATCTGGATCTAGATATGGAATTATGAATGGTGAAATGAAAAGTTCTTATAAACAAACATATCTTTCTGTGGAAAAGATTTTAATTCAATAGAAGTATTAACCTTAAGTTTTTTGAAAGCTCCTATTTAACGCATACAATATATATAAAGTATATACTTTATATACTTAAATTTAGTTGTTTAAGAGTTATGTATCATTGTTAGGCACATCAAAAAGTAAAAATAAATAAATATTGTGGGACACTTGACACCAATTGACCTAGTCCTAAACTAAGCAAAAAAAAAAACCGGCCAAGAGCGTGTCGGACACGCCCAAAATAGGGTTCCGGAGCCATTACGAAAAAATTAAGTAATATTTTTCTAAGGATTTCGTACTTTATACGGAATCTTCGAAGTATAGGTATATTTTATACCTTACGCTGCTATTTACTCATAAACTACTAATAATTCTCAAGCAAACTTAGCCGCTATAGTTTTCCTTGAAAGTTTAATATACTGACTACCATCCTGATTTTTTTCAAATTTTTCCACCCACCGGTTTAGATTTTAGAGGGGGGGGGGGACGCCCGATTTTAATGAAAATTTGCACTTTAAAGTTGAATATTTCGCAAACAAATTACTGAATCGAAAAATCGTGTTAGCAAACCCCTAATGGTTTTAAAATACCTATCCAACGATACCCCACACTATAGGGTTGGATGAGAAAAAAAAAATCACCGCCACTTTACGTCTATGGGAGGTACCCTAAAAAAAATTGTTTTTGAATTTTTAATTGTACTGTTTTGTCGGCATAGTTTACCTATATATTCGTGCAAAACTACAGCTTTCTAGCATTGTTAGTCCCTGAGCAAAGCCGCGGACGGACAGACAGACAGACAGAGAGACAGACAGACAGACAGACAGACAGACAGACAGACAGACAGACAGACAGACGGACAGACAGACAGACAGACAGACAGACATGGCGAAACTATAAGGGTTCCGTTTTTGCCATTTTGGCTCCGGAACCCTAAAAAACCAGATAATTGCAGATAGAGTCCATACAAGCGTTAGTACATTATTCGCTTAAAAAACTATGTTAGTTATTATAATTTTTAATTTAAAAATCTGCCACCCTGAGGACCACCAAAGCTTGTACTATGGATACCAGGCCACGGATAAACATACATACTTATATAGTTAAATGCACACTTAAATACATATTTATTGAACATAAGTATTATTCATACAAATTGCCCCGACTGGAACTCAAACCCGGAACCTCAAGCTTTGTAGTAAGGCTCTCAACCTCTTGGCCATCCGGTCGTCAAATTATTACTATACGATATTGACGACCGGATGGCTAAGTGGTTAGAGAACCTGACTACGAAGCTTGAGGTTCCGGGTTCGAATCCCGGCCGGGGCAGATATTTGTATGAATAATACGAATGTCTGTTCTCGGGTCTTGGATGTTTAATATGTATTTAAGTATTTATTTATCTATATTTAAGTATGTTTATCCGTTGCCTAGTGTCCATAGTACAAGCTTTGCTTAGTTTGGGACTAGGTCAATTGGTGTCGAGTGTCCCGTGATATTATTATTATAATATATGAATCATTGTGGTTAATTGGTGGTTAATTGAATCATTATCAATCACGACCAAGGTCATGGGTGACGCCTCTTTGTGACATGACCTTGACATTTACATTACGAGATGATTAATTACTGTGCGAATTATTTAATAAACGCAACAATGGTACTTATCTATATATATAAAATTCAAAGTCCTGACTGACTGACTGACTGACTGACTGACTGACTGACTGATATATCAACGCACAGCCCAAACCACTAGACCTAGAGACTTGAAATTTTGCACATGGATACCTTATACAATGTAGGCATCCACTAAGGAAGGATTTTTGAAAATTCCCACGGGAACGGGAAAAATCGGGATTTATATATTCGATTCTGAGTGACCTTATCTCAGTAACAATAATAACTAGACTCTTCAAGTTTGTTACACAAGTAGGTATTACATTCATTAAAACATTAATTTCAGGATTTTTGGAAATTCCCACGGGATATAAGGAAAAAACGTGATTTATATATACAGTTCAACGGAATCCCATGAACAATAATTACTAGACTCTTCAAATTTGGCATAGAAGTAGGTAATTATAATAGTAAAAAACAATTTTAAGAATTTTGGGAAATTGCCACGGGATAAGGAGAAAACGGGATTTATATTCAGTTCAACGGGATGGTCTTATCGTTTTAAACGAAATTTAGCATTTAGGTTTCTTGGGGGGCCCAGGGGTCTATCACAAAAGGATTTCCCGAAATCCTGACGGGAACGGGAAAAAACGGGATTTTTCATTTTTCTGGTCTTAGAAAGCTGAAATTTGTCATGTAGATTGCTTGAGGAGTGTAGGAAAGCATTAAAGATATAATTTCCCCAAATTCCTACGGGAAAGGGAAAAAAACGGGATTTTCCGCTTAATGGATGCAGAAAGCTGAAAATGGCATGTAGATTGCTTGGGGAGCGTAGAGGAGCATTGAGAGTGGAGTTTTCGAAATTCCCACGGGAACGGCAAAAAATGTGATTTTTCGTTGTACTGGTCGCAGAAAGCTGACATTTGTCATACAGGTTGCTTGAAGAGTGGAGGGAAGCATTAAGAGTTAATTTTCCGAAACTTCCACGGGAAAAGGAAAAAACAGGATTTTTCGTTTTACTGGTCGTAGAAAGCTGAAATTTGGCAAGTGGGTTCCTTGGGAAGTGTAGGGGAGTGTTGAGAGAGAATATCACGAAAATTATTACGGGAACGGGAAAATTGGGACTTTTCTTTTTCTTTCTTACTTATTTTAAAAATATTTTTTTTATTCGAAAAAGTATACCTAGTACCTACTCCCAAGGTGCTCCATTGTCACCAAATTAGGATCTGATGACGGGATCACAGGGAAATCGAGGACAACCCTCAAATTTTGTAAGGACGCATTACGTTTTTCATATATTTTCTCAAGCTATTTAAGTATTTGCGTCTGATAGACATCATCTCATGTTGATGAGCTGATGATGGAAGGTAAAACTCCTTAACGGTTAGGAGTTGAGTTTTTTTTTAAAGTATTATAATATGCAGGTATAGACATTTAGTTATTTTCGTTCTGGTTACTCAGGTGAGGTGATGTTGGAAGGTATAACTCCTTAACGGTTAAGACACATTATAGTACCTACGCCAAACCAATCAACTGATCAGAAAGTAAGAAAGAAAGAAAGAAAGAAGAAAAACTTTTTAAACTTTGTCTGTTTCTTTGTTTATTGGGGGTAATCTCTGAAACAACTGAGCTGAATAAAAAAAACTATTAGTGAAAGCTTTTTAAAAATCGATACCCTAAATAATAGAAGCCTGTTTCAATTCAATCGCGGACAGTGTAGTTTTCTATTGAACTCACTTATTTCTATCCCACGGGAATCCTATGTCGCACAGGTACGAAGTCGCGGGCAAAAGAAACAAGTAGGTTTTCTAAAATTACACCCCCCTGACCTGAAGATGTGAAACAGGGCTTTAAAGTCGATTTTTAAATTCGAATATTTGCAAATATAATCCTCCGAAAAATCAATTAAAACACAACATTGCCATACAACGAGGAAACGCAGCCAGCCTTATGGGCACCCTGCCCAGTAGCAACGACTTGGGCGATATTTGTAAATATAGATTTTTAGATTTAGAGTAAGTTAGTTTTAGTTCTTTTTTTTATTCATTTCTGTTAATCATTGTATTGTATTGTTTGTTTGTTTATAAATAAAATATTAAAACACGAAAATAAATATCGTAGAAAGTAAATCTGTATTACCCCAAATTTAACGCGGGCGAAGCCGCGGGCAAAAGCTAGTTACTATATTAAAATGTTAACTGCAGAGCTAGTAGTCATACCAGTCATTTCTTCCTTCCTTGATATTCATTTAACATTAATTTGCCTTATAAATATGCAAACAGTTGAAAATGCCGATCTCCGTATATTTTTGACATATCTATCCGAGTGAGAGTGTGTATTAAAATAGTCAATCAAACGTTAACGTTTGGTTAAATCCCAATTCAATTACTTAGTAGGTAAGTAATTCCCATTCAGCTTGATCATTTTGCCGAACCGGGTAACGTTTTTATTATAAAACTATTTCAACAAGGTAACCCTTGTTACACAAACAGTTCGTATGTTAAAATGCATGTCATACTAATTACTTATACAGTGCAGTGTTCATAAGGCACGTTAATTTAAGCAGTGTGTGCTGAACATGGTTAAACAAACTCGTGAACGCAGCGCCGTGACAATACTCTCAAAGATTATGCGTCAATTGTTTTACAGAGCTTCTAAAGCCAAACAAAAGCAAAACTTACAAACAGAAAAAAACAAAACACTCGTTTTATACCTTTACAATGTTTTTTTGTAACCTGCCTGGCATAAAAATGTAAGCGTTTTTAAAAACAGAATGTTCTTTGCGTTACATGAACCTCTTTTTAATGATAGGTAATGAAATTACTGTTAACGACATCACATTGCCAATAAAATTATTCTGATCACGTTATTGTCTGTAGCAAGCTAGGAGAACTTTTGGATCTCTTTAGCTACACGTAGCGCAACCCAACTAACTTTCAGCTGTGCTTACAAACTTTGCTATTTATCGTAGGAATAAACTTATGGAAGGTAAAGATGACAGCTTAGTGAAGAAGATGAAGTCAATCGTCGATTGATGAATGTAACAATATTTGCATCTTCTAAGGTTCTATTTCTAAGGCTTGGTAAAGTATCAAGCTATCAGGGCATTTAGAGTAGTGGTAGCAAGGTTGCCGCCAGAACTTTGTAGGTACTGTTTGACTTATTCGCTCTTCAAGCCTTTTTAGTCTGTTCAGTCGATATGGCCATTGACAAATCAAAAGGGAAAGTATAATATCTCAGTAAATAAAATCTTAACATTACTAGTCTTGCCAAAGACAAAGAAGTAATTAGAAGGCAACATTTTTTTATTCATATGAACTTATTTATTATTAAATAAAGAAAATACTTTTCAACGTTCCTACTTTACAAACTCTTACTTTAAAAAAATTGCCAGCTCTTAGTCTATCACTGTAGCTTACCCACAGATACCTAGAATACAGCATTCATATTCTACTGTGAACTCGGTAAGGACACATCGGAAGGACGGGCAACGTTACATTACTTGTTATTCAATGTCGATGCTTCGAAGTTCTAGGAACTTTTTCCATAGTCAGCGGTTAGCGAGCTGACGCTGTCAAACAAATTCGATTCCTTTCGATACTCAAAGCCAAGTCAATGTAGTCTTACTTTATAGATATCTAAACGCTTATTTTGACTAGGCTATAAATTGTAATTGATAAATTTTCCTCTTTTTTTTTTAAATTAAAGAGTAGACAGTTACACTTGTCTTATTGAAAAACACTTAAAGAAAATTATGACTACTTATATGAAACCATAAATGCCACCACCACTGTTATTTTTTTTTTCAAAAGCTTATTATTACCCATGTGGTGTCGGGTTAAGAATAACACCTCTCCATTACCTTGGTTAGTAGCATAAATGTGCATAGATATTTTTGACGCCTCGGTAACCCATGACGTTGACTGTACAGTTTCACGCAAATACACCAGTAGGTAGGTAAATGTACTTGGTTAAAAACCGGTAGATTCAATTACTTAACATACGACAGGAGTTGAGCTGTAAGAGGCCTGGCACTGGCTGCCGAGCAGCGTTCATTAATTTTATTATTGAGACGGAATTCGGCATTACGGTTTAAGTTTCTGCGAAAGCAAATTCTTGCTAATGAAGAGGATGACAAACTGATTCCTCATTTGATATTTTCATGCAAAAATTATGTAAGTAATGCTTTTATTTCATTACGGAATATTTGTGTGCCTATTTCGAGAAGACAAATTTATTGCGAAATATTTCATGCCAGTTAAATTGGCATGAAAGCTTTTATCCATTTAAGTTTTGTGCGGGATATGAGGATGTTTTATCTTTATGTCGTAGTGGTTTTATGAAAAGTAGCCGAAATCGTCGAGCCTCCCACGCCGCCATTTGGTTTGTGGAGCTGTGCCAATTCGATAAGCAGGGTCCGGGTGATAAATGGTCGCGCTACTGTTTCCCAACCGTGGGCGCCAGGCTGTCTGTTCTTCTTGAAACTTTTATGAACACTCATTTTAGAACACTGGTAACATTATACATACATTAATGTTGGTATTATAATTGATTGTTAATTAATTACGCTTTGTCCAAACATGCTTAAAGAAGTTTGTTCATTAATATTCATTCATTATATTCTGTCATTAATCAAGTGCTGATAAAGTATCAGCAAACTAAGATATTATATATGTCGCAGGGAAGTGATAAAAACAGGGTTTTGATCATTTGATCAATGAAATTTTCCTCAGGGATATGATCAAGTTCCGGAAGATGATAAAAAAAACATCGCGTTGTATCATTTCCCTTGTGGAATTCAGTATTTGATCAAGTCTTCGTTCTAGGGAAAAGATAAAACGAATCATTTAAGTCAATTCAATTTGAACATTTTACTTAATGTGCCTAGTTTTTATCAAATCCCTATTCATCATCATCATGATTAAAACTACCGTGAGACTCACTCATATTAAATAAAAAAAACAACGTAGAAGGGCTACGGATTAACCCAAAACATGTCGAGGTAAACTCGATTTAAGACGTATATATAATAATTTATTTAATATCATCATGATTAGCCTATATACGTTTACTAACTGCGGCGATGCGCTTAAATCGGTTCAGCTGTTTTTGATATATTGAACTTTGAAGTGACAAAGTCAGGGGTTTTCCAACTTTTTGTTGGTTAGGTTATTTATTAATATTTATTGCTATAGCGACAACCGAAATTATCTGTGAAAATTTCAACTGTCTAGCTATCACGGTTTATGAGATCCAACTTGGTATCAGACGGAAAGATGGACGGACAGCGGAGTCTTAGTAATAGGGTCCCGTTTTTACCCTTTGGGTACGGAACCTTAAAAAACAATGAGTTCAAATATTTATTGCAGCTACGTTAATACGTTAATCAAGTAATACGTGTACTAAGGTCGTCTTTTGTCTAACTTGCTTTTGTTATAAGCTCGTTGTACTAATTTGTGGTCCTTAATAATAAAGAATATTTCGCACCCTTCGTGCAAGAAACGCGTAAGTCCTAAAGGTTTGGACGTGTTTTACGCGTTTCTTGGACGAAGGGTACGATTTGTGTTATATTTAAACAGAAACGTTAAAAAATTGAACATTTTGTTACCTCTATTAAATACATGGCCAATACCGATCTATTTTTAGCAACTGTGCTCTACTGGTTAATACAAATACAGGTTAAGTAGATACTTACACATAAGAAACCTGTTTTCATAAAATACAATTCTTAATGAAGCATATAAAATAATTAACATTGCCAACTATAATCCTTGTGTTTGCAAAAAATATGAGTTAACGTTCTCAAGACTCACGAATGGAAGCAGCAAGAATTTTAATCAGTTGCGCGACAATTTTAGATATGTTGTTCACCATTTCGAGTCGTCATTCACTTTATTACAAGAATTAAGTGCACTTCTGTTGAATATTTTACAATAAATGTTACCAGTAATTCTTTATGATGCAAGTACCGAGACTGAGATTCGCTAGGGCTAAAATTCACAAGCATGCGTTTTCCAAGCTAAATTGATGGTTTTTCTCCGAAAACCCCCACATAGTTCAAAATTCTAGCAAAGTTCAGCGAAATTTTTAAACCTATTTCTGCGATTCCTAAAATAAATAAATATACACATACCTAACTCCTATAATGCAAGAATTGCTCGTTAAAAAGTTAACACTTGCATGTAATTGTGTGTGCGTCAATATAATTTGAAATATATTACCTACAGATACTTTCTGCTTGTTAGTTTCGGGGAACATAATAATGTACCCAAACAATAATATAAAATACTCATTATTTTATACATTCAACAGTCTGGAGCACGAAAGCGCGTCCCCTAATATTCAATTGGCGACGTCAAGGGTACGTTTTACACAATTTGTAGCAGTCAATTGTGATAAAAAGACAATATTTGAATAAAATCAGACCAGAAAAATGCGGAGAATTGATTCAACGGCGGTAAGAATTTTTTGTTATCGACTCGTGCCAGTTTTTGAGTGTTTGTTTGCTTAACTTAATGCTTAAAGATTGACCTGACCTAAGGTTTTGACAAAAAATGTGTCGTTATATTTTAGTAGTTATCGAAATACTTGCTCAAGTATGAGGTAAAGTACAATCTTATTTATACTTATTATTATCGTTGGTGTCCGTTCGTTTGTATTATATTAGATTTAGTAGGGCAATAGAACAAATGTTACTGTTTATTTTGTTTCCTTCACGCGATCATATAACTGACAAGGCAGTCAAGTATTAATCGTAAATTGTATTGGTGAGACAGAACCGCAGTTATCTTTTCTTCCGCGGTTACCTTGGTAGCTATTTCGAGTACCTGTAGTTTAGTTACATATCAAAGATTAAAGGTACCTGAAGAAATAGCTACTTACATTCCGAAAACAACAAAAATGCCACGCGAGCGCAGCCAGAAAAGAAAAAGATCGCACATAATGGCAAAACCTTTTCTTTTAATCTGTTTTTGATCAACTAAATGTTGTTTAAAGAAGCCATGTTCGAGAAGGCGACATCCGATGGGTTGCGTCGTCGCTTGCCTGTCGCATGTCGTATTGCCTTCGACTCCGGAAATCACGTTTGGCTACTTCCTTCCTCAGACCTTTTGCCTTTTTTGCGGTGCGTTGACTTGGATCGCTTTGTGCGAACATGTGCCAAATATCCGATTTCCTAATATCAACTCTTATTTACCTTTGACGGGTACGATGTTAGTATGATTTTTTTTATTAATACAAAACAGAAAATCCTTAAAATTACAGATCATGAATAACTACCGAATTTACTAGGTAGTGTAATGGATTTTTAATGAAATAAGAATATGTAAGGTCCATATTATTTCCAAAATTACAAAACTGGAAACTTCTTTGCTCAATCTATAGTAAATTATTATTATATAATCAATCAATGAATTAATGAAATGCTTTATTTCAGGAACATCCACTATACGTAAATCACATTATGATGATAGTAAAAATTTAAAAGTAATCGAACAACATGTAAAGATTAGGTTTCACTACGTCATTTTAATTTTATTGTACAGTCAGCTGCAGAGAAAGGGTACCCCCCTGTAATGGCGGTAGTATGGATACCGCCGTTACAGGGGGGTACCTTTTCTCTGCAGCTGACTGTACCTCCTTAGATCATAAACCAGAATATTTTAGCTTCTTTTTTTGTATGACAAAATAAAAATATACGTAACAACATCTCAGCTACATGGAATGTGATCTCGTAATGCGACGATAGTCTGGTATTTGTACAGTCCCGATGGAGTATTATCGACTGCGACGAAGCCTGTAGTTGATGTTTCAATTTCCCTGCACAAGGCACAATTTACTACCAACTATATTATATCTATCTGTACTGCGAAACATTTTATGCGTTGGTAGAAGGACTAATGGTTAATGTCAATATGCCAATAGTAAAATTGTTATTTTCTGTCAATCGTTACAAGATTTACTTATTAGAAGAAAAACCTCACAGAGATGGCCTTGTTTTGCTACGTCTTCTTTCTTCAATAAGCCGCTTTGTTGTGCATATATAATTCCTAATGCCTATTCAGAACGAGCGAAGGTCCCACCTTGCTAACTTGGTCTCAATTAGTAACAAGAATTAACTTTATCCAGTAGCATAATAAAGATGAAGAGTCAAAGCCCTCTTTGTCAGTGTAAACACCTTGAAACACTACTAAGTTATCTCGGGGGAAGGATAAGGCAAATAAATGAGACTCAACGTCTAGTCGACGTCGGGAACGACCGAGTGGGGGGCAAACGGGGCAAACAAAATAAAGATCAATGACCGACTTTACGCTACACAGCAGTTGATGCCACCTGATCCCTCATTTAACGTTCGCTCTCGTCCTTGTGTTTACCTACAGCACAGAAAACGTTTTTACTATCACCAACCAGATAAATTCAAAAGGGTTAAAGTGGAAAAGGTTCAGGCCGACCTTACTTAAGATTGTTTTCGATTGAATTTACTTTCCTTTCCAACAGACATGTGTAAAACTTTTTTATTTGATATAAAGTTGTTAAAGAAGGAAAACATGTTAGTAATAGTTTATGAAGCGAAAAAGGTTTATAATACAAACTTATGGGCAATGTTATCTAAAGAAGACGGCACACAGCTATTATTATTTGGGATGGTGATTACGGGCAGGTTTCGCCTTTCATATGACTTCCGGTATGCTTAAAGGGTATACTTATACCCTCTGGTCATAGTATGCATTTAATATTCCAGTGTGGTCGTACCAATAAATCGGAGGGCGTCATATCTTCAGCCAGAGAGGAGAGCAGACAGATATTGCGGCGGCGGCGATCGATCCGGCGCGACGCCGGCGCTGCGCCACGCTCAGAGTAAACTGCGTTTTGTATGACTTCAAAGTTAATCTAAATTTCTGTGTTATTTGACGAAGCTTTAGAGTTAAAGGATTATAAGATTTAGATATTTAATATTTGCGTTTAATTAAGGTTCTTCCTTGACTACTTATCACCCACTGTTATAATAGAAATTAATACTATTGGTTCAAAGTTATTTAATCCAAAAGTGATATTATGAAGTGCATGTTTGTGGGCTTGTCACGCATTCACACTAAAATGACTTAATGGATTTAGATAATAGGTGTTTATTATGTAGCTATCTGGATTACAGAAATAATACATAAGCTACTTTTCGTTTATTTATTCTCACGGGATCCATAAAATCCCATAATATTTATCGTGACTTTTTAGATCGTAAATAAAACCACGATGTATCCAAATTAGGAGCATCGTGGCCTTTTTTGTATGAGAAATCAACCTTAATTTAATAAATTCTCTAAGGAAAGCTTAAGGATGTCAAATACATTATTTAATGAAGTTGTCAACGCTCGAGAACACATCACGCGCCCATAAACACGGTACATGTTTCGCTTAATAAATATCTATTAACGTACACACTACATTTACTCGGATATCGGATATGGCTTGAAATATAGATAAAGAAGGATTTAATTATTACCTACACATCCCTTGAATTGAATTTGAGTGTCTGGCAATTAAAACTAGCTCGGTTGACGGATTATCTTTTCTGATCACGTTCGTTGCTAATAATTCGAGTGGGACTCATCAGAGGCCACTATCCTGTCATCACTTAGCGGGAGGTTTATTTATTTGTTTGTCCGCGGATGTAATTACACCTCACGAAGCCACGACCAATCCCGTCTAACTGGTCTCTTTAATATAATCTGATTAACTACTCGTAGATGCCAATACCTATAACGCAAATATTGCAAGCCATGATCGTGTTCGCTCGACGAGTTCGTGCAGGATGCTTGCTGATTGACTTTAAAATAACATCCTATACTAAAGAATTACCTAATGACCATATTCAAAATCGAAGTGATGCTCCAATTCAAAAAAGGATTTCTCTGAAGAGGAAAATTTGATTTGAGTTTCATTACGAGAACTATGATAAATTACACTTGCTATAGATGAAAATACACAATGGACTTTTAAAGCAAAAATTGGAATCTGTGGCGTTGTAAGAGTAGCTACGTAGCTCAATTCAAAAGTACATTTGCCAAGCATACATTTTGGAGAGACATTACATAATTTGCATAACGAAGTGGGTGCTGAGGAAATGTCCAGGGACGAATGTGGCTGGATTTAGCCGCCTTAAAAAGAAAAATTTGTCGCCGGAGACAGGAAACGGTGGACTAAAAAAATCAAACAAACGTTTCTGAAAACACGACATGATTTACGAACGCACTGTTAAAAATTGTTGACTTTTATATTATTAGATGAGATTGACGGAGGCACACTGAGTTTGGTAGGTAATAAAAAGAACACTTGAAAGTTAGAACGCGAAGTTTTTATTACCTACTTTCGTAAACGAGCCATAAGCATTTGCAGTAAAACAAAAATATAGAAAGGTACCTAAACATAAATCTACCTATGTATTTTTGCAGCATTAAAGATAATCAAAATAAACGTGATTTGTAAACTAATGTGGTAAATACATACTCAATCAAAAATAAGTAAAATAAGTGAAAATATACTACATACAATAGTACCGTTGTAAGCAATGGTGGCGTTAGCTCTTGTGAAGGATAGATAGAAACTTTAATCTTCATAATAAAATAACATGGCTCTATACACGTTTTTAATAAAAACCAAATACCGATAGGTACACAATTTTAAACTATACAGGTATGTCATTTCATGCAAATTAAGGCCAAACCGTGTTGTTCTTTATGGTGTTCCCGCCAGCAATTTCAATTCCTTATTCATGGATATTACTCCTAGTAGGCAGCGGATAGCATAAAGATGCAGCAGGTGCGAGCCCACTATTTCTAATTTAGCACCTATTGACGTGAAAGGTGCGCGATTATGTTTGGACTACTCGCTTTACCCTAACCCGATTTATACTGAACGCAGGACGAAATGAAACAAAGGAAATTGTTCGTTAATTGGATTTTTGCGGTTAAGTACGTCTAATCGGTTGTAGTGATCGCATTTCACAGGACTAAATCGTAGACGATTGTCAGTAACGTGTGAGAGAAGCAGTGATTTTATAAATCTTGCGATAGTTCGCAAGGTTTATAAAATAACTGCGTGACAGTGTCCCGAAAGGTGAAGTGTTGGTATGGTAGCCTTCCTACTAGGTGGACTGTCTAAGAGGTGAAAATCGAGATCAAGATTTTCTAGTACCTAGCTCAAAAGCTCATTCCGAACAACCCTAAGAGAAACCGATGTCCAGCATAGGACGTCGTATTATGAATTGCTAAAAATATAAGTCAAAAATACTATAAGTGTGCACCACAATCTTTGGCATTAAAGAGTTTGAGAATTCTTGCACCTTATACCTTTTGCACGCACATAGTTTGACGCGTCACTGCGCATGTGGCTGGCGGTACTGAAATAGACGCAGAATGCAAAACGACTCGCACGCAAGTTCATCATCCCCGCCGCTATTCCAGATATGCCTCGAAAAATTGCAACAGGAGAAGTTTGAGCGCCGTGGCGCTTAGTTAATAGTTATCTATTACTATAGATTCGCAACTGGTGTAACTGCTAAGAAGTTTGTAGATTTTTTCAACTCAACATAGATCTGACTTCGAAGATTGAGGTTCTATTCCCGTCAGGGCAGATGTTATTTATAAAGAATACGAAAATTTATTATTCAGTCTTGAGTGCTGAATATGTATTTACCTACGGTTTTATTCATCTAAGTATGTTTGTCCGTTTCCTGGTCTGATATTCAAAGTAGAAGTCTTGCTAATATTAATTTGTTTGTTTAACTAGTATACATTATGTTTATTTGACTTATAATATTTTACTATACCAAATTGACTTTAAAACTTTTGGTCAATAATCAACACTGCCGCGATTTGATTGGGAATTTCGATTTGACGCAAATTGTTCTCGCCTTATATTCTTGGATAATTTCAAAACTATCTTAAAACTATAAAAAACATATTTTTAAGATTCTCGCAACCAGCCCTTTCACTTGACATGTAGCACTTGGTCGAACGATGTACTTTGCAAGTTTTTTGTTTTATTTTCTAATTTACTCCCCAAAACAGGCATGAATGTTTAAAATTCAGTTATACTTACTACGTCCGTGTTTGGGTCAAAAATTAACATATCGTCGACCGTAGGTTCAATTAAGGTAAGGGACATTGCGCGCAATGTCCCTTACCTTAATTGGACGATATTATGCGTATAATATCTTGACTCAATCAGTTTATTTACTACTTTCGGAGCAAATTGGCTGTGACAGATGGACAGAAGGAACACGGTTGATCCTAAAATCTTTAAAAACTTATTCGAGCAATCACCACTTGCTAATAAATGAATGCAATAGCGTGTAAAATAGTGTTTTACTATTATAAATAAGTAGTGTGTCGGGTCGCCGTCTCGGGTGGCTTGGCATTTCACGATCTCGGGATCATTCCGATACAGGCTCAATGAGAACCTGTAGACCGGACAATTACCAGACTGTCCAATTATCGCTAGGAATGCCACGTTACGGTCTGTAGTGGTGAAAAAATGTACGTCTGAAAACAATGGCGCAATCAGACCAAACCTATAAGTTTTGTGTAAGGAGAATTACTCTCAATTCAAGTTACCTATTCCATTAATGCTGGGGAGCATTAATTGAATAACGTGGTAAAAGGATATTGAATTTGGAAAATAGTTCTTTTGATTGGCAGCGATTTTGATATACACATATTTTGATATAGAATGAGATAAAATCGACTGTGATTTTTGAAAAGTTTATTCTGTCGTTATAAGTGAAAATTATTTGGTTAAAAGTCACTACCTCTGGGTTGAGAGGAATCAAAATAATAAGAAGTGCTCGTTAAATAAGTGTAATGTAATTAAACCTTTTCGCCGAACCATTGTTGAGGATATTATAAAGTTATTGTTTTGGGTAAAAAAGTAAAAGATTTAAAAACGTAATTCACAGGAAAAAAATCAGCGTTCATCACAAAGTTCATTAATATCCTCAATTTGCACATTTGAAAACAAATTACTTTTTCCCGCTTCTGTGTAATGAAAAGTTAACACAAAAATGGGAAAACATTGATGATTGCAAACGAAATGAAAGTCAAAAATACAAAAGCTGCCAAAAACCAAGGGGAATAAAAAGAGAGGCATAAAAAGATGTAAAATTTGCATTCGGCACTTGCCTACATTTTCTACTTACCATTTTTATATGCTCATGGGACCAAACGTGTTTTGAAAGTTAAAAGGAACAAAAATGGAATTACAGCAATTGAATTGTATGTTTTTGTTTATCTTCCAAGATGTTTTTTGTAGTGATTCACATCGTAAGGGGTAAATAATTATGTGGTATCAGCTGTATTTTGTCGTGTTCAATCAACATATTTAATTGATACTAGGTGTCTCTTGTCAACGATAAACCTACATGTTTATTAAAAAACATTACAGGAAAACATCAGTTTTGTATTTATTTACTTCATTGTTTGTGCATAGCTTACGCACACATTTTTTGACGATTGTTTTCATTTCTTCTGTATTTTATCCTCTTGTTTGTTCATTTTTATGCGTATTATAAATTAAAAAACGTTTCACTTCAAATCATACTTACTTGACATACTTTTAAGTAAAGTAGAGAAGCTAAGACAATGTTGTTTTTGTTATATTCTTAGCATCTGTCTGAAAACCACCTAGTTATACTATCAGTGTCTTCAATCATATATAACAATTAATTCAAGTCAGCATAAAGATATTACCGGAACCATAATTAATTAATTAATTATATCTTTTGCTGCATTTGTTTTACTACTTAGATATGAATAAATATCAATAGAAGCCTGAGAAACCACTGATTTAATACGAGATTCTTAGAGGTCTCGTATCAGGCGTTGTGTAATTAAATACCAACATCAGTTAAGAGCGGACTCGCCGTGTTTTCCGGCCGGTGCTAATAATTTATTGTATCTTTACTTTCTTCCGGTGCTGCCATTGCGGACTTCACAGCTATCATGTTTCTATCTTTATTTTGAGCAAATCTATTAAACCTACAGAAAAAATAGAACCTTGTCTTTATCTGCGTGATCCATAAGATCAGGGTTTTCCAACCTTTATTTTGGGAGGCCCAAATCAAAAATAATATTTTTATGCCCCCCTTAAGTTAAGTTCGGAACAGTTAATTTACCTTTTTTTCCGTGTGGGAAATGCGCCTCATATGCACGTCCCCCGCTCGAGGCAGCGGGTGGGGTCTTTTGGGCTCTCCCCCAAGAGGGGGCATGCCGAATAAAAACCACACGACCTTACCCTATCGGCCCTTATGCGGACTCTACGGGATCGCAAACATTTCACCGCGACGAACAGTTAATTTACCACTACACTACCAAGTTTTTTTTTTCGAAACGCAAATGTACCTTTATTACGCCCCCCTGTGCCCCCTTGATTGGGAAGTCCTGCATTAGATCCTTGTAAACCATTAGATCCGTAGTTGGATTGGAACTTCGAGGTTTCATCAATTTCCGAAGCCAAGACGAATAAATAATAAATAAATAAATATCAAAGGACACGTGACACCAATTGACCTAGTCCCAAACTAAGCAAAGGTTGTACTATGGATACTAGGCAACGGATAAACATACATATCGCCCCTTTAAAACCAAAGTGAAATAATGTGTTTTTTCTCATTTTAATATTCAACCAGATAGTGTTTTATTTAAAGTTCAATTTGGAAATGTGAATTTATAAAATTGTTTCACTTTATTATTAAAGGTGCGATATATAGATAAATATATACTTAAATACATATTAAACTACGAAAGCCTGAAAGACTATTTTTTTATGCTTTTCGATATACATATCCACCCATGCATCCATCCATTGGATATCCAATGTAAAATGACGCCACACTGGATGCATTCTACTTAGGAGCAGGGTTACATTAAAAATCGGTGTTTATAGAATACCTACAAATTTGTATGATACCCTAAGAAGTGTGCGAGGCCGATTCTTTTTTTTTATTTATTTATTTCATAAACAATACAGTTATTGTGTTTGAAATTACGTACATACAATTAAAATTAAATAACTGATAAAATAATAATCATTTTTGTACATATCAATTAAACATTACAAATCCAAAAATAAAAATGTCCAATTTCAGCACTAAGTAAAAGTCAAAAACGTTAAGAACAAAACAGATTAAAATTTCTACCTATTCAAAATGATGAGAATGCAATATAATAACATTAAAATTCGCATTCGCATTAAGATTCGCACTTGGTCGGTTTTTATTACAGGATCGCTTGTATGAATGCGCAAGGGCGACGATAAATCTTCATGCTCGAATTTAAGTGGTATTTGTTGACATAAGTGGCGCGTACCAACCAAGGTATATACACTTGTATCGCTGTTCAATTTACATGCACAAGGTTTCCTCTTACACTTGTATTGTGAAAGTTAATCACTACTCCATATTGTACTTCCTTGAATCAGACAATTTAATTGGTTGCTGGTTTCTGTAGTTCCAGGCCAGTGTTTCACCAGGTCCTATTTATACTTGTTTAAGTAAATAAAAAAGGAACCACGCGTCTGCCTTTAACTACTTAATGCACTTATCCATTAAATAAATTAATGGGATATTAAAGGACAGAAATAGTCTCTAAAGAATTTAATAAATTATCGAAAGCACCTGCCGGTTCTATTTTTCTGAATGCATCGGACTCATTATAAAACTAAATCAAAGGTATAAATATTTAATGTTATGATATTTTCACTTCCGCTCTAAATGTTAAAAACGATCTGTTAATGTTATTCTATTAATTATACCTTCCTGTGGCCACTTTTGGTCGTTAAATAAAAATAGTTGAGGGACATCTGAAAATAAACTACATCTGTTAATGGTATTACTTACGAGCAGCGGACGGGAAACGTTTTCTGGACATAATTTGTAGCGTAGCTACTTGAGATTCTATTTCACTAAAAGGTTTTTGGCCACAAATTCGAAATAGTAGCTTAAAAACAAATCCAGATCATTATTTGTTTTTTGATGTTTCAACCATCATTTTACTTACCAGTCCTTTTAAGGTCATTATTTGGTTTTCATAATATCCTTGGTTTCAAATTGTCTTTATCATGGTTTATTAAGTTTGGTTGCAGTTCAGTATCTATTGTCACACAAACAAAGTACGGAAGTTGCTGCAACAGCACGCACTGTTGATTTACTTCAATGAAACGAGGAGATACGTCCCAAAACGATATTAATTCTTTACCGTAAATTAAATTTACTTATTATAAACATGTCTTACTTATAAAAAACTATAGGTCTGTTTTGCAAAAAAAAATCGTGTTATCCGTTTTAATCTGTGATACTTAATTTTAAAGTCTGTTTACTTAAAAATATATTTTAGTTCAAACTTTAAGTACTAAACGGCTCGAAATTGTACAAGGACGGTCATTTACTTCGCATAAGCCAGTGTAAGTTTTAATAAAATCAATATTGGTACCTCTTTTTAAGCACAAGGTCTCTTCTCAAGCACACAAGCATCTTATGGTCCTTTTTAGGCAATTATTGCGAAACGTTTATTTCTTTTCTGCTTTGCAAAAAATGACATCGCTAGTCGTTAACTTAAGCACTTTCAAAACGGGGCAGACTAATAATCGTGTATCGACCTCTCCGCACTCGGGTGTAAATACGATCTTCGTGAATAAGTTTTGGGATATATTCAAATCTAGGAATAATTTGGGTACTGTAAAACTGTTTAGGAATAAACTTGCTTTTTGCTAGCATACATAGTTACCTAAGCTATTGAGTAAATGCTCAAAAAAATTGTTTTTTTTTTTCAGTAAAACCTTTAAATTCTTTCGAAAGTCATAACGGCACACTCCACTAGGACGCATGCCAATCACACTGACCAGTTCCACTTTAGACATCAGAGCAGTCTTATTAAATAGTTAGACCATGATAAGTTGTAAATATTGTATGTAGAGTTATATCTTACTTAATGGAAAAGCGAAGGTAAGGAAACTGTATTTGTATTTAAGTAAACAGAAATGTTAAACTTGAAATCGTCACATATCAGTGTCACGTCACACAATGCAAAGTAAAAAAAAAACCTACCACTATACTTAGCGGTAATGAACTAAAAATAATTGAACATGACTACGCATTTGACAATACGTCCATGTTTATGAGCAGCACAGCATTTATGATTATGATGGCGACTGTATTAGTATAATTAACTAGCACCCTCGGAATCCATTTTACTTTTTAGTCTCGTATCCTTCCTCAAAACTACCTTAAAAGACAAATCAGAGTGTTCTGCTGATATTATTTCAGAGCTAAAGTTAGGCAATACTGATGGCATTTGGGCTTCAGGTCATCGGTGAGCGGTGCGGTTCCGCAACCGCCCGACCCCGCGGCCGGTGCGGTGGATTCCAGCTCGATTGTGCGGTATGTACAGTCAGCTGCAGAGAAAGGGTACCCCCCTGTAATGGCGGTAGTATGGATACCGCCGTTACAGGGGGGTACCTTTTCTCTGCAGCTGACTGTACAATCATAAGCGTATTGGATACGGTCAAATTTAGACATTACTGCTCCACCATCATTATATATTTTTCAATATCACTCTTACGTATGAACACGGTGACGAAGATATTGCCGAATAGTACAAAAAAGCAGGAAGCAGATCTAACCATAGACATTATCTAGAAGAACTTACTGTACAAAGAAATGGCGTGCTTTGGGTTGTGGAAATATTAATGAAAAGATGGGATAATGTGCTTAATTAGAAGGGAGTGACGATA
This sequence comes from Choristoneura rosaceana, assembly GCA_037349165.1. Lineage (NCBI taxonomy): Eukaryota > Metazoa > Arthropoda > Insecta > Lepidoptera > Tortricidae > Choristoneura > Choristoneura rosaceana. Next base: position 9,040,398 of record JAZBNJ010000026.1, read on the forward strand.
TAACGGGCGTCCTTTGTGCAAAGCTGAAAGTTGGGCGGCCCATATAAAGAGCAGAATAGTCCATAATTTTACTTAGAATGTCAGTAAAGAATATCCGAAGCTTGTTCTGTCAAATATAGTATATTAATAAAAAACCGATGTAATATTTCAGTCATTCTCATTTATTTGTGCACTAGTCTTACTACTGTGTTACTTTTTCCCGCAATAGTAAGACTTTAAGTCTTATTAGTTAAGAGTGTCTTTTGTGTTTTTCCAGGTTTGTTCTCATACCCTAATTAGGTACCACGTCACTATTGCGGGAACGTGAGTCAGACAAAAAATTATTTTGAGTCTTTTCTTATTGGTTGTGCTATAATTGCTACATTTATACCAAATTTCAATTTCTTGGGACGACTGAAAATACCCTGTATAACGTAAAATCTTCATTTAAGACCAAGGTAATCAGGTGTCAACAGCCACAGATAAAAAATATTCTACAATCAATTTCAAATCAACAAAATCGATCAAAATTAATCAATAAAACTAAAAAATATATTATAATTAATAATTATAATAATAATATAATGCATGAAAAATAAAAGATAGGTACAAAGAAAGTGTACAATTGTTTCCACTGTTGCTTTTTCTTTTCCTCGCAATCTAAGTGAAAAGCAGAGTGTAAAATTGGAGCATTAAACCCATTTTTTCCTCCACGTGCCTATATACCCTCGCCGTACCGGCAGTTTCCGGTCTCTTATACTGAAGAAATGAGCCAGGTAGAATGGGAGGATTTTATAAAACGATATGGTGCGCATGCGGTGCAATTATAATTAAATAAAATGTCTTCCTTACGATCTCTCATTTCTTCAATATATGCCACAGGAAACTGATAGCGGTTGAAACGCTCGTAGAACTGCCCACCTGTAGTTTTTTTTTGTACGTCATATACGTAAAAACGGCATTAATTTTTGATTAAACTCGTTACTCGTTGAAGTATACACGTGGATTGTTTTGTTTCTGTTCATCTTAAAGGTTCCTTTCGCCAGGGCTTGGCCCAAGGGCTACGTCTGACGAGGAAACAAAGTTCAGTGGAGTACTCGTCGAGAGGCGTGACCCTTTTATGTAATAAGCCCTTCTAAGCAATGGGCGTGGGTTAATTCGATTGAGGTGTAAGATACACGTTTATTGTAAGGAAGATTCGTCATCAAAAATTTGTATTTCGAAGGGCTGAATTTTGAGTTACATTACTAATATTCCTGAGTCAAAGTTTCCGTCATATTTTATTATAATACTAGCTATTGCCCGCGACTCTGTCCACGTAGAATTCATTAATCGCTATCCCGCGGGAACTATGCAATTATCTGCGATAAAACCACCATACCATTACCATTCCTTTTTACCGATATATACTTTATTACTGTTATGGCACTCCAGGTCTATACTTTATCATGTCTTAAATGCAATGTTTAAATATGTGACTGTTTGTTGCCTTAATAAATAAAAAAAAACTATCCTATGTCCTTCCCTAGAACTCAAACTGTATAGTTATGTAAACTATTGTATACTGAACCTTATTTAAAAGTGATAAGGTACCTAGCAAATTTTTGAATTTATAATATTCGTGGGATTAATCTCGATATCGGCTAAAACCAATCCATGCTTCTCTAAGGATTGGGACTGCCCTCGGCTAAAAGCAATCCATGATTCTCTGTTAGAAAATAGCCCGGACGACCCTGAACGTGCCCGTCTCCTAGCAGTATCAGCCCCGGAGTCAGGCCATTGGCTCAATGCCCTCCCTTCCCGTCAGTTAGGTACGGTTCTGGATCCAAGCACCTTGAGGATAGCAATATCCTTAAGGCTTGGTTGCAGAATATCTATCTCCCACACTTGTACCTGTGGCAAAGATGTAGATCAGCTGGGACGTCATGGCCTTTCATGTTCCAAAAGCGCTGGTCGCTTATTCCGCCATAGCACCATCAACGACCTGGTCCGTCGCTCGCTTGCCACCGTCTCTGTGCCCGCAATCCTTGAACCCGTGGGCATGGCCAGAGACGATGGCAAGCGCCCCGACGGGGCTACTCTGGTGCCTTGGAAGCTGGGTAGGGCTCTGGTGTGGGACGCAACGTGTGTTGACACTTTCGCGCAGTCCCACATTCAGGCAACCCGCTCACAAGCCGGGGCTGCAGCTGACCAGGCCCAAGTTCTCAAGCGCCGCAAATACTCTTCTCTTATAAAGGATTATGAGTTTGCGGCGCTCGCTGTGGAGACACTGGGCCCCTGGTCGGCTGACATGAAGGCTTTCATTGGGGCCTAGTCGTCCCGGCTGATAGAGACCTCAGGAGACCCCAGAGCTGGCGCTTACCTCTCCCAGCGAATTTCTCTGACTGTACAGAGAGGTAATGCCGCCAGTGTGTTGGGGTCTATGCCGCAGGAGGGCCTCTTAGATGGTGTTTTCTTTTTATAGTTGGGTATATTTATATAGTTTTATTTATTTATTTTGTTTCCTATCATATTGTTGTATCTTGTGTTATTATCCTTATATTGAATAAAATGATGTAAACTCAAGTAAAATAAATTTTTGTTCTTTCATCTTAATGCGAGAGAAAGATTTAACTAAATATTTTTATGTATTACGCATACCATAACTAGATCCATAGGTGAAAAAATCTGGATTCCAAACATCACTAAGAATAAATTTATTAACATATTACTGGATTTTGCTAACAATGTAAAATGTCACTACATAGGTGGTAATTGTAACATTTATGTAACTTTCGACCTTGCTGAGTTAAACTCGTTTTTGTGCGTAGGTACATTCATTTTGAGATTATAACAACTATGACATGAATACAGAATGTAAAATGACGAAGCGGGGATTTTAGTAAACAATAATGTGCATAATTTGAGCAGAAAAGTATCTGTATGATAAAAAATATAGGTACGAGCGGCCAAAAATGTGGCCTGTATACAGTAATAGGTCATTTTGAATGTAGAGTGGGCCAAATTACGTGCCACTGAGTAGGTATACATAATATTTTTCTTGACTAATGTGTCAGTGTTGTCAGTTGGAAAAAATATATGCTTATGAATTTAAGAAACTTAATTTTAAAGCCGTTTAATAAGAACCAAAAATTAGCAACCAACCTATCGTATTTTTATTTCAGAAAATTAAGTACTTTTATACTGCTTGCAGCTCACAAATTGGCAAGTGGCGAGTGAAACGGTGAGAAAATCTAGTCCTAATGTTATTTGGGACGCATAGTTATGCATTACGTAAGTTATAACGCGTTATTACGACTTAATTTGTTGAACATTTAGACATAATTACTGATGAAAAAACCTTACGTTCGCTGAGCTCGATGTGGATGACTCCAGTTTAATTAGAAGGGCGGGAAGTGGGACAGCATTAATTAATTTTAACGAATGCTAAGAAGTTGAGTATAATTGTTCTTTCGTAAAATTGCATCTCGAAATTAAAACATTGGGTTTTACAACATAATTAACAAGGAAATTAAATTTAGAAAAAAAATAAAAGATGAAGAAATGCATGAAATATTCAAGCATAATTGAAAACGAATAATTATTTATCATCTCTGCTGTATCTTCGAGATATATTTTTCTAATGTAGGTACTTGTCAAGTTTTTTCACACTAATATCTCTATCTTTTGTTGGCTTACACATTAAATAGAATTTCCTTCCCAGCAATGTTTTAGATCTCCACTCTCGAGTGGAGATCTTGCGTCCCCAATGGCTATCTATTCTCCGTGCTATATGACCTGCCCATTGCCACTTCAACGAGATAATTCGCTTGGCTATGTCGGTGATCCTAGTTCTTCTACGTATCCTTTCATTTCCGATCCGCGAATCGACCTGAATGATCTGGTTAAAGCCGCGGGTTCACGGTGGATGCAAGTCGCTGCCAATAAAAGGAACTGGAGGCCTATGTCCAACTGTGGACGTCCTACGGCTGAGATGAATCATGATGATGTTTTATATTTCATCAATTTGTAAGCGAATGTTATTGCATATGTATTTAGCGTATGAAGAATACGTATTGCGTATCGAACAGTTATGGGGGCGGTTTTACAACCAACTACTTGCACAGTTGCATGTGATTACTTCACTTGCACTTTTTGCTGGTAAATTTGCATCTAATTATAATTGTGACTGACATGTTAGTTCAATGTTAGATGTTGGATAGCGACGTTGAAATTTAGAACATTTTTGCGATTGTTACTGAGTTCAGTGGACACAAAATACGGAATAAATTGGAGAGTTTCAAATAAGTAAGAGAAAGAAGTAAGAAAGTAAGTAAGTAAGTGAAGTAAGAAGAGAAGAAAGTAAGTAAGAGAAGGTCATGATCATTGTCATCAACTGGAAGTTGCTGCTGAATAAAGTTTCGCCTCCGTTAGAACCACCGGTACATCCACCAGTTGCCCACAACTCTCACGATGTCGTCAGTCCATCTAATTGGAGGATTGCGAACGCTCCGTTTTTCGGTTTGTGGTCGCCACTCAAGGTCTTTTCTCCCTCAACAGTTATAAAGGTATACAGGTGCATAAGTTGTACATATAGGTAGCGTTTCTTTTCATGTTCACCTTTTATTTCGACAGTGTATAGGAAGCCTTATTTACTCAATACTTTTTAGGTGAACAAATTTATATACTTAGTTAAAGGTATAAAAATAATAAACTAAACTAACACAATATATACTTACATCATAACTAAACTGACAAAATAATAGCAACTAAAAATTTAACATTTATTTATTTACTAGCTTTTACCCGCGGCTTCGCACGCGTAAACTAATCGGTCTGGTAGTTGCACTTGAAATTTTCGGGATTTTACCAAATTCCCCTTGCAATTTCCAAAATTTATATCGTGGTCTTCCTTCATTGAGGTTGTGTTGTGAATAGCTGTACAAAATTCAAGACTCTAAACTCAGTGCTGAAATTTCAAAAATTTTCCCTATCCAAATTCAAATCATTTATTCAGTAAATAGGCCGCAACGGGCACTTTTACACGTCATTTTTAGGGTTCCGGAGCCAAAATGGCAAAAACGGAACCCTTATAGTTTCGGCATGTCTGTCTGTCAGATCAGGGACTATCAATGCTAGAAAGCTGTAATTTTGCACGGATATATAGGTAAGTAGGATATATAGGTAGGTAGGTAGGTTTTACTGTATTCTTACAAATAAATGTTTTTGAATTTGAATTTGAATAAACTATGCCGACAAAAATATAAAATAATAATAATACAGGGACGTATGCGGTCCCTTAGTTACAAAACTATCCCGTGAGAATATCTGGATAAAAAGTAGCGTATGTGTTATTTTAGACATCGAGTTACCTTCATACCAAATTTCGTGACTCTTAGCCCAGCGGTTATTATTTCAAGATTTTATCCCTATCCCGTGGAAATATCGAAATAGAAAATATGTGTTATTTCAGAGGTCCAGCAACCTACATACCGAATTTCATGGTTCTAAACCCAGTGGTTGTTATTTCGAGATTTTTTCCTTAGGTATCCCGTGGGAATATCGGGTCAAAAAGTCATCTTTGTGTTATTCCAGACGTCCAGCTACCTACACACCTACCAAATTTCATGACTAAGCCAAGCGGTTATTATTTCAAGATTTTATTCCTATCCCGTGGGAATATCGAGATAAAAAATAGCCTATGTCTTATTTCAAAGGTCCAGCTACCTACACACCGAATTTCATGGCTCTAAGCCCAGTGGTTGTTATTTCGAGATTTCATCCCTAGGTATCCCGTGGGAATATCGGGTCAAAAAGTCGCTTATGTGTTATTCCAGACCTTCGGCTACCTAAATTCCAAATTTTATGACTCTAAGCCCAGCGGTTATTATTTCAAGATTTTATCCCTATCCCGTGGGAATATCGAGATAGAAAGTAGCCTATCTATTATTCCAGAGGTCCAGCTACCGACATACTAAATTTCATGGCTCTAAGCACAGCGGTCGTTATTTCTAGATTTTATCCCTAGGTATCCCGTGGGAATATTGGGTCAAAAACTGGCCTACGTGTTATTCCAGACGGCCAACTACCTACATACCAAATTTCATGACTCTAAGCCCAGTGGTTATTAGTTCAAGATTTTATCCCTATCCCGTGGGATAAAAAGTAGCCCTTGTGTTATTCCAAACGTCCAGCTACCTACATACCAAATTTCATGACTCTAAGCCCAGCGGTTGTTATTTCAATCAAGATTTCATCCCTATCCCGTGGGAATATCGGGATAAAAAGTATCCTATGTTTTAATCCAGGTCATAAACTAACTTTTTGCCAAATTTCATCCAAATCCGTCCAGCCGTTTTAGCGTGAAGAAGTAACAAACATACTTACTCACATCCTCACTCACTCACATCCTCACTCACTCACATCCTCACTCACAAACTTTCACATTTATAATATTAGTAGGATTTTATTATTTTTATACCTTTAATAAGTAAGTATATAAATTTGTTCACCTTTTTCATAAGTTTTGACTTGCTTAGTCCAGTCTTACAAAATTTATTCATTGTTTTAAACCAATTAGAGCCATTGTAAGTTACAAAAGACCAACCTCTTATCTACCTATCTAACCTAGATTCCCTTGGTACTGCACCATCGAATCGCAGCCAATCCTGCGCGTACGCATCCATATCGTAAATTACCGCGCACCGGTGATGACACCGCAACGATATGCACTGCTACTTTGGAATAGGGATGTGAAAAAATAATCGATTATTAAAAAAAACGATTATTTTTTTTTAATAATCGATTTTTATTAATCAATTTATTGACCAAGAATAATCGATTTTTTATTAATCGATTTTTTATTTCGCTTTCGATTTTTTACTTTCGATTTTTTTCAATAGTCGCAGCTTTGAATTACTAAGTAGATGATTTATTTCGTGGTTTCACATCGTACATCGAACAGCAGCTCTATAATAGTATTACTTGCAACGCCATCTAGTGTCTAACAAACATAACGTATTTTTTTATTATGACAGCACTCAAAAAGTTGTAGCTTTTGATTATTGAGTTAGGTTGTTTTATTAATGTATCAAAAAATCGATTTTTTTTAAAATCGATTATTATTTGTAAAAAAATCGATTTTTGAAAAATCGATTATTATTTGGTAAAAAGAATCGATTAATATAAAAATCGATTTTTCTCCAGCCAAGTCACATCCCTACTTTGGAATGCAATGCTCGCAATTCATGCCTATAATAGAGGTGCAGTATACAAAAAATGCGACAAAAAGTTAGTAATCAATAGACCCATTTCGCGTTGAGTAATGTAAATTCCAATTAGTTAGTAGTCACGTTCATGTCTGTGCTGTACATTGTGTGCTGTTTTTTTGCATGTTTTGTGATATTACACGTTTGATTAGATAATGAATGAATGCAGATCCCAAAAAACCTCACGTTTGTGATAGCCTTATAAAAGTTTTTTTTTTCGACTTGAAAGTTTTGGATAAGATAATAATGAAAATGCGACGTTCGTGCGTATTAAAAAGTAAAAAAAAAACTGCGTAGAAAAAAGTAAATGACTTAAGTTTTTAATTTGAAATTCTTGCGTTAGATCAGTTTTTACTTTGAATGATATACAGTTATAAATATTTAACTATGTTCATCTTCACGCAGAATAAACACATTCCTATCTGCTTATACGGAAGGGAGACGCGTTCTATTTTTAGGTGTTTATCAGGTCAATGTGCCAATACACTTGAGAGCGGATTCGCGAATTCGATAACCCGAACCAATCCACTTTACGAGAGCTGATAACGGAATGTTCTGAATTAGGAACACCCTCAACTAGCCTATAATAGAGGTGCAGTATACAAAAAATGCGACAAAAAGTTAGTAATCAATAGACCCATTTCGCGTTGAGTAATGTAAATTCCAATTAGTTAGTAGTCACGTTCATGTCTGTGCTGTACATTGTGTGCTGTTTTTTTGCATGTTTTGTGATATTACACGTTTGATTAGATAATGAATGAATGCAGATCCCAAAAAACCTCACGTTTGTGATAGCCTTATAAAAGTTTTTTTTTTCGACTTGAAAGTTTTGGATAAGATAATAATGAAAATGCGACGTTCGTGCGTATTAAAAAGTAAAAAAAAAACTGCGTAGAAAAAAGTAAATGACTTAAGTTTTTAATTTGAAATTCTTGCGTTAGATCAGTTTTTACTTTGAATGATATACAGTTATAAATATTTAACTATGTTCATCTTCACGCAGAATAAACACATTCCTATCTGCTTATACGGAAGGGAGACGCGTTCTATTTTTAGGTGTTTATCAGGTCAATGTGCCAATACACTTGAGAGCGGATTCGCGAATTCGATAACCCGAACCAATCCACTTTACGAGAGCTGATAACGGAATGTTCTGAATTAGGAACACCCTCAACTAGAGGAAGGTAAGGTATTCCAGAAAATTTATAGCCATTCAGAAGTACTTGCCCCAGTTAGAGTTAAACGGGCTTTTAATGGAACAAGTATTATCAAGATGAATTAAATTTGTTAAAAGTGACTTGGAAATCTATGAGTCGAATAAATCTTTACTTTACCTACTTTTAATAACAAAATGTGTATGTTTAACGGCTGTAGACCTGACTATAAGTACCTAACGTCCTGGATCACATATAATATTTGAAATTACGTGAACATTTACATTTAGGTGCACAAAAAAAGGATATTTCGTAATTCTCATGGGAAATGGAGAAAGTCTTTTTTTAGTTTTCCTCGGGTGCAAACTCTCGCTGGTACAAGACACTTATTATTTAGTTACAGTTCCAATAGAATAAGTATTGGTGAGAAACCCAAAACCCAAATATATCCTTTCTACTTTGTCTCGATTTCACGGCAGTTCAGGTCACGGACGAGTAAAAATACCCAGTCATCTCCTTAGCCCTACCTTAAAACGGTTTTTTGTAGGCGTGTTCTGAAGGCTGGACAAACAGTCAAACTGAATGCTCAAGGTCACACCTTGTAAAGCAATGTCACAAAATGACTTTGATAAATGATTGTGGTAGTAGGTAATTAATACTACGTAATACACTACTACACTAAAGTGTGGATCTGTAGATGTTTGGGCCTTTGCGTACCGCGTTTTTCAAACTCATCGTCAACGTACATATTAAGGACGCACGTTGACAGCGCGTTTTTCATTCCATAGAACAGTCATCTAACTTTTGTGCGTATCACGTTTTTATCAATAAAAACGCGTGATGATGGCATATTTAAAAAGCCTATATTGAATGCTTTTGTATCGTATCGTGTCATTCCAAGAAAATCAGCTTGGTGATGAAAGTTACGCAGTTCGTATTTATAGACCGGTTCCCTGTCGGGAAGAAATGTTAAAAATAGCTTCAGCGACAGACTTCCTATGACTTTAATATCTCGGCAAGGATCGGGCTCCAAAGCATTATGAAAACGAAGGGCAAGGTGTCCCTGTTATTATAGCGTTAATGTTCCCCTAATGCGACACAATTTCCGCGCCGGCCGACTGACGACTTCCTTTCATATCAGATGCATTAGTGCTTGCAAAATAAAGATAAAAAACATTTACTTTTCTCTAGAGACGCTTAAAGGGAAATATATGATGGGAACTTTATTTTTCACACAGGTGTAACCTCGCATTCAAATGAGGGGCTTTCCTTCATGATGCAACGTTGAGACTTAAATGTCTTAAATAGCATTAATATAAAAATGCAAATCAAGAAGTACTTTCTTGATTAACAAAATGTTCGTATCAAAACAGAAATGTAATTTATTTGTAATTTGTCTTTTACCCGAGAACACCGTCGAGCCCAGACAATTTACCTAATTAACGAAGTTTTAAAATGAAATTTATGCATTGCCGTAAAGATACCGATGGACCGTCTTAAGTAGTCTTATCAAATTTGAGACCGAGGGTACGGCGTGGTACTGGTGCCTTTGTATACTAATGAGATTTAAACTATTCATTTGTGCCAAAGACGTTGGCGCACAACTGTACGCCCCAAACTGCGGCCTACAGTCATTGTGAAGTTGGTAGGTTGCAGAGTCGCGTCTTCATGGCCCATTAACGGGGTTCCGTGCTCGACCTGCTTGCCATTGTGCCTCCACAATGCAGCGACGAATCGAGCCTGTGTTGTCACTCCACTTGCCTTGCGACACATACAATAAAGGGGCCTATTCTCAACTCACTATGCAGAATTTAGATTACAGACTTGAGAATAAAAATTCTTATTACAAGCCAAAATACCCATGTCATGAGCGATGAGCACACACGGATAGTAATCTTCTTTGACATAATCTTCGCTTTGCAAATTGAAAATTATTTAATTACATCATTCATGATGTCAATTTTAATTTATAGTATGTACCTATTTAAATGTCATAATATAAAAAAGATTAAGCAATAACCAAAGAGATTTGCAAAGATACACCGCATATTGCAGACATAAAACAAGTTATCGAACCGCGGTTTTTTCCAGTAAATTAATTAATGCGTCAAAGTAAAATGCAAACGTTGAAATATAGTCATAACTATATTATACTTAGCACCTTCAGAACTATAGTAACTCAATTCGAAATATTTTCATTTCAATAATAAACTTTGTCCCAAAAGAACCAGGTAGAGTTTATTTAAATTTGACGTTATTTCGAATTTCAACGTTTTACACAATATATCTACGATATGTATGAAGGATAGTTCCGACGATTACTCCAGCCCTGGTAGTTTCACTGATGGATGTTATCGAATACCTCATGATTAGTGGAGCCTGAATTTGGTGGCATTCATGCGTGCCTGTAAATTATACATCGCTTGCATACCGACGTTAACCTCAAGTGGTGTAACCTTTGCTACAGGAAATCTGCTATTTCGGAAACAACCTACTGGACATTTATAGCGTCATTATCGTGTTTTAAAGCAGTTGCTAATTGGTGTGCAAATATACTTCTAATATTTTTGTAATCGGTATATACTTCTTATACTTGTGTAAATTCATGATTTTTTTTATATAAAAATATATCGCAAATTTACAAATTACATCGTTTATCGATCGTTTAACAATGTTAAATGTGATAAAATAGTATCTACAGTTGATTCCTAAATTGTGTCTCCTTTTACCGGCTTATAGCATGGAAATATATCGTCAAATTTGCGCGCACCTAATTAATAGAACGCGCTCGGAATAGGCCCCCCGAGATTGTTCATTGTTTGTTACCCATATTGTATTACGACACAACGCTTCCTCTAACATGCTTACGATAACACAATTTCGGTGACATCAAAATTTTCAGCAGCAGATGTGCTGACAATGGGTTCCCAGAGATTTCATTGTAAAATTGAAGTGCAAATTGTTATACAGCATACATAATGCACGGCTATTGTTTAGGCACCATTCGTAATTTGCCTTAAGCGGATGTGATGTTTCGCATATCGTCCAAAGACATAATGTTTCAGTCATCCGAGTTCCATTTTCACAGCAAGTGTAAAATTTTCGGAACAGTTAGAAGGTTTTTTCAAAGTCAAAATCTCTTTATTCAATTTAGGCTATGATAAGCACTTATGAATGTCAAAAAATCTACCACTTGCCTTGCGTTTATTCATGTTAGATCAGTTATTATAGAGATCATTAGTAAGATGATTTTAAAAACATTGTATTACATCATCAATTCTAGTATATTGTTAAGTCGTAAGACGTAATCATTTTACTTTTGACTATCATAATTTTATTAAAGCTTATATGGCCGTAGAAGAAAGCTAAAACTTTCAAAGGTAATAATTGTGACTTTAATCCCTTAAACATTGCTACTTTATAACAATAAAGTATGACTTTTTAACAAAAAAAGTCATAGTCAAAATACTTTAACGGGACTTATCACGCTATTTTAGACAAGTAATATTTACCTCACACCCCACACTTCAGTCTACTCGTGACCACGGCAACTGTAATGTTGCCGAAACGTCGAGGTAAATATTACTTGTGTAAAATGGCGTGATAAGTCCCGTTAAAGTATTTTGACTATGAGTGAGAATCACGAAAGTTTAAAACGTTATAAAAAAGTCATACCATGCTGGCTTTTTAGATCTTACATTAGATTGACTAGAACATAAAAAAGCTTCAGAGAATTTACGTTTAAACAATGAGTACTTATTAAAATTATAGTTCCACAATATCAATTTAACAACCTAGCATAAACTTTATGTGTGCTTTTATGGAAACCCGTTTAGGCTTATTGTTTACTTATTTTGCCTTCGCTAAAATATTTTCCTATTCATTTACATTGTCCCTTCAATGTTTCAACATAATAAACACAAAAACCCACGTTAAAATCCAGAAAAAACAAACAGCCAAATGTTTTTACCAGGACAAAGGATCGAAAGGCACCCTAAGAGTTGCTTTATGTTATCTTTTATGTTACACAAATATTTCCCACACAGATTAGGACGTAAATCACAAGGGTCTCAAAATGGACTCTCCAAATTATTGAGGATCTGAGGTTTTCCGGATATTGAACTCGGAATCGTTTCAGTGATGTGACCCGTAAGGACCGTAGTTCAGCAGAATGCTCGATTTGCTTCATGAAATCGTGGCGGGCTTGGCCCTAATAAATTCCTTTTGGTCAGGTCAGCTCTGCTTCAGAAACAAACGCCTGTGTACATTCAACTAATTTTAAGAGTGTATAGTATTTAGGTACAATTTACGCACCTATTTACTCCTTGTAGAAATAACTGTATAACGAACCAACGTGGACATTTTTGCCCAGAAAATAAAAACCATTATGTCACTTACCTACTGTAAGAACACTTTAGGGTAGGTTAGGAATCCATTAATTTGACTGTACATATTATAAATTAATTATTTAGATATATCAAAAATATTGTTCTTGTAAAATAGAACCACTTGGGTATTTTTGTTCAAAAATGTATGAAATAAAATTTTGGTCTTTGAATCAATTTTGTTCCGTCTTGTTTGTGAGTGCACGTGGGAATGTGAAATTCTTCTTCGGACTAAACTTAATCTTCACATATTATAAACACCTGTAAAACTTTCAATTCAACTTTCGTTTGTTTTCATCTATCACTCGTGTTGTTGGTCACTGAGGCACCGACTTCAGACTGGTAAAAAAATAAAAACAAATGGCAAATTAATGGTAAATTTTCATGGTTTTTTGACGTCGGTCGGTGAGGTAACAAACATAAAAAAATGCAACCGAATTGATAACCTCCTTCTTTTTTTGAAGTCGGTTAAAATTATTTACTATTTTTAACCGACTTCAAAAAAAGAAGGAGGTTATCAATTCGGTTGCATTTTTTTAAGTATGTTACCTCACCGACCGACGTCAAAAAAACCATGAAAATATTTTTTTACCAGTCTGAAGTCGGTGCCTCAGCACGAGCCAGCAGGAGTGATTGAGGCCCAACATATAAAAGTACTCGTATGTACTGCTGGCTCATAGTAGAAAATTATTTTCATGGTTCTTTGTAGTGGGTTAAATTTGTTTGTTATAAAATTTTTAGCTGATCACATACAATCAAAATTTAATTTCATGAAGACGTGACAAATGCCGCTCAGTATTTATGTATGATTAAATCATCATGCAGTCCGCAATTGGCTATTGCGCTGCAGATGGAATGCAGACCAACCTTACAAAGATTAAACAACCAGAGAGATCAACGGACACTTCTCTGCATAAACTAAATGACCAGCTGTCATACCCGTTATATAAAAAAGAGCTTCGCACTCCAAGATCAAGAGTACACGAACTAAAAATAATTAACCATTCCAAATTAGACATCCCAGAAAATTGGAGCGCTTATAGTCATATCTTAATTTTTTTAGTTTTTCTTAAATAGAAGAAAATTTTTCAGATTTCCTTAAATAGTAGGTTAGGTTAGGTTTATTTTAAAATAATAGGGTGTATTAAGGCAACGTCAGTTCTCTTTATGTTTATCGCCATGACACAGAGAAAAGAGTACCTATTTTAGTACCTATAGAAATCATGATATATTTATTAGTAAAAAATAACATGATGTTTAAATCTATAGTAAAGATATAGCTATATTTTCAAAAGAAATAATTGAAATAATGTGACATTTAAGAGACTCGAAAAAAATTATAACGGTGCTGCACTCTGATGGCAGAAAATTACAGTAATATTCCCTATTCTGAAGAATTATTAGATTCAGAGAAAAAACAGTTACGAGTTATGACACGATCATTCTGACAAAGATTACAATCGGACTTTCAACTAGTATATAGCGAGCATATTTGCCCCTCAGAAACCAAATGAAGTCGTAATTAAAATTGGGTATTATTTTCAGTTAATGCAATCTTAATCTAGAAGGTTGTTTTCTTGCATGAGCGACGGCATTGAGAATTAAGTTACTATAGATATTAAGTATAATTTGCCTAACCCCTTGTTGAAGTGGTGGGTTTTTTATATAGATATTAGTGTGCGTGACTTCACTATTCGGCTTAAGGACCCTAAGCTGTGCCGAGCTGTGTCTTCGTGCATGCACGTAACTTAACTTCATTTAGCGTGGGTTTACTGTAAATTGAAGCCAATGCACGGTGACAACAGCATGACTAAACTTGATTTTGCTAAGAGATAAAGTATTAAGTAAGTATCGTCTTCCGCCTCGTCATTAATTCAATAGAAGCCAATAATGGTTTATTACGCACTTTTATCGTGCAGGTAACGTTCAAGGCGGTTGTTAAAGGCACAGGTATTTAGTAGTAGAAATTAGTGTCGTGCGAGAAAAAAAAAGTAGTGTTAGTATTTATTCCCGTAAGAAAATAGAATTACAGATTTATTACTTGATAAGAGTCTTAAAACATACATAAATACCTACAGTCGAACAAGAAACCTCCCTTTTTTAATTCTTTTGAAAATCAATTATTCCCGATTTTATATCAAATGATATTGTAATAGATAACTCACGTCTTAAATCGAGTTTAGCTCGACATGTTTCGGGTTATTTCGAAACCCTTCATAATTGGACCACGCGACTCGAGCGAGCGGTGCGGAGCGGCGGTGGCGCGTAGGTAGTGCGCGTGTTGCAGCAGCCGCCGAGTCGCGTGCTCCAATGATGAAGGGTTTCGAAATAACCCGAAACAGTCGAGCTAAACTCGATTTAAGACGTGAGTTATCCGTTACAATATCATTTAATATGAGTGAGTCTCACGGTAGTTTCATGATTAAAATATTCCCGATTTTTGTTGAGTACTACGTTGTAATGTTTTTAGTTAGGTATCCAAAATGAGGGTTAATTATATTACGAAGAAACAGAAACTTACGCTGGTCTTTGTTTCCCCCATTATAAATCACCTTATTACCGTAGCCGAGCATGGGTAGTATCTGCGAACACGTGGTAGGTAGGTACATTGTGAAAGCATTTTCGTGTACAAAAATAGCTGTGTTAGATTTTCCTTCTTTATGATCTCTAGGGACAAACATTTGGTTGGAAAGAACTGTCTAAAAATATATGAATAAAACAAGAGAAATTGGTAAGTTAGTTTCAAACCACTTTTCCTCTTACCCATCCTAAAGAACTTAAGTAGGCTATGCTGCGGTTTCCCCGCAAATATGTTGGTAGGTAAAGATTTTAAAGGCACTATGATTTGTGGTCTCTGAAAGCGTCTTTGCGGAGGTGCATAATTATAAAATTTTATGAGCTGAAGTACGTTGTCAGTCTGCAAAAACACGCCAGAGGTGTCGAGCCAATTTATGACAACTTATATTAAAGATATATTGATACTAAGTCATTAAATTACATTATAAAATAAATAGCGTTAATGAACACCGAATGGGATTAACTAAAATATTTTTTTGGTAAAAAAATCATTTTCAATATATATTTTTTTGCTAACTGTACTTTTTGTTGACTGTATTTGTATTGTCATCCAAACTACATTTACATACCTACCAAAATTCAAGACGATGCCATTAACTGTTGAAAATTTTCGTCCTGTGGAGACGATCCTGGCCAGACTACTAGGATATCACTACCTTTTTCAAGTCAATCCAACTACTGGCAGTTGGTCGAATTAACTTGCAAGATTTGATTACAGACAGCAGTGAGCTTCTAAATACTTCTAAATTCGATAGTAACATATAATATCATTAACAGACAGGGGGACAGACAGGGACAGGTGAAACTAAATAAAAGCTTGTAAATAAAAAAGCGCGCATTCGCACATACATAAGTTGTAATACGGATATCTATTTAGAAAACGCAGATAATTAATAAATCACACAAATACTAAGCCTTAGTAATTAGAATAAAACGTTACAACTATACTAACTTCTGTTTATCTGTATGGAGTGTCACGGTAGCTGCTATTACAGCTCTATAACAGCATAATTGTCATTTAATTTTATACCCAGCATAAAAAAGGTTGCATAGCCATAATAAGAGTCGTTGACACCGATTCGTTAGAGCTTATCAAGCAAACAGTTCCTCGGTACTGATAAGAAGTAGGCATTAGCCTTCTGATGGTGTAACGTGAGGAGAGATGCTTCTAAGAAACGAGATAATGACATGTGTGGCTTTGCAAACATTAACTTTAACTTGTACTTACATTAAATGTTAATAATGGCTAGGTAGCTTAAACTTTCATTTTAACAGCATCTGACAGCTTCTTGGAATAAAATACAACTTGCTTAGTTTAAATTTTGTCTAGAAATTTATATCTGCTCATTTTTTGTGCCGGTTGTAGATATATTATATATATCGGAGGATAAAGTAACACATCTACCTTTAAACGAGTAATTCGTGTCGTTCCGTCCCTTTGACACTTATACCACAGTATATATATATATATATAATTATATAAGCTTATATATAATATCTGGGGGCACGGTAGTGCCCCCGCCAAGTCGAGCAAAACAAAACAAAGGCACGGCCGTACCATACTTTTCTCGAAGCCATTTTCAACATACTCTGCTTATACTATTTAATACGAGACTGTGAGGGATGGTACGAAACGAACTTCGATTTTCGAATTTCAGAGTAGGCCTTCTGGGCACTGCTGACACTGAGTTTTGATAAAAATACGTCCATTATAGCATGTTATAGCGTATATTCTGATTGACATAACTACATGTCATATGTACATAAGTCCTGGGTGTGCAAGTCGAGTTCGTACTTAGCCGGTTCTAATAATAATAATTTATTTGCATAAAAATATGGCACATATTTTGTGGTAAGAAAGAAAGAGAGTTTCACATGTTTTTGTCACTATGTGACGTACAAATTTTTTTAGTTTACAAATAAGTACTTATAATGCTTTAATCTTAATAATATTTAATTAATCTAATTATTTAAGTTATCTTACAATTATATTATTATGTTCTAGATAACCGTTACTTGGTACAAATGGTTAAAAAATCGTTTGATTTTTTTTACTATGGCTTATTAGGAGTAAGTTTAATTTATGGTTTTCATTGGGTTATTAAACTAAATTTTCATTAAAAACCACCCCTACAAAGCAATTTTGCTAACTGAACGCTAAAAAAGGTTGCAAACAAGCTTGGGTACTTCCGGGATTAGGATTACATTTTTAATTTTACCTCAAGTTAATCCTTTAAGTGAAAATTAAAAGGCATCAAGCGTCTACTTTTTTAAATTAAAATATCTGGCCAAGAGCGAGTCGAACTTACACGTGGTGGATCCTGTATGGGCGGAAGATATCAACTTCACAATTTTTTTTCGGAAATTTGTAACTGAACAACCGTCTTTTATACTTTGAAAAATACATTATCTCTAACTTTCTGGGTATTATTGGCAGTAAATTTTCATTCATCAATTTTTTTAGCAAACAGTTTAGTATTTCAAATTACAAAAATAATATTGAATTTGAGATCCTCGTTTATTTCTGTTACAACTAACTTAATTTTGCGGTTTGGGCGTATCATACGTAAAACTACCATACGCACAGCTTATTCGGATATATACAGATCCCTCAGTGCGCGGGTCCGGTTTACACTTGACTGTTTTTTTATCCTACATGTTCATGTGTGTATCATCTAATCGGTTCTGTATATTCGAAACAAATTGGTTTTGACTGATGGACGATATATGCACAGGTGAGCGTACATACAAGGGTTCCATTTTTACTTTTAAGGTACGGAATCCTAATAAAAATGTCGATTTTTTAGCGCGTTTTAGCTAGTATCACCCTTTTTATTTTAATAACAAAAATGTACTTAATCCAAGTTTTATGACGTGCTGTATCACATCAAAAGGGGAATATCAGTTGGTATCTTAGAGGTATTTACAAATAGAATGGCACTAACGGGCCATCTTAATTTAAAATTGATCAGGGACTTTGTCTCCGAAGAATTCGTTTAAATTCTATCACGGGAACTAGGTATGGAATTTTCCGGGAAAAAGGTACGCTATGTGTTAGTCTAGGTTGTTCAAATCCGAATACGTTTTACTTAGGTACTAGAATTGTAACTATACTTTTTTTATAAGTTTATAAGTAGCAAGTTCATTTTATTCCAGTTGTGGCCCGCGACTCCGTCTGGAAAAATTTGTTAAACGCTATCACGCGGAATCTGCACTCGTTTGGAATAAAACTATCCCATGTCCTTCCCAGGGTTTCAAACTCAAACCAAATTCCGATTTAGCGATTTAAGTGTTAAGAGGAAACAGACGGATATGCATGGGCCAATCAACTTTTTTACCGACACTAATCTGTCCGCGACATTTTTCAAACAATTGCAGATTTTTGTAAGTAAACATATTTTTTCTTTAATTCAATAGATGGTGTACGTACATGAATACTTGGCCATCCCACGTAAGTTAAGCTATTAAACTGTGAAATATCTTGTTGGAAGTACGATTTTTTGGTAACGCCAGAGACAATTTTGGTAACGCAGGAGACGCCCAAAGTGTCGGTAAAATAGTTGATTGGCCCGCATACTTTTGTATTTACCTATAATATTACTAATGGTGTTATTACTTTATTATCGATATCGATCATATCTTTTTGCTCAATTCCAGAGTTATGCTAGAACTAGACAAATTATTTGACATTTCCCCTCTATTGGATAATATTTCCATGACCTGTGCTTACTATACTGTCTTGGGAAATAACAGTGATGTGGATCACGCGACTCAATCATTTCGCTTCCGTCCCTTCAGTTAGTACGATTGACGCTTCTAACTTCCGAGTATACTTTTCTATTGTTTTCAGTACAAAAAGGCAAAGCGAAAGTTTCTCACGGCGATGAATCGATGATAGTGGCACTAGGTGAAAAAATTACGAAGATTATGACGAGTACTTACCTCACTGCTTCTGGTAATGTCTAGTCGTTAAGTGATTATACTAAGGCTGGAAACTTAACTGCTGCACCCAGAGACACTAAATGACTCTACATTATCATCATCGCAGACTATATACGTGCCACTGCAGGGCACAGGCTTTCTGTCATACCGAGAGAGCTTGGGTAGTAATTCCCACACGTGACTAATACGAATTGGGAACTTCACACACACAGTTGAATTTCTTCGCAGATGTGTGTAGTTTCCTCACGATTGCAAGGAATATCGAGAAATGAATTCAAAAGCTCCGTTGATAGGTAAAAGTAGAAGAGTACCTATTTAGAAATTTGGCTTAATCTTTTAATAAAAAGTACACCCCGCGAAGCCAAGGCGAGCTGTAATAGAAAAATCAATTTTTCATGCGAGATTGTGAAAAAGGGAAAATTTTACACAATTTAACTTTTTGGGTAGCAATAATGCGCCTGTCCCGGAAAGATAAACTCTAACTCAACACATTACGAGTATCCCATAAATTCTCCTGGGAACGTTAAAAAAAGCTAAGTGCGTATCTGGCCACGCGCGCATTGTAGAGTTCTATAAATGAGAGCTAAACGACAGGCGAAATATCGCCAGATGGCGTTAGTATCGTGAGGTGTTTTTGACGTCACGGTCTGGCTTGCAATGAGGGCTATCGTTTTTTCTCTCACTAGATGGCGTCACTGTTGCGTGAGGTTTTTAAAAGTCTGTTATAACGGCCGTGAAAACAAAGTTTAGATTAAAATCATATTTAATACATTGTAAAACAGTGCCATAAACATATCGAGCAACCACAGTATTGCATAATCTCGTTTTGTTCGGAAAAAAGGGAGGACAAAAGTTTTCGAAAGACAAAACTGTTTCAAATTACAGACGTTCATTGCCCCTTATCGCATAATTGTCATAATTAATTTCAGATAATGCAAAATATTCACAAAATTATTCTAATTATAAAAATTATGAGATTTGACATTTCGTTGACCTCACGCTACACTAGCACCTCTAGCGGAAAATTCATTCGCGATAGCCCCCATTGGCTCATTTAGTTATTTGCCAATCACAAGCAAGACCGTAACATCAAAAACTCCTCACGACACTAACGCCATCTAGGGATATTTCTCCTGTCTTTTAGCCCTCATTTGTGTAGCGGTTTTATTGTGAAGTTGTAACAAATATAAATTCCGATTTCCAAAATTACATCGTGCGTCGTTGTCTTTGACGTATTAAAAACAGCTACGTTAAATTTCTTGATTCTAAACGCAACGGTTGATATTAAGAACTTAATACTCAATACTCAATATACTTATCTCGATCCCGTGAAAATATCGGGACAAAAACGAAGATTGACTATGTTAATTTATTTACCAAGCTATTTATAGTTGAAGAAAATTAGATTGCAATGTATGGAAAAATTGGCAAAATTAAAGCAAGAGGTTTATCTATCAGGATATGTAGGTTATGGAGAAAAAATAAATTTTACCCACTCTCCCCCCCCCTCCGGGGGGAGCGTCACCCCCCCGCGCCCTCGAATATGTCCCGGATCGCGGTATTTTCCATTATAAAAGAAAACCGTACACGATACATAAAAAGTGTGTAGGAACGAAATAATCCTAGATAAATTTACTATAAACCTTTCATACATACAAAAGCGATACCACTTACAGTTTCAGCGCAATCTGGCACCAAATACGAACATTTTTAATAATTTATCCAGTTTTTTTTTGTTAATTGTTTAGTTTTTTCAATTATTTCACACTTTACTGCCAAGATATGTATGACTAAAGTAAAGAACAGGATATCTTCTTTATAAAAAGGTATAATTCATTTCTAAACTCATTCATTTGACGCTGCTATGCTATTTTGAAAATTCACCATAATCAGCTACTGCGACATTAACTTAGGAAAAAGTACCAAAAAAAAACTATTTAGTCCGTAAGTAAGATTATAATAAAATATTACACATTTTTTAGGGTCCCGTAGCCAAAATGGCAAAAGCGGAACCCTCATAGTTGCGCCATGTCTGTCTGTCTGTCTGTCTGTCCGTTCGCGGCTTTGCTCAGAGACTATCAATGCTAGAAAGCTGTAATTTTGCACGAATATATATGTAAACTATGTCGACAAAACAGTGTAATAAAATATTAAAAAAAAAATTTTTTTTTAGTACCTCCCATAGACGTAAAGTGGGGGTGTTTTTTTTTTCTCATCCAACCTTGTAGTGTGGGGTATCGTTGGATAGGTTTTTTAAAATCATTAGGGGGTTGCTAAAACAATTTTTCCATTCAGTGATTCATTTGCAAAATATTAAACTTTAAAGCGCAAATTTTCATTAAAATCGGGCGTCCCCCCCTCTAAAATCTAAACCGGTGGGTAGAAAAAATTAAAAAAATTCAGGACGATAGTAAGTATATCAAACTTGCAAGGAAAACAATAACGGTTAAGTTTTCTTGAGAATTATTAGTAGTTTAAGAATAAATTGCAGCCTAAGGTATAAATATACCTAAACCGTCCGTCTGTCATAGCCAATTTGATCCGAAACTACTAGACCGATTGAATTCAAATTTAGTTCACCTATGTAAATTGATGACCCAAATACGGACGTGTAAAGTAAATTAATTAATTTTAAACACGGGGGCCAGTTTGGGGGGATGGGGGGGGTAAATTAGAAAAAAAAATGTAGAAACTATATCATGTGACATATCAAATGAAAGGGTACATTATGAAAATCTCTAATATATATTTATCATTATTTTAAATTAATCCGTTTTGAAGTTATTTAAGAAAATAGGTGAAAATTAACCATTTCCCCGCCCCTATCTCCTAAAAGCCCAGCAGGGCCTACATTTTTTTTTTTAAATACAGAAAATAGGTCCATACCTATAGCTTATAGGAAAACATATGAGAATCTAATGGTATTTAAAGTAACACCATTTAATCAGTATGAACATTTATATTTCGCTGAATGGCCAAATGAACTAAATTAAAAAAATAGCATAGCAATGGTAAATGAAAGATTTTAGAAATTAATACCTTTTTATAAAGAAAATATTCTATTCTTTACTTCTATCATACATATCTTGGCGGTAAAATGTGAAGTATTTGAGAAAACTAACCTTTTAGCCGAAAAAATAGATTAATTTTAAAAAAAGTTAGTATTTGGTATCATATTGCGCTGGAACTATAAGTGATATCGCTTTAAAATGTATGAAAGGTTTATAGTAAATTTATCAAGGATTATTTCGTTCCTACACACTTTTTATGTATCGTGTACGGTTTTCTTTTATAATGGAAAATACCGCGATCCGGGACATATTCGAGGGCGCGGGGGGGTGACGCTCCCCCCGGAGGGGGGGGGAGAGTGGGTAAAATTTATTTTTTCTCTATAACCTACATATCCTGATAGATAAACCTCTTGCTTTAATTTTGCCAAATTTTGATCTAATTGTACTGAACTATTAGGTATATACATACAAAATTTCAACCAAATCTGTCCAGCCTTTTAAAGACGATGGAGTAACAAACATAAACACACACACACACATACTTACTAACATGCTTTTACATTTATAATATTATTTGCATTCAATTGTTTTTATTAGGTTACTTATTAGTGCTTTAATCTCATAATTTCAAAATACAATTTAAAACCACAAACCTATAATGCCACAAACAAAGATAAAAACAGCGACATTAGCGTCATTTAATCTTTATGTCCCTGTAAGTACAATGCTGTAAATGAGCGCCATCTATGATAACAGCTAGGCAATAACAAACTCAACATCATGCTTAACTTTTACAAGCATTCCGGGATCATGTAGAGACGCTTCTTCAGGGCCAGTTTACCGTTCAATGTCGTTGAGAATCGCCAGATGGCGTTTTTTCAGAAAAATAGAGTCAACACTCTATAATCATGATATTTTGTGCTTAAATTCACATTATGGTCGGTTGCAAATGACAGCGATTGTATGTAAGTACTACATTAAAATATACTATAGTAGTCAATCTTGATACGTGTTACTCCCATACTGAATACGTCAAAAATGGTTACCCAAATATTGACGTATTTAGTACCAGGATGACAGGTGTCAGGATTGACTTTTTAGCGGCGGACTAGGTACTATTGGTTTTTTTTTCTACTTTATGGTTACTACCATAAAAGTGATATGCCTTAATTATTTTTTTTTAACGTCACCTATCTAATTTTTCAATCAGGTTTTCCATTTATTATATTGATTTATATAATAAAGATTAGATGACGAAATGCATTTTTTTACTTAAATGTAATTTCTCGACGGGAAGGTAAAATTGCAAGACGATAACAATAAAACCATAGCTAGAATTACAATTTTAATGAAACATTTTGATCAATCGTCGTACATGATTTATAATAAAATAATGATAAGATCAAGCACCAATAAAAGGAATATTCAATGACTTATCGTGATTTTGTACATTTTATATTAAGTAACGTTTTTTTCATAAATAGTTGGAAAAGTAAGAGACTAAGAAATATCACTAGACCTAATTTCATTGAAAATATTTAGAGTGGTAAGGTAGGTTCAGGTATAAAGCACATCTTTAATGATGTAAATGTAAGTAAGTTTAAAAATCTAATGGTGTTACTTTGCATTCACGAACTGGTAAACAAGACGATTGTAATGCGTAATACTCACCTCCAAACCTCTATGCTGGCATAATACTGCTGGCCAGTGCTGGCTGAATGTGCCCAAGCCAAAGCGCGAGGCCATTAAAAAAAAAAAAAAAGACGGTTTGGCGCGATAAATTTTCTTCCGCTCTGTTACAAATTGCGTATACATTTATAACGGTTTTTCTTTATTTCCTCGCATTTGTGATGATAAGTAGAGTGTTTAACTCGAGTGTAAATGTTCAGTTACACTCACGAACTATAAGCACCCTTGCTCGCCTTGCTCGCTCGTGCGCCTAAATATCCTGGGTTTAATTGATCATATACAACCCCTGTTTATCAATCTACTATTACTCGTAAAAGTATAAAAGAATTACATTACTGAAACATTCATAGTAAGAAGAGGGTTATTTGGATAGTTATACAATGGAAAATAATTTTATTACATACATCCTTTTGAGTACAGAGCTTTCCGTTTTATCAAATAAAAACCTCACTTAGAATATCTTTGAAAAATTATGTGGAGTATTAAAAAGAAAACTATAAATTAACAAATTAGTACAAAATCACGTAAATCATAGAAATAATTTAATTGTTGCTCAACCTTAAGAACAAGTACATATTTATTTAAAAGTGCTTTAAACCGCGAGCTAATTCTTATTGCACGTAATAATAAATTCTAATAATATAATCACTAACATTTTAACCTATGATAGCCAAGACAGTTATGTCGAGATTTCCAAATGTAATTTACTATTTACATTAAAATAGCTGTTTTGTAAATAACAATTATCATTTAAAAATCTGTTTGAACAAGTTAGAGCTAAATTACAACGCGCTATATTGACATCAACGTTCTGTTTATTTTTTTAGGGTGATTAAATACAGTGGTTCTCTTGAAGAATAGCGTTACATGATAAGAAAAAAATAAATTTCACAAATAATTATTTTAAAAAGGATAATAAGCTGCTTCTCATGTAAGTTGCTGAAGAAGAACAGATTTTAAGAAAGTGGATGTTACATTTCTTTGCAAAGTTGCTAAAGTACAGATTTTATTTTAAATTTTTTAACATGGGATCTTCAATAACGAAGTAGATGCCACATTTTATTGAATTAAAGATAAAGATCAAGATGAAATACAACGATTGTACATTGGCGGTTGTTACATTCGTTTATACAATATAAGTCATTCGACTATCATTAGAGTATTTTTATTTCGAGTTACATTTGAGCATTTTTGTATTCTGGTATAAAAAATCAAACAAGTTTTCAATGTGGAACCATTAATTAGTTCGAAGACAAGTCCCATCGTTCATGTCTGTGCC
This sequence comes from Choristoneura rosaceana, assembly GCA_037349165.1. Taxonomy (NCBI): domain Eukaryota; kingdom Metazoa; phylum Arthropoda; class Insecta; order Lepidoptera; family Tortricidae; genus Choristoneura; species Choristoneura rosaceana. The sequence continues at coordinate 9,065,661 of JAZBNJ010000026.1, forward strand.
GAGACAACAAATGTACATGTACGGCAATGCTTTCATGTAAAATCTTTATCTTTTTTATTATATTTTTATTTGTGTTTTATGTATCGTTTTGTGTGAATCATTATAAATAAAATAAAAAAACACTTATTAAATTTGAAAAAAAAAAATGGTGACGTGACGATATTAGTTGACTTATTAAACTCTCGCATTCTAGTTGCTAATAATGAACACGGGGCTTAAGTTGTACAGTGTGTGTAAGCATTATTATGAAAACAAGCTCAAGTTTTTATACCTTATTGCGTCGTAAGGTGCCATCTTTTAGTCGCTTAGTCAACTTCATTTAAAACTTAAAACAATGTGTTGGCATAAAGTTAAACAGGCTTAACTGCAGTTTTCTACGCTCATTATATTCAATTGAAGGTGGGAAATAATTAAATTAAAAAAGGATAGACACATTGAATTTTATGAAGGAAGTATTAGCCGAGTAAAAAATTTAAAAGTCAGGTACATTGTCTAAAGAATATTAGGAAATTTTACCATACCCTTGCTATAACGTACCGTGTCTGAGTGAAATCTTACTAAATAACATGGCACATTTAACATTTTGTGATAGATTCGACATAACTACAATTTTTACGTGTAGATTTCATGCATAGACGTTGGAATATAAAATGATGATAAACCTATTTAGATAAATTAGATAATAGTAATGTCAATTCTCAGATATTTTAACATTGCTTTTTTTGTTTAATTAGTTTAATAATTCATATAGCATATATACCTTGATACAATATTAAATTCATAATTCTGATTTGCATAATAATCTTAACAATAATTTTCTTTAAAAACAACCTAGAAATATTTACAAAACTACTATTGAGACTTAAGCTAATTATTCTTCATCATTCAGAAGATCTGTACATGACTTTGCTTTGGTTGTTCTGAAATAAAAAAAATAGGAGTTTATTATACACAGTCATCATCATTGTCAATTCTAGAGTCGCTTTATCATTCAGTTTTAATTGTGAAAATTGCGTCGAAAAGAAAGGGTTAGAGGAAGAAAACTATGGGCATTTTGCAGCAAGGTTTTTGGGTTACTTGTGTGAGCTCCGTCTAGTTTAGATTAATATCGCCGTCTCACTCGTTCAACGGCAGGTCTATTATTATTTACGATTAAAAAGATACAGCTCTATGAGAAAAAGAAAGCAGTCTTAGTAATAGGGTCTCACTGGGCAACCTTTGGGTACCTTAAAAAAGAGTAAACTTACTGAGGATTCTTTGCTCTTCGACAGACCCTCAGCTCGATGGGTCCACTCCGCACAGCCTTGAACAGTGCCAGCGCCTCAACATGTGCCAGCTCATGGCATGCCTGCCCGTTTACCGCCAATACCTCGTCACCTGGAAACAAGGAATATTCAATTTATGTTAATGTAAGATGCTCTTCTTGATACCAGTGTGGATTGCTGATTTATGGTAAAAAGTCGTTAGTTCTAAAATTGCATTTCCTGTACATGACTAAACCTGGACATAATTTACTGTAAGAGAAATTTACTGTCAGAGTTAACCCTTACATCGTTAAAATTAAAAAGTACCTACATAATTAAAACCTCGTCGTTACCTTGTAGTACAAAAAAATTTAAACGGAAAAAAAATACAAAAATATAGTCTTGAATCATGTTCATTATAGTGACACTGTCAATTTAAGGATTAATGGAAACAACAATACAATACAATGACTATAATTTAACACCAACCAACACATAGTAAGTAGTACAGTAAACAACTGTTCAACTATTTAGATTGAAAGCAAGGTTTATTCTAGATGCAAGAGAGGATACAATGATTAATTATATTTAATAGCTAGGAAAAATACATACCCTAAAGTGAGAGTGAAGTACGGTGTAAATAGCATACTACATAACTTAGGTAAATTGTTTAGCAGTTAAATTCGAGAATCTAAACAAGATTGTATTTAACCGTTCATTTTGTACGTTGTCAGTTATTTAAAGTAGTAGGTAACGTAATTTTTTTACAAATAATATGTTAAAGAAAATTTTAATGATATTGAACATCATCTAATCATATTAACAGCCGCACTTGTCGTACACATTAACTTTTGATTGATTTGTTTGTTAGATAAGAACAATAAATGTTGATCAAAGTCTAAACCTAAACATTAACCACAATAACTCATTATCGTAGTGCATTGTAAGTAAACAAACATGAATAACAAACGTAACGCGAGGAACGCTTACATTACTGCCAAGTTGATACCGTGCGATGTACTATATATTTCGAGGAACTCTCACAATGTGGCTTCTTATCCTTATCAAATTACATTCCACGCGGTATAATACTTAATAAGTATCTATCGGCTTAGAATATCGATATGTAATTTTGGGAACGTACCTGCTTTGAGTCTTCCATCATCGATCGCCTGTCCTTGTGGTAGGATGCTCTTTATAAATATGCCCAATGGCCCTCTTGGAGAGTCGCGTCCGCCTACAATGGTGAAACCTAGCGGTTTTTTCCCATTGCCCTTCTCAAATGCGATGGTATGATAGCTGTGCGTTGGGGCTCGGGGTCTTCGGGGTAGCGTGCAAAAGTTGGCGGCGTTTGTTGTTTGTGGTTCGTTTTCAAGTCTGGTTTTGCTTCGGTCCGCCGCGCCGTCGGGTGTGTCGACATCGACGATGTCGCCTGCGCAACTGAGCGCGAGTCCCTCCTTATTGGCGCCACCGTAACTGACGACTTGGCGGCGCAGCAGCTTGTTGTTCATGCTGCTGTAGGTCGCGTTCTGGCCTTTATGAAAGTGTGAGTGTGTGTTCGCGCCGTCGCTCGCCCCGTCCGCTGCTGATAGCGCGCTCTGATTACGCGACTCGTCCTGCGACAACCGCCGGTCTATCCTGACGTCATGTTTATCAGCGCGCCTCTCCTTACTTAAAATGACTGCATTTTCATAGTCTACCGAGCTCTCTCTCATCATGACCGGTCTTCTTTGGGAAAATGTTCTTTGTTTTGTGTCTGATGTTTTCTTGTCTTGTTGTCTGCCTATAACGATATCAATTTCTGGTGCACCAGATTTAAGTGCTTCTTTTGCTTCAGCCATTGTAAGATCACGCAGTCTTCTACCGTTAACGTTGAGTAATTCATCACCAACACACAACGTGCCTTCTCTGAAAAATACAAACATGCTCAATATGTATTAAATTCAATGAAAGTTATAACAAATAATTTGTTCAGGTTGTGTATCAATGTGTCTTTATAGCAATTATTATTTTCTATATCTATTCACTATGACCACTGTATCAGAAGTTTGATGTTAGTATTTAACTCAGTGTTCTCATCTATAGGGGCATATCGTATCAATCGTTGTTCACAAATGAATAGGTACGGTAAATAAAAAGAGATAGGTACAAGTGGAAACTTACTGTTCAGCTAATCCTCCTGGAACGACGTGAGCCACCAAATAGCCTACATGACCTTCGTCAGGGAGCTTCGTCTTAGCTATGAAGATTCCTAGTTCGTCAGCTGGATGTCGACGTACGATTCGAACAACTTTGTATTCGATTTTTTCTGATTTAGTAGACTTGGCTGGTTTTCTACAAGGCGGAATAGGTGGGATACCAGCATCTCCTCTACTTATATCTCTTTGACGCATTTTTTGCTTTTCGGTTAATTTTAAAAATTGAGGTTCTTCGGAGACGTTGTTGCTTGGCATCCGCCTTAAAATCTCCTTACGGTCTAAGGATAACGCCCTTTGCGTATGACGAAGCCTCGTTTTGGAACCACTGTTACGATCTCTACTCATTCTGCTGGATCCTCTTGCTTTTATATAACTTTGATCACCAGATATGCTACGACCGTGACAAGGTACTATTGTATTCGCATGTGAGGCGGAGCTCTCACAGCGAGATGAAATTCTATCACTATCAAAAATAGAAGAGGCTGCCGATTCATTGACTAGAATACCTGAATCAGCATCTTCACAGTCTTGTATTAACACGTTTTCATCATCACAAGAAGCTTGGTATACATCCTCATGAAAAACGGAGTTATTTCCTTTCTGGAACTCATCTAACCCTGGTAATGCACCGTAAGAAAAACTTCGCAACTTGGCTTTTACTCCGCCTCTTTTCTTTCTGCTCCTATTTAGTGCACTGGTTGATTTTAAAATATTTTCATTACTGCCATTTACATCGTCTTCATCACCTTTTTGTTTATAAAGTTTAGAGAAAAACTTATTCGTAGAAGATTTAAGATATCTATCTGACATTGCTCTCAGCTTAGCTGACAGGCAAGAACTGGGCCCGATAGTGTCTTTATCATCTTTAGGCTTAAATTTATCAGTCTTTTTATGTGGTTTCACTAAAATATTTGGAGTTTGTGTGCTATTGTAAGTTTCATAATCATCGTTGAAAATTTGATCAATAGATTTTGACAGTTTTGCACCAACTTTTGGTACAGGATGATAACGATCACATTCCGAGCCAGAGCTATAGCATCTTGTTCCTCTAGGATTAAATGATTTATTTTCTCTCCAGTGGCTTTCATTATGATGTGAAATGCTTTTGGCAACAAAGACATCGTCATCATAATTGGGAATTTTAACCCAGGGATTTTGGTTTTCGAATTCAATATGGCCACCGGGATAATTGTTATCATAGCGACAATGAGTGACATCTTCTGGATGGCCAAATCTGCTGCATTCACTGCCTGAAGTGGAGGCAGCGTCATCACCATAGTGTAAAGGGCCGTTAGACTTGAAGCAGGACAGTTTGGTATTTTTCACTTTATCGAGTAACGGATTTCTTTTTTCCCGGTACACTTGGTACTCTTTTTCTAAAGAGCCTCCGCGGTGTTTGCGACTAGAATTGTAGGTTTCCTGCGGTGGAGTAAAGCTGTTATGTAGAGATATTCTCCGCGCTATAGGGGTATCTTCACTTTGGTTACATGAAGGCATTGATTTATCCACAATGATTATTTGGTCACTAAGATTGTAAAAATTGGTTTCCACAGAGCTGCTACTACTGTTCCGGTTGCCGTAGCGTACGGGAGACACATCTGCAAACAAAAGAAAGAAAATAAATGTTAATAATCTTGTGAATAACGTATGGCCATCCGTAAATGTATTTTTCATACAAATTAATCAGAATCAAATTGTGCCAAGCCGAGAAAACGTAGCTGAAATAGAATAAGGTGATTATTTACCTCAGGCTTTGGCATTTTGCATGATTAATATGGAAATGCTATGTTGACGCGTGCGAGTAACGCGATATACTTTAAAGGAAGGCCAACAAATGATTTCTTGTATAGGTACTGAACGTGTATTTTTGTGTATTTTTAGGGTTCCGGAGCCAAAACGGCAAAAACGGAACCTTTATAGTTTCGTGAAGTCCGTTTGTCTGTCCGTCCGTCCGTATGTCACAGGCATTTTATCCATAAACTACATCAATGAAATTTGGAGTACAGCCCTCGTACCACGCTCTCTTAATACGATTCAGTTTAAGCTCTAAACTGCAAGGCTACCACGAAATTCGAAAATCGAAGTTCGTATCGTAACGTCCCACCTACGCTTAAGTTATTTAATACGAGAGTGAGAGGGACGGTACGATACGAACTTCGAATTTTGTGTTTCGGAGTAGCCCTTCGGAACTGCATCGCTATTTCGTACTACGACGTTACTTTTGCGATTCATTTCAAGTGAGGTTCAGCGATAGCGATACATATATCAGAGACAATATCGGTCTTTCATTCACTTGTAAGCGATTGAGATTCAGCTCTGAGAAATTAAGGTCGTGGTACCAATTTCGACGATTCAGTTTAGGTGCCTAAATTGAACTGCTCTGCGTTTGGATCGTTTAGGAAAGATCGTGGTAGGCCCCCTGATGTCTTGTCAAAACCGCTATTTGGTTTGGTAGTTAAATTACAAAAATAAATATTTATAGGGAAGGGGGCACCCCATACACGTAACAGAAATTGAAAAAAAAAAAAAAACTCGCATCAACGTGTGGCAAATAGTTCGACAGCCCCTTTGAAAAGATAGTAAGGTTTCTCAAAAACTTTTTTGATTAAGTGAAGATTTCCAGAAATAATCGCTCCCAAAGTAGCAAAAATTGTGCCCTCCCCCCTCTATCTTGTAAACCGTTTGTCCAAAAATTATGCAAAAAAATACGGAAGATAACGCTCAGTAAATACTATCAACAAAAATTAGTTTCAACAAGATCGGTTTTACCGTTTTTGAGTTATTGCCAAAAAACTGCGCTTCTCAACAAAAGGACGTAGGTAAGTGCCGTGTAGATACGCTCTTTTTCTGGTAATAGATTTTAAGACTGTAGTAAGTGTTTTAATTGTATTATAACGCACATAATATTACTTGTTTTTTTTTCGTAATGGCTACCGTAATCCTATCTTGGGCGTGTCCGGCACGCTCTTGGCAGGTTTTTTGATTTGATTTGATATGGATGTAGGTACTTATGTAAAGCGGCAGTTTTTTAATCAAACGATTTAATAGCCACAGTAAATCGTGTAATGTTCCGATTAACAGCCATAATTTATGCCCTAGACCATGAGGTTATCGCTTGTTAAAAGAGTCGAAGATCACTTTATATTAATTACTTACATGTGATTTACGATTGTTTGTGCTTCGTTAAAAATATGAAATGCAGTTTGATTCTCATTTCAAGAAAAGTAGTACAAGTAGCAACGCAAACGTATACGAATAGATACGAGCTATATCGTCCTAACCATTTCTCTAAAGATATTTAAATTTTATAGAGTAAGTATTTTAGATCAATGAGTGGTCTAAAAGGAAGTATCTATTATAAAGTGTATTACTTAAATAGGCCGTGGGATAAAACGTTGGTACAAATTGTATTGTACCTACGCCTACAGGATTGAAACAGGTTCGAATAGGTTCAATGAAATACAGACTCCTAATCCATTCAACTTTTACTCAAACGTAGCTGCGTAGACTCAAATTTATAGGGAATTTATTAGGTAATTTAAGGAAAGTCGCGAAAAAGGTTGAAAAACCAACACCATTGATCACTTTTTCAAATTTCATGACGCATCCCCCTAGTATGTAAAATAATTTCACGACTCCCACTTTCTTCGGTTAAGTTATCAATTAAAATTTAACTTATTATTATTACAAATATTGAATCTATTATAAATTTTTTAAATGTAAATGTGACTTATAATTATATTATTGTGAATTTTTGTATTTATGAATGATCTAAATATGTTGTTTTAGGTTCATTTACTTTATTACTTAGGCTTCGCGACCCGCATAACTCTACAGAGATTTTACAATCTTTGCGACCCTCATGTTCAAAAACGCTGCTTTAAATGCTTCTCTAGTATTAAGGTAAGGATACAACGGATCCCTAATCTTCTCCACTACACTTTAGGGGGTTAAGTTAGTGAATTCTCGAACTAGTAAAACCAAAAATCTCGCAAATTAAGAATAAAACGGGCTCTCAACTTTTACAAATACAAATTAACATCAGTTTGAAGCTCTGCAGAAAATTTCGCAGACAGTACTCGCTTGCATGCATTGTTCTTATGTTAAAAAAACGATCATAGAATGTTATACTAGGTATATTTGAAAATTTGTAATTTTACCTCTTCGTGTCCAATAAAAGGGTTTTTGTACTTAAAGCGTAAACCACTCTATTATTCCCCCGGATCTAAATGATGTTTGTTTTTAGAATTAACCGAAATTACACTACAGTGTACCGTATAATACAGGAACTACTAGTTATATATAGATGGGTCATTATTGGAGCGTTTATTCTGTATGACTTTCGCGGACACATTTTTGTTGACTTGGTAAGAAATTTTGTTACAGTTTCAGGTTATAGTAGAAGTCCAGACGTCTAAAAATAATCGAAAATGTCAAAAGATTCTACAGCCCATTCATATTAAAATGTGATCACAAAGTGAGGCTCGAATAGCTAGTGTAAATAGGCCGTTACTGAACCATCTTACCTTTTTGGCCTCATCTGTACTTCACAGCAGGTGAGATAGGGGTCAATCACGGCCAGTTTTATTAAAAAAAAACTAAAATGTGGCCTTTGTTTGATGCAGCTCGAGTATTACTTGTACATTGTACATGCTGATTATAATATCATGTAGTTACCGATTCTGGCTCTTCGTGTCGACCGCGTCTCGGCCTCGGGCGAAGCAGCCAGCAGGCGCGGCGGCTCGCCCTTCCTGAACCACCGCATCTTGGATGACTGTCACTCCATCACGAACCAACTGGAAAAAAGAACGCGCAAATTTAAATAAAAACTTGATCACGCTCATTTGTATTAATGAATAGTTCATCATCATCATCATAATATCAGCCGTAGGACGTTCACTGTTGGATATAGGCGTAACCCATAGACCTGCAGTTGCTTCAGTTGGAAGCGGCCTGCATCCATCGTGAAATGAAATGAAAATGAAGTGAAATGATTTTCATTAATCAACCCGCGTAGCACAAAGATCACGCCCATTTGTATTAATTAACAGTTCCAAATGAATAAATAAACGAATAGCGCTGCCGTCCTACCGAAGAAGGCGGCAAAGGGACTTTAGCGGCTTTTTAACTTTTTGATACGTGCATACTCAGAAAAAAATTCTGCGTCGAACGGTATAGACTTTTTTTTTCTATGACAGTTAGTTCTCGAGATACGCAGCAGTTAAACGACACATATTTTGATTTTTGTTAGGGTTTTATAATCTAAAAAGCCGTGATTGGTATTAAATAAGCTAAAAAGACGTTATGTATCATTAGCCGCCTTATATCATGCTTAAAATATAACACTTTTCTAAGCTAAAAAGCGCTTATCGATCAATCATACTTTAAAAAGCGGTTAAGTTCGTTTAACGAGGTTTTAATGAATTTGTCATAGCTGAATTTACATACTTGTTTATAGGCTTAAAAGCAGTATTCTTTAAATTAAACTCTATAATGACGTTAAGGGATCTTAGCCGCCTTTTTGCCTATAACACTTAAACACATTACGTAATACATTTAAATGTCAATAAAGCGGTGACCGCCTTTTTACTTCAGTGTCATAAGGTTGATATTTGTTCGATCATATTTTTAAAGCGGCTAAATAGCAATAATAAGTAAAAAAGCGGCTAGATTTTTGTCAATCCTTACTATTAAAAGGGGAAAGTGAGTTTGTTTGTTTGTTTGTTACGCTTTCACGCCGTAACGGAGCGACGGATTGTCGTGATTTTTGGCATAGAGATAGTTTATGGTCCCGAGAGTAACATAGGCTACTTTGAATCCCGGAAAAATTCACAGTTCTCGAGAGAACAGCGCGCGATAACCGAACACCACGCGGGCGGAGCCGCAGACAATAAAAGCTAGTGTTAAATAATATTAGTGCTTAATTTTATTAAAAATTAAAAATAACTTAAGTATTTAGTTTTTGGTTAACGTCAATAACGTTACCTTAGTAGTTTTGTATCTAGATTTAAGCACAATTTAGGTTTTGGGTGAACTTTTGAAATCTTTTTTTTTACGTTATTTTGGTGGGCATTATTTTTTTAATTTTTGGTGAAAATAATCACTCGTTGAAATGCTCTTCTGGATTAGGATTTCAATGATACAAGAAGCACCTACTCGTATTTAAATTCAAAAACTAAGTTACCGAAATTACGATAGTGACAGTAAATTACGTTTTATTAATTACATAGGAAATTAGTTTGAAATTACTATAATTTATTTTATATACGTGTACATATCCGTGTATAACTTATGTTAATAAAGTAAAGAATTAAAGTTTTAAATTATTATTTTAAGTTAATCTTAGCTCCCAATACTTATTTGAATGTAGGTTCGATCAAAATAAATCGAATGTCAAATAGGTTTGCTTGACCTTTCAAAATTCATAATTTGCGAAGTCGCACTTGCACCTGCTGTAAAAGACAGACATACCTATACTGGCATGCTCATTCGCAGACGCGTTCATACTTGTTATCGTCATTCGTCCTTCCTCCCCTACCTCAAATAGTAGGTAGGTACACTCAAAGATAGTAGGGTGATATAGCCAGCATGGGCAGCATGCTACTAAAAAGCATACCTACTTTAAACATCTCATAAACATACACGCTCGTATCACAGTAGTAATTGCTCATCAGATTTTGTGCTAGTAATGAGCATAATCTATCTGTACCTTTATATTTCACGTGAGCAAAACGCGTGTGAGCGAATCAGTTTCACGTGAAACTACCGTTAAATTCAGTCATAATGACCATAGTTAATAAAATATAAATATAAAATACCACCGGAATTACAGCACCGAATATTACGACAATAATGTATCTTTTGCGATTACTGCTAAACTGTATACATCAGTACTATTAGCTCTATTTTGTGAAATAAGAATCAAGACAACTAATAAGTAAAAATATAAACATTCAATTGAAATCATTGTACTCGTATATCGCACAACGGGAATCCACTGAAATTACTTTTAAGATGACTAAAACAAAACACATCGCGCGAAAGGCTTGTACCTACTTACTGATAGGCACACAAAATTCGGTAGTTGGAGGTTCATTCAGCGTGACAGCTAAAGCACAACTAATGTAATTTTCCATAAAAATGCGAACATAGTGATATGATCTTTCACCATTAAGATATTAGCAAGTATTTGTGCAAATTGATATTGGTAGCTAGACGATATTTAGAAAAGTGATCCACCTATCTTTTAAATGAAGATGTATTTAGTATGAAAAAGTAAAAATAGAATGCGTTATTTAATTAGCTTCATTTTTATTTATGTTTATTAGGAAAATAACTCCTAGACACAAAGTTATGGTCAATTGATTCAACAAAACCGTGCGTGGGACAGGCTTCACAGACTTACTGCAGTTAGTGTTTCTAAGTCTGTGATATTTTTAATTCAGCTTTAATTGAAGTCAACAATGTTTATTATGTTAAAACTCCGCTAGCGTATATAAAATCGAATTGTGACGGCCAAACAAGTTGCTCTGAAAATTCACCCTTTTTTATATCTCATTTATAAACTTTAGAGATGTAAATAATGAACACAGTTCAATAATCATAATGTTAATTGAAAGTAATAATTTAGAAGTTTTTTTTATTTTTGAACAATAAATAGTTGATTTTTATATAGTATGCCTTTTAATTTTTTGTCATTACCGCTTCTCACGCAGCATTACTCTTAATAATTGTAGTCCTATCATAACCTAAAATGCCGTTATTTACAGAGTGACTCACGTATTACGGCTTTTTAATGTATTGAGAGTAAACGTTTCTGTTGCTTGATAATTTTGATTCAAAAGTTAAAAAAACATCTAAGCTTTATAACGGTTAAGATACTTTAACTTCGTTTTTATTTATAACGCAACGTACATGTTCTACTAGCAATAATAGACAATACCGCGGCTATCCGTAGTAACGACCTTCTAGTGTATTAATCGCACCTAACTTTCATTTAAAATAACAACACTAAAAAAGTTATGTACAATACTAAGCTTAAAAGTCGCTAAGGTATAGCTAACGGCCTTTTAACTTATTATTCTTCGTCGAATAATATTCACAAATCCTAAGCTATAACATAAAAGCCTCCATAATTATTACTATTTATAATTTTTTTTAATAAAAATATATACATAAAAAGGCGTGATTTTTTATCTAAATTTTAATATAATCAGAATTTTTGTAAGTCAATTTATGCCTGAGATACAGGTATTTAAAATTTTGAAAAGTTTTTGCCGTTTTTCTCGAAAGTTACTTTTGTCCCTTTGCCGCCTTCTTCGGTAGGACGGCAGAGCGGCTAGCTGTTTTAGAAATAGATTTTTTTGTAGACGCGATCATTATTATTATGATAAAACTTCCAAATTTGACTTAGAGTCATATTAAAAGTGTCATCACTTCATTTTATATGGCTATCTGAGACTTCACACTGTATTAAAGAACAATTTTTTTTTAAGTAACTACTTTAAAGGAAAGTTGTCCGACATTGAGCCGCAAGCTGAGTATAGTTTAATGATGCAATACACAGGCAAAGTAAGTATTAAACGATTGGATACCTTCACGTCATTTGCTCATACATGTTTCTCAAGTGCCCATTTACGATGTTACTAGTAAATACATATCCATATACAACTTTGTAATGGCCATTACTAAAATACTTAGAATCTAGTTTTAAAACTCATTTACTATTGCTACAGGGTTTTGGTAATAGAGTTTCACACAGAAATGTTGTCACATCGCTTGAGGCGCCTACTTAAACGTGCCTGAACAACCTTTGAATGAAGGATCTACTTCAAACTGATCCCTGGCTACTTACCGAGGTCTTTTGCAAACGATTGAAGCGTAATGTAGCACTCTGCTGAGATTTCAAGTGATGTACCTTTCTTGAGTGAAGTACCACAAAGCTCTATTCTATTGTAATAATCTATACCTTATAATGATAAAGACTAACCCCCATATTCATAAAACTTAACAAGCCTATGTTAACTAACAAATGCTTTGTCCCTTTCTAACAAATACAAATGTCGAAGTGACAGATAAGGACAAACGAATTTTAGCGGAATTTTAACTAAAATAGGTTTGATTGTCGTTTATGAATAAGGGGGTAAGTCGTCGTATATGTAGTTTGACCTATAGGTCCATAGCCTTTTAAGCAGTGGGTCGTTGGTTCCTGGCCGGGCTCGTAACTCTGAGTTTTTCGAAACTTGTGCGAAATTACATTAGATTTTCTAATGAGCTATACGATGAATGGAGACAACGTGACGAAGCCTGAATACACCTGCGAAGAAATTAAGTGGTATGTGTGAAGTTTCCAATCTGCATTGGACCTATGTGGGAACTACGACCCAAGCCCTCACATTTTGAAAGGAGGCCTGTGCCCTGCAGTAAAGCATAGGTATTTATTTACATCGAGTACGCTTCTATTAAAAAGCTGAAATCAACTGAGAGATGATTACTTGGTAAGTAATAAGTTTCTACATTGCAATTGTGTAAACTGTAGCACTTCTGCTCAGCCAATATTTGCATGCACATCGCTAATGAGTACGGGTCACGAGTCAGTGACGATTGTCTCTTAATCTAGTTCACAATATCGTGTCAATGTGTTTATGCGTTAATTAAGTCTGACGCTTGTCAAATCGTATCAACTGATTTAATAAATTATTTTCATGTACTTAATTATACTTGTATTAATTTGATAGACGATGGCAATGAGTAAAAGTTAAAGGTCTTTGAAATGATACACGACAGAAGACTATCAAAAAACAGTGGTAACGTTATGTACTTACCTGTCACGTTATGCATGTGATGTTATTGAGTACAATATTATGGCCACGTATTAATAGGTTTACTCAGTACTTACACTAAATCAAGTGCTGGTCGGATTTTTGCGTGCATGTAAAAGAGTTTTTTTTGGTAAATTAAATTCATGTTTGCCGAAAGAGGGACAATCCCGTGTGCATATGAGATTTTTTCTGATCCACGGTCAACAAAAATGTAAATGTTGCGGCCGGCCCTAAAAACTTCCATGAGTCGGTGCGATTTTATCGGGGGCTTCGTCGCAAAATGGACGTTACAATTCCCAGTTCTGGGGATAGGTGGGTTGGCATGCGTAATTTTGACCGTTTCAACCTTTTTAACATCGACCCGTAATGGTTTTTTGGTAAAATGATACCCGCTGTTTATGTCAGAAAGGACAACCAGGGGTTCTACTACGAAATTCGAAAATCAAGTTCGTGTTGTGCTGTCCTTCTCACTCTCGTATTAAATAATATTAGCGTCAGCGGGACGGCAAGAAACGAAGTTCGAATTATGCACTTCGTTCGTAGTATCGGGCCTGTACGAAGAGAATTTTGAATAATGCGAGATTATAATGAAAAGTTCATTATTCCTGTATAAAAAAAAGGGGCTGTTTCACCATCCATTGATTAGTGTTACCTGACGGTTAAATGTGATGCCGTCTCTATTTGTTTTATTCGAATAGACGAAGGTGGCATCACATTTAACCGTCAGTTAATACTAATCAATGGAAGGTGAAACAGCCCCTAAATAAGATAAAACATCATTGAGTAATTAAGAGTGACGGTAAATAATGCTATAACAAAGGCAGAAATACTAACACTGTCTTGCTAAACATGTATAATTTCTAAGCAATATTTTAAACTTCGAGTTAAGTAACTAAATGCCCCGAGTCCTAAAGCCAACAAAATTTTCTTTAACGATTTCCGGAGCATGTAAACAGGGCTGACACAAAAAGTAGATCATTTAAAATGTCAAAGAATAATCCGATTAAGGCAAATTGGATTCTTAATTTTACATTTTCATTATTTTATTACCCAGCCAGCGACGTTGCGGCACAATAGAAGTAATCTAACCAGTAGTCCGACTTCATACTAGAGGGCCAAAATCGACGCCCGGACTCAGCGTGACTCAGCGGCGCGTTTTACACTGCAGCTAACTCAGTTAAGTTCGTAGTGCCACAGAGCCACTCCGCGCGTCGCGCAAGTCGGTCGCGTTCGCTGCGCTGCGCCATCCGCTCTAATCGCCTCCGATTCGATTTCGTAACGTGGCTAAAACGCTTCGGAGTAAATATTTTATTTAATAATGGCGGCGTCAAGAGATTGTGCGTATTGCAGTGTTTACGGGTGCCTAAATACAACAATTATAAAACCAACATTGTCATTTTTTCAAGTTCCTGCTGATGCTGAAAGGTAAGATTAATACCTATTAGGTAGGTACTTTGTTATTAGTTCATTAAAATTTGTCTAGGTACTTACTCAACAAAATGTAAGTAAACCATAATGACGTGTCTATTTATAGAAAATTACATTGAAAAAATATGCGAATCGCTATTTACAAATTACATCTTCTATCAAAATATAAATCCGAACGAATTTATGAATTTGAACTAATATTAATTCACATTTTTAATATAAACGTGTTTAGTTTAAAACAGTCTTGTTGTTTACATTTTTTTTATTTTGGCCATCTGTAGTTCTGCATTTTGACTTGGAAATGAACGTGTCTGTCTGTGTGTTTCTGTCTGCGTGTGTGTCTGTCTGTGTGTGTGTCTGTCTGTGTGTGTCTCTGTCTGTCTGTGTGTGTGTATGTCTGTGTATGTGTCTGTCTGTGTGTGTGTCTGTCTGTCTGTGTGTGTGTCTGTCTGTGTGTGTGTCTGTCTGACTGTGTGTGTGTCTGTCTGTGTATGTGTCTGTCTGTTTGTGTGTCTGTCTGTCTGTGTGTGTGTCTGTCTGTGTATGTGTCAGTCTGCGTGTGTGTCTGGCTGCGTGTGTGTCTGTCTGCGTGTGTGTCTGTCTGCGTGTGTGTCTGTCTGTGTGTGTGTCTGTCTGTCTGTGTGTGTGTCTGTCTGCGTGTGTGTCTGTCTGTGTGTGTGTCTGTCTGTGTGTGTGTGTGTGTGTGTGTCTGTGTGTGTGTGTGTGTCTGTGTGTGTGTGTGTGTCTGTGTGTGTGTGTGTGTCTGTATGTGTGTGTGTGTCTGTGTGTGTGTGTGTGTGTGTGTGTGTGTGTGTGTGTGTGTGTGTCTGTCTGTCTCTCTGCGTGTGTGTGTGTGTGTGTGTGTGTGTGTGTGTGTCTGTCTGTCTCTCTGCGTGTGTGTGTGTGTGTGTGTGTGTGTGTGTAGCGCTTGGACCGCTTTCATTGCGGTTTTTTATTTGAAAGCAGGTTTTTAGCAATGATTCTTAGACATGTTTTATCAAAATCGGTCCAGCTGTTCTTAAGATAAGATAAGATATATTTTATCTGTGCGTCTGTCTGTTCTGCCTATCCGTCCGTCTATATGTCTGTCCGCTGTTTAACTGAAAAACTGTAGCATTAGGATTTTTAACCCACCGCAGTGGATGCATTATTATTTCTATAAGGTCAACCGGGGCTATTTCGCCTACGGGGCTAATGCGTCCATTCCAATTATCATAAGGATGAGAATTTTCTACGTCATAAAATTCAACAACAAGTCGTTTCGAACTTGCCTTAATAGGCGTAAGTTTTTTTCGATTACCAACTTATAATTAATTAATAAAAAAATAATCATAAAATTAACATACGTTTTATTTCTACACCTAAAACTACACACATCTGTTTTACTTTTTGTAGTTGTCAACCCTAGCGCTCCGCGCAGCCGTAGGTATAAATTTCAAGAATACGGCCGAGTCGAAGTACTGTTAAGATTACTTTTACTGTGGTTGCGGCCTACACCCAGCGAAGAGTGAAATGAATTTGTCGTTTCAATGACTTGCTAATTTTCAGAAAACTTTTTTAAATCAGCCTTTACAAGAGAAGGGATTCAAAGCATTTCTGGAATCAACTAACTATGTATTCAAAATTTCAGATTATGAGCGGCGATCCTTTTAAAAAACCTACTGACATGTCAGAGAGCCTGTTCAGAATTAGATCTTTGTTTCTTCATGTACTGATGAACTGTTTTCGAATTTTACTAGTTTCATGACACGAAGTGCCAAAAAAGGAGTGTATTCTAGCTGAATTAGTCCATAATAACTTTTAAATATTGAAGCCGATTTTGAAATTTGAGTCCAATAGTCATTAAAAACCAGTAGCCTGGAGTAAACATTTCCTTTAAGCCACCTGCAGAGTTAGAGACGATCGAGTTATGATATCTATGGATGCAATATCTCCCAATTAGTCTACACAAGCTTTGCCATTGGTACTTAGGTAGTCATCTTTAACGTTAAATGCCAAGTATCAAAAGCCACGTTCATGTACCCTCTATCGCGTTTGATTCACTTACGAGAGCTAAACTTGACAAACATACAGACGACGAATAGCGAAGTTACGGCAAATCGAGAAAATGCCTCTTTATGTTATTGTTAACATAAAGTTTACAATACATAAAGGTTACAATTTGCCGATATTAATCCTTTTTCACATTTATTTTCTTAACAGCTAGCGCGTGCTCCCCCCCCCATCTCCATCCATCAGCTTAAGAAATCTTAAAGGTCCTTCTAATTGTTTTACAAAACAGTACTTAGACATGTGGTACACGTAATCTTGCCACAGGAAGTTAAAGAGTCACGGCGGTGTGATAATATCGTTTTCCTTCCCAGGTGATGTCATTTGGAAAATCGTTAAGACGAAGTATCATCGATTAGATGTGCACGAGTGATAACTTCCGGATTGTACCAAGAGATATCTTTCAATGACATAATTTGAGATTAATGTGTTTTCTATAAGATATACCTCTATTATAACTAAACCATTATCAACATCATCATCATCTACATCATCATCATCATCCTAGTCTATATACGTGCTACGGCTTGGTACAAGCCTCCTCTCAGAATAAGAGGGCATCATTAATAATCTAATCTTAGAAAAATGGATTTGAGATTTTTTCTCATTGTGGATAAAGATGAAACTTATTTTCCTTCACGTGCAAGGTAAGGTTCCTTTATAATATGCGGAAATTTTGTAATTATAAGTTTTCGTCGATCATTAGTCGACTACTTTTAGCAGTGACAGTTAATAGATAGTTAATAATGCCACAAAAAATATTCATCGCTTACTAAAAATATTTTTTCTATTTTACTCTACCGCTTTGTCGGCGTGATTGCTTTTACCATTTTGACTACGGGACTTTAAAAATCAAATCTTTCGTTTACTTATCTTAAACTCTCGTCTAATTGCCTAGCATATTTCATTATGACAGAACCTCTTAAACCCAGGTGAAATTGAGTATGTGTGAATTTATAACGACTAATCCGCTTTAACAGACGATATTAATTTTAGGCATGAGATTAACTACAGTTAATTACGATAACATCCATCACTGAAGTAAGGGTACGTCTAAGTTGCGAACAAATTAGTAGACATTATACGAAGAAACAAATTAATTACCCACTTAAACTGGTAAACGAGGTTAAAGACTCCTAAAATCGTTTATAGGAAATATCATATCAATACTGTTGAGAAGTGTAGAAACTCTATTTGAAGTTCTATGGTGTTTTGTTTCGCATGGTGTGACGTCGGATTGGTGCGCGTCACCTCGTTTAAGTTAAGCTTAAACATGTTAACTGTAGCTATCTGTGGGATCCTGTAATTGGCTCTGTGTTGCTATTATTACTACATATATTGTGATTTTAGCTGTTGGTTCTCCTTGAATAAATAAATAAATAAATACGATTTATTTTTTTAGGAAAGAACCTTATGTTATATTTATTTATATTTATTTAGGAAATAATTTGGGCCCTACTGGTCCTGGTTATGTAAAAAGTATATACTTACACGCTGAAAATAAATTAATAGATAATTATATATTTGATGTGCAAAAATAGAATCTATATAAAAAAAAAGAGTTACATACAAGGTGTGATGTGCTTAAGTCATGATTAGCTGTGCAATAATAAAAATGATTTACTTTATGATAAATAGCGTTACGCCACGAATATAATTTGCAGTTTTGCAGCAGTAATATTTTGAGTGGAGTATTTTGTTGTGTAATCAGTAACTTTGATGTGATTTCGGTTTTTTTTGGATAAAAAAGGACTGTTTTGATGTGCGTTTAAATGCTACTTTTTATTTTTGATGTAAAGTTAAATAAATAAATAAATATCACGGGACAATTCACACCAATTGACCTTAGCCCCAAAGTAAGCTTAGCAAAGCTTGTGTTATGGGTACTAAGCAACGGATAAACATAATTATATAAATAGATACATACTTAAATACATGGCATATAACAGCCAAGACCCGAGAACAAACATTAGTAGAACAAAGTAGAACTCAAAGATCATCTTTACCTTTACAACCTTGTGGCTTTCACTTCGTGTTTGAATTTTTGTATAAAATTGTCAGAAGGCATACAGTGACAAAGTAATAACGCGTAAAGGTATTTTTGACCTCAACTGCACATACACAGAATAATATGTACCTAAATATGATATTATTAAAAGGCCGTTTGTAAAGCCACAGAACAGGTAATAGTATATTACCATTTTATTAGAAGATTACATCTCTAAACATCCTGTTACATCTAAATATTAAGTGTGTGCAGGGTTTGGTTACGGAGAGACATTTAGCGAGTACCTATAAGTTAGTAGTAATGTCATTGTGAAACATGTTATTTAGTTATATACACGGAAACTTACTTCTTTCAATATAGACGTTAATTTACACGTAACTAAAAGTCAACATTAAATTATTTCCATCGATCAGCATACTTAAGACGAATAAGATATGGTTAATACATTACTAGCTAGAAAAATATCTATATAGATTTGATATCCGTATCGTAAACGAGTTCTATCTTAGGTTGTTGCAATTAGTTATTCCATAGTGAGTCATTTCCTTAAAAAGCTAATAATAAGCTTCAAGGAATTATGTGTGGAGGAAGCGAAGAGGAAGTTAAAAAAAAGATAACAGCAAAGTTGAAAACAAGTGCTTTAGAGCCGTATTCGGCTTTACAGTGTGTAATATTTGTGACAAAAATGTTAGCTATTTTAAGAGTCTCCAGAACTGCGTCAGCGGTGAAGGGAGATAGGTCGAATAAATAGTGGCTAACCGATGTTATGTCGATCCATGGTAAATAAATTACCAAGCCCGCAAAACTTCCCTCTTCTAACTTAGTAATGAAGTTGCGTAAAAGTTCTCGCAATATCGAGGGTAAATGATTGCGACAGATCTGGGTAAAGGCAAACCAATCCGTTATAAATGGCAAACTTGCTTTAAGTAGAAAATAATTAAGTAAAATTACCGTTTTAATTGTAGACTTCTGGCTGGAACATCTTTGAACTCCGACTGTTATCTCCAAATGATTCGTCGTAATCTGAAACAAAAAATGGTTTTTATTAAAAAAAATCCTAATCACACTAAAAAAAAAAACATTTTCATTAATCTTATTTAGCTACACTAGGTACATCAGTTAATAACTAAACGAATTTTCTTAAAACCTAGAACAAAAAACCTTCTAAAGTCCTAAGTTTTTCAGACAGTAGAAGAGCATAACAAACGGAAATACCTAGGCATTGACAAAATTGAGGAAGTCTTTGCGATCCTATGCAACGAGGATTACGCTAAGTGCAAAATGGTGCAACTTACATACTTATAATCTACCTACATAATGACAATTCCAGTAAAGCAATACTTTTATGGCACGTCTTCCTGCTGCGCTTAATGACACCTACGTTTAAATATTCCTCTGATAATTGCTGTAATTAAAGTACAACATTCGAATCAAGGTCTGCTTGATCTACTTCTAGTCAAATAATACAAGAGTCATTGAAGATAAAAATTTCATGACACTAATAAGGTAAGTACCTGAACCTAAACAATCGTTCGATTTCTTGTGATTATTATCTTCCATTTGGGTGGTCCGTTTGAATTAAAAACTTCAAAGTTATCTGTAATCACTATCTAGAGCACCGTTTACAGAGCTGATTCAGTGTGGTCAGTTCGGCGCGTTTTTAAGACGTCCTTCGGCCGGAGGTGGTAGAATTTATGACTTTTAGGACAGTAAAATAGTAATTTTAATTTTTAAACTGCCGCAGCCTGGGCGTTCGTTTCCATGGAACACAGTAAAGGCGCGAGTTTATGAGTATTAACTGTCAACACACAGCCATGTAGGCCGGCCCAAGTTGGCGGCGGCGTACAAATTACACAAAAACAAGTATGCAAACCGTATGGTCATAAACTCAGTTACTATGCGTGTAATAAAATGAAATCATCTTGTTAAGGATGTCCCATGAAATACTTTATGACTGGTATTGGAAAGGCTTACGTAACCTAGTACAACGAGTAAACAACCGCGAAGCACTAAGTATCAAGGCGTGAAACATGACTAATATGTAAACAGATACACCGTAAAAGGAAGACAAAAAAAAATCACGAGAAAGCGAAACGTTTTGGCGACAAAATCTTCATTTCTCTTCCTACTTCATTTAATTTGATTTATTTATGAAAAACTGTAGCTGTATTGATATAAAACCATTAAAGGTATACCGAAGATATTTTATTATTTGATTATTTTTAAGCACAGCCTAATTTTATGTTTTTGAACGTTAATTCTGTATAAAGCTCTCGTAGGGCGAATGCAGACATTCTTAGGGGCCCCATACATCAGATTCTAGACATAGCTGAATTGTTTTGCATACTTACTTCTAATTTAATGAAAGCTACAAATATTTTTACAACTTTATTGAACCGCTATGCTTATCAAAGGATTCGTTTACTTAAGCGCTCGGTTGTTTTATGCGATAAACGCTGCGTTAAACGCAATGCGTTTGACGCACATCTAACCTAACCAATCGCATTCCACGCAATCTAATAACCAAACATGCGTTTGCCGCTGCGCTCACCGCGTAAAAGACAATGTTGGTAATTAAATGATCTGATGCAAATTCATGTGCGTCAGACGTTTTGCTTTAAACGCAGCGTTTATCGAACAAAATAACCGAGCACTTTTCGTTTACGTTTAAGAAATTCTTAGTTAGGTGTATTCGCTGATGACCCCGAATTTATTTACAACTAGCTTATGCCCGCGACTTCGTCTACGCGGATCTAGGTTATCGCGCGGTGGCGCCCTCTACCGAAATAGAAGGTATCATATTATGTTTATCATAAACATATTATGTTTATCCTTGGGGTTCAATCAAACTACCTATATACCAAATTTCATCAAAATCGGTTTAGTGGTTTCGACGTGAAAACGTAACAGACAGACAGAGTTACTTTCGTATTTATAATGTTAAGTAGGGATGGGGGAGCTTCAAACAATCGTTATTTTACGATTATTTACTTAGTATTTAAAAGAGTGAGACAAGTTTTAGGCTCACGAATGAAAACATTAGGTTGTATGACTATAATGTGGGTGTGTTGACTATTATGTAAAAATATAGTCTTAGAAAACCATTAAAACTTTTACAAAGCTTTGAGAGCTGATGTTGCAAGTTCATAACCCGAAGAATGTCGTTTTTCAACTCTTCACGTACAATGCTGTCAACACATTAATTTGTATTGCAACCATTAAGTTCAACGTTGTGTCGTAAGCAATTCACACTTTTAACCACTAGCAGTATGCGTAGTGAAATTGTTATTTAAACTGAACATTTGGACACAATCTAATGCTCTTAAGAATAAAGTTGCATTTGGAAATTGAAAAGTGATTGAGCCTAATTTAATTGGATACAAATGATTTGTTTATCTTAAAGAAACGAATCCTCTCTGCGCTAGCAAATGAATGAATATATGTAGGAATGTTGTGACGAAACCCATAGAAGCCGCATTAGTAACAGGTAGTCGGTGCCCTAACATAAGTATCCACTTTTCTATACTTACAACTAGTGTGAAAAAGTGGATACATAAGTAAGGGAACCGACCGTACCATGCATTCATGCATTTTTGCAAGAAAAGCGTTTTCATTCAAACCGAACTTACCTACACTACGTATTCCAGAGGCAGCAACCCGACCGGGTGAAAGCAATACGTAAGCAATTTCGTTTATTTGAATATCTCTTTGTAGTTCAATCGCACTTCAAGAATACTAAGAGATTTGTGCCATCTTTTTCTCGTTCGTTGATTCTAGGTACTTAAAAGATTTTATGAGTATTCGTATCTTGTTTTTATGGCTTTTTCGACTAAAGATTGTTGTTTAATAGGCAATATAAAACAAAACGTAGGCGTTGTAAGTATAATAAAACAAAACTCAAGCCTATTATGCCGTAAAACAAAATTAAAATTATTCGTAAATTGTTCATACCAAAAGTTTCCAAGACATACGGAAGTATCTATAGGCTTTTCGGCTAGGTACTTATGGTAATTTGTATATGGAAATACTTTTAATGGCTGTGCTTTTCGATTACGTTGACTTTTCATTTTTTCACTGCTTCAAGAGACTTTGAGTACTTATTTGGTATAATTTTAGCTTGATACCTCCATCTATTCCCGAGAAAAAAGCACAGAAAGACGGACAGACAGAAAAACAAACACACGGGCGTAAAAAAAGTTAAACAACAGGTAAGTATTATTATGTTTTCCAACGATTGTTACAACCTGTACCACCAAAAAGTTAAGAAACCTACATAATAAACCTTTCTATCGGTTTCGGATATATCATCAAAATAAATTACCAATCTACAAACATTAGGTATTTTCAATACCATTAAGTGGCAATAGTGAGACAGAGTAGGCCAATAGGTATCTATTTTGATTGTTTCTAGGCTGCCGGTTATAATTTTGTCTGCTAACCCAGTTTCCACTATCGATTTACTCTGAAAATAAATTTCACCTGAAGTACTTACAGTTGGATTTAGTAACAACAGGTATTTCTTTTACAATTCGCGTTCATTTCAATATCTATAAAAAGCCTAGTTAGTGTTCCGAATCAGGACTGCACAAACAACAACAAAAATACCTAATAAATAATAAAGAAAAATAGGAATAATGCAATTAATGTGCACTTTGCATTATTTTAATTTATCTGTTAATTATAGTTCGTTTCAAGTTCAATATTGTTAGTTTAGTAATGAAATATTCATATTTTTTGTAGTGATAATGATAATTTCTACTCAATCCTTAAAATGACAGTGTGCCACACGAGACCCATTATTAAAGACTATCTTTTTGTATTTTTTCTCAATGTAGAATTTTTTGGACTAGAAGGTACCGACGATGCTTGAATCATGAACTTTTTTCAATTTTATCAATTTAAGGGTTTTGACAGGATCGCTATTTGTCTCATTGAACGGTACGTGTAATGCTTCCACCGGAAGATCAGCGGAGGCTGTAAGGCCAACATCATGCCAAGTTGAGACCATTTCATGACAATCTGTTTATTTCTGTTTTTTTCTTTGTTAATTTTGCAAATATCACAAATAAATGTTTTCATTTCGTTCTTCCTTCTTTCTTTTGAATGCAATTTGCAACAGATTTCTTAATATGTGTATGAATACTCGTAGATAGACATCGTAATTTAAGTTGAAAATCCTATTCAATTATAGATAAGAGTAATAATGTTATACTAGAAACAGCTCGAAGAAATTGATAGAAAGTGATAAATTGTTATGAAAACGATAGGAAATTAGAGTCACCGTGTCATTATACATTATTAGAGTCGTCAATAAAATGTAATACAATACGCTAACTCTTCATTGCACACCAACACATAGTAAGCAGTAATGTATCGTACTTGCAGGTACAGTTTGCAAATTCAACTTTCCTCAAAGTTTAGCATTCGTTGTGTTCGGCTACCTAATTTAAATTTGAAATTTCTAGTGAAAATCTCTTATCTTTGGTCACGTCTTGGAGTGATTAGTATTGAGGTTGCGATCGCCGATAGAAGATGTTTCGGAATACGAGAGTGATACCATCGATACTTCGACAAAGCGTGACAGATCGCTTCAAACAACGAGTTGGAAATACGAAATCAATTCCGTTAAAAATGAACGATAGAAAACGATAATGAAATAAACTGCTAGATAAAAATAAAACAGGTTTATCTTATGAAGACAATCTTGTACTTGACGATCTTGATGACCATGGGTAAGTTTGCAGTTTTTGTAACAAATGCATGATAAAACTTGTTGAATTTTTTCAACGATATCAACGGTCTTGTATGTGAATGCAAATTAGGCGTGTTTCAATAAACAGGTGAAACAGCTTATAGACAGTTCCTGCATACGTACTTTGGAGGCATTGTCTTTCCTCGACGCGACAAAATGAACGTAACCGAATTTCACGCGAGTTTAACAACCGACATTTAACCTCTGACTGTAAAATCTGCATTAAGTATTGTTTTTTAATTTTATGCTAATTGAAGAGAAATTGTTTTTAAAGTAAAGGAGAAAAAAAGAGAAGCGTTCTTAATTTTTAGCTTCGTACTTACCTATTTCTATAAACGTTACATTAACGTTGGTTTGGATTTGCATGAACTGGTTGAGCAATATAGGTCAAGAGTTATCGATTGTTATCGTTATCAAAATTTATCGCATCACTGTTGTTTGTATTATCTTTAACATTTTTTTAAACGAACCCTCGTTGAATGCAATAACTACACTAACAACGTTCATCAGAAAGGCCGCTAATGCTCTCGAACCTAACAAATCTTAGCTGATATTGGCTTGGGTTAGATACATTAAATGAAGAACTAGATCCATTTTGTATTTCTAGGGGCGTGCTTTTTCAATAGATACTGACTTATTTTGAAAGAGCAACTGAATCACATCAGGCTACTCCTAAGTACCTAAAACTGGGTCAAGCGACAAGGAATAAGAAGTAAAAGATACAAAGTAAGAGGCCGGAGCTAGGAAATCTAATTTAACTTAAGACGATTGCCTCCATGCTTAATTACTCATACAATGAAACCTCAGCAAAGTAATGAAGATGGGTTAAAAACTAGCAATTACTTCTCTGGTTGGATTACTACGTGAGTCAGGTGGAGGTCAAGGAGGGTTATGACGACATCTGATCAGCTAAGATTAGCAATGACGCATCGCGGGCTAGGCTTGCGGTCACATCGGTCACCATCCTAGATTTAACAAACAATAGCACTATGATAACTATCGCGACAAAATGATAAAATCACACTCACTCACTCAATCTTTATTGCACTCTAGAGATTCATTGCCTATATAAATAGAAGACAAGCGTGCCAGCCAAGACAACGACCGTATTAGTAAATATTAGATATGTATTAATATAATAATATTTCATAAGCATCTGGGAACAATCGTTTAACTGTTAATACATAACATTTCCGAAGTGATTTTGTGATAGTATTTCAAGTATGTACTACTATGTATGTATGTGTTTGGTTAACTTGCTTGTTAACCAAAGCCATAAAAATAATACCTATCAAATAACGTAGCTCAATAAGGTAGACACTTAGATATAAATTTAAAAACCATCCAAAAAAATTGTCTTTGAAAGTTCTTTTCCCGCTTTATAACTCGAGCGGATATTCTATAGATAGAATGCAGTAACCGTCTCAAAGCTGCGCTATTTTGTGGCTGCACAGTCTGCATTCTATTGAAAGGAACCGGCTCAGGCTTTCACGCGGCGGAACAGGGCTCTTTCTTACCTCCTGTCTCGCGTAGGGGCGATTCTATTGAGTGTCAGATGGTACGACCTTAGTGAACACTGTGAACAGTGCGCTGCCACTGCCGCTGCCAGCTTTCCAAACAAATGTGGCTGTTGTATTAAATATGGTGTTTAACATAATACTTACGTCTATCAGGTGATATTGGTTTTTGCGTTAATTAAAAATAAAGCATTTTGCTAAAAGCCGTATAAATCCGTGGCTTTTAATTGTAAATTACGACGTGGCACGTCCTCTACTTTTTGGGTTACAGTGTTCATAAAACGCGTGTCACTTTTCCCGCCCAGTCAAATTGACTCACAGGACTAAAATCACTTTACGATCTGTTCCCTTTTACGATGTGCAGAAACCCAGTTAAACTCGAGTTTTATTTGTTTCAAAGCGAGTTACCCTGTTATTTTTACAATTTCGCCTCTGTTCACGTAATAGAGGAAAGCTGTGAAACTGCAGTTACGTTTTTTACGACAAGGAAAACACCCAAAAGCGAAGCAAGTGATATTGTATTGTTCACTAATTACTAAGTCATCAAAGCTTCTGTTCTTGAGACTTGCGTAAGCTTATGTAAGATCTGTTAACACTATGGAGGAATTAATTATACATTCATAATAATTCTATCTATTGTACTACTCGTATACGGCTATTTTTGAAATGAAGTGATTAATTGAGGAACGTTATGTGTAAGCCCTGTATGTGTTTTAGTTTCGCGGTGTATGAATTCAGATAATAAAGTAACTATATATGTAAAATAATGCAGAGATTTCAATGGAATACTTTAAAAAACTTTTTTTAAACTTTCCTGTTAAATAATATTTATTTCCAATTCACATTCTTGTAATTTTTTTTATTGACGGTTAAATCTGAGCAGGTAAAAAATAAGTGGGTAATTTTTTGGGGATACAGGAAAAATACAGATTATTTTGGATTATGATGCGCCTTATTATAGATGTTATTTTCGAATTGTTTTTGTGTGCGCAGGTGTGAAGTAACGAATATTAATTTGTGTTGTATTGTCTTGTTCGTGTATGTTTAAATGTAAAACAAGTTGCATTGAAATCAATGTACGTACTTACTTAACATTATTACCGGCAGCACATTTGTCAACTGCGTTAATGAATATTCAATTTCGTAAATAGGCACGCTTTTTGTTTTAGAAACACTCTTTGACTCGCCAGAAACATCGTTTAGAGCAGAAACATGAAATATTCACAAGTTCCTTTGTCTTTTAAAATTGTGAAACTCCACAAAGAACATGAACATTTTACAATATGAAAAGATTTTTTGTGACTGTCATAAAGTTATCTGAATTAGCTAAGGGACTTAGGTGGAAGTTCGTTGTCTACAAAGTTCTGTTGAATTATGCAGAGAAAACGTCCCTTTGTTTTTTTGACAACATTGCGATTAAATTCTTTAGAAGTTACACGTGTTATGAAAGAATTATTTAAGTTAGGCAACATGAATCGAGAGACTAAAAAAATATGCCAAGTTGCGAGCATTAAATATGAATAAAATACATAAATAATATAACCATCCCCATTTTTCGTAAGGTTTTTAGGAACATGTTACGGAACCAATAGCAGAAGATTATTAATATTTATTGTCATATCCTTATAAGCTTACGAGTATTAATGAATAATATGACTATACTATTCTGTGTATATGCGTGCTACCTTTCACATCATCGTCATTCATTCATTCATTCGGAAGTATTACTTAGTTACTATTATGAAAACCGTAATTACAAATTGCGTCGTGATTTCATAAATTGCTTCGTTTTCAATAAATTTGGAATCATTTCGATAGGCGTTTGTATCCGTAGAAACCACAACGACGTATATTAACTATCAAATGCGAAGTGAAAACGAACTTTCATTAAGTAGGTACTTCATGTAATTTCTAATTTCATAAAAAACCAGAATGTACTTGAATCTTACTCTACGACGGCAATTTGACATCATAATACCTACCATCCTACTAAATAATTAATAAAAACGTGAAAATAGGTAATTCACGTTGATTCAACTGAAGAGATTTTAATAAAAAGTGTTATGTATTTAGTTAGTTATACAGTTGAACGTGTGAAAAAACGTAGGCAATAGGCCACTTTTTATCCTAATAGACCCACAGGATCAGAATAAATTCCCGAAATCTCAACCTTTAGGTCCATAAATATCAAATTTTACACGGCCCGGCCGTTTTATGAAGCTTTAATGAAGAGCACGTTGTAATATTAGGGAATTCCCACGGGAATTTTCAGGAGAACCTGCAATATCAATCCGTTTGCTAGATCTAACGTGAGCAAAGCTGCGAGTAAATGCCAATACTCAATTAAGTGAAGCCGATAGAATTTGCTATACGGTTGCCATTTTCAAATTTGAAAACTCTAACCATTTCGTATTAGTCCGGATTTTTAGTCTCTTTATCCATTAGATGACAAAGTCCCGCCGATGCCGTCTTTGCTTAATCGAATAAAATAAACACTAGTTATCTGTAACATAAAATAAGAGGAACTTAATAGTGACTGGTGAAATACGGGGTTAATATTCAAAATGCTACTGTAAAGCGTAGCTGAAGGTGCATTATAGTGTACGACGTTTCCCTTCAGACAAAAATGCAGACATACCCGGGAAATCCGAGCAAATGGTAACCTTACGTATGAAGCTTTTAAAAATCAATGGGGCTGAAAAACATTTGTTTTTGGAGCTCATTAAGCCAATTACGATGTTAAACCATTAGGGTATCCGTCATTGGGGAACTCTGAAACTCATTTAAGTAAAAACAACTCATCAAAGCAGATAATGGTGTGAGAGTTTAGTCCGCTTTCACAATCCGGAACTAATCGGGAGTGAATGAATGGATGAACCTTGAGCAAAGTTCAGCGCTCCCATGCCGAGATAATACAGGTGCATACCATACATTAACGTTTCTTACATATTTTTTTTTCAATATTTAATAAGTTAGGTTTTTTTTCCTAGACAGGAACTCTCGTTCAGGAAGAAAACAAATGTGATAAGTACCTATTTAAATATCAAATATAAAATAGGATAATCTCGGAATCAACGCCGGTGCCGTAATTATAAATTGATCGGTATAATTTATAATTACGGCACTGGCACTAATTTAAAAGCATTGTTAAGTAGGTACGTCATTAGGTCATTATGAACGTTTGTCAAATAACAATTTGTCAGATATTATGTAAGTAGGTAAGTGTACCGTTGCTTATTGTTTATTATTCAACATCTGTTTAACCATATGATAAAACAAAGATAACCGAGTTAAGCATTTTTGTAAAAGCACTTTTTCTGCGCAGTGTGATGTTTTAGTACAATTAGGAATGCTTTAATTTGTTGGGTACGAAACGTTGCTTTTAAACTTGGTAGACAGTAGGTATACTGAGCCACGAGATGATAAACAAAAACTGTGGTTCCCGTGTTCTGTTTTGTAATTAAATTCATACGTGTGTGAGTGTGTACGGTGTGGAGTGCTAAGTTTACTACATTAGACTGTTTGCATATAGTTTTATGATTATGACTTACTAAAAGATCTATTAAATATAGATGCTTATTAAGCAAACATGTCCCGGTCAAGGCAGAGGCGGAATATTGGCCTCGATACCCCTTAGTCTATCCATATTTTATTTATTAAGTTACATTAGTAGAAACAAATTTCTCACATTTATTAATAATAAAAAAGTTAACGAGCGAAAACTCGTACAGATGTACCCGAAAAATGTCCCCAAAAAATGACAGTGTTATTGCATTTTTTTCATACACTCAGTATGGGCGTAACAAAACTGACTCATAAAATTTTGGTATGAAAAAATGGGGACATTTTTTAAACTACTTATCCATTGTGTTCTTGATTCTGAGTGGGAAAAGCCATATTTTTTCCAAAATTGAAAAAATAAATAAATGGGTAGGTACATCTGTACATGAAAACGCCCTACCACTAAAGCTTTATTTAAATTTTTAAAACTTTAAGTATAGATGAGAATGAAGATTATTTCACTGGTAACTGGCCTTGAAAAGATCTAGAGAATAGGCCTAGATTGCATCATCTCGATATTAAGGCGTTATAGTTTTAGATTTTAGAATCACTAATATTTATAAGCTCCATTTATCGCATTTGATATGGAAATACGAAAAATTAAACGATTCATTTTGCTTTAGGTAGATAATATGGTAAAATGTGTTATGAATAATAATTATGATGTAGGTAAAATGATACCTAGATAACTATATCCAAGTGCTACGAGCTACATTTATAAGTCACTTCAACAGGCTAGACGACTAAAAAAAACTGTTAAGTCCGTCAGTTAGATATTTAGATTTGTCACTAAACTGCGATACCCTAATTATTATATAAGAAATATATATTGACTACTATACTATATAATATAGTGACTACCGTATATTGAGGTAAACCTAGACAGCTCCTTATACGCAGCTAGGAATTAGCCTACTAGGTATAAAGCTCACATACTGTTTGATTATGCAGGAGCATGTGTTCCTAACGAAGGCAGTAAGCCAAGTGGATATAGAATTTAAGACGAGCACGGATAGTAAACAAAGTTGGTTTATTTGTTTTTCATATTACAAGAGTTAAAATTGTCGCGTTTGTGAACTCGCGTGGCCGTGCAGTAAGGCCACGGTTATTAGCGTATATCTAACAAAAAGCGCAGAGGCTGTTAACGTAAACAGCCGCGTTTGTAAAATAAGTAGATTGTGACTTGTCCTCGATTTACATAATGCCCTTTTTTCGTGTTCTATGACGTTCATTACACAAATATAATGTCTACCGCCATAAGAATATCTAGATCTACTTTTTTAAAGCGTTTCTAAACCTGTCTTAATAGATTACTAAATAAATAAATTACCTGAGATTGATATTGTTAATATGAATCATCCTACGGAATGCTTTGATGCACGAACTAACGTGCTAAGTACGTACAATCTTCATACGGCTTTTAGAATCATGTCGTAAGCTCAGGTAAATCACGTTAGTCATTGTGAAAAGAACATAATCATTACTAATGATATCCTATTTGTGAGATAACCTTTGAGAATTAATAAACAAAGGTGTTTAAAATGTTAATTAGTCATCCTAAATGTCAGGTCAACTGGTATCTATTTGGGTGAGTATAATTAATTTAAATAAATTACTTTTTAGTCCTAAAGATGCTTTGATTATTTAAAAAAATTAAAATTAAATCAGCCTTTTGTTTACAATAAAACTTATGAAATAAAATAGCGGTATGTAACTTCGATACTGGTAGGTAAGATAACTGAACTATTTGTTGAAAAGATAAATTACGTACTTTAATAAAAAAAATATAATAATATTATAATGTTAGGCAGCAAAAAAGATATCATACTTATTAAAACAAAGATGCAATAATTGAAGATGCAACGAAACAATGCATAGTAAACATACCTTACAACGAATCCAAAATTATATGCACAAAGGAAGGTTAAACCCTGATCACTGATTTAGTTCAACTGGACTTGTCTGATGCACTTCCGTTGTATCAACAAAAAAATGACTTTTCACTGACGGTTTATCGATTTGTTTTATTTAATTTTATCAGTAAACGAACGTCGCGTTCACTTGGATGAGGACCCGGCACGGAACTGAAGTTATTTTGTCGACGCCGTTCCCGATACTAGTTGACAGCGTTTCTTCCGACACATTTTAATGAGACACGATGCATTGCTGGTCTACGTATATCTATTTGATTGATTTCGAAGGAACGCACCAATGAATTGTTAAATTTTACGTATATCCACACTTTTCTACGATGTTAGGTAGAGTAAGTAAACGTCAATTTCGAAGATCGTGGTCTGGTAGGATTTCAAGCATGAGAACTCGATTCACGAATAGGATTATGTTGGGAAATTGATAAAGGTATATTTCATCTTTTTCGGAAGTAGAAATAAAGTTTTAAGAAAATATTTATCCTCAAGATGGGTTTATACGTTTTAAAATTTTATCATTTTGAATAATCCATAAAAACCAATCTTAGCTAAACAACAGGTACAGAAGGATCGGTTGGAAAAGATTATAAGGAAAATAATATTTTACTGTGATTTAGGTGCAATTTTATACGATAGATAACCCGCTTGCCGCGGTTATCTTATGCAGTTTTACTACCTACCTATCCGCGAGCTCGCATTATAACCTGTCTGGTCTGTGATTTACCGTATCACCCAGATTCTTCAACATACCTATTCCTTTTCCTACACAACAAAATTAATCGCTTTTTACCTTTAGGTGCAACAAGTCTAAGAATCAACAAAAATCATTACTTAGCTGAAATCAAATTACTGCCATGTTTTGATTGTGCAGCATTCTATGTAACTCATCCATACACGTCGTTGACATGTGATATGTATGTCTTTCTGCTTGTTCATCGGAATATGGACTTGATTAGCACCTGGCATTGTCTTCGTAGTGCCTCGTGAGAAATAATGCACGACAACAAACATTTTAAGTGCAGTGTTGCAAGCGTCAGGGCTTTGATGTTTTAAACAATTTGAATGTACCATTTTGAGAATCTACGAGTCCGCTTTAGGAATGTTGGTTTCCAAAAGATTTTTCAGTTTTTACTATAAAACTGAACAAGCATTAATACACTCGCGCGTCAAGTTTTCATTCTATCTATAGGTTGTTGGGAGATTTATCATGACTGTTATTTAAAACCATAGATAGTTCAACTTACATTTTTAACCACAACCACATGACGTACATTTGAGCCATTGATTTCTGACTTAGCATAGAATGTTTAGTGTCTACAATGAATTTCCTTGCAGGCAATGCGACGCAATTGTGATGTATGCTGTGAAAAGTGTTCACAGCGGGTTACGATTCAGTTGGTCCGATTTTATTTACTTAGGTGGCTGACGGATAAGTAATAACTAGATTTATTATGAATCTTTGCATACTATATTTCATAATTTAAAGCTCAGTAGTTTTAAAGATGAAGTCAACTAAAATATTTACATTAAACGTCCGATTTTGGCCCCCAGAAATTAATAAATTACGTAACCATATTTTAATTTAATCTGTCGAGTAAATTTGAAGTTAACAAGTTATGATAGACGCAATAAAACACTCGAGTAATCCTTTAAGGATTTCGTTTTTCTTTTTAAAGCACGGGACCTTAAAAATGTGCTGTTCTAGCAAATCAAGTTTCTATTTTTAGGTAGAATGAAGATCAATACAGTTTTTGTGATAGCTCAATAGCCTAAAGGCCGTTAAATTGGCCAGTAAATCTTTGTTCTTTACTAATATGGTATTGTATAATCGCTATCTGTACCAATATAAATCATGGGAAGTACAAATTTGTCTATTTAATTATTTTTTTCTACGGAATTAAGGCCTTAATAATATCTTGCTCGAATTTGAGGTCTATTAACTAACTTTCAGAGTACTATGAATAAAATGAATTACCGAAAGTAAGCGTACGAGCATTCATCACTCTCCCAATAGTTGCTAAGTGAGAACAGGGTGCCATCATGGGTATTAGCGCCAGGACATGGAGTGAACGAATCTTTTGAGAAAAAAAAATACATTGTGAGTAAAATCGCGAGTGAAAGCTGGTTTTATATCACTATCTATTGGATCCCCGGTTGATACTCATTTCATTCAATAAAGAACAAATTGCATCGACGCCATTCGATTGCGTCGGAACAATAATCCCTAGTCTATTTCGTTTAGGTACCGACACAAACAATATAATATGTACTCGTATATTTCTGAGAGAAAAGGCCGCGAGGAAATAAAGCTTCAGTGCAGTCCTCCATTAAGTGGGGGTCACTTCCTGGAGTGGGGGAGCGGACAGGAATCCGATTACCTATCGCCTGTGCTTACTCTTCCGTTCAGGCTTAACTCTGTTACAAATAGTTGAGAAAACAAAACACCTATTAGTGAAGTATCGGGGCCACTGCGTCAGTAAGTGGTTTTATTTTCTTTGGGGCCAATGTTCGGCGTAGGTTTATTACATCCAATATTTAATTAAGTAAATTTATAACACAAGCGATAACAAATCATAAAATGTGAAGTATACTCCCTTATATGAAATGAGCCGTTGCTAGTACACACACATCTGCTACGCAACAGTATTAACACCTGTGTCACGGTTTAACGAACGCCAACTGCGTTGAAAATACATATTCTGGAAACGCCAAGTAAGACGAGAAATAACGTGGACTATGCCTTAAAAAACTTAAGGAGAAGAAGTAGTTTCGTATGAATAAATCAAGCAACAAAAATAGCTTCGAACTGAAAAGACTTTGGGCTCAATCCATTTCCTATGCAAATTTCGAGATTGGCTACAAAATTACTCGTAGATATTTTCTTTACTCGCTGTTCTTGTTCTGTCTTTGGCGGAATAAATATTATCTGACACATTTATTATGAAAATGAAACAGCTTTTATTCCAGATGAGCTCATAAAGACAGAAGATTTATTGTATGCGAGCGACAGTACATTTCAACGGATACAATTTCTTATCGTCATCATTACAATGTTACTTTTTTGTGAGAATTTCTTTTGAAAAAGTAAGAAGTAAGTAAATACGCAGTTTGATTATAAAAATCATTGCATAGATTATTAATAATAAATAAAAAACAAAGAAAAAATATGCATCATACCTCAAACCAAGCATGATTATTACGAGTAGGTACCTACATACTGACGCCGTAAGTGATAGACTAGAAAAAATGGAATTACTTTTAGCATGTAGTTATCATCTTACACCGACGGTCTGTTATTTGCCTGCTAAAAGTTCGTGTATCTTTTTGCGTGTCGGTATTTTTTTTTCGGGAAGGGTACGTTTTTCTTGTTCACTAAACGGAAGCAACCGAAACCCCACGCAATTGTTTTTTACGCGCTCATCCGTCCATAGCACATGCAAAATATGGGTTTCCGTTTACGGCTTTATTCTTTTTTCGACAAAAAGTTTTATATTTATCGTCCATTATAAAACAGTAGGAGTTGTAT
Organism: Choristoneura rosaceana; assembly: GCA_037349165.1. Classification (NCBI taxonomy): domain Eukaryota; kingdom Metazoa; phylum Arthropoda; class Insecta; order Lepidoptera; family Tortricidae; genus Choristoneura; species Choristoneura rosaceana. Next base: position 9,100,693 of record JAZBNJ010000026.1, read on the forward strand.
ACATTGTGGTAGTAAACAGAGAGTGTGGTCTACTCGTGACTAGGTACTGCTATTGCTTATTCTATGATTTCGGTACAAACGAAACAAAAAAAAATGTGCTCAACGATATCAAATCTTATTTCCAATGAGGAAGCTACGAAATTTTTCGACAATACAATACAATACAATGACTCTTTATTGTACACCAGAAATAGTATAAGCGATATAGAAAACAGGTACACAGAAAAAATTACAAGGTATTTTCATGCTACAATATAATTTGTCGTATATATCGGATTTATAATGTTCTGCAGACTTTTGCAGCCTACTCCGACTCCATTATTATGCTGTGTAAAGGAAATTACAACAACGCAACTTTCATTTAATTTAATACGTGACCCGCAAACTTAAAATCTTTGCGACGTACGTCTCTCCAGGGAATAAGTCTGATAAAGTATTTTGCGTCACGGTCCACAGTCATAAAAGAATCACGAAACTTGGCGTTCACATTACATATAGTGAAGATACCTAGGTAGTAAAGTATCTTAAGTACCGACAACGAGGTCCTTGACCGTTCAAGGTTGCCATTTATATACGTATGTTACTACATAGCGTGAAGCGATTATTCAGTTTTATATTTGGACTAGCTATGTTATTGTTTGGCCACAATTAGGCCGACCCACGCGACGCGCGCGGTGCATTGGCGTCGGCGGAATCTAATAAGGAAACTGCAATGAGCTGTTTAATTTTAATGCATTGCAAGTGCATTTTTATTACGTACAAGATAAGATACTTCATTTATTGTCACTGAGGTTATTATCCTAGGTTTTTTTTTCTGTAAGTACATAATATTATCAGAGGGTATCATCTCATCTTGGCCTATATTTTTATAGTATTTTTTCACTACTAAATACCTAAATTAAATGAAATCACATTTTTAAAGTAGAAATCTAAATAAAATATGGCAACAATACTTCGCATCGCACGATTACGATCTCAATTTGTTTTTCTTTTAGTTATTGATAAAGTTTTCAACATTTAATTCTCTCGGACTCTATCAACCTGGAACTAATCCGCTCTAAAGTGACATTCGAAAGACGGCTGTACATAAATACATTTAAATGGCTAAAAAACAATTAAACTTATTACCGAGCCACACACTAATTAGTGTGCAGACCTCTAACACAGCCACAAGTGGTTACTCAACGTCTCTTACGAGCATGGTGTTACAGCCCCTGACATAATGGTCCTTAAACCGGCTCTAACGACGCCTATTTATTGTGAAATGTTGCGTAACTACCCATAAAGTTCTTTTTTCACAAAAAATGCAGCGAAACTAGACCTGAGTCATGCCTTACTCTACATTTTGCCTTCATCACGTATTAAATGAAGGAAAAAAAAGTTGTCTAGAACCATTTTAGTTACGGTTTTAGATTCCGAATATCTTGCAACCAATGGCAATACTTCACCTTGGTTTATCAGGACACAGATTATTTTCAGAGAGAACGTGAAAAATACAATAAAGTTTAAAAATAATGATATAGGTACAGTCAGTATCAAAAGTAGCGGATCACTTTTTTACACTGTCGTATTGACAATCTTGCATGGCATTTAAGTACGTGGCTGTAAAACGACAAATAGTAACATATAATATCATTGCGACAAAATACGAAAGTGTGAAGCTACTTTTGATGCTGACTGCACTCGTACGAATTAATTGATATTGAATTGATATAATTTGATTTTACGTGGATTTTACATTGAAACTATTAATTATTATTATTATATAAATTATCAGGCAGGCAGTTGCTAGCAACTGATAGGTGCCTGTATCTAGCTGTTCCTTGGTCAAGTATTCTTAGTATTATTAATGTGACTGTGAATGTGAATTAGACGAACTTTTTGATGAAATTGTATTTTTTTATTGAAATTAAGTAGTTTCACTTAGATTAGGTTAATTTTACAAATATCCATCCTGTAAATTTGATAATTACTGAGAAAATTTCATTACAGAAATACAACAAAAAAAAAATTAAAAAGAAAAAATATACTCTTCTCAAACTTTGAAGTGATTTGTTAAATACCTTAATATTAATTGCTGTTGTTAGCAATACGCATGCGCCACAAAATGTAAGTTTTTTTTTCGAAAAAGATTATTCGCATGTCCTGTGGTTTTAGGTAACGCACTAGATAACATTTCTGTTTAAAACAAATTTTGTTACATACTCGTATCTGATGATATAAAAAATTGATGTCAGTTGTTTTCATTCTCACAGTAAGTTATAATCGCCTTCAAAATCTACCTGTATCAAAGTAATTTAGAGTTAGATTATTATACCGTTAGCGTCCCTTCCAAATGATGACGTTCAAATGTTTTTTGTTCGTTTATTCGACCCATTTCCAAGAGCACGTCCCCGTAACTACAAAGTTCTCATCGCCTCGCTGTAACGAAACAGAATTAGGGGACAGCCTACTCATTATTTGCAACAGCGAGGTTAAAACCCACACATCCCTACTAATATCATAAATGCGACAGTAACTGTCTGTCTACCTGTCTGTCTATGTTATGCTTTCACGTCGAAACCACTGAACCGATTTTGATGAAATTTGGTATGTAGGTAGTTTGAGCCCTAAGGAACAACAGAGGATACCTTTTATTTCAGTAGATCGCCACCGCGCGATAACCTAGATCCGCGCAGACGTAGTCGTGGGCATAATTCAGCACGACTCCTTAACCGAGTGAAACGTATTCCCACTGCCAGTTAACACAGCATATTGCGAATGAAATGAATAAAGTTGTCTATAGTGTGTTGGCTGTTCCTTGTCCAACTATGGGCTGTTGCATGATACACCTGCCGCTCCCGGCCTATTATTATTTACCACAAACTGCATCCAGCCTGTTCTACCCACCATTATTACACCGCTATCCCCCGTACTGCATTCGATTTATTTTACTGCAGATTATTAAGACTCAAGTCAGTTGCAATGCAGAGTAATGCTTGATGGACAATTTCTTAGTAAGCGATAAATGATGGACCTCGACACATCACAAAGATTAGTTTTTTTAGATAAGTACATTACATGTTTTTGTTTTTTGTCCATGTTTAACCATTATGTATCGTTTAACTTAATAATAAAATTATTTTAATTTGAAGGCAAATTCGTTTTTAATAACTTAATAGACAACGAAAGTTTTTATTCAAATGAACCATTGAGATTAAAGCAACTGCGTGTTATTGAATCCAAGTGACGTAAAGCTGTTAGCACGGACATCAAAGCATGAAAGAAATCATAGACTATTAATTAAAACAGTGGAACTAATTTGATAATTATGAGCGGCTCTCAAGTCTCGTAATGACGTGGCTGCCGTGACGGGAACACTTAAAATAGTCAGTGTTCGCCGTAAAATGTCCACCGACTTTCCCGAAATAACGTCCGGGCAAGGAACTAAAACGCTTTCTCTCACGAAGATTTTAAAAGAAATGTCTCACGGTATTAAACATTCTCACAGCTTAGAATTGCCGTGTTAACAGCCCAATATCGATCTACAGATCTCACAGAACTAGTACTTAATATCAGGAGTAGAAGCGTGCTAAAGGGTGAGGCGTCTACACGTTTGTATGGCTAAAAAGCCATGTACTATCTGTTTCTCGGCTCAGTCTGTAATATGTAAAGAGCTGCTCTATGTATTAGTTAAAAATTTTGGCTATTTCTTGCAGTGATAATACTTCAAAAAGGTTCATAATTTTGAAAACCAAAAAACGCTTGCATATTAATAGCAGAAGAGGGAAAAAAGTAGCGACATCTAATCTAGAAGAAAATACAAGCGATATCATTTCTATTCCCGACGATCTACGAGTATTCCATATCCAATGAAAAAAGAAATACTTACTCGTTCAATGATATAAGATAATAGTCACAAATATGTTACAGCAAAATATAAGTCCTATTTGTCTCTGTCTGGCAAAGACAGTGTCAAAGTTGGAGAGCAAGACAACATGATGTTACGTTAGCATAAATAAGGAATGATTCTAAGGGCTTAATTACTAGACGCTTACCTACCACTTGTTACCTATGGTTTGTTTTACATTTTATGAAACTCGATGTTCTTGAAATCAAATAAAAATTAATAAAATCAAATGCAAAGCTGCAAATTCTTAGATCTTTCTATTAGGCTATAACATAATTAAGCTTGATTGCTTTTCTTAGCTGTGAAATCAATTAGAGTTCTACCAAGTGCTTTGTAATATGAATGTGCAAATTTAAATGTGAGTATTTTAAGCGTAACGAGCATCTTCAATTATATGAGAAAATGTAAGGAAAAGAAGCGGACGTGATAAATACATCAAAGGTGAAGCACACAAAGAGAACAATTTCATTTTTTGTACCTTCAAGCAATAAGAGCACTGCCGGTAAGTAAGTAAATAATTGCCTTCTCATGATAGGAAACGAATTATGGCTCAATCTTACTGGTTATTAGTTTGATGACTTGCCGTGGTTTTTTTAATATCACATGGTAATAGTTTATGATTGTGTGACTCGCGTGACCGTGCGTGTGCGCCGTAACGGCATCTTAAAGGGTATTCAAAAACCGAAGCAGATAAATACTTCTACAGTGGCTTGGCTCCACAATAACTTAGTTTTCGCCTGATTGCTTACATTTTCAACCCTATAGCTTACCGTTCTTAATCACCCTTCCTTCATTCGCTACTTTAAGGTGCCTTTTGTGACTTAAGTTGTTTTTACGCCACATCTCTGTTCTACGTTGAACAAGAACTTATATTGTTAGAATTACGATTATAGCTAATATTCATTATTTATCGGTACATAATCACGAACTACTTATCGCTAAAATTACCTACCTTAACGCTTCGACCACGAGTCAACTGATGACTGACAATCGGCGAAAGTTTAAGAGACAAGGATCATGATTGTTCCGATGCACTACATCAATAACAAAGTAGAGCACGAAAGCAGGAGTATTTAATTTAGCAATTAAGTGCAGTATAAAATAGCATTTTACTAAGAGTAGTTTTCTTGACGTAACTGCTCTCTCATGGGTTTTATTTATGCAACATGTGATTACATTTAGCCATTTTTTACGAGGTCTTTCGAGTGGGCATTTTGGTAATATCAAGGGTTTTTAAGCAAATACAGCCAACTGCAAAATGCAAAAACAAAAATTTTAATGATGCTGTCGCTTACTTTAATTTAATGATCGGATAACTATTTTGAAACAGATTCTTGATTTCATAAACTTGATATACCTGTAGCTAGTTCATTTCAGACTTTATCGTTCACAGATAGTTAAAAAAATAAAGATAGGTACGCAGCTCAGGTAAGTAAACCAAATGTTAAGATCGAGACTCAAGAAGTTGAGTAAAAATAGTTGAGCGCTTACGTGTCACGATAATAATATGCATGCGTCGTCTATCTATGCAGTAACTAAACGTTTAAATTAATGGGTGTGTGAGTGAACCTCAGGTGCGGGGAAAAGCCTTAGCAAAGTTCACTGCTCCTTCGCACGCTTACCACCTTCATTGTTAAAGTCACTCTAATCCATCGGAACAAGGTCGACTTTAAAGCAACTACTTTACCACCGAATCCCAACTAATAGTGTATAATTATTGATTTAAGCACATAGGCCACCTTCGAAGCCAAATAGGCGATAAAATGCTGTAATAAACAATATTACCGAGCAATAAATTGGACCTAATTTAAATTGCAGGTCAACTATAAAAATTGTAAAGGTTATTCAGCAATTGCAAAGATAATTAAGCGTTAGAAAAACGAGGGCGACATTTCGACTTGCTTACGCATTCAGTTTTGTCGAGTGATTTCACGGCTACGTGTCGAAACAGCATAAATTTGACATGACAGAATTCCAGTTGGTCGAATGTCATACGGCACGGGCATCGTACCGGTGTGCGGCGCGCAATATGTCGCATGTCGTCGACATTCGGCGTTGCACGACCCACCTGTTAAACCAGTACGTTACGACTGCTCACGCATATATTTGAGGATCAATATCTTTGTAATGACGACACCCCGAATTTTATACCTGACACAAGGTAGGTACTTAAGTCACAGCAAAAAAAAATTTGTGTAAGTATTTCATTCAACTGGTCATTAAAATGTGGTCACACTAACGGGTTGACCGTTGTTGCTTATAGTAAAGCTTAGAAAAGCCAGAATGGTTATACGAGGGTCACACTGAAAGTTTCGGGAATAGATAAAAGTATGCAGGTAAATTGGATAAAACTATTTTTATTATTTCTGAAAGTATTCGCCCTTATATTTTATGCACTTTTCCATGCGTTTAAACCAGTCTTTAAAGCACTTATTGAACGCTTAAGTAGGGGTCGATAAAATGGCCTTTTAAAGGCGTCCACTGCTTCTTCCAGCGTCTGAAACCGCTGACCAGGCAACTTATCCTTGATTTTGGGGAATGTGAAAAAGTCATTGGGGCTTAAGTCGGGGCTGTACGGAGGATGGTCGAGGAGTTCGACGTTTTTACCGTTCAGATACTCATTTGTTTTCCGAGCGGTGTGGGAGCTAGCATTTTCGTGGTGAAGGACGATGCGGCGATTAGGGTTATTTTTTCGGAGTTAATCAAAGATACTTGGCAAACAAATAGTTGTGTACCAATAGGCATTAACCGTTCCACGATCTTCGAAAGGAATAGTACCTACATGACCCGATTTGGAGACAAACTTGGCCACCATCTTCTTGGCCGTGCTGCGAGAGCGAATAACTTTTGTCGGCTTGAGCTCATCTTCGTAGACCCATATTCGAGACGGGTTTTTAGATTCAGGCTCATATGCATATATACACGACTCGTCACCCGATACGACACTAAAAACTGCATTTGAGCCTCCTCCGTTGAATTTATTCAAAGTTTTGCGGCGCCAATTGACACGAGTCGCTTTTTGCTCGTCAGATAATAAATGAGGGATCCAGCGGGAAAACAACTTTTACACGCCTAATTCTTCCCGTAAAATAATTTGTATCTGACTCATTCTAATACCCAAGCACTTTTGAATTTCCCAGTATGTCACATGCCGGTCTTCTTTTATCAGTTGACGCACAGCATCGATGTTTTCTTGAGTGACGGCCGATTTTGGTCGACCCTCACGCACATCGTCCGTGAGTGATACACGGTTGCGTTTAAAATCTGAATACCACCTGTATATTGTAGTCTTTGAAGGTGCTTCATTACCAAAAGCAGCAATCATCCGGTCTCCACATTTTTTTTGTGTTAATCCACTTTTAAAATCGTAATAAATCATAGCTCTTAAGTTTTCACGGGACAATTCCATTTTCATCAGCGACTCGACGACTTCAAAAAACAATTGAAACCGAACCATTACTTATTTTTTCTATGTGGCTAGTGGGTTAAGATACTGAAACTTTAGAGATTATAAAATGGTATAATATGTGCCAAAATTAAGTTTCTAAGTTTTGGATTCCCGATACTTTCAGTGCAGCCCTCGTAAAGGCGGAAAGTTGCGAATGCGAAACCGCTAATAGCCCGTAGAAACGAGAAATTCCACGTCTTTGTATTTTAAGTATTTGATAATACAGTAGATATTAAGTTAACTGTCCATTAAGGTTTGCTGGGCTTAATGCGGACGTTGGTTTTTAAGAAAGATTGATTCAAATAGATGTATTGGTCGGTAATAAATAGAGACTCGCTGGTACTTAATTTTTTTCTTATCTAAATAACATTTTTTAAAATAAGTAAAACAAATTTGGAACAACTGATTTGTTTGATATTATGCGGCTAACAGAATTCGGCTTAAGATAGTTAGGCAGGTAATATCTTGCTTTTTGTTTGAGCTAATTCTGCAGTGCGTGCTGCTTGTTTGTATTTAGTTGAAACAAAAATATAGGAATCTTTAGTTCAATTAATAGATAGATGGGTCCAGCTTCTGGCTACCCCAAGTGCGGTAGATGAATTTTTAGTTACTTTTAGTGTGACAACAACTGATATTTTGCTCAGTTCCGCGTGGATTTCCTTCCCCGTGGCAACGCTGCAACCCGGTCAGCTAATGGCCGATCCCAATAGAATTAGCGCATTATTTATATTTCCGGCTCCCGCGTTCAGGTGCGTAGGTAATGATCCTCATTTTTCATTTCCCTTAGTAAAAACTTTTAACTTCCTTAAATTTCCTGACAAAGACTTGATTTATTGTTAAAAACCTGAAAGAGTTTATATATTCATTAATTGGGACATTTTATTAAGATTTCATAAAAAAATAAATACAATACAATTCAGCAAGACATCAACCAACAAAACATTTTTGATTGACTTACATTAAATCGCTAAATACCTAACTTTCAACTACAGAAGTAATTTTGAAATATATTTCACACACATATATTTATTTAATTTCATATACTCGATTTTAAACATCAATGAATGATCGTTCATCATCATCATCTCAGCCTACATACGTCCCACTGCTGGGCACAGGCCTCCTCTCGGAACGAGAGGGCTTGGGCCATAGTTCCCACGCGGGCCCAGTGCGGATTGGGAACTTCACACGCACCATTGAATTGCTTTGCAGGTTTGTGCAGGTTTCCTCACGATCACGATGTTTTCCTTCACCGCAAAGCTCGAATCGTCAATGAATGATCGTTGAGTCACGATAATTCATTAATCATAACAGAATGTCCTTGCAAGGGCAAACCGGGCTTGTAAGAAATTCCAACTTTCAAGTTCGTTGGAATTGCAGGGGGCTACTACGAAATTCTAAAATCGAAGTTCGTATCGTACCGTCCCTCTCACTCTCGTATTAAATAATAGTAGCGTCAACGGGACGGTGAGATACGAAGTTTGAATTTTGCACTTCTTATAGAACCTGGCTGCAGGCTGGGTACTACGTAATCGGGGAATTTTGCTGCCTCAACGATTTATAACGTTGTAAATACCAGCAGCATTTTGATATGTCCAGCTAGATAAATTCTACGAACGATGTAGGTACTAACGTTGAAATGTAAAATCGACGTTTCGAAATTATACATCTAGGTACGCAGAAAAATTCCAATTTGAAGAATAGGTACATCAAGAAGTAAAACCGTCCATCCTGAATATTGCCAAAAATGGAATCTTGGAATAATGGCCATTTGTATTTATCTAGAAAAACTAGCCTGTTGCCCGTGACTCCTTTGCATAGAATAATTCATTTATCGCTGTCCCGCGGGAACTATGCGATTTTCTGGGATAACAACTATCCTATGTCCTTCCCCAGGACTCAGATTATCTGTAAGTATACCGAATTTCATCCAAATTTTAAAACTAAAGTTTAGGCGTGAAGAGGTAACACACAAACAAACAAACAGACTTACAACTACACACTAATATTAAAAATGCTAAAGTTTGTAAGTCTGTTTGTTTGTTTGTTACTTCATCACTTCTAAATCATTGGACCGATTTAAATGAAATTCGGTATGCAGATAGTTTCAGTCCCGGAGAAGGACATAGGATAGTTTTTATCCCGGAAAATTGCATAGTTCCCGCGGGATAGTGATAAACTAATTCTACGCGGACGGAGTCGCGGGTAACGGCTAGTTTGTAAATATTATTAGGTTCACCCTGAAATACTTAGTTACGAGCCTACATTTACGTTTTAGTCCTAATTCAGTCTACATCCAATTAATTTTGTATTTAATTTTGCTGCTAAATTATAATAAGCAAAATTTAATTCGGGCGTAATTAAATTACGACGACGGGCAATTTGGTTCTAAATATTTTTCAGCACAATTTCATTTGACAAAATTCAGGACCGTATTCATTTTGGTCCGAAATAAAAGACTCAGTAGGTAGATAAAATATTATGCTATTTGTAAGTATAAATAACGCAGGTAGGGCAGAAGTGCCATTTGTGGCCACTGTACCGTTCATGTCCATTTATTGTTTAAATATACATTTGAAATAAATTTATAAGTAGTAATAAATCATTATAAACTTTATTCGTTTCAGTATAAACTTTTGAAAACTCACTAAACATACAATTTTAATGCTATAACTTTTGAAATATATGACTGCAAATGTCAACTGGCCAAAAACGGGTTTAAGGTGGCCAAAACCGGTACTTCTGCCCTACCTAATATTTATTAAGTATGTGAAGTAAACGAGGTCGAATTTTCATTTACCTAATATAATTCCTCAGTAACAATGGCTTTATAAATGTGTAAGTTCTGCTATTTTGATATCAAAAGGTAGAATTTGAAAGCGCCCACTTTAAACCGACCTTGAGAAGGTGGGTACTCCAATAAATCAAAGCTGACAGATGAACAACACCAAGACCTTTCCAAGTGGATATCGTAAAGATACATCTTCCTACACAATATTATCCCGTAGCTGGGCACAGGGCTCCTTTCAAAATGTGAGGGCTAGGGTTCTATAGTTTTCTGTGCAGCAGGCACTTCACACAAATATTGATGTGCTTTGCAAGTGTGTACAGGTTTCTTTGCGATATGTTTTCTTTCAGCGAAAATCTCATGAAAAATATCAAGGGTAATTTCGCTCATGAATTCCGAAAACTTGGAAGTGCCAGCCCGAGCTCGAACCCATGTTCCTTGACAGGTCATAGGTCAAACAGCTAGGATACCATGGCGTTTAAGTACCTACCTACCTAGGTATACCTAGTCTAGGTACTTTCATGTCGCGACCACTCTTGATTTAAAAAATATTCGGCGATCCCCTGCTTACCTCCACTTACAGTTACGACCCCCTTAAGGGGCAACCGCGATCCCCCAAGGGGTCGCGACCCACAGATTAAAAAACACTGGTCTAGGTCAAAGCTATTTTTACATTGTAGGTACTACCTTGCCGCTGTTACTTCATGTTCAAGCTTTCGTATAAAACTGGCAGATTGACATAGGTACAGTGACAAAGGTATTAAAGTGTAAAGAAGTCTTTGACCTCGACTGTACCACCTTCACTTCACTGTTCTAGATATATTCTTGAGTACCTATATACCAGACAAAACCAGGGAGGCTAGCATAATGGCTACAATTAGCCCGGGTTCTTGTGCCCATTCCGCCACAAGATGTTGGGTAATTAACAGCAAATTACAGTTTTGCTTCTACCATCGCCTTGATTGTTGTTACAAGTTGTTTGTGCGTTAGGCCATTTACCCCTAGATATCGGCACTGAAGAGAAAATTAATTATTTCCTTGATAGGTAGCTGTCAGGATAACAGAGGCAAATAAACAACTCGGTTATAAAGTACGTCTGCGTCGGCTGCTATTTGCCTATTGATACGTGATAATGTAAATGTTTAGTTTCTATATCACTGACAGTAGCTTTATTTGCCTAAGCTTGAAGATTAGACTGTAGACTTGACTCGTAAGTACCTATTCGATTAAAGGTTATGCGATTTTTACACGTCTTTGATCTATGCATTGATGTATATGTACTTACTAGATTACGCCATCCGAACACTCATTGTGTTCCACTGCTTTGCACCTTGCACTGTGCAAAGGACTTTAGTATGACTTTGACATTCATGAGCGGCGGACGAACTAGTTTTTGATTGAGACTCCGAATATAGGCGTGAACCTGCACGTAAGTAACAATTCACTACTCAAGTAAGTAAAATTACATCTTGTACAAGTGATTAAGCAACTAATAATATTGTAATACCACAATAAAAACATTTTTTAAAATAAGACGTAACGCATCGAAGGTTATAAAGTCGTTGACATTACGCCATCTTACAATCATAGACTAAAACGTGCAGACGTTCCCATTCAGAATTGGTTGTAGGTAAAAAATTGTGACTGAACATGAATGACAATTCGTTTAATTGCTTTATTTATACCTGTCATTCTTTTTCCATGTACTAATTTTTATGAACGTCAATATGTCACGCGATACGCATTTTAGTAATAGTTGAAGTATGGTTGAAGTATAAAGTACTACATCCAGTCCTTTCCCTGATCCCTGTAGGAGATGACGTCGTGCGTTTTTCGCTACTGTAAAAACACGGCAAAAAATGACAGCGAAGGTGTCAGTTTTCATAGGTAAGTTTATAGTTAGAGGTAAATGTGTAAGTATAGGTTTTTGTTGTTTTTTTTATTGTATATTATATACACCTACATAGTAAAAATATTATTATAATCACTAATGTTCACATTATTACTAAAATGAACTTACTATGAACAAAACATGATTGAGTTTTAAAATGAGAACATTTTGAATTGTGTCAGTTTCATTCTAAAGGTTTCAATCACATTTCTAGTGCTTCAGCTTTTTTTCAAAACCTCATTCACTATCTGCCTATTTATTAAGATAATTTCTTTCAATTGATTAAAAAAATGCAGTTAAAAGTTTCCGTTTTTTTTTCGAAAATATCTATTTTGCGAGATGCAAAATGATTACGTTTTGTAGGTAAAATAGCTGTGTCACGTCTGCGGTGTATAATCTATATAGCGTTGACGTCTTGTGACAGTTCGGTATTTGAACATATTGTTGACATGAACGTGCGGGTCCATTAGGTCAATGGATCTATGAAAGGATTTCATTCCGAATATTTGATGACCAGATAGCCCAGTGGTTAAAGAACCTGATTAGTGATTACAAAGTTTCCGGGATCGATCCCCGGTCAGGTTTTACTTGGGTGTTTAATATATATTTAAGTACTAGAGTTTACCCGCCGCTTCGCACGCGTACCTAAACTATTTGATCTGGTACAATTGAAATTCCGGGATTTTATAAAATTCCAAAATTTCAAGACTAAGCCCAGCGATTGAAATTTCAAGATTTTATCCCTATCGCGTGAGAATATCGGGATAAAAAGTAGCCTATGTGTTATTCCAGATGTCCAGCTATTTACATACCAAATTTCATTAAAATCTGTTCTGCCGTTTTAGCGTGAAGGAGAAACAAACACGCACGCAAACTTTCGCATTTATAATATTAATAGTAAGTACCTAGGATATATTTATCCGTTGCCCAGTACCCATAATCATGACACAAGCTTTACCAACTTACTTTGGGGCCAGGCCAATTGATGTCAAGTGTCCCCTGTTATTTATTTGTTTAGCAGATCTCTAGCGATCGTCTTCAAAAATACATTATTTAGGTATCCATTAAACAATGGAATATTTTGTCTGTCAATTTAATTGAAATATTATGGACAAATTTCCAGGTGCGTTTAAATCATCTTGGCCTATTACGTCTACCTACAGACCTCCTGTTCTCACGCGGTCTCAGTACGGATTAGTAACTTCAGTCATACAATTAAATTTTTTCGCAGGTTCGTGCAGGTTTCCCCACGATATATAAAACACCTTAAGCGAGTTTAAATATCAAAACCGCCTTTCCTAACAATTTTCAAAATCTTTTAATGAAATATGTTAACGAGCAGGCGTACAAAATTCGCATATTATTATGGAGATAGGATGGAATTAAGTAAGTACAAACAAATACAGTGAAATCGTTAAATGTTTCAAATTAATTTATTAATATCAAAACAAAGTATAGAAACGGGCCTTCATATTCAACCAACTCAAGAGCACTCTTGCCTCCACACCTGTAGGTAATTGCGATAAGATAAGCATTGAAAATTAATAAAATGTATATCACTACACTAAAAAAGAAAGTACCGGTTTTATTTTGATATAAGTATCCGAGAAGACGAAGACCGGATTTGTTATCTTAAGTAAACCCAATCGGTGGAGCGAAGACAGAACTTTAATTAATATGAGAGCCGATCACCCTGACGGTAATTAATTCAGCCTAACGAGCTAGCGCCGTCGACGCCTAACCTAAGAAAGCTATGATAAAATTTCCCCTTTTTAAGCTTTTCTAGATTTTAATTATTCTGGAAAACCAGCTGCACGACAAGAAAAGTTTGTTTTCACCTACAGTTGGAAGTTAAACTTTTACCTATTAAGTTAAAAACCGTTAAACTCAACAACTAGAATTTTTAAGCTAATAAATTAAGGAAAAACATAATTATTATGTGTAATAAGAGTGGAAGTCGCCACGCGGGGCGGCGTGCTTCGCCGGCTCGTGCACCAGCGGGGCTACTACGAAATTCGAAGTTTGTGTCGTTCCGTCCTTCAGACACTTATACTATTTAATACGAGTGTGAGAAGGACAGTAAGATACGTGCTTCGATTTTCGAATTTCGGAGTAGGCCCTCGGAGTCGTCACTCTCCTGCGCACCGCCGCTGACGAGCCCGGTGCTGCTACTCCCACTGCAAGCTGCTGCCATCACTAATGCTGTTCTCGCAGCGAAGAGGAAATTGTGGCATACCTAACTCTTGTGATACAAACCCTTTCCATTTTTTGAATCATGATTTTTGTTTATATACAAAGGGGCTTCCTGGTACAAGTAAGATGTTTACCTACTTAATAGGAAGTCCCAACCCTTAATTTTGTAACAATGTTTTTCGTAAAATAAACATTTTTTTCATTTTTCAGTTTTCATATTGACACGTTTCGTGACTTGACAATAAAACCGTAAAAAGACTATCGAGGGATATCTGCTTGGTTAGTTTGATTTAGATACAAAGTGGATAATCATGTAAAGTTTTTCGTGTGTGCCATCAAGTTTTGAGGAGTTCCCTTCTACAGAGACAACCCTGGCCAGGATGAGTAGGATGTCATTACCGAATTATTGTGTTGCTACCAGATTTACACCAGTACTACTACCTACCATGAGTTTACAGTGACTGTACACGATAGCGACGTCGTAAATTATTTGTATGGAGAAATTGTACAGCGCCTCTACAAATAATTTACGCCGCTACTATAGAGCACAGTCACTGTACTGTCATGGTAGTGGTACAGTTTGCCAAATCTCCAGTCCCTACTTTTATTAGTTTAGCTTGTGCGTTTTCTGATTCAGTTGGTATCGAAATTTCAAGTTTTTAGACCTAGCGACTTGGGCTGTGCATTGATCTATAAGTCAGTTAGTCAGTCGGTTTCTTCTTTTATACATACGAGATAGAAGATAAATAACATCATCTTTAAAAGTTTTTTTTTTACAGTTAAAGGATAAGGATCACAGAGTATTTAAACCAAATTCTCAGATTGTTTTGTTTCTGCCACATTGTTTGTTTTCCCATATTGTTCCGGTTAACGGGTTCCGTCAGTCAAATCCGTCACTCCTGCTTTTATGATTTTTTACCATTATTTGGATCTTCTTGCCCTTGTTGGGTTGTTTCTAGCTATGCAAATGTACAATTGCGATTGCAAAGTAGGTAGGTAAGTAGGGCTTTTATTCCAGCATGGTGCCTATCAGCGGGCAAAAGTCCTATGTATCTGCAAATATAAAAACTCCTACAACTACTAACATAACACCCACAAACCTCATAAAACTTCATTAATTCTAAAGTGGCAAGTTTTTTCTACGAAGGGTGGGCTAACTAAACGTAGCAAAAACATGTCTCGAAGATCGAAGTTAACACAAAAAACATCGGTTGGGATTTTAAAAATCACTTTTATTTTGAGCTGTTAAGCTTTCTGGTGAAGTCGATGAACAGCGTAAGGCAATATATTGAAATAATATCAAGATAATTATGCATCATAACAAGGTACCGCGCTACGCATGCACGCACCTACGTACTACAGGTAAAAAATAATAACTATCTTCTGCTCGAAAACTGGTTCCCAGCGGCGGATGAGGCAGTTCGATACCTAGGTATGTAGGTACATAAACAGGCAGAAGGCAGTTCATTCTGTATATTCCACAGTAAGTATCCTCCAAATTCCAAGACTAGAATCTTACCGTCATTAGTAATCATTTACCGCCGTTCATGCAAATCGACAGAAAGGATGAAAATTTTGTAAAAGAGATGCTAGGTCCTTTAGAGATCGTAATCACTGCACTGCATGCAAAAACCTAAGAGCATTCATAGATTATGCATAAACTAAAATAAAAACTACCTTAACAGCCAGTCAGCACGCTGCGCCGGTATTACCAATAACAAAGTAGCCGATTCCACAAAATCCAAAAGATCAGCTTCTGCGTGCCACTATTTATTATTTTAAGTCAATAATTTCAGTTTTTCACTATTTTCACTCCACGTATCGTCACAATCATGTGACGAAGAGAATAACTTTTCGCGTTGGCGCGAACGGTACGAGTGTACGTAGCGAGACGACGGTCGTTCGTTTCCGACTGCCGTTGCCACAAGCCAACGCCACGCCGCCGCTCGGCTGTGTTCGGCTCTTCGGCTGGTGCAAACCCGAACCAAAAACCCAAACAGTAGATTAAGCTTCTGCAATCAATGAGTTGATACAATACTTTTCCTTTAAGCTGGGTTTTCACAGGTAGGTACATACGTTGCGGGGCTTGAATGATCTATCATACTTAAATATACTTACTTACTGCAGTAGCCCCGTAATCTAGGCTCGGATGATTTTATTCGTATTTGTCAATTTGGCTTTACCCTGCTTCTTGCAAAGGTTCCACGATTGAAGTAAACTTGTGGTGACCGATCGTTTGTCAACAGTGACAAATTGCTGCTGTCATCGGTTCAAAAAAAAAACATGATTTTGTATTGTACTCGTAGATATTGAATCCGACTCGACTAAGGATTTCAGTTTAAAGGTTGGCTTTAAAATAAATATATTTTACCTTTCATTGTTCTCTTTTGTGTTTCTTTTCAGCCATCGAACCATCATGTTAGACGCAGATTGTTCAGAAATAGGCCAATAGCAATAATAACATCATGTGCAGTCGATTTTTTGAAAATAAGTACCAAGTATTAGCATACCGCCGTGCTAGTAGGTAGATACAGGCATTTAAACTATATACTACAACTGGATTTATGTAAGCAATAAAATAAAAATAGTTAACCAAGCACATATCCATTGACGCGCATAAGTGTTTTGTTTATTTTATTGTAGATATTATTTTGACGCTATTTCATGTCACTGCGGTGGTTACAGTTTTTTATTTTCACATGTGTGCATCACTTCAAGCTGCACGTTGACGCAAACTGTTTTTGTTTCGTTTTAGTGCTAATGTTCACATGCACCTCATGCGTGCTATAGCAATTATTTATCACTGCCAACTCTATTAAAATCTTCTTTTAGGTGAGTTATACTTTAAACATTACGCTTGATACCTAAATCAAGTATGTACTGATTTCATTTGCATTTTACTACCTTCTGGTACATTCTATTAAAAGCAAAAAAAACAGCTCTCAAACGGTTCGTTCCTCAGTTTATTAAATATTCCCGCTTTACAAAAAAGATATGATGGAGCAAAAAAAAAAGTTAAAACAACGTGGGCTATGAGTTTAAAACAAATAAAAAGCTGCTGAAATTCCTGTATGAAATCCAATATGGCGGAACGAGAGTATGCCCACGGCCTGTGAAAGCAATGAAAAGGAAACCTCTAATGGATATTCTGCTATTCAGGACGCCTTAAATGACTGATGGATGGGACTGGCATTAAGGCGTACGGCCCTTTGTTCAGAAATAGAGGCAATATCATAAACGAAAAACAACAACGATGACCTTTTGTATCCTGCACTTTTACAAAACAAAAAAGCGGGATAGCGATGATTTACTTTGGGACACGGTACCTACTTTGTAGGAATAGAAGGACGCATAATTATTTAACGTGATTGCCTAATTTTTTTATTTTAGAGAAGAAGAATTTTAGAGAAGCTCGATATTTCGGCACGGTTGCATGCGCCATAAATACGAGTAATAACACTCGAATTTAAATTATAAAATAAGTAAAGACTGCGATAGTCTAAAACATTGTGTCAATGTCAAATCATTGTGTTCTGGTGATAAACGTGGACGCAAAGATTAAAACTGGAACAGTAAACATTTTTCATGAACAAATATAGTCTTTCAAAACGTTTTTTTCAGTTGTTTATTTAAGCGCTTGGTTACGGCTTAGTTCGTACCGATTTTTTCATTAAAAAACCAATAGGTAGCAATATTGCAGATTAAAAATTCAATCATCGAGGTATTTTTAGGCGGAGGACAGCTACAAAATTTTTCTTTCCTAAGTAAATTTTTGTTAACATGATCAAAAATTTTGGTAAGAAAAACGCCAAATTAGCCTATAGGTTTGACTTATGACCTGTCAAATATATAGTTGTGGGTTTAGATCTCGGTCTGCTCCTGAGTCTTCAGAATTTATGTGTGAAATTACACTTGAAATGTAACATAAGCTTTTCGATGACGAAAAAAGTGATGATAGCTGTATACTTGCGAAGCAGTTCGATGATGAGCCTATGTGAAACATCCGACGCGTGCTTAACCTGCGTGGGAACTACAATCCGTGCCCTCTTAATATTATGGAAATAATATGTTAGTAGAGTAATTCATAAAGTAAAAAAGTGAGTAGAAAAAAAAGAAAGAAAAAACAGAAAAAAGTAAAAGTAAAGTAAGTAGAAATTAAGAATCGGATCAATAGTATTTTTTCTCTAGGTATAGAGCCAAGGACAATATAGCCATAGTTAATGACACGAACAACCAAGGAACAAAAACACGGATGCAAGACATACGATCCGTAGGGGATACTAATAAGATTATAAAACCTATTGTTTTCCTTACTCCTTCAATGAGTCCTTGACGTTTTTCTGCATACTTACAACAGCGCAGTGCAGTCAGTGCAATTTATTACTTAGATAAAAACAAACCATTTTTTTGTTCTTCAAGTATAATTGTACCCTGTTAACAGCAAGGTCAGTCAGTCTATTTAATAGAATTTTATAAGGTCTTTATTTGCGTCTTAAAACGTGATTCAGCTCGCATCGATCAATTTAAAACCAAATTAAATAATGAAGGCAACTTAACCTTGCAGATTCGTCTTTTTATAACGTACAAGTAGTTACCTGCGGTACATATGCAAAGAAATAAATTAAATAGAACTATAATAGGCTACTTACAGTCCTAAAAAACCTATTCAGTCCGTTTGTTACAAATTACTTATCAGAAGATATTGGACAAGTTTTTTTGACAATTAATGAACAATGGATGTTGAAGATACAGCCAGTAAAAGTTCCGCGAGGCGTGACGTCATGCCGTGCTTTGACGTACTTCATCGTTGTAATTTTTTTTGATTGAAAAATTAACAAAAAGTAACATCAACTCCAAAAAAAAAAATAACAAAAAATGGAACTGACTACAAAAACCTTGAAAATATTTTTCTAGGCACCAACTAGCTCGAAGTCGGTGCTTCAGCACGAGCCAGCAGGAGTGGAACAATAGTTGTCTACATAGGTACCCACCTACATACCTACTATGGGTTTCAATCCCTCCTTTGCCATTTGGCTACGGAACATTGGAACGTAGAACCTCCTCCTTTTTTGTAGTCGGTTAAAAATTAGTAATGACTGCGATAGTCTAAAACTTTGGGGATTTCGTATTGTGTACGGAATCTTCCAAGTTAAAGTATGTTTTATACCTTAGGCTGCTATAAGTATACTCTTAAACTACTAATAATTCTCAAGCAATCTTAGCCGTTATAATTTTCCTTGTAAAAATATTTACTACCATTAGTACTAACGGTCTCTGAGCTTAGCCGCGGACAGACAGACGGACAGATATGGCGAAACTATAAGGGTTCCCAGTAGACTACGGAACCCTAAAAAGGACACTTACGCTATTCTAGATTAGTACCTACTTACGTACCTAACTGCTTAGATGGTGCAGGCTTGTCAAGACGAAGCCGTCTTTATTTTGATCTATTTTGCGCGATCCAACACGCGATTGGTCAGTTTTAGCTTACACAAGCAACTTAGTCTTTGATTACTTTTTTTTGTCGTACCCAAATAACTTTTTAATGGTCTAGAGCCCGTTAATTATACGTGGAGATTTCTCAATCTAACGATAAATGGATGTGCATCGATGCAAGTAGCGTGGAATCAATTCGTGCACTCATCCACGGAGAATCGAGAGCCATTCATGCTACTTTTATGAAAGAATCAACTGCTATCTCCACTATACACGTATTCTAGCCTGTTTAGAAAGCCAAGAAATTGAACCATTATTCAAAAAGTTTATTAATAAAACAACTTTAGAGCTATTTTAAGACCCGACGTAATGGGTTTTACGTGTACAAATTTGAAAAACCAATATTGGAACCTAAACCTAATATTTGTTTTTCATTGTCAATTAACACTTCGGCTATAATTGAACAGAGAGCAAAGAAAACAGTCGTAAAATATTTAAAAGCAGCACGTAGGTACGATTTTTTTATGACACAGGGTGGCAAACACGCAAGTGGGTCACCTGATGGTAAATACCTCCTATAAATATATTGACCCGGATAACTCACGTCTTAATTCGAGTTTAGCTCGACATGTTTCGGGCTAATCCGTAGCCCTTCTACCTCGGAGCAATGCAACACGCGCACTGCGCGCCGCCGCTCTGCTCGTGCGACTACCCGACGAAACTGACACCGGCACACATCTACCCGCGTTTTAATCATCATTTTAATTTTTTTTGGAGGAAGCGCTACGGATTATCCCGAAACATGTCGAGCTAAACTCGATTTAAGACGTCAGTTATCCGGGTCAATATATTTAATATGAGTGAGCCTCACAGTAGTTTTGTATTTTAAAATAGTTCATCTACTTAGTTAACTAAATAAATAAAAAAACACAGCCTGTATATTATGCTATATCTACCTAGTCACACATTTTTTATAGAACTAGCTAGCAGTAGGTAAGTACCACTCCGGGTTACGGGAAACTGTAATATCGGAGGGTTGTGGTTTACGACGGCACGTAAAACGATCATTAATTCTGCATTGTGCCTACACTAACGACAAGGGTAAAGAAACAGTAACAGAGACTAAGGTTCATACAACCGCGGCTTGCGGTTCGATAGTATTATTACTACTAGCTTTCGTTCGAGTGTGCGCGAGCACTAGCGATTTCGTGGCGTACTATACGGAGAGAAACTGGTTATAAGCTACAGTGAAAAATCCTAGGATTTTCCCTTGATGATGAGTTGGAGTAGGTCGTATTTATCATTACGCTTTATGTACCAAAATATTGCAGCTTGCGTTTCTTGACAGTTTTCAAGATCTCTACCTTTTTGATAACCATCTGCAAAACTTTTTTCGAAATCGAACCGAATTTACATTAATTCAAATTAATCCTCCTCCTCAGCGTTACCAAAATGGGTAGATATAATTTCCGCGTTCTCCTTGGAACCTTCGTCTCTGTTCCGTTTTCCTTTCTCATGCGCTTTTACTGTACTTTAGCTCGGGTTATGACCAGCAACTGAAATAGAACAGTTATCGCTAGCTTCATACCTATTTAAGTTGCAATCCCGTGACAAAGAAAACAATATTCGAACTAAAGTTTCAACAGAATTGAATAATGTATTTAGGTGTTGTGTGCGACACCAGAGGTGGACCCATCGGCGTCTCCCGTGTTAATAGTTTCTCAACACTACTATACGTAACGAGAGAACAAGTTAAAAGTAAAAAATGGGCCATGAGCGTGTCGGACGCGCCAAAGATAGGGTTCCGTAGCCATTACAAAAAAAATCAAGTAATATTTTTGTAAGGATTTCGTATCATGTACATACGTATCATATTGGGTACCTGCAAAATGGAAGGTAGCTTAAAGTAAGTTCGTACTTCTTTAAAACACATACTTAATTATTATCACGGATTATTAATTTTGAGAGTTTTTCTTTTATTTGTGTTGTAAGCCCTAAAAACGATCGCGATCTAGTCAAGCACTAATTTTCTCTTTGTCTTTCGCCTGCATCAACTAAAGCACACGCAAACTTTTTTGACAAAAGGATGAAGCGGGTTTTCCTAGACCATCTTGACGTTTTGTACGTTTATGAGCAATACATCTTACATAGACTGCATCGTTCATCCACCATTACATTACTTTTTACCGGAAAGTGGCAATACCTACACTGCCAAAATTGCTTTCTAAAGGACAGAGCCATATTTTTACTAAAAGCTTTTTAACATCTATTATAAAACCGCGCACATTCAAAAGATAACCGCGATTGACTGACAGTTTAAACCACTGGAGCTTCAGACTTAAACTTTGGCAGATAAATACGCCTTGCGGATCATAGAGATGCACAAAAAAGTGATTTTCCGAAGCTGGAATGGAATACAAAAATTCATCCTTTCACGGATTTATTCTCCCACGGGTGCATTTTGGGACAAAAGAAGTATCAGATAAAAAAATAATTACTACCGATCATGACGTAATAGGTATAATTCATAGTTAAATTTAGAGTGTAATGCTTACGATCTGCGCGCATTAATCTGTTACGCCATATAACGCAACTTCATAATTCATACCTTGCGATTGAAGAAGGAAGGTTTATTTATGAGGATGACCTTTTCTAGGGGATTGCTCAGTTATCTGCTATCAGAATACATAAGCCTGGCCATGAGTCAAGCGATGCTGACCCAAATAAACGGAGCTCGATATCTATGAGGAGAAAGTGATGGATCGTTGCAGCACGCATGACATAAGTATGATAATAGATTGTGGGCTTGTTTTGTCTTAAGTGATCTGATTAGGTTACATCATCTCAATGAGCCTCATCTTTGTTTAAAATAGTTAATTGAGTTAGAGAGGCCCAGGTTTGTATGAATTCTAGCTAATTATTTTTGTTTCAATGTTTAGTTTAACTTTACTCGCTATGCTTACAGTTGAGTTATAATTCCGGGATTTTATAAGAGTTATCTCAAGACTTAGCGGTTGAGAGTTGAAATTATTCAAGCGTACTCACACGCTGATCTTATTTGTAATACAAAGTAGGTAACGTACATATTATTCTGGAGATCCAGCTGGGATATAGGTAGTAGTGGTGAAGTTGTATAAATAAGTGCGGTAGACTGGTAATTAGCAGCAATGAACGGATTCTTTAAGTACGATTGCCTGTTTCATTTACTGTCACCGTCGCCGCTACCTCATGGGGCTGGCTGTATCAAATTTTTTCCCAATCCAATGAGAGTAATGAATACATTGTCACAAATTTTTGGATTTATGATATGAGTAGGATAAATAATAGAACCTAGAGCTTCTATTTAAATTATTGATTCAGTTCTGTTATTCTTCAAAGAAAAGTGAATCCAATTAGTAGTACCTACGATGAATAGGCGGCTCCCTAAGTTAAGTATTGGTCCCAGCTATGTCAACAGAACGGCTTAGGTATTCACAACATCAAAGGCTAAAGCCACAGAAGCCACTACAGTCTGCAAACAAATACCTCCGCTGCAGGCGGAATATTCAGAAACCCTACACTTGTGTCAATATTTCCCCGTTCGAATGTTGCTGTTGACTCTATACGGCTTCGGAAAGTAACTTAAACTTTCTAACAAGTTCAATTTTCAGCCTGACGTCACGTGCCTTTCTACATTTAATTTCAGTATGATAAGGCGTTGAAATTTTTGTGAATAAATGTTGCTCCAATAAGATACCATAGAGTGACATTTTGAACGTGATACAAAATTAGTGGTTCGAGGTCAGTTAATGAAAAAAAAAGAAAAGTTAATGCTGAGTAGCATACTTAATGCATAATTTTATCAGACTTATTGCAACAAATGATTTGAGTAATGAATGAAAGCTCATCATCAAGCGCAAATTTTGGATAAAGTTCAAAATTTCACCCTGTATACAGCGTTATTGACTTTATTTAAAGGAGTCGAGCATATTTTAAAATCATTGCACTACCTTTTAAAAGGCATTTATTTAACCCACTTTCGACAGTAGGATAGATAAACTAGAGGCATAATTGTGTAGGATGGGTGATAATATACCTAGGTAAAGTTAATAACAGGTATTTTATCTAAAAGTATTTCTTTACTAGTTATAATAAAGAATAATAATTTGCGTAGCAGCACAGAATAGATAAATAGTACAAGAACCAGCATAAAATTTAAATACTACCCTTTTCTGGCGTGAATGTGTGACAGACCTAATTATGTTACGTAATCTAATTACACCATCATACAGTGATTAGGTAAATAATGCTAAGTATGTGCACCCAGTTTATATCACAAGAGTTCACCTCGGTCCATATCTGACCGGCCCAAGCGTGTAATTTTGGGGGGCGTGTCTCCGACTATTCCTCAGGCTACAGCAATCCGATCAATTTTAGAAGCTCAAGATAGCATTATCGGGCACAAAATTGAGGGCATTTTTAGATCTTTACCAAGCGGCCCCTTTACAAGCGACTTCTTAAATAAAAGTTAGTTTAGCACAGTCTATGATAGTACCTTCGACGAGCTTTGGCGTAGAGGTTTAGCTGTACCTTTGTAAGACACTGGACACGTTCAGTTAGCTCATGGGATGTAACTACCTTCTAAAATGGATCATTAAGTATTATAAGTGGGTGATATTGTTATTTGGCTTAGCAAATTGTTGATGGTTGGACTTATAGCAGAACATTCATCGAGGATGCAACCAATGATTTAAGAACGTTTATACTCGTAGCTAAGCTAAAGATTATATGAAAGTTATATGATCTACTGAATGTGACGTTACAGCAGATTTATATCCTTGAACTGAACAAAGTTATTGCGTTTTTGCAATTGTACAATTGCGTGTAGTACGTGCCGAACCAATGTCTGTACAACATATCCTGTCTGTAAATCTGTCAGTCTCTCTGCTACCTTTCCCGCAAAAACCGCTGAACTGATCTAGATAAAACGCGGTGAGGAGATAATTTAAGATCTTGGGACATAAAATAGTTTTAATCTCGGACAATTGCTTAGTTTCCGCGATATAGCGCTACCTAAATGAATTTTTGGCCAACGAAGTCGAGAGCAAAAGGAGGTACCTACCTTTATTCATGCTACAACCCGCAGGCGCAGCTTACAGTTAATAAAAAGTACCCAACAACAAAGTTTGCATTTAAAATGTTTAGCCTAACACCTGATAGCATGTAGAGGTGAGACGTACTAGGCAAAACGCGGACTGAGTCTTGCGAGTTACGCGTCCACAAAAAGACTAAGTCCACGAGTATCTACGAGTACTCAACTCAATTGACTGACTGCGTAAACAAAATGATTCCCGTAAATGCGCTCCCGTGATTGACTAGTTTTATGAATATCAAACTACCGAAATCCATGTCATAGTTCAGTCTTCACACTTCATATTTTTTAATTTTGACTTAAGTATATTTAATACCGACTAAAAATTTCGCTTCACACTTTATAGCATGGTCAAGTTGTGTTGCTCTGAGGAGGAACTCCTGTTGAGTTCAAAACTCGTCAGTGTAGCGGGGTGGGGTTGATAGTTGGGTTTGTGTGATTTATGTGTATTTTTATGTCGAGGTGGAGGAACTGTATGAATACATTTGTTATATAGACGTAGCAACCAGAAGGTTGCGAGTGAGAAAAAAAAATGTTTGTAGTTTTTTTTTTACATGTTTTTTTATAAGCTGCAATGTCAGTTGGTGCATTCCGGAGTTGTAAATCGTCCAGTACATCCATAATAGGGCTTGTTGACCCGAGTAACAGGAATTCGGGCGTCCGTTACGATTGACCACGAGGTAATGGCGGCTAATAATATGCTCGTGCGCCGGCGCGTTGCCGGTTACATACCATTATGCGCTTCACCGGTTGCGTAACTATCTCCAGGTTTGAATTTGGAACAAAAGATGTTGTGATCAACTATCGGAAACATGTTACACGTAAGAGTCCATTACATTGTTTCGTGGTGTTTCTCGTTGCGATCTACACTACGTCAGTTAGTAGGCGCCTCAACCTAGTGTTATGTGTACTACCATGAGCTAGCTAGCTTAATAATATGGTATAATCTTGAGTATAATTTTTTACACACTTACTTAAGTTGGCTTACCCATGGATTACTTACTTTTATATATAAGCTTTTACTGTCGACTTTTGTGTTTCCAAAATTAGACAAATTTACTGATCGCTAACATCACAATGTTGATCATACTACGAGTACAGACAAAGATAGTAAAATGTGACTGATAAAAGTAGCTAAGAAAGAAATATTAAATCTCAAAACGTTCCTATTGACTAAGAACTGAAGTTTTCGTACATTATCGCATCAAAAAGCGCCTGTAATGATGTAATACTTACCAGTTAGTGTTATGCGGTAGCGGTAGATGCGAAAAGCACAAGACCGGTCTGAGTGGAGAGCCTTGGGGGAGGCCTATGTCCAGCAGTGGACGTCTTTCGGCTGACATGATGATGATGATGTGCTAGTTTTTTTAACTTTTTTGTAGCAGCTATTATAGTGAATATTGGATAAGTAAACTGACATTTAATTTGAAATAAACACCAAACAGTAAACTGACATTTAATTTAAAATAGACAAATGAAGTGACTCATTACTTTTGTTTGCATACACAATAAGAATGAGACATAAAGCTAAAAATATTCGCCGCGTCCCGATTCGCCGATACCAGCTTGCAAATAGCTCAAAACCACATTCCTGCGGCTAGACTTGATACAGACCCTGCGCCCATTATAACGTAATTGTAGAGCAGAATCACTGACCACTCATCACTTTACAAAAAGAACTAAATTAACCCAAAGGATTTGTGCCGGAGGCCTTAAACCTTAAGTACTAGTAGCTACCCCTATTTTTGGGGTTCCGATAGTAATTTGAACAAAAGTATGTGGTTATAAAACAAGCTTCTATTTACAGAAGAGTATGAAGTGTGCAAGGGTAAATAGTAACTTAATGAAATTTTAGCGAAAAATTATTTCATTCTTTTGATAATATAAGGATACGTAATTATTTTATTTATTATGTTAATTTTATTAAAATAGAAATAAATCAAAACGCAGAAATAATACTAAATATTACAAACTAAATTAAAAACTATATTAAAAACTAAACTATATCTAAAAAAGGCCCATGCGGCATTGTGCCGAAGATGCTGGGAGCATTTCCTCGTTGAATCGCTAGGCTAATTCTTTGAGCGAGGTAGCCGCCAGCTAAAAATTAAAACTAAAGATTAAAACTCATGATGCAACGTAGCTACACAAAAAACACGGCGGCATCTGCGTAAAATTTCTGCGAATTCATTCATAACTCATTAATTAAACGAGATCGCATCGCACGAATGCGCGACGGATCGCATGGTCCTGAGCTTTGCCCTTAAAGGCTGGCCGTGTATGGGATTCCTCGAAAATCACGGGAATTCATAGATGCTACCGATTAAGTTGCGAGCTCGTAACACAACTCGAATCCCACTGGGTTGCCTCAGTGGGATTCGAGTACTTTTGTCACACTTAATAACCTGTTTATGGGACGTTAGTGACAATAAGTAAAAATGTAGTAGAACTGGTGTACCTACATGTACTATAACGGTGGGGTGTTGTATCAGAAAACATACCTAACTCATGATTCTCTAATACGACATTTCTTTACTCGGTTTTTTTTTTTTGCTCCTTGTCGTGAAACAAAAGTCTATGGGGTCAGATTGACGTGAAGTATAGTGTGAATCATGTAGTTTGGGTGACAATGCATGTATTATCAACAAAAATTTTAATGAGCAAAATTTTTAACGCTCTTGTTACACGTCGGTGGACAGACCTACGCGCCATTTGGAATCCATTA
The DNA here is from genome assembly GCA_037349165.1 of Choristoneura rosaceana. Taxonomy (NCBI): domain Eukaryota; kingdom Metazoa; phylum Arthropoda; class Insecta; order Lepidoptera; family Tortricidae; genus Choristoneura; species Choristoneura rosaceana. The sequence continues at coordinate 9,128,194 of JAZBNJ010000026.1, forward strand.
GTTCGCGTCAGCTTGCATTCGGGAAGTCTACGTACGCTCGCGAACCCTACGTTTAAAAAATTGGCAAAGTACGCTTCGGGCCACGCGCGAAGTACTCGTAGGGTTTTGTAACCGTACCAGCAACCAGCCAATATTCTCGGTAGATATAAAATTTATGGGTTGGTGTTCAACTTTTAGGGTACCTAGTAACGCAAATCATAATAAAAGGTAATCATTACAACAAACTTGCTCGCCCACTTGCTCGTTTACCTTCCAAAAAAAAAGTCCACAAGTGTTGAAAAACATAAATTTTAAATAACATAACAGCATAACAATTATTGTCATAATGCTCATATTATGGATTATGTATTTTTGTAAATAAACAGTTGCCTAGTGTACGAAGGAGGAAAAAGACAGCGATTCTAATATTAATATATAATATATACTAATATATATACACGTTCATATAAATACACATGCAAAATTATCTCTAAGTTAACCGTGGACAGACAGACGGACGGACGGATATGGCGAAACTATAGGTAGTGTTTTTAGGACGATGAAACCCTAAAAAAGATACGTACTCGTTATTTTGCTATACTTGAGTGCGAACACTTGTTTTAAAGAATAAGTTTTTGAATGTTCAACTGAAAGCAGTTCAAGTATCTCCTAAGGATAAAGCTATGCTAACGCACATATTTCATACGCATCTAATAGTAAGTAGATATCAATAAGATAATTGCGTCTCTTTCTTATGTTCCCGGTTTGCAGTGACAGAAAGAGTGCGTGTGCGCCTGGTATGCGGCCTTGTGTCAAGGCATCTGCGCCGGAGACAGCTGACTGCGGAGAGCGACGGCCGTTCGACGGTTAAATTTGTGGTATCCTCATTCCTGTAATATTGGGTACATTTTTAAATTAAGACGAGGCATTCGATTTACGAATTTAAAATGAAGAACATTTTACTCAGCAGTGGGTGGATGTGGGCTGATTTGATTGATTCGATTTATGGCCCAATTTAATACTTTAACTAGCTTTTGCCCGCGGCTACGCCCGCGTGGAATGCGGTTATCGCGCGCTGTTCCCTCGGGAACTGTGTATTTTTCTGGGATAAAAAGTAGCCTATGGCACTCTCTGGCCCATAAACTATCTCTATGCCAAAAATCACGTCGACCCATCGCTCCTTTTCAACGTGAAAGACGGACAAACAAACACATAAACATACAAACACACACACTTTCGCATTTATAATATTAGTATGGATATTGTAAGATAGATAAGGTATGTGGATGCAATTACAATGCCGTATTTTTCATCAGTCATCACATATTCTGCAGATTGAGAGTCAAAAACCACGATTAATAAGAATTTTACGATAGATGTGGGTTGTTTAGATCAATTTACCAGTATCAGTATCCCAGTAGCAAAATTTACATTCGCGTTTTTTTTCACTTTGTTTCCCAAAGTGAATTGACACAGAAACGTAAGTAGGTAGGTTACGTTAAGTTTGCATCGGCCCCAAGAGCTAAAAGCACGCAGACAATGTTTCAGTATCGATAAAAACACGATTGGGATAATTAGCTTTAGTAAAAAAACCATATTGAACAAAAGCATTTGGGACGAAATGCGAATGGGAATTACGGAATTACGCTACAGCTTTCAGTATTTAGCTAAATACTCAAAGCGGTACAGGTATTATAAAGATTTTGGGAAGGTGATCACCTAACCAGCCTTCGAGCTTTCATCGATGTTTTTAAATGTTAATATTTTTGGTATTTTTTACCTATTCACAGGCCGAATGCCACAATAATTCGTTGTACTCTTTTTGAAACTAAAGAAGCTAAAAGCAAATCGGTAATAAAAAATGTAACGTACATTAGTGAAAATACGGCGTGATGTAATATTTTACAGAAAGTTTTCATGACATCATTCTATTTACAAGCTCGCGTGAGCGTTGTTACGAAATCACAAATAGAATTCAAATAGCACTAACTGATGATAAAATACTTTTATGTTCCGTGTCTTCTCCTGTATAAATAGTTTGACATTACATCATCTCAAATGGTTCTTATCTAAAATTTTGAAAAAAAATTTTTTTTTTACGTTACTCAAGTGTATTACTCTGACCTAAATGTAGATTTACTCTTAAACGTTATTATTATGATCCTAAGCCATTAAACAACAAAATTTTGTATGTCTATCATTTATTTCGGTGATCCCGGAAATGGCTCTAATGATTTCTATGAAATTTGCTATGAGGGGATTTCCGGGGTAGGAGTTTAGTGAGATGTGGGTGAAGGTACGTTCGTACGAAAGCTGATAATGATTATAGTCATAATTATCATTATCAGTTTTCAATTAAGTATTTATACTAAGTGTATTTGTAAAGTGATGAAATCAAAGGTATTTAATCCCGGTCTATATCCAGTAGCAAATATATCTAAGTGTACGTACTATTAGAATTTCGATACCTACTTTCTTAATAATCTTAATAATTGTTGTTGTTCTTAATTTTCATTTTCTACGCAAAAATTCTGGATCGGATAAGCTTTACGAGTACCTAATAAACCGATTTCAAGGAGATAAGGCACGCTCGTTAACTCGAGTTGACATTTTTGAGAAGAAAGCTTTCGATTAAAAACATAATAACTTAGCAAACTGCTGACAGATTCGGTACCAAGTTTAAATTAAACGAGATTATCAAGTTTTGGAAGTTATTGAAAAGCCTTTAAGATAAACGGACTAAGTTTCCGATATTCACCCGCAGAAAATGTTTAGAAGGAAATTCTGAACTACATCGGCATAGGTACGCAATGTATGTATTTTATTAGGTTAAAATCAGTAGTTTTAGTGATTATTATTAATTATACCTACTACACATTAGATTAAATCTTGTGATTGTCATTAATGTGCTGATAAATCGGGTGTGGTTAATGTACGACCCCGTATCTGTCGATCCGAAAAGAACGACAATAATTTACTACCTGATAATTCAAAACTTTATAATTTTACAATCATATATGTCAATGTCAATTACGTAATTGAAATAGAACTGAATTTTTAAATAAATTTGGCATATTATTATCGCGTTCAAAACTTGTATTTGTGACAGTTGGACCTGTGTGACATAAAATTAAAAAAAATGCTGTTTTGTTGTCATCAGTAACGCATACTTTACGCATACTTTGTAATCGATTAGTTAAAAATTGTTGGTTGGATATTACAAACAAATCTTCATTTTATTTATTTGTACGAGTACTCGTATAACTTTGAGACCGTATATACTGGATAACTTTGAGAACCGCTGCCGAGTAAAGAAAGCTGAAATCTTAGCCCAGCGAGTAACCCTATACGGCTAATGAGTCCGTGAAGCGTCCGGCATCTTCATTGTGCCAGGTTGGCTCTCGTGAACAACGAGGTTGCTCGTTGACACTACCACTATCACTAAACGCTAATTGTGAGACGAGATACTGTCAATATGAAATTTCAATCGAAAATACCTACCTACATTCTTTATAGGGAATATATTATGTATATGGATCACTAATTTTTACCCACGACGGAACGGAGAAGGTATATGCGTTTAGGGTGACAGGTTGTTTGTCTCTTAAATAAATTTGACGTGATAATACTGATAATACCGTAAAACTAAAACTCATCAAAAAACAAAAAAAAACTGCAAAACTATTATTACCTCCTAAGAGGAATAGAAACGTCGCAAGCTAGTCGCAAGAGCTAAAAATGCGACCGCGCTTATGACGAAAATGTGATTTTGAGTTGTTCCTTATGTAGGTACCCAAAGAGCGACAAACGGAACTACATTGTCGCTACATTGTACGTTTGTCCGTCTGTTCGCATGGTTCTCATACACGCCTGTCCATCTGCGAGAGCTGAATCTCAAGTATAATACAATTTATTAACAATGTTCTATTCCCGCTTCAATAACAAAATTAAATAATAAGATTAAAATAAAGTACAATAAAAATTACAACCTGTAGGTAAATGGAACTGAACAAGTTAAATTTAAAATTAAGTAAGTATCCACCCCGTAGATGTACAGTACAAACAGACCAAATGAAATGACGGAAAGGAATAGTATATTTTTTATCGAGAGACTAAAATAAGCCAATATATACCCGAGGTGGTTAGCCACCCGAGCTTTAGCGAGGGTGTCTATTTATCCGAGGGTTTATATTGACTTTTAGTCTCGCGGTGAAAACTCTATTTTTCACTTCGATTGCGAGAAAAAATAGTCAATTTAGTACAAAAAGATTTAACAAAAAATAAAAATAAATCTTTCTAGATTTCGGCGGCAAAAGATTATCAATTATGTCTATTACTCTTTGGTCAACATCATAATTTTCACTATCACTTGATGACATTGTGAGAATAATCAATTTATTTTAATCGTTTACGATTAACGCTCTACAACAATTTCAAAGTTTTCACGGTAAGTATTTTTTTCCATCCAGACACAGATACTACCAATACAGATACTAACAAAATAGCACCGGCGAAATGGTCCATACACAAACGGAAAAATAGAGTGGCGCCACCTTCTATGCGGAAAAAGCATAGAACTAAGACCACGTAGACTAAGAACGTAACATTTTCGTCATTAAAATGGTCCACACACAAACTTATTTTTTGCAAGTAACTGGCTGTTTGAGTTTATCTAAGTCGCTCGAAGTAAATTAAAAAATTAATTACTTTTACTCCCTAGGGAGTAAAGTGCTCACTTTACTCCCGTCTCGTAAGGCTATATTGACCCATTTTTAGAGCATGAGAAGTGAAAATTGTATTTTAAAAGCGTCGCTCCCAGATTATATCTGGAAATCAATGCTCAAACAAAATTATTATTTAGAGTGAATTCTTACTCCATTCGGTCTTTAATTTTATCTTTTGGGCTTATAAAATTGGTGTCTATATTTTATAAAAAAGTTAAACATAGCTAAATTTAGTCTAGTCAACTAAACGGCTGACCCTGACAATAATTAACGACATAGACGTGCCATAATTTTTGCATTAATTTAAATTTAATTACCATTCAGTCGTATTTGCTTATTATTTATTGTAGGTATCAAATAGATCTAAGACAATTTCGAATAATATATTTTTAAGATCTTTTGAACTTGATTGGACAAGGTTATAATTAATCGTGGGTCGTAATAAGTTGATTAATAATAAGCGATTCAAATCACTATAAAGTTAAAAGAGTTATAATCAATTGTCGTACTTATTTATTTTTATGGCTCTCTCAAAAGGAATTATAAAAAAAACCTACTTCAAGTTAAAAGACGATTTCAAATCATGTATTTTGATAGTTGAGATTTTCGTAGTCTTTAAAGATGACGTGGTTGCTTAGACTAGTGTACCTAGTCTTTTTCAATTTAGGGGTCGCGGATGCCCCTTAAGGGGTCGCACAGTATCTTTAAAATTTGCAGTTTGCGGTTTGCAGGTGGTAAACCTTGTGCAAGGTACGCTCTTGCTCGCTAATTCTGCCGTGAAGCAGCAGTGCTTGTACTGTTGTGTTTCGGCGTGGAGAGTAAGACAGCCAGTGAAATTACTGGCACTTGGGGTATGCCATCTTAGAGGTTGGCAACGCATCTGCAATCCCCCTGGTGTTGCAGTTGTCTATGGGCGGTGGTGATCTCTTACCATCAGAAGATCCACTTGCTCGTTTGTCATCCAGTCGAATAAAAAAAAATCATCGTTATTGTGAATGATTATTCAATGTTTGTATTATCAACGTAAGATAATACAAATAACTGTAAATGGAGGTCGCCAAATATTTTTCAAACCAATGGAGGCCGCGTCCTGGAAAAGTTTAAAATACACTGGACTAGTAAGTACATAAAATTTTATCAATGCAGTAATAAAAAAAATATGCATTTTTTAAAATTTAATGAGCACCTTTAAAATATTCTCTTATTAATCTTGCGAAGTTGTTACCTATAGGACTGTTTTCCCTATCGGGGAGACCTTGGTCATATCTGCTTTTCGTCGTTGGCTCGGTCAAGGTCAGCTTGAAGTAAACGATTAACACTGAAACGAGTGGTAAGCATGCACGTATTATTTTTGGTCGCTATCAAAAATGTATTCGCTCCAACATTTATATTTTACCGTTTTGGTCTATCTATATACTTAATTTATCCTTTAAAATAGAAGCACCGGTTTCGATTTTAGAGGGGGGGGGGGGATGCTCGATTTTAATGAAAATGTGCAATGATTTTAAAAGATCTATCCATAGATACAACACACTACAAGGTTGGATGAGAAAAAAAATCACTCTCACTTTAAGTCTGTGGGAAATAACTACTCGAAGATATTTTTTTTTAAATATTTTACTGTACCATTTTGTCGGCATATTCATGCAAAATTACAGATCTCTAGCATTGATAGTCCCTGAGCAAAGTCGCGGACGGACAGACAGACAGAAATGGCGAAACTATAAGGGTTCCGTTTTGACATTTTGGAACCCTAAAAATGGATTTAGGATATTTAGTATGTACTTTATTGTGTTTTTAAAGTTCTCATAGATAAAATTGAATTCATTTTTTTGTGAATTTGAATACTGCAGAGAAAATGACACTTTATTTCTCTTAATATATATATCTCTCTTAATATATATATTTTTTTTATAATTTTTACAAGCGGGTGAAATTTGACTTTTTAGATTTGTCCTTAACGAACATAATATTATGTTCAATGCTAGATGCTAGTTAAACACACCTACATCCCACTTCTCACTAATATTATAAATGCGAAAGTTTGTAACACAGTTTGAGTCCCGGGGAAGGACAATTTTTATCCCGGAAATAACTGCTGTAAGAAAACTTGGACGGCGATTGATTTTCATGAATTGTCAAAAGCATTATTGAATACTGTTTTTATTGTTATAAAAATACCCACTTGTTACCGGTGCTTTTCTCATCAAACTTTTTACCGCCATCTATTATCTTGTCTTCAAACACATGAATGTATCACAAAGCGCCATCTAGCTAAGATGCGTTCTAACTTATACCTCTGTAGTAAGCAAGCAAGAGTTCAACGTTTTGTGAAGCAGTTGCGCTAGCATTTCTTTTAGTTCAGTAAAGATGGCACTAGTAGTCTCAAATTATACATTTTCCTCGAAACATGGAAAAAAGGAAATGAATAACTTTGTTTTTTTTTCTCACTGTAAATTATATTATTCTTACTGTCACTATTATTTAGCAAGTAGGTATCCGCAAACAAGTTAAGTACCTACCTACCTACCTAAAATATTAAAAACACCTATAAAACAGGATTTTTGTCTAATTTTAGTTGCAATTTTTTTCCCTTCATTAAAAATAAGGCCAGTACAATGATTCAACTAAGCGACATTTTCTAAAGAGTTAAGAAAAATACCAGCAATTTCTCGCGTCATTGGCATTCGTTCCGGCTGAGTCTAGGCGTTCGTAGACTACGTTCTTGGCCATTTATCACGTCAGAAGGCGCGAAAAAAACTCACGAGCTTACTGACCCGGGACTTTTCCATTTACAGAGTGTTCTCGCTTATCTCGTCCATGTAATACCTCCCCTCAACCTCATTTCACTCCAAGCCGGCGGCGACACTCGACAGAGACGTAACTAAAGATAAAATAAAGCATTACGTGTCATAATTCTGAAGATATCCTATTTATGCTGGAATGGGAGATCCCGTGTGGTCGGTATAAATAATTTAAAGCTATCTTAGGCCTAAAACATATACCACTCAAATAACAGACACAAAATTAAAGTGCTTACCTACTTTGAGACGCAAAAGTTTTTTTCTAATCCCCTACGCAAATCGAGGAGTGTTATCTTATTTAAGTTTTATTTTAGTTTCTTATTTAGTTTGACGACCGGATGGCCAAGTGGTTAGAGAACCTGACTACGAAGCTTGAGGTCCCGGGTTCGATCCCCGGCTGGGGCGATTGGCGAAATAATGCGATTGTTTGCTCTCGGGTCTTGGGTGTTTTGTTTTGTATTTAAGTATGTATTTATGTATATAAGTTTGTTTATCCGTTGTCTAGTATCCCTAGTTACAAGCTTTGCTTAGTTTGGGCACAGAATAATTGATAGTACCTACTACCGTTGGGACTAGGTCGAGTGATGTCAAGTGTCCCATGATTTATTATTAATATTATAAGTTTGATGCCAATGTCTGTCTATATCGTGAAAGCGAATTTCCTAGCGGTGGTTCTGAGCTATGTTTCATTAAAATCGGTTCAACCGTTTTTGACTTATTTAACTTTGAAATGACAATGTTGGGGATTTTTCAACTTTTCTAATTTGGCTATTTGTTTTTTGGACAGGTCGAGAAGAATAAATAAGTATAAAATGAAGGTTCACCAGCACGAATACAATGATATACATAATAAATCGGGGAAAAAGTCTATAACTCTATGGTTCATAACAGCACACTTATGGATGCTTTTATATTGCTTTGAAATTCATAATAATACAGTTCAAAAACAAAAACTGCCTCGTTACGTATATTGTGCTAAGGTGCTCTGTGTGCCAGAAGACTACTTTTTATCCTAGGATAATGAATAGTTCCTCTGGGACAGCGATAAGAGGACTCTACGAGGACAAAAGTCGCGAAGCAGGTAGGTACACAGCCGAGGACATAAATGTGCACCCAGCCAACCCAGCCGTACAGCAATGCATAAAACATACCGACCTTATAGGGGCTTAAATGTGTAGCTACAGTGCCTTTATGAATTTATGATTTTGATTGTACCATAGTTCCAAATTGATGCCGACTTTACAAATTTATTTTTAGGTAAACCTAGTTATATAATATAGGTAAATTTCTAGAAAACAAAGGTTTTTTTATAATCTTTTACTTTTTATCATGCTGCGGTTCAAAATGTTCCAGTGTCTATAGTTAGAGGTTTGTAGTAAGATATTGCAAGTCAAATTCCCAAATCTTGTGCTCAGATCAATTTAAATTTTGTTAAAAAAAACTCTAGGCAATGTATAAAATTCTCGAATCAAAAATGTTTGTGACCAAACTCCTTCAAAACGGCTTGACCGATTTTTATGAAATTTTTCGTGTATATTCGGTATTATATAGATAGATTAAATGACAAGGAAATTGCAGTCAAGAAGAAAAGCTTGTATCGATTTTATTTAAGATTACATTTTTTTTAAATTTTAATCTAAACAATAGCGGAGAAGCAAGGTAAAAAATTAAATATACTTAGTTCATATTTTTTTATCTAGTCTTCCGCAAAATAACGCCTGATATAATCGATTACTTAGGTAATACAATTTCCTAATACTTTGGTACGTACAGCTGCTACAAAATGTCTTTAGCGTCCTACATCAACATCTAGATCGAATCGTTGACCAGCACTTCTAGACTTTCTCGTTTTTCTTTTATATTGATGTTTTCGAGGCAGAGGATATCACATGCGGGTTGAAGCTGTCTCAGCATGCAAGTCGACGTTCCAATTCCGACCGGGACCCCACTCTTTGTAATGTGACGTTGGACATTTAACTTCCTAGCGTCTTTTAAAAAGATCTGCATCTGCATTAAATGCTTCGTGTTTTCGATTTAGAATAAACTACTTTAAATGTAGGACTAGCATTAAAATTTTCTTTACTTCTTGGAATAGAACCAGCCCAGTCGAACAAATTCAATCATGACCCAGGGCGGAAACTTTTAATCAATGACTTTTAATAATCAATTTCACTATGATTTCCTTGACAAAAGTATGCGACGTCAACATGACATTAGTAGCACAAAGGTTTATTGCATAATTCTCAATTCAATTGCTAGGTCTAATTGTTGACGCATACGAAGTCTCTGGCACAAGAATTGTTATTTGATAGATACTTGATAATAATTGCTCAAGTGAAGCTATAGGTAGGTTTAATGGTAACTACTCGTACGTACATACTCATAAACTAGAACACGTTCCACATCTTCAACCGCATGCATTGTAAGTTATCGAAATTCGTATACTAGGTACGCATAAACGAAATCCAATTACTGAGTGAACGCTAGTCCGCTGAAGCTGCTAATGGAAATACCACACGTATCGGAAAGGAAAGGATGCCAAATAAATATGTATTAAATATTACGTGCATCGTATGTCACGGTCATATTTTATGGAGTCACGTCTCCGTGGTGCACGTGCGTGCTTGCTGGCCAGGATGCTGGAATAAAACTTGCTGAGGATCGTCGAGGCGCATACGTATCTCAATAACTGATATATTTACACATACACGTAGGAAGAACTACCTATTTGCTGATTTATAAGAACCTAGTTGACCAAAAATCATTTAAGTCAGACTTTTTTTAATACCAGCTTTTACTGACGGAGCTAGTTCAGCTTGATTTTTATATTGAAGAATGTTTGGTCAGCTCAACATCAAACAGGATACCGGAATAGGGCAAGCATATTATAATCAGTAAGTACCTATCTAAATGTTGGGTAGTTGTGTGTTGTTGGAAGTTGGGCATGGCGCCGAGACAGGCTCGGCAGTATACTATGAGCATCCTCCACCTCCCTCCAAAAAAAAAAAAACTCACTTCTTTGTAAAAAAATGTTAATGCATAATCGTGTTTCTCGTAACTAAAGCGGCTTTTTCCATGTACAGATAACGCACTCGAGGATTTAACAACGGCAGATCCTGATTTTTGAGTGGAGTGTTGGAAGTTAACTAATATCAGCGAGGATGAAGGTGGTTAGGTACAATACAATACAATACAAATATTCTTTATTGCACACCATAAAGCAGTACAAAAACTTAAATATAAACACAGATACAGGGTAGACAAGAGGCGGTCTTATCGCTTAAAAGCGATCTCTTCCAGACAACCATTTGGGTACAAGAAATTATGTGTTACAAAAATAGGTGTCGGAAACAGTAACAGAAAAAAATAAATAATAATATTAAAATAAGTACAAATGATACAACTATATAAATACATACATGCAATACTTATACAATACATAAACAACTAACATAAAATAGCAATATAAATTGTCAATAAGGCCGTAATGGGAGAAAAAGGATAAGAAATTAGGAAATAAAATAGATAAACACAGAAAGACTGAGGACAGAGTTAAGAAGGCAGTGTCAAGAAGTGAGCCTTGACGAGATTTTTGAAAATAGGAAGAGATTTAGCTTTCCTCACATCTAGGGGAAGAGAGTTCCATAGAAGGAACAGTTATCTATGTATTATGTAGGTATTATAGATAACTTGTTAAGTAGCTAAAAACAAGGATGTAATATATTTTCATCAAAAACAACGAGGTATAATCTGTACTGTACAGTTCCATTTTCGTTACTAAATTGGCTGCTCATCCATTGCTTTCGCTTTATCTCAAGCTTCTCTGGCTGAAAAAGAATACGTAATTATTTTCTGCTCAAAATCTACTGTATATGCAAAAGTTTCCACGCCAATTATTCTCAAACCGCAAACAATTTACATTTTAGGCACACGAAAATTCTCAAGGAAATTATGTACAGTGTCACTTTGCGTAACATCTCAGAGGATGAAAATTCAGATAAGCACCTCAAGGAAAGGAATCCTTTCGTGCGTGTACTCGTGCTGCCTCGCCGAGGATCGGGCAGACGAGCGTGAAGGATATATTTCATTTGCCCGCGGACAGTAAAGCTTGTACTGATCCTTTTTATGAGCTACTGAGCTACCTCGAAGCGTGAACAGTGACGACACTTGCTCACCCGTCATTAAATGTATGTCTCGCAAACGTTTGTGGTCTGTTGAGGAAGAAAGAAGTGGCGTAATAAAGGAATAATCGTCCCTTTAGGCGTGCCAGGACAGATTCGTATTGTATCAGTTGAGTTTTAGGCTAGAATCTAAGTAAATACGACTCTGTTGAAGTCAGATTTGCCTTCGGTCTGTTTCTGAATAAAACCGATTCGACATACGACTTATGATATGGTAGTCACTTTCTTTTTAATCCAATTTCTGAGTAGGTCAGATTCGTATAAGGTCCCGTGACATGACAGTACTATGTCGGATTGGTAATAAGTTGGATTCGGATTTATGCAGTTTCTTATCTCATGCGATTAGCAACGATTCGATTTAGAAATTGAACAGATTCTTCTAATGATGAATTCTGGAAATAACGTTTTCTTATTAGGTCAGATTCTATGTATATTTTATTTCGAAAAGGCCAGGTACAATTAGCAAGTAAAAAATACTACTGGCCACTTTAAGATTAAACATGATAAAATAATTAATAGGTAGTTCTTAATGACAATGTCACATTAATGTCTGTACTGTATGGCCACTTGCTGGAAACATAAATCTCGAGTTAGCGTTAAGCTTCGTTCAGTAGTGTCAAAATGTATGGAACTGTCAAGCTTAAGACAGGCTTAACAACTAAATCTAGATTTATTTTTACTTGCAAGTTGGTCTAAGATATTCTGACGAAGGCTACAATTAAACTGTTTTTTATTTTATTAAATTTCTCAACGTTTGTTATATGCTTATTATTATTTATTTTCCCTTTGACTGTACATTCACCTGATGTACCCAGAAATTGACTGACATATTATCTGACCTTCTCAGAATAAAGACTAAACAGAATCCGATCAACATCGAATCGGTCGTAATCGGAATTACACATACTACGATTCTGAATATGTGATTTTCTGACCTACTCAGAATCTGGCATTATGAGAATCTGAAAAGCTAGGAATTTGGGATCTGAAGAACTTGACACATTAGGAACTTGGATAACTTAGAAAATGCCCTATTCATAATAGAACCTTCTCAGAATCCGAGTTAAATTGAAACTGGCAACATTAGAGTCGTACTTACTAAGATTCTGGCCTAAAACTCAACTGATTTAATACGAATCTGTCCTGGCACGCCTAAAGGTAATAATCAATGTTACTTCAATCCCATAAACTGCACCTGGGCGACCGCGTTTTCTCTCTGTTTGTAAAATTCAAACAAGAGTATTTCCTAAAAATGAGACCTAGTTAGGTAGGTGATTAAAGAGCTCCTAAAACACCTATACCTACCAACAGCAAATTTCATTCAAAACTACAGAGCAATTTTTATTTCTAGAAGATGTAGATAGTTAAACTCCTCCTTCAAAAGTTGTTCTCATATCTGTGATTATAATACAACAAGCTTTTGCCCGCGGCTCCGCCCGCGCGGTATTCGGTTATCGCGCGCTGTTCCCTCGGGAACTGTGCATTTTTCCGGGATAAAAAGTAGCCTATGTCACTCTCGGGCCCATAAACTATCTCTATGCCAAAAATCACGTCGATCCGTCGCTCCGTTACGGCGTGAAAGAGCGACAAATATACAAACATACAAACACACAAACACACAAACACACTTTCGCATTTATAATATTAGTATGGATTCTAACCACTTAAATAAACTAGCCTAGTTATTAACAGTAGTTTTACAAGGAATATTTTTTTATTAGGTACTTCCACAACTTGAATCAAATCGTAAACCCTTCCAACTTATAATAATAAAAGCTTCTGTTAAATAACCTAACCATCAAAATTTAATTTTTAGTACAAGTTTTTTTTGCTGACTGTAAGTACTTTTTGTTGACTTTCCTTGTATTGTCGTTCAGACTACATTTGCATACCAAATTTTAAGTCGATGCTATTAACCGTTGAAGAGTTCCGTCCTGCTGAGACGATCCTGGCCGGACTACCAGGATGTCACTAGTAGATTATTGCATTGTCACGTAATTTACAAGGTTGCATTACAGACAGACAGATAGATAGAGAGACAAACAGACAGACAGATAGACAACGGGGCAGATGAAACTAAATAAAAGCTTGTCAAAAATAGTAGATTGTACAACAAGAACATAAAACGAGCCATTTTATCCGAGACGTCAAAGGGAAAATGTGTTGAATGCTCGAGTTTTACAATCTGTGTTTCATTTCGATTGAGAAAAAATCAAATAGCAACAGTAGAAATAATTGTTCACTCACTAGGTACAGTATTGTTGATTTATTTGATTGTTTTTTTTTTGGAATTTTATATAAATCAAAAATTATTAAATAAAATTAAAGAAACTTTTTTGTTTGTGGCTGTTGACACCTGATTGCCTTGGTATTAGACGAAGATTTAAATTTATGCACTACAGGGTAATTTTAATTTAGATTTACTTACTTACTTACACTTACTTAAATAAAAGCTTGTAAAAACACACTAAAGTCTTAAAATATTACAGTGACTCCTTTAAATATTCAACGCCCGATCTAAATAAAACATCATTCATGTACTTACCCAACCAAAAATTCTTTCTACAAATCATAATATCTCTTTTACAGAGAGCGGATGTAATTTTCCGCACCAGGAGCCTCTAAACCAATACAGAACAGGATATAAACCTTCTTACTGGGGATAAACTTACCTAAACTGATGCTTCAGATCTGCCTCACTAAGCTTTAGCTACTTTAAGCTTTAGAAGAGACGCGCCCACGATATACTTCTAACATCAACGGAAACTTACATTGAAAATGGAATAAGTTGTTGCTTAGAAAGCATAAAATATGCCAGAGGTAAAGCCTCTTTTAACCAACTTCCAAAAAAAGGAAATTATGATATCAATTCAGATTTTTTTTCGTTTGTTACTTCAGAGCTGATGAATAAATCCTAGAAAAATCGAGATAATTCTTCAAATTATATATAAATAGGTATGGTGATTTGGGTATATTTACTTAGTTAGGTATCACTAATTGATGAAGTGGAATTGATGAGGATGACCACATATTGGCCTTTGGAATTATTCAATAACAAGTATTTGACGGGTTGAAATTCGATTATTTTAACGTAATTGCTAAGCAATTTATGATCATCATAATGCATAGTAAAGTGGAACTGATAGTGAAGCACCGGGAGGACTTCTCAATAGTTAACGTTTCTGCAAAAGGACTGAACCGACAGTAACCATGATAATAATTTTCTAATAGTTTGAAGGCGGTGCCTCAGCACGAACCAGCAGAAGTAGAATTGGGCTACTATCACTCCTTCTGGCTCTTTGGATGGAAACAATGCCGTTTTTCACCTATAGATGCTCTTAGCAGAACACGCTGCATGCATTCGGTAAGCCTGATTTTCATGCGAGAGTTGAGTCTGTGGTTGAGTAGTTATCTGTTATCGTTTGGTAATAGAGTAGGGACTAGGGGGCCTCAACTGCTCAGTGTGCCCAGTGGCCTGGATAGAATCAAGTCTCAGCTATCTAAGTAACAAATAATTTACACCCTCTCAGTCTCATTTGTCAGTAGCTGCATTAATACGACGCGGCAGCGGCGGCCCCTAAGTCTATGATCAATATAAGTAGGTACATGAAATGTGAAAAACTTTGCATCACTTCTTGATAATGTATATATGTTTATATGTTATGTATGTATGTTTAGTATATCTGCAGATTAGAGATAATAAAAAAAAAACATTTTATTGCACACTTCCATTAACTGCGCAAGCAGACTTAAGCCAACATCAGAAATCTCTCGTAAGAATAATCCTTTTCCTTAATTGGGCCGCTGACCACTTGTAGTGGTACTCGTATCAACTAGAAAACCTCTTCATTTCCAAATCCGATTAAGTGGGCATAAATGGCAAACAAGTGGCCGGGGTTCTTCTTGGAAATATCCGTCAGATGTTTGTTACGGCAACACAATCGCCAGATTATGACCGCACAGCTACAAAGGCTCGATCTCAAACCGTAATAAAAACCAAAAAAAGTATCTACCTATATCACCATAAACTGTACAGAAGATCGGCCTCCTGAGTGAGTTAAAATATTATCATATAATGGCATAGAAACAATCAAAAAACGTAAAACTCAGAGGTCTAATCTGGAGTTTGAACCCATGATCCTCTGCTTGAAAGGCCACAGGTCAAATCACTAGGCCACCAATCCATACTATATATAATATTATAAATGCGAAAGTGTGTTTGTGTGTTTGTGTGTTTGTATGTTTGTCCCTCTTTCACGCCGTAACGGAGCGACGGATCGACATGATTTTTGGCATAGGGATAGTTTATGAGCCCAAGAGTGACATAGGCTACTTTCTACCCCGGAAAAATACACAGGTCCCGAGGGAACGGCGCGCGATAACCGAATACCACGCGGGCGGAGCCGCGGGCAAAAGCTAGTGCTTTTATAAAATTTCTTGTGCGTTGATAGACTAATCAGTCAGTTCCCTTTTATATTATAAATAAAGTTTTTTTTAGTCTATACTGTGGAAGATTTCCTCAATTCCATCCTGAACAACAGTGATACAACTTTTCACAAAATTTCACGTACCAAAGAACACTCTTACTTACATGCTTATGCTGTCTCTTACCACAGCTTAAGTTTCTACGGGTAAGTAAAGTACTATTACTTTGGCACGTGGCATTAGTCTGTAAAGTGCTACCAACCGGCGACCTTCAGGTCCTAGCTTATTACACTTTAACAAGTGCACTCTAACTTCGAAGTTCTCTTAATGTGAAAGTGTTAAAGTTACAGACGTGCATCTCGTATGGAAGATACTTGGATATCGCTCAATACAGCATGAAGTCCGTTTGTATTTTTTTTACATGCAGGTAACATTTTTTTTCTTCCCTTTGAAAAGAGAAATTTGAAAAGCATGGCGATAAAAAATGTATCCATCGATAAGTTTTATTAGATGGATTGAATTTATATCTATGTATATACATTTCATTTTGGAGAGCTTAAGTAATGTTATTTTATTACTAATAATACGTATAAAACAAACTCAAAAGGTGGGCAAAAAAGAAAAATTTACCGCCTTTGATTAATTTATTGACTTTATTTTTCATCTTTTTTTTGTCAAAGTTGCACCGTAGCTAGATGTGCACGGAGAAAATCAATGTCGGTTACGAAAGGTTTGTTCGTACGAGATATAATTTTATGTAAAGTGGTGATTTGAAGCGGTCGAAATTTCTAACCTTGCTCATTCGATGGGGTAAGTATATAAACATGGGATCACTTTGTTGTGGCGAATGAGCGGCTTCGCTGAGGGATGGGTAAATATGACCGTCGTTTGCCGAATACTGTATTAAACGACCATGATTTGTTGTTGACCTTTTCTAAATGTTAACAATTTGTTTCTGTATAGAAACCGACATAATCAAGAAAATAACAAACCATAATGGGAGCATTTTCCAGCGTCTGTACATGCTTACGTCTCTAATAAAAATAAAAACAACTTCAAAAGCCGGCCAAGTGCGAGTCGGGCTCGCGCACGAAGGGTTCAGAACCATCTTTACAATAGCAATAAACGGCATAAAATCACGTTTGTTGTATGGAGCCCCCCTTAAATATTTATTTTGTCCTGTTTTAAGTATTTATTGTTATCACGGCCACAGTAACACATAATCTTACATAATAAAATTAATAATAATCAATAGGAATCAATAAAATATGGGAAGTAAGGACCTTAGTGTATGTACAGTCCATCAAGATTTTTATCACCATCCTCAGATAAAGCACTTGCTCGTTTGCCTGTTGCCACTTTCCTACCAGCTACTAGGTACAAATGTTTCGACAATAATAAGAGTAAAGTACTTATTTCAAGCCTCTCGTAAGTAGGTAGGTTTTAAATTGATAAATTTTCTTCCCAAATAACAGCAAGTAACAATAAAAATGTGTTTTCAAATAGCACAGGTATTTCTATTTGTAAAAAACGCAAGTAGATTGAATCGGGTTGTTTCTAAGCAAGTCATGAATTTGACATAACCATCGTGCGCTACCTCGAAAGCTTATACCGATAAAAAAGCAGTGAAAGCCCGGGAAGAGTCACTTTGGTTCGCATCATTCAGACTACACCAGGCTTCTATCGCGGCTCCGTGGATATTATGTACAAAATATACATCGTAGCTGCGGAATACTGAACGGCGCGTCGGTTCTCAAAGAGCTATTGCGCGGTATCAATCGCGTTACAAAATCCAACTCGCCTTTATGTGACTTTCATTCTTAGGGTCCTGATAGAACCTTATAGCTCTTGCTCATCTGTACATGCATCTTTTGAACCAAAACAGAAATTTTCGGAGTTAACATTATGGCAGCTATTAATATTATTTTTTTAGTAATTTCGGCAGTGCGTCGTCAGTCGAACAGTCAGTCGGTCAGCCAGTTAAATTTATTATTATTATTAATATGAAAGATATAAAAGGTAGAGATATAACAGTCAATAATATGTCAAAATTATTTACCCTTTGAAATACAATAATACGCCGGTCCCTTGCCACTGTCAACGTGCCTTCGTTGCTTGAGCCCGCAGGTATTGCAAGAGACGATGGTAAGAGACCGGATGGTATGAGCCTGATTCCATGGAAGATGGGTCGTGTGCTTGTGTGGGACGCCACTTGTTCTGACACGCTGGCTCCTTCCCATCTCCATGGAACCTGCAACAGAGCCGGTGCAGCATCCGAAGCGGCTGAAAAGGCAAAAGTATCCAAATACAGGGGTCTAGGCACCGAATATGACTTTGTCCCATTCGGTGTCGAGACCCTTGGTCCGTGGGGTCCTAGTGCTTTAAAACTTTTTAAGGAAATTTCTAAAAGGTTAGTAGACGTCACAGGTGACGAAGAGCTGGCAGCTTCCTCGGACAAAGAATTAGCCTAGCTATTCAAAGAGGAAACGCTGCCAGCATCTTCGGGACCTTGCCTAAGGGGTACTCTTTGGACACTTTGTTTTAGTTTTAGGTTAAATTTTTATTTTATTTTAAGTTATTGTTAGAAAGTTATGTTTAATATTTATATTATTTAGTTTCTTTTATCAATAAACGCTTGTTACGTCCCTTTGAAAAACATTACCATAACCACGTAATATTATTGTTACTACGTTTATAATGGACCTATCTTATTTGTGAGCTGATATTGGCTTTTGCTGTTTAGAAATTCGTTTCAGATTGGGGTAAACTTTTATCCCTTAGCTAGTGAAATGAAATAACTTTCCAAACTTCAGATATAATATTACTATGTACCTATAAAACTCCGGGAGAGAGGATGAAATTAAACTTGAACTTAACAATTTTTACAAAATATTTTACGAAAGTATTCCAATAAACCGATAAAAAGTTTCACCAAATTTTTATTTTCGGCAGAATGTTGGAATTGTTTTGGCGTATAAAAATGACGCCGGAATTAACTCTAGAAAAGCAGAAGAGGATAAGTGACCCAATGGCAATTGTTCTTTTAATTGGCCCAGGGCCCTCAATTTTATCAAAGCTAGCTTTCAGCTGCAAACATCAAGTACGGTTTTCCGGCTCGCGGTCGACTTTACGTACCTTCCAACCTCATTTGCTTTTGATGGGGTAGAGCACGGTGTAATGAATAACCAAATTAATCAAAGACTTAATTAGGAAAAAGGCCATAATTTGCCCTGTAAATCACTCCTAATCGCTTTCCTGCACCTACTTGCAAGCCTTGCGTACTTAAACACTAAAACTTTTTTAGTATGTTCCGAAGAAAATCTCAAGTTGTTAGTTAAATTCAAATTGGAAAACTTTTTAAATTTATGTGCACAGTTTTAAGGCAGCCATTATGTCTCCGCCTGCTCGTTACACGTGTTCAAAGGAAGTTCCTTTACCGCGAGACAGTGAATGTGAATAAAACCCTTAGTGAAATGGAAGAGGAATCGTTTAAAAACGCAACTGTGCGATACTTAGTAGCTGAGGGTTTGTCACAGGGAAGTCCTTTTGTCATCGAATGCCAGGGCGATACTGTTTTTTAATGTAAATTGAGTCCATTTGTGACTTAGAACAAGATAATCGTACCTTATCCGTGACAAATCTGGGGGTATAATAAGTAAGGTGCTCGAATTAACGTATTTATTACACAACACACAGCTACACAGCATAAGTCTAGATAAATTGAAAATATTCAAAATAAGATTTTCGACTTTATTTTGTTTAATTTAATGTAATTTATCAACAAAAAAAACTGATATAATAATTAATATTTTTTTTTTCCAAAATACTAATTATAATAAAACAAAGCAAGCTGCTTTTAACTTTATAATACTTAGAGTGGGAGGTTAATGAGAAAATCTTATTATCTTTAATATAGCCTGAGGATAAGGTGGATTACAATTTAGACAACACAAACGAGGAATCCAGTCCCTTTCTCTAGAACACACGATCATGTCACGGAAAACAAAATTAACTTCCCAATAAGGGTCGTGTTGTGATATAGGTAGAGTCATTCATAATGACACGTCCCGTGGTTCTTATTATTATTATTTTTTACTAATTTTGACAAAATCACGCATCTCCGTGGATAGCACTAGGTATATAAATCTGAGCAAGGCGGCGTGATAAGCCAAGTTCGGCAAATAAAAGGAGAGGTTAAACCAAATTCTACTTATTATTTGATTTGTACATATACTTAAGTACTTATTTAAAAAATTTACATTAATTGCTGAGAAGGTCAATTTTTAATGCAATAGAAATGGGATGTGAACATTGAATTTGACCTGACTTCATTGATCTTTAGTGATGAGTGTATTATATATTTGATCTGACAAATTCCCTTTCTATCAGTTTGTACTGAAAATAAATGACTTACGTGACGATCAATAAATAATGGGATTCCTTGACTGGGTAATGTAAAATTTTAAATGGATGAATCGCAAACACAAACAATACAATTTTAATCAAGAAGTGAAAATTTTGGTGTGATGTTGTTTTACCCAAAAAAATTTGAATCTTGTTCTTGAATTAAGACAAAGTAAGAAATAACTAATTTTTAATATTTTTATTTTATTAGATTTTTTATTTTTTAGTAAATAAATAAAAAATTAAAAAATCAATGAAGTTATTGTGAGCTTTCATATCCTAAAGCCATTCTGGCTTTTATTATTCACATTGTAAAACTTGATTTGCAATCCGATATAATAAATTATATTAGCGACAAAAAGTACCGAGGCTCATAGTACCGAACTTAGCTGCTTTTCTAAAATACTTACATATGCTTTGGACTCATTTCTTTGTAAATTATAATGAAAACTATATATTATAGGAATATATAAAACTTGTACGTATGCAGACACCATAAAACGTTTTATGATATTATTAAGAAAATTCTGAGCAGGATAACGAGGCTATGAATTCTTTTATATCTGCATAAAGAATTTCTAAATAGACGCAAGTAAAAAAGCCGGTTAAGCCTTAATCGTTTCTTCTGTGGAAGATTTTCTTTAAAGCAATCATACCTATTTAAAACAGAGTTGTTAATTTATACAAAGAAAACGATCTCCACGCAAGTAGTGAATTGGTACAATGTTTAAGTAGTTCTACCTTGAGAAATAAAACATTTTGTTTAATACATTTTTGAATAAATTGTTTTTTTTTTTCGGTAAAGCCCGACGTTACGATTATAATATATCACAAGAACAGATGCCGTATTACCTAACGTTTCTGACAAGGTTTCTGACCTGACGTTCGCGATCGCAATCAAGTGACAGTTTTTGTATGAGAAATCTGTCATTTTAATTGCATCGCGAGCGTCAGAAACTTTAGACTATACAGCCTTTGCTCTTGTGACATAATATGCTATATATAATTAATGCGTGCCAAAGTATACTTGTAATAAAGTAGGTACGTAAGCGTATAAATGAATTAAACGAAAGAAAGAAAGAAATACATTTATTCACAACACAACAATAGACACACAAGACAACAATATTATTAAGTACGATACCAAGTATAAATACCTAGGTAATAGGTAGCATAATGCTGAGACGTTAAGAACGTCCCAGTGCTGATTTTCAGCCAGGACCTTCAAACGAGTAATTAATAGTAGATTATTGTCGTGGCCTGGAAGTAGGCAGTTGCTGGCTGAGTATGAGTATTAAACGGACAAGCTTGCGAGTCCGTTTAACTCCGTGGTAAAGAATAATGTCAACTTTTACGGACATTTTTGAGAAAAAATATGTATTGTCATGCTAATGACTGACATGTAAGTAAAATTAAAACCGATCGCTCTCAGATAATTAGCCGTGACATAGCTCAAGTACTAATTATTATTTCAATACAGCAGTATAAATTTAATAGCAGCCATTTGCCTTTTGACAATCAACGCTAAAATTGAGCGCTTGTGTCAATTGTTGCGACGTGGTTAATTGATGGGACGAGTCAAGTATTCAATGGTAGCGAATTTAATATTGTTAGCGTTTTGCTAATTTCTATTTAAACTGTGGGAATAACGATTCATATTCATATGACCTAGAAATCGATGTATGGACCAATTAGGCGTTTTATCTACTTACCGTTTACTTTCACAGCTCTGACGCTAGAAAAAAATAACGTTCATCGTCACATTGATTTGTAAAATAACATAATGAGAATAGGTAGATTTTGATGTTGAGGTACAATATTGACATTGAACCTAAAGCAGAGTTTAGATTTACTAGAAAAATCGTGCAAGTTGTATGAAATAAATTTTACTAGTAATGTAATTTTTATTCATATTTTTCTTACTTTTTAATTTTGTTTCGATTTCTTTCATTATCATAGTATTTATTTGGACTGTTAAGCAAAGATGATTATTTTTAATTTTAATATAAGTATGTTAGCTCTTTTAGCCTGTGGCACAGAGTTCTCAAGTAACCTAGTGTAGGCAAACGTGTAGCATAGATTTTTGTAAAACATTGTATTTTGTTATCTTGCGCATGTGTATTTATGAAAAATGTAAGCTATCTTTGCTTCGGCTTTACCACGGAAATATCTGACGCCACTCCACTGCTGTACAGCAATGCTGATACGTTGTGCAAAGCACCTGTCAGCTCTTCGGTCCCGTGGGGTTTTAATAAAACGTAGGCACTGAAGTCCCCGGACTAAGGTCCAACCCAGTACTTGCTTATTGCTGTGCAAAGACCGGGTTTAGAATAAGATGGAGCTTTTTCCTTCCCGAGGATGTCGTAAAAGAAGACTAAGGAACCTGATCTGAGAATAACCAGCAGCGCTCTAGTTATTTCCAATTAAGAACTCAAGACGCCAGCGATGCATTGTGGAAGGTAGGGGAAAACCACTAAAAATATTCCCAAGACCATCGTCCCGAAGGTCAGGAGTGAAGCGACTTACAAGACTTTACTTGTGTTTTAAATAAGTTAACTGCATGGTGTTAATATTGATAAGTACCTGGGCGTCCGAGCTTTGCTCGGGATAAAACTCAATAATAAGCGTTTTCCCAGAGATAGTACCAAGCTAGTAGATCGATTTGTCATCCCCGAAACTCCCCATATACCAAATTTCATCGAAATCGCTGGAGTCGTTTCCGAGATCCCTGAAATATATATATTTTAATACAAGAATTGGTCGTTTAAAGGTATTAGATAAAACAGTTTTAATTAGTCTTTGTCAATAGTCAATTAACATAACATATCATGCGGCGAAAAATAATATATACCACAATGTTGCAGAATAGCAAAAATGTGCAACTATTGTTCGCCATTTTTAAAATGTGTCATGTCAGTTCCCGGTTTCAGGTGTAGATATTTTTAACGTGGAGTGCTCGCCGCTGAGATAATGCGTCGGTTAATGGAGTGTCGCCAGTGGCGGTGCTGTGTTGAAGTGTTAAACGACCGCCTATACAACAAATTTTGACTTAAAAAGGACTTGGGCATTGAAAAAGTAATGACTTTGAAAGTAATTGCTGATTTATTTCGCATTTTTATATGAGCTATCAACGAGATGCTTAAAATGCATCTGAGATGAATGATTTCTTGATAAGATGAGACAAGATGTTTTGTGACATCACCTAAATACCCAGTCTTATTTTCAGATTTAGGCTGGGCGAATCAACGAAGAGATGATGGGCGAATAAACGCGAAAGTGAGTATGTTTTCTACGTTTTCACGAGCAAAGTACTCAATCGTGATGAATGCCTTAAAACGCCATAGTATAGGCAAGTTGCATAATAAGGGAATTCTTCACAGACGAAGTTGCAGGCAACAACTAATAGACCCTGTAAAGGTCATAGAATTATGTAGTTTTAAACGTATTATTCGCAAACAAAGTCGCTTGCAACATCTAGTGATATATAAACAGATTTAAGTCTACGTCTTTCTGAGGATCCACAGGTACGATGCCCCGCCAGGCTTTATCCTATCTAGCTAGCTCAAAATTAATTAAATGACAAAAGGTAGTTAACATCTCCTCAATCTCTTTATATGAAATGAAATGAAATGAAAATGGAAATGGGTCTTTATAGGACACAAAGCTTTCTTTTCTCATTTGTGTATTTACTAAAATAATAATAACCAATACAACTTCTTATTTCCTGGGCACATGAATCGCACGTACTATTGCAAGCACTTATTTTATTAAAAATATATTTCCAAAATTTTCCACAAAATATCACCTTCCATTTTCACACGAAAAAATGAAAC
Organism: Choristoneura rosaceana; assembly: GCA_037349165.1. Taxonomy (NCBI): domain Eukaryota; kingdom Metazoa; phylum Arthropoda; class Insecta; order Lepidoptera; family Tortricidae; genus Choristoneura; species Choristoneura rosaceana. The sequence continues at coordinate 9,152,544 of JAZBNJ010000026.1, forward strand.
ATCTACCAAAAGCAAGTAATCCTTGTTCCCGAGCAGATTTACGCTGACACCGTAGGCAATCCATTAGAGCGTTTTAGTGCGTTTTTCTAATGTAGCGTACGCTAAAATTGTCTTTTTAAGGGCCATAAGGAGTCGTTCCCGCACGAGGACGTGGGGTTCCGTGGCACACGAGAGCCGCAGTAATTTACGATTGTAGGGGGCGGGAGGGGACGGGGAATCACTTACTGCCAGAATACGGAAGCATTAGCATACTGTTAAACGTTTGGCTTTATTTGGTTTCATTCGCGTTCTCGTAGACATTAGTTTGAATAATATTGCTGGCATAGTTTTTAATTTACTTTTCGGAAATTGACCATGACAATGTAATTATTGCAGAAGATTTAGCGCTTTAACCGGCATTTATTGAATGTAAAATACTTTTTTTATATAGAAAACCGGCCAAGAGCGTGTCGGACACGCTCGAAATAGGGCCCCGTAGCCACTATAAAAAAATATGTAATACTTTTCTACGGATTTCGTATTTTGTACGAAGTATATAGTTTAGGTATATTTATACCTTAGGCTGCTATTTACTCTTAAACTACTAATAATTCTCAAGAAAACTTAACCGTTATAGTTTTCCTTGTAAGTTTAATACACTTACTACCATCCTGAATTAGTATTGATAGCCCCTGAGCAAAGCCACGGACGAACGGACAGACAGACAGACAGACAGCCATGGCGAAACTATATGGGTTCCGTTGTTGCCATTTGACCACAATCACGTCGGATGGTAAGCGAAGATGTGGACTAAGTAGAGCACGCTTGCCTAACAAATGCCCATTCAACCTAGATTTGAAAACGGCCAGATTGTAGCGATTAGAAAACACACGACGCAGGCAGGGAATTTCACTCCTAGGTACTATTATTACCGTTTTTTACCATCATATTATTTGTGAAGTTGTGGTAATCGTCGAGGGACGGTTGCCTCCGTGTGGCTGAGGCTCTATGGCTTACATGTGGACAAGTGGGGACATCGCACAGTTATGTGAAATTGTTTTGTTGAGTGTGATTCCTCACTAAGTGTTAAATACTGTTATTATTAAATACGCAAACGATAATTGTAGAACTTTGCAGCTTTTATATGTGTATTTTATAAGTTCCTAGTATTTTGTAATTTTCTATTTGTCATTAAATTTGAATAATAAAAAACGGTAACTGTGGGACTCGTTTTAAAGAGAATACATTTTGTTTTAATAAATAAATTAAAAATATCTCAAGTTTTACCGTAACGTTTTAAAATTTTTACTAAAAATATACATTTTTTACACAACCAGAGTTAGTGAAAAGCGCACAAAGCAAAATGCAATTTTTTGCCGTTATTAACTTCGCCACAAAGGTGCATTTAAGCACATAATCCTATTACAGATGTGTGAAACCTCCATTCTCTGTTCCAAAGGCTTGTTCATATTTAAAGCCTCTGTAGATTCCAACTAAGCTCCTTTGAACCGGCGACGTCATAGCCACAAGGGATATCGGGTTCTGATGGTTCGGGTCACCATACACAGCCATCTATAGAATTACTACCTGTTTAAGGAATACCGTAATATAATTAACATGAAATTTTACTTATGTCGCATCAACTTTTTTTAACGAACAATGTTTTTAATAGCTTGAAAATATACATTGTAATCACAAGTAGTGAAGATTCTAATGTCGCTAACGACAGGGTTAAATACAAAATGGCATAAGAGTCATTTTCTCCCAGCGGCTTTCTACAAAAAAGCTGAATCCTTTGTTTAAAATTAACATAAAATGTTACCTCTCCACGTAGAGTAATGTGATGCGATGTGATGAAAATATGATGACTTTTTTTCTCTACAATACGTATTTTGCTCTGTCTGTTGAAAATGTCACTCCTTGTGACTCATACCTTTAGTTTTCTAGGTTGGTCCATAATCATATTTTTATCAATAGTAGACTTATAATGTAGCTCACTTCTGTGGATAGATATTTTCTTTCACTTTCCGTTTTTTTTTTTTAAATAAAGTGAAACTTTATTTCAGCATTTTAGACGTTTGGTGTGATTAGTAGGTTTTTCGCCTTGGTTGGCCTTTGTTGTTTACTGGAGTGACCTATATTAAAAAAAAAAAACAAAAATCAAAATAATTTATTATGTAACAATGTGTTTACAGGTTTTAGGAGGTATTCGCTCTTTCGTACAAGGTACAAAAATAAATTCTAGAGTTAAATTAATTACAACTAGATAATACTACACTAGAAAATTTACAATAGTTCATGTTGTGTTTACGTGTGAGTAGATTAAGGTAGTAATACTAATATGTATATAGTTTTAAGTTTATAACAAGCGTGTGTTTGAGTGTGTTTTGTATATCACATGTGTGGATAATGAGTCAGTAAATTATCTTATATATTATGAAGTCTACTGTCGATAAAAATATACATGGACCATCCCAGAAAGCTAAGGTATCCAATTAACTAAAGTATAGTTCGTCTATTATAATATATCATGCAGTTGGGTAGATCTTATGGTATCCACTAAGATTAATCGGAATATACGCAAGGCTTTAGTAGTAGGCTGTAGCAGCGAGGAATGTTTGATATTGTAATTACTAATGGCAGCAAGCTCCCTAATCCCTTGCCGACTGATTCCACCGGGGCTGCAATATACCAGCAAACATTATAAGCTGTACATTGTAGGTTTCAGAGAGACTCGTCAAACCACTTATGTTCTCTACTTGCGTGTTCAAAATGATTTAAAACGCATTTAAATTTAGAAAAAATATTCATGGCTCAAATAAAAAAGACGTTATGAGAAAATGCCTAATATCTTTATAAAAATATGTCCACCCCAACAAATACAAATTTCAAATCAAACATTTATATACCTAAATAATGGAATGGATGGAATTATCAAATTAATAATCATGGACAGGATTGGAAAATAATTCCGACACGTATTGACAAAAATTAGTGTTAAAACTTTTTAGTTATGTTAAATATTGTGATACCTATTTTTTTTCTTCTATTTTTATAATTTTTTAATTTATTTTATTTTTTATGCATATTTTTTCTTTTGATATAATTCGTTGAATAACATTTTTTGCTAAATCTTTTTTCAGTAAAGGTTTTTCTGAAACAGTGCAGTGGTAGATTTTTCACATTAATTTGTAGCCTAAATTGAATGAAGATTAAAAGTCTTCAATTATTAACATTGTTCTTGAATTAGTAATATTTATCTTGGGTCAAAATAACTCCAATTATAATGAGATACTTAGTAAATTCTCAACTTAAAGTACATAAAAAACTAACTGATGTTTTCAAAACGGACTCATTAGCCACAGTTCAAAACCATTCCATTGCCTCTTATTCCATAGTTGGCCGAAATAAATGAATTTATTAAGTATTATTATTATTAAATACTAACAAGGTTCGCTTCTGTTCGCATAGATAAACTAAATAGAAAGTTATTTACTGGTTCCAATTTGGAGCTACAGCTCTCTGAAGATTTAATTGTACCACACAATAATAAGATGCAAGCTAACAAGCAATGAAAACTGCATAGGAACCCAAAAATAATTAAAAACGCAGTTACTAATGTAAATTTAAAACAATATCCCGCTTTGTTTTCCCTTGTTCACTTTTTGCTCGCAACTGAATGTGAAAATGAATGTTTGTTTAAGCTTTAAAATCAGACGCGAGAGCCTCCGCCTATTAAAGTGGAGAGGCAAGCAAATATACTCGTTAGCGAATCTTTGTTTATGTGGGATGAATGGGTGCTACGTAAATTCGAAAATGACTCCTACATTTTTATTGTTGCATCGTTCCACTATAGCAGACGATATAGCAATTTCGTGTTTGAATCACGAAAGGATAGGGTCGTGAATAGTTTATGGGTGAAACGAAGAAAATAAAGTGTCTCAGTGACTGTTAAAGTACAAAGAAGATTTCGCAAAACACGTTTTCTCTATAGACCGAAGAGGATATTACAGGTCGTTTGATGTGTGCGGCGTCTCGCAGTACACAGTGATCATATTTCGCAGGGCGCTAGTTTCAAAGCTCACGGCCTGCTGGGACAGATAACGTTGTAAACGTCAATCTCTGTAGGTCTGCTCAATTTTGAGAGGATCAAAGTTGCGGGCAGGGATTATAAGGGTCTAAGATAAGCTTATTTTCTAAAGCCTAAATTTGTAGTTACTTCCTAATGAAAGAGCTGTCATTTAAATGAAGTCGTATTTGAAAAATACAAAACGATGGGCAAATTGTTAATTGCTTCATTGGTAATTGTTTCTTTCATGCTTAAAAATAAGTAAAAGTAATCAGAGTAAAGCGTATCCAGGGACTCTGATTTCAAATTCAGAAAAGCCTCTCTCTGAGATAACTTAAAATACTGCGCTTTGCGACGCGTTGTTGGTAAAACAATAATAAATTAATTGCTCCACAACACAATTACTCGTGACGAGGGTCCGAAAAAAGACACAAAAGCGTTATGCTTTTACGAAAAACCTTTTAATTATGCGCATTAATGTTAAGCTGGGATGTTATCATTTCTGACGCGCAGCAATTTTTTTAATATATGGATCTATGTTTGGAAATTCATGATTAGGATTAATTTGGATTTGCTTTTAGCGTACAGTAAATATTTTTATTATAGTTGTTTTGGTTTTTACGAATGAGTTAAAAAAATTATAACCACGTATGAAATATAATCTAACTCTATCTATACTATAATAATATATTAATATCAATATTAGCGCCTGATCTTCCTGATATAATTTGAATATTACCATAATATTAACGGAAGGGTCATAAACTGAAATTTTATTTTAGTTTGTCCGTGTAAATACCACTGCGCATTTATAGGTACTTTTTTAGCAGTAAAGAGTCGTTAGCAGTACTTTTGTGGTGTATGCATCCAGTTGCAAGCTGTAAGCATTACTACTAGTTCCCGTCACATGATACAATAGAGTACTTTGCCACTGAAAGAAAGAAAGAAAGAAAGAAAATAAATTTATTTAACGCCATAAATAAACATAGAAATAAACATAAAACAAATAAAGACATACATGACGCTAAATAGGTCCCCACTCAGCATAATGCCACGGCAAACCGTGGCGCTGATTTTCAGAGAGGACCTTATCTAAAAACTAACTACTTCTAACAGCTATCGTTGATAAGTAGTGATTCTAATCTTTGGTAGTTGTTGCTCTAAATTGTACCTACTCTACGACTGCTACTAACAACAACGGCGGTGAGCCACCTGGTAGGTGAACATTGTGTTTGGGTGGCGGAGTCGATGATTTAACTGAAGTAATACACATATAAGTATTTTACGAGAGTTCGACTCGCACTTGGCCGTTATTTTTACTTTGCCCGTGCGAAGCCGGGGCGGGTCGCTAGTAGACTATAAGCAAGCGCTAAGGGTACGGTTCTTAGTATTTATAAATCGTGTCTTGCTTGTTCAAAAGAAGAAGCAAGTCAAATCGACAAGAATTGCAAGGAGGCCTATTAATTAGTTTTCCAATTATCTAATCTATCACTTGTGATTATTTTATTTGAAATTGAAAGGTTATTTTAATTAGCGAGTTTCTAGATTTTCCAGGACTGGAAATAAGATAAGTAAGCAAAGACTAATTAGTCGAGGTTAATGCTATGGAAAAGAAGCTGCCTCGAACTTTAAATGGAAAAGTTTTTGATAAGACTGCTCTGCTTGGCCACGTTGTAATTGTTAACCTTTTTTGCAACTGTAAGACTGAATGTTTATCTACTGTTTAAAGTATATTTTTTAATCAAATTTTATAATTACATGGGTTCTGGAAAAGAACATGAACTTTTAAACGACAAATGGGACATCCAATAAATATTGACTTTAGTTGATTAATATGGACAGAAGGTACTTGTAAAATGACTTAGAGAGCTTTTAGTGTCTAAAATAACTCATACTATAATAAATATAATTTCTACCGACGAAATCCTAACGATGAACAACTAATTACTAAACTTTGGCCCAAATTCATTTTCGAAAAACAAGTTTCTCGTTTCCGTATCGAGTTTAACAAACACCGTTTACAAAATCTTAGCCTTATTGGATATAAAGCCTTAAAACGCTCAAAACAAGTCCCCTTGCAAACTTTCTGCGTTAACATTCAATTAAAAGAGAACAACAATCAATCCCTAATTCTTGTTACTTCGAGAGCATTAACATTTAGGAGCTTTCGATTTTCTATTTAAACGCTTCCACTTCTTTTATTACGGTGAACAAAAATGTACTCTTCGCGCCGCCCCGACATCCCTTCGCGTCTTAATTGTCTCATAAAACAAAGGGAATGAACCGTGCTGCGTCCATTCGAGAGATTCTGATGTCGGGGCCCTTTTAGATTCCCTTTCATTGCATCAGCTTAATCCCTGACATAAATTATTTCACCCCAGATTTGTACCGGATGGCTTTGAAGCGGAAATATGATAGGTATTCCTAAATATTTAAAAGTGCTTTTGAATAAATTTCCACGTTAAAATTTAACACTTATTAATGTTTTTACACATTTACACCTTTCTTGTATCTACCTTTTCAATTTTATCATAATTTTGTATTTAAAAGTTGCACATGTATAATAATATGAGTAGGTAAGCCAATCTTTAACGAATTTATGAGAAATCAGCTTTAACTCGCCTCCAATTAAAAGTAACCTAAAGAAACAACTAAAAATCCTTCTATGACCCTAATTAAAGCAATTATCTGCCAATCACAAAAACATAGCAGTGACTAGTTCAAGCTATGAGTTATCTGTCAGTTACTCTTTTAAACACGTATAGAATAATTTTAAGAATCCCTTTAATTTTCGGTAGAACTAATGTTACTGCTCTGTTGGAGAGACAGAAAACGGTTGAACCAATTTATCACTTGTACTCTCGTCTCAAGTTGTTCTCCAAATCTTTGTAAGACCCAAGGCTTGGCTTTTGGGCACGCGTACTCGTAGTCATTGAGATGACCATGCTTAAATACGCTCGTATTTGTAAGACACTATAACCTTTCTACTATTATCTTAGCGTTTGTAAGGTCATGAAAAACAAGAAAAAACATCAGGTTATTGTAACAAATAATTTTTAGCCAGGTTGTTTCAACGTCAGTTACTCGTAATCAGTGAGCTTCTAAATACGATACGATACGATACGACAGTAACGTATAATATCATTGCTCGTAAGTACATAATACGTATGTTGCAAGTTAAAACTCAATTGTAAAAATAAACGAAAACTAACACCGATAGTACTTAGAACACCTTGATACAACGAGGCCAATAGTGTTCGTGTTCTTTATAATTGCTATCAATAATGGGGTCTGTACCTATGACAAAAAATTATGAACATGGGAAAAACTGAACTAACGCAGCTACCTTGCAAAACGTTTGTTTCAAACAGTTCGCTGTGAATGTCGCTGTTTGTATCTTTTATTCGTAGTCTTTACTTTGTATTTTGAGGGCTGAGCACTGACAGTTTACCTGCACGTAATAATAATAATATCAGAAAAAAAAAATATAACCCAATTTATAACCTCCTCCTTTTTTTAAGTCGGTTTATAAAAAGCCCTCATGCACTTTGTAGTTTCTACGCTAGTAGTAAGTACCTACCATGTAGCATGATTATGAAGATTATATTTAAATGTAGTTTGCGATGTTAAAAGCTGCTACTTTTTGTCGTTACTTACTCGAATAATTCAATTTTGTCCGTCTTAAATTCTGATCACCAAAAAAATAACGTTTGTGAATTGAATTAGGTACTCCGATCAGCAACACCTACAAAAATCATTGCTACCTACCCGTGTAAAGTAAACTATACTAAAGTGGGGTATCAAGGTAACGTCGTGAAATAGGACGGAATGAGTCCCGCTCTCCCGCTGTCCTGTCGTGTTCCCTGTCCGACTTTCTGGACGTTATCCGACCTAGGCTCCTGCATGTCTTTTGCAGGGCATTCGAATTATCATTGCGACGTCCGGGCAGCTTAAATAGCTTTTAGTGACTTCTCTAATAAGTCTATATACCGCTTTTGACTGTATATTACAGTCAGACTCATGAGCTAGTGTAGTTGTTAGGCACGAAAAATGTGTTGTGGGTTTGAAGAGTAAAACAGTATAGAGTTTTTAAGCGTGGACATTTAAATGATGACAGTTTTGTTTGAAAATTATTAAAACGTACTCGATTGTGATGATTTGTCTATAAGATCTGATATAAATAAACATCCTAGCTGTTGCAGGATTTCACATGGCTCGTGCTGATGAAAATAGCGAAAAAATGCGTCAAAATATTTTACAGTCAAATCATTCAATAATCTTAAGGTAGTTACGGTCTTCTTACGATCTATTGATTATATCTACGAGTATATGTATATGTATATGTATTACACGTCTACAGTTATCTCAGTTATACTCGTATTTGTGAATGGCTTGATTGGAAATTCGTTTCAATCTAACGAGCGCGCGGGCGCCGCAGTCAACAAGAAATTAAATTTGTTCATGAAAATTTAACGATGTTTTTAGGGTTCCATCAAAACGGATGGCTTAGTGTTGATTTGAGTTTTATTTTTACTGCTAGCCGAGTATAATTAAACATTAAACTGTTTATCTGGAGTTTAAACTCAAGTCAGTGTTAACATAAGAATTGTGATCTTACTTACATATCGTACTCCTACATCAAGTCTATATAAACTTGAAATAATAGCCCATTTTGATTGGACATCATAAAATTTCTGGAAGGTCTAAGGACGTAAGAGTGACATATTGGAACTTTTATGGATGGTTACCTACCTGGTTACCGTTAATGATTTCGTTTTTATTTAACTCGCTGTGTTAGTACCTACATGTTCGTAAACAAAAAAGTTTGTAAGTAACTTCTTTTTTAACAATAATTTTTATCATTTTGGATGGATAATGATTTCGCATTTAATACTATATGAGGTTTTTATGTTTCGATGCGTCTTATCAATGCGAAAGCGTCCTAAAGTATTTGACGAAATATTCGAATATAGGCAAAAAGGTCAGTGGGTTACATCGATAGACATCATTTACGATGTTGAAATTGCCTTAGATATCTGCTTCCTCAGGAAAATTCTATGAGGTCAATAACGTACCCAAGATGTTCGCCTCGAGCGGTTTTATGGCAATGAACCCCGATATTGCATCCAGGGAATATTAGTGCCTACTTGATCCGGCAACTGCCATCTTTTACCATCTTTTTCCAATATCCGTTAATATTGGCCGTGCCCAGTAACAACTTCTTGATCCTTCAAAACACTTCTCTTATTATTTTTAAGCGGCCCTCGTTGCAAATAGTTCCAAATTGTTTGGGATGTGGTTATGTGAGCATGTTTACAGCCAATATGTCCGATAGACTTTCATCAAAGCATTACATTGGTTATTGCGATGTCGGCTAGCTATTCTCGGTAAAACGTTTAGTGTTGTTATCGGCGATATTGTTCGACGCCCTAGTATAATACAATATTAAAAGCAAAACTTTAGGACTTATAATTTTGTTACTATATTGTTTAATTCTGCTGAAATTATTAATGGGAAAGTTTGTGTGTGTATGTGCTTGTATGTGTTTATTACTAAGTCAGTCAGACAGATTTAGATGAACGAACTTCAAACGGATCAGTAGAAAGCTCACGCAAAAACATGTTTAGATTTATTTCTGTGGTAGAGTATCAAATATTTTTTTAATAAATCATTAAATTAATACCTATACCCAACTATAAAGTCTGCAAAAACTTGATTTTTATGTGTGTCTGAAAATATCAGAGTCCAATCAATCAGTCAATGTCATTGTTTATAATGTAAGTTTTATTGTACCGTTTGTGCTCAAATACATAAATAAATAAATAAATATAATCTGACCCCTATGAATAACAGTACCACTTATAGAACAAGACTTGAAATGATATGACTAATAAATACCAGCCAGCATGTAACATCCTAAATAAGTATGTTTTACATTCATTAATACCTTCTGTAGTCTGTTATAATTTTCTACGTATTGAACTTGCCTAAAATTGAAACCAATTCAAATAAAATTCTATATAAGAAAGATTAACAAGTGGAGGCAAAATAAGGCATAATTTGTTATATTCCGCCTACCGATACATTAGCCAAAATTCTTGTATCTTTAGATACCATATCGCTAGTGATATGCTAAAGATCAAACAAAAGTAAAAAATGTTGCAGTACGCCTGGAGTGTACACCCGAATATTCTCGAGCTTCTTTGCGTTTGATCTTTATATTATAATTACATTATAATATGAATTTACCGGTAAACATTATCCGTGTAACCGTAAGAACTTAGAAAATCGAATAGGTAATTAACACATGTCAGTTTGTATAAAACTGTTATTGTGGGCATGTGAATGACGTTTCGAAGATTTTCGTGGTGAATAAATAATGGAGAATTTATTAGTAGGAAGACACTTGAACGAAATTAGTGGTCGAATGTAAGTGGCACCGTGTTTTGAATTTATAGACTTTTCGTTCCCTAGTTGATTGATGTGCTTAAAGGTCGCTACGCAAATCGTACAACAAAAAAATTTAAACGATATGGCGCTCGGGTGTAAGCTAGCCAAAACATGAATAACGGTGTTTCACATAACAAGCTCAGGTATTTCATAATCTGGTGGATTTTATAATCGGGCGATAAATACACGAAGCCAGAGTCACTAGCTAGCTTGCTACCATAGCTTAAAAACTATCTCTTGTATCATGGGCATTTTCGGTTCAAAGATAATTTAAAAAATACTAACACTATCATACAGATGAATAATCACATAAATTTTCCAAGGCTCATAATAATGAACGACAGACATCCTTCAAAACCCAATTATCCTGAAACTCCTTGAAATATGTTCATAATCGTATTCTATGGAACATTATTGTATATACAGCCTTGTTTTAGTTGGCCCAAGACGGCTTTCAAAGGGTTCCGAGTGTACAACAACGTGGCCTATGTTGAATATTAATTAAATTACCCTATCTCAGTCGGACACGCTGCTCCAGGATTCTTTTATGCGAGATCTTGTGGACCCTATTTACTCAAAATAATTGAAAGAGATTAGTTAGGTCTGCGGCCGAAATAATTTTGATAGTAGCCTTACAAATAAAGGTCTTATTTGCTGTATTTACTTTGTTTCTTATTCTTTGTCGGTATGCGACTTAGTTCGTTTTAGTTAAGTAATTAATAATTCTATTAATTTTCAACAAAAACTATTTTACCATTTTGTTTAAATCTGGGACTATGTAAATCGAGTATTAATCCTTGTTAAAGTGCAGTTACTTCTATTCTTTTTTTCGTGCTATTTTGTGATATTTATGTCAAACTAGCTTTTACCCGCGGCTTCGCACGCGTAAACTAATCGGTCTGGTAGTGGCAATTGAAATATCCCGTGGGAGTATAGGGATAAAAAATAGCGTATGTGTTATTCCAGACGTGCAGCTACCTACATACCAAATTTCATGACTTTTAGCCCAGCGGTTATTATTTCAAAATTTTATTCCTATCCCGTGGGAATATCGGGGTAAAAAATAGCCTATGTGTTATTCCAGAGGTTCAGCTACCTACACAACAAATTTCATGGCTCTAAGCCCAGTGGTTGTTACTTCGAGATTTTATCCTTTGATATCCCGTGGGAATTTCGGGTCAAAAAGTCGCTTATGTAATATTTCAGACGTGCAGCTCCCTACATATCAAATTTCATGACTCTAAACCCAGCGGTTATTATTTCGAAATTTTATCCCTATCCCTTGGGAATATCAGGATAAAAAGTAACCTTCGTGTTATTCCAGAGGTCCAGCTACCTATATACTAAATTTTATGGCTCTAAGCCCAGTGGTTGTTATTTCGAGATCTTATCCCTAGTTATCCCGTGGGAATATTGGGTCAAAAAGTCACCTATGTGTTATTCCATACGTCCAACTACCTACATACCAAATTTCATGACTCTAAGCCCAGAGGTTCTTATTTCGAAATTTTATCCCTATCCCGTGGGAATATCAGAATAAAAAGTAGCCTTCGTGTTATTCCAGAGGTCCACATACCTACATACTAAATTTTATGGCTCTGTACGTTACATTGGGCAGATATAATTAGTAATATGTGCATTAAAACCTCCTGCACATATCAAAAACATACTGGCTGAATGAACTTTCCGCTTTCTCCCGCACGGCGGCGCCACCAGTCAGTTGCGCAAATTTGACAGCTCGAAATGAATGCCGGCCGGCGCGCGCTCTTTTAATTATTCATAAAAACTCTGAAAGTGCTGTGATTGTGTCTTAAATGTGTCCCTGGGACTGAGGAAAAGAGCCAGAACAAACTGTAAGTGAAACCTATATCTTGCCCAATTCGGTTTTGCTAATTATTTTCAATATTCAAATGTCGTAGTTCAAACATTTTGGTCAATCGAACCGCATCCTCAGTTTGCAAACTAAATACACATTCATACACATAAAACACACATTTCACGCAGTTTTAAGGTAACAGGCTTATTTCTAATCTAAGTTATTTACCTAGAATAATACGTATAAATCAAACGTTTTCAATTTTCGTTCTTTGCAACGCGTCGCGCGCGTCTTTTGTTTTGAATTCGAAATGGATGAAAAAGAATTTGATGTCGAACAACTTATTAACAAAAAAGAACTGCTTTTTATACGATGTCAAACGTTATTTGAACTATCCAAATCAACTCCACCAGAGCGTTTATCCGAATTTAATTTGCGACTCAAAGAACTTCATTCGACTCGGGAATGTTTCGAACAATGCATATTCGAGTTAAATTCTTATAATAAGAAACAAAACCCGAAATTTAAACCAAATTATCAGGAAATTCAAACCTTTGACGACATGTATTTCCGTATTCTGAGTGTAGCGGAGGCTAATAGCGACACTTGGCAATCGTGTGACGGCAGCGGTAGCGGACCTTCGTCGCGCTCCGCGGGCCGCGGCCCGGGCGCTGCCGGGCCAGACTCGCGGTCGGCTAAGCCGCGGCTGCCTAAACTAGAATTGTTCCATTTTGATAGCAAATTAGAAAACTGGCAAACATTCTATGACACGTTTACGAGTTTAATTCATAATAACAATGATATTACGAACATTGAGAAGTTTTATTACCTGCTCTCCGCAGTCAGCGGTCCGGCATTGACTGTGGTCAAAGGGATGCCAGTAACGGCCGATAATTATCCGATAGTATGGGCTTTGCTAGTCAAAAAATTTGAGAACACGCGTGCCTTAGCTACGAGCTATTTAGATCGGCTGTTTCAATTTAAGCCTTTGTCAACAGAGTCGGCTACTGGTCTAAATACCTTTTTACAAACGTATCAAGAGTGTGTTAAAGCATTGAAACTTTTGAAAATCAGTAACCTATCGAGTTTCATTCTGTTTTATATGGGATTGCGAAATTTAGACCCCGTCACTAGGCGCGAATTCGAACAATCAGTAGATCAAACCGATATACCTACTTACGAACAGCTGATTAATTTCGTAGAGAAACAGGCGCGTGTTTTGGAAATGTCTGAGGTTAAAATTAGTACATCAAAAATTCAGTTTACGCCTAAGAGTGTTCCTAACACCTCTGCAAAGCCGAATTTTGTTCGAACAAATAATAATAATGCTGCTAATTACAGTAGTGCACCGAGGCAGTTCCAAAAGCCGTGCTTATCAGCTGTGAGTAAGAATAATAACGAACGATCAAATAGATGTCTATTTTGCGACAAACTGCATTCAACTTATCGATGTTTCGAGTTTTTTGATTTAACACCAGTGCAGCGTCTTGACAAAGTGAAACAGCTTCAATTATGCGAAAATTGCTTTCGTCAGCATTCGTTGTCCGAGTGTACTTCAAAAGTGCGTTGTGTGCTGTGTAAACAACCGCACCATCACAGTATTCACTTAGATACAGTTTCAACTGTTCAAAATTCATCAATTAATCAAAACAATTCAAATAGTCAAAACATTTCAAGTATTCAAAACGTTTCAAATGGGCAAAATCAAAGTCAAAGGTCAATGCCAAACGTCGGCTTGACTTGTTCGTCAAATTCAACCGTGCTGTTAGGCACTGCCATGGTGCACGTCGCAGATCGATGGGGAACTTACCACGCCGTACGTGCAGTCATTGACAGCGGTGCCATGTCCGGTTATATGACAAAAGAGTGTGCCCAGCGCCTGGGTTTGCCTCGACGCAAGTGTCAGTTTGAACCCATGGGTCTGGGAGGTGCGCCAGTGCAAGATTTCGGTCTGGTTACATGTTCAATTAAACCACGAAACTCATCTGGTCCGGTGCTTAGCACTGATACTGTTGTCGTAAGTAACATAACTAGCAACTTACCTACAGTAACCTTGTCAAACAAAGTTATCAATAATTTCAAAAATCTCGAGTTAGCTGACCCGAACTACTTTTCGGCGGCTCCAGTTGACTTGTTAATCGCAGGTGATTTGTTTCCCTACATTTATGACGGTCAAAATATACTACCGCGTGACCCGGGTTTGCCCGTCGCGATGCATTCCATATTCGGATATGTCATTACTGGTCAGACAGTACTGAGTGACGATTGTGAGTCGAATACAGCCTCGCTCAACTTGTTCTCTGCTAATAAAACTAGTAGTATCGATAAAATCATGAACTCTTTCTGGGAGACTGAAAACGTGCCGTATGACGTCACTAAAAAACCAGAAGATTTGTACGTTGAACAATTGTTTAAAAACGAACACAGTCGCGATACTACGGGGCGTTATACAGTGAAGTATCCGTTCAAACCCAGTTTTGATCTCGGCGATTCGACTCCACAAGCGTTACGCCGTTTCAACAATTTAGAAACAAAGCTGAATCGTCTTCCGGAACTTAAGGAAGAATATAATAAATTCATGTCCGAATATGAAAGCCTTGGTCACATGACTTGCGTAGGTGATTTTGGTACTGTGGATTCTAAGTACATAATTCCCCACTTTTGTATTCTACGACCGTCAAGTACCACGACAAAACTTCGAGTAGTTTTTGACGCCTCATGCAAAACGACTAATAATAATTCTTTAAATTCAGTCGTTTACGCCGGTCCTAAGCTTCAAGCAGATATTAATGAGATTTTAATAAATTTTCGTATACATGAAATCTGCTTGTCAAGTGACATTTGTAAAATGTTTCGAATGACCTTGATCGAAAAATCTCAACGCAATTACCAACACATCTTGTGGAGGTTTCAACCTGATCAACCTTTAAAAGTGTATGAGTTAAACACGATCACATACGGCGTTGCTAGCAGTCCGTACCTAGCGATCCGTGTCCTGCATCAACTGGCTGACGACGACTGCGAGAAGTATCCTTTAGCGAGCAAGGTTCTAAAAAAGGGTTTCTTCGTCGATGACCTTCTGTGGTCAGTGAGCAGCTATGATGAAGCAGCTAAGCTACAGGATGAACTGTTAGAATTGCTGAGTGGAGGAGGATTTCTGCTTCGTAAGTGGGCCAGCAACTGTTCCCAGGTACTGGCTCGGGTTCCAGCTGATCACCGCGAAACGCCCATTGCATTCGAGGATGACAAGGACCTGTCCATAAAAGTTTTAGGTCTGCAGTGGCGACCCGCCGAAGATGTGTTTTGCTTCGTATTCCACCCACTTCCAGCTTCACAGGCGATCACCAAGCGTAGTGTCTTGTCACAGATAGGTCGTCAGTATGATCCCTTAGGTTTCGTGGCTCCTTGCATATTCTACGCGAAATGCTTCATGCAGAAACTCTGGCTCCAACAGCTGGGTTGGGATGAGCGGCTGCCTCCGGAACTGGAAAAGGAGTGGCTCACCTACATGTCAGAGCTCCCGCTGTTGTCGAACTTTAGCCACGAGCGCCAGGTTACTGTCAAACAGCACAGCTACTACCAGATACTAGGATTCTGCGATGCTTCAGTTCAAGGAATAGCTGCGGTCATCTATTTGCGTAGTTTTAACAATCAAGGTGATTCGAAGGTCAGTCTAGTCATTGCAAAATCCAAGGTTGCACCCTTGAAGACAGTGACCATTCCACGTCTCGAGCTAATGGCTGCGCATTTGTTAGTCAAGTTAGTCAAATATACGAAGTCAATTTTGTCTGAACGAATTTCTGTTCATGAAATACTCTTGTTTACCGATTCCTCTGTGGTGCTGAGTTGGTTGAATACACCCAGTTACAATCTCAAAACCTTTGTGGCTTCGCGCGTCTCCAAAATTTTGGAGACCGTACAAAGCGATTGTTGGTTTCACGTGAGCGGCGCGTCCAACCCCGCTGACGTGTGCTCGCGCGGAGCGCTGCCCTTCGTGCTGCTAGCGACAGCGGAGTGGCTCGGGGGACCGAACTGTTTACACGCACCAAGAGATAATTGGCCAGTAAAATCAATAGATCAATTTAAATCGGCAAATGTGCCAGAACTCAAAATTCCATGCGCGACTTTGGCTCAAACTAGCGTGCAAGACACAACACGTGATTCAAACCTTGTTTATGATTTAACCGAAAAATATTCGAGTTTTAGCAAGCTTCAAAAGGTCTTAGCGCGTTGTTTTCAGTTTATTAACAATTGTAGATCGACGAAGTCTAATAGGAACACAGGTCCTTCGTCTCTATCAGATTTAAAGAACGCACACGATGTGCTCATTAAATTCGTTCAGCGAGAGCATTTTGCAGCTGATATCCAAGCAATTTCCAATGGTTACAGCTGTAGTTCTTCACTTAAAAGGTTAGCACCTTATGTCGACCCCCTCGGTTTTCTCAGGGTGGGGGGTAGGTTGTCTTTCGCCGAACTACCGTATCAAAAGAAGTATCCATTATTGCTTCCTAAAAAGTGCAACTTTACAAAAATTCTTATCGACTATTTTCATAAAATTTATTTAAATATCGGTCCGCGTACATTGCAATTAAACGATTATCTGCACACGCTGCAGCAGCGACAAAAATGGCATAGGAATAGTCGTAATATTCAAGTTGGCGAACTCGTTCTTATTCATGCTGACGCTCCTCCGCTTCAATGGCCTCTCGGTCGCGTGACGGAACTTTATCCAGGAGCTGATGGAGTTGTACGGGTGGTAAAAGTAAAAACCCAGAATGGCGAATACACGCGACCCGTTGTAAAGCTTAGTCCACTTCCCATGGAATTGGATTCAGCATAATTTTTATTTTTCTTTGTTTCTTTGCATGAATTTGACGCAAGAAGGTGTCAAATTTATGACAATTTTAGGTTCGAAATAAGTCATTTATTTTACTCAATTTACAGCTACACGTGTTTAGTTCACTAAGTCAACAAATACTTACACTATACAGTCCACTTACCTTATTCAATACCATCCCTGGTTTGGTTTGTAAACTGGGGAATCTGGGGTAGATTCCCGGTGGGGGGTTTATGTACGTTACATTGGGCAGATATAATTAGTAATATGTGCATTAAAACCTCCTGCACATATCAAAAACATACTGGCTGAATGAACTTTCCGCTTTCTCCCGCACGGCGGCGCCACCAGTCAGTTGCGCAAATTTGACAGCTCGAAATGAATGCCGGCCGGCGCGCGCTCTTTTAATTATTCATAAAAACTCTGAAAGTGCTGTGATTGTGTCTTAAATGTGTCCCTGGGACTGAGGAAAAGAGCCAGAACAAACTGTAAGTGAAACCTATATCTTGCCCAATTCGGTTTTGCTAATTATTTTCAATATTCAAATGTCGTAGTTCAAACAGGCTCTAAGCCCAGCGGTTGTTATTTCGAGATCTTATCCCTAGTTATCCCGTGGGAATATCGGGTCAAAAAGTCACCTATGTGTTATTCCATACGTCCAACTACCTATATACCAAATTTCATGACTCTAAGCCCAGAGGTTCTTATTTCGAAATTTTATCCCTATTCCGTGGGAATATCAGGATAAAAAGTAACCTTCGTGTTATTCCAGAGGTCCAGCTACCTACATACTAAATTTTATGGCTCTAAGCCCAGCGGTTGTTATTTCGAGATCTTATCCCTAGTTATCCCGTGGGAATATCGGGTCAAAAAGTCACCTATGTGTTATTCCATACGTCCAACTACCTATATACCAAATTTCATGACTCTAAGCCCAGAGGTTCTTATTTCGAAATTTTATCCCTATCCCGTGGGAATATCAGGATAAAAGTAGCCTTCGTGTTATTCCAGAGGTCCAGCTACCTACATACTAAATTTTATGGCTCTAAGCCCAGCGGTTGTTATTTCGAGATCTTATCCCTAGTTATCCCGTGGGAATATTGGGTCAAAAAGTCACCTATGTGTTATTCCATACGTCCAACTACCTACATATCAAATTTCATGACTCTAAGCCCAGAGGTTCTTATTTCGAAATTTTATCCCTATCCCGTGGGAATATCAGGATAAAAAGTAGCCTTCGTGTTATTCCAGAGGTCCAGCTACCTACATACTAAATTTTATGGCTCTAAGCCCATCGGTTGTTATTTCGAGATCTTATCCCTAGTTATCCCGTGGGAATATTGGGTCAAAAAGTCACCTATGTGTTATTCCATACGTCCAACTACCTACATACTAAATTTCATGACTCTAAGCCCAGAGGTTCTTATTTCGAAATTTTATCCCTATCCCGTGGGAATATCAGGATAAAAAGTAGCTTTCCTGTTATTCCAGAGGTCCAGATACCTACATACTAAATTTTATGGCTCTAAGCCCAGCGGTTCTTATTTCGAAATTTTATCCCTATCCCGTGGGAATATCGGGATAAAAAGTAGCCTATGTTCTTTCCCAAGGTCTATTCTATCTCTGTACCAAATTTCATCCAAATCGGTTCAGCGGTTTTGGCGTGAAAGCGTAACAGACAGACAGACAGACAGACAGACAGACAGACAGAGTTACTTTCGCATTTATAATATTAGTATGGATTAGTTAGAAATATAATTTTATTGTAGCTAATAGCCGTGAGAGATGCGTAAAATTCCTTTCAATATAATTTTTATAAGGTAGCTTTCAATAAAGCCTTCAATAGATTTTATTTTGAGTATATTTAAACCTTCTTGTTTCTACTTTTGAATAGAAATTTAGAGCTAAAGCGTAGCTGGCCAGTAATGGCTGGATGATTTGACATGGATTTGACATATTTGAGATACAGGTACTATTGTTGACATTTGCGTATTTATAAAATTCAATAGGAGGCTAACAATCTAATTTAATTTTAAAAATGCTTGCTTTTAAGAAATGCCGGCTACCCAACGTAAGTAATTTGTGCAAATTTGTGTTATAATAGGTTTGGCTTTAAATGATGCATGAAGTTTTAGCATATTTTATTAAACAGTATGGATTTTCAAGAGATTTTAATATTTTTAATAGTTAAATAGATTTGATACGTATTATTACTTAATTATTAACATAGGTACTTACTCATTTAGATTTAGATATGTATTATCATTTAATAATATTAACAATTATGTCAGTGTGTGCGTGTGTGTGTGTTGTAGTATGCCTACTATTATTTCTGGTGTACAATAAAGAGTTGTTTTATTGTGTATCAATGGTAAATAAGATTTAAACCTATCATAGCTGAAAGTAAAACCAGAAAGTGAAAATGTTTGAGCTATTTTCAATATATTTGAAAATAAAACAAATGAATGAATCGTAGACATAAATGCGATAGAAACATGTCTCTGATACGTTCGAATAAATATGCTCGAGATTCTTTCAACCTTTACAAACAGCAATAGAATTTTGATAACAGGAAAACAGTGAAACAATTTACAAACAGTAATCGAAGCGCTCTGTACAATACTCTATTTTTCGGATGTTCACAATGATATTATATGTTACTATCGTATGTAGAACTCACTGGATGTTCACGTCATAATAATATGCTACTCCGCGATTTAACTAGTAAGATCAAGTAAAATTCCAAGTAGTCGAGCCTACTTTGAACTTTGACTCTTTTATTCACACAGTTTAGCGTCACTCCTTCCTCCATCCACAACAGTCAAAATCTGCAACCAAAGCCTACAACTATTGACGCTTATCTGTGCATCCAGGCGTGCTTGCGTGCGTGCGTGCCTGCATGCGTGCGTGCATCTGTGTGAGTGTACGTATGTGTGTATGTCTATGAATGTTAACGTCTACATTCACTGGGATGCCTCTGATAAATGATAATATATTTTAGCAATATTGTTTATACCTACATAAGAAATTCCTGGCAAAGTCTTCATTTCAGTTGGCGCAGTTTCGTAGAATTTCAACTACAACAAGATTTTGCAGTGAGGAGCCGGTCGTTCACAGAGACAGTACCGATAACAACGCGGCTACACCCTTCGAGTTCACCCAGGCTAACATGACGGTGAGCCAATGTGTTTATCTAATCGAGTGCTCCGTTTCTTCAAAACAATACTGGTTTTGCTTTGAAACAAGAGACGCGAGTTTATTTTGTATTTGTTTCACATATCGTAAAATGGCATCGTATTTCTAAATGTTTGTCGTAGATGTAAACGGGTATAAGTTAAACTCTTTCTCTATTATCTATTTCATACATTACTTATATGGTAAACCCGAGCTAAGTAAGCACCTAACAAATCTTCAGTACCACAGAAGAAAAAAAAAAGATTTTTATCTTCCGCGTTCAGTTCCGTTTGATGTTTCTTGATCCATTTTATAATTTATTTCGAAGTTAATTTACCATCGCCCACAATTAATTTGACATGAGCAAATACAGAAGTTAATTGAGCTGATTTGAATTGTCATTTATTTCCCAGTTGTACTTCAAACGGCGTATTTAATCATTTTAACTTAAAATTGCTGTAATGAGCTATCATCGTTTAATTTAAAACGCTTGTTTTCAAGAATTTTAATTAATATTTAATTATATTTAGCTGACGCTTTAGGGCTCAACCTTCGCAAATATCAAATGTTGACTGAGTAACGTTAATTTGTCAAGTCATTGTATATGACATGCCCTTCTTATAGATGCAATTTTAAGTGGCATTGTCTAAGGGGCTGTTTCAGCACCCATTGATTAGTCATAACTGACGGTTAAATGTGAAATGAAATGAAATCGTTTATTGCATGACTATAGGTATATAAATAAGATCTTCATGTTTTGGTGTGTCCTTTTTTGATCTACCATTTTCATGGTGTACAATATAATACAAAATTGAATAAAATTAAAAATTAAATCAATCAAATGTTATGCCGTCTCTATTTGTTTTGTTCAAATAGACGGAGACAGCATCATATTTAACCGTCAGTTAAGACTAAATCTCTTAAATTAATCGTGTGTTTTATTTTCAGAGATTGGCAGCCTTTATTAATAGCTACCCCGAAGGGGCGCAGCGCTCAGTGCTAGGGGCGGCACTGGATATAGTGCAGCGACAAATAGGCTGGGTACCCATATCTGCCATGCATAAGATTGCGGAGTTACTCAGCATCCCGAGAATGAGAGTTTATGAATTTGCTTCCTTCTACACCATGTACAACAGGTATTCACATTCAGTATTACGGGTTTCATCATGTCAGGCAAAAGACGTCCACTGCTAGACATAGGTCTCCCCAAGGCTCTCCACTCGTCAGACCAGTCTTGTGTTTTCCGCGTCCATCGCGGTCCCGCTATCCTACCAGGTCGTCACTCCATCTTGTTGGAGGTCTATCAATAGCTCGTCTCCTGGTCCGCGGACGCCATTCGAGAACCTTTAGGTTGAGTTTTTGGTTTATTTATTTATTAATAAAACAATCGGTCAATTGGTAGACGTACTCACACACAGAGGTTTCTGGACAGATTAACCTACGAGTAAAAGCGAGCAAAAAATAAGTTTGCAAGATTGTTTTAGCAAATAGAACCTGAGGGCTACAATCCTTTCCCTTGTCTCCGAATGAAGGGTTTAATCTGTCTAAAAGTAATTTACCTTTATCTTGTTACAATAGAAAAATCAATGTTTGGGTTGTTTATTAACTACGTAAGCGCGGAAGTACGAGTATAATACAGTCGAGTAAAAATAATGTTTGAAGTTTACTTTGCTAATGTGTAAATACAAATGCTATTTACAAATACTAGGTATTAAATGAACAATAGGCATTTGCCCATCTGTATTTAATTTAAGCATCTATTAGTATACATATTATTATTTATAAGTCTTGAGATTATTAATAAATTACTCAAATGTCTTCAATTAAATTTACTGTTAAAAGGATTATGGGAATCTATACAGGTTCTCTCCAAGAAATATTTTCAATTTTTTAAAATAGTGGACACTTTTAAGTGTATTTTAGTTTAGGTATACACCGTTGTAACCGCCCTATTAATTTTTTTTTATATTTATTATTTAATTTAGATAATAATTGTTGTGAACTTGGTCATGGTGAACGTGAATGTCTAGTGGTTAGGAACCTACCTTATGCCCTGCAATAACCTAAGTGCTTTTGTTTGAGAATTAATTTGAAAAGCCTACAGTTGTGTTCCTATCCTTATAATTAATTAAACAATACCTAACTCTATGAGAAATTAGACTCTAGCTTGAACTCTACTGAACTATAGTGTGAAACCTTAAATATTGGGATGTGAAATTAAATATACTAGCAAGAATAGAATGAATGGATCTAGAAATGAATCTTTCAGGATACCTAGAATAATCAGTTTAGAAAAATGAGAGGAAATATTACTACTATGAATAGAGTTTGTGTTTGTATTACTTCTGAATCTATTATGACTTAAAACTAAGTTTAATTACCGAAAACTTATCGTTTCCGGACGGTCTCAACCTGCCTCCCCCGACCGTATAACCATTCGCTCACCAGCAAAATATCTCTATGGATATGTCAAATTATGATTTTACTGACTAAGCACTAACTGCGGTGCATCCAAATCAAAATATGGAAATACAAACACAATGTTTTGTAAGAAGTTAAATCTAGGTTTAGACTTATGATTACTTATTCTATGCTTATATTAGTTAGGTACTCTATGAGATGCTTAATTATAATTTTGGTAAGTATTTCAGGTCTTCCTGTTTGAGTTTTAATACTATGGTTATTTATTTACTACAGACTTTAGTATTTCTTAATTTAAATTATGGCGTCTAACTTTGACTTGAGAAATGTCTTAGGTATTTGACATAATTTCATTTAGTATAATTACTAATCTCATAGTGAATTTTCACTTAACTTAGAACTTATTTTAATAAGCTAATCTACTTAGTCTATTTTCTTAGCTCTAGGTACCAGCGTTTGGCGTTTCCAGAGTAAAGCAGAAAGTAACCGGTTTCTAACTTTACAACTAGAACATTTACATTAATAATAATCTAGCTTTATGTAGTGACTAGATTTTGGACTCGTCTATGACTAATTTTGTCACAATTCATATCTTTTGAATGAATGATAAACCATTTTAATTATCAAATTTTAGTCAATTATATTTAAATCGAGATCGAATGAATAGTATGTAAATTTCCAGATAGACTGTTGCCTGGTATGTGTCAACTTAAGCTATCGACCGTAGTCAGGATTTCTACATCCGTTCACTCAATATATGAATGACAACTAAAACAGATAGTATGTATTTATAACACGAAAGACATTTTTAAATGCTAGATGGTCCAAAACCTTCTGTGATTTTATTTTTAACTTAAAACTAGACTTATAACTAGACATAGTTTGATGTGATCTCTATCAAAAGTTTGAATATTAAGTTGAATATTAATTTTATTAAAGTAAAGCTTATTTGAGCTGACAATCATCATTCATTTATGTTAGAATCGATAATAGATGACAAGTAAGTATGTGAGTTTTATATAGTAAATCGTATGGCATTTAATTATCTATTTAGCTTTAAGACTGTATCAAATATCGATACTCGCTCGTCCACTATCGGATAGACGGCTAAAAGATGTTATTGGTATTTATACTTAACATAAAATAGAGTCAAACTATGTTTGATTTTGAATTGAAGTTAACTCATTAAATATAATAATAAAGTGATGCGTAGTCAAGTTCTTATGAATTACGTTTTATATAAGTAAAAGAGTTTAGTCATACTTAATTAAATTTTATATTTTATTTTGTTTTATGCCTTAAAACTAAGTGTGTGTGAATTTAAGCTCTCCCTAGCTCTGTGTTGAAGTTTAGCAATTTGGAGGATTTCCTCATATTTAAAACTAATCGTGTGGTGAGTCAAAATAGTAGGTTTTCCGGTGTAAGAAAACACTACTCTAGCTAAGCCCTATAAACTCCCTACCTATATAGTGTCCTAATAAATTTTACGTTTGTAATTTAAATGCTTGCCTGAGGAGGCCCCTACTACTCTGTCTGTGATTAGCAAAACTAGGGAAATAATCCCACATTTACAATTAGTGTAATGTAGAAATTTCCGGTGTAAGAAATTTCTTCTAATCTCCTATCATTAAAAGAAGGTGTGTAAGCCTAACATCCCTAGCGGTCCCTAAATGTGCTGAGCCTTCGATTTTCTCGAAAGAAAATCCCTAGGTCGGAAGGCCCCGCGGACTGGCAGAATACCTAACTTTGTGTATAAATACGTATATAAATAGGGGACAGGAATTCTGAGTCTCACGAGTACAAACCAAGCGTCCAAAGACACGCATTCACTTGTACGAGCGCTACTTAATCGGTTCAAGGATTCTCAGAAAACACTGATGGCTGTTATGACAATGGAATTTGCCACTGAAGTCGCCACAAGCTTCAGGATGATGGAAATTTATATCGCCCATAGTTGTCACCGTTGGGTATCAGACAATATAAACTAGTCAGACTTTAGCTAAAAACCAAAGGATCATTATGGCTAGCCAAGTCTTTTCCATTAAATTTGGGAAGTACACATAAAAGTTATGAATTAGTACAATACAAGCGTAGAGTGAAATGAAACGCTATAAAACGATCACTCCGCACTACAGAAACAATTAAGGGACTTCACAGTCACAGGACCGCAAAGTTTCCCTCGCAAATAGATTTTCCGAATGAAAACCAGCACTAAATATTTCACAAATAAATAAAACCCAGAGTTCTAGTCATCAATCCGAAGACTATCGACCGAAACTCCCACGCTTACTCCCTGAAGAATTAATCACACTTATCGTAATCTTAAAATTATTTTAAATTAAATAAAAGCAAAACCCCAATTAAAATCAATAAAATAAACTATCCGTAGCTATTGAATCTAATTAATTAAGAAATGTACTGAAACTAAAAATCCCCCCGACTAATAAAATTACGAGCAGCGATGTTGACTCTACGAAATTCTAAAATCTTCTGACCCGCAACCCTGCTTTGACACCCCTATTTATAGATTTTTTTTTAAACTTGGAGAAATGTGATACCGATACAACTTTGGAGAGAACGCCGAAAGCGTCCCTATACCAGCCTCCGCTCACTTTGTCGCCAAATTATTACCTCAATTTAGCCAATCTTAAAAATATATTTTTTTTGAAACTAACTTTTCCTATTTAACTTTGAGACTTTCCTAGCTTATTCACTCTAACAAATAAGTATAATTTTAATATTGTGCTACAACAATAATTTTACATAATTATTTCTATGTATTTGTCAAAACCTTCACTTTAACCTAATGTTCTTAGCGCCTTAAACAAATCTTTCAATAATCTTACCATAATTTATTATTTTCTGCTCGCCTTGCATTCCACAATCTATCCTACAAATAGCCAAATGTATAATTCTACTCTACTTATAAAATAGCTAATTTGCCTATAATTATTAACTGGTATCCCCAATTGGTTCAAATAATTTACAACTCCTTTGTCGAATTAACGCTACACCAAATTCCGCTTAGCATCTTTAGTAATTTCACACTGTACGTAATGTGAAAAGGAACTTGAAAATTTGTCTTAATTAAAATGTGTAAGTACTCTGCTAAAACATCCCCGTTTTGAATGAAAACTTGAATTTATAATAGCTAATGAACCAATACTCTTTACTACGATTAGTCAGTGCTTGCATTTTCTGTTTTTCTTGCTTTATTTAACTATTTACAACAACATGCCCTACTCATAACGTTGTCGTTGATAAAACTTCAAATTAATACAATTATTGACATCTAATGTATCTAAAATCTATCGTAGATTAATACTAATAATTCTATTACTATATAATGTCTGTGTTTGTTGAATTTTAGACATTATTTCTTATTTTTAGATAAAAAAATATATTTCCATTACCTACAGCGACACCTATGATTTTCGTATGAAACTAATTAACTAGACCCTTAGCCTAAACTTTTAGTTGTCCCCAAATTAATTTAAGCTAGTTGAATGACATTTGCGCGTCCTACTAATTCGTCTGTACGCTCATAGATGGCGTTTCTTTACACTAAACTTAATTTTTCCGAATAATACAATCTTAATTCTATTTAAATCTAACTTCTACCATTAATTTTATTACTAAATCAACCCTTGTTTAATCCCGTCGACATTCTATTTACAAATTCAATTATATAGATGTTTTTATTGATATGTTTTTGTCCCAAGTTCCCCTTAATCTCCCTAGATGGCTCTACTATCAATTTTCTATTAATTAGCTTTCAGTGACGAGTTATGATGACACGTCTGACTCGTTACAACTTTTCCCCTGATAGACTAAGAAGTAGTTAATATACAATTTAACGCCCGAAGTAGTCTATCTTAACTTATGTCAATATTTAAAATTTAAACCAAAATTTTATTAGTTTTTATAATCGAAATGTGTTTGTGTGGTGTGTTTTTAACCAAGCTTAAATTATCACTTATCAGCCTAAATTCGAACTAGTATTAAAACTCACAGATATGAACACAGTTACAATCCAGACAGAATGTCATAAACTCTGTGAAAGATCTTGGTTGTGAGGCAAGACAATCCTAGTGATAAATCATATATAGGCTCGCACCTAATAATTCCTTATGTTAAACAAATATGCAAGGTCTAACAAATTTGCCATAATGGAAATATGACCCCCTCCATAAGCTCAGACATTCCTTTCGATTATCCACTAACCAGAAAGTCAAAATGCTCAATCTATTCGCCTCCCAGTTCAGACTTTAGCCCTCAATAATGATCTCTTAGTCTTGGAGCATGTGCAGTGTAATTTTTTAGTTCTGTCCACTGGTAGAGTACTAAAATTCTTGAACGCAGTCTACAACACTGATTTTGTCTCCTGACTTAACCTAGCACCTCTATCAAGAATTCTAGTTGTAAGTGTGCTGTCTTCAATTATAACCACCAATAAATGATCCGTTTATACTACAGAATTGTTAATTATTCAAGACCCTTAATTATATATACATCACTCTCTTTTCAGAAACCCCTCTCGTTGTTCTAACATAAAATTTCGCACAAAATTTTCCATCACTACTATCTTTCCTTTTTTTTTTGTTTCATCTTGCTCGCTGTCTTGAACAACCAATAACCCCAATTAGTATAACCAGACTTCTTTTGTTTTAACCGTCAAGAACATTTAAACTCTAACCCCTTTTCATACTACTCTAACCCCTATAATAGTTTTTAAAACATTATTTTTTTCCTATCCTATCCTAATCATCAATTTTCCTATTCTAATAATTAAATAACCTTTCCATTTAACTAACCCTGTCCTTCCTACGTGTTTGTGTTTTTTTTTTTCAGATATCCTAGCCTAATATAATATATATCATAAAATCTACTCTTACTGTCTACATACTAACAACTAAAAGCTTTTAACTGGCTACAATTTCTAATTCTAATGCAAAATATTCTATCTACTTTTTTTTCTATCTACTTAATTTAGTTAATCAATTTAGATACCATAATAATTATATTTTTACACTCTAAAATTCAGCTCTAAAATATTCATTAAATTTAGCACACAACCAAACCAAATTTCTTTTGAATTTCATTTTTACTCATTTCATTTTTATATCAACGTTACGTTAACTAAACCATCTAACATTATAATATCTAACTTTTAACTCTAACTAACTAAATCTAACTTAAATTTGACAACTCGGCATTAACTTATATCTACAATATATTTCCTCTCCTTTTCCCCTTTTGTTTTGAAATCTTGGCTTAAAAGCCTTTATTAAATTTAACTTAATAAAATTTAAACCTTTTAAGATTCATTCCCGAACTTCAATCCATATATATTTTTTGTGAACTACACGTTACCTATTTTTTTTATGCAACCTATTTCCTTCGTCTCTAAGTCTGTTTGAGTAACCTCAAAACACGCTAATTCCGTTATTACTTTTCTACAATGTGACTAACTTTTCTTATCTATGGAACCTAACCTTTCAAATGTCAAATTCTGTCAAATAGTGATTTTTTTTTTTTTTGCCGTTTCGATGTTTCTAAAGTCCGTAAAATTAATTTAAATTTATATACTAATTTACTAATTAAAAGTATCACTAATTATTAAGAAGCTATTCTGCGCGTGAAGCATCAAACTATTCCTACTATCTCAACTTTAGATGTTTACTTTGAAGACTTTGATAACTAACTCAAATGACACGCCGCGTGAAACGATCGAACGACGCAAATGTTTGCAAGAGAAAAAGAATTATGACGTCCGTCACTAAATTCGATAAATTGTTGCTGAAATTTACTTGACTCTATGATCGCTATCATGTCACTTATTTATGAGATTGAGATTGCTGCGAAGAATGAAACCCAAGGTCCTACTACCCCGCTAGTGTAATGAAATCTCTACTGTACCCCTTATCCAACATCAACCGAAACGTCAAAGTTACAATCGCAAGGTGAATATCGTAAATTTTATTCTTATTTTCTACCGATCTAAAATGTTGTTATTCTAACCTAAATATCAATGCTAACTGTCTACATTTTCTTTCAGGTTCAACGCAAGAATGACATGGCCCCATTACTCTATAATAATAATGGCGAATGACTACTCCAAGGAGAATAAAATTTATCTATTCTTTCAAATTTCTAACTGGCGTCTACTCCCTTTTTCTTCCAACATTGTATAACATTAGCTCTTATTATGTAAATGCTGTAGCATAATGTTACACTTATTTCTTCGCTTTTAGGTTTAATTTTCTCTATACTAACAATTTTCACTATTCAGTTAAGAACTAATATTAAATATGGACCTCAAAATCTAAGCTAATCTTATATTAATTTAATTTACCATTCTTATTTGTATATGCTCTAAGGATGATTTTACTTTCAGAATTCTATACCGCCTCACTCTATCATTTCTCCTATTTCTATACTACCCGTTATCCCATCGGCCACTCTCAACACCGCATAATGCAATTTCTATCTTAATAATCCTACTTGTCTTAATGTAGTTAACTAAATCTCTTTTAAACACTACTAGCATAATAATCAAACAAAGACTAATCTAATTTAAATGTATCCACTAATTCTTTCTATTTATTTTTAATTTTAATTAATTTCAAACAAATACAACTTATTTTATATAACTCAATATGTTTAATAACTGGTAGCAGCTTAATTGATTAATGCAAATGGTAACTAAGTTTAGGTTTAAAATAATGTACTATTTGTGCCCAAATAAACATTAAACATTACTTAATAACTTTTTTTTTCTTGTGTATCTCAAAATCAATGTAAACCAGCTTAATTATTTTCTTTCTAATAGGTTTCATTGGTAGTACTTAGACAAATTTATTGCATAAAATTTTTCTTTGCATACTAATTTCTACATTTTCATTTCTCCTACAAGTTGTACAAACTACCTTTTTATCTATTCCTATAACTACTATTAACATTTCCCCTGTTTCCCCCTGTTATCAAATGTCATTTACTATTCTAACAATCTCTTTAGCATGTTATTATTATTATTATTTTATGTCAACTTATTTCCCCCTGTTTAAGCAATTTTATTATGATTTGTACAAACTACCTTTCTATCTTCTCCTGTCATTATTAATATTAACGTTTCCCCTGTTTCCCCTATCATAAAATATAAAATAACATTTACTATTCTACCAGTCTCTTTAGCTAGTTACTACCTATACTATATGTATATATTTTTACCTTTTGTTGTCTTATTTCCCCTCGTTTAAACATTTCTATTATAATTTATAAATCAATATCCTCCTTTTCTAATTCTGAATTATTTTCTAAATATCTTAACAGTTCTTTAATTGCCCCAGAATCTACATGTAATATTTCAGATATTTCTCGAACTCGAAGGTTGACTGGTAAAGATTCCCTAAAGTATAAGTTCACTTTTGTACATAATAGGTATCTCATTTTTGTATATGTTGTTTATTTACTTATTTTGTACAATAAAGAATTTACATACATACATATCTTGATAATACATCTGCTACTATGTTTTCCTATTATGTATATATAATTGAATTGTTCTATATAACTTATCCACCTAGTCACTCTAGCATTATATAATTTCCAATTCTAGACAAATATTAGTGCTTTATGGTCTATTAAAATTATTACTTTAGCTCCACTCAAATATGTCTCTAACTTAGCCAAACAACTTATTACTGAGAAAACTTATTAAGTCAAGGCCTAGTTGAGTTGTGAACCCCTGAATCCTCTACTGTGGTTTATTTTATTTTCTGGTTCAGGTCTATAAAATGTAACTAACTCTTTTCCCCTCTAATGTATATAATCCATATTCCTATATCTTTTATTAGCCATTGACCTCTTTTATACTGCTAATAATAAATTATTTTACTTAAACTACAGTGTCTTATTTTATTTTATTTTTACACTGCTGTTCTTGGTATTTTTTTTCAAAATTTTAATATACCTTGCCCCTTACTCATAAAATTCTGTACACTTAATAATTATATCTAATTTAACCGCTAAATAAACTGATTTTAAATAAATTTAAACTTTAGTTTCTCTTATTGCCCTATTTTTTTTTTATAAAGTTCACCGAAATTTTCAGCTTCCTACTCTCTAATTTTCTTACTCTATGGACACTAACCCCTTTACCTTGCTTACGTGCAATTTAAAACTAAATATGCGTACCGCCCTATGCTATCTGTCGCCGCGTCGCCGTCAACACTATCCAGTGTTGTCATATCTACTAACCTTTTGGTAGATCTACCTATTCCGTCTCCGTTCTACCTATCTACCACCTTTAGTCTCAAATCTACCTATTTTTCAAAATATTACGATTGTAAACAATTCTCCACGCGTGTAATGAAATGTTACTTACTTACTATCTAATCTAGCCTATTTTTGTAATTTCAGAACTTGAAAGCGTCTGAATATTTGAGATTATTTAGTAAGATTTTGTATAAACTAAACATCACAAATAAATCATTTGATACATCTTATGCGCATTTTTTTAATCATTAAAAATGTTAATACATTGAGTGGTAGATCTACCTATTTCAATTTCAAATTCTACCGTTTCTACTAATTTTTGGATACCGTTCTACCAATTTACCAAAATTGTATATGACAACACTGATCTATGATCCTAACCTATTGTCAATGAAAGCTTCTAACCTCAATCTATTAAGAAATTCCTCTTGGTTTTAATACACTAAAAGTATTTAAAGATAACTAAAATTATCCGTGTCCACGAGTTTATAATTTAAGGTGAGTGTCGTCGTCATAAATTACGTTTTATAATCTAACTGTACCTATTGATTTGACCTCAAGTTTCGACAATAAACAACGGTTTAAACAATGCTTACGTTCTAAATATATCTAAGTGTAAACTGTGTAATAATAATTTAATTTTTCTTTCAGATAAACAATGCCCTATGTATTTTCAAATGCGACATATCTAAAGCTCACTTGGATTGATTTCACAATGAAGTTGAAGTTTAATATCATTCAATGAAGCCAAACCCCACAATATCCCAGTGTTGTTGAAATTGAATGGTATGTACTAACTTTCTTAACCCTGCTATGACATAATTTTATGAACTTTCAACTGTCAGGTTATTTTTTTTTATTGTTATTATATTACATATTAAGTGAAGTGAGATCCACTCCCCAAATGTTTGTGTAAGCTCAAACCCAATCAAAATTCATTCTACTCTAATTTCAAACTACTCTTTCTGTTATTTATTTCTTTCTTTTATTTACAGAAAAAAGTGATAGTCCTAATGGCAAGCGAGCGCTGAGCTGGACATCACTGTATCATGCATGCTTGAACATGGATTGAACTAATGTCTACCTCTCATGATTTGAACTTGGATGCACACCTGCTACATAATCAAGAAACTAAACTCACTCTAACTATACCGCTGTCCGCAGACATTTTCCCTCTTAATAAAATAATTTACTTAAACGCTTTTAGGTGCTATGATTAATTTTTGTTTTGTGTTTTGTTTCATTTCTTTACCTATAACCCACTACTATTATCATTTACTAATTTCTTAATCATTATTTTGGTAAACTATTAATGACAATTATCTCAAGTTTCATTTAAAAATAAAAATACCCCGTTAGCTATTAACTGATTTGTTTATATCAAACATTTACAAGTAAAACTCAAAGTAATAAATTGTAATTGACTTTACTGCTTTTCCCCTCATAAATTAAATTCTAACCCAACTGATTTTACTTTACTTAATGTCAAATTTTTATCAGTATCTCTTTCATACATTAATATTTAACTTAGATCAACTTCTGTTCTCTGCTACTACTTTCTAGGCATTGTGACTAAAATTACTATTCTACTCATAACTAATCTGATCAAAGCAAATTTCTCATTATACTAATCTTAAATCATTAATTCATAGGTCATAAATTATTTCCCCTATTGTTTAAGAATGCCTGGGCAACTGAGCTTTGCTTGGACTGAAACTAAAATATTGCTATCCCTCTCTAACTTTTGGTGTATGAAATGACATTTCCCCAATTTTTTTATAAAGCTAAAATGGCGTCTTGTTTTGTGTTTACGCATGCGCGTGTGTCTGTTCTAACTGTCAACTTGCAACAATAGCGTTCGCTACTTTTATTCGAGTTTTTAATCCGCTTAGCTCTCAAATCTGATACTACTAAACTGTCTACGCTACTTCTAATGAAACAGATGACTACTTATTACTCAAGACGATGTGAACAGCGCATTGATTACTCCTACGTCACGCCTAAATCTTGTGATCATTGCAGCTTTAATCAAGAATGGACCCTCGCTTAATTCTGTGTATGTTCGTCAATCAAGAATAAACTAACCCAGTGTTTTTAGTGAAGTGAATCAAAGTAGGAAAAGTGCTTACGACCACAAACTAATAAGAAATACTACGTATCTTACGACCGTCTTCACACCGACATGAAGTTCTTTATACTGTGACCTGCTAGATTTATTAAATTATTAACCTATTCTCAAGTTATTCCTATCCCATACTGCTATCCCTCTGATTATAATCATCACCATCATCATCCCAGTCTATGCATATCCCACTGCTGAGTACAGGCCTCCCCTCAGAATGAGAGAGCTGATTATAGTAACACAACTTTATTTCAAATAATTCTCAAACTCCATTTCACGAACAGCAAATTGTGGCAGTCTAGAAAGAACAACCACTGTTTTGGAAAAGTACTGATTTTATCCTATATTACCTATCTTTTAATTACTTATTACAATCTACTTCTACATTTATCCTCAAACTCAAATCTTATTTACAACATACTCTTATTATTACTTTTGTTTGTTATTAATTAAATACTTATTTTGGTCATGATTTTCTTTCTACTTTTGTTTGAATTTTTGCATACAGCTTCGCATACTTTAAACAAACTATGATTAAACTAACACCGAACTCTAAATTAAATAAAACTAGTTCTTTCTGGTCAGATAAGTCTTTTAAAGGTTCTTAGATCCTGGTCATTTCGGCGCCTAATTGTAACCGCCCTATTAATTTTTTTTTATATTTATTATTTAATTTAGATAATAATTGTTGTGAACTTGGTCATGGTGAACGTGAATGTCTAGTGGTTAGGAACCTACCTTATGCCCTGCAATAACCTAAGTGCTTTTGTTTGAGAATTAATTTGAAAAGCCTACAGTTGTGTTCCTATCCTTATAATTAATTAAACAATACCTAACTCTATGAGAAATTAGACTCTAGCTTGAACTCTACTGAACTATAGTGTGAAACCTTAAATATTGGGATGTGAAATTAAATATACTAGCAAGAATAGAATGAATGGATCTAGAAATGAATCTTTCAGGATACCTAGAATAATCAGTTTAGAAAAATGAGAGGAAATATTACTACTATGAATAGAGTTTGTGTTTGTATTACTTCTGAATCTATTATGACTTAAAACTAAGTTTAATTACCGAAAACTTATCGTTTCCGGACGGTCTCAACCTGCCTCCCCCGACCGTATAACCATTCGCTCACCAGCAAAATATCTCTATGGATATGTCAAATTATGATTTTACTGACTAAGCACTAACTGCGGTGCATCCAAATCAAAATATGGAAATACAAACACAATGTTTTGTAAGAAGTTAAATCTAGGTTTAGACTTATGATTACTTATTCTATGCTTATATTAGTTAGGTACTCTATGAGATGCTTAATTATAATTTTGGTAAGTATTTCAGGTCTTCCTGTTTGAGTTTTAATACTATGGTTATTTATTTACTACAGACTTTAGTATTTCTTAATTTAAATTATGGCGTCTAACTTTGACTTGAGAAATGTCTTAGGTATTTGACATAATTTCATTTAGTATAATTACTAATCTCATAGTGAATTTTCACTTAACTTAGAACTTATTTTAATAAGCTAATCTACTTAGTCTATTTTCTTAGCTCTAGGTACCAGCGTTTGGCGTTTCCAGAGTAAAGCAGAAAGTAACCGGTTTCTAACTTTACAACTAGAACATTTACATTAATAATAATCTAGCTTTATGTAGTGACTAGATTTTGGACTCGTCTATGACTAATTTTGTCACAATTCATATCTTTTGAATGAATGATAAACCATTTTAATTATCAAATTTTAGTCAATTATATTTAAATCGAGATCGAATGAATAGTATGTAAATTTCCAGATAGACTGTTGCCTGGTATGTGTCAACTTAAGCTATCGACCGTAGTCAGGATTTCTACATCCGTTCACTCAATATATGAATGACAACTAAAACAGATAGTATGTATTTATAACACGAAAGACATTTTTAAATGCTAGATGGTCCAAAACCTTCTGTGATTTTATTTTTAACTTAAAACTAGACTTATAACTAGACATAGTTTGATGTGATCTCTATCAAAAGTTTGAATATTAAGTTGAATATTAATTTTATTAAAGTAAAGCTTATTTGAGCTGACAATCATCATTCATTTATGTTAGAATCGATAATAGATGACAAGTAAGTATGTGAGTTTTATATAGTAAATCGTATGGCATTTAATTATCTATTTAGCTTTAAGACTGTATCAAATATCGATACTCGCTCGTCCACTATCGGATAGACGGCTAAAAGATGTTATTGGTATTTATACTTAACATAAAATAGAGTCAAACTATGTTTGATTTTGAATTGAAGTTAACTCATTAAATATAATAATAAAGTGATGCGTAGTCAATAGGGCGTGCAAAACCGGACAGTTGTCAAAACCGGTTTTCAATTGCGGTTTTGAGAGCCCAAAACCGGAAACCGGTTTTTTCCCCGGTTTTGGCACTATTTTTAAATATTTTTTTATTACGGTAGTAATGGTAGAATTTGAACAATTAAATCATATTCGTAGATAGTTTTATATACCCACAATAAAAATAAAAATTAATTATTATAATTACAATATTGAAAAAATTAAAAAATATTTATTTTATGAAAAACATTCTTACAAAATTAAGGGTTGGGGTTGGGGCTTCCTATTAAGTAAATATTATACTTGTATCAGGAAGCCCCGCAATATAATCAGAACATTACGAACTGCATTTAAAAAAATAATCAGTTATGTTGAGCATTATTAATAATTATTATTTTCAATTACTTTATTACTTTAATCTCAAATTAACGCGATTAATACATGAAATAACTACCTACCGAATAATTCGTTTAAGTTTGTATCCGTATATCTATTGTTAATCTTACCTATTTCGAGGGTATTCTGGCAAAACAGAATAAGTTTAATTTTTTTTTAAAGTCACAATAGTAGTACTTACAGTTGTTTTCTGCTTTATTTATCTAGCAAAACCGTATAAAAAATAAACCACTGTCTTATCCGGTTCTGCCAGAATATCCTCGATTTATTTAAACCTACTTAAAATGTGTCTGTTTGCGCATTTTAAGCATTATTATTTTCAATTACAATAGATATACTATACGGCTACAAACTTTAACAAATTATTCGGTAAGTAGGTAATTATTTCATTTAAATGAACTTATATATGGTATGGCTTAGAAGCCATTGGTAGTAAATGTCATTGGTAGCACTTATAGTACTACTAGCTTTTGCCCGCGGCTCCGTCCGCGTAGTATTTGGTTATCACGCGCTGTTTCCTCGGGAACTGTACATTTTTCCGGGATAAAAAGTAGCCTATGTCACTTTCGGGCCCATAAACTATCTCTGTGCCAAAAATCACGTCGATCCGTCGCTCCGTTACGGTGTGACAGACACAAACATACAAACACACTTTCGCATTTATATTATTAGTATGGATGGATAGGGTTTTGCATTCGAAAAAAGTTGATTTAAATCAAAATGTAGGTACGTCAATCAATAACAGAAAAACCGGAGGTAACTCCGGTTTTGTGTTTCAAAACCGGTTTTGAAAAATCGATGAATATTGTCCGGTTTCCCGGTTTTCACCGAAACCGGAAAACCGGTTTTGCACGCCCTAGTAGTCAAGTTCTTATGAATTACGTTTTATATAAGTAAAAGAGTTTAGTCATACTTAATTAAATTTTATATTTTATTTTGTTTTATGCCTTAAAACTAAGTGTGTGTGAATTTAAGCTCTCCCTAGCTCTGTGTTGAAGTTTAGCAATTTGGAGGATTTCCTCATATTTAAAACTAATCGTGTGGTGAGTCAAAATAGTAGGTTTTCCGGTGTAAGAAAACACTACTCTAGCTAAGCCCTATAAACTCCCTACCTATATAGTGTCCTAATAAATTTTACGTTTGTAATTTAAATGCTTGCCTGAGGAGGCCCCTACTACTCTGTCTGTGATTAGCAAAACTAGGGAAATAATCCCACATTTACAATTAGTGTAATGTAGAAATTTCCGGTGTAAGAAATTTCTTCTAATCTCCTATCATTAAAAGAAGGTGTGTAAGCCTAACATCCCTAGCGGTCCCTAAATGTGCTGAGCCTTCGATTTTCTCGAAAGAAAATCCCTAGGTCGGAAGGCCCCGCGGACTGGCAGAATACCTAACTTTGTGTATAAATACGTATATAAATAGGGGACAGGAATTCTGAGTCTCACGAGTACAAACCAAGCGTCCAAAGACACGCATTCACTTGTACGAGCGCTACTTAATCGGTTCAAGGATTCTCAGAAAACACTGATGGCTGTTATGACAATGGAATTTGCCACTGAAGTCGCCACAAGCTTCAGGATGATGGAAATTTATATCGCCCATAGTTGTCACCGTTGGGTATCAGACAATATAAACTAGTCAGACTTTAGCTAAAAACCAAAGGATCATTATGGCTAGCCAAGTCTTTTCCATTAAATTTGGGAAGTACACATAAAAGTTATGAATTAGTACAATACAAGCGTAGAGTGAAATGAAACGCTATAAAACGATCACTCCGCACTACAGAAACAATTAAGGGACTTCACAGTCACAGGACCGCAAAGTTTCCCTCGCAAATAGATTTTCCGAATGAAAACCAGCACTAAATATTTCACAAATAAATAAAACCCAGAGTTCTAGTCATCAATCCGAAGACTATCGACCGAAACTCCCACGCTTACTCCCTGAAGAATTAATCACACTTATCGTAATCTTAAAATTATTTTAAATTAAATAAAAGCAAAACCCCAATTAAAATCAATAAAATAAACTATCCGTAGCTATTGAATCTAATTAATTAAGAAATGTACTGAAACTAAAAATCCCCCCGACTAATAAAATTACGAGCAGCGATGTTGACTCTACGAAATTCTAAAATCTTCTGACCCGCAACCCTGCTTTGACACCCCTATTTATAGATTTTTTTTTAAACTTGGAGAAATGTGATACCGATACAACTTTGGAGAGAACGCCGAAAGCGTCCCTATACCAGCCTCCGCTCACTTTGTCGCCAAATTATTACCTCAATTTAGCCAATCTTAAAAATATATTTTTTTTGAAACTAACTTTTCCTATTTAACTTTGAGACTTTCCTAGCTTATTCACTCTAACAAATAAGTATAATTTTAATATTGTGCTACAACAATAATTTTACATAATTATTTCTATGTATTTGTCAAAACCTTCACTTTAACCTAATGTTCTTAGCGCCTTAAACAAATCTTTCAATAATCTTACCATAATTTATTATTTTCTGCTCGCCTTGCATTCCACAATCTATCCTACAAATAGCCAAATGTATAATTCTACTCTACTTATAAAATAGCTAATTTGCCTATAATTATTAACTGGTATCCCCAATTGGTTCAAATAATTTACAACTCCTTTGTCGAATTAACGCTACACCAAATTCCGCTTAGCATCTTTAGTAATTTCACACTGTACGTAATGTGAAAAGGAACTTGAAAATTTGTCTTAATTAAAATGTGTAAGTACTCTGCTAAAACATCCCCGTTTTGAATGAAAACTTGAATTTATAATAGCTAATGAACCAATACTCTTTACTACGATTAGTCAGTGCTTGCATTTTCTGTTTTTCTTGCTTTATTTAACTATTTACAACAACATGCCCTACTCATAACGTTGTCGTTGATAAAACTTCAAATTAATACAATTATTGACATCTAATGTATCTAAAATCTATCGTAGATTAATACTAATAATTCTATTACTATATAATGTCTGTGTTTGTTGAATTTTAGACATTATTTCTTATTTTTAGATAAAAAAATATATTTCCATTACCTACAGCGACACCTATGATTTTCGTATGAAACTAATTAACTAGACCCTTAGCCTAAACTTTTAGTTGTCCCCAAATTAATTTAAGCTAGTTGAATGACATTTGCGCGTCCTACTAATTCGTCTGTACGCTCATAGATGGCGTTTCTTTACACTAAACTTAATTTTTCCGAATAATACAATCTTAATTCTATTTAAATCTAACTTCTACCATTAATTTTATTACTAAATCAACCCTTGTTTAATCCCGTCGACATTCTATTTACAAATTCAATTATATAGATGTTTTTATTGATATGTTTTTGTCCCAAGTTCCCCTTAATCTCCCTAGATGGCTCTACTATCAATTTTCTATTAATTAGCTTTCAGTGACGAGTTATGATGACACGTCTGACTCGTTACACCGTGTTTTTTTATATCCGTCAACTTAGGCAAATGACTCAGTTCACTGATATGAATTACCTGATAATTAACTTTTTCGCGAAATTGAAAAAAAAGACAAGGACAAGTGACATTGAAGTGACACATGAGAAGCATCAATTTAAAAAAATCCACATATTTACCTTTCTTTTGCTAAATACGTGTGAAGTAAACACAGATTAGCTACGGACTTTGAAAAAAAAAATCATAAATTAAGAACCTTTACGCTGTTTTACTGCTAATAATTAATTATTTTAACTCTTCATTATCTTTTAAACAGTAAGAGTTAGGCCACTAGTGTCTTAGATAAATTAACTTCATTTGACCCATAAATTGTCTCTAAAGTTAACGGATATCAAAAATGACACTTAGGCAAATACCAAGAATATTAAATGGTCAATTAAAATGAACTATAGGAGCATAGCAGCATGGCAATAATTTCTCTTACTCGTATTATTGTAGTAAAATAGCACTTTGCTATATACGGGCGTAAAAGCACCCACTTGACTCAAGATGTTTAACCCGCCTGAGTTAAGATATGTAAGAAAAGAAATGGCTGTTACATAAAAGTGACAATATTCTAAGATATGCTGAAAAAAACATAGCTACGTATTTATTTTATGTTTATTGACAGTAAAATAAAACCAAAACTTTATAAGAAAAGCGCTAATATTGCTATACCTAGTGAAGAAGAAGTAAGTAGTCTTATGATATGCCCACTTCTTTAAGTACATACCTACATCAGGTTTCCATTACAATAAAATAATAAGGTAATTAATAAGATAGAGGCGATAAGAGATAAGATAGAGGCGATTTAGCGACCACTTGCATTGAGTTGAAAACAAAACCATTTTAATTTCATACCTAATACGTCACAATTTCCACTGTAAATATTGAAAGTACAACTAGCTTTAAAAATATTCTTTGCCAGGTATGTATTCAACAGCTGCTTTTGATTCTGTGGTAGGTAGTCATCTCCAATAAATGGAGCCTTTTTAAGGGTTCAAATTACACCTATTTATTTATATTTTCAGACGCTACAAAGGCAAGTTTCACGTGAAAGTATGCGTGACCACACCCTGTATGATCATGGGATCAGACGCCATCTTGCAAGCGGTGGAACAGGCGTGTTGCTGCACAGCTGGCCACGTCTCTGCTGACGGGGTCTTCGGTGTTGAAGAGGTGCAGTGCCAAGGAGCCTGTGTCAATGCACCCGTGGTTGCTGTTAATGATGATTATTATGTAAGAGCATTCACAAAAAAACCGTTAAGTGGCCGTGAAAATTTGATTGCACATATTTTGAACTTTGCCCTCCCCATTGAGTTACAACGATCCAACCACGCCTATAAATGATGAAATAAAAAGGATAAGGCAATGTATTTGTCCCGTTCACATGCGGTATAAATAAACAAGCGACGTAAGCAAAGTTTTAGCTTATTCCTACGCGCAATTCTCGAGCTTTAACGGTTAGGCCACGAGTAAACTCAACCGGCGCGCAGCGTGCGTTTTTTCTGTTCTGTTCACAGTTCTGCCACCCAACTACGGAAGGGTGTATGTATAGGCAGCAAAGCGCTAGCAACTGAGGCCTTATGGTCTAACGCGCTTAAAATTGCAATCGTCTTCACCACTTATTTCTGTCACATGATAAAGGAAGGGAGTGGAAAGAGACGCTGAATATAATCACCAGCGCCAACGCGTCTGACAATACGGCCTATGCTCCCGATGTAGACAGCCACGTGGTAGGCGCTCCAAATAAAAGCTCGTAGAATGAAAAGATGCCTATTAAATAAGATAAAATTTAATCGGCAGAGCCTGAACCTTTTGCCTCATAGCCGAGCATGTTTAATTTAAAAATAATTATAAATTGTTTATGTTACAGGAAGATCTTACGGTATGCGACATCAAAGGCATTATTATGACTTTACGATGTGGCGGTATTCCACGATTTGGACCTCAGTGAGTTTTGGTTAAAATATCATAAATTATAGGTATTAAAATATGTGATTAATTTTTTTGTGCGACTACACGGACTAAGGTACGAATATCGACTATGCGCTACCAGTGGTAAGGCGACCGTTTCCTCTGTTATTTGCTCTGAGGTGCTCGTCCCACGCGCAGTAGCAGGACCGCGCCCATACTACGAAGTGTAAAATTCGAACTTCGTTTCTTGCCTGACTTCGAATAGTTCCAAATTTAAATTTTCTATATTTTATCCGTCAATATTAGGATTTTTTAAATTTTGGCATTCGATAACTAACTGTATCGTTTGATAATTTATACTTTCGACATTTTGAGACGATCATAAGGTCGAACCTTATGATAGTTCGACATTCTGATTTTCGATATTTTGGTCGTTGATGTTTTAACTATCGATATTTAAATTTTCGATATTTAAATACGTGCCAAGCCACACAACACGGTGACGAGACTAGCGTCCCGCCAGCTTAATTTCTTGCTTTTCATTTTATTGTATTTCATGTCATGTTTGAGAAAAGCACTAGGTATATAAGCCTCGGCCGGAACGCGGGATTGCCGACCTCGCATTCCTATCCGGCAAGCGCCTACTTCCCGGCCTCTATAGTAATGTACTATTATAAGCTATAGATACCTGAGTCTGGCCTATACTGACAAACAAAATAATTTCTTTGCATTCAGAAGCGGAAGATTCGCGTGTGAACCGATAGATGGCCTCACGAGTCTGTGCGGGCCCCCACCTCCGCCTGGATTTGGCGTTCAACCAGCTTTGTTCAAACCCAAATAGGTCATGTATTATGAACATACTTCCGTATTATATCTTTTACGACCTCGTAAGTATTTTCAACTTCATTACTTTTTCAATTCCTTATTGTTTTTGTTTCTAATAACTGCGGTAAGCGAACCGTAAAATTAGAATAACGACGTGTAAACGTTTGAAACCTTGCGAACCTTCCTTCTGAAACGTAAATACCGAAATTTAATTAAATTATGAAGTAAATCGTTAATAAATATTTTTTAGCAAAACCCAAGAAACCAAATATATGCAATACGGGTAACCATTGATGATATTAACCACCATCTATATAAATATAAGCTATAAAAGTGCAAGACTTTAAACAAAACTCATGAACCTTCATTAATATCTACCTTAATTATTTTTTATGAGAGCTATGTTAAATTTATTAGTTATTACTTACAAGTATAATCTTACATGTATGGGGAGGCCTTTGTTCAACAGTGGACGTCCTACGGCTGAGATGATGACATGTATAATCAACTATGAAATTAATTTATACCACCGATTAAATTTTCATCATAACCCCTTGTTTGACCATTCATTGATAAAATTTATTTGATGGATAAATGTGATGCCGTCTCTGATTGTTTTGTTTGAATAGACGGAGACGGCATCACATTTATCCGTCAGATAAAATTAATCAATAGGTGGTGAAGATGTAACAGCCCCTTAATTTATCTTTGGCTTAAAATGTCTAAAGTTAGTTTGTTTTCCAAGGCAATGTGACCTAATAGCCTTATTATTTTTATTATAATGTAAAAATGAATAGCAAAGTATTTACATACTTGATGTTACTTGATCACTATCCATCCATCTTACCTACTTTCGCAAAACTATAAAAAAATAACGAGATATAGGTACATCTGTAAGTAATTAAAACAACCATTCCTTGTATGCTTCTTCCCGTTCGGTTATTTACATATACAAGAGCAAACAAAATAAATCACTTAAAAGTTTAATACGAATTTAACTCTTACAGTATTCTCGATTCAAAGTACCCTCGGTATTAGCATCGACCGTGGGATCAAGTGGGGGTCAAGAGCAAGTATATCTTCAAAGCCA
Source organism: Choristoneura rosaceana (assembly GCA_037349165.1). Classification (NCBI taxonomy): domain Eukaryota; kingdom Metazoa; phylum Arthropoda; class Insecta; order Lepidoptera; family Tortricidae; genus Choristoneura; species Choristoneura rosaceana. Next base: position 9,195,734 of record JAZBNJ010000026.1, read on the forward strand.
CTCGCGGTCCCCACTCCGGGGTTCTTATCCCGGTTAATTAAGTAGTTGCCTGCAATCACAACCGATATTATCTGCCGCAAACTTTAATTACAGGTAGAATCTATCGGCAGCCGGCAACAATGCTTTGCGAACACATAATGTAGTTATGTACCCACGTATTTGAGTAACTTGCGACCTTTTTCTCATGTTCCGCAGAAGTGAACCGTGCTCTAACGTTTTAACTCGAGGTCCGCGTTCAAAACTAAAGGTATTGTGCTCGGATTGTTTCAAGATTTGTTAATTTGGATAGAGTACATTGTTAGAGAATCGATAACATCGTAGCTTTAGCCGATTTGCCAGTAATTATGAAACTTATAGTTTGACGAAATTAGCAATGTAAAACCTGTGATCTTATTTTATCTTTGTTTTGAGCTTAAAACATGAAAGTAAATAAAAAATCTGTTTGATATTGTTCCGTTTCGTTTGCTTATTTTGAATCAATACCATTAAGTTATGAAATTAGTTGTAGGTTGTAGGTAATAAAATAATGTTCAAATTCGAATAAAGAAATACATTTTGCAAACTCTCTATAAAGCTGACGTCAGTAAAACAATATGACATGTTTATCTATAGTAATCAATTCAGCTTTAGATTAAAACCTTAATTTTTCATTCAGATTTTCTCTGTAATATAAAAAATATTCCACTTTTGTGCAAGTATCTCAAAGTTTGTCAACTGTATTTTGTTTCTTTTCTATTGCAAAATAAAGAGCTTACATATATACATATATTTTGTTACAATTAAAAATTACACAAACCATAATGTTCGCAACTTTTATGGAACTCTCCCACCGTCTGCTGAGTTGTTACACCGTATCCATGGTTCGGTTAAGGAGACAAATACTAGAGGCCTCTAACACACTTTGAATCACAATCGTTTTCAGCACTTCTTTCTGTCATACGGTATAACACGAGGATAGAAAGAGATGGTGCATGTGATCACAAACTTCAGCGCAGTAGACAATACGGCCTTTGGTAATGTCTATTTTTCAGTTGCCTCCACGAAATTTAAATACATACATACCAAATGTCGCAACATTGGCAATTTTGATAAATCATCAAAACTTTAATGGTCACTTGCTGGAAACACATAAATCTCGAGTTAGCGTTAAGCCTAGTTTAGTACCTAGTGTCAAAATGGATGAAACTGTCAAGCTTAAGCCAGACTTAACAACTAAATCTAGATTTATTTTTACCTGCAAGTGGGTCTAAGTGTTACATTCAAAATTAGTTTGAAGGAAATGTACAAGGTAACCTTACCTAGCCTATGAGAGAAGACCTGTCGCTACACGATGACTCTGTAATACCGCGCGGGGGCGAGTCGAGGATTTCAACAAACCCCCCGTGTTTACGCAGTGAATTTTTTTAATATTCCACGGAGAATTCCCTCGTTCAAAAACGAGGTCTCGTTATTCTCCATAATTGGATTTCTTTATATGTTAACTGATTTTTTGTCAGTCTTGCTACGTCAACGTTTTGCGAAATGTTGCATTAGCTCGTTAACGGCGGTCCCGTTTGACGGATTATTTGTTATGTAAAATAAGTCAGATTCGATAAAAACGAATAATATTAAAGCTCGATCATTTTGATTTCTTTCATCTTGATTTTGAGAAAAATATTCAATGTCTTTTTCCTGAGATATTTCTTGTGTGAAATGACTTTATTTTGCGTCGATTTCATCTGCTTTGCGTAGTTTTTGGCGAAATCAAAGCTCAAATAGTTATTTTATAATTTTTTTGTTAAGAAGACGAATCTATACACATAATAACACCTAAGTCGTGTCATCTATTTTAAAATATCTTATGACTCGTATACCTAATTGCTTACTCTGCTAAGTTTGTTGTACAGTCACCAGCATTAATATCTGCCACATCGGAGCGTGCAAAAATATCTGACTCGTCCTTCAGGCCCTAGAAATAGCTATCAGATATTTATGCACGCTTGTCGTATCAGATATTGGTGCTGGTGACTGTAGAAACGAAACTAACTTAGTGATTAAAAGTGACTGAAGATTGCATATTTTGTTAAGAGCATAGTTATAATACATGAGCCATACATGGACTTATCCAACTTTCCTCCATTTTATTTTAATTGCAAGCCACCACGTCTTTAATCAACTAGTTTTGCCCGTGGCTCCGCCCGCGTGGTATTCGGTTATCGCGCGCTGTTCCCTTGGGAACTGTGCATTTTTCCGGGATATAAAGTAGCCTATGTCACTCTCGAGCCCATAAACTATCTCTATGCCAAAAATCACGTCGATCCGTCGCTCCGTTACGGCGTGAAAGACGGACAAACACACAAACATACAAACACAATTTTGCATTTATAATATAAGTATGGATGCAAAATAAAGAATATAAAACAGTTGCGTGCTCTGCACAGTAATATTTGTTAAATCGGACAAATGATTAAAAATCACTCGTTCAAACCGAAATGAGATGGCAAAGCTGAAAATTTATATGAATCAGAATCCCGGCAGCCGGGCTGATGGCAAATAAAACGTCCAAATATTTGAAAAGAGAAGCTGCGAGATAATGCGGTAGTTAATGGCTCGAATGCGCGTTCGTTGCTGTGTCGTTATTGCCTTAGGAAACCGGTTGTTACACTGTGGTGTAAGCATTTGGTTTCATGGCCCAGCGTGGGGCAGTGGAACATTGGATTACAGTTAAGTGGGTTTCGTTTAGGATTTTAATCAGGTGTTGTTGCTGTCGTGTAAGGAACAAACATGACGTAACCGTTTTTAAGATCCCCTAAATAAATAAAAGTAATACCTACACCTACTCTACTGGAAGAGATCCCTTTAAGGGATAAGTTCGCCTTTGTACATCTCTTTCTCTTGTAAATTGTAAATTTCATATGTTTTATATGTACAATAAAGAGTTACGAGTACAATACAATACAATACAATACCTTTAAACGAGCAATTATTGTAAATATTATATATTTACATATAATCCGAATTTCGGAAACGGCTCCAACGATTTCGATGAAATTTGGTATGTGAGGGTTTTTGGGGATGACAAAGCGATCAAGCTTGGTCTTATCTCTGGGAAAACGTTTATTATCGAGCTTTAGCCCGAGCAAAGCTCGGTCGCCCAGGTACTAACTATTAATAAGTGCTCGTTTCAAGATATAAGGTTATGGATTTGATAAACAAGTCTCACTTAAAAGTATTATGGCTCCTCAATCCCACCCACATGCTCGTTTGCCATCCAATCGAATAAAAAAAAATTTAATAGACCTCAGGAAGCAAAATATAAGTGTCGGCTTGTTTAAGGATATTCACTTAATATATTGCCAAGCATTGGAACGGTTGGCATAACATGCCATTCCTAACTTGTCGCTAGATGTCTTATTTACACACATTACACAAATTTATTACACACCAACTGTTATCACAGTGCAACTTATTGCGTAGGTATGTATTCTTCCGCAGATCGGCAAGCGCTGCGTAGGATCACCAACGAGACGGACGGATGACCTGGTTAAAGTCGCGGGTTCACGGTGGATGCAAGATGCTCCTGCCCATGGCAACTGAAGGTCTATGGAGGAGGCCTATGTCCAGCAGTGGACGTCTTATGGCTGATGATGATGATGATGAGATGTATTAAGAGTCATTACTCACCTATTATTGCACTTAAAGACGCTACGCAAGAGAGTAATTATTTATAACTACACGATGATACAGATATAAACCATTTATCTATTTATTTAGTGCCCAAACAACTTTTGAAAAATCGCGATCACGATTCAAGCACCCATAAAACTATTCTTCGAGAATACGGGTGGAATAATATCTATGTAAATTATACGTAGAATTTGTCCTTCGTCTCAAATTTGAATAATATTGCGGTGGGTGCATTGTTTGAGGTAACGGTGTAACTGGAAAGCCGCTCCGAGGACCCCCAGGCCAGTCGCCAGTTCAGAATTGTACCCGTAAAGCGTATAAATGGAAAATAAAAATGCAAAAACATTTCTTCTGGATTCTAGCTCACCTCTTCTGAAAAATAATACCGTGGTCAACTGCTATGCTGCTGCTGCTATTACTAGTTTTGTGTATTGTAAAGAATTTTTATATATATATATATTTTTTTTTGTTGTCGAGTTCATTGTTGATTTTAACTCTCCGAATGGTTCCAACGGAAGACCAGCGTCGGCCGCAAGGTTGACATCATGCTGAGTTGGGACCATTTCGTGACAAAATTTGTTGATGTTTGTTGTTTTTGTTTGAATTTGTAAAACGTCACGAATAAATGTTTTTCTTTCTTTCTTTCTTTCTTTCTATGGGTATTTATAAGTTTTTTTTCACCCGTCAAGTCAATTTTAAAAGAAAAACCTGGGTCTATACCTGCTTATTTTGTGTCCATACTCACTCATAAAAAAATTAATGAAGTTTTGATGTAGGTATAGTTTTTTGCAGACTCATGAACTTTATGTTGACTTAATTTGCATCATCTTATCACATTATCTACAAACGAAATTTAACCTTTTCGCCGCCACGTCAATTACAAAAGACATCACCCATACGCAAGTGTTCTATACTGCTCAAAAGAAAATAAGGGCCACGTGAATTTTATGGGTGAAACAAAAATGCTAATAAAAATAATAAATTGAACTTTAAAAAGGTTAAATGAAGGTTGCTTTTGCGTTAAAGTTGTGGACGTATATATAGGTCGTTGGCAGTGCGTATATATGAGACGTTAGCGTGGAAAAGGTTAAAGTCAATCCAACCAGATGTGAGTCAAATTATTAGGCTTTCAAGATTTAAAACTGACAAGTTCTAAAGGAATATACAAACTAACAAAAGCAAAAAAAAACATCTTGTAAAACAAGCTTTGTTAAAATTGATACGAGGCACAACTGTCACTTACTACTGCTAGTCTAAATTGGATATATTCTTTAACGTGGAATATCTTTCGACAAGCGGGGTTTTGATATTCAGAAAACGTGTATATGAAGGACTTTCATCTTTGCTCACGTCGACGTCTCGTACATTCCACATGCAAACATTTACCGTGATATACGGTAGCTTTTATAAAAAGACAGGAATAATACGTAGAGACAATTTCCTAACCTACATAGTTTAAGGAATTACATGCGCATCGTTTACATAAATTGCTTAAGGATACATTTATGTAAATATTATGCGGGTACTTCTCGTCCTGGAGCCTACGGTGGGCTAAGTGAAGGGAGTGTTAAAAATCGTTTAGCTCCGCAACCACTAGATATATGCCTCCGAACACATGGCATTATTAGATTTATTGCCCTCCTCACACGTGCCTGTATCTGCTTTTATTTTCGTACCTGTTGAATCGCCCATTTCAAGTAATGGTAACCTCGAAATTTTAAGGATTCCGAGCAAAATATGCGGAGAAGGAAAAACGGCAAATCTATAAAAGGCTCTATTTATTTACGTAAGCTCCACCGAACTGATCAAAAGGAAATTTTATATCGCAAAGTTTCTGGCAATATCCGTTTTCGGGCGACAGGATTTTTCGAGGGTGGTTGTTCATCGTTAATCTTGGGGACAAAAACGGCAAGTTCGGCGGCTGCGCGTCTGTACCGGCCATAATTTAGGCGGCCAAGTGCGCGCGACATGCGGCTGCGGTACAATGTTCAAAAGATGTTCCAAATATTACCTTTCGTTTAGAGTTCGGCAAGCACGTTGCTGACACTTCCAAAGTTGGAGCCAGGTAATGCCAACTCCTAATATATATCATAACTTTCGACCCTAGCGAACGTTAGCTGCTAGGCTGTAGAACTGCATACTATTATACAATTCTGCAGTATGTAAATTAAATTATTTGCCTTCTCAGTGATTTTGTCTGCATAAAGTTGGATATGAACTTCGAGTTAGTTAAATATGATGTATTTGTAAACTGTTTATTTTACAAAAACAGAAACAAACACAAATGACAATTAATGTTTACGTCTATACTTGTACGAGTATTAGCTTTTGCCCGCGGCTTCGTCCGCGTGGAATTCGGTTATGTGCGCTGCTCCCTCGGGAACTGTGCATTTTTCCGGGATAAATAATAATAATAATAATCATAATCACAATAATAATCATTTATTAATTTATCCAATATAGATAACATTGATTGGTCTTAAATTATGTTCACGAGTTTCACTATGTAATGCCCCAGGGCACAAAAATATTGCCTCTTATTAAACCTATTTATTCATTGTTTAATTCATACATATTAAAAACAATATATACATTTAAGTACATTTTAAAAATTTCTTGATGGAGTAGGACGCCTTTTCAGCTAAAAAATATTTAGTTTTTTCTTGAATTCGTGTAAGTTATCAATATCATGCTTAGCCCTCGGTAATTTGTTATATATTTTAGGGGCCATTCCAAGTACGCTCTTCTTAAGTATAGCTGTTTTAAATTTCATGATACAAAGTTTGTGTCGAAGGCGGACACTACTGTATTACTTATAATTCATAAATAGATCCATATTAGTTCTCACAAATACGCAGATTTCGTATATGTGCAGACGCGGCAGTGTTAATAATATTTTGAGATTTTTAAAATGCGATTTGCAAGTATGAGTTTTCCGCAAAAAAAAAGTAGCCTATGTCACTCTCTAGCCTCTATATTATGGATAATGTACAAAGGCCAACTTACTCTTATCCCTTTTGTTTTGTTTTCTTTTGTTGATGTTTGATGTTTTTTTCATTGAACATTTTTCATCAGTTCATTTTATCTGGTCAGTATTTTATTTTATGTTGGTATTATGTTGCTAATATTGTCTACATTGCGAATGTGGCTATGTTACATTGATTCTTTGTTACGTTTTCACAATTAAAACGCTCAACCGATCGTGATGAAATATGGTACGCTTGTAGTATGTGACCTTGTGATGAACAAATAAATAAATGAAAAATAAAAATAAAATGTGTGATGAATATAAGATTGTATATCCCAGAAAATTTTATAGTTCCTGTAACACGCGACCTACGAATTCATTCCAAACAAAGTCTCGAGCAATAGCTAATTTTACATATTTATGAAACAAAATTTATGAGAGACATCATTTCAAAGTACGACCAGCGGTACATTATTATATTATACGGAAGTATAGGTTCAGTCCCATCTATCCAACAGCATCTTGGAACGTACTTCCCTTGAGATTGCTACCTACGTAAATTGTTCATATTTAATGAAAGGGAAGGGCTGTTTCTCTGGAGCAAGAACTTAAGTTTGTACATTGTAGCCTGCTTCTAGAAACCCAACAAAAACTCGTTTGAAGTCAGTAAACGTTGAATCTTATACGACTTTGTTTGGCACGTATTGTTTGAGTACATTATAATACTTCGTCGTTGTATAATCTTATCACATTATCTGGATTTAATGTCATGTATAAGGTGTCTAAAGGTGAACTCAAAATATTATATCAGGAGGCAGTAGCGTGGCGTCAGATATTTCCGTGGTAAAGCTGAAGCAAAAATCGCTTACATATTTCATAAATTATGTATGTCTTTGTTGTTCTATTTTGTAAATATTGGGAAAGCCGTTTGGAATAGAGCTCTATGGACGCTTCGCCATTGTCAAGGTGGTTTTGTTAGTGTTACTAAACACCCCTGTAAAGATTTTATATCCGAAGTTTTGTTTCAAAATGCAGTTACGATCTAGACGCGGTATGCAATTTTCAAAATCGCACAAGGGGCTCCTTTGCACATCGATATACTAAAGATGAAATCTACAATAAAAAATGCTGGAAACTGGGAAGCTTAGTCAGACTAAACCAACTACCTGATGATAATATACCGGATTAATTTTGAAAAATCTTGTACCATTATCAAACGCAAACACGGTTTGTTACAGATATTTTATATACTTAAATATGACATGATTGTTATTGGTAGACACGAACCATTTTTTGAATTTACAATTGATGTCAATTGCCATTAAATTGTAATTTTGATAAAGTAAAAAAGATAGTAAAGAACTTTTTTTTATTAGGTAATTAGCAATTCTGAATGTAAAAAATGCTACGCCACACGCGTAGTAAACTTTCATATCGTCAAATTGATACGAAAATTTTATTTCTTTGTACAATTATAATGTTTCCAGATTTTCGTTTAAGCTTTAACTATTACCTTGTTTAATAATTTGTTTCGTACTACAAATCAATTTCAAGCCTATATTTACCTTGCAAAATTTACTCGCCCCCATTAAAGTGCAAATGCCGCTATCGGGCGAGAATTGATGGGCCCTAGTAAGAGCTATCAATCAAGATTTGCAACCAAACTCCCTTAAAACTTGAATAATCCAAGTAAATTGAATAAAAACAGCCGTTTGACAGAGTTGCTTGTAGGCGCAACATCTAGGGGATAAATGGGGGGATGGGTTGTGATTTAAATAAAGTGCTTAATGCAAATGATACCCTTTTTAAAAGAATGCAATTCGACTCTATTTACATTAAACATTGGATTTACGTAAGCGTGAAAGCGGTACAACTATTTTTCCACTTGTGACAAAATATCCTTGTAACTGCAATTTATATTTCTACGATGCGATGTGTGTATTTATTATGTGAGAACTAGAAAAAAGTTAAATAGTTATAAACAGATTGAAGTACGACAGTTAAAAAAGAATACTTTGTAGTGATGGATGCTTTGCCCTAAGTTGGGTTTGTACGAAACCATGGGCGATATGTAAATACTCGAATTAAAATTAATAATAAGTACGCTTTACACCTCATGTAGTTAAGTAAAGAATGTCTCAGATTGCAGGTGTTGTATCACCCAAACCTGAAACGAGGGTAATTAACATGACATTAGTGGCTACGTATCTCTAATACGTAATCTATGATTTTTGGTCTTGGGGGCGCTAAATTTTACTCTCATTCCAATAAAATACAAACAAAAAATAAATGTTACTTATTTTCTTTGTGATAAAAATATTTTTACAAGAAAAGTTTTGCCACTATTCAATAATAAAGTGCAAGGCAGCACATTAAAAAAAAATGAAATTTTGCCATTTCACTGTATACACTGCACCCAGAAACGTTATTTTCCTTTTTTTCTTATTTTATACCACGTCGGTGGCAAACAGGCATGCGGCCCGTCTGATGTTTAGAAATGACCGCCGCCTAGGAACGCTTGCAACACCCGAAGTACTCGCGCGTCTTATTAAATGATATTGACCGGATTACTCACGTCTTAAATCGAGTTTAGCTCGACATGTTTCGGGTTATTTCGAAACCCTTCATCAAAGTGTAAATTAAGTAAGTTAAGTAAGTTATTAAGTGTAAATTTCAGACTTTTTGTTTTTCTCCCTCTAAAAGGTGAAAAAATAGCTTTTACGTGTGATCAATCTTAATTTTTTCATTTAGGTACCTATGTAATACTTATCGGTGCTGCGTTATAGAAATCAAGCTGGCGACTTCTTAGTCTCAGCATCACTGCTCAGCAGAAATTTCAGTCAATTTCCTAAAGTGATATCTAAAGGCGTCGGAGACGTTACCGTTTCGGTCGTGATTGATCGTGGTAAATGGTTTGTGACGCTCGCGGCTCTGCGCGGCGCCGGAGCGGCGTGCCGTGAAACTTTACGAGCGATACTACTCGTTCGTTTGGAACCGGAATGCTGAAAAAACGGATGTCCGCAAAATAGATGCGTCTTTTACTACGTTTACGTTTTGGTGGCATGAGGAAACAGGAATAGGAAGTAAATACGAGTGAGTCACGATGTAAATGGAGTCAGGTTTACAAAGTAGTAGGTAAATCTAACGTCGACATTGGAGTTGGCTTTACATTTTACACTTTTTACCTTCTGTTTATTAAAATTGTCGAACGCCTTTGTTAAAAATCCGTTATTCAGTAAAATTTTAACATTCTTGTAGCTCGCGTGTGTTATATGCGACAGTTTTAAAAGTTCATTGCATAGCTAAAAAATACGTACAGTTTTTTAAACTGTTACCGTAATATTTTGCACGAAAGCACTATAAAACACCTACTTATGATCGTTAAGGCCATAAAATGGTTTCAGCATGGAGTAAGTCCGATATATGGGTCTATAAAAAGCACGGAAACATAAAATTTCCAATAATGTATTAGCAATTTCCGATAGGGTAGATTATGGTACCTACTTAATATTGCGACGGGAATACTTTCAGCAATATGCGGAGTTAAAAATGTATGGACACGTGGCCGTAATGGCGGTCAAATCACAAAACGGGTTATAGGGTTGAGTCTTAAAGCAGGCAAATAATAAGGTTTTTCCATAAAAAGTACATACCAAGATAGGTAGGTATGTAATATTAAATTAAGCAGTATTTTCACAATTCGAACAGACGATCCCACTGTCGAAAATAACAGTTATGCGGTTAAAATCATTATAACTAGAAATTAGAAAAAAAAAATATTAATTAATTTATAGAATAGTGTAGGTAGGTTAGCATAATCAATTGTAAAGTGTAATTGTTCAATCATTGGTTCTACAGTTTATCATAATCATAAAATGCGATGAAATATACAGTAAAATTTCGTATTCGCGTATGCCGATAAAATTTCTGAAATATACATTGCAATAAAAGAAAAAAGTATTCTGGGAGACGTCGAAAATGTGTCCGCATTTGGACAAATTTGGGTCGAATATAACCTCGAATGGAGAGACTGAACGATCCCTGACAACCGTAATATAAAATCGAGTGAAAATCTTTTTTCCAGTATTATTAAACTGAAGTTCACGTTTATAAATAACGGACTCGCGTATTATTTTTAAAGTAGATATAAGCAACGTGTTTAAGTTTGTTTTTTAACATCGGATTTGTAATAAAATAACATTAATGGTGAGACACATTTAACGTGTATTTGATCTGCAAGCGGATAGAACAAACTTATGCCATTATTTACTGACGTCAATTAGGATTTATTCGAGTCTGTTGTCCCGGCTGTTAGTAGCAGTAAGGACTCGGTAACATAGGCGACTTTTTGTTTGCAAGATTAACGGCGAAGTATGGGTCGCAAAAAAGCGTCGTAAAGTGCGGAAATTGCCAAAACTTCGTGTAAAAGCTTGAAATTTTCTTGTTCTAAATGTCGACGTAAATGAATGATGGCTCTTTTGAAATCGGAAAAGAAATTAGGAACAGACGTTTTTAGGATTACGAGTTTTGTAAGCGCGTATATACCTACCGAGTTAATCTTTATATTCGTCTGATGTGATAATGCAGGAAATGGCCTGGAAAAGCTATTATTTTGCGTAGGCAGGAGGGAGTAAACAGGTTCTGGAATGGGGTTGGGAGATAATATTGTTATTCTTGTATTAGTGATTTGTAAATGCTGTGAATATACATTTAGATACCACCTGCTAACTGAGATATAATACATAGCGATATAATGATATAGTTTAAAACAAAATTTACATTTTTACCTTACCTACATACATTTGCATACAGGTATTTAATTTTTGGTTTACCTATGGAGACTAAGTAATATTAAATGATATTGTATCGGATCTGCCGCCGAGTCGCGTGCTCCTTAGAGAAAGGGTTTCGAAATATCCCGAAACATGTCGAGCTATACTCGATTTAAGACGTGAGTTATCCGTTACAATATCATTTTATACATATGAGTGAGTCTCATGGTAGTTTCATGATCAAATCTAAGTGATATTAATAAACTTTCTACTATTTATTGATTGATCCCAAAATAAAATGCTTCCTTTATCCACTCAAAGATGAACTGGTACCTAAAGGTTAAATTCGTAGCATTTAGCATTAATAATTCTCATTAGCACTTCTCAGAAGAAGAAATCCGGCTTATTTTCTAATAGACAGCGTTTAATGAGGCTTGGTAATATCAAAAGTTACGTAAATATTGTAGGTACATATTATTACACAAGAATTTCTTAGTATTTTTGGTCCAAATTATGTCGCCTTCGTACAGTCCTATAAAAAGCATGTTATCTCATTTTTGTGGGCGAGTAAGCAAAGGATGGAGTCACGTCTTCAGTTGGTTTTCGCACGTTCTCGAATAGGTCGTACGTACCGAGGCAGCGTTCGACTAATGACAACTCCCGGCCCACAATATATCTCTCGTAGTTAGGCGCAGAAATCACGGCGACTCGTGCGCTTGATTGAGTTTTCTTTTCCATTGTGCTTCCATTAACAAAATAGCTTTCTCCCCTACACTCGCGCCCTCCCTGTGGACGCCATGTGTTCCGCGGAAATCATATCTACTTATTTCTTTTGCGGAGGGGTTAACTTATGGTCTGTTTTTATGAAACTCCCGTGCTATGATATTGTGGCGCAATACAATAAACGTACTTTAATAATTTATTGTGAGTGGTCCTGTGGGTCACGTTTGTAATATCATTAGGAAGGTACTACTTACTTATATGTTTAACAATGATACTTTTGAAGAAGAGTAATAAATATAGCCCTGGGTTCGGTTTGTGATTCAATGTTGTACGAATACAAAAGAAAAAAAAATTCATTAGGTACACGATCAGTGTGAATAATCTAGGAGGTTATTAGTCACAGAAAAAATGCTAAAGCAACTACTACTGCTTACTTCGTCAACATTCTCATAAAAAAACACTGATAACTAGTGAGGTGGCTAAGTCGTCTAGGCAGGCAAGGCAAGACTACCAGGCAACTGCAAGAACAAGACCGATTGGCAGATTGTGGCTAGTTATTTCTGTCTGTTTTTAAATAACTGCACACTCTATTAGAAAATATTACCTCATCTTTTCAGAGGTCTTTATTGGAATCCGTACATATTAAAAATCATATAATGTAATGTTTGCTGTATGATCATTTGATGTAATTCTTTTTCCCTGAAAATTATAAATAATTACTGGATGTTGTAAAGTAAACCTAACCTAACCCTATAAAGTTCTACGGGATGGCCATTTAAAATTTCCTGAAAAACTATGGCTTTAGAGAAAAATGAGTTATGGCAAGTGATCGTTATGAAAAAAATTACCGACATTAAGGCTTACAATGTTATGGATCGTGAATGGAACCCCTTTTTCAGATGTGAACACACTTTAATGCTAATAATTTATGTATCTATTGACAATAAAAACTCATTGTCGGTACTAGTACAAAGTATTCTTGGAAATTTTTCGTGTCAAAGTCTTTCCACAGTTTAAATAATTCGTAAAATGTTATTAATACTTTGGTTTCCGGAGATGCAAGCCAGGTAGGCACACAAGCTTATGCAAAAGCGACCTCAAAGCGCACTTATGTAGCTACCTTCTAATTAACGACGTATCTAATTATACTATCGTGCTAGCGCTGGCGGAGAGAATTTCCTAAATTACTTATTACAAAATGCAATTACACTTAGGGAAATGCAGAGGCGCCGAGCAATATTATTTTAAAGCTCATGCTTTAATATTCTAAGACATATTGCTACATTTAAGTACTTACACGTCAATAACTTTTTAATAAAATATTTATTCGCGTATTAAATGATATTGTAACGGATAACTCACGTCTTAAATAAAGTTTAACTCGCATGTTCAAGCTCACGGTAGTTTCATGATTAAAATTTATTCGTGCACTATCCATGAAAGTAATTGGTATTTGGTTGAGTGCATTGTTGTTTGAACAAAAATTAAGTTGGATTTTATTAAATCCTTATAAGATTATTTTATCTGATCTATGTCTCTAATCAAAGTGAATGCGGGTAGCTGATTTGTGAGAATTAAATAGCGTTAGAAATGTTCTTCAAACAAAAATAAATTCACTGAAGTTATTCAGCACAAAATTTGTAATTTCAGAAGTCTGTTTGTTATTTAGCTCTGAAATAATAAATGATTGCCAATTGCCAGGTCTTTCAATAAAGTTTATTGATGTCTTCTTTCGCTAAAATATCTACACAAGTACATACCTAGTAGTTGCAGTTTAATGTAAACTGAGGCCGAAGTCTTTTACTGTTCCTAACTAATCTTTACCGGTGGATTCACTTACATGAGCTATTAGGTAAATGTGGTGGAACGGTTGAAATGACATTCCGGGACTTCGTACCATATCTCAGACTTTATAATCTCGTATCCTATTTAACAACCTCAGTAAAGCCTCGCCTGTCCTGATCCCGGTAAGAATCGATTTTAAGAAAGTTTAATAACGGTTATATAACAGTTAAATACTATTTTAGAATTGAAAATACCTATTTGTTTTTATAATATTACAAAAACAAACAACACATTTCTGTACTTAAAAATTAAACAAAAGCATTCGCGACACGGATGTCGTAGTAGGGCTTAATTTTGGTTCCCAAACGGCGCCCATTACGGAGAACACGGAAACCTCTTTCCTGCTATTTCCCCTTTCTAATTGTTACATAAAGCTAACAAAATGAGCAATTCGAGGTCGCTCCGGTGAAGCACCAGACATCATCCAGAGTCTTCCGCGGTTTCTGTCTCAGCTGTTTTATTTTAGGGCTACGTTTATGGATTTGGGCGAGCAAGAGGGACGTCTGGTAATGTTTACAGATTACATTGTTATTTTAGCAGCTTCCTACAAAAAGGAGCTATTTTGCATTTGCATTTTTATTTCACGAGCGTTTTGATAAAAGGTATGACTCTGCTAATAGCTAGAGACAAGAAAGAAACTGTTAAAGACTACATCATAGAATCGGGCCATGCATGATCTGGTTTATCTTTGTAATGAATGCTAATTTTCAAGCAGCAATTTTTTATAATATTCAGTGGTTATGAAACTACATAATAAAATACAATCATAATAAAATGTTAGAGCGTCTAGGTGAGTTTCAGCTTTATGAGTTTCACTGTGACTAAATTGCTTTGTACAGCGTTTTTTGATAATCTTCACTCGTTTCTAACTTCAATGCCACAAAATTGTATTCATATTTTCACAGGCTATGTTACGCTCATTAAGATATCACCTTTCCTGTAACTGTGTAACTGTTTTCTACTTGGCCCACTTGGCTCTTGGGGGACTCGGGAATACTTTCTAATCGAAGCACCAATAGTAGTTTTTATATAGGAGGATTTTTTCTGCTAAAAAGGGAAATTCACCAAAGTTTAAACACTTAACCTAAACTACCTTAATTTGAAGCCAATTCGAAAATCCAATTTTATATGTATATAAATTACACAAAACCTAGTAAAGACCGACAGAAGAAGTTGTACAAAATAATTTGGGCACAGTGAAATATTATTATACTCGTATAAAGCTAAGTATTTAAAATTCACAGATGCCCTAATTTTTTGTTACATTGATTAAGTACATATATTTTTATTATGTTGTATAAACACTAATTACTTAAAAAAGAGCTGCTTGCAAATTAGAATTCATTACAAAGTAACGCATGTATGCCCAGATTTTATCGTGTACAGTTTTTACTTAGTTATTATGAAATATTGATCCTTCACGTTTAAATATAATTTTTTATATACCGGCGATCAGTCATAACGATAATGTAATATATAAATGCTTTTTCATACTTATTTTTAAGTTATAAACTATTTTATAATCATTTATTTCCAACTATTTTGATCGCTGACCAGTGAGTGACTAGTGAGTCAAAAGTAGTGACTTTTGAGCACTACGCAATAGTGGGGCAAAGATTTACATGAAAATGACTGACATTCATGTGCCCGCTTATACATTTTTTTTTAAATGAAGCTGTAAACGAGTTATTGAAAAACTGCTCATTACAAGTTTGTTGTGCTGACTGTACGTAGTCATTCTATCTAGATATGTTCATACGAAATTATATTATTAATCTAATCACCAGAAAATTTGAAGACCACTTTACAAATTTTTGTAAAAAGTATGTAAGGTAAACGTACGAGTGCTCGTCACTATCCTAATAGATGGCATCTTTATCTTATGTCATTAACAATAGAGATTATAGCAGGGTGTAGGCTATTGGGCAATAGCGTGTCGAGCATTAGGACCCTTACCTTAGTCATATATACGAAAATATGTAAAGTTATCTTAAATAAATAAAAATGGAAAAATGTATGGGGGCATGTAATTTTTGTTGTATTTATAGTACAGTGTACTTGTTGCTAAATATATTTTTGTGGCTCGATCTCAATGATGCCAGCTTTACCTTTTCCACGTAACCTTGAGGACCTCATGATTGATGGCAGTTTATAATGGGATTTGTTCTGATTCCTATTTAATTTCCTGTTCGGATATTTAGCTGTCGTTTTATAATAAAACAGCTTTCAACCTGGCTGGTGTGTGCCTTTACCCTTTTTATCTTTTTAATTTTTTGTGTAAGTACTATTGCTTTTAATAGTGGATTAAGTAATAATTAGATCAAATTAGCAAGGTGGCTTTTGATGTTAGCTTTGGCATACAACATGAATAGCAAGATCAGTGCTATAAGTCCTACAAAGAAAAAAAAAAAAGAACACAAAGAACGAGTCAATATTGTAGTCATTCGGAACGTTTTGCAGCGTATACTCAAAAGTGACTAATTTAACGTTAACGTTTAACGCTCCAAATATTTCGCTCCTCGTTTCGCAGTGGGTCGTAGCTATTTACGGTAATGCTAAGCGCCTATCGATGAGGCACCAGACGATCTCGTTCGTTATTTAACAAAAACGCTCTGCTTTTATAAACGTGAGCATTATTTGATACAAAGAAAGGATTGATTTTAATTAACAGATATTGAATTCGGGCCTATTGTGTTTTTCACCGGCTTGATTAGATTTCCGTGAAACAATGTGTAAAGGGACAGATAACAAATTGAATCGTGAGTTCATTTGTTCGTGCTTACGGCTACATAATTTTTTTTGCTTCCCTTCGGAATACAATGAAAATATTAGAAATGTTTTAAAAACAAAGACGGGATAATACCGCTGCGTGCTTGGTTTACCAATTTTTTGATGAAAAATAAATACATTTGAATGGAGTGATTTATTTTGTTTTAAAACTTGTTTCTCAATTTTGTAATGAATAGGTTTGGGGATCTATGAAAGTCATCAAAACCGTTAATTTGCTAATCAGAACAAATACAAGTAGAGCGTGGTACTTATCTTACAATATCTTACAATGACGACCGGTTGGCTCAGTGGTTAGAGAACCTGGCTACGAAGCTTCAGGTCCCGGGTTCGAATCCCGGCCGGGGCAGATATTTGTATGAATAATACGAATGTTTGTTCTCGGGTCTTGGATGTTTAATACGTATTTAAGTATTTATTTATCTATATTTAAGTATGTTTATCCGTTGCCTAGTGTCCATAGTACAAGCTTTGCTTAGTTTGGGACTAGGTCAATTGGTGTCAAGTGTCCCATGATATTTATTTATTTATATAAGCATCTGTGTTACCTCAGATTAGTTAGGCTAGACCTATACTGTGAGTCTAAGTACTTAAATATTAATTTTATATAAATAAAGCGTCACAAGCAAGAATGAATAATTAAGTACTAGAGACGATTTTAAACTTTGCTTTAAAAATATTATGAAAATTTCACAAGTGGAAAGCAAGTTTGCTATTCCATTCCTGTGTTTTTCAGGGTTAATGTCAGGCTCTATACTAACCTAGTGCAAGAATAAATGTACAATGTGACATGCAATTAAAATTGAATAAAAAAAAAAACAATTTGATTAAAATCCATCTCAAACGTAACAGCACAAAAAAGGCTACAGAAAATAATATCACCTACACACTTCAGTGTGGCAATATTATTTATACTTACACCTTAAGTTAAGCTGCTGTCGTCTAACTTTATAAATAGTTTTAAAAAAGGAAATCGTAAAATAGAGAACGAATAAAAACTTCTTGCATAAACGTCGCTATAAAAATAAATGTTTTGGCAGACGTTAAAATTTCTGCAAAATGACGTTTGCATTTACCAGTTCACGAATAATAACAGGTTGAATTTAAAACACAAAGTTTTTGTTTAATGAATTCATGAAACGGAGAAACAAAACAGAGGCACGCAAAAATTCCACATTCTAAAAAGTTGTAATAAAACCATCTGAAGCTCTGAGAGTAATACTGTGAAAAATGAAAGAATGTAAAACGGCTAACATTTATGGAATATTCAATTTAGGTTTTTGTTTGTTTGTGACAGACACTCAGTAAGTACCTACTGGTGAAGGCGAAATGTTTTGTTTTACTTTTTACCGCAAAAAAATATTGACAAGCATTGTTTGTCGTCATTAGATTACTAATTTTCGTATTTGGTTTGAGCTTTTTCATAGCTGGCAATATTTTCAAACCGAACATTAAGGAAGGTAATTAAATTAGATATGAATTAAAAATTAAACTAGTATTTGCACTCACAGCAACAGGCAAGTCATGACGAAAACATGGTATTGCAAACGTTAACCGCTAAATCCAAGAGATTCAGACAACTCGCTCGGAATAGCTTTTGCCGTATTCCTTTGTCTTTAGTGGAGCATTCCACCGTCTTCCCAGACTTGCTTATGTATTCTCAACTTAACCCGACATCCGCCGATACACCATACTTATGTACCTACTTAGAACGATGTTCTGATTGTTTTGTACGAGGTTTCACGTACCTCAGTGGTACATCCGACTAAAGAGACTGTATTGACAGAATTTAATATTGTATTATTTCTTAAAAAGTAAACTATAGCTACCTAATAAATAAATTAATTTTAACATAACGTACTTAATGTATCAATCAAAGAGTTCGTTTTTGGTTTTCATTAAAAAAACAAGTTTTATGTAACTATTTTTTTTTTTTAATATTCAATAGCCATTAAGTTTTTGTTTTAATTTGACTGGATGGCAATCGTGGGTCTCCTGATGGTAAGAGATCATCACCGCCCATAACTATCTGCAACACCAGGGGTATTACAGAGGCGTTGTAATGTTAAACGCATTTTTATTATAATTTTCGGTTATTTCCTTGTGCATAGTAGTATATTTAAAATTATTAAGGATACCTACAGTTAAAACGTAATATTCATCGAATACAGAGTGTCCACAATTTAATATTTCGGAATTGTAAAAGTTTGAAGAAAATGCAAACAATTCGTTAGGCGGCGAAGATTTGAATGAATAATTTCGCGTAAATACAATCTTTCGCTCCATTTGCAATTCACATAACTTGACGATCATTGGATTCGTAATTCATTTATTTTCAGACCTGCATATTAATGAATTTTGTTTTTACAAAATTAATAAAAATGTAAATGGCGCTGATGTTACATAATAACTTAAGGCGGCTGTTCGTCCTGAAGCAAGGACGTGGCTGCAGGCTTTACCATTGTATCAATTTGGCACCTTGCTGGATAAAAAGTTCCTTGATTGCACGTCGAGGTCAGCTGGATCCGCGGCTAAGAATGCCGCGCGGACTCATTGCAACACCTCGAATACTAAGCTTTGGAGTCGACGTATGACTTCTTGCCTTTTGCGGTCGAAACGGCTGGTCCTTGGGGGGCTGAAGCCAAGTCTTTGCTGTAGGGTGCGGGACAGGGATTGCGACGCCCGCTCGGTTGTACCTGGTTCTGCTTGGTTCAGCGGGGAAGTACTGCTGGCATTATGGGCACTTTTGAGCCGGGTACGAAGCGGAATGATGGTTCTTAGTTTTTAGTTTAAGTTTTATAGGTCTAATTTAACGACAAACTTTGCTTACGACGGGCCTCATGCGGAAGCTAAAATCACTATGAGGGCTATGGAGAGGGCTATATGCTCGAGGTTTCTCTGCGGGATAGATTCAGAAATGATGATATCCTCAGTAGAAATAAGGTTACCGAGATAGCTCGAAGAATTGCGAAACTGAAGTGGCAGTGGGTGAGGCACATTGCTCATTATAACGAGGAGGCATATTACAGAACTAAACCTTGTAATATTCTATGAAAAAAATACCCGTTTTACCCGTTTTACCTCACACAGTGTACTTACAGATATTATTAAAAGTTTGACTTGTGCCCTTTATGCCAGATATTTCAATAATCCCGATTCAAATCGTTCTAAGAACAATAAGCATCACACATGTTTGTTGAGGACGTAAACACAATTTATCTTTAATGATCTCCCGATATTTGGACGCGCGCATCTGCGATATAATCGTGAGTAGACTGACAAATCTGCAAGTAAATTATGAAATAAAATGATGAAATGTCTAATACAATTCAAATCGAATGGTTTAAAACTGTCCAAAAGTTTAAAGCATCATCAGCCGGAATGTTTCAACAAATTATGTTAAACATGACAACAACGGCAACTGTAACGTTGCCGAAACGTCGAGGTAAATATTACTTGTGTAAAAATAGCGTGATAAGTCCCGTATGGTATTTTGACTATGAGTGAGAATCACGAAAGTTTAAAACGTTAAAACGGGTAAATTTTTCCGAAAACCCCCTTTTATAAAAGTTGAACTCAAATAGTTTGTTATCAATTGATCAATAAGCTACCCGCTTATCCTTGGGTTCTGTTAATTAGGCTTTGAGGTTGTTTGAGCTGCGGCCTGTTCCACGGGCATGTGGCAATTGCGATTAATACCGCAATATGATTTACCCGTGCATTGTCAACTCACGACGATTATTCATGTCATTTCATAAATCAAGTATACTACAAACAGTCCCAGCAATTTAATGAGAGACGAACGGGCGTTGTTTCCGACAATAGTCGTTTACAATGAGTTTTGAAAAAGAAACACATTGTTCATGCTAGGTAGTTTTTAGTTACAGGTACGTTTTGTTAACTGTATTTAGTCTTGCAATTGCATATTGAACTTAACTTCAAGTAAATTTAATTACTAAAACGAGATAAAATTAGACTCGCAGCATTTGATACGAATTAATAACATTGGAAGTCAAATTAAGCTGGTAAAATAGTGGCTACACGAGGGCGCTTATTTTTAATGAATATGTTGCAATATAAAATCCCGATAAATTTTTAACAGCCTAGTTTATCTTTGCTGGAGCAATAGCCTCCAATTTGTCCCGCAAACTTTTCTCCTTGGTCTGCTTCATCGCCGCGGACTGCTCTCCGGTACCCACCAATCTTACCACAATACATACAATACAAAAAGCTAGCGAAAATCATACGGGAGCTACCCCTGAATGTATTTAAGAAAGTTAATGTAGATACTGTTGGAAAAGATATACTACAATGTAGGGGATTTTCTGTCGTAAGATAGTTTCCAATACAGTTGATTTTTCTTTTAGATTTAAATGCTAGTAATGAAAATTGTCGAAATAGCAGGATAAGCAATCTTTTGTCTCATTACCATCTAATGACATTTGATGTAACTATTTATTCTAGGCAAATAAATCTTCTATCTATCTACTATCAAACTTTCTTAGTAGGTAGCAGATACCTACCAATAGGAATAATTATTCTCATTTGAATGAACATGAAATTACAATACACACACTTAAATAAAAGTAAATTAAGGTCATTATTTGAGCTTTGGATATTAATAATTTTGTTGCTTCATAATAATCACAAACACGGAATTAGACCCTTATAATCCAACCCTTCAGTTTCATCCTTGGTTCAACCCCCGCGTGATTGACGTTTCGGCGGCACCGGTTATCTCCGGGGCCACTCGGGCCCGTTCGTTACAGACCCAGATTATGACCGCGACTCACTGAAACGGATTATTCACGTCGAAGAAACACCACAAGCTCCTCAACTAATACTTGCCGAGTGAGCGATCATCTCCGTTATTCAATCAAGGCCTTGATGCATAATCTACCAACGATCCGCCGCAGATCTCGGCGGTTGCGGATGTTTCGGCAGCGTTAATGATTTGCCTATACAAAGGACAGCTTAACTGTACGAGTATAGCAAAAAGGACGTTCTAACATTCACGAAAGATTTAGAGGCTGTTTCACCATCCATTGATTAGTGTTAACTGACGGTTAAATGTGATGCCGTCTCTATTTGTTTCGTTCGAATAGACGGAGACGGCACCACATTTAAAGAGCATAAAACGTGCCATTTTACCTGAGACGTTAACATATAGCCACCCGAGCCGGTACGGCGAGCGTAGATAGACACGTCCAGGGGAAAATGGGTTTGATGCTCAAGTTTTACACTGCTTTTCACTTTGATGGCGAGGAAATGAAATAGCAACAGTGGAAACAATTAATTGTTCACTTACCATGTACCTTTTATTGTTCACGAATTGCTATTATAATTATTATTTTTTTAGTTTTATTGATCTATTTCGTTTCATTTGATTGACTTTTAGTTTTGTCCCGTGATATTTATTTATATACCTAAATGAAAATTTATTAAAGTTATTTAAAAAAATATGTAGAGACTTTCTTGAACTTAAATAATTTCTTTGCTCACCCGCGACCTTGAGATAGCTAAGTCTATGCAAATTATGCGTGTTCATGCAGTTCCTCCACCTCCACACTGTAAGAACACACACAAATTACACAAACCCATCTATCACCACCACTACAATACACTGACGCGTTTCGAACTTTCTTGTCTTTCTTTTTCTTTCTTTCTTTCTTTTCTGAGAGACTTTCTTGTTTGTGGCTGTTTACACCTGATTGCCTTGGTCTTAGATGAAGATTTTACTTTATTCGTTAGAGCATAAAAAGTCATTTTATGTCGCCTAGATCCAGCATAAACTTTACGAGCATGAGGAGTGAAAACATATTTTGATAGCTGACAGTTTAGTGTTTACAATAATAATAACTACCTACTAGCTACTCATATTCATCTCACTGTGTAGGTACTTTCTTGTTTTGGTTACCGAAATTGAATTTTGCTAAATTCAATTTCTGTCTACGTTGTTATTAAATAAAAGTCAAAAGTCAACGAACCCACTTCCACCAGTATACGAAACAAGGAAATTTTACTTAGAATCGATAATACGTAAGTATTCATTTATAAAAAAAATACTGTTTATTCACAATTATAATTTTGTTTGATTTTTTGGACACGCATTAACACGTTCCCAGCGGCACAGATATATCTGTACTTTCCATTACTGCGTTACGAGTCGTTTTAAACCTTGTCCTATACCAGAGATTGTGGCGGCACGAGGCATATTAAACCCCACCGCCCGTAGGAGACCAAAATCCTTTTTTTGGCGCCAAATAAGACAAAGTGTGCGGCTTTTGTCGTGATTACTATTAACAATGAGTTCATTAACCTAAATCTACCGCCGCCCGTGGTTAGATTAGTTAGTTTAGATTCTATGGGTAAAATAAAATGTGGGGTCTGATGTACCCCATACCGCACTGAACAATAGCAATTTTTCATATAATTTAGTGATGGGAAAAGAAATATCGATTTTATTTAATTGTATTTATTTATTAAACTTATGGATGTTTTTCATTAAAACATGCCAAACAATAAATATTTTTTGCAACCAGTGCATTCTGTGAGAATTTTCTTTACTTTTTTGTCGGCCTCACGACTTGTTAAGAAGGTGCGGAGTTTTTCGTAACATCCTACACATCTCCTCTTCTTTGATCCCTTTTCGAGATGATGTGCCTTGTTTGCAGCGGGTTTTTCGGCAACGTTTCGACATAATCGGCAACAGTCGTACTTCGTCGCGTGCTCAGTCTCGAATGCGTTGCACAACACTAACCGCGTGAAGCTAGCGTAGGGTGCGGTACGAGGTGCGCGGGGGTACGAGGTGTTCGCAACCTCGTTCCGCACTGTGTTAAAATTTTTATTTGTTCAGTGCGGCACGAGGTCTAAGAAACCCGGTATTAAGGTCGGTATACCATTGAACTAGGAATCAATAGCACATCTCAGATATATAGTTATCTCTTTCCTACACTGAACCAGATGGAAGTTATGCCTCCCGCACGACAGAGAAGTTTAAGTTTTTTCCTACCGCTATAAAGACGAGACACGGACAGGGTGTTTCAAGCCCTGTTTCGCAGCTAACGTGTTAACAGGCTAAGTAGATTAGCAACCAACCAACACATCCACGCAACGCATCGTAATCAATTTTATGTTGTGGGTGTCCTTAAAAAAATGAAACTCAACCTAACCAATTTTTTATGGAGTGATCTGCCTTCATTATTAACCCCCGATGCAAAAAGATGGGTGTCATAAGTTTGACCGCTATGTGTGCCTGTGTGTCTGTCTGTGGCACTGTAGCTCTTAAACGGGTGGACCGATTTGTATGCGGTTTTTTTTATTTCATAGCAGGTTTTTTATCGATGGTTCTTAGATGTGTTTCATCAAAATGGATTGAGCCGTTTTTGAGATATTGAACTTTAAAGTGACAAAGTCGAGGGTTTTCCAATTTTTTGTTGGTTAGGTTATAATTAAAACAACAAAAAAAAAACGCAAAAAAATAATAAAAAAAAACGAAAAAAAAGGCGCCAGAAAAGGACAACTAAAAAGTAAAAAATAATTATGCACTGCCTAGCTGTTGCCTGCGACTTCATCTGCGAAGAATTCGTTTATCCCTATCCCGCGGGGACTATGCTGATTTCCCGCAAAATTAGCCTAAGTTAATTTAGTACAAGTACCTAGTAATATTTTTTTTATCTAAGCGTCGTCGGTGTCGGGGGACCGCTAAGGTTAACAGGAAACTAAAGTACATTATGTTGTATTTTTTAAAACCTTAGCGGTCCCCCGACATCGACGACGCTTAGATAAAAAAAATATTACTAGGTACTTGTACTAAATTAACTTAGGCTAATTTTGCGGGAAATCAGCATAGTCCCCGCGGGATAGGGATAAACGAATTCTTCGCAGATGAAGTCGCAGGCAACAGCTAGGCAGTGCATAATTATTTTTTACTTTTTAGTTGTCCTTTTCTGGCGCCTTTTTTTTCGTTTTTTTTTATTATTTTTTTGCGTTTTTTTTTTGTCGGGGGTTTTTAAAATTTTTAATTTTAGTTTTTTTTTATTTCATGTTTTTTAAACTTTGGTATATATTTTTTTAAGTGTACTAGTGTGTTGAATATCCTGGCTGCAGCTCAGCTCGTGTTGCCACCATTGCATTGTATGTAGAATCAAATACTGATCAAAAGAAATCAAACACGACATGTCTGCTATTTTTTTTTTCAAGAGTAGGTATACTGGTGTGCTGGATATCTTGGCTGCAGCATCAGCTCGTCATGTTGCCACCAATGCATTGTATGTAGAATCAATTACTGATCAAAACGAATCCAAACACAACATGTGTGCTATTATTTTTTAAAGTCTTCTAGTGTGCTGGATATCCTGGCTGCAGCATCAGCTCATCCTGTTGCCACCATTGCATTGTATGTAGAATCAAAAACTGATCGAAACGAATCCAAACACGATATATCTGCTATGGTTTTATCAAGAGTGTACCTACTGGTGTTCTGGATATCCTGGCTGCAGCATCAGGCCGAGAACTGCATAATCTTGCATAGTCATATAGCATACATGGGTGTTTCAAATTTTACTTCCCAAATATGCTTGAAAGTAAAGTAAATACCCATTATGCGTCTAAGATTCCTACCGCAGCGGACAAAAGAGCTGATGATCTTGAAACGGCTGAACCGATTTTGATAAAACATGTCTAAGAACCATCGCTAGAAAACCAGCTTTCAAATAAAAAAAACCGCATTCAAATCGGTCCACCCGCTTAAGAGCTACGGTGCCACAGACAGACACACAGACACACAGACACACAGACAGACACACAGACACACAGACACACAGACAGACACACATAGCGGTCAAACTTATAACACCCCTTTTTTCCGTCGGGGGTTAAAAAACAAAGACGACAACCTTATTACTACAAAATATTTACCGTGTAAAATCTTTTAAAAATAAATGGTAACAAAAATCGCAGTGATAGGTATATTCTTTGTCTAACGCGTGCGTACCCACATCTTCATAAATAGCTTAGAGCAAGCCTTGATATCCGGCGCGCGGAATCGGTTAACGCGCAACACGTAAGCGCGATCTACATAAACCGCATATCCGTAATCCCTAACCGCGCATTGTCAAGTAGCAAAATATTCATAAGACTACATGTTCTTATTACGTGGGGATGGCGTTAGGACGTCGCGTTGGCGCATAATGTGTTACAATGTGTTCTAAGGTAACAACCTGGGCTTATGACGCCTCTGCGGTAACCACTGATAAGGCACGCCTGAGGCTCTATAAAGGTACACTCGTACATTGTAATAAGGCCACGGTAACACGGGAGCCGGCCTATTTTAGTACGTTTTCAATGTTTACAAGAACACTAGTGCACACATCGTTCGGTCGGTATTAAGGAACCCATCATCGGGCTGATTTTTTACTGTAGGAACCGAACTTTTAAATTGGAACTGAAGACGATTAAACATTCTGAGGCCGTATTGCCTAATGTTTTTGACACTCGTGATCGCAATCAAATGACATATTTCACATACAAAAGCTGTCATTTTATTGCGATCGCGAGTGTCAACAACGTTAGGCAATAAGGCCTCTGGTTTTATTTTTTGACATTTTACTTTGATTTGTAACTGCATGGGTTGGGGTTTGAATAATTTGTATTCTAGTCATATCTCTTTATTCCATTGACAAAAAAACCATGCATTAGAACAAGGCTTAAATATTTGTATAAGATTAACAAAATAATTTTAGTGTTTTGTACCCCAAAAGGAACTCTCGTAGGTTCACTTCACTGTCCATTTATCTGTCCGCTTGTCTGCTTGTTTGTCAAGGCCGTTTTTAATAAAAAATGCGTTGGAGTATCAAATTAATATTAATTTAAACTTTAAAGGCTATGATGTGTAGTGCTGTCAAAAAGTAACTTTCTGAATTCGCGTGATCAAAACACATAGGTGATATATCCGAAAGTGTACTGCTTTCATATAAAATATGAAAGACCACAAGCGTAAGCATAAGTTAAGGAAAAATTCACAAAAAAAAACTTTATTTTGTCGATACTATTAAGCACAAACTTATTTTAACTTGCTTATAAATTTACAAATTTAACCCTCAGTACGCGACTCTGACGGACTTTGTTCTTTTTTAATCTCTCATTAAGATATAACTTCTATCTCTTGTGTAGTAGTAGAGATGCACGATGCTCGTAGAGTTGTAAGAGTGGAGAGCGGTGGAGTAAGAGGCAAGTTTTAATAATGTAGGGCGGTTGGCAAGGCTGCTGCCGTTTCCTTCCATTCTTCTCTCCCCTTTCCGGTTCGCGCAATTAAAACGGCGGCTTGTTCCGGCACTTAAAAAAACTTCTAAAGTATAGGCACAGACAATTTAAACTGTGTTTTTGTACCAGCGCGCATGTAAAAAAGCTTATTTATGTAACTTGTTTTCTGTGTGCGCTTGCCAAGTGATAGTTTTTTGCTCTGGGACACAGCCTGTATATTTAGATGAAACCGATTTTGTTTTTGTGTTTCTAACATGTTAAAATACTCTTTTTTATTTAAAAATCAAAATCGATAAAAATGCGGGAGTGGCTATACTAAAAATAATTAATGATGCAATAAAATGCACTTAAAGTTCGATTTTACAGTTCCCAGGCTAAGGTTTTTTTTATACGACTGGATGGAAAACGTGCGAGTGGGTCTCCTGATGGTAAGAGATCACCAACGCCCATAAACATCTGCAACACCAGGAGTACTTATTGCAGATGCGTTGCCAACCTAGAGGCCTAAGATGGGATACCTCAAGTTTTTTTTTTTTTTTTATTCTACTGGAAGGCAAACGAGCAAGTGGGTCAAGTAATTTCACCGAATATCTTACTCTCTTAGGCACTCTTAGCTAATAAATAAATTAAATAATTCCTGTAACTCTATCGATTTTTTTAAAAAATGCACCATAGTATACTTAGGTACTGGCGAACTAAAATAAAAGGTACTTGTCTAAACATATTTGTTGGCATCTAACGTGCATCGATGCTTGGCATCTTGAAACGGTCGACCAATAATTGAATAAAATCATGGCATATTAGGCTTAGTCTCGGGGCTAGAGCGTATAAGTTTAAACCAGTTTAAACTAAACTAGATTTTACTCATCTTAACGGTAAGAGTTGGCGGGGTCATTTAATTTCATTCTTCATGCAAGAATTAGCGGTATGGAATACACAGAGAAATCATCCTGTAGAAAGGTACCACAAACGGGACGTTATCAGGTTAGTGTGAAAGATAAGTCCCGTTTGTGGTATTTTGACTATGAGAGAAAATCATGAAAGCTTTGACATTATATTTCATCATGTAAACACAAAGTTTAAACCAAAAAACCAAAGATTTTCACGAGAATTCGGATCCTGTCAACGCTTAACATCGCACATGAATTTGTTACTTTAAAGTAACTATTGTTAACATGTAGCTGACGTGAATATCTCTTACTTACTCGTAAATAATGGTGTCTTATTGTGGGATACGTTTAGTTTAGTGTACCCAGACCCCATATCTTTGTTTTAGATCTTTGAACCAAATGCGCTCTGACCACGAATAGCTTGCACCCGTTAATTTATCCTTGTAATTTACTCGTAAGTAAACCGTTGGACTCGACGCCAGTAAAATAAATCATTTGAAAGTATCAACTATAAATTAAAGTTACCTTGTTGATCTGATCAATCATAAACAAGGAGTTGTGGTTAATTACTATTTTTGACTGTTCATCTTTCCTACAACTCTGGTGCAATTTAAGGCTTATTCTAAAGATATTATTACTACATAAATAAATGCTTCAACTCACACTTAAGCAGGCTAAGCATAAGCTGACTAAAGCCAGCGAGAACATTATATACATACGGGGTATTTATTGTAATTTGTAACATTATATTTATACACTTGCGGATATAATTAGACGAGTGTTACTCTTTATTTGCAGTAAAAAAAAGCCTATAAAATTTGTCGTCAATAGGATCTTGTGACGGACTGTTACATTTG
The DNA here is from genome assembly GCA_037349165.1 of Choristoneura rosaceana. Classification (NCBI taxonomy): domain Eukaryota; kingdom Metazoa; phylum Arthropoda; class Insecta; order Lepidoptera; family Tortricidae; genus Choristoneura; species Choristoneura rosaceana. The sequence goes on from JAZBNJ010000026.1 coordinate 9,224,505, forward strand.
AGACTGATTGGTAAATATCTGTATCTATACCTCAAGAAATTACTTCCACACGAAGTATTCAGTCTTAGCCCTCTTGATTGACAACGTTCTGTGATCCGATGGTATTTCAGGTGTCACCATCTAGTGCTCCGTGTGCTCGTTTCCACCTTACCTCATAAAAAAATTACACAAACTTTTGCTTACTGCTTCCCTTCAGGAGCATTGCTGATAAGAGCAGGCTTGGAATTCAGTTAAGTTACCTACCATTAGTGGGGAAAGTCGAAACATTAGGTTCTTGACTGCCGTAGAACCTTGTCACGGAAAGTGTCATAACGGTTTTTCTTGACAGAATGATGTCATTTTCTGTGATAGTTTCCAGAGAGGCTCAGAGTATAGTTGGTTTGATGCATTCTGGGTTGTCTGTGAACGGAGGTTGTGTGCAGTGAGGACGCTCCGCGACAAACGTCCCGCCCTTCGATTGCACCAAAACGTCTGAATCATTCGCGTGTGGTTGACGCTATTCACCACGCTGAAGTTCCGCTACGCGTGATTAATGGTCTCGCGTTCCCTCGACATTGTGTTTTTGTGATGCAAATAACTCGAGCCGTCGGAACAAGGAAAATTGAGTGGGAGGACCGCGCACCGCCGCAGTTTCAATTGCTTCGCCGCTGAATACTGATGAACCGTTTCGGTTAAAGGCATTACGTTTGTTGCACTGTTTAACCGTTTTCGTCAGTGATACGATTTTTGGCACATGTGTCGCTCTGTCACGGAATGTTGATGGGTATGCGTTGCTGAAACGTACGCTAGTTTTTTCAGATTTTTAGGATGGTTTTGCGTTAGAAAATAGTAGAAGATGCGATTGTTGTGTTATTCTATTACGAGTATTTCAAAGTAAGGACTTCGGTAACTAGTCAAATTAATTAGAAAACTCCAAACTTTTTTATGAAAAGTATGCCGAGGAACAATGTTTTAAAACATGTAAACATTCGATTTGAATACGAGGATCGTGTGCTAATAGCTTTTCCACATTTTTCCACACTTTGTCCCTTGTCCGCGCGCTGTTCAAATGAGTTGACGTTGAATACATTAATTTTTAATTTGGTTTTGGTGATTGATAATGATAAATGGCCAGCAATTTTAATCGATAAAATATTCGATTCAAAGGCTGATTAATAAATTACTTTATTAATTGCAAATAGCGATTAGCGCCATTCGATATGCAAAATTAGATACTATTTACCATGCACTAGGTTCATTAGTGTGGCAATAAAACGAAATCTGCTTCTCATTAGAACGTGCTACTACTAAATAATTCGGGTGCCCAGAAAATAATTTAAACGTGGATTTGAGATTATTTACCTATTGATAATTTTAAATACGAGACGAGCTGTCGGTAGGCCTCCAACAAGATGGAGCGACGACCTGGTTAAGATCGCGGGATCGCGGTGGATGCGAAAAGCACAAGACCGGTCTGAGGGAGAGCCTTGGGGGAGGCCTATGTCCAGCAGTGGACGTCTTTCGGCTGACATGATGATGATGATGAATTTTAAATATTGTCTGAATAGTTAGGTACAAAGGCAGTTTTACTAAACGAATCCATATAATATTATAATGATCTGAGATGACTAGATATAAAGCAATTACGATGAGGTTTTGTCCTTTGGGTGGGTATACATTTATATGCATGTAGTTACAAATATTTAATCCCAAGTATCGAATGTACCTATTTAAACATGTATTTGTCGATAGAAGTACGTTTATCTATTATGCTTAGTACCGTAGTACTGCAAAATAATTAATAGTGAAGTAAGTTAATTAATATATAGTTAGCTCTAATCAATAATTTGGAAGTAGATTAATCAATATGAATTTATTATTTTAATGTTATAAATCGAACCTCCACTGACCAATTGATCGAAATTTAATCAGGACCGATCAACAAACCGATCAACAAAATCATGCACATTCGTTCAATCAGATTGCATTAACGCTCAGGAGAATATTTTATGAATAAACGCATTGGAACGAGGATGCGGTTTTGTAAAACGCTTCTGGCATTCTAATTTACCGCTGGACCGTTTTAATCTTGCGTTTCATGTGCTGTATCTTCTCGTGTTTAAGCTCCGTTAATTGTATGTGTTGTGAATTCTTCTGTGTAGAAATAAGCATTTCGTTTATCTTAGTTAAAAATTAATGGTTTAAAATTTATTAAATGTTTCTTTTCGTTCGTATAATAGAAGATAATTTAACCAAACAACAGGAACATAGACTTTTCAATTTTGTAACGCATTAATAATTTTTCATTACACTTTTTTCTCATTTTATTTATGAATAAAGCCACTTTTATTTTATTTGTGTTTTTCCTTAAGTATTATTCTTATTAATAAAAAAGTAAATTTCTAAACAATTAGTGTCAATATCGATCTGTAAATATTTTTGACTCGGGACCGGCCAATCAGAGTGCAGCAATTGCTGAAACAAAAGTCCAGTTTTTTTTTCTATATTAATTAAATGACTCTCAATCTCCCTTTTAGTTATTTTTGTGTATGAAATGGTTACTGGTACTCTATAGGAATACAATGATAGCAATAATGATGGAAGTTATATTATTGAGTTCACTGTTATAGAATTTTTTAACATGTTTGTAATGCAGTAGAGAGCAAATTATTTCAACACAAGGGAATTCCAGACTATAAATGAATGTAACCAGCAAATTTCACTTAATTAACTGTCGAAACCGGTCATTGTGAGGCTACACTGCGAAAACTTTTTCAGGAACTGGACGTTAACTATGCAAACTTTAGCGATTTTTCTATCGCGAACGTGAAAACAACTCGTTTCTTAAAAAGGCGTTCGTTTCGCAAACCCCTCGCAAGTAATTAAGAAGTTTAAGAAACGCCAGCTCATTGGCATACTTTCGGCTTGTAATACGCAGTTAATCTCGGCACAAAAACTTGGCGCTTTCTGATGTCGTAATTCACGAAGGCCCGCCCTGCGCCGGCGACAAGGGTGAATTTCTTATGAGCACGACGTATTCGTCACTAAAATCTACATATTTCATGCGTACGTCTACATATAACGTACGCGCGTCTTACCTTCCGTCCACGAATATGAGACAACATTGATGCAGAACTTGTTGGTTGTTACGCAAATACACCACATGTTATTCTCCGTTTCAACATGTTCCGACCTTTAATTATTATGACAACAGCGAAATAGTCTCGAGAATGTTAACAAACGTTGGATTATTGCCATTTGCCCCTACGTCTAAGGGCTGCATGAAGTCATTTCATTACGATGACTGTCGACTTAATGATGTCATGCCAAGTTCATTTTATTCGCAGCGGCGCGCGGTATGCTACGAATTTAAATAAATTCTGGCATACACTGGAAGATATTCCTCTCCCAGACGAACTCGGAATGAGCGGTGTCGTACAAAGAAACGGCGGTAATTCACCAGCTTAGTGCGATCCACTCTTATCTCTTTCGGTGCTGCGAGCGACGACGCTCCTAAATCTTTCCCAAACTCGAATACTAGGCGCTCACTCTCACAAATACTTACAAGCCTTTAATTTGAGACAAATTATTGCATTATTTAACAGTAGGTATTCAAATTCGGATTAGATTCCTGCTGTGCACAATCGCGACGGAATTATCGGCTTCCCTGTTTTATATCGAATCAATTGGAGCTGTAGCGGAAAATTGTTCTCCATCAGATACAGACTGACGCGATTTGGCTCGAAGATTAATTTGTTGCTGTTTCGTAAACCCCTCATTTCGATTAAGTGTCGAAAATATACTCTCGTAGTAGTTTATATTTATAATCAATTATTTTGGTTGATTATTAAAAAAAATATATACATATAAATGTCATTTCTTTCTACTGCTGATTGCATATTTACATTTTTATGTGTACAAATTAACAGTTTCCTACGTTTTCTTCTGCAAAAAAATCGTTTATTGCTATCCTGCGGAACGCTGTAATATTCGTAAAAAAGCATTTTGTAAGTTGATTCAGGTTATATACTATCAGTGTATGTACTAAATTTAATTAAAATTCATTTAATCGTTTCAGCCATATAGATAGACTCGCAAACTATCGCATTGACAAATATCATTTTGGCATGGTTTATCATGACGTCATGGCATGTAGTGACTTTTTGTACCTTCTTTTATTCAGTGTAGTAAAAATGCCGCATCGCACCTTCAAACGCAAGCCGGTTGCCTCACAGGAAAATAATTAGGTACGCTAGCTTCCTCAAATCTCAAAAGTATCACGCTACAACACCGCTCTTTATTCATAAGGCTAACATTTTTAGCTATTTAAATTCGTAAATAGTCTGCAGTCGACCTTCTCATTTAAATTAAACGAAAACAATTGGTTGGCTCGCGAGCTCCAGTGACGACTATTAGGGACGGACGCAAGGGTTGGCTTTACTAGTAACCTGAGTTATAAAAAGGGTCCCGACCCGACTAATATCCTTGTCATGTTGAGATGAAATTAGTTCAACCCTTGCAGCTGCGTCGCTTGAATCCCCGTTGTTGGTCCAAAATTTAATATGACAAAATAACATTGATATATCCCTTTTACTTAAACCATATCAAGCAATGTGCTTTGACATAGGTTGAATTTTTTGCGATATTAATTTGTCTGTAAGTATTACATGTAGTTAATAATAATAAAGCACTTAGCAGAAAAATTATATCCATCGCTATACAGTCGACGTCAAAAGAAAACTTTTTTGTATGCATTGAGATAAATCGAACAGAACAATAAATACTTAACACATAAACTTGGCATCGATAATACATGGCAGCTTACTATTTAACTTTCTACTTTCTGCAATATTTGTTCAACAAACTTACACCGACTCAATGCAACATAGCGTTGCAAACGACAGTTGGAATCGTAAAACAATCGTTACAGGAATAACTTTCGGTATTCAGAAAAAAGTGACCTGACTTGTAAATTATTACCGGAACAGATGCTACAAGCGAACAACAAAGATTAACGAGAGAAAACTTCCATAAAAAATGTAACAATAAACGCGGATGGCAATAAACTTCCTCCATTAACATGAGTAACTACAAGATCAAGTATCATTAGGCGAACAAGTCAAATGAAAATGTGTGTTACCTTATTATTTTCTAACATGATTTCGTAAGGAAAAACGTCTCTCAACTACGTACTCACTACCTACGCTTTTCGAGATTATTGTTTTTTAGGGTTCCGTCCCCAGTTGACAAAACCCTTATAGGATCACTTTGCTGTCCGTCTGTCCCTTTGTCTGACAAGAGGCCTTTTCCTAGGACATGGTATCAAACTGATTAATATTATTTGAATACTCAAATCTCCCAGGTACTCTTTCGAGCAGTGAAAAGATTAAATTATCTATTTTTTTATTTATGTAGTCTTATGTAGTTAGTGGTGTGTATTATAGTGTGTCTTTATAACGCTCAAAGGGTTGCATACGGTGCTGGCTGAAAATCAGCGCTGGGGTGTTTATAACGTTTCAGCATTATGCTGAGCCGGTATCCGATTCACAATCGCAATGACACATAACTTTGTGTTGTTTATTTATTTGTACCAAATAGTATTGTTGTCTTGTGTTGTGAATAAAAGTATTTTCTTCTTTCTTCTTCTTCTTCTAAATTTCGAAGTTAACGTAATCGAAAGATTATTAAAAACGATGTTTCATACTTTCGGGAAATCAAAACCTATAGGATACTTCCAGTTGTCCTAGAGACTTGAAATTTGGTATGAAGGTGAAATCACAATCTAATAGCTTTAAACGACCAATTCTCGTCTATTCAGGATCTCGGAAGCTACTGCAACGATTTCGATGAAATGTGGTATGTAAGAGTTTTCGAGGGTGGAAAATCGATCTAGCTTGGTCATATCTCTGGGAAAATGCTTATTACCGAGTTTTAGGCCAAGCAAAGCTCGGTTGCCAAGGTATTTCATTAATAAACTCTAATTTTCTCTAAATATCTAAAAAATATGTTCAATCAATTAATCAATGTCTTTATTTTGCTTAAATGTTGTAGGTAGAATACAAAATCAAATGGTCACAATGTGTTAATAATTCACTCACTTCACCAATATCCTCCTAACGTGTCTTTTCCTTGTATCGAATATGTGTAAATAAATGTCTGTCTCTCTCAATATCAGGCATGCAAATTACGATTATAAATGTACCTACATGAAAAGAAATAAAAATAAAAAGTCCAAAGTGTTTGTCTTAAGAGTAAAAGTTAAGACTATTTGTCTAATTCAGTAACCAAACTGCAAGCCACACTGCCTGCGTACATTTTTGCTTATAAGTCGAGCGCTAACACTGAACATTCATACTACGCAGATTTTTACGGAACCCACGGTGCACAAGTCCGACTCGAAATTGACCGATTTTTTTTTCACATTTCAGCCGTTGACACTCGGGGCAAAGTAGGTCCTTGAGAAAGCCCTTACAAAATTAAACACGACTTGTAGCCACTTGCTGGAAAAAATAACTTACTTATATGTTTACTTTTGTAATGTTGTAATTGTTGTTGCTTTTTTTTTAATATAGCTCTGTCCATTGGTGGACAATTTTGCCAGTGTCTAGATTCTAGACTCTAGAATGTCTAGTGGTTTTTGCCGTTGTAATGGTGGATGAATGATGATGATGACAATGAAAATCCTACTTTAGTAAAATTAACTAAAAGACTTTCCTTGCTCACCCGCGCGCGACCTTACGATAGCTATGCTTACCTATGCAAAATATGCGTATTCATGCACTTCCTCCACAAAGCAAAGTAACGCCTGATTTAATAAATTTACTACTTTAGTAGTGTAAAAGTGCATAAAACTGACAAGTTTAAACGAAAATTAACGCCTAAGTCTGAATTTATATTTTCCATCAAGTGGCCATTGTGCACACCTAAAACTTCAACGTTCTAAGAATTGACATATTTTAGGGATTTAACCTGGCGGTTTTAAGGGCTTAAAGTTTAATTGAAAGTTCCATATTAACCTACAGTAATCCTTTGAAAGTAAGAAAGCATTAAGTTTATTCGGACAGACAAGTTGAAATAGCTTTTTCTCAGCGCAAATATACTGTGCCGCGACTGCTGCGAGTAGGAAGAACATCCAGTGACTTTCGAGTCATTCCCCACAGCTGTTTGTAGAGCGATGCAGAGAAATGGTCTAACCTTGCACTTTCCGAGTGCAAGATTTATTTCGAGAATCTTTCCTGATGTGATGACTCTTTTAAAAACCGTTAGCCCTACACCTACACCTTACCTATTTATTTACACGGTACAAAAATTTTGTCTTTTCATGAGAACTGTCATCTTAACCCACTGTCAACTTAAGCCGCTGGACCGATTTAGATAAACAAAGAGAAAGAGAGAGTTTGTGAACCTGGGATTGATAGTTTTATCCCGAAAATTGCATAATTTCTGCGGGATATCAATAAATAAAATCTTCGCAGATATTAATAGAAAAAAAAAATAGAAAAATAGAAAAACGTTTATTCACATTTCACAAATTACATAAATAAATACACAAAATAAACAAGTATAAAGTAATGACAATATTTGTGAAATCGCGAAACGGTCTCAGCTCAGCATAGTGCTGGCCATAGAGGCCAACGCTGGTCTTCCGCTATGACCGCTTGGCGACTTCACGGAAGGCGACATAAATTCAAAAAAGGAAAACTAAAAAGAAACAAACAGAAAGTAATATAATATTCGCATGTCTAAATAAATAAAAATCAATTAAAAAATGCATGTCCGCGCATCACTTCATAACGATTTAAATTCAATTTCTTTTTTGTTTGTTATTATCAGGATTAGGTTTTTCAATTTGATGACAATGCAAGTATAGCCAACAAAAAATACAGTCAGCGAAAAACTTGTATAAAAAATGAAATTTTCAACAGAAACTAATTTTAATAAAACTAGTCTTTAATATCGAAGGGGCAGCTGTCAGGTCCAAATTAATGCTTCTGATAGTGACCGACGCTGAAAAGGATAAGTCAAAAGTTGATCCGTAAAATGGACTATGCTGTTCTAATAGTTACTAAATTTTATTTTAATTCCAAAATACATTACGTGCGATTCCAAAAGAAAGAGAAAGAGCCAAATTTAAAGAGACATTGAATATCTTCGACCAAAAAGTGTACAATGGAAAACTACGTCACAACTCCGCTTACAAATACCTCGACTTTGTAAGGGACATACGATAAATTGTCAACATAACTTGTTCGGACTCATGTTGTTAAAAATACTTGATAAAGAAAGAGCTCAACTGTTAGGCTGGTTTTTAAGCAAGTACCTAGTACCTATTACTGAGTAAAGTCATAATATCGTAAAATGTGCTACAGAAGCGTCTTAAACCTGTCGTTGCTGTATAGCGGTTGTTAGATGACAGAGAGGCCGTGGCAGGTAAACAATGGTTAGCCGCGGCGCCGGCTGAAACGCTTCATCAGCAACCAGCCACCGCGGGCCCGTCCACGTTACGCCCAGTCATTGCCTGAACCACTGTTAGTCTAGAGGCTGTCTTGCACACCGTCTCCAATTTAGGCTTCAGTTTCATCAAGCATATCTTGTGACAAGATTCTATTAAGGAATTTGAATTAAAAGCTTTAAAACTATCGTGATTCTCACTCATAAATAACTACTACCATATTCGGGACTTACGGTATCTAACAAATAAGTAATAAGTAATTGTAATGATAAGATGTTTTTTGGTCTCACGAGTAGACTTCCGCGACTCGAGTAGAGTTTACTTTGTGACCATGGCCACTGTAATGTGACCGAAACGTCGAGGTTATTACTCGTTTGTTGGCGTAATAAGTCCAGAATGTTGTAATGGTTATGTATAAGAATCTATTTAACGAGTATACATGCGATTCATCTGATCTTGGATCTTTAGACTGTAGGCAGCAAACTCCTTGTATCAATTTACAACTGAATCTCTTGGTACTGGACTTTTTGTTAACTTAATAAAATGGTTACTCGCTGATTTTCTAGTTTTAATTAATTTTCACTGTAGCGTCTGGTTCTTGTTTTACAGAGTATTAAACAAGACTTTTGCGTCAACAAATTCTTGTCTTTAGGGCCATTGTAGTACTGTATAAAGACTCATACGAAGTTATTTTGCTTTTAATTTTCTGACATCGTTTAGCTGTATTAACTTAATATTGACCAACCAACACGTGTAGTGTTAACAAGGTTACCTTTTACTTGTTAGGTATATTTCTTTTAACCGATTTAAAAAATCGAGGAAAGTATTAGTTTGATAGTTTTTTATTTTTTAGTTTAAATTTGTTACCTCAGTACTCCGTCATTTACCTACCAACCGATTTGAAAACCTTGATTTTCATTGGAATGAAAATACTTTCAACTAGGTCCCATTGTGATCAAGATCAGATCCCAGAGAAATCAACGAAATCCTTTACATATTTCAGCGACACCTAAGATTAGCTTGTGCATTTGCTCTTCAGAACCTCTATTTGGTGTAGTTCGATTGTGAAACACCAAAATTCAATAATTAACGTCTATGCATCGGAATAAATAAACTAATTTTAACACATAACAAAATGTATGACGAACCTCGTTCTTGAACAAACCAAGATATTTTCTTCTAATCGAAAGAAAAAGCTGAATTTGCAGCAGTTCATCAATATTTGAATTGGAAAAAGCTTTACCACGCAAGTAGAGAAAAATTGCTTTTCCACACAAATTTCGAATGAGAAAGACAGTCTTTACGAGCTAATGGGGTGCATGAAAAGCTACTTGCTTATGAAACTAGTCTCTAAAGTAATCAACAAACAAAATAGCAAACCACACTTTAAAATTTTATGCGATTGCCTTTATTTTAAGTCCTGTATTATTCAGTGGCACAGGTATTTCATACTTTTAAGTGTTATCGCTTTCTCATCTGTGTGGCATTGGCACCTTTGGCGTCAGTGTGCAGGGCAGTCATCGACTTTAGTGATTTGCATCACAACGCAACGTCGAGCAGGCTTTCATTAATCATGAGACGAGCACATTCATCAGGCGACGAACGGCGCCAATGATTTTATTTTGCAGCCGAATTTTGTGATTCAATTCATTGACATGAGAGGTCATTAGTAGATAATAGTTATTTGTTATGCAAGGCTGGAAAGTGACTGTTTGGCGCGAGTGCATTATATTGAAACCTGAGCAAGCGAAGGATTCTAGGATTGAACCACGAGCGAAGCGAGTGGTTCAAATGAAGAATCCTGAGCGCAGTCGAGGGTTTCAAAGGCACGAGACGCTAAACAACTTTACAGCCGAGCGAAACACACAATTTTTCACCTCACTACAGCGAGAAAATGGCAAATGGAACTTTCTTTGTTAACACGTCAATATTCAACGCTTTCTTCCTCAACCTCGTATATAACCGAATTATATACAACAAATAAACACTCTATCGTACTTAACATAAAGATGATTCTATAGCAATTTTGTGGCCAGATACGAGGTTGTGAAAGTAAGCGGTCGATGTATTTTCAAGGGGGCAGCCGTTCACGATAACGTTCGAATTTCAAAAACTCTTTCCAGCCTAGAGGATAAAAAGCTACTTTCCACGCAGATTTCGAAGGACAAAGAAAGCGTTTTCGAGCTAGTGAGGTGAAAAGGTATTTACTATCTTTTGCACAGCGTGCGAGAATTTTACGATTCAGTGTTTTAAAAATCGAAACAAAGGAATCATACCTATATGTTTACAGGAGTAGGAATTAATAGCAAATTACGATCATAATATTCTTGACAATTTTTTTTAATTCGACTGGAAGGCAAACGAGCAAGTGGGTCTCCTGGTGGTAAGAGATCACCACCGCCCGTAAACATCTGCAACACCAGGGGTATTGCAGATGCGTTGCCAACCTAGAGGCCTAGTTTGGAATACCTCAAGTGCCAGTAATTTCGCCGGCTATATAGTTTCAAATAGATTTAGAAAAAAATATATATATAAAATTTTACGAAATTGTTACCTGATTGTGCCAAAAGGAAGTGTTTATTTTTGAATCGATTGGTTAGATTATTTGAATTAATATAAAAATATTGTTTAATGTCTTTTTTTTTTAAAGTAATTCTTTATCCGTAAAAACCTTTGAAAATACTTATTTCCGCATGCAGTTAAATTTTTGAACGAGCTGCTACTCCTTGTTATTATAAACAATTTATATTTAATTAAAAGTCGATACAATTTCCTCATTGTAAATAAAATTATAATGTACGGCTGTAGGAAAACAACAGATAATTTTCCGTTAAACTGCACTCTATACAAATGTACGTAATTAGCCAAGCGAGGCGCTTTTCTCGACGATTCAGTTTTTCAGCGTTCCGTACTTCAGTTGGCAAAAACAAAACCCTTTTTATATGAAAAGAATTCGATGCAGTAGCAATTTTATTACTAATTTTTATAACATATCAATGATGTGGTAGCCTAATAGCTATGTATACCCGAGTTTAGACTTGCAAGAAAAATCGTGCAAATTGTATAACATTGCGATGCCGTAAAGCCAACGAGTTTCTAGTGGTCCATTGAGCGCCGCATCGTAATGCAACTAGCACGATTTTTCTTGCAAGTCTAAACTCGGCTTATAGGTTTGACAGTAGAAGCGGGGAGAGAATAATATTTTAAGTGTTCTATGATAGGCCTTTGCCATGTAAACTCATACAGCCTAAAGTCTAGTAACATAATATCGCCCCCTAATAATTTTAGAATACTGAAATTGGCATTGATTACTTTTTTACAACGTGGTCTAATTCCAAAACCATTAAAAGGAATAGGTTTATTAACCTTTTAAACCGCCAATACGTTTTCGTTCGTACGTTCCCGTGTCGCCACTTATACCAAAACTATATGACATTTTGTCTTAATAATAAGACTGCGGCGAAATATAAAAAAATATGTAAGTTCTAAACTTATAACTATAAATTGTACGTATACGTCGTTATAAAATTAAAGTAAGATTATAAACAAATATATACATATATTTATTTTTCATAAATGTAAAAGTTCACTATAGGGAATACTCCAATTTCCACTTAGCTTTACCCTATAGCCTATTACCTAATGAAGTTAATTGACAGAGCGATAGGCTAAATGTGTTTTAAGCCAGTCACACGTCTGGGTTGTGTGGAGCGGTACGTCCAATATGGTATTCGGGATCTAAATTTATACTTGGTTTGAATAGGTATTTAACTAAATCTAAGCAAAACAACGTCAATTGGTGTCTTAAATATTGAAATTCCCCCATAATGGAGTTATATAAAATTCACATGTGTAGTTAGTTATTGGATTAGGTACAAATGAAACTATTAGTAATTAATTTCACATACAGTCGAACCATTTGATTCCTGACTCACCTTAGAACGTTCTCACAATATGAAGTACTCCCTTGTCAAGTAATGCGATGTCACTATGACTTTTTGTACGAAAAGGTTCCACAGTGGATCACCATTCAGTTGGTTCGAGTGTAAATAGAATGATATATTTTTCATTCAGCGAGTCTAAAATTTCTAAAACATCACTAATGATATACAAAATTAAAAAATGGACCTTCTGCCCTAAGTTAAGTGGATTTTTTTAAAAGGGTCGTAAAATGCAATTAAAATTGTGATCATAAAGATAGCTAACCACTGTATATTGTTGCGGCCCAGCAAAAGAGTGACAGACAATGAATACAATTGTAAACAATGTGTACCGCTGCTGCGAGTTGTGCTAATTAGAGTTACGAATTACTACTGGTTAGTTCTGTGGTGTATTAATCTATGCTTGTAAAATAATACAGTTACTAATTGAGTAATGGCAATACAGTCTATACGTATACTCACATTATTATACCATGGAGCTTAAAATTTGATATTTGAGAGACATAAGTACATAGACATATACCTTGAATGCAATGAAGTTACATAAAATAGGATATATAGAATTACATAGTTACTTATGATCACAGATAAGATAACTTACTAATTATCCATCAGTTCTGGTCAGTAGCGAATTTGTATGGAACATACACTTTCTTTTAAATAATTTAAGTTGATGAACGAGAGTTGTGAAGGTCAAGAGGTGAGGCCTTTGCCCAGCAGCAGCAGTGGGACACTATACAGGCTACGGCACGTTAAGAATTCACGAACCAGCGTGGAATATTTATTGTGCTACTAATGTCATGTTGACATCCCATACATACCCGTACATACCTTAGGAATCATAAATAAATAATAAAATAACGGAATTGATTATGGAAAGTAACTGGTACGTGATTCAGGTTCCTAGACTGTATGTAGAACTGGAAAATAAAATTAATTAAACGGTTAATATCGCATCTGTTAAAATATAACGAAGACACGTGCGAATCAAGTTCGTATTCCATCTCTTCCTAGTGTAATTTAATTTTTGTTTGATACTTTTTGGAAAAAACAGAATAAAGAAAAGTGAATCTTATTTTTTTGCAACTGTAACTAAGCTTGGCGATAAAAAAAACAATTTGAACATCAGTCTTTGAAAATGTGTTCAACAGAGATATTACTTTTCAATAAAAAGAATGCCGAAACAGTTTTCAATATAAATATTTAAATGCCCTTTGAATAATGTCAATAATGGCTTCCGAGTATAACAATAGGGTTCCGTCCACCGACAGCAGCATTGTCAGCACTTTCAATAGCTGCCCTCCGCTGGAAAATGGCTCCTCGAATTCTACCTCTAACGAATGACAGCTTCTTCCTTTGAGTGTGAAGTAATTGAAATCTCATCAGTGACTTTTTGCCGTTTAATGATGTTTACGTTTCTGATAAGTAGTTATCGGATCGGTCCACTTTGGATCATTTCATAGTATCTAAATCAGACGTGTCATGTTAATCACGTGTATTAATTACTTATGGAATTTGTACGGACTATGCACTTCGTTATTTAACTCATGTGGTATCTCACGGTCCACGTTTCAACACGGACTGTAACGTATGCAATACGGCGTGTTTTTTTTTATTCGACTGGATGACAAACGAGCAAGTGGGTCTCCTGATGGTCTGGATACCAAGGGTATTGGATACCTCAAGTGCCAGTAATCCACCGGCTGTCTTACTCTCCACGCCGAAACACAACAGTGCAAACACTGCTGCTTCACGGCAGGATTAGCGAGCAAGATGGTGGTAGCAATCCCGGCGGACCTTGCATAAGGTCCAACCACCTGCAAAGTTACATAATTAGGTACGTATTTTTAGTATCCAAAGTAATGATCATGACAATTACCAGTGCTGTGCATTGGAGATACTAGAGGGAGATGGAGATACGCTTGGCTTAAATGATACAACTGATGATCCCTTCCTGTAGATGTTGCATAAATTAAACAATGATAATTTTAATAATTATTAATGAATTCCGCTCATTTCAGTGTGTTTGGCAGGTAGTTCAAACGCTCACGGGTGTAGTATAAAGTTTTGTAAGATCAAGGACAATAAATAGAAATTAAAGCTAAAACATTCTGATTGCCGATCGTGATGATTAATGGCTGCGAGCTGGTATTTCACAAACATTTATTTCATTTCATTCAAAGGAACTTAGGCCTACACTTATCACTGTCTGCATTTCACAAAAACTTGGACAAGTTTCATTCACAACTTACCAAATAACGGTTAACAGAATATGAGGCATGTTTAAGCGTTATCTCGAAATGTTTTGCGCTCTGAAAGCGTCCCAAGCAGACAACAATAAACTCGCTGCAAGTGCATCTGTGCCAGATAAAAGTTTTAATGACTTGCAGCATAAAGGACACGATTCTCGTTCATCTGCTAACGCTTGGCCATTCAATACGTATGCTAACTTTTTGATTCAAACTGTTCAGTCTACCTGTGATGCTCTAGCAACTCCTTAACTCGCTCTATAACAGATTTATACTTTTAATTATAAAACGGTAGATCTATTCGATCGGATCCCCGCTCCGAGTGAAAGATTTCTCAACTTAACGGAAAACAAACAATATCGGCTGCTACCTACAGAAAGTTTTGGGGAGTTTATATCAGTTCTATGTTCAAATAAAAAGAATGAACGATTTATCCTTACCTGTTAAATTGAAAAAGTTGCCGGGACCACTGTGAGGGCAGATTTACGTGCAACGGGTGCTGAGTAATATCAAAAAAGTTTATCGCAAACGGTAACGTTCTCAGTGGCGACAGAAGCGGGTTTAACGGAAATTTTAATACCATCAATCCCGACGATAATATTGAGTAGTGATTGATTCGGTTTCGATACTAAAATTATAAAAACGCAGATCTTTCAAAATCTGCGACATTGCAATGCTTTATAGTTGGCAATAATTGCGAGAAACTTACAATTAGTTGCGATTTTCATGATTTTATTAAAACACAATAAATCAAAGTGCTATGTCCTTTGCAGGAGCTGCGTTTTACACATTCAAAAGTTAACCGTGATAGTAATCTGTAACTTTGTAATTTTAACTCTATTTGACAAAACAGATTTTAAAGTTGGACCGGTGTGACTCAAGCGTAGAGAATCTAGAGATTTATATACACATATAAAGTAAATAACTGACTGGCTGACTTACCGAATGAAATTCCAAGAATTAATTCTTAGTACTCGATCACCAGTGGCGAAGTATCCATAGAAACCTATTCTCATCGGCTTGCCCAATATTTACAAATTAGAATAAAATGACATACAGAATTTATGAGAGATGTAAGCAATCTTTGCTTCAGCTGTACCACGAAAATATCTGTCGCCACACCACTGGTACGCACTTACTTTATTTAAGGAACAGTTGTGCAAAATTCATGCTTCTAAACCTAGCGTATTCAGCCATGCATTATAACGTTATGATGAAAGCAATGAATGTATTTCACTATTATATACTTGTTATGTATATAAAGTTGACTCTATTGTATTTGTAAAACAACTACTTCTAAAACTAAGGTTAATTTTTCGCCTGCACGTTTAACCACGAAACTTTTAATTTAAACAAGTTTAAATAGTTAGAATTACGTATATTGTGTTGCTAAGTCGCGACTTAGTTTGAAAAATATTAATCCGTTTAAAGCGTTCAGAGACACGGTCGTGGTTTGCCGCGCAGTAAGTGGGGGTATTACCCGCTCTTTACTTCGATAGGGGCGAACTAAAACTGAAATGTACTCGTATATTCTCGTAGAATTTAGCTCTTCGTAAATATAAGTAAGTTTGCAAACAATCTTTGGAGCCTGATAGCACATGAATATAATATGTTGGTGTGAGTTAAAATTTTAACAAAAATAAAGCTATTTTTGTTTAATAAACGTTTTCAGAACTACGTATATTGTGTTGCTAAGTCGCGACTTAATTTGAAAAATATTAACCTGCTTAAAGCGTTCAGAGACACGGTCATGGTCTGCCGCGCAGTAAGTGAGGGTATTACCCGCTCTATACTTCGAATATGGGGGTGAACTAAAACTGAAATGTACTTGTTTATTAGAATTTAACTCTTAGTAAATTTTGCGAACAGTCTTTGGAGCTTGATAGCACACAAATAAGTGCGAGTTAAAATTTGAACAAAAATTAAGCTATTTTTGTTTAATAGACATTTATTAGTTATCCTATTAATTATTATACATATTGATACTTAGCTGAAGTGTGCACGTGATATTTGTTCAAATTATTGTGTATTATGGATGTATTTTAATGCTGCGAAGTAGTTCAATGGTGCGGCGTGCAAAGTTCTCAATCCGCATTGAGTTTGTGCGGGAACTACAACCATCGTCCTTTTCTTCTGAGAGGTGGTCTATAATATTCAGCAATTGTATTCAATCAGAATAATGAATATAATGAAAAAAAAATGAAAGTTTTGATTTACTTTTGTTGGAATTTTATGCAAAAATACTTTTTGACTAACTAATAATGATAATGTAATGTGGTAATAATTTTATTGAAATTTATTGAATTATTAATTTTATTAAGTATGAAATGATTATTTTCCTGGACACCTATTCTAAATTGTATTATATATTGACTTGAATAATTTATTTAACCATAATTACTATTGTTTGTGTAACTCCTAGTGAATAATAAATAACTAAGTACTTTGTATCATTATAAAAAAGGTAACAATATGTATTTGCACGCATTTGTGGTTAAAAGCAAATAAAATATTTGAATTTGAATTTACATAATTTTTTTCAAAGAAAGAAAGATTTATTTTTGCCAACCTTATCAATCGATGAACATGTATTGAGTTTTCTAGATCTAAATAGGTTTTTTTTTTTACAATCGCTAGCAAGTAACAAAATTAAAAATAAACAATTTCCACAAAATAAGTTATTTTAGGAAACAATTGACATACAATGCAAACATCAACCGAAGTGCTATGTAAATGTTGGTTCAGACTGTCGCGTCTGCGGCTACGGTGCTACGGTCTACGACAACCGTAGCTGCTCTACGCGTGTACGAGCCATTGGTCTAGAAACACTCACTTAGTTGGAAAACATACGCTTTAGTGCTGACAAGAGTTGCTTGGCCAATGCTTCGCTTATGTAGCGAGTTATTACAGTCACGCTGGGTTTGCACATAAGGGAAATAGTTACGAGTATTAGCAATCTAGTCAGATTGAGAACACAACTGTACGTACTTATTTAGATGCATCTTTTTTATGTAACTTTATTATCACTATACACTACTAAACTAGCAGTTGTTTCAACTTTGTTTGCATCTCGTGGGAACTTTTCGTATTACTTGAATAAAATATAGTCTATGTTACGCGCTAATAATATATACAGGATATACATTCTACAGGTAAAATAATCAATATAATCGTTTCAGTAGTTTTATGTTGCAAACATTAAAAGATAATAAAATAAAGTCTTTTCCCCTTAAAATATCAATTTAGATTACATTTAGATGTATATAACAAGTGTAAATATGAAGAGGGTTTCATAATTGATACCAAATGATTACGAATGAGACCTACAAATAAGAAGGAAAAAATATAATGATTATTGTAATTTTTGAAGCGAAAATGTAGGGTATATTATAGTTATATTAGCTAGCGAAAAACGTTGATTTACTAAATAGATAGATCATGTTATTGCGCATTTTAATAGTCATATTAAAAAATAGCGTACACGGAAAATTTGCTATTTTTTAGCGCAGCACGTGTATTTAATTATCACGTAAGGAAGTGCAAGTAGCAAGAGCTATCAGAAGCATAGCTACTGAATTAAAATACAACCGAATTGATAACCTCCTCCTTTTTTTGAAGTCGGTTAAAAAACAGCAGCAACAGATTCGACTAAAATAACCAAAGATGACATCACAGACATAAAGTGGCTGTTCCACTCACGTTCCACCATATTAACGCCAACGCCGATAAACACTCTTTTCTTTACTGTAAGTACTTTATTATTCCTTTGCCGTCGGATTACAATAACGTTTACAACAAGTAAATCAGATCATAAGAAAGCAGTAAAAATCGACTGAACAATTTGTTTACACTGTCAGTTAGTTACAGTATAAGCTAATAAAAAGGGTGACAAAATAGCATTCAAGTATGTTTATTTCTATTTTTACGAAGCATGCACTTTTCAGATAGAATTTTTAATTATATCCGTTTCAAAATAGCGCTATCATGCTCACTGAGCTCCGAATTAAGCGGGATTCTGTGCAATTCAGCAGAGTTATGTTAGCTCTTATCTCGAATTCCGACCAAATAGAGACGTGTCGCATCGAGCACTTATCAATGTCGTTTTACGGTCGCGTAGGTTGAATTCAGGGGTGACAACTGCAGCTAACATTTTGGTGTCTTATCAAATAAGTTGGCAAAAAGCTTTCACTAATATAATAAGCATGCAAAGTGTAAAATATTTTAGAAGTAACTCTTAGTGCCATTTGTGAGCTAATATAACTCCACCCGAATCCTGCATTGCGCTATCAATGTTTCTTAACTCGGACGCATAAACATAAATAGATTCAACTTTCGGCGATATTCCTTCGGACTTCGCTCCCATGGCATAACAACTGCCCGGAAAGAGATCTCTCTACTGTGTATAGCCTCCCCCCACATGTTTACTGGATCTGAATAATTTTGTTGTGTAATAAATAAATAAATATGGGTATTAAATAAACTTACATTTAGCCTATTACACATACTTATATAAATTTAAAGCAACCTTTTTGAGAATAAAAGAATACATACTAAAAAACCTGAATATTTTAAACCATCACCACCCAATAAAAATCTCAGCTAAACCTTTAAGTTACTTAAAATAATTCAGACTACACTTATTTTTCGTTTTAGTCTTTATTTCAAGTTTTTTGAAGGCAGTTGGATTTTTAAATTTTTATTTTTCCATGCTATTATTATTAAGTGGCATGACAGCCCTATTGAATCGCAGCAGTTGGACGCCAGGGCCTCGCGCGCATTTGTTCTGGGCCCAAACTTAAGTGGAAGAATTTGCGGTAGCGCCTGAACAATGGACACTGTTGGACTAGAATTTACGGTTTCATTTATGCTGCGGTGCTCAAAAACTGACTTATGTGTCGCGTGACAACTCATTTTTTTCACGGCAGCACTCTGAAATAGTTGTGACTCTCTACGTGCATCCTTTTTTAGTAAATCTAGTAGGAAAGGGACACACTCTGTGATAAATAAGAGAACGCACGTAGCGTCAGCCGTCCCTAATCTGAGCAACAAATGGACTGTAAAAAAATATGTCTGTTAAAAACTAGCGTCCATTGTTTTCCATCACTTCCGTTTTAACTTTTTTGCAACTGTTTTAATAACTTATTGATAGATAAAGTAAGAGGTAGCAGTAGCAGCATTCTAAGTACGATATGTAATAATGTTGATTTTCCTATAATGTGGAAGCCAGTCAAAGGACAAAACACTATTACGAAGGATAACTAACAGAATTGTGGGCATCTTTGTTCTCTGAATGAATAATGATAAAAAAAAAATATCAAAATACGCCTTAGTGTTTTTATTCTGCTGTAGAAACTGTCACTAAAATGGAAAAGCACTTACTTGGTTGCCTACATACGAGTATACTTTACATACATAGGTTAATAAATCGAACCTGCATTCTGTCTGTAATGGGTATTAACGCAAAAACTGAAAGACTGATTAATTTTACGGATTATGCAAGAATCTTCTTAACGTAGTAATGATCCAGCATTGGGCGTTGAGGTACAAAAAGCTGTTACCGCAATTGAAGCCAGATGCCGAGGCATTTAATAAAAAATAAACGAGCTTGGCGGCAGGCGGCCGGCAATCTATCACGCTCTCAGTCATAAGCTGACTTTAATGCTGGGTCACTTCAGGCCTTTTTGTTGACGTTAATATTACTTAACGTTTTAAAAAAAATACAAAGTCATCTGACGCCCTTTAAATGAAACGTCAACGTCGGGATAAACGTCTGAATATTTTAGACGCTATATATCACTACAATTACGATAATTTATTTGTTGAAAAGTGCTGTGTTTAATTTGCAAGTCACGAATTTTATGACTTTTTGGTTAAATACCTACATAAAAATATTTTATGAATGAATTATTTAATTTTATTTCAATCTTACATGTTCGTTGAAATTGAACTTTTTTAATTATAGTTCGTGAGCAATATTTAAATTGTACTCATAACTCGTCAAAATAATAACTATAGGAGGTTTAACTGCGGTCAACGTACAGCAGAGCACCGAGTGAGTGCATGCTACCACGGGCAATTTCATCCTTTGTTTTAAATGACGAAGACTCGTCTTCGCTAGTCAAGAATGCTAAGTGGGGAAGATGTCACTGTTCCGTTGCTCCCCTACATACTCAAAAAGTCGAGTATCCTTCTAGACTCATGATGCAAGCGTAGCGGAGATTTCAACAGCCTTTTCTAGTAACGTGACGAGAAAACTTTGTAAGGCGTCCTCAACAAAAGAAGTGAAATGATAATTCACTTGTTTTGTTTGAGCTTTGTGCGAGTTGAGAGAGAAATCTGATGTTCTTTGGATTTCCTGGTAGTAGCATTTACATTATGAAATCGTGACGTTTATTTATTTTTACTAGGTATAGACCTGTAACACGAAATGATTTAAATATAAAACATGGGAAGTTCTGACGTACCTATATTAAGAAATGCAAAGTATTATTGATGCAATAATGACAAAAATAAACATCACAAATTGATTTAACAAAACGTTACTCTAAATACATGCGTATGCTTACTTAAACATAATGCATAGTCCAGATTTTAGTTCATAAACACATCTTTACTTACAGTTTATTTATTCACTCTCTCTCTTTCTGGCCTAAAATATTTAAATGCGATATAATAATTGAATAAACTTATTGGTAATATTCAAGCTTAGTCAAATGAAAGTTTAATTTTACTTCGGTTGAAGAAGTAGTGCAATTTGTGTCTTCGTTACGCGACGTACTTACGTAGCGGGTACATAGACTCCGCGCACTCGCTCGAGCTTCAAACGCAAATGAGGATCGTTCTCCGGAGGCTTCGCGCAAATGAGTTTCTCAAATGAATCGTTACCAAAGTGTCGGCAAACGAGAAATCATTCCATGGACACTCGTTCGGCTTTCAATTTGATGCAGTTACTTTTTCTACGCGTGTCGAATTGATCTCCCTACTTAATCGTAATTCGACTCACATAACAGCACCTCACATGTGAACCATGAAATAAAATCTTACCTATTGCCTTAAAAGTCTATCGTATTTCTAACACCAAGCATCGATATACGGCATGAAACAAACATGAAATATACTGCGAAAGCCCTAAAGATAGTGAAAAATGTATTTTCTTTCACAAAGCGCATAACGTAGAGAACATGAAATATGGTACGGATTTCGTTCGGCTCAACATGCATCGGGGAGTCTACCTATCGGTTTTCGCGACTTGAAAAGCATCGAACTTACTCTACGCTTTGTTTTCTATTCGCAATGCAACAGCATTTTACATTCGAAGGAATATAGCGGATTCATTCTAGTGGGCTTTTAATGTTTTCTGCCAGCAGGGATGTGGGTAACATTAGGATTAATAACTTCCCGTTAGTTCCGCGTTTGTAATATGAATGTGATGTGTGTTAGGTGTCGCGGCGTTCAATTTGTTATCAACACTAAATGCGCGTTAGGCGATTACGGTAACGAGATACACGCCTCAGACAGCCACGCCGTAGAAATTACATTCACCGTTGACAAGCCTCGAATTAATTAAAGTCAAACAACGCAACCATTCTGCAAAATTATCTCCTTCGCAAACGGAATTAGTAATTTCATTTAACGTATGCCCGCGTGCGAGATTGAAATTAGCGTTTGCTAGTGTTACGTATGTGAAGATGGAAATTTTTACATCATCGATTGAAAAATTAATGTCGGTATTTTTTTCGTATATCATGTTTATAATGAAACAAAACCTTCCTAAATTATTTATGAGTACAACCCAGTATCCAACTAATATAAAAAATGCAAAAGTTTGTAAGTTTGTTTGTTTGTTACTTCATCACGTCTCAACCGTTGAACCGATTTAGATGAAATTCGGTAAGTATACAGATAGTTTGAGTCCCGGGGAAGGGCATAGGATAGTTTTTATGCTGGAAAATTTTATAGTTCCAGCGCGATAGTGAAAGCGCGGGTAACAGGCTACTACCTAATCTATAATCATGATAATCTAAAAATAAATAGTAAATGTTTAAGTTTATATTTAAATTATTTCAAATAGTGAATCGAATTCGTCTAACGTAGATGCTCCGATGAACATAGTTCGTGAAAATAAATTGGCCATTTATCAACAATCATATTTTATACATCAAAAGCTCGACACCATTATTTTCATTTATAGCGCATAGACGTTGCAAACTTAATCCGTTAAAAGCTTTTCGATGTCCCGAAACGTAAAGGCTGCGTTTGTAAAAATATGATAAACTGTCACAAATCCAGCGCTAGTTGCCAAACGTGCTCTTTCTGCATAAAAAGTCTGGATTACAAATTTGTTTTGAAAAGTCACTGAAAGCGTTAAATAACGTAAAAAGTGGTTTTCTTTTACTGCAACTTGTTTTGTAGTTCAAATGGCAAAGTTTTGGTTTCAGACAAGCCTGCCTAAGTGCACTTTGTCACTTAAATTGGAAAATATTGTTCTCTGCAAAGAAACTGGGAATAAAGTAGCGACTACGTCTAAAAGGATTCTATTATTGTTGACCCGACAATGCCGTCTATTAAAATAACATTCGCGTGGACGAATTTTTTTATCTAATTTTACCACTGAACTGATTCTGACTCCCTTAATAGTAAAGTTGCTAACGCGGTTTTGTCGACGAATAGTTACAATTGAAATGAATTTAAAGCATAAGTAATTATAGTAAATTGAAATATTATATTTATATTAACTCATTCAAATTAAAGTTTAATAATTCTCTTTACCATATATCCGTTTGAAAAATATCTTTGAACGTTGTAAGTGTTTTAAGAAAAATAAATAAATCCTCTATTGTTCATGTTGGGTTGGCAAATAAATCAATCTTCTTCTTCTTCTTGACTGTCTGTTTTTTAGCCGTAATTTTATTTATTTTTGTTGTGCCGAATTTAGGTAATTAAATTTATTCTTTCTTTCTTTCTTTTCTTTTTTTTTCTTATATGTTTTTGAAATCGGTTCATAAATGGCGTCGACGTGTACATAGTGTAGGTCATTTGTATTTGGTTATTTGTGTAGTCATTTTGAGTTCAACCGCTGAGATCCTTTGACTGCTAACTATACATGACGTTAAGTAGGTGCAAATTAGTTCATTAACCGACTTCAATAAGCTTTTTTTATTCTCAAAATCGCTATTTGTCCGAACTGTAGGTATTTACCATATTTTTTTCAAATTTTTATAATATATTTTCTTTGACAAAATATTCAAAATCCAATTTTATGAACGTCCGTGAAATTTGCTACCTATGCATTTATTCCGCAAAATCAATCATTTCAATCGGTCAGTATAACTTTTGTTATAAAATTAAAACTACCGTTTTAATAGCCTAGACTAGAGATTTTTTTTATTCGACTGATGGTAAGAGATCACCACCGCCCATAAACACCTGCAACACCAGGGGTATTACAGATGCGTTGCCAGCCTAGAGGTCTAAGATGGGATACCTCAAGTGCCACTAATTAGACCGGCTGTCTTACTCTCCACGCCGGAACACAACAGTGCAAGCACTGCTGCTTCACGGCAGGATAGCGAGCAAGATGGTGGTAACAATCCGAGCGGACCTTGCACAAGGCCCTACCACGTGCAAAAATGCCCGACGATTTGCCCGACTATTTCGAATAAATCCGGGGTTCCTTTTCAAGGAGAAACAGATGACGACTTATCTTAATGACCATTCTGGACTAAAATGATGGTGATGGGTGGTCAGTGCCATCGAGCTGGAAAAAGTTGCAGGTGGTAGGACCTTGTGCAAGGTCCACCCGGATTGTTACCACCATCTTGCTCACTAATCCACTGTTGTGTTTTGGCACGGAGAGTAAGACAGCCGGTGAAATTACTGGCACTTGAGGTATTTCACCTTAGGCCTCTAGGTTGGCAACGCATCTGCAATACCCCTGGTGTTGCAGATGTTTATGGGCGGTGGTGATCTCTTACCACCAGGAGTCCCACTCGCTCGTTTGCCTTCCAGTCGAATAAAAAAAAAAGGTTTTGCAAACTATGGAACTGGTTGGTGTGGACGAGACTTTAGCATTTGATTTAGTTAGTGTAGTGTGCAACCCTGCAAGTGACAATAATAATTTTAATGAAGGTGAGGGTAGATTTTCACCGTCCCAAACGGTCGTAGGTACTGAGTAGCCGAGCTATGCGCTGGCGCGCATTTCACGGTTGGCTTTCCGATTGAGCTCTCCTTGACAAGGAACCGCGGATTGGTTCAAAACAAGTCGGACACACCTAGGCTATGCAAAAATACGTAGGTAAGTGAACCATGTATAGTTACTATTTTTATAATTTTCACTTCTTTCCTTAATAACTTAACCGTATTATGTGCTCATCTAATTTAAGTTTTGAGGAAACTTTTCTGGATTATTTCAAGTAGTTGATAGACGCTGGGCCTATCTAGATTCCGGGCCATTTGACACGACCTGGAAATTATTCTCACCGGGTAAACTTTATGAAGCTGCCAAAAAGCTTTTGCCGATACTAAAGCAGTTTTCTAGGAAAGGATTTCGACTTACTTTTTTCCGTAGAGTCCAGATTGATGTTTTCAAACAGTGTTTTTAACTACCTTTTAAAAAGTAAAAGGAGTCATTTGAAAAAGCGATTAAAACTCATCACTTTCTGTGAACTTTGAAGCAGTGTTGATTTTATCTAGAATCACAGGATAACTTTACCTACCTTTTACATTTTAATCCTTGTAGGGTCTGGTTCATTGAACGTCAATAACGGGAGTGGCCAACAAATATGTTCTCTCCGTGGAGTTTCGGAAGTTGTGTTATAGTGCCGTTTATTTACTTTGATACTATGCAACTATAAATAGTTACAAATGAAAACGACATAAATGAATTTCTTTGCTCACCCGTGACCTTATGATAACTTAGTTTATGTAATACACGCATACGTGTTCATGCAGTTCCTCCACCTACACACTGTAAACACACACAAATCACACAAACCCATCTATCACCACCACCACATAAACTATACACACTATATTTTGCATAAACTTAGCTATCATAAAGTCGCGTACATTGATATGGACCTCCGCAAAGTATATAACTCCTGATTCAATAAATTATTGAAAGTCAAGGACATTCTGCGCATGCTTTACTCCTGAAATACGAGTGGATTCAAACGTCTACGAGAATAGTTGTGTGGTACTCGTAGTTAAGGTGTTGCAGGATAATTTGGCGGACATTTTTTTAAGTACATATTGCGGGGTGTAACTAATTTAAGAAAGTAAAAAAATATAAATTGGTTGGTTCATACTGAGTTTTGACATCTAAAAGTAAAAGCTATAAATCGCAATAACCATAAACGATAAAACAGAAGCAGAAAAGAAAACAGTATCTGCAATATTATCCTAAAACAAATTCTCTTAAGCTGTCTCGAAGCACAATAAAAGATTCGCTTTACGCCTAAACGTTTCATTCAGAACTCAACTTGATCAAGCCGAACCCATTTTGTTTCGGTAACTCCCAGAAGCCAGAAATGAGAGAGGCATTTTAAAAAAAGGTCCGAGCCATTGTCCCGGCAGTCGCTATGCTTAACCCGCCAGACTGGCAGTACAAAGCCACTACAGATGGTAAATGGGCTTTCTGCTCCTGAAACCACGCGCACATTATGCTTTAGTCTACGTAGGACGCCCTAAGCATTGTTGCTGTGCCTTGTTACTGTATGCATAATAACATAACATTCATAACTGACACCGCGAGCGCTGCCCGGTTTATTAAAACCCAACCGGGTTTATACCAGCCTCTTTGTTTGAATGCGTAATTGAGGGGCTTATTTTATTTTATGAACAAAACTCCCGCAAAATTAAGGTTTGCAGTTTCGGTTGCGATATTCAACTGCAAAAATATTTAAAATAGCTTGCACTAAATTAATACTGCCCGTAGTCAAATAAAAGTTTACTTTTACTATGTCACTTTGTAGCGGCTCGGTATAAAACATTTCGTAATACGTGGCTTTGTGCGAATGATCTACAAACATCAATTCGGAGAGTTTACAACGTACTTACCCTTTTGTTCGACATGACGTAAACCAGTTCGGTCAACATTGCACGGGCTCGGTCGCGTAAGTGAAAGAAGAAACACGATACGTCTTCGTGGCGCCATGTGCTTCTGATATTGACGGATTATCTCCCCTCCGCATAAGCATACCACCTTACTTCCTGCAAACTTTTAATATTTGAATAAACTATCGGCATCTAATTTGTTTGGCTTAGTTATAAATAGCTATTATGACAGTTTTTTTGAGCGTATTTCAGTAATGGCAGACCAAAAATTAATAAAAGTACCTATGCTTTAGCGTCGGGAAACGTTTATGCCAATCATTCCATTTTGCGCCATTTCAGTCTTCCAGAACAGAGTTAACTTTTAATTAAATGAACAGAACAAACGCTAAGTACAAACAAAATTAACGTCAAGAGTCTTGAAAGAAACAAAAAAGCAACAAAACAACAAGAGCTAATGAACATTTGAGTCACGTTCCTAGAGCGTACCGCATCGGCATGGGAAATTAAAAGATTGCTCATTCTGTCGTTTTCTATTATGGAATAATAACTGAAAGGAAACGGAGTTGTCCATTTTGTAAAAAAAATATGATGCGTAACCTGAGTAGCTTCAACTTGCCATAGATAAATAATAAAAAAATAAGTATACGTGCTAATTCAATTTATTTTTATTATGGATACAAAGAAATTCATAATACTTTTTAACCTGTACTTCGCTTAATTATTAAGTTACTGTACATTAAATGTCTTATTTTACAATGAAAAACCACTTGTAATGCAAATCACCAGAGAACACTGTCTTATATTCAACGACTTACTCCAATTTTAATTACGTAACTAACTATAGCCTAGTGAATAAATCAAATAGCTTCACTTGAGTTTAACCACTCTTGACAGACTATTTCCAGAAACCTTATTCCAGCGAATGCTAATATAAACTGTTACAATGTTCAGGTTTTAATTTAAACTACTTACCTATCTGTTCTAAATTTGGTTTGTTATGTACCCAAAGTTCTTCATTTACCTTTAAAATCCGTACTAAAACGCCTATCGCGTGATAAGCGGCTAAAGAAGTCAAACAAGAATCCATAATGTACGGTTTGAAATCGGATAACTTGACGTTATCAACACCAAAACTTTTACAATGAACTAAAAGAATTTCTTTGCTCACCCGCGATCTTATGATACTTAGCTATGTTTATGCAAGATATGCGTGTTCATGCATTTCCTCCAACTACACACTGTAAGAACACACACAAATCACACAAACCCATCCGTCACCACCACACACTACATCGTAACCATCATAAGGTCACGGGTGAGCAAAGAAATTATTTTTAAGTCCATTGATATGGACCTCCGCAAAGTACCTAACCCCTGATTCAATAAATTATTTAAAACTTTAACAATTTAGTTAATTATCCTGCACTTTTACATGTTTCATGTAAAATTGTTCATTAAGCCTTTATTCATTTCCTCAATGTTCGACATAACTTTGCTACTCGAATTATACTTACTTAGTTCAAATAGGCAGAGCCAATGCCATTGTATCGACTTTCATACAAAAACCTTAAAGTTATCCTCCGCATCTGTTGTCACGAAGTTATATCACAGAAATATCGCCATATGGTATTGATATTTAATATTGATTTCGGCGACATTGCTCATGACAGAACACTTACTCCCAAGGCTAAAGTTGATATTGGACCAATTAAAATAAGTAACAAAACAAAACAAAATATATCTGTTTATATATTGCATACATGTGGTTATAGGGATGGAAGCGCGTACGTTTTGTAAACATGCTACCCGTACAGGATATGGCAATATATTAAATCTAAAATATTATTGAATGTAATAATAATAAAGCGCAAAATCATGCAGTAATTTAAAATACATATATAATATAATATTTATTCTTTAATTGATGTCCAGCTTAATTTGATTGTTTTAAAATAAGTAGGTAGATTAAATAATGTCAAAATAATTAAAATTGAAAAGTTTATTTGGGTAAGTAATTTAATACGGTTTTATAAGGAAGTTGGAGCCTTTTAATTGAACACAAAGTATCCTTGTCTGGAGACAACGCTCTTCCATAACAATAAATGGTAGTAATCCACAATGAACTACTGAAAAATAGAATAATTAGTATAGATGTTGGTTTCTTTGTATTTTTTCTTCTATGTATAGATATTCTGTATTGGTTACTTTGTATTGTGTATTCTACATTCATAAAAAATAAGTTTTACCCGGAAAATAAAAACCACTTAGTATAATGTGCTATGGTATTGTTTGAAGAAAACTAAGTGGGAATGGGAAGCAATCCATTTTCTGTCATTTTTTTCGCTGCTGTGTTTTATTTCGTTTACTTAGGACGCAGTTCCACTCAAACAATATAATATTCCACACGCGATAGTAATGTATTCTTTAATAATGGAGACACGTCCTTACGTCTATCTCGTCTATAAACATTATTCAGTGTTCGATAAAATCAATACGTGATACCGTGCATTTAGTTTGGGTACGTATAAATGTTAGAGTTATGGACTTGCAAGTTGCTACTTGAATAGATACTCGTAATAAACGAACAAAAGGCATTAACTAGTTTTATTAAGGAACTTGCATTATTCCTCAACCCAAAGGTAACAAAATCTCTTATCGAATCCTGAAGTATGTTGAAAAGTCTCAAGACGTCACTTTATTTTAATCAAATTACCTTACCCCTTGTGCGCATTAGTGTGTGCAATTGGTAGTTGAATGTTTGCTACGTACACCACCACGTAAAATCACCCACTCATAATTATAAATATATATCTAATAGAAATAAATCATAAGCTCCGCTCTTCCAGTTTCAAATCTTGCTTGCCTTTTGACACCGTCCATAATGCAAAACGAACTCGCGGCTCTAAACGGAATGACAATCGGGCGCACTGCTCTCCCGCCTGTCATCCAATCCGATCAGAGGCAATTTTCTCAGACAAGGATTTTCTATCCCTTGAGTAAATATGCACTCGTGAATGTGATCTACCATGAACTCAATAAAAAAAAATTGGAATGTATTTGAAGAAGAATTACATAATTCTATTATTAACGCATCGCTCATTTCTGCCTTTTACTGGTTTTGTAAGTAGGTCTTTAAGTGTATCCTTTGTGTTAAATCGTTAAACGCGATATGAAAAAATATAGCATTATATTCTTTAAAAAAACTGGAATCATTGATTCTTTTATATACCTATACATTTTAGCCTTTTATTGCAAAAACATACGAATATAACTAACTTAGTTAGTCTGTAACTTATATTACTTTTCAACTGATAGCAATAAATAAATATGACACGTTATGAAATTTCGTACGGAATATAAATAAGTAAGTTTGGAGTAAGAAAGTTCAATCAATCTGAGCACATGTGTTCTGAGCATCGCAACTTTATTTTTTTCCCGCCAGGGCCACTGCTAACGACATGAAAAACTTTTGATGGATTTTTCATAGCGTCGGTAAAAAATATAACAATGTGCGGTCATCCAATAACGCAAGTTTTGACAATCGCCTTCGCGTTAGTGATTTAGGGTCAGCAAAATAGTTTCTGCTGAAGCATTGAACATTTCTCGTTATTTGCTACTCGAACATGTTTATAAAACTATACCTAAAACATAAAATAAAATTGGTGTTGTATGGTGAGCAAATTATTGATTATTCCTTTTCTAGTATTTGTTTAAATCATTTAAGTGCACACTGACAAAGAAACATCCACGTAAAGGAGCATCCACAACCACGCAATCGTTTCATACATCACGAATACTTAACAGATAAATGTTAAAAGAAAAACAAAAAATATTAATCTGCAAGACTTTTAAGTAAATAAACTTATATACAGTTTAAATATATGTCAACCAAATGAATACAAGGAAGTAATTTGTCTGAGAGATACGTAATCGTCCAAAGCACATATTGAACAAAATAGGTCTCCCAAAAGTCCAGTAGAACTGGTAGCATCGCACCGTGTTATTTTGTTTCCGACCATGTTTTATTCACATGGGTATCTAATGGGTACTGTTTCAATCTTTCGTGAAAATATTATTTTTCATTGTGGGTTGTTATTGTGGACGCGAGTTGGAAACAGAACAAAATAAAAAAAATCAATTTATTTCCCTAGCGAGCGAACATGTCCCGAGCTAATCCAGTTTGTTCGACCGCGCAAGGGTTGAATCGCCAATGAGCGACGCAGTCCAAATGTAAAAGTGTGCCATGCGAGGAGAAATGTGTCGAATATTGGCTTTTCGCAATGAAAACCCGCTCCTGAATGCGATCAGTATCTAATTCTCTTACCCTTTCCTAAGAATACTGTGGGTTTCTATGAAAGCAATGTTATTCAGAAGGCAGACCTCAGCATAACCCTTTCCTTTTTCTTTGGCAATATGGACACAATTTCCTGGGAATTTATTTTTGTTTGTGTATCTTGTTTCCGTCAAATTATTCAAAAAAGGTAGTACTGAACCATTTACTCTTCTCGCACCAGAAAACGATGCGATAAAAGTCCTGCAACACAAAATATTATTTATTATTGCCACGTGACAGTCTTTGCCTAGTGTGTACCAATGGCAAGCAATTTGTAAAGCGATACTTATTTCAATAAACTATTATATTTTTTATTTTATTTTATTATAATGAAATTCAGTGCTGAAGGTAAGGAAGTATTTGATTCTTTTGACTAGTTTTATGAGTCTCTCAACTGAAGCAAAAAAACATTGAATTTTATACTTGCACATCATTCAATAGATGCTTTAATAATTGTGTCAATACATTTTGTAACACGTATAAAAATAAAACTTTAAGCATACCATCGAAGTTTGAGTTTTTTTGCCAGAATGCCCGAATTGTTTTAGTAGTTACTCAAAGCGTTAAAATAGAGTATGACGGTTAAGACATAAAACTGAAGAACATCTTTATTACATAATTTTAGACGATAATTGTACGATTATAATGTGACAGGTATAAAGAAATCGATGTCCTTATTTGAAATCCACTCTTTTGTGTACTACTCTGCCTACACACATCCTATTTTATTAAGCGAAAATGGAGGCATGGTTCTTCATAGTAAAACAACAACAAAATAGCGAATATTCTCTGCTCTTTCGTTTAATATAAATTCTTCCAGCACATTTTTTAAGCTCACAAAAGCATGCCTTGACTGTTATAATCCTGTTGCAATAATTTATTTTGTAAACGTTCTTTATTTTCCTGGTCTATTGCACTGGTCCATTTTACAAACGTGTCCGGAGCAAAATAATTGAAAGAAAGCTGAATTTCCTGAAAATTAACAACAAAAAAATTGGAAGTGCGAGCTGAAATTACAGCCTACAATATTTTTGAAATGACAAGACTAAACCTTTAGCTGCCGTGCGATTGCTGGGTTATTATTTTTCATACTTAAACTAAGAGTACCTAAGTTCAAAGATTCCCCAACTACCTACTACATTAAACATTGTCTATTGTTATGAGATCGAATCAATGTAGTGCGCAGTTTACTTACTACATGTGCTTCCCTCTAGCTCGACTATGAAGGTCATAAATACTCGTATATGTACAGTCAGCTGCAGAGAAAGGGTACCCCCCTGTAATGGCGGTAGTATGGATACCGCCGTTACAGGGGGGTTCCTTTTCTCTGCAGCTGACTGTACGTTACCAAGACATCAAAAATATCTGTTTGGCACACTGATAACCATAATGGTACAAATATATTTGACGCTATAGCTGTATAGATATATTTATGTACTCGACTGTACCTACCCTTATTTTGCTGGATTTAATTCAAGAAATATTTTGAGCTGGCTTAGTATAATATCGGTTATATAACATATTGATATCTTCCATGTATTTTCTGTCACCTTCAAGAGTACAACAACAATCACCTTGAAGTAACAATGTACTAAAGTGAGCCTCAAGGTAGGTACTTTCACTTTAACTTTACAGTGGTCCTAAATTTGAACATTTCAGCGGCAAGCTCAGGCCGATCAGACTCGGTTGCTCTCACTGCAAGCTTTTGAACAGAAAAACTTATGAATAAAAAATGAATTCCTTGGTTTAAAAATTAGCATTACAAAGAGAAGTCGATTCTCGTACTCGTACGTTAGAGCTTGTAAAAAATATATTACTAGGCTGTTAGAGTTTTATTTTTAAAGAAAATCAGTTATCTGGTTATCACAATTTTGCATACATTGTCGAAAACTGCAGAAGAAATTGTTAAAATACACTAACGAGAAGTAATGAGCCACTTGCCATACAAAGTTGTATGAAAAGTATACCCGTAATTTTTCCTCGTTTGTATATTACAAAACTATTTGTGTTATAACAAATTAAATAAGGTTATCATTAACATACCACAAATTGGACTTATCACGCGGACTTAACACACGAATAATATTTACCTCGACGTTTTAACCACATTACAGTAGCCGTGGTCACGAGTAAATTTGGTATGTAGGGGTTTTGGGGGATGACAAGTCGATCTAGCTTGGTTTTATTTCTGGGAAAACACTTCATAACTAGTTTAAGCCCGACCAAGGCTTGGTCGCCCAGGTACTTAATTATTAAGTAGCAATAGTTGGAGAAGCAATATAAGAGGAAGAATGGGATTATTTTCTGTAGTTCTTTTGGATGTTCCTTCAAAGGAACTATTCCGTTTTTTTTCGCACAATTTCCTTCACAA
Organism: Choristoneura rosaceana; assembly: GCA_037349165.1. Taxonomy (NCBI): domain Eukaryota; kingdom Metazoa; phylum Arthropoda; class Insecta; order Lepidoptera; family Tortricidae; genus Choristoneura; species Choristoneura rosaceana. Next base: position 9,257,884 of record JAZBNJ010000026.1, read on the forward strand.
GAGATGAAGGAAGGACTGCGTTTATTGTTTTACCTTTGTTTCTTTCGCAGTAGCACCTTCAGTTCTTGCAAGGAAGGAACATTCAAAGGAACTACTGCGAATAATTCGAAGAATCTTTTTTTAAGTAAAAGCAAACAAACGAGTAGACAAACATAAACATAAATTTTCTGATCCAACGTTTTATTCCACGCGATGTTTGTTAATGTATTTTAAAGTATCGAGTTGTAATATTTTTACTCGTACCGAGTGATTTGCGTCGCTACATTAAACCGGACAATTTTGTATGAGTAAATTGAGCCGCATGATTGATCCGACCAAATGGCGCGTGTGTGCGATGCCAAAACCTGGAGAGCACTCTTCATTGTGAAGCAAAAAATTAGGCCCCCGTATAGCTTTTTATGAGAGTGGAAAACGACATGAGATTCTTATCATTCATTATCTCATTATATAGAATGTCTTTTGCTTCTCCGAGAAAGATACTCTTGTTTAAGGAACCATAAAAACGAGTACGAGTTTGCTTTGCGTAAGATGTTCTCGTTGCTATATTGCATTAGGCGTAGCTTACCGTATTACGAATGCGAGTTTGGAACAAATTAAAGTTTTATTTATTCGATTATTACTTACTACTTTCTAACTACATACCTATTTCTGCTTGACTTCTACATAATAAACACTTAAACTAAGGACTATGTAATTAACAAGTTAAGTTAAAAGTGGACTTTTTGAAAATAGTAATTTTTCCTCGCAATTACCTTATTTTTCCGTTAACCACTGCATGCACTGTTTTGGCATGTTAATGAATCAGTAATTGTTAAAATTAAAAATTACCTGGCTTAGTTTGATTAGCGTCACGCGAGACCAAACGCATTCGCTCAACGCCCATTTGCGTGTCCTGAAATATTTGAGCCGTGTAATATTTCTAGTTCTAAACAATGGTTGGTTTGTTCGGCGTGCGGTTTTAATAAAATATACAATTAAGAAAAAACTGCTTCGACTATTAATTTGAGATATAGGCATTGCCTTGCCACATTCACGGATTCAGATTTTAGCTTTTCGAGTCATGCTTAATTTGGCATTGTAAGTATGGCACAATTAACATGGTACAAGGCTATCTTTTTGTATTTCTTTTTTAAATGTAGAATTTTCGGACTGTAAGGTAACGACGAGGTTTGAATCATGACCTTATTTAATGTTGACAAATTAAGGGAATAAAGTATTTTGTTTATCATATGAGAATCCGTACACTCTGCTATTCGTTTGATTTTTATGTTTTGCTCTTTTTGTTTCATGTGAAACTTTAGTACAACGGTATATTGTTTGCCGTTTGTAATATCAGACCGTGACGCGTTCACAAATTGTATCAGGCCGTTGAAAAGTGCCGCTTTCGGGCCATCATACAAAAAGCAGTGACAGCGGAATTTCTCATTACAGCTACAGGCAAGATTCCCATACATCACGATGAGAAAATATAGCTTTTAACATCCCCCTCTGCTATAAATAGACACACATACGTATAGAAGCCTATCATATGTCCACTTAAAGTTCATGATATCTTTTATCACGTATTAATTTAAATATGTAAAAAAAATCTGGTTTAGCTATACGTACCATCAGCCAAAATAAGTGGTCTATCAATTTTTAAACAAGTTCCTATCAAATGAATACTCATATGTCGCTAAAGTCGAACTTTCTGTTGTTCTTTGTGTAGTTTTGTCCAATATGCGATTAATATAGTAATATTTTTTTCATAACGAATAAAAATAAAATAATGCTTCACTTGCGCTGTATGGTCAACTATGTGGTGAATCATTACACGTAAGTATCAGTTACGTAAAACGTAGTTACGTATTTTTAATTAAACTTATAATTAGTAATAATAGTTAATAATTTATGCTCTCAATTCAAACGCCGTGATCCTAGGTTATTTTCAGAACTAATGAAGCCATAAAATTAAAATAACCACTCTTTTTTTACCTTGATTGGAAACGATTGCTGGCAAAGAGACTGTGAAGCAGTAAAAGGATCCGTTTAATTAAGAGGAAAAACAAGCTAAAGCTAAATATTAGGTACCTACTCGCAATAAGACAGGCATTCATAGTCACACGCTGTCGGGCAACACTCGGAGGAAATTTTAGGGGCACTCATTAAACGTATTTATAGGGGATTGAATCTCATCCACAAAAGATATAGAGAGGGGACTCACCAAATATCACATAATTATTTTTCCGCAAAAAAGATTACGAAATTGAGTAAAACGAAGTAAACTATGTAAAACAAGTACGCATTTTGAGTAAACTGTGGCTAATTCTCACCCAAGAATATTTACGCGAACGCCACAAAGTAGCACAGTAGCTCTAAAATTACGCATTTAGCAAAATCTCCCGTGAGACTATGACGCCTTGACTATGAGTGAGAGGGAGTGATTCATCACTAATCTCACTAAATCTCACCTATTCCAATAATTGCCAAGTGCAATGGCTGTTTTAACATTATAATATTTTCAGATTTCTTATTTTATACATACAACCATAAAGAAGCGACAAAACTCATGGTAATGTTTCCAAATTATCCAGCTGTGTGTATTTCCATTAGCTCTGTAGTAATTAGGAGTCATCAGAGGTCGAAGCTAAGTTTGGCCGCGCGCCCCGTGGCGCCTTAATCCCTTGATCGAGATTCTGATCACGTCGCTGCTTATCTAAAATAAGTCACTATTGCAAAATACTACGTTTTCGTACTAACTGTAAAACTGCGTAGAGAATAAGCTAAACTTTGTCGTGAATAAGACACCCAAGTCGCTACTTCAAAAAATGACCCCGTGGCAGCAATGGGCCGTTATGTGATTGGTTGGAACTTGACACTACTTTATCGTTAAGAGCGGCCGAATGCCAGTTGCGCCGCGGCTTTTGGCAACTTCACTGGTGAACAACGGCACATCGCGAAATAACCCGCGGGTCGTTGCTTATTGTTTATGGAATAATGCTACATCGCAAAATACAGCCATCTTTACGATAAGGGAAGCTAATTATTTGTGCTTTTTTTCTGCAATAGTGTAACATTACGAAGTGAAACATTCTTCACGAAAAAAGTAAGTATACTACTTATGTCATATGTAGAATTTAGCCTATATTTACGAAACAGAAAACGATTTTTTATTGGTAACATTTAGAAATATGCCATATTGTTAGTTGATTTCAGAGATGATTAGCAATAAAAACTTCAAGTGGCAGAGCAAAAGAAGAAAGGTCTTCTCGGATTTTTTATTGAGAATCCCGGACATCAGCCTGTAAGAGATAAGGATGGCCCAGAAACAGCTTAAGAACAATAAGAGCTTCTGAAGGCGGGGAGATCCCCGGTCATTAAAATCCTTCAGAGGATCTTTAATTCCGTCTTTTCAAAGGTACAATGCCAAAAGCATGGAACAAGATCGTTGTGGTGTTGTTCTTCAAGTAGGGCGATAACACCTTATTGAAGAACTACAGGCCAATCTCGCTGTTGAGTTATGTTTATAAGCTGTTTTCCAGGGTCATAGTAAATCGTCTTCCAACCACCCGAACAAGCCGGGTTGTGGAAAGGCTGTAGTACTGTAGATCACATAAGTACACGCTGCAGCAGGTCAATCAGAAGAAAGAAGAGTAAAACTTGTCTAGACATTAGTGGGCTATGATATGACTGATTCGATCGAAACATGGGCAGTGCTTGAGTCTCTCCAGTGATGCCATATGACTATCGGTATATCGAAGTGTTGAAGTATTTGTATAGAAACGCTACTATGTCGGTCGGAGCACAGGAATAGAGTTTCAAGGCGATTCCCTTGAAAATCTCCAAAACTGTTTACTGCCGCTCTGAAAAACGCCTTCAAGCTGGCTGGCTGGAATCGAAAGAACTAGGCATCAATGTCAACGGCGAACACATTATGCACCTTCTGTTTTCCGAAGATATTCTGGTCACGGCAAAGTCGATGGAAGAACTCAGCACGATATTCGATGGCTTCAATTGAGTCTCCCAATGGGTAGGCCTCAAAATGAACATGGACAAGACGAAGGTCATGTCGAATCTCCGTGTGGTGACTGCCCCTGTTATGGTTGAGAGTTCGGTTCTTGGAAGTTGTCGACACGTATATCTAGGACAAACTGCCCAATTAAGTAGGTTCAACTTCGAAAAGGTGCTCAATCGTCGAATCCAACTCGGATGGGCAGCGTTTGTGAAACCCTCAGATCCTTAAGACGAAAGTTTTTAACCCCAGTGTGAGATGGCATATTGGCCTTTTAACTAACTAACTAACTAATGTTGTTTAATATATAATAATAATAATAATTTTATTTATAAAGATAACAAAGATCTCATTTTTGTTAGTAGCAATCTTAAAAAATAATGTTAGTATTTAAAAACTAAGTTGGATTTAACATTTAAAATAATATCATTTAAAACAGGACAACACACATGATCAGCTATCATCTTTAAGATGCTGTTTGGGCTGCTCCTTACTCTGCTCAGCAGTGGCTAGGCTCAGAGTTGCTTAGCGAGCTATGGAAAGAGCTATGCTCGGAGCTTCTTTACGGGATTGAATCAGAAATGAGGAGATACTTAGAAGAACGAGGGTAACCAACATAGCCAAGCGAATTAGCTCGTTGAAGTGGCAATGGGCCGGCCATAAAGCACGGAGAACAGATGGTCATTGGCACTGAAAAGTTCTCGAATGAAGACAGCGAATCGATAAGCGCAGCATAGAACGTCCACCAACGAGATAGACGGATGACCTGGTTAAGGCCGCGGGTTCACGGTGGAATCGGATGCAGGCCACTTCCAACCGAAGCAACTGGAAATCTATAGGGGAGGCCTATGTCCAACAGTGGACCTCCTACGGCTGATATGATAATAATATTTCAGTCAATGTTATCCCACAGGAACACTACCGGTATTAAAGTTATCCTATGTCCGAGAAGATTTTGTTCATATAAGGATAATTTGACTTTGATAGGTAACAAGTTTTACAATTATTATGTTTTGTTTTTGAAGTACTCAATTTTTTATTCTGAAGTGTATAAAATACACTAAAAACTCTTTAGTACGGTACATAATTATAAATCTCGTGATAATAATGTGATTTTATATGCTTGAATAGATGTTGTATTATGATAAAGGGACATTAATGAAGATAGTTGAAAGTATCGCAAACGTTAATGTGCAATTAAAAACAAAATGTATGATCTTCTCCGACGTCGAAAGTCGTGTTCAGACCTTGTTGACAATAATTTTAATGAAAATTTTGTGCACAATACAAGATGGGCCGTTGTTAAAGATAAATTTATGTTATATTTTGTCTGATACGACATTATTCGTGATAAAATTTACTTTATCACATGACTTAAACACAAATAGGTCGTTATTTGTCATACATTCTTGTATTATTGTGTAAGCATTACGACTTGTGACTTTCTTGCTCATAATAAAATTAAAAATATTAAGACTTAACTCGAAGTGGTCACTGTTTTTATTATTTTATTGATATAAAGATGTGCCATTTCATTATAATTTTATACTACAGCTATTCTTGATTAACCAAGGGACTGAATAGCACATAGAAGAATGTATTTAAGTTTATTTTAATACGAGATATTTTGAAATTAAATTTGTTTTATTTTCAAATCGCTCTACTGAAAAAAGTTCGATTTTGAGTTGGGCCGTTTTAATTGATAAGCAGCGACGTGTCTGCAGAAATTCTGCGAGTGCGCCAAATGTCAATAATAGTCCGTTGCTGTCATCAAATTTAAATGTTGAAGGGTCACATTCGGATATTATTTTAATTATTTCGGGGTCGTCCGTTTTTTTAGGATTTTTTATTTGTTAAAGTCGTTGTTGTTTAGTCGATTGAGTTTCTGACTGTAGCATAATGATTTTTGGTGGATTCTCAGAAGGCAGTCAGACATTAAATTCATTACCTATTTATATAACAATGTAGGTACTATGGAAATAAACTAATTCAAGTATAGGTACTCTCACTCCCTTACAGCTAAAACAATGAAGCGATTAGTTCATTCCTGTTTGCGAGAAACGCTGCAGCTAATCCTACTTAGGACTTTAAGCTTAGATAACTCTAGCTACCTAATCTTATAATTTTTCTAGACAGAATGCCGTCTCCTGTACGATTAAACCGGATCAGACCGAAACGGCAGCAGAATTTAAGCTGATCCCCTTACTGGTCGCGCCCTGTGAAACGATGCAATTGAACGGCTTTACGTCCTGTGTGAAACGGCAGATGAAAATAAAAGCTTTTTTTATTTTCAGAGCTACAAATTATCATTTCATTTGTCGACGAGCCCGGCTCGCGTATGGGCCGCACGCGGACTATAATCCGATACTGGATTCTAATAATATATATTTCACGTACACAAAATATAACCAATTTTCAATATTCGTTTTGTTTTTTACAACAAAAGCATGGACAATATTAATTGAATTTTCTGTAGTGTATTTGATTCAATGAAATAAACACGAGCAATACGGTATTTGACTATTAGTTGTTTATTTTATAAATTAAAGCCTGTCAGTGCGTGTTATCGAGTGAAAAAACAATTTTAAGCTACTTTCACATATGACGGTGTTAGATAGGTTTGAAATTCAAATGAGAGAGAGAAAGATTTATTAGCGTGTGACGTCACACGCAAGTAGCGCCGCTCCTACTGCATAGAGAGAAAAACGTTATTGAAAGAGCCAGAGATATATAGATTAAAAACAAATGTAAATTATATTTTCAACCGACTTTTGTTTCTTCGCAAATCATGTATTATGCTGTATATTTATTTTTATGATAGTTATGCTATATAGGTAGGTAGTATGCCAAATTCAGAAGTTGTCGAACACCATATTGTGTTTGTCACATTTTCGCTGGTTGGTTCCTGTTAATGAATTACCCACATCCTTGAACCAATATTTATTTTGTTCAATGTAACAGTACCTATTGTTTATTTTGCGTAACTTCTTAGTCAATTACTGCGGTTCGTGACCGTCACGAGGCACTTTCAGCAGACACAAATTAACTACGAGCTTAAGTCCGTCGATCGGGCTTCCAGTCACGGACTGACTGAATTTAGATGAGTATATCAACTTGTATGGTCAGATGGACTTCAGTACCTTAGTTCCATCCAACTAAAAATGTTATCTTAATGACAGTTATCTAGTCTGCTCAGTCTTATATGTTTAACTAGATCTGGAAAATAAGAGTACGTTCTTTGTCAGTATGTAACTTCATACAGAGATCGTATTACACAGAGCAATCTTTAGCGTGTGCTTAAACGGTTTAAAAAAAAAGGCAAATAATAAGCAGATCTGTGACGGTTGTCGCGTGAGTAAGTGGGACATTTCGGACTAAAACAAAACAGTTACGTGTAATACATTGCGTATTTATTTATTTTATAAGGAAAAATAAAGCTACGAGTAAATAATAAATCAGGGTGCGTAAATCAGAACAAATTCTATATGAAAAGTAGCCATCACATTCAGTGCCTGTACTAGGCGCGTTCTCTGTACGTAGGTAGTTTTCGCAGCAAAGCGGAAAAACGCTGCTACGCGCTACGAGCGTAGCGCGTAGCGGATGTGGCAGCGAATGTGTTACCAAAATGACGTTCAAATACGAATCATTTTCGAGGTTACAAATAGACGTGCTTGTCGATTGGGTAAAATTCAGTAACAAAGTAGGGATCGGTATGCGCGCGTGATGTAATGTCATGCACGATGCGCAGAATACGGTTTTTGAGGACTACTAGGACACCTAAGGCCATTTTTCTAACGCAGTTACAATTCCTGACTTAATATTTATTCGTAGAAGTAAAGGTCATACTTTTTTAGTGAAGTAGGAAGTATGTTTATTAGGGCCTTTACTAAGTAAGTGCCCTTAAAGAATTCGGTTGTAATAAAAATTCACGCTGTTTTACAAGCTTTTTACTAACTCGTAACGTTTGTATTGTATGTTTGGGTCAAATCTTACAAGTGAATTTTACCCACAAGTCAGTTTGATTTAAAATTTGGCATAATCATCTAAATCTGGTGACAATACAATAATCCTCATGATCTAGTCAGGATCGTCTTCACAGAAGAGAAATCTTTTTTTTTGTTAAATTGATAATTATTATTATCTTAGTAACAGTTTACGATAGGAGGCTGAAAGTTAAAATATTTCTTAATTATGAAATAATGACAACCTACATTGAAATATTCCTATATAATACTCACGAGGCCACTTCTCCTTTCTTATTACGCCCAGACTTTTTCATTCAAATTCTTCAAACCATTTTAGCGAGAACGAATAATTAACACGCACTCACAAACTTTCCAATTTTAATATTATTATTATAAATACCTAGAAAAAATATAGTAGAATCACTGTCACAAAATATTTATTTAGCCAACAAAAAGGCACATCATGATAACTTGTTCCATAACAAATAGCACAAAACGAAACCATTTGCAGTGGAAATAATATTAGCATATATATTGACTGGTAAATAGATTCCAAAATAATGTACTCGATATTGTCACACGCGAAGTGAAGTCGAGACCGCCTTATAAAATAGGTACCTGCGTAAAGGTCGACCCAATATTGTTTTTATCTGAGCAAATTGCTTCAAAAAAAGGTTTTTGTTTGAATATATCTCATTTGGCCAATTGGTTACAGATTAGTCGGTATCTATCAATTTATTAAAATTAGGTATATAAGTTAAACAAATTAAAACTACTTAAGTACATACAGTTATGTGTGAGAAATCCGTGGTTAGCTAAATAGTTGCCTGGAAGAGATTGCTCTTAAGCGATAAGACCGCTTATTGCTTACCTTGAATTTTTTACTCTGTGTATCTGTTTTCTGTTTCGCTTACTATTTCTGGTGTACAATATAGAGTCTTTGTATTCTGTTGTAGTTGTGGCATCTCAAGCATAGAATCGTGGGTTCGAATTCGAACTTACAACTTTTAGGTATTTCGAAATTTTCGTGTGAACACTTGGAAATTATCATGAGCTTCATCAATCATACTAAATTTTTTGCCCTCTTTCAGGCCTTCTAACTGTATCTCTTTTACTACTAAAAAAGGTCGGTTGTCCATAATACCTTAGAAGAAAAATAACTGATTTCAAAGTTTAATTTTGCTTGACTTGCAAAAGTACCAAAAATGCACATCCGACCATGGCTCTGATGTTCAGAATACACCGCTCGGATTTTTGCTGTTTAGTAGAATTTTCCATGTCTTTGGATTTCACTAAGGGTTCTATCTGCCGTTAAAGGGGTTTCTAAGGACATTTGTATTCCATCAATTTGCACACATCTCGTATGCACCGGGGCGGCGGTGATCGCTTGCGCTGGATGTGCTCGGCATAACTCATTGGAGCCACAGCCACCCTGTGGACCCTGTTCTGAGATAAATGTTGCCTTCGTGAACACCAGAATAACAATTACGTAGGCCAAAACAATTAGTAGGAAAGGTTGACATTTGACCATCGAAATAAACCAGCTTTTACTACTATAAAATACTAGCGAAACGTCCATGAAAACATGGACGGAAGATAAATCTGCTGCTACATTACGCATAAATAGGATGTAAAAATAACAGCCGCAATTTCCTGTTTTATCTCAAAATGACAAAAATATAGGAAGGATTCCGAGCACATTTGCTTATCTTGCTCAATTTTATTCCAAATTTCCAATAGTGATTGTGAAGCACCTGGAATCCTCCATTACTCTTTTAAAATTGCAAACTTTATAGCGTCAATATTTCAGTTGAATTGCAAAATTGTCCTCAAAAATAATTTATTTCTGGAAATAAGTAAAGTTGACTAACTTTTTAACCTACTTCAAAAAAAGGAGGAGGTTATTATTGAGCAAGAGTAGCTACAAAGTCGAGTTTATTCTTAATTAATATATTTACTTGAAATGTAATACCCGTGTAATCGTTCATATAACAAATCCTTCAAAACTTGGTCAGAAAAAAAATCATACATGTACACACGTTGGGCTCTAAAAATAAGATACTGTGAAAAATAATAAAATAAACCCTGAGATAAACCCCATTACTACAACCTTTTTAGGGTAAATGCGTCGAATTGGTCACGCGCGTGACCTACTATGTGATACTCAAGAAACTTAATGGGAGTTTCTGTTAAGTAAAAGATTGCATACCGATCTGAAATTTCGAAAGCGCATAAGTGATATATACTTAAAGTACTAACAAAGTATTTTATGTCCTTAATTAATAACGTTGAACGATGTTCCTCGCAAAATTTTAACGAAAGATTATAACAATACCGTACTTACAGTAACTTAAAGGTTTATGGGTAGACTAGCTTTTGCCCGCGGTTTCGTCCGCGTGAAATTCGGCTATCGCGCGCTGTTCCCTTGGAAACTGTGCATTTATTCGAGATAAAAAGTAGCCTATCTCACTCTCTGGTCCATAAACTATCGCTGTGCTAAAAATCACGTCGATCCATTGCTCCGTTTTGATGTGAAAAACGAACAAACACGCAAATACATTTTCACATTTATAATATTAGTATGAATAACATTAATACAAAAAGTGTGTACAAAACGTTTCATTAGAGCCGACCAGTGGGTGCCTTTGGCAGACTTTAAAATTAGATCCACATTGTAAGTACGTGATCAGCATTAACACAGGAGAACTGAAATTGAAAAAGTTTTCTAAAGAAAGGATGCGAATATCGAATCGAAAAGGAATTTTTTCCCATTTTTCTGTACAAAAATCATCCACCATACTCTAGTCGCCGTACCAAGCTTTAGTTATTTAGGGTATTTTCCTGGCCCTTTGTTGTCGAATTAATCCGATTAAAAACAAGACTTTTGTCTTAGATAATACATTAACAATAAAAGGTTGCCCAATCTCTCCGCGATTTTGGAAAAGAAAATGCTACGTTCTCTCTATTATTTGATTGTAAAAATGTACAACATTTTTCGTAACAAGCGATACGGCTTCTGGTAACCAGAGCCGCCCGGCCCGGCTAGTTGAGCGATTAATTAACAAGGACTAGTCCTCAGAGGGCGCTCCACTGGGAATTATTCACTCTATTTTGTACCCATCCTTCTACTAAATAATTATTAAGAGTAAATCTAATTAAATTTTGCCTCAAGAAACTTTTGTAGGATCTTCATAGCTTTTTCAATCAAATTTCTAGTTGGTTTTAAAACATGATTGCTCTTGTCGTTGTTACAAAGCTTTTAGGCTAGGCCGTACTTGGACTCAATTTTGTCATTAATTTATTTTCAGATAACAAGAACATTTTGATTATTATTCCAGTGTTTCTCAGTATTCCCTGTTTAATTTTGTACGCCTTTCTGTTCTTCGAAAGGACATCTCACGAAACAGATAAATGTTGTAGATATCGTCTTTGTTGCAAAACATCGCTTCGATCTCTTTGTGAGCAGGATATTTAAGTGCACCAATGTTGGCAATCTACGTTTTAAAGACTGCATTAAAAGTAACTGCTTCGTCTGCTTTTTGAGTTTCAGAAACTAAGTATCTATTGAAATCATGTTAAACAACATATTATAGTCTTCTTCTCTCCCTTGTATTTTATTGACATGCATTACGCCTAACTAAGCTTTGTTATGTATTGTGTAAAAATAAATATATGATTACCAAAAATAAAACCGGTGAAGTGCATAATAGGCTCAGTGTAGGATTCTATACTAAATATGCGGCATGCATTTAATATCAAGTGTCGCTCAGCTATCAATCGTTCACTTATGATGTTTAGCAAGCTGTGATAGTTTCGATCTTTAAAATGTATTGAATACCTAACTAGAAGTAACTATTTATCATTACGACTTTCCTTAAGTCCAATGGTTTGACAATATCTAAGCTAAGCCACTCACACACGGACGGACATAGCGAAACTGTTTTATAAGGGTTCCTTTAGGGAACCCAAATTAAATAAGCTCGTTCATGGTAAAATTACTTCAACACTAATTATTACATTTGATATTGACTTTAAATTTGATAATAACTCAAACTAACACAAAATTCTAACGTTTCACATATTCTTGATTGGGTCTTCTACTTCCATAGTGTCAGTTATTGCACCAAATTGACAGTGTTTGTGTTCAGCGAGCGGACATTTTGGGCAGATACGATCACTCATTAGTAGCAGGGTAATCATGGACTCCATCCTCTCCGCTTAATTATGGACTGTGCCGACTAAGTTCAGTTGCCCGATACACTGGGACGATGACGTCTGCGCCAGTCGCAACGGAACATCAACCGTCCACTGTTGCATTTTGGTTGCAACTTGATTTAAGTGATTGGTTAATGGCTTTGGCCGTCAATATAAAGTCATGTTTCATAGCTACGAAGAGGAATTTTTGGTCGAAGCTGTACGCGGTTGATGTTAATTGGTTATTGATTTCGTAGGTTCATAATAAGTACACAAATAATAAAAAGAATGAGATTCAGAACTGACTGATTTGCGTGAATACCTACCTATATATGGGGAAATGGGACATCTATACTTTTGCGGGGACACACAAAATCGTATATTTTTATTTTGATATTTCCTTTTTGTTTTGTTTGTGTTTGTTGTCTATTGTTTTTTTTTTTGTATTTGTTTGTCTTTGTGAATATTGTGAATAAATGTCTTTCTTCTTCTTCCATGTATAAAAAACATAACTTTGCAAAAATAAGGAAAGAAACACAAAAGAAAGAAAAGAAATAAGAGCCAATTAAGTTTCAACGGTAAAATAATCGGTTAAACCAAAAATATTTTATGTTTACATTTTTATCTTAATACATTTTATTGAATGAATAGTAGATTATACAACAAGAGCATAAAACAAGCCATTTTACCCAAGGCGTTCATATATCACTACCCAACCCGGGACACGTCGAGGGGAAAATGATTTTAAGGGTCGAGTACTCGAGTTACACTCTGCTTTTCACTTCGATTGAGAGGAAATTAAATAGCAACAGTGAAAACTATTGTTCACTTGCTAGGTACCTTTTATTTTTCATGGATTGCCATATAATTGTAGATTTTTTATTCTATTGATTTATTTCGATTATTTTGATAGATGTTTAGTTATACATAAATTAAAAACTATTAAAAAAAATCTTTTTTTTTTGTTTAAATGGCTGCTGGCACCTGATTACCTTGGTATTAGGTGAAGATTTAACTTTATGCACTAGATCATAAAACTTAATTTTATGTCGCCTAGATCTAGCATAAATACCAACTTTACGAGCATGAGAAGTGAAAAAGTATTTTTTCACGACACTGCTCGTAAAAGTGGTCATACATAGATAACCTAAATCCTATCTAAGCTTAACAGTTGACTCATTTATGGCTCAAAAATACGACAACAATGTAACACATTACGATAACAACAGGTCGTATCTATATATTATTATGTATTTTATACTATAGTACGATACGACTTATTAGAAATTTATTTCGGAATATTTTCTCTGCTGCCGCAGGTCGGACATGATGAGGACAACGTTTTTTATTTGTTAAATATGTTGTTTTGGGTACCGGCCAGTAAGAACGGACTCGTTTAATAGTAGATTGATAACCAAGGGTGGAAAGTGACCCATTTCACCCGAGATATTTCTGGCGCTCGAACGAAGTGAGAGCGCCAATAGTTCGAGGGGAAATGGGTAATTTCACCCGAGTTAGACACTCTACTTTTCATTTCGACTGTGAGGAAACTAAAATACTACAAAAAACGAGAATAATAATAAATTAAATTTACTTAAACCTATCCAACCTCCAGCGGTACCTTTTCGACTGGCCACTTGCCATGGCCGACTATAAAAAAAAACGTGAAAAAAAAAATCATTGACGTAACTCAATTATCTTCGATGTCGTGGCTAGTATAAATAAATGTACAAAATTATATAAGTTATAATTACGATATAAATTAATAAGATATAAATAAATTAAATTTATTTATAACCAAACTCCAACCTTTTCATACATTACTTTACTCTTTGCATACTGGCCACTTTCCGCGGCCGACTAGACTGTAATCGAGTTGGCCACGACATGACCAAAGAGCTTATAATTATACAAAACTGGAGGTTGCACGCCGAACCAAGAAGTTTGACTTTTATTACGGATGTTCGGCGTTCAACCTCCAGTGTTGTATATAATGTTCTTGGTCACGACTTACATCTAGATGGCCATGCCGAAACGTGAAAAAAATGCCTATCATGGCATTATGGCGGGCAGCAGAATAGAGGAAAAATTAATAAATAAATAAAAATATTCTGTAATTTCGAAAAAAATAGACCAATTGTAGAATGTTTTTAATGTGAACCTATTAAGATCGTAATAAACATGTCGTTTAATGTATAGCTGAATTTAGATTACTGAAAAGCTTTTATTTTAATAATATGACATAACTCAATTATCTTCGATGTCGTGGCTAGCCGAAAAATTAAAAAAAAATTACTTTCCACCCTAGAGGAAAAAACGCAATTTTCCACCCAGCTATCTACCCATGAAAATTAAACTTTCCGAACAGGAGAGATGAAAATAAAATTATGTCACAAAAGAAAAACTAGAATCGGCGGGAACAACGCGGTCTTTGGATTGTTATTATTTGTTTTGTGATAAATATTTTTTGTTTCCTTGCAGTGGTCGTGAAAAGCACAATGTTTAGTTAGTGCAAAAGTGTAATAGATGAACCCGTATTATCGATTCAGACTAACTCGTTCATCTATTGCTTACTTTCCAGCCTCCACAGCAATGTACTATTTTTGTGTTATTTTGTATCAATAAAACCATATAATGGTCAAGCAATATTATAAAGAATTACTACGTTTAATAGTACTTTTTTTGCCAAGAAAACTCACGTAACCCCTATTTTCTTTTATTTAATAAACAAAAATGTACCTACTAGGTTTTGCCCGCGGCTCCACCCGCGTGCTATTAGATTATCGCGCGCTGTTCCCTCGGGAACTGTGGATTTTTCCGGGATAAAAAGTAGCTTGTAACTCTCGGAGCCATAAACTATTTTTATGCCCAAAATCACGTCGATCCGTCGCTCCGTTACGACTTGAAAGACAGACAAACATACAAACACACACACACACTTTCGAATTTATAATATTAACATGGATTCAATAAGGAAATAAAGAAGATATGGATGAACTTATCTATCTTCTTTGGTGCATCAAGATGCAATTATAATTGTTCACAGAGTAAACTTCGCAAAATTCACTTCCTGTCATTTTGCTACAGCTCCAAATTTGATCCGCTTAAGAAAAACGCTCAAGAGTTATGGTTCATTGGTTCACAGCTCAAGTAAATAAACCGATAGGTAAAGACTAAATTATCGAGTCGCTGGTTAATGCTGTATTTGCGCAGCAAATTGAATTACAGTCTGAGATTGTATAATTTTGAATGTAAATGTTTACGCTGTTGATATAATGTTTATTTATCATTTTAGGGGAACTTAATATTGTTAAACTTAAAAGTTTATAAATCAACAGCGGTGTTATTTTAACGACTGCAATTTGGAATCTTAGACTAAGACACTGTAAGTATAAAAATAACAAAAAAAATATTTTATTTAGTTTACACAGTTAATTGTCAACAGCATTATTAATTATCCCAATAATTACTATGAATGAATCGGAAATGGTGGTTGTGAGAACCCCAAAAAAAATTTTTGTACAATTTTAAGATTATTGTTTATTTAAAGTAACTTTGTAATAAATTAACGTTAAAAGTGCTCGGTTATCTTCGAACATGCAGGACGATTTTTAATCGATGATCTAGAGTTGAAATAATATTACTTACTAACCTATGCCCGCGGCTCCGCCCGCGTGGTAGGTATTCGGTTATCGCGCGCTGTTCCCTCGGGAACTATGTACTTTTCCGGGGTAAAAAGTAGCCTATGTCACTCTCGAGCCCATAAACTATCTCTATGCCAAACGTCGATCCGTCGCTCCGTAACGGCGTGAAAGACGGACAAACACACAAACACACTTTCGTATTTATAATACATGTACATATTAGTATGGATGTCCAGCCAAAATTTAATTCAATAGGTGAAGTCTAGAACCATCGTGCGCTTGTTCCACTCCAGCAATGCATGCAAGGACTAAACTATCTCGGCTCCACGTGCCTCTGCCGCCGCCCGCCGCTGTCAGTTGTCATTGTCATAATATAATATTAGTTTTTTGCTCCAAAAAATAAGTTCAATTGACAAATAGGACCTAATGTTTGTTCTTAAAGCCCAGAGGCAACACGCCACTCAAACCCCACACATCCATTCTAATATTATAAATGCGAAAGTTTGTATGTTCGTCCGTCTTTCAGGCCGTAACGGAGCGACGGATCGACGAGACTTTTAGCATAGAGATAGTTTATGGTTCCGAGAGTGACATAGGCCACTTTTTATCCCGGAAAATACACAGTTCCCAAGGAAACAGCGCGCGATAACCGAATACCACGCGGGCGGAGCCGCGGGTAAAAGCTAGTTAACCATAATCTCAGCATCTTTGCTCAAACCTTGTTATAAGCGTTACATATACCTATTTTATTAAGCATGACCAATTGTATCAATTTTAGATTTATACAATTTTACCCATTATCGCATGATGTAGCGTAATACTCGAGTTTATGAACCGCGACGCGCCACCCTACCCACCTTACTGCCAAATTTATTGCCGTCGGTTTTCATGAATTCCTGCAAGATACGAAACAACGATCATTTAATATCTCTTCTGTTCGTACGGTGTTTATTGTGGGTAAAAGAATTGCGCCACGATTTTAAACACGGTTATTTTAGCAAATAAATGCGATGTCTGCCTCATTCATTTATTTGATAGGAACTTGTTTAAAAAATGATAGACCACTTATTTGGCTGATGCTACCTCTTTGCTGGCTGAATGATCTCTCTGGCTGTACCTACGAAAACCTTCGCCGAAAAATCATTATAGTTTTTGTTTTTAAAGCATAATAAATAATAAAGGCACACTTGTCTTGACACCAATTGAGTCCCAAACTTAGCGAAGCTTGTACTATACTGACTGGGCAACGGATAAACATACTTATATAAATAAATACATATTAAACATCCAAGACCCGAAAATAAACATACATAATATTCATACAAATATCTGCTCCACCAGGGAATTGAACCATGGATCTCAAGCTTCGTATTCAGGTTCTCTAACCACTTGGCCATCCGGTACTCAAAAGTACTCTACTTATATAAAATTCATTAGAAGCTATTACAGCCAGGAATCTTGTGGTATTGATATTTACCACGAGCTTTACGGTGAAAGAAAACATCATGGGGACAGCTGCACAAACCTGCGAAGCAATTAATAAATCATGTGTGTGAAATCCCCAATCCACACCGGGCCAGCGTGGGAACTACGTACTGCCCAAGCCATCTCATTCTTAGAGGAGGCCTATGCCCAGTTGTGGGACGTATATAGGCTGGGATGATGATGATGATGACAGGAATCATTTTCTGTCACTGCAAAAGTTAAAAATCTATCTCGTCGTCTCATTTACCCTTTCCGAATATTAATTCCTATTAATTCCTAATAAAATCGCGTGAAACATTTTAAGGCACAACAAGTTAAAACTTATATTACTAAGATGTCTCAAATTTTCGGCTATCGTATTGAAGACGTTTAAAACTGGTCTGAAAGCTTCACGCTGTTACGAAAATCGCCTCCGGCGCGACCTTCTTTCCAGAAAGAGCTGAGAGAACTTCTTGTTCCGGTACAAAGCATTTTTCTTTTGGCGAAATTTCGCCTAAAGTATTGTCAAATGGGTCACCAGTAAAATTGAGCAACCAAATTAAATGTCTTGCAACAAAAGAGTATCTACGAATGGTATACCTATTTGCTTTGTCGAGTCTGTGGCGAGAGATTTTGCTGATCGGAGTTTTAAAAGGTTTTGTGTTTAAAAATTGCTTTAATTATGTTAAGACCATGGCAAAGAAAGATCTAGTAATGTTTTTACCATCCCAAATTGTAACTTGAAATAATGATTGTTTAGTGCAGTGTTTTTCAAGGTAGCTCAAATAAAACTGATTTTTCTGGCTATTTGGAACCAAATTCTAAACAAAAAATTAAATTCAATATATATTCTTTATAATTATTTTAGCGAAATGATCTAGTTTTGTGTTTGATCTTGAAACTGAAATATTGTTTCTTTAATACTTTTTTTATTATTTAATTTGCATATAGAAAATTTATCACTATATGAAAATATTTTTATACACACATGCACTAAATCACACCTCTTTCTTTTATTTTGAATATTTTGCTTCCCAAAGTATCTAGTCATTGAGAAAAAAACTGGCATGTTTAATCCAGGTCAATCGGCCCCATGAAAAATTGCCAGCGCATAACTCATCCAGTTTAAAGGATTTGTGGTTGCATAAAACGAATAACAAATTTATTTTCAATATTTCAGTATTGAATTTTGTATTTTTTTTTGTACTGCTTTTAGGACGTTTTCGAATATTAAACATCATCATCATCATCCCAGCCTATATACGTCCCACTGCTGGGCACAGGCCTCCTCTCAGAATGAGAGGGCTTGGGCCATAGTTCCCACGCGGGCCCAGTGCGGATTGGGAACTTCACACACACCATTGAATTGCTTCGCAGGTTTGTGCAGGTTGCCTCACGATGTTTTCCTTCACCGCAAAGCTCGTGGTAAATTTCAAATGTAATTCCGCACATGAATTTCGAAAAACTCAGAGGTGCGAGCCGAGATTTTAAACAATTAATAGTATTTTATGAGGATTTAAAGTATCTTGTCATATTATTTTTAGCTATAAGAGTGCTCTTCGGACTCCCGTTAGTTGCCATCTTGAATTTTATGTCATTCATTACTTATCAATAAAGGTAACAGCAGGATTGTCATCTATTAGGCATGAGCGTGTCGAGCACTCGGACGCTTACGTTATTTATTTTTTGTGAAATGATAATGCCGTAATAAAGTGGATCAAAATAAATAAAACTGAACTACACAGATACTAACTTATCATGCCAAAGAAGTTAATTAATAGACGCGTATCTAATAAAAAGATGCGTATGTTTCTTGGAATAGCCTTAACATTTTTGGAAACTTTGGCCATGTTGATTTTATTTGCATTTTTCGAACGCTGAAATTTGAAAGCCCAGCAAACGTTAAAAATAAGGTTCATCGAAATTCTTATCAATAGTTTCGATCAAGGCTTAAAAAGATATTTCCTGACTTGCACATAAAATGCAACGAATACAGTAAGTGTGCTAATTCCACTTCTGTTTTCCTAACATCAATATTCAAAGCCAGTAGAAAAATCCTACGCTAGCAGCGGAGCTCAGCTGTTCGGTTCCAGCCTGTGTTTATGCTGAAGCCAGCACGCTCCAACGGTTTCTGCTACGACAAAATGCACTCACGTCTTCCCCGCGTGCACTCGACTGCGAATTTAAATGCATTAAATATTATTGATCAAGGACTCTTGACAGATTCTAACTGCACGTGATGTATTTCGGGGAAGTATGTATTAAGAAAAATATGAAAAAGTTGGTCTCGTATTATAATAGTCAAAGAAAAGATCTAGATGTCAGGTTAAAAATCCTACCTGAATCAACGTATTTTTACAACTTTACATTTATTGACAACAATACGATTCCTGTGGATTTAAGGGTTGTAAATATAAAATAGTAAATAGAAATATGGGCACATTAACACGTTTTTTAAACCTCATGCTCTTAGAAAGTATTAGACAATACGTAGGGGCCTAAAATATATTTGCTAGTTTAGATACTATCTCAGCTTGAAATTTCATTTAAACACTATTCTGCGGAAGACTAGGTATATAATAAATTGTCATTTGTGTTTCTCGGTATTAAGCCAGTAAATATTTGTCGCAATTCCATCACAGGCCGCGGCGTTCAAAGGTATTCCGCACCCAGGCCCGAATCGTTGAACTTGCTACGTGAGCACTTATCCCAAATTAGTAGGAGCTCCACTCGGCGTGGATCCACCATTGAGTTACACGCGATGGAGCGTAAGATCCGCTTGCGCTAAGTTAAACCGATCCTGTCTAAACGGGCGCGCTCAGACATCCATCGTGGTCCCGCTCCGGAACATATTTCAGTATACATCCGTAAGTAAATACAAATTAGTTGGAAGCTTAAAGAACTTTGGCTGTTGACGAAGTAGCGAAGATGGTAATTAAATTGGCTGTAAAGTTCTCACAACCGTATCCATTGTTACGCTTTGTGCAATAATGAAAAGTAGTTCCAACAAATAAGATTGAATTTCTAATTGGTAATAACATTATAATTGCGAACAAAAGCTTTTGCAGTGGAATCCTGGTACCTATTGTACGATCTAGAAGCGTAGGTATAAAATAAAACAGATCCGACAGACAACGCTCTATAATAGCTCATTTTGTTCCCCTAATGCTGCAATTAGAACGAGAAACTAGTGAAAGGATTTGTCTCACTAATGAACGCCACGACTAAATTGTTCTTAGGGAAAACACTCTTTTTGCTACGAAAAGGCATTAGAATAAATTGATATTTACCGCCACTCACTGAAGCCCTTTTAGGAGAAATTAAAACAAACAGAACTTTGAAGGTTTTTTCCTCGAGTATTTCATTATCAACTTGTACACTTTTTCAACTTTTCAATGTTTGTTTTTGACACAATAAACTAAACTTTGGAGTTATAACGAAAGAGTTTTATACAATTTTCTTTTTTACAATTCATAATTTTTTTGTCAACAAACACAAAAGGCGTATTCAAAGTTACAAATGTAAAGTTTGTACATTCAGTAATAACAATGGTTTTTATAATTTATTTTTTCTTGGCGCACGTGACGGCATTTAATATTAGTTGACAAGAACAGACATACTCGTACTTATCTGCAATAACGTTCCGTTAGGCTCTTTCAATTAAAATTGGCAGAAATTTATTTACTTATTCAATAATGAACGAGGTAGAAGGGATGCGAAAAAGACAACCATTATTAACCTATTTCAGAAAATGGAGAAAAGAGACAGCTAGGATGATTAATTAACAGCGAGCTGGCCGCAAGCGAGGCTCCTCCACGACGGAAAACTTAATTACTTTTCTCTGCAGAATCATAAAGCTGAATAATTCATACACTAGCTGCAAGGACAGTCTTGAATGTGTGACATAAGAGAGCACTTGCTAGCTCTCGGCTAAAATTGAATTGCCTCTTACATTACGGCGTTAACTTTTAAGATTATACCTTTACTTACGTATGTACTTGTTTTCTCGAAATAAAACGCGACTTGAAATAAAAGTTTAAGTATAGACTAGCTAGTGTGATTACCTAGCAGTTTGCCCAAGAAATAGATCTTCAGTACGTTTGAGACGAAACATTGATCCTTGTTTTCTGAAATATTTGTTAACGTAAACCAGCTGACACCCCTGTTTTAATAAATAAAATAACTCTTAGGTATTTAATAAGTAATAAAATTTACCATAAAAGCGATTTTTCGATGAAAAGCATAAATAATAAATAATAACTAATACTAAGCAGATCTAGTTAGGTACTACTACGTAGATAAACAATACCTCTCCTTGCAGTCGGGTAAAAAGGCCTTTTGTTAGAGGTATTTTCACTGCATCCACCAATTTTCATCAACATTTTGAAAGTGGCAAAACATCAAACTACTTTATCTCGCTTCAAAACATTAAAAGTTCAAGTTTCTACAAGAAAAGTGGATTAAGATTCTCTATAATATTTCACATTATGGTGGGTTTGCATGATTTATAGGAAAACTCTAGAAAGTTCCGCATGTCATCCGCCGGCCGGGTCTTAGCGAAATTTCCAAAGGAACTTTAAACTTTTTACATTAGACGGATGATGGTGACTAACCTAGTTTGTGTAAAAAAAAATCTTAAAGAACGAGTTACCTATAGTAAAAAGAAAAAAGATTATTTAAAAGGATATCTTTCACGTTTTTTTTAGTTGCTACTTTTTGTTTGTTTGTATTCTGGGTTAAGCCAAATCTTGCATGTCTAATTTCACCGACTTCCAAATGGCCGATTAACTTGAAAATTATTGACAAAGGTGAATAATAATTACTCAACACACACAATAAATATCAAAACAAAAGATAGTAACAACTAGAGCTACTATTAATAGCTACTTTATTTATCGATTTACATAAAAACATAATATCATAACCATGTATATTGCGTTCAAAAACCGAAAATTATGCCCAGCAGTTTGTCAGAACAAGTATTTTATTTGTAAAAACATTATTATTAGCATATAATAATAAAATTGATCCGCGGTCGCGGGTTAGCAAAGTAATTGTTTCACATGAACCTCAATTGTAATATCGTGAGATGACGTTTTATTCCAAATGAAATGTTAATTGCGAAAAAAAATTACAAAACTCGCACGTTCCTTGACATCGAACGATATGATAGGTAAATCCGCGTTTGGTTTGTTTCTGAATTAAACAAAAAACTACGCTACGGTTGCGTGATATGATGAGACATGGAAAAGTTTTCAAAGTAACTACATATGCTAATGTATAGCAAAATATATAATGAAATCAACTGTTGATCAGCCATGTGTATAAATGACAATTGATTCGAGCTAAGTCGTGTACAGTTGTCTCCAGTCAAGCCAACCAACCCTTTGCGGTTCACGAGTGAGAAGAAGTGAACTAATGATATTCGCGTAGTACTCGTGATTAATGGTAGCAGACTCACGGATTGCTCAAGCGAGATGAGTTCTGAAGAGGCATCCACTGCCCGTGAAATTAACTTTCGGCGCCTTTAGAAGCCCTGTCGGTTTGTTTTCAGAAGTGAAAGCGTTTTGCTTTTGTGACCCAATATTTCAAACGTTATTGGAAACGTTTGATTATTGCTCCCCATTCCGAAGAGATGGGATTCGTCTCGTTTGTAATTTATATAAAGGAGTTGCGAGGTCGTGACTCGATGCCGAGTGGGTAAGATTTATTTTGAACTACTTTCTAGTGAAAGTTTTATACTTTTGTGAAATAGTATCGTTCTTATAGAGCAAGGTTAGGAAACAAACAGCGCACTTCTGAATTTTCTCTGTGAAGCATTAGGCGTTTTGATTAAATTAAAAAACTAAAAAATACTAATCGAATTGACGATGTGTCCATCTCAAAGTAAAACAACTAATTTTGTTTTTAATTAACATCTTAAACTAATAGTTCCAAAGTTACAGACACAACAGGTCATTTATATTAACATTCTCTTAAGTGCTTCCATCTTGACTCTGGTAGTGCCTACACCTAATGTATTTAAGATCTTACATAATGTATCACACCGCTCAATGCTTTCAGCATTACTCAAACCTTAATCACTCACGATGTAAGATTAACGTTGATTTACTTGATAATTATTACAAATTAATCAGGTTTGATCAAAATTTTAGCTCGACTTATTGCACGTGGAATGTGAGTAATAAAAGCAATATTACACTATACTGTGCACTGCTATGTTTCCTGTAGATTTCATCAACCGTTATTAAATTTTATTTCGAATTGCCAGTGTAAATTGCTTTAGTTAAATAAGAATTGAAATAAAATTTATTCATAAGTTAAATTTATACAATCATTCAACCTAACCTAAGTATTAACACAGTTTTACAAACCACACAGTTAAGGAACGACTTTCATGTCAAACTATACCGCCGATGTGTAGATACTTACGCTGTTAGTAGTAAAAAGCGTTTTAAACGCGAAAAATAAAACGTGATTATTGCGAATTTTATATTTTATAAATAGGTTTAGAGAAGCTTTATTTACTCATAAGAACAATACAGTTCACTTAAAATGAGCTTACATACTATAATTCCTTAAAATTAAACATTTCAGCATGACCGTTGGAGATTTGTTGAAGTTACACAGTGTTATGAATGTGTTGTTTCAATTTGGTTTTAAATACACTGAGAGACTCACAATCTTTCACATTATTTGGTAATTCATTATAAATCCGAGCCCCCTCATACATTATACTACTTTTACCGTAGCCTGTTCTATTTTTACGCAGTTTTAACTTATTTGTATTTCTTAAGCAGTGTTTGAATTTTCGTTGTGTGAAAGAGATGTCTGAATGTATTTTATTTGTTAGGATCTTTTTTACGAAAATGCATGTTGAGTATGTGTATAGCTGTCTTATGTTGAAGAGTTCTACTTTCTTGTATAGTAATTGGGTGTTCATTCTGTAGTCATATTTGAATAGGGTCTTTATTGATTTGTTTTGAGATCTTTGTAATTTTTGTAGATTTGTTTTGGCAGCAGTTCCCCATATTTCGATTAAATAATCTAAGTGTGATTTTATTAACGAGTTATATATTGTCAAGCGAGCTTTGTGAGGGATGCATGATGAAATTCTTCGTAGTATACCTGTAACTGAGGACAACTTAGATTGCACATGTTTTATATGACCTTTCCAGCTTAATTTGTCATCTAAGTATAGCCCAAAATACGAAGTTGAAACAGAGATGCACAGAAAAACCAGAAAAAGAGACCTGCGCTGGGAATTGAACCCAGGTCCTCAGCATTCCGTGCTGCGTGCTATACCGCTACACCACTACTGGACAGGAGTACATACACGAATTTTTCCTATGCACCACATATCTCAGCTTGTTTTGTTTCTTATTTAGTCACTAGCAGCGACACTAGCAACATCTATGCTTACTTATTAATTTGTTTGCTTTATAACGACATCTGTTGTCCGGGTGAGCGGTTAGTAAAGTTCCGATGGGTTGCTGAAAGTTTCTCGATGAGGACTAAAGCATATATGCCGCTAGTGTCGCTGCTTAAGTGACTATATAAGAAACAAAACAAATTGAGATTATGTGGTGCATAGGAAAAATTCCAGTCCAGTGGTCTCTTTTTTTGGTTTTTCTATGCATCTATGTTTCAGTTTGTATTTTCGATGTGGATTTTACGGGATGGCCGTAATAGTAGCAAAATTTGGAGTTTATAAAGATACAAAAAGATTCCAAAAACCAATCTTAAATACGAAGTTATTCGAGAAAATACGATGGCAAAACATTATTCACTATATTTCTGTACTTGCCTTTGAAGTATTAGGTTATTACTGTACTAAATTATTGTTGCTTTTACGACCGATAATCGTCATAAACGATGGTTTTATTTCTAAATCGTCGCGGCAACTTACTATGGTAATCACGATTGAATTGTTTTGCCTATAAAAAATATGGCCCAAAGTTTATGTAGTATCACGCATAAAATACAGCCAGCGTTTTGCATACTGAAACAATGATTGTTGTTGTTGGTTATAATGCACGAATTATAATACAGATACGTTTTGAACGCAGGAGTCGTGAAATATGCCTCTATTGGCGTATGCAAGTGATTAAGGTTTTTGCGAGGATTGTCGTGAGCCCTGGTAGTCCAGTTGATAGGACTCTTAGAGTCTGTTTCACCACTAGCCGTCTTTATTTATTCGGATAAAACAGACAAAGACGGCATCACTGATATCCGTCGCTTAAAGTTAGTCGACACGTGGTGAAACAGGCTCTTAGAGCGTATAGCCCGGTGATGCGGGTTATAACATCTGGTAGCATGGCGAACGGTTTTACTACTCTGAATATGAACTCTGGTTAAGTTTGAAGTCAATGTCTAGTGTGGTATATTTTTTTTATGGTATAGGGGCAAACGAGCAGACGGATGGCCTGATGGTAAACATTGTGTGTGTTCTTACAGTGTGAAGGTGGAGGAGCTTTATGGACACACTTTTGTTGCATAGAAGTAGCTATACAGATTCGTGGGTGAGCAGATAAGAGGAATTGTATTTTGTTAATTTTACACAAAAGTCGTTTTCATTAAAAAAATCATAAATTCTTTGTATTATCCTTATACCAACTTATTATTAAATTGAAAGTTTAAAAAAAGTAAATCACACAGTTGCAACCAACATGTTGAATGAATGCATATCGGTAATTGTGCTACCCGGTAGTGCGTCTACTCTCACCGGGGGATGGGTGATCCAACCACTAATGGATCGACAACGTGCGTCATGCTCTATGTCAATAAATGCTTTGGCTTTTAATGCTCCCTTTGTTGAAGTAGGCCAATTACTACCTATCGGCGATGGCAATTATTGGTCAGACGATGCATTGGCTTTTCCACGCGACGTCAAATTATTTTAGAAAATACCGGCTAAGTGCTTGTTAGGTAACGCGCAGTGTAGGGTTCCGTACTAAGATGTAGCAAATTTTCAAAAATATTTTTTCCGAGACTATTAAGTACTCGGTAACTAAAAAAATCAACTTAGCCGTGATACTTTTCATTTATTTGAAATTCTTTGTATTTTTTTTTTAATAAAAATTAGGCTTACGTTTGGCCTCAATCTCGCTTGATGGAAGGCGAAGATGAGGCCTAAAATGATACGCGTTTGCTTAGAAGATGTCTGCTCACTTTGATCCTAAAGATGTCCAGATTATAGCGTAACTACTACATCAACGAATTTTCTAGATTTTTTTTCAGATAATACGCTTTATATACAGAGGGAGAAACACTGCCTCCAAGATAAATCGCCAAATAGTCTTTGCAAACCTATAATTTTTTTGAATAGGTACCTATACAACATTCCAATATAATACATATATACAATAAATTATGGGGATATTATAAGTATGAATTATATTTTTGAACAATTAATTGTATCATATTGAAGAATTTGGATACCTACCTTATATTTAACTAAAGGAATTCTCGCATACGGCCAGTTTAATTGTACCATTCCCCATTAAAACAAGATAACAATTTCACACTGCTGCCTTATTATTATAATATTTTCCGGTTACACTGGAATTTTGTACATTTCCGGGAAAACTGTACCAAAAAGCGCACCTGAAATAATACCGCGGAGAGTAAATGCTGGTAATTTTTATTTGCTTTCCATACTGCTACTGTGATTTCGGGATCAATATGTAAATGCATTCGTGAGTGCAGCGGGGCCGACGGGAGTGCATTTTGTCGTAGAGAGAACGCAGTCAGGCGTAGCGACCTACTGTCTCTGACTTCGCCGCCAGGCGTGAGTAATGTTGGGTTTTCTTTGGCGATAGCAAAACGTTTAAATTTTATGTTTCTGCTTCGCCATAAACTTGCAATGCTAAGCTTGAGTGATATAAAAAGTTAGCGTTGTGCAGGGAGTGATTCATATTTTTACGAGAAATATGCAGTGCGCGAATACTTAGATTTTGAATAGGGAAAAGTTTCTTTTTCTTACTTTTTGGCTGTCGATGGCTGATTAGCGCTAGTCCTTTGGCACTCGCCACTGCATGCAGGAAAAATGGCGTCTGTCAGCGTTTCACTTTTAAAATCGAGTTTACGGTAGGTACGGTTATCCACTTGATATTTGTATGATAGATAAAGTTAAACTGTACTGTATGTAGTAATCGTAATTAGTATGGGAACTAACATACCTACGTGCAGTGGAGCTACGGACTGACTTTAAAGCTCTAGTCTAGACCGTCGTACTGAAACCAGATTCCTTGAGATTTGTTAGTGCAAGGTACATTTATGTTCCAACGAATTGATGCTCAACAAAAAAACAAAAAACCACTTAAAACCGTAATGAGATTGTCAAGTCGTTTAAAAATTTAATCTTTATGAATCCGTGGAGTTAATTAGTATTGGGACAAACATTATGGATAAATCGTAGGACATTGTGTGTTAGACTGATTGGAGTGGCAGCATAGATGGAGTCAAGATTAGATGCAAGTAATTCAATTACCTAACTTGAAATTGAGTGGCTTATGAACGCGATCCTACGCTTCAGACTTTTAACCACGGCCGCTACAATGAAGCTATAACGTGGTTGTCATTTCAAACAGAGTACCTAATCAAGTGTCAAATGATTAGCAACAACCAATAACTCATTATACATAGCAATGGTAAAAAAAATAACAAAAATAGAGCCACTACAAAAAACTTTAAAATAATTGCTGGCTCGTAGAAAATTTTATTAACATTTTTTTAGTCGGGTCTATTTTTGCTAAGTAACAATAGTAGATTGTAGAAGATTGTACAAAAGCATAAAATGAGCCATTTTACCAATAACGTGCATATTTATAAATTATGTAGAGACGTTTTTGTTTGTGGCCGTTGACGCTTAAGTACCTTGATCTTAAGTTGGTGTTAGACGATGATTTTACTTTATGCACTAGAGGATAAAAAGTTATTTTAGATCCCCTTATAATACTATACCTAATACTTACCAACTTTACGAGCATGAGAAGTGAAAAAAATTTTTTGGAGTCGGTTTTATATTTTACTAGCTTTTACCCGCGGCTTCGCACGCGTAAACTAATAAAACGGGGATGTATTCGGTCCCTTAGTTATAAAACTATCCCGTGGAAATATCCGGATAAAAAGTAGCCTATGTGTTATTTCAGACGTTCAACTACCTACATACCAAATTTCATGAATCTAAGCCCAGCAGTTGTTATTTCGAGATTTTATCCATATTCCGTGGGAATATCGGGATAAAAAATAGCCTATGTATTATTTCAAAGGTCCAGCTACCTACACACCGAATTTCATGGCTCTAAGCACAGTGGTTGTTATTTCGAGATTTCATCCCTAGGTATCCCGTGGGAATATTGGATCAAAAAGTCGCTTATGTGTTATTCCAGACGGCTAACTACCTACATACCAAATTTCATGACTCTAAGCCCAGCGGTCATTATTTCAAGATTTTATCCCTATCCCGTGGGAATATCGGGTTAAAAAATAACATATGTAGTATTTCAGAGGTTCAGCTACCTATATACCGAATTTCATGGCTCTAGTCCCAGTGGTTGTTATTTTGAGATTTCATCCCTAGGTATCCCGTGGGAATATCGGGTTAAAAAGTCACCTATGAGTAATTCCAAACGTCCAACTACCTACATACTAAATTTCATGACTCCAAGCCCAGCGGTTGTTATTTCGAGATTTTATCCCTATCCCGTGGGAATATCGGGATAAAAAGTATTCTATGTTTTAATCCAGGTTAAAAACTAACTTTTTGCTAAATTTCATCCAAATCAGTCCAGCCGTTTTAGCGTGAAGAAGTAACAAACATACTTACTCACATCCTCACTCACTCACAAACTTTCACATTTATAATACTAGCTTTTACCCGCGGCTTCGCACGCGTAAACTAATCGGTCTGGTAGTTGTACTTGAAATTTTCGGGATTTTACCAAATTCCCCTGGAAATTTCCAAAATGTATATCGTGGTCTTCCTTCATTGACATTGTGTTGTGAATAGCTGTACAAAATTCAAGACTCTAAGCCCAGTGCTGAAATTTTAAAAATGTTCCCAATTCAAATCATTTATTCAGTAAATAGGCCGCAATGGGCACTTTTACTCGTAATTTTTTAAACTACCAGTGCTTTCGGAAAGACGATCATTGCCAAGAAGAATGCGCCGCAAGATACTTGGCAGAAAGTTTTTTTTTTTTTTCAAAATAGTTAAAAAGTACAGTACATATACCATTAAAGAAAAAAATATAAAATAATGATATTACAGGAACGTATGCGTATGCGTTCCCTTAGTTACAAAACTATCCCGTGGGAATATCCGGATAAAAAGTAGCGTATGGGTTATTCTAGACATTGAGCTACCTTCATCCCAAATTTCATGACTCTAAGCCCAGCGGTCATTATTTCAAGATTTTATCCCTATCCCATTGGAATATCGGGTTAAAAAATAGTCTATGTATTATTTCAGAGGTCCAGCTACCTACACACCGAATTTCATGGCTCTAAGCCCAGTGGTTGTTATTTCGAGATTTCATCCCTAGGTATCCCGTTGGAATATCGGGTCAAAAAGTCGCTTAAGTGTTATTCCAGACCTTCGGCTACCTACATACCAAATTTCATGACTCTAAGCCCAGTGGTTATTATTTCAAGATTTTATCCCTATCCCGTGGAAATATCTAAATAAAAAATAGTCTATGTGTTATTTCAGAGGTCCAGCTACCTACATACTAAATTTCATGGCTCTAAGCACAGCGGTTGTTATTTCTAGATTTTATCCCTAGGTATCCCGTAGGAATATCGGTTAAAAAAGTAGCCTATGTGTTATTCCAGACGGTCAACTACCTACATACTAAATTTCACGACTCTTAGCCCAGCGGTTATTATTTCAAGATTTTATCCCTATCCCGTGGGAATATCGAGATAAAAAAATAGCTTATGTGTTATTTCAGAGGTCCAGCTATCTACATACCGAATTTCATGGCTCTAAGCCCAGTGGTCGTTATTTCAAGATTTCTTCCCTAGGTATCCCGTGGGAATATTGGGTCAAAAAGTCGCTTATCTTATTCCAGACCTCCGGCTACCTACATACCAAATTTCATGACTCTAAGCTCAGTGGTTATTATTTCAAGATTTTATCCCTATCCCGTGGGAATATCGAGATAAAAAATAGCCTATGTGTTATTTCAGAGGTCCAGCTATCTACATACCGAATTTCATGGCTCTAAGCCCAGTGGTTGTTATTTCGAGATTTTGTCCCTAGGTATCCCGTGGGAATATTGGGTCAAAAAGTCGCTTATGCCTTATTCCAGACCTCCGGCTACCTACATACCAAATTTCATCACTCTAAGCCCAGCGGTTGTTATTTCGAGATTTTATCCCTATCCCGTGGGAATATCGGGATAAAAAGTAGCCTATGTTTTAATCCAGGTTATAAACTAACTTTTTGTCAAATTTCATCGAAATCCGTTCAGCCGTTTGAGCGTGAAGAAGTAACAAACATACTTACTCACATCCTCACTCACAAACTTTCACATTTATAATATTAGTAGGATTAGTAGGATTAAAAGTTTAAGTACTTTATTTCTTACTTTTTAGTGATTTCTTGCCAAAGTAGATCTCACAACGATCCCATTAAGCCCAAACGCGGCTAAGTTACGTTATTTATAAACGAGTTCTGTTTTTTGAAGTCTGTTAAAATACCAAAACCTTTTCCAAAATGCAACAAACTCTTTTCTGAAAACCGCATCAAAGTCGGTTCAGCCAAGCGCGAGATAATCGCGGATAAACGTACATGTATACATGCATACGTATGGGTCAAACTGAGAACCTCCTTTTTTTGAATTTGGTTAAAAAATAATAATCGTGAAAGCTTAAAACAAAAAATATTACAATTTTTTTAACACAAAACATCAAAGCTTATTTTTCTTCTAAGCCAAGATGATAAATAGTGGACAATCAATATCTATTACTGGATAGATGACGAGTACTAATATAGGTAGATTATATATGTTTTTTAGCGGCACATGCACAACTGACAAGTTATTTTTGTTTTTTTCTAAATTAGCCTTTACTACAAGCTATAGGCAGGCGCAGAACCGAAAAATGTGGAAAATGGCCAACCTCCGTCGCCAATAGGGATTTCGACGGGAATATTTTTCATTCCTTTTTTTATCTGCCCTGTTGCCACTTAAAAAGGTTTTTCAAGATTGGAAAACAAGTCCAAATCCAGCAATTTAGATGCATCTCGGTTGTTAGATACGTCACGGTGCGCCGACGATTTATCGCGCCGCCTGTGATAGGGCTGAGAGAAAAATGTGCCACACGTGCAAATAA
The DNA here is from genome assembly GCA_037349165.1 of Choristoneura rosaceana. NCBI lineage: Eukaryota > Metazoa > Arthropoda > Insecta > Lepidoptera > Tortricidae > Choristoneura > Choristoneura rosaceana. The sequence continues at coordinate 9,289,482 of JAZBNJ010000026.1, forward strand.
TAGCGTTCATTAGGTATGAAGTATTTCTTTTTCTGTACACAGTCATGTTGCTGTTGTAACACGAAATCACATATATTTTTGCGGTACCAACCGATTAATTATCTCTTTACTTACTTTTTGTTCACCACCACATAATAAATGACTCTGAAAAAAAATGTTGCTAGGTAGGTACTTAGAGAAAATTTACAGACAAGCAATATGCGCCTACAGAGCGATCTGTTACAGACAATTTTTACATCGTAGGTATATCATCAAGCGGTGGCAGCCTAGTGGTTTGACCTATCGCCTCTCAAGCAGAGGGTCGTCAGTTCAAACCCCGGCTCGCACCTCTGAGTTTTTCGAAACCCATGTGCGGAATTAAATTTGAAATTTACCACGAGCTTTGCGGTGAAGGAAAACATCGTGAGGAAATCTGCACAAACCTGCGAAGCAATTCAATGGTGCGTGTGAAGTTCTAAATCCCAAGTGGGAACTATGGCCCAAGCCCTCTCATTCTGAGAGGAGGCCTGTGCCTAGCAGTGGGACATAGGTAGGTATATAGGCTAGGATGATGAGATATATCATTAAGTCGTCTTGGATTAACTACATATAACTGTTCTGGTAATATGGCGCTCCCGTGAGCCAAAGTTCGCATACTCTTCGCTATTCATACCGTATTTTGTCGAATTGTCATAATTTTTTTTTCCCACTGAAACATTAAATTTTTCAGATTTCTTAAATGTTAATCGTATAGAAAACTATAGGTTAGGTTAGGTTTATTTGATAACATTCTGAACAATTAGTTCAGAAAAAAATGAGTTATGAGTTACGACAAACGATCGTTCTGACAAACATTACATTCGGACTTTCAATAAGTAAATGAAATGAAATGAAATTCTTTATTTGCATTGAACGGGTTACATCATGTCAAGATCTTAATAAGTATTCGAGTCGATATGAACCCGTAAAAAGATTATGTACTTACTTACCAAACACTTCTTATTCAAACAGCAATGTTTGCGTTCTCTTAATATTCCATTAGGAACAGAAACACGGCTTGTAATTGAATAGTTGCATGTTCAGTGGTGCTAAAAGTATTGTCGTGGTCGGTAGTCGTAAGTTCGACTTAATTTTCGCAGGTAATGGCGGGGAAATCACGACCGATTCGGAAGCCATGTAATGACGATCGTTTCGCGTTAGTCCAACGAGACTTACGTTGTTTCATTCAGTATTAGAGATATTAATGTTGCACTAAAATTGTTTCTTCATACTAAATCACACATTAATTATCAATTCATTTTGTATAACAGCTTGAAAATTCGATACAAACTTTTGGAGCTCGTGATTCCTCCTGAATTAAATTATTTATTTATGTTAGTATCTTGATAAGTTTGTTCAACAACTACTAGAACACTGCGAGAACTACGAAACAGGAACCAACCAGTTGAAGTTTCACGTAACAAAATCACGAACTGACAAAACGGTTTGATAAGCGAAACTATCTAAAACAGACACAAACTAAGCAAATTACAGAGTCTACAAGTACATTAAAATTTAACCACTGCTTTTAAAGCTAACTGTTAGCAAAATTGAACTAAGTATACGGTGTCAAAATTTGTTGGTATGCGGTTGCAACACAAGCTGTGTTCACACAAGTTAAATACGACTTAGGGAAAGTTCTAGCGACATACCCAAGGAGACTAAGACGCTAGTTTTGGCTGCAAACGGCGAGGTTGCTTTGCTTTAAGTTACAGCATTCGGATATAACATATTGTGAAGTTTTTGGATACGTTAAGTAGGTAGCTACATTCTAAACTCAATCTGAACAGAAGCGCCACTCTTAAACAAATATATACCTATGTTTTTCAATGGACTCAACATTTCATTTTAAAGCTCAAGTTATTGTTCTATTTAGATACTCGTAAATTATAACAGAAATACCAATATAGCCGTGAAATGTCAGCAATTAATAAAAAGCATTTTTGGTCGTCTGTTATTTTAATAACCTTATGTCCCTCGAATAACATCGAAAATATAATTCGATAAATTTTTCTCCGTTTTGAGACGGTATTAAAAATACTTACTTGGTTTCTTTGCACGTCTAAATACCATCCGTCTTTTTTGTCTCGCCCGATGATATTTTTCGGCTGAATATTTCTGGCTATACATTCGGTCTTTTTATCGTTTTCAATAATATTATCTCAGGAAGCATTTTGTGCTCGCAATTTTCTCGCGACCGAATCCTAAAATCAATTTACTAAGCTCATTCAGCATTTGTGTAGGATTTTGGCCCTTCTTCATTAAGCTAAGGTAAGAATCTCTCTGTAAATATAAATATAGCAACTATACACTACACAAATTGCTGAACTAAATCAGTAAAAATAATAAAATGAATCACGATAACTCTTAAAACACGGGCTTTGCGATTAAATGTATCTATATGTTCCCAAGCCAAACAACTAACAGTTTAAAGGAACCAGCTCAAGTAAATCTTTAGTTCTTGTAATATGACGACCTACGTACATTGGCACATTCCTCTGAGGCAGTCGAGCATATGAGATAGTATAATGGTGCTGGTGCCTTCAGGCTTCGGTTAATATTGAGTTGCTCCGAGATAAGGCTTGGGTGATCGTCACGTCTTCGTGTCACATCCAATGGCTGAATACTTAACTCAGTCTATGTTATGTTTGCCTAGTGACCACCTCCGTATCTTATTCAATGTGTTTATTGTATTGTAAAACTAACTCATGGCTTTAATAATTTACAAGAAAACCACTGTTACAAATGATATTTTGATAAATAAAATATGATTTTTTAATATTGGAATGTTTTTGTAATAGTTAAAGTCGATATTTTTCTTTTCTGCTCGATTGGGCAAATAAGACAGGTAGGTACAATCCGTGAGCTTTTAGAAAACCCTTCGGGTTTCGGGGGAAATCGGAAGAATTCGTTAGTAAAAAATGACAATTGTCTTTTTGACTCAGTAGCAATCCATCACGCGTAGAGTGCACTCGTTGTGTTTTCATTGATGTATATAGAGCAGTTAAAACCACCAATTGCATATATTTATTTAGGTAGTTTGTTATTTTTCGGAAATTGATTTCCATGGCGAGTCAACTTAAGCAGGGTATGTCTGTAAATAGCCAATCACTGGAAATTGATTACAATATATTTATAAATATTTTGTATATAAGTTGAATTTTTTAAGAAAAAAGTGGTCGTAAATATTTTAATAAGGTACTAGACCGTGGTATAGAAGCATCGGGGATTTCATAAGTGCATTAAAAAAAATATAAGACGAAAGCAGACTAAAAAAATTCATTTGACATACCCAAGAGAAGTAGATACAGTATAACAACAGCTCTATATAATTCCAAACAAAAGTACTGTGTTGAGGCGGGGTGTTCTCAATTTAAATTGACGATGGAAGAATTCGAAAATGCTGATTTTGTTTTATTTGTATCATGACAAAAAGTCATATTGTATTAAAATTAGAAAAAGATAAAGAAGCGTAATATTATTATAGTAAGGTTCATTTTGTACTGATGGTTATTCTTTACATAACTTTTTACGGTAACTTTGAAAAGTTTTGCAAGTTGATAACAGAACAGAACCGCATATCACGATCGTGTGTCATCGTCAATACCCGAAGCATGCTTCTAAAATCCGAAGGTTTTTTTAAGATCTCACGGACTGTACTGCTATTTTATTTTTAACCGCCTTAAAAGAAAGGAGGAGATTATCACTTCGGCTGTTTTGTTATTATTATATTTTTTACCTTTAAACTCCGTCATTTGTGAACCGATCTTTTTCGTTCATATTAGAATAAGTACCTCCAATTAGGATTTAAAAGCACTAAATAAGGATCTGATGACTGGATTTAAAGGAAATGGAGGAAACTGTTCAATTTTTTTTTATCAAATAGCTAGCAAATAAGCATAAGTATTTTTATTATTATTATTTATGAAAGAGGGGGCAAACGAGCGGACGGGTCACCTGATGGAGAGTGATCACCGTCGCCCATGGACACCCGCAACACGTTATATATTATTATTATTATATTGTAGGGACACCTACGGTAATCATTTAAATAAAACCCACCTTATTTAGTAGTACAATCACGAAGCAATTTATGCTCGTCGTATTGTATGAATATGGTGAAATGGAATGGGTAGTCCAGAATAATAACAAAGAATTTAAACGACTGCCAAAAACCATGAAAATATTTTTTTTACCGGTTTGAAGTCGATGCCTCAGCACGAGCCATCAGGAGTGATTGAAGCTCAATATTATACAGGTAGTATGTAGGTCAGGTAGACGACTATAGGTCCACTCCTGATAGCTCGTGCTGAGGCACCGACTTCTAACTGGTAAAAAACTGTTTTTGCGGTTTTTTGTACCTACTCGGTTAAATATTTTGTTATAAAATATTTTACTATTGCTGAAAACGCGACCGCACATAAATATGCATAAACAGCCAATGTTTATTTTTCCAGCGAAGTCAATAACGTAACTGTTCAAATAATGGATTATGGCAGAGATGGTGGTTTGAAATTTGGTTTTGGATTACATTTTACTGGAGCATAAACTAACTAACTACTAAACCCGATGCATACTTGAAAATCGTATACTCGCTGACGAAGAAAGTAACAAAAAATTATAACGGCATGGATTGTTGATCGATTGAAATACATACGATAACATTCCACCTATTCCTGTTATTATTACTGTTGCAACATTCTTAAACACTAATGAATACCAAAATAAAACTGACACAGAGCCAAGCACATATTTTCCATGAACAATGTGGTGGTGTCTGTCGTATGTTTTGGCAGACGGGGAAGCGCTTGTTACTATGTCTCGAAATGTTTAATGGCTTAATGGCTCTCTCACCAAAAAACTTCCTTATCAAAATAAATTATCTTACGGTATCCGATTGGAAAGCCTTTTTTCATATTGTCGAATTATATTTGTATTTTGTATTTACTTTGAAGCTTGTATTTAATAATGGCGTAAACCTGGATAGAGCTATTTTATTTAAATTAAAACGTACACGTTCCCTTTCCCAGCTTAAATTAATGAGCCATTGAAATACGCGTCTCTCAAAACGGCACTAAGCTTTAAATCCTGTTTGAGTTTGAGTCGTATTTAATGACTATTGAAATAACAAATGAATTTGTTATTTTTTGTTGTAGGTACTAGGTATTGTTATTTTAGACAAATTCTGTTTTCATATTGTAGATACCGCCATATAATTAAACATTTGAATATTCAACAAACTTGGTTTTTATACCTGTATAAAAAGGTAAAGTGTTTGCTTAGGCAGAATCGAAATACCTAAGGGTTTTATTTAAATTTGTGCTTCTTCAAACTTAGACTAAATAAAAAGTAAAAATGGAATTCTGCAAACAACAAAATGAGGCCGGAACAAAGTACTTACACCTCACCTTGCGCACGTGTACCATCAGCCACATAAGTGATCTATCAATTTTTAAACAAGTTCCTATCAAACGAACATGTCGCTAAAGTCAAACTTCTATTGACATTATTGCTTTATGACATACTAGCGATTTTCAACTTAAGGGTGGTTGACCAAATATTTGGCTGATGATACGAGTACCTATGTAGGTAGTTCTGCACTTGTGACAGTGTGCAGTGTAAGCAACATAGGTACCCACGGTGAGGCGTAGTTTTACCGGGATCACTTCCGGTTTCGCAGAACGTTCGTCTTTACCTTATTCTTATTTTCCCGGAACGGCGTACGCCAACATTTATTACCAATTAAGGTATTTTCGTAACTCAATACTCACTTGCGTTCTCAAATTAAAGTCATTGAGCTACGCTTCAATAGATTTAATTTCCGTCGGGCGTCGGGGTGGAATTAACAGGAGACCTACATGTTTATCATCGATCGTGTCCATTGTGAGCATTCAAATAGAACACAATTGTGGCATCAGGTATTTCCACGTTGGGCCCGAGATCGCACTAAATTGTGAAGGCGTTTTGGCCTCTCGCAATCGGCCGAGTCACCGGGGTGGAATTAAACGATTTATCGTAGTCACGGACTCCGATTTCTACGGAACCCTGTCACGGGTGGCAATATTGTTGTAACATGGGTTCATTCTAAATGTGTAATATCGTATTTGCACACCTTTATGCTACTACTGGGCCCCGTAATGGAAATACGATGCTCCCTATTATGTCCACGTTTATTTATCACGGAAGTTTGCGAGCAGGTACTTATTCAAATTAAGGTCAAGTATTTTTAATTTGAGAGACGAGAGAGTTATTTCAGGCTTTTATTTGGTTTCACCTGTCCCGTTGTCTGTCTGTCTGTCTGTAATCAAATCTTGCAAGTTGAATTCGACCAACTTCTAGTAGTTGGATTGACTTGAAATTTGGTATACTTATAATTAATACAATAATCTGGTAGTGACATCCTGATAGTCCGGCCAGGATCGTTTCCATAGGATGAAACTCTTCAACAGTTAATGGAACAAATGGATGCAAATGTAGTTTGGGTTACAAGACAAGTTCAATCAACATAAAGTACAATCAGCAAAAAAACTTTTATTAAAAACGTAATTTTTAACAAAAACTTTATTATAGGGCGTAGTATAATCGAAGCCTTTCTCCATTCTTATTTCGGGATAACATGGAGATATAACAAACTTCATATCAATAAATGACATGACAAGTTACATATTACTTTTCAATAAATCAGAAATTTGTTAAAATAGAGAAACATTAAACTAACACCAACTCTAAACCTGAGTGTCTCGCAACACAAGCCTGTCAACAAAAACGTTTCGGTAAATTATAATATAATACAAAGGCGTCTATTTATTTAGTGCCGCATTGAACACAACATTTCGCTATGTCGGCAATATGTAGGCATTTTCTCATTCAAATTATTATATTGCTGATTCAGAGCTACAAGCTTTTCGGCAGTCATATTTCAACGTGCCTCATTTCATGTGGGTCTCCGCTGGGACAATATATCAGGCTGAATTTATTTTCTTTTCCAACCTTCATAACTTCACTCCTTCGGCACAAAACATGATTATCTCTGAAATCTGTGTTTGTGGAATCAACACATTTGCGATTACCTTATGATGCCTAATTTTGTTTTACGAAAATTATGGTTTAAACGAGGCACCTATTAGCTATATTACTAATTTGCTTACATTTTTGCTATATTCTTTTAAATCTCTACCTTTTATACATATTATTATGTCCATAGTCGAGGAAATTGAATCGTGATCGTGCAGCGGGGTGAGACGTTTTTACAATCAATTTCGCTATGATTTCTTTGGCATATGTATGGAATCTCAATATGACATCAATACCACAAAGGTTCCTGATACAAGGAAGCATCGTTAACTGTAGAAAATTCGCCTTAAAATAAATCTTATCTCTAAGGTACATTTTCAAAACACACTTTTGTGTTTTGAACATGAAACTACTTAGACTTTTATGTTATTCAAAATTTAATCAATTGTGTTTTCAAGCCAATTAAGATTTACGGCGTGCATCACGTAGCGCATCATGTAGCAATGTTGTCCAAAGCAATTCTCAGGTTTTCAGTGGCTCAATGCGTGTTTGCCGGCTGGCGGGTATCAGTCCGCTCGGTATTCCCGACACGCGCCACGCTGCGGGAGACGAAACACAAATCCCTGGAGACGCAGAGAGAATCTGTTCGCAGCATACACCTTCATGCTCACCTTAGCCTTATTTATATGCATCTCAAGGAAAAATATGTGCATGATCCTATACGATACAAGAGTTCCACGGATATCTCGTCGTGCGTGTTGAAGTTGTGCTAGTTTTATCAGTTTGCAGCAAGAACGTGTTTACTTTGGTGATATACACTTTACTTTTTGTAAAGTTGTAGCTCGGAAAGTGTCAAAAATAATTAGAAACACATTTCAATTTAAAAGGATCACGTTAGCCAAGTTATGATTAATTGCTTCTTAGTGATAATATTTCATAGGTTTTTGACGTTATTGGTGAATTAATAATGCTTAAACACAATGATTACCTAATAAACAAAACGATGCAACGATTAAATGAACTTTAAACTACCAGTGAAAAAGTTAAAGGCTGCAAGATTACCTTCTCTGCCCACCAAAACGGTACTACAGCTATGTCTGCGTGACATCCTCCTTCTTTTACACATCTAAGAATATTATTATGTCACACAGTCTCAACTGCTTCAACTGTTTCAACATCTCATAAAACACTGACGCGGTTCGAACTATTTACTAGTTCATTGCCAAAGATTAGTAATTTAATCATGACCCGAATAAACATAACAACTTGGTCTTGGTTTTGGTCTAAGTTTTGCTTTGCATTATGAAAAAACTAGTATTATTCACAATCTATGCATATCACATAAGATTTTTTTTCTTTTAAATCCCAGAAAAAGGTTTCTTAGATAACCAAGTAAAATCCCTTTCAAGACTGCACAAGTACACGTCGATTGGCGTATTGAAGAGAGAAGCTCGTACGACTTTTCACGGTGATACGAGGAGAAAAATGCAGTTTCAATTTAGACGTGCTTGTACACAATCACTTTTCTACATCAGATTATTTTTGTGACCTGCATATCCTCTGGGTTTAAACTTGGAACGTGATGTGATGTCAAACCTGATAAAAGTAAACAAATGGATTTAAAGTTGGAAATTGGCCGTCTAAGAACGTTTTCCTACATGTATTGTTGAGACAGTATGCTTATGTAAATAAGGTCAATATTTTTAACAAATCAAACGGAGTATAATTTATTATTTGATAGATTATTTGTTCATTTAGATATTGACTTGAAAGTAGTTAGATATAACTACTTATATTATATATTTCGTTTATTAAATCCATACTAATATTATAAATGCGAAAGGGTGTTTGTTGTTTGTCCCTCTTTCACGCCGTAACGGAGCGACAGATCGACGTGATTTTTGGCATAGAGATAGTTTATGGGCCCAAGAGTGACATAGACTACTTTTAATTCCGGAAAAATTTACAGTTCTCGAGGGAACAGCGCGCGATAACCGAATACCACGCGGGCGGAGCCGCTGGTAAAAGCTAGTTAAGTACATGAATAATTATTGAATTCCATGCAATCGAAGTATGCTGACTTAGTCGTAGGCGGCACAGACAGATTCCAGCAAAAGAAAGAGTGTTAAAATCTCATCAAAAACCACTCTACATTAATTCATTAAAATGAAAATGTTTTATGCAAACTACGATGTTAAAGGTTCAAATTTCACCGTTGCCTCGAAAAAAAAAACGATTCACTCCAAACGGCTTTCACTTTTCACTCTTTGGTTAATATCCATTGCTTATTTTTCCCCTTCATAATGCCTCTGGGGATTCCGGTAGTATTCGTGATTTATGGCTTATGCAAAGAATGAGAGGATATTTTCTACACCATAATTCAAGCTAGTTGAGATTAGAGGCCGGCCGCGTATAGGATGATATTTCAATCTGTTTCGTACGCTTCTTTTTTATCCACACTTACTTATTTTACGATATATTCTTTATTCCTTTTTCTGCTAGGTTTGTATTCTATTATTTGAAAATGATTTATCTGATTTTGTTGGAATCTCTGATTTAAAGGAGAGTTTTTTTGTGTATCCAGTACATTTAAATAAAACATACACAGCGGTATTATAAAACCCACTAAGTTGCGGCGTTGCCCAAAAAGTTGAGCTCATCAATCTAATCGCTGAACAGCAATCTCGTTCCTGGGCGTATTGTTAAAACTTTCAACCCATCAACCGTCTGTCTAAATTAAACGTTTTCGTGTTGGAACGGTGTTAAGGATATTTGCCGCGCCTTACACCATAAACCATGAAATATCTACTAGGTACATGTTTTATTAGGTAGGTACAGAATATAACTATGTACTTACTTAATTATAATAATAAAATTCAGGAAGAATCAAAAGCTGCTTGAGCTACGTAAAGTAATTTCTTTTAAAATAACCTATTGCGCTGTTTTCAATTATGTATGATCAGATCAACGAAATGTTCGTGTTTTTATAACTGTCTTTAAGTAAATTTAATTTGAACTGATGGAATCAATGCGATAAAAATCCCGTTTTAACAATATTTTACACGAACCACAATGTTGATAAGTCACGTTGTCTTACGTTTCATAATGAATTATTTAAAATGCTTTGCTTGGAGATATTTTAGATTGATAAAAATGCTATATTATGATGTTTTTATTACTTTTCGTTAACATTATTGTTATCTAATAAATATTCTGGGCAAAATTTATAGATACATAAAGCTGTAGGTTCTAGGTAATCAAAATAAGGAAGATTTAAAAATACTCACATTGACACAAATTGGTGACAACCTGATTAGCCACTGTTTAGCCACACCACAATTTTCTAACTACGAGGTTTTGAATAAAGAAAAATACGGTGATGTAAATTAACGTTACTCATACAACTACTTTTTACATAATAATAGCTTATAATATAAGATTTATGCACAAATCAAGGTTAAACTTTATGACACTAAAGTATCCACGGACGGTTTGAAGCATTTTGGTTTTGGAAACCATGGTATCTTCGGACTGTCAAGTGGTTAGACAATACAACACGGAATTGGATTCTTTACTTTCTCTTTTCTTAAAATTACAATTTTTCACAGCCCGTTATAAATTTGAACACTGGTTAAAAATATTCGGGATTTTAAAAAAAACCTGAATATTTTAATGACCTATCTGACAAAACCCTACCCATGGTGTGTAATATTCACTATATCTATTTCACTTTACTTGTGGAGACGGTACCTACCTACCCTATTTTTTTAAATTTTACACTAAGTACAGATTTTTCATTCAGCCTGATTATTTGCTGCATCGATACTATCGATGATTCCGCCTATGTCGAGGTTGGAAAAGACACTATCAGTTCAGTGGTTGTTCAGCTTTTTTTTTTATTCGACTACAAATAGTATTTTTGTAGACTTCAGCTAGTTTGATAATGTTATTCGAAACTCGAAACAAAAGATTGGTTTTCTTTTTCTTTCTCATTTCAATCTTGAGGTACCTAAAATGAAGAAACCGACGAGTTCCGAGCAACATTAACATTCTAGTTGTACAACTTTGGCCGTATCGATGAGGAATAAATTAGGAACCGAGAAACATATTGTCAATCATATCATAATATAATTATGTGACAATATCTAACGTATTATCTGACACAATCATTTATTAAACTTCAAAGTATAGTAAACTTCACTATACGTAGTACTTATACGATATGATTTCAGTTTGTATTCGTATATCAAAGAGACTATAAAGTCCCGATGTTGTCTTTTGCATTGATTTAGTAACTGGATCCGTGGCATTCGTGTCGTATTACATTGTAGTGTACTGCGACTAAAGTTGAAGCAAGCAGTTTCCTTGTTATGCAATAGTGGCAACCAAAACGTAATATATTGAAAAGTTGTGAGGATTAAGTAATATGGCTACATGTTTATTTGAGGCATATTTTACTAACCTATCTATGTTACATACATGAACAAATTTTTTAGTATTTAAAATTGGTATCCGACCAGTCTGCGTTCATAATTTTAAATTTAATGTTTTAACAAAAATAAATAATTGAAACAAGTACAAAAAAAAAGTTACTAAAAAATCAAAATACATAGGTACTTAATGACAATTCTGTGAATTTCTGTAAAAAAAGGAATTTAAGGATTTACCACATAAATAAATTTATAGTTCAGTGGTTCTGTTTGAGCTTTCTGATTGTTTGAAATCGGTGCCTTAGCTTGGGAAAAGGGCACGCAAAAGAGGTATTTAGAACTATTTCTGTTTATTATTCGCTTTTTTAGTAATAGTAAGCGTTTTTTTAGTCGGTTCAATTTACGCCTGACTTACGGTAACATCAACCATCATCATCATCATCAGCCTACAGCAGTCCACTGCTGGACACAGGCATCTTCAGCCCCTCGCGCCCTACACTACGTTTTCCCGTCCGCGGTCTCCATTCGAGGACTCGTCTACTCCACCGTTCATCGATCCTGCGACAGGCGTGGCCAGCCCAACGCCACTTCAGCGAACTAATTCTCTGAGCAACGTCGGTGACTTTCGTTCTTTATCTGATAATGTGATTTCGGACTTACGGTAACGCCTCAATCAATCTATTAGAAAAATAGGTAGGAAAATAAAAAAACATGTTACGGATTGCAGTCTCATTTATTTTTTTCTCTTTTTGTATTTATTAAACTAAGATAGTTACATCAAACACACATTGCGTAACAACTTTGAATGGAAGATATGTACGTATTGAATCAGTGGCAGAATATTGTACAGGTAGGTTTGCTGCTAATTTCACCAACCCTTCACCTCGCATTCGAACTGAACGAATAACATTTATGTGATGCCATTCTATGCTCTTACTTGAACACATGACAAATATTTAAAATAATTACTAGATATTACAGCTCAATGTTAGTAGTGACTTCCTTTCTTTAACTGACACTAGGTATTGCTCAAAATTTCGACATTGAACAACAATTAAAAGAAACAGGTTCATCATAATATATTTAGGTATAACTATGCTGGAATTAAATATTGAAATTCGTCTATTCTTCACCTATTTCAACTGAAGGTACTTAAATAACAACATAATTCGTCAAAATAATTATATAGTGTAATTATGTATAAATAATAGGAAGCTTGTAATCCTGTAGGTTTATCGATACAAGTTGCGATTATGTTTTACAGCCGAGGGAAGGGTTGGCCTTAATATAATAATAAGCTACTAATGGGATATGTTTCGTCGATCACGAAGCATGTCTAACATGAATAAAACGTAACCCTAAAAAGTCATGCTGATAAATATTTATAATATTGTCATCTTTTTATTTTAATTAAATTTAGTATTTATAATACTTTACAATTTTCAAACTACATAATAATTAGTAAAAACCAATTCAATGAACATTTTTAAGTAATATTATTTCTTAGAAAAAAATATTTCCGATATAATAAATAAGACAAAAATAACATACTAGTAAAGTTAATCCAAGCAATATGACAAGGATTTAACTACTAATCGTTTGGTAGTATTAATGGAGAATATAACATTATTAGAATCAAAATAATATAAAGCGGCTTGTAAAAAAAAACCTAATCTAGTTATATACACATCTATATTACAAAATATCGTCAATCTTCAGAAGAACGAGAAATTATTGCGTAATGAATCTGAACTGAAAGCTAGATTTTTTTGGACTGACACAAATGAGACTTGTTTGATGTGGTTGTTCTATACAAATAGTTAATATTGTGTCGAAATAAAAAAAAACGTGTACAAATTTTTAGGTATAATTGGAATATAAAATGTAATATTATAGAAGCTATTTATTCTTAAGAGTTATTGTACAGCAAGAGCCTCCTTAAAAGTCCAAGATAGAGTTGGACTTACATTAAGTACGAATAAAGTAAATTAAAACAAAACTAGTTTATTCGTAAAAATTACATACATTATTTATATTGCTTATTGGAACAGCTACTGTACAAACTATGGCACTGTTTGTAATTACCTCACTTTCGTAATTTATTTCGATAGTGGAATGTTGCTTATCGGTAGAGTTAAAGTTCATAGACACACAGAGGATTGGAGGAATAACAAAATAGCAAAACTACTGGGCTTACTTAAACATGTAACTTAAAGATTAAACTCACTGTTGACAGTCATCAATTTCTAGGTAATCGTTATTTTAATTTTAACGTGTTTCTGGTCAAAATATACATTAATTTACGAGAAGAAACCAGGAGATGCAATATTTCATAAAATGTTAAACCTTTTCCTCGTTATCTTCTTTTAACTCACATTTATGCCTTTAAATTAAAAAAAAAAAATGTTAGCTAAGTCAACATCTCTTGGAATATAATTTATTATGTATGATGAAAAAAAAATGGATTTAAAATTGATTATTCGCGATAATTCTTTTAGTTCCTTTGCTTTCATACTAATAATTTGCCTTTTGGACTGCCAAAAGAACTACTGCGAATAATGCCTTAAAACATTCTGTAATTAAAACTCTGTATGTCGTAATTTCACAAGCTTAGTTAAAAATTAAATTCGTAAATAAAAGCTTTATGCGTAGTAATTGAATGGAATGTTATCATTAAAGCCCGTAAAAATTACCTACTTTGAATAAACATTTACAATTTTTAAATCTTACTACTACTGTATTATTATATTTTCAGCCCATGTTTTATCATTATTTCAAAAGAAACTATTATTTTAACCTAATCTATAACCTATTATAATATTTTTACTAAGTACCTAATAACAACAAATTATTAAGTTCAATATTCAGAAGGTACTTTTTGCACGTTCTGTTATCTGTTTTATACCTCTGATGTGTTTTCCGAGCACCGATTTGACGAAGGTAAAATTGATTTAATCCTATCATAAATCTAACTCTAAAATGTAACTTATTATGGCAACATATTATTTTGGTTACAGATATGAATACTCTTTTTTCTCTTAACAGAGATATGATTACACTTTTCCCTTGAGACTCTTCAACACACACACTACAAAAACAACTGCGAAAACGATATTGAAATTCCATAGGGCACGAGGGATTTATGACAGATACTCTATACCACTAGTCAACACAATATCTAGAAAATAATACTTGTTTCATCTCACAAATGTTCTTATTTATTTTCACAAGCAATTGAGTATCGTTTCTTGTTATGATATGATTTGTTCCAGTGTTAATTGCAATGCTGAATTGCTGTCATCGGTCGAATAGGTTTCGTAATGTCAATATGTCGTCCGTTAGCTTTAACACTGGACACACAGCCCCTGAGCCCCGTGTATAGGGCAGCCGGCAATCCCAAGGGCAGTGACGGGGATCCCCCTGTTAAAGAATAAAAATATATTATATTTTATGTCTCCAAGGACTTGTACATCCGAGTCAAAGTTCAAGGCTCTAGACAGAAAACACTATTCGAGTCCTAACTGTCCATTTGCAACATGAATAAATTTGTGGGAAAGCGTAAAGTAACTTTGAAGTGGGTAGTCATAAAAAGTTTATCTCTCCAGTTTAGTGGGAGTATTCTGCGAAATAGAGGGTTCTATCTGGCATGAGTTTATACGTACCAATCCATAGTTTTGGGTTGGATTTCGAAGGCACAAGCAACGACTGCGAGTACCCCCTAATGGGCGCCGCGTCATCCACCTGTAGCATGGCGAGTCGCTTTCTTCTCCGGACTGTCGCAGTATGCCATAAACCGTCATCCACACGGCTCTTGGATTCTATGCTCTGGAACCAGTCTTCGTGCGAAGGAGAACTGATCTCTTTAACGTCCGTATCCGTGTATATTAATTGTAATTTGCCTTCATTTAGGCCCAAGCCGATAAAGTCACGTGCTCGTATACCAATTTTTCTCCTCCATATTAAGAGACCGGAGTCGTTGTAGGTCCGAAATTTTATTTCATATCTAAAACCGCGGTCGCCGCGTCTCCTAAAATATTATTGGAGAATTAATTTCATAAAACAAATGTATCACATTTAGTTAAATTTTAAAAATATATCTGATTAAGATATTCTATTTAAATCTATCCTAATTCTATATTTTGTAGTTTGAAACATTACAAGTATTTCAGACTACAAAACTGTAAGTGTAGGTAATGGAATCTAATGGAAAAATTCACCAACTTTGTTGCTCATAAATTGAGCTAACTAAAAAAAATCAGTACCTAATTCCCTGTAGTATAACTAATCATAAGTACATTCTGTATTCTACTTAGTGAAAATATAATGTTAAATAAATATAATGTGTACTGATGAAATTCTCAAAAATACCCCATTTTATCATGCAGCAATTATTATCTTTACATAATATTTCTGTACTATCTATGTAACTATTTATTGATGTAAATCTGGAACATTTCATTAATAGAAAGTTACAGCATTCGAAATAAATATGGGCTATTTTTTGTCCCGCGAATATAAAAATTTCTCACGGGACGCAGTTGAAGTTGTGGGCTAGTATGAAACTAGTGTAACTATAAATAAGGTTACCTATTCTAAACACACTGTAGTGATGTTTTATGACTTATTATTAGGATTAATGTCTGCTGTCTCCTTCCAATGTTATCTTACATCATACAATCCTTCACCACGGTGACTGTTAGTACGAAAGCTAAAAATATAGAAACATGTTAGTGGTATTAATTGAAAAAGTATTTGTTAGACCATTTAAAAGACACGTAGTTTAATTTTTAGTTTTCCTTTTCGTTAATTCGCTTAAGCGAGGGAGTCTTTCTTGCGCTCTTAATAACTTTATTTTACTCTAAAGCAGTGGTTCCTAACCTTTTTCAGCCGCGGACCCTCAAGGAAATCAAGCATAATGCCTAGGACCCCTGATGAAAAAAAGGTGCAATTTTCGGACAATATTATTTTTGTTAATGCTCAAGTAAGATAGATGCGTATGGGGCCGCGGACCCCCAAACATATGCTCGCGGACCCCCAGGGGTCCGCGGACCACAGGTTAGGAAACAATGCTCTAAAGAACAAAACTTTGTTAGGTATTGATATTAAGTAAATTTATTACGATTTTGCAATAATTTGAATGCACTAGAGGCAGTAGAAGTAGGCAGAAAATACGTTAATCACAGCAATTGAACCGATAGAATATCATGATAGATTTGAGCTCGTTAACAAATATATTTTACCTGCGGTTGCCCCGGCTGCGATACGAGTAGTAGTTATTGCCATCAAACTTTACTGGGGCTCCGTCTTGTAACATTTCCACGTTGAGCTGAAGCTCACAGTTCCTCCCTTGGTATCCAACGGGACATATGCACTTGTATTCATTAAGAAGTGGCACACAGGATCCATTATTTTTGCATGGTGTTAAACCTACCGATGATACATGAGATGAAAACGTAACTTTTTACAAAACCAATCAATAACATTTTAGGTAGATAGGTATCCACAAAATATGTTAACTTAAAATAACTATCTAAAAATTAGTTTGGATAAGTTACTAACCAAATGTGGTGAAGTTAAAACTTAAAGTCGGCTTCGAAATGCACTTACCAATTCCACACGGCGGTCCATTGTATTTAGTCACACCGTTGGTAGCACAAGGCAGTCTGTCTTCTTCCTGTACTACGGCGCATTTTGCCGTGTCCTCGTTGTACAATGACAGTTGATTGCCGTTTATGAATACTTTTTGCACTGCGCCGATGAAGCTACTTATCACGCCAGACATTTTGTGCGGGCGGATGTAAGAGCTGAAATTTAGCAAGGATATTGAAAATAATGGTCAAATAAAATGCACTCTACTTTGTCTAGTTTTTTATCTATGCTTTAACTATCCCGATTCGAATTCCAAAACAATACTTTTGACTTTAATGACTCCATTTTAATATCATGACATGACAATTATTTATTAAAGCATTACAGTTAAAATGCTGTAAAATTCAGACATTACGTGTTATAAAATATTTGGACATTGACTGGTATAAATTAAGTAATACGAATATAATCGTTTTTTTTTTTTATTTAATATACAGTGTATAGTGTATTTACTCACGGCAAAGATCCTATAAAGAGTGGTAGCGTCAGTTCCAAGTGGGTCAGTGGTGGTGCCGACTCTCCCCTCTGCGTGGGATGGTGGTCTAGCTGAAGGCTGCCGTGTCGCCCCGCGCGCGTCGCTCGCGCTCGGTGCCAACGGCCTTTCTCGATCGGCACGGGAGACCTAACCCAGGGAAATTCAATCTAAAAGTCTTCCAAGTATCGCAATCAAAGTCAAAGTCAAAGAATACATCAAGTTAATTAAACAAGTTACATTCGGTAAGTTTTACTCTCTTAATTACTTTTTTGAGGTCGTTATCTTAAGAAACCTTTGCTACTTAATTGAACGTTCACTTACGTGATATTGGCTACGCCACTTCCCAAATTGTACCTAAACTGGAGATATCCATTAACCAAGTTAATCGCTATGAAATCCCCCTTGGCTTTATTAGACTGGCCGGTGTAAAGGAGCATCCCTGAGAGTCTGTTCGTTAAAAACCAGATTTCAATGCGGAACGTTTTCCCCAGCCCTTCAAGTGGCAGTAATTCGATGTAACTCGTCCCATTGAATTGGGGAAGCCACGGCTCTTGTATAATGTTTACATCTGTAAATAAATAGATTAGGCGATTATTATGTGCCATATTTGGTAAGGTTCTCTCAGGTAAAAAGTATATTGGATTATTGGAAAGTACCGTTGCTACAAGTATTTCCGTTGGAGCCAATTTCGCCTCCAAACAAACAACGGCACACGTGCCCGCCGTCGGGTCCGATGTCACACAATAGCCCCTCATCATATCCGCAGGGATTCGATTCACATGGATCTAATCTCTCGTCACAATTGGCTCCTTGAAATTCGATAGGGCAGATACAAGTATATTCGGTCGCCGATCCCTCCATAGATTTACACGTGGCCCCGTTCTTGCACGGCATACTCATACACGGATTAGATTGGCACTCCCGAACATTCTCCATGGACACGACTAATGGGTCCGGTCTTCCCAATTTCTTTGTCACTTGATGACGTATTATTCTTAAGTATTTCACGCACCCGACAAAGCCACTCCGGGTGCCAATATTATCGAAAACCCTGCACAAAGATATTTGTTATATAGCAATATTGCGTTTGATTGGTTTTTATGAAAGACAGAAGAATAATAAAGGAATTTCTTATTGTCGAAGCAGAGCAAAAGGTACGGACGTAATAATAGGTGAGATAGCAAACATACTTGGAGAAATTTGACGGTACACTGCCCACGTAGGTATCTTCGGCTAAATCTAGAGCTTTTAAATGCCCGCTGGATTGGCCTGCGACGTCCTCCATTTCATCAACTGATAAAATGCCATCGCGATGATATCTCTTTGCAGATACCTTGTGATATTCGTTTAACGTGATCTTTTCTAAGGATGTTAGTATTAACGCTCCATTTCCAAGATTGTACCTAAATTGAAAATGATTCATTAATTTTATTATAATTATTAACAACACAAATATCAAAAGTTAAAAACATCAGACGCAATAAATAAAGCTTACCTGAACTCTAAATATCCATTGACTAAAGCTAGTGACACAAAGTCCCCCGTTCCATCGCTTTTCTGCTGATTGTACAATATAACACCATTTTCTGTGAAAGCTTTAAATTCGATATCGATATTCAACTTGTGATACGCTTTCAACGGTTTTAGTCTTATGTAAGAATATCCGTCAAAGGAAGGCGTTTCTATGTAGGGCGTCAAGTTATCTTTGACGAGAGACTCGCAGTTCAAACCAGTGTACATCCCGGTACAAACACAAGTATAAGTGGAACCGGGTAGGTCAACACAAGTCCCCAAGTTATAACAAGGTTCCGATAGACAGGCACTGTATTCTTCCGTTGTTTCTTGAGTAATTTCTTCTGTAATAAAACATTTAATCTGTTTTATCTACCTTGTCTACTGGTATAAATACTATAAATATTCATAAAATAACGTAATATAGGTACACATCTTTCTGTGTATCCTATTTTACAAATGCGACAGCTGTATACAGCTACGCAGATAGTATATATTATTATTATCTATCTAAAAGCTAACGCGGTTACTTGTACAATTTGATTTGCCACTCCCCTACTATGGTATGCATGTTTTAATACAGAATTTAGAATAATATCCATAGAATAATTATGTCGGACTGAACTTCGTCGGATTAAACAAATATTTGCCGAAACCCGCAATGTGGGAAAGTAAGCGAATTATTATCTTCACCTAGTTGAGGCTCGTGGAATAGAGAATGATTAACTGATTCGTAAAATATGTTACGCTTAAGTAAGTGCTCTAATTTGAGTTTTTTCTAATTCGTTTTATGGAACTGTGTATTGATTTTCCTTCTACATTTCCTAGCGTTTCAAGCTTTTTGTAACAGTTTATCCATTACAAGCGTGATTTCGGTATCCAAGTGTTAGTTTATTTTTCTCTAGCAACCAACGTTTTAAAGAGCGGTAAACGAGGTTGTAAAACAAAAAAGAGGACGCGTCGAGTGAAGAGCGATACTTCGCACTTAATTGGCCTCGCACACGAGAATTTTTATTCAAAATAATAAAAAACAGGTTTAGTGCTGCAAATGTTTTGTTAAAAAGCAAGTTGAACTTATAAAGGCTTCTCGGAAGCGCAATGAGTTAGTACTGTAAAAGGAAATAAAGAAGCATATGTATGACATGCTATTTATAGGCCGTCATTATGTGCAACAAATAAAATTAAGCGGAGGGTGTAAATGGAGATTGATAACTACGTGAAAGTTAATTCGCACATTTTTACATCTCATACTTTTGTCAAGGAGATCGTAGTTAAATTTATTATTAAAAGGTTTCCACCCTGAGTTATGATTCAATTTGTTCGACTGTACTCATTTATGATAACTTTCCACTTACGTTGTCCTACTAGATTTAGCGAAATATATTTTATTGGAACCAATGACATGGTGAATGCACGCTTCCAACTGCAAATGGAGGCCTATGTCCAACCAGTGGATCCTACAGCTGATATGATGATGATGACATGGATTTACGCTTACCAATACAGCCCTTCCTATGTGCACTCTGCACATGTCCGACGCGGCAGACGCAGGCGCCGCGTGCGCACTTAGCGCCGGGCAGCGCGGCGCAGTCGCCGTCGTCGACGCACAAGTCTCCGAGCAAAGCGCCGACCGCGCCCACTGTGGCCGTCGTCGCTGTTTGTGAACCTAATATTAAATTAAACTGAAGATTTACAGTTTTTATGGTTAAAAGAAAGTGAATTAAAAGAGGTAGCCAGCTACCAGTTGAGTGATTATGTAGACAAGAAATTGAGATTAGGACTACCAAGAGGAGTACCGATTGAATCTATATTTATACGAGTATAATATGTAAACTTGTACATATATGCGAAGCATTCAATGGTGTGTGTGAAATTCCCAATCTGCAGTGAACCCGCGTGGGAACTACGGTCCCAGCTCTCTTATTCTAAGAGGAGACATATTATGCTCATCTATGAAGCGTAGATAAGCTGAGATAATTTGACAAAGCGCTTGTTTATTTTAATGATTCTTGGATTTTTCATGGTAGGATCGCAACCAATTTGAAAAGAATATTCGCATTGTTAAAACTACACAAATGCCTTTTTACAGACGAAAACGTGAAATTTGGAATACCTTCTGCTCTATCACAATAGTAACGGGACGAGTAACCCGCCAGAAGTTGACTAAAACCCAAGCATAACGAGCAGCCCGCCATTCGTTATCACATGCGTTGTGTGACTTGACAAGACTAATGAGAATGCTATTCTAGTCCCTTTCGTTTGCCAGACGTAGTCTACCATGAATAGCAGTCAATAGAAATCGAACCTTTCTCAAAACGGATTTTTTCGACATAACCTTAATTTCAACCTTGAGAAGACATTTTTTGTTTTACTTAAATATTATTTTTCTCGTGAACACGCATTTTACTTTATAGATAATAACTAGCGTAGGTACCTAATATAATAAATACTTTTGTTGCAGAAACTCTATTTTAAAATTTATGAAAATTTTATTATGCCGTGGTAAATTACAATGAGACAACAGGACAATTACCTACCGCGCAATTACATTATTTGAAAGGTGAGATAGGTAGAGCAAAATATGGAACCATTTTCTTGAATATTAACTTAATATTTTAATGTGATTTTTTAAAGATCGATTTATTTTTAGTACGTTACTAAATATCTAAGTTTGAGGGTACGCTCACGAGCGTGATCAAATTAATTAATATAAATTTTATAGACTTGAAAAAAATAAATGTTCATTGCTGTTCATCGTAACTGTTGTTGTAAGTGCTGTTGAACGTAAAATGTTTTAGGGGTACTACTTCGACCGACCAAGTTAGAGCACTCACCTTTAAACTTTTGTCCCAAAAGTGCACCCTCGAAATCACTAGGCGTCTCTTTCCTGGACCAATCGTATTTGTACTTGTCTGGATTGAGCAAGTGCCGGGTGGATTTTGAAGCAGCGCCGTCGTCTTGTTGCGTGAACTGTATGGGAGAGGACGGCCTTGGCGGGCCCGCGGTGCCAGCCACTTCAGACAACTTGCACGGACCAAACGCTTGTACTACAATATCCTCTTGCGTGCGACACGCTTGCAATTTCAGGTGACACTCTGATTCATAGGTCTTGCCTTCGCTCCCGCATACCTGTTGGTTTAGTTTGTATTAAATTCACTTTAAGTTACGTAACGTACAATACTGGCATTTTGTTACGAGGAAAATAGGTTCTTTGTATACAGGTAGGTGCACAACATAAAAGCTAAGCTTCCGTGTGACGATAGTTGTGGCAATTGAGTTATAGGTATAAAATTTGTAAGCACATTTAAACTTTCAGTTAAGTTTTGTTGCTGAACACAATTTGTTTACTTCTTTATTGTAGGTACACGTCGTTTACTAGCTGGCACTTGACACATGCCGTAAAATTTGTCCGCCCCTCTGGAAGGCCGCCAAACGAATAATTCGATATTTGCCGTAATAGTGCATCATAATAACGACATGTTTTACTTAAAATCATAACATTTCATTTGGAACTAAGCTCAGACGTAAACAATATATAATGTTTTAAGCTTTCGTGATTTTCGCTCGTAGTCAAAATAACACAAACGGGACTTATCACCCTAAAACACGCGAGTAATTTACCATGACGTTTCGACCACATTACAGTGGCCGTGGTCACGAGTAGACAGTGTGGGGTGTCAAGTCTGCCTAGTAACGCGAGTCCTTTGAACTACTCGCACTTGATCACAAAAAGTATCGGCACTCGTATCTCGAACTACCAGCACTTGGTAATTTTTATTCGTCACCCTATCACACCGACACACAAAACTAATAACGTCCGATCGTCCCGCTGAACATTTATCCCGACGCAGACACTTTTGTAATAGGATTCCACGAAGATGAAACCTTATATCTATCGTTCCGGTTGAAATTTTTCTGCTTTTTTAATTCAACCCCTTCACTTAGGTACCATAAGTATTTGAGTAGTTTTGGCCAGCAAACCTGAGCGCTCAGTGAATCTCACCGTCATCTATATATATAAAAGGCAAACCTGACTGGGTTATATATCAACGCACAGCCCAAACCGCTGGGCCTAGAAACTTGAAATTTGGTACAGAGGTTCTTTTTATGATGTAAGTGAGCACTAAGAAAGGATTTTTAGAAATTCATCCCCTAAGGGGGTGAAATGGGGGGGTGAAGCTTATTTGGAACTTTCTCATTTTTGGACTTAGAAGTATGAAAATAGGTGTATAAATTCTCGATTACCATTAAAAATTATCTGTGTAGGTGAAATGGATAAAATTTTCCCCTAAAGGGGTAAAATGGGGGGTAAAGTTTGTATGGAAATTTTTTAATTTCTGGACTTAGAAGTATGAAAATAGGTGTACAAGTTCTCGATTACAATTAAAAAATATCTGTGTAGGTGAAATGGATAAAATTTCCCTCTAAAGGGGTAAAAAAGCGCGCGATAACCGAATTCCACGCGGGCGAAGCCGCAGGCAAAAGCTAGTCAAATATAAAATGAATGAGCGTTTACTAGTCAAGCGTGTTCCTTTAGACCACATCTTCGCATATCAACAGGCGTAATTGTGGTCAAACGCAAGCCTATTTAGCATAAAGAAGTGAAATGGTATATCTAATATCTTACCAGCATATTAGTATCGCTATCGGGGCACGGTGCAGCCGCGCACTCGCAGAGCGCGCCGCCTGTTCTCTCCGTGCATACAGCCCCGAAATAGCACGACAGTTCTGAACACGACTGGGCCACACCACCGCTTTCAGCTGTATCAAACAACATGAAAAACATAAAACACGGCTATCATAGGTTGACGTGATATGAATTTGTCGAGTTTTATACTTAACACGTTTTCGTCTCACACACACAATTTAGTCCGGCTATAAGTCCTCAAAGTTGTAATATTAGCTGCTACGTTAACAGCAGTCGATACCGATTACTATAATATGCTACATTCAAGTAATTCAGTATCTTCTGTTTGTATCTTGTGTGTTTTTTAAAGAACGTATCTTTTTTTTTGACAAAGTTATGCACCTACATATTAGGTGAGTTTCAGGTCCCTAAACATAAACGTGTAATAGGTAATGTAACTTGCTAATTCTTCAGTCACTAACCTCATTTTTATCTTTAACTCAATAGGTACGGAAAGCCTGGATAAAGCAAGTATTTTACTAATATATTATATTGTGTGCTGTATTTGGCATCACGCGTATCTTGTAGCTCTAGTTGTTAACCGCTGAAACAGTATCTTTATGCCTGGTAAATCTCTTTTAGTTACTTCAATGAGCAACATTCAAATTACTGAATAATTGAGTTGCTTTGTAATTTCAGACAAAACCATTTATAGTATTTCTCGAGCTACTGAGATTGTGGCTCTTAACAGCTGCTTTGGACGCTAATTGGCTTTAACGTATAATTACAAAAGACGCTGAGTCTGACCCAAATTACACTATCTGCTAGTCTTACAAATAAAATCCAGTGAAATTAATACACGGTAGATTATTGTTCAACCACGTGACTGGCAAGCGGCGATGACCTCAAAGACAAAGAAAAGAAAGAAAAAAACTGAAAGATGAAAAGAAGATGATGAAGAGAGAAGAAAGATGATGAGGTCAAAATGAACAGACACCTTCTAGGCAAACGTGCACCATCTTGAGCCTCATCTTCGCCTTCCATCAAGCGAGATTAAGGCCAAACGTAAGCCTATTTTTTATAAAAAAAAAACCTGAACAGCTAAAATACACCCTATTATAATAAATTTTACCCTTGCTGCCTTTTAAAACGATCCTGACAAAGATAACATGAATTTAAATCAGTTTGGCCAAAATTACAAGCATGTTAAAGATTTAATTTGTTGAATCAGGCGTTATTTCGTGGAGGTCTATGCTAACTATAAACAATTACTTTGCTGACTTGCGACTTTTGAAGCTGTTATCATACTTAGTTCATTGTCAAAGATTTTCAAAATATAAGGAATGGGTTTAGAAAGAACCTCAACGAACTTATTATATTATTAGACTTAAAAAACTCCCGACTTTGTCACTTAAAAGATCAATATCTCCAAAACGGCTTAACGGATTTTGATGAAACATGTTTACGAACCATCGCTAGAAAACCTGCTATCAAATAAGAAAACCGCATTCAAATCGGTTCATCCGTTTAAGAGCTACGGTGCCACAGACAGACACATAAACACACAGACAAACACACATAGCGGTCAAACTTATACCACCCCCCTTTTTGCGTCAGGGGTTAAAAATAATAAACAAATTATTCAAATTTAAAAACTTGAAATTCAATTAGTAAAAGGATTATTTTTCTTTATAATAATTAACTGCTATAGTGAACTCACGGTCCGCACACCCGTTGGGTCCCAGGCGGCGGCGATGATCTGCGCACACGGTGCACTTCTGTCCCTGCACTCCCGCGCGGCACACGCACCTTCCCGTCATCTGCTCGCAATCCTCCCGCACCGATCCGAACGCCGAACACCCACATGCTAACAAACGATTAAGTTCACTCACCGAGACAAAATTTACTCCTCTTAATTAAAAGTAACTTTCATAAAATTTCGCTACTTAGTTTGACAGTTGTTTGGAGTCGTTAATTAATTATTTCGCAAAAGTTACGCTAAGACTTAAATACCAATAAGGTAAAAGTTTCGCTGGAGATATGATCGTAACATCATTATCAATATTTATGCGAATACCTATGTTAAGATTAGCTACATTTATATATTTTTCTGACGCTTTAAGGTGAGTATCGGAATATAGAATTTTGTGGTAGCCCAAAACAATGTTCATGGAACAATTGAAAAGCCACAAGGGCTGAAATAACTTTGACTAAGGTGTTAAATTTAATTTGTTGTGATTTACTTACGTATACAGCCGGTGTGTCCGGAGCCGATCCGCGGCAGCCCCCAGTAGCCGGGCTCGCAGCGGTCGCACTTGAGGCCACCGACGCCGGGCCGGCACACGCACTGCCCGCTCTCGTCGCATCGATCTGACACCGATCCCAGCCGGTTGCAACCGCAAGTCGAGCTCGAAATCGGACACCCCTCCTCATTAGGCCCCGACGCCGACGTCACGCCGTCCGAACAACACCCGTACCCCATCTCCAAACAATTCCCTTTCTTATCTTCGTACTGCTTTGAGTCGTCTGTATAAAGCCATGAAAATAACTGAAATCGCTGGTACGTGTTTGCGGTGTCAACAAATAAAATACAAGAATGTATAAGTCCAGGACAAAGGTTCAAAGCGGTAACAGCTAGCGTGATTGTACTCTATTTACCCGCAACGCCGAGGCCGTAAGTATGTTCACCCTGACAAATCACCAGACATAAATGCAGAAAAGCAATATAAACCAGTCAAATCTAACACTAAAAACTCTGAAAACGTAAAATGTAAAGCATTTTGGGTATGTTATTTGGAACCCCTAGAAGAGTATGAAACTACATTTTGTAATCAAAAAGAATTTGTACAGTCGAGTGCATAAACTTGTGAGTAAAATTTTGATCAAAAAATATCTGAACACGACTCTATTGTTAACAGCGTATTAGGTAGAAGCGTGTTCAGATATTTTTGATCAAATTTTTGCTCACATGTTTATGAAGTCGACTACATATACCTACTATAGGTACCTACTTAGTTCAATACGTGAAAACCCGAATAAAATCGTTTTTTTTTTTCAATTCCTTAAATTTTATTTATAAACTAAGAATTTGACATTTAGTTGTGTATAACATTATGAAAGTATATTAAATTAAAACGCTTTTCTAAGGTCTCTAAATAAAATAAAGAAATGTTGCTTAGATTACGTTTTCTTGGCTTATAAATTTTACTGGCTCATATTGATTTTTTTTATTACAACTAAAAATTAACTTTAAAGTTTAATTACACCGTTTTGAACTTAAATTAAATGTTGTTAAACGTACCTACTACACCTCTACTCTAGCACAATTTTTAAATTTTATTCTTGTTTTGATATTAGCTGAATATAGTGAAACACAAATTTAGAAAATTTGGAAAAAAATATATATTTTCAAAGCTATTCATTTCTCAAAAAACTATTTTATGAGCTCATACGCTTATACAAAGGATAATTTTTATTTCGGAATAATTTTATTCTCGCAAGTCTTCGTGTACTTTACAAAATACAAATCAATTGTGAGAATACTGACGAATGTATGTACTACAAATGTGAACTGCACTTTCTCCAATGAAATGACAAATTTAAATTCATCGGAATAATTTCCAAAATCACAAAAACGTGGCACGGTCTGTAGAACTAGGTATGATAAAAAAGTCAGGACTTGCGAGGTTAAAGTTTCCGGGGTCGCGCGATAAACGAATAAAAGCTTGTTAAACTTGTGTTTGGTTAACTTAAGATTCGTTTGTATTTATTTATCTGTTACTTTTGCCTTTTGTTTTTTTTTCTTTCATTTTTATAAATATAAGTAAATACATTTGTTAGAGGGTAACAGTCTAATTACATTATATTATATGCGTATAATTGGAATCTTACTTTTAGGACAACATCTTGCTGCAGTTAAGGTAATGTGGCAGTAGCTGCCGGCTGGGCAGTCCTGGCGATGAGGTCCATTACCGCAATCAATTTCAAGTCCCGTAGTAGGCTCGATCATAGCTTTACTATTACCACAAGGTCGCACTTCCATACCTGTAATTGTGAGTTTGTTTATAATAAACACTTACGATTCGTCAGTAGAAGTGATGTTATTAAATATTAGTGCACCCGAATGCCTCGTGTTAATAAAAGCATGCAACACACTAACCTTTGCACAAATCTAACGGCCGCAGTCTAAGTTCGAGTTGTTTTTGGCAGCCTTCTTTCCGCATCGCGCACAAACTAGGATAAAGTCTGAAGTCCGAAGCGCAGACGGGGAAATACTCGTCGTCCCGAGGACACTCGAAGAGGCAGGAGCAACGTGGGTACTGGTCAGCACCGAGTTCGCAACTTGCACCGAAGTCGCAGCGGATGTCGCGGCAGGCCGACGGATCCGCCGTGCCGCCCTGATCGGTCGCGCCCGAGGTATCCGTCGACCCTTCGTCCGCCTCGGTCGTGGTCACCGCGGTCGTAGCTACCCACCCAAATATTTGCGTGTTAGTCGAGCGATAAAGCGGAAAGTTAGTTAATTGATCGAGGATGGGTCGCTTTATTGGAATTACTGCTAACAACTGGGTTGATGACGGTCCATGGTAAATATTTTGACTGCGCCCACCCGTCAGTCTTAGAAAGATTTTAGTTGGTTAGCAAAGCAATAGTTGTAAACGCAAATAATTAAAAAAATGATATATATTACGTACTCATTGCAATTGGAGGCACAACAGCAAGCCTGTCCTTGCAGTCTCCATAAAAGATGACGTGAAGTGTGGCAGCTGGAGATAATTGGCAAGCCGATTTTTGAAGTTCACACTCATTGTAATAGGTCTGCATGTTGCTGCCACAGACTGGCTCGCGAACTGCACCAGTGCAGTCACTCGGGCAGATGCATTCGCCGGCCGCACAGCGAGCGCCAAAGGAGCATTGCACATTCTCACAGAGGGCTGTTGAAAAAAAAAGGTCTAACACACACACAGCCTGTCTAATAAATATTGACACACTAAAGGGTGAGTACGCCAAAACTTGAGCACACAAAAAATCTTAAATAACAATTATAACGATAAATAATCACATTATGCTCTCCTATGCTCTCCATATTTAATGACAAATTTAATAAACTTTAAAATAAAATTTCCTATTTAAGTTAGTGTTTGCACATTAAGCTATGTATCGAACTTTCCTACGCACGCGGCATATAAGACTTTGCATCCTCTCATTAGCAAACCTCTTCGTCGCCCAGGTTCATATTTTTTGCAGATCAGACACCGATTTTACTTCTACGCCTTTCTTTTTCAAAATCTTTTTCATAATACTCCAGTACTGTTCCAAAGGCCGCAGTTCTGGACTATTTGGCAGGTTAAGGTTACATACTATAGGTACCATCACAATCCCGTTTGAATTGTTCTTATCTGTCTTCTGTGTGCCCAAGTTTTGGCGTATTCAACCTTTAATCATTAAAAGCAAGACATAAACTGTTCAGTAAACATTACACCGTCGTAATATTGGTCATGATACTAAAAGATTTTATAGAACTTGCGTTCACAGGCTTAGTATGACTGATAAAACTCTCGGTCATTCTAAAAGTTACCCGATCAAAGGGTGACTCGGAAAGTAATGGTTGTTGCTGGATTAAATAAAATTCAACTTTAAGCACCTGATTAACCATTTTTAGGGTTCTGTGCCCAAAACGCCATCTTTAAACATTTATGGCGGATCAGAAATCAAATTTTAAAAACTATAATCCTCTGGCCCTGTGATATTATTCATGTTAAGAATCTACTAAAATGTGCTGAAGCTTTCCGGAAACAGATTTTACCTAAACATACTTAACATGCAAAGGAAATAAAAGAAAGAATATTAAAAAATCATTTAAGTGGGCTGCTCGACTACGCAGTAATTAGATAAATAGGCGTAGCGTAGGTAATGTTGTGCTATAGTGCTTATAATAACAGAAAATAACACATAATTACGCACTTATACAAAGTATTAATTTGATGTCGAATAACAAATTATTATACACCGTGTTATTTTCGATTTCCGTTCACTTTAAGGGGACAATCTACAAATCAAATGGAGTTTTTCTCTAAGGCACTACTTTCCTAACACTTGCTGTTTAAAAGTTTACCAAGAGTGAATATAATTAATAATTAGCAGTAAAACAGCGTAAAGGTCCTTAGTTTATTATGTTTTGTCAAAGTCCATAACTTATAAAAAAAATAACTCATTTAAATCCATGCAATCCATTTCAATCCATTTTTAATTCACACATCAAAATAAAGAAAAACAAAAAAGAGTTAGGTAAACATTGTGGACTTTTTGATGTTTTTTTTTTGGTGTCTTTTTTGTTAAGTTTTAGTGTGTGTATGTTTTGTTTTGTTTGTTAGTGTGTGTCACGCCAATGTCACTTGTCAAGTTAGTTTATTTTGCAATAAAAGTATTAACAATGACTTTGAAGCCATTATATATATAATGTAAGTAATATAACAACTCTTTATTGCACACAAACACGTGGTATGCTGTACAGAGAACACAGGTATACGAGTACAAGTCATTGAAATTTTCTAAGGTAAGCAATAAGCGGCCTTATCGCTTCATTATGTGCACGAAAAAAAGATTTGTACCTACTCTCGGAAAAAAATTTTTTTTTTTTTCAATTTGACGTTAATGTGTATTATCAGATAGTTCATATAAATGAACTGAGCCGTCTGCCGAAGTTAACGGAATTAAATAAAAACATGTTAAGTACAAAAAATGTGACTGAGGAATGATGATAATTACAAAACCTGCATGACATATATTATTTTCAATACTATGATTTTATTTCAACAATAGAAACGCGTTTCTTGTGAATACAGAACATATTCAGATTTGTTTCCTTGAAATAATAACAGTCATGTTCTTATAAGGTAGATTGGACACATAAAACTTTTAAGAAATCTATGTTTTAGCGAAAGTAGTGCTCAAGTTAGCTAAAATGTGGTTAAAGTTCTACGTTAGCCTACATAAGTACATACGAATAGGTACATAGTGTCAGCTCCGCCACAAACCCGAAGTGTACCTGAGTAGCTCGGGCTCGCGTCACATGAGGCGATTTCGTTAAGTTGGCTTCATTTCGTCCATACACCAACGACGGAGCACTTTAATCCGCTATCGATCCTTAATCCCTCTAGTACAAACGACCGAGTGAAGTTATTGTGTATGATTTTGAGCTAGAAAACTAATCAGTTCCTCTTGGCTACATTACGAATGAAGTGACATGCTCTGTACGCCACAAAAAACGAGTGACAAATCAACTTTATTTTCAATTCAGTTGCAAAAGGATTAATTTCGAATTGAATGCGGGTCATGTAGATAATTATAGATGACCATGACGCGTGAGGCATTCCATTGGATGTCACGATTGGATAACTGTGGCGGTCAGGAGAATAACTAAAAATCTGCTTTAGAAATTAAACAATAGATCTTTCATTATTTTCATGCTTGGTATCGTTCACCAACCCGTGTGGTGTCGGGTTAGAATTACACCTCTCCATTTCTTCCGTGGATGTCGGCGACAGGCTGGAAACATGTCACTATTGTAGCGTTTTTGTCAAACTTAAAACCTAAAACTGCTAAAAGTGGCTCCGAAGCGGTAACGTTTCGTGTGCTCTGCCTACCCCTTTTGGGAATACAGGCGTGATATTTGTGTGTTGTGTGTGTATCGTTCACCTACCTAAATTTTAAAGAAACTTAACATTGTTGCATTGTTTAATTTTATGACCCTAAGATTGCTTTGGTTAAGCATAAGTTTTAGTATTTATTTATATGTAACAGAATGAACGAGTTCATCAACATTTGAATTACATTAACCGTAATCGTTCAAACTTTCATAATAATGATATTTGAAGAAGATAAACACGGGCGTTAATTAATTACTCAAGTTCCAACGCTACTTTCAATTTATTCGCATCATTTCGTGTTGTAAAACATTTAGAAGTTAATGGCGTAATATCCTAAAAGGGGATAGAGCTGTTTCTAAGAAATTACCTGCAATATCCCTAATTAGCAAGTTAGTGGTCCCGTGTAAGTAGACTTATCTAATCGTGGATGTTTAATGTAGCTAGCAAACATTATTATAGTGCTGATAGCTCGAGCAAAGCTCGGTCGCCCAGGTACTGTTTATAAACAAATATTATAATATAAAAGTAGTAAGTTAATAATGTGATTGCTAAATTTTGTATTAAGCTTAAAATATTACGACTAAATTTAATGTAATGTAATTTATGAACTCGGACTAAATTCCGTTACAAAGTGTAGGTATAATAAAATATTAAGTCAAAAAGACGTAATTAACTCGTGTAATTTTAGTTAATTACCCTGCTTTCTTAAAACAACAATCGAAATCCTTTGGGCCTCGTGTTTTCCTTGTTTACTTCTAACCGGAAAAATCTAAATAGGTTTTCCCGATAACGTGATTAACGGTAAGGAGGAGGGATCTTTTAAAAAGTGCCCATTGAGATTGGAAAAAAATCTTGTGTTAAACCGGCATTACAGGGAGAAGAGGCTCGTTAAAAAGGTCAAAATTAGCTACTTGAACCCTTTTTGGCAGTATATATTTATGCCTCAGCAATTTATTACTTAGGTAACATTTTAAGTAACCATTATCATGTTTTTTGTTGAAATCTGTACTGATCCTATATAATATTTTCTTTTCTGTTTGAAAGTTGTTTGTTACAAAGGGAATGCGAATTTATTAATTTCTTTTTATCAAAAGAATGAAGCTTGGCCTGAAGAAAAATCTGTTTTTCTTTATTATAGAGCTTGTATATTTGATACAACTACAAACTTTAACGATAGTTAGTGAAGGCCCTAATAAATAAACACTCTTTATTATGTTTAAGTAAAAAAATGTGGCTTAGTATTTTTCTTATAAAATAAATTAGCACGCCATGTTTACTACGTGATACTACTTTGTTCCTTCAGAACGTCGCACATATTAACGTGACAGCTGTCACAGAACGCTTCTCTTTCGTATTAAATTATTGTATGATTTGTTGGTACGTATTTATTACATTGCTGCTCGAAAAAAATCTAAAATCAATTGCGAAAATTAACAGTTTGTTTTAATATCGACGTCTGGTTACAGTTTGTGGCTTTATCAACAATACGCGCTGTATAAAGTAGAATTTCGCAACGCTTACGTTAACTAGTTGTATAAAGCGCAGAAGTAGAGAAGTACGTGATAATTAATAATTAACTATTATTTATTTGGTATCTAGCTAACGATAACGTCAATAAACTGTCAAAAACAATACGAGTAAATCGTTTGTTTTGTACACCGGCAGCGATTCACGTAAATATTGTCGGATAGGTTGTCAGCCGATAATGGTTTCAAAGGGATCAGGCGGTCCTTTTGTTTTCAACTTGGAATAAGTTGTCAAGTCAGAAAGTGGATCTAGAGTTGCTAAAGTATTGATCTTTGATTTGGCGGTTCAAAACCAAGAGCAAGGAATTTAGAAAGTTTTGTTTTAAGTTAATTCTGTCTCCAGGCAAGTACCTGAATCCCAACAATATAAAGTAAGTATTACAGTTATGTTTTAGACTGAGATTCAGAAACAGCTTAGATGGCTTAAACATGCCTAACACAAGGCAGCTAAAAATTACTAAGAAATGCTACAATATTGTAGTAATTAATATTCTGGGTATATTTAGCATGACAAATCAAATAACCACTTTTAGAATGGAGCAAAGTATTAATGAGAGCCTGTATTTTTATTAAAGAGCGTAAGCTTACCGCAATCTCCTCTGTACGCAACCCGCAAGTTGGTCTGTTCGCGACACGCCGTCGAATCCAGCTCGCATTGTGACGAATAGGTTTGACCGTCGGTGCCGCACACCACTCCAGTATCCTATTGGGACAATACAAATTTTATTATTCAAATTACTTACTGAGTATTTAGTTTTGAGAAAATTATATAAGATCTAAAATTATTTTTGATACAGCGCGCACGATTTTTGCTCTACCTGTTGAAATTTGAAGAAAAATTATACCTACTATTATTCAAAAGATTTGAGTAAGTATACACACCAAATTAAAATTAAATATGAATTGATTGAACCACTGATCAGTAGTAAATTAAAAAAAGCAGACCATGTGCGTGTGGGACTTGCGCACCGAGGGTTCCGTACAAATTTGTATGGAAATAGATCGTTGATAGAGTCTCGAGGATTTTTTCCGTTTAACACAATGGAAAAAATAAACAAAAACAAAACAAAAATATTACTATTCAAGAATTCGAACTCGGAGCCTCATGCACCGTAGTCCACACGTGTACCACTATAACACCTTAAATTACGAAAAAAGTGTCGAAATAAACCATCGCTTTCGAATGTAATACAATTTAATAAAAAAAAAAATGTTTTTTGATGGAGCAACAAATTAGCGATTTTCGGATTTTTTTCTTTTTCAATGCTGTAAAACCTTCGTTCTTGCACAATTTCATGATTCTAGGTCTACGGGAAGTACCCTATTATAGGTTTTGATTCCACTTTGAAATGTATGAAAAATAAGGCTCAAATAGCGTAATGTAACGTTAGGCTACCTTGCTTGCAGGCTACCTTGGTTGCAACCCCCCAAGTAAAACCCTCGCCCTTTTTGTACTTGTCATAAAACCCGTGGTCGGTAAACGAGTCATTACGCGTACTAATTTTCTTGTCATGAAGCCCAAAGTCGGTAAATGAGTCAATGCCCGTACTAAAGCCATGCGCGCGCTGCTGCAAGACTACATGCGCAAGCACGTCTGGTGCGTGCTGCTGGAGGAGGAAGGCGGCGCTGCCAAGAGCGCACCCTAAGGTATCGCCAATTTTTGGAATAATTATAGTATTTCTTTCAGAAATATGAAATTTACGGCGGGCGGTACTAGAATTACGAACATCAACTCATTAAAGCCCCTCGACTTCGGGCTTCTAAAAGACTCTCGTTCGTAATTTCTTATTTACCGCCCTTAAGACAACCATAAAATAATAGTAGGTAGTTAACATAATTTACCTGTGTGTTCGTGCAATTGTGGTTGCATTGACACTGGGGACGACCGGTGTCGGCACTCACGGCGCAGTCTCCGCCGCCCTGGCACACGATGTCGGCACAAGACTCTGAACAAATAATTGAAAATTGTAATTTAACTAATAAACAATTCTCATACAGTAAATAATATTCATACTGTAATTTCTTCGTGCTTGTTTGATACATGGAATTGTGTCTGTTATTTAAATGCGCTCGACTGAGCCTGTTGCCCAGTTACGTTCAAAAGTATTCCCGCTTTTGTCGTAAGGAATAAATCAAATAGAATTTGTATGGACAAATTATTAAAATTTAAGCTTGATTAAATATTGCGAGCGAAATATTGAATAGTTTTTTTATAAAATAGAGGTTAGGTAAGGTATATTTATTTCAATTGAAAAATAAAAGTAGACAAGTAACAAAATGTTCTTTTAAATAATAATTCACTACTTCAAAATCACGAAACTTCGAAGAATTCAATTTCATGTAAGAGACCTTTTTCTAGTAAAAGTATTTACGTATAACAAGGTGCTTTAAGGTCTTTTCTTTCGTGCCCTCCAAAATATTGTTTCAATAATCAATATTCCGTTACTTTGAAATAATAAAATTAATCCTTAGTCGGCGTTCATCAATCCATGTCGGGTTCAATTTATCATTGGAGCTGTTTTAATCCGTTTAATTGACATTTCAGCTCGTTATGTAGGCGATAGATTCTGCGCAATTAATTACAGTCTCTCAGTAAACAGAATAAATGACCGGTGCTTTCCATGCGTCAGAGAAAACGTGCATTGCTTAATGAACGCAGAGAATCAGAATCATATCATGTTTCTATCACACATCATAGTATGCTATTGAACATAAAAACACATGAAATCAACAAACAACAAGATAATAAAATGTACAAAGGCGAACTTATCCCTTAAAAGATATTATTATTATTAGCATATTTCTCGAATCCATACTAATATTATAAATGCGAAAGTGTGTTTGTGTGTTTGTATGTTTGTCCCTCTTTCACGCCGTAACGGAGCGACGGGTCGACGTGATTTTTGGCATAGAGATAGTTTATGGGCCCGAGAGTGCCATAGGCTACTTTTTATCCCGGAAAAATACACAGTTCCCGAGGGAACAGCGCGCGATAACCGAATACCACGCGGGCGGAGCCGCGGGCAAAAGCTAGTACTTTATAAATAAAAAAAGGTGCAGGGAATAATAAACTTTAGCAAACTACAGAAAAAAATGTATTGTTATGACTTGATTTTCGCAGATTTTGTATTCATGTTATTTCGTATTGTAGACGTAGTTTGTTATATTACGTTTAGTTTTGTGGCAGCTGTAGCTCAGTAGGTACCATCAGACAAATAAGTTGTCTACCAATTTTCAAAGAAGTTCCTATAAAATTAATATGTCGCTAAAGTCCAACTTTCAAGTTGACAGACACGTCTTTTGGCATTATTGTTCTATGACATGCAAACGATTATAAACTCTAGGGTGATAGACCACATATACCTAGTGCCATCCACGGAGACGCGTGATCTTGTGAAAATTAGACATATTGACACTGTAATAAGAATCACGGCACGAGTCTACGTGAATGACTCTACCTATATTTGGCTGATGGTACATGAATACAAAATCTGTAAAAACCTAATCATAATTATTTTAATCACAAATAAGTATCTTCCAAGGTAAATTAAATAATTTGAAAATAACGATGAAATCCTTTTCAATTACTATAATCTACTTACGCCCTGCGAGTATCTTGAAGAATACGAAATATTGAAACAACATTTTCATGTAAAAGTGGCTTACGACAAAGGAATCTCGGGTGCCTTTTGATTGACGATTTTGTAAGAGGGAAAGATTTTCATCGCGGGAAATTAGAAGTTGGACAATTTCTCCCCGGAGGGAATTTTTAATATCCCTCGTGTATTAAGATTTACCTCCGCATTACCGGTGCGGCTACGTGACTCGAATAAAGGTTGACGAATTAATAAAACCTATTATTAGGGGTCCTTAATAGGAACCCCTCATAGTTTCACTACCGTCCGTTTGTCTGTGTAGAGTAAGTCATTTAAAGTCAAATCTAGTGGTAATAAATAGTACCGAATAAATCTGAAGGAAGACTATCACAACTAGGTAAGTACTAATAAATAATATAATAATAATAATAATATCCTCATGCACTCGCTGCAATATGTGCTGTGGTCTGTAACGCAGACTGGTGTCAATGTGGCATCACAGACTGCCGTGCGACGTACCAAGCGCCGGTTCGCAGCCAAAATAAGCGGGAGCAATGGTTTTAATACACTAGCAATACTTACGGCATGTTCCCGCGTATAGCACTCGCAGTTCTCCCTCCTTGATTCCCTCTTGGCACGCATGCATCCTCATCTTGCACTCGCTGCCATACGTGTTGTGGTCTGTAGCGCACACTGGCGCGAGTGTGGCGTCGCAGACTGGGCACGCGCATTGGGCCGCGCCGCTGCGCGACACGCACGCGCCGCCCCACGGGCAAGTTGCACGAGCGCAGGGATTTTCGTCGCCTGATGAAATAAACTATTCTAAGGATATTTTGAGAGAGGACAGATTGATTCCTGAAAAGGTTTTTCATCGGAATCTTTGATATAAGATGTACTTGCCCCATTGACGCGTACTATTTGTTAACAATATTTATCGACCAATGTACGGAAATATTGATATCAACTCTATTAAAAAAATCCTAAAAACACATTTACAAGTGGGCGTCCAGTCTCCTTCCAACTTGCTGATATATTCCGGATCAATTTAAATAGGACCTATTTATTATGCATTTTATCACGTGTATACACAAAGCACAAATATTGATGGGAGCAATCAACACACGCTTTCCCTTTGATAAGAGACATGGTATGTTGGTATCGCTCTTGCTCTAATATGCATTTGTAGCACGGAGTGAAAATTTTCGTTAGGCAACCCGAAGAGTGAGACAAACGTGACTTAGATACATATCTCTCCGGATGCAATAACCCGTAGTTAGTGTCCACGACTGTCATATTTTTCATCACCAATACAGCACACACAAATATCACGTCCTGTTTCAAACTAGCGGGTAAAATTAGATGCGTACACCCCGATTCCGTGTCAAAATAAAAAGTAGCTGATGTTTTACAACCGACATGTGTCTTGCTTTTGTAGCGTGATAGAGAATCTATCATATGTACACACACACACACCTTCAAACATTCGCACTTTTAGTATCAGTAAGATAAAGATAATATTCCTTATCCGGGTATTATCCCCTACTATTGGACAAAACCCTTCTGTGAACATCATTTTCTCCTCAGTTTATGCGGTTTCCGCCAATTTTCTTTAAGGTTCATCATCATCGTTCGTATTAGCCGTACGACATCCACTGTAGGACATGGGCCCCTGTAGGTATTCTTGAGGTTAATAATGATAAATTATAACGCTCTTACCACACGGCCCCATGTAAGCGGCTCTCACATCCCTGTTGTCGCGACACGCCGTTCTATCCAGCAAGCATGGGCTGTCGTAGGTCCGACCATCTGTGCCACAGACTGGTCGAACCACGGCTTCGCACTCTGGACCACAACCGCATACGGCAACACCGCGGGGGTCCAAAGAGCAATATTCGCGGACGCCACATTTTACTGAGTCACAAGGGTGTTGAGCTGTTGAACAAAAAATGACAATGCTATTTAATTGAGTTAATACTTTTTCTCAGTTTGAGGATTTTGCAGAGTTTTAATATGAAGTTAAATGTACCAATGCGAACCGGGATTGTTGAGCCACTCACCACTGTTCATAATTTGAGCGAGTTTTACTTAGGTACTTGCAGTGAATATTGTCATTAATAAAGCTGAATAGCATTACGCGGTCAAATTACAAACAGTGGCTTACCACTTTAATATGGCCACTAATCCATGTTAGTGACTGTACGCCTGCAAGTAATAGTCATTTTTGTTAATAATAATATTTTTTACCAACACAACAAAACCATACAGAAATGAAGTGACGCAAAATGGAAGTGAGATTCAGCGAAACCGACGTTTCCAACCACACTAAAACTAACTGATACCTAAACCTCACAAAAAACCTTGTACAAAACTTTTACATTCCATTTATACAAATCAAAATTTACACATTATAAAAATACCTAAATGTGTTATCGTAACAATATTCGTACTAGTCATTCGTAAAAAAATAAGTTTACAAAGATTATTTACTTAATTGACTGAACTTAAGTCGCGTAGGTAATTTTACGGAAAATCCTTGAAATCAGTTGAGTTCCGTGAAAGACTGAAGTAAGTAATTAATTTAAGATCATAAAATAGTCAATTTGATTTAAGCGACGACTATATAAATCAAGGAGAGCACTATAAAAAGATTTGGGTTGGATGACAATAATAATGCCGCGTAAGCAAATTTCTATTTCAATTTTCAGATCGACAGCAGTTTTATAACCTTCCTGAATATTCAAGCTCTTTAATTTTCTTGATCTTTTAAGTATAGACTTGAATTCAAAAGCTTGGAAAGTCATGATTATCTTATTATACTCTGTTTGTAAAAGACAGTTCTTGATGAATTAATAATTGACTTTCAAATTTGCTAATTCACTTATTTTACTTCGGTGGTTGTTTTGGTGTACCTACCTTTACTGTTGTTTTTAGGGTTCCGTTTTGAGACCAAAAAATGTATAACTTACATTATACCGTTTTTATAGGATAACTTCATTGTATTTCTGTTCGTACAATGTGCATATGTCTGTAGATTAAGACTAGAAAGATTCAAATTGAAATTAATATAAAATATCGAGTTTCTAAGTCAACGTGATCAACAGAAACAACTTTTGTCTTAAAGTGTATTATCATACATACAAAGACTGTAGGTATCAAATCTATACATAAGTTTAATTTGACCTATTGAATGGTGCAATAATTGCACAGGATATTTTGTGTTGCCC
Source organism: Choristoneura rosaceana (assembly GCA_037349165.1). Taxonomy (NCBI): domain Eukaryota; kingdom Metazoa; phylum Arthropoda; class Insecta; order Lepidoptera; family Tortricidae; genus Choristoneura; species Choristoneura rosaceana. Next base: position 9,329,199 of record JAZBNJ010000026.1, read on the forward strand.
TAAAGCTAATATTAGCTTCCTGTGCAATAGAAATATGGCACACATAACACAAATTAAAGAGAAATAAGGTTTTGGTAAAAAAATCATTTTTAATACAAGCTTTTTTTGCTGACTGTACTTTTTGTTGACTGTATTTTTATTGTCACCCAAATTACATTTGCATACCAAATTTCAAGTCGATGCCATTAACCGTTGAAGAGTTCCGTCCTGTGGAGACGTTCTTGGTCGGACTACCACAATGTCACTATTGGATTATTGTATTGTCACGCAATTTACATAAGTACACTTACCAAATTTAAAGTCAATCCAACTACAGAAAGTTGGTTTAATTTAACTTGCAAAATTTGATTACAGACAGACAAACAGACAACGGACAGATGATACTAAATAAAAGCCTGTAAAAAGCAAAAACGACAGATTTTCGTGTCTTATGCTAATAACAGGTATTTTTCGCCGACCGCTCAAAAATTTAAACTTATTGGCTTAGTCTGAAAAAATAGGTAGATATGATTAGGTTAGCTCTACATATGGACCATCGGTGAGCAAGTCCGTTTCGTAATTGACCGTTTTTTTAATGAGAAAAATAATTGAGCGCAAAAGTAAGAAAAAGAAAGTAAATCACTTATATTAATTTGTTTGCAACATAACGAAAAGAAACTCTTACAACGGACATTAAACAGGAAACAAAAGAAGCGAGAACCATGAATATTAACAATGATTCATATCTTCAAAACGTTACTAAAAACACAACAGTAATTTGGATCCTTATAAATTCTTATCTGCTTCATTGTGAGGAATTTACGCTTTTTTGGACATTTTTACTACTTTTCTGAAACAATATTTCTACAAAAAGAGAAGTTCAGTATGGCTGGCTCTTTGCAATTTCAAAGTGGTTTATTTAAGATTGAAGACTGAAGTTAAAAATCCAAAATTCGATTACTTTGCCGTTATTTACAAAATTAACGAGATACTGATATATTTTTAAAGGTTAATTGAGTGCCTAGGTAATGATTACAAATAGCCATTTAAAAAGAAACCAATAATACTGAGAATGCTATAATTTAAGATTTTTTCAACAATATATCACACAGACCTCCTTGGTATTTATCTATTTTAGTACTTTATATAAAACGTGTAACCGATAGTACTTACGGTAAGTAGTTAGATGTAGTTTAACTAAGTACTTTCAAAACAATCTAGTTAACTTAACTAGGTATCAACGGCGAGATATTTATTAATACACGCTGTAAATTTAAGTGTAAATTAGATTATGAGATAAATAAGTTTCCCGAGAAAATGTTCAGGGGACGTCATGTCCTGCTAATAATTTTACTACGAGTAAGTAATAAAACATTCCTAGAAAGTTTCATAATTTCATTTGAATATTCATTATTACGCACTTTATTGTTATACAAATAAGAACCCAAGTTAAATACAGAACTTTTACTGAAGTAAACCGTCCAGATTAGTTAGATGCCAAGAATACAGAAAATTTCTTTTCTTTTTACCTGAAGCACATTTTCCCCTGTAAGCAATCGTGAGCTGTTGTCGTATGCGACACGCCTCCCTCCGGAGCGCGCATTCACTGGGGTAGTCTTTATAGTCCGACCCGCAGAGTGCAGAGCCCGACCTCACAATCAGTTCGCAAGGCGGGCCGCATCTGCAGACGGGTGCGCGAGCCTCGTTGAGTTGGCAAACGCCACCATCCGCGCACTCATGCTCCGTGCAGGGATCTTAAACAAAAGTAAACGTACAAAGCATTATGATTTAACTAAGATTTTGCAATACACAATTCCTCTTATACTTCTTTCTATGATACTTGATGAAAAAGTTTGTTTTCCGAATTAAGGTTTCAAAGTCATCAAGATTCTCTTTAAAGTCGATATGACAAGCTGCCTTTATGAAATTTTCATTGAATAGGTCTGATGAAACACTTTTTTGTCGACTGTATTAATTCTAACGGTTGTCAGCTGAAACGCTCCGCGATGATTGCGAGCTGTCACATTTTTTGTGTCGAAAACAGGGTGATCGGTAATTTTGCGAACACTTGCTATTGCCGACCGTTCCTTACGCAGAGGAGTGATGAAACGTAAAAAATCCGAATGACAGTGCGGGCCAAAAAGGGAAAAGGGGTCTATATCTAGAAGGGAGGGAAAGTCCAAGCCGAAACAAGACGTAATTGAATAAAAGCACAAAAGCGAGCTAGTAAAGTAAACAGAACCTCACAAAGGACGTCGGAATGTGCGGGCATTCGGTCTTGAACAAATTTAGTTCAGATCGAATGCTCTGGGACAAGGTCTGTGAAAAGGGTTGGCGATTGTACGTTGTTGATGAAATGAAGCAGATTAAATTGCTTTTATGAAAAACTCATAGGAATTCGGATGTTTTGTTACGAAAACAACTTTAGGAAGTTTGCTTTTATGCGAGCCTCTTACCGGCTACATTAACGCCTCAAGCATCTACACGAATAATACTTTTATTTGACTTGGTTGTTTAGGCCAGACCTAAGGTAGATCGAAGTGCTCTTTTTCATAAAATATAGTCTACACACGCCACTAATGACGTAAGATACGCACGACAAAAACATAACACTACCTACACTACAGCAAAGATGAAAAATAATAAATATGAATGTCACGTATCACGCTTCTTTCAATAAGACACGCACGTCAGAAGGAGTGTCGCGTCACCTTTTCATGCACGTTTCCTACCTAGCCCGATTACATTCCGCCACTGCCGCGTCATCCGACAAACGGAATGAAATATTGACCACGTATTGTTATCCTTCACCTAATAAAGCTGACCTTTACAAATTCTTTTCAAGCCACGGAACACCCTCACCAACTCATTAGGAGGTAATTTTCCTCATTCGTAATAATTAATTTCCCTCATTAAAATGAGCCGGGTATCGCGAGGCTGTGTCACTGTTTGCACAGAAAATTGTTTCTTCAAATGGAAGCTTTTTAAAAACTTAATTTGTACCTCGAGAATGCTTCCACTTGAAGACTGCTTTATTACTTTATTGTTCCTTATTCGAGAGTAATAGCTGGTACCTATTATAAAGATGATTTTAAAACTTATAAAAATAATTAAAAAAACAAGTGTTTATTTACTTTGTTTAGTGGATTATTTTACCTACGCGAATAAGTAGGTACGTATCTAAATATTACTGATATATAATAATTACAATAAAAATAAATTAAAAATATTCTCTAATTATGTCACCAATCTATTTTTCAAAATGTCGAGAATGTGAATCTAGTTTTAAGTTAAGAATACAGCAATTTAAATTGAAGCTTTCCAATTATTATTATCACGTAACGGTTTTAAATCTCAATTAAAACACAGTCTGACCTTTTTAAAACAGCAAATCGGCACTGCTTTGAAAAAATCTCGTATCGTAGTTATTACATTTTATTTGAACAACACAAAGTATTTAAGAAAATTTTAACCGTGATCTAAAATAACTGTGTTACTTTACTCACCGCATTTTCCGTGATATTTAACAGTGATGTTTAACTGGTTGTCACAAGCATGTTTGTCCAAGTGACACACTGAAGAGTATTCTTTGCCGTCTGTGCCACAAACTGTTTTCCTCCTCTGACAACTCCGTGGACACCGGCATTCAGCTTGGCCATAATTGACGAGACATCGTGACCCCGAGGGGCAGGTCACGCCAGTACAAGGATCCCCTGCTTCTGTTAAAAATAAATTAGTATTTATAACTAGTCTATTTTTATTGACCGCTACGTGTATGCTACGCCACGTTAACTCCCCTCTACGGCGTAGCACCAGAGCGCAGCGTTCATCGTTTATGAAGTATTTAAATAGAGGCAAAGGAATATGAAAAGTCAAATAAAATTAATATTATAAATAGTAGTAGTGTAGATACTTAGAAAATACTTAGAAAACTATATTTATTATACTAAATCATACCTTTTCCTGCTTTAGGTTTAAAAGCATGGTGGCGCCTAGTTTCTCTTTTAATCGACGAAAAAAAATGGAGGTTCCCAACTCGACGCGTATATATTTTTTATTTATTTCTTTTCATTTTTTTTTTATTTCAAGCCTTTCCTTTTTTTCTTGTGTTTGTCAAACTGCACTTTAGTTGAACCTACATACGTTATACCTATTTTGGCCAAGTGTTAAGGTGTGGGGGTGATTGGGATGTTTCCACTACACACGAGATAAAGAGGACGTTGCCGGCTAGCCCTCAGGGTGCAGGTTCAACTCAGGCGCAGTTTGATAAGCACAAGAAAAAGAGGAAAAGTTCGACATAAAATCCATACTAATATTATTAATGAGAAAGTCTGTGTGTTTGTCGAAACAAAGCGACGGATCGACGTGATTTTTGGCATACAGATAGTTTATGGGCCAGAGAGTGACATAGGCTACTTTTTATCCCGGAAAAATGCACAGTTTCCCAGGGAACAACGCGCGATAACTGAATTCCACGGGGCGAAGCCGCAGGCAAAAGCTAGTAAATAAATAAAAATAATAGAAAAACAAAAACAATTCAAAGAAAAACTAAGCGTCACCATGCTTTTAATAAACCTAAAGCAGGAAAAGATATCGAATATAACAGACAAATTAAAATATTGTTGCACTCAAAAATTCAGACTATTTATTCATTATCAAAAAAAAATACAGAACTCGACGATAAAGAGGTTTACTATCGCTCTCACAAGTTTATCTTAGCCCTTATTTTCTCTAAGTAGCTATATATTTGACGAAATAAGCTGGCAGTAAGAACTTTGAAGAAGGATAATGGATAAGACTGCAACAGACAAATTAATGAAGTAACTGTAATTAATGAAACAAATAGAGATCTAACGCTGTCGTATTTAATTGCAGAGCAAACCATGTATAAATCGTTTTGTTAAAAAGTGGCCTTAATTAAACAACCACACGGAATTGTTACAAGCGTCACTCACCACATTCACCCTCATGCTTGACGCGTAAGTTGAGCCGTCGTTCGCAGGCCTCCTTTCGTAGGTAGCAATGGTTGCGGTACGTGCGCCCTGCGGTAGAGCAGACGGCGGCCGCCGAGGACGGACAAGTGACTGGGCACGCGCAGTGAGCCCGACCGTCTCCAAGAGACACACATTCCGCGCCCCAGCGGCAGAATGTCTTTTCACACGCTTCTGTAAAATAGAAAACGGTTAAATGTCATGCCAACTTAATGTTCTGAACAACAGCACACGTTTATGTATTAACCGCACTTGAGACTAATAAAAAGGAAAATTATCTGTAACTTTACAGATAATTTTAATCGTTTTCATTACTCTTAACCATAGTTTAGAAAAAAATTATGTATGTCCACGGACATCAAGTCAAGATTATTTCAGATTACAAGATCTTTGATAGACATACCGGTATCTAATTTTATGAAACTCCGCAAAGAATGACACAATTTCCAATTTTCTACCTGGGAAGTCCGGGTCGTGACTAAATTATTAAGAAGGACTAAAATATGATTTGAAAATCCGTTTTTGGCTTGGCATTGTGTTAGCCTGGGCTTCAGGGAATACCGATCTCGATCGCCTAGTTAAAATTCCAAGCAGATTGTTGGGCGTGAAGTCACACAGCGGTTTGGCAAAAGTTAATTCGCAATTTCTTCTCAATTCAAAGTTAGAAGTGGTGTCTGAAGACGAGTAAATGAAGCGTCTTTGAGATAGACACAAAAAAAACCATTCGGACTGCATACCACTTTATCATGCTTCGTAAAAAGAATGAAAAACGTTATCGATTCGAGTCACACAATAAGGCCCTGGACATAATGTATGTTCGATCCAGAACCATTTGCGTCGGGCAATTAGCCTCGGAATGGACATTGCCAAACAAATAACAATCGACAATACGAGTATTACACGGACGAAATAATTGAAATAATTGGCTGTAATTGGCTGTGGTTTTAAATAAAATATTACTTAAATACCAAGACTTTGGTCTTTCTAGTATTTCACCGACTCTCAATTTTAATTGATGTAGGTTGCTTCATAATAAACTCAATAACAATTATTTACGAATATAAAAATCGATTTTCTGAATATGATGTTAGAAGGACGACTTTAGTAATTGCCGAAGGAAAGGGCTCATACTATATTCTGCTCACCTCCGTCAAATTCTATCTGATCCTATCTATCTATGGAATAAGTAACGAAGGGTTCATTTTCTAAACAAGTTTCTCTCGCTTCGAGTTATTCAATATAATCTGAAATATTTCACATATAAAAACTTTTTTGGTAAAATAAAATAGCTCAGTGGGAAGAAATCTAGTTTGCAGGAAAAGATAACTAACTCGCAGTAAGGATACTCGTACAATAATAAGTACAGGGTTTATTTTTGAAAGACACTGATGTCAGTTGGAGAAAAAAAGCGATAGCACTACATGTTTAAACGCCTCTAGCTTCGAATATCTGTGATTTCGTTACAAATGCCTTGATGCGAAACATTAACCACTCGCAATGGAAGAGAAGGCGACAAATTGTGTTTATTATTACATTTGTCTTCGCTGAAAAAGAGGTCAGGCGTCAGGATTCAGCCGCGAACTCATTTCCTTGACTTTTATTTAAAGGCCGTAGACGAATCCGCTTAAAGAAAAGAAAGCAGTAGGAAATAACAATTTTGTAAGAGACAAATAAAATGTTAGAGCGCGCATCGCTGTAAGAGAAGCCCGAGATAAATGGAGACAGGAGGGGAGATAAAAATGATGGCGGATGCTTCGTGAATGGAAGAAAATTAGGAAATTCACCGCCGCGCTTTTTCAGGGCCGCTCGAGCTGTTTAAATTATATCTAAATATAAATTCGTACTTATGCGGGCCGAACATTCCAAAAGAGATAAGGGAGCAGCCGCCACATACGAGCGCTTATTAAATTCAATAAAGCTCACCAGCTACGGTTCTTTTATTTATACGGACGAACATTCCCAAATTAAACTTGTATTTTATCCTAACGTCTAATAAATGTTCGTCATCTTTTCATTCTAAATTTTTATAAATAAAAGAAAGTGATTCACTTGTTATCTAGCCATCGCATTTTAATAAAAGAATAAAAATGTAGAATAACAAGAAAAATGTATTTACGATAGCAACCGACGCAAACTCGACACCCTGTAAGCGACGCAACATTTAATTCACGCAACTAACATCGCGAGATGACGGATGTCAGGAGAAATAAGCCAAAAATAATAACACAACAACTGTACAGAAGGCGTCGAGTTTGCCCACGTAATGCGGGACGCGTCCTTGCGAGGCTCAGGACAAAGCAATTTTGTTGGCTCGAGACACCAGAGTTGGCATGTCACCCGCACCGCACACATGTGAACCGTTGATAAGATTCGTTTGTTTTACTACTGCTTCATGTACCTATATAATTACGTAAGATTAAATACATACTCAGTAACTGGAGAAGAAAAAATATATCAGCATGTTAGGTTTCATAGCTGAGCAGGTATTAGGTGATACACAGGTGCGTGTATTATTCTTGAAATCACCTTGTCTAATTCAGATAAAAATAAAAATTATCTACCCTATTTAATTTTAATCAAATCCAAGGCTGTGAATCTACCAAACGGCGTAGCTTGTTGAAAATGGATACATTTTTATATAGGTAGTTGAAAAATTTGGTATTCGACTTACTGAAGAAGTGAACTTTACAGGGTTATTTTTAGTTCTATTCGACATTTATTCGGTTTGGTGAGGTTTATATTATTAAACAATCATATTCGTAGAATGTTTACTTCTCATGAAAACCGAATTACATATATCGAATGTTATATGTACCTATTTATCATTACACAACCCCACCAAATAACCTGTGAGAAGTAGAGTTAAGCAGTATAAGGAGAAATATAAGACAGCCGCGCTAAGTGAAGCTAGGAAATAAAAGTAACTCATTGGTAAATTTTCCTCGCGCATCGTTTAGTTTAATTACCCCAGAAAAGCCGGAAGAAAAGTAAAAAAAAAATATTTTACGAGTACTTACGGAAATCGGAAAATACGCATACAAATAAGCCCAAAATAAGGTGCTTAATTTAATCTCAGCCGTGAGTAGCCGAGCGGTTTAGTCTATGGCCTATCGCCTCTCAAGTAGAGGATCGTGGGTTCGATTTCGGAGTCACACATCGTATCACATATCTTAAATTTACCATGACCTTGAAGGTGAATGAAAACATTGTGCAGGTTTTCGCACACAACTAGGAAGAAATGTGTGTGTGTGTGATGTTCCCAATCCGCATTGGGCTCTCGTTGAAACTACGGCTCAAGCCCTCTCGTTCTAAGAGGAAGCCTTTGCCCTGAAGTGGGACGTATACAGGCCGAGATGATGATGATGATGTAATCTAAAAAATTAACCGTCCCACTTTTAAAAAGTTTGTAAAAATATTTGAACGTATCATGCTATACCTAACGTACGTATCATGCTATACCTAAAAACTTAAAGCAATCTCAAGGGAAATGAGTATAGTACCTAGTTTAAGTCCCGAGGTAGAACTTAAGATAAATCGTTTTTATCCTGCGAAATTGTATAATTCCCGCCATAAATTGATAGACGAATTCTTCGCAGACGAAACCGCTGACAACAGCCTGTTATTAAATATTGAATGCAACAAAAGTGCCAGATGCTCGCTCTAACGTAGTAACCAAAAGTACCTATATAGATACAACTAAACTAAATTTTATTATGGCCCCTGTGGCATGATGCCCAGAAAGCTGGCAGCATTATCCCTGTGAATCGCAATCCTTATATAAGTAGTAGGCAAGAATGTAAACCATCCTTTCACAATGTCCTTATCCTAAGAATCAGAATCGAAAATAACTTAGACAACCAGATGGCCTAGTGGTTAGTGACCCTGACTATGAAGCTTGAGGTCCTGGGTTCGATTCCCGTGTCGGGACAGATATTTGTATGAAAATTACGAATGTTTGTTCTCGGGTCTTGGGTGTTTAATATGTATTTAAGTGTGTATCTATCTATATAATTAATTATGTTTATCCGTTGCTTAGTACCCTTAACACAAGCTTTGATAAGCTTACTTTGGGACTAGGTCAATTGGTGTGAATTGTCCCGTGAAATTCAGTTATTTATTTATTACTTTTTATTGTACCAATAAATACTATTCATTTTTATTTATGTTATTAAAACAGGACGTGTTACGTAATGTTGAATAGCATATTTTAACACTGGTTTTTACACGCGGCTTCTCACACGTAAATCATGAGATCCAGCAGCTGAATTGATATTCCGGAATTTTACTAAATTCCCGTTGGAATTTCCAAAAAATATTGTTCAGTTATGCAACACCTAATTAAAAATACCCTTTCACTTGCTAGCTATAATTACTAACATAGTCAAAAGGAAAATACTAACTTAATGTGGATCAAGCTGTGTGAATTAGTAACATAATATATGCTTGTTAACGGATAAGAAGTACCTAGCCTATGTGTTATTTTAGATGTAGACGACTATCTACACACCCAATTTCATTCAAATCCGTCCAGCTGTTTTACCATCAAGGAGTAACAAACAAACACACACACATATTACTCACAAACTTTCGTATTATTTACTGCTTAATGTATTTACTGTATGAGGGAATGTAATTTGCTTACCCTCTGGAGCGGGGGGTCTCGGTTGATAGTGTAAATCTGAAACAAACAAATTCATCACTTAGTAAACTATGCATTTCTTTTTGAATTTCGTTTTAAACGATTCTAGTTAAGATCTAGTGGGAGTAAGGCTTATATGCGACTACAATTGTAGTTGAATATCAAGTTTTATCTAAACGCGCGGTAGCGTGTCAAGCCAAGTTCAAGCTAAGAATTAAAAAAAAAAAAAATTGGCGAGCAGCACCGTGTGTAAGTAATCATATTTACTCAATGATACAAACATTAAAATGTAAATCCACAAAGCTTATAAGGCCCTCACTAATATATTTGCAAACAATTATTATCCATTTGATAACAACAGCAATAAATATTGGGTTGAAATATTTACGAGGACCATTTCAACTGGTAAGTACCTATGTTAGCTTTAAATTATGGTTTTTCCACACAGTAGTGGTGAATCCATTCAGTATTGTTATGTGGACAATCCGGCAATGTAATTAATGCAGCTAATTATAAAACCAAACCTAACCCGCAATTTTGATCGTTGTTTCACTAATTCGTATTAGTTTCACACTGCGTGTGCTGTATATTATACATTAGGAAAATTTAGCGCTTGGCTTAGAGACGTCAATTAACTTTAATATTCCGTAAAGAAGTCATTTTTACACGGCTAAAGTATCATTATAATATTATGAAACAATTAGTCAAGCTACTAATTACTTTTGAATGAATTACCCTTTTGATGACTTTTAACGAAATAAAATCAATTATTATAGCACTGGTTTTATGCAAAAAAGTACACAGCTAAATTATACAAAATTTAGTAAGATAATAACTCGATGAGGTATTCAACGCAGAGAAACAAAAAACGATCGGAAGTTGATAAGTTTTTTATGCGTCATTTTTGACATTCTAATAAGTGGCCAGTGCTAATATCATAGTAAAAAGTTTACCATAAACATTTAAACGATTTTTGGTTATAATATTTCTAGCCAGGTATAATACGCATATTTATACATATACATATTTGTACAAACATACATTATAAAAAGATAGTATTAGGGAAAATTAATCTGTGCTAGACTCTACGCTCGATAGAAAAGCATAACCGGCATGGGTTGGTTTGTATTTTCAGGAATACAACTTCTGCGCTTATGTAAATATACAGATGTGTCTGGTGTATATCAACAACGAGAAATCCTTTTTAGGGTTCCGTAGTCAACTACTTAGTAACACGTAAATAGTTTCTTTATGTCTGTCCGTCGGTCTGTCCGCAGCTAAGCTCAGAGACCGTTAGTACTAGAAAGCTGTAATTTGGCATGGCAGTGGTAAAATATTTTTTTTTTTTTTAGGGTTTCACTTTCACCCTATGATGTGGGCTTTGATGTGGGGTATCGTTGGATAGGTATTTAAAAATGAATACGAGTTTGCAAAACTATTTTTTGACGAAGTGAATATTTTCGGAGATATTAACTCCGAAAGTTCAAAAACTGAGTCGCCCTCCCCGTCTAACTTTTGAACCGCACATCAAAAAAATATGAAAAAAATCAGGGAGATTAAGCTTTACCAAAAAAATTAACTAGTTTCTTAACTCGAGAGAATTAAAACAAATCCTTAGCGCACCTTTACGATACCATTTCAAGTCTCTTGCTCCAATCGTTGAGGACGCGCGTTGCTTGTCTGTCAGCAATACAGGATGTAAAAGAAGCAAAATTCTAGAAAGAGCAACATCTTTTGTTCGTACACGAACCTTTGTATGTAAGTAACTATTCTTTATTTCAAAGAATAGATCAGATCACGTAGCACGAACATGTCCTCTTTTGGCCATCGTACGTCTATTTATTGGTATAACGTAAAAGAAAGTCTCTATTATTTGGTTCGCGTCTCAGTTGCATTTCAAGATATTCGAATACGTTCTGAAAGTGGGATATATTTAAGCACCATTCAATGCTTACTGATATTAAATTTGACTTACTGAATGTAAAATAAATCGACACTGCTAATACGGTTATTCTATTTTGCTCGTGGTAAAACGTACGAATTGAATTTAACTATTTTGAATCTGTATGATCGGTATGAAATCCCCAATAAGCGAATTCAACTTAAACCTGGCCGATTTTTTCGTAGCACAAGTTACCTACGCACACTATGCATTAACTATGTAGGCATATTCTCTTATTTTGAAAGCAAACACGAAAGCATTGTATATTTTGGACTAATATTTCGGCCCACGTTGGCAAGTCTGAATCTCCCAAGCTCGTTTCTAACTAAATGATGTTGTTTTATCATTACAAGACGTTGTAAACGGGTGTCTACTTTGTTCTTGCATGACCGTCACTCTTTATTTACGTTAATTAAACCTTGTTTGCTGAACTAAGCAAGTTAATTTACTGAAGCACTTGTACGCGTACATAAATATGTTTAGGCTCCTGTAGGGAAAACATCTTTAACATAATGTTAAATACCTATTATTCGTAATTAGGATAGGAAGTTGTAATAATACGAATGCCAAACTAGAAACAGTCTAAAGCAATAAGGAAAGCAATTGTTACTGAAAATAGGTAATAGGGGACAATATTACCACGGAGTTAGAAAGTGGGGAACAACGCCAGACTGCATAGGGAGACCGTTGAAAGTTGAAAAGCTTTTTGTCGGGTTTTGTATAATGGCATCCAGCAATTTGCCCAAAGTATTATCTATTCCAAAATTGCCCAGCCGATTGAGCCCGCATTTCCGCCTGTAAAATGAGTTTCCGCGTTACAAATTGGGAAGCTCGATTTGCGTTTAAATTCTAAATTACAAGCTCATCGCTCTAGTCGCACTGAACGCATAACTGTACCTACTAGCTAACTATGTACGTACATTGGTGAGTTTTTTACTAGTGTAATTAATTTCACCCCGGGCTTAGCGGCAGGCGACTGGCTCCACGAGTCACGATCAACTTTACCTTTTGAAGCGGAACGAGAATAGCTAATCGATTAATTTTCACGCCGTTTGAACAGAAAATCCTTATCCGGAATGCAGGGTCGAAAATTCACTGGGCCCTGATATTTGAAACTGTCGCCAATTTGTTTCTGGATTTTACGAACTAGAAAAATCTAGTTTGAAGCAGCGATGAGGTTGATTGATTTCCTGATTTGTTTATTTAGTTGCGCCAAGATTGACCATTATTTTAATTTCAATGAGCTTACATTTTATTTTACGTACAAAACATTAATGACGGCATAAAAGCCATTAGAGTATTGGTTAAACCGAGTCTAAAGAAGATCACGGGTCAATGGTTCCCAATTAGGGTGGGGCCTTACTCATCCAATTAGACGTCTTATTTCGTACGACTTATGTCGTATCTAACAAATTCAATTTAAAAAAACAACAATTTATAAATCAGCAGTTGGTATCACATTTCCAATATGGCGTCGCAAATAGCCGCAATTTGCAGTGAGCATTTCAATCAGGGATTCCGTGATTAACTTAGTGCTTACGCAACAGGAAACTAAGTAAAATCGATTCATACAATGAATCGAGTAGAGGCGGCCGTTACAGAGCCGCAACAAATTGAAATTGATACCATCGGCGAGCACGGCGACCGGATATTACGGGTGTCAAGCGCAATCACGCACTTGACCATAAGCGGTGGTGGCCACCTGGCCGTGTCTAACACTTTGTTAGTTCCAAGACTCTGTCCCCTTCGTGAGTAATCTGTTGTGATCATTATCTGTGGAAGTTTTCCGAAGTAAGGCCGAAGTTTTGCGAAAGATGTAACTCGACGCGTTACACGTCCAATCAAAACAATCGATACCAAGTTCCCTTAGACTTAATAAAGAGATATCTACAGATCCAACACTCGGACTTTTTCCCCAACTTATTAATTGGCTTCGTTATAATTGATTGATTAGATAGAAATAGATATAAATAGTAGAAGGAATCTTAAAAAAACCAGCCAAGTGTGAGTCGGGACACGCGCAGTGTAGGGTTCCGTACTAAGATGCAGAAAATAAACAATAAATAGTTATATTGATCGACTATTACTAGTTAACTTAAAGTTCTTTTAATGCAAAACCATTACTAATAATCGTAAGTAAAAAATAAAACCGAAATCGAGTTAGCACTTTTTAAATTGGCTTGACAAACAAATGGAGCGTGACTTTGCTTTATAATTTCTGTGCCGATAAAAGACGATATAATAACCAATAGTGTAGCCCATATAAGTTCTCGATTACTTCACAAAATTTATAACGATCGATTAATCCTAGGTCGTACGTGACATTTTCGTTAAAGCCACATTAACAAAGGATTTTCAGAAATAGTAGTTGAATTGACCTGAATAAAAAAGCTGCGGTAGGTAGTTGACAGTAAAAGGGTAATTTTTCATAGTTCACAACAATTGTGGAACGTTGTTATAGGTCCTCGGCATACTTTACGGCATTACTTTATTTTAAATCTGGATATATAAAATAATGAAGTAAATAATTATAAATAATGGAGGTGCCACAGGGACAAAACAAAGTGTGGTGCGAGAAAGTAATAAAATTTTGCAGATGGTAGGACCTTGTGCAAGGTCCGCCCGGATTGCTACCATCATCTTGCTCGCTAATCATGCCGTGAAGCAGCAGTGCTTGCACTGTTGTGTTTCGGCGTGGAGAGTAAGACAACCGGTGAAATTACTGGCAATTGAGGTATCCCATCTTAGGCCTCTAGGTTGACAACGCATCTGCAATCACCCCGGTGTTGCAGGTGTCTATGGGCGGTAGTGATCTCTTACCATCAGGAGACCCATTGCTCGTTTTTCATCCATTCCATCCAGTCGAATAAAAAAGAATATAGATAGTAAAGATTAAAGAAGCATCCATAAACACGTTCAAAATGCAAATTCCTACTCGTAGTAAAATTATGCGTGCGACGAAATTAGGTGCATAGTTTAGGTACAGTCACCAGCATTAGTATATGCCACAGTAGAGCATGCAAAAATATCTGACACGTCCTTCCAGCCCTATAAATAGAGTCGTATCAGATATTTATGCACGCTTGTTGTGTCAGATATTGGTGTACGTAAGTTGATTTATTTCATATTGTAATAGTTTCTACTGAGTCAAGAACACTAAAATAACAGAAACATAAAACAAAATATTAAACATAGCGTTGAAAATCGCCCAATGCACTATATTGGTTAGCCCGCGTTACGAAACGACGAGGACCTAGGTTTAATTCCCTACCTGAACTTTATATTTCTGTTGTTTTCTGTTTGTTTTGTCTGAGTGTCAACTTAGTTGGTACACACAAAAAAAAGCACATTTTTCTTATTACGACAACATGGAATTTATAAAATTAAATTAAATAAATGAACTCAAAGAATTTGTTTACATTATTAGTTACGTACGGGATGAATTTAATGATAGGTGTTAATGAATAATATTAAACTAAGTGTACAAGTCTCTGCTGCTAACTGGCCGGCTATCCGCTATAACTATAGCTATCTGGCCAAGTTCGGGTAGGTTTCGCACCTAAATTGATTCGCAAATACATTTATGGATGGTGCATGTGTACTAAGGTAATAGGTATACTCACTATATTTCCCTTCATTGAAAATTCAATTTCGATTCTGCTCCGTACTAATTCTGATAACACAAACGTATGTATGAGCCGAGGATTGCACGCATAACAACTCTGCCCGTTCATCTAGTCTAGTTGATCCAAAAATTAATAAGTTAAACTGAAAACGAACTCGAATTACATTCGTTAAATTTTTATTAAAGTTAATAAAGACAATTATTGGAGCACGATATAAGTTTAAAAATAAACCGTAAAAGCCTTTACAGTTACTTTATTAAATTTTTATTAAAGTTAATAAAGACAATTATTGGAGCACGATATAAGTTTAAAAATAAACCGTAAAAGCCTTTACAGTTACTTTATTAAATTTCATTAGCCATTCAACGCCCGCGCCGTCGGTTTTCGACGGTACATAATTCAATACCCTTTGTGCACATTTTTGTGACTGGGTGCTACTTATTAAGGTAAAAACCTGCGTGTCAGGAAGCCGTTAGTCATATTCATTATCGTTGTAGAAATTATAGCTTCATACTCAATTATTGTATAGCGGCAGGACAACACGGTCGCGCGCGGTGCGTGATTCATAAACTTTACCAAACCCGCCGCTGACGTTTGATGATTGCCTACTAATCGATTAGCTTGGTTAATTTATACTTAGCTATCAGTATTTATTAAAAGTTTAGGCAATTACACTAAATTGAATTTTTGTGTATAATGTGGTACTTATCTATTTTTTCGTAAACTTCTAGGACAAGGCAGGCAGGTTGCAGGTGGTAGGACCTTGTGCAAGGTCCGCCCGGATTGCTACCACCATCTTGCTCGCTAATCCTGCCGTGAAGCAGCAGTGCTTGCACTGTTGTGTTTCGGCGCGGAGAGTAAGACAGCCGGTGAAATTGCTAGCACTTGAGGTATTCCAACTTAGGCCTCTAGGTTGGCAACGCATCTGCAATACCCCTGGTGTTGCAGATGTCTATGGGCGGTGGTGATCTCTTACCAGCAGGAGAACCACTTGCTCGTTTGCCTTCCAGTCGTATAAAAAAAAAAAAAAAAACAAGGAACGGTCAAGCTCGGTGTTTTAATGTTGGGTTGCTTCGGACGCGGTAGGTGGGTGAGTTTTACAAACACAATATACGTGTCTGACAAACTTGGTGGTCTTCCACGAGTAGCCACGGAGTAGCAAGATAATAGGTTCATAGTGCATCCAGTCAATATTCCTAGAAGCCAATTATATTGATCCGGTCGAATATGAGCTTATCGGCCGTTTCGTCTGAAGTTGTTACGCTAACAATGCAGCCAGCGTGGCGTAAGGTACTATTACGCAATTGAATCTATACTATAATATTACTTATGCTCTCGTGAAACATTATAATTAAGTAGCTTTTGCCCGCGGCTTCGCTCGCGTTAAATTAGGGGTAACACAGATTTACTTTCTACGATCTTCATTTTCGTGTTTTAATTGATTTTTCAGAGAATCACATTTGCAAATTTTCGACATAAAAATCGATTTTGAAGCCTTGTTTCACATCTTCAGGTCAGGAGTGTAATTTTAGAAAACCTACTTTTTTTTTTTGCACGCTACTTCGTATCTTTGCGACATAGGATTCCCGTGGGCTATCTCACGGGACTCTTTCGAATAAAAAAAGAATTTTTTTTAATAAATAAGAAAGAAAAAGAAAAATCCCGATTTTCCCGTTCCCGTAATAATTTTCGGGAATTTCTCTCTCAACGCTCCCCTACCTCCCCAAAGAACCCACTTGCCAAATTTCAGGTTTC
The DNA here is from genome assembly GCA_037349165.1 of Choristoneura rosaceana. NCBI lineage: Eukaryota > Metazoa > Arthropoda > Insecta > Lepidoptera > Tortricidae > Choristoneura > Choristoneura rosaceana. The sequence continues at coordinate 9,346,131 of JAZBNJ010000026.1, forward strand.
TACGACCAGTAAAACAAAAAATCCCGTTTTTCCCGTTCCCTTGGGAATTTTCCAAAGTCCTCTCTCAATGCTCCTCTACACAATCCCTATGCCGATTTTCAGCATTCTGCGTCCAGTCAAACGAAAAATCCCGTTTTTTCCCGTTCCCGTCAGAATTTCGGGATATTCTTTTGTAGTGCTCCCTTATACTCCCCAAATAACCTACATGCCAATTTTCAGTTTTCTATGACCATTAAAACGAAAAATTCAGTTTTTTCCCGTTCCCGTGGGAATTTTGTAAACTCCATTCTCAATGCTCTTCTACACTCCCCAAGCAATCTACATGCCGATTTTCAGCTTTTTGCATCCGTTAAGCGAAAAATCCCGTTTTTCCCGCTCCCGTCATAATTTCGGGAAATCCTTTTGTAGTGCTCCCCTACACCCCCCCAAAGGAACCTAAATGCTAAATTACAATTTTCTACGACCAGGAAAACGAAGATTCCATCCCGTTGAACTAAATATAAATCTCGTTTTTTCCTTATTCCGTGGGAATTTCCAAAAATCTTTAAAATATTTTTTTACTATTATAATTACCTACGTCTGTGCCAAATTTGAAGAGTCTAGAAATTATTGTTCATGGGATTCCGTTGAACTGAATAAATAAATCTCGTTTTTTCCTTATCCCGTGGGAATTTCCAAAAATCCTGAAATTCATACTTAACTTATTGTAATACCTATTTTTTTATCAAATTTGAAGAGTCTAGTTATTATAGTTACTGAGATAGGGTCACTCAGAATTGAATATATAAATCCCGATTTTTCCTGTTCCCGAGGGAATTTTCAGAAATCCTTCCTTAGTGGATGCCTACATTGTATAAGGTATCTATGTGCAAAATTTCAAGTCTCTAGGTTCAGTGGTTTGGACTGTGCGTTGATATATCAGTCAGTCAGTCAGTCAGTCAGTCAGTCAGTCAGTCAGTCAGGACTTTGAATTTTATATATATAGATTAATTAAAAATTAAACATGCATAATAATGTCTAACGATTATGACGATGTGAGACATTGCGCGGGGCGTTACCTTCGTGTACGCAATCGCCCTAAAAAAAGTCTTCCGATAAGTCCCGTAGCTAATCTAACAGTTCTTAATTATATGTATGTATGTATGGATGTAAATACTTTATGGTACATAAAACACAAAAATAATACAGAAAGAAAACAACAAAACAAAAGAGTACAAGGCGAACTTATTCCTTAAGGGGATATTTTCAAGCTAACCTAAACAGGAAAGGAAAACTTGAAGAGGTATATGAACATATAAACTTCTTCTTCAGTCTTTAAACTTGTGCCCCATAGCTTTAACTTTTATATAAACTTGTTCTTCTTCTTTTATATAACTAAAAATAACAGTACATACGTGAAAGAATATGAAAACTTAATAGAACTGCATGAAAGTTTCATGTAACCAAGCACCGGCAAACTAAAAAAAATTACTACGAAACAGCATGGTACGAGTAAAATAACTCGTTCAGCAATTTGAACAGCAATTGCTTGCCATTTGCATAGTGACTACGATTTTTCCAAAGCTTAGTTACACGTCACGAGAGCTGTTCTCGATCTAACATTGTATGCAGCGATCGGATTCGTTTAACACGTGACTGGACACCGGGCGTCGTTTAATAGCCTCGTATATGTAAAGGACAGGCGCGGTCTACGTCCAACCAATTTGCAATAAAACAATATGGCGCAGCGCCCCAGTACACCCCAGCTTGCGGCCGCGCGCTTTGCCAGCCTCTTCTTGTATTTTATATATAACCGGACTGCGGCCCCATTAGCCGCGACCCCGCTGTGTCACATTCCGAAATGTTATGTTTCTCCCACCTAAAGCAAAGTTAATCCGCGCAGACAGAAATGTTGTGCCTTTTGTTCTCTCGTTCAGCTTTTACGACACCCTCGCAAAATGAAACTCGACGTTTCCATATTACCGCGAAGGATGCAAGTCGAACTAATTATCATGCAGTGAATTAGAATAGGCTTAAAATAACTTTTAATGAACCCGTCCCTTTAATATTCATTAAAACGTAAATTCCTAATGACACCTCAGTGGGCATAATTTTCTTACTTTGAAATGATTTAAATAATCTGGAATCTGACGATTTTACCATGGAACTGAATACATTTGGAGGAGGATCGCAGAATTAAAGGGATTACTTTTTGTTTTGAAGTAGGAAGGTACCTTTACCCTTACAAAAACGGACTCGGCTTTTGTTCGACTAAATATCTAAATACTTAGTTAGTATGGAATATTAGAAAGATACGTTTTGCTATATAATGTACAATATCCCGGTAACAAATACCAGCAAACCTTGACTACTTTAAGGAATTAGATACCTTGTATTTGTTTTTATAGAGATTGTTTGATCGCATATTATCTATTTTATGGTGATTTTAATGTAGTTCGGTCAATGACATTTAAACCAGGACGCACATTGCCGAACAAAATCCCCTTCAAAGAATGTCAGAACTATTGATTTGTTTGCGTGACAAATAAAATCATCTCACAAAAAATAATTAAAATAATACGAGACGAAATTTGAACCTAGTCTTTACTCTATTACGGGCGAATTTCGCTAGCGGCAAAACTCCACAACGCTTGACACTTGACAACAACGTACTGAGAAAAAAGAAGGCCAGTTTTACCAAAGTGGCAGGCGAGCATTCTACCAACCTATCTACCTACTATCGACCTACCGATCGACCTATCGACCAACCTATCGACCTAACCTATCCCGGTGATCTGAACCAGTGATTTTAGGCCAGTGATTCAAACTGGCGCTCATTTGGCTCGGACATATTTGGGCGCGCGATTGTGAATCTACAGGTATAATTCATCAAAGAGTTCGGTCTTTAAAGTTCCGTATCCACAGAATCAAAACAGAGCCCTATTGATGTCTTTCACTCACGTGCTCGTCCAACCGTCCGTTCGTTTTTCCATCTGCCCGGAGCTAGTCTTCAAGTTTTTACCGTATTCTTGTTTATCTTTTTGTTTTTGTTCTTGCTGACCCGAAGTCATACAAAATATGAAAAAATATAGTTTAAAGTTTTAAAAGGGTACTCCCGTACACACCTTCAGTTAAAGGGGCTGGTAAACAACTTTTTTAACCTAGGTATCGTTGTTTAAAACTCATTACGTACCTAGATAAAAAAAAAATGTTTTTCAAGTGTTATTCGGCATTTTACGTCGTGATTACGTTTGTCTTACTGATAAATCTCAGTATGTACTCGATCTTCCTTTCATGTTTCCTAATTTTTTTAAGTCAGGAAAAATAATCCCACATTACGAACGTTTTTCTTAGAAGTAGGATACAGCTTACACTGGATATTAGATACAGCCGTTTAAAGCGTAGTTATATTTTATAAGAGATAGGTATCTAAAAATATGTACAAAAACTTGGTGGGTGAGTCTGACTCGAACTTGGCCGTTTTTTACAACGTTATTTACAAAGCTGTATTCAAAACATGGCGTAAACAAATAAATTGTATTCTTGGAAAAGAATAAAAACATTTCTAGTTTATTCAATCATAACTGTAGCAATAAGCTTCAGTGATACCTTACAATGTTACAACAGCTGGAACATTCAAGCTTTTTGTAGGAATAAACTTTTTTTCTCATGCCGATCTCTCCATAAATATTTAAAGCGGTTCTTTAATTCCAGTAGTTTCCCCGCAATTTGAAAATCTAGCTCTGGGTGGCGGCAGAGTGCCACTAAAATTAATGCTCTGCCAGAGAGAAAAATGAGCGGAATGAACCCAGCTATAGACATGCCTACATACCTAAAACACAACAACCGGTTCCAAATAAAATTTCATTTTCTTTAATGTGAAAAATTAGAAAATGTTGTTTTCTACTTCTGAATGACTTGAATGAAATATTTTAAACTAGTATTTTTGAAGTTGTATGCACTTGGTTTTGTTTTTCACGTCGTCGTAATTTATTAACATTAAAATCGTGATCAAGTCTCGAGATGTTAGTATTATGACATGATAAAGTATTCCCAATAAGTTATGAAAGATGTGGAATTTTAAAGTGTTCTCGCCTTAGAGTCTTCAACCTAACAGACGAAATTTAATTGATTTAAGTACTATTGTACTTAATATAGTATAGTACCTATACTATCTTATATTAGATTCAATTTCATAATTACAATAATCAGGGTGGTAAGTAACTCTTATAATTTCGATCTCTTTTTTCGACCAGAACGGTTTTTAACTTCACCTTCTTTCTCACAGCCGCATAAAAAAATCGTTATAACTAGAAACCGTTATTTCTTATCATTCATTCATTTAACATTTCTTTCCTACATAACTTTTCACAGTGGTACTTATTTGCAATTATGTCATTTAGTTTAAAGCTCTTAAAGGATTGAATTAAAATCCATTGCCATCTCACTGAGCTGAGAATCTAGGGGCTTTCGCGTTTTAATGCTTGCAGATTTTTTTTACAGTCATACATTTGTCGAGAGTTATTACTGGTGTTGATGTGGTGCCGCAAGCGATTTATTGCAGCTTCTCGACTCAGCATCTCGAATGGGCACTAACTCCGTTTGTTTGGAAGAAATATGTTTAGCTGAATCACGAAAATGAAATTGTAGGGTGCTTCATAACAATTGTGTAACGCTGTTTTCCTGGAGTAATGTGAAGAAGTAGCGGAAAATAATTGCGCTTTATTTTCAAGTTTCACCTGTATCTTGGGTTTTTTCAGTCGAAAAATAAAAGGGACGTTGTTAAAATTATATTAATAACAGATTACTTTTACTGCACTCAATGTTTTCCTACATTGAAAGCTAATAAAAAAAACATGGTTTTCATCGAAACATAATAATATTTTTCATAGCTGTTGTATCAAGATTTTTAAAGAATTTATTTATCATAATGCATCAATCCAAGATAATTAGATAGTTTCATTAAAAAGTTAAAACATAGACGTGATAAGAATTTACAATGAATCGTAAAAGCATTCCATTTAGTGGCGGTAAACCTTTTTGACTACAAGCATTTGGAATAATGATCTGAAATATCGTAAATTAAAACATGCATGTAACGTGATAGATTAAAACTTTTCACTTGACATTGATACTTACAGTTATTAGTCAATAAGAACCCTGTGGATACGCCCAACAAGACTAGAAAAAACAACAACAGGAGGACGATTAAGGCTGGTCTACAGTAATGTATCCAGCAATAGTCTTCCGTGTTGGCCGCGGGTGCACTAGAGGTCCACGCACAGCACTTGCCACAAGTATTGTCATGTCCCGTCGCCCGCACTACGGCACTGTTTCCCTGCTGGTTTACAATCACACCCTGCACTGGAGCTTCGCTCCCCTGTCCATACACGGCATTCTTCTCGGACAACCGTGCAAATCCAGAACTATCGTCATCTTGAGGATTTCCATAAACCCCATATGACGCTACCATATCAACTCCTGATAACGACCTCGTTGTTTCAGCCCTCGCACCATCCTGAACGACATTATTGTCTATACTTGGCCAACATTCACATGAGCAACGATCTTCTTTTCTCCTTTGCCGCGCCTGTGTAGCTTCCGCTCTTCTGATGGGCACAACTTCAACTTTTTTCTCTTCTTCTTTCTTAATATTGGCATCATGAGGAGTACTATCGTGATTTATTTCGTAACTAGGTTGCAAGTTTTTATGATTTTCTATGTACCAATGCCTTTCTTCGGCCCGGAGAGTGGTGTCGTTATTGCCTTCATACACATCAGCATAGTTTGAAAGTGGATGCGAGGATGGGCTATAGAGCGGGCCCGCTGCAAGCTGTCCATAGCCTCGGTCGTATTGGGGTGGCCGGTTGCTGCTCGGGTAATAAGTAGTGTTTGAAGGCACGGTGTATTCGTAGCCCGGCCTGTTCATCTTTATCGTTTAGCCGCCTCATTTGAACTTATTTTTTATGACAAAGACATTATTAGGGCTGTGGAAAGAGAAACAATTTTAAACCAAATAATGATGCCATTTATGCAAAAGTAAAGTTATTTCAAAAGTTTGTTTCCTTCAAAACAGTACGAGTGTACGTGTACTCAATACGTCATGCGTGAACCGTAACGCGTCGAGAGGGTAAATGTAAGTTAGTGGATAAACTTCGTTGATTTTGTTACGTGTTACATTCGCAAGCGGAAAGTTATAGAGTAGAATACACATCTGTTTATCTCAATTACCTCTCTTGTTCGACGGCGGTATTTATCTTTTGTGTTACGACAAGCGCCGCCGCCGAGCCCGCGTGCGCAGGAAGGTAGACAAAGAAGTAGCAGCGTGGGTAAATAAACTTGCCTAACTTAAATTAACCGTTCTTATTTTCCTGATTTTGACACGTGAGAGTTATATAACTTCATTAAGGAACAGTGGAATACGAAAGACAAAGAGTTACGTTTCAAGTAAACTTTTCGATCCAATAATTATCTCAATTTGCTTCATAGCGTGTGAGTAGCTCTTCCATAATTAACTTTTGATGTTTAATGCCTGTATTGCTGGGTGCTCAGTGAAATTTCTCCTGGTTCTTCCTTAATTAATTGCTATAACAGGTTTCGAAGCACCCCAAAAAATTATACTTTAATAGATAATTAAAATGTACTGGTGTTAATCAACATAGGTAGTAAAAGTAATGGCAATGGCGCAACAAATATTTATTAGAATGTTATGAATGCATCAGTCTGATGTTACTGACAAAATATGCATTTCAAGTCCAACTGTTTAATTATTTAAATTTCAAATTCAGGCCAAGTGCAAAAATAAGATTCTATTCGAACCACACAAAAATATGTTACTACGGCCTTATTGCGTCGGAATAAGAGTCTGTGGTACATATTTTTGAAACTTTGAGTAAGTACTTACATATTTTTACACTTGACTGACCATAAAATAGGTTGTTGACATTTGATTATCTATGTACGTAAACACGTTTGCTGACATTAGTCATGGTGATGTTTATTTATTGTCTTAGCAATTATATTGTCATCTAATAATACCGAGATATTATTACCCTGCTATTTAAACAACCGTCTAAATGTGGAATACCTCGATGTCATTAAACTAACTATCGAAATTGAGCTGCAAAGATTTAATATGAAGTCATAGTAAAATGTTGCTACTGCTTCAACTACTCTGTTGAAAATAAATTGGATTCCATGTAATAGTATACCGAACTACAGCGCAGTGATTAGTTTGTATCGTATCGAAGTTTCAAGTATTTGGATTTATAAAAGAGCGTCGACCTTTCCCGTGAACTGCCGTTAATCCCTGCTGTAAATAGGGTAATCCGTTCCAATTAATCAAATTAAAAACAAACAAAAGTCATTACTAGAAGTTAGAGGACAGTTTGGCTCGTGACAGAGACCCTCTCGAATTGAATGCTAGAGTCAGCTACCTCTGCGAGGTGTTCCAGGGATCGCACTTAGCAAGTCGCTCAAAATAGCTTTAGCTACGAAAACACCATAATTTTATACAAGTACTCAAAACATTTTATTAAAAATTATTTACTAGAGCTTAACACACGCGTTGATAAATGAATTTCATATACGCAGTTCTTTTTTCGGCATTGCAAGCTATGATTGATACGATTTCAACAAGAAATCACACGTCATTGTGAAGGTGAGAATTATCTCTGTTTTGATAATTTTCTTATCAATTTAATGTCAAGCACAAAAAGCTTGATATTCCTAAAAGTGTCCTTCCTTCATATATAGGTACAGAACCGCGAAAGATACTAAAAGCGTCCCAAATAATTAATTAGAACTGGATTACTCCAGTATTGGAAGCCTAGTTCAGCTTCCGCTAGAAAAACTTTTTTCTTTTATCAGCCTGATTGATTTCGGAGTTTTATAAAATGCCTGAGCCAGCCACATCGCGCCGGCCAAGTTGACAGCTAATCCACCGGGCTTTAGGAGCAAGCAATTTTATTAACGACTTGCCAAAAAACAACTTTTTTACAGACTGCCTAAATTTAACAAATGAGGGTTAACTGCCAAACTTTCAGCTGCGCTTTTTTGCAAATATCTTGCTGCGATATATGTTATCATAAATTTATTTATTTTTTATTCATTTGACTATCACATTATTCCAGTGTGATACTGAAGAGGTTTGTCAAAGTAAAGTAACAGTTCTAACTTCAACTCCACTTGAGTTAGATTAATTAAGATATTTTAAAAAATAAATACGTAGTTCTCAAGACATTGTAAACTTTTGAAATAATTAAATACACTCAATAATTCCCGCTCTCAAGAGTCTTAATCAAAAACGTCTCAACAGAACTTATCTCAGTATTAAAGTATTATTTACGGGAAATCTTTGAGAAGTTTAATTTAATTGATCAAAGTTTACAGGCTTTTAAACAAGAGTGATTAGCCGAAGTTTTACACTGATACTAGCAATGTTTTGACTATATTTTCTTTGCAATTTGTTAATTATCAACGTTTTATTGTAGATATTTTATTTTTTATTAGTTACTAAATAAATTAAATCAAACAAATATGTACCTTACCTTACTTATCATGTTTTGGTTAGTATTATCACAAAAGCAAGGGTTATTTTCAATTGACTTATCCCCATTGAAGTTGACGTATTTTTATTTATAAATTTCCCGAATCTATAGGTACTATTATATATCTGAAATATAATAATAAAAAAAATGTGGACAATTTTTTTAAATTAACGTCTTTCCTTTGACATGTGAAACCACTAAAATTTTACTCAATTTCTTGGTATGTCTCACCACAAACGTCAAGAGCAGCGTAGGAAATGTCGCGTGGGTGGAATTCTACTTAGTAATAAATGAGGTCATTCGAAGTTACTTAACGCGTTCCAGCTAGCACAAACCTTTAGGATTAAATTTGTCTTAGTATAGATTTAATATTTCAACACCAACATGTCAGTGTAAAATATGAAAGTTATGATTTTTTTGTTGGTTAGCCCGGGCTTTATGTCCGAAAAAACCGTTGTGTTCAATCTGAAACTGAAATGAGTTATATACGAACTATATTTAAACCATTTAATAAGGTTAATATAGTCCTTTGCAAATAAGTTGCACTATTCGTATAGGAATAGTTTGATTGCGTGAATCTATTAAGCAGCAAATATGATGCATTAATAGTTTGGATTCTAGTAACATCTGACATGGTCTGTTAATTAATCAGTAGTACCAGTAATTCACTACCATTTATAGGATAAAAAAATTCGGCAACGCTTCCGTTCAGAAGGAACGCTACAATTCCGATAAAGCACGTAATTTCCTGACTGCTGTAGGGGGAGTTTATCAGTCCGAGTATTAGGCGTGTTTGCTATTTTCTGACCGATTCCATTTTTGTTTTGTACTTTCCTTTTATTTTATTTTACAACGCCACTGTTCATTTCATAATTACCTTTTTGTGACTCCCTTACCTTGTCACAGTGAGTCCTGGCTATAAATTGCTACGGAAATTATTATAACATGTATTTCATTGTTGGTTGACATGTTTTTACTTTTTACTTAAAGTAGTATTTTTCACCGCACATGTGTTAACCGCACAGTATACTGAGGTAACATTCTAAAATATGACAACATGAATCTGTAAAAAACCCAACTCTTCACTTATATACTTCGAACATCATAAAGGGGTTCCTTAGGTTTATGGGAATATTTTTTGCTATAATTTAGAACATACGAGTATATATCTGCCAGCATAATAATAATGGCGGAACGCGGGGGAAGTAAGCAAAAAATATCGTTCCCTTTTATCTGAAGTTCACAGTGTCAGCATTCACGGGGGGCGGCGACGGTTAGTCAACAGTACTGAAACGAACTGTTAAACGTATTTTACTTTAGTTTCTATTCAGAGTATTTTTTACATAGTACGAATTTAGTGCTTCAGGTTCAGTTAATGCTGGATAATATAATAAATTAACCCAGTGATTTAAATTAACCTTACTAAATTTAGGATGTTCAATTACTGAAATTAATCACAGGGTCAAATAACTAACAAACTAAGAAATTGAACACATTGAAACAACAGAAAATCACACGCAGTTTTCTGTTTCGGAAATACGTGTATGCCTACGCTAGGCTAATACTTTATGTTACATAAGCTTTATACTTTAATTCTAATGATTAGAATCTAATGTGTTAGTTTAAATATAATTTGAAGAAAATTGATCAAAGTATCACGATCAAGTAGGACTCTAAACTAAATAGGACTACCTACTTAAAAAGTTGATGCATTATACTGTCTAGCATTAAATGAAATTGTGAATTGTATCCTGTATATACTTCAGTGAAATGCGTACTTCAGTATTTTATTTATTTTAATTTCATTTCATTTCATTTCATTTCATTTTATATATTTTCCGATGGTATATTTGCAATTGTAAAGTAATTTTTCTTACGTATAGAAAGAATAATTAATTTCACTGAATTAGTTACACAATTGCTATCGATGAAATTAGTAGGTATTATCATCGAATTTCTTTAATTGAACATAAAATTTAAGCGACATATCCGCATTTTATTTTATTTGTCTGGAAGGCAGACGATCAAGTGGTTCTCCTGGTGGTAAGAGATCACCACCGCCCATAAACATCTGCAACACCAGGGGTATTGCAGATGCGTTGCCAACCTAGAGGCCTAAGTTGAAATACCTCAAGTGCCAGTCATTTCACCGGCTGTCTTACTCTCCGCGCCGAAACACAACAGTGCAAGCACTGCTGCTTCACGACAGGATTAGCGAGCAAGATGGTGGTAGCAATCCGGGTGGACCTTGCACAAGGTCCTACCACCTGCAAAAATGTATGATGTGGTTCCTGTACTGTTTCCTAATATAAAATGAGGGAAGGATGAACAAATCAAATAAATGATGCCCGGAAGGCTACCACTTCCCCGTAACCTTTATTATATTCATAGAGAAAGCGAACAGTAGGCAGCACTTAGAGCGAGGCATCGAAAAAAAGCTCCGCGTGATGAGCGGCTTCTTTTACTTTTACTTGTGCTTTTACGTTAAAATAGAAGTTTCAGTGCCTTTGACTCAAACGGAATCACTTGGATACTTCTATCAAGATTTTCGCCGCCAACGTTACGAATCAAGGACGACCTGTCTGCCGTGTTTTAATTGAATTTCGAAAAAGCTTTTATAATGACTTGTTAGGCTTCACTTTAAATGAAAATTTATCAGCAGCTTATTATTTACGTTTTTCATTTTCTATCCCTATGAAAATCTGATTAGTTTCTTTATTAAACCTACCTCAACCAAATATCTTGTTAACTGCTTAATTTGTCATGTGTTTTAGCTCATCAAAATGTTTATTGTCTGTTTTTTTGGTTGACGAAATTGTTGCGGGTGTATCGATGTGTTATTTGTTTATTTATTTTTATTAATTTGACGAAGCATGTGGCTGAATAGTTATTTTTTTATGTTTTTTAATTATTGTTCCCTTTTTTATGTAAACTGTTATTTTTTTATGTCGATTAAATGTTTTTATTTGATTTATTAGATGTTTAATAAAGAGTTATTACATTGTATTGCATCATACGCAGCGTTTCATTGAAAACTTGCGTATTTAATACTATAAAGTTAAAGTGCCTTGGTGCTTTTAAGAAGGCAAAAACATTTTTTTATTGAAATATCTGCTAAAAAAATAGCATTTGAGTTTAAATAAAAGATAAAGAGGGTTATCTTGCCCACTTTTAGATTATTCTGAGTATTTTTAATGCTTATAGTGTAAAATTTATAGCCTTTGACTTTTGTATCATGAATAGCGAAATCGTTTAATTATGCCGTGAAAATGTGAGATGTTTCACTTAAATGAACTTTTATTATTGTAATAATTGATCATATTTTTTTTATATAAATTATGTCCGCAGTGCCTTGGTTAAAATTAAGAATTTTGATTTAGTACAGAAGGCTTAGTCATTCTGAAAACGACAGATGTAGTAATTTAATTTCAAACTTCATTATGAAACTAAACTTTCCCGTGAAGTGCGCAGCGTATTTGTTTCAAGCAACAAATGCAGTGAGCAAGCCGTGGTAGCCGCGCAGTTTCAACAAGCAAAATGTGCAGTTGTTATAAATTATGTAGGTAGTTGATCAGTTTTTATTCGTAACACTATAAACATATTATTCACAAACATTATTATTCAAAACCATACTTTAGCGAAATAGCATCATTATTGTGACCTAATCGTAATAACATACTTTAGCAATAACACATAGTAACGTTCTAATCATCGAAAGTAGGTGACAAACCACGTCAGGCGTCGAGCCAGTGCACCCATACAAACGGAACGAGCGCCTTCAGCACATAGGTACATAACACATCCAAGCGGCACTGAACACATATTTAGGCCTGTGCAATTCAGAGCCAATCATATTTTAGGCAGGTCAGTTTTAAATGTAAACAGTCAGTTGTTTTAGGGATGCGCGATCGTGACGGGTTGGAGATCGCGAGTGGGGCCGCGCGGGACGTAGCACAGTCCGGAGCGCGCGAAGCCGACTGGCATCGCTCGCTCGCGCCGGCCCCGCCCGCCCTCTCGCCCGCCTCTGTCACCGCCACTCTTACCCAAATCCAGGCGACTTTTCATTAATGTTGTTATCGGTGTAAAACTTTGGCCAAGTCAAACTTGGAAACTAGGTACGGTACGGCTTTAATTAACTGCCCGTAAAATAACGCAAATAATTTACTTAAAGGTTTCCAATGAAAGCCTTTTTGGGCGCTTTTCAATCAATAATTTCGATGACAGTTTAAGTCAATTTATATAACGTTGTACTATGATAGAGCCATGGGAACCGATACCAATTATTGTCAATTAACATTAAATTATTCATTATGTACCGTCGAAATAAAACTGTCGGCGTAGCTGCTACGCCGTCGTAGCAGTTCTACGAAACATCCATTTGTAAAGATTAAAAATAACATTCCTGTATCTTGCTGTAATTTATAATATTATTGCATTGTATTGTAAAACTCTTTATTGTACATAAAAGCACATGAATATAACAGAACACAGGATAATAAGATACAAAGGAACACAGGATATTAATTAACTTTAACTGGAAATATTTTTAATATAAAGATAATATATATTTAATAAAACCAAGTGCAATAAGGTTTTGCCTTACTTAAACGTCTACCGTATATCATTGATTGAAAGGAGCACAAGTTACAAGAATTACCAATTGATATCGCGGCGGACTCATACAAAAAGTTTATAAAGAGGAAGTGGAGCGAACAAACTTTTATGCCCGGGACGCGACGCAAACGCGAGCGTTACTTATCTGCCGCCGCTCGCTGACAGCTGCAGATGAAAAATTGAAATTGTGTGAGATAAAACTACCTAACTGCAGCGGCAGCGGCCGAACAATGTGGCGACAACAACGCTTTATTTTTAATCTGAATTTACATAATGTTTTCGTTGGCAACTCCGAGGTGGCTGACTCGCGATATAATGTTGCATTCTTGGCACATTACGTTATGTTCGGCTGTTTAGTTAGACAAACAGTAAATGTTTTTTGGCGCTTTGTTACGTACTGGAAAATAAATATCCGGAACTAATAATTATTTGTGAGTATGGACATCTATGAAATTTAAGTAAATAACTACACAGTGTTTTTCTTAATCGTCAACTCATATATAGGTTTTATGAATTAAATTCGGATTTTGTTCCACGTACCTATCTTGACTTCAGAGCAGCTCGTTATTTCGGCATAGTTGCATGCGCCATAATCACAAGACGACACCCGAATTTAATTTATAACATTCGTAATGACCACGATAGTCTAAAACATTGTGTCATATATAGGTACAGCCAACGTCATAAATAAGTGATCACTTTTATACCTTGTCACTTTAACGTCGTGTTTGAAAATACGAAAATGTGTTACAACTGAAAGCGACAAGGTACAGAAATGATCACTTATTTATGACGTTGACTGTACCTATAAAATTATCGTCAAATCAAAAAAATCGCATAAGTAAACTTTTTTTTCATACATTCAGGTAAAATTGTAAAATTCACGAAGTTGACGAGTGGCACAAGCGAGACACAAAAAAAACTCGTTTTATTTAACCTTCTTTTTCCAAATACGTGTAAATTAAAAACAATTTAGTTACGGACTAAAAAACACACTAAATTACGAGCGTTTATAAAGTTTTACTACTAATACTTTATTATCTTAATTATTGATAAATTTGGCCTGTTAAATATTCCCTTAAAGTTGTTCCGTTAAATTTGATGACTATGAAGCTTGAGGTCCCGGGTTCAATTCCCGGCCGGGGCAGATATTTGTATGAATAATACGAATGTTTGTTCTCGGGTCTTGGGTGTTTTATATGTAAATATTTAAGTAAGTATTTATCTATAAATGTATGTTTTTCCGTTGCTTACTGTCCATAGTACAAGCTTTGCTTAGTTTGAGACTGGGTCAATTGGTGTCAAGTGTCCCATGATATGATATTTATTTATTCAAAATTTCCAATAATTTTTCTACATGATGAAAAATAGCACATCCAATATGGGAAATTGCAAATTGATGACACGGTTTTCTGTCAAAATTTAAGTCTTCTGACTGTAAAATTACAAAAAAAAATCCAAGCACTTTCATTAACGGTTGACTGAAACAACGAGCTGGTATTTCAGACCACAACAATGATCCCGAAGTAAGCCGAAAGTCAATATGTAAATACGAGTGTTTCCGCTTCCTATAACAATTCAGTACGGTCGATGGAAGTTGAATAGTGACATAGAAGCGGGGCTGTAACATGCAATAATAACGAACCGTCGAAAACGTCAAGCCGTGACCCTTCTCTATTTATGGAGCAACTCCGCCGTCGAGGGCGCCACGTGAAAAGTCTCGCGTAAATCAAAGTCATAAATTCTCCTATCGTGAATGAACATTTCTCTTTCGCGCGGACGTCTGCGCCTGAATGGATAACGTCGACCCACCCTCGCAGGATCACCTCTACCGAGTCATTTGCTTTTGTTCGCGGGGCAATTAATAACGGACAGAAGGGCGTTTTCGAACCGCAGCCGCCATTCCATATCGCAGAGATCTAGGGAGGTGCCAGACTTGCTATGCTAACCGGCAGTCGGCTCTCTATCGATCATATTAATTTAATAAACTGCACATGTGAAATGGCTTGAAGCGGAACTCCATCATCTGTTAGAGCCGTTTGTTCGTGAAAGGTCGTATACTTTATTAATTTTAACGCTCTGCTCCATTTCTAATATGACTGGAACACGCCTATTATTTACTCTACGAAAGAGCTTATAAACTTTTATGCAATAACTATACGAAAGTAGGTTTATGTTGCCGCGTTAAGTTTTTCCTTACATTCAAATTTTATTTTTAATTTACTACGTAACAAACCTTTAAAGTTGTTTTGGATTAGGTCAATTGGTGTTATTTGTCCCAATATATTTATTATTATTGAGCATTTGAACTATGATTTGAACAGTTCGTTTGTTTTTACCCCTAAAATGTTGAGTTACTTCATTTGCGAGTATTGCATTAATTATCCGTCTAAACTTAATAAATTAGTTCTAATAACTTACAATGCAGCTTCATGTAGCCAAAGGTTAACTAAAAAACACTAACCGTTTTGATTTATAAAAAACACAAAAAGGAAATGAAGGTCATCAGACTCTAAGATTCTAAGTGGCCATTAAATAGGGTTGAGATAGAAGCCTTTCAGAATTTACCGACGAGTTTTTATTTCAAAAGAACGTATATTTTTCCTGTGCCAAATAATCTGTTAAAAGTTTACCAACTGTCCCGTACCGCATATTTTAGCTACCGAACAGGACAGATTGATGACTTTGCATACATTTCTAAATTTACTTGTGTCGCTTTTATGATAGATACATTTTGTTGGATATTCGCATGTGGGTTTGTCTAAAACAATAATATTGTTTGAAATGTTAGAGCACGAGAGAAATACAATAATGTTTTTTTAATAAGTTTATAAATTCTAAAAACAATATGATGAAAAGCCATCGGCGTCATTTAATATAATGCAAACATACAGCGTGTATTCTTTCTTTATTTTAAACATCGGAGCTATTTCTAACATATTTAATTTTTCCGTTTCTAATATAATTACTAAATTTATTATAAAATACGTTTCATTGTTTTATCAGACCGGTGAAATTCGATTTAAGTTTTGGATTGCTCAAAAATGTCTCGATACGCACTTCGCGATTGATAATACGGTCGTTTTCAGATAATTTTTAGGGTTCCGGAGCCAAAATGGCAAAAACGGAACCCTTATAGTTTCGCCATGTCTGTCTGTCTGTCTGTCTGTCCGTCCGCGGCTTTGCTCAGGGACTATCAATGCTAGAAAGCTGTAATTTTGCACGGATATATAGGTAATCTATGCCGACAAAATAGTACAATTAAAAATTCAAAAACAATTTTTTTTAGGGTACCTCCCATAGACGTAAAGTGGCGGTGATTTTTTTTTTCTCATCCAACCCTATAGTGTGGGGTATCGTTGGATAGGTATTTTAAAACCATTAGGGGTTTGCTAAAACGATTTTTCGATTCAGTATAAAGTGTTTGCGAAATATTCAACTTTAAAGTGCAAATTTTCATTAAAATCGAGCGTCCCCCCCCTCTAAAATCTAAACCGGAGGGTGGAAAAATTTGGAAAAATTCAGGATGGTAGTCAGTATATCAAACTTTCAAGGAAAACTATAATGACTATGTTTGCTTGAGAATTATTAGTAGTTTGAGAGTAAATAGCAGCCTAAGGTATAAAATATACCTAAACTTGGAAGATTCCGTATAAAATACGAAATCCTTAGAAAAATATTACTTATTTTTTTCGTAATGGCTACGGAACCCTATTTTGGGCGTGTCCGACACGCTCTTGGCCGGTTTTTAAACACGAACGCAGCTCCGATGTTTTCCAAAGCGAGTGTACAGTCAAGGAAACTGGATCACGTACCAGGGTGGAATATTTGTGCCATTAATGTCATGATGATATCCCACACATCTGCCAAAGAAATCATTGTGAATTTGATTATAAAAAGGTATCTTGGCGCGTGATTTAGTTTCTTTAACTGTACGCTTAAAAGTTGATTTTATAAGTTCGCGTTTCAAGGCGCGTCACTTTTTCGAGGAACTTTTAATATTCGAACGATATCTCAAATACCAACTTTACTTAAGACTTCGTTACGGATAGAATAAAGTTTCTTCACGGCATCACACAAATTTTTCAAGCGCGAGGCTTTCTCACTTTTACGTGACATTTAGGCTCCGGACAAACATTGGATAAGTTCCGTATTGTTGTTTACGGGGAACTTGGAACTAACTAGGAGCAATTCACCTCATAAATTTCCTTGTAATAACAGCTCACAGTTTCCCCAGACGCTTGTAAGAGGACCGCAATAAGCTACGGCTATGGTAAAGGTGCTGACACACTTGCCGTCAAGTCTACAGTTGCTCAAACATTTCGTTTACAAATTTTATATCACATTAGCCTATATTAGCCGGATTAGGATTTTTTTACTAGTCAAAGAATGTTTTGAATCAGTTCCTTAGTTCCAGAGATTATCCTACAGACAAACAAATAAGTACACACAGATTAATATTCATGTAATATTTATTTATAGAACGACCTGAATGTTAGACTAGTACAGTCTAGTCTCTAGTAACTGTGTCGTTATTATGTTTATCTTGAAAAAGTTTTATCGGGCCATGAAGGTACACTGTTCCTATTATAATCCTTAGCAACATTATTAAATTATTTTCGTTAGCCATCATAATACCTAGTCACCCCTAAAAACCGAGACTTAGTCGAGACCTATGGCCTCTCAAGTAGATAATCTTGAGTAAATATTTCTAAATTTTCAAGTCACAACATGTCGTGCTAACCATGTGGCGCAGCTTGCATAATTTAGATACTCTCTGTGTCGCTATGTGCATCTCTTTCCACCCACCCTAGCAACACAAGACGTCCCGAGTTCCAAGCTGGAAATTGGTAAACGTACTGGCACATCATAAATGCACGTGACTTAAATATACTTTCTGGACTTTCCATGTGGTAGCACCTTTGTAGACCGAAGTATCGGCAACGACGTGCATTGTTCACATGTTTCCTAAGCCCTGAACGTAAACCTTTACGGCGACGATTAACACCACGTGACGACGCCGGCCGATCGTCGTTGGATAACGGACCTTTGCCTAAATAACCGGGATAGCTTAATATTCCTAGTGGCAGAACTTTCATATTAAAAACTAAGTACGGTTAGTTTCGCGAACTTCAATTCGCTACCCAATAGAGTACGACAGTCATGTAGTCATCTAAATTATGTGATACTTTAGCTCGCAAAAACAGAATTTCATTAAGTTTTTTTTTGCAAAAACTACATTTTTCACTCAAGTTTTTTGGTGTTCGAAGTTGATTACTTACTATACTACCAATATTGTTACGTACACATCAGTATGTACACATCAAATTTCAAGAATCCGATCACAGTAAATGGGGTCAAAATTCACTTGTTGGATTAGAAACAAATATATAAAAAAATTATAAATATGTTCGTTACAGTATTTATATCGAAAATATTTAAAAAAGTATTTATAGGCACACTAGAACATAATAGGTGCTCGAAAAAAGTGATTTTAAGAATTCTTTTCCGTTTGTCAGAGTGTTAATCTGAAGCTCATATACGATTTAATTTCATCAATCGTCGCATCAATTTACATATTCATTACCTATGTTTTTGATACGTTATCGCATTCATTATTTAATTAAATTACTATAAGCATATGGCTACTATGATACATAAGAAACGCATTAGCTATATCATCTTTGACAAAGGAAAATACGTTTTTTTCTATATCACGTCAACGCCAAAGTTATTCTTAAATAAATTTATTAGGGTACGGAGTCTGAAATGGATCTCGCCTAAGCCCTTCTGTCAATGTTTAGATAAGTGTCCCGATAACAGCCTTAGCAAGGGCGCCGATCGTGCAAAAAAGTCCATCCATTCCGTTTTGTTTGCGGGAAAAAAGGTTTTACTGTTAATTGTGTTCAGAATATACGATATCAGCCAGTGAAATTTTGTTATCAAATGTTCAGACGTAAAAATCATTTACTAACTCAGCGTTGTTGTGCTCTGCTATTACTTTGCCTACTACCCACGTATCTCACGAAATAGCGAATGGGGTACCTATCTTTCTTATTCATCAAAATAGCTGTTGGTGAACCTATTTTAATCAAGCTCACAAGCAGTGCCTTGGGAATAAGTTTAAAATTGAACGGGCGAAAAATAAAACAAGCGAGCGTCGCGCTTTCCTCCGATCCCGTTTACGAGACAATGATGTTTGATTGTTTCTGTTAGATTCGAATTATTGCCTCGCTTGCGATAGTCACGCTTACTTGCAACTTAGCTTTTAGGACGCTATTTAGGAAAAACCAGTGATAAGCCGACTTTGTGTATACCCAGGCATCAATCAAGTGAATCAAGCATCATGAATACCATGCCACTGTACAATTTGAGAGTAGAGTTAAAGAGCAGCTAATAGACGCATAAACGGCAACAGCGCAGCACCACCATATATTCAAAACGAACTTTTAGTTCCACTTCAACCACAGAAGACATTTGACAATTTATCGTTGAAAGGCCCCAGTGCGCGTTTATTTATTTTTTCTATGGGACAAAAATGTATTTTTATAGAGCATACACTTTTTACTCTTAGGAATAACAAAGAGTAAAAGGACCGCTATTTTAAAAGTGAAGGAAACCATGTTTTAAATTGCGACTTGCTTTTTTAAACTTCTTTGGAAACTAGAAACATGTACGTGAGTTTCTAGTTTTTGCATAACTTGTGAACTTCTGGACGTGTGTGACACTGTTCAAAAAGTCCTCGTCCAGGTAGAGAACACGAGCTAGCAAAACAAACTGGAGCTAAATATGTATAAAGTTTGCACTAATTAGCAACTTTTATTGAAAAAGGCATAAGTCAACAAAGCTTTTGTTGGAAATTAAATAACTGGAAGTAGTGATACTATGAATCTCATAATAATAATGCTTTTATTGATATAACTGTTGAATTACATTGGTTAAGGTTGAGACTTCTTAGTAGGTACCGTAAGGCACCTGTGTCAGAAGACTCCGCTCCTCTAAAAATAGATAAATTTGACCAACATACAGTCTACATAGCATAATAAAATTTTATCAAATTCTAAGACATGCTCGAGCATAGAGTCTTACGTGCTATTAAGTGAATGAAGGACTGATGAAGGACTCTTTAACAGAAAATGTTTGGTTATTTTCTACACTGAACAAGGACTAACTGCTTACCTATAATATTAAAAAAATCAAGTTTAATTTCACGTATTATTGAAAAGAAAGTAGAATTTGTATAAGCGTCAGTAAAAATATTAATGCACTATTATTGATATTGCTCATTTTGTTGCCACCGTAATGACATATCGTATGCGTTTATAGTAAATCTGAAAAATTATCTGTGTGGTATAATGGCCATTATAAGACACTGCGACAGTAATCATCAAGTTAAGTTACCATCGTAACCAGAAGCCGTATTGCCTAACGACCCTAACGTTTCTAACGCTCGCGATTGCAATCAAAGACAGTTTTGTATGCGAAGTCTGTCAATTGATTGTGATCGCGACCGCCAAAAACTTTACGTAACCCCCTCAGTTAACATAAATATTTTGACACTTGTTTGGCTTCATGTCATTTGTTTACAATAGTTTCACGATCGTTGATATTGGGATAAACGCATTTGGAGACACGGTATTTAGTTGGGGGTGTTCGAATCAGCCACAGTGCGCCACTCTGCTCCCACCCTCAACTTAATTAGCTAATATGACCAGCTCTCCGACCCACTCCACCTAACAACCTTTTCGGAAACGCTATTACATACATTCTCAGAGAACCAAATTAATTTTACAAAATTAACCACTTCAGATGTTTGCTACTAACACGTTGAAATATTTATGTCGTTTGATACGTTTCATTTCACGTAAGAATTCGGTGTGAATAATTTTTGTTGGTAACAAAAATGTACGAGGAAAGGCTTTTTGGATTTCCATTAAGTAAGTGGGTGGTCGGATAAAGTGGGCTACCCTAAGTTATAGGAATTACTTGCAGTACTTAAAAAAAACATAGCAGACTTAGATGTAGCCAATATTATTAAATTATGTGACAAAAAAACCTAAAAACGTTTTGTCTTATACCTGTGAAAGACCAAACTACATCGATTATTCCCCCTAAAATCCCTTATTGAGCTGTGTTTCCGAGATTTCCGAAATAATAGTAGATTTTCCAATGTATGACTAAAACAAGCCACTTTGACACGAGATGTTTAGCCACCCGAACAGAGCGAGACTGGCCTGTCTGTAGTTTGAGGGTCATTGTGGTTGTTTTATTCTCACTCTACTTTTCACTTTGAATGCGAGGAAAAAACGACGTTCCGTTCAAAATTACAATATCAGGTACTTTTTAATGCAACTTATGTACATCTGTCTAAAAATCCAATACCAAAAAAATTGTTGCTTTTTTAGTGATGCTTTAAATGCTTCCATATTTATCCAACAGTTTCAGAATTTAAAAATTATTTTAAAACTAATTCATCCTTAATTATAATAATTAATATTCGTAATCAATGATTGTGTTTTTAAAATATTTTGCAGTGAGGTTATTTCCACGCAAATACCGTGATTGGCTGTTTAGGGGTTTGCAAAGTAAATTTAAAATATACTTTAATCCTTTTTTTTTAATTTTAATAAGAGATTAATGAGTAGCTTTAGTCCCGATATAAAGAGACTAAAGTAACATTTTAAGAGCATGATAAGTGAAAATAAATAAATCTTATAAGAGTGGCTGGTTGAAAGGGATTAGATAAAACCTACAACCTAATCACGTAACATCTACATATATTATTAAGCAAAGGAACATGACATGAAAGTATAAATAAATAAATAAAAATTGACATCAAAGCAAAATATTTTGTTTGCTTGGATTAAGTTTAATATAGTGTAATAGGTATAATTTTATGAGAATAACACACCCACTTATATTGCCATAAAAGATACCTACTTACGTGCCTCTTTCAATCGTTAACTCATTTTTTACTTAAATCTGATATTTTATTACAACAACGAAAACCACTTAAATCCCATAAACCTCTTTTACAGCCCTCGTTATTACATAATAACGATCCGATTTAAACATTCTTAACTCTCAATATAATATTCTGCGTGGGTAGATTGTGCTACACACCTTTACTTCAGCAAATGGATTAGGAGCTTCTTTAATATTTAAAGCTAAACACTGTAGTCGCTCAGTTTAAGGTTAGTGCCACTTTGCATTAGACGAAAAGTGAGCGACTGGAACTTTCTTTAGGCCTCGTTAGTAAATAGCCACTTTATCTTTTGTAAAAATTTCAACTAGTGGCGGGGTGTTTAGTTTCACCTCACGTCCGAGCAGGAAGCTGACCGTAATACTGGTTCGTGAAGTCTCGCTATAAATCATAACGCCATTTCAATTTACGGAGTGTAACACGGCAGTAATAGGCCAGCCGCTGCCCGCCGCGGCTCTCCCGCGCTGAAAGACCTAGATTTGTATTCAACCAACGATATGATCATTAGTTACTGCAATTTTCTTCGCATCCCGTACACGAATGCTATCGTCGAGTGTTATGGAAGGGATGAATGATACTTTGTAATTACTTTCGGGATCTGACTTGGAAATTAAGTTGACCGGACTTTGATATAATTTGTGCGGTAAGGCAGTTGTGTAATTTTGGTGCGTAGTTTTACTAAAGAGTCGGTTGTTTATCTTCAAAAATGAAATTACTAAAATGCTTTATAAGTTCGTAAATTATTCAGAAAATGGTATTTTTATTTTACAAAACACTCAGAGTATAATTTTGTTAAATTTTAAAGTTAACAACTCACCCTTATGCTCTGCTATCATTAGGTTTAACAGCCTCACGTAAAAGAGCCCTAACAACGAAGTCGGTAACGGCTTTTTAGTTACAGCCGTTGATTGCGGCACTCTGCTCGAGCCCGGGCGCCGTGCGCCGGTCGCCGGACGCCGTTCTTGGACCGTGGCTTCAGGACGCACGTACATGTAATTTTATTGATTACAGGGTGCGGCGGTCCAGCCCGATTTGAATTTCCAATGAGCTCGTTAGAATCAGCCCGGACACGGGACTCGGACAGCCGATAAAAACTTCATTCCTTTTTAGCTGATTGTGCAAGCTCTCCTTGGAAGGATTGCGGATTCGGTGGAATTACTTTAATCGATATTTCTAAAGTTTTCTTGCGGTTCACTGGAGTGGCTCTGATAATTTAAAACTGTCCTGGGACTTTGTAGTGAGTCTGCAAGAGCTAGAACAAACTAATTATTAACCGGATTCTTTTAACGTTAGTTTTTTTTTACGTAGAAATTTGGTTTTTGCGTTTTTTAATGTTCGTTGTTTCCCATTTTAAACTGTTGAAGCAACATTATTCATCATATTTTTAATAAGACCAAACAGAAACCCTAGATTTGCTGTGTACTTCGAGCATGTAGATGTGTAAGAGGTTGATTGGTTCCTGTCTTGTACCCAGTATAAAGTAAGTAGCAATTCTCCGCTAAGCTCCAATACGTAGCAATTGGAGTTTTGCAGCAGCTCTTAATTAAACGCCAGCGGCGGCGGTGGCAAGGCCTAGCGGCAAACTTCGATTGCGCTGTCAAAAATCCGAAGAATTATTCCAGTAGTAAAATAACTTGTACGATTTTAGGCTTTATCGTGCGAGTTCAGGCGTATTAGCGAATTTATACTGCACGGATGCAATATGCCGCCGGAGTGCTAGTTGGACGCAGCACTTTTATTAAAAACGGTTTTTATTTATTGACGATTCGAGGTAGCCGAGGATTTCTCCCGCGATACATTTCTGAATGTGGGTTGAGGATCGATTTTGTATTTCAAAAGGGAGATGTTTATTCAGTTTTATTGAAATTAAAGTATCAGCGGTGAATTGTACGCCCTTCATTTTATCAATCATTCGTGAATTAATTGCTAGGAATCTGAAGCTATTTCTGCCATAATCTCTTTGTAGAAGAAGCTCGTATAATTATGTAGTACTAAATTTTCCTTACGTAAGTTTCTTTTAATAGGTAAGTAGGTCTTTTCTTTCAACGCAATGCTGCGCTACCTACACCACCCGCTACTATCTATATTCGACATAATCAAGCTCCAAGTTTATAATCATGAAACATCGTAGCAAGTTTAAACTGCGACTTTAGAAACAATTCAAACGTAGGAAGATTTCCATTTCCGCCACCTCTCACCTCGCCACCTGTGCACTGTATGTACATCTTAGTGAAAACCATTGCTTGAATGAAATTTTACTCAATAGCACCCGAATCTATTAGAAGCAATACGCGCAAATAAAGCTGACTACATCAATAAACCTATACAAATCACTTCAGCAGGCGCACATGCTTTCTGTTACCTACTCACATTATAACCTGCCCATATTTTATTGGTCTCTACATGGTTTACTCCGCACGCACAGCCCCTTATTTTACAACTGTAACGTAACCATCTACTCTGACCCCCGTTCTTGGTACAAACACCCTCTCAATGATCTCGTGTGAATATAACTAAGGGAGCGAGGAAGGCCCTGTTGTGTTGGCCCGTTTGAACCACCCCTGCCCCACGGTAATTAGCCCACCAAGATTGTACCGCAGCACGAAAATAGTGTCGTTCGTTGATCGATTATTTGCCATTTTAATTTTGCTTTATTAGTCGTTTATTTCTGTATTTGTATAAATTGACGACAAAACACTTATCAAACTAATACTTCCCTATCTAATAACGACAAATTTCCCTGGCAAAATATACAAAATATTTTTTTGTAAATTTTCCATGTTGTGTTCGCGTCTGAAAACTGACATAACTTTAACCTAGCGCTTCTTTAATGATTTCTTTGAATCTTTACCAATAAACAGGTTAAATACTTATTCACTTCTCTTTTGTACAGAGTTCAATGCAAATTAACAGGAGTTATTATAATTAGTTTAAACAAGAAACGTTCTAGACCGTACTTATTTTAACTTTCCGAGTTATTGAGGCGCAAATAATTGAAGCCACCGCGACTTAATGCAGAACTTAACGTTTAATAAAACGGCTCAATTAGCAACCGGTCCAGAGCGCTAAAATTAAATGATGCCACATAATTGGTTCTGTCCGTGCAAATTACGACGATCGTTGACAATTTACAGCGAGCTTATACTTGCGGCGTCTAATATCTGTGTTGTAAAAAAGTGGGAGTAACTTTTGTTTTATAGCCTTAGAATATAGAATAAACCGGAAGCCGCATTACAATCGCCGTATAAGTGTGTCGTATAATCAAAGCGAAAAACGCAGAACACCATCCACTTCGGTTTGCTCGTTATCCGGTAATTGAAAGTTGCATCCCGGTCGAAACACCGAGAATAGACATGGGCATAATTATTACGTTTACGTTTGGAAATTTACTGGTTATCAAAACATGATAACTACCCCCTTTAAGAGTAATTACAGTGGCTTAAATGATAAACATAATTCATGTCACATATCAGTTTTAATCTATATTCTAAGTTTACATCTTAACTTTTTTGCGTGAGCTCGATGCTCATTCTCACCTGCGAAACGGCTTAGATACACAAACAGGTCGTAACTACTCGAAACGTGTGCACTTTACGGCCTAGCAGAACTGGCTGGAAACAGTCACGACACATTCCTAGATAGTCGACCGCACCGCCCACAGCCAAACTACGAAACCGCCCAAGGCACAGATAATCTAGTGCAGTAGAGAACCTGTGTAGTTTTCGTAGAAAATCGAATCTAATATCGCATCACTGACTAACCATACAAATTAAAATGTATGTAATAAGCCTTTTCAAAAATGAGACCACAGTGACTTTGATTTCTAACTAATGATCACAGTGATTCACTGTAGGTAAGTACTATTTTTTGTGTAGATGTGACTTGTTTTGCGTCAACTTCGCGATGAGCACACCCTCACTTGACTAGGTATTACTTACCTTTTTAGCTTTGAAACTTTATTTTTTGGTTTTCACTCAGCTCTAACACGTTTGTAATAAAGTGTATTGAATCTACTATTCAAAAAAATGTTTTTCATACGCAATTCTCGTACAGTTTCCAGCGAAGACCACGGTGAATCCAAAACTCAACGAAATACGTACGCTCCTTGCACGCAAAGTGATCTAAACCTGAAGCAAGAATTCCCGTCCTCATTTTTATTGCCGCTACCACTGGCCTAGGCCATTGCTTGTATTGTTGACTCGGCATTCCACATAGCGGATGGCAAAAAGGAATTTATTCCTTAGGTCACCCATTTGTTCTGCCAAAATTTCTGGCACACTGCATGACACTACAAGAAAAAATTCTCATATCTATTATAGGTAACTAAAGTAATTGTTAGTCTACATTCACATATCTGATTGGTAAAGGCATAGCTTTTTTATAAAACATAATTATGTATTGTTTTTTGGGTACCTAAGTTAATTTTTACTTTTAACGATTGACAGAAAAGCGTGAAACATCTTTTTAAGTGATACCAAAAGCCAGACTTTTCTGACAATGCCTGCGTTACTTTAAGTACAGCTTACGACGTAATGCTCCCAACAGGTAAAGGAGACAATAAACCAGGTATTGTCATAAACCCTTCGAGTGAGCTAAAAGTAGGTACTCTCCCTTGTGTTGGCGGCGCGCCCGGAGGGTGATTCGTTTAATTGTTAATGCCATAGTGATCTAAGTGGAGGCACCGGCTTATGTGGGTTAATGAGGTCGCTTCTAATTCATAGAGTCACTAAAGTGCCCTCCAGTTATGAAAACTCAGTTTCGCACTGACACGTTAGCCATTTTGTTATTAAGTGTCTATTTATTCATTATTTCAAATCCTTATCCTTACTAATAAGTGTAATGAATACGAAAGCATGTCTGTCTGTTACCTCTTCACGCTTAAATAGCCGAACCGATTGAAATGAATTTTTGTATGAAGATGGTTTGAGACCCTGGAAAATATATAGGATAGTTACTGTCCCGGAAAAATGCAAAGTTTCCGGGAGATAGCAACAAACAAATTTTTCACTGACGGAGTCGTAAGCTAAAGCTAATAGGTATAGCTTAACGATTAGCTGATACTTCAAAATCACATACATATTAAAATTTAGCAGTACTACAGCCTTTAAATGTACATAGGTGGTTGGACCTTGTGCAAGGTCCACCCGGATTGCTACCACCATCTTGCTCGCTAATTTTGGCGTGGAGAGTAAAACAGCCGGTGAAATTACTGGCACGTGAGGTATCCCATCTTAGGCCTCTAGGTTGGCAACGCATCTGCAATACATACATACAATATATATATATACATACAACGCATTGCAGATGTTTATTGGCGGTGGTGATCTCTTACCATCAGGAGACCCACTTGCTCGTTTGCCATCCAGTACAATAAAAATAATAAATAATCAATGTACACTTTCATGATTTCTTTAAAAGACTAGTTACTCTAATATTGTTTCCGTATGGGTAATTGTTACTTAATTTTGCTAGTGGTTAGTATAGACGCTTTCCATAATATAGCCAGATCGATGGCAATTCTCACATCGCAAAACCGCAAAATTTCATATTTCATTCGTATGAATAAATATCCACCGAATATTGGGAACGGACGAAACTTGCATCCTAAAATAGTCTAAGTGCCTACATTTTCATCTGGAATATGTTTCTTTCTATGCATTATTTATGTCCGCGCTTACGGCATGTCACATAATATATAGTTCGAAGTGGGATAATACGATAATCATATATAAGAAAATAGTACCCGAGAATATTACGGACCGTTTCGATGGTGGCCTATCACATTACCAATTTTGTAGAAATATCGCTCCGTCGTTCAGTGATAATCAACATGGGACCAAATTTAACCCTTGACACATCCGCAAATAGGGAATATGCATAGATGGAAAATTTTCTCTTAAATAATTCAACTTAATCTATTCCAAACCGGAAAATAAAACGAATGACATCAACAACAAATCATAAAACAAAATAAATCATCATCATCAGTAATATCTGTTGAAAATCTAGTAAGATATTATGAGCTTGAGCGATTAAAGTTTGCATTTATCTATATATATTTATGTATAAATTTAAAATACATATCGGTTGAAATACATACAGTTGAAATACCGAAAATTTAAAAATATAATGGTTAAAATAAATAATAATCAAAATCATAAAGCACGTTCTTTATATTGGTCGAAATACATACAATTAAAATGACTATGTTCACAATGTATGTGCTAAGAATTTATAATATTTAAAAGATATAACAATTAAAGTTCCTGTAGTACATTTTTCATAATGGTCAAAATAATAATACCCATGTTCATCACCATCTCCAATCTATTTACGTTGTATTTACATGTTAAATTATGAAAAATTTAGGACTGTAACACAATTTCTACGGAGCTCCGCTTCGCGGAGCTCCTATCCAGCGTAGTTAAGGCGCTTCGCGCCTGGACATAACTCTAACCTAATGTATCCTATAAGATACCGACTTATCGGAAGCCGTATTGTCTAACAAGACCTTGCATTTTAAACTGAAGTCTGATCATTAATTGAATAGAAACTTTAGGTGCGACGACGAGCGTAGCGAGGAGGAGCGTGTTAGGTTCAACTATGACCAAAACGAGCACGAGCCAGCGGCCGGCGAGTGCCAGAATTGTATTATATGCGTTTTCCTTTGTAAAAATTCAGCGCTTAGTATGTATTTCAACCATTATAGAAAACATACTGTATAGATTTTGAACGTATACATTATTAAAATACTTATGTATTTTGTGCCATATGACTAAGAACCATTATGCATTGTAACTATTATATATTTTGACCACAATGCATTTCAAGCTTATACGTTTAGAACTTATATGTCAAATGACTGTATCTAGATAAAAAAAATAGTTCCACAACTCGCTTTGTTAAACAATGGAGATAATTATATTTGAATAAAATAAAAATAAAAGCGTGCATATGTTCTATTGTCACTATTTGTCACCAATTCGCAGAGACGATGAAATGTTACAGCAATACGCTCCATTTATAAAATTTAAATGAACCTCAACTACCGGTAGGTAAATATGTACACGCTGCTCTGCTATTATTAGATGAAAGAAACTGTCATGTGAATAGGTACTATTTTGAGTTTAATTAACAATTCATAGTCAAAAGATGCTTTGAAGTTCATAATAGGTACCTTCAGTCACCCAATTCGATTACTAGGCCACTATAGTACTCGTACTTTCTCAATAGAAAACGATTTTGATTTGTGTATAGAAATGCTTATTTGATAACGTAAAATGTCACAATGACAAGGTTCTCTGTGGTGGCCTAGGAATTAAATTGGTTGATTGTTTATATTAATAAATAATACATAAAAAATAAAGCATATTTACCCAGGGCTTAAAAAAAATCAACAACGTAATTTTATAAGCGTACCTACTTAAATACATAAAGTATATTTTCTGTCGGTCCCCAACATCGGATCAAGAGGCTTTAGTTTGGTCTAGTTCGGTAGAGAGCACTTCTCGGAGTTCTTACTATGATTTTTAGATTAGGTACATCTCGAACTCACTCGGCGTTAGGGTCCGACGTATTGCTGTAATGATATTACAATATAGTCGTAGGCAAGCAAATTATTTATGAAGCTTTATGTTACGATGTCATTTCATTTCAAGCAGTAAATTTCAAGTATTGTGTGTTTCATTTGAAGTACATTTCATGTATTTCTTAAGATTTAAAAGAGCAGTTTAATATTTCACACGAAAATACAAGCCGAAACATGAATGCACAGAAAAACGCTCAGCATTCCGTGCTGCGTGCTATTCCCCTACACCACCACCGGACAAGTCAACTGTCCTGTCTGTGGACTGGTCAAGTTTGTCCAGTGGTGGTATAGGGGAATAGCACGCAGCACGGAATGCTGAGGACCTGGGTTCGATTTCCAGCGCTGGTCTATTTTTCTGGTTTTTCTGTGCACTCATGTTTCGGCTTGTGTTTTCGATTGAAATATATAAACTTTCACGGGATGACCGTAAAAGAAACAAGAATTTGGAGTTGAAATAAAAAATACAAAAAGACTCCAAATAGTAATCTTGAGATCAGTTTTATTAAAATATACACTTTACAATTAACATAAGTACAAAATAGAAACAAAAAATCTATTAGGATTAACTTAAGACAACTAACTTTAACAAATAGCAATAGTTTTTGTATTGTATATTTTTCCTTGAATGTTTATTTTGCTCCTAACCTAGGGTTCGTGAATTTCGCAAAGATGACTAAGTATCAATAAGGTATCGCACCGGGTGCGGTTGAAGCGAGTAAAACTGGTAACAAAGACGTACTCAAGCTCGGATCAAACCGACGGCGACCCCAAATAACAAAAGTTGCTATATTGTTCATGGATTTTGTGAAGTTTTGTAAGTACTTTATAAGTCGATATTAAATAAAATAGATAAGAATTAGCTGGCAAGTTTTGTTCTCCTTATAAAAGAAGATATAAATTTGATATAGCTTAAGATAAGCTGAATCGTAAGTACATTTTCTGTGATCTTCAATTTGATACTTTAGGGATGCGGCTAGCATTGCTTACGAGAAATTTCGTACTGAAGTTTCTGCTAAACTTATGTACAGAAGATTCAGTGTTAGTTCCGTATTGTTTTCTCTGGCTTCGGTACTTATCAAACGTCATTATGCGTCCATAATATGCTCCGATCAGGGAACTTATATACATTTCGATACAGTTACCTTTTTCAAACAAGGTAGGAGTGGAGTAGAATACAAAAAGTTAGATCATTTTAACCAGTAATTTACCATACAAATCTGATTGGAAAAAGTTTTTTATTTATGAAAATTGTCCATGAATTTTGAAACATACCATTCTTGAAATTTTATTAATTTCGGGATCTCAGTCATAATCTGCGCTTATAATTAATTGATTCTATTAGGGCTTTATTACAATACTTTACTAAACGTAGCTATTACGTGAGAGGACACGAAATAAAAACACAATCCTACCTTATGATAGTTTAAGTTTTATTCCAACATAAGTAAATATTTGGGGAAACCTCGAGAAATGGAATAATCATATTTGTCTATTGTTCTTACTGCTCAAACGTATCCTCTAAATAAATAAAGCGTGTCTTTTCCTTATTTAATCTCGTTTACTTTCATACCAAAGCTTTACACGATCCTCCGACATATTTAAGGCCAACCCATTTGTTCAGTATAGCGCGAAATAGATCTGTGAAACAATATTTTCTATCAGCGAAAGAGGTTCGAAGCAACATTCCAATAAAATGTCATTTACTCGGAGCGTTGGCTGGAGCGGAGTTGCCGCGGCGATCGCCTACTGAAACAACTGAGCTCACAACGCAACACACACATGTCAATTGTAAAATACCTCTACAAATTTACGGTTGACGCATTGCGCCTGTAGGACGGTGAAAGGACAGTGAAAAGGCGTATTGCTTTTGAAACTTTGACTTCGACAGATACTGAGCGTCCACCTCATAAACTACGCCTCGTAAACTATCGAATTTCAACGACGGATGTATAAGCGGAGAAGAAAATTTCTGAGATTATAAATCTAATATCACAAAAATCTGGATCTGACGCTTGTAACAAAAGTACGTTGCAAAAGCTTGATATCGTTTTAAAAGATGTTTCTGCGGTTGAATATCGAGCTTCACGCAAATAAACCGCATAACAAACGTCGCTGTGGGGTATAAAAACACGAAGGCGCCTAGTTTATTTAAAAAGGAAACGTAGATAAACCACGGAGACGGAAAACATTTCCTTAGACTATTAAAAAGAGTCATCAGATACGAAGCAATAAGTAAATGACCGAATGCTATCTCCTGTTCGGAGATGTTTAGTGCTGCGCCTTACCGCCGAATAGATCGTTAAACTCCAATTTTAAATTCTACCTACGCTGTTCATTTATTTTTATTAAGAAAGGAAATGTAAGTAAAGTATTTTATAAGTATAAAATAAAATTTTATTTCAGACTTTTTCATGTTTATTGAGCATTGTCTAACTAGTATGTATGTTAGTATTGTGAGAACTTTCTGACAAACACGGGATATCAATAAATATATTATTATATGTAAAATATTAACCAATAAAAGACATACTATTATCAATTTAATGTTATGTTTTGTAGTAAAACAGATATTTTTGTTATTATTACCGCAATAACGACAGAGCGTGACGGAGATAAACAGATGACCTAGATGATTATTATGTGACAAGAACTCACTTTCAGTAGGCGAGAGCAGAGAAAACTACAGAAGCTTTTGTCCAGCAGTGAGACGCAAAATAGGCTGCCTCAAAAAATCGTAGGGCAAACCTAGGCTTATCATCGCTTACGCTGAGCTCACAATGGTGAAATGCAAGCAATTTAATCGCTGCCCATCCGATTGCAAGCATCAATCTGACAGCTGGTATCAATTTTATAGCGTGCATATTTTTTTGTGTAATCTGCGAATCTGTATAAAATAATAAAGTAATATCACCGAATGAGTGTGACGTCACTTCCGCAACATCGTTCGGCCGAAAAGACTTTTTTTTCTGTTTTCAAAATTGTTTTCTTGCTGGTACGAGTATCAAACTGTTGGCGTTCTGCAAAATGAACCGCAACCCTGTCATCGCAACGGACACTTGCCCAAGCCTTAAGGCCGCCATTGAGAGTAATAATTATAATAATAATTATCACTGAATGACCAAGTATACATATATCACTGTTAAGCCAAGGTTTGCCCTAATCCCCAATATTCATACTCATACCCCAATTACAAGGCGCTCCGTATTCACGACTTCCGAGATCTGTTCTACAGACTAATTATGTGTTGGCACATCCCTTACACTTTTTATCACAGGGTGGTGTGCTAAGATAGCATCGCGCTCCCGACCTAATTCGATCCGCCGAACGCCTGCCGCCGCCCGCGCTGTGCCAAGTCCGTCGACACGGACCGACCGGCCGTGTTCCAACGGGAAATGTTACAACCCCCTTATCTACACTTAAACATGCAAACTCGCCAGAGGATCACGACAATCAATTCACAATTTCGCTTCGCGAAGGCTACCGCAATCGTACGTAGGCTTGTGCGAAAATGTGCTTGAGTAATAATCACACAATCACAAATTTTGGTCAGTAAAATAGATCTTGCTTTGCGTCATTTGGCTTGCTTCTCAGCTACCATACTTTCACGCCAAAGTCGAGTCGGTACAACTGTTATAATGTGATCCACAACAGTTGATTGTTATTTTATGCAACTGCAGGTAGCATTTGGTATAATAATACATCATTACTATGAAGTAACTCCATCTGTATATCTGTTACCTTTTCACGCTTAAACCGTTGAACCGATTTAGATAAAATGTAGTATAGGTAGAGATAGTTTGAGACCCTAGAAAGGCTGATGCATGGATGGATGGTTTTTACCCCGAAAAAGGCTCAATTCCCATGGGATAGCGATAAAAGTATTCTTAGCAAACAAAGTCGTTGAAAAATGTTACCTGCAGTTGTGTCAAATGTTGTCATATCTGCCGAGTCGCACCGGTGCTCCACACGTATGTCATTCGTTTGGTTTAGGAGTGCTGATGCTTGTATGTTTGCTTTGAGAATGACCTCGCAGGGGACTCAAAACTCATTAGTATTTTGTATTTGTGATCATTAAATTTGTGTGGAAATAGAGAACGGCGGTCTCTGCATGTTCACACAAATGCACAGGCGTAGTTGTCGGGCATAAGGCAGTTAAAAATGTTGTATTTTCATTGACATAAACCTACGCATTGTAGCGCCTGGATCAGTTATTTATTTTTTTGTTTTTCACAATAAGTGTTCCATCAACCTGTGGGGATGCCATGATCGGTAGTCTCTGAAATAATTTCTCGTGCTTAATGGAGCAAACGGACGCAATGGTCCGTGCGCAAACCTTAAGCTTGAACGTGTGAGTCCAACCACTAAGTAACTTTGAGCACGTTACAGAGGATTATATCGATCACTTTACTGTGCTACGGAGATTGGATTTTCGTTATTCAGATGCGAAGCTTCAATATGGATTAATCAGATTTATTAAATACTAGCCTTTGCTCGCGGCTTTGCTTGAGTGAACCTTTATGTCTGACAGTTGAATTGAAATTCCAGTATTTCCGGAAAATTACATCGTGTCTTCATTGACATTAAATGAAGAACACTTATGGCAAAATAACACGTCGCTTTTCACAGTTAATATTTTAGAATTTTACATGTGCATGGTCTCATAGGAATATGAGGATAAAAATTAGCCTGTGACTCCAACCACACACCACATATCTAAACATCCAGTTACTGCATATGCGTGCGTGCGAAAAATTCATCTACATTCGCTAAGTCGTTTCAGTAACAAAAGGTAACACACACATTCACGCGTGCACGCATCAAAGTTCACGCACACCTTCGCATTTAAAGTATCATCTCCATGTTCGAGGTTGTCAGGCAAGGGTTGCAGTTTTAAGTGGCATTATGAGGAAAAGCAGAACGCATCAGGCGAAGCCGGCGTCGGAGGCAGCGTCGGGCCGCAACACTTCCGCTCCCGTAACGTTAGCGTAAATTAATTCAATGATCGTCCGCATAATGACTTGCATGTGGCCACCCCTTGCGAGTGCGCCTCTAACTAACGCCCACTAATTTCCACCGCGTTAATGAAGGGAATTCTCCGCAGAGACGTTTTTGTTAGCAGTAACACACGGCGCGGAATAAGTAGACTTTTGGCAGTGTCACCGCGGAGCATTAAAACGCTCGGGCTATTAATCTTTGCCAGAGCAAATTGCATTTGAACTTTGTGTTACGAATTTCAAAATCTTTCCTCTCCGCTATCACGCTATTTGAAATGGTATCCGCTATGTGTACCTACACGAAGTTATTCCCGCAATTGTACCTAGCCCACTCGACTGAATGCGGTGAAGTGGTCAAGCACTGGGTCTATGCCGGCCGAACAGTACAACTCGTTATTTCTCATTATGCTGAAGGGATTTTCATAACAACGTTCGGCGAGTTGTAGTGGGTCGGAGACTGCTTTGGGCTACTTAGAGAGCCATTTGCAGAGAGATTGGCCCGACCTACGAGGTAGATTGCGGAACTTTGTAGATAACTTCTCTAAACTTGGAACATTTTGACGCTGCAATACTCGGATAAGGTATGAAACGCGGCAGACTGGCTAAGGGACGTTTAAACGCCACTTACACTTGTATATTCCGTAAACTTTGTAAATAAAACCACCATTTTACCGACCTACACATTAACTGTTTTGAAAACAAAATGTACGGGTAGTACGGTAAGTCGTTAACTTTGGTTCGTGTGACATTAAAACAATCAGCGACAGAGTCATTATTTTTATTTCAGTTATTGTGTTAGTTTGTTAGCTGAAGGTGTTCATAATTTATTTAACCAAATAAAATCACGCCTCGTTCCGTAGGATTTTATCAAAACAAACCCTCAATTTACTTTCGCGCAACACATTTATTCCATTTCCATCTTCCACTTGGCTTATGATGATATTTTGACATAAAATTACACGGCTGGCCGAGTTAAGGGCACTAGACCGTCGAAATGGTTCAAGTTTATTTTATAAGCTTTTTACGAGTCGCGGTACTTATGAAACTCTTCAGGCGCGAATATGTTGGTACAAACATTAGTACGGTAGGTTAATAGGCTCTGGGTAGTGGTAAAAGAGTTTCACTCGGTTCAACCCCTATTAAACTTTCCTATTTTTGGTGTGAAACGCCGTAGACTTATTTTAATATTTTATGAGTAATGGCTTCCAGTAAAATGAAGCGCCATTATAACGCCTAAATAGATACATATCATCTGGGTAGATAATATACATTTGAAATTCGTATAACTCAATCCAAAAAATGATGTTAAAAAAACGCTTCAAATGGATAAGTACCTACATTTAAGTCCAAGCAAGTCTTGAGCGACTAGATACCTACCAGTTTTTAGTATTTCTTTAAGGGACTGTTTCACCACCCATTTATTAGTGTTAACTGACGGTTGAATGTGATGCCGTCTCCGTCTATTCGAACAAAACAAATAGAGAATCAATGGATGATGAAACAGCTAATAAATATTTTATTCTATATACTGTGTATCTGGTATTAGCGATAAATCTGAGAAGTACAAACTTTTACAGTGTAAAAATAATTTATTTAGTGCCCATTATAAAACCCTTACAAAATTGGATCAACACCGTGCAGTATTTAAGGATTCCGTCTTTCCACCAGCATCGCATTGACAAATTAGCGTCTGCTGTCACAAGCGCGTGCTACCCTTGTGCCGCGTAATCAAATTCTTTAGGCGAGAAAATGTATGTAAGAACATGCATTAATACGACACATAAATTACACATTTTAATAGGTTTCGCAATGTACATTAGAGGGGTGTGGCGTAGATACATGTATTTAATATTCATGGGCGGCCCTCTGCAACCCTTTAACTTAAGGAGTATGGGTAACTCACTCACCAGCATAATGTAGCTGGTTTCTAAACCTTTTAAGGTCTTTGGAGACTTCTTAAAATAAACTAACCGATCTAACTATCATATATTGTACGCTGAATCGATTATTTCATGCATATAATTATAAAGTATTTTATTTTTGTTTGCTTTTGTCTCCGAGAAGCTTTCTTTTTCATTTCTTTAGACTGAATGCTTGTAATAAACGTGGCTTAAAAATAACACGGTTCTGGATTAAAATTTAAGTTGATGACGCCTTAATGACGGGGTAGGACATGTCGTGGTGCCGTAATGGTGCACAATTTCCGTGAAAGCATTGTATTAAGTCATTACTCCCCCGCACCGCAATCAACTCAGGCTGAACACATCTGAGATAAGGAATTCAGCCATACGATTTCGTAATGCATTCTGTTTTTTAACACAATGGGCTTTGTGTGATTTAATATTATTAATCAGGTTTTTTGTAGTTTTATTTCTAGTTATTTCTTTGTTCATGTTGTATAAGACGGTTGCGTAGTACTGGTGCCTCAAACAAAGGGCGATAATGGTTTCTAACCCCTAAACGTTGGCCGGTTGGACTATTTTCTATTTAATTTTATCACTCAATACTAAAATATGCTTACATAAGTATGTATTTCGGTGCTTTAATTGTATTGAATTAACTTAATTATGTCCGTGTTTTATTGTTTTTACACAAAATTTCTTTCGGTCATTATTGTGTCGTTAATGCTAGGACGCACATTGCCGAACAAAATCCCCTTCAAAGAATGTCAGAACTATTGATTTGTTTGCGTGACAAATAAAATCATCTCACAAAAAATAATTAAAATAATAGGAGACGATATTTGAACCTAGTCTTTACTCTATTACGGGCGAATTTCGCTAGCGGCAAAACTCCACAACGCTTGACACTTGACAACAACGTACTGAGAAAAATGAAGGCCAGTTTTACCAAAGTGGCAGGCGAGCATTCTACCAACCTATCTACCTACTATCGACCTACCGATCAACCTATCGACCAACCTATCGACCTAACCTATCCCGGTGATCTGAACCAGTGATTTTAGGCCAGTGATTCAAACTGGCGCTCATTTGGCTCGGACATATTTGGGCGCGCGATTGTGAATCTACAGGTATAATTCATCAAAGCGTTAATGAATGAAAAACTTATGTTTGAAAAACTTAGTTCTTATTTTGATTGACTACATTATCAAAAATTGGTTAAAAGCCGTTTGTATAAATAAAAAGACTAATTTTCGGTTTCACTTCACAATCCTTTTAATTACTAATGACTTTGTTCATTTTGCAGCCAGCGCGCAATATTCATTTTGAAAAAAAAGTCAGTCCAATCAACGCAGTCCGGACGTAAATATTAGTTGATGAAAGGCAAATTTTTAACTGGTCATATTAGTTTTTTTTTTTGTCAATCTACTTTTTAGACTTTTTAATTTGATGTTTTTATATTCGGCCATAAAAAGTGGTGTAAGAAAGAAATAAATGATATGAAGGAGCCTGGAATAATACAAAATCCGAACTCACCAAATCCGACGAGCTGATGGTTTCCTGGGGGCCCCCGTCTGTATTGCATAGGTCACTGGCTGAACTGGTCAGAGATAAACACTGCGGTGCTAATGAAGCTTTCAGGATTTCAGGAGAAATTGTAATAAGAATAGAAACGAATTAATTTCAAGGGACGTGCGTGCCGCCATTCGAAGTTGCTTGCTAATAACAGCCACACAAAAACGCCGTAGGAGGGCAGCACTGTCGCGGCGCTTCGTTCGGAAATCAAATTTGCATCATTCCAGTTACAAATTAAAAATAACGTTTAGAAATAAAATGAATAATTTGTATGCGCTAAACAATGCGAAAACAAATAAAGAAAGGCATTAAAAATATAAGAAAGTACGGAACATGCCGCCGGCCTTAAAATAAGTTAATTATTTTAACTAATACTAGACGTAAGTATTACCTATAAGTATATTACCTATAAGTAAAAGGCACCTAAGACTCTTAGTCTACAGGCAATGGACAAATCTTAACGATAGGTCTTTT
Organism: Choristoneura rosaceana; assembly: GCA_037349165.1. NCBI lineage: Eukaryota > Metazoa > Arthropoda > Insecta > Lepidoptera > Tortricidae > Choristoneura > Choristoneura rosaceana. The sequence continues at coordinate 9,384,788 of JAZBNJ010000026.1, forward strand.
CGTATAAGAATTACCCATACGTAGCGTAACTACACGGGTAACACCATCACCACCCGGATGCAGCTCGTGCACGCGGGCGAGGCGCCACTGCAGGGGTGGCAGGCCGTCGTCGCGCACCACCACCACAGAGCCCTCCGATATCGGGGACGCGCCTTCATTGCGGAACCATCGGCCACGTTGTTGTAATTGAGAAAGATATTCGGCACTCCATCGCTTCCAGAAGTGACGAACAGCCTGTTGAATGGTCTGCCAGCGTTGAAGACGGCTGGGACGCTCATCACCAAAGTCATACTCTGGCAACGCGGTCAGTGGTTCGCCAACGAGAAAATGCGCGGGAGTAAGGGGTAAAGGATCACTTGGATCAGTGCTTAAGACACAAAGTGGTCGAGAGTTGAGTACTGACTCAATCTGACACAGAAGGGTATTGAACTCGTCATAGGTAAGAGTTTGTGATCCTATCACACGATGAAGATGTGTTTTAAAACTTTTTACGCAAGCCTCCCAAATTCCACCGAAATGGCTTCCGTAAGGCACATTGAAATGCCAGGTTATTCCGGTGTCCCTTAATTTTTCATTAAGTTCGAGCTGAGTCGTGTCTGTCTTTAGAAATTCGAAAAGTTCTTTTAAATATCTATCACACCCAATAAAATTACGACCGCAGTCTGAATATATGTCTGAGCACAGTCCCCGTCGGGACACGAAACGTCTTAATGTGTTTAGAAAAGATTCGGTGGACAAATCTGGAACTAACTCCAAGTGACACGCCTTGGTGGACATGCAAACCATGACAGCGACATAGGCTTTAAACAGTTTTGCGTTACGAAAGGTACTCGACTTTAAATGGAAATAACCAGCGAAATCTACGCCGACGTGTAAGAAAGGACGTAACGATCTTACTCGCGCTGCGGGAAGAGCCGCCATCTGTGGTTGTGGAGCGGGACGAGGCCGCGCTCGGAAACATTGTACGCAGCGGCGGGTGCGCATGCGTACCGCATCGCGTGCCGACAATATCCAATACTCGTGAGAAAGAATGAATTGCAAAGTCTGCGGTCCTACGTGTAAATTAACCCTGTGATAATGATCAATTATTAAATTCGTTAAATGATGTCCCTTTGGAAGTAAAATTTGATGTTTCGCACTATATGATGTATGTGCTCGATCAATCCTGCCGCCGACCCTGAGAAGGCCCAAACTATCGACGAAAGGTTTCAGTTTTTGTAAACGGTCTGAACAATTTTTATTACATTTTATTTTCGAAAGGTCATCAGAAAAATGCTCACTTTGAACAAGGGCGATTAGACGCAAAAGTGCGTATTTAGTTTCTTGAACTGTAATATGTTTAGTATCAATTTTAAGTTTGCGACATTTTTTAATGAAGCGGACAACATAGGAAACCACACGTAAAAGTTTAGAAAGTGATGAAAATCTAGAAATGAAATGCGTATTAGCCTTGTCAGTGCTATCCACTGCTGTAACTAGAACGTTACTTCGCTTTTCTTCATCCGTAACAAAATCAAGGTCAGATACGGGCCACTCAGCTTCAGAACGTTTAAGCCAAGAGGGACCGTGAAACCAAAGTTCCTGGTCAAGTTCGGACGGTAAAACGCCGCGTGACGCGGGGTCTGCAGGATTATCTGCTGAGCGTACATGGCGCCACCGAGACGCCGGGACTCGACTCGTTACTTCCGTGATCCGATTGGACACAAACGTACGCCATTGATGTGACGCAGATCGTAACCAGGCCAAAGTGATCGAAAAATCACTCCACGCATATACATCATTATTCGAAATCACACCCGAAAAGGTGCTGAGTACGGTCTCAATGAGTTTTGAGAGAAGTACAGCCCCACAAAGCTCCAAGCGAGGTACTGAAATGCGTTTCAACGGTGCTACCTTGGTTTTTGCTAGAACGAGATGAACATGAACATTGTCGTGAGTGTCTATGACGCGTACGTACACTGTCCCAGAGAATCCCTTTTCCGAGGCGTCCGAAAAACCGTGGACTTGTACGCACCTGCTTTCAGGAAATGCATGACGCGGAATGGAAATGGATTTAAGCAGGGGTAACTCAGAAATGAAAGTAAACCAAGCATCAGATATTGATTTCGGTGGGGTTTCGTCCCACGATATTCCCGAGATCCAAAGTAATTGGATTAAATGTTTCGCGAATAGCGTTATTGGAGAAAGAAAGCCAAGCGGGTCAAAAATTTTAGAAATTTCCGCCAAAATGATTCTTTTTGAACAAGCTTCAGGGCTTGGTGTGACCTCATAACTAAAGGTATCTGATTTAGGAAACCACTTAAGACCCAACACTTTGACCGAAGTGTCACCATCCAAATTGGAAATCGCTAACGCTTCGCTGGGCTCCGCGTTAGTCATAGAAGACATTAACTCTGGACGGTTACTCGTCCATTTTCTGAGGTCGAAGGATCCTCTCTGGCATAACAAAATAAGCTCATGTTGAAGAAGCAACGCTTCATCAAGAGAACTCGTACCCGAAATTACGTCATCGACGAAAACATCCGAAAGTAAAATCTTAGACGCCTTAGGGAAAGAAGCACTTTCGTCAATAGCGAGTTGACGAAGGGTTCTTAAAGCAAGAAAAGGAGACGATGCGACTCCGAATGTCACTGTACATAATCGAAATTCCTGAACAGGCATATCAGAACTAGTGCGCCAGAGGATACGCTGAAAATCACGGTCTTCTGGTCGCAGGGAAATGAAACGGTACATCATCTTGATGTCTGCAGTAAACACCACTTTGTGCAAACGAAATTTTAGAGGAACGGCCACTAGTGGTTTTACATGAGGCATCGAATACCACACGGACTTTTGTTGTGGTACTGGAAGACTTAACCACACAGTGGTGAGGAATATAGTAAGGCTTCGACGTAGGTATCAAAGACTCTTCAACTAGCTCCATGTGACCGAGGTCAATGTACTCTTGGAGACATTTTACATACTCTAACTTCAAATCAGGATTGCGCTCAAGCCTTTGAACCAGCTTGATTAAACGCGAAAGAGCAATGTCACGCGACTCGCCCAAGGGAGGGGCGTCAGGCTTGAAGGGAAGAGCAACAGTAAATTTACCAGTTTCATCTCTCGAATGAGTTTGGACGAAAATCGACTCGCACCTAGCCTCGTCTGGCGTCAGTGGTTTCACTTCTGGTAAGGATTCTAATTCCCAGAATCTTTGAAGATCGAAATCACTCTGACATGAATTGACACCGACATGTAACTGAAACTTCGTGTCCCTCGCAGGAAGCCGACCATTCAATAAATAACCGAAAATGCTGTTCATCGCAACAGGAGTCCCAGGAGGTCCGACAACGTTGTCCTGAAGCAAGACGCTACCGGTGTAATCAGATCCCAACAAGAGTTCTACAGGTCGCGACGAGCGCAGCTCGGGGTCAGCGAGGGTCAAATTTCGCAAATGCGGAAGGTTTTCAACCGAAAAGTTGACATTGGGCACGTAACTTGTGATTTTAGGCAATATATGCGCTTCGATTAACAACTTGGGCTCAAGTTTACCGCGAGGCGTCACCTCGACTAAGACGTAGCCCCGAGATTTTTGATCCTTGTCACCTATTCCTGTAACTGTTAAGTCAGACGCAGCATGAAAACGTCGTAAACTCAGACGCTGAACACAAGACTCTGCAATAAGCGTAGCCTGAGAGCCCTGGTCCACAAGAACTCGCACGGCGATAGGAGCGCAGGGCGCCGGCGCGGGCGCCGCAGAGCGGATGTCGACAATAGCCGTGGTGAGCAACACGTTGCACGGCGTGTGCGCGCGCGTGCCGCAGTGCGTCATGCGGGGCGTCGCGGGGGTCGCGGCCGCAGCGTCCGGGGCCGCCGAAGGCGAACAAGAGTGCGGCGCTTGCCCATCTTCGTGTAACGAGGAATGATGACGTTGCAAACAAATTTTACACGAAAATCTCGAGATACAATTTTTAGTGTCGTGCCCGACGTGAAGACAGTTGATACACACTTTGTGTTCACTGATAAAACGCTTACGGTCATTAATTGATTGTTTAAGGAAATCTTCACATTTATTTAAAATGTGTGAAACTGATTTGCAAAATATGCATGTTTTGTTCGACTTTGACGAACCAGTAGTCGAAGACTCGACGTTAAATTGTACCGACCGGGGTGGGTTTTGTTTCGTAGAAACATTAGAAAACGAACGATTGCGCGCGGGCGAAGTTGTATTATCCGACTGCACGCGAAAGAAAGGCTGCCGCAGCGGCGGCGGCGCGCGGCGCGTCGGCGCCGGCGCGGCGGCGAGCGGCCGCGTGCCCCCAGACGGGCCGCCGGCCGTGCCTAACATCACCTCGTGAGCGGTCAGCTCACGTCTTAGGAACTCAAGTAATTCCCTATAATCGGGCATCTCTGAAGACGATGACAAGGATAGTTCGAAACGTCGACGAATGTTGGGAGACATTTTTCGCAACAAAATATTCAAAAGAATAAAACTCCATTCCGGAATAGGCAGGTTTAAGGCACTGAGTGCTGTTAAGTTTTCTTGAAACACATTTAAAAGATTACGTAAACCAACGTAGGTATTTTTATCAGTAAGAGGTTCCAGGTCTAAAATGTGGTCTAAATGTTTCGTAGCAATAATCCGTTTATTCTCGTACCTATTGCTCAAAATCGTTACAGCGATATTATAATTAGCGTCTGTAATTGGAAGTGATTTTATCAGGTTGTAAGGTTCGCCCTTTAACGTTAGCAACAAATACCTAAACTTCTGTACATCCATCAGGTCGGCATTGTCGTGGACAAGTGATTTGAATAAATCGTAGTACGCGGCCCACTCAGTGGGCTGCCCACAAAATGACGGTAACGGCAGCGGAGGTAAGCTCGCCCCGCGGGAACAATGAGACACGACACCGTCTTTATTATCACTATTGTTGCCCGTATGACTACTGCGACGCTGCAAAATCTTGTAAGTGTCTGCTGCCACTTGAACCTGATAATATAAATCATCGAACTTATTGCGAAAAGTCAGCTGTTCCTCCTTAGAAAAACTATTACTTTTAGCTAAAGATTTTTCAATTTTGACCTGTATTTTAAGAAATTCTTTTTTAATTGAATTTAATTCTTTTATTCTACAACGAAATTGCATTTCATCGGATTCGGAACAATCTGCCATTTTTTGTAAAGTATTCAATTGAATGTCTCGCTCGAAATATAATTGCTCGATTTCCATAGTGTATGAAATCTAATAAGAAAAATTAACAAATATGTGTTTGTTAGTTGAAAATATTATTACGCCGTAATGCGTATTTATTTAGCACTAGTCTGCAGATATTATAATTTTAGTGACGAAATATTATTATTTGCGTCACAAAACTGGAAAAAAGGAATTTGAAATTTGGAACTGGAGCGGAAGTAATATTACAATAATAATTAATTATTTACCACGTAGTGCGCAAATATGTAATGCTCGAAAGAACACTTATTATTATAATATTGAAATGAAATAGTATTAAGCACGAAAATGCAAGAATACCGAAATAAGCACGTAAACTCGGGAGTCGCGCTTATACGCTAGACTAGGCGCCGCCGTGGCGGGCAGCGAAGTTACCCACACGGTGTTCGAAATAAAAAATGGAAATTGAGAATTACGGTGTAAAACTCGGAAATAATGATTTAATTGATTACCTAACCACTTATAAAAAGAGTCTTAGGTGGAATATCAATAGTTAAATCGGAAATTATCTTAGAAAACACACTTCAAAGACGGTAGCAAGTCGGTACTTTCTAGAAAATGTTATAGTATTATACTCGTAAATTAAGTACGTAATGTAATTGAAACTATTAGCACACACAATATATCGATCCTATCCGGTTCGAAGGACCAACTTTTTATGTAAGAAAGAAATAAATGATATGAAGGAGCCTGGAATAATACAAAATCCGAACTCACCAAATCCGACGAGCTGATGGTTTCCTGGGGGCCCCCGTCTGTATTGCATAGGTCACTGGCTGAACTGGTCAGAGATAAACACTGCGGTGCTAATGAAGCTTTCAGGATTTCAGGAGAAATTGTAATAAGAATAGAAACGAATTAATTTCAAGGGACGTGCGTGCCGCCATTCGAAGTTGCTTGCTAATAACAGCCACACAAAAACGCCGTAGGAGGGCAGCACTGTCGCGGCGCTTCGTTCGGAAATCAAATTTGCATCATTCCAGTTACAAATTAAAAATAACGTTTAGAAATAAAATGAATAATTTGTATGCGCTAAACAATGCGAAAACAAATAAAGAAAGGCATTAAAAATATAAGAAAGTACGGAACAAGTGGTCAAAATATAAACGGGATGCGGAGCTGCTAAATTTTTACACAAATCTATTACTTACGTTTCTCGTTAGTTCATTCTTTCAAATTATACAAATTTGCCTTAAATTATACTTTGGCTGTACTTTTTCAAGAATACCTACTAGCTCGAAGTCGGTGACTCAGCACGAACCAGCAGGATGGATTGAAACCCATAGTAGGTACATAGGTGAGTTAGACGACTATTGTTTTTAAAGACCTATCCAACGATACCCTACAGTTACAGTATAGGGTTAAGTGAGAAAAAAAATCACACTACTTTACGTTTATGGGGGGCACCCTAAAATATAATTTTTTAGTTTTTCAATGTACCATTTTGTTGGCATAGTTTTCATACAATAATATAATCGTGCAAAATTATAGCTTTCTAGCATTGATAGTCCCTGAGCAAAGCCGCGGACTGACAGACAGACAGACATGGCGAAACTATAAAGGTTTCGTTCTTACCATTTTGACCACAGAACCCTAAAAAAGCTACAAATTATCTCCATCCTTAGCTTTTTCAATAATTCTGCAACTCTGATAACGGGTGTTCGCGCACTAGAGCCTTTTTAGGCCATAGACAACGCAGGGGTGCTCTCTGGCACAGGACTTGTCAGTCCTGTCAGTATTGTCTACTTATGACACACGTGTTTTATCGGCTCACGTCTCGTACTCGTAATTAACCGCATCGCCAAAATAAGACTGAAGATTTCCTCGCAACCGCATCTCAAGACCCCGCGCTCATCATCATCGGCCGGAGCCCTAACCTGGTGAGTGCTTCTCCACTGTTAGGAATTCCATTTAGCACAAGCAACTCTCGGTCTTCCGCCTTCCCTTAAAATTGGCTTTTTACATGCTATAGGTACCATAATTCTTGGTTTGATTATAACAGAAATTTTTGTGCCAAATACTTTTATGTTTTATCAAAAACTATATTATTATCAGCTTTACTTTATTTCGTGTTCCCTGCCATATAATAAATTATCTATGTGTGTATATAAGAGAGTCTGTTACATTTCTACAGATAAAATATACATTAAGAATAAAGGCTGTGAAGGCTGCGGAGGAAACGCCCAGTTCTCGACACAATGCTCGGGAGCGTATTGTAAAGCGTTTCAAGAAATCGCTTTCTCAAAAGCGGGGCTCGCCTTTTTGCAATTTAAAGCGTCTCTCATCTAGATTGCATGAATACGAGTATAATCATTGAGTACGGAACATTTCTTCCTTTAACTGAACTGTTTGAATGGGCGTCTAAAAGTACACAATAGGTTTTTTAAACAAATCGATACGCCAGAGATTTAATCGAGGACTGAAACGATGGCCAGTTTTATCAAAAGATCTTCAAATAAAACTAACAGTCTAAAATACTGTCAACAACGGGGCTACGTTTTTATTGCAAGTGGATGTAAATATTTATTTATCTTGTGCCCAGATAGGTATAACCAATTCATCTAATGCGCAATATCAGTTCAAATTTGAGTACTCGTATTTAAAACCTTATGAAAATGTGTACCTACCTACTAAATGCGTTATAAAATACAGTGATGTTATGACTAGATGAATACTTAGACATAACTCAAAGTAGCTATAACCTGAATATTTTAATTCATTTTAGTTGTCGCAAAAAGGTATCGTAAAACATTACTTTAACAAGTCCGCATCTTCTGTAACTATCTCACTTATTATCATAATTTTAATTATTATGTCCTACAGGAACTATTTCAAAGTCACAATTATTATTTCCTATTTCCGTATCAAAGCTATCTGCATAACAAATTAAAGAGTTGAGGCGTAAAGAAAGAATTAACATAGAAATTCAAATTCAAATTAACTTTATAAGGAAAAGAACATATATGTAATAAGGAAAGGAACATATTTTAACATTTATAGTAAATATAGTTCGGACTAGCTTATTGCTCGTGACTCCGTCTGCTTATAATTCGTTTATCGCTATCACGCAGGAACTATCCAATTTTTCAGGATAAAAACCATCCTATATCCTTCCCCGGTACTGAAACTATGTGTATACCGAATTTCATCTAAATCGGTTCAGCGACTTAGACGTGATGAGGTAACAAACAAACAAAAAGACTAGCAAACTTACGCATTTTTGATATTAGTGGGACAATATGTATAGTTCGGATAAGTCCCTATTAAAAATCAACAAGGAACCTAGAATTTCGCAAAATCCGCTGTTATTTAGAATCCAATCATACGATAACCTTTAGAGGTAACAGTTTTAAATAGCATTCGACGTACAGTTTTAACGATACGATATCTTTGGCTGGTATCTGACCATTGGCGCCACTCGTGAAGACGCGTGGGTGGACTAGAGCCCGACTGCAAACCCCAACAGCCCGCGGTGATTAAATGCCGGCGCGTTGCGTGCAGACCTGTCGAATGATTAAACGCCATTGAAAATCATTTCATAAATAATCAGAATTGACGTTAACTCGGCGTAAACCTTGAGATTACAGCAATAGCCGACCGGGATTGAAGATAGGTATTTATTTATAACCTGACGTGAATCTCAATTTAATTTAAGTTCCTAGATTTTTTTAGTTTTTTTTTTATGTATAGGGGGCAAACGAGCAGACGGATCGCCTGATTCTGAGCGATTACCGTCGCCCATGTACACCTGAAACACCAGAAGAGTCACAAGTGCGTTGCCGGCCTATAAGGTACGAGAAAAGGTAAGGTAGTTGTTGTGGGAATTGAAAAAAATTAAAGTGAGATATTTATTCACATTAATTACATAAACAACATTTGTGCAAAACTACATCGAGGGCGATATAGCACTTTAGATTTAGAGGTTTCTTAGGAGTAGATACTTACACTTGATTGCGTGGAAATATCAACATGTAAAGTTATCTATGTATTATTCCCAAGTTCCGACTATGTACATACCAAATTTTATCTTAAACATAAGAGAGTAACAATCACACACACGCACCACACACATGCTCTCACAATCTTTCACATCTAAAGGAGGACAATTTGTGAGCTCAGCATAATTACTTAGTAGGAAAACAAAACATCATCATACTTAGAGGAGTCATCATGAACAAAATATCTGTACACTTAAATTTGTACCCAAACACGATAGCATAAAAATAGAATCAGTCGAACCCTTTTGCCTAGTAAAAGCGTGCCTAATCAATGAATGACGTGTGGTAATACTGTCAATAATCAATATTTATTATGGCTAGCCAAGAAAGAACTCAAAATAAACGAGCAATGGATTTACCGTGAATTTACCTATTTTGAAATTATTCAACCTACGTTATTATTTTTAGTGATTGGTCAGACGATGACAGTTTGACAAAAAATTGTTATCATTTACCGCAACTAAACAATTTTTTTATGCTGTCCTTTACCAACTCATGACTTTTTTTATGTTGTCACGAATAAAATAGCAGATTGTACAACAAGAGCATAAAACGAGCTATTTTACGTTCATATAGCCACCCGAGCCGGTACGGCGAGTGAGGATAGACACGTCGAGGTGAAAATGGGTTTACTCGAGTTTTACACTCTGCGTTTCACTTAGATTGCGAGGAAATGAAATAACAACAGTGGAAGTAATTGTTCACTTTCTATGTAGGTACCTTTACTTTTCATGCATTATTATATAATTACATTTTTTTTAGTTTCGTTGATTTATTTAAATTAATTTGATTGATTTTTAGGTTTATATAAATTAAAAATTATTAAAAATATATATGTAAAAACTTTTTTTGTGGCTGTTGACACCTTACCTTGGTCGGAGACGAAGATTTTACTTTATGCACTAGATTATAAAAATTCATTTTATGTCGCCTAGCTCCAGCATAAAAATGAACTTTATGAGCATGAGAAGTGAAAAATGTGTTTTTCTTTCTTTATTTCTTTCTTTCTTTCTTGCTTGTAAGATACTATTTGAACTATTATTGTTACTGAAGTTTTGACTAAAACTTCGAAATTGTTGTATGCATAAGCCATAAAAAACGGTCAACATATATATACGTACGCATTGATATTTCTTCTGCCAATATTGCTTAATGACTTAGAAGGCGTGAAATATAGCTTGGTCCATTCACCGTCTAGGTAGGAGTATATTCAACCATTTACACAACCTAGATTCTCGAGAGGCTTGGCGCCAGTCGATGTATCTGAAGCAAAACCAATTATAGAGCCAGCAAGTTTTAACCGGGAAAGCTCATTAGATGAACATTGTTATAGGTTTTGTCAGGATCCCTGGCAATACTGGGATTTATATTTTTGCAACCGAATTGTTTTTATTTTCCTGACATGTATTCATGATCGCTTGAACGTAATGAAAGTTAACATACATTGTAGCAACTTCATCTAATAATGAAGGAATTATTTACTACAGGAATGCGCTAATTCCAATTACTTTCAATCAACGTATAGGTATTAACACGTAAAATTAAAAACAATTTCCAACCAATCACCAAAAAATATTACTTTATAAAACATTCACAAAATGTATTCGTTGTAGCGTCTATTTACAAAAAAAATGTAAATACACGACCTTTTTGTTAGGTCAATAAAGCCAATATCACCCATCGATTTCTTTGTAGTCGAGCGTACAAGAATAAAAGTTTGCAGAAACTGTATTTAATTAATTCAATACTTATGCTACCTTTGCTTTAGGCTATGCCTTTGTTAGGTATGTTTGTTATGTATATTACTTTGTTTTGTATGATGCGGATCTTGACTGCGGGGCTAATTCACAAATTCAAGGTCGCTCAGCGATATATTGAGATAGTAATGGGTTTCTTTGAAGGATAAAATCCGAAATCACATTATCAGACAAAGAACGAAAGCCACCGACGTTGCTCAGAGAATTAGTTCCCTGAAGTGGCGTTGGGCTGGCCACGCCTATCGCAGGACCGATAAACGGTGGAGTAGACGAGGCCTCGAATGGATGCGAGGGGCTGAAGACAGAGTGTTGTGGCGCGCCATGGAAGAGGCCTATGTCCAGCAAGTGGACTGCTGTGGGCTGATGATGATGATGATGGATGATGCCTTTGTTTCCTAGATACATATAGATCTACTATGAAAGAAATGCTCAGCTTAAAGCTATACGTGCGTATATTGTGGCCATAAATAGGGTGAAACAGTAGCTCGGTAACCCCGTCGTATCTACGCCACAATCTGCACACGTCTTGACGTATCACGTGTTTACGGTGCCATGAAGGACTTGACAACATTCGCTCTAGTAGGTACTTAACTTGCTCAGAATGGCACTAGGACTCTAGTTGGCCTAGCACAATGCCTTTGGTTCATGTAAGTTTAAAACATATTAATGTAGCTTTTCATGAGCAGTGAGATATGCACGAAAAGAGATGAACGCTTTATGTCCGCATTAAATTCCGGTTGTATTCGAAACGCGTCAGTGTAGTATAGTGGTGGTTATAAATGGGTTATGTGATTTGTGTGTGTTCTTATACTGTGGAGGTGGAGGAACTGTATGAACAGGCATATCTTGCATAAACGTAGCTAAATATCATAATTATACATAACGTCGCGGGTGAACAAAGCAATTGTTTTAGTTCATTGAAGAACCTAGTTATAAAGCCAGTGCGACGAGAAAGCCTCGCACTGTAGGTATGCTTTACAGAGACTTTTGGATATTTGCGTAGTTTTGTTACTAAAATTACCCGAATAGCATTTCTTAATCCACGCATTCCTTTTGTGCACAATGCTGTTAGTGCTCCTACTGTTAAGGCTTTTCTCTGGCTGTAGAGGGCGTATTCGGTGCCAGCTACAACCTCTATGAGTATTTCCTAACCCAAAAATTTCTTCAAAATATATCCATTTTAGATGGATGTAGCAAAAAGGCTTTATGTAACCAGATCGGCAATTTCACGTATATGGGAACCGAAAGCACCCCTCGTTTAGAGGTTCTCGATAATGATTTATTTACCATTATCTTCCGAACCATTTTTCACTTCCTGAGTACGCTATGAAGGAATATTATATTTTAAAGATTGCTTAAACTATGTGCAGCAATAAATCTCATGTTGGATTCGGGTTATGTACGTTACCAAAAATGGCTCAAATGCAATGGCGTCAATAAGTACAACCGCGGTGAAATTCACAATTATGTAAGTGATCTCTATAAATTATTTTTGATGTGTGTATTGTGTAATCGGAAACATGACACCTACGGTAATTAGTAGCATGTCACTTCCTTAGGTTTATCAGACTAGTACGAGCCTTGCGGGTGGCTAGAGTTGGTCAACAGACCACTTGTGGCCATTTAGCCGCTGTGTGATTGACGCCAAGTGTCAACTTTTACGAACACAGAATAGAATAGCTTTAACACTGTATTAAAAATAGACGTTGTTTTCCATTCACTGAACAAAATTGACATTCATTACTACTTAGTTACGCGAAAATATGAGCAGGATGCTTAAACGATCAAGAAATACCTTCGTTTCGCTCTGAGCAGTAATTTCTTGGTGTATATTTTTGTTTAAGTGCAATTAATATTGTTCAGAGGGCTACCTTCTTAGCCAGACAAAGCTAATTATTATTAATCATTTGCAAAGAATGTTTCCGCTGCGTAAAACTGTTTAACATAACTACCTATTATTTGAGACGGGCGGTTAGTTGCGGCTAAATGATAAGTTCAGAGTAGAAGCAGTGTATCCACTGGCAGAACTAAGCGATGTGTATGTCAACTAATGCCCATGTTCGAGCTGAGAGTGATTACCCACGTCTCACCTCGACCCTTTGCCGGCTCTCTCTTAACATACTCAGTTTGTATCCCAATTGGTTTAGACATAGTAAACAGCTTCGCTTTCAGGTTCGAATCCATTGTTTTAGATGACACTGCACCTGAAAGATACTTGACGCCTCTAGGTGTAGAGATCATTTTAAAGGGTCTCTAGTCGTACAATAATAATAACAAATACAATAATAATAGAATTTTAATTTCGCCATATCCACATTGCATGAATATACTTACATAGGTATATGTTAATCACGTTGACAAAGCAGTAAAATTTGAATGGGGATGATATTTTTTTCGTCACCTACAGTTTGGGGGTATCATTTATCCTTTTTATAAAAACTAAGTAAGTTTTGATGAAATTATTTTTAGACGTAGTGATGTTTGCAAAATATTAGGCCTACTACACGTAACTCGCTACTAGATTGATTTACCTATTATAATTTACTGTAAGATAAAGTTTCTCGACTTATAATTACGACATTTATTTTCAATCTTTTTTTGTCTATATTTATTTTTAGATCATTAATATAGAAGTACATGTTTACCAACGAATCTTATATCTTAAGTATTTAAAAAGATTATGTAGAAACTTCTTTGTTTGTGGCTGTTTACAGCTTTGGTCTTAGACGAAGATTTTACTTAATGCACTAGAGCATAACAATTCATTAAATTTTATGTCGCCTAGATCCAGCATAAACGCGAACTTTATTGTACAGTCGGCTCCCCAACGTAAGTATTGATACTTTTATTTTCTATGCAGTTAGTATTGAAAAATGACACTTAATTCAGTGAACCGATTAACAAAGCGGAACAATAAAATTTCCTAGTGATCTACGTCCCTACTTCCAAAAATAACAAACTAAGGAACTATTTATGTCTCAAACTTCCCTGTAGTTACGCAACCCACATGTCTATCCACCGGAAACCAAATACGAAAATATTTATGCTATAATAACGATTGACCTTTAACGTCAAAAAGCTATCGCAATTTTCTTTTTGTGCACATACATATTAACAGATACCGAGATATTATGGTAATCCATTTGGAAGCTACACGGATTGTTGTTGATGTTTGGAACGGACCGTGCACTGGAAAGGCTTATGCAAACACGTCACAATGAGATTGCTCTCAAAATTGTGATTCAGCTAAAATTCTCCATATTGAACAATATTTACAACTCGCATTGTTTTCCGGCTCTTCCTAATGGTGTATTCCGGTCTCGGATTATGAATTGTGTCATGTAAAATGTGTAATAAAGGATACTTATTGATTTGGGATCGGTTTGGATTTTTTTACAATTTATGGCGAAGTGATTTTAAGTCATACAAACATACGTAATTTATGTAAAAATGTACTATAGTAGAAAATATAATAGAAATGGATTTTCTAAAAAAAATCCTGGACAGGCTATTTTAATTATTTAAAAAACATGACTTTTAATAATTATAATTTTTTATTGCATCATCGAGATAATAAGAAAATTTTACATATACTTAAAGTATAAAATCTATAAAATATTATAGACGTTAGGTTTTCTATTGTTTACCTGGACGAACTACTGGATTCCCAGGTATAAACTTAAATAGTTATGTCGATTCCCAGTTACTTTCACTTGATTAGATAATAGAAAAATTGTATATCAACGTAAGCGCTATTTTATTGTGAATACGTTGATAAAGTAGTTATAGGGTTATCCGCATTTAATTAAAACCATTAAAAATTATTAAAAAAAAAGTAACCTGTCCAGGGTTTTTTAACTGAATCATTTCTAATATATTTTCTAATACTTATACTAAATTTATTATAAAATACATTTCATTTTATCATCAAACCAGTACAAATCTTTTCAATTTCGGATCTTCTACTGCTCCCGTGCAGCCACACTGCCACACGCAGCAAAATAAGTTTATGGAAACATTCTCACAGTTTCAGAGTCCAGACAGGAACGTTAAAATCCTGACATGTTCGCAACCCTAGCCGTGGCAGACATCGTGTCAACACAGGGCCACGCGTAAACACAACTCCGAAGCCAGCCCAGAGGCACGCTCTAACTTATTATTTACTAAGCGAAGACTTTGCTTTAGACTAAACAAGCCAACTCCTGGCTGCGACGGCCGCATTCACGGCTGCATGCCTACGAACTTTAAATACATTGTAATGTGCAAATCCCGAGTCATTCAATTAGCGGATTACTGTGTAAACAGTTAATAGTGTGGTTACAACGTGAATCGCTATCGTGTCGTGTTTTGGTTACGACTACCTAGTTAAGCAACCCGATCTCTTCACGCCACGTTTACTACTAATCATAGTGGGAGTAAACTTCAGAAAGAAAGAAATCGTTTATCGCCACATATAAAAAATACGCTTTGAAAAAATAAAGTGTCGCAAAAAGAGCGGTTTCAGGATTTGCTGTGAATGTAAATACTTACAAGCCTGTATATATCCGCGACGCTGGTTTTCAGCCCGCCTCCCTCAGGGTGAGCATCCAGCAGAGATCTGTGAGGAAACGGAGCGGTCTACCAGGAAATAAACACCAATAGGATTACTTTATTTTCCTAGACTCGCTCAGCGCTGCTTTTCTATTAGTGTATTTTTTCCTCGGAAACCGCTCCACTTCCTAGAACATCCCTGGTGTATTTGCAGCCTTTTAGTTATACAGTCACCTGGCGGAGTAGCTTTGTCTACATTACGAATTCTAACCGTGGCTCAAGCCTTCATACAGTACAAGTACTTAACCAAAAGTCAAGTTTTAGTTCAAAAGGCAAAACTTGAGGCGCTGTAAACCCCTTGAGTAATGTCATGGTTCCATAATAATTTATTACGCTTTAAATTGAAATGTAAATTAACAAAAAATATCTTCATAAAAAATTCACCTTCTCTAAGAAGCAGACATTACCGTACCTGTAACAATAAAGAATAATAATTAGTAACACCTCTATTACTTCATCATTTTAAACGCTACAATAATATGGCCCCCGCAGCATTGTTACAAATAAATCATGTCCCTACCCACCTCTTTGTGGGCGTGGTACAAGGAACCTCCAGGTTTTGACATCATTATATTATTATTCTTTTAATTTTTGATGTCAGCATTGACGAGTTACTCCGTTTGGCTTTTATGTATGGGTGAGTCACAGTAATGTGGTTACGCGCACGGTTTTTGCTCATAAATTATTAGAAGGTAAACACTTATGTAATATAAATCACATCACGTATCCTTAGAAGAAAGTAAATAATAGTTGTAAGGAACGATAGGTCAGTTGAATATATACAGAACGTTTTCATTAGTGAAACGATTGCTTGTGTTTATAAACTTTTTGGTTTAGCAATGTTAACACCATAGCGTTTGACAGAGCCTCGGCAGTTAATTTTCATTTATCTTTTAATTGGGAACGCGTCAAATTATCAAGTTGTAACAAATAAGTAACTATTTGGTAGATAAGTCTGCTTCGCTTCCCACGTACCCGCGAGTAGGTACATTAAATTTTAAGTTGAAATTTGACTGTTTTTTTTTTAATTTACACACAATCTGACTCACACTTGGCCGTTTTTAGGCTTCTCTAGTACTACAAAGAATCTTAGAACTAAAAGAATTTCTTTGCTCACCCGCGACCTTACGATAGCTGAGCTTATGCAAAATATTCGTGTTCATGCAGTTCCTACACCTCCACACTGTAAGAACACACACACAACCCATCAATCACCACCACCACAACACACTGACGCGTTTCGAACTCAACCAGAGCTCATCTTCAGAGTGACACAACCGTACACCATGCTACCAGTTGTTAGACTAACAAACCACATCCACTGTTTTAATTTGCCAAAAAAAACATAAACTACCCCCAAAATATTTATAATTTTTCTATTTTTTTTCAAATATATATATTTTTTATTTATATATTTTTTTATTTTATTTATTTATTTATCGAATATTTGCCGTATCTTATTACGGAACCTTGCACTGCACGTGCCCCGACACGCACTTGGCCGGCTTTTTATTTAATCTCAAGTTAAACTCTTATGAAATAACAATCAAAATAAATATCAAATCAGTTAACACACTTCACTCTTAAACAATGTTTTGTTTTACTTTTAAAGCATTATTATCTCATACAGACCTAAGTAGTCCTTTATTAAACATTATGTCGATTTGTTTTCAACTTTAAGTCATTCCAATAAACTCCTAAATGCACGTAAATCTTCGATACGATCGACTCACACGCAGGTACGAATCGGCCGGCATTCCATCGCTTTGTATCCACGGGGGCTGCCCACGTGTATCCGGATGCAACTGAACCGTTTAGTTAGTCCGTTGACTTGAATCCAATTGGGTGTTAATATTTAAAGCGACTGTCATTTGCATAACAAAAGAATGTATGTCGCTAGTTTCAATTCTAAAGATTTGGGTGGCTATGCATTTGGGAAAGAACTAATTACTGCACATTTTATATTTCATTGTCATAATTGGTCTTTGTTTTTACGTCTAATCCTCCTACCAATCTCAGATTCCAAGATTTCTTCTCTAAGAATAAAAGAATCTGCACATCTATTTATTTTACATTTTAACTTATCAAAATAAATAAATAAATGTTAAAGCTTATCGAGAAATTCGGAATTTTAAGCAATTCATAGGTACTAATCATATTTTAACTATACAACCCTTTTACAGTGCGTTTTCACAACAATGCTCTCGTCAAAACAATGTAAAAAACGTTCTACAATGGGACACAAATCAGATCGACAGTACACAGGGCTTGGCTAATAGATTGCTCAAAGTTATTTAATCTCTTTATAGATTTCATCGTAAACTTCCCGGCTTCGTGTACAGTGGAGTAAATTCGGATGCAATTCACTTAGCTACTGAAAACAGTGCGCGCAGCGTTTCCATTGAATTGAATTGAAGTTTTCTTGGAGCCAGGCAAGGCTGCGCTCAGTATGGTTCCGTTCGCTTTATGACAGCGGCACCCTGCGCCGACCGTAACACCGGTTTACGACCACCACATCCCCCTTCTGGCATATAGTTTCAAAACTAAAATGGTTAAAGGTATTTCTTTAGAGACGTTATGGCATCATGTTCCTCGGGATATGCTAAAATTATTTCCTGCGTAAGTTACGCCTTTCAATCTATTTTTTTTTTCAAACTACGTAGTACTCTGGAACGGCATTACATTGTCCTCTGCATCATGTCAGCCGAAAGACGTCCACTTTCCATATCCACCGCAATCCCGCGGCCTTGTTCTCTTAGGCAACCAGTATGTAGATTGTACATAGGTGAGTATTTCCCAAAAAGTTGTCATGAAATTGACAAGAAATCAGTTTTATCAAGAAATTATTAACCCCAATGAAGATCATAAAACATAAACTAGGTACATATGAAACATCCAAAATTTCTTGACATCTGGAAAACGTTACGAAAACTTGTGGTTAAAAAATCGTAATTTTGTAACTACATAAAGACTTTCTATTGGATCCAACAACAAAGATTATCCGACTTTTTATTACTTTAACCACAAGGTTTTGTTTATATTAAAAACAATATGACTTATTTTTTGTGGTGAAATAATGTGAGAAAATATACTTTTTTTTAAATAAGTGGACAACTGAAAAATTGTAAAATGGACAACTTTTTGAGAAATAGTCAGGTGTGCAATAAATTTAAATTTCAAGTTCGATCGTAAATAGCCTAAAGATGGATTGTAGGTCGTAGGCTACCCAAATATACCTACCACATATTAAAAGGATCAAAACTCAAGCTGTAAACAGAAATCTATTTTTTTTTCAAATTTTAAATAAAATATTAACAGCATAAAATCGTCAAAGAAGCAGTTACGAAGTTCACTAATGCTTCTGGAACACGTAGAGCAATTTACTCGTCACTACAGTTCAGCATAACAATATGTTCCGACAGCCGCAATAACGCCGTAAAGTTCGTTATTGAAGCCATAAAACTCTGTTAAGAATTTCTCATTGCCTTATAACATCTCGTAATGCGCGGACAAATAAAATAAATTTCCTCCATCTCTTGTTTGCAGCTCTTTTAAAAGAAGAATAAGCCTCTTAAGTTTTACTTCAGAGATACACGACGCATATACTTAAGTTATGCATAAATTGCTCCGATTCCAATGAAAAATATAAAAACGATTTTTTCTTTCAACAGAAACACAAACTGTAGTATATCCATACTAAATTTATAAATGCGAAAGTCTGTTTGAATATTTGTGTGTTTGTCCATCTTTGACGCTGTAACGGAGCGACGGATCGACCCGATCGGCCCGAGAGTGACATAGACTACTTTTTATCCCGGAAAAATGCTCAGTCCCCGAGGGAACAGCGCGCGATAACCGAATACCACGCGGGCGAAACCGCGGACACAGTTAGTTAATTTTATATAAAAATGTTCTTTTAAATTTAATTTTACTCAATATTTCAAATCGTTATTGAATTAAATTTGTTTCCAAATTATATTATTTCAATAGTTAGTTACGTAATGTACTATGTAATGTAATATGTAGTGAAAAAAAAAGTTAAAACATAAATTTTAATCAAGGGTCTAACTACCTACTCTTAAAATGGCAGACATGTTATTCATAGTCCTTGCGACAAGAAGGTCTTGCGTTTTAATGCCACTATTGAGTGATACAACTATGCACAAGTTATAAGATCGTAGTTTTCGCTATCGCAGACTAAAGATCATTATATTGACTAGCTTTATGTAAGTTATGTGAGAACTTTTGGGATATTATACACTTTGTTACCTGAAAGGGGTTTCATAAAACTGAATTATAGCCATAACCTTAACTCGGTCTTGAGGAGGCTCATAAAGAAGCATCTTGGGCTCTCACAGGACACGTGGAGTCGAGTGTTGTTAAATTTTATGGAAACTCTACTGGATACAATGGAAATATGTAAATTAAGCGGACGTCTTAAGTTACCGGACTCGGTGTGAAGCCTTTGGAATTGGCCAGTTAGAAAGGCATCTCATAAACGAGATTGTCCATAACATTCGGCCGGAATAAGAACGTAGCACGTATGTTGCATACAGGGAACCAGAGTAGGGAGTCTACGGTCCATCGTTAAATTGGAATTCATGTTATGTTACCATTCACGTTCTTTCAGCTAAATGCAGACAGGGAATACTGCGGTGTCCTCAAGCGTACTGTATTGAACTTGCTCCTTACTTACCAAGTAAAATCGTTCTATTTTGTTGTACTCTGACTCGTAACGCAAATACATTTTAATTCCGTTGTATACTAAAATGTAACGTTCGTCTTAAGTACAGAACGTGTGCTGAATCATAGCAACGATCCTTTAACGTTATTCCATTTTTTCTCACTCGCTAAAATAAAAGCAAATATGGTAGAGGCCGAAATTTGTGAGTGTGCCATGTGTTTGTGAATCTTTCCCGCTAAGTTGCTTGGAGTGATTAGGACATGATTTGGTATGCGAATATCTGTAGCCTTTATAAAAATATTCTCACGGTACTGAAATGTATGGAAAATCTCAACCGCTAAGTTAAGAGACAACATTTTACACGGGTTTTCTTTATGCATGGTAAATAAAAATCATTGTGTAACTTTTAGAATTCAGGAAAATTCGAGAAAAAAATATACCAGGAAAAGAGACCAGCGCTGGGAATTGAACCCAGGTCCTCAGCAGCTGTAGTGGTGGTGTAGGGGTTATAGCACGCAGCACGGATTGCTGAAGACCTGGGTTCTATTCCCAGCGCTGGTCTCTTTTTCTGGTTTTTCTGTGCATCAATGTCTTAGATTGTATTTTCGATATGATTTACACGGGATACCCGTAAAAATAACAAATTTGGAGTTGAAATAAAAAAATATGATCTAAAGCAAGGTTAATTATTATTTTATATCTGTTTTTAACAAATAGGTACGTTTAGTATTAACTAAATAATATGGGGATGCACAATATTATTTAATACCTATTATTGATTAGATAAAGATAAATTATCGTTAAACACATTCTCACAATGAATTTACATCCATGGAATAATTATATGTTATGAAGAAATAACCATAAATAAAACTTAACTAGTTATTTAATATAAACGATATCGAAGTTGTAGTCAAGTCTCCAAACAATGCGTCAGCGAAAACGTCTTATTCTTAAGTCACGTCTTTTCGTCCTCTAAGGAGATTATATTTATCGTCCTAGCCTGGCTCACGGTCATAAGAAAACAAAAGGATGACGGAGTGTCAAAGCTTATTAAATTCAATTTTAAAATCGTATATTTATTACCTACCTAATGCGGCCTCGTAATAAAACCAAATGATTATGTCAAACCTACAAAATAACAATGGGACGTAGCTTGTATTCTTTTTTGCAGCGTAGGTGTACTATAAATTATAATCGTTATAATAAATGACCTTCGTTTATTTTTTGATAACTTTTAATCGAT
This sequence comes from Choristoneura rosaceana, assembly GCA_037349165.1. Lineage (NCBI taxonomy): Eukaryota > Metazoa > Arthropoda > Insecta > Lepidoptera > Tortricidae > Choristoneura > Choristoneura rosaceana. The sequence goes on from JAZBNJ010000026.1 coordinate 9,406,275, forward strand.
CCCGAGAACGATCTATCTGTCAAAAAAATAACCGCATGAAATTTATAACATCATACATAAATTTAATGTTTTTTTTTACAAATAGCAAGTTGGCGACGCTCGGGCGGCGTCGTCGGCGCCGGCGGCTCGCGGCGCCTTCGGTCGAGTTTTCTCCGCGTTGCGCCCACGCTCGCGCCTTATCTGCCGTGTTCTCACATAGAAATTTACACGTGCTCGCGAGTGCCGGGGAACCGTAATAACGCAGTCGTCGCGTTTTATCTGCCAGCGTGGCAGCTGCGACTGCCGGCCGATATGCAGCCTCGCTTATGAACATCCAACAACACCCGCGGGAACGTGGGCGACCGGCCACAGCCGCCGCATTTTATAACCTTTTTATTCCATTGTCACTCCAACGAAGCGACGCAACCAAGGGAAAAATAAATTTTACTCTTTATCTAAATGTCAAATCGTTCGGTTTCGATCGAATCAGTTTCCAAATAGTTTTAATAAATCTCCTTTTACGGCTTTCGGAGCGGGCGGCAGGCGATATCAGGCGAGACGTATTACAGAACCATGCGGCGAGTTATCGTGTTCTATTCTGTTGTGACCGCCGAGCCTGTTCATGGTAATAATAGGTGAGTTTAATTGAAAGAGTGTCAATAAATTTGTTAGCGGCGGGCACGCGTCGCTGGTGGTCCCGATAAACTAAATCGTCCCAGGACGCGGCGACAAATCCCGCAGGATCGACCCTTGTTCCGAAGGACGACCGTTTGTTTTTATCTGCTGCCAACCTTGTCTTCATTATAATAATATATCTTCCAAAGAGTTTATCTCTCTAAACAAATCTTTCGCTTATCTTGTTTTATTTCACATTGATTTGAATTTTACTGGTACATAGTGGACACAGGCTTCTCTTCCTGTGAGTCGCTATATAAATTTCATTAAATCAGAATAATGCATTTTTCATGTTTATTTTGAAGCCCGGTCACACAATTTTCGGATTTGTTTTCTCACGATATGACCCCGCCCACGGCTCGGTTCTACGAATACATTTCGGACTTAAGGAGTGGAACTTCATGTTAATTTATGAAGCTTATACCTAACTCTGGATACGGCATGATAAAAATTGAGTACTTTATAAAGGTTAGTACCTACTTCCTTTCCCTTCTGTATGCAAACCCTGCCTGTTACAGTTATTTTGCTCTTCTAGATAACTAACTTATTTTTGTTTGCCTTCCGTCTCCCATACAAATTATGTTGCAACTTAGGTAGTAAAGTTAGAATTTATAGCTTGAATCAAGTAAATCCACAACTTCGATAAATAAAGCGTCCACCAGAGTGGCAAACTAAGTTGTTTGAGTTAAGTAAACTTTTCTTATAGAAACCGGCAATAAGTGGGATATCCAAAAATCCATTCCGGGCTTAACGGTTTTACAACTGCAGTCCACCTTTGGGCTCAACAATTCACACCCGATAATCATCTTTGAGATAAGCGCCGCCGGTACATCACTGTAAAATTACACAGGAATACACACGAACCACGGCTTTAGGTACGGCACACATATACCATACAGTACACGTACAGTATACGTACAGTATACGTATTGGTATTTTATTTGGGTAATATGACCACAATACACGTAGGTGTATTTCAGCGGTTTATTTACTTTTTCTATTAGTTGCGTACATTTGTGCCAGTGTAGTTAAACAGGAAAACGTTAGGTATAATTAAGTGAACATACCAATCCGATTTTTCCAAGAATACGAGGTATTCTTTAAATGTTAATTTGGATTTGAATTCCAATTTATTTATTTTCAGGAAGTATACAATTCACATTGACATTACCTATTTATTTACTACTAAGGACTGTAATCCAGTCACTAATTATTTTAGAATTCTTTGTGCTACGATTTACTGGTTTCTTTACCTTTTATTATACCCTTTACTTGACGTGCATAGTCAAGGTTTAAGGGTACAGGGTCTATTAGCAATTTCAGCGAGCTGGTCACCTCGCCGCTAGTGAAAAGTAACGCCGGCCAGCCTTGGGCGCTCGCGCACCCCCTCCTCCAAGCCCCACCCTCGGCCAGAACGTACGCACGATTCGTCGAGTTGCTTGTCCTTGTCTCAAAGTTCAATATTTCACTGAACACACCAAGGTCACCCTTTAAAACTCGCCTTATCAACACTTTGAACACGTATAACTTTGTTTTCCTAACTTTTCTTTTTGAGACACTGGAAATTTTCCCCGTGAAAATATATCTTGATTCAATCACCGTGTTTCTTAATACTGTTTTGTTCTTGAATATTGAGTTGTTGTTGAAGCACGGCGGCGGGGTATCATTGTGAACGCTTATAATTGTATTGCGTTTATTAACTTTCCCCTTTATTACGAATTCGGCATTAATTGAAAGTATTGTTAGAAAAATTGTTAAGGTAGCTGTGATTGTTAAAAAGTATTTCGTGGTCATTTTGATAGGATTCCTTGTAATTTTCTAAACATTGTCAGTAAGTACACTTTCACTTCGAGAAAATTTTAATATCTTAAGTAGGTATAAGTATTATTTTCACTCTAGGTTCGCCTCAACATCGCGTTTATCCGTAGCGGGTGAAAACCGCGTGTATGTGAGGCGCGCGCGCACGGCGCCGTACCAACATCGACTGGAGGCTCTATCGGTGCAACTTGCAGCTCCAACTATAAGCAAACCTTAAAGCTGTTTATCCCATCTCAGCAAACACTTAGTGCCCTTGCCATTTCTGATTTTTCGTTTTGTGTAGGTAACATGCTAAACAATCCTCTCGGTGCCAAAGTAATTTAATAAGTTTTATTATAAGTACAATCTTCACTTAAATTAATTTGTCTTAAAATATTGAACGTACAATTTTGATCATTTTATATTTTAAGAGAGCAATACTTGATATGATGTGAAATTAAATGCTTATTTTATGCATAACGAGTTAAGTAAATAAAGCTTCGTAGCTAGAAGTTGATAACCAAATGTTATTCTAGTCAGTATCGGGTATAAAGTCGACAAACTGTTAAATTAAATGCCAATTAGAAACTGTCGGTGACAGGCGTGTAGTTTTGCCGCGTACACTATTAAAATTAAATAATTTGAATAATTGAATGTTCAAATCGATACTGTTGTTAGTTAATTATTCTAATCGGATGAATGTAGCGAATATTAATGATTTGGTGACTTAAATTATTGAGTAAAAATATGTTGTACATGTGTATACTTGGTTGCCGAGAATACTTAATGAGCGGCAGTTCTAAACAGACCTGTAAAAGCTAAAGGTAGTTTGTATTGAACCCAAAAAGTTCGTAATAATTGGAGGCCCAATAAACTTGCTAACAGCAGCCGTGACTCGCCTGTTATATTAGGCTCGTAACCCCAACAAAAGCCTAACATACCCTTACTTTTTGCGCTATTTGAAATACAGAATGGCCTAACATCCGGCTTCGGCCACAAACTGTAGAGTAACAGTATGGAAACAAGGTAATAATGCCATCAAATGCCCGTATCGTGAAATCACGGATTGGTGGACAAACCGCCCAGTTTACTGAGTATATTAGGCCGTGAATACATTTACTAGTGAGTGCTAAACACAGCGGCGTTTAGTACGGCGAATGTACATACGCTTGGAAATAGTGTCATTTATATATCTTCTAACGCAATATTAAGGAGAGATATTATCTAAGCTATTACTCGCAGCAGAGAGGACCCTGTAGTGTATTAGATTAGATGACGCTTTAGATTAGATAAAACTGCACTTAAGAATAGCTTTACGTTTTGAATTTGTTCATTATTTTGCAATGAAAATTATTGTCACGATAGGTGAACGTTTAGTGTTTGTTTATGTAAGTGCCACTGAAATGTTTTATACATAATTTTTCATGAAAATTTAAAATTAGAAAAAGAGTCTTTAACTCTATATTCAATGATAAGCTTTGTAAAAAAATTAAAAATGTGCTACTAGATATTGGTGTTATAAAAAATACTGACGCAAAGGTCAGAAAAAAAAGCATTTTGTTTTTTTTTTCTACGGAATTTTTAGGGTTTCAAAAATGGCAAAAAGATTAAGAACAGCCGTGACAAAGTTTAACTTTTACCTCATCATCTTTCACATAGTTTTCATTGCAAATATTCTCTGCAGATTATGGTATTTTGTAGATAATAATTTCTAAGTGGTTTCGATTAATTTGAAGATTGAGATTGGTGAGGTATCCTTATTTATTAGCCTAACCCAACAAGTCATTTGAACGCTACGTCTTACAGTTGAGTAATTCACGTTGACATCTATCACTTGCAGCACTGACACTGGCAAAGGCGACTTCTCCCGCAAAAGCCATAAACAAAAAAATAAAAAAGTCAACACAGATGTCGGTTTTTAAAGGAAAAATTTATCCACGTTCTATTAAATAGGTATTACTCCCACATAGCGACACAATAATCTCGATAAAAAAAATACGAACTGGATCAGCTGCAGATGTGCCCGCAGCTTTACGCAAGTTGCACGTGGAGCGGCGTGGGCGAACAAGTAGTCCGATACTTTAGCCGTGGTGCAAGCGCGGAGCAACGGACGGTGTCGCCGCGTAAATAATTACAATCGAACAAAAGATAAACTATGCGATTACGACCAGAATGCATCAGGTCAACGGAATAGAGAACTTGTTCAACATTCTCGTCGATTTACATAAAACCTAGCAAGAACACATGACGAGATATAAGGTGCTTTTTTTTGTTGAGATCAAGAGCTTAGTTCTTAGAAACGTTCAGGCAGTCCTTATAAAGTGTTTTATAATGGACATTAGTCATATATATATATTTTTATATATATAATAGGGGGCAAACGAGCATGAGGGTCACCTGATGGAAAGCAATTACCGCCGCCCATGGACACCTGTTAATACGAGGGGTATCACAGGTGCGTTGCCGGCCCTTTGAGAGACATCTTTTTTACTTTACTTTATTTTTAAAAATAAACAAAACTGAACGATGAGATATCTTACAAAAAAACTTGTAATTTAGTTAAAATGAAATTAAAAGAAAATTTACATTTGTTAGTCTTCCTTTCTACTTTATTAATTTACCAAGTTTATTAGAGAGATTTGATCTTTATGTCTAACCTTATCAATTTATCCCATAAAATACAGTGTGTGACTTTTTTATAGTTAAGTCGGTTCGATTTCCGTGTGCAGAAAGTGTGTTTTCAAAAATCTTTGAATACAGTTACGTTTGATTTGTTCCTGTTTCGTTGGAATTATCTATATTTAAAAAAAAAACTATCATGCAGTACACTAGTATTTACTAGAAAGAAAGATTAATGTTTTCTGGAAGAGCTGTGTGATCACGCATCTTTATTATTGGGCCGTAGTCGTAGTTAATGGCCAAATAAAGGGCGACTAAAAAGTTCATACTCAATTTTTCACAACACATACCTCGCAACACATCCTCGCTCATTATTGGTGGAAACGCTTTAATTTGTAAGCGGATGACATATCTTTACTGACTCTATTTAATTCAAATTGTTGTTGTTGTAAATATTTAGTTTTAAATATTAAATACAGAAGTGGAGTCACGGTAATTACATAGTTTCATTTGATATTAGCAATCCGACGAATCAGGAATAAGACGAAACGGTAATCCGACGAAACAGGAACGATTCTTACGTTTGTTTTTAAAAATAATTAAACATTCGTTTCAGTATTTTTTCCTATTTTCTACATTTATACCATTTTTGTTCCAAGTAGCGTTAAAACAGACAAACAGAGAGACCAAGTTACTTTTGCGTCTATAATATTAGTAAGGATAAGGATAGATAAATAGTGACGCGACCCTGCTCTCGCGGAACTAGCTTTGTGGAAAAGGAGGTGAAAATTGTGAATTTGATTATAGACTTCCTTAATTTTTTCATCTATTTATTTTTTTAACGTTGTCAATCATTAATTGTCTGTAAACTTTCGTTACCTATGTACTAAATTATGTACCTAGCTACACCAAGTCCTATTTATTTTCATTTTAGGTAACATTTTATAAATCAATTTATTTACAAATTGTCTTTGTTCTAAGTACGTTGTTGTATAAAATGACCAATAAAGCAAACGAGCTCAGCCAATGCATGTCAGTGACAGACAATTAACTTTTCCTATTATACTTGAAAAGATTACTTAACCATCCCGCGGAGGTCGCGCAAGAGGGCAGTAACCTAACCTTTTCTTAGACAGTTGCACTAAATACTTAAGCGCCATTTAACTTTTAGACAAGATCTTGCTCATAACAACTGAATGCTTGAAGAAGATGATGCGAGGTGCATTTACTGTATACTCGTACGTACCTATAACATGAATGTATAGTATAGCGCTCTATTTAAATTAGAATACATTTTAGACAAACCGCCATGCCGGATAGGAAGATCAAAGGATAGGATTATTCAAATTTCTGAAAGAATCGATCGGTAGAGAGAGACTAAGTATAACATTTAGACAACTCGCAAGTCATGCACCGAACATTTACAGTCTACTAAAGCTACCTATCTTGTGTTGTGTACTAATAACTTTGGTCAATAAATCCGTGCTCGTATTAACTGGAGATACAACTTTAACATTTACGAGGATAGTAGTGTAATTTATATAAAAAGAAATAGTTTTAGGTTTAGATCTCTGTTATTTTCACTATTTCTTTTCTCATTAACAACATGTCACTATTGTACCGTTTTTGTCAAACTCAAAACCTAAAATTGCTAAAAGTGGCTCCGAAGCGGTAACGTTTCGAATGCTCTGCCTACCCCATTTGGGAATACAGGCGTGATGTTTGTGTGTGTGTGTTCTTTTCTCATTTCTGTTTGCGCTTCACCGCCTTTGTCTTATTATTTTTGTACTACTACGAACTCTTCTAAGGAAGGCCTGCAAACAATTGAGCATATATAGGAAGATCGCACCATGCTCTAGAAACTTGCTCCGTAAGAGTAAGGATGGTAGGACCGACGGCCGAGCCTCATACTTGGCTGCAGCATTGGAATGCAATTCAAGCATAGCTGCGGCAGACAGCGATCGATAATTGCATTTTGTGGTCGAGCCGCGCTCCACTTGGCCGCTAACACGCGCGATCGAACGAAACGCAAACAAACTTCACTTTTCTTGTACAAATTTCAATCTTTTAAACACTCAGTACGAGCTGCGAAATGCTTTCATGCTTTTGCGTAAGGTAAATATCGGTGCCATTGTTCTGTTTCAATTTGCTCTCACCAATAGAGGTAATGGACTCGAGCTAGCCATTCCCATAGGTAGGACATGTCACGTATACTAGAATTGCATCTGCATTCCTATTGTAATAGAGAGGGTATTGATTTACACCTTTTATATTGTTCCAGTTGTCTATTTGGAGCAAATCCCAAAAATATTTTAGGTACGAGTATAATTATAAGACCTTTTTGACCCTTTGTTTTTGTCTACTTTTAAACACTGCAATTAATAGTAGGAATGGCACTGATTGTCGGTAGTCAGTTTTGTCCGTAATTATGTGCGATTAAAGCTTTGGTTTTCCTATCACAAAAAACACAACCAATTTAAGGGTTTTTTTCTGGCATAGTACTTGGAACGCTATGCGAATAGGGGTGTAAGTTAAATTTCATACTAACACATTAAAGACACTTTAACGATTCAAGACCAATACAATATTGCGGTGTATGCCGCGTTTTATTGTGATTCCTTGACACACCATTACAAATTAAGAGGGAGCTGTTCACTTTTTATTACATCGTAATTTTGGTTATTTTCCTCAAACGCTAGTATAACCGATGCAAATTAAACTTCAAGTAATATAGCTTTTTATCTATCTACTGAAAGAACACGAAGAAAAATTCTATACGTTATATTTTTTACTCCTAAATTATATTGTTTAGCCAGCCATTTTAGACACTATAAATTTATTAGGTAGGTACGTGAGGTATGTGAATAGTCTTGAAATAACCATTTCTTTTGAATTTGAAAATGATGGTATTTGTTTCCGTAATGTAAACGAAATTCGATAAGTAATTTATCGATATTCGATATCGTGAAATTACTTAAAAGGACAGTCGTGAACTCTGTTAAGTGTAAGATTACGGAAAATATGTAACATATGTATTGTAAGTTTAGAAGTGTTGTTTATGTAATAAATCGGGTTGCCTCGGGCGGCGAGCGCCAACGACGGCGCGGCGCGGCGTAGTCAGGCAAACGCAATTTGTAGAACATTTCTCTCGTATGCCAGGCGACACTTCTGCGGATTGCAGCGAAATCTCTATAGGGATACACCGATCTAATATACGCAAATTTTTTTTTTCAAAAAACAGCTGAATGCTCTAACATTAAAGAAGTGAACTTTTATCTTAGCTTTAACAACTACTAGGAAATAATTTTCCACTTAGCGTCTCCCTAACGAGCAGTAGTTTTACTGGACAGTTTCTTAGTTAAAAACTTAGTTTAACGTTGTTAGGAATATTCTTGGAACCAAAAGGCTAGTTGGAGATGCTGGTTTTGCATAAAATAACCATTGATGCAACCGAGTATTGTGCTCGAACGGCGCTGCAGTCGCGGGACGCAATTTGTCGGACATTTCTCTTGTGTGTCGCCGTAACAAAGCTACGAATCGAGCTGACGTGAAACTATCGATAATACTGTGCGGAATTAGTGCCTTTGTTCTTATTGTTCGCCAAGCTGTACCCGCCAGAATTTATTTTTTTACACTCTCTTGTGTAGACCTTTACGGGATTGCACCAACGAGCGTTCAAGAAAAGAACCGTCCTTTTAGCTTTATTTGATAAACGTTTACAGCAACATTCCGAGTCAGCTTTTGTTAAATGGATCCTTGTAAAAAACTGTTCATATTTAATTTTATGTTGATTAGTGAAACAGAAATACTAATTAACAATTGTAACGTTTCCCTCGTTTTAATTTATTACGTTTGTATTCAGAACTTCTTTCAGTTCATTTTATATCCATATACATCGGTTTAATGTGTCACTGTATACTTAATTTATGAAAAACAAAAGATAATACCAACGTCCACACCCGTTTATCCGATAAACCGTCAACCTATTTCACGTCGCCAAATTTCATTTTAATAGTGTTCGAACGCAGTCCAATATTTTTCGGAATGTCGGAGAGGCGACAGGGGCACCATTTAATCTCGCCTTTGGGCGTGGGCATCTCATTGCTGCGGCAGCCGTGTTCTGCCAGCTTTAACTGTGTCATAGACCCACAAGGGAGTTTTAACATCACGTTTTTATTTACTTTACGACAAGCAGTTTTTTTTTCTGGAAAATTATTTCAGTAGAACGAGCTTGGTTACCTTTTAAGGTTATTGTTGCAGTGCGTTGTGGCATTATTCCAGTAAAAAAGCTACTTTTAATTAGCTTTTATCCACAAAAGCATGGAATGATATGTAAGTATAAGTAATAGGCTTAAAGACTGTTACAGTTTTAATGTAAAGTTTTCTCGGGGTAAGCGATAGGTGACGTAGATACGAAACATTTTGAACCTATTATTGTTATTTATTTATGCGTTTTTTTTTATTCGACTGGATGGCAAACGAGCAAGTGGGTCTCCTGATGTTAAGAGATCACCACCACCCATAGACACCTGCAACACCTGAATACCACATACCTGAATAAGAAGAAGAAAAAGAAGAAAATAGACCAGAACCCTCCAGAGTTGTGAAATTGAAATTGAAAGAGTTGTGTGTAAATACAAAAATCATAAAACTGGCATTAATATCTAAATATTATAGAAAAAAATGTAGTCAATAACAGTGTTCAAAATAACAAAATAGAAAATTTAAAATACAGATTTATTTCCAATGTTAAAAAAAAATTAAGATAAAAAATTAGAAGAGATAGTGCCGAGATTAAAACAGGGTGAAGTCCAGTTGAGGGGCACCGGCAAGCTTATTTAAAGTACGCTGCTTGATGAGAGTCCAAATTGACTGGCAAAGTACTGAAATGTAATTGAGAGTATTAAGGTCGATAGTATTATCAAGCCTTTTGCTGGGATATGTCTAACCCCAGCGACTAAAGGAAATTCCACAGTTTCGTGGCGGAACAGTTCTAAGTTATTCCTGTACCTACTGATAACATAATCTGTATTGCTACTAGATATTACTACTTAGGTACGGACGGAACCTGCTTTAATTAGGAACAAACGCTACGTAAAAGCTGTGCGAGTGGTCAATTTTTATGCACTGAACCACAGTAAATATTAGGCTTAGACAGTGGGCCTCATCGTGTACAGTTAAAATACTACTAATAAAAAGGAAGTAAGCAACAATCAATCAACTAGTAACTAGCAAGCATAGTTAATAAGCTTTCATTTAAGAAAATAATACCGAAGTTGTAACGTACCAATAATAATTCGACATGCAAGACAAGTTGTCGTCGTAAACCGGATTCTTTATAACTTTGTTCACCTTTGAAAACCTTAGGCGCCAGTCTCGTAATGTCGAATAAAGGCTAATTGTGTCTGGAACACTTCCACTTGATAAACTGATCGTTCAGTTTCTTATCTTAATAAATAACTGCAGTTATGTAAGCGCCTACAGCCTGGGAAAAATTTTATGCTCATTTAGTAACTGAGGATTTTCACTTTAAGTTTAAATGTGCCCTTTACTTTTTTTCAGTAAGTATTAGGTACTTCTGGGGTCTTCACACTTAGAATCACGAGCACTAAATGATTTTGACAAAGAAAAAGAGGATCCATATTTTTTTGTCAGTTTATACCTTAGGTGATTTATGACGTATTTACCCATGGGTCGTTTCGTTATAAACTGGACACAAAAATTTTGTGGAAAATTCGTGAAATTTGTTTTTCGGCAAATTAAACAGGGTTCGCGCATATAAATAAGAAGAACCCAGAATTACCTGTTTCTAAAAAAAATAAAGGATGCTGTGCAAGATTGCACTACTTTTTAGTCTCAGTTTTTAATACGTTTTTTATTTGTCTATGTTTTTGATATTTGACTTTATTATACTTTGGTTTGAACAGTAAACCAGTGCCCTTTTTAATTAAATCAGAATAGGTGAATAAAAATTGCAAAATCAAAAACCATAGTTTTTTGATAATATTCACTAATTTCCCACTTCAACGCCACAATTGTATTTATATTTTTACAAGCTGTTTTACGCTCAACAGGATATCGTCTTTCCAAAAAAATCATGATGTAATTGTTGTCTACTTGGGAGAATCGGGAAGTTTCAAATCCAAGCACCAAAAGCACTTTCTATATGGGAAGCATGTTTCTGTCAAAAAGGCCAATTCACCAAAGTTAAAACACTTCCAAACTACCTCATTCTGAAGTTAATTCTGAAAATGGTAACTATTTTGAAAAACAATGTAATAAGCTATAAAATAGATTGACCCATTTAAGAAATACTTATACATATATATTTTTTACATAAGAACCTAGCAAAGATCATCATAAGACGTTAGTCAAAATAATTTAGGTATTATGAAATATTTAAAGCTAAAACTCGTAGACGCCCTAACTTTTTATTATGATTACATTTTTAGGGTTCCGGAGCCAAAATGGCAAAAACGGAACCCTTATAGTTTCGCCATGTCCGTCTGTCTGTCTGTCCGTCCGCGGCTTTGCTCAGAGACTATCAATGTTAGAAAGCTGTAATTTTGCACGAATATATAAGTAAACTATGCCGACAAAACAGTACAATTAAAAATTCAAAAACAATTTTTTTTAGGGTACCTCCCATAGACGTAAAGTGGCGGTGATTTTTTTTTTCTCATCCAACCCTATAGTGTGGGGTATCGTTGGATAGGTATTTAAAACGATTAGGGGTTTGCTAAAACGATTTTTCGATTCAGTCATTTGTTTGCGAAATATTCAACTTTAAAGTGCAAATTTTCATTAAAATTGAGCGTCCCCCCCCTCTAAAATCTAAACCGGTGGGTGGAAAAATTTGAAATAATTCAGGATGGTAGTCAGTATATTAAACTTTCAACGAAAACTATAGCGGCTAAGTTTGCTTGAGAATTATTAGTAGTTTATGAGTAAATAGCAGCGTAAGGTATAAAATATACCTATACTTCGAAGATTCCGTATAAAGTACGAAATCCTTAGAAAAATATTACTTAATTTTTTCGTAATGGCTCCGGAACCCTATTTTGGGCGTGTCCGACACGCTCTTGTTATTATGTAGTTTCATAACCACTAATTTGCTTAAAAAAGTGGTGCTTGAAAATAAACATTCATTGCAAAGTAACACTAGATCATGAATGGCCGGATTTTATCATTTACAGTCTTTATAAACAACTAGCTTTTGCCCGCGGCTTCGCCAGCGTTGAATTCAGTTATCGCGCGCTGTTCCCTCGGGAACTGTCCATTTTTCGGGATAAAAAGCCTGTGTCACTCTCTGGCCCATAAACTATCACTATGCCAAAAATCACGTCGATCCGTCGCTCCGTTTTGACGTGAAAGACGGACAAACATACATACAAACACACACTTTCGCATTTATAATATTAGTATAGATGAGGCCTACCGTTTTCGTGCTCACCAGTTGGCGCCACTGTAGACAGAGGTGCCTGAAATACTCGTATAGTGGTTAATTTGTTATTACAGGCGTGAAAACAAAATTCACATTTAAATCATATTTAATAACTAAAAACCGTACCTTAAAAATATCGAGCATTCCACAGTGTTGCGTAGTCCCGTTTTGTTCGGAAAAAAGGGAGGACAAAGGTGTCCGAAATATAAAACTGCATTGCAAAATATTCACAAAATTATTCTAATTATAAATAAACCCGCGTAGCTCACCCAAAAACAATGACATTTGACATTTCTGAGACCTCTCGCTACAAAAGCGCCTCTAGCGGCGAATTGATACGCGACAGCCCTCATTCCGGTATCTTCTCCTAATTAAAAGATACACATTTCCGTCCATGTAAACAACAATCAATCAGATCGCCTTTCACTAAGCAAAATCTCGTCAGACATGACCGATAACATGTGAAAGTTTGTTCGTTGAACAAGTATTTACTCTTGGAAACTCCTTGCGGAACTTAAGAGCCAACCTCATACATTTAATGCTATTACAAAATTTTATTACACGTTAAATGCTGGGATGGTCTGGGGTAGCGATGGGCAGTACAATGGGCAACACGTTTTTATGCCCGAAATGAAACTCCGAGGCGAATGTAAAGTGTGAGAGCGAATGCGGCTTAAACATTTTGTGCGCATAAAAATACATACACAAATGAAATTAAAATAAAGTTTCATCAATCAATTGGTAACAGTCAATACCTATTATAGTTTTTTGTTTTTATATACAGCACTCCAAAAATACAAGGTACCTATTTTTAAATAATCTCGACTAATTCAGCAGATTTTTCGATTCAAAATGTAGTCTCACTTTAAAACGATACTCTTTGAATATAATGCAAATATTAAAATTTGTCAACCTCAAGTCGGTATTCCACTGTTTTTTATTTATTTTATAAATTAAAGCTTGTCAATATACATTACCGAACAAAAAAGCATAAAATAAAATGTAATAAACAACGCTATTAATATGTTTGCAAGTGCACGAATTGTCGTTTCAGCAGGCCAAGAAAAATATTCTGAAATAATATTAGAAAAACTCGTGTCGTACTATGAAATACATTTGTATAGATACGACCTATTACCGTAACGTGCTACATTGTTGTCGTGTTTGCGAGCCATAAATGAGCCAGCTGTTAAATGTACAAATATAAGCAGTTTTGTGCACTGCATTTAGTTTATCTATGGTCACATTTTCAAGCAGTGTCGTGAATTTACATTGTTAGACTACTAACTGACATAAAACGATCTGCACTTTTGTGCGCTAAAGATTGTCGGACGTACGTACTTATATATGTTGCAAATATTGTTTTTCTTATGTCCAATTAAATTATACCACTCAAGACAATAACCAGTAAGTAAGGTAACGAAAATTCATATACGAGACCTTTTGCGCTTTATCGGTAACTATACTAAAATAAAAAGGAATAAGTTACCTCATATTTACCTGTAAACGAAGGAAATCACTTCCCGAAATGCTTGTGCTATTACAATAACCGATTGGGTCTCGGAATATCTTCTCACCACAGGTGATCATTATGTTAAGAAGACATTTCATTGCGGAATCCGCTCTATTTCTTGCAACAAGTTGTCATTAAAATGAAAATTTATTGAATCTCATTATTTTCTGCAATTAAGTTAAATTGGAATTTTAGTTTCAATCAGCAATGAAGCCGATTGCAGCAGACCCCTGCTGACAACATCGTGTTAACTTCAATTACTTAATTAAAGCTACCATCAAAATGCAATTAAGTGTTGTATTCATGTAAATATTTGTATAGTTTTTTATACAAGTATTTGTGCTCTAGATTTACGAATATTAAATTCTTATGTGGGGTTATCGAGCAATTAGCTAGATTTAAGTGCAGACAGGGCGTGTTAGAAGTCCACGTCATTTGTCAATTTTACAGGCTAGTAAAAATAAATCTACTTCACTTTTATACGCAAACACAATCGAACAAATTTTTATTGATAAGTGAGCACTATACCGCCTAACGCATCTAGAGAATACTGCAGCATTGCCTGGCAAACCATAAAAAAATGTAAACCATGCAGATGCATGCATCGATAATGGTAGCGTTCTGGATGCATCTTGCATAATGCTCTAAGTACCATCCGGAATAAGGTGCACAAGTACGTCTCTTCCAATAGTTGTAGACATCGGTTTATAGTAACAACTAAGGCCAACTAAGTGTTGCCGATCGATAGTCCACTATCGATAGTGTTTCGATAGACTATCGATAGTTTGAGCAAAAGCGATAGTCATCGATAGTATCGATACTATCGATAGCATTGATATTATTGCTGTCTAATAATGCAAAACTATCGACTCTTTATCGATTCGATCGTATTGGACAGAAAATAAACTAAATAAACGAAAACTATCGATAGTATCGATACTATTGATAGTTTTGAATAATCGATTGTTACCGTTATTTCAATAGTATCGATTGCATATACACGGGGAGGTGGGCAGAACAGCAGCTACTGAATCTTCTAACAGATCCGGAGATGGTGACACAAAATATTAGATCATTTGTAAGTACCTATAGCGGTTTTTCAGGGGTCTAATTACGGAGTGACAAAAAGAAAATTATGGTCATAGCGCTGGTACCGGCGGCCCAATCGCTTGGGCGTCAATCGAACGTGTCGGATAAATAACGAAAATCGAAAAATTGCTGTATTCTCCCATAGTCGATAAAAAAAGAAATAGGTTGTAGCATAATGTAATCTCCGAGTCTATAAGTACTAAGAGTAGGTTGATTTGGTAGATTGTATATTGCAAATTCGTTAAAAAATATCACTGGATAAGTGAAAATACTATTCTGCCACTCACCTTTACATCTTGCAATCTTGCTTATAATAACCGATAGTATTGAAATATAGGTCACTATCTATTGTTCAAAACTACCAATAGGTAGTATCGATGGTATCGATACCATCGATATTTTTCGTAAATTTCTGTTCAATACTATCATCGATAGTTTTGCATCATTAGACAGCAATAATATCGATACATCGATAGTATTGACCTTTTTTTTTATTTTCTGGCTTTTCTTGGAATCTAGTTGTGAGTAAAGTGTTAGTGAAAATTACCGGTCCCTATATCCACCTGTTTTCGCCTATGTTTGAAAAATAAACATATTTGAATTCGAATTCATTTTAATCTTTTTAACGGTTGCCAGATGAAGGAAAGTGGCGTTGGATTGCGTGAAATAAATAAACACGGATAAAACTACACTTGTTTTATTAATTGCTTTACAGGCTTTTTGTTGCGTGCGCGCGAATATAGAGAACGAAGGATAGAGGCGCCACTGACAGCGCGGTAAAAAATATAACTAAGTTTAAGTTGCGTTCCGATTCTAACACCCACCCTTGGAACGCAATCCCATTTTTTCTACACAATACAAATGTTTATCTGCTGTAGTTCCCTTAGTTAGTATATCAGCAACCATTTTATCTCCACTAACATAACAAAATTTTATCCGTAAGTTAATAACATGAACCTTTAAAAAATGATAACGAATGTCTATGTGCTTTGATCTAGGTAGGTAACAATCATTAGTGGTCAGTCTTATAGCACTTTGGTTATCACTAAAAATGATCATAGGGCTGCTCTGCTGTACACAAAGTTCTTCATCCAGCTGTTGAAGCCACAGCGCTTCCTGCGACGCGGAGGACATGGCCATGTACTCAGCCTCGGCCGTAGACAACGCCACGGTCTGCTGCTTGTGCGAGCGCCAGGATATAGCACCTCCCTGTAACAAAAAAGTGTAACCCGTGCAAGACTTGCGGTCTCGCACGTCGCTCGCCCAATCGGCGTCACAGTATCCTGTGATATTCTCATTACCATCTTTGGTATAAATTAATTTCATATCCTTAGTGCCTTGCAGGTATCTGAAAATTCTTTTCACTGCAGTCCAATGAACTTGTTTCGGATCTTTGTTGTATCTGCTGAGCATGTTAACAGCAAAAGAAATATCTGGCCGGGTACTCTGAGCTACATATAGTAGGGCTCCGATGGCTTGTTGGTAAGGACAGTCTGACATTTCTTCCTCTATGTCTTCATTAAATTTGAGACCAACTTCAATTGGTGTTTTCACAGCCTTACAGTCTGCCATTTTAAATCTTGCCAGTATATCTGATATGTATTTTTCTTGATCCAACATCACATCATCCCCTTTTCTAGTTATGTTCAAACCAATGCACTGGCTCGCTTCTCCCAGATCTTTCATTTCAAAGTGTTGTTTCAGGTTGTCTTTCAGCCAATCTTTTACAGTCTGTTGAGAGGTGAACATAATCAGGTCATCGACCCAAACAGCAATGAACGCATTTTTCTCATCATTGTAGTAAACACAGGGATCTGTTTGTGATTGTCTCATTCCCAGTTCATGTAAAACATTGTTTAGTTTTAAGTTCCACAGGCGGCTAGCCTGTTTCAGCCCATAAATTGATTTCTTTAAGAGGCATACCTGTGTGCCCTGTCTATATTCTTCGGGCTGTTGCATGTAAATGTCTTTATCAATCTCTCCTTGAAGGAATGCTGACACAGCATCCATCTGATCAATCTGAAGACCATATCTAGCAGCTAGAGCAAACAGGTAGCGGATAGTGGGATACCGTACAACTGGTGAGAATATCTCTTCATAGTCTCTACCTTTAATCTGGGCATATCCTTTGATGACAAGGCGGGCCTTGTACCGGACAATGTTTCCACTCTGGTCTGTTTTTGTTTTGAATACCCACTTACTTGGTAGTGCCTTTTTACCAGCAGGGAGGTCTGTCAGGGTCCAGGTATCATTCTTTATAAGGGAGCTAAATTCCTCATCCATGGCTTCCTTCCATTCTGCAGCCTGCGGGGAAGACAAGGCCTCCTCTACTGTCTGTGGATCTGTCAAGTCGGTAAATAGACATAAATAACTGCTTTTATCATTTTGTTTATGCAGCTTATCACGGGGTCTCAAGTTAATATTACTTCTAGTAGTCTGCTGAAGTTTACTAGGCGGAGAATAGGTAACATCAAGCTCATCAGTATCAGTAGCATACTCACTTGAGTCATCTTCATCATACCTTTTATCAGAGTCGTTACTTGGCTTTGTACCTGAAGGTGTCGGGATGACAGATTCTACTGCACGACTTGTTGGTTTTTGCTGACTGGAACTGATGGCTTCCGGCTTCATCTTTTTGTCTGGTGAAGTAGAGCTGTCTGTTACACTGTTCTTCTCGAGTGGCAAATTAGCTGAAATATTATCATGGCATGCTGTTAGTATGTTTTCCTCAATAAAAGCGACATCCCTGCTTTTAGTTACTTTATGTGTTTTCAAATCCATTAGGCGGTAGCCCTTAGTGTTCTCACAATAGCCAACTAGTAACATTTTAACAGATTTTTTGTCCCATTTTTGGCGTTTTTCCTTTGGCACATGAACCATAGCAACTGAGCCAAATATCTTCATGTGCGACAGATTAGGCTTTTTTCCTGTCCACATCTCATATGGTGTTTTGTCATCTAAAGCTTTATGCGGGGATCTGTTAATAATGTATGCTGCAGTAGCTAAAGCTTCAGCCCACATGCGCTTGTCCAGATTAGCACCAAACAGCATGCATCTGGCCCTTTCCACCAGAACTCTATTTTTTCTTTCGGCTAAACCGTTATGTTGAGGTGTGTAGGGGGCTGATGTCTGATGAAGGATTCCATGCTTAGACAAGAATTTCTCAAATGTGCTGTTGCAGTATTCTGTGCCATTGTCAGTTCGCAATACTTTAACTTTAAGGTCATGCTTATTCTCCACTTTCATTTTAAAATCATTGAAAATCTCAGTTACATTCAGTTTGTCTTTCATAAAGTATACATGGACCATGCGAGTGAAGTCATCGATAAAAGTTATGAAATATTTCATACCTCCATATGAAGTGGTCTCCATGGGTCCGCACAGGTCTGAATGTATTAGTTCTAAGGGTCTGGTAGCTCTGCTGCCAACATTTTTAAATGGCAGTCTTGCTTGTTTACCTTCATAACAATGGATACAGCTGCTGGTGACATCACTTTTGTCCTGAGTCAGAGTCACACCCTCAGCACAACTAGGTAGCTTCTTCACATCTGGCATGTTCAGATGGCCCATTCGGAGATGCCACAGACGAGTATCATCACTTTTTCCCACATTTGACAAATGAGCAGTCTCATAATTGTTCTTAGTGTCCAAGATGTACAGTTTGTTGTGAAGTGTGGCCGAGCATACAAGTTTTCCATCTGGATCACGAATTTCACATGCCTTGTCATTAAAAGTAACTTTGTACCCGCTCTTGACAATGGTGCTGACTGAAAGGAGATTGGCTGCTAATCCAGGCACATACAAAATATTCTTGATCTGTATTTTGTCATCTTGCTCCAGGTGAATGTCAGCATATCCAACTCCCTTTACAGCTAATGGCTCTCTGTTAGCTACAGTAATGTTTTTCACAGGTGGCTCGGTGATATTGTACATCCAATCGCTTCTTGACGACATGTGCATCGATGCGCCTGAATCAATATACCACTTGTCTCTGTCTTCTCCAATGGTGGCTGAAAATGCTGCCACAAAACTAGAGCTTTCTCCCTTAGTGTGTTCCTTATTCATGGGTTTCTTCCGGCTTCTACAAAACTTTGCCAAGTGTCCATATTTATTGCAGTTAAAGCACCTTGGCCCCTTTGCTTTTGACGATCCTGTGGCACTCTTAGAGTTTGTATAAAACACAGTGTTTTGATTTGATGTATTCACTTCTTGAATTAGCTTTGTCTTCACCAAGTCTGCACTGATTTTCGTACCAGAACTCTCTAGCCCCATAATCATAGGCTTGTATATATCTGGAAGCCCTGCCAACATCAAAGTGCCAAGCCACTCATCATTGACATCAAAGTCAATGTTCCGGAGTTTGTGAGCAGTAGTCATTATTTTGCTCACATAGTCTTCGACACTGTTGCTCGACTCGAGAGTTGTGTTGATCAAGTCTTTGAGCAGGCCCACCCTTCTTGTCAAGCCATTATCATCAAAAGCTCTTTATAGGTTTTCCCATACTTCTTTGGCGGTTTTGCATTCTTGTACATGCACGTAAATCTGTGGGTCTAGAAGAAGAACCATCTTCGCCTTCGCCTTAACGTCTGCCTTGGCGTCTACTACTTCGCCGGTAGCTGGCTCCACACATTTCCATAAGTCTTCATGCTCCAGATATGTTTTCATACTGAATTTCCATGTTGAGAAGTTTTCTCGTCCGGTTAATTTTTCTAGACTGAACATATTTGAGCTCATGTTGTCGTATTTACGCACTTTTATGGAGTCCCGGTACCACTTTTTCCACGCCGTTTTAACCTCAAAATTTTTTGAATCTCTTGCACTGTCGGAAGACTTATTTCACGCGTACTGATCCAACCACGCTCTGCTACCATGAAGGAAAGTGGCGTTGGATTGCGTGAAATAAATAAACACGGATAAAACTACACTTGTTTTATTAATTGCTTTACAGGCTTTTTGTTGCGTGCGCGCGAATATAGAGAACGAAGGATAGAGGCGCCACTGACAGCGCGGTAAAAAATATAACTAAGTTTAAGTTGCGTTCCGATTCTAACACCAGAGAATAATAAACTGAAGATCTTCACGCATTCCTGAGAAAAGGGTCAGGCTGGCAGACAGACGAAGAGGATAGCTATAGATAGACGTAGAAGAAAAAAAAAACTGATAGGTAATAAGTGCACGGGTAAGAGCGCCTTCAAGTGTAATCTCTATTCTCTTTTTCATCTCATTCCTAAAGCGCACATTGAGCTAGACATTTATTTTTATGTAGTATCCTAAATCGAACCTAACTTCTTTTCTTGAGCAGGCACATAATATAGCAGTCATTTAGTTCAATGCTTGGTCGTTTGTACTTTTTCAACAGCTCTCTGTAATAAACGCTCCGCTACAGGCAAACAAACGAGACTGTACTTTTTGTTGCGTCTTAGTACGTACAAGTATTTTAAAATGGACGACGACAACAGTGACTGAGTAAAGTTAATAATATTCGTGGTTACCGAATAGACTTATTTAAATTCTGCTTTAAAGAGTGACTTTCATATTCAGGGCTTCAATTTAGTGTCTCTAGATATTCAAATGAATATTTATACAGGTCCGTTAATTTAGAAACGGTTCTCATTCTAACCGAAAATACGAAAGTGGTATAGGTAATTCAAAATAAACATGATTAATATTCGTTTTAATTTTTATAAAATGAACTTTTAACTAAAATTGTGTTCTGAGCTCATTAAACGGTCAGTATCCCGTAAAATATATCTAACTAGCTGTTGCCCGTGACGTCATCTGCGAAGAATACTTTCCCGCAGAAACAATGCAATACTCCTGAATATAAAAACTATCATTTATTATCCTTGGGAGTTAAACTATCTCCATGCCAAGTTTCATCTAAATGGTTTCAGACGTTATTAAAAATATGACTGAGAAACAAATATCTTCACAAACTTTCTCATTCATAATATTAGTGGGATGTATGTAACTTCTGAGGTCTAATAATAGTTAAACTTAAAATAATCTGTTTCGAAAACAAATACTGAGAATAAGAACCTACCTTATCTACGATTTCGAGGCGCTTGTGCGGTGACCGCGTCCGTTTTGTGTAAAATGTCAAAGCGAGGGTGAAATCAAGAGTCGGGCGCAAAATTGTGTTGACGCAGTGACCGCAGCGGCACAGTGCGGCGCGACGTGGCGCGGCCACGCGTGACGCGGCCGTGACACGGCTACCCGGCGGCGCGGCGTGGCCGGGTGGTCGCGACCAGCCCACTCAAGAACAATTCTAGTGAAGCCGTCATCCGTGGGGATAAGCGGCTCATTATTCACTAAAAGCCCACGGCGTGCCCGCTCGGGTAATTGGAGGCTTTGTTCCTTGCGCTCGGCTTTGACGCTCGCGTGAACTACGAGCGCCGCTCCCTCAGATTATTATTCGCACAATCAACGATGTACGCAAAGCCAAGTAATCTGACATTTGAGGTATGGAATATTTGACGGCGCCTTTTTGTAACATCATTATTTTTTGCGTGGCCCTCATATATATTCTGGAAACAAACAAAAACAAGTCGGTTCTAAAAATCTTCTCGTCGTATGGTAATAAAGGATGAAATATTACACCATTGTCGAAACCAGTTTGTCGTGCCTATACAGAATCATTTCAGTTTTGCGTGAGCGTGGGAAAGAAAGGCAGAAGAAGCCATAATCATTGGGTTCTGTGCATTAGAATGAAGTAATGGCTGCTCCGCCCGCGCCCGAAGCGGATAACGTTCAAATGTGACATTTTGTTTCTTGTGCCTTACTAAAATGAATCTTATATTCACTAAATATATTTCAAGAGCTCGATAAATCCCCCGCCGAATAGTTACTTTACTACTATCCATCCGTAATATTCTAAAACAAAGAATTTGTTCAATTATTCCGCCTTCTGCGTATAATATTACAATTTGTGATATTCAAACAAAAGATAATTGCATTTTCTTCTTCAGAGATTTAATATTAAGGAATTGAGGCAAAGCGACGGGAGTTCTTTGCTTTTCCGGCCTCAGAAGCACGACATGGTTTTTACTTAGTAATTGTCTTAATTTTATTATTATTCACTAGAAGAAATATTAAAAAGCATTCATAATTAATGGACAATATAAACATCGTATACAGAGTATATCATTAACTAAGTATAGACAAATAAAAAATGATGCAAATTGTGTGTAAAATCGACGCACGTCGACTGTGCAATTACGAATACTGAAGTTTTTTGTTCACATCTCCAGGAATGTGAGCTCAATGGAGAGATTGGTGGTTCAGGGGCAGGCGGAAAGCAAGTAGGCACGCGGCCGATATCCAACACGCTAGTCTGACCTGATAAAAAGCTACTGAGCCCACCATGGCCCAGTGTACTTGTAACGCCTCTACCCGTCAAAAACGGAAACACATTGCTAAGAGGGCATCCTTGAAATAGTCTACGACCCACCAAACATCTCTTCGTGTACCTCGTCTGCGCAACCACGACCACTCTGATAAGAGTTTTCGACTATGAAGAAGACGAAGAGAATTGTTGGTAAACCTATCACTTGAAAACTGCTGGACAGAATTGACTTTTTTTTCGACGGTTACAATTTTACGGTGGTATTTGTGCAAAAACAAACAAAAAAAAATCCTGCATTTTAATTCGAGAAAATTTATATCTGTGAATTTTTTATAAACTCAAAACTACATATAATTCATAATGTGAAATGTTCACCATTAAAACCGTGCAAAGCGGGGGCGGGTTATTAACACAGGCGAACATGTTGTTTAATAATTTCTATTTAATGTATTTAGTACGCAATAACACAAAATTCTTAATTCTTTTGTGTGTTTTTTTTTTGTACCTACCTATTTCCTTTTTGTACAATAAAGAGTTTAAACAAACAAACAAAGCATAGAAACGAAGCCTCTTAATTCCATGTACTATAATGTAGACAGCTAAGGTTAGTTACCCTTAAAAGTAATTCATAAATTCGTTATTACCTAAAGTAATCGCTTAGCAGCAATCACTGTTCGCACAAGGCGTTAGTTGCCCGAATAAATTCATATCGCAATCTTGGATCTAAGTGCCGAGCTCATCCCTCACTCTGCTAGATATTGCAGTTATTGCACTGTTCAGTTATGGTCTAATTAATTGTTAGTGGGGAAGACATCGTCAGTTTAATTATAAGTTGCAAGCTGCGGAACTCTCGTTATCATCAACTATTCCAGATAGACACTTGAAACATCATAAATAACAAACTAGAGTGGCTGTATTGCTGCCTCTACCGACTTCGAAGTGAAACTAACAAGGGCCCTATACGTTGCTTACCAACATGTTTTCTAATTCATACGTTGCGCTGAACTTCACCTCCTGCAGATTAGGGTGTACGTGCTGACTGGGAAAGTTTAGCAGGCATGAAAGTTTAACCTGGTTTACACCGTATTTATTTGACTGCAGAATGCCAAATTATTAACTTCCTAACTGACTGCCTGGGGTTATTTTACTTGCATTCATATTTACTGCGTTGATATGGAAATGGAAGCTAATAATATTATTTCAAGCTTTTCAAGTTAGTTACTGCTCTGCACTGGCGACGTTACTATTTTTTTGACCAACGAAAATTAACGGAAGAGGTTCTCAAGTCGGCGCGTATATATTTTTTTTATGTACCCATAACTTTTTACAGAGTAGTCCCGATTTTGATTTTTTTTTTATTGGAAAGCGTATACCCAGAGGGTAGTCCCATAGGTATACATACATTGAAAAATTCCGACTTAAGGGTAGGAAAACAGGGGATGGTTGATTTATCTTATTAGTCACTGATTGTAATGCATGACCAGGCATACATTTTTACAGAGTAGTCCGATTTTGATAATTCTTTTTTATAGGATAGAGTATACCTTGAAATTGGTACCTACTAGGTATATAAACTTAAAAAAAATACCTTAACGGTAGGAAATATATAATAAAATAAAAACTTTTTAACAAAAAAAAGGTTTATTGTTAAAAAAAACATTTTTTTTTCCACTAAACATACAAGAAATTGCACAAATTTAATTGTTTTTTTCTTTCTTTCTTTCATCAATGACATGTATTTGTAACAAGATAATTGTGTTTTTATTAAAATATCTTTGTGAAATGTATTATGCATTGAATAAAGATATTTACCATTGATTCTGAAAAAAAAAATTGACATATAAAAAAACGATATGTGTTGGTACGAGTTCATTAAGACAAATATGTTAAATGTGTACTCGTGGTAAAAAAAAAAAAACAATTTAACTAGAAACGTGAAACACGAAAATGAATTATCTTTAAAAAGAGAACTTTATTAGAACAAAATCAAAAATAATTGTAAATCTTCTTATAGAAATTAAAGATTTAAGAACTTCCTAAAAATACACACACACACACACTTGTCTTGGTTTGTCGCGATCGCCGGCGCCCGCAATGCAAGGGCTTGTTACGCGGAGCCCCGGGGCGCCAACAACATTATCCATGCACTCAACACACTCAATTTTATAGCGAATTTAAGCCATACCCGCTTACATTAAGCAAAGCAAGATGGTTATTTAAGAGCAAATTTTACATGGCGGCGTTTACAACCAGTCTTCCTCATTACGTCTGTCAGCGTTATTGCCATCTCGTCGCAACATCAGTAAACGCCGCTTGGAAAAATATTTACACATCTCTCATAAATATTGGAAGGAGAGGAAGCACACTTACATACATACGTTATCCTAATAATTCCGCTATTTTTTTAAGAGCAACTACAAAAATTGTGCAGTTTACTTTTGAGTCAGAGACTTGTGGCTGCAATTTTTTTATCGCATATGACTGTAACAACAAGCGATACACAAAAATACATATAACCGCTTTTTTGTATCTACTACCAACCACGGAAAGATACGAGTACCTACTCGAAAACAGACGAAGATGGCTAAACTATAGGTTGTCCGTTTGTGCCATTTTGACTTTGAAACACTAATTCTATTCAAAGTCAAAATACACATTAAAATATACGCCCATACGGCGCTGCGATATCATTTTCGGATTACAATATCCCAGTCTCGCAACCTACACTTAAGATCCCATAATCGTGATGCATGGAAATTACCCGTGACCCATAAGAGCTATTAAGAACCGTGACGAATCCCACAAAGCTTTCTTAAAGGTCCTACATAGAATTAATTCCACTACTCTATGACTCCGCGCTCTCAGGGGAACAAAAGCGAGGTTAATCTTTTAAACAATACGACCGCACCTCAAGCCCCACTGACATGATTTAACACTGCGTTTAAATAACTGCGATTTAATTAAAACGACGCGTTAGTATAATAATACCAATTCATTAAAATAAATACTTTCATAAAAAAATTACGCGCCCATCATGCAATAACGCCAACTTTGTAATAACGAAGGAACCGGAACTCATACACATATTACCATTTATACAGTTGCAAAAACTCCAGAAGAAGTTACGACAATAGATTCCAATTTGGGAGATGAATTTTTCATGTATTTCCTTTCTGATTCAAATATATGGAAATATTTCATTCGGGCAGAGCCTTTTAAAATTTCGAATTATACGTACTGTAACTTGTAAGTATCTAATTTAAGCTCACACGTTGGAATACCTAATCGGTTATTATGTGTACGTTGTATTCTGGGTACACCGGTAGCTAGAAAAATATATTTATTTTTGTGAATAATGACCAAAACAAAATTGTCCCCCTGACGGTCACGATCTCACGTAATCCAAACAGATAGATCCGACCGCGGCGTGGCAGGACTACACGACTAGCCGGCCGTGACATAAGCCGTTTATGATTCATTATTTTTATACCTGTTAATAAGGGTCTTCCGTTAAAAATAAAAACACATTCCACCGGCCAGTATGTTTTAAAACCTCAAAGATTTCACGGTATAATTAGAGACTTTCCTTAATGTTTTGTTTACTTATTTGAGACTAAAGTTTTAACAGAAAACCTTTTTTTTTTTCAATCTGAAGTCGTAACAATGTCTCAATTTATAATACTTAATCGCTTTTATCACAGTCCAGTGATGATTATCAAAGAAAACTTTGAAGAAGCATTTCGCAGGAGAGGTTATTAAATTATTTCGCACTATTTAAAATCAGTCTTTGGCATAAATTTCTAAACTAACCTTTTTTATGGTCGACCGCGATTTACGGAATTTTCACATTTTTAGTAGGTACCTATTCACTTTATTATATTTGGGAATATTTACATTCGCATTGGAAAATATATCTAGACCGCGGTAGCGTGTCAAGCCAAGTTCAAGCTAACATAACTGGCGAGCAGCACCTTATGTAATTTTACCCGAATCATTTGGAGCCACTTTTGACCCCCTTTAACTCAAAAACTGTTTCTTATAAACTTGTCAAATTTTGGCTCATTTATTGTGACTTGCGAGATGCATATGTGCTGCAAATTTCGTAAACACACCTCAAACGGTTATTTAGATGAACTAAAAGAATTTCTTTGCTCACCCGCGACCTTAACATAGTTAAATTTATGCAAAATATGCATGTTCATGCATACCTTAGACTTCAATATATTATCTTTATCCTATGTTATAAAAAGAAATGATATTTTAAGTTGTTATAAAATATTTTATATTGTTACAAATAAATTTCAGGACTGACCCAACTTAACTTGGCACCCATTTAGATCTCACTAATTTTTTCGTTAAAGTCAACAACCAAGGGATATATCATAATTTTGAACTTGGCTCTCATTTCACATTTATGTTTTGATGAGATAAAAATATACATAACGTCACAGTTCCGTAGGTAGGCTTGTAAATTGAAAAACACGCTAGATAACTGTGTGGTTAGCCAGGCTGTCATCATAAAGTAGTGACCACCGATCCTGCTGAGATTTGCTCGGTCGAATAAATGTAACCACGCAATGAGGAACTGGCTCACGGTCGTGGGTGCTTCTTGAGTGATTGGTACACGCGACCTACGTGTACCTATATGCCTTTAGCACAGTATTAGAACTTCTTATAGGTAGTTAAGAAGAAATAAAATAAAAATGACATTTCCCGGTGTAATGTGACAGATGTTTATTTAGCCTAGTTTAGCCTAGACTTTCCTTCTACGCAACATGCGATGCAGGCGGAATGTGCGGATACAGCCGCAGACAGAGTTTTTTTGCTAAGTTCGACTCATGCTTGGCCAGTTATTATATATTTTTGAATTGCAGTATATATTTATCTCTATTATCATACAGAATTTGAGGTCTATTAAGTATTTTATTATTTTCAACTGTAGCGACAGATGGACAGAGTAGTAACGGCACATATTTAAAGAGTTAAATTTTGGTACAGAATTATAAAAAAGAGGCTATTGGCACCTATTTAAGTTGACAACAATCCAAGTGTATACTTTTTAAAACGGTTTCCATGGCATCGAGTCCATTATGTTTTGAAATATAGGTACACAGTGTCCTTTGTTTTGTTGGTTGCAAATAATTAACTACAAAGACGGATTTAAAAATTTAAGCTTGTAAAAAAAAATACCTCAGGTACAAGGATTTGCATCTTGCTAATTCCGCTCAATGCAAATAAACGCATAGTACCTAACTAAAAAAATTACTTCTGGCCCATGGAACACTATTAAACAAAATAATGTTCTGTTTCACAATATTTACCTAACATTTTTTTATGTTAGATGGCAAATTGTATAAACTAAAAGCTACCTCACAACCCTTGGAGCACAAATGCCATATGTGTTTGCTCGGTCATATGAACGATATTTTCGACGCACGTTACAGCCATTTCAATTTTCAATCAAACCACCGGCAGCTCTCAAAATACGACACCAGGAATAAATAGCTGCGAAAAACGAAGCAAAAATGAGAGCTCAGTTTTCAGTAAAAACATTGGCGTAAAACTGTGTTGTCTTTCTTTACTGCCCAGAACATTATTTGAAATACAAATAGTGAGACATTACTAAAGAATACTTTATATTTAAATAGACCTACAAACATATTGATAGTTATAAAACGAGCATTTTGTTTTAGCCACACACTTTAATGATAGTTAGTAAAGGCTCTAATAAACTTTCTTTCATACGTTTTCTTAAAAATACAATTTTTTTTACCCAACACAAATGTACTCCACGTCACTGATACTATGCATGGACTGCAAGACTCCATATCATTTCCTTTTGGCTGCGCCGTAGTCAGTTAAAATAAGGGAATACTTACCATAATTTTAAGTTACATCCCACGTAAGAACATTGTGTGAACATTTGTTTCATAATATGACTAATTTACCAATCATATTTTATTGAACATCTCAAATACTTTAAAAGCCAAATTATATTAGTTATAAAACATTACTAACTCTTTATTACTATATTTTATTAGTTGTGAATCTGTAATTCTCAGCCACTAATCAACCAACATAACGTACAATAATGATCAATTAATTAAAAATTAATTACAGATTTCTTAAGACGTGACTACAGATGCGTTTACTAAATGTCCTAAGAATCAAATAATCATAAAACTGTTGTAATAAGCTATTCTACACTTCTTATTGAACATTTTTACCATAAATTAAGTACGTTCTGAATGAATGATGTAAATTCATATTTTCTCACGCACGTGTAAGTGTTTATTTTGTAAGTTCAAGTGTTAAAACTTGGCAGGTGATCGCTTTCAAAATTCTGTTTGCTAAAGAAAATTACTTTAGAACCGTATTTGCTATTTTCATTTTCTATTTGAGTTGACGTTTAGTACTTAGAGTACTTCAGTTTCGTAAGCCTGAAACAGCTATTGTGCTGTACTCAAATATGATTCCGGATATTATTAATTAACAGTAGAAATAACAAGAGGCTGTTGAATGACAAAGGACGGAAATATTAAAGACGACGCCAAGACCCACGTTTATTAAAACAGGATGAGACTGAAGTTTGGAATGACGGCGTTAAAACGCGGAGAGTACCTCCTCGGCCTTGTTGAGGCGGAAATATTGTGCGCAACGAAAAGCTCACCACGACGATTAACATTCAGATTATATTGGACGAGCGTTGTTTTATGAGGGACCACTTAAAAAAACAGTTTGCTTGGGCACGGGTTAAGTTCTGCCGACATATTTTTAGACGGTAACCTGCGTTGCTTAACAATTTTTTTTAATTCAATTTTAGATAAATAGTCTACGAAACACAAAAGAGGAACTTCAAGAGGGCGTTGGCAAAACTGTCAGTTTATTAACTAGCTATTACCCGCGACTCTGTCCGCGTAAAATTTGTTTATCGCTATCCCGTGGGAACTATGCAATTTTCCGGGATAAAAACTATCCTATGTCATTCCCTGGGACTCACTTGTTTTAAATTAAAATAACAATCATTTTAAAAACATAACAAGTTTGGTCGCCTCCAGATATTATACGGTTGAATCATTATTCATAAAATATACCTAAAATGATATGTGCCTCATATCCAACCCCAAGAAAGCAATATAATACAATACAATACAAATACTCTTTATTGTACACCAGAAATAATAAGCGATACAGAAAACAGGTACACAGAGAAAATTAGAAGGCAAATAAAATTAATAAATAATATAATATTAATTAATATATTACAAATAAATTGACTAAAATACCTATTTTTATCTACTGTTTGTTTCTAATCATTATACAAATTCAATTGTCAATTGATTATTTTTACAACGATCACATTGATCTTTGACCTATGTTTAAAATAAAATGTAACGTTGCCCTTTATAAGTTGTAATTTATGTATTTTTTCTTTTAATTTTAGTTTTCTTTATTCAACACATTTTTTCTCATATATTTTTTTAATTTCGTTGTAGTCGAAATGAAAAGCAGAGTGTTTAACTGGGCAAAAACACCAATATCACACTCAAAATATTGGAACCCTCGTCATGCTTGGGTGCCAGGTTATCTCGTGTGATATTGCTTATTTTCCTCCCTTGTTGAACAATCTACTATTGAATAAAACCACAAAATAACCAATAAAAGTACAAAAATTATCAATCTATAGGACATAAAATCATTTTGCTCTAAGCAAATAGAGCAAATTGGAAATAAATAAGGGAATGTAGAACAGGACGTAGCGTGCATCACTTGCACCAAACATCTAAATATATCGCTGCATCACGCCTCAACACATCCCGCTATGAAGCTGGAACACTCGCAGGCTTAGCGGCAACGTGACTCCACAGAATCTACTCCATTTATGTTAAATTCGATTATCATAATCATTTACATAGTGGCCGGGTACGTATAGCCTCTGATAATAGAGTCTAATTATTTCTCTTTGTGCTTTCCTAACAGGATTTTTAAGGACTCGATTGACTGCTAAATAACTGTAGTCATGCTGACATTTTTATTAGATTTTAAAGGGATTGGTTCAGCTAATTGAGATTTATGAAGCTCTTGAAACCTAAATCGACTCTCGTAAAATATTACTAAAGGAAATTATATGTATATTTTATCCAAGTATCAATTTGAAACGAATTCAGTTGGCTGATGTAGCATTATTTAATCCTATTTATAATGGCTTGGTCGAATGATACCCAACGCAGCCGAGCCTGTGTAATTGCCTCATAATTCAAATTCGTGTGTGTTTACTTAATTCATACAGTGTAAATAACAGCAGAAACTACCGTGAAAATAATTTGTTGATGTACTTAATTAATGAAAAGTCAACACTATTAAATTTGTTGAATTAATGGTTTGGATAATTTATGAGTTTAGTATAATTCAACATCTCAATACGAGAAAACACCATTTTGAAAATTTTTGTAATAAACCAGCTTATTCCTACAATTTACGTTCTAAACTTTCAAGAAACTATGGCTCTGAGAACTGCGAGCTTTCGCTCTAATATTCTTTAACTTTTAAATGGCTTAACGCTACATTTTAGTAGTAACATTTTTGTCTCTAGAGGAATACATTAGGCCAACGCACCTCCGGCACTCACATAAATCTAGCTGGCCCAGAAGACGCCACATAAACTTGATTTATATTTTGTGACATACGTTACCTATATTATTATGTTTAAATGAAAAGCTGGGTTTCCAAATGTTCAAGTAGATCGACTAAATACGTTGAACCCTACATCCTCGATTATCTTTAAAATTGTTTAAAAAAAGATAGTTTCACATATTTCTTTTCCTTTTTATATTCACATAACCTATGCGTGTTTTTTTTCGTATGTATTGTGTAAGTTCTTTATCCCAAAGTGGATGGCGTTAAACTTTAACTATATCTTCAGTTTAAGCCTTATTTAGATCAAATGACATTTTGTTAGTATCTTCACTTAATAAACCTTCTCCGTTGAACCACATAGGTAGTTAACGTACACCCAAAAAGGAACTAAATAAGTTTCTATTTTTCTCAAAAATCAAACAAAAACTCTTTGCGCTAAGTTCGAGTAAAAATCTCACAATAAAATAATAAAATGCCTCATTTTATAGGCGCCTACAAATAAAATGAAACGTAAACACCCGACTCCCAACAATGGAGTTTGCTAATTAGAAATGACTTTCTTCACATGAACCAGCGCATGGATAAATAAGAGAAACACATTATGAATAAACATTAATGGCTTTACCATTTTCGAGCGGTGATCATTTGTAAACAGACCAATATTTGATGGAAATTTTGAATAAATTTTGTAGGCACAAGTTATGTGATGTGCCGCCGCAGTACCGCTTGAAATAGATGCCCATTTAATTTATAAATTATTAACGAAGTAATAATCTTCGCATCATCTTTGTTCCATAGTTAATTAAATTAAACCAATATCGTAAAAGATTGCCCTCATAATTCTCCCTTTTTGGTAGTTGCGTCTGAAAACATTTTATTATCCCATTTCACTACGCCTCAGTGAGCTATAATGATTCTTCGTAGGTATGGATATTTCCTGTCGAACTTCTGGGTGCAGTAAAATTCGTTTACTTTTACGGATATGGGTTGGAACATGTGCTATTGCCGGTGATTAAGTGCCCACATAGGCTTCCTTGTCCCGATGGGAAATAAAAAGTGGTATAACAGCTATAAACCTTTCAATTCCATCCGAAATTATACTTGCTTAGCATTTTACTACGTTGTAGTACAAGATATAAGAACTAAATACAACTGCCCACTAGTAGCGGGAATTTATGTTAATACTAAACAGTCTCGTAGCAGTCGAGCCGGAATTTCTGCAGATAGAACTACAATATTGCCGTGTACGTGCTTTCTTGCGCATTAGAATACAAGTTGGCCTTTAATGAAGCTGCAGAAATTTAGAATTTCTAAAGGAAGCAAAAGTCTGCGCGGCCAAAAGAACGATAAGCATTAAGCTGCTTCATTTGAGAGTAGGTACTATGCGTAAAAACTTAGTAAAACTCCGTAGTCTTGCTGCGTACATAATATCCAACAAGCTGGCTCTCCGTGTCTTCCTCTGCCATCAACTTGTAACACCGAAGTTTACGAAAGAGTTTGCTGCTACTAATTAATTCCATTAAACCGACGAAAATACTCAGGTCCAAACAGTATACAAATATTCTAATTTGTTAAATCAGCCGATAGCGTAGATAAAACCATAGAGATATTCTCCTCGCGTGGAAACTTCATAGATGTTATAAATAAACTGTCGAAGTTTCACCAATATAGTAGGAATTTACTCCGCGCCGTAAAATCGCAATTAACTAACAATATATTATAATTTGTACTAAGAAGTAATATCAACTTGCTGCGGAATATTGTTCTACGACGGTAACTTTAATTTAACATTATTCCAGTGTTATTGGAGCTTTAATACCAAAGTAGTGGATCCCGTTACCGTTTTGATAGTGATCATTAAAGTTCTAGTTATAAATAACATAATAACTTGGCTCTGGTCCTTCTAAATGCGAGGACAAGTAATGAGCAAAGCCAAATATTCACTCATTATTATGATAATGTAACACACTTTTCTTTGGCCATCCCTTAAGCGGCGTACAGTCAGGTGAAACGTCACACCTATCAACATAGCGTGCGCGTGAAATGCCTCAGTTTGCGCGCACAAGGCCTTCTGTTCAGACTATGAAAAATTATTACAAAGTGTGTTACCCTTCATCATACTTAATTATATTTCAGTAAATTGGACGAAAAATACTTTAATTTTTTTTCCGATAAAAATTATTCAGACAGACAATCGGTAGTCTTGTGTAACGAAACTAAAAGTATTATAAAGAAAAAAAAGATTGATTTCTTAATCCTAAATTTTAACCCCGCGACAATATTTGTGTATAAATTATACAGTATAATATATAGAAGGTGCTAGAAAATTAAGTGCGGATATTTTCAGGGTATGTAATTAATTACCTAAGAATCATTTATACACATAGATTCATATTAAATACACATAAATTATTGAAATATTGTGAGGTATTTTTTTTATTTTTTCATACAAAATACCATTCCGTCCAAAACTAATCATCCTTGCATTAACATTAAGTAACTGTATTTTTTTAATTTGATTTAAGTGAAACTAATTAACAACAATGCAAATAATCGATCCTCAAAATATCCGTATCTGATTTCCTTGCACACTGTACATATAATACATATTACCTATATCTCTTATCTGTGGTATGGTAGCTCCTAAGCGGATGGACCAATTCAACAGTATTTTTTTATATACATAAAATTAAGCTTAAGTCAACGTTTCCAACTTCATTAAATAAAATGAATCAAACAGTTCTACATCTACTTTATTAAGTACTTGTTTGGTCGTCTTTTTTTTTCAAACCACTTTACTCGATCTTGTACCTAATCTCATGCAATGCAGAACTAATAATATCACATCATTAAACGTTGACCATAGCTAGTTTTTATAAAATGGAAATAAATAAAAGTGATGTTTTAACATCATATACCGCACAAATAAATATATGAACAGACAACGTTTGCTGCTATAATTGATATTGCTCAGTCTAAGGAAGCAAGCGCTTCCGATGAATATTCATACTAACAGCCACCACAGGTACGCCAAGTGGTCTTGTTCCCAAGCTATTGAGACGTCTTCAATTCATTATTATAATCTGCATTAACAATGGCCATTGTTGCCTTTTAATAAGGATTTATCCAAGATTAACCCTTGGAGAAGCTACAAGTCAGATTTCAAATTGCGTCGCTGCTCGCTGCTTTAAACGTGATTTGCAGGATTATCTTAAACTGTCGCGATCTTCCATTACCCGATATTTGTAATAATCTACCGGCTTTCTTTTCTGTTAAGTACCTTTTATTCCAGAGTTTTATTTGTGTATTTATTACAGTCGCTGACATTAGGTACGAATAAGTATGAAGAATACGAATGTTTGTTCACGAATCTTGGGTACCTAACTATTTAAATTTGTTTATTCGTTGCAGAGTACCTGTAAACAACACAATTTTTACTTACTTTAGACTATTTAAGTCATTGTATGTCAATTGTCCCGAGATATTTTTTTAATGTGTCTATGATTTATATTTTTCTACATAATTAATAACCAATAACATGTGAAACTGAGACATAATCCTCTATGCTAAGAGGTCCTAGTAAAAATGCTAGAGTCCTTCCTATCTTTGTGAAATCAAATCAATAATGAATATATCTGTAGAACTAACGTTGCAGACAAAGGATATTGCCCGTAGAGCCGTAAAGTTCTGAAGTGGTGACCGCTTATCAGAAGGCGAAATGATGGCGAACTCCCACAAGATAGACTAACGATCTAGTAAAGATCACGAAAATCAGATGAATAATGAATAAAAAAATCACAATTAAAAACCGAATTCGTTTATTATTTAGTGAAAATGATTTTTTCAGTGCAAAAACCATATTTACGTAGTATAAGGGAAGTTGATGCTCGCTGACAAGCCGACCGGACACCATCGTCCGGCCCCAGTTTCCGGCGTAAAAAATTGTACATATACGTTTCTGTTTGCACCACGTTATGACAAATATATGTACAACATTTCGTATTTTTTATGTATTGAAACTGCCTGGTAATAAGAAAAAATGTAAGAAACTAAACTTGCTGACAACTATATTTGTGTACTTTGATAAAAGTAGCCTATTGACTAAGGCTTTGGAATAGTGAAGCTTCTCTGGACAAACTGAATTTTACTTATGTAGATACACAACACTATAATTTATAATTACTCTATGAATGTACGTAATGTTGTGTAAAAGATGGATCTTTCAAATATTTAAATTACGCCAATTCATGTAAACACTTTCAATCATACATAAAATGTATTGCAGCGGTATAAGGAATTTCTTCCACGTGCAGTGGGTGAACCGTAATCCTGATAGGACGGCTTGTTAGAATTATAACGGGCATATAGTGTCGTAATTTAGAAAGGCTATTTTCACTACGTCACATGTTCAGTACATAATTTGGGCATAATTATGCTAAGCAAGCGTTTTTCTTTTTAGTATAGCATCATAACTTTCTACTTTGTGTTATTATAAACAAACTAAAAAAAACAGACCGGTGTGAGTTGTACTCGTATACACATAATTACAAATTTAAAAGTCAAGAAAAATTACCTTAACATAAATTTACTTAAGTGTATTTGCTATGCTATAATTTATAAACCTTGATATTATAAGCTTACTAAACCTTTACCCGTCCTTAAGAAAAAAGTCTTGACAGCCAGACGTGACGATACACAGACGACCAACTAAATGCTTTACTCGCGGTAGCCTCACAGTTTGACCCATGGCAGAGGATCGTAGGTTCGACCTGGACTCGAACCTCTGTGATTTGTGAATTTACAATTAAAATGTACCATGAGAAACACACTTGCAAAGAAATTCATTAGGTAGTGTGTGTGAAGTTCTCAATCTGTAATGAGCCCACATGTAATTTGCGACCCAAGCTCCTCTCTTTCTAAAACAATGCCCTACAATGAGACGTATATATACCGAATGAGGTATAACGTAAAAAAGAAATCCTACACCGGTCACAGCATTCAAATATACTCAGGGACAAATTTAGAGGAACGCATAAAAAAGTTAACATGACGCATACTTAATGCTTGACCAGGAAAAATAGAAAAAAAACAAAGATAAATTTTCCACTTTTTTTTGAGCTCCTCTAAATTTGTCCCTGAGTGTAATTTGATCTGCCATCTTTTCTGGTAAAGGGTCGTAAGTTTCATAATAAATTCATGCGTTAGGCATCGCCCTAGAATTTCTACAAAACTTGCAAGGGAAGAAAAAACATCATAAAATTTTCATTACGGGCACACGGGGACTTTCCTTTTTACATTTAGAACAGAAAGCACCTATATAGCACCTAGCAAGACGCTAAAATTCTAAGCCTTTATATGCCTCTAACTAAAGGCCATTACACACTGACTGCACTTCGACCGCTACGTAACTGTCAACTGCTGACAGTCTATACATTTTACATTGCAGTTCGATTGCGATTGGGAAAAGTGCACAGAAACTTCACGCCAGCTGCGATTGCGATGTATGACGATCAGCAAATGCGGTTACTTTGCGGTTGCAATTGCGTTATAGTTCGTCTGAAACGGCCTTAAGAGCGTTTATGCCTGCTGAGCTTAACGAATAACTATAACGAACTGAACGAATTAATGTTTATAAACGGTTTTAAAAAAGTCTATAACAAATAATTATTTGAGTAGACACATTAACTTATTTATTAAGAAATGTTCTATCAGACTACTTTTTTAATTTTCATTCAATGTTTATGGAATAATCGAGAAAAAGTAACAAAAATGGAACGTTGCCAGCTCAGCAGTATAAACGCTCTTAAGAGGCGGGGAAAGGATACGCTGTAATTGAAGAGGAGACGTGGAAAATTTACCAATCGCATTAGTTGAAATCGTACATGTCACATTATCACATTGGGTGCAATAACTATTTTTAACTCTTTTTATAAGATTTTATTTAGTTTCACCTGTCTTGTTGTGTATATCTGTAATCAAATCTTGTTATATAAATTCCACCAACTTCCAGTAGTTGAATCGACTTAAACTTGATACACTTATGTAAATTGCGTCACAGTACAATAGTCCGGCGAGGATCGTCTCCACAGGACGGAACTCTTCACTTCTACAGTTAATGGCATCGACTTTTGGTATGCAAATGTAGTTTGGGTGACAGTACAAGTACAATCAACAAAAAGTACAGTCAGCAAAAAAGCTTGTAAATATTAAAAATGTTTTTTTTTACCAAAAACTTATTAAAGTTATCTATATCTGTCATTACCTACCTTTAATGAGTTCCTGATATCATCGGTGATACTGCAATAACACGTAACTAGCATTTTCCATAAAGTATAATTTTAGTAAGAGTAGGTACAGTCAAGGGCAAAAATATATACCGGGTGTGGCCTGTAATACGAGCAAAAAATTAAAACATAGATCGTCCTCGTGAAACTGAACAATATTAGTTCAGCGACTTTTAAAAATAATGGAGTCTTTGAATTTTCCTTTTTTCATACAAATACTGCCATCAATGTACGCCATCCTAGAACACAACTGACGTCGCCTGTCACGCTACAAACATCAAGCATTTTGCTATACATTGCTTCTGCGAATAAACTTAAAAGTGTAATAAAAAATAACCCCATACATCCCTGTATTATTATTTAATAATTTTTTTTTTTAATTGTTTACTATAGCTTTTAAGTATTTTATTTGTAATTATTTTATTTTGAAAAAATGACTTTCTGCCAAGTTTCTTGCGGCGCATTCTTCTTGGCAATGATGGTCTTTCCGAAAGCGCTGGTAGTTTTAAAAAACGACGTGTAAAAGTGCCCATTGCGGCCTATTTACTGAATAAATGATTTGAATTTGAATTTGAATTTAAAAAATAATTATTTTTAAAATTCGCTGAACTAATCTTGTTCAGTTCGAGGAGTATGATCTATGTTTTATTTTTTTTATTTATTTTACAGGCCACACCCGGTAAACACTTTATTACCTTGTCTATTTTCGTAATATTTGAACTGTCACAGTAGTTAAAGTGACAGGGTACTAAAGTGTATACATATTTTTACCCTTGACTGTACAATGTCAGTACTGTTAGTGCAGTGAAAATTATACTTTATGGAAAATGCTAGTTACGCGGTATTGCAGTATCATCGACAATATTTCGACGCAGTTGCATGGATCAGATTCTACCTTTTTAGGATTCCTTTGCCAAAACGAAACTCTTATAGATTCGCCATGTCTGTCTGTCTGTCCGTCCGCGGCTTTCCTCGGTGACTGAATGCTAGAAAGCAGTAATTTTGGTGATAGTAAAGTGCGTCAAATTTACAAGAAAAACTGTAACGGCTAAGTTTGCTTGAGAATTATTAGTATTTTAAGAGTAAACAACAGCCTAGGGTATAAAAATATACACCTAAACTTAGAAGCTTCCGTACACAACACGAAATCCTTAGAAAAATATTATTTGATTTTTTCGTAATCGCTGTCGTATCTAATCCCGTTAAACGTGAAATCCTTAACAAATAAGTCAACAAACCAGACCTTAATTAATTGGTACATCCTTGATTCGTGTTGTGTGATTAACTGGCAGTTAAAACACCCGTTAGCGGGACAAAGGGGGCATTCTGAATGATGCATCTAATTAATGGACAGAGATACCGGCCGTCGTGATCTAAGGGCGCGGTTGTTGTGAAAGCGAAACCAATCGTTGCCGATGAACTGGACTGCCAGGATGGTTTATAGCTGTATATTATGAAAGCAAAGATAATCTGGAGAAGCGTATTATTAATGAGCGAGCGAGCTAGTCATGTCTTATGCGTAAAATGTGGTGAATTACCATAACGGTAAGTGTTAGATACCTGGTTACTAAACTTGTAATACAATTGTATGAAAACGAGATTTTCGTAAGGTTTTGGTTGTAATGCTATATAGCAATCCTGGAAAATTTACGGTTTAGAATAATCTAATATATATTGGATAAATTAATAGAGAAAAAGTTTAAGCTTTAGACTAATTTCAGTTAAATTTAATTCCTGTCTTCACCTTACATATTATAGTTATGATGTAAATACTAGTAGTATGGAATTCTCGCGCGAGCAACTTGAGGAGTATAAAGGTCAGGCAGTTCTTTTCGGTACTTTGGGTTTCGTTTGATTATTTGTGTATTATACAAAAGTGTCCATCGAAACGCGCTACATAGCAAGATAATTATAAATTCAATAAAATTTCAAAAAAAATGTTTTAACTTTTTTAACTCGGCGCACTTCACTGTGTCAACTACTACTACAACATGCATTTCATACACTTTAGCTACTCTAGCGCCACTCTCGAGGGATTTGAAACTGTTATTTACAGCTTACAGCTTGACAGCTGGACACTTTTGCAACTGTTACCCCATAAGAGGGTTCTCCTATTGAATATTTATTGATTGATTGCTATTCGAAGGCTGTTCTTGATCTCATTTTGGATAAGTATCCTAACAGCCCTCACGTGATCACGGCCGTTTCAAAAAGCCCCAAATGTAGAAATAATCGCAAATAATCAAATTATCCTAATACATTCTTAAAAAAATATAATAACATTGGAAACTTTCTTTTGTTTATGTTTTACAGATATTTATAAAAAAAAGATGTTGCTAAAATATTGAGCGTAAATGCAAATTTCCGCTAAAGCGTTTATACGCTTTTGATTGGACCAACACCCGCACAGCGCCAACCCGTCACTCCGTCACTCAAATATCACCTTTTACCGAAACCTAGGCGTTTCTATTTGACAGCCGTAATATTGTTAATTATAGCATTGCGACAGCCACAGCGCAGGAGTCCATTTGCAGCGATATTGTGATAGATAATTAATGAACCGTCCCAGATTTGAAAAGCCCGTTAATGTGCCACGTGGGCTGCCTTGTATGATTGCACGCTCAGGTCAAATAGAAAAAACAGCGTCGCACTTTTAGCAAATTACAACTCATGATGATCGTACATTTTGATGATGAGATTGCAAGGGAGCGGGATAATACATGCTTTAATCTGACTAAGAGGATTGATCTAACTCGAATCGGTATCGACAGCCTGCTACTAGACGGCACGGAGTGTGTAGGCATCAAGGTAGATACGTAATCTCGCTCATGACTTCAGCCGGTATTATGAGAGTAATATTAAGATAATTGGATAAAGTGAAACTTTTAGGAGTATAGTTTATACCTATTGTGCGGGTACCATAAAACTAATGAAATGTGTCTTTAAAAGATCTATCCAAGGATACCCCACATTAAAAGGTTGGATGAGAAAAAAATCCACCCCCACTACGTCTATGGAAGGTACCCAAAAAAAATATTTTTTATTTTTTTATTATACCATTTTGTGGGCATAGTTTACATATATCGCACCTTTAATAATAAAGTGAAACAATTTTATAAATTCACATTTCCAAATTGAACTTTAAATAAAACACTATCTGGTTGAATTTTAAAATGAGAAAAAAACACATTATTTCACTTTGGTTTTAAAGGGGCGATATATTCGTGCAAAATTACAGGTTTCTAGCATTGATAGTCCCTGTACAAAGCCACAGACACACAGACAAAGAGATAGACATGGCGAAACTATAAGGGTTCCGTTTTTGCCATTGTGGCTACGGAACCCTAAAAATTACAAACTAAATTTCGTCCCATCAGTTACAGTTTAAAAATCAGTGCAACATGCTTCTGATGTCAGTCCAAATAGGCTACTGTGTCCTCAGGAAAATCGTCTACCTATCATAAGTTCAATATTAATTGAGTTAGTTAGGTTTAATAACGTCATATCGGTATTTACGACGTTGTCATTAGCGTAATGATCGGCTTATTGTAGTTCGGGTGATTCAGTGAGACTGCGGCCGTTGCCTGGCGCCCGCGCGTGGTCTAATTAAGTTGAACTCTTCCGTAACAAGGATTACGGGTTTATTGATGATAAATAGTTGATGTTAATTCAGATTATTGTCAGAAGAAGTGTGATATTTCGGTTCTTAGTTTTAGGTATTGACTTATGTACCTATCTAAATGCTGAGTGCTTATGTTAAATATTTCAAATTGAAAATAACAAAATCCACAAATAACAAAATTTTGTTGCGAATATTTATACATTACACGTTCCGAGGCTTAGGTACAATTTAAACGAAGTACCTAATATATTTTAGCATTTATTAAAGTAGGTTAATACCAATGAAACTATTACATTATGGATACAAACTACTAAATCCAGGTTATAAAATAAATAGCTGCATAAATTTATAAATGTTTATGCTATTAAATGTAAAGTTTTTGAATGGTTAGGCTTTTCAAAATTGTGCCGGTTCAAAATACATATAATGTGTCAATGTTAATGTTGTAGGTAACGTTTAATTATTATATTTAGGTACTTAGGTACGAGCTAACACACATTTTGTATATAAGAAGGTTCTAAAAATGATTATCCCCTCGAGTGGTAAATAAAATTCACAGAATTGGATGTCATTCATGGTTATTTAATGAGACAGTTGCATTATATTGCGGCGCTGCTCGATTGACCACTACAAACTCGCAATGTAATGCAACTTGCACGATTTCTCTTGCAAGTCTAAACTCAGCTTTAGGCTTATATATAACATTAAAATACTTTTTTGTTGATATTTTTTTATAAAATTCGCGATTTGCGTAATTCATCCGTGGGTGTCATGGCCACTCAACGGAGTTTTTGTCAAAATGGCCGCTTTCATTTTACGAGATTTTTTAAAAGGGTTAAAACTATTAGGGGGTTGCTAAAACGATTTTTCGATTTAGTGATGTGTATTTTCAACTTTAAAGAGCAAATTTTCATTAAAATTGAGCGTCCCCCCCCCTCTAAAATTTAAACCGGTGGGTGGAAAAATTTGTAAAAATTCAGGATGGTAGTAAAGTATATCAAGCTACCAAGGAAGGTTTTAAATATGTATGTTAGTCTGTAAGGTATTTATTTTATGGGCCTAAGTTGCCTGAAATAAATGAATTTATTATTATAATATAGGAATATTCCGTACAAAATACAAAATCCTTAGAAAAATATTACTTAATTTTTTCGTAATGGCTACGGAACCCTATTTCGGGCGTGTCCGACACGCTCTTGGCCGGTTTTTTTAAACAATATTCGACTAAATTAGTCAGGATAAACTAGATTCCTGATGTAACTCGAGATCAAAATGGTGTAGTATACTAAACACTGCTACACACTACACACTGTCATTGCGGTATCTACCTTGTGTGTATATATTGTATTGTATTTACTAAAAACTTAAATTCGGCGTTCAACATTAAATAAAAAGTTATCAAGATGTGAAAGCTAACGCGAGTGCGTTCGTCTGTAGCTCGAAAACGCACATTTGTCAATTTGTGAGTACCTATACAAATAATATTAAATATATAAATATCATAAATATCATGGGACTCTTGACACCAATTGACCTAGTCCCAAACTAAGCAAAGCTTGTACTATGGGTACTAGGCAACGGATAAACATACTTATATAGATAAATAAATACTTAAATACATATTAAACATCCTAGACCCGAGAACAAACATTCGTATTATTCATACCTGTATCCTTGTATCTAATCTTGATTGTGTGTGTTTGCAGTACCAAATAAACGTTTTTATCTATCTATCTATCTATTATACAAATATCTGCCCCGGCCGGGATTCGAACCCGGGACCTCAAGCTTCGTAGTCAGGTTCTCTAACCACTTTAGCCACCCGGTCGTCAAATTCGTATTCGTATTGGCTAAATTATAATTATTTTAATGTTTCGTAAATAGTTGTGGCCATATTCGGGTACTTAGGTCACATAATTATAATAGAATTTTACTGTAAATCCCGTAGCTACATACAAGCAATTTAACAGCTAACAGCGATAATAACTAGCACCATTATTGAATTTAAGTGGTAATTGAATTCTAAGTTATTACCTTATCGTTGATAATACATGAATTTATGAAAGACGCTTGTCGTTCATTCGTGTTCACATAAGCTCGGAAGCGATACCATCTGGCAGACCCAGATATTTAACTACTGAGGCATTAAACATCAAAACCTTTGTGACGTATAATATTTTATTCAGTATAGTGATAAACAAATTTTATTTCAGTTTGCTAGCACAGGTTGTAAGGTGTAAACTAAAGCTTTTTCATCTCTCCTGTTCGGAAAGTTTAATTTTCATGGGTAGATAGCCGGGTGGAAAATTGCGTTTTCATCTCTAGGGTGGAAAGTATTTTTTTTTTATTTTTCGGCTAGCCACGGAGTCGAAGATAATTGAGTTACGTCAATGACACTGTTTTTTCACGTGGCATGGCCATTTAGATGCACGTCGTGACCAACTCGATTTTTTTTATAGTCGGCTGTGGCAAGTGGCCAGTTCGAAAAGGTACCGCTGGAGGTTGGATATAAGTAATTTCAATTTAATATTTTTTTTTTGTAGAAAGTAATTATTTACTTTCCTCACAGTCGAAATGAAAAGTAGAGTGTCTAACTCGGGTGAAATTACCCATTTCCCCTCGAACTATTCGAAATATCTCGGGTGAAATGGGTCACTTTCCACCCTTGGTTATCAATCTACTATGGCCGCATTAGTAGGTAAGTTGCAAGTTCAGGCATGCTTCGGGTGTGATTAGATTAATGTAAGTATAAGTGGTAAGTAAGTACTTCTGTTTTATCACAAAGCCATCTAATATTAAAATTAGAACCATAGATATACCATTTTCTTTTTAAATTTATCCTAAAGTAGGTATATCTGGAATGAAATAAAAGCGCAATATATTCTAATACTTAACTAGGAGACCATAAACGCGCACCCACCAGCTATATCCAAGAATATTCCATTACTACGGAAAATGTGGGTACCTACCATTTATGATTAGTTCGCGTGATGTAGGACACAAACTGTAGCGAAACTTTATCGCAGTCGCTAGACTTAATTACCTTGTAATTATTTACGGTAATCACCGGTAGGATGCCATAAATGTACCTAATAGAGGTAGGAGACCGTATGT
The DNA here is from genome assembly GCA_037349165.1 of Choristoneura rosaceana. Lineage (NCBI taxonomy): Eukaryota > Metazoa > Arthropoda > Insecta > Lepidoptera > Tortricidae > Choristoneura > Choristoneura rosaceana. The sequence goes on from JAZBNJ010000026.1 coordinate 9,450,393, forward strand.
TTTATTCCGCTGATACTGTCCAGTGAAATTACAGATTGAGTTGTGTGGTTTGTTTCTTCCACTAATTTACATTACGATATTACAAGAAATACTATTATAAAAACTTAGCTAAACAGCATTTATTCGTTTTCATTTAACAATTCCTTTTGTTTTTTATTTTTAGTTATTTTGATATTTTGCTTTTTTTCTTGATTAATTATTCATTTAAGTTTTAATTTATTTAATTTGTAATTTATTAATTGTTAATTTTTGGTTTATTTAATTAGTTTACTTGACCTTTTTAGTTTGATTTCATTTTAATTTTGTAATTTGACATGTATTTACCTATTGTTATTTGGAATAAGTATTTTAAAAATCTTTAACAATTTGTAATTTGAGATTGTGTATAAAGTTAATATGTATTAATTTAGCCGTGTTACTGTATATTGGCACTATTTATAGAAACCATTTAATTTTGTGACCATGTCTATACCAAAATCAATTATTTCATTTAATTTTCCGTCCCATTGTCTCAATCTCTATCTATACCACATAAAAATCTGCCAATATTATATTATAAATTGTATTAGGTACATTATGTCTGTCGCTACAGATAGACAGATTTACTTTCGCATTTAAAGTATTAGTTACAGCGATAAGGTCCTTTCCCTGATCGCTGATTAGTAACAATTAGGTTTAGGTAACCTTCTAAAATATAATCTTAGTCATTTACGTTACTCTATGACTTCCGTAATTAAAAGATAAAGGGATGATAATTCAGGGTGTATTAAGTACCTACCATAATGACCAATTACTGCGCATGGTCAGCAATTAGTTGGTAAACTGTCTAAATTAATGCCATATTTCCTGCGAGTAGCACGAAACAATTAGGTACCGTTCTTAAGCGTGTTAGTAGCTTTTACTTATTAACATACTGGTTAGTCTTTTTTAATATACGTAATTATAGCCACACCTAGGTTACACAAATATTTAACAAAATTATTGAAATAAGGTGTTTTTACAATCATTAAATCCAATGTTTCAGCTTTCTGCAGCAGCGTTTTAACCGGTAAAGTTCATTCGTACGTAATTATTATGATAATGATTTTTGTTTGACATGTCATGTTTACTACTACACTGTGTCTTAAAATCGGTTCCGATTATTTTAGCAGATGCTAGGCAAGTTTGACTGAAAACCCCTGTAAATGTTTTCACGTTTTTAGAGTTCCGTAACCAAAACGGAACCCTTATAGTTTCGATATGTCTCTGTTTGTCTGTCTGTCCGTCCACGGCTCTGCTCAGGGACTATCAATGCTAGAAAGCTCTGATTTTGCACGACAACATAATGTAAACTATGCCGACAACATGGTACAATAAAAAAAAGTTATAGTACCTCACATAGACGTAAAGTGGAGGTGATTTTATTTTCTTATCCAACCTTTTAGTGTGGGGTATGGTTAAATAGATCTTTTAAAAAAAATAGGGGGTTGCTAAAATGATTTTTCGATTCGATCTAGTGAAAATCGAGCGCCCCCCCCCCCTCTATAAAATCCGGTAGGTAGAAAAATTTGGTACCAAAATTTAAGATGGTAGTAAGTATATCAAACTTACAAGGAAAACTATAACGGTTGAGTTTTCTTGAGAATTATTAGTTGTTTAAAAGTAAATAGCAACCTAAGGTGTAAAATATTCTAGATTCATTTTAAAACACTTTTTGTTATCTCGTAGTTACTTTATTATTTTGAAGTGCCTTGAACTACAGATTGTAAAATAAAGTAAGAGTCGAGATTATCTCTTTACGTTCATCGCTTTGATTTGAATGGGTGGGCAACACCGGCGGCCAGCGCGCCCTGGCTCCCGAGTTAAGATAGAGAAAAAGGACGACAGAGTTATCAAGCGCCAGGATTAACCGGCTTCTAAGCCGTTTAATTATTATAATGTGTTTTAAAGACAGGCCACCATCAACGTCGGTTTCGAGCCGGGCCTCATTTACCGGGAGATTTACGAGTTCACACATCGGGTCCGATCTCACTTAGCAATGATTTATGCGCAACATCTCCCCCTGCCGAGTTAAGCGCATTATCGGGCCACATGCCCTATCGACTTTATAAAACTGGTACATTATCCTCATATTTATAGTATATTTATTTCGTAGTTGGACTTGTACACGACAGGCCATGAGCAAGTGCAGACCGATTCAGCAACGAAATATTGCACTCATTAATCTCCTAGACGATAAATAAAAGGAATCACGTACAGACGTCGACAAGCGTTAATGGAACTTGCAGAAACAACCGTAAAATACTTGCTTTCTAATAGAACATTACATGCATATAACAACAATACCTGAAATCTTTGACGTCTGTAGTTGAAGAATATTAAAAAATGCCTGTCAGAGCCGCCAACGCGCTTTCAATTTAAACATCTGCGCGTAAAAGGGAGAAATGCAAGAGTTAAAAGCTCTCATCGAGGTGACAAACGTTTGACCTGCGCTAACGAGACTGCAACTTTGAGGGTTGCCTGGAACACGCCACGCACGCACAACCACGTCGCCATGTTGACAAACGGTTAATTAGCAAGTTTTTTAGCTGAAAAGCTATATTTTCTTGAATCGTATTTATAATTGTCTCAGCATAAAACAATGCATGCTGCAAAAAAAATGAAAAAGTGCTAAAGTTTCTTAATATAAGAAACTAAAAGCTCTGCAGTTTCGTCTGCTTCAAAATAACTGTTTGAATTTATCGCATAAACTTTGCTATTTTATAGTCGTATCGCATTAAGCACATTTACACTGTAAGCCAAAAAGCAATGAAATTAGCAAAAAAATAGCACACAATAGCAAGAACAATAACCATTCTGCTGCAGAAGGGCGTTAATTGTACCATTAATGCTGTACTAAAACCATTCAGATTTCACACTTGTAATTATCCAATGACCCTCTTCTCTAGATTGATGGCTCCGTGCAACGGCTGCTTGTTACAATGTTAGTTTTTTATGGAGGACCATATTTCCTTACGCTCCGTTTTTACAACTCTCGCTGAGTGGAGGAGTAACTAAACGTTATTGTGACTTTGTGTTCAAACGTTTTCGTGTGAAGAATTAAAATAGCGCCTAATAGCGAACCTGTTCATCCTTCGCTTTGGTTTTTGACAAACGGAGTGGTTAGCGACTCTAACTATGAAGCTATGCTGTGGGTCCCGGGTACGAAACCTTGTCGTAGCAGACTTATTCATGTGATTAATATGAATGTGTGTAGGTACTCGAGTCCATTGAAATTATACATACCTATGTTCGTTATAATTGCATTATAGTTGCTTAATTTCGTACTATGCCAATTAGTGTACTTATTTATATTCTTTGGTCTTTTCAAAGACCCAAAAGCATTTCTGAGTAAGTAACATTGTTTTCGTCCTGTCAACGATCACTGTAACAAATCATGAAAAAACTAAACCAAATAGTCATTGGACACGAAATAAACAAACTTGACACAGTTGCGTATGTGCGCTCGTCGGGTTAATTTTCCAGGTCAGACGAAAGCGTGAATTCAATCAGAAGCAACCACCCGAAGCAATCTTGTGGGCAATGAAAGCGATTGGGGACAAGTGCGCCGCTGACCGGCGGACGAGTGGCGCGGAGGGCCCTCTCCTCACGGGCTACTGGACCAACAAATATTTCAGAATCAAAAGTAGCGACAAATATTGAACAACTTGAGGTGAATTCTATAATACAAAGGAAAGAGGGCTTAAGTAGTTAAAAACTTTAAGCTACATAAATACCGTAGGTATAGTTGTCAGAAGCTAAAATCGATTATTTAAACGATTCTAACCTACTGAAATTTACTGTCTTTTATACAATAGATAAAATATGCTATTAAGAACTGCATTCAAGTAAATACCTACTTGTACGTTAGTGAATATTGTTATATTAATTTTATCAGTGTAAGTATTAAAACTAACTAGGTACGTCGCAATAAGATGGTTAAAAGAAAGATATAAATAAATAGTAAGTGAGGCGCAGCCTCTTTATTTTAATTATTTATTTGATTTACATAGGTTTTATTTCAACATATACACACTGGAAACACAAAGTTCGCCCATAGTCACCCGACTCTGAAACATTGTCGACGACAATAAAAAACTAATCCCTACTAATATTATAAATGCAAAAGTAACTCTGTCTGTCCGTCTGTCTGTCTGTCTGTCTGTTACGCTTTTACGTCGAAACCACTGAACCGATTTAAAAAAAAACATTAAATACTTTTAATGTCACGAGGCAGAAATACAACGAGAGTTATTGCTCTTAACATAGTGCTCATTAGATCGCGGGCTGTAGAAGTAATATTATAATTTTCAATTTAAGTAGCGGCTACCATTTACTCGGAGCTGCGGGCAACGATTCGAATGAAACAGACAGCCGACCACTTAACCTTCGCCGTAACGTTGAACTCTGCTCGCTCTTGTTAAGGGCGAGGTAAGAAAATAAAATTAGCATTGCTTTATGCAATTAAATTATTATAAGCTCTCCACAGCTAGCTAAGGGGCATTTAGGCCAGTTATAATTCATATCACGAGCATCTAAGTTAATGTGACGTTAACTGTTGCTTTAATAGGAGCAGTCCTTTCATCTTTTCATTATAATGGTTTTGACAATGCAAAAAGATAAAGCCCGAGTTTAAGATTTAAGTAGGATTATCGTCAGCTAAATTTATGGCTTTGTTTTTATATTCAGAAAAACCTCATAACGGGATGACGCGCACTATTAAGCGATGTTTTATCTTTTGTTTCAGTCTGTGGTACACCACGACTGAAACAAAAGGAAAGAAATAGATAGATAGATAGACCTTCAACTTCATAAACTTAATTGACCTATACATATTATGGCTGCATCATCATTATCTTCTATACCTGCTTCGTTTTTTGAGCATCTTTCTAATATACACTTTTGAAAAATAAGTCACAGCGAATATGTAATAATTAGCAAGGACATATGATCATTTACATGCTTTTGATATCATTATATAATAGTTATCTACTGTTTGTTTTTAAAAACGTTTTTCATTAAAAACACTCGACAAGATTGTTTACCCTTTTCCTAATGCTAAAAAAACGAAGTACAATACGGCTAGATACAAATATAGTGATATACAGATAGGTACTTCTGTGGTACAATACGACATGAGTACAATACGACAACGGTCCGTTCTTCTGCACTTTGAGGGTAGAAACAATTCAAGTCAGAAACTTAAGTACTTACCAGTTCGCTACCTCTATTTTGTACTAGCCAATGTCTCAACCCAGGCTTGACTAATAAGATGTTAAACTCTACTATAAATTGATCACAAAACTACGGTGCGACGATGCTAGTAGTATGCAGTAGCTCACAGCACTACTACTCGCGCCCGGCAGCAAGCTGGATGTATTTTATGTTCATTACTTGTGCTGGCAGGCAAGCTTTGTGCAATGGACGTATTAGCCGCGCAATGAATTAAGAAAACTCAAATTGCGCCACCAGTCGCTCGTAGTCGTAGCCAGGCTGATACACACGAGTGCAAAGAGATATTATAGAGAAAAAGAGGGGTAACTCTATTGCCAATTTTTTATCTTTGTAGTAACAGGCGCTAACTGGTGCCCGGAGGATGAACTAAATTTATCATAATACACACACATGTACACACACGCACACAACAAGCTTAATGACCATAGTATTTATGTGTCCTAGTCCTATTCTTTATTTCTTCATCATCATTAGCCTAATAGCAATCCACTGCTGGACACAGGCCTCCCTGAATTTTTTCTTAGGTGCAGTAATGTTTAACAAAATTACCAATAATAAAACATCTTACCTTGTAAAATGATAATAACAAAAATATGCAAAATAACAATAACAAATAACTTTATGTAACAAAATTGAGGAAGCTTAATAAACTCATCCACTCCCGCGAAATCCAGGCAGTTGAAAGACAGCAATTTCTCCAAGTCCACATTTGACACATTTTTGACGGTTGTGTTTCATCATCCAGACACCAGAGGCGCTACGAACGCTACTGTTGTCTTCGAAAACAGGTGACGTTTCAAGTGTGCCCCCTCTGCACGAGTGTCGTGCAGCCATCTGCGCGTGCAATTGAGATAATTTTACTACGCTGTCTGAGAAACCAATATAACTTCCATTCATATGAGTGGACGCGTGTGTTTGAAAATAATGAACCCTTTTTATTGAAACAGTGAATGCAACTCTTATAAAATACAGTAGAATTGAGAGCCTCCTTCTTTTTTTTGAAGTCGGTTAAAATAGGATCGTTCTCCACAAACATGAAATTATAATAGAGTTAATAACTGGCTGGGTACGTACCCTTTAATTATTATGTTTTACAAGAGAATACGAAAATAAAGCTGCAAAGACGTTCGTAGCCCTTCTTCTCAGGAGCACGTGACTCGGCGGCTGCCGCACCACGCGCACTGCAGCCGCCCATTCGCGTGCTCCTGAGAAGAAGGTCTACGAAATAGCGCGAAACATATCGAGCTAAATTCGATTTAAGACGTGAGTTATCAGTTATACATATTCAATTGTACAGTCACCAGCACCAACACTAACACAATAAATCTTGCATAAATATCTGATGCAACTCTATTTCTAGATCTGGCAGGACGTTTCAGACATTTTTGTGCACTCCACTGTGACAGATACTAATGCCTATAACATTACTGAGTATCGGTTCTATACGTGTTAACCAAAGAAAAAGTTACTTTGACAGACATTTAATTTAAAACTATGAATGTACGAACTCAATATCCAGTGACACTAAAATTGATCTAAAGACCTATAAAAAATTTGTTGGAATAATAAAACCTTATACAGTTTAATAAAAGTATGTTAACATATCTGCCACACAGCGCGGGACCACCTACAGCACGCTTTTATTATCTTAACAAAGTGGCTCGAAGCTCGGCAGGAGGACAAGAGGCATAAGTGGCATCGATTCAAATACTCGTGAATGTCAGACAATACGAAAATCGACGAGATTTTTGTATGTAAGTATCATGTATGTAAAATTGTACATTGAACTATTTGCATTGTGACCCATTCCGTATACTTCTTGAAGAAAGTTATTATTAATTTTACTTCTACCGTATTATATAAATGTCAATGTCATTTATTGCGCAATCGTTCCACGATGGAAAACGACGCAATCTGTTTGACATAACATAATAAAGAAAAGCACTTATAAGACAAGCTCGTGTCGTTTTTAGGGTTCCATAATACACAAAGAACCCTTTTAGTCTCGCCATGTCCGTCCGTCCGTCTTTCCTTCATCCGCGGCTTATTTTAGAGACTGTTAGTACTATAAAACTGTAACTTTTCATGGGTATGTAAATATGTACCTATATCATTAACTATCATTGTTAACTACGCCGACAAAGGGCAAATATTTTTTTTTAGAATGCCTGAGGCCCTCATCATCAGCCGGAAGACGTCCACTGCTGGACAAAGGCCTCCCCTTTAGAACGCCATAATGAACGACAACTCGCCACTTGCATCCACCGGTTTCCCACAACTCTCACGATGTCGTCAGTCCACCTGGTGGGAGGCCTGCCAACGCTTCGTCTTCCGGTGCGTGGTCGCCACTCGAGAACTTTTCTCCCCCAACGGTTATCTGTTCTTCGAGCGATGTGGCCCGCCCATTGCCACTTCAATTTGCATATTTTTCCAGCTATGTCAGTGACTTTAGTTCTTCGACGAATTTCCGTATTCCGCCCTAAGGCCCTATTAGGCTTTAATTTTCCAGTAATTTGAATAGAAAACCAGTTTAATGACTCTATCTTTTGATTACGGTGACTTCGATTTGATTTGAGTATGATTTTTTCACTGCTCTAAGGGCTACCCCTTCACTCAATTATTTGATAATATAGTTTCAAGTTGATAACTTCACGCGTTCCTGAAAAAAAAAAGTCTTGAAAGACAGACGGACAGATGGACAGACAGGTGGACAACAGATTGCTCTTATAACAAACCCTACAATGACTTAATGAATATTTACTGATAAGAAGGGGATTTTAATCAATCACGCGGTACTAATTAAGTAACAACGATTAAAAGCCACCGCAGCTATAGTATGTGCGGTACACGATAGCTGTTCACCACAACATACCACATAGAGAAGCTAAAGTCAATAATAATCATAACACCCGAGCACAGCAAAACAAGGTAACAAGTTTGTTTTTGGAATTTTTCCAAATGTTACTTTGTGCCGCTTAGTACAAAGTCCAACTTGGAAAATTTTGCTAGAACAACTTAGAGCTTTACTCTAACGAAACGGAAATATCATGCCAAGTAATTAGTGACGTAACATAGTGCGTTTTCTCACTGTGTGTGCACACAAAAACGTGCTTGACATTAATACGCAAAGCGCGCTTTTGATGAAAAGTGTACCTCTAAAAATTAAAATAAACACCGCTACGTTCTCTACAATTAATGTTTCTTTTTTTATTCAGATTTCCCTATTATTGTTTCACAGGCGGTATATTTCTTTTAGAAAGATATGCCATTTCTTCGCAATTATATTAGAATTCCAAATAGCCTGCCATATTATCATGAAAATAATTAGATTTCCCACAATTTCGCTTGTTTCATAATAATTACTATGGTTTGAACAATTTGCAACGTCATTAACATGGTCCAATTATTAAAATGGAGTTAGATTTTCAACGTTCACGAACAATGAGGAGGTAGTTCTGAAAATAGTTGGACTATGCTGTCGGATATAAGCACAACACTATTGGTTCACGCGAGCAGTGGGATGCGGTTGGTGGGGGAGGTTATCTAAAGTTAACTTATTTGTAAAATGTTAATGAAGGAAATTTGTGCCAGGAACGTTTTCGTTAGCACTAATATATGGAACTGACTCGTCGGATTTCAGTTGGAAATGGGTTTAAACGTTTTGCACGTTAGCGTCATTAATCTTGCCCGGTTATCTTGGGGTGAAAGCAATTTAGTCACACTAGTCATGGGTATTTACGTGGGGCGTCATATTTACGACAAACAAACCCCCTGCCGGCGTGGGGGTGCGGCACCGAAATTCTTTCGAGAATGCAAATAGTTGCCATTTATGTCGTCATTTGGATTTACCATTTATAAATCTATTATACCTACGTTATACTTACTCATATAGGTATACCGTAATACATTTTCTTTTTAGTAATACATGACTCTAAGAGGCTGTTTTACCAACCATTGATTAGTGTTAACTGGCGGTTAAATGTGATGCCGTCTCCGTCCATTCGAACAAAACAGATAGAGACGGCATCACATTTAACCGTCAGTTAACACTAATCAATGGATAGTGAAACAGCCCCTAAAAGTACTAAAAATAAATTAAAATCGCTTGGAATGTAACCCAATATAGTAGTAACCTAACTATTATCAGGGAAATAATGAAAATAAATATTTTATGTACCCCTTGATGCAAAAAGATAGGTGTTTATTTATTATATTAAGCCAATATCTGTCTGTCTGTAGCATCGTAGCTCTCGAACGGATGGACCAATTTCCATGTTTTTATGTGAAAGGGAGTGCTTCTTAGCTATGTTTCATTAAACCTTAAAAAGTTTTAAGATATGACTTGCAATAATAATGTCGGGGTTTTTTTTAATTATTCTCAGTCTCAGAAAATTTGTTAAATTTTTTTATAGGTAGATGTCCAAAATTTTATAAGTAGGTACATACTTACTTAAGCGGTAATGTAACATCACCACTTAAAAACCCAACAAATCTTAAAGAGTCAAAGATCAAAAGCCCGCCAGCAGCGTCGCGTGACAAGCCATAAAAATTCTACTCAAAAGCAATTATAACTGCACTGTCCATTAGAAACATTTCTTTATTGAGGCTCAAGGGGCCCGTGAGTGCGACACTGGTTATTTGTTTCTCACGGTCTTGACGCCCACTACTGGATGTGCTAACGAGCTTGGGGTGAGACCAAACAGAAGGTTTTGGATCCTTTGAATTATGTATGTGCATTTTCTAGATATTCCTACAGCATTCGTATCAACTTTAAGGTTATACACTGTATCGGAAACTTTTAACTAGGAACTAGCGCTGATTAAAGAAAAATGTAAGCTTTATGTTGACTGTATTTGTCCTCCAGCTTACATACGTATACCACAAGTCAATCCGATGGATCAAAATTAACTTCCAAGTTTGGAAACAAACAAATAAATATACAAGGCGAAGTTAATAACAACCTTGTAGGTAAATAATATCACGACACATTAAATCTACAAAATTCCAATCCTGATTACGTATACACACATACAAACACACACACACACGCACACACACGTCTCACACATCTACAAAGATGTGGATAGTGTTTCGTAGCTCGTTAAAGCAAAATGTATTCATAGAGCTAATTTAATAAAACCCTATTAATTAAGCATATACCTCTATATTACGGCGACGAAGTTCAAAATTAGATTTACATAACCAGCTAAAGTGTTATAAAACTGTATAATGCAAGTGGGCTTGACACCTCAGTGGGCTAGCGCCGAGTATGGCGGAGTTCACACTCAGCGGCTGCCTCTGGTAGCATTACAGACACGTAATGCTATAGTTGAAGAAAATTAGATTGCAATGTATGGAAAATTTGGCAAAATTAAAGCAAGAGGTTTATCTATCAGGATATGTAGGTTATAGAGAAAAAATAAATTTTACCCACTCTCCCCCCCCCTCCGGGGGGAGCGTCACCCCCCCGCGCCCTTGAATATGTCCCGGACCGCGGTATTTTCCATTATAAAAGAAAACCGTACAAGATACATAAAAAGTGTGTAGGAACGAAATAATCCTAGATAAATTTACTATAAACCTTTCATACATACAAAAGCGATACCACTTACAGTTTCAGCGTAATCTGGCACCAAATACGAACATTTTTAATAATTTATCAATTTTTTTTGTTAATTATTTAGTTTTTTCAATTATTTCACACTTTACCGCCAAGATATGTATGACTAAAGTAAAGAACAGGATATCTTCTTTATAAAAAGGTATAAATTATTTTTAAACTCATTCATTTGACGCTGCTATGCTATTTTGAAAATTCACCATCATCAGCTACTGCGACATTAACTTAGGAAAAGCTACCAAAAAAAAAAACTATTTAGTCCGTAAGTAAGATTATAATAAAATATTAGACATTTTTTAGGGTTCCGTAGCCAAAATGGCAAAAGCGGAACCCTCATAGTTGCGCCATGTCTGTCTGTCTGTCTGTCTGTCCGTCCGCGGCTTTGCTCAGAGACTATCAATGCTAGAAAGCTGTAATTTTGCACGAATATATATGTAAACTATGCCGACAAAACAGTATAATGAAAAATTTAAAAAATAATAATTTATAGTACCTCCCATAGACGTAAAGTGGGGGTGATTTTTTTTTTCTCATCCAACCTTGTAGTGTGGGGTATCGTTGGATAGGTTTTTTAAAATCATTAAGGGGTTGCTAAAACAATTTTTCCATTCAGTGATTCATTTGCAAAATATTCAAATTTAAAGCGCAAATTTTCATTAAAATCGGGCGTCCCCCCCTCTAAAATCTAAACCAGTGGGTAGAAAAAATTAAAAAAAAATCAGGACGATAGTAGGTATATCAAACTTGCAAGGAAAACTATAACGGTTAAGTTTTCTTGAGAATTATTAGTAGTTTAAGAATAAATTGCAGCCTAAGGTATAAATATACCTAAACCGTCCGTCTGTCATAGCCTATTTCATCCGAAACTACTAGACCGATTGAATTCAAATTTAGTTCACCTATGTAAATTGATGACCCAAACACGGACGTGTAAAGTAAATTAATTAATTTTAAACACGAGGGCCAGTTTGGGAGGGGGGGGGAGTAAATTAGAAAAAAAAAATGTAGAAACTATATCGTGTGACATATCAAATGAAAGGGTACATTATGAAAATCTCAAATATATATTTTTCATTATTTTAAATTAATCCGTTTTAAAGTTATTTAAGAAAATAGGTGAAAATTGACCATTTCCTCGCCCCTATCTCCTAAAAGCCCAGTAGGGCCTACATTTTTTTTTTAAATACAGAAAATAGGTCCATACCTATAGCTTATAGAAAAACATATGAGAATCTAATGGTATTTAAAGTAACACCATTTAACCAGTATGAACATTTATATTTCGCTGAATGGCCAAATGAACTAAATTAAAAAAATAGCATAGCGATGGTAAATGAAAGATTTTAGAAATAAATTATACCTTTTTATAAAGAAAATATTCTATTCTTTACTTCTGTCATACATATCTTGGCGGTAAAAGGTGAAGTTTTTGAGAAAACTAACCTTTTAGCCGAAAAAATCGATTAATTATAAAAAAAGTTAGTATTTGGTATCATATTGCGCTGGAACTATAAGTGATATCGCTTTTTAATGTAGGAAAGGTTTATAGTAAATTTATCAAGGATTATTTCGTTCCTACACACTTTTTATGTATCGTGTACAGTTTTCTTTTATAATGGAAAATACCGCGGTCCGGGACATATTCGAGGGCGCGGGGGGGTGACGCTCCCCCCGGAGGGGGGGGGGAGAGTGGGTAAAATTTATTTTTTCTCTATAACCTACATATCCTGATAGATAAACCGCTTGCTTTAATTTTGCCAAATTTTGATCTAATTGTACTGAGCTACTAATAACGATTGAGACTTTGTAAGCGCGCCGACTCGAACGTTATAATTATGTTTGGGCGCCACTACATTTTGTTAATAGAACACCGGCCCAGTATGGCGTGTAAACGCCATAAGTGGCCAACCACTTAGACGCACGCTAAAGCACTGTAATAAATTGTGTCCCATCGGTAAAAACTGTTAATAGCCTCTCCTAACAGCTAGACAGCATGTTAAATGAGGCGTAATCATTCAAAACTTCTGGATACGGACGGAATACGAAAAACAAGTAGAAAAACCAATAAAAGGCTTGAAGGCCTTTTTGAGAAGTGACTGAAAGGAAATTCTTATCGCTAATGCTTTTTTCCCTTTAAGAAAACATTTGTTAGATTCTTAGCGTTTCGCTTCTACTTAAGTAGGTAGGTATACAATGAAAATGAATGATCGAACAAGAACTTTAGCAATGGGTTGGTGATTCTTTTCAGTAAAAATCTATGTAAAAAAATCAATTGCCGTACGTCTGAAAGACATTTAAAAATGGCTCGACCGCAGTAATATTCAAGTCAAGGTTTTGTAAAAATAATTACGTGTAAAACAATCATTCCCAATAATTAGGGTTGGCAGATATTCAATCATATTAGACATGTGGATTTTTTACGCCTGCTAACTTTATTCCTGATTGCTAAGATTAGGTAAATAATACAAGAAGAGCTGGCACGAATGGCTTGAACAAAAGTATTTCACTTACACATTTTTTGTAGGAAAATTATAGATGGCTGATATTTTCATATTTGTGTGAAGTGTATTTAAACAGGTAATACACAGCTACTTTCATTTAGTCATTCGGTCCATTCGCGCCAGCCCTTGTAAATTGATCTGTACAAAAAACAACTTTAATGAAGGTTTTTTTTTATATTTTTCTTATGTATACCACAAACATTATAAAAAGTGCTACAGCCAGTGTACTTATAACTTATAACTTGGGGAGCACACGGCAGAACTCTCATTGCGTCAACTCATACTCATTCGCTTTTTAAATTCCAGTTACCTACCTACCTATTCACTACTCTTTAGGCAATAGTATAACAATTTCAACACTGCACATCCATTTGTTTCCCTAATAATTCCGAAACATATTTGATTATCACGAGTTCATTGTTACTTAAACTGCCAATCAACGGTCGTGAGTAGATTACACAAACATAACTAACTGTGAGCCTGTGATATGATACATAGAGATAATAGCGTTGATTTGATTTAGATCATCAAGGTACTCTCACCACTCAAGTCTATTATGTTACGGTAACTGACCTAATCTGTGTACCTATTAGTTCGCTTCAAGGGTTTTTATACAATGAATTATAGATTATTATTGACAAGCTTATTTGTAGCAACTTAGTCTGCAAAGAATTCGTGTTTGTCTTGTAAAGGGGTTGTTTGGTTGATTTTAAGTTATGGTGACAGGTTAAGAAATAAATAGTTACCTAACGTTTTCACATTGATGAAAAAAATTGTATTCATGACGTTTCATTTTCAACTCTATATAGTATATCAGTGTTCTTTAACCCGTAACTCGCATACCCTAGGAGGTAGCAGAACCTCTTCAGGGAGATCGCGGTAACTTTATAATAATGCATAATTTTTCAATACATATTTGTATTGTAACGGAGTTGAGTGGAGTTTTGTCAATATTTTTCAGACCGAAGAAGGTCAACTCTGTGAATAACCAAACCAACAAAAAGTTGAAAAACGCCCGACTTTGTCACTTCAAAGTTCAATATCTCAAAAACGGCTAAACCTTTTCTTGGAACATGTCTAAGAACTATCGTTAGAAAACCTAAATTTTCAAATAAAAAAATCGCATTCAAATCGGTTCACCCGTTTAAGAGCTACGGTCCCACCAGACAGATACACATAGCGGTTAAACTTATAACACCCCTCTTTTACGTCGGGAGTTAAAAAAGAGGAAAAATATTATCGTAAATTAAGTGCCTATGAAAATTTTAGTAACAATGAAAATTAAAAGGGAAAACATTATTTTTTTCTGTTGCAAGTGCGCCGCAGTTTGCGTAATAAATGAGCCCCCTTCATGCTTCCAATGGCATACGAGTTTTTAATGCACCGCCAACTATGTCAACACAAAGATTTAATCCAATTAATTTCCGACTCGTGGATTTATGGGATATTATTTCAACAGATTCATACCGATTCATTTATAACGCTCAAACGAATATTTGTTACTTTGATCAATTATTTACTATTCTCGTACATAATAAGTAGATTATATTTAGTTTCATGTACAGTTTAAAACTATGGACCGGTTGTCCGCGTTGAGTTAATTAATTGTGAGTTGTGTAAGTGAGTATGATATTTGTTACCTGTACCTTTTACGATTAAAGTAATCAACTGATCGTGATGAAAATTTGATATACTTGGTCTTTGAGACTCTGAAAAGAACATTAAGATAGTGTTTGAACTACGACATTTGAATATTGAAAATAATTAGCAAAACCGAATTGGGCAAGATATAGGTTTCACTTACAGTTTGTTCTGGCTCTTTTCCTCAGTCCCAGGGACACATTTAAGACACAATCACAGCACTTTCAGAGTTTTTATGAATAATTTAAAAGAGCGCGCGCCGGCCGGCATTCATTTTGAGCTGTCAATTTTGCGCAACTGACTGGTGGCGCCGCCGTGCGGGAGAAAGCGGAAAGTTCATTCAGCCAGTATGTTTTTGATATGTGCAGGAGGTTTTAATGCACATATTACTAATTATATCTGCCCAATGTAACGTACATAAACCCCCCACCGGGAATCTACCCCAGATTCCCCAGTTTACAAACAAAACCAGGGATGGTATTGAATAAGGTAAGTGGACTGTATAGTGTAAGTATTTGTTGACTTAGTGAACTAAACACGTGTAGCTGTAAATTGAGTTAAATAAATGACTTATTTCGAACCTAAAATTGTCATAAACTTGACACCTTCTTGCGTCAAATTCATGCAAAGAAACAAAGGAAAATAAAAATTATGCTGAATCTAATTCCATTGGAAGTGGACTAAGCTTTACAACGGGTCGCGTGTATTCGCCATTCTGGATTTTTACTTTTACCACCCGTACAACTCCATCAGCTCCTGGATAAAGTTCCGTCACACGACCGAGATGCCATTGAAGCGGAGGAGCGTCAGCATGCATAAGAACGAGTTCATCAACTTGAATATTACGACAATTCCTATGCCATTTTTGTCGCTGCTGCAGCGTGTGCAAATAATCGTTTAATTGCAATGTACGCGGACCGATATGTAAATAAATTTTATGAAAATAGTCGATAAGAATTTTTGTAAAGTTGCACTTTTTAGGAAGCAATAATGGATACTTCTTTTGATACGGTAGTTCGGCGAAAGACAACCTACCCCCCACCCTGAGAAAACCGAGGGGGTCGACATAAGGTGCTAACCTTTTAAGTGAAGAACTACAGCTGTAACCATTGGAAATTGCTTGGATATCAGCTGCAAAATGCTCTCGCTGAACGGATTTAATGAGCACATCGTGTGCGTTCTTTAAATCTGATAGAGACGAAGGACCTGTGTTCCTATTAGACTTCGTCGATCTACAATTGTTAATAAATTGAAAACAACGAGCTAAGACCTTTTGAAGTTTGCTAAAACTCGAATATTTTTCAGTTAAATCATAAACAAGATTTGAGTCACGTGTTGTGTTTTGCACGCTAGTTTGAGCCAAAGTCGCGCATGGAATTTTGAGTTCTGGCACATTTGCCGATTTAAATTGATCAATTGATTTTACTGGCCAATTCTCTCTTGGTGCGTCTAGCCAGCTCGGTCCTCCGAGCCACTCCGCTGTCGATAACAGCACGGAAGGTAGCGCTCCGCGCGAGCACACGTCAGCGGGGTTGGACGCGCCGCTCACGTGAAACCAACAATCGCTTTGCACGGTCTCCAAAATTTTGGAAACACGCGAAGCCACAAAGGTTTCGAGATTATAACTGGGTGTATTCAACCAACTCAGCACCACAGAGGAATCGGTAAACAAGAGTATTTCATGAACAGGAATTCGTTCAGACAATATTGACTTCGTATATTTGACTAACTTGACTAACAAATGCGCAGCCATTAGCTCGAGACGTGGAATGGTCACTGTCTTCAAGGGTGCAACCTTGGATTTTGCAATGACTAGACTGACCTTCGAATTACCTTGATTGTTAAAACTACGCAAATAGATGACCGCAGCTATTCCTTGAACTGAAGCATCGCAGAATCCTAGTATCTGGTAGTAGCTGTGCTGTTTGACAGTAACCTGGCGCTCGTGGCTAAAATTCGACAACAGCGGGAGCTCTGACATGTAGGTGAGCCACTCCTTTTCTAGTTCCGGAGGCAGCCGCTCATCCCAACCCAGCTGTTGGAGCCAGAGTTTCTGCATGAAGCATTTCGCGTAGAATATGCAAGGAGCCACGAAACCTAAGGGATCATACTGACGACCTATCTGTGACAAGACACTACGCTTGGTGATCGCCTGTGAAGCTGGAAGTGGATGGAATACGAAGGAAAACACATCTTCGGCGGGTCGCCACTGCAGACCTAAAACTTTTATGGATAGGTCCTTGTCATCCTCGAATGCAATGGGCGTTTCGCGGTGATCAGCTGGAACCCGAGCCAGTACCTGGGGACAGTTGCTGGCCCACTTACGAAGCAGAAATCCTCCTCCACTCAGCAACTCTAACAGTTCATCCTGTAGCCTAGCTGCTTCATCATAGCTGCTCACTGACCACAGAAGGTCATCGACGAAGAAACCCTTTTTTAGAACCTTGCTCGCTAAAGGATACTTCTCGCAGTCGTCGTCAGCCAGCTGATGCAGGACTCTGATCGCTAGATACGGACTGCTAGCAACGCCGTATGTGATCGTGTTTAACTCATACACTTTTAAAGGTTGATCAGGTTGAAACCTCCACAGGATGTGTTGGTAATTGCGTTGAAATTTTTCGATCAAGGTCATTCGAAACATTTTACAAATGTCACTTGACAAGCAGATTTCATGTATACGAAAATTTATTAAAATCTCATTAATATCTGCTTGAAGCTTAGGACCGGCGTAAACGACTGAATTTAAAGAATTATTATTAGTCGTTTTGCAAGAGGCGTCAAAAACTACTCGGAGTTTTGTCGTGGTACTTGACGGTCGGAGAATACAAAAGTGAGGTATTATGTACTTAGAATCCACAGTACCAAAATCACCTAAGCAAGTCATGTGACCAAGGCTTTCATATTCGGACATGAATTTATTATATTCTTCCTTAAGTTCCGGAAGACGATTCAGCTTTGTTTCTAAATTGTTGAAACGACGTAACGCTTGTGGAGTCGAATCGCCGAGATCAAAACTGGGTTTGAACGGGTACTTCACTGTATAACGTCCCGTAGTATCGCGACTGTGTTCGTTTTGGAACAATTGTTCGACATACAAATCTTCTGGTTTTTTAGTGACGTCATACGGCACGTTTTCAGTCTCCCAGAAAGAGTTCATGATTTTATCGATACTACTAGTTTTATTAGCAGAGAACAAGTTGAGCGAGGCTGTATTTGACTCACAATCGTCACTCAGTACTGTCTGACCAGTAATGACATATCCGAATATGGAATGCATCGCGACGGGCAAACCCGGGTCACGTGGTAGTATATTTTGACCGTCATAAATGTAGGGAAATAAGTCACCTGCGATCAACAAGTCAACTGGAGCCGCCGAAAAGTAGTTCGGGTCAGCTAACTCTAGATTTTTGAAATTATTGATAACTTTGTTTGATAAGGTTACTGTAGGTAAGTTGCTAGTTATATTACTTACGACAACAGTATCAGTGCTAAGCACCGGACCAAATGAGTTTCGTGGTTTAATTGAACATGTAACCAGACCGAAATCTTGCACTGGCGCACCTCCCAGACCCATGGGTTCAAACTGACACTTGCGTCGAGACAAACCCAGGCGCTGGGCACACTCTTTTGTCATATAACCGGACATGGCACCGCTGTCAATGACTGCACGTACGGCGTGGTAAGTTCCCCATCGATCTGCGACGTGCACCATGGCAGTGCCTAACAGCACGGTTGAATTTGACGAACAAGTCAAGCCGACGTTTGGCATTGACCTTTGACTTTGATTTTGACCATTTGAAACGTTTTGAATACTTGAAATGTTTTGACTATTTGAACCGTTTTGATTAATTGATGAATTTTGAACAGTTGGAACTGTATCTAAGTGAATACTGTGATGGTGCGGTTGTTTACACAGCACACAACGCACTTTTGACGTACACTCGGACAACGAATGCTGACGAAAGCAATTTTCGCATAATTGAAGCTGTTTCACTTTGTCAAGACGCTGCACCGGTGTTAAATCAAAAAACTCGAAACATCGATAAGTTGAATGCGGTTTGTCGCAAAATAGACATCTATTTGATCGTTCGCTATTATTCTTACTCACAGCTGACAAGCACGGCTTTTGGAACTGCTTCGGTGCACTACTGTAATTAGCAGCATTATTATTATTTGTTCGAACAAAATTCGGCTTTGCAGAGGTGTTAGGAACACTCTTAGGCGTAAACTGAATTTTTGATGTACTAATTTTAACCTCAGACATTTCCAAAACACGCGCCTGTTTCTCCACGAAATTAATCAGCTGTTCGTAAGTAGGTATATCGGTTTGATCTACAGATTGTTCGAATTCGCGCCTAGTGACGGGGTCTAAATTTCGCAATCCCATATAAAACAGTATGAAACTCGATAGGTTACTGATTTTCAAAAGTTTCAATGCTTTAACACACTCTTGATACGTTTGTAAAAATGTGTTTAGACCAGTAGCCGACTCAGTTGACAAAGGCTTAAATTGAAACAGCCGATCTAAATAGCTCGTAGCTAAGGCACGAGTGTTCTCAAATTTTTTGACTAGCAAAGCCCATACTATCGGATAATTATCGGCCGTCACTGGCATCCCTTTGACCACAGTCAATGCCGAACCGCTGACTGCGGAGAGCAGGTAATAAAACTTCTCAATGTTCGTAATATCATTGTTGTTATGAATTAAACTCGTAAACGTGTCATAGAATGTTTGCCAGTTTTCTAATTTGCTATCGAAATGGAACAATTCTAGTTTAGGCAGCCGCGGCTTAGCCGACCGCGAGTCTGGCCCGGCAGCGCCCGGGCCGCGGCCCGCGGAGCGCGACGAAGGTCCGCTACCGCTGCCGTCACACGATTGCCAAGTGTCGCTATTAGCCTCCGCTACACTCAGAATACGGAAATACATGTCGTCAAAGGTTTGAATTTCCTGATAATTTGGTTTAAATTTCGGGTTTTGTTTCTTATTGTAAGAATTTAACTCGAATATGCATTGTTCGAAACATTCCCGAGTCGAATGAAGTTCTTTGAGTCGCAAATTAAATTCGGTTAAACGCTCTGGTGGAGTTGATTTGGATAGTTCAAATAACGTTTGACATCGTATAAAAAGCAGTTCTTTTTTGTTAATAAGTTGTTCGACATCGAATTCTTTTTCGTCCATTTCGAATTAAAAAACAAAAGACGCGCGCGACGCGTTGCAAAGAACGAAAATTGAAAACGTTTGTTTTATACGTATTATTCTAGGTAAATAACTTAGATTAGAAATAAGCCTGTTACCTTAAAACTGCGTGAAATGTGTGTTTTATGTGTATGAATGTGTATTTAGTTTGCAAACTGAGGATGCGGTTCGATTGACCAAAATGTTTGAACTACGACATTTGAATATTGAAAATAATTAGCAAAACCGAATTGGGCAAGATATAGGTTTCACTTACAGTTTGTTCTGGCTCTTTTCCTCAGTCCCAGGGACACATTTAAGACACAATCACAGCACTTTCAGAGTTTTTATGAATAATTTAAAAGAGCGCGCGCCGGCCGGCATTCATTTTGAGCTGTCAATTTTGCGCAACTGACTGGTGGCGCCGCCGTGCGGGAGAAAGCGGAAAGTTCATTCAGCCAGTATGTTTTTGATATGTGCAGGAGGTTTTAATGCACATATTACTAATTATATCTGCCCAATGTAACGTACAGATAGTTTTTTTTTCTTCCGAAAATTGTACAGTTCTCGCGGACGTCCAATAAACGAATTATCTATTTACAGCTGAAGTCGCGGACAACAGCTAGTTAGCTATTAAAAAGAAAGTCTGTGTTTTCTAGCTTTTTTCCGGGTTCCGTTTTGCCATTTTGGCTACGGAACCCTAAAATTGTGGACAAAATGTACCTATTTGAAACCTACTGCTGGCTTTGCCCAACGGCATACTTTACCATGTATAATCATATTTACATGTTTTAAAAACGAGTTAATGTAAAAAGTCATATTCATTTTATATTCATAGTAATAATGAGCTGGCAAAATACATAAACAAAGGCCTGCATTACAAAACTCTTTGTTTTTGCAACAAGTTGATAGCTTCATACTGCTGCATGGTAGTTTCACGGAGTACCTACTCGCTACAGGGGGTCTGGTTATTGAACGCGAACGTTTTATATGGGCTATTATTGGCGCCTGCAAAATTGGCCGATATTATAAGTAAGTTTCGATCCAGTCACTTTATTATTTTACAAAAAAAAAACTAATATTTATGTTAAGCAACGTATCATTAAATGTTTAATGCCATTTAACATTTTGTTTGCAAAAATAACCAAGGATGTTTTCGCCAAATGGGAATTTTGAGAAAAGGACAAAATAACGCAAATGCCAGTATAATCGTGATCCGTCGTGGATCCACTAAATCGTGAGTGAGTTAGTTATCTCGCTTTACCTACTTGACACGGAAAATCACTATAACAATGTAAGAACGTCCAACAATGGGTCAGAAATCAAACGGTTCGATATTGCTTGAAGCATTTAAGGATCGTTTTATGTAAACAATAGCGTCACAAATGTATGATGACTAAACCTGGTAAAAACCAAAACACCCGGGCTAAAGCATTCATTGTCTCAGACATAAAATAAGCTTAAGCTTGTTAATTTTTTCCTCCGAAAACTCCCACATACGTAAGTATACCGAAATTGTTAGAATCGTTTCCGAAATAGCAGAATAAATAAATAACTACAGGTACAAGATTTATCCTGAAATAACTGAGACGATAGTAAAAAAAATAAAGGCCGTTGACTTGCGCGTGCTTAAAATAATTAAGCTTTATTCCTTTTTGTAAGGCATTTATTTCTGTGCGAAAACCATTATTATGTTCTAAAATTGGATATTTTAAGTACGTATCTGTGCGAGCTTATTATAACTCGAACTTATAACGCTTAGATACATCCAAAACAATCGATGCGTTTTTATGCCTGCATAGTTATGCTTCATAATAATTTGTATGAGTCACGTCGTGAGAAGAGCCGAGCGCGTGGGCGATCCGGTCTGCGCCGACGCAGTACGAGTACTAACAAATTACGTTTACCCACTCCCGGAGAGCCTGTGAGTAAACTTTTGTACCGTAAACATCGCGATTTCTTATTAGCTGCATTTCTATTAGCCAAGTCAATCTATACATATAAAATGCTTTGTCCTGAATTACTGATTGACGGATCAACGCACAGCCTAAACCACTGATCGTAGAGACCTGAAACTTGGAGGGTGGATTCTTTGTATGACGTAGACATCCGATAAGAAAGGATTTTCCGAAATCTATCCCTAAGGGGGTAAAAAAGGGGGGCAAAGTTTGTATGGGACATCGTGATTTCTTGGTCCAATCTACTTAAAATTTTGCATAAACATTCTTTAACTGTGCAGCTTTCTATTAGTGAAAGATTTCTATCTCGAGGGAATTTTGAATTTCTTCTAAGTCATATTTTATCTATCCCACACAGTTACCACAAATTTAACACGAGCGAAGCCGCGGGCAAAAGCTAGTAAGGGTATAAAAGTGAAAATAAATAAATGTACTCGTATAATGGGACAACTGACACTTGACCTGTAGTCCCAAACTAGGCAAAACTTGCACCTAAGTACAGTCAGCATGAAAGTAGCGGATCACTTTTTTTACTTAGTCGCATTGACACATTGTCAATCTTCCATGGCGTTTAGTACGTGGCTGTAAAACGATAAAGTACGAAAGTGTATAGCCACTTTTGATGCTGACTGTACGCATAGGAGTACAATACAATACAATAACTACAATAACTCTTTATTGAAGACCAACACATAGTAAGCAGTAAAGAAAACACACGTATAGAGATTTTTAAAGTTACATAATAAGACGCCCTTTTCGCTACAGAGCGATCTAGGAAAATAATTAAATAATGGGTATGGCGAAGTAAATTCGAAGGTTTCAAAATTTCATTTCAATTATTTACGCGAGAAACTATATCAAAAACTGCAAACAAATAAGACAACCTCAATTAGATGACTGGTCTGACTTTGGTTGTGATTAAGGCAACTTAGTGCAACTACGCTAAGTGTTTTCATGAAATTACTGTTTTAACGCTTAAATAATAAAGTCCAAATATTTCCACGGGAATGGGATTTACTCTTATGCCTAGTGCCATCCACGAAGATGCGTGATTTTGTCAAAAATATTAATGACATTGTAATAAGAACCACGGCACGCGTCATCGTGAATGACTCTACCTATAGGTACCTACTCATATTTATAAAATTCAAAGATCTCGCCGCTAAGCTAAGAGACATGAAACGGGTGTTTTCCATGCAACGTAAATAAAGACCCGGCTGTAATTTTTGAGAATATCCAAGTAATTTTTGTAAGCTCTCGTGTTAACACAGTGGATTCCCGGAAATTCAACTGCCGAATGTAATCTTACGGGCAAAGGACGCTGAGGGAAAAGCTAGTATGTTATGAAAACATACATATGTTTTTAGTTTTACTGGTAAAAGGCATCTTTCATACAGATAAGGGGTGCAATAATATTAATTATGAGTAGCACAGTAAAGTCATAAAAAATAATAATAAAAACGGATAATTTCAGATTACAAAATGCTGATAGAGACAATATTTATCTCTATATCTCTGACGGTGCGCTTATCGTTCAAGATTCACAAAAAATATGAATGCGAAAGTTTACTTGTTTGGTTTTTGGTAATCCATGACATTGACAATGGATGACTGGATGTAGTGACTGGATGAAATATATTATGGAACATTGCGTCATATTTAACGTAAAATATAAACCGTTGCGACTTTGTCCGCGAAGAATACGTTTATAGTCTAGCGGGAACTATGCAATTTTCCGGTATAAAATTACCTTTTGTACTAATCCCGGTAAACCATCTATCTGCTAAGTTCCATCCAAATCCGGTGGCCACGTGATAAAGTAACAAACATCTAAACTTTCACGTAGCGAAATTCAGTACTAATATTAGTGTAGTGGGCTGGAAGTTATAGATGGGTTTGTGTGACTTTACAGTGTGGAGATGGAGGAACTGCATGTACACACAGTAGCTATCATAAGGTCGCGGGTGAGCAAAATAAGTAATGGTTTCAGTTCATTGATATGTTACCTCTGCAAAATAACGCCTGATCCAAATATATTGTAATAATATTTACTGTTGAACGGCTACAAACAATGCGTACCAATTCATATCCATTAAGTTGTTTTCACACCATGTAAGAAGTTTAGTATAAATTGTGTTTAATAGCAGAAATGTAGGCGCCATGGATTTTACGGAATTGATAAATCATCGCAATTTTATTTAGCTAACTCTTGTGATATTTATAGCATCGTATAAATACCTATGTAAGAGGGGTAAGTACCTAATACCTATAATGTTTTTCATGGTTGTAGTTTCTAGTCCTTTTAATACATATTGTTTTACTTAAGCCGTTTTATTTTACTTAACGTATCCGATTCTTAATATAAAACATCGATACCTCCTACGTATACTGATACAACTGTCAATTTTGAGATTTTCGGTTTTTTGCAGATTTATTACTAAAATATTAAAATCTACCTGTCACAGAATTTTCGTACGAATATTCTTATTAGTTTCGGAAATAAAGTAACGTATATGATTGCATCTAACACTCTTTTGTCAATTGGTACGACGTATACTGAGGCAGGTCGCTTGCACCTATATACGCGGCACAGATATTGTGGAGGGGCGGTGCTCGTGTGGTGTAGCGGGCAGTTGCCTCAGTATGCATGCTCGCCATCGATACATTTGGACGTTGTCTCAGTCTTTCCGGTGGCGAATGCACTAGTCCCAAAACGCACTATTAGTCAATAGACTCTAATTTCGAAAGCCCCTCTTCTCATAAGAAACTAGACCCAAAACACCATATTTCCAAAAAGGCTCATTCTCGATTTACACTAGAACCATTGAGAACTAGTCCCAAAATACACCTTTCCCAAAATACCCCAAATTGTGTTCACCTGTAGGTGGCGTAATACTTCATTCTCATAATGCATAGTTCTCAAAACACTCTAGTTCCAAAATACCCTAATTTTTTTCTTTTATTTTCGAATGACTCTTTGAAATTGCTTTCAAAATGTGTATTATTTAGATGCGTAGTTTTAATATTTTATTACAGTTTATTCGTGCAAATAATGAATCTCAAGCGGTTTTATCTCGTACGACACCGACGTTCTTTCAGGAGTGAAGTCGTCGTCGTACTTAGTGTATGGAAGCTTTTAAACTTAATACTTTTAATATTTCTAGTTTTATTTAAAAAAAAAAGTTATTAATTTAATTTTACTCAATAGTTAACGCAAAATTATTGAAATTTTCTGATATCAGATATATTTACGGAACTATCGCCTGGCTACACTTAACGATTACACCCTGTATATAGTTCAAAATAAATTAAAATAATATTTCAATAAAAAATGTTTTTGCAAAAATACTCTTGGCGTCAAACGGGTAACGGTTACGGCTGAAAGCAATTTCAAAGAGTCCCCAACTAGGAAATTGCTCTTGAGAAATGCATACTGTAATGCTATATGTCTTAAACTAGCTATTGCCCGCGGCTTCGCCCGCGTTAAATTTGGGGTAACACAGATTTACTTTGTACGATATTTATTTTCGTGTTTTAATTGATTTTTCGGAGGATTACATTTGCAAATTTTCCAATTTAAAAATCGACTTTGAAGCCTTGTTTCACATCTTCAGGTCAGAGGTGTAATTTTAGAAAACCTACTTGTTTCTTTTGCCCGCGACTTCGTACCTGTGCGACATAGGATTCCCGTGGGATAAAAATAAGTGAGTTCAATAGAAAACCACACTGTCCGCGATTGAATTGAAACAGGCTTCTATTATTTAGGGTAGCGATTTTTAAAAAGCTGTTGTTTCAGAGATTACCCCCAATAAACAAAGAAACAGACAAAGTTTAAAAAGTTTTTCTTCTTTCTTTCTTTCTAATCAGTTGATTGGTTTGGCGTAGGTACTAATGTGTCCTAACCGTTAAGGAGTTATACCTTCCAACAGTAACCAGAATAACCAGAATAACCAGAGTAACCAGAGTAACCAGAATGAAAACAACTAAATGTCTATACCTGCATATTAGGTATAATATTTAAAAAAAAACCTCAACTCCTAACCGTTATGGAGTTTTACCTTCCATCATCAGCTCATCAACATGACATGATGTCTATCAGACGCAAATACTGAGAAAATATATGAAAAACGTAATGCGTCCCTACACAATTTGAAGTTTACCCTCGATTTCCCTGAGATCCCGTCATCAGATCCTAATTTGGTGACAGTGGACTACCTTGGGAGTATACTCTTTCGAATAAAAAAATATTTTTAAAATAAATAAGAAAGAAAAAGAAAAGTCCCAATTTTCCCGTTCCCGTTAATAATTTTCGGAAAATTCTCTCTCAACGCTCCCCTACACTCCCCAAGGAACCCACTTGCCAAATTTCAGCTTTCTACGACCAGTAAAACGAAAAATCCCGTTTTTTCCCGTTCCTGTGGAAATTTCGAAAACTCCACTCTCAATGCTCCTCTATACTCCCCAAGCAATCTACATGCCATTTTCAGCTTTCTGCATCCATTAAGCGAAAAATCCCGTTTTTTTTCCCTTTCCCGTAGGAATTTCTACACTCGTCAAGCAACCTACATGCCAAATTTCAGCTTTCTACGACCATAAAAACGAAAAATCCCGTTTTTTTCCGTTCCCGTCAGA
Source organism: Choristoneura rosaceana (assembly GCA_037349165.1). Taxonomy (NCBI): domain Eukaryota; kingdom Metazoa; phylum Arthropoda; class Insecta; order Lepidoptera; family Tortricidae; genus Choristoneura; species Choristoneura rosaceana. Next base: position 9,477,174 of record JAZBNJ010000026.1, read on the forward strand.
ATTTCGGGAAATCCTTTTGTAATAGACCCCTAGACCCCCCAAGGAACCTAAATAGGTACTAAATTTCAGTTAAAACGATAAAACCATCCCGTTGAACTGAATATAAATCCCGTTTTCTCTTTATCCCGTGAGAATTTCCAAAAATCCTTAAAATAGTTTTTTACTATTATAATTACCTACTTCTATGCCAAATTTGAAGAGTCTAGTAATTATTGTTCATGGGATTCCGTTGAACTGAATATATAAATCCCGTTTTTTCCTTATCCCGTGGGAATTTCCAAAAATCCTGAAATTGATGTTTTTATTAATGTAATACCTACTTGTGTAACAAATTTGAAGAGTCTAGTTATTATTGTTACTGAGATAGGGTCACTCAGAATCGAATATATAAATCTTGATTTTTTCCCGTTCCCGTGGGAATTTTCAAAAATCCTTCCTTAGTGGATGCCTACATTGTATAAGGTATCTATGTGCAAAATTTCAAGTCTCTAGGTCCAGTGGTTTGGGCTGTGCGTTGATATATCAGTCAGTCAGTCAGTCAGTCAGGACTTTGAATTTTATATATATAGATAAGTCACAGGAAAGCTATGGATAATGTTTGTCGTCTTATAAACGCATTGATAACCAAAAAATAATGCTGGGAGTAATAATCTGGAAAAACATATCTCGAAAGCGCATTGGAGATTACAATACACGGTTTATTCAAGTACAGTCCTACAGAAGCAAGATATGAGACTTAAACTCTCCGCTAAATACATTAGTTTCAATAAAGTCTTATCTAAGTCTAACACTTCTCTACAGAAATGCGTTAATAGAACTTATATAGGACTAGTAGGCTTGAGAATGTCATTATTGTGTGTCATCTAAGACTAAAATCCTGTATCAGAATGATTCTTGACTCTTACAGGAGCAAAAGCAAAATGGGAAATTAATTGCTCTTATATAAAGCAAAAAGTTCTGAACCAACCTTTTTTTTTTGCTTTTTTAGGACCTTGTTTTTAACAAATGGCGTCAGCGCCATATTGTTAATAACAATGTTTAATATAATATTAGCTACGAAAAAAAATTACGATTTTACTGGATTGAACCATTATGGAAACAATAAATATTTCATTGTAAACAGGTCACACGGAGCGGCATTTAAATTACTTTCAGTTTATAATTTAAATCAGAGAGCAAAAGTTTCACAAAAGCATATTGTCAGATATCAGATCTTGTAACAGCAGGCACGTGAAATTGTTATATTGGAGTATATTTTAAATATAGGAAAATATAAAATATACCACAAATACACATATATAACAACGAAGTAATCATCTTCGCACATAAAAAAGGTCGTAGCTAGTCACAATTAGTCCGCATAAATAACTCATGGGTCCTGCATTTTTTGTGTTGTCAAAGGTTGTCAAATATTATTAATTAAATTTAAATTCACACGAACTAAGACGAACTCTCCCAAATTTATTTTTAAACTGGCTGATAGTCGCATATTGATTCTAGATTAACAGTGTGCAAGATTTGTAGCACAATACAGTGCGTTTTTAAGATCAACATGGGAGCAAATAGCATTTTCCATGACCAGTACAGCACAAATTCAAGAACAAAGATCCTGAATTTTGTGCCCAAAACCGGTCTTAAAGAGTATTACAAGAGTATTCTAAGACTATATCAAAATGCTTTAAGCTTTATTGAAAACGCATTCGTGGCTTATTCAAGACTACATTTTGCTAGTTGGGTCATTCGAAAATAAAAGAAAAAAAATTAGGGTATTTTGGAACTAGAGTGTTTTGAGAACTATACCTGATGCATCCTTACTTGTCTTATCATGTAAACAAACGTGACGTCATAGATGGTAGACATAGATAATAGACAATGACTAGTGATGGGAAATGTCGATAAAATATATTCAAATTCAAGTCTTTATTTCATGTTACAAAGACACATTATGATAGTAAATTGATTGATTTTGTTATACTTAAACACGTAAGGTGGCACGACTTCCATACTAATTTATTTACACAATCATGTGCGCTTGAAAGAATAATTTGAAACTAAAATCACATCTGTTGACGTTTATTTTGTTCTTTATTTGAGGCATTTTAGTAATTTTTTGTCAATATGTGAGTAAATGGCGACAGTATCGTACGCCAACGTCTTGGTTAGTTGTGTACGTTGCGGCTACCTTGTGAACTCACCGACAATTCCTTGCTAAGCGCCGTTTTACCTTCCATCATCAGCTCATCAACATGAGATATATCAGACGCAAATACTTAAATAGCTTGTGAAAATATATGAAAAACGTAATGCGAGCCTACAAAATTTGAGGGTTGCCCTCAATTTCTGGCCACCTCGGAAGTATACACTTTCGAATAAAAAAGATTTTTTTTAATAAATGAGAAAGAGAAAAAGAAAAATCCCGTCTTTTCCCGTTCCCGTAATAATTTTTGGGAAATGGTCTCTTAAAGCTCACCTACACTCCCCAAGAAACCCACTTGCCGAATTTTAGATTTCTACGACCAGTCAAACGAAAATTCCCGTTTTTCCCCGTTCCCGTGGGAATTTTGAAAACTCCACTCTCAATGCTCCTCTACACCCCTTTAAGCAACCTACATGCCGATTTTCAGCTTTATACGTCCAGTAAAACGAAAAATCCCGTTTTTCCCTTTCCCGTGGGAATTTCGGTAAATTATCTCTTTAATACTTCCCTATACTTCTCAAGCAACCTGCATGCCAAATTTCAGCTTTCTACGACCAGTAAAACGAAAAATCCCGTTTTTTCCCGTTCCCGTCAGAATTTCGGGAAATACTTTTGTAGTGCTCCCATACACCCCCCAAGGAATCTAAATAATAAATTTCAGTTTTCTACGACCAATAAAACTAAAAATCCATCACGTTGAACTGAATATAAAACCCGTTTTTTCCTTATCCCGTGGGAATTTCCAAAAATCCTTCATTAGTGGGTGCCTACATTGTATAAGGTATCTACATATGTGAAAAAATTTCAAGTCTCTCAGTCCAGTGGTTTGGGCTGTGCATTGATATATCAACAGTCAGTTAGTTTAGAATTTTATGTATATAGATTAGTTCTTTATAAAGTACGCAAGGACTTAGGAGGATATTAAGTATTAATTGCCACATTTGTCCACATCGATAAGTTGTCGTTTCCCATCAATACTTTTCAATCCGTTCCAAAGACAATCTTGACACTGCAATGTCAGACATTTTTGAAGTTATTCAATCGTTCCTTCAATTATTGAAGGCAATCTTATTAGAAATGATATTTTTCAGTGGTTAATCGGTTGATTTCAATACTTTGTGAGTTTCTTTAAGTATACAGGAACATTTTAAGTGATGGTTATTATGTAATCCAAGAGAAAGGTGTGTCTGTGTCTTCGAGAAGTGTTTGTTTACATGATAAGACAAGTAAGGATGCATCAGGTATATGCATTATGAGAATGAAGTATTACGCCACCTACAGGTGAACACAATTTGGGGTATTTTGGGAAAGGTGTATTTTGGGACTAGTTCTCAATGGTTCTAGTGTAAATCGAGAATGAGCCTTTTTGGAAATATGGTGTTTTGGGTCTAGTTTCTTATGAGAAGAGGGGCTTTCGAAATTAGAGTCTATTGACTAATAGTGCGTTTTGGGACTAGTGCATTCGCCACCGGAAAGGTCTCAGTGAGCTTAAACGATAGTTGATGAGGCTACATGCACAATTAAGTCTATATTATGTTAACTAAATGATTGTTATTGTATTTTACTTGTAATTTAATGTAAAATAAGTAATATCATTGCAAGATGAAGCAGGAGAGAGGGAGAAATTAGTTTCAATGGTTTTAAATGAACCGTGAACAAGGCCGTGATTCGAGCAGTAAAATAAGGCAGTTTTTAAGGCTTGTCATATAATTGTACACTTAAATTTACGTTAAAATTCCAAATTCTCATTCATAAAATGATAAGACCATTCTTAACATGTCATCATCATCAGTCGAAAGACGTCCACTGCTGGACCAAAGCCTCCCCCATAGAACGCCACAATGAACGACAAGTCGCCACTTGCATCCACCGGTTTCCCGTAACTCTTACGATATAGTCAACCCACCCGGTGGGAGTCCTGCCAACGCTTCGTCTTCCGGTTCGTGGTCGCCACTCAAGGACTTTTCTCCCCCAACGGTTAACTGTTCTTCGAGCGATGTGGCCTGCCCATTGCCACTTCAATTTGCATATTTTTCCAGCTATGTCAGTGACTTTAGTTCTTCGACGAACTTCCGCATTCCGGATTCCATCGCGCAAAGAAACTCCAAGCATAGCTCTCTCCATAGCTCGTTGCGTGACTCTGAGCCTCTCTAAGAGGCCAACAGCCAAGGACCACGTCTCAGCGCCATAATTCATCACTGGCAACACACACTGGTCGAAGATTCTAGTCTTCAGGCACTGTGGATTATTGGACGAGAAGACATCACGAAGTTTCCCGAACGCTGCCCATCCGAGTTGGATTCTTCGGGCGACCTCTTTTTCAAAGTTGGATCTACCCAATTGGACAACTTGTCCAAGGTAAACATAGTGGTCAACAACTTCGAGTGCATCGTTCCCAACGATAACCGGCACGGGTGTGACATGGACATTTGACATGATTTTAGTCTTGTCCATGTTCATCTTAAGACCCACCTGTTGGGAGACAATACTGAGGTCACTAAGCATAGTACTGAGCTCCTCCAGCGACTCCGCCATTATGACATGTATTGTTACTTAATAACAATTTTCTTATTATGTTACTAACTTGTTTTCAATTACTTACCAAGGTTCAATATTTTTTTATTTTATTACTTGACATAAGGAAAAGCAAAGTGTGTGATTATTATAAAACTGTATACAATTTTCTAGCAGAATTAATGAATTGCATAAATCATTCGAATTCACACTTCTTTTTTATTCCATTTCAAGCATTTTTGCACAGCAAACTTAAAATATAATAAACTGTATAGTGGTACGAGTGATAATTAATTCAAGTGTGTATTGGTACAAGTGACATATATGTCAATAAAGTAATGATGACGGGCAAAAAAACAAGTACTTCCTTTTTCTTTTCAATCCTTATGACGACGTCATGTAATTATCTATGTATAAAACAAAAATATATTACATTTTAATAATTAATTACTTTCGCCGTATACCGGGGTAAGTGGTACTTAGCTCAGTATACCACACAACTACAACATGTCAAATACGCGTACACAAGTACATCTACCATTTTCTCAAAAACTACCATTAGTTTCAAAGTTCCATTAATGTAGACTAAAGTAAAGCACTTTCCTTACTACCAATCCAAAATTTTGTAAAATTATCTGTAAAGACAAGAAAGTTACAAACTAAGGAACCTTTGTACAGCTCTCCTGTAAAATCACAATTTTGCACTTATACCAGTATACGTAGGAGGTGTCGACATAAACATAGGTATCTTAACACTACCATAAAATATTACTTTATTGAAGCAACGTTCTCTTGCGAATTTATTGCAATTAAAATTAAGTTCCCGATATCGCTTTTCAAACAACTAGATAGTGCCTACTTAAAGTAGATAATAAAATGCTCGTTTAGTTTAGATGTTTCAATAAGATTTATTTTTAAGACCTAAGTTTTTATGGATAATAATAATAATACCAGATAGGTAAATTATACGAAACATCTGCACTAAGACACATATTGCAATATTTATACGCGACACGGAATGCCCAGGAGCTGGGATCGATTCCCAGCGCTAGTCTTATTTTTCTGGTTTTTCTGTTTGTATCTTTGATATAGGTTTTACGGGACGACCGTAAAAGTAACAAAAATTTGGAATTTAATAAAAAATACAAAAAGATTCCAAAAAACAAATCTTAATCATAGTAATAATAATTCACATTTCATTCATTATCATTAAATTATATAGAATAATGTCAAAATAGTATAGGTAGTTACAAAAACAATTTACTGGATATGGAACCCTAAGCAATCAATAACATTACGTTAGGTAACCTTTGCACGGTATTTTATCTAATCAACTGGGTAATCATTGGATAACATTATCTCATTAATGTCGTACATCGTCAAAATCTTTTATCATACACATAAGACTGTTGATAAAAACATAGCAATAAAAAAATATCTTGTCTTATTTGGGGGTACGATAGCCTTTCACTGGTACATTGTACATTTCTTTCAAGAAAAATTGCAGTCAATCTTCAGCTCATAAAGCTTTTAAATGTACTTAAATAATACTATGTTACTCCTCCTATAATGAACTACCCACGGCTTTGTGTGAGTATCTCCATAAATATGATAATATTTCATCATGTCAGCAGAAAGACGTCCACTGCTGGACATAGGCCTCCCCCAAGGCTCTCCACTCAGAAATAATGATAATATTTATTTAATCATATTTTTCGATCCATTTTGTTAGTAAAACACAAAACCGCTTATTCATTGTACAATGTTAGTAGCTAAGATAATTTAATTCAAAATTATATTAATATTCCTTGTCTAAAAAATGGTTTTATTTATACAAAAACAATATTTATTAAAAAAACAGCAAGTGTATTTTTCCACCGAAAACAACCACAAGCTGTTTCAGATCCAATAAAAAAACGTTTAGAGTTCCAACAAAATAACTGCTAGCAGGCCATTTGAGTTGGCTGTATACGACTTGTGCCAACATTTCTATGGCCGTTTTCACTTTTTAAAAAGTTTGAGTTTCGACAATAATAAATAAATAAATAATAAATTACTGTCGAACTAGCGGGCCTGCAATCTTTTTAACTTTTTAATTTCTCGCTGACAATAACACTTAGGGGCTGTTTCACCATCCATTTATTAGTGTTAACTGACGGTTAAATGTGATGACGTCTCAATTTTTTTTTGTTCGAATAGACGGAGACGGCGTCACATTTAACCGTCAGTGAACACATCATTGGATGGTGAAACAGCCCCTTAGAGCCTCCTGATATGTAAGGAACAATGTAGACTTTTACGGACATTTTTGAGAAAAATAATATTAATATCCATCTGTAGTGTCTTGTTAAATATCTAAAAATTCGTTATTGTATTATTTGTACGGTACCCAAAGTAAACTTGACCTTCATCGGGTTGATTATTTTGTGCACGTCATTGTTATCTCGAGTTCCGAAACACCCAGTATCAAATAGCGAGCGACCTGTTGACAACGTGCTGTGTTCGTCCAACTTTCAAGATGCAAGCGCGAGTCAAAACCAATAATGGCATTATTTACGGAGAACACGATTTTAGTTTTCCATCCCATATGAATTACGGAATTTTCGTCGTTGAAAAAATACTACAGTTTAAAAATAAAAAAGCCTTCGTAAGTTTTACATTTCGTGAAGTTTAACGAATTTTTTCTTTAACATTAAACAATTGATAATTTTAAAGGTAAATGGCGCGAATGGCGAGGAGCTCACATTCGCCGAAATGGCACATCGGATTGTCAATACTGCTGCATCCCTGGCTGAGCTCGGGGTGAAGAAAGGGGATATCATCGCGCTCGTAAGCGAAAACAGAAGTGAAGTGGTCATCGCTTCCCTGGCTGCCTTGTGCTCTGGAGCTACCATCACTTTCATCAACAGCGCCTATACCAAAGGTCTGTTCCTTGCACCTTGTTCTATACAATTCTATGTAGTTCTATAGGTAAAGTTTACAGAACAGAGCCATATAGACCTAACAATAAATACAGAAATACAGACGGAAGTACAGACGTACACAATTAACTGTGGCGAAAGACTAAAAAGTGGCATTTAAAGCTGAGTTAATATTTCAAGTATGGCCACGACTATCTATATTTACTAGACAAGCGAATCGGTAAGCTAATTCTTTGTTTATTGCTCGATCGACATGTTTAACCGTTCAGCGGTTACTTGACAACACATGAAAGATTAACCTACTAGCCTTTAGGCAGACAGATTTTGGAATTAGGTCTAAATGAGGCTAGTGAGCTGTCAGATAATAGACTAGCTTCAAACTTTGTTCTGGCTGTGCTAGTTACTTGTGACATGGGTTGGGAAAGGTTGTCCATAATCAATCACGTATAAATTTCTGCTGAAGACTGCTGGCCGAGGGGTAAACTCGTAGCAATTGTTTTTTTTTTCTTTTCAGGAGAAATACAACACGTAACGGGCATATCGAAACCAAAATACGTGTTCTTATCACCAAACGCATATAAGAACCATTATGAAAGCTTAAGAGCGCAGGCTTTTGTGAGCAAAATAATAGTTTTTGGTGATTCTCCATCCACAGAGGTGATAAGTTACAATGAACTCTGTCGCCAGAAAGCCGATTTTTCGTCATACAGACCAGTGGATTACTTCGGTAGTACCTATTTTAATTTTCCTGCAAATAATTAAAACATAGATCATACTCCTCAAACTAAACAACATTAGTTCAGCGACTTTTAAAAATAGTTCGTTTTTAATTTTTATTATACTTCAAAGTTTATTCGAAGAATGCTTGATGTTTGTAGCGTGACAGGCGACGTCAGTTGTGTTCTAGAGTGGCATACATTGATAGCAATATTTAATTTGTATGAAAAAGGGAAAATTTAAAGACTCCGTTATTTTTAAAAGCCGCTGAACTAATTTTGTTCAATTTGACGACGACGATCTATGTTATAGTTTTTTGCTCGTATTACAGGCCACACCCGTAATTTACATCTAGTCGTACAAAGTATTTCCTGTTGAAAGTTTTTTAGTAAGTTTTCCATATCCATGTTTAAAAAACCTATGGCATACAGGATCTATAACAATTATAGTAACTACTTTGAAATGTTTACCTTCTCAGTACACACTTTACACTCTCTCACTGACACACTTAGCACTTAGGTTAAAAAAAAACGCTTCTTTCATATTTTACTGTCTTTTTTTTACAATTCAAACGTCCTTATGGTACAAATGAAATAAAAAATATCCTAAAAATAACTTAACTAAACATACCTACATAAAATAAAAATAGAACCTCAAACTAAAACAAATTATCTAAAGAGTACCCCTTAGGCAAAGTCCCGAAGATGCTGGCAGCGTTTCCTCTTTGAATACCTAGGCTAATTCTTTGTCCGAGGAAGCTGCCACCGGTCACCGGTCTTCGGTCACCGGTGACGTCTACTAATCTTTAGCCTAGCTATTCAAAGAGGAAACGCTGCCAGCATCTTCAGGACCTTGCCTAAGGGGTACTCTTTAGATAATTTGTTTTAGTTTTAGGTTCTATTTTTATTTTATGTAAGTTTTTTTATATTATGTTGGTAAGTTTAGGTTCTTTTTTACTGTCTGATAACGTTAAACTTTCTGATAGGTCGAGTGGAAACAGCCCTCATACTTTATTCGTCAGGCACGACGGGGTTGCCCAAAGGCGCTAGGCTCACCCACACGAACTTAATCGCCGCGGCCCAGCAAAAGGAGTGAGTTAAATACGACACATGAATATCACCCTACTATTAAGACCTGATATATTAGACACCGTCAAGCTTTTAGTGCAAGGCTCAGAATGTCAATTAAGTTACTTTATTCACAAACATCAAGAAATACAAATCATATTCCGCAACAAGCTTCGTTGACACGTCAATTAACCGTAACACCAGTAAATCGAACCTAAACTCGATTTTCAAAATTGGAGAATCTCATGGAAAATTGTTGCCAACATAAAATTAGGAATAATTGATGTCTCTGCATAATTGTGGCAATGCCCTCAATTAGTGACTACAAATTGAAATTGTATGGTGTATACTCTGGTTGGTAGATTTGCACAAACATCCGCACTAACATCGGTACATCACATTCCATTCATACAAGACAACATAAAATAGATCGCTTTTTACCTAAACTGCTTATTGTTCAACAAAATGTAAAATTCCTAACTGTTCTCTTTTTACGTTTCTGTTTGGGAAGACTTTGTTATTGAGCGTAATACTTCCCGTGTTTTATAATGTTGTTTGTAATATATATATATATAGGAATACAAAATAATGTCTGGCACTTTTCAGACCTTGCCCAGACATATCGATGCTAACAATAGCACCTTGGTGTAATACACTAGGATATATTACTATGATGAGAGCACTAGTCAATGGAAAAGAAGTCATTTACCTGCAGAAATTTCAAGAGAAACAGTATTTGGAAACTGTACAAAAATATAAGGTAAAGCTAAAATGTACTATGGTTCTAGTAACAACTGCGATATTTTTCATATACTTCACGTCCTACAATCGTGCCGTACCTAAGTTCATGGGTTTTACTTTTTAAGTAGAGAAATTTTAATGTACCTGCTCATAATTTATTCACGTGAAGACTAAATATTTTTTTACTATTTTAGGCACAATCACTGCTCGTAGCTCCACCATTGGTAGTCTTACTTAGCAAGTCCCCGCTAGTGGACAAATACGATTTGAGTTCTGTTCAAGTTATTTACTCTGGTGGGGCACCTCTGGACGATGGTGTCATACAACAAGTTAAAAAAAGGTAAGTTATACCATAGCCGAACAAAATATATATATAGTCTCAGTCAAAACTGTTATTTGCATGAACAGTTTTATTATTTTCCCCTAGAGATTCGATCTTGGCAAAATTATGAAAAATAAATGACGGTAAAGTAAGTGTATGTGTAAAATAAGAAAGTATAGGTGTGCTAGTTAAAAAGAAATACTCAAATACTATGCCTCCGCGCTATAAAATCTGGTAAAATATTGGTTCCTTTCTATTTGTTTGTTTGCTATTTTGCTTATACTGTTTGTGCCTGTATCTGAATTGCGTCAATGAGTGTGAGTTGCACCAAGATAAGGTATAAGTACCGTTTTTGGCCAGTTGACATTTGAAGTAATATATAAAAAGTTATAGTAGAAAACATTATGTTTAGTAAGTTTTCAAAAGTTTATATTGAAACGACCAAAGTTTGTAATGTTTTATTACTATGAATTTATTTGAAACGTATACTTTAACAATAAATGGCCATTAACGGCACAGTGGCCACAAACGGTACTTCTGCCCTACTGTAACGATAATCTATAGAACCAGCACGGATACATAAATTTCGCCTTGCAAAATATATACTTACTTAAGGAGAAACCAAAACCATTTGATTAAACAACCTGATTTGAAAATCAATTAGTTATAGTAACTGGGGGCAACTCATGTTTTGTTATTTTTTTTTTCCTTTCTTATAATTTATAGGCTGCCAAAACTACACGGAGGGGTACTACAAGGGTATGGTATGACAGAAGCAACAGGGGCCGTCACTGAAGAGACAACGACGGACGCCAAAAAAGGCAGTGTTGGAAAAGTCGTCCAAGGAAATGTTTTAAAGGTAAGTAGGTAATTTAGAAAGAAAGAAAGCGAAGATTTATTCATGACAACGTTGTTGTTGTCATGTCATGTTGACTTGTTTAATATGCATCTGAGCAAATCCGTTTCTACAATTTAATGAAAATAACAGAATAGAGAATTCAATAGAGAAATATTAATTTTTGATTTATTAGTTAGTTATTTTCTATCGACTCCTTACAGTCGTTCTGCAGTGGCGTTGAATGTTCAAAATGGCGTGATTCATATTTATTTATCTCTCCATCGATATGAGTCTTAGATAATACCGTTGCATACATTTTTAATATCTTTACGTTTACATAACTTTAATCTCTCCTCTCTGAACAACTCTGTTATACCAATTAGTGGAAACTGTTTTGGCCTTTTTAATAATAATGTGTATTACTGAAGTTTGTTATATTTATGCTGTTTGTTTCCCAATAAAGAAAAAAAAATCCTTAAAAATAGAAATTTAAATTAAAAATACCTATTTTTGTGCATGTCACAAAATGGTCGCTGGTCTTCCTTTGGGACATCTTGTTTATCAATTAATCATACCTAGATTAAAAATAAATCCATTTAACCAAAGTAACGACCTACACGATATTCGGATAAAAAAAAACAAACATTATAAAATATTATAATAAATGGAGCGACATCATACCTTAATAAATCGCAATATGCCTTTGCCACACTCTTGACTACGATCTGGTTTGGTGTGACAGCTTAACGCATATTTAAGGCACGTTTTACTTAGATACGAAATGGGTGCAGAAGAATATTATTATACATTATTATATGTACAAATATATGCGAGTTATGGCGATAAGTTGTTGCTACATCGCGTCCAGCGGTTTATTCAATTTTTAATAACTACGGCCATTGCTATTACTGTAGGTACATATAGCCTAAACTATGTTATTCCTATGCAAAATACGGCTGTTCACAAGATCGAACAACGTTTTTCTTTTTATTATTTTAGACATTACTATAAAATATGCAAAAGGCTACGGACTTTCAAAACCCCTTTGTGAGCCGTACCACTGAGCAATGTCACTAAAGTATTCAGTGCATAGGTAGCCGATGTCATTGAATTCCTGAACTAAAATATTTGCAACATTCTGCCCTTATTAAGTGAAGAATTCAATATGCTATAGGTACGCGAGTTAGGTACAACAAATACTTTTGAATTTATGCTTTTATTTGAGTAATTTTCGATTTCAGAAACAAAAATTGTTAAAAATATTTTTAAAAAGTGAAATATTACAATAATAGTTTTAAGGTATGAAACCAGAGATTCCGGATTCAAATTGTTTCATGGTTTGTGAATAAGTATGAATCGTTCCATGATGAATTAAATTAAAAGTAATGGGGGTTCCCGTACAAGAAACGTATTATTTTTTTATTTTATTTAGAAAGTTTAAGTCTTTTTATTGAGACCTAGTTATGCTTAATCGTTTTTTATTATTTGTTGATGTTCGGTAGGTATATTTACCTCTAGTACCATTCTAAGTTTGAGGTTTGTGCATTTAAGATAGAACGAAAAAAAAGAAAAGTGTATTATTTTCAGACTACCTCCATAACGTTTGCGAACATGCAAATCTCAAACCCCGAATGATGGACAATAGACATGAATATGTATATATTTGTGGTCTTACGAAAAACATTTAAACTTGGCAATTTTTCTAAAATTACACACAGTTTTTAGCATTAATTTTAAATACTATTTTAAGTACGTAAACCTACTACTGCTAGTCCGTGTCACACTTGACCGGTTTTTTTATTATAATTGACTATTTTATTTATAGATTGTGGACGTAGAAACAAGAAAAACCTTGGGGCCGGGACAGTCCGGCGAAGTCTGCTTGAACGGGGTTGTGCTATTCGACGGTTACATTGGAAAAGCGAAAAGCGACGACTTTGACGAAGACGGATTTTACAGATCAGGGGACATTGCTTACTACGACGAAGAGGGATATTTTTTCATAATAGACAGGATTAAAGAGCTAATTAAATACAAGGCATGGCAGGTAAGTCACACAGCTACTGTTGGTATAGGTATTTTATTATCATATTGTTTTTATCTTTATGACGTGTTTATGTTGTACTAGCTTTTGCCCGCGGCTTCGCCAGGGTGGAATTAGGTTATCGCGCACTGTTCCCTCGTGTGCATTTTTCTGGGATAAAAAGTAGCCTTTGTCATTTTCTGGTCTATAAACTATCTCTATGCCAAAAATCAGGTCGATCCGTCGCTCTGTTTCGACGTGAAAGACGGACAAACATACAAACACACACAGTATGGATTGTGATTGTGACTCTTCGTCGTGTCCTACCTTAAGTAGTGACAGTATATCGACACACTCCTAGGTATTAAAGATAGCGATAACATTTCGTCACAGGGGAATGATTTGTGAAATTTCCAGTTCATAGTTTAGGTACGGGTATTGTCGTGTTGGCTAACCAACAATAAATAAACATGAAATATTCATATTTTAGTCAATACACACTATTAGGTGTGCTGATTCTGAATCTAAATAGTGTTTTGATCACAATCATAAATAATGTAAAACCACTGATGTATACCTAACACTAATTTAAATGGCCGCATTAGAACACTGCTTTTTCATTGAGCTCTCCAGTTTTTAATGATTCACGGCTAATTTAATAATTAAACATATTAACGGTTATTAAGGTCTATATTCTAACATATCACGGGAATATATGTGTCCTTTTAGTACCTATACTCCAATATGTCTAATTAGTTCTTCAATAAAGAAAATCAAACCTTCAGGGCAAACCACAAATTTCTCACTTGCTATTTCATTTAATTTTTTTAAGGTTGTAATGCTATTTATTTACTTGAAAAAACACAGGTGTCTCCAGCAGAAATAGAAGCAGTGCTATTGGAGCACCCAGCCGTTAGAGACGCCGGTGTGACCGGCCTACCAGATCCCTTAGCTGGGGAGCTGCCGACCGCCTTCGTTGTCAAACAGCCCGCTCATGAGGTCACAGAGAAGGAGTTGATTGACTTTGTAGCATCTAAGGTTAGTGAAATATCACCATTTAGACATATTTGCAAAATAGACAAAAGTGCAAGTTAGTTAGTAAAATAAAGTTTTTTTGCGGTGATTTATTTGCAAAGTATTATTTACATTTTGTACATATTTATAAACTCTCCGTAAAAGTTTATCCAACTGATAATGAAAACCGTGTCAAAAACCGTTGCGCGTTTAAGGAAGGATTAGCGGACTTTGTTTTATTCTATGTGGAGACGAAGAAGACATAGAGTTAGTTAGGAAACTAAAAGAACGTTTCCAAATGACCCTTCAAATTATGGAGCTTCTTTTTCTTCCTTCCTTTCGTTCAAATGTAGATATGTAAACTTGAGCTGAACTTCTGGAGTAAAGACAGTAACATAATCGTGCATTCCTTAAATACAATTTATACCAAAAATTGCTGGTGTTGTTATTGTGATTGTATATTCATTAAGCAAATTTGACAAAGAGCACTCACCGCGAGAACAATTTAATACCGTGTGATATTATATTTACCTCATTTGCACCATTTACGCAATTGTTTCTGAAATAAAACAATTTTATTCGAATAAATGTACGTTTATTTTTAATTTAAGTCGCAAAATCGTAAGTTATAACTTTTCCAGTAAAGTTTTTAATAGCATCGTAAATGTTCGTGATTCCGTGAAAAACTACCATTGTTTTTCCGCTAAGTTGTCACATTTTACTAAAAAATCACTAACACTGTTTACAAAAATACACTACGATTTTTACAACCATTTATTTAACTTCCCTGGTCTATTCATTTGTTTGCTTCAAATCTTGCACGTTAATTTGGATCCGCTTATAATGGTCGGATTGACTTAATATTTGGCACACATATATGTTAATTAGATGACAATGCAAGTGCAGTTAACAAAAAGTATGGTCAGCAAAAAAAGTTTACACTATGAATATATTTTTTTAATAAAACCTTTAATAAATATAAAATAAAAACGTCTACTTGGCTGAAATAGCATAATAATTGCACAATTTTAAATTTAAAACGATTTATCTCTTTGGATAGACTAATGATGAATGCTAACTGCCAACCCACAACAACCCTTTAGCCCATGTAGGGTAAAAAGCAGACCCGTTTAGAATTAACTTGTCACTCTCATTCTAGCTTCAGACGTATAAGCCTACTATAATAATCTTAAAAGGATCTAGATGGCTGGAATTCCCTATTTGCTCGTTGCTTAGTCGCTCTCTTCCCGCTTGACTAGTTAGACAGGGACAAGATAGCGTTAGGGCGTACGTACATAGTTAAGTTGTAAGTGACAGTTCCCCGGTCGCAGGTGCCTGTCATCTTGGCTGAGGCCTAAGCTACCGCAAGCGGTTCGCGGTCCTACTTCAAATACCGCAATACGCTGCGACGTGCCGGTGTGTACGGACTTTAATGTTAAAACAACAGATGCGGTCGACACAAGATATCGTGTGTTAAAAGACCGTGAACTTGTAAAATACCCAACAATTATTAGTTACCTAATTATAGCTTCAAAGATGAGTTATGGTTTAAATACAGTTTCCGCATATGTCTGAGTACCTACACGAAATTTATATTCACGCAAACGGATTTAACTAAGCAAACAAGAATCCACAAAGCTTTCGACTAAGAGTTTTAGACGTATCACACCCTAACCGTTGCCCGACGGCGACGAATTCGTTTATCACTATCCCGTGGGGACCAAGCAAATCTCAAGAATAAAAATTATCCTACGTCCTGGTCTTAAACCATCATTATATCAATATTAAGCCAGAAGACGTCCACTATTGTACAAAGGCCTCACCTTAAACGCTACGTTTTTTGCTTAACTGATCAGTGACTGTCCGCTACCTTACCTGTTAGTACGAGTACGTGCAGATGAGGCAGATGTAGCTCGCTGGTTCAGTAACAGCCTATTTTCTCTATGTTTGTAACATTAGCTTTTTTAGTATTTGTTATAGACATGTAGTTTTCATTCTGTACCTGCGTTATCTGTATAGGTTTTAACTCCCACTGATTGGCATTTTCTCTTGCAGGTGTCACCGTGGAAACAGTTGCGTGGCGGTGTGAGATTTGTCAACGAAATACCAAAGACTGGGAGCGGTAAAATACTGCGGCGAATTATTCGCGACATGCTCAAGGCACAAAGCAAGCTGTAATTATGTAAACAAGCATAAAACGAGTTGTATTAGTTTGTCTGTAATAATTATGTGTCAAAAAACCTTCGTTTGTTTTATTTTTTATTAGCTGTTGTCTGCCACTCAATTCGCGCAGAATTATGTAATTTTCTGAGATAAAAACTCTGTTTTTCCATGGGAGCAATAGTGGTGCTACCTTATAGTTACATAACTACGAGTATTTTCTAACTATATATTTACAACACCCCTTACGCAATAACGTAAAAACTGTTACTTGGATTGTTAATTTATTTAGATTGTCCTTATACACGAAAATGTTAAATAATTATTACTGTAATATTTTTATTTTCATTTATATTCCTATCGGGGACAGTTTCTACAGGGTGGCTATGAACAATGGACATTCCTTTTAAATTTAAACCCCAGGGTATGAAACGTGACTAGAGTGCTACAAAGTTACTTCACACGTCTCAAAATACAAAACATTTATACAGGTTGTTCTGAAATGACTAAATAAATAATGGAATAAAATATCTGCTTCGATTGATTTCTATACTAAATCCTATGATGAACTTAATATTTTGTAGAATAAACCCAATATGACTCAAATTACCTATTGTGTTATTCAGGGTTCAATATTGATTAGTATCAAAGTGAAATGAGATTGCCTACAAGCTGTAGCTTAATTTAATTTAAGTACCTACGACTTGCTCGGCTATTGGTATGAACAAGGAAATTTAAATTAGAGAGTACCAGCAGCAAACTAAATAATTTAATCAAAAACGGTAGTTAATTATTCCCATTTGAGGATAAAATACAGTCGGCACTTTAATCACATTTCTTGTTCGTAAATTAATTTATCTTAGTGAAGTATTTTATACTACCAATAAAGCTTTGAATAATGGGCTATTATCATACTTACGATCTAGTTTGCAAATTCTTTGCAAGTTACGAAATATTTACAGAAGCCTTTACCTATTTCAAGAATAACAAAAGAGTTTTATTATATCTAACTTAGTTATATGACACACCTCACTTGGAATTTTTAAACGTAACTACCCACAATCTATCATTTTAAATGCAAATTCTATCACTTTGTTTTGCTACCGGTACGTAAGGCTCTTACGCTTTATTTGCGAGGAACAACAAGCCCACCCGACCGAGCAAAGCTGACCCATCTCATTTAATTATTGCTTCTCTACGACCCGAGTTACGTATGCATGACGAAATTATTACCGCCTACGTTCGAATTGTCCGGAGTAAGCAGAAAACGAGCAGCAAATAAAATCATCCTGTAATAACAAGTTTTAGTACCCTTTTCTATTTCATACTAGTGCCGCCCCGCGGTGACGCCTGCTGTGTGCTATCCGAGTTTATGACCACCGGACTATTTTAAAACATGCTCTTTAATTCTTATCGTTTATTGGTACAGAAGTCAACTAATTCAAGCTACCGGTTTGTTTACATTGTGTCATAATTAATGGTTAAACATTACGCAAATGAAAACCCGGACGCAGCAAATTTACGTAGTTTTGGAAATATATTTAAATTAAGCCCTCTCATTCTGAAAGGAGGCCTGTGCCCAGCAGTGGGACGTATATAGACTGGGATGATGATGATGATGATTTAAAATACAATTAATGTTTCAGCTACCGAATCTGATCATGAGTCCGATGTTTTAATTTAAAAGATACTTTTACTTTTGACTTTGTGTCTATTTTGTAAGATCGTCTGTGAAATAATAAACTTTCGATTCGACCCTCCTATTAGTTGACTCAGTGACTCATCAAGAACTAATGACGCAGAGACTGAGCGACAAACGCCGCTGACTTTCAAAAATTATATGATCTAGCAGGTAATCGTTCCAACTTTTCGTTCGTTCGTGTCGGGGTAGATATTTGTATGAAAAATACCAATGTTTGTTGTCGGGTCTTGGGTGTTTAATATGTATTTAAGTATGTATCTATCTATACATATATTTATCCGTTGCTACCCGTACCCATAACACAAGCTTTGCTAAGCTTACTTTGACTAGGTCAATTGGTATGAATTGTCCGGTAATATTTATTTATTTATTTTATTTAACTTCTACATACAAGCAGCAAATAAAATAGTTTATATAGTCTATAGGATATTACAGCACAAGGACCCTTAGTTCTAACGTGCGGGTTTGATCTCGTTGCGAAATAAAGTGACAATACAAACTTGTGCACCGCTAAACCTTTTAAAAGAAAGAAAGAAAGAAAGAAATCATTTATTCGTGACAAAAGTATATACAAAGCATTACAAAAGAAAAAGATATTGAAAAGAACGAAATTGTTGTCACGAAATTTTAAAGTTAAGTTTCTATGATGATGACGTTGTCATTGCGCTCAGAAGAAATTTTATTATTTTTATACCTACAAAATGTATTAAAATTAATATAGAATATTTCGCCAGATGTACAAACAAGTTAAACTGAATAGACCAGTAAAATTACAGGGATTTTCATTAGTCTGTGATTTTTTTCTATGAATTAGTCAATATTCAATATGCAGTGTGAGCTTTACGGCCTATCACAAATACCACTGCAGCCTAGCCAGGCGGCAGTGACGCCACTGATTCTTACTTTGGCGGTTCGCCTTAAGGTATTATACAAGTCATAATATTAATAATTTGCCAAAAATCTACCTAATAAGTGATTATGTTTAAAATACTGATTATTCATATTACTTTGAAATACAACACGATAATTAACATAAGAAATTATTGTATTTATTGTAGCAATAGACAAGTTTTAGCTTCAATAATATTCATTTATCATAGGCAGTGGCTAAAAAATGAATACATACATAAAACTTACAATTATTTGCGTTATCGAATTAGAATAATGCGACAACAGCAACATAGAGTCGCCTTAGCAGCTGTATAAGCCTCACAACAGCGTTATAATCATAAGCGCTTCAGCAAATTTGAATAGTAATCGTTCACGATATCTTACCAATTTTATTCATATTCCGTTGTTTCTTCATTGCAATAATTTGCATCTTATTTATAATACACAACTTACAAATCCTAAGCAGATAATAAACAGACAGTTTGGATAATTTAGTTGCATAAAGTGCTCTTGGAAATGTAAAGAATTATTCAAAGTGGGCACCTAATATGCATATAGGCCGTAAGACATTGACTTTTTTATGTTCTCGTCGGAGTAAATTGCATGGTGCGACCTGCGCCCACGCCGACGCACCGCTATGGCGCTAATAGCGGTGCGCACAACCATTACAAAGCTTTGGTCTATTGTTCGGTCATCTCAATGTCGAAAGCTAAATCTTAAACCGTATTTTGACCACTTTACATGGGACTAAATTGCTATGAATACTTTTTCGGTGTAAATGAACCTATTGTGTTGGAAAGTCTAGTTAAGTAGTAGAGATTTATAGAAATGTTCTATCATGTTTTTTATTAAATTTACCTACCTCAACTAAGAAACACAATTTTTTCAACTGCTTTTTTTCTCTATGTTTACCTACATTAAGTGTCTTTGTTTATACAAAGTCATAAAGTAAAGCTCAATAGCACCTTTGAAGAATGTCGAAACGCTTTGTTTTGTTTTTAATGTGTGTTAAATGTCTCACTATTCACTATTATTTTTACCTGAGGCGACGTTAATCTTGATCCTGATTGATGACGGTGCGTGGTCCAGCAATCAATTAACTTCGATTAAATGCATTATTTATATTCGCTTTTAAAAAATAAATATCACTACACGTTTTAAGCAACTATGTAAATAATTACACGTTTTCCCCTGTAAGACAAGTAAACATGCTCATAGTTCAATACTCAGAAGAATGTCGTACAGTTACAAATAACATAATGAGAACTAGCAAATAAGCGCAGACAGTTTTATAGCCTACACACTCGACCAAGCCGACACCTTATTCGTACTTGACAGCAAATATTTACCTTTCAAAGCCGCATTTACTCTGTCCAAATCGTAAAGTGACAGTGGAAGAGGCTCGTTCAACAGGCGCAGTCGGGGCGCGTTCCCACTGCCGAAGCCTTTATGGGATCCGTCGCTCAAGAATATTCCGGAGGAATGTCTGTACAGTTTGTAAGCGCACTTATTCGTCCGAAGCCAGTCTACAAACACAATTGCGCCATTCAAAGTGCGCTCGTCCCCTGAAAAGACGTGACTTTTCAACTCCTCCGCGTCTCCTTTCATAAGTAGGCGAATGTATAGTTTGTAAAACATAAACACTTTTACATTTGGTTTACTGCCATGCTTTATCTTCCTCACGCTTAAGACCCTAGCTGTGAAAATGTACTTAGACTCAGACACGGCAGACGACAGAATCTCGTAGTCATTAGTAATCGTCTCGTTTAAAACACATTTAGGAGCATTTATATTTTTCTTGTGGTGTATCGTGTCCCGCTTCTTTACAACTCCTCTTACACGGAACTGGGCATGAGTTATCGTGAAGCCGTAAAGTAACAGCACTAAAAAGTGTAACTTCATTTTTATTGTGTGAGTTTTTTTGTGTGGCTGTACATATGAATGTAAATAAAACCCATTTTTGTGTTAGTGCTTGGAAGCTTTTGATTGAGATGGCTCGTAAACACGCGGCGGACACAAGGTTGCGCAAGAGTCGGTGGCGCCGCCGAGACGCGTGCGCGAGCGCAGCCTCACGCGTAGACTGGAGACCTCGCAATTCGCTGCAACCTTCGACAACGTAAACAAACGTGGACTTACCGTAAGCTATTGTGGCATTTCTAATTAAGGAGTTTATTACGGCACTAATCCACTCGAATGAACACACAGAGATGGCAAAAAGCCATACAAACTAATTTACGAGATCGCTTCCGACCTGATTTAGGGAAGTTAGCCTTAATAATGTAGCAGACTTGTCATAGACTAAATAGGTGCAAGTTAACAGTTATTGCTAAACGTGCCAGCTGACTGCTCAGCTGAATATTCATGTGGGAGCGCCGAGGGAGAATTGCTCCGTGCAGCTAGCTGTAGGAAGCTAGGAAGGGTGGATAATAACTTTGCCAGTGTTAAATGCTCTTTACAAATTCTTGATTTTTGCATATTAAGCTTAAGTTATCGCTGATTGTACTTACTACGCTTCAACTTCGTCAATTATTCAACGCGAAATTAAAAATTCATAACCGACCGCCGATGGTTCAATAACTTTATAGTTTTACTTCAAAGCGTTATACATACAAGTTGTTGCTTTTCGCTATCGTAGCACGTAAGTAAGTGATTGCAAGTGCTTACACGAGGAATTTGGAAAGTGGTACGAGCGTGGGCGGGCGAGTCGCCGGCGAGCGTCGCCGCGTCGCCGTCGCCCGCCTGACGAATCTTCGCCGTGCTTGCCGCTTGCCGCTCGCCGCGTCATTAACATTTCTCATTTGCTTTAATTTGACTGTCTTACTTAATATCTCGAACGGCTGAAGGTCATCTAATCAATATTCAATCTAATCAGAATATTATGGTAAACACAATTTTTGTCTCATAAAAAACAGTTAAAACTGTTATTGTTTTAATCTTATGACTTTAAAGAAATTAAATATATGGTTTGGTTGAATTAATATCGAAATACTTTCGTGATATTTCGTGATAAGCGAGTTCGTTGAAGCAGGTACAAAGAATATTTAAATGGAAACTCAAAGTTACGTAACACAGACCAATAAAACTGAGCGTCGTTGAGATTATGCATAACTTGATACGATCGGATTGCAACGAAGCTGCAAATTAAACGATACATTTTTCCTTCGTGTGCGGTGAAGTACTATCGTGATGGCAGAACTAAACCATTACTTTCCCCTCGAGTCCGCCTCCTCTGATGTTGTCGAAGATATAACCACCGCCGCACACTTTACCGGTAACTATCGACAAATCGATGCGGTAGGTACTACAACCACCTATTACGGTTAATTACTCATTTAATTGCGGGCTTAGTTGTAATGACAGATTGATTTTTTAAATAGTTGTTTTGAGTACCGTAATGGAAACAGTAAATAAAAACGTAATAAAATGTTACATTCGTAGTAGTAAAATTTCAAGAGTTAATTTGAGGTAAGTAGGTACTTGTACAGCACTAATGAATCAAGCACTGACAACAAGAAGGTGTTCTAATAAAATGTATTTGTTTGAATAATATTCCCAAACATATTTAATTTAAAAACCATACTTAACATACCTAACAAAATTTTATCAGCTGTAAGTTACGTTAGGAAATCTATCAGTTTGTTACGTCAAGATTCTCTTAATCATAGTCGTGCTATGTGGAGACAAAACCTATTTATCTCCATATTGTTATCTCCCGTGCATCTCAAACATGCAGTGCCTTGATGTCTAATGAAGCAGATTAAATCGCATATACGTCTTTGAATCTGTTGGTTTATCTTACGAAGATTCTCGCGCGCTCCTCAGATATATATCGCAACGCTTGCGCCGGCATTACTCCAAGACACAGGTCCGAAAAAAAGTCAAAAAAAGTCGAGTAGAACTTTTAGCTTCATGACTTCTACCTACCTCCTGCTAAGAAGCTGAATTTAAAAGAAACTATTTTTTTTGAGCCTATTACTTACTTTGAGATTAACAATACTTAAGCAAGATTTAAGCACTCGTTTTAAATACTTACACGTGGACGATAAAGTATCACTAGACTTCCCTCAATTTGGCCAAAAAAAAAATAACTAATATAATGTTTGATACTTATGAGTTAAACCAACTTCTTTAATTAGGCTAATTATGTTTAATTAAAAATTTTAGCAAATACTTTTACTGTTGCTTTCTCATTCTCAAAGCGCGACTCCGTCCTTTCGATTTTCGATTTGATAAATGGTTGTTCAAACATGCCATACTCAAACAAATATATATTTAGATATACCTTTGTTTAGCTGTTGCATGGCCGTAACTTTGAACTTTCCCGTGATATAACCTCCTCCTTTTTTGAAGTCGGTTAAAAAAGTAGCCTATATTACTTAGGGTTAGTAGTTTTCTATTAGTGATAGAATATAGTTTCTTCGGAGATTTACTGTGTTATATTATGCTTGTGTAGATATAAATTATATGGTATTTAATATTAAAAAAACAATATTTATTTATTTATTCCAAATTCATACAACTACAGAATATAAATAAACAAAATAATAATAATAATATTATAATATTAAATATTATACCTAAGTATCTACAGTACTATGTAATAGCATAGAATTAACTTAATATTTCAATCCGGAATATTTTAGCAGATAGTTTTATTATAGGATCCTGCAAAGATAAATTATGTATATCGAAATTTTTGATTTTTATTCATTCGTCATTTTTGATTCATAAGGTTGATGCGATATATAAACATATTATTCGATCAATGTATAAACATATTATTTTTCAGATAAGTAGAGTAAAAATGGATATTTTTTTAATCAAAGTTACACAACCACCTGCTTCAAAATATTCTGAATCAATTTTAAAACCTCTTGTTATACGTAGTATGTACTTACAAACGAACTTATTCCAGACGACTTGACTCTAATGAATGTAAACATATAAATAGCTACATAAATATCACTACATCGCAAGAGCCGGACTCTCAAGTTGAGACAGTGAGATACTAATCTGCTCGAGGGATTATGCAAGACATATGGATTTTAGCTTAAAGGCTTGGGATATTTATCGCTTGCCACTTTGAGAGATTCAATGTAAATGCAGTTAATGTACCTATCTGCAGATTTGGGGCAAAACTTCGTGTTATTACGATTAAGTAAAATCGTAATAGTCTCTGCTCGTAATGCAATACAATATTTATCCTCAACTTGTATTTCAATTTTGATCATGGAAAATGTTGCGGGTTAATTTTTATAGTTTTTATTTGTTCTAAGTCTTTTCTTTTAATTACCAAACGATCTGTCAAGATTTAATTTAGGCTGCCAACCGACCAAAAACAAAGTGCCGAATATTTTACTACTACAAGGCTATTTACGGAAGCCTCTAGGCAAATATATATTTTGAACCATTAGCGTGATGTTTGTGTTCACCATTGTCGGCAAACACAAACGGAGCAAACGCATTCGCTCCATTAAGTTAACGAACAGTTGTCGAGATGTCGATCAAAATCACCTCTTAATGCCTTCGCGTCGTACACAAAGCAACAACCGTATGCATTCACACCCTTATCTCTTCACTATAAGAAAAATAACTTAATGTGTTGCCCGGTGTAAGCCGTGCTTTACGGGCACAACACCCACACTTCATTACAATATACGATCTTGAACCAATGATTGTATGCTGTGCGGCTTGCTCTATTTTCTTGTTGCAGTCGTTCTTCATTATCCTGTCAGTTAACATTTCTTCTTTTAACAGGATTAACAATCAAAAGTATGTGGGTAATAAAATAAAGTAAAAGCAGATAGTGTGTTTTGAGCTTCACAATTTAAGACCTTACCTAAATATCGGCCTGTTTCATTACTACGAGTATCTGTGATGTTCCTGTTATTTTAAGAGATATTGTTGTGATGCCATATCTGTTTAATTAAACATAATAATAAACAGAGATGCCATCGTAGATATCTGCAACACATAAGATATCAGGAACCAAACAGAGAGTGGGAAAGAGACGTTAAAAGCCGTAATTTTGTACGTAGGTGTCGGTAAGTAGTTTTATGTGTCTCACTACTTGTCAAACGTTATATCCTTTTCGTTAAACGGTACTGCTGTTAGTTGATGAATCATTGGGGTCATTTCGTATAACTGATTTAAGTGTGAAATGATGCTATAAATCGGGGAGATTGTTCACATCGTTGTAATGTAAAGGTGTAAGACAAAAGATTGTATCTGTTTAGTGCTTGTGTGGTATGGCAACGAAGTAACGAAAGCCCTACCTTTTACAGCAGCATTGATCCGGTCCAGATGATAAAGTGTCAAGGGCACTGGGTCAGTTAGTAGCTGTAGATGCGTCGTGGGACCGCGTAGTGCAGGACTGTAACCTACATTACTGAAGAAAATCCCAGACAATCTCGGCCTCGGTCCCGGAGCGCACGAGTCTCGGGCCCGCGACCGCTCTACCGTCAGTACAGAACCACTCAGGGTCTCAGGAGACCCTTCTGACTTCACAAACGTCCTCAGTTCACTCACATCTCCTTTAAGCACACGACGCAAATGCACTTTGTACAAGTTGGAACGCTTCCGACTATCCTGCATCGATCTGTACTTCTTCACATTCAAGACCTTGCCGGTGAATATGTACTTTGATTTCCCTATCGCCTCCATCAGCGACCACTCGTTCTCGATAATGGTCTCATTAAAAGGACAAGGTGGCAGAATCGCGCGGTGCCGCCGCTGCGCGCTGGACCTTTTTCTCACTTTGCCGCGGATCCTGATCTCCGCGCCGACGATCGCCGCCGCGATAACATAAACAATAACCATTGAGAGCTTCATGTCGCACAATCGCTGGTTAAACACTCCTAAATGCGGTTGCTACAAATGTATCTGTCACATTATGCCTGTTATTTATGTGTGCCGAAGGGCATAAAGTAGCGGCGGCGGTTTATTAAAGGGGCGAGGCGTTGACATCTCACTAACAGAAAGTCGTCAAATTGAATATTTAATTTCCAGATGTAATCTGTTTAGAATGCAAGTGACTCTCATACTAGATTGGAAGTCATAGTTGTGCGGCGGCAGTTCTCACAGTGGATCGATGTTATCGTGTTGGTAAACAAGGGCCCGTTTATGCGGCCGTGTAATGTGGCGGGGACGCGTGCGCGCGCGCTGCTAACCGGCGCCGACTGGAGGCTATCACGCAGCCTCCCCGGAGACATAAGCCCATGGTGCCCACAACCATTGTACTAAAACACTTAAACTCCGTGCTTTTATGTTTGCTTTGTTCATTACTTTTATTGCTGTTCCCAATATACGCTTTATGGTGATGAATCCTACTTAGTACTTACTTTCTTCTTATTCATAAAAAGTCGTTTGCGCTCAGTCATCAACATCACACGTTAACGTGTGATGCTAGCACCTACTAACAGTAAATAAATTAAACTAAAGGTACAGTTACGTTTAAACGTAGATGTTATCCTGACAAATCGGTCCATCCTTAAATCATGTTCAAGAGATAAGATCCTCGGCCTCGAAGTCACAAACAAATCGCCTCGATCGTACTTTGAGTGATATAGTGACTCTACATAGAGGTAATAGGAGCGTATATGTGACAGTGACAATGAGGCGAGCGCGTAGCAAGTTGAGCGAGTCGGCGGGTACAACCCGGCCACAACTATGTGCAACTGACGACACGGAGAGTGTATTCTCTTTTCATTGCACGGTCGAGACACATCACACAGCTTCCCTTAAGAAATACACGCAATGTATTAGTAACACGTTTGCCGCATCGGCCGTTGCGCATGATTGTGGCAGGGCAAGACGTGAAAGCGATGCGTGCGGTGCGTGGGCGGACGGGCTTTGGCGCCACTCGCCTGCACTGTGGTGCAAGGTTAAAGCATATGCGATGTTTATACAGCCATTAAACACTGATGGTTTTGTCATCAAATCGTCTAACCGATGAATGAAGGATTACGTCATGATTTTGTACTTGTACAGACAGATGTATTAACTAACTACTATCTACCTATGACTTACAGGATTAACGTCATTTCCCAAATATTTCTTTATAGAAAATTACTTTTATATAATTATTTTCAATGTTTATCTAGACTTTTAACATCAAACGTGAAATCAGCTGACATAAAATAAATGTTACTACCAAGTACCAAAAATATATTTAAAAAAAATACCAATTTATTGTCTGAATAACTATCCATAGTGGTGACCATTTTAATCATGATTGACAAATCGGTGAAGGTGTAATACTCTTTTTGTATACTACCGAATCTGTTAAGTAGATCGAACTTCCACAACAAATTGACACGACGTACACATTTACCCCACTATCATCATCATCAACTGTTGGGTAAAAGCTAGAATGCCTCAGTGATAGACAACTCACCTGCATCTACCAGTTGCCACCAACTCTCGCAATTTCATCGCTCATCATAATGGGAGGCCTGCTAACTCTGCATCTTCCAATTCGAGGTCGCCACTCGAGAAATTTTCTGCCCCAACGGTTATTTGCTCTTCAAGCGATGTGGTTTGCTCATTGCCATTTCTAGTTATATAACTCTTACTCTCCAATATTTACCTTCCTTTTTTTATTCAAGAGAAATCTCATTAGTTCGATGGACTGAACACTGATAAAAAAAAGGAAAAAGTTCACAGCGAAACTATTGGATAAAAGATTTGCAAAGAGATTTAAATTTCATAGAAAGCCTCGTCTAAAAACTGTATAACAAAGTCAGTGAAAATAATACAACAAAAGATATTATTCGAAGTACCTACCTACCGAACCTGGTTTGGTCGCATTCTTGCCCTATTAATACATGTTAATACTTACTCATCTAATAAAATTACGTTTTACTTAATACGTTTTCAAAACAACGAATTTACTGGTGTCATAAAACACTGATGAACTTTAAAACCTAATAAGATCTTCATTCGAAACTGTAACGTGAAGAAAACCACATACCTTTTTAATCTCGCCACCCTTGTGGACTGGACATTGTCCCTATATTACTAAAACATAAATGGCAAATCCAAACCTGTGGCGCCAAGATAATGAAATATGATTTAAGTAAATACCGATCTAAATATTCATAAGACAGGTATTTAATAGTGAGGGACCGAAAACTGGATTAACACAATTAGAGCGACCGTTGTTGCCTCCCGTCACACCTACTTAGAACAAGGTGTGAAATTTAGTAGGTACAGAATTTTGAGTGAGATGAGAGCGGAAAGACGAGACTAAACCCAGATTACCACCACCGTGTTTAAACTACCTATACCTTGACAAGTTCGTAGGTGATACTAGGTGGAACCCTGTCGTAGGGAGCCTCTGCGACAGGGTTCTATCTATCGGTGTCACGCACAAGCTTAACAAGGTAAATACAGATACTTTGTTATTGACGCACGAAAATCGAAACAAAACGTCGGTTTTCTTTTCGTATCCCAATTGAATCATCAGGAAAACGAAGAATACTGACGAGTCCAACGAATAGAAATAAATACCTATTAGTCCATTCCTTTTAAATATGGCTTAGCAATGAAGATAATGTTGAAAACGTATAAATATGACAAATATGTCAAACCTAATCTCACTGTCCGAGACATGATCAAGAGGGGAAAGACACAACACAACAGACGCAGAAGTAACAAGTAAGAAGGAGAATAAAATATGTGTATTATATCTTTTAGTATAAGTATGTCATTAGCACGCAAAACAAGTGCTACATATGTATTTATTTTTTCGTGGTCCAAGCAGTAGAGGATTACGAGAAAAAAATGGTAAATCACATCTCTACAATTTTACCAGAGATAGATACGTTTTCAAAACTGCATGTTTGGGAGCTGAACTAATCTTACGAATTGTTACCAAGACAAACGATGTAGTTACTCGTGCCTAAGCATTCTCGTCTAGGGTTACCATACGACAAGATATTTCCGGATTTGTGGATCTTGTACGGCTTTTCTTACAGTGTTCTTACTTTTCTTACAAACGTCAAGTCTTCCTAACATGTGTGTGTGTGTGGGTGTGTGTGTTTATTTATTGCACTAAATTATTTCTACCAAACATAACTTTTTAACTCATCCCGCCTATCTAAGAAGGCCTATCTATATAATATATTATGCTGTGCCTAACTTTTGTACCTATCGGAACTTTCTTCCAAATATCCGGTATTGATGACCTTTCGAAAATTGCTGTATGATCGAAAAATAAATAATTAAAAGAGGTCATTATGACCTATTAGACTAAACACGTTATTTATGAACTTTTTAATTTTCATAATAATATGACAACCCTATGCGCCCACGCTGCATACTGGTTGCATTCGCTTATAACTGCATTATGTTCCAAGAGGTTCACATGCGTTGTTACGTGTACCCACGTTTATAATCTTGTATTTCATATGCGCCGCTTATTATGAATGTTAATATCTGTCTGTACTAGATGAAGAACTTAAAAACCGACTTTGATCCTAAGACTTTGGAAGTACGAGTGGATAACCAGTTACCACCTGGTTGTTCAGGAATAAGTACTTAATAAATGTAAATAAGTAAACGTTTGAAACTTTAACTTAATAACAGCATTGTCGTACGTACAAAATTTTACATGAATAAAATATATAGGTATTTCTATTTCAATGACTGAGTATTTAATTAAACGGGTCCCTCTTTATGAAAGATCAAACGTGAAAACTGACGGTCAACAGTCTGATATTAACAGATATTTTCTACGTAATGCTAAAACTAGCTACAGATACTCCTAAATTAATATTGTACTCTATTTTCAATTTCAGCCAGCATTAATATTGACATAGATTAATAATTCCCGAAACGAGTACACAGCACTTTCCCCGCAATAATTCACGCTTCGGTCTCACCCCCACTAATCCCGATTTACTGAAACGATCACGGCGCGATATTAAATCACTCTGTCAAACTACAACAAGCCGCTCATTAAGCCCTCCCTAGTAAATACCAATACACCCCTATTATACAAGACTAACTCAATTAATGTGCACACACGCACCCACACAGTCTTAACTACGAAAAAAACACATGCCATAACACTCCTTCGTGTTAATATAAGTAAAGTCTTTAATACCGTGCATTGGTTAAGCAAATTGAAAATGCAAATCGACGCTAACAGTAGGCTTATTAAGATTACTTTCTTGTAAATTATATTTTATAGAGAACGTATAACCAGAGGCGTATCGTCAGTTAATGGGCGTTTTCAACGGTAATTATCGTAAAATGATGTTGTCAATTTCCTTCCAGCTTCCTCTTCATAAAGTAATTTGTGGCTCGACTTAATGGGTGGTCGTCTGAAACAATATTGAGTAAATTAAAAGATGAAACCCCATGAATGGAAGATGAAAGCCACAGCAACTTAAGGATGATTATTAGGATAGCCGCGTTTTATATTTTTGTGTATTTTGTTATCTTCCGAGTTCTAATGTTGTATGTATAAAACAATAATTGGTTTAAACTTACACCATATAAATTCAATATGAAAGCGAAAACAGTACGTATTCTTTTTGAGGTTCCGTACCTCAGTAGCCAATAACAAAAACCTATAGGATTGCCTTTTGTCCGTCAGTCTATGAACGTGTTTATATAGTCATCTGATCAAACGATTTGTTGATGTATTTTAAAAAATGATATAATATGAGAACCAATTAAGTTTAAAATGGTTACAAAATTCCAAAAAAAAAACTACTTCTTCCGGGTATATATGTCGACGCCCGATCGTTGAATCCGCCAGATCACGAAATTCCTAGGCATATCGTGAAACAGCGCCATTTCACGACACGACTAGGCGTATTACGATGTACCTGAGAAACAATATAGCAGATCGATTAGAGCAACGCAATCGTCGATATTCTTAGCTAACCGGGCTCATCGTGATATGCCGAAAAAAGAAAAAATTTAGGAATGACGAGCGAAGCGAGGAGTGGTTAGTATGAATTTTGTGACCACAACCAGGGGGGTGTCACTACGCCATTCCGCCGCCGAGCTAAAAGTGCGTACCGGGCCTCCCCAACGTTGAGGCGATTCAGTGGTTGCCGCGCACTGACCCGTGGCGCACGCGCGCGCCTCCTAAGCAGTACGACTCAATTTACGTTGCAAACGCGTGTCATAATTTTAATTGGCAATATGTATCCAAAAAAATACTGCATTGCAGCCGATTGTCGGAACAATGAAAAAAATAGTAATTGTCAGTTTTTCTCGGTTCCGGCAAGTGAGGAAGATAGCGAAGGGTACGGTATTCATTACTCATTTATATCTACTGTCATGGTACCTAAATCTATAACAATAATTAATAAATATACACACAAATGTTTTATATCATATACTTATTTAAAATAGGTGGTAGGTAGCTACATATACATATAATCCATACCTACATCAAAAGAAAATCACGTGTCGTGTATACCTCTGTGTAAACTGATTTATATGTTCGGTATTAATTTACCTAATAGGTAGGTATAACAGTTTCTGCATGTGTACCTTGCGTGGTATTTATACTTATAACACTTACCAGCCATTCTGAAGCAACTGTAACATGTGACTATTTCTCGCATGAGATGTACATTATTACCTGTCTCTTTCTGTGCACTACTGTGAGAAAGTGACGGGTGACGTCTCGCAACGAGAGTCACTAAGCATAGTTGCGCTGGACTAGACTGGTACCTAGCTTATTTTTACATAATATTCGACCCTGCGCCATAGAATAAATAAAAGTGCAACCGCTAAGCACTAACCACTAACCACTAACCGTGTGCTAACCACTGTTTACAGTTATACCTATGTTTAACAAATAAAATACTTTGACTTTGACTTTTGACTTTGACTTTAAGTAAATATTATAAACAGCATAAATCTGATAATATAATAGGTATTCTATTAAAGTATCATGACAACCCTATTTTCGGAATATCTGACAAGGTGTTTAATAATGTCGACCTTCGCGCGGCGCCAGAGAGCTCAATGTCGGCTGCTCGCGTGCGGTCCGTTTGTTAATAATAATTATGTAGGCACATAAAAAGGCGGCATTTGTGAAAATCAAAACAGAGAGACTTCTGTACTTGTACTATTATCTATTCTGTGCCACAACGCACAAGCAGAGCGAGCGAAGCAAGCGTGCTGCGGTAGCGGCCGGCGAAGTGCCAGAACCGATATGGCGACATTTCATGATATGCCTAGGAATTTTGTGATCTGGTTAAACTGGCCAATCATAAATGTATTTTCTTTCTTTCTTCCTTTCTTTCTTTCAATCATGAAATGGCGGCGTTTCATGGTATGTCTAGGAATTTCATGATCTGCCTAAACGTCACTAGGCAAATCGTTAAACGGTGAACTTTGAACGATATGGCGGATGTCTCTTAGCCAATTCATGGCATTTCATGATTTGCCTAGGAATTTTGTGATCTGGCGGATTTTACGATCGGCCGCCGACATATTCATTATAACGAATCGTATCTCACTATCCGGCAGCGCGAAGATCAATGTCTCAATTTCCCTTGAACACCGCAGACTGGGGAAACTCATGTTAATTCGGTTGCCTAAATTTCACTTTACCTTTAATACGCTTTTGAAAACTTCATTGAATACTCCGACAACTATGTCGTTTGAAACTGAACATTACTGAACTTTATTTTCGTGATTCAAAAGAGAATAAAGTCTACCAACCGCTTCAAATGCTGGGAACGGAAATTGGGGACATCATTAGTGTCTTACAGATTTCAGACAAGATGGCAAAGCACAAAGGTGTCAACTGGCGAACCGGACGGAACTACACCCGGTCCGCTTGAAAAGCGGCGATGCGTCACAACATCGGGACTCGGCAAAAGAGCGCCGGCGTTTCCCACTTCCAAATTGCAATTTTGGGGTTGACCTACTTGCACTCATTACGGGAGAAAAAGAACAACCACAATTCACATTCAGCGCAATGCTTCTAAACAACCGTTACAAAAGAATTGACTTAAGATAGAATTAGGAGCTAATGCCAAAGTAGCCAAACAATGCAATTTCAATTTGAAATTTATCAAAAGTTTTATATTGAAGTAAAATATGGAAATATGCACTCCTGTGATTTTTCAAATAAATTTAACGCCTTAAGCCAACGAGAACACAAAAAAATTGGTTGACAAAATCGTTCATCGAGAATGAGGGTTTTTACAGAGGCGAAATATCGCTAGATGGCGTTAGAATCGTAAGGTCCGTTTGACGTTTGCTTGCGATTGGCTCATTTAGTTATTTAACCAATTACGAGCAAATGTCAAACGTCAAACGGACCTTACGACACTAACGCCATCTAGCGATATTTCGCCTGTGTGAAAACCTTCATTCTCGAGAAATCATCATATTTAAAAGCATAACGCAGAACTTACGTTGGTTTCATCTTTCAGTTAAAGCATACTGAACAAACAGAGCTTGAGCGTATTTATTTAACCAACAAAGCGAATCAAATGTGACGTACATTCCGTCTGACTTACTAATATCATGAATATAAATTGAAACATCATGGATATTTATGCGGGGTTGCCCGCGGATATTGCTCACGCCGGCGGTACGCGACGGGCAGGTGTTCAGACAATGTGCCCGCCGGCAATAGATTCCTGATACCGATATTTATGCCTATTACCAACCGACCCGTTCAGAAGAAATACAATACCGTAATTTCAAACCACTGATATTCATAGCCGCCCCAAATATTTCGTAATCTTTCCATTATTCGTAACTTGGAGGGATTGGGCCGCGCCGACACGCGCTGCCGTGACTAAACTGAAAAGAGTTTCGATTTTTAAGACGACGAATTGGGTATTTTGGTCCCAGGGAACTAGAGTTTTCTCAGCAATTACAAAACATATCAAAGTGATATTTGAAAACCTGATTCTTCATTTCAATGACTTCATTTTGATGGGTGCCGAAACACGATTAGTAAAACTTTATAGCATAGAAAAAAATATCAAAGATACCTCTTTTATGACAGGGATTTGCTTGTTACAGGCAACCTAGATCAAACTAAGATTCCAAATTTTCACATTAAATTAGTTTTAACCCATACTTCAACATGATGGTTGGATATTTTTTTATTCATTGTAATTTGTAGTTGAAACGAGAAAAACTGTTTTGTCGCTTACGATATTTTATTATAAGCTAGCGCGCGCTCGTATTTTGTATGAAATCAGTCCCTTCTCAGCGCATGCCTCAGTCCGCCGCCGGCGTTGTCAGCGACGGACCTATGCTAGTCGAACTGCCATGCACCATCGATCGCATATAAAATAATACCGAGCAAAAAATGGGAAATCAGTGTCGGATTTTCCAAAAGGAAAAAAGAAAGCTTGTTTAATTGATCAATGTAAGATTATGACTCAGAAAAGGTAAGTAATCATTATATTTCTACAGTTCACTGGCACAAACCGTAAATAAACCGCCATGACAACGTCAGTTCTTAGTTTGTCGCCATGACGGTTCATGTCATGACATGTGACACACTAGCAAAATAATATGATACAAAGAGTATTAAATATGATATTTACATCGAAAGTAACGACAGAGCTATACCTATTTCCAATAATTTTATTGAAATAATATGATATTTGGCATCTTACGGAAAAAGGCATTCGATTACGGTTCGTGTTAGTGCTGCATTCTGACGGCAGAACATTGCAGTAATAATCCCTTTCTGCTTCTAGTTTTATAATATTATGTGATACCTAAGTACTTACCTACTTTTTAGATAGGTAAGTAGTTAGGTATTTAATAGTTAAAAATAATCTAAAGTATACACATACTGAACCAATAATGAACTGCAAGTACCTAAGTACGCGGAAATATTAACTTATTATTATTGCAATTCAGTGTTTTTACAAAAAGCCATTGACTACTTAGAAAACTATTCACATTTCAATAAGCAGTTCATAAATAATAAAATACATTGTTATCTTTCAGGAAGTTAAATTATCATTAGAACAAAGTTCTGAAAATAAAGTCATGGAGCCGTCTTCGGATTTGCTCAATGTATGCAGAGTTACAAAATGTATTACTCACGTAGGACTTTAGTACCTACCTGGGCGTTTTCACAAAAAAAGTGTACTCATTCTTTTTTTCAATTTAGAAAAAAATATTTTTTTTTCATACACTCGGTATGGGCGTCACAGAACTGAGTTTATGAAAAAATTAAATCCATTTTGAAAGAAAAGGTATATGTTTTTTTGAAAACGCCTACCTACCTACATAGTTATATAGTATCATTAATAACAAATTCAAGTTTATAAATAAGAAAATTTATTTTAGGACTGCAGATAAGAATAATAAGGACCTCCTTGAAGAAACCATGTAGGTCTACAGCTACAGTAAGAATTTTTTTTTTACTGTCAATTTTTACGTGAGCTGAAAAATAAAGTTCTTATTTTATGGATTGAAACTTGTATTTTTTTTAATTCAGATAGAAAAAGAATGTGAGAAAAATAACTCATAGACAAATAACTCATAGAAAAATAACTCATAAACAACTCTCGACATAGTATTAGAAGAACTGAAGTATCAGTAAGTTTTGTATTAACTTAAAGCCAGTGAACTAATGTACTTATACTTTGGTTTACAATAAAGAGTCAAGAGAATGAGGGCTATCGCGAATGAATTTTCCGCTAGAGGCGCTAGTGTAGCGTGAGGTCAACCAAATGTCAAATCTCATAGTTTTTGGGCGAGCTACGCGGATTTATTTATAATTAGAATAATTTTGTGAATATTTTGCATTACCTGAAATTAATTATGGCAATTATGCGATAAGGGGCAATGAACGTCTGTAATTTGAGACAGTTTTGTCTTTCGAAAACTTTCGACCTCCTTTTTTTCCGAACAAAACGGGATTATGCAATACTGTGGTTGCTCAATATGTTTATGGTATTGTTTTACGATGTCTTAAATATGATTTTAATCTAAACTTTGTTTTCACGGCCGTTATAACAGACTTTTAAAAACCTCACGTAACAGTGGCGCCATCTAGTGAGAGAAAAAAACGATAGCCCTCATTGTATTGTACTTAGGTTCTAAAAAGGTTCGTTTTAAAGATAGACCGCTTTTTTTCTACTTTGCCTTTTTTTAATGTGATGCTGACCGTACTGATCTGTGGTGTTACGAATATTTGTATTGTTTTGTACTCAAATTATACAGTTGAACCTTAAATACAAAGTTGACCCTTATAATATCTAGAGTAAAATAAACGTTTGTTGCAGATTGAGACCAAAAATCAAGATTTGGAGCACAAAATAATTGTTCTTAATCATTTTATAATGGAACTTGTAAAACTTTCATAGCACAAGTTTTTGATGATTGCAGATTAGCTATAATGAAATTAGTTTCTGAAAATAAAGTATGATTGCAATCTGAGTTTCGGGTGTGTAGTTTACGTTGACAACTCAAATTATGTTATGCTAGTTTCCGAATAATAACGGTGTTAAATTTGGGTAATTCTGGGAAGAATAAAATACAGATTCATTTTTTGGTGCCGACTGCTGCCGGCGGTGATGGCGAAAAAAAAGTATTTTATTTCTAAGAGACAATCCTTGTATACTAGTTTAACTACGCCCTCTTTGGGTTGCTTATAGAACTTATTGATTAAATACAGCCATTCGCAGATCTCGTCGTAGATCTAAAAGGAAAGTAGTACTATCAGGTTGGATTAGATGGCCCTGCTCATGTAAATCGTTAAATTAATAAATTTAACAAACGGCTATAAATGCTTGTGTGATCTGTTAATAATGTTTGTATAAATAATATTTTTAAAATATAAATAAGTGAAACTTAAAATATAAATATGTTAATTGGTAAATAAATAAAGTGTAAATAAGTAAAATATTAATATTAAAAAATTACCTGTAAAACAGTATGTTTGTATTATTTACTTTTCGCTCTGCAGTACTTCCCTACATTTACGGCCCTGAGATTTCTTATGTCTAATGGGTCTCAATCTACTTACTATCAAATGGACAATATAATGGTGGCAGGCGAAATCTATAAATTTAATTTATAATACAAGCTATTTTGCCGACTGTGCTTTTGTACTTGCACTGTCATCCACCCCACATAAGTACCTATCCCAAATTTCACGTCAATCAGACCACTAGAAGTGAATAAAAATTCACTTGCAAAATTTTACACCAACATACATACAAACACTGCAAGTTAATAAAATTTTGTAAAATAGGTCCATAAGATATAAAAATTGAACCGACTACGAAAAAACCATGAAAATAATTTTCTACCATTCTGAAGTCGGTGCCTCAGCACGAGCCAGCAGGAGTGGACATAACTATATAGTCGTCTACCTCACCTACATACTATGCGCGTATATTGGGCTTTAATTACTCTTGCTGGATCATGCTGAGGCACCGACTTCAGAATGGTAGAAAATTATTTTGATGGTTTTTTGTAGTCGGGTAAATTTTTTTGTTATATTTTTTTTCACGCTTTTCAGTGTAAAAAATCTAAGATACAATACTTTAAAGTCAATTGCTCGTCACCTTTTACAAAAAATTGCTTTTTCCGATGCAGAGACTTTCATTATTGAGGAGTCCTAGTGCTTTGTCACCCATTCTATTTCACTATATGCATTACGATGAACTTAAATTGCTTAGTAACTGTGTTAAAGTAATTGAAGTCCAACCCGTGAAGTATTTCTTATTGAGTAGTAGCTCGGTTGGTCAAATGTGGTCTTCATCATCAGTCCCATTTCATGAAATGATGATTTTCAAGAGCAAATTCACAAGTTACTACTAAATATATCGAAATTACCATAAAATACGATAAAAAAATACGATGAACTTAAATTGCTTAGCAACTGTGTTAAAGTAATTGAAATTCAACCCATGAAATACTTGTTATTGAGTAGTAGGTAACTCCGATGGTCAACTGTGGTCTTCATCATCAGTTTCACTTTACCAAATGATGATTTTCAAGAGCAAATGCACGAGCTACTACTAAATATATCAAAATTATTATAGGTGTCCCTACAACATTTGAAGAGTTCCCTCGATTTCCTTAGGATCTAATCATCGGATCCTGATTTGGTGCTTATGGGACCTAATTGAAAGCATTCCTAGACGAATGAATTTTTTTTTAAAAAAATCGGTTCATAAATAATGGACTTCTGAGGTAACAAACATAAAAAAAAGAAAATAAAACCGAATTGATAACCTCCACCTTTTTTTTGAAGTTGGTTAGAAATACTTGTAAGCATTACCAACTATTACCAACCAACCAACCAATATACCAACTATTTGCAAAAAAGTAAAAAAAAGTTGTAAGGGCAACTCTAAGACGTCTCTGTTTTAGCGCGCTGTCTAGGCGCTGTCAGTGCAACATACGGTCGAGTGTGACACGCAGACCGCGTAAAAAGTAGAGGGGTGTGAGCGGGTTGCGGGGTACAAACGCTCTGTTTTCGATTAATTGTTTAGCAATGCGTCACCTTAAGACTTAATTAAAGTTAAGCTGTCCAGTGTGATGTTTAACGGAGAATTCAGAGACGTGGTGTATTTATGAAGTTATGAGACAATTATTAAAGTTACTCTGGGATTAAGCATTTCTATGCTTTTTAAGTCAAATTAGATATGCCTCGCGCATTTATGAATCATAAGTAGGTACACCGCCCTGCATAAGTGGATGGACACCTTGCGTTCTATAATCGCTTGCACACGAGAGGCGGCGATTTTGTTAGTTGTTCACCACAAATGCACTAGATGGCGCGCTTAATGCACGGTATGAATATGATTGATATTTTGTCCTCATATTGGTATGTGCCGATGGCTCAGTTGATCGGCTGCCTAGAAAAATTCTTAAATGAACCCGAGTTCGTATCCTACAGTTCAGAATTAAGTTTTCGTTTTTAGTGTTTTTTTTTTATTTATTACTTTATATTTTAATTTTGTAGATAACTAACATGGAAACAAAAAACAATCTGAAAAAGGATAAGGTTGCAACAAAAATAATACACGTTTTGAAGTTTAAAACATAAAAAAAATTTATTCCTAAAACAATATTTCTATTCATTAAATATGGCAGTGCTGTTATTAATGTTATACTAAATATTATTATTAATTAAATAACTGAAAACCAGAAAGTAGTTTACTCAGAATCCAGAGTAGAATCGATTACACGATGTTTTAAATCGTGTTGTGTTTGTGCCCAGTCTAAATATTACGAATGCATACGCCAATTAAAAATGTTTTACGAATGTTTCATACCCCTTAGATAATTTAATACCTACTGGCCGTTTGGCTGTCAGTTTGACTTTCTTCTAAATCTGGTATTACAAATTACAACTGTAAAGTTAGAAATGAAGTAGAACTACTGATACAATTATTTTAAGAAATAATGAAGGTTTTCAAAAATAAACGCAAACAACTAACTTAAAATAAAATACAAAAATATTTTCGGGGTGTCGTGTGAGGTTTTTAGTTATTTAATTAGCACTTGACCAAAATTTGTATTTTAAGATTTTATTGAGGTATTCGCTTAAGTATTCATTTCCGTTTCTGGAAAGAGGATTGAAGCGACCACAATAAAAAAAATGAATTTGAAAATATATATATGTGAGACCGGGTTATCATAAGACTCGTAGGCGTTATTATAAGTTATATATATAAACAGTGAAGTTTTCCAGTTTTAAACATAACAATAATTGATGGCGTAGATCCACTGTTAGTGTGTTACTGACAGTTATAATAAGATTACAGTCGTATTATATTGAACTTTCACACTTATCTCACAAAAAAAAAACTATTAAGGCATTGGTAATTAAATGTTTTGTTCATAATAATAAAATAATTACTTTTCGTAACAAAGTGATACTACAGGATCATAAATAAAGATAATTATTTTGGTTTCTATAATACTTTTATATAACATGATTGTTTGAGTATATAACCCGGTCTACACGTAAACTATCAATTTTATTTTAATAACTAGTTTAACCACCATGGGAACACATAGATGCAACTAGATTTTCACACAGATTAGACCCGCGAATACTGTCCCACATTTTTACACAGTGAGCTTCTAACGTTTCTGGAGTTCGCTCATTTTAGTTATCTCAACGTTGGACAATAAGACCCCATATATTTTCAATGATATTAAAATCCGGTTATCTGGCAGGACAAGAAACTACTTTAATATTATTTTTGTGTTGATCAAACCAGTCTTGCATAATACGCGACCGGTGTATTGAGCAGTTATCTTGCACGAACGTTATGCACGGCACTTGTTCTTCTGGATAAACAGTGGGCAACATGGTCTCCTGAAGCAAACTGGCATAATCACCACCGTTCGCTCGACTGGGTATTCTAACAAGTTCTCCCGGATCAGCGGCACTCATCCATCCCCATGGTTGACGGTTATACGACCAGATTCCATGTTGGGCACTACGAGATCACCGTAGTTTCGCGTAGGTATTGTTTCGAATAGTATCTAGGAGTCGTGGTCGAACCGATCTTTGACGATGCAGCAAAAACCGCAGAAAAGGTATTCGTCTTGATATCGTCGTATCCATAATATAACTGTTTTTTTCTGTAACAATATAAATAAACATGAAATAATGTAATGTAAATATAATTGTAGTAAAAAAAAAATGGTAGGATAAGTTTAAAAAAATCTCACATCAACTCCAGTTTCTCTAGAAATTTCTGAAATAATTTTTACTTCTTTATATAAATTCATTTTATCACACCTTTTAATCATTTCAACATTGCGATGAAAACTAATCATTTTAAAGAATAACTACGATAGTAAGCAGATTCAACTTGAAAGAGACAATGGAACGAGAAGTAGGAACAGCTGAACAAGTAGGTAGCAAAGTTTAAAACAAAGTAATAAAAACAGCCTGGTAGTTTGAAGATCTTCAGTCTACCCTCTTTAAGTTTCGTAAAATATGACTTACCGATTAATTTTAAGGCGACCAGAGTTATAGATCCAATTTTCATGACTTCAAATAACAGATCAGTGGCTGAGTGGTTTGAGAGTGCTCCGACAGAATCGTATGTCGCGAGTTCAAATCTTATGAGGCGACGATATTGAGTTTGTGTTTTTGTAAATATACTGCTTGGAGATAAGTAAAGTCGATGTTTCGATGATAAAAACAAGCAACATATTATGGGTCTCCGTAAAGAAAACAATAATATTCTCCCTCTCACACACTTTCGCACAATACGAAAGAGACAGAAATGTCGTTACACGAAGGTAGTATCTCACGGTGTCCCACCCTGGCAGCTGGCAGGGACACATGTTTAGCTGGCCACGAGAGTTGAAGTGAATGATTATACACACAATTACAACATGTGTAATGGGCAGTAGGACGTTGAAATTTGTCTTTCTAACATGAAGATAAAATAAATATTTTTTGAACCCTTAAAAAATCA
Organism: Choristoneura rosaceana; assembly: GCA_037349165.1. Lineage (NCBI taxonomy): Eukaryota > Metazoa > Arthropoda > Insecta > Lepidoptera > Tortricidae > Choristoneura > Choristoneura rosaceana. The sequence goes on from JAZBNJ010000026.1 coordinate 9,518,702, forward strand.
ACAAACTAGCGCCATCTAGCGGGATTTTGGTAAACTAACAAGTTAGTAAATAAGTGAATTCCGCTAATACACATCGAACACATAGATGGCGCCGTTTCTCGCGTCAGACGATTATGATTTGGCATTGTCCATCCACTTTTGCGGCCTATAGTACCTAGAGTAAATAAAGGATTAAAAACAAGTATTATAAGTAGATTAAGTACGCGCTACCATTAACGATTAACGCAAAGCAAAAAGTGAAATAAGTAAAGCGTTTTACATTTTTGATAACCGCGTCGGATTCAATTAATTTAATCCCTTAATGTGTAAAATGTTATGCGATTCCTGGGGGTTACCTATGTTTTACCAAAAAATGTTTGACAAATTATCACTTCCCAAAATATTTTTCGTAGAATTTCATTTGCCAAATAATCGTTTGCCAAATTGACACTTGACAAATAATTATTACGCGAACCTAATGTTTGGCATGTTCATGTTTAAGCAATATCTGGTTTGCCAAATATTACTTTGACCAAATTTCATTTAGTCAAATATGTTATCGTGGCTGCTATAAAAAAAAAACCTAACATCTAAACTAACTATTCTAAACCTAACCTATCCGAGTCGCTTCTGCTCCGAACCGTCTTGCTCGCTCGCTTCGCTCGCTCGATCGCACAAATTTTATTTTATTGTCTAATGTTTTTTTGCCTTATTAAAGCATTTGCTAAATGACCAAATGCCATAATGTAATTTTTCGTAATAATATTTTGTCGAGTGAAAATTTGACGTAATGAAAACATTCGTATTAAAATTGTGCCAAAGTTTACATTGCCAAACAAAAAGTTGCTAAAAATTGTTTGGGAAATGAAATTTGACCAAAATAAATTTGGTAAAACAACAGGCTCCCGATTCCTGGCTCAGACCATTTAAAAACACTTAACTACAAAAACGAGACTACAGACGCCAGCCACCTTGATCGCTTTAATATGGATGCTATTATGTATTTATTACCTAGAGTGACCCTTACAATGTTTTAAAACATAGCAACCATAGAATAGACCCTAGAAAATATTCCACAGAATATGCATGGCTTTCGCTGTATTCTGGCCAAAGCAAAGATAGATGCAAAATGAATACCCACTGGAACAGAAATAGGATTTGTGATAGATGCGAGTCAAATTTACAAAGGATCAAATATTATGCAAGATATTACTGTCGTCGTCGTGTTTTAAATTGGTCAAGAATTTAGACAATAATTGTTTTTATCAGAAAATGCAACCTTGTGAGCCGTTCTTAATTTTGTTTGATTTAATTGCAAATAAGTCGTGCACAGGCTGCCACCACCTGCCACACTGTTTTTTTTTAAATATTGTCCAATATTTTTTTACAATGAATTATTGAATTATGCCTACAAGTCACTCTCTTCAACCAAAAAATAAAAGACACCACTTATCGAGCTCCCATTTGAATCTTTACCCGCTGCTAGAGCGCTGGTGCTCTATTCACAGTGAAAAAAAGAGGCTTTAGTCACAGTGTAACAATAAAAAAATTCAGTGAGCAATCTACAGATAACTCCCCATATTATACACTTCAAAAACGTTCATACGCAGTCAATTCTCACCCAGTGTCCCTCTTTCAATCTGTAGAAACAGGCCGTTTTGTCTAGCGCTGGATGTATTTTTTTTATTCTTTCCCTCTAATTGTTAGGGTTCCGGAGCCAAAATGGCAAAAACGGAACCATTATAGTTTCGCCATGTCTGTCTGTCTGTCTGTCTGTCTGTCCGTCCGCGGCTTTGCTCAGGGACTATCAATGCTAGAAAGCTGTAATTTTGCACGGATATAAAGGTAAACTATGCCGACAAAATAGTACAATTAAAAATTCAAAAACAATTTTTTTTAGGGTAAAGTGGCGGTGATTTTTTTTTCTCATCCAACCCTATAGTGTGGGGTATCGTTGGATAGGTATTTTAAAACCATTAGGGGTTTGCTAAAACGATTTTTCGATTCAGTCATTTGTTTGCGAAATATTCAACTTTAAAGTGCAAATTTTCATTAAAATCGAGCGTCCCCCCCCCCTCTAAAATCTAAACCGGTGGGTGGAAAAATTTGAAAAAATTCAGGATGGTAGTCAGTATATCAAACTTCCAAGGAAAACTATAACGGCTAAGTTTGCTTGAGAACTATTAGTAGTTTATGAGTAAATAGCAGCGTAAGGTATAAAATATACCTAAACTTGGAAGATTCCGTTTATAATACGAAATCCTTAGAAAAATATTACTTAATTTTTTCGTAATGGCTACGGAACCCTATTTTGGGCGTGTCCGACACGCTCTTGGCCGGTTTTTTATGTATATCGAATATGTGTAGACAAATCGCATTCACCATCTCTTTTACCTTCGTCTTATGCAAGTGTATTAGACAATAAGACTTCTGGTACCCTGTGGTAAGACTACAAGTGGGTGAGAGCGGGAATGGGGTGACACTCTTTCCCGGCCCGGATAGCACTGACATGGAAATACCGGCCCTGTTTTTTGTGTACACGCCCATAGAAACTGACAGGAGCTTCTATGGGCGTGTACAGTCAGCTGCAGAGAAAAGGTACCCCCCTATAACGGCGGTATCCATACTTACCGCCATTACAGGGGGGTCCCCTTTCTCTGCAGCTGACTGTACACTAAAATCAGGGTCGGTATTTTCATGTCGGTATTATCCGGGCCAGGAAAGGTGTCATCCCGGGAAGGTAAGAGCCAGAGGGCAGCTTTCGCGAGTGGAAATTCGAAGCGTTTTTTGACTTTAACTCTACTTAGACTAGTAGACTGTAGATTGGTTACTAGGATTATACTGAGCACTATTGCAGGCGCCAATCGTATCGCAGAAATGCGTCGAACTATTCCGACTACGGCGGAGCCTACAGCGAATAGCATTCCTTTGATATCGAGTATCCGGATAATGTAGGCGGTAATAGATGGAAAGTGCCCTAACGCTGATTTACAGTAGGCGTAGGCCTAAACATCGACTTTAAACTTGATAAAGATTTCTGAATCTTATTTTCATCAATAAATAAAAGCGTGGGAATTGAGAGATTGAAACTGTCAATTTTTTTTTAAGAACAGAGAGATATCATTAACTCTCTTTACCCCACTGCGAAGAAGGAGGGTTATGTGTTTGACTCGTATGTATGCATGTATGTCTATTCCGATGTCGTGTCGTAACGACTTAACGACTGAACCGATTTTGATAAATGATACGTCATTGGATTCGTCTTGATGACGCGAGTGACACTGGGTACTTCTTGAAATCTCAAAATTTGAAACCTAAAATTTGCTATGAAAATAGCTCATAGTGACAACCAATAAGTCTGAAAATCTTTTTTAGTTCTGTCTATCTGCGTCAATAGTCAAAAAGTAATTGAACACTGCATACATTTTACATTTCTATTTAACAGACTGACGGACTTTTTTGAAATTTGAAGTGCTGTGAGTGCTACATTTTATAAGGATATTTTGAAAATGAAAAAAATTAAAATGAAAATTTTTATTCCGCACATCATTTTGACTTTGATATTTTTACTCAGTAGCCGGGGTCTGCTAACACTGGATATTCATAGATACATTGTACAAAACGAAGTTTTTTTTTATTTGGCTAATTAATTAATTGATGTTTCAGTTCAGTGGAATACTTCTGAAAACTATTACAAAAAGATAAACTTCCCCTGTGCACTACGTTTACCGACTGGATCAAAACTCCTATATTTCAAACAGCTACAATTGATGGACCTAATATTCTGTATTGTACGTCGTGAAAATCATGTACTAAGCGGAAGGCCCTTCCTACGATAAATCTCGTACGGCGTAATAACAAAATTTTGTAAACCTAAGCGGTATGTAACCTAACGAGCCATTTCCCAGAGTCAGTGTACGCTCGGTAATCACTGGCGGTCCCTCGAGACGGAATATCGAGCGCATAATAGACCCCCAGGCGATAACTGCGTCCAGTTGAGGCTTCGATCAAACCAACCGTTCCGAGTGGACTATTAGAAGCGTGAAACGTATGCGGTCGGTTTCGTCCCGCCCGAATACAGACATTCCATTAATTAACACCCCAACTTAGCTCCGCCTTGTTACCGATTTCCGCAACGAAAAGCAGCTACATATATGAAAATATATCGCCAGTATATTTTTAGTTAATTAAAAAAAAAAACAAATTTATATTACTGCAACCTCACTGAAACTCCACGAACCCTTATGCTAAACTGAGCTATAGATTTATCGCAGAAAATTACTCGTACTGTAAGTACTCCGAGGTAATGACTTTTGCCACTATCATGTCACTTACAATATATTTACAAATGAATCCAAAAAAGAAACGCGTTTCCGTAACCTCAAACCCTTTTAATTTATTTACAATGTGCAAATACGGTTAGACCATTACTAATATGATTGAAGTCACTTTTAACGGCATCTGCTTGTTGACAAATCCAATATTTTATATTCACTCGACTGTTTAGCAGACGCGTCAGGTTTTCAATTATGTTAATTGAAGAGAGCAGGAGAAGCTGCATTTCTTGTCGGCGAAGCGTAGCGTTGCCGAGTGGTCTGCGCAGCGGGCCGCAACAGCAAACAATATACCATTTCAACCAAAATAAGTATCTTTGCGAAAACAATGCAAGTTACTTTTCAGATAAGATAAGATATCATTTATTGCCACAACACATAGTACAACGAAGACTTATTACAAATTTAATTACAGACTAACTAAACGCTAACATTTGCTGTGGCAAAGGGGATGTACTCAGCGTATGCTGTGAGTTAGGGTTCCACAGGCGGCCCTGACTGGCTCAGCGCTGATTTTCAGTACACCCCTTTAATACAACCCCGTTTTCAGTCGATGGGTGCTAATGTTGAAAGCATAAATAAAAAAATAAAAATAAAAAACAATGATAGTCAATGGTAGTTTTCAAAGTGCAGCAGCAGTAATCATCTACAGCCTGTAAAAGGCTGTAGCCCTCACGCGGGTTCATCCCAATGGATCATGAACTTCAAACAAAACGTTGAACTTCGCACATAAATCCAGAATAACTCTCAAGTTACGCCCCTATTCTTGAGAGGTTATGGGTCAAACCACTAGGTTACCATAGTAACCTTGATTGATGCATAGATCAATCAAGACATTACTCGGAGTATCAATAGCCATCGGCAACTTTCCCGTTTTGGTCGTGATTTTTTCTATTCCTTTGAAATCGATGTAGGCATATTGGTATGAAAGCAGTTAACTTCCTTTGGTATTAAATATAAAAAATCAACACGAACATTACAAATAGCTAACTGTACTATTCCACAAATTAAAACATTCGTAATAATTCGAATTCTAATAGTATTATTCTACTTTGCATATTAGATCTAACTAACATAGGGTTTTAACAACAGCTTAAAGGGCTGTTTCACCATCCATTGATTAGTGTTAACTGACAACGGTTAAATGTGATGCCGTCTCTATTTGCTTTGTTTGAATAGACGGAGACGGCATCACATTTAACAGTCAGTTAACACTAATCAATGGGTGGTGAAACAGCCCCTAAATCGTGTATTTTTTTTTTAATATTTTTGCACAGTTGTCATTTCGAGGTTATTTCTACGCCCTAAAAATCCACCATTTACAAACACCGTGTTGGCTGTTTTGGGATTTCCATCGTAAATAAAAAAAAAACTTTAATCCCTAGAGAATAAAAAGGAGCTTTAGTCCCGATATACAGAGACTAAAGTAACATTTTAAGAGCATGAGACGTGAAAACACTATTTAAGCAACTGTAAGAAAAAAGTTACAAAAATATAATTATTAAATAAATAAATAAAATAAATAAAAAGACATTTATTGCCACAAAAAAATATATACAATGAACACAAAACAACAACAAAAAAACAACAAAACAAAAAACACAACAACAAAAAAACACAGGACAAAACAAAAACAAAACAACAGACAGAACTAAAGAAACAAGAAGAAGAAGAAGAAGAAGAAGAAGAAGAAGAAGGAGAAGAAGGACAGTTTTTTTTTCATTCCTTTTCAGTGCAGTGTGAGGAAATTTTTTACGCTACTAGTCGTATTACTCGTATGTCACAAGGTTGAAAGAGTCTGCACGAATATTATTTTACGGTGCTTAAAAGGATTACTGGAAATTCCACCGTGCAGAAAATACTCCCATTGTTCTCATTTTAAACACGCATGTTTCAATAGCTACTATTTATTTATAGTTATTTGGTAAGAATAATCAGTCGCTTTTTTAGCGATTAGTATATGCAGTAATTGACGTACAAATCTTTTTAGACTTCATGAATCTAGATTGTCTCCCTCACAGTCCATCGAGGTACCTATACTCTTTTAGCCTCTCAATCCCCGCCCATCGTTTCCACCTACGTGGTCAAATAAACGTATCCATACTGTGATCTATTTTTACCAAATTTGACCCCCCGCCCCTTTTGTGGTTTATGACCACCCGTAATATTTTATATGTCAAGACCCCTCTTCCCTTCTTCTCCTTCCTCCCAAACAGAAAGTTATAAAATCTTAGTCAGTTTTAATCAGCTGGCGTCCCGACATAACGTCAGAATTGCCGCTTTCGGTTAACCACTGCACTTTAATTTGTATATTACCGAACGTGGTGGTTTGAAAAACCCCCTCTCAACCCTGAACGGGTCACGTAATCCTTACTACGTAGGTACGTACGCAATGTGGTTATGGTCTTCAAGCCAGTGATGACTTCTGCGCCCTAGGTACAAAAGTATTCGCTGATGTGATAGAAACTAAAATGGGGAAAACTGGTTTAAAGGTCAAGATTCACTTTGAGCCGCTGGGCCAATGAGTAAGTAGTGAGTAGGTAAATAAGTAATTGACATAGATTCATCGCATACGCCGTACGAGAAATATAAACGAACCTTACCTAACCAAAAACTACAAACAATATATTTCTATTAAATATCTCTTTTGTCAACGTAATTAAGTACTTATTTAGTTTGTACCAAGCTTATATTCTTCAACCTTCGCATACATTAATAGAGATAAATAGCAACTATCTGAAATATTGTATTAATGCTTCCAAATTAAAAGCCATTAAATTAAACTCCATCATTATTCACACACCTCAACAGCGCACATTACGCATACTAACACGAGTAATTGTTATTTATTGCCAAATGGGCCATGCTATTACGTCCTATCAAATAGATTCAGGATTATCAATCCAACAAGGACTTTAATCTCTGGATATCTGAAAGCCCTCGTTGCCGTTATTGTTATATTTCAGTTTTATGGAGTTGGTCAAACGAGCGGCTATTGTGCTGTTTAAGACTGGATAGCCATCGATTTAAAGGCCACATTGTGCTGTTAACGTCAACAATTTGCAGCCGGAGCTCCCATAACATGGAAAAACGACTTCGAAATATGATTGCAGCGCTCTGTAGGTTTACTGTAAAGCTTGATTCGTTGGTACGAACAATAGCAATTTTTTATTTTTACGCTCACTAGTAGAACACTGGCCGACTATTTTCTAAAACGTTTTAACGGTCCGATTTTTCTTCTCGTTTTTGTCATAAATTCTGTAGTCTTGAACTTTTCTGTGGCTTTTTAGCATAAATATCGACTTCTTCGTATAAAAGCCCTGTAAAATCGACACTAACAACAATGTTTATATTTTCAACAATGCATTTTGTGCGGAGTTTCATTGATACCTTTGATATAATCGCTTTCTTCGAGCTCGCAAAGTTTTCTTTTAATAAAATAAGTTGTTTACTAAATGAAACTATGTTTATATAAAAAATACTCTCCCATGGAATGGGTTGCTCTCATATAATAGGCCAATGATGTTATCCTGTCCATAACCGTGATATTTAATAAATTATTTATATTCCATGATACCAGGAAAAGTATGGCTGTATTTTCGCAATATTCACAGGGTGCTGTAGCATAGCTACTTTGAATAAATTTAGGTAATACCAGCCCATCGACATTGTCGGGCGGGTGCTGATGTTGCCAGCCTGAAACATGCAAATGAAGACATGACGTCGACATCGGATGTTTATGCTCGGCTCGGCTCGGGAGAGCCCAGATGTTAACACTAGTGTCGTGTTATCGCCCTCGCCACCATCTTAAACGCGTTTTACGTAACGTCGAGCACTTGATAGCTATCTACATAAATTTGCGGTTATTTGTAGTCTCATAACAGCGTAATTTGCGGGAACAACGTTTAAGTGCTCGCGCTCCTATTCGTTTGATGTTTGTGTAATAATATTAAGCGCGTACGTGTTTAATGGTGCAGGAAATATTTTGATTATGTTATTGAATAGCCATAAAATGTGTTTTCATTATATTTATTTTCATAACCTTTCATACCCTTAATACAATCGCGTGCTCGGAACACAAATGAGATGTTTTAATGAGCATATGTTCGTAGCGCTCGTGAGGGATCAGTTACCATTGGGGTTAGGAATAGGAATGCTTTCATTTATTCTCTCTTACTCAATGGTTGAGTTCAAATTCTATTCTACAGCATTTTGTTTTATTCAACACTCTTTTGTCAATTTTAGGTTTAGGTGACGTGACATGGATTTTAGTTCGTTTCTCATTGAGATTATTGAGTAGAGTATTACCATCTTATAGGTACCTACCCGTAGTTAGGTAGGTACTACCATTATTTAATGGGGAATTGGGGAGGTCTATACCACGTCTAAGAGCACGTACGACATTTTTTTATTTAAATCAAGTAGTAAGTAAATAATGTGAAACGTCCTAATATTTAAAAATTACAAATCACGAACCTTTATCGCTTTAAACCTTTTTCAGTCGATATTTTAGCGACGCTGTGTCAGCCACAGTTGTGAGATAAAATATCGGGAAATAAATATTTCCACCCTCGATCCTGAACAAAGAGCGGCTTAATAATAATGTATTACAACAGTGCATTTCGTAAATACGCTATGAATTTATAAAAAAAAGTTGAAACTTACTTTGATTACGATAAAAAAAAAGTTTTTTAGGTTCAACCGAATTTTATTAAAGTATCTGAGTATCAGATCTACAAATTAACTATAATTTCCCCAACATGCTTGAAGCCTGTTTTTAAATTTATCCATCCCTTTTGAGTCAACCTGGTAGTATTTGCAACTATTTACAAGCACTGATTTCATGCCCATAACTCCTAACTTTTCTCAAAGAAGAGAAGAGACTTCTAATCAGCAATAGCGCTTGCACCGTACGAACCATTAAGCCTTTGTCTTAAAGTGTAATTAAGCCGAATGGTTCGTAATGCCCACGCGCACCATTAAGCGCTCCCCTCTCTCCACTTCCATTTCGCCGTGAAATAAGTGGCAGAGGCTAGCAATTTGTCTCATTGATCCCTTTGCATACGTCTCAGTCAATGCGCGCGGGCGACGCAGCTTTAGGTAATCTCATAACCATTCGACCATATCCAATGAGATTGCATAGCACCATCCTCTTCATACGTGCTGATCACATCGCAAGCAAGACTGAGATAGCGTTATTTCCACGTACGATAGTGCTGGCTGCGAGTGATTGTGAATCGGACAGGTCCCTGCTGAAACAGATTTACGACGATTTCGTACAACTGGGCAACAGAGTGAGGGAGAGTATTGGCGTCGAATTACGTAAATAATGATCAATTTATTCACTGTCACGTATTTTAACCCCGGCAAAAAAAGATAAAGTTAGGGCGTAAGACGGTAATAAAATAAAATATAAATGTCGACCTACATAATAATTATACTGACGAGAAAAAAACGGGTCAGTTTTCGTACGGGAACTCACTGCTTATTATTTAAAATAGCATTTACTCGGCTTTGCTCGCATGAATCATTAGGAATGACAGTTGAATTGAAAGTCCGAGATTTTTCAAAATTCACAACCACGACTAAATAGTTGAGGAATTCCCGTGGGAAGGTGTGGTCTGCATTTCACACGACACGCACACGAAACTTCCGCATTTATAATATTAGTAGGCTTAAAGTATACCTCGGGCATCCCGCTGTAAACCGTATATTAGTGTGGAGCACTTGTAAACTTTACCTCATTAAAAGAGCATCAGCAAGGTGTGCTACCGACGCCGTTGCATGCCAACAGTGAACTACTGTTCCGGTTAAAAGTCATGATGTAATCCAAAGTAATAAAATATTAGATATACTAAAAGACAAATAAACTGCAGTTTTTAATCGCACAGAAATAAAAAGGAAAACATGTTAGAAGAAGTCATCTACGTGTTATACTTTTTTAATTAATTCAGATTCACGGAATTTACAAAAATTGGTCACTCTATCCACCCTATTGTATAAGTTTATGGGCAATATGGGGATCTAAATACAGGTTTGAATTTAATTATCGGCATTTAAAGTATTGAAATATTATAAGAAAACTCCATAAAACCAAAAAATCCTAATGTTCTCGCATAAATTATAATTCCCAGGTGTGTCGGGTTTGGATCCATGAAACTTGTCAAAAAGTCATGCGAAATGGTTTGGTATACACAAATGTACAACGCTGGTTCTAAAAACTTAAAAAAAAATGTTTTAAAGTAAAATGCATAAAAACAATTCTTTCAATAAAAAAAAACAGAAAAGTGTGTAGGTGGGTAGGAATATTTTTTCTTTTAATTTATTTTATAGTTCTCTGAAAAAAAATGGCCGTTACTTGACTTGGACGTGATTTTATTTTATCGGAAAACCACTATAGTGGAGGAAGTATCCCTACGTTGTATAGTTCTGTATTAAACTAACGTAAATCAAATGTGATCCTTACTACTGACAAAACATCTTGTTACTTGTAAGACTCAATCCGAGCTTAAACGACGCGAATACGTATGATTAGTGTACAAACTCGGTATTTCATGCCGCCGCCGAGCACGCGAAGCTCTCGTTAGCCAAACAATTCAACCCTAAATAATAAATATATTACACGCACAAAAAAACTACGGCAAATGGTACTAGGTAATTTTTCTTGGATTGTTAATATTTTAATAGGTGTTAATGACTTCCTGTGCAGTGTTATTGTCTAAATTAATAAATCGTTTTGAATTATCAGTCTGAAGTTTGGAAAACAATGGCTTTTCGTCCTCACTATCTCGAAAAGGCTTTCTCCGTCCATAATCTGCGTGGTTCTTAAAATATAACACAACCAGTAAGATAATTTAACCGGAACCGTGTAAGTTTCGGCGTGTATAATAATTGCCTAATATATAAGCAATAACGAGGGGGGTTGGATATCCAACTTTAGCTTAATTTTTCTAAATAGTCTTGTAACAATACAAGTTGCTAAAATAATTGCGTTGATGAGAAAAATCGAATCGAAATGTCTTACCACATTTGGGGTTTTTGAACTCATTATTCACGATGAACTCAAAAGCTGTCGGTTAAGTATTTCATTAGGTACTTTACATAGTAAGTATCTAAATACTTAGCTTGTGTTTCTAAGCCATTGCACTTGAAATTAAATCCTTCTCATATCTCATAGTTAAGTCTTGTCATGCCCTTCCGATAATGTAATTACGGCCACTTTGGCCGCAGCTATCTTAACTGCGTCGTTTAAGATAAATTCTTATTAGAGGGGTATAGTCGCTCCGTGTTATTCAGCTGTTCAATATTTAACAAGCAAAAATTATGGCGTGATGTTAAAATATGTTATTATTTAATTATTTATAACTATTTTGCTTCACTGTGATATGCAAAGAAACTTTATGACTTGACAGAATACAAATAATAGTATTTTTTTTTTAGAATGAATTGCCAGAATTCAAAGTTATAATAGGCATTTGTTATGTCATTATATCGTTGAGGTCTAAAATTTCAGTTTTTTCAAAAGCGTTGATAGTATAAAAAATAGGCACATAAAAGAAAGAGCCCTTTTCGACTAACTTATGGCATAAATATTTTATTTTGTTTTAAGAAAATTGTTTTTATCACTCTATTTCCCTACTTATATAGCACGGTAAGTCGATTATTTACATTTGCAGCCAACCTGCAAAAGTAAATGCTTAACTTGGACCAACAAATTTCAGCATCAATTCAAACGGTTATTATTCTAAATTCTAGCATGTAACCAAACCAAAACAGCATTAAACACATTAAAATAGCAACAATTCAGCACGCGTCGCTTGCAAGGCTGAAATGGGAACCGCTACCAATCGTAAAGGTTTAAATTTAATGGACGCTGGCTCCATAACACTGGCTGTTTTCAATTTATGCGCCAAAACATGCTCCCGACTAATGCCAGAAATATCACGCGTGTTCATGACCGATCACCTATAAATCTAAAGATGCGCAAACGCGCAATGTGGGTAATGACATGCACGATTTTAAATTAAATAACTAACATAGATATTACTAGCTGTGCCCGTGACTTCGTCCGAGTGGACTTGCATTTATGTCAGCTTGGTTGACTTATAACCTTACCAACAAAAATTTGGAAAACCTAGACTTTGTCACTTCAAAGTTCAATATCTCAAAAACGGCTTAACCGATTTTAGGATATTGAACTTTTATCTAAAAATTATCTCTAAAAACCTGCATTTAAATAAAAAAATTGCATTCAAATAGGTTTACCCGTTCAAGAGCTACGATGCAACAGACACACATAGCGGTTAAACTTATAACACCCCTTTTTCGCGTCAGGGGTACGCAACGTGTCTTGTTTGTTCGTTCCATTATCGTCATATATTCTTTATTTTTTTAAGAACTCATTTCAACTCGGAACATTTTTTTGTATCCAAAAAATAAAAAAGTACTATATTAACAAGTTTATTTTTGGTTTTGACTGCAGGAATCGGTACCTAAGTAATGTTAGCATTAGTCTATCTAGCCTATTTGCGGTTTTATCTCATTTGGCGTATTTGGCCTTTCTGCCGCATGACAGAAGCGGTGGCATTCAACAGTTTTGTTGTTACCTGTGATCACCACTTACAGGACACCCCTCTGTTAGTGCCAGCTCTCTATGTAGAGCCACGTAGAGCCAGCGGTCGGCGATGTAGGACGCACATGAAGTAAATGCGAGGTGGCCGATGAAACCGTCCAGGATGAAGTGTTTCTACCAGCTTTTGATAAACAAACAAGGATATAATATTCTACAATTAATTGCTGCATTGATTTATTCAATAATCATGTAGATACATTATATTCGTCGCAAAATAATTTTTAACTTGTACTTAGGTAAGTATAACATTTTCACGGGCTATGCGTTTTAAGCCTTTCGTGTTCTGGATACCGCGAAAATGAGTGAACATTAATCTCTGATATGTTGTAGGTAAATCCACCCTAAATCGGATAAAGTTCTTTTTGGGCCCAAATTTGTTGTTTATACGGGACGCATCACAAGGATTTCATTTTCCCACTCTTCGACGTTACACCCTCGCTAATTACCTAAACCGCAATATAATTATTCTGCGATTTCGGTGGGATAAAACAATTTAACGAGATTAATAATTAATTAATCATTGACAAATCCATTTAATCATTTGCTTTGTGCCCTCCTGGCCGCTACGGTCTGGGATTAAACGAATTAATATAAAGGTAAAGCTCAGCTTTTTTTGTTAAATTTAAATCGCTTGGGCTTTGATTAAAATCTGATTGGCTGTGAAGCCATGGAGCTGACACAATTAACACGCGTACCAGATTATCATGCAAGTCGCATACACTGTAAGTAGTTTCATAAGCAAAATGAATTCTAAATATTTAGGCTCAATTATTTTTAATTCAATAAAATCTAGGAAAGAGAATACCATACAGTCGAACATATAAAGTCGTCCTTTTTTAAGTTTGTTAAAAATGGAAGGCACCTCGACTGTGAAACATCAGCGTTGATTCATAAAGGTATTATGACTAGGTAGACATGGTAGGTATGGTAGGTAGGTATTTATGACTGGCCAAGTAGTGACACTTGGTATAGTCCAGTCCAAAGTAGCTTATTCCGCTTACAAGCTTTTATAGAAAAACAGACATCTTGATGAATGTGATGATGATGAATGGTGATGTTATTTACCTCATTAACAGGATGTTTCAGGATATTTTTACGCATTTGCTACGTGTTTCCCTAATTTTCTCCAAATAGAAACATGCACTATTTTAATATTATATATTTAAATGTATTCCTAGAGCCAAGTATCCGCTGTAAATACTACGAGTACTTACAGGCATCTAGGCCTCTAGGTTGGCAACGCATCCTACCCCTGGTGTTGCAGATGTTTATGGGCGGTGGTGACCTCTTACCACCAGGAGATCCACTTGCTCGTTTGCCTTCCAGTCGTATAAAAAAATCATTCATGCCTGATTTGTAAACAATAATAAGTTAATAAGTAATTAAAGCGTCTTATTATATAGCTACAAACATGTAACCAAGTCTGTTTATCTAACAAGAAGCACTCCGATATTCTTTATTTTTTCTATTTTATGTATATCAAGTTACGTTACACAAAGATATATACCGAATTAATTGAAGTTTGAATAATAAAAGCAAGACCTCAGGACATTGTGCGAGGAACAACCATGTGGGAAGACTGTGCGGTTCCATGGACAGGTTATAATATTCATAGTGTTGTTTTAGGACTACGACAACATGAGAACTGAGCTCCGACAAAACATTAATTGAAACAGAGCAACTTTTGTTTCCTATTTCTCCTTGAAAATACAAAGGCATAGTATAGAATTATAGAAATACAAAAGATTACATAAATACTCATATACACAATGTTTTTATTTCTATTGATAGATTTCCTGTTGGACAGCTTTAAAATAATAGGTACTTTTGATCGCGTATATCTATGATAGGTAAGATAATCTATCCAGACACGCGGTAGCGTGTCAAGCCAAGTTCAAGCTATAACAGAACTGGCGAGCAGCACCGCCATGTGTAATTTAACCCGAAATATTTAGAGCCACTTTTGACCCCCTCATAACTCAAAAACTATTTCACATAAACATGTCAAATTTGGCTTATTTATTGAGACTCGTAATATACATATGTTCTTCAAATTTTATACACACCTCAAACGGTTATTTAGATATTAACATTGAAAAATCGTCTTTTTTTATCCCTGGCTCACCCATAGATCAAAATTCTAACCCAGTTCCAGATGATCTAGAAAGTTCGAATTTGTCGTCCAGGTAGGCTACTTGGCTAGTTTTCATATACGAATTATAAATTATAGCCTTCGCAATTTGTAAAGCTGTAAGTTCTTATTTTATTCTTCCGAAAATTTGGCTTGCTGGTAGAAACTAGCCATCGAACATAGGGCTCTACCATGACTGTTTTGTATTAGTATATTATGAGAACTAGGCAAGTCAGACCTTCAATGTAAGTATAAGTTATGAGAAGAAATTATATTTTAAGTCGTTATGAAATATTTTTATGTTGTTAAAATAGAGTTACAATGCTACATATACACACTCGTTGAACTTATAAGTTTGAAAAATCCATTAAAAGAATTAAAGACGCTTGTTTGATAGATCACTTAATAGAAGATGAAGTTAACACAAGTTGATGTTATTACTGCCTACCTAGTTGACATAATTTGTTTGCAGAAGCGTGAAACAGCTAATACGCGCGTTGCTCAGCTGCCGTAAGCACGTTCAGTAAACTGTACTCCGCTAATCGAATCGACCTATAACTTGCGAGGCGCGTCTCGTAAATACGGTCCACTTTACTATCCCGTATCAGATTTAACAACGCTGTAACCTTCTCCAATAAGCGCATCGCTTGAATTTAAAATCACATAGGTACTTCAACACGCAATTAAAACACTCGTGCCCCCTGATGATCACTAAAACTTACTCTAAAAGTTACTATAAAGTTTCGTATGAATGCTTCTGCACTATGAAAACGAATGTAAGCAGCCCGTGATATGAGCTCGTTCTATATAGTATTTAAAAAAAAAAGTGCTAGTTAAGGTAAGCGTCCGAGTGCTCGACACGCTAAAGCCCAAAAGATGGCACCCCGCTGTCACCTCTATTGCTAATAACATTAAAATAAAAGATGGCAACTATATATATTGGGACAGTAACGAGCACTTGTACATTTACCTTATCTACAACGTATTTGAGGTTATCAAAGCAATCTATATCTATAAAAAAGGAAACTGACTGGCTGACTAATGATCACTAAAAATTACTCTACAGTTTTGAGTAATATTTAGTAATCATTAGGCACTAGGCAGCCAGTCCGTTACTTCACTAGTCTAAAGAGCAATCAAAAAGGTTCATGTGAACGCTGCTGCAATGTGAAAACGTATGCATACGGCCGCGTGATATGACAGCTCGTTGTGCGTAGTGTTTTATGAAATTTTATGCCTTTGACTGGTCCCTGTCAGTTGCTGCTTTAATTGAATCGCGCGTCAGAGCCGTGATATACGAGAGGCGAGCCGCGTCCGCGCCGGCGGCCGGCCGCCAAGCGGCGAACCCAGACCGGACAATTAATCCCGCATAAACAATTTATTCGAAGACCGTTTTATATTCGATAAATTCGACGCATCAGACACTGAAACTGTCACAGTTTTTATTATCATTTAAAACAACGACAGCTTAATTACAATCAAGTCTTAATGTTTTACGATTCAATATCGATATACGCCCTGAGGTAATGTGATTCAATTTAATAATAAGTGAAGCGATCGTCTCGTCCCCGTAAGCATGTTTGCGATTCAACGGAGTTTGTATCTGGTGTTGTTTCCCCAAAGGATCCGAAGTTACCCTAAGCTGAAGCGAACTCGATCATCAACTTTAACGACCTGCGAAGTTTAGACATTAAACTCTACTTTTACTTAGTTATCAATATTTTGATGACGCAACCGATGAGTCTCGATATTTTAGAACCAGCAAAGTTCTGATTTGTTAATTCAAACCTAACTTGAACTTTATTGAAGAGAAATCGATTTCTTCACCATCTGTAGGTAATATAGAGTTGTATTAAGTTCAAATATATATTATTATTTAGCAAAAATCCTTAACAATTTACTGCAATCTTTTGTTTTGCCACTCTATAACTATACAATCAACATGAAATCTCATGTGGCACACAGATATTATAGCTTTCTTGCACGTGGTGTCGTGGTAATTTACCATAAATAGCATTTTGTTATATTGCTCTTAATATACCTATACATTATTCTTTAACCTTACGCATAATATAATATTATCATTTCACTTACCTGGTCGAACATACCGAATATTATTTATATTCACATCAGAAAGCAGAAGACATTTGAAATATAAGAACAAAATAAACAAAATGTGTCTCGTTTTTATAACTCGGCAAATAAGTCATTGTCAGAGCTTGAGAGTTTATTCTCCATGATCGAGTCGTAAAAGCTCTACGCAAGTCGCGCGTTTTTATTGAAATCGGAATGTTTTATTGTTGTTGAAGCCGCCTCAATTTTATAAACGAGAAAACTGTTTTCATGTTCTAATCATTATTTATCAATCATTTTAATCGCTCCAGAAGAACATTTTACAATAGCATGTTTCTCAACTAAGTTAATGGTAGAACATCTATTCTATTGTGACCAAACTTCCATGAACAACATTAAGTAGATAAAATCATCCATTCGCTAGCAGAAGTTAACAATTCTAGATTTCATAAAATTAATATCTCGTGCCGCAGCGGGTAGGTAAACGAAACTTCGAAACGAGAAGGAACTTCCTGGAGACACGAAACTAGAAAATTTAATATTCCCGTGGCTTGTAGTTAGTATTACATGCAAGGAGTAAGTCGGACTCGACTTAGTGTGCATTAGCCTAGCAGCTCGCAAAACGAAGACACTAGGTCGTAGTCTTTTTAAATTTAATACGTCTTTATTTTAAGTAGGTACCTAGAGACACTACTCACAGTTTTAATTAGATTACCCACCTCTCGTGTGATCGCCTCTTATGTGAGATAGGTATTTCTCTAGCACCAGCTCCAGCGAAGGAGCTAGTAGTATAAAAAAGTGTAATTTTTAAAAGAGTTTAAAAGAGTGTGGCCTACTTACTGAATAAACTTTTTGATCTTGATTTTGATAGCTACCTATCTTATCTTCCACGCCAAAACAACGCAATTCAAGCACTGCTGCTTAGTGCCTATAACAGCAGTAGCTTTCCTGACAGACCTTGCGGAACCGCAGTAATTTCCGTCATCACGTTCCGTCATGCCGCCCGGGCCTCTGGCTAATTGCAGGCTACTAGTTTATTTATTTACGTGCTTACATTAAAATATGTACTCGATTTTAAATGTAAAAAGGGGCTTTTAAGTTCCATGAATAATAACATAGTAGGGACCGCAACGTAATGGCAAAAGTTAGGTTGCGTTAAATAGCAAGAAACAAAATGTAGCGTTCTTATATGAACAGTAAATAATACTGAGACACGATTATTAAAAATATCATAATATTTTTTTCATTATATTTAAAGGTAAATAAATAAAAGCTTACCTTTCACAGCAGAATCGATTATTTCAACATGGCGTAACGTTAGCGGCACTGGTTCCGCGACTAAGTCCAGCTGTGGGCGGCCAGCATCCTGCTTCTGTTCCGTCAGAAATATGGCGTAAGATCTTAGGCGGAGCAGAGGACACTTGAATGCGCGAAAACTTTCCACCCAAATTGTAGCGCCACTAAAACGCAGATCCTTCGCAGCACCAAACTTAACCACAACACCTACATCGTTCAAGTCACCCTTTAAAACACGACGGATAGTCACTTTATACGTTCTCGAGTCATTATTGCCAATGTTCACTCCATAAACCCTACCCGTAAAAACATATTTCGACAGCAAAGTAACGCGTTTCAAAAAAACCTTACTGTAAACAGTACTACAGTTAAACGAGGCGAATCGTTGGCGTCTGTGAAGCACTCTTGCACGGCGCCCCGATAATTGCGCGTCCATATTGACGGTGCCAAATATGAGGGCCAACAACACGAACACTGCGACAGCCCGCATTTCGGATAAATAAACAATTACGACATGCAGTTCACTGGGTCATGGCACTGGCGGTCTTTTTCAGGTGAGCGTTTCCGCTATCACAAAAAGAGTAAACGCTAAGAGATCGTTCAGAGCGTGCGCACGAGCGCGACTCGCGCCGCAGGCTGCGCGGCGCGCCCGGCTAGCACCCACTCACTCCAGATCGTTCACCAACCCCACATATTTCCATACTGATTGGTCTCGCGTAAATAACACCACGCACCTTGTAATAGAACACCCGGCGATTGGATGCGACGTTTATCGCCAACACCATCTTGATTTGTCGCGGAACAAACTAATGCTTCCTTTTCCAGGTCTTTATAGAACGACCATTCGTTACCCAAATGTCTCTATAAACGTAATGTAGTACAAAAGATGCCAATAAATAAAGCACCGCAGGTTCTATATTTTATAGACACGTTACGCTTCGTATCTACGACGCAGCGGCGAGTATCTTTTCATCGCAAGAATAATAAACAATTGAGTATATCGCTGTCTACATCGATATTTACATCACATTAAAAATATTCTTATTTATAGGCTATTCTTCAGAGTTTATTTACTTGTATATACCTCAACGTTTATATTTCACACTTCAAGCTTCAACCGATAGTTACGATACTTGCTTTGAGGTAGTCTGCTTTGGTTTTCAAGTGAAAAATCTTTGTGCGATAGTTCTGGCAATATAACTTGAGTGCTGTAACAGTTGTCATTTCCATATTATTTTACCAAAAACCACAAATTACTCGTACGTATCGGAATCACAGCTATCACGGGATGTTCAACCAATATTGTCTGCACTATACCGAATAATCTTCTAATCTAACAGGTAAAACATTAAATGGGAATACAATTTTCCCGATTATCGTTCTCACTCAAGCATTAAAATCATAATCATAACCTATTGCAGATTCACGCTCACGCTCCGCGCAGTAATTTTCACGGTACCCAAGACGAACGTAAAGCTGATTGAATGTGCTTGATTATGGGTACGAGCAGGGAAAGTACCTGACACGTGAGCAATTAGGGGTTAACATGTTAACCCACTGTAGGATCAGATAAATTGGTAAGTAATATAGAAAGTTATCACGTTGAATGCGTAAACTTCGACAATCTAGCTTCAGTAGTTTCATTAAATCAGTAGATCTAACTAATTCTACCCACGGGATGTTTCCAAATCTAAACTAAGCAGTTATGAACTTCTATTAAGCGTGATAAAATTTTCCTTTTCATGCATAAGTTAAATCTTATTTGGTACTTAAGCCACAAACCGTTTTCTAAAGAATTTAGTAGTAGCATTAAGAAAGTGCTTTGACCAGCGAGGAAGGAAGGACACGGGGTTTTCTTTTTCCCTACCTACGTGTAAAATGCGAGTCTTATTATGATAGTCCACGATGCTTTAAGAGAAAATTATGTAGCAAGAGGAAAAGGTTACGGCCCGTGAATAACACGGAAACGTTACCGGGAATAATTATCGCATCGCGAGCGACATCAAAAATCAATTTATTTCTTGTCGACTGCGCCACGCCGCTTTCTGCCGTTTTTGCAGAGAAACAAATATTTCTGCGAAATGCAATTTGTAATAGTCAATTACTGAGATTTGCTTATCCTTAGTAGGCTGGAAAGTTTCAATACGCTTAATTATGCGCTTGTAAGCAATTTGCTAACTGATATTATGATTAGGTTAGGTACTTGCATGGAAAAAGGGTTTCGAAGCAAATTTTTCACAGAATACTCCATTGGCACATTCTTGGACCGAGGGCAGGCTATAAATTAGGACTATCTGTTTCCGCGCCCAGCCAGTACGACACCTGGGACTGGAATCCGGTACTGATTCGGTGCAATTTTACAAGGATTTACTATTAGCGTTATTGATCAGGAATATAATTCAACTCGCCCGCGTGAATTTGACGTTGAAATATTGGTTTTAAATTTGGTTAAAAAATAAAGCAACTTTGTTTTTGTTCCGGCGGCGCAACGTCAACATCAGTGTGTGTGTGATGTTAACGTAAGCGTCAAATAATTAAAATTCATGGTTACAAAGGCGTCCTAGTGGAGTTGCAATTAATATGAAAATCTCTGGGCAATATTTATGACACTGACACAAGCGAAATTATAGCAGAGTTTAATATTTACTGACGGCCGTATTTTACGGACGAGGGGATTACGTGCGAAAATAAACGTAAGCTGCGTTATCCAAATTTAATGGTTGTTATTTGACACTTGATCATTCGCCGGCCGAACGACTCATTTCCAGCGGCGCAGTAACAACCTCGGTTTATTATTGCTGACAGGTAGGCCAGCGAGCGCCGTTTATTTACTCTTATACGATCTTCTAAGTAGCCACGCCGCTCGGTAGGAACTTCACAGTAAAGCTTCTTGTAAATAAATAAGGACAGGTACATTAATGTCGAGTGGAAAGCCGTATCCGCGCACACCTGCAAAGCATTCGGTTCGGCTTATTTAAAATTTGTCAGCACCCCGGGACAATCGGGCTGAAATAAATCCGGAATCCATAATACATTCCGTCAGTGCATCGCAAACGAGCTCGCGGGAGCGGGCCGGGCCCCACTCGCCGGGTACAATACGTACTGCCTACAGCGGGATAATTTCCGACATGTTTGCAGCGATTAGTTTCACAACTGCCACCCGGCCGCGGCTGCGTGAAATATGACCGCACCTACGTTTACGTTTTCAAATAATCCTCTGTGCTCGCGAATTATAACCCGTGAATACATAAAAGGCCGCGCGCGGCGGGCTGTAATTCCGAGAGGGAAGAGCCGTAAATAATTGTCGTGGCTTTAGCGTTAATTCCTCACCAAGAGTGAATCTATGAGATGACTTTTGGGTATGTATGCCATGAAAGTGTCTGCCATGTTTTGTATTTCGAATGATACAAAACACACATAAAAACGTGAACATATTCATGAAAATAAAATTGATATTGTGAAATTAAGTTACTTAGGTAAATGTAGAAAAGAAATGAGACCCACTTACGAAAAATTACAAGTGCTTTTTAATAAGAATAATATCGAATCAAAGAGGATTTTCAGGTTCCCAGCGGGCATCAAGGACTACCAAGTCAAATTAAATTAAATTACGATTTTATTGAGCATTTGAGTGTCTATTGTTTAAGAATTAAATGGATTTATCTTCATTTCGAAACGGGAACCTACTTTAATTACGGCAAAGTAGGTAAGTAGGTACACACGTAGTGCTTGTAAATGTACCAACAAGACGGGGGGAGGGGCTGCGTCAGCGCCGGGGGGCTACATTACGAGATTCGAAAATCGAAATTCGTATCATACCGTCCCTCTCACTCTCGTATTAAATAATATTTTAGCGTCAGCGCGACGGCAAGATACGAAGTTCGAATTTTGCACTTCGTATTACGAGTATAGAGCCTGTCTCCGGATCCTAGGATGTTACAGCGGTAATTAAACATTCCACCGCCGCTCTTGATATTTAACCCGTTTGAAAATTCTAACAATGTCGCCTAGTAGGCGTTTCCTATGAAAATATCCCGCAGTAAACAACACGTTATATGCACGCACGAAGCTATACCGAACGCTTTCATGTTAAACGCTAAATTCCGTTTACTTGTAAACACTCTACAGTAGTCATAATGCTAATTTGATTTCCTGTGATTATAATAACTGTGTCTATAAAGTCTGCGAAGGAAATCTACAGGTTAGATACGAATGAGATGGGTGCAATAAAAACATTAGCTGATGATTCTAATGCTGTTACAAAACGGAAATAATGATCATATTATGTTCATGGTGCTCACGGCGGTCGTGAGATTGCCATTAAAGTACCGGCTTAGGGAATAATCTACGGGGTTCCCTTAAAATCATGAACTCGAAAAGAGTTTTGGTTACGTACATATTACTGCTTTGTAAAAAAAAATAGATTCATCATTACCTATCAACAAATTACTTAGGTACCTACAGATTTCGATATTAACGTTTTTTATCGTACCTTACCATTAATTCTCACACTTACTGTGCTTTCATTCGTTTTAATCGTTGTTATTTAAAGTCATCTTTGTAGGTAATAATGCGTCCGTGCCCTAGACTTACCTAATAATTATAATAGAGATTTTCCCACAATACAAGGAAATAGGTAAAGCAATGTGCAGATAAGCCCGTAATCGCGACACCACGCCAGGCCTCAGTAACACCTCTTATAAACTTCCCTTTGTTACACTCGACCGTTCCCGTAATTCGACCCATGACACCGACCCTTACCTTTTGCAAACCAAAGATACGCCTACTTATTGTTTTCAAGCTCGTTTGAAAATTACTTTAGCAGCATGCCAAATACTTTGTTGCGAGTCTAGATAAAACTATAGGCGATTAACTAACCTAACTTACTTGAGGGCAGAACTAGAGTGGAAAACGGCATTCTGATCCGTTCTGAGTAGGTCTCAAGGACTAGAGGTGTTGAATTTAGTAAAGTTGGTAAAGTGGTAGGTGACTGTCTTGGATATTTTATGTACGCTTCTGTTTATTTATTCTGGGTACTTTGACTAATTAATAAAAACTTATAAGTATTTTATTATAAATTTTCTATTTTATTATGAAGTATAAACGAAGAGGAGATGGCGAGATGACTTAGACGCATATCAAATAGACTAGCAGGAGCATGCTCTCGATAGGGACGAGTGACGGAAAGAAGGGGAGGCCTTTGCCCAGCAGTGGGACACTTTAACAGGCTAATAAAAAAAATAAAAATAAAAATTATAAACGTTCAATAAAAATAATATTCAAGGTAGGTACACAACTATTCTCTGAATCATTTATCATACTATCAAATTAGCAAACTAAGTATATGATTTTGATCATGAAACTACCGTGAGACTCACTCATATTAAATTATATTGACCGGATTACTCACGTATTAAATCGAGTTTAGCTCGACATGTTTGCGCATGGGTGCGCGTGTTGCGGCAGCCGCCGAGTCGCGTGCTCCAGTGATGAAGGGTTTCGAAATAACCCGAAACATGTCGAGCTAAACTCGATTTAATACGTGAGTAATCCGGTCAATATAATTTAATATAAGTATATGATTATGTATTTTAAAGTGCAATTAGATATTATTACGAAACAATTGAAGCTTAAGTTAGCTTGAGCTATAGCCGAGCTGATGCTTGAAGTAAATCTAAAGTTCAATATAGAATAAGTAACACCAGATATACTTAGGTATACCTCCATTTCTACATAAGATGATATTGATCCGTGCCTCACATGTACCCTCATATTTCACTCATTCCGTCTTATTTCGTCATTGAAATTCGGCGCTCGCAGCAGACGGAATCGTAAAGCTAGTCCATTTCAGGAGCATCGGTTCGGCTCAGCGAACAAATCCGCCTATTATTTACTGTTTATGTGCATCCTGAAACGGCGAGCTCGCCGTCCTAGAAAATTAAGTCGGTGATAAACTGGTCATTTCAATTTGAGAATGATATCACATTTAATGATCGGACTAAAACGCATTTAGGATTATATTCTGGAACGACGATCGTTATGAATCATTCTCCAAATTCTTAATAGTTAAGTACAAACTGTAAATTACGATGTGACTTATAAAATACTTTACAAAACTAATCTGAAACAGAATATGGGTACAAAACTACTAACTCAACACCAGCACTTTATTAAGCCACTTGTGCTTCCGCCAATTTTCCCTCGATTTGAAATTCAAAATCTCACCGCACCCTAATTTTCATCTCATTTCGTTTAGAAAAAGTCCCGACGGTAACGACAAGCGTTCGCGAGCGATGTAGGGGAGCGATGTGAATGGTGGCTTTTAGCGATATTACTGGGTGGCAGGCGATTAAGCAAACGACTGTTATGACAAAATTAATGCCTCCAGCCTAAGTGAGTGCTCATGTGGCTGCAGACTCTACATGAGCAATGGCCTCATCTTTTCTTTCTGTCGTTGCGTACCTTATGATGGTAATGACGATTGCAGTGGTTAATGGATACATTACACTTTATTTTAGACGACAATAGCGAGCAAACATTCACATGAAAAAGTACCTACCTAATTATTTATACACCATTATTTAAACAGAGAGATTGAGGGTAAAGCATTACTTATAGCATTCGAATAGCAAAAAAGTTTATTACTGGGTAATTGAACTGACTTCAAAACTGTAATTTGTTTAATTAATAACTTAAAACGGAGGAATAACGTTTCATTAAAAAAAGTCACTGATGCAATGAAATGTACCGTGAATAGGCACCTATGTATTCAAAATAATAGTTTTTTGTGCAACAAAAGAGCAAGTTGTTTTTTGCTGCGAGTAGGTATTGATTTTGAATCGAGTAGTAGTAGCGAGTGATTCTAGCTTAGAATCATGAGAGCAGCGAGGGATGCAAACACACGAGATGCAATTTTTGGTCTTGTGTGGCACATACAATTTTTCACATCAGCAGCGAGAACATATTATGCTAATTATTAATTCATATGTAACATAAGAATAAAACCACATATACTCGTACCTATTCACCAGAAAGTTAAGAATGCCAGGCATTGATTGACAGCGCGTATAGAGCGTTGTTGCGGCTACCGCGCTATTGCAGTGCTTCCGCGATGTTCTTGGAGACCAACACGGCGGGATTTGCCGCCATCATGCGCGCGCGCTGCGCCTCCATGCTGCAGCGCGCGCGCGACAGCCGCAACACGCTCCTGCGCGCTGTCGTTGATCGCTGGGACTCGCCAGTGCTGGGCCGGTGGATCGGGCTCCATGCCCATAAATGACTATCTTTGTGTTCTGTTTTTTGTGTTCTTTTTTGATTTACGTGTATTAATTGTTTACCACTAACACTAGTTTTAAGTATGTACGAACTATACTAACAATAATATGGATCATTGGTCTGAAATAAAAATTTCTTATTATTATTATTATTATTGATCAAAAGCCTAACTAAATAGAGAGGTTTTGAATTCGGAACGAAAAAGTGTCCAGTAGGTACAATACAAATCTCATACTCATAATCATAACTATACCTAGATTTTCCTATTACGAATGAAATGTTGCAAGAGTTTGACCAAATAAAAACAATACGCCTTGAAAGAGTCATTTAGGCTGCTCTATATAAAAACTATTCATTGCAAATTATAAAAATAAATTGTAAAGGATTAAAATTGTATGTAGCCAATATAAGTCTGTGGTTGTATGTATGTCTTATCGTTGAAGTGATAACAGGACTTCTGATGTTTTTATTTGGTCAAACTCTTACATTTCGCTCGTGCTAGGAAAATATCTAGGTATAATCATAACATGCATTGTAATTTAAACTTAGAACTATTTGCAAAATATGTCAAAGTCGATTTACTTCTTTAGGGATGTAAGTAAATTAAAAAATCGAATGGTGCTCTTTTATATTCACGAACTTGTAAACAAGGAAGATGTAATGCGTAATACCTACTTACCTCCAAACCTCCATGCTGGCATAATGCTGCTGGCCAGTGCCGGCTGAATGTGTCAAAGCCTATGAGCGCGAGGCCGTTATAAAAAAACAAAAGACGGTTTGGCGCGATACATTTTCTTCTGCTCTGTTACAAATTGCGTATACATTTATAACGACTTTTTTTTCTCGCATTTTGTGATGAAAAGTAGTGTTCAACTCGAGTGTAAATGATCAATTACACCCGCGAACTATAGCGCGAAATAGCTTGGGTGTAATTGATCAGTTACAACCCTAGTTTATCAATCTACTATTAATAATGGAAAAAACCTCATCTTTGGGTCATTAAAAAGATTAGGTAAACAATAAACGTATAATTTATTAGAAATGTTAGTAAATTTTACAAAAAAATAATTGGATTATAATTATAAATATCAAATTATAGTTACTAATTCATTCAATTTGACATATATTTATTCCAACTGTAACTGAATTACTATTAAAAAAAAACAAGCGCAGCGGCTTTTGTGCAGCGAGATTGCATACATTATTAAAAGAGCGGGAATATTTATGATTTGGAAATATTGTGTGGTCATGTAATTTAATAGATATAGATATATAATATGTTTAATACCATAAATTGTCATGTAATTTCATAGATATAGATATCGCATGCTTAGTAGGTAATAAACAGTCTTAACTCAAAAATCGTTAATTTTGGCAAATCGAGTTTAAAGTTTAAGTAATTTAGCACTTCTCGTTTCCTTTAAATTATTTGATAGGATTTAATTTTGTTTACTATGTTTTTTATAATTCCTAACGTTGTATATAATGTCTACTTGCGCTTTTTTCTTTTAAACCAATTTATTTTTATATATGTAATAATATTGCTAAGGTTTAAAAAAAACATTGCATTGCTAAATCACTTTATTACTAAATGTAACAAAATGTAGTGAAATAATAAAAATAATAAATGATGCATGTCTTAATAGAACAACAAGTATTCAAGGATTCTTTTTGATAAAACGAGGCAATCCGAATTACATCACTTCATTTTGCGTTTGATTTTGTGCTAAAAAGAAGTAAATTCAAATATGCTTTTATTTGCTTAAAAGTTCTTCAAAATACTCTTGTTTTCCTTCTTGCAATAACGATCTATCTCCAAATGGCTCACGAAAGCCAACGTCTTGCTCGCAAGTCAGTCGGAACATGACTGAAGTTAGCTGCTTTAGCACCAAATTAAATTTGTAATTTTGTTCAAATTCAAATTCAAATTCAAAATTGTAATTTTGTAATTTTGTTGAAAGTAAAACGCACCAAGTAGTACTATCTCTTTATAATACCCGATTTAGGCTGGTTTAAGAAAGAGAGCCGATAGTGCTGTCAGATATAAGCCGTTTTAATACAATAACTAATTTTTCGCCAATTTTGAGTTAGTTCCGTTTATTACTAAGCATGCGATATATATGTTTAATACCATAAATTTAATTTAAGATTATAATCAAAACATTGATTATACTTTTTTCGTGTTGATAAAGTGAGAGATCAAAGTGAAATACAAATATTTGGAATTCAGAGAGTAGACCCGGCATTTTAAAAAATAAATTTAATAGTTACTTTGTCTCACGGAGTGATCAAAATGCGATTTTGCTGACTGATTTCTCATAGCAAAACCTGCCTGTTTGAGGTGCTGAGGAGAAAATTAATTTTTTCCACTATTTTTTAGAGGTCTTCGACTAATAGTTTTTGGGATATGTGGGGACAAACATAAATACGTACATACTACATACGTACACAGACATACAGTTATGAAACAACACTGACAACTTATCCAAAAATTTAACAATTCTGACAATATTCCGTGCAGGTGGAAACGGAACCCTTATAGTTTCGCCATGTCTGTCTGGCTGTCTGTCTATCCGTCCGTCGCTTTGGAAAAATTTGAAAAAAATCACGATGGTAGTAAGTTTATCAGACTTAGGTACAAGGATAACTTGATTTTTTCGTAATGGCTACGGAACCCTATGTTGGGCGTGTCCGACACGCTCTTGGCGGTTCTTTTTTGCTATTTGGACTACAGCTCAAAAGTCAAGTTTACAATTATATTATGATAATGGTTGATACTTTTACAAGCTTTATTTTACCTAACTACCTACGTATTTATGTATATACGGGTCTAATCTTGAAAGTTAAATTTGACCCACTAGTTACCAGTGGTCGGATTGACTCGAGATATGGCATACCGGTGGATGCGAAAAGCACAAGACCGGTCTGAGTGGAGAGCCTTGGGGGAGGCCTATGTCCAGCAGTGGACGTCTATCGGCTGACATGATGATGATGATGATGGCATACCTACTTATTTATGTAAATCTGGTGACAACACAATAATCTGGTAGTCCGGCCAGGATCGTCGTCGCGGTACAGAACTCCTCAATCCGAAATTTGGTACGGAAATGTAGTTTAGATGAAAATGCATTTGAAAACATTTTTAACAAAAACTTAATACATTATAAAGGACCTATTATCATGGTTTCATTATTGATAAGGAAAAACTGGTAAAAAATAAACTTTTTACGACTTGCTTTCAGTTGTTCGCCTACCAGTAGCGGAATAATGGCTTTAAATTTGAAGTCCTTGGCTTTTATGAAGTAGACAGCGATAAGAGGGATTATAAAGGAAAGAGGGGCCGAAATGTAGATAAGAAAATAATGGGCTGCCGACGACGATGAAAACTGAGCGAAACGACTAGAAATTTATCTGCTTAGTCTATTATTACATATCAACACAGCGCAAATTACAACTCGACTTGTCAAATGTAATAAAAGTTGGCGAGCCCGTTTCAACTCGTAAAACATTAAGTATGTTGAACTGTAAACCCCTTGAAATAGCCAACTTTAGCAATGACCTAATGTCACAAGATAAAGGACTTTATTCCCATCTCCGTTTTATTATACCTAAACTTCACTTTATGTAGCCCGGTTTAATACTAAAAATGCCAAAATCGCCATAGGTGTGCCTATAAATTTTGAGGTTTGCCCTCGATTTCCCTAGGATCTCATCATCAGATCTTGACTTGGTGACAATATATGGGACCACCTCAGAAGAGTACTCTTTCGAATAAAAAAATAATTTTGAAAATCGGTTCACAATTTACCGAGTAATCGGTGAACATACATAAAAAAATAGAACCTCCTCCTTTTTTGAAGTCGGTTAAAAATATAATTAAACTTGGAAGATTCCGTACACAATACGAAATACTTGGTAAAATAAACTTGATTTTTTTCGTAATGGCTACGGAATCCTACCTTTGGCGTGCCCGACACGCTCTTGCCCGGTTTTTCATCTACTTCTGCCTCTGACTCTACAATGAAATAAAAATATTCCTTTAAATATTAACAAGATACTTTATTAAAAATGCACAGTATTAGATATGTTATAGAAAATAGTGATACAATTTCATGATATCTTATTATGAGACGAGTAAGATTATCACATTATTTTTTTCAATTTAACTTGATAATTTCAGTACGAAGAGCGACAGCAATGTTAGATAAAAGTATTATTAGATATTGCTTTATTTTAACAGTCATTGCTTAGGCTCATCAATTATATATAAGATATAAGACGTAGTTTTTCGACTTAATAATTCATATGATCCCTTTACATTTCCAAACTTTCGGCAAAAACCATCACAAAGTTCTTTTGGCACTTTACATAAAAATCAGGGTCGAATCAATTCCGTCAATCACAAGCTATTTTAAATAACACAATATAATTTAATACTTCTCCTAAATTTAAGTAGCCTCGTTACATTATTAACAATTACTATCAAAGATATATTAAAAAAAAAAAATTTGTAAAATTTCGCATTGCTGATTTTTCTTCGAAGAAATGTAAGTAGGTAAAAACGGATATTAATAAAGTTAAACTTTTCCACTACACTAATTTCTGTTTAATTACGAAAGCAAAATGTAAGTATCTCATAGAATATGAGTATTGAATAGTCAAAACAAAAAGTGAAACTATTCTTAATTTTTCCCAGCTCTCTTACCAGCAACTGGGGTTTTTGATAAATTTTTACTTTGAAGGAAGCTTTTATAATGTAATTCAGTAAAATAACGAAAGTGCTTCATTTGCAGCCTATTCAGTATATGTGGTAACCGCCAATTGACGAATTAAATAAGACGTTATGCCAAAAATAATTCATAGCTCGGACAGTGTTTATGTAATATTGCTTTTAAAAATAAATGACATATTTGTACACCATGTTATGGTAAAAAGGAAATGAAATGCTATAGTAATTCATATTTAATTTTGTATTTATCTTTACTACTTAAAAAGCATGTCCAATACCGGTATTGCCGGCTTAATCTAAATGTGAATGTAATTTTAGTTATAAAAATTCTCATGTCAGCGAAATTGTATATTTTTTATGAGAATTAATGATCTTTAAACCGAAAAACTGACTAAAATGTAACACCTATTTAGACCCTTGTTTATTCAAATAAATAATATATTGATTGATTGATAAGATAACGTTTAGTAAATTGGCTTGTCGCGTAAGGCTCATAGATGGATAATTGCACAGCGGACACGCCATATAGTTGAGAAATCTCTCTTTAAGCAGATGCCATGCCCGGCGTTCGCCGCGGACAATGCCAATATTTGTAAAATTTTGCTTTAATTAGAGATTGTAGTTTACCTACTAACAGTGAATCAAGGAGCACGACGTGATTCTTTGAATTACCATGTACCACGGCTTCTGGCTCAAAATGAGCAGCCTTCATTTGCATCGAGACTGCTAAACCTGTGGAGTCACATCAATCAGCATCAAATCGCACTTAGCTGCATTATTTCAGGCACGCATTGCTGGTCAGAGCAAGCTATCACTTTCACAAGCGTCAGCAACTGTTCTCATTTCCAAGCATGCGAGAAACACGCAAGCAACGGTTTTCGTGCGTTAACTTGAATAAACACCCTTCAGCAAATGGGTTGCTATAATTATTCGCATTTAATGCTGCAGCAGAATCGATGCGGAAAGGTGAATTGACGTGGACGTTTCTTCATACAAAACAACATTTTTCTTTCGATGTGATTCCATCTTAAGACTGCTTAAATGGATACAACGAAGCTTATCAACTTAGGGACACACAAGTTGGGCGAGATTTCTTGGTGTGCAGGGGCGGAGACCGTGCGCCGTGACGTGAAGACCTCGCGCCGGCGGGATCACATCGCGGCCACTCACGCGCAGGCGGTGCACACAGCCCACGAACCCGGCCAGAATGGGCGAGCCGAACAATCTGTTAAACAAGTTGAATGAATTATTTATATCTGTGGTGTTAAAGAAAAAAAGGAGACGAGTCAAAAAAATATTATAAAATATTATTATTGTTAAAATGGTAAACAGGTGACGTGAGCATTAATGATTAATTTTATGTCACTTTAAAAAAACAGGGGAATATCATTTAAATGTTACCAATTGATGACGTGAAACTTGGCTGGAAACTTGCTGGAATTTCCACAGTCAGTGAATTACGTTTTATCAAGTATAGCTTACTACTTTGCTGAGCAAGTATAGTTTGCTCATCATCAAAGTATGCGGACCACTTTCGATCACCGAATTTATAGTTATTAAAAACCCGTAGTCAATCCTGTATGCTAAAAGAACTTAAATAACTATTTTTTTTATTTACCTTTTAGTTACATTTTCAGGCGGATGGCCAACGTATATAAAGGGATCGACATCAAGCGAACTCATACGCCCTGGTCCCGATCCTCTTACGGTCGACGATCCCAGCCGCAGCATAGCATCCTTCTTGTACCTCCTGGCCGAGATCTTCGACCGGCCGTCAGTTCTCACTCTTCCAGAACGCAGCTCCATCGGCCCGCTTCCCGCGTTCCAACGCAATATTGATTTGTTCTCGCCGAATCCTAGCCACAAATGGTCTCGCGTTCCGGCTGCGCTTAGCAAAGTACCCTGCCCGCATACGGCAGACACCTCCGCCCAGATATCAAACCGCTTCGCGGGCAGCCTCGTCCGAGCTGTCATCCTTGCATGGCCGTCGAACAAAGGCGCTCTATACACTTCTTCCACGCTCTCCTCTAAATCCTCATACGTTGAGTATTCGTCTTCTATTTCATTAGTCTCTTGTTCAATTTCTTTCGATAGCATTTCGCTCACAGGATGCGTCCGAATGCAATTAGAGTGAACTTCATTAGTTTGTAAGGGAGTGTCATTGTCGAACTTTTCTGTAAATTTAATCGATAGGTAGATTTTAAGATTAGATAGATCGTATGTGCTTCTAGCAAATTTTACAATGAATAAATTGTGCGATAGGTTACTAGAGACTAGCTTCTAACGATATCCGAGCGGCGGAAGGATGTCGACGCAGGTGAGCTCGGGCTCGGGGCTGTCCGGTTTGCCGCTGTCGCTGGTGTCCACGGACGGGGACTTGACGGATCCGGGTTGCTGGTGTTTCGGCGCTAGCGAGTTTGATTCGGATGGGGTGCGGATGCGCGTGAAGGTGACTTTGCCGATGGAGCGACTACCTCGCCTAACGTGGGGAGCGTCGTCGCCGCAGGGGCCGAAGGCTTGCGCGACGATGTCGGATTGCGTCCTACAGGCGTGCGTGCGGAGGTGGCAAGCGGAGAGGTAGGTGCGTCCGTCGCTACCGCAGACTGAGGGCGCGGCGGGGGCGGGCGGCGCGGGCGCGGGGCAGTCGCCACCGGCGCACTCGCACGCCGCCAGCCCGCTGCGCATCACGCAGTGCGCCCCGAAGTAGCACGCCATGCGCTCGCAGCTCGTCGCGGGCAGCTGCGTCGACTCGGCTGATAAAATAGTTTTGTTTTAAATCCCGCCCCCAGATTACAGTAAACTTAAACATAGAATTATGCGAAATGAGGCCAAGGCAGAAGGCAATAGAACTACTCCTCACCGTATGCACACAATCGCACATACACAAGTGTGAGCAAACTTCGCCAAACAAACTAGATTCTGACCAGCTATGATATGAATGGTAATTCGTGTCAGTAGAAAACCTCGTTCTGGCAATCCTAACAATCAGTCTGTCAAGCAGCAATGTAAATGAAAACTTATTTGATAAATTGTAGGCTATGATTTTCAGATTTGGACAAATACTTGAACAATATTGAAAATGCTTACAAATAAAAGGACAAAGTAACAGAAAAGTTCAAGGTCCTCGAACCATTTTTTGTCAATGTCCGCGATGATGAAAGTGATGGTGATGAATTATTTGTAATTTTCGAATTTGTTAAGTCAGATATTCATTTTCATTCCATTTGTACAACGTACGAATATTTGCGCACATGTTTCGCCTCTTACAAATCTGGGACAGTTTTTTTTATCTGTACAATGTGTTCCCAATCATTTTTTTTTTTACTGTCATTTCATGCTGCCACGATCAGAACCTAGTCGAACACAAGTTCACAGAATTCTGTCTATAATGTCAGCAGGATACATACGATCGAAGCACCCGTTAGGGCCGAGCGTGTGCTCGTGATTTGAGCAGACGGTGCACTTCTGTCCCTGAATGCCGGGCTTGCACACGCACCGCCCCGTCATCTGCTCGCAGTCTTCCCGCACCGACCCGAACGCGGAGCAACCGCATGCTAGGAACATTAGATAGAATCAGTATATAGATAATTGATATCACACTCAGGGCTTCAAAATTATGCAGCAACACAGTATTGCTTAGCTTGTGATATGGCTGATACGCGCCAGCTATACCTATGGTCTATAGCACCGGTCGGCTACCTTGCTCAAATACTGGGCGAATAGACTTACGAATTCGTCCAGTCCCGATCCTCGGCAGCCCCTAATGTAGCCGGGCTCGCGTCTATCACACTTCTGCCCACCAACCCCGGGCTGGCAGTCACACGGCCGCTCTCATCACACTGTTCACACACAGAGCCGAGTAGACTTACGAATGCATCCAGTATGTCCAGTCCCGACCCTCGGCAGCCCCCAGTAGCCGGGCTCGCGTCTATCACACTTCTGCCCACCTACCCCGGGCTGGCAGTCACACGGCTGCTCTCATCACACTGTTCAGACAGAGCCGATTAGACTTACGAATGCATCCAGTATGTCCAGTCCCGATCCTCGGCAGCCCCTAGTGTAGCCGGGCTCGCGTCTATTACACTTCAGCCCACCAACACCGGGCTGGCAGTCACACGACTGCTCTCATCACACTGTTCAGACACAGCCGATTAGACTTACGAATGCATCCAGTATGTCCAGTCCCGATCCTCGGCAGCCCCCAGTAGCCGGGCTCGCGTCTATCACACTTCTGCCCACCAACCCCGGGCTGGTAGTCACACGGCTGCTCTCATCACACTGTTCAGACACAGAGCCGATTAGACTTACGAATGCATCCAGTATGTCCAGTCCCGATCCTCGGCACGCCCTAGTGTAGCCGCGTCTATCACACTTCTGCCCACCAACGCCGGGCTGACAATCGCACGGTTGCTCTCATCACACTGTTCAGACAGAGAGCCGAGTAGACTTACGAATGCATCCAGTATGTCCAGTCCCGATCCTCGGCAGCCCCCAGTAGCCGGGCTCGCATCTGTCACACTTCTGTCCACCGACGCCGGGTCGGCAGTCACACTGGCCGGTCTCGTCACACTGTTCAGACACAGAGCCGAGTCTGTGGCAGCCGCACTGGGACGGGCAGCCGCTGCCGCCGGGCCCGCGGGCTGGAGTGACCCCGTCCGCGCAACAGCCGTGCCAGGATTCCTGGCAGCCTTTTTTCTCAGTTTGGGTTTTATCTAAAAAAAATACCGTACAATACTGTAGCGAACAAAAGCCTGATAAAAAAAAATTGTCATCATTCCTTTCATTTGTTGTTTACTTTGTGCATAATATTTTCCCAATAAGTGTAGACATATCAGAGAAAACTTTACTGGCTCATGATTTACCTGCATGTATACTAGCTTCATGTATGATTGTATTGCTGTTTGTTTTCCTCAATAAAGAAAATAAATAACTACTAACCTAAATATTGGTAAACCTTATATTCAGTGGTTGTGTGGCTGCATCAGAGCTAAATTCAGTCGTTTGATCGTGATTAGAAGTGCATACAAAACTAGTTATTCTATCATTTCAGAAAAACTTTACATATTTATAACTTTTTACCGTAGGCAGTAAGACATTTCAGGAAACTGCTTCTACCCTCTCAATATATGGATACCAAAACCTCACTTATTTAGTGACCCTAGCGCCATCTAATAAACAAGTATAGAAAGTCCAACATCAATGTCTCTCAACTCAGATGCGAATTAGATTATAAAA
The DNA here is from genome assembly GCA_037349165.1 of Choristoneura rosaceana. Lineage (NCBI taxonomy): Eukaryota > Metazoa > Arthropoda > Insecta > Lepidoptera > Tortricidae > Choristoneura > Choristoneura rosaceana. The sequence goes on from JAZBNJ010000026.1 coordinate 9,554,386, forward strand.
CTTCCGACGCTCTCCTTCGGACTTTCGGTCCCCAGCCCAGGCATAACATCTGTCTGGAGAGAGATCTCTCTATCTATTGTGTTAGCCTCTGCCCACATAAGAATACAAAAATCTAGCATTACCTTTTCTACAGCAGCGAGCGGCTTTGGTGGTGTGATGGCAATAACTGCCTACGGGACAGTCTTTGCGGTGCGGCCCGCCACCGCAGTCCATCGGGCGACCTTCTGCGTCCGTCAGTGGCTCATCGTCGCCACACGGCCTGAACTGTAAACAAATATTAAAAATTCAATACTTTATAATGTACTACTATGCTGATTGAGCAATTGACCCCTAACCTTGGCACAACCTAAGGGGAGTATTAATAAATAATTACATTACTTAATTAACAGTCGGGATTCCCACCCGTTAAAAATAGCAAAAGGTTCATCCATCATGATGAATGAAAGTCAAAGTATGAATAATAAAAGTACGAGAGGAATAAACGCGAGAATTAGAATAAATAATAACTATATACATAAGAGCCTCGAGGCATGTTGACAAGACTCCAGACTTACAAGTATGACACAGAGTAAGGAAAATACGGATATTAGATGCGAAAACTGTGTCGAAAGACGCGGCTGCCGTTACTTCCGCCAAGACACATCTTCGCCGCGCAGTGCAGTCGAACAAACATGCACGATGCGTTTGCCCATTGAAGTCTAATGCAGGTCGCTTTAAACTCACGAGAGTCCCATACAAAGTAAATAGCTCACCTCTAACCCCCGGCATAGCGCCAACGGCCGTAGCCTCAGGTCCTCTTGTCGCCGACAAGACTCCAGCTTCATATGGCACAACGTAGGGTAAAGCCGCAAATCCGAGGCGCAAACGGGCGCAGAGGTCGCAGCGGCGGCCGCGGCGGCCGCGCAATCAAACAAGCACGCACAGCGCGGCTGCCCGTTTGAGTCCACTGCGCAAGTCGCTTCGTACGCGCATTGGACGCGCGCACACACCGCCGTGCCCGCGCCAGGCTCACTCGAGCTCTCAGTGTCTTCAGAGGAACGGATTTCGTTTGTGGTGTCGGTGAGTTTGCCTGTTCTGTTTGTACCTGGAACATTTATCGTAAATAGGGTGGAGTAAAAATGAGTTTTTGGTAAAAAATATTACCGTATAAACCGTTGAATAGTTCCGTCCTGCAGAGACGATTCTGGCCGGACTTCCAAGATGTCAGTACCAGATTATTGTATTGTCATGCAATTACATAAGTATGCTAAATTTCAAGTCAATCCGACTACTGGAAGTTGATCGAAACTAACTTGCAAGATTTGACTGCGGACAGGCAGACAACGGGGCAGTTGAAAAATATTTACCTGCTAATTCGTAAACCAAAACACTTGTCAATGTCAGGGCTTGAAACGGGTAACCAAAAAACCGGGTTTAAATTTCAAGCACTAAAAATTACCACTAATGTTCCGTGGGTGACGAAGCTGACGAGTTCGCGCGGCACATCTGTTCACTCTCGCCACGCTCGTTCTAGAACATTCCTTTCATATTCCAGCCACTCACCAGCAGTAGCATTCTCATCCTGCGTGTCGGTGCACTCGCCGTAATACGCAACACGTAGAGGTGGTTCGCCGCGCATGCGCGCTTCGCAGGCGGCCCGCTGTAGAGCACACTCGTGGACAAACGTCGCGCGGGTGTTGGAGCACACGGGTTCACGGGGCACGTCGGCGCACGGGGTCGAGCACGCGCAAGCGCCGCGCGCACACCACGTGCCTACCGGGCACTCTACACCGGCGCATGATTCTGCAAACATTTTGGTAAACTTCAATATTCCCAGCGACTGTAGAACTCGGGGCTAGGGAGTGGAGGAACCAAACCCTCTTCGCATTCAAACGCGAGGGGTGCTAGCTCTTCTTCCCACATGACTCAGTAAAAGGATTCGTGTATAAGAAAATAGCTTTTACCCGCGGCTTCGCACGCGTAAACTAATCGGTATGGTAGTGGCAATTGAAATATCCCCTGGGAGTATAGGGATAAAAAAATAGCGTATGTAGCGTGTGTTCTGGAATAACACATACGCATGTCTGGACGTGCAGCTACCTACATACCAAATTTCATGACTTTTAGCCCAGCGGTTATTATTTCAAAATTTTTTATTCCTATCCCGTGGAAATATCGGGGTAAAAAATAGCCTATGTGTTATTCCAGAGGTTCAGCTACCTACACACCAAATTTCATGGCTCTAAGCCCAGTGGTTGTTACTTCGAGATTTTATCCTTTGATATCCCGTGGGAATTTCGGGTCAAAAAGTGGCTTATGTATTATTTCAGACGTGCAGCTCCCTACATATCAAATTTCATGACTCTAAGCTCAGCGGTTATTTTTTCGAAATTTTATCCCTATCCCGTGGGAATATCAGGATAAAAAGTAGCCTTCGTGTTATTTCAGAGGTCCAGCTACCTGTAATATATTGAGGATTGTCGTGGTTAATAATACGATGTAGTTGCGTAACGAATGAACTCCTTTATTAAACAATAATACCCAGTTTATATACATTATGATTGTCGCTGATACAAGCAATATGCGTTTATGTAGCAGTAAACCATTGTGTTACTGCTAAACACTGAAAGTGGCCAATTGCCATACCACACCTCCCCCGAAAGTCCCTTCACCCCCGGGGTGGCAGAAAAAAAAAATTAAACGCATGTTACTTGTTTACATTTTTTTTTTAATTTCTGTGAATAAACCCAAAAGAGACTAATTTTACTATTTAGAGAAGTTACTTATTTTAAGTTTAAACATGAATGCAATTTTTTCATTTATCATCTGTATTTTTTTTCTGTATTTATTCTAGTGTCACTTGTAATGAAAAATGTTTTGGAAAAAAAAAATTAAGGTGTTAAAAATATATATAAAATACCACTTGTATCTCAATAACTAAATTACCGTTCGTTGGCATATCTTTGTGCCTATTTATGTTTTTTTTATTTGTTATTATGATTACTAAATTTTTTTTTGTATTTTGGTATCGGTACTATTTCTGTATATTAATAACTAATGCCATAACTCGGAGTCATCTGCTCCTAATAAACTCGATGGGTAAGTATTATGAGTCACTAATACATTAAGACCTTTGGTCTCCAACTGTTGTCACGGACGCTCTTACGGCTGACTATGATCCAACTAGAAGGACATGTGCTCTACTTCCCTTGCGTGTGTCAATGCACACAATGGGTTACGCTTCCGTGCGTACCCTAAAATATCAATATAATTGGGCATGGTCACCCAAGGGCATGGTCACCCTACAATACAACCTTGGCATATCAGGTCACCCATTTCGGTGTGCCTGTAATAGTTATGGGATACCGTTTAAGATTAAAATCTCCAATAGGATCTCACAGAGGACACGGTAGTTCACACCATGATCAATCACTATGGACTGGTTCTCTAACTATAATTTCAATATGTACCGTACCAAAATCCATACTGCAATTAAACTAAAAACATAAAAGTAGAATTAAAAGAGTATCATTATTTATCATTTAAATAAGTAAGTAAATAGTTTTATTGAATAGTATTGTTAACTATTTTATTGTTGGAATGATGCGACGCATTATGGTATCGAATTTCATTCAATTTAAATTATAATGTTTAAAACAATTGCGCCCGCGCTCGTCCTAGTTAAAATTTTGCTGACGGGCCGTAACGTGCTTTACCTTCGCACGGCGATATTACGTAACTGAATGTTTCGAACTAATTAAACAACGTGACACTAGAAACAATTAAAATTTCAAATATTATATTAGACATGAAATAGTCCGTAAATGAGACGAAACTCTATGGAAATTACCTTACAGCGACAATCCCTTATTAATAGGTAGTTACGTAAAAAAAATATAAAAGCATGTTAAAATTAATTTAACGTGTAAAAATTGCAAATAGAATTTGCTATTAAGTATTTCATTAACTGTAGTAAACTGTACTCTCGCCAGATTTCAAGGTGATCAGTCTTGATACTAGTTTAAGTAGAAATCACTACAATTAAATTGCCTAAAGATTATTTTATAGTTTTTTTTTTATTATTATTATATTTAATAGATTTTAATAAATTAAAAAAAAAATATAGAAAATTAGAGCTATTAAAAAAAAATACCAAAATATGGAATGAAAAACCTCTCGCCGTAAGCGGCAGTAGTGTCGTTTGTGCTGATAGCACGCTGCATCTTGGCTGCTGGCGCGGCTGCCGGCATCGGGGTCAGCGTCAGGCGTCTAGTGCGGCGGGGCGATGACACGGCGTGGCACGTGACTCGATGCTGCTCCGCATGGCACGAGGACTGCTGGTGTTCGCGTTCATGGGCCGGGCTAACCCTGGACTCCCTGGAACATGGGCCGGGATTTCCCTGGACACCTCTTCATGGGCCGGGATAACCCTGGACACCTCTTCTCTCTTCGTTTTTCTTCCTTTTTTATTGATTATATTTAATATTTATCTTCCTTACTTTAGTTTATTAACTTATTTCTTCATATTAATTTTTTCTTAATTTCTTCATTCTTCATCATGCTTCTTTTCCTACTTTGTCTCATTTTAGTTGCTTCTTCTTATTTTATCTTCTTACTTCCTTTGTTTCTTCTATTCAGTAATTTCTTCATCATTAAATGTTATTTTTCTCTTCTTTCTTCAGTAATGTATTTTTCTTCGTTAATCTTCGTTCTTCATAATTGGAATTCTTTAGTCTTCAATAAGTTTCTTCATTCTTCTAATAATTAAACTTCTACTTCTATAAATTTTTTTTCTTCTTTTTCTTCATGATGTCTTCGTGTCAATATTTTCTTCTTGTGTTCTGACTGCGATTAGGTTTTGAAAATTCCTTTGGCTCTTAAGGCAGGGTCGCCATGTAATATATTGAGGATTGTCGTGGTTAATAATACGATGTAGTTGCGTAACGAATGAACTCCTTTATTAAACAATAATACCCAGTTTATATACATTATGATTGTCGCTGATACAAGCAATATGCGTTTATGTAGCAGTAAACCATTGTGTTACTGCTAAACACTGAAAGTGGCCAATTGCCATACCACACTATATACTAAATTTTATGGCTCTAAGCCCAGCGGTTGTTATTTCGAGATCTTATCCCTAGTTATCCCGTGAGAATATTGGGTCAAAAAGTCACCTATGTGTTATTCCATACGTCCAACTACCTATATACCAAATTTCATGACTCTAAGCCCAGAGGTTCTTATTTCGAAATTTTATCCCTATCCCGTGGGAATATCAGAATAAAAAGTAGCCTTCGTGTTATTCCAGAGGTCCAGCTACCTACATACTAAATTTTATGGCTCTAAGCCCAGCGGTTGTTATTTCAAGATCTTATCCCTAGTTATCCCGTGGGAATATTGGGTCAAAAAGTCACCTACGTGTTATTCCATACGTCCAACTACCTACATACCAAATTTCATGACTCTATACCCAGAGGTTCTTATTTCAAAATTTTATCCCTATCCCGTGGGAATATCAGGATAAAAAGTAGCCTTCGTGTTATTCCAGAGGTCCAGATACCTACATAGTAAATTTTATGGCTCTAAGCCCAGCGGTTGTTATTTTGAGATCTTATCCCTAGTTATCCCGTGGGAATATCGGGTCAAAAAGTCACCTATGTGTTATTCCATACGTCCAACTACCTACCTACCACATTTCATGACTGTAAGCCCAGGGGTTCTTATTTCAAGATTTTATCCCTATCCCGTGGGAATATCGGGATAAAAAGTAGCCTATGTCCTTTCCCAAGGTCTATTCTATCTCTGTACCAAATTTGATCCAAATCGGTTCAGCGGTTTTGGCGTGAAAGCGTAACAGACAGACAGACAGACAGACAGACAGACAGACAGACAGACAGACAGACAGACAGAGTTACTTTCGCATTTATAATATTAGTATGGATTGACCAGAAGAAGCCGTGATCAAAAAAGTTTGCTACCACCGTCGCAATGACGGCGACGACGGGGATGACGCAAAGCAAAACTGCAAAACTGAATTCTAAACCAAGCATGAAGGAGGCTTATGTGCAACCGTGGAAGTCCTACGGCTGATATGATGATGATGATGACGATGAAGTTTATATGTTAATCAAGGTTATAAACCAGCTGTTTTCATCAAATCCGTTAAACATTATTTCCATGAAGAAGTAGGTAAAAATAAACATCGAAACGTTAATAGTAGATTGATAACCAAGGGTGGAAAGTGACCCATTTCACCGAGATATTTCTGGCGCTCGAACGAAGTGAGAGCGCCAATAGTTCGAGGGGAAATGGGTTATTTCACCCGAGTTAGACACTCTACTTTTCATTTCGACTGTGAGGAAACTAAAACACTACAAAAAAACGAGAATAATAATAAATTGAATTTACTTATACCTATCCAACCTCCAGCGGTACCTTTTCGACTGGCCACTTGCCATGGCCGACTATAAAAAAAAATCGAGTTGGTCACGACGTGCATCTAGATGGCCATGCCGAAACGTGAAAAAAAAACTCATTGACGTAACTCAATTATCTTCGATGTCGTGGCTAGTATAAATAAATGTACAAAATTACATAAGTTATAATTACGATATAAATTAATAAGATATAAATAAATTAAATTTATTTATATCCAACCTCCAACCTTTTCATACATTGCTTTACTCTTTGCATACTGGCCACTTGCCGCGGCCGACTAGACTGTAATCGAGTTGGCCACGACATGACCAAAGAGCTTATAATTATACAAAACTGGAGGTTGCACGCCGAACCAAGAAGTTTGACTTTTATTACAGATGTTCGGCGTTCAACCTCCAGTGTTGTATATAATGTTCTTGGTCACGACTTACATCTAGATGGCCATGCCGAAACGTGAAAAAAATGCCTATCATGGCATTATGGCGGGCAGCAGAATAGAGGAAAAATTTTCAATGTTGATATTCTGTAATTTCGAAAAAAATAGACCAATTGTAGAATGTTTTTAATGTGAACGTATTAAGATCGTAATAAACATGTCGTTTAATGTATAGCTGAATTTAGATTACTGAAAAGCTTTTATTTTAATAATATGGCGTAACTCAATTATCTTCGATGTCGTGGCTAGCCAAAAAATTTAAAAAAAAATACTTTCCACCCTAGAGGAGGAAACGCAATTTTCCACCCGGCTATCTACCCATGAAAATTAAACTTTCCGAACAGGAGAGATGAAAACATCTTTCCATCCTAATAAACTTAATACTTACCACAGGAACCCATGTGTTTGGCGTGTAGACGAAGCTTCTCTCGGCAAGCTACGTCACGCAGCGAACAAACGCTGCTGTAGGTTTTATTATCGTTACCACACACTTCTTCAGTCTCCTGAAATCATCAAATAAAAAGAAGTCAATACATACTTTTTTGTTTGTTGAGTCGCCCTGGAGACCAAAGATCTTGTCTTTAGTTTACTTTACTTGTTTTTAGTTTTTAAAATTTTATAGGAGATGGATGCTGCAGTCGGTAAAATATCCATTATGACATTACATACCAGGGTGTGATAAGATGTAAATGTTAATTTTACTAACAGTTCCTTCCTCGCAGTGCTTAGGGCAAACGCAGCTTGCTTCGGAAACGCCGTCACTCTCGCAGATCGCGTAGTACTCGCATTTCTTGTTTTCACAACCATCTGGAAACATCAACTTTAACTAAGCGATTAATGTATCATTTCTCGCTATTAGAATACGACGCCACGTAATAATATGTCGTAATTTTTTTATTAGATACATCAAAGGCCACCCATGTAGAATCAGTTGCAGAGGAATGATACCTGCCCCCCTTTGACGGCGGTAACTACACCGGGCAGTACTTTTTCTCTGCAGCTGACCACACTTAAACAGTAAGACAAGAAGCAAAAATCACCAGTCAGGTTCTCTTAGCTTCATCGCTCCTGTATATTTAAAGTAAATGGGCTATTAGAGACAACCCCTGGGCATCCGTTTTTCCTCTTGAGGAATGGAACCACAGAATAAGTAGTTCAGACAGAATTCTAATTGTCTTCCCAAGCCGTCTGTCGCAGCCCATTGGATCCAAGGTCAACTGTCTTTACTGAGTGCTTTGTAGGTATACATCACAACAAACATAAATGTAAATGCATAGGGTATTCTTGATGGCATCCGTAGATCAAAAGCCGAAAACTGTCTTAAGTACTACAGTTTATTGTGACAACTAGACCGGCCTGCTAGTCTGGCCACGTGCACAAGGCCTCGCGAAACTTTAAAAGACTTTCGAAATGTTACTGCAACCATAGCTTCACACTGCTCGTAAAGTTCTCGACGAAGTACTAAGGAAAGTTGACTGAAGTACCGACCGAGTTGGACGAAGTAAGACAAAGTGCCTCTCCATTCTATCGGTATCCTCCTAATCGTTCAATTTCGCAAGCAGTGTGGAGCTAGGGTTATAGTGTTCTCCCAGTTCATGCATTGCGTGCGGTTGGGGTAACTTTTTTTTTATACGACTGGATGGCAAACGAGCAAGTGGGTCTCCTGATGGTAAGAGATCACCACCGGCCATAAACATCTGCAACACCAGGGGTATTGCAGATGCGTTGCCAACCTAGAGGCCTAAGATGGAATACCTCAAGTGCCAGTCATTTCACCGGCTGTCTTACAGTTCAAGCACTGCTACTTCACGGCAGGATTAGCGAGCAAGATGGTGTTAGCAATCCGGGCGGACCCTGCATAAGGTCCTACCACCTGTACTGTAACTATGTAACGCTTGGATGTATGGTAAAAACGTAGCACTAAATAGCTCGCCAGAACCACAACCATGAAACACTTACCCCCTTATTCATAAAACTTAACAAGCCTATGTTAACTAACAAATGCTTTGTCCCTTTCTAACAAATACAAATGTCGAAGCGACAGATAAGGACAAACGAATTTTAGCGGCATTTTAACTAAAATAGGTTTGATTGTCGTTTATGAATAAGGGGGTTACACCAGAAACACAAACATGAAACAGACCAAAAAAGCCCTCCTTACTGCACGGTCCGTCATAAAGCACTTGCACGTCCCTCCTATGCCGGCACGCCTCCAGCTGCAGCTTGCAGCGGTTGCCGTAGGAGATGCCGTCGGAGCCGCAGACGGGCGCGAACTCGTTGGAGCAGCGCGGGCAGCGGCACACGCCGCGCCCGCCCGCCGCCACGCACTCGCCGCCGTGCGGGCACACGCGCCCGGCGCAGATGCCGTTCGAACCTGGAACAAATCACTTTTATAGTGACAAGGCCATTCATCAATTATGTGACAAATTTAGGAAGGGGGGTCAGGTGGTTTGTAACGCAGGAACAAAATAATTGAGATTTTCATATCATTAGATGTGACAAAGGGAGGGGAGAGAGGCTAAAAAGGGGCAAAATTACATACAGACATACAAACATCACGCCTGTAGGTATTCCCATAATGGGGTAGGCAGAGCACACGAAACGTTTATCGCTTCGGAGCCACTTTTAACAATTTTAGGTTTTAAGTTTGACAAAAACGGTACAATAGTGACAGGTTGCTAGCCTGTCCCCTATGGTATTATACCTTAACTTCATCCACGGAAGAAATGGAGAGGTGTAATTCTAACCCGACACGGGTAAAATTGGTGTGATGTAATTTATTGATGGCTCCCATTGGCTACTGAATTATGAAAAAGTCAGTGAAAGGCCCGCGTGACGTCACGCCGTGCGACATTTTTCCGCACTGCGTGTCGTCGCGGGCCCTCAACTACCGAACTTTGACGGGATTCATCTTTGTAATTTTATGTATGAATTGCTAACAGAAAATTAGGTTAGGTTAGATTAAAACTTAGGTTAGGTTAGGTTATTACTGCAAAATTACTCACACTTAGGTGTTAGGCCAAACAAGATCACGCCAAACAAGTTTCGGTGTTATGATATACCTAGTCACTAGGTCCTAGTGCCATCCACGAAGACGCGTGATTTTGGTAAAATTAGACATTAATGACATTGTATTAAGAATCACGGCACGCGTCATCTTGAATGACTCTACCTATAATTAGGTACCTAGTACGAAACGATGATACTATGCGATACAAGATTCTGCCAAAAAAGGAAAGAACCCTAAGCATATTACCGCAGGGTCCGGCGTGCAACACGCGTAGTTCGCGACCAAGCAGGCAGGCGGCGCGGCGCAGTTCACATTCGCTGTCGTGGGTGCGCGCGTCCGATCCACACACGGGCCGCAACACAGGCTCGCAGGGCGGAGGGCAGGCGCACACGGCGACTCCGGCCCCCTCCACGCGGCATTCAGCGCCGTGACGGCACTCAACCTCCGCGCAAGGGTTAACACCTGGTATCGAAGGAGAATTTTCAGTGACATAGACATATCACCGCCTCACAAGGTAGCTGTAAGTTTTAAGGGAAACAACGAATAGTTAGCGCGTTGTAGCGCAATATTTTTGGGAAGGCCCGCGAAGCGGTTCAAGCGCAGTAACCTGCTATAAAGACCTCCACACCACACACGACTATAACGGAGTACCAAGGTAAATTGGTTTTTATTCATGGACATGAGCGTCTCGATTTAGGTAGCGCAAAAGATACGACAGCTAAAATGCTTCACACTCTCCCGAAACATGAGTAGTTTACAAGTGCTAATACTAGCAGAGTAAAGTGCCTATTGTGATGTGACAGTAAGTTACTGTGGATTGCAAATATATATATATCTAGTATTTTTATATTCTCGACCTTCGATCAATCAGTTATACTTATTGTTGATCGAAGTTCTCGACGGCAAATTTTTAACACCCGTTTTCTTATCTTGGTCCTTTACTATGGGTATAGAGTCCGTCAACAAGAGGGTGTTTACCTATTTTTTTTCAATTATGATAGATTTAAAAAAACCGTTGACAATAAATTTAATCCTACATACCAGTGCTGCACTGTCCTTTGAATATGATCCTTAGTTGTTTCCTGGCACGGCAAGACTCTCGGTGCATTTGGCACTCGTTGGAGTAAGTCTTGCCGTCGGAAGCGCAAACGGGTGAGAACTCGAGCGGGCAAGGCTCAGCGCAGCGGCAAGACGGCGCGCGGTGCTCGTCCAGCTGGCACAGCTCGGGGTCTGGGCAGGTCACGCCAGCACACGGGTCTATGGACAAGGTATCTATTAGAAATGGACGAAGCATGATCCTTGTCATGTGGTAGCATAAGGGATGAAATAGTAGATTGATAACCAAGGGTGGAAAGTGACGCATTTCACCGAGATATTTCTGGCGCTCGAACGAAGTGAGAGCGCCAATAGTTCGAGGGGAAATGGGTTATTTCACCCGAGTTAGACACTCTACTTTTCATTTCGACTGTGAGGAAACTAAAATACTACAAAAAAACGAGAATAATAATAAATTGAATTTACTTAAACCTATCCAACCTCCAGCGGTACCTTTTCGACTGGCCACTTGCCATGGCCGACTATAAAAAAAAAACGTGAAAAAAAAAATCATTGACGTAACTCTTTTAATTATCTTCGATGTCGTGGCTAGTATAAATAAATGTACAAAATTATATAAGTTATAATTACGATATAAATTAATAAGATATATATAAATTAAATTTATTTATAACCAAACTCCAACCTTTTCACACATTACTTTACTCTTTGCATACTGGCCACTTGCCGCGGCCGACTAGACTGTAATCGAGTTGGCCACGACATGACCAAAGAGCTTATAATTATACAAAACTGGAGATTGCACGCCGAACCAAGAAGTTTGACTTTTATTACGGATGTTCTGCGTTCAACCTCCAGTGTTGTATATAATGTTCTTGGTCACGACTTACATCTAGATGGCCATGCCGAAACGTGAAAAAAATGCCTATCATGGCATTATGGCGGGCAGCAGAATAGAGGAAAAATTTTAAATGTTGATATTCTGTAATTTCGAAAAAAAATAGACCAATTGTAGAATATTTTTAATGTGAACCTATTAAGATCGTAATAAACATGTCGTTTAATGTATAGCTGAATTTAGATTACTGAAAAGCTTTTATTTTAATAATATGACGTAACTCAATTATCTTCGATGTCGTGGCTAGCCGAAAAATTAAAAAAAAATTACTTTCCACCCTAGAGGAGAAAACGCAATTTTCCACCCGGCTATCTACCCATGAAATAGTTATTTGTTATGCAAGGCTGGAAAGTGACTGTTTGGTGCGAGTGCATATATTGAAACCCGAGCAAGCGAAGGATTCTAGGATTGAACCACGAGCGAAGCGAGTGGTTCAAATGAAGAATCCTGAGCGCAGTCGAGGGTTTCAAAGGCACGAGACGCTAAACAACTTTACAGCCGAGTGAAACACACAATTTTTCACCTCACTACCGCGAGAAAATAGCAAATAGAAGAAAAACTGTGCTAGTATCATCAAGCATCATGCAGGTAGTAGGACCTTGTGCAAGGTCCGCCCGGATTGCTACCACCATCTTACTCACTAATCCTGCCGTGAAGCAGCATTGCTTGCACTGTTGTGTTTCGGCGTGGAGAGTAAGACAGCCGGTGAAATTATTGGCACTTGAGGTATTCCATCTTAGGCCTCTAGGTTGGCAACGCATCTGCAATACCCCTGGCTTGCCTTCCAGTCGAATAAAAAAAAGTACTCAGTTTTTAAAAAGTCAGTTTTAATATACACTTATCAAACATTTTTCGTATTATAAAGGTATAACAGTATTTACAATCCAAATCGATATAGGTAACGGTATTACAGTGGGTACGTACATATAGTTACTATTTTGAAAAGGATTGCATGGCATAAGTATCGAGGTGTACTAAAAATCAAAAGTAAAATTACAAAATAAATGTTTCGTAATAAGAATAAAATAACAGATTTAAATATTAGGTGAAGTCGGTACCTAATATTTAAATCTGTTAATTAATCTGTTATCTAAATGTATGACGAACTTTCTTTGTGAACACTTCAACATTCAACGCTTTCTTCCTCAACCTCGTATCTACCCGAATTGTATACAACAAATAAACATAAAGATGATTCTATAGCAATTTTGTCGCCAGATACGAGGTTGTGAAAGTAAGCGGTCGATGTATTTTCAAGGGGGCAGCCGTTCACGATAACGTTCGAAATTCAAAAACTCTTTCCAGCCTAGAGGATAAAAAGCCACTTTCCACGCAGATTTCGAAGGATAAAGAAAGCATTTTCGAGCTAGTGAGGTGAAAATTAAACTTTCCGTACAGGAGAGATGAAAATGAAGCTTAACTACGCCCCCTGCTGCCGTCAAGGATATCGCCAAGGAGGGCAGGAGGAGTAAAAGCTACCAGCAACCCCTAGAGAAAAAAGTAGGTATATCCATCCATACTATACTATAATATTATAAATGCGAAAGTGTGTTTGTATGTTTGTGTGTTTGTATGTTTGTCCCTCTTTCACGCCGTAACGGAGCGACGGATCGACGTGATTTTTGGCATAGAGATAGTTTATGGGCCCGTGTGTGACATAGGCTACTGTTTATCCCGGAAAAATGCACAGTTCCCAAGGGAACAGCGCGCGATAACCGAATACCGCGCGGGCGGAGCCGCGAGCAAAAGCTAGTTGATTCATAAGTTCTCAACTGTATATATAGGTAGGTACTCTTTTCCTATCCTCTAGTACACTTCTACTAACAACCCGCTTCCCAACCCTTGATCTGCTGTTTGTTGGCTGCCGCTACGCCCTCATCTACGCAGCTATATAAAACCAATAAACCAAATAAATCATCAGGAATCGATGGGCAAGGTCTCACTGACACGAATTTCAATTTAAGTGAGATAAGTATAACAGTTTACTCACCGCATTTGCCATAATACTTGAAGGTAATATTAGTATTTGTCTCGCATGCGGCCCTGCGCATCTCACACTCGCCGGGATAGTCGCGAGCGTCGCTGGCGCAGAGTGGCCGCGAGCCCTCGTGGTCGCCGTAGCTCGGGCACGAGGATGGACACTCGCAGTTGTAGGATTGGGCGTCAGCCGTGGGGCGACATTGCGCGCCGGGGCCACAAGTGACGCCGATGCAGGGGTCCACTACGTCTGGTCATGCATCAGTAATGTTTATTATAATATATTATAAACTAGGAATAGTGGGAACTATGGCCCAAGCCCTCTTGTTTTGAGGGGAGGACTGTGCCCAGCAGTGGGACGTATATAGGCTGGGATGATGATGATGATGATAAACTAGCAACCCGCCTCGGCTTCGCACGCGCATAATAAAAAACCGGCCAAATGCGAGTCGGACTCCCGCACGAAGGCTTCCGTACCTATACAACATTAGACATTAGCAAAAATCGACAAAAAAACACATTTGCCGTACAGAAGCCCCCCTTTAATATTTATTCTATTTTAATTTAATTATTTATTTTTAAAGTGAATGAAAATACAAATTATATTCTGTGAATATTTACCTGTTGTTGTAAAGAGCACCCCTTAAACATTTTTTTTCTGTTTTTAGTATTTGTTGTTATCACGTTGTTATAGCGGCAACAGAAATACATCATTTGTGAAAATTTCATCTGTCTAGCTATATCACGGTTCATGAGAGACAGCCTAGTGACAGACAGACAGACGGACAGTGGAGTGTTAGTAAGAGGGTCCCGTTTTTATTACCCTTTGCCGCCGCGTGCCTGTTTTCCACCGACGTGGTATAAAAAAAATATAACCAACCGCTCGGAAACAGATAGCATCCGCTAGCAGCTGCCACTAGCAAAGAAAGCAGCGTCGCCCGCGCAGTCACCATCCTCCGACCGTGGCGCCACCGGACCGCTCTGCCACCATCACGCATGGTCGTCGCGCATTTCTTAGGTACTCTGAAAATTTATGAGACAGTGGTAAAGAATTTATTGAATCAGGCGTTACTTTGCGGAGGTCCATATCAATGAACTAAAATAATTTATTTGCTCACCCGCGACCTTGAGATAGCTAAGTCTATGCAAATTATGCGTGTTCATGCAGTTCCTCCACCTCCACACTGTAAGAACACACACAAATTACACAAACCCATCTATCACCACCACCACAGTGGCAACACCAGCAGTGGCCACAGTGGTAAAGGGAATATACTAAGGTAGATAGGTACACTCTTAACTATTTCATGCATACTGCGCAGTATACCGTATTACAGCATTTACGTTTAATTTTCCAGAGATTACCGATATCTTGAATTGAAACTGAATGGAGGTAATACTTTGAACTTTCGCGATAAATTGCCTAATTTACCGGCCAGCAATGGTCAGATTTACACACTGAAGGTTCCATATGTAGGAAATGTATGTACAAAATATACCTATAATGCGGTATAAACGACCGCATCAATAAAAATCCCTATTTGCGTAGCTGCACTAAAAATTAAATGTTAAATTTCGGCTGTCTATCTATTACGGCTCTTGCGATACAACCCTATGATAAACAGACGGACAGACTGACGGACGGACATTATCCTATCTAGTAGTAATAATACTCCGACTCCGTTTGTCCGTCACCCTTCGGCTTCGGAACCCCTAAAAATAAACTATTGATAGATAAAGCAGTCGCCCACTACCTATTTAATAAAAAAAAGAAACGAATATGTTATTTTTAAAATTTCTGAAGCCGATAAAGACTCTAAAGTAACTCTAAAAACTCTAAAGTATCTATGTATTGCCGTTTTGGAGAATAATCGATTCATCAGCTGAAAACAATGCCTAATAATAGGTACCTTGCATTAAGTTTTCATCAAGAAAAGCAGGTCACGGATATTATATAGGTACCTACCTACCCAATGCATTCTAAGTTAATCTGATATTAAAATAGACCTCAGTTCAAACTGATCGATATGGCCGTGTTTTTGTTAGTAATGTGTATCAATTTAATTAACAATTGAAATAGGTAGGTATCAAATAAACTACGACTTGCTTGAGCCAGCGTACAAAATTCAGTATCATAACAAAGACGACACTTTTAGAAACTATGCACGGCTAATCTAATAAACAATATAAACATTCAATCTCACCTAAGGTATCCAGAGTAAGAAGCGTGGCGATGTTTCGGCTTAGAATCCAAAGAGTGACTGGGGCTCCTAGAATGAATGAAATCCGGGCATGCGCAGTAGGAAATTTCCTTAGTAGGTAGCATTAAGTTTCCACTCTTAACTGTATATTTTTCAACTGCAATAAATAAAAAAGGTATGCAAAGATTTTTTCCTATCGTCTACGGAACCCTATCCTGGACGTATCCAACACGCTCTTGGTCTGTATTTTCTTTCATTTGTGAACCGATTCGCATGAAATAGACATTACACAACAGATCAGCGAAAACTGCATCCGATTCGGTTGAGCCGTTCCTAAGATTAGCGTAAACACACAGATAAACAGGAAAAAAACGACCAAAATCGTGTCGGACAAGCCCAAGGTAGGGCTCATGTTCATATTCATATTCAGGGTTAGTTGAGAAAAAAAAATCCCACTTACCATGACCCTAATTTTTTTTCCTACCATTTTGTCTGCGTAGTTGCTACATATTATATCTGTGCAACGTTACAGCTTTCTAGCATTGATTTTGTTTCCATCGGCTTCTGTCCATGGCAGCCCAGACGACGGAGCTAAACCTCTGCGACCTGGAGTCCCTAATTTGATCGGTCCATCTGGTAGATCGGCCCGGGACTTGTTTACCATTCCCAAATATGATCAGCTTCTCTAGACTCCATCACCCCTCACACATGGATAGACATGGCGAAACTGGTTCCCCTTGTTTCTGTGAAAATATTTTCCAGAATTTTCCAGAATCCGGATGGTAGGTGGGTTTGCAAACGCACACATAAAGGTCTCGTTAGTGTTATTAAGGCTATTGTAACACTAAAATAGAAAAACACACAGTTAACTTTAATATGTTTATTATCATGGTTTATACCATTAAGACGCTTTCACGCTCTTATTACATTAAATTGCATGTAACAGAGAATAAGACTTTACATAATGTATAAAAATAGGACTGTATGAGCCCCACCGGGACTCGAAAATGCATGTAGAACGAGAAACGAATGTACAAATAAAACACTCTTTCCTGCCCACTGCTAAAATGCAATGACAAAGTTTATGTGCCCCTTTCATCAAGCTATACATTCCGAAATTGCACATGATTTTTAATAACATGCAAGCTTACTAACAATCGCTAATTTTGTACAATAACTATGAACTATATCACCTGTGTTTCTTTCTAATTAAACATTAAGATAATCGTGATGAGGCATCAAATAAATAGAAAATCAGATTGTAAAATACTTTAAGCGATAAATTCGGCAACAAAATTGAAGAAATATAAAAAAAATCAATGGTATTCATCTATAATCTGTACATTAACAATAGACAGATTCAGTAATAAATAAATTTACTATACACAGTCTCACTTACAAAACACAGTCAATGTTAATATTCATTGTCTCCGGTCGAAGTCCGTGCGCTCCGCTTATCACATAGATATAAACCACAGCACTATTTGTCACTTACACTTTACAGTTTCACAGTTCAGCCGTCCGCGGGAAAGTATTCTCTACTGCTAATTAAAACTAGAATGTACACTATATTTACAATTTTAAGCGTCAGTGTTGTGGTGAGTTAAGTAGGTGGGGCGCGGCGGTCATAGTCGCGACGATAAACTTCTCGTTCGTAGTCGCGCTCCTCATAATAATCAGGCTGAGAGTACGGCCGCCAGTCCTCGGGGTAGCCGCGCGCCGCCGGGAACCCCATGCCGCCAGCCATTGCCGCACCCTCGTAGTAGCCGCTGTAGCCGCCCGCCATTGCGCCGTACCCGTACCTGCTAAACATAATCACGCTCATCATTCCACGCATGGACACCGTCATAGCATTTAACTCCATGGAACAAAATGGATTAGTCACCTTCAGCGACTAGGTTCGCCTGTACTGAAGTTATGGATTTATGTGATGCGATACCACCACAAGTATTCCTTACACAACTATTGTGCAAAATTATTGTACAATTATGTATTGTGCAAAAGCTGTATTAAGGAATACAAACGGTCAAACGATAATCGATTGTTTTTCTCATAAGCTACCTTGCGAGCCACTCTGTGAAAGACAAACCTTCCCATTTAGCGAGGGTTTTCTGACAGATGGAATATCGCTAGATAGCGTTACTCAGTCTCGCGCAACTTAGAACAAAAAAACTTTTGTATGGAATCTGCATGGCAAACCATTACCATAATATAAACTAAAACCTCAGTACAGTTTAGCTGTCAGGTCAACTGTCATGAGTGTCATGTCAGGCATGTTGCTTAGCTTGTGATTGTGACTCGCATACTTTATTCGTTAATTTCTTTAGATTTCTATTTAAGTTCGTCTTAATTGTTTTCTAAAGTAGTGATACGTGACTGACATAAACATATTTTGTGAAATTGGCACCGAAAAGGCGATTTATAACGTGTGAAATTTGTGGAAATCGAACAAGTCGACATAATCACGAAAAAAGGATTTTTATGGCAAAATTTCCCTTTGACGAGAACCGGTAAGTATTGTCTTAGATACTTTTAGCTATATTTTGTAGCAGCAAGTTAAATAAACAAAGGGAAATAGATATTTAATATCCTTATCATTGCCCACTAGGGATGTGTACTACAACTATCGATAACTGTAGGCTTATTTGTTTATCAGTGCAACTAATATTACTTTACATAAGAAGAAGAAAGATCGGAACTTTATGACAACTTGCATGCAATATGACCATAATTACAGGCATTTTCAAACTTCTGATATTTCAATGCAGTTGAAAATATCTTGATCATGGGTAGACAAGACTCACACAGCCTGGATAAATTATTGAGTTTAGTGATTACATAACATTTTAACCGTAAATTAAAAAAATAAATTCCTCTGTTTTAACGATAAAATGTTTTCAGACGCAGGGCACAAACTAGTGGGAAAAGAAGATTTGGTGAATGTTTCCATAAAAAAATTACATGTATTAAAATACATACGTGAAGATCACTTTGAAAACAGGGCTTTGAAAAAAATAAAGGAAATCAATAGAAAACTTGTATTTTATTTTGGGTCCACACCTAAATCAAATACTACATGTGTAGGTATACGACTTAAGTGTGGACTCGATCTTAACCTAAATTTGATTACAAAAATTATTGACCTAAGCCTGTATTTCAACCCTCACCATTTTATCGATATCGATAAAAAGCGCAAACGTTTAGCATGCTGCACTATTTAAATCTGTTATGTTGGTAGTATTGTTTTTTGGCGTTAAACGGATCTTTGGCGTACATTTTGGTAATGGTTTGCCATGCAGACTCAATACAAACTCGATTCCATTCGCTAGTATGGGAGTCCCGCCTCTTAAAACGTAGTGGTTATATTCTCTTTGGCGTTACTGTGCGGCAAAGATCAATGGACATGACAATAAACGGAACTCCGTGTCAGTTCCGTATATTGACTAGCAAAATTCCAATTATTACAGTTCACCATGAATGTCGCTATTTTTGTGATGTTCGGGTTTTTTAGTTCGTGTCACGTTTTAGATTGGTTTAACTAAGCGAGCTAATCCTAAACGTGAAAAATGACAAACAGACCCAACGATACTAACGCCATCTAGCGATTTTAGTTTGTCACAAATTTCCTCAATTTAACAACAATTTGGCTACAAGCTCAAGCTCCACTCAATAACAAAAACTGGTTTTATCAAAATTCATCAAAACCTTGACAGCGTTATTATTATAAACCTTTATCCAAATGTGTTATTATTACCTCCTCTTATCATGTGGTCGCGGGTTCCGGTCGCCGCGGTACTGCCGCGGGCCGGGGTAGGCGGGCGGCGTCCAGCCAGGGTGCGCGGGGTGCGCGGGGTGCGCAGGGTGCGCGGGGTGCGCGGCGTGGTCGGGGTGCGGATGCGCCGGCGGGTAGGCCGGCCGCACGCGCGGCGTGCCCGCGCCGCCGCTGTCCCGCCGCGTCCGCGACCGCTCCCGGTCGCGGTCTCGATCCCGATCCCTCTCTCGTTCTCGGTCGCGATCCCGTTCCCGGTCCCTGTCTCGCTCTCGCTCCGACCGACTACGCTCTCTGTAGGTCAAATCATCGCGCTTCAGGCTCCTATCCTTGCTCGAGTGCCTGTGTTTATGTCTGAGGGGTGTAAAAGCGAGATGGCGATGAAAATATGCCTACAAGGTTATAATATAACTAGATGTAACAAATCAAGCAGAGAATAATGTAATGAAATGAAAGTGGTGATGCATTGAGTGATATCAATGGAAGCACAAAATAATGAGTAATAATTGGAAGCACTGAAAATGATAATAAATAATATTCAATATTGGCAGTACCATATAATTCAGCATCAGAAATTGTTAAAATTTACTAAGTTCAGGTATAATTTTTGTATTGAGGGTGAAAGTATGTAGTGTAGCTTTATGAATTGTATTTTCTTAATTCAATTAACCCTTTTCCAGGCCCCGCGAATTTAGATGTGCTACCACAAAATAAATCGTAGTTTTATGTTGTTTACTTATGAGGGATTAATTTAAAAACTAAAAAAAAAAATTCAAATCATTTTGTACCATATTGTACACTTAGTAAGGTCGAACATTTGTGTACATCTATGTGGTTAGTATATGCACTATCCCTGGAAAAGGGTTAATAATTATAACAGTGGGATTGTACGTCGAAAGTTCATCTGGCACAAACGTACAGAACAAACCCAATACATTATTAACTGACTACAATATAGAACAACAAAAATTACCTTTCATGACGTTTATTTTCGGTGGGCTCAGGATCACATTCACCTTCTTCCAACTTTCTTTTTACGCCGGATGAGTGAGGTACTTTGTCGTTTGCTTTATCCGACTTTTCCTTCTCTAACTTAGGCCTTTTTTCCTTCTTCACATTATTTTCATCAATCTTTTTCTCTTTATTGTTCTTTACGTGGTTATTTGAGTTATGATTATTTTTTACCTATAATATAAAGGGCAATTAATTTATTATTAAATTTTACGTATTTATTTATTAGCCGCCCTCAAATCTGGTTCTAAAACTTACCTTTACATTTTCTTTGTGCTTCGTTTCTTTCTTCTGTTTGCCGGGAGTATCTGTTTTCTTGAGACCATATTTATACAACTTAAATAATTGCTTTGCATCAAAATTTGTAAATTTTGATACAAAGTACCAGAGATTACTTCTCCATTCAACCTTCTTTTCAGTATCTGGATATTCTTCTAAGCATATGTCTATTTGACTTCCTATTTGAGTAAGGCATGTCCGTGTCCTAGTCACTTGTTCGGATTCTGACAATGTTTGGTCAGGATTGTCTAATGCTCTCAAAGCTTTCTTTACCGGCCTCATCTTCTCTTTGCACTAAGGGAAAAACATCAATTTGATTATTAGTATGATAGGGAATAAAAGTTAAACTTAAAACTAAGTATTTATTGTTTTATGAATACCTCTTCAAACACTGCAGGATCAAGATCGCCTAGCACTTCCAATGCCCGTGGCTCGTGATTTGCTGTGAAATGCATTGGTCCCGCTGGCTTTTTACGTCCTTTTGCTTTGCCTCCTTTCATCCGCTCTTTACCATCTTTCTTTGATCGTTTCTTGTTTTTATCCTTTTTATCATTAGCCTCATCATGTGATACTTCTTCCGCCTTATGTTTATTGTTCTATAAAAAAAAAATATAATCAAAAACCTAACTGCTTTAAAACTAAAAAGAAAAAATAAGTTGTGGTCCTAGAATCTCTTAAGTACGAAGTTTGCAGTTCAACAGTCCGACCCAAACAAAATCGTGACCAGATCTAAAATTCTCGGTAATCACGGCTGTGGAACATATTAGTTACTTAATAGTTTTTAGACCACTAACACAGTAAATTAATAGATAGCAAGAGACTAAGATGTACAAAGGGGAACTTATTCTTTAACGGGATCTCTTCCAGTAACCTTTGAATAATTGACAAGACATCAGAAACAAGAGTTAATGCTACAATGAAAGGAAAAAGGACCAAAGGTTTAGTAAGAAATTTTACTTTACCCACGCATCAAAAATATCAATACAACTTTTTGCCATTTACAATAAAGTCGGTGTATCATCATCATCATCGTCATCATTTATGTACGACCTAGACTAAACACGTCAGTTTCATTTATAATTTGAATAAAAAAAAATACAAACCTTATCTAATTTATCATTCTTTGTTTTATTTCCTTTCTTCTCATCTCCAGAACTTATATCATCCTCCACTATATCTTTAGTAACCGGTTCTTTGCCCTTTTTCGTTCGCGGTTTTCTCTGTTTTTGCTTGCCATTTTTCTGATCAAGGAGCTTTTTGATGAGTTTTAGTAAATATTCAGATCGTGACTGTAAATGTTTGGCTTGTGGCTTCTTGTCTTCATTTGTCAAAATCTTTTCTCCGATTTCTAAAGAAGAGTCCATTTTAATAGCTTCCCACGATCCCATCCCGTACTGATAAATTCCCGCAAGTAGTTTAGAATCATCCGCCACAGTCCACTCGATATCGAAATTAGCTGGCCTTGTCCTGATAATATAAAAATAAAATTAGAGCACACAAGTTTATCATGACAAAAGATGCTCAGTGAAAACAATTGTCTTTTACTTACCTAAAATCTAATTGCCATTTTAACCTTTCTTCTTTTGTGTCTGGCAAGAATCCGTCTAATGGGGCAAGCTCATCTTGGCAAGCTGCCATTGTCTTCGCATTAACAGGTACTCCTCCAAGTTTGAAAGTTTTTCTGGCGTTTTTACGTCCATCGCTTTGTTCATCTTAAATAAAATACACATTGTAGGCGTTACCACAGAATAGATAATAGTACAAGTACAGAAGTCTCTCTGTTTTGATTTTCACAAATGCCGCCTTTTTATGTGCCTACATAATTATTATTAACAAACGGACCGCACGCGAGCAGCCGACATTGAGCTCTCTAGCGCCGCGTGAAGGTCGACATTATTCCACACCTTGTCAGATATTCCGAAAATAGGGTTGTCAATACTTTAATAGAATACCTATTATACTATCAGATGTATGCTGTTTATAATATTTACTTAGCGGTTGCACTTTTATTTATTCTATGGCGCAGGGTCGAATATTATGTAAGAATAAGCTAGGTACTAGGTAAGAATGCTTAGTGACTCTCGTTGCGAGACGTCACCCGTCACTTTCTCGCAGTAGTGCAAAGAAAGAGACAGGTAATATGTATCTCATGCGAGAAATAGTCACATGTTACAGTTACTTCAGAATGGCTGGTAAGTGTTATAAGTATAAATACCACGCAAGGTACACATGCAAAAACTGTTATACCTACCTATTAGGTAAATGAATACCGAACATATAAATCAGTTTACACAGGTATACACGACACGTGATTTTCTTTTGATGGATTATATGTATATGTAGCTACCTACCACCTATTTTAAATAAGTATATGATATAAAACATTTGTGTGTATATTTATTAATTATTGTTATAGATTTAGGTACCATGACAGTAGATATAAATGAGTAATGAATACCGTACCTTTCGCTATCTTTCTCACTTGCCGGAACCGAGAAAAACTGACAATTACTATTTTTTTCATTGTTCCGACAATCGGCTGCAATGCAGTATTTTTTTCCCTCTGTGTTTATATATTTTTATTTTTATGTGAAATAAAGAGTTTACATACATACATACATTTTTTGGATACATATTGCCAATTAAAATTATGACACGCGTTTGCGACGTAAATTGAGTCGTACTGCGTAAGAGGCGCGCGCGTGCGCCACGGGTCAGTGCGCGGCAACCACTGAATCGCCTCAACGTTGGGGAGGCCCGGTACGCACTTTTAGCTCGGCGGCGGAATGGCGTAGTGACACCCCCCTGGCGTTACTTTTAAAAAGCATCAAGACTATAAACTAGAATCACAAAAATATTAATTGGATTTTTTTAATGCGCTTTTGTTTCTTGTTACCTATTTTTTTTTCGTAAAAAGCGCTGACTTCAATATCACACAGCAAACATCAGAAGTAATTCTACGTGATTGTCACTTTCTTGTATACGAAACTATAGAAAATGTTAATTTTTTTATGTGTCAAATATATCTCTATTGTTTGACAAACCGAGTTTTTGCAATACCCTCCAGAGTCCTATTTTTTAACAGACTTAGTGCTCTTAAGCACTAAGCAAAGAACCTAGACGTAGGCGTGGCTCACCTGTTTTGTTATTTTGGATATTATTTAAAATCTCTTAGAACTCTAGTCAATGAACAATGTGTACTTTATAAAGTACATTCGGCCGTTATTCTTAGTGTTAATTGGTCCTATAAACAATACGCGAGGGCTCAGCAAGATATAGGCTGGTGTTCAGATATATTTTGTGGTATTCATTACATTTTTTTCCTTATTTTACTACTTACTTGTTGGTTCAGATGTGTCATTCAAAACCGCTTTACACCTCTCCTGAAGTATCTCTCCTAGTTTCTTTAATTCAGCTAATGGTTTCTCTTGTAGTTCCGCATCACACGCTATACTATCAAGATGTTTCAGAGGCGCCGAAAACTTTTTATAACTTTTAACGAATCTTCGTATCTATGTAACAATGTACAAAGAGCCTTTGTAATTAATTTATTAGTTAAATAATTATAATTTATAATTGTGAAATTGTTGAAGTTTTAACTTTGAAGTTTAAGTTAAATAAGCATATTCATAGCATAATTGAGTCAAAACATACAAACAAAGTGAAATCTTAAAGCAATATAAACCCCAAGTTACTAGTGACACACTGAATTACTCACTTCTTGGTCAGTGAATCCTTTGATCTTTTCCCGGTGAGAAGCAGGCGGGCGGCCTCTCTTCCGCGGCCGATCGTCGTCCGCGCTAGCGTCGCCTTCAGACGCGTAGCTGTCATCCGCTTCACCTTCGCCATCGCCCTCTCCACCTTCAGTCGAACCCCGTCCGCCACGCTTGCGATTCCGTCCTGACAATACAAGCCAAACATTAAGAACATTGACAGGGAAAGCCGAAACAACAGAGCTAACTAACTGCCAACTTACTGCTTTCAGCACTATTGCTTTGTAAATTCTTTCTTCTCGGTGGCAAGTACAGGTCCTCCATTTCTTTGTTCTTTTCCTCATCAGCAATAGTTTTACGCACGTTCTCTGGAATGATATCATCCTAGAAACAAAGATTTATTAATACCAGATATAGGTACATTGAAATAAAGGATTATTCGGAAGGCTAAAAGAAACGCACCCAATCTTTGGTATCCTCCTCTGCGGTTTCTTTTTTTACTTCCATAACCGCTTTTTCTTCATCAAAAGCAAAGCTAGCGACTTTGAATGCAGATAAAAGTTCATCGCCGACCATAGCTGGTCCTTCGTCACGGGTTTCAGCACGTTGCAAAATCTCATCAATATCACACTGAAATTAGAAACAGGTTAGTTTTATTGTTGACTAGCCTTTACCTGTAGCTTCGCACATGTAAACCATCAGGCCTAGCAATTGAAAAGAAATTCCGGGATTACGCAAAAAGTGGGAATTTCATGTCTCTAATCCTAGCAGTTTTAATAAACACAATTAGGTAACATTAGAAGAGTTAACGTAATAAGGATTTATTATTATATGTATATTTAAATTATTTATTGATCATTAAAATAATCTTACAAACATGAACATTTCCAGTAAACAATTTTATTAAGTGGCACTAAGACTTACGACAGGCTCCTCGTCATTTTCGTCATCATCTTTGAACAACTCTTCAGCACCAAATTTCAAAATGGCATTCAAATCCTCCTTATTAAACGGGTTATTCGCCGTCGTCCCAGAGGAATCGCGTTTATTGAGCACGGTCCTACCAGTGGTGTCCATTCTCTGGATGACGAGGTGGTCTAATACCATCTTTCGTTTTGCACGTTCAACAATGTCCTCTTCCACAGACCGTGCGGTTACTAATCGATAAATGTTCACCTGTAATATTTATATACCTAGTCAAAATTTCGTTACATTTAATCATGACTATTAAATATAACTAAAATTATATAACAGGTTAATTTTAAGTACTGTTTAGTTCAATGAGTGTAATGGATTACCTGATTTTTCTGCCCAATGCGATGTGCGCGAGCTTGAGCTTGCAGATCATTTTGAGGATTCCAGTCAGAATCAAAAATTATCACAGTATCAGCCGTAGCCAAATTAATACCTAATCCCCCAGCCCTTGTTGAGAGAAGGAAACAGAAATCTGAAGAACCTTCTGCATTAAAATGGTCCAGGGCCTGTTTCCTTATTTCTCCTTTTATACTGCCATCAAGGCGTTGGAAGGGAAAATGCCTCCTTTGCAAATATTCAGCCAAGATGTCCAACATTCGCACCATTTGTGAAAAGATAAGCACTCTGTGGCCGGTTTCTTTCAATCTGCATAGCAATTTATCAAGGAGAAGTAGTTTTCCAGATCCTCTTAAAAGTTTCTGCAATTAGTAACGAAAGCATATAAATTTTACATGTAATACACCAAAAAATTACTAGTAAACTAGTATGTTCAATATAGGAATGGACAGAAGGAAAATAGGTTCTTTATAGTCCATGCTTTAGGAAGCAATTTAATAAATTGCATTTTTTTTTTTAATTATAAGCTCTAAACTTAATTCTAATTAAAATATAAAAGACATCAATATCAGTTTCAATTATTGATTAACTAACTGTTGCCCGCGACTGAGCACCATTTATTGCTATACCTATACACGAATAGTTAACCAACTATAGCACTGCGCCAAATTTGATGAAAATTTAATTAAAAAAAAAAAAGCCTGAACTTCATAGCAGCGCAACTACAAGTAGAATGTTATTAAACAGAATAAGCGGATGAGTCTACGAAACACAGTTATTAAATCCATACTAATATTATAAATGCGAAAGTGTATTGTGTGTATGTTTGTCAGTCTTTCACGTCAAGGCTCCTTTTTTATTCCGGAAAAATGCAGTTCCCGAGGCAGCGCGCGATAACCGGACTCCACGCGGGCGTAGCCGCGGGTAAAAGCTCGTTTTGTATAAATATGAATCGAATTAATATTATGTAGCAAATACGTACGCACGTATTAATGTTGTATTATTTTGTAAGTACATTATGTATTAATCTACTTATAAACGAAATAAAATTATAAATTCATCTTATTACTTCTTTTATTCATCATCATTATCATTATGACTTCACAAAAAATGTTTAGAACTCCTTGTTCTGTGACCTTCTAGAATCCAGTGTTATCATGAATATAGTCAGTGAAATTGTGTACTTTCACTTTAATAAAAATTGCATTATTAGATGCAACAGTAATCAGAACTTTATCAAAACTTATTTCAAAATAATGTTTTTTATATTCAGAAATATGTGAAACATTCATCATAATTTAAAGTAGAATTAGCGTAAAAAAATTATTAAGCAAATATACACATTTTTGCAAAATATTAAATTCAGCCGTGCTTAGTACCTCAACGGCATCCGTAGTGGCAAGAGATGCTCTAGATTCGAAATCTTCAGGTTTTGTCAGAAGCGCATGGTTGCAACACTTTTTCAGTTCTATAACAATATTTATGAACGTATTTATAGAACCCTTCACACCTTTGCGCAAAGCACTGTAATTCTTTGTTAGGATCCATTTATAATATTGTTTTTGAATGGAAGTCATTTCTACTCTCAATATCTGCTCTACTTTAGCAGGGAGCGATTTCTCTACGTCTTTCTTTTGCCTTCTTAATATGAAAGGTTCTAATTGCTTGTGCAACTTTTCGTAACCCTTGGTCGCGGCATCTTCGTGGTCTTTTTCAAAGTCTTCCCATGACTCAAATCTGAAAAAAAGTATGAACTTTAGCTCTAGTTAATAATGAATTGCCATCAGAATTAAAAAAGACGCCAAAATTGAAGTATGTTTGACCACTGGAGACAAATCCAAATTAAAGCTAAACTAAAAGATTTTTAACCTGAACGACATACGTCGCAAACGCAAAATTAAAAAATATTAATACATAAAACTATCAATTTACTGTTTTCCGTACTGCTTACTTTGTATTTTTGTTCAATAAAGAGTCACAATACTGTAGTATGGATCCAAAGAAAATATTTCAATACTTACTTGTTCGGCATAATAAAATGCAGAAGGGCCCACAGCTCTTTCAGAGAATTTTGCAAGGGGGTGCCAGTTACCAGTAACCTGTGATTTGTGTCAAATTCCTTCAAAGCCTTGTACAACAACGAGTCATCATTTTTCAATCTGTGAGCCTCGTCTACTAACAAGCATGCCCAGCCAAAAGATCTTAAAAACTGCCTGTCTTTGAGCAATATTTCATAGGTGGTTAGAATGGCATTAAATTTTAGCCTCTTCGAGGGATGGAAACTCCATTCGAACTGCCTGATCTACAAAGAAGAAGACTTCGAATGAATTTACATGTTATTAATGTGGACTATAAAATCAACTTTAAAAAGAGGTTCTATATCCTCGTTAAAAGGTTACATTTTTGACTGCAATACGTTCAGTGCTTATTTATCTCGGAACATATACGTCCCACTGCTGGGCACAGACCATAGATTAATATACTTCGCAGGTTGGTGCAGGCATCCTCACAATGTTTTCCTTCACCGTGAAACTCGTGATAGGTAAATTTAATGTTATTTCGCACAATAATTTCGAAAACTCTGATGTGAGAGCCCAAATTTGAACCCACGCATGATCCTGCTTGAGAGGACACAGGTGAAACCACTAGGCCATCAAGGCTTACTTATATTATGGAAAGTTTTAATTGAATGTAGTTTATGAACGTATATTAGACCAGGAATAAAACTGTGTTTATAATCATAAGCAAATCATCAGACAGGAAGTTTAAAACATATAAATAATTCTGCAACTCTTACAATGTCTCTGCTAACTACGTCACCTATGTAAGTGACAACATTAATATCAGGCGCCCACTGTTGAAACTCCCGCTGCCACGCAGTCATGGTACTTAGCGGTACGACACACAGGAATGGTCCGTAAAGTTGTTGCGATTTAAACAAGTAATACAGAAAACATATTGTCTGAAAAAAAAAGGTCATATTACTTTCACAATAACAAACAGCTTAAAAAACGCAAATGATCAAGTTATTCATATTTACCTGAATAGTTTTCCCTAACCCCATCTCATCAGCTAATATAACTGAGTTTTCTTTGCACCAGGAATGTATCAGCCAATTTAATCCATCCATTTGATAATCTCGTAATACATATGACTGTAAGAAAATTAAAAATATTGACTAACCGAAGAGTGAAAATATCAATCTATTAAAAAACCAGCTAAGTGTAGGTCGGACTCGCGCATTCAGAGTTTCATACAAATTTAAAAGACAAAATGAGTGGCTGTTTCAATTAAAAATGAAATGAAGAAGTTCAACTTCCAACACTTTGCTGAACTGGGACCGCTTCGCGATTTCGCATATGTAATACACAATACTTGTTTTTATGTTAATGCTATAGTTTTATTTTTTTAATGCATTTTTATTATGTTTTATGTAATGTGCGAGATATTTATTTTTTTCTATCTTTTTCTTAAGTGTTTTCAAAAAGGCCATAGTCGGGTTTCCATAGTAAGTCGGCCCTTACATCAAATGGGCTTGGTTTTTTCTTGTGAGTACCTCTTACAGTGTAAAATATTTATGCTGAGTATAAACAATTGAAAATCCTACTTGTGATAGTTTTAAAGAGTGTTTTTACTACTAGTGCACTTTCCATATTATTTTTAGTGATGCCTTTTGACTATCTAAGAAAATTTTATTGGTTAAATTCTTCATAAGCTAAGATAGTTTTTAAAGTAATTTGCATAATAAAACAATTGTGATAAAAAAATAATCCCCTTTGAAAATTTATGAAAATTTTGAATGTACTCAAATTATTAAGTTTCATTTTTTGCTGTAAAATGTATGATGACATGAGTTAAAATTGAATTGTTATTTTTTAGACCTGCTATCTCACTACTTCCAAAAAAAATTTCACAGTCGTAGAGCGAATAGTTCAGCTACCACTAAGAAATTATACCTGTAATCCGACATTTAAGAAATTTTTACTAAACAGCTCGTAACTCTGAAATAAATGAAACGACATCCATGTCGATTGGATACTCTTGAGGTCCCCTCCTACCTTTACTCTTCGCTCGATCTATATCCAGCAGATTTTTTCAAGCTTGGATCTTCTACTATGGCACTACTTCACAACCACTTAGTCTTTTTTTTTTCTTTTTGTATATGATAATTAGTTTAAGTTAATTATAAGTTTTTTGATAAAGATAATATATATAATATGGGACTTAATTTAATTTGTAATTTATTAATTGATTGTACCATTTTGATTTTGATTAAGCCTATTAAATATATGTTATTTATAAATAAAAATATTTGTCGATATGGGACTTGTCATTTAGTGGAGTGGTTATATTGGGAACATAGGATCTAACTAAGTGGTCATACATAACATAACAAAAGAAAAGGAAAATTTTGTTGTAAAGTACCTGATCAGAGCCCATGTATTCAGGCTGCTCTTTGACTTGGTGAAATTTTGGCCTTCGTCTCAAAACGGGGCAATGTCTGGAAGGAGTTGTGTTAGCAGCTTCCCGGGTCTTGAACTGTTCTACCTGGACTGGCCACTTTCTCTCTATTAAAGCAGAATCCTCCCAAGTTGCATCACAGTAAGGAAGTGATTCCCATTTACAAAAATATTCCTGAGCAGTTCCGCCACCTTCCAGTTCTCGAGTCTGCACGGCTAAAAGTTGTATACATAATCTTTAAAGATTTCTCTAAGTGCCTGCTTAAAAAAATGTTTCGTAAATAAAAATCTCATCCTACAAGTACTTATTAACATAAATGACGTCTTAAGCAGTAAACCATTATAGTTATAATTACCTATAATTCTTTCAACATTGTTGTATGTTTTCACTAATTCTTGTTGTAATTCTGCTTGACATTCATAGTAGTCTATGTCTTCAGGTCCCGCTTGTTGTCTCCACCAAGATAAGTCAGTTTCTTTTTTAATATAATTCTCTAATTTTTTAAGGCCTTTTACTTTTTGTTCAGCAAGTGACTTTTCCGACTCATATGTGTTATGTATATGAGACCACCCCTTCCATTTGATCAGGTACTGCGGTTCAGTTGATTCTTCATCAGTGGGATCACAACCCTCATTGGGATCCCCATTCTCTTCGATATAGTAAATGGTTGTCACATTCCCAGTGACTGCACAACGATAAGAAGACATTAGCTAAAATTTAACATCAACATTTGCACCTAAATGCAAATCACAACAGCTCACAAAATAAAATCAGTTTTTTTTAATTATTATTAGTGCTGATAATTTAATATAAAATGGACAAACCTCCTTTCTTCCCTCGTCTGTGACCTAGTACTTTTTCAATTGTCTCACTGTGGTCCTCTACTTCTGGTTCAGCCTCAACTTCACCATCACCTGCTTCTACCTCTAGAAGATCTGAAGAGTCCGTTTGTTCATCACTTGCTTCCTTATAACTAACTGCTGCTGCACCAGTGCGACGTGTTGCTGCCCGACTGCAAATAATCATTATCTTTAATAACACATAAATAAAACAAATTTTCCCTGACATTTAATTTAACATTGGTAAATTACTTTCTCGATTCTTCATCAGATCCTTCTGTGCTTTCATCATCTTCACTCGATAATCTTCTTCTTCTTGCTGGTTTCTTTTTTCTGAGAGGTACACTTCTTTGGCCTGGTCGTTTAGAAGGTGGGGGAGGGGAGCCTTTCATGTCGCTGTCACTCTCAGATGAATCTGAATTCCATGAGTCGCTAAAAGTCAGAAAATTTAAAATGAATTTATAATTGAAACATACATAATAATAATATTGAAATAAAATAAAAAAACATTTTTACATAATCTATGTTTTATTTAAGAAAATACACCTACCTTTTTTTCCTACTCTTTCTATTATGACTTCTTCCTTTTTCACTTGAATCACTATCTGCTATTTTAAGTCTATCTGGTTCCTTCCGAGATCGAGCTGATCTTCTAATACCGTAGATGTCTGGATTATCTTCCCAAAGATCAGAATTAACCTTCTCATGATTACTTGATTTGGATTTGGAATGGAAGTCATCTGAAGAATCTTTATCGGTGTGATGGTCAGATTTTGAGGAATTTGCATTACTGTGCTTAGGTGAAGACTTGGAGTAATCACTGTGATGTCCATCTGCTGCAGAAGATTTCTCAGATCCTGACCTCGCTCCAGATCCTGATCCTGATGAACTTGATCCACTATCACTGTTAAACAGGAAAATTTACTTAATATGTAAAATCGGGAAGCTATCGGATGTTGGACCTGGATTTTAATCAGATGTTCGAGTGACAGAACATTTTATTTATATGCAGCTATACTTACCCAACACGATTTTCTATAGAAAAGACTGACAACCAACATGTAATGGATCCGACACCCCAAGAAGTGAGAATGGGGGTGTAAATTGCTAATGAAGAAAAGTAAAATATATATGTACATACCTTTCACTTCCTGAACCAGAACCACTTGAGTTACTCTTGTTGCCTTTTTCACTTGCTGATTCACTGCCTGATTCCGTCATTGAACCATTCTGAAACAAAGCATGAATTTTATTTTATTCCATTCCATCTATGGAACGTGATATAGGAACATCACACTATTTTTTCAAGAAAGTTGTCTTGAAGGTTCTTTAGTGATCCTCATCCAACGACCACAATCATTCTGTCACGAGTGTTGATTTAAGAGATGTAGGAGTACCCACATCGCTACACATTCAGCCATGAAAATAAGATTTCTAAGAGATATTAATTTTAGCGACTGCTTCAGCAACAAACCATTCCCAATCAATTAAGTACATGAACATGACTCCATTTAAATATATTACTGAATATGTTTACACAAAGATGTTCATAATAGTACATTAATATAACAAAAAATACAAAAATGCATGCTATACAAAATTGATCTAGATAATTATTTGATAAAGAATGGTAAACGTTTCTGAAATCCCAATGAAATAAATATTGTCATAGAAGTGATGACTGTCCGTCCGCTATATTTACTATGGGGGCGGGGGCTTCAAAGTCCAAAAATATATCTGCTACACTCAAGTCCCAAATTATAATTTAAACCACCCAAAAAAATATAGAAATACGGAAAAGTACTAAAGATATACTTCAGTAAGAAAGCATAACCTCAAAAGTCAATCTTTTCCTCTTAAAAAGACAGAATTTGGAAGTTAATAAAGGTCTAAATTGGCTTTTTAAATTGAAGATTACACCACAGAAAATAAGCAATTTTTAAGCATCAAATTCAAACGAATATAATGCAATATATTTTCACATAACCTGTATGCATTTATTTACATGAGCACTCAATGTGAAGACCAATTTTCAAAGGCAAATTGCAAAAAGGGGTCCTTTCCTAATTCTATTTTCATTGGTCTGTATGGAATGGTTACGTAATCAAAAATCATTGGGAATGAATTATTAGGCAGGATAATGACATTTTCATACATAAAAACAAGGAAATCCATTGTAAACAATCACAGAAACCCTTAAAACTGAAATTACGTCTTAAAAATTCACCCTCTATTAGGGCCACACCCAAGCCTTCCAGAAGCATCCACAAATATCGAAAACCCAAAAATATAAATAAAGGGATAAAATACACCAAAACATACATGAAATGAGCTTTAAAAACACTTACCAGGTGCATTTTGAAGAAAATAAGTTGAATTCACTATAACTAACAAAATTGATGAATGAAGTTAACTTCAATTGCTGATTTCATTGAGAAAAGTCACATAAAATAATTTGATAATAAGTTTTCAAACATTCTTCTATGTTAAACCAATAAAATATGAAAAATAAATTTGCAGTAAAATCTTGTCAAGCGACGCCATTTTGTCGTCGCATGAATCTGATGACGGAGTTGAAAAACCAGGAATTTATACACACAAAATTAATTAAAACAATGTAAACATAAGCAACGACAACTAAAAAAATTAAAACAGAAACTTTTGATGCGCCGGAATTGCTTCGACTACGCTGGAAATGATGTGAGACCGCACACACTACCAGCGAAACTTGAACGCTACAGCCATATTGCCATCTGTCCGCCTGGCTGGCTAGAAAATGTAGGTACAAAAAAAAAAGCAGTGTGGCCATTCTTAAACCTACGCAACTTCCGCTTATTTTTTTTTTAAGAATTCGAAAAACAATTAATTTTTTTACAGAAAAAATAAATCACATACTTAATAATATTATTATAAACAAGTTATAAACAGTAAAACAATTGTTGGCCTACCACTATGCTTTTGTGGCGGTCAGCCGGTCATAACCAAGGTTCCTACGGCTACGTACGCACTATGCGGCTAACCGTGCGGTTTGAGCCTGCTATCTCTTTCACAAGCGATACTTTGAAGAGAGACAGCACTGTTAAACCAACCAGCAAGGCTACCACGAAATTCAAAAATCGAAATTCGTATCATTATCACGCTTATGTCATTTAATACGAGAGTGAGAGGGACGGCACGATACGAACTTCGAACTTCGTGTTTCGGAGTAGCCCTATGGTAGCCCTTCAGCACTGGACAACCGCGTAGTGCATACCGCAATGTGGAAGCACAGCCTTATATTGCGCTCGATGTGCGTCTTCACATCCACAGACTGAGAAAATTATATCTTAACTAGTACGTATCTATCACTAAGAACATCGAACCGTCCAGTGGTTTCTGTTATTCAAATTTTATCAAAGTCGGTAGTGGCTTCTATCGTTACTTTAAAATAACCTCTGAGAGCGTTTTCACATTATCCGATCCGATATCAGTATCGGACGAAGATTCCTATGCAGTAGCGCAACTTATACCACCCTAAAGTTACTGTTACACATGCTAGTTATTAACTGACTCACTGGGTTATATATCAACGCACAGCCTAAACCGCTGGGCCTAGAAATTTGAAATTTGGTAAGTACAGGGATTTTTTCCATGACGTAAGAAAGAATTTTTACATGTTTAGAAATTCAACCCAAGGGGGTAAAAGGGGGGGGGGGGGGTGAAGCTTATATGGAATTTTCTCATTTCTGATAACTAAAATACACGCGGACAAAGTCGCGGGCAAAAGATAGTTAATAATAAAATATGGCTCTGTCCATTGAAGGACAATTTGCCAGTGTCAGTAGGTTTTGCCTTTGTACCGCAAAAAAATGTAGAAAACGAAATATGAGAGGTAATGGTGGACGAACGATGCCACATGCTATTTACTATACTACTCACGGCGAACCTTAATCCCTATGTATGACACTGACAGTGACAGTTCATTAGCTCCATTTTTATATAAATTTGTAGGTAATGGAGTAAATGGAGTTACGTTATGCGAAATTATTTAAAAACAATGCTTGGAAGTCGCACGCACACATGCACGCACACGCACGCACACACACACACACACACACACAGACACACACACACACACACACGCGCGCGCGCACACGCGCACGCGCACACACACACACACACACACACACACACATATACGCACTCACGCGCGCACACACTCACATACACATCACGCCTGTATTCCTAAATGGGGTAGGCAGAGCACGTCATAATTTGTAGAATAAGTATTTAAAAAATAATAATATAATAATAAAATAGTAATAATAATATTAATATTAAATTATTAAGTATTATTCGTAATTATCTGAAATAAGCTCATCTAAACTTACACGGCAACGTATTGCAAAAGTTACTTCTTTAGGTTGTATCGACTAATGCCTCCTCTACATATCGACGGATGCGTCGGCAGATTGTATCTGCGGATGCGTCCGCAGAGGTGTAGAGGGTGGTTTTTGCTTGTCTGTGGTAGGTATTTAACGTCGGCCGATGCATCTGCCACTCATCCGTTTGGTGTCGGTTTTTCGACACGGATCAAAGGGTGACAGCGCAAACGTACCGCGCCTGTCCACACGTCTGCCGATGTGTGGACGGATCGCAATTTATCCGAAGATATGGTTGCGGATCCATCTTCCGACGCATCCGTCGATATGTAGAGGAGGCATAATAAGGGGCATGTCGATAAGCAGATGTCGATGACTACATGACTAACACAATATAACACAAATCTATGGTCATTCGATTCGATTCTGATTTTAACGACCTACAAGAACCGGTCGAGCATTAACAGGTTTGATGCACGACCTAATATTGTACGACTTGATAATTTTAATCTAAAATGCGTAGACAGAGAATCCCTAGACGAATTGATAGCTTCCGTCGCATTCGCACAAGAAAAAGAGTAACTTACGCCAAATGTGTGTAATGAAATGAGATGCAATGATTCGATTTTTTGTTTCGCCACGCGTGCCGGTTTTTTCAAGGTCAGGTTTGTTTAGCAAAGTAGTTTGCTAAACAAACCTGACAGATGCTCAGCTGATTTTGTTCGCGCTCTTAGAAAAAAGCTAGGAAAATACTCATAAAAGTGATAAAATATTCACAATATTGCTTTAAAAATTTTGTGGTTCAATATTCTAAACAATATTGAAGAAAAATATGGTGCGGTGTAGTATTTTAGGGTGTAAAAGTGATAGTGAAATGAAACTGCCCGACATATCTTTTCATTCGTAAGTATAAACGTTTTTAACAGTTATTAGGCCTTTTTATTATGTGCTAGATAGTATTCTAAAGAATGTCAAGTAAAATAAAGTAAATTAAGTACATAATACGATCAATAAAGTAATCAAAAACAAAATAATCGTAATCATAACCTACAAATAAATTTTGTCCGGTGTTGCCAAATTTTCAATATTTGTTTTCCCACAATTTATGGGTATTATTTTCTATTGTGCATCTAATAAATATCATTAAATATTTTTAAGTATTAAGTAACATTTTAATTCCATTACAGTTTCCCGGAAAATCCTAATTTACACCAGAAGTGGATTGCAGCCAGGGGAAAGGGGGTGTTTGAACATAAGAGCCACTACGTCACTCCGACTTTAACGATAACAGTATCCGTTGGATGCGGGGGACGCAGGACCGACCACTGTGGCGCTTTTTTATATAATAAAAATATGTTATGGTATATATGCATGTTTTATTTTTATCGTTTACTAGCCTTTGCCCGTGTGTGCCAAGAATTCATTTATCGGTATCCGTTATAGAATTCAGTCTGTGAAATTTCGATTTACGAATGAATCGTTACTAAATTAATCGTTACGTTTCTTTGATAGGCAAAAGTACCGGCTTTGGCCACCTTAAGCCCGTTTTTGGCCAGTTGACATTTGGAGTCATATAAAAATAATATTTATAGTGAGTTTTCAAAAGTTAATTCTGAAACGAAGTAAAATAAAGTTAGTAGTGATTTATAACTATACATTTATTTCAAACGTATATTTAAACAATAAATGGCCATAAACGGTGCAGTAAAAGGCGAAAGATTTATTCGTTTTGAAGGGAAACCAGAGTTAATAGTTGACACCGAACAAATCAAAAGCCGTGGTGGCCTAGTGGTTTGACCTATCGCCTCTCAAGCTGAGGGTCGTGGGTTCAAATCCCGGCTCGCACCTTTGAGTTTTTCGAAATTCATGTGCGCAATTTACCACGAGCTTTGCGGTGAAGGAAAACATCGTGAGGAAACCTGCGAAGCAATTCAATGGTTAGTGTGAAGTTCCCAATCCGCACTGGGCCCGCGTGGGAACTATGGCCCAAGCCCTCTCATTCCAAGAGGAGGCCTGTGCCCAGCAGTGGGACGTATATAGGCTGGATGAGATGAAACGGTACAGTGGCCAAAAACGGTACTTCTTCTTAAATGTACATATTAAATCATGAAATGCCTATTATTTCATCATTTTCTTTTTATCTACTTAGTTAACTTTATCTTAAATTATAAATATGTACCTTCCTGTATTAGTTGTCTATAAAAATTTAAAACTTAGAAAAAGATCGCATGTGACATGGGGTAAATTACTTTTGAGAGGGTAACCCTAATTATGCATGTACTCTTGTCTCCTGTCCCTTTCAGCGGCACGCTGGGCCGCAGTCTATAAACGTAGTGTATTATAAGTCTATGCTAAAATGAGTTCGTATTATCAGGTCGTACAGTGATGGCTGAGCTGTAAGGGTCGAGCATTACAGGTCCCCCCGTAACTTCCAACTTCGAGTTTCGTGGTAGCCCTCTGGCAGGGCTAAGTACGAAACTCGAAACTCGAAGTTCGTATCGTACTGTCTCTCACGCTCTTGTATTAAATAGTATAAGTGTCAGAGGGATCGCATGACATGAACTAATTCAATCGCATTTCACTTTGAACACGGGTCGAGCTTTATCACTCTGAAGGCTACTCCGAAACACAAAAATTCGAATTTCGTGTCGTGCGGTCCCTCTGACACTTATACTATTTAATACGAGAGCGAGAGGGATCGCACGACACGAACTTCGAATTTTGTGTTTCGGAGTAGCCCTTCTGTACTGATAATGTTCATGGTGCTAATGGACAACCTGATTTTGTACGACCTTTCATTTGGTTTCGTTCGTAGACGTAGTTTTGACGTAGTATTAGGGCAGGCAACACTGTTCGGCGCGTGTCAACTTGACACTGTCAAGTGTCAACGTCTAATCATTAATCAAATCAATCAATCAATACAATACATACGACATGATAGTTTTGTTTGTGTTGTGTTTGTTTTGTTGTGATCATGAACTTTAAAATGTATGAATAGATTAGATTTAGGATTGCCCAGAAAAATAATAACATCTATGTTAACGTATGTTACATATAAAGCAAGTTGTATGGTAAGCAATTCAACAACCAAACCTGTGCTATCCCTGAATACTAGAAACTATAATGTGTGTACTTGCTTACACAAATAATCTGCCTTTTTGATTTCAGGCTTTATACCACGAACTTCGTACATTGCCGTCCCGCTGACGCTTATGAGTGAAAGGGACGGTGCGATAAGAACTTCGATTTGCCAGTTTCGTAGTAGCCCGTCAGGATATTTTCCGCCATGAATCACCCATCCTTAAATCTGCTTGACCTCCCGGAAGAAGTTTTAATTAATATCGTAAGAAGACTGGATACTAAAAGTTTGGTTTACGTAAACAGCTCATGTTCATACTTGAGAAACATAGTCGGTATGCAAGGAGTCATAAAAGAATTTAACATATCGCTGAGCAGTTTGGCTACAGTGCAGTCCTTTAGTTTAAATTTCTTTAAGGATATTGCAGGACACTTAAACAAGCTTGATGTAAGTTGTGTGTCTAATCTGAACAAGCCATTGTTACTAAACAGCATGATGAAACTCAAAGCCTTGAAGATTTTGAACATATCATATACCTCAATAAATATTATGGATTTGTTTGAAATACACCAGGTATGCCCAACTATCAATGACATCTGTATGAATTTTGATTTTGGTGTAACCCCATGGGTATATGTTCCAACTGACATTCAGGAAAAATGTCATGATCTCTTTAACAAATTCGAGAATATTCATTTTGTTGGTAACTTTGAAAGTTTGTACTTTTCCAATTTACCACTGTCTCTCTTGCAAAGAGCTAAACTAAACAAACTACAGCTTACTATAACAGACTGCAATCTTCCACCATACGAAGATTCCGAAGGTTTTGAAACCCTGGTGGAATTTGTTGAAATGACAGTTTATTTGTTAAATTGGAAAAATGAACATAAATCTCACTCAGATTTCAATGGATTTTTTCTAGCTTCAGTCCTAGAAATTAGTAAATGTGAATTTATCATCATTGTATGGTTGGATATAATTTACAGAGCCGTATATGTTTCTCCACTGTTTAAAGAGTTCTTCAAAGATAAATTCAAAGTTCATGCAGAATGTTTGACAGAAATGGCTCCTCGGGTGCTTGGTGGAAATGTTGTTTTAATGGTCTGGAATAAGGATTCAACTGTGTTTAATGAAGCTTTCTTTAAATCCCTTTTTAAGCGACTGCAATTTTACTTCCCATATCACCATGAGTCCCTGAATGGTACATTAGTGTTGCCACAGGGTTGTGATTGGATTTACATTACCCAATTTCAAGGCTCAGAATTTGGCCCCAACCAAGAAATAAATTTGTTCAATCAGGTATTAGATCTCGATGCTATGACTGCAGAAAAAGACTCATTAAAATTAAGCATTCATTTGCCAAATGTTCATTTTGAAAATTTTATAACAATTCCTATTGATGGAAAATATTTAAACAAATTAACATATATTGATTTAAGCTCCCTAATGTGTTTCAGTGGAGATATATTTACTACTTTATTTTCTTGTTGTACAAAACTGGAAACATTAAATATGATATTTGATGACTATTCAATAACTGCATTATATTCTTTTACTGAAAGTTTGCCTTTGTGTAAAAATGTAAAGAATGTTAGGGTTGTTTCCCCTAGTCTTGACTTGCCAGCAATGTTGGTAAACTTAAGCAAATGTAAAAATTTAGAAAATATACATTTAATTGATAAGTTCAGTGATCCCCAACCTTTGTCATTCACTAGAGCTTTATTTGAAAGCTGTGTAAATTTATACAATTTCAGTGTTGCCATGGAAATGACTGCAGATGTAAGAGCTAGGAAATTAAATATCTTAAATAATTTTAAGCTGCAATATGGTAAAGATCATATAAACATTGAATTATATTCTGCAGATCGATACAGTCAGTATAGTTATGATCCATTTATAGGAGTTTTTAATATTTGCCCCATAAAGCCACTTTAAACAATAATTTGTAGGTATTTTAGAAATCTCATGTTTACTTATTTGTTTTTTTTAGTAACTCGCCGACTTCGGCACCGTTAATCGTAAGTTATGATCTGGAGATCTTAAAACTCCAATAAAAAAAAGACTTAAGTTTCGTAAACTTTTCTGCTAACTAAACATTGTTTCATGTTAATCTCGGGACTATGACCCGGAGCTTTTGTAGCTGGGGGGGGGGGGATATTGTATCTGAGCCGTCTTACGGTACCCTTACGACGCCATGTTCGCCATGTTCATGTGTGTTGTGTAAAGACAGTCTTCTGGCGAACACAACGTAAAATGGCCGAGAAGAACATGGCGTCGTAAGGACGCCATCAGACGGCTCAAATACAATAACCCCCCAGCTACAATAGCCCCGGGTCACCTAACACATTAAAAAAAAAACAATCCAGCTCAAATAA
The DNA here is from genome assembly GCA_037349165.1 of Choristoneura rosaceana. Lineage (NCBI taxonomy): Eukaryota > Metazoa > Arthropoda > Insecta > Lepidoptera > Tortricidae > Choristoneura > Choristoneura rosaceana. The sequence goes on from JAZBNJ010000026.1 coordinate 9,595,582, forward strand.
CGTAGGTATGTAAAACAAAAATATAAAGCTACGTAGTTTTTACGACTAGAACTAATGAAGGTCGAAGTCTAAAACTAGTTTTAATTTTTATTTCAATATAAATACCTAGAAAATCGAGCCATCAGTGTCGCAAAATTAAAAATAAAGATCTCATAGCTTAAGGAAATGTTAAATTAATAACGAACTGTAAACTAAGATTTTATTTCTACTTAGATCTGAAGAGAATCTGTTTATTTAAAAATTAGGACTTGGTATATTTCTCAAGAGTTTCACATTTGCGATAAAATTTTTCGTCTTGATGTCATTCGTGTTAAAATTAATGAGAAGATGCCCAGTACTGCGCTGCCTCCACAGGCATAGGTCAACACCCCTCTGTAGTACTCAGGGCAGTCAGCTGCGTTGCGGCATTTACTGTAAACATAAAATTAAACATTATAATATAAGTACTATAATGCCAGGTAGACAATCATAATTAAACCCAAAAAAAAAAACAAAAACAAGTATGACGTAATTATCTCTGGCATCGTTATCGACTAATAAGCGGTTTCTATGGTTTAAGAGTAAGATGTTTAACCCTTAACTAAATAAAGCACAAACTACAATACTAGATAAGCAAAAATTATGTAAAAAATACGTTTAGTTCTATTATATTAGTAGTAACGTAATTTAAATATCGAAATAGCGAAATATTGTACTCATATCGTCCCAAAAAGTGAAGTGTAAGAAAATCCTTACAATATTTATATGTTTACTTATTTATTACGCTTTCATACTTAAAGTACTCAACAGCTAGTCATCCCGTAAAACCCATATCGAAAACACAAACTGAAACATAGATGCACAGAAAAAGAGACCGGCGCTGGGAATCGAACCCAGGTCCTCAGCATTCCGTGCTGCGTGCTATACCGCTACACCACCGTTGGACAGGAGTACAGACACGGATTTCTCCTATGCACCACATATCTCAGCTTGTTTGTTTCTTATTTAGTCACTTAAGCTGCGACACTAGCGACATCTAACCATCAAACCAATCGTGATGATATTTATTATGGAGATAGTTCGAGATCCTGAGAAGGACATAGGATAGTTTTTATCCCGGAGAAAATTCTTAAGTTCCCGCAGGCGTTCCATAAACGATTTTTTTTGACTGAGTCACGGACGACAGCTACCATAGTAAATTGGTCCTACTCAAGTACCTACTTATAAAGAGGATACCGATACTTACTAATTTTCAATGGCAACAACAGCAATTCCTGTAACCAGCTTGTCAGCGAAAGTAACTATAGAGTAGATGGCAGCGCCTTGGTGCGAGTGGGGGCCTATGAGATCGGCCGTGACGCACAAGCTGGAGACAAGAGTGATCGAGCTGCCTGCACCTAAAACATTGCTCTAATATAAAAACCATAATTTTATGAAACTGGTATTGTTACTCCTCGGTAATGTCAGAAAACACGTGGAACTACGTATAAATTTAGAAATTACTTGTGAGTGAAAACGAGTCCTATGTCTAATGCGACAAATCGGCATTGGATTGTTCAGAGTAAATATTATACACCTATGTTATATGTATGACATGAAGCAATAAATTGTAGATGAGCCAATAAATATAGAATCGAAAGTGTACCTAAGAACAAAAAAAGTAACCATACAGGCTAACGCCAGACTAAGTTAACTTAAACAGTATAATTACCCGTAAATGTGATAAATGTACCTAACCATGAGCTTAAGCATTTTAAGGTGTCCTTTTCTGCTAAAACAAAAGCGTGTCAACTCGAAATAATACACCATTTTAAATTAAATCTTTCAGAAAGTTAAAGCCTAAATTAAAATGGTGTATTATTTTGAGTTGATATGCTTTTGATCTAGGTGTGCGAAATATTCTAACATTGTTATAGATGGTTTATAGATTGTATTTATACTTACCCATCAAAGCAGCCACTAAGTATATTTGCACTATGTTGGCGTGTGGGTCAACACCTAGCGCTATCCACAGGCAGCTTATAAAGCTCAAGCAACTTCCAATTATATATGCCAGCTGAAAATTTTAAACCGAATTTATATGTAACATTAAGTAATTATATAGCAATCTATAGCGCTAAGTTATGTTAATTTTATAATAAACATCCGCCCCTGATACACATGAGCTCTTTCAATCGCCTACTGTTTTACAGTAGCAATGTTGGATGTAACCAACTATACCTAGGTATATTTATTTAGCTTACCTGATTCCCACATAGGGTAATCTTGCTTTTGAGTAGCAGCGATGAGAAAAACGAGGAAATGTAAAGGACTAGTGGTACGCTGGCGACAAGTTCCGACCCTGCACTAGGGTTTACAGACAATCGCTCTTCTAGAAATAGAGGCACGTATACCAGAGTTAGCGCCCAGTATAAACGCGAGAATACGTATCTGCAATGAAAAGTTGTGCTTTATTATTAGGACCCAGATTCTCACCAGTCTTAGGTAGAGACCTCAAATTCTGCAATGTGTTTTTTTACATTTATTATGTAAGTACTTAAATAAAGCAGTATTTTTAAAGTCTGATGTTACCCTTGAAGACTTTTTCTATTTTATATATTTGGTCTTTACCTGTTTATGTGAAAAAAGTTATATACAAATTAAAGTTTATCATAAACTAGCTGTTCCCAGCGGCTTCGCCCCGTCCCAACTTTTTTTTTTAATTTTGTTTAGCACAAACCTTGTCATGATGACGAATACTACAAAAAAATAATTATCCAACTCGATGCCTTCGTTCGGAAATTATGCGCGTACACATACAATTCGGTGATACATTTTATATAGATTGAATGGGATAAAATTAATTTGCTTGAACTTGGCTTGATACGCTGCCGCGTGTCTAGATCTTAATGTCTGTTCAGTAGGTACTTAAGGAATAAATCTTTAAATGTTGATATTTAGAAGTGCTAACTTTCAACAAAATATCTTTTATGGTATGGATATGGTATGTTAAGACATAAAATTCGGTATCTCTACACTCTACACCCATTTGTGCCAAATATATAAATATATTATCGTCTGGGACAATACAAAAGACATGCTCTAGTCTATGTGGCTATTCTAGGGTATACCAAGAAAGGTAGGTTTAGTATAACGTAAAGTAGTAAGTATAACGTTTTAATTACTTTTAAACTTTCGTGATTTTCACTCATAGTCAAAACACCACAAACAGTGACTTGACATTGGCCGTGGTAGGTAGTTATGCCATGCTATGGCTGTAGCACATAAGCTGAAATTGTCACTTAGATAGCTACGCATAGACCATATCCAATATAGATTCAGCATCACATCAGCTCTTCTAATAGTCCGGTATTTTTATATCTTATGATACTTACAACAAACTTGTCTGATACAAAAGTGGCATCCGAAGAAAATGGTATATTTTTGAATTTGGGACGAGTTCATCTTTCTGTAATTCTGTGTCTTCGTCGCACGTCAGCAGCGAGGGTGTTCCGTTTGTTATGGCGTGGTCGTTCCCTTTTTTATTCGGGTTTCTCAGTTTAAACAGCATGTGGAACAATGTAAAGGCGGTTACACCTATTCCGGTAACTATCAGTGCCACGTCCTAGAACCAAAGTTTTGTTTTGTATGTAAGTATGGCAAATATACAATTGTGTAAGTGTATTAAGTGATAAGGGCCGCTTGCACGGTCGAAAGCGTCGTGTGTCAAAGCTATTTTCTACGCAAAAAACACCTGCTTAATTGATTCCTTGCAATATAGACAAGTTAGAAAAGCAGAAAACCCACACAGACCATGAAATAAACGAGTAACCTAATGTTGATGAAACTTATTTAGTTTCATAATCGTGACATACAAACTTAGCCAAAATTAGTTCATTTGTTTGGCAGCTACGACGCTACGTACACACACACGTCATACGTGTAACACCCTCTGAAATAGAAATCCTCCCTTAAAGACAAACTTACACGTAATTTGTAGTCGTCTGATGGTCCAATATACGTACTGTAGTTAGTTGCTCTTAATACGACCCAGGTTATAAGGTACACTGCTATGCTTGACGTCACTGAAGCCATATACCTGAAACAAAGGAGTATTTACCAGTAAGTTTCACATATACATATAAAGTAGGTACGTACCAGGTACATAATTTAACATTGTCAAAACTAGTTTAATATAACAAAAGTTAAATTGGATTTTTGCCCCCCATTTGTTCTTTAACCTCTATCATCCATTGCTTAATCTTAAAAAGTATAAGCTTTCATTTAATTTCCAATGTTTGTATTTATGTCAAATCTTACAAGTCTAATTTTATCATCTTCTTGTTGACTGGAAGTTAAGTACATATAAGTAGAACGGATGACAATGCAAGTACATTAATGAAATTTTTTATTAAATTCGATTTGAAAAAAAAATCTACCATTTTTTTGGAATGGACGAACATTTTTAAGATACTCATAGTCAAATATTACGTAGAATAGTCTTTTTGGGTAGAAAAGACTTAGGAACTTCCGGCTCTAGCTCTTGATCATGGTAGAGCGAGATTGTCTACACTGCTTCCGCGCTTAACATAAGGCGCCATCATCATTTTATTTTGCACTCAAAACTGGCACCCCCTTGCCATCTGGCGCCTAGAGTGACCGCCCCTCTCGCTCTAGCTCAGGGCCCGTGTTACTTAAGCAATGTAAGGTTAATTGACTAAGTACTTACCTAATAGAAGTGAGTTCAGAACGTACTTGTAAGCTGTCTGAAATACTTGGGATCATAGCAAGATGCGATATCTGAACTATGGCCCAACCAATTTGAAAAAATGTTATGAGAACAGCGTAATATAGCGGCATCCACCATGAGAGATAATCCGGATCTCCGCCGATATAACATCCCCAGCATCTTATGAATAACATTGGGAATGTGCATGTAACCAGTATACTACCTGAAAGATACAATACACTAATAATTAACATTGAATCATAAAAAAAAAACATTTTTTTATTAAGCACATACCCGTTAGATGCCAGGACTTTTTGGTGCCATATTTATCGGCCATTATACCCACTATTGGAGTAGCTATTGCATCGACTATCTGACCTGGAAAATGCAATAAGTACATAGATTATTAGAAGAAAATGCGTTTTTGTTATTACTTAATACCACCATTAGGATTTAATCACGATATTTATTCTTCTCATGTGTATAAATAAAAATGGATGTGATTTTTTTCTTTTGAAACTTTATTGAAATCCGAGATTCATATGAAGGAAAAAATCGGAGAGTTTGCATATCGCGGGATAGAGCGGAAATAATTCTTCGCAGACAAAATCTCGTGGAAAATCTAGTTAATACTTAATAAAATTCTCGACGTTTTGTTCTAAAACCTTCAGAATTGGACGTACCTGTCATAAGTAAGAAACCAGCCACAACAGATCTCATCTCGAGAACAGCTTGAAAGAAAAGCATCATGTATGAGAACCACATGGCGGCGCAGAGGTCGTTGTGTATGTGGCCTAGACCGTATAAAATGTGCTGATGTTCTCGCCACCATTGCCGTCTTCTTGTTGCTCCGCTGAAAAAGAAGTTTCAGTTGTTAACCGACACCAAAAATAATAAAGAAGGAGGCTATCAATATCAACGACCCCATGTAATATTGTCTGACTTGAACAGTTTTTGTGTGTGTTAGTTGACTAGTTAGCCTCGAATCCTACGTCCTAAACATGTATGTCAAATTTCATTCATAAGTGAATCAATCAATCGAAGTGAAAAGCAAAGTGTAAAACTCGAGCATTAAACCCTTACCGTCTCGCCGTACCGGCTCGGTGGCTATATGAACGTCTTAGCTAAAATGGCTCATTTTATACTCTTGTTGTACAATGTACTATATTTAGGGATATTGTAACTTAGGAACCATTCCAAGCTTCATCAAATGCGGGTTAGTAATTTTTGAGAAAAAGTGTTAAATGTGCATTAGTCATTGGGTACATCTTAGGTTCATATAAAAGACAAAAAATAATTGAGTAAAGTCACTTTTACGAAAATAAACTGATTAAACATTACCTAAGTACTTTAAATTACATCTGAATTTAAAAGACGGAGAAATAAAAAAATAACTATAAAAATTAAACCGACTTCAAAGTGTAACTAAAAAGTAAAATTGTTTCTTTAAAAAAATATGGCTCTGTCCTCCATTGGAGGACAATTTTGCCAGTGTCTAGTAGTTTTGCCGTTGTACGGTAAAAAAATCTAGAAAACGAGATATGAGAGGTAATGGTGGATGAACGATAACCAATAGTAAAGTTTCAATTTTGAAGACTTTTTTTTCTTTATATGAAGTCGTTTGGACTGTTGGAATGTCTTTAATACCTTTGTAGAGGAGATGTGACGCTTCGAAGAGCATGCGCCATATAGACTTGATGGGTGAAAGGACCAAAAAAGGGGCTCAATGACATTCTAAGTGACAGTCCAAGGTTACAACGCCCAAAAGTACTTAAATCCTATTTTACTTGAGGTGGATGTGCAGAAGCAGCATCATTGCTACTCTAAAACAGTAGAATTTACATAAAAAGATAATTATCTATGCTGTTAGTTAATTAATTAATTTTAATATTTTTGTAAAAAGTGCTGCAATAAATAAATACTGAATACTAATACCTACAAGACGCACGTAATGTATAGCTATATGCCCTATCCACACGTCGTGTCTTGTTGTCAAGGAGATTATCCTACTGAAAAATTAAATCCAAGTAGTAATAACTAGGTATAGGTATCTAAATAGTAATAATAGAAATCGGATTCCAAAAAGTTTACTAGGTACTAGTGCAGGATATTACTTTTTAATTACCTAATGCCGATGCTCTTTCGTTTTTTTTCAATAGACAACTTGTTCTGTGCTAATTAATATAGAGGTCCCAATTCAAGTTTGCATGTTAGGAATTGAGCAAATTGTTCTGGATAGTGCACAGAATTAGATAATGCCTGGATGGAACGAAGTAAATTACCTTAAATCAATTTCGACGTCCGCTTCCTCCGCGTTTTGCACTGTCATCTCATCAGTTGCTCCATATTTCGAATTCATGTTCGTATTTGAATAAATTTAACTTCAATAACTCAGAAGGAATTTCATTAAGTTATTTATTGGTAGTCTTAATTGCTTACGGTTTACACTTGCGAACCTTGCGGTTCGATGACTGACCAGCACTGTTTTTTAGTTACCGTTTTTCGTTACATTTAACATATCATTTCGCACTTTCACTTGGTAAATTACGATATTGGGGTAGCTTTTCACCCTAGGGTTATTCAGTATGTTGTCATTGTGTGATTAATCACTAAAAAACCGAAACTCCGCGCGCGTGTGTTGCGAAGGAAGTCTTATAGGCGTTTGAATTTGAAGCCGCTGTATCCCGACTGTTGTTGCTGGATAAACGAAGCAATAATTGATATAGTCTGGAATCTGCATAAGACGCACTCATCGGATCCAATAAGACGGTATAGTTGACGAAGGATATTCGATAGAGTCAAAAATAAAAGCATGGAATTGACCATGCCGATACTTGCCGCGTAACTTTACGTTAAGTTCTTTCTAAAAGAATATCATGACGGTTCTCTAATTTTTCGCCGAAAATATATTTCCGACTATAATTATTATTATTATTACCTGTGTTATAACACAAACCTTACCTAACGTAGTGGGTTCTACAGTATGGTCCTGAAATATATCCAGAATAGTTTAGAATTTCAGAAAAAATATCGTAATAAAATAAAGCAGTTGGGAAATGAATCATTTGCGAAAGATATTTTCTGCGAAAAGCCAGGCTACCTATATACTTTTCATTAATTGCAAATAAATAACACTGCTATTTTTAACGTGTATATGTTTGTAATTAAGCTAGTCTAGATCCGGTCGTCGCCCGCGCGAGAAGGGGTGATTATACTTAGCGGTGGCTTCCGTAAGTACTGGGGTATTGGGTTTCCTCCAGGGTTCACGCCTCACTGGCTACGAAACTTGTATGGACGTGGTGACCCCAATGTTAGCCGCAACGTTTGCTTGACATATCACAATCTCTTCGCACAGCGTTATTAAATTTCATGGACTACCAAACTAGTGAAGAGTATCAAATAAAATATTAAATGTACGGCACCATTACATACTTTGCTAGTATTTGCTACATGCATTATCAATCCGAGCGTCCTAACAATAAATTAACATGAACAAAAAAGCAACCTTATTGCCGTAAAATATGAATTCATACTTATCGGGAAAAAGTTAAACCAAGGTTAAACCAATTAGACTTAATTAACGAATTAAAAAACGAAGATTTAAGTGTTGTGAACCGATATCAAAACAAATTGTTAATTTAAAATTAACTTCCAGAGCGTAATTAATTTTTAAAATATTTTCGAGCAGCAATGTAATGCGTACAATAATTTGATACGAGAGGGCGAGAGAAAAACGTTCTGTGACAGCTGTCACGTCAACAAGTGCGACGTTTTGAAGAAAAACAAAGCAATCGCGTAGTGATACATTGCATGCTAATTTTTTTTTTTTTTTTTTTTTACTAAAACATAATAAAATGTGATTATAGGGTCTTTACTAAATGCTGTAATACCCTTAAAGTTTGAAGTAGTATCAAAAATACACGCTGTATAAGTAAACGAGCGGGGCTTTTATAAAATCTGCCCAATACTCTGCCTCGACTTGTTCGGAGCATATATTATTCCACTATGGGTATTATTCTGTAGAGACATCATTTATTGCAGTCAATTTTCGTAACTTTTCTGTTTAGAAACGTGCCTAGTAACGCCATCTGTTGATGCGCAACGTTACTGCCCTCTACCCATTTGTGGATGCAACAAATTTTATAGTTTGCTTACTCCATGTCAGAGTTCTTTAGGTACGTTAGCCGGACGAAAGAGGCCGTATACAGACAGATGGCAGTAGTAGTCTCGATTTATCTTAATTTATACGGTACTGACTAGCTTTTGCCAGCGGCTTCACTCACATGGAATTCGGTTATCGCGCGCTGTTCCCTTGGGAACTGTGCATTTTTCCGGCATAAAAAATTTATAATATTAGTATGGATAACATGTTTACTAATATTTGTAGGTAAGTATGTAGCTGCTTCAAAGTAATAATTTTTGACGTCTTTATTAAATAATTTTGACTGTGTTCGAATTAATTTGTAAAACATTTACGTACCCATTAGGTACTTACGATATCAGTAAAGTTTAAAAGAGAGCATTTTCGCATTCAGGGAAATACTAAGCTAAATAAAATTGTTTTTTTCTGTATGGCAAAGCCCATGGAGTAAGTACAAAGGAGAGCATAAATATCTATCAGCTACAGCGTCATTTACATGTATACATCAACGATAGTTATTGGCATAAAGATGTAGAGATATTTTTGGCGCCTCGGAAACATACTAATTTTACACATTTTTATCATAATTAAAATACGCCGTACTTATAAGGTTTCCCAACCATACTGTTAATAAGTGTTGAATTTTTTCGCTCCTTAATTTTTACAGTTACATTAAAAGATTAGGTATTATATAAAATATTGCTATTATGACAGCTGGTATTTAGAGATGTAATAAAACCTAAAACAACATATTTTTTTAATTATCCAAATAAAGAACTAAGTGTGTGAGAAAGAAGTGTATCATAACACCAATCTAATAAAACAACTAGTTAAGTACTTAATGTGTTAAAAAATTGTTTGCTTTTCTAAAACACTATTTATTTTATTTCCCCGACCTTAATATTTTTTCTCGTACAAAAAATCGTGAATCCGAGCCGCCCCATGCTTGCTATAACTATGATGTAAATGAACAATTGCGAAAACTGCAGTTGAATAAATGATTGCCGCGTAGCTTAGATTTTTTCATAGATCCAATCCGGCGAAAAGGACGGTTTCACCGAAACCCATTGTCCAAGCCGGCATGCAGGCCATTAAAAAACGGGTTGATCACGATCGGTCACAACCGATTGCACAACCCGACCTATGCACTACACCCCTGATTTATGAGCCAGCCGCCGCCCCGTCCAGACATGACTGCAGTCACGATAATTAAATCCATTAATTGATATGCCTACTGGAACTAATGACATTTTTTAATTTATAACCACGTGTCTTTTGTTATGCGTTCATAATGATGACTAATCTTTGTAAGATAGGTATTTACCTACTTACTACCTAGTTACATACACAAACTTATTTGTTACTTATTTGTAGAAATATATCCGATAAGTATAGTCGAAGAAATTGATTCGCTGCAAATGTCTTATGGACATTCCACACATATATGTATACAAATCTGCCGATGAAATCTCTGTAAATCTTATTGTGAAAAGGATTCACCATTGTACATGATTCAGTCTCCATCACTGTCTACTTTGTTTTGAAAATTTTCAAATTATTAGGTAGCAGTTCAGTTAGCTAGGTAGGTTTTTAAGGTTCCGTAGCAAAATGGCAAAAACGGAACTCGTATAATTTCGCCATGTCTGTATGTCTGTCTGTTTGTCCGTCCGCGGCTTTGCTCAGGGACCATCAATGCTAGAAAGCTGTGATTTTGCACGAATATATATGTAAACTATGCCGACAAAATGGTACAATAAAAAATTCAAAAAAAAATTTTTTTAGAGTACCTCCCATAGACGTAAAGTGGGGGTGATTTTTTTTTCTCATCCAACCTTGTCGTGTGGGATAACGTTGGATAGGTTTTTTAAAACCATCAGGGGTTGCTAAAACGATTTTTCGATTTAGTGATCCGTTTGTAAAATATTCAACTTAGTGCAAATTTTCATTAAAATCGAGCGTCCCCGCCCTCTAAAATCTAAACCAGTCGGTAGAAAAATAAAAAAAAATGGATATTAGTAAATATATCAAACTCACAAGGAAAACTATAATGGTTAAGTTTTCTTGAGAATTATGACCTCCTGGCACAAGTATTTCTATAATTAAAAGGAAGTCCCAACCTTGATACTATAATTGTAAACACTAAAAGAATGCAATAAAATATTTTCATTTTCATTTTCATTTTCATTAGTAGTTTAAGAGTAAATAGCAACCTAAGGTATAAAATATACCTAAACTTGGAATATTCCGTACCTACAAAATCCTTACATAATTATTACTTAATTGTTTTCGTAATGGCTACGGAACCCTATTTCGGGCATGTCCGACGCGTAGGTGTATTAGCTTACAATACTATCGTTCGTTTATTCAATTCATGCTTTAATATTGAAACAATTTCATGAAATTCACCACCTATCATCATAATTACCTACACTAAAGTTAGTTTTAAACGTTACCACTTCTAGTGACCTTAAACTAGCCAGCATATAATTTAACTGTTTTGTGAATAAATCATTGATTTCCTTAAAGTTTTTTTTTTTTTTTTTACTTTTAAATATCAGGGTACTGACACGAGCTCGAGCTGTCGTAAAAAGGTCATGTAAGTAAAAGGTGCTTGTGCCGAAGCAGGTTTTAAAATCGAGTCAACCTTCGATCAACGACACCAAGCACTTGTGACGGGAGGTGCTTTTAGCATAATATTATATTTAGGTACACAAAGGTCATAGTCGGGTTTCCATAGTAAATCGGTCCTTACATCAAATGGGCTTGATTTTTATTTTGTGAGTACGTCTTAGGCTTAGGTGTGTGATTAATATTTATGCTGAGTATGAACATCCTACTTGTGACAGTTTTGAGTTATGATAATCATTATTATGATTTTCTTTTGTTTTTCTTTTAATGTATTTTTTTCGGGATGTATTCAAGCGATTCGGTTAAAATTTTGAAATGATGTTCTTTACATAGATTTGCATCGCCACCCAAAGATATAATACTAGTTATCATAAAACAAAAAACAATTACATAAAGACTTTTTTCATGTGGTTGTGAAGTAGTGAAGCATTAACTGGGTTCGATTACCAGCCCCTAAGTACCTAGATTTTTCTGAGCTTTTAATATGTTGTACTTAATTTAAGAAAATGTGGTTGTTTCTTGCCATTTTGTCAGAAGGAAAAACGCGTAATAATACCGTCTCCTGTTTTAAGAGCTTTGTGATCGACGACGAAGTTTAAACTTTCAGTCGCACAGGTAACAGCTGTTTAAGTCTATCCGTTCTCAATCAGTGGAGAACAATAGAACAGTGCAACACCTAAATACAGATATGCATCTATCTTAGCTTAGCAGGGATCAAACAGTTCGGGTTGAAGTTTACTTTACCAAATAAGACTAGAAATTAGGCATTGACTTGATCTCTTTTAGACAACTTTGCTTTAATTTGAGTAATAGTACCTAGGTGGGTAATAAGATTGGGTCCATATCGGCTCGCATACTTGTTGAAAGTCCAGTAATGTTTGTCAGAATGATCGTTTGTCATAACTTTTTTTTCACGGAATCCAATAATTGATCAGAATTGTTATAAAACAAACCTAACCTAATCTATAGTTTTCTATAGGATGATCGTATAAAAATTTCTGAAAAATTTAAAATAATTATGTTTCAGTGGAAAAAAAAATTATGACAAACGATGATTCGGATAAAATTATGGTATGACTAGCGAAGAGTATGCGAACTTTGGCGCTCCCGGGTGGACCACATCGTTCGAAGAACAAATAATTGCTGTAGTTAGGAGAATGGTCTTCGAGTACCAACCACGAATTGGAAGGCGAAGCGTTGGCAGGCCTCCCACTAGGTGGACGGACAACCGGTGGATATAAGTGGCGAGATCATTGTGGCGTTCTAAGGGGGAGCCTTTTGTTCAGCAGTGGACGTATTCCGTCCGGCTGCCGGTGTTGATAAAACATCGATTATTCCCCGCTAAATACACCCACAATGCAAATTTCATAAAAATCATTAACGCCGTTTCTGAGATCCCTGAAATAAATTTAAAAGCATTGTTTATTTAAAGTTATTGAGTAATGCCAAAGATTTAATCGTTTTTGAAGGGAAATCAGAGTGTAAATAATAAATAAATAAAAACTAAATAATATTAACTTATTTTAAAAAATATATATATAGCAGTGGATTGACCTATGGCCTCTTAAGAAGAGTATCTTCTGAGTTTTTCGAAATTACCTTTGAAATTTATCCCGAGCTTTGCGTGAAGGAAAATATCGTGTAGAAAAAAAACAACAAGGCTCCAACCAGTGAGCAAGTACTTAATTGTTTTTAGTTCTTTGACATAGACCTCCCTCCGCAAAGTAACGCCTGATTTCATAAAATGTTGGGATACCGTTGCTTCGCTTTAAGGAGTGCGCAAAACGAGTTACTTATGGCCAGTTTTAAAATTGACCATCGTACTGAAAAAGGTTTGCGGAAAATCGATCGGGTTAAGACAGCGCATGGTGGCGTGTCGCAAGTTTAGCGACGAAGACTCCTTCGAGACACTCGCGAGACAAACTACAACAAGGCAACGGCAACAATCACCGCAAACTTCTCCGTCTGGCCTGCGGTAGATTATGTCTTGCATTGTTTATATAGCCACAAAAAGCGTTATCTCAGACAACCTGCCGTAAATTGTCCTAATAAACGCAAATGCTTAAAAATGGACTTTCGTCTATAAGGGCACGCGGGGCCCGTGCCCAGGGCCCTCCGACCTCACGGGGGCCCCGAAAGTCAGTAAAATGCGTTTAACCGAAATTAACTGATTACTCTTTGCCAATGACACACATTAATATTTTTATTTTCCAATAGGGCCCCATATTTGGTCCCTAAGGACCCAAGCACGCTCTAAGAGGCCTCTGTAAATAGATGACGTGCGCAAAACCCGTGAACATTTTCATCAAATTATCCATCGTGTATTTATTACAATAAAAGAATAACTGAATGGAACTTCATAATAATGTCAAATCGTCATAAATAGAGCTCCGTGGATATTACGTAAAACCTGGTACGGAGGGTTTCGGGATTAGGACGTCATATAAACGATATGGTTAAGCTCTCATATTCCCCTGAACGTCACGGACTGATTGAACTTTTGCTCCTGTTTTTACACTGCAGATGGTAAAACGGTGTCGTAACTTTTAACAACGAATACGCTACGTGGGAGGACGGTGCTGAATTATAGCATTTGGGTTTATTATGCATTTAGGTCTATTTTATGAATTATTTATGTCCTCAGTAAAGCTGCTTTGGGCCCACAATACAATATGATTACGGGATCTATGAAAGTGACAAAATATAGAGTGCTAAATAAATAGGTTTGAGAATTAAATAAATAAATAAAATAAACAAATAAATAAATATCACGGGACAATCACACCAATTGACCCAGTCCCAAAGTAAGCTTAGCAAAGCTTGTGTTATGGGTACTAAGCAACGGATAAACATAATTATATAGATAGATAAATACTTAAATAAATATTAAACACCCAAGACCCGAGAACAAACATTCGTATTTTTCATACAAATATCTGCCCCGACACGGGAATCGAACCCGGGACCTCAAGCTTCGTAGTCAGGGTCTCTAACCACTAGGCCATCTGGTCGTCTAAAAAAAATTGAAAAAGAATAGAATAGAATAAAAAAGAATAGGATAATAGAATAGAAAAGAATAGGATAGTAGAATTGTATCCTCATTTTGTGTTTACTTATGATGTACCCGTAACTACAAAATAAATGTCCATAATCTAAATTTAATAATAAGTTTAGTGAATTTAATTAAAGAAGTCTTGAAATCAGAAGGCTTACAAAATCTGGCACATGGGTACATTTGTTGGAAATTGGTCTTAAATATAATTAATTAGGTATATTCTAGGTAGAAAAACCGCGCAGGTGATAGGTAGATAAAAAGACTAACATTGGCACAACCTAAAATCAAATCACGCAATGTTTCACATTTTACCTACTATATATTAATAACAGGTAACCAATTTATAATACAAATTAACTGAATTTACCGTTGGTATATCTACCAAAAATAAAGCAGACAGCAAAGTTGAGTAACAAAAATACAGCAGAGCCCTCTTTAGGGTTCCGTATTTAAAATACTAAAATGAATAAATAATACTAAGTACACTTCAAAACTGTAATTAAAAAAGGGAGAAACAAAAGCTTTTTTCACTTCTCATGCTCTAAAAGTAGGTCAATATAGCTTTGCGCTGCTGGGCCCGCGTGGGAACTATGGCCCAAGCCCTCTCATTCCGAGAGGAGGCCTGTGCCCAGCAGTGGGACGTATATAGGCTGAGATCATGATAGCTTTACGGGGCGGGAGTAAAAGTAATTAATTTTTTAATTTACCTTGAGTGACTTAGATAAACTCAAACAGCCAGTTACTTGCAAAAAGTAAGATTGTGTGTGGACCATTTTCATGACGAAAATGTTACGTTCTTAGTCTACGTGGTCTTAGTTCTTGCTTATTCCGCATAGAAGGTGGCGCCATTCTATTTTTCCGTTTGTGTATGGACCATTTCACCGATGCAATTTTGTTATATCTGTGTCTGGTTGGAGAAAAATACTTACCGCGAAAACTTTGAAATTGTTGTAGAGCGTAAATATTAAACGATTAAAATAAATTGATTTTTCTCACAATGTCGTCAAGTGATAGTGAAAATCATGATGTCGAGCAAAGAGAAAAAGAAAAATTGATAATTTTCTGTCGCCGAAATCTAGAAATATTTCTTTTATTTTTTGATTTTTTTATACCAAACTGACTATTTTTTTCTCGCAATCGAGGTGAAAAATAGAGTTTTCACCACGAGACTAAAAGTCAATACAAACCCTCAGATAAATAGCCACCCTCGCTAAAGCTCGGGTGGCTAACCACCTCGGGTATGTATTGGCTTATTTTAGTCTCTCGATAAAAAATATACTATTATTACGTACTCGTAACTACTATATATTTTCACGGGAACTGGCCTCAAAAAATAATTGGCATATTGACTTTATTTTTAATTCTTTAATTCATATTCACAGTACCTAATAATTTCATTGTTTTAAAATAAATGAAAAAGGCAGGGTAAAATACGCGTATTTCAGTATTCTAAGCATTTACTCAATAAAGCGAGTCATTTACGATATGCTATTAAAACGGAAAGGAAATGTATATTAAATCCAAGGGGTAACTACGACATGCAAAATAGTCTACCGTTAACGACCCATGGAGGTTCTTATACGAATTTTATGCAAAACCAAGTGTATGAAATATTTGCCACGCTGTGGCGTGAGTGCGAGTATCTCTATCCTAAAGCTCTGTACAAATTAAAGAATGAAACAAATATGTTCTATGTGCAATGCAATGTTAGAGGTCTATTATGAAGCTCAAAAGGCAAATAAACATTAAAGCAAATAAATTATGAAGATTCATTTACATCACGAATCAATTGGTCTCTGTTCTATTCTGTTAGGTTTTATTTCAATTTAGTCATTGTACCACCTACTTACTCGTAAATACATAAATGCAAAAACTTTTTGAAGCGAACAGAGCTACATTGCGTCGATAGTAGACGAATATCTATAACCTACTATTTTAGCGGGCTTATTTTACACCCACATCTAACTAGATAAGATAGTACCTACCTAACCTACCAATTAACGACATCCACGAGATGCGGGGCTTGTTGATAACAATTTGATTATTCGGCGGCTCCTAGCCCCTACTAACGTTTGGAGGTAATTTTAGCTAATGGTTTGAGTAGCACCCTTTGGTTTAATACGCGAACAATTTTCACGCAAATGCTTCTTATCTGAACAATTAACGTATACCAAGAGTGAATGCAAATCTGAATCATTTGTCTGAATGGGCAATCGCCCACGTCTCTTTTGCATGCTGATTATACCTACATGATTAAATAAAAAAAAATAAACACGTTCATTTATTTTCATTCGTTACGGGTGCATGTAAATCATGTTTTTATGTGATTGCGAAGTAGTAGATAACCACCATATACATAAAGCAACTCCATTGTTTAAAATAAATAAATATCATGGGACACTTGACACCAATTGACCTAGTCCCAAACTAAGCAAAGCTTGTACTATGGGTACTAGGCAACGGATAAGGTGTTGTTAGTGAAATAAGTTTCTACACCAACTTCAAGATTAAAACAAAGTTAAATAATATTTCTAGAGCTTTTTTCTTTATGTGCAGATAAATAATGCATAACAATTATTAAGTACGAGCATCTGCTTCCGCAAGTATTAAGTAAGATACAGGCAGGAAACGACCAGCTTTCTGGATAATCAATGGTACGGCTAAAGGAAAAGTAATGGTAAACTAAAACCGGTCAGGTGCAACCATCGCGTGCATCGGGCTCCCGATAAAGGTTCAATACTCCCGCAATGGTCATAATGCAGGATAATTTATAGCATTGACTTAACGCTATTGCTGGCATTCAACGCTTTTATCGATTCTAAGGTGGTATCTTCCCAGGGTCACGGTAACATATACAACCAGTACTTTATGTACATATATCACTTGAGTACTCGTAACTATTTATAATAACTGAAGTTACTAAGCTTTTCTTAATTAAGTATAATCACTTCAACTTATTGCGATGACTGCATATACTACTACCGCGGACTATATAGTGCCTGTTTTGATGTTAGAGACTCCTGTTTCAATTTTCGGTAGGTGTAGAGACACTCGTAAAATGAATATCTAATGGAATGAAGAATTCTGGAACGGAATAAATTGTAATGAGTGTGGGAGCCTGTCAACGATCAGATGAGATTGTGGTAAAGAAGTCAAAGTCAAATCAAAGTCAAATCATTTATTCAGCAAATAGGCCGCAATGGGCACTTTTACACGTCATTTTTTTAATCTACCACCGGTTCGGAAAAAAACCTCTGTTGAGAAGAATCCGGCAAGAAACTCAACGAGGTATTTTTTTTTTAAAACAGATTCACAATATTTATAAATGACATCTATGTACTATACATTACAAGTATTTAACACAATTTTATTTTTAACACAGTAGGTTCACTATTTGAAGGGATCGCTAGTGCGGATCGGAATTATTTCCAAATATCCCTGTCCATGATATAATCGTTAACTTTATAATAAGCCTTAGATATTAATGTCTTTTTGACAGTAGATTTAAATTTTGTATCAGTTTCTTCAGTAATATTTTTTGGAATTTTATTATAAAAACGTATGCAACTTCCCAAAAACGACTTTTTGGTTTTAGCCAGTCTGTGAGATGGTACTTTAAGCTTCCCTGTGTTTCTAGTAGCCTTTGGCTTATCGACGTTAGTGGGAAAATCACATATGTTCTTCCTAACGTACATGATTATTTCAAAAACATAAAGCGACGGCAGGGTTAGGATACCAGTTTCCTTAAAAAATGATCTTAAAGATTCACGCGAAGCAGAAAATTACACATTTTAACATATAATACTGTGTATGCTACTATAGCCCTATTAGGTAGTATCGTCATAACACATGTATGCCATATTATTATAGTCCGTAGAGGTTGGTACACCGTAAATAAAGTTTATTACAAAGGTCTACGTCCTGGGCGAAGCTCCCCCGCGTGATTCCGTGCAAAAACGCTATTGAAATAGTTATGTTCATTTATTTTTAGTACAAGTATGACCTACTTCGCATGTGGTAAATCTATTATTTAATATCTAACGATGTCGTATTCTAGTGGCCAGATGGCAGGAATGAACTATTCTAAGATTAGAAATCAATAACAAACTCAATCGTTCAAACAAATACGGCAACCAATAAAAGTATCTTCAAGTTTATTTACAACACGGTAATAAATTTTAAAAACTTGAATGGTTTTGAAATAAAAGTGTTATTTATGAATACAATTTTTTTTTTTCATTTTTATCTTCGACACGAATGAATCCTTCGAAGTTCCATTGTAAAAAAGAACAAATAAATGATTTAAACAGGGCTTCTTAGGTACTTATTTGTATATTTTATGTACTCGTATTATGTACATTTCTTACTTTTATCGTCTGCTTAATTTTTTTACTTGTTTTGTCTCATTGTTATGTATGTTGTCTATCATCAAAAATGACCTCACACTGCATATATCTTGCTCAGGAGAGAGGCTCTACGGCTCTACTAACATTGGATATTCATATAATATAATGTACCCACAAATGTGCGGAACCCTCGGCACCGAGTCCGACTTACACTTGGTTGTTTTTTATATTTTCATAATTTATCCACATCTTTCATTGTAAGATTTTAAGTAACCAGAAAACATTTTTTTTTTGTAAGCGCCAGCCGACATAAGTAAAGTACTATATCCTTCAGATACATATTGAGATGTGGATCACGCCTGCCCGAATTCATGAGGGCGCAAGTAAGACCTTGGCAGGCGTACGCGAATTATCTAAATGCGTTGCCATCTGTTATCATCACTGCAAACGTGCCGCGAACGATGCTTATACTTCTAGCCTACAGCTTCAGATGTCAAATTGAAACGTGTAAAATTTGTAGTTATATCACGAACTAACCTTTCTAGTTTGAATAGTATTATTAGGATCATAAAGATTTGTACTGGCTTTTTGATAAACTGGTCCCAATCTCGCGTACATATTAATGAAATGTAATCCTACAAAGACTATTTCGATAGCACTCAATTGAAAACATTTTTGATCATCTATTTCGGCTCTATGATCTTTTAAAAAGATCTTTCAGATTGATAATAATGCCTTTTTCCCTGTTCGATTAAAAAAAAATACAAATAATTTCGTTCAAGAACTGGGAGTTCTTTAAAGCATTTTTTTCGCTAAGATTAGACTAAGTAGCGTGGGCCAGGATATTCTTTGAGCATGCAATGGTTTAGCGGGTAAAGTGCAAGCTATTTAAAATTCCATTAGGTTGTGACCTCAGAGGCAAAAAGGCAGCGATTAAACTGCCGCGACAACGAGCGTTTAACGAGAGTCGAATAATGATTTTGTCGAAAAGTGTGTCACAGCCACTGTATCGGCGGGCATCAGCATATCGGAACTCAATCAACAAACTTTGCATCGAGCCGTTCTTTTTGAAATTGTACTCGCATTTGAAGTTTTTCTTGTAGGTATCAGGCAGAAAGTATGAGGGATTTGCAGATTAAACATTTGATCGTATTTAGTATGCTACCTTACATTCGAAGGCGGGAACACTACGCTCTCTACAATGTGCTAAATATGTCAAAGCAAAAGTAGGACTGAACCTGGACATGTGTAAGCTGTGTGTTTTGATAAACAGGCTATTAAATTAAATTTACAATACAATACAAATATTCTTTATTGCACACCACAAATCAGTTTAAAAAATCTATATATTATTATTCTTATTTAGTTCATTTATTAATTATTTTGTATTGTGTGTTATTTAATAAAGACATTAAAAGATTAATGAACAATAAGCTATATATTACAAATGCATTTAGAGTAGGTCATAGGCGGTCTTATCGCTTAAAAGTGATCTCTTCCAGACAACCACTTGGGTACATAGATCTTAAGATTATGTAGTTTGCAGTGGAAGTTATACAAAGTATTAGCAGAACATGAGGTCACAATTCTTTATAGCGAAAGAATTAGTATAAATGCGAGTTTCTGAATTTGTGCGTTTCATTATTGTCACTATTTCACACTAAAACAGCTGGATGGATCTTTGAAATGGAACGCATGCAACGTAGATGAAGTTTATGATGTAATTTTCAGTAATTCCTTAAGGAATGTAGTAATTATCATCATCATCACATCAGTGGTAGGACTTCCACGGTTGGACATAGGCCTTCCCAATGGAATAAAGTGTAATTCCCGATTTTCGATTCAATATGATGGTTCATGTGAGTAAAGTTGCGTGTAAAACCAGGCCAAATGGAATGAAAATATTAATTTATTTTAAAAGATTTACAATACCTAAATATACTGAATCAAGGTTGGGACTTCCTAGCAAGTGTAGGCATACTTACGTCAGAAAATCCATAAAAAAATGAATAGATACAAGAGCTTCTTCATTTCAACTCAGCCTAAGAACTTTTGTCGCTTTGAACCCACGCGCATTAAACGATGTTTGTCTGGACGTGGGCAGAGTTTCGGTCTTCAGCCTACATGTTTACGTCGACAACATAATTTGCATAGTAATTAATTACTATCGCGTTAGGCCCTATACGCTCGATTGATTACAATTATGCATCAAACAGACTTGTGATTTATGGTCTCATCGCAAGAATACAAATTGTTCATTAGGTACTAGTGCTGTCGTTAAGTAGGATTGTTGTTATGCTAAATAAACTGCATTTTCGTTTGCATAATATAACGTAGTTTTAAAATTTAAATGTTGAAAACGAGAAGTTGGGTTTCCATGACAAGTATTCTAAAGGCTACCTCTGAGTCTTATTAGTTAACTCTCATTCAGTAGGTAGTAACTTTTTTACCTAAGTACCCGTAAGTTGGGATGAATTGTGTGTTCTGTTCTAGTCTAAACCCATAATATGGCGTATCGCTGGATAGGTTTTTCAAAAACAAAAGTTACGCCTCCGCAAAGTAACGCCTGATTCAATAAAAACAAAAGTTTGTTAAAGCGCTTCCAAAATATTAAGCTTTAAAGTGCTTATTTTTGTTAGAGACTAGTGGAGCCCCTACGCAAGCTTAGTTAAGGAAAAATCTAGTAACTTTAGTAAATCTAGTAAATCTAGTAACTAATCTTTGGGAGGAAAAATCTAAAAAAAAAACATGTCAGTAGATATACTTAATAATGAATTAGAAGGAAAATATCACAGCCTACTTGTAGGTTTTACAAGATAACAAGTAATCAAAGTTTAATATTGAATACGGAACCATGCACTGTGCATGGGTCGAGACGCACTTGGCCCGGTTTTATTAAATCCATTAAATAAAATAGAACAAAACAGATCTACATACACTATAAACTAAACATGTCTGAAAACTAAATCCACCCAAAGTGCAAAAGAAAATTTAATACACGTTTTTCGTCACGAATATGTCACACGATCACTATGCGGGGCGCGCTCGACAATATCATGGTAATACCTTCTCCAAAAGTTCGCCAACAGTTTTATTTATAACATATCGATGTTACACGCAAAGCAAATGTTTAACGAGTTGCGGGTAAAGATGAGGGCACACCAGTTTTAAGAAAGAAAAGACAATTTTGTTGCTATGCTCTAAATACTGTATGTAGTATTTGAAAGTCAAAAAAATCCGTTGAAAGTTATATATTATTTTTACTTAAATTTTTCGTGGTAATAATAACAGTATCTGTGACATTTTTTTATGAACAACATGATTCACAGCTTTTGTTGTCACGACCACTTTACTCTACAAACCCTCTTGTTTTTGTTAAGATAAACAACTTCTACGTGTATACCAACAGTGAGTTCACGCCTAACAATATAAACACATAGTTTCCGCAACTTTTTCAACTAAAAAATAAATTGGACGCAGATGTATTGCGGTAAACTTAAACACATTAGTCTACTTTGTGTGTCTACTCGAAAATAAACTCTGCAAACATATACGAGACCCGTTTCGGGTATAAGTTGGAAAGTGGCGCAGCCATTACAGACCAGACAATTGCCCTGTCTATACGAGTCTTAGCGGAAAACACAAATGTAGAACATTGTTTTGATTAACTATCAATTTAGGAATTATTTTCAACTGGTCGGTGGGCAGGTGCGTTGGACTGCATTCCCGAGCGCTAGAAAAACTGGTACCAAGCTCGTTCCCAAGCCGGTGCTAGTGTCGAGATAAGTTACCTCGATACAAATTTATTTTATTATCGATGTTAACTGCCTGGGAAACAATTACGTTAACGAGATACAACAAAGTAACACTAGTAAATCAGTCACCTTGATACAGGACCGAAATAAAATGTTACTTCGGCATATGTTTTTCCAATAGATACATTATAAATTCGCCTTAGAAGGTTTCTAAGGCGAAGGGACAAGTTCACAGGTATGGATTGTTAGGTAACAATAACCATTCATATTTGTGACCATGTGCCAGCTGACACTTCAAAATGGGTCCTAAACAGCTGAAATTATTTAGGTGCGTGAAATTAGGATACCATTCTTTTGTAAAAGTTGTGTAAGCATCAATAGGAAAGGATTACGTCCACATATACTTAATTGATAACATAAGTCAAAATTGGTCATGTGCGTATTTAATATAGTCCATTATGCGAGGGATTATTCTAGAATTTGATCTACTTGCTTCACAAAATGTATACTTAACAGTTTGCGCGATACGAATCTAGTTTCTGTGTCAATTGAATGTCTTTAGTACTCAACCACCAATTCATAAATTTCTAGGTAACTCATGGACTTATTCTTGCCCTTAGAGCTCTAAATGTCAAGAATTGCTCGAGTTGCGCCAAGCGTGCCATTCGTAGTCATTGACAGCATCACAATAGTGGTCCTAATGGCAATGAACCACTTTCAGAGGACAATAGAAGTGCTTGTGTTCATACTAAACAAGATCGACCACTTATAGATCAATGTATCTAAAGCAAAATTGAATATACAATGAACGCAATATTCTAGTCTAAAACTTCTTGTAAGTCGTTACAACTTTGACAGAGACGAGATCGTCTTCATGACGACTTCCTTGGGAGAGTAGTGTGCATGGTGGTTTAACCTTACCCTATACCGTAGTTAAGTAATACCTACTATAGAAAGAACAGACAGAGGGCCTACTCCGAAATTCGAAAATCGAAGTTCGTATCGTACCGTCCCTCATAGTCTCGTATTAAATAGTATAAGCGTCAGAGGGACCGAACGACACGAACTTCGATTTTCGAATTACGGAGTAGCCCCGCAGTTATCCAATCTCACATCATGTCTCTTAGTTAGTCACCATTTACGATACCACTGGAAGAGATGGACACCTGTCTTATTCTAAAACCTACGACGTCATAACGCAATCTAAAACAAAACTCCTATACTTTAATTTAGGACTATCTTAGAAGATTTTTTTTACAATTACTTTCATCCCTCGTGTGAAGTTCATCGTGACAAAGTTCAGATTAGTTTTCAGATTAGTTCACTAAATAAATGCTCACATATCTACTTATTTAGATTAGACTTTTAGAGTAGCACTATGCCGATCAATTGTAATCGCATTATGTAAATGTGCTGACACAGCAGTCTGATGGACTGCGGACTCGCCGGTTGAGTGGAGGATGATTAGTGCTTCATGCGAGCTGCTAATTTACTAATGCAGACTGCAAATGCATGTCAACTTTACAGCGTCATAGCATAATGAAATGATACTCCCTAATTCAAATTTAGCGTCAAATTGTTTTAATGAGGAATTAGTAATGATTTTCGTTAACAAACTCGTGAATGTACTACACTTATATAATATGTATACTCGTAGGTAGCTGTGTACAGGAATGTGAATATACAAAGCATTTAAAAATTTACATGTAATATTTTCAGAAGGTCGTACTTATTGATTGTTTTGATTGAACACCATTGTTGACATTATTTATGTTGTTTTAGACAGCTAAATAAGAACCAACAAAGTACACATTGTTGGTACTCGTAATAGGTACATTTCCATATTCCTCAAACAACTACATTGCAGACTTCTATTCTAAATATCTATGTCTTTATATCGCAAAACTTATAATTTCTAAATAGTAGGTACCTACACATTGTTAGGTACACGAGCTTTTGACTATATCCTAGTAAAGTGTTAAACTCAACTCTGATGTTTAAAATTGCCAATTAT
Source organism: Choristoneura rosaceana (assembly GCA_037349165.1). Classification (NCBI taxonomy): domain Eukaryota; kingdom Metazoa; phylum Arthropoda; class Insecta; order Lepidoptera; family Tortricidae; genus Choristoneura; species Choristoneura rosaceana. The sequence goes on from JAZBNJ010000026.1 coordinate 9,620,208, forward strand.
TAAATAGGTATTAATGGCATATGGGAATAGATATTTGTGGGTTAAAACATCCATAAAATAAACTGGGTGAACACTTCAGCGCACTGTTGTTTTATTTATTTAGTTTGCGCAACACCGCGCCCGCAAATGAAATTGTCAGTGAAAGTTGTTATTTTTTTCACGTGTCGTGTCCAGCGATTGTAACTCATATCGCCTGAGGCCGGTGTCACACGTGCCCCGCCAGCTCGCACGGCGACGTGGGCCAAATCATGGCACAGCCCGAGCACTAACCCCATAACTTACTTGCAAAACTGGAGCTTTTTGGTGTAAATTAGTGACCGCGTCGACTATCCCACTTTCATTACCAAATTATTTGCTAATTTGTATGGAGCACGAGCACACTTGCTCACGGCAAGGGCAACGCGGAGTTTAATCTACTTCATTATACTGGCTTTAGTGATAAGTAATTAACACAGAGCGCTACGATTTCCCACAATTTCGAGGTTTACTCGAGACCTGGGAACGGAATTGTTCATTTCCTTTCATTTGCATTTTGTTACCTTTGCCAACATATTAGGGCTGGTGAGGGGTGATTTAATCTTAATAGCCTGTACAGACATGTACGTAGCGGGATATTTGCATACCTACTTACTTCAAATAATTTTATATCACATTCGTTTGAAAAGCAGATACTTATTCGTGATGTGTAGGTTGCACAGGTGACAAAAGAGTGTTAGTATTATGGTGCATGAACAAGAGTTAGGTATAGACTATTGATTTTTGTTATTGTATAGATGCCGATAATCGTTTCGGGCTGTTTCCTTTGGTAGAAAAGATTTCGTATGAAAGAGCTAATTACAAAGTAAACTCACGAGAATACTTTGCTCGAAACTAAGTAACCTCATTTTGAAGAGGTGCTACTTACAGCTCAAGGTATATTTTGGTTTACTGGTATCGTTCATAATTCTTTTCAGCGAGCTAATAGATATCGTCAGAACAGCAGTCATGCCGATGACTGTCGCAAATTATTGATACTCGGTTCATATCTTATTCGAAAAGAGTTGATGTTCGTGTCAGTTGTAAAAATGCAAAGGTTTCTATTGCGCAACTAGAATAGCAGGTTAATATGAAAGAGCGATCAATGCGTCTCGCCTGACATTTCCGAAGCTTTGCATAACGTAACCTGACATTATGCTTGATTGAAGTGAGGACCAACAGATGCTGAAGCTTCAAAGTTTAAAACTCAACCAAAAATTTGAATTGTCACATTTATTCTATAGTAGGTAAGTACCTGTTATATCTACGTATTCGTGACAAAATAATGTTAAGAAACATAATTAACCTTTTGCCGCCATTCGTCACATATATACTCGTAGTATCTATATGTAAAATGTCTTTATCGAAATACCTAATACGTCTTGCTTAATGTAATATGTACCTGGGCGACCAAACTTTGCACGGAGTTCTTTTTAGGGTTCCGTATTTTTGTTAGGTACATTTTTACATAATTGTTTGGTACATCATTTTTTTGGAGTAGATATATATACATATTTAAACAAGCTTTAAAAGTAAAAATATAACTACTAAATATGTAAATAAAAAGAAAAAGTCAAGCTAGAGAGCTCCGGTTTGCAAGTAGGTACTGCTGACTGATCCACCATGCTAATTTTACAGCGGCAAAATTTACCGATCTCATTGCATGTAAAATTTACACTAAAAATACGCCAAGTCTAAACACGCGTTTTTCCAGAGATGGGAGTAAAGTAGGTCGATTCGAAAATGAAAGCCCTCATACCTATAGCAATTTTGGTCAAATTGTTAGAGGGGCTTCTGCAATTCTGGAAATGGGTATAAGATGAAATTAAATATAGACGTTACATTAATTAATTAGAAGCTGCTACACTAAGTAACACGAAGAATGAATATGTGAGAGGTAATAATCAAAATAAACAAGAACAATTCGAAATCAAATGCAACATTGTTACACTATCGATATCACGCCACCGACAATATCTAAATAATGTCCAATCAGGCGGATAAAATCTGCAGTGATCAAATCAAGCAAACGCGAGACTTAGAAAGAGAAAATTATTTAAACAGTAGCAAAGTAAATTAGTTATATTTGTTTATGGATCTGCTCTAAACTTATAGAGGTTACAATGAGTTAGATGTTCCAAGGTAAGCTAATTACAAATCCAGGAAAAATATGTCAGAAATTTTATTCAACTTATTCAAACATGTAGTCTGTGACAGTATTATATCTGAATGTGTCACTAAAGAAGAAAAAGAGGACCTAACACATTTGTCAGAAACCATTTTACATGTTTTACAATGATTCCGGAATATTTCAGCAGATGGTTAGTTAAAATATAAGTATGAGTAGAGTTTTTTATCAGAACTTAAATAAATTCAAAACGCAATTATATCATTGACACCAGATTTTGTTAGTCACAAATAAAACATCATAATCAAACTAACCCAATTACCTGTTGAAATATTCTGGACTAAATAAAAACAGCTTGTATTTGTTATTGTGTGATAGCGCAACAATCAATTAGTCGTGGTGCGCATTAGAAAGTGATTGGCGTATCACCAGAAGGCGAGATAACTGATTTATTTCACAGGAAGCAATCACTACATCGATTTATTTCAATAAATTGGCACGATTATAAAACGGCATATTCTTTTTTTATAAGTATTTTGTAACGCGACAATTAGTTCCTTTAGATTGAGTTTCAAGTACAAAACGGGGTCGACTGTGTCAATAGCTGGATTAAAATGTGAATTTGTCTCTCTACGAGTCAAGGCAGGATTAACCAGCGCGTAATGCCGCAAGCAAATACGAGGCGACCCTCGTTCGGAGGGAATCGTCCAACTACAAATAATTGCCTCCACACACGCTCTATTTGCCCTCTACTTTGCTTTAAATGCTAAATACATTTTGAAGTCGTTATTAAAATTTGCGACTACGTTTTGTTTTTGCGAAAACGGAGCTGTTTGCGTGCGAAAGGCGTGTGCGAGCAAGTACGTTTATTAATTTGTTTAGGGTTGATTTATTGGGGTTAGAGTTAAGTACGTTATCGCGGGTAAACCAACCTTAATTTTGCACTGGCTATAAAACTTTCGTAAAACTTGTATATGAGATCAAAATGACCTAAACTAACATACTTGGCACAGAGCTTCGAACTAGATGACGCTGCTCAATTTCTAGCTTAGCGTTAGCCTCCTTGTCGACGTTTGCGTGTGCCAAATGCTGTCAATCATAGAAATGTAGGCAGCATATTTTAAGGGTTAAAGGCTTTTATCATGAACAATGTAAATAAAGCAAGGTTGTTGTTTGCTAAAATATGTAATGAGATCTAAATGGATCCCTAAAGTATGTTCTATACGTGACCAAAACCGCTGCAATGGGTTCGAAACGTTGAGATACTTTTCAACAACTACTATGAGTGAAGATCGGTTAAAGTTTATGACAATATGTTTGTATTGCCTAGTTTCTTACACTAATTAATACTTCCCAAGCGGCTCTGCTGCATGCTTCTAATATGTCAATTTCCACGTCAAAACATGTGACAGGAATTTCCTAAATCAGCACACCGGCATCGCGTGCAATCGAGTAAAGGAAAGTAATCCCCAGTTTGAGTCGATCACGCCTGCACGATATGATTGTACTGTTATTATATTAACATCCAATATGCGAGTTATGATCGCGCGAGCACAAAAGTACGTATCGATGTAGAATCATAACTATATTGACGTTGACGTAATCAACTTGGGGCCTCAGTACTGAGGGGATTGCTCCGGCCGATTTAAACCGGAACTAGGGGATTTTGTGTTTAACCTTACTCTGGGTATATATGGCTTTGAATTTTAATAGTTTCATTATAGGCTATTGATTATACAATCATTTCTAGACCAGTTAAAGTTTAGTTCTGTTGTATCCCCAATTTTACCAAAACATAAGCAAATAACGCATACTGAAAAGGATGGCACAAACAAGGTTTACACACGACCGATTAGGTGTCAATATTAAGTAGTAGTATTCAGTAGAAATTAATAAGTACCTACCTCATAGTAGTATCGATTAGCACTCAATGTGTGAAAAAACCAGTTCAGTACTATACTCTATTTTTCAGTGTCCATGCGCGTGCAAGCGTGTGCTGTGTGCAAATGACATATTGCATGCGCGAGTAGATTCAGTTCGTTGTGCAGTTGCAATCAGTCGCATTGACAGCCCCCGCCCGTGACTGTACTTTTCATTCCCCTGACAGCGCTTTATGCCGAGGTAAGTTGCAATGAATGTGAAAAGTTCTAACGGACCATTGTGCCATATTTTTACAAACGCGCTGGTCAAAGGTAACATTCCTAGCTGCCGGTATATTTTCAATATGTGGGAAACTAATATAATGGTTGAGATTAGAGTTAAAAATAATTTGTGTTTGAGTGGATATTAAAGTAGTAAGTAAGTAAAATCAGGCTAAGTGGTCCATTTTTTTTTAAATAACCTCCAACGTATATTGGAGCCTGTTCTAGCTCTTTTCCATTCATACTAGTTCTCGCATTTTATACTGCTCGTACTTTCATTCCTCATACAGGTCAGTGGTCCAATTTACAATGATGACCTAGACTAAAATATTCAATCAACTAATATTAAAAAATATTAAAAATGACTTTACTGGGGCTTATCTTATTTCTATCAACACTCCGTTCGATCCAACGTAAACGAAGTAAAATAAAGGAAACGTCTAAATAAAAGACAAGGAGCCGTGCATAGAAGACGTGTTTATGGCGGTGAATGGTTCGATTAACGCGTTCCCTAAGTGCAGCGCAATGAAGGTAAACTATAGGCAGGAAATCGGTTCCCATTGAGAGTCCCTGTGATTACTACGAGCGATCATTTACGCCGCAGGTTGCAGATAATGAATTGCCGAGGCATTGCTTGCTTGCAGAATCCAGCCGGGCGTCCTATCCGCATCTAACGAGGTTAGCCTCTCCACAATTTGAGTCCAATTCAATAGCAACGGAGTATCACCTACACCAGTTGAAATATGTGAATTCTCGCTGGTTGGAGAGAGACGACAGAACGTGCACTGTGGAACGTTTATTCGAAATGATCTGAATAAGGACAGCGTTCGCTCAGGAGCCTGGTTTGCTGTCGCGTCGTGACTCGGGGTGCCTTCGGGAGCGCTCATGGGCGAGTTATCCTCGAATCGAAATGAAGGATATTGAGTTATCAGTATAATAGATTTTATTGCTTTCAAATTTCGCTTATTTTCTTCTTCCTTTCCTGTACGTACTCAATTTTTTCTCCAATGCGCATAGAGTTAAAAAAGACATTAGACGACTAAGCCACTCCCCCGTGTCGCATGTATGTACTACCAAATTAGAAAAAGTAAATTGAACGTTCGTTGAAATGTGGACGCGATAAAGCGCTTTTATCGGCGATTTTACGGCTCCTTTCGCACTATCCCTGCTATAAACGCCGAATCAGATGAAGTGAGAAACCGCGGGTGGCATAGCAAAAAATAACTCCATTTACTCCACCCTACATAAACTTGAATCTTCGATATTGCCCTCGTACAAATTTTTATTACGTGCTTACGTGACGAAAAATAAAGTGATTTATAGTGGTAAAATTTTATTTCAATGCAATGATACGGTTAACATAAAGTCTAACTTTAGCGTCAAATGGCGTCAATAAGGTAAAAATACTGCAAAGGGGGGAATTTTAATGGAAATAAATCTCCAAACAAGAACGAACTGCACACCTAAAACAGAAGGAATGGCATCAGATTTGACCAAAGGGGTCAAGTCAGCTATAAGGTTGGGAATTTACCGAGCTCTTCACACCGGCGAGTGCTCGATAATACGCGCCGGAGCCAGCGGTGGCACTCAATTACCACTCCCGATATGCTCTGCGGCTGACGGTAGTTTTAGGCGAAATCTTCTCACATAATTTCTAGGTCTAGCGCTGTTCGCAATTCGCTATCCAGTTTAAAAGAGAAAAACGATATTTTTTAACTAACAATTCAGCGCACGGTGCAGTTGATAATGCTTCTGGTGTTGAAAAAAATTTAAGAATTAATTCCTATTTAATATTTTAATTTAAATCCCATTCTAATTGATGTTTTGTTCAACGCAAACATTTTCGACCAAGCGTAACAATTTTTCAGCATAATTGGTGAAACTTTGTAGAACCGTGAGTAATTCAGGCCTTCAAAAGTTAACAAAAGTTTAAATTAAAGCACACATGATTCATTGAAAAAAACCTTTCCGCTTCAAGTGCCACGTAAATTATACGGCCAACGATCAAATAATTAAAGGGGACTGAAAACGTTTCGTGATGGTCAATGACGGTTGCTCAATAAGCGATACGACCCCCACGACTATGGAAATCCGACTAACCGCCGCGGCACGAAGCCACCGGCCAAATTCTGTAAACACGCCAATTTTGGACATAATAGCTGACAACGACAATAAAGATTTTAGACCGTGGGAGTAAAGAAATTACATCAACCCACAGACGTGATTGAACTTGAACGCTTAAAATAAATTTTGAGATTGTACATAATGAAATGTTTGAACATCATTATTGCGTGTATGATCTGATTGTGGAAAGGGCGTACATAGTTATATCTAACTTGAGATACTAAGGTCTACGCCATGTAACTTAGGAATAACATCTACAATTCAGTACCTAACGCCTCTATTTTAGCCTATCGGAATTAGAATTGAATTTAATGTGTGCCGGCGCTTTGGAACTACGAGATAGGATTCAGAAAATCATAATTTATGAATGCGAAGTATTGCTCGAAATAAATAAGCAATGTTATTAGATCTGCGCATTAAGAGCCCAACTACTGTGACTAAAGGTATATCACGCAATTCACGCACGTTTTATTTCGAACGATTATATCGTATTATTCAATACTCCCGTCGTAATAAACTGAACTTACAGCTCTAGCAGTAAAATATTGCTTATCTACGAGTGCCATTAGAATAATGTCGTAAAATACGAATATTGATTATTAATAGTTGTTTTATAAATAGAAGTTCACGTTTTGGTTAATTTCCATTTAAACCAGCCATGTCACGGCCCGAGTAAACTTGAGAACAATAATTTAAGAAAAAAATCAACTTAAAAAAATACTTTCAATGATAAATGACCGAATCTACAATTAAGTTAGGTAATGTACCAACCTACATACCACTTGACAATAATTGCACATATTCGTGATATCAACCTAGTCCGTAACGACAATTTTGGCGAGAACGTGTAATTTAACCATTAGTTCTCAAATTATTCGGACGTGATATCAGTGACATAACGCAAAATTACATAAACCTCTTTGTAGCTTTGATACGTCGTAATTACATGTCATGACTGGCAATGATTTTTGTAATGTTGCTTGTGCTAAATATGTGTACGTACTGCTATTGCTGTCATCAGTTACTCAACCGTCCCAGATCTAGCTCAGTAATGATAATGAGCCGTACAAAAGAAAAGATCGAAAGATATAAAAACGCGAAATCGTCTCTGAAGTATAAACCCTTAGATTATATACAACACTAGATGGACCGTAGGCGGCATGAAAACATCCCCAAAAAATATAAGCCAATTGTTGGCTTATAAGTCATTTTCCCCCCTCAGTCTGCATTGTGACACCGTAGGCAACGTATGCGGAGCGTGCAATTCAAAAGTGCCTCAAAATGACGAAATGCGCCGTAAAAGTGTGCCGGAATTATAAAGGGAAGATAAAAAACCCTAATAAAGTAACTTTCCATCGGTAAGTACTCCAGAATCCATAACATTTCGTAAGAAAAGATTAAATTATTTTGGTTAGTATTGTTTGACATTTTTTATAGGTGTTACCAGTTTCCAGTGCAAAATTTCTCACAATTCAGTCAAAATCGTATTGAAAAGTTTGTATTGGGCACAAAGTCGAAATATATCGATTTCACGCATCAACCTGAACAGTTTTTATTTTTAATCTATTTGAGAAAATGACGAATCTAATTAATTTTCTTTGATATTTTAATGAATATTTGCACCATCTTATTGAGCTATCTTTTATTCTGTATTTATTTGAGATTGATAAGTAAGCTGTAAACAAATACATATAATGTGGGTGTTTAGGTCTTAAAAACTGGAATTTAATAATGCAATCAATACTGAATAGTCGCAATCGCAAAAAAGTCAGGTGTTTCGTATAAACGTTCATAAGATGAATATAAATTCAAGATTATGAAAGACAATATATTTAGTTTGATATACTGAACTACCATATGCAATTTGATTCATACTTTTTATCTGTCTTCGGAATACCTATAGATCCTGTAGTTAAAAAGGCATGGGTGGACATTATAAGAAAAAATCGGGAAGAAAACCTTTGGCTGCCTGCAAAATCAGCTGTCATATGCTCCGAGCATTTCAAAACGATTTTTCGATTTAGTAATTTGTTTGCAAAATATTCAACTTGAAAGTGCAAATTTTCATTAAAATCGAGCGTCCCCCCCCCTCTAAAATCTAAACCGGTGGGCGGAAAAATTTAAAAAAAAACAGGATGCTGGTCAGTATATCAAACTTCCAAGGAAAACTATAACGGCTAAGTTTGCTTGAGAATTATTAGTAGTTTATGAGTAAATAGCAACATAAGGTATAAAGTATACCTAAACTTGGAAGATTCCGTATAAAATACGAAATCCTTAGAAAAATATGACTTAATTTTTTCGTAATAATAAATAATAATAAATAAATAAATATCACGGGACAATTTCACACCAATTGACCTAGTCCCAAAGTAAGCTTAGAAAAGCTTGTGTTATGGGTACTAAGCAATGGATAAACATAATTATATAGATAGATACATACTTAAATACATATTAAACACCCAAGACCCGAGAACAAACATTCGTATTTTTCATACAAATATCTCTGCCCCGACACGTAATAGCTACGGAACCCTATTTTGGGCGTGTCCAACACGCTCTTGGCCGGTTTTTTTAGTTTTATTTATTCATTTTTTATTTGATTACACTCGCCATCACTTTTACTAGCGTCTATCGTACTCTAATAATTTTCCCCCAAATTTTGGGGGATTTGAAATTACGTGGTATCATTTAGCACGCACACAGTGACAACTGGATTGACATAACTCGAGTGTAAGATGAAGCTGTCACGTGGACGCCACGCACACAAACAAGAAAAAGTTGGGACGTTTTCAATCGCATTGTTTCTTACTGAGTTTTAGTGTTGTATATAGTCTAAGTATAAACCCATAAGCAACAAGAATGCTGTAGGTACCTACGAAATTAATTTTTACTCCGAGGTCGTCAGTAAGTGAAAACATAAAACATGCCCCTTCTTCAATAATAACGATCGTATTCCAGAGCTTACTTTCGATAGGATATTACTTTTAATAAAATACTCAGGGATAGCTTTAACATGAGAAAAGTCGGAGCTCTTAAATAAATATTTTTCTTTGTCTTATTTGACAGGCATATTTTTTTAACAAAAACCTGTAAGCTTTCACATTTGCGTTGAAAACAGATAGAACAAGTGTCTCTGTTCATTGCGCAAGAATATTAAAATAAAACGCAGTTCTCATATGAATATTGCTTTTGAAAATAAAGCTTGTGCAATATAGTTATTAACGGATATTTTGAAGTAAATAATGCTAAGGATTAATAATAAAATATGGATAAGAGATAAATTTAGGTCAGCGTTACTCACTAGTGGAGCCTGAAATCCGACGACGCTGAGGAAATTGAAATTCCTATAACTATCGTTCTTCGATATCCGACGAAACGATGGTTGAATAAGCTAAATGTAACAACGATTATTATACAGAGCCTGTTCGCAAAGTTCACTTTTTATCCAGATGGCACGTTCTCAAGGCAGATGCGCCGCCGCGTCCCGATAACGACAAAGTTTGTAACTTTTCGCATTTCCTCGTCGCGTGGCGCCTAGCAATCTCGAGTAGCATAGACACATGCTATAAATTACTTATCCGCCACACGGGGACGCACTGTGGCAGGTCACCAGGTAACCGCGTATCGTCCGTGTTTAGGTATGCACGAATATTAGGTGCATTGCCAAATTACAGTACTTGTACTATTATCTATTCTGTGATTACAGTGCTATTGTTGGTCAAACATATGCGGGGTATTATGGGGGGTATAATTAGTGTAGTCATTACTTAAGTTAGAGGCTATTTATTATGTATAATAGGTGTTTGAATAAGCGCTGTGAATGGGTGGCCGCGGTGGAGCGGGCGGAGATGCGGCCGCTGCGGCCCGTTGCCTCTGAATTGCCGAACTTAACCACGGCGGCACTTTGTTTGGATGCTGGTCACTACAAATGTTTATTTTAGAGAGCAAACTGCACTCAATTATCTGAAATTTTACATATTTAATTTTCTCAAAATCTGTAAACCCGCTAAAGTGACCATTATACCATCCGGTACCTAACTCGTTCTTTAGAACTAGAAGTCTGAGGGACTGTTTCACAATCCATTGATTACTGTTAACTGACGGTTAAATGTGATGCCGTCTCCGTCTATTCGAACAAAAAAATATTGACAGCATCACATTTAACCGTCAAGTTAACACTAATTAATGGATGGCGAAACAGCTCCTTAATGTATAACCGAAGACAGTACGTGTTCGACCAGACTAAATTAAGCAAATTTGTTCCTCAAATCATATTTCTTAAATCGCTTAAGCATTTTGAGTTCACAATATTTCAACTGGGTTACTAGAGCCAGAAGGGTCCAATGGGGCTATAAATGCTTGAAATTCTGCTCCAAGATAGTCAGATGTCCTCATTTGTGGGAGATGACTCGGCATTGCGGTCAGATAGCTGCGAGTCCGGTCAATTCCAGACACATCTTGGACAATTTACGCAGATGAGTCGTCATTTTGCTGTTGTAGATTAATTAATTAATTTGCTTAAAAGGCAAGCAACATTTCTGTTAAGCTTTAATAGATAATATAATAGATAATTAATAGAATAACTCCTTATTCTATTAATTATCTATTAACCTCCGTTTTATCACGTGCAGCACACTTTTCACTCTCTTACTGTATTATCCCAAACTCGACAGTTCTGAGATGTTGTAAGATCGATTTTCCTCATCAGTTTTTCCTCGTAACCTAAACTGTTACTGTTTTGAATGTTGGCACAAAAAACGGATCACGGGTCTTTGACTGACCCCTTTGCTGCATTATTACTAGATGACTCGTGTATTTTGGTTGTATAATTTATTTTTCAATTCCACTTGACACTTGAAGCTTCCGAAATGATTGAGTGGATCGAGGTGAAAGATGGCCATAATGCTCAACTCGACCAAAATAATAGCGATGACCTCAAGACCAAGACCCGTGAACCGACTTTCTAATATTTCACTAGACTGTAAGCAAATTAAATGCCGATTAATTAATTGGAAGTAACAGTTCGCTGTACGTGGGCGTGCAAATCTATTTAACTTGATTATTTCTTGGTTGTGAAGTTTACCCACTCGATTTACGTGTACCTAATCATTTATGTACCTTTCATTCTTTATTGTAGGTTTACATAATTAGGTATAAAAATAATGGATGAACGACAAAACAAATTCCCTAAAAGAATTTCTGGTAGAGTTTGTACCTAAAAAATATAAGGAATGTAAGACATACCTTTAAATTACTTACTTATTAAGAAAAATATAATACAACACGGCTATATTTCATCGAATTACCTAATGGATATACCTTAAGAGCAATTCGCTGAAACGTTCATGCACTGTTTGTAGCGCGTCAGAACTTTCTTTAAATAAATTACGAGTATATCCACCTGATTAACATATCCATTCTGCATTCAAAATATGCCACATTCGTATGTTCCTTATGGATAAGTGGAAGCATGCACATATCATTATTATGCTTCGAGGAATATCAACCATTACGAAAGCAAATGATTTGTTCGCTTACATCGACATATCGTGAAGCAAAATGATCCCAGTCTAAGTCTACACTGCTCGTGTGAGCTTAGTCTAGCTAGAGCGACCTTTTTCTTTAGGTAAAGCAAGACCCGTTTAAACCTAACAGTTAGTAGCTCTCATTATAAATGATGCACGCGATTGTAATTTGTACATTAAACTAACGGCCAATAAAAGCGGTTTGTCCAAGGTACGTCACAGAAGTGCTCATCATGCAATAATTTGTCCTAGTTCCGTTGATTCGTTTAAATTGACTATACTTGACTTATATTTATTTGACCTAGAATGTGAACTTTAAAATTACGCTGGTTGACACGATACTAATATTTACATCTGAAAAAAAAAGAATGAGCTTCATAAACAAAATACTAAGCTAAACTACTTACTTGCTGCTTAATAAAAGAGTTTCAGTTTTTAATAGAGTCGGGTCGCAAACACTTGTTTGAAGTAGTTTGCGGAACCTTAATGGCTTTAGTTTGATACAATCATGTTTCACAAGCCAACTTAAGGCAGCTTAATTTAAAAAGTTATCTGGACACTAAGTTCGCGGACACGACTGTAATTATGCAATCAATATACAGGTTGCTGTTGCATCCGTGCAGCGCAAGTTAATTAAGCTTACTTGTATTTCTATCAGGCCCATTAGCTACGCGACTTCCCCGAACGTCGCCATATATAGTTGTTGTTTAGTTCGTAAAATAATCGCAAACAGATCTCAAAGCAACATAATCATTAGTTTCACTTAAATCTTACCATTCGTAGCACTAATTGTTACTTAGATTTCTACGTTTGTAGACTCAGGTCTCGAAGTTAAATCGGTTGGTGACCATTGGCCGCTGAGTGCATCTCTAAATTATTAATCCGGTATTGTTTGCTAATATTGTGATCTTTTAACGGATAACCTGAACAATAGCCATAGTACTAAATTTAGGATTACATTTTTCGTATTTTGTTCGCAGATAGAAATGACAAAAAATGTAGGATATGCGTACTTTGGCATGCGATAGCGCAGAGAATTTATTCGTTACGCATTGCGATTGCGGTACAGTGTAGTTTATAAAGCGTAGCTTTGAAAAATTTTCATTGTGTGACGGAAACAGTAGGTACTTCAGTGTTGCAGTGGAAACTGTGAAATTTAAAAATCGGCTATATATTTTGTTGTTATCAACGGACTTTTATTTGCTGCCTTTCGTTTTAAATATTTATGAGTCTACCACTCCGTATTGCACGGCTATGATTATTCGAGAAAATGTACCTATAGTGCGACTTCCATTAATTCCATTATTCATTATTACTTCATTAATATGTATGATTAATTATTTTAGTAAATTGTAATGGGAGGGGAATAAAGTTCGTCGCGTTCACAATAGAGAGTTACTTCGAGAAGCCAGGAATGTACGAGTTGGAGTTGGTAGTCTGGAGGGAGGGCGGAGTGAGCGGGGAGGAGAAGTTTGCGTGACTTTGATATTCAATAACTTCATCCACGGTGGGCTAAAACTACTTGAGACCCGGCCTAGTGTGAAAACGACTCGTGCGGCTGCTCCTATCGCCGCACGAAAGATCATTAATTACAGATAATTAATTAACTGCTATTGAGACGCTCGCTGTGTCGGATCGGAGTCTTTATTCAAAGATCGAAGGAAACTATTGATACAACATTCATTTGTTGCGCTGCAACGATTAATAATACTCAGTGGAGCCTAAGTACTCTACGATTCTGTTTGCCGCCGGCTTGTTAAAAATGCTTCAGGCACAGTTCGAGTTGCAATCACTCGTTCATATTAGTAATTAACCCTTTGAACTGGGAAAGTATAATGAATGTTTACACTACCTCGTTGCGAAGAATTCCTTTGTCGATTTATATGAAATTTTCTAGGATTAAAACTATCCTGCGATCCAGGGTCTCAAACTATCTCCAAACCAAATTTCATTTGAATTGGTACACGGGTTGAAGGGTATAGAAGTAACAGGCAGACATACAGACTGAATAGACTTTTTCATTCATTCATTCATTCAATTATATCGTTTATTATATTATTAAGATAAAATAACAAATTTTTTATCCATTCAATGTTTCTAAATCCTATTTGTGAAAAATATTATTGTTAGGTAGCTGTACCTTCTTACTTTCATATGCTACGCAAATAAAGGGCGTTAATTGAGCTATTAATACATCAAATGGAAGTAACCTCCGACCCGGATCCAAGCGACCCTCATTCGAACCCTTATATAAAATTTATCACAAGATTTTCAAGGCGGAAAAGATCGCGAGGCACTTTTTTAACGTTCTCAATTTATTTTCTGTGTACTCGTTATAAACATTTAGCTTATGAAAATTTTATACTGGATGTTTCTTTTACGAAAATAAATAGGGGGGTTTCTATCCTTTTACTCGTAATAATCAGTCTAGTTATCTAGTGTCTGAAACATGAACCTCTGGTTATTCAAGACGAGTTTTGAAGTTTGACTTTGACCTCGGGTTCGGTTTCGTTGGAGTGTATTGCTGCGGTATAACTTGTAGAATATGTTTAATTAGATACCTTAGTGCTTCACGTCAGACAGTGAAATCTAATTAACTTTAACAATTTGGATACACCGCACCGCTCAGAGTACGGCCTTTTGCCTCAGAAACCAAATCATCGGTGTTGATAACCACATCAGAATTCAAAACTCAATGAAAGTCGCGCGAACAACAACACCCTCGGGGTTTTAAGAGTATATTGAGTCAAATTAGATTTAGTAAGTTACAGTTGCCTAAATATGCCAGTGAATTTACTGTAGGTACAGTCGAACCATTTGAGTCCTGACCCACCGTAGAACGTTCTCACAGTAAGTGTCATAATAAATTCCCTTTTCAAACAACGCGATGTCACTATGACTTTTTCTACGAAAAGGTTTCACAGTGGGTCAGGATTCAGTTGGTTCGAGTGTACAGTAATTTATTCTGTACCTATACATTCATACTGATCCATATTATAGGTAGGGGAAACCGGGGACAAATTAACGAGACAAATTAACGGGGAAAAAGTAACAGCGGATTGAAAGTAACAATGGCTTTGTAGAGTTAGGTATGCAGTGATCAAAATACCACATGCAGCCGTCCAGAGCTAGCAAATATAATTTCTCTGCTTGTAACCAGATATCAACCCTATATCTCAACCTCAAGTAAAATTACAGGACCTATCCTAACATTATTTTGCACACAGTAAAATTTTAAGATTGATCTATTTGGCGCTTACTTTCTTTCTATATATAAAAGGCAAAACTGACTCACTGCGTTATATATCAACGCACAGCCCAAACCGCTAGGCCTAGAAACTTGAAATTTGGTAGGTACAGGTGTTCCTTTTATGATGCAAGTGAGCACTAAGAAAGAATTTTTAGAATTTCATCCCCTAAGGGGGTGAAATAGGGGGGTGAAGTTTATATGGAATTTTATTATTTCTGGACTTAGGTATGAAAATAGGTATATAAGTTTTCGATTATACAATTAAAAATTATCTGTGTCAGTTAAATGGATAAAATTCCTCCCTAAAGAGGTAAATGGGGGGGGGGGGGGTAAAGTTTGTACGAAACTTTCTCATTACTGGACTTAGCAGTATGAAAATTGTAACCAGTAAAGTGATGTTTCATGGGTTTTACTTTCGGTTCTAAGCATATTACTTTCGTTCTACCCCAAATGTTACTTTTTTCCCCGGTCTCCCCTACAACTTTTTTTCCGTTAATTGAACAGGTCAACAAACGTTAATTTCTCAAAAGAAACTAGTGGCCTAACTCTTACTGTTTAAGAGATAGTCAAGAATTAAAATTAATTAACCTATTTAGCTAGATATAATTTTAATTTAATGGATATAGGTACCTGATATTTTTGTAATTTATGATATTGTTTGATTTACCTATTTATTGGCCAGACTCAATACCCCTGTTTACAAGATTTTTTTGTGGGCAAACAATTCCATACATACGAGTACGTATATTATTGTCAAAGAACCGAAATAATTTTAAGACATATTATATTTAACCTCCTAAGTCCTTGCGTACTTTATATTATAAAGGACTAATTAACACTAAGAATAACGGCCGAATGTAGGTACTTTATAAGGTACAAATTGTTCATTGAATAAAGAATTCTAAGAATTTTCAAATAATATCCAAAATAACGAAGCAGGTCAACCACGTCTAGGTCTTAAACGCTAAGTTTGTAAAAAAATTCAGGACTCAGGAGGTTATATAATATTACTAGCTTTTGCCCGCGGCTCCGCCCGCGCGGTATTCGGTTATCGCGCGCTATTCCCTCGGGAACTGTGCATTTTTCCGGGATAAAAATTAGCCTATGTCACTCTCGGGCCCATAAACTATCTCTATGCCAAAAATCACGTCGATCCGTCGCTCCGTTACGGCGTGAAAGAGGGACAAACATACAAACACACTTTCGCATTTATAATATTAGTAAAGTATGGATAAATGAAATGCTTGTGAATGTGTTTGGATGTTAATTTTCTTCAATTTTCATACAGACCTAATCAAGATTTGTTATACATGTGTACTGTGTAGTTATAAACAGTATAAACAGGTGGGGTTATTTCATACATTTAAGCATTTTTAAAATCTTTAAATATAGTTAGTTTAGTTTGGTACAGTACCTATGCGAGTTGTAAATTAAAGATTTTATGCGTTTGATTTGGGTCATTCAAATATTACGTAAACAATATTTTAATAATTTTTAACCCCCCCCCCCCCCCTCTTCCTTGTCAGGGAAAGTCAGCAAAACCTACCCCACTCCTCCCCGCCCCTCTATGCTTACGTAAACATTGGTTTATATATTTTTAAATCTATTTAGGTTTCTTAATTGTTATTCATGTGAATTTGCTGCACAATTAATATTTATTCAAGAAAATTATTAACATTCGTAAATATTTAATTATTCTTAACGTATAAACGATATTAATTAATGTTTCTAAATTCAATGTGATTGTTTTTCGATGACATTGGATGTTTGCTGTTCGATGAATGTTGTGTGTGTGTGTGTGTGTGTGTGTGTGTGTGTGTGTGTGTGTGCGTGTGTGTGTGTGTATGTGTGTAAGCTCACTTTCATGTTCTTTCAGGAAAAACAAGAAATAATTAAATAAATATTGCTGGCGTTACCACCATCTAGACTCCCCGGCCCCCATGTCATCAAAAATAAGCAAAACAAAGACCCCCCCCACCCCCATTCAATGCTTACGTAATATGTACTTAAATGACCCCAACTGAATTTAAAGGTCGGTAGAGCAATTTATATTCAAGCATTCAAAATGCTTTTTTTCATCAAGTCAGAATTGTGCCAAATATTGTTAACATAAACTTGTTGTTCATTCCGTTGTTCATCGTTTATTAAATCCATCCCACGCGATAGAATCAAGTGCAGGGCATGCATATCCCATAGTACTGAGACTACTGAGAGCAAGTTCTACAAACAAGCAACCTAATGAAAATCCCAGCTGTTGCTTGAAAAGCGCGTAGGAGCGCCCCTGGCTAAGCAACTTTATGCAAGTACCAGACACTACAATAATCATTTATTGTGTGTGGAATTCAGGTTACAGTTAATTACATATATAGTTGTCCAAATATAGTTTCACCAAACCCTACCCTTTCGCCTACCCTTTACCCTAGGTGTACATACATGAAAATTGATACAAATTGAAAATATAAAATTAAATAATTACACTAAACATCACATAAAAATTAAATGTCCTAAATTGATATATCTACCTAAAAATTATTGCATACAATTTACAACGTCAGTCAAATTAAATGTCAGATATTCAATTAAAACAAAAATGTAATTTACAGTTAAGCAGACACCTTACTTAACTTAGCCCAATTGTAATTTACTCTTAATTAAATATTAAATAGATGTCAATCTATGTAACTAGATAAGTACGATATACGATACGATATACGAATAGGACACTAGATAAGTCTATTATTGACTTGCTTTTATGAGTTTCTAATCAAACTACAAAATGATGTTAATAAAGAGATAAGTGAGAGAGCAGATGATTGAGCAACACTCCAAAAAATCTAAGGAAACCGAAGCTGCCTCCTTGTATCGCATAACGGGAATAGAGGCCTTATTGTCTAACACATTTGAAACCACAATTGTTTTCACCTCTTCTTTCTATCATATGAGTACGCTATAAGATGTGGGTAGTAAGTAGGAGCTGGTGAATGCGATCGCGAACGTCCGAGCGTTAGTTTTAGCTTTTCTATTTCATCACTTTTCTATTCTTCTTTTTGTGTAAAAATCGGAAAAGGCTACTTGGAGGCTGAAACTTAAATATTTAATTGTTTGATTCAGGAGTGCCTAATTTGCAGAGGTCTGTCTGTAAATCGTGGTACGCTGAAACTTAAGTTAGGAATATTTACATAGACAACCGGCTAAATGAATGGTTAATGATAACCTAGGTTCATAGTCAGGTGAATGCCTTCGGGGTAAGTAAGAAGTTGTCAGCTTATAATAGGTAGACATTGTTGAAGCAACCAAGCAAAAACTAAATAATGCAGCTCGTTAACCTGTTATTGTTTGATATCTCGCTAATATTAGAGCGCTATTATAAAGACACATCATCTACCAGAGAAAGATAAAGCTCATTATAAGTACGTATGTCTAAGTAGATAGTTTTTTTAAATAATCTACTTATAAGCTCTTTTCGAGCTAAGTTTGTGGAAACGAACTCGACGGACAATCTTTGTAGGACTCGTTGGAATGAAAACCGCTTCCGGCCCGTCTCGCTGCCCATAGAAGGACGTCCAATGTAAATACCGGCTAGCGCCAAAGATGAGGAAGACGGGTCCAACGTTAGCTGTAGGACACACCGGTTTGTTGATGAGATTTTTTTATAGCGAAAGTGCTTGGAGATAAAATTAAATAGTATCCTAGCCTTATCTGAGGAGTCTAGAAGTTTAGGAGAGGAGCCGGATTTTCGAAAAAATCACAGTACCTAAGTACTTATTTAATACGGTACGGAGGAATATTACGTGAACTTACTTTTTAGTAAGAAAAATATAGATATAAGATAGATAGATAGTAGATGAATTCTCATCTTGAGGTTAGTAACTTTCTGTCGCTATGTTTTAATTACTCAAATAAAACTTGCTCTCGAAATTTGACCTCGACATGAATGAACATTACAAGTTAAATAAAAACACTAATGGTCTCGCACGTATTCTGTGTATTTATGTATGTATAAGTTCAGGCGGTGTATAATGGCCCATAGTTCAAAGATTTATTTAATTAGTAACGACATACTATACATTATACCGCTTTCTTCAAATATAAATATTTTATTCACTCTTCGCACAGTAGTACACGAGACGCACAGTACATAAAATATAACAATAATAATACATAAAAAATAACATTTACAATAGTAATTAATGTTTAATACTTGTTTTATTTTAATGCTATAATTATGTTATAACACTGTTAATAAGTGTTATGTAAAGATTTCAATGTAATAAGCTTAACGCAGCTCTATAAACAATAAAAGTTACTATTATTCCCTTCAATGGATAAGTTCGCCTTTGTACAACTTTCTGTTAACAATTATTTTTGAACTTGCTGTGTGCAATTAATAATTTACCACCTACATTAATAAATTTCATATCTTCCAAAAATTCAATCTTAAAGTAGCTCGTGAAACTACAAACTTGCGCCATTAAATATTCATCAATTACGCATTCAAAGATTCACATGCGGCGTGTCAACATTGAACATACTTCATTCATTCATAGGTACTTCAAAACTCAAAGGCTGGGCTCCATTTTCCGGCGTGGGAAGCGAGTCAACAACACACAAAAACTTCGAAGCTAAGTAGGTTGGGGCTAATATTTGTAGAGTAACCGCGACGTGATAGAAGAAAGGGAACTGTGACCGGGTGAAGCTTGCGTGTGTGATCAACTTCTTAAAGGTAGCCAAGTTTTACAAACAGAGCTTGTCAGGAAAAATCTTATAGTTTACATCAGTTTTCAACAACAGGAATTGAAGCGCTGAATATTTGAGGACTGCTTTTTATGAGATTAGAGCTACGAGTACATAAGTACTGCCTGCTTACATACCTACTGTTTAACACAAATCAAATCTAAATCTTTTTCATTCCTTCTTTCTGTTGCACGGTAAGTAGATGCGTGTGCTATTTGTGTATTGATAAGCTTAAAAATCACATTATTGTAGATATAAGGTAAATAAGACCGTTTTTCGTAACAGTTATCGAGTTTGAATTTTGTTTTTAATTATTGCTATTTATTAAATGACCGGAAAGTAGAATTTAACGTCAGATCCTGTGGTATATATAATATACCTATTCAATAACGTAACTGCCAATAAAACAGAGCAAAATGCAATTTCTCACCAATTTATCGCTCGAATAAGCTGCATTTGTTAAGTATCCCTTTGCCTGAAAAATAAACACCAATTTATATCATTTAAAAATCCATAATATGTAAAAGTAAAATCTTAGTAAAATGTAACAAATCATAATTGCAGAACATAATTTTTACAGTAGGTAGTAACATGAAGCAAACGTACTTAAGGCCACTGACAATGTTATTTTACGTTAAATTCGAATAAAAATTAAAACGTTCAAAGAAATAAAGATAATAAGTAATGTTATTTTAAAGCATTTTTTACTAAAATTAGGTGCTAAGTGCCATTATATAGATCTTATGGCATAGAAAACATAATAAAATGTTCGAATCGTCTCACTGAAAATAGCAAAAAATAGTGGTTCAATGACTAAGCGATATCTACAATAGGTATTATTCTACGTTTGCTGTCGTGTTTTAAACGAACCAGTTTCCCAGAACGCGGCGGCGGAAGTCGGGCCTTGGCTCTGACTCACGGAGTTTAAGACACTAGCGCAACACTGGATGCGACTTTCGGATCGGTAAGTGGAAGACTGTTTCGCACGACTCTTGCGAAATATAACGGTCGAATGCGCTGTCGTGGAATAAAACAAAGTCATGTCACTATGCAGCACTAACATGCGATTGTTGGATAATTAAAATGATAAAGGGGAAAGTAAGAAAATTCATTCATGACGTGTAAGTAAGTATCATTTTATTCAGAAATAGTAGGGTTTCAGAGGAACAACCATACAAAGTAAAATATTTTTGCAATGGAGCAAAACGTTATTAGCTTTTCACATGTGAAACATCTAAGGAAATTTCGTCCTTATATGGATTCGTGATGATAGAACACGAAGTACCTACGTCTTTGTATAGCACTTATTGAACATTCGTTCTAATTTCAAAGCAGAGGACAGTAATGGGATTTAAATCAACATTTCCTGGCCATGGCCGGCAAAGAGATTGTCTTTTGTTTTGCTTCTTTTATTTTATTGTTTTTGTTTATTTTTTTATTGACTATCTATAGCATACTGCCAATTAAGAGAATCATAGGTAGCTTCTGAATGTGTATAGATCTACTTGTTAATCTTTTATTTGACTAGATTATTTAGTTAGATTAAATCAGATATTCAATAGAATAAAAAACCAGGATTGACATATTGTTAATAATTTATTAAAATAACAAATTAATAAGGTATCGTCATTTTTTAATAAATAAACTTATCTCAAGATTTGCTGGCAAAAACATTAACCCGAACAGCTTAAAAAAATAGATGAAAAAGAGTACTTTGGCGGGAATAGAAAAAAAAACCAAATACTTATACGGTTGGGTGACACTATTTACCGGCCGTACAATACTGACATGAAACCTATCTGACATTTCGTGTACATGCCCATAGAAACTCTTGTCAGTTTGACACCAGTTTGTATGGGCGTTTACACGAAATATCAGGTCGGTAATTCCATGTCGGTATTATCCGTGCTGGGAAATACTGTCACCCATACGGTTTATACCTAAATTAAAACGTGTAGTTTGTAATTCAAATAAGTGTTATTGTTTCCGTTATGAGCTCATCATCAAGTGACATGGTGACATGGTATTATTTCCTTGGATCTATTTGGGAAAAGCACTATACAAGTCTCGACCGCGAACAGGGATTGTCGGCTTCGTATTACTACTAATAATTACTAGGCCGGCATCTCCTATTTTGCGGCCTCTGCAAACTCTAAACTGACCATCTCGAGAAAACATTGAGTAATTATGCCGTATTTTGCCAAAGCACGGCTTGGTGTATATTTATTATTAAATTATGGTGAAGAAAGCCTTAAGTACGGAATGATGAAGAAGAAACCGAGTTAAAATCCCACGCAAAACTTGTTTTTCCTATTTTTTCAATGTTTTCTAGTTACGGTATATTAAATCGAATTTAATCTAAATATTTTATATGTATTTTATACATCGCCGCATCACATGAAGTAGGAACCACGTGGTAGAATCCTTTAGGTAAGTACATGGTTATGTACATAATTGTATGAAAAGAATATTAAGGTACTACCACGTATAGTATTCCTGGTAAGATTCCAGGGTAGCTTACGCAGATCCAAATGGTAGGTAGGTAACTAGACGAGTGTTCTCTACAATGTTATCCGTAGAACGTATAACAATGCTCACAAGCACAAATATAAAGCTAAGAATGAGCTGCGAACAGCACGTTCACGACTTTATTTCCAGTCGAGGTTTATATGTAGAACTCAATAGTTACTTTTCGACAATGTAGCAGACTACAACACTCCATTTTCTGGTAGAAAATATAGCGTGCGTTGTGGTCTACTTGGGAACCATAAGTTTTTGAATTTTGGGTACTATCCCTAGTTAGTCAATCGCCAATGAGTTTTTTTAACCTAGGCTACAAATAATACATACATTGATCACCACAAAACGTTTTGTAATACTGTCATCATAGCTCAGTACCACTACCATGAGTTTACAGTGATCGCTACTCGATAGCGGCGGCGTAAATTATTTGTATGGAGAAGTGTACAACGCCTCTACAAATAATTTACGCCGTCGCTATCGAATACGGTCACTGTAAACAGTGTAAACTCATAGTAGTGGTACAGGTAATTCTTGGGCCGTCGCTAGTCATCGACGTGTAATCTCGAAAATCCGACATGAATTCCGCTGTGACTTTTACTAAATATGGCCAAACTCAGGTCAAATCAGGCCACAGGTTTTTTTTTCAAAAAAGTGCTAGTATTCTTCAGGTTCAAACTAGAGACGAGGCGATGAGACCTCAAATGTAGAGAAAGGGGTTGAAGTAATGGCAGAATATTAGTTTGATATAATAAGACTTGTATTTATATACTGTGACTTAGTCCCAAGTTAAGCAATACTTGTACTGTGGGTGCTGGACGACTGACAATTATACTTTATAATTATATATATATGTATGTGTATATAAATAAATAATAAATAAAATAAATTACGTGCATATAACATCCATGACTCGCATACAGGCATTCATATTCATCTTCATCAGACAAATGTCTGTCCCTGCCGGGATTCGAAGCCGGGGTGTCTAGCTCCATGTCATGGTTACAAAATACTTAGGCTATGCGATCGTTTATTTTACCTTATAACAATTTTATTAATGGTCGGTACATGTTGTTTATTATTTTTCGTTCTACTCACTTAAGACCACGTATAAAATTTATATTAGTTTGACGGTTGTACGAATAGGTTAGGTATTGCGATAATACCTCCTTTATGATCGAGCAAAAAGTATGAAAAAAAATCATTTCTTACATTCCTTTTAATTTTTACTTTATTTCACTTATTTTGTTGTTTATTATTTTTCGTTCTACTCACTTAAGACCACGTATAAAATTTATATTAGTTTGACGGTTGTACGAATAGGTTAGGTATTGCGATAATACCTCCTTTATGATCGAGCAAAAAGTATGAAAAAAAATCATTTCTTACATTCCTTTTAATTTTTACTTTATTTCACTTATTTATGAAAAGTTAGTGTCTACGTGTTTACCTACGATAAAGACACAATACACCCATGTACGGTATCTTAGCAACCGTCTCCAAAGTTGTTATTGTTCAGCTAAAACTTCATGAAATTTTAGTGTTGTGTTTTGTGTTTGAAAGATCTAAAATTCATAGAAATATGAGCAATTTAATCCTGAGCAGGATTCTTTGGAAGATTAGCAATTTAAATATTGCAAATGACCCGGCCCGGCCCGATAGCCGGCCGGGGTAGTCCGGGCACGCCTGTTTGACCTTGTATTGATTAACTCCCGGATCGCATAGAATAATAAATAATGATCGGATAAAGCAAGATAAGCTTTTCAATATTTCAGATTGCCTCAGAAAGGGTGCTATAAAATGCATTTTTCTTGCTTACCGACTCACCAAGGGACTGGAACTAAAGTTATGTTTTAGCTATTCATTGCGTTCTTGGCTTAAGTTGAATTTATGATGCACGAGTCCGAGGAGATACTAAACTGCGTGAACGCATTTTTCTCTCGTATTAATTTATACTTACCTTTTGTCACAATGTTTCGTTAGGTTCTTTGAAATTCTTATGTAAACAAGCGGATAGCCTACATACAGCGGTTATAGATCTTGGCTTCAAAGCTCGAGGGCCCGGGCTCAATCCTTGGTTAGGGCAGATATTATGTATGAAAAATAAGAAGGTTTACTATCGAATCTCGGGTTTTTAGTGTATACGTATCTATTTAAGCAGGTTATCCGTTTACTAGTACACAAAACGCAAGCTTTGCTAGTGACTAGTGGCTCGTAATATTTATTTATTTATTATTATTATAGCCGGTAAAAAACAGATTACACGAAATACCTAATGTACCTACTCTAGAATTTTCATTATGAATTCTGTTACGATAATATTGATTAGAATAGACCAGTGGCTCTAAGTGATCTATTTAGTGTAGGAAATAACATCAGTTTAATATTAAAGTAATACGAAACGACTGAATTAAATACTACTAAATATTTTCAGTTTATGAAACACGTGCTTATTGTACAAAACAAATGCCCTTAAACAACAATACGAGTTTAGTTTCCACCTGATGGGTACCGGTCAGAAAAGCCAGATTATTATTCTCGTGCATTTTCGGATGAATGGCAGGGGTTGTAGTTAATTCTGAGCGTATTGGGTATTTCTCTAAATAGATTTCAAACTTTTGTTCACGTGAACCGAACTGTCACACGTCCTTCCACGCTTTATCTATTGGCTTTGTGTCGCAAATTAATCAAAACCCAACTACAGATCGTGTAAACACACGGTAACTGAATCTCTAAGCCCTTGGCCCGCAAGCGAAATCATGTCACCAAGCATAGCCTAAGTGTAAGCTCATAAACAAAGTTTAGTAAATGGATCCGTACTACGTCTTTACCGTCTGTTTTGAGAGGTACATAATGGATATTCCTTTTTAATTATTTCTGCTAACTAATCCCTTGTCGTCTTGGTTGTATTTCAATGAGGTTTCGAGTTACTATTGTAGCTTAATTAACTTTATCAAATGCCAATTACTGGTGCTTTACGCTGCAGTAGTTCGTGGCATCCTTCTCAGAGCGTAAGCAAGGTAACCCTTTTTCCTTTTCTCAGCAACAACCATCGCCATTGGACCGCGAAACGTGTTTTTTTCAAACCGCTCGCTCCCGACTATATTACTCCTCTTTATGATTCCGGACCGTCCGCTCTCTTCGGAAACTAATTGAAGATAACAAGGTTGTTTTTTCACCTATCTGAGTATTCTTTTTGGAATCATGTCCGATGAAGTGAACACTGTTGTTTTCTCTTGCCGTTTTTACCGAGCATCCTGTCTGGAAGCACCGCCTTGCTATCTGGAGTCACGCTGTGACTTTTGCATTAAGTAATTGAAATGTACGTAACTTTAAAATATTTTCTTCTTGTCCAGTGAACGAGGAAAAGTTCGAAGGTTCACAAATAAATAATCAAGTGTGACCGATGGGCGACGCCTACAGCGACGGCTGGGATAGCGCACGTGATCGCGTCAACGGATCCTCTTCTAAAACCAATAAAGCCCCTCCGTGCGTGAAATTCTGTTAGTCATCACGAGCAACACTTCCGCACCCCGAGGACGAGGAGCAACACATAGTTGTATCTTATATCGCTTACATCACTTGTACCCATGTAAAATACCCTTATCAATACACATCAATATATAAAGTAATGTATACTCGTTTATAAGCTTTTCAATTGATTTATAAGTAGATATAAATAGATTTGATTTTCATGGCAAACGAGTGTAATCACTTAAGATCTTTTAATGGCGAGTACTTTTAGTGAAGGCTTATTCTATTCGTGCGCCAGTCATCGACCGCATAATTTTCGCGTGAATTACCGTCACGAAAGTTTGTTGGTTTTGAAAACAAGCTCCGGCCGTCGACCCCGAGCTTTACGTTAACAATGACTTTTATATTCTTAATAAATTTACAAATAATCAGGCGATAGAAAAAATATTGACAACAAACTGAGCGATGGTTTTTTTACAAATATGCATGACTAGCTCACATGCTTCTACGTGGGATATGGCACTTTATTTTATGCATGCATGCTTATCATCAGCTTAAAGGATAAGCAACAAGAAGTTAAATTTCATAAAAGTCGACTTTTTTTGCTCATCAAAGCCATATTTTTATTTGTACATTAAATAATCTTCTAGTGTAAATAACGTTAAACTTACTTTTCTGGTTTAAGCTCGCTACTATTAACATTCCATTTTATGAAGTTCTCTCTACTCGTTGCCTGTCCTATCTTGACCAATAAAAGGCCAGGTTTGTTGGGCAATCTAAAATGAATATTAAATGTGTTTCTGTTGGTCTGGTTGTCCACTTGCCTCTATTATCTGTCCACTATTTCCTGCTTCACACTTAACCCGAGGTATCTTAAGTTTTATTGCTCTACCATTCACCCTAATGCCATCTCTTATATTGCCTTTAGCTGTTAAAAGATCATCTTTTACAAGCTCAGTGCATTAAACTAACCACAGCCGGAAAACATAACTCTATCTATTCGAAAGCCGAAATATTGTCACGTAAAAATAAGCCAAGTCGTGCCACAAACAAATAACGCAATCTACGCACAAAATGTAAGAGTTTTATAGACGTTTTGTATCATAGCCTTGTGAAATAAGAGAGCTACATCCACACTACAAAATACACAAAGATGCAGATAATATTTATTTGCTTGTTTGTGTAGTAAGTACCTAATCCGGAAACTACTGAAGCAATTAAAAAAAAAACAACAATAAACAGATCAACAATGTTTTCCCGGTTGAAATAGGAACATGCATGCACAATCGTTCATAACTCGAAATAACTTAAGGGAAAATAGTAAACGTAGTAGGTAATATAAAAAATGCCTAAATATAGTAATTTATTATTATTTAACTGATTACGACGTAGTAAGTAAAGTAAATCAAGTAGATATATTGAAGAAGCAATTGCGGAGTCTCTTTTTTTGCGGATTTTGGAAAAAATACTTTTTTTTCAGTTCAGAATCAAAAATACTAGATACCGATTTTCATAACAAAAAGAATCCCGAATTTTGGTCTTGGTTTGGTTACCGCCAAGCATGTATGTACCTACTCTTAATCAAGGCAACAAAACTAATGGGGATACATTTTTCTCGTATAAGAATAAGCAACTATTGTTGATTTTAAGTTGAGAGAAATAACACAAATTTTCGATATACTGAGAACAATAAGCCATTTTATTTATTCAAACATTGCGAAGTATATTTTAAATAGTTAGTTAATTATTAACATTGCAGGATTTAAAATCAAAGCGATTATTATAAGTACCACGGGAGTTATCCCCGATACATTTCGACGAAAACTCTGGCTGGCTAACTATTTAATTAATATTATACTAGTATGCTTTTCATGTTATTAAGAATAGAGTTAAATTGAATTGTAAAATAAATACACGTTCCTACCTCGTTTAGAAATATGGAAGCACCTTCACAAAAGCCTCTAGCTATTTACAGTGTTTTTATTCAATTCACATTCACTTTATTGTTACGTGTTTTAGTGCTAAACGAACAAAATTGAAACTGATTAAACACAACAATCGAGTACTGAAGTAATGGCTACATATACGAGTACGTACACGTGTACTTAGATACGTAACGCGTACTTGTATAGATAAGCAGTTTAATATCAGTTTGCGAATTAGCAATTTTAAAACATTCAATAAACACGTTATTTTATTGGAAAATACAACAGGGACTAGAAATAGTCGAACAAAGACCTAGTATTAAATTACTGTAACGCATGTGTCAAAATTTAATGTAGGTCATATTTAATATGCCATGTAAGCATAATAAAAAAGGCGATTGCTAATCTAATCTCAATATCATTCGCTATCTAAATAATGTGTATCACGACTATTGTGTTTTGCTGTTCATTTCAATAGGGCGGTTCGACTAGGGACTGATTGCCGAGATTAAGTGAATGGACCGGGCGGGTCTCAATGGCTTCAAATGGTGCAAGTCAGAAGCAGCATTTAACTTAGTATTCTAACTTGGCGAGAACTCTTTGTAGTATCAATGTATAGAACTACTTAGCGATAAATAATGTAATTGAAAATTTAAATGTAGAAATAGAATTGTACATTTTATTACCTACTTAGAAATAGTGTTCGCTTAACGTTTTAAACTTTCGTGATTCTCACTCTTAGTCATATTACTTGTGTAAAAATATATAGCGTGATAAGTCCCGTATATGGTATTTTGACTATGAGTGTTCGCATAGTTAATCGTGATTACAAGGATACAAACTAGCTTTAGTACATCATTTAGGAAATACCTACTGAATCATAGAGACGGGTTGTGCTTGTAGAAATACTTTTTTTTATTCGACTGGATGGCAAACGAGTAAGTGTTTTACACAACTGTATTTTTCAACTGTATTTGTGCATGAATCCGACTCGCGCTTAAATGGTTATTTTATTAAAAATGATTTTATGTATTCCACGCAAGTGAAACTCTAGTAGAGTCCGTTTTACGTTATAGATCAAAGGTCCTTGGGTAATGGACTTCCCAATATACCAACTTTCATCCCGTCTCTGAGGCTTATTGTGCCTCGAAGCGATCGTTTATCAAACGGCGAAGCCGATGTCCGCGCAGTCCAAGGTTAGTATGGACGTGCGCCCGCGCAGGCAGGCGGTAATACTTCACCCGATATTACACCACCTACGGCCTGTCTCACCATGGGTGTCTTTTCATTATACCCTCTGCATGTTTATCATTCGTATAAACCCTACATTTAATACAAATAATAAAAAGTTTGATATCATATTTACATTTTATGTGTTTATTTTGGGTACCAATATTAGTATCAGCGATAAATATGAAATTCTGTGCCCAAACGTGGCCTGTTAAACAACAAAACTGTTGTGACTGTTGTGTGTGTATCAGGAGCATTTGGTCAAACCAAACGGCATTGATTTTAACTTTATGATAACTACCTCGAGAAATAATGTAGAACCTAAGCAATCTGATATTTTAGTTTATTATAATTTCAAAAACATTTTCGAAAATATATCCCGCAGTCATAAAAGTTCAAACTTCAAGGATAACATGTGTACAAAGTGCCTGCCAGTTACCAAAAGAAGCAAAATTCCAAGTTACTGGTCTGAATAAACTAATTCTGGAACTACATAAGTAATAGCACGCAAAAATGCTGCAAATTCGGCTGTAAAGTGCAAAATATATGTAGTAAACATAGTAATCAAAAAATATTTCACTTTGAAAATTTTATTTTGTTTTATAAAAGCCAGGACGTATGCAGGAATTAAAATAACCACTTTTTTATTCTTCTGAAAGCAAGACTTATTTGTACTTAATTAATACGTAGGTAATGTAGTAATTAGTTTTGTCGCGTATGTATTAAAATCCTAAGATAGTACCACATAATTCTCATATCTTTTGCTATAGGTTCTTATAATTTGTTTAAGTAGGAAGGTAAGTTCTTTTTCTGCAGCTTAATTAATTCTTTTTTGTACATAATTTATTTTTAGCATATTTAACAACTTCCTGAAAAAAAGCTTAGAAATTGTATTGGATTGAAATATTAGTTACTGACTAAGCTCCTGAGCCTTGTTTACTAACATTTGGATCATAATAATAATTACATTGTACGCCTGACAAACTTTTAAGATATACCTAAACTTTTACAATATTTCCTAAGACGTACTGAGTAACTACAGCCTCCCAATCAATATAAATTAACTCAATTAGCATAAATGATAATAAAAACACAAAAATAAATTTTGTTTAATTCAATCAAAAGAATCACACGGTAACAGACCAGCCAGGTTCTACTGTTTAACTGATTTCAGCCAATCAGAAAACAGCAGAGCGTTTGTGTCACGTCATATCATAACATAATTGATAAATTCAGTAAATAACAGAATTATGGTGTTCTTTTTTCAACAGAATTATGCAGGTAGAGTGTAGAATAGACGATAGACATTTGGCTTAGCACTACAAAGGGTTACTTTATTACTTTCTTTGTGAAATCTTGATTCGTGGATTTAATTATAACACCCCTTTTTTGCGTCGGGGGTTAAAAATTGGACTTCCGTCATAAATGCCATTCAATCCGTCAGTGTGACTTCATAACCCACAAAAAGGATATCGCGAATTAACCCACACCGACCCACGCTAATAAAATATTTTTTGCAGCACAAGGACTTCATGAACTAGATCTTGGAATTACATTTTCTCGGCAGTAATGGGGCGTTTATGCAGATTTGGTTCCTGAACGTTTTGCTCGAGTTATGAATGGGCGTCCTAGATTTGCTGCAATCATCTGGTGTGGCGAAGCGGGCTAAGAAAGTCCTGTGTCGCGGCCCACGACATCCACAGAAATGTCTAACTGCGACAAATTACTCCCCTATTCCTGTGTGAATAATACCCTACCCAAGTAATGTATTAATAGTGACGCGATTTGCATGCTACATAGCCCTTTGTGCCAATACCGGCACTAGAGCCACTCTATCGCTGGGAATTGGGTATCGTTTGTAGAACCAAATCAGCTAACTTCACATGAATAACAAGCAACCACTAATAGACAATGGTTATTGAACAAGGCGGAGTGATTTGCCATTCATTGGAGCCGTAAGAGTGGGCGCCAGCGTTACAGCCTGTATGTACCGCAGTCGTCGCGCTGCCCGTACACTCGAACCTGACGTGCCTTGAATAATTTAGTTTAGCGGCGGCAGAGATAGCACGGAACACTTCCAGTTCGATTTCTATCACTAATTAAAATTCCATCCAATTCCATATTACGGTGTATAATTAATTTATGTAGCGTAGCGTGCAGCCCTTCAACCGAGATTTGTTTACCGTTTGGTGTCATAGCTACATCAACTTCTGTCATAGCTCTGCTTTAGTCATAGTTTTACACCACTTGAGTCAAAATAGAATAATGGTACTTTAGTCCCATGGAATACTTTATGTATAAATATTTATTACAAAAAGTAAATTGATCAACGTTAGCTATAATCGTAAAGGAAATTCTAATAGATTGGTATCAATTACACCTAATGTATTTCTTGCATGATGCGTTTTAATGCGTACGCGACGTCTCGTGGATGCTTGGAAAGATGCTATTTCCTCTAATGGTGGGGCACGGCTGTGAACCGGACCGGCGCAGAATCTCGGCGACTCGACTACGTAGAAGCAATTATGACTTTTTCCCTCCGGCGCATCGGTATCCGGTGGCCAGCTCTTAGAATGCTGCTTTCTTGTGGCATACGAGCGACTATGCCAAGCCGTCCGTAACTAGTATCGCATCCCTCCCGCACTCTAGTATTGCAGTTTCTTCCTTTTAGTCTTAAAAGGGGCTGAATGAACTTGGTCGGTAAATCAAGCTTGAGTATCTTTTTTTTTTTTTTTTTTTTTATTATTTTTACAATATAAAGTGTTTACAAGAAAATACTTACAACTAGGACGCGCTACAGAAACCTGTTAAAGGTTTATATGAGACGCGAATGTACCGCACCGTTCACAGCATAATTTAAAAAATATATATATCTATATGCTAAACATTACATATACTTTTTTTTATAAAAGCAACAATATTTAATTTTAAAAAGGACAATAACATTAACATAACATCACACCTGCAATCACCCTTTGTCGTTTTTTCCTCCGATATAATGTTTTTTTAAAACTTGTTTACATGACTTTTTGTTTGTGAGTGATCTGAAAATACGTATATGTAAGGACTTTGCAGTCCTTATTATCCGAGCGGGTATCGTCGTCAGTATGATTCGATATCCCAACCAAAACTAATTTCAATATGAATGATATTTTTTTACCCGCAACCAACGCTCATACTATCCACCCGAGCCGCAGGCGAGAGACGATAGTTAAGTCAAAGGTAAAGTTGGTTTTATAAATGAGTTGTACACCTAATTTTTTATTCGATTGCAAGGAAATTAAACAGCAGTATTCCAAGTAAATATTCACTTAGAAGCTTTAATTTTCATGCTTTACTATTCCTATCATAATTGGTAAGATTGGCTAGTTTTAGTAACGAAAAATATATAAAATGAAATAAAGCTTCTAATGTGTGTGGCTGTTGGCACCTGCCGAATGCCGTGGTCTTAGATGAATATTTAATTTAATGTACCTAATAAAAAAATATGCTGCCTATGTCTAAGTTTGGGTGAAAAGAAAAATTATATTAAGCGATAAGACCGCCTATTGCTTACCTTGTAATTTTCTCTGTGTACCTGTTTTTCTGTATCGCTTAGTATTTCTAGTGTACAATAAGGAGTAATTGTATTGTATTGTATATTTTAAACAACCTCCGCTGAATAAATTTTTATTATTTCTCTTAACTAAAAGTTTTTTTTTAACTACCTAATTGTAATGTTATTGAAAACCTATTTCATTTGTGTTATATTCATTGTGATATGTGCAATAGGCATGAAATATCCTACATAGTTTAACATTCTATCACCTGTTCATGGCGTGGTAACGCGTGAAGGTGTTGCAACATAAATTATTTAAATTCCAAATAGTTTTATTGCTCGCATCATCCCATCACGGAATGGAATCTACGGAGCTTGTTCTATATAAAGTAATTTGTTTTCGGCTTCCGATGGCCCTCAGATTATAATCACGGCAGGAATGTCGGAACGGATTATCAATTCGATTCAGAACTTTTTTTGTACACATACTGGTTCATTATAACAACGCAGTAACGAGCACTAGCATATACACACTAAGATAAACACGAGGCACTACCTTGAGGGCATTTTAGATGGGATCCACGTTAAATTAAATAGGCCCGTTTGAGTACGGTGAAGCTGCGTCGGCAGTTTTAATCTTCCAGATATTAGATATAAAAAAAGAGCTTTCCCTTGTTAGATATTCGAACATTTCGACACAGTATGTTACCCACATACCTAATTAAGTAGGTATTATATCAGGCCTTCGTTTAAGCTCGCAGACCGAAGGCAATCTCAAAGTTAACGCGCTGTGAAAATGATTCATTAGTGTGAGCAAGATTTATTAAGCAGGATCGACCTATACTATGACAATCATGGAGGGAAATTGCACACAAGCTCGTCGCGTCTGTTATCGTCAGTATCTGAATCTTAGTGATTGATATGCAGACAATTTGACAGGCGCAAGTCCCAGCAAGAAATCAACGTTGTGAGAATGCACGTTATTTAGGACAGAATCATTGAACTGTCATTGGAGGATCGGGCAATTGTGAGCCAGGAAGGGACGTCCGTCAAACAGTGCTTAACTTGACCAAGATGTACGTGGGAGGAAGACGTTACGCGGACGGGGACCCTTACAAACGTCATGACATTTCTTACGAGTAGGTATGCCTATTGGACGCGTTGCGAGTTTTATTTGCATTTTGTTCAGTATAAACTTCTTGTTACTTCTCTTTTTTTTTAAAGAAAGAAAGAAATCAAAAAGAAATCTTTCTTTCTTTCTTTTGATTACTCGTACTATCGTCGGTTTTTAAAAACCGACTCTATTTCATTGCTTACCAAGAATCAAGAAAAGTTTCACTAGAAAATGCATTACAACGACAATTTGGGAATAAATTTCAATCACCAGGCAGTCGCAGGGTTTTCATTAGATCATATTTAATCGCAGCAAAAATGTCTTCACTACACGTACTACCTACACGAAACAAGGTGAAATGCGTTTTCCGAATTTTGATTACCTATTGTCATTCTTATTTATTGAATGTTATATTCCCGAAATTTAGTTACCTATGTGATATGAAATTATTTTTAGACCTTATAAAAAAAACTCACAATTTCAAAACAGTACTTTTACATATAATGGAGAAAAGAGCCAAGTTGATGGTGTATTAAAAGCTACATCCTTCAGCGTGGTAACTAGCCATAGCATTCGTTTTACGTCTCGTTATAGGGCATTCGATCGTAAATCCCCAAATTATTGACTGAAACCCGTCCCTGTTGTGCTTTTCCATTGTATCATTGGACGAAAAACATATAATATATAAAAGGAATTATGGTAGTGTTTTACGGTGAAAATAATTCACGGCGCAATGCAAATAAGAAGAGCTTTTGACAGCAGTGGAATACAAAATTTGTTGTTTAAAACCCAATTTTAAACCAACCCATTTCAAAATTATCTAAATGTTGCTACATACGAGTAGAAAGAGATAGAGTATCATTTACAAGTATACCTAAATGTTTACAAATTGTTAATTCTATAATACATTGAAAGATAGTTACATACTTGGGCTACAATAAGCTGTCTAGTTTGCTGTCAATTTCATTGATCATGCAGTAAATTTAAAATAATAAGTATCTTATTAATTAGTATAATGACTGAATGAATGATTTATAAATTGTTATTGTTATGTATGTTCATTTTGCTTAATAAAACTTCTTTCTTCTCACTGTGCAATACTGTGCATAAATTACTGTTCGCCTATCTTTGAGTTTTCCTTTCTAGTTTAGGTTAACTTGAAAAGATCCCTTTTAGGGATAAGTTCGCCTTTGTACTCTTTTGATTTGTTGTTTTCATTTTGTATTATTTTGTGTTTAATGTACAATAAAGTATTTACATACATACAAAAGTTATTTTGCAGTAATTAGGTACATTTAATTAGAATCTACTTTAAGTTTGGTAACATAAATTTGTTAGTTTAGTTGGTTGGTTTATTAAACATACGGTATAAATTACATCATAATTTACATTAGGTATACATGTCATATTAAACGGTGGCTTAAAATTTATCGCCTTTATTAAAAATATACATATCCTTTATGAGAAAAAATGGTCGTTTCTGTGTGTGCAATCGAGCAGAACATTTATAATGCTTTTATAAATAAGTAGCCTGAATGGCTTCGAGAAAAGTATGGTACGGCCGTGCCTTTGTTTTTTTTTGCTCGACTTGGCGGGGGCACTGCCGTGCCCCCAGATAAGGGAATAATACGCATATGTCCACATACTGAAAACTCATACTCATAGTAAATATTTAGTTCTTACCGGAGAAGTTTTATGTTATGGTCTAACTACTTTTACTTTCGTTGTATTTGTAAAAATCTTACCTACTGTCAGATTTGTTTTTGGAAGTATGTTTAGGTATCTATGTAAGTAAATTAAATTTAAAAAAAATGCTATGTACCTAGTAAAACAGTTTAATTATTTATTTTTGTCGCTTTGACAAGTTATGGTATAATGGAAACATTCTTTCAGTGTCATAAAGCTGAAATTGTTACGGCTCATAGCAAATAACACGAAAATAGTAGATGGTTATGTAGCGACCTCGTCGCCTCATGTAAGTAGAGTTCCCATGAAAGAGAAAAACACGAAATGATTAAAATGCATTTTTCACGTACTTAAGCTCAAATTCATCACTGTACGTACAAATCGAACTGTTACTTAAGAACTGATTTAATAACTAAGTAATTCAAAAGAACCTTACCTAACCTTATCTTTAGTTCAGCGGTCCTGTGGTGTTTTTTTTATAAAATAGGAAAGCTTATGTTGAATATAAGAACGTTGAAACACCTATTCATAACTTATCGATCATTTTGACATTTGACTTTGCCAGACACAGTCAAACTATACTTTGTATGGGTAAAATAAGTCGCAATTGCTAACATCCAAAACTAGGTTTATTCTTCTTTTTTTCTTTTCATTGCGAATTTAAAAGACAGATTAATAATTGGCTTACATGAATGTAATAAAACTGTATTGAATAATGTGCTATGCTATGGGTACTCGAAGTGTATTCCACAATCGACACAGTGGTTAAATCCCGTGGTTAAATCACTCAGCTCAGTTTAAGCCCTAAATATGCAGCAGTCTCAAAACAATGGTTTATGACACATCTCCATGGATTCTGAAGCTGGCTCGATTCACGAATAACTGGAATATCATCCGAATATAGCAAACCGAATCTGCCCAAGGCGTTATTCGACACAGACCAAATGACATAGGAATGGAACGAAAATTGTATGTTATAGTCGAGGTACTACGAGTATGACTTTAGGTTTTCAACAAGCTTTTTCTGATGACGAAGTTTAGTATTTAAAAAAAGGAATGAATGACCTATTAACGCAATTTTGAGCTAAAGCAGTAAATTGCTCAAAAGGTGTAGGCAAGTCAGGTCGAATTTGCCAATCATTACGAAAATTGTTTTAAAACAAAACAATAACGTCTTATTTTTGGGTTTCTTCCGTACGAGAAACCTCACAGATATTTAAAAGGAGTCAAACATAAGTGGGTAAGTAAGTATTTTGGAAAAATACGAATATTTGTTTATTAATGTAGCAGAACTAGAAAACGCAAAAATCCGTAACAACGATATTTTAGAAGGTAATAATTTAGCGAACAATTCTATTTTTTTTCTCCATCCTGCAGTGTAGCACTGTCTCAAATTCATTCCTGGTCCTTAATAAAGCGGAAAGGGTTTATATACCTACTTGAAAGTTATAACAATGTAATTAGGGAGTAATAAGCGGATATAAACGGAGTTCGTTTTCATGTTCGGCTTACGATACTCTCGACTCCGCGTAGCTTTCGTAGCTTCACCGAGACGTTTTTACAAAGGTTTTGGTACTATTGTTTTTGCATATTATTATTCACAGTTTTGGCATATTATTATTATTATAATCTTGG
This sequence comes from Choristoneura rosaceana, assembly GCA_037349165.1. Lineage (NCBI taxonomy): Eukaryota > Metazoa > Arthropoda > Insecta > Lepidoptera > Tortricidae > Choristoneura > Choristoneura rosaceana. The sequence continues at coordinate 9,657,250 of JAZBNJ010000026.1, forward strand.
AATCTTTGTTTACAAATGGCTGAGACTTAAAATAGAGTACAGAGAGCAGTGTCCCATTTTACAAATAAAACACCCGGCGGCTGTGTACGTAGGTATGTTACAGAGAGATACAATGTCTTTCACTACTATGGAACTTGTAAAATGAACATAAAGTACAGCAGTATATCCTGCAGTATGTTTGCAAATAAATAAAAGCAAATAAATTATTTTTTAAAAAGTAAATATATTTTTTAGAAGAAACCAATCAGTAGCAATTAGTTCATGGCCAGATTCGAAGCGAAATTAACAGATCAGCTTACGACATGAAAAAGTATGTTCTTATTTTAACAACTTAAACAAATTATAAGATCAAGATGTTTGTGTAAAACGATTTTGCCCGTACAGTTAGCTGAAATTGGTTTTTATAGCTTTTTATCACAGATAACGAACAGCATGACGAGTCTGATTCACTGGCATTTAGTTCAGTACAATTAGATCAAAATTTGTCAAAATTAAAGCAAGAGGTTTATCTATCAGGATATGTAGGTTATAGAGAAAAAATAAATTTTACCCACTCTCCCCCCCCCCTCCGGGGGGAGCGTCACCCCCCCGCGCCCTCGAATATGTCCCGGATCGCGGTATTTTCCATTATAAAAGAAAACCGTACACGATACATAAAAAGTGTGTAGGAACGAAATAATCCTTGATAAATTTACTATAAACCTTTCATACATTTAAAAGCGATATCACTTATAGTTCCAGCGCAATATGATACCAAATACTAACTTTTTTTAAAATTAATCTATTTTTGCGGCTAAAAGGTTAGTTTTCTCAAATACTTCACATTTTACCGCCAAGATATGTATGACAGAAGTAAAGAATAGAATATATTCTTTATAAAAAGGTATAATTAATTTCTAAAATCTTTCATTTACCATTGCTATGCTATTTTTTTAATTTAGTTCATTTGGCCATTCAGCGAAATATAAATGTTCATACTGGTTAAATGGTGTTACTTTAAATACCATTAGATTCTCATATGTTTTCCTATAAGCTATAGGTATGGACCTATTTTCTGTATTTAAAAAAAAAATGTAGGCCCTGCTGGGCTTTTAGGAGATAGGGGCGGGGAAATGGTTAATTTTCACCTATTTTCTTAAATAACTTCAAAACGGATTAATTTAAAAAAATGAAAAATATATATTTGAAATTTTCATAATGTACCCTTTCATTTGATATGTCACATGATATAGTTTCTACATTTTTTTTCTAATTTACCCCCCCCCATCCCCCCAAACTGGCCCCCGTGTTTAAAATTAATTAATTTACTTTACACGTCCGTGTTTGGGTCATCAATTTACATAGGTGAACTAAATTTGAATTCAATCGGTCTAGTAGTTTCGGATCAAATTGGCTATGACAGACGGACGGTTTAGGTATATTTATACCTTAGGCTGCAATTTATTCTTAAACTACTAATAATTCTCAAGAAAACTTAACCGTTATAGTTTTCCTTGCAAGTTTGATATACTTACTATCGTCCTGAATTTTTTTTAATTTTTTCTACCCACCGGTTTAGATTTTAGAGGGGGGGACGCCCGATTTTAATGAAAATTTGCGCTTTAAAGTTTAATATTTTGCAAATGAATCACTGAATGGAAAAATTGTTTTAGCAACCCCCTAATGATTTTAAAAAACCTATCCAACGATACCCCACACTACAAGGTTGGATGAGAAAAAAAAAAACACCCCCACTTTACGTCTATGGGAGGTACTAAAAAAAAATTATTTTTTAAATTTTTTTCAACACACCTGCTCGTAAAGTAGGTCTTATTACAGCGTATTTACACTGATAATGCAGAATATTACCCATGCCGTGCCTTTTACATTACATTATCGCACTAGTGCCTTTTCATTACATATCTTTTTAAATATTAGCAAGAAGTATTAATGTTTCGAAAACAGCTAAGTAGTTATTTGCGTAAATATAAAATTCAATTCAAAATGTGATAAATAATTAAAGAATTTCATGAAACTGCTTGTTAGCTTGTTGGTATTTATAATTTGACGGTGTATTTTTAACTATAAATACCCAATTTCAAAATTTATAAATATGTGGCTGATTAGCTACTTTGCCGGTGCCCTTATCTCAGACTTGCGCGCGCATGCAGCGCTGAGCGCGCGAAAAAAAAAAATTACGGCCGCCATCTTTTAAATGGGTTTCTGTTTGTTAAGTTTATTTAAATAAATGTGAACTTTTATTTACTTTTCCTCGCAAGTGTGTTGAAAAACGTCGTATGAAACACGTGAGCATTGGTCATTACACTTTTCGTCTCCATTAAGCCTTCGCCTTCGGCTCAGGCTTAAAAACCGACTCGAGTGTAATGACCAACATAGCACACTTGTATCATAATGTACTATTATTACACTGTTTTGTCGGCATAGTTTACATATATATTCGTGCAAAATTACAGCTTTCTAGCATTGATAGTCTCTGAGCAAAGCCGCGAACGGACAGACAGACAGACAGACAGACATGGCGCAACTATGAGGGTTCCGCTTTTGCCATTTTGGCTATGGAACCCTAAAAAATGTGTAATATTTTATTATAATCTTACTTACGGACTAAATAGTTTTTTTTTTGGTACTTTTTCCTAAGTTAATGTCGCAGTAGCTGATTATGGTGAATTTTCAAAATAGCATAGCAGCGTCAAATGAATGAGTTTAGAAATGAATTATACCTTTTTATAAAGAAGATATCCTGTTCTTTACTTTAGTCATACATATCTTGGCGGTAAAGTGTGAAATAATTGAAAAAACTAAACAATTAACAAAAAAAACTGGATAAATTATTAAAAATGTTCGTATTTGGTGCCAGATTGCGCTGAAACTGTAAGTGGTATCGCTTTTGTATGTATGAAAGGTTTATAGTAAATTTATCTAGGATTATTTCGTTCCTACACACTTTTTATGTATCGTGTACGGTTTTCTTTTATAATGGAAAATACCGCGATCCGGGACATATTCGAGGGCGCGGGGGGGTGACGCTCCCCCCGGAGGGGGGGGGAGAGTGGGTAAAATTTATTTTTTCTCCATAACCTACATATCCTGATAGATAAACCTCTTGCTTTAATTTTGCCAATTTTTCCATACATTGAAATCTAATTTTCTTCACCTAATTGGGATATTGCGTACAAAGTGACATTTTTAAGTACATTACAATAATAATTCATGCACCTAACTCAACGTTATATCTTGTTTATTCTGCAAACATGCGATAGAAATGTAATAATGTCGTCAAACAGAAAGTCACTTTATGTTGCCATGAACTTTGCGCAAGGGCGGGCGGTCGCGAGTAAAGCCGCCCGCCCAGTATCGCGCCAGCCGCCCATCGCGAAGCACGTATACTATGACGTCTCGGAATACATACGTATCGTGATTAATATCGACAACACCTTACCTACTTATCGATAAACAAACAGAAACTATTAACAGCTGTGTTTATCGCGCTGAAAAGTCTTTAAATCGTTGCTCCATACGTTTTGATAGTTCAAAAACTATTGTGGAGTAAACTTTAAAAAGTTTTAGCACAATCTCCTAATACACAAGTGGAGTGATTAAGAAAATATAGAGTAACTTTGTGCCTGAAATTCTTCATAGTGAAGGGATCCTGTTAAAAACTGCGGAAAAACTTTTTAGGTGTGCAAAGTTAACGTGCAAGTTTTGAATTAATTAACAATCAATTTGACATTGTTAGTAAATAAACATCGCAGAGAAAGTGAAGTGGCCAAAGGTAGGTGAATTTTTTATTAAAGAGGATAATATATGTATTATACTACTTACAGATTGGTTACATACATACCGGGTGTGGCTTGTAATGTACGAAGTCTTTGAATTTTCCTTTTTTCATACAAATTCAGTAAATACTGATATCAATGTACGCCATCCTAGAACATAACTGACGTCGCCTGTCACACTACAAACATCAAACGTTTTGCTTTACATTGCTTCTTCGAATAAACTTAAAAGTGTAATCAAAATGAGAAAAATAATTATTTTTTAAAGGTTGCTGAACTAATGTTGTTTGGTTTGGCGAGTATGATCTGTTTTTTTAATTATTTGCTCATATTACAGGCCACACCCGGTATATGATCCCAGCCAGAAACGTTGTGTTGTAGAGAAGACCCACATTAAAGATTGATAATGTTTTTCTTATTTATGTAGTACCTACTTATTCAAAATGTAATAATGTTCTGTTGCTCATTTTTATAACTATAAAAACATCGGAAGATCTTATTATTATAGGAAAGAAGGTATTGTTTTTTTTTAGTTATTGTTAGTAGGTAGGTGTGTAGTTAAGATACCGAATCTGCAAATGTAGTGAAATTGTTTTTTTTTTTGTTTGTATGAGCTGTCATTTTGCCTTTCCTTTTTTTCCTTTCTTTTTTGTTGGCTAAATAAAAAGAAACAAATAATAGTTGTAGTTGTATAGTTACAGATCCTTATCAAAGTCTCAGAATTATTTCATAGCCGTGCTTTATGCTAAAATACATAGGTAGATACATATTTGGTCCTTGGTTCCTTACATATTAATAAAAACTGGTTAAGAGTATGTCGGACCATGCTCAGTGTAGGGTTTCGCAGTTCCCGGCCGTCACATTAGGCAGACTTAAAATACGACTTTTTAGTTACTCGTAGATAGTACTAGACTAGCTATTATAGTTTAAAGGCTTAAAACGGGCCGACTTCCCACAGCACAATGAATGACAACTCAGCAGTACCCACGAACGAACGAAAGACAACTAGATAAAGACTGACCATCAACGCTATTGAAAACGAGATTTTTTTGACCTACGAGTACTCGTAACATCAAGCATATCCGTCTCGACCACTTTAACTCAGGAAAAATATTAACAGCTCGAAGTATAATTTCAAAGTCATGGGTACAGCGCCATCTATCGGCATATTGATTAACTAATTTGCAGCCTAGAACTAGTATGTTGATTGTTTTTCAGAGGTAATGTGTATTACATGAACCGAATTTATAATTTGTATCTTTAGCGTGAACTTTTAGGTACCTTCTTTTAGAAGCAATGGCGGTAATAGTACAATCTTAGTTTAGAATTTTTTTTTACAAAAACTTAAAAACTGCTCCACTGATTAAGTTGAAAATTATTTTCCCAGAATTTTTTTACCAAGTTTAACTTCCGTGATTTTTTTCATATTTTTTTACACATTTTTTAGAACTTTCGGAGTGAATATCTCCGAAAATATTCACTTTATCAAAAAATATTTTCGCAAATCCCTATTCATTTTCAAATACCTATCCAACGGTACCCTACACCATAGGGTGGAAGTGAAAAAAAAAAAACAAATCATCCCCGCTTTACGTACCGGGTGTGGCCTGTATTAGGTATCAGCAAATAATTGAAACATAGATCGTGATCCACAAACTGAACAACATTAGTTCCGCAACTTATGAAAATAATTAGTTTTTTTAATTTTTATTACACTTTTAAGTTTATTTGAAGAAGCAATGTAAAGCGAAATGCTTGATGTTTGTAGCGTGACAGGCGACGTCAAAAAGAAAAAATTAAAACGAAAAGGAAAATTTAAAGACTCCATTATTTTAACAAGTCGCTGAACTAATGTTGTTCAGTTTGACGAGGACGATCTATATTTTATTAATTTTTTGCTCGTATTACAGGCCACACGCGGTATATGGGAGGTAATATACCTATATATTTTTTTTTATTTTACCACTTTGTCGGCGTGACTGATATGTATAATGTATATTCATGGCAAATTCGTTCAGAAACATATAGTTACAGTTTAGATATTTATTTTTACTCTGTTAAATACCTAATTAAAAATTTATTCAAAACGCCAACAAAAAAGGTACCTTCTTATGAGCTTATGCTAAAATTTTTATTCAACCGTTCTTAAAAATATAGGGAAGCTATAAAGGGGTATTCCTCTGCGCGCCCTCGGTTGAGTGCCCTAGGTTGTTCAAATACCTAACTTCATTCCCCTTTCCCTTATGTATATTTTAAAGCTGTCAGAGATTTTTCCTACTGTGACTAACAAAGTCCAAGTTTTGAAATCGGTAAAAAGCGAAAGAAAAAACGTAAATATTATGTGCGTTACAAATAAATTTCAAGTTTCAGTGGTGTTTTGTACCTACCTAGTCCCTGTGACTTATCATGTCATAATATAATATGTCGTATGTATACATGATATCCAATCATACATGATATCAATCCGCACTGGGCCCGCGTGGGAACTAAGTATGGCCCAAGCACTCTCATTCTGAGAGGAGGCCTGTGCCCAGCAGTGGGACGTATATAGGCTGGATGATGATGATGATGATGATACATGATATTACATATGTGTTCAGCAGTGTAGGATGTACTTATAAGTGTATGCGCAGTAAGCACAGTAGGTACATATAATAAGCTAAAGCTTTAGCTCTATAGTGTGCAGTAAGGGAGAAGAGAAACTAATAGACAATAAGTCTACTAATAGATAAATAAGTAGGTAAATAATTGTTGGGTGTAAGTTGACACCCCACACTTCAGTCTACTCGTGACCACGCACGGCCACTGTAATGTTGCCGAAATTTTGACTATGAGCGAAAATCACGAAAGTTTAAAACGTTAGATAAGTACGTATGCAAAAGAGACACATGTGTATAGTATAAACATTTCCCATTATCCATTAGTACGCAGCATTTTAGCGTAGTCGCACGTTAGTGAAGTTTATTTGATACCTACACTCATTTATATCCTCGAGCTTTTGATTGTCTTATATGACGTGGTCGAAGGTACACTTACTTACCTATTTATAAAAGAGAGTTGCACTAAGTTGCTACAACGATAATCATATTACCGTCAAATCTTGATAAATTTTTGGTTACAGTATTTTTTGCAGAGTTTACTTCTGGTTAACTTATGTTCATTCATATTATAAGTTATCGGTAGTAACGTGGTCGTGGTGCATCTTAAAATAAATGTGTTTCGAAATTGTAGCTTGTATTAAATTTTCGTTGTTAGAAATCACATAAACAAGTAATGTTTTCCGTTATTGATAAGTTCAGAGGGCCGCCTTAGGGAAATTGAAAAACAACGAGGCGTCGCCTTGGGACATAAACGTAAACATAAATCTAACCTAAGTTAATGAACAACAAATACAAACATCTTCGATATTCAAACTAACTGTACACTCTGGCAAGCAAAGTAAATTAACTGCGGGGATGTATTTCACAAATTGTACCAATATTGTTGTTTGAATGTTAAACACGTCATGACTTACACGGATCGCTGAAACTGGCGTAACACTTAGTTATAGGTTTAAGGTTGGTTCTTTAGAAGGCGTGTATTTTAACCAACGATGCGATACGATGCAAACGAATGAGCAAAACCGATTGTTTTACTTCTTTTTAGATCGTTGAATGTGGTAGGTATTATTAGGGCTCTAGGGTAAGAAAAACATTATTTTTCTGAAAGTGGACAATTTACTTAACTCTAGCGCCCCGGCCAGTCACTCCCTCCATTACCCTACATTATTTTTTTTTATGTCGTTGATTGATGCCAGTTAGCATATTATTATTAATAGTAATAATATGCTATTTGAGATTGATTGCATACTCAATTTTTATAGGCTACACAGATTGTTCACATTTATGCTTAAGTAAGCCCTATCCCTACTAATAAGTATTATAAATGCGAAAGTAACTCTGTCTGTCTGTCTCTCTGTCTGTTACGCTTTCACGTCGAAACCGCAGAACCGATTTCGATGAAATTTAGTATAGAGATAGTTTAAGCCCCAAGGATCAACATATGATACTTTTTATTCCGGTAGAGGGCGCCACCGCGCGATAACCGAGGTCCGCGCAGACGAAGTCGCGGGCATAAGCTAGTATAATATAAACAACACTTTTTGATTTAATTTAATGCAAAATATATATACAAAGAAGTTCGTGCTTTTTTACTATTCAACATCATAATCTTCTAAAAATCTGTTAATTGCAAAATAACACAAACAACACACAATCATCGCAATGCCAAATGGGGTACATAATAGGCAGAGCACACGAAACGTTACCGCTTCGGAGCCATTTTTAGCAATTTTACAATACGGTACAATAGTGACAGATTGCTAGTATGTCGCCTACGGTATACCTAAAACTATATCCTCAGTCGCCTCTTACGACATCCACGAAAGAAAATAAATGGAGATGGATGGATGGAAAGAATTCTAACCCGACACCACACGGGTCATATTACAAAATAAGTAGGTACTTAAATATTTTCATTCAGGTAGGTAACTAAAATTATGGTGTTGGAGAGTTTAATAACACTTCAGACTAAAGGTTCTCATTTTCAAACAAAACATTCAAGAAAATCCTCGACGAAGTTTCTTTACCGTACAAGACATCCATCCACATTTTCATTTTACCGGGAACTATTGAACCTTCACCATATAGGAGACAGAGATAAACAACAATGAGTATAGGCTGTAGTAGGGTAAAGAAAAATGCCGGCTTCCAAACTCAAAAGTGGCAGCCGACGAAGTGCGACGCACTGATTGCGCAAAAGGACTATCGGGACACAAAAACTGGTAAAATACTTCTTGCAGGAAACGAAACTTATTTGCATATATTTATGGATAGCTTTTGAAGAAATGTATCTAAGCATACACACACGCTACAGCTTTGACTTTCTTAACATAACTAACTCGTAATAATAAATAACTATCTATACTAAGTGGCATAAAAACTGTATGCAGTAATAGGCAATTTTGATTGTAGAATGGACCAAATTTTGTGCCGCTGAGTTATTAGAAAAATCAAAAGCGTGTGTCATTGTTGAGATTTTGAGATTCGTTGTAGGGACTTGGCAGTTCACTGATAATAATATACCTTCTAAGTAAGAAAAAAATTAACGTTTTAGTGAAATAGGGCAAGAAGCTTAATACATAAAAGAGATTTAGAGAGTCGTCCAACTTTCATGCTATAAAACCAACATATTATATTATGACATACGCCTTCGAGTCAACGCACAAAGTCGACTCTTTCGCAGGAACCAGCTGCCATGCACATAACCTGCGACTTTTTATTGCCGTAGAAGTTAACCTTTTAGCAATAGACAATTTAGTGCTGGTTGTTGTTTTGATATTGGCAGACAAAATTATATTTGTATTTATTACGTCAGACTCAATGACTAGATTGTTTTATCAACAGAGAAATCGTTGAGTAAATGTCGTCAAACCTTCACTGGTCCTCAAGTAGAATGCCAAACATATACACTACAGCACAGCCGTATAACTGTCAATCTGTTTATTTTCCAACTGATTTATTGTGCGGATTTTAATATCTTTCTACCTACCAATACAACTAGATGCTCTGGATAGGTTCCCAATAATACTTTTGTTTCCACTTCGGGTAAACAAAATACCTCTAACTTTCACTAAAAAGTGGTACCCACTATTAAAAAATATCTTAAGTACCTATATATATAAAATAGTCATAAGAAATATTCTTATTTTATTTATATTTAATTACTCTCTACATTATTAATCCAGAACAAATACTTATAATATACTTACTTAAAGGTATAAAAATAATAAACTAAACTAACACAATATATACAACATAACTAAACTGACAAAATAATATCAACTAAAAATTTAACACATTAAATTACAAATATTAACAAAAAGGTAAGAGAATAAAACTATAATTTAAAAATACAAGCTGTCACAGTTGACCCGCGGCAAGGATCCCAGGATACTTGCAGCATTGCCACGCTGGATCGCGAGACTTAGCCGTTGGGCAAAGTAGGAGCCAGCCCTGGGATCACCACTGGCAAGGACCAACCTTGTGGACAACTCCTTACACAGTTTTTTTGTTTGAGACGACCACGGGCCCAAAGTCTCTACAGCCAGCGCAACAAACTCGTAATTAGCGCATAGCTGTGAGTACTTTCTGGCCTTCAATGTTTGCGCTTGTTCGGCTGCAGCTCCAGCTCTCCGAGCGGTGCTTGTGACGTGGGAAGGTGCCAACGTATCCACGCAAGTGGCGTCCGAAACTAGAGCACGTCCAAGACTCCAGGGCACAAGTGTGGCTCCATCTGGTCTCTTGCCATCATCCCGCAGCATTCCACTCGGCTCGAGAACCGCCGGCACGGCAACCGAGGTCAGCGCTCGCTTGACTATGTCGTTGAGACTCCAATGCCGATAAAAACGGCCGGCGCTCTTCAAGCATGCAAGACCGTGATGCCCCAGATGATCTACAGGATGACCACACGGACAACGGTGAGGCTCGCATATTTTTGCGCCCAAACGCAGCCCTACTGCTATACGTAGACAATTGGGATCCAAAACCGTACCTAAATAGTCATAAGAAATAGCAGTTAGGAGCAGAATTTGTGGGTCATCCGGCGCAAGCGCAGCTTTCCTCTACTTTACAGCTCGCGGTCAGCTTTCTGATTACATGCCGCCTAATTGATTTCCGATTGGAAACTGCTCTTGCAGTTTCGAGGTTTATAGCACGCAGCCCGAAATAAATCTTTACCTAGATGCATTTTTAGTGATGTAGCGAATATTTTGTGGACGTATTTAGTATTGAGAAGTAAAAATAAGTTATGAATTAGTCATGATACTTAAATAAGAGTTAATTTATCATGGTTACCTATTTGAGTCATAATGTAATTTTCAGGAATTGCTTTCAGCTTGAAGTTGACAGAAAAATCACAAACAATTAAAAAATGTAACTGCTACCCGCGATTTCGTCAGTAAAACGATCAAAAAGTATCCACGGGAACTATAAATTTTTCCGGGATAAAACTGTCATGTAAGTACTTCCTTACTTGTAATCTAATAGTAATTAAGGATTAGTAGTTAATTAATGAAATGTACCTACGTTTTTTTACTGAAATAAACAGCTTTTAATTTAATTTTTTTTTTTACTTAAGCTATCCGATATGGCGACGGCACAGTTGTTGTATTTTGTTTACTTTAATAGCATCATTATTATTTTATAATTATTATTACGGCCTTATTTTATGGGGATCTTCTGCAGATATTGAGTCCATTTTTGTCTTACAAAACAGGGCAATTAGAGCAATAGATAATTTGAAGACACCTGAATCTTTAAGATCTTTTTTGGAAACGGGTATCCTAACTCTGGTGTCGCTTTATGTTTTAGAAATGATCATATACTATGTTAGGAAGAACGTAGGTATGTGATTTTCCCACTAACCTCGATAAGCCAAAGGCTACTAGGAACACAGGAAAGATTAAAGTTCCAATCTTACCGACTGGCTAAAACTAAAAAGTCGTTTCTGTGAAGTTGCATGTTACGTTTTTATCATAAAATTCCAAAAATATTACTCCAAATAGAGAATCCATTCATTCCATAGGTTAGGTAGGTAGGTACACACACATACTTAATAAGTTTTATTTTTCATACCAGTTCTATAATATAAATTTAACAATTGCTGCCCCTATTTTTAAATCAACCGAATTAATTCTAGAGGTGCAGTAATTTTAGAGCGACCCGTTAAAATCGAGGCTGATAGGTATGAGCTCTAGAATCTAGACCGAGCCCGATTTTCCAGCTCTGAGAGCACCTTATTTAATAGCTGATTAGTTAATTAACCGTTACGTCTAACAGCTCAGATGAAATTAATGTAACAAGATCGTACTTTAACTTGCTTACCGCTGAACATGGTGTAGGTAGGTACTTTGTACCTATCTACCTACTTAAAATTTAAACGCTAAAGCAATAAGGTATTAGGTATTTTATTTTAAATCTATAAGGAAGACTAACTATGGTCACCCATGACCGAAAGCTAAATAGTGCTAAATAGACTCGATGTTTTGGTACCGTGTTTAGTGACGTAGCATTACGTAGGTTCAATATTCAAAGTCCTAGGGATATTAACTCTCCGTGTTACTATTATAATGAGTGCCCTGTCCATTTCCGTTCTGTAACAGTTTCCTTCCACCGTTCAGCCCCTTACGTAAAGCTTCGTGCACGAGGCTGCACGCTCTTGATTATCTATGCATGAGTTTTTATTCCTAAGGACTAAAAAGTTAAATGCAAAACCGGTTCCCAACCACCCGCCGGTCGAGAGAGACAGCCGTTTCTGTTTCTTTGTGGTTCACTGATCTCATCTATGAAGGAAGGTAGAGCGAGTCCCCGGCACAGGTGCGAGGGAGAGAAGAGATTGTTTTTCTTTTTTACGAACGCCGAGAGCCGAAGTTAGCCGACCGTAGCTGAAGCGCTTGCGCCGCGCCGGTTCTCTCGGATTTACTACGACCCATGTGACGTTTTTATTTTTGTGACGTGAATCCATTGATATTATTGTTTAGTACCCATTGTGAAGAGTTCAATACCTTGAATTATTTACCACATTTAATGGGAATGGGTGTTTTAAAAGAACTTGTTTTTATTTCTGCACATACAAAAGGATTGCACGAGCTTATGAAGTTCTAATCGGATAAACTTATGGAACAATTAGAAACAAGAGGATGGCTGTGGTTTGAAGCTTATAAGAAGTGGCGGTGTTGTTCCTCGTTAAAAGTATTTAGTTCTTGTTCTTGTTAAGTGCGTTAATGTAATAAAGAAAACTGAACGCTTTGTTCGAAGCATTTAACGTGATCGAAAGTAGGTGAGTGCTGAACTGAGTCTCATAGGAATAAGGCTGAGTGCGCAACCGCCGGTGAAGGTTCCCGCCGCTAACATTGAACGTGAAGGTAAGGCCCAATTAATTTAATTTCATAATAGCGCAAAGCTTTTAAATTATTCACATTTGTCTTAAAAGTAATTACCACCAGTAACACACGAGTTAACTATTACAATGTAATTGGATATTCAAAAGGTTCAAAAGTGTTCAGAAGCCTTGAGAAGGTTTTAATAGTTACAATTGCTATATTTAATCATCACTTTACTGTAGGTAACTACGTTGCTATTCTTACGATACAATTAGACAATCGAGTCGTTGTCTCAAAATAATGTACCTAAATATCTCTCGTGAATATATAAATATGTATTTATATTTATTCCTAAGAAGGCTACGCTGAAGAGCAGCGCGGCTTCTTGACATTTGCCTAGGCCCCGCGGCCTACGGCAGTCATAAGCGACTCTACTGATGAATTATGTAACTAATTCGCCGCACGTAGTGTTCTGGAACAAAGTAATGGCGCCAGGCGGCAGGAAAACGCGACCAAATTAATGCTGACCGTCATTAGAAACTCCCGTTTAACAAACTGTAGTCTACATTACATATCGCATTAAGCTGGGATAAAGCTCTTTACTTAGGGACAGAGGTGAGAGTTTAGACCTTAATAATGGAAGTAAGGCGAAGCCGATGGATGTGCAGGCATTAGGTGCACGGATTACTCGTTAGCATAAGTCAGTCGTATCCCGAGTTCATCGCGACCTAAGATTTACTCCGGGGCACGTATCCCACCAGAGATCTGACCCCGCGGGAAAGCTGTGACGCCGCACGTGCTTATATAACCAAAATAAATTGTCCAACAACTTGAGAGTTACACAAGGCTTAGTGAGTAACTTTTACCCCAGTCTTATGTATGGGAATCTTTCCTAATTCAAATATACTAAAACGTGTCCGCATTGCTTTTCGTTCCACTTCTCCACGTTGCGAAAACGGTACCTACCCAACTAACTAAACCAGGATTTAGTTCGTAGTGGTCCATATCATGAATTAAAACCAAATTTTTGCTACTCCGAGAATATATCATCGCGCAAGTTGCATTTGGTTTTACTCGTAGTTCATGGGATAATTACAGGCAATCGCAAATATTTTTCTGAGCTGAGATAGGTACATCGTAAATCTGCCGTTGTGGTTCGGATTTCAAACTGTCTTTATTACAGCAATTAAAGCCGTCGTTTTCAATTATGATTAACGTTTCAATTGTTATATAAAATTGAATCAATTGACGGTCCCGGATTAAATACCAAATTAATTCAGTATTCAGTACCTACCTCAAGTTGTCAACATACTCCATTGAACTTTTAGTAAGAGCCGTAAGAGCTGTTGAACTTGATCTTTGTGATATTAAAATTATTAATTAAACGTATTTTTGTAATCTTGATAAAGTTCACTGAACAAGCAATGGAGTTAATTGATATCGGCAAGAAGCAACTTAATTACAGACGTACTTACTAAGTTACAAAAATAAGTACCTATTACGAAATATTAAAATAGCTGTGGTAGGTAATAACTTAACTAAATGTTAGTTTTGACGCTATACTCGTCGCGATTATTCATTAACACTAAAGTAGGTATTTTCTTACATTTCTACACCGGCTTAATTTACTTAAGGGCTGGGGTGGCTCTGGAGGGAGAAACGTAAGTAGGACAGCGCACCATCGAATTTGACAAGTCTAAATGCCATTACTAATGTTTCTTGGAAGCCGGACAACAGACACCCGACGAATATTCAATTGGATCCACTTTGGATTTCCGTCGTTAATAATTTTATTTTTGCTAATAACGCGAATAAACATTGCAGCATTATAATCAACCCAAAATAATCTTGATACCTCTCCGCTTCATTTCCAACATTTCTCATTACCGAAACATGCCAATCTAATTCATTAATTGATGGATTAACAAACAAACACAGGAAGTCATTTTCCTATGTCAACAGAAAACCTAATATAACTTGCGTGAAGTAATTTATCTACGGGAAAGCGGGGATTGGATAAAAATATTGTTGTGCTAAAATGGAAAAGTAACCGCGAATATGATACGTATTTGATAGCTTAAACACGACCCATTGTTTATCAACAATTAGATACATCTTTAAACCTACACAGTTATGTACAATATACTTAATCATCATTACAAAACTTTGGTGCTCTTCTTCAAAGTAGACACGTTTAAAGTGTTTCAACTTCCACCGGTAAATGTTGTTCAGCAACGCAGGGAAATTACTAATTTAGTAATTTCTGAGAATTCTTACTTCTCGCGCTCTTGAACTTCTAAATTAAGTATATTTTCGGTTAATTCCTGAACTGCTCTCATATTTCGTATTTAGGTATTAGAGAGACTGAGGCATATTGAACTAGTTTTGAATAAATAAATATTGTTTTGTTTTGAAATTGATTGATATCAATTCGTATCAATTGCACGTAATAAGTGTGTCACAGGGTCTGTCTATTGCTGACCAAGGCCAGTAGCGGAGCTACATAAAATGCTGATAAAATCAATTAATAGTCTGGAGCAGATGGTATTGTTTATTGTGACGCGGTTAATAAGGTCACAATTACTTACATTGGTCAGAAATAACTAAGACTAGGTAGTTGTTAAGAAACAGAAGTACCTAGTATTTTTTGCACCTATGTAGTAAATAGTTAATAACAATTTAAGAATAGAAAAACAACCATCAGTTTGTTATTTGGGGTACCTAACTCTACAGGGTTTCTCCTTTCTCTTTCCAAGCCAAAAGCACCTAAGCTCCACTTATAAATAAGTCTAGGTATATTTTGAACAGTATGCATCATTTTACTGGCTCCGGAACTCTGAACTCGGAAAAAAATGAAAGTATTCTAAAGTTACGACTATGTGGAATTAACGTCGGAGAGTAAATTAATCTGCTTAGTAAGTCAAAACGTCCGCCATTATTTCAGGCCAAAGTTAAGCTTGCCATAACCGCCAAATCCGGGCGACGACACGACACGACGTGTCACGGAAAATCCTGACGAATGGTAACCCCACTTCCCCTCATTGATTTTCATTATTCAACTATTCTATTTCGCTTCGGTATCTCAAATTCACGCCACAACAACTTCCTAATAATATTTTTTGTCTCAATTATTGTATTATACAGAGATAGGTATACTTACATATTCCAGGTGATACACCGGAGTAGGTATTAGGAAGAGTTTAAACCCTAAATGTCTTAATATTTTTTCTACAAAGGCACAAATACCTTATTAATTGAGATTGTTGTAATGTGAGTTGACCTCATTGGCCTTAGAATATTTCAACAGGATATCGAGTTGTTTCTATGGTTTTTGCCATTTGTCACTTCGGGGATATTAGGTAAAAATGTACCTAAACCGACTTTCTGTGTTATTTAAGTCCTTTTTAGTTTTACTAAAATATGTAGCGTTGCACTGTAAATTTTTTTTAAGAATTTAAATTTAGGGGAAGTCTTGTGTAGTTTATGTAACTTAACTCCTTTTCAATAGAATCTTACAATCCTGTAGACACTTCCTGCCAACTTATATGAACATCGAATTGCCTAGGTCTTGGTGATGTGACTATAATCTAAAAGGAATCAAAAACGCATAATATAATATTAGTATCATAAGTCACCGACATAACTGGAAAAATATGCAGGTTGAAGTGACAATGGGCGGGCCACATCGCTCGAAGAACAGATAACCATTGGGGAAGAAAATTCCTCGAGTGGCGCCCACGAAACGGAAGACGAAGCGTTGGCAGGCCTCCCACCAGCTGGACTGATGACATCGTGAGAGTTGCGGGAAACCGGTAGTTGCAAGTCCGGCCTTTGTTCAGCAGTAGACGTCTTCCGGCTGATGATGATGATGACGATGATAATCACTTCAAACAGGGATATACATAATTAAGTTTGTCCACGTTAGAGTGTCTTAAATGTCTAGAAAATTGTTGGACTCTATTGAAATGTAGTTAAGTAGTTGATTATAAAACTTCCTTTTTTATCATTAAAAAAAAATACGCTTCTTACTGTTAACGGTGCGCAGAAAGGTTAGCGAGTTATTAAATAATGCCACAATAATAGTTTTCTTTATACCAAGATAAGAT
The DNA here is from genome assembly GCA_037349165.1 of Choristoneura rosaceana. Lineage (NCBI taxonomy): Eukaryota > Metazoa > Arthropoda > Insecta > Lepidoptera > Tortricidae > Choristoneura > Choristoneura rosaceana. The sequence goes on from JAZBNJ010000026.1 coordinate 9,674,052, forward strand.
AAAATGCATTATCCTTTCTGCAAAGCGACTGGAATGAACCACGGAGAACTTATAAAAAGATACGGAATTAAGTGACGCAATGCTAGAGACAGAAGTTGCGAAACTTAATAAAATAATGACAGATCTTACTTATCTTCCGAGGCCGCGTTTAATTTAATAAGAGTCGGGCTTGGCTTAATAATCCAGGATTGTTTAATGAGTGTTACGTGCAGGTCTAAATTCAAACTTTCAACAATTATTCGGATAGCTTGCTACACCGCTCTAATACTAGCGCTACACAGCACACACAAGGTCCCTCGATATAAAACATAGAGTTATTCCTAAATCTATTTAAGTAGATATGTTAGGTCTAAAAACTGAATATCTCGCCTATTGCTTACCTTGTAATTTTCTCTGTGTTTTCTGTATCGCTTATTATTTCTGGTGTACAATAAAGAGTATTTGTACCTATTGTGTATGTGTGTGTGTGCTGCCACAATATACTATTGCAACATTAACTATAACACTGATAGCAATTAAAGCAGCATGACTATACAGGAAACCTTACAATAGAGACACTTTCATTGAATCTACGTCACAATAAAAAATAGATGCCATGATCGTATAACAAATACTCCTACAATGATTAGAATACGCTCTTTTGTTAAGGTAAGTAATTTGAAAATAACTTTCTCACGTCGTAGTTTGAATCGTTCAGACCAGAATTGTCTACCTTGTTGATTAGGTATTTGTTGTTTGCACAGCTCAAGACTTATTAAGATTTCAAAGAGCTACTTAATTTTTAATTCAATAATGTAGAATATTTTGTTTTTATAGGACATTTAGTTGAAAGTAAGAACGTGGAATGTATACATATACATATTTATGTTTTAAATTTTAGCAATCTAAAATTATGTTTTAAATCTAGCAACCGTTAGATAAATTTAACACTGGCATAGACACTGGTCTGATTCTCGCTCAATCATTTTGTAAAATAACGTGTCACTGTCACAATTTTATCCGCAGTTCCCCAGAATCGTGACTAAGCGATTATAGCAGACCATGCGATAGAAAAGTTAGAACTTAGACGTTTGAGTCTAAACAGTTTTATAAATTGTCCTCGTTTGTCATTTCCTTAAAAAGAAATGTGGCAAAAATTCAGGGACATTAAAAATTGCCTTAACGCGTGGGCTTTTAATTTAACGCCACACCCAGCAATTAGCGCAAAGACAGCTAGTTATGAGATAAAATAAACAACATTGCTAATGTACGTTATATGAACAGCATTTAGTCACTTCCGTGGTAACCTTCTGATTAAAGAGAAAAGCGCATTTCTCTTTTTTAAGACAATAGTTAATTATGTATGATTATTGTCCCACACAGACTGTAACTATTGCTGTCCTTTGTAGTGAATATTATTTGAATTGGACAAATTAATACGAGGCCGAGGTAAACTTGTAAAAAAAAAACTTATTCCAGTTTACATAATTACATCCATAATTTGTTTATTAAGTTTATTATGAGTACTTAAAATCTATCCAGAACATTTTCACTAATCGTGTTTTGGCACTCCCATTTCACTAAAGTACATATATTATGAAAAAAAACATAGGTAAGTACTTTAATTTCATTTACATATATAAATAGTGAAAAACACAAAACTGCGTCTGCTGCTGAAAAAATAAAACTAGCGGTTCTTTGCTATTAAAATTTCATGGTTAGTAACATACACTTTATATGGCAAAGTTTTATTTAACTTTGTTTATAAATACCTTACTTATTAAGACTGAGGATAGCGAATATGGCAATGGGTGCACCTACCCAGTAAGTGGCTTGTATTTTGTAACTTTTGCCTGTGCAGTTCCGCCTGAATACTTTCCTGTAAAACCGATGCAGTTTATTTTTTCATTTTAAAACGGGCACTGTTTTTTTATATGATGCACTAGAATAGGGTATCTCGTTGTAGGTGAGCAGAGCGAGATATCGTTTAGAGGAAGTGGTCTCATCCAATTAAGAGCACGCCCGCTGGATTGCTTCCAGCGTTTTTGTAATTGTCTTCCTGCACTTATTTTCACTATTGCCTGGAGACGCATATGGTCGCGTATTTTCCAATTTTAACTGCGACATTTTAAATGAAAACTCCTGATACATATCAGGAGAAAATTGACAACAATTTAAAACAGAACATATATTCTATAGTGTAGATTTGAGTAGGTAATTTGGTTCCACAAAATTTAAATCCAGCCAGAGCTTAGAAAATAGTGCGGTGAAACATATTTCCATTTTAATAAATCACATTTTGCAGTTGTATTTTGCCATAGTTTTATTTGGCTAATGCTATTGCCATAAAGTGGGTATAGATTTATCAATACACCGCAAAGCATTCACGTTAAAGTAAAATAGAGGTACGACAGACGCAGAGTGGAGTATGCAAATGAGGGAATATTGGAAGTAGCGTTGCCATTGTCGTCATGAACCGGTACTATACATAAATACGAAATGTACGTGTGTGGGGTGATATAGGAGTAAAGAGGCAGTGTACGCTCTCGAACCCGAACTGCCGCATGACAAAACGGTATTGTGTAGGTACCGTGATCGGCAGGTTTCTTGCTGCTTACAGCTGCTGCGTTAGGTGCAAACACCTTCAATTCAGAACCTAACTGAGATTCATGACTATCCATTTGCTTAATGTGCATCATTCAGCTCAGCATGTAGATACGGTGCAATGTTCCATAGCGTGATCAAATATGAAGTCGCGAACTGCAGGATGAGGGCAGCGAATTCGCGCTCGGCGTACCTGTTTTGTTATTATATAAAATTGCTCTCGTAAAGTCGGAAATTGCGACGACAGTACTAAAAAATATCACAACGATGATCCCGTTGATATATTAGTATTTGTATTCGAGCTTCCCAAATGAAAAACTGGTTTGGCGTGCGTTTTATGTTGGTTTCAGTAATAAAAATCAGAACTGTCCCTTTTCAACGAAATTCTTTAATAATTACTCAAAACCTGCAAATGCTGAGCGAAGTAATAATTGAGTCTTGTCAAAATTTGAAAGTACGCTGAGCAATTTTCGTGAGTACTTGTAGTCGAATCAAGCACACGTCAGTGCATAATATCATACGTTTGTACAGACAGATATAATAATGCATTTAGATAGTCGTCGAGAGATAGGCACCGTTAAGCCTCGTGCAGTCGTGCCAAATCTCTTCATTAAACTGGTTGGGAACGCGCCGGCCGCGCCTAAGCTGTAGTGCTACCACAAACTGTACATATTACGCTTACATCTACCTTAGTAAATTTAGAAGCTCGAATGCTATTGCCATTGATTATCATTGCTTTCCAAGTATCTTCAAATTGCCTTTAAAAAATTGGTGGGACTAGAAATACGTACATACCTACGCATAATTTAATTATATGAGTCGACAAGCTTTGTTATTGTTACGAGTCGATCTGATCTCGTACGACAAAAATATTGACGAAAGATTGATTTTGCAAGAGAAAATGTTTCACCCGAGGTTGATTCAAAGCACCGTTTTCCTCGTTTTAACTTTAACATTTACGCACGTATTTATACCAATTGGCGCAATCTGTTTACAAGGCAAGTATTTGATCGTTTATTAAATCACGAGTAAAAATGTGTATATGTATATAGGAGTATGAAAACTTCCCCATAAAGAAAAGTTGTGAGAGTGAAAGGAATTCTGGCCTTTCTTTCCAGGACGCTGACCCTGCCTTGTTAGCGCCTTTTAACATATGAATAGCTGAATAAGACTTTGTTCCATTAAGAGCCTGTCTAAATACGATTTAATGAAGTTAGTGATATATATATTTATTATGATTGGATTTCCTTTAACCTAATTATGACTTAAATCGTTACAATGTTACAAATCATAAAATACGTTGGTATGGTAACAAATATCAACTTTTACCCGTTTCTAATATCGTAGTACGAGTTTTTAAAGACGCAATACCTTATGCGTTCGACTTGCTTAAACATTTATAACAAAACATGGAGACTCTAATCTTAATCTAGTATATCCTAAAAAAAATATTTAGTAAAAAGTGCCAAGAGGCGATTGAGATTATTTGTCTCTAAAAAGTAGTGAAATCTTATAAACAGCCGAGCCAAGGAAGTGGATGTAAGTAAGCAAATGAGTAATTTTGGCTAAAATCTGGCCTTTTGTTGGGATCTCATTTCTTTTCGGAGGTAATTTTTATTTCATGTTGGTACGACGATTTTGGGCTCACAAAATTTATACATATTTTTCTTTTTTTAATTTGAATTTTTTATTTTGTAATCCATTACAAAACGTTTATCAGCTCAAATAACTTCTACAAAAACGATATTGACTGATTCTAACTCATCATCAACACCCGCCAGGCTCAAACCCTCAGAACTGCAGCAGCTTTGCATATAGATTTCATTTAAGATGAACAAGGCTTAAAGAATTGCATATAGCCTGTGCTTGATGATATTACACAAAAAAAATTACCTGCAAGAGAGTGAATCAAAAAATAATCTTTGCGATGTCTTTCTTAGTAAATATTTTAGAGTCAACCATCAGAACTTTATTCATCCTGTGTTTTAGCCATGAATAAGCACATAAAACAGCAAAACCATTTAAATTTTAAAATACAAAGTTTCTAAGGCACGTAGGTACTTTTAATGTCCAGCAGCAACTCCGTCGTTACCTCCCAACACAACATGTAACTATCAAAGAACTATTATTAACGTTGTGTAAGTCAGTATTCAACGCAGCGTGCGAAGCTATTGTTTTAAAACGAATTACTAACCAAAACATTAATATAAGTTCTCATTTGTAGGCTGCAGGGTCGAGCCGCAGCTGATTGTGATGCGTGCGAGGACCGCCGCCGCTCGCCGGCCGAGCGCCGCGCGGACCGAATGCCAATGTGCAATTATATTTAGAGTCCATTGCAATTATACATTGAATCGAACAGAAACTGTGTCAGCGGCAGTCAACGCTCGGACATTGCAAAAGACGTCTGAAAACTGCTCACCTACTACATTATCTTGCCGCCAGAAGCTGCGATCGTAATCCGATTCGCATTCATCTAACTACGCCTTTATAAATTACGTCAGGGGCGACAGTAACTGAATAATAAATAGAGCTCAGCTTAAACATGGCCGCACTGTTAATCGTTTCCAGAGTGTTTAATTTTGGACTCGTTCTGCAAATAAAGAGAACTATGATCATGCAATAAAGCCAGCAACAGCTTAATATATTCAATATTATTATGGACAGAAGTTAATCCCATTTTTACGTATAATCCATCAGTTTTGCTATCTCTTTTTTATACTTAACTCTAATATTCCTGACCGCTTTCTATAGAATTCAATCTGTTCTGTGTGAACATACTCGTACCTTTCAGGAAACGGTCGTGGGCGCACGTAAATTTTGTGCAACAATCCTTAAGCACTACCCATATATTATCAAGAAGAATGTACATACAATTCTAGAGAATCTTTACATTAAAGTTGGTGCGGTCTGGTACTGTTACGGTATTACCCTATCAGTAGTGCGAATGGAGTTAGAAGAAGGAGAATGGTGGCAGGAACATGGTGAGCTTGTCTTATGGATGTCGTTGATGTGTTTGCGTGGAAGCCAGCAAGCGTCGCCCGGCGGCCAGGTTCGTGCGCGGCATTCTGATAGACATGAGACTAGGTATTACAATGCTCAGTACACTGACCAAAATATAAACACCATTTTGAATATCTGCACAAGCCATGAAGCAAATACTAACAGCCCAAGGGCTCACGCTGGATTAACGCCTGTAGGTGGAACGCTGCCAAGTCATAAAACTTCATGTTTATACACCCAGTCCGCAAAACTCGAGTTTATTTATCAGTTTAGCAGACATAAGCATATGTATACCAATAGCTACGTAATACAGCACACCCCGACAGACCGGTTACGACTGCACTAAATGTTGCAAGCCAAGCGCGCCCTATGCTAAATGGACACAAAATAAACGAAGCCCGAGTGTAAGAGATTCAATTTAAATATTTTTTTAACATTGGAATAACAGTCTGGTCGGGCAGAGCCCGGGGCTCTGTCGGAGTGTTATTGTTGCAGTTAATGAAGCTATTGTTCTTCAGGGAGGGTTAAAGAGGTGTCATCCAAACGACATTGTCCGACCGACAAATGTTTTAAAATCATCCGTGCTATTGTTCACCATAAAAAGTCAAAGCATAAATATTTTGATTTTATGAAAACCAGAAAGAACTCCATGAAATAGGTCACTTGTCAAGTCAAGTTATCGCGCTTCAATCAGGGCTTGTCGTTTCGTGTTATGCAAAATTATACTGTCGTTGATGGACTTTGTGTAACAGTTTTTTCGTTACCTGGTTAATTATACAGTAAGTATCATATTATTATGAAGCAAATAATGTTGAAAATTTAAAAACCATGACATCGTAATGAAATTTTCCACATCTGCGTATATACATTAGATACAAGTACCTACTTGCCAGTGGTGAAGAACCAACGGACATTTTTGATATTTTTCTAATTTATCAATTTTATAAAAAAATATCATATCAATTTTGCTTCAATGCACATCCACGTCGTTTAACCATTAAATTACGTAATTTAAAATAGTACAAACAATAATTATTAAAGATTATCTTAATGTAAAGAAAGCATTGCGCCTTATCCGTTCATTCAAAATAACAATCGAGGGTGGTACTCGTACAAATTGGAAATTATCTGTAAGATGGAATTATGGGATATCTTGTTACAGAAAAACAATAACGTGAATATCGAAATGAACATAATCCAATAATGGGTGAAATCAAGTTTCACAGACCAATTTAAATTTTATGTACTTATGTTTATTTGAAAAACATACCATCTGTTATTGATTCAACAAAAACAACTACGGAAAACAACCTAAACGGAATACGTTACATCCCAACAAGCTAAGTAATCCTAGAAGAAAAAAACTATAAATCTGTCTTTACCTACGAATAATAATGTTTTTACCAATAACTTTCTTATAAACAACTGCTATGTATGAGTACAGATTTTGCTGTGGGATACCTTTAGATTTACCTACCTAAATGTATTTATTATAATATTCAAGTAGGTACACAGTCTAGCAGAATAATTACACACATCGTGTTTGGGTTTAAAAAATCAATTACATTTAATTAATATCTTAATTGACTTTAAAGTTGTCCGTGACACGTATCACGCGAAGACGCGACTTGTTGCGTGACCAGTCCTGATCATTGCACCTCGCGGATCAAAAGCCATGTGAAGATTTTACAACCACATCGTGACTGTTTATTACCAAACAGTTTAATATGAAATCCTATTACGGGAATGACGACGACATCACTAAGATTCTTGACGAAAAATAAAGAGTCAAGAGGAAAATTAAAATAAAGTAGATGGTTATTTTTTTCCCGAAAGCACTATCAAAAAGATCCTACCTCGATATCTGTGCTATTATCTCGGCATTTGGTAATAACTGACTACAATCCCGAAACGATTATGAAATGCGCAATATTTCAAAATACCCCTTTCTTTGCTTGTTACTCTGTAATCGGGCAAAAACCTTGCGAGAACCGGAACTCTTAAACAAAATTTTATATTTTACTTTATAATGTGGCTTTACATTAAATTTACATGTAGCTCATTAATTTGGCTATCTCGGCTACTTTTAAAGGGTCCAACTTCGTTGAGGGGTCTAACATTTGTCCGCTCCCGACACCATTGAGAAAATTGTTTCATGTGAGGCAAGTTAGGATCCTAATATATATATATATGGACTCTTTTGCATGTTGTAGGACCTTGTGCAAGCTCCGCCTGGATTGCTACCATTTTGCTCGCTTATCCTGTGCTTGCACTGTTGTGTTTCGGCGTGGAGAGTAAGACAGCCGGTGAAACTACTGGCACTTGAGGTATCCCGTCTTAGGCATCTAGGTTGGCAACGAATCTCTGCAATAAATACCCCTGGTATTGCAGATGTTACGGGCGGTGCTGATCTCTTACCATCAGGAGACCCACTTGCTCGTTTTCCATCAAGTCAAATAAAAAAAAAACTCTACCACAAATCTACGGAAAGTCTAATAGCCAGACAACAGTCTAAAAGCACCTCAACCACTTTAGTACTTCTAAGCTTAACTTACTCTACTAGCCTAGATATTGCGGATATTGAATACGAAATATTGGAGAACAATAAAACAATGATGAAACCTTATTTACTATTCGGTTCATCGTTTCCAGACACCTTTTTGCCAATGAGTCTATGAAAAAAATTTTATAACAAAAAATAGAACCGACTACAAAAAACCATGAAAATAATTTTCTACCAGTCTGAAGTCGGTGCCTCAGCACGAGCCAGCAGGAGTGATTGAAGCCATTTACTCGTATAGTTGTAGGTGAGGTAGACGATTATAGGTCCACTCCTGCTGGCTCGTGCTGAGGCACCGACTTCAGACTGGTAGAAAATTATTTTCATGGTTTTTTGTAGTCGGTTCTATTTTTTGTTATAAAATTTTTTTTTCACGCTTTTTAGTGTCAATATCTAAGATACAATAGTTTAATGTCAACTGCTCATCACCTTTTACGAAAAATTGCTATTTCCGATGCAGAGATGTTGATTATTGAGGAGTCCTGGTGCTTCACCACCCATTCCATTTCACTATATGTGTTCCGAGGAGCATAAATTGCTTAGCAACTGTGTTAAACCAATTGAAATTCAACCCATGAAATACTTGTTATTGAGTAGTAACTCCGATGGTCAACTGTGGTCTTCATCATCAGTTCCACTTTACCAAATGTTGATTTTCAAGAGCAAATGCACGAGTTACTACTAAATATATCAAAATTACCATAGGTGTCCCTACAACATTTGAAGAGTTCCCTCGATTTCCTTAGGATCCAATCATCAGATCCTGATTTGGTGCTTATGGGACCTAATTGAAAGCATTCCTAGACGAACACAAAAAAAATTTTTCAAATCGGTTCATAAATGACGGAGTTCTGAGGTAACAAACATAAAAAAAAAAAAAAAAAAAAAAAAAAAAAAAAAAACATACAACCGAATTGATAACCTCCTCCTTTTTTTGAAGTGGGTTAAAAAACTGAACGTTGTTGGCAGTGGATGTTTATAGTTCTGCGGCCAAGATTGTTTTACGTATTTAAACTTGTCAGTGTTAGTTTTTTATTAATTGGGTACATCATTTTAGTTGAAAGCAATAATGACTCTTTGGGTAGAAAAAATGAACTTTTCAAACTGTAGCTAAGATACTAAGACTATTTCAGGAAAATGAAATTTCAAAGCAAGCTCTATGCGCGGGATTGTAATATTGTTCGCGTCTATAGATTTTTATTGATTATAATTATTATAAGTATAACCTACTGTAGGTATATGACAACAGCTTAATTACGTCAGCGTAGACACACCCGCCGCAGTCATTGTGCGAAATTAAAATGCTTCTAGCATAGTAAATAACACAAATGAAAGTTTACATTGTTCGAGTAAATTGCTGTTTCATTAGGTACGTAACCGCCGTGTTAACGAGCTCGGCCAGAGCTAAATCACGATTAATCAACACTCTTCTGCCCTTGGAAGTTCGTGCTCCAACTCTACACAAGCATTAATATTCATACAGTCTACGCAGACATTAAAATGAATTATCTTAAATCTCGCTCCGGGTGCTAAAACGGAATCAGTCTCTAAGTAGGCGTTTATAAAAAGCCGTAGCGAATTTCCAATGCAATCTGTTGAGCGGATCTCGTCGTCCGCGCCGCCCACTTTACGAGCCAAACATATTAGAAGTTTTAGTGTGTAACCTTGACCCTTCGGGGAACATAAACATTGTCATATAGCTCACCCAAACGAACGAGCTCTGTTCTTGCTCTAAAATTGTCCTAAGTATCAACTTGGTAGCCGCAAATGATTATGTCGTTAATGGTTTCCGACAACAGTTCAAGACCCTTTATTGGCAAACTTTGATAAGTTTCTAAACGTAATGTGCCATGTAAAGTGACTCGAAGTAACTGTATACCTAACTGTGTATAACGAGCACACGTAACGTACGTAATATGTGGTACAGGTCCACTTAAACATTCTAGTACATACGTTCGCGTAAAAAGGTAGGTAGGTCAAACGTGATTTTGGTCTGTCTACGGTGCCTACACATTCGTAAATAATTTATCTGTAACTGTAGCGACGTGCGTACGTATCGCCTGAAATACTTAACACCTCGTGGTTAGATATTAGCGAGACCATCCTCTAGAGCAGCCATTCTCAAAGTGTGCTCCACGAAGACTGCAGGGAAATAGTTAAAATAGTAAGTTAAGGTGTACCGTAAAGTGGCAACTACAACATCACATTCAATTAGTTGTTTTTGTCTATTTTAGGGTTCCAGCAAATATGTAGTTTTGAAATAGGTAAGGTTCCGTCACCAAACGACTTTGAGAACCGCTGCTCTAGAGGTGCTAATTTAGAAATAACAAACCAGAGCTGTATATTTACGTTTGATCAAAGCATTAGCTGTTGCACATATAGCTATTGAAACCACCAAAAACTCGAAAAACAGGCTCTATGCATCAACAAAACCGTTCAAATGTTAACTAAACTGCATTTAAATACTTGATAATGTGTAAACTAAGCGCAAGTCATAATGGTCGTTTCCGACTTTTATTTTGCGAATAAAAAATGGACCGCATCTAACCGCTAAGATAACCGTTTCAAAAAATGCAACGAAATTTTGCAATCGATTTAAGTCAGGTCAAGCCGAGATTGAGTTGAGCGACAGTTTACCTCAGAGCGATTGGCCGCAGATAAGAAATCCGATGTTACTCAATTATTAAAAAAAAATACAAAAAAATAACCTTAACTCGTAGACAATTTGTAAGAAAACTTAATGTTTTTTTAAGTCGTATCGACCTGTTATTAATTACACGAGCGCAAAAGTAATATCAGACAATTTGACTAATGACTCAATCAAGTTAATCTGCTGAATAAGTTATGTGAAGGCAAATCATTAACAAAGGTCACACATTGCGCATAACATCATTGTGGTTAGAAAAACGTCGTTCCGGCATTTACTTTTTGCCTTTGTGATTACTGCAAATCTTATGCTATAGTCGTATTGTTATATTAATATTGATATAATGTATGATAGTTTTAGTAATCAGGGCGTTGCGTCGTCGGAGGCACGCCGTCTGCCGGTCCAAGGCTAGCCGGCCACGGGCTCATAATTGGCGAATGTCCTCGTAGTCGTAACAGATAGTCTTTACGAGCGTGACGACGGGCGCACCTTAATATACACTAAATTATTTACAGCGACAGTCGGCTGCCTACGTGCTACCATCAAAGTAACAGCCGACTAAATCATATTATTGGCACCTAGTTTGCTACAAACTAAGCTTACAACTTGACTTGCCAAGTCAAATAATGCGAATAAACTTCACGAATCACAAAAAGTTGGGTTTTGTGGCGCTTTGGGCTTCTACAAGTAATAAATGGACTTTCGTTTCAATTTCCTTATTTTGTGCTCTTAATACTTAATCACGACCTTGTATTGCTGTTAGTTCAATCCCTTTGCAGCGGCAGTGGTCATCATGCTCGAACGAAAATAAAAACAAAAACATGAATCCATGACGCGAAAAAATCAAAAGTTATATTAGTGTGGTATTGATTTTGAGAGAAAATCGTGAAAGTTGAATACGTGATTTAAGGTAGTCTAACAAACAACTAAGACGCACCAAAGAGACGCACTCAATTCTAAGATTTCTGTCACTGTCACCTGTCTGTAGTATCTGTGCTTCAACAGCCAGCTGTCAAAACACGGTTAAGACGTTGAGGCTTAATACGATTTGAAATCATGTCTGCTAGCGTAGTGACATCAGACTTTAGCTAACTACTTTGAAATGTGTTATTTTTGCACTTATTTTGGATCATAATTTAAATTTACAACCTTTTCTTACAAATATGGCATCATTTTGACGGCCGGATAGCCTATAAAGAACCAGCGAAGCTACTAAGAAATTCGAAAATCGAAGTTTGTATCTTGCCGTCCCGTTGATGCTAATATTATTTAATACGAGAGTGAGAGGGATGGTTACGATACGAACTTCGATTTTAGAATTTCTCAGTCTCTCAAGTTCGTATCGTAACCACCCGGACCTCTGTCCCGGATTCGATTCCCAATCGTGGAAGAAAGATATTTGGATGAAAAAAATGAATGTTTGTGCTCGAGTCTTGGATGTTTAACTTGTATTTTATGTTTTTTACCCATTATAAGTATCTTATGCGTATATTTATTCATTTGTGGTTCTGCTCTGAAGGTAGTACTGATCTGATTCAATTTGGTAACGTATTTAACTTTTTTTTCAAGAATAAAGAACTTCTAAGAATTTAGATTACCATAAGCATGCAAAGTAGCCCACACATTGAACTCTTAGGCAATAAACCTTCGACAGGTATCTAATTAATTCGTAGCAATTAAGTTAAAAGCCTGCAGTTAAGTTTACGGAAATTTCTTAGTGCTTTTAATCACAGGCACGTATAAATATCTTGCGCAAAGCCATTACCAACATAACAGGCGGAATGCATGGCTATCGAATAGACACGGCCGCTGGTAGGAATGCACCGCGCATGATGCAACAGAACACCTGCGCGTGCGTCGCCAAGCCGTCTTCCAACACCAATTAATCAAATGTCAAGATTTTTACAATCCAACAGAACTATTAGATTCCAAGAATTTACAATATATGAATTCTTAACAACTATCTATGTACTTATGTTACCAAGAGCAGCAAAAATGCCTGAACCGATTCTCATGACACATATCTAAGAACCACTTTTAGGAAAATCGCTTTCACGTGAAAAAAAACCGCTACGAAATCGGTCCATCCGTTTGAGAGCTCCGATGTCACAGATAGACATTGGCGTATATAACGTCATTCTTTTTTACGTTGGGACTCGGGGGATAAAAATCAATCGCCAATGTACGTCAGCGCATCACGTCAGAACGGCTGCACCGATTAGACTAAGGGGCTGTTTCACCATCCATTGATTAGTGTTAACTGACCGTTAAATGTGATGCCGTCTCCGTCTATTCGAACAAAACAAATAGAGAGGGCATCACATTTAACCGCCAGTTTACCCCAATCAATGGATGGTGAAACAGCCCCTAATTCTTTTTCTTTTAATTGCATTTGTAACTATCAGGCCAGGTTTCCATGAAAGGCATGTTTGTAATCTTTTACAAATAAGTAATTTTTTTTGTATAAAACAGTCTTGATTGGTTGTTTTGTCTCAAGATTTGGTCTATTTTCTCCATTTGCACCGCCACCCCTGCAGCTGGTCAAATATAAAGATCAAGGTAGCTAATATTTAAGCTTTGCTATCTGAGCTAAACAAAGAGCCATTATGGCCGTTTCCAATTAGACCCATTATATATCTGGAGCAGCCACGACTGGCAGTGAGTTGGTAGCGTTTAAGTATCGCACGCGCATTAAACACTATCGAATATCGATATCAAGTGATTTAGTGGTGCGTGTTCTGCGCCCGCGCCTCTCGCCGTGAAATCGCCGGTGACCGCGCCAAGATAAACTGCAATGCGATCTAGCTGACATAAATCCTACGAGGGATTTGCTGGTCATAGCAAATTCATTACTGAACTCCACTGCAGGCGTGAAATTGTTGTACAGCCCGTCATGGCCTATTCTTATCTGCGAAGTAAGGAAAACGCTTAAAATGCTAATTGTTCTAAATAGTTGCCACATTTGCAGGAACGAAAATTGAATTTGCACGTTCCCGCCGGCGGTGTTTATCTAAAGTTTATCGTACAGTTTTTCTTAATTTTATACTTTAACGTCATAGTAAATACGTATTTGCATGATGATTATTTCTTCTCTCTTTATTTCAACAACAACAACAACAACATCAGCATGCTGAGGTGACTAAAATTATTTAGTTATACATGAATTTCAACGACACACTATTATTTATCTACTTACTGATATTTGACAGTTCTGTTTCATCACTCTTCTTCTTCAGTTATTGCTATAGTATGCACATTCACACTTGAGACTATTCATAAACAAATGGCAAAAAACAAGTCCTCAGCGGGCTAAGTAGACGGCGTATTTTTTAGGCGCAGGCGACGTTCAGTCAACGCCTGTTATTAAATACGCTTCAAACGAGATTCATTCATTTTAAGTAGTATTAGTATATTTTAGAAAATTTTAGTCGCATAAAAATACACTGTGTGTTTAGAGGTGCTAAGATTTTAAACGTGTCATGAAATGGGCCATCTATGACACTTACGTATATGATGACTATCTAGTAAAATGTAGTTATTAACTAGTAATTTCACAATCAAGTGTTTTTTTTAATTATCCATTTGGGGGCTATACTGGCATTTTCTAGATTCAGATCTTTGGAACTATAATTCGAAAGTGAGCGCTAAAATCCTTACTATGTTTTCCTTCACCGAAAAGCTCATTACATGTGTAATTTTACACATGAATTCGGTAGCAATTGCTTGAAAGGCCATGGATCCAACCGCCAGGTTTTTTTTGACAAACGCGCATTCACGTCTAAATAATATGAATCATATTTAACCAAAAGTTCCGAGAACGAAATATGAAGCAATACCTACATACTCGTAGGTTCGCAACTTAGACTCGTTCCTTTTTACTGCTGATTGCTTGAAACAACACCTGAGCTTCACGTGATACTAGATGGTGCTACTTCCAAAAGAACAATTCATTGCAGAAAGACAGCCATAATGAATAATAATAAAAGTTACAGCACCGGCACCGCTTTGATCACCTGAAACTCATCTGCAAAGTCGATTCTATACTTGGGATGTAAAACCAGCGTTTAACTTAATTACTACGAATAAAAGTCGACGGAACTCTGGACGGAGAAGTAATTACATTTCTACAGACTTTGAATTTTAATCGTTCTCGAGAGTGCAGTAGGCGGAACTCGCAGAGACCACCACATATCGCTTCTCATGCACAATTAGATGTGAAGTCGCTCTTAAAACTAGATATCTACAAGTTTTAACATAATTTGTTAGAAACTAACAGGCTGAATGAATTAAATTAACTTCGCATCGAGAATAATTATACCAAGTTTTTAATTTAATTAAATTCTAGTCCAGACTGTGTACCTACTTGAACTACATTTATAAACTAACCGAAATAGGCTTTCTCGAGGTGATCGGATATAGGCAAAAAAAAATACAAACATTGTGATTTACCTACTAATAAATATTTAAAAAATCAACTAATGGTAACCAACTTCTTTTTTGAAGGCGGCTAAATATATATCTATACAGTACTCAACGTCCACTGGTATACTTATACGTACTCATGTGCATAAATTTTCTTGATTGTGCTCTACGAAATAAATAAACATGTCAACATTGGTTAGCTGTACTTTCCTCATCAAGAATAAACTACTTAAAATACAATGATCACTACAACTTCCTTTTTAGAAGGGCAAATAGGTGTGCGCACGTTCTTATTGGTCGGTAGCAAGTCGCCGGCGCTGATTTACGCGGGGTATCGCAGCTGCCTCTGTTATGGGAAGTCGATGCTTAGACAGCTGTACGAAAAAGGAAGTTGAGAAACCAGATCTGACACTAACTCCAGGTAGTTAAGAGTACCACTGACGCGGCGCTAAAGGTGCAATCTTTAATGAGATACGTAGGTATACACATAGGTACACAGATACATACTCATATATAGACGTAGATATATTATGTTATATAGGTGTATCAAACCATCTCCATACCTACCAAATTTCATCTTAATCGGTTCTGCGGTTTATGAAGAGTTAATAGACAGAGAGATAAACAGAGTTACTTTCACATTTATATAATATTAGTTACTAGCTTTTGCCCGCGGCTCCGCCCGCGTGGTATTCGGTTATCGCGCGCTGTTCCCTCGGGAACTGTGCATTTTCCGGGACAAAAGGTAGCCTATGTCACTCTCGGGCCCATAAACTTTCTCTATACCAAAAATCATGTCGATCCGTCGCTCCGTTACGGCGTGAAAGACGGACAAACATACAAACACACAAACATACAAGCACACTTTCGAATTTATAATCTTATAGTATGGATGGATTAAAAAAGAGACGATTTATTTTTCAGCTTCCGTAATAGTGTTCCAAATTAAATATTTAAAGAATTTTAGTAGGTATATTGAATTGAATTCCTCGCTAGTTATCCAGGAGATACTTCTGCTTTGATTATGACCGTAGTAGCAGGATCCCAGATTTAAAAGTGATGAATCGACTAAAAAAAAGATGCTGAAAGAAACTGATGATAAAGTTAAAATGTGATTTTATATCTAAAAACGCTTCGATGTTAAAGCCAAAACCAACTACATCGTTATCAGTTCGCCCGGATGGGAGCTACAGTGCCGTTGATTATAACACCCCAATTTTACACAGGGGTTTAAAAACTGCATAACATTGATTACTAGCTAACGCGAGTGGCAAGTGGCAACCTTTGCTTGTGCTGGGCCGTAGGTACAAGGGTGGTGTAGTGTCGGCCTGGCGTGCCCGGGGACATGACAGCGGGACACCCTCGGAGCCAGGCACGGAGGCTCCCGTCACGCGATCCACAGAAAATTGGACAGTCCAACGTTAGGAATGAAAAATGCCGTCTCGGTTTCAAATTTATTACAACTTTGTTAATCTGTTAAGCTTGTACCTATTATACAGAATCGTTTTCTTATAAACTTGTAATTGTTGGAGAAGTACTTCAAAAGAGCAATTTAAACATATAAAAGGATCTCCCGAAAGGTCTAGCTAGTACGATCTTTGATTTTATCATATAATTTCCAAACTAGAATACGGCACAGCAACATTTTGTAACTTTGAATTTCTGTAAGAAAACTACTTCAGATGAAACGGCTGCCACAGCATCACTTATTGCTAAGCGCGAGACTTATATTTGTCAGTGTCGTCGGCACAAGTATCTTTTGTCACAGCGCGGTGACCGGCGGGCCTACGACTGATGCTGGCTATTACTACTCCCCGACCCAACATTTTTATGATTAATGTTAATTACACCACAATTCTCCAGCAGATAACGATTAAGAGTGCCATTAGACTATCTCTCGAGGCGATCATTACTCGTCCCTACTGCATACTTCCAAGTTATACGAGTGTCTTACCGTTTACAAATTTATTCTTGACATTTCAAATAATAGCTAATTATGCGGGTGCTTACTTAACCAGTTGCTAACAAGACACCTTACGTAATAGTAAGACGTGCTAGCGAATAATATTCCTTTCTCTAAGAATTAGTCTCTTATTTGTAAAGTAATTGAACCGTCATAACCTGGCATTGAGGCATCACACGCGGTACCGGCGAAGGCTCTGATTTCTCAACATAAGGTTTTTATTCGTCGATATACGAGATCGTGATGAGTCAAGGTATGTTACATAAGTTTTATGCATATTTAAAACAAAGCAATCAGGTATGTGGGGTGGGTGGCCAAAGGTATGCTCGGAACAAAAGTAGTTATTTGATCCGGTACAAATGTACCTAAGACATCGTCCGATATCGCTTATCAATCATTCACGACATATTTGTGTCGGCCTCGCTTGTAGTTGTACGAAAGGAAAGACGACTCAGCTAAATAAATTAATTAGGTACACTCAGGAATTCTCATAAAAGAGTACTTTCCGTCTTTGTTGAGAATTATATTTGCTGGCGCTTCTTAAGCGTCTCAAGCTTCATAAAAATCAAAGCCTTAAACATCAGAATCAAGATAGGTTTTACTATTGAAACTTGTACATCAAACAGCTGAAGGAAATTAATTTGAATCACATTCAATCAAGTAAAATAAATAAATGAATATGGGACAGTTCACATTAATTGACTTAGCATAAACTAAGCAAAACTTGTGAGTTAGGTAGGTACTATGCAACTATTTCGCTAGACAACCGTTAAATATACGAGTAGGTACGAGTATAGCTTTACTTGGAATTATGATAAATCGTGTTACCGGAATAAAAACTATCATATTTATGTCTTTTCTATGCTCCTAACTTATCTCCATACCAAATTTCATCGAAATCATTACTGTAATCTATGTGAAGAGATAACAGATAGACAAACTAGTTACTTCCAGTTATACTTAACATAAGTAAAGATCCATGACTAGCGGATAAACATTCATTATCATTGCACAAACATTTGGTCCTGCTGGGATTTGAACACGGGACATCTAGCTTATAAATGTTGGGGTCACTAACCGCTAGGCAATTACTTGCTTGAAATATACTTTAAAGCATATTCCTCCCTATTCGTTAGGTCGATCTTGACCAAAAACGATTTCAATTTTCTCCAACTCTCTCGGCAGACAGCCTCAGGCTTCCCATCAATCACTTTGGCTCAAAATATAATGTTCCATACACTAGGCAAGTGTTCACAACGTTAATTACACCAGGGAAAAATGGCGTGTAAGCCGGTGAATTTAGTCAGCTGAACAAGTTTGACGAGCTAGTTTTACCGAAAGATTCAAGCGTTAGGTATAGAAAATTTGCAAGCTGTAGCAAGCTGTAGTGATATATTCAAATGGGGTTACCAATATTTCGGAGGATAACGTTTGGCAACCTGTTTTCTTTTGCAACCTTTCATTTCCCAACTGTTTAATATTTCTGAAACTGTAAATATTAAAGGATTTTAATAAAACTAACCAAACCTAACCTAGAGGGTTCTACACGATGGCCCTGAAACAAATCCTGAAATATTTACAGACAGAGTTTGCGAAATGAAAAGTTGCGAAATGAAACAGGTTGCCAAACGTTACGTTGCGAAAACGTAGTACCGGATTAAAATGATGGGCATTAAAAACAATGAAAAAAACCGACCAAGTGCGAGTCGGTTTTACACACGAAGGGATCCGTACCAATTATCTATATGTACAACATTAGACATTAGCAAAAAAAACACGTTTGTTGTATAGGAGCCCCACTTACATGTTTTTTTTTAGTGAATATACCTACCACTAAATATTCTATTAATATTTCAAGCGTCTACCTGTTGCCGTTATTAATATCTTTTGTTTCGATTTCCGAACGACGGACGTTAGCAAAAAGATGTACTTTTCCCAATTCCGTGATTTTAGTGAGTAGGTAGCTACTCGTACTGCATGCGGCTTTATGAATTAGTCACCCGTTTTCAGCGCCCAAACTCGCTTGCTAAACTTTACTAACTACCCTTTCATTTGTTTAGGCTGTAGACATAAAACGTTTTAGGAAAATAGGGATGTAATAAAGTTTGACGGCATTTTCTTCATCGTTCAACATTTTATAGTGCATGAGATGTGTCGGTATTACAGTCGGTGCGGAGTCGCGACGCGACGTAATCACGGCTGGCCGGGTCGACACGATACGGTTCAGCCGTTCCTCACAATCCACTGCCAGCTTTTTACAACGACGCCAATAACCGTAAAATTCGATTACGAGTAGGTATCAGATGAAAACGACAGTTGCCGAGATATTGCAGCTCACCACTTAGGTGTGTCAGTATAACAACAGAAGTTTCTCAGTTTAATTTCAAACGTGCCATTACCGTTATAAATGGTTTCTTAGAAAACGGATTGCAATCTCAGGTGAAAAGGTGTAAATTGATTTGGTGTTCAGAATTGATTAAACGCTATTATCACTATTTATTAGCAACTATACGAGTAAAAAGGAGTAGTGTTGAGACTAACAAATGAGTAGTAGTTCGATGAAAATTGGTCTCCTTTTTAGGGTTCCGCAGCCAAAGGGTGCCAACGGAACACTATTGTTGAGACTCCGTCAGTCCGTCCGTCCGTCTGTCATAATCATAATCATAATATATTGTCACAGGGCTCTATCTCTTGCTAGAGACTTGAAATTTTCACAGATTATGTATTACTGTAGCCGCTATAATAGCAAATACGAAAAACATAATAAAACGGATATTTAAGGGGGCTCCCATACAACAAACCTGATTTTTTTTGCCATCTTTTGCTTGATATTGATAACGGCAACTGGTAGACGCTTGAAATATTCACAAAATATTTAGTTGTGTAATAAATTTAAAAATAAATAGTTAAATTAAAATAAAATAACTAAATATTTAAGGGGGGAGCCCAAACAACAAACTTGAATTTTTGCCGTTTTTTTTTGTTAGTGTCTGATGTTGTATAAATAATGGTACGGATCCCTTCGTGCGTGAGTCCGCCTCGTACTTGGCCGGTTGAATGCTATCTATTTCATAACTCATAATACGCTAAGTTTAGCCATCGGCTATCGAGTGAAGGTATTTTTATTGTTTTTGGATAAAAAGAAGTAAGTACCTGTGATATACACTTATGAGCAAAAATAATTGGTCACTTTCCGTACAAGACAGCATACCAAATGGTCTGTTATTTTTACTCGCAAATATATTTACTTAATGGAAAAAAAAAAATCGTCAATTCGTACGCCTTATCAATGCAAACAGTTGATAAATAAACAAACCCATTTCTAAATAAATAAATTAAGTTTCTTTTAAATAAAAATAAAAAACAAATTCACAAAATGTTAGTAAGTAGTACAACTTTATAGGTGTGTAAGTATTCCAAATTAACTCAGCCTAAATGTAAAGAAAAAACAAAAATATTATCTCAGGGCATGTGGCTTCGTTAGATATACACTGCAATTTAAAATGTAAAGGAAACTCTAGGTCTAAACTATATGTCATATTTTAAAAAACGAATGTTTGTAAATGACTGTTTGTTTCTGAATTAAATTAATAAATAAATAAAAACATTTTGCATTATATTTGCAAATTGAGGTCGCATTTTATTTTGTTACAATGACAAGAGAGAACATCTCTAGACTACGTTTCGACATACTCGTAGTTGCAAATGGCACAGATTTGACAAAAAGCGCGCGCACGCGCACCCATCCTTCATCTCAGCCGCCAAGGTCCGCTGTCACGTCAGATGTCGCCATCATGTCTCACGTTAACGCATGAAAAAAATAACCTGGCCCAAAAACATGTGTGGACCAATTTCTTTACTAAGCACTTCATTAGGCAGTGTCAAAAATGGAGAGGTTTGTAATGGCTCCACTTCGATTTGGAAATCCATTAAACAAGTTCAAAAGCTGTTTGGCGGTCAAATTTAGATTACTATTAACGGTTGGTTTTCATCTCTAAGATAAAATAATACTATAATTATTGTTAAATTCCTCACGCTAATGACTTTTTATTTAAGTTAGATAGCCCCACTTGCTCGTTTGCCTTCCAGTCGTATAAAAAAAAAATAAAAAAAAAGATAAGTACACTTTTTAATAAAAAAATACCTTTCAATAAATTACGAGCATTATATATTATTTGATATGTCAAAATTATAAATGTGAAAGTGTGTTTGTATGTTTGTCCGTCTTTCACGGCGCAATGGAGCAACGCAATGGAGTGATTTTCGACGTAGAGATAGTTTATCGGGCCAGAGAATAACATAAGCTACTTTTTATCCCGCAAAAATGCACAGTTCCCGAGGGAACAGCGCCCGATAACCGAATTACACGCCGACGAAACCGCCGGCAAAAGCTAGTACTTAATATGCAAATAAAACTTAAAACAAACAACTTCAAATATTAAGTAAAAAAATTCAATGTATTCTAAGTAGAAGACAGGATATTTAAGTCATTTAAATGCGACCAGGTGTAACATAAAATAAATGTTTTAAAGAGACATTAAACTTTAAATTTGCATGAGAAAAAGATAAATTATCATAGTATCGCGTGGTCGTATTCGTTCATAAGACGACGCTGCTACGAGTCTGCGCGTTGATCCGAGAACGCCGCCCACGCATACCACTTTTCTTAATACTCGTAGATACATAAATAAAGTTATTATCAAAGTATACCACGCATGCATAAAAAGCCTTTATTTTTTCAAATTAAGCTTTGCAATTTCTCCCCGAACTTTCGGTTTCGGTGACTTTTTGCGTTAAATGTGGTTATATAGGAATTTTGCTTTATTTTTGATTTTCTGTCGAAACTAGAACCAAAACCGAAACGAGCTCGTGGCCTTCATGCGAGAGCAATAAGCGTCGTTTTTTTATTTATTTATTAACCACAATTTACAAAATAACAACTTAAAATATTTTTGCCAAACTGCTAAGCAGTTTGTTGTACCTATCAACAATTTTAGAGCCACCAAACATTTCTATGGATATATAAGCAGCGGTTAGCAAAAGCTATAAGAAGCCCCGGTTTTATCCTTGAATTAAAACTACCGCGAGGAACAGACATAATTATTAAAATAGATAACTAGTCAGTCACGTATTAATAATCAAGATATGACTAACATGATTTAAGCTAATCCGTGGCTCTTTTTAAGGTGAGCTCGAACGGAAAGCTAACTGTGATTCTACGTGAACTGTGTAGTTCACGGTTGGCTTTCCGTTCGAGCTTACGCTATCATTATTACCTACGTGAATGACCAGAGTACTCGTATCTTTTTTAATAATTATATTCAAGTTTAAATGAATGCAATAGAATCATTCTCGAATGAAGTAAGTTTCGGTTTCGGCCAAAATTAAAACAGACAGAAATTCAGTTTCGGTTTCGATAGCACGTACCGGTTTCAGTAGGACACTAAACCTCTCTCCCTATGCCTATGCCTATATAATAATATTAAACCGGAGATGGTCCAGTTAGCGGCAGATATGGATCTGCATCCAAGTAGGTACTACCGGATGGAATTGCAAGCTTAGATCAAGTGCCTAACTCTGTATAAAATGGGAAAAATATCTCGAAGAATACCCTTAATACTTTCAAGCTTGTATCGAATAGCCGGAAAACCGCCATATAGGCTGCCTTTTTGCCGAGATATCATATCGAGAACCTACAGAAATACCTTGGTATACTTACGAAGTGTGCCAAGCCAAACCATTTACGAGTGGCTTGATGACAGTGATGATGTTTGACAGGAAACTAAACCTACTCTAAGTATAACTTCGAGAGAAATAACGCTCAGTTCCATGTATTATCCGTTTATCATGTCACTCACGTAAATACTCACTTGAGTTCATAGTTTACGACGCAAAAGGCTGTATATTATTTGTCTCGGGGAAGCGCCCTCAGTCGTCGCGTTGACATCAGATTAGTTCACAAGAGCGCTAAGTGACAGTTGTAAACAGTACAAAGAAGGTGACTTCTGAGATAAAAGAGTCCATTAATGAACTTACGAGGGAAGACAACGTGTGTCGAGTAAGCACATTATGTGAGTTAAGGGACGGCTAATGTCAACATTAGTCGGCAGAGTAGTATATCTCTGTATCCCATTGAAGGAACTAAATTTACCTCACACAAGAACACTCGATATTTTCTTTTAAAAACTTGGTTTCGGTTTCCTCTGATACTTCAAGAAGTTGGAAGCTTTGAAAATTTCTAGAGTATAAACGAACAATGCGTGATAAATCGTTCTTTTAAACAGGGTGAAATGGTCTTGAAAGGTTTAAAATATAGTCTCGAGATATGAATAGAGAACTCATGTCTGGTAGAAATGTCTTATCATATAAATCACTTATATGAGCTTTGAAAATCATGAAAAATTAATTACTTTAGATTGGATCTATACGTAATAATACGCGTGTATCTAGGCATGCCTACTTAATATTAAATAAATCGTTTTGAAGGTTTATTTTACTACACTGGCTACCTATTATACCTAAACTTGATAAACGCACGCAGATAAGGCCAATAAATTGCTGTAAACAGGCAACTTGAACACAAATCTTGCAAACAGAGTCTGTAATACTCAAAACAAATACTTTACGTAATAAAAGCATTCGAATCGTACGCGCCCGTGCCGACCAATATTGATGTTGATTGATGCGTGTTCGTTCATTTACAACAAGTGTATAATTAGCTGGAAGGTTCCACGTGCAGCGGGAGCGACGGAATGCCGCTGCACGTAACCTCCAAGGCGAACCACTGACATCATTGCTTTAGAAAACGCCTCGACCTGAACCACAAGGAAAATATGGGAAAATTATAGCCGATTCGAGTTTTAAATTCAGCGCGTGCGTATGTGTGCCACAGTTTGACAATGATGTCACGTTCCAGGGTGCGGAAACCATTTGTGCCGCTTTATGAATACATCGATGCAATGTTGACTCCATCCCGACTTTAAACGGGATTTTCATGAGAGTTATCGAATGTAGCTGTGACGTGGTTGCGCCACAAGAGAAAAATTGCTGGAACGTTTTATCCGATCGCCGATGTATAAGTAGTGTCATAGTATCACAGAATATATAATAGCAAATAGTATATAGTAGAATTTGGCCAGCTGGTCACTTCATGAAAAAACGAGCAGCAATATCAAATCCACAAACAAGTGCATTGCCCGTGTCTTTGTAAACGTAAAATTCGTTCCGAAGGCGTGATCTTTCTACTAAAACTAGACTAGTTTAACAGAACCCAGTCAACACTGGAAGCAGTGAAGATTTTTTTTAGTAGGTGTAATGTCCACATTTTAAGGTCAGTCCACAATACATTTCCTAAATAAAACGTACAGTTTTTAGATTATTTTACACCTTCTTTGATCATTTACGGTTGACCCAATAAACCGTAAGTACATAGATTTCTAAGCAGTGTTCAGCTGCATCAAAACAAGGTGATAAATTGATTCGTAATCTTGATAGACGGAAAGGCGGCAATCTGATGAATTAGTAGAATTATGAAAATTGCTTACATTAATCAATGTTAGCTATTCATTTATTCAGAGTTTAATCATTTCGTGAATATATGAAATCGTAATATTTAAATCTAGTTCTGTAATTGCGAAACCATGTCGTGTCACGGAAACTTCAGGTTCGAGTGAGAAATCAAAAGTGGAGGCCACGGGATTAGCATTTGTATTGTTATCTGTTCTCGGAACGATACCGTTCGACGTCGTTTACGACCGCTATAAAACAAGAAAGTTGATAAATCGTAGCGTCGCACAAACTCAACGAGACTGGCTGGAAGATTTCGAATTTGGGAGTTTAATCTCCTCCAGCGACGCTATTCACCGCGCACCTGATGATTTTGTTGATGTAACAAGGAATTTTACCTCAATGGCATTTTAAAAGAGGGTAAATGGGTACATTATCATGTGAATCAGCGGTTTGCTTGTCAGCATACACATACAATCCTACATAAAATCAGAAGTGATTAGCGAAGTAGGTATTGACAAACGCGTACTTTTTGACCTCACCGATCAAAAATAAAAATATAATACCTATTATAAAAACAAGAGGAGCAGGTTATCATATCAGTAATCTTTTGATGTTTTTTGACATAGAATTCCGTCATTTAGCAACCAACTACAAAAACTTTTTTTTCTTTCATTGGAATGGGAAAGTCTCCAAGTCAGGATCTGGTGAGTGAATCTTCAAACAATTTATTACTCTTATGATGATTTGATTATATTTAGTAGTAGATAACTCATGGAATTAACTATTTGGTGAAGTCAATCGATTACTTAACATGGTTGATAAGTAATTTAGGCACGTCGCAGTGCATATGATGAATATTAGGTATATGGTCTGTGCATCGGAGAATATTTTGTGTTGTTACTTAAATTAGGTATCTACCTACACAAAAAAAGCATAACAAATCACGAGCCAGCAGAAGTGGACCTCACTATCTATGGGGCTTCTATTACTCCTGCTGACACGTGCTAAAGCACCGACTTCAAAGTGGTAGAAAAAAATATTTCAAGATTTTTTGTAGTCGTTTTTTTTTGGAATTTTAAGTACATAAATGCTAACATGAAGGCAAATGCTTTGTTTTTGTTACCCAATAAAAGAACTTAATCGAATACTTCGGCTGTATCAACTTTTAGGATGTGCACTAGTGCAGTTCGCTCACACAGAGCGCAAATGCGGTTGCACTGCCACAGAATGCAATCAACAGTTTATGGACTCCGCTTCCAATGGCCTAGGTTTGCGGAACGAATGGTATTCGGTGTTTCCTTGTTGTTTCCTTATGAGCTACGTGTAGGGCTATTTATTTAACGTCCTATTCAGTTGGGTTTGAAGTTTGAACTGAAAAGTCGCACTTAATAGGGCTATTCGTTTAATTATCACGTCAACTTTACTATATTTCTACGCCTGCACTTGATTTTATACCTACGTTTTTAGGTTTCGTAGTCAAAATAGTAAAAAACGGGAGCATTCCAAATTTATTTAAATCCATTCAGTCGTTTTTGCGTCAAAAGAGTAACAAATAAAAGTAACCTATGTAAAGCATGCACGCACGCACGTACGCACGCTGACATGCACGCAAACACTTACAATATTTTGCATTTTTAATATTATTAAGAAGATTGACAAAAGCAATTAGAGTAGCGGACGGTAATTCCATTTAATAATGCCATAATCAAAGGTTTTGTTATTACGCAGCACCAAGACAGGTAGTTTCATTTAGCAAAATAATATAGGTATTGATGTCAAGTACAACATCGCAAGTATTCACGCTCATCCACCATTAAATATAAATCATTGCATTAAAAACAGGCTTTGAAATGTTTCAACAAACATGCCACTCTTCATTTAAGTAAGGTGAATAATTTTACCGAATTTCAATCAGTTCAACGTGTTGCTTGCTTGCTTGTTCAAGAATTAGTAAAAACACCTTTTTTTCAACGTACATAGGTACCTACTCACTTATGTCGTCAAGCCAAGTATTTTGTGTAAGTATACAATGTATGTACCTATAGGTATAATCATTTATGTTTTTGCGTGTCATATGACTAGTATGTATTTAACTGCAAAAGAATGCAGTCATGTGTGTAAAGGTCAATTGGTACAGCATGCTGACATTTAGCACCCTTAAAACGAATACATGATCATAAGTTTAAGCTGTCGATGTTAACTTGCACCTCGGTATTGTTGGCATTGTTTGACAGTGCCAGTAAGTTATATCAACAACTCATTAATCATTGCTAACACGACTATGCAGCAATAACAATGAATTATTAAATTCGGTTCCATGTCTTAATGTTTGAGAAAAAGTAGTATGTATTGCAGTATGTATTGTATGCACCTACCACCACTACTTCAAGTCCGATTCGAGAACAAGAATGGTAGCTAAATGAAATCTCGTTTTGCTACTTAATATTAATTTTCATTAAACATTAGTCACTAAAGACATATAAGATATCTTCCTGAGGGGATAAGCATCTAAGGAGTCAGAACCCTTTCCCCCGATATGTCATGTCCGATGTGATGAAGCAGAAGCGGTACAAAAAGTTTAGGGTGTACACTAGACCATTCTGGTGGGGTAGGCAAAACTTATGTTAATTTCTCAAATATAAGTATAAGACAGAAATCTGCGCTTCCAGCCTGTCTTTTTAAGTATTAACTACCAGCCTTTACCTGCATCTTCGATTCCGTAAACTATCCAACAGTTGAATTAAAATTCCAGAATATCGCATAAAATCCTGTGATAATTCAAAAAATTTATACCTATCGTAGGTAGTCTTCAGTTACGTTGTGCAACGAACGTCCACGCAAATTTTTGTCTCTAGATTAACCGTTTTATTTTTGGGATTTTACATGGATATTGTAGATGGGAATATAGGGATAAAAAGTAGCCTATGTGTTTTTTCAAACGTTTAACTATCTACAAACCAAAAATCATCCAAATGTCGTTCGTCGCATCGTTCTGGAGTGAAGTAACACGCATGCACGCACG
Organism: Choristoneura rosaceana; assembly: GCA_037349165.1. Taxonomy (NCBI): domain Eukaryota; kingdom Metazoa; phylum Arthropoda; class Insecta; order Lepidoptera; family Tortricidae; genus Choristoneura; species Choristoneura rosaceana. Next base: position 9,701,758 of record JAZBNJ010000026.1, read on the forward strand.
CACATACCTACTCACAAACTTTCGCATTTATAATATAAGTATTTAGGATAATCCGTATAAAAAAATAATAGCTAGATTGTGTACTAAATGACTCTAACAGTAGTAAGATAATATCTGAAACGTGGAATTTATCACTGGCTTCACTGGCTTCAAACACTTGAAATATATAAATACTATGCTGTCAAACTATTAATAAACCATCATCAAAAACAAATAAAAAGTGGCTAGACTGGCATTGAACGATGCTCCTCCCCGAGATCATTAAACGCGTTATTCATTAATTTTATTGTAAAAACTACCTATATTTATATGCTTCATCGTTTCTATTCAATATCAATAAAGAAGTTTTTTAAGCTTCTACAAACCTTGGTAATAGTGCAATCGTGACCTTAATTAGGTATTTTTTATTGCTGTTTATTATAATCTATCCTGTATCTGTGTATTAATGTTTTCCATAGTCTTCCTAATACCTATCTTAAGACACTTTATATTCGCGTGATTAATTTTCAAGGTACACATGAATGAATATAGAAAATACGATTTACTCGTAAAATAGTCATGATCCGTATCAATTGACCTCCACCAATACGTACGTTTTTTATCGTTAAACTTGATCTTTTTAATTTCGGTTAAATTTTATCTTAAGATATTGTTGGGTGTGTAGGTGCTTTTAGCTGCCTAAACAGGCCTAAAACGTTTACAAAAGAGCTTAAGTCTAAAAGGTTTTTAAGTCCGTAACTTACGCAAATAGAGGCTAGTGTTTTTTGTCCTTAACAATCTTGCCCTTCTTTTACCCTTTTCTCTTAAGCAAGTTTTTGCAGAGGTTCTTGTAATAATTTACTTTTTGTTGACAGTTCTAATTACGACGCGTGCGCGAATACAGCTGCCAAGCACCTGCACTTACTTATTGTGTCATGGACATTGAACTCTGATGACCTTTCCGCATCCCTACGATACTGAATGCTCATAAAACTATTTACCAAGGTTCGAGTAAACTTTGACGTGTTTCTCTTACATACTTAACTGCTTTATGTATTCATAACTCACTCGCTCTCTAGTTTTAGGTCAAGGATATTTGCGTGATATATTCTTGTTAGTAATTTGTTCTTGAGGAAGAGGTGGAGTTTGTAAAGTTTTCACGGTCAAGATCAAAACCTTCAGTTGTTAAGCATGTCTGCTTTCTTTATCAATTTGTTTTGATACTTGAGCTATTTTTAATTCTGGGTTAGCTGCCATTACGTATATTATTATGTTAAAAATTATACCTACATGTAAATATACTTAGTTGCGATAGATGGTAACTACCACACTTCACTACTAGTGTATGCAAGCTGTCAAGATTTTTGGATGCTTTGGTATAGTTTGTTGATGATTGATGGAAAAACTAAAAACAAAAGAATACTATAATTGCAGCTACAAAAAAAATGGTTAGACTCGGTCCTAATCAAGCCCGTAGACTCGCCCTGTGAAGGTAACTGGGTATGTATATTATGTTACGTTATGATATATCACCGTACCCTTTGCTCTTCGCTACGCAGCGAGACAGGTGGCATAATACAGGCTAAGGAGAGCAGGTGTCACCAGACCTTTCCACCGTATCCACTAAACTATGCATAAATGGAGGCTCCGTAATAATTAAATTCCTGAATATAAGCCAGTCCAACGCTATGTATATTTGTGGTTGCTAAAGCATAGTTATTCATACAGCATATATCAACAATGATTATTAAAGGAGAATATGCTTGATGTTTCAAGCACTAAATACTAGCTCCGCATGCCAGTTACTGAAAGGCTATAGAAATATAATTGGTATATTATTGACAAGAGCGGATCCACCATGGTGGCCATGTAGTGGGCATGATGGGCATGCCCACAACCCAAATAGACTAGTATAGTAACGAGACACTTCAAAAGTCGTTCATGAGTCATGATTGTTCATGAGCGAGTTTGTACTCCGATTCGCACTTTGCCGATTTTTGGGTGGCTGTTACTTAGCTGTGAACACAACCTTTTTTGAGGACTTTATCCGCGCCTGATTATTGAAAGAGATTTGTTGCCTGTACCTTTAATGAATTAATGCTGGCTGGTTATTACAATACTTTGAAATACCGAGAAACCAATTTTTTCAATGAGAAAGTAATCGCTACTGATACTTGATGAAACTACAGGAAATCTAGTGGATGTGAATAATAAAGAGTCTAATATTATACTTGATGAAACTACAGGAAATTTATTGCATGTAAACAATGATGAGTCAAAATTTATGCAAGAGGAAACTATTGGAGATGTAAATACGGATGCTGCAGAGGAAGAAAAGAAAACTCAATGTGGATCACAGTACATGGCAAGTTCCTTAATAAACCTCTCGGCAGTTGAAAGGAATGTGCACATAGTATCTAATAATTTGTTAATTGATTATTTGTCAATAAGAAAATGGCCAGGAAATATAGAACGGACAGGGAAAAGACAAATTGAACGACAACCATATGCTATAATAATAATATCGTCCTGTAGTAAACACATGTCCATTATTTTCTACATTCACTAGTTCCCCTAAAACAATATGGTCGATATCTCTTTACAGGTGATCACAATAAACATTCTAAGCAAGCAAGGTAGTAAAGTAGCAAGTTACTAAAGTTTTGCCCTACCGTTTTTCCTAAAAATACATACTAAGTTATTTTCCTTTTTCTGTACTGTGTTATTTATTAGTTACCATTTTGTTGTCGTCAGAATCCTTGTATTTATTGTAGCTCAACAACTTATTACTATGTTCCCAGCAGGGTTACTATGAAACCCGAAAGTCTTAGTTTGTGTCGTGCAGTCCCTCTGACACTTATACTATTTAATACGAGAGCGAGAGGGACGGTACGATACGAACTTCGAGTTTCTAGTTTCGTAGTAGTCCTGCTGCTTCGTAAAACTTCCACGAACTCCCAACATATTTTCTGTTCAGTTTTCCACGATTCTGGGAATGTTCTAGCACATGTTCGAAAATACACAATTCTACAAACAATAAGTAATAGGCGTCGTAGTGAATCACTTAAAATCACTTAGATTGACAGCTGAAAATGTTACCAGACATAGGGTTGCAATATGAAAAATAGAAAAGTCCTGAGAAAAATCCTGACATCACCCTAAAAGTCCTTCGTAAAATTTCTTGTCACATACTTAGAGGGGGGGGGGGGAGTCAGGCGATTTATAACACAGGAAAAAAATATCTTCATAGCAATACAATGTGACAAGGGGGAGAGGGGGAGGGCTAAAAATGGTCTAAATTGGTGTGACGTACTTTATGGATGGCCCTTTGACGTAGGTTGAAGAACGTACGCGGTGTACTGTATTGTGGATCTACGACCGATACTATTTTTTTTTCTCTGATGTCATTTCTAAAAATCCGGACACTTGTCAAGTCCGGACACAATCCTGACAAAAGGTCAAAAATCCGGACATGTCCGGACAAATCCTGACGTATGGCAACCCTAACCAGACATAGCAGAAAAAAAGACATAGGAATATGTCGATATAACCTTGTGTAGACGCGGAACGAAAATGTTTATCACTTTTGGGCTTTATTTCCATAGCTTTAGGCCTAAAAACGACGCATCTATTCATTGCGCGACTAGACTTAACACCAATCTGATTTAAATTGTATTCTATCAAGTATTTGTAGTCATACCTCTCGCACACACGGACTTCCCTATACCATACTTATATATACAATACTAGGACAAGATACCAAGAAATAATTTTATGCTATTGATGACATGACAATATGAAATGTCAACTAGACAAAAAGGCGGGCGGCGTCCTTACCGATGTTCAACATATTTTTTTCCAAATCTTTGAAATAAAATAATACTTTTATTATTATTTCGTACCTATTAAGTTTTTAAAATATCGATGTTAAGGTTTTGGTCATTGGTCGCGGGTGAGCGAAGAAATTCCTTTAGTTCATTGATATGGACCTCCGCAAAGTAACGCCTGGCCTGATTTAATTAATTAGTTAGTTGAGTTTTTTTTAATATCGATATGACATCACAGAAGGAGCGAGACGTATATAGGCTGGGATGGTGATGATGATTATATCACTGATGAAACTGTGGCAACATTTGTGTGTAATAAACTGTCAAGTTGGTTCGTCTAATTCTGCATTCGAATAAGGAGTACGATTTAGCAGGCGAATTTTATGAAATTTTTGGTTTTTGTCATTCATTTCCATCACGTTTTATGATGTAATTGTTTTGTTTTAATTACATTTGATTATTTTCAATTTTTAAATTTACAGTGCATCGGTGTAAACTGTAATACTGTAAATTTTCATTGCTTTATAAATAAATAAATGTATCAACGAACAGCGTATTGAGTAGAGTCTCTGACAAAAGGCGAACCGTTTGAGAAGTCAATACATTTAGCCATTTAGATAACGTAGCGAGGGAGTGTTTTCTTACTTAAAAACCTTTGAAATCTACCTTATTTAGTTTAAATAAACTAGGTTAGGTTTATTGGAAAATAATAAAATTCATTTCGTTGTACTTGTGCACTACGTGTTGTGCATGATAATTTTGTACTTTAATAAATATGTACTTATTGAGAAACAAGGATGACTTTCATTGTTGTTTTTAAAGAAGGAATATTACGCTATTTGAACATTTAATTTTTTATACCAAGGACCGTGCAAAGCGGTTTGTGGGGGGGGGGGGGAAGGGCGAAACGAAACAAATGATACTAGCATGAGATGTCAGATTGTAGGGTTTTTTGAGTAGGTAAACATTGATTGTTTTTAAGATAAATAGAGTCTGAAATTGTAAAACACTAACCAGGATAATGACTGTGCATTCTACATTATATCCGAAAGTAGTGGTGGATACAAGAACAACAAAATAAGTACATAATTTACGTAAGAAGTAATTCGTAGGTGATTGCACAAAACCCCATTTCGGTGACGAGCAGGTTAATTTTCAACTGAAAATTTTAATATAATTGCCGATACTGCCATAGTCCAGAATTATCTAATATCATTGAAATTAACAAGTACAATTCTGAAGAATTATTGGATTCAGAGAAAAAAGAGTTATAACAAACGATCATTCTGACAAACATTACATTAGGACTTTTAATAAGTATGCGAGCCGATATGGACCTGGTTTTAACAATAGGTATCATATCACACAAGGTAATTTCAATGTTATTTTTCTGAGATCTTATTTAAAAAAAGTTAAAAAGCTTGGTACAACCAGAACGTTAATATATTTGAGACTCGTCGGTATTTTTGGTTTTTATAAATATTCAAATGAGAAATAAAAAGAAAACCAATCTATTATTTCAAGTTCCAATTCCGAACGACATTAGCAAACTAATTTACAGAAGTGTACGTAAAACTAAATATTTAATTCATTACAGTTAAGTTTCACCGTACGTCGCTGCCGTTACGCGGCCGACAAGGCTCTTGCGCCGGGTTTTTCTGCAATTAGTCGGCGACTAGGGGCGGCGCCGGGTGAAACTGACCGTTGAGAATCAGTGCACCGTACAGAGTTGCTTGAACTAGACCGCAGATAGAGGCTCTAAAAATCCATGTACCTAAGTATTTAGGTATTAAGTACACACGCAAGGCGGTATTTTTAGTCACCGTTTAAAATATTAAATTGTTGAAATATTAAATGTCATTTAGAACATAAAAAATATGTTGCATTTCCTTTTTTTATTTTGCTATCAAAAAGATATTTTAAATAATTCAACGACAAAATACTGTTTAGACATGTTTTCTATCGATACCGAACCACATACGTATCAAATTTGGAAGATTATTCTTGGAACTCGTTTGTTTTTTACCTACTGGATATATTCGTACCAATTAACCTAACCTAAGCATCAAATTACTTCTTTTGTTACCTATTGACTATCACTTGATACTCGTAGGCACCAAACTACCCACATTATTTTCCTCATCATTATTCCGCACTGATTTACGTTATAGCCAGAAATACACTATAAGCTGTAGCTATAGCCTCATGCGCCGGGTTTCCCCACAATCCGCAATTAGTCGGCTAGGGGCGCCAGGGTGCTGGCCGTTGCTTACCGCACCGCACCGACCAATTAACAACAGGACCGCCGATATTGCTGATAGAAACCACGTTTGAAACCAATATCTTCGGGCAAATATTTTGTGAACAAATTACTTTGCTATTTCGCAACCTTTCGTGCAAAATAGCTACGTCTATGCGAGACATATGATTCTTCGAATATAGAATTAGCCAAAAGTTATGTTTTTGTGATAGGCTAGTTGGCGCCAGTATAGTGAGATTCGTTTAATAACTTTGAAATTTGTGTCTCATATGTGATTGGTTAAATAAAATAACTAAATGAGCCAATTGCAAGCAAGACAGTCACGTCAAACGGACCTCTCGATCATCTTGATATTTCACCTGTTAAGAAACTCTCATTTCTGTGTACTGTGACAATGTGAATCGAAACAGAAAAAAATTTGAAGCAGAAATTTTGATGAAACCTAAACACTTTATACAGGTGGGGTGTACAATCAAAAGGAAAAACAATAAAAAATATTCCGAATTAATTTTGAAACACCTTGTACAATTTCATTCAACAGCTATTTTAGTGTTGAAAGTACCAATGTTGCGTAATGGAATTCATAACACCCATATCGACGGGGGGCCTGTTTACAAAAACAATGAAAATTTAAATTGCCACAAGCCAAAAGTGAATCACCAATCATATGACGTATTTAACTCGTATGCAACGTTCAAGCAGTGAGTAAATGTCAGAAATAGAACAAAAATAAAGAGCAGGAATAACCATTGCAGCGCAGCAGAGTTTCAAGGGCACCGAAATGCGCTCGGTTATTCTCGCTTGGTTAAGTGTCTTTTGACTAGTGGCACGTAGGACAAAGCGTAGCATTTCGTTCGTTCCTTCGTTAAATTCATTTGTGAATTTCACGCTAGGACTGTTAAATGTGTTGTTGTAAAACACCGGTTGCTTCTCTCTTGCAATGCAGCTAGCAAAACAATTAAAACACTTTGTTATTATTTCTTTGATGTGCAATTAAAAATACCTATTCCTTATTTTTCCATCTTTTGTCCAGTCTTTGCTCCCTACTACTACTGCTACTACGACTACTTATTTTAAACTACTTATTATTATTTTACCCATATTTTATTTTGTGCATTAGTTTTAATAAGCTAAATTTATACTTACTACGTTTTGGTCAGAAAATAAAGTCTTTTATTATAATTATATTATTATATCAATTGTACATTTGTTCAACGAAATCTAAGATTTTTTTAAAATTAAATTGTTATGCATCTCCTGGCTATAAGAGCCAAGTGTCCCACCAACTGTACCACGGAGCTTCCAACCAACACTTTGTACCGCTATGATGCGATCACTGATAATTGGTATATAAGTGGGTATTTAATAATTCACAGCAGGTAACTTCCTTGGAATCGTGTTTTTTGCCGTCTTAAGCCCAACACGCCGCCCACGCCCGCCGTTGATTTAAAACACCGGTTCTTCTCTATTTACCTATTAATCTAAACATAGCTTTGACGCGGTCACACTGGCATCTCGAACAATATAAAATGGAGTACGTACTTTGATCACATGTGTTTACGTAACCTCAGCCTCATCAGATTGTTTGATTTCATCAGGTCCCACGCAGATAAAAGAACATAACATTGTTAAATGTTGTTATATCTGTGGGCACAAGCAGAATGAACGTTAGGTATGCATTACAAAAACGTCAAACACTCTTTTGTCCGGATGGGCACATAACTGCCATGATTGAGTAGTCAGCGTTATTTGTAATATAGTTTTCGTGACAATAAATCGTTATTGGAATTGCAATTGTTATGCATCGGCATAAACTTACCTATTTTTTAAAGTAACTTTTAATATTAAATGTAACCTTCCCACAATTTACCGCTTTCCAATTTAAAGTTTTCCCATAGTTTTAGTTACGTGATAAATTAATTAAGGTTAGTGTAGGATTAAAGTAAGTACCAAATTAAATGTAGTGCGAATCCGTGTTAACTCTGGTGATTAGCAATATTTTAATTATCATGCCCACTCGCACATTAGCTCTAACTTTTCTCAAATTACATTACAAAGTTAATTAGGTACTTTATTTTGACTATATTTACTTTAATACGGCAGTAGTAGTTCAAATAATCAGGTTTCCACCGCAACAACTGGATAATGAGTTTTACTTGTAGTCTTGTTCAGAGGATTAGCCGGAACCCGGACAAAGTGAACTTCCAGCACCTCCACCTTGCTGTTGTTAAATGCGACTGTGTACTTTATAAAAAAAACCTTTTACAAAGAAAACTGTTGAATAAATATAAATTAGGTTTACCTACTGAAACAATACCTAAATTCCGTGTAGGTACACATACAGTTCAGTCTTATTTCTCATCGGTATAATTTTATCAAAAGTTGCTTTTTGAATCTTTCTTCGCGTAATAAAATTGCTTTAATGTTAATAGTAGTAGAAAAAGACAGAATTACCTACTTAAGAATTAATCAATATTGTAGCCACAGAATTATATATATAAGTGCATTAAATACTCTAGATACAATGACCACTGCTGATTTTTTACGATAGTTGCAATTATATTGCCCATAAAAATGTGAACCCCCAAGGAGATCTATTGCTTTGATGAATCATAAAAATTACGCACTGTTTCTCCTTTCTAAGCTTCCCTGCTTCTTAAATGAAATTCGATTTAAAGGTATAATTCAAAGCGTCAACTAATATGACTACACTCGAGAGCAAAAGTATCGGGTCACTAAGATTTACTTCAATATCTTAAAAACGAATAAAGCTATCGTATTGAAATAAATTGAACCTTATACACAATTTAATGTTACTAAAATAAAATGCATAACATTTATTACTGATCATTTATTTTATTTTGTTTAAAACGACAAATTAAAAATGGCGTCAATTTGCTTGCAAAACCAAAACTGAAAATCTTTAAGATTTTATATTTACAAGTAGTTATAACGCAGTTTAGTACTTGGTATTATCCCCACGTGCTGTATGCACTGCTGCAATGTGATTCGGCATGCTGTACACCAAGTGTCTGAAACTGTTGGGGAATGTTCTCCCATTCCTCTACCAAAGCATGTTTCAAGTCACGAAGCGTAATTGAAGGAGGATCTCGCTGTCTCTCACGTCGTCCGAGCTCGTCCCAGGCGTGCTCGATCGGGTTAAGGTCGGGGCTACGTGCTGGCCACACCATGGGATGAATATTCACCTCATAAAGGTAGGTTTGCACTACACGAGCAGTGTGGGGACGGGCGTTATCGTGCATAAAGATAGCATTTTCACCGAGTCTTGTCATAAATGGACCGACGTGCTCGTTAAGGATTTCATCCACGTATCTTACACCATTAAGAGTAACGTTTTCGGTCAGTACTAGCTCTGTTCGGCTTTCCGCAGAAATTCCAGCCCACACGAGTAACGAACCACCACCGTATGCCACCTTTTCTTCAATACAGGCTTGCATAAATCTTTCTCCTGGTCTGCTGTATAACTTTGCCCTTCCGTCGTTTTTACATAGCATAAATTTTGATTCGTCCGAGACCATGACATTTGACCAAGTTTCAATCGTCCAACCTGAGTGTTCACGTGCATAAATTTGTCTTGCTATACGATGGTGCCGTTCCAGTTTCGGACCATTTGCGGGTCTAAATGGTTTCAAATTACCTTCAGAAAGTCACCGTCTTACAGTCCAAGCACTAGGGTTGCTTCCACCAAGCCCTAAAAAATGTTGAGTCAATGCTGTTCCCGTAAGAAATCGATTTCGCGGCATAGTGTTGACTAAATATCGATCTTCCCATTCCGTTGTACACCTGGGTCTGCCTGTTATTGATCTGCGTAGGTTCAAACCAGTGTCTAGGAACCGCTGGCGAACACGCTGGACTGTAGACAACGATACACCGACTATTCTTGCTGTTTCTTGCTGACTTGTCCCATTTTCCAGCAGCGTGACGATTCTCGTACATTCCTCGGGTGTGAGTGACATAATTACTACTTTGATAATGACTATTGGATACTTGGGAGACTTTTTATAAACACATTTTATGACAAAACAAAAACAAAAGCAAAGACAGTTGCGAAAATTAGAATTTCTAATTTGAGAAAAAAGCGATCATTTTGTTTATAACTTTTTTAATGGCATTACTTCACGTCAACCAATAAATTTTTATACGTGTAATGAAGGATTATTAAATTGTCTATAAGGTTCAATTTATTTCAATACGATAGCTTTATTCGTTTTCAAGATATTGAAGTAAATGTTAGTGACCCGAAACTTTTGCTCTCGAGTGTATTTAGTACGCAGCCATTAGGTATATTGAGTAGACATTTATTTGAGTATTTTGAGTTAAATTTCAACTAGATAGCTTAATTGAAAACTATTTCTAATTTAGTATGCAATAACTTCACTGCGTCGACTTGTCACTAACATGCGAGTTTTTATGTTTGCCGCGAGTGTGTAAATATCCATTAGGTTAAGGGAACTTACTAATGGCTCGGTAACATTAGGTGCCCGAGGTCATGTTACTTTATTCCTCCCTTAACTGACCAAAGTGTAACCAAGTATTAAAAGTAACACTCCCGAACTTGAAACTCATCATGAAACGAATACCACAAAGCTATTTAGGTACATTTTCATTATACAAATCGTTTTCGTAACGAATAATGGGAGCCGTGGAAATAATTTACTGAAACCATTTCATGTTTCATCAAAGAAAGTTATTCATGAACGCTTTGTTTTTAGAATTGAGATAGTTCGAAACGATTTGGGGATTTATAAAGCAATGAGAATTGGCGAGGAATATTAATTTATTAAATGAATACAGGCTTTAAAATGGAAGCCCGATATTAGATTAACAGCAATGAGTCAAGAAATAATTACTATTATGTATTGTAATACAATAGAATTAAACTGGAAATCACATTCCTCTTTATTGATTTTTAGTTAAGCTAGAAACACACTGATGGCGGAGGCGGAGCGGTCCGGCGCGTACGGTGCCCGTTGTAATATTCGAGCTAACATGAAAGAGGGCACACAGGCCATACCGCGGAGAAAATAAGCGTGTTGCTGTATTCTGTGTAGCCTCTTTCACGTAAGCTCGAATATTACAACTGGTGCCTCCTCCGCTCCGCGCCGCACAGCTCCGCCTCCATCGTCAGTGTGTTTCTAGTTTCTATAGCTATAGAGCTTGAAGGAGCAGCGCGGTTCTAAAATAAAGCGCGGGCGCAGACGGTCGGCCGGCGTCCGCGCATGAGATTAAATTTTATTTGCGGCGCCTCGTCTATAAAAAGCCGCGTGTGCGCACGTCTGGACGCCCGTCTCCTCCCTACTTTCTACAAAGAGACATTTCCAACGGAAATATCCGATATATTTATTCTGAACTTGACTGGTTAGCGACGGACGACAAACACTTATTTGTCGTTAAAAAATTCAATGAACTTGTCTTTTTTACGGTAGGTACATAACGGTAAAAGCTATGTTTCATAGTTAAGTTCAGGTAGATAGACATTTTCCAGTACCTACCAGAAATAGATACCTGCTTTAATGTCCTCTAACGCATTCATACTTGAAAGTATTTTTAAATAAAATTGTATTTACAGTTTGAGTCATATTTCGATGTATTTGAATAGTATTTACCTATCATCTGAGATGGTTAAAACGATACAATTTATTGAAGCCGTTAGGGCCCCAAAATAACGCAAAATAACCTAGGAACTCGTATTTAAAATGAGGAAGATAAGAACCTCCGAAACGCCAAATAAATTTGAGATGCTTGACGTCGCAAATTATTTGTAGGAACAACAAACTGCTAAAGGAAATTCACCGCTTCACGACGGGTTTTTTGGTGACGAAGAAGCATTTTGCGGTCTGTGTTTGTACAATTTATTTCGTGAAGCGCTGTTCGTGTTGCAAGTTCCCTAGAAACTCCAATTTGGTTCCACTTTAAGTTGAAATAAGAAAACAAGCAAACCTTAGTTAGGTACTTATAATTGCAAATTCTACGTCCTGACAAAAAATCGCCCTTGAAACGAAAGAGAAATCATTTTTTTGATATTATACCGGGTGTTCTATGTAACAGAAAGAATAAATTAAGTAGGTGTTGTACTTTATCAGTACTTAAACAGTTTTAACTTCAGCTATGTACTTATGTAAAATATTATTAATACCTACTAAATAATTTCCATTAAAACCAATAATTGCACTAACAATGCAATTCACGTAAAACAAAAAAAAAATGCGCGACGAAAATCCCAATGGATTTTAAAATCGCAACATGGTCGCGCAACTTTACAGTCAATTTTATGACTTTCTTTAGAATATTCTTATTTACTGTATTGTTTCTATAGCAATACCTGGTATGATTGTTATCGCATTTAGGCTCTAATGCCTCTTTATTACACAGGAACACAGGCAGCTTTGTGCAAATAGCTCTATCATAACCATTTTTAGTTTGAAATGTTGCAAAAATATGATTTCTTCCCCTCCGTGGCACGCAGTCGTGCCCGACGGCCCGCTCGGCGCCGCGGTCTAACCACAAGTTACAACTGCTGCATTACTCTGATGGAACCGAGACCGCACCCGCCTCACGGCTGCCACTCTACAACTTCACTTGAATATTACTTCCTCATTTTTCGCAAAGGAAACGAGACGACGCAGCTACTTGCGATAAGCTTGTTTTTTTGCTAACGAAATTGATATGATACAGAAAAATAATCAAGGAACTAAACTAATAAACTTAATTAACCGAGCGGTTACACAGTTACATTATTTTGCGTTCAAACTAATAACGAACAGTTTATATTAGGTACTGTTGCACTTAGTATGCAGGCTCGGTTGCACTTGGCGCCAATAGCACAAACGGACAAGTTAACGGGTACCATTGTTTTCGCGTACACTCAGTGTCTTGAAATTTCTCTATGTATGCACGAAGGGGTTAGGACTAGTCCGTTGCCCGTATTGGGTGAGAACGAGTTCTAGCGCTGTGTGCAAGCGGCATCAATGCTGCAATTTTATGGGGTGGGGCAAGACAGTGCGTGCTGGCGCCGTCTGGTCGCTCGGGTGACTCACAGGGCTCTCCGACTGCACTCCCCTTTCCCTGCACTAAAACATTTCACCCCATAATTGACGTCATTTGATGACCTGGTGACTGGTACAATTAAGTGTGAAATGTACATAAACATGCCAACCCCATTTCCGTGACCGACCAACAAAGTACTGTATTTAAAATGCGAACAAATAAAAGTGGCGCTTACATAGTTTAAAATACTAATGTGTTACGAACGTTTGATGATCCACATACCTAGTTCAGCTTTGAGCCGTAAAATGCTGGTAATAAAAAAATCATGAAACTTTCATGGCAAATATGAGCATTGAACTTACTTCTAGTTACAGAGTCATTTTATATATCTAGCTACTTTTATTTTATGTGTGTGGTGGAGCAGGCAGTATCTGTCATGAGCACTCGCGTGACATCCCCCCCTCCCCCGCCACGCCTCAGCACGCAAGCAAATTTAAATATTCCATTTACTTACTTCATATTCTATTCTGTGTCATCACAGTAACGATAAATTTCAATGGTAATTCTTTTCTTAAGGTTTAAGTTTTTGCAACTTCTAAGATGTTTTTAAGGGTTTTTATTTACAATGAAGAACTGATAAATTTAACATTATTAGTACTCCCAGTATTCCTCACTAACGATATCATTGTAGTTCTAAGCGGAGAACGCTGTTTATCGAGATTTAGTAAACGAAACTGATTCTGTAACTTTTGAAAACGAACATCCTTGCCACGTTATTTCCTTAGAGATGCAAAGCAATTTTCTGCAAGAGATAACCTCTCTAAACGGGTTTTTTTACACGTTTTATATGTTCGTAACATGGCAGATATGATAACGCTTGCTTTTTAGGAGTTTTTTCACCACAAACAACAAAATTGACCTGAATGTATACGTAAAAGATCTCTTTTTTTGTAACAAGTTCCCAACATTGATAAACCCATTCTAGATATAAATCGAATATTGATGCGAAGGTTGAATCAAATAAATATACAATTTTAAATGTACAAAAGTTTAATTTCATTGCTAACGAACCCAGCAACAAAGCTTCCATCGTGTATAAAAATAAAAAGTGTGAATGAACATTGGGCATCTGGCTTAATAAACCCCGGTGGATCCATTAAAGATCCGAGAGCCGATAAGTAGAGGCATAAAAGCCATTTATCCGACAGTCTGGATTTATGCAAACAGTCGCTTGTATCACCTTCATGAGAATTGAAAGGAATAAAACGTCCCAGTGATTGACAACAGTATTTCCTTTATTTATGGTAAAACACGGCTTCCGTCAGTTTCTTTATGTTGAGAAAACCTTAGGGTTATAACACCTGTAATGATTGCAGATTTTCAACGAATGTTGCAAAAATAATTGAATTCACGTAATAGTGAATTGACAACGTTTCATGTTGTAACGGTGGTTGTTAACCAATGGCTTGGGAGTTTAACTCGTTAACTCGGCAACTACGATTAAATGTTTATACCCGATAGATAGAATTGAATCAACAGCCAAAGATTTGAATACTAAATGCCTTATTTGGCCCAATCGGTGAATGAATTTGTGCAAATATTTAAACAACGTTGCGTTATGTTACTGTGAATAAACGATGTTATAAATGACGAATCAGAACAAAATTGAATAAAAAGAAATCAATTAAAAATCTAAGGTTTTAAAACTGATGTTGTTTAATTTGGATGACTATATTAAAATTAAACTAAAACAAAACTGTACAAAATCCACTATAATATCCCAGTTTTGTCTAACGATTTGCAAAGTGGGAAGCCGATGCTAGTTTTCCTGTAGAGATATAGATTTTGTGTTTGAACAACTTTTGCAAGTCCTGCAAGTGCCAACTACCAAGTTTTGCATGCAACCGTAAAGTTGCCTTAAACAAAACTGTTAGAGAAAATCTTGTCGACATTCAACACCTTAGGAAATGAATCGTTTTAAGTTACGCAACAAAAAATATATTATACTTATATATCACCATTTGCAATGGTAGCCATAACATTTAAACTATCCGGTAGAATAATTATTATCGTTACGGAAAGACGTGTAAAGATGCATAAAAACTAAAGACCAGTTTACCACTCTGTGATAAGTTCCGAAGAAATAAAAGGTTGTCGTTGTCTATAGAACTTATCTAACAGTAGTGTAATAGTTCTTAAATGTGGGTAAGAGCTACTTCATCAAGGATAGTGCAAAATTTGTACCTACTGTAAATCCACCTATATACCGCTTACTAAGACCGCTTATATATACCTATCGCGTTTCTATCATTGGTCGGTCTCAGTATCGAAATCTTTCCAAATACATTTTTAGAAACATTTTTATGAAATGATAAACGTACAAGTGCTTGTCACTGTCCTAATAGCTATCTTTAATTATATGTCAGTACCTGAGCGACCGAGCTCAGCTCGAGCTAAAACTCGATAATAAGCGTTTTCCTGGAGATAAGACCAAGCAAGTTCGATTCATCATCCCCAAGCAAGTTCGAGTCTGTTTATATAATTATTGATATATACCTTATGTATCCACAAAATGTC
The DNA here is from genome assembly GCA_037349165.1 of Choristoneura rosaceana. Taxonomy (NCBI): domain Eukaryota; kingdom Metazoa; phylum Arthropoda; class Insecta; order Lepidoptera; family Tortricidae; genus Choristoneura; species Choristoneura rosaceana. Next base: position 9,717,409 of record JAZBNJ010000026.1, read on the forward strand.
TGGATTCGGCTTAAATCTTCTACGAAAAACATTTTCAATCAACTCAAATTTCCTATGGATTTAAAACTCTATCTAAAAATGCATGACAGTATAAGAAAATAAAAACAAGCTGACGTTATCACGCTAGAAAAGATTTTCGTTAGCAAAGTATGTTATCCCTTTACTGGCATCGCGCTAGTTACAGCATGAACAAATTACGTCGACGCGAAATGGCTCGCAACGTTCCGTAACGCGGAACCATAAGGAAATTTATTGCGAAGAATCCCGACAGTAATCTCGTACGAGATAACATTAAGATATCACTTAGCCGGGGATCATGACATGTAACCCTATAACCGCCGAGTCGAGTCGAAAGCGAGATTAGCTGAATTAGAGCGGCCTGCGTACTACCCGCATCGCAACTGGCGTTCGACGGGTATTTCCCAGGAGGCAGGTAAATCACGCTTTTCATGGTAACGTCAGGTACAAACAGCTTGCCGCTGCTCGAATACTGACCGAATATTACCGCATTGTGCGATTACCTATCGAAATTACCGGCGGGATGGAAAAATTGAATTTATTATTCTTATTCGTGTGAACGCTTTGAAATATTTAGCTCGGCGGTTTTCCAAGAATTACTGGAACATTTATTGAATATATCTTGAAAAAATATATATTTTTACAAGTTTTTGTTTAACTTAGAATGTTTACATGTCAAACTTCACCCACTTTAGCAATAGACTTGATTTGAAATTTAGCATGGATAGTTTTACACAAAACTTTTTTAAATATTAGACTTAAATGTAACACACAACCTTATTGAGCACCCACCCTATTTATTTGAATTATTAAAATATAGAAAATGTCCAGAAAACCTGTGTAGAAAAACGATTAAGTGAAAACTTGAACAAATGAATTTTCTATGTAAAAATAAATTAAGTAATTTACGTAGGTATCGACACAATTTACTAGAGTCTAGGTGTGTGCGGCGATGCTAAGCCGAAGCGGTAAAATATTACCCTGTGTTCTGACGAAGGGTTGGTTCGGACACTTTAGGGTCGCTCCCTGAAGACGAGGTCGAAAGCGTATCACGAATATGTGCGTCACATCAGTGACCACTAACAGAATTACGAGCGACGTGCTTTAACGCTATTTTAACGATTATTAAGGACCCTCAGAGAGCCCACTAAAAGGTTGCGGGTAGTGGTCCAAATAAACTAGTTAGTCATTAAAACGACATTTCGATAAAAGGTCTCGTGCGGTTAACGTAGCAAAAAATTTGGTAAACCACATCAAATGTTTTAAATGTTGTTGGTATTTGCTTTTAAGGCCAGTTAGTTTAATTAAGACGATATTTTTTTTATACTTAACCATCTGTTCTGTTGCCCGCGACTTCGTCTGCGAAGAGGTCGTTTACAGCGCTGCTTTTGGAGTCCAGTGGCATACTTGTCTGCAACTACTAAAAGAATGCAGCAGCTGCAGATGCAGGTTAAAAACGCAAACTTTGTGTTCGAAATGAGGAATGCCGAAGAGAAAACGCGTGACTTTAGCACTAAATCAATGACTTAATTGTAAAATAGTATCTTAATGTAAAACAGTATCTTGTTAGTATTTGTTATATAATTGCTCAAGTTGTTATCACAACGTCCCTGAATAAATGTTAAATTGTGAAGCAGTCGTAACGTAAGGCAAAAGCCGTTTATTAAAATTAAACTCAGCCTGGCGTGGAACTAGGAAGATTAATGATCCAGTGAATACAGAGTTATGTAAAGAGCAAATGGAGTGCTCGTCGAGCCTCGTCCTGGCGTAGCTCCAAAATCACTTGTCTCTTTGCTCCGCTATCGTGATTACTTGTGATTCACGTGGATTAAGACGTGTTAAGCCAATGCGAGTGTCTTATGCTGCCACACTGTTGACGCGAGAAGCCTGATCTTTAATTGTTGTTTGATCAAAGGGAATTTAATCAGCCGTAACAATAGCTACTGCAGCAAATAAATAGAAAAGGGATGATCAAAATCGAATTTATTTATAACAAATACGCTCAAGTGGTTAGGGAACACTAACTAATAATTTTTCATGTGTCAACAGAAATATTGACAAAAATATTATACTTACTATGTAAACAAACACGATTCGGTAACAAAATCCCGTCTAAATGCGTTTTCATCACACAGAAAAGCCCATTTAAGTAATAGATAATTAATCCAGCCTTATAAAACACGAATCTACAAAGTTACGTACATCGAGGAAAAAGTAACCTTATGGGATAAGATTTTTCTTATTACCGAAATTAAAATTATTTGAATAGCAATACTAGACATTTAATACAGATTACGAAAGTCTACTGTCGTCGATAGACAGCTCGGGTTCACTGCGCGGTGCTTCGCAGTCCTCTGCGGTCGTTACGACGGGAGTAGGAGGCAACGAAAACACCTTCGAATAGTGGACTGTATTTATTTTTCCTGGTTCGTTAGTCGATTCGCGGTAGTAAATCGGAGTCCGGTTCGATATCGCGGTGGTCGGTCGGTAAGGCAGCAGTCGTAGGTCCGTTGGGAATAGCAGGGGTCGATTCGCTTCGCTGGTCGCTAGTCGCTGTTCTTCGCTGGAGACTTCGGAGAGAGGAGTGCTTCGAGTCGTGGTCCGCGTCGAACTGCCGTATCGCTGCGAGCGGCCCTGTATTTATACCCCGGCCGCCCGCTCGTGATTGGTTATAATTCCCCGATAATTCAGACGCTGTGATTGGTGGACCCAAATCACAAACGTACTAAATTATCGGGGAATTTTCACTATCGCTACCGGGGTATTTCGCGTTTATTTATTTATCGCTTATAATTTTTCCTAATCAACTATATACATTTCGCTTTTAGACTTATTATAAACTATTTACAATGATTCTTAACCTAATTAACCTACTTATTATATTTACAGATGTATTTTAATTTACAATTTTTTTAAAAATTCGTTCGTTCGTTGTATTTATGTGGCTGTCCGTAACAATTCTCCCCCCGCCGGATCCGCAGGGGAGGCTTCGTCCTTAGTCGGGAGGACAGCCAGTCGAGTTGTAGGGCGCCGGAACACTCCTCCCTTGGTGCGTACGTCCGCGCTCCGGATGCCGCCGTCAGGTCCAGGGAAGACTGCTTCCACGACGCCTCGAGGCCACACATTTCGTGGCAGGTTGGAGTCGACGACGATGACAACGTCGCCGACTTGCAGTGGTCGCTCGCCCCCGCTCGGAGATTTACGGGGGGCGAGAGTCGGCAGATACTCCCGAACCCAGCGGGCCCAGAAGTGGTTGGCCAGCGCTTGGCTGGCACGCCAGGCTCTCCGATCAGCTTCGTCGCATGTGCCGGTAGGAGGGGCGCCTGCCGGGCCGCCGAGCAAAAAGTGGCTCGGCGTAAGCGCTTCCTCGTCGCCGGGGTCGACCGACACGTGTGTCAGCGGTCGTGCGTTGACGGTCTGTTCCGCCTCCGCCAACAGTGTCACGAGCACCTCTTCCTTTGGTGCCCGTGAGAAGAGTGTGGCGGTCAGTGCGGTCTTGACCGACCGCACCAACCTCTCCCAGGCTCCCCCCTGGTTAGGAGCTCCAGGGGGGATGAACCGCCATTCCATGCGGTGTCGAAGTCCGATGTCGCGGAGCTCGGGCAGCCACTCCTCGTAGGCGGCGCGAAGCTCCGTGTCGGCCCCGCGGAAGCATGTACCATTGTCACTATACATGACGCGGGGCCAACCTCGTCGAGCCGCCATGCGCCGCAGCGCCATGATGGCGGAGTCCGTCGATAGGCTCGCGACGATTTCTAGGTGGACGGCGCGTGTCGTTAGGCAGGTAAATAGCGCTACCCAACGCTTTTCGTGGCGCCGCCCAATCGTGACCGTCAGCGGGCCGAAGTAGTCCACCCCACAATTGGTGAAGGGCCGGCTGTAGGGGTCGATGCGGGCTCGCGGCAGGTCGCCCATCGCTGGTGGGCGCGGAGTCGATCGCCGCACAGCACATGTGCGGCAGGCGCGCGCCACCTTCTTGACAGTGGGGCGAAGGTGCAGCACCCACAGTCGCTGTCGCAGGTCGTTGACCACCCGTTCGTTCGACGAGTGATGAGCGTCGCGGTGCGCCTTTTCGATTAGGAGGCGCACGAACGGGTGGCGGCCGTTTAGGATTACCGGCCTCTTCGTCGCGTCCGGCACCGGTGCGGCATTTATGCGGCCGTGCAGCCGGAGCAGGCCGTCCTCGAGGACGGGGTCGAGGTGGAAGAGACTGCTCTTCTTTGGCAGCCTCCCCCCGTTTCGCAATATATTTACTTCTTCGGTGAAGTCATCCGCCTGGCATTGACGGAGCCAGAGGTGTTCCGCTCGTTCCAAGTGCCGCACACCTAATTCACTATTCTTATCGCGGCACTTGTCAATAAAAAGTAACACTCGCGCTGTTGTATTGATTAATTTTTCAAATTTCGAAAATCGCGTAATGTCCGGTAACACACTCGCACTTGTGTCTTTCACTTTTTGGATTGTGTTCGTACTCGCGTTCGCACTGATATTATAAATTTCGCTGACGGTTTCCTGCGGCCATTGATCTTCCGGTAGCCGCAGGAAGTTAGGTCCGGTGAACCACCGGTCGGTGGCGGATATTTGGCGGGCACTGTCCGCCCGCGTCGCGTCGTCCGCTGGGTTGGCTGCTGTCGGTACCCACCGCCATTGTTCGGGGCGGGTGAGTTCGGCGATCTCTCCTAGACGATGCGCCACAAAAGGCGTGTAGCGCTTTGCGTCGTTACGGATCCACGCTAGGACAGTACGTGAATCCGTCCACAGAACGACGCGCTCGATTGTCAGTCGCTGTTCGGCAACAATGGTGGCCGCCAGACGGGCTCCAATGAGGGCCGCTTGAAGCTCCATCCGGGGCACGCTTTGTTGCCTCAATGGGGCCACCTTCGCCTTCCCCGCCACCAGAGCCACCGTCACGGTTCCGGATGCGTCGGTCGTCCGGAGGTAGATGGCCGTGGCGTAGGCGCTCTCACTCGCGTCGGTGAAGGCGTGTAGCTCGTGTCGGCCCGTCGCGTAGCACCGCTCCAGCTGCAGTGCCGCTACGGCGGCTAGACCACCAGCCCACTCGATGAAGGCACCGCCGTCCTCCTGGTCTAGCGGCTCGTCCCATGGCGTCTGTTTGCGCCACGTCTGCTGGAGGGTCACCTTGGCGGTGATCGTGTAGGGCGACAGGAGCCCGAGCGGGTCATAGATCGACATGACCGCGCTCAGGGCCTCCCTCTTCGTTGGTGTGCGCGTCCCCTCGCGCACCTCCTTCGGCACCCGGTTCATCGCAGTGTTGAACCCGAGTGTGTCGCTTCTTGGGTCCCAGATGAGCCCCAGGATCTTCGGCCCCTCGTTAGGGCCTAGTGTTGCGGGCGCTGTTGCCCGCAGTTCAGGTTCGATTCTTCGCTCGAGTTTCGGAGAGTTAGTATTCCACCCGCGCAACTCGAAGCCGGCTCGCGAGTGGACTTCGTCGACGGCCGTCGCTACGTCCACGGCCTCTTCTTCCGTCGCGTAGCTGTCCACTAGGTCGTCCATGTAGTGGCTCGATGTAATTGCGTATAGCGCCTGCGGGAATTCCGCCGCGTGGCGCTCGGCGTTGTGGCTGCGCACGCTGTGCGCCAGGAAAGGGGAGCTCGCTGCTCCGAAGATCATCGAGGTCATCTTCATTATTTTGGGTTCACTTTCGCCCGGCTCCCTCCATAGGAACAGCTGCGCCGGGCGATCTTCGGGTCGAATCTTCACTCGTAGGAACATCTCTTTTATGTCTGCTGTTACTGCATAGCGGCCCTCCCGGAACCGTAGTAGAATGCCCGGGAGGGACTTTAGCAGGTCGGGCCCCTCCAGCAAGAAATCATTAAGGCAGCGGCCTTGGCTGCGGCTCGCTGCGTCGAAAACCAGGCGGAGCTTCCCTGGTTTGTTCGGGTTCCGCACAGCAAAGTGGGGTAGCACCCAGGCGCGCGGGTGGCGCGCATCTGCTTCGGTGGCGGGCTCTGCGTAGCCCTTCGCTAGCAGGTTGGCGACCTGTGCCGCATATTCTTGCGCGAAGACTGGGTCGCGACGCATCTTGCGCTCGATGCCTTTGAAGCGCTGTAGCGCTGTCGCGTAACTTGCCGGTGTTCGCACCTCGTCCGTTATCCACGGCAGACCAACTTCATAATGGTCGCCGTGGAATTTCACCGTCGCTTCAAAGATCTGTTTTGCGCGTTCCTCCGCTGGCCGGGGTTTCGTGGCCAGCGACACGCCCAGCGCGTCGATGGCGAAATGTTTCTTGATGAGTTCGTCGGTGGCGTTGTCGCGTAAATTGTACACGTAGAGCACGTCTTCCGTTGTGCCGCTCGCTCGAATGGCCCGGGGCACTGAGCCGTAAATGACCCAGCCCAATGCCGTCCGGACCGCCGCTGGTTGCCGTTGCTTGCCCGTCCGTGTCTCGTGGACGAGCATCAAGTGCCAATTATCCGCGCCAATGAGAAGTCGCGGAGTGGCATCTTCGTAGCAGGCATCGTTCAGCCCACTCAGGTGACGGTAACGGGTGACCTCCTGACCCAGTTGCTGAGTGTGGATCCGGAGGTTCTCCACGGTGCGGGCGGCGATCTTGTAAGCCTCACCGCGGCCCTGCACCGTGATGTTGACACGTCGACTGTTCGGCAGCTCGGTGTTGCTGGCGATGCCTCTCATTTGCATAGGCACCGCCGGTCCCGTGGCTCCGATCGTTCGCGCCAGTTCTTCGTCGATGAGTGTCACCGTCGACCCGTCATCCAGCAGTGCGAAGGTGTCGACGGTGCCGCTGGGTCCGCTGACGCGGACTCGGCACATCTTCAGCAGGACCGGTGCCTTGTCGTCTTCGCTGCTGACTGTAGTCACCGTCTGCTTCTCGGGGATCGGCGCCGGCCCAGGAGTGGGCTGAGACGCCGATATCGTCGGGGAATGCGGGGCTTGCCCGCGGGAAGGCGTCCGCTCGCGTCTCGGTTCGGGGTGGCGCGGCACTTTTGCCGCGCTCGCATGCAGCAATGGATGGTGCACATGCCGGCACCCGTCGACTTCGCAGGTGCGGGCTCGGCAGGTTTCGCGTCGGTGCTGCTGGTCCATGCAGCGGAAGCACACGCGGTTGTCGCGTGCCCACTGCCAGCGATCGTTGACCTCCATATTGGTGATGCGCTTGCATCTCGTGGTGGGGTGACCGCCCCCACAGCAGAGGCATCGGCGCGCGTCATCGCCCTCGGTGGCGTAGACGGGCGCTCGCGGCGCGGGCCGAGGGGTGGGGCCGCGCATCGGCGTCGGACGGGGTGCTGGCCTGGCAGCGTCCCTCCGGAATGTCGGCGTAGTGGCGGCGGCGGCTGCCGTTGCTTCCGTCGTCGTGTAGGAGAAGCGCAGGGCGCGGTCGGCCTCGCGCATGAGGAACCGCGATAGCAGGATGATCTGCGGCTCCATGGTCATCTGCTCCGATGCGAAGTCCCCGAAGCGTGACCGTAGATGTGGGCTGAGCTTCTCCATCACGTCGCGTACCAGCAGGGGGCTGGCGAGGTAACCGTACTGGTCGATTGACGATAGCACGCTAACGACGTTTTGCAATTTAATTGCAAATGCGTTAATGTCGGTGGCAGTCGATCCCAAGCGCGGCAGTTTCTTCAGGTCATCGAGTGCTTTGGCAGCCAGAATCTCGGGGCGGCCAAAGCATTGTCGCAGCGTTGTCATCACTGCTTCAGGGTTGGCCGAGGTGTGGAGCAGCGCCTCCACGGCTTCGCGCGCAGTGCCGCGCAAACAGGAACGCAGCCGCGCCATATTTTCGTGCGGCGTGAAATTATATGCGCGCGTTGATTCGGCGTAGGCTGCTTGGAACGGCAACCATTCGCCCGCCGCACCGGAGAAAGCAGGCAACTCGTAGACCTGCCTCGGCGGCGGGCGCACTCGCGACATCTTCTCGAGGGCCTCGGCGAGCTTCTCGATCCCGCGTTGTCCGCTTGCACTCCGTTCGCGAGCGGGTGTAGGTGGCGGCGAATTACGCCGCTTCGGTTCGAACGGGGGCGGCGGTGAGCGCCGCCGTGACTCGTGCTTCAGTGGTGGTGGCGTTTGTTGATTCGCCACGGTGCTGCGGAGCCAGTTATCCACCTTCGCGTGTGGTGCAATAACGCTTCCGGCTTGTGACTCCGCTTCTATGCTGGCCAGCTTCTGGCGTAGCTTGGCCTTCACCCGCTCCTTCTGCAGCTCCAGCTCTTGTTGCTTAATACGTAGGAGCTCCTCCTCGGCTTCCTCTTCAGCAAGCCGGATACGGATCGCCGTCGCATTTGATGCATGCGAAGGCGCCGGCGATCTCGCACCGGTTCGCATCACCGCCGGTTCTTCGTGGAAGGCGACGGCTCGCTGTTGTCGTTGCTGGTTGGCAGCCCAGTCCTATGAGTGAGGGAAGTAGTCGCTGGCTTCAGGCTGCGGGTTGTGTTGCACGCCCGCTGCCCCCCCACTGCTTCGCAGTTGCGCCCTATCGGCGGCGCGGCCGGGCTGCACGCCCAGCTCCCCCCCTCTGTTGTGGAGTTGCGCCCTATCGGCGGCGCGGCCGGGCTGCACGCCCAGCTCCCCCCCTCGGTCGCTGAGTTGCGCCCTATCGGGGAAGTGGCCGGATTGCACGCCCAGCGCCCCCTCTCGGTCGCAGAAGAGTGCTTCATCGGGAATGCGGCCGGGCTGCGCGCCCGGCTCCCCCCGATGGCCGCTGAAATAGTCGTCCTCGGTCGCACGGGGAGGCAGCATGCCCACGGCTCCCTCATCGGCTCGGCTGAGCGGGGGAAAATACACAGCGTCGCGATGTGTAGCTGTGATCGCGAGGTCACGCGGCGGCTCGCGTGACGTCACTCGCGGATCGGCGCGAGGTAATACCGCGGGCGAAGCGGCGTCGCGGCGGACGATTCGATCCAACTGCCGCTGCCAGATGTCGTCAGCGGTGGCCGTGGTAGCAGCAGCGGCGGTCGTCGTTGGAACTCGTTCGGCGGTGGGTTGTTCCTCGGGCGTCGGGGTGTGGCGGCGCTCTTCGCGGTCGCCCTGAGAACGCGTCACCACCATTGTTGTCGTGGGTCTTGAGTAATCCGGTTCGAAGGACCAAACACTGTCGTCGATAGACAGCTCGGGTTCACTGCGCGGTGCTTCGCAGTCCTCTGCGGTCGTTACGACGGGAGTAGGAGGCAACGAAAACACCTTCGAATAGTGGACTGTATTTATTTTTCCTGGTTCGTTAGTCGATTCGCGGTAGTAAATCGGAGTCCGGTTCGATATCGCGGTGGTCGGTCGGTAAGGCAGCAGTCGTAGGTCCGTTGGGAATAGCAGGGGTCGATTCGCTTCGCTGGTCGCTAGTCGCTGTTCTTCGCTGGAGACTTCGGAGAGAGGAGTGCTTCGAGTCGTGGTCCGCGTCGAACTGCCGTATCGCTGCGAGCGGCCCTGTATTTATACCCCGGCCGCCCGCTCGTGATTGGTTATAATTCCCCGATAATTCAGACGCTGTGATTGGTGGACCCAAATCACAAACGTACTAAATTATCGGGGAATTTTCACTATCGCTACCGGGGTATTTCGCGTTTATTTATTTATCGCTTATAATTTTTCCTAATCAACTATATACATTTCGCTTTTAGACTTATTATAAACTATTTACAATGATTCTTAACCTAATTAACCTACTTATTATATTTACAGATGTATTTTAATTTACAATTTTTTTAAAAATTCGTTCGTTCGTTGTATTTATGTGGCTGTCCGTAACATCTACATTGTCTTTGAATTGTACCTAGTATATAAACGACGATGTATAACGTCGTACTTATAGTCGTGATGATAAGGAAAGCTTTCCTATCTTTTACTTTTGTGTAAGACTTGTAATTTTTCCGTTTTATTTAGTCTTTATTTTAATTAGTTTTTGGTAATTTAAATCTTTTGTTGCTACCTCAATACTTCTACTCGTATCGTTTGCATTTAGATGTAATGAAATTATATTTTGTTTTATTTTGTGTGTATAGGTAATGTCCTTATTATAATAAAAATGTTTTGTTACAGGCAACAATTTTGCGAGGGATTAACCGCAACAGAACAATTGTAAGTACGAAATCAGTTGTAGTACATATCAGTGGCGAAGCGTCCATAAAACCCTATTCCCACTGGCTTTCCTAATATTTATATATTAGGACCACAGGACATGCATGATTTAGATGGACGGACAGACGACGAAGACATAGGAAGGGAGCGCAGGGCCCTCGCGGTGCGGTGTAATATGCTCGCGCGTAGGTTCTCGCGCTGTTCGAACGCTGTAAAAGTGACTTTGTTCAAAGCATTTTGCCAATGCTTATACACTTGTCAGTTGTGGACAAAATACACTAAGCGTGCGATTAGCGCGCTGCGCGTGCAGTATAACGATGCTTTCCGCATACTGCTCAGGCTCCCGCGCTTTTGCAGCGCCAAGAGCATGTTTGCGGACGCGAGAGTGCCAGACTTCTTTGCAATACTGCGTTCTAGATCTGCCTCCTTCCTAGATCGTCTGAGCGGTACCAAGAATGAGATTTTGAGACTGGTGTATGACGATCTCAACGAGGGATTTAAGAGACATTGGGCTATCGTGCATCGATCCGAAAATAGGAGCGTCACATGACAGGATGTGGATGTCGAGCTGGACCCTGTATATTATTTATACAGGTATTTTATTTTTACTGTGTTCTTTTTATTTTTATTTTATTTTATTGTAGTCTTACATTTACGATGTATTGGGTTATACCTGAATAAAGAAATTATTATTATTATTATTATTATTATTTATGAAAGATGTAAGCGATTTTTGCTTCAGCTTTACCACAGAAATATCTGACGCCACGCCACTGGTACATAATAGATTAGCGGACTTGTGAAAAGAGCCACGATATCAATTCACGTTTGTGTGTTTTAAAATTGAATATAGCTTTAAGTGTACTTAAAAGTTTCACTAAGCACAAGGAATTTATTTTACTGCTAACTATACCAGCGCAGCCGCCTTGCACTCGCTACAGTTTCATGCTCCGCGTTACATTACAATAAAATCCAAGTACAAAGTAAATATCTTTGTAGTCCCAAACCAGGCAGCACTAGTTTACTGCATTCCAATAGCTAGCTAAACTAGGATCCCAGTTGTTAGTTAGAACGACAATTCCAGCGTCGGGTCGGAGTGTTGACATTGGTCTCGACTCGCAAACAGCCGGGACCAAAATACAAGACAAGCGTAGACTTACTTATGCCTCGAATGCTATTAACCGTAATGAACGAGTACGTGTCTTCGCTGCAATCCTCAAGTATTCCCACGGGACGGAAGAAGTGAGGCAAAGAAAACGTCGGTGGCAAAGAGCCGACGTGTAATTCACAATACACTTGCTGCGAGACAAGTTGGTTAGAGTTCGCGAGCTTCAAGTTATATTGTTCCCGACGGAGCGGAGCAAATAGGAAACGAGCAATAAAAATAGTTCCAAGCATCCGTCGGCCGGGGACGAATTCCGACCAAAATTACGTGAGCAAATTAGACATTCCGGGACATTGCGCTGGAATAATTGAGACCCCCGCAGGCTCGTTGGCGGGAAGAATGCGCGCTGCACGCCGCGCATCGGGCTCCCAAGCCCACTGCAATTAGGGTTGCCATATCTCAGGATTTGTGATAAGATATCAGCTCAGTTAATCAAATCTTATTAACAAGAAAATAATTTCCTGTATACATTTAGGGCCTATGTAAAAATCAACTTTAGTCACTTTAATCGCAGAAGTAAACTCATTATCGAGAATTGAAATCCTCATAGACGTATTCGTGAGTAACGGTTCGTTACTTCAAATCAGATGAAGTACTCGTTACTCGGTAACGAATACAAACGGTTTGCACAGGCCTATAACCTATGGCACTTTGGAATAATCTAGCATTCTAATAGTGAACGAATTTTTTAAATCGGTCCAGTGGTTTTGAGTTTATTCTTAACAAACATCCAAAAATCCAAAGTTTTCCTCTTTATAATATTAGTATAGAAGTATAGATATATTTAGATCTGACTTTTTGGATAGTATATTATTACGTTTGAGCGAAAAATCTGAAACTGAGTTAAGTTATGAGAATTTTTTAAAGGGAAATCAGGCTTTTTTCTCCCGACCACAGAATAGATAATAGTACTCCGGACTTTAAAATTTGTCACCTGGTAACCCTAAGTGCAATTGCGCGGCCATTCCACATATCGAGGTCCTCATTACGGGATACCTAGGAATCCTAGACGTCTTTATGCTCCGGATTAAGTAGTACCTAAATGATAGGTATCAATTTTACGGGCTCAAGCTTGTCAAATAATTGAACGACTACTATAAATATGTTATAACTAAAATGACCTCCGATGTAAGTTTTTATTCACGTAATATTATTTATTGCAAAATAAGTATCTATCAACTGAATACAAATATCTTATTAAACCACAATTAATGATTATTTGAAAAATATTAACATTTAATTATTGATTTACATATACATCGCTTGATTGTCCGATAATGAATTCTGAAACAATTAATTTTGTATTACACTCCAGCAGAGGCTTGCTGGATTGCTGTTTACACCACAGTTTGAATTGATATTGGAGCCGGTTTACGGCTATAATCGAATAAAAATACAATTCACATCATCGAGATGAAGCAGTCAGTATTTTAACGAAAACCAGTCGCGTTTAGTGCCTCTAACAGTACATTATGTTTTATAACATAATGCCATTAAACTGAATAAACAACCTGTTTAATATATATAGTTTTATGTAAATGTGTTTTTGGAACATTAAACCAGTATATCTTTGTAATTTATGCAATTACTTCGAGCGAAACATTATTATTGTTGTAGACTCGAACTCAAAAGAGACGGAGGTTCTATTTTTACAAGCATTAACATATGTATTTAAAAAGAAATTATTCTTTACATAATTTTATAAATGCATGTTACATACATTTATATTTATGTTCCTTCGATTTTACTGAAACCTTCACACATTTACTTTTTCTCCACAATTGGTTTCGAAGAATGATGGAATTAACGATAGTCGGCCTCTGTCATTCTCTAAATCATCCAAAAACAATCCCTTTTGAATTCCTTTTTTTAACAGATTCCAAAGACCTCCCATTTTATTTTTTTTCTTTTTAATGTTTTTTATTCATAGAATAGTGTAAAAGGTAGATTAAGTACAATAAAAAAAAAACTAAAAAATGTTCAAATACATATAGGCAGAAATAATACTAAATATTACAAACTAAATTAAAAGTATATCAAAAACTAAACTATATCTAAAAAAAAGGCCCCTGCGGCATTGTGCCGAAGATGCTGGCAGCATTCCCTCGTTGAATCGCTAGGCTAAACCACATTAAAATTAAATAAGCTACAACTGTAATAAATTTAAAAATGGACCCTGCGGCAGGGTACCAATAATGCTGGCAGCATTTCCCCATTCTCTTAGTATTTGCAGTAAAGATAGAAAGAAGTTTGTATCGTTCTGTTGTCGCAGGTTAAACGTACATCACAACTGTGTGCAAGTACCATCAGTCTTGTCAAGGAGCTGAGCATTAGAGGAGAATTCTCGCAAAGCCCCGTGGAAAGCGGTAATATAAAAGGATTGGTGGCAATTCATATGTGTTTAGTCAACCGACTGCGGTTTCATCCCCTGGCTATTTTTAGACTAGTTTAAGCCGGATGTTGGCTGTTTGAAATATCAACGTTGCATATAAAATGTTCATCTACATTCTATTTATATAAAAAAACGGTTTTTTTAAAATCATGTTTGCAAACGCAAACGTTTTTTTTCGTACTCTTACTCGGTTTAGGTAATCGCGCAACTCTGTAGTAAAGTTGTTCTACAAAACGAGTTCAAATCAAAGCATAGGCATTTTAACTACTCAGTCGCAGCTGCGCAGACTTGATTTTATTAAAAATCCGTAAGAAATTAACGGGATTGGGCTGGAGTAGCACTTACGTGGACTAATACGCGGTTACGTGGTTAATATGGGGATTTTACACACGTCACCAATTTTATATTTAACTAGTTAGATTACTTAAAGGCACAAGTATTATTATACTAGTGGAATATTTAGTTAGTATTCTTTGCTAGTGGCAGCCGTGGTATCGTAGTTTTAACCGTTTTGCCTCTCAAGCAGAGGTCTCAAGCCGTACTGGACGCGCGTGCGAACTACGCCACAAGCACAAGCTCTTACAGGCCTGAGGTCTATATAGGTCTAGGCGACGTATATAGCCCGATATGATGATAATTATCCCACTAATATAATAAATGCGAAAGTTTGTAAGTCTATTTGTTTGTTTGTTTGCTACCTCATCACGTCTAAACAACTGAACCGATTTAGATGAGATTCGTTATATAGATAGTTCGAGTGCCAGGGTTGGACATGGTTAGGATAGTTTTTATCCCAGCAAATTGCATATTTCCCATGGGATAGCGATAAACAAATTCTACGTGGACGGAATCGCGGGCCACAAATAACGGTAATGTGTAATTTATCCCACTAAATAGTAAATAGGAATTATAAAATCTAAAACCGTATTTTGCAAAGGAAGATAAAATGGCCACGTCTTGGGCTGAAAGAATATCCTCCTTGTTAAAGTTAAAAAATATCATTTTTTATTAGTGGAGACGGGACCGAGCCGAGCACCCGACACGCATGATCGGCCTTAACGAACTAGCCGCGCCGGCCCCTGCGCCTAACATCAATAACAATCCTTGGAGATCCGCACAATCTCTCTTTCTTCATGGTTTACATGGTTTTGGTGATTTTCTCTTATATTATTACATTGCAAAAGTATTAGGTTAGGGGGGGTTAGGTTGCTCACATATGACTTCTGATATGCTAGGTCTATGCAACACAGGGAGCATTCGAGTATTACGTAACGCAATACGGAGGAAGGGGGGTCTTGTAAAAAGTTACGATGCATTACCATTTTTTGTAACAAATACAAACTATAATGTTCTCAAAAGTGGGGAATTCGCATCATCAGTTGTTGTTCTTGGCCTATAAATGTGAAGCGGCTAAAGAAAAGCTAAAAAAAATTAAATGGTATTTAGGTGTTACGTAACATTTAGGAACGGATGGGAGTACAGAAAAATGTTACGGTGCGTTACAAGAGGGATGGGGCGTCAGAAATCTCTTCGAAAAATTGCGTTACGTATTTCTTGAACGCCCCCAGACATGCATGCGTGCATGTAACTCCTCCACATCCGCACTGTTTCGAGCACACACAAACGTTTCGATCTCAAGCAAAGTTCATCATCAACATCTGTATAGCATGGTGAATGGGGGTGTTGCTCTGCTGATGAATTCTGGTTGAGTCAGCATAGTGTGATGGTATATAGTGATGGTTGAATTTGTGCGAATTCTATGTACTTATTCTTACAGTGTGGAGGTGGAGGAGCTTCAGGAACAACATTTGTTGCATAGACGTAACTATAATAAGGTCGCGGGTGAGCAAAGTAATTGTTTACTTATTTATTTGCTGACTTCTTCGCATTTTATTGAAAAAGTCTTTTTCTTCACAAAACAACTAAAATTCCGTTCAAAAAAATATGGTTACTATAACAGTATAAGTAGCATGATCCACTTGTTAGTAATATAATAATAAAAAGATATATTAAAAATAATAATTGATATCGTTAAAAGAAATAAACAGTTTAAATTAAAAAAAATATATTGTTATCATGCTTAAAATTATACAAATTACTTAGCTTAAAAAGTAACTTTCTTTAATCCATTTCATATGCTTGAAACTTGATCGTTTTGCACCTCAATCGGGAAAAGGTGTGTGATGGGTTAAAAATAAACATGCCACGCGCAGGACAGGTGGCGGACCCGTTTTTTAGCTATCGCCCGCCACACGGAATAAATAATTATCTAGAGGGGTCAATTTTAATTTTATTCGCTAAAATCTTGATATCTTGCTTCGCTTGAGACAGTCCGATGGCGTTTTGACAAAAATGTCCATCTTAGGTTATGGCGCTTAGTGTTACACGACATTAGTTTTTTTTCAACACACCTGCTCGTAAAGTAGGTCTTATTACAGCGTATTTACACTGATAATGCAGAATATTACCCATGCCGTGCCTTTTACATTACATTATCGCACTAGTGCCTTTTCATTACATATCTTTTTAAATATTAGCAAGAAGTATTAATGTTTCGAAAACAGCTAAGTAGTTATTTGCGTAAATATAAAATTCAATTCAAAATGTGATAAATAATTAAAGAATTTCATGAAACTGCTTGTTAGCTTGTTGGTATTTATAATTTGACGGTGTATTTTTAACTATAAATACCCAATTTCAAAATTTATAAATATGTGGCTGATTAGCTACTTTGCCGGTGCCCTTATCTCAGACTTGCGCGCGCATGCAGCGCTGAGCGCGCGAAAAAAAAAAATTACGGCCGCCATCTTTTAAATGGGTTTCTGTTTGTTAAGTTTATTTAAATAAATGTGAACTTTTATTTACTTTTCCTCGCAAGTGTGTTGAAAAACGTCGTATGAAACACGTGAGCATTGGTCATTACACTTTTCGTCTCCATTAAGCCTTCGCCTTCGGCTCAGGCTTAAAAACCGACTCGAGTGTAATGACCAACATAGCACACTTGTATCATAATGTACTATTAAACTATCTATCTCGGTCTTATCGCTAGGTATTAAAATTATTACTATCGAGTTTTAGCCCGAGCGAAGCTCGGTCGCCCAAGTACTTTTTATTATAAATACAAATTTTTGAAACAAAGCTTGGTTTAAAGTAGTTACCAATGTTTATCTGATTTTAAATCCCAAATGATTTAAAATATCTACGTATACGTCCTAAGGTGTGAATTGTATTGTGGAACAGTTCTCGTTAGCAGCCCCCGTGGATTGGCGTGTTAGCAACGTACCGCATAGGTACCCACAATTGTATATGTTACCTTGAATCGTCGGTTCGCTTGAAGCCAAATTGCGCGGAAGCCCCTCGAGACTCACGCGTTTGGGTCACGACTCCACTCCAAATTTAAAATTGATTACAAAAAATATTACCAAGTTTGAGTCGAGCGTCGTGATTCGGGTTCGGAGCGTACCTCTAGATTGTTCATGTGTACCACATTTGTTCCTTTTGGGTCAGAACTCTCTGACAGTAATGGATGGTCGTGAAACCTTTCTACAGCTATCAAATCATAGTATTTTTGTTTTCTTATCAACGTAATGTTTGGTTAGGGTACATTTGTACGAAGTCGTGGCGTAATTTCTTGTAAGGTCCTTTTTTATACATTATGTTTTTGCATAGTATAATAAACAAAAAAAAGAAAAGAAAGCTCAGAAAAAATTAAAAGCAAAATTGTAAAAAAAAAATTATCACTTCTGTTTACCTACCTACTAATAAACAAAGTGAAACAAAAGTTTTACGTTCATTGAAATAGGTAAGTACCTACTAATATCTGTTACATGTCAATTTTTATTTATTTTAACTGTTATTTGAAAATATGTTATTTCAATTAATATGCCTAAGTAACAAATATAAATACAAAAAATCGACACTTTTAGGTTACCTAATACTTATACTGGGGCCCCATCAATAATTATTTGTTTACAAATGTACGAGGGGTGATCCAAAAGTAATGATAACTAATATGTAAAACAACTCAAGTAGCCGAAAACTAAATTTATTTCTCAACGTAATCTCCAAGCAAGTCTAAACACTTAATCCATCTCTTCTCCAGACCGCGAATTTCATAAAAAAAAAAATCTTTTTCGCGACTCTCCAAATATTCCTCTACAGCGGCTATGACCTCGTTGTCGTTCAAAAATTTTTTGCCTCTGAGGTGTTCCTTCAGTCGTGAAAACAGATGACAGTCGCTGGGGGCTTGGTCTGGTGAATACGGGGGGTATTTTAGCAATTCGAAGCCCGCGTCCTGGATTGCAGCCATTGCAACTCTGGCCTTATGAGGAGGTGAGTTGTCTTGGTGGAACAGTACAACAGCACGTAGTTTGCCCTGTCGCTTCTCTTTGATGGTTTCCCGCAATCTTTTTATTTGTTCGGCGTAGTATGAGCCTGTGATCGTGGCTCCTATTTCCAAGTAATCGATCATTATGACTCCTTCGGTATCCCAGAACGGACGCCATAACTTTACCAGCTGAACTGGCAACCTTGAATTTCTTCGGTGTCGGGGAAGACAGTCGCTTCCATGTTATAGACTGCTGCTTGGTCTTCGGATCGAAATGGTGAATCCAAGACTAGTTCATGGTGACATATCGACGCAAAAAAGTTTCAGGGACAGCTTGAAATTTTTCAAGATTGCCTAATGACTTCTCGTAACGAATCTTCTTTTGGCCGTCAGTTAACATTCTAGGCACCCAACGAGCGGATACTTTTTTCATGTGCAATTCTTCGGTTAAAATTCTTTGAATGCTGCCATAAGAGATCCCTATGACTTCATTTAAGTATCTGATTGTCACCTTTCCATCAGTTAAAACTAAATTTTCAATTTTCTTGACGTTATCCCCAGTACAGACGCTGGACAGACGGCTCTCGCGGTGTTCGTCTTTAGTTGATGTCCTACCCAAGTTAAACTCCTTGCACGAGCGTGCAACTATAGAATACGGATGAGCAGAAACCCCTAATGTTCCCGCCAATTCAATGTGTATATCTTTAGTACAATTTTTTTTCAAACAGAACTACTTAATAACGGCTCTCATTTCAGTTTTCTTCATTTTCATGTATTTAATCCGACAAGTCACGAATAAATGCATTTAACTCACTGACAGACATATATATTTTAATTATTATTTTTTTTATTTTACTTGCCAATAACCGCTTTAAAAAATAAAACCTCTTTTTACTTTATTCGGTCACTAAAAGTAATCAATTATCATTACTTTTGGATCACCCCTCGTATGTATTTCATCTTATTTAAGTGTACAGCACACTAAAACGATAATTCGCGCTTGCAATCAACTGACTAACGACTCTAATAAACACCTGAAACCTGTGCAAAAATCAGACGATCCCCGTCTCTAAATCGCGGCGAGAGTTAAAAACAGAGCACTTAGCCCGACAGACACCGGTCCCTATAAAAAACAAACCCACTCGTAAAAATAATTTATTCAACATATTCCATTTGTACCTATCTAAAATTGTTTTTTGCCCGAAACGTCGCAAAAAAACTAGAAACCATTAATTGATAATTACCGTATAACACAAGAACGCCGATTACGCTCTATGAGAGTTTAAAAGTAAGGAGATACTCAAACAAGTTTGATTACAGGTGGTATGTAATTTGGACGAACCTCTTTTTATGCCTGTATAAATACAGAGCGATTCATCATAATAAAGAATTCAAATCGCATTACGGTACTCGTACCTACTACTAAAAGTAATAGTACATATTATGAAGCAATAACTATAGCAATTTATCCGCTCAGAGAAGACAGCTGCCAGCGTTTAGATTATAATAAATATTGCGTGAAAATAATTAATAAGGAAATCACTTTCGTCACACAGTATGGGTCCGACTGAATAGATGTTTTTGTAATTAATATTCAGTATTAGAAAATTAGTTCAAGAACCGTTAAACCAGTTAAACCGTTAGCTAACACACCGACCGACGTTTACTTCATGCAATATTACATTTCATTAAGTATAGGTTTGTGAACGTTCTAAATCTACATACATCAGAATCCTTGCTTTGACGATCGCTATTTAGTAATCATTATAAACAAAATAGATCAAGCATCATGACCTAATATTATAGTCTTCACAACGCATCACAACATGGTGCGAAATTTAGCAGCTTAGAGATATCATCTTCAACGAACTAAGACACTATCAAGGCATTAATGATTATTTTTTTTAGTTGTTTGTTCCAGTATGTACCTAAGTAGGAATAAATATAAGATTGAGTATATGTAATGAAACTTGAAAAAAAAATTTGGTAAAAATTTAATTTTTTAAAGGTACAAGCTTTGTTTTGCTTACTTACTTTTTGTTAACTGTACTTGTATTGTCACCCAAACTACATTTGAATACCAAATTTCAAGTCGATGCCATTAACCATTGAAGAGTTCCGTCCTGTGGAGACGATCCTGGCCTGATTACCAGGATGTCGCTGTCAGATTATTTGTACTGTCATCAGATTTACATAATCTTACCAAATTTCATGTGGATCAGACTACTGGAAGTGGATCAAATTTAACTTGCAAGATTTAACCCAAATAAATAAACGAACAGGACAAGTTAAATAAAAGCTTGTAAAAAATAATTATTTTGACTCATTTTGTGATCATCTTAGTACCTAGTTTCCAAGATCACTGTACAACTATTATTGTTTCCCAAATTTCATAATGAGCATCTCTGTGTATGGTCCAACACACGTCTAGCCCAGAGCAGGTAACAGCTAGGTACTAAAATAAACGAATAACGGTACAGTACTTACGCTCATGACAAGAAGCATAAATATTTACAAATCATAAAGAAAAACACCTTCTAAGAAAAATTAGCCTTCACGGGCTGCGGTCTTAACACCGTCATGCACAACGATGGGTTTTTGTGCGCATGCTCTTATATCGGGCAGAAATTTTAATAATTTACATTGTAAAATAACGTGTCACTTTAGTACAGGCTGACCTAACTTTGCATTTACGTAGTAACATGTGGAAACAATGAATAAGCTTCGGAGAAAGCATTCCAAACCATTCGATGGGCAGCTCATTCCCGCCGTTTAGCCGGCTTTTCCAGCGGCTAATGTAATTAGTTCATTACTTTATCCTGAGACAACCCTCGCGCTGTGTGCGCCGCAGATTTATAGGCGACCCTCTGTTTCCCCGTGCCTCTCAGCACGTGGATCCCGGATTCCAAATTGAGTTTTTCCGCTCTGAATAAAAAGCTGGAAATGTGGAGACTGTGAAAGATTTCTCATTCCCCTGATTGGATAGCAAAGTTTTATAATACGCTGAATGAAATTGTGTAAGGTTTCCGCAAAAGGCGCTGGAACCTGTTTCATCAGCATTCACATCGCCAATTTGTTTAACTTAAATTGTCAAAAAGGCTGGTTGAACTACGCGTTTCCGTAAGAAGAAGAAATGGTAGGTAATTTATTTGACCAAAAACATGCTCTTTAAACATCAGCAAACCAACAAAAAATATAACCTTATTCTTCTTTAGCCATGCGTAGTGATTCATTTTTTTGTCGCTATACCTACCTCGGAAACCAGACCTTGACTATTGGAATTACTGGACCTTGAATCATAGCAAAATAAATTAAATCGTTCCCTTGCGACATCCAATATTGTCGGAAGATCAACAAAAACATGACCGTAAAAAGTTCATCCGTGGCCACAAATTTATTGTTCTGTAGTATTGCTTTATTTGAAATTGTTCGAGTAAAACAATCCCTACTAATATTATAAATGCGAAAATAACTCTGTCTGTCTGTATGTTACGCTTTCACGTCGAAACCATTGAACCGATTTTGATGAAATTTGGTATATAGGTAGTTTGAATCCCAAGTATGAACTAGTATACCTTTTATTCCGGTAGAGAGCGCCATTCGCACGATAACCTAGATCCACGCAGACGAAGTCGCGGGCATAAGCTAGTATACATAAAAAAACATTTATATGCATTTAAAATTCGACATTCAGCATTTAAAATGCATAAAAAAAACTACGTTCTTCTTAATTGGTTTTCTTAAATATTACCTACACAAGCTATTAGTCTCCATGGTGTCAGATAAATGAAACAAAGCATATTATTTAAACATGAGCCAAGAGTAGAGATTAAACAGGTAAATGTGAATACGAGTTATGTGTGTTTGAAGCCGGACTGTCCCGTTAATGAGTGTACAATGCTAATGAAGGCGACGTGTGGAGGCAGCACCTGCCGCGACCGTGGGACGCCGGGCCGCTGCACGCTCTTGGCCGTCCAACTTTATTCTAACAGTTGTTATGTTATTGATTTCATCAAAAACATCACGTGTTTCCTTATTTTTTTCGAATATTTTTATCGACTGTCTATCAACAATTTAACAAAACAAACTATGTGCTAAATATAGCCAGTTTATTTCATTTACATTTAAAATCACATTTGTTATTTTATTATGTATTCCATTAAGACTTGTCAAACAACAATGTTTCACAGCTCACATCAGGGTAAAATAAAAATGACTCGTCGTGGCTTGGGTATAGTAGAGTCGTGTTTGCTAATGCTTAGTCAATCACCAGCATTGTTTTGTTTGATTCGGCCAATGTCAAGAACGCGCCTCTGGCGTCGGTCACCGTCAACTGCCACTCAGGACCGCGCTCATAGTTGACAGCCAATTAGCCCATGCTCCTGGTACACCGGACTATTAACCCCTGGTTCTCACACACCGCTGAGGCGACGAGGGCGCCGACCTTTGTGCAATGAGAACTTTGGCCGTAGTTAACTAATCCGTTTTGGATCAGCTGGCACTGAACAATCATGACCAAGACGGATTATGTTAATTTTAGAGGCCAAGAAAGCACATTCAAATTTATTAGATTTTAAATAAAAAAATTGTTGCACTTTTTTACGTCATGGTCAGGTAAAAAACAACACATTTCATATTTCTGAAAATGAAGTACCGCCGTTAGGTACAAATGATAAAATAGCGTCCTTATGTCAGTACTAAACCCACCCTTATGCATTCAAATCACTGACAGCTAATTACGCCATACCCTTGGCCCAAGTTTGCTCAGCCCGCACATACAATCATTTATCTTTATTCGACAGAATCGCCCGCACGAGCGCCGCACTTAATCCCGGCTCGATCAGGGCAGTCTCCTCCATTAGCCCTCACTCATAACATGGCATCATATTGCGAACGGGGCTTGGGCTATCAACATATCGATGAACGTAGAATTGATTATTTCCCCCTTTTAAATTATCTAGGGTGAATAAGGAACCAATTAAGACACAGTTTGGATAGTAATGAGTTGCAAGTACCTATTTCTGTTATCCAATAAAATAAAATGAGCAAATAAAATAGGAAAATTTTAGATGTCAAATTCTTCAACCTGTGTAAACTACCTCGTTTTAGGCAGAAGGGTTTGGGCTGTACTGATCAAGAATTTCACGCCCACAATTGATTGAGTAGATGCGTGTTGATTTTCTCAAGTTTTAAATGTCTACCTAATTCAGATGGAAATTCTCAAAACGTCAGGGATGCAAGTCCGGGTTCGAAGTTACCATCCTCTGCTTATGAGATCATACGAAAACCTACTAAGCTGCAAGTTTTACACTTTATTCTTCGCGATATAACCTTTTTAAATAAACTTTATGTTAAGCATTACTCTGTCGTTGTTAATTCTTGCTTATTAGGTTCAATATCTATATATACGTGCGACAACGCCATCGCAGACGGCCGTTGTTACCGCTAGGCCACGGTGAATAGAATCTGCGCCGCGAAATTAAGTATCGCATTCGGCATCTCCAGTGCTACGAAACGCTACGGGCTGCATGACGTCATACAGTGCTACGAGTGACTTCAACTAACAGAGCGTAGCACTTTAAAACCGCTACGGTGTTTAGCGTGTTATAACTTATAACTTATAGGTTATTAGCTGTGGTTAACTGTGTATTACGTTACGACACTATAGAAAATGAACGTACAACGTACTCCACCACCCGTTGCTCCCTCTACACCACCATACCAGCCAAAAGCACTGTCTGAATCGGACCTGGCGGGCTGTATCATGGACAGGACGTCTAACCCCAGTAAGCGTCAGCGACTTGAAGGTTCTTCAAACGAAATAAACCAGGATAACTATTCGACCGAGCTCAACAGTTTTAAATGCGAACTAAAGGAGATGCTATCAGCTTGGAAGATCGACCACGACCAGAGATTAACAGCCTGGAAAGCCGAGCAAGACGTAACCCTTTCAGCTCTTGTCAAAGATGTAAATACTCTTAAGATCCAGTGTGAACAAATCCAAAGAACGAACACTGATATTGAAGCCAGCATGGATTTTGTTAGCCAAAGCTACGAAGAAATGAAGAACAGAATTGCCTCGCTAGAACAAATAAAGTGTGAGAATGCCGAGCGCATCCAAGATTTGGAAAAACAGGTCCAAGATGGACAATATAAAAGCCGCTCAGCATCAATCGAGTTGCGTGGAATTCCACACAAAAAAGACGAGAACATGGAAGACTTAGTCTCAGTCTTATCAAACATAGGAAGAGCTGTGAGCAAGACTGTTGAAAAATCGGAATTACGTGATATTTACCGACTCCCGGGACAAGCTGGCTCCGGGAGACCCATTGTGGCCGAGTTTTCTACAGTTACGAAAAAAACAGAGTTTCTAATGGCTACTCGAAAATACAATAAGGAACGTCCAAAGGAACGCAAGCTTAATTCCACCTCTATAGGCCTGCCTGGTGAGGCCAAGCCTATATACGTTGACGAGCATCTCACTCCGGCACAGAAAAAGCTTCTATATGAAACCCGCCAGTGGGCACAGCCCCTTAACTACAAGAGCTGGCATTCGAATGGGAAAGTATTTATTAAAATGAGCCCGGATGCTAATCCTATATACATTAAATCAGTAAGATGTCTTACAGAACTGTCAAAAAAGCAATGACTTTATCTTGAATTCTACAGTGGATTGCATGTTTTAAGTTTAATTTCAATTATTTTTTGTTTCGCTTGCTCTAAACTCTGCACTTCTTATTTTATTTTATTTGTGATTTATCATTGTACGTTGCCCGTAATTAGCTACTGCCAACACTGTGTACACTCTCACACTACTAATGAGCCGCCTTACCTTGATCCGAGACTGCTACCTGATGCCTTATCCTTCTCGACCACCTTGCCTGGTTTATATTATGGCTTTGATTCGCTTTGCTACAAATTAAGCTTTGTCTAATAATTGAATTTGTATTATCATTAAATAAATAAATTCCCTATGAACAATATTGTTAATGATATAGATAATTTATCCTTTTCCTCTTCTATTACCTGCCCTCCTGAGAAGTGTCTCGATGTCATACCGTCACAAAAAAACAACTTAAAAGTCATACATATGAATATAAGGAGCATAAATAAGAACTTTGACCAATTTGTAGCCATGCTTGCTATTACCAAAGTAGACTTCGACATAATAGTTCTTACTGAATGTTGGCTAAAAATGACTGGACCTTGCCCGGAACTACGGGGTTATTCCTGCTATCATACCAGTTGTAATCCCTTGCAGAATGACGGAGTCGTTGTTTATATCAAGCAGGGCTGTCTGGCTACTGTAACCGAGCCTACCTTTCTTGACGCAAATTGTCTTGTGTGCTCACTCACAAATACGGTCGTTGTATGTATTTATCGCTCTCCCTCTTACCGCGACCTAAACAATTTCTACAGCAGCCTGGAGGGTCTTGTTAATTCACTAATGTCTGCTGATAATATCGTTCTCGTGGGTGACATCAATATCGATATTAAACCAAACAATATCGATCGGCATTCGGACGAGTATCTAACCACGACTGCAGCTCTGGGCCTATTACCAGCCCATCTTATTCCGACTAGAATAGGAAATTGTCTTGATCACATTCTTCTAAAAACAAAATTATCTTCGACCGCTATTATCCTTGACACACATATCACAGATCACTTGCCCACATGTCTCTGTTTACAAAATGCAAAAATTGGCAGGACAATATCAAATTCTTATACCCGTTATAACTATCCCGCAATTAAGAGAGACTTAGATCACACTGACTTTAGCCGTGTCATGGATTGTTCTGATCCCAACCTAGCTGCCAGCACTTTGGTTAATTTACTACAAGTAACCATGGCAAAGCATGCCAAAAGTCTGGCACCTAAAAACTTTCAAAACATTAAACCCTGGATAACTCCGGGCCTGGTTCGTTGTATTCGAAACAGGGATCATATGCACCACAACTTGAATAAAAACCCTAATAATGAGATCCTCAAAATAACTTACAGACGCTATCGTAACTTCTGTAATACACTTCTCAGGAGAGTGAAACATGCTTATGAAAAACATGAATTGGAAAAGGCAAGAAATAATCCAAAGGCCACTTGGAAGGCAATTAAGGCTATAACTAACACAAATCGTTCTACGCAGCCTCCTACTGAACTTTTGCACCTTTCTGTCGACGCCCAAACGTCTGTCAATTTGGTAAACAATTATTTTGTAAATGTAGGTAAAAACCTGGCCTCTAAAATCCCTGATAATTGTAATCTTCATATTCCACCCACAAACCCTCCATCTAATTCCCTCAGTTTATTACCAACCGATCCAGCTGAAGTGGAACGTCTTATTATCGGCTTGCGGGCCGACTGTGCAACCGGCTGGGACAATATCCCCAGCAAAGTTCTTAAACAATCTAAGGATGTACTAGTGCCGCCGATTACGCACATATGTAATCTAGCAATAAAAACTGGTAGATTTCCGAATGTGCTTAAAAAAGCAGTGATACACCCAATTCACAAGAATGGAGATAGAGCAAATGTTACAAACTATAGGCCGATTTCAATTCTAAGTTCGATATCAAAAATTTTAGAGAAAATACTAAACGACAGACTGATTTCCTACCTCAACACGAATAAAATTATTGCACCTAATCAATTCGGCTTCAGAGCTGGTATTTCCACGGAGGATGCCGTCACAGCTTTCACTAACTCCCTTGTTAGTAAATTAGACACCAAATTACAGTGCTACGGTATCTTCCTGGATCTTTCAAAAGCCTTTGATACTGTCTCTATCTCTACTCTTATATCGAAGTTGGAAAATATTGGAATTCGTGGTCAAACTCTAGAGATTTTCAAAGATTACCTTACAAATCGCACTCAATGTGTAAAAATCAGTTCTTTCTGTAGTAGTGACGAAGTCCTCTGTTTTGGGGTCCCTCAGGGGAGCATCTTGGGTCCGACTCTCTTTCTCGTATATATTAACGAGCTGTGTAACCTATCTATCCCAAACTGTGACATATACACTTATGCTGATGACACAGCCCTACTTATATACGAAAATTCTTGGGAAAAAGCAAAGCAAAGGGCGGAATACGCACTCCTTAAGGTGACGGAATGCCTTACGCGTAATAAGCTAACTTTAAACGTCGATAAATCTAAAGTCATTCGCTTCTCGTTACCAAATTCTCCGAGTCGCTTAAATGATTCAGATATTATTAGAGCTCACTCATGCATCTCACAACCCTCTAACTGTAGCTGTACAGCCCTGTCTGTTGTGTCTAGTATAAGATACTTGGGTGTGCACGTCGATCAGAAGCTAGACTGGCGGGCGCACATCGCAGCTCTCTGTACCCGTCTTCGCAGGTTAATTTACATTTTTAAAGGACTTAGACATTCCGCACCGGTCGATACCCTACACCTAGTCTACTTGAGCCTATGCCAGTCGATAATCACTTATTGTATCCCTGTCTGGGGTGGGACCTATAAGACGGCACTTTTACAGGTGGAGAGAGCTCAGAGAGCAATATTAAAAGTAATGCTCTTCAAACGAAGATGTTATCCGACGGTCCAATTATATTCTGACGCGAAAGTGCTCACAGTCCGACAGTTATACATACTCCGTACTATACTACGCCAGCACTCATTGTTGCCTCTCGACAATAAAATTTCCCAGAAGCGAAGAGGTCACCCTGTATGTAAAATAATCCACTGCCGTACAGCGTTTGCTCGTCGACAGAATGCTGCACAAGGCTCTCGTCTCTACAATAAAATTAATAACTTGAAATCCATCTACACATTGTCAAAGTTCGAAGTTAAGATCAAATTACAGAATTGGCTCCAGGGTCTAACTTACGATGATACAGAAAATTTGTTTGTAAAGATAACTTGAGTGAACAGTATCTACACCTACAATCACAGTCAACCATTATAATTAGATTGTAAGTATCCAAACGTTCATCCCATTGAAACTAATTTAATCACTACTGAACCAAAATTCTTATCACCGAGGGATGACGTCCTACTATTATTTTATTATTAATATTTTTGTAATACATTTCATATTTTTCTACTAATATGCTGTTACTGTCCAAGAACATGTTTGTATAAGACACCAATTTCGGACGAACTCAAGCCCCTAAGGCACAGGTTTAAACCTAGTTTAGGGGTCGAAAGTTTGACCACCTACTTAAGATCTTTTTGTACAAACCTAAGTTTTTGTAATGTAACATTTGTTTGTGTTTTTGAGTACAATAAACGTTATTATTATTATATTATTATTATTATTATTATTATTATTAGTTATATGTCTTGAGCTGGCCTACCTCTGGTGTCACTGTGACGTGGTACTTCTGGGACACCCTGTATAACATGTTCGGCTGCTGACAAAATCTAATCTGCGCTTTTTTGCGCTAGTAAAAATTAATGATTGGAATTTTTAGTTGCGTAAAACTGTAGTACCTACTGCTGTTTTACACTTTTGTTTGTCAGATATACTGACGAGCAACAATAACGGGTCGGTTTCCAAACAGCTCTAGTTAAATCTGATCGGATATCATTGCTCGGCAGCAAATCTGAATGTCTCAAGATGGAAATCGACCCACCATACTCGACCATACGATACGTCAACAGGGAAGATTACCCCAATAGTTCATTAGACAGTCATTTACTGGGCAGGATCATTTACTAAATATAGGACATACAGACCTCTGAGGAAATACAGTGCAGGCAGTAGGCGCATACGCATAGATGAGCTGTGTTATCTGGTAAATAATTTAAAAGTTAACATCGAATATCTTTTTGGAAATTACTTTTCTATCTGAATTATAGCGTTCCCTAAATCGACCGTTTACAATTTGTTACTCGACTACGGCAAAGCCAAAGAAAGAGTAATGATTTTAGCAGTCTTTATCTTTATTGATTAAAGATCCATATCGAATATTTTCTAGAACCTTATTGAATATCGTCTGAGATAGATACAGCTATATTATGTTTCAATGTAATTTGTATATCTCAATGACCCTCAAGAAATATAAAACTAGTCACCAATAATCAAAACAAGGATGAGACAAATTCCCTTCCAAACGATTTCTTGGGTGTTAATAATTTTAGCAGGTTCTATGAGTAAATAAATCTCCGTAATAACTCTGCAAGAAAAAAATTAGTTTCGCAGTTTGACTGAATAACTGCGTAATACGGAGGTGGAGGCAAATTTCCGTTACAACCATAGACTGGAATAGGGAAGGGACACCGTGTGTCTAACATGACACGAACACGTTGTAGGTATACATAATGTAATCCCAATCAGTTCTAAATCATTTCCTAATATTATTACTGCAAAATTGGTACCAATTGGAATTTTAGTATGTATTATCACTTTATATTCATGTATAAATTAAATTGCTTAGCAGTGATCTGTCCAGCAATACATCCAAAATTTTAAGCACCGACGTACTTAAAGTTATGGATTGTCAATCAATTTATTATTTTAAATAGGGACACTTCCATTTTAAATGATTCCTGTATTTTATTAATACGTAAGATAGCTCAAGTACCTAGTATGTATTATGTTGCTCTTTTATTTCATCCTCGTGTCGGTGGGTTAATTAACATTAGAGTTGTGATTAATTGCTTCGAAGGATCATTATTAACATTTGGAAACAGGAAACCCTAACTCATTAACATGTTTTAATTTTTATCTCGTCTAAAAATGGATATAACATGCCAGTTACGTTATGGGCAGATATATTACAATAAAATTAATTTCATCCGATTATCATCTATCATCTTTCAAAACTTTACTCAAAACAGTTATTGCTCATTCTAGTTGTTGGGTGAAAGTAGTATTGACAGTAAAATTTTCATTATGTTATTATTATTTTTATTCTTAGTTATTATATTAAAATTTAATAGGTTATATCAAAATATACTGAGCGGCAAATCATCTGACCCTCAAATGTATGCAGTAATAGGTAACTTTGTATGTAGAATGGGCAAAATTTTGTGCCTCTAAGTATATGGGTAATACAGGTAATTTTACCCGTTTAATGAGTTCAACTGAATACGCCTGTAAAAGTTTTTCAAGAATAAATAGAAGAATTTTTAATTGAGGTTGGTAAATATTTCTGTGTATTTTGTCGAAGTTAAAAATATATGCTGAATCCAAATTGGAAATATACAATAAGTATACATAACGGTAATTTCCATGTCGCCACGCACGACATTCATCGATCGGCTGGAAGAAGCATTTTATTTAAAGGAGAACCTTTCTCAGGATTTATGGCGCCTTTTTCTCTATCTACTCCAAGTTGGATACTGTGAGTTACATGGTGAACTGATTTTCAAGGTTATTTGCTATTCTTGGAATATTATTAGCGCCGCTTGTGAGTCAGTGAGTGGTGAGACTAGTGCAGTGAGTCACGCGGGTACACTTCGATTGTTTCTGATAATTTATTTTTTCAGTCACCGAACTGAATACGAGGTATCCTTAGATATAACAAGATACGTACCTAATGACGCAGTATCGGCGGATAACAATGATAGCAAAACAACTTACCGTAGGTACTTCCTATAAATTACCGTGAATCATCGGAATAATTGATAATAAATAAGTGATATTTGCTTTGTTGAAACAAAGTATGCGTGTGAAGTGAACTCGCCATTTAATGAATTCAACGACTTGAAAAAGAAACGTTACAGAAATAACCATATCAGTCAATTTATACTTCATTTTGCTGTAACATATTTCCTTAACGAAGCACTAATACGAATTATTATTTTATCAGCGTTTCATGTAGTTACACATCCCGCCACAGCATATCTCAAATCCATAACCATATCCGTATTGAGTGCCTATACCAAAACGGAGCGGTCTTCAAAACCTATAACTGAAGTTTATGTGGCAGTATATTAAGATTAAGTCCCAAATCCGTCACGTTTTCTTGAGAAATAGGGTAAAGTTAACTAGGACAGATAGGCGGATCGCTTAAAGGGCTCTCCGTCACCACGTCCAATGACCACCGAAACCCTTCCTCAATGACCAATGACCGACGTTCGGGAAAACCCGACGATAAATATTTCAACTTACAAAATTTCAAGCCGTATCGACTCCATGTCACCGAAGTCACCGATTCATATGTATGTACCGTCATGCAACCGCAACGAGACACCTATATTTGTAACCTTGTTACACGAAACACGTGCGCAAGTGCTATAGTCGTCTGATTTGCGCATGAGGATGGCATTGTAGAAAAACCAATTAAGTAATAAAATGTATCTTTTAAATACATACATATGTGGTTTCATAATAACTTACCAATTGAATCAATGAATAAGCATGAATCAGTCACCACACGAGAATATCCAAAGCTTTATTTCCTTTATTAAACAGGAAAAGATATGTCAAGCTATTACTTATATTATAATACATGTTGCTCCCGATCTTTTTGTTGGACTTACCCGATTGCAATAGTGTTGGAAAAGTGTGTCCTAGAGGAACAGATACAGTCGTGACCGGAGTGCTTTGGTGTCGCCATGCCATTCACGTCCCGCGACCCCATCCGCCGACTCGGGATAAAGCTACCCGAGATTGGGTAAACGAAAATAGACTAGCTCGTTTATATTGCATAAACACATCCCCTGCTTCTTTTCGTTCAGCTGCATGAATTATTACACACTTAAGGATGCTGTTATGCCACATGTGAAATAAAACGTCGGATTATCGGCTTACAGTGAAAGTTTGCAAACGAAGAAAACGTTTCCACATTTTTGTAAAAGTAGCTGTTTAGCGGCTTTGTTATTATTTTTCAAACCGCAAACGTTTTCCGTTACTACCGCTGTAATAATATAATTTGTAGTTAGTATTTACCCATGTTAAAAGTATTTGTATTTCCTTTCCAAACGCATTATAGTGGTAAATATTTATGTGGTTACAATATAACAACTCTATTACTTTAATATTAAAGTAGACTTGGTTTGCGTCATTCATTGATCTACACTACAAGAAGAGTTGCGGACAGATAAAAAAAATTATCTAGTGAAAATTATGTTTGATCTTTCGTTACCGCTAACTGCCAGGGCAGATGAAGCATTTAAACAATTCAAGTGTTTTTGATGTTTGGGATCCGTAACAAAGAATCAGTAGGTTGAGAAATGGTCGCGACGAACGCGGGGCCGGTGCGGACGGCCGTAACAAATGGCGCGGGACCCGCGGGAGAGCCCGGCGACGCCGCCGCGTCTAACCATTAATTTGATGGTTTTGTCAGCATTATTTGCAAATGTTTTTAATAATATTATACCGGAAAATGTTACTGGGCTTCACTTGTTTCTTGCAAATTTACCAAGTAAAACATCAGGTTTTCGAATCATCAACAGGTAGGATTCGAAAAAGCAGGCCTTGACCAGGAAACTACTCACGGTTGCAATCGTACCCATACATAATCGATTACAAATAGGTACATATTTATGCAGATCACAAGTTTGCGCAGTGACACACGTGACAGCAATGCAGCGGTCACATCGCCCCATCACGTCCTCCGATACTGCGATTATGATATACGACACTGACACACTCCCTGTCATTATTGCATAACCGTCGCTGGTTCGCGTAACATTTGCTAATTAATGAACTTGTTGATAAATATTTGTGCTACACCATACCCGTGGCCGAATGAGGGAGTGGCTTTTTTTACCTTCGTTTAGTTTCATAACCTTTTAAGAGCAATCTAAGCCACGGCAGTGTTGTAAGCGTTAACGTGGGAGAATGCGCCGCGTGTGTCATATCATATGACACCAAACCGTGCCAGTCAATATATCAACGGAAAAAATAATTAGTGGTAATCAAATAAAGTGCTTAGGTTACTATTACTCACGGAAACAACTTTTTTATGGTATAGGGGGAAAACGAGCTGACGGATCGCCTGATGGTGAGCGATTACCGTCGCCCATGGACACCTGCAACACCAGAAGGGTCACAAGTGCGTTGCCAGCCTTTAAGGTAGAGTACGCTCTTTTCTTGAAAGCTTGAAGGTTATATCGGTTCGGGAATACCGCAAGCGATAGTTCATTCCAGAGTTTTGCTGTGCGAGGCAAGAAATTTCTGGAGAAACGCACAGTTGAGGACCACCAACCAACCAACCAACCAACTTTTATCGGTTTCATCCAACTCAGGCTGAGAAATATCGCAAATGAAAAACTGTGCCCGAACAAAATGCATACTTCGCGTTAAATTTCCTTGCAAAAACGTTGAGTTATATTTCAATTCTTTATGTCAACGATTCGGGAAGAGATTTCATTTTTTATAAAGTTTGCTCGAGTGTTGTTCTCTCGGCACGGATTCCTTCTTTTTGCTGAGCTTGATTGATGAATTTTCTCACGGGCTGACACTTTTAGGGCGCTGCTTACTAAATCGTCAATACAAAATCCAGTTAAGAATCAGTTCTATTACAGTTAACTATTTAAGTAGAATACACTGATTGATAATCGTAGTAAGACTGTACCTACTGTATGATTTCCGTTAGTATATCTAGATGAAACGTATTACATATATGCAAAAATCCCGAAAATATCAGTGTTAGTAAAAAATTTAAGGCGGTTACATTATCATTCTAACAGGAGCTATTCTCGCTTCTAGAAAATACTCACATAAAACTTGTCTCAAGCAGCAAACCCGGCGGCCGTTCGTGACTGTCACATCTCCGAAGAATTCGATGTCCATTTGCCATGTACGTGCGTGAAGACTACTCCAGATACCTATCTAATAGCGCACAAAAAATGTTACGTCACGAGATGTCATTTATATCAGAGCAACTCGTCCGTACGACAGTAAAGGAGTCCGTCAAGCTGCGCTTCCGAAACTAAATTATACATTCTATAAATTCCTATCTTTGGTGATCGAAATAGCGTTTCAAAGTCTAGATGCGAACGGGTTTATGTGAAGCTATTTAAAGAAGGAGAACGACTAATGCATTCGTTTTCCTTGGCAAGGAAAGGAAGCACGGTAGGGGGTAACAATGTTAATCCAACGGACGATCCTGACCAGTGGCTCGGAGCGCGGAAGCGGGTTCCGATACGCTGTCTGCTCACAAGATAATCAAACTTCCACTATACACACGTACTTAATAAGACATGTCCTGTTAGCGTTTCGCATTTGATATTAAAATCTCATCGTGAAAATTCATTTTAAAATTACTTTACGCTGTCATGTTACGTACTTTAATATAATAACTTTAAAACGGTCACATTAACTGTAATTAAATGCTTGTCCTAATTAAAACCAGCTTTGGCTTATTTTCAGCAGCATGCAGTGAAATTTTAAAATAGATAAGTACCGTAAAATGGGGTGGTTTTTATGAAATTGTAATTACTTTGTAGTTTTAATTTTTTTTGTAAAATCGACATTGCCTATACCTACTTACACCATGGGCTTTTTGTTTGTAAACGAAAACAATAACAACGAATTATTTTCGTTAACATACCAAGAGCCTATGGTGTATAGGAAATACGAATTTTATAACAATTTTAACATCGACTGAGATTTGGGAACGCGAATACGTGAATAAAGTTGAGTAGGTATCAACGTCTAATACTAAACTCAACTATTTTTTTAAATAACACCGACACTTGAGAGTCGCTACGTTTTAGGTACCTTACCTACATTATTTAGCTAAATTATGATACATAGTCAACCAAAACTTGTTTCCTTAGTTCGAATAATTATAGCTTTCGTAACTAAATTGTTTTGTCTTGTACCTATTTTGTTTCAAACTCAAATGAGGGATAAGTCACATTTGGGCTAAATTTAAGTGGTCTAATAACTGGTTATAAATACAGAGACGTAACGAATTAAATCCTGTTTGTGTGAAAAACAGCTGAATATCACCTATAGCTGACGTAGAGACGGCAAGAAGATTTATAACAAAGCAAATAGCATTAAATCTGCCAGGGCAGCATTCTAGCACGCTCACAACCCGCAACCAAACAAATACACTACTTACACCAAGGATAACGATAATGTCAAGTAAGTACACTATTCTGTAAATGCGGCAGGACTTTTTTAATGTAGTAACAATAAATAAATAACAAAACCTCCTTTATCAATATTCCAGTGACAGTTTTAAAAGAAAGATCAATTGATGGATTTTCCAGTAGCTAACGCCTGTTGGTTCAACGTTTCGTTCCACAGTCGATACGGTTTAGTTATGGATGACTTGCTTTTGCTTGCGCGTTTTATTTTATCTTTATACATCACGATCACGATACGTTAGGCAATTGCGTTTTCTGTTCACTTGTTTATTTCTGAGTTTAATTGTTTCCGGACATGAGAACTACCTACCTAGGGGAAGATTTTTCCACCTGTACTCAATTCGCATGGTGAAAGATCGACAGATAAACTAAAGTACTTAAAATTAAATTAAAATCGCTGTAACAATTTTAATGTAGCAAAATCCAAATATATACGATAAAAAAATGCCTACCTACAAAAAGCTGAAAGTGAGACAGACAAATTTTGCAAGATGCAAAATGGCATCACATAAAGAGGACGGGCAGTGTTAATTAAAAGTTGATTGATGTACAAGGCGTTTTTGAACACGTCTGTGCCTATTAACATGTTACGCAGGTCAATGCTCCATTGCGTAAGAAACCGTTACCTATTTAAATTGGGCTCGAAGAGATTTGATGCGGCACACTTGGGCGGCGCAAGGGCTATGCACCGTAAATACCCACTACGGGCGGTACATAAAGTATCATCTGAGGCATACAAAATACACGTTTAATGTTAAATTACTCTACTACAGGGAATAATTATATTTATTGAAATGAGTTCAGGTAATATCGCATTGTTTAAGTGCTTTGTCGTGTAGTGTATCATTATCTAATAATACAAAATGCATTCATTCTTATTTATTTTATGGACTGTATGTGTGGCCATCGCGTATGCTGGCTGACCGAACTTTGTAGGCAGCGATTGATCTTTTTTTTTTTTTTTTTTTTTTTTTATGTAATAGCAGACAAACGAGCAGACGGTTCACCTGATGTTAAGTGATTACCGTCGCCCATAGACATCCGCAGCACCATCAGGACTGCAGATGCGTTGCCGGCCTTGCAAAAAATGGTACACTCGCTTTTTGAAGGTAGCCATATCGTAATGAGTCGGAAAAACCTCGGCCGCCAAACTATTCCATAAATGACACGTGCGCGGTAAAAAGGAACGCTTAAACCGCACAGTGGATGACCGCCACCCATCAAGATGATGTTGATGGAAGCTACTTTTATGCCGAGTAGTGCGGTGATGGAATTTAGCAGCCGGGATCAATCCGAAGAGTTCATCAGAGCACTCCCCGTTGTAGACCCTATAGAAAACGCAAAGAGAGCTAACATCTCTGCGGAGAGCTAGAGGGTCAAGCTTCCCAGAGAGTATCGGATCACCGATAATACGAGCCGCCCTACGCTGTAGACGATCAAGTGGGAGGAGCTGATATTGAGGGGCACCAGACCAAAGATGAGAGCAATACTCCATGTGAGGCCGAATTTGAGCCTTGTATAGTAGTAGACAGTGGCTCGGCGTGAAGTATCGTCTCGCTCGGCTGAGGACCCCCAACTTTCTGGCAGCAATTTTGGCTTTGCTCACCAAATGATCACAGAATTGGACAGAACTCGAAATATTTACACCCAGGATTCCAATACTCTCTGACAGATCAAGGGGTGAGTTTTCGAACCGAGGCGCTACGGTAAATGGCGTTTTCTTCGCGGTAAATGCGCAGACTTGTGTCTTGGTAGGGTTGAACTTCACTAGGTTATGTTTGCCCCAATCGGAAACCCGTTCCAGTATACTTTCCAAACCAGACACAAGTTGACATCGACTCTCCGCTAATTCCGCCCCAGAAAGACTAGGCCTACCGGTATAACAAGTGTCGCCGGTGCTATCGTCCGCATAACAATGAACATTGTCAATGGACAACATGTCATTGATATGCAGAATAAATAGCGTCGGCGACAGCACGCAACCCTGTGGAACACCAGCGTTCACAGATTTTAAATCGGAGGATGAACCGTCGACAGCGACTCTAATACTCCGATTCTTGAGGAAGCTAGCAATCCACAGGCACAATCTCCCGGGAAGACCGTATGATGGTAATTTCGATAGAAGTGCCCCGTGCCATACCCTGTCGAAGGCCTTAGCAATATCAAGGCTTGCAGAAAGAGCCTCACCCTTGCTCTCGATCGTCTCAGCCCAGCGATGGGTAAGGTATACCAAAAGATCACCGGCAGAACGACCATGACGGAAACCATATTGGCGATCGTTGATCAGTTGGCAATCCTCCAGGAAACCTAGGAGCTGTTTATTTATTATTTGCTCCATCAGCTTCGAGAACAAGGAGGTGATAGCAATAGGTCTGTAGTTGGAGGGATCAGATCTATCACCTTTTTTCGGGACAGGGTGCACAAGGGCTGACTTCCACGAAGACGGGACTATACCTGAAGAGTACGAGAGACGAAACAAATGCGTCAAAACCGGAGCCAACTCAGGGGCGCAAGTCCGCAAAACAATGGCAGGTATGCCGTCAGGTCCACAAGACTTGTTGATGTTGAGGGAAAAAAGCGCTCGCCGTACATCACTTTGACGAAACTTTACGTCGGGCATAGAGCTCACACTCCGCACGATGGTCGGCGGGTCCTTTCCCCCATCATCAAGTGTCGAGTTGGATGCAAAAAGAGATCCCAAAAGGTCAGCTTTCTCCTTTGCAGTATGGGCCAAAGAGCCATCTTCTTTGCGTAAAGGTGGAAACGACGACCGACAGAAGTTGCCCTGGACAGCCTTAGCTAAGGACCAGAATGCTCGGCTCCCAGATGGGAGCTTGGTCAATTTTTGGCCTATTCCACGCACATGCTGAGACTTCGCATCGGAAATATGTTTTTTAAGGGATCTGGAGGCAGAATTGAATTGCTTCTTTAAAGCGAAGGTCCCTGGATCCTTAGTGGCACGCGCTTTGACCCATTTTTGGTAGGAGTCCTGCTTGCGTTTAGAGGCTGCATTGCACGTTTTTCCAAACCAAGGCTTGGACTTGCCGCCAATGGGCACTACAGAATTAGGAATGAAGAGTTCCATTCCCTGCAAAACCACATCAGCGACAGAGTCAGCGCAAACACTAGGATCGTCCGAAGCAAAACAAATCCGTCTCCAAGGGTAGGAAGCGAAAAAAAGTCGCATTCCGTCCCAATCTGCTGACCCGTAATGCCATACACGACGCCTAGATAAAGGGTTAGAGGGTAGCTGTCTTGAGAGAGGCACGGACGTTCGTATTAGGCAATGATCAGATGAACCAAGCGGGGCGTCGACGGATACCCGGTAATCGTCAGGATGGGAGGTCAGCAAAAGATCCAATAATGAGGGAGCATGGTCTTCCACATCAGGAATACGAGTAGGTGATGATACCAATTGTGTCAAACCGTAAGCGAGTGCGAAGTCATAAGCAGATCTACCGGCATGGTCAGTAAGACGGGATCCGAGCCATTCGGCATGATGGGCGTTAAAGTCGCCCAAGATCACCACCTCGGCGGAAGGAATCTGCTGAAGCATGTAGTCGGTCGCCTCTTGGACATGCTGGAAGAGTCGATCGGTTTCGGCATTACCGCTATGGGACTTGTATAGGCACGCGTAAATGCGAGTGAGGCTATCACAGTCTACGCGAACCCAAATAGTAGACAGGTCCCTACCTTCTATGCAACCAAGGCGACGACAGCAGATGTTCTCCGCAACAAACAAACATACACCGGCGCGGGGCACAAATGTGTGCTCGAGTCTGTATCCGGGATAATTAAGGTACGAAATGTCTGCTGGGGATCCTATCTGCGTCTCGGTTAAGAAGAGCAAGGCCGGTTTCGCCGTTTCAAGATAGTGATGGACGGCATTCAGATTAGAATGTAACCCCCTAATGTTACAAAAATCGACACGTAACAAATTGGGGGCCACCGTAATTCTGCTCTTCTTCTGCGCCTTGGCAGGAACAACTAATGGCGGAATATTGCCCCCCCCAGAATACATGGGGCGGCCCGAGACACGCTCGGGGAGGGATTTACCGCCACAGACGGGACCCTCCTGGGGTAGTTTCTGTTTATATACCGCTTTCATTATTCCTAGTGTATGGGCCACCGGAACTCCTACTCACCGACGAAACGCAACAGCTATCCACTGCTACTTCACGGCGGTATTCTGTAGGAGCGTGGTACTTCCCCGGACGGACCGGCCCAGTTAGAACTGCATAAGCAGTTAGGTCCTACCACTTTGAAAATCTTATGATCTTGTAGCATCCGCGCCCTGCGGCGGTGAGATGTGTGGTACGCTACAACTGGGAGATTACACATCGGTACGTGACTTTGAAGTACTTCGTGGACTTATGCCACTATAATATTCGCTGAGTTCTTAGTATTCTAGGTGCGAAATTAATCATTATATGAGTACCTACGATGTTAAATAGCCTTGCGTAGTTCTGTGTAAACCCTTTTTTGCAAAGAAAAGGCCTTACTTAGAAAACTTTTAGATACAGCAGAACCCGTTTTAAGTAGGTAGTAGGTAGGAAGATAGGTAGTAGGTATGTATTTAAGTAGGGACTTTTCTGGAACAACAACATAATAAGCAATTGATACGATGATTACAACAATATCAGAATGCTAAGCCATTCAAAAATATAATATCCAGACTTAAATAGCTCCGAATACTTATTCTCTTATTATTACAGGCATTTATTAGTAACATAGCGAAGTAAGTTACGTTTTCTGGATAGAAAAAAGCCCATCACGAACTTCTCTAAGCGTTCGGTGAGATGACCGTCCCTCGGCGTGAATATTCAATATTAATGTAGCGTCAAATAATTTGTAGCATTTTACAGGGGCTATCAATCTGGCCCGTTAATGAGATTCGGTCCGGCGCGACTGCGTCGACCAATTTGTGCCTCGTTGCACCTCGCTAATGAAATACCTCTGCCCATGAAGTGATCTCAATTTTATAAAGAACATCACAAGCCGTAACATAACGGCGGTTTCACGGTTGGTGGATGAATTTTAATTAGCATTTTTTTATTAAACTAGCATAATTGCTGTGTTATACAGCAGTTTGAACCAAATTGCTGTAATAATGGTTCTATTCTATGCATATAAGCACTCGGTCGATGTAGAGCATCAATTAATAATAGGCTAGAGACTGTGGTAAGATCAATGTTTCCTAATGTTATTATATATACCTACCTATAGAACAGTGACCACGCAGTCTAAACCATTTTAAATTTCGCAGCCATACTTACCTCGAGTGTCATAGAGTTGCATTTAAGCGGAATTATTTAAATTCCATTGGTTTAAGGAACAAACCTTTTTCTCTGGCTCAAGAAGTTTCTGATCCAGTAGTCAAGACATGTTACGACTTACGAGGTTAGAACAGGTCTTTCGAAGCTGCAAACTATATATACTTACACTACTAGTTAGTCCTAACAAAATATTAAAAAAATTAACACCAGCAATTAGTTAACAATTTTAGCGATTTCTAGTATTCTATCACTAGCCTAGCAAAAAACTAAAATAATTTCATCGCATTTTTTGCAAACTTGAGGTTTAATTTTTTTTACACAAGTCCTTTGCGCAAAAGGGATGATTTGTCGTTGTAGTTTCTATTTGTGAGGTATTATTAGTGTTGCAGAATCCAGGCAGAAGAAGTAATATTTTAATGTTGTTGATAATCAAAATAATTTGACTCTCCTTTTAGCTCTGATGTTCCAATAAGAATCCACATTAAGACCTATTGCATCCTACCTAAATAGGTCTGAATTCCTAATCCTGTAGTAAAATCTTGAATCATATTTTTATTATTTATTACATACATAAATCCACGCAATATATGTCGTAGAGTTGCGGAAAGAGGAACGCTACTACGTTATACCAGATGTATTTACTAAAAACGGAACTAATTCATATCGCCTTAATTGTTTACCATGAGAAACTCTCCGTCTCAAAAGCAACTTAATTACAAGTTTACGGGTCACGATACACTATAAAGTGAAGGGAACACATAAACAGTGTCATATTATGTTAAAACCGCCTCGGCTGGTGACACGCGCCGCGCCGGCGGCGACCTCCGACCGCCCGCGCTTTCACTTATCTACCCACAACCGGCAGACCCATCTCTCAACACGCCAAATAAAGAAATCTCCCACGAACCATTTAAATACAAGAACAGCCTTTGACTCCTTTTCTATCCGGTCATCCTCCATGTAAAAAACAAGCAAGATACACTGATAAACTTTGCCATCAAACTGTTTCACAATTTTCATCTTACATAACCACTTTCTCTTCAGATATGATTGCATTGTTTGATACCATTGTTTGGTTAGCGTTATTTGGCATGAAAGTAATAATCATTATCGACTTTCTTTTAGCGGCCCACACATATGCAATAGCTACACGCGATTGAAAATAAAATACCACCCGTGCGCAGGACCCTTAACGCGACGTACGGTAAACATGTCAAGTGGAAAATTGTTTTTTTTTCAAGTTGATTGATTAGTACAGGTCACTTATGTGGAATTGAAGCAAACAAAATTAAGCACACCTACCAATTTCCGTATTTTAGGTACCTATGCGTAAGAAACCTCCTTATTTTTAGTGTCTCGTTATTCATTTTATCACAGAGATAACCACGTCTTGAACTCTTATACGTGACCCATTAAATAAACGTTACGATAATATTTTAAGCACGATACCTTCTGCTGCCGTCGGCGTACGAATATGCTGATTCAATAAAAAATACTTTTTTATTTGAGTGGCCTCTGACGATATTATAGCGCAATAAATTCACTCAAATACCTTTTACAAATGTAAATGTAGAGTCCTCATTTCACCTGTGTAAAGTTCCTTAAAGCACTCATCTGTACTTAACGGATTCTCATATTGTTTTTTTGACATTTTATGTACCTAGTGTAAACTACCTATTAGCCAATTATATAACTATATACCTACTTGATTTACCCTTGAGATTCCTTTTACCTTATTTGACAGATAACACCGATTCCTGCTCTGTTTATTTCGTTCTATTAACCTGTCGGGACAAAAATTAACAAAAACTGGTGAAAAGGGCCCGTACTATATTTATTTACATTTGTCTCTACTAAAGGGACCAACGTACCTACATTTTTTGACCGTTGTTTTACCGTACGTCCTCTCTGGTGGCACTTAGTGATAGTGTGTTACTTCGCTATAGAAACTATAAAAATATTGACCTGCATAATAAAAAGTAAACGTCACATGATTAACGGACACTATAAAACTTAGGTACCTACGTTAAAACTTTGCACCACTAGTAATCCATCCATTTGGCATTTTAATGAGAGCAAAATGTTTCATCTTCCAAGCATTTATACGTATATGCTAGAAAATTAGATGCGGATATTTTGAGGGTCGATTATTTGCATCGTTCTTAATAGTTTCAAATAAATTAAATAAAAAAATACAGTTAATGTTAATGCAAAGATGATTATTTTTGGACGGAATGGTATTTTTGTATGAAACAAAAAAATATTACCACACAATACTTAAATAATTTATGTGTTTTTATGTGTGTGTTGTGTGTGTTGATTCTTATGTTATTAATTACATGCCCTGAAAATATCCGCACCTAATTTTCTAACACCTTATATACTCGTAGCTGTTAGCGCTTGTAGGAAGCTCTACGCAAGGATAAGGGTTGAAATCGTAGTGAAGTGAATCATACTACGAAGGTTCAAGTTTAGTTGGCACCCGACAGATCGGCACGATATTTCTAAACAAATGCCGCTCGTGAGCCAGTCGGGTACGACGGCGTCTGCAGACCAATCGTTTACACAACGTTTTGGGGTCAGGCGGGGCCCATTCACCATCGTTTTTAGGTTGCAGTCTAGAACAGGCGAGCGCGCTGAATAACGAATGGCGATTTGCCCACGTTGCATGCATCGGGTATAAGACTCATAAGTTTCAATGTGCCAGCTTCCTGCGAGAATGACGCGGACGTCTCAATTGCTGCTCTTTTGTAATCAGCAATTTGTATCGCCACTGAGACTCGACTTGCTGATTCAATAACAACGAGAACAAATTCCAAGCAATTTTCGTTCCCTCGTTATATTATTGTCAAGTTTTCGATTTCATTGGACCGACAACACAATAGGTAAGTATAAAAATAATTACAAATGGGCGAATACGACAGCAATATTTTTTATTCTAAATTGGAAAGCTCAAATTACAATACTTAACTAAGCGTGTGTTATGTAATAGATAGGATCATCAATATTTTTGTTGTATACTTGGCGGCTGGTACTAATTGAAGGGTCAGCCAACATCATACAGAACCAGAATGCTGCACAACGCACGAGATTCTGGATAATAAAGTCAATGTCAAATAAATTATTTGTTATTACGCGTCAACAAACCTTCTAAGAACATGGATGATTAAAGGACCAAAATGTTAGTCTCCATTACTGTTTCTACGTTAATTGTTTTATTTACACCAATTTTATTATCATTCCAGTGTTAATTAGTGTAAATGTCTAATTTGACGTGTCATGTAAAAAAACATAATATTAAATATTGTATGTACTTACATGTTCAACTGTTAAGTCACTTCAAACACTTACCTACCGTAATACAAAAAATAAATTTGTATTAATGCAGCAAAAATATTGTAAGGTACCTGTCTGAATAGTTTGGGTAACTTAACACTAATTAGTGCTTAGCAACCTTCTGTGCCTGAGATTTGAATTGAGATTGAGCACTGTTTAGTTGCCCGTCGGAGTGCAGAGGCCATCACCATTGTCTCTGCACGCCAAAGCAATTTTATTTATCGCAATACGAGCATCACGCGGCCGATTGTGCGGCTAATCGGCTGCCCGCTTCACAACAAACATTAAAACCGCATTAAATTCTATTTAACGACGAATAAAGCCTGGTTAAGTAATTGAAATACACAATCCGTTTCGTGTACTCGTACCATGCAAAAAGTCGAATCTCTACATCAATCGCAATAACCATTATCATTCACGCACACTTCTTCGTTCGTGATGGCACAAAGGGGAAAAATTAGCAGCGTCATTTCAAGCCAGTCTTTTAATATAATTTTCCTCTGACGAACAATTATGAATGTCATGGTTTTGAGGGAAAACCGTCCGATGTGAATAGGTCACGCAATAGTTATTAGACGG
Source organism: Choristoneura rosaceana (assembly GCA_037349165.1). Classification (NCBI taxonomy): domain Eukaryota; kingdom Metazoa; phylum Arthropoda; class Insecta; order Lepidoptera; family Tortricidae; genus Choristoneura; species Choristoneura rosaceana. Next base: position 9,761,565 of record JAZBNJ010000026.1, read on the forward strand.
CTGTTAGTGTCCCGGGCGGCCCACGCGCCTCTGTTAGAGTTAACTTACTATTCATATTTAATCATTCTCATTATCAGAAAACAGCTTCTATTAATACTAAAATTGTAGGGATCATTGCCAGCCAACTACATCATAATTAGATAAGTACATAATGTTCACGCAATTACGCACTAATGCTTCAAATGCTAATGTTATTATGAATGTTTTAATTTATTCGCTACTAATAGGAGTGGCATTTTAAGAACGCTGTAATTTATTTAATTTTACAATATTGTACATATTAATTCATAGTAAAACAAGGTATGTCTTAATCACGCATCTAAAATATCTCAATATCATCTCTGGATCGGGTGATTGTATAGCAAGCAACGCAGAAGCAGCAATACTCGACATTCAATAACGGATACCGTCGATTGAGGATTATTTTGGTCTCGGGAAGTGTAAGGTACTCGCGGCGCAGACGCTCGCCCACTAAGCGGCTTTACGCTCATAATAAGGAAACGCCTAGAAACTATATCGACAGATTTAGACATTCCGCAAACACGTGCCACTTTTGTTTACATTTAACACTTTTAAATTTAAAAGTTTTAAATAGTGATGTAACACGAATAGTGTAGGTACTATTGGTTGTTTATTACAAGCTTTTGTTTATTTTCACACTAAGTTTATCTGATCTCATGAATACAGAATGAGTTTTCCTGCATAGGTATAGTAAAATACTAATAGATGAGTAATTCCCACTAAAGCGTTTTATTGCAAGCTGTCGTGTCAGGTGAACGCCTCATTAAATAATCCGCCGGTGTTCGCCGAATTCGCTTATGCAAATAGGTTTTTCGTTTGTTTGTAGAGCTTTGGACACAGGCTTAGACGAACGTGCTTTATGATATTGTTCCAAGAAGAGAAGCTAAAATATTAATAAAACCAGCAATAAATTTTGAAATATGTTTATCTTGTTAACATAAATTAATATAATATTTAGTTATTGAATGTTCTCCGAAGGCGTTGTTAGTTATGCCCAGATTGATTCAGGACCAACAATTACATTTTAAATGTGAATGCATCACGCTCGGTGATTTATTATATACGTTCACAGAAATAAAACAACATGTCCTTCAAAAAAACGAATACATCTAAATGTCACAATAAACGATGTTTAATAGTAGCGTCTGCAGCTAACGTGGGAAGGTAGTCACAATAGTGACAGCATCGCACGATGTCGCGACTCAGCCGTCTGTTGCGTAGATGTTGTATCGTGTAGGTGCCATTGCCATCTTATCCTTCCAATCCAACCAATTTTACTAGCAGCATGATTTCCATGACGTGTTAGCTACAAATGAGCCAGTCTATTGACGCCTAAGGTCTCAGCGAGAGCCAAGTATAGACGCGGTAGCCAATCAAACAATTTAGGTTAAACGCTGGTACGCTCCAGTGCGTCTTCACTCTCGACTTATGATTTCACAACCGCTGCCTTACCATCGTACAGGACTCCACGTGGACAGACAGCCATTTTCTTAATAGTTCATTTTAATTTGAAATTAATGGAATGCCCATTTATGTAATTACATAACTACATTAAACCTAAAAGTAGCTCTTAATTAATGCCGACTTAAAATGACCAGGTATTTAGTTAGGTACAGGTATGGCAACATTATCAAACTAGTTGGGATACGCGAAATGTGGGAAGGAATAGTTACGTGAGGTTTCAATTCCAGTGCAGTGAAGTCAGTTATGTAATTTCTTTATTAATGTACCTGCGCTGTTGTTCCATGAATAATATTTTCCATAAATAGCACTGAATAAAGCCGACGTGAGGTTGGGGTCCGCTGTAATAATATTTGACCTGGGACGACGGTGACGGACTCCAGGTGGACAAAAGCTTTGCCCTGCTTAAAAGCAAACAATTAATGTTTCTTTTTAGCACTTTGGAAATTTATACAAAATACTTAGCACATTGCCCATTTCACAAGAATGTGGTAAGTATTTAAATAGTTATATGAAATTCAGTTACAAATAACCAATTGCAATGTAGTTCATTCTTTTTTTGTTATGTTTACAATAGCCAGGACAAGTTTTAGATCTCATATGCAAGTAAATGTTCGACAAATCGTAGCGGAAAAAATCCATATACTGTGTGATTGAGCCAGAAAATTCTTTCAGGGAAGATTTGGTCTAATTTTTTTTTCGAGAGTACATCCGTATCAGGGTTGTTGCGAATATCAGCATCAGCATCAGCATCCGCGGATAATCAGCATGGTTTTTTATATCAGCATCCGCATCAGCATCAGCAACAATCGATGCTGATTTTTAATGCTGATATTCAAGTCGTAACGTGTTTGTTGAAGGCGGGACTTACCGCGAGGCACGTGGAAGTTTCGACCAATCACAGACAGTTATACAATAAAAGCTGTCACTTGTTCCCTCATTTGATTGTTTTGTCAACAATTAGTTGAAAGTGTTTTCTTTGTGTATAAATTGCCTTATTGTTTTACTATTAATTTCCTAGTAGGATATGATTTATTGAAGTAATTTATTAATATCAGCATCAGCATCAGCATCCGCTGATATTGGTCTGAGAAAATCAGCATCAGCATCAGCATCCGCTGATATAGTAAAAACCTGCATCAGCAACAACCCTGATCCGTATGAAGCCAGGGCGTTTATATAATTAATATAAAAGATTAAGGCCACACGTACGTTCTAGGTACGAGTGCTCTCGGTGAATCACGCACACTCATATTTTGGCCTCAGTGCGCTGATATTTGGGCAGATATTTGTATGAATAATACGAATGTTTGTTCTCGGGTCTTGGATGTTTAATATGTATTTAAGTATGTATTTATCTATATAAGTATGTTTATCCGTTGCCTAGTATCCATAATACAAGCTTTGCTTAGTTTGGGGCTAGGTCAATTGGTGTCAAGTGTCCCATGATATTTTTTTTTTTTTTTTTTTTTTATTTATATCGAAATCCGCGTATAAACTACACCGGAGCTGACGTTGTAATTGCACCTGTGTGAATACTCAACAATTATAAAATCAACATGAACATCACAACATCCGACCGCAATGAAACACAAAACGTTGGAAAACGGAACGCATTCAAAGAGAACATCGGACGTAGTACTTAGTATTGAATTAGGCATGGCGTTTTGTCATTGTCCTCAACTGAATAAGACTCGTGTGACCCTGGACGACCGGACTAAACTGTGACCACTATCAGGGTACAAATTAACGTTATCTAGGCCGAAATGAGTTTTCTACGCGACAATAATCTTAATTTAAAAACAACGCTTGCTTGCACTGATTGTTTGCCCCATCGCTGTGTGAATCAGATACGTGAGAGAGTATATGTGAATCATTCTATTGCCTGTGAATTTCCCAATGAAAGTAGGCGTTAGAAATAGAAAATAGTTTGTAGGTATTTCTATTTCTCTAATTTGGCTAAACCGCAAACAAACCACAGTTGTCTGTTCAATCACAGCTAAATAATACCACAGCAATGTTTGTGCTGAATCAAATAACCCATAGCTTAATTCACTAGTACCTAACTAATTTCCATTAAAACTAAAATACTTCTTTTTATTTTCAATGATTTTTGTCTTTCCCAAAGAAATATTTATTAGATACAACTACAAGATAGGTCAGTATAACAGCCAAAAAGACTGAAATTTTTTAATGGTCAAACTAAATAATTTCCACTTTAGTAACTAGGTACCTACGTATATTATAAGTACCTAGCTGGGTAGCTACACATAGGTACAAGACCGCAGAGCCAAGCCTACCTTACTAGTTCAGGCATTGTTTTATACCACCGTAAAACATAGGAGAAAATCGCCCATTGTCCTTATATCTCCCTGTCCTACCTGATTACTCCCAACACAGAGTTTTTATCGTTGACACAATGCAATTCCCAACGAAAATATAATGCCACGTGTGGGAAACTTTATTTTGCGACTTTTGTTGCTGCGTACTCTCACGACTGCTTAACCATTTAGTTGATTCTCTCACAGGCACTGGTTACTGTAGATTAATTACACGCATTATGTACGTTGCGCCCGCGTCGACCTCTGTGAGACAAGTAGTCATTGTCACTGCGCCTACCAAACCACGGAAGTGGCGTTTATCATTGAAATATGAGATAATAATAAAAATAATAATAAACGTCTTTTGTCCGATTATAAATATTTCCAGAGATCTAGAGCGCTCAAAATAGGAAGGTAAGAAATAGTGAAATTAAATTCAATATAGTGAATTTATGCTGGTGGCGAAATTAAATTAAATTAACCTAAATGGCTAGAACGTTATAACCACAGTAAGCGTTTTAAGCCTGATTTTTTGTAAAGTTAGTACCGGGCTACATGGTGCCAGAGACTGGCACTGCGGCGCTCGATCGATCACTCCACTCGACAACTCCAGGCCCCACACCACCTACGAAGGGGTCCATATTGGTTTATATACAATTTTTCATTCGATTATTTATAGTAATACCGCTTTGTAATCATTATCGTCATATCTCCGAAAATAGGTTTCCACTTCCCATACATTTCTAAAATAATTATTTTTACTACTAAATACTTATATTGTTCATAATGATACAAATTTTGATGTAATCACTAACCCCCTTATTCATAAAACTTAACAAGCCTATGTTAACTAACAAATGTTTTGTCCCTTTCTAACAAATACAAATGTCGAAGTGACAGATAAGGACAAACGAATTTTAGCGGCATTTTAACTAAAATAGGTTTGATTGTCGTTTATGAATAAGGGGGTAAGATTTTATCGATATCCATAATGTTATTTGGGAGAATTTCTTTATTTATAAACTTATTTCATATAATCGTCGCAGTTCTAACCTAATCTAACCCACTTTTCTGGCAGAATTTTGGTTCTGTGAGGATTGCAGTTCTAACCTAACCTAACCCAGTTTTCTGGCAGGACTTCGGTTGTAGAGTCGCAGATCTAACCTAACCTAACCCACTTCCCTGGCAGGATTTCGATTCTGTAAGGGTCGCAGTTCTAACCTAACCACCTTTTCTGGCAGGATTTCGGTTCCGTGAGGGTCGCATTTCTAACCTAACCTAACCCATTTTTGGTAGCATATAGGTTTTGTGAAGGTCACAGTTCTAACTTTTAACGTCGTATCTTGCTGACCCGCTAACATTAATATTATTTAATCCGAGAGTGAGAGGGACGGTACGATACGAACTTTGAATTTCGTAGTAGCTCCCCACGGCTCCACAATGTAACCGATGCTCCCTAATCCTGCCAGATTTGACTGGCCCTGTGGTACCAAATGATGGTAATTTAAACATTTTTTATTTTATCTTAAAACGATGGGATTGTGGGATATGCTAAAGCTTTTCAATATAATACAACTACTTGGGTAAAACGAGACGACGAGATGGACGGATGACCTGGTTAAAGCTGCGAGTACACGGTGGATGCAGACCGCTTCCAACCGAAGCAACTGGAGATAAGTATATGGGGGAGGCCTCTATGTCCAAGAGAGTGCCTACGGCTGGTATAAATACAACGGTCAAAACAAAAAAATTTCTCAGGAAAGCCGAAGCATACCTAAAGTGACGTTTAGATGGAAGTGCGAGAACGTTATACTAAACATATAAACCCCTCTAATGTTAAATTATGTAGGTACTTACATCCTCTCACGCGCGAAAAAGCAATGCATTCGACGAAAATCGCGTTGTTGCGTAATTGCCTGCTCCTACTCTAAATAAACTCAATAACCAGTTACATTGCTTTTCAAGTGTCGGTATAATTATAACACAAAGTACCAACCAAACAACATAAGATACGATATTAATTGTCAGACGCAAATCAGAAGAACAGGTTACACCACGAAACGAGCTTGCATACGAACGAACACAGCCCAAACACCTACACGAATTATAATAAAATTTTGCCTTTACCCACACTTTATTATGCAACTGATAATACTTTGTAATTTTTATAAAGTAAATACCGTTGTTGCACACATGTGTATACGTCACTCCTTTTTACATTTACTTTTATAAGTATAAACTTAGTTTTTTATGATTTTATCCTAAAAGCATTTCGTTTTTAAGTGTTTGAAGGTTCACTTCACAGAAAGATAACAAGAGCAATACAAATGACATCGTTTAAATTTTCTTTAAAAACTAATGTGGCAACATATTCACCTCTGCAGAACAGAACTAGAAGTCACTTGCGTAATATTTCTTAGCTCTGTGATTCAGCATAGTTATCATAGCGTTTATCCCCTTCTGGATTAAACAAAAGGATCTCCACCATATACAATAATTTAATTTAACACAATGCCTTAAGCCTTTAAGGCATTAATGTGAACTAAAAACAAAATATTTTAATTAAGGCAATCCCTAGCAATAGAACTCCGGGACAAGCAGAAATTGAGACTGTGTTTAAGTCTATAGACTACTCCGCATAAGTGATATCGCTATCGCTTCAATGTTTTTTAAATAAAGATATTTCAACAACCAAGGTAATTAAAGAAATGATAGCGTAATGCTTATACCGGGTGGCGTTTTGTTGTCATTAAGGCGGATATGGGAGAAGGGTCAGCTGTCGCGGGTCGTTGCGATTTAATTGTCGCGATAAGAAGTGGCGAGTCGCGTGGGAGCGAGGAGGCCCACGACTCCACTCGTCGATATATTGCCAGTTTTTAAATTTCAGAAGCCGTAGCGCATTAGCTCAGACCTACTAGTTACCATCTCAAACAAAAAAATATCCCTTTCGCACACGCTTATGTAGGAGTAGGACCTCAAAAATCTAGGGACACAGTTAAGTACCCAAAACAAAGTTTTTGAAGTGCAAGTAGCCTAAAACCGTTTTGAACACTTTAATACTCGCAAAGGCCTTTTTAATAGCACCGCCTTTTTAATTTCGAGTAGAACAAATATTTTTCTTTAACATTAAAAATAGAAAAAAATATCTGGGTAGGTACATAAATAATGAGATTATTTTAAATCAGGTCAAACGTCGAACTAACAAGCTAGCTAACAAGCTTTGAGAGTTCGATTCCTTGATACAGGCATGACATAAAAAAAATTTTTTTTATTCGACTGGGTGGTAAACGAGCAAGTAACGAAATTATAATAATAATAAGTAATAGGAACTGCTATTCAACATCACCTCAACCCGTACCTACCAGTTCACAGCTGGTCATAGGGCTCTCCATTGGCACGCCAATGAGCTCGATCTTCAACTCTTCTCAAGCGATCACTGCTCGCGGCTTTATTAATATTACCCAGCTACAGCAGGGCATCCTAAAGTTTGCCGACTTGAGATAGGTATTTACCCAAGAACCAATTTGTCGCGCAACGGCCAAACGGCCATCGGTTATGCACTATAATGTAACACTTTAGCTTGCTAATTCGCTAACCTATGTTAGTAACTCTGGTTCATTGGCCAATAACTACTATTACGCTGATTGAGTAGGTCAATAAATATACATTACAGTACATAGTAGCTACAGGCAAATAACAAATAAGTCTAACTGACTCCAACTGTTTGTGGCCGAGGGTCGCTAGTAAGACGAGAAGCCGCTAGAACTTACTTAATGCATCAAATATTATTAAGCTACAACGTTCATCACATATCACTGTTACTTTCTACAAGATTTAACGAATACCTAAGCGCCGCGGCTCGCAGTTCGTTTATAAACACACTTTTGAGGTTACAATGCAAATAGAAAAGTGGGTGAATGTCGTTAACTATAATTACTTTCAGCACAAGTACCTGTATCAAATTCCCTCTAGCAGCGTTGGATGTTACATGGGATGATAAAAGTATACAGCAAATGGAGTACCTAAATGAAACTGCTGTTTATGTAAAAAAATTCGTGTAGTTTTGTTAAAAGTATCTGCGGTCGCTGGCCACGGGTCAGTGCTGCACAACGAGCCACTTCCTGCGGCGAGCGGCGAAACAAGGACAAGCCAAACGACACGCAAGGGCCGCCTGTTATTTTGCATTCGTTATCGCCCAATCTAAACTTTATCTCCATGCAATGAAATTCGTAGTAAACTGCACACTTCCAGTCCCTGCGGATAGCGTAGGTATCACGACAATGCAATTGCTCTTAGCTCTTAAGAACTTGTCTAGTTTAATGATTAAACTTACTCAATTCACATAATTTAACAAAACTAAAACAGAGCTCTTTCATACCGCTCTATTTCACGAATGTGGGTATAATGTTTTGCTTAAGTAACTAACACTTGAGATAAGTGATGTCCCGCAATTTAAAGCAATGCTTACTTTTTGTAACATGGGCTAAGTTTAATGCATAGAAGAGATAAATGTATTAGCACGTTATGCAGTACTTGGGTACATAAAATTGGCGTGGATTTGAAACTCAAGCTACTTCCAACAGATCGGTCGCCTCGAGAGCTTGCTTGTCAGAAATTGGATTGCTAGCGATAAAATTGACGTTAGTACGAAACTGCACATGAACAACCCTGGCACGTAATGTTTGTGTAAACAAACCGAGTGCGCGGTGCTGTTATGAAATCTAAGACTGGCTTGGTTTTAATTACCTGTGTAATGGAATTAAACGGATGAGAGGCGACACGTGTGATGGGATCAGAGATCGAGCTGACGCGAGCGGCGGAGAGCAGGAGTCCAGGCGCAGGTGAGGCGGGGCGGCTGACCGCGTCTGACCTCGTGCCAATTACGCGCCCATTAGCGCACCGAGCACAATGCGACGCCATTAAGCGGATGTCCAGCTCGACGGACGTTCCCGCGCCCGCTCAATTTGCATTTGTTTGGAATTAGATCGTCAGTGGCTGCGTCCGCGACTCGCTTTGTGTCACACCTGTAATCGCGCAATGTGTAGAGCCCCGTTTTAATGATGCCTCGCATACTCTGCGGCTAACCGAAACGTTCCCATTGTGGAACAGATTCTGGGATCACAACCTAAACAGAGCTTAATTGCGTTTCTTACCTTTAACGACGCAAAAGCCTTGCGGTGTTTACTAGGAGTCTGTTAAAAGAGAACTAACAGTCTACTCACGCCGTCGTCAATGTATCAAGTAGTGCAATAAAGACTCGTTACAACGTCAAGGCGTTGTTCATTGAAACTGTCGATTGAATGTAAGTATGTAGGCAGGAAGCCATTGTATTACACGCGGCGCAAACAACCAGTATTAGTTTTAATTAATTGTTGTGCGTATCGGCAAACAGCCGTAGGCGACCCCGTAAGATTATCGACACAATCAAAGCGCGAGGACAGACAAACTGGGACCGGAATGCGCCTTTGTCTTTAACAATTGGTGGGTAGATCTTATAATTGTGAGTGCGCACCACGTATGTTTTAATTACCTTTTTCATAAAATTACGCTAGCTTTTACCTACACGCGGCTTCGTACAGGCAAAAAACATTAGGTTTAACAGTTCCAGATTCCATGTCTCTAATACCAGCAGCTAACATTTTTGGATTTTATTCCGATCCCGTAGAAATATTGGTGTAAAAAGTAGCCTATATGTTACTCCAAACGTCCAGGTATTTAGGTACATATGAAGTAAAAAACACACGCACGCAAGCACAAACCTATCAACTCACCAACTTTCGCATTTATAATAAATATTACGAGTAGGATACAGAGGAACACCTTGTCCCTTATGGATCCAACCAATGGAAGCAAAAAATGTAGGTACTCTACGTAAATATAAAAATCCCCTCATTGCTCAATTAGAAGGTTAAAGTGTGAATTATTCGGCTTGGTTCAAAGGCAGAGGCATATCGAAAGTATCAATTTGAAGCATCGTGTAGAAATAATTTGTCTAAAGTTCGTTCTGTTTCTAAGTAGAGTTCGTGACCATGAACCGTAGAAATTACCGTTGGAATGCAACTCGACCTCTTTGTGATGTATTACGTAAAAGGCATATCATACCATATCACGCATTATTATACGATCACGCTGTCTATGTTAAGGCAATTTGTGAACTTTATTTGAAAGCCTAAGTGTTTTCAAACGATGATTCCTGTTATATTTCAGCAAGAAAATTATTAATTTAAGGGCGACGAACCGACGCGGGCGAGATATGGTAATGACAAATGGTGTCTTCTTATCTGGGCGGTCCACGGAGAAAAGATGTAGCCGGGCTTTCTTGCGGAGTGAAACGTCGGGTGATGTCGTTAGCAAAGCCCCATCCGACTGATATCTTTAGCGCTCCCTTGCCACGCCGTACGGCAGATAACTATTTTCACAGAGTTCGAGATATTGCTTTTCCATCGTTTATTTTATTTTTAATTCACTGCAAGATCACTTCATTTCAAACTGGCGGCTGTAATCGCAAAAATATTATTCGCAAGATATTATTTTTATATTTACTTGAGTTCAACATCTAGTTGCATCATCCGGTTTTGCTATATGATATATGTATTTAGTAGCTTGGTTTTGTATGTTACATCGGTAGGTAAGGCTGGTTCTGTAGGCGGCAAAAGCGCCGTCGTCTTCGCCTGAATATATTGTCCCCCGTCTCGAGGCGTACATAAGTAATCCGCCCGCACCCGACACTGATATGCAAATCGCCTCCAACGAGATCGTAAACCGTTTCATATCAGATAGCGTAATTCGGGGCTAAAGTACAGCGACTACGAGTAATTCCGGTACCATGAGCAGATCTACCCCATCTCGATCTGATAAAAACTGGAAACTGAGTAAAAGTATACATATTTTACAAAGAACGGTGTTCATAAAACTTATTTCATTTAGTTGTTCTTACGTACCTTTTCTTTTTGTACGAACAATGTAGGCACGCCTAGATAATACGCAAATGTGAATGTGACAAATAGTTTGGGCGATAACCCACCTCAGCGCGACGGGCGCCGCAGTCCAAGCCACACTACCTGCTCGGCCTATCTTCCATCTTCGACCTCTTCCTGTTTATCTTTCCTAATACATTATTCTGCACAAAGTCGAACATAACGTCGCCGTAGACAAACAACCATTACGGAGACTGTCTTTGTTCAGAACTTACTTACCTATAGGCTGTAGATAAACTATAATATATGAGGGGTCCTTTGTCTTAAGACTATTGGAAAGTAAAAGCAGCATCATTTTAACTTTAGAGATATTGATCTTTTTCGTCTGTATATTAGAAGTTCATGTGTAGTACCTAACTCTCGAATCATAAGAAACATGAAGATTAATAAATACATGTTTAAAATTATAATGTTTACGTGACTCGCCAATCCTAGGAGCCGAAATATGTTTTACATAAAAAACAAAGGTAAAAAAAGAACGAATATAAGTACCTAATTATATATCAAAGATGTCATTATAAATTCCGCTCACAGACTAACTAAATCGCGAGAAATGAGTTAAGTTAACAACTTACAAGACATTCCTTGTCTAGAACAACTGACATCGCAATGGCCTGTGTGTAGGTACTACAGAATAACGCAAATTCTAAAAAGCATTGCTTTAAAATTTATCGGTGGTGTACCTCCCGCTACGTACTCGCAAACCTAACAATACAAGTACCCATTAATAACTAAACAAAACATATTTGTTTGTAAGCACATCTAAATAAGGGAAGTTTTTGCTCTTGCACGTGTCCAAATCTGACAAATGGCACGAACAGACGATAAATACAGGAATGAGACATCACTATTGTAAAGATAGATACTTAGTTAGTATTGTTGGTGGCATAGATTGTATTTATTATTAATGTCGAGAGCTGGTTTAATTAGGTAGAGTGTTTCGCGGACCACCTACAGCGCACGTGGATAGCGCTGCGATGATACAAGCTCTCTCTTGTCATGTTAATAATGTAATACGTAGGTATTAGGTAATATGAACACAAGTGGAGTATGCAGCGCGCTCCGGGCAATAACAATAACTTCGTTATAGTCCAGTAGTTTCTTATTTACACGCGTGGTAGAGCCACTTTCTTTTTCGTGTGTAATAGACAGGTCTTGGTATTCACTTTTACTGTACAGCGCTTATAGCGCCATTTTGATAAATAAAACATATACCTACAATCCGTGAGCTTTTAGAAAACCCTTCGGGTTTCGGGGGAAATCGGAAGAATTCGTTAGTAAAAAATGACAATTGTCTTTTTGACTCAGTAGCAATCCATCACGCGTAGAGTGCACTCGTTGTGTTTTCATTGATGTATATAGAGCAGTTAAAACCACCAATTGCATATATTTATTTAGGTAGTTTGTTATTTTTCGGAAATTGATTTCCATGGCGAGTCAACTTAAGCAGGGTATGTCTGTAAATAGCCAATCACTGGAAATTGATTACAATATATTTATGAATATTTTGTATATAAGTTGAATTTTTTAAGAAAAAAGTGGTCGTAAATATTTTAATAAGGACTAGACCGTGTTATAGAAGCAACGGGGATTTCGAAAAGTGCATTAAAAAAAATATAAAACGAAAGCAGACCAAAAAAATTCATTTGACATACCCAAGAGAAGTAGATACAGTATAACAACAGCTCTATATAATTCCAAACAAAAGTACTGTGTTGAGGCGGGGTGTTCTCAATTTAAATTGACGATGGAAGAATTCGAAAATGCTGATTTTGTTTTATTTGTATCATGACAAAAAGTCATATTGTATTAAAATTAGAAAAAGATAAAGAAGCGTAATATTATTATAGTAAGGTTCATTTTGTACTGATGGTTATTCTTTACATAACTTTTTACGGTAACTTTGAAAAGTTTTGCAAGTTGATAACAGAACAGAACCGCGTATCACGATCGCGTGTCATCGTCAATACCCGAAGCATGCTTCTAAAATCCGAAGGTTTTTTTAAGATCTCACGGACTGTAAATAAATATTACGGAACAATTTACACCAATTCACCTAATTCCGACCGAACTAAAGAAAACTAATATACATAATAATGTTCTATGGGTACTGCGTAACGGATAAGCGTTTGTACATACATACATATAAATAAATGAATATATTACATCCTCGTTTTGTTTTTTATAAATTCACTGGATTTATTTGTAGCATTCGATAAAGGATCTAGTTAGTATTTTTTTTAGTACCTAAGTAATATTTTATTAAACATCTTGATTACAATTCGCAAATGAAGAATCTTTATTACTTTTAAACTATTCACAATACATTATAACAAACATTAAAAATAAAAATAAGATATCAAAAAATAATTAAAATAGAACCAATTTTACAATTAGAATTCAAACATAATCATCAATTAAATAATATAAAATACAACATGTGAAAACCAGAAATTAAATCACAATCAAAATTTAAAATCATATAAATAATAAATTAATACTAAATGAAAATTTACTAGACTATCAAATAAGTAAGATAAGAATTGATTCCTTCCACACGGGCATTGTAATAATTTAAACTATCACAATCGTAGTAGCATCTCAGGTAGTCCCGTCCTTAGTAGCGCCTGACACGTACAGTCAGCGTCAAATATAAGAGCGACCAAGGTGACCAAATGTACCAGAACACGTCTTTATTGTCAAAGGCGTTAGAGCGTGTTCTGATTTATGTATTTGAGCACCTTGGCCCTTATACACTCTCATGTACACTCTCATGGGAAACAGGTAGTCGGACTGTATAAAGTCCGTAGAACTAAATGACGCCTTCGTTTAATTTTAAGGCATTTCTCGTCTGATTGAACTTGTAACAGCCACTACTTAGACTCATGAGCTGGCTCGGATAATTTTTTAGGGTTCCATAGCCACCGGTGTGAAGTTAGCGGCAGACTATAACCCTACTAACGCCACGCGCAATCTTGAGTTCCGTGCATTTTAGTCTATTTACTTAGTATTTAAGTAGCTTCGTACATTTTATAAGTGTCAACATTGTAAAAAATCTGTGACAGACGTTTGATAGGTATTAATAATTTGCAAATTAGCTATAATGTTACATCTTGCACTCACCTGCGTAAATTCGAGACATTTCAAGTTACGCGTAAACAAGGATTTAAGTAATTAGGTATTATTACTATTCTCATATAACAAAACGGATTTCTCGTTCTTTCAAAAACAAATTATTATTTATTCGTCCCGTTTCTCCTCGTCCTTTTCCTACCTGCGCACGAGGGTTACGTTGCGCGAGCGCGACTTAGGGGACCGCGCTGTAAGGCCACATCTGTCACACTTGCAACATTTTATTTGGTTGTGGTACAAACGACATTTAATTACTACTTGTCTTCCTATAGATATATCGTATTATCATGAGTAGATTAAAAAACTAAATGCCAAAGCATCAACAGTGACATTAGATAACAAATAATTACTACGAAAATTCGTAGCAAATCTTAGGCGATGTAGGTATGCAACCGTAGGCCGAAGCTCTCTAGTAGGTAGAGTCTCTACGCTACGCTATTGAAGATCGGTCAATGCAATAGAGTCGAAATAGTTAAACGGTTAAAAGCACAACCTAACCGGGCAGTTTCAAATGCTGCTCTCCTAATTTTTTATTGCACGAGCTACGATTCTATTTTATGGCCCCTCATTTAGAAGCGTCAATAAACAAAACAAAATAAAATAGAGGCAACGCTCTAGTGTCGAGGTAAACGTAACATCGGCGCACGCGCATGTTAGAAAAAGAGGCAACGAAGCCTGCCGCTGCCGGGGTGTCAGGCAAGTTGGAGTTCCAGTTGGTGGGGCGCCTTTCCTTGCCGCGCGCCCGCGCCAGTGCCGAGCGCGTCGCGTGAGTGAGACAACGCTGCAACTCGACTCGCCTGACCGCCGCCCGCGCGCTTTACCAAGCTCAACTGCATCAAAGTTTATGTTACACTCTCCCACTTTATAAACCGGTTACAACTGTGATCTTAAGTGACACGTAGGCTGCTTTTGTGATTTGATCGTGTTCAGTGGCCAGACCGAGTCTGGTAATGAGTGGCAAATTATGTGTTCTCGGATTTTATTATATTGATGATTTGTGATGTGATGAAATGACCATCAGGTCAAAACGGATATAAATTGGATTTCCACTCATTAAACTTGGTGAGTTCGAATATTCATTTCACGAATAAGTAGTTCTTACAACAATGTATGTAAATGTAATGTAGAGTCATGGGCACGGAGCGGTGCTGGCTTGTGGGGGCGTTCAATAGCCACAAACAAACAAAAACCCATAGTCCCGTAGACGGCGTAGACGCACGGGGGAGAAAAGGAAAGAGCATGCTTTGTTGACACTCTCTAAACGTGCTCTTTCTACGAAAGAGTCGTCGACTCTAAGAAGCAGATTCTGGATTTAAACTTCAACATACGTATAGATTAAATTGTAGAGTCGCTGGTTATCCTCTTAAATTTCGCTTCAATACGAAATTGAATGCAAATTGTAACTTCGAAATGTTGTTTTGGACCTAAACCACGATCATAGTATCGAAATAGATATAATTAATCATGATAGAGTTACTAATTACCTATTTTTCTTCGTTATTGTAAGACATTTTGACGTCAAACAGAATATTATTTCCGAGCATGAATTTTTCGTGTTCAAACAACGATAGCTGATGTATTGTTTGCATGCTATTAAATAAGAAAGCCGGCAGACATGATAGCTAACGTTGAGTGCTTGCTTCCATATCTAATCCAAACATCATTTATCTGTACGTTCCTTTGTTTACAATACAGAGATAATTTGGAAAATGACGAACAAAATGCTCGGACTTCCTTCCTTACTCATTTCTAAATTTGTTCCAGCTGGCATTTATAAATAGCGAAACAATTATTCGAGTTTCTAAATTACGCTCGTAAAGTCGTAATTAATGAATGAAAAGGACATTATCAACATCCTGCGTAAATTGTAAATGAGTCACTCTAGGAGATAATAACAAATGGTAAATTTTAAATGCAAGATGCGTCGGCGCCACTGTCGTGTTAACTCAATTTTACGGAGGGCAACACGAGGTCAATGAGTTTTTAAGGAAGGGGCCCTTAAACCAACTGGGCAAAGCACATGATATCTTTGTTTTAAATGTAGAGCTATTTTCAAATGATACCATACTCGCCTGTTATACTGATACAAATTTAGATTGAGTTTCTAATCTCGCATTAATTGATATAATTGAAGAAATCGCGTAGTAAACATTGTAGGTACTACGCGTTTATATACGAATATCTTGTTATGCCTTGTATTTCTTATGTCTCTTAACTCGTAAGAATTATCTGCATTATGATGAATCGTATGTGATTTAGAGAAACTTACACCTTACATAAAGAAATTAGAAAAGAAAGAAAGAAAATACATTTATTTAACGCCATAAAACAAACATAGAACAAATAAAGACATATATGACGCTAAATAGGTCCCCACTCAGCATAATGCCACGGCAAGCCGTGGCGCTGATTTTCAGTGAGGACCTTAGCAATTAGCACTTGCTTAGTCTTTTAAATATATGCAGTATGAAGCATATATGTAACTTTTATACTGATGTCTTTAATTACAAATACAGAAATAAATTCACAACAACCGAATGCACCAATGCGACAACCTTCGATATTAAGTAAGACGGCCACTCTTCAGATTTGTGTGGTAACTAAGCGGTTTTTTTTTCTACATAAGCGACGCGTACAAATTGAAGCTCACCCATAACACTGTCCGCGGCCATTTTCCAGATTTTTGAGGATTGAAACTCTGAGTTATTAAACTCACAGCTTCAATCCTAGATTACTAGACGTCACTTTTTCACTACTTACTTACTCGTAAATAAGTCGCAGTATACAAATCTGGCTGACGGGACGACATTGTAGCTGTGGCTGGTGTCGCCTGGACGAGACTTGCCGCAGATAGAAATATATGGCACAAGATGGAGGAGGCCTATGTCCACAAATGGACATCCCAATAAACATAGATATATTGATAAAACAAAATAAATGTTAATAATTAAATCAAATACATATTAATGCATGGAACATTTCATATTAATGTAATATTTATTGGAATAAATGTCTCTATTATTATTATACAAATCTGGAGAGTAATTGACGGTGATTCTCCAAGTTTCTCCACTAAGAGGGCTGTTTCACCACCCATTCATTAATTTTATTTAACGGGTAAATGTGATGCCGTTTTAGAATATTCGAACAAAACAAACAGAGACGGCATCACGTTTATCCGTCAGATAAATTTAATCAATGATGGTGATACAGGGGGTAAGTCTAACTAACGCGGCACTTTTGTACTTTTATCAATCTGACTTCGTACCTATGTAGATCATCAGTAATTCAGTAGACTCCAATTTAATCGGAGCACCTAAATTATACTCGTATAATCGTTGTATCTGTATTATAGTAACGTATATCATAGAATATGTTTCACAAGTGGAATTCGGCACAATCGCACTTAAGACTGATAGCCAAGTAGGTAACTGATAACCCCTGCTTTTTTTGCTATCGTAATGGACGAACAGAAGGCTCAGATAATTATTAAACTAGTTTGTAAAAAATTTAGGTACACCTAATTTTTAAATGGACATTCATTTTAATTCATAACTTCCTTTGATCTTCTCTTAAAAATAGTACAGTAGAGTACCATAAGGACTCAGTAAGATATAAGATAAGTGTGTGTGTTTGTATGTTTGTCCATCTTTCACGTCGAAACGGAGCGACGGATCTACGTGATTTTTAGCATAAGGATAGTTTATGGGCCAGAGAGTGACATAAGTTACTTTTGATCCCAGAAAAATTAACAGTTTCTGAGAGAACAGCGCGCGATAACCGAATTGCACGCGGGCGAAGCCGCGGTCAAAAGCTAATTTCTCATAATCATTTATGTATTGCTAGTTTACCCCTAAGTGGCAAACCAATGATTTATTATTAAATTGGAAATCTTCGGAGACAGCCTCACTCGCCAGTCGTGTCACGTAGTTATCCTCTATCCCTTTTACGTTATTTAAGGAGACACCAGATTTACTGTAACACACATTTCACGCGTGACACCGCCAGAAGCGGCAATAAATTGTATGCTGATATGTTAAAATGGCGACAACCGGCGTTTATCGTCTTAGTATAGTACTTGTAGGTTATCCTATCGCCTGAGGCAGTGGGAATTATTTATTGCGGTCGCAAAGAAAGAACCGCAGCTTCCCGGGCGGACATCAGCCGCGTGGGACCGCGGCACGGCCACGGCCCCATCTTAAATGTCAACCGCGTCTACGTAATTACAGACCCATCTTGTTTATGCCATACATAGGCATGTAAGTGCAATCCTGTCCAGAACTCGATCCCGTCCGTTACACCGAGGCTCAAGTTTTCACAAAATAAACCAGAACTGCAAAAACAGAAATATTACACTAATACAGAACGGTCCTGTTAACAGTACCTACCTACCTGATATCTGACCGCGACAAGCTAGTAGCTAAACCAGCCCTCTCCATAAAATATTCATTCGTATGCCTTCTTTACATTTTTATGTTTCATATTTCGTATTCGAAGTTAGTGCGCGACATCATATTTATTGCTTTCGCTATTTCGGTCTGTAACAGATGTTTGTTTCAATTTAAGTTTGTTCTAACACGACGAACTTAATTGCGTTTTGGTGCGCTGGTTGCAATACTGTACATACCTATCTACTTAACCAATACCTACCGATGATGCAAAGATTGTGTCGTAACATAATTTTCAACACACCTGCTCGTAAAGTAGGTCTTATTACAGCGTATTTACACTGATAATGCAGAATATTACCCATGCCGTGCCTTTTACATTACATTATCGCACTAGTGCCTTTTCATTACATATCTTTTTAAATATTAGCAAGAAGTATTAATGTTTCGAAAACAGCTAAGTAGTTATTTGCGTAAATATAAAATTCAATTCAAAATGTGATAAATAATTAAAGAATTTCATGAAACTGCTTGTTAGCTTGTTGGTATTTATAATTTGACGGTGTATTTTTAACTATAAATACCCAATTTCAAAATTTATAAATATGTGGCTGATTAGCTACTTTGCCGGTGCCCTTATCTCAGACTTGCGCGCGCATGCAGCGCTGAGCGCGCGAAAAAAAAAAATTACGGCCGCCATCTTTTAAATGGGTTTCTGTTTGTTAAGTTTATTTAAATAAATGTGAACTTTTATTTACTTTTCCTCGCAAGTGTGTTGAAAAACGTCGTATGAAACACGTGAGCATTGGTCATTACACTTTTCGTCTCCATTAAGCCTTCGCCTTCGGCTCAGGCTTAAAAACCGACTCGAGTGTAATGACCAACATAGCACACTTGTATCATAATGTACTATTATTAGAGTAACGTCGCTATTACCTTCCTCTCGATAACCGCTCGTTTGTTTAGCGCTGTAATTGTGCCGCCAGATCCAGCGCCGATAAATTGCAGGTTACAGACGCAATATATATCGAACCGGCAGCAGAATTTGTACTAACGAGCTGCACCGATGCTCTGTTAAAGAGTTTCGCGCGACAATGCAATACAACAATCCTAGTAGGTATAACAGATGACTGCAGCCAGACCTTACTGTGCATAGTACAACACCCCTCTCGGTTCTTAAACATCTGTGCACTCAGTTGCACCGCCCGTTATTGAAAATCACAACCCTTTTAGTTACAATGCTATTCACATTGTTTAAGCAACTGTTTGAATGCGTTGCTCGGCGTAATTTATTTGTTTCTCTCTAAGCTAGTTTCATTAATTTTAAGTTGCCAGCTAGAGTTATAAGCGTCACAGCACGTAGGTACTAAATTTTCTTTCTCTCTCTAACCATTAAAGACACACGTGATGTGAACATTAAATAAAATAGTGTGTGGGTACCTATTCAAAGCCCGCATGTTTAGCTTTTTATTCTTTTATACCTGTATAATTTGAAAGAAACTGTAAGGAGACCATTACCGACATTCAAACTTTTAACTCAACCCAATACGCAGACGAAATCACTAGACTACTCGTCAAATATCAGTTTTTTTTATGAAAACAGCCGGCAGCCGTATGTTATCTAACGATAAACCCAAATCGAAGAATTATCATATTATTATTTGTCCCCGAAATCTGAACTGAATGTTTACCTACCGGCGGACTAAACCAATTTTATTTACAAGTTACCCAGTTGTGTACCTATATACAATCAATAAATGAGTATAAGGTACATAAAAGAAACATTACAACGAAACCTAGCAAAAAGGTAGACGGCACACCGATCACGGGCGAGCTTCCAGACAATCTTGTTTTGTTTCTCACAATCACGAGGCCGGTTAGCATGGACAAGAATAGTTAAAGGGGAAAAAAACAGAATACGAATCCTCGTGGCGAATCCTGACCAACGGGAGGATGCATTGCATACCTCCGGCGACTTGCGTGCGTCCCGTGAGACCGCGCATGAGATCGACCGAGTTGCATGCGCCCGCGCGACATCCACCACTTATATTAACGTCATTCTTTTTTCTTTTTTACTACATTTCCATATCGGTATTGAAAAAAAAAGCTTGGAGTAGTGTGGGAAACGTTCAACTTGTGACATTTATGTATTAAAACATGTTTCCAAGGCCTAAGCGAGTGATTAAGTTCTTATCTTAACATAGATAAAATAAATAGCATACGTAGGTAGATAGGTGCTTTAAACTTGCTTACGTGATAATTAACAGCGAGGTCGCATAATTATTCTATATTAAAGTTTCTTTTTAAGTTTGAATATGATTAACTGGTATAGTTTCCGGTGTCCCACGATTATAGGTAGGCACTCCTACGTTTTGAAACAACGCATGTAAAGTATAAGTAGTATACAATGGCGATTCATATAATAAGAAATGCGTGAACTAAATATGCATAATAAACCTAATACAGAGCTGAGGACAGGGTCCTCAAAATATAATAGGAACAATGACTTAGTATGAATGACTTAATATGATTTAATAACATTTCTAATGATTCACTACATACTAGATTCTATACATAATTATGTATATTTATTTGCTACGGGATTAAAGCTAATTACGGTCTACATTCCGCAGTATATTTATATACATATTATTTGATTCAAGTACAAATTCGACAAAATGCGGGAGAATATCAAGGTATCCTCAACCTTATTACTCGTAAACAAACCTAAAGTAAAATGTAATTTGAACTGGATTCCTTTGTTTGTCACAGGATGCACAGCGGTAGAAGATGGCGTGCGTAGAGAGGACAAGATAGTTTGCCGAGCAAACATGGCAGTCGCCCGAGCTGTGCTGGTGTTGCTAGCGTCTACGGCACAAGCGTGGATGCCCGACGCCAACGCACGTATACATATCAAATATGGTGAGTAGAGCGACTCTATCTGCGACATCTTCCGAATATTTGATTAAATCAAGTGTTACTTTGCAGAGATTCATTACATAGGAACTAAAATCAATTAGGTAGGTAGATACCTTACCTTGTTAGTCTACAACTTCACATGACAAACAGAGAGCTACGTCTCAAAACATAAACAGTCATCCGGTGTTGCAGATGTTTATGGGCGGTGGTGATCTCTTACCATCAGAAGACCTACTTGCTCAAATGCCCAAGTAATTTCGTTCAACGTCATGTTGATGTAAAATCCCCCATTTTATAGTTAGTTATTTTCAAGAACTACATGTTCGTCATATGTGTATGATGAAGTACCTAAATGAATAAATAATACGTAGGTACCCATGCGAAATTAGACTATATTTTTTTAAATTTACGTCGTGTTCATAAAGGCACTCTTTCAAGTTACTGAACGGACACTTATTTTAAGTAATATCATTAATAATTGTCAGTTACCTACCTACACGTATTTATCTGATCAGGCTATTGAATGTATAATGAGTTTATAATTTCCCAGATGCAAGATCCAACAAAGCGTGTCATATTGATACGTGAGAATTTCTCAACCATGGGTTATGAAATCGTAAACTCTCATTGTTGTTAATCACTTTACAATGGGAACATTGTTCGATTGGTTTTAACGCAAAAAAATACAAGGCTACCTGATTTGGCCACTTGTAAAGGAAATGTTGTAGGTCTGTACCTACGCTCATCACTGTGAAATAAACTTTACAGAATCTTTCAAAATACTAAAAAGCCTAAATACTAAATTTCATGAATACTGCCGAGATTTGAATAGCAGATGGTTTATATAGATATTCCTGATTGGAACTGAATAGTGCTCCTGCGTAATGCAAATTCTATCAGCGTCCGACTACGCATACAACGTTGCAAGTAGAATGGAAAGCTGTCACTAAATGTAACAGACAGGGTAATATGGAGGTACAGCAACGTGAGGCCGGCCACAAATCGCAGGTCATGCCAACTCATTCGTCTACTAACGTATACTTGTGGTTACGCGACGAATATTAATTTTCATACTTAATCGTAGCTCTATTAAGTCAAGACTCAGTATGCATTAAGTTATTATCGATTTGTTACAGGCGATGAAACTTCAGAACAATTCGTCGGCAACGCGACAGCGCCAGACCACTTCCGTATTTTAGATAAAGATGACTTCTCGATTATTGTAGGTGGCAGGTGAGCAGTATTTTACTTAATAAAACTTAATAAAATTCCTGATTCCTGAAATAGAAGGTGTTCAATTGCTCTACAGGTGATTGTTAAGATTAGCATTGAATAGATTTATTTCCATAAAAGTTGTTGTGAGGAGAATACAAAGTCGTATTTGGGCAGGTGTGCCCAGTACACTCCGCTTCCTACATAATGATCTGCCATAGTTGTTTGCAGAGCACCTTGTTTCGTTCTGCAAGTATAAATAATTGTCTTCGCTAATTTACCCAATTTTATTGCAGAAACACCGTCTACAACCTCAGCCTCTACGACTTGTCGGAGAATTTAGATCAGGTAATGTTTATTCATTATGCATTTGCATGTTAAAGCATGTTCTTTCGAGTGCTGCTATTCTTTAGTTAAGCGCCGCTTAAAGTCAGCGTTACTTGAGCTGCTCGAAAGAATGCAATTTTAGTCATAATTAAAGATTAAAATGTTGAAACCTAAAATCGCACCGTTGTCGCCATTGCCGTTGACTTTTTAGAAGGGATACCTAGTACCTAGTCCGGAAGTTGACTTTATATATAATTTGAAATAGTTTATTACATTACAGGCAGGGTTATTTGATAACACTGCCAAGTTATCCTAGTAACAAGTTAGGTGCCGCAAAAAATATACAGCACAAGGCCGTCTCCATAACGTACTTTGATTTGAAGTAGACAACAAACAAGCCAGTGTGCTGCTAATCGGTAGCTCAGTAATTCGACAAGTCCAGATAGATAAGAACTCAGTTTTTGCAAAGTGACGCCGGTCGGCGACCCGCCACAGCCGACTCCGACGGCTACGTATCGCGCCACTACTACAGGTTTATGTATCTAATCTTGCGCAAACAACTTTACAACAGTTCCCCGTTGCTTTCCGCTGCACTCTCTGTTTATTCTTAGTTACGACCCATTTCGCTCGGCACATTGTTTATTCTGTAAATCGCGCAAGATTATTTATTCTTTTATAAAATTTCGCTTTGAAACAACAGTTTTAAATCTTTACAAAAACATCTTGGGACTGTGGCAAAATGAAAATACCTACCTTTCATTTAAACACGACTCTTACATTCCGTTCTGTTCTGATCTAATTAAGTACATAAGGTCAAAATTAGAATAAATACTCAGTAACACAAAACATATTATAAATTTACAATTCGATAACCTGTAATCGCATAGCTACGGCAATCCATAATTCAAGCTAGCAACGCTCAACAGCATCACATTGTGCGCATGAAACAAAAATACGACGCAGACGGACGTAGGGCGCTGCTCGAGGGTGTTTGGCGAGCTGCCAGGTCTAGCCAGATATTGCTTTAGCACCGCAAATTTCGATGACTGAAACTAAAATTCCATTAATTCATCATCACGTCACATCATCTATGATACCAAATATCGTTAGCGTCAAGTTGAAAACATAGACTTAACGAGTTTTGATATTAGCAATTAATTAATTTGTTATTATGTCATTAGGCTTGTACCTAAATTAAATATTCAAATTAATAAAGCCTCCAAATGTTTAGTACTACCGAAAAACACTTCGTAAATTAGTGCCTTCGGTACTATATCAACAATCGAGATGGATGTTAAGTATTTGTCAAGAAGGGAAGCATTTGGCCAGCAGTGGGACACACATATGGGCTAATAAAAAAAAATCGTCTCGTACTAAATCTGACCCTTCTAATGAATAAGTCACATGACTGACGCAGTAAAGTGACGTGCCCACGCGGAGGCCAATAATTGCTAAAAGTAGGTACTAAAACATGTGCCAGTTGCAAGATAAAAAGGCTCAAAACATTTCGTATTACTCAGTTTTCTAATTTATCCGAATTTCTTCCCGCATTTTCCTAAACTTGTAGTAAAACGCGTTAATGTAAAAGTAGCAACGTTCAAGAAGATCGCAGCATCAAGGTACAGTTATCAGTAGGTAACTTGCATTGCAAAGTATCGCGCACAAACACTAGACGTAAAGTGCAATACCGTGTCGAAAGTAGGTACATAGAAAGATACATAGGAGACTACTCTCCAAGAATTATTAATAAGGAACCACCTGTGTATCTAACATTGCATGACCTTCGTATACCTACGTACCTACTTACTAGAAATCTAAAACAGACCTTTTGTGACCCTGCATCGACTGCTGGTACCGATTTGTTATCCGCTCCGTTTGTCCTAAAAAACGTAGCTGCGAGACGAACGAGCAGTTGACATTTCCTCACGACACAATACAATGCAGCCGCTTTACAACAAGCTGTTATGAAATACATGCTCTTTACAAATTATTCTGAGCTAATTGAGCGAAAAGAATACATTATTTTTAATTTAAATCTTTGGCGTTACTACTTAAAATCACATAATTGCTACTTATTTCTGGTAGGTACCTTTGATATATGTCTGTAACGCATTTTGATTTTTTGTCCACAGCGTCTAGAATGGCAATCAACGGATGCACATAGGGAGCTATGTCAATTGAAGGGCAAATCAGCAGACGAATGTCAAAACTACCCGCGCGTAGCGGCACGTTCTCACGGCCGCCTGATGGTCTGCGGCACCAACGCCTTCAAGCCGCTGTGCCGGCGGTACGCCCGACACCCGCCGACACACCACCTCGAAGAATTCGATGGCTCCGGGCGCTGCCCCTACGATCCCCAACACAATTCGACCGCCATTTTTGCTGGTAAGGATAAACCGCCATTCTATTTCGCGCTAAATGCCATTGATGAGACTAACCTTTACAATTCAAACAATTTCCTGGGTACCGCGTGATCACACACAGTTATCATCTACAGAGAGGGCACGAAAACACTTGTGACGCCTAGCGAGGGGTTGCACCGAACACGACGCGACGGCCGCGATACCGATCAATTTATTGCCTTTACTGTTAGTCCTATCCAGCCCACATTCGGTACCGTTCGTTGTATTCTAAAATCGTGTGATAAACTCAAATGTATTAAAACCGAGGTAGGTAAGTCTTAAACCGCGACTGAAATTACAGTTAACTTAATGATAGTAGTTCAAGTAATGTACAGACACGAATGGGATGAAGAAACCGCATAATTAGGCTCACGATTCCTTATTTGACTCTACCTATCCGTTAATGGGCCCCGCTGTAATTTGCATAAAACTTTGAAACCATCGAACGTCTAACCTACTTACTTTCACTATTTTTACGAAACCACTTTGGCTTACTAGTGTGTCTTCACTATTTAAAACAAACTTTGCTAAAGGAGTGTTTCACACCGTGTGGATGTGATGATTGATTACCTGCGTTCCGTCAGCCAATATTAATAGTATGATACTGTAGAACTTGCAATGTCTTATAATTTCTTATAACTTTCAAACATACCATTTATTGCAAAATGCTATGTAGGTAGTTTTTTTTCCGAACTGTCTGGTCTGTTGCTGTTAGCCTCTGATGTCTTTTAAAGCTTACGAGAGAGAATAAGCTGCCTGATGGGCTGCTCAACAGGGGGAATTTAACTTAGGTGACGCAAAAAGCTAGTGTCCCTCAAATTTAATCTACCCTACAAATTATACACTTACGATTGTATGCATTATCTATAGTCTACTGCTGGATATGGGCTCTACACGCCACGTCACTGAGCACGCTCCTCGGCCACTCTCATCCAGTTATTACAGCCACCTTGCGAAGATCATCGCTCCACCTAGTTTGAGGGCGTCCCACGCCACGCTTGCCGATTCACGGTCTCCACTCAAGAACTCGTTTACCCCAGCGGTTATCAGTTCTTCGACTGATATGGCCGGTCTACTGCCACTACAGTTTGCTTGCTTATCCGGTGAGCTATGTCGATGACTATAGTTCTCTGTCGGATCTCCTCGTTCCGAATTCGATCGTTTAGAAAAACTCCCATCAAAGCCCTCTGAATAGCTCGCTGAGCAACTTTAAATTTGTGGACCAACCCAACCGTGAGCGTCCACGTCGCAGCACTTATCTATAATAATTATAACTAAATGCAAATACATTCTATGAAACTTTTATTAATTAGTATATTTATTTACTCATTGCAGACGGTCAATTATATACGGCGACGGCGGCCGACTTCTCCGGGACGGATCCGCTAATCTACCGCGAGCCGGTGCGGACGGAGCGCTCCGACCTGCGTCTACTCAACGACCCCTCATTTGTTGGTGCCATCGCATCAACAAGCCACGTCTACTTTTTTTATCGCGAAACCGCGGTCGAATACATGAACTGCGGCAAGGTAAGCAAAAAAATCGTTAATATCTTATTACGGCAGCTCTTAGATCACATCTACACTAATAATATCATGAAATCACGTCATAGAGATAATCACGCCATCATGGCATAGAGATAGTTTATGGGCCAGAGAGTGGCATAGGCTACTTTTATCCCGGAAAAATTTACAATTCCTGAGAGAACAGCGCTCGATAGCCGAATTCCACGCGGGCGAAGCCGCGGGCAAAAGCTAGTACCTCATAATTTAACACTATATACTAGTTGATAATAGCTGGAGACTGATGAGAGGTTTGCGAAATGTTAACCGTGACAGTAAGATGTTACACTCCGGCCGCAAATAAAATTTTATATGCAGTTTTTTTCGTGTAGCGTGTAGGTAATCATTAATTATCATGGTCGCATTCGAAGATTAACGTGTACCTTTTGTCATTTTTTCAGTCGGTGTATTCGCGAGTGGCCAGAGTGTGTCTTAACGATAAAGGTGGTCCACACACGTTTAGTGACCGGTGGACTTCATTCCTCAAAACCCGCCTAAACTGTTCGATGCCCGGAGAATATCCGTTCTATTTTGACGAAATTCGTAAGTATCTAACAAGCAACGCGTTAACTTACCTTTTACGAGTAGCGCATATACTATTTAGTTGAAAATATACGTAATATATTACGTATGTTAATTTCAGAGGCGACGACGGAGTTAATTAACGGGATTTATGGAAGTGGCAGTAGCAGAAATGATATCATATATGCAGTATTTACTACACCGCAAAATGCTATAGGAGGCTCAGCAGTGTGTGCATTTGCGATGAGAGATATTTTAGATGCTTTTGAGGGAACGTTCAAAGGCCAAGAGAGTATGAACTCTAATTGGTTGCCATTAGAGAAAGAAAAGGTTCCCGAGCCTAGACCAGGCTCATGCGTGGAAGACAGCCGTACTCTATCTGACTCGGGCGTTAACTTTATAAAAACACATCCTCTAATGGACAAAGCAATTCCCTCTTTCTTATCGAGACCAATATTAATTAGAGTTAGTTTACAATATAGATTTTCAGCTATCGCTGTACATCCTCAAGTGCAAGCCATGAATGGCAATAAATATGATGTTATATACGTTGGTACTGATGATGGTAGAGTCATAAAATCTGTCAACGTAGCATCAAATGAGGGTGTTTTCGATTCGAGCACTGAAGAGGATAGTAGAAGTCCTGTAAGAACTGCAGTGATATCAGAGGTTCAAGTTCTCCCTCAAGGAGTGCCCATAAAGCAGATGCACGTCGCACTCACTACAGAGAAATTAATTATTGCATCCGGTGACATAATTAAAGCTGTGACATTATCACATTGTGGGAACGTGCTGTCATGCAGGTATGTAGAACTGTATTTCTAATTCTTTATATTAACCATGTTATCGTAGACAATGTTGTAAACAATAAATGCGATTCAGCGCAACACGTCACTCGACACACCTAATTCATTTACTATCTACTAAACTCAACTGATTAGATATTTTACAATTTCAGAGAATGTGTAGCACTTCAAGATCCGCATTGCGCATGGGACTCCAAGCAACAACAATGCGCTTGGGTCGGAAACCGACAATTTCCGAACCCAGAACGATTTCTACAAAATGTAGAGCACGGAAAGACTGAAATATGTAATAAACTACCCGCCCTTCTGCCGGGTGACCGACATAGTAATAGAAACCCGGGCACAAAGAAGCCCGTGCTATCTGAACCCGACACACGAAAGACTGATGACATTCAAAATGAAATATTAATAGAAGTTGTCGAAACGAACGTTCTCTCTGAAGAAAAAACTAATAACAAACACGAAACAGGTATGTAATTCAAACTATTCCTGGTGCTGAACATAGAATTTTTGATGGAGGAAAACTAATTTATTTATCTATTTCTAGACTCGTTGACGGTTGAAGCCGCAGATGGCAACATATACAGTGCGCAGGCGCTGATGACAGCTGTGGTGGCGTCCTGCTTGGTCACGCTGATGG
The DNA here is from genome assembly GCA_037349165.1 of Choristoneura rosaceana. Lineage (NCBI taxonomy): Eukaryota > Metazoa > Arthropoda > Insecta > Lepidoptera > Tortricidae > Choristoneura > Choristoneura rosaceana. The sequence continues at coordinate 9,790,255 of JAZBNJ010000026.1, forward strand.
TTGGCTTTGTTATCGGATATCTGTTCTCGCGAAGATTTCGACACCCATTTTTTACCGATACCTCACCCTTTAATGAACAACACAATCATTTAAACAGGTAATTATTAAATATTATGATGATCCATGTTTTATACGAATGTAATCTACAGTAGATTTGCTTTAGATTTAAAAAAAATGTACTTAACTCCGATTGCTGTTAGCTCGTTGGCTAGAGCTAAGTTGATCTAAGTTAGTAACGCAGTAGTTTTTCTTACAGGCGAGTTTTTATGATTTCGAGAAGTGAGTTATCCGTAATCCACAGCTCACTTTTAAAACATTTTGCACTATTTTAAGCCATCTTCGTATTCAGCATTATTTCGCAATTTCATCATTACGCACTTGCACGACGCAATGACTATGACAAATAGTCGAATATCTCCTTATTTTCGTTTCTGCATAAACCTTGTACCTATCTACTCGTACATGCATTCTCGCCAGACATGTCTCTATGATACATAGATCATTAATCTTCTTTTGTTTTCCAGATTAAGTCCATTGGAGACGCCCCTGAATGCTAACTCCGCATACATGCCGCCGCGTTCAAAGAACGTTAACATGGTGGCCAACGTCTGTCCACTCGCCAAGCAGGATAACCTACATCTCGAGCTCGGCAAGGAGCGCACGCTAGACCTCCGCAACTCTACAGAATCACTCGACAAGGATCTCAAATGCGGCACCCTACAGAAAGTGAAAAAGACTTACATTTGAAACCTACCGCAACAAACCGATTACGGATCAATTACGAAGTGATAAACAATTTCGATACGTGTGCCAAGTCTTCCGATAATTCGGCTAGGACAAGTGTGTGCTTGATTCAGTGGTTTTATGTGAATGGTGTCTCAGACTCTTGTAAATACTCGTATTGCGGTGTACTGTACAGTTGACTTTGAACATTGATACATGGCTAACGTGCCCGAGACGATATACAGTGAGCAGAGATGTTTGCATTTAATTTATAGACTTATGAAAAAATGAAATGGTCTATTAGTTGATAAATTAATGGCTGAAAAATGAGTAAGATGTTTAAAACTAAAACTGATAGTACGAAAAAATAAACGTTATTATAACTTGGTATGAAAAATGGCTCTTAAGCGAATAAATTGTCATTATATTTTGTAATTTTCGGTGTTAGTAGTAAACATCTCTTTCAAACATTCCATAGGTAATCAATAGAAATAAAAGCGCAATCAGCTATTTGTAAATATAATATTAAATTTGTATATAATGCTAAATGAAATAGCAAGCAAGGAGCTAATTAATATACTCAGCGGCACAAAATTTAGCCCACTCTACATACAAAATTACCTATTACTGCATACATTTGAGGGCCAGATTTTTTGCAGCTCAGTATAGTATGCTCGTCGTAAGTACGAGTCTGTGAAGTTACAGCCACAGTGACATGCATCTTAAGATCATAATGAACAAATTAGGGAAAATAGAGGAAATTTAGAATGTACAAGTTTTCTATTAGGTAGATGCAGAGTAGAACAAGCTCAAGAAATAAACATATTTAAAATATGTTCTTATATTGAAATGATACATATTATAAATTTCGTTAAAATATAAAGTTATTATAGCATTAAAATTGCTGTGCTAAGTGCATAGTGCCTTGTAGGTTGCCAATTTAGTGCCTAAAATTTATGACAATCAGGAATGAAAAATAGTAACCTAATCCTGATCTTAATTCACCCTGATGTTTTACTTAAACGAAAATATTTTTCTTTTTAAGTGCAACATTATCTCTATTGTATATTTAAAACAATATCCTTTGCTTGACTGCATGATTGTATTTAAACTCTAATCTTGTTCTACAATTCCATATTAGCATTATATTATTTTTAACGGCTGTCCTTTTCATAATGAATATGCGCCTACCTAATTTAATGTTCATCTTTATTTGAACAACAATAACTTGAATTATTGAAGTTATTTTATAAAATTAAACTAGATTGGGCTAAAATAACCACCAGAGATCTAAAAATGAGCAAGTTTTCCCACCGTGAAACAAAGTTTTAAGATAAGGAGGTATCTGTTTGTGTACATAATATACTACTTTACTAGCAGTAGAAAATAATGCTATTATATAGTATCATGACATGAAATCAATACATATTATAATTATTTTATTTTAAAATATTTACCTAATTCTACATAAGTATTCAAAAGTTTGAGTGATTGAAAAGCAGAAATACAGTAAAGCAATCCAGTACCTATACTCAATGAACATTTTTCGTTTATATATTTTTTATATTGTAGTAAATCAATTGAATATTTAGCAATTTTATCAATTTCCTACAATACTGGAGAAATATAAGTATTATTACATTAATTCCGTTGTTTTCTTCGATTAAAACGAAATCCCAAAGTCATCCCACTTTTAAAGATGATCCTTCGACCTGAGGCCATATAGCGACGGGTGCTCGCGAACGCATTCGTTATCTCTTTCTACCCTCAACCTGCACACTGTATGACATAAAGTAGTGTTGAAAGCGATTGTAAACCCAAGCGTGGTAGACAACCGGAAAGGGGCTGTCCATTAATCATGTGAGGCTCGAAAGGGGGGGGGAGGGGTCCATAAAAAATCACGAAATATCACAAGGGGGGAGGGGGGTAAAGCAATATATCACGTGTACTTATTTTGTCGGCAAGTGCGCGATACTCAATCGAAAAGCGGCGTTACATTTTTTTTTATACCACGTCGGTGGCAAACAGGCATGCGGTCCGCCTGATGTTAAGCGGTTACCGCCGCCTAGGAACGCTTGCAACACCCGAAGTATCACTCGCGCGTTGCCGACCCTGCATAAACCTTTTTATACCCCTTTTGAAGACCTCCATACTGTAACTCGCTGGGAAAACCACGGCAGGAAGTTCATTCCACAATCTACATGTATTTATTTTTAGTCAAACGCGTACAAAATAGTCATCATCTCAGCCTATATACGTCCCACTGCTGGGCACAGGCCTCCTCTCGGAATCAAAGGGCTTGGGCCATAGTTCCCACGCGGGCCCAGTCCGGATTGGGAACTTCACACGCACCATTGAATTGCTTCGCAGGTTTGTGCAGGTTTCCTCACGATGTTTTCCTTCACCGCAAAGCTCGTGGTAAATTGCGCACATGAATTTCGAAAACTCAGAGGTGCGAGCCGGGATTTGAACCCACGACCCTCTGCTTGAGAGGCGATAGGTTAAACCACTAGGCCACCACGGCTTTCTCAAACCACTAGGCCACCACGGCTTTCACAAAATAGTTTTTTTTTTATAAATAAATAAATAGATTCTTTGCAGGTACGAAAAAATACACGTGATATAGGGGGGAGGGGGGAGGGGTAGCCTTAAACCTCACCACGTATCACCAAGGGGGAGGGGGGGTAAAAAAATGCCAAAAAAAACATCACGTGATTAATGGATGGCCCCAAAGGCCCCAACACCGACAAAGACGACCGGATTAGCCTAGTGGAACGAGAGCTGACCATTGAAACTCAAACAAACGTCTTAGCTTTTACGAGGCAAAAATTATACAAAGTAGAAAATTCGATACGCAGTAAAGTGACCTCAAAATGGCTGCGCTTATTTCTTCACCATCGCTTAGCAACCAATCTCTTTACCCTCCAATGCTATAATTAAATGGGAAATTATTAATTGCACATCAAATAAATAATTGCCTATCAATGTATTCTCATCACTTATTATTTACTTTTGTACATCAATTAAATTATTTCAATACAAATTAACTAAATGTTTAGCAAAACTAGTACTGCAGATAATTCAAAAATAAACATCAATCTACACTCTGTTCACGTAGAATTCCTTTATTGCTATTCCGCGGAAACTATGCAATTTTCCGGGGTAAAAACCTATTCTATGTCCTTCCCTGGGACTTGTACTATGTGTATACTAAATTTCACTTAAATCGGTTCAGCAGTTAAGACGCGAAAATGTAGATGACAAACAAATATACAGACTTAAAAACTTTCGCAAATATAATTAATATTAGTGAAATTAACTTTGCTATTTTTCGTATTATAGTTTTAAAAACAATAAAAAATAATTTTTACTTTTTTATTTTTAAAAACAAAAACGTCTCCCTATAAAATACCCAAAGAGGCAGAGGTTTTAACCGCCAGTTTGGATCAAAATGTGATGAAATTTAATCATATACGAATTGTTAACTTTTCACAACTAAAGAACTGCACCAAATTTGATGAAAATTGGAATGGAAAATAGCTTGAATTTCATAGTAGACTCTAAGTAGAATATTTTTGAACAGGGAATGAGAGTGGATGAGTCCACGAAACACATTTATTAAATTATGTAAAAATATAAATCGAATTAATATTATGTACATAATTAATATTAACAACAATTTTAGCAACGGTAGTTAGTAAAACATGCCTTGACAATAAATAAATAAAAATTAAAAAATCAAGGTAGTTCTGTAGCACAGTTAAAATTTATTAATATTTTGCGGGTAGTTTTTTGTTATGTTTGGCAAATTAAAACAGTAGTTGTGGTTTGTTAGTCTAACAACTGGTAGCATGGTGTACGGTTGTGTCACTCTGAAGATGAGCTCTGGTTGAGTTCAAAACGCGTCAATGTGTTGTGGTGGTGGTGATAGATGGGTTTGTGTAATTTGTGTGTGTTCTTACAGTGTGGAGGTGTAGGAACTGCATGAACACGCATATTTTGCATAAGCTCAGCTATCGTAAGGTCGCGGGTGAGCAAAGAAATTCTTTTAGTTCATTGATATGGACCTCCGCAAAGTAACGCCTGATTCAATAAATTATAATTAATATTGTGCTATTTTGTAATTAGGTATTAAATTAATCTACCTACAAAGTAAACAAAATTATTACTTTATCTTATTACTTCCTTTATTCATCATCATCATCATTATTACGACTTCACAAAAAATGTTTAGAACCCCTTCTTCTGTGTACTTCTAGGGTCCATTGTTATCCTGAATGGACTATAGTGTGATTTAGTTGGTCGGTTGGTGATTGGCGAGTGAGTATGTAAAGCTCAAATTTTACAAGACAAATTGAAACTACCAATAAGTATTGGTCATATCATATTGACTTGAAATTTGGTAAGTATACTATACATAATGTAGTAAGGAATGTAATATACGATGATAATACAAGTAAAAATCATCATCATCATCATCATCATCCCAGCCTATATACGTCCCACTGCTGGGCACAGGCCTCCTCTCAGAAAGAGAGGGCTTGGGCCGTAGTTCCCGCGCGGGCCCAGTGCGGATTGGGAACTTCACACGCACCTTTGAATTGCTTCGCAGATTTGCGCAGGTTTCCTCACATGAATTTCGTTAAACTCAGAGGTGCGAGCCGGGGTTTGAACCCACGGCTCTCTGCTTGAGAGGCGATAGGTCAGCAAAAAGGCTTGTGGCAAATTCAATTTATAAACAAAAACTTATTTTCAGTATTTAATTCTTTATACCAACATAATAATAGTCTATACACACCTACCCCCTTATTCATAAACGACAATCAAACCTATTTTAGTTAAAATGCTGCTAAAATTCATTTGTCCTTATCTGTCACTTCGACATTTGTATTTGTTAGAAAGGGACAAAGCATTTTAGATATCACACAAAATTTCAGTCATTCAAGTACTTTCCAAGTAGTTGATATAATTACATAAAAATTGACGCTTTTCTATTGCAGTTCTGACAATATTTGTATCAATCATAACTCCATCATCGCAAATAACCGCTTCATCTTTTACTTCACTACATCCCTCATGGAGTAAAATAAAATTATGGAGCACACATGCTGCATAAATTAATGTCTTCACTGATTCAGGCCTATTAATGTCAATATGATTCAATTTCCTGAATCTCTCCTTCAACAATTCAAAAGCATGACCTATGTAAGAGCGAGCTTTCCAATGAATCTCATTAAACTTCATCTCTTCACTTGTTAACAATTCCTCAGTGGAAAAAGCTGTGATTAAATTCTTACGTAACTTATATTGAGAGTCGCCCAGGATATGATTCTCAAAAGTAACAAAGTTTTTTAACTCCCGAGCCAATGGACTTTCTCTAAATAATCTGCCTTTCCTCGTTCTCCCTATTTCCCCTACATGAATGTCCATGAACATTAGGGATTCATCACAGACTGCTTGCAGGAGTACAATGTCAGGTTTGCACCTCTTATTTCTAATTGAAGACACTTTCAAACGGCAAGCATCAATAAAACCTACACAGTTTGGGAATTTGAAGCGGCTATTCACCTTAAGCCTTGTAAGATGCTGCTCCTCCATAGATGGCCAACTGACGAAATTGTACCTCTGTTCAGTTAGCATTGATGCAATCTCATGGAAAATAACATTGACTGTTGACTTATGAAGATTGAATAAGAGCCCAACTTCATTGCAAGATGAAGCATTGGTTAAAAGCCAGAGAAAAACATGGACTTTCTTATCTAATGGTACAATACTCCTACTTTTTGTGCAGTCTTCCAAAAACTTGATGAGTGCCTGCAATGCAGAAAAGGAAATCCTGGTAATAAAATATTATAAATGCAAAAAACTGTATCTGTCCCATATACTAGTAATCGCTCTCCCAGTATTGTGTGTATTTTTTTAAGTATTGTTCTGGTGATGAGTATGGAGTTCACACAAAGCATATTTGTCCTTAGGCCACCTGAAATTAATTCATCAGTCAAGCAAGCATTGATAATTGAGATTTGCCCTGTGGATTCCTATGTCTCTATGTGTCTTGGAACTTCTTGATTGTTACTTCCAATATGTTGTTATAACTGATCTTGCTATAAACTGTTTTCTTGACTGTATATAGTAATATAAACACATGGTATAAATTGTTCAAAAATATATAAAAGATAATATAAGATAAAGTAGATAAGTTCTGATTGTTTGCCACAAACTTTGTGTGAAAGTTGGTTATGTACGCCAATGGGTATGTAGTATGGGTATGTAGTTATATTTACCTCTACAGTACTCTTTTTCATTTTAAATAGTTCCACATAGTCTTCATTACTGAAATTCACAACAGTTTCTTCATAGAATTTGTTATTTCTATGTGTAACTTGAAATATATCAGAGCACTTCTTTTGTACTGAACTTGACACCATAAATTGGTCGTATTCTTTCTTGTATAATTCATGAAAAGCTGAAATATTGTCACTATTTTCGTTTACAACTTTTGCTACGGCTATTACCAGCCGATTCATAGAGGAAACGTTGTCGGTGTCCAAAAACATTTCAGTAATGAATTTTTTTGCAACAGGATCCATGGCAAATATCGGGATTGAATTCTCGACTTCAGCTTAATATTATGTTAAATCAAAACTAAATACAGTAAAGATATTTCTTTGTTTCTTTGTTTGTATTTTATTATTTATTTATTCTCCTCAATGGCGGCCTTTAAGGCTTGTGCCAATGTCAGTTAAATAAAGATAAATATATTCTTCTTCATGTAGTACGGTGATTGTAGTCAAATTGTAGTTTGTATGGTCGAGGCCATAATCAGTGTTGCCAACATACAAATCCAAAATTATCCCAAATCATACACAAAATTATCGTATTTTTATCGCATACATTTATTCATGTAATATATGAAAATGTAGGGTTCGTTTAAGATAACCTATTATTTTGAGTATGTAAAAAGAAAGAGCAAAGTATGGTATATCTAAAATCCATACTAATATTATAAATGCGAAAGTGTGTTTGTGTTTGTCCGCCTTTCACGCCGTAACGGAGCGACGGATTGACGTGATTTTTGCCATAAAGATAGCTTATGGGCCCGAGAGTGACATAGGCTACTTTTTATCCCGGAAAAATGCACATTTCCCTAAGGGAACAGCGCGCGATAACCGAATACCACGCGGGCGGAGCCGCGGGTAAAACCTAGTATTATTATTAAAAATAAACTTTTTTTAAGAACTTCTACTTAAATTTGTGTGTAGGTATAAGTCTTCCACAGCAGGGTTACTACGAAACTCGAAACTCCTCAGACTACTGAGTCCTCTTGTTCTTCTTTTTTGTTATTGATTATGTTGGTGGTAGTGTTCATGTTGATTGAATTCGTAATTTCGTAGCTTAATTCGTAGTAATCGATGGATGCTGCGTTCCCTTTTATGCTCACATTGTTCACTCTACATTAAGTTCTCAAAAATATCGTAATATTTAATAAATTATCGTATAAAATTGTAAAATTATCGTGCGATACCCTGCTATTATTTTATATCGTATAAGACATAAAACTATCGTATATTTACGATAATTATCGCATGGTTGGCAACACTGGCCATAATTCGTGAGTGAGACAAGTTTGACAAGTCAATGACAGTTAAGAGTTGCCAGGGTTCGACGAAGTTAAATAGTGATGTAGCCGATATCGATATTCATTGTCGATTCGACTAAATGGTTTGCTAAAAGGGATTTTTTGTACCAATTCGGGAATATTGCTGTTGCAATTGTAATTTTCATGGAAGTTAAAAAAGTCATATATGGCTAAATTTTATTTATTTCACATTCTTTATGCTGTAAGTATTGTCCTGTGTGAATAATAATTTCATTTTATTATGATTATAGCGATGGCTCTAACAATTGAATCCAATGTGTGGTCAGATGTAATATTAAAATTGTCAAAAAAAATACAAATTTCAAATCAATTTTTTTTGATGCGCAAGTTGTCTCCACGTAGTTTCTGGAATTTTACTATCAAGTTACAAAAACTACAATCACCGTACAACGTTGCCTCTCGAAAGAGAATACTTAGACACTGACGAAATTTTCCTATTAATTAGGACAGAAGCCATATTTTAAAAAAGAAGAAGAAGAAGAAGAATATAGGTTAGTCTCTATCACAATTTTGTATACAAGCGAAAGGGACGGACGACTGCCGTCGCAGGTAGGTGGGCGTGAACAAGCGCATCTAAATCTTAAGGCACGCTTACATGGCGCCCTTCCCGATTTTTATTATTTTGACATTTACATATCATCATCATCTCAGCCTATATACGTCCCACTGCTGGGCACAGGCCTCCTCTCGGAATGAGAGGGCTTGGGCCATAGTTCCCACGCGGGCCCAGTGCGGATTGGGAACTTCACACGCACCATTGAATTGCTTCGCAGGTTTGTGCAGGTTTCCTCACGATGTTTTCCTTCACCGCAAAGTTCGTGGTAAATTGCGCACATGAATTCCGAAAAACTCAGAGGTGCTAGCCGGGATTTGAACCCACGACCCTCTGCTTGAGAGGCGATAGGTCAAACCACTAGGCCACCACGGCTCTCCCTTCTTACTTTATTTTATTTTTTAATTAATTTTAAAAGTACTTAATTAATATGAAAAGTTAGTACGTATGTACGTGTTCTTAGATAAGCTTTTTATGTCAGAAATAAAACAATCTATTTACTGTTAAATATTTTTTATTCGCTTTCTGAATCACATGAATCGTCACTCGAACCAACATTATTTAAGAATTGTTCCGTCATATATTCCACATTTCTGTCCATTTCGTCCATTCTTGGCTCTACCACGTCTAACACGTGCTTAATACATTTTTTCCAGGACTCACTATTAATTTCTAGAATAATTTCTTAACTTCTGCTATTTTATATGTTTTATTATTTCGTGCTATTAATTTGAGAACAAATCATTTCTATAGGAGGATTTTCACAGTGGTATGGGGGTAATCTCAGTACAGTTTTATTGCTTTCACAATCAATCACATATGCCTCGTATCGATGTTTGTGAGTTTTTACTATATTTAAAAATTCTCTTTTCAACATATCATTTCTAAATGGCAAGTTTTTCTCGCTCAGCCAATTTATTGTTTCATCTTTTCTCGTATTTGTTGTGGGAACTTTTTCATTTTTTCTTGAATGATACGAGGCATTATCTAAAATAACTACTGAGTCATCCGGAATTTTATCTAGCACTTTCGAAAACCATTCTTCAAACACTTCAGACTTCATATTTTGGTAGTAGTCGCCTTGCTTTTTGGATTCAAACACAAGTAGCCCGCCTTCTACAAATCCATCTTCATTGCCGATGTGCGTAATAATCAACCGTTTTCCTTTACCTGCAGGCAAACAATAAGTATAAGTACACGTGCATACCCTGAAACGGACTGTACCTAGATAACAAAGGGTAGGTTAAATCCTAACTTATTAGGGTTCAGTGTCAGTGTGAGAATAAGAATATTTGTATTGTTATTTTCAATATGTCAGTTAAAAAAATTGCAGCATTAAAAAAAACTATTATTTATGATGGAAAAATATCTTACCAGATGGGTTTTTTAAACCGGTAGACAAGCCGTTGATAAATGCATGCCTTGTATTCTGGACCGTGGAGTTTAACCATGCCTTGTTCGTAGTATGTCGCTCGTTCACCCAAGTTTCGTCCAGATAAAAAATCTTTTTCTGCGATTCCCTTGCATCCTTTATAGCTCGTAAGTAATTTCGTCTCCAAAAATAAATGTAGTCTCTTTTTGAAAATTTTAAGCCAATATAAATGTCGCAATAATTTGTGCAGCATACTCCGTTTAAAATTTTGAAGAGTTTCATCAATGTTCACAGCTGCTAAAATTTTGTCTATCGTAGGTATTTCATTCCGTAGAAAGAACTGATGCACAATGTTTCTTAGTGCACTTTTAGTAAAGTTATCAGTTGTACTGATTACAGTCACCCGGGGCTTTTTCTTTTGGGGCGATTCAAGGACCCCATTGGTATTCTTCTCCTTCATAATTCTATACACTGACATCCAATGTACGCCTAATGTAGAAGCGATTGTCCTCAGAGTTTCATTGTATGAGGCGTTAGGGGTAGTCTCAAGAATAGTGTTGTACATGTACATTATCATTTTTTTTTTCTGTAGACGAGAAGTGCCGCCTTAGCCTTTTCTTCACATATTCCGGAGTAGTTTCCATTATAGCAACCACAAAGTAAATGCGATGTCCAAAAACACAAGCCGAGTCACTAGTTTTTAACAGAAATCAGTCCATGAAACAAGCTAAATCACAGAATAATCGGGAAACAGTCAAATAAACAAGCCAGGTAGTCATAGAGAAGAACAAAACAATAAGAGCAATAAAGACGTCCGCACCGTACGAGAGACAGATGTTGTGTAGGAGCAGCAGTCGGGTGTCCTTTCAGAGGTTTATCGTGGATCCAATAATAAGAAGACGGATGATCTCTCAGATGAATCAGGATTTATTCATTTAAAGTTTTACAGCACAATAACAAGCAGTGAGTCGTACGGGCGGCGGAAGACGAGTAGAAAAAGAATAGACAAACCATGGTGTTGTCATAATACAAAAGTCATAAGGCATGCCATGCAATAGAGTTAATGCATGTCTACATGCCCATTCAATATCAATCTTAACATGTTGACTAAAGTTCAGCCGCCATGTAAACGCATCCTATCTGTTGCTGCCACCGTTATCTCTGACCAATAGCGTGCGTTTTGATTTTTATGGTATTAACTCTGTAACGTGGATGATGTATAGAAGCCAATGCCGTGATATTTTTTAATATCGACACGAACAGCACTACCCTGACTGTGGCAGCACTTGTGCACAATGAATTGTCAAACTTGTCTTACGACATGAATTATTGCCTCGAGTTATCGTTAAAGTTTTATCCCGTTTAAATTTTTGGGAATTATTTTTTGCCTATGTAGTAACATTAATAAATGTCAGAATTCCACAGAATATAAAAAAAAAAATGTGCGACTTGTTGGATGACACTCTTCCCCGGCCCGGATAATACCGATATGTAAATATAGGCCTTGTTTTTCGTGTACATAAGCTCCCGTAGACAGAAGCTCCTGTCAGTTTCTATAGGCGTATACACAAAAAACAGGGCCGGTATTTCCATGTCGGTGTTATCCGGGCCGGGAAATACTGTCACCCAAACAAATGAAACAAAGCGAAAATTTATTTTCAACGGATGAGGGAATTCCCACAAAAACATTATTCAATCCGATTTGATTTTTAGTTAGTATTTATAATAATACAACAACAACAGTATACTGAACAGTGTATTGATATTAAACAGGAAACTGGTAAGTGGACATCGGCTAAGAATTTTCAGCCTGATAATTACCTCATGAATTTCAATAATAATGTACATCCAAGTATGTTTAGCTACCTACCGTACTACACATAATCATTATCTCTAATATAATTATTGTAATGGTTGCACAAAATGATATTTTAATAATGAAGTTTTATAATTTTTTCTTTCTTAGTTTCTTTTTAAATATAAGGGCGTATAATGTTTTGTTCAAGGACCTGCAGCATAAATATGTCTGCTCAAAACGAAGACGTGATAGATTTGACAAACTCCTTCAGTCTAGTTGATCACCAAAATATGAAAGGGGCTATCATTGACCTGGAATCTGAGACTAATTCTGACGCTCAAACCGAGCACTTCACCAGTCATAGAGAAATCAAAAGGCGAGCTAAATCTAGTGTGATTCCGGGACCTACACCTTCAAAAAGGCCCTGTATTTATGATTTATGTACTCCAGAAAGTAAGGTAATTACACACATACTTATCTCTCTATCCTCGGTCCATTTTGGTAATTATTTGTTACTAGCTGTTACCCGCAACTTAAAGAGTAGAAACTTGTTTATAGCTATTTAACTACCTTGCGGGAAATGCTGTTGTATAGGATAAAAAGTAGGTTAGGTACACTTTGTGATCAGTGTTTTAAACTGATTGTGTTCCAAATTTTGTACAAATCTGTTGGGTGAATAACATAAATCCAAACTTTCACATTTAATAATATTAATAGGATAGTTTCTCCACACTTGAGGTATCCCATCTTAGGCCTCTAAAAAAACATTACCTTACATACCTTGATCATATCATTTAATTTTGATCCCTGACCTTATGTATTCACTTGTCAAGAAATTCAATGTCACCAGTAGATTGCTGCTGCACTTGTTCACACAGGCAAATATTACTAAACTTTTGACGGATTACCTATGTTAGTTTCAATAAGTATAAATATATTTTACAGGTCAAAAAGAAAGCTGAAAACTCTACAGTTGTTCCAGTACAGACAAGAAATACACCTGAAAATAAAAATCAGAATAATGACACGGACTTGAAGCATTGCTGTCCAATATGCTTTGATGCATTTGGAACTAAACCTCTAGTCTCAACCAAATGTGGGCATGTGTTTTGTTCCAAATGTATAACATTGGCTTTGAAAACTGAACCAAGATGCCCCACCTGTCGACGGAAATTGAAAGGAGCAGCTGCTATGCATCCAATTTTCCTATAGTATTTTTTAATTGACTTTACCTACTTCAAGAACTGCCTAATATTACTTCACACTTCGTTGTATTCCCTAAAAAAAGACAGAAGAACAATGTGTTCAGTAAAATAATTTGTATTTATGTAATTCTACACAAAATAATTTAATTTTGTTGAAATAAACTTATAAATTTAATGTAAGTACCCTTTTTTATGCCAGAAACGAAAAATGGTCTTTGTGGGTATCTTTAAATCCAACCACGGATTGAATTCAAATTTCGAATTTTGCCTAGAGTGCCATAGTAGTAACACTCTTTGGTGCCAGCTGTGCTGTAGCACATCATTGTGCACCTTTAGAACGAAAACGACAATTCAAAATGTTCTCATTTTAAAACTCAATCATGTTTTGTTTTATATAAAGTACATTTCATTAAATTGTGTCGGTTTCATTCTAAAGGTGCGTTTGGTATGATTTAGAAATCTATAATGAGGAACACTTAAATAATTGTCATTTTACACTCTGCGATAAAAAAAAGTAGCCTATCTTCATAAGTTATTTTAGACTCCAAAATTACAAAACTAAATTCTCTGGTCTATGTCTGTCTGTTATAAAAGCCAGGACTAAGTTATAATGAACATTAGTATTTATTATTTATTTTGTTAATAGTTTTTCTTTTTTCTCACTCATCTTTCAAAGGCTTTGCATTTGGCTTTGTTAATACTCACCTCTGCTATTGTTAAGACCAATCCCCATTGCGAAAAATATATGGATAATGAGTGATAATGTTATGTAGGTGGTTGAATGGAACATCACCATTAGAATTTCTCCAAGCCCCACTAATTAAGACACTACTAAAAGTGAATTAACATTTTATTTTGATTACCTACATGGAAGTCTAATTTATAAGCAAATCATACTTTTAACAAATTCAATTAATTTTGCACCAAAGCACAAAGAAGTATGGTTGAATCCTTGCATAGATCTACATTAGATACATGATCATTCAATTATGCACTCTAGAATATTTGCCTGGAAACAAGTGAAACAAGGTGGAACAGATGGTAATCAAGTCTGGCCAAAAGTAATTTAGTTCCCCTGGCCCTCGCATCTAAAATTTAAAAGATAGTAACTTTTTTGTACTTGTAGCTAAATTACTTGTTGCAAAAAATTGAAACATAAGAGATCCTTGCATGTTTATTTATTTATTAAATATTACATTTAATTAATAGAATGTTGTATACGTCTGCATGTTTGTATAATTAATATTAGTAGGTATAATGGATTTTCTACATAAAATTGGCACAAAATTGCTAACAAGGCAAAATTAATTGGTCAAATTCATTACTTCATGAAAATAGCCAAAACTGTTTCACATTATAAATTTTAATGCTTTCATTTACATTAGTTCATAGCTATTTCACAAAGGTGAGAAAATAAATAAAGGCAGTAGGTACAATAATTTAAATAATTAAGTACCTACTTAGAATATCAGTGCAATGGAACAGTCAGCTTCAAAAGTAGCTGGTTACTTTTTTATTCTGTCACATTAACACATTTGTCAATCTCGTATGTTGCTAAGCATGTGGCTGTAAAACGACAAAGTGCAAATATAATTAAATACCTATCAAAATGTTTAAAAATGTTCCATTATTTTTTCTAGAAGTCTACAAGTAATATGGGCTGATACTTAGTCTATTGAAACTATGATTATTTGCATTTCTAACTCCAGCTGTATCTACCTTTACCTAGTGCCATCCACGAAGACGCGTGATTTTGTCCTAATTAGCCATTAATGACATTGTAATAGATTCATGCTGTCATTGTTCATCCACTGTTAGGTCTCATATTTTGTTTTCTAGAATTTTTTACCATACAACAGCACAACTTACTAGGCACTGGTGCCAAAATTATCCTCACATGGACAGCGCCATATTTTTCTAAAAAACATAAGAATAAGAACTACAGCACGCGTCATCGTGAATTTATCTACCTATATATGTAATTATGAAGTTTCAGGTAAACGTGGGAAAGGCAATGCCTAAAAAAGGGAGCTAGTTTTTCTTCCAAATCAAAGTCTTATTGTTAGAAGGCATTTCAATAGTGTCTATTAAGGACAAGTTGTTCTCTTCACCTAATTTTATTAGTTCAGTTATATCACGAAGACCCCAAGAAGGATCCCTAGCTCTCAGACCAGCATCAAACTGAACATTGCTGTCTGGTGTTATTACACCATCTTTCATATAAGGCCCATAGGTAATCATGAGTGCATCTGATTTTAAGTAAACACCAGCATTTCTAAATAAGCCGTCTGTACATTCATAGGGGCTAATATGAATTAAATTAGAACAATAAATATAGTCAATGCTATTTTCATCAAACTTATAACTAGATAAATCGTTAGTTATATTAATAACAATTGGAGGCAGTATATTCTTAGTTGGGCAATTGGTAGCATAGTATGTGATGCTCCCTAAAACATTCTCGTCATATTCTGAGGGTTGGAACTTTACACCAGGGAAATGAGGGGCAAAATGGGCTAAATGTTGGCCAGATCCAGAGGCAATTTCAAGAAATAAAGGACTGTCATCTCCAAGGATGTCGACATCTGATAACACGAATCTTTTCAAAACTTGCAGTATAGGCTCTTGATTTCTAGAAGCAGCTGGATAAATCAGCTTTTCTCCATTAATTCTGAAAGAGTTGAATAAGAAAAACTGATGTACAATCTCGAAAACATAATGTTTGATAAAACAACATGATACTGCTGTATGGCTTACTTTTCATTCCCATGGAATTCGCTAGCAAACTCCCGACCCTTCGACAGGTAACTCATTATTTTCTTCAGAAATGAAAGGGTGGCAGATGATTTAACTTGAGTTTCCAAGAATGATGAAATTCTATACACGTACATTAAATACTGTAGCGACTATTCGACTGAATGAATGATGAAATAAAGAAACTTTGTTATTTTATTACTTTAGGGAACAAAACCGTGTACAGGCAGACAGATGATGGACTGACGTCTGACAGTCTTTACCGGTCCGGCTAACACCGACATGTAAATACCGGCCCTGTTTTTCGTGTACTCGCCCATAGAAGCTCCTGTCAGTTTGTATGGGCGTGTACACAAAAAACGGCCGGTATTTACATGCCGGTAGAGACTGTCACTTAATAGATAACTACTTTTTTTTTTTACTGGCTGGACGGACTTGGGCTTTAACATCGAAATAGTAAGTACTCTGGAATGAACACTCCTAAAACAGACGAGCAAAAACCGACCTAAAAGACATTTACATAAGAACTAATGGGCTCCGGTCCGGGTGAAATAGCAAGCACGGAGTCAGTGTGTCCCTCTCTCAGTATTGCCAGAAAATAAATAATAAATAATTAGTAAATTTTAGTTTGGTGAGCGTTGTCTTTTAAAAATATTGAATAAAATGTATACATTTATAATAAGCAATAATTACACAGTTTAATATTTTTTTAATGAAATAAGCTTTAGATCTTTTTACAGGAGCTAATTTTAACTTGATGGTAGGTTTTATTAATTTCTCAATGGCCACAAACAGTAAGATAGCGCCTTCGTTATTGAGACTAGGGTGACCATCTTTTCATGATGTATTCAAATGGCTAATATGTAATATTTCTTACAATATAATATTTTATACCCATCATACGTATTGTCTAATACGAATGATACATACATACATAAAATAATAATCCTACTACATTATATTATATTATATTATTATTATAAATTTTGAAAATTTCCAGGGGAATGTGGAAAAATCCCGAAAATTTCAATTATAACTACCAGATCGATTCAGTTTACGCGTGCGAAGACGCTGGTAAAAGTTAATAAATAATGAATAAGTAAATAATATAGATCACAATATATATATATATATTGTCACTTAGTCTTCATTCATTTATTAACCTAAATGATAGAGCATCTAATATCGGCTGTTTTTTGCAATATCGGTATTTTTTCAATACCGAAAATTCAAATACCGATATTTTGGTTTTTGGTATTTTTTCGATATTCGTAATACTAAAGTAAAATGAATGAGTTTCGCACTTCCAAAACCTTTCCGGTTCCGACAATCTTAAGTACGAGTAGGTAGCTAAGATTATTTCAAAAATTTCTAAGATTATATTAATGAAATAAGTATTAATGCATTTGTGACTTGCAACTTTTGAGTGTTGCGACTCTATTTAATAACAAAATAATTGGTATTTAGAGATCAATATCGAAATACCGGTATTATACAATGTCAATACCGGTTTTGCCAATATCATAAGTTTTACCTATAGAAAAGTGAATACTTATGTTACTAGCACCGACGTACAAATCTAAAATTTATTTGCTCTAGTCTCTACCAGCCGTATCATAAGGACTTGGTATACAAGTAATAAAAATTCTGGTTATTGCTACTTAGTATATTTTTCTGACAAAGAAGTACTAGGAGGAAGGAATGTCTCATTAATTGCATAAAATTATGGTCATACTAATAGAGTGAGATAAAATAACCCTGTGGTAGCTATCTCTATCGGCAAAAAGTCGGACCGTGATTCCTGCACAGTGCACATTCCAGGTACTTACTATTTCGATGGGCTTTAATGCCTTTAGTGTTGCCCTCAGCCATTTTCAAGTTATGAAATTAAACGCGGAAAAGGGTAGTTTGGTAGACAGAAAAGAACAGCGCGCGATAACCAAATTCCTTCATAGAAAGAAGCTCCTGCCTGTCAGTTTCTATGGGCGCGTGCGTACACAAAAAACAAGGCCGGTATTTCGATGTCGGTGTTATCCGGGCTGGGAAAGAGAAGTGTCACTTGAGTGTCACGCACCCCTGTGTACGACGCACGCACGACAACGACATTGTTGTCATTCATTGTTATTCAATAAATTTAAGTTATCTAATGTAAACTTTGTATTGTAATCTCGATTAAATTCTTATTTGTAAAATGGCTAAGAGATCTGCGTCTACAGCATTTGATTTAGACGAACGGGATGAAAAACCGGTAACTAAGAAAGAGGGCAAGAAACATTCATTAGATTCTGACGAGGAAGACAGTGGGGCCGAAGAAGAAAGGAATAATGTTCTTAACGCTGACGACATCGAAGGAGAAGAGGAAGGAGACGCAGGGATAGAAGGTGAAGTAAGTGAAAGATATATATAATTAGGTTAGGTCAATAATTGACAACAATTCGCCTTGCGAGGGGATTTTGCATAAGCTGCCTGCATATCCAAATATATAAACAAACTTATTTATAAACATTGTAGCCCAGCTCAGAAGGCTATTATTCCCTCATAAGAATGCTTACAGCACTGATCTGTCTTATTAAAAAAAAATGTAACTATCCTGAGTGCACTATTAATTTAAATTGTTTATTTTTACGCATTTATGAATTACAGGCGAATGGAAGATATGTATAGTCATAATTTTTAGTTAATTTTGTATAGCTTTTGTTATGTTAATTATTTGTTGTAAATGAATGTGTATTATAATTAACATTATATTGCAAATTGCATATTCTGCTGTATAATCTGCCCCTTTGACCCCTTACCTTGTTTTTGGTATACATACAAGGTTGCCTTAACTTAATTTGACAATATTAAATCTTGCTTTTTCTTTTCATTAGATCACCATTACACCATTTAACATGAAAGAAGAGTTGGAGGAAGGTCATTTTGATAACCAAGGCCAGTATCATTGGAAGAAAGAAAAAGAGATCCGAGATGGTTGGCTCGACAATATTGATTGGGTCAAGGTGAAAGGTAGACCTGAAGACAAATACAAGGTGCACAAAGATGATGAAAACAAAGGTCTTGGTGATGAGTCCAGCAGTGAAGAAGAGGAGATGGAAGAAAAGTTTGATTTGATTCAAAATTATAAGGAAATTTTACAGCATATGAAGCCAAAGGAGACAATTGCTAAATCATTGCAACGACTTGGTAAGTTGAGCATCAGATAAAGGTTAATTACACTATGTAAATGTAGTGTTTATGTACCATCCACAAGCAAACTCATGGGAATCCTACTCTAAACAATAAGAATGGATTTCGATGAGATTTGTTATCGGGACTGGGAATAATATTCAAATTACCATGGAATCTGAATGTATTCATTTAAAATACTGAGATCTCAACTGCAGTCTAGACAAAAAATTTTTTTTTCATAGTTGCAATTTGGTGACACCCACCTATTTCTTTAGTCTGACCCTCTATTCCGTAGAGTTTGCATCAAGACTGCATTAACTAGTTATTGATTTATGTCCCTATTAAAACGAAATTTTATGTTCTCAGGTGCAACTTCAAATATATCAAGTGCGGAGAGATGGAAAAGGAAAAAAGCGGGCATTGTGGATGAAGGCAGTAAAACTGTAACCAGGGTAACAGAGCTTGCTAACCAGATACTAACTAAAATGGGCAACATGGATATATATCAGGAGACTTATGAAAAAATAAGTGCAATTTTATCTAAAGATGCCAGTAAGAAAGATAATGCTGATTTAGATATGTATGCTGATGACTTCGATCAGAAAGAAAAAAAAAATCTTGATAAAGACCAAGGAGGAAGTGAAACCACAAAAACTGAAAATGAAGAGGATGATGATGAAGTTACAAAAGAAGTTAAGTGGGAGTTTAAATGGAAACAGGATGATGATGCTGAATTATCGGGACCACACTCCACTGAGCAAATGCACAAATGGGCAACAGAAGGATATTTCAAAACAGGTGTTTGGGTTAGAAAACATGGAGTAGACAGTCAGTTTTACAGTTCAAACAGAACAGATTTTGAGTTGTACATGTAAATAAGTTTATTCTTTGAAAATAAAGTTTATTAAAACTTAAACATATTTTTTTCTGCTATTTAACAGCTTATTAAAAACATTAAATATGTTAAAATCAGTCATAACTTTTGCTATTTGATTAATTAAAACTATAAACAATGTGATCACTTGAACTATAACAAATTGTGATATTGATGTGCCAATTTCTAGCCAACTCCCCGTGTTTTTAACGTAATACAAAAGTTGAATTCCCATAATATTGGAGTATATCAGTACTATAATGTTCAAGTAGCCTGTTGGTGCCTGAAAGCAGAAATAATATTGTTTAATATAATTACAAGCTTGACATTTGCTTTACTACACTTGTATAAGGAAACTAGCTGGTGCCTAAAATGGCTTCGCCCGCGGTGTAGGTTTTTTTTTATTTTCTAAATCTTTTAAAAAATCTTCTGACAATAGCAAACACGACAAAAAAAAAATAACGAAATCGGTACAGCCGTTCACGCGTTGTTTTATATATATTAAAATAAATAAACAAATGTATTATATCTACTACAAAAGTTTTAAAGTAATTCACCATTCATTCTCATCAATCAAATTGCCTTGAAATCTATGTGTGTATTTTATATCAAAATCATTAAGTACTTAAATTTGAGTACCTCTGTCAAGAACTGCACTCCCCTAAAACAGCACGCTACACTAAGAAACGGCGATAATGTCTTCAATAAGATAAGTCCAGTAATAATAAATGGCTGGAATGATGTTATAAAGCATGTCACCCATCGCACTTCAAACGAGTTGAGTGAGGCTATATTTCCTGTTCCAAAGAAAGCTAGAATTATATACGCGAGCTGGATCATTTGTTAAGGAATATGTTAATATCATAAATTAAGTATGTTGAATAATAGGTGTGATAAGAATGGCAGCTACAATTTTTAGCTTATCGGCGGGGGTCAAAGTAAGTACCAACTAGTTTATACCGCGCCGTGCCCAGTTCTAGAATAGGATGGACGGACTCTGCGGACCCCATTTCTTGCCGAGGGTGTCGTAAACGGCGAAGGTTTACTGCTGATCTTCCGTCAAGGATCCCGAATATGTCAAAAGTGTACGACGAAAAGCGAGTTAGGAGAATCGACCTTATCCCACGGAGCAGGCAATCAGTGTAAGCGTAACTTTGTTCTAAATGCAGATTTGTAGAATGGCAAGGAGCGGTGACGGTGGCTTGAGCTTTCTATGATAGTATTATCATAATGTGGTGTAACAGATATAGTGAGGGGATTAGAGCTAAATCGACCAGCGTATAGGGCGCTGATAGAGCATATGCTCTAAGGGTAGAGTCTAAGCCGTGACTCCGTCCCAGACAAAACCAAAATTTAAAATAGATTTATATGAAAACTAGCTTTAGCCTGCGGCTCCGCCCGCGTGGTATTCGGTTATCGCGCGCTGTTCCCTCTGGAACTGTTAATTTTTCCGGGATATAAAGTAGCCTGAGAAAGCCAAAGAATGTCACTCTCGGGCCCATAAACTATCTCTATGTCAAAAATCACGTCGATCCGTCGCTCCGTTACGGCGTGAAAGACGGACAAACACACAAACATACAAACACACTTTCGCATTTATATATATTAGTATGTATAAGAAGTAAACATTTTTAGGGGTCCACGAGTCTTGTTATGGAAGAGCTAGGGGATATGCGATTAGCCGTTGAAAAAGTTTGGGAAACTGGAGTATGGTAGGCATCCACTATGTTACTACAAGTGGTAATGCCAATCTCATAACATAAAGGATACAAAAAAGAATGCTCTTCTAAAATCTTCACTGCTAATACTCCTTTCTATTGTCGTCAGACTTTGCTTTGCTCTTGATTCCTCTATCGTTGTTTTATCAAATGTGCAATCAACTATCTGAAATTTAAAAGGTTTCATTGTGTAAGATTAGGTAGGTACAGTGTGCTGCCGAGAAAATTAACCACAATAAAAATAAATAAATAAACAATGGCACCTGAAAGCTTAGTTTACTATAGGTGAACCGCTGTAAGAACGATGTGCAGTAGGTTTTCACAATAAACGTCCCAGTTGGCTTCGTTGACGAAAACAATGAAGGCTTACTGAGAGAAGGTTGTATTGAGGGTTGTGCTTATTGCGATTTATCTATATCCGCGTTCAATGCGGATATAACGGCTCGATTAAGGCTATACAGTAGGGCTACTACGAAATTCGTATCGTACCGACCGTCCCGCTGACGCTTATATTATTTTATACGAGAGTGAGAGGGACGGTACGATACGAACTTCGATTTTTGAATTTCTTAGTAGCCCTACAGGACTTAGTTTGCGTCCCGAGAATACTTTACACTTTCCAGGGATAAAGCAGCCTGTATTAATCTGGGATAATAATAACATAAAGAAAGAAACAATTTGTTCTTGACTCTTACAAGTTTTACAAAGTCAGGACTGTTTCACAACCCATTGATTAATTTTATTTGACGGATAAATTTGATGCCATCTCCATCTATTCTAACAAAACAAACAGAGACGGCGTTACATTTATCCATCAAATAAATTTAATCAATGGATGGTAAAACAGGGGGTAAGTGTAAATAATATAATAATGGTACCTTGACTCGTCCCAAGTAAAGCAGTCTGAACTCGATCAATACCCAGCACATGACATTGCAGTTTAGTGTGACTAAAAAAAGTCCCTCATGCGCCACTGACAGTAGAAGGTAGAATATAAGAATTGAAGTATTTATCGTCATCAGGCGACTTATCAATCTCTTAGAACTGACCATTGGCATCGCAAATGTAACAACTGTAAAAAAAACATCTTTACCAACACGGCAATCAATATCAATAGCTATCATATGCTATCATTAATGTTCGTGTTTCTTTTACCTACATTTTTTTTGGCAGATATACCACTATTATTATAAATTGGAAAGTTTGTAAGTATGTTTGTTTGTTACGTCATCACGTCTAAACCGCTGAACTGATTTAAGTGAAATTCGGTATAGAGATAGTTTGAGTTCCGTGGAAGGACATAGGATAGTCTTTATCCCAGAAAATTGCATAGTTACCGCGGGATAGCGATAAACGAATTCTACGCAGACGGAGTCGCAAGTAACAGGTTAATAGTTTGTATGAATAATACAAATGTTTGTTCTCAGGTCTTGGATGTTTAACCCTTTACGACCCAAGGATGTCTTGCAATTTGATTGTTGTTATATGTGAGTAAAGGTGTACTAGTTATGGGAAAAATATACTAGTAACGCCATCTAGTAAAACAATTCGTAATTATTTCATTCAAATGGTTTGACAAAGGAATGCATCATTGCGTTTTTAAATTTATGCGTTTGATGTAGGTATATGTAATTTACGCCATGAACATTGTAAGTTGAAGAACGATTTTTCTATTAAACACTTTTTTATGCATCAAATACAAATTATGCAAAGGACAATGACTAGATACACAATGACAACCAAAATGCGGATATTGTTTACAATGATTTTTTTACTGGTGTATTCATAATGTAAATCACCGAAATTAAAAGTTCCACAAAAACTAACTACTTAATTCTTTTACCTGCAGTTATCCACGTCAAGGTTTGATAAAAGTACGACACTGGTGTGCCATTTTCAAATCTTCTCGACTGTGTAAATATATTATGTAAAGATAAAATCAATAAAGCTGCTTGTATCACAGTTAACAAAAGTCCAGTTCGATTTTCTTCTTGTCTATGATATAGAGGCAGTAACACTTTCCAAGTGTAATATGCTATCACAAATAGCCACAATAAACCTGCTAAAATACTGAAACAATATATATATAATCAAAATAAATAGAATTATTAAAATAGTATGATTAGTAAGCTAAATGAACTCAAACAGAAACCACACCAAAAAGTTGACTATCAAATTACTTAATCAAGAATAATATAGAAACATGATTTACTCACACTAATTCTATAAAGACGTCTTTCCCGACTACAGGTACAAAAGAAAAAAAGCTTAGCATGGCACAGCTTATTGGCCACAATATAAGAATGGGAGTAGTCAAACGATTTCTAATGGAAGAAAAAAATGGCCACAAACCCATCCCAGTCAGAGGGATGCTCAGCATCCACCGATAGGTGAAAGACAGGCCCTAAAAATAATAAAGCTTTTACATCCCAATAATATATCAAATTATTTACACAGTATAGAAGAAGCATTGGTTTGAAGCTGTTAGTCAAAAAACAAGAGAAAACTGATTTATTTCTAGTATTGTAGCTCTATGAGTCTCTTTCTAACGTATTTTTTTTTTCGTCCAGTTAATCTACTAGATATGAAGATAAACCGAGCGAAAAATTAAAAATGGGGTACAGCTGTTTCACATTTACTTGACAAAAATATAATAAGACTTCTTCTCACCATCGCAATAGAACCCAAACCATAGCATAAAACTTCGATCCAGATAACATTCATTTTCTGACTTCTTTTGAATAATCGTAATGCTTTTGAGCAAACATTTGGTGATGGCAATGCATACCACCATAAAACAATTGGCATGAAGAAGTGTAAATAATACTGGAATGGAAGTTTTTGAGCTGAAAGTAACAAAAGAGTATGTAAAAGAAATTGTAACCTACATGTATACATTTGAATCAAGTTATCCATAGGCAAGTAAATCTTAAAACTTGAAATCCTAAGATTGCTCGAGGTATAATAAAGCACCCAACTTGCCAAGGGATCCCCTGCTTAACTCACTTACCAAAAACAATATAAAATGATAAAAAACAAAGTAATAAAAATACAGTGTTGAAAATTAAATGTGACCCTAAAATATGGAATTTTCTTGAGTTCCCAGGCTCCACTTGGGCATCAACTTTTTGCTCTAGTAATACTTTTAGTAAATACATAATCCAGCCCATAAAAGACAATGTAACTAAGATCAGCAATGGCCGCTGATAATAGTTCTGGTAATAGTTCAAGCCTTTGAGGCTTAATTGAGTGATTTCTTCACTAAAATAAATAAGTTTATCATATTCTTCATCCATAAGTAGTCTTTCAGTGAACTCAATAATTTCATTGAATTTATCTGTACTAAATGGCTCAAACGGCTTGTAAAGTAATGATATGGCATTAGCTTCAACATCTAACTTTTTCCTGTTATATTGTGCAGCTAATTGTCTGCTATGGCTATAGATCGCTTTGGCTCTATTTGGCAATGTCATATTCAATAATTCAGCTGGTAATCTACCCTGTAAATGAAGATTTTATAAAATAAATACTTAAGACTATATTCAAAAAAAAATGGAGAAAAAATATGCAAAGAATTTACAATAGAATTGACTGGTACAGGAATTGAAAGTATAGTTGACATTAATGGCGTTAAATCTGCCTGTTTTATGTCAAATCTGTGGTTGAGTGACATGCTCTCAGTTTCTGGGTCCATGGGGCCTTCATTCGATGCCTGTGTTCCTGCACCCCATAGTACAAATGGGGTTTGTGTTTCATGATCATCACCAGCCCCATGTGAACCTAGAAAATTTGTAGAATTAATAAATGTGAAATAATTTTAGCTGCATAATTCATTTATTCTTCTAGTGATGTCTAAAAGCTTATAATAGAACAAGATATTACATAGTGTATTGATGATGGATGATACGACAATGAAGCGTAACCAATGTGTAATGTTACATGACATTAACCATTATTGGCTATGTAGTGTTGCAGGTTGCAGTATCAATGACAGTATGTATAAATAGAAAATAAGTCAGTAGCGTACAGATACTCATTCAAATCCAAGCCAAATACCAATCCTTCCATGTTAAAACTTAACTGTTAAAAATAGGTAGTAATGACCTTAAAAAAACCTCACCCCAGTCTGTCATGCCATGATCAGAAGTCATAAGGAATGTAGTTTTTCCATCATCCATGTAAAATTCTCTTATAATTTGTTCTATTTCTCTTATTCCCTGGTCAACAAAGCTCACCGTAGTTAAAAAGTTCCTGTAAAATGAGCATGAAAATTATTTATTAAGTTTAATTTAAAAGTGAAGCTGTACATCTAATTATTATTACTATTAGAATAGAATAAAAAAAAAGGATAGAACAGAGATATACCTATCTATTAAGCATATACTCACTGTGTTTTGGGCTTGTGTGTATGCCCCGATGTATCAGTTCCAAGTAAATGTAAGAAGAAAACAATTTTCTTGCTCTGCAACCTTGCTTTCAACTCAAAATTGTTCTTAGCATTGTTAAAAAAATCCTTAACATTTTTAAACACCCATGAATCTAGCTGTGTTGTATTTTTGTCAGTGCCAAAGGTATTATCATATGGATCAAATTTATGGACAAATATATGATTGTCTACTGTTCCCTTGGTGAAGATGTCCACTATGTCATAAGTGCCCCAACACCATGTATATGATGTTCGATTAAATACTGAATCAAAGTCAACAGGATTTTCTTTCCATCCCTTCATGATTGCTGAGGGGTCTTCGTAGAAGCCTGCAATGACAGCTACATGCCCCGGTCTGGACTCAGTGGGCACTTGAGTACTGGATATACCCCATCTGCCATGGGTATTTGCTATTGACCTGTAAAGTCATAGTAACAGAATATAAAGTACTAGAACTTATATTACCATAATGTGGCCAGATTTTTCACAATTTTTTAGCAATTGTGGATTATTTTTACCTTAAATATGGCATTGTTGTATAGTTGGTAAAGGATTCTGCCCTTAAGCCATCAACCACAAAGAGAACGAGGCGATCAGCCACTGATTCGTGACCTGGCTGATAAGGAACTACATTATTTACGATAGGAGACTTAAAATAGATATCGAATATAGAAAATAAAAACACAATGTGTATGAAAAAGCCTACGATGAACATTGTTAATAACGATCTGTGAGAAACATTGTCATTTATCTAAAGTTTAACACTTTCAAACGGAAACTATATATTAATGTTTTTTAGTCCGAATTTACTACAGTCATTCTAAACTATTAAAAATAATGACTGTGACTGAACAGAACAGGTAAATAAGTTTTAAATATGCACAGCCGGCACTCAACTCGTACCACAGCTCATACTGTCACTGTCTGACTGACACTGACAACTATATAGGGGTGATACTCTTTCCCGGCCCGGATAATACCGGTAAGGAAATACCAACCCTGTTTTTCGTATACTTACCCATAGAAGCTCCTGTCGGTTTCGATGGGCGTGTACACAAAAAGCAGAGCCGGTATTTCCATGTCGGCGTTATCCAGGCCGGAAAAGAGTGTCACCCCATTGCTAGTAATAGTATCGATAGTATTACTTAATTTTCTAATCAATACTATCGATAGTATTGATAGTTTTGCATTATTAGCGTAGTTATTAGACATCAATAATATCGATAGTATCGATAACTATCGATTACTATCGCTTTTGCTCAAACTATCGATAGTCTATCGAAACACTATCGATAGTGGACTATCGATCGGCAATACTAGTTGACGCACACAGTCAGTGCGCAGTCAATAGGGGTTACCTGCATTTTTTCTTGTATCGTGTTCTAGTTTACCCCCAAGTTTTAAAATCTAATATTTGACAGTACTTTTACTGACTTTAAATCCCTACTACTTATCCCTACTAATATTATAAATGCGAAAGTAACCTTGTCTGTCTGTTACGCTTTCACGTCGAAAGCACTGAACCGATTTTGATGAAATTTGGTATATAGGTAGTTTGAACCCCAAGGATCAACATAGGATACCTTTTATTCCGGTAGAGGGTGCCACCGCGCGATAACTTAGATCTGCGCTGACGAAGTCGCGAGCATAAGCTACTTTTTCAATAAATGTAAAAAGAAAATGTATCCTTTTACGAAAAACTCGCCGTTGCCGATTAATTGCATAATCTCGTCACCATTTTTTTTCCTTAGTAGATAATATATGTGTGCTCATTAGGTTGATTCACGAAATGTAACATTTTGCACATGGTGGGACAACCTGTAGTAATTTGTAGTACAAATTACATAAACTTGTAATTACAATTTGGTGTTCAAGAAAGTAGTTTTTCCTACAAATACCTATGTAAATTTACATTTCGTGCCTCAAACCTAATGAGTATACTACTTACTAAGGAAATAAGAGTTTAAAAAATGGAGACGAGACTACGAACAAATTTGTGCCCATAAGAAAGTTATGTTAAGTCAAATTACCACGAAATAGAAAGTAGAAAATTTACATGATGACACGATTGGGCAGTCTGGCTAACCAAGTGCTTGTATGGTTTAATATGGTATGAATGGCACAGAGTACTTAGTAGGCTATTCCTTTATTAACATGTGTTTACTTACTGCCATTCATTTTGTTCAGATTCACTCACTCTCACTCACCCCAGCCTATATACGTCCCACTACTGGGCACAGGCCTCCTCTCTTGTGCAGATTATATCGGTATATTATAAGTCAAATAAAAATACAGACGCCTTTAATCAGTTTTATTTAAATTAAAGAACCTATAGTTACAGGTATTCCGCGGATCGTGTGCCACATGATGACGGGTGGGCTATAGGGTCACTCGCAATATATTTTGGACTAATTAACCCACAAAATCAACCTACAGAACATTCTGTATAAACTTAAAAATTAAGAAGATAAGAACCTGATCGCCTGAAAGCAACACTCTCAGCAACACTGAGGTGTACCTACATAACCTGTCTCTACACGTTAATTACTGTGGAATTACATACGTCCGTATTCGTTGATAATGCTAAAAAGCTATAACTTGAAAAATTAACATGTGATTAAGGTTTTTTTGCCAAAAAGTCCGTTTTTGTACTAGTTGAGCTTGGATTTTCACTTAGATCTTCCGTAGGCATACCTGCTGAGAGCAAACATAATAATTCAGACTCTTGAGCTTTTTTCACGTTGTTAAAAACCATTTCTGTCGAGATTCTATCTTCGAGATCATCTTCTGGCGTAAGCCCTAGAGTCGTATAAAGACGTCTAATTTGTCCTGCACTTAACCATCCACGCTGTCCAGGGTCAAAACTTTTAATAACAGCCTCTAAATGCCTGCAGAAATTGAATAATTTTGTAACATTAAAGTAAATACTAGTTGATAGGCATTTATCAGCATTTTCCAAGTAGCGAGTTGCAATATCTAGCTAGCAACAGGCCATGAAAACTCGTTATCGCAGCATTGTTTAATTATAATCAATCACATTCGTGACATGATCAAGAAGATAAATAAATAAATAAATAAATATCATGGGACACTTGACACCAATTGACCTAATCCCAAACTAAGCAAAGCTTGTACTATGGACACTAGGCAACGGATAAACATACTTAAATATAGATAAATAAATACTTAAATACATATTAAACATCCAAGACCCGAGAACAAACATTCGTATTATTCATACAAATATCTGCCCCGGCCGGGATTCGAACCCGGGACCTCAAGCTTCGTAGTCAGGTTCTCTAAGCACTTAGCCATCCGGTCGTCAGATGTCTTGCTTTTGTGTTATTGCAAACGAACGCTCGTTGTCACACATATTTTAAGGACATTAAAAGCTGTTTTTATTTTATTTTCCCTGTGTAGCGACTCTTAGCGCCATCTAATGTATGATCATGATCAAATATAGAAACTCCAACTGCCTGGATTGCGCCATCGAAGTTTCTCAACTCGGGCGAATAAATATAGCTTCCGACGTTGTTCCTTCATTAAACTAAACACCCTCCCCACACCCATGCACTATGAGAGTTAAAAGACTTGTAACAAGTCACTATGGGGGAAAATTAAAATGCCGCGGGCCACAGTTAGTAATATCAGGAAAATGCTGATATATGTATAATATCATATCAATTAAGTTATTTCTGAATAACTCCATCCAATAAATCCATCAGATTACAGTTATATTATATCTTACTTAGTTTCATACAAAACAGGGGCCGATCCATGTCCTGCGCGATAAAGCATACAATCGTCCAATAACTTTTCAAGATAAGCAATAGGCTTATCTGATCCCTCAGCTATTACTTTTGTAAGCATAAAACGAAGTAATTCTGGGATTCGACGTTCGCGTAAATAACTTTCAGTTCTGGCGACTGTGCTTAAAATTTTCTGTTTGCGCGGTGGTATTATCACTGGTTCAGAAGAAGCATCGTCCATCAGACATTTACATAGTAAAATAGGATCAATATCTGGTTTCTTAGTTTCGTTTGGTTCAAAATCTTCTCCTTCCATTATGCTAAGCCAATTATAATTAAACGAACGCTAAATAAACAACTTAGGGATTTGTTTATAATGAAATGACAATATTATCAGTCAACAAAAATAATAAACTAAAACAAGAATCGTATGACATACGACAAAGCCATATGTCAAATCAAAAACTATAAAAAAAAATTTTACATCAGTATATAGGTGGGTTTGTATTCTGTCATTTAATTTGATATATGACTTTCGAGAAGGTGCTATTGTTCTTATTTAACTATATGGCAATAGATTAGTAGCGAGAGCGTACATTGAATCCAGAATGTAGCGAAGGATTCTACAATAGAATACTGAGCGTAGCGAGAGATTCTTAAGTAGAATCCAGAGCGTAATGAGAGACTCAAGTGTTAACGCCCAAGATGAAAATAATTTTGCTCCCGTGTGGCTTATACAACTTTTCACATCGAGCATTAAGAAACTTGAAAAAAAATCTAAATATTATTAAAGAACAACCAGCATAGAAAATGGCGTGGCTTTACAATGATCAACTTCAGAAAATGGCATTTGCAATAAATCACTTAGAAAAACCTTGAACAGAAAAGTTGCACTTTGCTCCCTCTCGTCAGGGAGGAAAAGTTACTTTTCTGAAGGAGAGGTATCAAAACATTATTTACAATGATCCGTTATTGACTACGAATCGTTTTGGACATTTTTTGTTATTGTTCAAAGATACCGCCACAGTGACACTGACAATCATTAAAATTATTGCCAGTGTAAGAAATGAGTTCCAATGAAATTCCGCAACATGGCGAATAGTCATATATTTCTGGTTAGGCTTTACAGTTGCGGGAAACCGGTGGATGCAAGTGGCGAGTTGTCGTTCATTGTGGCGTTCTAAGGGGGAGGCCTTAGTCCGGCTGATGATGATGATGATTCTAATGAAAAACATGTATGAGGTACTATTTTCAATTTCCTTGCATGCGAATCAAATAACGAAATGAACCGAATACGTATAAGTGGGCAAATACTCTGCGGCCCGGTGCTGATACCCGCATGGTCCTGTGTGGCCCTTGGATGGAAAAGTGTGACGACCGCTGGTTTAATTAATAAACAGTCAAAATTTCATCTTTCACGCCGACCTAGCACATCAAAACAATAAATTTATATGTATCATCAATATTATAAATACATGAAGTCGTAGTGGCTTAGTGGTTTGACCTATCGCCTCTCAAGCAGAGGGCCGTGGGTTCAAACCCCGGCTCGCACCTCTTGAGTTTTTCGAAATTCATGTGCGGAATCACATTTGAAATTTACCACGAGCTTTGCGATGAAGGAAAACATCGTGAGGAAATCTGCGAAGCAATTCAATGGTGCGTGTGAAGTTTCCAAACCACACTGGGCCCGTGTGGGAACTATGGCCCAAGCGCTCTTGTTCTGAGAGGAGGGCTGTGGCCAATAGTGGGACGTATATAGCTTGAAACCTAGTGGTTGAAACGAAGATATATGAACATGATTTATGAGGTACATGATTTATTTTTGTTGTTTCTTGATTATATAGAATATTTAGTCAATATGTTGATATATATGTTGTATAGTGAAAATGTTGTAATTATTGTATATGGCCCATTTCGAAATGTATTTCCCAAATCCCCATCCCTGCCATAGAAGCTCATGTTTGTTTCTACACGTGTTAAGTGTACACGAAAAACAGGGTCGGTATTTCCATGTCGGTATTATCCGGGCCGGGAAAGTGTCACCCAAACCGTCGTTTCGAATGTTTTGACATTTGTTTAAACCAAGTTCAAACTGCTACTGCTGTGAAATACGTTACTGAAATATATTTAGGCCGATATACTAAATTATCTCCCAAAATATCGTTTATTGCGGCGGTAATGATTGACCAAACATAAGTGAAGTGGAAGAAAAAAAAAATTACCAAAATGTTGTCGGTTTTATGTGATAATATGGAAGATATTCGAATTGGCAAAATTGACGACTGTGAGTATATTTTTGTTTGATGTTTTGTTTGAATAATTTCATTCCTACCTACCAAAGTAGTTTTAATAATGTTAACAATTTTGAACAGGCGATACAGACGTGCGTAAGACTGGCCAGGAGATGGACGTGATCAGACAAAGAACGATAGCATACGAGTATCTGTGTAGATTGGAAGAAGCAAAGACTTGGATGGAATCATGCCTGAAAGAGAAACTTCCTCCAACCACTGACTTTGAGGAGAACTTGCGTAATGGTGTTTATTTGGCAAAGTTAGGGAATTTCATTGCACCTGAATCACTTCCCATGAAGAAAATCTATGATATTGATCAAAAACGTTACCGGGTAAGAAATAATTGATTATTCACGTTTTTTCATTTTGAAATAGCCATACTATGGTTAGATTAGTAAATTTTGTGACAGTAACAGGCGCATTATGATTGTAAATCATGTGCCTTAGTGCTAAAGCTCATTTTTAACTAATTTCAAAAGCTTATTGAATTTTCAACTGAATTTTTTCTGTTTGTTAACATTGTTCTTTTCAGTAGTATCTCCAAGAAATTTTGTAATAATGTTCCATCACTTATAATTTTAATAGCTGTTGCCTGCGACTGTCTGCATAGAATTTGTTTATTGCTATCCCACGGGAACTATGCTATTTTCCAGGATAAAACTAATGTTGTTCCTTGGGACTCAAAACTATATGTATACCCAATTTCATCTGAATCAGTACAGCAGTTTAGATGTGATAAGATAACAAACCAACAGACTTACAAAGTTTCACATTTATGATATTAGTAGGATTCACATTTTAAAATAGTTGTTTAGTTAAATGTTGAATGTTTATATTTAATAAATTACATATATTTTACAGGCCATAGGATTACAGTTCAAACATACAGATAATATCAATATGTTCCTGCAAGTTTTGAGGAAAACTGAACTTCCTCTTGTAAGTATTATCAGCATTAACATTATTTTATTATTAGGATAATGATTATAACATTTTTGAGTTGCTTGCAATTTATGTATTACAAAACCAAACTTATTTGGAAACTTAGTTTCAAGGATTTTAAACATTATTATCTTATCTATCATTGCAATGCACTACATTACATTTCTATATTGAAATACACTAGACTAGTGTATTTCATTATAGAAATGTACATTTTAAGATAGTTTAATGGGGGATTTCAATAATTAACACACAAGACATTGAGTTAATTAAATACCTAAATGTTTTAAGTATAAGTAAACTTTATTATTTTTTTAACATATTCACTTGTAAGTAAATAATTAATTACTTCATTTATTTATGCTTCAGTCTGTGAGTAAAAATAATCAGAAGGAGAGACAACTTTACCATACTTTTTAATTACTTCCAATTACTTACTAACTTGAATCTTATCTTACCCAAATGTATAATTGTGTAACTACTTGATTTGATTCCATATAGCAGTAGTGGTTGATTTAAAAAATTACTGTTTTTGTGCTTTATTTTTAATAAAATGGTTTTAATAGACTTTCCAGCCTGAAACCACAGATATTTATGACAAAAAGAACATACCGAGGCTGATCTACTGCATACATGCTCTAAGCTCCCATCTATTCAAATTGGGGTCAGCTCCTCTTATCCAAGATGTGTTTGGAAAAGCTGTGTTTACAGGTAAGACATTATAGAAGCAGTTGTTCTCGACACATTTTATATGTTTCAATGGTTGCGTGAAACCACCCAATACAATCCACCAAAAGTTAACAGTCTGCTCTCAAAATTTTAATTTCTTTAAAGTAATCTAAGCCACAGTAAAAAAAAGGGCAGTACTCCGTCTGCATACAAACGGCCGGAATGCGAGTTATACCTATGCACCACGAATTCTCAGCATACCTCGGCAACCATCAGTCGCGACTCGCGAGTGCTCCGCGGTTACGTACGGACTCGCGCGCATTTATTATGTACCTTAATATGTCACAACCAGGGAGCGAAACTTTAATGCCGGTGACGTCATTATGACGCAAATTGACCATATAGGGTGTTTTTATAAAATATACCCAAAATATTTTAAAATAGTGACATTTCGTCACTACTTTGAAAAAATCTCGTATCTAAAATCAATATGTCAACAAAATTGAACCTTGATGTAATATCTATAAAGTTCACTCAGAAAAATTATCTATTTTGAGCTACAAGTTTTTTTTAAAGTAGTGACGATTTATAAGTACTGGCTATCTCAAGCGTCAATAAAATATCCATAAACTAAAGAGGCCAGAAATATTTTTTATTTTTTAATTCGACTGTATGGCAAACGAGCAAGTGGGTCTCCTGATGGTAAGAGATCACCAGTTGTTAGTAATTATCTATAATCTAGATAAAAACACTCTGTATGAAGCTTGATGTCATATGGCTGCCACTGGCATCAAAGTTTCGCTCCCTGGTCACAACAATATGAAAGGTATTATTTGGTGCACGGATGTTTAAATTCATCTAACATAATATAAAAATAAAAATTTAACTATTGAAGTTATTTAACAGAATGCGAATTTGTTATACACTTAAATTCAACAGTAAAGCTTTTCGCACATCCCAGAAGAGGCACAAATACTTTTCTGTAGCTAATTTGTAGGTAACAGATATATGTA
The DNA here is from genome assembly GCA_037349165.1 of Choristoneura rosaceana. Classification (NCBI taxonomy): domain Eukaryota; kingdom Metazoa; phylum Arthropoda; class Insecta; order Lepidoptera; family Tortricidae; genus Choristoneura; species Choristoneura rosaceana. Next base: position 9,825,173 of record JAZBNJ010000026.1, read on the forward strand.
GTGGTGAAGCTAAATAAAACCATTTCAAAAATAGTACATTTTTTGATTTATTAAAATAATAACATAGAATGCATTCATGTAAAACACTACTTTATCATCACTTATACTTCATGTATACGTCCCACTGCTAGGCACAGGCCTCCTCTCAGAATGAGAGAGCTTGGGCCATGGTTCCCACGCGGGCCCAGTGCGGATCAGGAACTTCACACGCACCATTGAATTGCTTCGCAGGTTTGTGCAGGTTTCCTCACGATGTTTTCCTTCACCGCAAAGCTCGTGGTAAATTTCAAATGTAATTACTCAGAAGTTCGAGCCAGGATTTGAACCCACGACCCTCTGCTTGAGAGGGATAGGTCAAACCACTAGGCCACCACGGCTTGATAACACTACTTAATCCATCTTTAAATCTCTTCTAATCCTTTCCCTATTTTTAATTTCATGTGACATTATCAAATCAAATACATAACTGAGGAGTGACAGTTATTAGAATAGGCAGCCCTATCGCATCGTGTGTTTGTGTACCGAGCCAACGTAGGTAATTTATATCAAGGACGCTGTCGAGATGGAATACTGCTTCTTTTTTATACTGTGTCTAAGCATTAAATTATGAGTACTATAAATTTTAACAAGTGATTACTACTGAATTCTGTGTGTTTTTTTCTCTATCTTAGATGAGGAACTTGATTCTGTGTCAAAGGATTTGCAAAAATGTGAGCATCCATTGCCCATGTTTCAAAAGATTGGGGGCATCTTGTCTAAAAATAATGTGGATGATGGCCAGGCCATGCACAAGGCTCTTGTTGAATTAAATAAACTTTTAGATGGTCCAAAACCCATCACTTCTGCTTTACTGAATCCACAATTGAAATTAAAATATGTTCAAAATCGCCTAATGGATGACTACAAAAAAGTGTTAAAAGCAGCAAAACTTGAAAAACTGCAAACAGCCCACAATCATTCACTTAATGAAAGCTATGTACCAGATGAGTATGATGAATTACTCACCATTGTTGATATTCAAGGCCATATAACTGCCACTAATTACAAATTTCTCTGGAAAAAGTTGTGCTCAACTTTAGATGAAAATGATATTAACAGCTTACATAAAATTTTCAATGAATCTTGGGTGAAAGTTAAAGATTACAACCCCAAAAATTTAGATTTCTATTGTGATGTTGTCAAAGAAGTAATAGAGTGCAATAAAGATGTTGATGTTGAGAGCATCACGAATTGGCACAAGATGTTTCAGAACGTGATCAATGAAGGAAATCGTAAATCTCTTGAGCATGGAGACCACAAGTGTGCTATTGCCAATGTTAATAGAGCTCTAGATGAAGGGGATTCTGAGGACTTATTTAAAGCTCTGACTAATCCTCATTTGGGGCTGAATATAAAAGTGGATAAATATACAATTCCTCTTTTATTTGAAGAAATGAAATTAGAAAAGTTCGAGCTAGAGAAAAATTTAAATGAGAGTGAAATAGCCGCATCTGTGTCTTATTTGACGTCGGTAGCCGCAGTTTCTCGGACTGTAGAAAGGGGTGATGAATCAGCGCTTTGGAAGTGTTTGACATCGAAACAAGTACATCTGGAAGGTCTACGGCCTCACTGTCGCCGTCGCTACATGTCTGCGCTCATGAATGCCTTGCGAGTTAAAAACAGGGAACAGTGTGCCTGTCCTCTGCTTACACTGGAAGATATAAGGGATACCATTGAAATGATTAACATGGAGGACGACGACAATGAAGAACGTGAGTAGAATTTAAATCATATTTATATCATATTAATGATAACCTGTTTCATTAATGTTTTTGCTCATAATTGTTTACATTTTATGTTCACAGTGATTGAAATTATTGAAAAAATAAATAAAGCAGTCTCTGAAGACGACGTAGATCTATTGATGTCGCTTCTAAAGAGTGCATATTTAAAAATTCCCGCGATTAACAAAGAGGAAAAACATCTTTATCTCCGAATGTTAAAGAAAAAGTTCCTCCTAAAGGAATCCCAAAATCTATGGCTTGACGACATTATTGAAACAGTAAAGGAAGTGAATGAGGAGTCCTTAAAGGTTAAAGACTTAACTGATGCCTTAATTCAGTTAAACTCGGCGCTTTTGAAAAATAGCGTTGATGAATTCTGGGATGCACTGTCATGCCCTGTTTTTACAAACTTAGGAATGGTCGATAGTTCGTGTAAGAATATTTATTTTCAAACGTTTGCTAAAGCTTTAAAAAAGCGCGGACATCACATCTGCCCTTGGATCGTATGCCACACCGACGCCGGTAATGCAGTATACATTGATGTAGAATCTTATATGTACAGCTGGACAACTCCTAAAGATTTTGTGCCGTATGCCCGTTATTTTAGCAGAAAAGATGTTAACGGTCTTATTGATAAAACTAACAAACATCACATCAACAAATACAGGCAAGTCATGATTGAAAAAGCGATTGTGAAGCTTCAGGCATATTGCAGAGGATATCTGTTAAGAAAGTTTTTGCTGCAGAGACTAAAGTACTTTAAAGAGAATGAGGTGTTTGTTGTTAAAATCCAATCATGGTGGAGAAGTATATTGATCCGAAAGAAATATGGAACAATGATTAAGATGAAGTTAATAGAAAAAAAGTTAAAACGAGAACGGAAACAAAATCCTTTGGCTTGGTATAAAATTCAGGTAATTTTAGTTTTTATTGATGTCTGTTTTTTATTGCATAAGTTATAATATAAAAGTGAACCGCCAGAACGGGAAAAAAACCAGACAGAGCAGGATGGCGCTGTACGATACCATTTTGACACATTTCTGCCAAACAATTATTTTTCTGGAATTTTGTATATTAAGCAAAATAATATCACAAGTTCGAATTTCGAGCCAAAAGCGAGTGATCTACTTTCTATGCCAGTTTTGCCATTCAGGGAAATAGAAATATCTATTCATTATCCTGCAATGCAGTTTGTAAAGCTCTAAGCACTGACCTGCATATTAAGTACTTGGACAGGGTACTGTCAACTTGGATCTGTGCCTGTTTGATAAACGCAATTTTTTTCCTTTCCTTGACTTCTTTGAAGCGGCATTCGGGCACGAAATAGTAAGAACGGCGTACTATTTATTAGTCTAACGTACTCGCGTACTCTCAGCCAAATTGCGTACTATCACAGGCTGACTAAAATCCCAGTACTAACTTCACAGCATATCGTAGCGCGATAATTTAACTTTGCTTGGCTGCATGGAATAAGTTTCTTTTGGCTTTCTCTGAACCAAATTCCACGCGGGCGAAGCCACGGGCAAATGCTAGTGTACTTATATTTTTCATGATGATATTTTTCAGGAGCATAAGATAATCAAAATTCAGGCACTTTGGAGAGGTCGCCGCGCACGGAGAGCTTTCACATCACTGTTCCATTCTGAAAACCCACCACTTAAGGTCGTTAAGAGGTTCATTCCTTTGTTAGACTTTTCCACGGAAGACTACGACAGAGAGATTGAGTTGCAAAGTATGAAGGCAGAAGTTGTTCAGTCTATTAGAAAAAATCAAGAATTATCAAAACAAATAGATGATATGGATTTAAAAATAGGTCTTTTGGTTCAAAATCGTATAGCTTTGCAAGAAGTTGCTGCTCATGGGCTGAAACTGAACAATTTGGTCAAACACAACTCCACAACTAAACTTGTCTTGCAAAGTCAGGGTAGAGGAACTTTAATGTCTGTTTCGACAGCAGTAAAAGGTTTGAAATCACTTACGAAAGAAAGTAAAAGGCTTCTAGATGGTTATCAACATTTGTTCTATGAGCTGCAAACAAATCCTACTTACCTGTCCAAGCTTTTATTCTGCATACCTCAAAATAAGACGAACTTTTTCTTGCAAAATGTTGTTTTGAGCCTTTACAATTTCGGGGCTTATCCACGAGATGAATATCTGCTGTTGAAACTGTTTAGATTTACATTAGAAGAAGAAATAAGCTGTAAAGTGATGAAACCATTCGATATAATAGCATCAACACCTTTGGTGCTTAAAATGGCTGTAAGCCTATCAAGACAGTTGTCTGGGTTGAATAGTCTTCAAACCATAATTGGTCCTCTTGTCGATAAGATGCTGAAGGATAAAGATTTAAATATAGAAACTGGTCCTGTGGAAATTTACAAAGCATGGAGGAATGAGACTGAGATGAAGACTGGAGAAATCTCGTAAGTGACGTGTCTTAATTTATTAAAATTAAATTTCAAATGATTTGTTAGCCTACAACTACGTCACTTCATTCATTGCTTTTTTTTTTTTTTTCAGAAAACTACCTTATTCTGTGACTCAAGAAGAAGCTCTCGCATACCCTGAAGTTAAGTCAAGACTCGAGAGTGCCCTAACGCAACTAAAATCTATTGTCACGATGTTTCTAGACAAAATAACAAACTCTACCGAACTGCTGCCCTTCTGTATTACGTATATGGCTCGTGTTTTACATAGATCACTATCATGCAGGTTTCCTCACACACCTGAGAAGGATATTTTAAAAGTACCTACTACTTGCTATTCTATTTTATTCTTTGTATGTTGTTGCGTGCAATAATATTAAATTTTGTATTTTAGGTGATTGGTAATTTAGTTTACTATCAATTCCTCAATGCTGCGATTGTGGCGCCTGACGCCTTTCATATAGTCAATTTACCTAACGGTGCGGGTCTTACCACCGACCAGAGAAAAAATTTGGCTTCTGTTGCAAAAATATTGCACTTCGCAGCTGCAAAGAAAGGCGTAAGTATTATTTAGGTTTCGTATTGTACTTTGCAATTCACTCTGATTCTGTAACCTACGTGTAATAGTGCTATTAGTTTTAGCACTATGCTCAATTAGTAATAGCGAAAAATGTAAATATGCCGCTGCCGCAAGCCGAAATAAGCACAAAGCGTTAAAACTTTGAAGGGGTCAAATATCATCTAACGGCGATTGAGCTTTGATCAATAGTAAATCATGTCCTTTTTCTAGTTTGGTGAAGAATCAAGTCATCTCCGTTGCCTGAACCCTTTCATAGTCCACTGCCATGAGCGGATGAAGGAGCTGTTCCGCCGCTGCTGCCGCGGACCCACGCTCGAGGATTACTTCTTGGTGGACGAATATACCGAGGCCACTTTGCTACATCATCCGCACATTTACATTACAGTGCAGGTTCGGTTAATTTAAACCTTAGATATTTCAGCGTGATACCTCCACGCGTTCCCGAGAAAAAGGGTCTTGGCAGATAGACAGACAGACGGACAAAAAGTGATCCCATAAAGGTTCCGTTTTTTCCTTACCCCTACTTACCCTAGAAATAAAAAAATGACAAAAAATAGAACCGACTACAAACACCTTGAAAATATTTTTCTAGGTACCTACTAGCCCAAACTCGGTGCCTTAGCGAGAGCTAGCAAGAGCGGAACAGTAGTCGGTGAACATAAGGTGTCCCGTCCAGGGCTATTGTAGGTGGGGGGACATTGTATTTGAGCCGTCTGATGGCGTCCTTACGACGCCATGTTCTTCTCGGCCAGTTTACGTTGTGTTCGCCAGAAGATTGACTTCACACAACACACATAAACATGGTGAATATGGCGTCGTAAGGACACAATCAGATGGCTCAGATAAAATATCCCCTCAACTACAATAGCCACGGGTCACCTTACATAGAAAAAAATACAAACATTGGAACATATAGAACCTCCTCCTTTTTTGAAGTCGTTTAAAAACAAGCATTATTTTCTTCATGTGGTACAAATCATCAGGATAAACCTTAAATGTGTGACGTAATTATTGTTTGTTTATTCAGGAGATCGTAGACACTCACGCCTTACTAGTCGAGTACCAAGACGTAGTAGCACCAGACCCTCGCGACCGCCTCAATGATTTGTTGGACGACCTCGGGGACGTGCCCTCCGTGGCACAACTCGCATCGAGAGACGTTGATTCAGTATGTAACAGTAGTTTATAACTCTTTAATATATTGACCTTAGTTTTCCGATCCAGACCAGCAGGAATGGAACTAATTTAAGCATCTTAAATTCTTGTCAAGCTAGACTTGGCTTTGCGATGTGAATTGTGTATGTGTTTTAAATTTAAATCCTTTAATTTGTACGAAAAAAGTACTCGTAAGGGCGCAGGTCAGACAGCAAACATATATTTTTTTATTTAGACCTACTTCACCCGGTCATTACTAAACATTTAATTTACAACCCCATTTAATTTTTTTATAGCAAATTGGAGATTCAGTTGAAGAGAATGCAAGACTAGAAGTATGCTTGGCACTTGTGAATAAATTCCAAGCACCGGCAGACGATATGACTGACTTGAACAAGCTATTTATCAAAACCAAAGAATTATGTGTCGCTATTATACCCTTCCTAAATGGTAAGGTCTATTTTACTACTAATAATAATTGTATTTCTGTGTCTCCTTCTATTTGGGTGTGAGGGTGTCATGTATTGTTTTATTTTTAGGTGAACACCTGTTAGAAGCGATCTGCATCGGAACAACGACAGAACAGCAAGAGCAATATGCATCGAAAGTACAAAAACGTATATATTCCGGTCAAGCACGCCCAGACGAGGCTATGACATTACGCGAACACATTGCTAAGCTCCGTAAGAATCTACAACTGCTAGAAGAAGACGGCTATGTCACTCGCGAAGATGGTTATCAAGCATTAGTGACGTCTATTGCCCTCGACCTATGCAATAAGGGCAAGTACAGGCAAGCCCAGAGGCGGGCTTTAGCTACTCTGACCAGGACTAAACAAAGTTTGATGGAAAAAACAAAGTATTATGAGGAAAAATGCAAATCTTATGATGAATACATCAAGTCGTGCCTCGCGAACCTCCATGCTGGCAAAAGGTAAAGAAAGGAATTATCTGTATCATAGTATGTTAAAAATAATTTACGAAGTTGTATTTTACTTGTGTGATCACATGGTCCTTCTGTTTTTAGGAGTGTTCATGCATGCCTACGAAGATCTGGAAAAGACGTGCAGAAACTGAAATCAAAGTTGACTGTTAAATATTCTGGTGCAAAACTGATGGAGAGAGGAGTTCTACTGGAGATAGATGGTTTGTCGCCATCGCAATTCAAAAATGTACAGTTCGAAATAGCACCCACAGACCATAATGGAGTATTTTCAATAAAGGGCAAGTTTATGGGCGTTGAGATGGACTCCGTTGACGTTGATATACAAGACCTTCTTCAAAAACAATATGAAGGATGCTCCATCATGGACATGTTTGGAAAAGCAAAAATAAATATAAATCTTCTGATATTTTTACTGAATAGCAAGTTTTATGGCAAGTCTTAGATAAACATGGATTTAGGAATATTTTAATTTTAATTATGTATAATTAATGAACTCACAAAAGCAATTATAACATTGCATTATATTATAGTCATCACATGATCGATCACAATCACAAGTAACCATCACTATTATAATCACATGGCATAATTATGCCATACTATCACACTCCGAACTTAATCACGCCTTTTATATTGCTGAAGCTACCTTAATATTTTTGTCACTTAAGAAAAGACTGGATTAAATCGCGGGTTTTGTGTTGTAATTTTATTTGTACCTGTGTTCTAACAAAGTACCTAAGCTTTTTTTGAACTGAGAGGTGCATATCGTCCACTACTTTGAAAAAATCTCGTATCTAAAATCAATATGTCAACAAAATTGAACCTTGATGCAATGTCTATAAAGTTCACTCAGAAAAATTATCTATTTTGAGCTACGAGTTTTTTTAAAAGTAGTGACGATATGAAGTGTACGCTTATTATGTATGTTACTGTAACCGCCTTAATAATTTTAAACTTAGCATAACTGATTATTAGCCCTTATTGGTACACCATGAAATTTAATGTTAGCATATAAACATAATTATTTAGCTCTAAGCGTTGAATATCACTTTGATTTTACTCCACTAATGAGTTTCGTGACCAAGCAGATCCTATGAGCGGGCTAAGCTCTGCTGGTTAGAACTGGCTGGATTTATAAATTTAAGCAGGTTAACAGTTGAAGGTTACTTGAACCTAATATACTGAATAAACTGGAAAAATTGATGCTATAATTAGGTATTGTTAACTTTTAAAAAACCAAATATTTTTACAGTATTGTTAGTGAACCAAATAATAATGTGATTTATTTATTTTCCATACCACATCGATTTACCTATGATTTATTTCATTATTGATCTACACTGTTCAATAAATCATAAAATTAGTAACGACCGCGAGAGTCCAAAACATTGTGTTGAACTGTAACTTGAAGTGACTCATGATCATATTATTTATTGTGAAATGGTTCTAGTGTGGTCACAATGATCACAATTTGAATAGAATAATTCAATCTGTTTTTTCACGTCACATATTAAATCAATCACCCGCTGTGCGAAGGCGTCACATATTTTTTCAATTTATGTCCCTTTTACTGTTTTACTAATAATAAGACTGTTTTTTTTTTTAATAAAGGAGGCTAACAAAGACGCTTTTTCACTGCCGACGAAACTCCCAAATTTCGCTTACCCACAGACAATAACTAATACTACTGTACTACCGCCACAGAATAGTCCTAAAGCGCGGACAGTGCTTCGCCGACCTAAGTTCAAATTGGTATGTTGCGTTTTTGTTTTTGCGGATGCTCGTAATGAGGGCTATCGTTTTTTATCTCACTAGATGGCGCCACTGTTGCGTGAGCCCTGCCTGCATCCACCGGTTGCCCTCGAACTCTCGCAATATTGTTAGCCCGCCTTCTAGTTCGTTTTAGTTTCGTTTTTTATATTAGACTAGCTTTTGCCCGCGGCTCCGCCCGCGTGGTATTCGGTTATCGCGCGCTGTTCCCTCGGGAACTCTGCATTTTTATGGGATAAAAAGTAGCCTATGTCACTCTCGGGCCCATATACTATCTCTATCCCAAAAATCACGTCGATTCGTCGCTCCGTCACGGCGTGAAAGACGGACAAACACACAAACACTTTCGCATGGTTTAAATGTCATTGACTACGAACTTATTTTGGATTAAAATTATCAAGTCGTACAATATTAGGTCGTGCATTATTAGGCTGTCCAAATTTTTGTTCGGCCTGTTAATGCTCGACCTGTTATTAAATGTCGTTATAATCGGAATCCAATCGAATCGAATGACCATAGATTTGTGTTAGGTTGCGTTAGGTCCGCCGAACGAGCGTACAAATAGTTGTAGTTGTAGCGAGCGTGCCGCGGCAACGGCCGGCGAAGCGCCAGGACCAAATTAAGTTATTTCCTACTTAATTTATTAATATTCAGTGTACACGAAAAACAAATGATCAATAGTGAAAATCGATCGCTTACTCTCAAAAGTGTGCTCCGATTATTAGGTCGTACAAAATCAGGTTTCCAATAGAACCCTGAATATTATCGGTACAGGGTGATAAACTCGACCCGTGTTCCAACTTTCCAAGTGATTGAATTATCAGGTGTATGTACACTTATAAGGTGTACAAAATCGGCCGAAAACAGGGTCTGTATTTCCATGTCGGTATTACTCGGGCCGGGAAAGAGTGTCACCCGTTTGTGATTTGATCATTTCGATGGATTTGATCGTGTATTTTTGACTTTTTGTGTTGATAAGAACCGATACGGTATATTCCAATCCAAAAGTCCGGAATTAGTTAATACAGCAAAGCAAAAGTCAGTTTCTTTACTTAATTAAGTAGTGGCCCTTTTAATTCTGAATATGGTTTTAAGATTTAAGCATGCGACGCATAACGAAAAATCTAATAACTTTTCTGTCGGGCATTCTGTTAACCGCCCTTTATTGTGAGTTTATCATTTACTATGTTGTCATAGCGCAGGTAAACTATAAACTTTTATTATTTTATTATATTAAAAGTTCTGCAATTGTTATTTTTGTTTGTGATCAAAATTTTTTTTGAACATGAAACTACTGTGAGACGCACTTATATTACTAAATATACAGACCTGGATAACTCCCGCGTTGCTCCTGAGAGGAAGGGCTACGGATTAGCCAGAAACATGTCGAGCTAAACTCGATTTAAGACGCGAATTATCTGGGCCAATATATTTAATCAAATTTGTTTGTCAATTTCCAGTGCTCCTGGCCAGAATTGAATAATCCAAGAAGTCCTACTGAACTGAGAGCTTTAATAATAGCAGACACACATTTACTAGGTCCACGGAAGGGTCACTGGCTTGACAAATGGAGGAGAGAATGGCAAATGCACCGGGCTTTCCAGTCTATAATGACATTGCATGAACCTGAAACAGTATTTGTATTAGGTAAGTACTTCCTTATCCAATGAGTACCTAATTTCGTTTAAACTTTATGAAGCTGCTAATTAACCTTATTACAATAAAATTGCAGGAGACCTTTTTGATGAAGGTGAATGGAGCAGTGATAAGCAGTTTCAAGACTATGTGGAGCGTTTCTACAAATTGTTTTCAGTGCCTGATAATGTGCCCATGCAAACTGTAGTCGGGAATCATGATATAGGATTTCATTATAAGTATGCTGTTTTAGACTTATTACTCATGATCATTGGTATACTTAGGGTTATATTGTTCCAGAGAGACTGGCCCATGAATGATAGGACAAAGCAGAATAAACACACAAATCCTGGGGTGGAGAGGTATAGCCAAGCCTCTTGATGCACAATAATTTTAATTGGTGAGCAGGTACCAAGTTTATGGCAATCATGCTGAAGACACAGTTACACTAAACTTTCTTTCATTATATTTTTTATTTGAGAAACAATTTTAAATTATCAATCAATGTTACACTGCTAATGGCTAGTGATGCACTTCCTTTTGAAAGCTTAATTCTTAACTTATGAGTAACTAGCTTATGCCCGCGACTTCGTCTGCGCGGATGTAGGTTATCACGCGGTGGCGCCCTCTACCGGAATAAAAAGTATCCTATGTTGATCCTTGGAATTTAAACTATCTGTATGCCGAATTTCATTAAAATCGGTTCAGTGGTTTCAACGTGAAAGCGTATCAGACAGACAGACAGAGTTACTTTTACATTTATAATATTAGTAGGGAAGTAGGGATAAGTTATAATTTTCAAACAATAGCAAAATTTGACTTATGGGGAATTCCTTGCCAAATCAATGGCACATGTGTGTGTATCAACTTCATTTCAGTAATTAATGTAGGGTGACCATGTGTCTTATGGTTATTTGTTTGAATATGATCATTAAATTGTTATTTAAGCAGTGAAGAAGTCTAAAGACCTGACCCATTGAGTTCAGTTTTGGCTGGTTCTTAATATATTTCAGCACCTGAACACTGGTCAAAAGTCATTATGTATTAATTATGCTTATGATCATCTACTATACCATAGATAGACTATATTTTGTACCTACCATGGCAGGCAAAAAAACGGACATTGACGTTTAGTGCTTACCATAGTGATCACCAACCTTTTTTGGTAAAGATTTAAAAATTATCAATGGGAAAATATAATTTAATTTTTATTTATTCCAAATAACGGCAAGTTATGATATAGAATAATAAACATTTAACATAAAATCAACTTAAATGACATTGAGATTTCAGTTTTTCATACTTATGAGGGTCAAACTGATAGTTCTTAGAAATTCAAAACTTGAGCAGTAAGCAACCTAGGATGTTATTTTATTACTTTTATTTTATCTTTTCAAGACTGTTTATTTACGTCTTTGAGTATTTAACTAGCTAAATACTCAAAGGTTCACGTCAATACATCACTGAATCCGATAAACCTACTGAGAAAATGTACTTTGCCCACTTGACCTTAAGGGTCTTTTCGATAGCTTTTTGAAAAACAGCCACTGCTTTCTCGGCGTCCATAAAATGTTTTCCTCAAAGTTTTTCTTTTACTATTTTCGGGAATATGTAAGAATAGCAATGTCAGAGCTATAATTATGGCGGGTGACCTATTAATCACGTCTGATGTCGCCAAATAGTCCATCGTTCGCCTGGAGGTGTAAATATACGACAAAGCCGTAGGCTAGGAACAAATTATAACTCTTGTTACTATATTATTGCCACTATGTACATGTACAATGTGGTGGGTCAAATCACAACTTACTTGGGGCGTGCATTGAGTGTAGTCAGCGCTACTGTTGCTTACCATGCTGTGGGAAGGGTGGTGCGCTACTGCAGACACAAACTAGCAGCTGCCTATCCTGAAATTGACCACTGCATGTCAATGCGATTAGATTGGTTGTATGAAAATATCCAGACCCCAGATCTTCAAGACTGAAAACATCAGACCTATTCCTATCTTTAAATGCATTATTTAACCTAATTATTTAATTTGAAACATTACCTAATTGTATTTTGTTACAGCATACGACCAGGGTCAGCACAAAGATTTTTTAAGTCCTTAAATACTTCTTCAGTGAAGATGATAACTTTGAAAGATAACCATTTTGTTCTCTTAAATTCCATGGCAATGGAAGGTGATTCATGTAGCCTATGCAGAGAAGCTCGGTACAGCATTGACAAAATATCAAGTGAGTTTTGTCAAGTGGATTTGTTGCATTTTTTACTTTTTGTAGTTTTTTTAGAAAAATAGCTAACATTTAAATGTGTCAAAATACTATATACTCAAAAAAAATTAGCAAAGGACACTTTTTCTATTGCTGTTTTTGAGCTCTTCATTAACAACAAAATAATATTAATTCGTTTTGAACCCTAAAGTTTAATTTAGCCTGTTAGTGTGTAAAGTCACTTCAATGGTTGACTACCCCTTCTTGAGAATCAAACCGTCATTCATTAAACAAAATTATTCATCTTTCAAAAATAACACTAACACATCGTTTAATTTTGCGAGCTGAGACATATTTCGTTTAGTTAGTGACGGTTTGATTATCAAGGTGCGCATAGCACATCTATGTATATGTTTTCTGATGTATGGAATGAAATATTTTAGGATCCCTGGAATGCTCGAGATATCCAGATCTATGTAACGATGTATCAAAACTCAATTACAGCCGACCAATACTCATGCAAGTATGCCATTTTATTTTAAAATAGGAATTATAATAAATCCCTTTTCAAACTGATAGTTTTTGATGACGATTGTCTGCTTTTCCAGCATTTTCCATTGTACAGGATATCAGATGCACAATGCACCGAACCGGACGCGCCACCGCTGCCACTACGAAATAAACGTTTTAGAAATAAAATAGATGCCTTGTCCCGTGAGGCAACTGTATACCTCACTAGTAAAATAAAACCCAGAGCTGTGTTCGGCGGGCATACACATCATGGATGCCTAGTTCACCATACAGATGACAAAGAAAACATAGAGTTTTATGAGTATTCTGTGCCGTCGTTTTCGTGGAGAAATAGACCAGATCCAAAATACATGTTGGTAAGTTTGATGTCTTTTAAATTTGAGAACTATGTGATCATTATTGTATTTATTTACATTAATGTAATATGGTAATTCTCTTAGAGCAACGCGGGCTTCCGCGGGGATTGTTGACATTACATAGAGTCAATGCAAATTCTGACTTACCTAGCTAATGGTGATCGTAAAAATGGACAGAAAACAAGGTTAAATGTTGCTGGATTTAGAATAGCGAAAGACTGTTAAGTACTGTCAATCGAAATTAGCTATATTAATGAAAAAGCATCTCAGTACAGTGCAGTGTGTAGTGTTGATAGTCGGTCATCGTTCAATCTCGTCGGTCGATATAATAATATAGTTTCGCTGACGCGCTGTGATAGTATATACCTGCATTCAACGTGGCCCTGACCATTAAGTGCCTGCGTTGCGCAGGCTGCGCAATACTGAGTAAGTTTGCCGTGAGCGAAGAACTAAACACTAGGTCACCAAAGAAACGACAACTAAACCCAGCCCTAAGAATTAAAAAAATAAGGATTATAGTTTCTTTGTAACTCTGAAATTTCTGATGCAGCATGGTAACAATTTCAATGGGATTTAGAACAATAAAATTGTTACCATGCTGCATCAGAAATTTCAGAGCAGATAATATCTGTCAAGTTGTACAAGGTAACTGTAGCATCTACAGTAAACTAAAGAGTAGATTTTGCTGCAAGTAAATTCCGAGTGGACAAATTAATGATTGAACTTCTTTTTTTTTTTCCAGGTAACTATAACACCAGACTCATATGTTGTGAACAAGTGTGGTTTGCCAAAGGAAACTACTATAGCAATAACTGCTGTCATACTAGTCTTTATAACTTGTTACTACTCATTTAGAACAAGACTAATAGGAAGGAGGTAGCAGCAGAGTGAAGGTGGGACTCTAGCAGTATTGTATACTGTTATATTGAGTGAGTAAAAAATAAAATCACTTTATACTGTTATTCAAAACTCATTGTATGGTTATATTTTATTTTTGACAATAAATACTTTGACAAGATCGAGCACTTTGTACACTATACACCTTACATTAACAAAGAGAGACATGCACTGAATAGCAATTTCTAGCGTGGCAAGCTAGAACTTACTAAAAAGTTCATGATTTGTTCCAGTACAAGTTAGTTCTAAATTATCACAAAAGAACTTATACTAAAGTTAGGATTCACCTGTTGCAAAGATTTAATTTATACTAAGAAGTAAATATAAGAGGTAGATAAGATGCAACATCTTAAGAGATTCAATGATTACTTAGAAAAATGAATACTGGTACTGGTACTTGGGAGTTGAAGTGCATAAACTGCAGGCTGCTTGAACTCTCATTCGTAGCCATACTGTTTTTAAAGCATGAGCTGGTGGTGACAACCAACATTGTTTACTAACTTCAAACAGTTGTTTTGAAAATAAGTTTATTATAACAATCCAATAAACTTTAGTCTTTAGAGCATCTAACACTTAAAACTAAAATCAGTCTGTAAACTCGAAAATGAGTTATAAAGGTACATAATCTACTGAGCATTGACAACTAGCAACTAAATTACCTGATAGAACAATACAAGCTTAGGAATAACACCTAATTCAAGGCACTTTTCGTATAAAAATTAGCTAAACATTTTACAATTTCAGGAAGTGATAAGTGCATCTGATGTTTTTTACACAACACTGTTCTCAGCCTTTTCTCCAGTTACAGTTGTACAGCATAACATTTACATAATCTTTAATAAATACTGATTAATGACTACACTGTTACTTGTGTAAATTAACTACATTAATTTCTATCGTGTTTGTTGACAATAGTCACAAAACATTTTCACCACTTACACCTTGGTAACTCACTATTAAATGTTTTTTCCACAAACACTGGTTATAAAGATAAACAGCTTCATCGACAGTGTCTATTACATAGTTTTATAAGAATATTATCTGTAGCACTCTGGGATGCTGGGATTTTAGTGTGGGAAGGTCATGGGAGCGCGAGCGAGGGTGGGGCGGGGGGCAACGCGGCCGCGGTGCTTGCGCCTGCTTCTGGTGGAAGCCCGTATGCGCGTGCCGCGCCGACGAGCAAATCACCGCGTGCAAGTATCGGTCGTATCGGCACAAATTGGAATCCCCTCCACACGCGAGATCCAGGTATCCATGGCCAGAATTGTCCGACTTCGCCGTATGGAATGTTTTCGTTGGTTTCTCACTAATTGTGTATGATCTATTGCGGAGCTTCTGGTATTTGCTTTTTATCTCCTCTTCATTGGGAACAGGATCGCAGGGCTTTCTGTGGAGAAATAACATCAAAAATTAATTCTTATATGAAGTAATTAAGAAATGGCATCTCATTATTAATATGCACTGAACTGAATATCTTTACCTATGGCATACTAACCTTGAGGATTGAAAACTCAAATGGTTCTTTTCCATATTCGCTTGGATGATTTCAAACAATTCGCGTCTTTGCAAACTACCAGAGCGTTTCTTCGTGTGTTTGCGTTCTCGATGTTCCTTGCGGTGGTACCGGTGCGTCCGAGACGGCTGGAGTGGTTGTGGTCGCTGCTGGGATCTTCGATCAGCAGAACATGACGATTTCGAAGAAACATCATCGCCTGGAGACCTTTCTCTGTGCTCTTCCTCACTTTGCTCGTTCTCCTCGAGTAGTGTTGTCGCAGTCTCTCTTCGTCGTCTTCTTCTCCCCTCTCGTCTATCCCGGTAACTCCGTGAGTTCTCGTCTTCAGGAACAACCGTTAGACGAACTTGTATTGTCTTTGAGCCATAGTGAGGAACCGTAACCGACTTTCCAATAGATTCGTAAATTGTTGATACAATGCCAGCTATGTCCTGTAAGAAATAACCACATTTATTTACCATTCAGCAGAAATAACAACTCAGTTATTTGTTAATTATGTAAATGTTACGGTATGGTGGTCGCAAATCTCGCTTCGCTTCCTGATCCAGTCTTAGGCGTGGAATACACAGAAGCGGCGTAAGGCACAGACGCAGCGTAGCCAGCGCAGGCACGATGCCGCTTCAAAACGTTTTGTATACAAAATGTACTAAGGAGACGTATTTTGAATTACACTCAAGCGGCGCGGCGCAGCTAGCTAGTTCCAAGCCTTACGCCGCTTATGTGTATTCCACGCCTTAATTAGAATAAGAACACGCAAAGTTGAGAATAAAATTGTCATTTGACTTGGTCAACCTAAGCCGCGTTTAACTTGCAAGAAAAATCGTTCTAGTTGCATTACATTGCGAGGCTGCAAAGGCAACGAGTTTGGTCGATCGAGCCCCGTAATGTAATGCGACTTGCACGATTTTTATTGCAAGTCTAAACTCGGCTTAAGAATTATTTATTTTGATCAATGTTATGTGTCTGTCTTGCGTATTCGTACTTACATCTTTGGTCATCCGTCCATGTCCGTCCAGATCATAGAGAGTGAAGGAGAACTGGACTGGTTTTTGCTTCGATGATTCTGGATGCTGAAGCTCGACGTCACACGTCAATTCCTAAAATGGAAAATGATATATAATTTATTTAGCGCGCACGATATACATTACCACAAAACGTTTAATAGGCTTATAAATTCGCGGCGAGATATCGCTACATTTATGAATGGCGGTAGATAACCAGCGGCGCCGGCGCGTCGTGGACAATCACGGCGTTTCTTATCTCAAGCTTCAAAAGGAAACTAGCCGCCTTTACCATCGCTCGTTTATTAGGATGTTTAAGATGCATTTCATGCATTGTTTGAATTGGACCGCGGTCTTGTGTGCTTACGTTGCAGATTTTTTATATCGTATCTAATGTAGAAGGATGTTATCCAATTCTTGGATGAAACTGGAATCCGATTATTGATCTACGGCTATATACAGATAACGGGCGATTCATGGATCTCTGCAAGTTAGTGTAACACAGAAGTTTCTATAATCTCGACGAGTGATATTAAAAGTCACTGGTGCTCTCTCGTCATGATCGGCAAGAGAAGCAGAGACGAACTGCGCGAGAACTGTGGTTGATACATCGCGCGATGAGCATACTGTGTGTGGCAAGCACAGGGATTACCTACCTACATACAGTAGTGCATAATGTACCTATTTTCCATCGGGAAAACTCTGATGTCAATCGGAATACAACGGCACCGAGGTGTTAAATTAACACTGTTAATCAATTATTGTATTGAACGAGTGATATTTTCATATCCGTTAATATGGAACTTTTTTATTTATGGCCACTTGCAGGAAACACATAAATCTCGTGTTAGCGTTAAGCTTAGCTTACCAGTGTCAAAATGTATGGAACTGTCAAGCTTAAGCCAGGCTTTACAACTAAATCTAGATTTATTTTTACCTGCAAGTGGGTCTTAGTGTCAAATATTGAAACGGCTGTCACCAGCACCAATATCTGACACAAAGCGTGCAATGGAAAACCAATACGCAAGGTGCTCTAGTTTACCTCAAACCGCATCCTAGGCTGCTTGTCCCCGCTAGCAGGCAGTGGTTGTCGCTGCGGCGGCGGCGTGGGCGGCTGCAGCAGCGCGCGCGCCTCGCTCGGCAGCAGGTCCGGCGGCGCCGAGCACTGCGACGCCGCCCGCCCGACCAGCTCCTCTGTGTCCGTGCGCTCGCTCTCAGTGCCGACTGGAAACAAAACCAGAAGTGACGATTTAAAATTTTCAATGTTATAAAAACAGAGCATTTGCACTCACGATTCATTCATCATTCATGTCAGCCGAAAGACGTCCACTGCTGAATATAGGCCTCCCTCAAGGCTCTCCACTCAGACCGCTCTTGTGCTTTTCGCATCCATCGCGATCCCGCGATCTTAGCTAGGTCGTCGCTCCACCTTGTTGGAGGCCTACCGACAGCTCGTCTCCCGGTCCGCAGACTAACGATTATTACATTAAAATATTTGTAACGGTTTGTAGACCGTAATTACCATTTAACTATTTCGATACCTTTAGTAGTTGTATTTCGTTTTGAGTTATGTACGGCCTTCGAACTGCTACGTTCTTTACGTATTAAGATTATCAATCTAATGAAAATCAGGTTAATGTTTCATTCAATAGAACTCTCGTATGAATTTCTATCTGTCCTACAAAACTAATGTCTTATTTACGAGACAATGTTTTGGCCTAGAGTCTAGGCCCTAGACTTTTGATAGCTTCTAGTTTCAGCAATGAAATAGGTATGCACGACCAACAATTTAAAAAAACGTACTAAACAAATTTAAACAAGTTAATCGTCGCATATCCATGTAATGTAACGGGATAATAGGTCCTTTCCTGTAATTTGTTTACGGCAGGGAACCATTGAAATGTGGGTACCCAATTTTTAGGGTTCCGTTCGTAACTAATTTTAATTTTTATAATGGCTCATTTTTATTTGGTACATATATGTACTAATGCGTTCATAAGTGCATACCCAGTTCAACAAAATTTTGCCTTGCATCAGTAATTGACGCCATCTATGTGAATCACGTGTAAACACACCCGTAGTTCTTCCATATCTCGCTAGATGGCGCTGATTATACTCTCAACAAAAATATCGATGTTTGATAACGCGGTTTTGCTAATTTGCTGTTTCGTATATTTATTTACTACCCTTAAATTGACAGTATAACCTTCAGTAAACATGATTTAAGACTATCTTTTTGTATTTTTTTATGTAGAATATTTCGGACTATTTAATAAGGTGGTAATGATGAGGTTTGAGAATCATGATTTTTATTTTTCAATTTTATCAATTTAAGGGTTAATGGTATTTTGAGCGGTAAGACTACTACGAAATTCGAAAATCGAAGTTCGTATTCATACTGTCCCGCTGACGCTTATATTGTTTAATACGAGAGTGAGAGGGACGACGGTAGTGCAGTTTCGTGAGTCGTAGACATGCATTACCTACCTACCCTTTTTTTCAATCAACCTCTAGAGATGTATTAATTACTCTATTCCAAGCTGTTCTTGTTTATTTTACATTACTAGTCATTTAGCGCTTTAACAAGCAAACTTCAAAAACACAAAATTCTCCCATCCTTCGATTAGGATTCGAACTGGGAACTCAAGCACACCCTTATCCGCAAGCACATTACTGCACCACTGAACCAAAGTGTCTTTAGCAAATCCGGTGAAATTTGTTAGCATTTGAGTCGAAACATACTCATACCAACATTACCAACCAACCTCCCCCAACTAAATTCGTAAAATATTAGGTTAATGCATTTACAGTCATATCAGTAAGAAATAAATGTCAAATTGGTAAATTGCCATTTTAGGGAGTCTTTTTAACTACCTGCTGTGACACGCATTATTATTTTTTTATTCTCAGATAAATGTTTAGTGCGTTTACATAGTATAAAAAATTAAGAAGGTAAACTTACGTTTTCAAGACACCTTCATACAATTTGGTCAATTACCGACTCATCGTTCGTTCGTTGCCATTCCGTTGCTTTGATTTTCTTTTTCCGTTGAATTTATATTGTTGGGTTACTTTAAATACTCGTTATTTAATCGTAATCATGAATTCTCGTTGCAATATTGACTTGATAACAAGATCACAAATAATTGCTTTGCACAATGAAGGCAGGAATATGTCAGAGATTGCTAGAGAAATCAACGTAACCGTAAGTAATTTTAATTAACTTACTTTTTTTACTTTTTAAAAAATATGTCAGCTATACCTACTTTAATTATGCGTAGAGTATTAATATTATTTCTGAAAATTGGTTTCAGAGAAAAACGGTTGCTTTTTGGGTACGACGATTCCAAGAGGAAGGATCACTATTGCACCGGCACAGAACCGGTAGACCGCATCTCATAGACATGCAGCGGCGTCAGTTGATGGTGCAAGATTATGAGGCAAATGGCTTTCGACCGACAACACACTACGCTGGTTTGTTTGGCACAAGTGCTCTCACTGTTCGTCGTGCACTTCACAGTGAGGGGCTCCATCATCGCAGACATGCCGTCAAACCTCTGTTGACAGATGCTCATAAAGCCGCAAGGTTACGGTTTGCGCAGGAGCATTTGAATGATGACTGGAGTGATGTCATCTTTAGTGATGAAAAGACGTTCAAATCTAGTCAGCAAGGACGTCTTAGCTTGTGGCGTCGGAACAATACACGATATGACAACAATCACGTAGTGCCCAACATGGAATCTGGTCGCATCACATTGAACATGTGGGGGTGGATGTCTGCAGCCGGCCCAGGAGAACTGGTCAGGATTCCGAGCCGGGCGAACAGTGAAAACTACGTAGACGTGTTGCAAGAAACTATGTTACCCACAGTTCGAAGTGTATATCCTGAGATAGAATTGCCATCGATACAGTTTGTTCAAGATAACTGTCCTATACACCGTTCGCGTAGTGTGAAAGAGTGGTTTGACACACACCATGACGTTAAAGTCATCCCATGGCCTGCCAGGTCGCCTGATTTAAATCCCATAGAAAATCTATGGGGTATTATAGTTCAACGTTGGGATAATCAGAACGAGAGAACCCCGGAAGCACTGGAAGCACATTGCTTGAAAATATGGGATAGTGTTCGGGGTACTGATATATGTAATAACCTTATTGTGTCTGTGCGTTCCCACTTACAAGCCGTTATTAATAACGGAGGGGGCTACACTAGTTATTAATATATATATATATATATTATATACTTACTACTTTGATGGTTTCATGAAAACGCAAATGAAAATAAGTTGTAGGTAGTTCATACTCGTAATAGGTAATAATAGGTAATGTTTAATAAATAAAAAAAGTGTTAGTGTTATTTTTTTGTTATTATTAAAATTTACCTTTTATTACCTATTATGAGTATGAAATACAACTTATTTTCATTTATTTGCTTTTTCATTAAACCATTAAAATGTGATTAAAATAGTATATAATATGTTAATATTCTAAACATTCCAAACAATATTAAGTATACCCACTTTAATGATTTCATGAAAATGCAAATGAAAATAAGTTTTAAAAAGTTGCTGATTTTAGCAATTGCTGATAGTAATTCAGATATCAAAGTTCGTTTTATAAGTAATAAAGAATCGTCACAGGTAACCTATGTAAATCTTGAACATAGTAAGTAGTAATATTTTTTATTCAGTGCGATACTAGGTATTTGTTTCAGATGCTAATATGTTGTTTTTTTTCATAATAATCCGGTCCGGCGGTTACTAATACCTATTATTTTATCGTGGTAAAAGCTTCAATCCTTTTCCAATTTCGGAAATGTTACTTAAGCTTAAAGCCTCAATAAAATGTTAATAGGTTTGTAAGCGATTTCGTTTCTTTAACTGCGCATAGTTTTATGTAATCTAATCTAACGATATAGTTATTATAGCGGCTATGTATAGCCTGCCACTGTGACTGTATTACCATAAAAAAAGATAGCTAAATAATTAAGTATTTTAATTAAGTCTTCATTCAATAGTGCGTTTTTTATTATTAACACGTAGAAAAAAAGAAACAGTGTGCTATAAGGTTCAATGCCCCCGCACATTTTAATACTATCTATATTCTACCTAAAAATAAGAGTGATACACTATTGTAAAATGCTTATTATTGTAATTAAATTTAAGATTATATTCATTTAGAATAACTGTAAGTAATTTAAAATTGTTTTATTTGAGCAATACAAGTGGTTTTCTTCATGGTTCTTTTAATTCCTTTAAAGAACGACTAACGACTACTTTACATAAACGAGTTTGAAAGAAAAATGTTGCAATGATGAAAATAATATAAAAAATAAATGAATAGAAAAAGTCATTATATTCGTTAAATTTTTTTCTAATTTATTAAATAAACATAATGATATGACCCTAACCTAATATTACTAGCTTATGCCCGCGGCTTCGCCTGCGCGGACCTAGGTTATCGCGCGGTGGCGCCCTCCACCGGAACAAAAAGTATCCTATGTTGCTCCTTGCGGCTTAAGCTATCTCTATACCAAATTTCATCAAAATTGCTTCAGCGGTTTTAACGTGAAAGCGTAACAGACAGACAGACAGACCGAGAGACAGACAGACAGAGTTACTTTCGCATTTATAATATTAGTAGGGATACGTTCAAGGCATGTATTTAATATTATTTTGAAGTTTTCTTAGATCACCATGTTGCAACATATTTTAAAAGGTTGAATGTTTTAGGTTACCTACTGGGGATGGATGTATTCAATGGGACCAGGCGAGCTAGTGGAAATAGGCGGCAGCATGTTGATTCTTTCTCAGTAACCACAGCCAAGTTAACAGTCTAAAATAAGTGTTGTTTTTATAAATTATTATGATGTATGCGAAAGCAAGTGTTTTATTAGTAAATTTAGTTCAATTCAAAACCTAAGTAAATAATCATATTTTAACACAGATTGAAAACTGAATACCTACTGACCCAGAAATCTATGGATAAATAAACAAATATTGCGTTTGCAACATGCCTATCTTTTTTTTATACCTCATGCCTACTTTAACAAAGATCTCTAATATTAATCAACGGCAGGTGATTAATAAAAACAAAAAAGAAAAACAAAAAGATCTCAAGTCGCAGGGGCTTGAACTGAGAGCCTTAGTATGACGAGGCAGGTCGAAGCCAACTATCTTTGTATCCACTAGACCAACTGGCTTCCTACGTAACGTGACAAAAATATTCAACGCTTTGATGTCATTACCAAAGGGGGGTTCCTTTTCTCTGACGCGATCTGTACGATACCCTACCATATATTATGAAATCGTAACTAAGTAAGTATAGTTACCATAATAAGAATAGTTAGTGATTGTAGTTTGTCCACTAACGGTGTAGTAGAGAGAATATCTCTGGTAAAAAATATTTACCAAGGAATATTATTTATTACCTACCTACATTTAACACGTGCCACTCAGCTTCGCCAGTGGCGCCATCTAGTTCATTTTTGCAGAACTCTTATAACATACGAGTAAGCGAGTAACAGTAAGAGTAAGCAACTACCTACAAGCAATTACCGCCTTTACGATGTCCATGCAATTTTGAACTCGTTCGTACAATATGATACTGAACAAAACAAAATTCATCACTCTCTTTAAAGCTCATAAAATAACTACTTATTAATAAACTTTACTAACATTCTGATGCTTAATTTTCATATGTTGATTGGAATCATCAGCCAGATAGACCGGAAGGACGAATTCTTCACCTTCTCCTAAACACAAAAAAAAACAGTCGTGAGTATAGGCGTATTTTACCTTCGTGCTCATGATGATGATTTTTTTTGTGTCTGAGGGGGGGATGTTTCGCCCTTCCGATCTGTCTGGTTGATCAGTGATCAATGATCATGTACATATATTTATAGTTTTGAAAAGTCCAATTCATCTCGCCATCGCCGTTTTAGTATACCAGGTCGCTTTTTCGAGTAGGTGAATGAATATTAGTAAAGTTTAACAACTCTTTTGAGAGTTTTAAAGCGTCTTAGCCTAGCGGATGTTATGGTCGGCAGGAACTATTTGGGAGTGATGGTATAGTTTTGTAATCGTATACCTAAGACTACGATATACGAGTACAATACGAGTACAAGAGCGATCGGTCACGCCCGAAATACGGTTCCGTGGCCATTACGAAAAATAAGTAATATTTTTCTAAGGATTTCGTATTTTGTACGGAATATTCCAAGTTTAGGTATATTTTATACCTTAGGCTGCTATTTACTTTTAAACTACCTACTACTTACTTGATTGATATACTCACTACCATCCTGAATTTTTTCAAAATTTTCCACCCACCGGTATAGATTTTAGAGGGGGGACGACGCTCGATTTTAATGAACATTTGCATTTTAAAGTTGACTATTTTGCAAACATGCCACTGAATCGTTTTGAGTTTTTTATTGTACCATTTTGTCGGCATACTTTTACATCTATATTCGTGCAAAATTACAGCTTTCTAGCATTGATAGTCCCTGAGCAAAGTCGCGGACGGACAAACAGACATACAGACATACAGACAAACAGTCATAGCGAAACTATAAGGGTTCCGTTTTTGCCATTTTGGCTACGGATCCAAAAAAAAAACTGAATTCAACTTCGGGGCTGATTTTAAAAATTCTTTCACCAATAGAATTCCCGCGGGATAGAAATAAGTGAATTCAACTTCGGGTCTGATTTTAAAAGTTCTTTCATCAAAAGTTTCCTCATTGACATAGGATAATTTTTCCGGGAAAATGCAAAATTCCCGCGGGATAGAAATTTGTTGTAAGTATAGTAGTTTTGTTGTAGGTAGGTTAATTGGGTTTTAAGAAAAAAAAACTTACGTCACCTGCCATTAAAAAACAATATTTGTATTTATTTATGTTGTCTACGCGCACAAAGTCGCGGGCAAAAGCTAGTACAACATAATATCCCAGGATTTGTCCATAAGAAAATAATTTAAGTCAGGCGGCTCTGGGATCTTAACCATGATAAGTCTCTGACTAATGGATTTATTTGTTATTGTTATCGGAAGTTAATTATAATTGTTTTGTTTTATTGTAAATGTTACTGTCGTTAGCCCAGTTGGTATTATACTGAACTTCCGTCCCGCGAGAGCTTTTTACCCGACTGCAAGGAGAGGTATTGTTACTATGACTGGATAAAAGTAACCTATGATAATCAGGGTATCTAGTTTCAACCGACTGCCCGAAGGAAGGTTGTTTGTTGTTTTTTTAGCGTATGTATGTCTAGTATGTGTAGCCTAAAAACAACTGTAGTATATTTCACTATCTCTACACTAAGAACGAAACTGAGAACGGTCGTGTAATTATATCCATCATTTAGCAAAACTAATTTTAATTTGACACAGACAGGAAGGCTTTTGTTCTGATTGAAGTGGATAGTGGGGTGGCAGTATGTATGGGTTAAAATTTTGTTTAGGTAGAGGTATGAACATGAACTTATGCTACCCAATTACTTCGAGTTTACTGTTAGGGCGAGGACCACGTTTTTTTAACAGTTTTAGTTAGGTCTAAGCTATTCTCTTCTCCACTCCACCAGAAAAGTATTAAGTACCTACTTTCCGGCACAGGCAAACAAAAGAGTGAAGCCATTAAAACTAATACAAAACCGGTTTAAAAAGTGACTATTCCAATTTATAGCGCGCAACAAATAACAAGAGCAAGAAAAATATAAAACATAATCGGTGAATGACAACGAATCGAATACAAGGTGTCGGCAAAATTCAAAGGTCGTCTGAGGCGGCCGGGCGGGCGCGGCGCAAACGGCGACGGTCCTTTATTTGATTCCCAGAAGGGCCATGGAACCGATCGTCCCGAATGCGCGGACCGCGAGACCACATCTGCTGTTTACGTTATTTTTCTCGAAACTTAGAATTCTTTTACATAATCCTGGGGAGATTACTGAGATGATTTCTCACTTAACTTATGGTTTTAGGAACTTCTTAGGTAAGATTGCTTAATTCACGACTGACAGGATTGATTGTCGATGGATTTTAAAAATGTATGCGTATGCCGGGATGAGTTGTGGTGTGGACCAAGATAACCAAATCGAGAAGGCGACCTGGCAGACCTAGACGGCGATGGAGAGATGAACTGGACAACTTCTTGAAGGACAGGCCCTTGTATGCAGGGGACAGAGAGCAGTGGAAGTATCGGGTCGGGAGGAGGCGTTTGCTCAGCAGTGGGACTGAATAAGCTAATAATAATAATGCGTCTACCAATTTTATTCCTCGGCCACTATTATGGAACCTAAGCCTAGTAAATATTATGTAATTTCCATGTTGTCCTCTGTAGAATGTAAATAGTCTTAGCTGCTTGGTTTCAGGACTTTCAACCGTTCAAAATCAAAATATACATACAGGCGCGGTCGTCGCAGCTGAAATTTTGGAGGGGGTCACTATAATAATAATACATAGGGGCAAAAAATGCCTTTTTCTTATTTTGAAAATTTTTAGATTTTTCAATTTGGGGGGGGAGGGTGTCAGTCATGTGACCTGTGAACCTCTCCCCCCCCCCCTTCGGACCGCGCCTGCATAAACTTCTGTATATATGTACTTACCTATTCTAATTTTTGACAAGTCACACGCAAACTCGTAAATAAAATACAAGTGCGGGTTGAAAAAGTTTGAAAAGCACGATGAGTAAATACCTAACCGGTTCAAACGAAGTAGATATTAACGAATTCAAACATTGTCTGATAATTATGAACCCAGGAAGGTACCGCATAAACATTTGAAACTTCCGCTCAAATCGCGAGACGAGACTGCTCGCCTCGCCTAGCCTAATCGCATACTTCAAAGTAGACGTCGCTTTGATCTTGTGTTGTATTTCATTTCGAAATATCTAGTTAGATTATGATTTGAGAAGGCGATGCCTCAGTCTTTCATTCTAAATGTTCTCGTGTCGAGGTAGGTAATCACACCAAACACGTGACGTGACGCAAGTTTGTTAATAAAGTTTCAGAAGCAAGAGCCGAGCGTCGCTCATTTGATTAACTTCAAAGGGAAAAGTTGAAAGCTCTTCGCCGAAGCGGAGACAATGATACCTTTTATACAAACTTCAAAGAAATTGCCGCCCTACGTTTGAAGCTTTAGTTAGCCTATGTGGCTCATACAAATAGCAAATCATTTTGTGGGTAGACTAACACGGATACAAAAGGATTTTTCGGGATATCGTCTTCTTTTGATGTTTCGTTAACCTAGGTACTGTTGGTCTCGCATAAGAGACTGGACTAGATGAGAAAATTCTAATGACTTCGCGATTTAGGTGCTCTAATCTAACCGGAAATTTCTTCTGCGTCCTGCGGAAACTTTGCTATTGTTCGTGTTAACAAATTGCCTGTCAATCTGGGATACCTATTGCAGGTTTCCATTACCTAGTGAAAGAATTTTTGACACGAGTTCAGTAGTTCCTAATCCTAAGATCACTACCTACTACCCCCCTATATAATACCCCCCTATATAGATGGGTGCGCCAAAGCTCATATAAAATTGCAAATTCGATTATTGAAACTTCGAAAATGTATCTCATAAAATTTTACATCCTAATGATCATTATACATTTTAATTTTAGATAATAATCATTGGAACTCCGAATTTATTGTATTCATAATATCATTCAACATAAATACCTCTATTACTACATTTTATGTACATATCATTAGTCAACATATCGATTTCAGGCAATAACATTTGGTATTATACATATTTTAAAACATATATTTGTTTATTCGTAATCTATCCATACATAAATGCAAGTAAATTCAAAATAAGAAAACAAAAAAAAATTAACTAGAAAGCCAGTTAGGTTAGAATTATGACTTTCATAAGATATAAATGCTGCCAAAAATGTGTTAGGTTAGGTTTGAATTGCGACCCTCACGAAACCAAAACCTGCCAGAAAAGTGGGTTAGGTTAGGTTAGAACTGCAACCCTCACAGAACCGAAATACTTCCAGAAAAGTGGGTTAGGTTAGGTTAGAACTGCGACCTTCACGGAACCGAAATCCAGCCAGAAAAGTGGGTTAGGTTAGGTTAGAACTGCGACCCTCACAGAACCGAAATCCTGCCAAAAAAGTGGGTTAGGTTCGGTTAGAATTGCGATGATTATATGAAATAAGTTTATAAATAAAGAAATTCTCCCAAATGACATTATAAGCATAGATAAAATCTCAGTGTTGACGTTATGAGTAAAAAAAATCGAAATATGTATAATTATGAACAATGTAGGTAGTAGTAAAAATAATTATTTTAAAAATGTATAGCGAACAATTTTCGGAGAAATGATGATTATGATTAAAAAGCGGTATTACTATAAATAATCGAATAAAAAATTGTATATGAGCCAATATGGACCCTATATAGATATTTTCTTACACTCTCTTTCTTAAATTAATTGATTCAGGCGTTACTTTGCGGAGGTCCATACCTATCAATCTATGAAAATGTGTGTTATGGTCGCGGGTGAGCAAAGAAATTATTTTAATTCATCAAGAATTATGATTGTATTCAGTTATCTTAGTCGAGGCTTTTTGAACAAACAGCGTTAACGGTTTCCAGTGTTTCCAAGTGTTTCCAACTAGGTATTGAAGTTTTTGAACGTCTCGTTATATGTACTTGTGATGAAAGAGCTGGCGTTGTTCATGTCTTTTTGGTAAGTTAATTTACCTACTTAAATAATTTTATTTCTCTTTTATTTTTTTAAATGCAGAAAATAAAGTTCTGTTCATAATAAATGAATAGCAATGCAATAAATGAATGATTAGCAATTAAACGTATACACACAGAGACATCAGAATAATATCAACAATAGGTACCTACCTAATTAATTTAAATCGTTTGACGTTTAGGGGATGGAAACCGTTAAAAATGCGTTAAAAGCACGTAGTTTGTATGAAAATGTTAGTTCAGTTTCACGATCATCTTATCGTAGCCGTAGGTGTTTTATTACCTAGGTAAGTACCTACACACTACAACTACAAGCTACGAGCTACGAGAAAGATATATGTCAGTAGGCAGATTTTGTTTGTTTACACATCTTTAGAATAATGAAGTTCACCTACTTCTTTTACGACATACCTCTACATAGGTAGCAGGTTTTATTTTATTGTGTTGATTCTGAAGAAGCATAGGTCGTAAAGATCTATTATTCGGGAGCTAAATAAAATATCACAATACATCAGGCATAGGCAGGTATTTTAATTGGTAGAGGGACCTATCGTCAGCTGTGTTGCACGGGAGAATGGTGCCGAGAGGAAAAGGCCTGTCAGCGACCTCCAGCCAGGGGGACCTCGCATGAATTAGGTTTTCCGTCAATCGTAAATAGGTACTTACTGCTGAATTTCTTGTATCCATTTCTAAACTTGTTGCGCCACCACTTGACGAACTGGTGTGCCATGGGGGCGTCAGCGGCGAATGCCGGAGCTTTCAACGTCTCGTAGCACGTCATGCGCTGCGCTCACGCACGCATCCCGCACACTTCAAAAGACGCCGCTTCTTCTCAAGTTCACTCTGAGAATAATTTTAAATCACTGCCACAGTATCACTTTGATTCACAGCACACACGTTGCATTAGCAGTTTTCGATCCTAAAACGATTGCCGCGAAACTTGACCTAGTTGTACGCGTGAATGCCGAGCGAAAAAAAATGTGTAACGTCCATTCAGCACGCCCCTCGTTGAGTGACTGACTGAGTGACTGAACGGCGATTGTGAACGAAACGAACGAACTGAGTGATGGAATAAGGGGCGCGCGGCGTGGATCGGCGCGGCGCGGTATCTGGTAAATGCGGGGTGGCGGGGTGGGGGAGACGATTCTCCTCCGGCGAGTGAGCGGCGCAGCGGCGGACGCGGACGCGGCCCCAGAGCGGGCGGTAGCGCACAGGCGCGAGCTGAAGCGATCCTGTGTAGAATTACTTAAGTACAGATGTATTATTATAATACTTAATATATATTACTTTTCATACTACTTACGTAGTAGTAATACTTATTAAAAATTCGAAAGTTTGTGTGTGTAGGTACTGTGTAGAGATATCTCGGCATCTAATTATGTTACTGTTTCAAGTCTTTCACCCTAAAACCGTTGGTCGGATTTGTAAGTATTTAGTTTAGCACATATACCCTTCTGCCGTACGTATTGTCTGGCGCTCGCGAGGGCATTTGCCATCTCTTACTCTTACCCCTCCAACACCGTGTGGTAGAAAGATCAAAGAAGTGGGGAAATGAAAAAGATCGTGATCCGATTGCTTTAGAGAAGAGGTCTCTGGTTTATAACAATTATAAATACTTACTTACTTACTTTATTAATTAGGTATACATAATTTTACTGGAAGAGATCCCTTTAAGGGAAAAGTTCGCATTTGTCTCTTTCTCTTGTTAACTGTAATTTTCATATGTTTTATGTACAACTAGCGTTTACCCGCGGCTTCGCTCGCACGCGTAAATCATTCGATACCTACTTACAGCAATTGAATTGAAATTCCGGGATTTTATTAAATTATCGTGGGAATTTCCTAAAATTACATCGTGGTTTTCATTGACGTTAAAATTAAAACACCCATGTCAAATTCCATGACTCTAAACCCAGCGGTTGTTACTTCGAGATT
This sequence comes from Choristoneura rosaceana, assembly GCA_037349165.1. NCBI lineage: Eukaryota > Metazoa > Arthropoda > Insecta > Lepidoptera > Tortricidae > Choristoneura > Choristoneura rosaceana. The sequence continues at coordinate 9,855,592 of JAZBNJ010000026.1, forward strand.
TTATCCCTATCCCGTGGGAATATCGGGATATAAAGTAGCCTATGGTTATTCGAGATGTCCAGCTATGCTACATAATAAATGTCATGACTATAAGCCCAACGGTTATTAGTTCGAGATTTTATCCCTATCCCGTGGGAACATCGAGATAAAAAGTATCCTATGTTTTAATCCATCAAGTTGTTTCAGCGTTGCCGTGAAGAAAGTACAAAACATACACACTCACTCACTCACTCACAAACGTAGTAGGTAGGATAAAGAGTTACAATACAATACTCGTAATTAGGGATGTGAAAAAATAATAGATTATTAAAAAAATCGATTATTTTTTTGAATAATCGATTTTTATTAATCGATTTATTGACCAAGAATAATCGATTTTTTATTAATCGATTTTTATTTCGCTATTTCCCCCCATACTTTCGATTTTTTTGAATAGTCGCAGCTTTGAATTACTAAGTAGATGATTTATTTCGTGGTTTCACATCGTACTTTCGATATTTTAACAGCAGCTCTATAATAGTATTAGGTACTTGCAACGCCATCTAGTGTCTAACAAACATAACATATTTTTTACTATGGCAGCACTCGAAAAGTAGTAGCTTTTGATTATTGAGTTGGGTTGTTTTATTAATTTATCAAAAAATCGTTTTTTTTTAAATCGATTATTTTTAGTAAAAAATCGATTTTTGGAAAATCGATTATTATTTGGTAAAAAAAAAACGATTAATAAAAAATCGATTTTTCCCCAGCCAAGTCACATCCCTACTCGTAATTGTAACGTTTCCGCGGATTGGCAATAAACGTATTATTCTTCGCAGAAATCACAAACGATGTCGCGGGTGGCAGCTAAGTAAATAAATATTTACTTCTTTTAATTGTTGAAACATGAAGCTAATACGATGAAAATTAAACTTAATGCCCGATTCACGTTATTCCAGTAAAACTTCTAGTAGCATGACACTGCGGTGCTTGATCGATTTGGTGCAAGTCGTTTGGATTGTGACCCCGCAATGTATTGCTGGGCAAATATTCGAGCGTTTTGACCGCGCGGTCAAACGTCATTAGCGTTCCACGTTTATATAGCACAACGGAAAGACAAGTCACAAGAATTTTAATCACGCCAGGGGGGTTTCACTACGCCATTCCGCCGCCGAGCTAAAAGTGCGTACCGGGCCTCCCCAACGTTGAGGCGATTCAGTGGTTGCCGCGCACTGACCCGTGGCGCACGCGCGCGCCTCTTACGCAGTACGACTCAATTTACGTCGCAAACGCGTGTCATAATTTTAATTGGCAATATCAATATGTATCCAAAAAAATACTGCATTGCAGCCGATTGTCGGAACAATGAAAAAAATAGTAATTGTCACTTTTTCTCGGTTCCGGCAAGAGAGAAAGATAGCGAAAGGTACGGTATTCATTACTCATTTATATTTACTGTCATGGTACCTAAATCTATAACAATAATTAATAAATATACACACAAATGTTTTATATCATATACTTATTTAAAATAGGTGGTAGGTAGCTACATATACATATAATCCATACCTACATCAAAAGAAAATCACGTGTCGTGTATACCTGTGTAAACTGATTTATATGTTCGGTATTCATTTACCTAATAGGTAGGTATAACAGTTTCGGCATGTGTACCTTGCGTGGTTTTTATACTTATAACACTTACCAGCCATTCTGAAGCAACTGTAACATGTGACTATTTCTCGCATGAGATGTACATATTACCTGTCTCTTTCTGTGCACTACTGTGAGAAAGTGACGGGTGACGTCTCGCAACGAGAGTCACTAAGCATAGTTGCGCTGGACTAGACTGGTACCTAGCTTATTCTTACATAATATTCGACCCTGCGCCATAGAATAAATAAAAGTGCAACCGCTAAGTAAATATTATAAACAGCATAAATCTGATAGTATAATAGGTATTCTATTAAAGTATTGACAACCCTATTTTCGGAATATCTGACAAGGTGTGGAATAATGTCGACCTTCACGCGGCGCCAGAGAGCTCAATGTCGGCTGCTCGCGTGCGGTCCGTTTGTTAATAATAATTATGTAGGCACATAAAAAGGCGGCATTTGTGAAAATCAAAACAGAGAGACTTCTGTACTTGTACTATTATCTATTCTGTGATCACGCTAAATTCAGTATCGGTGTTGATTTAATTTTTTATAAAAAAACAACATTGGCATCACCCCTTTTAATAACGCCTGCGAAGACACCAATGACAAAAAACACGCTGCAAAACCGCTCAATATTCGCCCTGTTACTGGCACGATTTTACTGGAATAATATGAACCGGGCATACAAGTAGAGTACTTAATTAATTAAGCCATGCAAAAGCCATGCCATGTTGACTTTGCTCTGGATGGGATTTAGGTAAGTATGTTTAATTTATCGAATTCTTACACCTAATAGGTAAATAGGGACGTAAATTATACTGTGATTGGATTGGTACACGTCACGGTCAGAGGTTTCTTCACTTGTGAAGACAGCAGGAGTGCGGTTAATCTTTCTGGTTCTACCTTGAAAGGTTTCTGACCGTGACGACGATAATCATTGGACCCTATCGCGGTTTGTGGTCAGTACAACTTCACAATCGTCTTCGTAGAGGTCAACCAACAGGCGTTGTTTTCAAACTAAAATCAGCTTCCTAACACCAACACCTTTGAATCATACCCTGCAATGCAATGGAAGTGAGTAGGTACTTTTTTGAAAACTTGAACTCTTATGTGTTGCTACAAAACTATGGCACAAATTAAAATACCGACACATTACATGATTAAGAGCTGTTCTAGGTACTTACTAACTACTTAAGTACTCTACTTGTATTTCGAATTAAGCGCAATTTTTCACTACTTCCGAATGGTATTTTCGAGTGCTGCGATTTCGTATGTATTAGTAGGATGAGTCAATTTAGGTAGGTACAGCATTAACGTGTATGTAAACGTGACTATAAAATATTCATAAAAGTTCTTAATTCATATTAACGTTAGATATTCTTTAATTAAGTAAGTACCGTCAGTACAAATTAAATAAATATAATAAATTATTTACAATTTTGCATATTTTTTACGCTCGTGCCGTCGGGACTAATCTAATCTAACCTACTAAACATCTACCGCGAAACACGGTTCACATCTGTGTAGTCGGTTAAAAAACGTATGCGTAACGAAAAGGCAAACAAGTAAAAAGGTACGGTCGGCATCGAGCCGAGCGCAGCCGGCTGGGCGCGGTTGTAAAGAAAGCCGACAGCCAAGATTTTGAATCGTTGATAACATGTAGCGCTTTCCGCCTCACGAACAAGCCGACCACCGCCACCAGATTTGGTGTGAGCATTGTTTTTTAAACAAATGCCATGAGATTTATTGGTTACATAACGCCCCTTTTTAGCTTACAGCTACTAATGTATCTATGTATGTAGGCAGGTCACGTTTAGCACTGTTGATCACGAAAGGAAAGAATCCACAGCTTCCTATTTGTTCGTAGACAGCTTCATATCTAATCAGTGGATGGTGAAACAGCATCTAAATGTTTCCCAGTATATTCTCCTATTCTGGGTTTGAAATTTAAAACTTTGCCTGAACATAGGTACCTTCATATCTCTTTACTACATTACATTACCCAATTTTATACCTAGCTTTGCGTGTCTCGCTAGCTAATGTCCCGGGCGGAGGTCCCGTTAATGCATTGGATATTCACCTAACCGAACGCGTGTGCACGTAAAAGGCGCATCAATCATTCCCGTGGGATCAAAGAATCCGTATAATTCTGATCGTGACACTTGTTTCGTTACTTATGTAGGTATTTTTAGTATCTAGATGGTTCATGAAATCGTTTAAATGTTGAATTACAATCTATGCCTATGTATTAGGGTTAGGACAGGATTTAAGCAATAAGTATAGGCACGACTAAAAACAGCGCATTTAATCAAGTTGTAATTCTTAGAGGCAGGCGTACCCAGCTTCTGGCCTAGGCGGGGCAAGTCAGATTTTTTAGGGTAAGATCACCCACGCTTGATTTGTCACACACATCACACACACTACACGAAGACACCTAGGTACCTACCTACATGAAACACAAGGTGTTTGCCACCCGCAAGGGATCCTGCTTCATAGGTAGGTAAACGGGGCATAATATATTGTAGAACATGTAATTTCCTGGGGGGCAGCTGCCCTCCCATGCCCCCTGCGTATGGCCATGTGTAGAGGGATAGTTTTGGGCAAATCCAGTTATTTAAGTTCTTATGCGTAGCTAAGCCGAAGAAAGGTGAGCGATTTCAGCATGGGTAAAGATAATAATTATAGTTCAGTCTACGCATCAGGGCCATCAGGTGACCACACCTGCTCCAACCAATGACGCGCCAACGATAGGTACAGCCAAGACGTTGAGGTAACTTTTAAGTATACCTGTGTATGTATGAGAGAAGATTGTCAAAGTTCAAAACATCTTGCTTTATTTAGAAGGATTTAAATTTAAATTAATGTAAAAAGTACTCAAGTAAGATCAAAACTTTTTTCTCCGCTTAATTTATTCATAGCAAAATATTAGATCTTTAGAATTTGTTTCGTTTTCTCAGGTCACCCTTTCATTGCCTTTCAGCCAAACTGTTTGTCTACATTTCCGTGCTTACAGTATCTTATGACAGTAAACTGTCATAGTAGTACATACAGGTCATAATATCCTCGTTTGATATGAGAAACCTTACCTCAGTCGTGTAAGTCGATAGGTGTAGGCACTTAATTAGTACCTAGGTACACTGACTGAACTAACGATACTTGTACTTGTAGGCAAGTGAAAAAGTCATGAGTAACAAGAGAAACGCAATGTTACACTTACACCCAGTCAGGTAATGCGTAGTGTCTACTACATTAGGTGTTACATTACATATTTATCTTCAACACACTTGAACATAAGGCAATTCTTATGGGACAGCATTTGGGTTCATAACTTTCCACTTTACGTTGTAATTAATTAATTACTGTGCACCAGTATATCCTCTAGTTACATTTCTTTTATTTAAGCAAGGGGTTGTTAAATACATGAGAGGTGTGATTCAAAAGTAATGTTAATTGTACATATTAAAATACTACTTAAGTATTTACAGACAGCTGCATTAATACCACGGCGGAGGTGCAAAAATACTTGACATGTCGTATTAACTCTAGAAGTACCTAGAGTCGTATCAGACATTCTGGCTATTATATTTACATCTGGAATAAAATTCCAGCTGAGCCTGAGCTGAATCCTTTTGGCATCACACTACAGCACAACGTTTCTAATTGTTCTCTCTTCTCCTATTTACGGCTTATGGTGGAGGGTAAAGTCGAGGGCAAAAGATCTCGTTCGCTCTCCGACACGGTGGTCAGACCTCACCAAGTCTGAGTACTTAAGTCGAAGACGAAACTCGACTCAGTTAGATGTAAAATTGTGTCATACGTTCTATCTGAGATTCTTTCGTGAACCGTGCATGCTAGAAATAGTTCAACCTCGCTAAAATGTTATTTCGGCAAATAGCCGTTCAACAAATGCATAAAATAAAAGTATACAAATACGTTTTGACGAAGAAAGCAAAAATATTGACGCACTAACAAACTTGTTAACAGTATGAGATAGTTTGTCAAGGAGGAGGGCGTGAGCGCAATGGATCCGCTATGTCCGTAAGGTACTTACTTTACGTTACGTTCACTAGCGGCATCCCACTCGGTCGACGACCCAGTGAGAGTCAGCGATTACAAAAAAGATTATAGTCTAGATACCTAGTATACCACCCACCTTTAACGGACCTCCAAACAGATTAGGCCCCCTTTCGTGAGTTTCGTGCTTGTACAAGTGCAATACATACTTACAAATTACTTTGATGAGTACGTCTAAGATTGACCCCTACATGTTTCCGTTGACGCAAAATCGCAGTGATGGTCTTTCGAACCAGATGAGTAATCAGCAATATCGGAAATATTGTAGCATGGAAATATGTACTTAAAAATACTTACTTATAGGTAAGCTACTCAGACTCATTTATTATTCACTAGAGCAAAAAGTGACAGCATCGGCGTATCAAGGTAAACTTTTAAAAGGATGTGAAGGAACACATTAGTCGGAATCGTAATCGGTATCACTAAAGTTCAAAGAATCAACGGAATGTTTACTTTTAAGGGCGAGTCCAGGAAACCTCTGGTCCGGAGGATTAAATTCAGGTAGCCGTTTCGTTGTTTGCCTCGAGTGAGAAAACACTTCCACTAAATAAACACAACAATACTCGTATGTACGATAGAACAGGCACTGACACCGCTGCGCTAAAGCAAGCTTCTAATCATTAGATTAAACAGAGCACCGGAGAAACCAAAATGTAAATGAGCTTAATTAAATTTTCAAAAAACTGGTTTTTGTAAAAAAAACTTCAAGGTTACGTAGAATCTCATACATATACTTTACATGTTTATAGTTTATAGCACACCGTTAATTAAATAGTTCCCATCGTTTCATATTACTTGGTTCGATGAATAAATATTTAATTATTTCACAATGTCACACGTTTAAAGCATGTGCAAAGTTACCTCGTGATTTTGTTACGTTTAAGAAATAAATAAAACTTAGTAGGTACAGTCAGCTGCAGAGAAAAGGTACCCTCCTGTAACGGCGGTATCCATACTTACCGCCATTACAGGGGGGTACCCTTTCTCTGTACTATAACTCCATTTATTTAGAATTATTATAGGGTTGCAACTTGCAACGTTACCCACATTTGATACTGACTGACTAGCTGATTGAAACTGAATCATCAAAGTCGACAAGTACTTCTCCACAATACCTAGAGGTGAGGCACAGAGATAACGTTTAAGCAATATAAAAGGAAACCCTGAATTTTAGAAGATCTGGAGTACCTTTCTGGCGGCGTTTACGAGGGTCAAACTGAAAGTTCTTAGAAAATCAAAAACTGAGCAATCTAGCAAGTTATTAGTTTTATTATATCTTTTCAAAATAGTGTCCATTCACATCAATACACCGCTGCATCCGATGGAACCACTGAGAAAAGCACTTAGCCCACTCGTCCTTAGGGGTCTCTTCGACGGCCTTTTGAAACGCACCCACTGCTTCCTCGGTGTTCATAAAAAGTTTTCCTCGAAGTTTTTCTTTTGTTTTCGGGAATAAATAAAAATCGCAAGGTGCGAGGTCAGGGCTATACGGCGGGTGACCCAGTAATTCCACGTCTGACGTCACTAAATAGTCGATCGTTCGCCTGGCGGTGTGCGACGCGGCGTTGTCGTGGTGAAGAAGGATCCTACTTCGAGGTCGCTTCTCCCGAACTTTTTCCAATACAAGTGGCAAACAATTGTTAGTGTACCACTCTGCAGTAACTGTTTTTTGATCCTCTAAAACAATTGTCGCATAGTGACCTGTCCTTCCGAAGAACGAGGCCACCATCTTTTTTCCCACGCTTCGACCTCTCTTCACTTTAGTTGGCAACTCCTCGAAAGGAAACACCCATTGAGCAGACTGTCTCTTGGTTTCTGGATCATAACAGTAAACCCAGCTTTCGTCACCCGTAAGTATGTCGAAAACAGCATTTGAGTCACCTCCGTTAAATCTTTGAATCATTTCACGGCACCAATCAACCCGACGGAGTTTTTGGGCCTCGGTCAAATTATGAGGTATCCACCTCGCACAAAGCTTCCTGACCGCTAAATGTTCATGGAGGATTTTATGCACTTGACTCATACCGATGCCTAAGCTTGTCCGAATCTGCTGATACGTCACTCTTTTGTCAGTCTCTATCATACGCTGCACAACACTGATGTTATTTTCAGTCGTCGCCGTAGAAGGCCGTCCCTCACGCAGATCGTCGGTGAGATTAGTGCGACCACGTTTAAACTCATTAAACCAGTTGTAAATGGTCGCACGAGATGGGGCTTCATCATGAAAGGCCAATCGAAGTCTATCATAGCTTTCTTGTTGACTTAAATGACATCGAAAGTCATAAAAAATCATTGCACGAAAATTTTCGCGAGTTAAATTCATGTTGACGTGACGCAGACAATTTTCAATTTGCCGCCAAATCATAAAACAAATGACAAATGAATGAAATACATACTCAATAATATTGGCAAAGAGTTCCATTTTCAAAATTTAAACTTACTTTTTTATTATATTGTTTACAAGTGGCCAGTTCTAAAAACTTTCAGTGTCGCCCTCGTATGTGAAACCCAAGTAACTATACCTACACTCAAAAAAAAAAAAAAAAAACAAGAAGCACGTTATGTAGGTAAGCATAATAGGAACGGTGACTCTTACAATATTTACCTACAATGGCATAAGTCAAATGGAATCCCGCTCTACAGTCCCAAAATTACTGTTACTTCCATTTTAACATTTGACTTCGTTTTATAGTCAAATCATCTTAATCGAGACTTGGCAGGTTTCTTACGGCATGTCTTTGTTCGGTTTCTTATTCTATGTTATGTTACCTTAAGCCATATTAATAATATAATTACTATAAAGTCTACTTAGTACCAGGGGGGTTTCACTACGCCATTCCGCCGCCGAGCTAAAAGTGCGTACCGGGCCTCCCCAACGTTGAGGCGATTCAGTGGTTGCCGCGCACTGACCCGTGGCGCACGCGCGCGCCTCTTACGCAGTACGACTCAATTTACGTCGCAAACGCGTGTCATAATTTTAATTGGCAATATCAATATGTATCCAAAAAAATACTGCATTGCAGCCGATTGTCGGAACAATGAAAAAAATAGTAATTGTCACTTTTTCTCGGTTCCGGCAAGAGAGAAAGATAGCGAAAGGTACGGTATTCATTACTCATTTATATTTACTGTCATGGTACCTAAATCTATAACAATAATTAATAAATATACACACAAATGTTTTATATCATATACTTATTTAAAATAGGTGGTAGGTAGCTACATATACATATAATCCATACCTACATCAAAAGAAAATCACGTGTCGTGTATACCTGTGTAAACTGATTTATATGTTCGGTATTCATTTACCTAATAGGTAGGTATAACAGTTTCGGCATGTGTACCTTGCGTGGTTTTTATACTTATAACACTTACCAGCCATTCTGAAGCAACTGTAACATGTGACTATTTCTCGCATGAGATGTACATATTACCTGTCTCTTTCTGTGCACTACTGTGAGAAAGTGACGGGTGACGTCTCGCAACGAGAGTCACTAAGCATAGTTGCGCTGGACTAGACTGGTACCTAGCTTATTCTTACATAATATTCGACCCTGCGCCATAGAATAAATAAAAGTGCAACCGCTAAGTAAATATTATAAACAGCATAAATCTGATAGTATAATAGGTATTCTATTAAAGTATTGACAACCCTATTTTCGGAATATCTGACAAGGTGTGGAATAATGTCGACCTTCACGCGGCGCCAGAGAGCTCAATGTCGGCTGCTCGCGTGCGGTCCGTTTGTTAATAATAATTATGTAGGCACATAAAAAGGCGGCATTTGTGAAAATCAAAACAGAGAGACTTCTGTACTTGTACTATTATCTATTCTGTGTTAGTACTTACTTTATAACTTCAGAGCTGAAAAAAAATTGCAGAGATCCATCTCTTTCTTAGCAGTGTGATTTTAAGAATTTTCATATTATCTTGTTTGGTGAAATAGGTTTTTACAGGAAAGGATCATTGTTTCTGAATACGTTTATCGGCTCTACCTACTGGTTTGTGTAATACGTGGTTCCTAGGCATGCGTTTCAAATTAGATTTTTACTACCTCTTCGTGTTAGGTTTACTGTCGAAAGTTATCTGCGACCGAGATGGGGTCGTAATCCAAAATTGACTTACAACAAACATTGTTTTATGTTTGTAATAAAATTCGGTGGACGGAAAAATGGGTACTTACTTACCTTCGCCCGGGACGTGATGTTTTACGGGAGTCCGCTACATCGTGAAATTCTAACAAGAAATTAAAATTTAAGAAGAGAAGTTGCTTTTAAAACTTAAATTTGAAATAAAAGTTTCTTTCGCCAAAACACTACATAGGCTAGGGCCCCACCTTATTATTTTATCATGTCAACTAAACATGTTGCTGTAGTTGTTTATCGACCTGCTCGAGTCTAATAGTGCTAACAATTTTTGTATTCGTGTCTTTGCTGAACTTGACTAAACTTTGCTTTAGACACCCCATATGCCTACCAAGCCCAAATACCAGCAAATGTTCCTACGCTTCGGCTTCTGGTCTCATGGTATGGTGTTTTATCATTATAGGGATGTAAATATGATCAAAAAGAGTCTCTTCTCTATTTCTATCTCTTGTATATTTAATTAAATTCTACTGCGCGTTGGTTTTTACTGTAATACTGTGCTTTACTGTTTACTGTGTTTTACTTAATTTTTAATTATAAACAAATAAATGCCACTCAGTGATCCCATGGGACAGCGAATACTGCGACTGTGTTAATTATGACAACTATAACGTTATTAAAATTTAAAACGTCCTGTATTATTGCCCAGAATCCAGGTGATGTCAATGTCGCAGTGATATAACCTTGTGCGGCAGGCTAGCCGGCTCAACGTGGGTGGCGTCTTCCACGAATTAGTAGGGATGGTCAACCGGGCCAATCAATAAAAATCCATTCCCGCACATCTTAACTAACACACAGTAAAGCACGTTTTGTTCCCTAATAGAAAATATCACTTACCGTTTTATTATATTATGCTCCGAGTAGGTACGCCTTTTGTTTGCATTTACCTTAAAAGCTTAAGTCAATTACTCGTACAACTATTATCGCCTATTATGTTCACATTCCTGTAGTTATTGAACCAAAAACACTTAACGTGAGAAAGATATCTTTAACATTGAGAAAGATATCTTCAACATTAGGATTTATGACAACGATTTAGTAATTCTGTTCTGAACTTAGGGATAAAATTGCTTCTATAAATACCTACTGGAACTATTTTAGAGTTAAAACTTTACGTTAGTATGTCTTTTTGAACACATGTTGTCAAAAAACTAAGTTTAAATAGTGATTTATCTTCAGCCGATTTTTCGTAATTATCCTAATATGCATAGGTGCCCCGGTTATTTGATCTCTATATGAATAATGTACGTAACGTATGTGGATTGTTTTGTACATGCACGGTTATTATTATAAAGATACTAACTTTTATAAGAATTAAAATGCACTTAATTTCATTTGACTTCCATTTCACTAAAAGTTTATGGACGGCCATAGTTTATGGAGTGTAAGAGTCCAAAGTCCAGATTGTTAACTTTGAACGAGACGAGTCGGGATTAGGATATTTAATAGATGCTATTTTTGGTCATCCGAAGAAGATTAAATCTGTGTAGGTATAATAAAAGATAATCGTACGAAGTGACCTGGAATGTTGATAGTAGCGTTATTATATGCTGTTTAGCTGGCAAACGGCCAGCCACGGTCGTCGTCGCACACGCTACTTTACTCTACCAAATGCTTCGTGTTCACCTTCTCTTCTCTATATAATAGCCAATCAGTCGGTACTTATTATGGGTACAAACAGCATCATTCAATTTTTTAATAATTTATGCCCTATCAAACCTTTGTAGGTCTAGAATTTTTTTTCTTTTAAATAGCCTAATACTTAATGCTTATATTATTGACGGTGACCTGAGATCAGACGCCACGAACGTGTTTATTGTATGAGCTTAAAAATACTTTGCAGCGGCGCCACGACATTCGCGACAATTTAAAAACAAAATTAGAAAGACCTCGAAATCGAAAGTTGAAGAGAGTGTATGTGTGACAGAAAAAAAATAGTTTATAAACGTTTGTAATAACATTTAGGGCAAACGTAGTCTGATTAATGATGCAAATTTTTTTATAGTTTTATAGTTTAAATAATTACGTAGAGCTATAAAACAATGAAATATTAAATTTAATTCTGTAAGTATAATAAGAATAACGACCCTAAGTACCTACAACTACTGATGATGCTATCATTAGTTGCATGCAAATTACTAATCCTCTTTGGGCCGTTGTAAAGCCGCTCCGTATTTCGACGGTAATTTAGTCTTCGTTGATCGGCACTTCAAAGCAATAATAACGTAAGATTACGTACCTTCATCGTCCCTCTCACCTCGCGGCACAATACTTCTTTTTCTTGTATCAAAACCAGTTCTCTTCCATGTCGGACGATCTCAAAAAGTGATTTCGACTTAATAGCTACGAAGTGTGATTATTAGTTATTATATAACGCTCTACGAAATTCAGTTTTAATAATAGGTTCGAGTCGAAGTGGTAAGATTTACGGTTTAAACTCTTTGGAACTAACTGACCTGACTACGAATTACTGTATGGAAGCTGAAATAAGTACTGCTGAGGTTAGATATTACTTTGAATGGGAGGTGTCTGAAAAAACAATAGGCAAATACGCATATTTATTTTGGTATAGTTGTGCTTACTGGGAATTATTTCAACTATTCATAACATTGTAGGATTGGGGTGGTGGTTAGTCCGATGCATCGTGCAATGTTCCCATAGGGATGCGATACGTTGCCGGCTAACATCAAAGAGATTTTATAATATCAATAGCTTTGTGCTACTGCAAGCCTCTTTGTCGGCACTCTTTGGAGCGGCAATATCATAGCGAGAGCCGTGCAGACAGACAAACCATTACGGGTATAAAGCGAACATCAAACGGTCCGGCGTCACGTGCCATGTCAATTGGCAACTTTGCATCACTGAGCTTTGTAAAAACAACTTCTGGTTTATTTTTTGTAATGAATTAATTGTTAGTATTATAATGACTGTAGCGATTTATTTTTGCCCAACGATTCTTATCACAAGGTCACGTTTCGTAGAGTATCCATATAGATCTAACTAACATCTGTTACTGTTTCTTTATATGTTTGAATTTTGGATGTTTCTTTTATGTTACGGTTCTATTACGTGTAGGTACTTAAGTGTAATTATTAAGAAAATTTATCAAGATGGGGAAACATTTCAAAAGAGATAAGAACAAGCTGTTAAAATTATACATCAGAAATAAAAAGGGCGTGCGTGAGTCCTCTGCCTGCGCCGGCGGCGGTGATTCTCATCTTGCGTTTGATCTCGCCGCAGCCAGCCGGCACAGCCTTTACTCAGCTCTTGGTCATGTTTATAATTCTATAGTTCTACTTTTAAAAGAGGTAAGTAACTATATTCACAATTTACGCCTATTTTGATTATTAGCGTTTATTTACGTTCATGAGTTTACGAGTACACATTCGTTTTGTCTTATTGACAGAGCAATCTCTTAGTGCGCCATCTCATTGCAAGTTTACCTGCATCATTTGGTACCACTTGAGTATGGGGCATATTTATACAGAATCTTCTCAAAGTTACGGAACGAAAAAAACTTTTCCGGGATTGTTTGGTCAATACCTATTAAGTACGTCATTTACCCAAACGAAAACGATCTTCTTCTGCTATTTCAAATCTGGCCGGAAGTACTCGACAGACGCAGTTGAAAGTGACCTCTCAACTTGAGTATTTATGACATATAGACATAGTCGAATTATACAGGTAGCTGTTTAAACCCAGATCTCAAATATCAAAGTCTGCTACGACACAATTGACCGGAACCCCCTGACAATAAAAAACCGAGATGATTTATGTCATCAACCAGACCAATCGAACTGATGACGATTTTACCTTTTGTGTAAATTTGGGGCAGGTAAGCCTTAAATGCCTTAAACAACAAGCGAAAAGTGATAGTATCGCAGCTCGATTCTGCGGCAGGGTGGCGTGGTTGTGTCGTGCAGCGAGTGCCAAGCGCGCCATCAAATTAATTACGTCTATATTTTACCTCTTTGTCGGCACGATAGCTCTAGAAGTGGCAAGTCTGCCGCATACCTAACCACACTGCATGTAGGAAGCATTAGTTTGGTTGGATTCAGAATATTATGTACAGCTAGTTGAAATCGAACGGGCAATGCATTTGTTTCATCGATATGTGTGACTTAAAAGTTTTCAGTCAAAATAATAAGTTTTAATAATTCAAATATCCAATATCTGAATAACTTGTTTGGATTGGACGTTACAAACAATACAGAAAAGGAAGGAAAGAATGATCTGAAGTAGGTAAGCGAAGGAATCTGGAAAGAAACAACTAAGTAAATATATATATTCAGTTCAATAGTGTGCGTGCAATAGGTACCGTTTCGCCTCGCCATTATAAAACTGACGCAACCGTAAAGTTGAGAATCATCTTTAATGACCAGAGCACATGGTTACTTGTACTCGAATGATACATACTGGCGTTACAAATATTGAATTAAAAGAAAATAAAGTCGTCCTAGGTTCAAATTAAAGCAAAGTATCCACCATGTTTAAGTCAAGCATAAAACCGTGTCTACCTTATGTCTTGAAAAAACTAAAGACAAATTGAGTATTTCGAAGCGTGTCCGGCGGTGGCGGCGCGAGTCAAAGGCGCGCCGTGATCAAAGGCGCCGACATTGACGGCAGCCGCTTTGATCTCGCCGCACGAAGTGCAAATTATGTTATAAAGACAGTGAGTATAGCGCCCGTCCGCAACCGCCAAGCGGTGCACTGCTAATTAATTCAACGTTGCGATGCCGTGGGCCGCGAGATTCCGAAACGATATTGCTATAGTATAGGCGATTCCGACGTTGATGGCGTGGCCACCTGTTTGGGACGTAATAATAATAGAAGACAAAACATAATTTCGTATTGGAATATTTATATAGAATTTAAAAGAAAACGCTGTCGTGAAAGCTACGACCAAACAAAACAAACGGCTACGAAGGGGAGTTTCTAAAACTTATTACATACTTATTGGATAATAACTAATTTTTAAATGAATTACGTGTCTATGCAGATTACTTCTGGTAAAACAATAAACATTGAGTTAATTCAGAAAATAATACGAGGAAACAAATAATGCATAGGATAAGCTGACATAATTCTTAATCACTGCGAGCTCCTGGACTAGGTACAGTTTTAATGTAGTGCTCAGCACTTTTGCAAACATTCTAAAAAAATATCAGTTAAGTATTAATAACTAGCTTTTGCCCGCGACTTCGTCTGCGTAGATTTCGATGTTTAGAAAGTACTCCATAGTACAGTGGAACCTTTAGTCGAACCATTTGAGTTCCGGGTAGGTACTGCCTTTTCGCAACTTTTCATTTCGCAACTCTAAAACTGTAAATATTTCAGGACTTTTTCAGGGCCATCGTGTAGATTAGTTTTATAAAACCGGCCAAGAGCGTGTCGGACACGCCCAAAATAGGGTTCCGTAGCCATTACGAATAAATTAAGTAACATTTTTCTAAGGATTTCGTATTTTGTAGGGAATCTTCCAAGTTTAGGTATATTTTTTACCTTACGCTGCTATTTACTCATAAACTACTAATAATTCTCAAGCAAACTTAGCCGTTATAGTTTTCCTTGAAAGTTTGATATACTGAATACGTTTTACGGTTTCGATTTTAGAGGGGGGGGACGCTCCATTTTAATGAAAGTTTGCACTTTAAAGTTGAATATTTCACAAACAAATTACTGAATCGAAAAATCGTTTTAGCAAACCCCTAATGGTTTTAAAATACCTATCCAACGATACACCATACTATAAGGTTGGATGAGAAAAAAAATCACCACCACTTTACGTCTATGGGAGTTACCCTAAAAAAAAATGTTTTTTAATTTTTAATTGTACTATTTCGTCGGCCTAGCTTACCTATATATCCGTGCAAAATTACAGCTTTCTAACATTGATAGTCCCTGAGCAAAGCCGCGGACGGACAGACAGACAGACAGACATGGCGAAACTATAAGGGTTCTGTTTTTGCCATTTTGTCTCCGGAACCCTAAAAATCATGAAATATTTACAGTTTCAGAAATATTAAACAGTTGGGAAATGAAAAGTGGCGAAATGAATCAGGTTGCCAAACGTTTTTCCCCGAAACATTAGTAAACAACAAAGTTGTGTAGTTTCTGGTGTACAATAAAGAGTATTTGTATTGTATTGTATTGTAAACCTTTGAGTCCTGACGCACAGCTGAGTTTTATCAAAGTGTTATAATAAATTCCCTTGTCTGTAAAGTAGAGATGTGCCGATCATGACTTTGGCCGACTAGCCGACTAGCCGATTAGTCGGTTGTAAGGAAGCCGACTAATCGGCCGATTAGTCGGCCAAGCCGATCACAGTTTCCAGGATTTCTATGACGCTTCCTTAACCAGTTGATTCGCGCGCAAGTCACAACCAAGTTACTTATCAAAGCGGTGTTTTTGTTTAAAAATATTTTACCTACTCCTATTATTCATTAAGTAACTTTAATGTTTTTCTTTAATTTTAAAAAGAAAGTTAAACAAAAAATAGTTAAACAATGATTCCCATAAAATCAAATGCCAAAAATATTGAATATACAATGAAAAAAAAAAGATGTACAATGGTTACGTGAAAGTTGCTTTGCTTTACATTTAAAAACTAATAAGAATGATTATAAAATTCAAATATTAATAAATAATCAAGGCTCTGCATATACATGAAAATGTATATTTTATTGAAAAATACATACAATGTAAGAGGCCGGATAGTCGGCGCTTTTTGCCGACTATTCGCCGACTAGTCGCCGACTATGATAGTGGCCGATTAGTCGGCTTTACCGACTAGTCGGCGACTAGTCGGCACATCTCTACTGTAAAGCAATGCGATGTCACTATGACTTTTTCTACGAAAAGGCTTCACAGTGGGTTACGATCAGTGAGCTTCTACATACGTTACGATAGTAACATATAATATCATTGGTTACGATACAGTTGGTTCGAGAGTACCTAATCAGATTTTCTCACAAACTTCAGTGTTCCACATTATCCGATTCCATGGAATTTTCGAAAAATTCTTTCAAATTGCGGATAAATATCAACTGAAAAACCTGTTCACTAAGTTTCTCATCTATGGGCATTTTTCTCTATCTACTATTCACATTCACATCTGGAGACTCTGTTTTACATCTCAGAATCATGGACTGAGTCTACCTCCCAAAATTTGTTGAAATCGGAGAGATACAGGGTACAGCGGTAGATTGGAATGCCTATAGGTATGTATCATACTCAAAGAATAAAATTTTACATACAGAAAGGAAAAGTAACGCGTATATAAGGAGAGCCCCAAATCGTTTGACATTTACTCCGCAAATGTTTTTTTTTTTTCTAAGTACCCACCCTCCATAGCCATTATTAAGTAAAACTACAATCACCTTACAACGTTGCCTCGCAATGAGAATACTTAGACACTGGCGAATTCGTCCTATTAATTAGGACAGAAAAGCCATGTTTTAAAAGATAAGTGCTAAAAATATATAATTATATGAATGCGATATAATTACGATTATGGTCTGTTTCATAATTCGAGATACTAAAATGACGTCCCATGTGTTACCTGTTTTTTGCGTCTCATAAATAGTGATGTGCCGCAACCGGTAATCACCGAAAGATTTTGTAGGTACTGTGTACCAATGTATGTATGTCGTAAAATATTAAGATATGAACGGATCCGTGATGTACTAACATGTAGGACACTTAGGACATTCTATAAAAAGGTAAAATAGGTTTAATAAAAATGCGACTGTTTTGGACCTCGATTTTCGAATTTCGTAGCAGCTCGCTGGCCCTAACTACGAAATGCAAAGCTCGAACTTCGTATGTTGCCGTCCCGCTGACGCCTATCTCATCTAACACGCGAGCGAAAGGGACGGCGCCATACGAATCTCGTTTTTCTAGTTTTGTAGTAGCCCCCTCTGTATTATATTTTTTTACGTTGGCACTAAGTGATGAACACTGTATTTTACCTGTTTTGTTCCTGTGCTTGGATTTTATCACTTTATCGTAAAAGTGCATTTATATTTTTAAAATGGGAAGTAGAACATTGAATTCTTGAATGTTATTTTTGGTATCGTAATTATATACATTTTATCGGTTATTTACGAAACCGAAATCATGGAGCCGCACTGTTCGTTTTACGCTGGCCACATTATTTTTACGTTTGACATTTCAGACTGTCATTTTAGTAACTCGGTCTAAGAAATAGAACATAGGTATAATTCACGACAGAGTTAATTCATAATTTTGTATTATATCGTAATAAAATGATATCAAATAACTATGCAATTATATGTGTGTCGATATTACATTATGTAACTATGTAAACCCATTTATTCTTCATTACTTAATGTTTACTCAGTTCTCCAAAAGATGGCACTGCAATGTGTGGCAATTAATTTACTATCATTTAATTTTGTTCATTATCATTTAAAACATTCAATTAAATTTGTTGATATCCGTACCCCCTCTTCTAATTTTTTTTCTTAAATTGGCAAAATCCTTACTCAGCGACTTAACTCAACTCAACGACTTACGTTATTAATTTCAGCGCCATCTGTTAGTATAGCGGAGTACTCGATAGTCATAGCAGTATTTGAAAACTTGAAGGTGCAAACTCAATCGGGTTTAGTGACTACCTCCCCTTTTAAGGGTTGAATTTTTATAGCCTAAGGGTTGAATTTTATGGCCTAAAATTTGGACGGGAATTTTCTCGACAGATTAGTATAGTTTGCATCAAAATCTGTTCAGCCGTTCCGACGTGATGCGCGGTGAAATAAACGACAAACAGATAAACAGATAAACAGATAAACGGATAAACAGATAAACAGACAAAAATTCTAAAAACTGTTGGAACATATTCTGTTATCGATTCTAAGTATCCCCAGCCAACTTTTTTTCGAATATCTTCCATGTACAGACTTTCGACCCTCTTCAGCTTTATTATATGTATATAGATTATTGATAAACAAAAGAAGTACATGTCTATAATTATATCATTGTACCTCTATAATAAATAAATAATTTCTTTGTCTACTTTTTGCTTGTAACTACTTTTGAAGAAGGTAATTACTTGGGTACGGTTAGTAGGTACGTATCTACCTACCAACGCAAACCAATCGCACCTAACAACGGTCAGATATGCGGAAGGCAAACGTTTCGTAGAATAACAAGTCGCAAAACGATATTTCGTTGGGGCAATTTATGGCCATTAAAACTTGGTCGTTTCGTTTTTAAACAATAACCGGTTCAAAGACGGTTGTTTTCTTTGAGCGTAGGTATGGCCGTATTTTGCGCAAGGCGAGGCTGGCGCAGCGCCGCGTGCAGTCGGCCAAACGAATGGAGGCGTAGATATTGTTGTTGTGAGGTAGGCGAGGGCGGGGGAAGCGCGCGGGAGGATCGAGAGCCGCGTGCGTCGACCCGCGGCGAGCTTTGATCTCATCGCTTGCGCCGACGAGCGAATGCCGCAAAGGCCGGACCGAAAGGGTCTCGGAGCCCCGCTCTCTTGCCAGCTACCAGTGAGGCACACCTGCCGGTCGCTTGCCTCGATGAATTCACGTCAGCCAAATATACTATATGTGCTTCAGTACTTTGTCATTAGTCTGCGACTGTGCATGTCATATATAAACACATGAAGCTACATTACGAAACATGTGCTCAATAGATGCATTATTTGATGAACGTTGTAAGGCATGACGTAGTGCGCGACACGCGCCTGCTACGGTCGAAGCGTCTGTTGTTCGCGCTCGGTGGCCCACATCTGTTCACTTGTGATTAGGGTTAGGAAGGCTGAGGGTAAAATGCACGGAATAGAAAAAACTAGATGACGCTTTTGTTTACTTTAGAAAACAATTGCCTTTGCCGATGCATAATACGACGTAGTACGTAAGTACGTAGGCTTACTTCGTTGGACAATGGCAGTCAGTTCATGTGGGTATTTGTTTATGGGAGTTTAGCTGAAATTTAATTGAAAGTGCATTCAACGTTGTTTATTCTTTTGTTTTCCTACATGTAGAGACACAATCTTATTGCAAAGTTTCAAGTTGGACTACAATAAAATCTCGGGTTCTGCCCATCTGTTCACATAAACCTACTTAGACTGGGGACTCGGGGTAATCCATAAAATGTTTAATTAAGTATTTAGGTATCTAAGGCTGAGACGTTTAGAGAAACATCTTTAAAACTTACCGTGCAGAACGTACGACGACAGAAGACAGATACTAAGTTTGTAGCTCTCAGTATTTACTTACCATCAGATTACGATATAAATAAACTCGAGACGAGCGACAAGAGTTCCGATGTAAGAGTTACTCGGAACCGCTATTTCCGACATTCTACGAACGAACGTGTCATCTGCAATACCAATTCTCATTCTCATTTAAGTGCTGTCGGTGACAGACAGCCGATGGCTGGAGGACCTTTGTTTACGCACAACAGATTTAGGTATGTAGGTACTTAGAGAATCAATCATCTACAAATTTTCACGTCTCTGCATTTAGCTGGGTGGGCCGATCAAGGAATCCGGTTCGAAGAATGCTTGCAGCTTTGTTTATGATGTTTACTTTCACGATTATATTTAGGCTCTATCTAGTTTTTTACTAAGCGGCCTAGATGCCCGTAACCTAGTGGATAAGTACTATTTCCGCAAATTTTCAATTTAAACTTGACCGCAGAACAAATTAATATATGTAAGTACGGTGTACGGTGGTTGCATTTGAATGTAACTACTTATACTAATTAGCGTATGAAGGATACTCAGTATTTCGACATCATTTAAGCTACATGTGAGATAAGTGACGTGGCGAAGTCAAAACCAATTTGGAACGGTTTCCGAGTAGGGCTAGTATCCACGTGGTTTATTTAACGAGCTGGTCGCTGTAGTCAGCGGGGCCGCCTTCCATATTCAAATTACAGGTTTGAATGTAGGTACCACTCCACAGCGCCGCGGGAGAGTCGGCTTGGCTTTACGTACGACTGCCGATGAGGCCACTTTCTAGGAAATTTCTAAACATTTATAACGGCCAGTGCAACTGTAATTATTTTACGAAAGTTTTACTGTGATTTGCGGAGTCAGCTTTTTGAACGGTAATGGTAATATCGATTTACTTACTGCGCAACAACAGCTTCACACCGGTTATATTACAGTTAATTATAATTTTCAGCAATATTGTAATTTTAGTATTAATAATTAAGTATCATTGAAATACAGTTATGGGCAACAAGATCAAAACATCGCTCCTTATATTAGTCTGCTTCAGATTCAACAATTTTTGTTTTGTCATAACATAATTAGCCTCCCCTCAGCTACTACACAGACCGAGCCGCTAAAAGATAAAGTAATTATTTATTTAGTTTTCTTTCTTCACACGAGGCGCCCGCTTTTCTATTTAGTATAATTATCTTGTGTATATTGTAACGTTGTACGTACATTTTTAATAATTAACACAATTTATTGATACAAATTTACATTAAAATAACATGTAAAAACACATTTCACACCGATTGATCTACAAAACTAGCATTTTAATTATTACGTAGTAGCACTATTATTCGTTGACATGCTGTATAAGATTTAAATTCAATTCCGTGTCTTGCACATCACTATGTGTGTGACGTCACGCGGCCCGTTATTCGACGCCAGAGCATCATTTGAGTCCCGATCGACACACGGTCCCTTTCTCGGCGCAGAGGCGAGCGCACGGCACTTTCGGTCCTAATACGTTTCTCGTAACCGATAGCAGTCGTCCTTAGCACTAACCTGTGCTTGAAATTTATTTAATTCTAATTAAAATTGTTACGGTGCAACTGTGAACCCCAATCTCGGGGTCCCAGGTTCGGGTTGGCTCTTTGGGGGCCCACCTTTCATCCCGTCAATTCCTCCACTTCGGCCAGAGCGACGGCCCGCCGTTGGGGTGTCGTACCCTACACCCACGGACCAGCGCCCTTCTTCATCTTCGGCTACAGTGCAGGGAAGTGCTAGTGAAAAGAATAATAGGAATTGTATTTTCCGTTATCTTGCGTACTAGTGTCGGACCACACCCGAAATTTTAAATTACCCACATTTGTAATTTTTTTAAACTATTACCGTTGAGCTGGCTTTCGGGTTTAAATAAATTAGTTTGATCACATTATTTTGTTTCACTTCTCCTCCTGGGGGGTGGGCGCAAAACCTAAACAGTGTGACACTGGCGCCTTGTAACGTGGTTCTAGTACGCAAGAAAAATCTGGTTCCCATTATTCTTTTTGCTTGTAGTTAGTGTGTGTTTGTGGCTTATTTTTGTAAAACGTGCTTTATTGTTTTTGTTTTTGTGGTTTTTTGCAGCTACTAAGGTGTACCTTATAACGGTTATTTTTGAATTTTTTTTTTTTTTTTATTCTCATCTGTAAAATTAATTTCTTTGTTGTTTTGTCTGGGTGGTAGAACCTTGTGCAGGGTTCGGCCGGGTCAGGACCACCGTCTTACCCATTAATCCTGCCGCTAAGCAGCAGTGCTTGCATTGTTGTGCAACGGTAAGGAGGGTAAGATAGCCGGTATATTTACTGGGCACTTGAGGCATTTCACCTAGTCCTCAAAATTTCGGCAACGCATCTGTTTCCCGTTGGGTGTTGCGGGTGTTCATGCGCTGCGGTTTTAACTTTTAAATTTCAAATTTTCACTACAGTTCAACAGTAACCGTTAATTATTAACCGTTTCTTGCATTACATTCAAAATTTAAATTTTAAATTTCAATCTACCCTCATTTTTTTTTTTTTAACTAAAAACGGTACACTTTTAAGATCAATTGAAATTGTTAACGTTAATTTTCACATACCTTGATCTTGTATCGTGTTTTTTTGTTTGGTGGTACACATTAGTAGCAAATTTTATTTTTTTCGTTGCAACTAACTTGTTTTTTTATTTTTACTAATACAAAAGGAAAAAACCAGACGTTCCAAGTAGTTTCATTATTTGTAACAGAACGGAGAACGGGTTTTTTTTTTAAACGCAGGTACCTGCATTTTTTTTTAATCACCACTTATTCCGTTATTTTTTAAATTATTCTGCTTGATCATGTTCCCCATCAAGTATCTGTCTCTGCAGAAGTCGGAACTCGAATATGAGGTTCGGATTAGAGGAGCTACTGCTGCATCTTCTGTAGAGGAGTTACGTAAACAGATCCTTAAATTAGCAGCAGAGCTTCCATCTGAGCACATATTGGAGTCCTCGATTGACGTTAGGGAGGATCTTAAGGGTTGTTTTGATGTACTTTCAAAAATTAAATTAAATTTAGATTCAACCGATCCTTCTTCACCTAATGTACCGTCACTTATGAGAACTCAAAATATGCTTAATCATTTGAACAATAGAATCGTAAGGATAACGCGTAGCGACGACATTAAGAAAGAATATGATGAGGTAGTTAAAGCTTTCAAGCAGTATTCGCAAAAGCTAGCTACCCTCCAATCTAAGGCACCTTGTGCCTCTTTTAGTGCGGGGGGCGATTCTGCAAGTGAGTCGCGGTCTACCGCACCAGAATTGCAAAATATAATTTCAGTAACGTGTGACAGGGGCTCTGCCGATTTATCAAAATTAAAATTTAATGGTAAAACTTGTGTTCGCTCTTTTATACAGCGTGTTAACGAATTTATAGAGGCTAGAAATACACCTGCACACAAAATTATTAGTTTTGCTACTGAAATTTTTCAAGACGATGCGCTGCATTGGTATCGGTCTGTAAAAGACAGCGTGAGCTCTTGGACAGAGTTAGCGGATAGATTAAGGGAAGATTTCGATCAAACCGATTATGATTACCGGCTCAAAGCTGAAATACGGTCTCGTACGCAAGGGGAGCGCGAAAATATTACCATTTATCTCTCGATTATGAATGGAATGTTTTCGCGTTTATCTAAGCCAGTTCCGGAAGACGAGCAACTCGAAATCATCCTTCACAATATCAGGCCTTGCTACGCTAGCACTTTAGCTTCTGCTTCTCAAATTGCATCCGTTGACGCTTTACGCACGCTGTGCCGTAATTATGAGGCTATACAGGCACGTCTTGCACAATTTCAGGAACCGCCCAGAGTAACATCAGATACACTTGCACCTGAGTTTGCTTACTCAAAGGACAGTAACAGAAATGCAAATAAATTACATAATAGCTCTTCAAGCACTTTTAATAAACACCCAAACTTCACACCCAACAGGAATTTTAATAAATCAAACAATTCTAATAACTACAATCAAAATAATTTTAGTAAACAACAACAAAGTTATGTTCATGCGGTCGGTACTAATAAAAATGTTCCGTATTGCCCTAGATGTCGCTCTAACGCGCATCACATCCGTCAGTGCCCGGCTAGTCGTGATATATTTTGTTTTAAATGTGGTATGAAGGACGTTAAATTTCCGGATTGCCCAGTTTGTAATAAAATGCCAAAAAACTAGCTAGGCAGAATTGTGGTAATTTTGACAAGCAAGATTGGGAAACTTGGCTTGAATTTATTACAAAATTTACCTCTACTTACAAAATTTCTACAATTCTGCAACAGAAACCTTCAACAGATCCTAGGCCTTATGTAAATATAAAAATTAACAACATTGACGCCTGTGGCTTGCTTGATTCCGGTGCTGCAGTTACTATTTTAGGCAACAATAGTCATTTATTATTTGCAGACTGCACCTTACACCAGGATAATCACATTAATATGGTAGCCGCTGGTGGTCAAAATCTTAAGAGTTTAGGTTTTATTAATTTGCCAGTCTCATTTGAAGGTCAATTTCATATCATCAAAGCTTACGTGGTTCCGCGAGTTGAAACTCCCATTATACTAGGCATTGACTTTTGGCGTACTTTTCATATTT
Source organism: Choristoneura rosaceana (assembly GCA_037349165.1). Lineage (NCBI taxonomy): Eukaryota > Metazoa > Arthropoda > Insecta > Lepidoptera > Tortricidae > Choristoneura > Choristoneura rosaceana. Next base: position 9,880,293 of record JAZBNJ010000026.1, read on the forward strand.
GTCCTAAGTACTTGGGTAGCATCACCTTGTCGGACACTTCGTTAGCGGAGGTTAAAGTAAACATCGATGAAACTTTCATTCACTCTTATGACAATCTTTTAGATTCGCAAAAGTCCATTGCAGATAATGTAATAGCTCAATTTAAGTCTATCTCTACAGAGGAAAAAGGTCTAGGTAGAACCAATTTAATTTCCCATCATATAGACACTGGTGATGCTCAGCCTATCAGACAGCGTTACTATCGCATGTCTCCTGAAAAGCAGCGAATTTTAATAGAGCAAGTGGATGAAATGCTTTCATTAGATGTAGTGGAACATTGTGAGAGCGCTTGGTCTTCTCCGGTGCTTATCGTTAGCAAGAAGAACGGGCAACCAAGGTTTTGTCTCGATAGTAGGAAGCTAAACGCTGTAACTAAGCGCGATGCTTACAATTTACCGTACGTAGCTGAAATACTAGACAACCTTCGTGACGCCAAATATTTATCAAGCGTCGATTTATCAAAGGCTTTTTGGCAAATTCCCATTGCAGTTGAAGACCGCGATAAGACCGCTTTCTACGTACCAGGCAGAGGCACTTTACGTTTTAAAACTACTGCTTTCGGGTTGACTAACGCACCTGCTACTCAACAGCGTTTGGTAGATTTACTCTTTGCTGATATGGATTTCAAGACTTTTGCTTACCTTGATGACATTATTATCATCAGCTCGACGTTTGAAGAACACGTCTCTCGTCTTCTATGCGTTTTAGATAAACTTAAAAATGCCAATCTCACGGTGAATTTTGAGAAGTGCAAGTTCTTTCGTAGTCAACTTAAATATTTAGGGTATGTAGTCGACGCCCACGGTTTACGTACTGACCCTGAAAAAGTAGAAGCTATTATTAACTTCCCTACTCCTTCTTCTCGTAAGGAGTTAAAACGATTTCTCGGTACCGCTACCTGGTACCGACGTTTTGTCCCTAATTTCAGCACAGTTGCTGGTCCCCTTAACAGGTTGACTTCGAATGGCAAGAAGTCCCCTCCTTTCAAGTGGACGCCGGAGGCTGACGCGGCGTTTAACGCCTTGAAAGAATGCTTGGTGTCCGCGCCAGTTCTTTCTTGCCCGGTGTATTCTGAGCCATTCGAAGTACACACTGACGCTAGTAACTATGGGGTGGGAGCCATGTTAACGCAGACCATGAATGGTAAAGAGCATCCTATCGCCTATATGAGCCGTTCGCTTACCAGTGCCGAGAAAAATTACAGCATTACTGAACGCGAGACACTTGCGGTGCTGACTGCTCTCGAGCACTGGCGTTGCTATCTAGAAAACGGGAGGACTTTCATTGTTTACACTGACCATTCTGCGTTAAAATGGTTCCTTTCCCTAAATAATCCCACAGGTCGTCTCGCTCGTTGGGGCGTTCGTCTTTCTTCCTTTAATTTTGAAATAAAACACCGTCGCGGCGTGGACAATGTCATTCCCGACGCTCTTTCGCGTGCAGTTCCAGTTTCGGCCATAAGTCTTGCCAATTCTGTGTTAAATACAGACGATACTTGGTACAAAGATATTTATAACGGCTGTCTCAACAATCCAAGTAACTATCCTAATTTCCAAATAAAAAATAATTCCTTATTTCGACTTTCCAAATCGACATCTAAAAGTACAGCACAGTTAACTGCAGAGTTCGCGTGGAAGGAGGTTGTTCCAAGTAATTTTCGACAGAAAATCATCCAGGAGCACCACTCGGAGCCGACAGCAGGACATTTGGGCATTTTCAAAACTTATAGGCGGTTGTCTCTAACGTACTACTGGCCTGGTATGCACCAAGATGTCGTGAATTTCGTGACCTCTTGCTCGACCTGTCAGTCTTATAAGGCGCAAAATCACACTACATTGGGTCAAATGGGTAGGCCGAAGCAATGCTCGAGGCCATTCCAGATGATTGCGATTGATTTTGTAGGTCCCCTTCCTGTTACAAGAAAACAAAATAGTTACATGTTAGTTATAACTTGCTGCTTCTCAAAATTCTGCCATATCTTCCCATTGCGTCGCGCAACGTCGGAATCAGTGGTTAAAATATTAGAAGATTCTATATTTTTAGTTCATGGCGTTCCGCAAACGATCTTCCTTGACAACGCTAGTTACTTTATTAGTTCTACTACTGATGCCCTTTTTAAAAAGTATAGAGTTCCTAATGTTTTCTTCACACCACGGTATACTCCGCAAATTAACAATGCGGAACGCGCAAATAAGACCCTGATTTCCTGTCTTTCTACGCTGGTTGGCAACGACCACAGATCCTGGGACACTTTTATTCCCAAGGTACAATTTGCCATTAACAACTCTGTCAATGAAGCCACCGGTTACACACCCTCTTTTCTTGTGTACGGTAGAGAGTTGGTTTTGTGCGGATCTCATTATACCGATTCAGACCTAGGAGACGAAGTTTTATTCCTACCACGCGACTTATACGCGGAAAACCTTGGTTGCCTGGCTTCTGTGTTTGATGATGTGCAGGCTTTACTGTGGCAGGCACATGTAAAAAACACTGCACATTATAACTTGCGTAGGAGACCGGCTGATTTCAATGTAGGTGACTTAGTTCTTAAACGTACCTTTGTACTTAGTGACAAGGACAAGTATTTTACTAAAAAATTTGCACCCAAATTCATCAAGTGTCGTATAGTTGAGAAACGATCTCCTCTAGTGTATGTTTTGGAAGACATGTCCGGCAAAAATTTAGGAGTTTGGCACATTAAAGATTTCAAACTTGCAAATAACCTTAAGTAGTTTTCGTTCCATTTAAATACGACAATAACAGTTGTGCATTACCTTACCGATCTTGACAGCCTTGTGATGATCTTTATAGTCATCCGTGCGATGTATCACGGGTGCCTATCATATAGAAAGACGCGACAATAATATAACTTTGTTGTTGTTGCTAGTTTGAATGACGAGTAAATGAGACGAATGTAGATGATCGAATGTTAGCGTTACAGTGAGTCACAAGTTAAGTTTTAGCACGGGTTTTTCCTTCAGGGTAAAACCCTTTCCGTGGCGAGGCGGGTAATGTAACGTTGTACGTACATTTTTAATAATTAACACAATTTATTGATACAAATTTACATTAAAATAACATGTAAAAACACATTTCACACCGATTGATCTACAAAACTAGCATTTTAATTATTACGTAGTAGCACTATTATTCGTTGACATGCTGTATAAGATTTAAATTCAATTCCGTGTCTTGCACATCACTATGTGTGTGACGTCACGCGGCCCGTTATTCGACGCCAGAGCATCATTTGAGTCCCGATCGACACACGGTCCCTTTCTCGGCGCAGAGGCGAGCGCACGGCACTTTCGGTCCTAATACGTTTCTCGTAACCGATAGCAGTCGTCCTTAGCACTAACCTGTGCTTGAAATTTATTTAATTCTAATTAAAATTGTTACGGTGCAACTGTGAACCCCAATCTCGGGGTCCCAGGTTCGGGTTGGCTCTTTGGGGGCCCACCTTTCATCCCGTCAATTCCTCCACTTCGGCCAGAGCGACGGCCCGCCGTTGGGGTGTCGTACCCTACACCCACGGACCAGCGCCCTTCTTCATCTTCGGCTACAGTGCAGGGAAGTGCTAGTGAAAAGAATAATAGGAATTGTATTTTCCGTTATCTTGCGTACTAGTGTCGGACCACACCCGAAATTTTAAATTACCCACATTTGTAATTTTTTTAAACTATTACCGTTGAGCTGGCTTTCGGGTTTAAATAAATTAGTTTGATCACATTATTTTGTTTCACTTCTCCTCCTGGGGGGTGGGCGCAAAACCTAAACAGTGTGACAATATAAGATAAATTAGATAGCCTTAAGATAAACAGAGAAAGAAATATTGTTCAACAAAATTAAACTTGAGAGCAAATATATATCGCCTAATGTAAATAAAAGGAGACTTATAGCGGTGTTGGCTGGTTGCTTTTAACTTGTGATCTTGGATCTCGCTTTTTTAAATACACGTCTGTAGGTACCTTCATGATGAAACTGATAGCTATTTACCCACTTACTTACATTACGAAAGCAATCCCAGCCAGCACAAACCTTCTGAGTAAGTTTTTTATAATAGCAGTCACAGAAACGAATTGCTGAATAAGACTACCGTAATTAGCTGATTAAGCGCTTACTCAGACGTTACTCAAGCAATTTGGGCACAAAATTATACAGCTAATAGCTGAGTAATAGCAATATAACACATGAATAAGTTTTGAATAATTGTACGACAAGCTGAGTATCTTCTGCATAAAAGCATTTTGTTCTTTTATGCAAGTATTACAGCTCTGTTATCCAGAAGATGAATGAATGATGAATGAATGATGAATGAACTATATGCTTAGTCCTTCAAAGCTCAGATATTCAGATGATACACAGCTTTAAGCTTATTTCAGAACATTTATCAAGAATTTATTGTAATCAAATTTGAAGTTGACATAATCGAACACAAAAATAAATTAAAAGTGCACGCGTTGTTTGGTGAGTGACAGCAGCAGAAAATAAATGGCCAAATTTTAATGTCAGATGTGTAGTAGGTAAATAATTTTATACGCTTATTTGTGCTTGAAATAATAAATTGCAGGTGCGCATACAACTTTACCGTATATTCATATATACATTTCGTGCAAAATTTTTACGCGCTACCTGATAATCCAGGTTTTTGAGAAATAAACAACATTTCGTCGTCGGTTTGTTTTTACGAGTGAAATATTTTTTATGTTCTTATACCATTTGAGGGTTCAAAAGTAACCTTGAAATACTTTTTACAAAAATATTATACCGATTTCGTTATCATAATTGAGTTTTCGAGTATAAAATTTCTCATCATTTAATAGGTTATGTTATTCATTATGGCGACGCTCATTCTGAATAAAGTCTGCTTGCACAGCGGCTCCTCGTCTAATGTCTGCATAACAGACCTTATGTGTCCACTTATTCAGATGTTCTCTGGTTAAAAGTGGTCTGCCCACAACATATTTTCGATAACTGTTCTATAATCATACACACTCGTAATATAAATCAAACAATTATGATTCAGTCATAAAATAAATGAAAACCCACAGTATAGACCTATTTGTTATTTGTTTTTTTAGCTCTAATCATATTCAGATTTAATATTAGTTAATACTTATTCAATATAGAAAAGTGTTACGACACTAAAAATTACAACTAACGTAATTAATGTAGTACAGAATAAATAAGTAAGTATAGTAGGTTACTACTAGCCGCATAAATGCTGACAAATATTGCAAAATAGTTCTGCTAGCTTAAAAAATGACTACTTTTCATGAATACTCAGCCAACTTCTGCATAAGAATCTGTTACTTTTGCTTTTGCCCCAGTTAGCTGCACTTGACAGTAATTACGTACTTAAAGCGGCATAAAGTAGTTATAACAGCTACCTTAAATTCTGTTAACTAACTATATGCTTCATAACAGGAACCACACCCTACTTTATACAGCAGCTGTGTAACTGTCAAGATGTGGTGTGTAATACAGCTGAAAGAGAACAGAACCTCAATTATTCAGTACTCTGCTGGATAATAGAATCTTATACCAGTGTTATACCAAAGGTTACACAAACTCTTGAGTAACAGGTCTATTTATGATGACTATTCAGCTTTACGAAATAAAATCGGCAAATTACAGAAGTAACTCGGCTAATAGCATTATCATAACAAAAAACAACTTTAATACAGAACTTGGCAATACACACAGCTTCTATACATATATAATAAAGCTTAACCCTGCGTAAGGTTAAATTGTTGGCCAGTTATATGACTTGTGTGCTGCCTGGGATATAATGGTTGTAAACTTTAGCGATTTTTAGGGTTCCGTACCTCAATAGGAAAAAACGGAACCCTTATAGGATCACTTTGTTGTCCGTCTGTGTCTGCCTGTCAAGATCCTTTTTGTCAGGAACGCGTGGAGCTGAAATTCATATCAAATAGGTACTCAGGTCTACTGACCCTTGGATTGTGACGAATTACGACGATTAGTGTTAACTGACGGTTAAATGTGACGCCGTCTCCGTCTATTCCAACAATAGTTATTTGTTATGCAAGGCTGGAAAGTGACTGTTTGGCGCGAGTGCATATATTGAAACCTGAGCAAGCGAAGGATTCTAGGATTGAACCACGAGCAAAGCGAGTGGTTCAAATGAAGAATCCTGAGCGCAGTCGAGGGTTTCAAAGGCACGAGACGCTAAACAACTTTACAGCCGAGCGAAACACACAATTTTTCACCTCACTACAGCCAGAAAAAGGCAAATAGAAGAAAAACTGTGCAAGTAGATTTTAATAAGTCGGTTTTATTATCCACTTATCAAACATTTTTAATATTATAAAGGTATAATAATAGTATTTACAATCCAAATCGATATAACGGTATTACAGTGGGTAGGTACATACAGTTACTATTTTGTAAAGGATTGCATGGCATAAAGTATCGAGGTGTACTAAAAATTAAAAGTAAATTTACAAAATAAATGTTTAGTAATAAGAATAAAATAACAGTTTAATTAACAGATTTAAATATTAGGTGCTTCAAAAAATGTATGACGAACTTTCTTTGTGAACAAGACAATATTCAACGCTTTCTTCCTCAACCTCGTATCTACCCGAATTGTATACAAAAATAAACACTACCGTACTTAACATAAAGATGATTCTATAGCAATTTTGTGGCCAGATACGAGGTTGTGAAAGTAAGCGGTCGATGTATTTTCAAGGGCACAGCCGTTCACGATAACGTTCGAATTTCAAAAACTCTTTCCAGCCTAGAGGATAAAAAGCTACTTTCCACGCAGATTTCGAAGGATAAAGAAAGCATTTTCGAGCTAGTGAGGTGAAAAACAAATAGAGACGGCATCACATTAAACCGTCAGTTAACACTAATCAGTGGATGGTTAAACAGCCCCTAAGACTACGATGTATTTTTGAGAACTCCATTAATAATTCAGTGAAATTTCGGATATTCATTGCAGCTGCCAGCCAGACACAGGTCACGCAAGCGAGGCTGGTGCAAAGGCTAACCCTAGTATAAATAAGCACAGAAATAAGTAGACCTGTTCCCCCAGGAACTGTGAATTTTTCCGGGATAAAAAGTAGCCCATGTCACTCTCTGGCCCTTAAATTATCTCTATGCCAAAAATCACGTCGATCCGTCGCTCCGTTTTGACGTGAAAAACGGACAAACATAGACACAAACATTTAAACACACACACTTTTGCATTTATAATATTAGTATGGATATGGATTTACCATTCGATTTGAATGGCGTAGTAACTAGGTATTTTATTTAGGTAACTGTTACCATTAGTTTTTATGCAGAGACACGTATTGTATTTAAATTTCGCTCGAAGCATTTACCTAAAGTCTTGTTTGATGATGAGAGTGCAAACAGTAGAATTGAATAGCGCAGGATCAGATTGTATTACGGAAGTGCGCCCGGCCCTGATTCAAAGCGGATTCCTGGCGCATTCAGGGCCCCAGGGCTCGATATCCGTTAAATACGCCGATTTAAGTTTTTTTTCGCAGCTGTTCGATGAGGAGTGGCTGAGAACGTTGAGAACACGCGAGTTAACATGGTTCCGTCGAAAATCGCATCCTGTTCTTTACAATTTATTAACGCTGGTGAACGCATTCGCGTCCGCCCGCGGGACTATAATCATTTCTGTCCAAATATTGATCTTTTTTCGCTTCCGTTCCATTCGATCAACCGGAAGAGGGCGGATTGTTGACGAAATACTCGTAACTCGTAATCAATACTCAACTGACACCCCAAACCCCTTTATTGTTTACCTACACTTTTCATCCCTTTGTCGATTTAAACATCACGTAGTAATGAGTTTAATGAAAGCACATGTAGCTCTACATTTGAAGCTCTACTTATCGTTTCCTTTAAGCAAGGATAGACGACTATTAAAAACCAAATCATAAATTTAATTAAACTAAAGGAAAGGTAAGCGGACTACCAGTTCCTATTATACCCAAGAGTGTATCTTTTACAGCTCTACGGCTGGCGAGATGTTATGGATTTGGCTTCGTCGTCGTAAAAATAGTCCCATAAAATAATAATGGTAGTTAAGAATGTTTCGATGTTTCATTGTTGGAACCGTAAACCTCACATATCTATCTATAAAACTAGGTTTTAGTATGGCGCCAAGGATACATAAGTTACATTACATAGCAGTTAGTTTTATTTATTTTAGTACGAGTATAAGTTCTTTCATGTATTATATGCGGAAACAAATTCATCAAAGCCATTATTTATAATGCATTTGGTGTTCAGGCTTTCTACTTTACAAAATGTACTCGTATATTTCGTTATACCTAATTAACGCATAGGTTCTGAATTTCGGCTCTAGCATGAAATGTGTCGTTAGTTCAGTCGTTGTTGCATCCCGAAAAGTCGTACACAGTGCAGCGTGCTGCGGCAATGCATCGATTGTAATAGTCGGCTCGTTGTCAAATGAAACGGGCAAGCTGGCGGCCGCAGGCTGATAATGGAATTTCTGGGAACGACCCCTGTGGGGTGTGTCGCGGGGCGCGGGGCGGGCCGGAGCATCCATCACGCCGCGGGGGTGCAATTAGCCGAGTAGATGTGCTGACACGTCGCGCCGGCACCACGACACGCTCACGAACACGACGCGACCCGGCTTCAGTGTCTGATGTGCATCTAACTAAACCACGGCCGCATTAATCACGACAAGCGTCTATGCATTCTGGTTGGCCATTAAATATGCAAATAACGTTTAGGGTATTTTTTCTCTATCACGAACTAATCACGAAGTTAATAAAATATTCAGTAGGTAGGTAAGTATCTACTTATGTCGATATCTTGTTCAAATGTCAAGGTTAAAATTTTGGCCTGCCTTTACTCCCGGCTTGGTCTATGCATTAAGTAAGAGATAAGAGAAAACAAGAAATAAAAACTCATCGAATGCTTAGTAAATTGACGCTGCACATTCCAAACTGCAGGAGTCACATTTCCTATTATAAGTTTGTCTATCACCGTACGCATTTATCCGTTTCATTTTATCAGTTCTACAAAAATCCCTAATGGCTTCCATTTACTGCGGCTCAGGCAGCGGCAGATAGCGGCCACGTTAATGATAATCAGTTTGTTAAGTTTTAATTCCCATAAAAATTCGACAAAAAGTTAATGTCCATCCGGATAGTGGGAGATGGTGGCGGGAGGGGCGGCAGTTCGGTAGCAGCAGCCGATTATCCGCAGATAACACACAAAAACAACTTTTTGATTTATGAAGAAAGCTCGAGCGGCTACCGGGCGCCGCCGCGCCGCTTGCTGCACTTTAGTGACGTCAACGTACAAACGGGCAGCCAGTACATCGATTGTTTTTTTGCACATTTAGGTGAAAAGTTAAATTAAGTTTTTTTTTTTTGTAAAGTTCGCTTATAAAATTACTTAATTGATCAGAAAAAACTTTAGAGGGCTTTTTCACTACCCATTGATTAATTTTAATTGACGGATAAATGTCATGCCCTCTCCGTCTATTCGAATAAAACAAACAGATGGCATCAGATTTAGCCGTCAATTAAATTTAAAATCAATGGATTTGAAACAGGGGGTAATAATAATACCTATATACCTATCTAAAGGAAAGTTAAACGAGGACTTCTGAAAGCAAAATAATAAAATTATAATTATTTAAATATCTACCTCTACCACAGAATAAATAATACAATGGTACAAGGGAAGTACAAGGGCCTCTACACACATGGTGATTTGCTTTTCAACTGACACTGTTAGGTCATTATACGACCGTTTAAGGCTGGCAACGTATCTGCAGTCGATGGTGTGATGTGATGGTGCTGTTGATGTCTATGGGCGATAGTAATCACTTCAACCAGGCGAACCGTCTGCTCGCTCGTTACTAAACCAAACGTAAACACATTTCCGCATTCTAAGATTCAAAGTGTTCTAACCAAACTAAGTGATTAGAACTAAAATAGATTCTAAACGTTTTAATTCATACCTGCGATAAAATGCATACCCTCATATAACGGTAGCGATTTACTTTCTCGTGTGGTCGCAGTTCTTACTTAACCTAACCTTCTTTTCTGGTAGCGATTCGCTTAGTGGTGATATGTCACAGTTTTAACCTAACTTTAACAATCTTTAAGATTCTTTAAGATTCTTTTTCTGCTGGGGTCACAGTTCTAATCTAACCTAACCTAACCTACTTTTCTGGTAGCTATTCGTTTTCTAGTAGGGTCACAGTTCTAAGCTAACCTAACCTACTTTTCTGGTAGCGATTCGCTTTTTGGTGGGATCACAGTTCTAACCTAACCTACTTTTATGGTAGCGATTCGCTTTCTGGTGGGATCACAGTTCTAACCTAACCTACTTTTCTGGTAGCGATTTGCTTTCTGGTAGGGTCACAGTTCTAACTTTACCTAGCCTACTTTTCTGGTAGCGATTCGCTTAGTGGTGATATGTCACAGTTTTAACCTAACTTTAACAATCTTTAAGATTCTTTAAGATTCTTTTTCTGCTGGGGTCACAGTTCTAATCTAACCTAACCTAACCTACTTTTCTGGTAGCTATTCGTTTTCTAGTAGGGTCACAGTTCTAAGCTAACCTAACCTACTTTTCTGGTAGCGATTCGCTTTTTGGTGGGATCACAGTTCTAACCTAACCTACTTTTATGGTAGCGATTCGCTTTCTGGTGGGATCACAGTTCTAACCTAACCTACTTTTCTGGTAGCGATTTGCTTTCTGGTAGGGTCACAGTTCTAACTTTACCTAGCCTACTTTTCTGGTAGCGATTCGCTTTCTGGTGGGATCACAGTTCTTACCTAACCTAACCTACTTTTATGGTAGCGATTCGCTTTCTGATGGGATCACAGTTCTAACCTAACCTAACCTAACCTACTTTTATGGTAGCGATTCGCTTTCTGGTGGGATCACAGTTCTAACCTAACCTAACCTACTTTTCTGGTAGCGATTCGCTTTCTAGTGGGGTCACAGTTCTAAGCTAACCTAACCTACTTTTCTGGTAGCGATTCGCTTTCTGGTGGGATCACAGTTCTTACCTAACCTAACCTACTTTTATGGTACCGATTCGGTTTCTGGTGGGATCACAGTTCTAACCTAACCTAGCTACTTTTCTGGCAGCGATTCGCTTTCTGGTGGGGTCACAGTTCTAACCTTACCTAACCTACTTTTCTGGTAGCGATTCGCTTTCTTGTGGGATCACAGCTCTAATCTAATCTAACCTACATCAAATTACTATATTCAAATGTGTTAATTTTTATTAAATTATGGAGAACATAACGTCTTTTTTGTAAATTTTCGTTGAAACAAAATATAATGAATAAATAAACCGAAAAAAAAAATTGTTTGAAAAATAATTCTATTGTTTGACAACTGTTAATAAAATAATTTCACTATAAAATTCATTAAATTATTTTTCTGTTTATGTTTAATTCAAGTAAATATTAATTGAAGCAATAATATTCGAAGTAAAAATACATGGACTAAATTTTAATATTATATGAAACATTCTCTGCGAAACGCAATTCTGTGAAATTTTTGTCTGTGAAAGAATTGGGAACACCAAATTAATGTTATGCGAATTAACGTTATGCCAATTTCAATTAGGACAATTATAATTTATGCAAATTAATGTAGACCCAATCCAATTGTGTGTGTGAAGTTCCCACTACAGTACAGCCCAAGCACTCTAATTCTGAGAGAAGATCTGTTTCTGATGCACTACGAGAAAAAGGTTAGTTTTGTGTTAATATGTATTTAGGAACTAAGGCGAGGCCGACGGAGGTCCGCCAAGCTGCTTGGGCGCTTCGCGCCTGGATATCATACTAACCTAACCGAACCTAATGTACCTAACGTGAACCTAATAATACTTTGTTGTTTGTTATTCGGTTATCGCGTGCTGTTTCCTCGGGAACTGCATTTTTTCGGGATAAAAAGTAGCCTATGTCACTCTCGGGACCATGAACTACTTATCTCTATGCCAAAAATCACAACGATCCGTCCGTCGCTCCGTTACGGTGTGATAGCGCAACAAACAAACAAACAAATAAATTCACTTTCCCCTTATAATAGTAAAGATAATCAATAGCTCAAACAATAATATGCATAATGTGTATTAGTCTAATACAAATTAGTCCAACTGAAATTATTATAATAGCCAATAAAATCATTACTCTTCCTTTGGCTTTGCCGTAGTCGAGTAAAAAAGTAGTGCCAATACAAATTATGACAAATCAATTATGCGACACAATAATACTCTAAAAAAATATGCGATTGAAGGGGATCCCTATTAATTGCACATCAAAAAATAAAAGCGATTTATAAAATAATAAATATCACGGGACAAAAAAAATAAAAGGAAGGTGAGAGATCATGAATGGAAATAAATAATTGCCTATCAATTTATTCTCGTCATTTATATACCTTTGTCCATCAATTTGTGTTTATATATGTATCTGATGTGCAAAAATAGAAGCTACTTATATTAAAAAAAAAAGAGAGTGATATGTGCGTTAGTCATTATTAGCTGTGCAATAATAAAAACGTTATACTTTAAGATACATTTTTTTGAGAACAAATAATTTACATTTACAAATAATTTTAACAATAAAAACTTAATAATAATAATAATTATTAAAAACTAATATAACTCCAAAAAAAGGCCCCTGTGGCATGGCTCCAAGAATGCTGGCAGCATTTCCTCGCCGATACATTTTACGATACATTTTATTACGTAATATTTTGAGTGGAGTATTTTGCTGTGCAATCAGTAATTTTGATGTGAATTCGGATTTTTTTGGATAAAAAAGGACTTTTTTTGACGTGCGCTTAAATACTAATCATTTTAAAATAATTTAAATATCGACAGGTGATGCAGACAGCACTAGCGTCAGTCAGTCAGGCCTGAGCGCGGCCAGATTTTGAAACATATGTAAATGAGCTGCGGTCGAGTCAAAGACGCCGCCTCTCGCGCCCAAGCCTTTTATTAGCCACGCATTAATCTGATATTTATGTAAAAGGAATGTCGATGTAAATAAATTTACCTGGTGCATTTTTTTTCGTTAATTTATGAGCGCCTTTTGATTTTAGCGACGTCTTTAATTTTGTTTGAATTTTAGTGACACTAAATGTCTTGATTATTATTATTATATGTTACCTATGCATGTACTCGTAATGTGTGTTATTACTAGGCGCGCTAAGAAATGGATATTTTTTTATGTGCGTTGAAAACCGGTAATAAACATTAATTCGTTTTTTTTTTTAATATAAAAGTCTATCACGAATAATTATTGTACTAGACATAATTAACTTATGTAGTTCTATCTAAAACCATTTTTAATTTTAATTAATTTTTTATGGAATAATCGAGAAAAAAAAACTAACAAAAATGCAAAGTTACCAGCTCAGCAGGTATAAAGATGAGACTTTCCCGAAGGTACAATATAACAATAAAATTAAAATTATGCTTGAATGTTTATTTCTTAGCATATTTCATCCTCCTATAAATGTTTTTTTTTTCACAAGTTCTTTATGGCATAACTGAAACATGTCACGCGCTGAGGTCACGCGTAAATATTGAAGTACCTAATTCAGCCAGATTGGGAAGCCACACCTGTTGCGGATGTCAATATTGGCCGCTATTTTTAGGGTATCTATATTTGGTTCGCCGTTCGCTACTTCACTTGCATAATAAATAACTTAACTTACATCAAATGCACTTGCAGTTATGACTTGATCCAGTGATTACATGGCAGTTACGTTTGAATGTTTGAATACAAATGGATAATAATGGATTTAATAAGTAGTTTATTTTCAGCAAAAAATGTGACTCTTTGTTACCTATCTATTCCACTTAATTTGCTCTAAAAGTATTTGTAAAGTAAATACCTAGTAAGTAATATAGGTGAAGAATAAATATGTTAGTAAAGTCATGGACACAAATGTCTGCTCTGCTGAGTTGCAGAAATATAAACTTGGGTAGGTGCTACTTTGCGGAGATGCAATAGATCTCCGTCGGGATATTGATTACTTAACTGTCCGTCAAGTCCTCTGTCGATCCCCCTCTGTGTGTCCCAGAAACTTTCCTTAAAAGCATCTTAAGTTTGGCGAAGCTTACACATTTGCTGAGTAAAACTATACAGCATACCCTTAGTAAAGATGCGCCCACATCATTGTTTAATTTATTGTAGTTCTGTTAATAATTAGCATACCTAGATACTTCCAGTTGGAGGTTGGGTATAAGTAAATTAAATTTATTAGTATTCCCACTTTTTTGTAATATTTACTTTCCTCGCAATCGAAATGAAAAGTAGTGTCATTTCCCCTCGAACTATTGGCGCTTCGTTCGATCAGTTTTGCAATAATTTTAGTAAAATGTATTTAAAAAAAACGAAAAAAAAAATAAAAAAAAATCATTTATTTCAGACAAGTAAATCCATATTTTACTGTCTGTCATTTTAGCATGTTATGGTATGGTTAAGTGACAATCAAGGGCTACCACGCATTTCGAAAATCGAAGTTCACTACGTTTTCCTGACCTGCCTGTCTGTCTGTTACGCTTTCACATCGAAACCACTGAACCGATTTTGATGAAATATGGTATGTTATATAGGTAGTTTGAACCCCAAGGATCGACATAGGATACGCTTTATTCCGGTCGAGGACGCCATCGCGCGATAACATAGATCCGCGCAGACGAAGTCGCGGACAAAAGCTAGTTATTTAATACAAGAGTGAGAGGGACGGTATTTTTTTATTCGACTGGATGGCAAACGTGTAAGTGGGTCTCCTGATGGTAAGAGATCACCACCCATAAACGTCTGCAACACCAGGGGTATTGCAGATGCGTTGCCAACCTAGAGGCTTAAGATGGGATATCTCAAGTATAATATTAAGAACTCAAATTTTGTCGTAATCCTCTGTATTGGCGGGTAACCATATTTTATTCAGTTGTTTTCTTAGCGTCATGTTTTTGCTGAGCTGTGAAGTATTTGGTCACAAAATAATTTAATTTTTTGCATTTTTTTCCTCGCAATGTGATAAAAATCATTGTGTGAATCACGAGCCGTAACGTAAGGGGATTACAAACTCAGGTCATTTAAAGCCCTGCGCCTCCAGTGTCGGGCTTCTAATAGACTCTCGTTAGTAATCCGCTTCTTACGCCCCTTAATGCACAATATACTAAAGTAACATATGTAGTTGTATGTTCTACGTTAGTCTAACCTGTAGAAAGACATAGTGCATACAGATACCGTGTATTGTTATTCAGTCTGCTAATGCAGGGTACAAGAGTCGTGACTGAGCTGGTGCGAACGTGCCCTAAGCTGGCACTTCCCGGCGCCAGCCCGGCGGTTCTCTGTTTGCTCATCCAATTCAATATCTCCCCTATAAGGGTGGCTTTCCACTAGAGCTGAGTTATACATATAAGGTTAAGATTATGTGGCTTGTACAGATGGGCCAACTAGGTTCTACATTTACATTTGGAGTGATACTTTGCTAGTTAAATTCTAAGGTCGAATCCACGTAGTCGCTATTAGAGTAAGTATAAGAATTTAACGCTGTTACGTTTCTGTGGCTGTAATGTAAGTTCCCTCTAAGGTAAATACCTTTCTCTCTAGAATTCAATGCTATCTACTAATAAGAATGTAATACATAAACTAGTATAAATAAAATGCATCTGGTCAGAGCTTTACTGGCCTGTCTAAAAAAAAAATTTAAACACCAGCCACAAGTGTGCCTTCCCTTGGCTATAGTTTTGGGTCACTGTTCGAGCGTTTCAACTGCCTTATCCCACTGGTCACATCTATTAATAATCGGCTGCAGATTTTGATGTTGTTTTCGATTGTTTGTCATAGTTTCTGTATTTTTCTACTAGATAACTAAAAAAACTACCAGAGTCTTGGGCCATTTTTACAGTAAAGTACCTAGGGCGAGGGACCTATCCAGAGAAATGAGACGGTTGAAACGCTCGAATAATGTAATTTTTGCAGGTGGTAGGACCTTGTGCAAAGTCCGCCCGGATTGCTACCACCATCTTGCTCGCTAATCCTGCCATGAAGCAGCAGTGCTTACACTGTTGTGTTTCGGCGCGGAGAATAAGACAGCCGGTGAAATTACTGGCACTTGAGGTATTCCAACTTAGGCCATCTAGTCTGGGTTTGCAACGCATCTGCAATACCCCTGGTGTTGCAGATGTTTATGGGTGGTGGTGATCTCTTACCACCAGGAGACCCACTTGCTCGTTTTCCTTCCAGTCGAATAAAAAAAAAATTTTTTTTTATTCAAATTAAACGGCACACACAGCTCAGTGCAGACGAGCATGACCTGGGGGTATTTTCTCTAACTAACTAAAAGAATTTCCTTGCTCACCCGCGACCTTACGATAGCTAAGCTTATGCAAAATATGCGTGTTCAAGCAGTTCCTTCACCTCCACACTGTAAGAATACACACACATTACACAAACCCATCTATCACCACCACCATATCACACTGACGCGTTTCGAACTCAACCAGAGCTCATCCACAGAGTAACACAACCGTACACCATGCTACCAGTTGTTACGTGATGTTAAGGTCGCGGGTGAGCAAGGAAATTCTTTTAGTTCCTTGATATGGACCTCCGCAAAGTAACGCCTAAGTCAATAAAGCATTTTCTCTATTTTAGCACTCGCTAATAAGCGTACAATGCTGCCGCCTTAAGGAGAAAAACCATAAGTGACATTTTTTGCAAAATTTTCTTTTCACCAGCCTCGTACTCTGGAAAAAATACTGAGTACGAGGCTGGTGAAAAGAAAATTTTGCAAAAAATGTCACTTATGGTTTTTCTCCTTAAGACGGCAGAATGAGCCCAACTAACAATTTGGCGATAAGATAAGCTCTATAACCGCCGTATATTAGTTCTTTTAAACTCCTTTAGCTCTAGCACGACCTAAAAATTAGCGATATAGCACGCTCTAACTCTCTTATAACTCTCTTATAGTCCGATTTTGGCACAGATCACTTCAAGTGGTATAATAGTGCTACAGCAGCGACGCATATTACCAAAGGAGATAATAAAGAGCCACAACAGCCGTAACTTGTACCAAGGGTTCTATAAAACCTGTAAAATGTTTTCTTATATCACTTAAAGCGCGACAAAAGAGCTACAGTGGTGAAAATAAACTCTTTGCGTGATACAAAAGCTCTTATATTCACTTTTGTATTCAATTTTATAGAAATATTTCTATTTGGAAATTAACATGTGTCATTTTTAATAATAAAACGCGAACAGTGCTAATATTATTGTAATGGCGACGGGAAAGACGGAAAACGTTAAGTGCGTTATTTTAATATCAGTTATTTTTACGTAGATACGTGAAAAACTATTGCGGTTGTAAGTTTTCTGTTATTATATATGATATTTTACATGTCAATTTTCAAGCGCCTTAGAAATATATACGTTTCGATTAAAATTTTAGACGATAAAATACTACGGTGCATTTTTTTTTCGAAAAGTTAATTTAACGGGTTAGGTTTGCAAATGGGTGTAGTAAAGTAACTAGATCTTATATTTTTGAAGACTGTACAGTAAATTATACTTAATTTTCATGATTATGTTTGCCATTTTAAGGTTATTATTTGTAAACGAAAATGGCGTTGTTGTCTGTAACTCTTAAACATTCCGATATCTCTATACTATCACTTCGGAGCGCAAGGCTAACTAAAAAAGTCATATTTATTACTACTGTAGAACTGATAACTCTAAAATAGAGTTATTACATATCTTATTAACACTTAAAGCTCTTAAAGAGCTATACCCTAACTCCGTTATATCACTCACTCATTGAGAGTTATTAGAATTGCCACTATAACCTTTATACAGCTTTAAGATTTTCCTACAGCTTATTTAACACTAAAGGCTACATTTAGCACTAGAAGGTAAACATAACACTCTTACAGAGCGACAGCATTAAGACGCGTTAATAGACACTCCAAAAGAGCTTTCAGTGATAAAATCACCCTACAGCTGCAACTATAAGCTATAACGTGGTAGCTTATAGCTCCACTGTGCAGCTTAAAGTTATTATATTTTTCTAATTTCTATTATATCACTTTACTATCGCCAGCTGACTAATGTATTCAATTAGATCCATAGTGTCACCAAAAGCTATAACTTTAGACCTTGTAAAGCTACTCTACCACTCAAAGCTACAATACGGTCTATTCTTATCGCCAAATTGTTTGTTGGGAGGGTTTATTGCCAGGCGAAATATTGCTAGATTTAGTAGCGAGAGGTCCGTTTCATCTTGCTTACGAGTGGCTTATTTAGTTATTAAACCAAACGCATAAACGAGAAACAAATGTCTAAATTGTCAGATGGACTCATAGCAACCCCAACTAGTTTGTCACAGACATCATTACTTCAAAGTCGCGCCGCATCCTCAGTGTGACAGAGCCTTTACCGACAGTCCCGGCTCCAAACAATACGGATCTTATCTCCGGCGATCGCCGACGTGTCTAATTAGATATGTAAAGTTAACAATGTGTGCTGACACAATCGGAAAGTCTGATAAGGCTTTGAGCGCAATCCCTAGTTTCCGGATTTGAAAAATGTGAAGGGCTACTACGAAACTCGAAACTCGAAACTCGCTCTCGTGTTAAATAGTGTAAGTGTCAGAAGGGCTACTCCGAAACACAACGTTCGAAGTTCGTGTCGTGCGATCCCTCTCGCTCTCGTATTAAATAATATAATTGTGAGAGGGACCGCACGACACGAACTTCGAACATTGTGTTTCGGAGTAGCCCTTCAGAGGGACCGCACGACACCAACTTCGTATCGCAAAGTAGGTACTTGGCGAAAAAAAATCTGTCCAACTTAGAAAAGCGAAAAATTCCCAATATTGGCATTTCAAATTTAGTATTCAAAACCGGCCAAGAGCGTGTCGGACACGCCCAAAATAGGGTTCCTTAGCCATTACGACAAAATTAAGTAATATTTTTCTAATGATTTCGTATTTTATACGGAATCTTCCAAGTTTAGGTATATTTTATACCTTACGCTGCTATTTACTCATACAATAGGTACTAATAATTCTCAAGCAAACTTAGCCGTTATACTCGTACTTTTCCTTAAAAGTGATATACTGACTACCATTCTGAATTTTTTCAAATTTTTCCACCCACCGGTTTAGATTTTAGAGGGGGGGGGGGGGGGACGCTCGATTTTAATGAAAATTTGCATTTTAAAGTTGAATATTTCGCAAACAAATGACTGGATAATAAAAATCGTTTTCGCAAACCCCTTATGGTTTTAAAATACCTATCCAACGATACCCCACACTATAGGGTTGGATGAGGAAAAAAAATCACCGCCACTTTACGTCTAGAGGTACCTATCCTAAAAAAAATTGTTTTTGAATTTTTAATTGTACTATTTTGTCGGCATAGTTTACCTATATATCCGTGCAAAATTACAGCTTTCTAGCGTTGATAGTCCCTGAGCAAAGCCGCGGACGGACAGACAGACAGACAGACATGGCGAAACTATAAGGGTTCCGTTTTTGCCATTTTGGCTCCGGAACCCTAAAAACAGTTGAACTGATTGGCTTTACACCAGCGACAAAAACGAGCATAAAGTGGCTCAAAGCAAAGAAAAGGAAGGTCCAATCTATCCGCCCTTCCCTAGAACGTCTCTATGTACGACGATCATTAATAACTACACCACACGATTCTCCGTAAGCAATGGTAATTCGACTCTGGTGAATTTCCAGTAATTTGGCGAAAGCGGGATTTAGGTGAACAAAAACCGATGAGTCAATAGGTATACGATGGTACAGTGAGTAAACGATTCCATTCGGACCAGAACTAAAAGATTAACTCTGGCTCTTACATCATTAGCAATAGAGTCTTATTTAATATTTTTTTGTTGTGTTCGTCCTAGTTAATACCTACATGTGTTGCTGGCTGTACATGCACGTCAGCCTGTCGCCGCCCCCTGCGGACCAAATCAATTCGGGCAATTACTTAGGGACGAACGAAGCCCCCGGCCAAAACATACCGCTGGGTAATCACTTCCGATTGTTAGGTAGCGCCACAACTACATTTTGTATATGGATGCGATGTCGTAGACGTCCGACATAGCTGTACTGTATTATACTTGTACTTACTACTTGTTACTTATTCTGGACTATACTATACTTACCGTATAGTGAATTAAAAAGTGCCGTACTTTCAAGGAAAATATTAAAAATGTTTTCATCTGGCAAGTGGCAACGTCTTTCGCCACAGCAGCATACCTAAGCATGACCAACTACCTTCGCAAGCGCGGAAAACGACAACAGTGGACCATACAGTAAGTACAAGCCCAGTCTGCATCAAACGTAGGTACCTACATATGTGTACAGTCGATATCCACAGTTGGTAACGATTCAGTTGGTTCGAGTGTACAACGCGTAAGTCGGTTTAGCGTAAATGCAAAGATTGTTCATGTCATGAATGGCTTTTGGTAATTTAGAACAGTTTAATCTCAACATAAAAACTAAAAACCACGAAAAAAGATACAAACAGTGACATTCACGGCGAACAGTAAAAGTGAAGTTTTACAAGGTAGACGCGTTATAGTTAAGTAGTGTTGCACTCTTTATATACCGGGTGTGGCCTGTAACACGGGCAAATAATTAAAACATAGAATGTACTCGTCAAACTGAATAACATTAGTTCAGCGACTCTTAAATTTGTTTTTTTTTTCTTTTTATTACACTAAAGTTTATTCCAAGAAGCAATGTAAAGCAAATGTTTCATATTTTTAGCGTGACACGCGACGTTAGTTGGGTTCTAGGATGGCGTATAATATGCATTGAACTTTATACGAGGGTCAAACTGAAAGTTCTTAGAAAATCAAAAACTGAGCAAACTAGCAAGTTATTAGTTTTATTATATCTTTTCAAAATAGTGTCCATTCACATCAATACACCGCTGCATCCGATGGAACCACTGAGAAAAGCACTTAGCCCAGTCGTCCTTAGGGGTCTCTTCGACGGCCTTTTGAAACGCACCCACTGCTTCCTCGGTGTTCATAAAAAGTTTTCCTCGAAGTTTTTCTTTTATTTTCGGGAATAAATAAAAATCGCAAGGTGCGAGGTCGGGGCTATACGGCGGGTGACCCAGTAATTCCACGTTTGACGTCACTAAATAGTCGATTGTTCGCCTGGCGGTGTGCGACGAGGCGTTGTCGTGGTGAAGAAGGATCCTACTTCGAGGTCGCTTCTCCCGAACTTTTTCCAATACAAGTGGCAAACAATTGTTAGTGTACCACTCTGCAGTAACTGTTTTTTGATCCTCTAAAGCAATTGTCGCATAGTGACCTGTCCTTCCGAAGAACGAGGCCACCATCTTTTTTCCCACGCTTCGACCTCTCTTCACTTTAGTTGGCAACTCCTCGAAAGGAAGCACCCATTGAGCAGACTGTCTCTTGGTTTCTGGATCATAACAGTAAACCCAGCTTTCGGCACCCGTAAGTATGTCGAAAACAGCATTTGAGTCACCTCCGTTAAATCTTTCAATCATTTCACGGCACCAATCAACCCGACGGAGTTTTTGGGCCTCGGTCAAATTATGAGGTATCCACCTCGCACAAAGCTTCCTGACCGCTAAATGTTCATGGAGGATTTTATGCACTTGACTCATACCGATGCCTAAGCTTGTCCGAATCTGCTGATACGTCACTCTTTTGTCAGTCTCTATCATACGCTGCACAACACTGATGTTATTTTCAGTCGTCGCCGTAGAAGGCCGTCCCTCACGCAGATCGTCGGTGAGATTAGTGCGACCACGTTTAAACTCATTAAACCAGTTGTAAATGGTCGCACGAGACGGAGCTTCATCATGAAAGGCCAATCGAAGTCTATCATAGCTTTCTTGTTGACTTAAATGACATCGAAAGTCATCAAAAAATCATTGCACGAAAATTTTCGCGAGTTAAATTCATGTTGACGTGACACAGACAATTTTCAATTTGCCGCCAAATCGTAAAACTAATGACAAATGAATGAAATACATACTCAATAATATTGGCAAAGAGTTCCATTTTCAAAATTTAAATTTACTTTTTTATTATATTGTTTACAAGTGGCCAGTTCTAAAAACTTTCAGTGTCGCCCTCGTATACATTGAATATACGATTAAAATGTTAATCAAGTAAAAATTAGAAAAAAAAAAAAAAAGTTAAATTTAAATTTAAATTAAGTGGGACCATGATAATCCAAATACCGGTAACCTATAGAACCTCTGTTTTTAATATTATCCCCAGTTCTGGGCTACACACTGTAGGTAAGAATTACCTAGTAAAATATTAAAAATAATCTTTAAGTTCTTTACTAAGGTTCTTTAACATTAACATGTGCTATCGCCATCTAGTGTCTACTATTAACAACGCAACAGACAGAGGCGTCTATCTGGTTGGCAAAAGAGTCTGCTTTGCTTTGCAAATAAGTGATTATTTTCTGATGTGATTACCTTATTTGGTGTTACTATTTTACCTAAGGGTTGTTACAACTACCTGTACTCAAGTAATAGTTGCCGTATATTATATAGGGATTGTAATTTTCATGTTAAGAATAATAAAATGGGTTAAGCGAAAGAAATAGTCCTCTTACGTGTCAAGTCAATGTCAAAAGATCGCGTGTCCGCGTCCGGTGGGTGCGAGCGTGTGTCAACACAGTTAACCTTTCGCATATATTTTTTTCAATTTATTATCCAATAATATGGGTAAAGTAAAGAAGCCAAGGCGTGCAAAAAACGCCCGGAAAACCGAGCTAGCAGATAACTCTGACACTGAAGAAAACTTAGCGATTGATTCTAAAGAGAATGTTATCCAAACAATCCTCGATCAGATACAGGTTAGAACTACAAGCAAATTTTTGGATTATTATGAAACTTTGTCATGCTTTTCTATTTGTAACGAATCAAGCGTATAATCGTCTAACTCAGGGGTCTTCAAACTTTTTGACTCGAGGGCTAAACTGCACTTGATGGAAATTCGTGCGGGCCAAGACCGGCTGGTCATGGAGACAATGCATTAGTTAAGTAGACTTAGGGGCTGTTTCACCATCCATTGATTGGTGTTAACTGACAATAAAATGTGATGCTGTCTATTTGTTTTGTTCGAATAGACAGAGATGGCATCACATTTAACTGTCAGTTAACACTAATCAATGGATGGCGAAACAGCCCCTTAGTCTTCAGGGGGTACCTAGATATGAGTAATGCATAACGATTTGCATATTGCAGTTATTCTTTCACTTTGAGTAATTTGGAATTTAAAACATTCAAACATAATTCGGCATATAACTGTGCATGTAAGAAATATTATCAAATTTTATTGTATTTCAGACTGCCAACGTAGAAGAAAAATACTGTGGTCTCCAAACCTTTGCTATGTTGATAGAGACTCCAGAAAATATAGAGTTGGTGATCAAAAAGGGTTTGATTAAAGTTGTGGCTCCCTTGTTGCTTGATGTGGCTAGTTCAGTCAGGAATGCGGCTGCAGGTTCATTGAGGAATTTATCTGCTGTTGGGATGGAGGCTTGTGAAGGACTGCTGGAACAAGATGTGATGACCCCACTTGTTTCTTATTTCCATGAGGTAAGTGTGGTAAAAAATACAAATACAGTCAAAACCGTTTATAGTACAGATCGATTTACAAGAGCTGGTACGAATGGATTGAACAAACAAAAGTAATATTACTTAGACATTTTTGTTGGAAAGTGATAGATGCATAACATTTTCATGGCCCATGAAAATTCTCTATTTCAAAAATTATGTTGATCCGTCACTCTTTTTCAACATGAAAAATGGACAAACAGACACACTTGTATTTATAATATTAACTAACAGCCTGCCCCAGCTTCCCCCGGGCAAAATAAAAAAAACCAGACAAGTGTAAGTCAGACTCAAATATTCATTTTATTTTAATATATTATTTATTTTTAAATTTGTTCTATTATCAATAGTTTCCACAGCACATGCGGGGAAAGATGTTTTATGGCAACTTTTTTGTCACTTTGAGTCATATTATTGAAGTTTTAGTATGGAACTCTTAATTTTATCTGGTAATAAATATAGCATATGGCACTTTGGTATAATTTAGCATTCTAATAGTGAAAGAATCTTTAAAATTGGTCTAGCAGTTTTTGAGTTAATTCGTATAAACATCCAAAAATACAAAAAATCCAAATCTTTCTTCTTTATAATGTTAGTATAGATATGGATATTGGATGTGATTCCTGGGAAAAAGACCCAACGTGATCTTATAGACCATTATAGATGACTCTTTATTTTTTTCTTTTTACTAGTTTATCCCTCATCCCATAGAATAATGGCTTGGTTTACAAAAGCACAAGCTTTAGACTTTGAATTTACAGTGTGATATCTTGTACTTACTTTCTCAAATGATCATTAAAAAGCAATTGTGTCAATATTGTCTTGGATGAATGTTATACATATTAATGTTTGTTCTTTTTTTCACAGCACACTGAAACATTTACTCCAGATCCTAGTTCAAAAAGTAAAGATGAGGATTTAGATACATTTATTCAGTGCATCAATTTATTATGGAATTTGTGTGAAAGTTCAGGTACTTGTATATAGTTCGTTTTTACTATATAGATATGTATTGCTATTATTTGATATATTATTAAATATTGAATACTAACTTTTGCTTGCAACTCTGTCTGCGAAAAATTAATTTATTGCTATCCTGCAGGAACTATACAATTTATACCCTTGTCATGGTCTCAAACTAAATACTAAATTTCATCTAAATCAGTTCAGCGGTGTAAGCATGAAGAGGTATTAAACAAAATGACTTCCACATTTATAATATTATTAAAGATAAGAATTTAAGTAATTAGTTTGTTTTATGAAAATAAATATAACTTACTAATCTAGTTAAATCATTAACAAGGCATTTGTAGATAGTTGTTGATTGAAGTTTTATTATTTTTGCAGATCTCGCCATCAAATACTTGGGGCAGTCAAGGATATTGGATATACTGCCCAGATACTTGGATTTGACAACATTTGGTGATGACATTGTCACTGCTGTTTTACAATGCCTGATTGTAGTTGTTGAAGATAATCCACCAGCCATGGAGAAAATAAAGTCAAATTCCGAGGGACAACTGCAAGTGCTACTATCATTAGAAAGCGATGAGCCTTCTATACTCTTAGTAAAAACTCTATCAGCTGGTGTCATTATAAACACATGTGGTGGAAATATATCAAGTCTTCCTGGTAATGTTATCAGTAAGATTATCTCAATTTTGGCTAAAACATTGTCTGTAGACCACAGACAAGCATGTAACCAGCTTTCTAGCAATGTACCTTTACCAGCTGGTGATGGTAAAGTGGCTGCTCCTAAAGGCAAGGCGGCACAGGTGTTGGAAAACCATATAAAATCAGTCTCGCAAATATTAGACGCTCAGCAGAGTTCAGTGGAAATTGTCGCGAATATTTGCTCTTGTGAAAGTTGTGAAGGTAAGTCCAACTTATTAGTTTAATGTAAAATAAAGATAGAGGGCAGCAGTTGAGACATTATTGACATTGTAATTGAAACTTCTAGATACACAAAATAAACTATCTAAATCCAATAAAGTTTCAAAAAGGGGTTGAGTCTAAACTTGATAGGATTCTCCATATCCAATTTATTTTCGGTTTTGTTTCCCTTTCACAATTTCTAGACATTTCATAGCCAATACCAAACATATGTATAACTAAAATATACCATCCTCCAGATTCAGAAATAATTTCTTATCCAAAATCATAAATATGTATGTATGATTGCAGATGCAGATGATTCCTTGAATGGAGAAGAATCATCAGATAGTGAAGAGATGGGTGATGATGAACCACCCTGCAATGGTGAAAGCTCAATACTAGCTGAAGATAAGCTACCTATTGAAGTATTGGAAGCTTTAATCACTCTCGATATCTTTGATAAAATTTGGACTAAAACTCAATTACCTGCAGAAAATGTGGTCATGATATTGAAAGAGTATGAAGGTTCATCATTAATTTACAAAAAGTAATTTCATTATTACTATTATCTACTTTAAAATATTTTTGAAATAACATGCAGATAGGTAATACTTATTTGTACTAATTTCAGGCTTCAAAATCTACAAACAAGATCTTTACTATGTGTCAACAACATGTTGGCAAGTTTACCTCTTGAGAATCTGGGTGGTGTAAATGGTGTTTACAAAATTTGGGTTGAAGCTGGAAAACTAGTTTTCAAGCAGAATTCTGATGCCATACTTCTGGAGTCAGCCACAGCTGTCATGAGAGCATCCTTAGATAAAATAAAGCTAAGAGAGAATGGCAGCACCAGTGGAACAGATCTATTCAGTGATTTGGCTGTGTCAGATTTAGAGGTAAATTATCTTTATTTGTATTTTTATTTTATGGATTGAATGGTAATTCCTATTGTTACAATGAATTAATTCCATTAAACTTTGTGTTGTAGATGATGTTTACGGGCATTAGAGAGTGCAATGTACCAGAAATAAGATCAAATCTCATCCGTATGATTGGATTACTGGCTCTTCTATTGGTAAATTCGTTAAATGAAACAACAGCAAATGTAATATGCACTATAACCGATTTCATACTAGATCAAGCCCATAAAGAAAATGAAGTGTGGGTCCTGGCTGAAGCTCTGGATACTATTATAGATTTGTATTCGGAAGACGAAACTGATGTGCTGGCAGCAAAACTAAACCTCGTAGATAAATTGTCTGCTTTAACACCTATAATGAAAAATAAGGTTTGTGTAATGCTTCATAAGGTTTAATTCTATCAAGTCACACCGTTTTCTTGATTTGACCATAAAATTAGGAGATTTAAGTCAATGTCTATATTTTATTTCAGGCGAGACAACAAAAGAAGCTACCAAAGGAATTCAGGGTACTTGTCAGTACAGTAATTTCCAATTTACCAAGATTTATTAAATATAAGAAAGGAAGGATAAGTAAGTTATAATACGCCAATACTTGATGAGTATGTGTAGGTACATTTTGTACAAATATATTATTATATTTTATGACTAAGCATAACTATATTATAAAAGTTAATGTAAATATCTCCCTTGTTTCTATTCAAATTACCTTGTCTTGTAGTACTTGTACTAATATAGGTAAACTAAGGTAAAAAAAATGAGTTTCCTCTATCAAAATAATAATTTATTAAACAACAAAGCCTTTGCAAATACAAACATCAATTTGCTTTAAAATGTAGTACCATTAAAAAGTAGTAGGATAAGTGTTCGAACTACCAAACTATAAACCATTACAATAACATAAATGTAGTTATAGGAAATAAAATTATCACATTGAAAATCTTACACTACGTTGATTTATTATATTATTTTAGATTATTTATTTATGGCATTTGTTCACACCACTCTGGTAACAGCAAGTGTTATTTTATCACTATTCAAACATATAAAAAAGTACGTATTTCCTAAGTTGAAACTACTTTCGAACAGAAATATAGGAATATTTAATAATTTAGAAATTTGAGATCCAAAACTAATAAAGGACATTGCACTATTGGCCTCTTGTCAATCTTAAGATGTGACTGCACGAGTTTGTGGCACAGTAAACGGCATTTCTGTTTATTTGAGAGGACTGGAGTGAATATTTTCAAGACGTGAGTCCAGGTGTTATTGGCACGATACTGCTTGATTACACACGTTGATCTTTTATTATAAAATGTTGCTTTTGCTGCCGGAACGAAAATAGATAAAGGTCATTGGAATTATGCACAAATCTTCTGCACTTAGTACATATTTTGGTGGAATCGCATCTGAATGTGACGGAATGAGGATGCAGCTTTTGTGGGTCATACTGGTATCGAAGTCCTAATCGTACGTGGCCATACGAGGGTCAAACTGAAAGTTCTTAGAAAATCAAAAACTGAGCAAACTAGCAAGTTATTAGTTTTATTATATCTTTTCAAAATAGTGTCCATTCACATCAATACACCGCTGCATCCGATGGAACCACTGAGAAAAGCACTTAGCCCACTCGTCCTTAGGGGTCTCTTCGACGGCCTTTTGAAACGCACCCACTGCTTCCTCGGTGTTCATAAAAAGTTTTCCTCGAAGTTTTTCTTTTGTTTTCGGGAATAAATAAAAATCGCAAGGTGCGAGGTCGGGGCTATACGGCGGGTGACCCAGTAATTCCACGTCTGACGTCACTAAATAGTCGATCGTTCGCCTGGCGGTGTGCGACGAGGCGTTGTCGTGGTGAAGAAGGATCCTACTTCGAGGTCGCTTCTCCCGAACTTTTTCCAATACAAGTGGCAAACAATTGTTAGTGTACCACTCTGCAGTAACTGTTTTTTGATCCTCTAAAACAATTGTCGCATAGTGACCTGTCCTTCCGAAGAACGAGGCCACCATCTTTTTTCCCACGCTTCGACCTCTCTTCACTTTAGTTGGCAACTCCTCGAAAGGAAACACCCATTGAGCAGACTGTCTCTTGGTTTCTGGATCATAACAGTAAACCCAGCTTTCGTCACCCGTAAGTATGTCGAAAACAGCATTTGAGTCACCTCCGTTAAATCTTTGAATCATTTCACGGCACCAATCAACCCGACGGAGTTTTTGGGCCTCGGTCAAATTATGAGGTATCCACCTCGCACAAAGCTTCCTGACCGCTAAATGTTCATGGAGGATTTTATGCACTTGACTCATACCGATGCCTAAGCTTGTCCGAATCTGCTGATACGTCACTCTTTTGTCAGTCTCTATCATACGCTGCACAACACTGATGTTATTTTCAGTCGTCGCCGTAGAAGGCCGTCCCTCACGCAGATCGTCGGTGAGATTAGTGCGACCACGTTTAAACTCATTAAACCAGTTGTAAATGGTCGCACGAGATGGGGCTTCATCATGAAAGGCCAATCGAAGTCTATCATAGCTTTCTTGTTGACTTAAATGACATCGAAAGTCATAAAAAATCATTGCACGAAAATTTTCGCGAGTTAAATTCATGTTGACGTGACGCAGACAATTTTCAATTTGCCGCCAAATCATAAAACAAATGACAAATGAATGAAATACATACTCAATAATATTGGCAAAGAGTTCCATTTTCAAAATTTAAACTTACTTTTTTATTATATTGTTTACAAGTGGCCAGTTCTAAAAACTTTCAGTGTCGCCCTCGTATTAATTGTTAAATCAACGAATGGGCGAGAAATAAACATTTCATTTCAAAGTAAGTGACTTCTCCCCTGTTCAACTTTCAGAGAGTCTTATTTGTAATTATTATGACATCTTTTTCAAGGAGTAATAAGGAGTATACATTAGACATTATGGTCCGGCGAATTGCCTCCGTAATGACTCCTTCTGGGCTTTGGTATTGGATTAGGAGGCGATGAGTTGTTATTATCAAATCTGCGCTTTATATCAATAACGGATAAGCGGGCTCCAGTTAATATTTCCTCATCTTCTATTAGAGCAGAGTTTAATTTACTGATCTCTCTTTCGAGTTCTCTTGTTGCTCTATCAATTTCGATGAACTCTTTTTCCGTACTTGAAATAGAATTATCAATGCTCTGTTTCCTTGCTGGTTCATCATACAGCTTACAAATAACTTTTTGTGGCTCTACATTGCCGTTTGGATCAATATCAGGCTTACTTTCATTCAGGTTGATGTCAAAAGCCACGTAAACTGGGTCCAGCGTGTTAGTGAGACTTTTGCTCCTTTTAGTGGAAAGCGAGTGAAAATCTTCTAAATTGCCTCTTCTAAGCCGAATGTCATCATCATTAACGCTAGAGTTCCTTCTATACTTGCTAATGTCAACTTTAGGGAATGAAACTTTACTAAGTATGTCACCTTCAGAGTCGGCGTTAGTCATCTTTGCATGCGTTGCATCATCTGTTCTCCTAACAACAACGTCATCAGAGTCTTCGTGTGTCAGTACAGGTTTTGTAACGGAGTCAGTGGTAGAATCTTGGGTAGTAGTTGCAATATTAATGCATTCTAAACTTGAATTAGTTATGTTTGTGTTTTCCGTTGTTGACACTTGTACAACGTCGGGAGGTTTTTCTGTGTTCGCATTTTTGTCCTTAACTTCTTCGTCTTCAACTATTTTAAGTTCGACATTGAGGTTCATTTCTTCTCCTTCCAAGTCGCGATCTTTCGTTTTCTCCTCATCCTCAGGTTTCTTGTCATCAGCTTCGCTAATGTTCAACGTTGAATTGGTACTGCTGATCTGTAATGCAGAAATGAGATTAGTGCAGTCCAATATTGACATTCGGCTTTACATTTTAGAATTCTATATTCACGTATTGAATTCACTTACTGAGACGTCAGCTGCGCCCTGTGGGGGCATTGGAGCTTTCTTTTTCTTGCGTCTGGAGGCTCGCACGGGCGGCACTGGTCCTTCGTCGAACGGGTTCGTGCTCTCCACACTTAGCCGGGACCCAGTGACATCGCTGCGAGCCATGCGCGGCGTTGCACTGAAATTTATTACGTGTCTCGATTAGAATAAAAAACTTCAAAAAAAAATTGATATTTTTCTTATAGATATTTAGTTTATTGACGCGAATTAAACAAAGCTCTACCGGCGCTCGAGGAAAGAACCCAATGAGATAGTAGAAATGCCTAGAGATTTGATGTTTTATTCCACAAAGTAGGGAGCATATTTGGTTTCTTACCTTAATGAATTGACTTCGTAGTTGCTAGGGCTTCGCAGACGCTCCTGGAAGCGTGATCGCGGGAGCGGCGTCACGGAGCCCCCGTAGATATAGCGGTCGGCACGCTCCGGCGAGCCCACTGTGCTTCGGGCCCCTGACATCGATGAATCTGTAATATTTATATATTGTTTGAGACATATCGTTTAGGTCACTTGTATAGTTTGTTAGTGTGGTCGTGTCGCACATTGCTGCAGATTACCCGTACAATTTATGAAGTTGTAATATAGATACCTACCTACTCCATAGTCACCCATATTTTGACACAAAGCGTGTTACCTAATAAGCGGTATATTAGCTTCATTTGTAACTATGCATCGACGACGTGGTAGTTATATTTTGACCGAAGTAGTTTCCATGGTCTGAAGATGGAACAGTTAAGCAGTCGTTCTAAAGAATGATGGGCCTTTTGGGTGGTACCAACAGGTCGATACGTCCAAAGTTAAATAATATGTAACTAGGTAGGTACTGTTAATGAATGTTAAGCCTTATAGCATTGCAAATAAATATGGCAATACATGAGTATGTTATGGTCTTAATTTTGATGAATTTAGGCTATGGCAATACTGTCACAAATGTCAAATGACTTTGATCTTGTTCATTTCCTCCGTCCGTGATATAAGCATGTAAACCGATTTGTCCTTTGTCTAATAACTGTTATGTAAAACTCCATCGCCTCATATCAAGTGTAATCAACTCAGTATTGTCCAGCTTCAATGTCCACCTAATACATAAAGCAATATCGTGATATCCTGGCCGTATTATTTCTCGCCTGCTGACGCTCCCTGCTCATCTGCACAACGCATGCCACTCTGCTACAGGTACCTCCTCACACACTACCTTAATGTGAAGTCGATAAAGTCGTGTACGTATAGGAACATATTTTTGTAACTTTGGCCGCATCAATATTTTTGTAGTTGCCTGAACCTGTACGTACCTGGCCAGCCATAGTTAAATTAAAAGCATTGATTGGTATATTAAGTATATAAAGTAGGTAATAAGGCGTGTAAGATTTTCCTTCTTAAGATAGGTACTCGGAACGTTATTACCCACTATTACTCCAATCTTGCAAATGTACCTACTAGTTCGGTCTTTTAGTACACTAGTACGGTCAGCATCAAAAGTAGCTATACACTTGTACTTTGTCGCTTTACAGGCACGTACGTAACGCCATGCAAAAGTGACAAATGTTTTAATGCGACAGAGTAACAAAATTATCCACTACTTTTGATGCTGACTGTGCCTATGCATTTTTCGCTCCCGTTCCTATAACCATTCCGTTTCTTTTTGCTCACTTGTTCTCACTCAAACCAAGTATATTCAATCGTTCAGGCGCTCGGTGGGTCGGCCAATCGGGGCTATTCGGAGTAGTTCGTACCTTCGTCAAGGAAATTAATTTACGTCCCAGGATAGAACCTTTCCATAGTAATTTTTGTCATGACTTCTTTAGCAGTTGTATGGAATCTCAATATGACATTAGTAGCACAAAGGTTCCACCCTGGGGAGTGATTTAATTTCCTTGACTGTACATGTAGGTACAAAGAGCAGGAAGCAGATGGGAATAGTTCATTCTATTTAGTACCTACTTGCGATCATATTACATGATATTATACCGGATAATTCACGTCTTAAATCGAGTTTAGCTCGACTGTTTCGGGCTAAATCGTAGCCCTTCCTCTTAGGAGCAACGCCACTCGACGGCTGCTGCAACACGCGCACATTTCAGTGTGTATTTCAGCCAAATACTGTTAAATACCTACCTACCGAGACCGCTGAAGTTCACTTGATGTAGTTAGGTAACTTGCGTTAAAGATATGCTACTTGCCAAGTTGTATGTACTCAGGATGACGACATTTTTAAGATAAGCGAAAGTACTAAGTAGGTACCTAATAACCTATTACATACTGGTCTTGCAGTACCTTATGATGCAAAGCATAAAATAATAATAATAAGTACTTACACTACATTCATACTACACTGAAACTAAAGCGCATACTTACATATTTTTGACTGTTTAAACTAAACACTGTGTTAGTTTCCTTGTCAATTAGGTTTTATTTAATGAAAAGGATCAAAAATGTTACGGGTGATGTTCTTTAGGCTTTATTCGTGCGAATTTATAGTTTATGCACATTGTCCATCTTACATTGCAAAGCACGTCGGAACACGATGGGGCTGTTATCCCCATTCACCTGGTGATTCAACTTGCCATCCTGAGAGGTAGATTTTTTCTTCTTGTCCTTTCTCATGAACGACCTCAAGGACCTGAAAAGAATAAGATATTTTTTTAGTTTTAGGTACATAAATAAAGGCTGACCAGATGCAGAATTATAAAAAACCTCGCCATATTGCGGAAAACCAATAGAACTAATTTCTTCAAATGTAATCTGTATATTGCTGTCAAAGTTTAACGTTGTTTACGCGTGGTATTTTAGTGTTATTTTGTGTTTTTGTTCGTTAAAATCAATGGTTAAAATGCCGAAGATTATCCATAGCTTTGGAAGGAAAATAATTCATAATGTATAAAAGTATTTGTCATAGAAAAAGTCTGAGGGATTAGAAAATATTCCTTTAAATAACATCACCGACATCGTTGTCAATATGACTGATAGGTATCGTATAGTAAGTGTAAAGAATGTTGCAATATAAAACGTGGAAGTGCTGCCCTCGCAACAGGTTTTTTATAAACCCCCTTGCAAAAAAAACGGGCACCTATGGTTTTTGTATTTTATGTGCATGAAAGCTTAATTTCTAAGCTTCAATGTCTAAAAATCTGAAAACCATAGGTGCCCGTTTTTTTTGCAAGGGGGTTTATTTCTGGTCACAAAAACAAGAAACACTCAGTTTCAGGTTTTACAGATGTTGCAGTTTCAGGTTACTTTGCGGAGGTCCAAATCAATGAACTACAATATTTTCTTGCTTCTCCGCCACCAAAATTTAGCGGAGATGCGGAGAAGCAAGGTAGGCAGAATATTGAAGTCCAAGAAACATTCAACAGAATTTCCCGTTTTGACGTTGCTGAACCATAAGTCAATGATTAACTGTTAAGTAACTGGCTTATTTTAAATTCTTCATTACATTATCACGTTACCCATATTTACGTTTACAAAAACAATATGCTATTATTATGGGCACCAGCACCAATTATAATATCTGACACAACAAAGCGTGCATGAATATCTGATACAACTCTATTTCTAGGGGCGGTAGAACGTGGCAGATATTAATGCAGGTACCTGCCAACGAAGTAAACATAGGTTAGCTAGCAATTTTGTACTTACAGGTATTGTATTGTAACTCTTTATTGTACATAAAACATGTGAAAAGTACAATTAACAAGAGAAAGAGACAAAGGCGAAATTATCCCTTAAAAGGAAGGGATCTCTTCCAGTTAACCTTTGAACGATTGAAAGGACAACAGATATAACCCATAAAAAAACACAAAAAAAAAGGAAATTATATTTAACGCAAATTCTTTTTGTATAATCTTTATCTTTATTTGTTTTACTTAAGTAAGTAGGTATTTGCAAAGTACCCGTGACATTGGGAGTCACGATTAGTGTCCCGATGCCCCAATCGCGTGGCGGATGTCTGTAGGCGCACCAACAGAGGTTTAGTGCACTTGATTCCACTTGAGCGGTCACAATTGTTCCGTGACGGACACCCACCTTACTGGGCCATTGCACTATATTGTATACCTACTTATATTGGCGTTTGAAAAAAAAAAGGTTTATTCAACTTCGCCTTGGAAGCGTTATTTTGTTCTTCCACGAAAGAGAAGAGCGAAATAAATAGGTAAAAGTCGGTTACTTTACGAGTTACGAGTACCTAAGCTATGTCTACAGTAAATTCTCTAAATCACTAGCTAGGAACATGATATGGATCAAACTAATATTCTGCTAGATGTCGTTGCTACTCGTATATCTTAGTAAAGTTGTTCACTTTCGAAGGGGGTGTAGCTAACTTGGGTTTGGTGTAAAGGTAAGAAAGGAAAGAATAACAAACATCCATCCATCCATCCATCCCACATACTTACTTATTTTTTACGCGACACTACCGTGTGTTTTACGCTGTCGGGGAAGTGTTTAATTTGTAGATGTTTAACTTCTCAAACTGTGTATTTTGGCACCAAATCCGTCATACTCGGTGTGCATACGATACGGCCACTTCACTATTTAACTGTCCATCTTCCCTCCATATCTCATGAAATATTCATCTCAGAGAAAAAATGAATAAAAACTTTTTTGTACAGTATTTTATATAGATTACTTATGTCTCATAATATTTTTTGCTGTGGGCCAGCATTTAAGTGTTATTTACGAAAAACCAAATAACCAATAAAGTTGGAAAACCCTGTCTTTATCACTTCAAAGTTCAATATCTCAAAAACGGCTGAACCGTTTTGGATCAAATATACCTAAGAATTACCGCTAGAAACCCTGATTTAAAATAAAAAAAAATGCATGCAAATCGGTCCACCCGTTTAAGAGCTACGATGCCACAGACAGACAGACACACATAGCGGTCAAACTTATAACACCCTTCTTTTTCCGTCGGTTAAAAAGGGGACCTTTACACCCCCTCCCCCTGTTAGCTTCACCCCCACCCATCAGTACTTTTAGTATGTGGTTTTAAACACGTGGTTTAACGGGAATTTTGTTAGACATTTCGTGTCATCAATCTATTTATAATAAAACCGTGCTAGTATTCAAGAACGTTACGAGCAGTTGAGTTGATTGCAGATTTAATCGACAGTGCACTGGGTTCTGTAAACAAATAGGACTGCAACAGCATGACATTAATAAATCTGCTAGGTCGTGAAGATAAATGTTGACCCGGTCTTGAACTGCAGCAACTTGTTACTGTGACTAATCATCATCATCATCATCATCAGCCGGAAGACGTCCACTGCTGGACAAAGGCCTCCCCCTTAGAACGCCATAATGAACGACAACTCGCCACTTGCATCCACCGGTTTCCCGCAACTCTCACGATATCGTCAGTCCACCTGGTGACTAATAACTGTAAATAAATGTACTCGTAAAGGATTGTTTCCACTTGAAAATTATAAGTTCACAATGTAGATTCAATATTTTCATGATTAAACTCAGTAAAATCGATTTCATTGAGAAGGTCACGAGAGCCAGAAAACTTAGACATTGCTACAAGACACAGATAAACAAAATAATTAACCCAATTTGTGAAATAACTTGCGTAGTGCCGAAAGGGTTGGCAGTTCAGCAATGCTGTAGACGGAACCACAGCACTAATTTTTAGCTGCAGCTAATATCAGTTACTTATACGTAGAGTCAAGGAAAATAAATCACTACCCAGGGTGGAAGCTCTGTGCTACTAATGTCATATTGACATTCCATACATCTGCTAAAGAAATCATGACAAAAATTATTATGAAAATTTTGTAAAAATTGAACCGACTACAAAAAATCATGTAAATATTTTTCTACCAGTCTGAAGTCGGTGCCTCAGCACAAGCAGCAGGAGTGGGCCTTTACTTTAGTCGTATACCTCACATACGCTCGTGATGACCGACTTCAGACTGGTAGAAAATTATTTTCATGGTTTTTTGTAGTCGGTTAAATTTTTTTTTTTTTTTTCACGCTTTTTGGTGTAAATATTCTAAGATACAATAGTTTAATATAAACTGCTGGTCACCTTTTACAAAAGATTGTTTTTTCCAATGCAGAGACGTTTATTGAGGAGTCCTGGTGCTTCACCTCACTACCCGTTCCATTTCACCATTATGCATTACGAATTAGGTACGATGAGTATAAATTACTTAGCAACTGTGTTAAAGTAATTGAAATTCATCCCGTGAAATACTTAATTGTTATTGAGTAGGTACTCGTAGTACCTAACTCCGATGGTCAACTGTCGTCTTCATCATGAGTTCCACTTTACCAAATGATGATTTTCAAAAGCAAATGCACGAGTTACTACTAAATATATCCAAATTACCATAGGTGTCCCTGTAATAATAGAAGAGTTCCCTCGATTTCCTTAGGATCCAGTCATCCTGATTTGGTGCTTATGGGACCTTCCTATACGAACGAAAATCAATTTTCAAATCGGTTTACAAATGACGGAGTTCTGAGGTTACAAACATAATTAAAAAAAATACAACCAAATTTATAACCTCCTCTTTTTTGAAGGCGGTTAAAAAGGTTTCACTCTGGGACGTAGATTAATTTCCTTGACTGTACCTATAACTGAAATGTACTTAATTGGGCAAACATTATCAATTTGGTGATTTAATTTCAATGACCAATAACGATTCGCGCTATTGGAAAAAAACCTGATAAATACGCTCAGAGTAGGTACGTACAGAGTTGTACCGAGTATACTTACTTACTTAAATACAATGCGAGCTAAGATTTGATTTCGGTATGAATTCGAGTATTTATTAGGTATGCCGATTTAATTTGCCGCGACCTACTTTAAATCGCAACTTTTTGTAATAATTATGATATCAATAATTGGTCAATGCTTTGCCTTCTAAGGAAGTCATTCATTGTAAGTAATAAATTAAATTCTTTTGGAAAGCTAACTTTTAAGTAAAAGCATTTTTACAAATATACCTAGTGCCATCCACGAAGACGCGTGATTTTATCAAAATTAGCCAAAATGACATTGAAATAAGAACCACGACACGCGTCATCGTGAATGACTCTACCTATATCTTTACTAACATTGCCGTACCTATCTCATTTGAAAGTTACTTCGAAATTTGGAATAATATTTTATGTAGTCCCAAGAGTAATTAAATAGCTGTAACTAGGTATCTGTTCAATATCTTTGTTTGTTTTATGAGACAAGAAGTTAAACTTACAACATTAGCTAGCCGCGTAGTCGTCTCGTCATCCTTGTTATGAATCATAACATTAATTTTAATACACACGGACCCGAATTGACATTATTTGCCATTGTGTGCATGAAGTGGGTAAGTCGTCCCACCTTGGGATTATTACTACGTATTGTTCAATAATCTTAGGAAGAGGTGTCTTATCTTGCTTGGCTTTATCACGCAAATGTTGCATGAAACAAACGCGGTGCGGTGAGGCAATTTTATTACATACTGCTGCATACAGGTACTCGTACTTAATTAGGTCTACGAAGCTCTTAAGTTAGATAGTCACCAGCACCAATATCTGACACAATACAGTACTATTATATATTCTGTGACAATACACAAAAAGCATGCATAAATACGACTACGACTCTATTTCTAAGGCCGATAGGGCGTGTCAGATATTTGAGCATGATCAGCCACAGGCACAGCGGTGCGGTAGATATTAATGTAGGTATCAGATCAACAACAAAAAACTGAAACTTTTCCTTTGGAAGTAAAAATAGAGATTTCGAAAATCATGACTGTGGTGTCATACACTTCTTTATATATATATCGCTTGCAATGAATGGACAAATTACTTAGTAGGTATCTAACAGCTGTGTAGAAATAGACTCTTTATTCTGGTCGCAAAGAAATGTTGCTTAGCTAAGATTAGCCTAGTTTATTTCATATTCATTCTTCCCTTCTAAAGTAGGTATTTATTTATATCTAATATGTATACATAAATGTTTCTCTTTCTTTATTTCTTTCCTTCTTTGTCTGAGTAACATCCTACCTAGATAATGTGGAAAATTATTATATAACCTGAGATTTTTAGGTTTACTGATCGTTAAAATTTTACGTCCGAGCTCATAAATTATATCAACCGAACCTAAGTCGATCGGCATGGCGCGCAAACAATTATAGAATTCACGTAATGTTACTTATTATTATCCTGTCCAGTCCAAATAATATGTATTATTGCATCTTAGAAATGAATTTACATGCGTTCGTGCTGGCTAATTTGCACATTGAACGCAGTTATAGTACCTAATGCCAACATGCAGCTAGTTTTTCGTAAGTATATCTTTACTTACCCGAATTTCACTTGCCATACGAACGTTTGCTATAAAATTAAATTATATAGAGCCGTGCTGTTTCAGGATTTTTAAAAATGTCATCTTATGGAATGCTGTTTGTTAGGTTAGTTTAATATGAACTCTAAAGAAAATACTATTTTGGAAATAATTTACTTCATGGCAAATGAAAATTACGGAAAACGATACATAATGGCATATGAAATTCGGGGAAACGATAGAGAACTCTAGTTTTTGATTAATTTTGAATTAAAAAGAAAGGACTGCTGATAAAGATAATTACCCACTGTTTCACCATCCATTGGTTAAATTTATTCGTCAAATAATATTAATTAATGGGTGGTGAAACAGCCCCTAAAAGTACAAAAGTAAAGTTGAAGTATGTATTAACGCTTATTTAGTGCTTTTTTTGGTGTGTGGTTGCCTACTATCCATAATAATACTTTAATCGAAATTATATACCAGTTATAATTCATCAAAGCTTTGCTTAGTTTGGGACTAGGTCAAATGGTGTCAATTGTCCTATGATATTTATTTATACCACCACCACCACCCAGACGCAGGCAAAAACAATTTAGATTAGAACATTGTAAATGTCATTTAGACGACTTCTCCCCTACATCGCTTGTAAGGTATGTATTTCACAATTTGTGTGCACTACATGACCTTCACAAGACTTGTGATAATGAAGCCACAACCGATGCCATTCTAACAACTAGCCTGGCCTTAGATGAGTACCTACTACATACTTACTTACTTAGGTATTTAATATATAAACGAGTTAAGCATATTTTATCAGAATTTCACTAACAGAATGACACAGTATTTATTATCACTTACGCTGAAGTCATTCTTTATAGAACAATCTAAACACTGTTTTAAGGGTAGGTAGGTATGTGACATACTGTTACTGGTCTAGAGTTGACTGTTAGCGAAGATTAATTGTCCCACACGATTAAGGCTGCTTGTAGACGTCCGTTGTTTTCACCGGACAACGGACCTTTTTTTGCCGGACATGCACCGGACACTTGTCCGGCGACGATGCCAACACTGCACAAGTGGCCTGGCGCACAAGCAGACAAGTGGCCTAACACTTCTGCGACTTTACTCTCTGTACTCCTATGGTAGTCTAACACGCCCGAAATAGGGTTCCGTAGCCATTACGAAAAAATTACGTAATATTTTTCTAAGGATTTCGTATTTTGTACGGAATATTCCAATAGTTTATGTATATTTTATACCTACTTTAGGCTGCTATTTACTAATTCTCAAAAAAAATTACCCGTTATAGTTTTCCTTAAAGTTTGATATAACATATAACTACTTAGGTACTATCATCTTGAATTTTTTCAAGTTTTTCCACCCACCGGTTTAGATTTTAGAGGGGGGGGGGACGCTCGATTTTAATGAAAATTTGCACTTTATAGTTGAATATTTTGCAAACAAATCACTGAATCGAAAAATCGTTTTAGCAACTCTCTAATGGTTTTAAAAGACGTATCCAACGATAACCCACATTACATAATGGGGGCTATCGCGAATGAATTTTCCGCTAGAGGCGCTAGTGTAGCGTGAGGTCAACGAAATGTCAAATCTCATAGTTTTTGGGTGAGCTACGCGGGTTTATTTATAATTAGAATAATTTTGTGAGTATTTTGCATTATCTGAAATTAATTATTGCAATTATGCGATAAGGGTCAATGAACGTCTGTAATTTGAGACAGTTTTGTCGTTCGAAAACTTTTGTCCTCCCTTTTTTCCGAACAAAACGGGATTATGCAATACTGTGGTTGCTCGATATGTTTATGGTACTGTTTTACGATGTATTAAATATGATTTTAATCTAAACTTTGTTTTCACGGCCGTTAAAACAGACTTTTAAAAACCTCACGCAACAGTGGCGCCAACTAGTGAGAGAAAAAACGATAGCCCTCATTGGATCAGAAAAAAAATCAACCCCACTTTACTTCTATGGGAGGTATTGTACTACTGTAAAAAAATTTTTTTTGTTAATAATCATAATCATAATCATTTATTAATTTGTCCAACATAGGTAACATTTATTTGGTCTTAAATTATGTTTTGAGTATCACGATGTGGTGCCTCAGGGCATACAAATACCTATTGCTTTATATGAAACCTATTTACTTTTTTTTTATTAATACATACTAAAAACAAACTATATATATATTTAAGGATATTCTAAAAATTCCCTGATGGAGTAGTACGCCTTTTCGGCCAAAAAAAAAAATTTAATTTTTTCTTAAATTCGTATATGTTGTCAATATCATGCATAGCCCTCGGTAATTTGTTATATATTTTGGGGGCCATTCCAAGCACGATCTTCTTAAGTAAAGCTGTTTTAGATTTCATGAAGCAAAGTTTGTGTCGAAGGCGTACACTATTATAATTCATAAATAAATCCATATTAGTTCTCACAAATACACAGATTTCGTATATGTACAGACATGGCAGTGTTAACATTTTGAGATTTTTAAAGTGTACCATTTTGTCGGCATAGTTTACATACTTATATATATCTACGTGCAAAATTACAGCTTTCTAGCATTGATAGTCCCTGAGCAAAGCCGCGGACGGACAGACACAGACATGGCGAAACTATAAGGGTTCCGTTTTTGCCATTTTGGCTACGTAACCCTAAAAAAAGCCTTTGACACACACACACACACACACACACACACACACACACACTAACATCCCGCATGTATTCCCAAATGGGGTAGGCAGAGCACACGAAACGTTACCGCTTCGGAGCGATTTTAGGTTTAAGGTTTGACAAAAACGGTAGAATAGTGACATGTTGCTAGCCTGCTTGGTATACCTTAACCTATATCCTTAGTAGCCTCTTACGACATCCACTGAAGACGTGGAGAGGTGTAATTCTAACCCGACCGACACCACCAGGGAAGTCTTTGTATGGGTAGTAATTACTTAATTGTGTTCCTAGGTACTAACAACAGCGCTGCCAAAAGTGAAAACGTTTAGCCAGATGGTATAGGCAAGTGGTAGAGTCAATTAAAGAAACGTGATGTAGGTACTTAAAAATTTCTTAGCGTTGGGTGCGTTGTTTGGTGCGCTACGTATACTTAATACTTTTCTTATGAAGTGTTCGGCAACCATCAGGGGGAAATGATGCGGTTTTTGGGTCCGTTTCACATACATTACTCTTATAATGCAATGAGAGGGCATGTGCCGTAGTTCCACATAGTCCAATGCGGATTGGGAACTTCACACACACCATTGAATTTCTTTGCAGGTGTGTGCAGGGTTCCTCCCTCCTATACTTACTTAGGTAGGTACTTTTATAATTTATGTTAGCTGCAATTTGTTTCTGTTTCAGCTTGGTAGAGCCGAATTTTGTTAGTTATCACTAACCTACTGTAGGTCAATGCTAGTCAAGCAAAGGACCAAATTGAAAACAAATCAATTCCGCTACAGCTACAGATAATTAATTTCATTTATCATCATTACGTCAATGGCGACTGGCGATAAAGTCAAGGGTGTGGAGCAAACAGCTCCATCACAGCGGCTCGTCGTAGAGGCACGTTGTTCATAAGATCAACATCATGATTCATGAGACAGGACTAGATACATATGAAAATACTTTCATTAAAACACCACTGAAATCGCTGTCATCCTGATTAGTGGAACTTGCCGGATCAACAATGCATTAAGCTCTAGGTAAATGACGAATCGTTGGATGAAGCGACTACACGGCTGCGCAATCGCATGAACTATATGAGTAGCCAGGTGGCGTAGCTAGCATGGGTAGCACCTGGGGCGGATATTGTAGGGGTCACCCCAAAACTCGAATGAAAAAAAAAACTTACTATGCAAGTAGGAACCTAAATATGTATTAAGTAGGTACAACAAGTGAACTTATCTCTCATTGGATTCTCTACCAGTCAACCTTTGAGTAGAACAGGGGAGC
Organism: Choristoneura rosaceana; assembly: GCA_037349165.1. Lineage (NCBI taxonomy): Eukaryota > Metazoa > Arthropoda > Insecta > Lepidoptera > Tortricidae > Choristoneura > Choristoneura rosaceana. Next base: position 9,922,977 of record JAZBNJ010000026.1, read on the forward strand.
AATCAGTACAAATAAACAAAGATTGCGTGCAAGAAAAAGCCTTTGTCTTATGAGTTGTTGGTAGACATTCGGTTTTTATGTTGACGTTTTCATCATATTCAATTTGTACCCGTAGTGTGTTGAAACTTTTAGATGTGTTCTTGATAATTAAATAGGTAACTTATGATATGAACAGGAAATAGAAAAGATATCTTCAATTCTAACTTGAACTAAAGTAGTAATAAAGTAAAGTCTGTGTAAGCATAACAAATGGATGTATTGAGGAGGCTTCAGTCGCCTCATTGTTTCGCAACAATAACGTAAGAATACTTTAATATATGCAAATGCATAAATAAAACGAGTGCCTGTGTATGTAGCTGTGAAATGATGCACGCTCATATTGTTTGTAAATAGGTATTGGCCGTGTGGTCATGGCAGTTGCATGACTTGTGAACTTTTTGATCCATCGTTTCTGTGAATTTGCCAACTTTTAACTTTGGACATAAAACTACCGTGAGACTCACTCATCTTGAATATATTTTTCCGGATAACTCACGTCTTAAATAGAGTTTAGCTCGATACGTTTCGGGCTAATCCGTAGCCCTTCTTCCTCGGAGCACCGCGACTCGGCGGCTGCTGCAACACGCGCACTGCGCGCCGCCGCTCTGCTCGCGCGACTACCCGACGAAACTGACACCGGCACACAACTACCCGCGTTTCCATCATCATTTTAACTTTTAACTTTTGTTTTGCTATGCGAGAAAAGCTCATCTTCAGAGCAGCACAACCTCTGCCCTCTGCTCTGCTGCTGCTGTCTTGTTGCTCTGAAGATGAGCTCTTGGTTGAGTTCGAAATGCGTCAGTATAGTGTGGTGGTGATGGTGATAGATGGGTTTGTGTGATTTGTGTGTTCTTACAGTGTGGAGGTGGAAGAACTGCGTAAACACGCATATCTTACATAAACGTAGCCAAAAAATACTAATATGGTCGCGGGTGAGCAAAGAAATTATTTTAGTTCATTGATATGGAGATCCGCAAAGTAATGATGACTGATTTAATAAATCATATTTTGTGCGTCTTAAATTAATTTAAACAAAATAAAATCCATACTAATATTATAAATGCGAAAGTAACTTTGTCTGTCTGTCTGTCTGTCTGTTACGCTTTCACGCCAAAACCGCTGAACCGATTTGGATGAAATTTGGTACAGAGATAGAATAGACCTTGGGAAAGGACATAGGCTATCTTTTATCCCGAAAAAGAGGCTTTAAGGGGTTAAAATAGGGGGTGAAAGTTTATATGGTGGAAGTTCGTCGCTGTCGAAGATAAAACTATGAAACTTGGCATTTAGGCATTTAATATACTATCCATATCCGTACTAATATTATAAATGTCAAAGTGTGTTTGTATGTTTGTCCGTCTTTCACGCCGTAACGGAGCGACGGATCGACGTGATTTTTGGCATGTAGATAGTTTACGGGCCCGAGAGTGATATAGGCTACTTTTTATCCCGGAAAAATGCACAGATCCCGAGGGAACAGCGCGCGATAACCGAATACCACGAGGGCGGAGCCGCGGGCAAAAGCTAGTAATAGATAAAACAGTCCAACAGGTTAACTGCAAATAGGTAGGTAAAAGCATGTAAAAGGTAGGTTGGTATGATTTGTTTTTATTATAAGATCATAGGTAAACCCGGCTTCGATGCGTTTGGATGCGAGCCAACGCACGTCTCTACGCTAAAACATGATTACTTTGTTTGATGTACGGCTTAAACTGAAATATTCAAGTAGATATGTTTTAATTGGTTAAAATAATGCTCTTTGTCTATATGAGTATAAAGTATCATGAGTATAAAGAGTAAAAGGCTTAATAAAAAGAATATCCAATCATTTGTCCCGAACGCCGACACTTATTTATAAGAGGATTCCACGAAGATGAAACCTTGTATCCATATAGTCCCGGTTGAAATTTTTGTTCTTTTAACAAGGAGGGTCGCAAATGTTTATCATACTTAAATATAAATAAATAAATACTTAAATACGTATTAAACATCCAAGACCCGAGAACAAACATTCGTATTATTCATACAAATGTCTGCCCCGGCCGGGATTCGAACCCGGGACGTCAAGCTTCGTAGTCAGGTTCTCTAACCTCTTAGCCATCCGGTCGTCGAGATAGATATGTAGACAGCCTTGCTGGCCTTGATATTTCGCGTCTGACGCTTTCCAACACTCTAATGGTCTGAAACTGCAAGTTGCTTCAGATTTAAATCGCATGACTGAAGTTAACAGTTAAATAGAAATATACGGTCGCGCGCGAGTGACCCTAGGACTAAAACGCACTCCTCGGTCGCTCAACTCTCTTTGAGATCAAGATTCGATAAACATCATAAAATAAAGCAATTACACAAATTAATTTCTAGTCTCCCGTTATATTATTTAATTGTATACCTATTGTTGCTAAAAATACCAAAACTAATGGATTCGAATACCTGCCTACACAATTACACATACCTATTTAATTTTTTTTTTGGTCTCAAGGGCAAACCATTTTAACTTTTTAAATCAGAAATGTTATCACTTTGTGCATGATTTTAAACAACAAATATTTATTGTTTCATAAGATAGATAGATAGATCTATTTATTAATTATTGAAAATTAAGTACATTACATTCCATACAACATGTTAATGTCAAAATATAAAGAATTCACAAAAAGATCGTCAAAAGTAAAAATAAAGCATAAATTAGTCAAGTAGGTATTTATGAGAAGAATGCTTAACCAAAACGGTTTAAATTGGTTAGTATAGGCGAAAATCGTAGAGACACTTTTAGAGAAAATAAAGATTACTCACCTTAGTTATAAAAGTCTGATTCACATTTGCTCTGAATTTTAAGTGGGCCGATGCGATGCACGAAATCGCACGCGACCGTAATACCCACTACTATTTTTTTTTAATCGTTAGTTGGTTGGTACTAATTAATAATTTAAGCTATCGTCTAAAGACGTTTGCAGGAAAGGACCACGGAATTATGAGACTATTCCGTGGAAAGCACAATGTTTTATAAACCTAGGAACTATTTAAAACTAAGATTAATATTGGTTTTACGGTTATAAAACCGATCACTCAAGACGTGCTGTCACCCTCCTCCAGGCATCAAAAGCTATTAGAGTTCAATTTCAATGAGTGTCATATTAATAGGTAAATATTAAGTAGATAGGTACATATATATTTAGGCCCCAGTGCCACCATTCTCAGTCAATATCCTGTTATTTTATGTGACAGATGTCTATGATCTCGTCTCTATTTAATCGAACAAAAAAAATTTTATAACAAAAAATTGAACCGACTACAAAAAAACATGAAAATAATTTTCTACCAGTCTGAAGAGGGAACTATGGCCCAAGCCCTCTCATTCTGAGTGGAGGCCTGTGCCCAGCAGTGGGACGTATATAGGCTGGGACGAAACTGAAGTCGGTGCCTCAGCACGAGCCAGCAGGAGTGGACCTATAGTCGTCTTCTTCACCTACATACCTTATACATACCCATATACATACCCATACTTTATATATTAGACTTCAATCACTCCTGCTGTCTCGTACTGAGGCACCGACTTCAGTTTCGTCCCAGCCTATATACGTCCCACTGCTGGGCACAGGCCTCCACTCAGAATGAGAGGGCTTGGGCCATAGTTCCCTCTTCAGACTGGTAGAAAATTATTTTCATGTTTTTTTGTAGTCGGTTCAATTTTTTGTTATAAAATTTTTTTTTCACGCTTTTTAGTGTTAGTAATCTAAAATACAATAGCTTAATGTCAACTGCTTGACACCTTTTACGAAAGATTGCTTTTTCTGATGCAGAGACGTTCATTATTGAGGAGTCCTGGTGCTTCACCACCCATTCCATTTTACCATATGCATTACGACGAGCATAAATTGCTTATCAACTGTGTTAAAGTAATTGAAATTCAACCCGTGAAGTACTTGTTATTGAGTAGTAGCTCTGTTGGTCAAATGTGGTCTTCATCATCAGTTCCACTTCACCAAATTATGATTTTCAAGAGCAAATGCACGAATTACTGCAAAATATATCCAAATTACCACAGGTGTCCCTACAACATTTGAAGAGTTCCCTCGATTTCCTTAGGATCCAATCATCAGATCCTGATTTGGTGCTTATGGGACCTAATTGAAAGCATTCCTAGACGATCGCAAAAAAAAAATTTGAAATCGGTTCACAAACGACGGAGTTCTGAGGTAACAAACATAAAAAAAAATAAAAAAAAAAAAAAAAAAAAACATACATCCGAATTGATAACCTCCTCCTTTTTTTGAAGTCGGTTAAAAATGTATATACATAGACGGCATCAAAAATATCTGCAAATAATAGGATCTTAACAAAAAGTGGTGTAACAGGGCCTAAACCAACTTTTAATTAGGCAGTTTATTAAACTCCAGTTGATTAATTACTTCTTGCTATCTATAAAAATAAGCAAATTAAAATACTAACTAAAATATCGTTATCAAAAAATATCACACAGCACCGACCTACCAGTTAAAGCAAAAACTGAAACAAATTAGGTTGACTATTTAGATTAGAAAGATTCCATAAGCAATTAATGATATTTGTTGTAATTGGAAATTTCTCATGTCCGATCAGACCTCATTGTATCTCATTAATTAAATATCCTTTTGTTGTTGCTTCCTTTGTCATCAACATACAATCAAATGTAACTTACCTACACTAAATGAAATTACGATCACGAGTGGTGACGGAATGACTTAAGTCCTATAAATAAATAGTCACAATGCATGCACAGACCCTAACGACCTAGTAGGTATGTGTTGTCACACTGAATTTAATATTTAAAATAAGTTTAATTATCATTGACACCCAGAATGGAAATTAATAAAATATTTGCCAAAAATGATGGTTATCCTACCTGACATGAAGATAAAGGATGGTAACACGGTTCTTGTACCGCAGTACCTAATATTGTATACGAGTATGCGAGTTACACTCACACTTTAAAAGTTTTTAATTACATAATTATAAACTATCTACCTACATAATGCTCACGATCTTTCTGAGCTTAATTTTACAGTTAAAAAGAGGGTTTTTAATATTACGTTTTTAGCTATATTTGTTTTTGAATGTCTGGTACCGCGCGTTTAATGATCCTTCGAACCGGATGCCGGATTTTTATATGTGGCGTTATCAGCGTGAAGGGACCTTACTGTCGGTATTGAGTTATTAGTGTCCTCATAATCTACATACATTAAGCTATCGAACCATGTAAAAAACATGCGTATATGTCTAATAGTTTTTTTTTTTTAAATTGTTAAAACCCAAAAGTCGTAAAAGGTGATTATGAGAAAATTGAATTCAAACTTCTACACCCAAAAAAAGTATGTTATTGTAGGAGGTTACATAGATAGCATGTTATTTGATGAATAGACTATATGGTCTTTTAGAATTGATGTACAATTCTATAATTGCATACCTGTATTCCTGTTATTTACCACGCCAAAGTGAACAAAGTAATGAAAGTGCGGTAGATGGGTTTTTGCTAAATATTACATTTATAGTATGTTTTTCATTGGATTTTATAGGAGAAGGATATAATTCGAATAATTCGTAACTAAATAAAAATAACTCTGATATAAATCAACATTGTTTATTATAAAAAAAAATCAATTTTAACAAAAATAACTTTTTAGTTTTCTAATTACTTAATCAGTCAAAATCAACAAAAATATATATTCACTACGCTAAAGCATAGCCAAATGAGATCAAACATACAAACTTCTACTTAAAAAGTACCTTTTTTCAGTCTCAAAATTCAAGTTAAAGTTTAGTAAAAAGCTGGTACAATCACTACACGTTTTTTAAAAGGGACCTTATCGTCGGTAATAAAACATTTAGTGATATCATATGAAAACAAGTATAAAACTTTTGATGAAATTAGATAATATTAATTTTAGATCACTTTAGAAACTAAACTTATACTAAAAACCTGTAAATTGTCTCCGTTAACATTAAAGTATGCACTTATTTAAAAAGGGACCTTATTGTCGGATGTAAAATTTTTAGTAACAAAGTTAAAACAAGGATTCAAAAATAAGATAAATGTTGTAGTTCTAACTATTAATTATAATTTGTCTCTCTGTTTAAAGAATCTTACTAATAATATAATTATAAATCAACGAGCTGTAAACCTCTAAAGATACAAATTGGGGTAAATGTCTTCATAACTGAACTCATCATACAATGCGTCAATTTATGGGTGGCCAGTTTTTGAAAATGTACCTATCTTACTGCAATGAAATTAGGCAAATACACTCGAGAGCAAAACTTTCGGGTCACTATAATAAGTTGTAATATTTCGAAAAGTAATGCACCTAGCTGAGTAAAATAAATTTGATTCTCAGACGAATCAAAGTTTATGCTGTATCAACACGACGGAAGGGTGAAGGTGTACAGAAGGCCAGGAGAACGATTCATGCAAGCCTGCATTGCAGAAAAGGTTGCGTACGGTGGCGGTTCGGTACTCGTGTGGGCTGGGATTTCTGCAGAAAGCCGAACAGAGCTAGTACTGATCGAAAACGGTACTCTAAATGGCGTAAGATACGTGGAAGAAATCCTTAATGAACACGTCGGTCCATTTATGGCAGGACTCGGTGAAAATGCTATTTTCATGCATGACAATGCCCGTCCCCATACTGCTCGTGTAGTACAAGACTACCTGAACGATGTCGGTATTCGCCAGGTATCAGCAGGTACCCACTAACACTTTCCGCACGTAAATACAAACACCAGTTCGAGCAGCAACTGACGAACGAAACGAATTGTGCACGCGGGTGCGCAGCGAGTGAGCGAGTGGGCAGAGCCGATACCCGAGTCAGAAAGAGACAGCAAATCCTTTGATACGCGCCGCCGCGTCGCGTGCCCCGCCGACAAGTACCGTCATGTCTTCAAAAACCGATTCAGCTCACACAGAAAGCATACGACAGACACACCGACAGTTAGGTCCCTTTCTCACTAAACTTTGAAGGATATTTCTAACCCATAAAAATCAATTTAAAAACCTGTGTCTTTGTCAAATTACAATTTAGAGACTGCTTATTATAATGGAGTAAAAAAAGAAAATATGTTTTTTTTCGACATTTTACTTTAAAGGTGATTATCTCGGAAACTAGAACCGACAATAAGGTCCCTTTTCATAGATAACGTCACATATGTTCATAATGAAGAGTTAACTCTTAGGTTAGATAGGCGTTCGCGCTTATTCGGTGTATGGAGAGAAAATTAATTCTATTTTTCAATATAGTTATTGTTACCTATAAAATTCACCTATTGGTTATAACAATTCAAATCTATATTAAGATTTGAAGTTCTTAACTGAATTCTATTTTTACGAGTATCTTACAAAACGTTGGAATAGTTATAAAATTCTTAAGCGAGTATAGATTACCGGAACAATGAGTTAATGTCCATAACCTATATAAGTTTGTATTTAACAAAAGTAAAGGGAAGTTTTGCGTCACAAATGGTTTTCGCAATCATTTTATTGTTCGCTTGCTAATGAATTACCTACCGTGCTACTGGTCGAGCCAAATCAATTTTAGAATCTGAGTACTAATCTTACACAATAGCAAAAAACAAACGATTAAGTAAATTGTCTGTAATTTAACGCCTTCTGTTCTGAACTCATAGGACACTAGACTAGTGTTTATCGCGAACAAAACATTCATCTCTTATGATCTCTTTCGCACACACTACACAACACCCGGGTGAGTAAGGAACATCATCTGGTGACAAAATCTAGCTCTGATACCTAATTATAATATCTACTTGTTATTTTTTTTTTATGTATTTACAGTGCCGGACTAAGCCCGTCAGAGGCCCGGGGCGGCAAAGCTGAATGAAGACCCAAGCTTTAAAAAAATGCAGTTAAAAAAACTTAGGTACTAAGCACATTTTTAGTCTTGTAGGATTTGGTCAGGGGAACGCGGAGGCATTTGGGGGCCCCCCAAGACCGGACGCCCGGGGCGGGCCGCCCCTTCCGCCCCCCTGTTAGTCCGTCACTGTGAATTTATACAATAAATAAAATAAAAATTCACAATAAAAGTAGTTCCGGAAGCGAACTAAAACCGAACACGGTTTATCTGTCGCTCTGCTTCGCTTAATACTAAACTGCATTTATAGGTATAAATAGATACCTAGGTATTCATAATTTATTATGCCATAAAAAAGTCAATTCTAATGTTTATTTATTTGCAGTATCTACGTGTAATATAAATTAGGTAAGTATAAACAAGGATAAGTAGAGACAAAAAAATAAATACCTCTACCTAAGTTCTTAGGAGTTTCTCCTTGAGTTGAGGAAAAGACAAGAATTTACAGTTGGTGCAGTAGTACCTACCCACTTATACTTGGAAATTGAAACGTAAGTAATAATAACAGTACAGCTCATTCAATTGGTTTTATGATAAGAATCAGATTGTTCCATTTAATTCAGAAGTAGTGGAAAAGTATGTTAACTATATTTCAGCTTTCAGCTGTGTCATAAAATAAACAAGGTGAATTGAGGGAGTCCCCGAAACGACTGGTTCCCTAGCTGGACTTCAACACAATGAGTAGGTAGTAGGCTGGTACGCACTCGAGTAGTAGATGACTTCTATGTACGTAACTATTTATTTCCAATCAACATTGTACACAATTGTAGAGTTAATGTATGTTTCAAACTTAGTAGGTCAAGGACAAGGTTAGACAATAATAACAGAAGTCAAAGAAATCCTTAAATAATTCGAATTCGAAGGGTCCTTTTAACTAGGTAGGTACCTATTGTTGATATACATATTCTCAAAAACGAGCAAACTTTTGTGGGCCACGGCGTCAACGGCAAAGATTTTTATTTCGATTTGGTATCACAGCGAATACATATAGGTTGTGCCAACACTTGACGTCACTCTTACATGACTATAGCACAGGTGTTTATAGTGTTCCAAATTCATTTCAAGTACGTAACTTGTAATAGACTAAAAAACTTACCATGAATTTTTCAAGTCCTTAATCCCTGAAAAACTGATGCTGTTTGTCCTATTCAGCTTCTTGCCGATAGTCCAGAACCTGATCTTATTGTGGTTATCCTCCTCGTGAAAAGGATTCAGGTGTTCCGGGTAATCCTGAATGGAGTAAGTCTTCCGAGGACCCGTAGTCGTAGCCATGATTGAATCACGAAATCGTCGTTTTACATAATACACAAAAGTGTCGAGCACTCGGATCTTTATCTGTTATCACACTGGGGAATTATCACGTTGATAGCGCGTTGTATCGTTTTATCGCTGCGAGATAATTGCGATGGTTGGTTTGTTTACGGTCGCGGCGAGGCAGAGCGCGGCGCGGGTCGGACGTCGCGGCGCTCGGCGTCGCGGGCGGAGGCACACTACCACGCTCACCACGTTACCGTACTGCCACCAGTGACGGCCGCTATCACATGCCGCTTCGTCATTTCGCTAGCCGCAGCCGCAACGCGCTTTCACGGCATTCGCGTTGCGCGCCGATACCACACACACAGGAACGTCTTTCACCTATTAGAGGCCCTGGGCACAGCATGCTGCATTCGGTAAGCCTGATTTTCAGGAGAGAGTGGAGTAGCTCTCGGTTATCGTTTGGTAATGGAGTAGGGACTAGGGGGGGCGACTGCATCGCGGAGCCCTGGGCACGTGCCCAGTTTGCCCAGTGGGGAAGAGGGGCCTGCACACACACTTTACTACTGTAACTTTATTTTAATGGCGCTGAATCTAAAATGTACAATTTACCTATTTATCATTAAGTAGTAAAGAATGTGATTTACAAAACATACAAAGCAATGGAAGTTTTCGTACCTACCACCATTTCAATTATGTGGTAGAGGCCGGCCGGCCGGGAGCTGTATACTGTAAACATGAACTGTATCTACCTAATATCTGTATTAGTATTTATATTGAATTCCTAATTACCATATCGTATCATCTTACGTTATAAAGTAAGTAGGCACTTACGTTAATGAAGTTGCATCGCATACTAACCAATTGCTAACTGAGGTCGTTATTTGAGAACATAGTTTCACTCGTAGGAAACCTGGTATCGTATAACTCGTCTATTTCCAACGTTGATGCGACATTATATTCACGGTAAACAAACGCTGAGTTTTACTATCAACTAGCTGCCTATATCTGCATGCTGATGTGAAAATGACGTCATTCTGCATGACTCGGTAGCGTCACCCAGGGAGGCGAAGGTCGAGTAAACTTTGGAAAATTTACCTTGAAGGTGATGTTATAAGTGACAAATTGATCATTTTAGGTGGGTGACTACTTATTTGGCAGATACCTGTTTAACAGATACCAAGTTAACACAATTGCAGTTTGTAGATAAAGACGCAGACACTATAGGTACCTACCTAGTCAATATAATATCAGCATATCGACCAATAACACGTGTAGGGCACCTACGTTAAACTTTATAGGAAAACAGGGCGCCCACGGCACGCTATGTCATTCATGAATCTTGGATCACGCCACGGCTACACGAACAACGAAAAATACACCACACAAATGGAATACACGCCTTGGTTCTATCGATTTTTCTACAAGCGCGGTCTTAATAAGGGCAGTTTACTAGCCACGGGAATATGGTAGCATTCATATATAAATAACTGAAAAGTTAAAAATATAAGCCTTCTCCTTTTCTTCTATTTAACCATAATCTAGATACTAGTTTGAAGTTGGTGCCTCAGCACTAGCCATAAGGAGTGGTAGAAGCCCATCAGGTAGACGACTATAGGTCCACTTAAATGGGATCACCCTCGGGGTATACATACGCTTTCCATTAAAAAAAGAATTATCAAAATCGGACTACTCTGTAAAAAATTATGCGTTGCCATGCCATACAAAATTTATACAGGGTGGAAAGAGTCAATGGGCACTGGAGGGCAACTACCTTAAATCCTTTAGTTAGCTGACTGTACTGAAAGGAAAAATTCCTCTATTTTTAAAATTGAACAAACCTGCATTCAAAGATCTTCTAAACTTCTCTTGTCTCAGTCGGGAATAGAAACAACTAAAAAATAAAAACTCGTTGCTTATTTTGAACATGAAACTACCGTGAGACTCACTCATGTTATCTTTGGATGTTAGAGAGATAAGAAAATTATAACGTAAGTATCATTTACTTGTTACAATTAATTAATTATAGCAATTAATTATTAACGCATGATAGTTAATATGTTATATAAATAAATAAAAAATAAAAAATTGTAATGAACAGTCCTAGGTAATGTTAAAAATATTCTATTTCATTCGAGATACGTACAACAGATGAGTGTCTTTACACTGTTTACATGCTGTTTACTTACAATGTTTATTAGATAAATTCTATCCTGAACAATAATTCTATCGCTTTGTATAATAAAATACTTAGCGCGTTTTTTTATATTTTACTTCGATTCCCGGGTGAGACAAGCGAAGTTTAGAAGATCTTTGAATGCAGTTTTATTTCATTTTAAAAATAGAGGAATGTTTCCTTTCAGTACAAGTAGCTAACTAAATGATTTAAAAGGTAGTTCTTGTTGGAAATATAGGATCATAAGCATGATTGTCTGTTTTAACAGTGTCTCAAATGTCGTAAGTGACATTCAGTAGAGTATCTGTCAAATTTTATTTTCTTTATTAATTTGGCACTTCGCTTCCGCCCTTCCCTTATGGACGCTGCTCGCTATCGTACCTCCTACGTTTACGTGTATTGATAAATCCATTTAGATCTCTAAGTATATAAGTAAATTCACAGTGTACTATATGCTGAGACATATTATAGCGGTGAATACAAAAGTGTGGAGTTTAATTTCAATCCAATCAAGAAATCCTGTTGGCAATAACTTCCATCCACTGCACTGGTCCAGGACTCTAACAGGTTTTGGTCCCAGACCGCTATTACATTATGCCACAGGATGAGATTGAAGGTTCGCAAGAGCCCTCGCGGGCCTTGCCGCCAACTTCATCGCCGAATCAAGTTTCGTTCTCGACCTCCGGTTACCACGTGGAGAAACTCGATGGCCATACTAATTTCACCGCTTGGAAATTCAATATGAAGAATCTTCTCATCATCGAAAGCCTATGGAAATGCGTGACCGGTGAGGATGTGGATCCTGCGCGTGACGAGCGCGCTTTGGCCCGAATTTGCCTATCGGTAAAATCCACGTGTCACCAGTATGTATCAAAAGCGAAGACCAGCAAAGAAGCTTGGACGAGCCTTGCTCAAGTGTTTGAAAATTCTGGCTTGGCAAGAAAAGTTATGCTGCTCAGAAAACTTCATAGGATCGAGTTGGCAGCCTACAGTTCTATGTCAGAATACATCGAGGCCACCATGATGCTAGTCCAGCAGTTGGCGGATATAAATAAAGTAATAGAAGATGAGGAGGTTGCGGAAATTCTATTGTCAGGATTACCGAAAGAGTACGAGGCGCTTGTATCCAATCTTGAGACAGTCTGTATGACTACAACTTTATCTAGCGAAGTAGTTCGCTCTCGACTTCTTCAAGAGGAAACCCGTAAGAACGGTGACTCTCATCAGCACGGGGAAACCGCATTTATTTCAAAGAAAAATGAAAAGTCAAGAAATGTCAAGAAGTGTACATTCTGCGGCAAGCTAGGTCACACGAAAAACCGCTGTTTTCGCCTGAAGAAGAAGAGGAATGAAGAAGGGGCATCGTCTCCTGGCCAGGGCCTGCTTGCTTCAGCATTCCTAGCGACGAGTGGTGACTGGTTCATTGACAGCGGCTGCAGTCAACATATGTGCAACACAAAATCGGTGTTTTCTAGTTTTGAAGTAAGTCAAAGTAATGTCATGATAGCTAATAACAGTAAATTAAATTGCATAGGCTCTGGTACAGTAAAATTAAAAATAGGTAATTTAATTTTAACATTGACCAATGTTTTATTAGTGCCAGAACTTTCTGCCAATCTTTTGTCTGTTAGTTGTCTTGTCTCTGAAGGATACAAAGTAATTTTCTCAAACAGCAGCTGTCTCATTTGTTTAAATAAAGGTGAGGAAACTTATGGCAAACCAGTCTGTACTGTACCTAGCAATAAAGGTTTATATAGGTTAAAAACCTTGAGTGACTCATCGTGTGCAGTGGCGCATTCTTCGGCTATCTTGCCAACGCAAGATGCACAGAGTGCAAACTTAGCTGAGGTACCAGTCGATATTTGGCACAGGAGGCTAGGCCATTTAGGTATGTCCGGCATGTTAGCTCTTAAGAATGGTATGGCATGCGGTATTTTGTTTCAGGAATCTTCACCAGACTGCCTCAACAAATGTGTGCCGTGCTTGCAAGGAAAAATGGCTAGGAAGCCATTTCCTGCAGCAACTAGCCACCGCGCCAGCCAGCCTTTGGAGCTAATACACACCGATGTGTGCGGCCCCTTACCAGTGAAGAGTTGGGGGGGTGCACGATATGTCCTAACTTTCACGGATGACTTCACCAGGAAAACCTTCGGCTACCTCATGAAGAGAAAATCTGAGGTATTTATGCAGTTTACTAACTTTAAAAATTTAGTTGAAAAACAGCTGGGTTTGCACATAAAAATTTTAAGATCTGACAATGGGGGCGAGTATATTAGCCATGAATTTTCACATTTTCTTAAGCAAAATGGCATTATTCATCAAACTACTGTAGCGCATTCTCCTCAACAAAATGGTGTTGCGGAGCGCGGAAATTTGACCATTTTTCAAAAAAACAAGGTGTATGTTGCTAAATTCAGGCTTAGATAAGCGTTTTTGGGGCGAGGCAGTAATGACTGCCATCTATCTAAAAAATAGGTCACCCACCTCTGCGCTATCTGGTCACACTCCTGAAGAAAAGTGGACTGGCTCTCTACCAGATCTTAGTCACTTGCATACTTTTGGGTGTATAGCATATTCTTTGTTGCCTAAAGATCAAAGGTCAAAACTTGATGCCAGAAGTAAAATGTTTATATTTGTTGGATATAGTGAAAATTCAAAAGGTTATAGGTTAGCGGACCCAAATAATCCCCAAAAGGTCATGATCTGTAGAAATGTAGTATTTATTGAAAATCAATTTTATTCCAAGACTATGAAGCATAATTTTATTAATAATCATTTAAATAATAATTATATTTATTATGAATTTTTAAATAATGAGTCAAACTCTGTAAATTCTAGTGAATTAAATAATGTTTCTAATAATGATTTTAATGATATTTTATCTAGTCAATTTAATGATGAACTGAATTCTAGCCCAATTATTTGTGAGCCGAGTCCTAGTCATTTTACTATTGATGATAATAATAAATGCTCTACAAGTCAAATTAATTCGCCTATACTTTCAGGAGACGAAGTCTACTGCACTGGGAGTGAGCATGAGGACGACTCCGTGTCATCGCCAGTTGCTGAGGCGCCGCGTCAGCGTGTAACGCCACCGTCGTCGGAGGTGATATGTCAAGGGGAAGCCGTCGCTCCCGAGTCGCCGGTGTCTTTACAACGTCCCGTGCGTAGTACACGTAATAAGTTGCCAAAAAGGTATGACAATTTTGTATCTGATTTTTCTCTCCTTGCACAAGAGGAAGTTTTACATGGAGACCCTTCATCATACGAGGATGCCATGTCTAGCCCTGACTGTCATCAGTGGAAAGCAGCTATGCAACGCGAATATGATTCACTTATCGCTAATCAGGTATGGCGATTAGTTGACCGACCTGAGGGTGAAAATATAGTCAAATGTAAATGGGTTTACAAACGTAAATTCGACGCTTCTGGTAAGTTTGATAAATATAAAGCTCGACTGGTTGCCAGGGGTTTCACTCAAATTTATGGCTTAGACTATACTGATACATTTTCACCTGTTGTGAGACATTGTACCTTAAGAATACTTTTTGCTCTGGCAGTAGAGTTAGATTTAAATATTAGTCATATAGATGTGGCAACTGCCTTTTTACATGGAGAGCTCCAAGAGACAATTTACATGGAGCAGCCTCCAGGATTTGTAAGTAGTAATAATTCTAATAAAGTTTGTCTTTTGTTAAAAGGCCTGTATGGCCTCAAGCAGGCTAGTAGAATTTGGAACATGAAAGTTCATGATTTATTGTGTAAGAATGGATTCAAGCAAAGTGAGTGTGAACCATGTGTTTATACGAAGAAATCAGATAGAGCATTAACTATTTTGGCTCTGTATGTCGATGATTTTTATTTGTTTAGTAATAACGATAATAAAGAACTACTGTCTTTGCTTGAAACCAACTTTAATGTAAAGGATTTAGGATCTCTAAGAAGTTGTCTAGGTATAAATGTTACTATAGATAAAAGTAAACATTGTATAAAGCTTGATCAATCCGAGTACATTAAAAATTTGCTATTTAAATTTGGTATGCAAAACTGCAAGCCAGTCTCTACGCCAATGCCTACTAATTGTAAGTTGCAAAAGGCTGAGTCATTGTGTCTGGATGATGATACTTATAGATATAGAGAGCTGTTAGGGTGTCTTATGTATCTTTCAGTATGTACAAGGCCAGACATAGCCTATGCTTGTAGCCAGCTAAGCCAGTTTAACCATGCTTTTGATATCACACATTGGCAAGCTGCAAAACGTGTCTTGAGATATTTATCAGGGACGCTAAATTATAGTCTATATTTTTATAGGTCTGGTAGTTTAGATTTAACTGGATACTCAGACGCTGATTGGGCAAATGACATTGTTGATAGAAAGTCTTATACAGGATTTGTGGTTAAACTTGGTAACAATGTAATAAACTGGGAATCTAGAAAGCAACGCTGTGTCGCATTGTCCAGCACAGAATCTGAGTATCTCTCCATAGGAGATATTTGTAAAGATCTTTGTTTTATTAAAAAAATTCTGGCTGAAATTGTAAATGAAAAAGTTTCTATTACAGTGTATAATGATAACCAGAGTGCTCATAAATTGTTAGAGGCAAAAGAGTTTTGTCATAAACGAAGTAAACACATAGATTTACGTTATCATTATGTAAAAGATCTGATACAAAAACATTTCTTAGTTGTTAAATATATGCCTACTGGAGAGATGGTAGCAGATGTACTTACTAAACCTCTTAGTGCTGTGAAGCATAATCAATTTGTTACTTAGCTGAATTTAAGATAAATTAATAGATATGTAGGCATGTTTATTTCAATTTATGTAACTTTAAATTTTATCACATAGAGACTGATAATGTTGTTAATAGCACTCTATTAATATTAAGTTATGTTTGTTGCATTGTGTAGAGCATGTAGCATGTTAAGGACTCTATGTCATGTTTGTTTGCTTATTATCCTAAGGGGAAGTGTTGGAAATATAGGATCATAAGCATGATTGTCTGTTTTAACAGTGTCTCAAATATCGTAAGTGACATTCAGTAGAGTATCTGTCAAATTTTATTTTCTTTATTAATTTGGCACTTCGCTTCCGCCCTTCCCTTATGGACGCTGCTCGCTATCGTACCTCCTACGTTTACGTGTATTGATAAATCCATTTAGATCTCTAAGTATATAAGTAAATTCACAGTGTACTATATGCTGAGACATATTATAGCGGTGAATACAAAAGTGTGGAGTTTAATTTCAATCCAATCAAGAAATCCTGTTGGCAATAACTTCCATCCACTGCACTGGTCCAGGACTCTAACAGTTCTCCTCCAGGGCTCAATGATTCTTTCCACCCTGTATATACGCGTCGACTGCCTGTATAATATACGACCTCCTCCGTTTTTTTCGTTGGTTAAAAATTTATAAAATTGTCGAAATGCCTCTTAGGTATATAGGTACTTACATACGCTTGGAGAAATTAGGTTGCTCATCCATAAATAGTTACCATCGGTCGAGAGCGACTAAATAAACGATAATAGGTCACGATGATCCCTTTTTTACTTCCTTTATTTAAGACTCAAATTTTAAGTAAAGAATTGGCTAGGTGCCTGATAATAAAGCCGGAATTAGTCATTGTCTTCTTTTGTTCTTTGAAATTAGGACACGTTGAAGTCCAACCGAGTTTCCACTTGAAATAGTATAACTCGAAGCATAATCATATCCGATGATACGTAGTTATAACTTCGTCTGTTATTTTACACACCTGCTTCCTTTGTTCAATACTCGTAGCTTTCTGATTTTTGTTCGAAAATAAATACAATAACGTCTTATACCAATAAGTATTGTAGGTTAAAGGTATCTAACACTTTCTTAGCTTTATGCCCAAGCCTAGAATGAAATAAGGCCACGTCAGAATTCGACAAGATCCTCCAATTACCTCATGCCGCACAGGATATTGAGTTGAGACATTGTGTAGCGTACGGCTCCCAGTGCAGATGCAGTCATTGCGCCACCAGCGGCCACTTGCGCTCGATATCGCCAATTCATTGAATGGGTCACTTGCTGGTGGACTTTATCTCATTTTGATGGACGTTAGACATCAAAGTAATTAGGTTTTATTAACAAAGACTTGGTAAACAACTACTCGTTGTTCATAGATAACTGTTTAATCAGCCGGATCATTATTTAAGTAGTTAAACAAAAAGAGAAACTTGGAACAATAAGTGTACCTAAATAAAAGTCGTAACCAAAACTAGAACGAACAATTATTAGCATTGCCGAAAGCGTGTCAGGCCCCTACCAGGTAGCCTAGGTGATCGCCGTGGCTCTCTTGATATGATATCGCACACAAATTCCGTAATAGAGTGAGGTGAGCTGAGTTGGTCCGCGTGGGTTGTCGGAGGAAGCTGTGACTTGTCTCGGAAATTGCAGAGAGGATGCGCTGCTACAGACGGCATTGAGGAGCAATCAGGTGGATCTCGGTTAAATGGCGAACGCTCCATTACGATGCGCAGTTTGCTGAACAAAGTGGATTATCATTATCATTACCTTTTACCTTTCCTGAAGCGAAATTTAATTTATTTGAATGCAAAACTGAATGGAATTATGTTACTTAGTACCTAATCTACCCTAGGTAGTTATGTAAAAAACATAAAGGCGAATCGGAAATTCTGATGGATTTTTAAGTCTACATCTTAAAAATATAATATACATTCGTAACCATTGTAACCTATATCTTATAATATTCTACAGTAGAATCTACACATAGTATTTATTGTAGGTTTAGCTATTTCTATTTTTAGATAGTTTGTACTTATCATCATTGTGTCCCTCCAAGTTGGGTCCCGAATGTTACTGAACTGACCTATTTATGCATTTTATTTACTTGTCTAAAAAGTACGTCAGCCTAGTTAGTTTCAGTATCCATGACAACACAACTCTTTGACATAACTGCAGGGTGTAACGCGATCAATTTTTGATCTCCAGCGGTAACCGAAGTTTTGTATATTTCGTTTATATTTGCAGTAGGTAATATTGTTTTACGAAAGCGTTTATTTACGTTATATAATCTAGAACATGAGTTCAGTGGCATCTCCGCCGAATCTTTCGGCACGCTTTTTCTACGGTCTAAGGACGGACATCCAGTAAGTGCCTCGATTTTTACTTATAAATTAACCGTTTCCAATTGGCGCTACAATAAGAAACGTGTTTTTGAATAACGGTGCAAACTGTAAATAACAAAATAGCCCCGATGTTAACTTTAACTATCAATTTTTCAATCACCTCCTGTTCCTTGTTTCATAGGTTTAAACATGTTAACATCAGGTTCTAACTGCAATTGTTTCACAGATACAATGCACATTACCTGACAGAATCGGATATCATATATCCAGCAGGAGGCGTCATAGTGATATACAACCATCTGCAGAAAAAGCAGAAGTTTATTAGACTTCAAGATAAGCACAAACCTATTAAATCCATAGTCTTAGCACCTAACAGGTAAGCTTCAGTAGGTATATGTATACCTAAACGTTAAAATACTTGATATTATGGAGCTGATAATTGACTCTACAATTTTTGTCTCAAAACTAGAATGTTTTCGCTTGCACACACCACTACTTATGCTACAGTAAGAGCGTACCTACTGGGCGCGTGTAGCTAAGAGATGCGGGTTCGAATCGAATCCCTTCTGGCTAAACCGAAAATGATAAAGTTTTATATTGTTGAAATAAATAAATTTCAGACGATGGCTTGCTTTAAACGAGATCGCAGAAGAAGGGCAAAAACCTATCATAACCATCTACGACCTCACAACGTACAAGCGACGTAAAATATTGACGGTGCCATTCGAGAATTCAACGGCGCGGGAGTTCGCCTGCGTCCAGTTTTCCTACGATTCCAAATATCTTGTAGCCATAACAGGCGAACCTGATTGGTACTTGTATTACTACAACTGGGATAAAGGAAAAGTGGAGAGTCATGCCAAAGCACAAAATCCAAGTGGTCAAGGGACCGTTGAAAGTGTAAGTGACTATACGGTAGTGTAGTAATGTAATGTAAATAAAATAAAGATACCATTAGAGCTGGAAGCAGCTACACATAACAGCCAAGCCACAGGTACTAAATACACGCAAAAGGCGGCATGGCGAGTGTTTTCTGTTCTTTGCTCAGCCGCAAAGCCCACCCACCACACAGTGGTTACCTAGGCTGGCAGAACGCGCAATAACTGGACAAACAAAGCTTGGCAGGCTGTAAGGATGCAAACAGTTCAGTGTTTGCCGGCATCATGTCTTCCGAGACCCTCGATGTTTTAAGCATATAAATATGTTTGAGGCAGGAGTCTATTTCACTTCCATATTCCATATTGGTTGCAGGTGCCACGTTAGTGGTAGAGCTTGGTTCTATCAAGCTTGTTAGAAATATGGAGTCTGTAGCGTTGACCAATTTGTACTTGAGTTTTCTGTGTTTTGTAGGTACAATGCAATCCTTCAGATGCAACGCTAGTGGTTATAACAGGGCCTTATACTTTTCGCATAATGAACGTCTCAGAAACAGTGTGGAGACAATGGGGATGGTGTAAAGCTGAAAATGTGAGTTGTAGAGCACCGAAATACATATTTTATTATTAGTAGAAACAATAAGTAACCAAATCATCTTTGTATGCTATAGGTACCGCCGTTCTGGGAATGTTTTCGTTCGTTGGTACAGTCACCAGCACCAATATCTGACACAACAAGCGTGCATAAATTCTGATACGACTCTATTTCTAGGGCTGGAAGGTCGTGTCAGATATATTTGCACGCTCCGCTGTGGCAGATATTAATGATGGTGACTGTACTCATCCTACAAGAGTTGATTTCACAATACCTACTGATTTTCAACGTTTCAATAAAATAAATCATACGCTGACATTCTATAGACGTAGTAATTACCAATAACAATTGCTCATAAAACAATATTGCATATAAAACAAGTATTTTTCGAAGTGAAAACAGTTTACCCAAGGACCTGTAGGTAAGTAGTTAAGACTGACGTAACGTAAATAAATCGCAGCGAATAGTGTGAATAGGTACGTACCTACGAGTAACTGTACAAAGGTCATCGCTTATTCAATGTGTTTGCACTAGATCAACATAACCAGCTGTATGTGGCTGTCGCCGGACCGCATACTGATCGGCACAGACAACGGAGTCATCATGATGATCGAGAATGGGGAGTTGCGCCAGAACTGCGTTTTCCAGGCGTTCGATATTACTGAGATGTCGCTCAAGAAAGTGGAGTCTACGGAGTAAGTTGCTCCTTTTGAATGCTGCTATATAACCATGCTATATAGCCATCGACTTATGCATATTTAGCAGACCTTACATACCGGACTATCTAGGTTACCTTACGGACTTATGTTAGTTGTAGCTACGCTGTAGGTGTAGGTATATAGGTAGGTACGCTATACAGCGACCTTATTATCACGGCTAAATAGATTCTTACTTCGACTCTCGTTTTCAATGTAATATAATCAAGAACGTGTTTTTTAAGTACTGCATCCAGTTGTGCACTCGTAAAATTGATTCTAACGCTTGTTTACGAGGCGATACGTCTAACCTTCGACGTGTAGATGCTAGGTCAATGTAACATTAGCATCAGTTAATGTCGATGCAGCGTGCGGCCCACTTTACTAGACTAGCCAATTAATTAGAGCTCTCAAGTTTGTTTAAAAATCTCAATACGTCATCGGGTCATCACCATACTGAACTTAAATCTGCAATTTGTGATCATTGGACCGTTAACTTGTAAAAGATGTGAGATGCAAATTAATGTTAGATGCTTTATAGCACACTTTGATTGAATTAACATGTGAATTGATCTACTTTTGAAAGGATCTTAACTCACATAGTATTTTACAGGGGAGCTGAGGAGTCAGGGGACAAAACAAGCACTTCAAGTAAACAGGAGACCACCAGTGAACAGGATTCCGAAGTCGCTGGGGAGGTCTACCCAGTTACCAGTTTTGTCAATTTTCCAAAAGGTAGGTAAGCATGTAAGAAAATCTTTTTCACATTCGTTCACTCTTGACAGAATGGCCGTGGTCACGAGAGGGTTGCTCAATTCCTACAGTGGCTCACCGCCTTTATGATCCTTCTCCACCAGTTGTTATTGGCCGTATGGCGATGTTCGTAGATACTTAGCAGTTCTAAAGTTATTTAAGTGCCTAAGAATGCGTTTCCACCAAAAATGTGCGAGGAATGTGTTTTTCACGAACCAATAGAAACGCTGCATTTACCTATCTTCGCACACCACGTCTCTGGTGGAACTGTTGAGGTGGAGGAGGCGTTCCTATTGGTTCATGAAAAACACATTCCTCGCAACATATCCTCGCACATCTCGGGTACTCATTCTATATTTTCCAGTGCAAATTAATGCTTGAACTGTAAATTGAACACTTGAACAATGAAGTCGGTTAAAAATGACCGCAGATATTATTATATAAAAAGGCGTAAAATTATATTTGTGGGGCAAATTGTTAAGTTGAAAAACCGTATTTAGGTGAACATAATTTCGGTAGGTACAATCAAGGG
Source organism: Choristoneura rosaceana (assembly GCA_037349165.1). NCBI lineage: Eukaryota > Metazoa > Arthropoda > Insecta > Lepidoptera > Tortricidae > Choristoneura > Choristoneura rosaceana. Next base: position 9,944,909 of record JAZBNJ010000026.1, read on the forward strand.
CAAAAAAATGTATACACTTTAGTACCTTATCTATCTTCGTCATATTTGAACTGCCAATGAACTGTCACAGGGGTTAAAGTGACAAGGTACTAAAGTATATAGGTACATATTTTTGCCCTTGACTGTACCTACTTACGAATAGATACATACATAATTATCTACACATAGAATGGAATTACCTCATTTGGAGAAAGCGTATTCGCGTGTAGCAATAGCAATGCTTTTCTTTTTTACGATCACGCTAATATTAAACTAAACCAAGCCACATTACCTACTTTACATACCTATATTTCTTACCGTTACAATAATTTCTTAATTTTCTAAGTATGTCTGTTTGCCATTAAATATATTTATCAATACAGAGCGGTAGGTGCCTTAACTTACATTAACGCCACCTATGTATACTCGTAATAAGTAAGTTAATAAAATAATAACTTACACTGTGTAGACTACTGTCTGTCTGACTGTCCATACTCAAGTAAAAATATTTTCATCTCTCCTGTTCGGAAAGTTTAATTTTCATGGGTAGATAGCCGGGTGGAAAATTGCTTTTCCTCCTCTAGGGTGGAAAGTAATTTTTTTTTTAATTTTTCGGCTAGCCATGACATCGAAGATAATTGAGTTACGTCAACGACATTTTTTTTTTCACGTTTCGGCATGGCAAGTGGCCAGTCGAAAAGGTACCTACCGATGGAGGTTGGATAGGTACAAGTAAATTCAATTTATTATTAATATTATTATTCTCGTTTTTTTGGAGTTTTTCAGTTTCCTCACAGTCGAAATGAAAAGTAGAGTGTCTAACTCGGGTGAAATAACCCATTTCCCCTCGAACTATTGGCGCTCTCACTACGTTCGAGCGCCAGAAATATCTCGGGTGAAATGGGTCACTTTCCACCCTTGGTTATCAATCTACTATTTGGTAGAGATAATAATCTTAACAATATTAGACCAATGGACCGACAATGAAGAAGAGGTGTTGCTTAATTGCTTAATAGTTAAATAATACACGTGTGTACGCGTAGAGTCAGCGAACCGGTGCAGAGCTATTGGACGCGAACGAAACCTAGCGATCAATGACTGTTTTCTGCATAGCCATTAACGGTTTACCGACAGTAGCACACGATTTCATTATGATTAATTAGGAACGGAAAGGAAATAAAAAATAAAAATGTTTAATTCTGCAACTTAGCAACAGTAATTTGCGTTAAACAGGGGCATTAAGTATCTATCAGTATAAGTTAGGAAAGTAGCACCTGCCGATCTACCAGCTTTAGTAGCAGTAACAGGCAGATAGACAGGACAGGGCCCGTTTAATTACATAGAGCGTTTAAGCATCGGAACTGCTAACGTCATCTAGGAGGTTCATCATGATTTTTCTATTGGATTAGGCTGCGATGAACCTCTAGGTGACGTTAGCAGTTCCGTAATTTGTTCGAAAAAGTCCGTTTGGACTATTGATGCACGGTGGGACTATAGAAACCTGAGTTTACGGTACCAGAACGATATCCTTGGAAAAACTCCAAAATTACTCATCTAAAAAAGTTGATATTGTTAACTTAGTCATCAGATAATGTAAGTAGATTTTGAAATATTTTCATTCTATTAATAGGTACCTAAACTTCGTTTGCTTATCACTAGCTTTGTAATTCGACGATTATTAAAAGAAGAAATGCTGGGTGAACTGAAGTTCAGTGTTTTTCGACCTTGATACTTTACTTATTTATCGATAAGTCTTGTTATTTCCAACGATATTACTTACGTCTTTGCTTCAGGATTTGTATTCGCGTGTGGACCGGGATACGTGCATATGTTCGAGAAAGAAACTATTCACCACTACAGGAAGCGAAATGTTTTTAGGATTTCAAGGAAATGCTATAAGTACGCATCGGTCATTTTATGATTAATTACTTCCGGCTCTTGTTCTAATTAAGAACTAACAAGAAATATCTTGTTCTTATCAAGGCACACTCGTGATTATCCACTTTGGTCTCCTCTCGATGCTATTCAGCATATAGCTATCGATCCTAACCAAGAAACACTGCTCATAACGACACTTAGGAAGCAACTTTACTATGTCAAATTGTTTGGACAGCATATGTTACAGGTGAGGAAATATTTACCTACTTACTTGGCGTCGTCTTGTATCACGTTACATCATTATGCTAACATTTTTCCTCATAGAACCCAGAGATTCCGTTCACGGAGCTCGGTCCTGCGATGCATTTTGGACGAATAAACTCGCTCTCTATGTGCGCTTGGAAACCCATATTCATGACTTCAGGGGAACAAGACAAAAGCATAAGAATTTGGAACTATATGACCGATGATATAGAGATGATTAAATTATATCAAGAAGAGATTCAATGCGTGTCTTTACATCCTACCGGTAAGACGTTAAAACTTGAAATGCATGTAATACAAAATAAATAAAATAATGCCTTGAGCATTTCGGAACACTATGTCCGATCGCAGCTTAGCTTAGAGACTCGTAGTGCTAGAAAGCTGCAATTTTGCATATATATATAAAATAAGTAAAATGAAATTCTGAAAACAATATTTTTTAGGGCATAAGTAAAGCGGGGATGTTTTTTTTCCATGTCTAAACCCAAAGTGTGGGGTAGGTATATAGTATAGTTGGATAATTATCAAAAACACTACCTATACATTTTGCCGACACGCACTTGGCCGGTTTTGCTCAATAAATGTTTTTATTTCAGGTCTATTTGCAATAGTAGGATTCTCAGATAAGTTACGATTTATGGTAGTGCTGATCGACGACTTTGAAGTAATGAGGGAGTTTCCAATTCGGAATTGCAAGCGTGCTAAGTTTAGCACTAACGGTCACCTTTTTGCTGCGGTCAATGGTCAAGTCATACAAGTGTTTTCATCAGTCTCCTTCGTAAATGTGTTCAACCTTAAGGGACATAACGGAATTGTAAGTCTTAAATTAATAACTTTAGTTTCAATAATTCATAGATGATCACTAGTAAAATACACTATTGTCACTAAGGTTAGTTCACTGGCGTGGTCTGCAAATGATTTGGTCTTAGTATCCTGTGGTTCTGAAGGAGCTGTATATGAATGGAGCATGTCTACAGGTCAACGAATTGGAGAAGTTATACTGAAGACAAATCAGTTTGCTGCTTGCGCTGCTAATAGGTAATATTTACCAATGATGTGTTTCCAAACTGTGTTAACGATTTAATATATTTCTGTTATGCCTACTTACAATTAGCTATCTTTTAGCATTGGAAAATTAACCTATGCAGTTGGTTCTGACGGAGAAATAAAAGAAATCGGTGCCAATATAATCCGACGGAATCTACCACTGATTGGCTGTAGCCTTGATACCATAGTTTTATCTCGTTCAGACATGATGCTATTTATAACTGGCGGTGAAGGAGGTGTAACTTCGGTCCATCTTCCTCTCTTAGATAAGGCTATATTCAATGAATTCCATATGCATAATAAGAAAGTAGGATGCATAGCTTTGTCTTATGATGATCAGACGTTAGTATCGGTTGCTGAAGATGCTTCAATTTGCGTATGGCGACTTACGAATGCTGATGGAAGAGCTATTGCCTTAGATAAAGACTTCGCTTATTCGAAAGAGATTTTGATAAGCAAGAAGGATTTGCAGGAGAAAATCAACAGCATCAACGTAAGTATGAAGCAAACTAAGATATGTAGGATATATGTGAGTATATGTTCATATCGTCATATCGCGACTAATAATATGTATGTATGTACTAATTTTAGCTACTTAGCACAAGAATGAGCGAGTTGGAAACAGAACATACGTATCAACTTCGTCAAGCCGAGGCTACACAAGCAGAAAAGTTAAAAGAAGTACACGAAGGATACTGTGCAGCTATTGAGGAGCTAAAAGAAAAGAATGAGGTATTGACACAACCTGATGATTTAATAAGCAGATAAAATTACCTGAAGCCATTTTACTTATGTAGTAACTATTTTTACAACCTTTTATTTAACTGGCCCTGTTCGTTTGTTTGTATGTATGTATTTGGATCAAATCTTGGAAGCTAAATTTGACCCACTTCCAGTGGTACGATTGACTTGAAATTTGGCATATTTATGTAAATCTGGTGACAATACAATAATCTGGTAGCGGAGACGATCCTAGCCGGTTTACTAGGAGGTAGATCAGCTAGGATCGTCTCAGCAGAAAGGAACTCCTCAACGGTTAATGGCATCGACTTGAAATTTGGTACTGAAATGTAGCTTAGATGACAATGCAAATACAGTCAACAAAAAGAACAGCAAAGAAGCTTGTATTAAAAATGAAATTTTCAACAAAAACTTATTTTAATATAACAGACAATGGAGAACGAGCATACTCATGAAATAGGCATGATTCAACAAGACATCGCAAAACTACGTTCGGGTCATGAAAGAACCCTCCAAGGCTTGGAGGCAGATTTCAATATCAGACTTATTAGTGAATACGACAGATATCAGGTAAGTTAATAGTAGGTAGCAAAAAAGTTTAAATATGATGATAAAATTTCAGCAGCTTTTATTATAATGAACATTGATTTATAGAATCTCGAAGACAAAACAGCCAGAATGCGCAAAGATTACGAACAGCGGCTTGAGGATCTTGCCGAAAGTAAAAGACAAGCTTTAAGGGAAATGAACAACATGTTTGAAGCCAAGCTAGAAGAGAAGGAACTTGTTTTGCAAGAGGTTTGATTACCTTATCAAAAAATAAAGTTCATTATTTTGTTACTTTTTCTTATTTCTTGTTTTGTTTTCCAGTTGCAAGAACAAACCGATATGGAGAAACGTGAACACGAGACAATAAAATCATCAATAGAAGAAGATGCAGATCGCGAAATTATAGAAATTAGAACTGCCTACGAAGTTCAGTTGAAGGAAGAGAAAGATGCCAATGTCAGACTTAAAGGAGAGACGGGGCTTATGAAAAAGAAATTGATATCTGCCAATAAGGAAATCGATGAGTTTAAGCATCAAGTAGCCCAACTTAAATGTTAGTATCGGTTATTGGTAGTTTTAAATTTGTCGTATAATTATATCACTATTTAGTAAATAGCAACAAATAAACTATGTTTAATTTATTTGTACAGCTGAACACAAACAGTTTCAAAAGGTGATATCTACCTTAGAGCGCGACGTTACTGATTTGAAGAAGGAAATCCAAGAAAGAGACGGTACAATACAAGATAAAGAAAAAAGAATTTACGAATTAAAACGTAAAAAGCAGGAATTGGAAAAATACAAGTTTGTTTTGAATTTCAAGATAACGGAACTTAAAAATCAGGTTGGTGTGTTTTGTTCTACCTTACCTTTTATGTATTTATAGCATAGGTAGGTAAGGTACAAATTGTAAAAGAAAAGAAGTTAATGCGTAGGTATTTTTATGTAGATCGAACCGAAAGAAAGAACTATAAGGGAATTGAGGACCCAAATAGATGATATGGAAAATGAGGAGCTGAAGCTACTTAATTTTAAGCATGATCTTGGTATGTTGGCGTTGTAGCCAATGGTCAATAATAATAGATTAAATTAGTAGTGGATCTTTGAAAAAATATGAAAAAAGTTACAGCTGCTAATTTACTCGCTTACTTTGAAACAGATTGAGCCGTTAGAACGCGAAATTAAAGACAAAAAAGTTCGTATACTCGAGTTGGAAGTATCTCTAGAGACGCTACTCAAGGCAAGATCTTTCCGGGGTAATAAGACTCCATTTGTTAACAACTCTCAGTTGTAATTTTTTTCACTTGTCACGTAGGAGTGTAAATGGCATCGCGTATTGTCACGCTACTTTATTAATTATAGCACCTTTGTCATAACATTCACACGTATAATCTTTGTTTTATCTGTATCTAGGTAGAGATGGTGCGATTGACGTAGAACCATTTTAGTCCTTTACTTTACTTTTGTGCGTTAGACATAATTTTTCTAGAATCACAATCTTTGCACTGTAGTAGTTTAAATATTATTTAAACAATGCCATTTGTTTCCTAAATGATGTTGGCTTTAGAGTTAAGTACGACAATGAGTGATTAAAAATATTAAATATTTCTTACTTTTATAGAGCTCAAAATCAATCAGTTGACGGAGAAATTATCTTCGGCGAAAAAAGATTTTTTGAGCGAGGCCGACAGAAATCTGACGCTGAAGAACACTTTGAAGAAAATAAAAATTGATCTTCATAACATGACAGCTAACTTTCAAGATCCGATGAAACTAAAGCTAAACGTGAAAGTGAGTTTGCATCTTTACAAACATGTTGTTTAAATATCTTGTGAGAGAAATGATTGGCAGCATGTTCAACTATTTACAAGCCTTCATTTAGTTTCACTTGTCCCATTGTCGCTGTCTGTGTCTGTCTGTTTGTAATCAAATCTTGCAAGTTAAATTCGACCTACTTGCAGTAGTTGGATTGACTTGAAGTTATACTTATGTAAATTGCGTGACTGACAATACAATAATCTGGTAGTGACATCCTGATAGTTTGGCCAGGATCGTCTCCACAGGACGGAACTCTTCAACGGTTAATGACATCGACTTGAAATTTGGTATGTAAATGTAGTTTGGGTGACAATACAAGTACAGTCAGCAAAAAAGTTTGTATTAAAAATGATTTTTTATTTCAAACTTATTATTAACCTTTTCGTTCCGGCAAAGCCATACACAAAATCTACCCAGTTTTCCATATTCAGTGAATTGATACCTGCTCCTCAGTCCTGTAGGCGAGTTAACTCGTTCACAGAAATGATGCTCTTACGTCCGAAAGACGACTTAACTCGGCTACGTAAAACACTTTTCAGAGCCGGTAGACGAGATAACTCGTTGGCTTGGTACAGTTATTTTACTCCAAGTTGTTTGTTCAAAACGTATTTAGACACAAATGCGTAACGAACATTCTTGGGGTAGACTAATAAGTTTATTCACTAGTTGGCAACATTACTAACTGTATAACTGCAGCAAATAAATATGGCTCAAGACTAAGAGTACAGGAAGCAATGTGTCCGGTTGTGCAAGTGACTGTCGATTGCCCTAATCTAGGATGTAATGTCAATTTTTTTAAGACGAGTTTACTCGTCTACCGGATCTGAGAGCACATCGCACAAGACGAGTTAACTCGTCATCCGGAACGAAAGGGTTAAGAACTCCTATTTCCTTCAGTATACCTACCTACCTGAATAGCTAGTTAGGAGTCTTTTTTTACGTAAAACAGCGGGGCTACATGAAATTAGAAAATCCGGTCCCTCTGACACTTATACTATTTTAATACGAGATCGAGAGGGACGGTACGATACAAACTTCGATTGTCGAGCTTCGGAGTAGGCCCTCTGACCGTGATTGACCCCAATCTCACCTGATGTAAAGTGCAGATGAGGCCAAAAGTGAGGCTTCTCCGATAACATTTTTAAATTAAATATGAACTGTAATGCGATTCGCAGGCCTTATTCCACAAGTACGTAGAAGACATTGATTTCGTGAGGAGCCGAATCGCGGAAGATGAGGCCATTCGCGAGTTCAACCGTCAGAGGGACCACCTTGAGAAACAGGTCGCTGGTCTCAAGCAACAACTCTCCAAAGCTCTTGGAGGATCGAAGAGCGATATCAACAAGATAATGGACGTAAGTGTGTTACTATCATCATCATTGTCGGCAGGCGAAAGACGCCTACTGCTGGGCGTAAGCCTCCCACAAAGAACGTCACAATAATTGACCCCAGCTGGCAGCGCTTATCGGAATCCTGTGGCTATTTACTAGTTCGTCAGATCAGTCAACCTAGTAGAGGGCCCACGCACCCTGTATTCAAGAACGTATTGGCTCCAATGGTCAACAGTTCTTCGAGCAACATGCCTCGCTCTGCCACTTGTTTGGCAATTTTTCAAGCTATGTTGCTTACTTTGGTTCTTCTGCGAATTTCCTCAATCCTGTCCGTTTCGATCTCGTGGAGAAAGTTTCAACTAAGCCCTCTCTATTGCTCTTTGAGTACTTTTGGTACATATTACTATACTCACATCACTATCGTCTGAGGGGTCTATGGAAAGAGATCAGGCGACATCACTAGCATGATAAATCGACGGCTGATTCACGGGTAAAACACATCGAATTATTTTAAATAATTTATTGATTTGATAATTAGCCTGAACTCTAACCTTGTTACCTACCACAAAACTTAAGCAACTATTAAAAATCAGTATGTTTTTGTGGTTTAATGGTTTGAATACTTAACAGTAAATATTAGAATTAAATACGTAAATTGTGTAACAGCAACCAAACTAGCACCTCCAGTTACGTAGAGGTCATACATAATTTGCCACATTGCTTTCCCGTAGGAGAATTGTACCCTGCTCACCGAGATCAATAATCTACGGACGGAGCTCAAATCAACACGCACGCGCTGCTTCCAAATGGAATCCATTTTGGGTCTCTCGGCACGGTACATCCCACCGGCCACTGCGCGCGCCAAGTTGAAACACGTCACCGAAGACCGGGAGAAACTCGACGAGAAGTTTAAACAGAAGATTGAGGTGGGTATTTGGTTCTGTGGTAGGATATTATTCTTACTAAAAGAGCTATGCAAGTAAGTTCAAAATGAGTTTGTTTCGTTTTTCCACTCTTGCACTTTATCATAGGTGCCGTGAGGACATAAAACTGGTGTTGACAAGATAAAACATGAAATCTACGTCGAAAATGCTCTATTAGTGTTGGATATATGTATTGTTGTTGACTCTATCCTTACTTAAATATTTTTGTGTAACAAATATTCCATTCGGTTTTAAACGACTTTTAAAAAGGAGGAGGTTCTTTGTTCCAATGTTTGTATTTTTTTATAACACAATTTTATTAACTTCGCAAGCATACAAATCTTGCAAGCGAATTTTGACGTTCCAGCAGCCCGATTGGCTTGAAATTCAGTACACATATAGAACTCTCATTACACGCACCGCAGTAATCAAATGCCGTCAATTATAAGCACAAGCAAATAAAAAACTTGTTTTACTGGCATCCACAGGAAAGAGAAGAAATAATTGTGGCATTGAAAGATGAGAACGATCGACTCCTCAGCAAGATGAGGTGTATTGAGGAACCAGAGAAGCAGTCTGAAGCTGCAGCTTTACACTCCCCTCGTAATTAACTTCATAGCTTATTATTATATTTTCCAATTATGATATTGAAGAAAATCATATATTGAGCGGCAGAAAATGTGGGCCTCAAATGTATGCAATAATAGGTATTTTTTCTATGTAGAGTGGGCTAAATTTTGTGCCGCTGAGTATATTAATATTTATTTTATGATTCCAGAACCTAATAAATATACCCAAACTTAAAATTATTTTATTCTTTTACTTACAGGCGTTGAAAAAAAAAATGGCATGTTATAAAAAAACTTATATTTCCAAGAGTGCCTACTTCCTATTCATTGAATGTGTATTGGACTTAAAAATCGAATAAAACCTATAAATAGTGTTGTATTGCAAATTATCCCTTAGCATCAACAATTCAGTCACAGAGCGTACAATAAATTAAAAACCATCACCTGTAATATCCGACACCTGCAGAAATGCAATGCATACAATACAAATGCCCCATTTGCGAAGGTTGAATATTTTTGAGACGCAAAATATCTCCAATCCTACTCTACTATGCGTATTTTGGAATAAAAATTAGTGGACTTGAGACTCCACTACAAGCAGCTAGTGCAGAAGCGGACTAACCACATTCGTGTAGTCTTGTAACGTGTATTATATTATAAATACTTACAAAGCAAGTAACTATAAATTACTTGCTCAATGTCAATACAACCTGGTTAGTCCACTTCGCGCGCACTTCTTCAAATGCATATAGAGAGACGAATTTAAAGAATAAAAGGTACGATTGCTTTACGGCCTTTGGGGTAGTCGGGGAATTCTTTCTTGTAGTTGCGGTGTTTGCCGAGCGCCCATACTGCCATCTGGTAGAAACCGACAGCGGCGAACAGCCCAGCTGGAATAATGACAATGTCTCTTTTAAATAGGAGGTATAAGTTAAGTTAGTATACTGAGCGATAATAATATGAAGGTTACACCTACACCCTATAGGTATATACATAGTTATGTTCAATGAAACAGTCGGTAAATCGCGTTCTGCGATAGTTTGTAAATTAGTCTTACTATCCTAGCATTTTTTTATTCCAAGTAATGACCAGGTCGGCCAGTTTTTTCGTATTTTGTTGTAATGTGGCATTCACCTGGTAAAAGGTTGCTGACCGCTGGTTTAAGGTACTGACCGAAGTCCGGAAAAATATGCCGTCAGTAAAAGCGTTAAATCTGATTTATAAGTTTAAATGATACTGTGGCTTTTTTTTTATAAGTTTGTTATCTATCACAATGTCAAATGAATCTTTTTAAATATTTTTGACTAATTCATTCTTTTGTTCTAAAAGACACCGGTTACCGCGTGACGTTACGTCAGACGTTTGAATCGTATGTAAATTAAGAGTCGATAATTAAATAAACACTTATGTAAATCGTATTCAAAAACGGCCAAAGTTCACGGTGAGCCAAGTAACTAAATGTAATAGTAAGTTGCCCCAACTAATCAAATTCTAGTCCAAGTATTACAAACATTTATGATTATGATTTACGACCATCATGTTTTACAAGCTTATTATTGTGTTATTAATTATTAACTTGCCATGTTTATTAATCGGTTCAGGCCAAATCTTGCAAGTGCATTTGCACTCAGTTTCAGTGATCTAATTAAATTGATATCTAGCTGAGAAAACGGTAGTGCCTCCGCCAAGACGATTAAAAAATAAGGTGGGACACTCCCTAACTTTTCTCAGTCCAATTCGTGTCATTTCAAAATCTTGCTAGCTTAGCTCGTCTTGTTAGCTCCAAAACAACACTAGATAGCCCAAATTCACAGGATAAGTGTAAAAAACATATGAAATACTTTTACTAAGTTTCAGTAATCTAGCTTAAATTTAGATACAAAAGTTTAAATAATAATAATAATAATAAATTTGTTTATTTAGGCAATGATCCCATTATGACAAAATACAATACAAAACAAATACATTGAAATTATATTGAAATTAAATTAAATTACAATAAATTATCAAATCAAATTACATTAAATTACAATAAATTAATTGAGTAGGTCGCACCACCAAGATAGCATGTCTTAAATATGTTTTGGACTATGCCATTACTTGATCTGTTCAACCTTTCGCCAAAAGACCAATGTCGTCTTCGCAGGACGGCAAATAAATAAAATTAAATTTCGATACTTGAAAAAAATTCAATGTTTTTATTTCCGCACCATTTGAGAAGCCCTGTTATACACATTTACAATAGTACACACATCACAGAATGATGAAAAACTGGCTTGGCTGGCGCTGGCTGGTTTTTCTGGTTTTTCTATGCATTCTAGTTTCAACATAAAAAAAATGTTGATGTGGACTTACCTGGTGCACATTGTGTCAACACTGTGAAGAAGACCCAAGAACCCACTTCGTAAGTGTAGTTGGGGCATGAGACATAGTTGAACAGAGCTGAGAAGGGGTTCCCGTCGGGAATGGGAATACGCCTCACTTTGGTGCCCGGAGGGCGCAAGTTCTTCAGTAAAATATGGATGCTCAAGTTGCCCAATTCACAAAACTGTAATCAATGTGAAAAAAATATTACAGTGGCTATTCCTAGGTCTACTAATCCTAATTTTAAAATATAGGCCTTTAACCAATAATTTTTAAAAAGATTACAACTCACAACTTCTATTTAATGTGACATGGTATGGTCAACTGCATAAATATATAGGGTGTTCGGACATGGACCGTCAAATTTTTTTTAAATTAGTTTTGGGGTTATTCATTTGCTCTTTTCACCCTTGGACCTTGAGTCCTAAGGGTCACAATATTGAAGATATGATTTTGTAAATGTACTTTTGCATAATTCCCGAAATCCCGCCTTAAAAATTCGTAATTTTTTTATTAATGTAAATATATATTTTTTGTATTTAATACTTGATAATACATGCTTGTTCAAATAATAATAGTTTTTACTTTAATTTATAGTCTCAACGGGACATGAGATTTTTTATTCCACAAAATTACAAATTTTGCAGGTGGTAGGACCTTGTGCAAGGTCCGCCCGGATTGCTACCAGCAGTGAAGCAGCAGCGCTTGCACTGTTGTGTTTCAGCATGGAGAGTAAGACAGCCGGTGAAATTACTGGCACTTGAGGTATCCCATCTTAGGTCTCTAGGTTGGCAATGCATCTGCAATCCCCCTGGTGATGTCTATGGGCGATGGTGATCTCTTACCATCAGGATACCCTCTTGCTCGTTTACCATCCAGTAGAATAAAAAAAAATTGTGTGAATAAAATCCAACTTCGAAATTCAATAATTAAAAAACTAAAAGGTATTGTGATACCTTTTATGGTGTGGAATGCTAAAAAATATACCTGGTGGGAAACCATGCTTTACTCAAGCTAAAATTCAAAAACACATGTTTTCCTCAATATAAAACCAAACTAGATCTATTGTTCATTCCCAAAAACCCCCTTAGCAAATTTCACCAAATGCTGTTTCTGAGATCCCCAAAATAAATGCATTTAATTATAAATAAACAAGAATGGCTTGTTTAAAGATATTAGATACTTACAATGAACCCTGCAAGCCCGATGTAAAAGCAGTTAGTGCACGGTGGGGTGTACAGAGGGTGGTTGATGTGGTATGCCACATACAGGGTGAACAGCCAGTAGTATGCACAGTTCTTGAATAAGTTCCTCATTGGCATTGTTCCATGCGAGAAACGGTGCACAAACAGAGTTTCAAGCAATCTCTTGGCATAGTGGAATGACCAGCAAATAGCTGCAACACTGTAAAAATAAATATACTTTTTTAAGTATTTTGCATAGCCAATTACTTCAATACATTTACAATCAATTTTGTTTCAACAACAGCACTAGTTGGGTAAATGAAAATTGTAATTTTTAGTAGGTATCATTGCAACTTCTTGCAGTCATATGAAAGTTAATGCTATTGAATCTAATCTAATCACGATCTATTCCAACTAACAAAGGTTAAATCATCACAAATACCTGGCAACTGTTGAAGGACCTTCTGCAGTAGTTCCGTAAAGGATCCATGGCCTCTGGTACACCCAAAGATAGACAAAGAAGGGACCAGCATATTCCGCCAGGAAAACTGTCTTCCAAGAGATTTGAGGGCCAAGATCCCTGACATAAAGCTTTGATCCGTTCTGGATGTTCAACTCTTTCAGTGATTGTTCATCTTTCAACGACTTTCCTTTGGATTCTAGAGTAATTGATTGGCGGCTAGGATATAGCGACTTCTTCACAGACTGATGAATTTTATCTTTTACCACTTTGATAGTAGCATCTTGCGGCACTTGTATTTTTCCCAACGGCTTAGAGCCGACGTTGCTTAAAATTTCAATCTATAAAAAAAATGGAAATGTAGCGTCATCGTTAATTCATTTCGTATACCTATAACTGGTTTCAACGGCATAGCGCAAAGAAAACATACCTCCATTGCGAAAAGTAGAATGAAGTATACACTTCACGGAATGGTCACCGGGTATTTAATATTGGTGCTAGCTAATCCTAAGAACAGAACTCTATCTTGTCACAAAATGTAAATAATGATTATACTATTTTATTCAAGATTAATTTGAATAATAATGCTATTGATAGATAACGACACTGCGGATCGGATACTCCGCACCGTGAAGGGTCGAACGATCGGCTAAAACGACAAAACGTGGATAAAACCATGAACGAACGAACGAAACGAAACGTCATGTCACTCACGTATTAATCGTATTATAGTCCACAGCACTCCTACTCCGAAACACAACGTTCGAAGTTCGTGTCGTGCGATCCCTCTCGCTCTCGTATTAAATAGTATAAGTGGCAGAGGGATCGCACGACACGAACTTCGAACGTTGTGTTTCGGAGTAGCCCTTCAGGCCACAGAGTGTTGATAATGATAACAGATTTAACAAAGTAGTTACCTATATAATTTCATCACTGATAAACAGATGTCACTGTTAAGTACTGCTTCATTATGCCGCCTCCACATGCTTGACAAACAACGGCAAACAGCGAACACCAAACAACGAACACGAACATAGGTGTTCGCCTGTGTTTGCCTGTTTTTGTTCGTATTTGCCAGTGATCGGCGTCGGTGTCAGCAGGGCTACTCCGAAACTGGAAACTCGAAGTTCGTGTCGTGCGGTTCCTCTCGCTCTCGTATTAAATAGTGTAAGTGTCAGAGGGACCGCACGACACGAACTTCGAGTTTCCAGTTTCGGAGTAGCCCGGCTGTTTTTGTGCACAAATCAAAGGGTATCCGACAAACGTGTTTGCGATGTATTCAAACGCTTGTCTGTAGTAAACGTATTTGCGATGTATATAAACCTTGTACGATTTCTGTGAATTTTTGATCATCCACCAACGTCTTGGTTTCTTTCTTTTTTGTATAATTTCATTTTGCTTTCTTTTTAAATAAAAATAGGTCAATCCTAAAGCTCCACAACAAGTTCATCGTCCGCCATGTTTGCCAATCCCGCACATAAACTCCATTTATTTTAACATTTGAAACTAAATGGTGAAATTTGCACACAGTTTTTAAATGAAACAATGAAACTATTTAAAATTGTGTTAAATTCTATACTAAAAATATTTAAATACCGCTAATAAATGTGCATGCAGGTAATTTTAGTCAATTTGTGTTCGAAATACCGAGAAACGTGTGTTACAATTTGACCGTTAATTCAAATCTTAAATTAAATGGAGTATAGCATGTTGGCCAAGCCTGGGGGTACCGTGTTTGTGTTGGGTGATGTGGTCAGTGTTTGGCAAGTGTTTGGTATATGTGGTAAACACCAAGCATGTGGAGGCGGCATTAAACTAAATTTTTCCCTATACTACGAAGTGCAAAATTCGAACTTCGTTTCTTACCGTCCTGCTGTCACTCATTTTATTTGATACGAAAGTAGAGGGACATTACGATCTGAATATAGACTTATAATACACTACGTTTATAGACTGAGGCCCAGCGTGCCGCTGAAAGGGACAGGAGACAAAAGTACATGCATAATTAGGGTTACCCTCTCAAAAGTAATTTACCCCACGTCACATGCGATCTTTGTCTAAGTTTTCAATTTTTATAGACACCTAATACAGGAAGGTACATATTTATAATTCAAGCTAAAGTTAACTAGGTAGATAAAAAAAAATGATGAAATAATAGGCATTTTATGATGTAATATGTACATTTAAGAAGTACCGTTTTTGGCACTGTACCGTTTCATCTCAGCCTATATACGTCCCACTGCTGGGCACAGGCCTCTTCTCGGAATGAGAGGGCTTGGGCCATAGTTCCCACGCGGGCCCAGTGCGTATTGGAAACTTCACACTCACCATTGAATTGCTTCGCAGGTTTCCTCACGATGTTTTCCTTCACCGCAAAGCTCGTGGTAAATTGCGCACATGAATTTCGAAAAACTCAAAGGTGCGAGCCGGGATTTGAATCCACGACCCTCAGCTTGAGAGGCGATAGGTCAAACCACTAGGCCACCACGGCTTTTGATTTGTTCGGTGTCAACTATTAACTCTGGTTTCCCTTCAAAACGAATAAATCTTTCGCCTTTTACTGCATCGTTTATAGCCATTTATTGTTTATAGTTATAATAAATGTATAGTTATAAATCACTGCAAACTTTATTCGTTTCAGAATTAACTTTTGAAGACTCACTAAAAATATTATTTTTATATGACTCCAAATGTCAACTGGCTAAAAACGGGCTTAAGGTGGCCAAAACCGGTACTTTTGCCTATTTAAGAAACGGATTCATTCATAAATCGAAATTTCACAGACTGAATTCTATAACGGATACCGATAAATGAATTCTTGGCACACGCGGGCAAAGGCTAGTAAACGATAAAAATAAAACATGCATATAAACCATAACATATTTTTATTATATAAAAAAGCGCCACAGTGGTCGGTCCTGCGTCCCCCGGATCCAACGGATACTGTTATCGTTAAAGTAGGAGTGACGTAGTGGCTCTTATGTTCAAATAGCCCCTTTCCCCTGGCTGCAATCCACTTCTGGTGTAAATTAGGATTTTCCGGGAAACTGTAATGGAATTAAAATGTTACTTAATACTTAAAAATATTTAATGATATTTATTAGATGCACAACAGAAAATAATACCCATAAATTGTGGGAAAACAAATATTGAAAATTTGGCAACACCGGACAAAATTTACTCTTAGGTTATGATTATTCATATTTTGTTTTTGATTATTTTATTGATCGAATTATGTACTTAATTTACTTTATTTTAATTGAAATTCTTTAGAATACTATCTAGCACATAATAAAAAGGCCTAATAACTGTTAAAAACGTGTTATACTTACGAATGAAAAGATATGTCGGGCAGTTTCATTTCACTATCACTTTTACACTCTAAAATACTACACCGCACCATATTTTCTTCAATATTGTTTAGAATATTGAACCACAAACTTTTTAAAGCAATATTGTGAATATTTTATCACGTTTATGAGTATTTTCCTAGCTTTTTTCTAAAAGCGCGAACAAAATCAGCTGAGCACAGTGTTGCCACCTTACCCAAAGATAAAGTAGCTAAACATATGGCAAAAAGTAGCTAGTTTTGAAAAAAAAACCTCTATTAGAAGTTGCTAAAAGTAGCTAAACAAAAAAAAAGGCAATATGGGACTTTTAAGTCTTAAACTTTTATATTTCTTTCTCTTACATTATTAATACGGAAAAAAATATTCAAAATTTATGTAATCTTGTGATGTTGAAGGTCCAGCTTCTTCATTTTTTTCGGGTTTCTTAGTTTTTCCTACTTATTTCTTAAAGGATCTTCTCAATATTTTCGTAGGAAGCGCACGGAAGCACGTTTTACATTACAAATTAAATTGATTGAAACAGTGGTTACTCAGTTGTTGTAAGTAGCTAGAAAGTGTAGCTAAAAAATTTGGCTACCAAAATTTTTTTTGGTAGCTAACTATTTCGTAAAAGTGGCTAGATCTAGCTAAAAATTAGCTAAAGTGGCAACACTGGCTGAGCATCTGTCAAGTTTGTTTAGCAAACTACTTTGCTAAACAAACCTGACCTTGAAAAAACCGGCACGCGTGGCGAAACAAAAAATCGAATCATTGTATCTCATTTCTTTACACACATTTGGCATAAGTTACTCTTTTTCTTGTGCGAATGCGACGGAAGCTATCAATTCGTCTAGGGATTCTCTGTCTACGGATCTGAACTATGCGTTAAAATTTCGTAGTAATCCCCTTGGTAGTTGGCATTACTATATATTTTTTTATTAAACATCTAAATTATTGATTCCGTTTTCAGTAAAATCAAAATACAATTTCAAAGAATGCAACATAACGACTAAAATCAAAAGTTCTCTCGCACAATAATAATAAACGTAAGTAGAGAAATTAAATTCAATTCGTTACAAAATTGAGCAAACCGAAACCAAAAATTTTCCACGTATTTTTTATTTCTCTGTTTGAAATAAATCATTGCATGATTCTGTTTCTTGGTTGTGACTATTAAGAGATGAACTAAAATAATTTCTTTGCTCACCCGCTACATCTTCGGGCTTTCTTTGGTCGTGGGTGAGCAAAAAAAAATCTTTTAGTTCATTGATATGGACCTCCGCAAAGTAACGACTGATTCAATAAATTATTAAGAGATGTTTCAAAATAGGCCATACGTATATTGTTAAAAAAATGATTTATTGTCCATAGCATTGTTAGTAACAAAATAATTTTGAATAACTATGTTAGTAACTAAACTTAAATGGAGAGAGGACCAGTGCCTGATAAGGCCACTGTCCCACCTTTCAGCCACGGCGGCCAGGAGACTGGTGGCTGTCGAGCACCCTGTGCCGTGTTGCACGCAGCACAGTGCTTGCGCAGCGTCGTGTGGAAGCCGTCCACATGCGCATCCGCGAACATTCCTGATGCACTGCAGTATCTCGGCAGCCGCAACAGAACCCTAAACTGAACGCAACATTGTACTGGACGCGCAGAGCGTTAATCGATCTGTTAAAGGAAGATAATGTTTTAAATTTTATTAATTTTAACTTTATTTGCTAATTTGTGATTGTCATTGCGCAAAAAATTCTTGTATTATTTTAAGAACAATTTGTATGATGAATCACGCATTAGGAAGTCAATAACCATCATGGTAAAAAAATCAAATCTACCTAATGTATTGAACGGTACTGAATAATCACGTACCAAAATTTACTGTCACTAAAATAATTATTACCTTTTTACATAGATATTTAGATTACACATATATAATTTGTGCTAAACGTACCTACGTACGTATCACTCTGTACCATCGAAATAGTAAGTACCAGGAATGTGCACTGTGCAGGAATTACGGTCCGACTTTTTGCCGATAGAGATAGCTACCACAGGGTTATTTTATCTCACTCTATTAGTATGACCATAATTTTATGCAATTAATGAGACATTCCTTCCTCCTAGTACTTCTTTGTCAGAAAAATATACTAAGTAGCAATAACCAGAATTTTTATTACTTGTATACCAAGTCCTTATGATACGGCTGGTAGAGACTAGAGCAAATAAATTTTAGGTTTGTACGTCGGTGCTAGTAACATAAGTATTCACTTTTCTATAGGTAAAACTTAACTATTGACAAAAACTTAACTATTGGCAAAACCGGTATTGACATTGTATAATACCGGTATTTCGATATTGATCTCTAAATACCAATTATTTTGTTATTAAATAGAGTCGCAACACTCAAAAGTTGCAAGTCACAAATGCATTAATACTTATTTCATTAATATAATCTTAGACATTTTTGAAATAATCTTAGCTACCTACTCGTACTTAAGATTATCGGAACCGGAAAGGTTTTGGAAGTGCGAAACTCATTCATTTTACTTTAGTAATACGAATATCGAAAAAATACCAAAATACCGGAATATCGGTATTTGAATTTTCGGTATTGAAAAAATACCGATATTGCAAAAAACGGCCGATATTAGATGCTCTATCATTTAGGTTAATAAATGAATGAAGACTAAGTGACAATATATATATATCACACTATTATTTACTTATTCATTATTTATTAACTTTTACCAGCGTCTTCGCACGCGTAAACTGAATCGATCTGGTAGTTATAATTGAAATTTTCAGGATTTTTCCAAATTCATCTGGAAATTTTCAAAATTTATAATAAAAATATAATATAATGTAGTAGGATTATTATTTTATGCATGTATGTATCATTCGTATTAGACAATACGTATGATGGGTATAAAATATTATATTGTAAGAAATATTACATATTAGCCATTTGAATACATCATGAAAAGATGGTCACCCTAGTCTCAATAACGAAGGCGCTATCTTACTGTTTGGTGTGGCCATTGAGAAATTAATAAAACCTACCATCAAGTTAAAATTAGCTCCTGTAAAAAGATCTAAAGCTTATTTCATTAAAAAAATATTAAATCGTGTAATTATTGCTTATTATAAATGTATACATTTTATTGAATATTTTTAAAAGACAACGCTCACGAAACTAAAATTTACTAATTATTTATTATTTATTTCCAGGCAATAGTTAGAGAGGGACACACTGACTCCGTGCTTGCTATTTCACCCGGACCGGAGCCAATTAGTTCTTATGTCAATGTCCATTAGGTCGGTTTTTGCTCGTCTGTTTTTGGAGTGTTCATTCCAGAGTACTTACTATTTCGATGCTCTGTACTATATAAACGAAACTATGTCATGTAGTCTGCCCGAGACAGATGGCGTTGATATGAACCTTGTTGAGTGATGACGCCTTTCTCCAAAAATAAAACGTGCTCTTTGACGGCTTCTTGACAGTGACACTCAAAAAAATAAGACTGACAGAAAAGTGACATTGACATGGTATTTTTTTTTTGTTGTAGCTTCGCGCTCTTGGCGCATTTAGCCAGGCATTCTTTGTATTTTTAAAATTATTGTTTGTAATGCAATTATCTAAACCATACATCCAATGTGTTGACTATCTGAGTTATAAATTAGGCAATTGAACTAAGCCTTGAAAATTGTATCTTCCAGCCGATCTATAAATAATTATCTATACAGCAACTATTTATTACTGAGAAATTGCTGTATGAGCAGTTTGATCGTTGGTGCCACAATATATGGCAGACGCCTTATTTTTACCCATCCGGCTGCCCGAACTTTGTGCCCGAAGGAGTGTCGCTACTGCTGGGCTACTACGAAACTCGAAACTTATAACCAAAATATTTCGCCATGCCTACTAATCTACAAATTCGGTCACCGCATCTTAACACTTTTTTTTGTTTGAATAAGGTTGTCTTTCACAAGCCAAGCAAGGGCTACTACGTACGAAACTCGAAACTCGAAGTTCGTGTCGTGCGGTCCCTCTCGCTCTCGTATCAAATAGTATAAGTGTCAGAAGGACGGAATGACACGAACTTCGATTTTCGAATTTCGTAGTAGCCCTGCTGGGCTACTGCGAAACACGAAGTTCGTATCCTACCGTCCCTCTCGCTTTCCTATTAAATAGTATAAGTGTCAGAGGGACCGCACTACATGAGTTTCGATTTTCGAAATTCGTAGTAGCCCTGCAGGAAAGTTGACCGAAGTACCGACCGAGTTCCTTGGACGAAGTAAGCCGAAGTGTCTCCATCCACTCTATACTATAGTATTAAAAACCTAGTCGTTCATTTTCTTGAGCAGTGTGGGGCTAGCTTTATTTTAGTATTTTTTTATGATGTTGGTACAACGTAACAGACGTCTGGTATGTGTGTGTGAGTGAATCCACAGACGGAAGGTGAATCAGTCATTATTTGTGTGTGTGATACGTAGTATCTCAGTAGCTGTTTGTGTGCAGTGTAATGGCGATTTGTGAACAGTAGTTATTTTGTCTGAAAATTAACATTTAAAAGTACCAAAATTCGTCATAATAAACGGGAAATAAATACTAACAGTATCAAAATGCGTTCAGTTTTAGAACTAGGGGCAAGTGTCCCAGCCTTTTTAGGAAAGTTATGGAAATTGGTTAACGACTCGGAGACCAATCACTTGATTTCTTGGAGCCCTGTAAGTTTATTTTGTACTTTCAGTGTTACTGGTAACGTTGTGTCAACTTTGGAAGATAATCTATGTAAAATATCTTACGAAACCGGCAGCAATTTGTTACAATAATAACAACCTAAGTCGCAGGTTGACATACGCAAACATAAATAAATATAAAGTTAGGTGTCACGTTTTCTACCATGCTATCAGCTCCTGACACCAATTTACACCGAAAGAATGGTACCTTTAGCAAAACCTTAAGGTGTTCTGAATTGGAAACTTTTTAATAAATAATTATATTTTTAGAAATATGTTGATTAATTCACAAGATTGTAATATGCTTTTTATTATATTGTATGTATATTGCTGTATGATTAAAACTACAATAAAAAAAACTGATAGTTTTTTTTTCCATTTTCAGGGAGGAAAAACATTTGTTATAAAAAACCAAGCTGATTTTGCAAGGGAATTGCTCCCACTCTATTACAAACACAACAATATGGCAAGTTTTATCAGGCAATTAAATATGTATGGCTTCCATAAAATCACGTCTGTAGAAAATGGAGGCCTGCGCTATGAAAAGGATGAAATTGAATTCTCGCATCCTTGCTTTGTTAAAAATCAATCTTATTTGTTGGAGCATATCAAGAGAAAAATTGCAAATCCGAAGACCATAGTAACCAGTGGAGAAAGTGGAGAAAAAATACTTATCAAACCTGAACTCATGAACAAAGTGCTAACTGATGTGAAACAAATGAAGGGGAAACAAGAGAGTTTGGATGCCAAATTTAGTGCTATGAAGCAAGAAAATGAAGCTCTGTGGAGAGAGGTGGCCATACTCAGGCAAAAACACATAAAGCAACAGCAGATAGTGAATAATGTAAGTTATAATGTTTATTGCAGTTTTTGGAGGACATGCAGGTAGGGCTGTCAACATGTCTTGGACTGATTATTGTTTTTTTTATTAAGGTTTAAAAAATAGCCCTGTATGTAAATATAGCCCAATGTATTCATAAAAAAATACAATATACAAACAACAAACAAATATTCTTTAATGAACTACAATAAGTTTACAAAATGACAAAATGCAGGGTAGACAATAAGAGGTGTTATTGCATTAGAGTTATCTAATCTCTCAATTAATAATCAATATAGTTAGTTTTTTGTACTATATTTTTATTTAACAAAATATCTGTGCAGTTGACAACTGTTGTTTAGAAGGAGGACACAACAAGTTCATAAATAAAAACATATATAATAATTTATTGAAAAATTAACATTTATTTATTCTCAGCTCTCAAAAAAATGTCTTATAGCTCACAGGATATATTCAAGGTTGTAATATATATACACATTAGTATTTTAATCCATTGTAATATGGTTATAATATGTACACATTTATGACCATGTATTTGTTTTATACTCAAGCAATTTGTGACTTATGTAGTGTATCACTTCTGACTTTTACACTCATTTTCTAACCAACTAGGCTATTGTCAAAGTGTGAGCAAAGCTTTTTTGGGGCTCCGCAAAAGCAGGTACTGACTATAACTAAAATAATTAATTATGGTGCAGAGTAGAACATCCCATTAAATTAGTTGTATTTGTGTATTTAGGGATGTGGCCATTGACATCTGTATACTAGACTGCATGTTTCTTACATCAAAACGGTGCACAAAATCAGTTCACAGTGCGGTTTTGTGAACAGTACTATAGTTTATCGACATCCATGACAGGGGTTGTGTCAAAGTAATATTGATGATTGATGTGCCTCGCGTTTTGTTCTAAACAGCCAGTCAAGTGGCAAATATTTACTTTTCTAATAAGGTTGTATTACTAAAAAAGTTTGAGAACCACTGCCCTAACTAAATCTCTCATCCACTCAAATATTCACTAGTAGAGACCTAATGATCCATTAATTGTAGTTAGGTATTTTTGTTTTTAGAATCTCCATTCTTGGCCCCATAATGTTTAGTATAATGTATATTTAGGGCCTTGAATGTACAGTATAATTATATAGGAAAAGATGCTTGTTATCAGTACTAAATCTGAGCATGTAAAACGTTTCAGCTGATACAATTCCTGATGTCCCTGGTCCAACCTGCTCGATCTAACAATGCTAACAGCAACAATGTTGGTGTGAAGAGACCATACCAGTTGATGATCAACAGTGCAGCACACAACCATGGGGAGGGGGCCTATCCGGGCCGTGTTAAGAACATTAAATTAGATAAAGATGCTATTTTAGAAGATATAAATGAAGATAATCAGGTATGAAATGCAAAACAAAAGATATCCTTTTATTTGTTAATTATAATTGCAGGGATTTGGGTCTATCAACTTTTTAGTGTTGTAATTCTGTCCCGTAACTCGGAGTCATCAGTGATACACTGTTAGAAAAATGCTTGCAACTTATACTGATAGAGATGAACCATGAAAGAATTACCTTCAAATTGTCACAACTCCTAACTTTTAGTAGGTTTCTACCTCATAAAATCAACAAGCTACACTAAAAAGTTGATTGACCTATTTAACAATAATTAAATCGTTAGATATGAATGGATGTATAATGTACCATCCATTTTAGAATACGAATTTTGTCTACAGTTTCTTACTTTAAAAACTTATAATAGTTTAATATTATATTTTTCAGGAGGATGGCCCAACAATTCATGAACTTGCTCATGATGATGTTTTACATACTGAACTTGCTGAAGATTCACTGAATCCTGCAAATTTTGTTTCAATAGATACAGACATTCCCTGTAATTTCAGTCCTAATAATCCAAATTCTATGCAGTATCAAGTCACCATGGAGGATGGAGATGAATTCGACACAGGTACATATATTTTAAAACATATTCATCACATGCAAATGAAGTATGATTGCAAGAAGCTAATTTACATGTAATTGTATAATTTTCAGGTGGTGTCAGAATATATCCTGTAACCAAAGTCAATAGTACCTTACCACAAACATTAGATGTTCAGCCTGTAGTCACATCACCCTCTCCAACTATTGTTAATTCAACTTCACCATTGGATCAGACAGTATTGGACCAGGTCTTCATAGATCCATCAACAATTATTAGAGAAAAAGTGAGAAAAACACCAAGGAATACCAATAAGCAAGTGAAAAAGATGACACCAGCTAACAGTTTCAACAACTTAAACCCAGCTGCTGATCCTAAATTACCTGCTGATATATTTGCTGATGATGATTCAGTTGAGAATTGCTTGGGTGCAGGAGATAGTATCTTCCAGAGTGCACTACAGAATGCAGAGACTGATCCCATTGTGTCTACCTCTAAAGACAAAATGTTTGGTGGGATTAATATTAAACTCGAAAAAGGGGTGAATCCTAAAACATCAAAGAAGTCCAAGAAATCTAACAAGGACACACCACAGTTAAACCTGGCCGATATTAAAACTGAGCTACAGGATGATTTGGATTGGAACAACATGTCCCTTGCTACTGTCAACAACAACAGTGATGTCAATAGATTTAATTCTATGTAAGTAGAGGTGCTTTCTATTATTAACTAAAATTTCACTTCCACTAAAAATTTATTTAGTTTTTTTTGGAACAGGTTACTACCAACTGCAGTCTAGTCCCATCACAATTTTATTTTAGCTGTGAGCGCTATTTCCTAATTGACTTGTAGTGTATTAATATTAAATGTGGTTTTGATATACAGGAATAAGAGAGATAACATCAGCAAAAATTTTGAAGAGTATTCTTCACTCTTTGGAACAAATTCAAACAAGTATGTGTTATAATAATTATTCTGAATAACAATTGCTATTGGCGGTGGCCTACTATAAATATTTATTAGAAGTTATACCGTAGTGGTATGAAAAAATGAATTAATTACTTTTTATAACATTATCAACTTTGATAACTATCTATAATAGACCAATATATTTTAAAAGTTCCTTCACATGTCCAATGCAATGTTTAACCATCCTTGCCTCTGCTTATTAATTATTGTATAGTGTTATCATAGTTCACAATCCATATTTGTGTCAAACACCTACCATCAATTAAGTAAGATGCCAGGATTATGCGGGCTCAAGTCACTATTAAAATATGATTTGTCTGTAGAATTTTGTATATGAATTCAGTAAAAATATGGATGTCCAGACACCAGCACCAATATTGCATGTGACTATTCTTGAAATTGCAAATGGAATTTATTAACATAGTGATCGTTTTCTGATGGAAAATCATTGGCAAATAATAAATTTAACAGTGGCTGTGTAAATGTGGTTTAAAATACTGTGGGAAAGACAAACTTTATTGTTTAAGTTCCGGCCAAAACTAAAATAGTTGTGGTTTATGATGATAACATTTTTAATTTTACCATTACAGGACTGATATTGACGATCATTTGGACTCCATGCAAACAGATATCGAGTCCCTGAGAGAGTTATTGCGAAGTGATAGCTACGCCTTGGATACAAACACTTTAATGGGGGTAAGACTTGAAAATCTAAGCTTATATTATTGTAAAAAAAATTACAGAAAAACTAGGGCTCTTATTAAAAATACCAGACATACCAACTATTAGTCTATTACATAACAAAGTATTATAGAATTCGTTAAAATGAATAAAAGAAAAACAGTTTTTCAGCTTCGCGGAATTAATTCAAAACCAAAGTAAGCGATCGCTACCAGTATGATATGATTACTGCAGCGTCTACAGCAGTGTGCGTTACTTAGTGAGATGTAAACATTGATGTTTGGTTCCGCGCGGTTGGCAGTACTGCGGCCGAGTCACGTTGCAAGCAACGTGTAGCCGCTGCGTGCTCTGCCCCGTGCCCCCTACTGCCGCGCATACATACACGCCGGCTACGTAACACGGACTACGCAATAGGCCCGCTCTCTCAATACTGTATCTTGTTTCATTCAAGCTGTGTCATCGTTTGGCGGGATATTTGAACTTTGAAGTGGCTAGGAAAAATGGATGTTTAATATGTCTACTATAAAACTTTGTTGTCCATAGATGAAGGATGCAAGGCTAGGATCTACGATGTCTTTCGCCATTCCTTCCGGTCAGCTGCCGGCAGATTATGTAATAAAGTTAAATAAATAGTAAATCATAACATTCTTGTACTTGTACATAGTTTCACATAGTTATTTATTTTGCCTAATTATGTAGTATTGGGTCACTAAGGTGTGTATAAGAGGCGCATGGTTATGGTGGCTTATAAAGAATGGCTGGTGACATTACGTACGATGCGGTGACAAGAATTTTGTGATTTTAAATATAATAATAAGGGTGTCTTTTTAATAGAATTGTAATCAGCTTTGCTGAGAAAATAGTGATGCGATCTTAAAGTTCTTAGGCATAGTATCCTTGAACAGCTCTGGTGAAAGGCACCCTTATGCTTAAGTAATCATTATAATGCAAGAGAAATCGTACTAGTATACAGCGCTCGAACGATCTTTTGCAACTTGTTAGCCTTGCGTGCTGCCCCGCGATACACTCGCACGATTTTTCTCTCACCGTGTCAACTAACTAACAACTATGCGTTGACTGTCAACAGTTGACTGCGTTGTCTTAATAAAATCCAAGCAAATTTACCCAATTTTCGATCAATCTGCGATCGAATCGTACCCATATGTGTAGAACGGCTGTTTTAAACAATATTCGTCTTATGCGATGATCGGATGGCATATTCGCGAGTTGGTCTCTTAATTATGTTCTTTCTGTACAAGTCCTTAGGTTTGTCGTACATTATTATTTGTTAGACATCCTAATTGTTGTCCGCAACTTTATTCGCGTAGAATGTGGTTATTGCTACCTTGCGGGAACTTGGAAATTATCACGATATAAAATAAAAGTACGACGTAAAATAGCAAAGATCGAATAAAAGAGTAACTGAAATTTTACAAAGAAAATTGACGCCACGTTCTAGCAATTTACGTCAAAAATATGAGAATTACGAAGAAAGTGGTAATTTAATTCGTACACTTCTTATGTTATACTCTATCTCATATACTTCTTCAAGGTCGAGACCTTTATCTTTACCAAAATTCGTAAAAATTAGTATAGCAGTTTAGTAACAGTCAGAAGTACTTTCGTGTTCATAATATTAGTTCAGATTTGGATCACTATTGGAGTTGTGGTACGACATCGAAGTTGTCACTTAGTTGTTCATTGGAGGGACCTATGTCAAGAACATGTGGCGTCGCGTCTGTGTCGTCTTACGGGTTGGGCACGACGCCGCGTGACCGGCGGCGCGCCGAGCATTTTCTTTGTTCATTACCTATATTGCCGGGTAGCCACTGTAAAAGGGAACACTGCACTGCAAGCGCTTCGGCTATGCAATCAACAGAGAAATTGCTCGCTGTGTCACCGGTCGCACGAAATCGTGTCGAGCCGCTAAGTAAAACTTGCTGTTTTTTTGTATTTTTTCATGTAAACCCTGGTCATTATACATAAGATACTAGCTTTTCGTATGGTTTTGCTTACATTCCAGTTAAAAATATTAGTGCTTTTCTCGATAGATGGCGCTAATATTGCTTAAAGAAAGAAATGTTTTCCTGGGATAAAAAGTAGTCTATGTCGTTCTCTACCCCTTTTAACTCCTTAATCATGTCGATCGGATGCTCTATTGCTCCACGAAAGAAGAACAAACAAACGAACAAATGCACTTTCGCATTTATATCGCCAGTTGAAGTTATGATTAGGATGACAATGGACAGTGCTTGCCATAGGCGACTTGTTCATTTTTGTGAAAAACTTATGAAGTCCTAGTACAAAAGTTTAGTTGTGCCACGCGGCAGGTCTTACTCTTGAGACTAAATTTATCGAAATTGAAAATAATATTTACATAATTCACTGGTATGTCAATCTTTTTTTATTGTTTCAGCTATTTGGGTCTGATGATCCGTTCTACGGATTGTCGTATAACCCCGTGGACGACAGAGCTAAAGCATCTAACAGTGGTAAGCTTATTCAATCTGATTATTTGCATGACAGGTTTGTTTCCCCAAAATTGTAGCGTTTGGGTGATGGTATGAAAGTTTATTTTAAATGCTACAATGATTGTTTGATGATCCTATCGTTTTGTCCCTTTTGATATCCTTATGTCAAACTTAACAATCTATAACTTTTTTTACTTTAGGAAAAACTAAAAATGTTTATTGAGTTATATGTCACATTTATGTTAATTGTAGATACAACAAAACAGTATCCGATGCTTGATTTTGATTGGCTGGTCCATAACAGCGAAGCATCGCCTGCAAAATAGCCTGTTCCTACCTCATCTTTTCAAGAGTTTAGACTAATGGTGAACCCATCAAGTCGATATGGGTTGGACGTTTTGGTAACGGGTTAATTTAGTCATGGTGGTTGCGTCTGTGATACTGGCGGAGTTCGTGCTGCAACTAAACAGTCAATGTTTAGTAAATTTTATAAAAAAGAAAAATACGTTTGTTTTGCTTCTAAAATGCTACAGCGGTTTCTTAAATGTAAACTGATCATTTAAGAGTCTTGTAAGGTAAAGCAGATAAATGATGTTTGCGTAACTGTTGTTTTGTTGTTAATTAAAGCAAAGAAGCTGAAAGGTGAGATATCGAATGTAAGCGGTGAAGAGAGTCGCGTCGAGCACTCCTATGCCGAGGACTATGGTACTAATAATATTATATCCAATAGTAAAGTAATCAGTTTTTAATTTATAGAAATTAGTTTGCACGTTTGGAACATAGTGTTCATATTTTTTAATCAAGTACCCAAATAGACCCTTACCTACCAGTATAGATAGTAAGCAAAGCGCAGCTATCATGATCTTATAAAATAAGTATAATTAGTTTGTAGATAGCTTTACGTGATTTTAGTTTATTTACAATTTATGACAAGTGTTTATAAACCCCCTTGCAAAAAAAACGGGCATCTATGGTTTTTAAGATTTTTAGGCATTGAAGGTTAGAAAGTAAGCTTTCATGCATATAAAATACAAAAACCATAGGTGCCCGTTTTTTTTGCAAAGGGGTTTATATCTACATTGTAATTTTTTATATATTTTTTTATTTCGCTGAAATTGATTTGCTGGCACATTTTTTGAGTGCTTTGTTTGAATAAACAACCTTGCATGATTTTCATTTTTTTTATAATACTGTAAGTACACGTCCAGATTCAATTCTGAGGACAAAATTAGAAGGACAAAGTGCAATAATTTTGAGATTAACTCGTTTTATAATGCTACAATGTAATCTGGTAAGTTTCGAGTAGAATACGATTTGACAACCTCATACGCTATCAATAGGTTGAGATATGGCCTGAAGGGAAGAGTTATTTCAAAGTTCGTGCATGAACATTGAAATATTTTTTGCCAATACAAAAAGGTGAAGCCATTGAAATAAAGCTATCTGTGGACTATCGGTGCAATAGTGGCAAATTTGTTATTCTTAATTATAATTGCATGTGACAGCATTTCATATGGCTAAGATTTATTTTTATTGTAAATTGCTTTCTAGAATTATGAAAATAATATTGTGATATCTGCAGTCTATACGCTAAGGCTAAGGTTTGATTGTACCACATTATTTAGTTACCTTAGCTCATGGACTGATAATAGAAATTAAATTTTAGGTTATATTATAACTACCATAATGCATGATATTATACGTAAGGTAATTTAGAGAACTTACAAGCGTAGCCACTCGTAACAATAACAAATAATTGATATGCGAGTAAGTAAATGTGAAATTTTTCGTGGATGTGCAATATTTGTAGCATTTTGTTTTGGTGTGGGTATATTTAATATGCGTAAACAACTGATCCATTTCCCATTTTCTTAAAATTTAAATACCGTATCTCTAAAACTGTTATTTATTTTATTCGCCGCCTCATACTGGTTTAATCGTTTACGTTACGAACGATACTAAACTTTTTTTTTCTTGGGCACATTTCAGCTGAGGGGAATCAGCTTATGTCGTATACAGGGAATATGATTCCGTGCCTTGAGGATATGAACCTCGAGTTGTTGGAGAACTCGCAGGAGGCCGCGTCGCCGAGCCCGAGCCCGAGCCCTAGCAACTGCACCCTAAACACGCCTCAGGTGCAGGTCGCCAGTCCGGCCTTCCCGCAGAAACGATGAGCCCGCGCCCGCTCGCGCTGCTAATATTATCCGAAAGCGATTTATCAACTATGGGGAACGAGCTAAAAGCCCCCACTCGAATGCCCTGCTCTCACTTGTATTCCCTACGTGCAGTGGGCAGCTTTCAACTTCATCCCACATGTACCCAATGGTACTTGAGAATAAACCCTACCAAGTATTTTTTGGAGGTTACATCTAAAACAAGGAAGCGAACGGGAATAACTCTAACATGGTTCAGCGTTTAGCTCGTTCCCCGACTGCAACATAATTTTAATGCAAGTCACGGTTATGCACTAATTTAAAACGAGATTTTATTTTATGGCTTAAGGCGGAGTTGGCGGTAAAATATTCTGAAGGATGAAAACAAAATAATGTAGGTAGGCAAAGAGGCTCCCAGAAAAAAGGCGCGTTTCAATTAAATACATTTTGTTTGAGTGATCTGATTTTTTTTAGTTGCTATTTTGTGATCATTTGATAGGAAAAGTACATGAAATGAAATCACTAAATAAACTCATGCAATAAAGAAGCATCTTTTGCATGTTTGAAGCATGTTTATTTATATTGATGATACCTCTTTTTATTAGACTTTTTTTGTAAGTAAGTGTGTAAGAGGAAGAGGTTTCATTGAATTACTGATGTTACATTCTGAATTAATTGGAATAAAATCAACTTAATTAATAACTGGGAGCTTTAGAATGCTGGAGACTACAGGTTCATTTATAGTCCAGTAAGAATCGGTGGTAGAGCCTTGACGAGGCAGAAATAATCAGTAAATTATACTCTATGCCACGCGTGAGCCTTGCCATACCATTTGTGTACATTTTGTACGCCCGATTTTTTTCTTAAAGGTGTAAATTTTGTACAAACTGAATACTCTTGGCGGGCGCCAAAATTGATGTTATTTTTATTTTGAGCATAGCTTTGACAATTTTAACATATTGATTGATGTTATTTTATACAGATAATAAGTCAGTCTTAGAGCCTGTATACTTTCGACGTTAATCGAAATGATGTACATATTATACACCGTGGGCCCGAAAAACCCGAGGGATTTTAACAGGGTATTTCTGACGATAATACGAGTAAAAAATGTTATATGAACATAGGTTCAATTATGTACTTTAATTAAAATTATTTTTTAGAACAAAATAATTCAATTAAGCTTAGCACGGCCTTGTGAACAAGTCTTTAGTTAAGAGAGTGAGTAAGAGGAACCAATCTTTAGTAGAGAAACAGAGTAAGCGAACATGACACTTCACGAGTCGCTCCGATATCATACGATGCCCGAGTCAATGAGTGCAGTGTGGTTCATGTCATGTGACATGTTATTGTTTACTAGTTTGTGACAACAAATGTCATAACATGCTTGTATTGAACTGAATTAAATGAAAATATCTCAATTTGTTCATTCATAACCCACAAATTTAAAAAAAAACTTTATTTTTGGTGTTTCTAGAAAAATACATTTCATTCTCTTCACCATAACCGGTAGAATAACCGTCTATGTGTATCCACGAAGGTGGAATGGTGCGGTACGCGACGAGTGGGAAATCTTCTCCGGTATTCAGCAACTGCTCTTTGCGAGTTGCCGTTACAAAACCCATAAATGAAATGGATGTCCGCTAAGTGAGCAGGAGGATAATTCGGCATAGCTATTTATTATTTATTACACTTTATTTGCAATACCGACTGTTCTAGCAAAAATAGGATTTAACACCGACCGTGATTTGATCTGACGTGACAATCAGTAATCATTTTTAACGTTGACATTTAGTAACATCTATTTCATGATATCGGCCAGTTATTATAGCATAGGTAAATACAAATAGTTTGCACTCTCGCAACTCGCGATTCCTATCGCGATACAAACAATCTTAAGTTTTAGCGATAAGTGAGGAGTACTAATTGTGATTAAGTCAAGAAAAAGATATTATAATTACACGGCTATGCAGCAGTCTGTTACTCAACTCAGTTTTAAGTCGCATCTTCAATATCGGTAGAAATAACCATGATAATGAAACCTACTTGTAGTTGGATATCAAACTTAAATACTGCCAACTGGCCAGAAAGCATGCCATTAGTATGTCTGCGTTTAAAAATATTAAGTGGTTAAACATACTACGTCACATACTTAGGGTGTATTACACTTGAGATTTTTCTACTTGTGATTTTTCTTAAATAACGATTATCTCAAAAACGGGTTGTTATAGGACTATATGTTATACTACTTTATATACTCCAATTAGGCTCTAAAATCGATGGTTAAAATCCCTCGGGTTTTTCGGGCCCACGGTGTATATCTAATAACTTTAAACGTGCAATTGTTGTATATTTATTTATTTTATTTCCGGATCTCGGACACGGCTCTAACAATTTCAAGTTTCCTGTGTGCGGGTTTTCGAGGGCGAAAAATACATCTAGCTTGCTCTTAACTGAGCTTGCTTGGGTTTCGAGTTTTGGCCCAAGCGAATCTATAATATAATGTACCTACCATATGCCAGACCATTTTAGAAAAAAATATAAACGCTTTCATATAAATACTTCCACAATCGCCCACTGGCTAGAATCAGAACCTGCCTAGAACCTACCATATTTATCGGAATTTTGTTTTAACACTTTTTTCCGATAATATTCACTTGATACTATCGAAAATTACTGATGTACATTGTATATACTCTGAAAGTGAAGAATCAAACAAAATCTGTGTATGTCTGTGTTGAAATTGAGCTGGAGAATGTGTCATTAAACTAGTCGATTTATTCATTCTATATTTTTACATCACTAAACAAAGTCAAGATTTTTTAGGGTCAGTTTAATATCGTAACCGTAGCTGTTCACACTTTATCTAAAATGGTCTGACATGGAATAAACGCGATAGCAACGTCATATCGCCGAGTTTTAAGCACATCACACACTGAGCTATAATACTTATTTATTAAATCAAAAACACAACGAGTCGCACAACAGTAATAATCCTAAAGAGTAACAAGATGGCATTTTTGCTAAGCATGTATTTACATGTAGGTATAACAAAAACAACTGACTATGAGGATACCTACTAAAGTAACAAATGTAACAAATTTAAAAATTACATTACAGCTAAGCTACATTACAAAGATACGAAAATATATGCATTAAACCCTTTAAATTCGTTGCTGTTCTAGCGAGCGCACGATCTCAATTCGTATCCTGTCTGTTTACTACCTACATTGGAAGTGAAACGGAAATATATATTGGTTATGAAGTCACATCAGAGAAGGAATACTATAAAATGTACCTACCGTAATATACCAAGATATTGTTGGTATATATAATACTAGCTTTTGCCCGCGGCTCCGCCCGCGCGGTATTCGGTTATCGCGCGCTGTTCCCTCGGGAACTGTGCATTTTTCCGGGATAAAAAGTAGCCTATGTCACTCTCGGGCCCATAAACCATCTCTATGCCAAAAATCACGTCGATCCGTCGCTCCGGTACGGCGTGAAAGAGGGACAAACATACAAACACACAAACACACTTTCGCATTTATAATATTAGTATGGATATATATATATTATATCAGTGTGTGACGTGGTTAATTATGCCTTTTAGTGAGTACATCACTCACAAGGCCATAAGAAACAGGGTCCCTGTTTTATCTTGGACATAACATAAGTTAATATCTTATGTATCAATATGATGTCACATTGAAAAGTTTGTTGTATTCTACATACTTTGGATATTGTGGCTGTATAAGTGTGAATTGCTCAGTTTTTTGTTGTTTCTTGCATTGTATAAAAGCCTCAATTTATTGTTTGTAGCAATTAAATACGATTTAAGGATATAATAATTTTGGATATGAAATAACTAAATAACTAATGTCAATTATTTAGTTCATACATATTCTTGTGTCAGCTACTAAAATATTTTAATTCAATGCGTTAATACGTTGATTTTTTTTCAAAAATGTTTAGGTATCCTAAAACATGCGTTTCCCAAGAGTGCAGTTTTCTAAAAGGTGTATAACGGATTTTAAATAACGAATACCTTGGGGTATATCTTGAGAAAGTACACATTTTGAGAAAATGCGTTCCACGATTCCAAACCAATTTTGATGTGTGAACTTACAGAAAGTAAGAAATATTTGCCTAAATGAGATTTTGTGGAGTCGCGGCAGTGCTGATTTTAACAATTCCAGTTCCAGCGCCGTATTCCTAGAAGGAATAGGCTTGGCGCCCCTCTAAGTTTGGCGCCCTGGGCGGTCGCCCCACTGGGCCCTACCCTACGCCGCTACTGAGTCGCGGATTTGTAATTAGATATCAACCAATAAAGCTTTTTGCAGATCGTGCTTATATTGAAAATGGCAATAGCTTACCTTGTAAACTGAAACAATTTTGCCACTCACAAGTATTACTAACTTATTATAATTACCAAGTCGTATCGAGCATTTAATTTTCATCTTTTCGTGATTGTATAACAAAAACGTACTAATT
Source organism: Choristoneura rosaceana (assembly GCA_037349165.1). Classification (NCBI taxonomy): domain Eukaryota; kingdom Metazoa; phylum Arthropoda; class Insecta; order Lepidoptera; family Tortricidae; genus Choristoneura; species Choristoneura rosaceana. The sequence goes on from JAZBNJ010000026.1 coordinate 9,979,624, forward strand.
TCATGAAGTAAATTTTGATGAGGTAAATGACCGTGGTGTACCAAAAATGTGAGGTCCAAACGTTAGTGCTATTATTTCGTGTTGGAATACACTAGGACTGAGATAAATCATAACCCGTGCTTTGCTTATTGTTGATAAAATAATATCAGTATCAATAATTTAGACTTGGCAATTTGTATTATACTTGTACAGGCTTATGTTATGTGTTCGTAGTCGTATGTGACACCCTATGACACTATCAATGTAATGTGTTATAAGTATTAACTTACAACTACTAATAACGAGATGAAAATATTAATTCGTGTAGGCGATACGTTGCGGGGTTTCAGACTATATTGGGCTCAAACGATTGATTCGTAATTTAATGCTATTCCTATGATTTTCCTCACAATACGCGTGTACTCAGTGCTTTACCTAGTGATTTGTGACACACATATATATATTTTGAAATTTCATGTTATGTTACAGGGGTGAGGGATTTTTTTCCATAACTAGCTAGATGCTGCACTACGTTTCGCCATTTGTATTCAGGTTTACGTAACGTAGTACCTATTCCTAAATATTTGTTCAAATTTTTTTTTTTACAATTTTGGTTGAGAAAGGTACTTGTTATTGTTCAACTTGATCAATTCATACTGAGTAATGAAGTTTCCTGTTTCTTGTTTGAAGAACTTGCACTCATTCATGTCCGTCCGATGTTGAAAAATGTAAATGTCTGTCAATTTATTATTATTATTATTATTTTTTCTAAAATTCTTGTATTTCAAGTTAAACAATAAATGTCTGTCAAGTATATTTTCTGTATCTATTAAAGTGGTCGTGCTGCATTGGTTATACGACTGATGTCATATTTTGTACACATCGATGTGATATAGGGTGTCACATCGCACACGATGATTGTCGAATTTGGAGAGTTTGTAAGAGCTACTTTAGGTGTTTAATTTAAGTTCCCAGTTCTGTAATTTGTAGATAAATAGGAAGTAGTTTACCAGTGTATAAAACATTTAAATTTCATTATGAACAAAGTTCGTTAGAAAACAAAATAGATAAGGATATATTATATATTTCGTTATATTGATGTAAGTTATTTTAAAAATGAAATTTAATAAAAGGTTGAAAAGAACGCAACTATCTTTTTATTTTGCTCTTGCTTCGTGAGCCAAGTTGGCTGTTCCTTTTGAAAACATTTAATTTATTTTAAAAGCACAATACTTGTAGGTGCCTATTTTTTTTTAATCAGAATCAGAATCAGAAAAAATGTTTATTGTAGAACATAGGTAGGCTGTGAGATACAGAGTTGTTAAGACATTTAGTGATTTAGTGATCTTCTATGTCTTGCCAATGGGCGTACAAAACATTAAATTGGTACATAGAACTACAAAATTAAACACACATAATCAAAATTAAAACGCTACAGACTTCAAATACACTTAAAAAATTGTGTCAGTTGAATTTAATAAAAGAAATTAATAAATTGCAATTGAATTAGAAATTAAGATTAAATTAATAAATTAAAATTTATAATCAAATTATTATTACACATTTAAAAAAATTATACGAAATTGTCATTCAAGTAATCAGAAACGGAATAATAACATTTATTAACAAGGAATGTCAACAATTTCTGTTTGAAATGTGGCATAGGCAACAGTTCTAACTCCGATGGAAGCCTATTATAAATCTTACATCCCAGATAATAAAAATTTTTGCGCATCAGTGCCGTATTTGTTGACGGTACACAAATATATCGATTGCATCTTTGTCTCAAGTTTTTGTTAATAACAACACGTTTTTCAAAAATAGTTGGGTTACTTTTTATAAATATTACTGTTTCATAAATATACAAGGAAGGCATTGTTAAAATATTCATCTTTACAAATTATGATGCACAGCTGTCCGTTTGCTGAAGTCCACATATAGCTCTAATACATCTTTTTTGGGCTCTAAAAACTAAATCTCTATTTGACGAATTGCCCCAAAAAATAATACCATACCGTAGAGTTGAGGCTACAAATCCGTGGTATGCAGCCAACAGAGCATCAAGACTTACTTGTTTGGCAAGTTTATACCAAGCAAAGGAATATTGATACAATTTTTTGCATACTTCTTCGGTGTAAGTTTTCCATGATAAATGGTTATCTATGTGCACACCTAAAAACTTAGTAGTTGTAACAGATTCTATAGGCTTCTCCTTATAACTGCATACAATTGACAGAGGTATTTTTCTTTGGTAAAAATGAATGATTTTTGTTTTATCAAGATTTACTAATAATCTATTGTGACTCAACCATGTCAAATTAGTATTTAGTCTCTGTAACGCAAACCAAACCTAGATTTGGCAACCCTAAGAATCCAGCAACAATTAAATTGTGACAGCTATAAAGCCGTGGGCACGACTACATGGATTTAAACTTAAATTTGATATGAAGGTCGTTAGAGCCCAACCAATAAAAAATCTTTTTCACTTTATATGTTACTAATGTTCGTGTTTATGCTGGATCTAGGAGACATAAATTACTTTTTCACTTCTCATGCTCTAAAAGTGGGTCAATATAGCCTCACGTGACGGGAGTAAAGTGAGCACTTTACTCCCTAGGGAGTAAAAGTAATTATTTTTTTAATTTACTTCGAGTGACTTAGATAAACTCAAACAGCCAGTTACTTGCAAAAAATAAGTTTGTGTGTGGACCATTTTAATGACGAAAATGTTACGTTCTTAGTCTACGTGGTCTTAGTTCTTGCTTATTCCGCATAGAAGGTGGCGCCATTCAATTTTTCTGTTTGTGTATGGACCATTTCATCGATGCAATTTTGCTATGTCTGTGTCTTGGAAAAAAATACTTACCGCGAAAACTTTGACATTGTTGTAGAGCGTAAATCGTAAACGATTAAAATAAATTGATTATTCTCACAATGTCGTTAAGTGATAGCGAAAATATGATGTCGAGCAATCAAGGGATATAATAATAAGAGCAAAAGACATAATTGATAATTTTCTGTCGCCGAAATCTAGAAAGATTTATTTTTATTTTTTGATTTAATCTTTTTATACCAAACTGACTATTTTTTTCTCGCAATCGAAGTGAAAAATAGAGTTTTCACCACGAGACTAAAAGTCAATACAAACCCTCGGATAAATAGCCACCCTCGCTAAAGCTCGGGTGGCTAACAGCCTCGGGTGTGTATTGGCTTATTTTAGTCTCTCGGTAAAAAATATACTATTTATGCTCTAGTGCATGAAGTAAAATCTTCGCCTAAGACCAGGGTAATCAGGTGTCAACAGCCACAAACGAAAAAGTTTCTACATACTTTTTTTTTAATAATTTTTAATTTATATAAAACTAATAATAATAATAATGCATGAAAAATAAAAGGTTCCATCAGTCAAATAAGTGGTCTACTTACCAATTTTTAAACAAGTTCCTATCAAATGAACATGTCGCTAAAATCGAACTTTCGAAGAAAAGAAAGAAAGAAAGAAACTACATTTATTTAACGCCATAAAACAAACATAGAACAAATAAAGACATACATGACGCTAAATAGGTCCCCACTCAGCATAAAGCCACGGCAAGCCGTGGCGCTGATTTTCAGTGCAGTGAGTGTGATATACAAACGATTATCAACTTTAGGGTGGTAGACCACATATTTGGCTGATGGTACATACAATACAATACAATCTCTTTATTGCACACCAACATAGCAAGCAGTACAGAAAACAGGTATATACACAAAGACTATACTAATATACATAGAAAGTGTAGACTGTAGGTGTAGGTAAATACATACAAAGTGGACAATTGTTTCTATTGTTGCTATTTCATTTCCTCGCAATCTAAGTGAAACCAGAGTATAAAACTCCAGCATTAAACCAATTTTCCCCTCGACGTGTATCCACCCTCACCGTACCGGCTCGGGTGGCTATGTGAACATCTCTTGTAAAATGAATTGTTTCAATGCTCTCTTTGTACGATCTACTATTTATTATTGTTTGTCTGTGGTGGTAGCCGATCTAAACTGATCCGACCTGCATACATTTTGCTTAGGAGAACGACACGATTTTTTTTTTCGTTGAGAACGTAGATCATAGATGGCGTTAGTGTCGCTGCTAAAGTGACTTGAAAAGAATTCAAGTTGAAATATTGGTGCATAGGAAAAATTCGTGTCTAGTCTCCTGTCCAGCGGTGGTGTAGGGGAATAGCCCGCAGCACGGATTGCTGAGGATCTGGGTTCGATTCCCAGCGCTGGTCTATTTTTCTGGTTTTTCTGTGCATTCATGTTTCAGCTTGTGTTTTCGTGTGAAATATATAACACTGATGTTGTACCTATCGATAATGGTATAGGGTATAGAGCCCTTCGTGCGCGAGTGCGACCCGCAATGGTCTTTTTTTTTTATTTGCTGCCCATCTCTTCCTCCAGGACTCGCTAATCGGAATATAACGAAAGTTAAGAACGCACAAACATTTCGTCCCAACTCATCACTCGCGCGATCTCCTGCCCGCGCGGCGTGATTCGCCCGCACACTACCACGGTTTGCTGTGCGAAACTATGTTGCCGACAACTGCAACACATCTTGATCACTTTTTTTTTTTTTTTTATCGACTGGATGGCAAACGAGCAAGTGGGTCTTCTGGTGGTAAGAGATCACCACTGCCCATAAACATCTGCAACACCAGGGGTATTGCAGATGCGTTGCCAACCTAGAGGCCTAAGTTGGAATACCTCAAGTGCCAGTTATTTCACCGGTTGTCTTACTCTCTGCGCCGAAACACAACAGTGCAAGCACTGCTGCTTCACGGCAGGATTAGCGAGCAAGATGGTGGTAGCAATCCGGACGGACCTTGCACAAGGTCCTATCACCTGCAAAAATCACTGTACAATTTCCACCGTAGGTAAACTTAAGATTTTTTTTGTTGTCATATAAATATTTTCATTTCTTAATAAAATAATGTTTTTTTCACCTCAGCGGCTCAAACAGGCAGGTTTTGCTATGAAAATTCAGTGAGAAAAATCCCATGATCAATCCAATGATCAGTAATCACTGAATAGCCAACTTTTTGCTTGCACGCTCTTAACAATTGTTTTTCTGAAAGTAATACGACTCCAAAAAACTATTTTAGAGTTTGGCCTACCGTAAATATATTGTTAAATGTATGTGCTAATATTAATAAATAAATAAAAACCGTATTAATTTAAACAGGAAGATAGTAACATTCATTAGATATTTAATCCTGATAGAGCAAATGTCATCAACCGCATCGCAACCACAAACATTTTTTCAAGTAAAGCAGGAAGGCAAGTAAAACCATGTAAATGCAATTGTAATCATTTATTGCACTAAAATGTACAATTTGTACTTTTATGATGTTATCACAACTACCTATCTACAATTTCCTTTGAGGAGTTAAAATAATAATAACATGGTTACTTTGTAAAAATTATCTTAAACTAATAAAATAAGACAAAGACAGATAGATAATGTTTGAGACGCCTTTTTGACAAGAAACTCGGAGAGGAAATACACCATTTAAGCGACTGTGGACTATTTTTCTTTATCCAGGGTCTCGTATACCATTAGGTACATATTTAACATTACCAACATTTTTGAAATTTATCATAACGTGATGAGCTCGAAAGAGATAATAAAGACTAGCTACGAGCAAAAATTTTGATTGCTTCATCACCCCAGCCTATATGCGCCCCACTGCTGGGCGCCATGACCATTCTATTTGATTCGATCTAACGCGGCTTCTAGCACTTACTAGCCAACGCCAATGAGGGCTATCGTTTTTTACATCACTAGATGGCGCCACCGTTGCGTGAGGTTTTTAAAAGTCTGTTATAACGGGCGTGAAAACAAAGTTTAGATTAAAATCATATTTAATACATCTTAGAACAGTACCATAAAAAATATCGAGCAACCACAGTATTGCGTAATCCCATTTTGTTCGGAAAAAAGGGGAAGACAAAACTGTCTCAAATTACAGACGTTCATTGCCCCTTATCGCATAATTGCGATAATTAATTTCAGGTAATGCAAAATATTCACAAAATTATTCTAATTATAAATAAACCCGCGCAGCTCACCCAAAAACTATGAGATTTGACATTTCGTTGACCTCACGGCTACACTAGCGCCTCTAGCGGTGAATTCATTCGCGATAGCCCTCATTGAGTCAGCCTCCATGGCAGACAAGCAGAATGCCAAGTGCCAACGGAAACGCAAAATAATATAGCCTTTTTTTTAGGCCTTGGAGAAATTGAATGAAGCTAGTAGAGTAGAATTTTAATACAGTTTTGATTTTAAGATGATACGCTTTCTAACTAGGAGTGCGAGATATGCAGAATCAGAATCAGAATCAGAATTATTTATTTGTAAAACATAGGTAAACAAAATACAGGTGGAAAAAAAAAATTACAGCGTGTATAGTATATGCTTCTAACTCACTTTAAGAGGGTTTTCTCAGAGGCGTTATATCGCTAGATGGCGTTAATATCGTGAGGTCTGTGATTGGTTAAATAACTAAATAATCAATCGCAAGCAAACGACAAACATCAAACGGACCTCACGATACTAACGCCATCTAGCGATATTTCGCCTCTGTGAAAAACCTCATTAACATAAGTGAGAGCAGCTCAAATTGATGTACTTACTCACTTCGTTGCTACTTTTGTCATTAATTTGTTTCTGGTCTGAAGACACGAGCCTGTCAGCCGACAATTGTTGCTGACTGTACGCAGCCAGAAGTGAGAGCTTTAAGTTTCACTAAAGCACAATCCCAATAACATTATATGGACACACCAGATTACGTGTTACACGGCTTGGAATGTAATTTCTTCATGTTTAACATGAATTAACACCGAATCAAAAGTAGATCTAAGGAAGGCAATTAACTTGAGTGCTTAGATAATTTACAATAACTTTAAAAATCTGGTGTTGCAGATCAAATTAATCTAAGATGAGATGAGCAAGCTAAGCGATAATGGCGCAGCGAGAATGGGCGAAAAATGTCTTCGTCAAGACAAACAAATAGACGTTTTGAAAGTGTCATTTGTTCTGGGTCCACATTTTTGGAATGATATCACCTACTCGAATTCGAACCGTTCGAAAGTTTATCTTGCCATTGCCAAATTTTATCTGAGCTCTGTACTCCATTTATTTATTTACATTTGAAACGTAACGGTAAAATTTGCATACGTTTTTAAATGAAACAACGAAACTTTTGTTTAACGATGACAGCGCCAACTAGCGGTTACAATTACGGCGGACTTGTCATTCCGAAGAGTAAGGAAACAAACAAATAATTTCAATGAAATATCGTAATTTACGTATATTCTATTCGATCATGTAAATCTATGGTGTCGATGTCGTTAATAACGTTGATTGACCTTTTCTATTTCCCGTCTAAAATGGCACACTCGATTAATTTCAGACACGGACTTTCTCATGACTATCTTCACGAGAAGTAACAAAATAAACAAATTTAATCGAATAACGCATTTCATATATATTGCAGACGATTATTTATGAATTTGGTAGGTCGTTCGTAATGCAGCATTTTTGTGTATTTTCAGTTAAACATGGCCAAATTAATTACAAAAATGGATTCCAAGTAAAAATTCAGTGATATCGACCCCATACAAAACATCTTTCTTGTGGAAATTTATAGAATTTGTAATCACTGTTTTTGCGATTGTTCTTGCAGTTAAATACGCAGTAGGTTTCGTAAGGCATATTTCTTTATTTTTGGTTAATAATGCACGAATACGTAAATTTCACTAGCAAATAGTGAGAGTTAGTCCGCCGAAAGGTTCCTTGTTAGGCCACGGCGCGCGCTGCGATCGATTCGTGGTTCCCCCTCCTGCTACTCTGCACCCAGCGAATTATTCTCCCTGTACATACATACATGTCTTTAGTCCATTTTTGTTCGAAATACCGAGAAACGTATGCTATGATTTGTCCTATAATTCGAACCTTAAATTAAAACTGAACACAGTTTTGTAACAATAAACAGATTTTTACCACTTTCGAATGATCGAAAATACGATTGTAATGTAATGATTGTCATTTCAAATCGCGGAGCGATTGACTCTACCGAATGTCCTCGCCACGCCACTTTATGAACCTAAACATTTACGTGAAAACATCCAATTAGATAAACACATATAATATCAAATATTTAAAACAACAATCCCGTTTCAAAAATTGTACAATATGGTCGGCATTAATAATTGTGTTTAATGTAATCGAAACTTCCTCATTAGTGCTGGTAGAAATTTAGTTCCTGGAGTCCTGTTTTTGACACCATCAGTAACATACGGACCAGGCTTTGTCATGAGCACAGTGTGCAGTGTTGGTAAACTCCCGATAGAACATGCCAGCTCAGGAGACATGTTTCTACAGCCTTGGACATCCAAAAATTTTAGCTTCTTACAGTACAACTTTACTGATTCTAATGTTTTATCCGTCAGCTGATTACAACCCTGTAAAAACACAAAATATCATTAATTGAAAATATCTAAGAGAATAATGACTATTGACTATTGTTTTATTTTTTTAATGTACTTTTATTATGTTTTCTGTAATGTGCGAAGAGCGAATAAAATATTGATATTTCTATTATTTTAATTGATTATATAATTTTTACCTTAAGTTCAAGTGTTTGTAATCTATGTAATCCCTTCACTATGCTGTTAACAGCTTCATCTTTCAAATTGTAACAATCTATTAAGTTAAAATGCTCAATACTGGGGCAGTTTTCAACTAGATGCTCTATTCCTTCATGTGTTATTTGCTGGCATCTACTCAGATTCAAAACCGTCAGCTCTTTGAAGTTAAAAGCGTATCTGAGGCTAACATCAGTAATTCGATTGCAGCCACTCATATCTAATACTTTTAAGTTTTGCAATCGCGCCAAAGAGAAGCCTGTAAAGGAGTCCAAAGACAGTTTTTCACACATTTTCATAACATCTCGTTTTCTTTTAGCATCGCGAACTATTTCTTCTTCTGCTCTGGATCCAAGATTTATCCTTTGTGGTGTATTAATATCATCATAATTGGACATAATGGGACCATCACTTTCGCCTGCTGACTCCACTTTACCCATACCAGTAAATCCAGCATCTGACACTTTGTCACAATGACTCATCTTTAATGTTTCTAAAAATACTTGATTTTTAAATATAACCTGAATGGAAGTATCAGTAGCAGCATTGAAACAGTAGCTTATATCTAATGAACGTAATTTAGGCAGTTTTTCTAAAATCATAACAAGTCCAGTGTGATCCAAGTTTAAAGAATGTATATCTAATTCTTCCAGCAAGTTATTTTCTTCAGCACAGACCCCTTTACTTAGGCCTTCCTTCGTAATTAATTCACATTGGGATATATTTAATGATTTTAATTTTTTAAGCTTGTGTAGCTCTACTATTCCTAAATCTGTCACAGCTCTACATCTTTGTATATTAAGGTACTCTAGGTTGACTAGATTTTTGCAGATGTGAACCAGTGTTTGGTCTGTGACTCTACTGCATAAGCTTATATCAAGCTCTCTCAATGATGTCTGGTGGTTTGTAAGGGCTAGAAAGCCTGTGTTTGTGAGTTGATCACAAGAATGGGCTTCAAGGCATTCCAACTGCAAATCAGGTGTTTCCGAAAGTGATTTAAGGGCAGCACCGTCTATAAGAGTATTTGAGAACAGAAGTTTTTTTACATTTTTAGCTTTGGAGGCAATAATTTGTTGCACAAAATAGAAAGTTAGCACACTTTCTGATGGATTCAGATTAATATCTGTTCCAGCCGGATAAAATTTTTTGACCAAGCCAAGATGAAACTGTAGAGAACAACCTGACAAGTCAAGTTCCTCTAGTGCGGGAGCTGCTGCAACAAACCTGTTGAGTAGTGCATCAGTGAGGTACTGATTGCCAGATAAGCTAAGAGCTTTCAAATTTTCTAGACTTTCTGTCAAAAGACCTTCTGTCTTTCCCTCTAACAGTCTTCCTGACATAAATAGCTCTTTGCAACTTTGAATGGTTAACATTTCTAGATTCATACATTTTTGTATAATAGAAGCAAATACTTTTTCACAAATATCACAGTTTTTTAGAGTCAGGCTTAAAATATTGTCTCCCATTCTATCCCAAAACCCTAGTGTCTTACTTGACAGTTCAACTTCATTAAAAAGATAGTTGTAGTAAATAGTAGATGAATTCTCAAATGTTTCCAATAAGGATATATCATCAGTGAATGCAGATTTGTAAAATACAACTACTTTGTTCTTTAAAAAACAATGTGCATTTGCTGCTTGGTACCAGGAAGTGCATGTTTCACTGGCGGCTTTTCTGTCTGACTTTGGTAAGTATTTGAAAATGTATACTAAAACCTGTAAATAAAATAATTTTATTCTTAATAATCCCTTAGGTATAAGAAACATTTCAATAAAAAATCCAAAGAGTTTATTTTTATGGCATAACAAAGAGATATTGTCTGATTTGGATTAGTTCGTTCTAATCCACATAACAAAAACACAAATAAATATCAATAACTATTGTAGGTAAATATTTGAACCAGTAAGAGTTCAATTGACTTGGATAATATATTTAGTTGCTAATATTAACACTTTAAGAAGACAAGGATTGGCGTCAGTGATAGAGCGAGATACGTTTAGGTTTAGGTAATCGAATCACGTGAAAAAAATAATGATATGTATCGCTAACAAAGACTTCGGTTAAAGAGATTGTAAATTCGTATTTTAACAAAAACTTTACAAGGAAAAACCTAATGTTGACATTACATAGACTTACTTCAAAAGGTAAATCCATTATAAAATATTTAGATGCCTCACTTGTATTTTTTACAGTTGCAAATTACTAAATACCAAACTGGTTCTACATCTGCACAGCACATATGATCGATATACTTCCGTCTGTCGTTGACAAACTTGTTTTGACGTTCATTTGACATTGACTTACAAAAGTGGTATTTTCGTCTTATCTATTTTTCTGTTCGTCTGTTTTTTCTAATATGATTCAAATGACAGATGCCAAACTGACGTAACCGTAACTAGAGTCCCTCCTACTGCTACGCAAACTATCGATACTTTTGCATGTATCTAGTGCTAAAAGTGGCAAACAGCATTATTTATTGCTTTAAACCTTTTTCATCAGAAAAAAGAGCTGTCATTTGCTATTCATATTGACACCCTGACGCCTGACGGATAACGAACAATTGACGTGTTAGTGTTCTTGATTAAAATAAGATTTTAGAAGATTCGCGCTGTCATCGTTCATCAACCATTACCTCTCATATTTCATTTTCTACATTTTTTTTACCGTACAACGGCAAAAACTACTAGACACTGGCAAAATTGTCCTCCAATGGACAGATCCATGTTTTGTTAAAGAAACAACAAAGATTTTAGAAGCCTGTAGTTGTGATCGAAATGGATAGACCCAAATGGATAGACAAAGTACCTATACACCCCTCCGAATATACCAAAAATTGTTTCGTGCCAATTTAATTGCAAAAATGATTCATCGAAGGCACCGGATAAACATTTCGTTCCATCCAAATCGTTAATGTTATGATCATCCGCCGTATCCGTAAGAAAGCCAGGTGTCGTATTTATCTGCAGTTCAGTATCAGTAACCCTTATTAATAGCCAAAATCGTCATAGAAATCTTACATTTTAAATTTCAGAGCACGAAAGACCAAACCACCTACGTACCTATGCAAACGACACACCACGCACGTCAACGTCAGATTTACGTCATCACTTTTTTCTCAAATAACTAGAGACTAGACCTAGACTAAAGTAATGGATCTATTGTGGGGTAGTTTTGGAGTTATGTCCTTTTAGAATAAGGACATCTTAAAAAAGTTGTAATAAATTAATTATTAATCCTAGTAAAAATTTAAAACTATCAGCGTCTTTCTCTTTCCAAACAAAATACAGGGAATGAATCAAATTATAGTCTTATATATATGAAATCTTGTCAATAGGCTGCATTTTGTTAGAGGTTATCGGTAAAAATAACAGCGGTAAAATAAACGAACAAACTTATTATTAATTTGCAAGATTTTTCGTCAACGTCGGAAAGTGACACTCCAAGTGTTGAATAATAATAATAATAATAATATCATGGGACACTTGACACCAATTGACCTAGTCCCAAACTAAGCAAAGCTTGTACTATGGGTACTAGGCAACGGATAAACATACTTATATAGATAAATAAATACTTAAATACATATTAAACATCCAAGACCCGAGAACAAACATTCGTATTATTCATACAAATATCTGCCCTAAATAAATATAAATTATATTTTCAAATTTGAATAATACTCAGATTGGATAGGGTAACGTTTAAATCAACAAGTAATGATATTGTCACTTTTAGCACTAGGTACATGCAAAAGTATCGATAGTTTGCGTAACAGAAGGAGGGACTCTAGTTACGTCAGTTTGGCATCTGTCATTTGAATAATGCTAGACAAAATAGAATACAGTGTAGTACAAATATTGATTATAATTTCGTTTGTAAATAAACTAAAACACTTTGCTGACCCGCGACCTAAGAATAACCCCCAAAGCCCAGCAAATTAACGCCTGAATTATTCAATTCGTTTGTCATTGATCTTGGCAATACTGTCCGAAACTACTTATGTATTGAATTGAATTTGCTGTAGAAGATAATAAAATAAAAGTACAGTCAACGGCAAAAATATGTATACACTTTAGTACCTTGTCGCCTTAACCACTGCGACAGTTCATATATGGCAGTTCAAATATGACGAAAATAGACAAGGCACTGTAGTGTATACATATTTTTGCCCTTGACTGTATATACCTAAGTCTTTGATATTTTTGTACACTTTTGCCCGCGGCTCCGCCCGCGTGGTATTCGGTTATCGCTATCGCGCGCTGTTCCCTTGGGAACTATGCATTTTTCCGGGATAAAAAGTAGCCTATGTCACTCTCGGGCCCATAAACTATCTCTATGAATAAAATCCCGTCGATCCGTCGCTCCGTTACAGCGTGAAAGACGGACAAACACACAAACACACTTTCGCATTTATAATATTAAGTACGGATAGTGTTTATCGTTCGTTGTATGTGGCTCTATCTGATGGATTATTGTAATAAGTATTTAGTTCATTCGTACACAATCACTCACACACTGCACACAGATCTGCTCCAGTTATTTTAAGCTCACATTGTTTTTGAAAGAACTTATACTATGAGCTTGAGAATGTCTAGCCGTAAATAAATCAGATTATACCTAGCATAGTAGTACAAACGAATATTATTATTATCGTATTAGTTAACATAGATGGCGCTAGAACTCTGAGATAATTGTGTGTTACCAAAGATAACCAGTGCTAGTTACTTAAATCAAGCTTAGGTAAATCAATGTTGTGTACTAGCTATGTGTTTTTTAACCCCCGACGTAAAATGAGTGTTATAATTTTGACGACAGTACCGTCTGCCTGACTGTGGCCCACAGTCTGTGGCATCGAAGGAAGGAAGGGAAAGCTTGGACCAATTTCGATGCGGCTCTTTTACGTGAAAGTTACTCGTAGCTTCCTTGCTGTGGTTCTTAGCTATGTTTTATTAGAATTGGTTCTGCCATTTTTAGATGTTGAACTTTGAAATTACAAGGGCGAGAGTTTTGCAACTTTTCTAAATTAGTTAGGTTATTAGGCTGTACCTAATCATCTTACAGCTTGGTACATGTTTCAATTCTACCCAAAATGAACCTATAATTTCGGATTCAGATTAAATGGGCGCTAACGAAAGTACTTCAGTCAAGTAAAACGTAATTTGGGTAAGTAGCACATAAAATAACCACGGTAGGTAACAAAGTAAGAAGTAGAGTAAAATTTTAAGCATACTTAACAAGGACGGATGAAGGATGATCACACAAACGGTTACCTACTAGATAATTACGTCCTATTAAAAAAAAAATTGTTATTAACAATTTTTTCGTATCAATGAGGGCTATCGTGTAAGAATTCGCCGCTAGGGGCGCTATTGTAGCGGTAGCGTGATGTCTCCGAAATGTCAAATCTCATAATTTTTGGGTGAGCTACGCGGGTTTATTTATAATTAGAATTTTTGTGAATATTTTGCATTACCTGAAATTAATTATGGCAATTATGCGATAATGGGCAATGAATGTCTGGGTTTTGAGACAGTTTTGATCTTTCGAAATCTTTTGTCCTCCCTTTTTTTCCGAACAAAACGCGACTATGCAAGACTGCGGTTGCTCAATATTTTTATGGTACGGTTTTAAGATGTATTAAATTATAATTTTAATCTAAACTTAGTTTTCACGCCCGTTATAACAGACTTTGAAAGTCACACTTAAAAACCCCACGCAACAGTGGCGCCATCTAGTAAGACAAAAAACGATAGCCCTCATTCGGTGACATTTCCAGAAATCTATAAAATCAAAAAAAATTTAAACTAACGAAATAAGATTAAAACAAATGAGTAGCTATTTTGAAAAAAAAAGGATTGGCTGTTTATGAAATTTCACTAAGCTTTCATTTTTTTATAGATAAATTGTCTCAATCGAAACTTGGCAAGTTTCAGGACGTTTTTGTTGGGATAGTTTTTGTTATAGGATGCAGATAGAGTAATCACACCCTTATGAGGTCCCAATATTAGCAAATTTATTCCCAAAAAAAATTATGCAAAGGGATTCCTGAATCGAAAAATGATTTTTATTAAACTTCAATAATGTTCAAAGACCAAACTAAACAATCGAAATTCAACGACACGAAAACATAATTATATATCTATCCTTACCTTACTAATATTATAAATGCAAAATATTATAATGCAAAAGTAACTTAGTCTGTCTGTTACCTAGTCAATGTCCTATTTTGATGAAATTTGGTATGGACATCGTTTAAGACCTTGGGAAGAGAAGAACACGATAGTTTTTATCCCGGAAAATGTCATAGTTCCCGCGGGACACCGATTAACGAATTCTTTGCAGACGGAGCCGCGGACAACAGCTAGTTATGGCGCAACAATGCCAATTTCTATTCTACAGAGCTAAAAATCTCTGGGCATAGCCGGGGGCAGTAGAATATATAGACATGTCGAAACTATAAGTTTTTTTCTGCGTCATTCACGGACTCTAAAAAAACGAACCTAGGTAAACTTACAGATGAAGGATAAGGAGATGCATATAAGAAGTACCAGGCACTTATGAGTTTGCGCAGGTTACGTTGTTATTGCCACTTGTTGGGCGCCAGTAAGCTCAGTAAGCGTGGGACGCGCGCCGGGCACGCTGGATACCGCGCCGTCGCGACGCACCGCCAACTTGCCACGACTCGGTAAATAAACATGTGCTTGTGAAGTTTAGTTCAGAATTGCAGAATGTCGCGAAGGAAACAGGCGAAACCGAGGTCTCTTAAACGTAAGTTTGCAGTCGTGCTTTTACTTAGTTAATGCGTAAACTAAAGACGGTTTTACGGTGGTTGGCCGATTGTAGGTACTGAGAAAATCAGCTGATGAGACAAGTTGTAATAAAATAAGTCCATGGAGAAAGACAGATCAAATGAGGTAAAGCTTGTATTTTACAAACTTAGGAACTGCATTACACCACGTAATATGTTTATTTAATTAAAATCACACGTTTTTAAAATCCAAGTAATTAAGTGCGTATACAAAAACTTATCAATATTAAAAAAGAAACAAAAAAGAGCATATAATGTTGCGTAGATTATCATAAAAGTATGTACCTATTTCAAATGTAATATTCAGTTTCCCATTAATATCTTAAGCCTTATTAATGCAAGAGATTCTCATGGCTTGTTAACTTTTGTGAAATTGTTTGATTTAAAATTGTAATATATAGTTATAGTAATTAGAGTTCGTAATGATTTATTTAACCTGTCATTTTGTATTTTTCCTTAACAGGGATAACATGTACCTAATTTTGTAAACATTCGTTTAATGGCAGGAGTAGCAATTCTTATAGTGTAGTTGGTATTATTTTACCTGGGTCGGTACTTACTTGCTGGATATTGCAGTTGAATTGACCCCTTGTTTATACTAGGTCGGGGACCTTAAAGATTAATCCTTGTACTCTGGGAATTGTGCTTACTTTGTAAGTTAAACGGCTAACTCGTAGGTACACTGATAGAGAATTCAGTCGAGGTTTTTTTTCGGGCCCATATTTTTACTGTATCTGTTAGAATTATGTCGTAATGGATATTCCATCGTTTGTCGCTCTACTTGGTGTATTTCTATTCAGTTGATCAGGTATGGACGCACTGGACGACAAACCCGCGCTAATTTGTGCTACCTGTGAAGTCTTACTTTTCACGCTGGGCCTATTTTATTTTCGGAGTTGTCGTATCAAACGCTCGTCTGTCATTTCTAAAAATATATATTCCGGAAATACCACAGGGCAACCAACCAAATCGAATCATCCACATAAAACAAGACATTATCATACAATACAATACAAACTAAAACCACTACACAATAAGGTAAGTGTTATAGAGTTCGACATACTATTGCCCGATAGATGACACCCTGCTGCCACTTAATGGGTCAGTGGCGATCACTCGGACATTTACCTTACCTACCTGTTTTCAGCTCAAATACAAACGATTATACCTAACCAACCTTATAACCTACAGAACCTACTAATAAAACTAGGAGACTACCATACCCTTTGAAGTGAGGTGCAATGTAATGCCGCAAAAATTGATAGTGTGTTGTCAAATCCTGGAACAGTGATGGAGTCGTCCGCAGCGCGGCGACCGCGACGCGACGCACTCGTAATATCCGCGTTTTATCAGCCACCGCGGTGCTGCGGTTTGGCGCTAACTGCCCACCTCGGCCTAGCGAGCCTAACTAATGGATCGTCTGCCTAAATGAGGATTAGGCTTTGTTTGCAGGCTGCGACAATTTGGAAAGGCATACCGTGGCGGGGCTACCGTTACAGGTTAGGTATATGGAGTTCTATAAGCTTGTAGCTGTGTGCGTGTTCTAGAAAGGAAATAAAAGAAAATTCAAATTCAAAAAATGGATTCTTTAACAACATCAAAGTTAATAAGGATTGACCCTGCAATGTAATCCCTAACATACTGAACATTGATTCTCGATTATTATGTAGGTAATGACCGGTGTGAATGCGTGGTTCCCACTGGTCATTGATAATTTAGGCTTCTAGTTTTATACACAGGAAAGTCCAAGGGGTGCTCTGAACGACTCCGAGAAATGGTATAGCTGTACTATTTTTGCTCAACTGTGTCTTTATGAGAATAGATGATCCTGTGACCTGAAACCTAATCATGCAAATTTTTGAGCATACAGTAAGCAACTACTCCTTTGAAAAGGATATTTAGAATAACCTCTTTTCTCAATTCTAAGTGTTGATAGCAGTTGTTTGTAACCGAACAGGGTGTAATGTTTTAACTGAATGTATCGATCTGCCGTGTCTAGTACTTTCGTAATGCGTCCCGCGGGGACCCCGAGGATGCTGCGACTCCAGCCTTGGGATACCTAATGCAATAAGCTCCACTTCTAGCACGTATATTTACACACGGCTTTATTTATTTACTACGGGGATTTGCTTTATGAGCACTTAGCTGCTTTAATTAAGATGCTGAATAACGTATTGTCGATTGCAGCTGTAGTGTCAATAAGGGCAAACGTTTCGACTGAATTTATTCTTGCAAATATTGTCATCACATCATCGTTGATCTGAGGCCATATTGCCTCACGTTTCTGACGCTCGTGATCGCAATCAAATGACAGTTTTTGTATGCGAAATCTGACATTTGATTGCGATCGTGAGCGTCAGAAACGTCAGGTAATACGGCCTCTGTTGTGGAAATGGTCTTACATTGGTTTGTTAGCATTACGGAGGAATAGATATTATACTTATAATCCATAATCATTTATGGATACTTGATTATTACATATGACATTGGAACTACAACCAATTTCATTAAAGATTTTGATGTCTCTACTCAAAATGTATAGAGTTCATATTGATATAATAAGCAGATATAAGTAGACATTAAAATGGACATTTAATACGTATTTTCTAATTTTTCAAGCTATACCTGCGTCGCTTTATGATTTGGTCCACATTGTGTACGATCGCTGGGGTCCAATAACACGTCAATTCCAGCCCGCCATCCCTCAAGCACAGGAATTAAAATTTTACATCCAGTGGAAATGTTAATCCCTGCTGTCCCGGGTAGACTATAAAAACGGATTGCCGTTATCTTGAATTGTTTACACTAATGTCAGGTCCTACCTGGTGTTAATGGTTGCTATCATCGTTGTTTTTTTCTGCAGTTAACATCTAACAACATAAAGCGAAGTCAATACTTAGCGCTCTGAGGAGAAATTAACATGAAAGTTTAAATAAGCAAGGATAATATTAGTTGTCATCTTGCAATATCACCATTGCGGATACATGAGGCTGACAAAATCAGTGCCCCTACAATTAAATACGAAAAAAAATCAAGAGATCCTGAAAATTCCTAAACAAATTTATACTGTTCAAATATTTTTTATTGAAAAGTTCAACAACCTTAAATTACGGTAGGTGGAGTGGATGGCACTGAATCTCTACTGCAATACCTGCTGTGCAATTTTGACGAGGGAGGTGTAAAGATCACAATAAAATGTATGAATGTTTAATGCGAGGTAAAAGCTTTGGGTGGACGTATTTGTAAGCCCTTTGAAGAGGGTTAAGTCAATTTGGCTTTGTGCGTCAACTTTTTTTATCTTGTTACTTGTGCCGTTCAGTTGAGCGTACATACTGTGATGGTGCTTAACGCTAGGCCATCCCGCTAACTGGTTGCAAACTTATTAATAAACGGCACCTATTGCTTTGAACTCTGTAATGCTATTTAGTATACATATTATTGTCCAGTGTCACGTGAAATACCGGATGAGGTAAGTGCCTATCCATCCAAGCTTTTGGATACCAGTAGCATTTTTGTGTTAAGTATCCGTTCTAGATAAAAGTCTATATTTCTTCTAGAGTTCGCGAGTGTGGTGATATATATTTCCGCCACTACAAGCGCATAACTCAATGTGGTTGGTTGTTTTGGAATAGAAACGTCGCCAACGCTCTGATTAAATCCATTGTTGTCTATTAACGTTAAAGACTGGCGATGTTAAACTTCCAGCGATAAGAAGTTGATGGCCGAGGGTGTGAAGGGTGAAGGGGGGTGCGTCCATAAAACTTGTAGAGGCCCGCAGAGAGCCGGCGGGAACGTTGTGAAATTTCCCCTGGGTAGCGCACCTCCGCTCTGTGCGCATCTGGGAAATACGCTAAAGCCATATCATAACTGTTTTATGTTGATGTTGACCTCCGCACGACCTACTGTTTACGCTAAGCTTAGCCTGTTATTAATTACGTTACTTCGTTTTGATTTTGTGTGATTTTACTGTACTAAGGCATATCCCAGTTTTCGTCTCGACATCCTAATGCCCAATAGATGAGACCTGAGGTCTTATTTTCTAACGCACTTGGAATCACAATCGTTTACTAAGTACTTCTTTCTGTCAAACAGTATAGTATGCGGGTAGACAGATAGTGAATGCGATCAGCGAGCGATGGCGAGCGCCAGAGCGTTAGACAATACCGCCACTGCTGTCACCTAATGCCGTGCTAATGTTAAATGCAAAAGCGGTAGTGCCTATCTCAAAAAAATCATGAAGTTGTTTTTTATGGCACAGGATAGCATAAAAAAATACGCATCTAAGCCAGCATATTACGAAGCATATGCAAAAACTCCATAATAGTACATTACTGCAGAATCCGCGAAGTAGCGGATTGCTGGCCGAGTAGGTACCTAGTAATAGATGACCGAGTGTTAACGAGGCCATTTTGAGATACGAGGCCGACAATCCCAGTTCGCAGCCGAAGCTTGTATAGTGCTTATCTCAAATAAATCCAAGAAAATAATACCATGTCACTTGATGATGAACTCATATCAGAAACAATAACACTTATTAGAATAAAAAAACCGGCCAAGAGCGTGTCGGACACGCCTAAAGTAGGGTTCCCTAGCCATTACGAAAAAATTAAGTAGTATTTTTCTAAGGATTTCGTATTTTATACGGAATCTTCCATTCACTCTTAAACTACTAATAATTGTCAAGCAAACTTAGCCGTTAGAGTTTTTCAAATTTTTCCATCCACCGGTTTAGATTTTAGAGGGGGGGGGGACGCTAGATTTTAATGAAAATTTGCCCTTTAAAGTAGAATATTCCGCAAAAATATCACTATTAAATTGAAAAATAGTTTTACAAACCCCGTAGTGGTTTTAAAAGACCTATCCAACGATACCCCATACTACAAGATTGGATGAGAAAAAAAATTACCCCCACTTTACGTCTATGGGAGGTACTCCAAAAAAAATTGTATTTTTATTTTTTATTGTACCATTTTTGGCATAATTGACACATATATTCATGCAAAATTACTGCGTTCTAGCATTGATAGTCTCTGAGCAAAGCCGCGTACGGACGGACAGACATTGCGAAACTATAAGGCGGAACCCTTATAGTTTCGCCATGTCTGTCCGTCCGTCCGCGTTTTTGCCATTTGGCTCCGGAACCCAAAAATGGTTTTAGCAACCTCCTAGTGGTTTTAAAAGACCTATCCAACGATACCCCCACACTACAAGGTTGGATGAGAAAAAAAATCACCCCCGCTTTATGACTATTAGGGAGGTTACCCTAAAAAATATTTTTGAATTTTCTATTGTACCATTTTGTCGGCATAGTTTACATATAAATTCGTGCAAAATTACAGCTTTCTAGCATTGATAGTCCCTGAGCAAAGCCGCGGACAGACAGATAGACAGACATGGCGAAACCCTACTGGCTACAGAACCCTAAAAATAACATTGGCTATATCTCGAAACTGGATTTTTATTACTCTTTTTGCTATGGACTATGGTCTGCCTATATATCACATTATTTATGTTATGACACGGTATACCTAAAGGCGCAAAAGTTGCCGAGTTACGTAGAACGACCGCTATTCTGATATATAAGGTTTTGTTATAATTATAAATGTTGACAAAATTGGTGCAGCATAGTATAAACAAAAATTAGGGAGATGTGTACTTGAGGGCGCGATGCTTATTAATAATGCGTTTGAAAGCTTAACGCTATGAGAAGCTAAAGATATTGTTAAAAATATCAGAGTGCCGACCTTGCTCTGCGGATAGGTGGTGGGTAGTGGGGCCGGTCCCGGCGGAGCGGAGTTCGCCCGCCGCCCACGTGTCCCTCGGGAGCGGGCGCGCACGCTGCTCGGGCCAGCTCCCGAGGGACCGGCCTCCCGTCTCGCCCCGATCCGCGCCGCGCCCTGGCCCGCCTGTCTCACTGCCAAACAACTCGATGCTCGACTTTTAAGTTTAATTGATATTTCTATTGTTTTATGGTAGTTAGTGAGATCTATGACCTACAGTTACCAACGACGCCAAAAAGGAGCAAGTTCTCAAGTTTACTTATATGTATATATTTTCCTGATCAAGATATCGATGCAGGGGGCCTACCACGATCTTTCCTAAACGATCCAAACGCAGAGCAGTTTAATTTAGGCACCTAAACTGAATCGTCGAAATTGGTACCACGACCTTTATTTCTCAGAACTGAATCTCAATCGCTTACAAGTGAATGAAAGACCGATATTTTCTCTGATATATGTATCGCTATCGCTGAACCTCACTTGAAATGAATCACAAAAGTAACGTGGTAGTACGAAATAGCGATGCAGTTCAGTTTAGAGCTTAAACTGAATCGTATTAAGAGAGCGTGGTAGGCCCCCAGTTGTCTTTGACGTCCTTTAGTGACGTTTCGACAGTTCCTACCATATTATACTTCTTCAAATCCATAGGTACTTAATATTATAAATGCGAAAGTGTGTTTGTATGTTTGTGTGTTTGTATGTTTGTCCGTCTTTCACGCCGTAACGGAGCAACGAATCGACGTGATTTTTGGCATAGAGATAGTTTATAGGCCCGAGAGTGACATAGGCTACTTTTTATCCCGGAAAAATGCACAGTTCCCGAGGGAACAGCGCGCGATAACCGAATACCACGCGGGAGGAGCCGCGGGCAAAAGCTACGGATGCTATAATGGTTTTTCGTATTTGATTCCTAGAGCTGCAGATTCACTAGCTGTATTTCCAGGGCAACCTTGCCTGTTTATAAGATGTTATCTCTACCAATATTGTAAAGAGGTAAAGTTGTGAGTAGTTTGTATGGTTGTAGGGGTAATCTCTGGATCTACTGATCCGATTTAGATGAAATTGCTTGCATTCTGGCTTACCTACATGCTTGCTTGCATGCTTGCCTGTATGCTTGCTCGCATGCTTGCTTACATGCTCACTTGCATGCTTGCTTGATTGTTTGCTTCTTTAAAATTTTTATGGTTGATGCGAGCGAAGCCGACGGTAAAAGCTAGTCTACTATACCTAAACATGTGTCGGAAACATGTGTAGTTATGATTAGTAAAAATGCCGTCTTATGTAATACTAACTTACACTAACTAAACGACGTAAGGTGCCAAGAGTTCACTATGAAGATTAGTCTTTTTGTGTATCTCTAAAGTCTACCCGCACAGTATTTATGTTATACCAAAATATGGAAAAACAAAAAATGTTTAAGTATATAAATAATAATTCATTTATTTCAAGAACAACAAAGGTCCAAATTTAAATACATACAATTTAAAAAAATAAAACAATGTATTGAAATAAGGTATATTTTCAGTAAACCGCAGAAGTTTCTATGTGTAGGTATTATTGGCAGAATCCTAAAAAAAAACTTCCCAAAGTTACTACTCCACGCGGACGAAGTCGCAGGCCAAAGGCTAGTGTTACATAAACACCGCATTGAACTTCAAGACAAGACATGACTCCTCGTGGCGCAGCGTTTTCCACTGGAGAGCGAACTTCGATCTTTCAACGAGTCCTTGAGCAATGTCGGGATCGTCTCGCATATCTTATATGTATTTAGCTCCCGAAACATATTTAGTTAACGATGGTCTGACGCAGGCGGGGTGGGCCAGCCTGGGCCGGCCAGGCCACCACCGGGACCGCGGCCCGGCTATATTCCCACACGGTATCATAGTAACGTCTCCGAACACATTAAAATTACAGTTTCCAAGTTTGCATAGTAGCTGGGCAACAAACATACATGCGGAGTCCGTATTGTGTTTATTATTGCTTGGTACCAGTTTAGTATTCTGGGTCCCTAGTCGAATTTATTACCCAAATCATTTAGAGGTTTATCCGCTCTATTCGTATTCCTTTGTTGAAGTATCAATTTGTTTTCCCAGAAAAACAGTTTTCAGTTTGAAGAGTGCTGACAGAGAATATGTGGGTCAGTCAGTTTTTTTTGAAAATTTATTTTTTGTCGCTTAACAATTTAACCGACATAAAAAGAAGATTTTTTACACTTCGTGCATTTTACTTACAAGGAAAGGTATCCAACTGTCCGGCTCCGATTTGTTTTCTTTTTATATACGAGTATGTTAGAGAGTAGTTTAAAATAACGGACACGTATATATTTTAGCTGCCCAAACTCAACCTACCTATTCGGAGAAATTGACCTCTAAAGCACAAAAAAGTGAGCGAACCCTCTAACATCTGTAGAAAGTACTGTTAACTTTACTGTTAAATCAAATTGCCAGTTAATGAGGCTTGATGTTATGTTGGAGAACAATAAAAAATAATGGACCCGTGTTTTGTTATTTTGACTCAAACTTACATTTTACAAAAAAAAAACACCCTTCAAAGTTTCATACTTGAGGGCAGAAAGTGAGGATGAATGCTATCGCGAGCGTCCGCGGCGGACGTTAAACAATAAGAATAGCTCGGGTCATATAGTTACCTAGATATTAAAGCCGCGATTTAACTGTTATAAACTAGTCAAATATCCTGACTGAACTTCTGAAAATTGAGTACCTTCTTAATATAAGGGCGGCGACATACATGCACTCGGAATTCTGTTTCGGAATTTCGAGTTGAAATATCGATTTGGGATTCCGTAAATACATCACACACGTACGTTTATTTCAATTCCGAACGCACAGCTAGGCCACCATGCGGAATTCCGAATCAGAAAAAAATTCGAACGGAAAACTACCCGTCTATATGTGGTAAATAGGTCCATAGATTTGTATGGATTTACTGTGTTTGATATTCCGAATCGAAATTCCGAATCGCATTTCCAAATGTATGTGGCAGCCCCTAGAAACTGTTTTTACCTGGTTCCCGTGGGCTTCGTAATAACACTCGTATTAAATTAGATAAAATAATCGAGGGAGGAAATAATCGCCTAACAATGAAGCGCTGTATCGATACCCACTAATGCCTCCCAGCCGACTCTTTCCGCGGCGCTCGATGAGGGATGAATTACGATACATCTAATGTCGCTATGGTCAGTAAGAAAATTGAATTGCCAGAACTGCAGTATAGTGTTGGCGCTTTGGTGCCGAATGCGTCCCGCGCGACACATTCTGAACATGAAGTTATGATGGGCTATTGCTGTTGTGGATTGTGGAGGACTCTTCCCGCACAATGTTGGCTTGTGTTCGCTATTTTGTTTCCGAACAGCTCTGGAACGTTCATTCTCGCGAGACAAAGGATACTGAAGAGGAAGTCTGCAGGATTTAAACCTTTGACTTTGAAAGGATTTGGACATTAGCTGACAAGGTTTACTGTGGATTGTCTTTTATTCACTCGGAACTGTAGAATAGAAATATAGTTACATTCAATCTTGGACTCTTTATTGCTTTTTTAACCGACTGCAGCGAAGTAAAGCGGGAGGGCTGTGTTTTTCACCTGTGTGTATGCATGTATGTAAAATTGTAAGTGTGCAGGGTACAAAAAAATTATATCAATAGGTATTATCGAGATGGGTATCGCAATAAATATATAAATAAAAGGTTTCAAAAGGCGAGTACAGAAACATAAACACTCTATATGATTGATGATAAAAGCAGTATAGAGTGACAAATCATAAAAAAATTGTAGGTAGTTAATTACAACTACCTATGTAGGTAATAATATTGTGAGAATATTCAATTACCATCTAAAACAAACATAACAATCATCATCATCATAAAACGAATTAATGCCAACAAAAAAGAATGAAATATGAATTTGAAAAATTAGAAACAAGTCTTCTACTCTGTTAATTCACTATTGAAATGTTGTCATGATCGATAGTTACAGTCACTTGCATTAATATCTGCCACGCTTTGTTGTGTCAAAAGCAAATAATAAAGTCTAATAGTGCGGAATGCAGCAATTTCAACAGTCAGCACCCATTGGGAAGCTTTAAAGCAGTCAGAATTTTAAGTGTCAAATTTGCCTTTAGTTATGAGGAATAAAATAAAAGTAGGGATATATAGGTACAACATAATAACTAGGTATATGAAATAAATAACACGAAAAATGTTACATAAAGTCCAAACAGGTCAACTGCAGCTCGTAGCCTCAGAGACAGACTCCTGTGCACCTGGACGCGTGGCCTGGAGTAATGAATCGATGGCCGGTCCCGGCGGCACGCAGTGTCCAGCAGTGTTGGCTACGTCTCAGAGGACCTTCAGGACTCGGGATCTCGGACTATTTTAAAATGTATTCTAACTTTTATAGGTTATAACAGGTGTTATAAAATTATTCCAGAATATTTCAGATGGTTGGATTTGTTTGGCTCTCTCGTAAATTTGTTTTTTAGGATGTACGGCGTCAAAGGCGTGACTCTACTTTGAATAAAAAATTCAGATGAAAACCTATAGAGGAGAAGGTATTTCAATCAAATTAACGCAATAACCTGCTGAAATATTCTAGACCAATTTGAAGATCCAGTGTGTCCATCAAAATTTCACAAATTTAGTCGGATGTGGTTAAATTGTACCTAGTATACATCTAGTGATATACGTTCGTGCTTTACATTAGATATGTATTTTCATCATCATCGTCTTCCTCGCCGTATCCGGTGACGACTCCTCGTATTAAGTTTTAATCCGGGTTGTTGCTATGCTCTGAGATGATGTAGCTTCCGAACCCGAAGTTATTTTTACACAAAGCACGAATCACGCTGGGGATAAAAAACAAAACGCACTTGTGTCTATATATGTACACATTTATATCTTGCTCATTTCTCTTTCTCTCTGTCTTTCCGTCTGTTAGGTACCTTTACGATTTAACCTCTGAACTGATAGAGATGAAATTTTGTATGGATATAGTTTGAAACCATGGAAAGGACATACGATAGTTTTTATTTTGTAAAATTTGCCGGGATAGCAATAAACGAATTCTTCGCAGACAACAGTCAATAACTTCCTAAAAATTTAGTACTCGTATCAACTACGTCATAAAGCTGTATGTAATTGAGTATTTTCGAGGTTAGATTAAAATCCGTTTTGATTATAATTGGAATGGTTTGGTAGTGCGGGCAGGGAGCAAGCCGTGGGTGCGGCCGCGCCGACGGGGCGCAATCACGCCACGGCCCGCCCTGCGCTAATTATGTCACTATGATACTTCGCTAACACCATTGTTCGTATTTTTAATGCACAATGATGAACGGTAAATAAAATTGACGGTAGTAAAGTTGATTTTTTTTCGCCTTATAACTGTTAATATAGATAAATAAAATAACGAGAAAATTGACACCAATTGACCTAGTCCCCAACCAAACATAAAAAATATTTATATGTAAAAATAAGTACAAATTTATTTCAATACATATTAAACGACTAAGATTCGAAAGCAAATATTCGTAATATTCATACAAATATTTGGCCTGATTGGGGATCGAATTCGGGACCTCAAGTTTCGTAGAGGTTCTCAAACCACTGGCTATCCGGTCGTCATGATACCATTTGGTATATAGTCCGTTTGTTCATCTGTCCGTCCGTCACACAAGTTTTATAACCAGAAGGTAGTCTTTAAATTTACTCAGCAGGTACTATGTTTAATTGTATAACGTCGTTATAACGTAAATTGTTAATCTAACGCCTATTATTTTTATTATTATTATTTTTTATTATTTTTTAATATGTACCTATCTGTGAACATTTTTTGCTGACTGTGTTCTGTTGAACGTTCTTGTATTGCCATTCAATCTACCTAAAGTACATAAAATTTTCGATTCGACTACTAAAGTTCAGCTTGCCATTTATCTTAAATCCAAATTGACTACCAAACAAACATTGCAAACTGATTAAAAGCTTGTATCTAAATACCTAGTAAGTTTTTCTAATGCGATGTACCTATATTGAAAGCTAAAATACCATATCTTAGTAGGTAATTGTGTAGGTACCTATCCAAGTAATTTTACCTGAAATTTAACGGTATAGTAGCGAATATCCTTCCTTATATATAAAGGGGAAAGTGAGTGTGTGACGTAACGGAGCGACGAATCGTCGTGATTTTTGGCATAGAGATAGTTTATGGTCCCGAGAGTGACATAGGCTACTTTTTATCTCGGAAAAATGCATAGTTCCCGAGGGAGCAGCACGCGATAACCGAATACCACGCGGGCGGAGCCGCGGGCAAAAGCTAGTCAGTTTATAAACTTTTAAGACTTTATTTTTCTGAAATTTGAACAGTTCATTAATTGAAAATTTAAATTTACAAAACAAAAAAAAATTAAAAGTTCATGCTTTCAGTAATGTAAATAAGCAATTTCTGTAGCTGTAATGTAATGCACTATTCTGCGCCTAGCATGTATAATGGTAGCTTTTGATAGCGCCCTGCGACAGTATCGCCCAGTAATTTGTCCATTGGCGCACATATCACAGCAAAGCTATGCCTGCATTATTCTAATTAGCTTTATTGCCACTTCTATTAATTAACATCATGTTGCTTACGTGAATACTTTACTATGATTACACGCAAACTGTGTGTGACTTTGTGTGAATTGTATTAAAACCCTACGCGACCCTGTGTAGCTAAACAATAATGCTTCTTTCATTGTCTGAATATAACAACACTGGCCATTTTGATTTTCCATTATTTATTTTACTGTTACCATTTTCACCAAGCAGCAGCAGTTTACTGAAATTGGAAGTTCACAATAATATTACCATTATAGTAGATAACAATATAACGGGGCGTTTTCTGCCCATAATGTTTACTTAGTGTCCGTTATTGGGGGATATAGAGACAGCCAATCTTTTCTTACTTAACAACAATATTTGGCTCGGGGGACCACAGTCATAGGATGAATTAACGGTGCCTATATCGGGACCTGTAATTGGAGCAAAAAATTAAAACGTTGATTGTACTCGTCAAAGTGAACAACATTAATTCAGCGACTTTTAAAAATAATGGAGTTTGAATTTTTCTTTGTTCATACAAATTAAATACCTACTGCTATCAATGGATGCCATGCAAGAACACAAATGACGTCACCTGTCACGCTACAAACATCAAGCATTCTTCTTCGAATAAACTTAAAAGTTAATAACAATTAAAAAACTGATTATTTTTAAAAGTCGCTGAACTAATGTTTTTCAATTTGAGATTTGAGAGTATGATCTATGTTTTAATTACTTGCTCGTATTATAGCTCACATCCGGGATAGGTACCTATGTTTGTATAAATCATAATGTTCTTTGGCAATTAATCTATAATTTTATAAAAAAATTAACCGACTAAAAACCTACGAAAACAACTAAAGAAAGAAACAAGACAAGAGCGTGTTGGACACGCCCAAGCCATTAAGAAAAAATCAAATAATATTTTTCTAAGGATTTCGTATTGTGTACGGAATCTTCCAAGTTTAGGTATATTTTATACCTTAGGCTGCTATTAACTGTTAAACTAATATAAAAGGGTTTTCAAATATTTTGGCCTATATATGGCTAGTAACCAGTATAATTCTTTTCAGATGAAGAAGAGGGATGGGACGAGGAAGCAGCTGATGCGACTGAAGATGACAGTGAGGTCGAAGACGACATTGGCTACCTTGATGAAGATCCGACCAATGAGGATGGCAGTGACGATAATGAAGAAAATAACGAAAACGAGGAAAACGACAGGATAGATGAAGCTGATGAATCTAATATTGGGGATAGATTTGAAGGTAAGTAGGATAGAAGACCAACTTTGCGTTTATACTGCTCAAGATACTTCACCGTATATCTATCGTTATTTGTACTTATGCCCGCGACTTCGTCTGTGAGGATCTAGGTTATCGCGCGGTGGCGCCCTCTACCGGAATAAAAGATACCCTATGTTGATCCTTCGGGTTCAAACTACCTATGTACCAAATTTCATCAAAATCGGTTTTGTGGTTTCGACGTGAAAGCGTAACAGGCAGACAGACAGACAGACAGACAGAGTTACTTTCGCATTTATAATATTAGTAGGGATGTTTAAAAATGACAATACAAGTATAAACTTAATTTTGTAGAATATCTACGCTTACCGTACCTACCACCACCACGGCACCATTTTTACATTCTCATCTTTCATCCGTCAGACTCCATGATTTGCAATGAAATTTCGCCGACGATTATATTTCGCGAGCGGTCAAAACATTCTAATTTCTCCCCCTGTTTACATGATACGCCTGCAGATTAAACATTCAATAACGAAACAGCAAAACGGCTAACTGAATTCAAACGCAATATTAACTTGCGCCGTCGATTTGCATATTTGGTCGTCTAGGCTGCATCGTCAGCCGTAGGTGGCGGTGGACAGTGACACATGGCGCAGATAGCGGATGACGTACGGCCGAGGCTGCGATCGTTGCATCGCATTGGGTGCAGTGCAATGCGAATTACCACGACGTCGATGTGTGAATTACAGACTCCCGCGTGTCTATTAGGCAGGATTTTGAGTGGCTGGAAGTAATTGAGCGGCGATTGGGCGAAGAACAGGACATTTACCTCTTTAAGAGCACGGTAGATTTGGATAACCAATTTTAGAATCATCCTATTTTAAACTAGGAAAGGCTAGGAAAACTATTAAGGAATATGTAAGACTGACCTAATGAATCGAGGTACCCAATACGTGATACGGCATTGTTTAATTAATTTAATTTTTTTCGTCATCATTTTTAGTAGCGTGAGGCAGTAGATACCTACAGAATAATAATTTCGCACCCTGATAGCTGCATAGGGACCTCAGAACTTGATTGCCACGTAGACTTTAAATGCTATTCCAATGTTCATTGTCCTATGTCCTCACAATCACCTTGGATATCCTTAGCGGGTAATAAATTTTATCAAAATAAATCTAAGTAATGATCGTAGGCACACTTGAATTCCGACTGTCAAGTAATCCATACGCGTGTGAATAGATCGCATGAAGATGCGCAAACGGAGATGAACGTTTTAAAATATGCGGTAGCCAGTATCGGAGCAATAACTCAATGAAAATTGATTTAATCGCAGTTGCGTCGCACCCAGCACTTTGTCAAGTGTCAAGCGCATTCGCGAGCACACAATTCACTGTGTACCGCGCATCTCATCTATCCCTAGATTAGTAGCTTACGTACGAAATACCACCTATTTGTTGGATTTGAACTTAGTTGCTATGTCAATTATTAACTCATCTAAATAGCATGTTGATGATGATGGTGTACCTACCTAATTTTTTTATTGTTAGGAACACTCCGTTCTGAACTAAGTAAGTTGTCTTGCAATATGATTTATTACAATGAGTCTTTGTTGCGAACAAATTCGGGAAAAATATACATTGAGAAATTTAACGAAGTATGCAATAGGCAGCTTTATCGCATACATATGTATCAATCTCTCATGAGCAATTCTTAAAATGTTGTAGAACTTAAAATGAACGACGTTAACTGTTTTTTTTTCAAGCTTAATCAATATTATCTAAGTTTGTTTAACATAACATTATAAAAAAAACTGATTAGTATGAAATTCTTTATTCTGAATTAAATTTAAGAGCCTTTTGTTAAAGCTTCCTGTCATACGTTTCAAAAGTAACTTCCTCTAGCGGATTGTCTTAGGGGGAGCTAAGACGGCACTCGGATGCATTTACATTATCATCATCTTGCTTTTGCCCTGCCAACGCATCTCCCATGGGATCTGAGCGAAGGGTTTACTCTAGATCGCTAGTAATCAAATAAGTACTTGCATGGAATACCTACACTAATTGGAGTTATTAGCTCCATGCAGTAATTGCCACCCGGTGTCTATTTAATTGTTCCGGTAGTGGACCTATATTATAAAAGTTATATAAGTGATTTTAAGTTATTTCGGATTAAGGAAAAAATTAAGCAATCTATGCGAGATTGCTTATTTTTTTCCTTGATTTCATTTACGGAAATTCTTGAAGTTACTGGCGCAGTAAACAGTAATTTATTTATAGATTTGAGTCACATTGCCGCGGTTTATACTCTCATGCCTAACTCAAATCTCTGATGGAGAGAGCTTAGCGACGCGAAGTGACGTGACGTATTCGAATTGTTAATAAAGTGATGTATTAGCTTTGGGAATGCCTATATGTATATATCACACGTTACTTACATTACTTAGCCAACATTCTGATTTTTAAAACAGCTTCTTATTACAGATGCTGGAGATGCAGAGGGAATTCAAATGGAAACAACCGATCGATGGGACTCAGAAATCGCTGGTTAGCATATTTACACTTATTCTTTGTACACTTATTACTTACTCTTTCTTGAAAAGGATTGATACGTTAATTCGCTAAGAAATGCGACGCGATGCTTATAAATATTCGTGTAAAATGTTAAAGATTGAGAGGGCTTTATTACTATATCTTCATTGAAATTCATAAGGCCCGGTAAAGTGAGGAGTGCGGTAGCTGTGCCTTGTTGGCTCTCGCGGCCGCGAGCGTAAGAGATGCGTTTTTACTGCGGTTTAATGCTGTTTTTACAACTTCGTCAAAGGGTGTGCTGCGGCGGAGACTAACGCGCCGCGCCTCCCGGTGCTTTACGACCCTGTCCTCGCTTATCTCACGCTCCTCACGATAAATCTCTGCCAGCCTTCTTCCTTGGACTTCAAATATTTACATGCTAATTCGTAGCCGATTCTGCACCCGAGATTATAAATAAATTGGCCGCTGTGGCCCATCATCGGCCGACGCTACCTCTCCTTTATCTTTCATGACTTTAGGACTTTTTAAAACAGTACTTACCATCCCGCACAGTTGACATTGTAATTTTATGCCACCTAGATAATTTAGCTTTTATGGCGGTCGTAAGAAGCTGAATAACTTACCGCAACAAAATATACTTATGCTGTAGTTATAGTAGGTACTTGTAGCGCAGCTAGGTATTTATTGCGACTACTCGTTGTGATCGCTAGATTCCTTAAGCGTTCATTACTGCGACGGGATTTCAATGGCTCTGGTAAACGGGCACATGTCTTAAACAATCGTTACTGTTCCTCATCTGCCTGATACTTTCAGCTTTCCCCGAGGCACCCTTTCTATTATTACTGAACTGCGTATTGTTCGTATTTTACTGTAGTTTCTGTAGTGTTTTTTAATGGAACGTTTACCCGGCCAACTGCGTGGACTAGGCGAAGTAATGTTCGCAAGGATGCTTTGTTCCAGCAGAAGCGGTCGTGTCGTGAGTTAGTAGCATCGGCAATGAGTAATTTTTCCCAGTGAGTGTTTCGCTGTCGCAGAGTCGTTGTTAGGCCAACACTCGTGTTGCGAAAATGTATTCTCTACGGGAGTGAGGGGGGCCGGGACGCGCGCGGGGGGGAGCCCGAAGTTGGGCGCGGGCCGCTCCCGCGGGACCCGCCCGCGGGGACCGCACTCGCGCCCGGGAAACAGAACAAATACAATACATTTACCGTGTGTAGGCACTAAAATAATATTTAATGTTATATAGAATGGAAAATGCTTACCTACGTCAGGGCGAAAGCTCTCACGTTTACTGATAGCTAATTCTTGTAATCGGTTCTTACTTACTTTTTTTTTCATTCTCTATGTCCAGAGTTTTACAGGGCATTCGGGTATATGGCTGGATTCCAAGTAAATATTGGTATATGCCTTGTATTAGTAGGACTTCAAAAAGCGGCATCATAATCAATGTAAGTGATTTTACAAAGTCAAAAAATAGCTCTACATTAATTCACGTGAAAATAACGGTGATAATTTTTCCTCCGTGTTTTTCTGCTTACCCAGCGTGACCTCATTTTTAAATTAAATCATAACAAGTTATTATATACGTCATAGCTTTCGAATTTCTGAATATCACATGACACTCCTATTTGTCAAGCAAGACCCCGCATATCTCACTCGCAGAATGCAAAGCGTCCGCAAGTTATTCTGTGAAGCAAGTTAGCGGACACAATGCGAGCTATGTCGGGTTCAGGCTTTGGACGGCACGTGGCTAATTAAATGCCGATGTTCGATCGGCGGGGTGCATGCGGAATGCGGGGCGGCGCCGCCAGCGAGCGCCAACACTGCCTGACATTCCTACAGCGTGATCTACAACCTGGGTGGCTACTCAACACGGGCTAAGTGAGCCACAAACCAAGCGACGACCAGAGGCTTGACTTATCCAATCCCAACTGTTGTTCAAAAACAATCACAACTGAAATTGAGCTGTATTGTGCTTGTACACTCAACGTCATAAATCAGTGATCATTTCTGTACCTTGTCGCTTTCAGCTTTCACACAATTTAGTATGGCTTTTAAACATGACGTTAAAGTGACAAGTGTAGAAAAGTGATCACCATAGTGATCAGTTATTTATTACGTTGACTGTACGAGATTATGGAATAGCAAGTTAAAAGGCTGTAAATTAATATATTTATACATTTGATACACTGGATGTGGACCTTCGTAAAGTCTCATCTGAATCAGTTAATCAATTATTAGGTAAATTTTTAAGGAATAAAATTGTTGTGCGGGTCTTGTGGTTTTGCCTATTAGTTGAGTCATTTGGAGCAAATATGCACCTTTCGTTTTTATTTCAGAAACATTTTTTTTAGGCTTATCTTACTCGATTCGTTTACGTTTCGAAAATCAGAAAAGAAAAAATATGTCCCATTTTTTCCATCTAATTTTGTTACATTTTTGTAAGGTAGGTATAGTGATTTTTTATTCCTATGAATGTAACGCACCTGGGAAACATTTTTCTTTATAAAATTTTGAAACGTCTAGATAGATGTCCCAAATATCCATCTTAGCTTATGTTTGTTTTTTATTTCTATGAACGTAACGCACCTGGGAAATATTTTTTCAAAATTTGGGACATTTGAAAGGTGCATATTTTCTGCAAATGACCCAGTTGGTCCTTCGCCTCCCTATTTTGTCCACTTTGTTTTCTGTACTTTTTAATATCTTCTGCTAATTTATGTAGTTTCATTATGTTCTCCTTAATACGCCTTAGTGGTACATACTGTTGCTAAACAACACTAAGATCCACATGCATTAACACATTACATGAAAAAAAAAACAAAAAAAAGAAATGTGAAAAATGTTAGCCTAGATCCGCCCCTGTTAGATCCCAGGTGGCGCGGCCGCAGCGTTTGGAATTATCACATAGTGGTGAGGGGGCGGGCGACGCGCGGGGGGCGGCGGCCCGATACATTCGTCACAGGACCACCAGCCATTAGGCATTTAGATATTATCAGGCCGCAGGCCGCGAGGGATGACCCGCGACCGTAGCTGTTGTTCGCTGCTTACCACCTAATTGCTAATTACTGGAAGTGTTTTGTTGAAGCTTCAATTCATAGTTGGTAGAGCGAGCCTTTAAGAGCCGTCTCTGTGCCATCCGCCCCCACGGCCCCTACAGGTCCCAGGTGGCAGGCTCCGGCCGCAGTTCCTTCCGTCCCGTGGGAATCCCTCAGACCCGCGCACGCACACATACACGGCGCACAACTACCAGCGTTATTGCCACTCGTAACAATGATCTCGAGCACGGAGACAGGAAAACCGATCCTATCACCGCTGTTTTTAATCTTAATTCCGTTGTTTGGTATCGGTTTTTCTTATTATTTGATAACGTCTGCTGCTGTTGAGAGCGGGGAATGTTAAATCTGTAGTATTAAGGTTTAACGTAGCGAGTCGACTTGGTCAACAAGCGATACTTGAAACGTATGTTAGTCTCGAAGAAAAGTGTATCATCGATATTTTTCAATCCTAATATTTGCTATTATGTTTGTTTTATTAGCTTACATGTCAAGTGCTGAAAATTTAGATCGCTTGCATACACCAACTTATATGATCAAAATTAGTATTGTATTTCTAATATTTATTTTTGTGTTAACTTTTGGGAGAGTTGGTCGGGAGTCTCGTGATACAGTTGGTAGTATATTCAGGCATGTATATTCAGGAAGTTCGAGCTTTGCGGTGAAGGAAAACATAGTGAGGAAACCTGCATAAACCTGCGAAGCAATTCAATGGTGCGTGTGAAGTTCCCAATCCGCACTGGGCCTGTGGGGGAACTATGGCACAAGCCCTCTCATTCTGAGAGGAGGCCTGTGCCCAGCAGTGGGACGTATATAGGCTGGGATGATGATGATGATGATATTCAGGAAATACGGGTTTGTATCCCGTCCGGCGCACCTGAAAATATATTTTGTTTTGAAGTAATCCGGTAGGTACTTGCAGATAGTTTTTGATCACTAATCGATAGGTATCGATCCTAGTATTTATTTTAGTGACTCCAGTTGCTACCATTGGTTGCGGCATGCATCCACCGTAACCAGCGGGTTTACCTAACCGGGTCATTCGTCCGTCTCGTTGGTAATTTTTCCCTTTTCCTGTCGACATAAGAGTATTTTGGTTGTTGATTGATCAGTCACCGAAACTCTCAATATTATTTGGACAAAGAGGCATGTCTGTACTCGTATAACCAATGGTACACCTTAACTAAATAATCATGTGTTGAAAATTGCAGGTGGTAGGACCTTGTGCAAGGTCCGCCCGGATTGCTACCACCATCTTGCTCGCTAATACTGCCGTGAAGCAGCAGTGCTTGCACTGTTGTGTTTCGGCGCGGAGAGTAAGATAGCCGGTGAAATTACTGGCACTTGAGGTATTCCAACTTAGGCCTCTAGGTTGGCAACGCATCTGCAATACCCCTGGTGTTGCAGATGTTTATGGGCGGTGGTGATCTCTTACCACCAGGAGACCCACTTGCTCGTTTTCCTTCCAGTCAAATAAAAAAAAAATCACAAAAAAGTTAAAAACTAGGTAAACAATTAAACCAACACTAGGCATGTAATATGTAATAATTAAATATAACTATGATCACTTGATTTAATTACGGGCATAATGATCTCGAGGGGGTCCCGATGTATCTCGGTTATTTCGAGATACGATTTTGGTGATCATTTCTTTCAACCGATATTATGAAGCGAAAATATAGATTAATGAAGTTTTTTTTAAACATTTAACTAATTTGAGCCGCATCAAAGAAATTATTAGTTAAAAAGGCTTAAAAATAAATTAAAGGTTACTTGGTAGTGTTACCTTTAAAATAATATTTTTCAAATAGAATGCAATGGAGAAAGGGTAGGTACATACATTGTAATTGCAAATCGGCTGCAAATTGAACAATGCCCATGAACTCGTGTGACACACTATCACATGGATGGGATGAAAGTTGTGCTAACTTATAGGCGAAACTTTTTAATGACGTTCGACCGCCGGTGCGTCCAACTTTGTAGGCATTTCAATATTTTCTCTAAACTCGTGCCCGCCGTTCGATGACGTTAAATGCAAATGGGAAACTTTTACAACTCTCATTTTCATGCATGATGACAAACTGTTAACAGACAGGAATTCTCTACAGCCCTTTAAACTAGCGAAGCTTACGTAATGGCTCTGTATCGTTATTTGTATTCAGTGCTACGTGAAAAGTTTCCTCGGGAGAGGTATAGCGGCACCAGTCCATATCAGGTACAGCGTTACAGGAATAACACCTTCAGTCTGAATGGCTGCGCGAAAGGTAGCGCGCCCCCAGGGGGCACTATGCTCAAGGCGGCAGAAAATTAACGTGCTCCCGTGGGAAATCTAGCGGCAGCCTTAGAGCTTTCCGACCGCCCGACCGCGCCTACTCCGCCGGGATGTATTTAATATCCTCCTCAGTGACGAACTGCACACCTGGACTCATCTGACGTCTCCGCGTAACGCCTTAAGGCTGCGAAAAAATGCCTTCGTATATTGAATGAAGAATGTAATTTTTTTTAAAGAAGAAATAAAGAAAAAAATATTGAAATAAAAAATACCTAGATAAAATAACAATAATATTTATTGCTGATAAATATTAAATAATAATAATAACAATAAATCCATATCCATACTTACTTATACTTATATACTTATACTTTACTTATTACTTATTACTTATCCTACTTATATTATAAATGTGAAAGTTTGTGAGTGAGTGAGTGAGTAAGTATGTTTGTTACTCCTTCACGCTAAAACGGCTAGACGGATTTGGATGAAATTTGGTATGTAGATAGCTGGACACGTGGAATAAAACATAGGCTACTTTTTATTCCGATATTCCCACGGGATAGGGATAAAATCTCGAAACAACAACCACTGGGCTTAGAGTCATAAAATTTGACATGATTGCGCTGTTAATGTACCGTCAATGAAAATCACGATTTAATTTTTGGGAATTCCCACGGGAATTTTTCAAAAATCTCAAAATTTCAATTCAGCTGCTGGTTCTAATGATTTACGCGTGCGAAGCCGCGGGTAAACACTAGTAATATTATAAATGCGAAAGTGTGTTTGTGTGTTTGTATGTTTGTCCCTCTTTCACGCCGTAACGGAGCGACGGATCGACGTGATTTTTGGCATAGAGATAGTTTATGGGCCCGAGAGTGACATAGGCTACTTTTTATCCCGGAAAAATGCACAGTTCCCGAGGGAACAGCGCGCGATAACCGAATACCGCGCGGGTGGAGCCGCGGGAATTTTTCTTTCTAATATCAGTAAGAGTATACGTCACATTAATATCAACGGCTCTCTGACTTAGGTACGTCTATACCTACCTTATCAGAAAGCCTTCGACTTGTTGATGGATTGTCTGCGTCATAAGCATGATGTAGCAACTTGTTGATAATTTAGCCATTCAGTACAAAAAATACTTCTTTTTACATTCTATCCGGATTGCCTGATGAATATGTTTGCTCCACGCTACTAAAAACAAGACGCTCTGCATACTCGTAGATCGCGAGGTCTGAAACCACAGCGCTAGTTTTGAGCTGAGAGCAACCAAATTAACAACTTATCAATTAGTTTTATGAGTCAGGGGTAAGGTACGTGTGTAAGACACTCTGTGTAGATTAATCCTGTGCCAGCGAGGCACGTCGGGGTCCCGCGCGGGTTACTAATTCACAAGATCCAATCGCGGCAATGAGCGGCGCCTACGATCATTAATGTTGCACAGAGGCCCCTTGCCTGTCTTCTATTATATTACACTATTCAGGCGCTAAATATCTGGCCCTAACTGCGAAGTGCAAAATTTGAACTTCGTATCTTGCCGTCCCGCTGACGCTAATATTATTTAATACGAGAGTGAGAGGGACGGTACGATACGAACTTAACTTCAATTTCTGATTTTCGTAGTAGCCCCCGTCGTTAACGTATTATTCAATTATCAAAATTCATTATTTTTTTATAGAGAACTAGCGTTTACCCGCGGCTTCGCACGTGTAAATCAACAGATACTGCAGTTGAATTGAAATTCCGGGATTTTATTAAATTCTCGTGGGAATTCCCTAAAATTACATCGTGGTTTTCATTGACGTCAAATTAAAACACCCATGCCAAATTCCATGACTCAGCGGTTGTTATTTAGAGATTTTATCCTATGTTTTAATCCAGGTTATAAGCTAACTTTTTGGCAAATTTCGTCCAAATCCGTCTAGCCGTTTCAGCGTGAAGAAGTGACAAACATACTCACTCACAAACTCACTCACTCACTCTCAAACTTTCACATTTATAATATTACTGGCTTTTGCCCGCGGCTCCTCCCGCGTGGTATTCGGTTATCGCGCGCTGTTCCCTCAGGAACTGTGCATTTTTCCGCGATAAAAATAGCCTATGTCACACTCGGGCCCATAAACTATTTCTATGCCAAAAATCACGTCGATCCGTCACTCCGTTACGGCGTGAAAGACGGACAAACACACAAACATACAAACACACTTTCGCATTTATAATATTGGCATGGATAATTGTACATAGGAACTCATGTTTGACAAATAAATTATCTTTATCTCTGGTTGCGCCCTATTACCGTGTGCAAGGAGGTGGACAAGCCTAGGCAACGCTGGCCGAAAACCTCTGATGCCACGCGGTACTCTTTCATTGTCATCTTGTCGTCTGTCTGTCATATAGGTAAAGAAAACATTCCGCTCGACACGCAACTAACTCATAATAAAGATGTTAAATCCTCAATAATCTAAAAGGATTGAGTGATAATAAGGACACCGACGTGCACTGCCTTCAAGATCATTATCGCAAACCCGTGGCCAGTCAGCAGGTCGGCAGCGAACCTGGGTAAGTCCACCTTCCTTCGGCAACTTGGCACGGGCCGCCACAATCTTTATCTTTGAAAATGATGAAGCGCTAGTTACAGTTCCAAGTGACGTCACGCCGTGCCACACTTTTTGGTGTGGCGTCATATCACACATCATATGCTCCCCTACTGAACTTTGACAAGCTTCATATTTGTCGCTTTTTGTTTGATTATTTATCTGCTCAATGTTAGGTATCTATCTGTTATCTAAGTGACGGATTAAATAATAGTAATTGTACGGTTGATTCCCTACACTATGTATCTACTTTTTCATGTAGTTGTATAGAGAAGTGGATACTTATGTTAGGGCACCGACAGTACAACAAGAGCATAAAATGAGCCATTTCAGCCAAGACATTCATATAGCCACCCAAGGCGGTACGGCGAGGGTGAATAGACAAGTCGAGGGGAAAATGCTCGAGTTCTAAATTCTGCTTTTCACTTCGATTGCGAGGAGATGAAATAACAATGAAATGTTGTTCACTTATCTTTTGTTTTTCATACATTACTAATATAGTTATAAATATTTAATTTTATAGATTTATTTTGATTTCTTTGACTGATTTTTAGTTTTATACAATTTAAAAATTATTAAAAAATACATATAAACTTTTTGTTTGTAGCGGTTAAACACACCTGAATCTTAGTCTTAGACGAAGATTTTACTTAATGCACTATAGCATAAATAGTATATTTTTTGTCGAGAGACTAAAATAAGCCAATACATACCCGAGGTGGCTATTTATCCGAGGGTTTGTATTGACTTTTAGTCTCATGGTGAAAACTCTATTTTTCACTTCGATTGCGAGAAAAAAATTAAATCTAAAAATAAAAATAAGTCTTTCTAGATTTCGGCGACAGAAAAATATCAATTATGTCTTTTTAGTACATGGAAATGGTACTTTTTACCTTGCATCAAATGAGGTAGTTCTAATTTTTATATGAGTTGGTAGTGGTGAAATTGGTTATGTCAAATCCAAGTTTTCCACCTCGAAAGCCTTCCGGATCATTGTCAAATACTTGAAAATTCATTAAAATTTAGTAGTTTTTTCCGTTTTTGACAATTTTTACCACCAAGGGCTGACGTTACGGCCAAAATCACTAAAAACAATTTTAAGTAGACTAAATTTCCAATCGAATGAGACTAATTTGGTTTTGGTAGGTCAAATAGTTTCTATGATACAGCTATTGAAAAGTTTGCGCAATTTCCAAAAAAAGGAAATATTACAGTTTTTTTAGTTTTCGACCATTTTTACCCCTATAAATGGGCTTACGCGAAAAGTTACTTTGCAATTATTAAAGTCCACTAAATTATTAACAAAATGTGACCAATTTTGTCAACTTACACCTGAGAGTTCCTGAGACACAGCTGTTCAAAGTGGTTGAGGTAAGCAAGCAATTATGTACTATACTCCATTTATTTTAACATTTGAAACTGAACGGTGAAATTTGCACACGTTTTTAAATGAAACAATGAAACTACATAAAATTGTGTTAACTTCTATACTAACACGTTCGCGTGACCACCGTCTATATCCGACAAATTGGGTACTATGCGTTGTGGTACATAGTCTAATCACGTCAGGCTTTATAAAATTTTTAAAGGAACTACGTGTTAGGACGCTCGCTGTTCATAATAAATTGCAGTAGTTCCATCCTTGCGCCGTATCACATTAAATCACCAAAAATCGTGCGCCACATCGTATAACATTTTTTGACTCCAAAAGAGGCGACGCACACACTCTTAAATGTGAGCACTCACAGACGCACAACGTCGATAGACGCTGTATTTTGTTCCCGCGCCTATACATTCAATCATCCTGTTCACGTGACGGAGGACGCGCTCGCCCTGGTCGCGGCAGGTTGTTTCAGCAATGAATTTGTCCACATATCGTTAGTATTATTTCAATATTTTTGTATGAAAAATAGTATACGAGGGCGACACTGAAAGTTTTTAGAACTGGCCACTTGTAAACAATATAATAAAAAAGTAAGTTTAAATTTTGAAAATGGAACTCTTTGCCAATATTATTGAGTATGTATTTCATTCATTTGTCATTAGTTTTACGATTTGGCGGCAAATTGAAAATTGTCTGTGTC
Source organism: Choristoneura rosaceana (assembly GCA_037349165.1). NCBI lineage: Eukaryota > Metazoa > Arthropoda > Insecta > Lepidoptera > Tortricidae > Choristoneura > Choristoneura rosaceana. Next base: position 10,021,247 of record JAZBNJ010000026.1, read on the forward strand.
ACGTCAACATGAATTTAACTCGCGAAAATTTTCGTGCAATGATTTTTTATGACTTTCGATGTCATTTAAGTCAACAAGAAAGCTATGATAGACTTCGATTGGCCTTTCATGATGAAGCTCCATCTCGTGCGACCATTTACAACTGGTTTAATGAGTTTAAACGTGGTCGCACTAATCTCACCGACGATCTGCGTGAGGGACGGCCTTCTACGGCGACGACTGAAAATAACATCAGTGTTGTGCAGCGTATGATAGAGACTGACAAAAGAGTGACGTATCAGCAGATTCGGACAAGCTTAGGCATCGGTATGAGTCAAGTGCATAAAATCCTCCATGAACATTTAGCGGTCAGGAAGCTTTGTGCGAGGTGGATACCTCATAATTTGACCGAGGCCCAAAAACTCCGTCGGGTTGATTGGTGCCGTGAAATGATTGAAAGATTTAACGGAGGTGACTCAAATGCTGTTTTCGACATACTTACGGGTGACGAAAGCTGGGTTTACTGTTATGATCCAGAAACCAAGAGACAATCTGCTCAATGGGTGTTTGCTTTCGAGGAGTTGCCAACTAAAGTGAAGAGAGGTCGAAGCGTGGGAAAAAAGATGGTGGCCTCGTTCTTCGGAAGGACAGGTCACTATGCGACAATTGCTTTAGAGGATCAAAAAACAGTTACTGCAGAGTGGTACACTAACAATTGTTTGCCACTTGTATTGGAAAAAGTTCGGGAGAAGCGACCTCGAAGTAGGATCCTTCTTCACCACGACAACGCCTCGTCGCACACTGCCAGGCGAACGATCGACTATTTAGTGACGTCAAACGTGGAATTACTGGGTCACCCGCCGTATAGCCCCGACCTCGCACCTTGCGATTTTTATTTATTCCTGAAAATAAAAGAAAAACTTCGAGGAAAACTTTTTATGAACACCGAGGAAGCAGTGGGTGCGTTTCAAAAGGCCGTCGAAGAGACCCCTAAGGACGACTGGGCTAAGTGCTTTTCTCAGTGGTTCCATCGGATGCAGCGGTGTATTGATGTGAATGGACACTATTTTGAAAAGATATAATAAAACGAATAACTTGCTAGTTTGCTCAGTTTTTGATTTTCTAAGAACTTTCAGTTTGACCCTCGTATTTTTGTTATATGTTACATTCTTAGTGTTATAAACTTTTACTTGGATGGATTTTTTATTGTGTTTAGTGAGTTTTTAGGGAGTTTAGATGCTATAGTTCTAACTCAATTACCGACTTATTTCTCACGTCTAAACGAGTAATTACGTGGAGTATCTGTGGGTAGTTCTTGTTGTGATAATATTATGAATAATATTGCTAGATATTATTATCCTCAATGGATTTGAGAGCTTCTTCTTCTTCTTTTAGATTTATACGACGAGCACGTAAAAATGCTTCTATGCAAGTCTTCGAGGAAGTTCAATCATCTCGAGAAACATTACCTGACCCCTATAGTGATGACGGGTAGTTATAGCTTAGATGCAGACTACAACCCAGGAGGAGACGAAGGTTCCAGCGGGAGCAGTGTTAGTAATATCTTCGTAGGCGTACCAATCACAGCAACGTCTTTCCAGCAAGTCAGACACAAACTACCAAAGCTGCAAAAACTCTGACTCAGCTAGAATGTCATAGATATATATGGATCTTTCAGTTCGGACAGCATTTTTGACTGTCTTTTGGCGCTGAAGCCGAACTAAATATCAAAATAAACAACAGCCCAAGAAGCCAAGGCATGAAATGCTCGGTAAGTATGAGGATGACCTAACTATATCGGTATCATCTGATATTTTAGATAGAGTCTTAGGATATGACTTTACCTCAGAGTCTATCTCACTACCACAAGACCCGGCTGAACTGCAACCAGACATAGATTTCGAAAAAACTCTTACAGAATAACTTTGCTACCTGAACAGGAACAGGAACCAAACTCTGAAAATATCCTAACAGCTTCATTCTTACTCCCTGAACAAGAACAAAGTTCCGAAATTATTGATGGTAGTGAGGTTTCACATTGAACACCACCCATATACTGGAAATATTGAAGGTAACCAGCTCTATATTTTTATTATCGGTAGATCATCCTAGCCATCTTCTTTTACTAGATAAGTACCTACTGCAGGATCATGCTTTCAGCAACCGGTAACGATAGCTCTGAAATGATGGAAACAGATCAAGGATCACCACATAGGCACAAGCTCCGGCGGAAGGACTGAGCTAAATCTTTCTTTATATTTCATTAATGAGAAAATTGGCTAAGCTTTGTAGCTTAATTGTTTACAACATAGGTACATCTCGTAGTATCAGTTCGTTACCATTCATTACCGGTTGCTGAGAGCATGATGCTACAGCATCTAGTAAAAGAAGATTTCTAGGATGATCTCTCGATGATAAAACTTAGAGAGTTACCCTATTTATTTCTAGAATATGACGGTGTTGGATGCGAAACCTCTCCATCATCAATAATTTCCGAGCGAATTCTTGTTCAAGGAGTAAAAATAATGCTGTTAGGGTATTTTCATGAAAACTCTAACTCTGCAGAGTTTGATTCCTGTTCAGGTAGCAAAGTTATTGTGCAAGAGCTTTTTTCCAAATCTATATCTGGTTGCAGTGTAGCCGGGTCTCGTGGTAGTGAGATAATCTCTGAGCTAAAGTCATTTTCTTATATAAGACTCTAACTTAAATCTCAGAGGATATCGATATAGTTAGTGTATCATCATCACACTTACCGAGTACGTCATGCCTTGGCCTTGGCTTCTTGAGTTATTGTTTATTTTGCTATTTGTTAGGTTTCAGTGCCAAACGAGTTTCAAAAATACTGTCCCAACTGGAAGATGCTGCTTTGGTAGTTTGTGGCCGATTTGCTGGAAAGACATTGTTGTGATTGGTGCACCTACGGAGATATTACTAACACTGCTCTCGCTAGAACCTTCGTCTCCTCCTGGGCTGTAGTCTGATCCATCTGATCCAAACAACCCGTCATCAATATAAGGGTCATGTAATGTTTCTCGAGATGATTGAACTTCCTCGAAGACATGCGTAGAAGCATTTATTAGGTTTTTGTAGTTTTTTATCCATCTAAAACCAAAAAAAAGTAATTTTCCAGTTTGATATAGCTGCCGTTATGTGACGTTGATATATTCTTATTTTATAATGTAGCATGATATTGTGACACAACGTCATTTAACGGTTCGATCATGTTGCCGTAATATGACGTTGCTTAATTCTTTTAATATAACGATACATCACATTGTGACACAACGTCAATTGACGTTTCGATCATGTTGCCGTAATATGACGTTGCTACGTTATTGTAGTATTGTGGTACATCACTATGTGACACAACGTCACTTGACGATTCGATAATATTGTCGTGATATGACGTTGTTAAGAATAATGTATAATTACAATATCAGTTGTACGGCAGAACGTCTATAAACGTTGACGGTTAATTCCGCATGCGCCGTAACGCTAATTATTTCTCTATACAGTCAAAGCTCAACTTGTAATGACGTGACGTCTCACTGTATGGAAAAAGTTGTGCGAAATCACATTGACCAAAAATTTTGGGCGTACGCGCGAACGTGTTACATATAATAAATACCGCTACGATACGGCTATTGTACAGTGCGCGCACTTTCCAAATAAAGGAAGTATTACAGTTTTTTCAGTTTTTAACAATTTTTACCCCTAAAAAGTGGGATTATGCGAAAAGTTACTTTTAGTTATTAAAGTCCAGTAAATCAATAACAAAATGAGACCAATTTTGTCAACTTAGACCTGAGAGTTCCTGAGACACAGCTGTTCAAAGTGGTTGAGGTAAGCAAGCAATTATACACTATACTCCATTTATTTTAACATTTGAAACTAAACGGTGATATTTACTCACGTTTTTAAATGAAATAATAAAACCACATAAAATTGTGTTAACTTCTATACTAAACATATAATAAATACCGCTATGATACGGCTATTGAACAGTTTGCGCAATTTCCAAATAAAGGAAATATTACAGTTTTTTTTAGTTTTTAACAATTTTTACCCTTAAAGAGTGGGCTTATGAGAAAAGTTACTGTGTAGTTATTAAAGTCCACTAAATTATTAACAAAATGTGACCAATTTTGTCAACTTAGACGTGAGAGTTCCTGAGATACAGCTGTTCAAAGTGGTTGAGGTAAGTAAACACGTATTTACTATACTCCATTTATTTTTAACATTTGAAACTTAACGGTGAAATTTGCACACGTTTTTAAATGAAACAATGAAAGTATTTAAAATTGTGTTAACTTTTATAGTAAAAAAATAAAAAATACCGCTAATAAATGTACATGTAGGTGTTTTTAGTCGATTTGTGTTCGAAATACCGAGAAACGCGTGTTACACTTTGACCATTAATTCAAATCTTAAATTAAATGGAGTATAGAACGGTTTGCAAAATGAAGTACACTCTGTTAGTGAAATAAGCAATATAAATAATTATAATTATTTCACTAACAGGGCGTATTTCATTTTGTAAACCCTTATAGTACATAATTGTTTACTTATCTGAACTACTTTGAACAACTGTGTCTCAGGAACTATCAGGTGTAAGTTGACATAGTTGATCTCATTTTGTTGGGAATTGAATGGAATTAAAATACCTGCACTGTAACTTTCCGCATAAGCCCACTCTTTAGGGGTAAAAATGGTCGAAAGCTAAAAAAAAACTGTATTATTAAATTTTTTGGAATTTTTGCAAACTTTTGAATAGCTGTATCATAGAAACTATTTGAACTACCGAAATAAAATTAGTCTCATTTGATTGGAAATTTAGTCTTCTTAAAATAGTCCTTAGTGACTTTTGCCATAACGTAAGTCCTTGGTGGTAAAAATTGTCAAAAACGGAAAAAACTACTAAATTTTAATGAATTTTCAAGTATTTTACAATGATCCGGAAGGCTTTCGAGGTGGAAAACTTGGATTTGACATAACCAAATTCACCACTACCATCTCATATAAAAATTAGAACTACCTCATTTGATGCAAGGCAACACTTCTTTTTCGGTACGATTTCCATGTACTATTTGCTCTTTGCTCGATATCATAATTTTCGCTATCACTTGACGACATTGTGAGAATAATCAATTTATTTTAATCGTTTACGATTTACGCTCTACAATAATTTCAAAGTTTTCGCGGTAAGTATTTTTTTCCAACCAGACACAGATATAACAAAATTGCATCAATGGAAAAATAGAATGGCGCCACCTTCTATGCGGAATAAGCAAGAACTAAGACCACATAGACTAAGAATGTAACATTTTCGTAATGAAAATGGTCCACCCACGATCTTATTTTTTGCAAGTAACTGGCTGTTTGAGTTTATCTAAGTCACTCGAAGTAAATTAAAAAATTAATTACTTTTACTCCCTAGGGAGTAAAGTGCTCACTTTACTCCCACCTCGTAAGGCTATATTGACCTACTTTTAGAGCATGAGAAGTGTTTTTTTTACCCAAGAATCTTCTTAATTGGAAATGCCACTGTAAATTGTGATAATCCATGCACCAGGAATTAAGCACCTAAGTGATGTTTTTCAAACGCTCGTCAAATGCTTTGTGGCTCTCAACATTAATCGTGGTCGGATGTAAAGCATCCGTTTTTCGCACACGCAATTAAGTTAGAAGGGGTTTATGATCAATACTTAACGTCTATAAAAGGGTTGTAGGTTTTAAATCAGACTTGCATCTATCTGATTTTTGAAATTTATGAGCAAAAATTCATTTGAAATTCATCGTGAGGTTTTGGTAAAAGACAACATCGTAAAAAAACTTGTGAAGCAATTCAATGATGTGCGGGAAGTTTTCAATTCGCAATGGGCTTGCGTGCCGTGGTAACTACAGCTCAATCCCTCTCAATCTAAGAGGAGGCCTGTGACAAGTAGTGTATGAGTCAGAGATGATGAATAATGATTAACTGATGGCCTTAGTATTCAGCACTATATATATCTGGGGGCACGGCAGTGCCCCCGCCAAGTCGAGCAAAAAAAAACAAAGGCACGGCCGTACCATACTTTTCTCGAAGCCATTCAGGCTATTTTCAACACCCTGTATTTTTGTTATGGCTAAAGCTAGAACCCTGAATTTTCAGTTACCTATAGGGCCTAATGGGACTTAGATATATTATCAATTACATTCAGTTCGAACACGTAGATTAAGAACTATCACATGTTAAAGTTCCTTAGTTTTGTCACTGACATACCTATACACTGACTTTTGATCATCATAATTCTAAGGTACTTCTAGCAGACCCACAAGCTCCAAATTTTAAACATAATTAGTTTTTAGCCTACATGGTCACAGAAAAATCCAAAATGTTGCAATTTCAGTCACGTTTCAAAGTTATATAAACTGCACAAGTAAGTTTGTAATCCCATATAAATACTAGCGATTACAAAGTTACACAGCAATGACTTTATTGAACGTAGTCGTATTGTATACGTATTAATGTTGAGTCTTAATACCTGAGTATTAAGGGTTAAAATGAAATTGTTTATCTTACTAATGTAATAAGTACCAAAGTTCGTTTGTTTGTGAATGTGTGTGCGATGCGAGTGGACGCGAGGATGGACGATGGAAATTGGAATATGGATGATGGACAATGGATAATGGTCGATGGACGATGGGTAGAAAATGGACGTTGGACGATGGAGTGTGGACGATGGACAATGGGCGACGGACGATGGATCATCATCATCATCATCATCATCCCAGCCTATATGCGTCCCACTGCTGGGCACAAGCCTCCTCTCAGAATAAGAGGGCTTGGGCCTTAGTTCCCATGCGAGCCCAGTGCGGACGATGGATGGTGGAGGATGAATGACGGACGACGACGGACGACAGAAAACGACGGACGACGACGGATGACGGAAGTTAGACGGGCGAAAGACGAACGACCGACGAAAGACGATGGATGACGACGGAAGTTCGACGACGGACGACAGACGATGACTGACGAGGGAAGTTCGACGACGGACGATGACGGACAACGGACGATAACAGACGACGGACGACGACAGACGACGGACAACGAACGATAGACGATGGCGACGACGGACAAAAGACAACGACCGACGACGGACAAGACAACGAACGACGGATGACGGACGATGACCGACGATCGACGACGGATGATGGAGGGTGGACGATGGACGATGTACGATGGACGACAGATGGTAGACGGACGACGGAAGTTCAACGATGGGCGACGATGGACGACGGATGACGACCGACGATCGACAACGACGACGACGACGACGACGACGACGACGACGACAACGACGACAGTCGGTACGGACGATGGACTGTAGACGATGAACGAGGATGGACGATGGACGATAACCGAGGATAGACGATGGACGGTGGACGATAGACGAGAATGGATGATGGATAGTGGACGAGGATAGACGATGGATGGCACACGATGGACAAGGATGAACGATGGATGATAGTGGACGATGGACGATGAACGATGAACGAGAATGGACGATGGATGAGAATAGACGATAGACGATAGACGAGGATGGACGATGGACGATGGACAAGGAAGGATAAACAAATGAAGATAGTAGTGCGTTATTACAAGAAGTAGTACCCGAAAAAAAAAAGAACTGCCTACAAAAAGTGATGAGATCCCACCAAAAACATTACATGTAAAAAGCTGCAAGTCTCGCAACGCAATGCAGTTCTTGTAATGCTAAAAAGGTTTGAGATGCAATGTTATACCAAGTCGGTTATTTTTGTCAGTACCGGGGGGTTTCCATAGAACTCGATTTTCACCAACTTGCTTATTTTAAAACCATAGAAAAATACAGTTTATAGTTCTCAAATAAAGAGTAAACCAAATTATTTTTTAAACACATAATGACTTGGCCATCGCACTCAACCTTTAGTCATTCTCGTATTATGTGTATCACTCAAACTGCAAGGCGCTATCTTTAATTATAATTACTTGAAATAGCTGACGTTGATGATTATAATTCTTATGTAGCCTTGCGATGGCCAAGTCATTTATGTGTTTAAAAATAATTTGGTTTACTCTTTATTTGAGAACTATAAACTGTATTTTTCTATGGTTTTAAAATAAGCAAGTTGGTGAAAATCAAGTTCTATGGAAACCCCCCAGTACTGACAAAAATAACCGACTTGGTATAACATTGCATCTCAAACCTTTTTAGCATTACAAGAACTGCATTGCGTTGCGAGACTTGCAGCTTTTTACATGTAATGTTTTTGGTGGGATATATATATAGCATATATACTAAAAAATGCTGTAAAATATTCCAATTCTCCATTGACATGATGCTAGTTTCTATGAAAAGTAAAGAAGTCTCTTATATAGTTAAGCCTAATAGAGGACTAAAGAAAATGTGTCACTTTGGCCAAAACTGGGCCAATTGTAAGATTCATTTATTCAGTAAATAGGCCGCAATAGGCACTTTTACATGTCATTTTTTAAACTACCAGCGCTTTCGGAAAGACCTTATTGCCAAGAAGAATGCACAGCAAGAAAGTCATTTTTTCAAAATAAAATAATTACAAATGAAATACTTAAAATGTAAAGTATATAATTAAAGAAAAAAATACAAAAATAATAATAATAATACAGGAGTCCCTTAGTTACAAAACTAAACACTAACTATATCTACGTTCAATGGAAGTGTAGAATGCTTCCACCGTCATAAATTAAAATTAAATTAAAGTTAACCGTTAGGTATATCCCTCAGACATTTAAAATAGTGATACATTAATTTCTACTCTAAGGCAAATAAACAGTAAAATCATCAGTTTCACTTCGCACAACCCACGTCCCTTTTTTCTCAATATTAGGGGATCCCGTCCAACTACTTAAATTGGACTAGAAAGTTTAAACTGGATCACCTATTCAAATTAGAAATTTAAAACAAGAGGAAAAGTCTCGCAGCAGAGAGGCGAGTGGCAAGTGGATTAGAGGGGCGACCGCGGCGACCGCGCCTCGGGGCTGCTGTACACCTACTCGCTACGACGACAGATGCAATTCACCCAAAAATATGGCTCTTTAGATTCTATTACGAATAGCAATACCTACAGATATCGCTGCGGTTTACTTTTATTCAGCAGGTTGACTTTAGTTTGCACGGATTTTTGCGCGATTATTCGGAATTCTAATGTATAATCATCACATTACATATCGATTCCTACCTTTAGGCTAAAAGGACGTAAAGGACATTTGGGCGTAAAGGCACATATTATGGCATCTTAAGCAGTTTTTTTCAATGATTATAATCCACGTAAGGAAATTTGCTCAAATTAAGGAAATTCGTTCAAATCACCGCGAAGTGTAAGCTGAATTGAAATCATGAAATATGTATTTTAATGAGAAAATAGTACGAAAACAACTGTCGTGTGGCGTGTGCGATTCGCGTTGTCAGGTTGTTATGGTAACGAAGTGGAAGAAATGGTGGGGCGGATGGGACCCTCTAGGTACGCGCCAGTCCGACTCACACTTTGCTATTTTTTACCGCCGCGCCGTTAAAACCAAAAGGCTGAAAACGCCTGTTTTAGTCCCTAAACACATTTATTTTCAAAATGTTGGGGGTAAAGAAAAAAACCACATCGCGTTATCATCAAGGCAGTAAGTATAAAGTAGGTATGTTAAACAATACCGGTAGGTAGTAAAGCGATACATATTTTTACATGTACTTTATTACTTTATTATGGGCGGTGGTGATCTCTTACCATCAGGAGACCCACTTGCTCGTTTGCCTTCCAGTCGAATAAAAAAAAAATATTACAAAAAAAATCTAAAGCATACGGCGTAAAAGCTGTAATTTACTCAACGGCCCTGTACGGCCGCCAAATATTTCACTGTAAATTTTGATTTCTTAAGACCGTGGCCTTATGTAATCAAAACTATGGAATGTTTTGATTATTTTACTCACTGAGACGGTCTAATTTATCACCATAAACAGCAATTAAACTTTCCTATACGACACATTGGAAGCAAAATTTGTGATGACCTTTAACATCTTTTTGAACCAAAATAAAAAATAAATAAAAGATCCATTGAACAGATCCCTTTTAGGGATAAGTTCGCCGTTGTACTCTTTTGGTTTTGTTGTTTTCTTTTTGCATTATTTTGTGTTTTATGTACAATAAAGTATTTACATATATACATACTTTTTATGCTCTAGTGTATAAAGTAAAATCTTCGTCTAAGACCAAGGTAATCAGGTTTGAACAGCCACAAACAAAAAAGTTTCTACATATTTTTTTTAATAATTTATAATTTATATAAAACTGAAAATAATTCGATAAAACTAAAAATGTGTAATTTATATGTACAGCAATGCATGATATATAAAAGGTAGGTACCTACCTAGTAAGGGAACAATTGTTTCCACTGTTGCTCTTTAATTTCCTCTCAGTCCAAGTGAAAAGCAGTCTTAAACTCGAGCATTTAACGCATTTTCCCCTGGACGTGTCTATCCACCCTCGCCGTACCCGCTCGGGCGGCTATATGAACGCCTCGGGGGAAATGACTCGTTTTATGCTCTTATTGTACAATCTACTATTCTTTCTAGATTTTAGCTTGTCCTGTAAAGTTAAGTCTAGTGTTTTGTGCTTTATGCCCTTTGAGCCCCAAGGTATCGATATCTCAGCCTATAGGTAAATGTCCAACTGCATGGCACAGGCGTCCTCTCAGAATCAGGGGCTTGGGCCGTCATCCTCACGCGGGCCCAGTGCGGACAGGGATTCGATTATAATAGGGATTTTTAAATAATGGAGATTATTTTTAATATACTTCATTCACGTCAAGGGGCCAATTTTTACACACCCGTAGAAATACCATTTAAGTAAGTTATAAGAATCTGTGTATTGCTACCAACTATAGCTCAAATAATACAAAAAATAAGTTATATCAAATTTGGCCCAATTTTCACGGAAGTTATATCAAAAATCACCCCAAGATTCGTCATTAAAAAAAATCAGAGCTTACAGCGAGTTTTAAGCGTAGTTGTTATTTGTTACAGATGTCGCAGACATCAAGTCGGAGAGTGCTGACAGTTTGGAATCAGGTAGGTATTTAATCTTAACGTTACCCTAAAGAGGCATTTATTAAATGTAAGAAACGATCTCTCGTGACACGTGTTAATATTTAAATAGTGGAAAGTGTAAAAAAGTGTTAAAGTCGGAAGCGGAGATGGTGGGACCGGCCGCGGCGTTAACGCAGCCCTGGAGGGCCTTTGCCCAAGTCCCCGCTTCGCAATACAGTCGAAAAGATAAAATGAACATAAAGTTGAGGAGCAGATACTCTCGCTCAGAGGAATCGTAGTTTCCCTCCTGGCTACACTAAACCGTCTACGACGTGAAACACGCAGTTTGCGCAACCAAATTGCGACGCGTTCTGGTACTTTGCTCGCTACAGCCCACGGTTTTATTTATTTATTTACACCCTCAGACCTTTGTAATGAAATTAATAATAACATTAATAAAGAAATGATGCAGTGGGTACGCTATCTATGAAGCGTAAGCTATAGGAGAGCGCCATAGGATTCACAAGTAAGTTAATTCCGTTTACAATTAACATACATATTAACTACGCGTCTAAGTATTAACCATTTAATCTTAGTTTTATGACGGAACGGTAAACAGTTAATCATGTGAAAGTACTTTAATCTCCTCGACGTCTCAGGGTGACACTGCCATTTTAAAAGTGAAAACCTGAGAGAGGTTTACCGTACAAGTACTTTTAAGGTAAGCGCCATAAGTATGGTAATCGAGTCGTCCTTACCTACAAGTACTCATACTAATGTAAGAGATTAATTTGAAATGTTATCTTACATTATTTATCCAAATATAAGAGTATTTAATATTTGACGACGAAAAGTTCATGTCAAAAAGTTTATGCTCTTAGAAATCAAAGCCATCACTCGATTTATTTACGTAAAAAAAGTTTCCGACGTACAAAATTCTTAAATGTACAAGTAGGTCAAATTAACATTAACTGAATATTTAAAATGATTTTAATTTGTCTTTTATTCGTTATACGTGCCTACTAATTACGGGTCTACCCTGAAGGTTTGAACGATTCAAAGTCGGTTTCACCAAACTCTGATGGAAAATGCGAGCTAAAATTGCATTGCGGGCGCAAACCTTTCTGAACTTACAATTAAAACGGACGCCCGGAATTGTGTACATCGTTCGTCACTTAGCACGCTGGCTGGTCGAGGGTGGCTATTCCAAGCGCGATGTTTTCCACTACTTCTTAATTAATTTGTAAAAGAGCTATAATAGGTACTCCAATAATATATTGATATTTCTGCCCTAACAGTACCTTGAGCAAATTAGTGATTACAGGCCTTATTGCCTAACGTACTCGGAATCACAATCATTTTCACTACTTCTTTCTGTCACACAGCATGAGATGAGAATAAAAAGAGATGATGAATGCGATCGCCAGTGGCAGAGCGTTAGAGAGTATGGGCACAGAGGCCGTATTGCCTAACGTTTGTGACGCTCGCGATCGCAATCAAATGACAGTTTTTGTATGCGACATCTGTCATTTGATTCCGATCGCGAGCGTCAGAAAAGTTAGGCAGTACGGCCTCAGTCAGTTAGTGGATTGGAAAACCATTTTTATATTTTTCTCTAGAAATCGGAAACACCAGCAAGTGCGAGGAAGAATCATGCTTGCACCTATTTCTGAAACAGAATATTTTAATCTATAATTATGTTTTTGTTATCAACTTATCACATAGGTTAAAAGCATTTTTCGCATCGAAAGTATAAACGCTTGCAATGAATTATTTAATTTATATTTTAATTATATTTTATTCATCCTGCTTGTCTGTTACTCTAAACGGTCAGTAATGAGTTCCGCAGGCTAATGCTCCAAACAAAAATGCCTCCCGAGGGGCTAATGGAGAATAAAAATTAAAGGCAGGATTTACACAGATTGTATGTAACACGGCTCAAGTGTACAAAGCGTTTAGACACTTCTTTAGTTCATTCAATGTTAGGTCGGTTAAGTAGATCTCACGTAGGTACGGTGTTCCTAATTTATATACATGTACTAGTTAGTACTCATACTAGTTGTCTTCATACTAGTTTCATCAAATAGTGAACACTTCTGTTAGGGTAGGATAGTGAGTACATGCGCCATGCGCATCAATAAAACTTTGTACCTATTTTTTTTAATTATAATAACATATATTTCACATAGTTAATTTAGTCATTTCTAGTTATTGTGGTCACAGTTCTAACCTAACCAAACCAAGTATGTAGGTATGGTGATTCATCATTTTACCGAAATATATCTGTAGGGTTTAATAGGTTAGGTTAGGTTAGGTTAGTATTGCGTCAAGGCGCGAAGTGCCTCAACTGCGCGGAATAGGAGCGCCGCGAAGTGCAGCTCCGTTGACCCTGTCACGTAATAGTTCACACATAAAGTATTCGATAGGTACTCTGTGCTTCGATATTATTATTATTATCTTTCGATACTACTTTTGTTCGATATAAGTATTATGTAACCATTCGACAATATAAACTTTCGTTATTTTTATTTTCGATATTACGATAGTGTCGACATTTTAACTTTCGATATTTTTGCACATCGTTATTTTACCCGTAGGTATTTTAATTTTCTATGTTAAAATACGTAACCGAACGATTACCTAATTACTTATGTCTTGATATTGATCGAAAAGTTATAATCGGAGGGTTAATAGAGCCAATTGGCCGCTAAAATAAATCGACAGTACGACTTTTGGCTTGAATAGTAACACGACTCTGCAATCAGGTGCAGTTTAAAATGTGCATTTGCGATGGGATGGTCGGCCGCGGGGCGCGGAACGGGATGCATTTTCAATAATTGAGAGTCAGACAGGGTGGTGGGGGCGGATTCAAATGCTCACTAAACTTTGCGATCATCACTGACCAAATCGTGACATTACATGCTCTGCCTGCGCCCGGCTCGCGTTGTGACTGACGATGAAGGGTAGAGCTGTTTTGTTTCACTATACGAGTGCATAAATTTTTTAAATAAGAAAAATATATATTTCAGATCTTAAAAACGATCCACAGTATGGTTAGTAAAATACAGAACTAAAAAAAAAATATTAGTTAAAATACAATAAAATTTTATAACAAAAAATAGAACCGACTACAAAAAACCATGAAAATAATTTTCTACCAGTCTGAAGTCGGTGCCTCAGCACGAGCCAGCAGGAGTGGACCTATAATCGTCTACCTCACCTACAACTATACGAGTAAATGGCTTCAATCACTCCTGCTGGCTCGTGCTGAGGCACCGACTTCAGACTGGTAGAAAATTATTTTCATGGTTTTTTGTAGTCGGTTCTATTTTTTGTTATAAATTTTTTTTTTCACGCTTTTTAGTGTAAAACATCTAAGATACAGTAGTTTAATGTCTACTGCTCGTCACCTTTTACGAAAAATTGCTTTTTCCGATGCAGAGACGTTGATTATTGAGGAGTTCTGGTGCTTCACCACCCATTCCATTTCACCATATGCGTTCCGAGGAGCATAAATTGCTTAGCAACTGTGTTAAAGCAATTGAAATTCAACCCATGAAATACTTATTATTGAGTAGTAACTCCGATGGTCAACTGTGGTCTTCATCATCAGTTCCCCTTCACCAAATGATGATTTTCAAGAGCAAATACACAAGTTACTACTAAATTTATCAAAATTACCATAGGTGTCCCTACAACATTTGAAGAGTTCCCTCGATTTCCTTAGGATCCAATCATCGGATCCTGATTTGGTGCTTATGGGACCTAATTGAAACCATTCCTAGACGAACGCAGAAAAAAATTTTCAAATCGGTTCATAATCGACGGAGTTCTGAGGTAACAAACATTAAAAAAAAAAAAAAAAAAAAAACTTACAACCGAATTGATAACCTCCTCCTTTTTTTGAAGTCGGTTAAAAACTAAAATTAAAAAGGATTTTTTATGGCATGTCATCATTTTTACCAATACAAATAATATATATAAATATCACGGGACACTAGGCACCAATTGACCTACACCCAAAGTAAGAAAAGACTGTGTCATGGGTACCAGACATTACGCAACTTACAGTTTTACCGTAAGTTTACTTGTCACAACTAAAGTCACATAAAAGGTTTAGATAGCTAGAGTCCGATGGGAATGGAGTTACTACGTCACCACCTCACTCATAGATACACTACTTTGGAACTGAAAACATTCAAAATATCAAGAAAGGCACCTTGTTCAGGCTTTGATTTTATTCCTTTTAGATGCGACATCGTTTCTCGTAAAATGCGACTTGTAAGCTGACATGTGACTAGACTCAAGATAATTGGTAATTAAACTGTCCAAGATCTGCACACTGCATTCGTGTAATTAGAATTCGGATAGAGATTAATTGAGAAGGATTTTCTGACTTGAAAGGGACATTTAAAGGATGGCAATTTGTACGTGAACTCGACTTCCTTGTAAATGTAGAAAATGTGCCAAGTGTACGTCGGCCCACGCGCAATGTAGGCTTCCGATTAATATACTTCTAAAGTTTTGATCAGTTATGAACTTGTAAAGCTGTGATCGTTTTTCTTTGAAATTCCATATAGGTACAGTCAAAGACTGTTTGAAAGATTGCTTTTTTTTTATAAAAAAAAGGATTACGTTTGGCCTCAATCTCGCTTTATGGAAGGCGAAGAAAACATAAACATAAGATAAAATTATTTAACTAATTTTTGACAGTTGCAGAACTAAAATAGCAGAACCTATGTTTTAATGTTTTGCTCTTGTTATATGTAGAGCCCACCTGGTATTAGTAGGCATAGGTATTTAAATGACACTTAGCAAACACTACCATCTCTTTTCTTCCGGAAAGAATTGCCGTAGCCCCACAGTTAATACTGAGGGTTTATAATAGGCATGTCATCATCTATTTCACTTTGCAACAAAAAGAAGACAAACAAAAAGAAGTTTTCCTCGGTTATTTTCTCGGGGAGATCACGTAGGCGCGCACCTCATCTGCGGCGCTCCCGCTGCGGCGATAAAATTTAAAATTCAAGGCCGCGTTAACGAACGGGCCTCGCGAAGAAATAGATATTCAAATGTGAGGAGATCCCATATTAACATTTATGGCAAGTTTGCGGAGACGAGACAAAGGAGAGGTGCAGCCTCCGTGGGGCCGTCGCCGCGGGCCGCGGCATTATACAGTCACTCTTGTAATTGGATACAACGCTGCTTTGGCGCCTTTCTTTTCCTTTCCTCTGGTCCATATTGAACGAAATTAATTTTAAATAACATTTAAAACTTTCATCCGGGTGATAGCAGTTTCACTATTATCTCAATAATAAATGATAACTTAAAGTAGGTACGAGTAACTCCCACAACTTTCCGGTTCATTAATTTTATCAAGTTAAAACGAAAATATAAGAGTTAAGTGGGAACAAAAGAACTGGACCATTGTTCTCGGTTACCCGTTCACTCCAAAGACAAATAGGCAAAAGTTTCGAAGAAAACAAATCAAAATCCCAATTTTGTTGGCTGCATTATTTATGCGATATTGCTTGGTGAATGTCGACGTCCCCCTTTGCTTCTCTATGAATTCGCGGTGAAGTAATCCACACTTCTCGAACTGTTTCCGCCAATACGTAGTTAAAGATAATAAATGGCACCTTACAACATTTTAATATTCTTTATAGACAATCTTGAAAGTTATTTGGAATTCTATAGGTGCCTAAAGATACACAAAGCACAGCAGTATTATCCTTTAGCGAAGCCTGTAAGTCGCACACACGTTTCTTATTAATATCGGGCGGTTGGAATGGCCAAAGACGTCCCCAGCGCCCGCTCGCTCCCAAATAAAATTGCCGCTATCTAAACAAAGAGCCCTAATTATTCGGCCGTGGCGGGCGGGGTCGCTCTCTTATGGGTGTTCTGGGGCCCATTTCGCTTCTCGTATAGGGCCCTGGGGATCAGCGGGCGCCGCCTAGCCAATCGCCGGATGGAGAAGCGAGCGATCCGCAACCTTTTTATATGCGATATCGGCGTCGGCGCCGGACCCTCCCTCCCCCCGCGCCCCAGCGCCGGGGAATTAAAACTTGGTAAGCGCACATCTGATTACCCGAAACACACATTACTCGGGATCGCCAATCTCGATAAGCCTCCCACAAATTTATTGGTGCCCTCCACCGGCCACGCCGAGGCTGTGTTGACTCGGTTTCTCCCAAACGTTCTCTCGTAAACAAATCCACCGCATTCACTATAAATAACAGTGTCTGTATCAACAACTGAACTCCATTGGGCTATTTTCAATTAGATTTCTTTTCTACTTATCTTCTCGAGACTAATGCTACACCACACAATCTTGCTCATTCATATTTGATCGCCTTTTGAATATGAAGCGGTTGCAAAGACCTTGGAGGTAAAATTCAATACTACTTTATTTTAATTTGCACCCGATTTTATTTGAGACAATAAATTGGATATACATAAAGGATTTCCGAGGGGTATTTTTACCTCCGGGCGCATTGTCTTTACCCTAGGCCTTTGCAGCATGTTTTTGTAAAGGAATTATGAAATAATAAAAAGGTGATATCGTGTGTCGGTGCGACGGGGCCGGGGCGGCGGCGTGGGCGACGGCGCGCCCGCGCCGACACACGACACCCGCGGCTGCGGCTGCGCCACTACGGCAGCCATTGTGTCGCCACCATTCACCATTCACCCCGTTAAACCGCCACCACCGGCTCATATTCGATTCCAATGTTTTAAGAATTCGATTGCCTTGCCAGTATTAAAGGGTTCCCAAGAACCTCCGTTTTTTTTTGTTTTGGACTCTTTCACCCGGGCGATGGGAAGGGTACGGTCATTGTTTTTACGGAGGATTGTGGTGTATGAATAGGTCCGGGCATTCATGTGCACCACTTGGAGATTGTAGGAGGATAATATACAGCCGATGAATTCGGGCGGTACCTACTTACAGGGGACGTCTAAGGTGGCGACAAAAACCTCCTACCAAATACTTTTGGAATTTTGTTTTCAAATTATAAATACGTAAAAACGAAAAATTCTAGTCACTATTATAATCTTTGAAATATCTGAGAGTACTAGAAATGCCAATGATAATGGTTTGGCCGTTAACGACGGTAATACTCTTGTAATACATCTACATAAGCAAATATTTTCTACCTGTTATTCAACCTTTGTTTGATTTGATATGATAATTATGATTCTTTTGTTTATGATCAATCTATAAACGTGAAACTACCATATTTTCGCCTAGATACAGAAATAACTGCAGGTGTCTTCGCGTCTTCTGTATTGACTCTTCATATATTGATTCTTGCTGAGCTTACTTCAGTCCGTTCTATAGTTAAATTAAATTTTTAGGGACATTAAGGAAATGCTTTCTTGAGCAAAAGTGAGACATTTTATGCTCCTTTTTTATGAAATTTCTTGTCAAAGGAATAAAATGTGGAGTGCATGCTAATTGCTCTGGTTGAGCCAGAGAGTTTTAAATACGATTCTCCCTTACAGCAAATGACGTATTGGTACAATTGTTCTTCGGTTAATGATTGTATTATAAAAGTTCTTTAGACATGGATTAATATAGAGTGGTAGCCATATAATGTATCAAGTGAGTGCAAAAACATTGAATGATTGTACGTACTTTTTGTTTTATTGAATTTGGTTCTTAGATAAATTGGTTATACCAACGAAATGCAATCTTTTACTTTGCTCGTCGGCTACCGCTCTGCTCCGTTCAAAGGCAAATAAGGTAAGTATAAAAGGTTGTAGTTCTTTGATATTCAGATTGTTTAAAAACCTTAAACCTAACCCAGAAGTTCACATTCACAAATTCCGACAGATAGGAGTTGTCATGACGGCGAAAGCAGTAATATCTCAAGACGCGCGGCGGCCTCCCGGGACCGTATCCAACGCGGCGCGGGAGCCTCTTTATCTATGCATGAACACCCGCCCGCGAACCACATCACATAATAGACTCGGCAATTGTTTGCTCCCGACTTGTCGCCGACCGGCCAAGGAGTTAAATCGACAAGCATCAACCCCCCGGGAAGTTCTGATATTGCGTCGACACTTGACACAGATGCACTTAACTATGCATGGACAGAGACACTGGTCTCCCAAATCTGTGAGCTCCGCCAAGTTTCTGATAGACAATTTCAAAATTTATCTGGGTTTCGAAAAACTTTGCTAGTTAACTTCATGCTTTAGGTAAGCTTTATAAGTTTATGACGCTGAAACTTTTTGATAACATGCAAGTCTCTTTCAACTACAGAATTTGAGAGCATATTTAAATCATTTTTTCAATAACATTGTTTTTAAACTTTGTTGTATTTTTTGATAGTCATTACGATTTACCAAAGTACAGTTAAAAAAACAGACACTAACAAATTTCCTCGAAAAATTGTTTGATTAACAAAAGCATTTGTCTCGATCGATCGTACAATTAGACCTTCACTCCGTGGTACTAAAACTGCATAGAAACGTCATCAGTGGCGTGAAATCACGATGGACATCGATTTTCACCTTGAACGGTCACTCGTTTGTGTGCGGTGTGCCTTGGATAATGTTTGATCAAGAGCGGAACCGCGATTGTTGTTCCGTTGCTGGATATCGACGGCAGTCCGCGGCGCAGGGCGACCGATAGGCTGGTTAATACCAGTTGGCGCGTCTCCTTGCAGTGTGCGTCCCTTTCATTTTGTCCGCTTTCGAGAGGGATATCTGCTATCGAACGAAGACAAATGATTGTCTTCAGCAATTATGCTGGCTGTGGTGGTTGGTGGGTCAGGTTTGTAGCAGCTAACGGAGCCCACAATGCCGCGCGGCGGGGTCGCCCGGCGAAAGCTGCGGCGTGGGAACCTTGCGTATCGTGCGCCTGCCTCTTCTACAATTGTCGCTCAATTTCGTGATTATCGTTAACTGCGCTAAATAAGAGTTCATTCACAGATAAACGAAAGAGTTTATCAGGTATTTGATGCAAGAACCGAGGCGCGGCGACAAGGTGTCGCAAAAGTACTGATGGTATCTGACGCACCTTCATCTTCGCCGACGCCGCCATCGCTAAACATATCGTCGTCGTAGATATACTCGAGTAAAGTGATTACAATCAGCGACTGTATTAGCATTAACATCCTTGCCTTTCTAAAACGGACCACAGACTAAAATGGTTTTATTATTTATTTTTATCGTAAGAAATCAATACTATCCTAACTATCAATTAACGATGTGGCTATTTCCATTGTTAACTATGGAAAAGATAACGATGTAAAGATAACATCAACAAAAATAAAATCAAAATTAAAGTTATCAATATAGCGTCATCCGCCTAGCCTAGGTTGCTATGCGAGCGGTGTTAGGTTTCTATATCAACTTTTCGACTGTACCAGGTACTCAATTTTCGCTCTTCAGCGCACTCTGTTATCGGACGTATAAAAGTTCAAGCCGGGGTAACTTGCTGGGGCGGAGTTTTCCTCGAGCGCGCCGCCGACATCTAGCGGAAAACTAAGGAATCAACTTATTCGCCGGGAACCTTTCAAGGAAAAGTTTTAGCTATCGATTCCACACTTTCGGGATTCTTGTAACAAAAAAATAATCAGGTGCCGCCAAACCTGGCATTTTCTGTTCTCTTTATAGGATTCAATGAGTTTGTGTCATGTCTGCTTCTGACAAAGTAATAGTTAAAGACAAATGGCTGTCAAGCCAGAATAACCCAGCGGCGCCCTTTTGCTCTCAATTTGATGTGTTTATATTTTCGAGTCATTCGAACACGTGTACCTACAAATATTGACAATGATAATCTCATTTAGAATAATTCAGGACATACAATACAAATACTTTTTATTGTAGGTACACCAAAAATAGTAAGCGACAAGAAGAAACATAAAAAAAAAAATACAATAAAAAAAAAGAATAAAAGAAACATTAAAGAATATCAAGAGACATAATGGGTTAAGTAAGCGAAATGATTTAAGAAATAAATAAGCTTAACAAGCCTTTACGAGTTAGGATATTATGAGTTAGATGGTAGGACTAATAGTGGCTTGTGGGATAAATTTAAATTAGATTAATAATAATGGTGGCTACCTGCCAGAAGAGTATAGTTGGGGCTGGGCAATTCAAACCATCTCCTCATCATTCCGTTAAGCCTGCTTTAATCTAACCACCCTACACCAACCTAAGCTATAGGGTTATAGGTATAAGGCAGTCAATGCGTTTTCAGACGGAGTCGCGGGCAAATACTAGCACATAATAAGGGACATGATGTAATATTAATTGATTAAGAAAGTCATAAACGTAAGTCAGTTTAATGTGATTGTAATATTTAGCTAGAAGATAAAATTTATTAACTATATGAAAGCAGCCCTCTTGTATAAATATTGCTGTGCCCAACAGGGTCCATGATGATCACATAATCTCCTTGTAACATCTGTTACCATACATTGTGGAAAAGCAATAAAATATTGTGTATTGCATAATAAAAATGCGAAGTAACTCTGTCTGTCTATCTGTTACCTTTTGAGTAGCAGCTTGAACCGATTAAAATAAAATAAAAATTTGCAGGTGGTAGGACCTTGTGCAAGGTCCGCCCGGATTGCTACCACCATCTTGCTCGCTAATCCTGCCGTGAAGCAGCAGTGCTTGCACTGTTGTGTTTCGGCGTGGAGAGTAAGACAGCCGGTGAAATTACTGGCACTTGAGGCATTCCATCTTAGGCTTCTAGGTTGGCAACGCATCTGCAATACCCCTGGTGTTGCAGATGTTTACGGGCGGTGGTGATCTCTTACCACCAGGAGACCCACTTGCTCGTTTGCCTTCCAGTAGAATAAAAAAAAAGTAAAGTAAACCGATTTGGATGAAGGGATGAAGATAGCTTGAGAAAGGACAACTGTACGAAATTTGATGAAAATTGGAATGGAAAATAGCTGTAACTTCATAGCAGAAACTACGAGTAGAATATTTTTAAACAGGGAATGAGAGCAGATAAGTCCACAAAACACAGTTAGTATATAAAACACTGTTAGTTATGTATAGATTAAATCGAATTAATATTATGTAACAAATTACGTGTTAATATTGAGTTATTTTGTAAGTACATTACGTATTAATCTGCTTACAAAGTAAAAAAAAATATGACCTCATCTTATTACTTCTTTTATTCGTCATCATCATTATTAAGACTTCACAAAAAATGTTTAGAACCCCTTCTTCTGTGACGTTCTAGAGTCCAATGTTATTCTGAATAGACATTCAAATTTCGAACATCTTCCAAAAATAAAGCGTGGAAGCTGTGGTTTAATTTTTAGCTCCTGTTACAGGGCCCACCTTGTATAATAGTAAGTAACTATCATAAACTATTATATATAATCATAAGAGTAAAAGACGAGACTGAAACGACCGACAGAACTCCATTATAATTTGTTTTTGGTGGCCATTTTCTTGGTTTCCAAATCATTTTGGCAAGGTGCCGGTATCTGTTAGCGACTAAATAAGTCAAAGTAATAAGTAAGTAAGTAATATCCTCAGTCGGACGATTTATATTTTTGGCTAGGCCAGCCACATTGCTATTATTGAATATTAAGACTGGCCTAAAATAGTATAAAATTAAGTTTGAGTGGCAGTTGGGCGTGGCGTCGCGTCGGGATGGGCGGACTCGGGCCCGCCCACTGCACCCACGTGTGCACCCATCACTTGACTCCGCCCACTTCTTGAAATCAGCAATAAGTACCGATATCTACACTGCGTCTGCTGCCGTATCCGAAAATTATTAAATACAGCTTTATATTCGTGTTATTATCTTATTAATAAATCATACTTAAGCAATATCCACACATTTAAAAGTACTTACGAATTTGAACAATATTCACAATTCTCTTCTAAGCAACCATTGTAGAGACAGTAACAGCTTCTAAAAGAACAGATTAGGTTAAAGATTAGGTATGTAGTTTAATTTTGGCTCTACTCTATGCCATAATGTTTATGATAATAGAGGGTTTTGAAGAAGATTGGCTCAGCGAGACACGACAGCGCACGGACGTAAGCAGCGCCGGCCCTGGGGTAGAACAAGAGGAGCTGTCCTCTAGGCGCCAGATGGCTAGGGGTGCCTTGTTCAGTTTGCACTAGTGCAAAATAAAATTATTATAGGGACAGGTTTTGCTGCGTCATCTCATATACTAATGCACATGCACCGGGATTTGCGAGGCCGCGGCAGGAGGAGTGGGACGCAATGAAGCGTCAGGTAGCCAGTCGTTAGCGGGACATATAATTAGACGGTCAAAGTTATTTTATTATAAGTGTCAATATCAATTTAGTGTTTTTATTCAAATACAATTAGGAAAGTAAAGTAACCCTAAAATTATGATGGCGCCTTTTGAGATTTGAGATTGAGATCTTCCTCTACTTTGATCAAGGGCCTTTTACACGTGTCTTTACTTCCTGTAGAAAAAAAATGACAAATATGTATATTCCCTTGAAGACGCGAGATCTGGTCGATGGTCCACCTCTCTACAAACGCCGCCGTTTCCCTCCAAAGATCTGATTATAGTCTTGCCTCTGATGGCAGATAAAAATAATAATAAAAGGGCTAGAGCCAGGGCTGGACCGTAAAGCAAGTCGCCATTGCCGGATTTGATTAGCAGGATTATGATTAATATTATTACGTACAGCGATGAAATTGAAAGTGTAATATTTTTTCAAAAATAATTCTGCTTCACACATTTTTTTTTGTAGCTAATGAAGGGCAACCTTCTTCTGTCACTTAAGCGCAAACTCGTCGACATGTCCATTCTTCCCATCTTAACCTACGGCGAAGAGACTTGGTCATTGACTGAAGCTCAAAAGTCCAGGCTCAAGGCTTACTAAGGAGCAATGGAGCGCAGTATTCTGGGTGTTCGATGAACTGATCGAATCAGAAACACGGCACTGCGCTATAAAACATGATTTATTGATTGGTGAACTCTTTTATTTAAAGCAGACTCTCATCTTCTTTTGATGTCCTTACTTCGATTCGTGTCAAATTTAACGTTTCACAAACCGTCGACCTTCAGATAGACAACTTCATTGTCTAATCATCAATCAGCTACCAGTGGCAAATCGCATTGATTACTTGGATTGGATATTCTAATTTGTGTTTATCCATCTATGGAGCTAAGGTTGAGGCCGGTAATGGCCGCTAACATGCGTGAAATGAAGGCCTGCCGTCCGCGACCACCCAAAAATAGGATGTTCATGGACAAAGCACGGGACATATCGGTCTGAAATTACCATAAAGTGACGAAAAGTTACCGGTCATAGCTGAACAATTGTATTTTAATGTAACCGCTTTGACTTAACTACGTTTTAATTTCAAACTCTACATTACCTAATTGGAATGCAAAGTAACATTTTTGCCATGGTAACCCCCCGGGTGCCCTTCTATTTAATTCATTATTTTAGATACATTTCGAATCTTAAAAAGAAGTGATCAGGGGTATTAATTTGATCATCTGTATGCCCACGAACGACGTTCTTGCTTTTTTTCAGACATCCTTGAGCATTTTTCTTTACTTACACACACTGGTAACACTGAAAACGTCATCATCATCAGCCGGGAGATGTCCACTGTTGAAAATGGCCTCCCCTTTAGAACGCTACAATGGACGACACCTCGCCACTTCATCCACTGGTCGCCTGTAACTCTTTCGAGGTATAACGGGAAGACGCTGCTAAAATCCCCACGTTTGGCAGGCAGCTTAGGGATCGCAGTATTGCGCTGATAGGCACATATAGAAGACATCGCTGCCTGTCTTCTGATTTTTCCCTTAGTCGCCTTCTACTACCTACACCCAAACGGGATAAAATGGGAGGGTGCCATTCTTGTCCAGGCACCCCACGGAATCCGAGAACGTAATGTACCTAAGTTAATCTATGAAGCGTAAGTTCATCCGTTTCATCTGTAGCAATTATCGAAATATACCAATATATTTAACAAATGTTCCGTAAAAATACACGCTGGGATTGTGTAACGGTCGCACGGATTGCGTTTCACTTTTATGTATCAGCGCCGTTGATTACATGGTGGTGATGCTGTGGCCGCCGCCAAACGTTTCGGTCACGTTTCCCGTCTCCGGAAAATTAGCGTATTCATGTCTTTATAACTCATCACCGATCTCATTGTGGCCGAGATTACGTTCACGATTTGATTTGAGAAATAGCTACTGGTTCGGCGTTAGATTAAGTCATTTATTTCGTTCTGCGGCCTGGGAATTACCTTCGCACATGGGCTCGGACATAATCACGGTTATAGTACAAGGTAATGGAATTGAGGAATTATAATTTGATTCGATGTCGCTTGTGAGTCTGTGAGATTATATTCGAATCGATTCAAAGGGAATCGTCAATGTAAAACTTTCTGATTGTTTGCTGTGTTGAAGTTTTTCAACTGAAACTGGACGCTCGCTGAAAATTGGTAGGGTTTGATTAAACAAAATAAAAAAGTCCTGGGTATAGATAGATAAAGCCATTTTACAAACTTATTTATTTTATGCCTTTTACAACATTGCTTATTTTAAATTATATTCAAAACCACAGCACATAATCTAAAGGTGAAAGAACAGCAGGTGATGATTAACCCTTTAGTCAGGTGAGGTCTTCATCGGCGCGTGCGTAACTAATCCCCTTTCTACCCCTAACCATGATTTTTGATCGCAGCATTATTGGATTTAGCCCCATCGAATGATCCATCGGCAGTGCAGAGACTATTACGCACTCTGTGTGGTAATCACCGCTTCCGTAGTTTTTTCAACCACTTTAATGGTTCACTAAATGGATGGCTGTAAATTGAGTATTTTGTGCCGGTCGTCGTTTTATTGTCTACTGTTTTGTTTTTGTAAACGTTTCGATACGGTTAAACTGAACCTATGTCCTAAGTTTGCATTTGCTGAATTGTAACGGATTAACGCAAAGTAAACATTCAGGAATAACAAGATGCTTACCCGTAAGTATGATGTTTACATTTGTCTTTGACGTCCGTCGTCATTGTTATGCTACGGAATGGCTGCACAATAGTTAACAGAACGGTTCATCTCGTACGCTGCGGTATTTCCTGTTAGTTGGATCTATTGTCGTCTTTGTTTTCTAGTTCCTTCGCTGATTATGGTTCAGTTTGCATTTCGGGCGCATATTCGGTATCGGTGGAGCGTATCTAATTTCGCGAATCAGGTGTCCTTTTAACAGGA